>JADMNL010000023.1:127617500-137617500 GCA_016271365.2 Neoceratodus forsteri
GCTGCAGTCTGAAGCAGCAGCATGAATCGGAACCTTGAGGACCCCACTTTATAGCTCCCATGTGGCCCATCTACTGTGACTATAATTGCATTTAAGCAGTTCAGACCATTAGTGTCAGTGGCTCAGTAGGTAGCACACTCGCCTCTGAGGCCGGGAGATCAGAGGGCTGTGGGTTCAGTTCCCACATCTGGCACTTGGGTTAATATCCCAGTACTGACACTGTAGTGCAGCATGCGAGGCGTGCTGCACTTCTGGGGTGCCGTCTTTCGGATGAGACTTTAAACCGCGGTCCAGTCTGCCTGGATTGGTGGTAGTTCAGGTGGATGTTAAAGATCCCATGGCACTTACCGAAAAGAGTAGGGGAGTTTTATTGAAAATTGGATTTCATTACAATACAAATACATTGTATATACATTCTAAACAAAATTATTACCCAATTGTAACAAACAGAAAAAACGATTTGGTAGAAAAGAAAACATTATACATATTGCTCTGCATTTGTCAATGTCCTGCATACTATAATCTACATATAGTCTACAAAATAATATCCTAGTCACTAGTTCCCCATTAATTGCAATTGGCCTTAAAAGCGTAGCTCTTTCAGGGGTGTATCTCATCATATCAAATTTCATGGTTTTATTCAGTGATCTCCCAATATTCTGAAAAAGTTCCACATGAAATGCTTCTCTGTGTTGCAGAACCCACATGCACCTAGCCTGCCAAATAAAATATTTTATTGTTGCAGATACTATGTACATAGTGTCTTTGTGGTATTTCCCAAATAGCCCTCCTACAGGACCATACATTAGTCTTCTAATTCAAATTTCCGAACAAAGGTTCCTTCCATGTTCTAGCCAAATATGTCCAAAATGGTTTTGTATATGAACATTCTAAAAACAAGTGTTTGGTTTCCACAATTTGCCCACATGCCACTCTGGGGCAATATCTCTCTTCAAGCTGTTTATGCTTGTTATTACCCCTTACTCCTAATCTCTAAAAATTGCCTAACCAAACACAATCCCACACGAAATGGGGAAGTCTAGGGTTCACCAGTTGTTGGAGTACTGTTTTTTTTTTTCTGTGTGTCAGGGCACTCCGGGAACACACTTTCAGCCCTACATTCTGCATCTATAATCAAACCATACATTTTTTTCCTATCTAATGTTACTATCTATTCTACACTAATGTTCTATTTCACCAGCATTTTTATACATTCCACTCCATATTGAGGAGTGTATGCCAATCTGTTCAACCCTCTGGGGTTCTTATTCTCCCATACCCTTTTGCATGGCTCTAGCCATGCGTTTAACATTAGCTTCCATGGTGGATCCCCAGGTCTCATGACTGGGCTGATATTACCAGATAAAAAAGTACTAAAAAAGAATACGATTGGGTTGACCATTGCTACCCCACCTTCGCCAACGGGACGATATGTACTGTATATTCCCTCTTAACAGGATTCAGTCTAGATCCCCAGAACACCTGAAAAAATATGCTGTAAATGACTGTAAACATATTTATTGGAGGAGGGTATATATAACTTAAGTAGAGAAATATGGGGACCAGTAGTGTGTTAATTAAAACCGCCCTTTTTTTCTTTGACAGTTGTCCCTTCCAGCTATTGACTAATCCTGTTGCCTTCTCCACTTTCCCCTTCCAGTTTTACGTAGTCCTGTCCCCTGGACCAAACTCTATACCTAATATAGAGATGGGCTGATCAGTCACTTTAATACCACCTATATGCCCTAACTGTGGTACCTGGGTATCACCTGTTGTAACCCCCTTGCTCTTTCCCACATCAATTTTAGAACCTGAACATTTGGAATACTGCTGAAATATATTTCTTAGAGCCTCTGCAGAACTAGAAGAAGATATTGCTATAACCAAATCATCTGCATATGCCAGCACCTTGACCAGGGGACAATCTGGGTTAGTTACTACTCCTGTGATCCTTTGTTCTTTTAACAACATTCTAATAAAAATATCTATAACAAAGGTGTAAGGTAGGGGGCTCAAAGGGCAACCCTAACGCCTCTTTCAACCTTTATCCTCTTCCCCTCCCAACCATTTATACTAGGGGTGATCGTGGCCCCTTTATACATTTGTTTTATCCAGTTTACAAAAACCTCTGGAACCCCAAATGCCCTGAGAGTTTTAAAACAAAAACTTGTGAAAAACCCTGTCAAAAGCTTTCTCTTGGTCGATACTTAAGATGAAGCCCTGTGCTTGTCCTGCCTGCCCTCTAAAGAGTAATTCCCTCAGTACCATAAGATTGTCCTGTTGTTTCCTGCCTGGTATTGAACAAGAATGAAAAGGACAAATTAGTTTTGGAGCTACTTTCAATAATCTGGTCTGCAAGATTTTGCTTAAGATTTTCAAATCTGTATTTAACAGACTTAATGGACACCAGTTACTTATTTGTCTCGGACCTTTCTTGTGGAGCAGTACAAGAGCTGCTTTCTGCATAGAAGGGGCGTAATTTGATGATGTTGAAACACAATTAAACAGAATCACCAAAGCAGGGGCTAATTCTATACTAAAGGTTTCATAAAACTCTGACCCTAATCCATCCATGCCTGGAGCAGAATGTGGAGCTAGCTGTGAAATGGCTGCTGTCACTTCCTCTACAGATACAGTACATCTTTAATCAAATCTTGGACCTCTATTTCAGGTACCTGTGTTAACCCCAATGATTTTAATAAATTAGAGGGATCATGATCCAGAGTGGTGGTACCAAATAGACCTGCCACATATTCTTCTACCACATTCAAAATCTCCTGTGGAGAATGTACTAACTGTCCTGTTGGTGTGCTTAGTTCTGCAATAAATCTGTTTTCAACCCTGTTATTACACTCTTTGAATGGGTCTAATGATTTTTGCCTTACCTGAGTCCCAAATCTCAATTCCTGGTTTAGGGACTTGGCCCTATTATATTGGATGTCAGACATTTTTCCCTTAGTGTTTTTAATGATTGCACTATAATCATGTTTAGACAGTTCAGCCTGGGAAATAAGATGCTGTAAATATTGTCTTAATTCCAGGCATTGAATATAGTCCTTCAAACAACATGAAGTCTTGCAGTATTTTGACTATTGCAGTTAGCCCCAGCACTCAAACTGCCCCGGAGAGTAGTGGGTTAATTTCTATGCAGAGCATAGAACGTTGAGCTCGAGCTCGGTTCAGACCTCTGTCTGCTGCACTTTGAAGCACAACTGTCAGATTCTTTACTCCGCCTAACTGAACGGCTGCTCTGGAGATTTCTCCTTTGCTCACGGTTCGAAAGTCAGTTAGTCCTCTGTTTTACCGATTTATTTTTTCGCAAGTTTCTGTTCAGATCTCTGTCTGTGGTACAGTAAGTACTAGGTAATGAACTAGACATAGTAAACTTGTGGAAATTTTAAAAATTGATTTTTCGACCAGTTCGGCTGAACCGGCCGTTTAGTGATTTATATATTATGTCTTTGTTTTTAAACTTAGAGCGTGGTTACCGGTCCTTATCGGTTTAAAAAACAAAACAAAACAAAAAAACGCATTTTCTTGTGGGTTTTTTCAGTACCCATGAAACGGTTAGAAACCGATAAGGGTGTCTTGCCTGGTTGTTTGCCATAAAAAGGGTAAGTTTATGGTTAGGATGGCTATGTTTGAGAAACCCAAAAGAAAAACCAGGCCCACTGGGTTTCAGCACTGCAGTGTGTGTGTGGGGAGGTCTTTGCTAAGGCTGATCCCCACACCACCTGTTTGGGGTTTGACCACCTCGATTAAGACTGCCAAATCTGTAAAAATTTCCCTAAGTCTACCCTGGAAAAAAGATTAGGTAGGCTCGGGGATAAGGAGGCTGTGAAGTCCGCTGACCCAGATTGCCAGCACAGTTCGGTTCCGACCAAACCTGAGGGAGTGCCCTCTGACCAGGGTGATACTTTGGGCAAGAGGAGAGGATCGGTTCCTACAAAAAGAAAAGGAAAAGAAAAATCAGCCGGTTTGGATCCAAAGACCCATTTTCCGACCGCCGAACGGATTGCCAGTGTGATAAGGATTGTAGAATTGCTTCACCCGGTTCCGTCTGATCCGGCGCCTTCTGACAGGCGCTTGGTTTGGTCGGTTCCTCCGGTTCAAGATTATGCCCCTGAAGATTTCTATGAACCGGATTTTGGGGGTGATGATGAATGAGCCCATTGAACTGGACATCTCCCCAGACAGGCCTTCTGGTGTTCCCCTCCTAGGCTTTCCGAGTCCCCTTCTCACTACATGTTTTACAGGAAAGTGGCAGAAACCCTCCAGCTCCCTGTGGAAGAAGCTGTAGAGGAACAAGAGGAACCTGATTATGTGGAGATGGACATCCCAGAGTCCACGAAACTGTCTATTCCCCTTCATAAGTCTTTTGAGAAACAGACACAAAATATTTTAAAAACTCCAAATTTCTGTACCTCCTGTCGACAGAAGGATGGACAAAAGGTACACCTTATCAGGTTCAGGTACAGAGTACTTGTATCAACAATGCAGCCTGTGATGAGGCTAATATACCCTTGGCTTCACACCCCCTCAGATAAAGATTCTAGGAAGCTGGATGCCATGGCAAAGAAACAGTACATGGCATCCGCCTTGGGACTCGGGCAGGCTACTTGTATGGCTTATGAAGCCAGGTACCAGAAGTCCAGGTGGGACACTGTACTGGCACTGGCTAAACAGGCCCCACCCCCCCCCGGCTAGCCTCGGGGCTGGAGGGGGTGACTGCTGATGGGATTGAGGCATCTAAGGTACAGTTCCATGCTGCTGTGGACTCCATTGATGTGTTGTCTAGAGTCATGGCTTTATCTGTGGCTCTTCGGAGAATGGCTTGTCTCAGATGTACTAGCCTCTCACAGGACACCCAGGCTAAGGCCATGGATTTCCCTGTGGTGGGTAATTCTCTGTTTGGGGAGCAGACATAGAATTACATGAAAAAGATGGATGAGTATAGGACCACCTATAGGAGTGCACAGGTCAAGGAAAGGCAGGCAACTCCTCAAAGGCAGAAGGCTAGGGGCAGGGGCAGGCCTTTTCATAGGCCTTTCTACCAAGCACATGCCTCTTCTCCCTTTCCTCAGTGGGGGTTCTTCAGAGGGAGAGGCATAAGGTGGATGAGCAGGGCTGCATCCATCCCTCAGCCTAAGGTTCCTGCCAAGCAGACACTCTGATGTGTCAGCCTGGGTTGACTCCCCCATTCCTGTAGGAGGCAGGCTGGCTTCATCCAGGACTGGATGTCTGTTACCTCAGACAAGTGGGTCCTGGAGGTGGTAAGCCAGGGGCTGGTTCTCGGCTTTAAGAAATTTCCAAAGCCGAGGGCCATATCTTTTCTGCCTACAAGCATCTCCGGAACCATTGCCCTAGAGGCAGAGGTTTAATCTCTACTGGCTCTAAAGGCTATAGAGAGAGTTCCTGCATTGCACAGGTGCAAAGGTCTGTACTCTATGTACTTCCTTACCCCAAAAAAGACAAGGAAGTGGCGACCCATCCTAGACTTAAGATACCTGAACAAACATCTTTTAAAACCAAAATTCAAAATGGTGACTCTGGGAATAATCCTTCCCTCTCTAAGGCCAGGGGACTGGCTAGCCTCCCTGGACTTAAAAGATGCCTACTTTCACATTCCCATCAGGTGCTCCCACAGAAAGTACCTCAGGTTCTAATTGCCTTCAGGCTATTATCAGTTCAAAGCTATGCCCTTTGGTCTGACATCAGCTCCAAGGGTATTCACAAAATGCCTAGCAGTAGTAGTGGCCTTTTTAAGAAGGAAAAATATTTCCATACCTGGATGACTGGCTCATTGTGGGTCAGTCCCCAGACCAAGTCAAGTCAGACCTTCAAGTGACTCAGCAAGTGCTCACTTCCCTAGGATTACTTCTCAATCTTCCCAAGTCAGTTCTCGAGCCTGTACAGCTCTTCACCTTCATGGGGCAGAGTTGGATACAGTCAAAGCAAGAGCTTTTCTTCCCCTGGAAAGGGTAAGGGCTATTGTAGAGCTGGCTTCTTCATTCCACCTTCTGGTCTCTCGGCCAGCAAGGCACTTCCTTCAGCTTCTGGGCCACATGGCAGCTTCTACAGCAGTGGTCCAAGTGGCCAGATTTCAGATGAGGGACATTCAGTTTCACCTGAGGGCCTTTTGGTCTCAGAAGAAAGATTCTCTAACCAAACTAGTTCCAGTGACCCAGACTCTGATCCAGGCTCTCCAGTGGTGGCAGGATCAGGGCAACCTCAGGTAAGGATTCCCATTTGTCACTCAGTCTCACTCTGTGGTCCTAACCACGGATGCTTCTCTTTTGGGGTGGGGAGCCCAAGGACTGTGGTCCCCTCAGGAATCCCTTCTTCATATCATTCTCTTGGAACTCTGGACAGTCTTCCTGGCCCTGCAAGCTTTCTCTCAGTCAGTGCAGAACAAGGTGGTTCAGGTCAGGACAGACAACACCAGCACCATGTGGTACATCAACAAGCAGGGAGGCACTCGGTCCATGGCCTTGTGCACAGAAGCCATGAAATTGTGGTCCATAGCTTATTCTCTGCAGACCTCTCTGATAGCAGTCCACCTTCCAGGGAAGGACAATGTGCTAGCAGATGCAATTGAGCAGGATCTCCCAGGGCCATCATGAATGGTCCCTGGACCCTCTGGTGTTGAGTGATTTTTTTTTTTTTTCAAGGTGGGTCACTCCAGAGATGGATCTCTTTGCAGCCCCAGACAATTACCAACTTCCTCTGTTTTGTTGCAGACCCCCAGTCTAGGCTCAGTCCCTCTGGATGCTCTGATTTTGAGCTGGGAAGGGACATTACTATATGCCTTCCCTCCCTTTCCTCTACTGTTCAAGGTTCTGGTCAAGGTAAGGTCACAACCTTGCAAAGTGATTCTGATTGCTCCAGACTGGGCCAGGCAGCCTTGGTACCCCCTGTTGCTGTCCCTAGCAGTCCATCGTCCCCTGTTTCTTCCCAGGAATTACAACCTGTTAACCTCCTCTCGGGAGGATTTGGTACACCAATCTTCGGTCTCTCAATCTCAAGGCATGGCTCTTGAAGAGTTGGGGTATGCAGATTTGCATCTGTCCGAAGGTGTTTTGGATATTCTCAAAGCCTGTCGAAAGCCTGCCACCAGAAAAACTTACAACTCCAAATGGAAAAGATTCAGCATTTGGTGTTCCAAGAAGCGTATATCCCCAGACACTGCTGAATTGTCTGCAGTTCTGGATTATATGGTTCATCTTAATGGCCTAGGCCTCAGACCAGCTACTCTCAAAGTACATTTGTCAGCAGTTTCTGCTTTTCTGTCCGTAGAAAAGCCTTCCTCACTGTCATCTCGCACTGTATTCTGTAAATTTTTCAAGGGATTTCTTCTTACCAATCCCCCCTTTAGGGATACTACTCCTGCTTGGGATCTTAATGTTTGCATTGCTCAGCTTATGCACCCCGGCCCCCCTTTTTGAGCCTTTGTTTTCAGCAGAGCTTAAGTACTTGACTTAGAAAACTGTGTTCCTGGTAGCTATTACCTCTGCCAGGCATATCAGTGAATTTCAAGCTCTGTCAGTGGAGCCTGATTATATCACATTCCACAGGGATAAGGTGGTCCTTAGAACTAATGGGAGGTTTTTACCTAAAGTGGTTTCAGATTTTCGTCTGAACCAGTCTGTGTCTCTCCCTGTGTTCTTCACTGATCATTCTTCAGGAGAAAAAAGTTTACACAGTTTGGATGTTAAAAGAGCCCTTAGTTACTACATTGAGCGTACTAAGGCTCACAGGTTTGACTCCCTTCAGTTGTTCCTCACTTATGGGGAAGTGGATAAGGGCAGACCTGCCACTAAGAGAACTGTTGCCAGGTGGACTGTCTCTTGTATTCAGTTCTGCTATGAGAAGCTAGGCAAAATACCTCCCTCGGGCCTGAGGGCTCATTCGAATAGATGTACAGCTGCTTCCCTGGCTGCGGCCAGGGATATTCCTTTGCTAGAGATATGTAAAGCAGCCACTTAGAAAACAGTCCATACATTTACCAAGCATTACTCCCTGGCCATCCAGGCTAGGAGTGATGCTCAGTTTAGCACAGCAGTACTGCAGAGCCTATTCCCAAGGTAGGTTTGATTACCTTCTCCATGGAGGTACTGCTTGGTAGTCTGCAATAGTCAGAATACAGCAAGACTTTGTGTTGTTTGAAGAAAAAATTCTAGGGACATGGATATGTTGTTCATCCACACTTACTGGCAGGTTCCTTGCCGCTTTAAATCTTGCCGGAAGGTCTTCAAGCTGGCTCCTCCCACCCACCCAGGTGGTAAAACTCTCGGCTACGCCCCATGACGCCAGATCTTCCTCACCGCTGGGAAGCTCAGGTTCCCTCCTTTGCGCTCTGCATTTTAGGCCTGGATCCAAACTTTTCAGTTAAACCAAAACTCATACTTACATTTACTAGACTTCAGTCTTTTTCTTCCTTCGCGGCTGCGATGGACAAACTCACCTTAGTAATTATGTTTCTAGGGACATGGATATGTTGTTCATCCACACTGTCTGGCGGGTTCCTTGCCGCTTTAAATCTTGCCGGAAGGTCTTCAAGCTGGCTCCTCCCACCCACCCGGGTGGTAAAACTCCCGGCTCCGCCCCATGACGCCAGATCTTCCTTACTGCTTGGAAGCTCAGGTGCCCTCCTTAACGCTCTGCGTGATGGACTGGATCCTAAATCTTCGGTTCGCCCAAAACTCATTTTAAAATTTTCAAGACTTCGGTCATCTTTCTCCCTCGCGGCTGCGATGGACAAATTGACTCCCGAATTCCGACGGTGCCCTTGTAGGCAGATGATGTCCAGGACAGACCAGCACTCCACGTGCGTCTACTGCCTCGGCCTAGAACACAACCTGCAGGTCTGCGAGTCATGCTGTTCGTTCTTGGCCGACGTCCTGGAGGACCGCGCTGCCAGTTAAAGCTAGAGCACTCGAGCGCTACCTGCGGTTAAATCGGGGAGGCCCGTTGGTAAGTTACAGCCCGGCTGGCTCGGCAGCTCGAGCAGATGATCGCCCTCGAGGAGGAGGCGGCCCAGGCCGCATCTTCCTCTTCCTCAGTCGCGGTATTTATCCCGCTCTCTTTGGGTACCTCGTATTCAGCTTTGTTCAAGGAGCTTTGCCAATCCCTTTCCACGACAGGCGAGGGGCCATCGGGACATTCCTCTCGGTCCAAAAAGGAGGACTCTAAGGGTAAGTCCCATCATCGGCGTTTGTGGGAGCGGGAGAGGTCCCCTTCCCCGGACAGTCGACACTCGGCCTCGGTCGAGGTTGCGGCTAAGGCCGCTGGCTTCACGGCGTTCCCGTCAGGCCAGCCGGCCGAGACTTCCATCGACGGGCTGTCGACTGGTGAAGCCGACAGCCCTTCTTCGCCGGTTCCCCCGGTGGAGACCAAGGATCTGTCTGCGCCCCCGGTGCAGCAGTCCCCGGTTAAGGTGTCCAAGCCGAGGGAAGAGCGGGTGTCCCCTGCTCCTTCCCAGACCCGTCCTCAGAAACACCGAGGATCTCGGTCTCGGACTTCTTCTCAGTCCAGCCGATCCCGGCGACATCGGCAGTCTCTGTCTCGGCACCGAGGTAAGCGGCGCCGCCGCTCGTCCTCGTCTTCCTCCTCGGAAGAGGAGAGGAGAGGCTTTGGCGCGACTTGCGTCGATGCTACGAGGACCTGATGTGGCAGCAGTTACTTCTGTCCGGGAGCAAGCCAACGCCTTCCCCGGCCATCAAGTGGCTGTCACCCAAGCGGCTGAAACAACCCCTCGCCGTAGTCGAGATGCCCAAGCCTGGGCCGGTTGTTTGGCCGAAACCTGCTGCCCCACCGATTGTGGTGGAACCTCCGCCTCCACAACTGAAATCGGGGGCGCCGACCAAGGACTCTCGGTCGGGCCAAGGCCTGCCCCACAGGTTGTCGGTCACCCTCACTCCCGACCGTCCTCGGCAGGTGGAGGTGGCTCAGGCCCTAGAGCAGCTCTTTGCGGACTCCTCTGAGTCCGGCGACGACTCCTCCCTGTTCTCTGAGCTGGTTGACTTGGAGTCCTCGGGGGCCAGTCGTTGGGCGAAGCCATCGTCCTTCTTGGATTTGCTTGGCTCATCTCGAGTCCACGGGATGCGTCTGAGCCCCTGTCCAACGGGCAGTATCCCCTGACAGAGATACTGGACAAGGGATTCCCCATGGAGCCTTTCGGTGGCTGAGGCCATTGTTGGCCCAGCCTTGGAGCTTTAGCGTGGCCTGCTTCCTGCCCTCGCCCTCGGCCAGGAAGTATCACGGTCCCCTACCGATTCTTCGCCCGGGTTTTGAACACCTCTCTGCCCGGGGGTTGGTCACCGACAGCGTTTTCGGCGTTCTGGGAGCGCTAGGGATGTGGACAAGCCCCGACAAGAGGTCAAAAAGCTGGACTAGCGGGGCGCAAGGTGTGCGCTGCGTCTCGCGGCCTCCGCCAGGCCAGCTCTCGCCGTGCTGATGGCACACTTCTCCCGCCTCATGGGCTCCCTGGATCAGATGATCCCTCATCTCCCGGCCGACCTGCAGACCCGCGGTCCGGCAGGTTCAGGACCAGGAATGAGACAGTAGCGGCAACAGCTCAAACAGCTCTGGACATGGAGACTCCTGTGCCAGATCGGTTCGCGACGTGGTGGCCATGCGCAGAGCATGGCTGAGGATATCCACGTTCACGGCGGATACCCAGCACAAATTGGTGGATGTCCCCTTCTTGGGGACCGACCTCTTCGGCCCTGAAGTGGAAGGTCACCTCCAGCGGATCGAGAAGTCCAATGCCACTCTGGACTTGGGCACCTCCGCCCAGAAGGACAAAGGCCGCCGACAGCAGCAGCACAAGCCCTTTCGACCTTCTGCGCCTGCAGCACGTCTGGCCCACCAGCACCAGGGCCAGCAGGCTCGCGCTTGGCATCCCAAGCCCAAGCCCGCGGCTTCCTCTAATAGGAAGCAGGGAGGTAAAGGCCCAGGAGGTCCCTCGGCCAGTCCCTCCTCCAAGCCTGCCCAGTGACTGGTTGAGGGGTGTCGCCCCCAGCCTCGTCACTCCCCCCTGGGTTCCCCCCATGGGGGGATGGCTCCGCCACTTCCTTTCTGCCTGGTCCGCTATCTCCACAGACTGCTGGGTGTTGGAGGTGGTAGGAAAGGGCCTGCCTCTGGAGTTCGAGCAGGCCCCACCCTTCCGAGCCGTCGCCCCCTCAGGGGGCCACGGGGTCTGAAGCCTCGCTGTAGGCCCGCCGAGCTGATATTGCCCTGTTCCTCGGAAAAGAGGTGATCAGGAAGGTGGCAGATCCTCCCCCTGACAGGGGGTTGGCGCCCCATTCTTGACCTGCATGACCTAAACAGGTTCCTTAGGTCTCGGACCTTCAGGATGGTCACTCTGGCTCAGATAATCCTATCCTTGGAACAAGGCATGTGGTTCTGTTCCCTGGACCTTCAGGACGCGTTCTTTCATGTCCCAATCCATCCGTCTCATCAGAGATTCTTCCGCTTCAGAGCGGAGGGATCCCTTTGCAAGTTCCAGGTGTACCCCTACCTGGACGACTGGCTGATTGCAGCCCACTCCAGAGCGGAGGTGGAGTGGTCCAGAGATCTGGCCCTCTAGGTGTGCTCTCAGATTGGCCTCCTCATCGCTTGAGCCAGAGTCCGAGGAACTTCGTGCCAAAGCAGGTGATACTTTTCCTCGGGGCAGGGCTCGGACTCTCTTGAGCCAGAGCCGGCTCGGACAGGGCTGAGGTTCTTTCCTCCTTTGCCCAATCATTTCAGGTTGGGCAATTGCGCCTGCCGGGACTTCCTGGGCCTCATGGCGGCCTGCACCAGCATGGTCCGTTGGCCCGCTGGTACATGCGTCCCCTTCAGTGGGGATTGGCCAGCCAATGGTCACAGCACTTGATCTGCTGGATCAGCTAGTGACAGTGGCCCAGGGGATGTGGAATGCTCTCCAGTGGTGGACCGTTCTGGCACATCTGCAGGAGGGCATCCCGTTTGTCTGCCCCGAGCCGACGGTCTCTCTATCGACCAATGCCTCTCTGATGGGTTGCGGTGCCCATCTGGGGGAGCACAGAGCGCATGGCCTCTGGTCCCCTGGAGTCCTGATGCCATATCAACCTGCTGGAGCTTCGGTTCATCTACCTTCACGCCTCTCACTCCCGTTTCTCACGGGGTCAAGTGGTTCAGGTCAGACTGACAATACCACGACCATGTACTACCTAAACCGCCAGGGCCGGGGGCGCTCCATGCCTCTGTGCAGGAAGCTCTCCGCATTTGGTGTCTCGTCTGCGCAGCCTGGAGGCGGATCTCCTGCCATTCACGTGGCAGGAGCCTACAACACCCTGGCCGATGCCCTAAGCGGATAGGGCTGCGTCTCGAGTGGTCTCCCTGCGGAGGTAGTACAAGATCTCTTCTCCCACTGGGGCACGCCTCAGGCGGACCTGTTTGCCTCCAGGGAGAATGCAAAGCTGAGACTGTTTCATGCCTGCCCCCCTCAGCAGGGCTCGCTGCAGGGGGATGCCTTCTCAAGGCCGTGGACTCCGGGCCTCTTCTACGCCTTTCTCCCATTTTCCTTGATCCACAAGGTGCTTCTCAAGGTGAGGAGGGACAAGGCGCAGGTGATTCTGGCAGCCCCAGACTGGCCCCGCCAGTTCTGGTATCCAGATCTCCTCAGTCTCCTCTCCAGGCTCCCGAGGCGGCTTCCAGCCCACCGGACCTGATCTCAGTCAATCAGGAAGGTATTCCATCGGACCTTCAATCCCTGCACCTGGCGGCTGGTTCCTGGCGGCTGGAGTTCCAGGCCCTGGTCTTTCGGCGAGTCCTCAGCATCGTTGAAGGCGTCCCGTAAGGAGTCGACCAGAAAATGGTACGCCTTCAAATGGAAGAGATTTTCCATTTGGTGTCAGGGCAAGGGCCTCGACCCTTTCTCCTGTTCTTTGGCAAGCATTCTGGACTACCTGTGGTCCCTTTCTCAGCTAGGGCTTCGGTCAACGACCCTTAAGGTGAACCTGGCAGCCATCTCTGCTTACCGGGCGTGGGCCGGGAAGCAGTCGGTGGCGCAGGAGAAGGTGGTTGGGCGCTTTTTCAAAGGCCTTGATCACATATCCCCTCGGTCACGAGAACCTCCACCTCCGTGGGATCTACTGCTGGTATTGGCTAAGCTTATGGGCAGGCCATTCGAACCCGATGCAGAGTGTGACATCTCTCACCTGTCATGGAACCGCCTTCTTGGTGGCTATCATGTTAGCCAGAAGGATGGGAGAGCTCAGGTGCTTTCCATCGAGGTCTCCTTATCTGGTCTTCCACAGGGACAAGGTTGTCCTCGCCCACCGAAATTCCTTCCGAAGGTGGTGTCAGAGTTTCACCTTAACCAGGTGTTGACTCTGCTGGTGGTGTTCTGCCAATCACACCTGGCGACTATAGGCTCCAGCACTGGACCCTAGAAGGCTGCTTATTATAAGGCGGGCGGCTGAGAGAGAAGTTCAGGGAGAGGTTAAGCCAGCTGTTTGTCACCTACGCTGAAGCCGCACCTGGCAGACCTGCAGCCAAGCGGACGATAGGCAGGTGGGTCACCTCCTGCATAGATCTCTGCTGTAGGTTGGCGGGCATGGAGCCTCCCAGAGGGATAAGAGATTATTCTGCCCGCCATACCGCTGCATCGGTGGCTGCTTCCAGGGACGTCCCTATCCAGGAAATCTGCAGGGCTGCTACCTGGAAGCCAGCACACACCTTCATCACCCATTACCACATCGACCGTGAGTCACACCGGGATGCTGGTTTTGGGGCCTTGGTTCTCCAGTCTTTATTCCCTAAGTAGGGGGTGTGCACCTTGCCTCCCTCCTCCCGGAGAACTGCTAGGGGTTTGCCAGACAGTGTGGATGAACAACATATCCATGTCCCTAGAAATGCAGGTTACTCACCTGTAACAGGGGTTCTAGGAATGGTATATGTTGTTCATCCAGACCCCCTGACCTCGGCTTCGACGCACAACCTGGCCTCCAGCGGGCTAGATCTGGCGTCATGGGGTGGAGCCGAGAGTTTTACCACCCGGGTGGGTGGGAGGAGCCAGCTTGAAGACCTTCCGGCAAGATTTAAAGTGGCAAGGAACCTGCCAGACAGTGTGGATGAACAACATATACCATTCCTAGAACTCCTGTTACAGGTGAGTAACCTGTATTTCTTCTAATGGAGTCTTGCTGTATTCTGACCTACCTCCCCTCTCAGAACCTGTTTTTAGGAAGTGGGCTGGTAGGTACAGTGTTGTATCCCAGGGGTGCATTTAGGTACTCCCTCCTTTTAGAGAGGGGGAGTGGGTTATATTATTAAACAGTCTTAAATTAACTACCTGGTTTTTGATTTTGGATTTCTTGACTTGAGTCTTTTGGGGATCCAAAATATTTGGTTGCCATTTGGCTAGTAAAAATGTAACAATTTCCACATAGTAGTTAGTGTTGGCTCATAAGAATCTGACAGTTGCACTTCAAAGTGCAGCAGAAAGAGGTAGAACAGAGCTCGAGCTCAACGTACTATGCTCTGCATAGAAATTCGCCCTCTACTCTCCGGGGCAGTTTGAGTGCTAGGGCTAACTGCAATTGTCAGAATACAGCAAGACTCCATTAGAAAAAACATAATTATTAAAGTGAGTAATGTTTTCTTATTAGCTATATACGTAGCTCTATTTTGAAAAAGTTTCTGCCAGTTCTTTTTAATAGTCCTCCCACCATTCTGTAATGTTCTCGAACATTTCCGCTACTGAGAGCCTGGCTAGCCAGTCCTGATTCCACAGCCTTTTCATTTTTGGATCCTCTAAAAGTGTTTCATTTAAACGCCATTTATTTTTCTTACATCGTGGGGTTCCCTCCCAAGATACCCGAATCTGAACTGCCATATGATCTGAAAATTCATTAGGGATTGTCAAAACAGAAAGAATGTTTAACACTTGAGTTGCAAAGGTAAAATCTATCAGAGTCCTTAAAGGGAAACTCCGATTGAGTCCCTCAGTGCAGCAGTGGCTGCAGAAATACCTGATTTAGGGCTTTCAACATAAAAGAACATTTTTTTTTTTTTTTACTGCCTGGTGCCCTGGAATTTTAATAGAGATCCGCTAGCCCCATCATGGCGACAGACCCTCAGGCGGACATCTCTCGCACCGGTGACTTCTCTGCAAGAGGTTATAAGTAATGAGGGCTACCAACAAATGGCAGATGTTGGTAGCCCTCATTAGCATAACCTTTGCGGCGGAAGTAACTCGAGGTGCACAAGATGTCCTCCTGCGGGACTGTCGCCATGATGGAGCGAGCAGATCTTTTTTACTAAAATTCCAGGGCACCAGGTAGTAAAAAAAAAAAATGTTCTTTTATGTTGAAAGCCCTAATCGGGTGTTTCTGCATCCGCCGCTGCACTGAGGGACTCAATCGGAGTTTACCTTTAAGGTACCCCTAAAATATGTAAAACCCCCATTTAGATGTTTTCTTCTATATATATCCACCAAACCAGCTGTTCTAACTATCTGTAGTAATGCTGTAGTGTCACAAAACAGCTTTGAGGTTCGAAGGCCTCTATCAGTTGTACAGAGTCCACAGTTAAAATCTCCTGACCAGATTACAAATCTGGATGTATGTAGATGAGGCTGAATCTCTTTAAACAAGGCCACACTCTGTGCTTTAGTTTGGGGAGCATACACTGTTGTTATACGAAACCTTTCTGACATGTAGGAAATATCTAACACCAAAGCCCGTCCTGAATGTATGTCAACTAATCTGGATACTTTTAGGAGGGAGTTAGCTAGTAAAATGCCTACCGCATCACGGGGTTCGGTCCCTGAGGACCAAAAGGAGGCCCCTGCCAACCAGGCTCTGGATGCAGATTGTAATTCAGCATGGGTTTTAAGATGAGTGTCCTGAATACAAATGATGTCGCTGTGTAAATTGTCCAGAGTAAGCAGAGCCCCAGCCCTCTATCATTTTTAATACTATTGATGTTTAGAGTAATGATTTTTATGTTTACTTGCACACATGTGCAAGAAACATAGTGCCATCATCCAAGTTTTCCAGAGGTGTGTCGGCCTCTTCCAATTCAGTCATTGTGTTTGCAGGCATGGTCGCAGTGCACCAATCACTGCTCCAGCTGTCTAGGACAGCAGTTGAAAATGCAGTGGCATACAGTTGAAAGGGAGAGCTCCGCTTCAGTGAGCAGAGCTCCCCTCTCAACATGCACGCATATTGCATGCTGGCCGCCCCCACACACACACACACACACACACATATATTGTATAGCCGATGGGGTGCCCAATGCCCTGCGGCTCCACTGCCCCAAAAGTTTCTGGTGCCACGCTGGGAGCCCACCCCGCGTGGCACACGTCCGAATGGCCAACGGGGGTGCCCAACTCCCTGGCTCCAGCCCCCAAAAACAGCCTTACAGCACGCCATGCTGGGAGCTCCACCTCAGCGTGGCACAAGCCCGTGATGGCTGGGGGTGCCAAACCCCTGTCGGCTCCAGCTCCCCAACAGCCTTTCCAGCTGCCACGCTGAAACCACCCAGCGTGGCAAGCGTCCCCACGTCGTCTTAATAATAAAACAAAAATCTGTAAATTAAAAGCGGTCCTCGCAGTCTCCGCACTCCACCCACTGTGCACCCTGCCTCCCACAAACCCCTCACCCCATACTTACCTCCGAGTCCGCGCGCGATCTTCGTGGACCGGAACACGGCCTGCACTCTTCAAAGCCGACCGCGAACTGAGGAAATGCCGGTAAGCTGTATAATGTAATAGATAGGTTTTTCAACTTTGTTGCATATCTCGGGCATTTTGTAATTTTTGCACCAAATTTTCAACATAGGGTTTTGGGACCCCTTCTCATGAATGCTGTCACTGTCATGGCGTTAATGGGCCGAAGGGTGATTTCGCGGTCACTGTGAAATCACCTTTGGGACCGATTAACAACGACACTGCCAGTGTTCATAAAGGTGGGCTCTCAAAAGCCTATTTTGAAAATTTGGTGGAAAAATTCTTAAAAATGACTGTTTTACGAGCGTGCGTTGCGCAGTTTCTACACACGCTCTTAAGTTCGCGAATTTTCAATATTTTTGCTCCAGATTTTCAACATTGCCATTTTACCACACCTCCTTATGAGCAGTCCAGCTGTCATTTTTCACATCTCACCCAAACTGTGTTTCCGCCCATGTAGCGCACAATGGCACAGTTGGTGTGCGAAATCAATGTATGGGACAGTTAAGAAAATCACAGTGACACTGTTTTAGAGAGTTGTAGCTCATTCACAGTTCCTATGCGCTGCAGGTTTGCGAATTTGTAATATTTGCACACCAGATTTTCAACAGTGCCATTTTACCGCACTTCCTTATGAGCAGTACAGCTACCATTTTTCACATCTCGCCCAAAATGTGTTTCCGCACATGTAGCGCACAATGGTACAGTCGGTGTGCGAAAACAATGTTTGGGACAGATTAAGAAAATCACAGTGACACTGGTCATGAGCAGAGGTCTTAAAATGGCTATGTTGAAAATTTGGTGACAAAACTCCATAAAATGACTGTGTTACAAGTGAGCATTGCGCGGTTCCACACCCTCGTAGAGTTCATGATTTTGTAATATTTTCAGTCAGATTTTCACCAGTGGCATTTTCCACACTCCTTATGAACAGTACAGCTGTCATTTTCCACAACATGGCGAAATGTGTTTTCACACTTTGAGCACAGAAATGTGGTCGCTGTGGAAATCATTGTTCGGACAGATAAGAAAATCACACTGACACTGTTCATGATCGGAGGTCCCAAAATGCCTGTGTTAACAATCTGCTGTAAAAAAATCCCCAAACTAGTTACATTACGGGTGTGCGTTGCACAGTTTCTATGCGCTTGTGACTTCACCAGTTTTTTTAAGATTTTCACAGCAGATTTTCAACATTGCCATTTTTTACACCTCCCCATGAACAGTACCGCTGTCATTTTTCACATCCTGTTCGGAATGTGTTTTTGCACCTGTGGTGCCAAATGCCATAGTCGCTGTGCAAAAGCAGTTTTCGGCTAACAAACTGATATTGCCACTGTTCATGAGGTGGGGGTCACAAAAAAACCATGTTGAAAATTTGGAGTGAAAATACCAATGAATGCCTGAGGCGTTAGGGTTTCCGACCATAACGCCCCACCCTGTAGAGAATGACAGGCATCAGGGGTGTGACTTGGGATTCTTGCCTGTAATGCTCATACCATTCCACCCCACCCACACCCTGCAGCCAGTGAGAGGCATCAAGGTGTGCCTCGGACTCTTCGAGCCCAAACTTCACCCCATTCTCCTATACCGCACCCATCTCACCGTATTTCCTGATGGAATGGGGTGCGCATAAGAGCCAAAGACCCCAAGGCACACCGTGACACTTGTCAGTGTCTGCAGGGTAGGGTGTGGTGAAATGGCGTGGCTGTTATGCCTGACAACCCAAAGGCACACCCCAATGCCTGTCGCTCTCCGCAGGGTGGTGGTGGGGTTGGCTTCAGTTTAATACTTCGCTGCCATTCCTATTATGCAGCTGTGCAACTCCTACACTACCAATACCAGCAAGCAAACATTCGGCATTGACAAATGCTTGTTAATGACCCCATAATATAAAAAAAGACAGAATGTCAGTATACTTGCTTCATGGTGTTTTGGATGACCTTCGCTGTTTTGTTCGTTCTGCTATTGAATCTCCCCCTCTTCCTTCAGAATCTGTAATGGATGTCACTGAAGACCCGTCTGTCCCCTCCCCTTCAGACTCACCATCGGTTCCCTCTGAACTTAATAAAGCATATTTGTTTACAGTCTGTAATGAGGCAGTTTCCTTCATATTAACTTTCCTGTTCTATTCCTTTTTTTACGAGATACCATTCTAAAAGGTGGCCTTCTCTCGTTTTGGGGGGACATGTCCGTTTCACTTGTCTCCCCATTCATACCCTGGGCTGCTTCACCTGTCTCCATTCCCTTTACTTCCTCTGTGGCCTGTATTCCCTCCAAATCCTGCACTGGAGGGTCCCTTGGTGCAGGAGGGTCTGTAGGAGCATTCTGTTCTAGGGAGCTTAAATGCCCTGGTGATGTAGCCACTGCAGTGCTTGTAGACGCTGCCTTTTTTTGCATATTGCTGCTGAGCCATATTGATTAGTCCTTCATGTGAAGGACAATCCTCCCAATTATGGGATGCCCAGGGACACCTACCATATGCATGACCTGTCCTCTCGCAAAAGTTGCAACAGAACAAGTTTAGGCAATTAGCAGAACTGTGTCCAAACTCTAGACAGTGGTTACATCTCGTGGAGTCGCAGGCAGAACTTAAATGGACCCTTGACCTACACTTGAAACATGACCTGGGTTGGCCGCTATAGAATATTGATCCCGTCTTTCCCTAAAAAAAAAAAAAAGTGGGGAGATGAGCAGGGCCTACGTTTGTGGAAATTGGCTCAACTCTCACCTTCCAACTCCCGTCCCATATTTGCTCACTGTCCAAATTTGGGGTAGTTTTACTTAAGATTTCCATCTTTGTTTCAGCCAAAAAAGGATGTCCTGAATGTTTACCCTTCATTCCTTAAAAAAAAAAAAAAAAAAAATGTAATTAATTTGACTAGGGGTTTCGTTAACGGGCCCACCAAAAAAGGAATCCATAAAGGATTATTTTTTAACACCTGGTACTGGGCCCAGAAGTGGTCTAGACTTGACACATTTTTAAAGCTAATGTCATAGTTCCAGTTTCCCAACCCTATTAGGGTGAAAATCTCAGATGAAAAGATTTCATAGAATTCTTTAAAAGTTGCTTTGCTATATGTACCCTATCGGAGGGTTATCTAAGCCTCCCTTGTACACTAACCTAACAGCATTCTGTCTGGGAGCAGGCTCCCCTTTGTTTAAAAACAAATCAGATAATTTAAATATAGGCTCCAGTGTTGGCCTATCTTAAGACCCATGTATGACCTCCTCACTGGGTCCCATCCAAAATGGAATATCTGCCCCATTCACACCCACACCTTCAGAAATATCTCTGTTTGTCATAGATTCCCCTTCATTTATATTTCCCCCAACACATGCATCAATATTACTGGTACCAGATACAATAGAAAATGTGTTACCCCGGGGTTTGTTGGAGCTCATGTTTTGTTCATTGATGGTGGCCACTTTTGCAGGTATACACTCTGTCATCTTCTGATATGAAGGGTCCTCAGAATCAGGAACCCAGGCTCCCTGCTGTCCCTGTTTCCAAGCAGCATTCTCTAATACTTGCGCAATTGAACGCTGTACTGAACCTTCATCGCAAAAGTCTGGAGCCCCAGTCTCTCTCCTTCTGCCTGTCCCTGAAGGAGTAAGTTTTCTCTGTTTCAGTTCGTAGTGAGTCCTGTAAACGCAACTGTTTTCCAACTCCCAAGTTTCATTTTGATGTTTTTAGTGAGACAAACACTTTCTGTTTCCTTTGGCTCTCTGCACACGGGTTCTACACAGTATAAACTGCCAGCCGTTTGTTTAGCATTGCTTTGAACCACCTTGTTTTTGACAGAAGCAGCAGCCCTGTCATTTTAGCCTGACTGTGAGTCAGAAGCTGGATGACTCTTCTGTGTTGTTCACTACAGAGGATTTATCAAGTACTTGTGCCAGAGTTTCAAGTTCTTTCTCTAGCTCTGCAGCTCTTTGTATGATCTTTTCTTTTTCTAACTGAAGCATTTTAACTTTTTCTTTCAATTCAATATCCAGTACCTGCACATTTTCTGTTGTTTGACCATCCTTATTTTGCATCAGCTCTCCGTTGCTTTTCTCCACTATTTCCCCCACACAGGTAGGATCGGGTGCACCATCCTCCTCGCTGAATTCTATGGTCAGGTCTTCCAAATCCATAACTGTTTGTTTCTGCAGAGTTTCTGTCTTTTCAGCCTCTATAGAAGGAGAGACGGGGGAGGAGGCCATCTCCTCTGCCACATCAGCACTTCCTCCTCTTCCTGTGTCCGGCTCCGAAATGAGTTCCTCCATCCCGCATACAGGAAGTGACAGCACCCCTGCAGGTAGAGTAGGGGAATTTCCCCCGTGTCCTGGCTAAATTTCCTCATTTACTAAAAATACCACTAATAGTTTCATCTGGTTCAAGGTCAGTTGACATTCATCTGTATCTCCCGGTAATGCCTGAAAATAGGCAGGATTTGTCTAGTGCACTTAGCCAGTCCACAAAACTAAATAAAGTATTATGTAATGTTAGCTGCTGTGTTGAATAAAATATGGTATCGAATGTTGGTCATTTGTTCCTGATTTTGTGGGGGTGTCTCCTTGATTTTGGTCCTAGCAGGTTGAGCGGTATGAAGGGCATTAACACCGATGGCAAAGCTGACAGTGTCCAGTATCAATTCCCACTGTCATTCAGTGTCACGGCAGAAAACCCATTTGAAAAATATTTACATACGAAGAAGAGATAACTTGGCTCCTGGAGTTATTTATTAATAACAGGGTGTCTTGTGAGGGTAAGAGGGAACAAAATGAAGATATTTGGCACCCCACCTTGTAGGCCGACCCCTGTGGAGATGGTCAAGTACCGCCCTTTGCGGAATATTTCTTCCAGTGGCCTTGCTGCGGTCCTTGACCTGTCACAATTCCCTGTGCATTGCAGTGATCCAGAGGCATTGGTTGTGGCCTATAATAACGCCATCACCTCTGCCTTGGATTCTGTTGTTCCAGTTCGTGTGCGTCCCCTCTCCCTTCGACCTCGGGATACATGGTTTGAGGGGGCCTTGAGGGAGTTGCTACAAATTGGACGCAGGTTAGAACGTTATTGGCGGAAATCTGGCCTGTATGCCGACCATCTTAGACTGTTAGAACACTATCAATTCTATCAGTCGGAAATTTCTCGTAAGAGGGCAGAGTTCCTGACCAGGGAAATTTCTGCCACTCCGAACCGACCAGCTCTGCTGTTCAGAACTGTGGACAGATTGTGCAGCCCAACCTGTCTACAGCTCCGTAGAGCATTTTCATAATTACAGTGTGATGAACTTGCTCGGTTCTTTGCTGATAAGGTGGCTGACATTAGGTCAGAGATCCATTCGACACATTTTATGCGGGTTGCTATTGGTCAGGACTTGGTCACCACCCCTTTGTTTTCCTGGAGTACCTTCGACCGCCCTGAAATCGTGGATGTTATGCGGTTTGTCCAAGTTTTGCGCCCTACCTGCTGTAATTTAGATCCAGGCCCTACTTCCTTAATTTTGGGGTGTGGGGAGTCCATTCTCCTGGTTCTAGCACAGATAGTCTGGTGCTCCCTTGACTCTGGTGAATATCCCTGTTCCTTGAAAGAGGCAGTGGTGACACCCTTGTTGAAGAAAGCTTCTTTGGACCCAGACTGTCTTGCTAACTACAGGCCTATCTCGAACCTCCCCTTTGTGGGGAAGGTGATCGAGAAAGTAGTGGCAGCCCAGCTGGAGAACTACTTGACCATCCATAGCATCTACGAACCTCTCCAATCAGATTTTCGAAAGAGGCATAGTACTGAGACTGTGCTGGTTCGGGTGCGCAATGATCTGCTGATGGCAAGATACCAGAGAAAACTGTCCATTTTGGTATTATTAGATCTGTCATCAGCATTTGACACCGTTGACCATGGGGTCCTACTTGAGCGCCTGAGATGTATTTGTGGGCTTTCACTTCATACCTCACTGGAAGAGCTCAGAAGGTGGGTTCAGGTTTTTTTTTCCTCTGATCCCATCTCTCTCTTTTGTGGGGTTCCTCAGGGCTCTATATTGTCCCCCATGTTGTTTGCGGTGTACATGCTTCCCCTTGGAGACATTGTGAGACAGTATGGGCTGAGGTTTCATTGTTATGCTGATGATACCCAGCTATACCTGTTCTTTGCACCCTACCAGGAAGGAGCTGTCTCAGTATTTAACAGCTGCCTCAATGAAATCCAGGACTGGATGAGGTCCAGTTGGTTGGAGTTGAACTCTGGGAAGACGAAGGTGTTGGTTTTGGATCCGGATCGCCGGATAGGGGGACCTGGGGCCGGCTCCCCATCTGGACTGTTTTTTGGGGATGTTGAGCTACAGGTCTCTGAATGGGTGCGAGACCTGGGGGTGAGATTAGATGCAAGGCTGACTCTTCGGTCCCAGGTGTCAGCGGTGGTTAAGTCATCTTTCTACCATGTAAGAAACATCGCTAGGATCAAGCAACTTGTTCCGTCCGGTGATCTGACAACCTTAATCCAGGGTTTTATTTAACTCTAAAAATTGATTAGCATTTTGCTCATAAAAGTGCTAAAACATTGTGAAAATGCATAACACTTGCCTCATTGTGTTTAACAAACATAACACTTCTAGAAAACCTATATGAATACTTTCTGTACAGTTGGCATTGTCCCAAGAAAAAAACTGCTAATCAATTATTTAAAACCCTGTTAATCCATACCTTTGTGACCTCGCGCTTAGACTACTGCAACTCTCTTTACTTTGGGCTTCCGGGGGTTGATATCCGCCACTTGCATCTGGTGCAGAATTCTGCAGCACAGGTGTTGGTGGGTACTCCTAGATCTTCTCATATTACACCGGTGCTGCGTACTACACTGGCTGCCAGTTCAGTGGCGGATCACCTTCAAAGTCGGATTACTGACTTTTAAAGCCCTGCATGATCTGGGCCCTGATTACCTGAAAGAACTCCTGATCCCTTACCACCCTGTGAGATCGCTCTGCTCAGCCGATGAGGGGTTGCTAGAGATTCCAAGGGTTATTTTAAAAACTGCTGGGGCCCGTGCTTTTATGTTTGTGGACCCTTCCCTTTGGAATTCTCTACCCCGTCGGATTAGGGAGTGCACGACTGTGGGGAGTTTTAAACAGGCTTTGAAATATTTCCTTGTACTGTTCACTGATTTGATTCTGTTTGGTTTTACAATGTTGATTTTTGTATTTTTATCTTATTGTACTGCGCCTTGATATTCGAAAGGCGCACAATAAAGTATTATTATTATTTTATACTAATGTATATGTGGTGCTTTTCCCTTGCAAACCCACTCTTTCATTGTAACACACAGTGTGACTCAGCCCTGCTCTATATAGTGATGTCAGCAGCACAGATGTGGGTCTACAGCAAAACCAGGCTTGGTGCAGAAGTGCTGGTACAGCTCAGACTGCAAAACCAAACTGCTGAGAACATTAAATAAATACAAAATAAGAATCAATGCAAGAAGAGGAAATTTATGCATCCATGTCAAAAGGAAGGTGCTCTTTAAGGGCCTTCACCCTCTTCTCACAGCTTTTGTCCCCATGCTGCTGATTATTTTGGTGGCCCTGTGTTGCACCCTCTTCGCTGACACAGTGTCCTTTTTGTATTGAGGTGAACCACACTGCATTCCAGGTGGGGCCTGACCAGGGCCTTTTAAAGCAGCAGATTTACTTCCGTTGCTGTGCTGGTCACTCACCTTTTGATGCATCCCCAGCATTCTTCTCGCCCTTTTGACAGTGTCTGTGCAGTGCTTGTCCTGCTTTAGCCTCTTGTCTGTCATGACCCCCAGGTCCTTTCCACCTTGAGTGCTGCAGGTGGATCCTCACACAGTGTGCAGGTCCTACTTCTGCTTTTCCTCCCCAAGTGTAGCACCTTGCATTTGGCACCATTGAATCTGAATCACCAAGTGTCTGACCAGTTGCCCAGCTTCTCAGGGCCTCCTGTCCTACTCCTCAAATGAGTCCACCACCCTGGTTAACTTAGTGTCACTCACAAACTTAAGTGGCTTCTTGGAGACGCAAGCTTTCAGATCATTGATGAAAATGTTAGAGTAGTGGCTCCAACACTGATCTCTGAGGGATGCTGCAGAGTATTCCTGTTATAGTACCTGTCCACCACCACCACCCTTTGCTTCTTGCCCCAGTGCCAGCTAGCACTCTGTCTTGCGTTTACCGCACTGGTCTACTTTGCACAGAAGCTTGCCATGTGCCACTGTATCAAAGGTCTTTCTGAAGTCCATATAGATTGTCCATGACCCTGCCCCGTCCACCTCCCTGGTCACCTCTCAAAGAAGGTACGCAGTTTGGTTCGGCATGATCTTCCCATCTTAAAGCTGTGCTGTGAGCGCGAGGAACCTTAGCCTAAACCAGGTGCTGTATTATTCTGCCCTTGGTAAGAGCCTGCAGGATCTTGGCTGGCACTTGTCAGGCTGACCAGTCTAGTTGTGCATGTCCAGCCTTGCACTTTATTGAAGATGTGGTCAGTCCTCTGGCACCACAGCTGTCCAGATAAACTCCTGAAAGATTATTGTGGGTGACACCACCAGTTGTTGTTCCTTTGGCTCCACCATGATTCTGGGGTGTATCCTGTCCACCCCTTGGGGCCTGCTGGGCTTGATCTTTGCCAGGTAGCTACCTTGGCAGGCGTGATATCCACTGGCTGCATTTTGGATATCACTGATGTAGGCCTTCCCGATGAGCCCCCTCTCCCACTAGTGGACCTTTGGAGAATATTGAAGCAAGATTATTGATTCTGCATCTCCGCCATTGCCTCTGGCTCTCCCACAGGACCCCCAACCCCCTTTCCTTTCTGGTGTTATCTGCTGCTGTCTGTGTTTCTAGCTCTTCCTTTGCTATCTTAATTCTAGTTGTGCAGTTCCTCAGTGCCGCTCTGTACTACTCAGTGGCATGGAAATAATCCATCTTCCAGGTGTAGTAGACCTTTTGTTTAGAATCAGTTGTCTGTTTTCTATTGAGCCGGGGCACTTGGCCAGTTTTCTTTATTACTTTAAAGAATGCAGACCTCTGCAGCTGCTTTGGGCATTTTCTTCAGCTAGCGCTACATTACCAGCCTCATGCTGCCACTCCAGACTCTTAAACACCAGGTCCTTCATCATGTCAGAGTCTGCCTTTCCAAATTTTTGTGGTCCTGGTGACTTAAGTCTGGCTAGTCTCCCGGTCACAAGGGAGAAGGTAACCCATTTGTGATCACAACCTCCCACATGTTGATTGGCGTTTACACTGGTGATAACCCCATCCCCACTGCTGAGAACAGGGTCATGTGTGGCTTAACCTAGTACAGTTGGAACATGCTGCTATAGAAAGCAGTCCTTGAACACAGAGTGAAATTCAATCCCAACCCTTCCATTAGCCCTCTCAAGATGCCACCCTGTGCTCGGGAGATTAAAGTTCCCTGGGATCACCAGTGCGTCCAGTTTAACTGCCCTCATAATTTCCCCGATCAGCTGGGCATCATGTTACACTAAGCTGTTTGGTGGCACCTGTAACACATGCCTAGGATGACTCTCTTGCTCCTTCTTTCTCTTGGCTTGCCCCAGATGGTCTCTGACGCTGTTTGCCCCCCGCACCACCACCCCTGATGTCCTCCACAGTTACTGTTTTCCTAACAGAGCACCACCTCACCCCCTTCCTGTCAGGCCTATCATTGAGGTAGTCGGTATCTGTTTGCTGGTGTCCCCATCCCACTCCCACCCCAAGCCAAGCTTCCGTGATGGCTACTAAGTCCTGTCCTTGTATTAGGCCCTCCGATGCACCCATGTTGCTGTGTGCAGTTTTTATGTTGGCTTGTATGTAAGTGAAAAGGTTTGCCACGCTAGATCTCTCTTCGTTACACTTGCTTGCTCTGCTGACCTTTCCTCTATGTTCCCCTGTATATGTCATTTTCCCATGCTGCCCCCATCACTATCCCCCACCCTTAGCCTTTTGTTTAAATTCCAAGTCATTGCCCAGTTCATTCTCATGGATATTACCCCCACTGCATCTGGGTGCAGGTGCAGCCCATACATAAAAACATAGAAGCATAGACTTTGACAGCAGATAAGGACCGCCTGGCCCACCTAGTCTGCCCATTTCCCTACCTAGAGGATAAGCTGCAGATCCTATCTTCAAACAACATGAAGTCTTGCTGTATTCTGACATATGCAGTTAGGTCCTGCCTTTCAACTGCCCCGGAGAACAAAGAGTTAAACTTTCCATGGCCAGCATGGAATGTTCACTATGAGCTCGATTGAAGCCCCTGTCTGCTGTTGTTTAAACTGCAACCGTCAGATTCTTTATTCCACCTCACTGAACAGTCGCTCCGGAGATTTCTCCTGCTGCTCGGTTCAGAAAGTCGGTTGAAGTGTCGGTTTTCGGTCGGTTTCTAATGAATTGCTGTTACCGCTTAGTCGGTTCAAGTCTCTGTCTGTGGTACCGTGAGTACTAGATAGTTTTTTTTGTTTTGTTTCTGTGTGGAACTTGTAAATTGTGGATCGGTTCGGCTGAACCTAGTAGTTTGAGGTAGAAAAGCTTGTGCTTACTTTAGAGTGTGGTAACTGGTCCGTATCGGTTCTAAAAAAAACGGATTTAATTACGTGTTTTTCCAAGACCCGTGACACGGTCAGGAACCGATAGGGGAGTCTTGCCTGGTGGATTGCCGAAAAAAGGGTAAGTTTTTGGATAGGATTGCCCATGTCTGAGAAACCCAAGAAAAAAAACGGGCCCACTGGGTTTCAACACTGCAGTGTGTGTGGGGAAGTCTTTGCCAAGGCTGATCCCCACACCACCTGCGTTTATTGTCTGGGGTTTGACCACCTCGATTCAGACTGCCAAATTTGCAAGAATTTTCCCAAATCTACCCTGGGAAATAGATTAGGTAGACTGAGGGAAAGGGAGGCCGAGAAGTCCGCTGACCCAGATGGCCAGCCCGGTTCGGTTCCGACCGAACCAGAAGGAGTGCCCTCTGACCAGGGCGATACTTCTTTGGGCAAAAGGAGAGCCGATTCTGAGGAGTCTGTTCCGGTGAAAAGAAAAAGAAAAGATAAATCGTCCGGTTCGGACCCAGAAATTCATACTCCGACCACCTGTGAGATAGCCAAGGCGATAAGGATTGTGCAATCGCTTAGTTCGGTTCTGACCGAACCAGTACCATCTGGCAGGGGCTCAGTTCGGTTGGTTCCCCCGGTTCCGAATTATACTTTGGAAGAATTTTATGAACCGAGGAGGAGGGAGAGTATGAGGATGATTATGGTGATTGTGAAAGTCTGGATGTGCCTACTGACCCGGACATCTCCCCAGACAGACCTTCAGGTGTTTCTCCTCCTAGGCTTTCTGAGTCCCCTTCACACTATATGTTTTACAAAAAAGTGGCTGAGATCCTCCAGCTTCCTGTGGAGGAAGCAGTAGAGGATCAGGAAGAGCCTGATTATGTTGAGATGATGGACATCCCAGAGTCCAGGAGACTGTCTATTCCCCTCCACAAATCCTTTGGGAAACAGACACATAAAATTCTTAAGTCTCCTAATTCTATACCTCCTGTGGACAGACGAATGGACAAGAGGTACACTCTCTCAGGCTCAGACACGGAGTTCCTTTTCCAGCAATGCAGCCATGTTGGGGTCGTGCAGGCTGCTGCCTGTGATGAGGCAAATATTCCCTTGGCATCACAACCCCCAAACAAGGACTCCAGGAAGATTGATACCATGGCAAAGAAACAATACGTGGCAGCATCTTTGGGACTCAGGCAGGCTAACTGTATGGCCTATACAGCCAGATACCAGAAGTCCAGGTGGGACACTGTGCTGGCTCTGGCTAAACAGGCCCCTGACCAGCTTGCCAAGGAGCTGGAGCAGGTGGCTGCAGATGGGATTGAGGCATTGAAAGTACAGTTTCATGCTGCTGTGGACTCCAATGATGTTTCATCAAGAGTCATGGCTACATCTGTGGCTCTTTGGAGGATGGCTTGGCTCAGATGTACTAGCCTCTCACAGGATACCCAGGCTAAGGCCATGGATTTTCCTGTAATTGGTAATTCTCTGTTTGGGGAGCAGACAGAAAACTACATGAAAAATATGGATGAGTACAGGACCACTTACAGGAGTGCTCAGGCCAAAGAAAGGCAAGCAACTCCTCAAAGGCAGCAGTCCTGGGGCAGGCCTTTCCAAAGGCCTTTTTACCAAGCTCAGGTCTCCTCTTCTTCTTTTTCACACGGGGTTCTTTAGAGGGAGAGGCAGAAGGGGGATGAGCAGGCCTGCATCCACCTCTCAGCCTAAAGCCCCTGCCAAGCAGACACCCTGATGGGTCTGCCCGGGGCCGATTCTCCCATAACAGTAGGGGGCAGGCTGGCTGGCTTACTTTGTCCAGGACTGGAAGTCTCTTACATCAGACAAGTGGGTCCTGGAAGTAGTAAGCCAGGGACTGGTTCTCAGCTTCAGAAAATATCCCAAGATGAGAACCAGATCCTTTCCACCTTCAAATCTCTGAGACCCTTGCCCTAGAGGCAGAGGTTTCTTCTCTGCTAGCTCTCAGAGCTATAGAGAGGGTTCCCACCCTACACAAGGGCAAAGTATTGTACTCCAGGTACTTCCTAACCCCCAAAAAGACAGGAGAATGGCGGCCCCATCCTGGACCTAAGATATCTGAACAAACACCTTTTGAAGCCAAAGTTCAGAATGTTAACTCTGGGAATTATCCTTCCCTCTCTAAGGCAGGGGACTGGCTAGCCTCCCTGGACCTCAAAGATGCCTACTTTCACATTCCCATCAGGTGCTCCCACAGAAAGTACCTCAGGTTCGAGTTGCCCTCAGGCCGCTATCAGTTCAGAGCAATGCCTTTTGGCCTAACATCAGCCCGAAGGGTTTTCTCAAAGTGCCTGGCAGTAGTAGTTGCTTTCTTAAGAAGAAAAAAGATCTCCATCTTCCCATACTTGGATGACTGGCTCATAGTAGGTCAGTCTCCCAGACCAAGTCAAGTCACACCTGCAAGTGACCCAGCAAGTGCTCACTTCCTTAGGATTCCTTCTCAACCTTCCGAAGTCCGTTCTCGAACCAGTACAGCTCCTCACTTTCATAGGCGCAGAACTGGATACAGTAAAGGCAAGAGCCTTCCTTCCCCTGGAAAGGGCAAGGAACCTTATGGAACTGACCTCTTCATTCACCCTTCAGGTGTCTCAACCAGCAAGGCATTTCCTTCAGCTTCTGGGCCACATGGCAGCTTCCACAGCAGTGGCCCAAGGGGCAAGATTGCAGATGAGGGACATTCAGTTCCACTTAAGGGCCTTCTCGTCCCAAAGAAAGGATTCCCTTACCAAGCTAATTCCAGTGACTCGAACCCTGATCCAAGCCTTGCAATGGTGGCAGGATCAGGACATTTTGAGACAAGGAGTTCCATTTGTCACTCAGTCTCATTCAGTGATACTCGCCACAGATGCTTCCCTGCTGAGCTAGGGAGCCCATTTGGGGTATCTTACCACCCAAGGACTGTGGTCACCTTAGGAATCTCTGCTTCACATCAATCTCTTGGAACTCAGAGCAGTGTTTCTGGCACTGCAAGCTTTTTCCAGATCTGTACAGAACAAGATGGTTCAGGTTAGAACAGACAGCACCACCACCGTGTGGTACATCAACAAGCAAGGAGGCACTCTGTCTACGGCCTTGTGCACAGAAGCAATGAAGTTGTGGTCCCTGGCCTATTCCCTGCAAACCTCTCTGATAGCAGTTCACCTCCCAGGGAAGGACAGTGTCCTAGCAGATGCACTGAGCAGAATATCCCAGGGCCATCACGAATGGGCCATAGATCCTCTAGTTTTGAAAGTGATTTTCTCGAGATGGGGCACACCAGAGATAGATCTTTTTGCAGCCCCAGACAATCACCAACTTTCTCTCTTTTGTTGCAGATCCCCAGTCTTGGGCTCAGTCCCCCTGGATGCTCTGATTCTGAACTGGGAAGGGAAATTTCTGTATACTTTTCCCCCTTCCCTCTCCTGTTCAAAGTGTTAGTCAAGATAAGGTCACAACCATACAAAGTGATTCTGATTGCTCCAGACTGGGCCAGGCAGCCATGGTATCCCTTGTTGCTGTCCCTAGCAGTCCACCTTCCCCTGTCTCTTCCCAGGAATTGCAACCTGTTGACATCCTCTCGGGAGGATTTGGTACCCAAATCTTCAGTGTCTCTCAATCTCAAGGCATGGCTCTTGAAGAGTTAGAGTTTGCATATCTGCATCTTTCCCAAGGGGTTCTGGATATCCTTAAGGCTTCTCGGAAGCTTTCCACCAGGAAGACTTACAACTCCAAATGGAAAAGATTCAGCATTTGGTGTTCTAAGAAGGATATTTCTCCAGACTCTGCTGAATTGCCTACGGTTCTGGACTATATGGTCCATGTTAATAGTCTAGGCCTCAGACCAGCTACCCTTAAAGTACACTTGGCAGCTGTTTCTGATTTCTTGTCAGTAGGCAAGCCTTCCTCTCTATCATTCCATCCTGTATTTTGTAAGTTTTTCAAAGGATTACTTCACACCAATCCCCCCCTTTAGGGATCCTGCTCCTGCTTGGGACCTTAATGTTTACATTGCTCAGCTTATGCAACCTCCCTTTGAGCCTTTGTCCTCAGCAGAACTTAAGTACTTGACTTGGAAAACTGTGTTTTTGGTAGCCATTACTTCTGCTAGGCGTATCAGTGAATTGCAAGCCCTGTCAGTGGAATCTGATTTTATCTCTTTCCATAGAGATAAAGTGGTCCTTAGAACTAACAGAAAGTTCTTACCTAAAGTGGTTTCAGATTTCCAGCTTAACCAGTCTATATCTCTCCCAGTTTTCTTTACTGACCATTCCTCCTCGGGAGAGAGGAGGCTACAACTAGACGTTAAAGAGCCCTTAGCTACTACATAGAGCGTACTATAGTTTACAGGTTTGGACCCTCCAGTTGTTCCTTACTTATGGAGAAGTTGTAAGGCAAACCTCGCCACTAAGAGAGCTATTGCCAGTGGATTGTTTCTTGTATACAGTTCTGCTATGAAATACTGGTAGAACTCCACCCTCAGGCCTGAGGGCTCATTCCACTAGAGGTACAGCTGCTTCCTGGCTGCTGCCAGGGATATTCCTCTCTTAGAAATTTGTCAGCAGCCACCTGGAAAACAGTCCATACTTTCACCAAGCATTACTCTCTGGATATCCAGGCTAGGAGTGATGCTCGGTTTGGTACAGCAGTACTTCAGAGCCTGTTTCAAAGTAGGTTCTGTCACTCCTCCATGGAGGTATGCTTGCTTGGTAGTTCATATGTCAGAATACAGCAAGACTTCATGTTGTTTGAAGAAAAAATTACTCACCTTAGTAATGTTGTTTCTTCTAATGGAGTCTTGTTGTATTCTGACCTCCCCGCCCGCCTCCCCTCTCAGAACCTTGATTTTGGGATGTGGGTGGGCAGGAGCAGTGTTGGCACCCTAGGGGTGTCCTTTTTTTCACCCTCTTTTGGTTTGGGTGAGAGGTTGTGTTTTGGATGTGTGTTGTTTTTGGGTTTCCTGACATGTGTCTTCCTTTTGAAACCAAAAAACTTTTTATATAGATATATTTGGCAGTTGGCTAGTAAGAATTTTACAGTTTCCACACAGAACATCTAGTGAGTCTTTGCAGTTTAAACAGCAGCAGACAGGGGCTTCAGCCGAGCTTGTGGTGAACATTCCATGCTGGCCATGGAAAGTTTAACTCTTTGTTCTCCGGGGCAGTTGAAAGGCAGGACCTAACTGCATGTCAGAATACAGCAAGACTCCATTAGAAGAAACAACATTACTAAGGTAATTTTTTCTTCCTACCCCCTTACAAAAATTGCCTTATGTCTGTTGCATGCATTCTTGAATTCTCCCACAGTTTTAGACCCCACAACCTCCTCAGGAAGGCTGTTCCATGCATCCACCACCCTCTGTGGAAAAAATACTTCTTCACATTGCCCCTGAGCCATCCCCCCTCTATCTTCAGATTGTGTCCCCTTGTTCTTGCACATCTCTCTTTCTGAAAGATGCTATCCTCTTGGACTTTGTTGATTCCACTGGGGTACTTAATGATATTACTTTGAGAAACAGCTCTTGCAGCAGGTTACACCATTCGGACTGAAGCCGGCAGGCGCCAGGGCTCCACGGAAATTTTCTAGCTAGCAGTATTCAGCGGGGACCGCCTCCGACGTCGGTCCCGCCCCTGACGTCGGGCGTAGTACATAAGGAGGTGGTTCCCCCATAATCCCCAGTTCTTTTCCCGCCATCGACTCGCCAGCATCGGTCTCCTTTCTAGCGTACGGCGACTACAGAACTTTCGAATAATTTTTTAACAACTTTGCTCTGCACAACTGATGTCCTCTCCAACTCCATCTCTTGAGGGTCACCTTTTGAAGTGTGCCTGCGACAAACAGATCCCCATCAAGGATCCCTATTCGTCTTGTGTGCGTTGCCTAGGCCCAGACCTCGACACCAAGGCCTGCACCTTTTGCCAGGGTTTTAATAGCCGCACCAGGATCTACCGTCAGAAGGCACTTCAGGCATTTCTTCTTGAAGAAAAGCTTAAAAGTATGGACCAGGAACCTTCCTCCAAGGGAGAATCTTCAACTGGATGATCCCTCTTTCGCCGAGATTATGAGGCACATCCAGGACAACATGGGGTGGGATGCTGAGGACCTTGACCCCGAACGACGACGCCTTGCCCGCTACCTTCGGCAAAAAGATCCGAAGCCTGTGGTAGTGCCACCCTTGGTGGACACCTTCGCGGACGTCACCAAGGCTGCGTGGAAATGTCCGCATGCCACTCCTGTGGTGCCGAAGAAGGCTGACTGCCTCTACAAGGCCCCTAGAGAGGACCAGTATTTGGCGAAGCAACCTCTGGCAGATTCCCTGGTCATTTCTGCTTCATATGACCGGTCTCAGAGACCCCAGCGTATGAGCACTCAGCCACCGGACCAGGAATCCAAGCAATTGGATGCCCTGAGGAGGCGCACGTACGCAGCTGCTACTTATGCCATCAGGTCCCTGAACTACCTTACCCATATGGTTCGGTTCCAGAACGCCCTGTGGGAACAGGGCCAGGACCTGGTTGAAAAGCTTCCCGATGGCGACCAGAAAGCGGAGCTCCTAAACCTCCTCCGCACCGGGTCAGATGTGGGGACCCAAATGCTTAGAGCCGCATATGACTCTGCGGACTCTTCGGCCAGAGCTGCAGCTTCAGGCGGCTGTCTCCGGAGACACTCCTGCCTCCATGTCTCCGGCTTTACCCCGGACGTACAGAAAAATATTCTAGAGGTCCCATATAACGACGGGGTGCTGTTTGGTGAATCCTCTGAGAAGGTTATCACCAAGCTCCAAGACACAGGGAAGGCAATCCGATCTGTACAAGCCATGTACAGATCTAGGCCTAGTTCCTTTCGTAGGAACCAGAGCCGTTTTCGCGGCTGGCTACAAAGGCAGCAGCAACGTTCCGGCCAGCAGCAGAGGGGCACTTTCTTGTGCAAGGCCCAGGCCAAATCGTCCCCAGGCAGAGGCCAGCGTTACTCAAAGTCGGCCCAGCCTGCACGGACAAACGCTGCCACAGCATGACTCCTTCCCGTCCCCCGCCCCTCCTCAGGATCAATGGGCAAAGAAAGTCGAGGGTCGCATCGCACACCACCTTTCAGGGTGGCAATCGATCACCACAGACAGGTGGGTTCTACAGTTGGTCAAAAAGGCCACTACATAGAGTTAATAGACAACCCACCTACAAGACCTCCCCTGCTTTCCTGTTGTTCGGGTCAGCATGCCCTGTTCATACAGCAGGAGGTGCTCGCACTTCTGGAAAAAGAAGCTATAGAGCACGTACCAGGGAACCAGAGAGGACTAGGGTATTATTCTCACTTCTTCCTGGTTCCAAAGAAAACAGGGAACCTCCGTCCAATGCTGGACCTCAGTGACCTCAATCTTGTGGTCGCGTGCAAGCTCTTCCACATGGTGACCCTCCCGGGCCTGATTCCCATGCTGAAGCGTGGCACATTTCTTGCGTCCCTGGATATGCAGGATGCCTACCTGCATATTCCTATCGCTCAGGCACACAGGAGGTTCCTGCGCTTCGAGTTTCAGGGCCGCCATTATCGGTTCCGAGCTCTTCCCTTCGGGCTGTCATCGGCACCTCGGGTTTTCACGAAGTGCATGGCAGTTGTAGGCGTGTCTCTGAGGAGACAGGGCCACTACGTGTTCCCCTACCTGGACGATTGGCTTATCATGGTGCCCTCACGGGAGGCCCTGATGTCTGCCATTCACTGCACTCAGTCTCTGTTCGAGACCTTGGGCATTCTCATCAATTACGAGAAGTCATGCTTGGTTCCATCCCAGACACTGCAATTCATCGGAGCTGTTCTGGGCACCATCCAAGGGAAAGCTTTCCTTCCCTTGGACAGAGCGGAACATATCGGATCCCTCATCAGGGACTTGTCGGCGAAGACCACCGTCCCAGCCAGGCTGGTCCTTTGCCTGCTCGGACACATGGCTTCGGCCATTGCAACAGTCCCGCTAGCCCGTCTCCATATGTGGGTAACCCAGTGGATGTTACGGGTACAATGGGACCAAAAGCAAGGCCATCTGCAGCATCCAATCCGAATCACGAAGACCATAATTCGAGTTTGGCAATGGTGGCTACATTCAGGGAACCTTTTGGCGGGAGTCCCCTTCACAGCGCCGTCCCTGGCTGACACTCTCCACAGACGCCCCAGGGCTCGGTTGGGGAGCACACCTCGATGGTGTTTGGTCTCAGGGCCTGTGGACAGCCAAGGAGTCTCATCTCCACATAAATATACTGGAAATGAGGGCAGTTCTTTTCGCCCTGCAGGCCTTCCAGTCAGAGATTCCACTGGGTACACTTCTGTTACAAACAGACAATTCCGCGGTGATGTATTACCTCAACAAACAAGGAGGCACCCACTCCTACCTGCTTTGCAGGGAGGCCATGAGAGTGTGGGATTGGGTCTTGCAACACGGCGCAAATCTTATTGCAGTTCATGTTCCGGGAGTGAACAACATCATCGCAGACAACCTGAGCCGCTCTCAGGTCAGAGTCCACGAATGGGAACTACTCCAGGAGGTGGCAGACTATCTGTTTCGCAGATGGGGTACTTCAGAGATAGACCTCTTCGTGTCCCCATACAACACAAAACTGTCCAATTTTTGCTCGCTAGATCCAGGGCCTGATGTTTTCTGGCTAGACGCGTTGTCCCTCTCCTGGGCGGGCAGATTCCTGTATGCCTTTCCTCCTTTCCCGTTGATCCAGAGAGTTCTTTTAAAACTCCGCAGGGAGCAAGCGACGCTCATACTGATCTCAGCCTTCTGGCGCAGACAGATATGGTTCCCTCTCTTGCACCAGCTATCCCGGGAACCACCAGTGCCTTTGCCAATCAGCTCCCATCTGCTGTCTCAGGAGGTGGGTTCCTTAGTCCATCCGGACCTACAGTACGTTCCCTGAACCTGCATGTTTGGCTCCTAGAGACATAGCCATGATGTGATACAGGGTCTCGCAAGAAGTGGCAGACGTTCTTACTGCTGCTAGGAAACCGGCTACCCACGCGACCTACGCCATGAAGTGGCGCAGGTTCTGCTTATGGGCTAAAGCGCGCGGTTTTTCGCCTTTGGACTGTCCAGAAAAGCTGGTACTGGACTACCTGCTATCCCTTTCCACTCGGCCTGGCTTACTCCTCGATTAAAGTGCACCTTTCTGCCATTTCAGCCTACCACATCCCTATAGGCCAACGCACTGTGGCCCAGCTGGACACAACACGTGCCTTTTTGAGGGGCGTCCTCCACCGTAGGCCCCCGATTCAGGATCCAGTCCCACCATGGGATTTACCCTTCGTCCTGGATCAGCTCACGCTGCCACCTTTTGAACCAGCCACGGATTACGAGCTACGTTTTCTGTCTTGGAAAACGTTGTTTTTAGTTGCAGTTACTTCTGCCAGAAGGATTTCTGAAATGCACGCACTTATGTGCATAGAGCCTTATTTGGTTTTCCACCAGGACAGGGTATCCCTTAGGACTAGTCCTAAATTTCTGCCTAAGGTGGTCTCGGCTCTCACCCTTAATCAGGACATCGATCTACCAGTGTATTTTCCAAAATACTCTAATCGAGGAGAAGCCCTTCTGCACATTCTTGATGTGCATAGCTGCCTTAGATACTACCTGACCAGAACCAAACAACGCCGAAAGTCGGACCAACTTTTCATCTCCTTTGCCCATAGGATGAAGGGAACTCCTGTCTCAAAGCAGTCGCTGTCCAGGTGGCTTATCCAGTGCATTACGTTCTGTTACCAGAAGCGTAGCAAACCCTTACCAGGCGTGGTTAAGGGTCATTCCACCAGAGGGGTGGCTACCTCCTTTGCGGCCTTAAGGAATGTGTCTACCTCAGCTATTTGCGCTGCAGCTACTTGGAGCTCCGTGCATACTTTTATCAGGCATTACAGCCTGGACATTGCGTCGAGGCGAAGAGCAGGGTTCGGTCTAACAGTCTTTCAAAGACTTCTGTCCTAGGCTCAAGGTATTTCGAGGATTTCTACCTTTCTTCCTCCCGATGGTGTGTGATTGCCCCTGCTGCTTGGAAATCAGTCCAAATGGTGTAACCTGCTGCAAGAGCTGTTTCTCGAAGTGAGATAGTACAGTTACGTAAGAACTTAACGTAACAGTAGATCTTCGAGAACAGCTCTTGCAGCAGGTACTTTCCCTCCCACCATCCCCGCTGGAGGTAGGTCGTAGTGAAAGCATCCTTCTCCTAGGGTAAGGCATTTACTGATGCCTTGTGTTGCCACCTGATGGCGGATCCTCGGTCTCCTCTTCTGATGTCATCCAGCGGCCGGGAGTCTCCGGCGGGAGAACTAAGGATTATGGGGGGACTGCCTCCTTATGTACTACGCCCAACGTTGGGGGCGGGACCGACATCGGAGGCAGTCCCCACTGAATACTGCTAGCTAGAAAATTTCCGTGGGTTCCTGGCGCCTTCCGGCTTCAGTCCAAATGGTGTAATCTGCTGCAAGAGCTGTTCTCAAAGATCTACTGTTACAGTAAGTTCTTAACGTAACTGTACTTTTCTATCATGCCCACCTCTCCCTCCTTTCCTTAAGGGTATACATATTAAGCTCCTTTAGTCTCTCCTCATATGGCTTCTCTTACAGACCCTGCACCATTTTAGTTGCCCTCCTCTGAACTGCCTCCATCCTGTCTATGTCCTTGCGGAGATGGGGTCTCCAGAACTGGATGCAGTACTCCAGATGGGGTCTCACCAACTGTCTGTACAGGGGGATAACAACTTCCCATTTTCTGCTGGTGATGCCTCTCCGTATACATCTCCGTATCCCCCCAGCCCTCCCTACCGCCTTCTCACATTGCTTGCCAACCTTAAGGTCATCTGATATGATTACCCCTCGGGTCCCTTTCCATTTTTGTTGTTGTTTCTACCTCTCTTCTCCCCCAAAAATTGTGTAATCTTCCTTGGGTTTTGTTTCCCAGGTGCATTATTTTGCACTTCTTTGCATTGAATCCAAGCTGCCATGCTTCTGACCATTCCTCCAACCTTCCAAGTCCCTTCCCATCCTTTCACGCCTCCTTGTATATCAACCCTGTTGCAGATCTTTGTGTCATCTGCAAAGAGCATCACTTTTCCTTCAGTCCCTCTGCAATGTCACTTATAAAGACATTAAGGACTGGACCCAGACTGAACCCTGCGGTACCCCACTAGTAACCCCTCTCTTCAGAGTGGACTCCATTTACAATTACGTTCTGTGTCCTGTTATCCAGCCAGTGTTTTACCCAAGCTACCACCCTGGGACCCACTGCCAGGCTGGTTAATTTGACTATTAATCTTTTGTGTGGACTGTGTCAAATGCCTTGCTAAAGTCTAGGTAGGCCATGTCCACAGCCCCTCCCTGGTCTACTACTTTGGTCACCCAGTCAAAGAAATCAATTAGATTCGTCTGACATGACCTTCCCGCCGTGAACCCATGCTGCCTTGGCTCCTGTGCCCCACTGGCCTCTAAGTACTCAGCAATTCTTTCCTTCAGAAGTGATTCCATCACTTTCCCTACCACAGAGGTCAAACTGATAGGTATGTAGTTTCCTGCCTCTATCTTGGTCCCACTTTTGTGAAGAGGAATCACATCTGCCCTCCTCCAGTCCTTGGGTACCACACCATCCTCCCATGATTTGTTAAAAAGGGTAGTCAGTAGTGTCACTAGTTCTCTGCTTAATTCTTTTAAAGTTCTGGGGTGAATTCCATCTGGCCCCATTGCTTTGTCCACCTTCAGTTTTAGGAGTTCTTTTAGAACCCTTTCTTCTGTGAAAGGACTGGGATCGACCCCCTTTATCCAGAGTGCTTCTGTTAATTGGATTAGGCACTTCCCCCACCTTCTTTTGTGAATACTGAACAGAAGTATTAATTCAGTATCCCTGCTTTTTCACTGTACCTCTCTGCCCACCAACCATCCATTCTGTTCAGCCTCACTATCCCTCCCTTTGTCTTTCTACGCTCCCTGATATACCTATAAAAGGTTTTATCCCCCTTCTTAACTGAGTTGGCTATCTTTTCCTCAGTTTGGGCCTTTGCTGTTCTGACTACCCTCCTGCTTCCTTCTGCCTTAACTGGTGCAGTTCTCTGTCCTACTTCTGTGTTTCCTTATACTTCCTAAATGCTATCTTTTTCTCCCTAACCTTCACCACCACTTCTTTTGAGAACCATAGTGGCTTTTTCTTTAGTTTTGATTTATTTGCTTCACGCAAAGGCTTGTTGTCTCTGTGATGGCAGTTCTGATATTTCCCCATTGTTGCTCCACCCTTCCCTCCTAGCCTGTTTGCTAGTACTTTTCTAAGGCACTCTCCCATCTTGCCAAAGTCAGCCCTCCTGAAGTCCAGAACCGTCACTTTTGTATGGCTTGACTCTGTAGCTGAGTTTATCGTGAACTACACTGTTTGGTGGTCACTTGTTTCCAAATGGCTACCCACCTCTAGATCTGAGCTCCTCTCACTGTCCCCATTTGAGAGTATGAGGTCTAAGATTGCTCCCTCACGAGTAGGTTCCAAAACTAGCTGTCTGAGGCATGCCACCTGAAGAGTATCGAGAATGGCCCTGCTTTTAGATGTGGCTGCAGCAAAGGTGCTCCAGTTGACATCTGGCATATTAAGGTCCCCCATCAACAGTATCTCCCCTTTCTCTGCCATCCTAAAGTATGCCTGCTATCATATCCTTGTCCATTCCATCCCCCTGACATGGGGGTCTGTATACAACCCCTGTGCGGATTGTGGTGCCATTTCCAGTCTCCAAGGTGACCCACAGTGCCTCCTCTTCTCCCTGTTTACTCTTTTGTTCAGTTGCTTTTATACCTTCCCTTACATAGAGAGCTACTCCGCCCCCTCTTCTCCCTTCCCTGTCTCTCCTGTAGGTTGTGTACCCTGGTATGTTAACATCCCAGTCATGGTTCTCTGTGTACCATGGTTCTGTGACTGCTACAATATCCAGGCATCCCTCTTCCATCAAGGCCACCAGTTCAGGGAGCTTGTTGCCCAGACTACGGGCATTGGTACTCATTACCCTCCATTTCTTGATGGCCTTACCTCTTTTTGCCCCATCCCTGTCCTTATTGTGTTTGTCACTTTCTCCATTTACCCCTGCGCTTCTCCCTGTCAACATCTGTATGTTGGTGTCTACCTCACTTAGTAGTACCCTGATTTTTTTTGGGGGGGGGGGGAGCTAGGATTTTCCTGCTCCTCTCCAGTGCCTCCCCCCTTGGCTAGTTTAAATGGTTGCCAATGAAGCATTTAAACCTATCACCTAGGATCCTGGTCCCCCTCCCGGACAGATGCAGACCATCAAGCCTGTATAGGCCTGCATCCCTCCAGGTGCACCCCCAGTCCCCAGTGAAGCCAAATCCCAGAGCTCTGCACCAGATTTTCAACCACTGATTGAATCCCATGGTATGGAGCACCTTAGCCTCACCTGTGGCATAGACAGGCAGCACCTCCGAGAAGGTTACCGTGCATGCTATTTGTCTAAGGCCCCTCCCCATCTCCACAAACGCTTCTTGCACTGCTCTGATCCCTTTCTTAGTCAGGTCATTTGTCCCTAGGTGGACAATGACATCCAGCTCCCTCCCCTGTGCAGCTGCTCCTGCGATCCTGAGGATTCGCTCCCTGTTCTTCCAAGCCATGGCGCCAGGCAGGCACCTTGCCTCCCTCTCCCCTTCCTCCCCCAGTTCTACCTTCCTAACAATGGAGTCCCCCACCAGGAGTTATTTTCTTCCCCTGTGGGGTCCCATGCCACCCTCCCGTGGGTCTCCTTTGTGGAGGTTCCCAGCATCCTCCTTGGTCTCCACTGTGGGTGCCTCCATAGAGGAACCACACTTTTTTAGAATGGCAAAGAAATTGTGGAGAGGTACAACTGGAGGGATGCGCCTCTGTTCCACCACCCTCACCCTCCCTGAGCCCATTGTTGTCCAACCGCTTCTCTTTCTTGGCAACCTCTGAGGCAACGGCAGTGACCTGGTGGTCCCTGGGTGGGAGAGGAGGTCCCACAAATCTTGGCCAACTCAGCCTGGAGATGAGCAACCTCCTCCCTCAGCCCAGAGAGGTGCCTGCAGATGGGATAACACTGCATCATCCAGAACGTCTCCCAAAAGACTGCTGCGCCACAGCCACTGCACTGCACCACTCCCATAATGTCTTATTTCTGGCCCCCTAATTGTTGTTTGGAATACTTACTCTTTCCTCTGTTTGTTTATTTATTTTTTTTCTTTTTCTTCTCTCCCTACTTACTTACTGCCTCTGCACCCTTTTAGCTCCTGATCTTCCTGTTCTGAGACAAGAAGTTCCTGTATTCCTCAGTAGTCTCCTTACTTGCTCAGAGTCAGACCTCCAGCAGCTGGGGGGGATGGAGAGCTACTCTTGCCCTTCTAGGATGGTGAGTCTTTGGTGGCCCTGTGATCACTCACTTCCTGCTCCCAAACAGGAAGTTCCTGTTGTCAGTTAAATCCTGTGCCTATAAAAGTAGAACTGCCTGGGGGGAGGTAGAGAGCAATATAGTCCAAGTACGGAAGTTTAGTTATACCAGCAGGTCCTTCCTCCTGATGCTATGCTTGTTTTCTATATAAAGCCGTTCCTTGCCACAGAAGACCCTCCAGCAAAACTCTCCTTCTTGCACCAGAGCCTTAGCCAAACAGCCTGCCTGATGGTTCTCTGCAGCCTTTCATTAGCCACAAGGACCAGGAGGATCTCAGAATAGATGCCCCATGATACCTTTCCCTTCAGGAACAACCTTCGATCAGACTTCAAGAGGGCTCTTGCAGTAGGTATTCACAGATGGGACTAAGCCACCAGGCGTCACGACCCCATGGAAAACTTCTAGCTAGCAGTCTCTGGCGGAGGACTGCCCTCACGTCAGGTGACCGGCGTCAAATGACGTCAGTATAAAGGGGCAGTCCCCCGCACCCGCCTTCCAGTTATTTCCTGCCATTGGCTTGTGAAAGTTATTTACGGTAGAACAGCGCTCATCAGTACCTTCGGTTATAAAGTTTTAAAGTTTTTGACCTTTTTCTTTAATTTGTTTTTTCTCATACCATTTGCTGTGTATGTCGTCCCCGACACTCTCCAAATTGCATAAAAACAAGTGTGACTCGTGTGGCTCACAGCTTCCACACAAGGATGGTCACTCCTTGTGCCTCTTCTGTCTAGGCCCAGACCACCCCATGGAGAAGTGCCAGCACTGCCAGAAATTCAGCTCTGCTACCCTCAAGCAAAGGCAGCAGTCCTTGGAAGCCCATCTCCTCAAAAAGAAAATGGCATCCATGGAGAAGGAGTTGAAGAAACCTAGGCAGGTGTCTGCTTCCCCCGAAGGCCACAAAAAGAAGCATGAGAAGCACAGGAAGCGGGATTCGTCTTCAACAGCAGCCGCAACTTAGGCTGGAGTACTGGCCTTACAGGTATCATCCCTTCCGGGGGATCGCTCCTAGACGGCCGTCTTGGTGGCTACAGAAATGCCTCCATCGGGCTCGGCAGGAGGGCCTTTGGGAGCCTCCAGGAAAAGGAGGCCTCCACTCCTGTCAAGGTCGCTCCTCCACCGCGGCCTTCCGGTCCGAGCAGGTCCAGTAAGTCAGACGTCGGTCCCACCAATGCTCGCCCGGACAGGGCTACTAAGCTGCTCACCTCCTCGGGTGATCGCCCAGCCCACCCACCTTCCGACAAGGCTGCCACTTCTTCACGGCCTTCCTCTAACAGGGAGTCCGATAAGTTGGACGACGACTCTTCTGACATCCACCCAGACACGGCTGACAAGACGGCCGCCGGCTCCTCCTCCGACTGCCCGGTCAACCTCCCTGCATCACACCCTATTGTCACACCTGATGCCCCAGGCTCTCCGCAACTGATAAACCCGTTGCCTACTGAGGTGCCCATGTCCCCTCGGTTCACATCCGGGGATTTCAACCCTCCTTCCCCGGTTGAGGCCAACGACCTTGGGATGCTGCCGTCAGAGGTCCCCCCATCGAGCGCCGGATCGAACGCGACCGCGCCACCCTCCGGCATCCCTTTGCCTGGCGGAAGTCCTGTTCCTCCATTAGGACCATCGAACCCTTTCGGTCTCCCTACGCCAGGTCCGATGCCAGCTGGACCGATGCTTCCTCCGTCCGGTCCGCCAGCAGGGCCTTTGCCAGGATTCTTTGCTCCGTCAGAGCCCTTGGTGCCAGGGTACCCGGCAAAGCAATACCAAGCGCTGCAGTACCTGATGCCACATTACCCAGCGCCGCAGTACCCAACACCTCAGTACCCAACGCCGGCTCCCCAAATCAGGCTACAGATACTATTATTACAGGTACCCACATTACGCCTATCTGAGCCCCTCCTCTTCCACCTACTCCGCAGCCGCTGGTGGATCTGAAGGAGACCTTGGCCTCCTGGTGGGCTGAGGCCAAGGCTCGGCTCACCAAGGAGGTCGAGAGTCTCCTCCCGACGTCGGTCCCTACGCTGGACCCCCTATGTCGAAGACGAGAGACTCCCTTCCCTTTACCCGATGCCAGAGGAGAACCATCTGGCGCCCGGGGTGGGGAGGACACGCACCCCTGAGGGCTTTCCAGAGGGGTCGTTCCTCCCCCTTCCAGGTAGGAGGAGTCTTCTTCTTCTACCTCAGAGCCATCTGACTCAGATTCAGAGTCCAACCACTCTGATCACGGAGACGATCCCCATACTCCAGAACGCCCAAGGCTGAGGGACCCTCCATAGGACCCTTCTTTTCTGGAGTTCTTGAGGAAGATCCAGGAGACACGTCAGTGGAACCAGACCCACAGCGTCAGAAGCTTGCTGCTCATTTGGATCTGCCCGAGACCGCTTCCACACTGATTCCACCCTGGATAGAGCCTCATGCCGATCTTGTTTCCACTATCTGGAAACAACCATCCGCGTTAGCCCCTCCTTCCGAGGAAGGCGGATAGGCTATGCCAGGCTCCGGAGGTTAAAGACTTCCTTAGTCTTCACCCCAAGGCAGCTTCGGTTGTGATCAGCGCCACCCACAGCCGCTCCGCCAACTCCAAACATCTGAGCTTGTCCCTGCCTGACAAGGAATCCCGACTTCTGGACCAGTACGGGAAAAAGATTTACTCCTCTTCGACCCTAGGCATTGGGGCCCTCAATTATGTCGGCCACGTGGGGGGATTTCCAGAAATCCATCCTTAGCCAGGTGGAATCCAAGCTGGACTCCCTGCCTGATTTACAAACTAAGCAGGTACTGAGAGACCTGGTCAGTTCCGCTCATTCAGTCTGTAGGCACATGCTTTGTGCCACCTACGACACAGTGGACACAGCTGGCAGGAGCTCGGCTTTCGCCGTAGGTCTGCGGCATCATGCCTGGCTTCGTGTGTCAGGATTGGTCCCTGAAGTACAGTCCGCTATACAGGATGCTCCCTTCAGGGGTTTGGTGCTGTTCGGGGGTGATGTCAAGAACATCATAACCGAACTGCAGGAGAAGGACACTGCACTAAAGTCAGTCCAGACTTTGTACAGGGCCCCCTTGGGGGCAGAGACATCCCTTTCATTGCCAAACCCGACAAAGCAAAAGCCCAATCAGGAAAGTGCAACAACAAACGTCTGGCTCTCCAACCACCAAGACACACAGACACACCCCATGCGCCAAAAGTCCATTGAGGCCTCGGCCTGCTGTGCTGCCCCACTCTTATTGACTCCCTTCCTCTCCCTATGGCCATTCCAGAGGAACCGGTAGGGGGGAGATTCTCCTCCCATCTGCAGGGTTGGGAGAGGTTAACATCAGACGCTTGGGTGCTCCAGCTAATATCTGCCAAACACTTCATAAAGTTTCTACAGAAACCTTCTCGAAAACCACCTCCTCTGTCATCTTACTCCCCGCAACATCTTCCTCTAGATCTAGAAGAAATCTTATCCCTTCTGTCAAAGGCGGTGATAGAGCCAGTCCCCACTCATCTTTGGGGCATGGGTTTCTATTCCCTTTTCTTTCTAGTTCCAAAGAAGACAGGAGACTTGAGGCCAATCCTAGACCTCAGCTCCCTGAACATGTTCATGAAGTACAGACGCTTCAGAATGCTCTCCTTGCAGAGCCTTCTACCGTTACTCCGGCCGGCACAGTGGCTATGTGCTCTGGATATGCAGGATGCCTACCTGCATTTCCTCATATGCCCATCCGATCGCAAATACCTCCGTTTTTGTTTTCAAGGGGACCACTACCAGTTCAAGGCCCTCCCATTTGGTCTCTCCTCGGCTCCTCGAGTATTTATCAAATGCCTGTCGGTGGTAGCGGCCCACCTACGTATCCAGGGCGTACAGGTTTTCCCATACCTGGACGATTGGCTCTTGGCGGCCCCATCCAGGGAAGAACTCCTGCACTCCCTTTCCCTTATCCTGCAGGTTATCATCATCCCGGGTATTACCATCAACCAGGCCAAGTCGCACTTGGTCCCTTGCCAACGCCTCCAATTTATAGGGGCGATACTGGATACGACCACATGCAAAGCCTTTTTGCCTCCAGACAGGGTCGAGACCCATCAGAATCGGGCTTGTCTTCTGTCCGGTTGGAGCCAGGTCAGTCCTCCGCCTCCTCAGGCTCATGGTGGCTGCCATTCCGACAGTTCCGTTCGCTCGGCTCCATTTGAGGATATCTCAGTGGATGCTTCGGTCGCAGTGGGACCAAACCATAGACTATCTTCACCAAGAGGTGCTAGTGTCGGATCCCATGAGCAGGGACTTGCACTGGTGGATGGTTCAGGAGAACATGTGTCTAGGAGTTCCAATCTGCATTGCTCCTCCTTCCCAGACGTTGACAACGGATGAGTCAGGGGAGGGCTGGGGTGCCCACCTAGGGTGTCACATGACTCTGGGCAGCTGGTCACTGTTTGAGCAGAACCTGTACGTAAATGTGCTCGAACTGAGGGCAGTCCTATATGCCCTACAGGCTCTTTTTCCCGGTCATCTTCTCATCCAATCAGACGTGTGTAGTCTGGTACCTCAACAAACAGGGAGGAACACGTTCCTATTCCCTGTGCCAGGAGGCGACGAGAGTCTGGTATTGAGCAGGCCAGCACAACCTTCATCTGACCACAGTTCACGTTCCGGGAGTGGAAAACACCCTGGCAGACCAACTCAGTTGATCCTCAACCAGGGCTCATGAATGGGAGTTAGACCAACAGGTCATAAACATCTTTTGACAGTGGAGGACACCTCAGGTGACTTCTTGGCTCCCCAAAATGCAAACTTCCCACCTTTTGCTTTCGCTACGCTCCAGGCGAGCGTTTTCTGGTGGGACACTCTGTCTTTCTGTTGGAGGGACAGATTCGTTTATGCCTTCCCTCCCATTCCTTTGATTCCAAGGGTCCTGAACAAACTTGGATCAGAAGGGGCTTGAATGATTCTCATCGCCCCCTTCTGGCCCAGGCAAGTTTGGTTCTCTCTTCTGCGACAGTTTTCAGAAGAACTTCCTCTTCCTCTGTCGCAGCACTTGTTGACCCAGGATCAGGGGACCCTTGTTCACCCAGGCCTCAAATCCCTTAATCTTCATGCGTGGCTCCTGCAGACGTAGCCAAAGCCTGCTTCGGAGTCTGTCCCTTCGTAGCAGGCATTTTGATGGAGGCCAGGAAGCTTTCCACCAGGTCCACCTACGCTATGAAGTGGAAATGGTTTTCCATCTGGGCATATTCTAAAGACTTAGAGCCTTTCTCGTGCCTAGCCAACAAAGTCCTGGATTACATGCATCACCTCTTCAACCTGGATCTCGGCCATTCCTCTTTAAAAGTCCATATGGCAGCTTTTTCAGCCTACCACATTCCCTTTGGAGACAGGACTTTTGCTCAGTTGGAAGTCTCTAAGACTTTTCTTAAAAGGGTTCTCCACCTGAGACCCCCCATCCACAATCCTGCCCCTTCATGGGTCTTGAATTTTATTTAGAGAAGCTCACACTGCCTCCTTTCGAGCCAGCATGGGAAGCGTGACTTAAAGTTCCTTTCTTGGAAGACACTCTTCCTAGTGGCCATCACTTCTGCTCTGTGCATTTCCGAGCTTCAAGCCTTGATGTGTAAAATCCCGTATTTGGTTTTCCATAAGAAACATGTGGCTCTGCGTACCAACCCTGGGTTTCTTCCTATGGTGGTGGCTGAATCTATGCTGAACTCAATCCATTGAGTTGCCAGCTTTCTTTACGCAACACTCCAATCAAGGGAGTACCTCTTACATAATCTGGATGTTCAGAGTCCCGCGATACTACACCAGTCGGACTAAGGATCTCAGGAAGACTGATCAGCTTTTTGTTTCTTTTGCTCACAAACGAGAAGGCAATACTGTTTCCAAGCAATGCCTTTCCAAATTGCATCACTTTCTGTTACAAGTACAACAAGACCCTCCCGAGTCAGGTCAGAGGTCACTCTACTAGGGGAGTAGCTGCCTCTGCTGCTTGTTTCAGGAATGTGTCCACGGCAGACATCTGCGCAGCAGCAACCTGGACTTCGGTTCATACCTTTACGAAACACTACAGTTTGGACATTGCCTCTTGCTGTAGAGCAGGCTTCGGGTTGGCAGTTGTGCAGGGTCTCCTTTCATGAGACCTGCTCAGCCCTGAGGGTTATATTGTGGATGACAGTCATCCTCCTGGTTTTCTCTTTGTTCCAGACTGCTTGGGACTCAGTCCTATCTGTGAATACCTACTGCAAAAGCCCTCTCGAAGTAAGATAGTACAGTTACATAAGAACTTACCATAACAGTAGCTCTTTGAGAGAGGCACTTGCACTAGGTATTACCTTCCCGCCCTCTGTCCACCTAAGTCTCTCTTCCCCCTTTCCATGGGGGCATATCCTCTTCTGTCTCATCTTGCCTCTTTTGGCCTTTGGCGGGAAAGAACTGGAAGGCAGGCGTGGGGTCCGCCCCTTTATACTGACGTAGTTTGACACCGGTCACCTGACGTGGGGGCGGTTCCCCGCCAGAGACTGCTAGCTAGAAGTTTTCCGTGGGGTACTGACACCTGGCGGCTTAGTCCTATCTGTGAATACCTATTGCAAGAGCCTCTCTCGAAGATCTACTGTTACGGTAAGTTGTTGCGTAACTGTGCTTTCTATGACTGACCTTGTGTCTCAGAACATGTGCTTCCTACTGCATGTCGTTCATGCCAGCATGGATGATGATAGTGTGCTCCTTTTCCCCCCAGCTGTGTTGCCTAGCCATGGGTCACACTGGCTCAGCCTGCGTTTCTGGCAGACAGACCACCTCAGCCGAGCTGCCATCCTAGTTCAGCAATGCTCCTGCACCTCACCCACTGTTCTGATAATTGAGTCTCCAATGACTGCTACCTTCCTGCCTCTTTCTTGCCTTTTTCTTTCCTCCTCTTCTTTGGGTTGGGAGTCGTGGTGCCAGGCCTGCCTCAATCAGCCCAATGGCATGTGCCTGCCTCCTTCATCCTGGCCATCCAGAAGCTGATAACTTTTGTTGGTGTCCACTGGCAGTGGTGCTTCTGCGATCTACCTTCCCTACTCTGATCCATTTCATCCCGGCAGCTAGAGATCACAAACCCCATCCTCCTCCTCACTAACCTATCTGTCCCTGCCAGTAGCTCCCTCCATGGGCCTAGTGCCCATATCCAAAGCCTCTTCACCCCCCCACCACCAGCTGCCTGCCCACCTTCCTGCACCCCCATCTGCCACTTAAGCCTGGCAGTGTATCTCTCTTGAGAGCATCAACAGCCCCGCAGTGGCGGCTGATGTATCCCTCACTGCTCTCCACAGGTTGGATGGTGCACATCACACAGGCCTGGCAGCACAGCAGATGTGTCCCTCCCAGTATCCTGAATACTAGCCTGTACCCCCCAGCTGCCAGTCCTCCTCACTGTGCTCCTACTGCACAGCCAGTTGCCTTTCCAAACAAGCAGTATACCTCTCCAGAGCAGCAACCAACTCAGAGCAGCTGTAGATGTATCTCTCATCCCCATGTCTCCTGCAGGCAGACTGGCATACATCTTGCACCCCTGGCAGTGTTCTAAATTTTTATTTTAGTCTTTGGTAACCAGGTAAGGTCCACTAGGTACAAGTGCCTGTTTTCAGGGGCGACCTGGGAGCACTGGGCGGTTAAGTGACTTGCTCAGAGTCGCACAGTATGCAAGTGGAGGTTGTGAGAATCAAACTCGGGTCTGGTCTGCTGGATGTATCAAGCTCGTTCACACCTCGTTCCTCTAACCTCTAGGCTATACTGCCAGCCTAAATGCGTGTCTCTCCTCCCTGGTAACCTACACTGTTAACCCCTCCTGGCACGCTTTTTTATCACCCTGCATCCCAGTTGGTTCGCATCTGCTCAGATCCCACTAGCCTCGCCACCCTGATGTCCACCAGGGCTTCCCCCGCCCCTATGGGGTTGATGGAACCCTCCAGTCCTCCTCCGTGAGACCAGATCCACTAGTCGGACCAGCGAGACCAGCTAGTTGGGTGTGGGGCCTGCAAGGGTCTGAGCGCCATCCTGCCGCCAAGAGTTTTTTCTTGTTTCTTTCCCCTGAAGGGTGTGATACGCAGTGACGCTATGACATGTGGCCAGCATCTGTGTCTGCCTACCCGACCTGCTTGTTTTGTGGCAGACCTGGGTGCCTTTCCCCCGGCATGCACTAGGGGCAGGTGTACACCAGGTACTGCAATCCGGAGGAGGAAAGCAGTCTACTGGATGGTCAATTTGTCCTCCCTTGGGCTGCCCCCATCTCGAGCAGTAGCTCTACTGCTGCGTCAACATGCCAGCCACTCACCTTCATTTAATGCTAGGAAATTATTTAAATTGTACACTTTTTTTTATGTATTACTGAATGATAACCTATTTGAGCATAATTTTGTTTACCGTGACCCAGAATTTGTAATGTTATTTGTAGTTGTGCTTCATTGTTCTTGTGGATTGCTGGATAAAGTAATGTTGAGATTTTCTGTTTTCTGTTAATCAGGTTGAGTATATTGAATACCTGAGCCGTAAAGTCAGTACTGAGATGGGTCTTCGAGAACAACTGGACATTATTAAAATCATAGACCCCAGCGCCCAAATCTCACCTACAGACAGCGAATTTATCATTGAACTGAACTGTCTGACAGACGAAAAGCTGAAACAGGTAAACTTTCACAAACCTAAAATTTTCTGTATACATTCTAATATGTAGACCACACATACTATAGATAATTCCACAGTAAAAATGGAACATGTGGCCATCCTTTTTATTTTTATTTATTGAGGTCTTAGATTACACCAGTGAGCAGGTGCTCATTTATAGGTTCCACATCAGTTACATAGACAGTATAATACAGATGACAGGGTTACATGTGGTACATGTAAGTTACAGGGCACAACAGCATTAAACATCTTAGGCAGTATAGCAGCTAGCTGGCGTCCGAGGTTAACACCCTACTTGGAAGCGCTCAGAGGTGAGAAGGAGGGGTTGCAAACATGGGTGTCAGGTAGTTGGGAGCATCTGAGGGGGTAGGGATGTGGGAGCAATGTCAAGAGAGGGGGGTAGGTGTAACCTAAAGTGCTGGGATTGGGGTCCCTCTACCCAGTGAGTTTTTAGGAGGTAAGTGCAGGTAGTTGGTTGATACTCCTGGAGGGTGCTAATGGTAGCAGTCACTCTTACTAGGTGCTGCCGCAGTCTACATTTGAACGATATAGTAGATGTGGCATTGACAACATCAGGGGTTAAGGCACTGGTCCATAGTGGAGCACGATAGTAAAAGGCACGTTGTACCAGGGCTGTGAACTTTGTAGATCTGAGTGGAGGAGTACCTTGTGGGTCAGGTGCTTGAGTGTGGAGTTAAGAGGTTCTTTACCCCTGTGGGTAGTTGGTTGAGGGAGCATTTCTTGGCGATGAGGCAGGTTTGGTAGTTTATTCTGTCCTTCAGTTGTAGCCAGCCTGCCCGGGTGTAGAGCTCACAGGTGTGTGTTGGTCTTTCCGCACCTGTGAGCAGTCGGCCCGCCTTGTTTAGCGCAGTTATGATGCGGTTTAGGGCTGTGTCTATCGCTGACCCATAGATTGCCAGGCCATAGTCAACAGGGTAGACTATCGAGCTGTTGATGGCCGGGTTCAATGCCTTATGTGTTAGGCAGTGTCTGTGCCTGTATAGGATCCCTATTCTTGTATTAATCGCACTTGCTGTGTTGTCGATGTGTTGGGCGTACAAAAGTGTAGAGTCCAGTGTGATGCTCAGGTACCTGAACTGCTGGACATGTTTTTGGGGGGGGGGGGGGCCTTATGCTTGCTCTGTGTGCTGGCGAATGTCATAGTCTGTTTTTTGCAGTTCATGACTAGTCTGTGATCCGTAAACCATTTTTCAGTGGCTAATAGCCCCTTGTGGAGATCCACCGCCAGTTGTTCAGGATTAGGGTTGCTGTTGAATATGACCGCATCATCTGCATATAGAAGCATTCAGCCCTGGCATGCGGATGGCAGTTTGTTCAGAAATAAACTGAACAGTAGGTGTCCCAGAATTGATCCTTGTTGGATGCCCTGAGCGGACTGTCTGTTATCAAGGTGATCGATTCCCCCATTTTGACCTTTTGTGGCGACTGTGAAGGTAGCTGCTTAACCAGCGTACTGATTCCAAGGAGAGTCCTGTGGCTGACAGTTGGTCCAGCAGGAGCTTGTGATGCACTGTATCAAATGCTTTTGATAGGTCGATGAAAGTTGTCCCATCCAGGAGACATTGGTCAGTTGAATGGTGACTGTGTCTGGTGAGTTCGAGTAAGGCCGTGATAATACTGTGACCTGATCGGAAGCCGTGTTGCTCAGGACAGAGAAGTTGGTATTGGTTCAGGTGTTCGCCTAACTGGTCCGCCACTATCTGCTCAAGGGCTTGAGAGAGGGGGGAGTGTGAAGACTGGTCTGTAGTTGTTGTTGTGTAGGGTCGTGTCGCCACCTTTATGGACTGGAGTTACTGTGGCTGATTTCCATCTCTGAGGGAACTGTGTGAGGCATAGGGAGAGGTTGATTAGTTTGATGAGTGGGCCTAGGACTTCAGCCAGGGCCAGCTTGACGAATTGTAGGTCCAGAGTATGCCCGCTATGTCTAGATTTCCCCAGCACTTTCTCCAGGTACTTTTTAGCTTTGGCTTGAGAGACTTCTTTAAAGTAGAAGAGTGGGCAGTTAAGTGATGGTGGTTTGGCTGTATTAGGATCAGTCGGCAGTTGGAGGTTGGTCTAGTGGCATGGAAGCAGTGTGCTGCATCTGAAAACCTGGATTTGAGTGCTAACCTGGCCTCCCAGGCTCTGGGATGCCAGAGAATGAGCATAATGCAGTTTCCTGGTGGGAGGGCACTGAATACGTAAACAGTGTGAGAACTCTGTCGTTTGGGCCGCCTCCATGACATGCACCCCAGATGTGTTTTTAGTAACATTAAAAAGCTAGTATACTGTCTGAAATTAATAGTAATTTTCAGATGCACTCGGCTATCACTTCATATTTATTTATTTAGTTTTTGTTTCTAGGGACATGGATATGTTGTTCATCCACACTGTCTGGCAGGTTCCTTGCCGCTTTAAATCTTACCGGAAGGTCTGCTGGCTCCTCCCACCCACCCGGGTGGTAAAACTCTCGGCTCCGCCCCATGACGTCAGATCTTCCTTACCGCTTGGAAGCTCAGGTTCCCTCCTTAACGCTCTGCGTATAAGACTGGTTCTTAATTCTTCGAATTTTCGAAATTAAAAGTTTTTGCTAAAAAGACTTCGGTCTTCTCTCCCTCGCGACTGCGATGGACAAATCGACTCCCGGTTTCCGGAGATGCCCTTGCGGTCAGAAGATGTCTCGGACGGATCCGCACTCCACGTGCGTCTACTGCTTGGGCCTTGAGCACGACCCGCAGGCCTGCGACCTGTGCTCTTCCTTTTCGGCCTACGTCCTCGAAGACCGTGCTGCCCGTTTACAACTGGGGCGTCCCGAGAAGCGATTTCCTCCGGTAAAGTCAAAAGAGGCCCGGTCGGCGGTGTCCGGCGGCGGGCTCGGCGGATCAGCTCGAGCAGATGATCGCCCTCGAGAAGAAGCTGACGGGCGCTTCTACCTCGACTGCGGCATTTGTCCGCTCTCTCTCGGTGCCTCTTATTCAGCTTCTTTTAAGGAGCTTTGCCTGACCCTCCGACTAAAGGTGAGGGTCCAACTTCTTCTGGACCATTTTCGGTCCAAAAGAGAGACAGGTAAGTCTCACCGTCGGCGGCTCTTGGGAGGCGGGGAAAGATCCCTCTCCCGGTTGTCGGCCGTCAACTTCAGTCGAACTTCTCGGCCCGGCCACTGGTCTCACGGTGTCCCGTCAGGCCAGTTGACCGAGACTCCGTCGGCAGTCGAGATTTTTCTCGACCGTTGAATGAGGTTGTCGGCTGGAAAGTCGAAATCCTCCCGGTTCCCCGGTGAGAGTTGAGGACCCCGTCGGCTCGTCTCTGTGCCTCGGTTCCGGAGCCCGGTTGAGTCTTCTGAACCGAAGGAGTGCGATTCCGCGACACCTCCCCTGCGTCTCGGCAAAGCCGAGAGTCTCAGTCCGGACTTCTTGCGGTCCAGCTGATCCCGCCGTCATAGGCGGTCTCGGCACCGCGGCAAGCGGCGCCACCGCTCGTCCTCCTCCTCGGACGAGGGGAGGCTTCGGCGCAAGTTGCATCGAAGATATGAGGAACTCATGTGGCAACAGCTCCTTCTGACCGGGAATAAGCTGACGCCGTCATCTTCTCCGGCCATTAAGTGGCTGTCACGGGAGCGGCCGAAACAACCCCTCGTTTTATCCGAGGAGCCTGTTCCCAGGCCGGTTGTTCAGCCAAAACCAGCTGCCCCACCGATTCCGGTGGAACCTCCGCCTAGACAGCCATTAGTTGGGGCTCCGACCAAAAATTCTCGGTCGGCTCAGGGACTGCCCCATAGGCTGTCTGTCACCCTCACTCCCGATCGACCTCAGCAGGTGGAGGGTGGCTCAGGCCCGAGGCAGCTCTTTGAGGACTCTTCTGAGTCCGAGGACGATTCCTCCCTTTTCTCCAAGCGAATGGACTTGGAATCCTCAGGAGGACAGTCTGTGGACGATAGCCCTTCATCCTTCCTGGGATTGCTTCGGCTCATCTCAGAGTCCACCGGGATGAAGCTCGAACCCGTTTCTAAGCGGGCCAGGTATCCCCTCACGGAGATTCTGGACCGAGGGGATTCCCCTACGGAGGCCTTTCCGGTGGCCGAGGCCATAGTGGGCCCGACCTTGGAGCTCTGGCAGGTCCTGCTTCCTGTCCTGCACCTCGGCCAGGATGGCCAGGAAGTATCGGTCCCTACCGGTTCCCTGTCCGGTTTTGAACACCCCTTGGCCGAGGGTTAGTTACCCGGCGGCGTTTTCGGCGTGCCAGGAACGCTAGGGATGTGGACAAACCTCCCGACAAGGAGTCCAAGAAATTGGACTATGCCGGGCGAAAAGTCTATGCTGCGTCCTCCCTCGGCCTTCACCAGGCCAGTTCAGCCGTCCTCATGGCACATTTCTCTCATGCCCTGTTGGGCTCCCTGGATGAGGTCGTCCCTCATCTTCCCGCGGATCTGCAGACCACGGTCAGGCAGGTGTGGGACCAGGGCAGTGGCCAAACAGCAGCTCCAGACTGCTTTAGACATTGGGGACTCGTGCCAGGTCTGTGGCGGCCGCAGTGGCTATGTGTCGTCGGGCTTGGCTGAGGATATCCACCTTTACTTCGGATACCCAGCACAAGTTGGCGGATGTTCCCTTTTTGGGGACTGACCTCTTCAGCCCTGGGGTGGAAGGTCACCTGCAGAGGATCGAGAAGTCCAGTGCTACCTTGGACTCGGTCTCTTCCGCTCAGAAGGACAAAGGCCGCAAACTGCAGCCTAAGCCCTTTCGTCCTTCTGCGCCCGTGGCGCGTCCGGCCCAGCAACGTCAGGGCCAGCAGGCTCGGACTTGGCATCCCAAACCCAAGCCCAGGGCTTCCTCCAACAGGAAGCAGGGAGGTAAAGGCCCAGGAGGTCCCTCGGCCGGTCCCTCCTCCAAGCGTGCCCAGTGACGGGCTGAGGGGTGTCGCCCCCAACCCCGTCACCTCACCCCAGGTTCCCCATTGAGAGGCGGCTCCGCACTTCCTTTCCGCCTCGTCCGTTATTATCACGGACAGGTGGGTGCTGAGTGGTGGGAAAAAGGCCTGCCTCTAGAGATTCGAGCAGGCCCGCCCTTCAAACCGTCGCACCTCGGGGGATCGGGGTCCGCAGCCTCACTGTCTGCTCGTCGGGCCGACATCGCTCTCCTCCTCCAAAAGGAGGTGATCAGGGAGGTGGGGACCCTCCCTCAGACCCGGGGTTTGTGTCCAGGTACTTCCTGGTTCCGAAACGGACGGGGGGCTGGCGCCCCATTCTCGACCTACACGACCAGAACAAGTTCCTAAGGTCTCGAACCTTCAGGATGGTCACTCTGGCTCAGATAATACCATCCCTGGAACACGGCGTGTGGTTCTGCTCTCTGGACCTGCAGGACGTGTTCTTCCGTCCCTATCAGTCGTCACGCTCGGATTCCTTCGCTTTCGGCGGAGGGATCCCTTTTCGAGTTCCGAGCCATGCCCTTCGGCCTGTCTCCAGCTCCCAGGGTCTTCACCAAATGCATAGCAGTGGTGACAGCTTTCCTGCGGCGCCGAGGGGTCCGGGTGTACCCTTACCAGGACGATTGGCTGATAGCAGCCCCCTCCAGACAGGAGGTGGAGCGATCCAGAGATCTGGCCCTCCAGGTTTGCTCTCAAATCGGCCTTCTCATCAACGAGGCCAAGTCGGAACTCGAGCCGAAGCAGGTGATTCTGTTTATCGGGGCAGAGCTCGACTCTCTTGTGCAGAGCACGGCTCCGGCAGACGGGGCGAGGGTTCTTACCTCCTTTGCCCAATCATTTCTGGTTGGGCAATCGGCATCCCTGCCGGGACTTCCTAGCCTCCTGGGTCTCATGGCGGCCTGTACCAGCGTGGTCCGTTGGGCACGCTGGTACACCGCCGCCTTCAGTGGGGACTGGCCAGCCAGTGGTCTGCACGCTGCAATCCATTGGACCAGCTAGTGATGGTGACCCAGGAGATGTGGAACGCTCTCCAGTGGTGGACCGTTCCATCTCATCTGCAGGAGGGCATCCCGTTTGTCCGCCCCGAGCTGACGGTCTCTCTATCGACCGATGCCTCTCTGATGGGTTGGGGTGCCCATCTGGGGGAACACCGGGCGCACGGCCTCTGGTCCCCGCGGGAGTCCCGATGCCACATCAACCTGCTGGAGCTCCAAGCGGTCCGCCTAGCTCTCACCGCCTTTGCTCCGTTTCTCCGGGGTCAAGTGGTCCGAGTCCAGACGGACAATACCACGACCATGTACTACCTAAACGCCAGGGACGGGGCGTTCCATGCTTCTATGCAAAGCTCTCCGCATTTGGTCACTCGATGCGCAGCCTGGAGGCGGATCTCCTAGCCATTCATGTGGCAGGAGCCTCCAACACCTAGGCCAATGCCCTGAGCGGATAGGGGCTGCATCTCACGAGCGGTCTCTCCTGCGGAGGTAGTACAAGATCTGTTCTCCCATTGGGGCACACCTCAAGTGGACCTGTTTGCCTCCAGGAGAGCAGGCTGAAGACTGTTTCATGCCGCCCCCCTTCAGCAGGGCTGCGCAGAGGGATGCCTTCTCGAGGCTGTGGACCCCGGGCCTCTTCTACGCCTTCCCCCCATTTCCCTTGATTCACAAGGTGCTTCTCAAAGCAAGGAGGGACAAGGCGCAGGTGATTCTGATAGCCCCAGACTGGCCCCGCCAGTTCTGGTACCCAGATCTCCTCAGCCTCAGCTCCAGGCTCCCGAGGCAGCTTCCAGCTCGCCCGGACCTGCTCTCAGTCAATCAGTGGAAGGTGTTCCATCCGGACCTTCAATCCCTGCACCTGACGGCCTGGTTCCTCAGCGGCTAGAGTTCCAGGCCTTGGGTCTTTCAGACGAGGTCCTCAATGTTGTTGAGGCGTCCCGTAAGGAGTTGACCAGGAAATGCTATGCCTTCAAATGGAAGAGATTTTCCATTTGGTGTCAGGGCAAGGGCTTGGACCCTTCCTCCTGTCCTTTGGCAAGCATCTTGGACTATTTATGGTCCCTTTCTAGTCAAGGGCTTAGGTCAAGCGACCTAGGGTGCACCCTGGCAGCCATCTCTGCTTACCGGGCGGGGAGCAGTCGGCGCAGGAGAAGGTGGTCTGGCGCTTTTTCAAAGGCCTTGATCACATTTCCCCTCGATCGCGAGAACCTCCACACCTCCGTGGGATTTACTGCTGGTACTGGCAAGAAGCTCATGAGCAAGCCATTAAGACAATGCACAGGTGTGAATCTCTCACCTGTCGTGGAAGACCGCCTTCTTGGTGGCTATCCGTCAGCCAGAAGGGTGGGAGAACTCCCAGGCGCTCTGCATCGAGTCTCTTACCTGGTCTTCCACGAGGACAGAGTTGTCCTGCGCCCCACCGAAATTCCTTCCGAAGGTGGTGTCGGAGTTTCACCTTAACCAGGTGTTGACTCTGCCGGTGTTCTACCCCAATCACACCTCGGAGGCCGAATACAGGCTCCATACTTTGGACCCTAGAAGGGCGCTCGCTTATTATAAGGAGTGCATGGCTGAAATTCGGGGAGAGGTTTGCCAGCTGTTTGTCACCTACGCTGAAGCCGCACCTGGCAGACCTGCAGCCAAGCGGACGATAAGCAGGTGGGTCACCTCCTGCATAGATCTCTGCTACAAGTTGTCTGGCATGGAGCCTCCCAGAGGGATAAGAGCTCATTCTACCCGCCATACTGCTGCATCGGTGGCTGCTTCCAGGGACGTCCCTATCCAGGAAATCTGCAGGGCTGCTACCTGGAAGTCAGCACACACCTTCATTACCCATTACCACATCGACCTTGAGTCACGCCGGGATGCTGGTTTTGGGGCCTCGGTTCTCCAGTCTTTATTCCCTAAGTAGGGGGTGTGCGCCTTGCCTCCCTCCTCCCGGAGAACTGCTAGGAGTCTGCCAGACAGTGTGGATGAACAACATATCCATGTCCCTAGAAATACAGGTTACTCACCTGTAACAGGAGTTCTAGGAATGGTATATGTTGTTCATCCACATGACCTACCCGACCTCCCCGGCTTCAACGCACAACCTGAGCTTCCAGCGGGCCAGATCTGGCGTCATGGGGGCCGAGAGTTTTACCATCCGGGTGGGTGGAAGGAGCCAGCTTGAAGACCTTCCGGCAAGATTTAAAGTGGCAAGGAACCTGCCAGACAGTGTGGATGAACAACATATACCATTCCTAGAACTCCTGTTACAGGTGAGTAACCTGTATTTACTGGGTAGGTGTGCAAGATAATTGATTTGCCTATTTTCAGGCACAACCTGGGAGGGTTAGACACGGTGACAGAAGTCACATGGTGACAATACATTTCAGAGCAGAGCATATGAGGTTAGTATTGAAATACATGACCTAAAAACATATTATGAGACAGAGCATTTAACTAAGGTACAACCATGCTATAGCAATACTTTGCAGAACATAGCATAGCATATATCTGAAGTATTTTTTTCCTTTTTTGTTGGCTAATTAGAAGATTTTCCACCTGGCAGTACTGGGTTGATGTGTGAAGCAGCACTCCAGGGGCTAAAAAGTCTGTTCTGTTCCTCCCACTATATCATCAGAAATGTAACCAAACACATTGAGGCACCACAACCCTTGCAGCCTGAGCAGTGACTTTCACAAGATACCATTTGAAATGCAGGAAACTGTGACATCCCTAGTAACCAAGAGCCAGTCACTACTGCTTCATGTGAAAGGGAATAATGCGGCAGTGAGAAATGGTTCTCCTTGGTTATTAGCAATGTCAGTCACTGTGGTCTCTGTGTTGATGATGATGTAGGAGGAACAGACACTTTTTTTTTTTTTTTTAGCCTCCAGACAGCATGCTGCTCCACACATCACCCCAGTACTGCCAGGTGGAAAATCTAATTAGCAAAGAGAAAGGAAAAAATACTTCAGATGTAAGAAGTGATAGCTGAGTACATGTGAAAGTTAAAATTCCAGCTAGCTAGCTCTTTAATACCATGTTGTAGCCTTCATGTTGAAACTGTTGTTTAGGTGAAATAGTAGTAAATGTAGATCCATAGTCATGGGTTGTATACGTTTGGTTTTTGTTTCTTCTCCAAGACACTACATGAAACAGCTAAGGAGTGACGCCCCGGGCTGACCCAAGGTCAGTTTGTCAGGAGACTGCTAAATAATCAACTTTTTCCCCAGGTATCAGTTTTCTTTATTTCTGAAGTTTGGCTGTCTCTTTGAGTTGACCTTTGGTTTGTTACTAGTTCTAGTACTGCACTGCCTATGCAGCTGGTATTTTGTAGGTTTTGCATTCTTATTTTTTTTTTTCAAGGGTTGGTAGACCTGTTTCATATGTGTGAATAGGTGTTTTTTTTTTTTTTAAACTTACTATGCTTTTGGTGCTTCCCAGCAACGTCACCCTTTGCCTTTACACCCCTCGAGCGGACCCTGGCGTCCTCTGCTGCACTGCCCCCTTGGATTGCCCCCCCCAGGGTGGAGCCGCCGCATTAACTCCAGGTGTGCCAGTTAATGGATGCGGTGGGGACTCAGGGTCACCATGGGTGGGAGGTGTCATTCAGTCACCAGGAGAAATTTTTTGTGTGTGTTGCTGGGGGGGTGGGTCCAGCGGATGCTGCAACGCACCCACGTCTTGTGTCCGACCCACCCCTCCCTAGTGAAACACTAGTCGGTGCTCAGGTAAACGGAGTGTCCCGTGGTCACCCAGCAACACCAAACTGGAGGCACACAGCCCCCTTCCCTCCTCGGGAGTGGAGAGCGTGCAATGGCCACTCAATCCACCCCTGAACCTGAGGCGCTCGCATCACAGTGGTAAATCTTTCCACTGTGCCGGTGGGCCGGCTGTGAACAGTTTTGAAATAGTAGTGCTTAAAAACACAAATAATCCAGGTTTGTATGTCACCACTGATTTTTTTTTTTTTTTTTTTAGTTGTTTAACCAGGTATAGCACAGTAAGCTGAAAGCTTTTTTACAGGAGCGACCTGGGAGCACTAGGAGGTTAAGTGACTTGCTCAGGGTCACACAGTATGCAAGTGGAAGCTGTGGGATTCAAACCCAGGTCTGGTCTGCTGGATGTCACCAGATTTGCAGCTCAGAGCCTTAGACCACTTTAAACTACCTCTGCTGGTGCAGTGCAGATGGTTGGTTTGTGCTTCTGTCTCATAAAGTCAGCCAGAACAAAGTGTAAGGGCAAATGTGGGGCCTGATGCCAAGTTGTAATTAATGGCAGCCCAAAACATTCTGCGCCTGTAAATTAGTGTTGCCACTCACAGTTGTGATATTTAGTAGTTATTTAACATATGCAAGGCTGAGGAACCCCACCTCCCCTGGCGAGCGCAGTGCAGTGCATAGGGAGGCAGTATAGCGCAGTGGTTTAAGACTCTGAGCTGCAAATCTGGAGACCTGGGTTTGAATTCCACAGCCCCCACTTGCTTACTGTGTGACCCTGTGCAAGTCACTTAACTTCCCTGTGCTCCCAGGTCGCACCTGTAAACAAGCTTTCAGCTTAGTGTGCTAGTCCTGGTTAAATAAAAAAAAAAAAAAATCACTGAGCTAGTTGTTAGCAGGTGCTACCTTAGAGGACACTTTTCACTTGACAACTGCACTCTGAGCTGGCAAAAATGATGGAACAAATTTGAATGTAAGCTTGCCATTAAAAAATGTTATTCACCGAGCCCCAGTGAGCCCACAACCTTGGCATTTTGTGACGCTTTGTCAAGGGGAGGAGTATACATCCTCGGAGTGCAGTTGTGAAGTGAGAAGTGTGCTAAATGGATTGTTGCTGCACCCTCTTATTCATACTGCTAGCTCGATGTTTGTGCTGGCTGGGGGGATACTGCGATGCATAGGGAGAGGCATCACCAGTAGAAAACAGGAAGTAGATGGCCCTCTGTACAGACAGTTGGTAAGACCACATCTGGAGTACTGTGTACAGTTCTGGAGACCCCATCTCCACAAAGACATAGACAGGGTGGAGGCTGTCCAGAGGAGGGCAACCAAAATGATGCAGGGTCTGCATCAGAAGACATATGAAGAAAGACTAAAGGAACTAAAGATTTTTAGCCTCGAGGAAAGGAGGGAGAGGGGAGACATGATAAAAACTTTCAAATACCTCAAGGGAATCAACAAAGTCCAAGAGGGTAGCATCTTTCAGAAAAAAAGATGTGCAAAAACAAGGGGACACAATTTGAAGCTAGAGGGGGGACGGCTCAGAGGTAATGTGAGGAAGTATTTCTTCACAGAGAGGGTTGTGGATACATGGAACAGCCTTCCTGAGGAGGTCGTAGAGTCAAAAACAGTGGGGGAATTCAAGAATGCATGGGACAGACATAAGGCAATTCTAGTGGCGGGTAGTAGGAAGTAGGCTGTTGGTTAACTAGGATCTGCAGCTTATCCGTTAGGTAGGGAAATGGGCAGACTAGATGGGCCAAGCGGTCCTTATCTGCCGTCAGATTCTATGTTTCTGTGTACCTTAGCAGACACCTGTTATCATCCTGCCTATATACACATAACGCAGCATAGCATTTTGACATGCACCAGGTACATGTTATGATGCTAAAATGTAGCTCTGTGTCCATGTTTCTGGAAACCTTGACATCCAGACACTACAGTAGTGGTCCTGCACCTTTTGCTCCCATCATTCCCTGGTAGGTTTGTGACCCTTTTGCATCCCTGTAGCAGCTCTCAACTTGGCTCTTGGGTGTTGTAACTTGGTAACAGACATATTACAGGGATTAAATGAGGTGAAAAACTTGATTAGCAAAAAAAGTATAGTTTTATTAATGTTAACTGTGCCATGGACTCGTTCAAAAAATGGTTAGCAGTCTACTGCTGCACATGTCTGGAAATGGTTTGCATTACCATCAGCTTTACGTAGTATTTTGCTATGCTATACCAGCTATTTAATATCCTGTCTTATGAGGTCATTAAAACGCTCGTAACACAGGAGGTATGCCCTCCTCAGGCATACCTCGCCCCTGGCTACCACGGCTCACTGAACCAAGCCACCGACTGCTCTGGGAATTCCTGCCCAGCCGCCAGCTTCTTTCACCCAGGCAGCCCTCCTCGGGCATATCTTGCCCCTGGCTACCACTGCTCACTGAACCGAGCCACCAACTGCTCTGGGAATTCCTGCCCAGCCGCCAGCTTCTTTCACCCAGGTGAGCAACCAGACCCTGCCTGGGAACCGCTCTGTGACCTGATTGGAGCGCACGGAGCAACCACTGCAACCCATTGGATGCTGCTTGCTCCACTGACTCCCTCATTGGCTCTGGGCTATCCTTAAGGACTTGAACTTACAAAAGCTGCCTAACTAGCTACCAGGGGCTTTCTCCAACCTGGGTTTTTTGGCCCCTCCACCCCCGCCACTCTTTACACTAATTCTCCGCCCCTAATTCAGTTCCCTCGCCCATTGGCTACCAAAGTCCCTCCTACCATTGGCTGCCTAAGTCCACCCAGCAACCAACCATATTGCTGTTTGCCTATTTCTTAACTTCTTCCCTCTATCACTCCAGAGCTGCCAGCGTGCTGCATGCTCCTGTAGATCCGGAGCTATGTCTCCACTGCTTGGATACCTGCTCCTACTCACTACCTTAGTCATCAGCCTCCCACCCCTCCTCTCTAACATGCCGTCAGCCTCCCCAAAACCACCGCCCCCTATCTTGCCAAACCTTGTGAGGCTCCCTTACCCCTCTAACTCTGCGACCATCTCATCAACCATTCCAAATTGGTCCCACTTCCCTTTCTGCCCTGCCCCTTTCTCTTCCCTCTCTCGAACTCCTGGATAATTCTTCAATTAATTACTTTCCAGCCATCCAGTAGCGCTCGTTCGCGACTGCTACCTAGACGGCGCTCACTCACCTCATGGTTTCTACAACTGATCTCCCACTACTTAACTATCGCCCTCTTACTCCTCACAGCAGGGGACATGCACCTGAACCCAGGCCCCGCGCTTACCCCAACCCAAACAAACACAGTGGGCCCAACCCCTATCGCGACCACTACCACAAATCTCATTGGAGGCCCCCTCCCCGAGGCCTGCGACTTCTGCACCTAAATATAAGAAGTCTGGCCCTCAGACTTTATTTACTCCAGGTGCTGGCAGTCCACTGTGCCCCTGACATCATCATCCTTTCAGAAACGTGGCTAAATAATAATCACTGATTCCTCTGTCGCTATCCCAGGCTACACTATTGCCCGCCAGGACAGGGCTACCAGAGGTGATGGAGTGGTCATCTGTGTAAGCTCAGACCTACACTTCTCGGCAGTCCTATCCAAGGCTGAGCCACAAGCCTATGAGCAACTAGTGGTACAGCTGGCACTCCCCTTCTCACTCCCCATTTGTATTGCTGGAATATACTGCTGGCCTGGTTCACCAGCTGCATCCGTCATTGATCTCATCACACAACTCTCCTCTCCTACCCCAACAGGTGAACTATATATTATGGGAGATTTCAACCACAGTTGGTTAACCCCATCCCTCAAAACCCATACGGAAGTATCTGCCTTAAACCTATCACAAATCATCACCCAGCCTACCCGTCTTAACCTCAAATCTGGCAACCACTCACTAATAGACTGGGCTCTTACCGCTCACCCCCACCAGGTCCTCAAAGCAGGCCTACATACTGACTCCCTGAGTGACCACCGAATCATATACCTAGTCCGCAAAATTCACCGACTCAAAGTCCCCCAAGTTTCTACTCCAGCGCTCCTACAAATCCCTCAGTATCACCCCTTTTTGTAAGAAGATCTAGCCCTAGCCAACTGGGGCCCCTCCACTATAAACTGCTCAGTTGATGATGCCCTCCTACACTTTCAAAGCACGTTCCTCAATGTCTTGGACAGTCACGCCCCACTGCGTCGCACAAGGGTGCGCGGTAACCACCTGCCATGGATTACACAAGAACTTAGAGCATGTCAAAATGCCCGCGACAAAGCATGGAGAGCTCATAAATCATCCCGCCTCCCACAAGATTACAACATATACCGTATGCTATGCAGTAAATGTACCAGAGCAACTCTGCTAGCTAAAGCGGAATACTTCAACTCCACCTTCCAATTAGACTTAAATAGTCCATCCAAATTCTGGAAGGTCATTCACTCCCTCTTCTCTCCACCTGCTGCCAAACCTACTCTGCTCTCAAATGTAAAAAAAAACCCTTCTCTTGGATCCACATGAAGTCGCCACCGAGTTCAACACATACTTCTCCACGTGTGCGCATCCACTCCTCTCTTCCCTACCCACCCTTGCACCACACGGACCTACCTCCGGAACGAGGAAACTGATTGGGCCTTGCACCTTCTCCTTCAGATACATCTCACCAGTCAATACCCTAAATGCCCCACTAGCTCTCAACCCAATGAAAGGCAAATCTCCAAATGGATTGGACACCAAACTCCTCTACCTTTTCACTCCCGCCATAGCAACCCCGCTTGCCAACTTCCTAAACCAATCCTTTGCCTCCGCAATCACCCCCCAAACCTGGAAGTATGTCGTTGTCATTTCCCTCCCTAAAGGGGGCACCCCCACTTCCATGACCTTTGGCAAAAGGCAGCGTCTATCCAGGCTCTCTACCCTCCCCTTCTTCCACACCCTGGACGGGACAGTACTTGAGGACGCCACTACCTTCAGGTACTTAGGGGTCTGACTTGACCAACAGCTATCCTGCTCTGCCCACATCGACGCAATCTCGAAAAAACTGAGCCCCAAGCTCGGTGCCCTTTAGAGGAACTGCAGTAGCCTCCCGCTAACAGTGAGGCGTGATCTAATGCAGAAGTTGATCCTACCTTCCTTTGACTACTGCAACATAGTCTACAGTGCCACTCCCAAGTCTACCCTATCCAGACTGGACTCCCTTTTTAACGCTTTCTGCCGCTTTGCTCTCAACGCCCCTATCCCCACCACTGTGATCTCTACCGTTCTTTTGCATTTCCATCCCTTGAAAATCGCCGACAACTGCATTGTGCTAAATTTGTCTCGAAATTCTGCCTCGGATCCCTCCCGTCTTACCTTACCTCCATACTGTCGTTATCCCCCACTCCCTCTCATGCTCTTAGATCCCTTGACTATCATCAGTTATTAATCCCTAGGTGGAGGACCTCCATTGGCCAAGCAGCCTTCTCACACTGCTTCCCTAAACTCTGGAACGAACTCCCTCCTGCTCCCAGGTCGCCCCTGAAAACAGGCACTTGTACCTAGTGGGCCTTACCTGGTTACCAAAGGCTAAAAAACAAACAAATAAATAAATAAAAATTTGTCACTCCTCCTACACCCATTCCTTATCTACCACCCTTGCAAATTACCTTATGGTAAGTTGCTCCTGCTATAATACCCACATGTGCCTACCCCCCGTGTCCCCCTATCACTCCATTGCCTGTGCAGTGGCACCTAGCTTATGCTGTGGAAGCCGGCTTATTGTACCAACTGTTGCACTTATTATTCTTTTGTTGTCTTGCTGCACTTGTTAATCCATGTATTAAATGCCTCAGTGCCATGTATCGGTGTATTATGTACCTAACTATGACCCAAATTGTTAACCTTGATCTAAATTGTAATTCTTACTAAATGTAATCACATGGTACTGTACAACATGTAAATGTAACTCAGATTGATAAGCTGTGTGTTATCCTCTCCACTGTACCCCCACCCCCCAGGTCGCACCGGGAGATGAGCATCTTTTTGCTCAGCGTGCCTTTCCTGGTGAAACGTTCAATAAATAAAATTAGAAGGTGCGTTACTTAGCTGGCCCGATGGCGCAGCAGTAGAGCTATCACTTGCAATGACGACCCGAGTTCGGGAACGAGCCCGAGGGTTGGAGGGCCGGCCAAGGGGTCAGGGAATTGAGCATCCCAAGGACTGCTCTCCTCCTCTGGAGGCAGGGTGGGTGGAATCCATGGATCTGACAGTCGGAACTCACTAAGATTGGGGAGGTGGGGCAGGTGTTGGCATGATGCCACTAACGTCATTGCATGCCATGCCTCCCAGGGATAAAACACCAAAAAACAACTGCCAACCTCATTCTGCAGGTTCTGCACTGTTGTCCCATGGTGCTCCCTGGACATCGAGCTAGAGTACCGATGGGGAAAGGGGTGGACTCCAAAGGCCCAGCCAAGGGCGAGGGGGGCAAACCAAGTAGGAACATCGGGGAAGTAAGTACCGAGGGACAGGTAACGGGGCTGGGGTGGAGGTCAGGCTGATGTGGGCTGGTCTGAGTGGACATAAAGCATAGTAAATAAATGTTTAAAAAAAAAAAAATGCATTACTTAGGTCATTGTCCCATGCTGAGTAATGAACTGCATTTTTAAAAAGCTAGCATTGGAGGTGTTCTAATATTTACGTTTGAGACATATATCTACTTTAATAGAATCACATTCAGAATTTGGCCAATTTTTACATGTTTTAAGATTTGGGACTTTAATAGCCAAAAGCTTCAAAGCACACATTTTTAATGACTCCAGAAACTTTAGCTTGCCACTTTTGTTGCACAGTAAAGTTGCAAAGATTGTGTTTCAGATCTGGCTATTCAAATGTCACTGATAACCTGATTATGTAGTAGTTTTTATAAACTGTTGGGATACGCATACCTTTTACAGCCATCCTGCTCTGATTATAAAATATGTGGTTATCAAAGCTATATGAAGCACACTAGCAAGCAAAAAATACATTATAAAAGGTAAACTCTGTCCACATTGTGCAAAACTCATAAAGAAATGTTTCTGGAACAGGCCTACTATATGCTTTCTAGCCAGCAGGGGGAGCTTCACTATGACTCAACAGCAATGCAGGAACTCACAGCCATATACAGTGCCTTTCGTTGCAAGTATAAATTGAGGATGTGTGTGTTTAGTATAATTTGTAATGTATGACATAGATATAAGCTCAACACACTATAAATTAGTGCATTGGTTAGCAGTTGATTTAGTAGAAAAGATTCATACGTAGATGTTCTGTTTGATCCTGCTTCATAAGGCATTACCCGCAGCCTTTTGAGCCTTCCTGTATGTGGTTTCAAACATAGTTACACAGTTTTTTCTCCCTGTGGGGAAGGCTTTTCTGTGGATCCCCTGCCGGCAGGGTGTATGCCTTAGGTGCCCCAGGGCAGGCACTTTTGAACTCTGGACACCTACTGCTCATTGGTGCCTGCTGTGTTGAGCACCTAAGGTATTTGGGCATATTGTGCGTCTCTCCACCCCCCCCCCCTTTCCATTTCCTTACCAGCACATACGAAGGTGCCAGCAGAACAGACCTAATGGTCTATCAAAGTCTGCTGAATTGTGCAGCTAGCTCCCTAGCAGGCAGCTGCCCCTGCCCCATCCTCCTTGACCTTCCATTGTTGTCCCCTGTACCCTTTCCCAAGCGTTCTTAAAGCCAACCTCATTTTTGCTTGCTACCACCCCTTCTGGTAGTGCGTTCCACCTCGCAGCTACTCTCTCTGTGAGGTAATGCCTCCTCATCTCCCTCCCTGTATTCTTAGCCCTTGCCCCCTAGTTTCCCTCCCACTCCTTAGTTTCAACACCCCCTCTGCCCCCCCGTTGATACTCTTCAGGTACTTGAAGGTCTCGTTCATTTCCCTTCCCGCCTCTCCTCCAGTGCGTACATATTCAGTTCCTTTAGCCTCATCTTGTAGTCCATTCCCTCCATCCGTGAATCATCCTCATCGCCCTCCTCTGCACGCCCTCCAGCAGCTTGATGTCCCGCCTCAGTTACAGCCCCCAGGACTGTATACAGTACGCCAGGTGTGGCCTGACCAGCGCCCTGTAGAGGGGCAGGATCACCTCCCTGCAGCTGGACGTGAATCCCTGTGCTGTGCACTGTAGCATTTTGTTTGTTTTCACCGCTGCTTTCCTGCACTGGGCAGTATTGTTCATGCTTACTGTTATCAGGTCCTTTTCCTCCTCGGTGATCCCCAACTTGATTCCCCACCCCCCAGACAGTATTCTCTCCTTGGGTTCCTAGCCCCAAAATGCAACACCTTACATTTCTTTGCATTGAACCCCAGCTGCCACTTCCCAGACCATTCCTCCAGTTTGGTCAAGTCCCTCTGTAGTTGTATCCATCCCTCCTCCATCTACTACTGCACCCATTTTGGTATAGTCAGCAAACAGGCTAATCCTGCTCCCCACCCCATGTGCAGTGTCCGAGATGAATAGCCGAACAGCACTGGACCTGGCATCACGAGCCCTGCGACATTCTGCTCATCACAGGTCTAGGCTCAGAGACTTCCACCACCACCACTCTCTGTAGCCTACCCTGTAGCCAGTTTGAGATCCAACATGCCATCTCCCCCCCATGCCAACTTCACCCCTAGTCTCCCATGGGGCACTGAATCAAAGGCCTTGCTGAAATCCAAGTACAGCACATCCACAGCATGGCCCCCATCCAGCTCCCTCAACACCCAGTCATAGTACTGTATAAGATTGGTCTGGCAGTATTTCCCTGTGACGAACCCATGCTGCCTCCCGTCCTGCAGGTTATTGCCCTCCAGAAATGCCACCAGCCTTTCTTTCAGTATCATCTCCATGAGCTTTCCCACTGTGGACATCAGCCTGACTGGCCTGTAGTTCCCTGCCTCATCCCTTGGACTGCTTTTATGTAACGGTACCACATGGGCCATCCTCCATCCTGAGGCACTTCCCCTGTTTCCAGGGAGGTACTGAACAGGTTCGCCAGTGGTTGTGCTAGAACCTCTGCTATCTCCCGCAGCACCCTGAGGTGGATACCATCTGGCCCCAGTGCTTTATTCACCTTCAGCACCCTCAACCCTTCCAAAACTCTACCACCCTCTATCCTGCCATACTTTACCTCCCCCCATCCCCCCTCGCTCCCAACCAGGGTGATAATGGACCTCCTCCTCCCTTGTGAACACTGAGCAGAAGTACTCATTTAGTGCTTCCGCTTGTTCCTTCTGCTTTTCCACCCACTCATCTCCCCCCCTTTTTATTCTCACTATACTGTCCCTGCACTTCATTTTCTCCCTTCCGTATCTAAAAAAGTATTTATCTCCCCTCTCCCTCTCTTCTTCCCTGCACTTATCTGAGTTCCCTTGTGGCTTACGCACTCCTTACCCTCTTGGTCACCTCTTTAGACCATTTGGTGTACTCATCTCTGTCCTCCTCCCTCCCTGTCGTTCTGAACTTTAGGTACGCTGCTCTTTTTGTCCTCACCTCCCTGTTCAGCCAGCATGGTCTCTTTACCCTACACTTCTTACTCCTTAGCCTGGTGCACGTTTCTGTCACCTCTCTGATTCCTTGCTTTATTATGTCCCATTTCTGCGCTGTCCCTATCCCCCGCTTTATTCCCTTGAGTCTCCCCTAAAGCAAATCCCTCATTCTCCCGAAGTCTGCCTTCCTGAAATCCACACCATTGTTGCTGATCCTGCTGGCTCCCTGCTCATTGTGATGTTAAACCACACCATTTGATGATCGCTGTCAGCTAACGGGTCCTCCACCGTAATATCCCTCACTGTCTCACTGTTCGATAGTACCAGGTCCATCGTGTTCCCTAGTCTGGTGGGTTCAGCAACCAGTTGTGTCAGGAACCCCCACCCCGGAACGCGTCCAGGAGACCCTCTCCCTAGCACTGGAGGTGACCGGCACAGTCCATTCCAACCCCGACAGGTTGAAATCATCCACTATGACCACCTTCCCCCTCCTACATACCCTACTGATTTTGTTTTGCCAGTTCCCTGTCCCTTTCCACTGTCTGGGATGGCGACCTATACACACCCCAAACCTCAACTTTCTTCCCCTGTAGTTCAGGAGCTGTAACCACATTGCCTCCGTTCCCCTCTCTTCCTCTTCGTCCCTTGTACATTTGATCCCCTCCCTCACATAGACAGCCACCCCTCCCCACGGTCCTTCCTGTACAGTCTAAACCCTGGAATTTCCAGATCCCAGTCCCGGTGCTCTGTGGCCCATGTTTCTCTGATGGCAGCGATGTCCACCCCACACCCCTCCACACACACACACACACACAGAGCCAAGAGCGCATGTAGCTCCGCTGCCTTGTTGCCTAAGCTTCTCGCATTCACAGAGACCACCCATCACCCTCCCTTCCATTTGCCGATCCCCTTCCCCAACCTGCTCCTACCGTACTAAATCCCCCGCTACATTCCTGCTAGCTTGGGGGATAGGCATCATTGTGAGGGGGGACCAGCTGGAGGAGTGGTTGCACGGCAGTGCTGAAAGCAAACACAAGACCACAATTTCAGCAATCCACTGACAAGGGAGAAGCACAGACATGAGTGTGAGTGTGAGTGTGCACGCGCGCGTGACAGTCAGAGCCCCTCCTCTAACTTGGTAGTGTGGCGGGTGCCTCATGGACATCCGTTACAGCCTGTGGGAGAGACAGAAGGGGACGTGTGTCAGGTCACAGAAAGGATGGACAAATGGTGTCTTTTTTTTTTTTTTTAAACTTCTCTCATCCCCCTCCTATCAGACAGAGTGGTCTCCGTTTTGCTTGCCACACTTCCCTTATTACTTTGGGAGGAAGGTTGTGGTGCACTTAGAATATGGTGGATGGTTGGTTTTGAGCACAATATTTACAAAGCAGTTTTTTACGAACATACGAAATAGCAGAAGAGGGCCAAAATGGTCTATCAAGTCTGCTCGTTAGTAATGCAGTGTCCCTGGCTTTATGCCAGTGACCCTGCCCCCCATCCACCCTTCCATCATAACTCTCCCCCCACAGTCCCATGGGTTCCCTTTATGCCTATTCCAGGCCCTCTTAAAGCCTCCCACCGTCTTTGCTAAGACCACCTCTTCTGGCAGCACATTCCATGTGTTCACCACCCTGTCCGTGAAAAAATGCTTCCTAACATCCCTCCTAAACCCCCATCAGCTTCAGACTGTGCCCCCTCGTGGATTTGTTGTCTCTCAGCTTGAAGGGACCTTCCCTATCCACGTTTATTCCCTTTAGGTACTTAAAGGTCCATATCATATCCCCCCTCTCTCTCTCTCTCCCCTCTCCTCCAGGGAGTACATTCTCAGGGCTCCCAGCCTACCCTCGTAAGACCCCCCCCCCGTCCCCCAGTCATCTTGGTTGCCCTCCTTTGGACCCTCTCTAACAAGCTGATATCCCTCTTATGATATGGATACCAGTACCTTACCCCATATTCTAAATGCAGTCTCATCAGTGACCTGTACAGGGTCATTATGGTCTCACTCCGCCTACCACTGAATCCCCTGGCTATGCACCCCATCATCCTGTTCACCTTTGCTGCTGCCTTCTTGCATTGCGTGGAGTGTTTTAGGTTACTGGTGATTACCACCCCCAGATCTTTTTCTTCCTATGCTGCTACTTGGACCACCACCAACCCCCATCAGAAATACTCAGTTCTAGTATTTCTGGCCCCAGTGTGCATCACTTTGCATTTCTTGCTAGATCTCAGACCATCTGTCAAGTTTCCTGAGGTCCTCCCGTAGGTCCTGTGTCCCTTCAACTGTATCCACCCTACCACAGAGTTTGGTGTCATTGGCAAACCGGTACATCTTGCCCTTTATGCCTTCCTCAGTGTCGTTTATGAAGACGTTGAACAACACCGGCTACATCATCGATCCCCATATGACTCCACTGGTGATCTCCTTGGTACTGGATAACTCTCCACCACCACTCTCTGGGATCTGCCACTTAGCCAGCTTGCCGTCAACCTTGTCAGTTTCTCCTCGTCACCCAGATCCTTCAGTTTACTGATTTGACCTCTTATGCATCACCGAATCAAAAGCCTTCCTAAAGGTCCGGTAAATGACGTCTACCGCTTTCCCCCATCCACCTCCCTGGTGACCCAGTCAAAAAAGTCAGTCATGTTTGTCTGACAGGATTTTTGCTTAAAAACTCAAACTGTTATCTCCCCCAAAAAAAAAAATCTGCCTGTATGGTAGCAGGACGGATCGAGCACAAGTAGGAGCATAGGTGCTGGGCGGCCGGCCTTCCAAGTAGGGTACTAACTAAGGGAGTGAGGGAATGCAGCAAAAGTTCTTCTAAGAGCTAATCTGAATACTCGGTATAGGTTCAGCTAAACAGATCCTGTGTGCCTTTGCTTGTAGATAACAGACCTGGGTCTTGCAGCGGAGTAATCTATAATCTAGCTAAAGTAGTGTGCTCCCTATGCCTCTGCCTGATTAACAGGCTGCTGCAGATGAATCACTTGTCCACTAGCTGAAATCTAAATAAAAAAGCTCTTTTAAAAGCTAATTTGGTTAGAGGTAGGTTCATTTGCTTACAAAATGTGTGCTTCTCTTTCCTGCCTGATAGATAATAGCAGGCTACAGCAGAGGAGCCACTGGCCTGTACCAGCATCTTATGGACAGTATACAGTGCAACTGCACCTAATTTGTCTGCTGCTTCCCTGCAGTGTGTTAACTGCCTGTAATTGTGTTCCTGACTAATACTGTGTGCCATCTGTATACTGTATTTTCTACTGTCTGCAGCTGGTCGCTTGTGAAAACGGGCTTTTTATAGCTTATCTTGCTTTGTGGTATAATGAACACAAATGAAATGAAATCTAGCAAAACTCTGAATGAAAAACCTCTTTTAAGAGCTAATTTGATTAGAGGCAATTACGCCTGCTTAAAAAATACTGTGCACTACTCCGTTCTGCTGATAAATAGGCTACAGCAAAGGAATCACTAGTCTGTCTAGCAAAAAATCTAAATAGAAAACCTAATTTAAGAGCTGAAGTAATTAGACAGGTTCTGCTTAAAAAAAAAAAAAAAATGTACTAGACGCTGCCGCATTTGCAATAAGTCTAGTAGCTAAAATACTGCGTGCTATCCAAGCCTCTGCCTGCTTAATAGCAGGATGTAGAGGAATCACTACTCTAGCCAGCTAAAATGGCCGAAACTGAAATTATGTAACAAAACTGCAGCAGCATGTAAGCAATTGGTTGGGCATGTTTGTTTTTGTTTTGTTTTACAAATTTCTTACCCTACCTGTGGGGTATCCTGTCCTTGCCCAGTGCAGTAGCTTGCTCTGGTGCAGCGTGCCTGTTTAACACATGTATTTTTCAGTCACTTAAGCATTGCCTCAGGGCATGAATTGGTGTCGGAGACTTGATTAGCGGTCTTCGCTAATCAAAGTGAGAAATGATTAGCAATTAGCCAAAGTTGATTAGCAATTACCAAAAATTAATATTTTTGCTCAAAACCCCATACCATCTACTTAGCTTGCTTTATATTGATAAAATTCACATAGTTTGAGACATTTATCCATTTTATGTAGCCATTTGTGGCACAGCATAAATAAATGGGAGCAGATTTGTATGACCCCGGACTGGCACTGATCTTGGAGCAAAACAGCACTTTGGGGCATCCCTTCCAAATTGTGTGCAGTGCAGAGCAGATGGTCAGTCACTGCATAATAGCAGGATTATGCATTCATTTTTGTGGGGGGCTTGATCCAGTGTCCAAATCAAGTGCAAAGCACAGTACTATTTACTTTAAACTTCCCCTCTGCAAAGCAGGACACCCTTAGCAATTACAATTGGTTACTGTCCCCTCAGGATCTCTGCTAGTTACTGCCCCCTCAGGATCTCTGCTATAGGCAGGTCACAGTCTTTAAAGAGACACTTTCAGCTTTGCCCCTCGGTTTTCTGTAAATTTTTATCAGTGGGTCTGAAGGCACATACCTGTAAGAACGTTCATCTAGAATGCCCCTGCATGAAATAAAAAGTAACCTGTTTACCTATTTTTGAGTATTTTTCATGATTTCCATTTGTTTCCTCCCACAGTTCTGTCTCCTGCCCCCCAGAAGCAGATCAGCGCCGAGAACGCGCATCTACCAGTAGCGCTGTCCCGACGAGCACATTTTACCGTCCCCATCACAAAAAGCATTTAATCTACTTCAGCATGCTATACTACAACATTCCTGGCATCTTTAAATAAAAACAGAGTACTCATTGAGTGGAAAAGTACTTTATAAAGCTGATGCTGAAATCCCATGCATGTGCAGAAGCGGCACATTCGCGTGCATGCGTGGGATCTTTTCCCAGGCCGCTACTGCGCATGCGTGGAAATTCGGCACCAGCTTTATAAAGTACTTTTCGGCTCAAAGTGCTTAGTTTTGTTAAAGATGTGAGAAACGCTGTAATATAGAATGCTGAAGTGGATCAATGCTGCGATTGGGATGATAAAATGTGCTTGTCGTGGGACAGCACAGATGGGCGTTCTCGGCGCCTCGATCTTATTCTGTTGGGCAGGAGATATAACTGCAGGACGAAACAAATGGAAATCATGAAAAATACTCAAAAATAGGTAACCGGGTTACTTTTTATTTCGTGCAGTGGCATTCTAGAGGAACGTTCTTACAGGTATGTGCCTTCAGACCCACTGATAAAAATTTACAGAAAACCGAGGGGCAAAGCTGAAAGTATCCTTTAATTTCAAAGTCTGTGAACAGAACTTCCTCAGTGTTCTGCAGAGCAAGCAGGTGTTATTTTTGTTTTATTGTTTTCCCCTTCATCTCTGCTGAAGCAGGGTACATAACTTAGTTGTCACAAAATTTAACTTTTCTTTACTCTCCCCTTCATGGAACTCTGGAAAATAAACCAGGGCACAATTTTCTTTTCCCAAAATGTTCACTTGCAAAGAGTGCAGTTTCTTTATTTCTAGGGACATGGATATGTTGTTCATCCACACTGTCCGGCAGGTTCCTTGCCGCTTTAAATCTTGCCGGAAGGTCTTCAAGCTGGCTCCTCCCACCCACCCGGGTGGTAACACTCTCGGCTCCGCCCCATGACGCCAGATCTTCCTTACCGCTTGGAAGCTCAGGTTCCCTCCTTAACGCTCTGCGTATAAGACTGGTTCCTAATTCTTCGAATTTTCAAAATTAAAAAGTTTTTGCTAAAAAGACTTCAGTCTTCTCTCCCTCGCGGCTGCGATGGACAAATCGACTCCCAGTTTCCGGAGATGCCCTTGCGGGCAGAAGATGTCTCGGACGGATCCGCACTCCACGTGCGTCTACTGCTTGGGCCTTGAGCACGACCCGCAGGCCTGCAACCTGTGCTCTTCCTTTTCGGCCTACGTCCTCGAAGACCGTGCTGCCCGTTTACAACTGGGGCGTCCTGAGAAGCGATTTCCTCCGGTAAAGTCAAAAGAGGCCCGGTCGGCGATGTCAGCGGCGGCGGGCTCGTCGGATCAGCTCGAGCAGATGATCACCCTCGAAGAGGAGGCGGCGCGGGCCGCTTCTACCTCAGCTGCGGCATTTGTCCTGCTCTCTCTCGGTGCCTCTTATTCAGCTTCTTTTAAGGAGCTTTGCCTGACCCTCTCGACTAAAGGTGAGGTTCCAACTTCTTCTGGACCGTTTCTCGGTCAAAAGAGACAAGGTAAGTCTCACCGTCGACGCTCTTGGGGCGGAAAGATCCCTCTCCCGAGGTTCTCGGCCGTCAACTTCAGTCGACTCCGGCTTGGCCACTGGTCTCACGGTGTCCCTGCGAGCCAGTTGACCGAGACTCCCGTCAACGCGTCGAATTTTTTCGACCCGTTGGATGGGTTGTCGGCTGGAAGCCGAGAATCCCTCTCCAGTTCCCCGGTGGGAGTTGAGACCCGTCGGCTCGTCTGTGCCTCGGTTCGGAGCCTTGGTTGAATCTTCCGAACCGAGGGGTGCTGGTTCCCAGCGACACCTCCCGCACCGTCCTCGACAAGCCGAGGTTCTCGATCTCAGTCTTGGACTTCTTGGCGGTCCAGCCCGATCCGCCCGTCATAGGCGGTCTCGACAAGCGGCACCGCCCTTCGTCCTCCTCCTCGGACGAGGGAGGCTTCGGCGCAAGTGCGTCGAAGATATGAACTTCGTGTGGCAACAGCTCCTTCTGACCGGAATAAGCGCACCGTCGTCTTCCCGGCCATTAAGTGGCTGTCACCGGAGCGGCCGAAACAACCCCTCGTTTTATCCGAGGAGCCTGTTCCCAGGCCGGTTGTTCAGCCAAAACCAGCTGCCCACCGATTCCGGTGGAACCTCCGCCTCCACAGCCATTAGTTGGGGCTCCGACCAAAAATTCTCGGTCAGCTCAGGGACTGCCCCATAGGCTGTCTTTCACCCTCACTCCCGATCGACCTCGGCAGGTGGAGGGTGGCTCAGGCCCGAGGCAGCTCTTTGAGGACTCTTCCGAGTCCGAGGACGATTCCTCCCTTTTCTCCAAGCGAATGGACTTGGAATCCTCAGGAGGACAGTCGGTGGACGATAGCCCTTCGTCCTTCCTGGGATTGCTTCGGCTCATCTCAGAGTCCACTGGGATGAAGCTCGAACCCGTTTCTAAGCGGGCCAGGTATCCCCTCATGGAGATTCTGGACCGAGGGGATTCTGCTACAGAGGCCTTTCCGGTGGCCGAGGCCATAGTGGGCCCGGCCTTAGAGCTCTGGCAGCACCCTGCTTCCTGTCCTGCGCCTTCGGCCAGGATGGCCAGGAAGTATGCGGTCCCTACCGGTTCCCTATCCGGTTTTTGGAACACCCCTCGGCCGAGGGGTTAGTTACCGACAGTGTTTTCCGGCGTGCCGAGAACGCTAGGGATGTGGACAAACCTCCCGACAAGGAGTCCAAGAAATTGGACTATGCCGGGCGAAAAGTCTATGCTGCGTCCTCCCTCGGCCTTTGCCAGGCTAGTTCAGCCGTCCTCATGGCACATTTCTCTCATGCCCTGGTGGGCTCCCTGGATGAGGTCGTCCCTCATCTTCCCGTGGATCTGCAGACCACGGTCAGGCAGGTGCGGGACCAGGGCAGGGCAGTGGCCAAACAGCAGCTCCAGACTGCTTTAGACATTGGGGACTCATGTGCCAGGTCTGTTGCGGCCGCAGTGGCTATGCGTCGTCAGGCTTGGCTGAGGATATCCACCTTTACTTCGGATACCCAGCACAAGTTGGCGGATGTTCCCTTTTTGGGGACTGACCTCTTCGGCCCTGGGGTGGAAGGTCACCTGCAGAGGATCGAGAAGTCCAATGCTACCTTGGACTCGGTCTGTTCCGCTCAGAAGGACAAAGGCCGCAAGCCACAGCCTAAGCCCTTTCGTCATTCTGCGCCCGCGGCGCGTCCGGCCCAGCAACGTCAGGGCCAGCAGGCTCGGGCTTGGCATCCCAAACCCAGCCGGGCTTCCTCCAACAGGAAGCAGGAGGTAAAGCCAGGAGGTCCCTCGGCGGTCCTCCTCCAAGCTTGCCCAGTGACTGGCTGTGGGTGTCGCCCCAACCCCGTCCACCTCACCCCAGGTTCCCCCCCCAGAAAGCGGCTCCAGGCACTTCTTCTGCCTGGTCGTTATTACCATGGACAGGTGGGTGCTGGAGGTGGTGGGAAAGAGGCCTGCCTCTGGGATCGAGCAGGCCCGCCCTTCAGAGCGTCGCACCTCGGGGCCTCGGAATCTGCAGCCTCACTATGTCGTCGTCGGGCGACGCGCTCCTCCTCCAAAAGGAGGTGATCAGGAGGTGGCGGACCCTCCCTCAGAACCCGGGTTTGTGTCCAGGTACTTCCTGGTTCGAAGCAGACGGGGCTGGCGCCCATTCTCTACCTACGACCTGAACAAGTTCTAAGGTCTCGAACCTTCAGGATGGTCACTCTGGCTCAGATAATACCATCCCTGGAACACGCGTGTGGTTCTGCTCTCTGGACCTGCAGGGCGCGTTCTTTCCGTCCCTATCCGTCCGTCACCGGAGATTCCTTCGCTTCGAGCGGAGGGATCCCTTCGAGTTCGAGCCATGCCCTTGACCTGTCTCCAGCTCCCAGGGTCTTCACCAAATGCATAGAGTGACAGCTTTCCTAGCAGCTGGGGTCCAGTGTGCCTTACCAGGACGATTGGCTGATAGCAGCCCCTCCAGACAGGAGGTGGGCGGTCAGAATCTGGCCCTCAGGTTTGCTCTCAAATCGGCCTTCTCATCACGAGGCCAAGTTGAAACTCGAGCGAAGCAGGAGATTCTGTTTATTGGGGCAGAGCTCGACTCTCTTCAAGCCAGAGCACGGCTCCCGGCGGACGGGGCCGAGGTTCTTACCTCCTTTGCCCAATCATTTCTGGTTGGGCAATCGCGCCCTGCCCGGGAATGTCTGTGCCTCCTGGGTCTCATGGCGGCCTGTACCAGCGTGGTCCGTTGGGCACGCTGGCACATGCGCCCCCTTCAGTGGGGACTGGCCAGCCAGTGGTCGCAACGCTGCAATCCATTGGACCAGCCAGTGATGGTGACCCAGGAGATGTGGAACGCTCTCCGGTGGTGGACCGTTCCATCTCATCTGCAGGAGGGCATCCCGTTTGTCCGCCCCGAGCCGACGGTCTCTCTATCGACTGATGCCTCTCTGATGGGTTGGGGTGCCCATCTGGGGGAACACCGGGCGCACGGCCTCTGGTCCCCGTGGGAGTCCCGATGCCACATCAACCTGCTGGAGCTCCGAGTGGTCCGCCTGGCTCTCACCGCCTTTGCTCCGTTTCTCCGGGATAAAGTGGTCCGAGTCAGACTGACAATACCACGACCATGCCTAAACTTAGCCAGGCGGGAGCGTTCCATCGTCTATCAAGGAAGCTCCGCATTTGGTCACTGCAGCAGCCTGGAGGCGGATCTCCTAGCCATTCATGTGGCAGGAGCTCCAACACCCTGGCCGGCGCCCTGAGCCGATAGGGGCTGCATCTCACGAGTGGTCTCTCCTGCGGAGGTAGTACAAGATCTGTTCTCCCATTGGGGCACACCTCAGGTGGACCTGTTTGCCTCCAGGAGAACGCGAAGCTGAGACAGTTTCATGCCGCCCCCTCAGCAGGGCTCGCTGCAGGATGCCTTCTTGAGGCTGTGGACCCGGGCCTCTTCTCGCCTTCCCCATTCTCATTGATTCACAAGGTGCTTCTCAAAGCAAGGAGGGACAAGGCGCAGGTGATTCTGATAGCCCCAGACTGGCCCCGCCAGTTCTGGTACCCAGATCTCCTCAGCCTCGGCTCCAGGCTCCCGAGGCAGCTTTCAGCTTGCCCAGACCTGCTCTCAGTCAATCAGGGGAAGGTGTTCCATCCGGACCTTCAATCCCTGCACTCTGACGGCCTGGTTCCTGAGTGGCTAGAGTTCCAGGCCTTGGGTCTTTCCGACGAGGTCCTCAATGTTGTTGAGGCGTCCCATAAGGAGTCGACCAGGAAATGCTATGCCTTCAAATGGAAGAGATTTTCCATTTGGTGTCAGGGCAAGGGCTTGGACCCTTCCTCCTGTCCTTTTGGCAAGCATCTTGGACTATTTATGGTCCCTTTCTAGTCAAGGGCTTAGGTCGACGACCCTAAGGGTGCACCTGGCAGCCATCTCTGCTTACCGGGCGCGGGCTGGGGAGCAGTCGGTGGCGCAGGAGAAGGTGGTCTGGCGCTTTTTCAAAGACCTTGATCACATTTCCCCTCCGGTGCGGGAACCTCCACCTCCGTGGGATTTACTGCTGGTACTGGCAAAGCTCATGGGCAAGCCATTCGAACCAATGCACAGGTGTGAACTTTCTCACCTGTCGTGGAAGACCGCTTCTTAGTGGCTATCACGTCAGCCAGAAGGATGGGAGAACTCCAGGCGCTCTACATGGGTCTCCTTACCTGGTCTTCCACAGGGACAAGGTTGTCCTTGCCCCCACCCGAAATTCCTTCCGAAGGTGGTGTCGGAGTTTCACCTTAACCAGGTGTTGACTCTGCCGGTGTTCTACCCCAATCACACCTCGGAGGCTGAATACAGGCTCCATACTTTGGACCCTAGAAGGGCGCTCGCTTATTATAAGGAGTGCATGGCTGAAATTTGGGGAGAGGTTCGCCAGCTGTTTGTCACCTACGCTGAAGCCGCACCTGGCAGACCTGCAGCCAAGCGGACGATAAGCAGGTGGGTCACCTCCTGCATAGATCTCTGCTACAAGTTGGCGGGCATGGAGCCTCCCAGAGGGATAAGAGCTCATTCTACCCGCCATACTGCTGCATCGGTGGCTGCTTCCAGGGACGTCCCTATCCAGGAAATCTGCAGGGCTGCTACCTGGAAGTCAGCATACACCTTCATTACCCATTACCACATCGACCTTGAGTCACGCCAGGATGCTGGTTTTGGGGCCTCGGTTCTCCATTCTTTATTCCTTAAGTAGGGGGTGCTCGTCTTGCCTCCCTCCTCCCAGAGAACTGCTAGGAGTCTGCCAGACAGTGTGGATGAACAACATATCCATGTCCCTAGAAATACAGGTTACTCACCTGTAACAGGAGTTCTAGGAATGGTATATGTTGTTCATCCACACGACCCACCACCTCCCCGGCCTCGGCGCACCACCTGAGCTTCCAGCTGGCCAGATCTGGCGCATGGGGCGGAGCTGAGAGTTTTACCACCCGGTTGGGTGGGAGGAGCCAGCTTGAAGACCTTCCGGCAAGATTTAAAGCGGCAAGGAACCTGCCAGACAGTGTGGATGAACAACATATACCATTCCTAGAACTCCTGTTACAGGTGAGTAACCTGTATTTTTTCCCCATCATCACTGACAATAAGGGCTGTTCATAAAAAGCAGGGCATGACTCTTTTAACCAGACTGGTTCAGTATTGCATAACTTGAAACTGCAGGGCACAAAGTTGTGTTGATGCCAAGGTCCAGTCTCTCCCCCGCCATGTTTGGTTACTACGGTCCACAGTATGCCGCCTTTATGCAGCCGGCCCCAGAGTCTTGCCTGCTGCCCTTTGGCCCCCTCCCCCATTAAATTCACTCCTCAAGGCTCCATAACCATATAAATGAAAGTTTTTATTTTTTGGTAGATTCCCTATCTGCTGCTAGTTTCTCCAGATGATCTGCTGAATCTGCGTGTCTTGCCGTCATGATGCAGCCTGGTCTCCAGTCCCGTCCCCTTTCGTGGTCTCTGCTTCCTCGGCTCCCCTGCGGCTCCTCCGTGCGGCCCATGCCCCCAGATCACTCCTCTTCGGTCTGCCCTGCAAGAAAAGACAACAAAAACATTCAGTTCAATTACCGGATGCCACCAACGATGGAAGAAAAAAAAAAAAAAAGGAAAGAAAAAAGAAAACTGGAACTTACCTTTTGATTCGGCTGGAGATCCTGAACCTGCTTGCCCTTCTCTGGGAGGACACTCTAACGTTTCTCCCACGCAGAGACTGGGTTGGGGGGGGCAGGAGCATCACAGTCTGCTGGCCAATCGGAAGAGATGGGGCAGAGCGTGGGGGAGGAGGGAGATAACCATTCTTGACAAAAAAAAAAAAAAAAAATTGGAGACAATGCCCAAAAAGGCCCAGAGGGCACTTTGAAAGGACCCGGGTCCAGTTGACCATGATTAGCAATGACTGCTAATCATTGTCCAGTTTGACTTGCTTTTGCCCGATCTTGGGTCGCAAATTGCAATGCGAACCCACTTATTGTATGCCTTGCGCCTGGTCTCAGGTGCACACATTGCTGTCCAAGCTGCTTTCATGCTTTCAAGTACAAACCGTCCTTGGCATAACTACACTAAGGTTGTGTAGACAGTGGGGCATCAGTCGACAGCATCCTGTGGCTCCTCTGAGATGGCCTTCTGCTGTGTAGCATCTGCGGTTTGCTTCAGACAAATGGTGTCGCAGGAGTTATCTAATCCAGCTTACCCCTCCAGTCCCCCAGGATCTTCCACACTTACCAAATCCACCTGTGGGGGAGAACCCCCACTTCTTTTCCTCCTGGTTTTTTTCCCACCACCCGCTGAGGACTGAAGGACTCTGACCTTCTGTGTTGAGATTGCACACCCTCCCTCCTTAAGGGACAACTTAATACTCAAAAGAGTGGGACTGGAACAAAGAGGTGGGGCTCTATGTAGAAGAATGAGTCTTGAGAGGTAGGAAATATACATACCGTAACTCCAGATCTATGAACATATCTTTTCCATAGTCACATTCACCCACCTGCAGTCTCCCTCTGTTCTGTGTGTGTGTGGTGGGGGGGGGGTTACTCGGAGCCAGGACTTTTCTGTGCCACAACCTCGTCTCGTCCTGGAAACAGAGGTGGACTTGTCATCAGCTTCTCCTTAACCACACCTCACTTCAAACCGCTGGAAAAAAGGACTGCAGGACTGTTGTGCGGGGTGCTCTGGCTATGGAATTTTTCTTCAGCCATATGGACTGGACTACTGAGTACTAGAAGCTGGATTCAGCTCAGGGCTTGTCCTTTGAAACTGTTTTTGGCTGGCCCAGTGGCACTGGGGGTTGAGGCGCTGGGCCGCTGCACATGCGCACCACGCGGCCAGATTCAGGGGTGCAGACTCAGGTTGCTGGGGTCAGTAGGGGAAGGAGGATTGAGCGTCCCAACGGATGCTGTCCTCCTTTGGGGTGGAGTTACCAGGGGTGCTTTAAGTACCTGATGTCCCCGAGGGTTGGTGGAAGCACCGGCTCTCAGGGCTCTGGTGGCTCCCTTGGGGGCCACTGTGAGGTGCTTGGTAGCTGGCTACGCGCTATCACGCCTACCCATGCCAGCGCCCTTGGGGGAGAAGGGTCCATAGAAAAGTGGAAAACACCCTTGTTAGTCTAGGTGACAACTGCTCCTACCCGGCCACCGATCTATGGGCAGACCTTCCTCACCCCACCCAGGGGAGGGGGTCAACCGGGAATCTAGAAATATATACAGGGAGTAGCCTGGCACTCTAGGGGCAGACTCTAAAGACAGTAGCTTGGGGGAGATGAGCAGTCTGAAAGAGTGGGCTGACGAGGGCAGTCTGGAGGGATAAGTAGGAAAAAAAAAAAGCTGTTTTAATAATTAGCGTGCGTGTGTGTGTATGTTGTCTCCCATACACTTGTCATTCATCCTTGGCCTTTTTGATGAATGGTTTCAGCATTATCCATGTCTTCTGCTGGGCTAGTTTCTGTTGTCCTGGCTTCAGAAGCCTGTGTGACCCTAGATCAAGGGTTGTCCATTCAGAGCAAATACTGGAGAATTGGTCAAATCTGGAATCTTCTTTACAGTTTCCTTTAGGCCTGTTCACACAGCTGTCCTCCAACACATGCCCTGGTCTGCTCTGATGCCACCAAGACCTCTTGAGCTGATAGATTCATGTTTATGGCTCCTCCCAACACCTATGCAAGCCATGCTGTAGAGGGACCGTGAATGCAGTGGGAGGGGCACAAGTTGGTTGTGTGGGAGCACCAACTGGGTGTGTTGGAGCAAGCAGTTGTAGCCTGTCCACGCGGCTGCTTACCAGGATCGGGTAGGTGTCCAACATAGAAACACAGAATTTGTCGGCAGGTAAGGACCACTTGGCCCACCCAGTCTGCCCATTTCCCTACCTGTTGGATAAGCTGCAGATTCTAGTTAACCGACAGCCTACTTCCTGATGGCTGCGTTTGGATTGCAGCATCCAGAGAGCTCTGGTTGCTGTGGTGCAGGTATGGCCGTGTAAACAGGCCTTTTGATTGAACTGTGGTCTCAGATTTCTACTTTTATCTTGAGAGATTGTGTAGAACCCTCAGACGCACTTCGAGGTTGGTCGATTCCATTTCAAGAATTATTTTTAGGTTATGCCAATCTGTTTTCCGGTTCTACTCATTTTATGTCCCAGGATGCTCATGTGAAGTCATTTGGTTCTTTTTTATTTTTGTTTTAATGTTTAATTTTTTTTTTTTTTTACATTCTAATAGTTATTTCATTTGATAATTTTTTTTCTCTCTCCATGAAATAATGAAACTGAGGAGTTGGGGCTGATACCATTATTTATGCTGTCATGTTCATATTATCACACAGGTCCCAAACATTCTTTTTATTTATGTCTCTCTTCTCCCTCCCTGCCTGCCTTCCCATAAGTTTCACCAGGAAAGACATACTGAGCTGGTAACCGTGCATTTTCAGGTGCGTTCTGGGAGAGGGGGGAAGAGAAGAGAACATATCCAATTACATCCTAGGGGAGGAGAAGAGAACATGTACAACACATTAAATAGTGCAATAATATTGGAAATAATAATTCAAAATACACGCTCTTTTAACTCTTAAGAATGGTCAAGCATAAAATTACCATTTAGTAAAATTGTTTTAACGGGGTCCTATAGCCTCTGGCCCCTAGACCAAAAGTGTGGCTCTGTGTAGAAGATACTCTTGAAGATCTGAAGTTAAGGTAAGCAACTTTCCTTTGTTTTAAATGGGAATCTTATTTGAAAGCATTATTAGTGTATGTAATTGGCAGGTGATTTTGTGTGATGACTAGGTATTGTGGACTTATTAACAAGCTCAGAGAAGTGACCATGCATTAGTGATTTTCCGACTTAACTGAGAGCAGCTACCACTCACATATTGTGGTAGCTGCCCTCAGCGATGGTTATTCCAGCCTGGTTTAAATAATATTTTCCGATACCTTAGTATTTTCATTCGTAAGTCTACATTTCACAACACAGCCCAACCGATTCTGAAAGCCCTGGCAATGGTGACATACCACCATGCTCAAGCACGTAATGACATATAGCCAGGGAGAATGTGGGGGCGTGCCCCATTGAAATGAATGGGGCACGATTTCTCATTCATTTTTAAGATCAAGAATGGGCACTTAATGGTTAATGAAGGACACCGCTAGACTAACATGACCCTTCTTAGTCGAGCGGTGTGCTTCATTAATCTGTAAGTGCCTATTCTTGATCTTAAAAATGAATGAGAAATCCAGCCCCATTCATTTCAATGGGGCGCGCCCCGCGCTCTTCCTGGTCACACGTCATGACATGCTTGAGCACAGGGGCTTGTCACCATTACCAGGGCTTTCAGAATCTGTAGGGCTGTGTTGTGAAATGTAGAATTACGAGTGACAATACTAAGAAATGGGGAAGAAATGTATTATTTAAACCAGGCTGGAATAACTATTGCGAGGGCAGCTACCACAATATGCGAGTAGCTTCCCCATATCGGTAACTTCCTTTAAAGGATTTCGAGTGCAGTCATGAGACTCATTTTCACCACTTACTAATGAGTATTTTTCAGTGCAGCTTTTATAAGTCAAGAATATTCCATGGTAGGGTGCGCAGCAGTACTGTGCAAGCCTGTTATATGGACGCATCCATACACTCAACTTTTGTCTGTTATATCTATCGGCTTTAGATTAAAGATGCACACTTAGAATGGTTTATTACTTATAACTATCGTAAAGTGGTCAAAAGTGTTCTAACAGTTGTTAATGCTAGGGTTTGTTACCACTCACTAGTTACCCAGTTTCTTTGCAGTTTCACTACTGTACATTTAAAAAAACTAGATTTTTTTTTTTACTATTTTTTCTTTTATCAAGGTGAGAAATTATATCAAAGAGCATAATCCTGGCCAGCGCCCTGCCCGTGATAACTGGAAGAGAAGTAACCACAGCTGTGCCAGTACCAGTGGTGTAAGTGGTGCCAGTAGCAGCAGTGCCAGTATGGTCAGCTCAGCGAGCAGTAGTGGTTCCAGTGGTGGTAACTCCATTTCAAGCTCCAGTGCTAGCATGAGCCGGGCACACAGTGACAGCAACTTATCAGTTAGTGCCGCAGAGCGAATCCGAGATTCAAAGGTAAACATATCTCTAATGGCAGTGTAATCCTATCAGGCTTTCTGATTTTCATAAATGGGCATATTCTTTGGGGGCTTTAAACCAGTCTTTTAAAAACAAACAAAAAAAAGAGTTCTGCAAAATCTGATCTACCCAAACCCGAGTGCAAGCTTACTTTGGATAAAATGTATTTTGACAGTTACTCGAGACTTGTACCAGAATAACCCAAAACTGTTTTGTTGACCCAGTAGGCCCACTGGGCCTAGAAGTCCCTTTTTCAGGGGTGACCAGGGGGAGGGGGATACAGATTAAGCAACTGAAATTGAACCAGATTAAGCTGTTGGTGGTATTTTTAGTGAATGAGGGAAATTTGGCCAGGACACCGGGGAAATTCTCCTACTCTTTTCGATAAGTGCCATGGGATCTTTAACATCCACCTGAGCAACCACCAATCCAGGCAGATGGGACCTCGGTTTAACGCCTCATCCGGAAGATGGCACCTCAGAAGTGCAGCACCCCTGTCATGCTGCACTACAGTGTCAGTACTGGGATATTAGCCCAAGTACCAGATGTGGGAACTGAACCCACAGCCCTCTGCTCTCCCAGCCGCAGAGGTAAGTGTGCTACCTACTGAGCCACTGACACTAGTGTTACTGATCTACTGTTAAAACATTGCTTGTAAAATCTGTGAAACGGCTACGGTTTGGATGACAACTCCTAGCTTTTCAGTAGATTGTTGTGCTTAAAAAGCTTAACTGCCATGTTACCATTTGTTTCCTTCCCGCTTAGGTACCCTCGCTGTAGGGGTTTGCTTCTTGCCAGCTGCCTGCAGTTTCTTCCATATAGCCCCTATGGCTGTCTCCCCCCCCCCCACAGGGGAATGCCTAAACCTAGAAGGAACTAAACAGCTAGCTTGTGGTTGGGGGAGGGGCAGCCAGTGTCTGCCTGGCCTGCCTGTGCAGACTGTGCCAAAGCTTCTAAAAATACAGTGTTGTAAGGAAGTGAATGTCGACCTTGCATTGTTCTCCCCATCCCCCGGGTCACCCACTTCGGAAGAATCGTGCACCCCCTTGGTAGCTCACTCAGCCTCTACTGGGCAGACTAGGATTTATGTGGCAACTGTACCTAATCATCCATCGCAGTACCGTCTTACTCCACTCACCTGCATCATTATCTCTTCTTTCTCTCATAGTCCCTTCTCAGCAGCCCACATCCCCCCTCATATCTGTCACTCACCCCTCCCTGGCTTTCATACCTGACCCTCCTCTCCACTGCTCCCTCCTCTACCCCCCATGCTGTCTCTGCCTCCTCTCCCTCCACTAACCATCCCTGCTCTACTATCCCAACACTTAAAATCTCCTCTCCCCTGTCTTCTCTCTTACCTCCTCATTAACCTTCTTGGCTCTCCTTGCTTTCCTATCTCTCGACTGAAACCCCTCCCCTACCTCCTGTTCTAATCAACTGTAGTACTATGTAAACATTTTTAATACTAATAGTGAAATAACGTTCATTATGTATGGTTGTATGATGATTGATGTATGATTCTCTAAGCCTGTGCAGAATTCACCTGCATGATCTCTGTGGTCTCCAGCCTCCTACACAAATAGTCCCAAGCTCTATCTAAGCCTGTCAGCACTGGACCCTGTCATTAACTTATCAACTGAGGCTTTCCTGGACCATCCTGGCATCAGCGGACTAAAGCCGAGGACACTGGCTGCCAGCTCATTCATCACACCTGTAGCCTGCCTACTACTACATGATGCATCTCTCTTTATCTCATCCTACTGTACCTATTCTGTGTAATGTTTTTAGTAATGTATAGTGTATCTAGCTGTGGAATTGCCTTATTCCCCAGGTTGCCCCTGAAAAAGGGACATGCTTGTCTCGGTGGGCTCACCCGGTTGTCAAAATTCAAATAAATAAATGTGCATGGGACCCTAACCCTGTTCTCTTGTTCCGTAAGCGAGAATACCTTTGTACAATCCTTGTGTGCGATTTGAAATGAAACATTGTGTTAGTCACACCTGTGGTGGTTCTGGTATAAGGCAGAGCTGAACTTTCATGGAAATTTCATCCAGTTAAGTCAGTGGTGCACTCCAGTCCAGCTGGACCCTTTCAGCTTTACATATGTATTCTTGTTGGTGGGGCACTAGGGTCAGTGATGTGAGCTGTATCTTTTTCACTAATATCCTTTCTTCCAAGGCAGGATGCTGGGACGCAGTTTTCAAGTAGAAGGAAGGAAGTGATTCTGGCCCATACAGTTCCTTGGTGAGGATGGCGCCCCCCCACCACCACCTTGCTCCCTGCCTTACTGCTACACCTCCCCCATGTAACTGTTAAGCCATTTACGGTGTTGCAGTCACACTTGAACCCATTAATGGTGGTTGTGTCCATCACCTCTACTGGTAAGCTATTCCATGGCTCAGCCACTTTCTCTGTAAACTAAAACTCTCATATCCTTCTTGAATCATCCCCCCGCTTTCCTCATGTCCCCTTGTTTTCGACCTGCCATTCCTGCTGAATAGTTCCTTGAAGTTTGCCTTATTCATTCCTTTCAGGAACTTGAAGGCCTCTGTTATGTTGCCTGCCCCTCTCCATTCTGGCCTGCAGGGAGTACATGTTCAGTGACCTGAGCCGATCTTCATAGGATCAGCGCTGTTGACGCTGAATCATTCTGGTTTCTGTACACTGTTAGTAAACTAGAATGGCCAGAGCTTAATGAAACTATGTGAAGCTCAGAGCTTTTGGATATTGAATGGCAGAATCAAGGGTGATTTTTCTGGTGCATACAGTCACATGACTAGAAAAGTACAGTTATGTAAGAACTTACTGTAACAGTAGATCTTCGAGAGAGGCTCTTGCAGTAGGTACTCACATGTAGGACTGACCCGCCAGGCGTCAGGACCCCACGGAAAAATTTCTAGCTAGCAGTCTCTGGCGGAGGACCACCCCCGCATCAGGTGACCCGACATCGGTATAAAGGGGCAGTCCCCCACCTTCCAGTTCTTTCCCGCCAAGGGCCAAAAGAGGCAAGACAAGAGAGAAGAGTATATTTTCTCCCCATGGAAATGGAGCCAAAAAAGCTTAGGGGGATGGAGGGGGCGGGAAGGCAGTACCTACTGCAAGAGCCTCTCTCGAAGATCTACTGTTATGGTAAGTTCTTGCGTAACTGTACTATCTTACTTCAAACAACATGAAGTCTTGCTGTATTCTGACTATTGCAGTTAGCTCCAGCCTTTAAACGGCCCCGGAGAACAAAGGGTTAACTTTCTATGCAGTGCATAGAATGCTGAGCTCGAGCTCGGTCGAGGTCTCTGTTTCCTTTTGAAACTCAACTGTCAGATTCTTTACTCCGCCTCACTGAACAGTCGCTCCGGAGATTTCTCCTTCAGCTTGGTTCGAAAATCGGTTAAAGTCTCGGTTAACTTGTCTGTTTTAAACCGAATTTATTTCCGCATAGTCAGTTCAGTCTCTGTCTGCTTGACCGTGAGTACTAGATAGGTTTTGTTCTTATTTTCTGTGTGGAAATTGTAAAGTGTTAGATCGGGTTGGCCGAACCGATCACTTGTAGTGATTCCTTGTGTTTTACTTTAGTGTGTGATTAGCGGTCCTTATCGGTTCTAAAAAAAAAAAACCTGTGTTTTGAACGTTTTTTTTACAATACCCATGACACAGTTAGGAACTGATAAAGGAGTCTTGCCTGGCGGTTGCCATAAAAAGAGTAAGTTTGGTTAGGTTGGCCATGTCTGAGAAACCCAAGAAAAAAAACTGGACCACTGGGTTTCAACACTGCAGTGAGTGTGGGGAGGTCTTTGCTAAGGCCGATCCCCACACCACCTGTGTTTATTGTCTGGGGTTTGAAGACCATGATACAGACTACCAAATTTGTAAAAAAAAAATAAATAAATAAATTTCCTAAATCTAACCTTGATAAGAGATTAGGTAGACTGAGGGAAAAGGAGGCCGAGAAGTCCGCTGACCTGGATGGCCAGCCCGGTTTGGTTCCGACCGAACCAGGAGGAGTGCCCTCTGACCAGGGCGATACTACTTCGGTCAAGAGGAGAGCCGATCCTGAGGGGTCGGTTCCTACAAAAAAGGAAACGCAAAGAAAAATCGACCGGTTCGGATCCAGAGGTTCATGTTCCGACCGCCGAGGAAATAGCCAGAGGGATTCGGATTGTGGAATCGCTTTGCCAGGTTCTGATCGATCCGACACCTTTTGGCAGGGGTTCAGTTCGTTCGGTTCCCCCGGTTCAAGATTATACCCATGAAGATTTTTTATGAACCGGAGTTTGAGGAGGAGGGGGAGTTTGAAGATGATGGTGAAAGTCTGGATGTGCCTGTGGAACCGGACATCTCCCCAGACGGAACTTCTGATGTATCACCTCCTAGGCTTTCTGAGTCCCCTTCCCACTTTTTGTTTTACAGAAAGGTGGCTGAAACCCTCCAGCTTCCTATGGAGGAGGCAATGGAGGATCAAGAGGAGCCTGATTATGTGGAAATGATGGACATCCCAGAGTCCAGGAGACTGTCTATTGCCCTTCACAAATCCTTTGGGAAGCAGACACAAAAAATCCTAGTCTCCCAATTCTGTGCCTCCTGTTGACAGAAGGATGGACAAGAGGCACACGCCATCAGGCTCAGATACAGAGTTTTTATACCAACAATGCAGCCATGTTTGGGTAGTGCAGGCTGCTGCCTGTGACAAGGCAAACATTTCCTTGGCTTCACACCCCCCAGACAAAGAGTCTAGGAAGATGGATGCTATGGCAAAGAAGCAGTACATGGCATCTTCCTTGGGGCTCAGACAGGTGAACTACATGGCCTATACAGCCAGGTACCAGAAGTCCAGGTGGGACACTGTACTGGCACTGGCTAAACAGGCCTCCCCCCAGCTGGCCAAGGAGCTGGAGAAGGTGGCTGCTGATGGGATTGAGGCATCGAAGGTACAATTTCATGCTGCTGTGGACTCCAATGATGTGTCATCAAGAGTCATGGCTACATCTGTGGCTCTTCGGAGGATGGCTTGGCTCAGATGTACTAGCGTCTCACAGGACACCCAGGCTAAGGCCATGGATTTTCCTTTGGTGGGTAATTCTCTGTTTGGGGAGCAGACAGAGAACTACGTGAAGAAAATGGATGAGTACAGGACCACTTATAGGAGTGCTCAGGCTAAGGAGAGGCAAGCAACTCCTCAAAGGCAGCAGTCTAGGGGCAGGGGCAGGCCTTTCCATAGGCCTTTTTACCAAGCACAGGCCTCTTCTCCCTTTTCACAGAGGATGTTCTTCAGAGGGAGAGGCAGAAGGGGGATGAGCAGGGTTGCATCCACTCCTCAGCCTAAGGCCCCTGCCAAGCAGACACCCTGATTTGTCTGCCCGGGTCGACTCTCCTATCCCTGTAGGGGAGGCAGGTTGGCTTACTATGTCCAGGACTGGATGTCTCTTACATCAGACAAGTGGGTCCTGGAAGTAGTAAGCCAGGGACTGGTTCTTGGCTTCAAAAAAATTTCCAAAGATGAAAACCAGATCATTTCCACCTGCAGGTCTTTCCGAGACCCTTGCCCTGGAGGCAGAGGTTTCATCTCTTCTGGCTTTAAGAGCCATAGAGAGAGTTCCTACCCTACACTTGGGCAAAGGTCTGTACTCCAGATACTTCCTTAACCCAAAAAAGACAGGGCAGTGGTGACCCATCTTTGATCTAAGATACCTGAACAAACATCTTTTAAAACCAAAGTTCAAGATGGCGACTCTGGGAATAATTATTCTCCTCTCTAAGACCAGGGGACTGGCTAGTCTCCCTGGACCTCAAAGATGCCTACTTTCATATTCTCATCAGGTGCTCCCACAGAAAGTACCTCAGGTTCAAGTTGCCTTCAGGCCATTATCAGTTCAAAGCAATGCCTTTGGCCTACCATCAGCTCCAAGGGTCTTCACAGAGTGCCTGGCAGTAGTTGTTGCCTTTCTAAGAAAGCAAAAGATTTCCATTTTTCCATACCTGGACAATTGGCTTATAGTGGATCAGTCTCCAGACCAAGTCAAGTCAGACCTGCAAGTGACTCAGCAAGTGCTCACTTCTCTGGGTTTTCTTCTCAACCTCCCCAAATCAGTTCTCGAACTAGTTCAGCTCCTTACCTTTATAGGGGCGGAGCTGGATACTGTCAGAGCAAGAGCCTTTCTTCTCCTGGAAAGGGCAAGAGTTCTTATAGAACTGGCTTCGTCCTTCAGCCTTCAGGTGTCCCGACCAGCAAGGCACTTCCTTCAGCACATGGCTGCTTCTACAGCAGTAGTCCAAGGGACAAGATTTCAGATGAGGGACATTCAGTTCCATCTGAGAGCCTTTTGGTCTCAAAGGAAGGACCCCTCTTACCAAACTGATTCCAGTGACTCAGACACTGATCCAGGCTCTTCAGTGGTGGCAGGATCAGGACAATTTAAGGCAAGGTGTCCCTTTTGTCACTTGGTCTCATTCGGTGGTCCTTACCACAGATGCTTCTCTTTTGTGGTGGGGAGCTCATCTGGGGGATCTCACAGCCCAAGGACTATGGTCCCCTCAGGAGCCCCTCCTTTATATCAATCTCCTAGAACTCATTGCAGTTTTTCTGGCCCTGCAAGCCTTTTCTCAGTTGGTACAGAACAAGGTGGTTCAGGTCAGAACAGACAACACCACCACCATGTGGTACATCAACAAGTAGGGAGGCACTCTGTCTACGGCCTTGTGCACGGAAGCCATGAAATTGTGGTCCCTGGCTTATTCCCTGCAGACCTCTAATAGCAGTCCACCTTCCAGGAAAGGACAATGTGCTGGCAGATGCACTGAGCAGGATCTCCCAGGGCCATCACGAATGGTCCCTGGACCCTCTGATTTTGAAAGTGATTTTTTTCAAGGTGGGGCACTCCAGAGATAGATCTCTTTGCAGCCCCAGACAGTCACCAACTTCCTCTGTTTTGTTGCATACCCCGTCTTGGGTTCAGTCCCTCTGGATGCTCTGATTTTGAACTGGGAAGGGAAATTTCTGTATGCCTTTCCTCTACTGTTCAAAGTCCTAGTCAAGATAAGGTCACAACCTTGCAAAGTGATTCTGATTGCTTCAGACTGGGCCAGACAGCCTTGTTACCCCCTGTTGCTGTCTCTAACGGTCCATCCTCCCCTGTCCCAGGAATTACAACCTGTTAACCTCCTCTCGGGAGGATTTGGTGCCTCAATCTTTGGTCTCTCAATCTTAAGGCATGGCTCTTGAAGAGCTAGAGTATGCAGATTTGCATCTGTCTCAGGGTTCTGGATATTCTCATAGCTTCTCGAAAGCCTTCCACCAGAAAGACTTATAACTCCAAATGGAAAAGATTCAGCATTTGGTGCTCCAAGAAGCATATTCCTCCAGACACTGCTGAATTGTCTACAGTTCTGGATTATATGGTCCATCTTAATGGTGTAGGCCTCAGACCAGCTACTGTCAAGGTACACTTGTCAGCTGTGTCTGCTTTTTTGTCAGTGGGAAAGTCTTCCTCACCATCACCTCATCCTGTGTTCTGTAAATTTTTCAAAGGATTGCTTCATACCAGTCCTCTCTTTAGGGATCCTTCCACTGCCTGGGACTTAAATATTTGCATTGCTCAACTTATGCAATCTCCTTTTGAGCCTATGTCCTCAGCAGAGCTTAAGTACTTGACTTGGAAAACTGTGTATTTGGTAGTCATTACCTCTGCCAGACGTATCAGTGAACTGCAAGCCCTGTCAGTGGAACCTGATTTTATCTCTTTCCATAGAGAGAAAGTGGTCCTTAGAACCAATAGGAGGTTCTTGCCTAAAGTGGTTTCAGACTTCCACTTGAATCAGTCCATGTCTCTCCTGTCTTCTTCACTGATCATTCTTCCTCAGGAGAGAGGAGGCTACACAGTTTGGATGCTAAAAGAGCCCTTAGCTACTACATAGAGCATACCAAGGGTCACAGGTTTGATTCCCTCCAGTTATTCCTCACTTATGGGGAAGTGGGAAAGGGCAACCCTGCCATTAAGAGAACTATTGCCAGGTGGATTGTATCTTGTATACCATTATGCTATGAGAAACTAGGAAAGATTCCACCCTCAGGCCTGAGGGCTCACTCTACAAGAGGTACAGCTGCTTCCTTGGCTGCTGCCAGGGATATCACTCTCTTAGAAATTTGTCAAGCAGCCACCTGGAAAACCATCCATACCTTTACCAAATATTACTCTCTGGATATCCAGGCTAGGAGTGATGCTTGGTTTGGCACAGCAGTACTTCAGAGCCTATTCCCAAAGTAGGTTCTGTCCCTCCTCCATGGAGGTACTGTTTGGTAGTCTACAATAGGCAGAATACAGCAAGACTTCATGTTGTTTGAAGAAAAAAATACTCACCTTAGTAATTATGTTTCTTCTAATGGAGTCTTGCTGTATTCTGACCTCCTCCCTGCCTCCCTCTCAGAACCTGTTTTGGGAAGTGGGTGGGCAGGTGCAGTGTTGCACCCCGGAGGTGCCTATTACACACCCTCCTCTTTTTGTTTGGGTGTTTTTTGTTGTTATTGTTATCCTTTATTGGGATGGGTTTTTGGTTTTGGGTTTCCTGACTTGTCTTTTTGGGAATCCAAAACTCCTTGTTGCCAGTTGGCTAGTAAGGATTTTGCAATTTCCACATAGGATAGTTAGTGAGTTTTTGCTCATAAGAATCTGTCGGTTGAGTTTCAAAGGGAAACAGAGACCTCAACCGAGCTCGAGCTCAGCATTCTGTGCATTGCATAGAAAGTTAACCGTTTGTTCTCCGGGACAGTTTAAAGGCCAATGCGAAATGTAATAGAATACAGCAAGACTCCATTAAAAGAAACATAATTACTAAGGTGAGGGTTCTTGCAGTAGGTATTCACATATAGGACTGAGTCCCAAGCAGTCTGTAACAAGGAAAAGCAGTCGGGAGGAGGATAAACATCCATAGCATGGAACCTCAGGCTGAAAAGGGGTCTCATGAGAGGAGACCTTGAAATACAGCCAACCCGAAGCCTGCTCTACGGCGAGAGGCAATGACCAAACTGTAGTGTTGCATAAAGGTATGTACATAAGTCCAAGTTGCGGCTGCACAGATGTCTGCCACTGACACATTCTTGAAACAAGTTGCGGAGACAGCAACTCCTCTGGTGGAGTGACCTCTGACTTGACCCAGCAGCATGGTCTTGTACTTGTCACAACAGAAAGTGATATAATGAGCCAGCTATTTAGATAGGCATTACCTAGAACCAGCGTTGCCTTCTATTTTGTGGGCAAAAGAGACAGAGCTGATCAGTTTTCCTGAGATCCTTAGTCCGAGTGGTGTAACATCTCAGTATTCTGTCAACATCCAAGGTATGCAAGAGGTACTCCCCTTGATTGGAGTGGTGTATAAAGAAAGCTGGTAGCTTAGTGGATTGATTCAGCATGGATTCAGCCACCACCTTAGGGAGAAACTTACAGTTGGTGTGTAGAGCCACACGTTCCTTGTGAAAAATCAAGTATGGGATTTTGCACATCAAGGCCTGAAGCTCGGAAATGGACCGAGCAGATGTAATGGTCACTAGGAAGAGTGTCTTCCAAGAAAGGAACTTTAAATCGGCTGTAGCTGCCGGCTCGAAGAGAGGCAGGGTAAGCTTCTCCAGAATGAAATTCAAGTCCCAAGGAGGGGTAGGAATGTGGATGGGGGGTCTCAAATGGAGAACCCCTCTGAGGAAGGTCTTGGAGACTTCCAACTGAGCAAAAATCCTGTCCCGAAGGGGATATGGTAGGCTGAAATAGCAGCCATGTGGACCTTTAAAGGAGTAATGGCTGAGACCCAGATCGAAGCGGTGATGCATGTAGTCCAGGACTTTATTGGCTGGGCATGAGAAAGGTTCGCAGGCTTTTGAAAAGGCCCAACTAGAGAACAGTTTCCACTTCATGGCGTAGGTGGACCTGATGAAAGGCTTTCTGGCCTCCACTAAGATGTCCGCTATGAGCAGAGAAACTCCGCAGCGGGCTTTTGCTACGTCTACAGGAGCCATGCATGCAAATGAAGGGATTTGAGACCTGGATGAACAAGGGTCCTCTGATCCTGGGTCAGCAATTATTGTGACAGAGGAGGAGGAGGAGGAGGTTCCTCTGAAAACTGTTGCAGAAGAGAGAACCAAACTTGCCTGGGCCAGAAGGGAGCGATGAGAATCATTCGAGCCCCCTACGATCTGAGTTTGTTCAGTACCCTCAGAATTAAGGGACTAGAAGGGAAGGTATAAATAAATCTGTCCCTCCAATCGAGAGAGAGAGAGAGCATCCTGCCAAAAAAATGTCGCGCCCTGGAACGAGCGAGCAGAAGGGAAGTTTTGCGTTTTGGGGAGAAGCAAAGCGCGGTCTATCTGAGGTGTTCCCCAATGCAGAAAGATGTCGTTTATGACTTCTTGATCCAATTCCCATTCGTGTGCCCTGGCTGAGGATTAACTGAGTTGATCCGCCGGTGTGTTTTCCACTCCCGGAATGTGAATCGAAGTCAAGTGAAGGTGATGCTGGGACACCCAACTCCAGACTCTGATCACTTCCCAGCACAGAGGGTAGCAGCGAGTTCCTCCCTGTTTGTTGAGATACCAGACTACAAACATGTTGTCTGTTTGTATGAGGAGATGACTGGGAAGGATAATGGAGTGTAGAGCCTGAAGGGCATAAAGGACTGCTCTCAGTTCTAGCACATTGATGTGCAAGTTTTGTTTGAACTTGGAGCAGCTGCCCTGAGTCCTGTGAGACCCGAGATGGACCCCCCAGCCTTCTCGTGACGCATCTGTCATCAGCGTCTGGGAGTGGGGTTCAGTATTGAAGTGAAATCCTAGGCATAGGTTCTCCAGCACCATCCACCATTGTAAGTCCATGATCATGTGATAGGAAACTAGTATCTCTTGGTCTAGATTGTCCAGGGTTTGGTCCCGTTGAGACCGAAGCGTCCATTGAGAGATTCTCATATGAAGCCGAGCGTGATGGACTGTCAGAATGGCAGCCGCCATTAGCCCGAGGAGGTGAAGGACTGAGTCTGGAGGGTGTCTACCCTGTCCGGAGGCATAAAGGCTTTGCCTATGGTTGTGTCCAGAATCGCCCCTATAAACTGGAGGTGCTGGCAAGGGACCAAATGGGACTTCGCCTGGTTGATGGTGATACCCAGGCTGATGAAAACCTGCAGGGTAAGGGAAAGAGAGTGCAGGAGTTCTTCCCTGGACAGGGCCGCCAGGAGCCAATCGTCCAGGTACGGGAATACCTGAACTCCCTGGGTACGCAGGGTGGGCTGCTACCACAGACAGGCATTTGGTAAAACCTGGGGCAAGGAAAGACCAGATGGGAGGGCTTTGGACTGGTAGTGGTCCTCCTGAATGCAAAACGGAGAAATTTGCTGTGGGAAGGTCATATGGGGATATGCAGGTAGGCATCCTGCATGTCCAAAGCACACAGCCACTGCCCCTGCTGAAGGAGTGGTAGAAGGCTCTGTAAAGAGAGCATTCTGAAGCGTTTGTACTCCACGAACATATTCAGGGAACTGAGGTCTAGAATAGGTCTTGCATCTCCTGTCTTCTTTGGAACCAGGAAGAAATGCGAGTCATAACCTGTCCCCCAGAGATGGTTGCGGACTGGTTCTGTTGCGGCCTTCGAGAGAAGGGATGTTATTTCGTCTAGGACCAGAGGCAGATGTTGCGGGGAGTAAGACGACCGGGGTGGTGGTCTTCGGGGTGGTTTCTGAAGAAACTCGATCGAGTGTCCTGCTGATATCAACTAGAGCACGCAAGCATCTGACGTTATACTCTCCCAGCCCGGCAGATGGAAGGAGAATCTCTCCCTCCCACCAGTTCCTCTTGAGCCTCCAGAGGCAGTGGGAGGCGGGTGTCAGGGACGTGTGGGGTGGCCGCAGCCGGCGCCGCGGCTTTTGCTAGGGAGGCTTGGTTGCTGGAGGGGCCCGGCGCTTGTTGGCCCGTTTGCCCTGTGGTTTGGGTTTTTGTCGGTTTGTCTACGAAAAGTATGCCGCTGCCCTTGAGGGGGCCTGTACATAGAATCTACAGACTTGAGTGCAGTGCCCTTCTCCTGCAGATCGGTAATGATGTCCTTGACATCACCCCCGAACAGCACCAAACCCCTGAAGGGAGCATCCTGGATAGCGGTTTGCACTTCAAGGACCAGTCCCGACACACGAAGCCAGGCAGGATGCCTTAAACCTATGGCGAAAGCCGAGCTCCTTCCGGCTCTGTCTACTGCGTCATAAGTGGCACGAAGCATTTGTCAACTGGCTGAATGAGCAGAACGGACAAGATCTGCCAGTTCCTGCTTAGTCTGAGACTCGGAAAGGGAGTCCAATTTTGATTCCACCTGACTAAGGATGTTCTTCTGAAAGTCCCCCATATGTGCCACATAGTTCAGTGTCCTAATACCCAGGGTAGAAGAGGAATAGATCTTCCTCCCGTACTGGTCCAGAAGCCAGGACTCCTTGTCTGGTGGGGACAAGCTGAGGTGTTTTGGGTTAGCAGAATGGCTGTGAGCGGCGCTAATGATGACCGAATCTGCCTTGGGGTGTAGATTCAAACAATCTATGCCCTCAGGAGCCTGATACAGCCGGTCTACCTTCCTCGGAAGGGGGGGCTAACACGGAAGGTTGTTTTCCAGTAGTGGAAACAAGGTCCATGTGAGGCTCTATCCAGGGTGGAATCAGCGTAAGAGCCGTCTCTGGCAGATCCAAATGAGCAGCAAGTTTTTTACGCTATGGGTCTGGCTCCAGTGATTGCCACTGATGGACCTCCTGGATTTTCCTCAGTAACTCCAGAAAGGAGGGCAGGAAAGAACTGGAAGGCAGGCATGGGGGACCGCCCCTTTATACTGACGTTGTATGACATCAGTCACCTGACGTGGGGGCGGTCCCTCGCCAGAGACTGCTAGCTAGAAATTTTTCCATTGGGTCCTGACGCCTGGCGGGTCACTCCTACATGTGAATACCTACTGCAAGAGCCCTCTCAAAGTAAGATCTTAGTTTCCAGTATTGATTTTTCTATTATATCAAATCTAGATGTGTGTAACCAGGTCTCAAATATAGTCTTTCCACATCTGTTTGGAAATGCAGAAAGGCTTCAGGAAATGTGAAAACGTTCCTAGTATTTCCATCTGGAAATGCATCGCCACTGTTCCGCAGTTCACGATGTGGCTGCGCATGCTAAGTAGCAGTAGAAAGCTTACTTGACTCTTGGGTTGAGGGCAGTGTGCACAGACTCGGGGACTACCATTTTTATCAGCTGAGACTGCTGGTAACTGTAAAAGGCCATAGAGGGTAGCCTTCGGGGTCCTTAACAGAGTTTTCTGCAGCAGAGACTGCATGACACTCTGACTCAGTCCTGATTTGTCAATAGTGAGCTTTTACACAGAGAGTATCTTGTTGGGCACGCTCTGCATTTCTAACAGTGCAGGGGCAAAAAATGTTTGCATGATGCGAGTCGATACAATCAGTACAACACTTGCAAATACTACTACAGAGGTACATGTAATACAAGATTAATTAAATGTGGCAGAGCAAAAAGTGGAAAATTTGGATGTACAACAAGCTAAACTAACAGAGAGTGAAAATGCAAGATCTAAAATTAGAAGCACGGCTTGCCAGAGTGGAAGACTAGGAAAATAGGGGAAGACGTAACAATCTCCGAATTATTGGTGTGCCCGAAGGAGCTGAGGGAACATCCATGGAAAAGTTTCTCAATAAGACGCTCCCTGAGATGCTAGGTGAGCGCTGGAGAGACCCAGTTGAAATCGAAAGAGCCCACCAGAAGGAAGGAGAACCAGCAACTAGCGCCAAGGCCAGTTGTGGCATATTTTTTGAGGTATTGTACAAAAGAAGGCATTCTAAGTGCTGCTCGAGACCTATGTGAAATTCGATGGCAAGGAGTGCTGATTTCCATATATAGAGACTTGGCACAGGAAACAGTGAATAAACGCAGGGCCTACGGCCCTATCAAGAAGATACTGTCAGTCCATAATTTTCAGTACAGATTTAAAGGTCTTACCAGACTGTTGGTTTCTAAAGAAGGGAGAGAATTGTTGGCGGAGACTCCTGAGAATATTGAGAGATGGGCCTCTCAGTTTTGGCCTAACCTGCCCCTTCGGACTTCATCCCCCAGAAGGCTATGGGAACCCTCAGACACCAGAGCTAGGAACCATAACCACCAGCAATGGAATCCAGAGGACCAATGTGATATGGGACCGGGTCCTCGGTTCGATGAGCCCCCCCCCCCGGAGAGATCTACCTGTACGAGCAGTAGGCTTACATCTGCAGCGGCTGATGGTCTAAGCCAGCCCTTTCTCCCTCCTAGACACACGAGCTTGATTTCAAGGCAGCGACAGAGCTCTAGGAGTGGTCAACAGTTGTTTTCCCCTCAGCTGCACAAAACAGCCCCACCTGCAAAAATGCCTAGGGATGAGCCGTTGGAGTCCTGTTCGGATCATATTGCGGATTTAACGGTGCCTTCCTAACCTAACCATGGAAACCACATAGACTGGGCTGATATCTTCTCTATTGGAAGTGGTGGACATTTCTAGCAAGGTTAAACCAGGGATTAAATCGTACACAGCAGCGGTAACCTCTGAGGTCCCAGTTCTTAGTAACTGCTTTCAACCAGCAAGAAGTTGAGATGAACCTCCTGGCTGAACCCTGACTGTTCTGACCACAGTTTGCAATATCTTTCTCTCTGATGTGTTTTTTTTTAATTTATTTATTTTTTTTAATTGCTATTAATGTAGAGTCAGGATAAAGTTTCCCCTACTCTGTGGTGGGTGATACTCTCTGTGATACAGTGCCCAGATGCAGAAGGGTTTCCACTGTCCCCTCCCTTCTCACGGTCTTCCTTCCCTCCCTTCCCCAAAAAAAAATACCACTACCTTCTAAGCTTGGTCTAGATCTGGGAAGTATAAATAATGTTGGAAGTTGCTGAATTCTTGAACTATATGGGCAAATGTCATAGTGGGCTTGGCCTTGTGTTCTCGATTAGCCCCCCCACCGGGATTATACTCTCCCTCCCTCAGGATTATTCCTTGGATGAGGGCGGATAAGCCCAGTTGGGCAGTGACTCTCACTGATACCCCTGAGTACAGGCGTAGGTGGAGCTGAGGATACGGTTCTTGTTTATCCTCTTCCTGAAAACGTCTGTAGCAGTTAGCGATCAATCGCTTTTTGACTATAGAATAGTGTATCTAAGCCTGAGTAGTACAGATTCTGTTGTTATTAGTAACCAGTCTTAGTCGGGTTAGATACTATTGTTAGCATATACACTTCCTGTGACTATTATTGTCAATTAATAACCTTTCTTGTGGCTTAGAGCATAGAATTCTCTAGGTATCTAAGAACAGATTACAGTAGATATATCAGATAGTAGCTCTCAGACAGGGTATTGAAGGTCTGTTCCTTTATAACATACTGAAGGAAGCTCAGAGGTTTCTGCCATACTCATTACTATGTCTCTAGATATTGTACAGGGCCTGCGTCTAGTGTCATGGAACGTAAAGGGCCTTAACCACTCAGTCAAAAGAACTAAAGTGTTTCAGTATTTACGCTCCATGCACACAGACGTTGCTCTTTTGCAGGAGACACATCTCCTTAAGAAATATACTCCTTGGCTCAAGAGATCGTGGGTTGGCTCCGTACATGCTAGCTCAGCACCTTCCAAATCAAGGGGAGTAGCTGCATTAATTCAGAGATCGAGCAATTGGACGATGGAAGAGTCCCGTGCTGATAAAAAGGGGCAGTGGGTAATAGTTAAAATCAGGCCCAGACAGATTGATGATATGCAACCTTTATGCTCCGAACGTGAATCAAGCGGAGTTTTTTCCAAATTTGAACCAAACCATTGCTGGGCTAGTACAGTCTGACTCCACTATTCCTCTGATAATAGGAGGAGATTTTAACTTGGTACCAGACATATTCTTGGACAAATCCCGTGCTACCCCCCAAACCCACACGAAGGCACAAGCAGCCCTGCAGGAAATTATAGCAGAGTGGGGCCTAGTGGACATCTGGAGGAGTGATCATCCATCAGGCCGTGACTACACACGTACTATTCCTCTCCACATGACACACATAGCCGCATTGATTATTGGTTAGCTAACCAACCAGCCTCGAGTGATATCTCTAACAGTAGCATAGGTAATACAGTCATATCAGACCATGCACTGGTGTCATTTACCTATACCGCCCCTAAAAACCGAAATGCTGGTACAAGATGGAGATGTAACCCTCTTTTAGTCAAGGACCCTGAATTCCAACAAGAAATGCAGAAAGTAGCTCGGGAATTCTTTATGTTTAATAAGACTGGAGAAGTCTCTGCAGGCATCGTCTGGGAGGCATTTAAGGCCACTCTCAGAGGCCACATTCTCGCCTTTGCTGCAAACCGGAATAAAACCAGGAAAAAAGAGATAGTGATGTTGCAGTTGGAACTTACTGACCTGGAGGGTCGTTTTAAAACCTCCCAGACCACTGCTTCCAGAGACCCCTTGCTGATGAGGCGTATTGTGGGACTTAAATATCGAATAAACTCACTTTTACATCATAAGGCAGAATGGACTTTGCTTAGGGCTAAACATCTATACTGGGAAGGAGGAGATAAAGGGGGGAAGCTCCTTGCCTGCTAGTTGCGAAAGCAGCAAGCATCCTCCAAAATACATGCCCTCCGCACCCCCACAGGCTCCGTAGTTAGTGACTGGAAGGGCATTAATGAGACTATGATAAATTACTACCAGACCATACACCAGTCCAGATCCATAGACACGAAGGAACAGCTCTCAAACAAACTGCGTCAGTTCTGTAAAAATGTTACAATACCCTCAGTAACAAGTTGACTGTTTAGACTGCCCTGTATCAGAGACTGAGGTACGACAAGCCCTATTTCACATGGCCAAGGGGAAAGCCCCAGGGCCAGACGGAATGACCGTCGAGCTATATCAAGCTCTGGACCAGGAAATAGCGAACCCCTTGTTGCTTGCTCTGCAGTATGCCCACTCCAGGTTCTCTCCCCACCACAATGAATGAGGCCTTAATTACAGTAATACCTAAAAAAATCTGATGATCCCCTGAATTGCACTAATTTTCACCACATATCTTTACTGCCAGTGTACACAAAGATCCTGGCTAAAATATTAGCCACCAGACTGCAGGGTATCCTGGGTTCAATTATCCATCCATCCCAAGTTGGTTTTATGCCTGGAAAGGTGGGATCAGACAACAGCAGATTACTATTGAATTTAAAATGGCTAGCAAATAGAGCTAAAATTCCTATGGCTGCTCTAGCAGTTGATTTCGCAAAGGCTTTTGATTCGTAGAATGGAATTACCTCCATGAGGTCCTTTGTGTATATGGGTTTGGCCCCCAATTCTGCTCATGGGTCTGGACCCTATATAGTTCTCCAAAAGCTGAGATTCTCACTAACGCCACCATTTCTTCCTCCTTTCCATTATATAGAGGCACCCGACGAGGTGTCCCCATCCCCCCTTCTTTTTCTGATTGCCCTAGACCCCCTACTTCGTGTCTTGGATAATACGGCAGGGATTACAGGCATACTGGCACACGGCAAATCCTATACTGTAGCAGCCTATGCAGACGATCTGCTACTTACCCTATCTCATCCCCAAGTTTCATTACCAATAGGTCTGTCAGTTCTTAAAAACTTTGCTGCTTTCTAAGGCCTGCAGGTCAGTCAGCGAAAGACTGTACTGGCCCCACTAAACTCACTCTGCTCACGGGAATGTCGTTATGGCACAGAACTTAAATGGACTCCACAAGGGTTTCTTATTTGGGGTTCTATATACCTTTTAACTGGGCAAACTTTGAATCAGCTAATCCCCCCCGTCGCTAAAACAACTAAATGCAGAAATAGAAAGATGGAAAAATATACGTTTATCTTTGGGCAGAGTGCCGGCATTGTGAATGCTATTGCTTCCGAGGGTACTGTATTTATTTAATAATCTTCCAATACAAATATTTCCCAAACTCTTTGTTTCCCTTGAGAAGATGGTCTCTAATCTAGTATGGTGAAAAAAAGCACATAGATGGAAAAATAAACTTAGGGCTCACTGGACTGAAGGAGGCCTTGGAGCCCCTTGGTTTCTGAACTACCATGTAGCATGTACTGCGGCACAAATAACTAGATGGTTTATACAGCCCAATACACCTTGTCCAGTGTGGGTTGGCCTTGAAATAGACATGGCGGCCCCAACTCCAATTAGGTCCTTGCTGAGCTTTAGTGGCTCCACAGGAAAGGGCCTATCTCCGGTCATATGTCACTCCCGATATGCCTGGCGTCGCATTATGATCCTCTCCCATACCCCCAAGAATGCATGGGCCCCACCCCTGGAGTGTGCAGAGCTTTGGCACAATACCTTTATAACACTAGAGGGGCAACCTCTCAACTGGCTTGGTTTGGAAAAAAATGGTATTCACTTTGTGAAAGATCTTATGATGCCTGGCACGAATACATTATTATCCTTTGCCCAGTTAAAGGATAAATTTAACTTGTTAAATACAGACTTCTGGCGATATCTCCAGATACGCAGCCTTGTCTATGCCTCTCTGCCAAGTAAGACCAGATACACAAATGGTAAGTGGCTAACCCTCTGCATAAGGAAACTTCCTCACGGGTCGTATAGGTAAATTCTTCTGCTATAGGGAGGGACTCTCAACCAGATCCCACAAAACATTGCAGAATCGATGAGGTCACTAGATATAATCACATACCTAGCACTACATGGGCTAAATGTCTTCAAAATGCACATAAACTGTATAAAGACTCCAAAAGCCAACTAATACAGTTAAAATATTGCTGTGCTGGTACAGAACTCTGGCCGCTCAATGTTTGGCAAAATTAATGCCACATTCCAGCTGCTGGAGGTGCCAACAACCCGGAGCCCACCTATTTCACATATTGTGGGAATGTCCACAACTGTCGGGTTTCTGGGATGCAATTAGGCAAGACTGTTGCTCAGTATTGGGTATAAGGAACTTCCAGTTAGACCCTAAACTTTTGCTAGGAGATATGTCTAGTCTTTTTACACTGCCAAAGGCCCTCCAAGAATTGATCATGGTGGCCCTGTTGGAGGCCAAACGTCTCCTTTTAATGCAGTGGAGACAGGTTAACAGTCCAAATATAAGACAGTGACACGCAGCTATAGCCAAATTAGCACTATTGGAAAGGTTGACCTATGCTCACCGAGGTCAAGTGGTTCACTTCCATAAAAATTGGGATTCTTATCTCAACTCACCATTGTGTAAAGCCCTTCCCCCTCTATATATAGCTCCCCCCCAAGCAATTAGGTAGACCGCCTTACATACCCTAGTTGCCTATTTGTAAATGAGTAACTACAAATAAGGATAGACTGTGTGTGTGTGTGTGTGTGTGTGTGTGTGTGTGTGTATATGTGTGTATATATATGTGTGTGTGTGTGTGTGTGTGTGTGTGTGTGTGTATATGTATATATATATATGTATGTGTATATATATATATATATGAATGTATATGCACATATGTGTCTAGCCATTTGTAAAGTATACTGTAAGAATTTGGACCATGAGGATCCTCCTACATATATGAGAGGAATGAATATGGAAGTGTAATGCAAAACTGGAAAATCTTAACAAAATCTTCTATGATAAAAAAAAAAAAAAGGACTGTGTGGGGACTTTCTTGTAGGGGACAAATATTGGCAACAGTGGTGGAAGAGAATGGAGCAAGTGGACCAATAAGGTAGCAGTGGTGGGGGAGAAATGATCTTGGGGAGGAGATCCCTAAAACAGAATCATCCCAGGGATCCTAGCAGCTGAAAAGGGCTTAAAAAAATTCTTCTCTTGACTCCAGGGACCATTTAGTACATGGAAAGGTAATTTTTGCCCAGGAAATGTGTCTAGCACCTCCCACAGGAAATGTATCCTCTAGGTCATTATTCAAACCCCAATAACTATATGACAGTCAATATACCAACAAGAATGGAAGTGATAATTTTTCACTGTTTAAATAGGATATTATATAGTAAAGATATGAATTCAGAAGTGGGGGGGATAGTGTATGAAATAACTTCAGTACTGTTAGCAGTCATAGAATTTATTAGGATGGCATTTAGATACAAATGGTTAGTGAGATTCTAGCAGGTGGAGCCTGCATCTAGTTGCAGAAAGAGGTAATAGAAACACTTGATCAAGGTGTACTGACTAAGGCATTATAAGCCCTTATATAGGATTGTCTTGTAGTCTGTTATAAAAGGGACTAAACCAGAAAATAGTTCTTGGTGGTTTGATGAAGACTAAAGAGGTAAAAAGTCATATAAATCAATTGATTAGAAAAACAAAATTAGATCCCGCTAGGCAGAACTTAGAGAATTTTAAATACGTACAAGAAAGAATATAAAAAGTTTAAAAAATTAAAAAGCAGAACCATCTAAAGAAATTATGGAGGGAAATTTTAATAGTAATAGAATTATCAGATATTAAAACATTTTGGTGCTGAGTAGCACGTGGGACAGAAAACTGGCAATACAGCACTGACACACACACACACACACTAATTGGCGGGAAGAACCTTATACAACACTATTCTTGAATGAGTCTGTGTTTCTCAACAAATGGTGTAAAAATGGATGTGTAGGGGAGGAAAGACTAATAGCAGAGGACATAAGAGACATTATTAAGAGGGCAAGCAGCAGTAAAGCTGGGCCCAGACAAGGTGCCAGCAGACCTGCACAGACATAGATTTTCAGGCCCCGATTTTTGATTAGTTTTTAATGATTGTGTCAAGTAAAATAGATTCCAAGCTACTAAGAGTATTATTACAAGGAGTAATCGTATCCAGTTTTCAAAAAGGGCAGTATAAGTAAACCGGTCATGTACAGACTGATCAACTTGCAGGATGCTTCAACCAAAATCTTTACCAAGGCCTGAGCTCCAGATTGTTTCACAGTTTGAACGTTAGAACATCATCTCAGCCCTCCAAGCGGAGTTTAGAAAGGGGGGGATAGACTTTGAACCAGTGTTTTGTACTACACCATATAATAACAAATATTTTATTGTAACATCCCAGAAAGTCTACCTGGTCTTCATAGATTTATGTAGGGTCTTTGATTCCCTAAACAGAAATATTTTGGGTAAGAAACTAGTTGACCTTGAAATCGATAAAAATCTGATTAGTATAATCAGCACCTTACATGGAGAAAGCTGGTGTCAGGTCAAATATGACAAAATATGGAACCAGAATGTAGATATAAATACCGGCAAGTGTGTATATTAGCATCAGTCCTTTTTAATGTCTATATCAGTGACCTGTTGCACACCCTGGGCAATAATGAATTTGGTCGTACAAGAATAGTCTCTCTTATCTGCTCTTTGTTGTCCAACAGAGACAACTTTGTCCTCTTAGTACTGCCACAAAAAAGAACTCCAGAGGCAGTTAAATACCTTGGATAACATATGTAGGAAAATGGGACTAGTTATTTATCTAAATAAAAATGATGGTAATAAGAAAAGGGTCAAATAAGGTAAAGGGTGTATGGTTTATTAATGGTACCAAGCCCGAATTAGTGGATGAATATGCGTATCTGGGGCTGACTAATCTCGTGGAAGAGCCAGGTCACAATAACACACAAAAAGCTGCAACGAACGAATAATGCTGAGGACCGGTAAAGGTGAAGGCGAACATGGGGTCAGTGGTGCAGAGTCCGATAGGAGCTTACTGGAAACTGACTGAGGGACGGTACTCACCACTTATCAGATAGCATTAATGACACTTAAAACAGGACTAGTCCTCTTACTTCATTTATTTGCCAGTGATATAAAAAAAACAGGTGCAGACAAACATAATTCCGAAAAGTGAGGAGTGACAGACGCATCTGCGTTTGACGACCTTATGTTTCACCCCAGCCAGTCAGTGGCTTCATCAGAGGTAGCTACAGTCAATCCAAGTACCCATATTTAAATAATCATTTGCATATTTATTTCTGTAACTGTAAGATTGGCTGAGCAGTGTATTTAAACCGAACAAAGCAAGTAACATGGCAGTGAATACAAAGTGAAAACACCTCGTGACTAGGAATATGATCAGTTAGAACACTGTCCCAACAGTAGTTCATTAAAAAAAAAAAAAATCCTTTGTTTCAGACTTCATCAGTGTAGCACAGTGGCTCCTCAAAACATAGTATCACGGTTTCAGCATGCCAAAGCAGGTACCTATCTGAAAAGTTAACAGATAAAAATAGACAGTAGGCATCCCCAAGGATCCAGTATTTGTTCAGTTATTGTGAATATAGTGAATCAGTTAAAGGGACAGTAAATATTGCAGGGGTCGCTCAAATTGTGAAAGCTCATAAAAAGATCTTTCAAATGAGGTATTGTGCTTACCTGTAGGTGTCAGGAGTCCTGAGTTATAAATACCTACATTATCTGTAAATCAAAACAAGGCAGCAGCCATTTCATTGAATCATGAAACCTACAGTGATGTCATTGAGGAGCAAGCTGTAATTAACAAAATGCAGCTTGCCCCTCAGTGACATCACTTCCTGTTTTAAATGACTGCTGCCTTGTTTTGATTTACATATTAATTAGTCATTTCTCAGGACTCATGACACCTACAAGGAAGTCCAGTGCCTTCCTTGAAATATCTTTTCATGGGCTTTCACAATTTGAGTGCCCCTGCAATGTTTACTGTCCCTTAAATCAAGCTCATTTAAAACATGCACTCATTTTGTGTCCTTATATAGGCATAGTATAGACATGCGGATGCATTCTAAAGAATTGGGGCATATTTTTTTTTAAAACCCAATAACTGTGCACATGCAGTATGCATTGGCAATAATCAAACTCCTTATCTGTTCATATTGGATCTTAAATATAGTAATCTTGTGCAGGTGAACAAAAAACATTTTTGATCACTTTCATCCAGTCAAGCTGATTACCACATGGTGACGTCATAAAGTACAGTGGGATGGGGAGACTTTGTAAAATTCTGCTGTTAGAAAATACAAATTTTGCAGGCAAGAGGGATATTTCTAATTATATACAGTATTGCATAGCAGTTCAAAGTGGCAGTCTGAAAGTACTTTATACATACATCAAGAGTATGTGACTGGTCATCAAAAAAGGTGTGTGTGGGGGGGGGCATATATCTACTGGAACTATGCATTTAAAGTGCCCAATTATATACACTGGGCTGGATATTCAGACTGCGCCAGGCAGGAGTGCAAGCCTGGGCACAGCACAACTGGGATGCGCCAGGGCATGGACCAAGCAATATTGAACGGTGCTGTGCCACGACTCAGCACTGTTGAATATGGCACTGGGGCCGCCGGCAAGTGAGGAGCAGGGGGATGCGCTAGGCGCATGAACTGCGATATTCAGCGCTGGGCATGCAAATGGGGCCATTTGCATGCAGGTGCTCTGCTCCCCTGCAACTTGCGCCTGCACCCTGCCAGGCTGCAGCCATCTGGACCAATGCCCCCTGCCCCTCGGTGGGCAACGCACCTCAAAGCCCGATTGCAGGCATATAATAAATCCCTGGTGGTCCAGTGGACCCTACCACAGCTCCTGATTGCGGGCAAATGAATAAACTAATTCCCTGGTGGTCCAGTGGACCCAATCCCCAGCCCAGTCACCTTCGGTGTAATTGTATTCCCTGCTGGTCCAGCAGTACCCCTCCTGCCCACTCAGACCCCCACTCTCCCGGTCAACGGGTGGCAGTTCCCACCCGACGCTGTCAGTCAATGGCTTGTGGGTGGGGAGCTGCCGCTTGAATTGACCGGGCGGGTGGCAGGTCTGGGTGCGGAGGGGGTACCAAGGGACCACCAGGGAATATAATTACACGCAAGGTCTGGCGATCAGGCTGGGGATCGTGCACTGGACCACCAGGGAATTTTAAATTCCTAATATTGTGGGGGGCACTCCCGATGGGCATACTGCCTTCTTGTGCCCCATACCACCAAGTAATAATATGCCTGCAATCGGGCAGGGGAGTAGGACCACCAGGGATATAATTAGATTACACCTGCGAGGGGGACGTGGCTCGGGAGGTCGGGTGGCCACCCACAGCAGGCAGCTGCTGTGTTGCGGCCAGCAATATGGCGGCTGGCCTGTGGGTGTCCCCCGACTTGTTCCTTTTTTTTCGGGCACATCTTTGCGCCCCTCTGTGTGGTGCGAGTTGGGTTTGTGCCTGCATATGCGCCGCACATCCCAGGCTGAATATCTGGATGTGCGGCATATGCAAAGGGCACGCCCCCCGCACTTGTGCCGTATACATTACTGGTGCGCCCCCAGCGCATGGGTAATTGTGCCGTGCAACATCTGCCTTTGAATAATGTGCCGGGGTGCATCACTGTTGCACCATGCACAACCCCTTTGAATATCCCAACCACTGAGTATACTGCCTCAGCATGACTTTAGTGATTCACTTGAATAAAAATATATTTCTAGGGACATGGATATGTTGTTCAATCCACACTTCATGGCAGATTCCTTGCCGCTTTAAATCTTGCCGGAAGGTCTTCAAGCTGGCTCCTCCCACCCACCCGGGTGATAAAACTGTCGGCATCGCCCCATGACGCCAGATCTTCCTTACCGCTTGGAAGGTCAGGTTCCTTCCTTAGCGCTCTGCGTTTAGACTGGATCCTAACTCGGTTAAACCAAAACTTATTCTTAAAATTTCTAGACTTCGGTCTGTTTCTTCCTTCGCGGCTGCGATGGATAAGTCGACTCCTGGTTTTTGGCGGTGCCCATGCGGGAGAAATGTCTCGACCAATCCGCACTCCACGGCGCTTAGCTTCGGCTTGACTTCATGATCCGAGGTTCGCGACGAAAAGTCCTTCTCGGTCAATGTCCTCGAAGACCGTGCTGCCAGACTGCAACTTGGGTGCCCCGAGAGACTTGTTCCACCGATGAAGTCAAAGGAGGCCCGTTGGGCAGTGTCTGCGGCTGAGCAACTTGAGCAGATGATCGCCCTCGAGGAGGAGACTGCCCAGGCCGCATCTTCGTCCTCCTCGGACACGGCATTTATCCCGCTCTTCTTGGGCTACTTCTACACGGCTTCTTTTAAGGAGCTTTGTCAATCCCTCTCTACGAAAGGTGAGGGTCCATCGGGACACTCCTCTCGGTCCAAGAAGAAGGACTCGAAGGGTAAGTCCCACCGTCTGCATTCCTGGGAGTGGGAGAGGTCCCCTTACCCGGACAGTCGACACTCGACCTCGGTCGAGGTTTCGGCTAAGGCCGCTGGCTTCACGGTGTCCCCATCAGGTCAGCCGGCCGAGACACCAGTCGACGCGGTCGAGATTTTTCTCGACCCATCGGATGGGCTGTCAAATGAAGAAGCCGACAACCCTTCTTCACCGGTTCCCCCGGTGGAAACCGAGGACTTGCCTGCGCCTCCTGTGCCGGAGTCCCCAGTTAAGGTTCCCGAGCCGAGGGAGGAACAGGTTTCCCCCGCTCCCTCCCAGACCCACCCTCGGAAACACTGACGGTCTCAGACCTCTTCTCGGTCTCGGCACCGAGGACAGCGGCAGCGCCGCTCGTCCTCATCTTGTTCCTCCTCGGAGGAAAGGCTTGGCAAGTTGCGTCAACGCTACGAGGACTTAATGTGGAGCAGCTCCTTCTGACCGGAACAAGCCGACCCCATCGCCTTCCCTGGCCATTAAGTGGCTTTCACCTGAACGGCCAAAACAACCCTTCGTGGTTGTCGAGGAGCCCAAACCGGCACCGGTTGTTTGGCCGAAACCAGCTGCGCCACCTATTGTGGTGGAACCCCCGCCTCCACAACCTAAATCTGGGGCTCCGACAAAGGATTCTAGGTGGGGTCAGGGGTTGCCCCATCGGTTGTCGGTCACCCTCACTCCCAACCATCCTCGGCAGGTGGAGGGTGGTTCAGGCCCTAGGCAGCTGTTCGCAGACTCCTCGGAGTCTGATGACGACTCTTCCCTGTTTTCCAGGCCCCTTGACCTGGAGTCCGCTGGGGGACAGTCGGTGGACAAGAGCCCATCCTCGTTCATGGATCTGCTTCAGCTCATCTCAGAATCTACTGGGATGCAGTTCGAACCCATGTCCAAGCGGGCCAAGTATCCCCTCACGGAGATACTGGACCGAGGGGATTCTCCCACGGAGGCCTTTCCGGTGGCTGAAGCCATTGTTGGCCCAGCCTTGGAGATATGGCAGCAGTCGGCTTCTTGTCCTGCTCCTTTGGCCAGGAAGTACACGGTCCCTACCGGTTCACTGTCCAGTTTTTCGGAGCACCCCTCTGCGGAGGGGCTTGTGACCGATAGTGTTTTCTGGCATTCCGGGAACACCAGGGACGTGGACAAGCCTCCCAACAAAGAGTCCAAAAAGCTGGACTACGCCGGGTGTATGATGTACGCTGCGTCCTCCCTAGGCCTGTCAGGCCAGTTCGGCCGTACTGATGGCGCACTTTTCCCATGCCCTTATGGGCTCCCTGGATGAGGTGATCCCTCATCTCCCGGCTGACCTCCAGACTATGGTCAAGCTGGTGCAGGATCAGTGAAGGGCGGTGGCGATGCAGCAGCTCCAAACTGCTCTGGATATTGGAGACTCTTGTGACCGGTCAGTAGCGGCTCGCGCGTGGTATGCTGGCAGCAGCTTGGCGCGGATCTCCACCTTCACGTGCGGATACCCAGCACAAGCTGGCAGACGTCTCTTCCTGGGTACCGACTTGTTCGGTCCCAGGGTGGAAGGCCATCTGCAGAGGATCGAGTCCAATGCCACCTTGGACTCTGTCACGTCTGCCCAGAAGGACAAAGGCCGCCGGCAGTAGCGTAAGCCCTTTCGCCTTTCTGCCCCTGCGGCACATCCGGCCCAGCAACACCAGCATCAGGGCCAGCAAGCTCGCACTTGGCACCCCAAAGCCAAGCCTGCAGCTTCCTCCAGCAGGAAGCCGGGAGGAAAGGCCGGGAGTTCCCTCGGCCGGTTCCTCCTCCAAGCCTGCCCAGTGATGGGTTGAGGGGTGTCGCCCCCCACCCCAGTTCCCCTGGGGACGGCCCGCCTACTTTTCTGCCTGGTCCGCTATCACCATGGACCGCTGGGTGTTGGAAGTGGTAGGAAAGGGTCTGCTCTGGAGTTCTGCAGGCCTCGCTTCTTTCCAAGCTGCCGCCCCACGTGGGCTACGGCCCTGCTGCCTCTGTCGGCCCGTCGAGCCGACATTGCCCAGCTCCTCCAGAAGGAGGTGAGCAGGAAGGTGGCGGATCCTACACCAGACCCAGGGTTTGTGTCCAGGTATTTCCTGGTCCCGGAACGGACGGGGGCCTGGCGCCCCATTCTAGATCGGCATGACCTGAACAGGTTCCTAAGGTCTCGAACCTTCAGGATGATCACTCTGGCTCAGATCATTCCATCCTTGGAACGAGGCATGTGGTTCTGTTCTCTGGACCTCCAGGACGCGTTCTTTCACGTCCCAATCCATCCGTCCCTCCAGCGATCCCTCCGCTTCAGAGCAGAGGGGTCCCGTTACAAGTTCCGGGCCATGCCCTTCGGCCTCTCTCTAGCTCCCAGGGTCTTCACCAAATGCATGGCAGTGGTGACAGCATTCCTGCGGCGCCGAAGGGTCCGGGTGTACCCTTACCTGGACGACTGGCTGATTGCGGCCTCCTCCAGACCAGAGGTGGAGTGGTCCAGGGATCTGGCTCTCCAGGTTTGCTCTCAGGTTGGCCTCCTCATCAACGAGGCCAAATCGGAACTCGTGCCAAAGCAGGTGATTTAATTCATCGGGGCAGAGCTAGACTCTCTTCAATCCAGAGCATGGCTCCTGCCGGACAGGGCCGAGGTTCTTTCCTCCTTTGCCCAATCATTTCAGGTTGAGCAATTGCACCCTGCCCAGGACTTCCTGCGCCTCCTGGGCCTCATGGCGGCCTGCACCAGCGTGGTCTGTTGAGCCCATTGGCACATGCGTCCCCTTCAATGCGGACTGGCCAGCCAGTGGTCACAGCGCTCCGGTCCTTTGGACCAGCCAGTGGCAGTGGCCCAGGAGATGTGGAATGCTCTCCAGTGGTGGATCGTTCCAGCTCATCTGCAGGAGGGCATCTCGTTTGTCCGCCCCAAGCCGACGGTCTCTCTGTCGACCGATGACTCTCTGATGGGTCGGGGTGCCCATCTGGGGGAGCACAGAGCGCATGGCCTCTGGTCCCCTTGGGAGTCCCGATGCCTCATCAACTTGCTGGAGCTTCAAGCAGTTAGTCTAGCCCTCACCGCCTTTGCTCCATTTGTATGGGGTCAAGTGGTCCAGGTCCAGACGGACAATACCACGACCATGTACTACCTAAACCGCCAGGGTGGGACGCGCTCCATGCCCTTATGCAAGGAAGCTCTCCGCACTTGGTCCCTCGTGCGCAGCCTGGAGGTGGATTTCCTAGTCATCCATGTGGCAGGAGCCTCCAACACTCTGGTCGATGACCTAAGCTGGATAGGGGCTGCGTCTCATGAGTGGTCTCTCCTGCCGGATGTAGTACAAGATCTATTCTCCCACTGGGGCACGCCTCAGGTGGGCCTGTTTGCCTCCAGGGAGAATGCAAAGCTGAGGCTGTTTCATGCCGGCCCCCCCCTCAGCAGGGCTCGCTGCAGGGGGATGCTTTCTCGAGGCCGTGGACCCCGGCCTCTACGCCTTTCCCCCATTTCCCTTGATCCACAAGGTGCTTCTCAAGGCGAGGAGGGACAAGGCGCAGGTGATTCTGGTAGCCCCAGACTGGCCCCGCCAGTTCTGGTATCCAGATCTCCTCAGCCTCAGCTCCAGGCTCCCGAGGCGGCTCCCAGCCCGCCTGGACCTGATCTCAGTCAACCAGGGGAAGGTTCTCCACCCGGACCTTCAATCCCTGCACCTGATGGCCTGGTTCCTGAGCGGCTAGAGTTCCAGGCCTTGGGTTTTTCCGACGAGGTCCTCAACATCGTTGAGGCATCCCGTAAGGAGTCGACCAGGAAATGCTATGCCTTCAAATGGAAGAGATTCTCCATTTGGTGTCAGGGCAAGGGTTGGACCCTTCCTCCTGTTCCTTGGCAAGCATTCTGGACTACCTGTGGTCCCTTTCTCAGCTAGGGCTTCGGTCGACGACCCTTAAGGTGCACCTGGCAGCCATCTCTGCTTACGGGCGCGGGCCAGAAGCAGTCTGTGGCATGAGGAAAGGTGGTCGGGCGCCAAAGGCCTTTGTCACATATCCTCCGGGCAAGAACCTCCATCTCCGTGAGATCTACTGCTGGTATTGGCTAAGCCTCATGGGCAAGCTTATTCTAACCGATGCACAGGTGTGATCTCTCACCTGTCATGGAAGACCGCCTTCTTGGTGGCTATCACGTCAGCCAGAAGGATGGGAGAGCTCCAGGCGCTTTCCATTGAGTCTCCCTGTCTGGTCTTCCACAGTGACAAGGTTGTCCTGCGCCCCCACCTGAAATTCCTTCCAAAGGTGGTGTCGGAGTTTCACCTTAACCAGGTGTTGACTCTGCCGGTGTTCTACCCCAGTCACACCTCAGAGGCCGAATATAGGCTCCATACTTTGGACCCTAGAAGAGTGCTCTCTTATTATAAGGAGCGAACGGCTGAAGTTCGGGGAGAGGTTCGCCAGCTGTTTGTCACCTGCACTGAAGCCGCACCTGGCAGACCTGCAGCCAAGCGGACGATAAGCAGGTGGGTCACCTCCTGCATAGATCTCTGCTACAGGTTGTCGGGCATGTAGCCTCCCAAAGGGATAAGAGCTCATTCTACCTGCCATACCGCTGCTTCGGTGGCTGCTTCCAGTGACGTCCCTATCCAGGAAATCTGCAGGGCTGCTACCTGGAAGTCAGCACACACCTTTATTATCCATTACCACATCGACCTTAAGTCACGTCGGAATGCTGGTTTTGGGACCTCGGTTCTCCAGTCCTTGTTTCCTAAGTAACGGGTGTGCGCCTTGCCTCCCTTCTCCTGGAGAATTGCTAGGAGTCTGCCATGAAGTGTGGATTGAACAACATATCCATGTCCCTAGAAATACAGGTTACCACTTGTAACAGGAGTTACCCGGCCTTGACGCACAACCTGGCTTGCAGCGGGCTAGATCCGGCGTCTTGGGGCGGAGCCAAGAGTTTTACCACCCGGGTGGGTGGGAGGAGCCAGCTTGAAGACCTTCCGGCAAGATTTAAAGCGGCAAGGAACCTGCCATGAAGTGTGGATGAACAACATATACCATTCCTAGAACTCCTGTTACAGGTGAGTAACCCGTATATATAAATATAAGTATAGGTATTATAACATTTTATCATTTTCTCATGTTTTCAAAAATTGAGCCAGTTCAAATTTTCCATTGTGTCCCGGGCTTTTTAATCCGCCCAGCCAATACATCCACTGCTGATCCGTCCTGTTCAACAGGTTACTACCCCTGATATCTCTATGAACATTTTCTATTCCTATGGCTTTTATTACATGTTCATTCATGTGATGTGTGCCATTAACTGTGACAGCTATGGTGTAGTCCCATTTCTATTCCGAACAGCTGGAAGGTGTTCTTTGAGTCGGGTTTTGAAAGGTCACTTAGTGCAGCCAGTGTAGTAACTGCCACGCGAGCAAGTTAACAAATACAACTCCCTCACTCTCACATGTAATTTGGTCTCTGAGAATCATCTTTTGTCAGTGTGGCATATTTTCCATCTGCCGCATGGACTACAGTCCCATCTAGGATTTGTGGTACCTTTCTATGATTCTGGTAAGTAATTTTGAACCAGTGTCTCTCTTAGGTTGTTGCCGCTTCTATGCGATATAAGTGGTTTTTCGAGGTGACTGCTTAACTCTGAGGTCCCTCTCAGAACTTCCAAATTCTTTCTGACTATATTAATAGCTTCTTTGACTTCTCCCCCATAGGTAGTACAGAATGTAATGGTCTAGTCGCTTGCTTATTTTGTGGTTTTGGTGTAAGTAATGTGTTTTTATCCATCTTATTCCCTGAGTCAGCTGCTCTTGTAGTGTCAGGTTCTCTATACGCTTGCTGCCTCAGGTGTTCCGAGAGCTCATTAGCTCTCAGTGTGTACAAGTCATCTGTCCTGAAATTTTGTTTAAGTCTCATAAACTAGTAAGTAAATGTTTATTTCTTTAAGGCGCCCTTCCAAAGCTCAGGGCGCCTTTACAATATCACTCATACAAATTAAAACCACAACTATAAACAACATCAAATTCAAAATACAATCCAATATAATTTAAATCACTGAACAAATGCTTGGTTAAAAAGGAAGGTCTTTAAAGCTTTTTTAAAGCTCTCCACAGTCAGGCAATTGCGTATCTGGCAAGGTAGAGAATTCCACAGGGTAGGGGCCATAAAGGCAAAAGTTCTTCCACCAGATGTTTTTAAGGTTACCCTGGGAATCTCCAGCAATCCCTCACCAGAGGATCGGAGGGAGCGGAAGGGATAGTAAGAAGTCAGGAGTTCTTTCAGGTAGCAGGTCCCAAACGTGTAGGGCTTTATAGGTCATCAACATGACCTTGAAAGTGATCCGCCACTGTACAGGCAGCCAGTGCAATTCGCGAAGCACAGGTGTTATATGGTTGGACCTCGGGCTTCCAGTCAACAACCTAGCTGCCGCGTTTTGCACCAGCTGTAAGCGGCGGATATCCACTCCCGGCAGCCCTAGATAAAGGGCATTGCAATAATCAAGACGATAGTCTTTAGGTAAATTGCGCACAATATGACCAGGATGGCAGCTGATTGCCAGCAAGAGACCGTTGCAATCAGTGGATTTTTTGTACAAGTTAATTACCAAAGTACCATCTTCCCTTTTGTCTGAATAGAATTCCTTCCCTGGAACTATATAAACCAGTCATTTATACTTTGCCAAAGATCCACAAACCACCTGGCTGTCCCATTATTTCTGGGATTGACTGGGTTACCGAGCTACTGTCCTAGTTTATGAATAGCTTCCTCAGGCCATTATTCTCTAATATTAGCAGTTATATTAGGGACACTACAGACATACTGTACTTATGTTCTTTAGAGATATTCAGTCCTTTAGAGCTATTCAAGTTGAAAGTGAATGGTTGCTTGTCATAATGGATGTTAATCCACTTTATACAAACATCCTTCATGAAGGTGGACTTGAAGCCATCGAACATTATCTACTAAGACGCAGAACTGGGGAAGAGCAAGATGAACAGGTTGGTGAATCTCACAGAAATTGTCATGAAGAAAAATGAATTTCTCTTCCCGAGTAAGAACTATATTCAGGCAAAAGGAACAACCATGGGAGATCACTTTGGCCCCAAGTCAAGCCAGTATGTATATGTGGAAATGGGAGGAAGAAGTGGTCTCATCAGTAAACCTGTTTTTCCCCAAAATGACTTGTGGGAACAAATGTATTGATGGCATATTGCTAATATGGAAGGAATCTAAGGCAGGGCTAGATGAATTTGTTAGATGATCTTCGAGGATATCTCTTTTATCAGACCACAGCTGTGGAACTATAGCCACCAGGCACTAGGACCACAAATTTGTTAGTTCTCTGAAATCCATCAGTCAGAACTTCAGGTTTAAGGTCGCATCAGATTTACAGACTAAATTTTCTAGACTTGACTATTCGCAGAAGGGAAGATGGTACTTTAGTGTCCATCTTGTACATGAAAAACTACTGACCGCAGTAGTCTTTTGCTGGTAAGCACTGCCATCCTGGGCATTCTGTGCGCAGATTACCTAAAGGCCAGTTTGAGACTTAAAAAATTGTAGGACAGATGAAGTATACACACTGAGTTACTGAACTCTCAGAATGACTGAGACAGCGAGAGTATAGAGAGTCTGATATTATAAGAATAGTTTAGTCGGTGAATGAGAAGGATAGAAACAACTTACACCAAACCCTCAAAATAAGCAAGAGGCCATTACATTCTTTACTACCTATGGGGGAGGAGCCAGAGAAGTTAATATCGGTTCATAGGGGTGATATGAATCAGGTAAATAATCTGTTTATGATTCACCATGTATCAGTAGTACCTTCTGGTATATTCTTCTCCCATGTGGGTGTGTAAAGGTTTTTTAAACATATCCATATATCCACTACTTAACTACACATTCTGGCAAGGAGTTCCTTATGTTTCTAGGGACATGGATATGTTGTTCATCCACACTCATTGGCAGGTATCCTTGCCGCTTTAAATCTTGCCGGAAGGTCTTCAAGCTTGCTCCTCCCACCCACCCAGGTGGTATAACTCTCGGCTCCGCCCCATGATGCCAGATCTTCCTTACCGCTTGGAAGCTCAGGTTCCTTCCTTAACGCTCTGCGTTTGAGACTGGTTCCTATTTCTCCGTTTGTGGATTTAAAATAAATTTTGCGAAAAAGACTTCAGTCTTCTATCCCTCGCGGCTGCGATGGACAAATCGACTCCCGGATTTCGGAGATGCCCATGCGGGCAGAAGATGTCTCGGACGGATCCACACCCACGGTGTCTACTGCTTAGGCCTTGAGCACGACCCGCGGGCTTGCGACCTGTGCTCATCTTTCTCGGCCCTCGTCCTCGAAGACCCTGCTGCCCGATTGCAACTGGGCCGTCCGAGCGTTTCCCTCCGGTGAAGTCCAAGGAGGCCCGGTTGGCGGTGTCCGCGGCGGCGGGCTCGGCGGATCAGCTCGAGCGGATGGTCGCCCTCGAAGAGGAGGCGGCGCGGGCCGTATCTTCCTCGGCCGCGGCATTTATCCCGCTCTCTCTGGGTTCTTCTTACACGGCTTCTTTTAAGGAGCTTTGTCTGTCCCTCTCCACTAAAGGAGAAGGGCCTACGTCTGCTGGACCTTATTCTCGGTCCAAAAAGAAGGACAGGGGTAAGTCCCTCCGTCGACGCTCTTGGGAGCGGGAAAGGTCCCTCTCCCGCGGCTTGGCCGCAGCCACACTGGCCTCACGGTGTCCCCGTCAGGTCAGTTGACCGAGACTCCTGACCGATGAAGTCGAGATTTTTCTCGACCCATTGGACGGGCTGTCGCCTTTAGCAGCCGAGATTCCCTCTCCCGGTTCCCGGGAGGAGTTGAGGATCCCGTGGGCTCGCCTGTGCCTCGGTTCCGGAGCCCTCGGATGGACCATCCGAGCCGAAGGGAGTGCCGGTTCCGGCCGACACCTCCCCGCACCGACCTCGGAAATTCCGGGACTCTCGGTCTCGGACCTCTTCGCGGTCCAGCCGATCCCACCGTCATAGGCGGTCTCGGTCTCGGCACTGCAGTAAGCGGCGTCGCCGCTCGTCCTCGTCCTCCTCCTCGGATGAGGGGAGGCTTCGGCGTAAATTACGTCGACGGTACGAGGACCTTATGTTGCAACAGCTCCTCCTGGCCGGGAGTAAGCCGACCCCGTCGCCTTCCCCGGCCATTAAGTGGCTGTCACCGGAGCGGCCGACACAACCCCTCGACTTATCCGAGGAGCCTATACCCAGGCCGGTTGTTCGGCCAAAACCAGCTGCTCCACCGATTCCGGTGGAACCTCCGCCTCCACAGCCACCAATTGGGGCTCCGACCAAGGATTCTCGGTCGGCTAAGGGTCTACCCCATCGGCTGTCAGTTACCCTCACTCCCGACCGACCTCGGCAGGTGAAGGGTGGCTCAGGCCAGAGGCAGCTCTTCGAGGACTCTTCCGAGTCCGAAGATGATTCCTCCTTTTCTCCAAGCGACTGGACTTGGAGTCTTCAGGAGGTCAGTCAATGGACGATAGCCCGTCGTCCTTCCTAGGACTGCTTCGGCTCATCTCGGAGTCCACCGGGATGGAGCTCGAACCCGTTTCCAAACGGGCCAGGTATCCCCTCACGGAGATTCTGGACCGAGGGGATTCTCCGACGGAGGCCTTTCCGGTGGCCGAGGCCATAGTGGGTCCGGCACTGGAGCTTTGGCAGCGCCCTGCTTCCTGCCCTGCGCCTTCGGCCAGGATGGCCAGGAAGTATGCGGTCCCTACCGGTTCCTTGTCCGGTTTTTCGGAACACCCCTCTGCTGAGGGGTTGGTTACCGACAGCGTTTTCCGGCGAGCCGGCAACGCCAGGGATGTGGACAAACCTCCTGACAAGGAGTCCAAGAAATTGGACTATGTCGGGCAAAAGTCTACGCTATGGCCTCTCTCGCCTTCGCAGGCCAGTTCGGCCGCCCTCATGGCACATTTTTCTCATGCCCTGTTGGGCTCCTGGATGAGGTCATCCTCATCTTCCCGCCGATCTGCAGACTACGGTTAAGCAGGTGCGGGACCAGGGCAGGGCAGTGGCCAAACAGCAGCTCCAGACTGCTTTGGATATAGGGGACTCATGTGCCAGATCGTTGGCGGCCGCAGTGGCTATGCGTCGGCGGGCTTGGCTGAGGATATCCACCTTTACTTCGGATACCCAGCACAAGTTGGCGGATGTTCCCTTTGGGACTGACCTCTTCGGCCCTGGGGTGGAAGGTCACCTGCAGAGGATCGAGAAGTCCAATGCTACCTTGACTCGGCTCTTCCGCCAGAAGGACAAAGGCCGAAACCACAGCCTAAGCCCTTTCGTCCTTCTGCCCCGGCGCGCCTGCCCAGCACGCCAGGCCAGCAGGCTCGGCCTTGGCATCCCAAACCCAAGCCGCCGGCTTCCTCTAACAGGAGGCAGGAGGAAGGCCCAGGAGGTCCCTCGGCCGGTCCCTCCTCCAAGCCTGCCCAGTGACGGGCTGAGGGGTGTCGCCCCATTCCCGCCACCTACTCCCTGGGTCCCCCGTGGGGACGGCCCGCACTTCCGTTCGCCTGGTCCGCTGTTTCCACGGACAGGTGGGTCTTGAGGTGGTGGGAAGAGGCCTGCCTCTGGAATTCGAGCAGGCACCACCTCTTCAGAGCCGCCGCCTGGGGCTTCGGATCCCCAGCCTCACTGGCGGCTCGTCGAGCCGACATCGCTCTCCTCCTCCAGAAGGAGGTGATAAGAGAGGTGGTGGACCCTCCTTCAGACCCAGGGTTTGTGTCCAGGTACTTCCTGGTTCCGAAACGGACGGGGGGCTGGCGCCCCATTCTCGACCTACACGACCTAAACAAGTTCCTAAGGTCTCGAACCTTCAGGATGGTCACTCTGGCTCAGATAATACCATCCTTGGAACGCGGCGTGTGGTTCTGCTCTCTGGACTTGCAGGACGCGTTTTTTCACGTCCCTATCCGTCCGTCTCACCAGAGATTCCTTCGCTTCCGAGCGGAAGGATCCCTTTTCGAGTTCCAAGCCATGCCCTTCGGCTTGTCTCCAGCTCCCAGGGTCTTCACCAAATGCATGGCAGTGGTGACAGCATTCCTGCGGCGCCGAGGGGTCCGGGTGTACCCTTACCTGGACGACTGGCTGATAGCAGCTCCCTCCAGGAAGGAGGCGGAGTGGTCCAGAGATCTGGCCCTCCAGGTCTGCTCTCAACTGGGCCTCCTTATCAACGAGGCCAAGTCGGAACTCGAGTCAAGCAGGTGATTCTATTCATCGGGCGCAGCTCGACTCTCTTCGAGCCAGAGCTGCTCCCGGCGGACAGGGCCGAGGTTCTTTCCTCCTTTGCCCGATCATTTCTGGTTGGGCAATTGCGCCCTGCCCGGGACTTCCTGCGCCTCCTGGGTCTCATGGCGGCCTGCACCAGCGTGGTCCTTGGGCCCGCTGGAACATGCGTCCCCTTCAGTGGGGACTGGCCAGCCAGTGGTCACAACGCTGCGATCCTTTGGACCAGCTTGTGTCGGTGACACAGGGGATGTGGAACGCTCTCCAGTGGTGGACCGTTCCAGATCATTTGCAGGAGGGCATCCCGTTCGTCCGCCCCGAGCCGACGGTCTCTCTATCGACCGATGCCTCTCTGATGGGTTGGGGTGCCCATCTGGGGAACACCGGCTCATGGCCTCTGGTCCCGCGGGAGTCCCGATGCCACATCAACCTGCTGGAGCTCGAGCGTCCGCCTAGCTCTCACCGCCTTTGCTCCGTTCCTCCGGGTCAAGTGGTCCGAGTCCAGACGGACAATACCACGACCATGTACTATCTAAACCGCCAGGGCGGACCGCCCATGCTTCTATGCAAGGAAGCTCTCCGCATTTGGTCACTCGTGCGCAGCCTGGAGGCGGATCTCCTAGCCATTCACGTGGCAGGAGCCTCCAACACCCTGGCCGATGCCCTGAGCCGGATAGGGGCTGCATCCCACGAGTGGTCTCTCCTGCCGGAGGTAGTACAGCATCTGTTCTCCCATTGGGGCACACCTCAGGTGGACCTGTTTGCCTCCAGGAGAACCGGGTTGAGTCTGTTCCATGCCCGCCCTCAGCAGGGCTCGCTGCAGGGGATGCCTTCTCGAGGCAGTGGACCCCGGGCCTCTTTACGCCTTTCCCCATTTCCCTTGATCCACAAGGTGCTTCTCAAGGCGAGGAGGGACAAGGCGCGGGTGATTCTGATAGCCCCAGACTGGCCTGCATGTTCTGGTACCCAGATCTCCTCAGTCTCAGCTCCAGGACTTCCGCGGCAGCTTCCAGCTCGCCGGACCTGCTCTCAGTCAATCAGGGAAGGTGTTCCATCCACCTTCAATCCCTGCACCTGACGGCCTGGTTCCTGAGCGGCTAGAGTTCCAGGCCTTGGGTCTTTCCGACGAGGTCCTCAATGTAGTTGAGGCGTCCGTAGAGTCGACCAGAAAATGTTATGCCTTCAAATGGAAAAGGTTTTCCATTTGGTGTCAGGGCAAGGGCTTGGACCCTTCCTCCTGTTCCTTGGCAAGCATCTTGGACTATTTATGGTCCCTTTCTAGTCAAGGGCTTAGGTCGGCGACCCTAAGGGTGCACCTGGCAGCCATCTCTGCTTACGGCGCGGGCGGGAAGCAGTCGGTGGCGCAGGAGAAGGTGGTCTGGCGCTTTTCAAAGGCCTTGATCACATTTCCTCCAGTGCGGGAACCCCACCTCCGTGGGATCTACTGCTGGTACTGGCAAAGCTCATGGGCAAGCCATTCGAACCTATGCACAGTGTGCTCTCTCTCACCTGTCGTGGAAGACCGCCTTCTTGGTGGCTATCACGTCAGCCAGAAGGATGGAGAGCTCCAGGCGCTTCCATCGAGTCTCCTTACCTGGTCTTCCACAGGGACAAGGTTGTCCTCGCCCCCACCGAAATTCCTTCCGAGGGTGGTGGCGGAGTTTCACCTTAACCAGGTGTTGACTCTGCCGTGTTCTACCCCAATCACACCTCGGAGGCTCAATATAGGCTCCATACTCTGACCCTAGAAGGGCGCCCTATTATAAGGAGCGCACGGTTGAAATTCGGGAGAGGTTCGCCAGCTGTTTGTCACCTACGCTGAAGCCGCATCTGGCAGACCTGCAGCCAAGCGGACGATAAGCAGGTGGGTAACCTCCTGCATAGATCTCGATATAAGTTGGCGGGCATGGAGCCTCCCAGAGGATAAGAGCTCATTCTACCCGCCATACTGCTGCAACGTGGCTGCTTCAGGGACGTCTCTATCCAGGAAATCTGCAGGGCTGCTACCTGAAGTCAGCAAACACCTTCATTACCCATTACCACATCGACCTTGAGTCACGCCGGGATGCTGGTTTTGGGGCCTCAGTTCCTCAGTCTCTCTTTCCCAAGTAAGTATTGGGGTGTCGTCTTGCCTCCCTCCTCCCGGAGAACTGCTAGGAGTCTGCCAATGAGTGTGGATGAACAACATATCCATGTCCTAGAAATACAGGTTACTCACCTGTAACAGGAGTTCTAGGAATGGTATATGTTGTTCATCACCACAACCCCGACCTCCCGGCTCGGCGCACAACCTGAGCTTCCAGCGGGCAGATCTGGCGTCATGGGGCGGAGCAGAGTTATACCACCCGGGTGGGTGGGAGGAGCAAGCTTGAAGACCTTCCGGCAAGATTTAAAGCGGCAAGGATACCTGCCAATGAGTGTGGATGAACAACATATACCATTCCTAGAACTCCTGTTACAGGTGAGTAACCTGTATTTACTACCCGTTGGCTAAGCCATTTTCCTTTCCTCACTGTGTTATAATTCTCTCCACGTAACCTCATACCATTAGATCTAACCGCTTTATTACTTATGTTCTTAAAGGAAAGCTGTCATAATCCTAACGCTCCCCACCCCCCAAAGCCTTAACCCCCCCAATTAGGAGTTTCGCAAAGAAAACACCTTTTTCAGGTGTTTTAACAACTTTATTGTTTAAAAGTATGGGATTCCGCAAAATGGTGCATGCTGCGCGGTTCTATTTCAACTGAAAGTTTGGCGCCACACCACTCACTTCTATACAAGTATATTGAGGCAAGCGATGTGGCGCCGCATTTTCATTTGAAATGGAACCGCGCAACATGTGCCATTTTGTGGAACAGAGAAGGGACATAGGCAGGTAGTTTTCATGGTGGGAGTGTCTTTTGGAGAGAAAGAACTTTTGCACTCTTCTAAGCACCAGTGGCCCTTAGCTGGGAGGAAAGATGGGTTTAGTAGGGCAAGGGCTGAGGCATCGGTAGCAGTAGAGACGTAATGGCAATGTCAGCACATGTATAATCATGGGTGGCCCTCAGCTAGCAGAAGTTTCTTAGTGGTCCTGACGCTGACAGCTTACAGTTCTAAAGTTGGGACCTAGTTGTGGATTCTCTCAAAGCTCTACTATTGTGGTAACCATTCCTTACTTATCATAACAGTAATCTATAAGAGAATCTTCTCCATTGAGCCACAGCACTCCCACGCTCCTTCCCCCATTTTGTGTGGCTGGTGGTTATCCAGCCTGCTTTCACATATTGGTTCTTTTCTTATGCCCGATTTTGGCATTATACTCTGGTTTCCATATTCTCTACTGTGTGCCTGGTTTGGTCCTGGTTGCTTTGGTCCCTGCCAATCTGATGATCCTCTGAGCTCGTCTCCAGCGGGGAACTGAGGCACATTGGGACTGCCTACATTGTGTAGGCGAAGACGATGTACGTCAGTGTTGACCCCAGCTAGCAAAAGTCCTGGTGCCAACCGCTTACAATTCCATGATGTGGCTCCGTGGAGGAGATTCACTTGAAGATCTATTGTTATGGTAAGTTAATTCCAGAGATTGGAAATTATGAGAGATGTCACCCTAATGGGAATGTAGGTAACCAGACCCGATCCAGCTAGTGACTCATTTACATTCAGGTGATCTACCGAATTAGTTAAGGATATTCCCAAAATGGCTTCCTCAAACTTAAGCTCTTTAAAATGAGTGAAAACTGTCATGGGATTATATTATATTTTTTTTTTATCTCGGGTTCTAGTGTAATAAACTAATGTATGATGCTCAAAGTCCATTTACTCTTTTTTTGTTTGTCTTTGAATTTGAAATGTGTGATTATAAATCTGCTATTTTATCAAATAGATGTATGCACTGTGTTTATAATTACTTCATGTTAAATAATAAATCTTTGTTTACCTTTGATGCACCATTTCTAGCCTTCTGTTTTTTCTCAGGTGGGGATTCCAGAACTGGGCACAGTATTCCAGATGGGGGTCTCGCCAGTTATTTATAGAGAGAGGTAGTATTACCTCTTTCTTCCTGCTATTGAAACCCCTTCCAAAACACCCCAGTTTTTCTGGTTGCCTTGCCATAGGTCTTGCTATATTGACCAGTTTATTTTAGGGAGTCATTTATATTGACTCCTAGGTTCCTTCCCCCTGAAGTGGTGCCCACTTTAGCCCTCCCTTTCCTCTGAAGTAATGCCCACTTTAGCCCCTCCCATTCACTATTCCATCCTGGGGTTCTTGCTTCCTATATGCAGTGTAGGTAACCAGACCCGAACCAGCTAGTGACTCATTTACATTCAGGTGAATGTAAAGGCTGTTCCCAAAATGTCAGTCCCTCACCTGTTCCATCACACTACATGAATCTTCCCCCTCCTCCCATGAGCTCCTCATTGTCAACCTTTCCCTTCCCTCTTATTTCCCCCCTCTATGTACTGTGCTTTATGCCTCTTCCAAGTTACCACCTGCATCCTGGTCTCTTATATTAACTCAATTTCTTCCCATGCTGCCAATGGCAAGTTCATCCTCCTAAGAAACTTCAGTCTTGACTGGCTCTCCTCCCTCTTCTAACCCCTCTATTCAAATAATTAACTCCCTAAATCTTAGAAATACAAAATCACACATACCCCCACAGTGCAAAGCATCATGGGCTGTATATGCAAATCACCACAGAATATTATGCTGGTTCAACTTTAAGCAAAAATGCATGGTGCTAAAAGGCCCTCACACAGTTTGCAAAGGGTGCCGACAGACGCACGTTTTTCGTCCTACCAGGACTCATCAGTATGCCTCGTCTATATAACACCCCAGTGGAATGAACCAGCTACCCTAAGATAATCTATCAGGGTTATGTTGTGGTGAACCCCTAAATCTTACTCAACTTCTGTCTGAACCAACCCCTATGACCCACACTCTTCAAACCATTCCCTCCTCGACTGGATCCTCTCCTCCCATCCCCGCCTTATCATCGCCTCAGGTGTCCTCCCTGACGCACTCAGTGACCACTGCTTGAATACTGCGCAAGAAAAGTGCATCTTCCCTGCTTATCCACAAAATATATTTGGCACCATCCTCTTAATACCCTCAACACAAATGCCCTTCTCCATGACCTCTACAGCGCATATTTGTCTTCAGTGTTCACCCCTAATATCAACTCATCCCATAGCTCTTTCTCTAATATCCTTTTTTGGATATCTGACCTCCATTCCCCACTAAGGAAAGCCAGAGTTCAACGAACCCATCACCCCTGGATCTCAAAGAACCTTATTGCCACATGTAAAGCAAGTGACCGAGCGTGTGCTGCATTCAGAGCCTCCCCTTTCTAGGCCGACCTGTTCCCATATAGAACTCTCTGGAATGCCTGTACAGAGTCCACACAGCTAAGGCTGACAACTTTCGGTCCCACCGCCACTCAAATCACAAGTCACCCTCAAAATTATGGCATGTAATCCACTCCCTTCTTGACCCTCCCTCCCAATCCACTCCCCCAACCCTTGTTTTGGATGGTTCTGTGTCCAACCTCCTCCACTGTCGCTGACATCTTTAGTAAATTCTTTATTACCTGTACTCTTCCGAATCACACCCTCCCCACTCTACCTCCATGACACTGCCCACCCTCTGCCTTCAGGAGGTTGTTTCCCCTCAGGAGGTTTACCAAGCTCTACTGTCCTTAAACCTCTGCAGTGGAGGATGAACAGCTCCAAAGGGGAACAGCAGTGGAGCTGTTCATCCTCCCTTGCTGTTTCCATTAGGAGCTGCCACCACTGGTAATTTTCCAGCTCTAACATAGCCTAGTTGTGGTGGCGAGGGGCACAAGAGTACCACAAGCTATTCTTCTGACAGCTCCTTTCACAGGTGCCTATGGGCATCGCTTCCTGCTCATGGATCCAGAGAAACCTTGTGGAGGAGTCCAGGATGCACATGCCCAAAGTCCACCATCATATCAAATAATATTTTATTTATAAAGCGCTTTTCAAAAATCAAAGTGCTTTTGGCTCACCAAAGTGGTTTCTGCAGACTAGAAGTGACTGCCCCTCCCTCCCATGACTATGAAGTGCTGCCATTGGCAGCACCTAGCTATGGGTCGCCTCACAGTACAGACCCTTAGCTCACACTCAAACATGACTTTCCCCAGATCGTAGTGTGGGCCCAGTGGGAAATGATTTTTAAATATTAGCATTTCAGTAACTTCTAAAATCGTATTACTGGCACAAGATGACTAACCACCACTCTTTTAAGGTAGTTCATTGCGCCAGTTTGCCAGTTTATCTTTCAGTAAGAGTTCTTTTTGGAGTTTGATTGGGGGTCAATAAATTTATTTTGTATGTTAAAATGAATGACATTTTGGACATCACAGCTTATATAGTAATATCTTTGGACAATGACAAAATTGGATTAGTGGGGGAGGGGTTATTTTATTTATTTTTTTATTTTATTTAGTCTTTGGTAACCGGGTAAGGCCCACTAGGCACAAGTGCCTGTTTTCAGGGGCGACCTGGGAGCACTGGGCGGTTAAGTGACTTGCTCAGAGTTGCACAGTATGCGAGTGGAGGTTGTGAGAATCAAACTCCGGTCTGGTCTGCTGGATGTATCAAGTTAGTTCACACCTCGTTCCTCTCTAACCTCTAGGCTGTACTGACAGGCCGTTGTCACTTTATTTTGGTAAAAGTCAAAAACATGTTCTGTAAGATATAATTGTGAGATTTTCTGGTTTTCCATAAAGAAAACAGTTTGCAAATTTTGAATCTTGGGACATTCCTTTTTTTTTTTTTGCTATTAATGAAAACATTTTCATTAAATATTGATATTTCCCCATTAACTTCATCGGTTCACATTTCTTTTTCCTGCATTGCCCTCTGCTTATGATATCACAGCTTAAGGGCAGGAAAAAAGACAGAACAGATGAAGGCAGTCTTTTTTCTTTCCTCTGGCAAATGTCTGCAGTAATAATATGAATGTCTTGAAATCCATTTTGGGGGAATATTGTGAGGTTTGAGTTTGGCTGTCACCAGCAGAAGTGGTTTTGCTGAAAACTAGCAAATTCCTTTAACATTTTAGCTTTGTACCATATGTAAACCTTTAAAGGGCAACTGCCAACTTCCATGGACAATTTTGATCCTGGTACCTAAAAAGGAATTTGACAGGACCTCACACATGGAGTCAAATTCTGGTTTAAAACCTTTTAAATTGATTTTAATTTTAAATGGGTGCATTACAACATTGTTTACTTTCCCCTAGTTAACACCCAACAGAATAGAAAGGAGTGTGTTGTTAATGTGGTCACACCAGTGTGATTTCCATGTATTTTTTTTTTTTTTTTTTTGCTGAACCTAATTTCAAGGGCTTACTTACCATTTAATTCTGCATTCATGATGCCAGCAACATTAAAGCTTGATTTAACCACTCTGCTTGTAGCCTGTTCTTAGTTATGAGATGCAGAATGCTTGATCCCCAGAGCACTGCAAACGAAAATAATACTGCCGTTTGTTTTCCATTCTGCCACAGAAACGATCGAAACAGCGTAAATTGCAACAGAAAGCATTTCGGAAAAGACAGCTGAAGGAACAGAGACAAGCAAGAAAAGAAAGATTGAGTGGCTTATTCCTCAATGAAGAAGTGCTTTCGGTAAAAGTAACTGAGGACAGTGAGGGAGATGTTGACGTGTTAATGTGATGGGGGAACTTCCTCTGTGTTCTGACTAAGCCTTAAAGTGCGCTTTTCTTGAAGACTGTTTACATTTGTCAACCGAAATATTGCAAATTAAAATAGTACAGCTGTAAACCTTAGCATATTTAATTGTTGCCCATTTGAACACATTGAAAAGGTGGCAAAAGCATTACTGCATGAAATACAGTTAGTCTGTTAATGGTGGCACCTAACTGGCAAAGTATCTGATCAGCTTGTCTGTATTAAGCAGTCTGTACCAATTGCTGTTCGGTAGGTGAAGGGAAAACATGTTTGGATGAGTGTGCATATAATCATATTGGGTCTACTAACAGCATCCTCATCAAGTGAATTCTACTTTTCTGCTGTTTGAATTTTGATATTCAGAATCACATAACTGGTAGAAAGTCAGTATGGAAGTTATTAAATACCAGTTCTTGCTGGGCCCACATCATTTTAGGTATTGGATTATATTGTATTCCCTGTTTAAAATCTACATTTTTGTGTGTTACGTAAGTCTTTAATTTGTCAGTGACTCTTTTGGGGAGCTGGAGGCTGGAATAATCGGTGTAGGTTGCCATAAATCATTTTGTGACCATCATAGCACTTTTCTTTGACAAAAAAAATTTCATACGTTATTCATGTAACCAGATGTTTTTCTGTTTTTTTTTTTTGTTTGTTTTTTTGGGGGTTTCTGGTCTTACAGCTAATAATATGAGTAAATATTTAGGATCCATTGCATATGTAGTGATGAAATGGCACTTCAGATTATCGCAAGCTGATTACTTGGCATCCCATGGTGTTGGTGGTTATCATCATAACAAACCCCCCATCTTCATTGATGACTATAAATTTTTATTAGGACCTGTGTTTCAGCCTCTCCTCTTCACTCTACCTGTGATGCCCTGCAGCTTGCCTTAAGTGGTAGGGTCTCTGGTAGGGATTTCTGTTCTTATGCAGGGGCAGGTAGTTGGTGGGTAGGGATTCCTGTCTCATATGCTAGGGCAGGAGGTCAGTGAGTAAGGACTCCGCAGTCCTAATCAATCTACCAGTGTCTGTTACTCAGTAGGTTGCACACTTGACTCCAGGGATGGAAGATCAGGCATTCATAGGCTCTAGCCCCACATCAGGAACTTGGGCTAATATCTAATACTGACATTGTAGCACTGCACCGGTGGTGGGGGGGAGGAATGCTGCACAGTTGAGGTTCTGTGCCTTGGATGAGACATTAAACCATGATCCGCTTGCCCATCTCTGGTTGCTGTCCAGGTGGAAATTAAAAGAACCCATGGCACTTCTTTTGAAAAGGGATCTTGCCTGGTGCCCGGCCAACATGTCTCCTGTGAATAAAACTGGTCCATGTAACCCAGCTCTGAATACACCTGCAAAATAGCTGCCTGTCTCAGGTCAGTGTGTCTTTCATATTACATATAAATTATTACTGATTGGGAGTCGCCATTCCCCTCCATCCCCAACCCCCACCGAGAAGGCCTTTTCTGCATCATATCGCAGGGTCCTGACAGTGTTAACATCACTGTTGGAAGTGAAGCCTACCTGAACTTGTCCACTAAGGAATTCCAGTGCCTCACTTCCGTGTTACACTTTGGGTTCTGCTTTCTTGGGGATAAGAGTTTGTTTTCGGGATCAAATCCAGAGCTCCCCTGCACCAGTACGATGCTCAAAATTTGCAAAAAATAAATTGATAAATGTGCTTAATGGTGGGTGTGTGTGAGAGAGAAAGATTGAGATCCTGATGCATTCTTTCCTTTGTTTGCTAATGAGAGTTTTTTTCTACTTGTTTTATGGCCCCTGAAGATCTCCATGGCTGTGTGTTTTTGTTACATTTCCGTTCCTACAATGCCTTGTTGTCCCATGTGACAGTGATGTGTTGGAGACCATTAATTCACCAAGGACTAGTTTAATGTTTAGTTTGCAGCCATAAAACTGACTTTTAAGTGCCTCTGGTTATCCACTGAGCACTAGTACAAAGCCTACATTCAGTTTGGCAAACACCTGAGGGAAAATTGAGTGGGCTATTCTTTAAGAAAAAAAGCTAGTCTTCTCTAAATTATAGCATTGATGACCTGTGTTGAAATGTATGCTTGTTTTTATGACTGTGTGTGGTTTGCTAAAAATAAAAGCTTTAAAAGCAAAACTTTCAGTCCCACTGGCTAGACGTGGGGCATACACCTTGAAAACAAAAAGTTGAGTTATTCATATGAGGCCAGAATAATAGGCTCCTAACAGCACAGTGCTGCTACAGAGTGAACTGTCTGCAAGCGCTCCCGGAATCCATGGTTTCAGACACATCACTGTCACATAGGAAAAGAGGCATTGTAGAAAAGGAAATAAAACATATACAGACATGGAGAATCCCTAGGGGCCATAAAACAAGTAGGCAAATTTAGGGGGAAAAAAAAAATCCAACCTAACAGCAAACGGAGGAAAGAACGCACTAGGACTACTCACAAATCAAAACACTCTGCACAGCATATTACACATTTTGACCGTAGTTCTGCTTTAAGGGCCTGGCATTCTCACCAGATTTCACCACATCTTTGACTAAAGGCATCAGACTCAATGCGTTATAACTGCAGGATTTGCAGTATGAGGAAGAAAGTGGGTCATTGACGCTCAAGCTAACTAGCTAGACTAATAGTGGTCACAGAATCCATGGGCTAAACAGATGACGCAATGGCACAGCTGTAAAGCACCCACGCAGTATTCAGGTGACTTGGGCTTAACTTCCAGTCTGATCATGTGTTTGTTTCTTACTATATGTTCCCAGTGCCTAGTGGTAGCTAAGACTGTGTAAACTAAGCCAGCCTGCTGATCTGTAAGGCTGTGGCGCTGGGCACTTCACTTCCTGTCACGCTGAGGACTTGGGTTTGGGAAGGACGTGGGTCACTCGGGGGAGGCATGAGCAACCTAAGGACAGCTCTGCTCTCTCTGGTTTGGGGGGGGGTATATGCATCCAGCCAGATGCTGCCCCTTGGATCTGAGTGGCAGCACAGGAGGATGCCAGGGAAAAAGTCCCATCTGCTGGACACCAGATGCATCTCTGCCGAGACTGAGCTTGCTGTGGGTCAGAGGAGAAAAAGAGTAAAACTCGCAACAGTGGCAAGATGAAGGCATGGGCCCCTGCAGGCCTCACACCAGTGACTGGGCTCTCCAGCTCCCGTGTTGGAGGACAGATGGAAAATAGTAAGTCCCAGGAAAGCTAGGTGATGGAGCTTGGGGCACCGGTCCAGAATGGGGCAGGTTGGCAGACAAGGAGCCCAAAAAATTGTACAGGCAAGATAAACTGTGCTTTTTGTATTTGGTCAACTCCAAATACATGACTGTGTGTTATTCCAGCTTGACCATACAGGACAGATACTTTACTGTCCGAAACTCATTTTTCAGTTTAAAAATTAAAAAATAATGGACGTAATTTAAGTCCTATCATGTGGGCATTTGTGGAATGAATAATTTCACTTGCATATGTTATTTCCCAGGGTGAATAATTATTCCGCAGTATCACATTCCATCATGTCTTGTTGCTTAATTGGTATTTACATAGCCAAAACACATTAAATAAAAGAACTCTCCTTCCTTATAAATAAGAATTTACAGTAGTGCATTGAGAGAACACTAAAGAGTCTTTCCAGGAAAAAAAAAATTGTTGGCAGTCGCAGAACTTGGTTGCATAAAATCCCTCTCCCTCCCCATTGGAATTCAGAACGTTCATTTTTTTTTTTTTTTTTTTTTTTTATAGTATTACTAAAGATCTTGTGAAAATACTTTTCTTTTGGAGTTCATCAGTGCATATACCAGCCCTGAATTTGTAATCCTCATGGTATCCTAGTTTTGTTGCAGTATTTTGATGTCACAAGCAGAAAGATTAAGCTTCGGGGCTAGTGGAAGCTGAGGAACTGAAAGGAAACAAAATCATTATTCTAGGATTGTGAATATGTTGTTCTGTCCACACTTGTTGGCATGTCCTTTCCCTTTAAGAATCTTGCCAGAAGGTCTAAAAGCTGGGTTCTCCCAGCCACCCAGGTGGTGTATCCCTCGACTCCACCTCATGATGCCAGAGCTTCCTTTCCGCTGGAAGATTCAGGTTCCCTCATCACTCACGTGTTGCTGTAGTCCCTGGTGCATAAACCTACGGATTTACCCAAACTTAGACTCATTAGAGTTTGCTCCTAATCGCTTCACGATCTCGACCGTGATGGAGGACAAGTCCTCACCCAGTTTCCGCCGCTGCCTGTTCGGGCAAAAGATGTCTCTGACCGACCCACATGCCTCGTGCGTTTATTGCCTGGGTCACGATCATGACACCCAGGGGTACGAAATGTCGCACATTTCATTCAAATGTTTTGGACGATTGTCTCGCATGACTGCAATTGGACAGATCAGAGAAACTGAACCCACTGGTCAAGTCCAAGGAAGTCCGTTGCGCGTTCTCCACGGATGCGAGGTCCACTGAGCAGCTGGAACAGATGAAGGCCTTCGAAGAGGAGGCAGGTCGGGCCGCAGGTCGGTCCTCTTCTGTGTTTATCTTCGTCCCGCTCAATCTGGGCTCCACCTTCTCAGGCTCTTTTCGGGAGATGTCAGTTCCTCCCTACGAAGGGAGAGGGCGCCTGTGGCGCGCATGTCTCTCAGTCCCGTAAAAAGGACAAGGATAGATCATCTCCCCGATGACATTCTTGGGGCCGTGAGAGATCTCAGTCCCAGGACTCTTCTGTGTCGACTTCGGTCAAGGTTGTGGCCTGGGCTGCTGGCTTCTCTGTACCCCCATCAGGCCAGCTAGCTAAGACGAGGGACAAAAACCCAGTTGAGATTATTCTCAACCCGTCGTTACTCCTTGAGGCAGACCACTCCTTATTCAGGACCCCTTGTCCTGCCTGCTCCCACCGAGCAGGACACCCAGCCCACTGGGAAACCCCTCGTGGACCCGGTCCCTGACCAGGAAGAACTGCAGTTCTCCCTGGCTCCTTCCGAATGACTCCGTCGGTCCCCCCTGACGGTCCAAGTCAAGGTCTTGGGACCTCTTCAACTGACAGACCGAAGAAGGTGTATAAGCACTCCAAAAAGTGGCACCGCTGCCATTTTTTCTCGTTGTCCTCGGATGAGGAGAGGCTCAATGAAGACTGTGATGGTACGAGGATTTGATGTGGCAGCAGTTGATTATGTCCGGCCAGAAGTAAGCTATAGCTTCTACCCAGACCATTACTTGGCTGTCGCCCTCTATGCAGACGTCGACTCCTCAGGAGCTGGTCCGTATCGTTTCTTCGCCTGTGGAGCCGATCAAGACCTTTCCGGCCCGGCTGAAACTGGCCTCTTCACCGATTGTGGTGGAACCACCACCTAAGCAGTCTCTTTCGGGGGCTTCTTCTAAGGAATCTCTGCCCGTTACGGGCCTTGTGCATAGGCTATCCGTCACCCTCACTCCTGACCGTCCTAGGAAGATGCAGGGTGACGCTGGGTGCCGGCCAATCTATTTGGAGTCCGAGGACTCCAGCCCACATTCTCGCCCCCTGGACAAGGAATCTGTCGGGAGTCACTGATATACTCAAACGAGGGAATTCGCTGACTGAATGCCTTCCCAGTGGCCAAGGCCATTGTTGGTCCAGCTTTGGAGCTGTGGCAGCACCCTGCCTCCTGCCCTCAACCCAAATGGCCTGCAAGTATGCAGTACCCATTGGTTCCCTTTCGAGATTCACAGAGCACTCCTCAGCCGAGGGATTGGTGACTGAATCTGTGTTCAGGCACTCTGGTAATTCAGGAGACACCGATAGACCCCCGTACAAAAAGTCCAAAAAATTGGACCATTCGGCCCGGAAAGTCTGTGCCGCCTCTTCACTGAGCCTTCGTCAGGCAAGCTCGGCCATCGTTATGGCGCATTTTTCTCACGCCCTTCTGGGCTCTCTTGATGAGGTTCTTGCTCATCTCCCCTCAGACCTCCAGACCACAGTCAAACAGGTCCGTGACCAGGGCCGGGTGGTTGCGAAGCAGCAACTCAGACGGCTCTGGACCTCGAGGACTCTTGCGCCCGCTCGGTGGTGGCTGCGGTTGCTGTGCGCTGCAGGGTCTGGCTGAGGGTCTCCATCTTCACGGCGGACACTCTGCACAAGTTGATGGTCATCCCCTTCCTGGGTACCGACCTCTTCAGTCCAGGAGTGGATGGTCACTTGCAGCGCATAGAGAAGTCCAGTGCCACCTTGGACACTGTGACTTCTGCTCAGAAGGAATCCCAGGGTTCCAAAAAGCAGAAAAGGAAAGCTTTTTTGGCCTTCTGCCCCTGTGGCCAAGTAGCCCCATTTCCAATCGAGGCAGCAACAGCAGCAGGCTCAACCTTGGCGCCCTCGGCCCAAGTCAGGACCCCCGGTGGCCCATAAGCCCAGAGGAAAGGGTCCCGGTGGTCCCCAAACCAGATCCTCCTCCAAGCCTGCACAGTGACGGGATGAGGGTTGCCAACCCCATACCCATCACACCAGCTCTGAGTCTTTCCACCTAGTCTGCTGTTACAACGGACAGATGGGTTCTGGAAGTGGTCGGCCAGGGGCTGCCTCTGGAATTCAAGCAGTACCCACCAAGCCGAACCTGCGCCCCATCGCCCAGCTCCTCTGCAAGGAAGTAGTGGCCAGAGTCACAGATCCCCCTGTCAACCCAGGGTTCGTTTTCCTGGTCCCGAAATGGATTGGGGGGGTGGTGCTCCATTCTAGATCTGCATGACCTGAATCAATTTCTCAGGTCCCACACATTCAGGATGGTAATTCTGTCTCAGATCATACCATCTCTCAAGCAGAACATGTGGTTTTGCTCTCTGGATCTCCAGAATGCATTCTTTCATGTCCCGATCCATCCGTCTCACCGTAGGTTCCTCCATTTTCCAGTGGAAGGAGCCCTCTCAGAGTTCCAAGCCATGCCATTCGGCCTGTCATCAGCCCCCCGGGTTTTCACCAAGTGCATTGCAGTGGTGGTGACCCATCTTCAGCATCAAGGGGTCAGAGTGTACCCCTATCTCATTGACTGACTCATAGGTTCCTCCAGACAGGAGGTAGAGAAGTGCAGGTATCTGGCCCTCCAGATCTGCATCGAACTTGGTCTCCTGGTCAAACGAGACGCCCCTTCAGTGGGAGCTGGCCAGCCAGTGGACTCAGCGACATGGTCACTTTGACTAGCTGGTCACTGTGACTCAGAAGATGTGGAACACTTTCCAATGGTGGACCGTCCTAGCACATTTGCAGGAAGGGATTCCGATCATAGAGTCCGTGGACTCTGGACCCCCGAGGAATCCCGATGTCATATCAACCTGCTGGAGCTCAGAGCAGTCTGGCTGGTGGTGTCAGCATTCACTTTGCTCCTTTTGGGTCGGGTGGTGCAAGTCCAGATGGACAATACTACGACTATGTACTATCTCAACAAGCAGGGCAGCACGCACTCCCGTCCTCTGTGCAAGGAAGTGCTCTGCGTCTGGACTCTCGTGTGCCGACTGGAGACAGATCTCCTAGCCATCCACATGGCACAAGCCTCAAATCAGCAGGTGGACGCTCTCAGCTGTGTGGTCGAGGCATCCCCCGAGTGGTTTCTCCATGCAGAGATAGTACACAGCCTGTTCTCCCACTGGGGCAAGCCTCAAGTGGATATGTTAGCCGGATAGCATAAGCTGAGGGCTGTTTCATCCGCCCTTCAGCAGGGCTCGCTGCAGGGGGATGCCCTCTCGAGGCCGTGTACCCCAGGCCTCTTCTATGCCTTCCCTCAGTTCACAAGGTGATCCTCATGGTCAGTAGGGACAAGACCCAGGTGATCCTGGTAGCCACAGACTGGCCTCACCAGTTCTGGTATCCAGATCTCCTCAGCCTCAGCTAGAGGCCTCCGAGGCGTCTTACCGTATGCCCGGACCTGACATCAGTCAATCAAGGGAAGGTATTCCATTTGGTCCTTCAATCCCTGCACCTGACTCCCTGGTTCCTGAGCAGCTAGAGTTCCAGGCTTTGGGTCTCTCAGAGGATGTACTCACCGTTATGGAAACATCTAGGAAGGAGTCAACCAGGAGGTGCTATGCCTTCAAATGGAAAAGATTTTCCACTTGGTGCCAGGGCAAGGGCCTGGGCCCTTTGTCCTGTCTGGTAGCTAGCATCCTCGACTACCTTTGGTCCCTGTCCAAAGGGGGTCCTTGGTCTGTGACCCTTAAGGTGCACCTGGCAGCCATCTCTGCTTACCGGGCAGGGGCCAGTCAACAGACAGTGGCGTAGGAGAAGGTGGTCTGGCGCTCCTTTAAAGGCCTTGACCATATTTATCCTCCGGTTTGTCAACCACCACCACTGTGGGATCTATTGCTGGTACTGGCAAAGTTCATGGACAAGCCATTCGAACTGATGCACAGGTGTGAGATGTCGCATCTGTCATGGAAGACCGCCTTCTTGGTGGCTATCACGTCAGCTAGAAGGACTGGGGAGCTACAGGTGCTTTCTGTCGAGTCTCCTTACCTGGTCTTCCACAGGGACAAGGTTGTCCTGCGCCCCCACCCGAAATTTCTTCCGAAGGTGGTGTCGGAGTTTTGCCTTAACCAGGTGTTGACTCTGCCCATGTACTACCCCAGTTACACCTCGGAGGCTGAGTACAGGCTCCATACTTTAGACCTGAGACGAGCGCTGTCTTATAAGGAGCGGACAGCTGAAGTTCGGGGAGAGGTTCGCCGGCTGTTTATCATCTGTGCTGAAGCCGCACCTGGCAGCTCTGCAGCCAAGCGAACAATTGGCAGATGGATTATATCATGCATTGATCTCTGCTATAGGTTGGCGGGCAAGGAGCCTCCCATAGGGGTAAGAGCTTACGCCACCCGCCATACTGCTGCGTCGGTGGCTGCTTCCAGGGACGTCCCTGTCCAGGAAATCTGCCGGGCTGCTACCTGGAAGTTAGCAAACACCTTCATTTCCCACTATCACGTCGACCTAAATTCACACTGGGATGCTGGTTTTGGGGTCGCTGTTTCCTAAGTAGGGGGTGTGCTCCTTGTCTCCCTCCTCCCGGAGAACTGCTAGGAGTCTACCAACAAGGGTGGAGAGAACAACATATCCACGATCGTATAAAAAACAGGTTACTCACCTGTAACATTACTTCTAGGAGTGGTATATGTTGTTCATCCACACAAACCCACCAGACCTCCCTGGCTTCGACGCACAACCCTCTGCTTCCAGTGGGCAGAGATCTGGTGTCATGGGTTGGAGCCGAGGGATATACTTCCTGGGTGGGTGGGAGGAGCCAGCCTTTAGACCTTCCAGCAAGATTCTTAAAGGGAAAGGACACGCCAACAGGTGTGGATGAACAACATATACCACTCCTGGAACTACTATTACAGCTGAGTAACCTGTGTTTCACACATGTGGAAATGGCTGGGGGTGCTGGAGGAATTAAGAACCTAACTCATTTCCAGGAGTAAAATGGGGAAGGACTGCTCCTGTGTAACATTTACCTACCAAAAACATAAAACTGAATAAACAATAAGTTTATAAAGCACCTTTCATTTTTAAGGGCGTTGTACATATTAAAACAGTACAAATCAAACATTAAAATTCAGCAGTAAACAGATAAAAACCACAACATAGTTAATAACTTCAGTACAATCAATCATCCAGAAAAAACATTTGTCAAAAGTGGGTTTTCAGACCCCTCTTAAATTCCTCTATGGAGGTGCACTTCCGTAACCAGCGGGGTAGAGAATTCCAAAGAGTGGGTGCAGCATAAGAAAATGCTCTACAACCTGATGATTTAAGACTCACTCTTGGAATCTCTAGCAACCACTCGGCTGAGCGGAGTGATCGGCCAGGGCAGTAGGGGACCAGAAGTTCTTTCAGATAGGCCGGACCCTGACCATGTAGGGCTTTAAAAGTCAGTAAACTGACTTTGAAGGCGATCCGCCACCGTATAGGTAGCCAGTGCAGTTCGCGCAGCACTGGGGTAATATGACAGGACCTACTTGTCCCAGTCAAGACCCAAGTTGCTGTGTTCTGCATTAGCTGTAGGTGGCAGATTTCACCCCCAGAAAGCCCAAAGTACAGGGAGTTGCAGTAGTCTAGACGTGAGGACACAAAGGCGTGGACCAACACTGGTAAGGCGTCGGACAGAACAAGGTGCCTAACTCTGGCGATATGCCTAAGATGGTAAATGGAAATATTGACGACTGCTGACACTTGTGACTGCAGTGTCAGCCTGTCATCCAAGATAACCCCCAGGTTACGCACCCGTTCAGAGGTCGGAAGTGAAACGCCATCAAGAAAAATTCCTGAGGGCGTACCAACAAACAACCCCTCTATCTGACGACCCAGGTCCACAACCAAAACCTCTGTCTTTTCTGAGTTCAACTTCAACCAACTAGAATCCATTCAATCTTGGATTTCTTTCAGACAGTTGTTAAACACTGTGTTAAAAATCAACATGTAATGAGGAAATATGTCCAAACAGTCTTGTCAGCTGTATTCAGTCTACATGAAAGGTGGTGAGTTTCCCCAGTGAATTTTGTCCATTTCTAGCACTGTATATGACTTTAGTACTAAATTATGGGATGTCCTGAAATTTTAAGGACTGTTGTGTAACTAAGTTCTGCTACTACCAACTGTCATTGTATCTGGCACTGGGCAAAGTGAAAATACCATGCAGTTTGCATATTGTGAATTGTCAGTGTTTTCTATGCGATTTGGACTTTGCGGTGAATTTTACTATGCAGAGTGCCACAGTTCGCACCAAACATTCACCACAAAGTACACATTTTCATAGTAAAATTTGCCACAATTTGCAGTGAATTGGCATAGTGCACACTACAGCAATACTCTGCATAGTATGCAGATTTGTAGATTCGCAACACAATTGTGTTACAGGGAAAGCTTTTGAAAGGACTGTATTGAGCCTGTACGTCACGTTTTCCTGTAGAAGCTGGGGTTTTTTTAATACTTAATTGTTTCGTATTCTGTTGTTGTTCCATCATTTCCAGCCATTAAGTTACCTCACTGGGTGTTTCCAAGTTGCACATTGTTGGTAAGGACCATTTAAGTACTGTATGATGCTGTTCATGTCGCTTCTGACAACAGATTCCTGCATTACAACACGTGCAGTAGGACAACCGCGTTAGAACTTAACGTGGAATGGAAACTTCATCATACAATTCTAAAATAGTTCTTGGTATATAAATCAGAAACTGTTTATTATACAGTAGGCATAGAAATGAAGCACAAATCCTGTAATCTCATTGGCTACCTGGCACTCCTCTCCCGTTGTAAAAGCTACAATCACCCCACGGGAAGAGGTGCCAGGCAGCTGCATCTCTATAAACCCATGCGACCCCTGAAATTGCCAACCAAAGCCACCATATTGAACCCCACTAAACTGCCGTGTACCGCAGCTGACCACAAATTCAGACAGACTTGAGCTGTAAAATGTCACCACTCCACAAACTTAGAAACCCTACCTAGACAAAGTCTTGCTGACCCATTTAAAAAAAAAAAAAAAAAGTTTTCACCTTAACCGTCGCTGTCTCCCTCTTGACTCCATGTGCATCAGTGCTGAACCGGACCAGTGAAAATTGCGCCTTCCTTAATTTTAATATATGCTCTGCCATTGAACTTGAAGATACATCTCCTCTCACTCATTTCCTTTCCTTTATGCAGACAATAACCCTCGCACCTAGACTCCTAAGAAACTCACTGGATCCCACTCTCCCAACTCTAAACTACCAGTCCCCAGTGCACCTAACTGGAAACATCACTCATCACGCTTAATATCTCTCAAGTAAACTGCGCTGACACACTGCTGCTTCATGCGCTCCCAAATGCTCATCTGTGAAACAATAGCACATCGTCAGGGGCTCTATCCATCAGATGTGCAAAAAATAATGCAAATATCCTGGAAGTAATATCTATCTGAGAGTAACAGGATGCTGACGCATTTCCTGCCCCTGGTGTGTTGTTAGTCACTTGGCTGTGCCTCGTGACCGAACAGCACCCCAGGGCTTGGGTAAATCCTGGCATCACCAACATCCTCTCATGGTATATTGCTTAATGGAACAATATCAGAACTGAAATCAGTATTTGAAAAACCTACAGGAAAAATTGGCTTACCAAGCCAGTGCTGTTGTTTAAGCGAAGTGGGCTTATGGACTATCGCAGCAGACCGGTCCACATCATGGAACATCAGTGAAGCAGCTTTGTTTACAGCTGTACTGTTTGAATCTTCCTTTTATCTTTACATTTGGTCTTTGTTGGTTTAAAACGTTTACTGTACAGTAAGGTTAAGGTTTTAATATCTGGATAATGTGGATAGTGAAAGTATTCTACAATAATGAAAGTGTAAACGAGATATCTGTAGAATTACCATATAGTATGTACACTAAACATTGTACACATGTATTTCAGTCAGGCATCAGTGTGGTATGTAAAGGAGCTATTTGCATTTAAAAAAAAAAGTTATGATCTGATTTTGACATCCATTCAGCAGTGCAGTAATGTGACTTATACGTCTGATTGTTTATTCATGAGCTGAACTGGCTCATTGATTGGCTTCCGTGCCAGTCTGAAATCAATTAAAAATGACCGGCACAGCAGCAGCACTCTGCTCACCCACTGTAGGATGACAGCAGTGGCGTGGAAACAAAACTGTTTTCAGCACTAAACACTTGAAGAAAAAAAAAATTCATTTTTGCGATTAGACTTATCACAATAATGACCTCACAGCTGGTCATTTCCTTTGATTAACGACTCGCTGGGTGGGGTTGGCCCTTGGCTGTGCCTTGGGGCCCCCCCCCCGCCAGTCGTTAATTGCCAGGAAATGCCCGGCTGTTTGGCCATTATTGATTAAGTGTTGTACTGTTACAAAATTACACCGAATATGCGGGAGTTTAGTCTTTGTGGCTGTGGTAGAGAAACCTATCCTGTTGAGAACTGATAACACTTGAGCCATGACCAAACTATGAAAAAGGCAAGAATCTTCACAGGTTCATATAAGCAGTTATGAAATGCATTTTAAGCAATGGCAAGTGTGTTGGTTTCCAATCTACTTACCTCAACCTCCTGCCTCACATATCGTTGACAGGGCTTCAAAACTAAAATCAAGCACAAATGATAAACATCAGGGTGACTGATAAAGAAATGGTAATATCTGCTCAAGCAGCAGTTCTACTATGTAACTTAGTATGAAAAGCTTTTGTTTCCTAAAGGTGAATTAGGCTGTCAGTTCACAAGAAGCGTGGGGGGTGTTAAAGCTCATTTTCTCAAGAATCTAGGAGTTGTATAACTTTCCCGCTTGCCAAATGTATAGTCAGACCCCAAGAAAACCTTGTTTTTGGTTTTCTTAGGAGTAACAGAGAGCTTGTGTCTCAGTGGTAGCACCCCCTCACTACCCTCAAGTGATACCCATGGCTAAGACTTTGTGCTAATGAATATAACCAAGGCACTATGATTCTTCTCCGTTTCCTCTGTCTTTCTGAACTATTGCCACCCTTCAGGATAGCTGCTCAGAGAGGGTGGGTTGAAGTTTTTTGAGTTCCTGCAATTTTCCTCTGCCCTCCCAGCAGTTAGTGTTGTCATGATATTAGAAAATCTACTCTTTGATTTGCTGTCAGTGTGTGTGTGCAGTTGCAAGGTGGCCTGTGCTGTTCCCTTCTGGGTAGTCCAGAGTCTAACCTCTGTGACTAAGCCACAATATAATAATATGCTCCAGCTCAACTAATATTTAAAAAAAAAAAAATCCGATATCAACTGCTTCTTTTGGGGGAAAACATCGTAAGAACTGCTTGTTGGAAAGAAACCATACCTCTCAACCTTAAAAATCAAAGCACTGGCCTTCAAAAATCATAGCAGAGGGCTGGAATGTGTAGCACTTTCTTATTTTAAATATGTCTACAGATAGTTGGCCCCCTATTGTTGGTGATAATGAATGTTTCTATCAACCTAGTTCAATGATTTAATAGTTTGTGTGTCCAGAAATAGCTCTTAACATTATGAGGAACATCAGTAAACCTGTGCAGAGCAAGGGTAAGTTTGAGTGTGAAAATCATAGCGTTATGCAAAATTCATTGCAGTTGAGAGGTATGAAAGAAACAATTCTAAGAAAACTAGTTTCACCCCACTCTAATTACAACGCAGTGTTAACTCCCATCTTCTAGTTTTCCCATCTCACTAATGACCAACACTTGTGCATGTTTTGTCCTACCCCCTGCATTTTGTTCCATAAAGTAACACTGCTAATGCTCTACTATCAATGTATTACATGGTAAAATACATTCTGGAGTTGTTAGACTGCATCACCTACCAGATCTGTCAGTGTTGCACTCCAATCTAAAGAAATTTAGGAGCTTGAAATGTGGTATAAATTGCTTAGCATGTGGTGTGTTCCATCTGCAACAGAACGGCCTTGTACAGCTCTGTGTAGGATCTTCACACATGAGACAGTGGCCCTGAACTTTGAATTTTAATTTTCAAAGATTCCCTGTCCTATGCACATCTCGAGGCACTAAACACTCCCGGATTCTGATCTTGTTTTACGCTGAAGAGAGCAGTCTCGAGAGTTGAATCTGTGGCTAAGTCATTTACTACTTGTTTTCGGTCCATCTGATCATAGTTTGTTTGCCTCTGTTTTTTGAGCAATTTCAGTGTTTTTTCATACAGTTCCCAAGCACTTTTAACAAACTTGATTTGGGCTGCAGTCACAGTTTAACATTTAGCCACACGGTTACATTTTACGAGTTCCACTTGATAATATTTTCGATCAAAAATTATTTGCGCTGTTTTTAAGGCGGTAAAAGTGTGGTTTAGAGTAAAGCAGTCTTGGCTGATTGAGGGATCCTAGTCCGCTTACTGTGAGTGATTGACATTTTAAACTGCTTCTGCCAAATTGAAAGCACTAGTAAGCAGCTCACAGGACCATGGTCACTATCTGAATATGGTCTGCTCACAACGACTGCTTGAGTTCAGTACAGCTGTGAAGGACTGCAGTCAGAACCATGGCAGTGGTGCCCATTCTACTCTCATGTCCAAGTCAGAATCACAGTTGAACAATAAAGTGTGCCATCACCTTGCCTAAGGCAGATAGCATTCAGCGTGCTACAGATCTGTGGGCATAGAAAAAGATTAGGTAAAATGTGACTATACATGTGTTTTGGTTTTTTGGTCCTGAAACACTGAAAAAGGAGGTGACTAGATAAGCAGAGGCAGTCACTGCAGCGCCAGTATCTAGTTCTGAAGAGTGTTCCCATGTACTAAGGTCGAGAACTATGCTTTGAATATGCCTGATGACCTAGCTTCCCCTAAAGACCAGTCTAATAAAGCTAGGTCAATAAGGAACCCTTCAAAGAGCAGAAGTCACTTACAGAAGAACGCTGTGATAAAAGGATTCTTCAAAAAAAAAAGATTCTTACTAAAAGGGTGGGGGTCCTCATGGAAACCTGTGAAGAAAAACAGGGAAAGAAAAAAATTGGAACCAGAAAAGGAAAAAACTAATTGAGACTATTATTTATCCCACTGAAAATACTCAAAAGTCCCCCATGGAAGATCTTAACCTAATTATACAATTCTTCAAAACTGTAAAGGACGACTAATATTTGCTAGAAGTGGGGGAGGAACCCAGAGGCCACTGACAAGGATGATATGTGCACCCCCCAAAAAATCCTGTGTGGTATTTTTGAAAGGGATGGCAGAGGTGTGTATATATACCTATGGTAGAATCTGTACCAGATGTAGGTGAATCAGTATGCTGACCACTGAAAAGATCAGTATCCCCATTCATAACCCTTTCAAGCAAGTGAGCAGAAAGATTGTACAGTTGCCCACGTCGGCTACAGCAGTTGATAAGAAAATAGAAAAGAGAGATATGGGCACTGGAACATGGTCTGAATACCTGTACAAATAACCAAACTATATTAACTTAGTGTTTGATAACTGGGTGAGTGGGCTATGTGGCTTGTTTATAGGCACCATCCCAAGGGCCTAATACTGGCAGCTGCCTGTAAAAGAGCAAAGACAACTTTTCAATATTGCCTCCTGATAAACTCCAGGAGGTAAACATGTTGTGAAGGGGGGCCTGTTCATCAGCTAATCTTATAAAAGAGTCAGCTTTCTGTAGTTACACAGCACCTTCCAGGAAGCACTCTGCAAAGGGCTGCCACCCTTCTGTGGTGACGTGGCAGCAGATGACTGGGCCAAATTGATGAACCTGGTTAAAACAGATTTGGATGCTGCCAAATATCAGTTGCAAATTGCAGTGGACGTAAATGGTGTGGCAACCGGGGCTCTAGCTATTGCAGTATCCAGTAGGAGGTATGCATTACTTAGGACCACAGGTTTATCTGTGGACCTGCAAAATAATGCATCATATTTCCCCTTTGAAAATGCAACCCTCTTTGGAGATCAGAAAGTTATATGGACAAGGCTGGAAAAAAAAAATGTTTTTAAATCTGATGTGAATAGAATAAGCTGGTTCTGTAGGCATGGGAAGGGGTTCTGCCATGAACAGTATTACTAACAACCATGCAATGGCCTCACATAAATGGAGGGGCAGATGACAAGCAGCCTCCGCACTGTTCTCAGCGACCAACAACTAATCCTGACCTTTTACAGATTGCCATATATATCAGCCTCCAATTGGGGGAAGTGCCTCTTTTACCACCTCCATTAATGCTAGTCTGTCACAACAGACAAATGGGTGCTAGAGATGGTGAGAGGATGGCCTCTGTTACGTGTTACAATACCCAAGCAAAAGCAACTAAGAAATTTCAATCTAAGTTCAAAAGAAGAGTTGCTGTAGTTACAGTTGTAAGTTTAAAAGCTGCTAGAAATAAATGCCATAGAGAAAGTAGCCCTCGGGGAAGAGGAAAAGGGAGTTTCTCAAAGTACTTCCTAACAAAGAAGGAAAAAAAACAGAGTGGTAGCCAATTCTCAACTCAAGATATTTAAATGTGCACATAAAGATTCAAAATGGTCATCTTAACAGACAGCAAATTTAAATTTGTGTGTTTAATTTTCAGATTTACAGCAAGGAGACTGGCTTTACTTGCTGGATCTAAAGGATGCTTACTTCCACATTCCAGTCAAAGAATGCCACAGAAAGTACCCAAGGTTCAGGATAATTAGAATTAGGATCAGTTCCAGGCAGTGCCTTTCAGTCTGACCTGTGTGCCAAAGATATTTACAGAGTGTATGGCTGAAGTAGCAGCAGCATTTTGAAGGGATGGAATCAATGTATCCATACTTTGATGACTGGTTTGTGTGTGGGAGACCTAAGGAACATGTACACTGCTTAATGGAACAAACAGCATGCATGATGGGAAACGGCAGTTCATTCTGAACCTGGAAAAGTCATGTCCAGAACCTGATCAGAACAGAACACCGTTCATGCAAGAGCCTTCCTCCCACAGGAAGTAGCTCAGCCTTTGATCTTTTTCTCAACCTTCTTTCAGGATGGAACAATGAGGACGGCACGAGATTCTACGGTTACTAGGATTCTTGTAATCCAGAACTACCATGGGCAGGAGAACATAGGAGAGCAAGTGGTACCTCAGGAAATAGTGGTCTCAACTCATACAGCTTTTGACTGTTCTAAACTAGTTCAAGGAAGTCTCTTAAAATCGCTTCATTGGTGGGAAGTGGTGAAGCACTTGAGATCTTTTTACAGCAAGCAGTTCAAAACATAATCTTGATAACAGACGCCTCTTTACTTGCAGTGGGGAGGACACATCCTGCACCACACTGGAAGGGGACTACATAGAAACATAGAATTTGACGGCAGATAAGGACTGCTTGGCTCACCCAGTCTGCCCATTTCCCTACCTAATGGATAAGCTGCAGATCCTAGTTAACCAGCAGCCTACTTCTTCCTACCCCCACCCCCGCGAATTGCCTTATGACTGTCCCATGCATGCTTGAATTCCACCACTGTTTTTGACTCCACAACCTTTTCTGGAAGGCCGTTCCATGCATCCACAACCCTCTCTGTGAAAAATACTTCCTTAAATTACCTCTGAGCCAGCTCGATCTTCAAATTGTGCCCCTTGTTCTGCACACTTTTTGAAAGATGCTACCTCTTGGACTTTGTTGATTCCCTTGAGGTACTTGAAAGTTTTCATCATGTCCCCCTCTCCCTCCTTTCCTCAAGGCTATACTTATTAAGCTCCTAAGTCTCTCTCATATGTCTTCCAGTGCAGACCCTGCACCATTTTAGTTGCCCTCCTCTGACAGCTTCCATCCTGTCTATGTCTTTATGGAGATTGGTCTCCAGAACTGCACGAAAATTCAGATGGGATCTCACCAGCTGTCTGTACAGAGGGATAATAACTTCCTGTTTTCTACTGGTGATGCCTCCCTATGCATCCCAGTATCCCCCTGCCTCCTTGCTGCCCTCTCACATTGCTTGGCCCACCTTTAGGTCATCTGATATGACTACCCCAGGTCCCTTTCCATTTTTTTGTTGTTAGTATCTCACCCCATTGTGTACTCTTCCCTGGGTTTTGTTTCAGGTGCATTACCTTGCACTTCTTAGCATTGAATCTAAGCTGCCGTACTTTGACCATTCCTCTAACTCTTGCCAAGTCCCTTCTCATCCTTTCCACCCCACCTTTGTGCATCAACTCTGTTGCAGATCTTTGTGTCATCTGCAAAGAGACATACTTTTCCTTCCAGTCCCTTTGCAATGTCGCTATAAAGACATTGAAGAGGACCAGTCCCAATACTGAACTGCAGTACCCCACTAGTAACCCCTTCTTTCTGTAGAGTGGACTCCATTTACTATTACCTCTGTGTCCTATTCTCCAGCCAATTCTTTACCCAGGCTGTCATCTTGGGACCCACTCCCAGGCTGGCTACCTTGTATATTAATCTTTTGTGTGGGACTGTGTCAAATGCCTTGTTAAAGTCTAGGTAGGCCATGTCCACAGCCCCTCCCTGATCTACTGCTTTGGTCACCCAGTCAAAGAAATCTATCAGATTTGTCTGGCATGACCTTCCCGCTGTGAATCCATGTTGCCTTGGGTCCTGTGCCCCTCTAGATACTCAACAGTTTCCTTCAGAAGTGATTCCATCATTTTCCCTACCACTGAGGTTAAACTAACAGGTCTGTAGTTTCCTGCTTCTGCCTTGCTCCCACTTTTGTGAAAGGGAATCACATCTGCCCTCCTCCAGTACCACCCCATCCTCCCATGATTTGTTAAAGAGGGTAGTCAGTGGTGTCACTAGTTCTACCCTTAGTTCTTTTAGAATTCTGGGATGAATCCCATCAGGCCCCATTGCTTTGTCCACCTTCAGTTTTAAGAGTTCTTTCAGAACCCTTTCTTCTGTAAATGGGCTGGTATCAACTTCTGTATCCAGAGTGTTTCTACTGTTTGTTTTAGGTACCTCCCTCTTCCTTTGTAAATACTGGAGCAAAATAGTTGTTTAGTATCTCTGCCTTTTCACAGTCACCCTCTGCCCACCCCTCCTCCCCTTTATTAAGCCTCGCTATCCCTCCCTTGGTCTTCCTTCGCTCCTTGATGTACCTATAAAAGGTTTTATCCCCCTTCTCAACTGAGTTGGCTATCTTTTCCTTGGTTCGGGCCTTTGCTGTTCTGACTGCCTTCCCAGCTTCCTTTTGTTTTAACTGATACAGTTCTCTGCCCTGCTCCTTCTGTGATTCCTTGTACTTCCTGAATGCTTTATTTTTCTCTTGAACCTTAACTGCCACTTCCTTTGAGAACCATAGTGGTTTCTTACATCATTATGTTTTGTTTATTTGCTTCACACAAAGGCTTGTTACCTCTGTGATGGCAGTTTTTATTATTCCCCATTGTTCTTCCACCTCTCCTTCCTGCCCACTTGCTAGTGCATTCCTTAGGCACTCACCTATTTGGCAAAGTCAGCCCTCCTAAAGTCCAGTACTTTTGCCTTTGTATGGTTTGACTCTATTGCTGTGTTTATTGTGAACCATACTGTTCGATGGTCGCTAGTTCCCAGATGGCTACCCACTTCTACATGTGTGATCCTCTCTTCATCTCCATTTGAGAGAACCAGGTCTAAGATTGCTCCCTCTCAAGTGGGCTCCAATACTAGTTGTCTGCTAGGCACCCTGTAGGCATCTAGAATAACCCACTCTTCAAGTGGCTGCTGCAACTGCACCCAGTTAACATCTGGCATATTCAGATCACCCATCAGCAATATCTCCTTTTTCTGCCATTCTAAGTATACTTTCTATCATTCCTTGTCCATTTCCTCCCCTGAGAAGGGTTCTAGATACAACCCCTGTGTGGATTGTGTGCCATGCCTGTCTCCAAATTTACCCACAGTGCTTCTTCTCCTCCGTGTTTTCCTTTTGTTCTGTTGCTTGATTCTTCCTTATGTAAAGAGCTACCTCCTCCTCCTCTTTTACCCTCCCTGTCCCTCCTGTAGATAGTGTATCCTGGTATGTTTACGTCCCAGTCATGGTTTTGTGTGTACCGTGTGTCTGTGACTGCCATGATATCCGGATGTTCCTCCTCCATCAAGGCCACTAATTCAGGAAACTTGTTACTCAGACTACAGGCATTGGTACTCATTGCTCTCCATTTTTTGATGGCTTTACCTTCTGTTGCAGCATCCCCCACTGACCTTTCTCCCTCGGTCTTTTTCTCATTTAGTACCCTGTTTTGTAGGGAGAGGCTGGGATTTTCCTGCTGCTTATCAGTGCCTCCTCCCTTGACTAGTTTAAAAGCTTGCCAATGAAGCATTTAAACCGATTGCTCAAAAGACTTGTTCCCTTCTTGGACAGATGCAGACCATCCTGCCAGTATAGGCTGGTGTCCCTCCAGGTGGAACCTCAGTCCCCAATGAAGCCAAACCCCTGTGCTCCACACCATTTTTTCAACCATTCATTAAACTGCATGGTGCAAAGTACCTTTGCCTCCCTCATGCCATTGACAGGCAGCACCTCTGAGGATACTGTGTGTGCTACTTGTCTTAGGCCCCACTTCAATTCTACATAGTCCTTCTGCACTGCTCTAATCTCATGATGAGCCAAGTCATTTGTTCCTAGGTGGACAATGACGTCCAGCTCAAACTCCCGTGCAGCTGTTCTCGTGATCCTGAGTATGTGCTTCCTGTCCCTCCAAGCCCTGGCACCAGGCAGGCACCTTACTTCAGTTTTCCCTGCTCCCCCCAGTTCTATCCCCCTAATAATTGAGTCCCCCACCAGGAGCTGCTTCCTTTCCTTGTGGTGTCCTCTGATTCCTTCCTGTGGGCCTCCGTTGGACAGTTGTCCTCAGCCTCCTTAGTCTCCTCTGCGGGTGATCCATAGGGGAGCTATGCTCCCCAGAATGGTGTATGGATTGTGGAGTGAACAACTGACTGGGGTGTGTCTGTTCCACCATCCTCACCTCCCTGAGCCCACTGTGGTCCAACTGCTGTGCTTTCTTTGCAACCTCTGAGGTAGTGTTGGTGGCTGTGGTGCTCCCTGGATGGGGGAGGTTCCCTTCCTACCATCCAGTGTGGCCTGGGGAAAGGTTCCCTTACTACTGTCCAGTGTGGCCTGAAGACAGGCAACTTCCTTCCTCAGGGCAGAGAGTTGTCTGCAAATAGGGCAGCATCTCAGCCTCCTGGAAGACTGCTGCCCCACAGCCATTACATTGCACTACTCCCCACATGTTTATCTACTTTGTGTGTGTGTTATTGGTTTGTTATATAGAAACATATATATTATACAATGTGTGTGCTTATATTGTCAGTGCACTGTGCTAGAGAGGATATGACAGTGATATGCACCTTGCACTCTTGAAATGATGTCAGAACCCCAGGTATAAAGGAACTATTTCCAGGGGTGGTAAGGGGTTGGGCCTAAACTGTGCCCTCACAAAACAATCAGCTAAAAGCTCTGACCCACCGCTGCGATGAGTGCCTTTCTGTCAGCAAGATGCCCTACACAACAATTTGACAGAGAAAATACCCTGCTAATCAAACAGAGAAAAATCCAGACATCCAAGTCAGACACAGGTAAACCTCCCCAGCCAAAACAGCCTGGTGGTTTGTGCTCTGAAAGCAGTCAGCCCCAAAATAAGTCAGCTGTGCTTTAAACTCTTCCTGCACTGAAAGTCTTAAGAGTTGTAGCAAACTTAAAGTTAGATCCACTTCCCTCTATTGCTTGAAAGACTGTCTTTTCCTGATAATTCTAAGTTCCTTATTTCACCTTTCAGTTAGAAGTAGCCTCCATCTGCAGAATATCTGCTACAAACCAAAGAAAATTGTAAGGTTCACCTTCCTCTGTTGTGAGCACAACTCGCTTTCTGGCAAATCCTATGTTCAATATTGCAGCTTCCAGCCAGAGGTAGTTTCACTTGAAGAATATTAGCTGTTCTGATGAGTTTGCTATAAAACACTTACTTATAATACTATTGTTCTCAGGTTTGTTACCAAAGCTATTGGCTGATAAGTAGCTATGATGTAAGCACTTCCTGACAAAGTCTGGTCTGGCCTTTTAAGGCACACACAGATAAACACAAAAAACAGTTTCTACCCCCTAGGGCACTGTCTGGGTCAAATACACAACCTGTACCTGCACTTATTTCAGGATTTATGACAAATTCTTAGCCCAGGGTTTAAACTCTTCTTGCACTGAAAAGCGTAAGAATTGTAACAAACGTAAAGCTAGATCCATCTCCCTCTGCTGCTTGAAAGACTGCCTTTTCCTGATAATTCTAGGTTCCTTATTTCACCTTTCAGTTAGAAGTAGCCTCCACCTGCAGAATATTTGCTACAAACCAAAGACAATTATAAGGTTCACCTCCCTCTGTTGTGAGCACAACTCGCTTTCTTGCGAATCCTATGTTCAGTATTGCAGCTTCCAGCCAGAGGTAGTTTTACTTGAAGAATATTAGCTGTTCTGACTGTGGAGACCAGAAGAGAGGCAAGAGCATATAAATTTGCTAGAGGTCATAGCAGTGTTGCCCTCCATTTCAGAAATAATTGGGGGGAGGGGTGTCAAGTCCTGCAAATCAGGACAGACATTACCACAACAATGTATGATATCAACAGGCAAGAGGGTGCAAGGTCCTCAAAGTTGTGCACAGAGACACTAAAACTGTTGGACCTGGCCTGTATATTGCATAGCCCCATATCTGCACTCCATGTGGCAGGAAAGGATAATATTCTTTCTAGGGACATGGATATGTTGTTCACACTTATTGGCAGGTTCCTTGCCGCTTTAAATCTTGCCGGAAGGTCTTCAAGCAGGCTCCTCCCACCCACCTGGGTAGTAAAACTCTTGGCTCCGCCCCATGATGCCAGATCTTCCTTACCGCTTGGAAGCTCAGGTTCCCTCCTTAACGCGCTGCGTTTAAGACTGGTTCCTAATTCTTCGAAAGTTCGAAATCAAAAGTTTTTGCTGAAGACTTCGGGTCGTCTTCCCTGCTGGCCATGACAAATCGACCCCGGTTTCGGAGGTGCCCTTGGCGGGCAGAAGATGTCTAGGACGGATCCGCACTCCACGTGAGTCTACTGTCTGGGCCTTGAGCACGACTCCAGCTCCGCGCGACTTGTGCTCTTCCTTTTGGCCCACGCCCTGAAGACCGTATGTCTGGACATAACTGGGGCGCCCTGAGAAAAGAATTCCTCCGTGAAATCTAAAGAGGCCCGATTATGGTGTCCGGCGTGGCTCGGTCGGATCAGCTAGAGAGATGATCGCCTCGAAGAGGAGGCGCGCGGGCCGCTTCTACCTTGGCTGCGCATTTGTCCCGCTCTCTCTCGGTGCCTCGCATCGGCTTCTTTTAAGAGTTTGTCTGACCCTCTCACCAGGGTGAGGGTCCAACTTTTCGGACCTTTTTCCAGGTCCAAAAGAGCAAAGTAAGTCTCCGTCGACGCCTTGGGAGCGGGAAAGATCCCCTCCTCTGTCGACAGTCGACTTCGGTCGACCTAGCTTCGCCACTGGTCTTCACGGTGTCACCTCACAGGCCAGTTGACCGAGACTCCGCCAACGCGTCGAGATTTTTTCGACCCGTTAGACTGGTTGTCGGCTGGAGAAGCTGAGAATCCCTCTCCGGTTCCCGGTGGAGTTGAGGATCCCGCTCGGTTTGCCTGTGCCTCCGGTTCCGGAGCTCTGGTGGATCGCCGAGCCGAGGGGAGGCCGATTTCGACACTTCTCTCGCCTTCCTCGGCCTAGTCGAGACTCTCGGTCTCGACATCCTTTCACGGTCCACCGATCCCGCCGGCCATAGGCGGTCTCGGTCTCGCACTGTAGCAAGCGGCGCCGCTGCTCTTCCTCGATCTAGGGAGGCTTCGCAAGTTGCCGGAGGTACGAGGAACTTATGGCAACAGTTCTTTGATCGGAATAAGCCGACCCAGTCGCCTTCCCGCCGCTAAGTGGCTGTCACCGAGCAGCCGAAACAACCCTCATTGTAGTCGAGGAGCCTGTTCTCAGGCTAGTTCGCCACTCCAGCTGCTCCCACCGCATCTTGGTGGAACCTCCGCCTACAGCCATTAGTTGGGGCTCCACCAAAATTCTCGGTCGGCTTTTGGGTTTGCCCTATAGGCTGTCTGTCACCCTCACTCCCGATAAACCTCGGGCAGGTGGAGGTGGCTCAGGCCCGAGGCAGCTCTTTGAGGACTCTTCTGAGTCCGATGATGGTTCCTCCTCTTCTCCAAGCACATGGACTTGAGTCTCTGAGGCAGTCAATGGACGACAGCCCTTCATCCTTCTTAGGGTTGCTTCGACTCATCTCGAGTCCACTGGGATGAAGCTCAACCGCTTCTAAACAGGCCAGGTATCCCCTCACGGAGATTCTGGACCGAGGGATTCTCCTACAGAGGCCTTTCTGGTGGCGGGCCATAGTGGGTCCGGCCTTGAACTTTGGCAGCGCCCTGCTTCCTGCCCTGCGCCGGCCAGGTTGGCCAGGAAGTATGTGTCCCACCGTTCCCTGTCCGTTTTGAACACCCTCGGCCGAGGGTGTTACGACTGCCCGGCGTGCCGGGAGCGCCAGGGATGTGGACAAACCTCTGACAAGGAATCCAAGAAATTGGATTATGCCGGGCAAAAGTCTATGCTGCATCCTCTCTCGCCTTTGTCAGGCCAGTTCCGTCCCTCATGGCACATTTTTCTCACGCCCTGTTGGGCCCCTGATGAGGTTGTCCTCATCTTCCGCAGATCTGCAGACTACGGTCAGGCAGGTGCGACCAGGCAGTGGCCAAACAGCAACTCCAGACTGTGCAGACATCGGGACTCGTACAGGTCTGTGGTGGCCGCGAGGCTATGCGCGCCATCGGGCTTGGCTGAGGATATCCACCTTACCTCGGATACCCAGCAAGTTGGCGGATGTTCCTTTTTGGGACTGGCCTTCAGCCCTGGGGTGGAAGGTCACCTGCAGAGGATCGAGAAGTCCAATGCTACCTTGACTCAGTCTCTTCTGCTCAGAAGGACAAAGGCCGCAAGCCACAGCCTAAGCCCTTTCGTCCTTCTGCGCCCGCGGCACGCCCAGCCCAGCAACGTCAGGGCCAGCAGGCTCGACCTTGGTATCCCAAACCCAAGCCGTCGGCTTCCTCCAACAGGAAGCAGGGAGGTAAAGGCCCAGGAGGTCCCTCGGCCGGTCCCTCCTCCAAGCCTGCCCCGTGACGGGCTGAGGGGTGTCGCCCCCATCCCTGTCACCTCACCCCTGGTTCCCCTCGTGGGGGGACGGCTCAGACACTTCCTTTCCGCCTGGTCTGCTGTTACCACGGACAGGTGGGTACTGGAGGTGGTGGGAAAGGCCTACTTGGGCTCAGCAGGCCTGCCTTCAGAGCCATCGCACTGGGGCCTCTGGGTCCAGAGCCTCACTGGCTCGCCGAACCGACATCGCTTCTCCTCCAAAAGGAGGTGATCACGGAGGTGGAGGACCCTCTTCAGACCCGGGTTCGTGTCCAGGTATTTCCTGGTTCAACGGACGGGGGCTGGCCCATTCTCTAATCTACACGACCTGAACAAGTTCCTAAGGTCTCGAACCTTCAGGATGGTCACTCTGGCGAGATAATACCATCTCTGGAACATGGCGTGTGGTTCTGCTCTCTGGACCTACAGGGACGCCGTTTTCACGCCTCTATCCGTCCACATACGGAGATTCCTCCGCTGAAGGGAGGGATCCCTCGAATTCCGAGCCATGCCCTTTGGCTTATCTCCAGCTCCCAGGGTCTTCACCAAATGCATGGCAGTGGTGACAGCATTCCTGCAGAGCCGAGGTCCGGTGTACCTTACCTGGACGATTGGCTGATAGCAGCCTCCTCCAGACGGGAGGTGGAGCGGTCCAGAGGTCTGGCCCTCCAGGTTTGCTCTCAAGTTGGCCTTCTCATCAACGAGGCCAAGTCGGAACTCGAGCCGAAGCAGGTGACCCTGTTCATCGGGCAGAGCTTGACTCTTCGAGCCAGAGCACGGCTCCGCGGACAGGGCCGAGGTTCTACCTTGCCCTAACCATCATTTCTGGTTGGGCACCGCGCCTGCCCGGACTTCCTGCCTTCTGGGTCTCATGGCGGCCTGTACCAGTGTGGTCCGATGGGCCTGGCTGGCACATGCGCCCCTTCAGTGGGATCCAGCCAGTGGTCACAACGCCAGCATCCTTTGGACCAGCTAGTGATAGTGACCCAGGAGATGTGGAACGCCTCCAGTGGTGGACCGTTCCATTCCATCTGCAGGAGGGCATCCTGTTTGTCCACCCCGAGCCGACGGTCTCTCTATCGACAGATGCCTCTCTGATGGGTTGGGGTGCCCATCTGGGGGAACACAGTGCACGGCCTCTGGTCCCCGCGGGAGTCCCGATGCCACATCAACCTGCTGGAGCTCCGAGCGGTCCGCCTAGCTCTCACCGCCTTTGCTCCGTTTCTCCGGGGTCAAGTGGTCCGAGTCCAGACGGACAATACCACGACCATGTACTACCTGAACCGCCAGGGCGGGACGTGCTCCATGCTTCTCATGCAAGGAAGCCCGCATTTGGTCACTCGTGCGCAGCCTGGAGGCGGATCTCCTAGCCATTCATGTGGCAGGAGCCTCCAACACCCTGGCCGATGCCCTGAGCCGGATAGGGGCTGCATCTCACGAGTGGTCTCTCCTGCCGGAGGTAGTACAAGATCTGTTCTCCCACTGAGGCACACCTCAGGTGGACCTGTTTGCCTCCAGGGAGAACGCGAAGCTGAGGCTGTTTCATGCCCACCCTCCTCAGCAGGGCTCGCTGCAGGGGGATGCCTTCTCGAGGCTGTGGACCCCGGGCCTCTTCTACGCCTTTCCCCCATTTCCCTTGATTCACAAGGTGCTTCTCAAAGCAAGGAGGGACAAGGTGCAGGTGATCCTGATAGCCCCAGACTGGCCCTGCCAGTTCTGGTAAACAGATCTCCTCAGCCTCCGCTCCAGGCTTCCGAGGCAGCTTCCAGCTCGCCCGGACCTGCTCTCAGTCAATCAGGGGAAGGTGTTCCATCCGGACCTTCAATCCCTGCACCTGACGGCCTGGTTCCTGAGCGGCTAGAGTTCCAGGCCTTGGGTCTTTCCGACGAGGTCCTCAATGTTGTTGAGGCGTCCTGAGGAGTCGACCAGAAAATGCTACGCTTCAAATGGAAGAGATTCTCCATTTGGTGTCAGGGCAAGGGCTTGGACCCTTCCTCCTGTTCTGTGGCAAGCATTTTGGACTATTTATGGTCCCTTTCTAGTCAAGGGTTGGGTGACCGACCCTAAAGGTGCACCTGGCAGCCATCTCTGCCTAGGCGTGGGCAGGGGCAGTCGGTGGCGCCGGAAAGGTGGTCGGGCGCTTTTCAAAGGCCTTGATCACATTTCCCTCCGTCGAGAACCTCCACCTCTGATTTACTGCTGGTACTGGCAAAGCTCATGGGCAAGCTTATTCAACCAATGCACAGGTGCTCTCTCACCTGTCGGGAAGACCGCTTTCTGGTGGCTATCACGCCAGCCAGAAGGATGGGAGAGCTCCAGGTGCTTTGCATCGAGTCTCCTTACCTGGTCTTTCACAGGGACAAGGTTGTCCTGCCGCCACCCGAATTCCTTCCCAAGGTGCTACCCCAATCACACTCGAGGCCGAATAGGCTCCATACTCTGACCCTAAAGGGCGCTTATTATAAGGAGCGCATAGCTGAAATTGGGAGAGGTTCGCCAGCTGTTTGTCACCACGCCTGGAAGCCGCATCTGGCAGACCTGCAGCCCAGCTGATTTATAGCAGGTGGGGTCACCTCCCGCATAGATCGCTGCTATAAGTTACGGGATGGAGCCCAGAGGATAAGAGCTCATTCTACCCATCATACTGCTGCATCGGTGGCTGTTTCCAGGACGCCCCTATCCAGGAAATATGCAGGGCTGCTACCTGGAAGTCAGCACACACTTTATTACCTGCTACCACATCGACCTTGAGTCACGCCGGATGCTGGTTTTGGGGCCTCGGTTCTCCAGTCTTTATTCCCTAAGTAGGAGGTGTGCGCCTCGCCTCCCTCCTCCCGGAGAACTGCTAGGAGTCTGCCAATAAGTGTGGATGAACAACATATCCATGTCCCTAGGAATACAGGTTACTCACCTGTAACAGGAGTTCTAGGAATGGTATATGTTCATCCACACGACCTCCCCGGCTTCGACGCACAACCTGAGCTTCCAGCGGGCCAGATCTACGCCATGGGGCGGAGCCGAGTTTTACCACCCGGGTGGGTGGGAAGAGCCAGCTTGAAGACCTTCCGGCAAGATTTAAAGCGGCAAGGAACCTGCCAATAAGTGTGGATGAACAACATATACCATTCCTAGAACTCCTGTTACAGGTGAGTAACCTGTATTTTAGACTCACTAAGCAGGAAGGGGCAAGTGACACATGAGTGGTCACTGAAACCATGTTGAATCAAATCTGGGTGTGGTGCACACCACCAGTGAAGCTTTTTGCACTCTGGCAGAACAGGCAGCTGCCACTGTTTTATTGCAGACCTCTATATGGGTTGGGGGGGGGTCCTACAGGACGCCATGAATCTTCACTGTGGGGACAGATATGTTTATGTATTCCCACTATTGCAGAGCTCACCTAAAGGTGAGGCAAAAGAAAGAAGTATCCTCAGTGCTCAGATTGGCTAAGGCAGTCATGTTATTCTGTTATTCCGTATGGCAACAAGATCCCAAACACTGCCAAAATGCAGGGATATGCTGACAGTCTGCAATGATTCGGAAACTTGCCCAAACTGAAAAGCACTTCACCTGAAAGCATGGTTCCTGAAGGGGTAGAGTTCTCACAAATGAATCTCTCTGCTCAAGTCTTGGAAGTTAGAAGGCCGGTCACAAGACAAAATGGAAAAGATTTACCATTTGATGCAAACACCATTTGTTTGCCACCCGCAGTGCAGAGATTGCATTATTTTCGGTTTACTTAATGCATCTGAGATCTCTGGCTTTGAAGCTGCCTCTCTAAAAGTGTAGCTGTCGGCAGTTTTGACTTTCACATCAAATGCTTCAGGCCAGTCCTTACTTAAATATTCTGTGTGTGGCTTACAGACCAAATGCTTTGGGCCAGTCCCTACTTGCACATCTAGTGTTAAATTGGTTCTTTAAAGGACTCTTGCATATGTATTTCCTGGTGAGGTCCCCTGTCCTTGTGTGAGATTTAAGTTTGGTCCTCTGTCAGAGAATGTTGCCACTTTTCACACCTGTGACATCTACTGAACTAAAATATCACACCTACACCTGGAAAATGTGTTGAGTAGCTATAAAATTGGCAAGAAGGGTCAGTGAGCATGCACTATGTAGTGATCCCTAGTCCTTAATTTTCTACAGGGAAAAGGTAGTTTTGAGGACAGTTATACAATTCCTCCTGAAGGTGATATCAGAGTTTCTTTTGAATCCGTCTCATCTCATTGCCAGTCTACTGTATATTCCTAGACCATACACCAAAAAGGAGGAATAAACATTACATACTTTGGCTTTTAGGAGAGCATTCGACTATAGATTCTGAAATGAGAGCATCGGTAGTCAAAATTGTTTGCCACGTGTGGAGAGGTGTCATAAGGGCAGGGCATCCTGCTAGCAAGAAGGCTGTTTCTTAATGGATTGTGTCCACAATAAATTTTTACTATCCAAAAGTAGAAGTAAGACCCCCCAAGCTTTCTCCAGAAGGGGTACAACAGCCTTGGTGGCGGCAAGGACAAATATCCCAGTAGAAATCTGCAAAGCAGCTACCTCGTCCACAGTACACACATTCACATCTCGCTATTGCCTCGATACACAGGCATGGGAGGATGCAAGAATTGGAATTTCTGTACTGTAAAAGCTATTCACAAAGTAATCCTAAAATCTTTCAACCCATGGTACTACTTGGAGTCTGCACAGAGTTGTACTGGGCTGTTCTAATTGTTACAGATAGAGGGAAAAGTTCAAACATAAAGTCTTCCTGTATTCTGACTATATGCAGTTAGCCCCAGCACTTGAATTGCTCCGGAGAGGAAAGGGTTAACTCTATGCCAGGGAGTAGAACAGTGAGCTTGAGCTGTTTTCAAACCTCTGTCTTGGGTACTCCTCAGTGTAACTGTCAGATTTTTTACTCTGCCTGAGAAGTCACTTCGGAGATCCTCTCCTTCGCTTCAGTTCGATTTAAAGTAAAAATCGGTCAGTTTTATCAACTGTTTACTTATTTTTTTTCGGTATTCTGATCTCTGTCCACGGTACAGTAAGTGTACTTATTAGGTAATTTAGTGTTTTGTTGGTGGAAATTGTTTTTTGTTTGGTTCCTGTCCGGTTGGGAACTGAAGCAATTCTGTTTTGTTTTTTCTCGTAAAATTTTCTGTTTTTTGTATTGTGGTTCCTGGTATCTATCGGATCCTGAAAAAAATGATATTTTCTTCGTTTTTTTGTCACCGACCCGTGACACAGTTGGAACAGATACGTTTGTAGTTGCCTGGCTTAAACGCTGGTAAGGGTTTAGGCATGTCTTGAGAAACCCAAAAAGAAAACCGGTCCCACTGGGTTTTAGCACTGCACTGAGTGTGGGGAGGCCTTTGCTAAGGCTGATCCCCACCTCGTCTGTGTTTACTGTCTGGGGTTTGACCACCTCAAAGAAGACTGCCAAATTTGCAAAATCTTTCCCAAAGCCACTTTAGATGAATGTTTAAGTAGGCTGAAGGAAAGGGAGGCCGAGAAGTCTGCTGACCCGGATGGCCAGCCTGGTTCAGTTCTGACCAAACCTGAGGGGGTGCCCACTGACCTGGGCAATGCCTCCTCGGGCAAAAGGAGAGACAATTTTGTAGAATTGTTTCAGTCTAAGAAAAAGCACAAGTCAGCCGGTTCGGATCCTGGTTCCCATGTTCCGTCCACCGATTAAATAGCTAAAGCGATTGCTATTGTACAGTCGCTTTGCCCGGCTCCAGCCGAACCAACACCGACCCAAAAATAATAGGTTCGGTCGGAAGTTTCTGCTTCTGAATATGACCCTGAAGCATTTTATGAGGGCGATTAGAAAGGAGAAGAAGATTATGAAGGCCTAGATGAGCCAGTAGAGCCTGACATCTCCCCAGACAGGCCTTCTCATGTGTCTCCTCTCAGACTTTCTTAGTCCCCCTCTCATTTCTTGTTTTACAAGAAAGTGGCTGATACCCTCCAGCTTCCTGTGGAAGAGGCTGAACAGGATCAGGAGGAACCTGACAATGTTGAGATGATGGATGTCCCAGAATCCAAAAAGGTGTCTATCCCTCTGCATAAATCCCTGGGGAAATGGACACAAAAAATCCTTCAGTTTCCTACATCCATACCCCCTGTGGATAAAAAGATGGACAGGAGGTATACCTTGTCAGGTCCTAGGATGGAATTTCTTACAACTCATTGCACCCATGTTGGGGTAGTGCAAGCTGCAGCGTGTGACAAGGCTAACAGCCCCCTGGTGTCTCACCCTCCAGATAAGGATTCCAGGAAAGTGGATGCCATGGCAAAGAAACAGTACTTGGCATCCTTTCTGGGGCTCATGCAATCTAATTACATGGCATATACAGCCAGATACCAGAAATCTAAGAGGGATACGGTTCTGGAGTTGGCTAAGAATGCCCCTCCCCAGCTGGCCAAGGAGCTGGAGCAGCTGGCTGTGGATGGTATTGAGGCATCAAAGGTCCAGTTTCACACTGCTGTTGAATGATGTACATTCTAGGATTATGGCTACATCTGTCTCCATGAGGAGATTTGCTTGGCTCAGGTGTACCAGTTTATTACATTATACCCAGACCAAGGCCATGGATTTTCCTGTCACGGGTAACTCTCTGAACAGCAAACAGAGGCTTACATGTAAAAGATGGATCAGTACAGGACCACCTACAGGAGTGCTGCAGCCAAGGAAAAGCAGGTCACCCTCAGAGGCAGCAATCTAGGGCTGGCAGGGGCAGGCCTTTTCAAAGGCCTTTTTACCAAGCCCAGGCCTCCTCCTCTTTCCAGCAGAGGGGGTTCTTTAGGGGAAGAGGCAGAAGGGGATGACCAGGACCCCATCATCCACTCAGTCTAAGCCCCCTGCCAAACAAACACCCTGATGTGTTAGTCAGGGTTGCCTCCCCAGTTCCAGTAGGGGGCAGGCTGGCTCGCTATTTCAAGGCCTGGAAGTCTATTACCTCAGACAAATGGGTCCTGGAAGTAGTGAGCCACGGACTTGCTCTCAGCTTCAAAAGGTTCCCAAAAAGGAGAGCACAGTCTTTCAATCCTCCTTCTCCCTTGGAGACAAAAGCCTTAGAGGCAGAAGTCTCCTCTCTACTACTCCTGCAAGCAGTAGAGAATGTACCTCTCTATCATAGGGGAAAGGGACTGTATTCCAGATACTTCTTTACCCAAAAAAAGACAGGGGAGTCGTGACCCATCCTAGATCTACGATACCTAAACAAACGCATACTAAAGCCAAAGTTGAAAATGGCGACTCTGGGAGTAATTCTCCCCTCTCTGAGACCAGGAGACTGGCTAGCCTCCCTGGATCTCAAGGATGCCTATTTCCACATACCTATCAGACATTCCGATAGAAAGTACCTCAGGTTCAAGTTGCCCTCAGGCCACTACCAGTTCAGAGCAATGCATTTCGGCTTAACGTCTGCTCTAAGGGTATTCACCAAGTGTCTGGTAGAAGTGGTGGCCTTTCTCAGGAGACGAAGCATCTTACTGTTTACCTGGAAGACTGGCTCATAGTGGGTCAGTCCTCAGACCAAGTCAAGTCTGATGTAGAGGTCACTCAAAAGCTTCTATACTCCTTAGGATTCATCCTAAATCTAGAAAAATCTGTTCTGGAACCAGCCCAGCTTCTCACATTTATAGGGGTGGAACTGGACACTGTCCAGGCCAAGGCCTTTCTTCCTGTTTCAAGGGTTCAGTCCATCATCACCCTGGCCAGCTAGACACTTCTTACAGTTGCTAAGCCACATGGCAGCTTGCACTGCAGTAGTGTAAGGGGCAAGGTTTTAAATGAGAGAGATTAAATTTCATCTAGTTCAGTTCAAGTTTATTGCAGGAAAACTCCATTGAGCAAGCTCATTCACAAGGAGGTCCTGTGACATAAACACTTAAAGTACAAACATAGATAGGTAATAACAGTATATACATGAAATGCACCTTACATGATACAGGCTGGATATACATACAAGGGTACCACATAGGGTGACCGCAGGTGGTAAACATTAATATGAGACAGGGAAGTGACTTACAGGTTGCATACTGATAAATGAAACATGATGACTGGTGTGTGCAATACATATATTTTGGCAGCTAGAACAAACAGACTACAACTGATATGGGGGAGGAGTGATTTGATAGAGTAGCAGTGGAGTGTAAGCATAGATAAAGCCAGGAGTAGTAGGGGAAGGGAAAGCAGTTAATATGACAAAGCAATTATACCTTACCAGTGGATAAATATGGCACACATGGGGAAGGAAGAGACTTAATGACAGTTACAGGTGTCTTTTATTTTGGCTGAACTTAGCGATTTGTAGAAGTTTATTGAAACTGTGCTAGTTAGTTTCAGTACAGTTTGTAATTGGTTCCAAATGGAGGGAAGGGCATATGCAATATCACGTTTACCAAAGGAGGCCCGCATCCTTGGTATGCCAAGCATAATAAAGTCAGATTTTCTTAACGAGTATGCACTATGTGAGATACTAATAAGGGAAAAGAGATAGCTTGGCACTTTCTGCAGGAGCAGTTTGAGTCCATAGCCCAGCATGGAGCAGGTGTCTAGTAGTAAGGGATGTCCAACCAACAGCTGCATATAAGTCACAGTGGTGCGAACGGTAAGGGGAGTTGGTAATGAACTGTAACGCACGGTGATAAAGGATGTCCAGTTTACTTAGATTTGCAAGAGTGATGGAGGAATAGATTACATCGCCAGAGTCGAGTAGGGGAAAAGTGGCCTGTACAAGCTTGTTTGAGTTTCAAGGGGAAAAGGGCCTATTTCTGTAGAAGAAACCTAACCTTGCTTTTAACCTTCTAGAGACATCTTCGACGCGTCATTGAAAGATAATTTATTGTCCATCCAGATACCCAGATATTTAAATTTGGTTACAACTTCCAGAGGCTCGCTTTAGTGTGGTGACAATGAAGTCTTGGGCAAGGGTATTGGGGCCTGTGACAGCACTGCAGGAGAATATCTAAAATCTTTTGGTCTCAGAAAAAGATCCCTTCTCCAAGTTAGGTCTAGTGTCTCAAACTCTGGTTCAGGCTCTCCAGTGGTGGCTGGAGGAGGACATTCTGAGGCAAGGTGACCCCTTCCTCAGGCAGGCTCCAACAGTGATTCTCACCACAGATGCTTCCCTACTCAGATGGGGAGCCCATCTGGATCAGCTTACTGAGCTTGCTCAGGGAACATGGTCTCATCAGGAGTCTCTCCTGCACATAAATCTTCTCGTACTCAGCGCTGTCTTTCTGGCACTTCAGAAATTCTCGAACACAATTCTGGGGAAAGTGGTGTAGATCAGGACAGACAACGACACAATCATGTGGTACATCAACAAGCAGGGGGCAATCGGTTGTCGGCCTTGTGCACCGAAGCCATGAAAATATGGTCTCTAGCTTATTCCCTGTAGGTTTCTTTGATTCCTGTGCATCTCCCAGGGAAGGACAATGTACTGGCAGATGCTTTCAGCAGGATTTCTCAAAGTCACCACGAATGGGCCCTGAATCCTCTAATTCTTCAGATCATTTTCAAAAGGTGGGGCACTCCAGAGATAGATCTCTTTGCAGCCCCGGACAATCATCAGCTTCCCCTCTTCTGCTGCAGACCCACTCCTTTGGGTCTTTCCCTCAAGATGCTTTCCTGTTGGATTGGACAAGCAGGTTTCTGTATGCTTTTTCTCTGATATTCAGAGTTCTGGTCAAGATAAGATCTCAGCCTTGCACTGTGATTCTAGTGGCTCCAGACTGGGCCAGGCAGCCTTGGTACCCCCTACTATTGTCAATGTCAGTGACAATTCCACTTTGTCTTCCCAGACAGTTCAATCTTCTCACCTCCTCACAGGGGAGGATACTGTATCCCAACCTTCAAACTCTCAGACTCAAAGTTTGGCTCTTGAGGAGCTAGAATTTGTTAGCATGCATCTTTCCCAATCAGTCTTGGACATTCTTAAGGTTAGTAGGAAGACTTCTACTAGAAAAAATTACAATTCCAAATGGAACAGATTTGGTTTCTGGAGTTCTCAGAGGCATATTCAGCTGACATTGCCACTGCTTTGGACTATGTGGTGCATCTTAACAGTTTGAGCCTCAGGCCTACCACTCTCAAAGTGCATTTGGCAGCTATCTCTGCCTTCCTTTCAGCTGGGAAGGGCTCCTCCCTAGCCTCCCATCCAGTTTTCAAGAAGTTTTTCAAAGGTCTGGTTCATATCAATCACCCTTTAGGGACTCTACTCCTGTTTGGGATCTGAATATATGTATTGCACAGCTTATGCAGCCCCCTTTGAACTATTTACTTCAGCTGAGCTGAAATACTTGACTTGGAAGACTGTGTTCCTGGTAGCCATTACCTCAGCTAGGAGAATCAGTGAATTACAGGCCTTATCAGTGGAACATGATTTCATTTCACTTCACAGGGATAAGGTGGTCCTTCGAATAAACAAAGTTCCTGCCCAAGGTGGTATCAGACTTTCATTTGAACCAATCTGTGTCATTGCCTGTATTCTTCACTGACCATTCTTCCTCTGGGGAGAGAAGACTGCACAGTCTTGATGTAAACAAAGGCCCTTAGTCATTACATAGAACACACTAAAGCTCATAGAAATGACTGTTCATAGCTATTCACTTATGGGGAAGTGGGAAATGGTAAACCTGCCACTAAAAGAACTGTTGCCAGGTGGATTGTCTCCTGTATCCAGTTCTGCTACTCAAAATTGGGGAAAGAGTTACCCTCAGGCCTGAGGGCTCACACCACCAGAGGTACAGCTGCTTTGGTCTCAGCAGCTAGAGACATACCCTTAGTGGAAATCTGTAAAGCAGCCACCTGGAAAACTGTTCACACATTTACCAAGCATTATTCTCTTGACATTCAGTCAAGAAGTGATGCTAGGTTTGGCACAGCAGTGCTGCAGAGTTTGTTCCCAAAATAGGTTATGTAACTCCCTCCTCCAAGGGGGTACTGCATGGTAGTCTGCATGTAGTCAGAATACAGCAAGACTTCATGTTGTTTGAAGAAAACATTACTCACCATAGTAATGTTGTTTCTTCTAATGGAGTCTTGCTGTATTCTGACCTACCTCCCCTTCTAGAACCTAGTTTTGGGATGTGGGTTGGCAGGTGCAGTGCTGCACCCCAGGGGTGTACCTGGGTCACCTCTTCTTTAGAATTTTTTTTGTTGTTGTTCTGTTTAACTATATGTTAAGTTTACTACCTGCTTGGATTCTTTTTGGGGTTCTTGACTTGAGTCATTTGAACCCTAACAACTTGTTTATTGCCTTTTGGTACACATTTCTAAACAATTTCTATTTGATAGTTAGCATAGTACTTGTAAGAATCTGACAGTTACACTGAGGAGTACCTGGGACAGAGGTTTGAAAACCGAGCTCGAGCTCAACATTCTATGCCCTGGCATAGTGTTAACCCTTTCCTTTCCGGAGCAGTTCAAGTGCTGGGGCTAACTGCATATAGTCAGAATACAGCAAGACTTCATTAGAAGAAACATTACTTTGGTGAGTAATTTTTTCTTACCCACCATAGTAGTAGTTTTTCCTCTAAATGATCAGAACAGCCAGAACACACCCTTTCCTTACCTGCTCTTTTTAGGATAAGGATAATGGGTTCTTTATAATCATTTTTACTGTTCCTAACTAACTTCAGCTTTCATGACTGCTATAGCTTGTTGGTTACTGTGTTCGTTACAAATTATTTTTTTTTTAAATAGAAATCTTTTAATTGGACTCAACTACAACGATCTCAGGCAGGAGCCCAGAAAGCCTCAAAACTTGCAGAACCCCCCCAATGCACTCCATCATCCCAGTATGACCGATTCTATGCCATTGATCACCTCGATGCAACTGGCCACCCAGACCATAGATCCCTCCAGGTCGGGACAGGCCATAAGCACCACCAGACCTATAATGGCTGGTGAGCTGCAATCTATGTTGGGGGATGGTACCTACCCCATCAACATCACAGGATGCGTCTGTAGTTCATACAAGTGCCAACGTGCACACAGTGCTTTTGTCCTTCATGGACATACTGCAGCGCCTACTACCACCTCCTGAGAAGGCAGCTGCCTCGACAGGGCACCTCCGGCAAGCCTTGGCGCTTGTCAGGGCATTGCTCAGATTGTCTTCCAGGACATTGACCTCTTCTGTTCCCTCCTTGAGGCCTACAGAAACAGCGAGGATCAGGAATATAACCTTGACCTCACTATGCAAGAGGAGGAGAAAGAGTATGTGGAGAGCTCTTATGAGAAGTCCAGCTCAGCCATCCTCCACTGGGAGTGAGGACTCTACAGTGTACACCCTGAGGTCCCCTCCTAAGGATCATTCTGCTCTATGATGTAGCAACTGCAGTCTGCAGTGGGGTTTAAAGCTGAAGAACAAGATATAACCAAAAGAAATTTGGTGGAGTTCCTGGAACTGCCTGACTCCCCACTGATTATTATTCCTCCTTCTCTTCTGCCTGGCCTAGATGATGCCACCCTGGCTGTCTGGTACATACCAAATATGATGCCTGCCATTTCTAGGAAGACAGATAAAATGTACCAGGCCCCCTCAGGTAAACCCTTTTTTGTAGGCCAACCTTAGGCTGACTCAGTCGTAATAAATACAGGTATAAAGTATCCAGACATCTCCATTCTTGTCCACCTGACAAGAAGTCCAGAAGACTAGATGTTCTGGGGAAGAGGACATTTGCTTCTGCTACCTTGGGCCTGCGGATTGCAAATTATCAGGCCCATATGATAAAATACCAGCATACTGTCTGGAGGCAGTCCAAGGCAGTGGTCCAAGCCTTAAGAGAGGGTACTCCTAAGCAGGAGTTGCTAAAGGCCCTCTGGGCAGGTGCAGATGTAGATAAGCATCTTTTATGCTCTGCCTATGACAACTCTGATGCTTCTTCTAGAGCAGCAGCTTCTGCTGTCTGCCTGAGAAGATATTCTTGGTTGAGGGTGGCAGGATTGTCCAATGATGTGCAGCAATACATCCTAAATACCGTATTTGAAGGATATAAGCTGTTTGGGGCAACATTCGGGATATCCTTTCAAACCTGCATGCCTTGGGCAGGACTCTAAAGTAAGTACACTCCCTCTTCACAGACAAGAAGTAGGCAGAGGGTGCCCTGTCATCTGGCCAGCAACAGACACCATTCAGGAGCCAGACAGCAAAGCAAAAGGAGAAGAGGATCAGCTTTGCCTGCCCCGGGACACACACCAGGTGCCCATTTGAAAGCTCCTAAAGGTGGGGGTGTGGCTGCAGCTGCAGGATCTGCATCTACATCATAAGTATCCTAGATATATATTGAGCTGAAGGGACTTTCATCCATAGTGCTCACCTTATATGGCTTAAAAGCCGATCTGATTGATAAAGTTCATCCAAACGATGTTTAAACACCTCCATAGATGGGCTTTCTGTTACTGACCCAGGTAACCCATTCCAAATAGGAGTCACCCTCTTACTGAACCACATCTTTCTTCTCCATGTTTTGCAGTGTTCCCCTTTAAACTGGAGTGAATGTGCCCTTGTATTATGAGCTTTATTCATGAACTTTAATCCCAACTTCTCCCTCAGCTCGTGATCTGTTAAGGATTTAAAGGGCAAACACATATCCCCGCTTAGTCTTCTATACTCCAGTGTGAACATGTTTAAATCTCTCGGCCTGATGTAGTCTTTTGGCTGCATCCCTTTTATAGTTCTAGTGGCTTTTTTTTTTTTACACACTCCAGCTTGGCTGTGTCGCCCTTATGGTATGGGGCCCATACTTGAGTGCTGTACTCCATCAGTGGTCTCACCAGAGAACAGTATAGTGTAACCATGACACTTCTCTCTCTACTAGCAATATGCCTAAGTATACAGTTTCATACCCCATTAGCCTTTCTGCTGATCTTAGTGCAATGTATACCAAATTGAAGATTGTTTGAGATGGTAATTACAAGGTCCCTTTCCTCAGTTGTAGTCTGCATGACTCATTCCTCGACTCCCACCTACCAGTACCTTTGGGGGTGGTAGTAGGGGGTCACCTTTCCCTCCACCTGGACCAGTGGAGGAAGGTTACATCAGATGTTTGGATCCTACAGATAATAGAACAGGGCCATTCTCTAGAGCTTCTGGAAATACTTCCAGACCATCCACAAGTCCCATCTTTCTATCCTCTAGAACACATACCAGTGCTGCTAGAGGAAGTGTATACACTGATCCAGAAAAGGGTCCTAGAACCTGTACCTTGGGAACAAATGAACAGGGGGTTCTATTCCTGATACTTCTGGTACCAAAGTGCATAGGAGATCTGAGGTCCATTCTGAACCTAAGAGATCTGAACTTTTTCATCCAATACTAGTTCAGAATGGTCACTCTACAAGAGCAGCTTCCACTACTGCAAGTAGGAGACTGGATTTGTTCCCTAGACATGCAGGATGCTTACCTGCATATCAGGATCTGCCCCCTCACAGGAAATACCTCAGGTTCTTTTTCCAGGGGAACACCACCAGTTCAGGGTATTACCCTTTCGCTTATCTGCGCCATGGGTCTTCACTAAATAGGTACCAGTAGTGGCAGCAGCCTTCAGGAGAGAAGCACTATATGTCTTCCACTACCTGGATGATTGACTGTTGAAAGTTTACTCCAAGGGGTGGCTGTGTCCTACTCTAGCATGCACCCAGCAGCTCTTCGATATTCTGGGGATTATAGTCAGTCTTGACCCTGTGTGAGCGTCTACAGTACATAGGGGCAGTCTGGCTCTATGATGCCAGTTCAACAACATCACTGTTGACCGATGCCACGGTGATGGATTTATGCGACCACGGTTGGCCAATTGGAACTAATCCGTGCTTTTTCTTCAGGGGCCGCGGCCCCCGCCCCTCCCCCAATATTTAATGTAATCAACTCCGAGTCAGAGTTGATTCAGGAAGGGATGCAAAACCCTGAGAAAATAGTGCCGGAGTCCCGCAGTGACATTACAGCAACCTGTCACTGTATTGTCATTTGCTGTAGATGTGTCAAACCGGCGTCAGCATACAGGATAGTCTTGGGCAGAGCCCAGGGATTAGCCTTCCTGACGCAGGACAGGGATGAACACCTGATTACACAGGCCCAGATGGTATACAACAACAGGTATATCATGGCCAGGACATTCCTGAGACTGTTAATGCCTGATGGCAACAGCCATTGTCACAGTGACACTGGCCAGACTGCATATGAGAATTCCACAGTGGACATTAAGAGTCCAATGGGATCAGCATACAGATGATCTAGAACAGAAGGTTCTAATAACTTCTCCTGTCCAGAAAGTGATTCAGTGGTAGATGGAACCCAGCCATTTGCTGAAGGAGGCCACTTTCCTGATCCCCCCCCCATCAGATTCTCACTACAGAATGCCTCAGATATAGGTTAGGGGGCACATTTGGGACCCCGCCAAACACAAGGAACATGGACCAGAGTGGACAGCAGCCTCCACATATTCATCCTAGAAATGAGGGCTGTTCTGTATTATTTGGTATTACTTGGTATGAAAGAACAGAAGAAGGCCAGAGCCCATCGAGACTGTTCCCCACACTATGTGGGACATTATTTATCTATTATCCCTCAACCAAATATCTAATTTGTTTTTAAAGACAGTGGCACTAGTTGCCTCTACCAATTCTTGTGGCAAGGTGTTCCATACAATGGATGCTCTTATTGGAAAAAGTTTCCCTTTTTGCTGGTTTTATAAGTTTTTACTTCAAGCTGTTTATTATGCAGTCTCGGAACATGTCTCCTTTTGGAGAGTGTTAGACCGCATTTTTCCATTAGATCTGGTGAATTTATTAAATTAAAAACCATAGGCATATCACCTCTTAATCTTCTAGTTTGAAGAGGGAAGAGATCAGTAGCTTTTAATCTGTTATGTTAATCTTGGAATCATTCTAGTTACTCTCCTTTGAACGTGTTCAAGAATTGCTATGTCTTTTTTTTGGTTTGCATTCCAGAAAGGGGATCCATAGTCTAGATACGGTCTAATGTATGCCCTATACAATGGAATAAGGCATTGTTCAGTGCGATTAACAAAAGTGAGTTTTATTTACCTCAAAAGTCTGTGGGTCATGCAAGCAGTTCTAACGCAGTGATCATTTGATGTAAGTTTATTATTAACATATATCCCTAAATCTTTTTCACAATTTGATGAGTGAAGTGGTAGTCTGTTTATATAATATATCGTTTTGGATTATTTACACCGAAATGCACTACTAAACATTTGTCTTGATTAAACTGCATATGATTTTCATTTGCCCAAAGTGTTAATTTTTCCAAATCCTTCTTTAATGCAGAAATATTTTCTTGATTATTAATCTTGCTCCCCAATTTAGTATCGTCTGCAAATTTAACCATGAAGTTATTTGGCCCTGTTTGTAAATCACTGATAAAGAGATTAAACAATGTTGGTCCCAAGACTGACCCCTGTGGTACACCACTTGTCACACTACCTGAATCAGACAAGATATCATTAATTCTGACTCTCTGAGAACAGTTTGTCAACCAGTTTAAAGTCCAGTTGACAATATCAGGTGACAAACCTAGATTGTGTATTTTAGTAATGAGTTTTTCATGTGAGACTTTATCGAAAGCTGTACTAAAGTCCAAAAGAATTACATCAGTAGGGATACCCACATCTAGTAGAGTACTTATATTATTGTAAAAAGATATCAGATTGGTGGTGCAGGAATACTTGGGAGTAAACCCATGCTGATTTGAATCATAAATTCCTAATTTTTTACAATCTTGATCTATTAGAGACTTCATGACTCATTCCATTAATTTACCAGACACTGAGGTCAGGCTAATTGGACGATAATTTTGCACATAACCTCTATTGCCTTTTTTAAATATGGGAGTAACTATTGCTGAACACCAATCATTTGGTACAATGCTTTCTTGTAAGGATTTGTTGAAGATAATTGACAAAGGTATAGAAATATTTATAGAGGTTTCGATCAGAAACCATGGATGAATACCGTCTGGGCCCGGACTAATATTTTTTTTAGTTTTTTGCTAGCCTGTATAATGTCAGTTGGATAGAACCTATGATAATCTACTTGGTGAACTATAAATGTACTAATAGGTGATTTTTGAGAGAAGACAGAACAAAAGTACCTATTAAAGAGATTCGAGGTTTCTATATCAGATAAAGAAGAGCCATTGGTTATAATGGGACCAATGGTCCTTGATGCACCTTTTTTACTATTTATATAGGAGAAAAGAGATTTGTGACAGTCTTTTGTGTGAGCTAGTTTAAATTCTAGCTTATTTTTTGACAATGTAATAGAATTTTTTAAGTTTTTCACAAATAGTCTGTATTTATGTAATAAAGTTGTTTTAAATGGAACTAACCATTCTTAAGTTTCCTAAAAAGTTACATTTTTATTTTAATCTGATTTTTATTTGTCTTGTTGAACCAAGGGGGAATTTTTCCTTTATTATTAAATTTCCTCCTAGATGGAATAAAGGTATTTTTCAAATAATGTACAATGTTTTTAAAAAAGTCCCAAGCTTGTTGTCTTGTACAATTAAGAAGATTAGATTCCCAGTTTATGTTTTGTAAGTATTCATTGATTTTAGAAAAATTTGCTTTATTATAATTTTTTGTACAGTATAACTTCCTTTGTGTAGTTTTAAGCTGTTGAATTTCAAAAAAAAGAGATGAATGATCACTGGTCCCAAGTGGATCCCAAATTTGTAAATTGCTAATTTGTTGTTCTATGTTAGTAAATAATAGATCCAAAATATTAGGACCTCGAGTGGGTTCAGTAACAAGTTGTTGTAATCCAGTACTAACTACCACATCTATTAGTCCTTTCTCAGCATAGGACTGTCCTGAGAATGAGTCCCAGTTAATATGAGGGAGGTTAAAGTCACCAAATATTACAGTATCTTGAGATTCTGAAAAATGTGTCATTTCTTTAAACATATCAGTTGTGTAATCTGAATTTGCAGATGGAGGTTGATAGATGTTAACAATAGTTATATAGGACTGCTTCTTCAATAAGATTTTAACCCATATACTTTCCAAAGGAAAGGGAGAACACACTTCAAAAGAAGGAATATCATTTTGTATGTACATACAAACTCCACCGCCTTGCTTATCTAATCTGTTTTTATGATATAACTTATAACCTGGAATTTCTCTGGACCAAATTGAAGATGCGTCCCACCAAGTTTCAATTACTCCCACCGCACCTCTATTTAAAGTTTTACATTTGGCCTCGAGTTCTGCTAATTTGAGTTGGTTTAATGATCTTGCATTCAAAGCTAGGAATTTACATTTAGTTGTAATAATATTTTGGTAAGTATTCAGAGACTTAGGAATAGACCCATTCTCCCCCATTGTTTTTAGTTTAACAACCCTTAGAAGACTGTGGACATATATATATGTCCAGAATCTATATACGTTCACACATATTAAGTTCTCAAAGGGTTAAACAATGATTTATGATTTTAGTGATACTTTTCCCCATAAGTGTACTACCCCTATGACTGAGATGTAAACTGTCCCAGCAAAACAAGGAAGAATGATCTGAAAATGATTCCCAGTGGGTAATACACGGTATATCCTGCTTAAAACACCACTTTCTCAGCCATTCATTTAGGGCTTTGATTTTCTGCGTCATGGTAGATGTTGCTCTCGGGACAGGTAGAATTTCAGATATACATACACAGCATCCCCTATCAAGTAACAGGTTACATAACGCCACATAGTCCTGTTGTAGCTGATTAAATGGGGTGTTGTTTATATCATTAACACCGGCATGTATGATAACCAGTGGATTTTCTCCCGCATTTAGTAAAATTTTAGGCATCATGGAGGTAATGTCAGATACCCTGGCCCCACGGAAGCTAGAACAAGTGCGGTTGCTCTTGTCACTATTGCATACCACCCTGTCAATGTGCTTAATGATTGAATCTCCCAGGACTAACACTTGTTTTGAGACAGTAGTGGTACAAGAATCAGAAACAGGTGATTGTTTAACACACTCTGGAGTGATTAACTTAATAGGTATTGATTTGGTAGTTTATTTTATTTTTTTATTTTATTTAAACAGCAGTTTGGAAAACCTTTGAGCCATAGGCTCATTTACAAAGGTACCTTGTCACAGTAAGACAAACCAAAATACACAGTATAGCAGTACAACACATAAGTATAACACTAAATTAAGACATAGATACAAACAAGCTGGTACAGGTAGGATGGATGCAAACAATACCAGAGTTATGTCATCATTAGCAGCTTAGTAATAAGCTTTGTCATAGAAGTAATGAGTCGCTTTGACTAGCGGCAGTTACAGCATTGGGTGTTTAATAAGGTGAGTTCGTAAGGAAGTTTGAAGCATATATAGTTGGAGCTTCGGAGATGAGAGGGGCAGTGTGTTGAACCAGGAGGGGGCCCTAAAGCTGAAGGCTCTTTGGCCGTGAGAGGTCCTAGCTCTAGGGATAACAAGAGAGGTTTTCCCAGAGGTCCGAGTATGAATAGTGGGACAGAGTGGCGTATGGTGGTGGTCAATCCTGGTGGGGAAAGCCCAAGGAGGGTCTTTTTTGTAAGGGTACAGGTAAGATATTTGAGGCGCTCGTCGAGATCAAGTACCAGCGCATACAGTAGACAGATGTGTGTCATCCTAGGTGCTCCAGTAATTAACCTGCAGGCCTTATTCAGAGTAGTGCAAATTTTATGGAGTGTGGTCTGATCAGGAGCACCATAGTTTGAGACTTACTAGGACAAATATTCATGGACATTAACTCCTAATTGCAAAGTGTTTTTAAACCATTATCAACAGAGGGTGATGCACAGGATAAATCATGTAGCACTTCATTATTTGATACAGTCAATTGCTCAAACCTATTACGAGTTTCAATAGGGGCACTATTGTGTATTTGACCGCCCCTCCTTTTTTTAAGAGGCTTTGTGACAATGGTCCAGTCATCATCATCATGAGAAGAGGGCGGATAATCATCCACCTTATAAGAGGGGGCAGAGGCAACAGGTATACTAGTACTAGTCATTACAATTGTCTCCTCATCAGGAGGCATAGAAATGCTACCTAAATGTGAAGGAAATTGTTCATTAGAATGAAATTGTTCATCCATAAGATCAATATAACTTTCCAATTCCCTAATATCAGTAGAAACTGGTTTAATATTAAGCAGAAACACTATCTTTGCTTCAAGAATAGTAATCAGATGGCAATTAGCACATACATACTCGCTCCCATACTTTCCCTCACTATACATCAAACATTGCATACATAGAAACATAGAATTTGACGGCAGATAAGGACCGCTGGGCCTACCCAGTCTGCCCATTTCCCTGCCTACTGGATAAGCTGCAGATCCTAGTTAACCAGCAGCCTACTTCTTTCTACCCCAACCCCCTAGAATTGCCCTATGACTGTCCCATGCATGCTTGAATTCCCCACTGTTTTGACTCCATGACCTCCTCCGGAAGGCCATTCCATGCATCCACAACCCTCTCTGTGAAAAATACTTCTTAAATTACCTCTGAGCTGCCCCCCACCTTCAAATTGTGCCCTTGTTCTTGCACCTGTTTTTGAAAGATGCTACCTCTTGGACTTTGTTGATTCCCTTGAGGTACTTGAAAGTTTCTATCATGTCCCCCCTTTCCTCGAGGCTATACATATTAAGATCCTTAAGTCTCTCTTCATATGTCTTCTGGTGCAGTCCCTGCACCATTTTAGTTGCCCTTCTCTGGACAGCTTCCATCCTGTCTATGTCTTTGCGAAGACTGGGTCTCCAGAACTGCACACAGTACTCCAGATGGGGAGTTATTTTTCCGTTATTAAAGGTGTATATTTACTAAGTAGAGGATATGCTAAAATTATCTTATCCAAGTTTGTCTAATGCCAGCAGTTTCAGCGTGCCCAGCGGACACAGCAGACACGCGCAAATGCATGTGTCTCCGCGCACCCTCACCCCGCTCGCTAGAGGGGCAGGTTTTAAGCTGAAAAACTGGAAGTAAGCATCCATTCACTTCCGGTTTTGGCGCAAAGTAAAAATAACAATATTTACTTAAATTCAGCAAGATTGTATGGTCTACAGGCCTTCCAGAACCATTTTTTCCCTGGACCCCTGCTGGTGCAAACAGACAACATCACCATTGTGCACTACATCAACAAGCAAGGAGGAACTCACTCGTGTCCCCTGTGCAGGGAAGCGAGGGTTTGGTATTGGGCTCTGAAACACAGTCTAGAACTAGTGGCTGTTCATGTTCCAAGCATCCAGAATGTCTTGGTAGACAAGCTAAGCAGGTCACAGTCCGGGATGCATGAGTGGGAGCTGCTGACCTCAGTCGTAGAAGACCTGTTCAACAGGCGGGGTTGTCCAGACTTGGACCTTTTTATGTCCCCACATAATGCAAAACTGCCGCTCTTCTGCTCACTCATTCCAGGGCCTGGAGTTTCCTGGTGAAACATGTGTCTCTCTTTTGGAATGGGAGGTTCCTTTATGCCTTTCCTCCCTTCCCTCTAATCCAGAGGGTGTTAATCAAGCTCCAAATGGAGGGGGCAATGCTGATAACTCATTGTCCCCCTTTGGCCTAGTCAGATCTGGTTCCTTTTATTGCAGCAATTGGCAGTGGAACCACCAGTGTCTCTACCCCTGTGCAAGGAACTACTGTCACAGGAACAGGGCACCCTTGTCCACCCGGACCTCAAGTCACTCCATCTCCAGACTTGGCTTCTGATGACATAGCCATTGTTAGGCGTGAGGTATCTCAAGAGGTGGCTGATGTTCTGTTGGCTGCCAGAAAATCTTCCATCCCAGCTGTTATGTCTATGAAGTGGATGCTATTTGCTTTATGGGCCACTTCTCATCAGCTAGATCCTTTTGCCTGTCCAGTAAATCAAGTTCTAAAGTATTTGCTGTCCTTGTCAGATACGGGTTTGTAATACTCTTCTATCAAAGTGGACTTGGCAATTTCAGCCTTTCCATGTGCCTATTTAAAGTTGTACAGTTGCTCAGCTGGAGGTGGCCCGTACATTTTTGAGGAACATTCTACACTTGGAACCTCATCCACAATCCAGTCCCAGCTTGGGAGCTCAATTTTATGTTAGAGAAGCTCCTTTTGAGCTTGCGCGACTTATGGCTTACGCTTCCTTTCTTGGAAAGCATTATTTTTAGTTGCTACTAATTCTGCTTGAATGATTTCAGAGCTTTAGCCTCTAATGTGTGGGCCTCCTTATTTGATTTTCCACAAAAACAGGGTGTCTTTGTGTACCATTTCTAAGTTTGTTCTGAAGGTGGTGTCTGAGTTTACTGTAAATTAATCTATCCACCTGCAAGTTTTTTTTTTTTTCCAGAACATGCCAATCCAGGGCATTGCTGCATACTTTAGATGGACATAGAATACTCAGGTGTTATATACATCACACGAAGGACTATAGAAAGTCATCACAACTGTTTGTTTCATTCACCTCTGGGAAAGAGTTTCTAAACAGTGCCTGACCAAATGGTTGGCTAACTGTTTTACGTTTTGTTATAGGATGTATAGTAATGAACCTCTTGGTGTTGTTCGTAGTCATTCCACTAGAGGCAAGTTTAAAAAATGTGTCAACTGCAGAAATCTGTGCAGCTGCCACCTGGAGTACAGTCCACATTTTCACTAAACACTGTAGTCTGGACATTGCCTCAAGAAAAAGGGCAGGTTCTAGGAGTGTGGCTATGTTGTTCATCCACACTCTCTGGCATGTCCCTTTCCCCTTTAAATCTTGCCGGAAGTCTTCAAGCTGGCTCCTCCCACCCACCCAGGTGGTATATACCTAGGCTTCACCCCATGATGCCAGATCTTCCTTTCCGCTGGAAGATTCAGGTTCCCTTATGCTATTTTCACAAGTACCGTGGGCCCTGGAGTCTAATCGACGGTTTTCGCCGCATTTGCTTTCTTTAAAACTCGTAAGAGTTTACGAATCCGATCCGAGCGCATCGGACATGGAGGACAAGTCGTCCCCCGGTTTTCACTGGTGTCCCTTGGAAAAAATGTCTCACGCCGTGCATGACACCACTGCTTGCACTATCTGTCTGGCTTTCCATCCTAATGTCCTGGATGATCGCAAGGCGCACCTACAGCTAGGGAGACCAGAGCTTCGCAATCCATTGGTGAAATCGAAGGCGGCCAGGTGGGCGGTTTCCACGGCTGTGGGATCTGCTGAGCAGCTCAAACAAATAGCGGCTTTCGAAGAGGAAGCTGCCCAAGCTTCGTCCAGCCGAAGTTTTTCCGTGCTGCTCAACCTGGGCTCCATCTTTACTGGGTCCTTTCGAGAGCTGTTCCAGTCTCTCCCTACCAAGGGTGAGGCGCCTCGGGCTCACACTCCTCCCACCCCAAGAAAAGGGACAAGGACCCCAAATCTTCCTCTGGATGAAGAAGACATTCCTGGGACTGAAAGCGGTCCGATTCACAAGACCAGGTGGTCTCAGCCTCGGTCGAGATCGTTTCCTCAGCCGCCAGCTTCCCAGACCTTCCGTCAGGCCAAGGCACCGAGGCCGAGGATGTGGCAGAACCAGCCGAGATTTCTCTTGACCCGATCGAGCCGTTGTCGCCGACCCCTCTCGACGACTCTTTGGAAAGGACATCCATCCTTTCTTTCCCCGTCGAGGAGACCCGTCCTGCGGGCATCCCGATCGAGGGACAGGAGCCAGATCCTCGGTTTTCACCGAATCCCGTCTCTCCCGATCAACAGAGCCGACATCGTTGGTCTCGATCGAGGAGTAGGACCCCGTCAGTCGAGAAACCGAAAAAGGGTCATAAACACTCCCAGAAGAGGCACCGCCGCTGATCTTCATCCTCCTCGGATGAGGAGAGACTTAGACAGAAGCTCCGTCGACATTATGAGGACCTCATGTGGCAGCAGCTAATTCTGATCTCGCCAGAAGCCGGCACTGCTACACTGCCATTACTTGCCCCAGCCGCCTGCCGACACTGGACTCTTCCGGTACCGAGGGACTCGGTTCTCCTTCCTGCAGGACTGGCACGCATTCCTGCTCAGCCTGTTCCGTCTCCCCACCAATTCTGGTGGAATCACTGCCTAAGCAGCCTCAGGGAGGGGCTCCCTCAAAGGAGGATCAGACAGATACGGGCTTGCCCCGTCGTCTGTCCTTCACTGTAGTTCCTGATCGCCCTAGGCGCATTGAAGGGGACGTAGGTGGGAGACCCCTGTATCCTGACTCCTCAGACTCGGATACTACTGGTCTTCACTCACACCCTGATGATGAGTTGTCAGTGACAGGCCTAGAGGAAGGTCTTCTTCCTTCCAAGGCATCCTTTGACTCATATCTGAGTCCACGGGTATGCCGTTGCAGCCTATCCAAAAGGAGGCAGAATATCCTCTCACGGATATCCCTAAGAGGGGGGATACCCCGACGGAGGCCTTCCCAGTGGCCGAAGCCATTGTTGGCCCGGCCCTTGAGCTATGGCAGCACCCTGCCTCCTGCCCGGCTCCGTCTGCCCACATGGCTCGCAAGTACACTGTTCCCATGGGGTCCTTGGCGGGCTTCACTGAGCATCTCTCAGCCGAGAGCCTTGTGACTGTGTCAGTGTTTCGGTGTATGGGTAGCTCAGCGGATTCTGACCGCCCTCCAGACAAGGAGTCCAAGAATATGGACCATTCTGCCTGGAAGGTATATGCGGCCTCATCTTTGGGCCTTCGTCAGGCCAGCTCGGCTGTAATCATGGCACACATCTCTCATGCCCTCTTGGGGTCACTAGATGAAGTCCTCCCTCATCTCCCAGTGGACATGCAGACCACGGTTAAGCAGGTCCGTGACCAGGGCCGTGCTGTTGCAAAACAGCAGCTCCAGACATCCCTGGACATTGGAGATTCCAGTGCCCACTCCTTAGCAGCCGCAGTGGCCATTCGCTGCAGGGCATGGCTGAGGTTATCTTCTTTTCCTGCGGATACTCAGCATAAATTAGCTGATGTGCCCTTCCTTGGCACCGACCTCTTCGGTCCCGGAGTGGCAGGTCACCTCCAGCGCATAGAGCAGTCCAATGCCACCTTGGATGCTACCTCTGCAAAAGGTTCTTCGGGCAGGAACCAGCAGAAGCACAAGAAGAAGCCCTTTCAGCACTCTTCCCCTGCGGTTAGGCAGCCCTCCTATCAGGGAGGTCAGCAGCAACAACAGGCTCAAGCTTGTCGCCCTAGGCCCAAGCAGGGTCTCCAATAGCCCTGCAAAGGAGGCTGAGGTGCGGTCCAGGAGCCTCCTCCTCCTCCTCTAAGCCTGCGCAGTGATGGGTCGGGGGTGGCCAACCCTACTCCCGTCACGCCAGTTCTGGGTCCTCCCTTGGGGGGCTGGCTCTGCCACTTTCTTTCCGCCTGGTCCGATATCACTTCGAACAGGTAGGTCCTGGAAGTGGTCGGTCAGGGACTGCCTCTAGAGTTCGAGCAGTACCTTCCCTGCCGAGCCCGTGCCCCACGGGAGGAAAGGATCTCACTTGGCGCTTAGCCAGCCCTTTGGGACAACATTGCTCAGCTCCTCCGCAAGGAGGCAGTAGCTCCAGTGCCGGATCCTCCTATGGACCCAGGCTTGGTGTCCAGGTACTTCCTAGTGCCCAAGCGGACGGGGGGTTGGCGCCCCATCCTAGATCTCCACGACCTGAATCAGTATCTCAGGTCTCGCACCTTCTGGATGGTAACTCTGAACCAGATCATACCATCTCTGGAGCGAAACGTGGTTCTGTTCACTGGATCTACAAGATGCATTCTTTCATGTTCCAATCCGTCCATCCCACTAACGGTTCCTCCACTTCAGGGTCGAAGGGACCCTGTACGAGTTCCGAGCCATGCCGTTCGGCCTGTCATCGGCCCCTTGGGTCTTCACCAGATGCATTGCAGTGGTGGCAGCCCATCTACGGTGTCAAGGGGTTCGCATATACCCCTACCTCGACAATTGGCTCCTGGCAGGTTCCTCCCTGCAGGAGGTGGAGAGGTCCAGGGACCTGGCCTTCCAAACCTGTTCCCGATTAGGCCTCCTGATCAACGAGGCCAAGTCGGAACTCGTGTCCTCTCAGGTGATGGGCTTTGTCGGGGCAGAGCTCAACTCTCGTCAAGCCAGAGCTCTGCTTCCGGCAGACAGGGTGGAGGTTCTTTCCTCCTTTGCCCAGTCATTTCTGGTTGGGTACTTGTGCCCTGCTTGGGACTTCCTGCGCCTTCTGGGTTACATGGCGGTGTGCACCTCAGCGGTCCGTTAGGCCAGGTTGCACATGCGTCCCATCCAGTGGGAGCTGGATGCTCAGTGGACTTAGTGTCAAAGCCTTTTCGACCAGCTGGTCACTGTCACCCAGAAGATGTGGGACGCTCTCCAATGGTGGACTGTCACAAGTCGTCGGCAGGAAGGAATTCCGTTTGTCCGTCCCGAGCTGACAGTCATCCTTATGACCGATGCCTTTCTCATGGGCTGGGGAGCCCACATGGGGACTGGACCCACGGGTTCTGGACCCTTGAGGAGTCCGTTGCCACATCAACCTGTTGGAGCTCAGAGCAGTCGGACTGGCACTGTCAGCTTCGCTCCTCTGCTCCAGGGTCCAAATGGTTCAAGTCCAGATGGACAATACCGACCATGTACTACCTCAACAAACAGGCTCCTCCATCTGCTATGGGCGCTCGGATCTGGACCTTCGCAGCGGTTAGAGGCGGATCTCCTTGCCATCCATGTGGCAGAGTCTCAAACCAACTGGCAGATGCTCTGAGCCACAGGGCAGACATCCCACGAATGGTCTCTCCATCCAGAGGTAGCTTACAGTCTGTTCTCCTTTTGGGGAAAACCGTTGGTGGACCTGTTTACCTCCAGGGTGAACACCAAGCTGAAGCTGTACCATGCCTGCCCCCTCAGCAGGGTTTGCCGCAGGGGGATGCCTTCTCGAGGTCATGGACCCCAGGCCTCCTCTACACCTTCCCTCCATTTCTCTTGATCCACAAGGTGCTTCTCGAGGTGAGGAGGGACAAGGCGAAGGTGATCCTGGTAGCCCCAGATTGGCCCCGCCAGTTCTTGTATCCAGATCTCCTCAGCCTCAGCCTCAGCTGCAGGGCCCCGGAGTGGCTTTGTACATGCCCGGACCTGATATCATTGGACCAGGGGAAGGTATTCCACCTGGACCTTCAATCCCTGCACCTCACAGCCTGGTTCCTAAGTGGCTAGAGTTTCAGGCTTTGGGTCTTTCCGAGGATGTCTACACCGTGGTGGAGGCATCTCGTAAGGAATCGACCAGGAAATGTTATGCCTTCAAATGGAAAAGGTTTTCCATTTGGTGTCAGAGTAAGAGTCGGGACCCCCTTATCCTGCTCTGTGACTAACATTTTGGACTACCTTTGGTCACTCTCCAAAGGGGGGTCTTCGGTCATCGACCCTTAGGGTACATCTGGCAGCCATCTCTGCTTACCGGGCGTGGGCCGGTTAGTCAACATTGGCACAGGAGACAGTGGTTGGGTGCTTTTTCAAAGGCCTGGATCACATATCCCCTTCGGTGCGTGAACCTCCACCTCTGTGGGATCTTCTGCTGGTTTTGGCAAAGCTCATGGGCAAGCCATTCGAACCCATGCACAAGTGTGAGCTCTCACACTTGTTGTGGAAGACGGCCTTCCTGGTGGCTATCACTTCAGCCAGAAGGACAGAGGAGCTCCAGTCGCTCTCAGTGGACTCCCCTTATCTGGTCTTTCACAGGGACAAAGTTGTCCTATGCCCCCGCCCAAAATTCCTTCCGAAGGTGGTGTCAGAGTTTCACCTTAACCAGATGTTGACTCTGCCAGTATATTACCCTAATTACACCTCGGACGCCGAGTACAGGCTCCATACCCTGGACCTTAGACGTGCTGTCTCCTACTACAAGGAGAGGACGGCAGAAATTCGGGGACAGGTTCGCCAGCTATTTGTCACCTACGCTGAAGCAGCTTCTGGCAGACCTGCAGCCAAATGGACCATTGCAAGGTGTATTACATTATGCATAGGTCTGTGTTATGAGTTGGCGGGCAGGGAGCCTTCCAGAGGGATAAGAGCTCATTCTACCCACCATACTGCTGCATCGGTGGCTGCTTCCAGGGACATCCCTATCCAGGAGATCTGTCGGGCTGCTACCTGGAAGTCAGCACACCCCTTTATTACCCACTACCACATCGACCTTGAGTCACGACAGGATGCTGATTTTGGGGCCTCGGTTCTCCAATCTCTGTTTCCTAAGTAGGGGGTGTGCGCCTTGCCTCCCTTCTCCTGGAGAATTGCTAGAAGTCTGCCAGAGAGTGTGGATGAACAACATATCCATGCTCCTAGAAAAACAGGTTACTCACCTGTAACAGTAGTTCTAGGAGTGGTATATGTTGTTCATCCCTACCTCTCAAACCTCCCGGCTTTAGGCGCACCACCTTGCTTCCAGCGGGCTAAGATTTGGTGTCATGGGGCGGAGCCGAGGTATATACCACCCGGGTGGGTGGGAGGAGCCAGCTTGAAGACTTCCGGCAAGATTTAAAGGGGAAAGGGACATGCCAGAGAGTGTGGATGAACAACATATGCCACTCCTAGAACTACTGTTACAGGTGAGTAACCTGTTTATTTGGCCTAGCTGTGCCTCAAGACCTCCTTTCTTAAGCCTGTAGGCTCCAGCCTCCCAGACTGGTTTATTGCCAGTACTGCTCGGTACTCTTTCTATAGGTGTGGCCTGATGAAAGAGACATCCTCGAAGATAGAACAGTTAAGTACTGACTGTAACAATAGATCTTCGAGAGAATGTCTTTTATCAGACCATGCCATCCCCCTTGGATCCAGAGCTCTACAACTACTGTCTCTTTCTGGGACAGGCTATCTGCTGTTTCCAGCCTCGTCTGGCAAGCAGAACCATAAGCCCTTACTTCAAGTTAGAGCTCTTGCAGCAGGCAATAACCATTAGGACTAAGGTGACAGGACCCCACGGAAACCTTCTAGCTAGCAGTCTTAAGCAGGGCACCACCCCTGATGTCGGCCAGTGGTATAAAAGGGGCGGTTCTCAGCCCCACCTCAGTTCTTTTCCCGCCATCAACCCATTAGCATCAGCTCCTTGGATGCCTTCTCGCAAACAGTTTGACCACTTTTGCACCGTCAGTGTTTTTCTTTGCTTTTTCTATCAAAATCCTTGAATTTATTTCTAGTTCTGCATGTCTTCTTCTCCGGCATCGTCCATCTCATCCACGGATCAGAAGAAGTCGAAGTGCACCTGTGGCACATAGCTACCATCAAAGGACTGCCACTAGGCCTGCCTCTTCTGCCTAGGCCTGAACCACAATACTGCGGCCTGTCAACACTGCAAGGCCTTCAACTCCCAGACTCTGATACACCATCAGAAGACCCTCAAGGCACACCTCCTGGAGCAGCAGCTTGCCCAGATGCAGAAGCAGCCAGTGGGGGAAGAGTCCTTCTTCAACCTTGTCTGTGTCCACCTCTACCACTTCTAAATCGCACAAGGAGAAGAGGAAGGATTCAGGGAAGCACAAGGACCAGGAAAGGTCCCAGGGTTGCTCCCATTCCAGGTCGCCACTGCACAAGAAGTCCTCGTCTGGCTCCTTGTCGCACGGGGGCTCAGATCACTCCTCCCAGTCTGTCCATGGTTCTACTGGGCAGTCGGCTTCTAAACCTCCCGCCATCGTCCTGGCATTTGGTGGAGGGAAACCGGGGTTGGGGTCTTTGGGCCCTATCCTTATGCCTCTCAAGGTGAAGTTCACACCAGCAGCATCACCCTCCAACTTGGGGCTGGTACCAGCAAGAAGGGCAGCGACACTTCGACGCCTGCCAAAATGGTCCAGATGGTCTCATCCAAAGCTTTGGACAGGACGCCCTGTCATCAGGGGCAGATGATGGACTCTCCGCCATTGCCCCAGGCTCTGGCCAAGCCAACGGCTGCCTCCTTACCTCCTTGGACGTCAGGTCGGCCTTCACCCTTCTCCTCACAGGGCCATTCCTCACTAGTTGAGGATCTTAGGCTGGACGATACCCCTGTTCTACCTTCTGGGTCCTAGTCCCCACTACCACTTCTGATGCCGGACCCCCGCACGTCGGGTGTTCCGATGCCAGGTAAATTGGCATCGGCTCTGCAGACACCTCAGCTCACCAAGGACCAGATCCAGGAGCTTTTTTCCTTCTGGTGGAGTTAGGGCAAAGAGGACCTGCTCCCCCCCCAAGGAACCGGTCACCATGGAACCCAGAGCCAGTCCTCGGCACGGGTCAGAAGCCGATACAACAGTCTCCTCCCCCTAAGAGTCTCACTCCAAGCCCTCAAGATCACCATGGTAGACCCCGGCACAAAGAATGGCATCACCGCAGGTCTTCTCGCTCCTCAAGTCATCACCCATGCTGGTCCTCTCTTAGGGGACATCGGTCCCATAGCCACCGATGGTTCCTTAGTCATCTGCTCTAGCTATTCATCCTCTTAATCAGTGGACTCTAGCCACAGCTCTAATTCTTTGGGCTTGGACCTTTTGGAGCCATGGGGTTGCCCTTCTTCACCGGACAACAAGGACACTCCCAGCTTGCCCCTTGATGATCCCACATTCATGGATGTCATGAGGCACATCCAGGCTTCCAATGAATGGAGACAGAAGACCTGGATCCAGAGCGGCGGAGGCTAGCTAGGTACCTGAGGCAAAAGGAGCCTAAACCTCTGGTGGTGCTTCCTTGAGTAGACACCTTCCAGGACCTGACAAGGCTAACCTGGAAGCACCCTTCCACCTCCTCCGCTGTCTCCATAAAGTCAGATAGGCTGTACAGAGTCCCTAGGGATAAGCCTTTTCTGGTGGAACACCCTATGGTGGACTCAATGGTGATCACAGCTGTTCATGCTCATGCAAAGAAGCCGAAACACCTTAACTCCCAGCCTCCCGACCAGGAGTCCAGATATATTGAACAGATGGGCAAAAGGGTCTACTCGTCCTCTACCTGCTCCATCCAGTCCCTTAACTTTCTTACACACATGGTGCAGTACCAGAATGCCCTATGGGAGAAAGGTCTCTAGATAGCTCAGGCCCTTCCAGACGTGACCCAGAAAACCGAGCTCCTGGACCTCCTCAAATCAGGGTTGGATGTAGGAAGGCATGTCTTGCCTGCCTCGTACGACACTGCAGATACGGCAGCCAGAGCAGCGGCATCCGGCATTTGCCTCAGGCGCCATGGCTGGCTTAGCGTCTCCGGATTCTCCCAGGATATGCAGTTGGGCATCCTGGACCTCCCCTTTAAGGGCTTAGTCCTTTTTGGAGCTGAAACGGAAAAATTGATTACTCGTATCCAAGAATCCGGGTAGTCCATTTGGTCTGTCCAAAAAATGTAAAAAGGGGACCAAAAACCCTTTTGGAAACAGCCATTTCGGAAGCCCTCAGGACAACAGCCCCAAAATCAGTCTCAGCAGAGGGGCGGGTTCAAAAGAAAGGCCACCTCCCAGACTCCTGGAAGTCCTCCCAGGCCCCTCTGCCTACTCCCGGAGCTTCCCAGTGACCCCTTGCTGGACCCCTGTCCTCCAGTGCAATCCATGGGGGAAGTGGTAGGGGGTTGCTTCTCCCTGGAGCACAGTAACATCAGACCTCTGGGTCTTGCAGCTCATAGAGAGAGGTCATACTCTGGAGTTCAGGCAGATACCTCTAGATACTCCACCAGTGTCTGCCCACTATCCTCCTCCTCATGTCCTCCTGATCAAAGGGGACATTCAGGCCCTCCTGCAAAAGCGAGCTATAGAGCCAGATCCCCTGGCTCAATGAGGAAAAGGGTATTATTTGTACTTTTTTCTAGTTCCCAAAAAGACCTGGGACCTTCAGCCCATCCTGGATCTCAGTTCCCTGAATACTAAAGGTTCACGATGGTCACGCTGCCAGGTCTCATTCCCCTCCTGAAACAGGGGGACTGGCTCTGCTCTCTAGATATGCAGGATGCTTACCTGCACATTCTGATTTTTCCACCTAATAGGAGGTTCCTGAGGCTCCTTTTCCAGGGCCGACATTACCAGTTTTTGAGCCTTGCCATTCGGCCTCTTCTCTGCTCCCAGAGTCTTCGCCAAGTGCCTAGTGGTGGTGGCTGCGGCTCTGCAGTGCCAGGGCTATTACGTCTTTCCCTACCTAGACGACTGGCTTCTGGCAGCTCCAACACGGGAACAGCTGATCTGCACTCTTGGAGACACCTTTACACGCTTCCGAGAGCTAGGGATCACCCTGAACATTCACAAGTCATCCCCATGGACCAGTCAGAGACTCCAGTTCATCGGGGCAGTCCTGGACACGGTTCAGGGAAGGGCCTTCCTCCAATCAGACGGGGGGATCTCCTTCGAGATCAGACCCGAATGGTAGCAGCGACTCCTCATGTCCCGGCCAGAACTTATCTAAGGCTCTTTGGTCACATGACGGCAGCCATCCTAACAGTTCCCATGGCTTGCCTTCATATGAGAGTCCCCCAGAGGATGCTCAGGGTGCAGTGGGACCAAAGGTTGGACGACCTGGAGCAAGCTGTTCTGATCTCCAACCCAGTTCGCAGGACACTCACCTGGTGGATGGACCTACTCAGTCTCTCAGCAGGGGTCCTTTTCTGACAGGAGCCCCGAGGCGCGTTCTCACCACAGACACCTTGGTTGGGGCGCTCATCTGGAGAGCAGGCAGACCCAGGGGACTTGGTCACTAGACAAGCAGTCGCTCCACATCAATATCCTGGAGTTGAGAGCAGTTCTGAATGCCCTACAGGCCTTTCAGGCAGACTTAGCCTCAGGCCCTCTTCTCATTCAGATGGACATGTCTGTAGTGTTTTACATCAGCAAGCAGGGGGTGACTCACTCCTACTCCCTCTGCAGGGAAGCAGTGAGGGTCTGGTATTGGGTACTGGAACATCACCTAGAACTCGCCACTGTCCACATTCCAGGCATCCAAAACATCCTGGTCAAAGCCTAAGCAAGTCTCGGTCCAAGGCTCATGAGTGGGAGCTTCTCCAGTCAGTAGCAGATCAGCTATTTGACAGATGGGGCTGACCAGAGTTGGATCTTTTTGCTACCCCACTTAACGCCAAACTGCCCAGTTTCTGCTCGCTAGAACCAGGGCCTGGAGTTTCTAGTGAGATACATTGTCCCTCTCCTGGACAGGGAGGTTCCTCTATGTCTTTCCACTGTTTCCCCTTCTACAGAGGGTACTTCTGAAGCTTCAGGCAGAGAGGGCAGAGATGATTCTCATGGCACCCTTTTGGCCTTGGCAGATTTGGTTCCCACTACTTCTACAGCTGGCAGTGGAGCCTCTAATTCCCGTACCTCTGAGCTCGTACTTGCTCTCTCAGGACTGGGGCAATTTGATCCATCCAGATCTCAGATCCCTGCATCTTTATGCCTGACTCCTATAGACCTAGCAAGGGCATGTTATGGGGTTTCCCACAAGGTAGTGGAGGTTCTGGTGGTGGCCAGAAAACCCTCCACTAGATCCACATATTCTATGAAGTGGAAAAGATTTTGCCTGTGGGCTACTGCACACCAGCTCAACCCCTTTTCTCGTTCTCCAAACTCCATCCTCAAGTATCTCCTCTCTGTTTGAGCAGGGCCTGAGCTACTCCTCCATTAAGGTGCATCTGTCCACCATCTCGGCATATCATGCACCAGTGGAGGGGAAAACCCTTATTCAGCTGGACATGTCCTGTACTTTTTTGCAGGGCATCTTACACTTAAAACCTGCCATCCAAGATCCCATTTCTCCTTGGGATCTCCTTGTTAGAAAAGCTCATGCTCCCCTTGTTCGTACCAGACGTGGATTGTGAGCTGCTCTTTCTGTCATGGAAAGCACTATTTTTAGTTGCTGTTACTTCTGCCCAAAGAATTTTGGAGCGTCAGTCTCTGATGTGCAAATATAGAAACTGATGGCAGATAACCGCAAAGCCCATCCAGTTTGCCCATTTTTTTCTATCTTATGAATGTGCCATAGGCCTTTACTCTGTCAATGTCCTATCTATTCATACTCATCTGTATTGCTCTCTTATGCCCTGTTTAGTTTTTCATAAGGACACAGTGTCCTTATGCACAGATCCTAAGTTTTTACCGAAGGTGGTGTCAGAGTTTACTTTAAATCAAGACATCAACCTGCCAGTTTACTATCCTGAGCACTCTAATGGGGGGCAAGCATTACTGCATACGCCCAACTTTCACAGAATGCTTTCGTTATATTGAACCATATAGCTCTTTTCAAAAAATGGATCAGTTTGTTTCATTTGCTCCCAGATCTCAAGGGGCATCAGTTTCTAAACAGACGCTGTCTAAATGGTTGGTTAGCTGCATCGTTTTTTTATGACAAGTACAACAAGTCCTTACCGGGTATGGTAAAAGGCTATTCTACCAGGGGGCAGCTACCTCCTTTGCCTGTCTTTGGAATGTTTCCGCAGCAGACATCTGTGCAGTGGCCACCTGGAGTTCTGTTCACATGTTCGTCAAGCATTACAGCTTGGACGTGGCTTCCAGACGAAGGATTGGGTTTGGCCTGGCAGTTTTCCAAGGCCTTCTCTCCTAAGTCCTTAGTTGGTAGTTTTTCAGCCTCCTCCCAGACTTTCCTAATCCTTACCCTTTATTGCTTGGGACTTGGTCTTAATTATTTAATTCACCCTCAGCAGTGTCCACTCTCCTCTCTCACTGAGGAAAACTGAAAAGGACACTATCTCCCCCCCCCCCCAAGGACTATCACATATTCAGTCTGTCTGTCTCCCTTGCCATATCTACAGGGTACAAAATACTCTGCCCATTCTCTCACCCTAAGCTTCAACAATTTGCCTGCCCCCTATATAAGTCTGATCTATAACTGCATTTAAGATTTAAAGTCTATAGCTCCTGTGCTTGTGCTGCCTTCTTAATGTTAATAGTGCACAGTTCTTTCTGCTGAAAATTATACTGTGTTTAAGAATTAGTCTATAACTGCATTTAGATTCATAGGGCCAGATATTCAAACCATTGAACCTAGCGCAAAACCATAGTGCAGGATTTGTGCAAGGCTGCAATATTCAAAAGCCCTATTAGCACTGGCGCTGTGTGGTAGCGCCGACACTAATAGATAATAGTATGCAGGGGTGGGGTTAGGAGAGTGCTCATGAATGCCAGCAGCATGGTATATTCAAAGGTCTGGCACTGCACTACAGGCATTAGCACGACCTGTAGCGCAGCACTAGATACTGCTGCAAAAATGCTGCCGGTAATGCGGTGGTGCCCCCCCCAAATTGTGGACCCCTGTAGCTGCGATATAGCAAGAAAAGCCCTGGTAGTCCTAGTGGTCCCCCACCCCACCCCCAGCACTGAATTCCAACCCCTCAGTACATGTTTTAAGCATAGTTTTCCCTGGTAGTCTAGTGGTCCCCACCCTCAAGCACAAATCCTGACCCCGGTACTTGTATTAAGCGTAGTTTTCCATGGTAGTTTAGTGGTCCCCCCACCCCCCAGCACGAATCCGACCCCGGTGCCTGTAAATAAGGTAGTGTTCCCTGGTAGTCTAGTGGTCCCCCCACCAGGCAATGACACCTTCGCTCATCCCAATGACATGCTACAAAGTGAGCCAGTGACTGGCTCGGCCCTCCTCTTACCACCATGGCCGGCCGCCAACTGTGGTATGCATGATCGTTACGGAAATGAATGAGCGAGCCAGCTCACTTTGTAGCATGTCCTTGGGATGAGCGAAGACATCACTGTCTCGTGGGGGGATCACTAGACTACCAGGGCACACTACCTTATTTACAGTTACTGGGGGTCAGGATCATGCTGGGGTGGGGTGGGGACTACTAGATTACTAGGAACACTACCTTATTTACAGTTACTGGGGTCGGATTCATGCTGGGGGGTAGGGGACCACTAGATTACTAGGAACACTACCCTTATTTACAGGTACTGGGGACCACTAGACTACCAGGGAAAACTACGCTAATATGTGTACCGGGGTCAGGATTGTGCTTGGGAGGGTGGGGGACCACTGGACTACCAGGAAAACAAAGCTTTTACATGTACCGGGGGTCAGGATTTGTGCTGGGGGTGGGGGGCCACTAGATTACCCGGGCGATTCTTGCTATACCAAAATAGAAAGGGCAGTGTAAAACCAGATGACAGGCTACACTGTGAGGAGCCCGGAGAAAGCTGTTGAGAGATCCGTGCATAGTGGTCAATGCTCTTTCCTCCCCCATATTGCCCCAGCTCAATAAAATATATTCACTTTGTGTACTGCAACCAGCCCATATAACGGGCAGAATATGCTTGCACATATGTATCTGTTATAAGCGGTGGGGACTGTGTATGTATGTATGTATGTATATATATATATATATATATATATATGTATATATATATATATATATATATATATATATACATACAGTATATATATATCCTGCGTGCACAGATGCATGGGTTTGTTGTATGCACTGACTGTGCCTGCCAGCACACAGTTCCTGCTGCTTCCAGCCTGTGCTTCTATTCTGACCATAAGGGGGAGCTTTGTGCTGCATGCAGTAGCACCGGGCAAACTGCGTGGTAATGTATGCTAAGCAGCACTTAATGAGATGCAAATGTGCCTGTTTGCCCACGGATTACCTAAGTAGGCTCATATGCATGGGAGCTTTGAATATAGTTCCCATTTGCCCCAGGCTAACCAGTTTGCACCAGGCTAATGTGTTAGTACTGTGCAATCAGGTTAGCCCCTGGCAAACCTCACTTCAACATAGCACAGTTCTGCAGTGTTTGGCTTACATTGTTGTTTGCAGTAGATGTCAGACATCTCTGTGCAATCACACACAATGTTCTCCACCTGCAACACTGGCTTGCTCCAGAGTCTAATGAGCTGCAGTTGCAGTGTGCACCTCCCTGTTGCTACTGTATATTCCATGCTGTCTTATTCCCGGGCAATTTTTGCCCTTCACTCCTGGCCCTGTTTGCCCGGCTTCCTTTGCTTGCTATATTCAGCTGGTTTTGCACCGGGCCATTTCCTTTTGAATATAGCTTGCTTTGTGCTCTGGGCTAAGTTTGCCCACCGGGCAGTGCTGATTTAGCCCCGGGGCAAAATTCTGAATATCTGGCCCATAGTCTATAGCTTCTGTGCTTGCACTGCCTTGTAAACTGTTAAAAACTGCACATCTCTTTCTGCTAAAATTTAAATTCATACTGAGTGCTGTAGTTTGTAATTGCTTCATTTTATCTGATATACTGATATCCTGAATTCCAGTTAGGCTTATAGGTTAGTGATCACTCTGAATGTAGGTGATTTACAGCCCTCTAAAGTAATAAGTTAAGCTGTCATATCACTGATCTCCAGATTCCCCCCCCCCAACATGGCTTTATTCAACCTGGTTATTCACTGAATTATCTCTACTCTTACAAAATCCTATTCCCTAGCTGTGTATTTTGTCTCCCTCCTGTTTCTCTTGGTTCAGTAGTAATTGTCTCAGGGTCTCCTCATCTCCTATGTTCCTCTGCCCTTTCTGAACTCTCCTCTTTCAGCCATACTCATCTGGCTATCCTTGGACAAAAATAAAATATCCATTGCTCAGACCCTTACCTAAAGCTGAGGATGGCTAGGCAAATCCTATTAGTGCCATCCCTCAGTCTGTTTCTGCTATTCCTGAGCAGATTCACAATTGTTGATAGCTATGATCATCACCAACATGGGAGTATGGACCCAAATGATTTCACCTACTCTAATATGTTAATCCTACCGGATAGGTGCTTTGATGTTACCCCTGCACTCCCCCCCAGGATTCCTTATCTACTTCGCTACCACATCTGTTGCCAAGTGGTGGTATCTCTTTGTTTATCATATCCCTCCTTTTGCGCCCTGTAAATTATGGTACCTAATATTATTAGCGCTCATGCTAGCTGGTGACATTGAATTGAATCTGGGTCCTATTGCTAGTCAGGTAGCAGTAAATTGTGCTGGTCACAACATGAAGGGTCTGTGCATTGTCCACCTTAACATCAGGAGTTTACTCCACAACCATGCAGAACTTGAAGCCTGGGTGGCGAACTACCACCTTGATATTCTCTGTGTATCAGAGACCTGGTTAAAGCTCTTGATCCCAGATACCTGTTGCCTGCTGCCAAACTACAACCTCCTGAGACACGACAGGCCACCCCCAAAACGTTCTGGAGGTGTGGCAATCTACTTCAAAACTAACCTTAAATTGTCCATGGTAACTGACAAACTAACTCTTTGTGTGAGTCCCTCCATGCCATACTCAATCTAGGAGCCAAGAAGCTTCACATTATTTGTGCCTATAATCCCCAAATGTGGGCAATCTGGCCTAGTGGAATTGCTGGACCACATGGCCACTACTGCTCAGCAAATAAACTCCTCATCCTCTGGGACATGAATGTAAATTGGTTGAGCAAATCTCATGATACTCTACAGTCCCTGGTGCAGCGTTACAACTCATATCAGATCAATACTGACCCTATGAAAGTGTCAGCAAATTCAGGTTCCAGCACCCTCATTGATTGGATCATAACAAATCGCAAAGGCAGGTTGGCAGCAGCGGAACTCTGCCTGTCACTATAAGTGATCATTCCCTGTTTTCTGTATGGAGGTCACTCCGCAGTCTCCATGTCTCTCCCACACTACATATCATTCAGGAATTACACCAACTTGAATTAGGCCCATTTTCTATATGATGTCTGTCACATTGACTGGTCCCCTGTCTACTGATCCCTGAACACAAATGACGCCCTCCACTTTTTCCTTAGTGAATTTGTGTCGCTTCAAGAAAAGCATGCTCCTCTTCTCACTCAGCATGTACGAGGTAAGCAAACCAGATGGTTGCATAAGGACTTCCTCACATCCCACTGGAAAAAGTATAAAATCTCTGGACTTAAAGCTGACTTTCACACTTATAGGGGACAGCGAACAAAGTGCAAAAAACTAATTAGGTGTGCAAAAGCCAATATTACAAGGGCCTACTAGTAGATGCAGCTGGTGACCCTAGGACATTTTGGTCACATATAAAATTTCTCCTCGACTCTAAGCAAATGCACTTTGCCAGTGACATGATACTGACAGGAGTGCACTGTATGGACTCGTGCATAACTGCAAACATGTTCAACACTCACTTCTCAGACCTCTCCAATATATCACTGCTTTACCACCTGAGGACTTAAATTCTGAATCCCCACCCTGAAGGATATGCCAGTGGGGCCATTATTCTACTTTAAAGCTATCTCTAAAAAGGATGTCCTCAAACTTCTCAATACCATATCAGATAGTGCTGCTATTATGTCTGACTGCCTGGAACCGAAACTCATAAAGCTGGCTGCCCCCTTCATTGTGGGGCCACTATCCAGAATATTCAATATGTCCCTTGGTGAAGGTGTTGTGCCTAAAATATGGAAATTGGCCAGAGTTATGCCAGTTTTTAAAAAAGGTGAAAAGAAGGACATAGCGAACTATAGGCCAATAGCAATACTGTCAGTATTAAGTGAAGTCCTCGAGAAGCTTGTCGAAGCACAGGTAAGAGAACACCTCTCCAAGTATAATCTCCTTTCTACAAATCAACATGGTTTCAGAAAAGGCCACAGTACCCAAACTGCTTTGTTACAGCTAACCAATGACACGCTTCATGCCAGGGCCTTCTAACCGGTGCAGTATTTATTGATCTGATGAAGGCTTTTGATCTTGTTGATCACCCTCTCCTGCTAGCTAACCTCCTATCGTTGGGTTTCTCGGCAAAATCTGTAAGCTGGTTTCATGGCTGTCTACCCAGTAGGACTCATGTTGTAAAATTCAATTCGGATACCTCGGACAAAACAGTCTTTGATGTTGGTGTACTGCAGGGATCTATCCATCTTACTTCGAGTGGGAGCTCTTGCAGCAGGCTGTAACAGTTAGGACTATGCTGCAGGCACTAGGACCCTCCAGTGAAAACTTCAGCCAGCAGTACACAGCAGGGACTACCCTCGACGCGGCCCTACCCGCGCCGGTCCGGTACAAAAGGGGACCCTCCACCTCAATTCTTTTCCGCCATGTCCCACACGTGAACAAAGAAGAAGAACTTCAGCTTGCCAGTTCAGCAAGAATCTTCAATCAACGCTTCGAACCGTTTTTGACGTTTTTTCATACTTCACTGATGTCAGACCACTGTCCGACGACTCTTCAACCATTTTTCAACCTTTTTTTTCACAAGTTACTGACGTCAGGCCGTTGTCCGACGTTTTTTGTGCAGTCCCGATGGATGTCTTCTCGGGCGTCAGCCTCGCTGGAACATCTCAACAAGTGCGAGTGTGGGAGGCAGATCTCGGCCAAGTACAGCCATTGCCACTGTGTCTTCTGCCTAGGACTGGAACACGACACCGCAAACTGCTCCGCTTGCCAGGCCTTCACTAGCAGGACCCGCATCTGCCGCCTTAAGGCCCTGAAAGCCTTTCTTTTGGAGCAGAAGATGGATCTGCACTCCTCCGAGGGGAAACGCAAGGAGAAGAAACGGCACAGCAAAGACCGTAGTCGGTCCCGGCAGTGGTCCTGGTCACGTCCCGCTCTCACTTGTGGCCCTCTCCAAAGAAGGCCCATCCCTCGGGATCAGGAGAGCGCCCCAAATCTACTTAGGCCAAGGCTGGCCCTTCGGGTGAGAAGCTGGCTAAGCCTAAGGTAACCCCGCTAAGGGTCACCACGAAGCCCTTGGAGGTGCATGCTTTGGCCCCACCTCCCAAGGCACCGGCGTCGCCTGCTAAAGGCACGCCTCTAGAGCCCAAGGACTCTCCGGCACCCCGGCGCACCCGTCATCGGTACAACACACCGACGCTGCAGAAGCGGGGCGAGGGATCGGCTGTGGAAGAACCGGCGTCCCCATCGCCCAAGTCCTCCTCCCCCTGGCCCCCAAGGAGGCTCTCCTTCACGGGCCGATGTCCCGGATCCTTCCCCTCGGGGCCGGGCAGCAGATATTTTCATGAAGGACGAGTTACAGGAGCTGTTTTCCTTTTGGTGGGGGCAGGTCCACAAGCGGACGACCTCCCCTGTCGCCGGCCCAGACACTGGTTCTGGATCCAGCGGGTAAACCACAGCCGGGAGGTGAGCCTTCTCTGCGGAAGTCTCCAGATCGCCAGCCGACACCTCCCTCTAGGGCTCGTTCCCGCACCCAGTCTGGGGACCACCGATGATGCTCCAGGGACTCTGGTGACCGTCGTCGGTCCAGGTCACATTCTAGGAGCCTTTCTCGGTCCTCTAGGCGAGAACGCTCCCGACGTTGGTCCTCTGACCAATGTCAGTCTCTGCTCTGTCGCCGGTCCAGGGTCCGAAGATGGTCTTTGGACAGACGTTGGTCCCACAGCTACCGACGACAGCGGGAGTCTGGTCATAGGGCGAGGTCAGGCTATTCAAAATCCTATAGTTGGTCTCCCTCATCCTCGTTCTTTCTGACTTCCTCTCTCAGTTTGCAGTGCTCCCCAGGAGAGAAGGACCAGCCTAGCTTGCCTCCAGATAGTCCTACCTTTATGGAGTCATGAGGCACATCCAGGCCTCCAATGAGTGGGAGACGTGAGGACCTGGACCCAGAACGCTGGAGACTTGCAAAATACCTGAGGCAAAAGGAGCCTAAACCTTTGGTGGTCCCTCCTTTGGTGGATACTTTTCAGGACCTCACCCGAACTACCTGGAAACATCCAGCTTCAGTCCCGGCTGTCCCGAAGAAGTCGGATAGGCTGTACAAGGCCCCAAGGGCAGAAGCTTTTCTTGCTGAACACCCTCAGGTGGACTCTTTGGTGATCTCGGCTGCCCATGGTAAGTCCAGACAGCCGAAACACCTCAGCTCACAGCCTCCCGACCCAAAGTCTCACTATTTGGATCAGGTGGGCAGGAAGGTCTATTCTGCCTCCACCTGTTCCATACGTTCCCTCAACTTCTTAACACATATGGTCCAGTACCAGAATGCGCTATGGAAAAGGGGACAAGAGCTGTTGAAGGTCCTTCCAGACTCTGACCAGAAGAAAGAGCTCCTGGACATTCTCAGATTGGGCTCAGATGTAGGCATGCATGTTTTGAGAGCCTCGTATGGTACTGCAGATACAACAGCCAGAGCAGCTGCTTCCTGGGTGTGCCTCCTGCGCCATGCTTGGTTGAGAGTCTCTGGCTTTCACCAGGATCTGCAGGCCGGTATCGGGGATTTACCTTTCCAGGGTACCATGCTCTTTGGGCAGGAGATGGAAGCCTTGATTTCTTGTCTCTAAGAGTCAGGTAAGTCTATCTGGTCAGTCCACTAGATGTACCGTAGTGACCAGTGTAGACAATGAAATCAGCCTTTTTCATAAGCCCTCAGGTGGCCAAGGTCATGCCCGTGGAAACCAGCATGGGCAGAGAGGTGACTTTCATAGGAGGTCCAGTAACCAGCAGTCTGGTGGAGCTCCTACCCGTGGGCCCCAGTCCTCCCAGGCCTCTCTGCCCACACCTGGCTCGACTGCAATGCTCCTTCACCCCCCCCCCAGGGAAGACCCAGGGAGCTGGGAGGCGCTTCTCCCTTCACCTCGAGAAGGGTGGAAGTCAATTACTGCAGACCAATGGGTCTTAGACATTATCAGGAGGGACACACGCTGGAGTTCATGGAGTTTCCCCTGAATACTCCACCAAAGCTCTCCCCTTATCCTCCTTCTCACATCCCACTAATATAAGGAGAGATTCAGACCCTCTTGCAAAAGAGGGCAATAGAGTTAGTCCCCTTACATCAGCGAGGAAAAGGGTTTTATTCACATTTCTTCCTGTTCCAAAAAACACACGGGACATTCGTCCCATTCTGGACCTCAGCCCTCTAAATCTCTTTATTGAGTACAAAAGGTTCAGGATGGTGACACTCCAAGGCCTTCTTCCTCTACTGCACCAAGGAGACTGGCTCTGTTCCCTAGACATGCAAGATGCATACATGCACATCGAGATCTTCCCTCCCCACCGGAAGTTTCTGAGGTTCCACTTCCAAGGAGAGCACTATCAATTTCAAGTGCTTCTGTTCGGCCTCTCTTCCACTCTGTGAGTCTTCACCAAATGCTTGGCAGTGGTGGCTGGGGCTCTAAGGGGCTTGGGACACTACGTGTTCCCCTACCTCAATGATTGGCTGCTTACAGCCCCGTCACGGACAGCCCTGCTTCGCACCCTCGGAGACACTTATACTCTATTCCGAAGGCTGGGGATCACCCTGAACCTGCGAAAATCATCCCCAGAACCCAATCAGAAGCTCATCTTCATTGGAGCGGTCTTGGATTCCATCCAAGGCATGGCTTTCCTCCCCCAGGACAGGGGAGATCACCTGCGGGAGATTGCAGATCAGATTTCAATAACTCCTCAAGTTCCAGCTCGAAACTTCCTCAGGTTACTGGGGCACATGGCGGCAGCCATTCCAGTCACTCCCTTGGCTCACCTCCACATGAGGTTCCCGTAATGGATGCTCAGGGTACAGTGGGACCAATGCTGTGACGATCTGGACTCAAGGGTCAAGATCTCGGGGCCAGTCAGGAGAACTTTGCTTTGGTGGTTGGACCCCAGGAACTTGGAGAAAGGGGTCAGCTTCCATCCGGAGCCACCAGGTCAGACTCTGACAATAGATGCATCGGACCTGGTATGGGGGGCGCACCTGGGTGCTCATCGAACGCAAGGGGTTTGGTCACCCGAGGAGCAGTTCTCTATGCCTTACAGGCCTTTCAGGAGGACCTGGTACCGGGCTGTCTTCTGGTTCAAATGGACAACATGGTGGTCTTTTACATCAACAAGCAAGGGGGCACTCACTCATACCCCCTTTGCAGGGAGGCGATGAGAATCTGGTACTGGGCACTGGAGTGAGGCATTTTGCTGTCCGCAGTGCATGTTCCAGGCGTCCTCAATGATCTGGCCAACAGCCTAAGCAGGTCACGGTCCAGAGCGCATGAGTGGGAGCTGCTACAGTCCGTAGCAGACCAGCTCTTCCGCTGGTTGGGTCTTCAGAGCTGGACCTTTTGCATGCCACCATAGCGCCAAACTGCTAGTGTTTTGCTCGTGAGAGCATGCACCTGGAGCTTTCTCGGCCAGACGTTATCCTTCTGCTGGGCAGGGAGGTTTCTCTATGCCTTCCCACCCTTCCCTCTCATTGAGAGATTCCTACTAAAGTTGCAGGCAGAAGGGGCCCGCATGATTCTCGTAGCCCCCAGATGGCCTTGGCAGATTTGGTTCCCGCTCCTGCAGTGGTTATCCACGGAGCCTTCAGTTCCGCTGCCCATATGCTCACAGTTACTGTCCCAGAATCAGGGTTCGCTGGTCCATCCGGACCTTCGGTCCTCCACCTTCACGCCTAGCTCCTTCAGCCGTAGCTCAAAACAGCTATGGGGTCTCCCGGAGTGGCGGCAGTCCTAGTTTTGGCGAGAACCCCTCCACCCACTCCGCTTACGATGTGAAGTGGAGCGTTTTGTCTATGGGCCTCGTCACAACATTTGGATCCCGTCAATTGCCCAGTGAACTCAAGCGTTGCAGTATCTCCTCTCCTTGTATCAAACAGGCCTGAGTTACTCCTCTGTCAAGGTGCATATGTGGGCTATCTTGCTTATCATGCCCTTTTGGGAGATAAGGCATTGGCTCAATTGGATGACACCCCACCTTCCTTAGAGGAATTCTGCATCTGAGACCTCCCATTCGAGACCCTATCCCACCCTGGGACCTCCTTTTTGTGTTGGAGAAACTCACCGTTCCTCCCTTTTCAACCAGCAGTGGATTGTGAGCTGCATTACCTTTCTTGGAAGGTTTGTTTTTTAGTTGCGGTTACCTCAGCTCTAAGGGTTTCTGAGCTTCAGGCTCTGATGTGTAAAGAGCCGTATTTAGTTTTCCACAGGGAAAGGGTTTCCCTCAGAACAAATCCTAAGTTTCTTCTGAAAGTGGTCTCAGAGTTGACCCTCAACCAGTCGGTTGACCTTCCTGTTTATTTTCCTTCCTTTTTCAATAGAGGGGAGGCTCTTCTTCACACACTGGATGTCCACAGGACTTTGAGGCATTACTTCAAGAGGACGGCTACACACCGTCAATCGGAGCAACTTTTTGTGGCCTTTGCACCACAATGCTTGGGTAGACTGGTGACCAAGCAGACTATCTCGAAGTGGATAGTTCACTGCATCTCCTTCTGCTACGAGAAACAAGCCCCTACCGGGCCTGGTCAGGGGTCACTCCACCAGAGGAGTGTCTGCTTCATTCGCCGCCCTGAGAAATGTCTCTATAAGGGACATATGTGCTGCCACCACCTGGAACTCGGTGCATACCTTTGTCAAGCATTACAGCTTGAATATCATCTCCAGACGCCAAGCTGGCTTCAGCCTAGCTGTTCTGCAAGGGCTTCTGTCCTGAGGCCTCTGGAGTCAGTATATTCCACCTCCCAGGTCATCTACCTCTTTGGCGTGGGACTGCTTGGTATTCAGTCCTAACTTTATAGCCTGCTGCAAGGCTCCGGCTGAGTAAGATAGTACAGTTCACGTAAGAACTTACGTAAGTAGATCTTCGAGAGGAGCTCTTGCAGCATTCTCCACCCGCCTTCCCCTCGAGGTGTGCAGATGCATCTTCATTTCCATCTCCATTTTCATTTCTGACAGTACGTCTCTCCTTCTCTTGTCAGGCCTTGTTGCAGGCCTTGGCGGAGAACTGAGGTGGGGCTGGGTCCGCCCCTTTGTACCCAGACCGACGTCGGGGCGGTCCCTGCAGTGTACTGCTGGCTGAAGTTTCACGGAGGGTCCTAGTGCCTGCGGCATAGTCCTAACTGTTATAGCCTGCTGCAAGAGCTCCTCTCGAAGATCTACTGTTATGGTAAGTTCTTATGTAACTGTACTTTTGGACCTCTTCTCGATCTTTATCAATGACATAATGCAAAACACCTCCTCCTGTTCATCTTTGCTGTATGCTGACGACCTCATTCTGTATACAGCTCAGATGATGTTCTGACTCAACCATAGAAGCTTTCCATGGATTTCCTAAATATTCAATCCTGGATCACAGAAATAGGCTTGTTCTCAGCGTTGACAAAACTCGGGCTATGCTTTTGTTTCATCTGCCAAACTAAAAAATAGCCGAGATCTTTTCAGAGTCTCCTGTGCAGATGGTACTACATTGGAGGTGGTAATCTCCTTTAAATACCTGGTAGTCCTACTTGATGAATCCCTGAGTTATGACCCCTGTATTACCACCACATGTAAGGCTATCAATGCTAAACTGGGTATAGCCACAAAATGAGCCATATTCCAACCCCTTCTGCACAGTTGACCATTGCCAGAGGAAACCTACTCCCATCACTCACATACGGAGCTGTAATCTACAGCAATGTATCAGACTTCCCTTCACAGATGGGATACAACATACAATAATATATGTCAATATGCCTCCGCATCCTCTAGGCTAAAACACTGCCTGCTATACACAGATCTAAATTGGCACTCTCCAACGGTCCACCGACTCCTCTCTATTGGGAATCTTTTGGACAGTATACTGAGGTCAACATGCCACACTCCTTCACCTCTGTGACTAACCCTTCAGTCCATCTTCTACAGCCAATGATCTGCTGACCTTTCCTTGCTCCAAATTCCCAAATGTAAAACATCCAAAGGTAAATCCGGATTCTCACCGTGGCCCCAGTTACTGGAACTCACTGCCCCTCAACATACATTTGGTCCCTAGTCATGCCACTTTTAAGAAGGGCATCCGCCCTCCTTACTGGAGTGCTCAGTGCACCTACTTCAGCCCACTCTAGGTCTTGGCTTCCTGCGCTATGCTGCTCCATAGTTTCCTCTTGTATTAATGTCACCCTGCTTCTAACTGCTTCCCCACCTGTCAACCCTGCCTCCTTTCCCCATCCCTCTGTCTCCCTCTCTCTTCCCATGCTATATCCTACAGTTTCCAGTTTCCCTGCCTTCTCACTCCTCTTTCCTTAGAATATTTATTTATTTTATTTTTATTTATTGAAATAATCATTTTTACAACCTTTGAGTCAGGGACTCGTTTATAAAGGTTCCTCGTCATGGGGGGTGACAACAGTTAAATGTTTGCTCGGCTTCCTTTGCTTGCTATATTCAGCTGGTTTTGCACGGGCCATTTCCTTTGAATATAGCTTGCTTTGTGCTCTGGGCTAAGTTTGCCCACCGGCAGTGCTGATTTAGCCCCAGGCAAAATTCTGAATATCGGCCTTATAGTCTATAGCTTCTGTGCTTGCACTGCCTTGTAAACTGTTAAAAACTGCACATCTCTTTCTGCTAAAATTTAAATTCATACTGAGTGCTGTAGTTTGTAATTGCTTCATTTTATCTGATATACTGATATCCTGAATTCCAGTTAGGCTTATAGGTTAGTGATCACTCTGAATGTAGGTGATTTACAGCCCTCTAAAGTAATAAGTTAAGCTGTCATATCACTGATCTCCAGATTCCCCCCAACATGGCTTTATTCAACCTGGTTATTCACTGAATTATCTCTACTCTACAAAATCCTATTCCCTAGCTGTGTATTTTGTCTCCTCCTGTTTCTCTTGGTTCAGTAGTAATTGTCTCAGGGTCTCCTCATCTCCTATGTTCCTCTGCCCTTTCTGAACTCTCCTCTTTCAGCCATACTCATCTGGCTATCCTTGGACAAAAATAAAATATCCATTGCTCAGACCCTTACCTAAAGCTGAGGATGGCTAGGCAAATCCTATTAGTGCCATCCCTCAGTCTGTTTCTGCTATTCCTGAGCAGATTCACAATTGTTGATAGCTATGATCATCACCAACATGGGAGTATGGACCCAAATGATTTCACCTACTCTAATATGTTAATCCTACCGGATAGGTGCTTTGATGTTACCCCTGCACTCCCCCCCAGGATTCCTTATCTACTTCGCTACCACATCTGTTGCCAAGTGGTGGTATCTCTTTGTTTATCATATCCCTCCTTTTGCGCCCTGTAAATTATGGTACCTAATATTATTAGCGCTCATGCTAGCTGGTGACATTGAATTGAATCTGGGTCCTATTGCTAGTCAGGTAGCAGTAAATTGTGCTGGTCACAACATGAAGGGTCTGTGCATTGTCCACCTTAACATCAGGAGTTTACTCCACAACCATGCAGAATCTGAAGCCTGGGTATAACTACCACCTTGATATTCTCTGTGTATCAGAGACCTGTTAAAGCTCTTGATCCCAGATACCTGTTGCCTGCTGCCAAACTACAACCTCCTGAGAACTTACAGGCCACCCCAAAACGTTCTGGAGGTGTGGCAATCTACTTCAAAACTAACCTTAAATTGTCCATGGTAACTGACAAACTAACTCTTTGTGTGAGTCCCTCCATGCCATACTCAATCTAGGAGCCAAGAAGCTTCACATTATTTGTGCCTATAATCCCCCAAATGTGGGCAATCTGGCCTAGTGGAATTGCTGGACCACATGGCCACTACTGCTCAGCAAATAAACTCCTCATCCTCTGGGACATGAATGTAAATTGGTTGAGCAAATCTCATGATACTCTACAGTCCCTGGTGCAGCGTTACAACTTATATCAGATCAATACTGACCCTATGAAAGTGTCAGCAAATTCTGGTTCCAGCACCCTCATTGATTGGATCATAACAAATCGCAAGGGCAGGTTGGCAGCAGCGGGAACTCTGCCTGTCACTATAAGTGATCATTCCCCTGTTTTCTGTATATGGAGTCACTCCGCAGTCTCCATGTCTCTCCCACACTACATATCATTCAGGAATTACACCAACTTGAATTAGGCCCATTTTCTATATGATGTCTGTCACATTGACTGGTCCCCTGTCTACTGATCCCTGAACACAAATGACGCCCTCCACTTTTTCCTTAGTGAATTTGTGTCGCTTCAAGAAAAGCATGCTCCTCTTCTCACTCAGCATGTACGAGGTAAGCAAACCAGATGGTTGCATAAGGACTTCCTCACATCCCACTGGAAAAAGTATAAAATCTCTGGACTTAAAGCTGACTTTCACACTTATAGGGGACAGCGAACAAAGTGCAAAAAACTAATTAGGTGTGCAAAAGCCAATATTACAAGGGCCTACTAGTAGATGCAGCTGGTGACCCTAGGACATTTTGGTCACATATAAAATTTCTCCTCGACTCTAAGCAAATGCACTTTGCCAGTGACATGATACTGACAGGAGTGCACTGTATGGACTCGTGCATAACTGCAAACATGTTCAACACTCACTTCTCAGACCTCTCAATATATCACTGCTTTACCACCTGAGGACTTAAATTCTGAATCCCCACCCTGAAGGATATGCCAGTGGGGCCATTATTCTACTCTTAAAGCTATCTCTAAAAGGATGTCCTCAAACTTCTCAATACCATATCAGATAGTGCTGCTATTATGTCTGACTGCCTGGAACCGAAACTCATAAGCTGGCTGCCCCTTCATTGTGGGGCCACTATCCAGAATATTCAATATGTCCCTTGGTAGAAGGTGTTGTGCCTAAAATATGGAAATTGGCCAGAGTTATGCCAGTTTTTAAAAAAGGTGAAAAGAAGGACATAGCGAACTATAGGCCAATAGCAATACTGTCAGTATTAAGTGAAGTCCTCGAGAAGCTTGTCGAAGCACAGGTAAGAGAACACCTCTCCAAGTATAATCTCCTTTCTACAAATCAACATGGTTTCAGAAAAGGCCACAGTACCCAAACTGCTTTGTTACAGCTAACCAATGACACGCTTCATGCCAGGGCCTTCTAACCGGTGCAGTATTTATTGATCTGATGAAGGCTTTTGATCTTGTTGATCACCCTCTCCTGCTAGCTAACCTCCTATCGTTGGGTTTCTCGGCAAAATCTGTAAGCTGGTTTCATGGCTGTCTACCCAGTAGGACTCATGTTGTAAAATTCAATTCGGATACCTCGGACAAAACAGTCTTTGATGTTGGTGTACTGCAGGGATCTATCCATCTTACTTCGAGTGGGAGCTCTTGCAGCAGGCTGTAACAGTTAGGACTATGCTGCAGGCACTAGGACCCTCCAGTGAAAACTTCAGCCAGCAGTACACAGCAGGGACTACCCCCGACGCCGGCCCTACCCCGACGTCGGTCCGGGTACAAAAGGGGGCGGACCCCTCCACCTCAATTCTTTTCCCGCCATGTCCCACACGTGAACAAGAGAAGAAGAACTTCAGCTTGCCAGTTCAGCAAGAATCTTCAATCAACCCGCTTTCGAACCGTTTTTTGACGTTTTTTTCATACTTCACTGATGTCAGACCACTGTCCGACGACTCTTCAACCATTTTTCAACCTTTTTTTTCACAAGTTACTGACGTCAGGCCGTTGTCCGACGTTTTTTGTGCAGTCCCGATGGATGTCTTCTCGGGCGTCAGCCTCGCTGGAACATCTCAACAAGTGCGAGTGTGGGAGGCAGATCTCGGCCAAGTACAGCCATTGCCACTGTGTCTTCTGCCTAGGACTGGAACACGACACCGCAAACTGCTCCGCTTGCCAGGCCTTCACTAGCAGGACCCGCATCTGCCGCCTTAAGGCCCTGAAAGCCTTTCTTTTGGAGCAGAAGATGGATCTGCACTCCTCCGAGGGGAAACGCAAGGAGAAGAAACGGCACAGCAAAGACCGTAGTCGGTCCCGGCAGTGGTCCTGGTCACGTCCCGCTCTCACTTGGGCCCTCTCCAAAGAAGGCCCATCCCTCGGGATCAGGAGAGCGCCAAATCTACTTAGGCTAAGGCTGGCCCTTCGGGTGAGAAGCTGGCTGCTTTGGGTAACCCCGCTAATGGGTCACCACGGCTCCTTGAGGTGCATGCTTGGCCCCACTTCTCCTAAGGCACCGGGCGTCGCCTGTTGAAAGGCACGCCTCTAGAGCCCAAGGACTCTCTAGTGCCCTCACGGGCAGCACCTGTCATCGTGGTACAAGCACCGACGCCGGTTGAAGGGCGGTGAGGTGAGGGATCGGCTGTGAAGAACCGACGTCCCCATCGCCCAAGTCCTCCTCCCCTGGGCCCCAAGGAGGGTTTTCTCACGGGCCGATGTCCCGGATCCTCGGGCCGGGCAGCAGATATTTCATGAAGGACAGTTACAGGGCTGTTTTCCTTTTGGTGGGGGCAGGTCCACAAGCTGATCGACCTTCCTGTCGCCGCCCAGACACTGGTTCTGGATCCAGCGGGTAAACCACAGCCGGGAGGTGAGCCTTCTCTGCTGAAGTCTCCAGATCGCCAGCCGACACCCTCCTCTAGGGCTCGTTCCGCACTCCAGTCTGGGGACCACCGATGATGCTCAGGGACTCTGGTGACCGCTGCCGGTCCAGGTCACATTCTAGGAGCCTTTCTCGGTCCTCTAGGCGAGAACGCCCCGACGCTGGGTCCTCTGACCAATGTCGTCTCTGCTCTGTCGCCGTCCAGGGTCCGAAGATGGTCTTTGGACAGACGTTGGTCCCACAGCTACCGACGACAGCGGGAGTCTGGTCATAGGGCGAGGTCAGGCTATTCAAAATCCTATAGTTGGTCTCCCTCATCCTCGTCTTTCTCGACTTCCTCTCTCAGTTTGCAGTGCTCCCCAGGAGAGAAGGACCAGCCTCGCTTGCCTCCAGATGATCCTACCTTTATGGACGTCATGAGGCATATCCAGGCCTCCAATGAGTGGGAGACGGAGGACCTGGACCCAGAACGCTGGAGACTTGCAAAATACCTGAGGCAAAAGGAGCCTAAACCTTTGGTGGTCCCTCCTTTGGTGGATACTTTTCAGGACCTCACCCGAACTACCTGGAAACATCCAGCTTCAGTCCCGGCTGTCCCGAAGAAGTCGGATAGGCTGTACAAGGCCCCAAGGGCAGAAGCTTTTCTTGCTGAACACCCTCAGGTGGACTCTTTGGTGATCTCGGCTGCCCATGGTAAGTCCAGACAGCTCGAAACACTCAGCTCACAGCCTCCCACCCAAAGTCTCACTATTTGGATCAGGTGGGCAGGAAGGTCTATTCTGCCTCCACCTGTTCCATATACTGCCTCAACTTCTTAACACATATGGTCCAGTACCAGAATGCGCTATGGAAAAGGGGACAAGAGCTGTTGAAGGTCCTTCCAGACTCTGACCAGAAGAAAGAGCTCCTGGACATTCTCAGATTGGGCTCAGATGTAGGCATGCATGTTTTGAGAGCCTCGTATGGTACTGCAGATACAACAGCCAGAGCAGCTGCTTCCTGGGTGTGCCTCCTGCGCCATGCTTGGTTGAGAGTCTCTGGCTTTCACCAGGATCTGCAGGCCGGTATCGGGGATTTACCTTTCCAGGGTACCATGCTCTTTGGGCAGGAGATGGAAGCCTTGATTTCTTGTCTCTAAGAGTCAGGTAAGTCTATCTGGTCAGTCCACTAGATGTACCGTAGTGACCAGTGTAGACAATGAAATCGGCCTTTTTCATAAGCCCTCAGGTGGCCAAGGTCATGCCCGTGGAAACCAGCATGGGCAGAGAGGTGACTTTCATAGGAGGTCCAGTAACCAGCAGTCTGGTGGAGCTCCTACCCGTGGGCCCCAGTCCTCCCAGGCCTCTCTGCCCACACCTGGCTCGACTCAATGACTCCCTTCCACCCCCCCTCCGCAGGAAGACCCAGGGGAGCTGGTCGGGGGCCGCTTCTCCCTTCACCTCGAAGGGTGGAAGTCAATTACTGCAGACCAATGGGTCTTAGACATTATCAGGAGGGGACACACGCTGGAGTTCATGGAGTTTCCCCTGAATACTCCACCAAAGCTCTCCCCTTATCCTCCTTCTCACATCCCACTAATATAAGGAGAGATTCAGACCCTCTTGCAAAAGAGGGCAATAGAGTTAGTCCCCTTACATCAGCGAGGAAAAGGGTTTTATTCACATTTCTTCCTGTTCCAAAAAAGACACGGGACATTCGTCCCATTCTGGACCTCAGCCCTCTAAATCTCTTTATTGAGTACAAAAGGTTCAGGATGGTGACACTCCAAGGCCTTCTTCCTCTACTGCACCAAGGAGACTGGCTCTGTTCCCTAGACATGCAAGATGCATACATGCACATCGAGATCTTCCCTCCCCACCGGAAGTTTCTGAGGTTCCACTTCCAAGGAGAGCACTATCAATTTCAAGTGCTTCTGTTCGGCCTCTCTTCCACTCTGTGAGTCTTCACCAAATGCTTGGCAGTGGTGGCTGGGGCTCTAAGGGGCTTGGGACACTACGTGTTCCCCTACCTCAATGATTGGCTGCTTACAGCCCCGTCACGGACAGCCCTGCTTCGCACCTCGGAGACACTTATACTCTATTCCGAAGGCTGGGGATCACCCTGAACCTGCGAAAATCATCCCCAGAACCCAATCAGAAGCTCATCTTCATTGGAGCGGTCTTGGATTCCATCCAAGGCATGGCTTTCCTCCCCCAGGACAGGGGAGATCACCTGCTGGAGATTGCAGATCAGATTTCAATAACTCCTCAAGTTCCAGCTCGAAACTTCCTCAGGTTACTGGGGCACATGGCGGCAGCCATTCCAGTCACTCCTTGCTCACCTCCACATGAGGTTCCCTGTAATGGATGCTCAGGGTACAGTGGGACCATGCTATGGACGCATCTGGACTCAAGGGTCAAGATCTCGGGGCCAGTCAGGAGAACTTTGCTTTGGTGGTTGGACCCCAGGAACTTGGAGAAAGGGGTCAGCTTCCATCCGGAGCCACCAGGTCAGACTCTGACAATAGATGCATCGGACCTGGTATGGGGGGCGCACCTGGGTGCTCATCGAACGCAAGGGGTTTGGTCACCCGAGGAGCAGTTCTCTATGCCTTACAGGCCTTTCAGGAGGACCTGGTACCGGGCTGTCTTCTGGTTCAAATGGACAACATGGTGGTCTTTTACATCAACAAGCAAGGGGGCACTCACTCATACCCCCTTTGCAGGGAGGCGATGAGAATCTGGTACTGGGCACTGGAGTGAGGCATTTTGCTGTCCGCAGTGCATGTTCCAGGCGTCCTCAATGATCTGGCCAACAGCCTAAGCAGGTCACGGTCCAGAGCGCATGAGTGGGAGCTGCTACAGTCCGTAGCAGACCAGCTCTTCCGCAGGTTGGGTCTTCCAGAGCTGGACCTTTTTGCGTCACCACGCAACGCCAAACTGCTAGTGTTTTGCTCGTGAGAGCATGCACCTGGAGCTTTCTCGCCAGACGCTTTATCCTTCTGCTGGGCAGGGAGGTTTCTCTATGCCTTCCCACCCTTCCCTCTCATTGAGAGATTCCTACTAAAGTTGCAGGCAGAAGGGGCCCGCATGATTCTCGTAGCCCCCAGATGGCCTTGGCAGATTTGGTTCCCGCTCCTGCAGTGGTTATCCACGGAGCCTTCAGTTCCGCTGCCCATATGCTCACAGTTACTGTCCCAGAATCAGGGTTCGCTGGTCCATCCGGACCTTCGGTCCTTGCACCTTCACGCCTGGCTCCTTCAGACGTAGCTCAAAACAGCTATGGGGTCTCCCCGGAAGTGGCGGCAGTCCTAGTTTTGGCGAGAAACCCCTCCACCCACTCCGCTTACGATGTGAAGTGGAAGCGTTTTTGTCTATGGGCCTCGTCACAACATTTGGATCCCGTCAATTGCCCAGTGAACTCAGCGTTGCAGTATCTCCTCTCCTTGTATCAAACGGGCCTGAGTTACTCCTCTGTCAAGGTGCATATGTGGGCTATCTCTGCTTATCATGCCCTTTTGGGAGATAAGGCATTGGCTCAATTGGATGACACCCGCACCTTCCTTAGAGGAATTCTGCATACGAGACCTCCCATTCGAGACCCTATCCCACCCTGGGACCTCCTTTTTGTGTTGGAGAAACTCACCGTTCCTCCCTTTTCAACCAGCAGTGGATTGTGAGCTGCATTACCTTTCTTGGAAGGTTTGTTTTTTAGTTGCGGTTACCTCAGCTCTAAGGGTTTCTGAGCTTCAGGCTCTGATGTGTAAAGAGCCGTATTTAGTTTTCCACAGGGAAAGGGTTTCCCTCAGAACAAATCCTAAGTTTCTTCTGAAAGTGGTCTCAGAGTTGACCCTCAACCAGTCGGTTGACCTTCCTGTTTATTTTCCTTCCTTTTTCAATAGAGGGGAGGCTCTTCTTCACACACTGGATGTCCACAGGACTTTGAGGCATTATTTCAAGAGGGACGACTACACACGTCAATCGGACAACTTTTTGTGGCCTTTGCACCACAATGCTTGGGTAGACTGGTGACCAAGCAGACTATCTCTAAGTGGATAGTTCACTGCATCTCCTTCTGTTACGAGAAACAAGCCCCTACCGGGCCTGGTCAGGGTCACTCCACCAGAGGGTGTCTGCTTCATTCGCCGCCCTGAGAAATGTCTCTATAAGGGACATATGTGCTGCCACCACCTGGAACTCGGTGCATACCTTTGTCAAGCATTACAGCTTGAATATCATCTCCAGACGCTAAGCTGGCTTCAGCCTAGCTGTTCTGCAAGGGCTTCTGTCCTGAGGCCTCTGGAGTCAGTATATTCCACCTCCCAGGGTCATCTACCTCTTTGGCGTGGGACTGCTTGGTATTCAGTCCTAACTGTTATAGCTGCTGCAAGGCTCCGGCATAGTAAGATAGTACAGTTCACGTGAGAACTTACCGTAAGTAGATCTTGAGGAGGAGCTCTTGAGCAGGCATTACTTCCCACCCGCCTTCCCCCTCGAGGTGTGCAGATACATCTTCATTTCCATCTCCATTTTCATTTTCTACAGTCACTTCGTCTCCTTCTCTTGTCAGGCCTTGTTGCAGGCCTTGGCGGGAGAACTGAGGTGGGGCTGGGTCCGCCCCCTTTTGTACCCAGACCGACGTCGGGGGCGGTCCCTGCAGTGTACTGCTGGCTGAAGTTTTCACCGGAGGGTCCTAGTGCCTGCGGCATAGTCCTAACTGTTATAGCCTGCTGCAAGAGCTCCTCTCGAAGATCTACTGTTATGGTAAGTTCTTATGTAACTGTACTTTTGGACCTCTTCTCGATCTTTATCAATGACATAATGCAAAACACCTCCTCCTGTTCATCTTTGCTGTATGCTGACGACCTCATTCTGTATACCAGCTCAGATGATGTTCTGACTCAACCATAAGCTTTCCATGGATTTCCTAAATATTCAATCCTGGATCACCAGAAATAGGCTTGTTCTCAACGTTGACAAAACTCGGGCTATGCTTTTTGTTTCATCTGCCAAACTAAAAAATAGCCGAGATCTTTTCAGAGTCTCCTGTGCAGATGGTACTACATTGGAGGTGGTAATCTCCTTTAAATACCTGGTAGTCCTACTTGATGAATCCCTGAGTTATGACCCCTGTATTACCACCACATGTAAGGCTATCAATGCTAAACTGGGTTAGCCACAAAATGAGCCATATTCCAACCCCTTCTGCACAGTTGACCATTGCCAGAGGAAACCTACTCCCATCACTCACATACGGAGCTGTAATCTACAGCAATGTATCAGACTTCCCTTCACAGATGGGATACAACATACAATAATATATGTCAATATGCCTCCGCATCCTCTAGGCTAAAACACTGCCTGCTATACACAGATCTAAATTGGCACTCTCCAACGGTCCACCGACTCCTCTCTATTGGGAATCTTTTGGACAGTATACTGAGGTCCAACATGCCTAGCTCCTTCACCTCTGTGCTAACCCTTCAGTCCATCTTCTACAGCCAATGATCTGCTGACCTTTCCTTGCTCCAAATTCCCAAATGTAAAACATCCAAAGGTAAATCGGGATTCTCACACGTAGCCCCAGTTACTGGAACTCACTGCCCCTCAACATACATTTGGTCCCTAGTCATGCCACTTTTAAGAAGAGGCATCACGCCCTCCTTACTGGGCGTGCTCAGTGCACCTGCTTCAACGCACTCTAGGTCTTGGCTCCCTGCGCTATGCTGCTCCATAGTTTCCTCTTGTATTAATGTCACCCTGCTTCTAACTGCTTCCCCACCTGTCAACCCTGCCTCCTTTCCCCATCCCTCTGTCTCCCTCTCTCTTCCCATGCTATATCCTACAGTTTCCAGTTTCCCTGCCTTCTCACTCCTCTTTCCTTAGAATATTTATTTATTTTATTTTTATTTATTGAAATAATCATTTTTACAACCTTTGAGTCAGGGACTCGTTTATAAAGGTTCCTCGTCATGGGGGGGGGTGACAACAGTTAAATGAGGTTTAGGACAGTGGTTACATACAGGTGAGATACATAAATACACACGTAGAGTTACGGGCATTGTTATATAAATACATACATTTGTTGAGTTACATGCATCATTATATAAACACCATTGTTACAGTTGTTCAGTTGTACCAGTACCCAGTCGTCTATGGGACCCAGAGGGCATAGGGCTATACGAGACAGGGTTATGGTCCACTACAGGCATTTACAGCATCGGCTGTCAATAATGTGTTGACGGAGGGCTATTTTAAACCGGCCAATCCCTGGGATCTTTGTGATTGCCTCAGGAAGGGAGTTAAACCAGGCCGGAGCTTTATGATGAAAGGATCTTTGGGAGAGATCCTTGCCCTGGGTACTAGGAAGGTGGCTTTGGTGGAGTTATGGGTCAGCGTAGGCCAGACAGCCAGTTGCAGGGATGCAGAGACCCCTGGTGGGCATAACCCAGACAGGGATTTTTTGGCCAGTAGGCAGGTGTGATATTTCAGTCATTCCTCAAGAGTGAGTATGTTAGTGGTGGAGTATAACAGACAGGTGTGTGTTCTGCTGTGGGCATCGGTCAGGAGCCTACAGGCTTTTTTAATAGAGGTCTGGACTTTTGACAGGGAGGAGGGGTCAGCTGCTGCGTAAATTGGAAGTCTGTAGTCGGCCAGGGACAACACAGATGAGTTGATGGCTAATTTTAAGGCAGATTCTGGGAGGCAATCTTTGTGGCGGTAGAGGAGCCCAATCCTGGAGTTCATGGCTGATGACAGGGCTTTTAGGTGGGCGTGGAATGTAAGGCCTGGGTCAAAGGTGATGCCCAGGTACTTATATGTTGTTACCTGTTCTAGTGGGAGGAGCATGCTGGTGGTGATGTGAAGGGGAGTGTCCTTGGTGCTGTTTTGCCGATGTGAGAAAGGCATGGACTTTGGTTTTTTCAGGTTCAGGACTAGCCGATGGTTACTGAACCATTTTTCAGCTTGGAGGAAGGTGCTTTGCAGTGTACACTGGAGTAGAAGTGGGTCTGAGTGTGATGCTAAGATCACTGCATCATCTGCATAGAGCAGTATTTTGTTGGAACAGGAGCTTGGGCGGGTGTTTAGGAATAGACTAAAAAGGGTGAGTCCAAGGATGGAGCCTTGCGGGACCCCTGAGAGTACTGGTAGGTCGGTGGAGAGGGTCCTATTTAACTTAACTCATTGGGACCTGTTGTGCAGGTAGCTTGAGACCCAATTCAGGGGGCCGGATGAGAATCCCAGTTGGCTTAGGGAGTTTAACAGCAGGGGGTGGCACACAGTGTCAAAGGCCTTGGATAGGTCAATGAAAACTGCCCTGCAAGTTGACCATTGTCAAGCGCAGAGTGTATGTGGTGGGAGAATTCCAGAAGGGCAGTGGACGTGCTGTGGCCTGGATGAAACCCATGCTGCTCAGGACATACGATGTCATATTTAGATAGGTATTCTATGAGCTGAGTAGATACTATTTTTTCCAAGGCTTTGGGGAGGATGGAGATGGGCCTGTAGTTATTTGGTAGTGTTCAGTCCCCAGATTTATGAATGGGGGTTACTTCAGCCTGTTTCCATGCTTCCGGGAATTGGCCTAGGCATAAGGATTTGTTTATGGCAAGCGTGAGGGGGATTAGCATGACATCCAGCATGAGGCGGAGCATCCTGGAGTCAAGAGGGTCATTACTTGGGTTATGAGAGGCGAGGGATTTTAGAAGAAAAGGTTTGGCATCATGGGGTGAGATTGTCCGGAAGTAGAATTGTGGCCCAGAGGTGTGAGTGTGGGTGGGCGTGGGAAGAATTGGGCAGGGAGAACTGCGCTGAAGTCCGTGAAAGTTTTATTAAAGCAGTCTGCAATACATGTTTGGTCCGTCGAGACTGCCCCATTTATGACAATCTGAGACGGAGTGGGGGAGAAGGTTTTGCCAGTCAGTTCTTTAATATTGTCCCAGAAGGCTCTGGCTGAGCCCCAGGAGGATGTCAAAGCAGCCTGATAGTATTTAGCTTTCACCTGTTTGATGGCCCAGGTGCATTGGTTGCGGGCTGCCCTGTAGGCTTGCATCTCTACAACCCTACCAGAGTCATTTGCTATGTGCCAAAGATTGTCTCTCTTTTTTAGTTGCTGGATCAGTGCAGGGGATATCTATGCAGCAGCCCGTTTTTTTGGTCTAGTTGTGGTGATGGGGGCAAATAGGTCGCAGGCATAGTTGAAGGCTTTAGTGAGGTAAGTTAGAGCAGTGTTTATGTCAGATGCATAGGCCACTGGAGTCCAGTCGACTTGTGTGAGGTGACGTTTGAGGTTGTCAAGACCCCTGGGGAGAAATCTGCATCGAGGGATGCTGCTGTACTCAGGGCTGAGTGTGGGGGAGGACCAGAAGCAGATGACAGGGGAGTGGTCGCTAAGTGAGTCTGCAAGGACTTTTACAGATTCCAATTTATGTGGCCGGTTAGAGAGGACTATGTCCAGGAGGGAGCTAGTTCCCTTCGCTTGGTTAAGTCTGGTGGGCTGAGTGACCATTTGAGACAGATCAAGGGCTGCAAGCTCATCCTTTATATTATCAGACGAGGGGCTGAGCCAGTTGATGTTTAAGTCTCCCAAGATTAGTTGTTCAGCCTTCTGAGGTAAGGTGGATAGATAGTCAAGGAGGGAGTTGATCGCTAAATTTTTTGTACTTGGGGGTATGTAAGCCGTAGTTAGGTATAGGGGGCCATGACCGGGGTATGGTGTGATTTTAAGAGTAATGGCTTGCGCCCCATGGTTGAGCTCAGGGGTTGGGAGTGCATGACCCAGGACCGAGTCGTGCAAGTAGATTGCACACCCCCCTCCGCGCTTGCCCATCCTATCAGCCCTGAACAGGGAGAAGCCTGGTAGAAAGACAGCTGAGTCAGGCGTAAGCTGGGAGAGCCAGGTTTCTACTAGCATAAGAATGTCAGGGGAATATTGTGCAATCCAGCATTGGAGAGCTGCAGTTTTCTTGGGGAGACTACATATGTTCATAAAAGCAATTCGGAGACCTTTGCCAATGGTGGGCTGAGGCATGACAGAGTTGCCAGGCCCAGGGTTTGGGTGCACATTGCCTGAGAGCAGGAGCAGCAGAAAAATTAGGCACCTCAGAGAGTAGCGGTTGCTAAAGGTAGGGTGCGTTTGCAGCTGCCGTGACATCATATGGGTAGTGCACGGGATGGGGAGAGAGAAAAGTGCTAGAGACGCTAGAGAGGAGAGTGACCATTTGTGATAGAGTTCGTGGTACAGAGGGTTGTTTTGGCGGTGGTGGGTGGGGGTAGTGTGGTAGTCTAGAGTTCGGGATGGATTTGGGGGATGGACTGAGAGGTGGATGGGCAACAAGCTGTGAGAAAAACAGGGTATTGAGTGTGGAGGGACTGTGGTTTGGGCAGGGGCAGGTCAGTGGGTGATATAAAGGGGGTTCAAGGTATGCAGTGGGTGCTGTGGTAAGAGGAGTACCATTATAGCAAGGATCATGATTATGTGAGATGTAGCAGTAGAGAGAATTGGTTTAAAGTGCAGGCTCCCTCTAGTGCTGGAAAGATATAACCAGCAAATGGAAAAGTTGACTTATCGGTTCTGACACCCCATGTGACTATAGCTATATAAGAGAGTGCCGACCAAGAGTGGTGGTGGGGGCGGTGGGGAGCCGAACGCACAGCGTTTGGCGGGGCTTCACCTAGCACCGAGAGAGAAAACTAGCCGTGTGCAAGCCTGAAAAAGGCGCCAGTCCCAGAATTCAAAAAATTGTTCACAGCCAGGCTAGCTCCCAACGATCGCGACTGCAGTATTATATGTAGCTAGCTGAATGTATGACATAGTTGATACTAAAATTTTACTCTTTGGCACTTCTGCACTTTAAATTGTCTACTACTCTAACTGTAAACACGAGCACTTAACATATGCTTGTATAATATCCATATTGTGCCTTGGTACTGCAACTGTTAAACTGTTATCCACTCCTCCTGTAATTCCTTCATGTGATATGTTGTATATTTTTCACACTGTATTTGCCTTGTATCTGTCTGTGTTGTGACCTCCCAGGTTGTGTCTGAAAATAGTCACTTCTGTGTCTAGTGCACCTACTCGGTTATCAAAAACTAAATAAATAAATGGTTATTGCCTGCTGCAAGAGCTCCAGCCCAAAGTAAGATAGTACAGTTACGTAAGAACTTACCATAACAGTAGATCTTCGAGAGGAGCTCTTGCAGCAGACATTGCTTTCCCTCCCTCCTTCCCCCCTGGATTTATCTCCGATGTTTATATCTGGCAAAGAACCTGCCTGGTTCTCCTTCCATTCTAAACTCCAGGTCTCCGGTAGGAGAACTGAGGTGGGACTGGGGACTGCTCCTTTTATACCAGCGGCTGATGTTGGGTGGAGCTGACATCGGGGGCAGCCTCCCGCTGAAGACTGCTAGCTAGAAGGTTTCCGTGGGGTCCTGGCACCTGGTGGCTTAGTCCTAATGTTTATTGCCTGCTGCAAGAGCTCCTCTCGAAGATCTACTGTTACAGTAAGTTCTTACGTAGCTATACTTTCTCTCATGGTTCCCTAGAGGGAGGTCCTCTAAATGTGCTCTCCGGTGGGGAAATGAGGAGGGAAACATAGAAACATAGAATTTGACGGCAGATAAGGACCGCTTGGCCCACCCAGTCTGCCCATTTCCCTACCTACTGGATAAGCTGCAGATCCTAGTTAACCAGCAGCCTACTTCTTCCTACCCCCACCCCCCAGAATTGCCTTATGACTATCCCATGCATGCTTGAATTCCACCACTGATTTTGACTCCACTAACCTCCGGAAGGCTGTTCCATGCATCCACAACCCTCTCTGTGAAAAAATACTTCCTTAAATTACCTCTGAGCCGCCCCCTCTATCTTCAAATTGTGCCCTCTTGTTCTTGCGCACCTCTTTTTTTGAAAGATGCTACCCTCTTGGACTTTGTTGATTCCCTTGAGGTACTTGAAAGTTTCTATCATGTCCCCCCTCTCCCTCCTTTCCTCGAGGCTATGCATATTAAGCTCCTTAAGTCTCTCTTCATATGTCTTCCGGTACAGACCCTGCACCATTTTAGTTGCCCTCCTCTGGACAGCTTCCATCCTGTCTATGTCTTTGCGGAGATTGGGTCTCCAGAACTGCACACAGTACTCCAGATGGGGTCTCACCAGCTGTCTGTACAGAGGATAATAACTTCCTGTTTTCTACTGGTGATGCCTCTCCCTATGCATCCCAGTATCCCCAACCCTCCTTGCTGCCTCTCACATTGCTTGCCCATCTTTAGGTCATCTGATATGACTACCCCAGGTCCTTTCCATTTTTTGTTGTTAGTATCTCACCCCCATTGTGTGCTTCTTAGCATTGAATCTAAGCTGCCATACATTTGACCATTCATCTAACCTTGCCAAGTCCCTTCTCATCCTTTCCACCCCACCCTGTGCATCAACTCTGTTGCAGATCTTAGTGTCATCTGCAAAGAGACATACTTTCCTTCCAGTCCTTCTGCAATGTAAGCATATAAAGACATTGAAGAGGATCAGTCTAATACTGACCCTCGGTACCCCACTAGTAGCCCTCCTTTCTTCTGAGTGGACTCCATTTTACTGTTACTCTCTGTCCTATTCTCCAGCCAATTCTTTACCCAGGCTGTCATCTTGGGACCCCTCCCAGGCTGGCTAACTTGTATATTAATCTTTTGTGTGGGACTGTGTCAAATGCCTTGCTAAAGTCTAGGTAGGCCATGTCCACAGCCCCTCCCTGATCTACTACTTTGGTCACCCAGTCAAAGAAATCTATCAGATTCATCTGGCATGACCATGAAGGGGGCTGCCCACACATATATATATATATATATATGAGTGCCAACATAGGATGTCACTGTCAGCAGCCCCTAGCGGACTGCTTGCAAAATGTTTCTGTGTGGTCCTAGTGCCTGGTGACTATAGTTCCATAGGTGTGGCCTAAGGAAAGAGATTCTCTCGAAGATCTACAGTTACAGTAAGTACGTAATTGTTCTTTGCAGAGCACCATCTCTCACATGGAGATCATGCACAGAGTTGTACTGGGTGTTCTAATTGTTTAGAAGAAAAGCTGTTATGGTGAGAAACGTTCCCGTTTTACATCTCTGTGAACAGGATGAAAAATTTGGAGACATGGGGAGTATTTAGGGTTCTTTATTTTTCATGATTGGAGAATATCTCTATAGACTTTACAGCAAATGTAACAGTGTAGGACAGTCAGGCTTAACATTGTATTGTTAAAAATTTTAAACATTTTCTGTTGTATTCTTGAATCCACTAGTACTTAGATATCTCTTTTACTATTTTAAAATGAACTTGCCTTGGTTGCTAGTGGTGGTGGGCAGGTGGGGGGTTATAGCCACTCCATTTCCTCTTTCTCTGTTTTTGTGCCCTTACAGCTGATGAGGTTATGTGTGTACTTCGCACATTGTCCATGTTGGGACAGAGTTGTTCAGTGTTTCAGCAGATGTGTACCACCCCAGGAAATCTAAATAGTACCATGGTAAGATAACTCAATGCTGCTGGGCAGTGAGGGGCCTATTGGTGATTCGAGTTTACATCCTGCATGACTGGAGCAGAGGTTGGTGAGGAGGACAGAGTGTCTATGTGGACACTGTCCTCCCCAGACAGGAGGATGTAGCATACACCACTCCTACAGTAGCTCCTGAGGTGGCCCAGTGGTGACGCTTTTTGGCTACAGCTCATGACGATGAGCCACTGTATGCCCTACAGAATGTCTCACCATGTGTGCCAGTGGGGCATGGAGGCAGAAAATGGAAAAAGAGCCCACCTGGACATAGAAGATGACTATCTTCAGTGCTAACCCCCCACGCCACCAGACCCTGTGCAGCACCATGCCACCCACCCTCTGGCCATCTGTCCAGTTCTTTTGAAACACTACCTCTCCTTTGAGAAACAAGGGCTCACCAAAAAAGGACATGCCAAAATTGAGGGACAGACACTCCCCCAGGGTGTGTGGACAGCAGCATGTGGTGATTCTTTGTGCAGATGGGTGCCACCTGAGTGGGGCACTGGGGTATAGGAAAAAGGAAAAGGACAAAAAAATGGTAGGCCTAGCATGAGAGGAGGGTCAGAAAACATAAAGAAATATAAGGTGTGGGACAGTTGTAGTCTACAGTTTGCTCATTTGTTAACTATAATTTTTGGAACATTTTGCATTTCAGAGTGGAATTTGCAACATTTCTCCCTCAGATTGGCCAGTTTCCGGAAATAAAATGTATAGTTAATTTTCTGACCATTTGTTTTGTAAGAATTCATTTGACATGGACTGTGTCATATGCTTACATTGTGTTTCACAGTTTTAGAATTTATTGACATAAACAGTAGCATTTGTGCACAAGTTAAAGTTGTCACTTGCTGGAATTTGTATTGGAACTGATTGTTGATCTGTGGTCAAAATAAATGAGGCACCAAGCATTGTGGAAATCCTAGTTCTGAATCATCCAAGCTAGTGAAAAGTTGTTAACCAAATGAACTATAACATGACTTACTTTAAATGTGATACCTTATGACATTTTCAGAGTATTTAGTTTCATATAATTGGCCTGTATGCATATTCAGTGGCTACTGACACTATAAATTTAACGTAAGTACATGGCGCTATTTATGGACGCTGTACTACCTGAACTGTGAATAACAGTTTCAAGCGAGTATAGCCTTTTATCTGTTTGTGTTTTATTTACATTTTGTTGAAAATGCACAAGAAGCCAGCCCAGTGGCGCGGAGGCGCTGGACGCCTTACCTCTCGCTACACTGGTGACCCATGTTCAGGAACGAGCGTGGGCCACCGTGGGTTGGAAGGGGAGGAAAAGGATTGTGCATCCGAGGGACTGCTGTCCTTCTCCAGGGAGGGGGGGACAGCACACCGACGCTCCAGAAAAAAGGGGGAGGAGAGGAGTGCATGCAGATGCATGTGTGCTCTCTCCATAGGGCATCATTGCACATCTCCTCTCCTAAGGGGAAGAAATGGAGGAGAAAAGTGTCCTGGGCATGGCGGGATGAAGCTGATCCCTGCAGGCCCTGCTCCCGCGAACAAGCAGTAACCTCTGCACCAGATCCGTTTTAGTATATTGAGGGATCCCCGCTGCCCTGCCATGGGGGGCAAGCTGTGGAGGAAGCGGAATGTAAGCTGCAAGCGGGGGACAGGATTGGGGGAATCAGGCATGATGGAGAGCTGCCTGGGACAGAGGAGGATAAAGAAATTAACTGCAAAAAAGAAAGTGCACAAGAAATTCTCACCTTGTGGGTGGATCAAACAATACAGCTTTCCAGAGAGAGAACATGAGCTCTCTATATTGAGCTGAAGTGGTCCCTTTAGCCCTGTTTACATGGGCTCAGTGCAAAGACAGTCACGTAGACACTTATATTACATTGTCAATCACTTCACCACTTCTGGATCTGCAGGAAACTTGGGGATGCTGATCAGAGAGAGCAATGTAAGCAGCCATGTGGACTGGCTGTGCCGCTTGCTCTGATGTAACTTAACAATCCAACCTGCCTACCAGGATCCTCCACTGCCTCCTGTGTGAACTTACAGCCCCTCTCCAGTGCGACTTGCATTGGTGTTGAGGTGTGCCATCTAGACAAAACATCTGATCATTCCCAGTGATCTCAGCAAGTTAGGAGCACTGCAGAAGTCGCAGCTTATCTACCATGTAAACACGGTTTTCATTGGATTTCTGAAATTGCAAGAATGATGCAGCTGCATTTCACATGCATGTCAAGATTAAACTGGGGGATCTTTGGGGGAATCTCAGTCATCAGGTCACACTGTAGGAACTTCCACCATCGGTGAAGCAGGTTCCACATGGAAGATTTTCAGAAGTACAGTTGGGGCCGCCCATGTCGTTAACGTCCGCAAACATCACCAACCCTATAAAGGCATGAGTGGCCGCACTCCCTCCTCAATTCTTTCCCACCATCGACTCGATTGCATGGGTCTCCGAGGAAGCCCCGGCGCAGTACTCATGCCATTTTTTCTCCTATGGCTTTTCTGTTATTTTTCAGAATCTCTTCTATTAAAGAGATTCCTTTATTTCATTTATGTTGAGAGTTAATCCCTCTACTTCTCTTTTCCATTGCTGCCACTGCGGAAAGAAGATTGCATTCACAGACAAGCATTTTCTCTGTGTCTGCTGTCTTGGGCCTGACCACGAAGTTTCTGACTGTGAGCTCTGCCAGAAGTTTAACCAAACAACCCTTGGGTGATGCACAAAGGCTCTTAAACATTTCCAGATCAGCAGGTAGCCAGTTCAGGGCAGGGGTCCTCCAGGGTCCCAGCCTCTCAGTCACCAATGGGGTCATCAAGCTCCAAGGCCTGAAACAAGTCCTTATGGGAAAAGTCATAAAAAAGACTCAGATCACGACTGCTTCCCCTAGTGATGGTCTTCTTCCCTGACTACCTCTTCTTCTTGTTCGGTGGGATCCTCATCAGCTGTGGCTGCACTGACACGCAAAACTGCTGTCCAGGTCTCTGTGTCCTCTAGACCCATACTAATTGTGCCCCCGCCCAGTTCACAGGGCAGGCAGCTGTCAACCTCCAGGTCATCGGCTCCTCCATCGACGACAGGGTCCTCATCGCCCCCCACCCCCCCAAAGGCCTGACCCTTCTCCTTCCAGAGTTACAGGCTCCTCGGGTTCACAGGACCCATCAGGCAGGTCATCAGTATCTGTGCTGTTGATAAATGTTGTCAACCTAAATGACATTTTGACGAAATTCACTTTGGTGATTGCACAGCTAGGCACATACAGGCCCACTTCCCCAATGCAATCGATGGCAGCTCCATCAGCCCCTACTCATTCGCCATGGAAGGTTCCCCGCAGGCTGCCTTTGGTGCACCTGACACCAGACCTGGATTCAGAAGAGTTCAACGTTGAGGAGGAATACCATCCAGACCTCATTCTTCCTGATGATAAGGAAGAAGAGGAAGAGATCCTGGTCTCTGACAGGTCCACAGCTTCCTCTATCAGGTCTCCTCCTGAGAATCTCACATTTTTTCAATGTGATGAAACAGTTGTTTACAGTCATGGGCCTCCACACTGAGGAAGAGGATGTCACCAGGAAATAGCTGGTGAGCTTTCTGGAGATCCCAGAATCTCCCCCAAAGATTGTTCTTCCAATATACTCTGCCTTGAGGAGAGCAAAGAACAGTGGCACTGCAGGTATATGGAAATATTTTATTCAGTGCCTCCTGATGACGCACGTTCGGTGCGAAACTAGTTGAGGTTGTAGCCTGTACTGCTGAGCGGCCTTGCATATACTATGCACTGAATAAAATATTTCCATATACCTGCGGTGCCACTGTTCTTTCTTCTTATTTCTACCCTTACAAGTTGGCACGCAAATAGTGGAGCTGAGGTTTTATTGTATTCCTTGAGGAGAGCAGCCTGGCACAGACCAGACATGGTGCCAGCTATGCCACACAGAGCGGATAAACCTTACCACCCCCCCCAGGAGTTCCCCCTGCTATGCTGCCCAGCCCAAAACAGACTTGGTGGTCATTAAGGCAGCCCACAATAGGTCTAAGGTGCCTAAGCACCTTGGCTCCCTCCCAGGTAAAGAGTCCCACAGAGTTGACCTCTGGGGTAAGAGGGTGTATAACTCCTCCACCCTGGGTTTGAGGATTGCAAACTGTCGTATGGTGAAGTACCAGAATTCTAACTGGAAGAAGGGCAAGGCTGCCGCCAAGGCCCTCCCAGATGGTACACAAAAGCAGGAGCTTCTTAAGTGCCTACAGACAGCTGAGGACATTAGCAAGTACCTTCTCAGGGCCCTCTATGACATGGCTGACACTATTGCCTGGGCTGCTGCCACAGGCATATGCCTGCATAGTTACTCCTGGTTGAGGGTCTCCAGTTTTGCCGCTGATGTTCAGCAGAAGGTGCTCAATGCCCCTTTCAGTGGCACTAAGCTGTTTGGTCCTGACATCCACGACATTATCAGTGACCTGCAGGGCTATCAAGTTTGTCCACTTTCTCTACCATACTCAGCTGAGAGGTAGACAACGCCCCTTTCGCAAGGCAACCAATAGACCCAGTGCAATCTCTCAGCCCCAAGGGAAGTGCAGAGCCCCGGCTGCCTTGCCAGCCCCCTCCAATGCTGGAGCTGTGGCCAAGCATCCCAGAAGTGTGGGACCAGCCCCTGTGGCTGGATCTGCCTCTTCTTGACTCCTTGCAAATCCCCCTCTTCTGGTCTCTGACCAAGAGGTGGTGGTCGGAGGTCAGTTCTCCCTCCATCTAAACCAGTGGAGGACCATAACTTCAGATGCCTGGATTCTGCAGATCATAGAAAGGGGTCACACCCTGGAGCTCATCGAGCAACCTCCAGAAATCCCTCCTCCATCCTCCAGTTACCCCCGGCTCACTTGTCTGTTCTCCGCAAGCAGGCCATCGAGCCAGTACCTGGGTGCCAGAGAAACAAGGGGCTCTATTCCAGGTTTTTCCTGGTCCCCAAAAAGACAAGAGATCTGAAGCCCATTTTAGACCTAAAGGACCTAAATCTGTACGTCCAGTACAGAAAGTTCAGGATGGTAACTTTGCCAGGCTTGATGCCTCTTCTCAAGACAGGTGATTGGCTTTGCTCACTGGACATGCAGTGGTCCTACCTACACATTTTGGTCTTCCTCTCTCACAGGAGGTTTCTCCATTTTCTGTTTTTTAATGGTTTTTTTTCCAAACCCAGGGCTCTTTGTCCCAGATAGAAACCTCCCTGCATATCAATATCCTGGAGATGAGGGTGGTGCTCTATGCCATGCAGGCATTTCAGGAATACCTTGCTCCAGGTCAGCTCCTGATGCAGTCAGACAATCTCAGTGTAGTGTATTTCATCAACAAGCAGGGGGACTCATTCGTACTCCCTGTGCAGGGAGACCAGGAGAGTGTGGTACTGGGCATTGGATCACAGTCTGTCACTCTTGGCAGTCCACAAGTCATGCATGTTAAACACTGGCAGACAGCCTCACCCAGACTCGGTCCAGCATGCACGAGTGGGAGCTTCTCTCTTCCATCGCAGAAGAGTTGTTTGACAGATGGGGTTGTCCAGAGTTGGACCTTATTGGGTCCCCACTCAACGCAAAACTGCCCAATTTTTGCTCGTTAGATCCAGGGCCTGGAGTTTTCTGGTGAGGCGTGTTGTCCCCCTCCTGGAGTGGGAGGTTCCTCTATGCCTTCCTTGTTTCCTCTGATTCAGAGAGTGCTAATCAAAATGTAGATGGATGGGGCCAGCATGATTCTGGTAGCTCCATTCAGGCCTTGGCAAATATGGTTCCCTCTCCTACAGCAGTTGGCAGAGGAATCTCCAGTCTCTCTCTCCACCTCTGCAGGAACCTGCTGACCCAGGATCAGGGGACCCACATCCATCCCAACCTCAGGTCCATCCATCTGCATGCTTGGCTTCTGAAGACATAGCCATCACCAGATTTGGGATCTCTAACAGGGTGGCGGATGTCCTAGTGACCACCCAGAAGCCTTCCACTTGAGCCACGTGTGCTGTGAAGTGGAAGCGGTTTGCCATCTGGGCTGCCAAACAATCTGGACCCCTTTACCTGCCCGGTGAACCAGATCCTGGACTACCTGATCTCTCTGTCTGATTTAGGTCTCCAGTACTCCTCCTCCCTCAAGGTGCACCTTTTTGCTGTTTCTGCCTTTCATGAGCCCATGTGTCACCACACGATTGCTCAGCAGGATGTCTCTTGTGCCTAATGGGCATCCTGCATCTGAAACCCCCAATCCAGTCTCCTGTTCCAGCTTGGGATTTGAATTTTGTTTTGGAAAAGTTGATCCTGTCCCCTTTTGAGCCCATTACGACTTGTGAGTTGCAGTTTCTCTCTCGGAAAGTGTTATTTTTAGTTGCCATTACCTCTGCTCAAAGAATTTCAGAGCTTCAGGCACTCTGGTGCGAAGAGTCTTATTTGATTTTTCACAAAGACAGGGTGTCCATGAAGAGCCTTATTTGATTTCTCACAAAGACAGGGTGTCCTTGTGCACAAATCTTAAGTTTCTCCCTAAGGTGGTCTCTGAGTTTACACTAAAACAATCTATCTACCTTCCTGTTTATTTTCCTGAGGATGCCAACCCAGGGGAAGCACTGCTTCATACATTAAATGTGCGTAGAACTTTGAAGTACTACCTGCTTTGCACTAAGGAGTGTAGAAAGTCGAAGCAGTTGTTTCCTTTGCCCCAGGTAGAGGGCGCTTCAGTTTCTAAGCAATGTTTATCCAGATGGTTGGTAAATTGCATTGTGTTCTGCTTCAACAAGTATGGCAAGCAATTGCCTGAAACTATTAAAGCTCATTCCACAAGAGGCATGGCTACCTCTGTGATTTGTTTCTGAGAGGTTTCAGCTGCTGACATCTGTGTGGCTGTCACCTGGAGTACTGTCCATACTTTCACCAAGCACTACAGTCTGGACATTGCTTCAAGAGCCTGTGCAGGTTTTGGCAGGGCTGTGCTGCAGGGCCTCCTGTCTTACATTTATGGTAAGCCCTTCTCCCAGACTGTTCTGCGTCTATAGCTACTTAGGACTAGTTCCTGCGGTGAGACCTGATGACAGAGATACTCCTAATGAAGATAGAATAGTTACATAAGAACTTACCATAACAGTAGATCTTTGAGGGGATCTTAGTCATCAGGTCTGCTTTCCTTCCCACCCCCCACCCCCATTGGGGCTCTTCTGCTGGAACTGGCTGTCTGGCATATATTCAGCCTTTCATTTAGGCCTGGGCGCCTCTCTCTCCTCAGTCCCCCATGGTGTGAACTTTGCTCCCTTAATCTCCAGGGGGAAAGAACTGGGGAGGGAATGGGGCTGCTCACGCTTTTATAGGGCTGGTGATGTCAACAGACATTGACAGCATCGGTGGCCCCAGTTGTACTGCTGAAAATCTTCCATGTGGGACCTGCTTCACCGATGGTGAGGTTCCTATGGTGTGACCAGATGACTGAGATCTCCTTGAAGATCTACTGTTACGATAAGTTCTTACATAACTAACTGTTCCTTCACATTATTTTGAATACAGAACTCCAGTCTGTTCTAAAAGCAAGTTTTTTGTAAAATAAAAATAAAAGGCACAGGGTTCCACTTTGGTGTGGTAATAGTAAAGAGCAGCTTTCTGCTCAGTTGTGTTGAATGAGCTCTTAGTATCTTGACAGTGTGTGTATCGTGGTTAAAAAATTGTCTACACCCATTTTGGTTTGCAAAGCTCAAAAGTGGCTTTTTGTGTTGGTTGTATGTGTGTGTGTGTTTTTGGAGGGGGATTGTTAGGGTCAAATAGAGAACATCACTGTGCTAAAGTACCTTTAGGTATTTCCAGGGGAGAAGGACCATTACCTCAGGAAGTTATCCAGTACATGTTCTGCTTAAATGGGTCATTAAACCAAGTTCTTTCATGCACCACACCCAATTCATGAAGTGATCTGTCTGGAAGGGACTTTGGTTTAAAAGGGCCACATCTGTCCCATGTGGTAGAGAGCACTATCCATTTAATATTTAGGCAATACATTTTATTTGAAACAGCAGTGCAACAAAATTGGTTAAAAATGAGCTGCTACCTTTTTTCACTATAAAAGAGTCCAGGCATCTTCCAGTTTTATATGGTGGTAAAATGTTCTAGTCCCACCAAAATGTAAATGTTTTATTTTTTCCTCAAGAAAAAAAGGTTGCCATATTTGGCTTAGAAATTGCATTCTAGACCTGGCAAGGGTTAGAATCAAGAAATGAACCACATAGTATGCAGCATAGGTACTTAGAAAAGTAGATTTTACAGGCATGCTAATATTTATGCTTCCCAAATACAGTTTATTAAGGGGTTGCAAACACCAGCATTTAGTTACATAACTATTCTCTGCCTTTACCAGGCTAGACTTTTAAGGTAGGAAAACTGCTTTTTAAAGACCTACGAGGTATATTTAAAGACCTGCTGGGTATATTTAAAGACCTGCGAGGTATAGCAAAAGGGGGCAACAACCTTTCTGCCCCTCACATACCTTGGAGTCACACAGCTACACTTATTAGGTGGCTAGTTTCATACTGTTCAAATGAGGCCCAGATGTTCTCATATAGTTGCACACTGTCTCTCACCTTATAAAATAGTTTTTCTAAATTTATGTTCACCCTCATTGCCCTTCTCAGGTAGTCAAAAGCAGAAGGATGTGACAGTTTCCAGTAGGTGAGAATACCCAGTTTAGTCGTGGATATGGTTAAAAATATTCACTTTCTCTGGCTGGATTGCATCATGTCTATGTTTTTATGTTTCTATATCCCCTAGCAGTACCATCCTAGGGGTAACTTGGATCTGCTCGTCAAATATCTGATTTAAGGCTGATTTAGTATCATGCTAATAGTGTTCTAATGTGGGACAGTTAAACATCATGAGTACCAAATTTGCATCACCTCGTGTGCATCTTGGGCATGTTCCATGGTACTGGGCAAATTTTGTTAGCCTAGCAGGGGTATGAGTACACCCTTAGCATTGCAATAAACAGATTATATTTTGCCTGAATATGTAGGCACCAGTCCCTTTCGACAATGTCCTACCACTTCTCCACTTAAATTTCTATACCCAAGCTCTCTTGCCATTTAATGCAGTTCTTGCCACTGAACCCCACCATGGAGCTCAGCAGATTACTGTAGAGCTGCATGACTAACCTTTTAGAATTTTGTGCATTGTCTAAGATGAATGTCATGCCAGAAGTTTCTTGCAGTTTAAATTCTATGCCTAAGGTAGTCCCTAGAAAGTGTCTTAACTGTAAGTACCTGAAAAAGTGTGAGCTGGGATTGTTGTGTGGTGTGGTTAAATCCCTAAATGCCTTTAACTTGCCCTCCAACTATAGATGCCCCCCGAGTAAAATTCCCTGATTTGACCATAGTTTGAATCCAGGGTCTTTAAGAAAGGTGGGATGAAGAGGATTATCACATATTGGTGTAAGGACTGTGTACTGAGCCTTGTGTTGTTTAAATTTATGAGCGCAATGCCAGATGCGAAACAAGTGTTCTAGTATTGGGTTCCCTCTGACTCTACTTGAGTTGTGGAGAGTTATGCTATATAAAAGATCAGTCATCCTCGTCCATGCTCACTCCTTGTCTAGCAGTATGCCTGCATTATTTATTTATTTATTTCATTTCGGAATTACAACCTTTGAGCCAAATTGACTCTTTTACAAAGGCTCCAAGTCAGTAGAAGAACAGACAAAACAGTACAATTTACATCATATGACGAGAACATACAATAGTCAAGTGACAAGACTATTTTACAAGCAAGATAAATGTGGAGTATAACCTCAAATACAAATACTTTCATTACAGTACTATCTCTAGTCTGTAGGTCTGGTTACTCAGTGCAGGTTGCTTGTAGTTGGCAGCCGAAATCGGCTTTGTCAAAGGAAAGGGGAGGAAGGAGGAGGTACGGAGAGTACTGGCACCGGTACAGAGGAGACATATTGTATAATTTTATTAGGGGATAGGAGAAGGGGGTATGGTGATAAGGGAGAACAAGCTGATAAGTGCTGTATGCACAGAGGCAGCCTAGGGGAAGTGTAAACCAAGTGGAGGGGAAGGGGTGAGGACTCGTTATTATGACAGTGGGTATCATGCCAACCTCTCAGGCTTGTTAGCTGAGCTGTGCAATAAATAGTTTTTGATATGCAGAGCGCTAACACCACCCTTCCCGGTACCCTGAGTTAGCTGGTTCATTTTCACCCTGGGTGTTTTATTATGCCATAACCATAACAGGCATGCTAATATTTTAAATTAATTGTAGCATTAACTAGCTTTTTGGAAAAGACATGAACGTCTTCGAGGATATCTCCCTCCTCTGAACCACATCACAGCCATTGGTGTCAGAACCACCTGAAAACCTTTTTTTTTTCTGGCTGGGACCACTCAAGTCAATGTGCTGCATTGGTGCCTATATAATGGGGTGTTCCCAGCATGCCTCAGTGCTTACTCCCCACTGTCAGCCACTTGTCGATCCACTGCTACTGAAGAATGCCTTCTGACTTTTGCAAGTAGTGTCACTGTATACTTATTCTGTTTATTTTGTAAACTATTTTTTATGCCATGAACAGACACAGAACCATTGTTCTACCATTGCTGTTGCAGTTCCTATAAGATTTACAAAGATGACCACCCCATTTGCATCCGTTACCTTGGCATAGACCATAACATTAAAGCCTGCAACATCTGCCTATGCTTTGACCAGGCAATCAGGACATGTTGCAGGAAAGCTTTAGAAAACTTTCTACTTGTGCAAGAAAGAGAAAAACAGACTGTGAGAAAGGTGTCTTCAACGTCCTCACCCGCTCCCGTTCCTGGTTTACTGTTGGCCCATCAATCTCAGTGGTTGACAGTGACCGGTCCTGACTCATCAAAGAAAAAAGATAAAGAAAAATTATCAAAGTTGGTAGATAAACACAGCCTTGCTGACAAAGAGGAGAGGCAAGAGGAAAAAGAAGCTTCTCCTGCCCATTCCTATTCACCAATAAACAAGGTAAGTCACTTGAACAGGGGCCCCAGCTACAGTCATGGGTCCTGCCCCCCCCTCCCACTGTCTAACAGACACACCAAGGTCGGGATCTGGTGTCAGCTCGTCTTCCCCAGTTTGGAACTTCCAGTCTATTCTACAATCAGGCACTGTCCTATCAATGTCTGTGCCATCAATGCCCCCTCGGTGCTCCGTTGATATGCAGGCACTATACCAAACAATGTCTGAGCTGTTTCAACACATTATGAAGCTGTAGTCATCAATGCCTCTGGCTGGTCCATCGTTGGTAGTTCCATCAATGCTTCAATATTCACTCCCTTCTTCATGGCTGGATTCAGATGGGCAGCCGTTAGTGAGGCTTCCTTCATTGATGCCTCACTCCGTTCCTCCTCCAGTTGTCGACCCCATGCCTATAACACTGGATGTCAGTAATGAACTGGAGTATAACCAGAATACATGGAAGAAGAGGAGGAAGCAATGGAAGAGGATATTATAGATGTGGTTGGATCGAGCTCCACTCTGTCCTGCTCTGAAGGGAGTGTAGTGAATACACCTAGAGCTCCCCTTGAAGATGCTTTGTTTCAGGCCTTCCTTAAAATGGTTCCCTGCTGAAGAAGAGGAGTCTTTTAAGAGAAATATTTGAGTTTTTAGAAATCTTAGCGTCTCCTACAGTGATTATTCCTCCAGTTACTCCAGTCCTGGAGGATGCATCATTGGCTGCCTGGCATAGACCTGCACAACTGCCTGCTGTACCCAGAAAGGTAGATAAATAGCAACTTGAGCTCCCTACCCCCCTGACAAGGAGTTTAGGAAATTGGATGTCATGGGTAAGATGACTTCTGCTTCAGCTACCGGGAGTCTCCTTATCAGGTATATATGGTTAAATATCAGAATTGCCTTTGGAAGACTATGGCCACTCTGGTGGAAAAATTGCCTGAGGATCAGGATAAAACATTAGCTCAGCAAACCATTGCTAATGGCTGAGAGGCCGGTAAGCATCTTCTTAGATCAGCCTATGGTGCTTCTGATGCTGCTGCATGAGAAATATGTATTGGACACCACTTTTGCCTTAGAATGTCTGTTTTTTCTTCTGATGTGCAACAAACAGTAATGAATGCTCCTTTCAGAGGAAAGCAGTTATTTGGAACTGACGTTGAAAATACTTTACGAGAGCTGCAGCCTTCAAGAATGATTCTCAGATCCCTCCCTCTCAGATCCCTGCATACTTTGAACCTGAAGCCCAGGGGACAGGGACATGGTTCTATTCATTGGCTGTATGCCTGTCCTGGCAGAAGTAATTCCAGAGGCCCCAGCTGTGGATCACAGATGCCTCAGCCCTCTACCTCCCAGGCCACAAATCTTCCCCCTGGTGCCCACACCCACCTTACAAAAGTTCAGACCATTACCTGAGTCCCCCTCCCACCAGTGCATTCTGACTTCCCTACTGTACCTCAGACCTCACTGCTACAAGATGTAGTCATGGAAGACAGTGTTTCTCTCTCTCTCAATCTCTAGAAGAATAGAAGGAGATCAGTACAGATGTCTGGTTGTAGAGGTGGTTTAGCACAGACATGCCTTAGAGCTCATTACTATCCCTCCAGTTACCTCCCCCCACCCCATTGCCAAACCGATATACTCCAGTACATCTTGCCTTTCTGCTGGAAGAGGTTCAATCCCTCCTCTGCAAAAGGGCTATAGAAATGGTCCAGGCTGCAGAAATGAACCAAGATGTCTACCCCTGGTACTTTCTGATTCTAAAGAAGATGGGGGATCCACAAAAGGGCTCTAGAAATGGTCCCGGCTGCAAAAATGAACCCAGGGTTTCTACTCCTGGTACTTCCTTGTTCCAAAGTGGACAGGGGATTTAAGGCCTGTCTTAGACCTAAAGGACCCGAACATGTACATAGAATACAAGAAGTACAGAATGTGTCTCTCCAGTCCATTATCCCTTATGTTAAAAGGGGACTGGTTGGTCACGCTGCTCATGAAGGATGCTTACCTTCACGTCAAGATCAGGAAAACTCACAGAAAGTATCTGTAATTCATGCTTCGGGGCTTTCACTATCAATTTTGTGTTTTGCCCTTTGGTTTATGCTCTATAATGTGTGTATGTTTACCAAAGTATTTGCAGCAGTTGCAGTGGCCCTCCACAGGAGGATCTGTATATCTTTCCACACACAGATGATTGGCTATTAAAGGTCCTGTCTCAGGAAGCAGTAGTGCATGCATTGTTTCGGGCTAGGCAGCTGTTCAACCAACTGGGCATATTGGTCAACAAGCCAAAGTAGGGGGGTTTTGCCTTCAGACCTTGTCAGAGCACTAGTGGCATAGGCACAGCTGTTCATTTCTAATTATTATGTGTCAGCCCATTGTTTCTTAAGATTAATTGGTCTGATAGCTGCTGCCATATTGACAGTTCCACTGGTCTGCCTTCATATGAGAATCCCGCAGCGTTTTTTCAGGGTCCAACCGGCCCAGCATTCAGCCGAGTTGGAGTGCCTTAAACAGGCCACTGCTTCACTTCACTGTCCCCTTCTCTGGTGGCTGCACAGATCCAACCTGGAGAAAGGGACCTCATTCCTGTGCCTGTTCCCCCTGCTGGTCATTACCACAGATACCTCAGGGATGGGTTGGGAGACTCATCTGGACCCAAGTTGAGCGGGCTCTCTAGATTCAGTGCTTCGCAGCAATACTCTGGAAACGAGGCTGTTCTATGTGGCCTAAAGGCCTTTGCCACCTTCCTTCTTCTGCTTGTACCAGCCCCCCTTGGTTGGTGAGAGTAGCTAAGGGGAGTATCTCTTTATCAACTTGCTCCTGTTCCAGTATAACTACTCATTTAAATTTCATTGACTTCAATGATATCGTCTTGTCCTGTGCTGGAGTACAGTGAGAGGGCCCCCTACCATTATTTTGCGCAGTGAAGAAGTTAATGCTTTTCATCTGGTGCTCAACATTGACAATAACTTTGATAACAACACTGTTCTGTTTTGTGTTGTCTGCTTTTCATTAAGTGGGGATATGTGGGTTTTGTTCTTCTGATTTGGAGTAGCTGTCTTATACTACTTCTTGTTTTGAGGAAGTAGGAAGGGGTTGGTTTGGGGTAGAGGGTTGTCATTCTATATTGGAGTGTGTTGTGTGTGTGTGTGTGTGTGTGTGTGTGTGTGTGTGTGTGTGAGTGTGATTGGGTAGGGTCAATATTGTTAGTGGTCGGTTGCTTGTATGACTGGAGTTTTGTTAGTGGTGTATAGTGTGCTTCCTAGTAGAATAGGTATAGTAGTAGAATAGTAAATTAAGTGGGTAGCCATCTGGGAACAAGTGACCACCAAACAGTGTGGTTCACAATAAACACAGCCAGAGTCAAGCCATACAAAAACAAGAGTATTGGACTTTAGGAAGGCTGACTTTGGGAAAATGAGAGAGTGCCTCAGAAAAGCACCAGCAAATGGGCAAGAAGGAGGGTTGGAGGAACAATGGGGAATAATCAAAACAGCCATCGCAGAGGCAACAAGCCTTTGTGTGAAGCAAATGAACTAAATAAAATGAAGGAAAAAAACACTATGATTCTCAAAAGAGGTGGCAGGGATGGTTAAGGAGAAAAGGATAGCATTCAGGAAATATAAGGAAACACAGAAGGAGCAGGACAGAGAACGTTATCAGTTAAAGCAGAAGGAGGCAGGGAAGGTAGTCAGAATAGCGAAGGCACAAACTGAGGAAAAGATAGCCAACTCTGTTAAAACGGGGGATAAAACCTTTTATAGGTACATTAGGGAGTGAAGAAAGACCAAGGCAGGGATACAGAGACTTAATAAAGGGGAGGGAATGTGGGCAGAGGGTGACAGTGAAAAAGCAGGGATACTGAATGAATATTTCTGCTCAGTATTCACAACAGAAGAGGAGGGGGAGGTACCTAAACCAACCAAGGGAGAAACTCTGAATAGGGGGGTTGACACCAGTCCATTCACAGAAGAAAGGGTTTTGAAAGAACTCTTGAAACTGAGGGTGGACAAAGCAATGGGGCCTGATGGGATTCACCCAAGAATTCTAAAAGAACTAAGGGTAGAACTGGTAACACCACTAACTACTCTTTTAAACAAGTCATGGGAGAATGGGGTGGTACCTGAGGACTGGAGGAGAGCAAACATGATTCCACTTCACAAAAGTGGGAGCAGGGCAGAGGCAAGAAACTACAGACCAGCTAGTATGACTTCAGTGGTAGGGAAAATGATGGAATCACTTCTGAAGGAAAGAATTGTTGAGTACCTAGAGGCCAGTGGGGCACAGGACCCAAGGCAGCATGGTTTCACAGCAGGAAGGTCATGTCAGACAAGCCTAATAGATTTCTTTGACTGGGTGACCAAAGTAGTAGACCAGGGAGGGGCTGTGGATATGGCCTACCTAGATTTAGGCAAGGCATTTGACACAGTCTCACACAAAAAATTAATATACAAGTTAGTCAGCCTTGGAGTGGGTCCCAAGGTGGTAGCCTGGATAAAAAACTGGCTGGACAACAGGATGCAAAGAGTAATAGTAAACGGAGTCCACAGTGAAGAAAGGAAGGTAACTAGCGGGGTACCACAGGGTTTGGTACTGGGACTGGTCCTCTTTAATGTCTTTAAAAGTGACATTGGAGAGCACCTGGAAGGAAAGGTATGTCTCTTTGCAGATGACACAAAGATCTGCAACAGGGCTGATACACAAGGTGGGGTGGAAAGAATGAAAAGAGATTTGTCAAGGTTGGAGGAATGGTCAAATATGTGGCAGCTCAGATTCAATGCAAAGAAGTGCAAGGTGATGCATCTAGGAAACAAAAACCCAGGGGAAGAGTACACAATGGGGGGTGAGCTAATCACAACAACAAAAATTGAAAGAGACCTAGGAGTAATTATAGTACATGACCTAAAGGTGGACAAGCAATGTGAGAAGGCAGTAAGGAGGGCTGGGGGGGATACTGGGATGCATAGGGAGAGGCATCAACAGTAGAAAACAGGAAGTTGTTATTTCTCTGTACAGACAGTTAGTGAGACCCCATCTGGAGTACTGCGTGCAATTCTGGAGACCCCGTCTCCACAAAGTCATAGAGTAGAAGCTGTTCAGAGGAGGGCAACCAAAATAGTGCAGGGTCTGCACCAGAAGACATACGTGGAGAGACTAAAGCAGCTTAATATGTATACCCTTGAGGAAAGGAGGGAGAAGGGGGACATGATAGAAACTTTCAAGTATTTCAAGGGAATTAACAAAGTACAAGAGGGTAGTATCTTTCAGAAGGAGATGTGCAAGAACAAGGGGCCTAATTAGAAGATGGGGAGCTCAGAGGTAATGTTAGAAAGTATTTTTTCACAGAGAGGGTTGTGGATGCATGGAACAGCCTTCCTGAGGAGGTTGTGGAGTCAGAAACAGTGGGAGAATTCAAGAATACATGGGACAGGCATAAGGCAATTCTAGTGGAGGAGTAGGAGGAAGTAAGCTGTTGATTAACTAGAATCTGCAGCTTATCCATCAGGTAGGGAAATGGGCAGACTAGGTGGGCCAAGCGGTCCTTATCTGCCGTCAGATGCTATGTTGCTATGTAATAGTATGTGTCTGGGGAGGTCTGTGGGTCAGGGGTGGGCCAGGATTGTGTACGGGGTGTCCCAGCTCTGTAGCCCTTCACTGACCTACCAGTTTCCACTACTACAGCTCGCCGCTGTCGGGAGGTCAGGATTAAGAGGCCTCGTTTTGGTCAGGTATGGCGGGGTGCCCCGTGCCTAGTGATAGGGGGGTAGGATTGAGGTGATTGGGTGTAGAGGGTGCCCTGGGTGCCAATGAAACCTAGGAAAAGGCCAGACATGTTTGGTTCTGGGTCCCCAGGGTTCCCACCAGACTGAGTGAGCTGGTAGCCAGAAGGACAACACTATCCAGAAAGACCCTAAGGGCAGTGCTTTGCAATGTCAGATCGATCAGGAACAAGACCGCAACTATAGTGGACTTGATTTCCTTGGTCAATCTGGCTTGCATCACTGAGAGCTGGGTGGGTGATGATGCTGGTCCAGTTTTACAGGCCACCGTTCCCCCTGGGTATACAGTAGTGTGTTGCCCCAGAGTGGAACACAGGGGCAGGGGAGCAGCCCTTTGCTTTAGATCTGAACTTGGCTTCACCATGTACCCAGTGGGAAAGCTGGGATCCTTTGAATGTGTGGCCGTGCATGGGGGTCCGGGCACAGGTTGCAGAATTCTGCTGATCAGCCGCCCTCCTGGGGTGGCAGACGAATTCTTACAGGAGGTAGCCGGATTTCATCATCGGTGAAACATTAGAGTCCCCCAGATGTTTAATTCTGGGTGGCTTCAATGTTTGGGCTGATGACAAAACTTCTAGGCTAGGTTATAACCTCCTCCAGCTAATGTCATCCCTGGGCCTGTCGCAGGAAGTTTCCTCTGTGACCTACCTAGGCGGTCACATACTGGACCTGGGTTTCTCACGCTTGAGGTTACTAACCTGAAGACTGATCATGTCATTTGGTCTGATCATTGCACGGTAGAGTTCTTGTTTGGGCCCCCCCCGAGAGCCCCCCCCCTACAGAGATGGTTAGCTACTGCCCTTTGAGGGGTTTGACCCTGGATAGATTTCTGGTGGTTGCTGATCTATCTAATGTGAGTAGTGCTTGCGTAGGGGGTACGGGTAAAGCCGTCACCACCTATAATAAGGTGATGTTGGCAGCACTCAACTCTCTTGCACCAATCCGTGTACAACCCAAATCTTCTCACTTGAGGTCCCCTTGGTTTGATGGGGAGCTCAAGGTGATGAAGACTTTGGGTCGGAGGTTAGAGCGCTGCTGGCGGAAGTCCTGGTCAGAGGTGGACAGACTAGTCCTGCACTCCTATTATGGTGAATATCAGGGAGCAATCACTTGTAAGAAGGCAGTGTTCCTGTCCCGGGAGATTGCTGCTGGGAGGAATTGACCAACCATGCTCTTTTGGACCGTGGACAGGCTTTTAAATCCTGCCTGTCTACAGCCCAAGAAAGCTTCTTCTGACGCATTCTGCAAAGAGTTGGCTCACCTCTTTGCAGACAGGGTGTCCGCCATCCACTGGGTGTACAGCCAGTGAGCCATAACATGGCTGACAGTGGTCACCTTGGGCATCCGGAGAGCACTCCGCTTGGTTGGGGGGAGTTTAAATCAGTGGAGGCAATGGAGGTCACTCGGATTGTTCTCGGGCTGAGGCACACATATTGTGAACTGGACCCAGTGCCGACGCATTTATTAATGAGATGCGTTGACACCATTGGCCCGGTGTTCACCTTGATTACCCGGTGCTCGCTTTCAGAAAGGGTCTTCCCAGATGCCTTGAAGGAGGCACTGGTCAGGTCCCTTCTGAGGAAACCATCTTTGGACCCTAATGTCAAGGTGAATTACCGGACAATCTCCAACCTCCCATTTTAAGGAAGGTTGTTGCACTTCAGCTTGAGACACATCTTGTGGCCTTTGATTTATATGAGCCCTTCCAGTCGGGGTTTTGAGCGAGGCATAGTATGAAAACCACATTAGTTCAGGTGCATAATGACCTCCTCAGGGCGAGAGATCGAGGTGAGGGGACAATTCTTATTCTCCTCGATCTGTCTTCAGCTTTTGACATGGTAGACCACTGTGTGTTGCTTGAGCACCTGAGAGAATTCTGTGGACTCACCGGCACTGTCATCTGCTGGTTTGAGTCCTTTCTCACGAATAGGAGGCAATGGGTAGTGATGGGGAATTCCTCGTCCTTCCCTAGCCTCCTGTTGTGTGGAGTTCCTCAGGGTTCGGTCTTGTCACCAATGTTGTTTGCTGTGTATTTGCTACCCCTTGGTGATCTCATTAGGAAGAACAGTTTGGGTTTCCATTTCTATGCGGATGACACCCAGCTGTATCTTTCCTTCACCCCTGGAACATCAAATGCAGTGGAAGTGCTAAATGTATATCTCACTGAGATCAACGATTGGTTGGCCTCCAGTTGGTTGTGACTGAACCCCGATAAGATGGTGGTACTGGTGGTAGGATCAAACAGAGGGCATGATGGGAGGGCCTCAGGTGCAGAGACAGGCTTGTTCCTGGATCTGTGCCTTTGAAGGCCTCCTCTAGGGTGCGAGATCTTGGTGTGACCTTCGGCAGTGGGTTGACATTTGAAGCTCAGGTGTCATCCGTTGTCCTGACCAGCTTTTACCATCTTAGGAATATCAGCAGGATCAAGCCCCTTGTTCCATCCCTGGACCTCCCCACCTTGGTACATGCCTTCAAGACATCAAGGCTTGACTACTGTAACACGCTGTACCTCGGGATCTCGGGAGGTATCCTTTTCAGGCTGCAGCTGGTGCAGAACGCAGCTGCCAGGTTGTTTACTGGGCAGTCGAAATACTGCCATGTCACCCCAATGCTGCGTGAACTGCACTGGCTGCCAGTCAGGTGGAGGATCCTCTTCAAGGTGGGCTTGCTCACCTTTAAGGCCCTACTACTGGGCCCTGGCTACCTGTCTGATCTTCTATCACCCGCTGCCTCGGTCTGCTCCCTCTGCTCCTCCACTAGGGGCCGCCTCGCAGTTCCCAGGATGAGGTTGAAAACTGCCGGTGACAGGGCATTATAGTGTCGCCAGCTCTGTCCTGTGGAATTTGCTGTCACCATCTATATGGGAGGCCCTTCCAGTGGAGGTGTTTAAGGCCTGCCTCAAGACTCACATATTTAATCTGGCCTTCTCGGACACTGTATATTAAATCTTAGTTCTGGATGGCCCACACTAGTACTGTTTTAATCAGATCTTATTTATTTAACTGTTGTGGACTGTTTTATTGTTGACAATTTTAAACTTTGATAGTTATATTGTCTGTATACAGTGCCCAGAGCATCCAGGATTAAGCACTTGGAAAAATAAAATTTGCCTTGCCTTGCCTTCTGGGAATCAGCTGTTGATTTGCACAGGCAATATGTCAGTGATGTACTACATCAGTCGACAGGGCAGAGCTCATTCATATGCTCTCTGCAGAGAAATAATGAGAGTTTGTCACTGGGCTGTGGAACACAACATATTTCTGTCAGCGGTGTTCCTCCCCAGGACACTAAACACACTGGTGGATCACCTCAGTCCATCTAATATGCTTTGCCATGAATAGGGAACTCTTGGACACCATCTTGGATGTCCAGTTCAAAAAATGGGGTCTTCCAGACGTAGACCTGTTTGCATCTCTATATAATACAAAACTGCTGTGTTTCTGCATGCTTACTCCAGGGCTTGCAGTTTTCTGGCGAGATGCATTGTTTCTCTCTTGGAAACGGAGGTTTCTGTATGCCTTTCCTCCATTCCCTGTGGGTTCTGGTGAAGCTGCGGGCCAAGCATGCCACCCTGATTCTGATGACCCCTCACTGGCCCAAGCAAATTTAGTTTCCACTTCTCCAATAACTGGTGGTGGATCCTTCTGTCTTGCTGCCCCTTGTGAGCATGCCTTCTGACACAGGAGCAGGTGCCTGGGCTCACCCAGATCTTTGTTTCCTGCACCTTCAAGCCTGGCTTCTGACAACATAGAGCCTTCCCCATTTGGGGCTTCTCTGGTGGTAGCAGATGTGCTCTTGGTGGCTAGAAAGCCATCTGCATGGTACACTTATTCACAAAAATGGAAACATTTTACTGTTTTGTGTACTAGACATGCACTGAATCCCTGTACATGTCCATTTCCTAAAATTCTGGACTACCTACTGTCCCTAAAGGACTCAGGACTAGAGTACTCCTCCATAAAGATCCACATGGCCACTTTGTCAGCCTTTCATGTCCTATCTGAGGGTAAGATAGTGGATCAATTGGAGGTTTACCAGAGGTTCCTAAGGGGCATCCTCCTTTTGCACCCTCTGGTCTGAGATCTGGTTCTGGGTCTTGGAGACCATCACTGCATCCCCCTTTGAGCCTGTGGCTACTTGTGAGATACACTTCCTCTTGTGGTAAACAATGTTTCTAGTGGCTATGGCATCTGCTAGATGCATCTCGGAGTTACAGGCTCTGGTTGCAGATCCTTCTTTTGTTATATTTCACAAGGGTAGGGTCATATTATGCACCAGTCCTCATTTTCTTCCAAAGGTTGTGTCTGGGGGAGAAAAAGAAAAAAACACTAAATCAGATAGTAGACCTTTCAGTTTACTTTCCTCTCCCACAGATAGTGAAAAGCATCAGTTACGCACACTGGACATCTGTAGGGCACTGCATTGGTATCTGCATCATATTAAGGATTCAAGAAAATCCTCTCAACTGTTTATTACTTTTGCCCCCAGAATGGTGGGCTTACCGATTTCTTTCTTTTTTTTTTACTTGCTGTTTATACTCCCCACTGCCACCAGCACACTGACCCATTGGGAGTTGCCAAGGCATCACCATAGCTGTTGCCCCCTCCTTAACTGGAGCCCAGTGACCGAGGCCATCCCCCATGAAGCCATGGCGATAACCCACCAGGTGGGGACAAGGTGGGCATGCTTGCCCTTGAAATTTGGGAGTTCCATTGGGACACCGGGCCATGGAACAGGCAGGGAAGATCTGGATCGGTGCTGGGTGCTCCGTCTTCCCAGTGTGCTGGAGCCATTTTTCCAGTTTTCTGTGAAGGTGTGCTGTCACATCAGGGCACCTATGCCGATGTCCATCACGCCTTCCCCTCCAAGTCATGACTGGTGCTTTCTGTGCTGTCAGCTTCCACAAGAGGTCAGTCAAGTGCTGAGTCTTACCCCACCCTCTCCCCTGGAGCAGGCACGTGATCCCTTGAATGCTCAAGGCTGCTCACCCGGCCAGCCTTCTGACTCCCCAGGCTGTTTCCCAAACCCAGGTTGCTGGCGTCATGAGCGGTAGTGCTACCACTGCACTGGTAGGCCAGCCGGCTTACCAATTTCTGAACAAGGCCTGTCCAGATGGCTGGTCAACTACACTGCATTTGCTTACCAGAAGCATGTTAAGCAGCTTCCTGGTTCTTTACATGCTCATTACACCTGAGGGGTGGCTACTCCAGCGGCTTGTTTGCAGAATGTGTCAGCCGCTGACATTTGTGCTGCTGCAACTTGGAGTACTGTTCATACATTCGCTAAGCACTCGGTCTGGACTGGTCTCTCTAGACGTGACAGATTTGGCCTAAATGTTCTGCAGAGCCTCCTCATTTAGGATCATTAGGTCTTGCCATCCTCCCTCAGTGCTTGGTACTGCTTGGGAATCTTTCCAAGATGCAGCTTGATGGAAGGAGATATCCTCAAAGAAGCTAGAACCTGCTGTGACAGTGGATCTTCAAGAGAGTCTCCTCCATTGAGCCACAGATCTCTCTCCCACTTGCCCCTCTTGTCAGGTGATGGGTGACTTCACTGCCTGCTGTTGCACACTGTTTTCTCCCTTGTTGCCATTAAGGCAGCTGTACTCAGGTTTCCATATCCTCTCCTGTGTGCCTGGTTTTGGTCCTGGTTGCTTCAGTCCCTGCCAGTTCGATGATCCTCCGAGTGTGTCTCTGGCAAGAAACTGAGGCATGCTGGGGACGATGATGTTACAGTATACAGGCACCAACATGACGCATTCAGGTGGGTGGCCTCAGCTCAGCCTGCAAAATGTCTCCTGGTGTTCCTGACACCAGTGACTTACAGTTCAATGGTGTGGCTCAATGGAGAAGATCCTCTCAAAGATCTGCTGTTACGGTAGGTAATTATTCTTTTCATTGCACTGCTGTTTTAAATAAACACCCCATCCCAAAGGCGTGGAGTGCTGTACAATTAAAATAGACTATAAAACCCCACTTGAGTAATAAATGGGCAAAAATAAAATAAACCAACTCGCTAAATACACAGTCCAAGTCAGTGAAAATTAATCCAATGATAAGATGCTTGCTTAAAAAGGTAGGCATTTAAATTTACTTAAAAATATCTGTCGTGGTGCTTGACTGGATATACAAAGGTGTAGCATATTCCACCATACTGACACTGCAGCTGAAAACACCTGGTCCCCAGCTAGCTTTAGTTGAGACAAGGGCACTACAAGCAGATTCTGCTTGGTGGAATGAAGGGAGCAAGCAGGGCATTCAAGGTACCAGGAGGCCCTTTTGGTAGCTGGGGCTAGTCAGTATAAAGCTTTGTATGACAATAGACTGACATTAAAGGTGAAGCGCCAGTTCACTGGCAGCCACCGCAACTCCTGCAGCATAGATATGATATAGACATAGAAACATAGAAATTGACGGCAGAAGGAGACAGGTCCATCTAGTCTGCCCATATGGGATTAAATGTTTGCAGATATCATCATGGCTGCATCATTCAGCACCGGTGATAAGCAGCCCCCCCCACTTCCCCATAACCTTAGGAATATAGAATTGCAGTAATAAAGTGTGTCATGAATGCATTCATACACTAGCGGGACAGGTCCTCACTCATAAATATGCCATCAGTATGGGTTCTTCATGTAAAAAAAGCTGCACTGAACTGCTGCGCTCGCTTGAGATTCAGATGTCAGCCTGCAGTTGAACACAACTCCCAGGCTTTTAGCCATAGCCACAGTTTGAAGTGGGTACCCACTGAAGATGGTATAACCACACCGCCCCATCATGGTTGACCTACTGAGAGTGGCCCAAAGCAGCACCTCAAATTTTCCTGGATTTTGGTTCATCTAGTTTACAACCATTCAGTTGTTTAATTCATAGAAACATAGACTTTGACGGCAGGTAAGGACCACTAGGCCCACCCAGTCTGCCCATTTCCCTACCTACTGGATAAGCTGCAGATTCTAGTTAACCAACAGCCTATTTCCTGCCACACCCCCCACTACAATTGCCTTGTGTCTGTCCCATGCATGTTTGAATTCCCCCACTGTTTTAGCCCCAACAACCTCCCCAGGAAGGCAGTTCCACGCATCCACCACTCTCTCCATGAAAAAAGATTTCCTCACATTACCCCTGAGCCATCCCCCCTCTATCTTTAAATTGTGTCCCTTGTTCTTACACATCTTTTTCTGAAAGATGCTACCCTCCTGGACTTTGTTGATTCCCTTGAGGTACTTGAACGTTTCTATCATGTCCCCCCTGTTCCTCCTTTCATCAAGGGTATACATATTAAGCTCTCTCAGTCTCTCTCTTCATATGATTTCTGATGCAGACCCTGCACCATTTTAGTTGCCCTCCTCTGGACTGCTTCCATCCTGTTTATGTCCTTGCGTAGATGAGGTCTCCAAAACTGCACACAGCACTCCAGATGGGGTCTCACCAACTGTCTTTACAAAGGGATAACCACTTCCCTTTTTCTATTTGTGATGCCCTTTCCTATGCATCCCAGTATCCCCCTGGCTCTTCTTACTGACTTCTCACATTGCTTACCAACCTTTAGATCATCTGATATGACTACCCCCAAGTCCCTTTCCATTTTTGTTGTTGTTATTACCTCCTCTGCTATTGTGTACTCTTCTCCTGGGTTTTTGTTTCCCAGGTGCATTACTTTGCACTTCTTTGCATTGAATCTAAGTTGCCATATGTCTGACCATTCCGCCAACCTTGCCAAGTCCCTTTTCATCCTTTCTACCCCCCCCCCCGGTGTATCAGCTCGGTTACAGATCTTTGTATCATCTGCAAAGAGGCATAACTTTCCCTCCAGACCCTCTGCAATGTCACCTATAAAGATGCTAAAGAGGACTGGACCCAGTACTGGGCCCTGAGGTACTCCACTAGTGACCCCCCTTTCTTCGGAATGTGTTCCACTCACTATTACCTTCTATGTCCTGTTGTGCAGCCAGTTTGCAACCCAGGCTACCACCCTGGAACCCACTCCCAGGCTGGCTAACTTGATTATTAATCTTTTGTGTGGGACTGTGTCAAATGCCTTTCTAAAGTCTAGGTAGGCCATATCCACAGCCCCTCCTTGGTCTATTACTTCGGTCACCCAGTCAAAGAAATCTATTAGATTCATCTGACATGACCTTCCTGCTGTAAATCCATGCTGCTTTGGGGTCCTGTGCCCCACTGGCCTCTATGTACCTCAACAATTCTTTCTTTCAGAAGTGATTCCATCATTTTCCCTACCACTGAGGTCAAACTTACAGGTCTGTAGTTTCCTGCTTCTGCTTTGCTCCCACTTTAATTCCCATATATAACTATCATCTGTGTAGCAGTGAAACATGTACCATCTAACACTCTCACCGATGGGTGGCACATACACACAACAAAGTTTTAGGAATTGGATTGAGTCCTGAGACACTCCACAGCAGTGAGTATCCGACTCTGATGAGACTCCTTCCACCATCACCTGCTGCCTACCAGGCAGGATGGACTCATGCTAGGACAAAACAGTCCCAGTGAGCCTTCCATAGTCCTCAAGGTGATCTAACAGACTCCTGATGGTCCACAAAATTGAAAGATCTTCTTTTTGGGTATCAGTCATCAGCTCACACTGTAGGAACTTCACCAATGATGAAGCAGGATCCACACGGAAGATTTTCCAGCAGTACAACAGGAGCTGCCCATGCCAATGTCAGCTGTCGATGTCATCAACCCTATGAAGGCATGAGCAGCCCAGCTTCCTCCCCAGTTCTTTCCCACCATCAACTCCTATCACATGAGTCTCTGCAGAAGCTCCACCACAGTTCGCGCCAATTTTACCTATGCTTTTTTCTTTTACCTTAGTTTTTAGAATCTCTTTTAAAGAAGAGATTCCTTTACCTCATTTATGTTGAGAGTTACTCCTTCCACATCTCTCTTCTGTGGCTGCAGCTGTGGAAAGAAGATTACTTCTTCAGATGATGACAGCCTTGGTGCACCAGTTGGGCTCATACAGACCTGAATCCCCAGCACTGTCAACCACTCCGTCCTCGTCAACGCCACTTTTGGCTTCTCGGTGTGCCCTCCCCCCACAGGGCACTGTTCATCCCTCACTTGTCATATCCCAAATTGAAACAGGTCAGTGTCAAAGAGGAGTACCATCCTGACCACATGCTCCCCGAGGAAGAGGAGGAGGAGGAGCCTCTTTCCTCAGATAGGTCCACTGCTTCTTCAGTGAGCAAGAACCATGTTAAACAAATTACCAGGTCCCCTCCTGGAAATAGTACCTTTTTCAATGCCACGAAGCAGCTGTCCACAGCTATGGGCTTCAATACTGAGGAAGAGGATGCCACCAGGAGATAGCTGGTGGACTTCCTGGAGATCCCAGAATCTCCCCCTAAGGTCATTCCTCCTATTCTACCAGCTCTAAGGAATGCCACCACTGCATCGTGACACCACCCAGACATGGTTCCTGCCATGCCTTGCAGGGCAGATAAACTCTGTCATGCCCCTCAGGGCCTGCCTTATTATGCTGCCCAACGTGAGACCGACTGTGTGGTTATCAAAGTGGCACATGGCAGGTCCAAGGTTCCCAGGCACCTTAGCTCACTCCCCCACTGACAGGGAATCCAGATGGATCGACCTTTGGGGTAAGAGGGTTTATGCCTCCTCCACCTTGGGACTTCAGATTGCTAATTATTTATCCCATATGGTCAAGTACCAGAACACCATCTGAAAGAAGGGCAAGGCGGCTGCTCAAGCCCTCCTAGAGTGTTCCCAGAAACAGGAGGTTCTCAAGTCCTTACAGTACACTGTCAGGAGGTCTAAACCTCACTCTCAGGTTCTTGGCAATAATGGGCATGCAAGGAATCACAGACACATTGCATAAGAGTAATAAAGCTTGTTTATTACTACCAAAAGGAAAATCACAGTTGCCCTAAGCAGTTCTTACCAATAGGAACTGGGAGCCAATGCTAAGTGTTCCCTATACCTCAAGGAATCTCCATCTCTCCTGGGGTCTCCGAGGCAGAAGACGTAATATCTTACATTATATACCTACAATAATTACCATGGTTACTATAAGATAGAAACATTTCTAGTTACAGAGATGAGACCTATTGGCTCCACAGTTCAAGAGAACATTATACAATTTTGCTATAGTCATCACTTTGCAGAAACAAAGAGGTACAATTTGTACATAGCTGTGTAATAATACAAATCATCGGAAGATGGCAATGCTGACTCATATATCATAATCATTACAAGGACACAGATGTCCTAACATCTTGTAAGCAAGAAATGCACATATATAGTGGAAAGTAAAGTGTATAGCAATAATGTGCATACATATCCTGACATCTACTCTTATGCGAGAGATACCCTTAGCCCTATATGCTAGTATAACATATACCTAAATGCTAGCTGTCTGCAGTGTTCCTGTGGGCAGTACCAATTAGGGTGCAGGGACCTCGTGTAACATTCCCCGCTTTGTTGTCTCAAAAGGGGCAATACAAGCAATAGTAAGGAAATGGATAGGGAGCAGGGGTCATTTACAGGCCCAACACGTGAGCCTTGTAAAGGAACTCCAGTTGCTCACGGAGTTGGCGTAATGTGCGCCGTAGGTAGCAAAGCATAATAATAAGAAAAAATATAAAAAATGCTTGTATATAACAAAACCTTTAAAGGTAATCTCTAACCAAGTGTTAATAAGTGCACTATTCATATCACCATCATTAATAAGTGCAAGGACAGCTTCGTTAGCTTTGGAGATATTATTGCTTATGTGGATGAGATGGGTGTCTTTTCTGTCTAAAAGTGATTTTAATGTTAACGTTAAAGGATCAATGTGTACATTAAAGTAAGGCAAATACTTTGAAAGAGTAAGCAGATAATCAGGGTTACCATTGATGATATCAGGATCCATAATGGGGACAGGGGTAATAACTGTGTGCCCAATAACCGTTTTCTGATGTGGAATGAAACAAAAATTGGGAGCATCAATAGAACATGTTTGTGTGCCATACGGAAAACTTTTGTAATTAGTTACCACACAATAGTCACCATCTGACTTATATTGCATTTTCACTGTAGGCAGTCTCCATTTTTGCAACTGTACTAGGCAAGTATAAGTCTGTTTGGAAATCTGTGTTGACAAGCAGTGAACGTCTTCCCGATAAGACTGGTACAACTGGGAATTGTCTGGAGCAGTTGTTAGGTCCTGGTATTCTGTGCCATTAGTGGTGATGTCATCGTTCATGGGAATAGCCACATACAGGTTTAATAACATCAACTACGTCACATCGACACAAATAAATATACCCTTTCTTCGCACAACAGTCCGTGTGCGGCGAGACCCACGCGTCCAGAAGAGAATGAAACATAGAAACATGGAAACATAGAAGTTGACGGTGGATAAGGACCACAAGACCCATCCAGTCTGCCCATTAATTTTTCTACCTTATGAATGTGCCATTGGCTTTGCTCTGTCAATGGCTTATTCATACTCATCTGTATTGCTCCCTTATGCCTATCCCATGCCTGTTTGAAGCCCTGCACTGCATTCATATCCACCACTTCCTGAGGTAGGCTGTTCCATGTATTCACCACCCTTTCTGTGAAATAGAACTTCCTCACATTACCCCTTAATCAGCCTCCCTCTAATCTTATGCTGTGTCCTCTTGTTCTGCTATTTTTCTTATATTGAAACATGTCAGGCTCTTTCACCTTGTTAATGCCCTTAAGGTGTTTGAATGTTTCAATCATATCACCTCTCTCCCTCCTTTGCTCTAGGGTATACATATTGTGCGCAGTTATTCTGTCCTCATATGTTTTCTGATGCAGTCCCTGCACCATTTCGGTTGCCCTTCTCTGGACTGCCTCAATTTGGTTTATATCCTTGTGAAGGTGTGGCCTCCAGTACTGCATGCAGTACTCCAGATGGGGCCTAACCAGTGTCTTGTAAAGAGGGATTATTACCTTCCTCTTCTGACTTGTGATACCCCTACTAATACACCCAACAACCCTCTAGTCTTACCTACTGCTTTAGTGGTCTACTTGGATGATTTCAGGTCATCAGTGATGATGACGCTCAAGCCTCTTTCTTCTCTTGTGACTGCCAGCAACTCCCCTCCCAGCCTATAGGTGGCTTCAAGGTTTCTCTTCCCTATGTGCATGATCTTGCACTTCTATGCGTTAAACCCCAGTTACCACTCTTCCAACCATTTTGCTAGTTTATTCAGATCTCTTTTCATTCTGCCCACCCCATCTGGATCATCTACTCTGTTGCAGATCTTGTTGTCATCTGCAACCAGACAAACCTTACCCTCCAGTCCATCTGCAATGTCACTGATGAAGATATTGAAGAGGACTGGCCCCAGGACAGATCCCTGAGGTACCCCACTTGTGACTTGTATCTCTTCTGACTGTATACCGTTTACCACCACTCTCTGTTTTCTGCCCGTCAACCAGTTTACCACCCAGTTGACCAATGTCTGACCCACCCCGAGCCTACCCAGCTTATTAATCAATCTTCTATGTGGAACAGTATCGAAAGCTTTGCTGAAGTCAAGGTAGGTGACATCAACTGCTCCCCCTTGGTCTACCACTCTGGTTACGCAGTCAAAGAAATCTATGAGACTAGTTTGACAGGACCTTCCTTTTGTAACCCCATGCTGTCTTGGATCCTGTGCTCCTATGGATTCTGGGTGTTGCACTATCCTTTCCTTAAGGAGTATGTCCATAATCTTGCCCACTACTGAGATAAGACTGACTGATCTGTAGTTCCCTGCCTCCTCCCTGCTTCCACTCTTGTGGAGCGGGATCACATGAGCCCTTCTCCAGTCTTCTGGGACCTCTCCTGTGCTCAGAGACTCACTAAACAGTTCTGATAATGGCTCTGCTAGTTCCACCCTTAGCTACTTTAGTACCCTGGGATGTATGCCATCAGGTCCCATTACCTTGTCCACCCTGAGCTTATCGAGCTCTTGTAGGACCCTTTCTTTTTTAAAGGGACTAGTGCACACCTTCCTCCCCCCTGTGTCCATGGTGCAGAGCTGTGGGCCCTGCCCTACCTTCTCTTCAGTAAATACTGAGGAGAAATATCTATTTAGGATAGATGCTTTTACATGGTCCTCCTCCTCACACGCCACCTTATTTCCTTTGATCTTAGCAGTACCCCCTCTGGACTTTCTCCTTTCACTAATGTAGCTATAGAAAATCTTGTCACCTTCTTTTACTGTTCATGCTAGTGTTTCCTTGGTTTGGACCTTTGCCTGCCTTACTGCCTTCCCTGCTTCCCTCAGGGAAGTTTGGTATGCTTTCCTATCTTCATCCTGCTGTGTTCCATTATATTTCCTGAAGGCCAGCTTTTTGGCTCTGACCTTTTCCGCTACTGTGTTTGAGAACCAATGTGGTTTCCTTTTTCTTTTGCACTTCCTCTTTTCACTAACACAATGGGATGTTGCTTCAAGTATTGCATCTTTAATGCTTTCCCACTTTGCCTGTACCCCATCATCTGTATTTCTTTTTGCCAGGGCTAGCTTAACTCTGTTGGCCATCTTATCAAAGTCAGCTCCTCTGAAGTCCCATATTTTAGCCTTGGAATGGGATGATTTTGTTCTAGTGGCCAAATTGAGCCATACCATGTGATGTTCACTGGCACCCAGGTGACCTTCTACCTGGAGATCTGTGATCCTTTTCCTGTTAGTCAGTACTTGATCTAGGATAGCCCTGTCTCTTGTGTGTTGTTGTACTAGCTGTTTGAGGCCCTCCCCCTGCAGGGAATCCACCACGTGTCTAGTTCTGGCAGATGTCCCTGCTGGTATTGACAAGTCTGTATCTGGCATGTTGAAGTCTCCCATTATCAGAACCTCCCCTTTAGCTGTCATGTTTTGTATATCTTCTAACAGTAACATGTCTATGTCCTCTCCCTGATCTGGAGGCATATACACAACCCCAGTTTGTATGGCTGTCCCATTTCCTGTTTCCAGGGTGACCCACAGTTCTTCTGGCTCCTTACGTGTATTCAGAATTTCTGTAGCTTTGATATTTTCATTGACATAAAGGGCCACTCCACCCCCCCCTTTTTGCACCTCGTTCTCTTCTGAATAGTAAATAGCCAGGTACTGAAGTCTCCCAAGTATGGTTACTGATAAACCATGTCTCGCTAATGGCTGCTGTGTCCAGTTTAGCCTCTATCTTTATTGCCTGCAGGCCTGGAATCTTGCTTCCCAAACTGTGAGCATTTATGTACATGATTTTCCATTGGCCAGATTTTGGTGTGTTAGTTGGGCGAGGTCTGGCATTTCCCTTGTGCGTCGTATGGGGAGCCAGACCTTTTTCTTTACCTGGTGATGCAAATGAACTACAGACATGCTGAACTCCTGTTTGACCACTAGCTGAGGGGGGAAGGGTGTTCTTCCCATTCAACGTATGGGGTGCTGCACCCCTCTCCCCATTTGCTAGTTTAAATATTCTGCAAAGACGTCAAACTTCTGCCCCAATGCACTGACTCCCTCCTTAGTCAGATGCAGTCCATCAAATTTAAAGAACTCTCACTCCCAAAACTGTTGCCAGTTCCCTACAAATGTGTGTCCTTTTTCCTGGCACCAGCCCTTGAGCCACATGTTTAGCTCCCCTATCTCCTCTTCTCTGACCATCCATCCATCTGTCCCCCTCTCCCAGACTGGCAGGATCTCAGAGAAGGAGATGCTGGATGACATGTATGATAGTTTGTTACCCAGCCTAGTCAGGTGTTCCTTGGTTTCCACAACTGACCGGCTGTTGAGATTGTTAGTCCCCATGTGTACCAAGACGTCAATGTTTTCTCCTGCTTCCTGAACAATTTAAGCAATGCGGTCAGCATCTCTCCATGCTGATGTACCTAGGAGACATCCGACCATTACCCCTGGCTGGAGATATGTATCAACTCCTCGAATCATGGAGTCTCCTATGATTAGAGATGCAGCAAATTTTTAATCCACCTGCGAAGTGGACGTGAAGTGGCCACTTTGTGTTAGTAGAGCACAACGTGAAGTGGGCACTGCAAAGTGCTCACTTCGTGTTATTATTATTATTACCACTTCACGTTGCCATTATGCCTTAACGCGAAGTAAGGCGAAGTGAGAAGAGAATAGCCACATCACATGGCTTGCAGTACTGTAAGTCACATGCTTTAGCCAGGCAGGAAGGAAGTGAGTCACAGAAGCAGTTTCACTTTCTCCTTTGCATTTGTAGAGGGAGAAAGCATTTGTGAGAGCAGAGGAGTTACAGTGCTTGATCGCCTTGTTGCCACTTCCTTGCATTTCAGTTCCAGAAGAAAACCAACAGCTTTTTTAAAAGCTATACCTTTATTTAGTTTCTGTATTGTATTTGTGTTTTTTTTTGTTAGTGAATTTTTTTGTATAAGTTTTGTTTTCTTTTGTGTGTGAGACTGACTGTGTGTGTGTGTCCACTGTCTGTGTGTGTGTGTCAGCCCGTGAATTTTAGGAGGATGGACCTAGGAGAAGGTGAGTCGCTGGCCGGTGGACGTGGTAGGAGGGGAGTGCAAACCCGTGGGGGGGCCGGGGCATTGTGTCATGTTGGACCATTCCCGACTCCTGGCTGGTGTTGCTTCCCCCGTTGAAGCAACAGGAGCAGCAGCACCAGTGCCACCAGTGGCTGCTGCGTGTCCACCTTCTCCGCCACTACCACCACCACCACCGGTAGCAGCAGCTGTAGGGGCTCCAGCAGCACTCCTCCACCACCTCCACAGCCACAGGAGGTGGCCCCAGAAATTGTAAGTGGTGGTGGGACTTGTGCCCATGTGAGGACTGTGTCTGGTCCCCCCCCCGCAGCTCCCCAGTGTGGGAGTTTTTTAACTGTGTGGGGGGAGACAGCACAGTGGTGGTGTGCCATGTGTGTGGTGTGCTGGTGCGCTGTGGTCTCTGTGGGACATATTTGGGGACCGGTGGCCAGCGCACCCACATGCTGAACCACCACAAGGCAGAGTGGCAGGCTGCCACGGAAGGGGCCAGGTGTCAACCTGCTGGCCCTTCCGTGGCAGTGGCCGAGGGTGCTGCTGGGGTGGGAGTTGTGCCTCACAGTCACTGCCGCCACAGGAGAAGGGCTACTATAACAGCTGCTCCACCACCGCCACCACAGCCACCAGCACCACCCTGTCCACCACTACCCCCACTACCTGGATTCCCCGCTGCAGTGGACCCCGCCACAGTCCCTGCAACACAGTCTGACATCAGCCTGGTGTGGGCAGTGCTTGAAGAAAATAATGAGCGGTTCAGTGCTTTGCAGCAGCAGGTGAACAGAGTAGAAGCACAGCAGTAGCAAATAGTTTCAATGCTGCACCTGCTGCTGGACCACCATGGCATCTGTAGTAACATCTTGTATTGTAACACTTATTTCAGTATAGCCTTTCATAATAGTTAAACTAAGTGTTAAAGTATAGCCTTTTTACAGAATGCTTCAGTGTAATTTTCTTATACTATATAACCAAATGTGTTTACTCACATAGTTAGCTATGACAGTTTCTCACAAGACCTAGTTAAAAGTCTTGTGATGATTGCATAACACGTTACCTTATGATTTTATAATGGTCAGCATTTAGATGTTCTGTAGTGAACTGGAATAGGATAGTATGCCCTTCTTAGGATGGCATTACCTGTTTATGAACAGTGTGCATATAAAGAACCTTCCATGGGATTGTGCAAGAATATATGTGATAAACACCTTGTGATGATTTTTAAGCGAAAAAGATGTTCCAGGACTAGAGGGCATGGGATAAAGTTGGAGGGAGGACGATTCAGAGGAAACATGAGAAAGAATTTCTTCACAGAACGGGTGGTGGACAAGTGGAACACCCTGCCAGAGGAAGTGGTGGGGGCTGAAACAATCACAGGATTTAAGAATGCATGGGATAGACATAAAGGAATTCTGGAGGTCAGGGGTAAGGTGCAGCAGACTTCTAGGAAAACAAACTGAACTTACAAGTTCAAATGGGCAGACTGGGTGGGCCATAGGCCCTTATCTGCCGACACTGTCTATGTATCTATGTATCTATGATGCGTAATACTGTTATCTCTATGCTTTGACTGTTATTCACCATACCCTAAGATTAATAGGTTATTTTGTTATATGATTAGCCTATATTAGAGCGTTAGTAGTTTTTAAGATAAGAAAACATGATATAAACCTTATATAAAATTGAATAAGTTAGCAACAAACAGAAGCCAGATACCTGTATTGAGAAGTATACCAAAATACTTGTACTGAAGACTCGCAAACAGAAAATAAACCAGAGGGGGAAACATCCATTTTGTGTGGCTTGATTTATTTTGAAGAACACAACACAACACAGCAATCTTTTTAACACACTACAGCATCCCACGGCCATAGTAAGTGAGGGGATTGTTTTCTGCCCCACCCCACCCCTGACCCCACCCACTACTGTGTTGTACTGTTTTTGTATGTTTTTTCTTTGTTGTTGTTTAATCATACACATTTTCCCTTCCAGGAGAATCTTTCTTGCACCACATAGTGCAATACATTTTTGTGAAAACCGACCGTAATTTCATTACAGTGTGTCACGTGACGGAGGAATTACCGTACTGAAAATCTGCCCACAGTCTGCCTCCCTTCTTAGCAACGTTAGGACGTGATGGCAGGGAGAGCATGTGTGCAAGCTCCTTACAGTGAATATCCGATTGTCCAGCAGGTTTCTGAATGGTTCTTTAAGTTATAATGGTCAGTTTGTGGTGAAACGTGTGGGCATGTTTCCAGTAAGAACAGCCTTGTTAGTGGAAACATTCCAACATTTCACCACAAAGTCAACCTGATAACATAAGGAAACATTTGGATAGCTGCTGGACACTCACTATAGTGGAGCATGCACCTGCGCTCCCCCTGGCATCACGTCTTAACGTTGCTGAGAAAGGCAGGGCAGAATGTGGGTGGCTTTTCTGATCGGTAATTCCTCCGACACGTGGCTCACTGTAATGAAATTATGGGCAGTTTTCACAGAAATATATTGCACTCTGTGGAGCAAGAAATATTCCAGTGGGAGTAAAGCCCCCACATATTAGTTTATGTGCATCACCATAACTATGTAATGTGGTGAATCTCTGTAAAGCAGCAGCACAACAATCTGTTGATAACTCTGACCTATATTTTTTAATGCTATGTTACAACTTCCTTTACTTACATCCCGACTGACTGGTATGATACGAGAATTTGCAGTAGTTGAGTCTGCTGTACTATCTTTTTTCATGTATGAAATAATGAAAGGAGCATTCCTTTTAAATTGGTGCTGACCAGGTCTTTGTCATTGTTTTCCTCTGCTTTTCTCCATTACATCAATTAGTTGTTATGTATCACTTCTGTTGTTAATTAACAGTTATGCATCAGGCAGTGTTTTATGACACCACGGAACAATAGTTATTGAAAAGCAGCTGCAAATAAATACAAACCTGGTCCGAACAATATTGGAAGGCGTGCTCATTTTTTTTTCATACATGAAAAAAAGTAGTCAAGTAAGTGAAGCAGACATAAATTATGAAAAGAATTGTATCATTCAAGCCACGACTCAAAGGTAACTAGTGGTGGCTGTGGCAATGTAAAGTAGCATAAAAAAGTACAGTTCAAAACTGTGAGGACATTCTTGCAATGCTGCTTTAATTGTAAAAATGTCAGTATGACATCATGAGCTCACAGCAACAATCACAGAACATGCAAAAGTGGCACAGAGTCCCAGATTTTTTTCTGCAGGCCCTAAATGCATCCTGCTTGTGTGCAGAAAATTGACAAGTGGTTACACAATGAAATGAGACTGTTTCAGCACATACAAAGTCCCCCAGAGTTAATAGTGCACTCAGTCATGCGCGCAGTGGTGGCACAGAGTTCCCAGATTTTTTCTGCCAGACCAAAATGCATCTTGCTTGTGTGCAGAAAATTGACAAGTGGTTACACAGTGAAATGAAACTGTTTCAGTACATACAAAGTCCTCCAGAATTAATGGCGCACTCAGTCATGCACACAAAAGTGGCACAGAGTCCCCAGATTTTTTCTGCCAGCCCAAAATGCATCCTGCTTGTGTGCAGAAAATTGACAAGTGTTAACACAGTGGAATGAGAGTGTTTCAGCACATACCCCAGCATAAAATGATGACTGTGAGCATCGTGTTGTTGGTCCAATGTGTTCTGCGAGACGATTCCAGCAAATGCAATGTGATCATCTCAGCTGGATTGAAAGGTGCCCTTTGGCTGTACACTAATTGTAGCCTTGGTGAGTATATATATATATATATATATGTATAGATATATAGATATATGGTTGTGTTGTGTATTTTGTAGGTGAGGAGGGGGGTTGACATGGACATGTACTCATGGTATTGTTCTGCATCACAGGTCACACAGAAGCTGTTGGTATGCACATTCTAGTGCTCAATGAGAATTGTTTGCACTGAAATTGGAAACGGATAACTCTTAAGCACATGAAGGTAAGTATTTTTTTTGGGGGGTGGGGGAATCATATTTGCAGGTTTGTCTCTAATGGTTTCTTATTTTGTTACTTCTTCACAGATTTCATCAGCATCCTTCTGGAGTCCGATTGTCTTAGGATGGTCATGGTCATCTAATGAAACGACTTCTGCGTGTTGCATGTGTGCCCAAGCTCGGGGGAGGGGGGAGCCTGATGTTGAAGAACTTTTTTGGATAAGGCCACTTTGACAGAACAACAAAGCATCTGGAAGTTTCCTAAAAAAAAGAAATTAATGCCTTTTTACAACTTAATTGTTATGTGTCCCTCCCTGGTTCTCAAATCTCAATCTAAAGTCAAGTTACATTTCAAACCCACATCTTGTCAACTAACACAACCTGTGTGCAATATTTGCTGCAGTCTTTACAAAACAATGAAACGGATGAAATAAAATCTTCATACTTACCAGAATGGATTTCACATCGATATTACATTGCTTCGTCTCTATACGGCACAGCTACAGTTCCATTCCCGATGAGTTTTAGCGATGGAGCCTTTTTTTGTTACCCTGTAAAAGAAACAAAAGAAGTGTACCGTATGTGTTTTACCATTACAGCTCTGAAAAGCTACAGAAAACAAAACATACAACTAAAGGAAGTGAAGCAGCATAACAAACATGAGTTCACATACTCACTTTATGGTTTAAATATTAAGAAGCTTTGTGTCTCTGGCTGATGGATGTGGTGGTCCGGACAGACTCAGGCTCAGTAGTGGCAGTGGCTAACATCAGTCCTGGTGGTGGCGGTGGTCTGGGGGGCAGACAGACTCATGGTGGCAGTGGCTAACATCAGTCCCAGTGGTGGTGGTCTGAGGGTCAGACAGACTCATGGTGGCAGTGGCTAACATCAGTTCCGGTGGTGGTGGTCCGGGGGGGGCAGACAGACTTTTGGTGGCAGTGGCTAACATCAGTCCCGGTGGTGGTCCAGAGGTCAGATAGACTCATGGTGGCAGTGGCTAACATCAGTCCCAGTGGTAGTGGTGGTTCGGAGGGGCAGACAGACTCATGGTGGCAGTGGCTAACATCAGTCCCAGTGGTGGTCCAGGGGTCAGACAGACTCAGGGTGGCAGTGGCTAATATCAGTCCCAGTGGTGGTGGTCTGGGGGGAAGACAGACTCATGGTGGCAGTGGCTAACATCAGTCCCAGTGGTGGTGGTGGTGGTGGTGGTGGTGGTCCGGGGGGGCAGACAGACTCATGGTGGCAGTGGCTAACATCAGTCCTGGTGGTGGTCTAGGGGTCAGACAGACTCAGGGTGGCAGTGGCTAACATCAGTCCCGGTGGTGGTGGTCTAGGGGGCAGACAGACTCATGGTGGCAGTGGCTAACATCAGTCCCAGTGGTGGTGGTGGTTCCGGGGGCAGACAGACTTTTGGTGGCAGTGGCTAACATCAGTCCCGGTGGTGGTCCAGGGGTCAGACAGACTCATGGTGGCAGTGGCTAACATCAGTCCCAGTGGTGGTGGTGGTTCGGGGGGCAGACATACTCATGGTGGCAGTTGCTAACATCAGTCCCGGTGGTGGTGGTTCTGGGGGCAGACAGACTCATGGTGGCAGTGGCTAACATCAGTCCTGATGGTGGTGGTGGTTCAGGGGGCAGAAAGACTCATGGTGGCAGTGGCTAACATCAGTCCCAGTGGTGGTGGTCCAGGGGGGCACACCGCCTTTTAAAAACTTCAGTTAAAACCTGCCAACATTAACCACATCATCATCCTCATAAAGAAAGCTGCCCTCACAGTTATCGATGTCTGAAGTCTCACCACTGGGAAATTTTTTCTCTATTGTGTCGTTATCTACATCAGTGGTGGGCCGTTTCAGGCAGCCACTGCCAGTGCCACCAGGATGGTCCATTTCCACATCAGCAAGACCACCATGACTAGGCCAGGGTATGAATACCGAGGTTGCAGTCTGGGCTGGTATGTGCCTCTCATTTATTTTAATGAATGTTAGCAAACTAACATTAGCAGGAGACAGATTTGTCCAACGATCCCTGACTATTGCACCTGCTGAGCTGAATACCCTCTCAACACTTACAATGGAGGGTGGGCATGTGAGGTACTTCAGTGCCACTGCAGTCAGCTCTGGCCATTCACTGACCTTTCCACTCCAGTACAAAAGAGAATCTTCAGTTATTGTCAGATGCCTGTTTTCAGACAAATATGACTCAACCATTCTCTGTGCTGCACTAAGTCCAATTGTTGATGCATCATCCTGTTCTCCTGAATCATTTATTTCACAAATACCCACTTGGGACAAAGCCTCCCAAAGCGGGTTGACGCCAGCCACTTTGGATGACAGACCACCTGGAACTGCAGTCCCCTTCCCCTTGCAGGATATGCTCAGTAGCGTAGCAAATTCCCAGAGGGCCTGGGTGCAAGGGGATGTTACAGGGCCCCTCCCCAGTTTTGAATAAACATCAAAATTATGATTTGGGCCCCTCAAACCTCATGGGCCTGGGTGCCACTGCACCCCCTGCACCCTTGTAGCTACACCCCTGGATATGCTTGATGGTTCTCCAGGTACACCTTCAGCTGGATTATGCTGCTGAGGTTTGCTGACCTTGGCATGTGACTTCTGTGCCCCATGACCCAAGCGCACCAGTTGACCACTGATATTTTTTACCTGTTCAGGCCCTCCCTCCAGTACTGATGCAATTCCACATTTGTATCGTGGGTCCAGCATTGTTGCTATGGCAAAGTTGTCACTACGCTGAATGCTCACAATGTGATGATTCTGGTTGAATACTGTCAGCATGTGTTGCAGCAAACATACTGCTACCACCGTCTCCAGCAACATCAAGGCTATTCTGTACATTCACCAATGTCTGCCTCAGCACCCGCAGCAGTGGAATTGATTGCCCAATTGAGGCAGATTCGCCACTCACTGCCTGTGTGGCATGTTCAAAAGGCTGCAAAATTGTTATTACAGAGTTCATGAGGTGCCACTGTTCAGTTATCATAGACATGGAGGCCCCGGAACTGTCATGGCTAGTGTGCATAACAAGATATTCTGAGATGGCTTTGTATTGTTCATACAACCTCTCTGCCATCTATAAAGTGGAGTTCCATTGGGTGATAACTTCTAGCTTCAAGCGGTGCTGAGGCAGGCTGTTTTATATCTACAACTGCCGCAGTTGGTCACTGGCCTTTCCAGATCTTGAAAAGTGAGAGCAGATACGTCATGCAACAGTCAGCATTTCCTTTATATCAGGGTGCTGCAGAAACTCCTGAACCACAAGATTTAGACAGTGGGCCATGCATTGAATATGAAAAAAAACAACCATTCGTGATGCATTTCACCACATTTGACCCATTGTCACTTATTATGAACCCAGCTCTCAGGGACAGAGGGTTTAGCCAACTGTCAATTTCAGTCAGTACCATGTCCAACATGTTCTCACCAGTGTGCGAACAGGTCACACTGCGCATAGCAATCGTTGCGTGCTGTCGAATTCCTGGAAGACTGCTACCGCGACAATCCACCTTACTGCACTGATTAGTCACACTACCAACATCACAAACAACCCCCGACACCTGCGCCCAGTGTGCAGTTATACAGAGATATGAACTCCCCACTGTTTTGCCACTTGTCCACATATCCATACTTAAATGGATGAATGGAGAGGAGGAATGTTGAAGGGCATGTCTTACTGAGTTGTACACAGTGCGGAACAACTCGAGGACAGCACGGGTAGAAAAGTATGTCCTGGATGGGACTTTCCATTTTGGACAGGCACATGCAGCAAACCACTGGAACCCAGAATTCTCCACAAAGGAGAAGGGCAAAAGGTCAACTGCCAGCATTTCCGCTACAGCAGCATTGAGTTCACGTGACACTGTATGATTCGGGTGTACTTCAGCTTATGCCAGAAACAATCTGTAATGTGGGCTGACTTAAAACATTTTACATGGGATGTGTTGATCACAAATGGTTGTGCTCTGTGATGAATGGCACTACCAGGGGGTGGAGTGTGGACATTTGATGAAGACGGTTGCACAGGTTATGATGACAAACCCAGAAATGCTGTTATTTTGTCAGATTTGCCAACTGGGGTTGATGTATTACTTGCACTAGACATACTGCATTCACCACCACCACAACAACTGCTACTCTCACCATGACTGGACAACATTTCAAAGTCATTATGATTCTCCACCTCATCATGCCTGTAGTAATTCTCTGCTTTTATTACTGCACTACAGCACATGTTTAATTTCCTACTAGGCTTAACAGTCATGGAAGGGGATAACATGCTGGCTATGGTTGCCGGTGACGCAGGTGAACGCCCCACTGTGGTATTAGCTGCCAGCTTGTGCTGGGTCCACAGTGCCAAGTGCCTATTCTTAAGATGCATATGCTGTCCTCCTGTGCCCAGATGGCTCCCCTTTTTACCTCGACTCACATGCACATGGCAAACATGGCAGATTGCAACTGAATCATCATTTGCATCTTGAACAAAAAAATCCCAAACAAAGGATTGTGATGCTCTGCTTTTAACATGTCCATGATGTGGCTTATTTAAGTCCGTTATTTTAAGCACTGAAGTGGGGGAGGGGCACGTGATGTTTCAGGCACTGCACACCTGGACTGCAACTGACCACCACGACTACCTATCATATTGATTACTGGGTCATCATCATCATCAATTAAAACTGGTAGATCACAAGTTTTTATGGGGGGAGGATTCCTGCAAACAGACTCAGATACAGACACTTCTAATTTCTTTTTCTCTGGTTCCCAACTGGGGTCAGTTACATCATCATCATATTCATCAACGTCACACACACCCACATCTTCTGCTTGGATGCTAGCATGTGGACTGCATGTTGCAACAACAGCAACATCATCATCATCATCAGCATCTACACCACCATCACCTGATATTTTTTCACCACACTGTGAATCACTGCATGGAAAATGTGTGATGTTAAGTGCCATGGTGGACAGAATATCATATTGTATGCTATCATTGACATGATTATCAGAATCCTCACGTTCAGTTAATGGGATGTTACTGGGAAGTATGACATCATCTACTCTGCCACTCACTTGCACTGCTTAACACTCAATATTTTTGGATATGGTACGCTGGTCAGAATCAGAATCTAAAGCAACAATACTAATACTACCTCTACCACCACTAACACCAGTAACACTAACACCACCAGCTGGGAAAACATCATCTCCTTCAACTATGAGCGAATCTACTGATTGGGCTGTAAAAAACATTGCAGGAGAAATACCTTTCCTCACATCAGCAATGCACTTCTGTATCTGCGTACTACTACCACGCCCACAGACCATCTTACTGCCAACATTGCCATGGCAAGAAACAGCTTTGCTTGCATGTCTCTTTGCAGGCATTTTGGGGGATTAACCACAAATATTTTAACCAAATTCAGATTTTGATATGTTCGCTCTCTGATTGGAGGGACACTGGATGTGAAGCCAAATAAACAACTGTGGCTTCAGCAACAGATAAAAGACTATGCTGAGACTGTCACGGAATTAAAACAACTTCAGTAACCAGTGGTGCTGATGAGGTCACAAAACAATCCAATCTGGTAAAAAATACCTTTTGAATGTGGGGGTTGGGGGAGCACCAAATGCTGACAGTGCTGATTTTTACGGCACTACAAGCAGCAAAACTAAGAACAGATACCACGATCACAGTACAAAATCAGGCAGCTGCAGTGGATAGCAAGTTCACACTGCTGCGCCTGCAATTACACTAGTCTGTGTCACAATAAAAAGTGTATTATTTGATGCACACAACACTGCACACACATTCACACACAGAACAGTTTGTGTACAATGCTGAACGAGGAATGCGTAACAAATGCAAAAGTTCAGTACTATGCTATGTTACGTATTGTAAATTTGTAATGTAAACAACCTGAACTTATGAACTGCTGCACCACATCCACACAACAAACAACAAGAACATTTCTACTATTACTGACAGTATTACTGCGTGTACATTAACACAGTCAGTCATATAACAAAAATATAATCAAAAAACAAAGAAATCACTATTTCTCCAACTTAAATCTACCTACTCCACAGATACGCCCCTCCCCAAAGCACATTTTCACTGTCTTTCACCACACACACTCAATGTTGTAAATTAACATTCAAAATCCACACAAAAACAAAAACACTCGATGATATGAGCACAGGAGGGTTTCCTACAATCGATGAACTAAAGTTGGATCCCAAAAAAAGCAAAAATGCTTTTTGAACAGCTTTTACAAGATTCCTATCACAGACAGCTATCAGAGCACACTGTCTCCTACTCCTTCCTACTCATATGATCCCGAACTGAGGCTGTGCAGATCAATATAGAGCCCATGTGACCTGAAATCCCATGAATCACTCCAAAATTCACCCTTGGAGCTCAAAAACAAGGTGAAGGGAGGCGAAGTGTACTGCCTGCAATGCACTTCGCCTTAAATTTGGAGGAGTAGTGGCCTGGGGAGGTGGAGTAATGCAAAGTCATTGCTTCCATGGACTTCCCTGCCTCATCATAATATGAAGTACTCCGCTTCGCATTGTGGAGCACTCCACGAATCCACCTTTGCGCCGCGAATTGCTTTGTGGAGCAGATTGAGCCCACTTTGCCCACCACTACCTATGATCAGAAGTTTTTGGATTTCCTTTTTGCTTTTTTTGTTTTGGTTCCTGTTTTGGGTGAGTTTTGTTGTTCTAGCTTCTGTGCTGCAGTGTCCTGCTCTGCAGTGTCCTCTGCCCCTTTGTTTGATTTTTGGAGACAGAAGCAGATACCTGTTTGTAGTTTTTATATGGTTTATGGAGGTGATATGTTGGAGAGCATCGAGTGATGGAGCACCCGATTTGCCCCTCCTAACCACCTGCCAACCTCCCAGACCAACTACCCTCTGCGGTCGAGGTTCTTCTGTTAGATGTTGGGGAAATGGCGGGTGGTTCTTATAATGTATTTCTTCTTGAATATGCAATTTGAGGCATGCAATCTCTGCCTATGCTGCCTGGAGCTGAACCCTTAGATCTCCAGTGGCCCAGCATGTAGGACAGTGTCCTATATCTTGTAAAACTGCCCTTCTGAAAAGTGTTCCGCAGTACCTGCAGTTAATGATATCCATTCCAGATACATTGCTGGGTTTATAACCTGGTCAGAGTAATTAAAAGGAAGAAAATGAAAGCAAAAGTTTGATTTTGTGTTTTGTTTGTTTTTGTGTAACTTGTTATAACAAGTTAAATTACTAGTGCTCCTGTAAATGAGGTCACTGTGTAGATAACCCTCTGATCTGCCCCTTCCTGCTGTGCTACAGGAAATGTCACGACTCTGCTACCCCATAAAAGGAGTGTAGTGTGGGGTGGTTGGGGATGGGGGTGGGTGGCTGGGCCCTTCCCCTGCCGAAAAAGAAGAACCACAGATGAAAGATAAAAGGAGGTAAGAGTAGAAACAATCAGCCAGCAACAAATGCAGTAGCCCTGAAAGCTTATCCTAATGATAGATAAAACTGCAAAACTTGTAAAGCACCACCTGTAATAATTTCACAGAAGATATACCATGTAAAGAAACATTTTGCTACAGAGAAAAATAAAGCAGTTACAGAAGATATACCTTGTAAGACAATTTAAATCAGAAGATTACAGCAGTAATCTGTAAACACACACCTGTAGGCACACTCACTAATAATACAGTAGAAGGTATACCCAGCAACAACAATTTGAATCAGAGAAAAATAAAGCAATAAAATGTTATCAACAAACAGTAACAATCCCTGTGAGTACAGAATAAAAATAACAACACACAGTAAATCTGCCTAGCCAAAAGAAGCCTTAATCCTTATCCTTGGTCTGTTAAGGTTTTTGCTCTGTCCTTTCAAGCAACTTAAAGAGAAGAGCTCAGGTGAAGCTAGGTGCCTTGGCCACCAAACCTAATCTTCCACCAGTAAAGGAGGCAAGTCAAGGCGCTCTCTGTAGATGTCTTCATCAAGGTGCCCAATAGAGTGTACAGATGCTAGTTTATCAAATATAGCTGTAGTAGGATCAAAAAGTGATAAAGAAACAATGGAAGACACAAACATAGTATCCTTAATAGAGCATTTCTTAGCAGAAAAACAAGGACCAGCATTAGGGTGCCTGGTCACAAAACCCAAATCCCTAGCAGTAGCAATAGGAATAGTTAAAGACTGTAGCATACACATGGCAACACAGTTAGGGGATTTGCAATGAGGACAATACCATTTAGAGATACATCTATCATGTATGATATCAGGGATTTTTCCCGGATTCTAGATCATGGAAGAGATTGTTGATGGAAGTGATAATGTAAGAGCCATAGGCTGAGCATATGATCTCACGGGCAATGTAATGCTTATCTGCTTCTTTATTGTTTTGTGCAGTTAGTGTGTTAATCTCATCTTTAGAATCTGAAAATGCCTTAGCAATGTTGTGCATATTGTATACAGTGTATCATTTTTCCTGACTAAGACCATCCACACCACGCAATAACGGGGGTATAATATCATTCACCAGACCAGTTTGAAACTTTTGTGAATGTCATTTGATAGCAGCAATGTTGGCCTTGTTCCAGATGGACATTGCTGTACCAAAAACACCAGTGACAGTGCCTGTAGTACCAGTGACATCAGATGTGTCACATGTATTACGTTTATGACTTTGATCACCTGTATTAGGTTTTCTTCTAAAATTACCTCTATGCTCGGTGGTATGTACCCCAGCAATAGGTTCTTAGTTATGAATCTCAAAAGCTGCTAAGCTATCAAGTAACAAAGTACTATAAAACAATGATGTATTAGTAGTATGACACATACCAAATTCTTTCATATTCCAGTAAGTCAAGTTAAACAAAACAGGTATATGCATAAATTGTAAGTTGTTGCCAGGTAAAGCAGTGGCTGTGAGACCACTACAAGGACCAGGGATTTGTTTTGGACATTCTGAAAGCTGTTTCCCAGTAGGGGGTAACACAAATAAATACACGGCAGATGATGCCATGTTGTGTACAGCACAACATTTCCTGGCAGAGTCTTTAGACAATGAATCACAATATGAGGGGTTGATTAAGACAGTGATATTGTATAACCCAGAATGTCTGAGAGAGGCTTGGAGCAAGGAAAAAGTACCATTTGGGTATAATTTTGCATTGGGCCATCCATGGAAAGTTCCCTTGGAGAGCTTGGCCACGGGGTGTATTTGTCCTTGAGATTTAGATTGCCACTCAATTTGTAGGGTAGATTTATCAGGAGCAACAACCGAGGCAGTGAGGTAGGCATCTGAACCTTCCTGGACAGTAATCAAATTGTTGGGAATATTGATGGAGACTCCCTTTGGGGTAGTTGTAGGTGGATCAAGGTAAGGAAGCAGGATGCAGGGGATAACTCCTGAGAGGAGGAGAAAATGGAACAAAATAGCCATCTTGTCAGTGTATCTGAAAAGGAAAATCAAACATTAGTAAATTAGTACTATTCCACCCAATGGGATGAGGAAAAGTAATTATACTCCTTTATACAGTTTCAGCTGGTTTGCATGTAACCATTTGTCAGTCAATTTCTTGTTTTGCATGAGTCTAACCTGATAGACTGCTGGACTGAGCTTGTTGACAATGGGGTAGGGTCCTTCCCACTTACTGGAGAAGGAATGTGTGGGATGTGCAAATCTCAGAACCATTACCTGATCCCCAACTTGCCAATCCACTTTTTGTGCGTTTATGTCAAACTGAATTTTAGACTGTTGCTGGGCCTTGCCCATGCAGTTAGCAGCATACAAATGAGTGTGTATGAGGGCTTGTCTGAGTTTTTCCACATATTGGTCCACTGGGACATGGTCTGCAGTGGGAGTGTGCAGTTCAAACAGCAGGTGTTCCGGTAATATCATTTGTCTACCAGTCATCACCTCGAAGGATGTCAACTGGATGTTGGCTGATGGTGTACCCCTAATTGCCATAAGGAGTAATGGCAGTAGAGAATCCCAATCCTTGGGATTGTCCTCAATGAATTTGGAAAGCATTTGCTTAATCCGTCTGTTGGCTCTCTCTCTACTTGACGTGAGGATTGTGGATGGTAAGGTATGTGGAACTTCTGATGAACTCCAAGGAGTTCAAGGGCTTCTTTCATCAACTGACCTGTAAAACTGGTTCTTTTGTCTGAGTCTACCTTGAGAGAGAGGCCCCACCTGGAGAAAATCTATTCTACCAGGATTTTGGCAGTGGTTTTAGCAGTGCATGTCTTATTGGGGAAAGTTTCAACCAACTTAGAGAAGAGATCAGTGACCACAAGGGTGTACTTGTTATTTCTGCTGGTTTTGGTCAGGGGACCAATAAAATCTATCTGTATGGCATGCCAAGGGCCAGAATGCCTTTGTGGTAGTAGCTTGGCATTATGTTTGGTAGGAAGGGGGTTGTTTTGTACACAAACAAGGCAGTTGTCTATGTACTGTTTGATATCCTTGGTGACACCAGGCCACCAGGCAGTGGTCTTGAGCCTTTGGAGTGTGTTCTCCACTCCCTGGTGTCCACCAGTAGGGGTGCCATGCACTTGGTGCAGAAATTTGGACCTAAGATGATGAGGAACCACCCACAATTTGGTGGGGGTGTCATCTGGTTGATACCAGATAAGCTTGTCATCAGGGGACAAGTGTAACTTACCTTCATGCCTTTGGTAGGAGTTATGGGTAGGTAGAGTCTTCTCTGTACCTTTGTCCAGAAATCTGAACACATCTTTGAGTTCAGAGTCAGCATGCTGGGCTTCTGTCAAGTCCAAGGGGGAAAAGGGTTTAGATTTCTTCCTGACTGCTGCAATGTGCATGGCTGCTCTGGCCTCTGGATGGTCCATCATCCAAGTGTCCCCCCCTTGGTCCCCTTCCTTTGCAAGGGTGTCAGCAGTGTCATTGAAGGCATGACAGGGGTCGTATATAGAGTGGGCCTTAACTTTGTGTACATAGAGTTTGTGTGCAAACTTCTGTGCCAGTGAATGACTGTATATTACCAGTTCCTTGTGTTTCACTGGGCTGCTATCGGAGGTAAGGAGTTCTTCTGCCAGAAAGGAAGAACTTCTGTAAGAGAACAACAAATCCAGTTAGAGTCTGTAAAAATGACAGTGTCCTCGGTTCCATGCTGGATGAACTAGAGGGCACAGGCCACTGCTGCCATCTCTGCATACTGTGATGATGCCACACTGCAATGCTTAGAAATCTTAAGTGTTACCAAAAGGGTAGATGACTAATATGCCCATTCCTGCTCTCTGTTCTCCCTGGTAGTAGGAAGCTGAGCCATCTGTAAAGACACGACACAGTGAGATATTCTCAAGTAGTTGTGGTGTAGCAGGAAGAAAAGGACCTGGATCTGGTAGAGCAGGTGGCTGCAGTGTACAGTCATGGGGTTCTCCTTGGAAGAGGAGACCATGCGCCAGCATGGATGGCATTTGGTTGGGTGGACCTTAATGTCTCTGTCCTGGAGAAGGAGGAACCAGTGTGTCATCCTGGTATTGGAGACTGACCCATCCTTTACTCTGTCTGATAGCAAAAAGGTTGTTGGGGTGTGGTTTGTATTAATGATCGGGGGGAGTACCCAATGATATACAGAAAGTGCTTGATAGCCCAGTAGGTGGCCAGAAGGTTCCTTTCACAAAGGCTGTATTTCTGTTCCACTGGGGTCAAGAGCTGTGATGCATATGCAGTGGGTCTCAGGGTGCCATGGACCTTCTGGGCCAACACTGCAGACATAGCAATGTCAGAGATGGCACATTCCTGGGCTGTACTGGGGTTAACTAGAGCTGGAGCTGAGGCCAAGGCCTGTTTCAGTGACATCACAGCTTGGGTGTGAATGGGACTCCAATTCCAGGAGACATGCTTTTTCAGTAATTCATAGAGGGGGCCGCCTTCTGAGCAAAATCACAAATAAGATCTCTAGAATAGTTAACCATATCTAGAAACCTTCTAAGGGTGGCCAGGCTGGTAGGCAGTGGCAAATCTTGCAATCCTCATATTTTCTTCCAGGCAGATCTTTGGCCTTGGTCTGTTATCCTCAGGCCCAGAAAGAGTACCTCTTTCTGACACAGTTGTGCTTTTGCAGGGTTACATTTGAGGCCTGCCCTCTGGATGAGGGTCAGTAGTTTGTCTAAGAGATCCAGATGTTGTTCTTGTATGGCTGTGGCCAACAACAGGTTGTCCACATACTGCAAGAGACACTGGGATGTAGAGAAACCCTCATAGGGTGTCCATCATGTGTAAATGGAACAGGGAAGGGCTGTTGTGGAACCCCTGTGGTAAGCAGCTCCACATGTACTGCCTACTCTCAAAGGTGAACTTATATTGACTCTTGGGGGCCAATGGCAATGACCAGAAACCATTGGAGATGTCCAGGGCATTAAACCATTGTTGGTCAGGGGTCAGTAGTTGCAGCATGTCTGGTGCTGATGCCACAGTTGCGGCACAACTGGGGGTGACCTGGTTTAGTCACCTGTAGTCAATAGTAAGTCTCCAGGCACCTGTGGGGTTTTTCATAGGAAACACTGGGGAATTTCAGTGGAAACACATGTCCTGATTACACCTTGCTTGAGGAGTGATTTGTTTCCCTAAGAGAAGGCAAGGCCTCAGGTGGAAAGGGGTATTGCTGCTGCCTCTCATATGCTGGGCCTGTCACTTAAATGACAGTGTGCATCCTGCCACAATCATGCTTGTTGGTGGAAAATGCCTCCAGATGCCTTTGTAGGATGGGGAGGAGCTTTGGGAAAAGCTTATGGTTCTTAAACAAATCTATGATGTCATACTCTTTGTTATTTGCAGAGACTGTTGCAACCACGTGTGAATAAGGGATGATAATGGTGTGATATTGCCCCTGAATTTGTATCAGTAACGTGTTGGCTAGGTCTACCACACAGCCGTGTGGTTTCAAAAAGTCAATTCCTATTATACTAGGGTGATCATGCAGTACCATTAGCTGAAAGGTATGATAGGCCTTCAGGTGTCTTGTGTCGCAGGCAGTGGCAGGGAGTGGTATGCAGGTAACCTAGTTCCATCTACACCAGATATATTGGTCTTCCATCTGGTAGATCAAGGTGATGTGTCTGGGTTATCATTCTGTAATACCCATTGCCCGTCTCCAGGCTGACCTAGCTAGGATTTGTGAAACCTCCTCCCCCACCCAGAGACCACCAGGGCCAATGCCACTACCTCAGAGGTTACCAAGAAAGAGGAGAGGCTGGACCAGGGTGGGCTCAGGGAGGGAGAGGGTGGTGGAACAGAGTTACATCCCTCCAGCTGTACCTCTCCACAATTCATTCGCTCTTCTGGTGGATAGTGGTTCCTCTATGGAGGCACTTGCAGTGGAGACCAAGGAGGATGCTGGGAACCTTCACAAAGGAGACCCACAGGAGGGTGGCATAGGACCCCACAGGGGAAGAAAACAACTCCTGGTGGGGGACTCAATCATTGGGGGGTAGAAGTGGGGGAGGAAGAGGAGAGGGAGGTAAGGTGCCTTTCTGGCACCACGGCTTGGAGGGACAGGAAGCGAATCCTCAGGATCGTGGGAGGAGCTGCACAAGGGAGGGAGCTGGATGTCATTGTCCACCTAGGGACAAATTACCTGGCTAAGAATGGGATCAGAGCAGTGCAAGAGGAGTTTGTAGAGTTGGGGAGGGGCCTTAGACAAGTAGCGCATACGGTAACCTTCTAGGAGGTGCTGCCTGTCTGTGGCAAGGGTGATGCTAGGGCACTCCTCACTAGGGAATTCAATGAGTGGTTGAAAAACCGGGGTGGAGCTCAGGGTTTTGGCTTCATTGGGGACTGGGGAGCCACCTGGAGGGATGCAGACCTATACTGGTGCGATGGTCTGCATCTGTCCGGGGCGTGACCAGGATCCTAGGTGAGAGGTTTAAATGCTTCATTGGCAAGCATTTAAACTAGTCAAGGGGGGAGGCACTGAAAAGGAGCAGGGAATTCCAGCCTCCCCCCACAAAACATGGTAATTAGTGAGGTAAACACCAAGGTAGAGAAGTTATTAGGGAGCAGGACAGAAGTAAATGTAAAAAAAGGCAAAGGCAGTAAGGACAGGAATGGGGCCAAAAGGGGTAAGGCTATCAAAAAGTGGAGGGTGATGAGTACCAACGCCCATAGTCTGTGTAACAAGCTCCCTGAACTAGTGGCCTTGATGGAAGAGGGTTGCCTGGATATTGTGGCAGTCACAGAAACATGGTACACAGAGAACCATGACTGGGATGTCAACATACCAGGATACACAATCTTCAGGAGGGACAGGGAGGGTAAAAGAGGAGGAGGAGGGGAGGGAGTAGCTCTCTATATGAGGAAGAGATCAAAGCAATAGAACTAAAGAGTAAACAGGGAGCAGATGAGGCACTCTGGGTCACCTAGAGACAGGAAATGGCACCACAATCCACACAGGGTTGTATACAGACCCCATCTCAGGGGAGGGAATGGACAAGGAAATGATAGAAAGCTTCCTTAGAATGGCAGAAAAGGGAGATATTGTCAATGGGGACCTGAATATGCCAGATGTTAACTGGAGCACCTTTGCTGCAGGCACATCCAAGAGCAGGGTCATTCTTGATGCCCTACAGGGGGCATGCCTCAGACAGCTAGTATTGGAACCCACTCAGGAGGGAGCAATCTTAGACCTGGTACTCTCAAATGGGGACAGAGAAAGAATCTCAGATTTAGAGGTGGGTAGCCATCTGGGAACAAGCGACCACCAAACAGTGTGGTTCACGATAAACACAGCCATGCAATCAAGCCATACAAAAGCAAGAGCATTGGACTTTAGGAGGGCTGACTTTGGGAAAATGAGAGAGTGCCTTAGAAAAGCACTAGCAAACAGGCAAGAAGGAGGAGTGGAGGAACAATGGGGAGTAATCAAAACAGCCATCACAGAGGCAGCAAGCCTTTGTGTAAAGCAAATCAATAAAATAAAATGAAGGAAAAAAACGCTATGGTTCTCAAAAGAGGTGGCAGGGAAGCTTAAGGAGAAAAGGATAGCATTCAGGAAATATAAGGAAACACAGAAGGAGCAGGACAGAGAACTTTATCAGTTAAAGCAGAAAGAGGCAGGGAAGGCAGTCAGAATAGCAAAGGCCCAAACCGAGGAAAGGATAGCCAATTCTGTTAAGAAGGGGGATAAAATCTTTTATAGGTACATTAGGGAGCGAAGAAAGACCAAAGGAGGGATACTGAGGCTTAATAAAGGGGAGGGAATGTGGGTAGAGGGGGACAGTGAAAAAGCAGGGATACTGAATGAATATTTCTGCTCAGTATTCACAAAGGAAAAGGAGGGGGAAGTACCTAAACCAAACAAGAGAAACACTCTGAAGACAGGGGTCAATACCAGTCCATTTACAGAAGAAAGGATTCTGAAAGAACTAATAAAATTGAAGGTGGACAAAGCAATGGGGCCTGATGGGATTCACCCAAGAATTCTAAAAGAACTAAGGGTAGAACTAGTGACACCGCTGACTACTCTCTTTAACAAATCATGGGAGGATGGGGTGGTACCTGAGGACTGGAGGAGGGCAGATGTGATTCCTCTTCACAAAAGTGGGAGCAGGACAGAGGCAGGAAACTACAGATCAGTTAGTTTGACCTCAGTGGTAGGAAATATGATGGAATCACTTCTGAAGGAAAGAATTGTTGAGTACCTAGAGGCCAGTGGGGCACAGGACCCAAGGCAGCATGGATTCATGATGGGAAGGTCGTTTCAGATGAATCTAATAGATTTCTTTGACTGGGTGACCAAAGTAGTAGACCAGGGAGGGGCTATGGACATGGCCTACCTAGATTTTAGCAAGGCATTTGATACAGTCCCACACAAAATATTAATACACAAGTTAGCCAGCCTTGAAGTGGGCCCCAAGGTGGTAGCCTGGATAAAAAATTGGCTAGACAACAGGACGCAAAGGGTAATAGTAAATGGAGTACACAGTGAAGAAAGGAGGGTTACTAGTGGGGTACTGCAGGGTTCGGTACTGGGACCGGTCCTTTCTAATGTCTTTATAAGTGACATTGCAGAGGAACTGGAAGGAAAAGTATGTCTCTTTGCAGACAACATAAAGATCTGCAACAGGGTTAATACACAAGATGGAGTGGAAAGCGACAAGAAGGGACTTGGCAAGGTTGGAGGAATGGTCAAATATATGGCAGCTCAGATTCAATGCAAAGAAGTGCAAGGTAATGCACATGGGAAACAAAAACCCAGGGGAAGAGTACACAATGGGGGGTGAGATACTGACAACAGTAAAAATGGAAAGGGACCTGGGGGTAATTATATCATTTATTTATTTATTTATCAAGTCTAGGATTACAAATACCTTTGAGCCATGGCTCCTTTACAAAGGTTCCACATCAAAGAAATACAAATTATGGGGAACATCAAGACAGGCATTACAACAATGTGGACATGAAAGATATACCGGATGACCTAAAGGTGGGCAAGCAATGTGAGAAGGCAGTAAGGAAGGCTGGGGGGATACTGGGATGCATAGGAAGAGGCATCAATAGTAGAAAACAGGAAGTTGTTATCCCTCTGTACAGACAGTTGGTGAGACCCCATCTGGAGTACTGTGTGCAGTTCTGGAGACCCCATCTCCGCAAAGACATAGACAGAGTGGAGGCTGTCCAGAGGAGGGCAACCAAAATGGTGCAGGGTCTGCACCAGAAGACATACGAAGAAAGACTGAAGGAGCTTAATATGTATACCCTTGAGGAAAGAAGGAGAGGGGACATGATAGAAACTTTCAAGTACCTCAAGGAATCAACAAAGTCCAAGAGGGTATATCTTTCGGAAAAGAGATGCAAGAACAAGGGGCACAATTTGAAGATAGAGGGGACGGCTCAGAGATAATGTGACAAGTATTTTCTCATGGAGAGGTTGTGGATGCATGGAACAGCCTCCCTGAGGAGATCGTGGAGTCAAGAACAGTGGGGGAATTCAAGAATGCATGGGACAGACATAAGGCAGTCCTAGTGGGGGGTAGGAGGAAGTAAGCTGTTGGTTAACTAGGATCTGCAGCTTATCTGTTAGGTAGAAAAATGGGCAGACTAGGTGGGCCAAGCGGTCCTTATCTGCCATCAAATTCTATGTTTCTATGTTTCTAGACACAGCCGTGCCTGTATTCCGCAATACTGTCAGTAGGCCGCCCCCAACCTCGGCCTCTGTGCAGGGCCTTCCATTTGTATCCAAGACCAGCTTGTTTACAATCTGGACTGTGGCCTGTAATTGTCAATCTGTACCAGTGGAGGCATGGGGGAGCTCTTGAAAAAGAGTCTGGGCCTGGTTCCTTTGAACCATCTCGCCACGCTGCACTGACGTTTTATAGGGAGCCGCTTCCGGGTTCAGGCCTGTAAGGGCCTGAGAGCCTGGACTTCTGGTATCTCCACGGCCTGTTGAGGCCTGTTCTCCTAGTTGTATTGCTGCAAGGGCCCGAAAAGGGGATGGCATCCGTTATGGAGCGTACTTGCCCGAGAAGATCTCGGAATTTCTGGTTTTCGTCAGATATTTCCCTATACGAGGGGCCTGGTCTTTGTTGTTTGCCCTCGTTGTTCTTATGGTGTTTCTTGTTTTTGTGGTAGTTCCGGTTCCCACCCCAGGATTGTTGTTGCTGTTGTTGTTGGGCCTGCTGGGGGTGTTGGTTGTCTGTGGGGAGGGGCTGTTTCTCTTGGGCCTGCCTCTCTACCGTGTAGTGTGCTGTGGTCTCCGGAATGGCTTCCACAGCAGCTACTTTCTTGGAACCGGAGTCTGAATCATGGATGTACAGTTGATAAACTCTCTCTGTTTTCTGAAGAATATCGGCAAACCTCTCCATGGTGGGATAGGTGGTTGGCTCTACCTTTTCTCTTACTGCAAGAATCATGTTCCTAAGGAACAGGGTCTTGTATTCAAAGAGGTCCACATCTGTGGCTTCTCCTGCAAGTTGCTTCCCTGCTCGGTAGGTCATCCAGAGCCTCTGGTGGAAAGTTGATGGACTTTCTTTCACATTCTGTTTTACAGGGTATATGAGCATCACTCCTACTACACCTGGGTTGTGTGCAGAAATGAGCTCAGATGTTACTTCATCAAAGGTGGAGTGGCCGTCCTGGCGGATGACATCAGGGAGTTTCACTCACAGGCCAGGATTGATGGTCTGGCTTAGGATCTGGACCTGGTAGTCTGCAGCGAGACTAAGGATTTCACATTTAGCATGCACCTTTTCCAAGTGGCAACTGAGGTTGTCGGATGGGCTCATCCGACCAATGCTGTCAGCTATTTGCTGAACAGAGTAGGCCATTTGTAGGGGATTATTGGGACGATGAAGCAGAGGTAGATTACCTTGGGGGCCCTTCAGGGCTGCCTGAGCCTCAGCTTCAGCTACAGAATGAACCATGCCATCCTGAGTACCAGCCTTGTACAGAAGCTGCCTAATCTGGGTCTTGAGAACCTGTTTGTTTTTCTCAGAGATGGGCACGGTGCGTAAGGCACTCTAAATCATTTTCTCTATCTCCTGCCTGTCTTCCACATTAATAACGGCTACTGGTGGTGCCGTCGGGACTAGGCCTAGGCCTGTTCCCCCATCATGGGGGTCACCATGTTGGCGTTGCCCATGATGTGCGTCATACCGTCAATGATGTGGGGATGTGGTGTCATGTGACAGGGGTCCGCCATGTTGGGGATGGCGGGTAGGGGTGTCTGAGCCATAGTAGGGGTGTGACTGGGTGTTGTACTGAGAAATGTCGTCATCTGACTCCTCCCCTTCAGATGATGTTGACAAGGCAGGGGCTACGCCTTCCATTGCCTTGACGTGACCAGCCAGCACCTCTTGTTGATGGCGCAGTTTCGCCATTTTAGATTCACATTCATCATGACTCACTCTTGCAACATTTTGATCCACTTCATCCTGCATCTGCTTCTGTAACACTCTATGTGAGGCGCTTGTTACACGAGGTCCTTGCACCCTAATTGGTACCCTCAGAGGTACACCGTAGACAGCTAACACTTAGGTATAGGTTATACTAATATTTAGGGCTAAGGGCATCTGCCATATAAGGGAATCATTTTCATTTCGCAGAGTTTGGAGCTCAGACTCCAAATCCTGCTCACGTCTCACACATTCAGTTTTCTGCAACTCCATCTCCGGCTTAAGAGATATAATTTGCAGTTCAAGGGATCGAAGCCTCGCTTTGGAGGCTTCCAGAGCAGCATAAAGAGCTGCAACCAACAGCCCTTTAGCTTCTCGCTTTCTGGCTGTTTGTCTCGTCCCTGTGTACTGGGTTGAAATTCCCAGCACAGGGTTATCGGATTGACTTGCGTCCCATGTGAAGTCAGCCCATCCTCCATGGGAGGCAAGGAAGTTTGAGACATCGAGTCTCAGTTCCCACGAGATATTTGATACGGTGGCCATTGTGGGAGGAACAAAAATCAAACTGTGAAAAGGCGCCGTGCTGTGTATCAATCCACAACAGGTGCACTAGTTCACAGTCGGGCTACTGTGCACTTGTAAGCTTACAATTCAAAACTGCTGTGGGGTGGGTTGAGTTGGCATCGACCACACCCAGTAAGCAGCCATACTTTACAAGTGATTACAAAGTGGTGGAAAAACGGGAGAGGTGATGCAGAAATGCACACCTACATTCCCCATTGGTAGGGGAAAAAGTTGTAGCAACAAGTGAAACTTTACAAACACCAGATATTGCCTGCACACAGTCGCCAATTGTCAGGAGGTCTAAACCTCACTCTCAGGTTCTTGGCAATAATGGGCATGCAAAGAATCACAGACACATTGCGTAAGAGTAATAAAGCTTGTTTATTACTACCAAAAGGAAAATCACAGTTGCCCTAAGCAGTTCTTACCAATAGGAACTGGGAGCCAATACTAAGTGTTCCCTATACCTCGAGGAATCTTTGTGTCTCCTGGGGTCTCCGAAGTAGAAGACGTAATGTCTTACATTATATACCTACGATAATTACCATGGTTACTGTAAGACAGAAACATTTCTAGTTACAGAGATGGGCCCTATTGGCTAAATTAGAGGTGGCTCCACAGTCCAAGATAACATTATACAATTTTGTTATAGTCATCACTTTGTAGAAACAAAGAGGTACAGTTTGTACATAGCCATATAATAATACAAATCAGCAGAAGATGGCAATGCCGACTCATATATCATAATCATTACAGGGACACAGATGTCCTACATCTTGTAAGCAAGAAATACACGTATATATTGGAAAATAAAGTGTATAGCAATAATGTGCATACATATCCTAACATCTACTCTTATACGGTAGATGCCCTTAGCCCTATATGTTAGTATAACATATACCTAAATGCTAGCTGTCTGTGGTGTACCTGTGGGGGGTACCAATTAGGGTGCAGGGACCTCGTATAACAACACCAAGGATATTAATGAACACCTCCTCAGGGCCTTGTATGACATTTCTAATCTGGTGCCAGGGCTGCTGCCTCAGGTATTTGCCTTCGTAGGCACGCCTGGCTGAGGGTTTCGGGCTTTGTGGCAGATGTCCAAAAGAAGGTGCTGAATGTCCCCTTCAATGGTTCAAAGCTCTTTGGGCCAGATGTCCAGGACATCATTAACGACTTACAGGCCTCTGGCAGGGCTATTAAGTCTGTCCATTCGCTCTACCATACCCAACCCAGCAGCAGATAGCACCCATCCTTACATAAGGTGTCCCACAAGTCCGGTGCAGGCTCCCGTCCCTAGGGCAAACAGAAGGCCACTACTGCCTTGCCTACCCCCTCCTCAATGGGTCCTGCTGTGAAATGACCCAGAGGTGATTAATCAGCCCCAGCTGCTAGATCCACCTCTTCCTGACTCCTTGCCAGACCCCCCTCTTCTGGTCCCCGACCAAGAGGTGGTGGTCAGAAGTCAGTTCTCCCTCCATCTCAATCAATGGAAAACCATAATTTCAGATGCTTGGATTCTTCAGATTATAGGGGTCACACACTGGAGCTAATAGATCAGCCCCCAGAGACTCCTCTGATACCCTCCACCTACCCTCCAGCCCATGCAGTGGTTCTTCTAGAGGAGGTACAGTCCTTTCTGCAGAAGGGGGCCATCAAGCTAGTGGCCAGGTGGCAGAAGAACAGGGGATTCTATTTCAGGTTCTTCCTGGTCCCCAAAAGAACCGGAGATGTGAGACCTATTTTAGATCTCAAAGACCTCAGCCTTAATATCCAGTACAAAAAATTCTGCATGGTCATTCTTGCAGGTCTGCTGCTCCTGCTCAAGCAGGGTAACTGGCTGTGCTCTCTAGATATGCAGGATGCTTACCTGCATATCTTGGTTTGTCCTCCACACTGGCGGTTTCTCCAGTTTCTTTTGCAGGGCGAACATTACTAATTCAGTCTTGCCCTTTGGCGTATCCTCTGTGCCGTAGGTCTTTACAAAATGCTTATCAGCAGTAGCTGCTGCCCTTTGGTGAGAAGGCCTGTATGTCTTCCCCTACCTGGATGACTGGCTTCTCAAAGCTCTGTCCCTAGATCAGCTCCTCCAGACCCTGGAGAAGACTCTCTAGCTATTTCACTGCCTGGGCATCACTGTCAACCTGCCCAAGTCCGTTTGGTCCTGTTCCAGAAGCTACAACATGTATAGGGACAGTCCTGGACTCAGCACAGAGCAGGGTTTTCCTACCTCAAGACAAGGCAGAGTGCCTCATTCACCAGGCTCAGGAGGTGGCCCAGAACCATTATGTTTCAGCGAGGGTGTACTTGAGGCTACTAGGTCTCATGGCTGTGGCCATTGCCACGGTCCCATTGGCCAGAATGCATATGCAGGTGCTCCAGTGGATCCTCGTGGTACAGGGGGACCAATGCACAGATGACCTGGTGCAGCTAGTGCTGGTCTGCTCCCCAGTCTGCAAGGTGCTCCAGTGGTGAATGGAACCCCATTGTCTATTAAGTGGGGTCCCATTCCTGATCTCCTCTCCCCAGCATAATTCTCAGTATGGTCACCTCTGACTTGGGCTGGGGTGCACACCTATGTCCCTTCCAGGCTCAGGGAACATGGCCCCAGATCGAGACATCCCTCCATATAAACATCCTTGAGATGTGGGTGGTCCTGTATGCCATGCAGACTTTTCAGAACCACCTCCTTCTGAGTCAGTTGTTGATCCAGTCAGACATTTTCAGTGTTGTCTACTACTTCAACAAGTGGAGGGGGAAGGATGCATTCGTAACCTCTGTGCAGGAAGCCATGAGAGTCTGGAACTGGGCACTGGACCATGGCCTGGACCTCTTGGCAGTCCATGTCCCAGGTGTACTAAACACCCTGGCAGACAGCCTTAGCCAGACTTGGTCCAGGATGCACAAATGGGAATTTCTGACATCCATCACAGAAGATCTGTTTGACAGATGAAATCATCCAGAGTTTGACCTTTTTGTATCCCTACGCAACATAAAACTGCCTAGTTTTTGCTTGCTAGATCCAGAGCCTGGAGTTTTCTGGTGAGAGATGTTATCCCTGTCCTGGAGTGGGAGGTTCCTTTATGCCTTCCCTCTATTTCCCCTGATTCAGAAGGTGCTACTCAAGCTTCAGATGGCGGGGGCCAGCATGATCCTGGTCGCACCATACGGCCATGGCAAGTATGGTTTCCATTACTGCAACAGTAAACAGCAGACCCTCTGGTGCCTCTGCCCCTTTGCAGGGATCTGCTCATGCAGGCTCAGTGGACCCTTGTTCATCTGAACCTCAGGTCCCTTTGTCTGCATGCCTGTCTCCCAAGGACATAGCCATTGCCCAGTTCGGGGTCTCTCAGAAGGTAGAGGGTGTCCTTGTGGTGGCTCAGAAGCCCGTTGCTAGAGCCATATATGCCATGAAGTGGAAGAGGTTCACCATCTGGGCTGCCAAACACCATCTGAACCCTTTTACCTGTCCGGTAAGCCAGATTCTGGACTACCTGATATCCCTGTCAGACTCAGGCCTCCAGTACCCCTCCTTCAAGGTGCACCTTTCAGCTATCTCTACCTTTCATGAGCTCATGGATGGTCACACCGTGGCTCAGCTAGATGTGTTGTGTACTTTTCTTAGGGACATCCTGCAACTGAAACCTCCAATCCGTACCCCTGCCCTGGCTTGGTATTTAAATTCTGTTTTGGAGAAACTGACCCTGTCTCCATTTGAGCCAGCCATGTCTTGTGAGCTATGCTTTCTTTCTTGGAAAGTGTTTTTGGTTGCTATTACTTCTGCTTGGAGGTTTTCTGAACTTCAGGCTCTCTGGTGTGAGGAGCCCTATTTGATTTTTCACAAAGACAGGGTATCTTTGCGCACAAATTCTAAGTTTCTTCCTAAGGTGGTGTCTGAGTTTACCCTGAACCAGTCTATTCACCTCACTGTGTATTTTTCGGAGTGTGCCAATCCAGGGGAAGCATTGCTCCATACTTTAGATATATGTAGAATTCTGAAGTATCTGCTTTGACCTAAGGACTACAGAAAGACAAAGTAACTTTTTGTTTCTTTCACCCCAGGAAGAGAGGGCGTTCAGGTTTCCAACAATGTCTGTCTAACTGGTTGCCTAAGTGTAGTGTATTCTGCTACAACAGACATGGCAAGGAGTTGTCAGGGGCAGTGAAAGTCCACTCCACAAGAGGCATGGCTACCTCTGTGGCCTGTTTCAAGGAGATCTCAGCCACTGACATTTGTGCTTTTGCCACCTGGAGGACCGTCCATACTTTCACCATGCACTACAGTCTGGACATTGCTTCTAGAGCCCAAGCAGGCTTTGGCCGGGCTGTTCTTCAGGGCCTTCTGTCTTAGGCCTCGGTTAGCCTACCTCCCAGACTGTTCTCCTGCATTTGTAACTGCTTGGGATTCTTTCCTACGGTGTGAGCTGATGACTGAGATACCCCCGAAGATAGAACAGTTGTGTAAGAACTTACGGTAACAATAGATCTTTGAGGGGGACTCTGTCATCAGGTCAGCCTTCCCTCCTGCCATCCCCCTATTTGGGGCTCTTGTCTCAGACTAGCTATCGGGTGTATCCAGCCTTTTATTTAGGCCTGGACACCTCTTTCACTCCTCGGTCTCCCATGGCATGGGTTTGCTCCCTTAGTCTCCAAGGAAAAGAACTGATGAGGGAGTGAGGCTGCTCACGCCTTTATAAAGTTGATGATGTCAGTAGGTGACATCGGTGTGGGTAGCCCCAGTTGTACTACTGGAAAATCTTCCATGTGGCTCCTGCTTCACCAACGGTGAAGTTCCTATGGTGTGACCTGATAACTGAGATCCCCTCGAAGATCTACTGTTATGGTAAGTTCTTATGTAACTGTTCTTTGAGGAGAAATTATTAAGAACAAGGCAGTTGCACTTCTTTTAGTCCCTCACCAAGAGGAGATTGTTCATGAGTTGGACAAAGGCCATCTCAGTACTGTACTAAAGTCTGAAACCAGTCTAATACAGCTCTTTAGCGTCATGAAGAACCTGACAAACTCCTTGCATTTTCCTGTGTTGAGTGTGACTCTGGACTGCAGACAGTTTAAATGCAACAGTATCTGTAATGTGGAAAAGCTGAGTCAGTCTATTCTTCCCCCACAACAATGGCACTAGATAAAAATTATGCCTTGCTTGTAGCGATTAGCTCTAAGAACTTACTACAGAGAGTATCGGAGGGCAGTCTGTTGGCCTGAGAGTGGGACCTGTTCCAGGAGCATGCCAATTTCCACCCCTGCAACTGCACTGCAGCAGATTGTTGTTATGCCATGGCGAGCATTGGCAGGATGCACTGAGGGTGGAAACTGACTAGCACAAGGGTGTCAACAGCAGATCCAGCAGCCATCTTATAGCTGTCCATCACACACGCACGCACACATGCACGCACGCACACACACACACACTCTGCTGGAACTTACCATGCTTAACATTGCACTTAGGTTGGTACTGGACATTTTTCACCGGGTGGGCATGCTATTAACACAGGGGGCACAGAACCAGAAATACACTGCGTAATAATCCAAACATAGTATTGGATCATCCTTGAAGTCCAGTACTTCAAATCGAATTGTGAACACCAGGTCCATGTGTGAACTGAATCCTGTGGGGATGGGGGGAGGGAGGTAGTAACAACAACAAAAATGGAAATGGGGGTAGTAACAACAACAAAAATGGAAATGGGGGGAGGTAGTAACAACAACAAAAAATGGAAAATGGGGGGAGGTAGTAACAACAACAAAAATGGAAAGAGACCTGGGGGTAATCATATCAGATGACCTTAAGGTTGGCAAGCAATGTGAGAAGGCAGTAGGGAGGGCTGGGGGGATACTGGGACGTATAGGGAGATGCATCACCAGCAGAAAACAGGAAGTTGTTATCCCCTGTACAGACAGTTGGTGAGACCCCATCTGGAGTACTGCATCCAGTTCTGGAGACCCCATCTCCGCAAGGACATAGACTGGATGGAGGCAGTTCAGAGGAGGGCAACCAAAATGGTGCAGGGTCTGCAACAGAAGCCACAAGGAAAAGCTAAAGGAGCTTAATATGTATACCCTTGAGGAAAGGAGGGAGAGGGTGGGACATGATAGAAATGTTTAAGTACCTCAGTGGAATCAACAAAGTCCAAGAGGGTAGCATCTTTCAGAAAAAGAGATGTGCAAGAACAAGGGGACAAAATTTGAAGATAGAGGCGGAACGGCTCAGGGGCAATGTGTGGAAGTATTTTTTCACAGAGAGGGTGGTGGATGCATGGAACAGCCTTCCTGAGGAGGTTGTGAGGTCTAAAACTGTGGGAGAATTCAAGAATGCATGGGACAGACATAAGGCAATTTTTGTGGGCGGTAGGAAGAAATAGGCTGTTGGTTAAATAGGATCTGCAGCTTATCCTCTAGGTAGGGAAATGGGCAGACTAGGTGGGCCAAGCGGTCCTTATCTGCTGTCAAGGTCTATGTTTCTGTGTTGCAACAGCAAGTGCCTGTATGATGTCAGTGATGACGTACTGTAAGCTGGAGGAATTACTACAGATTCATCATTGACCTGAACATTGAAATTCCCAGAACAGGTAGTCTCGGTGTTTCCAGTGCGATGCTAATTATGAAATCTGTGAACTGCTGGAACTCCCTCTTGCTGTTTGGATACTGAGATAGGCTAGAGTCCTGCACCCTGTACCTGCACCACATTAAATGGCTGCTCATTCAAGTGACCTGGTTTGATGAACCAGGGATGCAGCATATTTAAGAATGGATCTAAACTGATGGTCGCTACCCAACGTTCCACCTTACTCTGTGTACCATGGAGAAACCAATCAGGATAGCTGCCTCCAGAACTGGTGCAGAGTCATGACTTAGCCAGGTCTCTATGATGTGTACCAGATCAGCAGAGGAATTTGTGACAAAGTCAGAAACTCTAAACCTAGTTGCCTTTGATATTCTTTGCCCCAGGTAATGATGAGCTGAAAGCCAAAGTGTCATTCGGTGACATGCAGATGTCCAGCAGTTTTCAGCCATCTGAATCTCATTTATTTATTTATTGAAATGTTTCACCAGGAGGGCATACAAAACAACAAGTTGCTCTTCTCACGGTGCGACCTTGGGGGAGGGGTTACATAGGGTTGTGAAGGATGATCAGTTTACAATAGTATATGGGTATTACAAACAGTACAACAATCCAGTCCGGAGTTTGCCTTTTTCACATCAGCAATTTAGCAGGTGAATGACGTGTGATATTTTTTTTTTAACTTGCCACATATTGAGCATGCACAGCTTTCTGGTAGCCACATGACCTGCAGCAGTCAATCAGGAACATGGAGGACCATGAAGTGTGAATACTGTGCATGTCTGTGTCAGTTTCAGCTCTCTCTCTTCACAGAGGAGGACCTGGCTCCTGCGAGCACTTCAAAATCATGTCAGAAAGCTTTTATATGTAGTTTACATGGCATGCAGGTATCAAGAGGCAGTACAGCTGAGAGGTTAGAGTAATGAGCTGCAATTGAGCTTGGTACATGCAGCAGACCTGGGTTTGATTCCCAGAACCTCCACTTGCATACTGTGCGACTCCGAGCAAGTCACTTAACCTCCCCAGTGCTCCTGGGTCCCCCTGAAAACAGGCACTTGTGCTTAGTGGGCCTTGCCTGGTTATCAAAGAATAAAATAAAACAAAAAAAAAAGATTGAGCTGGCTGTTCAAGGCGGAGGAGTGATGAGAGGGGGAGATGGAGAGATATTTTTTTTCCAGGTGCAGGCTTGCTGTTTGATGTGAATGCTTAATGCTTGCTGTGTACAACAGGGCATACCTGTACAGTTTAGCTTTTAACTCTCTCTGATCATTTGTATCTTAATTAAGCTCAGCTGTGTGTACAGTGCCTTGGAAACGTTTTAAAGGTGCTTTAAAAATTCTGTTATTTTAACAACTGAGTTCCATTTTTCCCATAGGGGAAGTGGGTATTAATTATAATTTGCCATTATAACTAGCTGGTTATAATGACATTCATGCACTGCCCTCCCCTCAGAGTCCACATGCACACTCACCACAGTGCAATCGCAGTGAACGTGCATTCCCAGCCCGTGGGGCACAGCAAGAGTGTCGGGTGATGAAGGAGGCTGCCTTAAGTGTCTCACACCACTGACCCAGTCTGTTGCTCCCACGGTTATGTTTAAATGCTCCGAGGGGCTTATTTGTTGGAAGTCAGGACAGGCAGTGGAGCAAAAGTAGCTGGAGCTGCAGAATTCGAGCTGCACAATGGCTGTGCTGCAAACACCCGACTTAGTTAATTTTATGAAAAACTTAAATATGAGGAGACAGGTCTGGGAGCATAGTTGGCTCCCCAGGAAAGCATTACATAATATAAAAAATGGGAGGGGGCACTTTTGGGGTGAAACAACAGATGTCAGCAATTGTATAAAACAAGACAACCCCTCAGTGTAGGATGCTTTTATAAACTCCTCTAGCTTTGCTCTTGGGGTTTGTGTAGCATCCCACACAATGGATGTCTATAAAATTCTTGTTATGCACACTTACCCATGTACTATTCTATGTATTATTATAGTCTATATATTATTATTATTATTATACAGCTAAGGACTTAGGGCAGTAGAGCAGTTACAGTACTTACAACTCACTGTATCAGAGCACCAAAGGCAGGTGCAAAAGTATCAGGTGGACTGGTAGCATTGGTGGCTTGTAATTTCTTTTTCTTAAAACAAAAGAAAAATACCCCCAGGAACTGCATTTATATTTTTGCTGTATTCAGGAAATAATTTTTTTCCTTTGCTCCATTCAAGAATACCTCTTTTTTTGTTTTGTTTGTTGCGCGCAAGTTCATCTGCCAGGCAGATACCAGCAGCCTCCCTTAAAGGTGAGGAAAAAGTCTGAAAAAAGGAATGCAGGGGATGAGGACTGGAGCAGCAGGGAAAGAATAAGCATTTATATTGTGCTATTTCATACAAAATTTAAATCCAAAACGATTTGCAAGGTATGAGAGATTGGTAGTGAGACTGTAAACGTGTAGTGTCAGCCATTTTGCACATCGACATCTACACATAGCCTCAGACAGTTGAAAAGAACTAGATCAGTGGGATTGGGAATATTGTCCAGGACATCGGAGAAATCCCCTACTCTTGCAAAAAGTGCCTTGAGTATTTTTACTTCCATCTGGACACCACCAGAAATGGACAGAAGGGACTGCGGTTTAACATCTAATCCTAAGGACAGCACACTTCCAGGGGGCCAGATAAGATTTAGGACTGGGAAGTATTTACTGCTAGCTTCTTCAGCCTGGTAGTATTTTCATCTAAATGGTAGTACTGTAATGCCATCGGCTGACCTGTCTCGAACCCTGCCTCTAAACCAAGTCTCAAACCCACTGGGCACCTGCAGCCATTGACTCTCTTTGACTGGTACTGCCATGGAATTTGAGATACCTTCCTGATGCTACAGTGTTGTGGCCTTGTTTTTAACATGTTCTCAGCTTACAACAACCCTTCTGGCCAGTCAGTTAGCAGCTTCTGACACTGTCCTGTACTGCAGCACCAAATGATACTCATGCTCTTTTCTGTCTTTACCCCATATGCTTCCATTGTTTAGTTCAATCTCTGGCAACCAAACTACAATGGGACACAGTCTAAAGCTGGTGGGGGGAGGTTTAGGAGGGAGATTAGGAAGCACTTCTTCACAGAGAGTGTGGTGGCCAGATGGAATGGGCTGTCAGAGGAGGTGGTCTTGATGAAGTCGGTAAGCAGCTTCAAGGGAGGCTGGGATAGGCATGGGGGAAAATATAGGGCTTGGGGAGCAGATGAAGAGCAGGAGAGGACCCGGTTGGAGGTGGGGGGCAAGGTCAGTAGAATAAGCTGAAGACCCTGTGATACGAGCATACATGATAGACTGAATGGCCTTCTTCTGCTGTCTTCTTCATAGTGCATGGTGCAGGGGCTGATAGCATTGCATACTGCTAACAGTACTGTGCATTTCTAATGAATATACTTTAAATATGTAGGGTGGGAAATAAATTCTTAAAATCAGAAAGTGGTAGTAAATCAGGCAAAACTGGGAGTACAGTACTCCCTTACTCCCCTTATCTGTTCCCCGGCACACCTCAACAGTACATCACTCACCTAGTACTACATTTGGGTGCCAGCATTTATGGCATGAGCTTAATCCAGGTATGGGACAGAATCCATGACAATTGGGGCCAGAGGCAGATGTGCTACCAGCTGAGCCATGCTGACAGTCCCAGCGGTGTTCTGCAAGTGGCGGTGATAAAGCATGATATGATGATGCTAATGGGAGTTGGAGTGGTGGTGCTGCTGCAAGGATGACTAGGGGGCTGGGTGTCTGATAGTGCTTCCAAAGAAACCATGGAAGTTCATTAGTCCCAAGAAGACAACCAGTTCTACTCCTACTGTAAGCAGCAGCTTTCCCATTCAGTCCTAACTGGTGTCCAGTGGTTTACCCGGTGATGAAACCAGCTCGAGAAAAATAGAAGCCCACAGGTCTTCCACTATTCTTCGGTGTACTTTCATGTCCCCTACCTATGCTATAAAGGATCAGTCCCATCATTCCCATTCCCAATCTGCTAAGGCAAGCCCTGTTTGCCTTATGTGAACAACACAGTTGACAGTGCCAGGGGCACCACCACAACAACCTCACAGAAAATGTTATGGTCATGGGCAATTACCTGTCTACCTTGAGGCATTATATGATACCTCTGAGGCAATTATTCTGGGGGTGGCACTGATGCAGCTTTTATTTTGATACTTTGGCCAGGAAGGGAAATCTAAATCCCAGGCCCAGCCCAGCCCCCACATGGTCAGTCTTATGTTGAAACTATTATTGCTGCTAAGTCACATAATTTCATCACGGCAGACAAACTGAAATCTTGTAGTCACCGCCCCATTGCTCCCACAGAACCTCCCAGACCAGCAGTCCAATCATATAATTAAAAAAACAGAGCTTCAGCAGAGTGTGAGTGTTTTACTGGAGACCCCACAAATTTACTGAAAGCCTTCTGCAGTGTATGACAGAAAGATAAACCTAGTCAGATGTTGGGAACTAGTGTTGTGGCTGATCTTCTAGAGCATGAACATGGCATCTTATTAACAATCACATCCCTCCCCAATCTCTGCATAGGTCATAGAGGCCAGCAGCAGCAGGGGCAGTAGGCATGGGTGGTTGGAAAAGACACATTGTGCAGATCATGCAGCCACCATTTATTTATTTAATTAATTTTAGTAACTGGGTAGGCCCACTGAGATCATTACAGTCCCTTTTTCAGGGGCGACCCAGAATTAATTACAACTAACAAAACAGTTTAACACATCAGGCAAGGCAACTTGTCACACTACTACATACAACAGTAACTGACATCAGTTAGTCGAAGCAAGACATTTGTGGGTTACAGCAGTAGGGTGCACCCTAAGAGCCAAAAATCATCAACAACAAGTTGTGAACAGGATAGAAGAGTTGGTTATCATGCGTTACAGTGTTTACATGCACAGTTATTTAGGCCAGTTTCAGCAGTAACAAGTGCATTGGTTCAGCTCCAACAAGTGAGCCTTGAGTCCCCTCTTAAATCCTCCAAGAGAGTCACATTTCTAGAGTCTACTAGGGAGTGCGTTCCACAGGGGTGGGATGTAGGCAGCAAATGCCCTGAGCCCTTGAGAGGATCTTACTTTAGGGACTTGAAGAAGCTGATGGTTGGAGGATCTAAGTATCCTACTGTCTTGTTTAGTGGTTATCATAGCAGCCAGGCTTCGGGGGGTGGGGGCATTGTCAAGCCTGAGTTTATAGGCTAGGCACAGAGAAGGATATGTAAGTTTGCCTTCTAAAGAGGGCCAGTTTAAGGAATGCAGCACTTGACAATGATGCTCCAGGGATGGGGCACCTGCTGCAAATCAGCTTATCCTATGGTACATGGTTCTAAGCCTCTGCATCTCTGCACCTTTTTCTGAGTATAGAACATGGGAACCATGTAACAAGGTGGGTAATAGGGTACCAGTTACTACCATTAATCAGGAGTCATTTGTAAGGAAAGGGCTTAACCGATATAATAAACCTAATTTCTGGTTCAAAGACTTGGTCAGCTGGTCACTTTGTGCCTTGAAGGTACAGTCATGATCAAGAGTAACCCCTAAATACGTAATGGAATCCACAACTTCCACCCTTGCACCATTTGAGAGAGGAAGTGTTAAATATTGTGACCTGTCAGATCCCAGACTTTTAGGGCCAGATAATATGGCCTTTGTCTTTTTGCCATTTAGAACTAGTTTACTGGTTTCCAGCCAGCCTTCAAATATTAGTAGGTCTTTCTCAAGGGTGTCATTCAATTGGTCAGTCTCACGAGAGATCCTGTATAATACTGCGTCATCCGCATACAGTGTCCCCAACTAGGGGATTGGACATTTGTCAGATAAGGCACCATGCCATCTGACGAGTTGTGACCTATCCTGAAGGTAGTCTGAAAACCATTGTAAGGTCAGGCAATCAAGGCCTAGGGATTTCAGTTTCGTTATGAGCAGTTGATGGTTTACCAAGTCAAAGGCCTTGGTGAGGTTGATTAAGACCGCATCAGTTAGCAGGCCCTTATCTAAGGCTGAGTAGATATCAGTGGTGAGGCTGACTAGAGCTCTATTTGTTCCATGTTTTTTCCTGAATCCATGCTGCTGAGTTGTTAATAGTTTATGCTGTTCAACATAGTCCACTACCTGGTTATATACGATCCTCTCAAGCACTTTGCTTAGGATGCAGAGGAGCGATATGGGCCTATAGTTTTCCACTTGCTCACATGGCCCACCTTTGTGGATAGGGGTGACCAAGTCCACTTTCCATAGTGCCGGGACTTTCTCTTCCAGAAGGGATCTATTAAAAAGCCAAGTGATAGGGGAGGCAATAACCAGTGCAGCAATATTAAGTAATCTGGGTTCCAGTTTGTCATACCCTGTCGATCCAGTCGTTTTAATTTTCTTAATGTGATTTTCTTAGTTTTGTTTTAATAAAGATATTGTAGTTGCATACCCTTTCTTGGAAGCGTCTGTGTGTTTTCTTTTTAATTCCATATAGTTGAAGTGTTTTTTCACAGCATTTGTTTCCTGACTAGTGCTCCTATTTCCATGCCCCCTTTCAGTTCTTTGTGGTGTTGAACTGTGACACTGTGTTGTCATGCAATTGGAACAAACATAGCTGTCAGCATGTGTGATAGCAGAGATTATACCAGTGATTCTGATGAATTATCAGCACCGTTTGTCACTTTGCTTTGCTGTGCATTAAGGTACATGTGATCTCAATCTGCATTTACAAATATTCATACACTTATTTCTGCTGGGGTATGTGTGTGTGTAAGTGTTCCTCAACCCCCACAATTCAACAGAATGTCATCACACATCTTCATGTTCAGTTTTGAGGACACTCAAAGGTGAAATGTAAGGTATTTTTTAGTAAAATTCCTCTGGCATTTAATATGCTGTTTTTTATTGTGCTTCTCAGTATGTGTTTCTGTCATTGTATGCCTTGTTAATTTGACATTATTGTTATGTCACTTTGAGCAGGTTGGAGCCCTTTGGAATTCAGCCACTTCAGTGGATGGTCTGATCCGGTCTGTGGCTCCTCACTGGAATACCGATCCTTAAGACCTCAGGACCGTTCACACGTCACAGCCTCCCTGTCCAACCAAGCTGTCAGAAACACTCAGCTGTCAGGTGAGAGGTCACTGTGGCAGGGAATGCAGTCCCAAGTGTCCTCACACACTGGAGTTGATGAAATGTAAATTGTGATGTCATAGTTAGTCTAATGTCATAAGTAACTGTGAAAAACAGTTCCAAAGTAAGGTTTTCTTATTCTCTTGATGTTAATTGAAAGTGTTGCTGTTTTCTGGCTCATCTGTGCTTGCGGTGGTTGTCAGGGACTGCAGTCGGTATTGAAACTCAGTCCTATGTGAGCTGCTGTTTTTGTCACTCATGATGTTGTAGGCTGGCAGCTCGTGGTAGTTTTCTCATTCGGTTGGATTAATTTGTTAATGATAACAAGGCTGCAATTACAGGTGTATCCCTCTATGTGTGTGGGGTGTTTTTCAATCATTGGTGCATCTTGATTATTTTTTCCCCTCCTGTGTAAATGTCAGTGGTCTCACAGGACTGCCATAGTTTCTATGCAGGCTTCATGTATGGTGCTGCATAATGTTCATTTTTGTGGTCAAACTGAACTGTTTTCTGCAGTAATACTGTTTCTTTTGAAGTAATATGCTGTCAGTGGGTGCCCCTGTTCAGAATTACCTGATTGAAATATGCCATCGTGGGCTCTGCTGTCATTCAAATAATGACTAGTATGCATTTATTGCAGGTAAGTGTCACGTGTGGAGCTGGTTCTAGGGGGTTACTGCTATTTTACTAAAATATGTAAATTGAAGGCTCTGAATCAGGAGGTCTCCTTTCTTGTTTTGAAGTGCCTGTTTGAATCATACGTGCTTGCCTGCTTGACATGTCATGTCCCTGAGCCCTGACAAAACCATGATGGCATATTTCAATCAGCGAATGCTGACCAGGGGCATACACTGACAGTGTAGTACTAACAGAAATAGTGTTACTGCAGAAAATTGAGTTTGACAATGAAAATCACCATCAGGCAGCACCACACATGAAGCCTGCATAGACACTATGGTGGAACCGTGAGACCAGTGACTTTTACACTGGGTGGGGACAAAATCATTGAGACACAACCAGTAACTGAAAAACACCACACACACACACATAGAGGGATACAATTACAATTGCAGCTTATTATCACTAACAAATAAATCCAGTCGTTATGAGAAAACTACCACAAGCTGCCAGCCTACAACATTATCAGTGACATAAACAGCAGCTCGCGTAGGACTGAGTTTCAACACTGACTGCAGTCCCTCACTACCACCACAAGCACAGATGAGCCAGAAAACAACAGCACTTTCAAATAACATGAAAGGAGTAAGACAACCTTGCTTTGGCACTGTTTTTCACAGTTACTTGAGACATTAGACAAACTTCTCCATCACAATTTACATTTCATCAACTCCGGTGTGTGAGCACACACTCAGGGCCACATTTACCACCACAGTGTCCTCCCAGGTGATAGCTGAGTGTTTCTGACAGCTCAGCTGGACAGGGAAGCTGCGAGGTGTGAGAGTCCTGAGGTCTTGAGGATTGATATTCCAGCAAGGAGCCACAGACTGGAATGTCCACTGAAGCAGCTGAATTTCAATGGACTCTAACCTGCTCAAAGTGGGTTAACAATAATGGAAAAATTAACAAGGTATACAATTACAGAAACACACACTAAGAAGCACAATAGAAAACAGGACAATAAATGCTGGAGGAGTTTAACTAAAAAATATCTTACATTTCACCTTTGAGTGTCCTCAAAACTGAACATAAAGATGTGTGATGACCTTCTGTTGAATGGGGGAGGGGCAGAAATAAGTGTATGAGTATTTGTACATGGAGTTTAAGACTAAGCTGTATCCACTGTCTCTAGTAGGACTAAGCTTATTAACAACTTAAAAGCTATAGAAGAATGGTCAACTAATAATGGGATGATGTTAAACCCTAATAAATGCACTGTGTTACACTATGGTAAAAATAACCCAAGACAGAGTTATTATTTATATAACTCACCCCTAAAAGTTTCAACAACTGAGAGGGATTTGGATGTTATTGTAAATGATAATCTTACCTCCGTAGATCAGTGTACTAAGGTAGCCATAACATCGAATTCACTTTTGACCAGAATTAAAAGAGCATTTGTCTCTAGAACTCAGGAATTCATTATCCCCCATTTTAGGACCTATGTTAGACCCCATTCTGATTATGGGTCTCTGTTTTGGAACCCATATCTCAAACAAGATATTGCTAGAATTGAGAAGATACAAAGGAGGGCAACTAAATTAGTACCTCGTCTTGCAAATTGTGAATATCTTACCTGACTTCAAAAAACTGGATTACATTCATTACAAACTAGATGTACTAGAAGTGATCTGTTATTATTATATAAGATTTCAAATTCACAGGACCTAATGTGTCAACGTGGTTTGAAATTCTCCAATAGAAGGCGTTCCCCTAGACTACGTAACAAACAGATTGAGGTGGCTAAAACAAGAACTAATAAAAGACAAAATTATTTTACAGTAAGAACTCCAAGATTGTGGAATATTTTACTGCAATATTTGGTAGACAGTAGCTCAAGCCAATCCTTTAAAAAAGCTTTGGACCTGTGGTTAGAGTTAAATAGTATTGAGGTTTAATTTTTCCACCATAGTGGTGGGGGACAATCTCGATGAGCTGTGGCCTTCTTTTGTCCCTTATTACCAGGTAAGTTACCAAGTAAGATTGCGATCACATGTACCTTAATGCACAGCAAAGCAAAGTGACAAACAGCGCTGATAATTTATCAGAATCACTGACATAATCTCTGCTATCACACATGCTGACAGCTATGTTTGTTCCCCTTGCATGACAACACAGTGTCACAGTTCAGCACCACAAAGAACTGAAAGGAGGCATGGAAATAGAAGCACTAGTCAAGAAACAAACGCTGTGAAAAAACAGACTTCAACTACATGAAATTAAAAAAAACACACAGACACTTCCTGAAAGGGTATGTAACTATAATATCTCTACTAAAACAAAACTACGAAAATCACTTTAAGTAGTTTTAGGACTTATTTTTTTGTTACTAGCTTGAAATGGAAGTTAGAAGAAGGGGGAGTGACATTAGTACTATTCTGCGAGGGGGGGGTGCCCCTGAGTGATGAGTCTTAAACTTATCTAGATCTGTAAAGAATAAATTTATTGCCTTGGCGGTGTCCTCAGGGTTCTTATGGCAAGCACCGCTGGCAAAGTTGTCACTTTCATACTAAGTGTGACACCCGTTCAGGAGAATATTGATTTGGGTCCAAAACTTTTTTGGGTCAGAGAGATTTCTTTTCTGTAGATCTCTGAGGTACTGTTTTTTAGCTAGTTTTAAATCTTTTATTTTTGCATTTCTTTCTTAGCTCTCTGAATTTCTGCCAGTCTTTGGTCTGATTTGTGGATTTGAAGGTACTCCAAGCCCTATCTTTCTCGCTCATTAGTTTTTGTAGACTACAAGATAGCCATCTACATTCCTGTCCTTTAACCTTGAGTTGTTTTAAAGGGGCATGTTTATTTGCAGCTGACAGAACATTATTAATAAAGAAATCTAGGGCTACATCTAAGCTGGAGGCAAGGTTTGATTTGTTTCCAGTTCACTTCAGACAGTGTTCCAAGAAAGGAATCAGTATCAAGGTTTGAGTAGTCCCGGCCCAGATGATTCTGGGGGGAAGGGTTGGGAAGTCGTTTTTCCATATCCCAAACATGGGTGAGTGGTCACTTTAAGAGTCAGCAAATGTTCCTGCCAATTTGAATCTTTCGGGTTTAGATGCAAGGACCCAGTCCAGTGTAGTGTGGTCGCCTGTTTTAGTATTTAATATAGTAGACTCTTGAATTATCTATGTTAGATCTGCCTCTTGCAAGATGGATCTTAGTTCTTCATTGGTATGCGGTCCCCAATGTATATTGAAGTCTCCTAGTATCACCTTCTCTGTCTTGGGCAGATTAGGTAGAGAAGCTATTAGAGACTTTAAGGCCTTGAGTGCTACCTTTGGGGGGCTTGTAAACACACCCTATCACCAAAGGTTTAGTCCCACTCAACAGCAATTTTGTGAACACAGCTTCACAAACAGAGTTGTCATGGGCAGGTATTTCCACTAGGGATGCATTTAGGGAGACCTGACATAGATTAAAACACCTACTCCCTTTTTACCATTCCTGTCCTGCCTAAAAGTCTTAAACCCATTAATTTCAACCTCATGTGCTAGAATTTGTGGCTTGAGCTAGGTTTTGGAACTAGCAATACCATCTGGGGAATGTAAACTCACCCAAGCTTCCAATTCATGGATCTTAGGCCTAAGACTGTTAATATTTGTGTGGGTTATTTTCAACCCTCTTGTGGTAGCCCAGTTAGGCTTATTGGGTGATGCAACCCGAACATTTGCACAAAGAGGGCCAGGGTTCAACTCTATATCACTCCTAAGTAATAACTTTAGACTCAAAAAGGTTTTGACTAATGACTCAGAAAGGGGGGAGTACCTTATTTAATGTATCACTCAGACAGGAAGCACAGTGGGGAAAACATTCTGTGGTTTATCTGATCACTGCTGGACATCTGGATATACCCACATGATCTAAAGAAAGGAATGTTCATGATGGACAGTGGTAGTATCTGCTGAAGGCCGTGAATGATGGTAATTTCTACTATGCACCTTTCTTTGCACATAACACATATGTTGAGGTTAGTGGTGGGTCATGTGCTTGAGAAACATGCACAGCTAAATGGAATACTTGACACTGTACAAAACATCACTAAATATTTTCATCATTCACCCAAATATGCTGAACTCCTCTGCCAGTACCAACAGAAGAAGAATGTTCCTCAGCACAAGACAATAAAATGGACCTCTGTCTTGTACATGGTGGAGAGACAAGTGGAACAGAAAGCTGTGTTCCAGGCTATGGAATTTGATGATATGGCCTGTGGCAGATGGCTATCCTGGGTACAGTAGTGTGTGCTACAAAACATTTTCCACGTTTGATACCTTATGAACAGGCCACCAAAGATGTCAGTGCTGAATCAGCTACCCTCAGCACTGTCTTTTCTATGGTGAGTCTACTTTATTCTATATTATTTGAACTCTTCTAGAGCAGCCCAACATAACAAGGCTGGTCGTGGTTGTACGGTAACTTTGTTGGTGACATTGCGGTGACAGCAGTGAGAATGACAACAATGGTGATGACAGTGGTGGAGGTAGAGATGATGCCGTCAGTTCATCTTGAGCCATTTCAGCAATAGAAGCAGGATGTAATCCTCGTTCAGTAAGTTTATTTCATTTATTTTTGAAAATTGGTACCTGGAAAAGGCACAGTGAGCCAAAACTCATTTCTAGCTGCAACTGGGGAGAGGGGGAAAGCAGGGATACAAAGTAGGTGAACAATCAATAAGCTGCAATAGTGATGATTAAGAGGATCCTGAGAATTGCAGGTACAAAAATTCAGTAAGATAAATATACGCAGTGTTATTCTGCAATGAAGCTTTAGAGTATATACATACAGTGAACAGAATATGAAGTAGCAGAGATGTTTCTGACACTACTAGAAGACAGATTTGAAAGCATTAGATTGGACACCCAGCTTTGCATGGCAACACTGCTGGATCCCAGATATACAGATGTGCTCATTCCTTCTGAATGCATCAGATATATCAAACAGAATCTCTTGCATACACTTTCAATGCTGCAGCACAAACAACGTGAAGAAACAACCGCAATGTTCGTACTGCTCCTCCTCTTGCTTGTCAGTGCCAGTTGGCAGTAAGCTGAGGACATCATGGGGAAGATAAATTGGATAGTGATGATCCAGACACAGATGACATAAGGGGCCTTTTGACACTGATTACCAGGGTCACTCAGACATTATGGATGAAGGCATGGACATGGCACCAGAATATATGGAGGCTTATTTGTCAGAGCCACTGTCTAGCAGAAGTATTGACCCCATCAAACTTTGACAAGACTGGAAAATAATTTGGCCTATGCTGACAAAAGTTTAGCTGTGCCTGAATAAACATGGATATGAAAAAATACTGTATATTTTCATATTTTTTTTATTTTTCTGAACAATATTCTGCACAGTTCTCTTCATGGAACCAGTAATAAGGAATGCTTACTATGTCAAGGTTTGTGTATAGAATGCTAAGAATAAGCTGCTAACATATTTGAACCATGCTCAGAGTTCCGTACAGTTCAATTCAATTCAAATCTTTATTTAACCAGATGAAACACCTTTGAGAAGAACTCCTTTCCAATGTACAAAAACAGATGACAATAATCTCAAACATCCAAATAGCGTAAAGGAACACAATGTACACAATTTGCAATAAGTTTGAGCATTGAATACAGTACATAGGACACATTTTGTCTAGGTAAAGGTGGAACTAGGCAAGGTAAATAACAATTGAGTAGATTTCTTTCGACAGAAAAATGGATCAGCTGATTTTTACATAAACATAATAACGTATTAGAAGGTGTAAACATGTCAGTGAAAGTAAAGCAAAGCAACGTTAAGCCAAACAGTAAAGCGTAGTAAGGGCAGTTGGCAATAATAATTATGCTGGTTACAATAGTGATGTGGGAAATTTGCTAGGAAACAGCCTAGCATAGAGATTGAAGAGGGGGAGAAGGAGAGAAGGGAGAGGAAAGAACCAAGAGGTTTGGTGCCTAGTGGGTTAGTTGAAAAAAGGGGAGGGGAGCACAACTGGCAGAGACTAATCCTCATTGTCTGCACTTGCAGGACTCCTTAAAGGATTGATTAAATAAAGACTTGAAGGTTGATAATTTGTTAGGGAGAGCCAATTTCAATACTTTTTGGAGTTTGTTCCATAGTGAAGCAGGGCATAACCTATGGATGAGCTACCAAACCTAGTACTGAATTTAGGAATGATGAGAGTAATGTAGGAGAGCTTTCTCAGTCCGTACTTGCCTGGCACGCAAATGGGCAGACAGTCCAAAATATATTGGGGGAGCCTCTGGATAATGGCTTTGATTGTCCATATGGCTGCATTTGTTTGCTGCTGGAATGAGAGTGAGGTCCATCCTAAAAGGGAGTAGAGGGTACAGTGGTGGGTAGAGTAGGGTACACCAGTTATAAAGCGTAGTGCATGGTGGTAGAGGATGTCCAGTTTGGATAGGGCAGTGCTAGTACTTTGGGCATACAGAATGTCTGCATAATCTAAGAGAGGAAGAAAGGTGGCTTGAACTGGCCTGGTTCTTGCTTCTCTAGAAAGTAAGTGCCTGATTCTATAGAAAAGTCTGAGTCTCTGTTTTAGCTTCTTAGCAAGTTCCTCTGTATGTTTCATGAAGGTTAGCTTGTGGTCAGCCCACACTCCCAAGTATTTAGATTTAGCCACAAATTCTATTTGCTCACCTACTAAAGTGGCGATTTTGGGTAAGGAGTCGAGGCTAGGTGTTTGTGTTAATTTAGTTACATGTGAGAAAACATAGCCTTTGTTTTCTTAGCATTCAGTAACAATTTGAGGTGAACAAGGTTCATCTGCAGTTTGTCAAAGTCTCTTTGCAGATCCCTGCAAGCCAAGTCAGGGGAAGGCCTGTCTATATGGATGACGGTGTTGTCCGTGAATAGGAGAATGTTGGCTGATTTTATGCCAGTGTTAATACTATTAATATAGATTGCAAAGAGGAGACGGTCAAGAATTAACCCCTTTGGGACACCTCTTGGAAGGGTATTCAAGGGGGAGAGGTCACAGTCTGCTTTTATCTGCTGGAGACGACCAATGAGGTAACATACACTAAAAATACCACCAACAGCTTAATCTGGTTCAAGGTCAGTTGGCATTCATCTGTATCCCCCTCCCCCCCCGGGTCGTGCCTGAAAATAGGCAGGATTTGTCTAGTGCACTTACCCGGTCAACAAAAGCTAAATAAATAAAACTGTCAGACCATTCCAGGGCAGGAGGGTCCAGACCAATGCTCCTGAGGATGTCCAGTAGTAAGACATGATCCATGGTGTCAAATGCCTTGCTCAGGTCAAGGAACAAGGCTCACATGTGTTTTTTGTTGTCCAGGGCTGTGAGCCAATCATTGGAGACTTTGGCTAGTGCTGTAATGGTACTGTATGCTGGTTTAAAACCAGACTGTAATGGTGAGACTAGATCAGCGGACTCGAGATATTTTCTTAGCTGGTTGTTAACTATTTTTTCAAGGAGTTTAGAGCGGGTGGGTAGCAGAGAAATAGGCCTATAGTTGTTTACATCCATGGGGCCACCAGATTTGAAGAGATGCATGACATGGGCTGTTTTCCAGATGGCAGGGAGAGCACCCTGGGCTAGAGACATATTAAAGAGGTGCATTATAGGAACCACCAAGATGCAGTAGCCTAGCTTAAGAAAGATAGGGTCAATAAGGTCCACACCAATGCTCTTTTTGTGTCCAGTTTCAGTAGGAGGTCTTCCACTTCCTTTCGGGAGACCGGGACATAGTTAGAACTCCAGATTTCTAGTTCCATGAAGAAAACTGTAATACAATGTTGCCCATAAATATAAAACAATGTAAAATACTGTTTTTCATATAATTTTTATTCAGATGCAGTTAAATATGGATCATATAGGGGTATGAATATCATTTTTGAAAATAATATTATAAAAAGCTGGCACTTAGAAATAATTTCCTGCCCTCTTAAGCATGACTGGGGATATTGCCTTATCGCATCACTGGAGGCCAGATGTTGAGAATACTGAATTCCTAGCCTTTCCCAAATTTAACTTACCACACACATCAACCTCAGTTATACAGTAAATGTGATTATTCCTATCTCTGACAGTGTCCCTTCTACTGCTAGTTCCGCTCTTATGCCTCCTGTAGCCAAGTCTCTCTGGACTCCCAGCAGCACCTGCATTGCAAAGACTGCTGTCTCAAGTCCTAACAAAGACAGTACATCAACCTTTCCTATGTAATCACCAACAAGTGCGGTTTGAGCAGGTGTGAGACATGCAGCTCACATATAGACAGTGCTACCTAAATCATTTGAAACTTCCCTCAGATCCAGCATAAAGGAACAATAGAAACATCACCAGATTGGCGACACACTGTGCCATCCACAGCCATACTCAAGCTGTTTCTGTTTCAACATTTCTATTTTTCTGTGTTTACTATAAAAAAAATTAAAAAGGAAATACCCCAGGGGTGTCACATCTGGATAAGGATAAAAAGACCAGTAAGGTGGAGGGGACGAATGATGCTATCTCTGCCAAAAGGGTGTGGTTAGCCCTCAAGGCCCTAAAGAAAGACAAATCTCCTGGGCCGGATGGCATTCAACCGAGAGTACTATGGGAATTGGTGGACATACTGGCTGCACCCCTGGCGGAGCTTTCAGCAGGTCACTTGAGACAGGGAGGGTACCTAGGGATTGGTGAGAGGCACATGGTACCAATCCATAAAGGGGGTCGAGGGAAGTACCAGGGAACTATAGACCCATCAGTTTGACCTTGGTGGTGGGAAAATTAATGGAGTATACTAAAGGAACGATTGGGGTGTACTTGGAGGAGGGAGGTCTGGATAGTCGGCAACATGGGTTTGTGCCAGGTAGATCATGTCAAACCAACCTTGTGGAGTTCTATGAATGGTAACATCAGAACTGGACTGGGGTAAGCCTGTGGATGTATTATTCTTGGACTTCAGCAAGAGCGTTTGACTCTGTCCACAATGGTCTGGTGGAGAAACTGATGGGGTTAGGAGTAGGCCCTTTGATGGTCAGATGGATTGAAAACTGGCTAGCTGGATGCACTCAGAGAGTAGTGGTCTGTGGGGAGCTCTCGAACCCTAGAGAGGTAGGTAGTGGGGTACCACAGGGCTCGGTCCTGGGTCCGATCCTGTTTAATGCATACATATCAGACATCAGGGAGGGTATAGGGTGTGAAATGAGTCTATTCGCGGATGACTCCAAGATGGGAGCAGTAGTTGAGGGAGAAGAGGGGAGTTGGCCTGCAAGGACCTGGACACCCTGGAAAGCTGGGCTCACACATGGATAAATTTCAACATCACCAAGTGCAAGGTGTTGCATCTTGGTGAGAAACTCTAAACACAGGTACACCCTGGGAGGGAGGCTGGAGGCCTCAATAGGGAAAAGACCTGGGGTCATGGTGGATGCATGTATGAATAACTCTGAGCAGTGCAGGAGAGCGGCTAGCAAGGCAAACAGGATGTTGGGATGCATAGTAAGGGGGATCACCTCTAGGAGCAAGGAAGTGATTCTGCCACTGTACAATGGACTGGTTAGACCACACCTTGAGTACTGTGTACAGTACTGGAGACCACACTTGAAGAGGGACATACAGCTCCTGGAGAGGGTACAGAGGAGGGCAACAAAGATGATACAAGGGCTAGGGGATTTGACGTATGAGGACAGACTTAAGGAGCTCTGTCTGTTTTCATTGGAGGAGAGGAGAGACGGGGGGACATGATTGAGGTCTTCAAGTACCTCAAGGGAATAAATAGGGTAAACATGGAGGGGATCTTTAGACTAAAGCAGGGAGGTATCACCAGAGGGCATGGTTTGAAGTTGGAGGGTGGAAGGGTGAGGGGGGGAAAGAGGAGGAGGTTTTTCACTGAGAGGGTGGTGGACCCTTGGAATGCACTGCCTGGTGAGCTAGTTCAGAGATCCACAGTGGAGGGCTTCAAGAGAGGGTGGGACAGACACAGGAAGTGGATGTATCAGATGATGTTCTGTCCTGGGGGGTGGGGATGGATGATAGGAGTTTCTGGAGCACAAGGGATGGGAGGGTCTCGGCACCCAACTAAGGATCTAGGTTCGAGCAGACTCGATAGACCGTAAGGCCTAATCTGCTGGCAAATAGTATGTTAGTATGTTAGTAAATATTAAACCCCACTCCGAAAAAACAGCCATGGATTGTAAAATATTGGGAAGTTATTTATTTTATTTGAATTTTGGTGACTGGGTAGGCCCACTGAGACACCATGCCCCTTTTTCAGGGGCGACACGGAATTAGTTATATACAATATGTAACAGGAATAAATGTAATACCCCAAGTCTGTTGTCTTTTACTATGTGTTTTGTTACATATTTGTTTGGTAGGGTTAAACATTTTTAAAATCTGTGGAGGCCAGTTACGAACTAAATTGTAATTTGGCATGGAGGTAAAATGGAGACTACAAAGGGGAAGCCTAGCTCAGCAGTGAGTACTATCAGTTACCTTATTGTGTTGTGTAGTCTCCCCCCCCCAAAAAAGGATGCCTCTGGAAACTAGCTGTTACCAGCTTAGTATGTGTTTCTAGGTAAAACTTTAGAAATAAATAAATGCTCAGAAAGGGGACATGACAGTGGTGGTATTCATTGCGGACCGTGTCACACCACAGCAGACACAGCAATCCTCAGCAGTAGAATGCCAACACTACCTGCCCAAGTAAGCTATAGTAAATAGTTTTGATTGCTAATCTGAAGGCTTTTTCCCCTCCTTTTGTTAGTTTGTTTTACCCTATGCCACATTTCTGCATCTGGAGCCAAATTGGTTCAGCCGAATTGTCAATGCTGAATCAAACTTTTGGCCCTTTCAAGTAAAAGCTGAACCAAAGTTGGCTCCAGCTCACTTTGCTCACCATTAACCCAGGCAAATGGCTTTACCACTGTAGTTTCCCCACCTCTTATCTTTAGGGCCAGTGTAAATATATTTTTTTCTGGTTGCATCCAGTCATCCCTAGTGGTTCAGTAGCCCCACCTTTTCCCTCAACTCCTAACACTCTCTGGTGTTCAGTGGAACTCCCCCCTTAGCTTCTGTTCACGTCAATCCATACCCTATACAGGTTCCTTGTGATCCCAACACAGAGTAGTGACCTCTCTACTGCCTGCCTGTTATTACAGGTGGGGAGTGTTACAAAACTGTGCTGGGGTTAATGAGGGCTGGCATGCTTTGTGTATTGCCATGTGGGCATTTGCATAGTGACCCTGGCCCTTTTCCTGCATATTCGCAACTGCGCAACCACACATGGAAATACTTGTAGCTCTGCTGTTCACAGCACAATCTGGCACATACAGGAGACTGGCACTGATGTCATTATGACCACATTGCACAGTCCCTTATGATTTATTCTAGTCTGCCGCACCTCTTGTTTTCGGGTGGGGTGAATGTTTGATTAGGTATAAAATCATACCTTTACTTCAGGAAAAAGGAGGCAGTGTAATTCAGTTCTTAGACAATAGAACTGTGCACCCTGAGGTTCAAGGTTAAAATCCCATGGATGCCATTTACTCAGCATGAGCTGTAGCAAGTCATTTGACTTCCCTGTGCTTCAGTCTGTTCAGTTGTAACATTGGGTAGTAGTGCGACTTGACTGAAAATGAGATGTTGTGTCTTCAGGGATGTGTTCTGGGTAAATAAGTGACGTAATGTGATCTGGTGGTTAGAGCACTAGCTTGGGGACCAGGAAATCACAACTTTAAGCCTCACAAGAAACAACACTCTCACTGTATGGCTCTGAGTTGACTGCAGCAGTCCACCCAGCTGTTGAAATGAGTAGAAACAGGACCCCACTGGAAATGGGACGTTGCATCTCAACTGGACTGTCATGGATAAATGAGTTGTACAAATAAATAAAAATAGGTGTTTTCATAATGACAGAACAAAAAACACATGAAAAATAGCAACCTAAAATACAACTATGATCTAGTTCTGTATACAGTCATTGCCACTTTAACTGAATCAGCACAGTAATAGGGTGAAGTGTAACTCTGGGGCCAGTTAAGATGACTGTTGCAAGGGGATTGCTATTGCGCTGTGTGTGTATATATCCATGGCACTCCACCTCTTTACAGAATGGGGATCTATTCGCCTGATAGACTGCTTGATGCACAAGTGACCTATGATCAAATTTTGATTCCTACCTGAGCCCTCTGAGCTCCCCAGCTCGTCAGTTAGTCTTGTCCATCTGTTAGGCTACAGCATACTTGTCTGACCTCCCGTGTTAGCATTCTACAATCAGTATATTTTTGATAGCCAAAAGGTAAGTGTTCCCCATTTATGAATAACAAATTTAGGCTTATCAGATTCATTATTTCCAGGCCTGGAGAACTCATTTTCTAACTTTTCTAACCTCTAGGCTGGAGCTGTTCAGTACAGCATGGCAGCATGCTTGACAGGAATACTATGCTTCAGCAGGTTTCTTCCTTCTTCAGAATAGCTCTTTTATTATATGATTATTATGTATTGGACATGTGCTTGCATAAGGTTTAATCCAGTGCTCCTCTCCCATGTGGTTCCACTATGCCCAGCCATCCTCCCTCAGGAGCGGGGATACCTAAAGACATACGTGTTCCTACAGCACCTCATGTAGCGGCTATAAAAGAGCATGCGCAGTTCCCGATACACAGATGCCTCCCTGATCCAGTGGGATGTCTGAGGGGCTGAGGACTATGCTGACAGTGTCCTCCCTCATGGTTCCTCTGTCAGCAGCCATGGGAGGCATGAAATTGCTAATTGGTTGTGTAGGAAGAGGAAGCAGCCTGATCTGCTTGTTAATAGGGCATGGCCACATGGAGTTGAAATAACTAACCTCTATTCCCACTGCCATGAAGTGCTTCTAAGCTTAGGATGGCAGGCAGTGGTGAAATCAGAATGGATCCAAGGGTCAAGTCCGCCCATGTGCACTTATTTTCCATCCGACCTGACCACTTTCTGCATTGGCATGTTTGGCTGACTAATAGAAAAGGGAGATGGTATTATGGCTTTGGTCACTGTGCATTCAGCCCTCTTTGGCACTAAGGACTTGGCAATTACTAGTTACACATTTCAGGATGGTGCCTGTGACTTTCCAAACTGTGTGTATGCAGAGCCCCACAAATAGCACTGGGGTCCTCATGGCCTCACTGCAGTATGGCAACTGAACCGGAGATAGCTTGAACACCCCAAGATGGCACAGACAGACTCACTGCCTTCCATGATTCAGACCTCCCTAGCCCCTCCCCCACACAACAGTTTGAGGCATGTGGACAACTTCATGCACGCTTGCTCTCTGATCTTCTCTCCTTCCTCCTTCCAGACTCGCAGCCCCGATTGGGCACCAAGCAGCCCTCCACCAAGTGCGGCTGTGGCTCCAGGAATCAGCCACTCTGCTGCTCTCCTTCTGCCCGCCCAGAGAACCTCACAGCTGGGTAAGGACTCCTGACTGACTGGGGAAGCAGTGAGTTGCTGCTATTGGTCCAACGCTCCCCACGGTCAACTCCGATTGGACCGCTGCTCTCCTCACTGCTACCTGATTGGCTGCTCTGCTTGCTACTAAATTTCTTCACTGCTGAGCTGTGCACCCATAGACTTTAGCTGATAAGCGGCCGAAATTTTACGCCCGCTCCCCCACCCCCCGACCTTAAATAAATAGACCCTCGCCGCGCCCACCTCCATAGGGACCCTCTCACACTAGCTCCTACTGGTCTAACGCCAAGTTCCCACCTCTTTCTCTCTCTCTCCTCCTCTATTTCCCTGCCTGCTCTACTCTTTGACCATTACCTGCCTGGGCCCTGCACTCGCAGTCATTCTCTCAGCTTCACCATGCTCTTCGTCCCTTCAACTCCCACCTTTCTCCTTCTCCTCACCACCCTTTTCCCACTCCTCATCCCTCCCAGAGCCTCCTTCCCCTCCCCTCCCCCAACCTTTGAAATGATTAAAGCATATCATAACTCTGGCACCTCTCTGGATCTCACTAACCCCACCCTCAGGGGACAACCTCCCACAAAAAATGTATCCCTTCCTGACTTTGAACACTGCATTCCCGCATCTGCCTACCCTGTAACTCCCATGCTGAACTTTCGCCTCCACATCATGGCACGTGCCTGTCTATTTAGAAAACATAAGCTCACCCTTAGGGAACTACGTCTGTGCACCCTGAAGCTTCTGCTACTTCTCCTGCTGTTGTCAGGTAACGTTCACCCGAACCCTGGCCCACCCACCAGCAAAGTCTCCTCCCAGAACAAACTTCAGGCACTCTCTCAATCCTGTGCCTGAATATCTGCAGTCTACTTCCCAAGCTTGATTCTCTGAAAGCCTTTGCTATCCAACATACTCCTGATGTTTTAGCAGTTGTTGAAACCTGGCTCACCCCTCAGGTCCCTGACCAGGCAATCACCATCCCAGGATATAACGTCTTTAGGCTCGATCGTAAATCAAAAAGAGGGGGAGGTTGTGCATTATACCTGAAAGACACATTCATGGGCCATCAATTAGAACCTGCCCCTGTGACCTCCCCCGCACAGATTCTCCCCATCAAAATCCTGCTAGGTGCTCACAGTAAGACACTTACAGTTGTTACTGTATATATTCCTCCCAAGGAACAAGGACTAGGTCTCACCGCTGTCCTGGACTATGTCAGGTCGCAACCACCTGACTCCGAAACCATCCTTCTTGGAGACTTCAATATAAATTAGCTCTCTGCTGAGGCGGGTGCTCTTAAGGACTCTGTCCTATCGGCCAACCTAACCCAGATGCTGGACTTCCCAACTAGAAAAAACTATAAAACAGAGACCAGCACCCTACTGGATTGGATCCTGACCAGCCACCCCTCACGGATCTCAAACTCCTCTGTCCTTCCTGACTCACTCAGTGACCATTCCCCCATCAGCTGTACCTAGTCCAATAAATTCCACAAACCACCCCCAAAAATCATCCAACGCAGAATTCTCCACTGTGGTCAGCTAACCTACCTCAAATCCTACCTCCTCCAACAGGACTGGACTCCAATCTTCATGGCGACTGACACAAACTTTGCACTGGATCAATTCATCCACATCTTTAACAAAGCCTGTAACCTATTCGCACCCATTAAAAGCGCAAAGTTAAAACTCTATGCAAGCCTTGGCTAGCTGGTGACCTCCTAAAAAAGCTAACATCCAGGGACCAGTTATGGGTTTTGGCTAGATCCACCGGGAAACCAGTCGGCATCCAAAACTATAAGCAAGCACGTAATAACTGCACAAAAAACATTCAGAAACATAAATCTGACTACTACAGGAAAGTTCTCACCGACACCTGAGAAAATGGGAGAGATTTTTGGTATAACCTAAAAGAAATCACTGGGAAACAACCCAAATCTACGCCAGCTATGCTCAAGTTTAATGAAAATAACACGCTTGACCCAAAAATCATTGTTGATACTTTCAACACCGCATTCATGGATCTTAGTAGTGTTCTTCCCCCTAATTTCTTCCATGATGACAAGGCCTCTGAAACCCTCAACTCCATGACTGTCAATAGTCACCCTCCTTTCCACTTTAAAGTAGTAAACAGGAATGATGTCTGAAAGTATGCCACCAATGCCATAAGCAAATCAAGGTCAAGCAATGACATACTCGACCTCAGACTTCTGACCCTCACCTTAGAAGAGGTGCTTGGGCCTCTTACCAGGATTTTTAATCTCTCCCTTACACTCAGCCAGTTCCCAGAAAAATGGAAGTTAGCCACTGTTACCCCTATCCATAAAAGTGGTGACAAGACTGCCCATGGGAATTACTGCCCAATCTCAATCCTGCCTCCCCTCTCAAAGGCCCTGGAATGCATAGTATCGGATCAGCTCACCGAATATGTGGACAAACACAATATCCTTTGCAGGCAACAATATGGCTTCAGGAAAGGCCACAGCACAGTTTCTGCACTACTTTGAAGTCACTGGAGCAATTCACAGCTCACTTGATAAAGGGCAACTCACTGGTGCTATTTACATCGACTTAACCAAAGCCTTCGATGCTGTCCACCACCGCCTTCTACTTGTCCAGCTACATAAAGCTGGGCTCTCCCCAGATTCTATTGCATGGTTTAAAAGTTATCTTGAGAACAGGTCACAATGTGTAAAAATCGCAGAAGTGCTCTCTGATGCCAAACCTGTGAGCTCTGGTGTTCCACGGGATCCATTCTGGGACCACTCCTTTTTAGCCTGTTTCTCAACACTTTACCGGACGCCTGCCCTGAACAAATTATACTCTACGCCAATGATGTGGTAATCCTAGCCGCACACCAGGATCCGTATCAGCTACGTGGAAACCTCCAGCATTGTTTCTCCACTGTTGAGAACTGGTTCATTCAGCATAAACTGATCCTTAACCAGAAAAAAACTAAGACTATGCTCTTCAGTAGTTCCCACAATAAACATAAGCACTACCACCTTTCCATTAACACCAGTCATGGTGACCTACTGGAGCAGGTTCAATCTTTTAAATACCTTGGGATCACACTCGACTCACACCTCCCATGCACTGACCACATTAATAATGTCGCCAAAACTGCCAACTCCAGACTAGGCTTGCTGTTCTGCCACAGGAGACACCTTACGTCTGAAGCCCTGACAGTTGCCATCCAGTGCTCCATCGTTGCCACCATTGACTATGACCTCATCATATACGGCTCTGCTACTATTACTGCACTCAAACGAGTAACCATCTCCCTCAACAAGGCTTGTCAGCTCATGACGGGCGCTCACCGCCTTACACATACCTGTGACCTTTACTCACAAACCAACTGCCTGCAACTCGACAAACGTATAAAATACCAAACCTGCATATTCACAAAGAAAATTCAGATGGGTCTTGCCCCTCCTGGAGTCTCTACTCTCCTACAACCAAATAACTGCAGCAGAGCCACTAGGGGGTCCAAACCCATGAAGCTCCAAATCCCCCGTTGTTGCACGACCCAAGGTCAAAGAGCTTTTTCATACCAGGCCGCCAGCTGGCTAAACGGTCTCTCCAGTGACATCACCACCATCCCAATGCTCGGTGCCTTTAAAACCAGGCTCCGCCACTCATTGACTGCCTCTAGCACCTGTGACTGCTATCTTTAACTGTACCACCATTTTCCTGGACTCCGAAGATGATAAACATATCCTTTGCTCCCTGCTCCATTGGCAGTAGCATCATTGAGGGCCACAGCATCCTAGCACTTACCTCCACTGCTCTGCCCAACCCTGGCACTTCCTGTTCTCTGACAGTGCCTCTTTGGCTGCTGCCCCTTCCTTCTTCTGCTTCCCTCTCCTTCACTTTGTTCCACCCCTCCTGCCTCCCTTTCCACCTTTCCTCCTCCACCTGCCTTCCTTTCCACCCTTCCTCTACCGCTCCCCTACCCTTTTGCTGGCTATTTCCTCTTCCTTCCCTTTTATTTCTTCCTCCTTATACATACCCACCTTTATAAGCCCCCACTAGCAATATGTAAGTAATAAGACACAATAGGGTGTGCATTAGACAGTTCTAATGCACGACTAGGGGGGACGTAGTGAGGCACGAGGCCACAGGTCGAGTGTGTCCAGTCCTCTAGCCATGCATTAGAACTGTCTAATGTACATCCCACAGTGGCTTATTAAGCATAAAATGGGCCTGTGTATTCTAAATGGGGTTCTAGTTTTAGCTGTGCATTAGACACATCTAATGCATGGCTAGCAACCGATCAGATTGCTTGAAATCCTTTGCCCATTTTATAATTACTGTATATGGGGGGAGGGGGGTGAGATCTAGGACACTGGCAGTGGACTTCAGGGGGGCAGACTTTATGGGCATGGGAAATATTCTCAAGGATCACTTGATGGGGATTACCTCAATGACAAGTGTGGGAAGGAGATGGGAGGTCATAAAACGAGGACTTCATGAGGCAGTCAGGATCTGCGCTAAGTTGAAACGTAAGGGAGCAAGGTCACATAAACCATGCTGGTGGTCCAGTGAGGTACAGGTAGCAGTCAGAGAAAAGAAGGCGGCCTACAAAAAATATAAAACAACAAGAGGGATAGGGATGAAATGTACCAGCTTGCATCTTTAAGAGTCACCCGTATGGTGAGGAGCAAAGTCCAGTAAAGCAGCGGCTGGCACAGGGGATACATGGAGGAAAAGGGTTCTTCCAGTACATTGGGAGCGGAGAAAAACTAAGGCCATCTCAGCAGATTGAGATCAGAAGGACGGTGGGTGGAAGAGGCGAGGGACCAGGCAGAGGTATTTAATGAGTACTTTGCCTCTGTGTTCACTAGGGAGGGGGATGGGATATCTACAAAGCAAGGCACGAAGAGGATAGAAACGTCAGTAAGTGGGATCAGGGGAGCAACAGAAATGGAGCAAGAGGGAGAGAGGTACCCCAAGGGTGTCACATCTGGGTAAAGATAAAAAGGCCAGTAAGGTGGAGGGGACGGATGATGCTATCTCCGCCAAAAGGGTGTGGTTAGCCCTCAAGGCCCTAAAGAAAGACAAATCTCCTGGGCCGGATGGCATTCATCTGAGAGTACTATGGGAATTGGCGGACATACTGGCTGCACCTCTGGAGGAGCTTTTCAGCAGGTCACTTGAGACGGAGGGTACCTAGGGATTGGCGAGAGGCACATGTGGTGCCAATCCATAAAGAGGGGTGAGGGAAGTACCACGTAACTATAGACCCATCAGTTTGACCTCGGTGGTGGGAAAATTAATGGAGAGTATACTAAAGGAACGATTGGGGGTGTACTTGGAGGAGGTGGGAGGTCTGGATAGTCGGCAACATGGGTTTGTGCCAGGTAGATCATGTCAAACCAACCTTGTGGAGTTCTATGAATGGGTAACATCAGAACTGGACTGGGGTAAGCCTGTGGATGTATTATTCTTGGACTTCAGCAAGGCGTTTGACTCTGTCCCCCACAATGGTCTGGTGGAGAAACTGTTGGGGTTAGGAGTAGGCCCTTTGATGGTCAGAAGGATTGAAAACTGGCTAGCTGGACTCACTCAGACAGTAGTGGTCTGTGGGGAGCTCTCGAACCCTAGAGAGGTTGGTAGTGGGGTACCGCAGGGCTCGGTCCTGGGTCCGATCCTGTTTAATGCATACATATCGGACATCAGGGAGGGTGTAGGGTGTGAAATGAGTCTATTCGCGGATGACTCCAAGATGGGAGCAGTAGTTGAGGGAGAAGAGGGAGGTTGGGCCTGCAAGGACCTGGACACCCTGGAAGCTGGGCTCACACATGAAATTAAATTTCAATATCACCAAGTGCAAGGTGTTGCATCTTGGTGGAAACCTAACACAGGTACACCCTGGGAGGGAGGTGCTGGAGGCCTCAATAGGGGAAAAAGACCTAGGGGTCATGGTGGATGCATGTATGAATAACTCTGAGCAGTGCAGGAGAGCTAGCAAGGCAAACAGGATGTTGGGATGCATAGTAAGGGGATCACCTCTAGGAGCAGGAAGTGATTCTGCCACTGTACAATGGACTGGTTAGACCACACCTTGAGTACTGTGTACAGTACTGGAGACCACACTTGAAGAGGACATACAGCTCCTGGAGAGGTACAGAGGAGGGCAACAAAGATGATACAAGGGCTAGGGGATTTGACGTATGAGGACAGACTTAAGGAGCTCTGTCTGTTTTCATTGGAGGAGAGGAGAGACAGTGGGGACATGATTGAGGTCTTCAAGTACCTCAAGGGAATAAATAGGGTAAACATGGAGGGGATCTTTAGACTAAAGCAGGGAGGTATCACCAGCGGGCATGGTTTGAAGTTGGAGGGTGGAAGGGTGAGGGGGGAAAAGAGGAGGAGGTTTTTCACTGAGAGGGTGGTGGACCCTTGGAATGCACTGCCTGGTGAGCTAGTTCAGAGATCCACAGTGGAGGGCTTCAAGAGAGGATGGGACAGACACAGAAAGTGGATGTATCAGATGATGGCCTGTCCCAGAGGGGTGGGGATGGATGATACGGGTTTCTGGAGCACAAGGGATGGGAGGGTCTCGGCACCCAACTAAGGATCTAAAGTTCGAGCAGACTCGATAGACCATAAGGCCTAATCTGCTGGCAAATAGTATGTTAGTATATGTAACCCCCAGGTGGCGCTATCCCAAGGGCTACTACCCCTGCCTGCTGGACTACCAACAGGTTGATGGGCCTAGGTTCTATGGCGGGTGCCTCCACCCAGAGGTCAGGGTTTGTAATGGTTGGTCTAGTTTGGTCACAGCCCTTTGGGACACTGAGACCCCCTGCTAATCCCTCTAATGATCCACACAGTGCACAGGAATTACAGTACCAATGCCCCACATGTACACACAGTTCAATCATAAGGTACCACTTACCCTCGAGACTGATTCTGAAGTTCGTCTCTGAGGACCCCCTGTAAAATAAGGTTAGTCAACATACTCACCCAATGTAATGCCTGCTATGTAGGTACTGGCACTTCAGACAGTTTGAAGTCAGTAACATCAAATCTGGTTTATTTAGCGGGAATGAAACACGGGAGGGGGAGATCAAGCTGATTGGCAGAATTAAATCACAGTACTGTGCACTCATATAGGGTCTTAAAAGTCACACTCTGGGTACCCAAGTTTGGGGGGGGCTAGCCAGGTCCGTTGCCTGGGGTTGGCCGGCAGGTGTAGATGGATAGGGCCCTGTAGAAAAAGATATGCACAACACCCAATTGTAATTCGGAGCTGGATGGCTCAGTCCTTGAAGAAATGTAATAATGAAAATCAGATGACACACTGGTGATTGTTAACAGGTTGCAGGGAATGCCCTGATTTGTACTCACACTACCCCAAGCTGAGAACCTGATGCAGATGTTCTGGATTGCCAGACAAACAAGGCATGGAGATGAGATTCTACTGGCCAGTCCCAACTACTTTTGACTAGCAGACGGATTTAGTCCGATTAAATTCAGTTTGGCTTTCAGCTTACACTGCGCGGTGAAAAGAGAATTGGAATAGCTATCCCTCGAAAGCGTTCAACACATTTATATGTAAAGGAAATTACTATACCAGGCAGCCGCTCCTAGGTCCCAATTGCACTTACTGCAAATTCCCGGGAGTTCACCAGCAGCTTCAGTTCCTGACAGACCCAGGGCGATTCAGCAATTTCTCCAGTCTTCTACAGGGTGAGCCTGGTTTCCACTTTTCAGTCTTCCTTCCTTTCAGCCACCTCGGATTCAGATGCAAGCTTGCAATGGCAACCGACCGACTGCAGACCCTCTCACATGCTTCCCGCACAAAACTATACTCCGCAGAAGCACAGAGCTCCTTCTCTCCTCACGGTCACAACTGATCTGACCCCCCAGTTGCAAGGCAGAGCATTCCCTTCAGGCACCACCTGATCCAGTTGGTATACTTAGCTGTCAATCATTCCAAAACTCTTTCAGTTGGTGCAAAAAAGGCTCCAAGGTCCAAAACTACACTTCCCAGAATTACTAGCTATACATTCCCATTGTAAGCCGGCTCCTAGGAGAGTCCAAATTCTGGTTGGTCCAAACAGTCTCCATGTTATAGCTCCCCTTAATCCCATTGGCCCAGCACAGCAGTTTAGGTCCAAAATGGAAGGGCAACACACACAAAGTCCCATCTGCAATAAAGGCAGGTTAGACAAACTACAATAGTACTAATACTTTAGCTGATTACAGGGTAACAGTTATATCTTTCAGATGGGCCCCCTTTACGCTTTCAGCGACTGCAAAAAGGAGTGATTACTCCGCAGTTCAGGTGGGATTCAAGCAGGGAAACACCAGCCCCCTGGGAAAAGCATTAGTTATGTCTGCAAGCAGACAGCTCTTAAAGAGTCAGTACGCAGAGGCTCTACTAACACTCACAGTGCCATTCTAATGGCTTAAACGCCGAATGCCAGCAGGCAAGGGGAACACTAAAGCAAGCTCTTAGGAGGCTTTTAGGAACCCCCATTTGTAGGGGGGTTACATATAGCTCTCTGTATGTACCTCCTAATATGTTACAAACTGTGATTATGTATTGTCTTGTTGTAACCCATGATGTCGAACCTTTGTAAAAGAGCCCTGGCTCAAAGGTATTTGTAATCCTAGACCTAAATAAATAAATAAAATAAAATACAAAATAACTGTTGCCTTGGAAACAGTGGACTAGTCCTCATGCACGTGCACATTCAGCACATTCGTAATGGATTATGGCTGTGCACAAGCACAGTAGTCTGTGCATGTGCAATGCCATTCTACTGATAGCGGTCATCTTGTACACAGCAAACAGCCAATATCCAGTTGCTGCCATCTTAGTTATGCTGTATATAAATACTCACTGCACCATTTAAATAATAAAAGGGAGAAAGAAGCGATAATGAACAGATCCAGCACATACAGTCTTCAACTACAGACCATGCAAAACTGTGACATCCTCATATATGCCAACATGCAGAGGCACCTGTTGTCTATACCTATTTTATATACCGCATAACCTGTCCTCAGCCTGTGCATGCACAGAGGACAAGGAACTAGAGGCTGGATCCATATTTATGTACATGTGTATATATAAATCTGTATGTGTATATAAATCTACTGACCAGGCTGGCCGGCCAACTAGCACAGTGATAGAGTTACCATTTGCCATCCAGATGACCTGGGTTTGTTCCTTGAGTCTGGGACGTCTGGTGCCAACCAGCGAGGCAGGTCAGGTGTCTCTTGGATGACTCCTGCCTCAGTGAGGGAGGAGGACACCTCCTTCCATTGCATAACCACCCTCTGGTGACCCGAGGAAGGGTTGTGCTGGAAGCAATAAGAGGTCACACCCACTTGCCTGACTGGTGACGCAAATGCGTCACCCACCTAGAGTGGGGTCAGCAGGGGAATACTGAAGGTAGGGAGGGGCTTACCCATCCCCAGCGGCCCTGATATGTGAATTGCTGGGTCACCTCTCAGGACTGTGCCCTGGGGTGGCCTGAGGGGAGGGCTTAGTATAGGATAAAAACACCACCAGCAGTTCTTGGCAGATGAAGCCACCCTGCGCCCCCCACATGATAGCAGGGTCATCTTGACTCCTCCTGTGCCTCGCCAGCTTCTCTCATGGGCCCCAACTGTTGAGTGAAGTATCTCCTTCTGGCTTGGGAGAACCAGGGGATCTCACCCGTGGGGCATAAGCCATTGGTTACAATTGGGGTATCCGGGGAAGGCTGTCGAGCAAAGGCTGGTGGTGGGTAGGGCCACTGAGGGGCTTCTTCAGTGGGTATAAAGGCTTGGGTAGATGGAAGGAGGTCTCAGCAGCTGGTGGCAAAAAAAATCTAACCAAATACCATTTTTCTGCATGCCCCCTTAATATGTCAACAGATGGTGAAGTGTAGGAAGTGCCTCATGTGCAATGTACCACTACTTCCACACTAAAAGGTCCCACACCCTGCTACATAGATTAATTGTCATCCACACACCATCAGTCCTTTTCCCTCGAGGCATCTCCTGTGGGCAGTACTCCGACCAACAAGAGAGAGACTGGCATATTGAGTCAACCCCATTTATGATACAAACACAGCAAGACACTGTGGAAATGATGGAAAACCAGCAGACATTTATGCTAATAATGATGGAGAGACTAGAAGCCATGTGTAGTCCCAGACTGCAGGGACCTAAACAGACAACAGGTAAGAACCACACCACACCTCTGCCTACTCCTAATGATAATAACTCTCTGACAGATCCATCAAATCCAACAGATCATGAAGACCCTAATCCAAAGGATGAAGAAGAGGCAAACTCTGATAAAGGCTGAAAGCATGAGTCAGAAGGAGAGGAAGAGCTGATGTCTCTGGAGAAACTATCACTGACATCCAAACTCTGCTCATTTGACACAGTTCCTGAACTCATGAGATCCATCAGGACCATGATGGGGTTCAACCTTCCTCCACATCAACATAAGAGCAAACTGAACCCCATGATCCAGCAGAAATAAAAACAAATGGACTTCTTCTCCATTTGTCCGACAGTAGATGAGGTGGTGGAGAAGGAAGGGGAAGCGGTAGACTCAGCATGTATTCCAGAAAGAAGATCACTAGACCGAGTGTACCCAATCCAGGATGAAAAACTGAAATTGTGGTACACTGTGCCCACTAAAGATCCACAAATTGCTGTACTGAGTAAGAGACCCCATCTGCCAGCAGAAGGTACAGCAGCACTAAACTATCCAGTCAACAAGAGACTGGAAGAGATGCTAAAGAGGATATTCAGAATGGCAGCACTATCTACTACAGCTACAACTACCACAATATATGCCTTCAAATCTCTGATTAGGTGGTTAGAGGAGGCCTCCAGACACCTGACCCCAAGATCAGCTGAGGCCAGCTTACTGGGCTGCACCACACAAATGGCTAAGTATTTTGGAAACATGATAGTCGAAGCACTGTGACTGAATGTGGGAAACGCAGCAGTAGCCAACAGGGTGAGAAGGTCCCCATGGCTTAAATTTTGGGAAGCCGACAATGACTCAAAGTCTTTACCACATAAATTGCCTTTTATCATGACATACTTTCTCCCGCAGCTCAGTCGACAATCATCCAGCTGCTGTCCTCCTGCATCCCTCCAAACCTTGGCAGGCCCATGCTACTTGGGCTGGTACACACACACTGCCCATGGGGGGTCCTCTACTCCCCCCACCGGGTCTGGATCCAACCCGAGTGCAGCTCCTCTGGGTCCATGGGTGTGGAGGCACAGCCATCAAGCCACCACAACTGACTGCCATTTTCCTTCATTTTTCTCCCCTCTGGTGTATGGACATGCAATGATGTCAAAGGCACAGCGTGTTGACGTCTGTTGTACTCCAGTTCCCTAGATGCACCACACCTGTAGTGCCCCTGATTGCCATTGGGGGTTGCTACAGAGCAATGTGAGCCATGAATCCTCCCCACGGAGAGGAGAGCAGTCCCTCAGCTGCTCAATCCTTTCCCTCACCGACCTCTGATGACCCGTGCTCATTCCCAAACCCAGGTTGCCAGCGTGGCCCGAGGTGTGGCATCCAGTACCTCAACCCTCAGTGCCACTGGGCCTCATAAATTGCCTTTTAAAGGTTAGCACCTATTCGGAGAAGGCCTTAAAGAATTCTTTTTTTTCTACTTACTGTTTATACTCCCCCTACCCCGCAGCGCTCCCACTCTTCAGGAGACACCTAGGGTCTTGTAGTCTCCACCCTCTTACCTGAAGCCTGGCGCAGTCTATCCCCCATGGAGCCGTGGCTATGTCCCCAGGCAGGCACGGGGTGTGGGTGTCCCCCAAAGTCCTTCTTGGTCTCATTGGGATGCTGGTGTCAGATCAGGTAGGGGTATTGGAGATTGGGGCCTGGTGCTCCATCTACCAGGAGCACTGCAGGGTCTTTTTTTCCCATTGTTTCTAGGGGAATGGCCTATGCCCCAAAGTCAAGGCATCACCACTGACGTCCACCACTCCCAGCCCTCTCTGTATGCTCAGGTGCCTGCTATGCCTCCGGCATCTGCCAGAGGCCAGTCAGGTGCCGAGCAGGTGCCCCTCCCTCCCAGAAGAGGAGAGCTGTCCTTGGATGCTCAATCCTCTCCCTCCCCTGCTGACCCCGGACAGCCCGGGCTCATTTCCGAACCCAGGTTGCCGGCATGGAGCAAGTTGTGGCATCCGGCACCTCAACCATCAACACCACTGGGCCAGCTAAGAATTCTTAAAACAAAGGGATGAGGGCAAGGATTTAGCCAAGGAGAAGGCAAAATTGTTTTATATACTGCCATTCTGCAGCAGGTCTCGGCAGAACAGGGACCAGCAGCAGCATAGAAAAAGAAGCGGTGATTTCCATGGCAGAGGCTACAACTCAGCCAGACTCCTACACCAAGTCAACAACTTGTATAAGTTCGAAGGCAGAAGAGGAGCAAGCCAAGGGACATTTAGCAACTACAGTCGCAACAACAATTACAAGAGTGACTACTGATCAATAGTCTGACCAGTACGTACTGTGGCAGAAGACCAGCAGGTATCAGTGGGGATGAGTTCCAAGGCTTCAAGCCCATGCTATTGCTGTGCAGAGATCCAGGTGCTTCCTGAAAGGGCTAGCCAAGTCATCAGATCTTGGATACACAATCCCAAAGGTAGAGAAGCACTGTGGGATAAATAATAATACTGCACTAAAATTTGACTTAATCCCCCATCTGGGGCAGGTGGCTCTTTCTTTAGGCTGTTACTGTTTTTATATCACACTACTATTTTTGAATAAAGTCAGCACATTTTGATTGTCAAATTTGTGTGTGGTAATATTATTTATCCCATTGGGAGTGGTTCTCTACCTTTGGATTGTGTTACCAGTGGGGGGGGGGGGTAGCACTGTTCAAGAATACATGGTGGTCAGCAACGATGGATACATGGGTATGAGAAGTCATAGTGTAGGAGTAGTGCAGAGGTACACTATAGAATTCAGAGAGAAACCCCTCAGGAGCAGAGTCATTTTATTCCCCATATCAAGAAAGAAAGCATCACCAGAACAAGTATCTCAGATCAATAAAAAGCTTCTCTTCCAACAAAGCTGTACAACCATTCCTAGAGCAAGAAAGAGACTAGTGTTGGACCTGAAATTTGTAAACAGGTTTGTACGCACCCAGAAATTCAAGATGCAGACCATCTGCTTGACATTAAGAGTGATACGGCAAGGGGACTATCTGACATCGACAGACCTGCGGGAACACCTACCTGCACGTACTCATAAGACCTGCTCATTTCAAATATCTGTGATTTCATATCCTGAGGCACATTATCAATATCAGGCCATGCCATTTGGCCTTGCATCTGCCCCAATGGTGTTTACAAAGTGTCAGTCATAGCAGCAAAGCTGAGAGAACTGGGCATACACAATACTCTACTTCGACAACTGGCTAATCTGAACAAGGACAGTGAAACAAGCAGACTGAGACACAAGTGCTGTGTTAGAAATGCCCACAGCTGGGTGGTAAATATGGAAATGAGCTCCCTAGTGCCCTCACATCAGATAGAACATATGGGAGCAGAGATAGACACCCACACAGGGCTGGTACACCCTTCCCTAGAAAGAAGGGAAACTATGGTAAGACTAATTCTGCAACACCGGAAACAGCACATGGCCACAGTGGCACAAGTTGCACAAGTTCTAGGGTGTATGACATCATGCATAGACCTGGTTCCTTGGGCCAGATGGAAAATGCAACCCCTCCAGATGATGTTATGCAGTACAGGACTCACGATGGAGAACCTCCACACAAAGATCCAAGTAACTGAAAAAGTCACACAGTTCCTCACATGGTGGACAGACAAAGACAATCTTCTCAAGAGCATGCCCCTAGAGGTCCAACATGATGTCCAATAAAGACAGACGCCAGTGGAACATCAGTGGAAAAAAAGGTAGAAGAAATGGAGCAGGTTAGAGACAAAGCTACCAATCAACATATTGGAAATGAGAACGGTGTACAATGCCCTCATGGCATTCAAACCACAGCTACTGGGAAAAGCCATATTGATCAAGTCAAACAACAGATCAACAGTGGCATACATTACCAAGCTGGGTGAAAGCCAGATCAGGGGTCTCCTTAGGGAGACTTTAAAAATCATGAGATGGGCTTAGCAAAACCCAACACACTTAACAGCAGTGCATCTGTCTGGGAAGCTGAACACCAGGATGAATTGGCTGAGCAGGCAGCAGATCCACTTGGGGGAATGGCAACTATATCCAGACACATTCAGAATGACAGAGACACTGAGGTCCCATTATGATAGATCTGATGGCAACCAGCAACAACACACAGGTACAGCAGTTCTTTTCCAGGGTCAATGAACCAAAATCAATGGGTGATTGATGCACTATCAATACTGTGGTATCATGACAGGGCCTACATATTTCTTCCATTTGTACTGATGACACAGGTACTCAAGAAAATTCATCAGTCCAGGAGACTAATCATATAAATAACTCCATACAGGCCCAGACAGGGATGGTTTCCAAAGTGGTGGCAGGAGCAGTAGACAAGTGGAGTCTACACTTCAGACCACACAACCTGAAACTCATAGCCTGACTCCTGAAAGGGAGCAACTGTTAAAAGCTGGTTATTATGAATCAGTCATCAGTATGATGCTACAGTCCAGGACAGTCTCAACAAATTCCACCTACGGCAGGCAATGGGAATATTTCACAAAGTGGTGCAAGGCCAGCAATATCAGCCCAGAGTGTACTACCTAGAGCCTTTCAACTAGTGGTCGGTACTGATATGCCTAAAAAAGAGCAAGAGACTCCACTGATGGTACAGATGATAAAGAGGACTGGAATGCGGTCAATTATGGCCGAAAACTGAAAAGGGGCGGTAGAGCTATGGAATTTGTAATCCAACTAAGAAACCAATTCTGCATGTTAAGTCATGATTCAAATAGCATCCAAACTGATGACAGTTTACATGACAACAGTACAGCAGGAACATCTAGCGGCATACTTCACTCGCCCACTAGTAGGCAAACCACAGGGATTGAGAAAAGCGAGGATGTTGCCCCCCCCCGGTAACTGTATCAGTTAGTGATCCTTCACCTACAACCTTAAGTGTGGCAACTACAGTATCTAAGGTTAGTGAAGTTACAATTCCTTTGGCCAATGATATGGATCTAGAGCCAGTTGAGATAACTTCCACTATTACTGAGGGAAACATTACACATCCACCAGCAGTCTCAATGCTAAACAACTCAGTAGTACAGGCCACAGAGAGGAATAATAATGATAATGTTGTGGTAATGGTAGATACATCTAATAACAGCTAAGAGGAAACAATAGAAACTGGGAGATGCCAGGTTTTTGTACTAGGGGACTCTGATAAAATAAACTGATCATCTTGTGTGCAACCTAGATAAAATAAATCATACATGTTGTAGTTATAGGGGAGCCAAAATCTCCAATCTGGCCTCAATGATGAGCATGATTTTAAATAATGCAGGAGATGGGCCCCTAGTAGTTATCCATGCAGGGGAAAATAATACACAATCTATTAGGACAGAAGATATTAAAAAGAAGTTCATTATACTAAGCAAACTACTAATTGCTAAGGAATGTGAGGTCAGCTTCTCCGAAATTCTCCCAGTCCCCAGGGCCATGGTGGCTTTAACCAACAAGGTCAAAAACATAAACAACTGGCTCAGGGGATGGTGCCTGACCAGGGGATTCTAATGTTTAATTCTTTGGGAAAACTTTGTGGATAGACCACAATTATACTGCTGTGACGGGTTGGACCTCAGTAAAAGGGGGAGTAATTTGCTAGGAAGAAAAATTGAGGTCCATATTAATGCACGTTGAAACTAACTAGGAGGGGGGAAGGGGTACAGTCCACCAAACCCATGACAGTAGTATACAGTTATCAGGATCTCTGCACACCTCAAAGCACAAACAAAAATGCAATATAATAGCAAATGCTAGGAGTTTAAATATTACCAAGAGGGCAGAACTAGAAATGACATTGCACCAGCTTAATATTGAGGTAGTAACAATTACTGAAACTTGGGAGGACAACTCATTTGAGTGGATAAGGGAGATACCGGGGTTTAAGTTATACTACAAAGATAGGGAGCAAAGGATAGGTGGTGGTGTGTGTATCTATGTCAAAAATGTTGTTCCCTCGCATGCTTTGCAATTATCTGATGGACCAAACATTAATTTAGAATCACTTTGGATTAAACTTGACTTCTCAGGTAGATCCTCAGTAATTGTGGGAAAATGTTATAGACCACCAGTGTCCAGTACAGAATATACCAGTGCCTTATTTCAAGAGATTATTCAAGCATCTTATCTTGGAGACAATATTATTTTGGGAGACTTTAACCTTCCTGGAATTGATTAGGAGAAGTTAAATGGTAAAACAGAATTAGAACACCAGTTTGTGGATCTAACAATAAACAGTAGTTTAGAGCAACTAGCACACGAGCACACAAGAGGCTATAATATTTTGGACCTAATATTACGAATATTGGAAATGAAATAAACAATTTTTGTAGTATACCTCCTGTAGGTAATAGTGACCACAACATGGTCACTTGTACCCTGACCATACGTAAACAATCCATCATAAACAAAACTAAAATAAGAAACTACAACAAAGCTAATTATAATCTTATCACTCAGCACCTGGAATCTGTTAAGAGGGACGAGTTACTTAGGGATCTAACAACTGAAGATGCTTGGGATACCTTTAAGGGAATTATATAATCTACAGTAAATGATTTAGTTCCATTAAAAAGTAAATACAATAATAAGGGAAGGGTGTCCAACTGGATGAAAGCAGGAATCAAAAAACAAATAAAAATTTAACACAAAGCCTATAGAAAATACAAACTAAATCAAACTGCCGGCAATGAAGAAAATTACATCAGGGCGCAAAAACTGTTGGAAAACATAATTAGAAAATCTAGAGATAGGACTGAATTTAGTATTGCACATTGCAAAGATATCAAACTTTTACACTCTTATATGAATTCTAACATGAAATCTTCTCCATTGGGTATTGGACCAATTTGCAAAAATGGTCAAATAATTGGGAAGTTTGATAAGGTGGCAGATACTTTCAGTAATTATTTCTGCTCTGTCTTTACAGAGGCACATACAAGTTTACAATAGAGGAGGTTGAGGCAGAGTTAAAGAAACTTAAAATTTCAACCAGCCCTGGACCAGATGACATTAATCCTAGGCTTCTCAAAGCAGCCTCTCATTTACTTGCCCATCCCCTGACTATCATTTATAATAAATCCTTGGAAAGCAGGGGAGTACCAAATGATTGGCATGAAGCCACTGTGACCCCTATTTTTAACAAGCACTTGTCAATGCCAAATGTCGATTGCTTATATGTGCTGTTTAGGTATTTGGAAGTGAAAGTACTATGCCTAAGAACTGTCATGTGCCCCTTCCCCCAAGACATCCACTGTGTCTTCCTATTCAGTAGTCACAGAAGGGGGAATGGGGGGGCAAGGGCCACACCAGTACAGCAATTGCAAAGGCTATAGGTTGGTCAGTCTCAATTCAGTAGTGGGGAAGATCATGGAGACATTGGTTAAAGAAAGGATAGTAGGGCATGTAGAAGCCTCGGAGCCCAGTACCATAGGCAACATGGATTCACAGTGGGGAGGTCATGTCAGACAAATCTGGCTGATCTCTTTGACTGGTGACAAAGGAAATAAATCAGGGTGGGGCAGTGGACAATGCTTACCTTGATGTAAGCAAAGGCTTTGACACCTTCCAACATAGAAGGGTGATAAACTAGCTGAATAGGCTGGGCATGGAGGAAAGGGTTTTAAACTGGGTTAGAAACTGGATAACAGACAGGAGGCAGAGAGTGGTGGTAAATGGGGCACAGTCTGGGGAGAGGGGGTGACCAGTGGGGTGCTGCAGGGATTGGTCCTGGGGCCAGTCCTGTTCAGTGTCTTCATTAGTGACATTGCAGAGGGGCTGAAGGGAAAGGCCTGCCTGTTTGCAGATGACACCAAGATCTGTAAGACAGTGGATACCCCAGAAGGGGTGGAGAAAATGAGGAGGGACCTGGGGAAGCTTGAGAAATGGTCTGAGGACTGGCAACTGAAGTTTAATTCAAAAAAGTGTAAAATTATGCACCTGAGACACAGAAACCCTGGGGAAAGGTATAGGATGGGGATGGGGGGAGGGAGGGAGTTGCCGACAGTCACAAAGAAGGAAAGGGACCTGGGGGGTTGTTATTTCAGATGACCTGAAAATGTCAAAGTGGTAAGGCAGCTGGGAGGGCCAGTGACATGTGGGGGTGAATAGGCAGGGGTATCACCAGCATAAGGAGGGAGGTAGTGATGCCATTATATAAAACCATGGTCAGGCTTCACATGAGTACTGTGTGCAGTTCTGGAGGTGCTTTGTGAGTTAGGATATTAACAGGCTGGAGATGGTCCAGAGAAAGGCGAATGAGATGGTACAGAGTTTGCAACACAAGACTTATGAGGAGAAATTAAGGGACCTCAACATGTACTGAGTGGAAGAGAGGAGGGAAAAAGGGGATAGGATAGAAACATTCAAGTACCTCAAGGGTATAAATATAACTAATGAGAAGCAGGAGACAGCTACTTTAGGCATATGTGCCAGTTTCTGTGTGATATTCTTCTGTTCTTATAAATCTGCCATCTCCTGTACTTCAGTAACCACATGACCACACTGCCTTCTGTAGGCAATTTTATGCCGGTTGATGCCTGGTGTCAGTTGGCAGGCAGAGGGCTCACCAGATTGTGTTGCCATTTGAACAGCTTCATAGAGTGTTCTTTTACTGGTAAGCATTTTGGAAAGCTGGTGATGGTCTCACAATTTTTATTATGATTGTATCTCCTTATATCTGTCCCCTTTGGTCCCCCATCCCCACACCCCAACAGCCATCAGTGGCCACAGCTGCAGCCTTCTTCTTGCCAAGATGGTGGGTGAGAAACATAGAATTTGACGGCACGTAAGGACTGTTTGGCCCACCTAGTCTACCCATTTCCCTACCTGATGGATAAGCTGCAGATTCTAGTTAAACAGCTTACTTCTTCCTATCCCCTAGTAGAACTGCCTTATGTCTGTCCGTGAGCAGCTGCCTTCAGAGTCTGTGAAGTCTGACATCTTTCAGTGCCGCTTATTGGTCATCTTCCAACACAGGCGAGGCACTGCCAGCTGAAAAGTAACTCAGGACAAGCAGGTTTCAAAGTGGGGATGAAATGGAGTGGGCAAGAATGAAGCACTCATTCAGATGCGGCATCGAGTTTAAGATCAGCATACTGGTGTGGACACTGCAAATAGAACCCCAGCTCTTTAAGCAGCCTTATGAAGAGTAAAGGCTTCTCGAAGCACTGGGGTTATGTTTATTGTACTGTAAGTGGGCTGCATCTAATTCAGTAATTTACTGTACCTTACATCTGGATGTATGGTAGGGCCAACTTTAAATAAACACTGCACCTGAATTAACACATGGTGCCACAGAAATATAGAATTTGTCAGCAGAAAAGGACCTCTCAGCCCATCCAGTCTGCCCACGTGTTCTCTAACTACTTGTAAGTCCTGCCTGTATATGTTATTGCATGTCTTATTCTGCCTGCGTCCATCAGGACTTCCTTGTGAATGAGCTTGCTTAATGGATTTTTAGTGCAATGCACATGAACCTACTCCACTTCCATAGCCCTATTGATCTCCATTGACCCCCTCCTTCCCCTTTTTCTAATATACCCCTGACAATGGCAGCACAACATCCCTCCTCCTCCTACTGGAGATGCCACTCCTTATGCACCCCAGAATCCAATTTGCCCTGACATAGCCTTGTGACACTGTACTGCCATCTTGAGGTCCTCTTATATAATAACCTCAAGGACCCTTTCAGGACTAATGAGTATCAGTACCTCCCCCATTCTATACCCAGCATCTGGGTTCCTATGTTCTAGGTACATGATTTTACACTTGTTGGCATTGAACCCCAAGTACGTAAGAAAATGGAGTTGATTTGAATGAATTGCAGGCTTTTAAGCAACTTTTCGGGGAGTGTGTATATGTGTGTGTGTGTGTGTGTGTGTGTGTGTTTGTGTGCTACTACTGTAAGTATTTGCTTTTGATTTGATATAATGTGTGAACAGACTAACCCTGCTCCCCACTCCATGTACTATATCAGAGATAAAGAGCCCAAATAGCATTGGGCCAAGCATTGAGCCCTGCGGCACCCCGCTTGTCACTGTTCTGGGTGCCGAGAGCTGCCCCACCACCACCACCCTCTGCACCCTCCCCTGTAACCAGTTCTCTATCCATTTAGTTAGACCACCTTCCATCCATACCCCTCCTTCTCCTCACTCTTCTCCTCCTTGGCCTGTGTCCCTCCTCCTGGTAGTCCACACCTTTTCTCCTCCTTATTCTTACCAGGTGGTGGTGCCTTCTGTATTATACTCGGACCACTCTGCCTGCCTCCTTCCAGGGTTACTACACCTCTGCCTTTACCTATATCTAGGGTGGTGAGCTCATCAGGCTCCCCTGTCCAGATCTTTCTACCAACCTTAGTCTTTTGACCCCCTTCCCATTTGTTTAAATCCACCTTAGAAGAGATATACCCCCTCTAATCCTGGCTTTTTTTAATTTTATTTTTTTACATATTTTCTCACAAGGCTATGATTGGCTTGGTCATCCCGACTGACCCCCCCAGCCCTGCCCCCGACATCAGGCCAACCTCTTCACCTCCATGGATTACCCTGTGCTGGGGTGGTGAGGAGCTTCCCAGGTCGATTCACCGGAGCAGGATTTGGTTGAGGAGGTGCCATTCGGGGTGGGCGGGGGGTTGGAAGCTCATGCTGCCTGACCGTAGCCCATTTTCCATTTTTCTCCCCTTTACGGAGTGCGGGCATGCAATGACGCTTAGGCACAGTGTACTAATGTCTGCCACACTCCGCCACCCTTTACTACACTGTTGTAGTAGCATCCGCGGTCATCATCAGGGGCCACTACAGAGTGGTGGGTCCCTGGATCCCACTCTGGGATAGGAGAGCAGTCCTCTGGATGCTCAATCTTATCCCTCCCTTGCCAAACCCTGGTGGCCCGGACTTGCGTCCGAACCTGGGTCGCCAGCGTGGCGTGAGGTGTGGCATCCAGCGCCTCAACCCTCAGTGCCAGTGGCCTGGCAGCAAGACTGCCTTTAATTCTCCCCTCTCCTTCCTGCTCCAGTGTACCCTATCCCCCGCGTATGAGTCACTATTCCCCCCAGGCCCTACCCCAGTTAGTCATTAACCCATAATGTTTCATGTGGCACCAATCCCTTAGCCACTCAAACTCCTTAAGCCTACCCTTCCTCCCCATGCTTGCACATGGTACCAGCAGTACCTCCAAGAATGCCACTGACTTCCCCACCCCCTCACACTGCCTGCCCAGGTACTCAGACCTCCCTCTCACTATTTCCACGGTGTCCCCGCCAAGTCGTTTGTACCCACATGCAGCAGTAAATAATGTTCTTCCTCCCCTTGCTGCGGCAGGCAGTGCCTGCCTGCCCTCCTGCAGTCAACCTGGGGACAGCTTCAACCCAAATATGGTTGTGCCTTTCCCCTTTCTGCCCCATCTCACCCATTTCAGTATAGAATCCCCCAGGATGAGTACCTCCCTGCCCCTTACCCCCTTTCCCTTCTAATGCCCCTTCCACCACCCCAGTATTCGTTCTTCCCTGTCACTTACCTCCCCAGCTGCACCCTCTGTGACTTCTGTATACATACCTCCTACTTCTGCCTCATCCCTTTTCTCTGCCTTATTCCTCCCATCCCCCTTGAACCCCTTACCAGACTGACTACTTCCTACTGGGAATCCCATGTCGACCTCCCCTCTCCCCTGCTAATTTCCAGCTCTTGTCCTATCCCCACTGTTGTTGATTTAGATCCCCCATTCCCTTCTACCCCGATAGTGATGCCCCCTTCCATCCTTCCCCCTTCCTGTAGCCTTGTCTCCTTCAGTCACCACCCCTCCTTCCTTACTAGCCCCCTTCTATCCTTTTGTCCTCGCTATTTCTTCCCCTACCTGTTGCCATCCCTCTTATGCCCCGCTTGTCCTCCCCCCTTCAGTATGTTCCTGCTCCCCCTCTCTGTCTGATAGCAGAGTTTCAAATCTATTCCTAGTCGTTACCTGTCCTACATCTCTTCCCCCTATCAGTTTCTCCCTCCTAGTTGTTCTCCTCCGTGCCACCCCTGGTCCCTCTCTACCTGCAGCCATCTGCTCGCTCCCCTGGTACTCCTCGTGGTCTCTTCCTCCCCCATCAGGAGGCCCCCCTGCCCTCGCCTCAGGCACCCCCTTTCTTCTCCTCTCTTTTCTGCTAGTGCCTCTGATACTGGGGTCGGTTTCAGTCCCTAGTTATTCTTCCTCTGTCCCCTTTGCCATCCCCTATTCCCCCCTCAGGATGCCTACCATTCTCATCTGCCCTGCCACTTAGACTCCTCCCTAACCTCCACAATTCCTCCCTCAAACTAGCCAGTCATCTACAGACCATACACCCCCCCATCCTCCAAGCCCAGTCCAGGATCATGGCAGACCCACATCCTGTACACCCCTCCACTCTTCCAAAGATGCACGCCCTATTGACATGAGGCACCTGCTCCATTTTGGCCCCCATCTTATGTTATGAGATCTTACTGCCAGGTTCTGTACCCTACTACAACTGTTAGGCCCCTATTTACTCAAATTCCTGTCCTCCCCCCACAGTAGTCCCCCTACTGACCCCTTGCCGATGGGTAATTCAGTCTCAAATCTCATCCGTTAGATACTGTATTACTGTAGCAATCCTAAAGCCTCCTTGTTCATTTCTCACCCCTCAGCTACTATACTTTTTGTTCTCAGCTCTCATATAGTTTTACTTAGCCCAGTTAGAAATCCTATTGCACTCCAAGTATTACTCAGCTCAGTTAAAGAAATTAACAGAACAAATAAATAAGTATTATTACAGCAATAATAACAGTATAGCTCAGTACTTAGGTCAGTTAGAGAAAGAAACAGAACAACTAAATCTGTATTATTACAGCAATCCTAAAGTATCCAATCATTGCTTCATCTCCACTCCAGAGACCATGCTGTAATATTGGACCACAGAGGATCATGGGTGGGAGTGTGGGCAACTGTAAAGTAACGACAGAGCTCCATTAAGCTTGCACACTCACCTTCTCTCATTCTATTTCTCCCGACACTGCAGGCTGCCCTTTTGTACTGGGGGCCCTGCTTGCATTGGTGCCTTTTTCTGCCCATAAAGAAATCCGCAGCAGTCCTGACACAGCTCTGTTGAGCTCGCTCGCTCTCCCTCTCTCACTAGCTCATTCTGTTTCTCCCAGTGCTGCAGGCTGCCCTTTTGTACTGGGCTCCTGCCTCTGTTGGCACCTTTTTCTGCCCACAAAGAAATCTGCAGCAGTCCCGACAGAGCTCTGTTGAGCTTGCTCACTCACTCCCCCTCTCTCACTCGCTGATTCTGTTTCTCACAGTGCTGCAGGCTGCCCTTTTGTACTGAGCTCCTGCCTGCGTTGGTGCCTTTTCTGCCCACAAATAAATCTGTAGCAGTCATGATACAGCTCCGTTGACCTCGCTCACTCCCCCTCTCTCACTCACTCATTCTGTTTCTCCCACCGCTGCAGGCTGCCCTTTTGTACTGGGCCCCTGCCTGCATTGCTGCCTTTTTCTGCCCACAAAGAAATCCGCAGCAGTCCCAACAGAGCTCCGTTGAGCTCACTCACGTCTCCTCCCTCACTCGCTCATTCTGTTTCTCCCAGTGCTGCAGGCTGCCCTTTTGTACTGGGCTCTTGCCTCCATTGGCACCTTTTTCTGCCCACAAAGAAATCTGCAGCAGTCCCGACAAAGCTCAGTTGAGCTCGGTCTCTCTCCCCCTCTCTCACTCGCTTGATCCTAATCTGTCCCAAACACTGATTTCCAAAAGCAATTGCGCTATTCTGCGCTGGAAATGTGAAAACACATTTCAGCCAGGATGTGAAAAATGACAGCTGTACTGTTCATAAGGAGGCATGAAAAAATGTCAATTTTGACAATCTGGCATGAAAATATTACTAAATTGCGAAGTTACAAGGGTGCGGGAAACTGCACAACACACGCTCTTAACACAGTCATTTTATGGAGTTTCATCACAAAATTTTCAACATCGGCATTTTAGGACCTCTACTTATGAAGTGTCACTGTGATTTTCTTAATGTGTCCCAAACACTGATTTTCCACAGCGACCACGCTATTCTGTGTTGGAAGTGCAAAAACACATTTCAGCCAGGATGCGAAAAATGACAGCTGTATTGTCCATAAGGAGGTGTGGAAAAGTGGCAACATTGAAAATCTGGAGTAAAAATATTACAAATTTGTGAAGTTACAAGCTTGCATGGAACCTGCGCAATGCACGCTCGTAACACACTCATTTTGTGGACTTTCATCACAATATTTTCAACATAGGCATTTTAGAGCCTCTGCTCATGAACAGTGTCACTGTGATTTTCTTAATGTGTCCTGAACACTGATTTCCCACAGATACTGCGTTATTCCGTGCCGGAACTGCGAAAACACATTTTGGCCAGGATGTGAAAAATGACAGCTGTACTGTTCATAAGAAGGTGCGTAAAAATGGTAATGTTGAAAATTTGGAGTGAAAATATTGCAAATTGGCGAAGTTACGAGTGTATGTAGCCCAATGCATGCTCATAAAACAGTCATTTTTTTTATTTTTCCCACCAAATTTGCAACATAGACATTTTGAGAGCCCACCTCATGAACACTGGTACTGTCATTTTGTTAATCAGTCCTGAAAGGTGATTCTGTGCAGTGACCGCGAAATCACTTTTTGGGATGGATTAATACCATGACAGTGGTTGAGTTCATGAGGAGGGGACACAATAACCCCATGTTGAAAAGTTGGTGCCAAAATTTCCAAAAATGCCTGAGATATGCAAAAAAAGTTGAAAAAGCCCTATTTATGCCATTATACAGCTTACTGGCATTTCCTGAGTTCGCAGTCGACTTTGAAGAGTGCAGATGTGTTCCTGGTCCACCGAAGATCATCGTGCCAGACTTCAGAGGTAAGTATGGGGTGGGGGGGTGTAGGGAGGCAGGGTGCGCAGTGGGTGGGCGTGGGTTGTAGGAGGGGGCAGGGAGACCGTGAGGGACCATTTTCTTTTTCACAGGTTTAAAAAAAAACACATCATGGGGTATTTTTTTCTTTACAGGGGCATTGGGCATGCTGGGGTGGGCTCCCAGTGTGCCATCCGAATATTTGTAGGGGCTGTAGCTGATGGGGAATTGGGCACCCCCATTGGCACATATGGAGTGCTGGGGGGGGACAAAAGCCGTGGGGGACTGGGCACCCCCTTGGCATAAACTGAACATTTGGGGGGGACCATTATGCTGATGGGGAGTGGGCTCCCCCGTCGGCAACCTGAACTTGTGCGGGGACTGAAGCCAACGGGGATTGAGGCCCAAGTTGGCCAAACAAACACTATTGTGGGGGCACATGCTGCCGAGGGTATTAGGCTTCGGCACTGGGGCTCACGATATTGTTTGTGAACAATGGGCGCAAGCTGCTGCCATGTTCACAAACAATATTACAGTACCAATGTTCTGCCCAGCAATGACAGGTTGCTCCCTTTTTGCAGCGGAATAGCTGACACTGCAATGACGAGGCGGCCCCTGATTGCAGTGGCTGAAACGTTTCAAGGTTGTGGTATGCTGGCTGAACTAGTGTCAGCAGCAGCGTGCCACCCCATTGGGGAAAGCAGGCCAAGCCTCAAAAGGCAGTGGGGACATTGGCCACAACAGTGCCGCGCCTTCACAACCTGCTTCTGCAGCAAGTTGCTGCAATATGTTTCTTGCACATGTGCGCAATCAACATAAAAAGGGAGACAAAGGTAAAGCTGAGAAGTATAGGCCAATCAGTTTATCATCCATCCCATGCAAAATAATGGAAAAACTTCTGAAACAAAATTTGGAAAGTGAAGCAGTTACACTTGGAGTTGTAGACAAATTCCAACGTGGGTTTAAACAGGGTGCCTCTTGTACTACCAACTTGGTAACTTTTTATGAACAGGTGAGTCAAAACCTTGAAGAGCGGTATCCCTGCGATGCAATATTATTGGACTTTGCCAAGGCCTTTGACAAGGTGCCGCACAAAACTCTAATCACTAAACTAACTAAGCTTGGCTTCAGTCCAGTTCTGGTAAGATGGATTAATAACTGGCTCAAAGACTGAAGTCAGTGTGTGAAGGTTAAAGGATACCTCTCAGACTCAGCCAAACAAAATGTTACAAGTGGAGTTCCCCAGGGATCGGTGTTGGGTCCAACCTTGTTCGGTATATTCTTTAATGATATACATGATAGCACCCCCAACAGGGTGACGAAATTTGCTGATGATATAAAACTGTGTGGGGAGGTAGACACATTCAAGTAAGCACCTCACAATTGTTAGTGATCTAAACAAAATAGAGGCATGGTCAGCAAAAAATGGTATGATGTTTAATACTGATAAATGTACAGGAATGCATCATGGTAACAATAATCTTAACTATAGATACATCTTGAGCAGTTCTATTCTCAAAATGGTCACCTGTGAAATGGATTTGGGTATAAAAATTAACAACAAATTAACATCCTCAGGTCATTGTAAATTTGTAACTAGTAAAGCTAGAGGATTAGTGCGCATGTTTATCTGTAAATCTGAACAGTGCATCATTCCACTTTATAACAGTTATGTTAGACCAATAATGGACTATGGGCTCCCTGCTTGGCGCCTCATCTGATTAAAGATATAAAAATGATCGCAGGAGTTCAGAGATCAGTAACAAGAATGATTCCTAGTATCAAAGGGTTGAACTACCACCAAAGATTAAAAGAAACAGGTCTGTTCTCCTTACAACATCAGGCATCAAAGAAGTGACCTTTTACTTCTCTACAAATTACTTCAGTCTCCAGTATTAAGCAGCCAGTGTAATCTCATATATAGTAATACTAGAAATAATCTTAGATATCACAATAAGAAACTCATTGTTACAAACACTTCTACAACTAAAAGAGACAACTACTTCATTGTACGAACAATTGCTAAAATATGCTGCACCAATAATCGCCTATCCCTTAGCAAATATGTTTAATATGTCCCTTATGCAAATGAATTTCCTGGTTCAATGGAAAGCAGCAAGAGTAGTACCAATGTATAAATCTGGATTAAAAACATCAACAGAGAATTATCATCCTATATCTCTATTGCCGATCATAGCTAAAACATTTGAGAGATTATTGGCCACTCAATTACAACATTATCTGGAGAAAAATAAGGTTATTAATAAATTCCAATCAGGCTTTAGACCACTACACAGTACATCTTCAGCACTGGTAAAGGTTACGGGGGACATCACAGAGGCTTTGGACAGGTGGATATCAATGGGAGCAGTCTTTATAGATTTATCAAAAGCTTTTGACTCTTTAAACCATGACATCCTCCTGTCAAACCTCAAGGATGTTGTCTTGTCCGACCCCATGGTCAAGTGGTTTCAACAATATCTCAGTCAAAGAAAACAAATGGTAACTGTCAATGGATGGGCCGCTACAGAGGAGACTATGGTGTCGGGCATACCACAAGGCTCAATATTAGGACCAGTATTACATTAGATATGTTTATATGAATAAATTTCGAATTTCTGATCCCAGGGTTAGATACCACCTATATGCAGGTGACACCGTTGTGTATACAGAGGGAACTTCACTTGAAATTATTCAACCTACACTTCAATAGGCATTTGATGAATTACAGCATGACCTCTTGGAGTCTAGATTGTTCTTAGATGCTTGTATATTTCTCTAGACAAAAAAATCAGAGAGCATCAGAAGTTAATCTCCAAATTAAAACATTTGATAATATTAAGTTAGAATAGGCCCAGAGTTATAGATACTTTGGGATGCAATTAGACTTAGCATTAAAATGGGATCTTTATATAGAGATAGTGGAACAAAAAGTAGGAAAATGTTTGGGATTTCTGTTCAGAAACAAAAAGTATGTGAATCTACAAAGTATCATGTAATAAACACTGTAGTTATTGCCTATAATTGAAAATGATAATATCAGTTATATGGGAGCTTCACAAAACATCTTAAATAGATTCAATGTTGTCTATCACAAACTAGGGAGATTCATACTTGATGCCCTAAAGCAGACACATACAGTGGAAATGTATGAAAAGCTGGATTGGACTAGCCTTAAAGAAAGGTGCTCCTTACTTGCTTTGCTAGTCATGATCAAAAGCATTAAAGGACAGACAGCAGAATATATTGCGGAAAGATTAGTGATAAGACAAATAAAGCGGGGATTGAGATCAGCGCAGGGTTTAAAATATGTTCCACCCAAATACAGAACAAACCTGGGTAGAAGCCACTTTTTCCATAGGGGCCCTGAGCTGTGGAATTCCTTATCACAAGTTTTTAGACTAATAACAAGGTTAGAACAGGGGAAATAAAAACATGGTATAAAAAAAGAAGCCCTCCTTAGAACCCTAAGAGAGCTTAGCTGAGTAATTGTAAGACTGTATTGAAAGTGATAGGGTAACATCTGAATTGTTTTATACTAAATGTTTGAATAATTTACTTGAATATGGTTTGATTATATTTGTTGCTGATGTATTGTAACCTATATATTGTATGTACTGTTTATATTGCCTATATTTAATAACTAGCTATATTGCACAAAGGATCTCATTGGCAATGAGCTTGTCTCAGTTGAACTATCCAATTCTTTCATTGCGAAATGAAATGAATAAAGGTTTTTACTACTACTACTACTACTAAAGGCCTGGAATAGGCTGCCACAGGAGGTTGTGGATTCCAACAGTATATCTGAATTCAAGAACTAATGAGATGGCTATTTCTACTCCAAACATCAAATGATGTAGTGTCCCACTTGTGTGGGGGACAATCCTGATGGGCAAATTGCCCCCTTTTGTTCAATTAACCTAGTAGTAAACCCCAACCATGCATTCATTTCTCAAATACTACTGTTCCTATAACAGGGCCTAGACAAAGGACTCTGTCCTTCAATGCTGAAGGTACTGTTCTCCACAATCAGGGCAACTGTGGGTCACGTGGAAAGCATGGCCCGAGGCTCACACCCAGATGTACAAAGGTTTCTCAAGGCAGCAACCAACATCAAATCATGATGGAAATCAGTAATTGCCCCATGGGATTTGACACTGGTACTGAACACTCTCACAGATCAACCTTTCAAATCCATCAAGGATATGGACCTGCATTAGATGGGACTAAAGGCACTATTTCTGGTAGCAATTCGTTACGTACAAAGAATAAGAAAACTGAGGGTGCTGTCATGTAAAGACAATTCATTTAATTTACACATGAGGGGGTAACATTAAGGGTGATCCCAGCATTCATACCCAAGGTGGCATCACATTTCCACACTAATGAAACAATAGAACTGTTTGCATTCTTCACTCAACAGTCAACTGACAGAGAAAAGCCTACACACACTGTGAGAAGGGCACTGACAGTGTATCTTAACAGAACAAAATCTTTAAAAAAATGGAGAGACTGTTCATAGTGACACAAGGCCACAAGAAGGGCATGGCAGCAGCAAAGGCAACCATTGCAACCTGGATTAAGAGAACCATAACAGAGGTATGCAAGAAAGGCAGCCTGACACCTCCAGAAGGCATAAAGGCACACTCAAGAGTGGTGGCCATTTGTTGGGCACAGTTTGCCAGACGGACAGCAATCAGAAGACTTTATTCAGAAGCAAAGTCTTAGCAGCGGCCACTTACACTGACACTGAGCATATTTGCTCACTCCCACCCATTTAATTGTGTCACTGCTTCTTACAAACCCATTCTGTATGGAAATGGAATGCCATGGATATAAACAGGACACAATGGTAGTTTGTGTTAATATTTATCATGACACTCCAAGGCCTTCTCTGCGGTGATCAAAATGACTGGAGTCTGGTGAAGTACTCTGGCGAAGTGCTGCACAAAACCACTTAAAGAGAAATGTAGATTTACAATGATGATATGTTTCTTACCCAGAAGAAAGTGTACATATAGCATGTTAAGGTCTGATCTAAGGTTTGTTATGGGGAGTCTGACAAAATCCATAGTAACAGCTTGGGAAGTATCTGACTGATGAGCTGAGGAGCTCAGAGAGCTCGATTGGGGGGGTTGAAATTTGGTCCTAGGTCACATGTGCATCAAGCAGCTATCAGGTGAACATAACCTCAATCTGTAAGGAGGTGGAGTGCCATGGATATACACTAACACAATCACGTTTGCCAGGTGAGTAAACTACCATTGATAAGGGCAGGAGGAGGAGGACTGAGCATCCTAGAGAATGTTTTTCCCCTTTGGGGATTATAGACTGCAGTCTTCATTGCAATACTGCCAGCTGGGTGGCCAAAGATGGCACTGCAGCTGTGAACTGCAGTGGGAAGGTACATTGCAGTGCTGGGCATACACTGTGGGAGACAAAGTGGTAAGAGATTGGTCGCCAGCTGATTGATGCTGCACCCTGTTCCCTGATTGCTTTGGGCTTCTTATGCCCACCTGAACAGATGTCAGACACTTCCTACCCCTATTGTGGGCAGCAGGATATAGAGATGGTGCCGTACACTGGGGGGCAGGCAGCAGTGGGCTAGTTGAGTAGTGCTTCTTGAATACAAAAACTGACTGGGCACAGCCCCTCTGACTAACAAGAGGCTATAATGCTGCTCGAAGGAGGCCGAGACCAGCAGTGGCCCAGGAGTGGCAAAAGTAGGGTTGTAAGAAAACAGGAAACCTCATGTGGTGCAAAATGCATGCATTATGGTCGTATCATTGCGCTGCAACCCATTAGTACTGTGTGCATAGATGGGTGCATGCTTTCCTGGAGCAGGAGTCCCCCAGTGACAGAGGCACAATGCAAATGTCAGCTCCAGCTGTTAGATGATTAAATGGGTTAACTCCCACTACTAGGCTGGATTGTGCCTGTGATTGGGTAACAGCATAATATTACACCAGGTGGCAATGTGGAGCACACAGCCATCCCGCCCAGAAGTTTCCCCCCTCTCCGAACCCACACACAGAAAAGGACCCAGTAGGTCCAGTGGTTCCATCCACCCACTTCCCCCAGCCACTGTTGTCCCTAGCTGTTGAGCTGTACCCCTTGGCCCTCCCTATAGACATAGAAACATAGACTTTGATGGCACATAAGGACTGCTTGGCCCACCTAGTCTGCCCATTTCCCTACCTAGAGGATAAGCTGCAGATCCTATTTAACCAACAGCCTATTTCTTCCTACCCCTACAAAAATTGCCTTATGTCTGTCCCATGCATTCTTGAATTCTCCCACAGTTTTAGACCTCACAACCTCCTCAGGAAGGCTGTTCCATGCATCCACCACCCTCTCTGTGAAAAAATACTTCCTCACATTGCCCCTGAGCCATCCCCCCTCTATCTTCAAATTGTTTCCCCTTGTTCTTGCACATCTCTTTTTCTGAAAGATGCTACCCTCTTGGACTTTGTTGATTCCACTGAGGTACTTAAACATTTCTATCATGTCCTCTCTCCCTCCTTTCTTCAAGGGTATACATATTAGGCTCCTTTAGTCTCTCCTCGTATGGCTTCTCTTGCAGACCTTGCACCATTTTAGTTGCCCTCCTCTGAACTGCCTCCATCCTGTCTATGTCCTTGCGGAGATGGGGTCTCCAGAACTAGATGCAGTACTCCAGATGGGGTCTCACCAACTGTCTGTACAGGGGGATAACAGCTTCCTGTTTTCTGCTGGTGATACCTCTCCCTGTACATCCCAGTATCCCCCCAGCCCTCCCTATCGCCTCCTCGCATTGCTTGCCAACCATCAGGTCATCTGATATGATTACCCCTAGGTCTCTTTCCATTTTTGTTGTTGTAACTACCTCCCCCCCATTGTGTAATCTTCCCCTGGGTTTTTTGTTTCCCAGGTGCATTACTTTGCACTTCTTTGCATTAAATCCAAGCTGATACTTCTGACCATTCCTCCAACCTTGCCAAGTCCCTTCTCATCCTTTCCACGCCTCCTTGTGTATCAACCCTGTTGCAGATCTTTGTGTCATCTGCAAAGAGAAATACTTTTCCTTCCAGTCCCCCTGCAATGTCACTTATAAAGACATTAAAAAGGACTGGACCCAGTACTGAACCCTGCGGTACCCCACTAGTAACCCCTCTTTCTTCAGAGTGGACTCCATTTACAATTACCTTCTGTGTCCTGTTGTTCAGCCAATGTTTTACCCAGGCTACCACCTTGGGACCCACTCCCAGGCTGGTTAAATTGACTACTAATCTTTTGTGTGGGACTGTGTCAAATGCCTTGCCAAAGTCTAGGTAGGCCATGTCCACAGCCCCTCCCTGGTCTACTACTTTGGTCACCCAGTCAGAGAAATCAATTAGATTTGTCTGACATGACTTTCCCGCTGTGAACCCATGCTGCCTTGGGTCCTGTGCCCCACTGGCCTCTAGGTACTCAAAAATTCTTTCCTTCAGAAGTGATTCCTTCACTTTCCCTACCACAGAGGTCAAACTGACAGGTCTGTAGTTTTCTGCCTCCGTCTTGGTCCCACTTTTGTGAAGGGGAATCACATCCGCCTTCTTCCAGTCCTCAGGTATCACACCATCCTCCCATGATTTGCTGAAAAGCGTAGTTAGTGGTGTCACTAGTTCTCTGCTTAATTCTTTTAGAATTCTGGGGTGAATTCCATCTGGCCCCATTGCTTTGTCCACCTTCAGTTTTAGGAGTTCTTTCAGAACCCTTTCTTCTGTGAAAGGACTGGGATCAACCCCCCCTCTAGAGTGCTTCTGTTAATTGGATTAGGCACCTCCCCCACTTCCTCTTTTGTGAATACTGAACAGAAGTATTCATTCAGTATCCCTGCTTTATCACTGTCACTCTCTGCCCACCCACCATCCATTCTATTCAGCCTCACTATCCCTCCCTTTGTCTTTCTACGCTCCCTGATATACATATAAAAGGTTTTATCCCCCTTCTTAACCGAGTTAGCTATCTTTTTTTCAGTTTGTGCTTTTGCTGTTCTGACTACCCTCCCTGCTTCCTTCTGCCTTAACTGGTACAGTTCTCTGTCCTGTTCCTTCTGTGTTTCCTTATACTTCCTATATGCTATCTTTTTCTCCCTAACCTTCACCGCCACCTCTTTTGAGAACCATAGTGGCTTTTTCCTTCATTTTGATTTGTTTATTTGCTTCACACAAAGACTTGTTGCCTCTGTGATGGCAGTTTTGATATTGCCCATTGTTGCTCCACCCTCCTTCTAGCCTGTTTGCTGGTGCTTTCTAAGGCACTCTCCCATCTTGCCAAAGTCAGCCCTCCTGAAGTCCAGAACCCTCACTTTTGTAAGCTTGACTCTGTAGCAGAGTTTATCGTGAACCACACTGTTTGGTGGTCACTTGTTCCCAAATGGCTATCCACTTCTAGATCTGAGTTCCTCTCACTGTCCCCATTTGGGAGTATGAGGTCTAAGATTGCTCCCTCACGACTGGGTTCCAAAACTAGCTGTTTGAGGCATGCCACCTGAAGGGCATCAAGAATGGCCCTGCTTTTGGATGTGGCTGCCGCAAAGGTGCTCCAGTTAACATCTGGCATGTTAAGGTCCCCCATCAACAGTATCTCCCCTTTCTCTGCCATCCTAAGTATGCCTTCTATCATATCCTTGTCCATTCCCTCCCCCTGACATGGGGGTCTATATACAACCCCTGTGCTTATTGTGGTGCCATTTCCAGACTCTAAGGTGACCCACAGTGCCTCCTCTCCTCCCTGTTTACTCTTTTGTTCATTTGCTTTTATCCCTTCCCTTACATAGAGAGCTACTCATCCCCTCTTCTGCCCTCCCTGTCTCTCCTGTAGGTTGTGTACCCTGGTATGTTAACATCCCAGTCATGGTTCTCTGTGTACCATGTTTCTGTGACTGCTACAATATCAGGCATCCCTCTTCCATCAAGGCCACCAGTTCAGGGAGCTTGTTTCCCAGACTACGGGTGTTGGTACTCATTACCCTCCATTTCTTGATGGCCTTACCCCTTTTTGCCCCATCCCTGTCCTTATTGCATTTGTCACTTTCTCCATTTACCCCTGCGCTTCTCCCTATTGACATCTCTATGTTGGTGTCTATCTCACTTAGTACCCTGATATTATTTTGGGGGGGGGGGCTAGAATTTCCCTGCTCCTTTCCAGTGCCTCCCCCCTTGGCTAGTTTAAATACTTGTCCTAGAGGCCATGAGGTGCCATTTCTAGGGATTATTCAGTCTACCACCCCCTACTCTATTCTTCTCAGCTACTGCAACCAGCTGAGGCACTGCACCTTTCATCACCCTCTTCTTTACCCAGTCAGTAGCCTGGAGAAATGCAGGAGGCTTCATCTGGTTGTGCGAAGGCTTGTGTGTTTGGGAATGGCCCAGTGGTCCATTTGCATGGTTGTCCCTGCTTCTTCCTCCTCTCTGTTCTGAAAGGGGTTACAATGCTTATTGAGTATTGCTTAAAGGGGTATCACTGCCCTCATCAACCGCTTAGTGCCACCTCTAGCAACAGGGGAGGGACTCAGTTGATTAATGGAGAAACTTGGGATGGTGAAATAATTTTTCATTTGCACTTGCATAAGCAGTTCACTATAGTACCACTAGAGGGCATACCTAGATTGCATCCAGTTTTATTTGTGCTCTACTTCTTTGCGAGATGAGTTAAGATATATAAAGCAATACATTACTTGCAGTTGTGAATCTCCACTTAAATGTATTTCAACTGTGAGAAACCAGAATGGTGTCACATGAAACTGGGTATAATCTGCAACTGTAATGCAAATTTAGCCAAGTTGTATTTAATGTATTGTACATATTAAGCACAACAGTATACGGTACTGCAGCACTCCTGTTCCTATGAATTTTTTCATTTTCATTACCATTTTTTTCCAGCTGTAAGTTGTGTGTAAGAGAAAAGTGCAAAGGGTAAGTCAGTGTGATAAAAACCTAGGAGGAACTGAAACATACAAGAGCTTTATGTGAGTTTGCTTACAGGAAACATGCTGCAAAAGGCCAAGCAAGAGAATTATTAATTACTCAGCTAGTGATAGCATGGGTCTGTTGGAGTCATAGGAACAATAGTTGGCTACATAGCAGTGACTACTCCTCCACTTAACTTACGAGTACTGCCGCCGGTGAACAAGTGCTGCTGAATGCGTGTGAATGCCACACACAAGATGGCAGTGCCGAAAGAACTACGCAAGTGCTGTACTCGTGCATGAGTAGTTCTTTTAAATGGCATAATATGTAATTCCCAAGATGGTGTCACTGACAGAACTGCGCATGTGCGATGAGTGCGCATGCACAGTACTTCGCTGAGATATGGAAGTGGCGGACGAGCTGCGAAATAGTGTGGCTGTGGCGGACTGGTACCAACTGTTTTGCAGTTTCTGAAGGATAATTCTGAAACTCCAAAATGAAAGTGTTCCAGGGCCTGATCTGGTAGCTCATATTTCTGAGTTACTGCAAAATGGCTGCAGGCTCCACCCACGCAGCCATAAAATCAATTGCAGTTGCTTTGAAATGTACTATAAGCCTAATATAAGAAAAAAAAACAGCCCTTATTTATTATGCATAGTGCAGGAATTTCCAGATGAGATGTAGTTTATAATAACATCTGTAATTTCACCCTTTCAGCAGCCTGTCTTGTACACCACTGTGAGTTCTGTGACAAACTTGGATGGCTATCCCCCAGACTATCATGCATTTGCCCTGGGGTGTTTTGTTGACAAAGTGCTCTGGACTGCCACCCCTCCTATCCTGGTTGAGCAGCTAAGGATTACTAATGTTGGTAACCCCTTTAGAGCCAATGATATGTCCCTGCCTTCTGTCCCAAAAACTCACACTGCTGTGGGTGATCAGGCCTGTGCTGCATGAGCACATGGGCTCTGGAACTCCTTCCTGCTATCTGTTCCTGGTTCCTCCTCTCACTACCTTTTTAGAAGGTCTTTATCAAACCACATGAAAGATACCTCTGCCTACTTTTGAATGGTTGACTGGTTTCCCCTTAATTAGTGTCTGTGGGCCAAAGTATTTCCCCAGTCTACCTTGTGAGTCTAGCTGAGCTCCTTGTGCTATATGCACCTGCTTTTACTTTAGGTTTTGTGCTTTTGCTATTTGCTGTTCCTGCATCAAAAGACTGTACAATTTTAGCTGGCCCACTGGCACAGCGTTAGCACTACTGCCTGCGGTGCTGACAGTCTAAGGTTGGGAGTGACCTCGGAAGTTGGAGAATCAGCTGGGGGGATCGAGTCTCCAATGGACAGCTCTCCTCCAGGGATGGAGGGGATCAGTGGCTGGCATTAGCTTGGCCTCTAGCAGAGGCTGGGAGTTGGCACACTGACACTGACACTGCATAATGGGGGGAGTGGAGGTGGGACAGATGCCCGGCATGCTGCGTGCAGAAGAGTGCACAGCACCACTATTGGCACCACTGCATGCCACTTCCTTCATGCCAGGGGAAGGAAACACGAATAACTGCTGACTAGTAGGATGACATGGGTTTCCCACAGGCTCCGCACCCAGCTATCTGGGCATGTCCAGACAACATCTGGATCTTGTTCTTGATGGGGCTATGGGGGGGCCCCACTGACCCCACTGGGGGGGAGCTCTGGGAGAAGATACCAGACAAGGTAAGTCCCAGAGGATGTCGGGGTGATGGGGCTGGGGGGACTGGTGGATGGGGGCTGGTCAGCATGGAGGTCCATAAAGAAATCAACAAAGAAAAGACTGTACAATTTTAGCTGGCCCACCAGTGCAGCATTAGCGTTATTGCTTGCGGTGCCGATGTCCCAAGGTTGGGAGCGGCCTCGGGAGTTGGAGGATCAGCTGGGTGGGAGGAGGATTGAGCATCCAGAGGACTGCTCTTCTCCTCTGGAGAGGGAGGGGATCAGTGGCTGGCATTAGATTGACCCCTAGTGGAGGCAGGGGGTTGGCACACCGACACTGCATAATGAGGTGAGTGGAGGCAGGGCAGATGCCTGGCATGCTGCGTGCAGGAGAGTGCACAGCAGCACCATTGGTGCCATTGCATGCCACTTCCTCCATGCCAGGGGAAGGAAACAGGAAAACTGTCAACCAGTAGCATGACACCGGTCTCCCACAGGCCTCACACCCTGCTATCTGGGCACGTCCAGGCAACATCTGGATCCTGTTCTCACTGGGTCTATGGGTGGGGCCTCACTGACCCCGCCAGGGGGCAAGCTCTGAGAGAAGGTGCCAGACAGGATAAGTCCTAGAGGATGTTGGGGTGATGGGGCTTGGGGGGCGGTGGATGGGGGCTGGTCAGCATGGAGGTGCATAAGGAAATCAACAAAGAAAAGACTGTACACTTTTTGTATTATGTACCTTGTTGTTATCTCTTTTGTATTTAACTATGCTCTTGTTGTCATCTTATGTATTGTAGTCACCTGATTGTCCTTCTCTTTGTAACCTCCCTGGTTTTACCTGAAAATAGGCATTTCATTGTTTAGTGTGATTACCTGGCCAATAAAGAATAACAAAATAAACTAAATAAATTACTTAGGTATAAAAGTTATTTTATTGCCTCTCCATTTGATGGTTTCATAGAAAATCCTGCAGATTTTTTCAGACCAGGTGATTGAATGACATAATCTTTCATGTAACTAGATCCAGGGAGAACTGCAAATAACAGTGCATATCTATCATGTGCAAATAACAGTATAATACTAATTTATGCTAATTTAGTTGTAACCCCCCTGCACATGTTGGTTCCCAAAAATCTCCTAGGAGCTTGCCTAAATACCCCCAGCCTGGATGGTGTTCGGCATTTAAGCCGTTTATTTGTGAGTGCTTTTAGAGCCTATGGTACTGTCTCTTTAAGAGCTGTCTGCTTGCAGACAGGATTAGTACATGGGGGGACTGTGTGATTCGCTGCTCGAGTCCCGCTCGAGCTGCTGACAAATCGCTCCGTTTCTGCTGTCACTAAGTCGGCAGAGTGAGCACTTTTCAAAGATGTAACTGTTTGCTAGAGATCAGTTAGAGTGTTAGTGGAAATGTAATTTGTCCAACCTGCCTTTCTTGCAGCTGGGACTTTGTGTGCTTTGCCCCTCCATTTTGGATCTGAACTGCAGAATAGATCCAATCAGGTAGAAGGGGCACCTAAAATGGAGTTTAAGCTGACCAACCAGGATCAGGACTCTCTCGGGAGCTGGCTGGCCATAAGGGATATAGCCAATAATTCTGGGAAGTGAAGTTCTGGACTGTGGCGCCTTTTTGCACCAATAGGGGGAGTTTTGAGTGATTGGCAGCTGAAGCCCACCAATTGGACTGGGTGATGCCTGACTGTAATTCTCTGCCTGGTGTCTGGGAAGGCAGATCCGTTGTGACTGCGACTGGGGAAGGAGCTCCAGGCTTCTGCACTGCAGAGTTTTCGTGCGGGAAGCGCATGTGGAGGACTAAAGTTGGGCGGCACGTTTGCCATGGCGATTCGGACTGAATCCGCTGTTACTGAGGAAAGGAGAGGCTGAATAGTTAAGAACCAGGCTCACCCTGTAGAGGACTGGAGAAACTGCTTCATCACGCTCGGTCTGTCAGGAAAGTGAAGCTGCATCGCAAACTCCCGGGTTGGCAGTAAGTGCGATCGGGACCTGAGAGCAGCTGCCTGGTATAGTAACTTCTTTTACATATAAATGTGTGGGGTGTGTCCTGCTTTGCAGAACCTTGTTCCCCTGCGGTGCGAAGGGCGTCCAGAAATCCATGCCACTCTCGGGGACAGCTTCCAGCATTAAGTTAGTGAGTGCAAATCAGGGTAGCTCCCTGCCATCTATACCTTTAATTGCAAGTGTTTCATCTGATTTTCTCTCTTTCTTGCTGCATGAATTGAGCCAACCAGCTCCGGATTACAAATGGGTATTGTGCAAGTGTTTTTTACATCACAGGGCCCCAACCAGCTGCATGGATCCTGGCTAGCCCCCCCCATCCTGGGTACCCAGTGAAAGTGAAATTCAGGGACTCTGAAATTGCGCACAGTACTGTGAATAATAATGTAATTGATCTAATTAAACCTGATTTCCCTCTGTCCTTGTTGCCATCACCTAAATAAATCAGATCTGCTTGTTTCAGCAAAGTTACACTGACTAAGGTATGTGTTTATGTTAAAGTATTGTACAGTGGCTATCGTATTACATCATCTTGTTTTACAGGGGGTCCCCAGAGTCAAGCTGACCGAACCAGTCCTGTGGTAAGTGTCTCTGGTGAAGGTACTCCTGGTGTATTGTGTGGGTTACTAGTAGGCGTAAAAGGGGGTCTCATTGTCCCAGAGCAAACCCTGACCTCTGGGTGGAGGCACCCACCATAGAACCTAGGCCCCTCAACCTGTTAGCAGTTAGGCAGGCAGGGGTAGTAGCCCTTGGGATAGCGTCACCTGGGTTGACATCTTGGAGGCACCGCTGGGATTCTTCGCGTCCTCTAGTGGCCAAGTGAAGGAAGTACCCCATTATGTCTAAATTAAAGGAAAAGATGGAGGGGGATACTACACCCAAGTTAAAACTCGATCCCATTAAGATGATGTTGCATAAATTGATGGGGTGGAGCAAAGCTGAGGAGTTGGACTCCCAAAAGACTGTATTACTGTTGGATGTCCCCTTGGGGATTAAAAGCGCTGACCCTGTCTCTACTGTCGAGCGTGTTAAATGTCTGGGCAAGGTGGAAGTAAAAGAGTGATGTGCTGACTTGCTCGAACAGACCCTGCAAGTGCTGCTTTCATGCAGTATTATGATAGACCCTGAGAGGGTGCCCCCAGTGATTTTCCCCGAAGGTGCCCAGAAGGGATGGAGGGTTATTCACGTACATAGTGGTTTGGTCACCCCGGGTGTGTCCCCTAAGACCAATAGTTTCAAGACAAACTGCTCAAACTGTTAGCCGCAGAAGGGAGAACTGCTCAGGAATTGATAAAGGTATTAGACATCTCGGGCGACCACACTCCCCTGCCGTCCCCAGGTACATCTCCTGGGTCATCTAAGAGCTCCATACTAGCCCCACCCACTATGGTCATTCCTTCAATACAATTAGACTCCTATTGGAGATTGAGACTCTTCTCTGGTACTGTGCCCGTGCCTTCAGGGCAAGATGATTTGGAGACCTGGATAGACTATGCTATGCCTTTAGTGCAAGAGTGGCAGTGTTCTGAGGGGGGGAGAAGAGGAAACAGCTGATGGAAATCTTGAGGGGTCCTGCACTGGAAGCCATTCGGTTCCTATGGGCCACTAGTCCAGAGGCAACTGCAGCAGAATATCTTTCTGCTTTAGAGGGGGTGTTTGGCAGCACTGAAACCGGAGAGGATCTGTTATGGAAATTCAAGTCAGCAAAACAGTGGAGAAAAGAGAAATTGTCTACATTTGTTACTAGAATGGAGAGGGCTTTGCAAAAGGCTCACTGAAAAGGGGGAGTGACTGCCCAAACACTAAACCAGGTCTGATTAGACCATATAGTGAAGTCAGCCAGATTTTCAAGTGTAATACTGCTGAAACTCAAATTGCAAGACCGGAAGGCCAACCCTCCTAAATATTGTCAATTGATGAGAGAGATTCGTTAAATCGAAACCGATGAAGAGGGGTGGGAGCCCTATGCTGGGGCCATGAATCCATGCCAGACCCCTGAGCAGAGTGAGCCAGACGAGACTCATCAATTGAGAGGGTTGATCAAGGGGTTGACAGAGACCTATCAGGAGCCGGATCTGTATCAAGCTCCCCCTGAGCCCAACAGTGGAGTGGGAGTGCATGTTGTTTCCTCTGACCCCTGGATTGAGAGTAACTTGAGAGCAGAAATTAGAGATCTATGGGCAATGGTGAGGGAGCTGCAACAGGCTGCTATCACCCCCAATAGAATTGGGGAACCAGAGGTACCACGAGGTAAACATCCCATTCAAGAAGAGCCATGTAGAGCCCCTGAGGTGCCCCGCCAGATAAGAGATCCTCTTCCCTTCAAAGACAACCAAGATACTAAGTTCTGTTACCATTGTGGGGAAGATGGACACTTTCAGACTGAGTGTCGGCTGCCAGAAAACTTGAGGAAAGTTACCAGCAGGTTAGTGGCCTGGCATCGCAAAACCTGTGCCTGGTCACCAGGAGGGGCCAACCATAAAAGTTTTGCCACCAGGGCCAATGCCTGAGCGACCTCTCAAGAAATACCCCCTGAATGGTCTGAAGTGGTGGGTCCCTCCATGGAGACTATGGTGAAAATGCACGGGGTGTCCACTAGAGCTGTACTAGACAGTGGCTCCCAAGTGACAATCATGTTTCAGGACTGGTATTAGAAGCATTTGTCTGATGTGCCCCTGCAACCCCTAGAGGGGCTACATGTGTGGGGTTTGAGTGAGAAGGCCTACCCCTACTCTGGTTATATCCGAATTTGTTGTCTTTTCCTACTTCTGTGGCTGAAGTGGTAGAGCAAATGGAGACCCTGGCCTTAGTGTGTCCCCTTACTGGACTGTATGATGGGGTCCCGTTGTTGATTGGAACAAATGCACATATGTTTGGGCGACTGGTGTAGCTGTATTCTGAAAAACCAAAGTCCAGGACTGGCAGAGCCCTAAGAATCCCGGCTTTAATTAAAAGGGCCTATGAAGCACAGAGAAATGTTGGTAGGATGGAGCCCGAGGAACCGGTGGGGGTCGTCTGGAAGAAGGACCCGGAATCTTTGCTGTTAGCACCAAATGCACAATGTGTTCTACAAGAAGTCCATATCAAGAAGGATGTTAAGAACAAAATATTAATGCTAGATGCACCAGGGGATGAGAAACTGCCCGAGGGGCTGCTGGTCAAACCCAGTATCCTGCCTGCTAGAGCTCATACTTTTGCCAGAAGAGTAATGGTTCAAGCTCACAATGTGTCTGACAGAGAGATCCGAATAAATCAAGGCTGCACCCTGGCCACTGTGCGGATACTGCCATCCTGCCCAGTAACAAGAGTTCGGGGAAGAGTGACAGAGTGACACCTGACTTGTTTGATTTCTGTGACTCCCCGTTGCCAGCTGAATGGAGAGAAAGGATCAGTGAGAAGTTTGCCCAGCGAGACCAGGTGTTTTCTTTGAAGGAATGGATGTAGGATGTGTGCAAGGAGCTGAACACCGTGTAACCCCTAGGTGGTGCTATCCCAAGGGCTACTACCCCTGCCTGCCTAACTACTAACAGGTTGAGGGGCCTAGGTCTAATGGCGAGTGCCTCCACCCAGAGGTCAGGGTTTGCAATAGTTAAACTAACTTGGCCACAGCCCTCTGGGACACTGCGACACCCCTTTCTTCCCACTAGTGGCCCACACAATATATCAGAATTACCTTCACAGTATACACTTACCAACAGGACTGGTTCAGTCAGCCTGACTCTGGGGACTCCCTGTAAAACAAGATGATACAGTGCAAAAACCACAGTACAATACTTTAACATAAACGAATACCTCAGGCAGTGTAACTTTGCTGAAACAAACAGATCTGATTTATTTAGGGGGATATAACAAGGACAGGGGGAAATCAGGTTAATTAGTTTAAACGCATTAATAATCACAGTACTGTGCACATATTTCAGAATCCCAAATGTCCCAAATGTCACTCTTACTGGGTACCCAGGCAATAAGAGGCTAGCCTATTTGGTGCAGCTGGTTGGGGCCCTGAAGATGGAAAATGCATGCACAACACCCAAATTGTAATCCGGAGCCGGTTGGCTCAGTTTGTGAAGAAAAAAACCCCAAACAATTAGATGACAAAGTTGCAATTCGATAAACCGATGGCAGGGAGCTACCCTGCTTGCACTCACAGCCCAATACTGACAAATGAATGGGAGGTAGGTTGTCCTGGATTGCCAGGAGGAACAGACCATGTGGGCAAGGTCTTTGTGACTGGACCCCAATGCAGTTTGGAGCAAATGGATGTAGTCTGGATTAAGATGGGGTTTACTTCCAGTTTCATGCATTGAATTCACTGTACAGTGGATTTGAAATGCGAGTCCCCACAAGCACTACACACATTTATATGTAAAAGGAAAGTACTATACCAGGCAGGCTGCTTCTCTATCCTGATTGCAATTACTGTACAATACCCGGGAGAACACACAGCAGATTCACTTCCTGACAGACCGAGCGCGATTCTGCAATTTCTCCAGTCTTCTACAGGGTGAGCCTGGTTTCTACTCTTCAGATCTCCTTGATTCTCTTCACAGGTTGGATTCAGTCCAAACAAGCACTTGCACAAGCTGCGGGCTTGGGGTCTTATACGCGTTTCCCGACTAAAACTGTGCACCGAAGGAGCACAGGGCTCCTTCCCTCTTCACTGCCAGAGCTAATCTGAAACTCCAGTAGACAAAACCGGGCACTTCCTTTGAGTTCCTCCCAGTTCTTGGCTGGTTTGGCTGTCACTCACAATAAACTCCCCCTGTTGGCGGAAAAAGGCGCCGAGGTCAAAACTACATTTCCCAGAGTCACTGCCCATACAATCCTCTTGTGGCTGGCTCAGCTTAAGAGTCCAAGTTCTGATTTGCCAGCAGCAGGCTCCACTTTAAAAGATCCCCCACGCTGATTGGTCCAGTTCAGCAGTTCAAAACTAGAATGGAGGGCTAGGCAAAACAATTCAGCTACAAAGGAAAGCAAGTTAGACAAACTGTATTTTCATTATTACTCTAAATGATTTCTGGCAAACAGTTACATCTTTTAGATAGGCTCCCTTTGCACTCTTAGCGACTGCAAAAACGGAGCAAATTGGCAGCAGCTCGAGTGGGACTCAAGCAGAGAAACACACAGTCCCCCCATACAATCTAATTATGTTTGCAAGCAGACAGCTCTTAAACAGACAGTACCAGAGGCTCTAAAAGCACTCACAGATAAATGGCTTAAATGCCAAATACCATTCAGGCTTGGAGCATTCAAGCAAGCGCCTGGAAGACTTTTGGGAACCCCCATTTGCAGGGGGTTACACCCGCATCTGGCTACATGACGAAAGGCCATTTTGTGACAGGTCTCGACACTTGACACCTGCTGACATAGATGATGTGAGAAGACATCTGCAAGAGATGCTTGCGGCTGGGGTAATACAAGAATCCTGAAGTCCATATGCTTCACCTATCGTGGTAATGAGGAAAAAGAATGGAACAGTTAGGATATGCGTGGATTATCGCACTTTGAACCGGTGGACCATTCCAGATCAGTACACCATGCCATGCATTCAGGATTCATTGGACTGCCTGAATGGTAGTAAGTGGTTCTCGGTGTTGGACCGTCACAGTGGGTACTATCAGATCCCAATGGCCCCAGAAGACCGTGAAAAGACTGCCTTTATTTGTCCACTTGATTTCTGTGAGTTTATGAGGATGCCTCAAGGGATTTCGGGTGCTCCAGCCACTTTTCAGCACCTGAAGGAGTGTGCAGTGGGGGATATGAACTTGTTAGAGTGCCTGGTATACCTGGATGATGCCATTGTGTTTGGCAGCTCACTGGAGGAACATGAAAGCAGGTTATTCAAGGTGTTGGATCGACTGGAAGATTTTGGCCTTAAATTGTCCATTGATAAGTGTCAATACTTTCAAACATCAGTAAAATATGTGGGACATATAGTATCCACTGAGGGCATGGAGACTGACCCCAGTAAAGTTGAGGCATTGACCACCTGGCCCCAGCCAAAAAATCTGAAGCAGCTGCAGAGATTCCTGGGTTTCTGTGGTCATTATTGGCGTTTCATCAAGGACTATTCAAGTGTGATCCACCCTTTACTTAACTTTACTCAAGGGTATCCCCAACCCACAAAAGATACAAAAAGTCAGTGACCCTTGAGACTGAAAAAATGTATTTCCGTCCTAATGAAGTGTTTGGGGCCCGCTGGACTCCTGATTGTGAGACTGCTTTCCATGAAATCATACATCAACTTACCCATGCTCCAGTGTTGACCTATGTTGATCCTACAAGACCGTATGTCTTTCATACTGATGCTAGCTTGCAAGGGTTGGGGGCTGTGTTGTATCAGGAGCACACAAATGGCCTGAGACCAGTGGCCTTTACCAGCAGGAGCCTGACCCCGTCAGAAAAGAACTATCCAGTGCACAAACTAGAGTTCCTAGCTTTGAAGTGGGCCATTGTTGATCAATTTCATGAGTACTTGTATGGAGCTAAGATACTGGTAAAAACTGACAATAATCCTTTGACCTATGTGCAGACTTCAGCTAAGTTGGATGCCACGGGCCATAGGTGGCTCACTGCATGGTCTACATACGACTATGCAGTTGAATATAGAGCAGGCCTGAACCATATAGATGCTGATGCTCTCTCCCGGAGGCCGGTTCCTTCGAATAATTGGGTCAGACTGTCAGAACCGGATATTCGAGCACTCTGCCAAAAGTTTGACAGGGAGGAAAAGATGTCCACGGACGCAGTGGACTGCATGGTGGATTGTTTGGGGCCACCCGAGAACTGCATACCTGCCGCTTATTGCCATTTTTCTGCATTGGATACTGGTGCTTTGCCTCAGTTCAATAATGACAGTATTCAGCGGGCTCAATCCTGAGATCCTATGATCAAAACAGCTCTAGAAGCCCTTCCAGCAAGGAAAGATGTGTCAAAATTACACTTCACTGATTTGAGAACTGCATTGCTATATAAAGAAGGCCCTAAATTGAGAATGAGGAATGGACTGTTATACAGAGAGACAATGGACAAAGGGGGCCAACTGGACAAGCAACAGTTAGCTTTGCTTGCTGCCTTTCGAGAGCTGGTGCTGAGGTCCCTACACAATCACATGAGACACCTCGGCATAGACAGAACCCTTGATTTAGTGAGATTTAGATTTTATTGGCCTAAAATGGGGGCTGATGTGGAACAACACATTAGAACTTGTAGTCGCTGCTTACAGCGGAAAGCTTTGCCCCAGAGGGCTGCCCCCCTTGTTAACATCACCACTAGTGCACTCATGGAGTTGGTCTATATTGATTTTCTGAGTCTAGAGTCAGATCAAAGAAATATCGGTAATGTACTGGTAGTCACTGACTATTTCACTCGATATGCTCAAGCATTCTCCACCAAGGATCAGAAGACATCCACTGTGGCAAAAGTGCTTATAGAAAATTTCTTTGTTCACTATGGGGCCCCCCAAAGAATCCATTCTGATCAAGGGCAGGACTTTGAGAGTCGCCTGATTAAAAAGATGCTTTCATTGTGGGGGGGGTGTGTGAAAGTCAAGAACTACCCCCTATCATCCTAAGGGAGACCCCCAGCCTGAATGGTTCAGCCGCACTCTGCTTGACAGGTTAGGCACTCTTCAACCAAAAGACAAGCCCAGATGGAGCCAACAGATTAGCACACTGGTACGTGCCTACAACTGCAACAAAAGTGATGCCACTGGGTTTCCCCCCTATTGACTAATGTTTGGAAGAGAAGCCCGACTGCCAGTAGATGTTTGCTTTGGAGTTTCTCCTGATGGGGTTCAAGCAGCTACTCATTTACAGTATGTGCAAAAATTAAAGGCCCAATTAAACCATGCGTACCAACTGGCTCAAACCATGGCTGCCAAAATAAATCTAGCCAATAAAGAAAGGTATGACAACAAAGTGAAAGCCCCGGAACTCAGGGAAGGAGATCGAGTGTTGCTGAGGAACCTAGGACTGCATGGCAAGCATAAGATTTCTGACAGATGGCATCACCTTCCTCACATTGTAGTGGGCAAACTAGATGATCTGCCTGTGTACAAAGTACGGCCTGAGAATAATTCAAAAGATGTGAAAACTATGCATAGAAATCATTTGTTGCCCATTGGACAGATCCTGATAGAGTCTGAGCCCCCAGACAATGCCCCCTCTGGACCAGTGACTAGAGCTGCTGCTAAGAAAAAATCAAGAAAGACTGCACCTACAGAAGCTAAGTTAAAGTGTCCCCCCCACAAGTTTCAACTGAACATGACTGTCAGTCTATGTCAGAGGAAAGTGAGTGTAACCTTGAATATTACCCTTCTTATGAACTGAGTCAACTGTTTCGGGGCAATCCCCTAGTCAACCCAGGGGATGAAGCTGGGTCTTCTGGACTGTCTAAGCCCCCAGCTTTGTCCCTGGAGCCAATGCTACCGGAAGGTGAAGTGCAAAGCATCAAATCAGAGGATGTGAAATCATTGTGCATAGTTGAACTGCTTGACTTTTCAGAAGAAGGGAGTGATGTACTGGAGCAAGCTGGTGATACACCAGAACCAGTACAGTGTGTTGAGTGCCCTGATAGTTCCCTGCCAGTACCAGGAGTCTCCACAGTTGATCCAAGTGTTGTGGACTCAGAAATTGTAAACCATGGAGCTGAGAATGCCCTGAATTCTAGCCTCCCTGCCCCAATAGAGACCCCATTGGCAAGTACAGACAGTGCTGAAAGTGAGTCTAACCATTCAGAAACTGTGCCCGTTCCCCCCAGAAGGACTAGTCGAGAGGTGAGGCCCGTAGTACAGCTGAGTTACGAGTCCCTGGGCAGACCTGTGGACCTACTCCTCAATGTGGTTCATAAGGGAGTGTATGTAACCCCGAGCTCGCTGCCCAAACTAAGCCTGGGAGATAAATCCAGACTACTTGTGTTGCCCTCTGAGTATAGTGCCCCCTGCCACTTCCAGCCCCAAGGTAGCTGATAGGGACGGGCCCCCTTTATCTAGGTTTCATGTGCAGAAAGTAAAGACCTGAGTTAAAATATTTGTATATATATATATATACATATTTACTGTTGTATGATCAGCAGTAGAATGCATAATACAGTGTACGTGTATCTGTCAGAGGTTAATATGCTGATTGCTGTTTGAAAAAGCATGACAGTTCAAATGTTCTACCTAAAAGTGATTTAGGGGGTATCTACTTGATGCGGACGTCAAGCTTTTCAGGCTAGGAAGGGTGTAACCCCCCCCCCCGCAAATGGGGGTTCCCAAAAGTCTCCTAGGAGCTTGCCTAAATACCCCCAGCCTGGATTGTGTTTGGCATTTAAGCTGTTTATTTGTGAGTGCTTTTAACGCCTATGGTACTGTCTCTGTAAGAGCTGTCTGCTTGCAGGCAGGATTAGTACATGGGGGGACTGTGTGGTTCCCTGCTCAAGTCCTGCTCGAGCTGCTGACAAATCGCTCCATTTCTGCCGTCACTAAGTCGGCAGAGTGAGCACTTTTCAAAGATGTAACTGTTTGCTAGAGATCAGTTAGAGTGTTAGTGGAAATGTAATTTGCCTAACCTGCCTTTCTTGCAGCTGGGACTTTGTGTGCTTTGCCCCTCCATTTTGGATCTGAACTGCAGAATAGATCCAATCAGGTAGAAGAGGCACCTAAAATGGAGTTTAAGCCGACCAACCAGGATCAGGACTCTCTCCGGAGCCGGCTGGCCATAAGGGATATAACCAGTAATTCTGGTATGTGAAGTTCTGGACTGTGGCGCCTTTTCGCAACAATAGGGGGATTTTTGAGTGATTGGCAACTGAAGCCCACCAATTGGACCGGGTGGTGCCCGACTGTAATTCCCTGCCTGGTGTCTGGGAAGGCAGATCTGTTGTGACTGCGACTGGGGAAGGAGCTCCGGGCTTCTGCGCTACAGAGTTTTTGCGCGGGAAGCGCGTGTGGAGGCCTACAGTCGGGCGGCATGTTTGCCGTGGCGATTCGGACTGAATCCGCTGTTACTGAGGAGAGGAGAGGCTGAATAGTCAAGAACCAGGCTCATCCTGTAGAGGACTAGAGAATCTGCTTCATTGCGCTCGGTCTGTCAGGAAAGTGAAGCTGCATCGCAAACTCCCGTGTTGGCAGTAAGTGCGATCGAGACCTGAGAGCAGCTGCCTGGTATAGTAACTTATTTTACATGTAAATGTGTGGGGTGTGTCCTGCTTTGCAGAACCTTTTTCCCCTGCTGTGCAAAGGGCATCCAGAAATCCACACCACTCTCGGGGACAGCGTCCAGCATTAAGTTAGTGAGTGCAAATCAGGGTATCTTCCTGTTATCTGTACCTTTAACTGCAAGTGTTTCTTCTGATTTTATCTCTTTCTTGCTACACGAACTGAGCCAACTGGCTCCGGATTACAATTGGGTATTGTGCAAGTGTTTTTTCCATCACAGGGCCCCAACCAGCTGCACGGATCCTGGCTAGCCCCCCCCCCCCATCCTGGGTACCCAGTGAAAGTGACATTTAGGGACTCTGAAATTGCGCACAGTACTGTGAATATTAACGTGATTGATCTAATTAACCTGATTTCCTGCTGTCCTTGTTGCCATCCCCTAAATAAATCAGATCTGTTTGTTTCAGCAAAGTTACACTGACTAAGGTATGTGTTTATGTTAAAGTATTGTACAGTGGCTATCGTATTACATCATCTTGTTTTACAGGGGTCCCAGAGTCAAGCTGACCGAACCAGTTCTGGGGGTAAGTGTCTCTGGTGAAGGTACTCCTGGTGTATTGTGTGGGTCACTAGTAGGCGTAAAAGGGGGTCTCAGTGTCCCAGAGGGCTGTGATCACGTTAGTTGAACTACTGTAAACCCTGACCTCTGGGTGGAGGCACCCACCATAGAACCTAGGCCCCTCAACCTGTTAGCAGTTAGGCAAGCAGGGGTAGCAACCCTTGGGATAGTGCCACCTGGGGGTTACATCTTTATGTTAATTTAAGTTAAAAGGTAAACGTGGTGTGTATGAAATATGAATATGGAACACTTAGAGCAAAAAGACTGTATTCTAACAGGTAACATGTCTAACCCATAGAAGTTTCCAACAATTTGGACATATAACTTAATTAAATAACAAAATATACAAATGTCTAATGAATGTACAAATGTATATTTTTAGTTACCACAATTGCCCTGATGGCACGGGGTCATACTGTCTAAAGGAAAAACAGCTCCTACAATAACAGCACAGGCAAAACAGCTAATTCAGAAACAGCTAATGCACACAATGCTGTTGGCCTAGAACAGCTTGATCCAGGCTACAGCAAGGCACTGTGAACAGAGAGGCAGGAGATGGGCAGTGTGGTGATTGATGTGAATTTTACTGACACATAGGTGGTACACAGAGTGTAGTGGCAAACAGCACAGCCCTGAAACAACCCTCCCCAAGCAGACAGTTGCCCCCCCCCAGCAAGAAGTTCATTCAGACCTGTAAGCTGAGATTGGAAGCAATACCCCTCAGGTAATCAGACATTATGTGAGAATCATATGCAGCCACAATGACGAAAATGTGTCTGCTGGCATCCTTGTATTTGCACTTTGCACACTGCATAGTGTTGCCCACATTGTGCTGCGCCAGCTTGAGATCTGTAAACCATTGCTGTGCAGTTAGGGCCCTGATAAATTGCCAAATGTCCAGGTGGCATTCTCCAATCCTTGTGGAAAAATTGCGGTACCATGCCTCAACGGCATTATTTGTATGGGGCATGCCATCCCTCACTGCCTCATAGACGTTACAGCAATGCACAGGGTACATTGAATGGCACCTCCTGGACTGCCTGACAGGCCTGCCAACCCAGGTGTCCTTGAAGTTGTCTAGAAGGGTAGTTAGCATGTCTCCATGGTCCTTGCAGTAGTCCATTGCCTGCACATTTCTTGTAGGCTGCCACAACCTTATCTGGGGGCACGAATGCCAGCGCCACCAGCAGCCTCACATGCAGGGCGAATTCTGGATCTGTGGTATACAACCCTGCTAGGCCCTTGCTCTGCTGTGCCTTCTACCACATGGCCTGGGTGAAGTGGAAGAGGCACCCATGAAGCTGACATCCGAGAAGCACAGTGTTGAAGGCCTTCATCACTCCCTGCTCAAAGTCCGTGTGCATGCACCGTGTGTCCAATCCGGGGAACAGGGCTTTCAGCTGTTGGAGGGCAGTGGTGTATATATATATTTTTAAATTTATTTATTGAAATGTTTCACCAGGAAGGCACGCAGGTTGCTCATCTCCTGGTGCGACCTGGGGGAATAAGCTGACCCAGGGTCCACAGGTGCGCCCTCTCATCAGAATGTACACTGCTGGGAAGATTGTATTGTCCACCATGCCATGGATGGTGTACCGTTAGGCAAAGAGTGGAGGCATGACCCAGATTGTGCCATCAGCAAACAGGCTGACACACCACTCCAGCTGCGCTTGAGTTGGTCATTTGGTGAACAGCAAGCACCTGCTCTCTCCTGGGCCACTGTTGAACTGCAAGAACAGTTCCCTGTCCTCTGTGGTGGTGTATTCCTCTGGGATGGCTAGATCCAGCAGTGACATGGGCATGGGTGGTGGGCATCGTGCCACTGTCCTAGCTCTGGCAACAGTCTGCTTTATCAATGGCAGTGCAGATAACCTTCCAGTCACAGCCGGGGATGCCCCTGGTGCAGGCAGTCATCACCTCACAGCATGACTCTGGTGGTACAGGCATGGTCCTTCACTGCGGCCATCATGCCAACAGGTGACCACAGAAGCGGCTTCAGTGACATGGTTGTGTGCACCAGCCTCGTGCACAACCTCTTTGGCAACTGTGTTGAAAGGGCCTGGGCAGTATGAACAGTCATAGTACATGCACTTCCAATACTGCTTCTCATGCAGTACCTGCTCCTTTCTATATAGGAACCAAGTGTGCAGCAGTAGGCATCCAGCCTTTTGGCTCTTGATGTACTGTAGAGGCATCCTGTCATCTGGTACTCCTCCTCTAGTGACTCCTGATGGGACACTGGACCTATTACGGACACACACATTTATACTGGCCTCCTGATTGCAACAGCACACACACTTGTTCCCTCCCTGCATATGTGAATGCCCTCCTGCTCCACACAGGTAGACTACAGGGGCTGCTGTTAATGTTTGTGCTTGCCTGGGCTGGCTTTTCTACAGAAGAGGCTGTTGTCATGGTGATCCTCCATCAGCTGCAGGGTGTGTGCAGTGCTGTTCAGCTGCTGATGGTTTTCACTCGCCTGTCCCAGCCATCCGAAAAGCAGCAGTACTCCCCGTTATGCACATGCATGGAGGGAGGTAGGACTGTGGAAAAGCAGCCAGAAACACCCCTGAGCAGTGCAGGTTTCAATAGGCACACATGCCTTTCTTCTCTGTGGACCATACTGTGGGTGTCATTGCCAAGTGGCCGTCACTGTCACTGCATATGTAACACAGCAACAAGTGGAAGCCAGCATGGCACATGCACGGTACTACTTTTTACATGCAGTACTGGGGGAATTTTAACTGGCACATTGACTGTTACTGTGCTGCAGCTACTAGTGCACTGCCTGCTAGCAAGGACAACTCCAGCTGCTCGCGGCTGCCTACAGACATCCACTGTTCCCATGTCTCTCCCACTAGCACCCAGTAGCAGTGTAGCCTTCTATGCCACTAGCATTGCTCGTGACTTTTGACCACTGCAACAGAACAGCTACACTCACAATCTGGAGCTCCATACCCAGAACGGACCACTGTTATGGCAACGGCTCTTCTTTTCTGCACACTACAGGACCGGGGAGGTCACTTACAATTGGGTAATGTTTCTTTTGTTGGGGGGGAGATAAGAGGGGCTTCTGTGCACAATGGATGACTTGATAACTGGGATGGAGAGCCAAAGGAATACAGGAAAGGAGGACACAGACACCCGCATGTCATCGAAGATTTTTCACGGCATTCGGTACATTTCATGGACACCGTGAAGGCCATGCTAACAGTGTCATTTTTACAGCCTTAGCCATTACCAGTACACAGAGCTTCTCACTGTGCTTGCAATACACTGTTGCTGCTGCAGGGGACACTTCACAGGGTTTGGAACAGTGGGGTAGCATGGAACCTGACAGCTCATTACTGCCCCCTTACTTTCCATCCCTTCAACTGTTGCATGGGCTGCTGGTAGCACTGTGCACAGTCCATGGGAGCAGCACTCGGGCAAAGGACTACTGGCTCTTCCAGGTATGTGTCTGGGGCTGCACTGTAATGCCTAGAGCTGCATGCCCTTGCCATTGCACTGTCACCTACGGTTACCACATGTGCCTGCTGCCAGCAGCAGCGATGGGTCTCTCCTGTCCAGTATGATGTGGCAAAAGGGGGGACTGTTGGCATCGCAGCACACATGGGTGTAGGTAAAATATATGGTGGGCGCTATGCCTGCTGCCGCTGCATTCTGGCAATACTGTCATGCTGGTGTGCCACGGCAATTAGCGTTGAGAGGTCGGTGGTGGGTTCATGGAATTGTTGGCAACTGCTGCCTTGCCAATGGGTGGCGCGGGGTTCCCTTGTTCAGCAGCCACTGCTGCTTGTACTGGCCGAGGGATGCTGCCATTTGACGGTGTGTGCCATGGGTTTTGAACCCTGTTCCTCTACTTGCCTGCCTACCTATGGCCGTCTAACTGTCCCCCCCCCCCGCACCAGGTGTGCAGCATGGCTCAACATTGCATCCCACTGTCTCTACTGTTTTGCACGGGGAGGGGGGGAACCCTGCTTAAAAGACAGTGAACACCACACATCAGTTATCGGGGCACTTCACCCCCTCAATATGTGGTTTTGACCAGCAGCGGTGTGTGTCATGTGCTCTTTTCACCAGTAGCTGTCATTTCAATTCGCTGTTTTGCCCTGTAGCAGTCTGGGCAGCTAGCTATTTTACATCATGCGCTGTTCTGTGTCATTCGCCAATTTGTAGCAGTCCCTATTTTTATAAGTGCTGTTATGTCCCCAACGTTTTGCCTGTGCTGTTCTTGGAACAGCATATTGACCTGGTACTATCCTGGAGAAGCTAGTAATGTAGACCTGCACAATATAAACATTACTGTGGAATGAATGGATGCAGTATGAAATATATGAAAAAATTAAAAACATGACTTGAAGTTTCAGAAATACACAAAATGCTGAGTGGGTCCTTTTTTCAGTCACCAGACAGGATTCATTGGTTTGCTTGGAGCTGTTTTGTCTGATTTGGACTCCTTCCTGTGGTTCTTTTACCCTTTAGGGATCTGAGGCTAAGCTGTTACAGTTGTAGAACTTTACTATTCAGGTTTTGCCTGATAGTTCTGCAAAGGCTGAAATGCTTAAAGCTGCTTCAGCTGGTATATCTACTGGGAAGCATCTGTTATGCTCTGCATATGATGCCTCTGATGCTTTTGCCAGGCTATTGCCTCTGGCTCATGCTTCAGGAGATATTCCTGGCTGAGAGTAGCTGGATGTGTTGCTGATGTTCAACAGACTGTGTTAAATGCCCCTTTCAGGGGCTCAGGCTGTTTGGGATGGATGTTGAAAATGTTGTCAGGGAGGGTCAATCATCCAAAATGAGTTTAAGGTCAATTAAATCCCTGAACCCTCAACCTGCCAGAGTGTAGTACAGGCTAATTTTGTACGTCTACAGCCCACAGTGGCCATGGCTACCATCAACAATCCCACGGTCATGTAGGCAGTCCCCTTGCAGGTCCCCCCAACTGGTGCCCATTCAAAGACATCCAAAGATATCTGATGTGGCAGCCCTGCTGCTCCCAGTACCTTCTAACACCCCACTTCCTCCCCCTCCACTGTTCCTCCCAGGGTACATGTGGGGTAAAGGATCTCCTTTCATCTGTCAAAATAGGGAGATAACAACAGAGGGGTGGGTCCTGGAAACAGTGGAAATGGAGCATGCTCTGGAGGTGCTGTCCACCTGTCCATTTCATCCTCAGTCTTCTTCTCATTATTCTCTGGGTCACTTTGCCCTTCTGAGAAAAGAAGTACAGTCATTAAATTCACAGGAAAGCAATTGAACCTGTTCCTCCCCATGAAAGAAACACAGGCTTCTGTTCTGGATACTTCCTTATTCCCAAGTGCACAAGAGATCGGCAGTCTGTACTGGACCTGATAGACCTAAGCCACTTCATCGAACACAAAAAGTTTTGAATGGTATCTCTTCAAGTTCTCCTCCCCTACTGCAAATGGGCTATTGACTCTGTGCTCTGGACATGAATGATGCTTACCTTCATGTTAAGTTTCGAAAATGCCACAGGCAAAATCTCCACTTTGTGCTGGAGGGGAGCCATTATCAATACTGAATGTTGCCTTTTGACTTATCCTCGGCATCATGGGTATTTACCTAATGCGTCATGGTTATGACTGCAGCCCTTCAGAGGGAAGTTAATGTCTTCCTGTGTGAGGATGGCTAGTTTCTGAAAGCCCTGCCCAGGAAAATGGTTCAGTACACATTGTCCAGAATGAAACGTGTTCAATAAATTGAGCATTATGGTAAATGTACCAAATCTGTACCAATTCCTTGTTAACACCTCCAATATATTGGTGCAGTGTTGGACACTGTGGTGGGCAGTACCTTCCTGTCTGCAGACAGGGCAGAGGCTCTTATTGTCCAGATCAGGCTGATGCATTGAAGTCATTTAATCTCAGCTCAGACAATATTACTACTCTTCGGACTTATGGTTGCTGCCATAGTGACATTTCCCTTTGCCCGCCACCTCTGCATATACATACCACAATGTATTCCTCAAGTACAGTGGGATCAAGTGATATATCAACTATAGCAGATGTTCCTTGTCTCTGCAGTGCTCTGGTCTGGTGGAGGACCACCAGCACCTGTTGCAGGGTCCCAGTCACTTGCTGACACAGACAATACAGACAATGTCAGTGTAATGCACCACATGAACATCCAAGGGTGCACGCACTCTTATCCCCTTTGCAGGGAAGTGATAAGAGTGTGGTACCGAGTGATGTGTCATGGTCTTTGGCTATCAGCCTTCTTTCTCACTGGTGTCCAAAACATCTTTGTAGTCAAGCTAAGCTGGTTACAGTCCCTGGTACATGAATGGGAGCTGCTGACCTCTGTGGTAAATGAGCTTTTCGCAAGATGGGTTATCCAGAGCTGGACCCGACCTTTTTACATCCCCACACAACACAAAACTGCAACATTTCTGCTCACTCCAGGGCCTGGAGTTTTTTGGTGAGATGCATTGTTCATCTCCTGGAAAGGGAGGTTTCTTTATGTATTTCCTCCAATCCTTCTCATTCAAAGGATTCTGCTCCAGCTAAGGGCTGAGCATGCCACCTTAATACTGGTGGTCCCATTATGGCTTCACCAGATATGGTATCCACTTATGCAGCATCTGGCAGTGAAGTCTCCTGTCCAGCTCCCCCTTTGTCAGGGTATGCTGTCACAAGACAGGGGATCCCTGGTCCATATAGACCTGTGGTTCCCACATCTGCACACATGACTCCTGAAGATGTAGCCATTGCACGATTCAGGGTTCCCCCCAGGTTGCTGATGTTTTGCTTACAGCTAGAAAGCCTTCCTCAAGACACACCTGTTCTTCAAAATGGAAATGATTCTCTGTATGGTGTGCTTCACATTCAGAAGACCCATTTACATGTCCTGTCAATACTGTACTGACCTACCTGCTGTTTCTATCAGACTCTGGTCTCTAGTATTCATCCACTAAGGTTCACGTGGCTGCTGTTTTGCCTTTCCATGCCCATACTGATGGGTACACAGTGGCACAGCTGGTAGTCTCCCATACATTCTTAAAAAGTATTCTGTATGTGCATCCCTTGATTCATAAACTGGTTCCACCTTGAGACCTCAGTTTCATACTTGAGAAGTTGAATCTGGCTCCATTTGAACTTGCTGTGACTTGTGAAATGGACTTCCTTTCAAGGAAGATGCTGTTTTTAGTCACCATAACTTCTGCTCTTAGGATTTCCAAACTTTAGGCTCTGATGCATGAACCTCCTTACCTGATTTTCCACAAGTATCGGAGTGTCACTGCATACCAGTCCACTCTTTCTACTAACAGTGGTCTCTGTTTTCCCTTTGAATCAGTCAATAATCTTTCCTGTGTATTATCCTGAGCATGCTAACAAGGGTGAGGCATTGCTGCATACACTTGATGTACTGTACATAGAACATTGTGTTTCTATTTCAATTGCCCTAAGGACTGCAGAAAATTCTTTCAGATCTTTTTCTGATTTGCCCCTGGAAAAGAGGGCGTCCCTGTGACTAAACAGTGCCTGTCCTAATAATGTGCTCAATGTATTGAGTTCTGTTGGTTCTGTTCTGTTGGAAGTATGGTAAAGAACTTCCTGGATGTGTCTACAGCTGACTTATGTGCTGCTGTCACATGGAGCACTGTGCTTATTTCCGCTAAGCACTACAGTATTGACATCATCTCTCATAGATGTGCTGGCTTTGATTTTGGTGTTTCGCAAGGTCTTCTGTCCTGATTGCATCTCAGGCTCTGTCATCCTCCCTGCGTATCTTGTACTGCTTGGAAATTGTTCCAGAGATGTGGCTCAATGGAGGAGATACCCTCAATGGAGACAGAACAGTTTCTTACTGTAAAAGTAAATCTTTGAGAGAATCTCCTCCATTGGGCCACAGCACACCCACTATCAGGCCCCCTTTTTGTTTCTGAGGTATTTGCTGGCAGTTTGTTCACTGCCTTGTCTGGAAGTGTCCATAGGTGCCTTGTGTAATATTATTTCCCAGTCCTCTGCCTCTCCTTGTGTGCCTGGTACTGGTCTGGTCTGCTGATTCCTCATGATAAGAGACCCCCTCAGCTTGTTTTTGGTGGGCAACCGAGGAGCAATGGGGCCACCGACATTTTATAGGCACCGATGTTGCACATCATCGTGGGTGGCCCCCTAGCTAGCAAAGTTTCCAAAAGGTCCTGACACTGACAGCTTACAGCTACAAATGTGTGGCTCAATGGAGGAGATTGTCTTAAGATCTACTGTTACAGTAAGTAACTGTTCTTTCTTAGCTGTGTCTTATACAAACACAGCAATATTGCTATGCAAATTCAGCTTGCCTGGTACATCAAGAAGCTTCCAAGTAATTTGCTCTCTCTGGGCTTTTCTCAAGTAAAGGTTCACCTACATCAGGAGTGCCGTCTCCTGCACCTCACTGGGAGTTAGGCACATACAATCAAAAGCTTGAAACGCAACACAAAGTATTGCAGTTGTGCAAATCCATGTATGTCTGTGTGTGTGTGTACTGGGGGGAGCTAAGCTCTGGTAAGCAGGATGACACAGTGTGGAAGTGCTGGACCAGACACCAAGAGCCAGGTAGTAATAATGGCACAAAACCCATAACAAAAGTAACAGTATCCACAAAATCAGTTTATTTGTTTTACCAGGAAAAGCTCTGTTGAGTAAGGCTTATTTGCAAGGAGGTGCTGGGAAGGACAGAATAACAGTATAGTGGGAGGGTTAACAGTTCAAAGTACAAGATCATCAGTTGTTACATAGCACAAGAAAAGGAAGTATACATATCGAATAATATAGTCTGGAAATAAATGGTCAGCTTAAAGCAAAGCATGCAGGGAAGAAACAGAAGAGGCAAATTATACCTACATAGTACATTTATGAAGGGTGAAACAATATGACGGGGGTACAAGCAACTATATAAAAAGAATGAAGTGTAACAAGGATACAATCGGCAATACAGGATACAAGTAAAGTGCTAACAGCAAACACATTTATCTATACAGTGTTGACTAAGCAGAGTTTGGAAGGAACCAGAGGAAAGAGAGAGAGAAGGCTCACAAGCATGGAATCTGGGTGCAGGCAGAAACAGAGGACAGCTAAACTGAATCAAACACAAGCAGTATGAATCTGTGCATCTACTTGTTGAGGACCTAGCATGAATAAGCCTTTATGGTGAAACATTGCATAGAGGCCTATAAAATGGAATGAAAAGTGTTGGTACTGAGATGGAGTCTCATTCTTGAATTTTTGGAAGTGGATTCATGTTTTTAGAATTGATGGACTCAGAAAAATATTGTGACTGTTTCAAGCTAGAAACAGGGCATACCAAGTACTTTGGAGTGAAGTCAGCTAAGCTGGCTAGACTTTTATTCAGCTGATGCTATGCTCTGTTTGCATGTCACTACTCTGACCTCACAACCAACTCACGCACATACACACACACACACACTAAACATGATCTTTAGAATTTGCAGAAAAGAGTACACAAGATGAAAATAGATTGAAGCTATCACTTGTGTGACAGGAATTACGACCAGATCCATTTATTCCTTTTCTGCAGTTTAAATATTCTTAATGTGGCCAGATTCATCTACTCTTTTTCTGAAGTTTAAAATTCTGCTGTTACAGGTTCTGTTTGGCTGCGCAAAATGGCTGCCTGGTCACACGTACAGGCAACTCATAGTAAGGTTCATGCTAAGGTTCATACTAAGAAAAATAGATATACAGGAGGCCATTAGCCCATGTAAGTATATCTCCAGCCAAGATGGTACATCATCCCTGATTTAATAAGTAACAGTCTGAGTTATGTTTAAGTTTGTTGAAATTAGTGGATTCAATTATTGAACTTGGCAGTGAATGGGGTCTGTTCATCTACCATGAAGGTGCCAACTCTCTCATGAGAAGTTTGAACAAGACTTGCTGAGAGGCAGGAGACAATTAAGTCATAAAGCCATTGTGAGGGTCTTTTCCTGGGATAAGTTCCTATGGCAGACAATAGTGCAGGTGGATGTCGTCAAAACCTCAGAGATATTGAAGAAATACTTGTCACCCTACACACACACACACACACACACACACACACACACACACACACACACACACACACACACACGGGTGGGGATGCTGGGGGGACTGTCACTTCAGGGAGAGGTCATGCCTCCACAGCCAAGAGTACATAAAAGTGGAGGGACAGGAAACTCTCTCTCTCTCTCTCTGGGACACTCAACATCTAAGAAAAAGGAGCCCTGTCGAGGAGGCTAGCTGACTGGTAAGAAAGCACAGTTAGGGGATTTTTCTAACCATTAACTGTCTATGTAATTTGCTTTACTTTCTGTTTCTTAGTAACATGTAAACTTTTTGTTTTACTATAAATGTATCCTGTTTGTAAATCCCTGTAGTATTTTCTAGTAAAGAATCTATTTTTGATAGAACCAATGACTGCTTCATAATTAAAAAGGTAATTTTATTATTTCTGCTGGACTCTGTTTGTAGTCCATCTCTGAAGAGCACTTTACCAGTGGTGACTGTGTTGACCTTCCCGACCTTGAGCAGGGGGCCAAAGATGGTTTCCTGATTCCAGATAAAAATCAGGTGGCGGCAGAGAATTAGTAGTCCCTGACCAAAACTGCCCTGTTAGCTGGGATGGCCAAAGGGCAGTTTTTGTGACAACTGGTGGCAGTGCAGCATGGATTAGTGCACAGATTTAAAGCCAGAATTTATGCACAGTAGGCTTTCCAGTAGAGGCAGGAACTCTGGGAGAGAGCTGAAAGCCTTACCTAGCACACAGAGTAACAGAGAGCTAGAATAAATATACCTTTACAATCATGAAACAGGATCAAAAGGTTACACTGTTTACTACTGTTTTTTTTAATTTCTAGAAAACAGCTTAGTACAGCATAGTTAGAAAAGATGAGCACCCCAGCATGTGGCAGATGTAAGGTGCAGCAGCTTTGTGAAGTGTGTGCAGACAAGGGGATTGTCTATAAGAACCTGACAAAAAGTGGACTCATAAAAGCACTGTCAGTGCACGTCTGAATACAAGGGGGGCAGACGGTTTCAGAGGTGTATGACCAAATACCTGTAAAGCAGATGGTTGCTGAAGAAGGTGACCATGTTGGCGAGACTGAGATCATAGCAGCTGAGTCAGAAGGGCACTTTGAGACACGAGCTGGAGGAGCTGTACAGCTCAAACCTGAGCTAAGAGCTAGTGCAGCAGAGGCTCAGAATCAGCTGGAGTTCCTAAGGATGGAGCTTGCACTGAAGGAGGCTAAACTGCAGAGGGCAAGACTGGAGACTGAAAGGGAGAGAGCAGGGCTGGAAGCTAAGGAAAGAGAGAAAGCACACCAGCATGAAATCATGATGCAGGACGAAAGAAAGAAGGAAAGAATGGGAGGAAAGAGGGAAGGAACGACAACATGAGATCGAGATGGTGAAACTGCACCAGCAAGCACCAGAGCAAACTATAAGTAATGGCATACAGGGTCCAACCCACAAAGCCACAGTTAATTCTAACATGTTTCCCCAGCACAGGGAGGGGGATGATCTTGATTTGTCTTTAAAATCATTTGAGAGGGTATGTATGCAGTTTAAATTGGACAGGGCTCATGGATGACCCACCTTACACCATTGCTTACTGGCCATGCTTTGTATGCATTTGCTAGAATGGACGATGAGGACTGTATGGACTATGATAAAGTTAAAAAAGTGTTATTGAAATGTTTTGAACTGACTTCTCAGGCTTATAGGTGAAAATTCAGAGAATTAAGAAAAGGCCCAGGAGACAGCTATGTAGAATTGCGTGTCCAAATATGTGCCTATCTAGACCACTGGGTGGATGGAGCTAAAGCTAGGACTGTAGAGCAAGTAAAAGATTTATTTGTAAGGGAACAATTTCTTAAAATTGTGCCTGAGGACCTGTGCATATGGCTACTGGACCGGGCATGCAACTCTGCAAGGGAGGTAGCAGAAAGTGCTGATTTGTATGTGGCCAGCACAGCACATTCATAGCATAAGATATGGAGGTGGAGCAGCACATGGTTTTAAGGGGACCCAGGGAGGGAAGCCTAAAGGAAACCAGCCTGCACCCAAGCCCAAAACAGAACCCACCAGTCCTAAGGGGAACAAAGAGCTGGGGGGCAAAGAAATGCTGGATTTGCCAGAAAGGGGGGCATCTGCCCTATGACTGCCCTAAAAACATGAGCAAAGGGCAAAAGCCTGGGGGAGGGAGTGATTAAGACAGTACCCAGCAGGTAGCAGCCTGCCCACACACTGTAGTGCCACCAAACTCCTCCATGTATGTGCACCCTATCTTAATTAATGGGACAGTAACACAGGGACTGAGGGACACTGGCATCTTCATCTCCATGGTGAGGCAGGATCTGATCCAGGCAGAGCAGATTCTGCCAGGGCAGCTTTTCAAGATTCAGAGTCACAGGTCCAGTGATCAAAGTGACAATGGCTTGGGTGTTCCTCAGCTGGGAAGGTGGCAGTGGGGTACGGGAGATGGGAGTTGTGCCTGATCTCCCTGTGGATGTGATCATGGGGAATGATTTTGACCACAGAGAAAACCTAGTGTATTACTACCCATAGTCTTGCAAAAGGGCAAGCTTCTGAGGGTGAGGAGGGGGCAACACAGCCTTTGCTAACCCCTCCCTCAGCAGCTGTGGAAGCAGCTAATTTGGGTGAGGGACTAGCTAGGAGTAGCAGCCCTGAGCCCCAGCTGCAAACAGAAGAGGTATCAGCCAGTGGCAATATTTCCTTCTGAAGGGGTGTTGGGGAGGGTCAGGCAGGAGGAGCTGGGCAGAGCTCAGCTGGCTGATTCTATTCTCTAGAAACGAAAAGATATAGCAGATAGTGCTGAGGACTCTCGGAGCAAAAAGTCAGTTTTCTGGGATAATGAATTGTTGTACAGGGATTATACACCACAGGGAGGCTAGAGGGAGAGGTACTCTGGCAGTTCATGATCCCCCAGGATTACCACAAGCAGCTTTTGGCCCTGGCCCATGACATCCCTTTTTCAGGCCACCTGGGTATTAACCACACAAAAAGGTCACTTGCCAACAACTTCTTTTGGCTGACTATGCATACAGATGTGACAAATTACTGTCAGACTTTTCCACAATGTCAGAGGGTGAGAAAGGTAGGGGACAATGCTAAGGCAGCTTTGGTGCCCCCGGCCTATCATTGATGAATCCTTTAAGAGGGTAGCCATAGACATAGTAGGGCCCCTGAGCCTCCCAAGTCGCATGGGCAAAAGATACACACTGGTTGTCTTGAACTACACAACCAGGTACCCCAAGGCAGTGGCCATGCCCTCATTGAGGAGGAAAAAGTGGCTGATGAACTCCTGGGAATCTTTAACTGAGTGGGATTTTCCCAGGAGTTTTTGTCAGACCAGGGGATAAATTTCATGTTGTCATTAATGACTAGTCTGTTGGAGAAGTGTGGGGTGAAACAGCTCCGTTCCTCACCCCATCACCCCAAGACAAATGGCCTGGTGGAGCAGTTCAATGGGACCCTCAAAACTATGCTCAGGACATTTTCTGTCCAGCACAAGACGGAGTGGGACAAATATTTACCCAGTCTTCAGTTTGCATACAGGAAAGTCCCACAGGAGTTCACAGGGTTCTCACTCTTTGAGCTCTTGTTTAGTCACAGGGTGAGGGGGCCATAGATTTCATCAGGGATGAATGGGAAGGTGAGCCTTGCCTCCCAAGGGGAATCTGTTGTGGAGTATGTCCTGGATTTCAGGACTTGGCTTAAGGAGCTCATTGGGCTTGCCCAGAAGTACCTAGCTACTGCACAACAGCGGCAGAAAAGTTGGTACGACCATGGGGCTAGAGCCCGGGTCGTACGCAGTCAGACAGCGAGCGATGGTGCTTGTCTCAGTCCGACAAAATAAACTACAGGCAGTATGGGAGGGCCCAATCTCCATAATCAGGAAGGTGAATGAGGTCAGTTACATAGTAAGACTGCCTGACAGGAGGTGTAGACAGAGTGTATATCATGTTAACATGAGGAAGCCCTACTATGATAGGGAGGAAATGGTTCTTGCTGTGTGCAGTGCACCAGAAGAGGAAAATGAGGCTGATCCCCAGGTTGGCACCCTTGGGGAAGCTCAGGAGGGATCTTCAGTGGATAATCTCACCCTCTCAGGGGAGCTAACACCGGCACAGGCAGAGGAGATGAGTTGGTGCTGCAAACATGTGGGGACATGTTCACAGGGAAACTGGGGTACACCATAATGGCTGAACACCACATGGACACTGGGATCAAAGTGCTGCTGAAGTAGTCCCCCTACAGGGTACCAGAAGGGGTTAAGCAGACCATGCAAGAGGAACTCTGGGAGATGCTGGCCCTTGGAGTGATCCAGGAGTCCAGTAGTCCCTGGACATTGCCTGTGGTCTTGATCCTCAAGAAGAATGATACCACCCAGTTCTGTGTTGACTACCGGAGGCTCAACAGCTATACAGAGTTAGATGCCTACCCCACGCCCAGAATGGATGAGATCTTGGAATGCCTGGGGGGAGCCCAGTTCCTGACAGTGATAGACCTGACCAAGGGCTATTGGTAGGTACCCAAACCCATGCAGCCAGGGATAGGTCTGCTTTTGTCACCCCATTTGGCCTAATTGAACTCCTAGTAATGCCATTTGGGATGAATAATGCACTTGCAAGCTTCCAGTAGCTCGTGGATTGCATTCTAGATGGGGCAGGTGAATATGCACTGGTGTACATGGATGACATAACCATTTACAGCCAGGAAAGATAACGTCAAGCACATGAGGGAGGTGCTCTGCTGACTGAAGGCTGTAGGGCTGGCAGTTAAGGCAGAAAAATGCCAAGTAGGCATGGCCAAAGTGCCCTACCTTGGGCACCGGGTGGGCAGTGGACGCATCCGTCCAGAGTCGGCAAAGATCAATGCCATCCAGGCCTAGCCCACTCCTGCCATGAAGAAACAGGTAAGGGCATTTATGGGGGAAGCTGGGTACTACAGGAGGTTTATCCCTCACTATAGTGATGTGGTCAAGCACCCTGATAAACCTAACAAAAAGAAAATGCCTGAGAAAGTTCTCTGGACAGAGGACTGTAAATCTACCTTCTGACAGTTGAAGGAGGCATTATGTGGGTCACCTGTGCTCACTAGCCCCAATTATGACTTCAGGTTCATAGTGCACCTGGATGCCTTAGACCATGGGCTGGGCACTGTCCTGAGCCAGGTTACACCACAGGGGGAGGAACACCCCATAGTGTGTCAGAGCCGGAAGCTTCTGCCCAGGGAGAAGGGATATGCCCCAATTTAGACAGAGTGTCTGGGGATAGTGTGCACTCTTCAGAAGCTGCAGCCATATTTGTACAGGTGGGAGTTCACTGTGGTCACAGATCATAATCCCCTGATATGACTCCATAGGACTAGTGAACAAAATACATTATTGCACTGGAGTTTGATCCTACAGTCTTATAACATGACCATCCAGCACCAGAGTGGTGTGCAGAATGCCAGTGCGGAAGGACTGTCGAGGCCAGGCTAAGTGCATGGCATGTTCCTTTAGGTGCTCCCCAGTACCTACGTGAATGGCAGTGTCTCTTGGGGGTTGCCCAAAAGAGACACGCTTTCACTGTCTTGGAGCGGGGAGATATGACAGGAAATGCGGCCAGATCCATTTATTCCCTTTCTGTAGTTTAAATATTCTTAATGTGTCCATATTCATCTATTCCTTTTCTGTAGTTTAAAGAGATCCACTAAGTTAAGGGTCTGCACCACATGTTGTGGTGCCTTACCTCTGCGACATGCGGACTGGATATATCTGATAAAAATTCTGTGTAATATTTACAAGTGGAAGGGATCATAAAATTGTCCCCAGCCAATCCCTTCCACTTCCTGGTGTTGGGAGCTGCCTAAGACCCTCCCCCATGCTCAGGCACGTAATGACGTGTGTCCAGGGAGAGAGCGGGGATACGCTCCATTAAAGTCTATGGGGGCAACTTGTAAAAGTTTTTATACATCGTAATGGTCGTTTTGTGATTAACCAAGGGCATCGGGTGACTAACAAGGGCTTGTTAGTCACCTGGTGCCCATGGTTAATCACAAAACGATCGTTACAATGCATAGAAACATTTAAAAAATTGCGGCCCCCCCCCATAGATTTTAATGCAGCGTGTCCCTGCGCTGTTCCTGGGCACACGTTATTACATGCCTGAGCCCGGGGGCGGGTCTTAGGCAGTTCCCAACACCGGGAAGTGGAAGGGATCATCTGGGGACAATTTTATGACCCCTTCCAATTATAAATATGATGCAGAATTTTTATCAGATATATCCAGTCTGCATGTCGCAAAGCTAAGGCATCACAACATGTGGTGCAAATCGCATTTCATGTAACTTAGTAAAATCTCTTTATTTTGCTGTTACAGGTTCTGTTTGGGCTGCACAAAATGGCTACATGGTCACATGTACAGGCAACTCATGGGGGCTGTTCATCCACCATTAAGGTGCCAACTGTCTTGTGGGAAGTTTAAACAAGACTTACTGACTTGCTGACAAGCAGGCGACAATTAAATCATAAAGCAATTAGAAACATAGAAACATAGAATTTGACGGCAGATAATGACTGCTTGGCCCACCCAGTCTGCCCATTTCCCTACCTACTGGATAAGCTACAGATCCTAGTTAACCAGCAGCCTATTTCTTCCTACCCCCACCCCCTAATTGTGGGGGTCTTTTCCTGGGATATGTTCCCAGGGCAAACAATAGTGCAGGTGGATGTTGTAAAAACTTCAGAGATACTTGGGACGTACAAAGGAGATGATGTCACACACACACACACACACACACACACACACATTCACATGGGTAAGGATGCTGGGGGGGGGGTCGCTGTCACTCCAGGGAGAGGTCATGTCCACACAACCAAGAGTGCATAACAGTGGAGGGACAGGAACCTCTCTCTCTGTCTGGGACACTCAACATCTAAGAAAAGAGGGGCCTGCCAAGGATGCTAGCTGACTGGTAAGAAAGCACAGTTAGGGGAAGTGCCTTCAGTAGCTAGGGCAGGTTGAGAGTTTTAGGTGAGGAAAGTTCAGATTTTTCTAACCATCAACTGTCTGTGTAACCTGCTTTATTTTCTACTTCTTAGTAACGTGCAAACCTTTTGTTTTTACTGTAAATATATTCTTTTTGTAGATACCTGTAGTATTTTCTAGTAAAGAATCTATTTTTGATAGAACAAGTGACTGCTTCATTATTAAAAAGGTAATTTTATTTTTTCTGCTGGACTCTGTTTGTAGCCTGTCTCTGTAGTGCACTCTACCGATAGTTGTTGTGTTGACCTTCCTAAGCTTGAGCACGGGCAAGAGGTGGTGTCTTGATTCCAGTTAAAAAATCAGGTGGTGGCAGAGAATTAGAAGTCTCTGACTGAAACTGCCCTCTAAGCTGGGATGGCCCAAGGGGCAGTTTTTGTCACAATTTGTCACCTAAAAGCATTTCAGCCCTGAATGCAGTCCCACAACCACCTCCTTATTCTATACAAATGTACTCCTTATGCTGAGGATTCACATAATGTGTACTACTACCCCTGTATCTCTCCCTAAACATATAATCCAACAAAAATGTACAACTCCACCCTGTCCTCCCTTTCTAACATTTCCAAAACAGAGGCAGGGGAGGCAGTATAGTGTACTAGTTAAGAGAATTGTGCTGCAAACCTGGAGACCTGGGTTTGAATCCCACAGCCACCACTTGCATACTGCGTGACCTTGAGGAAGCCATTTATCTTCCCTGTGCTCCCAGGATGCACCTTGATACAAGCTTCAGCTTAATGTATCTTTCCTGGCTAAACATTGTGGAAAGAAAGAAAGAAAGAAAGAAAGAAAGAAAGAAAGAAAGAAAGAAAGAAAGAAAGAAAAGAAATTCATACGTACTGCTACACCTCTCCCAAAATTTGAACACTCACCCCTCATACCTTTCTCAAAATGTGTACCCTACCCCTACAACATTTGGACCCCAACCTCAATCCCTCAAGATTTGTGACCATCTGCGCAACTCCTAGATATATATATCCATACTACACTTCTCCAAACATTTGTATATCTAATGGAAACATAGAAACAGAATTATCAGCAGAAAAGGACCACTTGGTCCACCCAGTCTGCCCAGGTGGTTCCTGCCTAGTCTGTCTCTGCAGAACCTAACTGGTCTCTGGCAACCCTTCCTCCTCCCTGCCTATTTACTAATATTCCCCTATGTCTATCCCACACAAGCTTGAAGCCCCCTACTGTTTCTGCCTCAACAACTTCTACTGGCAGCCTGTTCAGGTGTCTAAAACTTTTTCAGTGAAGTAGTACTTCCTCACATCCCTCAAACTCCCCCACCCCAGCTTCATCCCATGTCCTCCAGTCCTGGTGCTCTTTCTCATTTAAAAGAGACTCCTCTCTTGCATCCCATTTACCCCTGTGAGGTATTTATAGGTCCCTATTATATCCCTTCTTGCTCACCTCTCTTCCAGGGTGTACATGCTGAGATCCCTCAGTCTCTCCTCATAGGACTTTTGGTGCATTCTCTGCACCATTTTTGTTGTCCTCCTCTAGACTGCTCTACCCTGTCTATATCCTTTCTGAGGTGCAGCTTCCAGAACTGGACACAATACTCCAGGTGAGGTCTCATCAGTGAATGATATGGTGGCAACACTACCTCCCTCGTCCTGCTAGACATACCTCTTCCCATGCATCCCAGCATCCCACTGGCTCTACCCACTGCTTTGTCACACTGCCCCACCAATTTGAAGTCATCAGATGTGATAATCCCAAGGCCCCTTTCCTACTTAGTGACTGTCAGTATTCCCCCCCCCATCTTATACTTAGCCCCTTTGTTCCTACACCCCAGATGCATGATTTTGGACTTTCTGGCATTGAACCCCAGCTGCCATATTCTTAAACACTGAGTTTCCCAAAATCTCTATGCATTTTCTCTGCTCCCTCCTGAGTGTACACCCTATTACAGATCTGCAAAAAAGGCATACCTTCCCTTTCAGTTCTTCTACAATGTTGCTTATGAAGACAGTGAAGAGGTCTGGTCCCAGTAATGAGCTCTGCGGCACCCTGTTGGTCACTCTCCCATCATTAGAGTGAGTGTTGTTAACCATCACCCTCTGTCTCTTATGCGTTGTCCAATTCACTAATTTGGATCCCACCCCTAGGCTGCTAAATTTTATCAGTCTCCTGTGCAGCGCAGTGTCAAAGGCCTTGCTAAAGTTCAGATAGGTCACATCCACTGCTCTCCCTGATCTATGATTCTGGTCAACCAGTCACAGAAATCAATCAGATTCGTCTAGCATCACCTCCCCCTGTGTATACATGCTGCCTGCAGTCTTGCAGCCCACTGGATTCAAAATACTGTGTCAACTGTTCCGTCAACAGGGTTTCCATTAATTTCCCCACCACCAAGATGAGACTTACCGGCCTATAGTTGTTAGCCTCCTCCCTGTTGCTGCTCTTGTGCCAATTTATGTCCACCTCCCCCCCCCCTTTGCTCCTGCTACTCCCTGGTGAGCTACCCCCCCTTCCTCGAAGACTGAGCAGAAGTAACTGTTTAAGATGTCTGCTTTTTCTTGATCCTGTGCTGTGCAGTCCACCCCTCGCCCTCCTTATCCTCACAATACCTATCCTTGCATTCTTCTCACTTATACACCTTAAGAAATTCTTATCCTCTTTAGTTACCCCCTTGGCTATCCTTTCTTCTCCTCTGTCTGCACCTTTGCTCCCCTTACTGCCTTTTCTGCTTTCCTCTGTTTTACTTGGTAACCTCCTTGTCTTCCTCTCTCTGCATTTCCTTATACCTCCTGAATGTCACACTTTTTTCCTTCACCACCTTGGCTATTTCCCTAGAGAATCATAATCGTCTCTTCCACTTCCACCAGCAGGAAGAGGAAGGTGGTGTTGCCTCCGTATTGATTGCTGGTAAGACCCCACTTAGAATACTGTGTCCAGTTCTGGAGATCACATCTCCAGAAAGACATTGACAGAGTGGAGATGGTCCAGAGGAAGGCAACTAAAATAGTGCAGGATCTGCATCGAAAGCCCCATGAGGAGAGACTAAAGGATCTCAATATGCACACCCTGGAACAGAGGAGGGAGAGGGGAGAATATGATAAAGACCTTTAAATAACTCACAGGGGTAAATAAGGTAGAGAAGGGATGTATTTTTCAGAAGAAAGGTTGCTCAAGAACAAGGGAACATGCTATGATGAGGCTGGAGGGGGTGTAGATTCAGGAGAGATGTGATGAAGTACTTCTTCACAGAAAGAGTGGTGGATTCCTGGAACAGCCTTCCAGCAGCAGAAGTGGTGGGGGTGAAAATAGTAGTGGGGTTCAAGAATGTGTGGGATGAGCACAAGAGAATCATAGTGGAAAGGAAGAGAGGAGGGAAAAAGACCTGTAGATCGGGTATGGTCTGTGGTAATAGTGTAGGTAGGGAGGAGTGGGCAGACTGGATGGGCCAAGCAGTCTTTATCTGCTATCAAATTCAATGTTTCTGTTTCTTTTTTCCTTCTGCTTTTACTCACTTCCTTCATACAGAGGCTGATTACCTTAATTATGCACTCCTTTAGTGTTCCCCACTGTACCTCTACTCCTCCCTGGCAATCCACCCCATGAGGTAGTTTCTGAGGAAGTCTCCCCTTTCTTTAAAATCTGCCCTCCTAAAATTCGGGACCTATGTCTTCATGTGGTATTCCTCTGTTCCCATCTTAATGATAAATCACACTGTAATGTGATCACTGCTACCTAGGCTACTGCCCACTGTGATGTCTGCAATGCTGTCTCTGTTTGTAAGCACCAGGTCCAGCATGGCTCCATCCCTACTGAGAGACTGAAGTCGCCAACTAGCAGCACCTCCCCCCTTACTTGCCATTCTGATGATGGCTTCCCTAAGTGTCTTATCCTGCTCCTTCCTCACCCTGGGCTGAGGTCTGTATGCTGCTCCTGTATGGATAGCGGCCCCAGCCCCTGTCTCCAGGATGACCCACAGAATCTCCAGTCCTTCTTTTTCCTCCAAATGACCCTGCACTTCCATGGCCTTGATTCCCTCCTTCCCATATAGTACAACCCTCTCCTCCTCTCTTTCCTTTCTCTCCTGATCAGAGAGTAACCTGGTATGGCCATGTCCCAGTTGTGGATACGAGTGCACCACAAGTTTGTTATGGCCACCAAATCCAAGATAGTCTTTGCCAAGATAGCCTCCAGGTTTGGAATTTTATTTCCCACACTCCTTACATTGACACACATGGCTCTCCAGACCTTACACCCTCCCTGCCAGCTTCCCTGGTTCCCCTTCCCCCTTCTGCCTGTGCTGTTTCCTGACACTCCCCCTGATTCACATCTTCCCTTGTCATCTTCTCTGTTATCTGTCTCCTTTAGTCTTTCCTTCTTGCTTCCCTGATTTGTACCCCCTTATCCTCTGCTTTGTCCCCAACCCAGTCTTCTTGTGCCACTGCCCTAGGGGAGTGTACTCCCCTCGGGCCCTGCTTCATCATCTGAGGGGCAGTTGTTGCCCCCCCTTAGTTCTACATCCCCCCCCCAGTCAGTTTAAATGCTCAGCCAAGTAGCATTTAAACCTCCCGCAAAGGACTGTGGTCACGTTTCTGGCAGGATGCAGGCCATCTCCCTTTTAGAGGCCCCTATCTTCCCAAGTTAGCCCCAAGTCCTCAGTGTAGCTGAAACCTTCCTCCATATGCCTTGCCTTTAACCAATTGTTAAAAGCCCTGGTGCGGAGTGTCCTTTTCTCTCTCTGGCCGCATACAGGTAGCACCTTGGCAAAAGTTACTGTGTGTGTCACCTGCTTGAGACCCCTTTCCAACTCCCTGAATTTTTCTGCACTACCCCTACCCTGTCCTTGCCAGGTCATTTGTCCCAGGTGGACAATTACATCTAGCTCCCTCTCATCTCCTGCTGCCCTAACAATCCCATGGATGCACTTTCTATCCCTCCAAGCCAAAGCACCTCTCAGGCACTTCAGCTACCTCTTCCTTTCTCTTCTGCTCCCCACGTCTATCCCCATCACAACAGAGTTCCCCCAAGCAGCTGCTTCCTCCTTGGCTGATGGCCTCTTCCACCCTCTTTGGGACCTCCCATTCTGAGGACCCCCACTTCCTCCCTTCCCTCTGCTATGGGTGCCTCCTCCAGGCCACCCCATCCTGCCAGTACTGTGAAGGTATTCTGTAGTAGTACAGGCTGAGGAGTGGGTATTCTTCCCACCACCGCTACCCTTCTATAGTCCAGTATGGTTCAATCACTGTGCCTCTGCCTAGGCATTCTCTTGAGGAGCAGTGACAAACTTGGTGGCCCTTGGGTGGGGCAGAAGGTTCTCTGCACCCTTGCCAATTTGGCCCGGAGTCCAGCAACCTGTGCCCTCCTCCACACAGAGAGAGATGAGTACAAATGGAGCAGCCCCTCAGTCTCCAGAAAGTATCACGAAAGACTGCGGCTCCACACCCATTACGCTGCCCTAATCCTATGCTCTTTCCTTCTTTTACCTTAGTGTCTGTTGAAACTTCCCTGTACCTTATTGCCTCCTTTATATGCCTGTTGAATTCCTACCTCTCCCTTTGTTTGTTTGAAATTTATTTTTAAGGTCCCTTAAAAAAGGTCAACTATATAATTTCAAGTAATTCCTGAAAAATGCAGACTGGATGCCACTGGACTTTACAGAAGACGCTAATCAGGCCCTTGATTATTTCACACTCATCTTTAATAATGCCTAATCAGGAATGCCAAGGCAAACAATTTTAGGGAAGACCTGGGGAGGACCTAGGGTAATGGAAAGCTTTTCTGGAACAATCTAAAGTCACTGACTGGTAAGGTATCCAAAACCCACCCAGAATTGATCATCATAGGCACCAGCACCTTACAGGACCCCAAGGATGTAGCGAATGCTTTCAATCTGGCATTCACAGACTTGAGTTCGGTTCTACCCCAGGCCTACCTTAATAACCCACCCCCATGTAAATACAACAGCCACGACCCACATCCTGCTAGAAATACCACAAAACCATTATTCTATTTCCAACAAATCTCAAAGTTGAACGCCATTAAATACCTTAAAAGAGTCCTCGGAGGCCAGCCCGGTGGCACTGAGGGTTGAGGCACTGGATGCCACACCTCGCACCACGCCAGTGACCTGGGTTCGGGAACGAGCCCGGGGCGCTGTGGGTCAGCTGGGGAGAAGAATGAAGCACCCAATGGCTGCTCTTCTTCTCCAGGGGGGTTCACTGCATGCTCCCGTCGCTATACCGCCATCTAGGGAAGCCTGGTTGGTAGGTGCGGTAGTTGGAGTAGCAGCATGGATATTGGGCGGATGTCGGCAGAGGGTGGAGCCTTCCAGCTCATTGGCCCCATTGCATGCTGACATCTAGGGAGAACATGGGAAAAAACCCTCGGTCTCTCCCAGGCGACAACACCTCCCTCTTGTCTAGGGCCCACAGCAACAGACCCCGCTGTACAGGATCTGCATCTCAGCATGTTGGACTTGGGGAGGTGAGTACGGGGGAGTGCCTCCTCACCCCACCTGGGGGGTTATTCAGGTGCCTTGATTACTGTGCAGATCCACGGTACTCTAGGGGCAGATTGTGGCAAGACCAGGAGAGAGCAGTTCAGAGCAGTTCAGAGGATGTCTGAGATAGGGGAGAGACGAGGTAGTTAGGAGCATAAATACTAGGTTAAAAGAAAAAAAAAAAAGAGTCCTTGGAAAAATCAGGATTGCCCGTGACAATCTGGATATTAAACTGATTGCCCTCACCCTCAATGAAATCACCCTCCCCCTCACCAAGTTGTTTAATATTTCCCTGAGAACAGGAATCTTCCCAGATAAATGGAAGATAGCCCACATTACACCTGTATTTAAAAGTGGGGACAGGACACTACTGGGTAATTATTGTCCAGACTCGATACTCTCTCCACTCTTGAAGGCCCTTGAAAGAATAGTTGCAAATCACGTGGTTGACTACCTCGATAAATACAGCCTTTTATGTGCTCAGCAGCATAGCTTCAGAAAATGCCATAGCACCATCACTGCACTCGTGGAATACACCAGCCAGCTATATGATGCCCTAGATGGTGGCAGATCTGTAGAGTCTATATTTATAGACCTTACAAAAAGCCTTTGACACGGTGAATCATCATGTATTGCTTGGCAAACCCGTGTCACTAGGGATGTCTTATGAGACAAGTAACTGATTTGGTAGCTATCTGTCACAAAGGTTGCAATGTGTTAAAATTTCTGGAGTCGTATCTGACCCTAGGGACGTGACCCTTGGAGTGCCACAAAAGTCCATACTTGGCCCATTACTTTTTAGTCTCTTTATAAACTCATTGCCCTCTGTCTGTCATGCTAGTATGGTGTTGTATGCAAACAACACAGTCATCTCTGTCCCTGGAGTCCAATCATCCAAAATCATCACTTCTCTACAGGATTCCTTCAGAAACCTTGAGTCATGATTCACTCAAAACAAATTTCTGCTAAACTATAAAATACAAAGATAATGCACTTCTCCCTCCCAAAACAAGAAGAAAGTCAGACCCCTTTGCATCCTTAGTGGCAATGGAGAAGCACTGGATCAGGTTCACACTGTCAAATATTTGGGAGTTCATCTTGATGATACTTTATCCTTTGTTGGGCATAATGACCAAGTCAGCAAAATGGCAAATATCAGATTGGGGATCCTCCATAAGCACAAGCATTCAATGACAACTGAGGCACTGAGCCTGGCAACAAGGAGCTCCACACTGTCCTCAGTAGATTGCAGGCTTATATACAGTGCTGCTCCAGACTCTGCCTTAAAACGGATAAAGACCCTGCGGGCAGAATGCCTCACCCACACCTGTTGGCTCTACAGTGACACAGGTTGGCTCCCTTTGCAGCAAATGGTCAAGTACTAGGCCTGCCTGCTTGGGAAGCAATCTCTGCTCAGCTTTACACCTGCGTCTATGGATAACATTTTCAAATGTGCCACTACTGCAAAAACGACCCGGAGATCAGCTAAGGGTCAGGTTGCATTTAGGTGGACTACCTTTGCACAGCATGCCATTTCTGCTAGGGGACCACAATTGTTCAATGAACTCCCAGTCTCACTGATTGAATGTGGGAAAATCTGCTCCTTTAAAAACGATCTACGCCTGCTACTGGGCCAAGCAAACCCTTGTGACTGTTTTTAACTAACTACTGCTACCCTGTAAATACCCAGCCAGCACCTCCTATCCACACCCCTACCAATCTTTCCTCCCAGTCCTATCCTCCTGTCATCTAGCCCAACCCCTCCCGTTCCTCCTGTCCCTAGCCATGTCCTCATCCACTCAACAATGCCTGTGATCGGCTGTTAAACCTGAAACATGTTGGCACTTAGTAAAATAACCTTAACAACTAGCATAGCACACCTGGTTCCTAAGGTGTGGCCTATCCTTGCTGCCTCCTTCCCTGTTCCTCTTTGCCCTTCTTAAAAAAGTTCCTTTCCCCATTCCCACCCTTCATCCCTGTCCCACCCTTTGTACCCATTCCCACCCTTCACCCCTGTCCCACCCTTTGTACCCATTCCCACCCTTCACCCCGTCCCACCCTTTGTACCCATTCCCACCCTTCACTCCTGTCCCACCCTTTGTATCTGACAAAGTTTGAACCCAGATTGCTTTTTCTTTTTTAAGATTGCACTTTGAGAAAAAATGTTAAAACTCACGGCAATAATCCATATGAACACATACCTAATCATTGTCTGAAAAATAATGTTTATCCTACAATATGTGATGTTCTTATTTCACCCCATTAACCTCAAGTAACTGAAGCTTGTCCTCAGCTCATTATGTTTCACCATTTGTGTTTTTGTATTTTCTGTTCCACTATGACCCTGTATGTTTGTAACATAGAAACATATAATTTGACGGCAGATAAGGACTGCCTGGCCCACCTAGTCTGCCCATTTCCCTACCTGATGGATAAGCTGCAGATTCTAGTTAGCCAACAGCTTACTTCGTCCTACTCCCCCACTAGAATTGCCTTATGCCTGTCACATGCATTCTTGAATTCTCCCACTGTTCCTGACTCCACAACCTCCTCAGGAAGGCTGTTCCCTGCATCCACAACCCTCTCTGTGAAAAATACTTTCTAACATTACCTCTGAGCCAGTTTCCCTCTATCTTCAAATTGTGCCCCTTGTTCTTGCATCTCTTCTTCTGAAAGATACTACCCTCTTGTACTTTGTTAATTCCTTTGAGATATTTGAAAGTTTCTATCATGTCCCCCCCCCCTTTCCTCAAGGGTATACATATTAAGCTGCTTTAGTCTGTCCTCGTATGTCTTCTGGTGCAGACCCTGCACCATTTGGTTGCCCTCCTCTGAACAGCCTCCACTCTGTCTATGTCTGTGCAGAGATGGGGTCTCTAGAATTGCACACAGTACTCCAGATGGGGTCTCACTAACTGTCTGTACAGAGGGATGACAACTTCCTGTTTTCTACTGTTGATACCTCTCCCTGTGCATCCCAGTATCCCCCCAGCCCTCCTTACTGCCTTCTTGCATTGCTTGCCCACCTTTACCTCATCTGATATAATTTCTCCTAGGTCTCTTTTGATTTTTGTTGTTGTTATTAACTCACCACCTCCATTGTGTACTCTTCCCCTGGGTTTTTGTTTCCTAGATGCATTACCTTGCACTTATTTGCATTGAATCTGAGCTGCCACATATTTGACCATTCCTCCAACCTTGTCAAGTCCCTTTTCATTCTTTCCACCCCACCTTGTGTATCAACCCTGTTGCAGATCTTCATGTCATCTGCAAAGAGACATACCTTTCCTTCCAGGTGCTCTCCAATGTCACTTATAAAGACGTTAAAGAGAACTGGTCCCAGTATTGAACCCTGCGGTACCCTGCTAGTTACCCTCCTTTCTTCACTGTGAACTCCGTTTACTATTACACTTTGCGTCCTGTTGTCCAGCCAGTTTTTCATCCAGGCTACCACCTTGGGACCTACTCCAAGGCTGGCTAATTTGTATATTAATCTTTTGTGTAAAACTGTGTCAAATGCCTTGCTAAACTCTTGGTAGGCCATACTCACAGCCCCTCCCTGGTCTACTACTTTGGTCACCTAGTCAAAGAAATCTATTAGGTTCGACTGACATGACCTTCCTGTTGTGAAACCATGCTGCCTTGGGCCCTGTGCCCCACAAGCCTCTAGGTACTCAACAATTCTTTCCTGCAGAAGTGATTCCATCATTTTCCCTACCACTGAAGTCAAACTAACTGGTCTGTAGTTTCCTGCCTCTGCCCTGCTCCCACTTTTGTGAAGTGGAATCACATTTGCCCTCCTCCAGTCCTCAGGTACCACCCCATCCTCCCATGATTTGTTAAAGAGAGTAGTCAATGGTGTTACTAGTTCTACCCTTAGTTCTTTTAAAATTCTTGGGTGAATCCCATCAGGCCCCATTGCTTTGTCTACCCTCAGTTTCAAGAGTTCTTTCAAAACCCTTTCTTCTGTGAATAGACTGGTATCGACCCCCCATTCAGGGTTTTTCCCTTGTTTGGTTTAGGTACCTCCCCCTCCTCTTCCGTTGTGAATACTGAGCAGAAATATTCGTTCAGTATCCTTGCTTTTTCACTGTCACCCTCTGCCCACATTCCCTTCCCTTTATTAAGTCTCTGTATCCCTCCCTTGGTCTTTCTTCGCTCCCTAATGTACCTGCTGTTTTGACATGGGACCTTTGTAAAAGAGCCCAGAGGCTCAAAGGTATTAATCCAAAATGTGAAATAAATAAATAAAATTAAATTAAATTTGGTACCCAACCTGAGACAGGGTGTCCCTTGTTTTCCCTATTTAACACACCCACCTGTGCCTAACTTGCTCTGAATGGCTGCTATTTCTTACTCCCTTGCCTGAGCCTAATTTGTTACCTCATCCTAGAAAGGGTGTCTCCTAATTTGCCTTTTAAACCCTTCTACCCATACCTACTTTATCATGTTGCCAACTACTCCTTGCCCACTAGATGTTGAAACACTACCTGTATCTAACTACTGTGAAGCTGACTGTTTCAGTAAGTATACCAGAACACAATAGTGTGCTATCTTCTGCCTTGGCCTAGTGTTCCTCCTGCAGAGTCTCCAGCGGATGGTGTACTATATGTGGCCGCCTGCAGACATCTAGGGCAGATGTTCCACTCCTATGCAGTTCTACTCGTCTGATGGGACACGTGAGTAAGATAATCTTTTACAGTGCTCTTGTTAGAAGGCACTAAGTCACTGACAACTCCACCTCCCTGTAACAAACCTGATTTACAGGGGTTTCTTAATCTACGTACCCCCAAGATTAATCTCCTGAGCTTAATTCCCCAAACTACTTGTGACAAGTCTCAAAGTGCCCAAAATATTATCTAAAAATCTCTTTCCTCCATTTACCCACTTACACTGCTAAGTATGGAGAGAATATATATATATATGTGTGTGTGTGTGTGTGTGTGTGTGTTAGTTGCAAGAAACTAAAATAATGTACCAGTTAGGGTTCAGCTTAATGCCACAAAATTAGGGAAATGTGATGTTAGCCTAACTGACCCCCCACAAGCAGCAAAAGGACTAGACCACACAAGCAACCACAGACAGCCATCATCAGGTAAGACAAACAACATACAACTGGTACCAGATGACACAAATCCAGTAGAATTGAAGTGCTACCTTGGTGGATTTGTATCTGCAGCATGCACATGGCAACACATACACACTCATTTGTCGCTGCAGATACAAATCCACGATACTCAAACAACAACACTGCTTCTGTGTGCAGAAGCACAGGCCCCTGCAGCAACAGATACAGATTCACAATATCCAAATTACAAGAGTTCTTTTGTCTGTAGAAGTGCATGCCCTTATAGGCCAGCACTTATGCAGCCTCATGTACTCATGCATGCTGCACACTGTAAGACATACACACACTTGATGGGCCTATGCTTCTGCAGCCACAGGTGTAAGATGTACAAACTGACCTCTGACTGCAGAAGTGCAGGCACCACAAAATCCATGATGCCAGCATTGCGACACTACTTTTATCCGAGGGGCCTGCGTCTTTTCAGCTACAGGTGTAAGGCATACACACCAACTTGTGGCTTTAGAAGGGTAGGACTCTGTGAAATTATCTGTGCAGCACCAGTCTGTGCACCTGAGAAAGAGTAATATGCTGTGGGATGTCCCAGGTTCCAGTTACCTTGGTGGCGCAGCTCGTAAAGCAACCAGAACAGTACCCCAGGCAGCTTGGGTTCAAGTCCCAGCTGGTCACCTATTTCTTTCTCTCTTCTGTTTGTTTGTGTTCCATAAATGTGCACACTGCCCTCTTGTGATTGAAAATGTAATTATCAGGGCTTGTAGCTATGCAGACAGAAGTACTGTTGCAGTCTGGGTATAACAGTTTCAGCAGCAGATCTACAAATTGTGCAAGGGGGTAGCAGTTTTTCAGTAACACAGATGAATATAGAAAAGCATATAGGAAAGCATGCACTAGGCATGCTATCTAGTGAGGTACCTGCCAGCAGGTGGCATATAGGCACTGCAGGGAAGTGGGTATTGTAGAAAAGTGGGATGGTAGGTGGTGATGTGTGGGACGTGCCAACAGGGGGCACTACAGGTTTGGTGAGGACAAGGAAGCACCTTGGGGTGAAATAGACCCAAGAAAGGCCAGACATGTCTGGTGCCCATACCCAGGGATCCCAACAGACCACGTGAGCAGGTAGCCAATAGGCCAGCAGTCTTCGTTCATCCCCTACAGGTACTGTTCTGCAGTGCCAGATCAATGAGGAACAAGGCAGGCATTATGGCAGATTTAATGTCTGGTTCTTTGCTCTATCTAAACACTTTTTCTAAACTGGTTATTTGGCAGTGAGAGTGCCGAGATTTTTCTGTTGAGCCTTAAACTTGCTCTGCCTTATTTTTGTATTAAATTGTAGTTGCTCTATTCTTGTTCTGTGAGAGAGCTATGAGTTTAGTGCTATTGGACATTATTGTCCATGGAGGTGAGAGCTCACTGTGACCTTATAATCAACTTAAACTTTAGAATGTGAGCTTGCTGTTTCTGCCTCAGGAAAACCATCTGTATATGAACTCTGGACTCGATATCACTGAATTTTGATCCTGTACAGGCATTCTAAGTTTGTTTAGATTCTCCTGTCTGTTGTTAATTTGTTGGGTTGGGGGGGATTTAAATTGTAATTCATGTTGTCTGTGAGTGTGTAAATTTGTGTGTGTCTGTGTGTGTATGGTTGTGTGTCTATTGGTTGTTTGTTTGTAGATAACTGTGACTAGTGTGTTTTGGTTTTCTATTCTCTTCTCTGTTAATGGTTAGCTGTGCTGTATTATATGTAGAGGAGCTGAGGCCTTGAGGTTTACTTCCTGCGGTTGCTTCATCCTTTTTCAGGGCTCCCGTTATCTTTGCCGGCAGGGGTGCTCAGCTACTGTCTTGAGTTGGGAGTCCTAAAAGGGGGGAGCACTCGCTGCAGTGAGGGTGTCCAGTATGGTAATGTGGGAGGTAGGACAGGTGTGATTCAGACCAGGAGACACCCAGTGAGGAGAAGGTCCCAGGACAAAGGACCATCATACCTGGTACCCCTCCCTAGGTCTCTGCCAAATGTCCTCGGTCAGCAGGTAGTTTGTCTGGCATGCTTGACTCATCCCCTTTGGGACGTTCATTGTATCGCAAGGTCACTGAGGAATAAGACTACAGTGATGGAGTCCTTTATTGCCGATTCCTCAGCTGACCTTGTTTGCATTACTGAAACCTGGGTGGGTGATGATGCCAGCCTTGTGCTGGTGGCTTCTGTTCCCCCAGGTTACTTGGTACTGCATTGCCCAAGGAGGGACCATGGGGGGGAAGAGGGGCCATCTGTTTTAGATCCGCTCTGGGCCTCACCGCATTCCCAGTGAGGACACCAGTGTGATATGAGTATGTGGTCACTAAGTGCGCTTTGGGAGTCAGTGGTAGGGTAGTCCTCATCAGGGTAGTCCGGGTGGGGGGTCTGTTCCTGCAGAAGCTGGCAGACTTCATCACCGAGCAGGTGTTGGAGTCCCCCAGGACTGTGGTCCTGGGAGACTGTAATGCCTGGATCGATGATGAATCCTGTCATTTTGGCCAAGAGCTCCTCCAGCTGATGAATCAACTGGGATTGTCTCAGGTAGTTACCTCCAAGATGCACATCCATGGCCACACTCTTGACCTGGTCTTCTCACTTGGACTTGAGATAATGGCGGTCAAGGTTGATCCGGTCAGTTGGTTGGATCATCATGCGGTTCAGTTCCTCTGCAGGCTCCCCTGTAATTTAACCCCTTCTATGGAGACTATCCGATGTCTGAGAAATAAATTGGAGCCTCACCATCTCCAGGAGTTGCTGGATGTCTCGAGCCTGATGCTAGCTTGTGCTCAGGGTCCTGAGGATGGTGTTGAGGCTTATAATACAGCCTTGACAGGGCCCTGGACCTGATTGCACCTTTGCATGTTTGCCCCTTGACCTCCTGGCATTGCTTACCATGGCACTGTGCTTTACTGCACCAGTTGAAGACTAAGGGGCATAGGTTAGAGTGTACCTGGAGGAGGTCTCGCTCTGAGGAGGACAAGGCGGTGCTGAGGCTCCATTATTTGGAGTATCAGCGGGCAACTGACCTTAAGAAGACAGAGTTTATGTCCCAGTTGATTGCTATGGCAAAAAACTGCCCAGCTGCGCTGTTCTGTACTGTTGACAGTTGGCTAAATCCCTCCTGTCTGCAGCCTGGGACAACATTTTCCATAGAAAAGTACGAGCAGTTTGGGAGTTTCTTTGCTGACAAGGTGTCCTCTATCAGGGTGAGTATTGCTTCCTCTGGTCCAGCCTTTGCTGAGGTGATTGGCCTGCTGGTAAAGATCTCTTGCTAAATTGGAGCGAGTTTTGGCTGGTTTTGGCATTTGAAGTCCTCCATCTGCTTACCAGCATGCATCTTACCACCTGTGCCCTGGGCCTGGGTCCAGCGTGGCTTGTCATTGGCTACTTGGATTCCTTGGGCCCACTGTTTGTGAAGATTATAAATGGGTCTTTAAGTGAGGGTGCCTTTCCTATGGTCTTGAAGGAGGCTGTGGTGAGACCCCTCCTTAAAAAGTTAACTTTAGACCCTGACGTTCTCTCAAACTATAAGCCCAACTCTAATCTCCCCTTTCTGGGGAAGGTTATTGAGAAGGTGGTGGTTGACCAGCTGGTTGAGTGTCTGGAGAGTTTGTTCATCTATGAACCTCTACAACTGAGTTTTCAGCCCTGGCATAGCACCGAGTCAGCTTTGGTCAGGGTGGCACATGATCTCTTCATGGCGAGGGACTGAGGGCATGCTACCATCTTGGTGCTCTTGGCCCTATCTTCAGCATTTGACATGGTGGATCATGGGGTGCTTTTGGATTGCCTCCGGAACTATGTGGGCACTACTGGTCCAGTTTTGCACTGGTTTCACTCATGTTTAACTGGGAGATCATAGCACGTGGCCCTTGGGAATTTTTCCTCTGGACATTTTGTATTGCCTTGTGGTATTCTGCAGGGTTCCATTTTGGCCTCCCTGTTCTTCTCCATGTACATGCTGCTGCTGGGAGAGATCATTAGGTGGTACAATCTGGGGTTTCACTGCTATGCAGATGATACCCAGTTTTACCTGTCTTGTGTCCCAGGTGACCTCTCCGGCCCAGATATGCTGAGCCAGGGTTTGACTGAGATTAATAATTGAATGTCTGTTAACTGGCTATGTCTCAACCCCGGCAAGATGGAGGTTATGGTGATCGAGCTGGGTTATGGAGGTGTCTCCACTAGCGGGAGGCTGCTCGCTCCAGTGGTTGATGGGCACCCCCTCAGTGGGTGATGCGATTAGGGATCTTGGCATTTTTCTTGATGACCGACTTACCCTCAAACAACAGGTGTCATCGATCACTAGATCTGTTTTTTTTTTTATCTCCGGAATATCGCCAGGATCTGGCCATTTCTAACACCTGCTGATCTGGCTGTGGTCATTCATGCCTTTGTTACCAGCAGACTAGATTACTGTAGTGCTCTTTACCTAGGGCTGTCTGGAGGATTGATGCATCAACTGCAGCTGGTGCAGAATGCCACAGCCAGGATGTTGATAGGTGCCTCTATGAGGGACCATGTCACTCCTGTTCTGCGTGCTGTGCACTGGCTACCTGTGAGTTTGTGTATCACCTTCAAGATATGCTTGTTAACCTACAAGGCATACGTGGTTTTATTTATTTATTTATTTATTTTTTTAGTCGATTAACCAGGTGTAGCACACTAAGCTGAACGTTTTTTTACAGGAGTGACCTGGGAGCACAGGGAAGTTAAGTGACTTGCTCAAAGTCACACAGTATGCAAGTGGAAGCTCTGGGATTCAAACCCAGGTCTGGTCTGCTGGATGTCACCAGATTTGTAGCTCAGAGCCTTAAACCACTGCACTATATTGCCTCCCTATTTTGGTTTGGGACCTGGCTACCTAAAAGAGCTCCTGGTTCCATATTGGCCTATCGGCCCCCTATGCTCCACCGAGGCTAGTCTGTTTGTTGTACTCTCCTCTTGCCTAAAGAGATCCGGTGATAGAGTTTTTGGTACAGCTGCTCTATCTTTGTGGAATTCTCTTCCACCTTACATTCATGCAGACAGCTCGGGTGAGGTTTTTAAAGCCACCTTGAAGACTTATTTGTTTGAAAAAGCTTTTAGTTTTATTTGATTATCTGTTTTTAATATTTCTGGGGATGTTTTTTATTGTGAAGTGCTCTGAACCCCTGGATGGGGCACTATATAAATAAAATTTGCCTTGCCTAACTTGTATAATGAAGACCTGGCTGGGTGACGGTGCCAGTCCTGTTTTGGAGGCAGCCGTCCCAGCTAGATTCTCTATGGTACACTACCTATGAAGGGACCATGGAGGGGAGTGGCCATCTGTTTTAGATTCAAACTGAATTTCACCGTGCAGCCATTTGGGATTACTAAGTCATTTGAATTCATGGCTATGCATGGGGGCCCAGATGCAGGTTGCAGGATCCTTCCCATTTACCAGCTTCCGGGTAATGAGAGAGTTTTCCTACAGGAAGTCACAGACTTTTCCAGAGGTGTTGGAGTCAAACCTATGGTTAATTCTGGGTGACTTCCACGCCTGGATCGATGATGTACTCTTGTAATTTGGCCAGGATTCCCTCCAGTTAATGGAGTCAGTGGGACTTGCACCTTTGCAACTCATCAACACACTCATACCTTGGATTTAGTATTTTCACTGGGGCCTGAGATTAATGACCTCAGGACTGATCCGGTAAGTTGGTCAGATCATTGTACGGTGAGCTTCTCTTTCAGGCTCCCCCCCCTCAAAAGTCCACCCCCTTGTGGAGATAGTTCAGTATCGTACTTTGAAAGGGTTGTCCACAGAAGGACTCCAGGTGGTAGTGCACCTCTCAAGTGTGATAGCTGTTTGTGTGATTGGATCAGAGGAGGCAGTGGCCTTCAATGTAGTCACACCAGTCTGTATACAACACCTGACTCGGTGCTTGAGATCCTGTCTGCAGATGGTAAGAGCAAATTCATCCACTCATTGCGAACAGCTTACTCATTTTTTCTCTAACAGCATGTCCTCAATTCTGACCAGGATCTCTCCAGCTGGGTATCTTCAGGCTAGCAGTGCTGAGCTGGTGAGGGATGGATGTTCTCTGCCAGTCTGGTGTGAGTTTAGACTGATTTTGATGGAAGAGGTTTATGGGGTGGTCTCGGAGCTGCAGACCACCTTTTGTGAGCTGGATCTAGCCTGACTCATCTATCAACTAGGTGTGTTGGGTTTCTGGGTTTGTTGTGTTTGCTGAGCTGATCCAGTGTTTCCTTTTGAAGGGGTTCTTTCCTTTGTTGTTAAAAGCAGCTCCAGTGAGATCTGTTCTGAAAAAGCCATCTTTCAACCAAGACTGTTTGGTGAATTATAGACCTGTCTCTTACCTTCCCTTTGTAGGTAAGGTTACTGAGAAAATGGTGGCTCTGCAGCCTGAGGAACACCTCATGGCCTTTGACATTTATGAACTCCTCCAGTCCAAGTTTCAGTTGAGTTACAGTACTGAGACAGCATTGGTCAGGGTGCATAATGACATTCTCAGGGCTAGAGACTGTAGAGAGTGGTCAGTTCTCATTTTCCTTGATCTCTCATCAGCATTCAATACTGTGGACCATGATTTGCTGTTGGATTGACTCAGGGAGTATTGTGGACTTGCCAACACTGTCATCTGCTGGTTTTAGTCCTTCCTTGGAGACAGGACATAGAGAGTAGTGATGGGGAGTTTCTCCTCACTCCTGAAACCCCTGCTCTGTGGAGTACCAAGTAGTTGATCCTACCTCCCTAGTTGTTCACGGTGTGTATTCTGCCCCAAGTGGGATTATTAGATGACACGGTCTGGCTTTTCAATGCTATGCTTATGATACCCAGCTGTAGCTGTCTTTTGCACCTGGGACACCTGGTGCTTTCAAGGTAATAAATTCATGCCTGACTTTGATCTAGTACTGGATATCATCTAGCTGGTTGAGACTCTGGCTTGACAAGTTGAAGGTATTGGTGGCTGAACGTGGTCAGAGGTGGGGTTTAAGGGTCACCAGTGAGGGGACTGGCTTATGGTTAGGTTCCTCTGGGTTGTTAGCTTCTGCTAAGGTAAAGAATGTGGGGGCCATTCTGGATGACAGGCTGACTCTTGAAGTTCAGGTGTTAACTGTAGACCAGAATGGCTTTTATCATCTCAGGAACATCTCCCGGATTAAAACTTTTATTCCCTTTTAAGACCTGCCATCACTGATGCATGCGTTCATCACCTCTAGACTTGATCACTGCAATGCTTTATACCTTGGATGAATCGAGCTGTCCTATGATGTCTGCAGCTGGTGCAGAATGCAGTGGCCTGGTTCTTGACTGGCCTTCCTAGGTCATGTGATATAACTCTGGTCCTGTGCGAATTGCACTGGCTGCTGGTGAAGTAGTATATTACCTTCAAGGTCAGCTTGCTGACCTACGAGGCCCTGGAGGTCGTGAGGGCAGCCAGGAAGCCCTCCCCCGAACTGGAGTGCGGACCCCCCCCTCAAGCAACACATGCAGCAAGCAGCTTCTGAGCACATTTGGAGGTTGTGAGGGCAGCCAGGAAGGCCTCCCCGAACCGGAGTGTGGAATCCCCCCCAAGGAACATATGCAGCAAACAGCTTCTGAGCACATTTGGAGGTCATGAGGGCAGCCAGGAAGCCCTCTCCCTAACCGGGGTGTGGACCCTCCACCCAAGCAACACACACAGCAAGCAGCTTCTGAGCATATTTGGAGGTCGTGAGGGCAGCCAGGAAGCCCTCCCCTGAACCAGAGTGCAGACCCCCCCAAGCAACACACGCAGCAAGCAGCTTCTGAGCACATTTGGAGGTTGTGAGGGCAGCCAGGAAGCCCTCCCTGAATCAGAGTGCAAACTCCCCAAAGCAACACACACAGCAAGCAGCTTCTGAGCACATTTGGAGGTCGTGAGGGCAGCCAGGAAGCCCTCCCCCAAACCGGAGTGCAGACCCCTCCACAAGCAACACACGCAGCAAGCAGGTACGGATCTACAGCGCAGCACGGCTCAGTCAACAGAGAGGAGCCCCGCTGACACTTTGCGTCAGCTCCCCGCCACCCCCACCACCACCCTTGGCAAACTCTGAGCTATATAAGCTGAATCACATGGTGCTTAAAAACCAATCAGCTCACTTTCCCTTTTGCAGGCTATACCGACTATCCACTAGTGGTCACTACACTCAGGTTTCAGCATTAATAAGACCTTCCTAACCCTTGTACTGCTGTCTTTCCATGATGATTCAACTGCACCTAATAGCCTTCTTTACCCTCATCCCCTGGGTGTCCCTCCCGCCATCTAATTACCCTATCCTACCCTACCCTACCAGCCTGCCAAGTACCATGTAACAGGCTGCAAACAAATATTGTTACCTCTACTACCATAGCTGCTTCACACCATGGCCACCTCTTCCATACACTGTCAATTGGCCCCGGGTTAATCCCTTCTACCTTCTGAACTAGCCACCTCATCCATCTGCCACATGCTTGAAGACCAAAAGCCTCAACAGCCAAGCCTTATACTATCTTAAGAAAGCTTCAGTGGGTGGCACATCATACCAAACTCCTGGTCACCCTACTACTTCTCCTTGCTGGTGATATCGAGCTTAACCCTGGACCTACCCACCACCACACCCCTAACCCCTCTGTCCCACTCCAACTCCCCACAGGCCTTTAACTGATTCACCTAAATATGTGTAGCCTCCTACGTAAAATAACTTTGCTTCAAACCCTCGTCTTGTCCAGTAGCCCAGATATCCTGATTATCTCCGAAACCTGGCTGAAGCTGCATAACCCTGACACAGACTTTACTATACCCGGCTATACACTCCTCCGGCATGACTGTATGGGCAAAAAAGGGGGTGGCTTAGCTATGTACATCGCCTCCACCATCCGGTTTTCCACGATTGCCCTATCCCTACCTTCAGAGTCCATTAACGCCTTAATGGTAAAACTCTCCATCCCCCACTTAATTCCAATTTACATAGCAGGTACATACTGCACTCCTGACACCAACATGCCTGCCATGCTGGACCACCTGAGCTCCTTAAACTCCCTGGCAGCAGGACGTGAGATCCATATAATTGGGGTATTTAACCTGAACTGGCTCGCTTCTTCTCATTATAAATTTCGAGACAAGGTGACAGCCCTAATCCTAACTCAACTAATCTCCGAACCCACTCGTTTAAGCCACAAAACACAGAATCACACTCTTCTAGATTGGTCCCTCACCTCTCACCTGCACAGGATCTTAGCCTCCGGCCTCCTTCTGGATGCCCTTAGTGACCACCACGGAATCTACTCTGTATGCAAAATTTACAGACCTAAAGCTCCCCCACCCAGAATAATTATGACCAGATCCTACAAATCTCTGGACCTCCCCTCACTAATAAATGATTTGGGCAATACTGACTGGTCACGCATTAGTCAACACCCCTCCATAGACGAGGCTCTGCTGTTCTTTAAGTCCAAGTTCATTGCCATCTGGGACTGATACGCCCCCCTCAGACGTAGCAGGGTTCGAGATGCTCACCTCCCATGGATCTCTCCCGAAATCCTAGCCCACCTTCATATCAGAGACAAGGCCTGGAAAACCTATAAATCCACCAGTTCTCCAGCTGACCTCCAGATGTACCATGAGCTTCAGAATACGAGTACCAAAATAATCCGCCAAGCAAAAGCCAACTATTTCAAAGGCGCATTCAATTCCACCTCCCATCTCCTGTCTAAATTCAGAAAAGTGGTAAAATCGCTCCTCAGCCCTCCATCGCAGCTCCCCAACCCTTCCCTGCAGGCAGGCGGACTTATCATCACTGACCCCCCCAGCAGTGGCCACATTGTTTAACTCTCTCTTCACAACTAGCCATGCCACTCCCCTGTCCGCACCTCACCCTGCTCAGTATCCCTCCCCCTCCACCCCATCTAGTGGCACACCCACAGCTCACTCCTTCTCCTTCCTGCCGGTCACCCTGGTCAAGGTATATAAGGCACTGGTTGCCCTCAACGCAAGTAAGGGCAAATGTCCCACCAGGCTGGACTCCAAAATGCTCCACTTATCGGCTCCTGCCATAGCCCAACCCCTGGCCTCCCTTTTTAACTTATCCTTCTCCCTAGCTGAAGTCCCCTCTGAAAGGAAACATGCCATCATAATCCCGCTTCCCAAGAGTGGTGATGCCTCAAACCCAAACAACTATCGACCCATATCCCTCCTACCAATTCTGGCCAAACTACAGGAGCGCTTGGTTCTCTCTCGCCTATCCACCTTTCTGGATTCCTCCTCCTTTTTTTTCCCCTACCAGTCTGGTTTTAGGAAATCCCACTCCACCACTACCTCCCTTCTCAGGATTACTGATTCCATTCTCACTGGGATGGATGCTGGCCACATCACAGCTGCCATCTTCATTGACCTGGCTAAGGCATTCGATACTGTGTCCCACTCTCTCCTCCTGGCAAAACTTGCCAATGCTGGACTATCCAACTGGGCCACATCTTGGTTCTTCTCATACCTCACTGGCATATCCCAAGCCATCTGCATCAGTTCTTCCACCTCGGCACCCCTCACAATCACTTCAAGAGTACCGCAAGGCTCTGTCCTTGGCCCACTCCTGTTCTCGGTCTTCCTGAATGATCTGCCCTCTGCCTGTCCACAATCCTCCATCCACATGTATGCGGATGACACTGTGCTGTATGCATCCAGCACCTTGACCACAAAGGTTGCGACCAGACTGCAGCAAGATTTCATCTCAGTCCAGCACTGGCTATGCTCAAATCACCTCTTCCTCAATGCCAAAAAGACAGTCTCATTAACCTTTGGCACAAGGCAGAGAATTTCCAGGCTCCCTTCCTCGATTACATTCCACACCCTGGAAGGGTCCTCCGTGGAGTCCTGCACCTCATTCAGATACCTCGGCGTCTGGCTTGACCAGCACCTCAATTTTTCCATGCCCATTGACTCATCCTCAGAAAGCTGCACCCCAGACTTGGAGCACTTTACCGGAATTGTGACAGCATCCCCCTACCTGCCAGCAAGGCCATTGTGCAGAAAATGATCCTCCCTGTCCTCAACTATGGGGTCGTAGTCTATTGCGCCGCCCCAAGTCCACATTAGCCAGACTCAACCCTCTTTTCCACTCTTTCTGTCATATTGCCCTGAACTGTCCCTACTCCACACACCACTGTGCCCTATATCAATCTATGCACCTCACCTCTCTAGACATTCGCAGACAGACCCACTGCGCCAAGATCCCAGCCAAGTTTTGGTCCCAGCGACTCCCCTCCTACCTCACCAATTCCCTAACCAACCCCAGCACCCATGCATATTCTCTCAGAAACTGACTCTTGGTCCCTAGCTGTCCCACACTGGTCTACTACCGTTGGTCAGGCAGCTTTCAACTACCGTATTCATTTATTGTGGAACTCCCTCCCAGCTTACGTTCACCACTTTTCCTCCCTCTCGCAACTCAGCTCCATGCTCCAAGTTCATTTCAACCCTACCTGCGCATGCGTCTAGGTGTTCTCCAGTCTCTAAGGGAATGTCTGTGTATGTCTGCACCTAGTAATGCAATTAATCTGTGTCAATCTATTGTTCTCTCACCTACTTTGTCTCTCACAGGGACCAATTTGTTAGAGGCCTAAACTATGTATTTATTGTATCATGCTGTATTAACTGTGGCTACCTACTGATTTTCTCGACCTACTATTGTCTAGCAAACAGGACCTAATGTTAGTGATCCCCTACTATGTAATATCATTTGTCTATACTGTCTTCAACTGCTATCTATGTTTCCCCCTTCCCCAGGACGCATCTGGAATGGAGCAGTAGTCTGCTCAGCATGCCTTCCTGGTAAAACACTTAAATAAATAATAAATAAATAAGGACTGGGTCCTGGCTACCTGAGTGACCTACTGACTCCCTATCAGACCTCTCACCCCTCCACTCCTCTGAGGTGGACCTCTTAGCTATTCCTAAGGTGAGGCCAGAGATCAGGCTTTTTTATCTGCTGGCCCTGCCCTTTGGAACAGGTTCCGCAGGGCTCTGAGAGAGGTCCCCTCATTGAAGGCCTTTAAGAGGGGCTTAAAATCCTTCCTCTTTGTGAGGCTTTTGACACTGTCTGACCTACAAGCCTCTAATCTACCTCCCTTACTTTACCAGCATTTTAATTGTAGGCTCTGTTTTATATTTATTATTTATAAATCCTATTTGTTTAGGCATGGTATGTTATGTGTGTGATGTTATGTATGATGTTGGTCTATAATGACTGTACAGCACTCAGAGCCTCCGGGATTGGGCACTCTATAAATGAAGTCTACATCTACAACTACCTTGTACAGCATGCATGAGTACAGCAAATCCAGCCATGATGCAATGGTTAACAAGATAGGAGAAATTATCAATGATCCACATATGTGGAGGACAATGTCTATGGGCTTTTTGCCTTCTTTTGTCCCAAATAACCAAGTAACCAAGTAACCCAGTAACTTGCAGCATGAGACATGTCACAAAATACTGCAGTAAAATGGGGCCTCATCGCCACTAAATTACACTGTTCCCTGCAGCATACTGCAGTATTTTGTGATATACTGCAGCATTACTGCATTGTATCCTGGCTGCCACTGCTGTACCTCTGCTGCAGAAGTGCAGTCCTGGGGGGGGGCTTCTGTCTACAGAAGGGCAGACCCCCATGGAGCCTGCACTTCTGAAACCACGCATACTAATGCATGCAGTATGACAAACACACAAGCGTGGCTGCATATGCAGCCACACATACAAATCCACAAGGGTAGCAGATCAGTGCTACTGCATTTGTGTTATCTAGAAACAGTTTTATTTTGTTTGTCATACCAGATGATTAATGTATGTGGTTGCCTGTGTGGTGTTGTCCATTTGCTGCTTTGGGGGAGTTAGGGTTGAAAACCCTAAGGCTACATTTCCTTACTTTTATGGCATTAAGTTGAACCCTAACCAGTGCCTCAACACAGTTTTTTGCAAAGCATTTCCTTTCTATTTGAGTTAGTGAAATCGTATCCTCAACAAATGCAGACACACAGGGTCCTCTGGATCTGCACTAAGGGAAGAGCCTGTCCACCTGCAGAAATGCAGCGACGGATGTCAAGAATTCATTGGGCTGTCTGGAGGGGTACAGGGCCCTCTGGCTGGTCCATGTGGTTGCAATACAGATGGATAGGGCATAGACTCTATCTCTCAGCTGATACACAGGGCCCTCTGCCACTCACAGGTGCAGAGGTGCAGGGACCTATGCCAGGAAAAGAGTTCTCTTCATTATGGTACCTGGGCCTATGCAGAAAACCTTGCCTCTTTCCTTCCCTGGCTGGGGGGATGGTGTTGCATAACAGTGCCGTCCCTCTAGCCTTGCCCTATCCAGCTGGCTCACTGAGCTCTCCCCCAAAACTCATCACAAAGGCGCAGGATCACAAAGTACTACCCTCTGGGGTAAAGGCTGGTACTGCATGTTTCTTAATAATAATTTTTTTTTTTTATTCTGAACAGGTAACAGTCAATGTGGTCCCAAATATGTAAGTATAAAAAACACCAGGGAGGTGCCTGTTCCAACAGCGTATCCAAAGACTACCCCAGAGGGTTGAAAATGAGACTCACTCACCACATATCCATATATTCAAGGATATTCTTTATTTTTCAGAGTCAGTTGTTATTGCCAGTGTTTCATGGTACTGCACTTCATCAGAGAAGCTGTACACTGTTAATTATATATACCAATATTTTATGTTTTTCCCGCATAGTCATGTTTTTTCTGCACATATTATAACCTCTTCATTTTCAAGATGGTCATTTTATGAATCCCCTTATAAAAATGACATGTAGCATTTATAATATATTGGAGGACAAAATGTAATTTCACACCACAACTGTGAAAACACATCTCGTCAAGGATTTTAAAAAATGACACCTGTCATGTTTATCAGGTGGTATGAAAAAAAAAATATGTTTAAAGTTTGGAGTAAAAAATACTGAAAATTAGCAAAGTTATGAGTGACCGCTGAAATATTTCAATGTTCACACATAACTTGGTCATTGTACCAATGTTTTACACCAAATTTTCAACATCGCCTTCTTACGACTCCATCTCATGAACCTGGTAGGTGAAGATTTTCAAATTCCCGCCGACACATCATTTCACACCTCAGGTGTAAAAACACATTTTGACAAGGATTTGAAAATCAACAGCTGTCACGTTGATGATGTGGTGTGTAAAAATGGCTGTGCTGAAAATATGGGGTCAAATATATGGGGCCAAAATACTGAAAATGACCAAAGTTATAAGAGAGTGTAGGCAAACTTCAATTCAAACTCATAACTTTTTTTTTAAATATTTTGACCTCAAATTTTCAACATTACCTTCTTATGATCCCACCAGATGAACCTGGTAGGTGACAATTTTCAAATCCTGCCTGAAAGGTAATTTTGCATAGTGACTATAAAATCACCTTTCAGGGCAGATTTGAAAAATTCCACTGACCTTTTCATCAAGTGGGGCCCCAAAAAGGCCATGTTTAAAGTCTGGGTAGACATATTAAAAAATGACAAAGTTATGAATAAAAGTTCAAACTCCATTGAACTACATTAAAGTAGACTTACCTTATTTTCTCATATTGAAGTTGTTGATTCCAGCAGCAAGAAATGTCTTCAACTGGAGAGTGGATCTATGATGCAAGACATGTTCAGGTGAGTGAGGCTGTTTGGAGGGGTGTGAGGTGCTGGGTGCTGAGTGGTGGTCAGGGTGAGGTGTGTGAGGGTTTGTGAGGGGGGTCAGATCTGCAAGGGACCATTTTCTTTTTTACAGGTTTTTAAGTATAAAAAAAAAATGATGAGGGACAGTTTTCTGTATTTAATAGGGAAGCTGACACTGAAAATTGAGTACCCCAATATCAGGATGATCTTTTTTAGGGAGAGAGGGGATGACCTGGAGGGGAGGGGGTAGAGAGTAGCACTACAGGGAGTGGGCACCCTGGTCCACTTAATATACTAAGGATAGGTAGGTAGGTGGACAGACACACAGTTAGATAGATAGATAGATAGATAGATAGATAGATAGATAGATAGATAGATAGGTAGATAAATCAACCAGGGGATCACTTACTCATTGCTCCAACTGAAGCCGGGAGCACAACTCCATCTGCGGTTTCACAATTAAAGAAATTCCCGCTGTTCTCATACTGAGAATGCAAGTGAATGGCTCATCTTGCTAAGTTGGGCACCCAGGATTTTTGGGTGCCCAGAAATGATATTTTCATGGTGATTTTCCAAAAACAAACACCAGAATCTAGCTAAATGGGCCCCTTTACTTGGAAGGCTACAGCCTGCAGTTCAAAGGGGTGGTGCAACTATTTTCCCCTTTTGTAGCCTATTTAAAATTTCTCTCCTCACTCCACATCCAAACACTTTTTCCTTGCAGCCAGAGGCTCTGTCGGTCTGTCTTGTCCCCTGGAGCCTGCTGGGGCTTTGGCCCCTCCCCCGTGTTGCTGTGTTGTGGGCTGCTCGGTTTCTACTGGCCTTTTGTTTTGTGTTCTCCTGCTTTTGGTTAGTATTGCTTGCCTCCAGCTGCTGCGTGCTTCTTTGTGTTGCTTGTTCCTGTCCTCCTGTGTTTGAGTTTTGTTTGCATTTTTCTTTTTGGGGGCTTTCTGGTTTTTAGCTTCCTGTTCACTTGTTTGTATCATGCTAATTTTGTACTGGTGCTGTTTGGCTTCCATTTGCTCACTAGCTTTCAGCAAACCTTCAGTGCAACTGCAATTGTTATCTGTATGTTTCAGCTCAGTTCCTGCTTCTCTGCTTGCTGCCTCAGTGCTTATCTGCCTTAATTGTTTGCACCTGTGCACGCTCACACTGCAAAGCTAGCCCATGGCATTCAAACCTGCTTTCATACAATTGCACCAAGCAGTCCTTGCTGTTGTTCTAGTACATTGCCTCTCCCTGCAATTCCACTGCTTGTTTAGCTTGGCTGCTGCCAGAAGCTATAACTATTTGCTACTGGATGCTGCTTATTACTTTTATATATTGCTTCATAATACTCTGGAGGTCAGCACAGCTACAGCTGTCACTGTAAACTAGTTTTAAAAATCTGCATGTGGGTCACAGTGCTTTACTGTTGCTTTCTTGTTTTTCCCATGGCAGGGACTGGGGGTTGTGGTGAAGTTGTGGCCCCATGTGGTCCAAATTCCTCATGTTCCAATTCTACCTCTGCCACAAAAATCCTCTAAGTATTTATGTTACCTTTAATGGCTTCCTTAATGGGACTGGTTGGCTTGCCTCCCTGCAAGTCATGTGAATTGCTGCCTCTCTGACCTACATGTATTGCTTATTCTGCCTCACAGACCTGCCTGCAGGTCCAATCATTGCTTATATAGAAGTTTTCTGCTATATATTTGCTATAAAACATGTCTGACCTACGTGAGGGTCTACAATGTTCAACACTCCTTTAAACTCACCGCAGAGGCATGCCAACCTTGACTATTAGTTACCATGGTGCATAACTCACCCTGCAGCTGATAGTCTCACTCTGCACCCGAAGTCCACATCTTGAGCATGCAAAGCTTGGGGCGATGTCCTTCTCACCATGTCCATAGCTGGGAATGACCTCACTCCGGGTGAACCTTCAGTCATCAACCATACTGACGGAACCTCTCGATGTACCTGTAGCATTAAGACTTCAGCAGTGAAGGAGTGGATCTCTCATTAAGGGCCCCTTTAGCTGCCAGAGCATGTTCAGAGGCACCCTTCAAAGCTAGTCTCCCTATGCCTGCCTCTGGTTCACCTGGTTTGTTTTTAGATCGGTAGGCCAGTTGAGCGCCTCAGCAGTCATCGCTCTCCTCCTCCTCCCACCTTGGAGAAGCAGTGTTGCAGAGTTAGCATTGCAACCCTTCATGGTGTTACCATTAAAGGGATAGAGGAGAGGAGAGGAGAGCTTTCCTCCAAATTGGAATATTTTCCACCCCCTTTAATTAAGTTTTCAATTTGCAGCAGCAGAGCTGTCACTAATCAAAAACATCCAAAGCCTGGAGGGAAGATGCCCTAGGCCTTGAATCCTCAGAGATTTCCTCCTCAAAGGTTTTTTTTCCTCTCCTCTGTGCCACAGGTAATAATATTTAGTTAGCTTTAGGCAATAATCCCTCTGTCACTTAGATAGGTTTCCACTGTTGGATGGAGCAGGTGGCCTTCCCGTTAAGTATCCTGTCTCCCCCTTTGGCTGTTCTCTCTCTGTCCTTAGGAAGCCAGGCCTCCATGCCTTACAATCAGACCTCTGAGTGGGTCACTATTCACCTGTTGTTTCCTGCCTACTCTACTCAAACATACTACCAACTGACTCATGTTACCAACTGAACCCCTACTACCAACCGACCTATGTACAGGTCCTCGACCACGATAAATGTTCACTACCTTGTATGCTTCACTTGACACTCTTTTTGGGCTTCTTCCCAAGGTACCTTTAGACAAGGGAATCACTCCTGCAGCACCTCAAGGGGTGGAACCCTCCCCTAGGGTTCTTTGCATTTGTACCCCTACAGGGTGGTTTATCCCACAGATAGAGAGGCGAACAGCCAAAGTTTATCTACATTACACAAGCACGAAACCAGTTGCACAGGCACATTGAATTGGAAGGCTACAGCCTGTAGTTCAAGGGGGCGGTGCCACTGGCCACACCCCCTTTAGGCCTATTTAAGGGATGCTCTCCTCACTACACACACAAGCATTTTTTCCTTGCCTCTCCATCCACCCCTCCTCCTCCAGCGGTAGGCCTCTCTCTCTCTCTCTCTCTCTCTCTCCCCCCCCATGGCCTTCTTCCTAAGGCACCTTTAGCCAAGGGAATCACTCCCACAGCACCTAAAGGGGTGGAACCCTCTCCTAGGGTTCCTTGTCTTTGTACCCCTACAGGGTGGTATATCCCATGGATAGAGAAATGAACAGCTAAAGTTTATCTACATTACACAAGCACAAAACCAGTTGCACAGGCACACTGAACTAGGGTCAGGCATGTACTTTTTGAAAATGTATAATTTTTTATGTATTTTCAAAATTTTTTTAGTTAAAAAACAGGATGGCGGCCATCACGATTGATATGTTTTTCTTATGACAAGGAAAAAATTTCTTATGACAAATGAATCATGAAAAATAAGCCCTCATGATTGATATTTTCTTTACCATTTGTATCACTGGGTTATCCAAAAACCAAACGTTAAATCCTTATAACTCTGGAATGGTTTAATATTTTGTCACAAAACCATCTAAACACATTGGCCTGGATATTCAAACTGCGCCATTCTGAGGCACAAGCCCTTGTGCTGCTCAAAATAGTTGCGCAGGGGTGTGGCCGGGGTGATATTCAAAGGAGTTGCGCTATTGCGCAACTCCTTTGAATCTCACTCCCCAGCCACAGCACTTGCGCATGGCGCAGTGGAACTTGCGCCACCGCAAGTTGCCAGAGATGAGCATTAAACTTGCGGTGGCGCAAGTACCATTGCGCCATGCGCAAATTTCCGATATTCAAAAGGTGACATGCAAATGGGGCCATAATTTATGCAAGGCGCGGGGGCCATTTGCATCTATTTATGGCCCCATTTGCATGCCATTTGCATGTAGTGCGCCCGATCCCGAGGACTTGCGCCTGGCCACCCTGCCAGGCAGCAGCCGTCGGGACCGGCGCCTAATGCAACCCGATTGCGGGCATTACAGGTACATGTAACACCCCCACATACGAAGCCCGATCGCGGGCATAGCGATGTAGATTCCCCCGTGCCCGATCACGGGCGGGAATGTAACCCCAACCCAAATATCTCCCTGGTGGTCCAGTGGACGTAAAGCCCGATCGCGGGCAGAATCATCACCGACAGTCAGTCGGGCGGGCGGCGGGCGCAGGTGGGTGGATGCTGTCGCCACCGCCTGCGGGGAGCGGGTGAGGGGCTTCGTGGGTGGGGGACACCAGATACCAGGGAGATGTTTGGGGGTTTGTGATGATTCTGCCCGCGATCGGGCTTTACAGTCCACTGACCACCAGGGAGATATTTGGGTTGGGATAGCATTCTGCCCGCGATCGGGCACTGGGGGTCTTATACAGTTATGCCCGCGATCGGGCTTCGGATATGGGGGTATTATGTACCTGTACTGCCCGCGATCGGGCTTGGGAGATGTGGGGAGGGGGAGTCGTTACACTATGCCCGCGATCGGGCTGATGGGGGCACAGGAAGAGTTGGGGCCAGCCAGGTGGCAGCTGCTGTGTTGTACCCTGCAATGCAGCAGCTCACCTGTGGGTGGCCTCAACTAAGCCTTTTTGGGGCTCAGGTTGTGCAGGCGCAGGTTGGGGTTGCGATGCACAACTCTGCACAACCCGACTGAATATCGGGTTGCGCAGGTTATGCATGGATCCTCCCCCTCCTGTTGAGCATGCATTCATTTACATTGCTCTCTTGCGCAACCTGATGCCAGTGGCGTAACTGCCTCCTGCTGAATATCGCAGAATGGCGCATTTTGGACTTGCGCATGCGCAACCCTGTTGCGCATGGCGCAACCCTTTTGAATATCCAGGCCCTTATATCAACACAGGCTGCTTCTATCCTGGATGTTTTGTGAAAAAATTCTGTACCATTTAGGCTGTGTATGAGAGCAAAAAAATCTTCACTCTTCCAAAAATCAGCATTCCAGATCTCAGAAACTGCAAAAGATGTTGGCACAAAACTTTTAATTCTTGAGACTTTACCACTCCGACCATGTATGCAAATGTGTAGGTCAATCTGTTTAATGGTGCCAAAGTTATTAAGGCAGAAAGTTAGAGGTTACTATAAGACACAGTACTCAACCCTGAGTATAGGGGCATTACTGCACACACCAAGGTTTAAACTGGTTGCTTATGCTCCTCTCTGTCAGTAATTCTAACACTTCCAGCACAGAACCCCTACTCCACATGACTCTTGAAATTTATATATCTCGTATACTACTCCCCAAATTAGCAACCTTCCACACATTTGTAACCCCACCTATCACAAACTCTATACCTTTGATCTGCTCCCCTTCCAACATTTTTACCCCTGCAACCTACTAAAGCTTCATCCCTACCCCCCACTCTCTACAGAATGTTACCCCCCCACCCTCACTCTCCCCAAGATTTGAGTCCACAAGATCTGCAGTCCTTCTGCTGTACCCAAGTTCATACCACAGTCTAGACACTCTTCCCAAAAGTTTTATCTCATCATTACTGAACTTAGGTAAGAGCACTGGGGCAGTGTCCGTGGGCCTCAGTAAGGTGTTTGATTTGGTAGATCACAGGACATTGTTAAAAAAACTGTATGGGACTGGTGTTGAAGAAGAGCCATTACAATGGTTCAAGTCATATTTCTCTGAAAGGAAACAGTGTGTGCTGCATAAAAATTCTGTATCCAAATTAAAAGAAGTGAAAAGAGGAGTCCCTCAGGGCTCGATATTGGGCCCATTGATGTTCAGTGTGTATGCAAATGACTTGACAAAAATGATTTCCAATAGTGGGGTTTGTCTATATGCAGACGATACCATTCTGGTGCCATCTGCAGATAGCCATGCCTCCTTGGAGCAAAAGCTCCAGAAGGACATAACCTCAATGGAAACTTGATTCAGGGATTCAGGCCTCATACTCAATGGAAAGAAAACCCAGTGAATTATATTCTCACTGGGCTCTCAAATAGATTATAAAACAGGATTAAACATAACGTTTTCAAATGGTAGTAATGTAATTAATGTTAGAAATTACAAAAATGTAGGTGTTTTAATTGATAATAGAACAAAATTCACTGACCTTATAAACAATACAGTTAAAAGAGTTAATCAAAGATTAAGGGCACTGTGCGGGGTTTCATACTGTCTCCTAAAAGAGATGAGGGGTAAACTGGTTAGACAGTTGTTAATTCCAATCTTAGATTACGGCTCCCAATTATACATAAATTCACTTCAAATATTGTTAAAAAAGATAGAACAGACTTACTAGAGATTAACAAGATTTGCAACCAAAAGCAAGTATGGAGTTCACCATTGCAGGCTATATGAAATGCTGGACTGGTTGAATCTTGTGGCAAAAAGGCAATACAACTGGTTGATCTGGTGTCATAAGTTTTTAAATACCATAGGGACTCATTCATTACGTAACTTGTTAAAACTGGAGCCACTAAGCGATAAGAAGTATAACCTAAGACATAGTATCCTAAATCTACCATTACATAGGATTTACAATGGATTAGGGGATGTCATTTTGCAGATGAACATCGCCAGGTCTTGGAATGCACTGCCTAATGATTTGAAAACTATAAATTCATTCACAAAGTTCAAACTGCATCTGAAGAAATATTTGCACTCCAATTGTAAATGTTTTTCATGACATAGAACTTTCAACCATGTATGTATATGTGTAGCAGCAATGTAAAATGTGTAGTGTCCTTATATGTTTTTAAGTTTATTTTTATGTATTGTACAGGACATTATTGAAAATAGGAGTAAAACCCTAACAATTTGTATCCTGTATAAAAATAAGATTTTATCATCATCATCATGCAACGCACCAATAGCAAAATTTGCAAGAATTTCAAAACCTTCACCCCTTCTCTTTCTCCCCTTCTTTTGCACCCTCTCACAATTTATACACCTCTGGCACTTCGAGGTACACTACCCCTTCCTCAGGAAGCCTGTGATAGGCTCTCTGAGGAAGGGGTAGTGTACCCTGATACACTAGAATAGTTTGCACTATGTTTGCCAGTAAAGCTACACTGCTTGCAGCCTTGGGTTTGCACTATCTTTGCTTTTTGGTTGCACCATCTCCAGCCTGCCCCTGTCCTTTCTTAGGTGAGGACTCCAGATATGAGCACAGTGTTTGAGGTGCAGCCTCACCAGTGACCTATAGAGAGGTAATAATACCTTGTTTTTCCTGCTGTCAGTACCCCCTTCCAATACACCCCAGCATCCTATTAGAGTTACTGTAGGCCTTGTTACACTGACTTGATTGTTTGAGGGAGTCCTTAATGATGACTCCCAGGTCCCTTTCTTTTGCCATAGAGCTCTGTTTTACCCCTCCCATCCAATACTCTGTCCTGGAGTTTTGCTCCTTAGGTGCATAACTCTGCAATTTTTGGCATTGAATTTTAACTGTCAAACCTTAGACCACCTCTCTAGCCTTTGTAGGTCACCCTGCATCTCCCTGATCCCTTTGTCACTATATATCCTACCACAGAGCTTCATGTCAACTACAAAGAGACACAACTTGCCCTGAGTGCCCTCTCCAGAGTCGCTGATAAACATATTAAAGAGGACAGGACCCAGGACAGATCCCGCTGCACCCCACTTGTGACCTCCTTTAGAGGAGGTGACCTTTTACAGGGGAAAGAGGGTAGGGGTACGGAGCTTTGGAGGGGTGCAGACTTTAGGGTGGTTATGGGTGTAAAACTACAAATTTTTGAAACAGTGTCAGAGATGAGCATTTGGGGAAGAGTGCGGGGTAAAGGAACACATTTGTAGAGTGGTGTGAGCTAAAAGTATACATTTGGGGGAGGGGTACAAAAGAAGGGATTCACATTTGGAGGGGTGCAGGAGTAAAAGTGCAAGGTTTGAGTGGGAAGGGGTTAACGATAAAAACACTGGGAGAGGTGCAGTAGAAGTCAGACGCACATTTTGGGAGTGATGAATAAATGTCTAATGTAAGCAGAGGTGTGGGGTAGAACTACAGTTCCAAAGTATGTATTTTGGAAGAGCCATAAGAGTAGAGGTACAAACTGTGGGAGGAGGAGGAAGAGAACCCATTACAGAACAGATGCACAAATTTCGGGAGTGTGGATGAACCTTAGCAAAATGGATGAATAAGAATAGCATACGGAAGCAGAGAGCTGCAGAAGTCTGGATTAAGACTTAGGTAAATAGAAAACATTTACATGATCTGCAGCATTTGGGCAGCCCTTCTCTTGTTTAACATTGTATCAGATGTTTTACTGATCAGACTGGGAAAGCTACTACATATTAATCTGTGGTGGTGTACTGGTAAAACTCAACATCTGCTCTTTAGACTATTAGAAGTAAAGACAGATTTTTGCCATTTTACAATCTGCAGTACTGTGCATGTACTGAGTGGAGAGGACCTTGAGGAAAATATTGACATTCTTACTTAAATGACGAGTCCTCACCCAAGGTGCTTGTTTGAAAAAGTATGTGGGATATTTTGTGAAAAACATCAAATAAGGAAGTCAATAAAATAGCATGTATACATGAGAAATAGGGTTCACCCACTACACTGCAACAGGGAACATGTTGATGGCATTTAGAGCACCATGAAAATGCCAGCATTACACAGACCGCTGCAGCAATAAGCCAACAGCGAGGAGAGTGCCCCTACACACAGCAAACTGCACAAGTTACCTGCAAAACATGTGCAAGAGACATAGATCTGTTGAAAACAGATCTCTGCCCCCGCACCCCCTGGAACTTAATATAACATAACACAAGTCACACATAAAGTGGGTACTTGTGGAATAAATGGACTTCAGGCAGTGTATTGGTATGCAGTGAATTTATTGAGAGGGTTCTTTTCTCAATAGCAGACAGTACTTTCCCAACACAAATAGTTGCCTGATCAGGTACATGGCTATGCCTCCCGACCACAGTAACAGCTCCTGTGGCACCTCTGTGAGCTCGTGCCATACACCTCGCAGGGCAGTACTCTACACATTCCAAAAAGGTTTTTCTACCTTGGCAGCGCTCCTTGTGGCAGACAATTCATGCCACCTACCCACCTGTAAAAACCTGTGTAAAGAGAACAGCCTGCACCCGTGGAATACGCGCTCCACCACACCAAACCTTTCCCAGTCCCACAGATCACAGGCACTCTAAAATCCTAGTCACATACATCAGGAGCCACAGCAAACCTTTCCTACTTACACAGGTCACAGGCAGTGCAAAATCTCAGTCACACATATCACGGGCGCTCATATGCCAGCGACTTCAATGCGTTGCCCATATAATGGTATACCGAGAAATGGTAATTCCTACATTTACTTGTAACAAATAGGGCCTAGTTGTCCTGATTAGGGAAGAAGTGTAATTTTTAAAATATATGTGCAGTTGATCTCTAAACAACACTTTCATTCATATAACACATCAGAACTGTCTGACTTCAAATATCAGATGAACAACACGAGCAAGTGGCATCCAGGAAGAATAAGTTTTAGGAGCACATTTCTTCTTTGCTGTAGCCAAACATTTGATTATTTAAGCAAAACGGCATGATGGGGATCCATTTAGTGGGATAACAGCCTGCCTTGGGTGGGCTGAAGCATGAGATGAAGCTAAGTGCTTCCTCCACCCAAGAAGGGCTATTAGCCCACCTTAACGCACCTCCTAGAGTGCCTTGTTGTGGTTATGAAATGGGTCCTTTTTAGCAAATTGGGTATATTTTTTTAACATACTTTTATTTATTTATTTGAATTTTTGGTAACTGGGGATGCCCACTGAGACCATGCAGTCCTTTTTTCAGTGATGACCCGGGAGGCAATTACAGTGCAATACAACGTGACAGATACAGTGAATTATAGAATACAAAGAATCAACAGTGCATATGAAGGATATACAGAAAACTTCAAGATAGTTAAATAGGCAACTTTACATTTTACATTGAGCATAGTCAAATGACAGTATTATAAATACAATTTAATACATTGGTATGTACATGTTTACAATACACATGCACCACACACTATTTTAGCATCAGGAAAAATGTTGTTGAGCTACTTCCAGCCAGGCTGTTGTGCTGGATAATGACCCAGCTGAAAGTACCTCTTTACCAATCAGGGGCTAGCATTCTTTCTACCCATTTCATAAGCAAGCAATAGTACCCAACGAGGTGGGCGGCATTGGGCAATATCAGATCACCCAGGGGTATAATTTATTTAGTTTTCTTGACCGGGTACATGCACTAGACAAATTCTGCCTATTTTCAGGCACGACCCGGAGGAGGGGGATACAGATGAATGCCGACTGACCTTGAACCAGATTAAGCTGTTGGTGGTATTTTTAGTGAATGAGGGAAATTTGGCCAGGACACCGGGGAAATTCTCCTACTCTTTTCAATAATTGCCATAGGATCTTTAACATCCACCTGAACTACCACCAATCCAGGCAGATGGGACCTCGGTTTAACGTCTCATCCGAAAGACAGCACCTCAGAAATGCAGCACTACAGTGTCAGTACTGGGATATTAACCCAAGTGCCAGATGTGGGAAGTGAACCCACAGCCCTCTGATCTCCCGGCCTCAGAGGCAAGTGTGCTACCTACTGAGCTACTGACACTGTGAAATGTGAACTGTGATATGAAGCCCGACACCACATAAAAAGTAAATTTTCTAATATAGAATATGCTCTGCAGTGCTCCTAATCAGCCTTTTGTCTGCATTTTAAGAACTGAGCAATAGATTTTCAATGTTCCTCCAAACAACATTATCTGGTTCACAAGCCAAACAAGTGTAAACTTCCAGTTTCTAAAGGTAACAAATGGTGTACATTAAATGCCTAAATGTATAAAAATATATGAAATGCCTTGGACCATTTAGTGTCCAAATAATTTGTTGTTATTGGTTTCTCATTTGATCTCATTGATGAAACAAATGCATTTACTTGCTTTTATCCCACTGTAGGCTTGGGCAGTAAATCATTTATCTATTGCATAAGCATCAGTCATTAAGACTAGAATCAAAAAACACAGCATCTTAGCAGCAATCCATTTACAGATAGCTAAAATGAGTGCAATTTATTTTTCCGAATCCCATATTGACTTGTGTATTAAAACTCACCCAACTTTTCTGTAGTATTGCATTAACAGTAATTTTTTGTAATGCTTAAATTCATTTGCATGTTTGCAGAATACACTGGGAGATAAAAAAAAGTGCCAAAATGTATTTAAGGGGATCATCACTTTGGCTTAATTGCACACAGATTTCCTGTGTATTTTGATGCTTAAGACCAATAACTAGTGCATCTTACCTAGAATAAACCCATTAGTCCATAAAAGGAGCGCTTCAAACTGTTTTGCAAGGAGCAGATAGAATCTAAATGAGCCTGGTGGCATTGATTTGTGATTAATCATTTCACTAAGTGACTCATCTGTGATCATAGTACTCCACAAATGTCATGTTTGCTCAGTGGCATTAAGTCCATTTTATCTTGGGTGCATTCAGAGCATTGCCTTGTGAGTTGGAGATACAGAAGTGGTCTGTACAAAGCTTCAGTTGAAGGTTAGTTTAGAATCCAGTGCCGTACCTCCTCCAGGAAAAAATATTGCTGAAGCAGTAGTCATCCTGGAGTATGAGTTAGGCACTAATGCTACGCATTTTCTAAAGGTAAAAACACAGTTTAGCTTGAAGAACTTTGAGGTGCACCTTTAAAATGTGAACCGGTCCTACATGCTTCATATGCAAATATATCACTGTTTTATATAAAAAAAAAACCAACTCACTGCTTTATTATAAAAAAGGAACTACTGTACACTCTGTTGTCTGTTTTTAGCTCCTTTATGATAAAGACACTCTGAATGTCATATACAGTAACTCTGTTGGACCAGGCTGATTATCCGCTAAGGTCTTTATCTACCTTGGAACTCATTTCTTATCTGATAGATGATATGGATAATAAGATGTGAAAATTGGTCCCTCTTCTGCTAAGGTATTGCTAGGATGTTACAGGGTTGCTTTGCAAGTAATAGAGTAATCCTCCACACTGTTATTTCCTGGGAGCCAAGTCTCTGCAGCCTTTAACTGCGTAGCTATAAGCCACGGTGTTCACATGATTTTAGTGCAACAGAGCATGATGGCACTGGCTTGACCCACCTCTTCCATATTGTTTTAAAACAGAGTGTTATTAAACTGAGATATGATGTCTGAGCTAGAGAACAAGAGCAATTGCAGTTTTTTTTTTTTTTTACTTTTTCTGGCTATATTTCCTGTGCATGTTTTTTTTTCCTTTACTAACCCAGCACAACCTAGTTTAGATGAAACACATCTTTTTAACTGAAGTCTGTTTCTACCCAATCATGCTACTTAGAGGTCTGAGGCATGGGGAAGGGTGGGTCAAGAGACTTGCTCAAGGTCACACTGTGCGCCAGGGGCTACAGTAATGTTTGGACCTCCCTGGTGCATAGTTATGAAAGCACTGGACAACATGGCCTACTTATGTTGAAATGTTTTGAAAAGTTGTTTAAAACTTTATAGGGATGCTAGGAGTGTCTTATGGGATGACTATAAGAGTGCCTTCTCACATATTTTTGGGATGAGAGGACTGCAAGCCAAAGGTGAGCAGATTTGGTGCGCTAAGGAGTCACGAGGAGACACTCGTATGTCTATTACAGATTGTGGGAATGCTCCCAACCAATAAGAACACTTCTTTCTCTTGTGCATGGGCACTCATCTCACATGCTGGTGCTCTGGAAATGAGCTTGTTTGGAGGGAGAGTTTTTACATTTTATTATATTACTGATCAGCCTCAATCAACACTATTGTAATACTGCCAGAGAGACTACTGTTACAGCTGCAAGTGTGGCCTCACTTACATTGTAAGTGTATCAGAACTGCCCACTTTCAGTTTGCAGTTCTCATACCCCAAGAATGCGCAAGACCACTCTTGCAGCTGTAACGCTGGGCTCCACAGCAGTATTTGTGTACATAAGAGACACTCCTAGTGTTTCTAAAAGGTGATGTTAAATCGCTTACTTCTGTTGTAAGCTTGTTTTTAATTATTTTAAAAAATATCTGACTTTTCTGAAGTTGTATACTGCTGGATGTGTGCGAGCCTTGAACGATGTAAAACGGCACAACTGTGAAGCAGAAGTGCACGTTGAATGTTATTTAAGTGGCATTTTGGTAATATGGTCTGTTATTGCCTGAGTGTGCTCAAGTATGCAGAGATCATCTTAAGCTGACTGGAGCATGGTTGCATTCTGTTACCATGGCAAACCTGGTGGCTTTTTCACTACATACCTGTAAGGAGACACTGCTTGGTATGAGTGACAGCGCAAGGTGCATTCTTTGTTTTTTATTGGCCCATTCTCTGATCTGCCTGTCTCCTGGATGGCATCCCATCCCCAGCCCCATCACTTACCTTCTTCTGGACTTACTCAGCCACCTCTCGCCCAGGATCACTACATTGGTGGGTGGAGTGTCTGGTTATTAGTTCATGAACCAGCAGGGGGTGCCAGCGCCATCCAAGGCACGCTAGGTTGTTTCCTCCATTTTTGTCCCAGTGAGCTAACCATGCAATTATTTGCACCCACACGCCAAGGCATTCAGCGTGCCAGTGTCTGGTGGTGTCCCTCTTGATCTGGTGCCCACATGGTGACACCACCTAGCCTCAGCTAGGTGGTAGTCATGGTCTGGGGTACAGCTTCCACCCTTCCTGAAAGAGAAGAACCATTGGTGAGATACTCAGTTCCACTTCCCCTGGCCAGCCCCCAGTGACCCGAGCTTGTTAGTTAACTTAGGTCTCCTGCATTGCGAGTGGAAGCGCTATCGCTGCACTGCTTGGCTGGCTAGGAAACCCACCTGTGGTTCTGAGTGCTTTACATGACTGACTGAGAACAATTCTGTTGGAATCAAGTGATTTACAGTGAAGGTAAGGAGCAAGAAGACAGGGTTTTCTTCAGTTGCAGAGGTACGTATGAGTCAACTTTGTAACCTTTTCATAGATTATGTAAGAAAACCTTGTAACCTTTAGATTTGCTTAGTTTTGCCAAAAGATTTTCACTGGTGGCCTATTCACTTATACTGAAGTCTGATTAGCTGGGGTTTTATTCAGGCTTTCCTGTTTCGCTACTAAACTAATGATTTCAAATGCACATTTTCTTAACCTTTGCGCATCTCAAACAAAATGTAATTAAATTTAAAGGTAGGAAGTTACACTGTTTGCCTAATTATAGTAGGTAACCTACTGTCTCAGTCTTCTGAGATATTCACAATGGAGTTTATGCTCTAATGTTTTTATTGCCTACACGCTGTTTGTCTGCAGTGCGTAGGCAACCCTAAGTCTGAATGCTGTGAACCAGGGATCCAGCGGACCCACAGCAGCATTCACAGGAGGGGGGTGTGCCCCTTGTGCACTCAATACCCCAGCTGATCTCACAGCTATGCATTGTGGCCAGTCCAGGGGCATGTCTGGGGGTGCCCACACTACATGCTATTCACTGAGGTGCAGAATGCCAGGCGAGGGAGCCACAGGATATGGCAGCTGGAACCCCACTGTATCTTTTGCATACCACCCACAATGACACATTGCCGTATCCTGTGCATCTTCTGCCAGCACTCAGTACCTTTGTGAATGATGCAGAGTGTGGGCACACCCCCTAGACATACGCCTGGACTGGCCTCATGTATACCTGTGTGATTGGCTGGGGGATCAAGAGAGCAAGGAGTATGCACCCCTTCCATGAATATCATCAGGGGGCCAACAGACCCCCGGTTCACAGCATATGACTTAGGGTTGCCTATACATCACAGATGTGCAGCATGCGGCTATCCACGATTTCACGCGTAGACCCCAATATAAGTGAATGATAAGAAACAGATAAAGCAGTGGGGCCTCTCATTTTGTTATTTTGTGTTCAGATGCTTAGCAGTACTAATGATGTACTCTTTATTATGATCATCTAAATTTTTCCTAGCTGCAGGATTTGCAGTCTTGAGAAAGAAAGCAACAGTGTAAGGCTCACACTAGCAAAGTGACCTGATGGCATGCCTGGTTAACAGTGCTTAGTACTGCACCATTTGAGGGAGAAAACTTCAGCCTCTAGTTTTCCCTCTTTGTAGTTATGAAGTATTTCATATGTTGCCAATTAGTATTCTTCCCTAATTTAGTCTTTTTTGTATATTCCCAGTTCTTACTATATTATCCAGTACACTGACTGGACTGGTGCATGTACTTACTAGATCTGTGCATGTACTGCTACAAAGGTCTCAATGATGCATGCTTCCCAATAGCAAATCCCTGTCATGCTAGGCATGGTTCCAGTGGTTTTACCTAGCTTAGTGGTATATAGACACTGTTCCCTCCTCTCTCAGGATAAATAAACATGAAAAATAGGATAGAAGAAAGCTTCTTGCCCATCTGGTCTGCCCTGCAGTTTTCAGTGATAATAACTATTTACATTTGCCTCCCACGTCCCACTGACTGTCTCCATAGGACTCACCTTAAATCCCTATGTGGATTTTTCTGACCATGGGATCAGGAGAGGAAGAGGCATCCTCCCTTCAGAGCAAAATCCAGATGGAAACACATGGACTCCAGCACTCACCACCTCAATATAAATGGATGCCAAGAGTAATGTTCATAAAAATAATTATTGAACAAAAAAACACAAATCCAGATGGGCAGTCCTGGGCAACAGCATGAGCCAGGTGGCAGGTTGGGCTTCATTTGCAGGTCCCAGGCATTTTTCTTTTTTTGTTTCCACCGCCAGACAATGGCATTTAAGGATGCAGATGTGCATGTGTTTAGAGGCAAACATGCATCAAGCACCTGCTGCTGACGTCTCTCCACAGAGTTATGCCAAGTGCCCTACCACCATGCCTTCATATGGTGGCTGTCTAGGAGTAGTGTTGCTTAACCCCCCTCCCCAGGAGAGGAGGGGAGAGCAGTCATCTGGATGCTCAGTTCTCTCCCACCCTGACCAACCCTTGGCAGACTGTGCTTGTTCTCAAACTCAGATTGCTGGAGTGGCAGGAGACAAGCTGTCCAGTGTCTCAACCTTCCATGCCACCAGGCCAGGTTCCAGTGCTTTCTTAAATATTTTTGACCTTTCTGAGTTTACCACATTACTAAGGAGCAAATTCTTGAGAAATGGTATATCTTCACCAAGCACATCTCCTCCATTGGGCCACATCTTTGGAACTGAAAGCCATCAGTGTCAGGACTACTTTGAAACTTCTGCTAGCCAGGGGCCACTTATGGTGATGTGTGCCATCACTGCCTACATAGCACGGGTAGTTCCATCACTCTTCAGTTCATTCTCTTTCTGTCAACTGCTCATCAGAGCAGGCTGAGAAACAATGCTGTAGTTTATCGACTCTTCTTTACTTATTATTTTAGCTTTCCTTGCCGTTGCATGCTGTGGTCAGAAGAACCTTTATTTAGGTTTTGTACCTGTGGCCAGATGCTTTACAAATATGATGCTTATTCCATCTTTGTTGTTTGCTTCATTCCATCCCACAATGTCAGGGCCCATGCAGTCTACCAGGGGTTTAGCCAGGCCACAAGAAGATGCTGTTGGAAGGTTCTAGAGACCTTCATAAGCTAAAAAAGCCATGGCCACCACCACAAAGTCTGCAGGTTCCATGCCAGCATCTTCTTCCAGGACGATGACTGCTGCCACCAGGAAATCACTATGGCATTTGGTGATGCTTTCACCACCGCAGTCATTGACGTATTGTTGGGACAAGGCCAAGATGCTGAAACCTTATTTTGACGACTGTCAAGACTCCAAACACAAGGAAAGGGGGTATGCTTTCACCAGTTTGGTCCATGTGTCTGCTCAGGGAGGGTAAGTCCCAGTCAGAGTCTGTGGCTGTGGCTTCAACTCCAGTAACTCCCCAACTGTCTAAGAGACACCAAGGTCAGTGCTTGGCTTTGGCTCTTCCACCAAAAAGAATGATAGTTTGCAGCCTCTGTCATCAGGTACTACCCCATTGACAACAGTCACTCTGACCCCATTACAGGGTGTTGTTGACTCTTAAGTCGAGCTTGCCACAGTGTGGGAATTATTTTGGCACCTGCTTCCATGGCTACTGCTGATGTTAACAGCATCGTTGTCAACAGGCCCCAGCCTGCCATCTCCATCAGTGTCAACATCTAGCTCACAAAGCACCCCTGTCATTCCTTCCTCTCATCTGCCGTCATCATCATCAGCTTCTGTGGAGACTCCCATCATCATCATCCCCAGTGATAAAGAGGAGTATAATCCTGACCTCCTAAATATAGAGGAGGATTTGGAGGCAGAAGAGTGAGATGTGGATCCTTTCCAAGAAGGATTTAGCTCCAGCTCCACATTGTCCTCTTTTAGTAAGGACACTTTTGTCTACACACCCAAAATCGTCTTCTGAGGATGCCTTTTTTCAGGGTTTACTCAGAAAAACGGAGGATGTGATGGACTTTGCTGCTGAGGAGGAAGACTCCACAAAGCACAACCTGTTTGGGGTTCTGGAGGTTCCTGTGGCTTCTTTCATTGTGATTCCTCCAGTCTTTCCTACCTTACAAGATTCTACTACAGCTGCTTGGCACAGACCCAGCACCTTGCCTGCAGTACCTAGGAAGATAGATAAATAGAATTCTGCACCTTCTTCTAAACCTTATTGTGCCTCACAACTGGAACAGATTCAGTGGTGATAATGGCTACTCAGAATAAAAGCGCCCCCGAAGACACGTGGGTTCTTTGCCCCCTGAAAAAGAATCCAGGTGACTGGATGTAATGGAGAAGAGGATTTATGCCTGTGCTTCCCCAGGCTTAGAACTGTGAATTGCCAGGCTTACATGTTAAAATATCATAACAAAATGTGCAACTTTGATACTAGTGATCCCTTACTGACCCACTGAGATTTGGTTTCTGCTTCTGCAGCATCTAGCAATAGAATCCCCTATTCTGCTTCCATTACAACGAGGGCTTCTGTCAAGGATGGGGTCTATGATCCATCCAGACCTGAAGTCCCTGCATCTACATGCATGGCTCCTGAGGACATAGTGATATCACATTTTGGGGTTTTCTGTAATGTGGTTGATGAAAGGATAGGGATAGGTTGGAAACAGTGCAGTGCATAGTAACAAAAATGATTCAGGGCCAGCAGGGCAGATCCTATGAGAAGCACCTCAAGGCACTAAATATGTACTCACTGGAAATCAGAAGGAAGAGGGGAGATATGATAGAGACCTTCAAGTTCCTTAAAGAAATTAACAAGGTAAACTGTGGGGGATTATTTACCCTGAATACCAACTTGAGATCACGTGATCACGACTGGAAATTAACAGAAGAGAGGTTCTGGTGGGACGTGAGGAAGTACTTCTTTATGGAAAGCATGGTGAAACCTTAGAACAGACTGTAGGCTGAGGTGGTGGGTGCAAACATAGTCAGGGGATTCAAGCAGGCATGGGATAAAATGAAGGGAATAGTGATCACCTAGGGTGACAAGGCCAGGGAGGAGACTGGGGATAGGATGGGGAGGGTTAATACCCTGGAGGAACAATAGGTTCCAGGGAAGGTTCCAGGGATTATAGGGAATATAAGCAGACTGGATGGACCTCGGGTCTTTTTCTGCCATCATTATCTATGTTTTTATGTTTTTTTCTGTCCTGCTTGTGGCTCAGAAGCCATTTACTAGATATACTGTACATATTCCTAAAACTGGAAGTGTTTTCCATTTGGTGTACCTCATATTCTGTGGACCCTTATACAGTACATGTCCTGAGAATTCTGTACTGGATTACCTATTGTCCTTGTCTGATTCTGGTTTCCATTATTTCTCTTTTAAAGTGCATTTGGTGGCCTTTTTGGCTTTTCATACCATTATTGATGGGAAAATGTTGGCATAATTAGAAGTGCCCCATAGATTCCTTAAAGGCATACTGCATATGTTTCCCGATTCATGGATTGGTTCTGCCTTGGGACCTTAATTTTGTTTTGGAAGAACTGACAGGGTTTCCATTCATGCCTGTTGCTACTTGTGACATGCAGTTCCTTTTCCTGGAAAACCCTTTTTCTTGTTGCCATTTCTGCTGCTCAAAGAATTTCTGAGGTTCAGGCTCCAGTTTCTAAGCTTCAGTATTTGGTTTTTCAGTAGGATAGGTTTTTTTTTTTTTTTTTATGAACCAACCCTTGTTTTCCTTCTAAAGTGGTCTCTGATTTCACTTTGAGTTTGACATACCATACACTTTCCAGTGTACTGTGGTGAACATGCTAGCAAAGATATAGTATTGATATATTCACGATGTGCAAGGAATCTAACATTTCTTTACTTTGATTGTACAAAGGACTTTAGAAAATCCTCTTAATTTTTGTTTCATTCACCCCAGTAAGGAGGGCTCCCCTGTGTCTAAACAGTACCTGACCAAATGGTTGGCCAGCTATAGTACGTGCTGTTATAGGAAGCATGGTAAGGAGCATCCTGGTTCTGTCGGTGGTCACTTCACCTGTGGCATGGCTGCTTCTGTGGCGTGCTTTGCAGTGTGTTTGCAGCTGACATGTGTTGTAGCTACATGAAGTACTGTTCATACTGTTACTGAACATTGCAGTCAGGACGTCTCTTGCAGGCTTTGGTCTTGCTGTGCTTGAAGGCCTCCTGTCATGATGTCATGATTGTCACTGAACTTCTCCCTGGGTACCTTTTGTACTGCTCTTGAATCACTCCAAAGGTGTGACCCAATGGAGGTGATGCCCTTGATGAAAACAGAGCAGTTACTCACTGGTAAGAGTAGCTCTTTGAGGTAATTTCCTACACTGGGTCACAGTGCAACTCCTCCTTCCCCCATGATTCTATTTCTGAATAATGCAGATACTTGCCGTTCTGCATGCTGTGTTATATGAGGTGGCCATACACTACCTCTCAACTTTTTGTTCCAGTCCATAGCCTCTGCAGTGGGCCTGGTTCTGGTTCTAGTCATCCTGGTTCTGTCAGTCCAATATTCTTGAGCTTGTCTCTGGCAGAAAACTGAGGAGTGATGGTGCTGCCCTCGTTATGTAGGTGGTGATGACATACATCATCATGGGCAGCCCCTGGCTAACAAAAGTTTTTGAGAGCTTCCGACGCCAGAGGCTTACAGCTCCAGATGTGTGGCCTAATGGATGAGATTCTCTTGAAGATCTACAGTTACTGGTAAGTAATTACTATTTCTTCTTGTCCCTCCTAAACATTTTCCCTTCCAGTTGCTTATTATGATCTCTAGTCAAACTTTCATTTACTTTCATGTTCAGTCCCTCCCAATTCCTCACACAGTTCTAGGTCTTTAAAAAAAATGTATTTTATTTTTGTTGATCGGGAAAGGAGGACTAGACAGTTCTGCCTATTTTCAGCCTCGTCTTAGGGGGATGGGGATATAGAAGGATGCCAACTGACACTGAACCAGATAAAGCTGTTAGTGGTATTTTTAGTGAAAGGGGGAAATTTGGCCAGGACACTGGGGAAATTCCCCTACTCTGCTTCCTGTGAGCAGGAGGGACCCATTTTCCTGTGGAACCAAGATGGCGGCTCCCATGGATCTTGGTGGAGGTGAGATGGTCCTTGGAGCTGAGGAGTTGGCCTCCTCCTCAGTTCCTCCTGTGTGTGAGGCTCTTTCCATCTCTGAGAAGATGGATGTGGATACTGCTCCTAAGTTGCCTGCATCTGAACTGCCTAGTCTGGATACGTTACTGTTCTTGCTCCTGCTGCGGATCGTTTGTTTACCTCTCCTGCTTGTGTGGCTTCCTCCGAGGCTCCTACTTTTTCTGAAGACCCATTGCTGCAGATGGACTTCCCGAGCTGTCATTTGTTTCGGTCCCGTTGTGAGTATTTGCGAGTGTTTGTTGCTGTGGAAGAGAGCTGCGAGCATCACAGCCAATCCTTCCATCTCGAAACAGGAGCATTGCTTACTGGAGCTCCACTTTCTACAACAGCTGTCAGTTCACCCAGAGTATGCATGATGGAGTTTGTTGCTGGGTCAGCTGCAACTCCAGACCTGGTAAACAGTGAGTTACAGACTTCCATGGACACGAACGGTTCCTGTATGTCATCCCGGGAACCTGCCAGTAAGATTTGTGTTGTTTCTTCTGACACTGCCTTAATTCCACATTTACAGGCTGGAGAGGGTTCGAGGGTGGACACTGCTTCTAGAACAGTTGCTTCTAGGGAGCTGTCAGATTCTGTGACTGGCGTTGCATTACTCGCTACGGTTTCTTGCAGTACTGAATTGTCTGGGGAAAGTTCTAACTTTGATAACAATTTGCTGGTTATGGGGCATAATGTTGCTGAAGCCTTGCAGGCTGCTGGGTGGGTTAAAGTTGGGCCAAATCAGCCTTGGGTGTCACCTCAACGACCGGGGTCTGCACTTGCTGACCCTATGGAACTTCCCTCTTCTTTAGAGTTGTCTGATCCCCCAGTTCTTTTTCCTCAGCAACAAAACCCTATGGAAACCTCTCCTTTGCCCAGTATTTCTGGGCAACATCATGACCCTGAAGACTCTATTGCCCTGAAACCAGCGCCTGATGTTCCTGGGCCTGGCCTGGAACATCCTGCCCCTCCCCCACATCCTTCTGTGAGTACTGCTGGAGCTGATCCTGAATGTGATCGGAACTCATCCTGCAGAACATATGCTAGATTATTTTCATGCTCCTCCTGAACCTGCTAAACAGCATAACGCAGTAAGGCTAAAATATAAAGGAGGCATAGAGTTACATCCTGACAGAATATATGTGGGCCGTACGCTTTTGAACGACATCATGGGTTTTTCTGCACAGGATATTTATGCTTTAATTCACACCTCAGGCGATCCAAATTTTGATATCAGCTTTAAAACTGCTGAAGGTTTGGAGCTTTTCTGGGAACATTACCAAGGTGTTCGTAACAACCCTGACTGGAAGGTCTTTGCTGCTATTCCTCTCACTAAGCCTACCTACAGAACAGTGACTGTGTTGTTCAAGAATGAAGGGGTGGCAATTTTGGATATTTTGTTCTGGTTAAGGGCTAAATGTTCTGTTTTAGGTCTTCCAGACCCTATTATTGACTCTTAGGATATTTGGACTGGGGGGTGGAGGATTTGGGTCAAATTGCCTCAGGTTCAAGGTATTATTCAGCATCTACCTAGTTGCTTCTACCTGGGGAGGGACCCAGGTTTTATCTTTTATGCTGGGCAACCTCATTCATGTTTCCGGTGTGGGGCTCAAACTCAGCTGAGCAATGCCTGCTATAAAATGAAATGTTCCCTTTGTGGTGGGATCGGCCATGTCGCATTTGCCTGCCAAACTCTTGTTATTTGTAATTTTTGTGAAGACACCATCCACACTTTCAGGAATTGTCCCTGCGCTTCACATAATTTGGGAGGGGATAGCTCTACTGAAAATACGGCAGGGGAACCAGGGGTTGATTACCCTATTGAAGTGCCCCTTCCCTGGCCCTCCTCACCCTCTGTAACCGTTTCTGCTGTTGATCCTTCCCCTTCTAGACATGTGCCCTCTCTCCCCCCTCTATTCCAGTCAAGCTCCCAGTGCAGCAGCTAATTTCCCCAGGTACCACAGCCCCAGAGGTGGTTGCTGATCCAGTATTGCTCATTCCTTCTGAGAATACGGAGTCTCAGCCTTGCTCTGTTGAACTACTGGGGCCTTCCGGGCAGGACCCTGCTATGCTGCCTCCCCACTCCATGGATTGGGAATTTCAAAAAAATAGACGGATGACACGCAGTGTATCCCAAAAATTGGGCAAAGATACTATGGATGGAGGTGAGGCTGGTCTTCCCATGTTCAACAGGTTCCTTCCATTTGCTAAAAGAAAGCAGTGGGATGCAGAGGATGATGATTCAGATTCCTCTTCACTAATTTCCTCACAGCCGGAACTTGTAACTGATTCTGAATTTCCCTCCATAGATATGGGGGGAGGGGCAAGAAGAAAAAGAAATCCAAAAGATTGGGGACTAAAGCTGCTAAACCTCTGGTCTCCACTATGGCAGATTCCACCACCTGAACATGACATGGCACCTTTCCTTGGGATCCTTAAACGCCAATAGTATAAAGAACCACAAAAAAAGACTCACCACTTTTTCTATCATTTCTGGTCATCATCTTGATATTTGTTTACTTCAAGACACCCGGTTACATACTACTAGAGAGACCTACCGGGCATCTACTGACTGGTTTAGGGGTGCTTCTTTTTGGTCATTGGGGGAGGAACCGTGCTCAGGGCTGGGGTTTTTAATCTTGAATCCTGACCTCCATGTTTCTCGTCTGATTGACCTGGTTCTTGGCCATGCATGCATTCTTGATGCCCGGCTGGGGTCACATGAATTATGTATTATTAATATTTATAATTACCAGACGAAATTCCAATGGGTTACTTTATTGCAGAAAGTTCTATCTTTTTGTATACCACAAGATCTGTTTTCTTAGGGGGTGATTTCAATTGTATATTGTCTTTATCTGACAAAACAGGTAGATCACAAAAGTTATATTCTGATTCCAACTTTTTGTACAGAATGTATACACAGGCCAAGCTTAGGGATTGTGCAGCTGGTTTTTCTAGCTTACCGGGCACATTTACTCTAGGGGTCACTTGTCTACTAGAATTGACTTCTGGTTTGCCTCCCATTGGGTCCCTGTGTTTTCTTTTTCAGTTTCTCCAGTTGAGACTTCTGACCACAGACTGATTACTGTTTTTGTTGGAACTCCTGTAAACAAACCTGGCCCGAATCCAGTCTGGAGGTTGAATTCGGCTCTTTTATCGGATACAGATACCTGGGCTCTCATTCATAATGAGTTGGAGGCCAGGTTTTCTGTTTTTGAGTTATATGATAATTCTCTTTGATGGTGGCAAGACTTGAAACAAGATCTGAAAACCTTATGTAGCTCTTTGGCAAAACGGGCAGCAAATTCTAAGTATCTAACCTACCTCCAGTTCAGGGATTGCCTCCGAGCTGTAGAGACTGGAGAAGATCTCACGGATGACATTGTTGTGATTAAATCTGAGATGTGTAAGTATCAGTATGATAGGGCCCATTCTCTGTTTTTAAAACAGAAGTTTGGCACTCAGGGGAAAGCGCAAGGAGTTAATCCCTATGAATGTTGTGCGCAAAGGGTGGACTCTAAATATATGGACACCTTGAGGTCTGATACAGGTCAGACTGTAAATTCTAGTGCTAATATTGAGGAAGTGGTTCATCAGTTTGTGGAAGCTTCCTTTTGTACCAACTCTCCCCCTACTGTCAGGATGGAAGAGTTTCTATGTACATTACAGATATCTGATCTTTTGGAATCAGATAAATTCCTATTGACCTTTCCTATTTCCCAGAAAGAAGTGGAGGAGGTTATTGCTAAATTACTGTCTGGTTCTTCTCCTGGTCCAGATGGCTTACCAGGGGAACTCTATAAGAAAGCAGTTAGTCTCTTAAGTTCCTATTTGGTGAAAGTTTATAATGCTATATTATCTGGTTTAGTTCCTTTTTCTGCAGCTTTGGCAGACAGTATTTTGATTTTTCTTTATAAAAAGGGGGATAGATTGGATCTTAGGAATTGGAGGCCCATTAGTTTGTTAAATGTTGACTGGAAAATTCTATGTAAAGTTTAGTGCAAACGTTTGTCCTGGGTAGCTCAGGAAGTGATTTCACCTGGTCAGACTTGTGCCATTCCCCACCAGGGTATGGGAGACATTACCAAATTACTAAGAGAAGCTTTTGATGGGTCGAGTGGTGCTGGGTATTTACTCTCCCTTGACCAAGCTAAGGCCTTTGATGAGGTTCCCCATGTCTACCTGTTTCAGATTTTAAAACATTATGGTATTCCAGTTGGGATTATAGAATGGCTTCAAATCATTTATAGACATGCCTCATCTCGGCCTGTGGTAAATGGGAGATCTGTGCTGATTCAGTGAGGAGTCAGACAAGGCTGTCCTCTGAGTCCACTTCTTTATGTTTTTTCTTTAGATCCTTTATTAAGAACATTACATATGACAACAGGGATTGCACCATTTCGGGGTTTTGGGGATGGTGTATTTCCGATTGCCCTGGCTTATGCAGATGACACTACCATACCAGTGGCCGATCAAGTATCTGGGGAGCGGGCTATGGAGGTTGTAGACTCTTTTTTCTGTTGTTTCTGGTTCAAGGATCAACAGACAGAAGAGTACAGCTGTGGGGATTCATACTTTAGAAGTAGCTCTGCAGGCTATAGGGGGTGTTGGGGTATCTGCATTACCGATTAAAATTCTGGGGTGCTGGTTTGGAGCTCCTGACCTGGCCTGTTACAATTGGGAAATGGCCTTGGCCAAAGCAGAGGAGAAAGTTGCAAGATGGCAATGTTTTCCTATGACAAAAAAGAAAAGGGTCTTTATGTTTAAAACTTTTTTATTGCCTTTTTTTCTGAATGTTAGTTATCTGTATCCTTTGCCTGTCAAATTAGAGGTTAAGATGTATAGCGTGGCTTTTCAATTATTATGGGGGAGTCGGCTTAATCCCATAAAGCAAAATTGTACCTATTGGCCTGTGTGTGATGGTGGTTTGAACATGATCAATCCTGTGATTTTTTCTTTTTGCTGTTTTTCTTTATGCAACTTTTGTTCCTGTTTTATTGTTGAGTCCATTGCCTTGGGTTCCCTTGTTTCAAGATAGATGCTGCTATTTTTGGCAGAAGTGGGAAACCCAGCAATGGGGGTATTTCGGAACATCCTACAAGGTTTTTCTCCCTATCTTTTGGAAATCTGTAAAAAATTAAAACTTTGGCATGTCTTGACCTCTGACCTTTTGCATACTACCAGAAAATTGGAGTATCGTAAGCTGTTACAGGAGATCTGTTTTAAAGATTCTTGTCTGGTATTACTGGACACTGTAGTCCTTGCTGATGTCCTTCGCCAAGTAACAGATATCAGACTCCCTCCTAAAGTATGGGATTCTGTATGGCTTGGCTGTCATTCTGGACTAAATGTCAGAGGAAATCATTTTCAGAAATCTATTCAGGACAGATCTTGTCTAAGGGACGGTTGTGGATTGGAGATTGAAACAATGTTACATCTTTTTTTACAGTGCCCATATATTTCTGGTTTATGGCCGATGTTGGCCTGTTCATGGAATATCCCTCATCTAAGGTCTATGAATTATAATACCTTGGTGTATGGTCAGTATGATAACATCCTTTGGAGTGGATTCCATTTAGGGACAACTCGAGTAATTTTTGCTCTCATTAAATGGTTAATTTGGCAAACTAGATGTCTATTTGTGTTGCAACAAAAACAACTATCTTTGCTGGGCTTACAAAATAAAATTGAGTCTGAAATCACAATGTTATTTAAAAAAGAGACATGTCTTTTCTAGCACTCTTATGCAGGACTGGTGGAAAGGTTGGGGTTCTCTCCCCTTTTTACGGGTTTTTGATTGACCAGTGGAGTCTCGCTGGGTGATTCTATGACCTGTTTTTTGTTTCCATTATATACTGGGATGGGAAGGGCTGTTGGGATAGCTGTTTTTTTTTTTACTTCTGGTTATTATAGGTTTTTCTGAGTGGGTTTTGTTCTTGGAATTTTGGGTTTGTCTTTGGTGTTTTGGACTTTTGAAGGCTATGAATGGTTTCTTGTTTTCTGGACTCTGATGTCATATATTGATTCCTGTATTTTACGATTTTTCTGTTGTATTTCCCCTTGTTTTGTTTATGAAGCTTTATCCAATAAAAAATTCCCCTACTCTACCAGCAGGGGGCTTGACTTCCTGGAGCAGAATGGAGGAGCCCAGTTTGAAGCCAGGTGGAGGAAGAAGTGCTGATGTGGCAGGGAAGATGGATGTGCCTGGGACAGGGGTGAAGGCCTCTCCTCCTGTCTTATCTACTCAGGAGGCTGTTGAGTTAGCGATGGCAGTTGCTGACTTTAGTGAAGGTGAAGAAATGCAAGGAGTAGACAGTCTGGTGAATCTGGACATGTGTAGGAATGACAGTGTGGATGTGGAGCAGCAAGCAGACTCTGAAGGGTCCTCTTGACAGGGTGAGCAATGTTGTCAATTGTTGTCTGAGAAAGAAAAATGTTTGCAACAAGCGTTGAAATTAGAAGCAGCACTGCAGGAGTTGTCTGAGTGAGTGGCTGTTAAAACTAACAGCTCCATGGATAAGGGACTCCAGGGCCAGACTTGTAATAACTCACCACTTTGGCCCAAAGGTGCTGGGCCGAGCATTGCAAGACAAGATTTGAGCGAAGAGGTGGTAACTTGTATGGACAGGGATATGGCTGGCAGTGAACGGAGAGAATCTCTGTGTGCCCACAGCCACAAGAAATAGAGCAACTGACAGTTAAATCACAAAAGAAAAAAGGGAAAAGTAACAAACAATGTCTTGGAGTTGGGAAGCAGGCCCGTGCTATGCAGCAGGATCGCACGTTGCAAGAGGCATTACCTGGGCTTGGAGTACAGTCTTACTCCTCTAAAGACAGAAAGAATTCAAAAGATTGGAATGACCAGGTTGTTGAGGAAGAGAACCTGCCCTCTATTTCATCAAGAACAGCCAGAATAAGGCCCGATAACTGATCCCCGGAATTAGCTCTTGTGGACACCGGCTGGATACAGGGGCAGAATGGACAATGGACCCCAGATCCAACAGCTCCTTTGTATCAACGTATGGTTTTGACTACTTCTACCTCAGTGGCCACCAACGCAGAACAGGAGATGAGCTCCATCATACTCCGGGGTAATTATATAAACACTACATCTAATAGCTGTAATGTTGATATTGCACCTGATACTGTGCAGAGTGTATCTAATAATGTGATCACAGGTATGGGGAACGCTCCAATTAGTAATGAGCAAGATAAGGAGGAGGTGATTCACCTTGGGCCTAGGCTAAAGGCACTACAAAATGTGCAGCAAGGGAGGTCTCTGGACCCCCTATTTAAATTATCAGATTTGTTTGCTAGTAGGGGTGAACCTGCTCCACGGCATAATGCAATACACCTACTGTATAAAGGGAGATTAGAAAACACCTCGGATAGGGTACCTATTGCTAGAGTGTTGTTAAAAACTTCCATGAAGTTTTTTCATCAGAAATTTTTGCCTTAATTAGTTTGGGCAATGGTAACTATGACATCAGTTTCAAAAATGTCTCCAGTTTGGATCGTTTTTGGGAGGTATATCAGAAACTAAAAAAACACTCCTGCATGGATCCCCTTCTGTGCAGTTCCCTTGACTAAACCTCTGGTTAAAACCATCAATATACTGTTCAGAAATGAGAGTGTCAATGTTGAAGAGATTTTATTCTGGTTGAGACAAAGGTGTGAAATTTTGGGGCGATCAGTTCCCAACCTGGATAGTGAACAAATCTGGGATGGGAGCTGGAAAATAAAGGTGACGCTGATTTCTACTAACACATGACCAGTACGTTTACCAAGTTCTTTTTTTCTGGGAAAAGATCGAGGGTCAATATTTTATAGCGGGCAGCCTAGGTTCTGTTTTAAGTGTGGGTCAAGATTGCATCTAAGCTCAGCATATGACACTTCACGCTGTAGCCACTGCTTGGAACACGGCCACTTGGCAGCATCTTGTCTAAACCTTTTTAAGTGTAACCTATGTGAGCAAACTGGTCATGCGTATGGGAAATGCCCTTTGGCATCTCACAATAGGGAGGATTGCCCCTCACACGTATTAACCAGGCCCAACATCAGCAGGCTAAAAGGGTTGTAGCTCAGTGTGCAGCACAGGAGGCACATCGTCCAGATTCCCCTCCCACCCCAGACAGTGGTGGATGTAGGAAAAGTCACCCCTCTTACTACAGACATTTCTCAGGTTGTTCCTTGGGTAGAGGATATTGAGCAGTCATCTTCAGATGCAGGATGTTCAGGGAATTAAATGCCCCCCCCCACCAGGTGAAAAGGAAACTCCCTTCAAAGTTGTGGGACAAAAGAAAAGGAATAGGCAGGGGAAGAGAATGCCGCTACTGCCTCCTGTAAAAGATAGGAGCGAAGGCCCCCCCCCCCAAGTTAGGAAACTAGTTTGGACCCCTTGCTAGTGATAGCCAGGATGTAGACACTGATGAGAAAGGTATGGATACCTCCTCAATTGCTTCTACTACTCATACTGAAGGGGGGGCAGTGGACTCCATAGCTAAAAGAATTAGGAGACAGAACATTAACAAGACCCCTTAAACTTTCTATGTTGTTAGTGATGGGATTCATAATTTTTCCCCATTATCTTTATGCATTCACTCTCCATTACCACCCTTAACATAAATAGCATAAAAAGTGAAAGAAACTGTACTGGTGCTTTATTTTGTTAGAAAAATGTTAAAGAGTGATGTAATATGATACATGATACTAGGGCAAAGACCCACTTTGAACTTCAACAGTCAGCCAAGGAATGGGCTCTGGGGCCTTCCTTTTGGTCAACTGGTATAGAAACTTGTGATGGGATGGGTATTCTCTTAGCAAATCCCCAATTCTCAGTTGCAAGGTTAGTAGATATTCATCCTGGAAGGGCCATGTTGCTTGACCTTTCCTTTTTAAGAGAGAGGTTTCACCTTATTGCGATTTACGCTCCCCAAACTAAAGCACAGAGGGTAGCTTTATTTAAAGAGGTGCAGCCCTTTTTACATTCTTCTAGACTCTTAATATGGTTGGGAGACTTTAACTGTGGGTTAGGTAGAATGGATAGAGGTTTACAAACTAATATAATGTATTGTGATTCCTCTACATTAAAGCAGTTAATTGATACGGCCAGTTTGATAGATGTGTATAGGAAATTACATCCCACGGGGGGTTTACTTTCTTTAGAGGCCAACTTAAGACATGTAATGATTTTATATTTACATCCACATTTCTAGAGATTTTAGAAGTTTCTACTTGCCCTTTTGAATTTTCTGACCACGTGGCATTGACAGCCAGTATATCTTTGGACTCTGCCCCTGCTGTAAACAAAATAAATGGAGGCTTAACGATTCCCTTTTAGAAGATCTGGGGATGGATAAAATTTGAGGACAACATTGGACAGCTAGGCTCTCTGTGGTAGAGCTTTATGAGAAGGTACAAGACTGGTGGGAGGACACAAAAGCAGTAGTCCAGAGCATGTTTCAACAGAGGTCTCAACAGGTAGCAAATAAAGATTACCTGCATTATTTGCAGCTTCGCCAGTATTTGCAGCACCTGATCTCTCAATTTGAAAGCACCACGCATGATTATGGCTCTTTAATTAGTAACACCAAGAAAGAAATGATAGAGCTTCAGTACAACAGAGCAAAATCCTTAAATCAGGAACTCAGATTTGGTACTAAGGTTCATAAACATTCCTTGGATCCCTATAAGGAATGCAAGAACAGGGTGGACAGCAGGGTTATCAAGGGCCTCACATTGAGTATGGGGCAGCAGGTACACTCTCCACAGGAATTATTGAAAGTGGTGGAGAAGTATACTGAAGGTCTTTTCAGTTATCCACCTCCCTTTCATGATTCTTCTGATCATTTACAAGCATTAGAGCTCCCTCAGGTGGCAGAATGGGATGTGGCAACATTGACCTCTGCAGTTTCTCTGGAAGAGGTTAAGTTAGCTATATCCCAATTACCCTCACAGTCTGCCCCGGCACAGATGGGTTGAGTTCAGGGTTTTACAAAATGTATATTGAGGATTTGATTCTGGCCCTAGTTATTCTGTTGAATCAAAGTTTGGCTACTGGGGAACATGGAGCTTCCATGCAGGAAGCAATTTTAGTTTCAATTCACAAAAAGGAGATAGGCTAGACATTAGCAACTGGCGTCCATTAAGTTTGCTAAACACAGATTTAAAAATCCTAAGTAAAGTTTTGTTAGCTAGACTTTCTAAAATTTCTGGTTACTTAATAAGTCCTGCTCAATCCTGTGCTATTCCAGGGCGTAGACAGCAAGATAACTTGATTTTGCTAAGGGAGATTTTTAGTAGAGGGGAATTAGATGATTTGCAAGGGTATGTGTTGGGCCTTGACCAGGAGAAGGCCTTTGATAGACTTTTCCAGGCTTTCCTTTTTTCAGTTTTGAAAGCCTATGGGGTTCCAACTATGTTTGTTAAGTGGATACAGGACATGTACCAAGGGGCCACTGTTGTGCCCAGTGTGAACGGGTGGTATGGCAGACATATTAAGGTCTTCAGAGAGGTTAGGCAGGGATGCCCGTTGAGCCCCCTTCTATATACATTTGGAACAGACATTGTAATTTGTAAACTAATAGCCTTGGAGGAATTGGAAGGGATAATAGTGACACCATGTTGGAAGGCAATAAAAGTTTTGGCCTATGCGGATGACTTGGTCTTGACTGTGGCACCTACAGTTGCAACACACTTGCTCACTGCATTATTAGAGGAATACTCAGTTATTTCTGGCTCTAAAATCAATTCTTTTAAGAGTAAGAGTGTGATAATTGGGAACACCCCCTCCCTCTGGATAGACAAAAGAAGGGATTCAGGTGGAAGCAGAACCTATTACTATTTTAGGTATTGATTATGGTCCAGGTGAAATTGCTATTCCAAACTGGGAAAAATGTTTAGGAGGGGTGAATAGGTTAGTGGGTGGTTGGAAGGAGCTACAGCTGTCCAAGAGAAAAAGGGTTGTCTTAATAAAAACTCTATTGGTACCAGTTTTCTTATACCTTAGTTGTATTTTTCCCCCTTCCCAAGAGATGGTGACTGCTCTATATAGTGCGTTCTTCCAGGCTTTTTGGGGGTCTAGATTGAACCCGATGAAAAGGGAGTTCACCTATTGGCCTATTTCTCAGGGAGGGATAGATATGATTCATCTGGTGGCTTTTTATTTAAGTATCTTTTTTGCTTACAATTTTAGTTGAGTACTAAAACCAGGGGGACTCATTTGGAAAAGTTCAGTAGAGACGTGGCTCTTACCTAGTCTTGGGCATTGGGGACTTAAGAAGCCCAAAGGTTTGAATAGTATAGTAAATATACCAGGATATGGGCTGGAGAGCATAAAAGCTGTTTTGAAGTGGGGTATTACAGTGCGACATCTCCAGACAATGGATAGGAAATCCATATATAGGGCAATATTATTGGCCAAATGTAAATCAGTACTGGAATTTCCTGGTTGCCCTATTTTTCAGATTCCGGTAATTTTGGTTCAGTTATCTAATCCTAGGATTCTGCCCTTTGCCTGGGATTGCATTTGGTTGAGTAATTTTGGTCACTTAAGTGTAAAGGGTATTAATAAACACAAGCAGCATGACGAGAGGTACTGCCCCAGGTATAATTGTGGGAATACACTAGAAACGCAGCAACACTTATACACTGAGTGTGCATATATTACTCCCTTTTGGGAGTTATTGTCAGAGGTTTGGAATCAGCCCCAATGTTCAAAAATGGATTATCAAATGTTGTTTGGGCCTTCAGGGCCTATCTTTAGTAGGTATCATATAGATACAGTATATATAGTGTTAGGGATAATTAAGTATTATATTTGGCAGTCTAACATAGAAACATGGAAACATAGCATCTGATGGCAGATAAGTACCACTTGGCCCACCTAGTCTGCCCATTTCCCTACCTAATGGATAAGCTGCAGATCCTAGTTAACAAACAACCTACTTCCTCCTACCACCCACTACAATTGCCTTATATCTGTCCCATGCATTCTTGAATTCCCCCACTGTTTTTGACTCTACAACCTCCACAGGAAGGCTGTTCCATACATCTACAACCCTCTCTGTGGAGAAATACTTCCTCACATTACCTCTGAGCCATCCTCCCTCTATCTTCAAATTGTGCCCCTTGTTCTTGCACATCTCTTTTTCTGAAAGATGCTACCCTCTTGGACTTTGTTGATTCCCTTGAGATATTTGAACGTTTCTATCATGTCCCCCTCCCTCCTTTCCTCAAAGCTATACATCTTAAGCTCCTTAAGTCTTTCTTCATATGTCTTCTGGTGCAGACCCTGCACCATTTTGGTTGCCCTCCTCTGGACAGCCTCCACCCTGTCTATGTCTTTGCAGAGATGGGGTCTCCAGAACTGTACACAGTACTCCAGATGTGATCTTACCAACTGTCTGTACAGAGGGATAACAATTTCCTGTTTTCTACTGGTGATGCCTCTCCCTGTGTAACCCAGTATCTCCCCAGCCCTCCTTACTGCCTTCTCACATTGCTGGTCTACCTTTAGGTCATCTGATATGACTACCCCCAGGCCCCTTTCCATTTTTGTTGTTGTCGGTATCTCACCCCCCATTGTGTACTCTTCCCCTGGGTTTTTGTTTCCCAGGTGCATTACTCTGCACTTCTTTGCATTGAATCTAAGCTGCCATACATTTGACCATTCCTCCAACCTTGCCAAGTTCCTTTTCATCCTTTCCACTCCACCTTGCGTATCAACCCTGTTGCAGATCTTTGTGTCATATGCAAAGAGACATACTTTTCCTTCCAGTCCCTCTGCAATGTCACTTATAAAGACATTAAAAAGTACCGGTCCCAGTACTGAACCCTGTGGTACCCCACTAATAACCCCCCTTTCTTCACTGTGGACTCCATTTACTATTACCCTCTGTGTCCTTTTGTTCAGCTGGTGTTTTACCCAGGCTACCACCCTGGGACCCTCTCCCAGGCTGGCAAATTTGCTTATTAATCTTTTGTGTGGGACTGTGTCAAATGCCTTGCTAAAGTCTAGGTAGGCCATGTCCACAGCCCCTCCCTGGTCTACTACTTTGGTCACCCAGTCAAAGAAATCAATTAGATTTGTCTAACATGACCTTCCTGCTGTGAATCCATGCTGCCTTGGGTCCTGTGCCCCATGGGCCTCTAGGCACTCAACAATTCTTTCCTTCATAAGTGATTTCATTATTTTCCCCTACCACTGAGGTCAAACTGACAGGTCTGTAGTTTCCTGCCTCTGTCTTGCCCCCACTTTTTGTGAAGGGGAATCACATCCACCCTCCTCCAGTCCTCAGGTACCACATCATCCTCCCATGATTTATTAAAAGGGGTAGTCAGTGGTGTTACTAGTTCTTCCCTTAGTTCTTTTAGAATTCTAGGATGAATCCTATCAGGCCCCATTGCTTTATCCACCTTCAGTTTTAAGAGTTCTTTCAGAACCCTTTCTTCTGTGAAAGGACTAATATCAACCCCCCTATCCAGAGTGCTTCTATTGACTGGAATAGGTATCTCCCCCTGCTCTTCCATTGTGAATACTGAGCAGAAGTATTCATTCAGTATCCCTGTTTTTTCAGTGTCGCTCTCTGCCCAACCACCTTCCTCTTTACTCAGTCTCAGTGACCCTGCCTTAGTCTTTCTTTGGTCCCTAATGTACTTATAAAAGGTTTTATCCCCCTTCTTAACCAAGTTGGCTATCTTTTCCTCGGTTTGGGCCTTTGCTATTCTGACTGTCTTCCCCGCTTCCTTCTGCTTTAACTGGTACAGTTCTCTGTCCTGCTCCTTCAGTGTTTCCTTATAAATGTGTTTGGGTCCTGCAACAAAAAAGTATAATGCATAGAGAACTACTGAATAATATACAGAAAGCTGTCAATACAACTAGGGAACTGGATGCAGTAAGATTTTCACCCGAAAAAATGAAGCATTTATGGGTAAAGTATGATTTTTGGACAACGTAAAAAGGGGAAAAAAATGATGGTGGGATAATAATCTCTGGGCAAGAATGTTGTGTTTCCATGTAAACAAAGGAAATTTCTTAAATTAATTATTATGTCTGTTAACTAGTATTTATGTAAAGGGTGTGATGAAAATGTGGTTATATTCTTTATTTTGTATTACGATTTGTAATTTGTTTGTAATGAAGTCTATTTCTTCAACAAAATTCCCCTATTCTTGGCAGGGGGCACTGTTGGCTTCCTGTCTAAGATGGCCGATCCTCATTCTGAGGAGGAAGAGATGGAGGAAACCTTTCGCCCAGCGGGGGAAACAATTTTGGATGATGCTATGGATATGGATGTATCTACTGACCTGAATATTGAAGAGAGAATGCTGTGTCAGAGGAGCACTCATGGGATGTCTTGAGGGTGAGTGAAATTTCTATTTCCGAGACAGACAGTATAATTTTTTCTAGTGAGTTTGAGGGCATTATTTCACAGCAGGCACAGCAGACTTCAGTGGGAGAAACTGCTTCGGTAGATGTTGGGACGTTTTGTGAAATGAAAGATGCAGTTTCCACACCACAGTATGCTGTGCAATAGAGAATGGGAGATGACTGCTGTGAGGTTTTGGGTGGCCCTTCTGGGGCAAACAATGAAAAAACAGAGGTAATGCGGTCTGCTGCTGTAAGATTGCTACAGAGAAAGCGCTTGGTCCCCCAGAGCGAGGTTCGGTATCTGCTTTAGCAGAGGCAGATAGACCGATAGATTTCACATCCTGGTCATTGGACACAGCTTTGGAAAGTGCTGGTTGGAAGCAAACTCCAGAGGGTTGTTGGATTCCTGACTCAATGGATGAAGTTTTCTCAGGGACTTACTCCTGAGACACAGACAGGGGTGAGTTCAGGCTGTGCTGCTACGACAGCCCTGAGAAAACCAGAGATGGGGTCCTGTGAACCAGAAGTGACAGGTTCCACTCCAACATCTGCCTGACAGTGGGCTGAGACTAAGGGAGAGCATAATAAAGAGACTAATGCCTCAACCAGTGCTAAAGTGCATAGGAGTGCACAACTTTCAGAAGGGCAGGTTCAGGGTCCTTTTTACTCTGAAGGCCCAGGGACTTCAGAAAGTCTAACTGGTGCTAATACTTCTGCACAGAAGCAGAAGCCAGCTTCCACAGCAGACCAGAATACTGCTTCTAATCCTGGAACACCACAGGGAGGCTTGGCACCTCCACGTTCCTTTTTGGAAGAGTCTGATGATGATTCTTCACCCCCCAGGTGATCAAATCGGGCCATGAAGATCAGAGAGGACTTTTTATGAGCTATTTCATAATAAACTGACTCAAGCCTTGAGGAAAAATGTAGTACATCTGAGATACTGAGGGGGACTGCAGGAGCACCCAGACAGAGTATATATTGCCTGTACACTATTGAAAGAATCCATGTTATTCCAACCATTAGAAATTTATGCTCTGGTACATATATCAGGGGAAGATGTGTATGATATCAGTTTCCATCAGCATGCTGGGTTGGACAGATTTTGGACAAAATATAACATTTTGCGTTCGACCCCATTATGGGTGAACTTTCTGGCTATCCCATTGACTAAACCTCTTCTGAAAACTGTGACAGTGATGTTTAGGAATGAAGGGGTTAATGTGAATTACATTCTTTTTTGGTTGCAAAAAGTTGCACTGTTCTGGGTCAACCTGAGCCAATAATTGATATGGAGGGCATTTGGAGAAGGGTGGGGGGTAGGGGTGGCGATTCTGAGTCAAATTGTTTCAAGAAGATGCAATAATTCATAATATTCCTAACAGTTTCTTTTTGGGCAGGGATGGGGGGGTCTGTTTTTATGCAGACCAACCAAAGGCCTGCTACAAATGTGGATCACATACTCATTTAAGTAGTTCTTGTGATTGGTTGCATTGTGCTCTTTGTGGGGACTTTGGCCATGTAAACATGGCCAGTACTAATATATACAAATGTAAACTTTGTGAGGATGTAGGGCATGCATACCATCAGTGCCCCAGGGCAGGGCAAAACCAAGCAGATGGGTTGAAGCAGGAGGATCTGGTACATACAGCACATGATAATCAGCCTGAGGATAGGTCTGATTTGGGCCAGTATCCCCCTCTCCCCCCTACACCTGCCCCCTGGCCCCACACCAGCTGCATCACCAGCTGCACAAGAGCCACAGGGTACTAGCGAGCAGGCAGATGGAAATTCTATGATAGCTGCAGAACCCATCCAGAGCCCCTCTGGACCCTCAGAGGATTTACAGAATTCAGATCTAACCAGGGCACAAGGGCCAAAACCTACAGATATGTCCCCTTCCCTGAAGTTTCAGCTTCCTAAGGCTAGAAGAGTCACCAGGGCCTTGGCCAAAAATCCTATCAAACTTGTCTTACTTCCCTTACAAAATACCTTTCAAGTTCTGTAGGGCAACAATGATGGGGATTAGGATCTGGAATTTGATGTTTCATCAAGGTCTGAAATGGTTTCAGATCTAGAAGAGGAACATCCTAACATTCTTCTAGTTCCCAAAAAGAAGAAAAAAAAGGAAAAGAAAAAAAAAAAGGAAAGAACCTGACAAAGGTTGGAGTCCAGGATGATGTTCTTTCTCATTAATCTAGTACATGGCAACCCTACATGTAGCTTCCCTGAATGTGTGCAGCATGAGAAACTATAGGAAAAGATTGACAGCTTTGTCATATTTCCACCATACTGTACACAATATTATTTTGCTTCAGGAAACAGCATCAAATTCCATCTTTAATAAGCAAGGAGAAAGTGGGTGTGGAGTCCCTCGTATTGGACTTTTGGGACTGATGCTGTAGATGGTTTAGGCATATTGCTTAAAGGCATGAATCTTGTGTTACATAGGCTGGTGGATATTTTTCCAGGCCAAGCACTGCTTTTTAACTGCTCTTATAACCATGTTTCATTAAGAATCATTAACATTTACGCACCACAAACGAAAAACCACATGGATAGAGCTGTTTGACAAAATCAGACCATACTTCTACACTACTAGAAATGTCATTTGAGGAGGAGATATGCACTGTGGTTTAGACATTAAATCAAGAAACAACATCCCCCCCCAAAATATACTGTGACTCACATGCTTTATTGAACAGCATTACTACAGCTAATTTAGTGGATACTTATTGTAAACTACATAAAGATATGAGGTATACATATTTTCGGAATAGATTTGCAACACAGATTGATTAAATTTGTAGTTCTAGACTGTTACTTCCTCAAAAATTCAGGTTATTACCTTGTGAATTTTCAGACCACATAGTTTTACACTGCATTTTCAGTATGGCTAACATACCACCAAGGTTATATTCTGCCCCTAAGCGTTGGAGACTAAATAGCTCCTTTTAGACCAAAAACAGATCTGTACAGAAATTTCTTACTTATTACATACTAGGAATTCTGTTTTAAGCATGTATTATAGTTTGTGGCATTGGTGGTCAGATACTAAGATGGACATTAAAAACTTAATTACCCATCTTGGACAAGTAAAGTCAAACACTGATTATCTATAATATTTGGACTGCAGAAATAGGTTGTATCACTATATGTCATTTATTTATTTATTTTCTATATATTTAGTTTTTGTTGACCGGGTAAGTGCACTAGACAAATCCTGCCTATTTTCAGGTACGACCCAGGGGAAGGGGATACAGATGAATGCCAACTGACCTTGAACCAGATTAGTCTGTTGGTGGTATTTCTAGTGAATGAGGGAAATTTAGCCAGGACACTGGGGAAATTCCCCTACTCTTTTCGATAAGTGCCATGGGATCTTTAACATCCACCTGAACTACCACCAATCCAGGCAGATGGGACCTCGGTTTAACGTCTCATCCGAAAGACGGCACCTCAGAAGTGCAGCACCCCCCTCATGCTGCACTACAGTGTCAGTACTGGGATATTAACCCAAGTGCCTGATCTGGGAACTGAACCCTCAGCCCTCTGATCTCCCAGCCTCAGAGGCGAGTGTGCTACCTACTGTGCCACTGCTTGATAACAGGACACAAGTATTAGCACAAATTTCTGAGTTGAAAGAAAAAATGTTTAAATATCAATATGATAGAGCTGCCACCTCAGAGGAAGAGATAAGGTATGGTACAGAGGGTCAGCCATGTTCAGGCCCCTTTCTAGTTTGTAAACACAGGCTAGAGTCAGCCTTAACGACAGAACTACTAGATTCAGACAGGACAATAAAACATCTAGACATGGACATTCTCAGGATAATTCAGACTTATTTAAGGGAAACTTTTGAAACAGAATATCCCACTGATCTAATAAATGCCAATTTATTACACACTCATCCTCCTCCATTAACTGATGCATGGTTAGAGGAACTCAATGCCCCAGTTTCCTCTTTAGAAATAGAACAGGCAATTAAAACTCTAAAAGATGACTCTTCTCCAGGGCTGGATGGATTACCTAGTGCATTTTATAAAAAACTCTCACCTGATTTAATGAAAGTCTTAAAAAAATTTTTAATGCTGTGTTGCAGGATGTTTCTGAATTTAATAATTTTGGAGGGGCCACCATGATTTTTATACATAAGAAGGGTAGTAAGCAGCATTTGAATACTTGGAGACCGATAAGTCTGCTTAACACAGATTATAAAATTATATCAAAGATACTGTGTACGCATATACAAAAAGTCAGTAAATTCATGATTTATGAAGCCCAAACGTATTCAATACCCGAGCGAAAGATTACAGAAAATCTTACATTTCTGAGAGATGTATTTGAATATGGGAGACAGAATAAGATAAAAGGTTACCTGATGGCATTTGACCAAGCCAAGGCTTTTGACAAAGTGTCTCATAGCTACTTATTTAAGGTTTTGCCTTTATATGGCATAACAGGAAACATGCTAGAGTGGCACAAGTCTTTACATAGAGGAGCCAGCATAATGCCTTATGTTAATGAGCTATTAGGCAAATTAATACCAATGAAAATTGTAGTCCATCAAGGATGCCTGGTTAGTTCACTATTTTATACCTACGCTTTGGATCCATTGATTAGAAGGATTATAGCCAATACAAGGATAATTGGGCTATCACTAGGGCCTGGCCTGATGGAGCAAAAGGTGGCAGCCTATGCCGATTATTTATGTTTTTTTGTAGACACACTAGGGTTAGGTAGGGAAATTAGGCAGTCATTAGAATTGCAATATCAAACATCAGGGGCACGAATAAATCAGGAAAAGAGTCAGGTAGTTCGTACAGGCTCTCACACTGAGCAGGAAGAGAACATGGATTTCGTAGGTTTTCCCATAACCCCCTCAACTATTCAGGTTTTAGGGATTTCTTTTGGATCTGGGAATCTTCAGATATTAAACTGGGAGAATAAAATTTAAGTATGTCAGTCAAAAGTTCAATTATGGAAAAGCTGAAAATTTTCAAAAAAAAAAGAGGGTGTTAACAATAAAAACATTTTTACTGCCCATTTTTACTTAAGTTTTATTTATCTTCCCCCTCAGTTTTTTTGATACAAGGTTACCGAGCTGCTTTTTTCAGATGCTCTGGGGCAGCAGACTGAATCCTGTCAAATGAGATTTTACATACTTACCTTTAAAGGCTGGGGGGGGGGTAGGGATGATAAATCCCCTGGTTTTCTTTCATTCTTTCTTTTGGATATTCACCTTGCAGATGCAGAACTGAAGGCACCCCCTGAAAGTCTTGAACTCAGCATCGTTTTAGGTTATATTTTGCAAAGTGGGATGTTCACCCACCTAAATTACTACAGGTATTTCATATCCCAGAATATGCTGACTCATCTCTATGGAAATTGAGACAATGGAACTTATATAAAACTTCACTTTCTACAATGTCAAGAAAACAATAGTATATGCATGTTATATCCACTCAGTTCACAATAGTGGTAGAGTTTCCTAAATATTTTCCATCAAAATAATAATAATACTAATAAATAATAATAATAAACTTTATTTATAATGCGCCTTTCAAAATCAAGGCGCAGTACACGGTTAAAATGATTTAACAATACTACATCATTATAAAACATCCAAACAATTACAGTCTGTCAACTTCAACACCATCACCGTACGCCTTATTCCATAAGTACATTTTCAATGCTTGTTTAAAACCCCCCACAGTCATGCACTCCCTAATCCAACGGAGTAGAGAATTCCAAAGGGTTGGTGCCATGAACATAAAAGCTTGGGCCCCAGAAGATTTTAAAAACACCCTCGGAATCTCTAGCAACCCCTCGTTGGCCAGGCGGAGGGGTTCCTTCGGGAGGTAAGGAACCAGAAGCTCTTTCAGGTAGTCAGGGCCCAGTAGTGTTATTATTATTAAATGACAAAAGGATCCTGGTACATACATGGAATGTTTTATGGTTAAGTTGTCACGGCAGATTGGGTGTGAGGGGAAACCTGAAACATAAAGCAATAGAAGAAAGGTTTTTGCCCTAGGGGTGACTGTATACAGAAAGAAGAAACCCCATTCCATTTTTATGTTGGCTCGCACATGCGCAGCCAACATATTGCGATAGTAGCAGATTTGGAGGTGCGGTTACTGTTGGGTGAATGCAGGGCATGCATCAATAGGTGCGTCCCTCATCCCCCAATCAGACAGCATGCAGGCACCACATCACTAGTCTGGAATGTGGCCACCAGATCTAACAAAAGGTCTGCTGCAATGAAAGTGAAGCTCTCATGCAGCGTGACCACAACACACCTCCCGACATGCACGTAACCCTGCCGATGCACGGGGGGGCCCAGCCCCCATTGGAAAAATAACCCTCTCCCATTTACAATGTATGCTGAGGGGGTGCCCAATCCCCCTCAGCATCATGCGCATCTGCAGAAGTTTTTCTGTGCTGGACGGGGCCCCAATCCCTGTTGGCTTGTGTGCCTGAGTGATGTTGCCGGACACGGGGAGCCCACTTCTGCTGGAATTATGTAACCCCCTGTTTTTGTTAGTGCTGATGGGGTGCCCACTCCTCAATGGCATAATGTCACCCCCGCTTTTGTTGTGTGCCGATGGGGGTGCCCAATCCCCATCGGCATAATGTAACTCCCCTTTGTTGTGTGCTGACGGGGTGCCCAACCCCGTCGGCTACAGCTCCAAAGAAGTTTGCTGGCATGCTGAAGCCCACCCCAGCATGCCACAAGCCCTGTTAAAAAAAAACAGTCCCGTGATGTGTTTTTTTTGTACCTGTCAAGAAAGAAAACGGTCCTCACGGTCTCCCTACCCCTCCCACAACCCGCCACCCACTGCGCATTCTGCCTCCCCACATCCCCCTACCCCATACTTACCTCTGGAGTCTGGCTCGATGATCTTCGGTGGACCGGGAACATGTCTCCACTCTTCAAAGCCGACTGCAAACTGAGGAAATGTCAATAAGCTGTATAATGGAATAAATAGGGTTTTTTCAACTTTGATGCATATCTCAGGCATTTTTTGGAATTTTGGCACCAAATTTTCAACATGGGGTTTTTGGGCCCCCTCCTCATGAATTCTGGTACTGTCATGGCGTTACTCGGCCCCAAAAGGTGATTTTGCTGTCACTGCACAGGATCACTTTTCGGGACTGATTAATGAAACGACAGTGCCAGTGTTCATGAGGTGGGCTCTCAAAAAGCCTATGTTGCAAATTTAGTGGAAAAATCCTAAAAATGACTGTTTTATAAGCATGCATTGCGCAGTTTCCATGCACGCTAGTAACTTCGTGAATTTGTAATATTTTCACTCCAGATTTTCAACATTGGCATTTTTCCACACCTCCTTATGAACAGTACAGCTGTCATTTTACATATCCTGGCCAAAATGTGTTTTGGCATGTCTGGTGCAGAATAGCATGGTCGCTGCCAAAATCAGTTTTTGGGACAGTTTCAGGAAATAACGGTGACACTGTTCATGAGCAGAAGCCCTAAAATGCCTATGTTGAAAATTTGGTGACAAAATTCCATAAAATGACTGTTACAAGTTTGTGTTGCACAGTTTCCATGCACCCTTGTAACTTCACAAATTTGCACTATTTTCATGCCAGATTTTCAACACTGGCATTTTTTACACCTCCTTATGAACAGTACAGCTGTAATTTTTCACATCCTTCCCTAAATGTGTTTTCACGCCTGTGGTGCACAATGGTGTGGTCACTGTGTGAAATCAATGTTTCGGACACATTAACAGAATCACACTGCCACTGTTCATGAGGGGAGGTCCCAAAATACCTATCTTGAAGATGTGGTTAAAAAAATCACAAAATCCCAAAAATAATTGGGTTACTGACGTGTGTTGCACAATTTTTATGCATGCTTATACCTTCACCAATTTTTCATTATTTTCACTCCAGATTTTCAGCGTTGCCATTTTTTTACATCTCCTCATGAACAATACAGTTGTCATTTTCCACATCCTGCCCAAAATGTGTTTTCATCCCTGTGTCGCCAAATGGCATAGCCGCTGTGCAAAACCACCTTTCAGCTAACAATCTGATAGTGCCGCTTTTCATGAGGTGGGCTCACAAAAAGCCCATGTTGAAAATTTGGAGTGAAAATACCAACACATGCCTACGGTGTTAAGGTTTACAACTGTAGCACCCCACCCTGTAGAGACTGACAGGCATCAGGGTTGTGACTTGGAATCATCAGCTGTAATGCTCCACCCCCACTTCCACCCTGCAGTCAATGACAGGCAACATGGTGTGCCTTGCACTGTTCGGCCCAAAAGTTCAGCTCATTCTCCTATACTGCACCCACCTCAGCGTATTTCCTTATGGAATGGGGTAAGTATAACACCCAAAGACCCCAAAGCACACTACGACACTTGTCAGTGTCTATAGGGTTGGGTGAGGCGAAATGGCATGAGCATTATAGCTGACGACCCAAAGGCACACCCCAATGCCTGTCGGTCTCTACAAGGTGGGGGTGGGGTTGGCATCATTTTAATACTTCACTGCCATTCCTATTATGCATCTCTAACTCTGGCACTACCAATGCCAATGCCAGCGGGACAACATTTGACATTGACAAATTGTGAGCGGGTGTGGGTAGTGACAACACTTGACACAAGTTTTCTCTTGAAACTACACCAATTGATGTAGTGACTTTTATTAAAGCAAGCAAACTTAATTCCAAAAGAAATAACTTCAGATACTCTACTCTGAAGAAAAAAAACAAACAAATGTCACAGAGTGGTACTAGCTTCCTCTCATCATGACCACCATCATCTGTGCTCCACAACCTATCTAACCACATACTGAGTCCAAGTCTTTTTATATACTGAAAACCGTGACATCATCAATCATGTGATCTGCCCCCTAATCTAATACAGAGAATAATCCTATACTAATACAGGAAATGGGGCTTCAGACTCTGCTAGATCTATCACACTTGAAGAGTACTGCAATAATCTTTACAAACTATAAAATAGCATTATTCATAGGAGAAATAAATAGAGATGAATAAGCAAGAGTCCTATAAGGACCCTTGTCTCCTCCTCCAAATCATGACATCACCATAAATGTATAATAAATAGAGTCCACTAGGGCACTAGGGGGCCTACAGCCCTTAAGGAAACTCATTTTCATCTGAGCAGGCCTCAAGGGCACATCTGAGCAGATATCAAGGGCACATCTGAGCAGATATCAAGAGCACATCTGAGCAGGCCTCAAGAGCATACAGGTACCTCCTTGATTTCTTGCTTAAATTAACTTGAACACAAAACATATATTAAGTGTGTCCTGAAGCAGTTCCTACTAGAGCTTTAACATAAACTAACAACTGCAGTACACTGGCTTATTTCCAAGAAGAATTTTACTTTAGTTTTAAGTCCCAAATACCTCCAAATGTGTTAGTCTGCATGCAATACAATTTAAGCCCTAAACAAGTGAGCAGCACCACATTAGTGGTACAGCTGCGGGAGTTATAAGGCAAGGGAAAAGTACTGATGAGAAGTGTGCACATAATTAACAGGGTCTGTTTGGGAATTTGAATGCATTTATCAAGTGGTGCAAAGCAACCACCCCTTTTCTATTTTCCAACCAGGCTTTGCTTTACTGGATTTTACTTAAACAGTATGAATTCTTTTCTAGCTTCCCTTTTAAAAACTGAAAGGGATGTGGCTTAATTTGATTACTTCCCAGTATTCATTTAGCCAAAACAGGCAGCTAGGTCAGCCTCTACAGTATCACCACCTAGACAAAAAGTAGAAAATTAGCGGGTTAGAAAAGAGAAGAATACCACAATAGGAGGCCACCCCATTGTGGTAAAAAGGTGGAAAAAAAAAAGTCAAGGGAGACCTATAGAGAAGACAAGTACTACTGCAGTAGATGTTTTTAGAAATAGGGTCCAGGGTAGAGAGGAGTGTCTAATGGTGATGGGGGGTCCACAAAAACTGTCACATACCCCCAAGGTTAAGCGAAAACCAGTAGCAGAAGAAACATAACTGGTTTTCAAGACAACCTACCCTCTTAAAGTGGGTAGGGTGGAGCTTTCACCCACCCTCTCTTGAAAGCTCCACCCCAGGGCACCCTAAAAAACAAAACATGAACATGGTCCAAGTCTTTCTAAAGAGGACCATTGTATCTTCCTTCATTAGTTTATCATCACAACTAAATATTTTGCCCTGGGGTGTCTGTACAATTACTTGAACAGTAACAGTCATACATTCATACATTTTCTAGAACCACCAAATGTTTATGCTTTATTATTGGCTCCTAGACGAGAAAGGAAATCTGCATTTACATGAGCAGACCCAGCCCTGTGCTTTACTGTAAATTTGTAAGGTTGGAGAGATAAATACCATCTCATTATTCGATTATTTCTTTCCTTCATTTGCGAAATAAAACACAGAGGGTTGTGGTCTGTTACCAGCATAAAAGGGGCACCTCATAAGTAAAATCTCAAGGCTTCGATTGCCCATTTGGTAGCCAAACACTCTTGTTCAATGATGGAGTATTTTTGCTCCCTTTTATGCAGTTTCCTAGAAATATATACAATTGGGTGTTCCTCCCCATTGATGGTCTGGCTCAAAACTGCTCCAATACCAGTTCCAGAGGCATCGGAGTGGAACTCAAAGGAGTGGTTAAAATCGGGACTCCGTAACACCGGTGAGGCACATAAAGCTGCCTTAATCTGAATAAATGCCTTCTCATATTTGGGTGTCCACTTGACCTGATTACTGAATTTCTTTTTAGTTAATTCTGTCAAAGGGGTTGCCAAAGTAGCGAACTGGTGGATAGATCTCCTGTAATAACCTGCTAACCCTAGGAAAGAACGTACTTGCTTCTTTGTCTCAGGTATTGGGCATTGGGCTACTGCTTCAACCTTCCAGACCTCAGGTTTAATGTATCCGTTACCCAAAATAAATCCTAAATATCGGGTCTCCAGCATGGCAAGTGTACATTTAGAGGGATTAATTGTCATCCCTGCTTGCTGTATAGAGGTTAAGACAGCTTTTAGATGTAGTAAATGGGTTTCCCAATCCTGGCTAAAAACAACGTCATCTAGGTAAACCACACAAAAATTATAATGGTGTGCCAGCACCTGATCCATGAAACGTTGAAATGTAGCCGGGGCTCCATGTAGTCCAAATGGCATGGTTTTAAACTGGAAAAAAAACACTGAATTGCTGAAAGCTGTCTTTTCTTTAGCAGACTCAGCCAAAGGGATCTGCCAATAACCCTTTGTTAAGTCAAGGGTGGAGATATACTTAGCATTGCCAATGCGGTCCAATATATCATCCACCCTTGGCATGGGATAGGCGTCAAATTGTGCCACTTGGTTTAGACCTCTAAAGTCCAGGCACAATCTTATGCCACCCTCCTTCTTAGGTACAATTAGTACAGGGGATCCCCATGGACTTTATGATGGTTCAATTATGTCAATTTCTCTTAATTTTTGTATTTCCCTCTGTACATCTGCCCTGCTCCTTTCAGGGAGATGGTACGGTTTCTTCCTGATTGGTCTAGATTCAGTATAGATTTGGTGTTCCACTCCTTTAGCTAGGCCTGGTCTACTGGTAAAAGGAAGTGCTAAATTCCTGTATCAAAGACTGTAATTCCATTTGCTGTGACTCGTCTAACTCAAGATTTACTTGTATGGCTTCAATACCAGTCTCTCCTTCTAACCGTCCATATGCGGTTCCCAACTCTGATTCGTGAAGTTCAGACATTACCATCAATTGTATCCCCTGAGTGGATCTCTCATGCTACCTTTTTAATAGATTCGCATGGTAGATCTTTTTACCTGCCCTTTTATCAGGTGTTTCTACTTCATATGTCACTGGGCCAGTTTGGCGTACCTCTTTGTAGGGGCCCAGCTACTTCATCAATAATTTGTGAGTGGAAGTGGGTAATAGTAATAATACTTGGTCACCTAGTTGAAATGATTTTGTACTGGATGTCCCTTTATCATACCGATCCTTCTGATGTTCTTGTGTTTCTTTCCCTGCTTCATGAGCTTTTGCAGTATAAGTGACTAATCTCCTCCTTAACTGCCTCATGTACTGACCTATCCCTGGAGATTTTAAATCCTTCCCTTCTTCCCAGCACTCCTTGACCACATCTAACAAACCTCTAGGGGTCCTACCAAACAATAGGGGAAAAAGGGGAGTAACCAGTGGAGGCCTGTGGTATCTCATGGTATGCGAACAGAAGAAAGGGTAGGTACATATCCCAATCTCGCCCTTCATTGTGTACGAATTTCTTCAGCATACGTTTCAGGGTTTGATTGAATCTTTCCACCAGGCCATCGATCTGAGGATGATAGGGTGATGTACGTATAGCTACTATTCCCAATAAATGGTACAGTTCCTTTAGAAGCTCTGCATTAAAATTCGTACCCCGGTCAATTAAAATCTCTTTGGGAACCCCTACCCTGCTGAATAACTTCACTAGTTCTTCAGCTATCCGGGGAGTGATCACAGATCTCATAGGAATAGCTTCAGGGTATTTGGTGGCATAATCACACACCACCAATATAAATCTATTCCCTTTACTACTTTTATGTAAGGGACCCACTATATCCATACCAACCCTCTCGAAGGGGGTTGTTACCATGGGTAAGGGTATTAATGGAACAGTGTCCTTCTTGGTCCTTTGGGCAGTTAATTGACACTCTGGGCACTCTTGACAATATTTGGCGATATCACTATGGATCCCTGGCCAAAAAACCTTTGTAAGATTCTACTAGCAGTCTTGTCCCTCCCTGTGTGTCTTGCCCAGGGTGTATCATGGCCTAGAGCTAATATGTCTTGGCGATAGCAAAGGGGTACTATAAGTTGTTCCACTTGTTCTTGGGTACCTGGATTTGTACAAATCTTATACAATAAATTCTTGATCACTTGAAACTCCGGGGCCCCTTGTCTAACCTCCTGTACCACCTGTTGAAAAAAAGGAATTAAGGTTTTATCATTCTTCTGTTGGATACACATATCAGCTTTCACATATAGCAGTTGTTTGTCCTGTGTTAGACCATATTTTTCTTTAACCCACTCCCTTTGTTTTTTCTTCTGGCCATCTTAGACAATCTAGATTTACCAGGACTTTCCAGTACTTCTTCTTCAAAAGGAAATACTTCCCCCAATAATGGTTCTCTTTTGCTCTGTGCCCTGGTAGTCATAGCGGTTATGTTTCCTGGTTCCCTTAAAAGAGTGATAAAACCTGGGAAATCATGCCCTATTACTACAGGTACTGGCAATTGTGGTACTACACCTCGGTTATTATAGAAGTATTGCCTTTTACCTCTAAGGGTATTTTAATGGTGGGGTACTGATGTGTGTCACCATGTACACATATGACCTGTATAGGGGCTGTTCTCCTTACTCCTTGAACTATATCAGCTCTGACCAAGGTATTCTTACTGCCCGAATCCACCAATCCCACCACCTCCTGTCCTTTTATTCCCACTGTAGTTGTCACATACCCAGCATTTAATAAGGCTAGATGGGTTATATCACATTTTTTTGATGAACAAAATCTGGCAATATGCCCCACCCCCTTACAGTTCCGACATATTATGTCTGCTGGGAATGTCCTCCTTCCTTGATTGTTCCTTCCCTCATAAGTCTTAGATGCAGTCTGAGGTGGTCTTACTGCTGTGGCCTGAGGTTTTGTTGCATAGTCTGTGGACTTATTACCACCTCTCCGAAAAGGCTGATGTGCAGATAAAAAGTCCTCTGCTAGTGTCACAGCCATTTCTGCAGATTCTGGATTATGCTCTTTTATCCAGATTTGCCCATCAGTAGGTAATATTTGTAAAAACTGTTCTATAACAAATGTCTCTATAATGTCAGTTCTGGATTTTCCCTCCGGCTGGATCCACTTTAAACAAAGTTCTCTGAGTCTAATATAAGTTTCTCTTGGGGAATCATGTGTCTGGTGTTTTAAAGCATGGAACCTTTTGCCTGTATGTCTCTGCATTAATGTCATAACATTTCAATATTTCCTGCTTTACTAGGTCATAGTCCTCTGCCAAATGTGGGTCCATATTACTATAGGCCAGTTGTGCTTTCCCTGATAGACATGGTGCCAAGCGTACTACCCACTGTGTCTTTGGCCAATCACAGGTCTTGGCCACCTTTTCAAGAGTGGTCAAATAGGCCTCAATGTCATCATTAGCAATTATTCTTGTGAGTTTTATATCTTTAGGGTTGTGTAGTAGAAATTTCTGAGTTCATACTAGTATATGCTGTTACAGGGTTACAGAATGTCACTGAGGTTACTTGAGGTACATTTGTAGAAGCAGAAAGCAAAATAAAACTGGATAGAACTGGTTGGTACCAGCCTGGATAACAGGCCCGGACAAAAATATAAGATAAAACATGCTTAGGCAAAACAGTTGCTATGGTGTGAGTGAAACTCATTGTTTCACTCAGGTCAGCTTGACCCAGGCATATGTATCAAGAAGTATTGGGAAAGAAATGAGAGTGTTTTCTGTTACATTGGTATCAACATGTTTTTCTAATTCATGATTGGTTAATACTGCAATGTTGGTATTTTTCAAGATAAAAGTACGCCTAACAACGCCTTGATAATAAGTGTATATAAGTGATTGACTAATGAAACTCAGGAAGCCTTGCATGTTATTGGAAGCAGACTCCCATATGCATATGTATTAAACTTTTCTTTTTACTACATGCAGTGTTCCCGAGCCTGATTTTAAAGTAAAATGTAAGAAGAATATATTTTTTCCACGACAGTTGTTGTTACTCTGTCCTCCCCAGTTCCATTTCCTGCTCCCAAAGATTTAAACAGCTGCATAGTTCCAGCCCACCTTAAATCTTGTAGCCTTCTGTCTCGATCCCATTCTTGGGCATCTAGGTCTCTCTGCCGTTCAATTTCCATCTGTCGTACCGCCAACCAGTGTAGAAGTTCAGAAAGGCCTTCAGGGGGCCACTCATATGGCTCCTGGCATCTCTCCGGTCATTCCTCCTCCTCTTCTCCACTAGCGGTTTGGTCCTTTGGCACCCTCCGTCTGACATCTGAGTCCAGACCGGTATACAGAGGTTCACCTGTCCTCTCTGTCTGAGAGCGTGTCATGGTGCCCATTTTCTTCTCATCTGTTCCTGATGCCATGGTTGTCACTTGTACCAGGTCTGGTACCGTTCTGGTCTCCCACTCTATCCCTCGGATGACCAGATCCCACTTCTGACACCAAACTGTGAGCGGGTGTGGGTAGTGACAACACTTGACACAAGTTTTCTCTTGAAACTATGCCAATTGATGTAGTGACTTTTATTAAAGCAAACAAAATAAAGAGAACTTCAGGAAAACAAGCAAATAAATTTAATTCCAAAAGAAATAGCTTCAGATACTCTTCTCTGAAGAAAAATAAAAAATGTCACAGAGTGGTACTAGCTCTCTCTCAGCATGACCACCATCATCTATGCTCCACCACATACTGAGTCCAAGTCTTTTTATATACTGAAAACCATGACATCATCAATCGTGTGATCTGCCCCCTAATCTAATACAGAGAATAATCCTATACTAATACAGGAAATGGGGCTTCAGACTCTGCTAGATCTATCACACTTGAAGAGTACTGCAATAATCTTTACAAACTATAAAATAGCATTATTCATAGGAGAAATAAATAGAGATGAATAAGCAAGGGTCCTATAATGACCCTTGTCTCTTCCCTCAAATCATGACATCACCATAAATGTATAATAAATAGAGTCCACTAGGGAGCCTGCAGCCCTTAAGGAAACTCATTTTCATCTGAGCAGGCATCAAGGGCACATCTGAGCAGATATCAAGAGCACATCTGAGCAGGCCTCAAGAGCATACAGGTACCTCCTTGATTTCTTGCTTAAATTAACTTGAACACAAAACATATATTAAGTGTGTCCTGAAGCAGTTCCTACTAGAGCTTTAACATAAACTAACAACTGCAGTACACTGGCTTATTTCCAAGAAGAATTTTACTTTAGTTTTAAGCCCCAAAAGCCTCCAAAAGTGTTAATCTGCATGCAATACAATTTAAGCCCTAAACAAGTGAACAGCACCACATTAGCGGTACAGCTATGGGAGTTATAAGGCAAGGGAAAAGTACTGATGAGAAGTGTGCACATAATTAACAGGGTCTGTTTGGGAATTTGAATGAATTTATCAAGTGGTGCAAAGCAACCACCCCTTTTCTATTTTCCAACCAGGCTTTGCTTTACTGGACAGGGATTTATTTAACTCTAAAAATTGATTAGCGTTTTGCTCATAAAAGTGCTAAATCTTTGTGAAAATGCATAGCTCTTGCCTCACTGTGTTTAACAAACACAGCACTTCTAGAAAATCTATATAAATACTTTCTGTACAGTTAGTATAGTCCCAAGAAAAAAACTGCTAATCAATTATTTAAAAGCCTGCTGGATTTTACTTAAACAGTATGAATTCTTTTCCAAGCTTCCCTTTTAAAAACTGAAAGGGATGTGGCTTAATTTGATTACTTCCCAGTATTCATTTAGCCAAAACAGGCAGCTAGGTCAGTCTCTACAGTATCACCACCTAGACAAAAAGTAGAAAATTAGCGGGTTAAAAAAGAGAAGAATACCACAATAGGAGGCCACCCCATTGTGGTAGAAAGGTGAAAAAAAAAAAGTCAAGGGAGACCTATAGAGAAGACAAGTACTACTGCAGTAGATTTTTTTAGAAATAGGGTCCAGGGTAGAGAGGAGTGTCTAGTGGTGATGGGGAGGTCCATAAAAACTGTCACATAAATGCTTGTTTAGAATGTCCCACAGCACAAGGGTTACTAGATAGTTTGGTCACTAGATGGCAGTGGCCATATATTCGGAATCTTACTTGAGGCACTTCTGTTAGGCGACTACACAGCGTAGTTGAAATTTTTAATCCCAGTATGCTTAATGTTGTTTTTGCATGTCTTAAATTTTACCTCTGGCAAGTTAGATGCCAATTTCTGACTCAGCAATTAAACACCTCTCCTCTTGCTTTTGCAGTAATGATCGAGAATTCTTTAAAACAAGTTAGAACTATGGATTATTAGAGATTACCTGAAGTCAGAGCTGATGCATTGTGATGAAGGATAGCATGGCTAGGTTAACCAGTGTGGGATCAGGAAGAGGTCTGTATGGTAGTATAGGTAAGATTCAAAGGTAAATCATGGTGTAATTTTTTGCATTGTTGCTATATATATTTTAAATGACAAAATACGGTTGCATTTCTCTTATAACAAACAGTTAAATCAATTTCTGTTTCCCGTAAAGATTTTTTTTTCTCTTTTTATGTTATGCAGGAAAGGGTAGATTATCATGTAGTTTATTCTTTTTCTAAACATTGTAAGTTTTCTTTTCTTTAACTGTGGAGTAACTTGTTATTGTTTGTTATGCTTTCTTTTTTTCTCTGTATGTGGAAGGATTGTCTTTAATGTTTAAGAAAATACTGTTCTGTTATATTTAGTTCTAAAAATGTTTTTTTTTCTTTTGCTGATTTACTTGGATGTAATCAAATTTTGTTTTCTATTGAGATTGTTATGTTTTGTACAATAACATTCCCCATTTCTTTTCGAGAAGTGCCATGGGATCTTTAACATCCACCTGAACTGGCAGATGGGACCTCGGTTTAACATCTCATTTGAAAGATGGCACCTCAGGAGTGCAGCACCCCCCTCGTGCTGCACCACAGTATTGGGATTTAACCCCAGTGCCTGGTGTGGAGATAGAACCTACAGCCTTCTGATCTTCCAGCCTCAGAGGCAAGTGCGCAGCCTGCTGAGCCACTGACACTGCTATATAAATGTACAAAACAATTAGGTCTCCCTTATTCTCAGTTACTCTAAGCTAAACATGTTTACAGTACTAAGTTTCTCCCCCGTATTCTTTGATGTTTCCACCTATCTTCATTCTTGCTGCCCTTCTTTAGACTGTCTTCAGTTTGCCACATCCTTTCTATGAGATGGACAGTGGAATTGGCAACAGTAATCAGTTGAAGTCTCAGAGTGTCCTACACAATGGTGCTATAACGTCTCTAGATCTGCAAACAAAATGTCACTTTATACACCCTAATATTTGTGCCATCTTTGTTGAAGCTGTTTCACACTGCTACCCCTGTCTGAGGTCTGCAGTTAATATAACAGCTAATTCTCTCTCTCTTCATCATCTTTCTGCAGTTCAGCCCCATTTACATAATAACATGTCCTGTTTTTCTTTCCTATGCAACAGGTACACTTCCCATCATTAAACTTCATGGCTACAAATTCACCCACTCATCTATCTTTTGTAAGTCCCTCTGTAAATATTTTGTCCCTTCTCACCATCTGTGACTTCTCCAGGTTTTGTGTCATCTGAAAACTAAACAACCTAATTTTCTGTTCCTATATTAAGCTGTTTGGTATGTATGTCAAACAGTAGTGGACCCAGCACTAATTCTTGCACTACTACACTTGTTCGATCACTGGCTTTTAATTCAAAACCATTTTTTCTCTTTTTTTGAACTCAGGACATCTAGAATACTGTTCTGGTCGCACTACCAGCTGCACCACCAAGGTAACAGAAAACCTAGACCTCCCAGAAGCAGAAACACAGCCTGGTGATGCACAAATAATTACATTTTCATACACAAGAGTGTGGTGTGCACATATGTGGAACCCAAACAAACAGGAGAGAGAGAAATACATAAATGACTTAACTAGGATTTGAACTCAGCCGACCTGGAACACTGTTCTGGTTGTGCTACCAGCTGTATCACCAAGGCAACTGGAAACCTGGGACTCCCACAAGCACCTTACTCCATCTGTAATGCACTGCCTGGTGCTACATAGGTGATTAGATTTTTCATACACAGGAGTGGGGTGTGCACATATACAGTATGGAAGCCAAACAAACAGAAGAGAGAAAGAAATAAGTGCCTTAGCTGGGATTTGAACCCAGGCTGCCCATAATACCATTCCAGTTGTATTACCAGCTGTGCCACCAAGGCAACTGGAAATGTGGTACTCCCAGAAGCACCTTACTCTTTCTCAATGTTCTTCTCATTTCATTTTATCTCAGGCACTGTTTTTGTTTCTTTTTGAACATAGTTTATTCTCCTGCTCTGGGCCAGATAGGGACCTCCTTCCACTATCTGCCATTTGCCCTGTTCCTGTTCTGCTTGAGAGCCTACTGCCTGTACGACTGGAACCGCAAGCCCACCCACAACTTTCTGCTATGCTGCCCCCTAGCTTACCCCCCCAGGCTGGGTACACCTTCAGCTCCTCTGGCATTTCTTCCCCATGGACATCTGGCCCATCCACAACAGAGGTGAAGACTGCTGGTATCCCTGATGGAAGGTGGCTTGGCTGCAGTGGTGGACATGGTGGGCAGGCAGAGACTTCATCCTCCCAGTCTTGCACCACCAGTACTTGATTTTCTGCCCCACCCTCCTTTTAGGAACATGCAGCATCATTAGCTGCCAACGACATCCATTGCAGCCAACCTGTGGGCTCATTCCAAGAATCCCCCCCTTGTAAATTGAAAAGTCCTTGCATCACCACCTTTGGTCACTCAAGTGGTGGTAAAGCAGCAGGACATGACACCCACCTGCCCCCAGAGAAGAGTGTCCTATGGGATGCTCAATCCTCCTCCCCCTGGCCGACCCTCTGATGGCCCATGCTCATTCCTGAACCCGGGTCACCAGCACCGCGAGTGGTAGCACTACCACTATGCCAGCAGGCCAGCCACTATTTTCTGTTTCTTAGCCAGTTGTTTGTCCAGTTCACTAACTTGCTACTAATCCAGATGAAGTTGAGTCTGTTGGTCAGCTGTACTTGTGTAGTAGCAAGTGCAAGAAGTCAGTGGTAAAGAATTTTCAGAAAGCATTCCTAGCACACATAATGGAGGAGCCTACAAGAAGGCACCATCGTCAACTTAGTACTTACATGTAGGGACAGTGTAGAGGAGGTTACACTGTTGGGCCCACTAGGAACCAGTGACCACTAGACAGTATGGCTTGACATCAAACTTGAGGCAGTGAGAAATCAGTCCCAGACTAGTCTTGGATTTTAGGAGACCTGATTTTGATTGGATAAGGGAGCTGTTTCAGTGGAAACTCAAAGGGGTAAGAATGGAAGAAAGGATGGAAGTGAAATGGGAAGTGATAAAAAATGGGACATCAGAAGTCACAAATCTCTGGCTATTAACAACCCCCTCATAGACACAGAAACATAGAATTTGTCAGCAGATAAGGACGGTATGGCCCACCCAGTCTGACCATTTTTTTCCTGCCTATATTGTCAATGCAGACCCTACCTGATCTCTGGCTGCCCCTACTGTGACAGGGTCAGAGCCCCTGTCTGAATTTGGGCTGCATTTCCTTTCACACTGTCCTGTTCTTGTAAGTTTATTGTTCTAGCTACAGGCTGAAATCTGGCCACTTTCAGTCGTGTAGTCTCTCCCAACCCGCTTCTCCCAAGTTCTGTATAAGGAACATATAACGTCACTTTTGTCATCTCTGCATAGCTATATGTATTATCTCAAGTACTGTCTGACTTGATCTGTATTCTAACCTACCTGTACTATATACAGTTCTCCCTCGTTATAATGAACCCCCCTGGGGCCGATCGAGAAGTTCGTTTTAACGAGGATTCGGTATAACGAGAATTTTCTGAAAAAAAAGATGCATGAGGCATGTAATCATTTAATACTAGCAAAAGGTTTAATATACAATAAATGCTGCATGGAGCATGTAAAAATAAAACATGTACAGTATCTATTTACTAAAAAATGAGTCCAGTGTAGTCTGCTTTTGCTGCACTTTATTTTTACACTGCACATTAAGCTGCCTTAATTGTAAAAGCTGGAGAAAGGAACAAAGGCTGCCGCTCCAAGTACCGCAAACTGGTCTCAAGTCCTGCTATACCCTTGGCTGAGTGTACCTTTTCAGTAACACCTTCTGTTTCCACTACACCCTCTGTTCCATCCTCCTCTGGTTCGCATACTGCTCGAGACCCAGTTTTTACTTCCATGATTATTTCTTCATCTGTGATTCCATCTGCAACTGGCAGGTTGTCATCATGTGCAAACCACTGCTGTAGCTGATCCTGTGCTTCTGGCCCAGTTCCCTCTATCAACCCCAAGTTTGCAGCAATTCCAACGTCCTTGATGTCAGCATCTGGCACTTCTTGTATATCAGGCATGCTTGCATCCTTGAAGATGGGGCCCAGAGCATCGTGCCAGCAGTTTGTAACTTTGGCAGCTGTGATGGAATCCCACGCATTACTTATGACATACATCATGTCCTTTATGTTGTATCCCTTTAAAAAATTCACTAGCTCGGTACCAGTGTCCTGTACAACGATTTCTCCTAGAAGCTGCTTCCTGTAAAGCTTTTTTAAATGAGCAATAATGCCTTTATCCATAGGTTGGATCATGGATGTTGTGTTTACTTGGAAGGTATAGCACTTTTATTTTGCCGTCTCTGCTTTGCAGTTCTTCTGCTTTAGGGTGAGCAGGGCATTGGTCGAGCAATAGAATTGCCTTACAGTCCATTCTTTTCGAACTCAGGAAGCTTCTGACTGATGGGACAAAATGAAGGTTGAACCACTGCCTAAAGATGTCTCTTGTCATGCAGGCGTTGGCACTATAATCATACAGAAGGGGTAGTGAGTCTCTGTTAATGTGGTGAAAACACCTGGGATTAGCATAGCGCCCGATGCACAGTGGCTTCAGTTTGTGTTCTCCTGTGGCATTGGTACAGACAAGCATAGTCACCCGGTCCTTTTTTGTATCCCTTAGATGCATCTGTCTCTGTTCTGGCAGCTAGTGTTCAGTCTGGTAAGCATTTGTAAAACAGTCCAGTTTTGTCAGCATTATAGAGCTGACAAGGCTCATAGTCCCCCTCTTCCAGAATGTCTACTAGCTTAGGCATGAATTCTGCAGCAGCAGTGTCATCTGCTGACCTCTGTTCGCCTGCTACCTTAAGCTGCCCTATCCCATTTCGGCGTTGGAAACATCAGAGCCAGCCTGGGGAAGATTTAAAATTACAGTCCTCACCCTGCAATTGTCTTGCCAGAGACTCTGCCTTTTCTTTGACTATTGCACCGGAGAGTGGTACATCAAAAGCCCACTGACTCTCAAACCACAGTTTGACAGCTTGTTCCACCTCAGCATTACTGGCGAGCCCCAGTTTTTTGCACTTCATTCCCTCCTTTTCCAGGCAGTTGTCAGCGAAAGCACGCAGAGACTCTTCCTGCTTTCGGAATGTACATATGGTGGACTTTGCGAGTGCAAACTCAGTGGCTAGTTTAGCTACGCCTTCTCCATTCCTCAGCCGGTCAATTATGACTAGTTTTGTGTGGACATTGAGCGCTTTTTGTTTTTTTTATCTCTGCCATGCTAAACAGTAATGGGACCAAATGCATGAATATGGACTGCAGTTCAAGGTTTATAAGGAGACTTATTGTCTTAATTGTGCTTAATGGGAGACTACGTGCTGATTAATTGTGATTAATGGGAGACTACATTCTGATTAATTGTGCTTAATGGTAAACTACATGCTGATTAATTGAGTTAAACGGGAGACTATGTGCTGATTAGGGATGGTTTGGGTTTAGTTCTTTGAAGTGCTACTGATTATAGGGATCCACAACCAACGTTCATAACAAGTGGGATTCATTATAATGTGATTTGTTGTAATGAGGGAGAACTGTACTATGTACCTGTACTATGTATTATGTATTATGTAATCTCATCTCATTTTATGTCTGTATTCTCCCGGATCATACCAGAAAATAGTCAGCTTTGGCTAGCGTACCTAACCTGGTTAACAAAAACTAAATAAATAAATAAATAAAATGAGTAAGACAAGAGGCAGTAAGTTGCTTGCCTTCTCTTGTGCTGTACTGCAGGCAGACACAGAGGGAATGTAGGTAATGAAAAATAATTGAAACACAGAGCCTTGCACTGTGTTTTATTCTGTGTAAATTGCTTTGGGCTTGCAAGAAGCCAAAAACAAAACATTCTTTCCTTGGTGAAGCAGAGGTGTGTAAAGGTCAGATGAGTCAGCTTGTCTGTGTTTATTCAGGATGAGTCAGCCTGCCTGTGTTTACTTAGAGAATTGTGAGGCAGACAGCTCACATGGTGCTGACATCATCAGTAGGCAGGGATAAAAGTCTACCTCTTGAGATGCAAAACAGATGATTCAGATGAGTCAGTCAGTGGAGACCTGACTGTTGTGGAGGAAGCAGCTCATAGTACATGCAAGTTTTCATGTGCTAGGAATCTATTTGGCTGGAACGAAGCCTGGAAGTTGTGCAGAGGGAATTGTGCATTGTTTTTGTAGAACTGAAGGACTAATCACCTATTTCCTTTTTATATGTTTATTATTTTATTTTGGAAAATAAATACCACAAAGTGCATTCTACACCTTTTACCTGAGTCTGTGCATCTGTCTGACCCACTAACCTTCACACCTACCAAGATTCCTTTGTGCCTATCTCATGCATGCTTGAATCCTACCTCTGCTTTTCCCTCCACCACCTCTGCTGGTTGATTGTTCCAGGCACCCAACATCCTTTCAGTGAAAAAGAACTTCCTTGCATCCCTCCTAAATTCCCCCCTTACAGCTACATTGCATGCCTTGAGTTCTCCTGCACCTTCTTCTCTGAAAAATACTCCCCTCCTGTACCTTATTCATTCCTGTGAGGCATTTATAGGTTTCTATCATTCCCCCCCCTCTCCCTCCTCTCTTACAGAATGTACATATTGAGATCCCTTAGTATCTTCCCATATAACTCCTTTGCTGTGCGATCTGCACTGGCTGCCGATTAGGTGGCAGATCACCTTTAATGTTGGTTTACTGACTTATAAAGCCCTACATGGACTGGGCCCTGACTACCTGAAAGAGCTTCTTATGCCTTATCACCCCGTGCGACAGTTGCGTTCGGCTAATGAGGGGTTGCTAGAGGATTCCTATTGTGTCTTTGAAATCTTCAGGGGCCTGTGCATTTATACACGTGGCCCCTACCCTTTGGAGTGCTGTACCCGTCAGCTTTGTGAATGCATGACTGTGGGGGGGGTGGGTTAAACAGGGGCAGAAAACCTTTTTATGGTGCCATGCTTTTGGTGGCACTGAATAATTTTAAATCCCTGTTGTATTTTATTGCTATGATTACAGTTTTTATCATGATTGCTTTTATCTTTGTAAAGTGCCTTGATAGTTTGAAAGGCGCTTGTGTGAAATAAAATTATTTATTATTATTTATTATTATCACCCATAGGGCTTTTAATGTAGCCTCTGCACCATTTTAGTTGCCCTCCTCCCAACAGTGTCTACCCTTCCTGTGTCCTTTCTGAGATGTGGCATCCAGAGCTGGACACAGCACTCCGAGTGGGGTCTCACCAACTATCTATACAATGGTAATACTCCTTTGGTTGGTGATAACCCCCCCCATGCACTCCAGCTGCACTAGCCCTATCTGCCACCTTGTCGCATTGCCTCACCACTTTGACACTATCTGATATGATTACCACAACATCCCTTTCATGTTTAATGACCTCTCCCCCATTTTATACCCCGCCTCTGGGTTTCTGTGCCCTAGGTGCATGATTTTGCATTTTCTCTCATTGAAACCAATCTGTCATACTCTTGACCATTCCTCAAGTTTTCTCAGGTCTCTGCACAACCCCCCCCCCCCTTCTGAGTGTCTACCCTATTGCAGATTTTGGTGTTATCTGAAAAGAGGCATACCTTCACTTCTAGCTGTTCTGCAATGTCACTTATAAAGACATTAAAGATGAATGGTCACAGTACTGAGTTCTGAAGTACCCCCTGATCACTCTTCCCTCCACAGAGTGAGTGCTGTTTACCATCACCGTATGTTGCCTATTTATCAACCAGTTTCATACTCAGTTTACCACCTTGGGACCCACACTCAACTGCCCAGTTTCCTTATGGGCCTTCTATATAGTGTGATGTCGAAGGGCTTGCTGAAGTCTAAGTAGGCCACGTCCACTGCCCAACCCTGATCTATTTCCCTAGTCACCCAGTCAAAGAAATCAATCAGGTTCATCTGACACTGCCTCACCTTACTGTAAATCTGTGCTGCCCTGGGTCTTGTAACTGGCTGGATTTAAGATATTCCACTAGCCTTTCCTTTAGAAGTGTCTCTATTCACTTCCCCACCACTGACGTCAGACTGACTGGCCTGTAGTTGCCAGCCTCCTCCCATCTGCTGTATTTATAAAGAGGAACTGCATCCACCCTACATTAGTCCTCTGGAACCATTCCTGTTTCCAGTGTGTTGTTGAATAGCACTGCCAGAGGTGCAGCCAGTACCTCCCTGAGCTCCCTCAGCAACCTTGGGTGTACCCTGTCTAGTCCCATAGCTTTATACACCTTCAAATTTGCAAGTCCTTTCAGTACTCTTTCCTCTGTGAATGGACTTGTGTCTACCTCCCTCCTCACAGTGTTCCTGCTACTTTTATGTGGTCCTTCCCCTTCCCCATCCACTGTGAAGACTGAACAAAAGTAAGGCAAGGCAAAGCAAGGCAAATTTTATTTAAAAGATGCCCAATCCCGGAGGCTCTGGGCGCTGTACACAAACCGAATCAATTGCAACAATAAAACCAACAATATAATAAACATGATAGTAAATAAAACTAAATTGGATCACACAATTATAAAATTTAAATAAACAAGTCAGAAAAATGACTAAAATAACTAAATAAGTAGCTAGGGACAGAACTGAATCACAGAAGTCAGGCCAGGGCAAAATTATAAAGCAAAGTCTGGGAAAGACTGATTGTACAGGAACGCCTTGAGGCGGGCTTTGAATACCTCTACCGAAGGGGCCTCTCTTACAGCTGGAGGTAGCGAATTCCACAGGACAGGGCCTGAGTCACTGAAAGCTCTGTCGTCGGCCATTTTTAACCTCATCCTGGGAATTGTGAGGAGGCCCTTAGAGGAGGAAAAGAGGGAGTGGACCGAAACAACAGGTGTAAGAAGGTCCGCCAGGTAACCAAGGCCCGGCCATGTAGGGCCTTAAAGATGAGTAAGCCCACCTTAAAGAGGATCCTCTACCTGACCAGCAGCCAGTGCAGTTCCCACAGCACTGGGGTGATGTGACAGTACTTAGACTTTGTTCAGGATATCTGCATTTTCCTGATCCTCCTCTGTACAGTCTCCCTCTGCCTTTCTTAACCTCACAATCCCTCCCCTTGTCTTGCTCTTATCATTTATGTACATAAAAAAGGTCTTGTCCCCTTAGTTATCCCTTTGCTATCCTTTCCTCAGTTTACACCTTTGCTTCTCTCACTGCCTTCCCTGATTTTTTCTGCTTTTCCTGGTACACCTCCCTGTTATCTTCCCTCTGCATTTCTTTGTACCTCCTGAATCCTACCCTTTTACCTTTACCTTTGCAGCCATGTCCCTTGAGAACCACAGTGGTCTCTTTTCTCCTGCTGTTGCTCACTGCTTTTGCACAGAGGGTTGTTGTCTTTGTTATGCCATCCCTTAATTTGGCCCATTGTTCCTCCACCCCACCCAGGCAATCCCCCCTGCTAGGTTGTCCCCTGAGGCATTCACCCATTTTTCAAAAATCTGCCCTCTTGAAACTCAGGACCCTCATCCTTGTGTGGTTTGCCTTTTCAGCCATCCTTATGTTAAACCACACTGTACAGTGGTCACTGATCCCCAGGTGGCATCCCATCTTGACATCTGCAATCCTATCCCTGTTTGTGAGCACCAGGTTCAATATTGCCCCATCATGAGTGGGCTTCTTGACTAATTGCCCAAGAAATGCTCCCTGCAAGGAGTCTAAGATGCCCCTGCATTTAGCTGAGGTCAAGGCTGAGAGGCTCCAATCTACATCCGGCAGACTGAAGACCCCCACCATCAGCACCGCCCCTTTTTCTGACATTGTGCTGATGGCTTCCCCCATTGCCTTATCCAGTTCCTCCCCCTGTGTTGGAGGTCTGTGTACCATGCCAGTGTGAATGGTGGCTGTGGCTTCAGTCTCCAGTGTGATGCACAGTACTTCCAGCCCCTCCTTTCCCCAGTTCTCTTGCTTTTCTATCACCTTGATACCCTTCCTTACATACAGTACACATCCTCCTTTCTTTCTCCCCTTGCAGTCCTTCCAGAACTGAGTGTAGCCTGGTAGGCCATTTCCTAGTCATGGCTTCCTGCAGTAATGCCCCTGTGCACCATGACTCAGTAATGGCTACAATTTTCAGGTCTGCCTCCGCCATGATGGCCTCTAGGTCTGGAATTTTATTTCCAACTCTACATTTGCATACATGGTCCTGCACACCTTGCTCCCACTCTACCTGCAACCCTGTTCTACCAGTAGAGAGAGGAGGTTATTCACCTTGTGTGTCCAGACTGAGACTGACACTCTGGTGCCAGGTTTCAGAGTGTAGCTCTGTGAGAGGAATTTTAGGAATAAAGCCTAGCCCAAACTGATTCAGAGAGTGAATAGGCTGTGGAGCAGTTTGTCAGCCCCACAGAGATCTAGGAGAGCCCTGGATAATGTTTCTTCATTGTGGATCACCACATAACATCCAGTAAGTAGGGGACCACCAGGAGGGTGTGGGAACTCAGGAGGGGGGCCCCATCAAGTGAAACCACCTGATTGCTTTCTGGCCTGTCACAAGTTCCTCCAAAGAAACTGGTGAGTATCCAGAAGAAGGAGCATAGAACTCAAAAGAAAGACTAGAATGGCAGTGCCCCCATCTGTGGCATGTAAAGTGCACTACCATCTTTTGGATGGCAAAAATAAGTTGCCTCTGAGAGGGTAGTCGCTAGCCCACTAGTATGCATTATTGCATTGGGCTAAATGTTAACTCCGTCTTGCTCCCCAAAACCTTTGACGCTTATTTTCTTGCTGTTCTAGCTCCCTCAAACTGCAGGTCAGTGCCAGGGAGCAATTTCAGGACTGTAGCAGTGCAGCAGCAACAAAAAGCCACACTGGTGGCATGCACATGCATCCTGCTAAACACGCATCAAGTACCTATCCCCTATAACTGGTGCAGGACCCGCCTATGATAGTTTGTTTTCCTGGCCCTCACAAACATTAAAAATGGGATGTGGAGTTGGGAACACAACAGTCACAATTTTATTCAGTGCTACAAAGCTCTGAATTTTTTGCTGTCTCTTTCTTCTCCCTTATGGCTTGCACAAGGTCCCAGGTGGGGAGATGGGGTGGTGGTTTCCAGGGACATTGCTCAGCTTGGGGGAGGCTGGTAGTGTCGTCTGGTCCAAGAAGGGTGGTTGTGAGGGGGATCAGCTGGTGGAATGAAGATTTAGGGGTTGGATAATGGTCCTGGGGGATTCCAGCTGCATGGAGAGTGATCAGAAAGTGAGTGACTGGTCAGCATGAAGGATGGCCAGGTAGGGGTGAGATGCAGGTTTGGAAGCTGTGGAATGGTTCAGAGTGGATGTTTTGCTTGGGGAGGCTGGTCTAGGGGTAGGAAGGGTGGTCCAGTTGCATGGAGGGTGACTGGCTAGAGAGGCATCTGGGTGTGAGCGGGAAGGATGGTTATGGGGGCTTGTTTGTATGGAGGTCGTGGAATGGTCCAGGAAAGGTGCTCAGCAGGGGGAGCTGGTCCATGCAGCTGAAGGACTGTCAAGTGGCATGAAGTGTGGTTGGCTGGGGAGAAAATCTGGTTTGAGGTCTGTGGGGGTGGTCCAGCTGTAGGTAGGGTGGTCTGCTGGGGAGAGGCTTTACTAGGGATATGGGGTGATCCAGCTGCAGGGAGATTCCTGGCATAGGGTTGGAGGCTGGTTCAGATGTAGGGAGGGTGCTCATCTTTGGTGTGGCTAGTCCTGGGACTAGAATGGTTGTCTAATTGCAAGGAGGGTTGTGATTGGTGGGAGGTGCCAGCTGTGGGGGGGTTTTGGCTGGTCTGTGGGCAGGAAGGATGGTGGTGGGAAGGGAAGTCCAGCTGTAGGGAGGATGGTCAGCTTGCAGGGGTTTTGGTAGTCCAGGAAAGGTGCTCAGCTTAGGCTTGGGGGAGGTTGGTCCAGCTGCAGGTAGGGTCATCAGCATGGGGGGATGTTCTAGTAGGAAGAAGAGGAGTTGGCATGACTTTTCTGCAGGCAGGGTGATCAGGGGATGGGTGCAGCTTCAGGGAGGGTGGTCTATTCTATCAGCCCCCAGACCAACCTCCTCAAGCTGAGCACTAGAGCAGCCACCGGACAAGCCCCCAGCCCACCAACATCCCTGCATCTAGACCAGTATTTCCTCATCTTGTGTCAGTGAGTGGATGTTGAGGGATTTTACCCTATGACTGTGAGCAAGTTTCTCAGTTCAGTGCGCTGACTTGCCTTTTGTAGGATATGTAGTTTGTTGGGGGCCTCGGCTTGAGAACCCCGATGCAGCATACTCACAAGGAGACCCTATGCAAGTCACTTGGGGGAGAGAATGCAGAGCTATGCACAGAGACTTTGGTGTGATTCCCCCCCTTAGTATGTAACCTCTCAGGCTCCTCAGACGTGGCAACCATGGTGCTAAAAGCTAATAAAGACTAGTGGCAATCCTTCTGAGGCAGCACATCTTGCCCTCCACAATATGGCAGTGCACTTTATGTGCCTCAAGAGGGGGCTTTGCTATTCTAGTCTTTTTTTTTTTTTTTTAGTTTTGTGGTTGGGCAGCTGATCTGTGGGTGGAAATGCTGGTGGTGGTGGTGGGAGAGTCCAGGTATAGGGAGAGTGGTTGGCTGTGGGGGATGGGGGAATTCAGGTCTGCTGGCCTAAATGCAGGTAGTGTCATTGGCTGGGGAATGTTCAAGCTGCAGGGAGGGTGGTGTGGGTGATTTGTCCACATGTGGGTGCGGTAGTTTCTTGGGGGGGGGAATCCAGCTGCAGGATGGTGCTCAACTTGGTGGAGGCTGGTCCAAAGGCAGGAATGGTGGTCAAGTGGCATGATCCGGGTGTATTGGGGGTGTTGTGTGGCTGGTCCATGGTAGGGGAGGGAGGGAGGAAGGGAGGGAGGAGAATGGTAGGTGGGGTAGTTCAGTTGTACGGATGGTGGTTGAGTTGGGGCATGCAAGCTCAGGGGCTCTGGTGGTCCAGGGAAGGCGCTCAGATTGACGGAGGCTGGTCCAGCTGCAGGTGGGTGTATGTGGGGGGGTTCTAGCTGGAGTAAGAGTAGTCAGTATAGTGTGGGTGGCTTGTTTGCAGGTGGGCAGGGTGGTCTGGGGGGGCCAGCTGCAGAAAAATTGCTTAGCTTGATGGAGGCTGGTCCAGGGTCAGGAACTGTGGTATAGTTGCTGGGAGGATGGATGGGGGTCCAGTTGTTGGGGGATTGGATGGCCAGTTGGTGAACAGGAAGGGTGTTACAGGGAGAGAGAGTCCAGCTGTAGGGAGGGTTGTCAGCTGGTGGGTGCAGGTTCAGGGCCTATAGTGGGCCAGGGAGGGTGTTGGGCTTGGGAGAGGGTGGTCAGCTGGGGGGTGTTCTAGCTGCGGGGAGAGTGGTCAGTATGGAGTGGGTGGATTGTCTGTAGGTGGGATATGTGGTTCGAAGTGGGGGGCATCCAGCTGCAGAGATAGTCCAGGGGCTGTTGTGTGGTCCAGGGAGGGTGATCAACTTTGTGAAGACTGGTTTGGGAAGAAAAGTTTGTCCAGTTGTAGCGATGGTGGATGGGTGTGCTCCAACTATTGGGAGATTGCTAACAGGGTGGCTGGTCTGTGGGCAAGAAGGGTGTCTGTACGGGTTTGTCATCTGGGGTAGAGATTAGTCAGGGGTCGAGGGGGTGATTTGGGTCCTGGTAGGGTGCGCAGCTTGAGGGGCTGGTCCATAGATGGAACTGGGAAGGGTAGTTCTGGAATAGGGGTGGATAAGCTGGTCCATGGTTGTCCACCAGCATGGAGTGTGGTTGGCTGGGGACAGAGTCTGTAGTAAATGGTAAATGAACAATGGCACCAGGGAATTTGTTTTTTAATCGGGGGGCATAACCTAGGCAAGTGCAAAAAACTATTGACTGCTGTCTTCAATATACACAGCCCATCCCCTCTGAAACAGTAGCTAGCACTTACCCTTCACTTTAGCCTCTGTCTCAGGCAAGTAGTCACTTGCTTTATACAAGTCATACATCTTGCTTTATACAAGTAACTGTCTTGTTAGTATGTCAACACGAGTATAATACAAGTGACTGTACTTGTGTGGGATGGTGACTAGCAGCAGAAATGAGCAAAGGGTAAGTGCCAAGTGCACTGCTTCCACTGTGCTATGCCAAGTGTACTGCTCTCATTGTGCTATGCCAGGTGCATTACTGACACCGTGCTGTGCCACATGCAATGCCTGCCACCATGTTGTGCATGTTTGGGTGTCACTGTACTGTGCCATGAGACCTGTTGACATTGCACTGCACTCTGCCACATGCACTGCCATCACTGCGCTGTTGTACCTGCACTGTCACATGCACTGCAATCATTGCAGTGGTACTTGTACTGTTGCTACTGCACTGTCAAGTGCACTTCTGACACTGCACTTTGCAACATGCACTGCTGACAGCACTGTGCCATATGCACTGCCAACACTACACTTTGCCACATGTAGACTTTCACTTCACGTGTGCACTGCTGGCACAGTGCTGTGCCACATGCAACTATTGGTGCAGTGCCATGCCACATGTAGGTTGTCACCACACTGTGCCACATGCACTGCTGTTGTACTTTGCAACATAGCGTGTTGACACTGCATTGTGCCATGTGCAATGCCATGACTGCACTGTATAACGTGCATTTCTGACAGCGCTGTGCCAAGTATACTGCTGACACAGCACTGTGCCATGTGCACTTCTGATGCAGCACTGTGCCACCTGCACTGCAGACACTGCATTGTGTCACATGATCTGTCAACATCCCACTGCACTGGGCCACATATACGTCTGTCACCGAACTGTGCCTCGTGCACTGCCATCACTGCACTGTGACACAAGCACTACATCACTGCACTGTCATGTGTACTGCTGTCACTGCACTGTGTCACTTGCACTGCTGATACATCACTGTGCCACAGGCACTCTTGCTGAAACATCATTGTGCCACAGGCCCTTCTGATGCAGCAGTGTGCCACATGACCTGTTAACACCTCACTGCACTGTGCCACATGTACTTTTGTCATTGAACTGTGCCACATGCATTTCCATCACTGCACTTTGCCACATGCAGTGCTGTTGCAGCACATTCACGTGCACTGCCATTACTGCACTATGTCAGGTGCACTGCGGGCACATCTCTGTGCCAAGTAAATGTATGACACAGCACTGCGCCATCTAGATTGCAGAAACTGCACTCTGTCACATGACTGTCAACATCCCACTGCACTGTGCCACATGTACTTCTGAACTTTATCGAACTGTGCCATGTGCACTGCTGTCACTCCACATGCACTATTATCACCACACTGTGCCATGTGCACTGTCATTGCTGCACTGGTGGCAGTGTTGATGGTATGAACATAATCCCTGTGTGGGGCTAGAAAGCATGACCTTCTGATTCAAAGGTAGATGTACTACCAACTAGCTGTCCTTCAATGCCATGACCTTTGGCTCTCAGCAGAGAATCACCAGATTCACACCTCTCTCCCTTCCTTCATTACCCTTGATGGTACTGTGATTAAGGATGTAACCTCATTAAAGTACCTTGGGCTTTGGTTTGACCTCTGTCTCAATTTATTCATAAACTCCTCCTCATTCTTGGTGCACTCTACAGGAATAAAGTGATTATCCTACGTCCTGCCCACTGTGTGATTGTGTTGAAGCTGATTGTCCACATCTTCGACTATGGTGACATCATTTACAGTGACATTCCCAAGTCCACCCTTGCCAGGCTGGACCACCTCTTACCCTCCTTTTGCACTGGACTGTCCCCCTCATGCCCACCACAACTCCCTTTACTCATCCCTCTCCCTTTCTAACCTTGATGCTAGTAGTCTCGCCCACTGTGCCTCCTTCAAATCTAAATTATGGCTTGACTCCCTTACTACCTACAAGGCTCAAATTTAGTGGCATTCCCAAACATTTTTTGTACCACTTTTCATTCTGGAATACTAAAATCTGCCATCTGGTGATCTGCATGGATTACAACCCACCCTACTTCAGGAACCCCCCATCTGAACCCCATCACCCTACCAGCATTCCAAAAACTCCTTTCTCTAGCCTTCACGTTAGAAATTAGTTAATTTTATTGTTTAATGTTCAGTCATTATCCTCTTACTGCCTGGCAGCCCTTATACCAGTATCTTATCCCAGTAGTGCCTTGCGTATCAATGGCACAAAGTACTACTGGTCAAGATACTGGCATTCAGATCCAGCGGTGAGAGGATGAGGATCATTGAGTGGCATTGGACAATTAATTAATTGTAATTCTTACAGTGCAAGAAGCCTGAAAAAGGAATCTCTTGGTAAAAGGGTGGTGGGGCTCAGATGGGTGGGGGTGGGAGACTAATAGAGACAACAGATCAGGAGGGCAAGACAATATTGCTAATTTTTAGCCTCCTGCCAAGGTGGGCAGCAGTGAAAAAGAAAATGCAAACCAAGTGAAATTAAATCAGAATACGCTGTTGGTGTTATTTTAGTAAATGGCAGAAATTTGGCCAGGTTGCTGGGGACATTCCTCAACTCTTCTCAAGAAGTGCCATGGGATCTTTAACATCCACCTGAACAATCACCATAAAAGGCAGCTGGGACCTTGATTTAATGTCTCATCCAAAGAATGGCACGCCCTGACAGTCCATGAGGGCCCCCCAGCCCAGCCCTGGCCTCAGGCTTACAAGACCCTTCATCCTGTCATCAGGCTACTGAATCCCCCAACTGTGGAGGCATGCTCCCAAGCCCACCCACCATTCCCTAGCCTCTAACTTTGAACCCTCACTCCCTAGGCTCCTCAGATTCCCCACAGTCATGGCAGTATGCTCAGTAGCCCACTCCATATCAGCCCTGACAGTGTGCTCCTGAGTTCCTCCAAGTCATGGCTGCAGGTTCCAGTGGTCACTCCCCTAGACCTGATGACAGGCTCCAGAGTACCCTCCAAATCCTGGCCGCATGTTTCTGAACTCTTATACACTGGACCTCAGGAGCTCCCTAGCCCTCCTCAGTCCTAATGGCAGCTTCTAATCCTCCCCAGGCCTGGCAACAGGCACCCTAGCCTGAGCCCAAGACCTGGCTGCAGCATTTAGAGTCCCCACAGCCCTGACAGCAGGCTCTCAAGTACACCCCAAGCCCTGGCAGCAGGCTCCTGAGCACACTCAACCATGGTGGTATAATACCTGCCATCCATAACCCTGCGTTCATGCTCACAAGCCCCCTAGCAGCCAAAGAAAAAAGTCACTGAACTCACCCAGCATAAATACAAAAAACTGCTGTCCAGTTTGTATTTATGCTGGGTGAGTTTGTTGAGTTTTTTCTTTGGCATTTGTGGTGTCATGATGAACCAGGCCCCTGCAGGTGGCTTTTACATGTTCTAGGCTCCCCGGTAGCCATCCCAGGCCTCTGCTCCTAACCTTCTACCACTGGCCTCTTGCTCCAGAGCCCCCCCAGGCCATGGCTGGAGGTTCTGGTAGACCGAGCCCAACACTTGGCAACAGCCTCCAGAGCCTCCACAGCCCTGACAGCAGCCTGCAAGCCCCAACCAGTCCTGGTGGCAGCCTCTAGAGCCCTTATGGCAGGCTCTCAATCAAACCCCAAGCCTCAGTGGCAGTCTTCACAGCCCCCCTCAGCCCGGAAGTCAGGCTCTCGAGCATACCCCAGTTGGTGGCTAGAAAGTCATCTTCATGATACACCTACTCACAGAAATGGAAACGTTTTACAGTCTGGTGTGTCACTCATGCCCTGGACCCTTTTACATGTCCAGTTAGTCTAGTACTTGCCTACCTCATGTCCCTTAAGGACCCGGGTCTAGGGTATTCCTATATTACGGTCCACTTGGACGCGGTATTGGCATTTCATGCCTTCACCCATGGCAAGACAGTGGCCCAGTTTGAGGTGTCCCATAGGTTCCTCAGACGTATCCTACTTTTGCACACCTCAGTCCACGATCTGGTTCCAGTGTGGGACTTTAGTTTGGTTCTAGAGACCCTTACTGTGCTTCCCTTCGAGCCTCTTCTGCTTGTGAGCTGTGCTACCTCTCATGGATGACACTGTTCCTAGTGGTCATGACATCTGCTGGGCACATTTCTGAGTTGCAGATCCTCTTTTTCCTATTTTCCACAAGGATAGAGTTACACTATGTACTAATCCTTGTCTTCTACTGAAGGCCGTGTCTGAGAAAACACTAAATTGAAACACTGACATTTCTGTTTATTTCTCGACTCCCACAGATAGTGGGGAACATTCTTTACATACGCTGGATGTCTGCAGGATTGTACTAAGTACTGTAGAAAATCCTCACAACTGTTTGTGGCTTTCACCCCCCCCCCCCAAATGGTAGGTGTTATGTGTAGTGCAGGTTTAAGAAACGTTAGACAGTACAGCTTTAAGAAATCTATTTCCTGTGAGGCTTCATGTGTGTGTGTTGAGACAGTTTTCCCCTTATGTCTGTGCTGAATAGAAGTAAACAGAGAAAGCCTAGATTTCTGTGTGATGTGTTTTCCTTACTACTAAGACCCTGGTGTGTTTAAGGTACTTATTTTCAGCCACTGAATACAACAGTAGGTGCTCCAATTTCCAAGCAGGGTCAATCTAAATGGTTGGCCTGCTGTATTACCTTCTGTTACCAGAAGTGTGGTAAGCAGCATTCTGGTCCTGTCTATGCTCATTCCACCCATGGAGTGGCTATGTCAGTGGCTTGTTTCTACAATGTGTCCACTGATGACATATGTGTGACTGCCACTTGGAGTACTGTTCATACATTTATTAAACACTACAGTCTGGACATTGTCTGTTGTAGATGTGCTAACTTTAGCTGTAATGTTTTGTAGGGCTTTCTTTCTCAAGGTACTTAGATTCTGCCTTCCTCCCTCAGTACTTGGTACTACTTGGGAATCGTTCCATGATGTTGCTCAAGGGAGGGAGATATCCTCAAAGAAGATATTACTTACCACAACAGTAGATCTTTGAGAGAATCTCTCCATTTAGCAGCAGCTCTCCCTAATTTCTCCCCCCCCCTTTCCAGGTGATGGGTGATTATCCTGCCTGCTCATGCACACTGGTTTGCCTCTGATGCCTGATTTGGCACATTTACTCAGGTTTCCATATCCCCTCCTGTGTGCCTGGTTTGGTCCTGGTTGCTTCTGTATCTGCCAGTCCGATGATCCTCTGGAGGATCCAGGAGAGGAACCAGGATCCTAGATGATAGGTTTAAATGCATCAATGGTAAGCATTTAAACTAGCCAAGGGGAGAGGCACTGAAAAGGAGAAGGGAAATCCTAGCCTTCCCCCCAAAAAAATCAGGGCAGTTACTGAGGTAAAGATCCTGCAACTCTTCAACACAACCTTCAACTTGGTTTCAGTTCTGTAGAGACATGGTTTCTTAATCATAAACTGGTCCTCAATGACAAGAAAACCAAATCTATGCTCTTCTGCAGCTCTTATAACCCACACAAACTACACCACTTGGCTATCTCCACCACCCAGGGGAACACTGTAGATCAGGTGGGGTCCTTCAAATACTTAGTGATACAGCTTGACCCTAATCTCTCCTATGGACTTCATGTAGATGATGTAGCTAGAGCTGCTAATACATGGCTTGGTCTCCTCTACAAACACAGACCACACCTCATGCCAGAAGCTTTGAAGGTTGCAGTCCTGAGCTCTGTGATCTCTGTAATAGACTATGGTCTCATCACTTATGGCTCGGCCACAACCACAACCCTTAGACGCCTCTCAACTGCCTTAAATAAAGCATGTCGGCTCATCACTGGTGCTCACTGTCTCACCCACACATGTGACCTGTACACTCAGACCGGCTGGCTCCAACTATCAAACTGCATAAAGTTTCTCACCTGCTCCATGGTGAAAAAAATCTACCTTGGCCTTGCACCTTCTGGGGTCTCAACTCTGTTACAACACTGAATTAACAAATGGTGCCTTAGGAGATCCACTCTACAGCTACTGAAAGTCCCCCACTGTCACACTTCACAGGGACAACGCTCTTTTGCTTATCGAGCGCCACTCTGGTTCAATGGCCTCAGCCCAACCATCTCCTCTGCCCCAACAATTGGTATGTTTAAAACTAGGCTCTGGGACTATCTCACTACCAACAGCTCCTGTGACTGCCCAACTTAACCTTGTTTCTCCACTTCCCTTTCTGCTCTAGTTGTACCCCCTTCCCTCCGCACTGGATTCTACCCTCGCATTTTGGTATACCCAATGCTGCACTTTTCACCCTCTCCCCACCCTTCCTACATTCCTTCTCTCCCCCATGACTCTGGCACTTCTTATCTGTTGTCTATTTTCTCTGACAAATGCCGCTGGCTGCCTTGTTACAATGCTACCCTTGAATTGTATTACTCTGTACTCTGTTTGCAATGTCTACATTGTTGTAATGTCTGTCTTGATGTTTCCCATAATTTGTATTTCTCTGACGTGGAACCTTTGTAAAAGAGCCAAGGCTCAAAGGTATTTGTAATCCTAGACTTGATAAATAAATAAAACACCAAGATAGAGCAGTCGATCGGGAGAACAGCAGGGGTAAATGGAGAAAAAGACAAAGGCAGTAAGGACAGGGATAGGGCAAAAAGAAATAAAGCCATAAAAAAATGGAGGGTAATGAGTACCAATGCCCGTAGTCTATGTAAAAAGCTCCCTGAAAAGATGGCCTTAATGGAAGAGGGATGCCTGGATATTGTGGCAGTCACAGAAACATGGTACACAGAGAACCATGACTGGGATGTCAACATACCAGGGTACACAATCTACAGGAGGGACAGGGAGGGAAGAAGAGGAGGAGGAGTAGCGATCTCTATGTAAGGGAAAGGATCAAAGCAACAGAGCTAAAGGGTAAACAGGGAGGACAGGAGGCATTGTGGGTCAACCTGGAGACTGGAAATGGCTCCACAGTCTGCACAGGGGCTCCATACAGACCCCCATCTCAGGGGGAGGAAATGATAGAAGGCATCCTTGGGATGGCAGAGAAAGGGGAGATATTGCTGATGGGGGACCTGAATATGCCAGATGTTAACTGGAGCACCTTTGTTGCAGTCACATCCAAGAGCAGGGCCACTCTCAATGCCCTACAGGGGGCATGCCTCAGATAGCTAGTTTTAGAAAACTTTCGGGAGGGGGCAATCTTAAACCTGGTACTCTCTAATGGGGATGGAGAGAGGATCTCCAATCTTGAAGTGGGTAGCCATCTGGGAACAAGTGACTAACAAACAGTGTGGTTCATGATAAGCTTAGCTGTAGAGTCAAGACATGCAAAAGTGAAGGTACTGGAATTCAGGAGGGCTGATTTTGTCAAAATGGGAGAGTGCCTCAGAAAAGCACTAGCAAACAGGCAAGAAGGTGGGGTGAAGCAACAATGGGGAAACATCAAAACCACTATCACAGAGGCAACAAGCCTTTGTGCGAAGCAAATAAATCAAAATGAAAGAAAAAAACACTATGGTTCCCAAAACAAGTGGCAGGGAAGGTAAGGGAGAAAAGGATAGCATTCAGGAAGTATAAGGAAACACAGAAGGAGCAGAACAGAGAACTGTACCAGTTAAAGCAGAAGGAAGCGGGGAAGGCAGTCACAATAGCAAAGGCTCAAACTGAGGAAAAGATAGCCAACTCAGTTAAGAAGGGGGATAAAACCTTTTATAGGTACATTAGGCAGCAAAGAAAGACTAAGACAGGGATACTGAGACTGAATAAAGAGGAAGGTGGTCGGGCAGAGAGCGACAATGAAAAAGCAGGGATACTGAACGAATAGTTCTGCTCAGTATTCACAATGGAAAAGCAGGGAGAGATACCTAATCCAGTCAATAGAAGCACTCTGGATGGGGGGGTTGATATTAGTCCTTTCACAGAAGAAAGGGTTCTGAAAGAAGTCTCAAAACTGAAGGTGGATCTGATGGGATTCACCCCAGAATTCTGAAAGAACTAAGGGAAGAACTAGCAACACCACTGACTACCCTGTTTAATAAATCGTGGAAAGATGGTGTGGTACCTGAGGACTGGAGGAGGGTGGATGTGATTCCCCTTCACAAAAGTGGGAGCAAGACAGAGGCCGGAAACTACAGACCTGTCAGTTTGACCTCAGTGGTAGGAAAAATGATGGAATCACTTCTCAAGGAAAGAATTGTTGAGTACCTAGAGGCCAGTGGGGCACAAGACCCAAGGCAGCATGGATTCACAGCAGGAAGGTCATGTCAGACAAATCTAATTGATTTCTTTGACTGGGCGACCAAAGTAGTAGACCAGGGAGGGGCTGTGGACATGGCCTACTTAGACTTTAGCAAGGCATTTGACACAATCCCACACAAAAGATTAATAAACAAATTAGCCAGCCTGGGAGTGGGTCCCAGGGTGGTAGCTTGGGTAAAACACTGGCTGGACAACAGGACACAGTGGGTAATAGTAAATGGAGTCCACAGTGAAGAAAGGGGTTACTAGTGGGGTACCACAGGGTTCAGTACTGGGACCGGTCCTTTTTAATGTCTTTATAAGTGAGATTGCAGAGGGACTGGAAGGAAAAGTATGTCTCTTTGCAGATGACACAAAGATCTGCATCAGGGTTGATACGCAAGGTGGAGTGGAAAGGATGAAAAGGGACTTGGCAAGGTTGGAGGAATGGTCAAATGTATGGCAGCTTAGATTCAATGCAAAGAAGTGCAAAGTAATGCACCTGGGAAACAAAACCCCAGGGAAAGAGTACACAATGGGGGGTGAGATACTGCCAACAACAAAAATGGAAAGGGATCTGGGGGCAGTCATATCAGATGACCTAAAGGTGGGGCAGCAATGTGAGAAGGCAGTAAGGAGGGCTGGGGGGCTACTGGGATGCATAGGGAGAGGCATCGCCAGTAGAAAACAGGAAGTTGTTGGCCTTCTGTACAGACAGTTGATAAGATCACATCTGGAGTACTGTGTACAGTTCTGGAGACCTCCTCTCTGCAAAGTCATAGACAGGGTAGAGGTTGTCCAGAGGAGGGCAACCAAAATTGTGCATGGTCTGCACCAGAAGATATATAAAGAAAGACTAAAGGAGCTTAAGATGTATAGCCTCAAGGAAAGGAGGGAGAGGGGGGACATGATAGAAACTTTCAAATAACTCAAGGGAATCAACAAAGTCCAAGAGGGTAGCATCTTTCAGAAAAAGAGATGTGCAAGAACAAGGGGCACAATTTGAAGATAGAGGCGGGATGGCTCAGAGGTAATGTGAGGAAGTATTTCTTCACAGAGAGGAGGTTGTAGATGCATGGAACGTCCTTCCTGAGGTGGTCGTAGAGTCAAAAACAGTGGGAATTCAAGAATGCATGGGACAGACATATAGAGGATTGTGTATAAGCAAGTATACACAACAAGGGTGTGCTTGAATCGAGAGGGTTCCTTGGTGACAGTGGACCTCGAGAGCGCAGCTCGAGAGGTCTACTGTTACCAAGGAACCCTCGAGATTCAAGCACACCCTTGTTTGTGCATACTTGCTCGTACACAATCTTTTATAGTGTATGAGCAAGGACTGACTCTTGCCCACATGAATACAAAAGTTAACCAGAAGACAGCGACCTTGTAATTAAACAAAAATATGAGACGGACAACAAATATCAGTTAACGCAAAACAAGAATGTATTGCATTTTTTGAACAACCTCACAACAAGCGAGACAAGACTTTCATTAGATTCACACAACGTAACAGCATAACAGTCTCAATGTTAACTCAACGTTAACTACTCAGAAAGGAAATTCTGTTTTCTTAGCTTTTGTTGCTTTCCAGGGCTTTCCAGGACTTCATTTCAATCAGTTCTGCTTGCAGGCTATGGGGGGAAAAAAAAGAGCAGCGTTTCAGTGTTGTGCAACAGGAAAAAGAAATTGTTAGGTCAACTTGGGGAGGGGCTTACCTTAATCAACATCTGAGGTCTCGTCAGAGCTATCGTCGATAACGGCAATCCTGCGTCTTTTTGCACATACTGCTTTATTATTTTTACAGTGACTGCCTGTTGAAAGATGCAATTCTCTCCAAATTGAGAGCAGTTTGTGCGGTCGTCCAGTGGCTTTGGGGCTTTTGATGGCAAGGACTGTGTTGTTTCCGATGCAGAGGACACAGCAGAAGCTGAGTAGGTAGAGGCTGTTGAATTTACTGTTGAATCACCTGCAAATATTTCAGGGTTTCTTTTCTGTTTATGATCAGACAGGGAACTATAGTTGTTAATTGATTGTAGGCAGCGATGCCCAGACACTTGTTGGACTTCTGTTGGTGGTACATCCGCATCGATAAGCCTTTGAACTGAGGTTTTACATGTTGAGTGGTTGGTGATTCTCTTATCTGGTGGCAGTCTGGCTTTGGATTTTATTCGCTTCAACACAGATCTGATTTTATTCTCACTCACTGGCTTTGAGCAAAACCACCAAGAGAGGCCTGGCTTGTAGTTCACATTTGGCGTAAGGTAGAAAGGGGCATCGTGCTGCAGCATTGAGGGGGGGTCTGTGTCTGGCATACAGTTCATAGACAGCAATGGGGTCCCGCTCGGGGGTGCTTATCTTTTTGTACATACGAGACTTTATTGCTCGAATATGGCGGGGGGTTTCTTCTGAGCGGGTTTTTGTTTGATGCTCAACATACCGAAGATATTTATCCCCCTCTGTGTCCACATGCAGATCCCCCCATCGCGAGGAGTACTGCTCAGCTGTGCGCAGTGCGAAGTAGATCCCATTGCTCACAAATAACATATTAAGAAGGGATTCAGGACTTTGTAACCCCAGTGTACCAGTTGTGTACAGTTTGTCTATGTCCTGCTGGGTCAGCGCTTCAGATTGCATGGGTTTACTGCCTTTGCCAAGCTTTTTAAGATATTTTAATTTTGCTGCCAGGGTTGCCAATGTCTCCTTGAGTGCTTCCTGATTGACATGGAAGAAGGCATGCCCATATTTGTTTTTGATGAGGTATCTATCTAGGCTGCCAATTATTCCTCTAATTGTACTTGGCTCATATTGTGCCCCGTCTGGTCGCTCCATTTTGAATATGAAGTTTGCGATCAGTTCATCAGCACTATGTTGCAAGTATTTCTAGCCTCCCCTTGATCTGCTAAATAACTTTAAAAAGAACGAACATCATTTTCAGTTTTTTCAATTGTTCTTTTATTCTCTTGGTGGGCGATGAATTTAGCCTTTTCAGCAGATGTGTCTGCGTCTAATGTGTTATCCATGGCTGTTTACTTGGACTTTTGCCCTGTTGTGAAGTACGCTGTCACAGACTTTCAGAAGTGGCGCGAAATGACAGCTGTGACAGTGCTGACAACGGTTGACATTTGCGTGAGGTGAATTCAGCGTGAAAGCAGGTTCCATTCTGTTATGCTGCAGTACTGTCATAGCTAGTGCAGCACAACAAATATTTGACGTTGCTAGTGAAGCACAACAAGCCTGCTCTAGTCATCGATTTCCATACACAACAACACTCTTTCATACACTATAAAGCAATTCTAGTGGGGGGGTAGGAGAAAGTAGGCTGTTAGTTAACTAGGATCTGCAGCTTATCCGTTAGGTAGGGAAATAGGCAGACTAGGTGGGCCAAGTGGTCATTATTTGCCATCAAATTCTATGTTCCTATGTTTCTCTGAGCTGGTCTCTGGCAGGAAAGTGAGGCATGCTGGGGAGACCCACATTATGTAGATGCTGACAAGGTGTGTTGACATGGTGACCCCAACCAGCAAAAATTTACAGGTAGTCCTGACGCTGATGGCTTACAGTTCCATGATGTGGCTCAATTTTGGAGATTCTCTCAAAGATCTACTGTTATAGTAAGTAGCTATTTCTTGTTGTATGTGCAATGTTTTTACTGTAAAGGTTATGTGCAAAAAAGTGCATTGCTTGCAAATATTTACAGTTAAGAGCTATGTAAATATATACATATATATATGTGTATATATATATATATTATAGTGGCGTGGTCAGGCCACTATTTTTAGGGTTGAGATGTCACTTCTATGTTAAAGTCAAAATCTTGTGCGTTAATAACTTTTAACCCATTCAACGGATTTGCCTGAAATATGGTATGAGCGGTGGGGCATGGTAGATCTCTTGATTTGCCAAATTTCATTTCAGTCGGACGTATGGTCTATGCTGAAAAATGCAAAATTATCCAGTTTTGGAAGCAGTTTTTGGGATATTGTCCATGGCGCTGTGTGGCTGTTGTGTGGCATGCCACTCTGCGACATGGCTCATTTGAAAGAGCTTCTCTGACTTTTCGTTTGGTGAATAAATATTGAGGCATTCAAAAGTTATAGCACTTGTAAGTTCCCATTATGAGTCAATGGGAATATTTATATGGTTATTTTGTGAACAAAGAATGGGGTTTTGGCCATCTGGACCCTCCTCACGATCAAAGAATTTGCAAGTTTACAATCAAAGATTCTTTGATCCCGAGGGAAGGACTAAATGGCCGGATTTGGAAGGACCAGATAGCCCAATTTTAACAACTTTTAAAATTAAATATCTCAGAAATGGTTTGGTCTTTTAACTTGAAATTTGGAGGGTGTTGATGGGATGTCCTGTATAGTTACGGTTATGAAGGCTCTTCTATGTTAAACTCAAATTTTGCTCAGTAATAACTTTGGATCCTTTCAATGGATTTGCATGAAAGGTGGGGCATGGTAGCTCTCTGGATTTACCAAATTTCATTTTGGTTGGACTTACAGTTTTTGCACACCAAAATGCTGAAAATGCACTTTTCACCAGTTATGTGGGCAGCTTTTTTGATTTTGTCCGTGGCGCTGCGTGGTCGTTGTGTAGTGTGCTGCTCTGCAACTTTGCTCAGCTGAAAGAGATTGGGTCAAGGAACATGCCACTTTTCATTTGGTGAAAAAATATTAATCCATTCAAAAGTTATTAAAATTTTAATTTCCCATTATAAGTCAATGGGAAAATTTATATGGTTATTTTGCGAAAGAAGAGTGGGGTTTTGGCCATCTAGTCCCACCTCACGATCAAAGAATTTGCAGGTTCATGATCAAAGAATCTTAGATCATGAGGAATTCTTTGATCGCGATGGCCGCCATCTTGTTTTTAGTTTGCGTTCGGAAAAATTCAACTATCTCTGCCCGGTGGGGGGGGGGGACTTCTGAGGTGAAGCTATGGTGGGTTTTGCTCAGGGGTCTTGCCTCTATCAAGCCATGCCTGTGGTGTCTTTCAAAATGGTCAAAAATATAGTCTTTAACTTTTTTATTCTTTGATTGTGGCTCGCTAACCATCTTTAATCGTGAGCCTACAAATTCTTTGATCATGAGATTTTTTGACTGCGATCTTTGATCACGAGGACTTGACTAGATGGCCACTTGAAAAAATAAATTTTTCAGCTCAGGGGTGACTTATTAAGCCAAATGAGGGTGGGTTTTGCTCAGGAGGCTTTGTTCTATTGAGGCATTGCTGTGGTTTCATGTATTTCTGCCTAAATATTTACTTTTAATATGTTTTATTGTTTGATCACGGCCTGCAAATTCTTTGATCGCAAGCCTGCAAAATCTTTAATACCGAGATTCTTTGACCACAATCTTTGATTGCGAGAGTGTGACTAGATGGCCACTTGAAAAAATCAATTTTCTCAGATCAGGGTTGGCTTATTAAGCCAAATGAGGGTGGGTTTTGCTCATGGAGGTTTGTTCTAACGAGGCATGGCTGTGGTTTCATGCATTTCTGCCTAAGAATTGACTTTTAACACTTTTTATTGTTTGATCATGACCCTGCAAATTCTTTGATTGCAATCCTGCAAATTCTTTGATCTCAAGATTCACTGATGGTGCGACTAGATGGCCACATGAAACATTACATTTTCTCAGCACAGGGGTCACTTTTAAAGGCAAACTAGGGTGTTATCCGCTCAGGGGCCTTTGTTCTGTCGAGTCATGGCTGTATATATTTTTCTGTAAAAATTATTTTAACAATTTTTATTCTTTGATCATGAGCCTGCACATTCTTTGATCATGAGATTCTTTGATCGTGATCTTTGATTGCGATGGAGGGACTAGATAGCTAGGTTGGGAGGGACCAGATAGCACAATTTTAACAATTTTTCAAATTAAATATCTCGGAAATGGTTTGGTCTTTTAACTTGAAATTTGGAGGGTGTTAATGGCACGTCATGTAGATGTGAATTATAGTACTTAGATATCAGACAATATATTTTTGTGGAAATATTGCACGATGCAGTTTACGTTTTGCAGACAGCATTTTCCATGGTGGTAGTGGCTTTAAATTACTAGGGTAGCTAGCCTTACTGCCATAGACGTACTTTTCAGTTATTAGGTGTGCAAAATGTTAATAGGTGTAGAATTCTGCCAGTATGATGAATGAAAACCTGAAACTTTCACATTTTATATCTCGGGAAACAGTTTGGTCTTTTACATTAAAATTTGAAGTGTGTTGAGGGGATGTGCTGTCCATGTGAATTATGGTGTTTAGGTGTTGGAAAATTCATTTGCTGCACCCATATTGCATGACACACTTTATGTTTTGCATATGGCATTTTGCATTGTGGTACTGGCTTCACATTTATAGGGTGCCTAGCGTTACTGCCACGGAGGTAATTTGTAGTGGTTAGGTGTCTGACATGTAAACAGGTGTTGAATTATGCCACTCTGATGACTGACACTTTGCTTTCTTTCAGGGTGGTGGCCCCCCACACTCCCAACCATATGTGCTGCCAGCAATACATATGATATTTATCTGTAGTACCTGAACTCTTATCTTAGGCAGGAATTTGCAAGTTGGCAGGAGCACGGGGCCCAAAGGGCTGCACTCCCACTAACTTGTCCAACTTTCTACTTTTCTATTCTTTTCAAAAAGTAAGGACATTCTATGCAAAAAACTTTGTTAATGCATCATTTAGGGTTAAAACACAAAATGTCATGAAATGAGACCTTTAGGGTTGCCCCATTCCCAACCCTTGTGGACCCACCCATCATCCGAAGATTGACAGCTGATGGGGTGTGTCATTGGGGTTGTGAGGCCTAAATGCCACCCCATTGTTCTTTACTGTGGCTTGTGAATATACACACTGGTGGGGACTTGAAAGGGGGGAGGTGATGGTGTACAGTAGGGGGTGGGAGTGCGCCTTCCACGTGGTGACATCATTGCACATCACACCTCAGGGAATACTAAGGAGGAAAAACCCTGGTTGCCAGGGAGGTGATGGTGGGACTCAAACGTCCAGCCCACATGCCCAATGCCGGCTCCCCTGACCCGACATGACTTTCCGTGGTCCCTGCCTCCTCCCTTATGGGTTCGGCAGGAGAGGGGAGAACCCAGCATCCGATTCCTCAGTCGAGGGAAGGGGTTCAGGTGGGTGGCATCAGGCTAGGCTAGTGGATCTCTGCCACAGAGATGCCCTGGCAGTCAGCAATCAGGCAGGAGAAACAGAGTTAAAAAACAAACAAACACAACAAACAAACAAATATACAGTGTGTGTGTATATATATATATATATATATATATAAAAAATGTATTTTCTGTTTTGCAAAGCACTTGACTTTTCTAGTGGGGAAGGGTCCATTTACCTCTGGGAGAAGACCTCTGAGTTTGGTATTGTAAGGGTGAAAACAGGCAGATAATGACTCAGGATGGAGGGTGGTACAGGGAGCTGGGCCCCCTCAGGGTAACCAAGGAGTTTGCTGGTTTGCCAGCAGGAGTGAGTTCATTTCAAGGCAAGATTGGACCAGGTTAACCCACTGACCAAGGTGAGGGAGGCAGTCTGCTAGTGTGCTGATTGCACTACGGTTGGTACATCACTCAGACCTGGAGTGGCATGGTCCATCACACAGATCTGGAGTAGAGTGGTCCATTACACAGACCTAGAGTGGCTAGGAATGGTGTGGTCCATCACACAGACCTGGAGTGGCATGGTCCATCACCCAGACCCGGAGCAGCATGGTCCATAACACAGACCTGGAGTGGCATGGCCCATCACACAGATCTGAAGTGGCTAGGAGTGCTTGGAAGTGTTAGAACACCAAGAATTATGATATCAGAAAAGAGGAACACAGTATTTAAGGGCCAATCCATAAAGGGGGCAGGAAAATGCTTGAAATTAGGGTATCCCGATTGCAGTGGTACACACTACAGTGCCCATCCACACTGGAAAGCATCCATGACACCTGCCTGGTGTGGTTCACTAGTGTGATGGGGGGGCGGGTGAGAGTTTCTTGACTATGGGCATCCAGTTGGATGCCTGTGCTGTGCTGTCAGTGGATTACTTACTCCACAGGGTATAGGGGATGTCGGGATACAGCAGTCCTCCAAGGATTGCTGTATCCCCAACAGAATGACACTTAAATGTGAAACATTGCTGATATTGCCCCCAGCCTACTGGGAAGGCTCCTTGGGCTGGGGGCTGGAGGAAGCGGAGCTGATCTGGCCTAGGGAACAAAGTGTGGATGGACAGAGGGGGAAGCATAGCTAGTAGTGCAGCCCTTAGGGTGCATAACCTCTGCCCCTTTTGCTGGATCTCTGCACCACAAAGAATCTTTCATGAATGCCATGAGAGACCACCCCCCATTGTGCCCCCTGATTGGTATCAAAAGTGGAGGGGGCCAGCTGCCCAGATTTGTGGATGTGCAGAGCTCCTTGCATGTAGACACCACAAGCCTGTGCAAAATCAGCTCTGCAAGTGCAGAAGAAGGTGTGGGCCTTTACAGATTGCATCCTTTTTTGTTTTCTCAGAAGAAGCCAGAAGGGGTAGGATCTAGATTAATTTCAGTGCTTTGCAGTAACTGCTCTTTCTTTGCTGTCTTTACTTAGAATTGTTTTTGGGCTGTTGAAAATGTAAAACCTAGTTTGGTGTGCTTGTTGTGGTGGTGTATTCCTTTGCTGTCTTTAATTGCTGCAAATTTAGTTTTGTCTTGTCTTGTCTGGCTTGCTCTGTAGTTTGGGTGAGGGATGCTAATTGTCTGATCTCTGACCTGGGGCTAAGTCAGATATGAGGTAGCAAGTTGATTTTTGTTTTCTTAGAAGAAGCCAGAAGGAGAAGGATCCAGATTCATTTCAGTACTTTGCAGTAACTGCTCATTGCTGTTTTTATTTTAAACTTAGATTTGTGGGCTTTTAGTGGCACTGCTATTTCTCTGCTGTCTTTACTTAGAATTGTTTTTGGGCTGTTGAAAATTTAAAACCTAGTTTGGTGTGCTTGTAGTGGTGGTGTATTCCTCTGCTGTCCTTAATTACTGTAAATTTTCACCCACCCTCCCTCTCCTACCCCCTACTCTTAATTATATGCCCTGTTAAATCTGATTGACAGGAGCTAAGCACAGGGAATAGCAGGGGTTGTGGAGTAGGAGGAGCATAAAGGGGAGGAAGCCCACCCTTGGCACAAGTGTTTTGACTCATTTTCTTTTTGTTTTCCTTCTTTAAAGAAACTATCTGAGGATCGGTGGCAGGATTTTTAGGACAGTAAATTAATAAAAAGGGAACTAGGGGAGCATCAGTAACAGACAACTACTGGAATAGCAGTATAAGTGCAGTACAATGTGGGAAGTGGTGCAATGCAGTGGCTGCGGGGCAGCCATATTCAGGCAGACCTCCTGCATGCTGAGGTGTTGCCCTCTCTGCAGACATCTCTCTGGACTGTGGGATGAGGTAGCCAGAGTCAGAGTGGACGTAAACTGGGTCAGGAGTACCTTCACCCCTATCCAGTGACCACCCAGTCCAACGATGCTGCCTCAAAGGATGCCAAGAACCAGGAACACTTGGATGACGGTGGGCTCAGGGAGGGTTAGGATGGTCAGGCAGAGGCACATCCCAGATCCTATTCCACTCCAGAACTCATATGCTGCACTGGCAAATGGGGACAAACAAACAAAAGTACCCAGAGAAGTGGAAGGGAAGGATGTGGCGGTCAACCAAGGAGGTGACCTCAGTGGGAAAAGCAGTGGACCCCAGAGGAGGAGGAGGAAGCGAATCCTGGTGGGGGACTCTATCCTAAGAGGGATCCAGCTAGGAACACAGAAGGGGAGGACAGGGAGGTGAGGTGAGGTGCCTACCAGGTGCCATGGCATGGAGGGATGGGAGGAAGATCCTGGGGATCGCTGGGAAGGCAAGACAGGAGGGTGAGCTGGATGTCATTATCCACCTAGGTACTAATGACCTGGCAAATGGGGAGCCTGAGGAAGTTCAGGAAGAGTTTAGGAAATTGGGGAAGGGTTTCTACAAAGCAGTGTGCAAAATATGGAGATAAGCACCATAAGAGGCGGATATGCAGAAAGTGGGCAAAGTTCAACAGAAGGGCAGACAGCAGGGAGAACCAGGGATAAAGGACAACCAGGGATGGGGCTGGAGTAGAACAGCTAAACAATACAGGGAGTTCAAAGCCATGTGTGCCAATGCCAGGAGCCTTAGCAACAAGATGGAGGTTCTGGAGGCTGTCATGGTGCAGTCAGATCTGGACATTGTAGCCATCACAGAGACCTGGTATAATGATAACCATGACTGGGAGATGGCCATACCTGGCTGCAACATATTCAGAAATAAGAGGGCATGTAGGAAGGGAGGTGGAGTGGCACTTTATGTGAAAGATGTCATAAAGGCCACAGAGATTCAGCAGGAACAAAATGGGGGAGAGATACTGTGGGTTATGCTGGAAAGGAAAATGGGGCCAGCCATCCATACAGGGGTGGTCTATAGACCACCAGCCCAGGAGGAAGAAACAGATAGGGAGCTAATGCTAGCCATCCAAAGGATGGCAGACAAGGGTGAGGTGGTGCTGGTTGGAGACCTCAGTATTCCAGACGTGGACTGGAGCCTCCCAGCAGCAGCAGCATCAGCCAGGAGCAGATTTATCCTGGATTCCCTTCAAGGTGCCTTCCTCAAGCAGCTGGTCAATGAACCAACTCGGCAGAGGGCAATACTGGATCTTGTGCTCACAAACAGGGACAGTGTGTTGGGGGTAACAGTAGGGGAGCACCTGGGGAACAGTGACCACCAGTCACTGTGGTTTGAAATCACAGAAGGAATAGAACAAAACCACACAAAAACATGTAACCTGGATTTTAGGGGAGCAGAGTTTGGGAAAATGGGGAAATGCTTGAAAGAGGCATTAATGGGAATGGGGTGGAAATCAGGGGTTGAAGAACAGTGGGCAATATTTATGTAAGCCCTAGGTGGCACTATACCAAGGGCTACTACCCCTGCCTGCTTGGCTAGTAGCAAGTTAAGGGGCCTGGGTAATGAAACGGGTGCCTCCACCCGGAGGTCACGGTTGTTAGTGGTCAAGCTAACCTGGCCACAGCCCTCTAGGACACTGTAACCCACCTCTTTCCCTTCTAGTGGCCTGAACAATATGCAGTAATTACTTTCACAATGACCCTTATTCACCAGGCAATTACCCACACTGTTTGCACTTACCACCAGGGCTGGTTCCTCTAGCTTGACCCTGGGGACCCCCTGTAAATCAAGGTTAAGCAATGCAAATAGCAACAGTACAATACTTTTGGCACAAACTGGAACCACAGTCAGGTTAAATGCAAACAAAGTTAAATCCGATTTATTCAGGGGACTTGAACAAGGGAGGGGCGTAATCAGGATGATTTGCTTAAAAGCTATATTAATCAGAAGTTTTGCATGCAGTTCAGAGTCCCTACACAGTCACACACTCTGGGTACCCAGGTAGGAAAACGGTGGGCTAGTCAGGAACATTGCAGCTGGTTGGGGCCCAGTGATGGAAGAAAGCAACATGCACAACACACACTATTTATAATCCGGAGCTGGAGGGCTCAGTTCGTGAAAGAAAAGGCAACAAGACAATCAGATGACAGCACTTTTAGATTTAGCTGTTGCTGCAGGGAGCTACCCTGATGTTTACTCATGATACCTACTACTGGACACAGGCAGGATGAAATCGAGACTGTCACTGTTGAGCTGGAGTGCCTGGAGAAGCGGGGCCCACACAAATCGCTGAGGCGTCTTTCCTGGTCAAGGCATTGAGCAGGGGGCTGATCCCCAGGTCAGTCTCTCATCAATGATTTTCTCTGCGTAGCAGGTTTTCTGGCTGGGCCAGTGTAGCAGGGCCCAGGAAACAGAAATGGATATGGATTCAGTCCGTGGAGCTGGATACAGCCTCCAGCAAGCAAAACACAGTTCAGACACACAGTGGGGAACCAAATCATGACCCACAATAAGCACACAGCACATTCACATGTAAGGAAATTCCACTGTACCAGGCAAATGGCTCTCTGGTCACAATTACAGAGTCTCTGCATAATTCGGGAGTTCAGAGGCAGCTGGAAGTACTGACAGGCTGATCGTATTCAGAAAATCTTCAGTCTTCTTTAGGTTAAAGCCTGGTCACAATTCAGTGGCTTAATTCGCTCTACAAATTCAGACTGAGTCCGAAAAAAGCACAAGTTCCCTCTCAGAAACAGCAGGCAGACATGCAGGCCAAACTCAGGCCTTTCCACAGTTCTCCCATGCAAATCCACTATGGATTGCTGCTCGAATTATCTCGAGCTGTTACTTATTCACTTCCCAACTCAGATCTAACTGAAACTGCAAGCAGTGTGGGACTTTCTCCAAGATCCAAAAGGTTCGGTTGGCTGATCTGTCTGTCGGCCACAACAAGGGCTCCCCCTCCAGTTTATTTTAGGTGCCAAAAGCCCAAAACTACAATTCCTACAAGTTTTGGCTCTACCAAGCCCCTGTAGGCAGGCTCCATTTTAGAGTCCCAAATGTAATGATTGGCCCATTCTGACAGTCCAAGATCAAGATGATGGAAACAAACAGAACTGTCCATGCTGAAAAGAAGACAGGTTAGAACAAACTGCAATATTATTACTACTCTAACAAATGATCAGCAAACAAGTACATCTTCTAACAGAGCTCTCTCTCAGATTAATTATGACTCTTAAAGAGACAGTACACAGAGGCTATACAGGCACTCTCTGGCAATACATTTAAACTGCTGAAACACAGGACACTAGCCTGGCAATAAGCATTTAAGCAAGCTCAAGGAAGACTTTTCAGGAACCCCCATTTGTAGGGGGGTTACACCCTTCCTTGCCTGGAGAAAACTTGGCGTCCGTGTCAAGTCTGTACCATCATGCATCAGTTAACATAAACTTATTACTTTACTATACATATTCACTACACTTCACAAAACTATATCCATAATGACAATGCTTATGCACATTTCATACATGTGATACTGATTCCACTATGAGTAACATACTTGTAACATCACAATACTGATTCATGTTATAACTTTCTGTACATTAAACAATGTAGGAGGGGGCCTTTCCCCATCAGCTAACTTGGGGCTGGATGGGGCAGGGGCACTATACTGAGAAGGAAGAACAATCAACCTGGAATTGGCCATTAAGCTCAGTTTGGGTAGTGAACTGTGAGAAATATAAACACCTTTGTGAACCACATTGAGAGGCAAATCCACTGGCCTCCCAGGAGAATCTTAACTGAAGTGCAATACTGGCTTGACAGCTCGGCCAGTCTTTCTGGGGGGAACAACCACAGTCTCTGTACTTTCAGCACTAACTTTGGAGCTTTTGTCATTCGTGAGGGGTGCCTCTGCATGGATGGGAACGTCCAAACTGGGAGCATTGTCAGCTCATTGCTCTGTAGACTCTGTTTGCACAACACTTTGCTCATTTAGAGAAGGTACTGGCACAATTAGGCTTTGTGGCACTGAAGGGGGGGCTGTCAGCACTCTCATATTGTTGTTCAAGTTCTGGTGTGTCACCAGAGAGACTCAGACCATCAGCCCCTTCTTCGGGCAAGTCACACAGTTCCACTAAGCACAGGGAGTCCGCGGCCTCAGACGTGACACTTTGCACTTCACTTTCAGAGAGCATTGGCTCCAAGGACGAAGCTGGGAGGTTAGGCAGTCCAGAAGACCTAGCTTTATCCCTATGATTCTGTATAGGATTTCCATGAAACAACTGCCTCAGTTCATAGGAGGGATAATAGGCATTACAATAGTCACTTTCATCAGAGGTGGACTGACAGTCACTATCATTCTGTGCCTGCTGTGGGGGAAACCTTAAATCTGTAACTACTGGGGTAGGTTGATTCTGTCTCTTTTTTGCAGCAGCATGAGTCACCGGCCCAGGGGAGGTGATGTCTGCTGGCTCAGCTTCAATAATAACATAGTTGATAGGCAGCAAGTGGTTACGGTGCATGGTCTTGACAGCTTTGGAGTTATTCTCTGGGCGTACCTTGTACGCTGGTAGATCATCCAACTTTCCAACTACTACATGAGGAAGTTGGTGCTACCTATCAGCAATTTTGTGCTTGCCATGTAGTCCCAAATTGCGTAACAACGCACAGTCTCTGGGTCGTAGCTCTTGAGCATTTACTTTCTTATCGTACCTCTTTGTTGGCAAGATTTCTCTTGGTGGCCATTGTCTATGCCAGTTGACATGCATGGTTCAATTGAGCTTTCAGTTTCTGTACATACTGCAGGTAGTTTTCGTCTCAGACCCCATCTGGAGACACCCCAAAGCAGACATCAACTGGCAGTCGTGCCTCCTTTCCGAACATGAGGCGGTAGGGGGAGAACCCAGTAGCATCATTTTTGATGCAATTGTATGTGTGCACCAAGGTGCTAATCTGCTGGCTCCACTTATGCTTGTCTTTTGGATGGAGGGCGCCCAACATGTCTAGAAGGGTGTGGTTAAAACATTCTGGTTGAGGGTCTTCCTGCGGGTGAAATGGGATGGTTCTTGACTTTCGCACCCCCCACAGAGAGAGAGCATTTCTTTGATTAGCCTACTTTCAAAGTCTCTGCCATGGTCAGAGTGGATCCGCTGGGGGGCACCATAGTGGACAAAGAATTTTTTCACTAGCACCTTGGCCATGGTAGAGGCTTTTTGATCTTTAGTTGGAAAAGCTTGTGCATACCCTGTGAAATTATCCGTAATCTCTAACACATTGCCAATATTCCATTGATCAGGTTCTAAACACAAAAAATCCTTGCAGATCAGTTCCATGGGGGAGCTGGTAGTGATATTGACAAGGGGCAGCCCTCTGAGGCAGGGCTTTTCTTTGAAGGCAACAAATGCAGGTCTTTACATGATGCTCAACATCGGCCCCCATCTTGGACCAGTAGAATCGAGATCGTACCAGGTCGAGAGTCCTGTCAATACCGAGGTGCCCCATGTGATTGTAGAGAGACCTCAGTACCAAGTGTTTAAATGCCATGGGCAGGACCAATTGTTGCTTGTCTGCTGGAGCTACGATCCACTGTCTTTCTGTACAACAACTGATTGAGCAACTTCAGCCTGGGGCCTTTTTTAAACAATAGGGCAGTTTGCAAGTCAGAGGAATGCAACTTAGACACATCTTTCCCCGCACGCAGGGCATCAAGTGTGGGTTGAATCATAGGATCTTGGGATTGTGCCCACTGAATGCTGTCATTGTCAAGTTGAGGTAGTGCACTGATATCTAGAGCAGAGAAATGGCAATAGGCAGTTGGTATGCAGGTATCAGGAGGGTCCAAGCAATCTATTAGACAGTCCACTGTGTCCGCAGACATCTGTTCATCTCTGTCAAACTTTTGGCACAATGCTCGGATGTCAGGTTCAGACAGCCTGACCCAATCACTCTTTGAAGTGGGCCTTCGTGACAGGGCATCAGCATCAGTATGGTTCAGTCCCTGTCTGTATTCGACAGCATAATCATAGGTTGATAAGGCAGAGAGCCACTGGTGCCCAGTGGTGTCTAACTTAACTGAAGTCTCTACATAGGTCAATGGGTTATTCTCGGTCTTCATCAATATCCTTGCCCCATAGAGGTACTTATGAAACTGATCAACAATGGTCCATTTTAGGGCAAGAACCTCCAGCTTGTGCACAGGATAGTTTCATTCTGATGGGGTCAAACTCCTGCTGGTGAAAGTGACTGGTCTCAAACCATCCTCATGGTCTAGATACAGCACAGGTCCTCGGCCCTGCAGACTAGCATCCATATGCAGCACGTAGGGCTTGGTGGGGTCAGCTTAGGCGAGGATGGGGGCATGGCTGAGCTGGTATATGACTTTGTGGACGGCTGCTTCACATTCGGGTGTCCAGTGGGGCCCAAAAGGTTCACCTGTGCAGAAGTACACTTTCTATGGTTCTTAGACAGCCCCTTTCTTGTATTTACAGTTGGTAGGGGGGTAATCCTGGGTAAGATTCAGGAGAGGGTGAATCACCTTTAATAGTCTTTTATGAACCTGTGGTAGTAGCCACAGAACCCCAGAAAATGTTGTAGTTCTTTCAAGTTATGAGTCTAGGGCCAAGTAGTCAGTGACTCAACCTTACTGGGATTAGTCTCTATTCCTTCTGCAGTTACTATGTGCCCCATATACTTCATGGAGGTTTGAAAAAATGGCACTTGTTGATGGACAGCTTAAGGCCGAAGTCTTCCAATCGGTCCAGCACTTTAAACAGTTGGGTCTCATGCTCCTCTAATGTGCGTCTGAACACAATGACATCATCTAGGTACACTAGGCATTCCAGCAAGTTCATATCTCCCACCGCACGTTCCATCAGTCGCTGAAAGGTGGCTGGGGCACCCAAAATCCCCTGTGGCATTCTCAGGAATTAGTAGAACCCCAAAGGACAGATGAAGAAGGTTTTCTCACGGTCCTCTGTGGCCATCGGAATCTGGTAACATCCGCTACGAAGATCCAATACTGAGAACCATTTGCACTCATTCAAGCCATCCAGGGCATCATGTATATGGTGCATGATGTATTGATCTGGGACGGTCTGCCGGTTCATGGTTCGATAATCAACACACATCCTCACCAACCCATTCTTCTTAAGCACAACCACAATGGGAGAGGCATATGGGCTCCTTGATTCCTGTATTACGCCAGCAGCGAGCATTTCCTGCAGGTGTCTCCTCACATCATCTATGTCCGCTGGGGTGAGGCATCGGGATCTCTCTCGAAATGGCCAGTCATCATGCAGGCATATATGATGCTCTGCACCCTGGACACACCCCTCATCCCATTCTTTTAATGAAAACACTTGGTATCTCTGGACGAGTTTCTTGCTAATCCTAGCCTTCCATTCAGCTGGCAGTGGGGAATCACCAAAGTCAAATAAGTCCGGGGTCACTCTCTCCTTTTGGCCAGACTACTTGTTATTGGGCAATACTGCAGTGTCTGCACAGTGTACTGTAGTTAGAGTGCACCCTCTGTTCACCTGGACCTCCTGATCTGACACATTTAGAATCTGGACCATCACTCGTGCATAGGCATGGGCACGGGCAGGCAAGATGCTGGGTTTAACCAATAATCCTTCTGGCAACTTTCCATCACCTCATACATCCAGCATTAATATTTTGTTCTTTACATTTCTCTTTAGGCGGACTTCTCAATGGATTGTGCACTGGGCGTTGGGGACCAATACCAAGGAGTCAGGTTCCTTTTTCCACATTATCCCCACTGGCTCATCTGGGTCCTCTTCATTGGGTTTCTGTTGTGTCATATGCCCTTTATACTAAAGCTGGAATTCTTAAGGCCCACCCAGTCAGTTGCCCTTGTTTCTCATGGCAGAGTTGTGCTAGTTTCCCAAACAGGTGGGCGTTTGTTCCAATTAACAGGGGAACCCCATAATACAGTCTGGTGGGGGGACTCACCAGGGCCAGTGTCTCTACTTACTCCTCTACACCAGTTAAAGTTGCAGAAAAAGACAACCAGAGGTGGACATATCCTAGGTAGAGATAAGACTTGTCGCTCAGCCCCCACACATGTAGGTCTTCCAGGGATTGTAATGGCGCATCAGATAAGTGTTTGTCATACCAGTCCTGAAATACAATGGCCGCTTGCAACCCACTGTCAAGCACAGCCCGAGTAGGAATACCATTCACAGCCACAGTAGTCTTCATTGAAGGGCCCACTATTTTGGGCCAGTCTGGAGGGACAACAGCAGGGGCCTGGACAGACGATTTAGCCACAGAGGGGTTTGAGTTAGGATGGCAGAAGCCTTCACTGCGGTCATTTCGTGCACCCCTTGACCACTGACTCGTTTTCCAAAACTCACCTTGAAGCCGGTTCACCACTTTCTCTAAGTCCTTCTGAGACCGGCATTCCCTCGTCATATCGCCATTTTTGCTGCAATTGTGACAAATGACAGGCTCTTGGGGCATCTTGGTGAAAACACAGCAGTGGATGCTGGAGCATCGATGGGAGATTGTGATCTGTCTTCTGCAGGTAGTGTACCATGTCTCAAAAGTTCCTTTAGGGTGTCAGTCAATTCCTTGAGCTCAGCCGAGAAGCTACCCTCAGTAGAGGATGCCTGAGGGTGACCCCCACCCCCATTACAGTCACGTCCTGACAGGGGCTAGGGTCTCTGTCAGCAGGGGATACCTCAGCGAATGCACCTGGTTGTACTTTTCTGACTTCCTTCAGCAACTCCTCCTCCCACCGTTTAGCCCACAGCGGGACACTCGTAGTAGTATCCATTTCGGAAGGGCCTTCCGGTGCCATGATCACTTGGACTGCACTCACCCCATAATTACAATCTCTCTCTTCACCTTCTACCTCCTGGAGTTCTTTTATAGAGTTACAGTAGTCAGGTGGGTTACCTCTCCTGTCCTGGAGCCTTAACAGGATGATCTGCAGTTTAGAATGCTTGGCATGTTGCAGTATGTGCCCTAGTCTCACACAGTTCAAATCACTGGCGGCTACCCTACCTTTCTGGTAAGCTTTCTGCAGAGCTCTTTCTAGGCGAGTAACATACACAGACAAACTTTCCTCCTTCCATTTTTTGGTACCTTGGAATTTCCATATCAAAGTCTCCCCTGACTCAATGTTCCCAAAATTGCCTTCAGGTACAGATAAGTACTTCTGAGCAGATGCATCAGGGTTCATGGACCTCAAAAATTAAATGGCTTCAAGGGCGGGGCCCCTCAAACTTTCTATGATTCTTTTCAGGACCACTTTGAAAATGAGCTTGCTCAATGGTGTTATGCCTGGTTAAATAAAGTTTGATTGATTGATTTTCCACTTCTCAACTTCCGCACACTGCCACTCGGGTGCCAAGGGGGCAACATAGTCGATCCAGGTCTCCCATTCATCCTGCTCCTGGGGGGTTGGGAGAGTGCCCGAGAAGATTCTCAGCTTTCGGTAGGAGTCGTGACTAATGGCAGGTACAGATATAGGGGCCAGCAATGGCTTGGGCACAGAAGGTGGGGCAGTAACAGGTGCTGGAATGGGAGGGGGTGTTAGGGAAGCAACACCCCCAGGTGACAGAAATAGTTTCTTAAAGTCCTCTATGGTTTTCCCTTCCTCCTGCAACAACTTAGCAAATTTCTCCTCAAAAGTCTCAGATAATGGTGGGAGCTCATCCTCCCCAGGGTCTTTACCATCTTTTATTATCACTTTCCAGGTGGCTAGGACCCCTTCTGAGGCAATAGTCTGTGGCACTTTAGAGCTGCCCATGAGGTCACTACACTGTACCAAGGCTATGAATGTTTGGGCGATCAAATCAGCCTGTCGACCCACCACCACAGGGTTTTTTAAACATTCAACTTTGGAGAGTGCTCCCTCTACAGTGTCCTTACTGGTACCCAGGGAATATCCAGTATAAGCATAGCATTTTGGGGGTCGATCTCCTGCCCAGTATAACACCCCACCAACTGGTGTACAGCCATTCCTACTGGGGTAGCCATTAACCTTTAACAATAATTCATCGGTTTTGGCCACTAAAAGGCACAAAATCCCAGCAGTGCCTTGGCGCTGTCCCAAAGGCTACCACCCCTGCCTGCTTGACTAGTAGCAGGTTAAGGGTCCTGGGTAATGAAATGGGTGCCTCCATCCAGAGGTCAGGGTTGTTGGTGGTCAAGCTAACCTGTGCACAGCCCTCTGGGACACTGTAACCCCCCTCTTTCTCTTCTAGTGGCCTGAACAATATACAATAATTAATTTCACAATGACCCTTATTCACCAGGCAATTGCCCACACTGTTTGCACTTACCACCTGGGCTGGTTCCTCTGGCTTGACCCTGGGAACCCCCTGTAAACAAGGTTAAGCACAGCAAATAGCAACAGTACAATACTTTTGGCACAAACTGGAACCACAGTCAGGTTAAATGCAAACAAAGTTAAATCTGATTTATTCAGGGGACTTGAACAAGGGAGGGGCGTAATCAGGTTGATTTGTGTAAAAGCTATATTAATCAGACAGTTATGCATGCAGTTCAGAGTCCCTACATAGTCACACACTTTGGGTACCCAGGTAGGAAAACGGTGGGCTAGCCAGGAACGTTGCAGCTGGTTGGGGCCCAGTGACGGAAAAAAGCAACAGGCACAACACACACTATTTGTAATCCAGAGCTGGAGGGCTCAGTTCGTGAAAGAAAAGGCAACAAGACAATCAGATGACAGCACTTTTAGATTTAGCTGTTGCTCCAGGGAGCTACCCTGATGTTTACTCACGATACCCAATACTGGACACAGGCAGGATGAAATCGAGACTGCATGCTGTTGAGCTGGAGTGCCCGGAGAAGCAGGTCCCACACGAATCATTGAGGCGTCATTCCTGTTCAAGGCATTGAGCAGGGGGCTGATCCCCAGGCTGGTCTTTCATTGATGACTTTCTCTGTGTAGCAGGTATTCTGGCTGGGCCAGTGTAGCAGGGCCCAGGCAAATGGAAATGGATACGGATTCAGTCTGTGGAGCTGGATACAGCCTCCAGCAAGCAAAACATAGTTCAGACACACAGTGGGGAACCAAATCATGACCCACTATAAGCACACATAACATTCACATGTAAGGAAATTCCACTGTACCAGGCAAATGGCTTTCCGGTCGCAATTACAGAATCTCTGCACAATCTGGGAGTTCAGAGGAAGCTGGTCCGATCACATTCAGAAAATCTTCTGTCTTCTTCAAGTTAAAGCCTGGTTACAATTCAGTGGCTTAATTCGCACTCCAAATTTGGATTCAGTCCGAAAAAAGCATAAGTTCCCTCTCAGGAACAGCAGGCAGACATGCAAGCCAAACTCAGACCTTTCTACAGTTCTCCCACACGAATCCATATGGATTGCTACTCGAACTATCTCGAGCTGTTACTTCTTCACTTCCCAACTCAGATCTAACTGAAACTGCAAGCAGTGTGGGACTTTCTCCAAGATCCAAAAGGTTTGGTTGGCTGATCTGTCTGTCAATCACAACAAGGGCTTTCCCTCCAGGTCATTTTAGGCACCAAAAGCCCAAAACTACAGTTCCTACAAGTTTTGGCCCCACCAAGCCCCTGTAGGCAGGCTTTATTTTAGAGTCCCAAATGTACTGATTGACCCATTCTGACAGTCCAGGGCCAAGATGATGGAAACAAACAGAACTGTCCATGCTGCAAAGAAGGCAAGTTAGAACAAACTGCAATATTTTTTCTACTCTAACAAATGATCCGCAAACAAGTACATCTTCTAACAGAGCTCTCTCTCAGATTAATTATGACTGCAATCCAGGCAGCTCTTAAAGAGACAGTACACAGAGGCTATACAGGCACTCTATGGCAATATATTTAAACTGCTAAAACGCAGGACACCAGCCTGGCAGTGAGCATTTAAGCAAGCTCAAGGAAGACTTTTCGGGAACCCCCATTTGTAGGGGGGTTACATTTAAAACGGGGATTACAAGAGCAACAGAATTATGCATTAAGCAGGCTAGCAAGGGGAAAAGGAAGAGGAAGCCATTGTGGTTTTCCAAGGAGGCAGCGGAGAACGTGAAAGCCAAAAAGACTGCATTCAGACAATACAAAAAGACGCAGGCAGAAGGGGATAGGGAGAAGTACCAGGAGAAGCAAAGGGAGGCAGGGAGGTCAGTAAGGGAAGCCAATACTCAGACAGAAGAGAGCATTGCAAATCAGTGGGTAGAGAGGACAAACCTTTTTGCAGGACCATAAGAAGAAAAAAGAAAGGCAAAGGGAGGGATAGTGAGGCTGAAGGGGGAAGATGGGGCAGCGTGGAGGATGACAACAGTAAGGCTGACATAATGAACAGGTATTTCTGCTCAGTCTTTACTGAGGAAGAGTAGGGTAATCGGCCTGAAGGGAGTACAAGGGGTGGGAACAGCACAGAAATGAACACTTTACACGAGAAAGGGTCCTGAAGGAAATGGAGGGAATAAGAGTTGATAAAGCAATGGGGCCAGATGGGGTGCCCCCGGAGTCCTAAACGAACTAAGAGAGGTGGTGGCTGCACCTCTGGCAATCCTGTTTAGCTGATCACTGGAAACAAAGGAGGTACCCAAAGACTGGAGTACAGTAGATGTAGTCCCCTTATACAAAAGCTGGAACAAAGATAATGCGGGGGAACTACAGACCAGTCAGCCTCACCTCGGTAATGGGGAAGATCATGGAAGCACTACTGAAGGGGTGCTAGCTGCACATTCGAGCAGACTTGACAGACCTCTAGGCCTTTATCTGTTGGAAAATTTTGTATGTTCGTATGAAGGAAAGATTGGTGGAACATCTGGTTGCCAACGGACTACAGGACCCAAGGCAGCAAGGTTTCACCAGGGGGAAGGCATGTCAGACCAACCTCACTGAATTTTTTGACTGGGTGACAAGGGAGGTAGATCAGGGGAGGGCAGTGGACGTAGCCTATCTGGACTTCAGCAAGGCCTTTGACACTGTGCCACATAGAAGGCTATAAAACAAACTGGGGAATATGGGAGTGCGCAGGACAGTAGTGCAGTGGGTAGGTAACTGACTGGGTAGCAGGACTCAGAGGGTGGTGATAAATGGCTGTCACTCCACAGAGTGAAGAGTGACCAGTGGGGTACCACAGGGATCAGTGCTGGGACCGGTCCTATTCAACATCTTCATCAGTGACATTGCGTAGGACCTAGTAGGCAGAATTTCCCTGTTTGCTGATGACACAAAGCTCTGTAACAGAGTGGACATGCCAGAGGGTGTAGACAGAACTAGGAAGGACCTGCAGAAACTTGAAGAATAGTCAGGGGTTTGGCAGTTGAAATTCAATGGAAAGAAGTGCAAGATAATGCATATTGGGGCACAGGAACCCTGGAACAAAATATCAGTTGAGAAGAGGATGCAGCATGCACCAAGCAGGAAAGGGATCTTGGGGGTATTATTGCTGATGACCTCAAGGTAGGGAAACAGTGCAACAAGGCAGCAGGTAAAGAAAATAGGATACTGGGATGCATTGGCAGGGGCATCACCAGCAGGAAGAGGGAGGTCATAATTTCGCTATACAAGACACTAGTGAGGCCCCACCTGGTGTACAATGTACAGTTCTGCAGACCTTACCTATGTAAGGACATAGGGTAGAGAAGGTTTAGAAGAGGGCAACAAAGATGGTACATGGATTGCATCGCAAGTCCTATGAGGACAGGCTGAAGGACTTGAATATGTACTCCCTAGAGACGAGAAGGGAGAGAGAGGAGATATGATAGAGACATACAAGTATCTTACAGGGAGGAACAGGGTGCAGGAATACACTATTTTTCAGCGAAAAAGATGTTCCAGGACTAGAGGGCATGGAATGAAGTTGGAGGGAGGGCAATTCAGAGGAAATGTGAGGAAGAATTTCTTCACATAACGGGTGGTGGACAAATGGAACACCCTGTCAGAAGAAGTAGTGGCGGCTGAAACAATCATGGGATTTAAGAATGCATGGGATAGACATAAGGGAATTCTGAAGGTCAGGGGTAAGGGGCAACAGACTTCTAGGAAAACATAAAGTGAACTTACAAGTTCAAATGGGCAGACTGGGTGGGCTTTAGGCCCTTATCTGCTGACAGTGTCTATGTATCTATGTACCCTTAGTGTAACAATCTGCATGACACCACAAGCGGTGCTGTGGCCACGTGGGCAGTAAGGAGCTGGCTACTGGTGGAAATTGCCAATATGAGGTGGTGTAGTGTGTTGCTTTTAACATTTATTTTGGGTTGGATTTTTGTTCCGGAAAACAGCAGCACTACAGACACCCATGATGGTTGTTAGGTGAAGGATGGAGGAGTGAAGCCCCTTGTGTTGCATGCTGGGTCCTAACACCAGCCCATTACTGTCATTTCCGGGGACAGAAATGATTTTTCCTGGGGGGATCTTTCTTTGATATCCACCCCTACTGATGTTATAATATAAATGTTATGCTCTGTTTGAATTAAATATAATGTTAAATGCATAAAACTAAGTACTGCTGTATTTTTCACTCTTATTATGCAGTTCATGAAGTTCAATATGGCGTGTACAAGGAGTCTAGGAAACAAACATGGGCATTTATACAATGGTTACTGGTGGGGGATTACCAATATGGGGTAGTGTAGTGCATTGTTCTTCACATTTATTTTGGGTTGGATTTTTGTCCTTGAAAGGAGCAGCACTACAGTTAGATGGTTATTGGGTGAAGGATGGAGTACCGAACCCCATTGTGTGGCATGCTGGGTCCTAACACCGGCCCACTTCTGTCATTTCATGGGCATGTCCACAGTGGGGCAAAGAGACACCAAAGGGTTCTGACTTATAAATTTTATTTTTCTAGCTACACCACTGGGTGTTTCCCACTAGTGTGGCTAGGCCAGTCGTACTTGTTACCCAGTAACAGAAAATGTCAAGGGCTATATGACAAGTGAGATCATTGGGACTGAAGGCAGGTGTCTATCTGCAGCAGAAAGCAGCTGTCACAGGGCTGGCAGGTTGTAAGGTTACAGATTTAAGTGTAAACCCCCTTTGGGGGCTTACCTTGTTTGCCTAGTTTGCAGTTGTGTTGCCGGCATCCCCGTTTGTTTTCTTTTTCTTCCCCCCAGATTCTTCTGGTGCCCCTGGTCCTCCCCAAGTTCCCCTAAACAGTCCAGTATGTTGTTTTGCCTGGTTCAGGTGTAAATCCTTGGTCACAAGCTGCCGGCATGTTTGCTGTCTGGCCGGCACTCGCGCATGCGCCTTGTAGTGCATTGATGTACCGACCACTGAATGTGTGTCTTTTGGGGAGTGCTTTACTGGTCCTGGTCCCCCCGTTCTACTAAATGGGGACCAGTGACCCCAGGGAGGTGGCTGAGGAGCAGTGGGTGCGCTAAAATAAAAAGTTTAAAAATGGGCACAAAGCGAAAGCTCATGAATAATTCATGAGCCCTTAGGAGTATTATTGAGAAGCTGCCTGCTGCCAGGGGGGTATATGTTTCGGCAACAATGTGGGCCCGGTGCGTGTGGGGATGAGAGTGGGCTTGTTTGACAGGGCAATATTGGGGCTAGCAGCCTGTGGGGGAATTAGGAGTGCAGGACTTCCCCCTTGGCCAAAATAGTGCTGGAAAGCCTACCCCCCCCCCCCGGAACTGCATGGGACAGACTGTGAGCTGACATATCGATGAGGCTTTGACACCAGCACCCAGCCAATCATTTATTTAGGCACCTAAAACAGTGACAAAGGGACTCCTGGGAAAAGGAGGGGACTAATTGAGGTGCCTAAATCATGCCCCAATAAGCCATCAGAAAATATTGATCGCTATAGCTATGGACAATTGATAGGCTCAATCAGCCCATCAGAACCTTGGATTCTTGAGTGAAACTCAGTGGACTTTCTGGGATTTAGTCTGTCTGTTTCTAGGCTCTGTATGAGTCAGAGGTCTCCTGTGAGAGTGGGTCTGGACTAGGGAGGTCTTTCCCAGGGCTCTAGTGGAGATTGCTGTGTTCAGGAAAGGATCAACCAGTGAAAGAGAGTGAGAGACTGAACTGATACCTCAATTCCCCAGGTACTGTGAGTGGTTTGATTATACTGGAGAAGCTAAGTGCTGCAGAAACCCTGCACTGGTGGACTGAATTGGGCTGAGAGGACTGTGTTGATTATTTGAGTGCCACAGTTGCTGCTGAGTACTCGTTTTACTTGTGTGGGACTGCAACTGTGATTTTGAAGAGGCAAAGCATCTCTGGACTTTGGGGTGCTAGTCGGGTTTTATACTTTTCCTGAGTGAACTGGTTAAAGTGGCTGAAAGCTGTGTCCCAGCTGCAGCTGAAGAAAGGATTGTGGACAGTTTCTAACTGGAAAGTGCGGACTGGTGTGCAGGGGTCTGTTGTATCTTGATCCCCCTGTGATTTGCATCTGTGCTTCATCTGATCTAGGGCTAGCACCCACTACTAACTGGCACTGGACTTTGCTTGAGCTACTGCCTGTGATTTCCATGGTTTTTGAACTCAGTGCAGGGACTGCAGAAGGACCTCCACAATTTGGGAGTTCTCCCCCAGAGCCAGTGAAGGAATCAACTAACCCCTTCCAAGTGGGGCTCACCATTTCAGGATGTCACCGGCACTTGCTGGGGTTCTAGGCACCTGCGATCCATTGTGGGGAGCCGGGCTGTGGAGCCACTCCTGAGTCTGGGCCTTCTGGGGCTGGTGTGGTCCTGCCACAGAGCTCTGCAATGGGCCAGAAGCAGCTGAAGGTGACAAGTGGTCAGACCTCCAATCAAGGGGACAAGCTGCAAGATCCTCAAGCAAGATTCCATCTGCCCATTGCTGCATGGAGCTCCGCGATCCAGGACAGCTGGAGGCATTCATTCCAGGAGTGTTTGAGTTCTGCAAAACCATGTGTACCCAGGACCTGGTTTCCAGAAATTGAGTGAGGGAGTGTAAAAGGGTTTTATTTGCTTCCTCAAAATATTTTCTTCTTTACCAGGGCCCCAACAGCTGGCCAACCCATGGCAATGAACAGGCCTGCACCTTGTGGGTACCCCTAAGGACTATCAGGTTAGACACTGGTACCAGTGGGGGTGGGCCACCAGGGGTGGACTCAGCCTATGGGCCCTAATGGTTATTGTTATTTGTTCTTACCAACCATTTTTTCTATCCACAGCCATCCTTTGTCCCGGTATCCCTTCCCTAGTCCTTACCCCTAATAAAGCTTTGGTGAAATTTGAAATTGTGTGTGCAGAAATTCTCTGAGTCTGTCAAATCATTACTGTTCATGGTTTATGGTGTTACTGAACTGTTGGGTATTCAGTGTGTGGGGTGGTTGGCAGGGGAGGAGGGTAGGTGTAGCATCCCAGGGGGTTGTGCCAGCCAGTCACCTGACTCACTTCTAACTTTCTCTGGTTGGAAGCACCACACTATTTGTATTATCTTTGGGATAGAAACCCGATCACCACTGTAAGAGGACCCAGGCCCCTTAACCTGTTAGAGTGTCAACAGGCAAGGGTAGTAGCCCATGGCACATGGCGTCTGGGCTACATAAGGAATAGTTGTTGCTCAGAAAAGGAGTTTGGAGTTATCATAACTGTGTTACCAGAGGAACCATGGACTTTGGGACAGCAACTTGTGCTCTTTAGAAATGAACTTTGTCTGAAAACGCCGCATTAAAGAACGGTCAAGTGACTGAAGCCCCGAGTTTTGTGGGTTGTATTTTACACCCAGTGGTGCCCACATCTAACATGTCCTACAAGACGTCAAACAGCCTGTATTGTGTTAAGTACAGTAGAGTCCTATTTATCTGAGCTGCTTGGGGGACATCAGATTTGTTCTCATAAACAGAAGTCTGGTTAAACAAGAGCAGCTTCACATACAGATGGGGAATACTCAGAGAACATTTCTAAAAGCACTTTATTTTATCATGGTGCTAAACACACACACAAAAAAGCTACATTAAACACATTAAAAATACTGTATGTAAAAAATGTAGCCTAATAAGACTTTATTGTTAAGCTGCAATGCAGAAAGTGCTGAATTCAGAAAGTGCTGTTCAGTACATTTTAAATCGCAGCTCACGCCAAACCACTGAACTTAACTAGAGCCTTATCATCACTGTTCCCATCACCAAATGAAGCGGTGCTGAAATGATGTACTCAATTAGTAGTAAAGAAATCAGTCACAGATTTTGTTTCATGACAGACAATCTGTTTTTACTTGCCCGAGTTTGCAAGTTTTGTATCAGCATTAAGTCCACAGTGCTGGTGTCTGGCAGTCACTCAAAATAGTGAAGACATTTCTCAAAGTAGGCTGCTGCTTCGGCATGTGAGATTGGTGCTTCCTGGGTCATAGCATCCTCGTTCTCTTCGACCTCATCTTTTGACTCTGCATCTGTTGTGCTGTGTTGGATGAGGTTAACTGTGCCATCCTCATCCAGGATTTCATGCCCCTCCTCACTCAGACCACATGCGATCCATTCATTCAGTTCAGTGGCTGAAATGGGAGTTCCCAGGAGAGCATCGGCAATTACACTGAGCTCTTCTTGTTCGGCTGCAATCAGAGCTGCCTCATCAACTTTCACCATTTCTTCCTCATCAGTAACATCCTCCTCACTTGGAAAGGTAATCCCCAATTTCTTCCACAATTTTTGTATTGTCTCAGGGTGCACAGACTCCCATGCATCTGCCAGCATGTAGCAGACATCCTTCAGTGTAACTTGCTTTATATTGCTGTGCTTACTTTTTGGAACGATATTCCTGCTCTGGCTACTGTCTCTGCCTTGAGGTATTGAAGGTGTGTGTAGAGGCTTGAGACAGATAACTACACAGGAATTGTCATTCTGGTGCCTAATTAGAGAACTACAACACTGTCAGGGATGCCACGTATAATGCTAAGAATAAATGTATTTTACTAAGAGGGGATGCCTGTTAGTTAAGCAGAAACCCTGGATATTTGATTGTAACTGATTTTAAAGCAGTAAGTAGTTTTGGGGCAATAGTCTCTGATAGTGGGTGAGTGACCAGGGTTTTATTTCCGTTCGTGGAATACAAAAGCAAGGGCAGGAGCGAGTGCCTCAAGCTCTAGCGCGCGGAGACGCACGGAGAGAGGCGCATGTGTTTACTTGTTCATGGGTTAATGGGGAAACGGCAGTAGGAAATAAATTAGTAAACATCTGATTGTGGAAGAGGTGAGATCCCCACTACGTTTGTTTCTATTTCCTTGAAGCTAACAGTGAGTGAGTAAACATGGTCAAATCCATATTAACAGTAAATGGCGACCTGGGAGTTACCTGTAAATGTCTCCTATGTGAAATGTATCAGTTGGTGGATGTAAATACAGACTATGCAGCATCTGAATGTGCTAAATGTATTCAGAATAGGGAGTTTCAAAGAAATATAAATGAACTAATGTCTAGGTTGGAAAGATTGGAAAGTAGAATGAAATGATTGTGAAGTTGAGAGTTCTATCAAGTTTAAATAAGGGGGAACTAGTAAGAAAATCGTAGAAGGAGAACAGTATGGGTCAAAACAGAAGAAACAGCAGGATATAGATTTAGACAATGAAGGGGATGATAGTGACTGGTGTAAAGTAACAGCAGTAAAAAGAAAACAAGCATTTGTCAATGCCGAATGTTGCTTGCTTCTATGTGCTGTTTAGGTATTTGGAAGTCATTGGAGTGCAAATATTGAAAATTTGCGAACTTATGAGCGTGCGTATGAACTGCGCAATGCACGCTCATAAAACAGTAATTTTTAGGAATTTTTTCACCAAATTTTCAGCATAGCCATTTTAAGACCTCTGCTCATCAACACTGTCACTGTGATTTTGTTAATGTGTCCCATACATTGAGTTTGCACACCGACTGCGCCATTGTGCGCTACATGGGCAGAAAGACGTTTTGGGCAGGATGTGAAAAATGACAGCTGTACTGCTCATAAGGAGGTGTGGTAAAATGGCAATGTTGAAAATCTGGAGTGGAAATATTGAAAATTCGCAAACCTACGAGCGTGTGTGGGAACTGTGCAACACACACTCGTAAAACAGTCATTTTTAGGAATTCTTTCACCAAATTTAAAAATTCCCATTTTAAGATCTCTGCTCATGAACAGTGACACTGTGATTTTCTTAATGTGTCCCATACGCTGAGTTCGCACACCGACTGCGCCATTGTGCGCTACATGGGCAGAAACATGTTTTGGGCAGGATGTGAAAAATGACAGCTATACTGCTCATGAGGAGGTGTGGTAAAATGGCAATGTTGAAAATATGGAGTGAAAATATTGAAAATTCGCAAACTTACAAGCGTGTGTAGGAACAGTGCAACGCACACTCGTAAAACAGTCATTTTTAGGAATTTTTTCACCAAATTTTCAACACAGGCATTTTAATACCTCTGCTCATGATCAGTGTCACTGTGATTTTCTTAATGTGTCCATACATTGAGTTCGCACACTGACTGCGCCATTGTGCACTACATGGGCGGAAACATGTTTTGGGCAGGATGTGAAAAATGACAGCTATACTGCTCATGAGGAGGTGTGATAAAATGCCAATGTTGAAAATCTGGAGTGAAAATATTGAAAATTCGCAAACTTATGAGTGTGCATAGGAACTGCGCAACGCACGCTCGTAAAACTGTCATTTTTAGGAATTTTTTCACCAGATTTTCAACATAGCCATTTTAAGACCTCTGCTCATGAACAGTGTCACTGTGATTTTCTTAATTTGTCCTGTACATTGATTTCGCACACCGACTACGCCATTCTGCGCTACATGGGTGGAAACACATTTTGGGTGAGATGTGAAAAATGGCAGCTATACTACTCATAAGAAGGTGTGGTAAAATGGCAATGTTGAAAATCTGGAGTGAAAATATTGAAATTTCGTGAACTTACGAGCCTGCATAGGAACTGCGCAACGCATGCTCGTAAAACAGTCATTTTTTGGAATTTTGGCACCAAATTTTCAACATGGGGTTTTTGGGAACCCTTCTCATGAATGATGTCACTGTCATGGTGGTATTCGGACCTGAAGGGTGATTTCGCGGTCACTGCTGCCGAAATCACTCTTGAACCCAAATAACACCATGACAGTGACATCATTCATGAGAAGGGTCCTAAAAACCCCATGCTGAAAATTTAGTGCAAAAATCTCAAAATGCCTGAGATATGCAACAAAGTTGAAACCCCCTCTCTAACCCATTATACAGCTTACCAGCATTTCCTCAGTTCACGGTCGGCTTTGAAGAGTGCAGGCGTGTTCCCGGTCCACGAAGATTGTTGCGCGAGTCGGAGGTAAGTATGGGGTGGGGGGTGTGGGAAGCTGGGTGCACAGTGGGTGGAGTGCGGGTTGTGGGAGGGGTCAGGAGGCAGCTGCGGGGACACGTTTTCGTTTTCAGGTATTTAAAAAAGATGGCGTGGGACCCTTTGCCACGCTGGGGTGAGCTCCCAGTGTGTACGAGGACGATGGGGGGTGTTCAGCCGGCAGAGTTAGGCCCCCATCGGCAGAGACCGCTTGCCGCCTGGGGTGGGCTTCCAGCGTGGCAGCTACTACTGGGGTGGAGGGCGCCCAGCTCAGCCGGCGAGGTTGAGCACCCGTCGGCTATACAGTAACGTCTTGAGGTGTACTGCGCCTGTGGGGGAGCTGCGCGTGAGCAGCCTCTTATCAGTGCTCACTGAAGTGTAGCTCCCCCTTTCAATTGTATGCCACTGCATTTTGGAGCATGTCATAGACAGCTCCAAAATGCATTGGCTTACAGGGTCCGCGCCTGCCCGCACACTGACTGAATTGGAGTAGGAGGTGACACACCTACGAAATCTCCGATGATGGCACTATGTTTCTTGCACATGCATGCAAGCAACATAAAAATGAGGAAGAACCCCTTTAAAGAGTATATTTCCTAGACAAGGACACATTCAGTTAGCAAATACGTTTCATGCACTAACAGAACATACTGTTACTGAAGAGGATGTGAATCAAGGAGAGGAAACCATGAATACCTCCCCCACTTCGAAGTGGAGGAAACCCTGCATCCCCCCTCCCACCTAGAAGTAAGGAATAGCAATTGGCAGAAAATAATAATAGGGGATTCAATCATTAAATACTCTGACATATATATTTGCAGACATGATAAAGAAAATACAATGATGAGCAGTTTTTCCGGGGCAGGGGTGCAAGATTTATGTAAAATGGTGGACAATATATTTAAAGAGGCAGGAGTGCGACCAGTAGCTGTAGAGCTGCAGGAATAAATGATTTAAGTAGAAAACAACTACCAGAAACACAACAGCAGTTTGTTGAATTGGGGAATAAGTTGAAAGAGAAAGATGGGGCAGTGATCTTTTCCAAGATTCTCCCTCAACCTAGAGCCTCAATGTATAAATGGAAAAAGGTAATATTAACAAATATGTGGCTTAAAGTGACTTACCAACTTCCCCCGATGTCATGTTTGCAGATCACCTTCCCTCCACTGAGTGATGCAAAGCTCAGCTGCCCTGAAGTTAGGTATTAAATATATCCAGATGCTTAGTTTTTTAACATTTTTGTGCCACAGTTGTCTCAGCATGTTTTTTTTCTTTGTTTGAAGTTTGCACATGAGCAGTGCATCCACATGCATGAGTGACATCAGCACAGGGAAGGTGTTCCCACTGCATCTTTCTCACTGCGTGCTCATTCATCTTTACTGGACCCAGCCTCAGTTAATGCAGATCCAAAACCGAACTGGCAAAAATTACAGCACTGATGACTGAAACTGTTTGTTATATTGGCAGCTGAAGCGGATACTTGCTTTTGGGATTGCAGAAGTGGTAATTTCTCCTGATTTTCAATTTTACTCATCTGACTAAGCTCTGTGTCCTAGGTCCATCAGTTCTAGGAACATCACAATCTACATCGCTTGAGTACAGTGTTACAGTTTTAGTAAGTGCTGCAAGTACATAATTATGACAACAAGTCTGTATAAAAAATGTATTTTTTTAACTGAGTGGAGCTGTAGTCTGTAGCATATTGGGACACAAAAGGGTGACTTTTGAACTGGACAGATCTATAAATTGCAGTAAACTTTTCAGTATTGGTACATAGAGGTCTGTGTTAAATGGATGACTTTTTCAACAGTTCAGAATTGTAATGTGCAGTAAGAGTATAAGCACTGAGCTGCACAGTCCAATCCCAAGAGAACAGTGCAATAAACTGTGTATTTTTGGCAAGTGCTGCTTCCAGTGTGATTGCTTCAGTAAACTGCCTTTGCTATTGCATTTCTGATTGTCACCATCGTTAGAGACAGTTTATATTTTTTCTTGTGCTCCTGTGTTTTCTTGGGCTCATTTGGTGTTCTCATGCAAGCACCATAACACTGATCACCAAAGTATGCTTAGATGTGCATGAATAAAGGGACATGGTGCATTGAATTGTTTCTCCAGCTTGCCAGCTCCTCGCTAAGTTTATAAATGAATGCAATAAAATCAGTTATATACTGTACATAGTTATACTTTACATAGTTCACAGTGTATCTCAAAATTAAACACTTAGTTTTTTAACATTTTAACATACAGTCTTTATTTATAATTAGGATTATAGCATCATTGTATGTGTTCCGGAGCATCAGCAAAAGAAGAGACTGCAGTTGCCATCCTCTCCCGACACTGTGGTACCAATGTACGGCTTCTATGGTGTTATATTGCAAAGTGTGTTAGTCAGTTCGACATACTTAGGGAATAATGTCTGAACCAAAATATGGGCTACACAGCAATGACTGCAGGGAGTCTACATAATGCACCATGGCATTGGTAAGGCATGGGAGACAGTATACTGCAGCATCTGTTGCATTTGCTGTACACTTTACGCATGTACATCAGTGATCCACGGTAATGGAAAAAATGGGAAAACACAAACGGCTTGACACAGACCAAAGTGGTAATGAAGTATGGTGACATAAGTAAGGAAAGGTGGTTCAAATACAGTCTAACACTTGAGTACATACTGCAAGGATATGTCCCTTTTTGTAGTGGACCAATCAAATGGTACTTAGGCTATCTAAACATAAATGCAGTCTCTTTCTCCATGAGAAGGGTATTGGCAGTGTCACTTTTAACCTTGGGGGGTGGGGGACGATCACCGACTGTACTGTGTATTTTTTGCTCAATTCATAATGCACCTGGAGGCACACATGTTGCGGCAATAAGCCAATGCCAGGATGGTATTACAGATGCTTATGCAGACACTAATGACAGCTGCAGTCTGTATAGGTCCTGAGCGCTAGAGGTAACACAAAGATGGTGCAATAATTTGTAGTTTTAAATTTATAACATGCCATAAACAGGGAACGGTGACTTCAACACGTTACTCAATCACTGATACCTCTAAAGGGGAAAGTACAAGCAGGCCCCCCAACCCCAAACACACACATACAAAGAGAAGAAAGCTATAGCGTAGACCAGTTGGCACTGGGGCAAAGACAGACCCAAACAGTATAAATAATTTACAGATAATAAAAGTTCTTTGCTGCAGCATTTTTCTAAGTGTATTTGTGCAGCTGGGGGGTTTGGAGTGGTTGGGGTACAAGCTGCCTGTGCTCCATCAGAGTGAGTGACTGATAAATCAATTGGTGGGAGGTCACTACTAACTAATACCAGGTGAGGAATTTGGACAAATTGGATTTGGACAAATTGTGAGCCATTTATCCTGCTCAAGCAATGCCACCAGATCGAGTCGTGCTCTCAGTGTCAAGCTGGAGTGGCCAGCAACTCATTCACATAGGGAAAGCAATCCCCCCCAAAAAAAGAAATATAAAACCCCAGGGTACTATCACTAGCATTTGTGTGGGCAGATCGAAGCTGGGAGTAACAGAACACACACCATATCTCTATTTTGCACAGTAAAATGACAGCAATGATGGGAACCAAACTGTAGCACTAAGTAGCAAAATATAATATTAACAGTCTGTGTTGCTAAGTCTGCTCTCGCTGCTGTACTGGAATGGATCGAGACTACTGCTGTGACTGCTTGAGCTACTACCCACATCATTCTCGCTGCTGTCATAGGGTCATCCCTATGGGGATCTACTATGCAGTGGCTGTCAAATTGTGGCACTATATCAGTGTCTGAAAGATCACTGTTAGTGCAGGACAACATAATGCTTTCATCATCGGACCCTGAAAATGAACTGTTTGACATTGCTGTTGTCATGCTGCATGCTGCGTCCAAGAGCTCTGTTATCAAGACAGAATTGCTGTGACCAAGAACTAATTTTAATTGCAGAGCACAGATCTCCCTGTGGTGACATTGCAAAGGTAATGAGTGTCAAAGGTCACCAAATACAGGCTCCAATACACAAAATGACACTTCCTAGTTTGTGAGGGGTGAAAACCTGATTTAATTTGCTAAAATAGGCTATGCATCTATCAAAATACACTGCAAATCAGTTCTATATGCAGTCACCTTGCAGTATACGTGTTCATATATCCAAACTTGGTAAATCGCTTTAAGTAATGGACCCAGGAGAATGGTTACCACTTCCTACAACATTGGGATACTTTAGATGGCAAATGTAATCTGTATAGTAGAGATGGTTTGCATTTGAACTTTCGGGGTGTAGCAGGATATTGGGAAATAGAATTAAAGCTGAAATTCAGTAACATTTAAACTAGAAAAGGGGGATGATGATGGGTTTTATAGGTTGTCAAAATTTTTGTTAAGAAAAGTAACACGTCTAAGTATTTGTCAAAAAAGGATAAGGTAAAAATGGTGTTTCTCAATGCCGGAAGTCTTAATAAGGAAAAGATGGCAGATTTGGAAATTTTAAGGAGCAGGGGTCAGAATGATATAATGGGAGTGGCTGAGACATGGTGGAACAAGGACATTAGCTGGAATAAACAAACAGAGGGGTACCATTTAATAAATAAAGATATGATGGGGGGGGAGTGGCCATATATATAAAGGAAGATACTGAACATCATCAGATAGAGGTTGAAACTGGCTCTGGTAATATAGAAACTATAGAGTTAGACATTATTGGAATATCGGGTAGGAAGATTAAATTAATAATGTTCTTTAAACCACTGGATACTGACAACACTGATACAGATACATTCATAAAATATATAGTGGATATGGCACAAAGAGAGGATATTATAGTAATGCGGGATCTAAATATCCCGGAGATCAACTGGGAAGGTGAAAACATCAAATATTAGGGCAAGTAAAATATATAGTGAGTTAACAGCAGTAGGAGTAGAACAGTATGTCCACACGGCAACTAGAGGTAGTAGTATCTTTGATGTTATTTTAACAAATATAAGTGACAACATTAATACAATAGATATAACCACCCCAGGATCAAGTGACCATGATATAATAACATTTCAGTTGGATATACAGAAGAAGAGAATAAGAGGAAATACAATTCACATACTCTATAATAAGGCTAATTATACAGAAATTAAGAAAGAACTAAGGAGTATTGATTGGGTAGATTTAACAAGAGAATTATCAGTGGAGGAATCTTGGAATTTATTCATACAAATAAATAATAATCTGATGGAGAGATATGTTCCAACAAAAAAGGTATATAATAGTAGAGGGGAAAAAAATGATTTGGTTAAATAGGATTGTAGTTGGCCTGATTAGGAAAAAAAGAAACAGTACAAGAAAATGAAGAAACAACAAACAAATGAGAACAGGGTGAAATATAGGAAAAGTCTACATCATTTAAAAAAAGAAATTAGGAAAGCAAAAATACAAGTAGAGTTTAAGCTAGCAAACTCTAAAGCCAATACCAAAGGACTTTTTGCCTATGCCAACAACAAAAGAAGTAATAATACACAGGTAGGACCGATTAATGTAGAAGAGGAACTTATAACAAAGCCGGAAGATATGGCTAGAGAATTTAATAATTTGTTTTGTACTATGTTTAGTGAAGCTCAGTTAGGACAGGCTAAGGAGTTGCCACATATTGTAAATGACCTAGCTGGGCTGATTACTTCAGAAAATGTTTTGATTAAAATAAAGAAACTTAAAGTGGACAAGTTGGCAGGGTATGATGGGCAACATCCGAGATTCATACATGAGGTAGCAGAAGAAATTACTCCAATAATAGCAGACATTGGAAGGAGGTCATTATCTGATGGATCTGTGCCAAGACATTGGAGAGCAGCTATTGTGGTGTCTATTTTTAAAAAGAGATCAAGGATGAAAGTGGCCAATTATAAACTGGTTAGCCTAACGTCGGTGGTGGGAAAAATAATTGAAGGAATAATAGTGGATGAAATAAGTAATTATTTGGAACAAAACAAATTATATGATAAAATGCAGCATGGATTTGTAAAGAACAGATCAAGTGGTACTAATTTAGTCACTTTTTACAATTATGTGGCAAAAAAATTGGATGAGGTTAGGGCTGTGGATGTAGCACTACTGGATTTCACCAGGGCATTTGATAGGGTTCCCCATGGAATATTGATAACTAAGTTGGTGGAACTGGGTGTTAATATCAGCATAGTGAGATAGATTATGAAATAGCTAACAGATCGAGTACAGGTGGTAAGAGTGAAAGGTTATCTATCTGGTGAGTGGAGGGTGATGAGTGGGGTGCCTCAGGGGTCCATTCTGGGCCCTATATTGTTTCGTATCTTTATAAGGGATTTAAATATTAGTAGTTACAACAAAATTAGTAAGTTTGCAGATGATGTTAAGATTGGAGGGGTAGTGGATACCTCCGAGGAGAGGCTTGTTTTTGGTCAAGATCTATTAACCATCAGGGACTGAGCAACTAAGAATGGAATGATATTGAGTGTGGAGATATGTAGAACATTACACATGGGAAGAAATAACATCCATCAAGATTATTATTTACAGGGAAGTAGAATGAGAGAGTCAACTGGGGAAAGAGACTTAGGGGTTTATATTTCTAATAGTTTAAAGAGTGAGATGCTTTGTGAGGTAATTGTAATAAGAGAGCAATGACCTTGGTGCCTTGCATCCATAGGAGTTTCTTTTCTCACAACAGTAGAACATTATTACCATTGTATAAAACATATACAAGGCCAATTGTGGACTATTGTTCGGTAAGCTGGAGTCCATTCCTAAAGAAGGATAAGATTCTGGTGGAAAGGCCACAGCGGGCTGTTACTAAATTAATTTCAGAATTAAAAAATATACCCTATGAGGAAAGATTAAGGAATCTCCAATTATGGCCTACAGAACTGAGAAGAAGGAGAGGAGAGGAGATTTGTTGCTACTTTATAAAATATTATATAATGAAGAACTAAGGGAAGAGCTGAATCTGAAATATAGGTTGCAGAAATATAATCTTAGGGGACATGAGCTTCAATTGATTGAGGATAAGTATAGAACCAAACTAAGAAAGAATAGTTTCAAGATCAGAACTATAAGAGAATGGAAAAAGTTGCCACAGGATGTAGTGAAGGCAGAAAGTTTCAGTATTTTTAAAGTAAAATTAGATAGACACTTTTCGGTTGGCATCCTGAATGCCTCCACTTTATAGTGGGAGCAACTTATATGGGCTTGGGCCTTCTGCTGTTCTAAAAATTTCTAGTATAATTCCTAGTATGATATTGCACAGTGAGATGCCCTTGTTTTCCTTGGCAAGCAGGTCGGTAGAAGCTTCTTTCTATAGTTGCACTTTAAGATCTCCAGTATCCCCTGATTGCAGGTTGGCTTTTGGATGTTGTGTTGGGTGATAGAAACATGCATTGAATGGAGACATTCCTGGTTTTTACAGGGGGATTTTGAGGTGAGCAGAGGAATTGTCAACGAGCAGAATCACTTTCATCGGCAGCCTCAGTGATCTCAGCTGATGTTTGACAGATGGTACGAAATTGTCAGACAACCATTTTTTAAAATGAATGAGTCCATCCAACTGTTGTTCTGGTTAGAATAGTGGACTGGTTGTGTCCCCATATTTATGTGTTTGAAACAACAGGGCTCACAGGATTTCTCTGTCATAAGAGGCTGGAGTTTATGAGTGCCACTGGCATTTCTGCAGGCAAGGATGGTGACATGTTCCTTTTTGTTTTTAATCCAGGGGCATCAATCTCAGCGCTGTGGGCTAGTGTATTTTCTGGCAAGCAATGCCAAAAAAGGCCTGTCTTGTCGGCATTGTAAATTTGATGTTCTGTGAGACCCTATTTCATTATGATGTCATGAATTTTCTTAATGAATGGAGCGATTCCCTTCCCCGCTGCACTTAGTCTCTTACCACACAACTGCAGTTGCCTGATGCCGTGCCTTTTCTTGATTCAGTACAGCCACCCATCACAGGCAATAAAAGGAGATGTAGGCCCTAACTTTTGGTGAAACTGCAGGGCTTTCTCTTTCGATAAGGTCCCGATATCAGTGCATCCTTCTCCATCTCCTGTCTGAACTAGACGTAAATGGCAGCATCTCTCTCGTCGTCTGCACAAGTCCACATATTCTTACGGCCATCATCTCCAGTTTCAGACTCCAAAGTGGTGGCAAACTCTTGAATTTTACTTTGGCCTCTTGGATGTCAACGACGGTGGCCTTTCCCACACCATACTCGGCTGCTAAGGAGACAGCTTTTTCCCCATTCTCTTATCTCTCCACAATTTGTAGCTTCTGGGCTATTGTTAGCACAGTACACTTTCTTTTGGGCATTGCAGAAGTTAAATGTGCCACAGCAGAGTCCAGTTTGAACAGTAGCACTGCTTGTAAACCCAACTGTTAAACTCACCTATACTCTTAATAAGTGCCAGTATTCACCTGTATTTACTTGTAAACAGTTACTAATTAGCACTGTAATTGCAATATATTCAATTGTCGACTAGTTTTAAGTGACTGTAAATGGTTCCATGTCATAATAACGACCACAAAACAGTGGTCGCTATTATGGCTAGTGTATATTGCTGAAAAGCAAATCGGTGATATACGCTCTACGGCGACCCGACTTCCAGATCTAAATAAAGTATTTTTGCGAGGTTTGCTGTGCCCTCCTCCACACACTTCTGAATTTGTATTCTCAATTCGGGAAGGGTCAGGAAGGGCAAACCCATACCTTGCAAAAAATTAGGTACTGCAGCTTGCAGTTGCGGCAAAACATAACCCGCTCCCAGACTTGAACCCAGTACCTGCACTGCCAGAGCTAGCCTCCCACATCACCATGCCACATGGATAGCTTGGCAGCAGCAGGTACACCAGTGCCTGATAACCCCGTCTCTATCCCTCCCCTTCCCCTTGCCCTTGCTATTCCTCCCTTCTGTTTGACCTTAACTCTAGTCACTTTCGCATACCCTCGCTATTCTGCAAGGTAGCCCACAACACAAGCACCCAAAATGAGTCGCTGTAATTCTAGTTGCTTATTTTGGGTCACTCATCTAACGTGCTACCACTGTAAATGACCAGCAATTACAGTGTAATTACATTGCTAAATTTTAAACCAGGTGTCACTGATGGCTGGGGGACTTGACAGCAGTCTGTTAGATAGGGAGTTCTGGATAATGGGAGATCCCATAAACGAGATTCTACTGTACAAGAAACATATGCTGAGCAGACCATCTATACCCCTGGATATGGGAGTACCCTGCCTAATGCCTACCCCATCCAGGGTAGCAATGCAGGTCAGTGGCTGCACCACCTGAAAGGAGGTTTCATGCGTAAGGGTGAAAGGAAAGAATAAGATGGGTAAGAAAAAAATTGTGGTTCACCAGAAAAGTACAGTATCTGCTCTTGTCACGTGTGAAAATGTGCAGTTCTTGTTCATCTGCTAACAAGTATAAAAGATAAATCAAATCAAACAGTAGAGGCAGCAGTAAAGGCAAAGAAAAAGGCATTTAAAGAATACAGAACTAGCTACCGGGGACAGGATGGAGTTTCACTTGAGGGTGAAAGATGCCAGCAGGGCCAGAAAGAAGGCTAAGGGTGGTTCAGATTTGAAGAAAGTAGAGTACATGAAGAAAAGAGACAAGGGGCTCAGTTTTAAAAGAGTTGCTATATCAGTGCACATTGCGCCAGTCCCCATCTATGGCAAACTCTTGGTGCACCAGGGACCCTGCACTGTATTTTAGTAGAACAGGGGTCTCTGCACCAAAGTCCCCCGAGTTGCTGTAGGTGGACTGTTGCACCAAAGAGTTGGGTCATTGGAGGGGTTTGATGGAAGGTCCTGTCAAACCCCCTCTGCCCCGCACAATGCCGGCCCAGAACCACAGTGTCAGGGATGGGGAGGAAGCAGGCATAGTCAGGGGACACTGCAGCAGTGGATGGCATGGGCATGATGGGTGTGTCAGTGTACAGGGGTGGCACAGGGCAGATGTGCCCTGCACCATTTTAGGAGACCTGTGGACATAGTACACCATGGAAAGCAGCCTCAGACTGTGTTCCGGACCCCCTGGTGCCAGCAGCCCTGGCAGCCTTTTCAGAACTTGCAGAGCTCCTGACATGCAGTGTTAGTCCAAAGCTGCAGGGTACTACATGCAGTTGGTGGATGGGGACATACTCAGAGCAGTGTGACATTCACCTGCAGCACAGCCCACTGAGTGGTGGCATACTGCAGGTAACGGTGCTGGTGTAGGTATGGCATGGTGGGAGGATATCCCAATAGGCAGGTTTCATAATTGGGTCTGGCAGATGGCATGAAAAAGGAGTAGCACCACATATACCGGAGTGGGGAAGCTCCCATCCCTGCCACCGTACCCTGCCTTGGTGGCACATTGGTCATGACATGTTGGCTGGGTGGGGCCATACTGTACATTACCTGCTTATGTGATGGACATAGTCCTCGACTGTGTACGAGGGTGTCTGCATGTATCTGCCTGCACTGTTCCACCAAAGGCAGGATATGGTGATAGGGATGGACCTTCCCCCACTCCAGTATATGTGGGGCTGCTCCTTTGTCATGCCATTTGCCAGACCCATTTATGGCACCTGCCTATTGGAGTGCCCTCCCACCATACCGTATCTACAATGGCACCGTTACTTGCAGTACGCCACCACTCGGTGGGCTGTGCAGCCTTGGACTAACACTGTAAGTTGGGCACTCTGCATGCTCCGAGAAGGCTACCAGGGCTGCTTGCACTAGGAAGTTGGGGACATAGTCTGTGCCTGCTTTCAAGGGTGTGCCATGTCCACCAGTCTCTACAACTGTGCAGGGCACATCTGCCTGTGCCACCTCTGTATCCTGACATGCCCATTGTGCCCATGCTGCCCACTATGGCACACCCTAGGTCCTGCTTCAGCATCCCCTGACCTTGTCTGCCGCCCCCTACTAGGCACACTCCTGACCTACGGTGCAGGGCTGTTAGACCAGCTCATGGCTGGACTAACCACAGCCCTGATTTGCGGCCATGGCGGGGCTTACAATATCCCAGATATGGGGATGCTGCAGCCTCACCATGGTGCAAGCCACCTTCCACCTTGACGCACCACCACTTATGGTGCAAGGGTGGCACAGGGCAGGTTTGGCACATGGCCTCCTGTTTTCGATGAAGCCTATGTTAGAAAATTAGGAGGCCCGCAACTTTTGATGCAAGGTGCCACTTGCGTCACATCCCTTTGACACAGGTACCTTGCATCAAAAATGGGGCTTTGAAAATTGAACCCAAGATCTTTTTTATTACATATGAGAGAAGATCAAAACTAGGGAAGGAATAGTCAGACTGAAGAAGGGAGGTGAGCGGGAAGAGGAGGAGGATAAAGGAAAGGTGGACATCTTGAACAGATTTCTGTTTGATGTTCACGGTGGAGGAAAAGGGGACAATGCCTGACTGTGTAATCAGAGCAAAGGGGGAAGGTGGAGGGTACTAATGAGGATCCAGTTTAAGTGTAAAGAGTACTAGAGGGCTTACATGCACTGAAGGTGGATGTCCATGGGTCTGGACAGGCTGCATTCCCGTGTACTTAAGGAGATGGGGCCGATCCTATCTGAGCCACTGGCTCAGCTCTTCAGTAGCTCACTAGAGACAAGGATAGTACTCAGGGACTGCAGGACAACAAATGTTGTTCCCCTGCACAAGAGCAGGAGCAGGAATAAACTGGGGAACTACAAACATGTCAGTCTTATGTCTATTGTGGGTAAGTTGCTAGAGACCATAATGGCAGAGAGGATGGTAAGTTTCCTGAAGACAGACTGACAATGTAGGTTCATGGTGGTGGGAGGTCATGTCAAATGGAGAAACACTATAGTATGTAGCTAAACTCAAATATCTAGGAGTTTGGCTCGATCATAAACTTTCCTTCGCCGACCATCTCGAAGAACTACAGAAGAAACTAAGGCAAAGATTAGGACTGTTCTACAGAATTAACCACCTGCTCACAAAGGAGGCCAAGATTCAACTGTTTCCAGCTACCTTCCTATCTTTAATAGATTATGCGTACCTGTTCTACAGCCACTGCACTGCCTCTGCACTGGCTACGTTGGACACCCTCTACCACAGAGCTATCAAGTTCATTACTGATCTTCCACTTTCCACACACCGCTGCTTCCTGTACTCATCATTAGGCTGGACTTCTCTTCACTATAGAAGGAATAGAAATGCTGCCGTATGGGCCTTCAGAGCGGTGACCAACAAGCTCCCCTCATATGTCTCAGATAGTGTTCCCCGGAGTGTGATAGGCACCTACACTCTAAGGAACTATTCCCTAATTACCCTCCAAGTTCCAAAGGTCAAAACTCGTTCCAGCAAAGCTGCTCTAAGCTTCTCTTTACCCACATTGTGGAACAGTTTACAAAAGAACTTGAAGCTGAGCTGCCCTGTTAGTTTGAATATCTTCAAGGCACTCTATGACCGCTACATGAAAGCACCTTGCAAATGTTTTCCTCACCGCTAGCCCACTAATTCCACAACTCCCCCTTTCCATCCTGACGCTCGCCATGTTTCTACCCCTGGCTCTCACTCTTTCCCTATTAACTCTTCCTGCTGCACCCACCCTTCCCTGTCCACCCCAGCCTGGCTAAAGTCCCACCCCATCCATAGTAGTGTCCCAATTATCTACCCCTCCTCTGTCATTATCATAATAAACAAGTACACAACAGCCATCATCACTTTCTGTGGTTTTAGCCCAATTTTTCCCCCAGTCATCGGTAATATATCCCTCCTCTTCTTTACCTTTCTAACTTGCCACCCCATACACGTCTTCTTTCCCCTATATGTGTAGTTGCCGGCTGCCTCACTCAAAAGATCTCTGCTTATAACCCCTGTATGCCGATGGTTGATTCTACATCTGCTGACTTCTTCAATTATAAAATAATGCTGTTTATTTATTTATTTATTTCAACCTTGTACTGTACTGTATACACTGTATATACTTTTTCTTCCTTGTATATTATTGCTTTTTGTATACCTGCTTCTGTACTGAACTGTACTTTGATGCATTCATGACCAGGTCCACCTTGCAAATGAGCCTTCCTCAATGTTGCCTACCTGGATAAATAAAGATTTTGATTGATTGATTGAAATAGACCGCATTAAATCTTAAAATCTTAATTTAATCTTAATTAAACATTTAAATCTGCTCTTAAGACATATTTATTCGGACTGGCTTTCCCAAATCCTATTTAATAATTGTTTGTTTTAAGAACTGCTGAATTTTAAATCGTGTTTGTGTTATATTGTTTTAAGGGACTTCCAACACTCACTCCCTGAATGGAGCTCACCCTCGCCAGCCGGTCCCCTGCACCGACTCTGTAAGGGACTTCCAACACTTGCTTCTTGAACAGACCTCACCCTCATCAGTCTGTTCCCTGCACCAACTCTGCAAGGGACTTCCAACACTAGCTCCCTGAATGGACTCTCACCCTTGTCAACCTGTCCCCTGCACTGACTCTGCAAGGGACTTCCAACACTCGCTCCCTGAATGGAGCTCACCCTCACCAGCCTGTCCCCTGCACTGACTCTGCAAGGGACTTCCAACACTCACTCCCTGAATGGAGCTCACCCTTGCCAGCCTGTCCCCTGCACTGACTCTGCAAGGGATTTCCAACACTAGCTTCCTGAATGGAGCTCACCCTCGCCAGCCTGTCCCCTGCACCGATTCTGCAAGGGACTTACAACACTAGCTCCCTGAATGGAGTTCACCCTCGCCAGCCTGTCCCCTGTACTGACTCTGCAAGGGATTTCCAACACTAGCTTCCTGAATGGAGCTCACCCTCGCCAGCCTGTCCCCTGCACCGATTCTGCAAGGGACTTCTAACACTAGCTCCCTGAATGGAGTTCACCCTCGCCAGCCTGTCCCCTGTACTGACTCTGCAAGGGATTTCCAACACTAGCTTCCTGAATGGAGCTCACCCTCGCCAGCCTGTCCCCTGCACCGATTCTGCAAGGGACTTCCAACACTAGCTCCCTGAATGGACTCTCACCCTCGTCAACCTGTCCCCTGCACTGACTCTGCAAGGGACTTCTAACACTTGCTTTCTGAATGGAGCTCACCCTCGCCAGCCTCTCCTGCACCGACTCTGCAAGGTGAGTGATTGCTTGAAGCAGCACTACTGGACTGGGCTACAAAAGTGATTTAGATCTGTGGACTGCATATTTTGTTTTTCTATATCCTGACTCATGTCGGCATACTCAAAGTGATTGTTTTTCACTGGACACACTCAACTTTACTACCTGCCGTGGAATGATTATCTAGGGTTACCTTAATTGCCTTACTCTATGCTTGCTTTGCGTTACCTTGCATTTAGAGTCTACTTTTTATTGTTTTAGGACTTACAGGTGTAACCCCCCTATAAATAGGGGTTCCTAGAAGCCTTCCCGGAGCTTGTCTAAATGCTCCATGCCTAATTGGTGTTTGGCATAAGGCCGCTAGATGCGGGCGAGTGAGTACTTTTAAAGCCTCCAGGACTGTCTCTTTAAGAGTTGCCTGCTTGCAAGCTTTAGTGGTTTGAATGGGAGGACTGGGGTTTCTCTGTTTGAATCCCATCTAAGCTGCGGGGTGATTGCTCCCTTTATGCAGTCACTGAAAAGCACATTGGGAGCCCCTTTGAAAGATGTAACTGTTTGGCTATAATTAGTTAGAGTATTAGTGGAATTATAGTTTGTCTAACCTGCTTCTTTTGCAGCTGGTACTGTGTGCGCTTGGCCCCTCCATTTTGGTCTTGGACTGTTGAAATGGGCCAATGGGAAATGGGGAACCCTAAAATGGAGATCTGTTTGACCAACCAGAATTAAGACTCCCTAGGGAGCCAGCTGACCAATGAAGACACAGCTAGTAATTCTGGGAAGTGAAGTCTGGACCATGGTGCCTTTTCGCACCAATGAGGGCAAAATTAAGCGACTGGCATCTGCAGCCCTCCAATAGGATCAGGTGGCATCCGAATGTGGTTTTCCTTGCCTGAACTGCCAAGGGGAAAGTCGTTGTGGCTGTGGCGGAAGGGCTCTGGGCTCCTCTTACCGTTAGCAGGCTTAAGCAGAGCGTATGTAAGGCCAGAGTCGGGCGCTTTGAATCGCCAGCAAGTTCGGACTAAATCCTCTGGGCAGCAGTCAGAGGAGGCTGTGCAGGAGCGCAGCTACCTACCAGGCTCACCCTGTAGAGGACTGGAGAATCTGCTGAATCGCGCTCAGTCTGTCAGGAAAAGTGAAGCTGTGGTGAGACTCCCGATTAGCTGTGAGTTCGGTCGGGCCCTAGGAGCAGCTGCCTAGTATGGTACCCCTCTATTGCTTTTCATATAAATATGTGGAGAAGTGTTTGAAGTCCAGGCTCGGTCCTGTGAGTGATGTGAGAGTGCTTTTCCTTCTGGAGTCTTGAGTACTAAATCAGGGTAGCTCCCTGTCAAATGTTTCTAGTAAGGGCAAGATCTTCTGGTTACTTTACCGACTACACTAACTGAGCCTGCTGGCTCTATTAAATCTTCAGAGGAACCTTATGCTTGTTTCTGTGTCAGGGCCCCAACCAGCTGCATTGAGGGACTAGCCTTTATGGCCTGGGTACCCAGAGACCGTGACTTATAGTTTAGGCCTGTGCACAGTGCCCTTGATAGATACTTATATGTTAGATTGGTAAGCTAATTAACCTGATCACCCCCAGTCCTTGTTAATTCCCCCTAAATAAATCAGATTGATTGTTTTGCAAAGGTATACTGGCCAACTTGTGTGTTTATGGTGAATTACTGCACAGTGATTACTATGTAACAACATCTTAGTTTTCAGGAGGTCCCCGGAGCACCTGATTGGTTCAAGCCTGGGAGTAAGTGTATATTGTAAGGGTACTGTGATTGATTTGTGTGGGCCACTAGTGGGAAGAAAAGGGGGCTGCAGTGACCCAGAGGGCTGTGACCAAGTCATATCAGACTGTATTAACCCTGACCTCTGGGTGGAGGCACCTGCCAATGGATCCAGGCCCCTCAACCTGCTGTCGGCTGAGCAGACAGGGGTAGTAACCCTTAAGATAGCACCCTCAGGGGGTTACAAATTTGAGGCACCGCTGGGATTAGTGTCCCCTAGTGGCCGAGTGGGTGAAGTGCATAAATATGGATAAGTTAAAGGAAAAACTGGAAGGGGATATCATGGCTAAGATTAAGCTGGACCCTATTAAGACAATGGTACATAAACTGATGGGATGGGGTGAAGCCGAAGAGCTGGACTCTCAGAGAATTGTGTTACTACTAGATGTACCTCTGGGGACAATGACCGTTGACATTATTTCTACAGTGGAGCGTGTTTAATGTTTAGGCAAGGTAGAGGTGAAGGGGCGTATGGCTGACCTGCTCGATCAGACCTTGCAGGTGTTACTTTTGTGTAGTTTAGCCATCGACCCCGAGAGGGTACCTCCAGTGATTTACCCAGAAGGTGCCCAACAGGGGTGGAGGATTATTCACATCCGGAGTGGGTAAGTCACTCCCGGGGGGTCTCCCCAGACTAATAGCTTCAAAGATAAACTATTTAAATTGCTAGCTGTGGAGGGGAGGACTACCCAAGAGTTACTGCAGGCGTTGGACCTTTCTAGTGAACCCACCCCCAGGCTTCCCCTGGTACCTCTCCCGGGCCCCCCAAGAGTTCTATTTTGCCTCCACCGCCCCTAGTGGTTCTCCCTATACAGCTAGATTCTTACCGTAGGCTAAAACTTTTTTCTGGCACAGTGCCAGTGCCTTCAGGGGAGGATGATTTAGAGGCGTGGATGGACTACGCCACCCCCCTAGTCCAGGAGTGGCAATGCTCTGAGGGGAAGAAACAGAAGAGACTGATGGAGAGTCTGTGGGGTCCAGCTTTGGAAGCCATTAGGTTCTTGTGGGCCACTAGCCCAGAAGCCACCACAGCAGAGTACCTTTCTGCTTTAGAGGGAGTGTTTGGAAGTACAGAAACTGGGGAAAACTTATTATGGAAATTCAAGTGTGCCAAGCAATGGAGGAATGATAAGTTGTCCGCCTTTGTTACTAGGGTGGAACGGGTCTTGCAGAAGGCCTATCGAAAAGGGGAGATCACAGCCACAGCCTTGAACCAGGTCAGGTTGGAACATGTTTTGAAATCTGCTAGATTTTCCAGTGTGATATTGTTAAAACTTAAGTTACATGATAGACGGGCTACCCCACCCGAGTACTGCCAGTTGATGAGGGAGATTTGAGAAGTAGAGACTGATGAGGAGGGGTGGGAACCTTATGTGGGGGCTGTGAATCTGTTCCAAACCCCCAAGTCTAGTGAACGGATGAGACCCACCTTTCGAGGGGGCCTGATGTTTCCCCTGTCCCCCCAGAGCTGCAAGGAGGGGTTGGGGTGCGTGCCATTTCCTCTGATCCTCAAGTAGAAAGTGAGTTGAGGGCCGAGATTAGAAATTTACGAGAACTGGTGAGGGACTTGAACCAAACTGCTACCCATCCTGTTAGGTTTGGGTAACCAGAGTCTTCTAGAAATGAACGCCCTAGTCAGGGGGAGCCCTCTCGCCCCCAGGTGCCCCAGCAGGCGAGGTATCCCCCTTCCACTAAAGACCCCCGGGACCCCAAGTTCTGCTACCATTGTGGGGAGGATGGACACTTTCAGACTGAGTGACAGTCACTGGAGAATTTAAGGAAGGTCAATAGCAGACTGATCACCTGGCATCGCAGGACCCACACCCGACCCCCTAGGAAGAGTTTTTTGACTCGGGCTAATGCCCAAGCAACTGCTAGAGCTGTGCCCCCCGAATGGTCTGATGTGGTGGGGCCTTTGATGGAGGCCCCGGTGTGAGTAAATGGGATCCCCACCCAGGCTGTGTTGGACAGTGGTTTCCAGGTGACCATTATGTTCCAAGACTGGTATCAGACACACCTGCCTGAGGTACCTCTACAACCCTTGGACAGTCTACATGTATGGGGGCTGAGTGATAAGGCCTACCCGTATTTGGGGTATATCTGAATTTGGCTGTCTTTTCCTACTTCTGTTGCTGGGGTGGACGAACAAGTGGAAACCCTAGCCTTAGTATGCCCCCCCACTGGACTGTATGATGGGGTGCCTTTGTTGATTGGGACAAATGCTCACATGTTTAGTCGATTAGCCCAATTGTGTTTGGAAAAGCAAGCGTTTAGGACTGGGGGAGCCCTAGGAATACCCGCTTTGATCCAGAAGGCCTATGAGACTCAGAGGAAGGCTAGCCAGGAGGAACCTGAAGGCCCGGTGGGCGTCATATGGAGAAAGGACCCGGAACCGTTGCTACTTGCCCCAAATACCCAGTGTGTTTTGCAAGGAGAAGTCCAAATTAAAAAAGATGTTAAGAATAAGTTATTGATGCTGGATGCACTCTGGGAGGGAAGATTGCCTGAGGGACTGCTGGTTAGACCCAGTATCTTGCCTGTTAGAGCCCATGGTTATGCCAGGAGGGTGATGGTTCAAGTTCATAATGTGTCTGACAAAGAGATTCGAGTAAATAGAGGTTGCGCTCTGGCAAGTGTACATTGTGCAGATACTGCAGTGCTGCCCAATAGCAAGAGTACAGGGAAGGATGACAGAGTAACTCCCGACTTGTTTGATTTTGGTGACTCCCCGTTTCCTGCCAAATGGACAGTGAGGATCAGTGAGAAGCTTGCCAAAAGAGGCCAGGTCTTTTCCCTTAAAGAATGGGACATGGGATGTGTGCAAGGAACTGAGCACCACATCCGGCTGCATGATGAAAGGCCCTTTCGAGAGAGGTCTCAGCGCCTGACCCCTGCTGACACAGACGATGTGAGGCGGCATCTGCAAGAGATGCTCACTGCTGGTGTGATACAAGAATCCAGGAGCCCCTATGCTTCCCCCATTGTAGTAATGAGGAAAAAGAATGGGGCTGTTCGGATGTGTGTAGACTACTGTACCTTGAATTGGCGGACCATCCCAGACCAGTATACCATGCCACGCATACAGGATGCCTTGGACTGTCTAAATGGCAGTAAGTGGTTCTCTGTCTTAGACCTCCGCAGTGGGTACTATCAGATCCCGATGGCTCCGGAGGATCGAGAGAAGACTGTGTTCATTTGCCCCCTAGGCTTCTATGAGTTTATACAGATGTCTCAAGGAATTTTGGGTGCCCCAGCTACTTTTCATCACCTGATGGAACGTGCTGTGGGGGACATGAACTTGCTTGAGTGTTTGGTTTACTTAGATGATGTCATAGTGTTTGGCAGCTTGTTGGAAGAACGTGAAAGTCGATTGTTCAAGGTCCTGGACCAGCTGGAGGATTTCGATCTAAAGTTATATATAGACAAATGCCAATTCTTTCAGACCTCTGTGAAATATGTGAGGCACATAGTATCCACTAAAGGCATAGAGACTGACCCCAGCAAAGTGGAAGCTTCGACTACCTGGCCGCAATCAAAGAATTTGAAAGAACTGCAATGGTTTCTGGGGTTTTGTGGATATTATAGGCGGTTTATCAAAGACTATTCTCGAGTGATCCGCCCCCTCCTCAACCTTACTTAGGGGTACCCTCCAACTCACAAAAAGTATAAGAAAGTTGTGCTCTCTGAGACTGAGAAAAAGTATTTTCGTCTGAATGATGTGTTTGGAAACCACTGGACCACTGAGTGTGAAGAAGCTTTCTATGACATTATATATCAACTTACCCATGCCCCAGTGCTGGCCTATGCTGACCCAGCCAAGCCGTATGTTCTCCATACTGATGCCAGTCTACAGGGATTGAGGGCTGTGTTATATCAGGAGCACCCAAACGGGCTGAGACCTGTAGCTTTTGCCAGCAGAAGTCTGACTCCTTCAGAAAAAAAATTATCCAGTGCACAAACTAGAGTTCCTGGCCCTGAAGTGGGCCATTGTTGATCAATTTCATGCCTACTTGTACGGTGCCAAGATATTGGTGAAGACTGATAACAATTCTCTGACATATGTGCAGACCTCAGCCAAGTTGGATACCACTGGCCATAGGTGGCTCTCTGCATTGGCCACCTATGACTACGCTGTTGAATACAGAGCAGGCCTAAACCACATAGATGCGGATGCTCTCTCTCAGAGGCCTGTGCCCCGAACTGACTGGGTCAGGTGTCAGAACCTGACATAAGAGCCCTTTGCCAAAAATTTGACAAGGAGGAACAGGTGTCTCTTGATGCTGTGGACTGCATGGTAGATTGCTTGGGGCCATCCGAGAACTGCATACCTGCTGTTTACTGTCATTTTTCTGCATTAGACACTAGTGCACTGCCCCAATTCAACAATGATAGCCTCCAACGGGCTCAGTCACGAGACCCCATGATAAAAACTGCCTTGGAGGCCCTGCAAGCAGGGAGAGACATGTCCAAAGTGCGTTCCACTGACTTGAGAACTGCCTTCTTATACAAAGAAGGTTCAAAGTTAAAACTGATCAACCAACTACTATACAGGGTGACGGTGGACAAAGAGGGCTAGGTAGATGAACAACAACTGGTGTTGCCCACTGCTTTTAGAGAACTGGTGTTGAGGTCCCTGCACAGTCACATGGGACACCTCGGCATAGACTGAACCCTTGACTTAGTGTGGTCCCGATTTTATTGGCCCAAAATCAGTGCTGATGTGGAGCAGTATATCAGGACCTGTAGCCGTTGTTTACAAAGAAAGACCCTGCCTCAGATGGCTGCTTCCCTGGTTAACATCACTACTAGTGCCCCTATGGAGCTGGTCTGCATTGATTTCCTGAGTCTAGAGCCAGATCTGAAAAACATCAGCAACATATTGGTAGTCACTGATCATTTTACCTGGTATACACGGGCTTTTCCTACTTAAGATCAAAAAGCAACCACGGTGGCTAAAGTACTTGTTGAACACTTCTTTGTCCACTATGGGGCCCCCCCAGAGAATCCATTCCGACCAGGGGAAGGATTTTGAGCCGCCTGATTAAAGAAATGCTATATCCTTGTGGGAGTACGAAAGTCAGGAACCACCCCATATCATCCCCAAGGAGATCCCCAACCTGAAAGGTTTAACCACACATTGCTTGATATGTTAGGCACACTGCAACCTAAAGACAAGCCTAGATGGAGCCAGTAGATAAGCACCTTGGTACATGCTTATAACTGCACCAAAAGTGATGCCACTGGATTTTCCCCATACGGACTGATGTTTGGGAGAGAGGCTAGACTGCTAGTGGATGTGTGTTTCGGGGTTTCCCCTGATGGGGTACAAGCAGCAAATCATCTACAGTATGTACAAAAGTTGAAGGCCCAGTTGAACCATGCCTACCAACTGGCCCAGACCATGGCTGCTAAACAAAACCTGGCCAATAAGGAGAGGTATGATAAGAAAGTGAAGGCAATGGAACTGAGAGAAGGGGACAGAGTGCTACTGAGGAATTTGGGACTGCATGGCAAGCATAAGATTGCTGACAGATGGCATCACCTCCCTCATATTGTTGTGGGAAAACTGGAAGATTTACCTGTATATGAAGTGCAGCCCGAAAACAATTCAAAAGATGTGAAAACTATACACAGAAATCATCTGCTGCCAATCGGACATATTTTGATAGAAGCTGGGCCTCCTAATGCCCCCCCTCTGGGCCTATAACTAGAGCTGCTGCCAAGAAAAAACTAAGATCGGTTGAATCTTCAGAAATCAAACTAAAGAGGCCTTCTCCACCCCCCTCTGATGAAGATGTTTGCCAATTTGTGTCTGAAGACAGTGAGGATAACATTGAGTATTATCCCTCTTATGAACTGAGCCAACTGTTTAGGGGCAATCCCCTAATTAACTCTGGGGATGAAGCTGGGCTTTCTGGACTGTCTGAGCCCCCAGCCTTGTCTCCAGAGCCAATGCTCCCAGAGGATGAAGTGAGCAGCATCACAGCTGAAGCGGTGGGATCCTTGAGCCTGGCTGAACTGTCTGGCCTGGCTGAGCTATCTGACTTTTCAGAAAAAGAAAGTGATGTGGGGGAGCAAGCTAGTGATATGCCAGAACCTGAAGAATACTTTGAGTGCCCTGATAGCACCCTGGTAGTGCCAGAAATGTCCCTAGCCGAACCAAGCAGTGTGGGTCTTGATATAGAGGGTCCGGTTCCCGAAAGTACTATGGGCCCTGGGTCCCCTTCCACTATGGAGGTTCTCGCTAATAATATAAGTGAGGCTGAAATGGAATAGGGGCCTGTAGCAGGTTTTTCCGAGACCCCTAGACACACTGGCCGAGAAGTACGGCTTGTAATAAGGTTAAGTTATGAGTCTCTGGGTCAGCCTGTGGACCTGCCATTAAATGTAGTACATAAGGGGGTCTATGTATCTCCAAGTTCATTGCCCAAGTTAGTTTTGGGGGATGATGCACAACTGTTAGTGTCACCCTCTGAGTATAGTGCTACTGCCCCAGTTAGCCCTCAGGCAGGGGATAGGGAAGGGCCCCCTTTATCCAAGTGTCATAGCCAGGAAGTAATGACCTGATGTATAAAAGAAAGGGGTTGTAATATGTGTACTGTTGTATAGGTAAAAAGTAAACTATGTGATGTGTGCAATCAAAAGTTTAATGTGCTGTTTATTCAAACAGTTTTGCCTTAAAGTGATTTAAGGGTAACAACTTGACATGGATGCCAAGTTCTTTCCAGGCCAGGAAGGGTGTAACCCCACCCTATAAATGGGGGTTCCTAGAAGCCTTCCCGGAGCTTGTCTAAATGCTCCATGCCTAATTGGTGTTCGGCGTAAGGCCGCTAGATGCGGGCAAGTGAGTGCTTTTAAAGCCTCCAGTACTGTCTCTTTAAGAGTTGCCTGCTTGCAGGCTTTAGTGGTTTGAATGGGGGGACTGGGATTTCTCTGTTCGAATCCCGCCTAAGCTGCGGGGAGATCGCTCCCTTTATGTAGTCGCTGAAAAGCACACCGGGAGCCCCTTTGAAAGATGTAACTGTTTGGCTATAATTAGTTAGAGTATTAGTGGAATTATAGTTTGTCTAACCTGCTTCTTTTGCAGCTGGTACTGTGTGCGCTTGGCCCCTCCATTTTGGTCTTGGACTGTTGAAATGGGCCAATGGAAAATGGGGGAACCCTAAAATGGAGATCTGTTTGACCAACCAGAATTAAGACTCCCCTAGGGAGCCGGCTGACCAATGAAGACACAGCTAGTAATTCTGGGAAGTGAAGTCTGGACCATGGCGCCTTTTCGCACCGATGAGGGCAAAATTAAGCGACTGGCATCTGCAGCCCTCCAATAGGATCAGGTGGCACCTGAATGTGGTTTTCCCTGGCTGAACTGCCAAGGGGAGAGTCATTGTGGCTGTGAGCGAGGAAGGAGCTCTGGGCTCCTGCGCCGTTGAGTTTCGCGCGGGAAGCGCGTGTAAGGCCAGCGTCGGGTGCTTTGAATCGCCAGCAAGTTCAGACTAAATCCACTGGGCAGTGGTCAGAGGAGGCTGTGCAGGAGTGCAGCTACCAGGCTCACCCTGTAGAGGACTGGAGAATCTGCTGAATCGTGCTTGGTCTGTCAGGAAAAGTGAAGCTGCGGTGAGACTCCCGATTAGCTGTGAGTTCGGTCGGGCCCTAGGAGCAGCTGCCTGGTATGGTACCCCTCTGTTGCTTTTCATTTAAATATGTGGAGAAGTGTTTGAAGTCCAGGCTCGGTCCTGTGAGTGATGTGAGAACACTTTTCCTTCTGGAGTCGTGAGTACTAAATCAGGGTAGCTCCCTGTCAAATGTTTCTAGTAAGGCAAGACCTTCTGGTTACTTTGCCGACTACACTAACTGAGCCTGCTGGCTCTATTAAATCTTCATAGGAACCTTATGCTTGCTTCTGTGTCAGGGCCCCAACCAGCAGCATCGAGGGACTAGTCTTTATGGCCTGGGTACCCAGAGACCGTGATTTGTAGGTTAGGCCTGCGCACAGTGCCCTAGATAGATACTTATATGTTAGATTGGTAAGCTAATTAACCTGATCACCCCCAGTCCTTGTTAATTCCCCCTAAATAAATCAGATTGATTGTTTTGCAAAGGTATACTGGCCAACTTGTGTGTTTATGGTGAATTACTGCACAGTGATTACTATGTAACAGCATCTTACTTTTCAGTAGGTCCCCGGAGCAAGCTGATTGGTTCAAGCCTAGGAGTAAGTGTATATTGTAAGGGTACTGTGATTGATTTGTGTGGGCCACTAGTGGGAAGAAAGGGGGGTTGCAGTGACCCAGAGGGCTGTGACCAAGTCATATCAGACTGTATTAACCCCGACCTCTGGGTGGAGGCACCCGCCAACGGATCCAGGCCCCTCAACCTGCTGTCGGCTGAGCAGGCAGGGGTAGTAGCCCTTAAGATAGCACCCTCAGGGGGTTACACAGTTGTAAAGTGTTGCTTTTGAGTCATTCGGGGCTTCAGGTCACTGGTCGGGACTTCTGTGGATGGTGCATGGGCAGTTGCACTGCCCATCCCCCCTTCAGGACTACCGAGAGTTTCCTGCTGCATGGTTAATTTCTTTCCTTGCCCTTCTCAGTATATTTTCCTTATCTCCCTCTCCACCACAGGGACTTCCAACACTAGCTCCCTGAATGGAGCTCACCCTCACCAGCCTGTCCCCTGCATTGACTCTGCAAGGGACTTCAAACACTTGTTCCTGAACAGAGCTCACCCTCATCAGCCTGTCCCCTACACTGACTCTGCAAGGGACTTCCAACACTCACTCCCTGAATGGAGCTCACCCTCGTCAACCTGTCCCCTGCACCGACTCTGCAGGGGACTTCCAACACTCACTCCCTGAATGGAGCTCACCCTCGCCAGCCTGTCTCCTGCACTGACTCTGCAAGGGATTTCCAACACTTGCTGCCTGAATGGAGCTCACCCTCACCAACCTCTCCCCTGCACTGACTCTGCAAGGGACTTGCAACACTTGCTTCCTGAACAGAGCTCACTCTCACCAGCCTATCCCCTGCACCGACTCTGCAAGGGACTTCCAACACTCGCTCCCTGAATAGAGCTCACCCTTGCCAGCCTGTCCCGTGCACTGACTCTGCAAGGCACTTCAAACACTTGCTTCCTGAACAGAGCTCACCCTCATCAGCCTGCCCCCTGCACCGACTCTGCAAGTGACTTCCAATACTCACTCCCTGAATGGAGCTCACCCTCGTCAGCCTGTCCCCTGCACTGATTCTGCAAGGGACTTCCAACACTAGCTTCCTGAATGGAGCTCACCCTCGCCAGCCTGTCCCCTGCACCGATTCTGCAAGGGACTTCCAACACTTGCTGCCAGAATGGAGCTCACCCTTGCCAGCCTGTCCCCTGCACTGATTCTGCAAGGGACTTCCAACACTAGCTCCCTGAATGGAGCTCACCCTCGCCAGCCTGTCCCCTGCACGGACTCTGCAAGGGACTTTCAACGCTCGCCCCCTGAATGGCACTTACCCTCACCAGCCTGTCTTCTGCACCGACTCTGCAAGGTGAGTTATCGCTTGAAGCAGCACTACTGGACTGCGTAACAAAAGTGATTTAGATCTGTGGACTGCATATTTTATTTTTCTATATCCTGTCTCATGTCGGCATACTCAAAGTGATTGTTTTTCACTGGACACACTCAACTTTACTACCTGCTGTGGAATGATTATCTAGGGTTACCTTAATTGCCTTACTCTATGCTTGCTTTGCGTTACCTTGCATTTAGAGTCTACTCTTTATTGTTTTAGGACTTACAGTTGTAAAGTGTTTCTTTTGAGTCATTCGGGGCTTCAGGTCACTGGTCGGGACTTCTGTGGATGGTGCATGGGCATTTGCACTGCCCATCCCCCCCTCCAGGACTACTGAGAGTTTCCTGCTGAATGGTTAATTTCTTTCTTTGCCCTTCTCAGTATATTTTCCTTATCTCCCTCTCCACCACAGGGACTTCCAACACTAGCTCCCTGAATGGAGCTCACCCTCACCAGCCTGTCCCCTGCACTGACTCTGCAAGGGACTTTCAACACTCGCTTCCTGAATGGAGCTCACCTTCACCAGCCTGTCCCCTATACCATCTCTGCAAGGGACTTCCAACACTTGCTCCCTGAATGGACCTCACCCTCATCAACCTGTCCCCTGCACTGACTTTGCAAGGGACTTCTAATGCTCACTGCCTGAAAGGAGCTCACCCTCGCCAGCCTGTCTCCTGCACCGACTCTGCAAGGTGAGTACTGGACTGGGCTACAAAAGTGATTTAGATCTGTGGACTGCATATTTTGTTTTTCTATATGCTGACTCATGTCGGCATACTCAAAGTGATTGTTTTTCACTGGGACACACTCAACTTTACTACCTGCCGTGGAATGATTATCTATGGTTACCTTAATTGCGTTACTCTTTGCTTGCTTTATGTTACCTTGCATTTAGAGTGTACTCTTTATTGTTTTAGGACTTGCAGTTGTAAAGTGTTGCTTTTGCGTCATTTGGGGCTTCAGGTCACCATTCAGGACTTCTGTGGATGGCGCATGCGCAGTTGCACCACCCATCCCCCCTCCAGGACTACCGAGAGTTTCCTGCTGCATGGTTAATTTCTTTCCTTGCCCTTCTCAGTATATTTCCCTTATCTTCCTCTCCACCACAGGGACTTCCAGCACTTGCTCCCTGAATGGAACTCACCCAAGCCAGCATGTCTCCTGCACCGATTCTGCAAGGTGAGTGATCGCTTGAAGCAACACTACTGGACTGGGCTTCTAAGGGGATGTTTACCTGTTGATGCTTTGCATTGACTCCCTGCCCACCCCAGCCATCCTCTCACCCAAGGCCGACCCTCTTTTTAGTGACGTGGTCACGTGACTAAGTGCCCATTTCTCCACTTGCAAGTTATCACTGCTGACCACAAGGGGCCAGTCTTGAGTCACCTGCTCTCCCTGTTCTCCTTACCTATTGCCCCTTCCAAGTCTGTCTCAGTCACTAGGTAACCCTGTTTCCTCTCTCTTGTTACTCTCAGTTCCTATCCCCTTCTAGCTCCTTCTACCCTCCCTCCCCCCAAAGTTATCTATCAACGCTGCCTAAAAAAGTGCTCCTTGACCCACTTTAGAAATCACCTCCTGAATTGTGATTGGTCCCCTATTGCCACAGCACAGTCCATTGACAGTGCTCTAGCCCACTTTATTTCCACCTTCAACACTGCGTGTGATATCTTCACCCCAGTCACCAAACTGTCAAAGGCCACATCACACCGTGGATCTCCCAAACCCTTCTTGATCTAATGCACCATTGTGACAACCTTTGGTACAAAGCCTTTGAATCTGGCCTACCCCTTGACAGACAATGTTACAGGGAAGCTAGGAACAAATGCACCTGGGAACTTCCTAAAGCTAAGGCAACCTACAAGCAGGAGACTCTCTCATACTCCTGGGGCTCAGGGTAGAAGTTCTAGAATAATATAAAGAGCTCAATGGTAAATCAGTATCCCCCCCAGCAGGTAGTCAATGGAACCCTCACTCAGGACCCCCAGCTCATAGCTAATGCCTTCAACTTAGCGTTCTCTGACCTTAGTAGTGTGCATCCCCCCAACTTCCTTGACCCTCCTTCAGAGCACATATCTTCCCCCCCAATACATCACCTTTCAGGTTCAGGATTGTGTCCACCCCTGAAGCCGTTCTTATTTAATGAGAGTCCTGGGCAAATCCCATCATAGTGGCGACACACTGGACCTAAAGCTCCTCCGCCTTTTCCTTGAGATCGTCTTTGCCCCCTCACCAAAATCCTCAACCTCTCCCTCTGTCTTGATCAGTTTCCTACCCTCTGGAAACAGGCAGTAATCACTCCCAAACTAAAAAAAGGTGACTGCAACTCCCCCGGTAATTACCGCCCAATCTCCATCCTTCCTCCAATATCCAATGCCCCTGAAAAAATAATTTCTGACCAACTCACCGATTACCTGTCAAAATATAACCTACTCTGCCATGAACAGCATGGCTTCAGAAAGGGTCACAGTACCACCACTGCCCTCTTGGAGTATGCATCCTTTATTCACAAATCCCTCGATCGTGGACACTTAGTTGGGTCGGTGTACATAGAACTAACTAAGGCATTCAAAACCGTCAATCATGCCCTCCTCCTCATGTCCTTGCCCACTCTGGGGCTTACACTGGAAGCAACCACCAGGTTTGCGAACTACTTAAGTGATAGATCCCAACAGGTCAAAATTAACTCCATCCTATCCTCTTGCTTACCTGTTTTATCTGGGGTTCCTCAGGGATCCATTTTGGGTCCACTCCTCTTTAGTCTCTTCCTGAACTCACTACCATCGGCCTGCTCTGGTCAGTTGCTTTTATATGCGGACAACGCTGTTATTTTCAGCAGCCATCCTAACAGTTCCTCCCTCCAAACTGACCTCCAGAGTTTCTTCTCTGAAGCTGAAACTTGGTTCGCTAAGCACAAACTTGTGCTTAACTGTAAAAAAACAAAAGCAATGGTCTTTGCCCATCGCCAAAACAAACACTGGGACTTTCCCAAGCACATCCTCAACTATCAAAGTGCCCCTATAGAGCTAGTAAAATCCTTTAAATATCTGGGTGTCACCAGTGACTCCTCCCTCACTTGCCATGAACATATTCATCTTCTTTCCAAGGCCATCAACTCCCGTATTGGACTCCTATACAGCCACAAGCAGTGCCTACCACCTGAAGCACTCCATCTGGCTGTGTCTGCCTCAGTTCTATCCTTGGTTGATTATGGGATTATTTTCTATGGTGTAGCTGATAGCACTGCCCTCCGCCACATCAAGGTTGCCCTGAACAAAGCTTGCCACCTGGTCTCAGGGTGTGACAGGTTCACCCACACATTTGGCCTCTACAGGCTCACTAACTGACTTAACTTCAAATGCAGGCTTAAATACCACTCATGTCTTCTGGCCAGGAAAATCATCTCCAACTTTGCCCCACTGGGGCTTCGCAACCTAATTCAGCCCGCCCCTCTATCTAGATCTACCAGAGGCTCCTCTAAAGTCCCACTACTAATCTCTCACTGCAGGATGTCTCTGGGACAATGAGCCTTTATCTACAGGGCTCCACTTTGGATGAATGAATTACCCCTTGCTATCTCCTCAGAACTCAAACTTGGCCCCTTCAGATCTAATCCTAGAGAGCTACTCCTCATTTCCTCTGTCTGTAACTGCACCCAACACTTTTAATTCCTTTCTCCGCTTACTACCTTCTAAATATGTTAATTTCTGCCGGCTATCCTTAACCCACATTCTCATTCCTCTTCTTCTACCCCTAACCTTCTATGTACAATTCTTCTTTTTTTCTTGCCCTGCTTGTTTCAGATTGTCTTTACCTGAACATTTGTACTATAATGTTTTTCCATATTTGTGTGCCTGTTGATGCCGGGTACTATGGCTACCCTCTGCATTTATCCTGTACCCTATGTGTATCGCCTTGATTGTCTTTACCAGAATATTGTATAATATTGCATTGTATAATTATTGTTTTACTAAATTCATGTACTTATTTGACGCAGGGTACTTTAACTACCCTCTGAATTACCCTATATCCTGTTTGTATTCTCAACTATACTATCTGTTCTACACTATGCCTTAACTTGACATGGAGCCTTTGCAAAGGAGTCTCTGACTCAAAGGTTTGTAATTCTGATCTGTTCAATAAATAAATAAATAAATAAAATAAAATGTATGATATTTGTATAAGCACTTTGATCTATTGGAATTGCACTTTTTAAAAATGAAGATTGATTGATTGATTGAAATTAATTTCTTATAGTGGGTTACAGATGCAGTGGACAAGGGGCAGGCAGTAGATGTACTGTACCTGGACTTCAGTAAAGCCTTCATCTCTGTCCTAGTGTAGAAGCTCAGCTGTCATATATGTGACCAGCTCTCCAACCTACCCAGATTCCATCTTAGTTCCTTTCTCCCTTCCTCCTCGTCTATCCTTGTGCAGATCTTTGTGTCATCTGCAAAAAGGCAGATCTTGCCCATATCTTCATTCGTGTCACAGTACCATTGGGTATAAGCTATCAGGTCCTGTAGATTTATCTGCTTTCAACCCTTTTAGCTCTTCCAATACCGCTTTCCCCATTATCTAACCAATCCCCAGGGTCCGTGCTCCCTCCATTTCTAACCCCACATTCTGGCAGTGGCCCATCTTTCTTCTTAGTAAATATAGAACAAAAGTAATGTTTCAATATCTCTGCCATCACCTTGTTCCCCTCTTCCTAATCCTCTTTACTCTTAAATCTCACTGTAATCCCTTTGACCTCATGCTTCTCTCAGGTGTACCAGAAAAACACCTGCTCCCCTTTTTTCACCCCTATTGTCAACTGGAGATCTGTCTGCACTTTTCCCTCTCTCACCTTCCTGGTGGTTTGTCTTTGTGCTTCCAGATACTTGGCCATGTCTTTCTCCTTTTCACTTCCTTTATACTTAGAAAATGCCAACCTTTTGGCTTACTGTCGTTTTTATACCGTCTGTGAACCACATTAGCCCCCTAGCCCTTTTTTTCTTTCAATACCTTTACAATTGAGCTATCTGCCACTTCAATCACTGCCTTTTTAAATGCTATTCACTTTTCTTGTGTACCTTCTACCTTCAGTATAACCTTCATGCTTTTCTCTAATTTTCCCTCATTTTGCTGAAGTTAATTGTTTCAAGTCCTATACTCTCATTGATTTTGCTCCTTTGACTGTCCCCACATGGACCTCCAATGCTACTGTACTGTGGTTGCTGGAACCAAGTAGTACCAGGACTGCTATGTACTAAATCCTCTCCCTGTCAGTTAGCATCAGATGCTGTAGGCCTCCTCCCTTATTGGGCCCTGAATCAATTGCTCCAGGACTGCATCTTGGCATGAATTCTCCAGAATCTGATTTCTAGTACTAGCAGTAATAGGAACTTTTCAGTTCATATCCGGCATATTGAAATTCCCAGCTACCACCACTTCCTCCAGAATTGCCACTCTCTTAAGTGTCTCTCCCAATTCCCTATCAGTCCCTTGCTCCTGACCTTCTGGTCTGTAGACCACCCCAATCCAGATTTGTTTTCCCATCCCTGTTGCAGCCATTGTTTAATCTCCAAGGTGCTTTCTCAGTCATCCTGCTTACAGTGGTCCCAAAAACCAAGCTGACTAAAGCGTGGTCCAAAGTTTCAACTGGTACAGCAGTTGCTGATGTTGTCTCTAGCCATGGGGAGAGAAAGAGAAAATCAATTGTGGTAGCCAGGTCTCCCCTGTAGAAGGTTACAGGTAGAAATCTGATGATTGTTGTTAGAAAGTGCTTGGATAAAATTTATTTGAATACTGGGATCTAGGTTAAGATTTTACTCCAACAGACTTGGGAGCAGAGACATGAGACACACTGCGTGGATCTGTGTTATAACTTCTAAAGCTTTAGGCTTAAAGCAGTGTATTATTATTTTCTTTACCTATATTTAGATAACTAGTCTCTGTATCTCAAGGAGGTCCAGTTTGTTAGTATACTTAAGTATAAAAATGATCTAATGTTGTGTAGCCATTTGATCTGTGGAAATATTTCCAGAATGGAACTAATGTAATTGAATTGTATGGTTATAAGTTTCCATTTTTAATGATTGAAATAAAAGTCAAAGTAAAAAAAAAAAAGAAATCTGATGACTGGCCTGAATGACATCAAATAAAGATGCAGAGGTGACTATATGTGACAGAAAAGAAGAATCGCAGTATACCTTTCTGGTATGAGCCTGGGAGTCAGTTGCAAGTTTACAATTAAAATCTTCCCCAAAAATTATATCCTTAGAGGTATATAAATAAGGCTGTATACTTTTGAAAACCTCAATCCTGCTGGTCTTCAACAGTGAGGCATATATATTAATTAATCTCAACTCAATATTTTGGAATAGGACATCCAAAATGAACACCCTTCCCAGGATCAGATCAATAATTATCTGAACTGTTACATTATATGAGAACAAAAGAACACCTAAACCAGTACATTCCTCCTCACCCATGGACCAGAAAGTAGGTCCCCAGGGTCATAATTTTTTTTGTGACAGCAATGTCCCACAATGTGTGAAGTCTCATATCCTGCATTAAAATGATATGATAATTCTGATTGTGAAGGAGAGACAAATATGTCAGCCATTTCCTAGCATTAAATATACTGCCCATTTAGGGTGGCAAGCTTCAGAAAAGTAAAGAAAATAAAACCCAACCCTAACATGAAAACAAAATTATTTTCTTCTCCCCGTCCTCCCTGACACCCTGCCAGTCGATTTTTCCTTCTTTGGAAGCGATACGGGTTGGTGCTCTGTACTAGTATTTTCTGCTTCAGAGGACTGGTCTGGTTGGGAAGACAGTATAGCAAAGACTTCTGAGTCCTCCTCTGCCTCTCCTGACTCCTTATGAGTACTTAAAACCTCAAAGGGATTATCATGCTCAAGGGGTTCCTTCCTGGGCACATTACTTTTTGGCTTGTTGCATGAAGATCTTTTAGTAACCCTCGTAAAACTCTCAGTTGAGGACATCGGGGAGGGGGGAGGATATCAGCAGCTTCAGGTTTCAACAAGTGATCATTGTATTTGGGGGTCTTCCATGTCCATCTGTGTCTCTGGTATTATCGAGTTTGACTGGATGTATTTGGCTAGGGTGACAGGTCCGGTTCTAAAACAACCAATACCAAGGGGTCAACAGCAGTTTGTTGGTGCTCCAGGCCTCAGGAAGTACTTATCTGCTGTCCTGATATCCCTGGGATCTCTTCCTGAGGATGGATAGTATAGAGGGGAGGAAATTATCTCTGGTTGTGTATGTAGGCTGGCCCACCCAGTCTGCTTGATTTGCCTCTGCCTACAGTGTTACCGCAGACCCTAACTGATCTCCAGCCCCCCCTTGCTTCCTAACTAAGACTATCTTGTGCCTATCCCATGCATACTTGAAGCCCACCACTGTTTTCACCCCCACCACTTCCGTCGGAAGGCAGTTCCAGGCACCCACTACTCTATCTGTCAAGAAGTACTTCCTCACATATCTTTTAAATTTTCCTCCTTCCAGCTTCATTGCATGTCCCCTTATTCTTGTGCCTCATTTTCTCTGAAAAATGCTCCCTCCTGTACCTTATTCAACCCTGTGAGATATTTATAGGTCTTTGTCATGTCCCACTTCCCCTTCTGTCTCCCAAGGGTGTACATATTAAGGTCCTTCAGCCTCTTTTGGTTGGGCTTCTGATGCAGCCCCAGCATCATTTTTGCTGCCCTCCTCTGGATTGCCTCTGCCCTATGTCTTTCCTGAGATGTGGTCTCCAGAACTGGACACAGTACTCCTAGTGGGGTCTCACCAGCAATCTATACAGTGGCAGCATCACCTCCCGTCTTCTGCAGGTGATACCCCTCCCTATGCAACCCACCATCCCACTGGCCCTGCCTACTGCTTAGTTGCACTGTCTTGCCCCCTCGAGGTCATCAGATATGATTACTCCCAGGTCCCTATTTGGGTTGGTGACAGTCAATTCCTTTTCTCCCGGTTTGTACTCCACCTCTGGATTTCTGTGCTCTAGATGCATGATTTTGCACTTTTTTGCATTGAAACCCAGTTGCCATGCCCTTGACCACTCCTTGAGTTCTCGGGTCTCTGTGCATTCTTTCCACTCCCTCTGGAGTGTCTACCCTATTGCAGATGTTGGTGTCTTCTGCAAATAGTCACACCTTCCCCTCCAGCTCATCTGAAATATCTCTTATACAGACCTTGAAGAGAACTGGTCCCAGCACCGAGCCATGAAGCATCCAACTGATCACCCTCCCTTCTCCAAAGTGAAGTCCATTTACCACCACCCTCTGTTGTCTGTCTGTTAACCAATCTCCTACCCAGTTTACCACCTTAACACCCACCCCTGTGCTTTACAGTTTCCTTATTAGTCTCCTATGTGGTATGTTGAATGCCTTACTAAAATCTAAGTAGGCCTTGTCCACTGTCCCACCCTGATCTAGTTCCCTGGTCATCCAGTCAGAGAACCAGGGCAAATAATTGTGAATTTAAGGACCAAACAGATGAATGACAAGAGACAAGGGGCCTGATATTTAAAAAAATGTGGCAAGCTTATCGCAACCATTTGCGCTGCGCTTGTCCCTGTGCACCTCCCAGCTCTTGCCATATTCAGATGACAGAGAGGTGCTATCTGACTGAATATCAGTCCATATCAGTGCAGTGCTAAGTGAATCTGTGCTGCTCCAACATGGACCAGTAATGCATATGACTCCCAGGGAATGGCGCTGCCCAAAACAGGATAATGCCAAGTCTGCTGTGGGCCATATGGGCATGCATTTTGCTAAGGAGCCATTTGAATGCCTATTATGGACTAATTTTTATGCAGATCAGAAGCCTCTTAGCACCCCTTTCACAGCAGAAATGAGAGTCCTGGTGGTCCAGTGGTTCCCCCAGATCACCTGTTCCATATATTGTAAGCATTCCCTGGTGGTGATTGGTTTCCCCACCTCCAATCATCTATTCCCTATGTTTGTAAGTAGAGAGATTGGAGGCAGGAAGCTGCAGTACAACTGCCCTGCCTTCGAGGGTGGGTGTGTATGTCAGATTTAGTGCTCAATTAAGAGGTGGTTATTGGTGTTGATAAACAGCACTGCTTGGGGGGCTGTTTATCATCACCACACCTGCTTGCATGACCAACAGACTTTTGAGGCAAATAAAACGCACTTTTGTTAATCGCACTGAACAATGCCTTATTCCATTGTATAGGGCATACATTAGACCGTATCTAGACTATGGCTCCCCTTTCTGGAATCCAAACCAAAAAAAGACATAGCAATTCTTGAACACGTTCAACGGAGAGTAACTAGAATGATTCCAAGATTAACAAACCTGGATTATCAGAACAGATTAAAAACTACTGGTCTCTTCTCTCTTCAAACTAGAAGATTAAGAGGTGATATGCTTATGGTTTTTAATTTAATAAATTCACCAGATCTAATGGAAAAATGTGGTCTAACACTCTCCAAAAGGAGCCATGTTCTGAGACTGCATAATAAACATCTTGAAGTAAAAACTTATAAAACCAGCAAAAGGGGGAAACTTTTTTCCAATAAGAGCATCTGTTGTATGGAACACCTTGCCACAAGAATTGGTAGAGGCAACTAGTGCCACTGTCTTTAAAAACAAATTAGATGTTTGGTTGAGGGATAATAGATAAATAATGTCCCACATAGTGTGGGGAACAGTCTCGATGGGCTCTGGCCTTCCTCTGTTCTTTCATACCAAGTAATAAATTATACACCTTTGAATATGCCACTGCACCAGTATGCATGAGGGGGCCCCTTCATGTGCAGAGGCGCAGTAGTATTTTAGCACCTTGGTGCTGTCAGGTTTGGGGGCCACTCCTGGGGCCACTGAATATAACCCCACCTGAAGTGCTAGCACAAACCCAGGTTACCGCTAATGCTAACCTTGTTAACACGGGTGCTAACCTTTGAATATCAAGCCCAAGAGTGTTTTTGTCATCAGAGATGGGACGCTTAAGGAGGGACTACTGCATAAATGTGATTTTAATTTGCAGAAAGTTGTCAATATTTGCTGTATGTCAGATGCCAGTAAAGCTCAAATTCAAACAATGACAGCAGGTAACCTAAGAACAAAAAGCGTTAGTGTCATTGCAGCTAGTACAGTATGTTTTTCAAAGCACAAAGGAAACCTAAATATAATGCCAAACCTCCCAAGAATGGTAAAGGTAGGAGAGATGATAAACTGTTTGGCAGTTGCAAATGGAAGGATGACTCACGTCAGTGTTCAGCCTATTGGTAAACATGCCACAACTGTAAATGCCAAAACCACTTTGCCAGGATGTGCAATAGCAGAAAAATCAGTTCAGTCATGCAGGGCAATTACTCTGACAGTGACCATCTATTTATCGAGGAGTTGAAGATAGAAAGTTTGCAAGAGGAAGGTCAAGATGATCACATGTGGTATGCAGTTATTGAGGTATCGGGCACTTCTGTGACTATTAAACTGGATACTGGAGTCCAGGCAAATGTTCTGCCACAAAGAGTCTATAGAAAATTGGTCAATTGTGGTTCCCTAGAGAAAAACAGAACAGATTTGACTGCTCATTGTGGTTTTAAGATAAAGTCAGTGGGGAGAGTCAACCTGGAATGCAAAGCACAGACTGCAAAAGGAAGCTTCCCTTTCAATGTCACAGATGTCTCAACCATGCCACTATTAGGAAAATCTGGTGAGAAACTGAATTTTATCAGATGAATAGATCAAGTTAGCATATATAACAAAGAAGTCTTTTGGCATAGGCCTGATGAAGGAAGACTACTATACAAAGGTGGAAGTGAGCACAACACTAGTTAAACACCCTAGCTGGAATATACCATTCAGCTGACAGAAAAAACTCAGAAACACCCTGGATCACCTGGTGAGAATGCAGCAGTTGCTGAGCCCACAGACTGACTTAATAGCTGAGTGGTGACAGAGCAGAAGGATGGATCGCTAAGCTTACACTTAGATCCCTGTGAGCTTAATGTAGCTACCAAGCTGGAACATTTCCACATTCCTACACCAGAGGAAGTTCAGAGCTATCTGACTGGTAAAAAAAAAATGTTACTAGTTTGAATGAAACAAATTGATATTGGCAGGTGAAACTGGACGAGCAGTCATTATTCCTCAGTACCTTCAATACACCATGGGAGCGATACAAATTCTTGTGAATGCCTTTTGGTACTAAATCTGCCACTCCTCTCAGTGAAGTGCCCCAGAAAAATAACCAGCAGATCCTTGGAGACATCACTGGAGTGCACATCATATCAGATGATATGATCATAACTGTCAGGAATTGCAAGCATGATATGATATTACATCAGGTTATAGACAGAGCATGGTCAGAGAACATCCAATATAACAAAAGAAATCAGTTTTAAGTCAGTCAAGTAAACTACAAGGGCAATGTAGTGACTGTGGAATGACAGACCAGGGGGCTAAAAGATACAGTCATGCATAAGCCAAAATAAGTGTCCAACCAAGATTTGCAGCCTCTCCTAGGTGTGATGAAATAGCTCTTTCAGTACTGTGTATACCAAATGAGTCTGACACTTCAGCCACTCTCGGAGTTCTGCTGAAGCAGTATTCAACATGGCAGTTGCATTCTGAACATGACCAAGCCTTCAGACAGCTCAGGCATATTCTCAGCTCAAGGCGACTCCTCATATGATGTAGAGAAATCTGTGAGTTCAGTCAGCTGCATCTCATTTTGGCCTGGGAGCCTGCTTGATCCAAGAAAGGCAGCTCATTGCATTTGCATGCAGAGCCTTCACATCAGCCAAAAGAAACTATGCTAAAATAGAAAACAAAAGCTGCTGTCAGTTGTTTTTGCATGTAACAAGTTTCATCCCCATGTATATGGCAAAAAGGTGGAGATACATTGAGATCACAAACCAGTAGAGATAATTTTGAAGAAACTATTGTGTAAGGCATTTCCTCGGTGGCATTATGATGATGATGATGAATGTTCAGCATTACCACCTGCAAGAGAAATATGTACCAGGGAGGTACATGTACATAGTAGACAGATAATCGAGAGCTGTGACAGAAACACAGGTACAAGAAAAACCCTGGGGTTGACATAGTTGAAGATGAGCACATGGCAATACATTACTTTGTGGAAAATATACTAGCGAGTGACGACAAAGAGGAAGAGATAACCTGTGGCTCTCAGTGTGTACTGCATCTCTACTGCACGTTATGAATGTTAACCAATTCGAGTTTTTTTAATATTTAATTTTATTGTGAAATTCGGAAATACTTTTGAGCAACAAGTGCTGTTCTTCAAAGGTTCAACGTCAAGTCTGGCAACAAACGAAATGGTACAGAGTTTGTGGCACAGGAAACATACAGACAGATTTGTAGTAATACAAATTACAAGCCTGTGTCACAAATGCACTCTGCAGGTCAGGCCCACTGCTCCCACAGTGCCAACCTCAGAGCACAATAGTGTGAACAGGTAACAGGGTAACCCTCCTGCCTGCTTTTGGGTCTGAATCACTGTTTAGCCTCAAGTTCTGGGGGGATTCAAACTGTAAACCTTATGCTAGCGTACCCAAATATACAGGCTCAGATAATATTCTCTTCTGGGGGGGGGGGGTGTGTGTGCAATATATCTTTCGCCTAAAGGCACCTAATCAGGTATCCAAAATGAACCCTTAAAACCCTATTAGAGACCTAAGGTATATTCTTACCTTTTACCAAGCTTAGTAACACCATCAAGCCCTTGAACAGTTGTCAGACTCAATATCTGCTCATCAATAACATGCAAAAAATGACTGAGGAGATCTTGGTTGGATGTCTGACTCAGTACTGCCCCAATACCCATGTCTAAGGCATCAGTCTTGACTATAAAGGGTCTGCTATAGTCAGGACTTGTCAATACAGGAGCACTTCATAGTGCCTCTTTCAGTCTTTTCAGTGCTTTTTCACAGGCTGGTTCCCAGGTAATTTTCTTAGGCTTCTTTTTCTTTACCAGGTCAGATAGGGGAGCAACCAGGGTACTGTAATTGGGTACAAATTTCCTATAGTACCTTGCTGTCCCTAGAAAACTCCTGACCTGCTTCTGCATCTCTGGTCTGGGCCATGTCTTGATCACCTCTATTTTTACTTGGTTGGGAGGGAGCTGCCTCCGGCCTACAACATGCCTGAGGTATGCAACTTCAGCCTTGGCCACCTGGCATTTCTCAGCTTTGACAGTGAGCTCGGCCCTCTGTATCCTGCCCAGCGCTTCACTAAGTTGGGACAGGTGTTCCTCCCAGCTGGCACTAAAGATGGCAATGTCATCCAGGTAAGCCACGCTGTACTCCTCAGCACCATTTAACACCTGGTTCACCAGCCTTTGGAAAGTGACTGGGGTTTTCATCACTCCGAAAGGCATTACTTTAAATTCAAATAAGCCTATCGGAGTGATGAAGGCTGACCTCTCCCTAGCTCTGTCAGTTAACTCTACCTGCTAATACCCCTTTGTCAGGTCCATAGTCATAAGGTAGGTCACCCCCCCAACTTGTCCAGGAGTTCATCCGTTCGGGGCATCGTGTGGGCGTCGGACGTCGTGACTGCATTCAGTCCATGATAGTCCACACAAAAATGAGTAGATCCATCTGGCTTGGGCACAAGGACTACGGGTGAGGCCCAGGGGCTGTGGGATTTCTGAATTACCCCTAAATCCAGCATTTCCTCCACCTCCCTCATAATGGCATTTTGGACAGCCTCTGACACTCAATATACTGTCCGTCATATGGGCATCTGTGTCCCTGTCTCCACATCATGCATTGTTAAGGGGGTTAGTCCAGGCTTGGCACTAAACAGTGGTGCAAAGTCTGCTAAAACCTCCCTTACTTTCTGGATCTTGTCCGGGGCCAGCTGGGGTGACAATTTAACTGCCTCCACAGAGTACTCCCACTTGCTTTCTTCCAGCTAGTCCAGAAGGGGGTCTCCTTCGTCCGTCCCCTCCCCAAGTCTACAAACTGCAAACATCATGTCAGCCCTATTCACATATGGCTTCATCATGTTGACATGGTACATTCTTTCTGCATGTCTTCTGTCAAGGAATTCTATGATATAGTTCATGTCATTTACCTTTCTGACTATTTTGTGTGGTCCTGTCCACTCAGCCTGCTGCTTGTCTTTCCTGACTGGGATAAGGACCATGACTTCCTGACCCACCATGTATGAGTGAGCTCTGGCTCTGTGGTCGTGCCATACTTTTGTTTCTGTTGGGCAGCTGCCAGGTTACTCTGGGCTGTCCCCATAAGATCCTTTAGCCTTTCCCTAATACTAAGAACATAATCCACTATGGGAGTTCCATGGGTGGCATGCTTGCCTTCGCAGTCCTCCCAGATCAAGTCTAAGGGATCAGGTACCCGGCGTCCATATAAGAGCTCGCAAGGGGGAAAACCCTGTTGACTCTTGGGACACCTCCCTGTATGCAAACAGCAGGTGGACAAGGTATTTCTCCCAGTCCCTCCCATGCTGTTCAGCAAATGCTTGGAGCACTGACTTCAGGGTACTGTTGAATCTTTCCACAATCCCATTGGCTTGGGGGTGATAAGGTGTCGTGCACCTCTGCACCACCCCACACTTCTCCCACAAACATTTCATCAGGTCTGACATGAAGGAACCCCCTAGATTGGTGATAACCTCCTGCAGAAATCCAACACGGGAGAAAATCCCAAGTAAGGCATCTGCCACTTTGTCCATCCTCAGTGAGAGTAGGGAAATTGCCTCCGGATACCATGTGGCATTATCCATTACAGTCAGGATGAACCTCTTCCCAGAGGAGCTGGGGGTATTTAAAGGCCCCACAATATATATTCCCACCCTCTGGAATTGCTCCTCCACTATGGGCAATGGAATTATGGTGGCTTGGATTTTCTTACCCACCTTCCCTATTTCTTGGCACCGGTGACAAGACCTGCAATACTCCTTCACCTGCTGGATGAAGTTGGACCAAAAGAAATTCTGGGCCAATTACTGTATAGTGGGTGCAATTCCCAGATGACCAGACAAGAGAATATCATTTGAAATCTTGAGCAACTGCTCACGGTACCCCTGGGGAATTACAAGCTGCCTGCCTAGCACTCCTTCCTCTGTCTTAGCATCCTGAGTATACATCAGTCCATTTTCCCAATAAACCTTATGTTTTCTGTCACCTCCCTGTGCTCTATCAGAGTCTGCCCAAGCCCTCAGCTTCTCTAGACTCGGTCACTTTTCTGAGCAACTGCAAACACTTTACACATTCCCAAGGCATGGGACAGGTCCCCGTCAGTATCTAAACTAGGGTCCCTAGCTCTACCATCAGGGCACTCTGGATCACTGTCATCCCTAACCCTCTGACAATGGGTCACCCCTCCTTCTTCAGAGTAACTCTCCATAGCTGTTTGGTTAATTGCTACTTGGGAAATGTCTACCCCCTTTTCATTAGTCTCCATATCAGGACACACAGACTGGCGAACCAGCCTCCTAGTGGTTTCCACAGTGGCTTCTGTGAAGTCCAGGGAAATACAATTTTCCCTTAGCACTTGTCTATGGGTAACTGCACACACCATCCCCTGTTTGAGATTGTTGCCGAGGATTACATCAACTGCTAAAGTTTTGGATGCAGCCACCTGTTGCACAGTTCCCCCAGTTTCACCCCAGTCTAGGAGAACACTAGTGAATGGCAATGTTTTCTCCTCCCCAGTGAAGCCTTGTATAGCTACGCATTTATTGGATATAAGTTGACCAGGCTCTACCAGATCCCCTTTTACCAGTGTCAGGGATGCTTAACCCTTGTGTCTGTACACCATTCAGAATGACTGGGTGTATGTGTTCCCTGATGTTCACAGGCATGCTCCCAGGGACACATAAACAACCCACTTCTTTCCTAGCCCCATTTTTCATATTGCTCATCCTTTTGGGACACTGTCTGGCAATATGCCCAGTTTGTTTGCAAACCCAACATTCATTTCCTTTCTCAGAAAAATCTTTTCTTTGAAACCTGGGGCTAACTGGTTTTGGTGGAGGCAGTGAGGGTTTTAGCTGCCCTGAAGGCATGCTTTTCCCTTTCTGCACTGCCACACCTGCCCCATTCACTCTCAGAGCAGGTCTGCTCTTGGCATAGTGGTCTGAGAGTTCAGCAGCCTCTTGCACTGTTTTGGGATCTCGGTCCTCCAGCCAGGTTTTCAGCTCTGCTGGGCATGCCCCAAAAAACTGTTCTAACAAAACAGCATTTTCAATTTTATCTACAGAGTTTGCTTCAATTCCTTCCCACCAATGTTTTAAACACTGATGTTGTTTCATGGCTAGCTCCTTGTAACTCATGTCAGAGCTTCTCCTGCGCTTACAGAATGTAGCTCTGTATGCTTCAGCAGTTAAAACAAACTTTTTTAAAAGTGCAGCTTTAAGTTTGCTGTAATTATTACTGTCCTCATTGTCCATTTGACCCAATGCATCCTGAACTTTCAAGGTAAGTAGTGGAGATAACTGGAAGGTCCAGGACCCTCTAGGAATCTTTGCCTGAATACAAACATTTTCAAAGGAATTTAAAAAGGCATCCATATCCTTCCCCTCTTTAAATTCAGCTATCAAGTTGGAATTTAATTTGTAACCCAGTCCTATAGTTCCAGTTAAACCCAAGTCACTTACCTGCTCTGGTGCTGGTGGCTGGAGTTGTAGCTTCTCCAGTTCATGCCGCCTCTGGCGCTCGTGCTCTTCACGGTCCACCTCTCGCTGTTCACGTTCAGCTTCTCACTGTTCTTGCTCTCTCTTCTCATCTGTGCCTCGCTGGCACTCATGCTCTTCATGGTCAGCTTCTCACTGTTCTAGCACCCTTTTCTCCTCTGCAGCTCATTTCTCTCGCTCTGCTTCTTGCCGTTCCCATTCAGTGTCTCTCTGGAACTCCGGCTCATGCAACTCAATCTGCTGCCTGATTACTTCTGGCTCCAGAATGCTGGTGACATTCCCCTGCTGCTGTGGACCTTGGCTTGCACTGTTCCTGCTGTTGTCCTCACCAGATCTGGACACTGCACTGGCCGTTGGCCCCTCCATGCCCATGGTTTGGTCCTTTATAGTCACATACTGTGACTCAACACTCTGGGCATCAGCGGCCATCAGAGCATCCACAAGGTTCTGCTTGGTGGCTCTCCCCTTTTGCAGGACTCCTCTCTCCTTGCACAGCTGCTTCAGGTAGTCTGCAGTGTGCTCACTGTAGTTGGAAGCCTTCATCTTCCCTAACTATGGCTACTCTAACTTTCACTTTGAAAAAAAGAAAAAAAACAATGTAGGAACTTTGACTGTAAGTAAAATGATATTGTTGTGTTTTCTCTTTTAAAAATAAATTACTGCCTTATTTTGCAAGTGAGCTGTACAGTATTAAGCAGACACACTGAACTGTTAAAGCTTGTTTTACCAAATTTATCGCACCGCTGCCAACCAAATCTGTCACAAATGCACTCTGCAGTTCAGACCCTCTGTTCCCATAGTGCCAACCTCAGAGTGCAATAGGGTGCACTGGTAACAGACAGGGTACCCTCCTGCCTGTTTTTGGGTGTGAATAATGTTTTAGCCTCAAGTTCTGGGGGGGATTCAAACTGTGAATCTTATGCTAGCATACCCAAATGTACAGGCTCAGATAATATTCTCTTAGGGGGATGCAATATATATTTCGCCTAAGGGCACCTAACCAGGTATCCAAAATGAACCCTTAAAACTCTATAAGAGACCTTGGCCCAGATATTCAAACTGCGCTCAAAATGAGCGCAACAGCAGGAGCAAGCACAAACCAGTTGCGCAAATGCGCAACAGGTGCGATATTCAAACATGGAGCAGAACAAATTTCGCAAGCAACCAACGTCTGAATATCGCACATACTGCGCCACAGCGCAACCAGGAAGGAGAAGTTGAGCTAAAATGTTGCGCTATGGCGCAATCCAGGGCAGCCCAGCTGAGCATTCCAGAGGTGCCATAGCGCAGGCAGAGCCCCCCAGAGCAATGGAACTGCACATCCAGGAGGCAGGCTGGGGCCCACCGCCAGCCATGCCACACATGGGCACAGGAACACACTGCAGAACCCACACCACACCTGCACACCCCAAGCACAGCATCACTGGGGTGGGACGGATGATCTACTTGCCCATGGGGACAAGCCAACAAAGCATAGCAGAGCCATGACACCCCAGCACAACCACTGGCAGGCTGAGAGTGCCACACACAGGGTTGACAACCACAGTGCACATCAGCCCCCTGCACTAGCACACCCTGCACTGTGACCCAAGACACCACCTATGTGCAGTGACTGGCACTGCAGGAAACCATGCATCCCTCCCAGCACACGCCAACCCTCGGCAGCACAGAAGCCTACAAGCCAGACACCCCTGTGTAACCAGCAGTGGGTGGCAGCAGATGGCAAGACCAACTGAGTCACTGCCATGCTGGAGATACCTCCCATGCACACACACGCACACATACACACACATACCCAGGACCATACCAGCCTAGATGGCATGTACATCCCTGCAACTGAGCACCCATAGGCAGCTGCAAATCAGAGACCAACACATTATTCGGATAAAATATAAATGTATTTTAACAAAACAAACATTAACAAGAACAATTACAACTATTTACAAGGGGATGGGTACAAGGTAGGGTTGGTCAAGGGTAGGGATGACAAACTTGGAGAGGAAGGCAGGGTGGTAGGGATGGGAAGTGGGAAGGAAGATAGGTCATGGGCCAGCAGGCGGCTGTCCTCCTGCTGGTGTCTTGCAGTTCCTCGCCTCCTCCGCAGGCCATGGCGTGTGTATTGAGTGCAGGATGTCGGTGTTCTGGGCCACAAGCTGTCGGATGGCCCTGACATCCCTCGCCAGCCGATGGAGAACCTCGAGGCCTAGGAAAATGGGAACACAGTCAATGGCTGTGACCCGACACAACCAGCCACCACCCAACCTGCAAGCCATATAGCCCAATGTCCCGCACCTGTGATGGCATGCACCCACCCACAGTGAACATGCACATGGCCATCACAAACAGGCGGCACCAGCTATGCGCACCACTGCACCCACACACTGCCCATGTCCATCACAGCACAAACAAAGCTGGCAAGTGACGTGGCAACGTGGTGCGATGCCAGTTACACAGCTATGTGCCCAGTGCATGCATGGACCACCATTGATGCATACACAGATGTGCTGTGAAACTGGACAGTGATGCATGTCACCTGTGTCGTGCCTACAGACATAGATACATAGCCAGTGTCAGCAGATAAGGGCCTATGGCCCACACAGTCTGTCCATTTCAGCCTGTAAGTTACTTTGTTTACCTAGAAGTCTGTTGCCCCTTACCCCTGACCTCAAGAATTCTGTTATGTCTATCCCGTGCAGTCTGAAATCCCGTGAGTGTGTCAGCCCCCACCACTCCCTCTGGCAGGGTGTTCCACTTGTACACCACCCGTTCTGTGAAGAAAGTCTTGCTCATGTTTCCTCTGAATCGTCCTCCCTCCAACTACATCCCATGCCCTCTAGTCCTGGAACATATTTTGCACTTCAAAATAGTGTTTCCCTGCACCCTGTTCCACCCTGTAAGATACTTGTATGTTTCTATCATATCCCCTCTCTCCCTCCTCTCCTCCAGGGAGTACAGGTTCAGTTCCTTCAATCTGTCTCCATAGGAGTTATGATGCAAGCCATGCACCATCTTTGTTGCTCTCCTCTGAACCTTCTCTGCCCACTCTACGTCCTTACGTAGGTATGGTCTCCAGAAATGTACACTGTACTGCAGGTGGGGCCTCACTAGTATCTTGTATAGTGGAATTATGACCTCCCCTTTCCTGCGTGTTTGTATTGTGCAGGGCTACTGGCCCCCCCCAGCATGCAATAGCATCCATGAAGTCATGATACTCACACTGCTCAAGCAGCTCTGATTGGCACTGTTGCTGGCACTGCTGCTGCTGGTGGGGTCCAACCCCTGCTGGCACCGGGTCCCTGGCACGGCCCTCATCACTGTTGCCCCGCATCCTCACATCCCGGCCTGTGGGAGACATATGTTGAGACAAACATCAGTGTGACTCAAAAGCAGACTGCCCCCTGCCCCAGTGACAGTGCCTGCCCACACAGCCATACCCATTCATCTCACAGCTGCACACACTGACACAGCCAACCATGGCTGAGCCATCACCTATGCACAGCCACCAAAACACACACACACCCCTACAGATAATACAGGTGCATAGATGGCACACCCACCTGGCCTAGGCACCACGCTGCACCTGGCATGTGAACGCAGCCGCGTTAAAAGCTCTGGCTCCCTCCGGCGGAGGTCACTGTACTGGTGCTGGCACTGCTCAGCAGACCGTCACTGTCCAGTGACTCCCACCAGGTCAGTGGCCACTTGCTGCCACACCTCACTCCTTGCACTGGTGAGGGGCACCTCACAATAAAGGCCATCATAGTGTGGCTCAACTAGGGCCACCAGGTTGGCCACTTCAAGCTGGCTCCAGGACACCGCCCTCCTCCTAGCCATGGCACCAACTTTACAGCAGGCAATATTGAGCCCAGCTGTGCCGTAACCCCATGTGGAGATGTTGCGCAATAGACCACCACAGGCTCCAATCGTGCTGTTCGAACAGCGCCGTCACTTCACATAGCGCTGTCACCAGACAGCGCAATAGGGACATACACATGGCAGGTGAACAGTGCCAGGGGCAAAGGTCATACACAAGGTCATGGGAATGACGCAGGTACATGATAGCGCCATCTGACGATAGGCATCCTGCGCGACCGACCAGCCGCGCACAGTGCCACAGTGGAGTATTACAAGTAGTGCCACAGCGCCATATAGTGCCCATTGCTGTAGCACCACTGGCACAATGGTGGCCATGGCCTGAGTGCCGATCACGCTCACACGTCAGCAGCACGACAGATGCCTGCGTAAGCTATCTGGGCATGCGCAATGCAGTGTACCACACAGGCACAGATCTACACCATTGGCTCAGCCGACTCTTCCGTATTGCGCAAAGCGCAGATTCGTGATATTCAGCCGACACATGCAAATCATCTGATCAGCCATTCAAGGGCGCAGTGGTGCGATTTGCATATCATTATAGTTGCTTCACTCCTAATTTGCGTGTATTGCGCTATAAATGTGCGACATTGGGCTGCGTTGGCCAGATTCGGTTACTGCAGGTGAGAGGTGAGTTGCATGCTGTGTGATGTTCAGGACGATGGTCATGGGAAAATGCTGTAGACTGCACAGTGACAGGTGTCCACTTCCCCCCATACAGATCGCCATGACCGAGCAGAGCCAATGTGAGGGTGAGGACGGTGGGCATAGGAGGAGGCCCAAATTTACAGCAGCAGAGACGGAGGCTCTCTTCCAGGCCTACCTGGATGAGGAGCCAGTGCTGAGTGGATGGAGGGGCACCCCTCAGTCCCGTATGGCTGCATGGGAGGGGGTAGCTCGGGCCATTAACCTGCACGGAAGCCACCAGCGCTCCATGCAGGAATGCAAGAAAAAGATGGGGACAGACCACGGAGGTTGAAGGAGAGGTGGCAGCCTTCAGGGCGGCTGATGCTGGCACTGGCGGGCCCGCCAGTGGTGTTGGAGCTGACCCAACTGAGGAGACACTGGTTGCAGCCATGCAGCCGAGCACCATTGAGCGTGACCAGGCAGAGGATTCCAGACAGGTGGAAGCTCATCACTGCGGTATGACATGGTGGTGGTGTTTGAGGCGGTTGTTCACATGCACTCACATGTACTCTCTTTCTGTTACAGATCCTGTTCGTCTTCAGGAGACGGTGGTGGTGGGTCAGACAGTGATGCTGACCTGCTGGACATGGAGGAGGGTCCATCCACCTCCACCACCAGCCAGCAGGCACTGCAGCAGCATGCACGCTGGGCCGCAAACTCTGGTGTCAGTGATATGGGTGCGGGGGTGCACAGCCTGTGTCTCAGCAGTCTGGCATGCAAACATGCCAGCACGCTGTGACCATGGCAGTAGCACGTACCTGCACCATTGATGATAGAAGGCCTGCAATGGGCAGTGATGGTTGTGTGTCCCATGACGGACACTCGGCAGGCCAGCATGTGCCCCTGGGCCTGTCTGGTTCCAACTTGTGTACCAGCATGCTGGCACGGTCCCAGGCTGTGCCTGTCAGCACCCGTGGGGCAGCACCGGTGGCTGTGCAGGTGTCTGGCACTGTTGCCAGCACAGCGGTGGAACGAGTGGACCCGGGGGCACAGCGGTTGGAGGGGCAGCAGCAGCAGTCACCCACCAGGTCTGGGGTACAGTGTCAAGCAGTGGCACATCCGCCGCCTGATCCGCCCATTCCTGGTCCTGGTGAACAGCGCCCACCCTCAAGGGGTGTTGTACATCAGGACCGTCCACACCCTGGGGGTCAGGATGCCGTTGGGGCACAGTACCCATTGGACAAGCACACCCGCCTGCTGCAGGAATCAGTACAGCTGCAGAGGCAGGTTGCAAGGTCCGTGGAGGCACTGTCTGTGTCCGTGGAGCGGCACAGCAGGGAGTGTGCTCGGGACCGAGCCGAGCTGGTCCGTATGCGGACGGATGTGACTGCCACCATTGACAGGCTGACCCAGGCAGTGGTCTCTGTTGTGGGCGCATTGGGCACACAGTCAGGTGCCCCTGTACTGCACACCCCACACAGTGCACTCTCCACTCCCTGTTCCCGGCGTCGTGTGACACCAGGCCTGTCGATGCTGGGTTCTGCTGTGGGCATCCCGAGCACCCCTGGTACAGGTTTGTTCGGCATGCTGCAGACCCCTGTGCAGGCAAGGTCGCGTTCGCGCAGTGGGACCCCTGGTGGTGCAACAGTGCCACCCCATGTGGCTCCTGCTCAGCCTGCCCATGCTGTTGGGTCACGGTGGGGCCGCCCACACATCCGTGGTGGCCGTGGGACAGTGCTACATGACTGAGCTGTCTCCCAGTGCGGGCCCTGTCTGGTGCTGCCATGTGTGCAATGTGTGTCATGGTGGGCAGTGCACTGCTGGGTGCTCTGCTCACCACGCACACACAGACCACCTGCACACCCTCCCAACTGCTGTCCACAGGTGCATGTGCATGATGATGCCTGCATTGCACTGTACACCAAGGTGCAAGGGTGCCCAGCATCTGACACACGTACTTGGACAGTACGGGTGGTGAGGGTGGTCGGTGGTGCTGTGTGTTAGCAGCAATGTCGGTTCTGCAGTGCTGTGCATCTGCCCATGTACGCTCTGTGCCTGGTGTGTGTGTGTGTGTCCATATGAGTGCTCACCCCTCCCTGATAGTGTGTCTGTATGCCTGGACCGTTCCACTCCCCTGACCATCATGCACCCCTGGTGTGTTCCCCTGTGTGCCTGTGGTTTGCGCATGGACAGTGTTGGTTGCACATGTCCCCTTGACTTACCTGTGTTGTGCGTAGTGCTCCTCTGTGATGGTGTCCCAGTGCAGCTGGTCCTGCCGGATCAGTCAGGGGTCCCTCCATCCTAGGGGGGGCTGCTCATCACCATCATCACCGGCGCCACTGGTGTCCCCATTGCTGTCCCCCTGTTCGACCTGTACAGCTATCCCATGGTCTTTGGCCATGTTGTGCAGGATGCAACAGGCCAGGAATATCCCACAGGCCTTTTTGGGGGCTGTACTGTAGGGCACCGCCGGAGGTGTCTAGGCATCAGAAGCATGCCTTGAGCATCCCAAACACCCGCTCTATGATGTTGCGTGTTGCGGCATGTGCCTCATTATAGCATAGCTGCACTAGGGTCATGGGGCGCTGGTATGGTGTAAGCAGCCAGGGACGGAGTGGGTATCCGCAGTCACCTGTGTGGAGATAGTGGAGATCAGTGTCATGTTCAGGTCCATATTGGCCATCTCCCTGTGTGCCATTACCATGGCACCTGTGGCATTCCCACCCTTGCCCAGAGTTTGCATTCCATACATGTGTACTCACCCACTAGATGTCCTGTGGGGATGTCCCCACTCTCGAATCAATGGCACAGTGCAGACTGATACCATATGAAGGCATCATGTGCTCCTCCAGGGCGTGTGGCACAGACATTGATTATGCACCCAGTGGCATGACACACCACCTGGCAGTTGACACTAGGGAATCCCTTTCTGTTCCGATATGCATGGCCATCGGGGCCAGGTGGCGTGCGGATGGCCACATGGGTGCAGTCTATGGCCCCTAGCATGCCAGGCATACGTGCTACCCTGTGGAACTCCTGCATGTTTGCTGTACGCTCTGCCGTGGTGCTGGGGAAATGGATGTACTCCACAGCATGTGGCAGCAGTGCGCTGAGGAATTGGGTGAGGATGCGTGACATGGCCAACTGTGTGATGCCTGTGGTGTCCCCTGTCGGCCTCTGGAAGGTGCCCATGGCGAGCAGGCACATGCAGGCTGTCACTTTGGTCTCCACCGACAGACTATGACTCCGTCGTGAGGGTGCCTGCATCACATCACTGCACAGCTCACAGAGCTGTCTCAGTATTGCCCTGTTCAGGCGGTACTGGCCCACGATCTCTACATCTGTGTACAGCTCAAAGCTGATGCGGGCACGGTACCGCCTGTCGGGGGCACACCACCGACGGGCCCTTCCACGGCAACGTCCCCTGCAGCATGCATTCTCACCCTCATTACAGCTTCCATGTGGAAACTGGCACTGTCCATCCCCTGGCTTCTGACCCCCCCTGGCTGGTGTTGCTGTGTTACCCCCACTGTCCTGACTGCTACTTCCACTGCACCGGGCACCCCCCGCTGGCCTCTACAGACTATGGGACACACTTTTCTTGCCTGCCCTTTCCTGTCTGTCTGTCTGTCTCTCTCTCTCTCTCTCTCTCTCCCCCACTTGGCAGCCTGGTAGCGTTCTTGCGCCGCTTCCTTGAGCCTTTTTATTTTGGCTCATTTCCGCTAGTGCGCAATTTCCGGCTGTGCCGCTATTGCGCATCGCGCAAGTCTTTGAATATCGCATTGCGGTCTTTATGCATGGATCCACCCCCTGCGGTTGCGCATGCCTTCATTTTCATTGCGCTGTTGCTCAGCATGTTTTCGGGGGCGCAACTGCCTCCTTCTGAATATCGCTAAATGGCACAGTTTTGGACTTGTGCATGGCGCAACCCTTTTGAATATCTGGGCCCTTAGGTATATTCTTACCTTTTACCAAGCTTGTAACACTATCAAGCCCTTGAACAGTTATCAGACTCAATAGCCACTCAGCAATAACATGCAAAAAATGACTGAGGAGACTCAGGCAGTATCTTAAGTATATGTTTACTAACATGGATAAAACCAGTAAGATAAAATACAGAACAAATGTCAAAGAGCATCACAATCACATGAAAGAGAAAAAAGGAAAACTACAGAAGAAACTCCTACCATAATACATTTAGATCTTTTCTATCTAATGTATTACCTCTGTAAGTGCCTTTAAATTAGAGAGATCTTTGTTTCTTAAGAGCCCAAAAAGATATGTCCCTCATTTCAGACACAAGTATCAGTTTAGACTCTATGTCTCCACAACCCTTTTGCGAGTCATCTAACACCTCCTTTTTGAATATAAAATTATAAAACATAATTTCCTACCTGGAGGTATTTTAAATAATGTGACCATCAGCAAAAACCCATTTCCCAAATTATGAGTCTTTGATCAAACAGTTCCTTTGAGGTTTACAACCCTGCAGTCCATCACCCAGGTGTGAAATACCAAGAGGAATCAACTAAATGACATCCTTTCCTGATGTAATAAAATGTGTATTTAGTTTCCAACTTCAAAAGCATTAGGTCATAAAAAGGCCATAAAATGCAATTTCTCCAAGAAGTTAATTACATTACAGAGATATCCTGGTCAGTGTAATATATCCTGTGATTTCAGCTGCTGACACCTTGTAATTCAAAAGGGGCAAATCACACAGACTGACATTTCATACACTGACCATTTATTTATAATACCAATATCATGCAATAATCATAACCAGCTGGCCAAGCGTCACAATCCTCCCCACCTAGACAGAATTTGAGGGCTCTATCCACTGCATGGGATGAGCTCCCTATGTTAGTTTGCTCCTCATATAGACGCGACAAGCCATCTGCATTCTGATTGGTTGTTCCAGCCCTATGTAAGATCATCATGTTATACCCTTGCAATGCAAGACTCCATCTTAATAGTCAACCATTAGTTTTTCCCATTTGTGTCAGCCAAACCAGCTGGTTGTGGTCAGTTTGTACCTCAAAATACTGCCCATATAAGTATGGCTCTAACTTCTTTAGGGCCCACACTATGGCAAAGCACTCTTTTTCCATAGTAGAATAATCCTGCTCCCTGGGAAGTAACTTTTTACTCCATTACACAATGGGGTGATCTTTCTCTTGGTTGGATGTGTGACTCAATACTGCTCCAATACTCATGTCTGAGGCGTCAGTCTGGACTATAAAGTGTCTGCTATAGTCAGGACTTGTCAATACAGGAGCACTGCACACTGCCTCCTTCAATCTGGTAAAGGCTTTTTCATAGGCTGGTTCCCAGATAATTTTCTTAGGCATCTTTTTCTTTACCAGGTCAAATAGAGGAGCAGCCAGGGTACTGTAATTGGTTACAAATTTTCTATAGTACCTTGCTGTCCTTAGAAAACTCCTGACCTGCTTCTGCATTTCTGGTCTGGGTCATGTCTTGATCACCTCTATTTTTACTTGGTTGGGACGGAGCTGCCCCCGGCCTACAACATGCCCGAGGTATGTCACTTCAGCCTTGGCCACCTGGCACTTCTCAGCTTTGACAGTGAGCCCAGCCCTTTGTATCCTGCCCAGCACTTCCCTAAGGTGGGACAGGTGTTCCTCCCAGCTGGCACTAAAGATGGTAATGTCATCCAGGTATTCCATGGTGTACTCAATCAATTAATCAATCAAGTCTTTATTTATTCAGGCAAACACCATTGAGCAGGCTCATTTACAAAGTGGATCTGCATTACACAAGGTCAAGAATAACACTTTTATGTACAGATAATAAATAGACATAATTATACAGAAATAGAAAAAATACACAGAGCAATAACAAGTATTTCAGGTATAGGGTTAACAAGGTTAGGGAGAATGGTATGAGAAAGGCAATTAAAACATTCTGAAACAGCCAGCATATTAAAACATTTTCAAACAGCACGGCATATCATCGGTCAGGACATATACAAACTTAAGGGGCAGATATGGAGGGGAAGGGTACAGGACTGCAGCTGTTCTAGGAGGGTTCTACGGTAGAGTGGCTGGGGACATATATGTTAGGAGTCTGAGGGTACAAAAGTTTGTGGATTAGCAGAATAAAAGGGGGGTATGGGTAGAGACAATCAAGGGGCCAGGTTAGGTGAAGATATAGTGGGCAGGTAAGCAGTAGGCACCCCAGCACGCTAAGTATGCTGGAAACAGCTGCATAGCTCCTTATCAATCTTGGCATACAAGGTCTTAAAGGTGGTAAGACTAACAGGGAGTCTCAGTTTCATAGATTTCTGTAGTTTGTTCCAGAGTGAGTGCAACACAAAGTCTATGGCCACTCTCCCAAAACATGTATTGGCCCTAGGTACCTTCAGTAGAAGCAGAGAGTAGCTTCTCAGTGCGTAGTTGCCTACCACGTACAACTGCAAACAGTCGAAAATGTATTGGAGTAATTTGTTGGTAATAGCTCTTTAAGTCCAGAGAGCCACATTTTTATTCCTTCTGTACTGAAGAGAGGTCCACCCCACCGCTGCATATAAGGAGCAGTGATGGGTGGTGATAGGTCGGCCAGTTATGAATCTCAAGGCTCTGTGGTATAAGGTGTCCAGTTTAGTAGACAGGAGGCATTACACTGACTATAAATTAAATTGGCATAATCAATTAAGGATAGAAACGTGGACTGAACTAACTGCATCTTGGCATCTTTGGTTAGGAGGCAGTTTATTCTAAAGAAGAGACCAAGCCTCTACCTCACGTTTTTCAGCAGATCCTTGACCTGCTCCACAAAGGAGAGTCTGTGGTCTAGCCAGACCCCTAGGCACTTGAATTTCATAACAAATTCCAACCTTTCTTCTAGTAAAGTGTTTATGGGAGGTAAGGAGCCAGAGGTAGCAGGGTTCACCGAATGAGTAGCCAGAGAGAACAGCATAGCTTTTGTTGTTGTGGCATTGAGTAAGAGTTTTTTATTCAGGAGCCGATTCTGCAACAAGTTGAATTCTGTTTGTAAATCTCCACAGGAGGCTTCCGGAGTTGGGTGACTTAGGTACAACACCGTATCATCAGCAAAAAGGTGAATATAGGCATCCTTGATGCCAACATCAATATTGTTTATATAAATGGCAAACAATAGAGGCCCCAGGATGGATCCCTATGGAACACCTCTTTTTATTGGTTTGAGTGGAGAGAGCACCCCTTTGGCCTTGATCTGCTGAAGCCTATCTGTAAGGTAATTATTGAACCTGCACAGAGAGGTCAGGTCCAGACCTATCACCTTTAGGGTGGAAACAGGCAGGCAGTGATCGACACTGTCAAAGGCCTTGCTAAGGTCCAGGAACACAGCACATACAAATTTGTTGTTTTCCAGCTCTCATTGCCAGTCATCAGTCACTTTGGCCAGAGCTGTAATGGTACTGTGCTCGGCTCTGAAACCAGACTGCATAGGGTTTAGAAGGTTCTTGTTATATAGGTAAGTTCTCAACTGAGCATTCACAATTGTTTCCACCAGTACTCCTCAGCACCATTTAACACCTAGTTCACCAACCTTTGGAAAGTGGCCAGGAAGTTCATCATTCCGAAAGGCATTACTTTAAATTCAAATGAACCAATCGGAGTGATGAAAGCAGACCTCTCCCTAGCTCTGTTAGTTAACTCTACCTGCCAATACCCCTTTGTTAGGTCAATAGTCATAAGGTAGGTCACCCCTCCTAACTTGTCCAGGTGTTTGTCCATCTGGGGCATCGGGTGGGCGTCGGACTTCGTTACTGCATTCAGTCCATGACAGTCCATGCAGAAATGAGTAGAGCCTTCTGGCTTGGGCACAAGGACTACAGGTGAGGCCCAGGGGCTGTGGGATTTCTGGATTACCCCTAAATCCAGCATTTCCTCCACCTCCCTCCTAAAGTCCTAATTTCCTTCCAGGAGGTATTTTAAATAATGTGACCTTCAGCAAAAACTCATTTCCAAAATTATGATTCTTTGATCAACCAGTTCCTTTGAGGTTTATAACCCTGCAGTCCATCACCCTGATGTGAGATAGCCAACAGTAATCAACTAAATGACATCCTTTCCTGATGTAATTAAATGTATATTCAGTTTCCAATTTCAAAAGCATGAGGTCATAAAAAGGCCATAAAATGCAATTGTTTTAAGGAAGTTAATTGCATTACAGAGATCTCCTGGTCAGTGTAATACATCCCGTGATTTCAGCTGCTGACACCTTGTAATTTAAAAGGGCCAAACCTCACAGACTGACATTTCATACACTGACCATTTATTTATAGTACCAATATCATACAATAATCATAACCAGCTGGCCAAGCGTCACAATCCTCCCCACCTAGACTGAATTTGGGAGCTCTATCCCCTGCATGGGATGAGCTCCCTAAATCAGTTCACTCCTCATATAGACGCAACAAGCCATCTGCATTCTGATTGGTTGTTCCAGCCCTATGTAAGATTGTCATGTCATACCCTTGCAAGGCAAGACTCCATCTTAATAGTCTACCATTATTTTTTCCCATTTATGTCAGCCAAACCAGGGGGTTGTGGTCAGTTTGTACCTCAAAATGCTGCCCATATAAGTATGGCTCTAACTTCTTTAGGGCCCACACTATGGCAAGGCACTCTTTTTCCATAGTAGAGTAAGCCTGCTCCCTGGGAAGTAACTTTTTACTCAGTTACACTATGGGGTGATCTTTCCCTTGGTTGGATGTCGACACAGTACTGCCCCAATAACCATGTCTGAGGCATCAGTCTGGACTATAAAGTGTCTGCTATAGTCAGGACTTGTCAATACAGAAGCATTGCACAGTGCTTCCTTCAGTCTGGTAAAGGCTTTTTCATAGGCTGGTTCCCAGGTAATTTTCTTAGGCATCTTTTTCTTTACCAGGTCAGATACGGGAGCAGCCAGGGTACTGTAATTGGGTACAAATTTCCTATAGTACCCTGCTGTCCCTAGAAATTTCCTGACCTGCTTCTGTGTTTCTGGTCTGAGCCATGCCTTGATCACTTCTATTTTTACTTGGTTGGGACGGAGCTGCCTCCGGCCTACAACATGCCTGAGTTATGCCACTTCAGCCTTGGCCACCTGGCACTTCTGAGCTTTGACAGTGAGCCCGGCCCTCTGTATCCTGCCCAGCACTTCCCTAAGGTGGGACAGGTGTTCCTCCCAGCTGGCACTAAAGATGACAATGTCATCCAGGTACGCCACGGTGTATTCCTCAGGACCATTTAACACCTGGTTCACCTATGTTTGGAAAGTGGCTGGAGTGTTCTTCATTCTGAAAGGCATTACTTCAAATTCAAATAAGCCTATCGCAGTGATGAAGGCTGAACTTTCTCTAGCTCTGTCAGGTATCTCTACCTACCAATACCCCTTTGTCAGATCAATAGTCATAAGGTAGGTCGCCCCTCCCAACTTGTCCAGGAGTTCATCTGTCTGTGGCATCGGGTGGGCGTCGAACTTCGTGACTGCATTCAGTCCACGATAGTCCACATAAAATTGAGTACAGCCATCTGGCTTGGGCACAAGGACTATGGGAGAGGCCCAGGGACTGTGGGATTTCTCAATTACCCCTAAATCCAGCATTTTCTTCCCCTTCCTCCTAATTTCCTTTTGGACAGCCTCTGACACCCAATATGCTGTCTACCGTATCGATGTATGTGTCCGTGTCTCCACATTGTACGTTGCTAAGGGGGTTAATCCAAGCTTGGTGCTAAACAGTGGGGCAAAGTCTGCTAAAACCTCCCTTACTTCCTGGATCTTGTCCAGGGCCAGCTGGGGTGACAATTTAACTGCCTCCACACAGGACTCCTGCTTGCTTTCTTCTAGCAAGTCCAGAAGGGGGTTTCCTTCATCTCTCCCCTTCCCAAGGATGCACACTGCAAACACCTTGTCAGCCCTATTAGCATATGGCTTCATCATGTTGACATGGTACATTCTTTCTGCATGTCTTCTGTCAGGGAATTCTATGTTATAGTTCACATCATTTACCTTTCTGACTACTTGGTATGGTCCCATCCACTCAGCCTGCAGCTTGTCCTTCTAGACTGGGATAAGGACCATGATTTCCTGACCCACCATGTACGAGCAAACTCTGGCTCTGTGGTTGTACCACACTTTTGTTTCTGTTGGGCAGCTGCCAGGTTGCTCTGGGCTGTTCCCATAAGCTCCTTCAGCATTTCCCTAAACCTAAGGATGTAATCCACTATGGGAGTTCCCTGGGTGGTGTGCTTGCCTTCCCAGTCCTCCCAGATTAGTCTAGGGGCCCATATACCTGGCGTCCATATAAGAGCTTGAAGAGGGAAAACTCTGTTGACTCATGGGGCACCTCCCTGTATGCGAACAACAGGTGGGAAAGATATCTCTCCCAGTGCCTCCCATGCTGTTCAGCAAATGCATGGTGCATTGACTTCAGAGTACCATTAAATCTTTCCACTAGCCCACTGGCTCGTGGGTGATAAGGTGTCATGCACCTCTGCACCACCCCACACTTCTCCCACAAACATTTCATCAGGTCTGACATGAAGCAACCCCCTCGATCGGTGATAACCCCCTGCATAAACCCAACACGGGAGAAAATCCCAAGAAATGCCTCTGCCACTTTGTCTGTCCTCAGTGAGGATAGGGTGACTGCCTCTGGGTACCGGGTGGCATAATCCACCACAGTCAGGATGAACCTCTTCCTGGAGGAGCTGGGGGTATTTAAAGGCCCCAAAATATCCATTCCCATCCTCTTGAATGACACCTCCACTATGGGCAATGGAATTAGGGCGGCTTGGGTTTTCTTACTCACCTTCCCTATTTCTTTGCACCGGTGACGAGATCTGCAATACTCCTTCACCTGCTGGGTGAAGTTGGGCCAATAGAAATTCTGGGCCAACCGCTGCATAGAGTGCACGATTTCCAGATGACCAGACAAGAGAATATCATGTGCAATCTTGAGAAACCGCTCACGGTACCCCTGGGGAATGACAAGCTGCCTGCCTATCACCCCTTCCTCTGTCTTAGCATTCTGAGTATGCATCAGTCCATTTTCCCAATAAATTTTATATTTTCCATCACCTCCCTGTGCGCCATCAGAGTCTGCCCAAGCCCTCAGCTTCTCTAGACTAGGGTCACTTTTCTGAGCAGCTGCAAACTCTTTATGCATTCCCAAGGCATGGGATAGGTCCCCATCAGTATCTTAACTAGGGTCCCTAGCTCTAGTGTCAGGGCACTCTGGATCACTGTCATCCCTAACCCTCTGACAATGGGTCACCCCTCCTTCTTCAGAATAACCCTCCATTGCTGTTTGGTTAATTACTACTGGGGAAATTTGTACCCCCTTTTCATTAGTCTCCATATCAGGAGACACAAGCTGGGGAACCAGCCTCTTAGTGGTTTCCACAGTGGCTTCTATGGGGTCTAGGGAACTACATTTTTCCCTTGCCACTGGGCTACAGGTAACTTCACACCATCTCCTGTTTGAGATTGTTCCCAAGGATGACTTCAACTGCTAAAGTTTTGGCTCCAGCCACCTGTTGCACAGTTGCCCCTGTTTCACACCAGTCTAGGAGAACACTAGTGAGTGGCAATGTTTTCTCCTCCCCAGTGAAGCCTTGCACAGTTACAGATTTATTGGGTATAAGCTGACCAGGACTATCAGATCCCCTTATACCAACATCAGGGATACCCCGTGTCTCTTAACCCTTGTGTCTGTACATCATTCACAGTGACTGGGTGCATGTGTTCCCTCATGTTCACAGGCATGCTTCCAGGGACACAAAAAACAACTCACTTCTTTCCTAGCCCCATTTTGCATATTGTTTATCCTTTTGGGACACTGTTTGGCAATATGCCCAGTTTGTTTGCCAACCCAACATTCGTTTCTGTTCTCAGAAAAATCTTTTCTTTGAAATCTGGGGCTAACTGGTTTCGGTGGAGGCAGTGAGGGTTTTAGCTGCCCTGAAGGCTTTTCCTTTCTGCACTGCCATGCCTTCGCCATTCTCTCTCAGAGCAGGTATGCTCTTCGCATTGCGGTCTGAGACTTCAGCAGCCTCTTGCACTTTTTGGGATCTCAGTCCTCCAGCTAAGTTTTCAGTTCTGCTGGGCATGCCCCAAAAAACTGTTTTAACAATATAGCATTTTCAATTGTATCTACAGAGCTTGCTTTAATTCCTTTTCACCAATGTTTTAAACACTGACATTGTTTCATGGTTTGCTCCTCATCGCTCTTGTCAGGGCTTCTCCTGAGGTTATGGAATTTAGCTCTGTATGCTTCGGCTGTTAAATCAAACTTTTTTAGAACTGTAGCTTTAAGTTTGCTGTAATTATTACTGTCCTCATTGTCCATTTGACCCAATGCATCCCGAGCTTTCCCGGTAAGTTGCGGGGATAGCTGGAAGCTCCAGAACTCTCTAGGAATCTTTGCCTGAATACAAACATTTTCAAAGGAATTTAAAAAGGCATCCATATCCTCCACTTCTTTAAATTCAGCTATCAATTTGAAATTTAATTTGTAACCCAGTCCTGTAGTTCCAGTAAAACCCAAGTCACTTACCTGCTCTGGTGCTGGTGGTTGGAGTCGTAGCTTCTCCAGTTCATGTTGCCTCTGGCGCTCATGCTCTTCACGGTCCACCTCTCTCTGTTTACGTTCTGCTTCTCACTGTTCTTGCTCCCTCTTGTCCTCTGTGGCTCATTTCTCTTGCTCCGCTTGTCACGGTTCCCACTCAGTGTCTCTCTGGAACTCCAGCTCCATCCTGCACTACTCAATCTGCAGCCTGATTGCTTCTGGCTCCAGAATGCTGGTGACCTTCTGCTGCTGCTGCTGTGGCCCTTGGCTTGCACTGGTCCTGCTGTCCTCCTCACCAGATCTGGACACTGCACTGGCCCCTCCATGCCCAAAGTTTTGTCCTTTACAGTCATGGACTGTGACTTGACACTCTGGGCATCAGCAGCCATCAGAGCATCGATGAGGTTCTGCTTGGTGGCTCTCCCCTCATGCAGGACTCCTCTCTCCTTGCACAACTGCTTCCTGTAGTCTGCTGTGTGCTCACTGCAGTTGGAAGTCATCTTCTTCCCTAACTACGGCTACTCTTACTTGCACTTTGAAAAAAAAAAGAAGGTAGGAACTTTGACTGTAAGCAAAATATCGTTGTGTTTTCTCTTTTAATAATAAATCACTGCCTTATTTTGCAAGTGAGCTGTACAGTATTAAGCTGACACGCTGAACTGTTAAAGCTTGTGTTACCAAATTTATCACACTGCTGCCAACCAAATCTGTCACAAACGCACTCCACAGGTCAGGCCCTCTGCTTCCATAGTGCCAACCTCAGAGTGCAATAGTGTGAACAGGTAACAGACAGGGTAACCCTCCTGTCTGCTTTTGGGTCTTAATCACATTTTAGCCTCAAGTTCTGGGGTGATTCAAACTGTGTAGCTTATGCTAGCATACCCAAATGTACAGGCTCAGATAATATTCTCTTTGGGGGGGATGCAATATATCTTTCGCCTAAGGGCACCTAACCAGGTATCCAAAATGAACCCTTAAAACTCTATAAGAGACCTTAGGTATATTCTTACCTTTTACCAAACTTAGTAACACCATCAAGCCCTTAAACAGTTGCCAGACTCAATATCCGCTCAGCAATAACATGCAAAAATGACTGCGGAGACCCAGGCGGTATCTTAAGAAAATGCTTACTAAAAATGGATAAAAACTGTAAGATAAAATACAGAACAAATATCAAAGAGCATCACAATTACATAAAAGAAAAAAAAAGGAAAACTATAGAACAAACACCTACCACAATACATTTAGATCTTTTCTGTCTAATGTATTACCTCTGTAAGTGTCTTTAAATTAGGGAGATCTTTGTTTCTTAAGAGCCCAAAAAGATATGTCCCACATATCAGACACAAGTATAAGTTTAAGCTCTGTGTCTCCACGCCCCTTCTGTGAATCACCTAGCTCTTCCTTTTTGAATATAAAATTACAAAACATGATTTCCTACCAGGAGATATTTTAAATATTGTGACCATCAGCAAAAACCCATTTCCCAAATTATGAGTCTTTGACCTACCAGTTTCTTTGAGGTTTATAACCCTGCAGTCCATCACCCAGGTGTGAGATAGCCAACAGGAATCAGCTAAATGACGCCTTTCCTGAGGTAATAAAATGTATATTTAGTTTCCAAGTTCAAAAGCATGAGGTCATACAAAGGCCATAAAATGCAATTTCTGAAGGAAGTTAATTACATTACAGAGATTTCCTGGTCAGTGTAATACATCCTGTGATTTCAGCTGCTGACACCTTGTAATTAAAAAGGGCCAAATCTCACAGACTGACATTTCATACACTGACCATTTATTTATAATACCAATGTCATACAATAATCATAACCAGCTGGCCAAGCATCACAGCCTGTACAAGGAGAAATGTTCAAGGTTCAGTTTGAATTATCATCAATTGCAAAGAGTCTGTTCAAGGAGTAGGATATGAAGAGAGCTTTTAAATTTGACCATGTTAGATTGTTGAATATCTTTTCTGGAAGATCGCTCAGCTAATCCACAGCCCTATTGAGAAAGAATGCTGGCCCTATTTTGTTTTGCAGAAGGGTTTCATTAGTTTATTGCTGGACATCCTCCTGGAGTTTGTGATACTGCTTGTCATCAGAACTTAAGCTGTTTTTGATATGGGGAAGGGGGGCTGTAAGACCCAGCAGGGCCCTTTTCACTAGCAAGCAGGTCTGAAACTTGATTCTGATGGTTAGAGGTAACCAGTTAGTTTTGGTGTATAGATCACAACTATGTGAGAACTTGTCTGCTCTCAAGACAAAAATGCAAGCTTTGTTACAAATGATCTTGACCCTGTCCAATACTGACTTGCATGCTGCAGAGTAGACAATCAGGCCGTGTTGACAAGTATTTGTCTTTTAAATTTTTTTTAATCAGGAAATGGCTCCTTTGAGCAAGCTCATTTACAAGGAGATCCTGGGTAGGACAGCATACAAGGTCAAATCAAAGACAATGATAAACAACAGTGTAACTCAGAACTACAAGATAGTGCAAAAGATACAGTGGCCTTTGCATACAATGATCCAACAAGGAATAATATCGAACATAAGACAGGGAAGATTTACAAAGCAATTGAGAATTAAAAATGTGCAAGGAGACTAAAGTAGTTATATGGTGTACTCAATGTAGGCAAAGCTGCAGGTACAGCAACCAGTCATAGAACAGGCACTTATTCAAGATAAGTATAGTTCAACCACATGAACAAACATCAGTATGATAAGTGATGGAATGGAGCTAGCCACAATTAGGTGTCATGCGTGGGGGGTAAAATAGTTCTGGTTCGGTACAGGGTATCCAACCTACCATTTACAGTCTTAACCAGATTTTCAACCGTGGGAACACATGACAGAGTGTCATCTGAGAGGAACCTTTGATATTTAAAGACTTCCACCTGCACCCATTTTGATCCATTGGCATTGTAGATCAAGGGGAGACTTGTCTTCAGACATGAGCTGCTGAAAACAATGGTCTTTGTTTTCTGATAGTTACTGTAAGTACAAGGTTATTGTTAGAGAACCAGATTCTTGAATTAAAGAGAAACTGTCATTACAAAGGGTCCCAGACTCAAGTGTGGACCTGGTCCCAATGTGCACTTTGTGTGAATAAACATTTTGGTTTACTTTCTGTTTACTATAGTATAGTAGATTGTATTACACTAATTTTGCTTTTTTTGTTGGCAGACATCTTATGTTACTGCAAATCCCAGACTCCCCTGCAGCTGACATCAGAGCAGGAGGCAGCAGCGGGAGATTCAATAGCCTGCAGTGCATGTTAGAGTTCATATCAACTTTGATCTATTAGTTTGGTGGTTCTGCTGTCCTCCCTGGACTAAGTACAGTCACAGTGGACTGTACTTAGCCCCTGGAGAAAAGCAGAACCAGAAAACATCTGACTGGAGATTACAGAAGCTCTAACATGCACTGCAGGCTATTGAATCTCCCAGTGATGCCTGCTGCTCAGGTGTCAGTTGCAGGGGATTGTGGGATTTGTAGTAACAGAAGATGTCTGCCTACAAGTAAGCAAAATTAATCTGACAAAATCTACTATACTATCGGGGCGTAGCTACAAGGGTGCAGGGGGTGCAGTCGCACCCTGGCCCATGAGGTTTGAGGGGCCCAAATCATAATTTTCATGTCTATTCAAAACCAGGGGGGGCCCTATAACATACCTTTGCACCCAGGCCCTCTGGGAATTTGCTACGCTACTGTATGCTATAGTAAACAGAAAGTAAGCCAAAATGTTTTTGCACACAGTATGCACAGTGGGACAAGCGCCACACTTGGGTGTGTGGCCCTTTGTGATAACTTCCCCTTTAAAATTACTTTGTAAGTCTTGAGTTAGGCTGTCTTTGGATGAGTGTCTTGAGAAGCATACTGCATGGTCTGCGTACAGGAGTGTTTTGGCAGACTGACAAGCTTTTGGTCTTCTAGCTTCCTGAAGTAAGTGTGTGTGTGTGTGTGTGTGTGTGTGTGTGTGTGTGTGTGTGCGCTGTCTAATGAATCCATTACACTTGCAGTCTTTCACAAAAAAGTAATAATCTCATTCTGAGAATTTGACAGTTTTTATTTTATTGAGATTTATAACAAAGATAAAATGAGATATGTAGTGAAATATAAAGCCTCCAGTTAGAAAAATTGAATGTGAAGGGGGAGTTTTCAGGGAGATTTCAGGGCACAATGAAGCAGTGGTCACTCGGGATTAATGACCTGGACCTAATAGACAGTTGGAGAACGGTTAACCCCGTGGTACGGGAGTTCTCCTTTTTTTTTTCCAATCTACATAAAACGTGGTCACGTATAGATTACATTTTTATGCCTCATTGCTAGTATTCTAAGTTGACAGCAGTAAAACACAGCCCCATAGATATTACAGACCATGCTATGGTAATCCTTAACGTGAAAATAGCTGAGGAGCAGGAGGTACAGCCGCTCTGGAAGTTTCCAATCTATCTCCTGGGACTGAAAGAGTTTCAGAATTACTTAAGGGATCACTGGAACTGATATCAGGAACTTAATAGGAACACTGCTCCCAGTATGAGAGCATTCTGGGATGCTGGGAGGGCATACATCAGAGGCCGGATATTCAAAACTTTGTTCTAGGTGCAAACCATTTGCGCTGGGTTTGTGCGGGTCACCTACACTCAAAAGACCAAACAGTGCAGGCAAACTGCATTAGAGCCAGGGAAAATTATAATGTATGCACTGTGCAAAGAGAAGGGGTGTGTACATGAATACAGGCGCTATGCTATATTCAGTACATTAGTGCCACCAAAGTGTGTTTGCGTGACTTTGCACGGTGCAAATTACCGCCCAGAAAAAGGAAGTCTTAACTCTTGGCAAAACAAGGATGGGGGCATGGACTCAGCAGCAATAGGCAACATGGTCATAAGTAACAACAGCATCATGGTGCACCTGATGACTGCAGCCAATGAGGAGGCAGAGAGGGCAGATGGCCACCCTGGGCCACTCCATTTGCTGTGGAAGGGAAATGCTGCACACATGTCCAGTCCCCCCCACATTGATACACCACCACAATCCAGCACACACATGCAGCACTGGGGGAATGGAGGGTACTGAGGGGAGGGCATACAGGTGGCCAGGCTACACCACATAGTAGGTGCTGCCACATTGCTGGGGCTGTCCACACAGTGCACATGTGCCAGTGACAGGAATGCCCATCAGATCAGTGTGCCTGTATGATGGTACGTGTTTCCCCCCCCCCGAGGCATATACCATACATCTGTTCAGGCTCCCCATCACACACAGCCAGCCATAGGCATGTTAGTGAGGGAATCCCATGCCACTGGTGCAGCGTTTGTGGGTCACAGGGCAGTATGACTGTGATGTCCACTGTCAGAACACACCTGCCAGCTGTGCATGTCACTGTGTGGAGTGCAGTAGTCATTGATGCCCAACACACCACAGGCATTGCTGTGTCCCTCACACTACTGGCCACCTTGTTTCTGTAACGTTTGCTACGCACTGTAGCAGGGACTACAGTTTGACTATTGCATGCAGCACCACCACCACCTATGCCTGTGCTGCGTAGTTTCCTGGGGCACAATGGTCTCTGCAGCTGTGTATCAACGTAGCCTGCAGCTACCACCATGCTCTTCCAGACTGACATTAAGGTGGGGCTGTGAGCAGACCCAGCCTGCCCCTGTATTTCCAGACTGACATACAGGTGGAGCTGTGGGGACCCTGCAATAATGCTGGGCAATCTACATGCAAATCAGGCCATAATGAGATGCTAATATGGATGTTTGCCCATAGACTGCCTAAGTAGGGTCATTTGCATGTCACTTTTGAATATAGCAAATTTTTGCCCCGGGCAAACATCTTAGCGCCAGGCAATCATGTTAGCGCTGTGCAAGCTCTGCACAAATGTGTTTGTGCTGCAGAAACCTGTCCGAACCATAGTACAGCTCTACAGTATTTGCCTGCACTGTTTGCAGCTTTAGTAAATCCACTTCTTTGCTAGCACATACATTAGCCACGTAATTCACCTTTACCTTCCTCCACGTCTATGTGCACTGGGCTGTTGTTGTGGTTTGCACTTCCTGGAACTATATTCAGAGCTGTCTTATTTGCTGGCTATGTTTGCACTGCACTCCAAGTCCTATTTGCATGGCTTCATTTACACGCTATATTCAGCTGCTTTAGCCCCGGGGCTATTCCTTTGAATAAGGCGTGCAATTGGTTCTGGACTAATTTAGTATGCTGTGGAGTGCTAATTTTGCCCTGGGGCTAAGTTTTGAATATTTGACCCCAGGGGGGCTATTACAAGTTATATCGCCCAATATAAGAGGGAGCAGCGGGAAAAAAGGGAGGAACTGGAGTTCTGACTTAAAGCTTTAGAATAAAGGGTAACAGGAGGGGAGACAGGTAACTGACTGTGAATCAGGAGGCTCTAAACATGCTCTTGCTGGGGGAAGCCCAGAAATCTTGTCTCCTTATTAAAAAGCAATTTTATGAAAGGGGTAATAAATGTGGGCCTATGCTGGTAAATTAGATTCGGGGAAGAAAGGGGCCGACCCATATCCCTGTAATTAAAAATACTCGGGGGCACCTAGTGAAAGAAAGGAGACAGATAAGGGATGTATTTCAGCAGTTTTATCAGAAGCCGTATGAGGCACAATGCATGGGAAAGTTAGAAAAGGCAAGGGAGTTCCTTACGAACATATGAACATATGAAAATGCCAGCAGAAACAGACCTCATGGTCTATCTAGTCTGCTCGATTGTGCAGCTAGCCCCTCAATTTGCAACTGCCCCACCCTTTCCTCCCCCCCTCACAGTCATCCCCCCTCACTCTGTTCCATCCCCTCTTGAAACAGCCCATCATCCTGCAGGAAACCACCTCCTCAGGTAATGTGTTCTACTTGCCTACCACCCGTTCAGTGAAAAACTGTCTCCTCCTTTCCCTCCTGAATTTCCCCCCCCTCCAACCTCAGTTGATGCCCTCTTGTATCCCTCCTTCTTCTGATGCAGAATATCTCTACTGTATTAGTCTTGTTTATCCCCTTCAGGAACTTACTTAAAGGTCTTGATCATATCTCCCTTATCCCTTCTTTCCTTCAGGGAGTACATGTTGATCAACTTACCCTTCCGATGCTAACTGACATCCAGAGGGAGAAACTAGGGGCAAAAATAACCAAGGAGGAAATTAGTGTTGCCATTCTGGGACTGAAAAGGGTGAAAGCAAGCGGGTCGGATGGTTTTCCTGCAGAATATTATAAATGTTTGCAGGACCCGCTGGCTGAAGCATTCTGGGAGGTATTCTGTGAGGTACGGGGGGAGGAGGTATTGCCTGCCACTTTTCATATTCATAGGATTCATAGGAAGATACTGAGCTGAATGGACTTACGTCCTATATGCTTGCCATGATCATCACCTAATTTCTAGTCTGGTACATATTTCTATCCCACTTTGCTGTAAACTCAGCAATGGATTTGCTGGCTACAACCTCCAACGGCAGTGCATTCCAAGCATGCACTACCCTATGGTTAAACCACCTTGTAGTTCTTACTTTGTTGCATTTTGATGCTGTTAGCTGCAATGGGTGGGACCTAGTTTTGTACATACAGCTATTAAATTGTAGTCCTGTAGCATCCCACAAATCATCATTTTGCCAAGCTCTATATACCAGGCACATGTCTCCACGCTTTCTTCGTTCCTCCAAGGAGTACACATCCAGCTCCCTCAGTCTAGTCCCATAGTCTTTACCCGCCATACTGCTAACAACTCTTGTTGCTCTCCTCTGTACCCTCTCCGACAGGGCAACGTCCTGTTTTTTGAAGGGTGACCACACCTGCGCTCCGCATTCCATTATGGGCCTCACCAGGGTCACATACAAGGGCAAAACAACCTCCCTACTTCTAGATGATATGTGCCTCAATATACAATTCAGGATTTTATTTCCTTTTTGGGCTATATTTTGGCAATTAGATGAAAAAGTCACATTGCCAGAAACTATTATCCCCAGATCTCTTTCCTCACATGTTATTTTGAGTGGTATATTTCCCAGTTTGTAAGGTAATTTAGGATTTCTATTACCTAGGTGCATGATGAAGCATTTATCTAAGTTTAGTGCCAATTTAAATTTATTTGACCATATAGCTATATCATCTATTGCCTCCTGTAAATTTGAAGCGTTTAATGCAATGTTTACTTCAGCTCCAACCCTACAATCAACAGCAAACTTTTGCAACCAAACAGATTTTTGTTTAATTTGAAGTGTTGACACATAAAGATTAAAGAGACAGGGGCCCAAGACCGTAACCACTTGTTACGAAGCCATGATCTGTGTATTACTGAAACCAGGAAAGGATGTTATGGAATGCTCCTCATATCACCCAGTTTCACTTTTAAATTTTGACCTTAAGACTTTGGTAAAAGGTCCTGGTGGGGCATCTGGATCAGCTGCTGTCGGGGTTGTTCCACCCAGACCAGACCTGGTTTGTACATGGTCATCTCTCGTATCGTAATATGTGTAAACTTTTGAATGTTGTGTAGGTTGTCTCTTGGCATCGTTGCGGTACCTGTGTGCTGTCCATGGATGCCGAGAAGGCATTCAACCGCATAGACTGGGAATACCTCTTTGAAGTACTGAAAAGGTTTGGTCTAAGGGACGGCTTTGTTGGGCTGGTCCAGGCACTCTATTGGGCTCCCGAGGTGTGAGTATTGGTCAGTGGTGCTCTAGCAGATAAATTTCCTCTGCTTAGGAGAATGCTTCAGGGGTTCCCTCTCCCCTTTGTTGTTCACCCTCACTATTGAGCCATTAGCGGTGAGTATTCGGAACCATATGGACATCCTAGGGGTTCAGGGATAATCTGGTCGAATGCATAAGGTTACCCTTTATCAATCAATCAATCAATCAATCAAAATCTTTATTTATCCAAGCTGGCACCATTGAGCAAGGCTCATTTGCAAGGTGGACCTGGTCATGAATACATCAAAGTACAGTGCAGAAGCAGGTATACAAAAAGCAATAATATACAAGGAAGAAAAAGTATATACAGTGTATACAGTACAGTACAAGGTTGAAATAAATAAAAAAAAACAGCATTATTTTACAATTGAAGAAGTCAGCAGATGTACAATCAACCATTGGCATACAGGGGTTATAAGCAGGAATCTTTTGAGTGAGGCAGCCGGCAACTACGCATATAGGGGAAAGAAGTCGTGTATAGGGTGGCAGGTCAGAGAGGAAAAGAAGAGGACTGGGGAAAAAAATTGAGCTAAAACCACAGAAAGTGACAACATGCTTTTGTATGTCACATATCCACAGAGATCAATGCCAGCTCTCCTACGAGTGATCTCGGAGTTCTCTGAGATCTCTGGATACAAGATCAATCTGGGGAAATCGGAGATGCTGGCCATGGGCAGGACAGCTAGAGAGTTCTGGGGCAATACCTGGGGACTAAAGGAAGTTACTACTTCATTTAAATACCTGGGTATTCAGGTGGGTAAGGACCTGGTTATGCTGTATTATATGAACATACGAAGAAGCCACCAGAAGGCGGCCATTTGGTTTATCTAATCTGCTTGTATTGCAGGGTCCACAGCTTGAGCTAATGTCCCTGCCCTCCCTCCCCACTCCTCCCATCCTCTCTACCCAATATATTTGCCTTCCCCTATGCCTATCTCAGCCTTTCTTAAAGTTGCCCACTGTCTTCAATGAGATCACCTCTTCCAGCATCGCATTCCAAGTGTCCTTCACCCTGTCTGTGAAGAAGTGCTTCCTGACCTCCCTTCAAAACCTCCCACCCTCCAGCTTAAGACTCTGCCCCCTTGCGTTATGGTTGCCACTCAGCTTAAAGAGACTCACCTTATCCACCTTATTTATACCTTTCAAGTACTTGAAAGTCCCAATCACGTCCCTGCTCTCTCTCTCCCTCCTGTCTTCCGGGGAGTACATGTTCAGTGCCCTCAGCCTCTCCTTATATGCCTTACCCTGCTGACCCACTATCATCTTTGTAGCCCTCCTCTGGAGCTTCTGCAGCAGGTTATTGTCCTTTTTGAGGTGTGGGCACCAGTATTGAACTCCATACTGTAGATGAGGCCTTACCAGGAACCTGTACAAGGGAAGTATAATTTCCTCTCTCCTACCACTGATCCCCCTAGATATGCATACCAGCATCTTGTTTGCCTTTGGTGCTGCTTTCTTGCACTGCATGGAGTGCTTCAGGTCACTACTGATCATCACTTCCCGGTCCTTCTCCTCCTCCTCCTCCTCCTCTAATGCAAATATTTGGACTCCACCCAGGTAGTACTCTGTCCTGGGATTCTTAGCTCCAATATGTGTAACTTTGCATTTCTTGGCATTGAAGCTAATTACCAGATTCTGGACCACCTCCCCAGCTTTTCCAGATCATCCTGTAGGTTCTGTATCCCTTCAGCTGTGTCCATTTCAATACACCCCTCTTATTAACATGGTTGGGGATGAGCTGTGAAGGTGGTGTGCCCTGCCCATCTTGTGGTTAGGGAAGATAATCTTATAAAAATGAATATCTTACCCCGAATATTGTACTTCATGGAAATGATTCATGTGGGCCCTACCAAACTGGACATTAAGAGATTAAAGAGCATGTTCTCAGCCTTCATTTGGCAGGGCAAATGCCCCTGCCTGAGTCTGCAACGCCTGAAGGCGGATGTGAATAAGGGCAGTCTGAATTTTCTGGATCTTAAATATTTTTTGGCTATCCAATTTCACTATATAAAAGACTGAGTATGTAGACCAGGGGAGGTGGAGTGGGTAGACTTAGAAGAAAGGATTGTCCTGTGCCACTCTCCGCCTACTTATCAAAGCAAGGCCATGGGGTGTATGGCAGGCTGCAGCAGACTATCCCCCTGGTGATAGCTGTCCTTGAAGGCTGGCAGCAAATTCATTGCCTTATGGGGGTGAAAGATGAGGGGATGTTGTTAATCCCGGTGGCTGGGAACCCCTTTTTTCTCCCAGGACTGTCAGATGCTGGGTATCGTGAATGGGAAGATAGGGGGTGACGTGCATGGGAGCTCTGTATACCAGTGAGGGACTGTATATTTTTGGGGCTCTATGGGAGCTCATGGGCCTGTCCCATGTGCATTTTTTCCACTATTCACAAATAAGAGCATTTGGAAAAGGGTGGCACCATGACTGGACTGCCGACTCTCCACTGGCACAGATGGAGCAATTAGTTTATGCTGCTGAGAAGGATAAGGGTTTCATTCACAAGGCAGCTCACCAGGGTTGGAGATTTTTCCCAGCTGTCACACATAAGAAAAAGGCCTTGTGGGAGGGGGACCTGGGGGTACCCATTTCTGAAGAAAGTGGCAAATGATTTTGGGCTTACACAGGGATATATTAATCTGTAACAAGTACAAGGAGTCATTTTATAAACTTATTCATAAGTTGTATTGCCCACCCCTTATATTCCACAAATTCAACCTTGCAGTCACCCCTCTTTGTGGGAGGTGTACCACAGAGCTGGGCTCTTATTTTCATTGTTTTTGGGCCTGTTCAGTTTTGCAGACCTTTTAGTCAGAAATTGCACACAAATCTTTGACTTTGCTGGGGCATCCAATTACGGTTGCTCCCTTATTGATGTTATTTGGTATTGAAGATATGTGGGGCTGGGCATGTGGGTTTTACTACAACGTTGGGCCCGGGTGTTGTTAATATTGGCACAGCACTGCATATTAAACACATGGGTCTCTGGGGTCAAACCTACAATCCAACAATGGCGCAATCTGGCTATTCAAGTATTAGCATTGGAACAACTTTCATATTTGGTTAGAGGAAGAGGCTAACAATTCTTCATTACTTGGGACCCCTTTCTCTCCTCTTTAACCCCTGTGGAGGCCCATATTATGAGAGATGGGTTTGAGTAGCAACCCTTAGATAGAGGGCATAGGTGCCAAAGTGTGGTTTGGAGGCGGATAATAAATGTATAATAACTGGGTCTTCATTTTTCTCATAGAAAACCTGTGGTGTTATTTGCCATAATTAAGGCGTGTTTATTACGGCAAACATGCACACGTTTTTTCTCATTCTGAGCATGCTCCTGCCATCAGTTAACGTCCCGACCGCTGGCTGCCCCTTCCTCTTTCCTCTCGGAGATGGAACCGTGACTACAGCTTGACGGTAAGTCACCAAACAAAACCCTGAAATGTTAACTTGAAAAATAAAACCTTCCTTGGACACAATACAATTTCTAAAGATGTTTCAATAAAAAAATGAAGCTGACTGCGAACTGCATACTGAAACCTTACAGGACAGTGATCGCACAGGGACCTCTTTTTTTTATTTTATATAATTGTTGTGATGAAAAATGAAAACCCAGCAATTTTATAAATTAAAATATGGGGTGGTGTGTGTAAACTCGAAGTTTACACACACCCTTGAGGTTAGATGCTTGCACAAACCCCTAGAACTTCTCTCTCTGGGTTTATGTAGCATCTAACCCCTCGGGTGTGTGTAAACAGCTCGATACACACACCACCCCATACTGTATTCTCTATGTCTCTCACTATGGGTCATACTCACCCTTTGATGTGACATTGACCTCCATTAGATGTAATGGCCATTATGCATTAGTAATTAATTCATTTTTGAAATTTCTGGATGTATTTTTGTTAAAGTTATAATACTGGAAAGAAAGAGCAATATTTATTTAATTTTTATGGTTAAACTGGAATGAATGGGACCCATATGTATATAGTTTTTTGATGCATTTGTTTTGCATTTGTCACACATTTGTATTGTTTGTTTTGTATTACTTGACCGAAACATTTAATAAACAGATTATGCAGAAAAGAAAACATTTAATAGTACACAGTATTCCAGAAGGAAGAGTGACGTGTGAAGGCATGGAATACTGTATTGTGACTAACATGACATCATATTGTTGCCCATTAAATGATGTGGTTCAAACACCTCAGACCAGACATAGCAGTGACAAACACAGTTTAATGATACTCTTCAATATTACTTTTCTGCAGTATTTTCTTATATAATGTGACAATCCACTGTAGGCACATATTCTTTGTCTGATATAATAATGTTCAGTCAAACATCTGTAGTTATACCTTTTACTAAGAGTATTGCTTTTTTTTTTAAATGTATAGTTTATTGAGGGTTTTTGTTTTTCAGTCAAGTGTACAGCTTACAAGAGTCATCAGAACAAGCAACTCTCCCAACCTGACCAGAGCTAACACAGGTGCTTCTTGCCTCGCCGACTAAAGCAAGGAAACAAAGATTTATTCTCATATGGTGTGAAAGACTCCTTACTGCTGCATAAATAAATATCCTTAAAAAAATGGTTCTAAAAATCAAAGAACTTTAATTGGGTAAAACCAGTCAGATGACTGTGCATTATTAGAGCATAATGAACAGTCATCCTGGTCGTAAACCTGACCAGATTTGTTAGTAGCCACATTACACAATGAACAAATCAGTCCCCCTACAACCAGAACTGATCTTCCATCACAAACATGGCTGCTACCTTTACACAATAAAAAACCTTCAGCTAGGCCCTCAAAACAAAACTACCTTAAATAAAGAAAAATAATCAAGTGTTGTTTCCTTGATCATTACACTCTCCTTACATATATAAACACATTAGAAACATTAGGAATTGTTCATAGTTTTCACTACAAGTGTTTCTTTGCTGGCAATGAAAAATCCTCCTTCTAACTTTACCTGCTTCTCAGGGAAGTCTCTTTTGCTTACCCTGACAGATATAATTGAGTCTGTAGCTCTACAAGAGGCCTTTGTTGTGTGTGTGTGTGTGTGTGTGTGTGCAATATGTTGGGAGAGGTACATTCTGCACGTGGAATTGAGCAGAAGCTTGAATCCCTGTGTTCCATGGCAAGCATTCCATGGTAAACATTCCATATATTAACATGGGGAAAGGCAGAAAAAAAATACCCAGGATAAAGAAAGTAGGCAATATTATATTCTAAACAGAGAAAAGGTGGAAAAACACAGTTACATAGGCAGAAGCAGAACCAAACTGCTCAGATACATTCCTGAATCTCATAAAAACACATACATTTCAATCATATGTATGTGTTTTCAGTTGAAATATATAACACCCCAAAAAAAGAAAAAGCAATCTGGCAGGTTCAAAGTTTTAAACACACTTCCACTGAAGTTAGCACTTGTACTGATTTGAAATGCAAAGCAATTTTTTTCTTAGAAAAGTGTGTGCCACGCATGGTTTTCATTATGTTTTATTGTTTTTATCTAACCCCCAGTTACCAGAATAGGTACTATTTTTTTTATATTTAGAGTTAGAATGGAAGCATATTTCAATGAAAGATTCACGTTTTATCTTTTTAAAATGATTTTTTTTCTTATTTTCATTCATTTTAAGTCAAATATTTAAACAATAGTTTATAAGAGCAATTAGACACACCAGGGTGTACCATTATGGTGAAATAATTGTATTTCTCAGGTGCATTTATTGGCACTCGGCTGCACCTCTTGCCTAACAATGCACCTTAGGCATGCAATTATTTCACCATAATGTACACCCTGTTGTGCCTTATTGCTTACCCATTGTAGCTTCTGCTTGCCACTGCACAGCAGCAGCAACAGATCGGTCTGTTGATCAACCAAAGAGGACTACCAACTCCAAATAAGAAATAACAAACTAGCAACCACTGAAAACAGGTGACACTATAAATGAAAACAATAACAAAAATCGTGATGCAAATACAAATCATAGAACAAGAGTATTGTGTTTTAAGGATAACATTTTAATGTAACATGCACAAGAATAAAAACAAACACCAACTCTCGGAATTTTGTATTTTTTAATTGTTTATGCTTGTTTTATAAATTAAGTATGAGATTCATGCTTTAGTTTTCTCTTTGGCTAGTTTAGATGCATACTTTTTTTTGTTTTCAGTTAGATGCAATAGGATTCCAGATTGTGTATTGATAAAGATCATTTTATTATAAGTACACATCAAGTAACACAAGATAAGTTTTATAAATGTAATGATCTCTAAATATATTTACTTGTTCCAGCACCATTGGTGTTTGGAAACTTAGAAACATAAAAACACAGAAAATGATGACAGATAAGGGCCGCTGGGCCTAACCAGTCTGCCCAGTTTTACTATCTTCATTTTTGCTGCAGATCTTACTTGATTTACTGTGTTGTCTCTCCCCCTCGATCCCAACAATTCCCTTATGCCTATCCAAGGCATTTTTGAACCCCACCACTGTTTCTGATCCCACTACCTCCACTGGAAGACTGTTCTAGGAATCCAACACTCTTTCTGTGAAGTAGTACTTCCTCACATCTCTCCTGAATCTACCTCCCGCCAGCTTCATAACATGTCCCTTTGTTCTAGAGCACCTTTTTCTCTGAAGAATACCGCCCACCTGTACTTTATTAACCCCTGTGAGGTATTTAAAAGTCTCTATCATGTCACCCATTCTCTATCCTCTATTCTGGGATTTACATATTGAGCTCCTTTAGCCTCTCCTTGTAGGGCATTTGATGCAGACCCTGCACCATTTTGGTAACCCTCTTCTGGACCGCATCCACTCTGTCTTTCCTGAGATGTGATCTTCAGAACTGAACACAGTACTCAAGGTGGGGTCTTACCAGTGACCTATATGGGGCAACACCACCTGCCTCTTCCTGCTGGTGATACCCCTACCTGTGCCTCCTAGTATCCCACTAGCCCTCCTGACTGCCTTGTCACACTGCCTGGCCATCTTTACATCAGCCTGTATGATTACCCTCATGTTTTTTTTCTTGCTTGGTTATTGTCAGCATCACCCCCCCCCATTTTGTACTCTGCCCTGGGTTTCTATGGCCCAAGTGCATCATTTTGAACTTTTTTACATTAAAACCCAGCTGCCATACCCTTGGCCACTCATTCAGGTTTTTCAGATCCCTGCCCATCCTTTCCACCCCCCAGAGTGTCCAGTCTGTTGTAGATCTTTGTGCTATCCACAAAGAGGCAAACCTTCCCTTCCAGCTCCTCTGCCATGTCATTTATGAAGACATTACAATGGACTGGCCACATGTATTGACACATGAGGTACCCTGCTGGTCACATTGTCTTCCTCAGAGTGAACTCTTTTTATCACTACCCCTCTGTCTCCTAGCTTTTAACCAGCATCTTACTCAGGTTACAACCTTATTGTCCACCCTCAAGCTACCTCACTTGCTTAGCAGTCTCCTGTGTGGCATGGTGTTGAAAGCCTTGCTGAAATCCAGGTAGGTTACGTTCACCGCTCCTCCCTGATCAACCTCCATGGTCACCCAGTCAAAGAAATCTATCAGATTTATTTGGCATGACCTACCCGCTGTGAACCCATGCCACCTTGGATTCTGTAACCCACTGGATTCTAGATATTCCACAGTCCTTTCCTTTTGCAATGTTTTCATTTACTTACCCACCACCAAGATCAGACTGACAGGTGCAGAATTGCCTGCCCCTTCTTTGCTACCACTTTTGTGAAGTGGGACTACTTATGCCTTTCTCCAGTCCTATGGGACCACTCCAATCTTCAGTGATCTGTTAAATAGGGCTGTCAGAGGTGCAGCTAGTACCTCTAAGAGCTCTCTAATCACCCTTTGATGCACTCCGTCTGGCCCCATAGCTTTGTCTGTCTTCAGGTTCATGAGTGCTTTGCTGACTCTGTCCACAGAAAAATGACAAGTGTCCATTTCCCCTTCTATCAAAGCTCCTGGTGCCTTATTGTGGTCCCTCTACTTCCCCTTCTACTGTGGACACTGAACAGAAGTATTTGTTCAAGGTGTCTTCCTTTTCTTGATCCCTCTCCGTACAGCCTCACTCCCTCTTCAACCATATAATCCCACCCTTTGTCTTTCTTTTTTCACTAACATGCCTAACAAACTCTGGTCAGAGCCAATATGGCTGAGGAGAGCTTTTAGGAGTGGCAAGAGCATTGCAAAGAATATGCGGTGCACTCACTGCACCGGAGTAAGCTGTAAGTAATACTGCAGCGATTACAGTACCACATATGCATGATACTCATGCATGCACTGTTTGCCCTGGAGTCAGCCATGCACAACATGGCGGCACTGACATTACTACATATGTGCAATAGTCACACATGCGCAGTTTAGGTCAGCACTGCTATGTTGCACACAGTGGCCATCATTTCTGCAATTGCAGAAAGGAAAAGTAGTGCACTGGGAAGAGGGTGTGTTTATGCGACCCATGGAGAGGAAGGGCTGCATAAACAGAATTATTGGAAACTATGCCGGAGCACTGTGGCAGCACACGAGACAGTGGTCTGGTCACGTGCTTCAACAGTGCTCTTATACAGATCTGTTGATGGCATAACGTCTGCTGAGCTTGGCCCATGCAGCCGTAAAAATTAGACTCAGAGGGAGACTATTAAACTAGAAAGATCTGGTCTGGGAATTGCTTGTCGTCACAGTCACTTTCTCATTCTTTTCTAAGCAGTAATGTTTGGTAAATTTGCCTTAACCATATTGATCTCAGTGCTGGTAGACTACTACTGGTTTTCCCCTGGTTGTAGTAGGCAGGGGTAGTAGAAGTAGTCTTGAAATGGTCGCTGGCTGACTGGCGCTCTCTGACTGTTTCTCTCTGACTGGTTGCCCTCTGTTCTGGCCTGGTGCTGTTTTTGTGTTCCTGGCTTCTTTATTACTTAACTAAGAGACATTCACAGTGGTGCCTGTGCCTTTTGAGAAATAGAAATCACTACTCTTAATAACTTATACACAGTATTAGTATTACTTTCTTAAATGTCAGAAACAGAAGAGTGATTTGAGAGCATTCTGGGAGTTAGCTGCCTTTTGACAAAACAATCCCACAGACAATATGTGGTGGGTAGCTGTCAGAGTTTCATGGTTCACACTGGTGCTTTAACTAGTAAGCTATAGGGCTGGTCAGAGTTCTGTGACTTGCCTGCCTTTTGACAAAATCATCATCATCTTAGAGGTCAGTGGCAGTTGTACATATTACAGCACTGGCACTTCCAGTAAGCTCTTCCACAATCACATCATTCACTCCTTCTCATGTCATTTCACTAATGTTGTTAATTACTACTTAACAGTGATTCAATTGTTTTTTGTAGAGATATGTTGATTAAAAGCAGTTTAAAACGATTTTTAACATACAGTTACCATAAAACAATAATGGGTATAAAAGGTTTGGATAATGTTCGGATAAGGTTCTGAACCTTTATTTGCTTATCAGAACCTTTTAGAACCTCATAACCTTTTGAAGTTCTCTCATCCGTATTCCTCAGTCACCTTGGGGAAATAGGTGGCGATAATGAGTGCATGTCTTGAGACAAAGTAACAACTGGCTAACAATAGCAAGACTACATGTTGGGGCTACTGTGCAACTGCCAAAGATGCGTCCCTCCACATCCCAAAAAGGCTTCACCTGTGATGCAAGCCTTCTGCTCTGCTTTCACAATTGATTTTTTTTACTGGACTACACAAAACAAACATAGCCTTCTAGTTGCATAGGAAAAGGCTGGTGACACTGTAGACAGGAGGCTACTGCACAATTGCCAAAGGGCTGCCCCAAAGGGGTTCACATGTGACACAAACCTTTACTGGCTCTGCTTTCACAGTTTGTTATTTATTGAACTGCACAAAACAAAAATGGTCCTGTGCTTGTGTTGGAAATGGCAGATGATGCTGAAGACAGGGGCTACTAGGCAACTGCCAAAGGGCTGTCCCTATCCCCAAAAAGGTTTCACACTTGAAACAATCCTTTACCGGCTCTGCTTTCACGGTATTTTTTTTTGTTTGTTTACTAGAGTACACAAAACAAAAATGGTCCTGTACTTCTGTGGGAAATAGCTGGTGATGCTAAAGATGGGGGCTACTATGCAGCTGTCAAAGGGATGTCCCTCTTCCCAAAAAAGGCTTCACATAGTTGTTTTCTTCATTAATCTGTTTCTCTCTCCTTCTGACCAGCCCTCTTCCTCCAGCTCCCCCAGCACCATCACCCCGGCATCCACCAGACTCATCTTTGTTTCCACAAGGTGCCATCTGGCCAAGTGCAGCACCTGCGGGGGGTTGGCATCATCCTGTCGGTCTGGATTTTTTTTTGGATTTGCTTCCTGACCCTGAGCATGGAGAGAGGTGTGCAATGACACCAATGGCTGAGCTACGCACGCTTTCACGTGTGGCATGCCGGGTATCTGCCCTGCATCCACCCTCAGCATTATGGGTCCATTGCACCAGCTGCCAGCCACTGCCAGGGGCCAGTCATACAGCGGATTCCATCCCCACCCCTCCCCTGGAGAGGACAGCAGTCCTCCGGATGCTCTATCCTCTTCTTCCTCGGCCGACCCCCGGTAGCCCACCTCGCACCATGAACATGGGTTGCTGGTGTGGCAGGAGGTAAGGCACAGATGCCTCAGCCCTCCATGCCACTGGGCTGGCAAAAAGGCTTCACATATAATGCAAGCCTTTACTGGCTCTGCTTTTGCAATTTGTTTTTTTATTGGACTACACAAAACAAAAATGACTGCATACGTGGAAAATGGCTAGCAGTGCTGCAGACAGGGGTACAGTGCAACTGCCAAAGGGCTGTCCCTCCTCCCAAAACAGGATTCGCCACACACACACACACACACACACACACACACACACACACACACACACACCACACACACACAGTCTCTGTTGTAAAATCAAATGTAAACTTTTTTCTTCTTTTTAAGTCTTTTGCTGGAAAATGGTACAGTCTATTTCTTTTCTTGTTTAAAGCCTTTTCTTACTTTCTGTAAACATTTATTTGTTAAAAAAACCTTTATTTTTCTGATTTTATTTTCTGCAGTTGTGCACTGTAAAGAAAAGACAGTGCTGTACACTTGTGTGTACACTTGCAACACAGCATCCAGTCCAAGCAGTCATCTCTGTCTCCATCTTGCTTTTTCCCCACTTTCTTTCTTTACTTTTAAATTTTCTTCTTCAAATTCTCTTCTGTTCTGCATCTGTGTGCATGCTAGGAAGTATGTACCCTCCGATACACAGTCTCTGCGATATAGTCTGTCTTTTCCTTTTTCTCTATTCTTCTTTATTGTTCTTAATTTGCTTTCATAATCATTATTTTTTTCAAACTCTTTAATGTTCTTCTGCAAATCTGCAAACTATAAGCATTCTGGTCTCTGCCCTCCCCAACATACACCGTCTCCTCTCTAGTCAGTGTTTTGTTATTTTTCTTTGCTACTTTGCAAAGTTTTCATTTTCTTCTTAGTTAAAAACTACTTTTTTCTCCTCCTATCCTGTCTGTCCCTAGCTCATCACTCCTTTCTTCTCCTGGGTTTGGCCTGCTGAGTGCTGCTACAGGTGAATGGCAACAGCCAGAAAATTCAGCTCCTTCCCCATGGCATATTGAGCTGGAATGGTATGGAGGCATAGGTGCCGGAACCTATGGTTGCAGGGGTGCTGCAGCTGTCCATTTTTGCCCATGAACATTCAAAGTGCCCTTTTGCTTGCAGACACTACTTTTTTACCTTGTGCCCTTTTGAACGTCAGCACTCCCACTTTTCCCCATGTTCCGGCACCGATGTATCAAGGTCAGAGTCACATGGCTATATATACCCCCTTGAGGTACCCTTTGACCTCTCCTCAGCCTCGTACACCTGTCACATGATAGGCATTCAAGCTGGGAGGCTGGGGGAGGTATAAAAATAAATGCACTGAGGTCTTACCTAGCAAGATTCAGTTAAGGTCTCATGAAAACCAAGTAGCGTGCATTCAGGGTGGCTCAGTTTTCTTCAGAGAGGTTCTGCACATCACTATTTATAACTACTGCTTTAATATTTAACATATCACTCATCATGTTTATTGTTATGGAAAACAATGCTGAACCCAGATTTGTGAACGGGTCTCAATCTGAGCATTTGAACTTTGCCTTGGGTGATGAAAGAATTCAGTGAATCACCTCTACTTCATTAGATGCACAGTCAGACTGCCTAGTAGTTTGGATTCCTGGTTTCACCTCAACAGCAGAGGTTCAACTCATATTATGGGAAAAATGCTTGGATGGTGGTGTTGTTCTGAGAGTGCACTAAAGGGTGAATGAGGAGATCCCAGGTTTAAATCCCATCACAGCCACTCACTACTCGTGTTGTCATAAGTGTGTCATGTGACTTCCCTGTGAATCATTCCACCCAGAGGTAAAATGGGTTGACAGCAGGCCTCCAGTATAAAAAAAATGTTTCTCCAGCCTGTTGGCACAGTGGTAGCACTACTGCTTGTGATGTCAGTGACCAAGTTCAGGAATGAACTCTGGTCATCAAGGGCCAACTGAAAGAAGGAGGTTGGAGCATCCAGTGGACAGCTCTTATCCTTCAGTGGGGGAGGCATGCTTGATCCACCACTTGGCTGCCACCTACTGAAGGATGGGTTGTGTCATGGCTGAAGCAGCTACAGCAAGGGATGCTGAGGATGTGGCTGATGTTAACATGACTCTCTACTGTATGGGTAATGCCCTCTGTTTGACTTATGGCTGCTTCCTAGGTGAGGGAACAAAAAAAGGGGAAATCAGCAGTGGCTGGTCATATGAAGGCTTTCCTCCACCCCACGTCCATGTTGGACTCCTTTTCCTGACCACTGGAGGCACTCCAGGCTTTGCCTCCTGTGTGGGTGGCTGGAAAGTGTGGGGAGGAACCTGCCAGGTTGCTGCAGTCAGATGCAGCATCAGGGAGCAAGTCGAGAGGGCAATGAAGCGATATGTTGCATGTGGCTCATGGTATCACAGTGGATAAAGAAAATGGAGCCTCAAGGGAGAGGAAGAGGCACTGGAAGCAACTGGAAGGGTGTCCTAGCCAGAAGGCTAGGCAACATAAAGAGAACTGAAAAAACATAAAGAGATGTTGTATCTCAACTGGGCTTATAAATAAATAAAAAAATTAAAAATAAACAAATTACTGCTAATATTATAAATCACTTAAGGGTTTTCAGCCAATCAGCAATCAGAGCCGCAGGCCATCTTATGATGCATACAGTTGTCATTTCATGCTTGGAATGTAACACTAGAGTGATACATGAGGCGTGGGTGGGAGGAGGGCCAGCACTAAATGTGCCTTTTAAATTAGACAAAAAAAAAAAAACAGACTGGAAAACGTATCATAAATCACTCAAGGCAAGTTGAATGACTTTTAAGTTAACAGATGCTGTAAGGGATGTCTTTTGTAGTTAACAAGATATTATCTCACTCTGTTTGGGGCAGACAGACCTGCTTAGCTTTGCTTCATGGTCCTCTTGCCTAAACAAACAAGCCTGCCCAGGTTTTTGTAGTTGACTGCATGGAGGAGATATAATGGGGGACCTCCTTCATGAGACCTGAATTGGTCCTGTCACTGGTAGCAGCTGCAGGAGCTGCAGTCAAGTAGGTACACCTTTAGGCCTTGTTTGAAGACCTTAAGGGAAGAGCTTTCTTGTACTTTATTGGGGAGGCCGTTCCAGATGGTTGGGAATCCAATGGTGAAGGACCTAGACCCTGTTTGGTTCCTTGCTTTGGGGGGTATAGAGGAGAGTGTGTTTAGATGACCTGAGAGGGCGCCTGTCTGGTTTAGTCATTAGCAAGTCTTTGAGACTTGGGGGGGGCATTATTACTCCTAAGTTTATAGACTACGGATAGAGCAGAGTATTCCATACTACCATCAAGTGAGGGCCACTTCAGGATTTGGAGTATTCTACAATGATCTTTTAAACAGCCCTTGTGGCAAAGCATCTGATAGCATGGTATGGGGATTTAAGTTTATTCTGCTCTGTGCTCCTGACTGTGTGCAGGATGGGGGAACCATAGTGTACAGTGGGCAGGAGGGTACAGCTGGCAATTTTTAGCCATGATTCAATAGAGAAGTATGGGCTTAGCCTATAGGGGAGCCCTATTGTTTGATGCAAGGTCTTAGTGAGGCTTTCAGTGTGGTCCTTAAAGGTGATATCTTGGTTTAGGAGAACTCCCAGTTACTTGATAGAGTTGACAACCTCAAGCTGGGATCTGTATGAGAAAGAAGTTTTTAGCAAGTCATGTCTCTGAGGGCCTAGGCTTTTCAGTCCAAAGAGATGGCTTTTGGTTTTTTCCTGTTGAGGACCAGTTTGTTGGTAAGTAGCCAGTTCTCAAGTATGTGCAGGTCTCTTGAAAGCATAGCATTCAGACTGTTGACATAATTTGAGTTGTGGTAAATAACCGCGTCATCAGCATATAGCAACAGTTTAGCTTCACTGCAATTGTTCGGCAGCTCGTTTAAATAGAGTGAGAATAACAGTGGGCCCAATATTGATCCTTGCAGGACACCTTCATTGATGGGGCATTTGTCAGAGAGGGCTCCTTTCCATTTAACAAATTGTGACCTGTCTGTTAGGTAATCTGAGATCCACAGTAGCGACAGATTGTCTAAACCTAAAGAGGTTAGCTTTGAGAGGAGTAGTTTGTGGTTTACAAGATCGAAGGCCATATTGGTACCCAGGGAGCATGATAGGGACACAGAGTTAGAACAGAGAGTTAATTTCATTACTACATATACTACACAGTGGAAGGAGATGGGGGATGTGACTCACTACAGCCCATTTTGAGAAAATAATCTAATATCTGATTGGGATCCTCTGCAATTGGTAGTTGTCCCTGTGTCTGGTGCAAGTATTGTAGACATATGAAAAAAGTTAAAACCCTTACAAGCAAGACCACAGGGAGAGAGTTCTCAATAAGACAGCTGATTACCTTTAATGCAGTGGGTGTAGTGTATAGGGCAGAATGTACATGCAGGGCTCACTATGTTGGAAAAACTATATGCCCAGTAAAGCAGAGAATAGATGAATGTACTAGAATCATAGAACATAAGAATGTGCAGAGTATATTACCACCCCATATCAAATTTATTCAAGGCCAGGGAATGCATTGCTAGTCTTTTTTTTTTGGCATTGAAAAAGTTTCACTTGGACCACTGGGAGAAAATTTGGATACAGCTTTACTTAATCAAGCCCTAAATATCATGATATCAGGACAGAAAAGGGGTTAGGGTGCATTCGGATGGAAGTGAGGAGATCAAGAAAATTTATTGTGGTGCTATACTCTATAAAGACCATGCCGAAACAATACAACATGTATGTCAAGGAGAGAAACACCAGCTTGGCATAGATGCTGAATTCTTTGGTGTGGTGTTATACTGCTGCAAGTTAAATTGTGTTGGTATTCATTTTTGAGTGGGGGATTGTGAGAAATATCAGTTGGCTGTCAATTCTGACCCACCTTTTCTTCTCCTTTGATGACAAAACTGCTGCTTTAAGAATATGGGCTATGTAGACCATTATGATCCATCATATTTTCAATAAACCTCAACTTTTTAAGCCCTGTGGGTCACTGTCCCACATAGGAAAACTGACCTTCTCACTCCCCTCTGAGTGCAGACCAAACCCCCTTTTTGTGTTGACAAATTTCTCCCCTTCCCTGTCTGCACCTTGCTTAGTGGCAGTGAATTTTTGTAGCATTTTTTAATTCTGCATATCTATGTGTAATCCCTAGGTGGCATTACCCCAAGGGCTACTACCCCTGCCTGCTTGGCTAGTTGCAGGTAAAGGGGCCCGGGTAGTGAAACGGGTGCCTCCACCCAGAGGACAGGGTTGTTGGTAGCAAGGCTAGCCTGGGTACAGCCCTCCGGGACACTGTAACCCCCCTCTTTCCCTTCTAGTGGCCTAGGCAATGTACAGTAAACACTTTCACAATAACTCTTGTTCACCATACAAATCCCTGCTCTGTCTGCAGTTACCACCAGGGCTGGTTCCTCTGGCTCGACCTTGGAGACCCCCTGTAAAACAAGGTTATGCACAGCAAATAGCAACAGTACAGTACTTTTGACACAAACTGGAACCACAGTCAGTTTAAATGCAAAAAGAGTTAGATCTGATTTACTTAGGGGACTTGAACAAGGGAGGGGTGTAATCAGGTTGATTGGCTTAAAAGCTAAATCAATCAAGCAGTCATGCGTGCACTTTAGAGTCCCTGCACAGTCACGCAGTCTGGGTACCCAGGTGGGAATAAGGTGGGCTAGCCTGGAACCTTGCCTGGGGTAGGCTGGCATCGCAGCTGTTTGGAGCCCTGTGATGGAAGAAAGAAACATGCACAACCACACACAATTTGTAATCTGAAGCTGGGTGGCTCAGTTTGTGACAGGGAAACAACAAGTGAATTAGATGACAACACTTTTGATTTAGCTGATGTTGCAGGGAGCTGTCCTGGTGTTTACTCACGATACCCAATACCAGACACAGGAGGGATGAAATTGAGACTGCAGGTTGATGAGCTGGAGTGCCAGAAGAAGTAGGGCCCACTCGAATCACCGAGGCATCATTCCTGTTCAAGGCATTGAGCAGGGAGCCAATTCCCAGGCAGGTCTCTTGTCAATGGTTTTCTCTGTGGCATGAGTAATCTGGCTGGGCCAGTGTGACAAGGCCCAGACCGAGGAACAGTTCGGATGTGAGTCCGAGAAAGCTGGATGCAGCCTCCAGCAAGCAAGGCACAGTTAAACACATAGTGGGGAACCAACTTGTGACCCACTAGCAGCACACAGCACACAGCACATTTATAGTAAAGCAATCACCACTATACCAGATGGATGACAGTCCAGTTGCAATCACAGAATCTCTGTTCAAAACCCAGGAGTGCAGCGGTAAGTGAAGGTCCTGGCAGGCCAATTGCAGTCAGCAAATCTTTGGTCTTCTTCAGGTTTTAAGCCTGGTCACCAATTCAGTAGCTTAAATCTCTCTCACAACTTTGGATACAGTCCGATTCTTTGAAGAGCTCCCTCACAAGGGACAACAGACAGGCAGGCCAACTTCAACCCTTCCACAGTTCTCCTGCGAGAACTACGCAGGAGCTGCTGCTCGAATGTCTTGAGATGTTCACTCTTTCAATTTCCGACTCAGACTGATTCTGTGCTGCAAGCAGCCTGGGACTTTCCCCAGGATCCAAATGGTTCAGATGGCTGATCCATCTGGCTGTCAATACAAGGGCTCCCCCTCCAGGTCCATTTAGGCGCCAAAGTCTCAAAACTACAATTCCTACAGAATTTTGCTCCCACAAGACCCCTTGGGACTGACATCATTTTAGGATCCCCAAAGGTACTGATTGGTCCACAATAGCAGTCCAGAACCAAGATGGTGGTGCAATATCAAAATGTCCATGCTGCAAAAAAGGCAGGTTAGACAAACTTTCATGACATTACATTTACTATAGCTACTCAGCAAATAAGTACAGCTTTCAGTAAAGCTCCCGCTGCGCAATTAGCAATGGCAGAATGGAGCAATAATGCAGCAGCCCAGGTGGGACTCAAGTCTGAAACTACTTGGCCCCCACCCAGATTAGTTACTGCACTGTGAATAGGCATCTTTTAAAAAGACAGTACACGGAGGCTATAAGGGCACTCACAGACAATATCTGTTAAATGGTTAATACACAGGATACCAGCCTGGCCATGGGCATTTAGGCACATCCAAGGAAGATTTTTCAGTAACCCCCATTTGTAGGAGGTTACACCCTTCCTGGCCTGGAAAAACTTAGCATCCACATCAAGTCTACAACATCACGATATTGAAGAAGCAATATATACAAGACATACGTGACACTAGCATATTATGGAAATAATATCTGATGCATCAGTTAATGTAAGCTTATCACATTACTACACATTTTCAATACACTTTACAATATTATATCCATATTAACAATACTTATGCATGTTTCATACATGTGGTACTGATTCCACTATTATTAGCATACTATTAACATTATAATACTGATTCGTGTTATAACCTCTTGTACATTAAACTGTGTAAGAGGGGGCCCTTCCCTATCAGCTAACTTGGGGCTGGATGGGGCAGGTGCACCCTTTGTTCTTCCTTCTCGACATAATTTTCAGAATATCTAATGTGGAGATAGATCCGCAGATCGAATACTTTTGACAGGGAAATCTGGATGCCAAAACAGATTGAACAGCACTCTGCACAATCAAGCAAACTTAGCCTCTAGGAACCTCAAGCGGTCTTCCACAGTAGCTTCTGTAGTCTCACCACTAGCGCCAGGCTCTTCACCGGAAACTTCAGACTGAACCCCCCTGAAGGCCAGTCAAAGCAGCGGGTCTCAGAGCCACAGCCAGATCCACTTCCAGTGATCACTCAGTCCTCCTAGTTGCTTGCATCAATAACCAGAAGTCAGGTGCGTTAATGAGGCACTGTTGCATCTGCAGCTGAGACATCAATGACTTGGGGTCTATAACCAAGGTTAGTAGCTGACTCATCCTCATCCAGTCCACTGTCAAGGGTGTAACCTCCCCTCGGGCTAGCATTTTCTGCAGCACCCCTTCCAGCCTCAGAAGGTATGCAGATAACAACTCTCCCTGCTGTTGCCGAAGGGTGTAAACTTTTGCCATAAACTTCCTCACATCCTAATCAGGGTTGAATACAGTTCCCAAAGCATCCAAATACTGCTGGGAAGTTGCATGAGCATCCTGTTCCTGAAGCCTCCGCACAACTCGTAAAGCAGGCCCTCTGAGTGAAGCCACAATTGCCTGCCACTTCTGGTCATCAGTCCCAGACCAATCACTTAACATCCACTCAGCATGAATCCTCCAGGTCTCCCAATCTTCCTCCCTGCAAGGGGTGGGCACAATCCCAGAGAACACATTCTCCATGATTTACCAAAGGTGGGAAACCAGTTGCGTCAAATTTCTTCAACGAAGTCAAACATTCGTCCCCCTGGCCACTAGGGGGCGCTAATCCCAGCGGTGCCTCCAAGATGTAACCCCTAGGTGGTGCTACCTCAAGGGCTACTACTCCTGCCTGCTTGGCTAATTGCAGGTTAAGGGGCCTGGGTACTGAAACAGGTGCCTCCACCCAGAGGACAGGGTTGTTGGTAGCAAGGCTAACCTGGGTACAGCCCTCTGCGACACTGTAACCCCCTCCTTCCCTTTTACTGGCCTGGGCAATGTACAGTAAACACTTTCACAATAACCTTTGTTCACCATACAAATCCCCACTAAGTCTGCACTTACCACCAGAGCTGGTTCCTCTGGCTTGACCCTGGAGACCCCCTGTAAAACAAGGTTATGCACAGCAAATAGCAACAGAACAGTACTTTTGACACAAACTGGAACCACAGTCAGGTTAAATGCAAAAAGAGTTAGATCTGATTTATTTAGGGGACTTGAACAAGGGAGGGGCATAATCAGGTTGATTGGCTTAAAAGCTAAATCAATCAGGCAGTCATGCATGCACTTCAGAGTCTCTACACAGTCACGCACTCTGGGTACCCAGGTGGGAGTGAGGTGGGATAGCCTGGAACATTGCCTGGGGTAGGCCAGCATCACAGCTGGTTGGGGCCCTGTGATGGAAGAAAGAAACATGCACAACCACACACAATTTGTAATTCAGAGCCGGGTGGCTCAGTTCGTGACAAGAAAACAAGTGAATTAGATGACAACACTTTTGATTTAGCTGATGTTGCAGGGAGCTACCCTGGTGTTTACCCATGATACCCAATACCGGACACAGAAGGGATGAAATTGAGACTTCAGGCTAATGAGCTGGAGTGCCAGGAGAAGCAGGGCCCACACAAATCACTGAAGCGTCATTCCTGTTCAAGGCGTTGAGCAGGGGGATGATCCCCAGGTAGGTCTCTCGTCAGTGGTTTTCTCTGTGGCGTAAATAATCTGGCTGGGCCAGTGTGGCAAGGCCCAGACCGAAGAACAGTTTGGATGTGAGTCCAAGAAAGCTGGATGCAGCCTCCAGCAAGCAAGGCACAGTTAAACACACAGTGGGGAACCAAATTGCGACTCACTAGCAGCACACAGCACATTTATAGTAAAGCAATCACCACTATATCAGGTAGATGACAGTCCGGTTGCAATCACAGAATCTCTGCGCAAAATCTGGGAGTTCAGCAGTAAGTGAAGGTCCTGGCAGGCCGATCGCGTTCAGCAAATCTTTGGTATTCTTCAGGTTTTAAGCCTGGTCACCAATTCAGTAGCTTAAATCTCTCTCACAACTTTGGATGCAGTCCGATTCTTTGAAGAGCTCCCTCACAAGGGACAGCAGACTGGCAGGCCAAACTCAGCCCTTTCACAGTTCTCCTGCGTGAACTACGCAGGACCTGCTGCCTGAATGTCTCAAGCTGTTTACTCTTTCGATTTCCCACTCAGACTGACTCTCTGCTGCAAGCAGTCTGGGACTTTCCCCAGGATCCAAAGGTTTGGTTGGCTGATCCATCATCTGTCTGTCAATACAAGGGCTCCCCCTCCATGTCCATTTAGGCGCCAAAAGTCTCAAAACTACAATTGCTAAAGAATGTTGCTCCCACAAGACCCCTGGGGACAGACACCATTTTAGGGTCCCCAAAAGGTACTGATTGGTCCACAATTGCAGTCCAGAACCAAGATAGTGGTGCAATATCGAAATGTCCATGCTGCAAAAAAGGCAGGTTAGACAAACTTCCATAACATTACTTTTACAATAGTTACTCAGCAAATAAGTACAACTTTCAGCAAAGCTCCCTCTGTGCAATTAGCGATGGCAGAATGGAGCAATAACACAGCAGCCTGGGTGGGACTCAAGCCTGAAACTACTCGGCCCCCACCCAGATTAGTTATTGCACTGCGAATAGGCAGCTCTTAAAGAGACAGTACATGGAGGCTATAAGGGCACTCATAGACAATATCTGTTAAATGGTTAATACACAGGATACCAGCCTGGCCATGGGCATTTAGGCACACCCAAGGAAGATTTTTTGGGAATCCCATTTGTAGGGAGGTTACATATGCAGTCACATAAAATGCCTACGAACATCCTTTGTAAGCTTCCCTCTATCAGTTTCTTCATATTTCCTCCAGTGTTTATGTAACCCCCCCCACAAATGGGGGGTCCCGAAAAGTCTTCCAAGAGCCTGCCTAATTGCTCACTGCCAGGTTGGTGTTCGGAGCTAAAGCCATTTAGATGTTGTTACCAGTGAGTGCCTTTAAAGCCTACATGTACTGTCTCTTTAAGTGCTGTCTGCTTGTGTGTTTACATGCCTGGATCCCGCCCAGGCTGCTGAATCCTCGCTCCGTTTCTACCATCGCTAGTGGCGCGGGGGAGCCCTGTTAAGAGATATAACTAATTGCTGATGAACATTTAGAGTGATAAAGATATAGAGTGGGATATTCAAAAGGGTTGCTCAATGCGTAATAGGGTTGCGCCTGTGCAAGTCCGAAAATTCGCCATTCTGCGATATTCAGTAGGAGGCAGTTGCGCCACTAAAAACATGCTGAGCAACAGTGCAATGCTAATGAAGGCATGTGCAACGAGAGAGGTGGAACCATACATAAAGTGCACAATCACGATATTCAAAGACTTTTGCCAATGCGCAAACTGTGGACCAGGCGGAAGTTGGGCCATAGCGAAATGAGCCAAAATAAAAAGGAGCAAGGAAGAGGTGCAAGAACGCTATAGGAAGCCACATGAGGCAGGGAGACAGACAAGGCCAGAGGGAGAAACAGTGCAGGCCGGGGAGAGCAGAGGACAGAATAGGGGCAAGGGAAGGTGTGTGGGGCCACAGGCGCAGAGGCCAGTAATTGTATCCGGTGCAGTGGAGGTAGCAGTCAGGACAGCCGGGGAACAGAGCAACAACAGCTGGGGGGACACAAGCCAGGGACATGGATAGTGCCAGCTTCCACATGGAAGCTGTAATGAGGGGTGAGAAGGCATGCTGCAGGGGGACGTGGCTGTGGAAAGGCCCGTCGGCGGTACACCCCCAACAGGCAGTACCGGGCCCGCACCAGCTTTGCGCTCTACTCAGATGTTGAGATTGTGGGCCGGTACCACCTGAACAGGGCAATACTGAGGCGGCTCTGTGAGCTGTGCAGTGATGTGATGCAGGCATCCTCACGACGGAGTCATGCTCTGTCAGTGGAGACAGAGGTAACAGCCTGCATGTGCTTGCTCACCACGGGTACCTTCCAGAGACCAACAGGAGACACCACAGGCATAACACAGTTGGCCACGTTATGCATCCTCACTCAATTCCTCAGCGCACTGCTGCCACATGCTGCGGAGTGCATCCATTTCCCCAGCACTGCGGCAGACCGCACAGCAAACATACAGGAGTTCCACAGGGTAGCACGTATGCCTGACGTGCTAGGGCGATAGACTGCACCCATGTGGCCATTCGCACACCACCTGGTCCCGATGGGGCCACCTATATGAATCGGAAGGGTTATGCCAGTGTCAGCTGCTAGGTGGTGTGTGATGCCAGTGGGCACATCATCAGTGCCTGTGCTACGCACCCTGGGGGAGCACACGTTTCATTTACATGGTACCAGTTGGCACTGTGCCATCGATTCAAGAGTGGGGACATCCCCATAGGACATCTAGTGGGTGAGTATGCATGTAGGACTGACAAATCGGGGGCAAGGGTGGGTAAGCCACAGGTGCCATGGGTGTGGCATACAGGGTTGGGGCAATATGAGTCTGAACAAGATACTAACCTCCACTATCTCCACAAGGTGACAGTGGATACCCACTCCATCCCTGGCTGCTCACACCCTACCGGCGGCCCATGACCCCAATCCAGCAATGCTTCAATGAGGCACATGCCGCCACATGCAACATCATTGAGCGGGTGTTTGGGATGCTGGAGGCGCGCTTCCATTGCCTAGACACCTCCGGCGGTGCCCTACAGTATAGCCCCTCAAAGGCATGTGGGATATTCCTGGCCTGTTGTATCCTGCACAACATGGCCAAAGACTGTGGGATAGCCGTACAGGTCGAAGAGGGGGACAGCGATGGGGATGCCGGTGATGCCAGTGATGATGGGGATGGGCAGCCCCCCCCTTGGATGACGTGACCCCCGACTGATCTGGCTGGCCCAGCTGCACCGGGACACCATCACAGAGGAGCACTTCACCCAACACAGGTAAGTCATGGGGCCATGTGCAACCAACAGTGGTTAGGGCACAACTCACATACACACAGGGAAACACACCAGGAGTGCATTACGGCAAGGGAAGTGGCAGGGCACAGAAACACACACATACAACCAGGGAAGGGTGAACAGCAACACGCCACATGGACGGACACACACACACACAATAGGCACAAAGTGCACAGTGGTCAGGTGAACAACAGAGCTGGAACACAGACACTAAAAACACACATGTCCACAGGCCACCATGTCCACTGACTGTCCATGTATGTGTGTCAGATGCTGGGCACCTTTGCACTTTGGTGTACAGCGCAATGCAGGCATCATCATGCACATGCACCTGTGGACAGCAGTCGGGAGGGTGTGGTGGGGTCCGTGTGTTCATGGTAGGGAGGGCACCAGTGCACTGCCCACCGAAACACACATTGCACACAGGGCAGCACCAGACAGGGCCCACACTGGGAGACAGCTCAGTCTTGTGGCATATTGCCACGGCCACCTTGGATGCATGGGCGGCCCCGCCGAGACCCAGCAGCACTGGCAGACTGAGCGCGGGCCTCATTGGGTGGCACCGATGGACCACCAGGGGTTCTACTGCGTGAACATGACCTTGCCCGCACAGGGGTCTGCAGCACACCGAACATACCTGCACCAGGGATGCTCGGGATGCCCACAGCTGAACCTGGCATCGACTGGGTGGGTGTCGCACGATGCCGGGAACGGGGAGTGGATAGTGCACAGCGTGGTGTGAGCAGCACAGGGGCACCTGACTGTGTGTCCAATGTGACCACGACAGCGACCAATGCCTGTGTCTGCCTGTCAATGGCGGCGGTCACATCCATCCACAAATGGTCAATCCATGACAGGATCCTCTCGTTGTCCCTGCTGTGCCGCTCCAGAGCCACACACAGTTACTCCACGGACATTGCAACCCACATCTGCTGCTGTACTGATGCCTGCAGCAGGTGGGTGTGCTCATCAAAGGGGTTGTCTGCCACATCGGCAACCTGTCCCTCAGGGTATGGAGGGGCCTGATGTTCAGCACCCCTTGAGGGTGGGCGCTGCTCACCAGGACCAGGTATGGGCAAGTCCACAGGCGGTGCACATATGCCACTGCTGAACCCTGTACCCCCCAGTCCCAGTGGGTGACTGCTGCTGCTGCCCCTCCACCTGCTGTGCCCAAGGGATCAGTTGTTCCGCTGCTGTGGCCGCAACAGTGCCAGTGACCTGTACAGCCACCGGTGCTGCCCCACCGGTGCTGACAGGCACAGCCTGAGACTGTGCTGATGTGCTGGCACACACGTCGGAACCAGCTAGGTCCATGGGCGTGAGCTGTCCTGCTGTGTGTCCATTCTGTGACACACACATGTCAATGCCCATAGTGGTCATTGCATCATCAATGGTGCAGGTCTGTGCCACAGCCACAGCCACAGTGTGCTGGCATGCTTGCATGCCAGACCTCTGAGACACAGGAAGGGCACCCCCCACACCTGTCTCACCGACATCAGTGATGGCAGCCAGGCGTGCACACTGGTTGCAATGCACACCAGCTACCTGCGGAGGTGGATGGTCCCTCCTCCAACTCCAAATGGCTGTCTGCAGTGGACAGGCCCTCCACCACTGACCCCTGCAGATGCACAGGATCTGTAACAGAAAGTGAGAACACGTTAGTGCATGTGATCTACCTTCCCCCCCGACCATGACATACCATGCAGTGATGGGCTACCACCTGTCTGAAGCCACCTCTAGGAACGCCTCAATGGCACCTGACACTGCATGCCTGGGAGCTGGTCCTTCTGCCGGAGTCAGCTGCACCACCTCCGGCTGGCCCCCGCCTGTTGCAGCACGTGCCGCCTTGATGGCTGCCACCTTCTCCTTCACCCTCCTCCTGTCGGTCCCCATCTTCTTTTTACACTCCTGCACAGAGCGCTGGTGGCTGCCGTGCAGGTTGATGGCACATGCCACCCCCTCCCATGCAGCAGCATGGGCCTGAGGGGTGCCCCGCCGTCCACTGAGAAGTGGCTCTTCATTCAGGTAGGCCTCAAAGAGTGCCTCTGTCTCAGCTTTTGTAAAATTGGGCTTCCTCTTCCGCCCACCATCATCTTCCTCATCCATTCCTCGCTCGGTCATATCACAGCCTGTATGGGTGAGAGTGATCACCTGTGACTGTGCAGTACACAGCAATTCCCTAAGACCATGGTCCAGAACATCACACAGCATGCAACTACACTTATCAACTGCAGTAACTGAATATGGCCACTGCAGAACAAAGGCCGCATTTTTATAGCGCAATCCATGCAAATTAGGTGAGGCGACTTTAATGAGATGCAAATCGCCGCTTTTGCTGTAACCAGCTGAATGGTTGATTGGATGATTTTGCGATGACGGCTGAATATCGCGCATTGTTGCACTTTCATGCATCAGAAGCAGGTAATGCGAGCCAATGGCGCAGTTCTGTGACTGTGTAGTACACCACACTGTGCATGCCCAGGTAGCTTATGCTAGGTTGTGCTGTGCTGGACATGGGCGGTGTGTGTGTGCAGTGGTACACATGGCTGTTGCTGCCTGGTTGGGCATGTCTTGTGCACACGGTCACTGTGGGTGGGTGCAGTCCATCACAGGAGCGGGGCACTTGGCAGTATGCCATGCATGATGGGTGGGCTTCAGGGATATGGACAGTCACACCCATTGACTCTGATCCCTTGTCCTAGGTGTCCGGATACTACGACAGATAGAGAGGTCCATGCAGCAGCTGTTGCAGGTAGCAATGGACTCACTCGTCATCCTGCAGAACCTACAGCAGCATGGGGTGCGAAGGAGAAGGAGGCCCTGGGACCAGCACTAGGCAGCAGAGGAGCAGGCTGGAAGACAGTAGCTGCCTATCACCTCCCCCTTTAACTATCTCTCACACCCCGCCTTCCCTCTCCCAGTTGTTCACCCCTGCCCCTTACTCACCCCTACCTTGTACCCGTACCCCCACCCCTGTTTTGTACATATGTATATAGTTCTTGTTGTTGTTATTCTTATTGTTGTTCATTTTGTAATACAGTTGTTTTGATATGAATACTGTGGTGGTCTCTGGATTTGCAGCTGGCTAGATAAGCCAGTTGCAGTGGTGTGCATGGCATCTGGGGTGGCATAGGCGTGGTGTGTGTGTGCATGGGGATGTGTCTCTGGTGGAGTGGCTTTCAGTCGGTATCTGTAGTGTGTGTTGTTCACTGTGCATTGCATTGCTGTGTACAGTGTTCCATGGTGCGTGCTCTGTGTCCATTGTGCCCCTGTCAAGCTGTCCTTGGCCTGTGCAGCTGACACCCTTGCATATCTGTGGCCTGCCAGGTCTGCTGCCTTGTCAGTGGGTGCTGTCCCTGCAGGTCATCCACTGTGACCATCACGATGCTGGGTTGCCACCTGTCACCGGTGGGGTGCATGTTTGCCTCGGGTGACACTGTGGCCTCCACAGTTGCTGTACCATCTCCATGCTGTGTCTTGTGTGTATTGCAGGGGCAGTGCAGCACTGTCTGTGACTTGTGATCCAGGCGTATGCTGGTGGCGTACAGGGCCACAGTACATGCACAGAGTGGGTGTCACCCCTGTGCCATGGTGGACTGCAGGCTGTGTGTGCACAGTTTACATGTGCCCTCACTGGGGGCTGGGTTGCCACACTACTGCATCCCTGTGTTGGTGTCCCCGAGGGTATGGGTGTGTGTTTGCCCCTGCACTGTGTTGCATCCTGTGTGCTGCATGCTTTCACGCACCACTGTGGGTGTCTGTGCTGGCTGCTGTGGCTTGTTGTGGGTCGTGCTGTGACACCTGTCTACTGTGCAGGGTGCTGTATCAATGGCAGTGGTGTCAGGGGCATGCCTTTTCCCATGTGGGGTACCACTTGTGGCAACACATGTTCAGTCTCTCAGCTGTGCCTCAGGGGGGTTGTGCGTGTTGGCACTGTGTCTGCCATTGTTTCATTGCCGTGTGCTGCCACCCACCGCTGGGTGCTCATGGTGGGTCTGGCTTGTATGGTTCTGTGGTACACGAGGTTGCAGTGTGACAGGGGGATGCATGGGGATTCCTGCAGTGATGGTCACTGCTCATGGGGGGTGTCTTGGGGTCGCAGTGCAGGGTGTGCTGTGCACGGGGGGGGCTGCTGTATACTGGGGTGGTCCGTCCCCTTGTGTGGCAGTCTCAGCTTGCCAGTGGGTGTGCTGGGGCAACATGGCCCGGCTGTGCTTTGTTTGCTTGTCCCCATGGGCTGGTGGATATTCCGTCCCTCCTCCAGTTGTGCTGTTTTTGGGGCGTGGGGGTGCATTGTCAGTTCTGCAGTGTGTTCCTGTGCCCATCTGTGGCATGGGTGGTGGGCCCCTGCCTACCTCCCTGGTTGTGCAGTTCCATTGCTCTGCTGCTGGGGGGCTTCCTGCTTGCGCTATGGTGCCTCTGGACTGCTCAGCTGGGCTGCCCTTGTTGCGCTATAGTGCATCGTATCTGCTCAGTTTCCCCTTCCTGGTTGCACTATGGCACAGGTTGTGTGATATTCAGACATTGGCTGGTTGCACAATTTGGCTTGCTCCATGTTTGAATATCGCATCTATTGCGCATGTGCACAATGGACTTGTGCTTGCTCCTGCTATTGCGCACATTTTGGGCGCAGTTTGAATATCCAGCCCATAGTGTTTGTTCTAACCTGCCTTCTTTGCAACAAGGACTGTTCAAGTTTAGCTCCACCATTTTGGTCCTGAACTGCTGAATTGGACCAATCAGTACTGGGGGACTCTAAAATGGAGCCTGCTGGAATGGGACTGTATGGATTACCAGTTGGAATTTGTAGTTTTAGACTGTTGGCACATTTTTGCAACAGGAGGGGAAGCTCTTACTGTGATTGACAACAAAACTGCCCAACCGAACCTTTTGGATCTAAAGGAAATTCCCTGAGCTGTCTGCTGGCAAGCCAGATTCGAGTTGAAAGTTGAGGAGGAAAGAACTCGTATAATCGAGCAGCTGTGTTGCGCAGTAGTTCGCGCGGGAGAACCGTGGAAGATCCGAAAGTTGGCCTGTTGCTGTTTTGCCGAGAGAGAAAGAAAAATAGTCAGACAGTGATCTGCTCGGTGTGCTGTGAAGTAAGCTACTGGATGGATACCAGGCTCAACCTGAAGAAGACCGAAGATTTTCCCAAGTGCAATCGGCCTGTCAGGACCTTAGCTACCTTCAAGCTCCCGGGTGTAGTAGTGACTTTGCAGTTGAGATTGAGGAGTTGATTGCCTGGTACAGTAGTCCTTAGTTACATATAAATGTGCTGTGAACTGACTGGAGTGGGGTCGCAACCTGGTTTCCCCCTCGAGCTGAGTTGTGTATTGAAGGCTAGAAGCTGTGCCCAGCTTGCATCGGACTGAATCCGCCTGCTATCAAATGCAGTTGGGCTCTGCCACCAGGGCCTTGTCTCCCTACCCTACCCTGCTCCTTCTGGCAGTCCAGAACAAACATCATCAGTCCTGTTCTCAGCCTTGGGTATTGTGAGTAGTAAACAGGGTAGCTCCCTACAACATATCTTTTAAATCACAAGTGTGTCATCTGATTAATTTGTTGTGTTGTTTCCATGAACTGAGCCCTCCGGCTCCGGATTACAATCAGTGGGTGTGCATGTTAATTTTTCTTCCTAACAGGGCCCCTACCAGCTGCAGCGCTGGCCTACCCCGGGCAACGATCCTGGCTAGCCCCCTTTTCCATCCTGGGTACCCAGAGAGTGTGACTGATAGGGACACTGTCTGCATACACAACTGTGATATTTATAGTGTGTTTAAACCAGTTACCCTGATTGCCCCATCCTTGTTACAGCCCCCTGAATAAATCAGATCTACTTCTTTTGCTGCAACCTATATTGACTATGGTGTCTGTTTAGTTTAAGCCTAAGGTATTACATAGTTGTTTTGTCTTGCATCATCTTATTTTACAGGGGGTCCCCAGAGCCAAGCTGAAAGAACCAGTCCTGGGGGGTAAGTGCTGAATCTAGGTGTATGTGTAAAGCCTATCAGAGGTATTGGGAAGGTAAACATTGTGTACTGTGTTGGCCACTAGCAGGAGACAAGGGGGTTCACAGTGTCCCAGAGGGCTGTGGTCTGGTTAGTCAGACTGATACCAACCCTGACCTTTGGGTGGAGGCACCCGTCACTGAACCTAAGCCCCTTAACTTGCTACTAGCCAAGCAGGCAGGGGTAGTAGCCCTTGGGATAGCACCACCTAGGGGTTACATTTACATTTACTACTGCAGTAAAAAGAATGTGTTCAGTACGAAAAATAAAAACAAATTTGCTACTTGGCCTCCTAAGCCCACACTCCCAAATCCAGACTGACTTCACCTCCATGGGCCGACTCATGTGCCTGGCACTTTGCCCTATAAGATAGAGCTCTCTGGGTGGATAGGGTGGCCCTCCCTCTGGAAGGTTCAGAACCAGAGGTGATGCTGGGTGGCATGAGTGGAGGGGAACTAGAAGTCATGGAGGGAGGGAGGTAGAGACTGGGAGCCCCCGAGGATGCCGGAAGGATTTCCCCAGGTGGTGAAGATAAATAAAGTTGAAAAAAAAAAATAGTACAGTAACAAAGCACAAGGTGAGATAACACCAACAGGAGTACAGTTTTGACGTTAACAGTAAGGTATAATTGAAATTAAATACAATAGAAGATACAGTTTTAACAGCAAGACAATTAAATTGCAACATCAAGAATACAGTTTAATACCATGACACAGTTTGACTAGTGGATAAGGTAAATACCAACAAAGCACTTGTCATATAGAAAAGATAGTACAGGGCCAGTGTAAGTGCCAGCAGCAAAACGAAAGACATAAGAGCTAGTAACAATCAATTAAATCAACATTATAATTTGACAATACCAAGTGGTGATTGCCAGAGGTGTGAGGACAGATCACAGCAGGAGCATTAGAGTGAGGCAGTGAGAAAAAGCTTAGGGAGGAGCAGAAAGCAAGGCAGGGTGAGGTTATGTGCAGAAAAGGAGCAAAGAGTGTTAAGAGACCACTATTAGGAGAGCAAGGAGCTCCTAATTAGGCAATTACATACAGGAGAAAACTAGGGGGGATTAAAACATATGCAAGGGGTAGGTTGACAAAGGTGAGTTCGATACATTTTCTTAAAGAAATAGGCTTGGCATGAACCGAAACACCAGGGAAGGAGTTACATAAATTTAGGAGCAGCACAAGAAGAAACGCGAGGTTCCTTTGAAGGTTTTACATCTTGGAATGTGAAGTAGGGATTTATCAATGGATCATAGGCCATAAGAGGATGACTGGGGAAGAAAAAGGGAGGCAAGAGATACAGGGACATTGGTTCTAATGATGTTATCCACAAGTGAACGAAGGAGAGCAGCCTGAAGTGTAAGGGGGAAGGCCAGTTTCGATCAGCGTACTGCTGACATCTATGTTTGAGTCACTGGGATGCCGAGGCGTAGTGACAGATGATGTTATATGTAGTGTCCCATCTGTGAAGGAATGCCTTTGATGCATTTATATAAGTCACTACTCCATAGGTCAGAGAGGGCATCAGGATACCTCTGGCAATAGCTAGTTTAGTCGAGGGTATCAGCATGTGACTAGTCTTGTAAGAACCTGATTTTAGAGTTAACAGACTTGCAGTGACCAGGCTATGTTGGTCAAGTCAAGGGAGCCATCAAGCAGGACACAAGGTGACAGATATGTTTAGTTTCCTTCAATAATAAAGAGCCATTGAGACAGGAGACACTGAGCTGACTTTGAGCCGTCCTAAGTTTAGCCATAGTAGCAAAGACCATGGCCTGCATTTTTATCACATTAAGTAGAAGCTTGTGCCTGAAGAGCCAAGTCTGAATATCATGAAAGGCAGCAGAAAGATTAAGGTTTACTTCTGACATACACTTTGAGCTCTGGTACAGGACAAGGTCATAACGCATATAGGAGAGATGAGCAGTGAGGGATGTCCCGAGTAATGTTGTTGATAAAAGTAGAAAAAAGAAGAGGACCCAGGATAGAACCCTAAGGAACACCTATGTTTATGGACGCTTGATCAGATATGGATGAGTTGAATTTAACGACTTGAGCTCTGTCAGTAAGTTAACTATTAAACCAGGTAACAGATTGAGGTGAAAAGCCAAGAGATGAGAGATTGGAGAGCAGTAGAGGGTGATCAACCAGCTCAAAGGCTTTGGTGAGGTCAATGAATACAGCTCCTGTCAGAAGTCCTGAATCCATGGCACATAGTACATTATTGGTAAACCTGAGTAGGGCAGTGGTAGTACGATGCCTTTTGCGGAAATCATGCTGGTTAAGTGATAGCAGCTTGTAGTTGGAAAGCTATTCAATGATTTGGAAGGCCACCAGTTTTTCCAGGATTTTACCTAAGACAGGGAGGATCGGAATGAGCTGGTAATTTAAGATGTCTTTTTTGTCCCCTTTCTTGTATACAGGAGTGACTCTGGCAACTTTCCAAATGCAAGGGACATAGCTTTGTCTCAGACAGGGTATAAATATGCGCCAATGGGGAGGCAATGAAAGGGGCAGCTAGTTTCAGGAGCCATGGCTCAATACTATCAGCACCAACACTGGTATTGTCAGAGATTAAATTAAGTAGCTTTAGGACATCAGCTTTAGTGATGGCTTTAAAATAAAATGGAGGGTAAGCTGGATTGTGATGAATCTGCATAGGGCAGGGGTTTGGTTGTGCATTGGGAAAAGTGGAGGTAAGGTTATCTAGGTCGGTGAAGTGTATGTTAAAAAAGTTTGCAATGGTTGTCGGGTCAGTGCAATGCATGCCATCCAGGACCATATCACTGGCAGGGTAGGATTTTTGGGTGCCCAGGAAGGTCTTCACATGTGACCAGAATTTTCTAGAGTTGCCAGCAGCACCCAGTAAGAGGTCCTTGCAAAAGGTACTCTTAGCTAGTCTGATTTGCCTCTTACAGGACTTGCTCTGTGCTCTGTAAATATTATAGTCAGATAAGAGACCTGTGCTTTTATAACGTCTCCAACTTTTGTCCCTAGCTAGGGTTAGTAGATCTTTATGCAGTCATTTGGTTTGCTGTCCTCGAATGGGTCGAGTAATAAGGGGGTAATGTCTGTCCTGTATTTCCCCTATCCTGTTAAGGAAGTAATCGAGGGCCATCTGAGTGTCCTGAGAAGAGTAGAGGGAGGACCAGTCAATTAAGGAGATCTCATGTAGGAACTTGGCTTGATCCAGATCTGCAAAGTTTCTAAAGGTAATATATGCAGATGGTGGGGAAAAGTGTGCTGAGGGGCTCCAGGAGCAATAAATGGGGGAGTGGTCGCTTATGGTGTCTGCTAGGGTAACTGCAGATTTGATCCTGTCAGTGTGATTAGTTAGTGTCCAGTCAATCAGTGTACCAGAGTTTGAAGTGGCTGAGGCTTTAGTGGGGCAGATTATTATTTGATGTAAATTATGTCCTTGTACCAGGGAGAGGAGAGTGTTTTGTGCATTGGCAATCCAGTTAAAATTAAGATCACCCTGCATAAGAACCTCATTGTTGCCAATAGCAATGGAAACCTTTACAAGCAATTCTTCAAGGCCAGTGATACCATTTTTTGGTGGGTTGTAGGTGCAAATTATATACAGTTTTTTGGTACCCAGGAGGAGAGATGTATGAAGGGATTCACAGGAAGAGAGGGCTAAGGTAGAGGCTACAGAAAGGTTAAGATGAGATTTGTAATAGATTTCAACCCCCCACCTCTCTTAGGTGGTTGCCTGTCACGTCTAAGTAAATTATAGCCTAAGAGGGTGCACGATGCGTCAGGGATGGAAGGCTTGAGCCATGTTTCAGACAGGCAGAGGACATCGGGGCAATAGAGATTTACCCAGGTCTCCAATTCAGGCATATGACAGGACAGGCTTCTAATGTTGAAATGAGCAACACATAGACCCCTAGCATTAGCCCAGGTATCATCAGAGTAAAGGTTTAGTGCCATGGGACCCAGATTTAGTTCAATATCACCCGATAGGATTAGAGCAATAAATAGTAGGTACCATAGCGTTCTATGTAAGAAGGGGGTAGGGGGATTAAATAATAGCCATCATTTTTCTTAATACTGAAGAGACCCAGATAGATCACAACTCTGGGGAGTAGGAGAGGCATAAGATCAAGGTGCTTAGTTGCTGTGCATAGCATGTTGGAGAATATAAAATCAGTCTGAGTGAGCAATGCAGCATTTGAGGCAGGTGGAGCAAATGTCAGGGAGAAACAGGCTGCTAGAAGCAATGTCAAGGCAAAGATTGCTAGTAATAGTATTGAGCAGGCCATATTTTGTAGCAGAGTAGGAAGCAGTCAATAAGAGGTAAGATACTATAGTGGTGGTTTGAAGAGAGGATGAGAGAAACAGAACTACGTTAACTGTGGAGTCAGAGAAAACAATCAGTCAAAGTATCAGTGGGACCACGCCCCATATGATCAGTGACTACTAGGAGCAAGAGGTAATGTGGGCTGCTACTGGTCACTTGACAATCTGTAAATTTTAAAAGAGACAAAAAGAAGGCAACAAAAGAGGTGAAAGGCCCAGTAATAGGCAGTACCAAGATTGCCAGAGAAGGTATTCCGATAGTACCGCAGAGGAGCTAACAGAAAAGTTTGGACAGAGGTAGCAGATTAACGATAGGCTCCACTAGTGGAGGAACATTATAACGTGCTAATGGAAAACTCAGGTGATGGGTTTTGGCACACCTCCACCGTTACACGTGTTGACAATTAGGCTAGATATGCAAAGCTAGCTAAGGGTGGGAAGGTATTGTGGGGCTGGCGGGGAGCAGCCGCACTGTGGCTGCGGGGAAAATTCTACTGTGGTAAGCTGCGAGCTGCGTACTGTTTTCTAGCTTAAGCTTAAAATTGTACTGTAGTAAGCTGTAAAATCTCAAAAAGCCTGCAGCTGAGGAAATACCAAACAGTGGTTTCCTTTCTTAAAGATAACTGCAGCATTCTAGTGAATTAATGTAGAGAAACTGCCCAAGGCATATTAAGGAGGCGCTCACTCCGAGTCACAAAGCTGTAAAATGAAATAAATGAAATTGTCTGCTTCTTACATTCAGCTAGGCTCACTAGTAAGAAATAATTAATGGAGCCGTGTCAGTTTAGTAGCATTAGCCAGCAGGGCTCTTCATAGAAAAATGGTGCCATATTCAAAATCAAGGACAAAGGAAGAAAAAGCGCAGTCTCAGTGGCGTCCTGGGCATACCTTAGTCGAGTCAGGCATGCAGGGGGAGCAGCTCCGTGGGCGGTCCTGCCTAAAGCTTAGTTGAGTCGGGCATGCAGGGGGAGCAGCTCTTCAGTTTGCACCTTTGCGCTCCTTACTGCTTTCCCTGCCTCACTCTGTTTTTTCTGATTTGATTTCCTATCCTCCCCTCTCTGGGTCTCCTTATACCTTCTGAATGCCACTCTTTTAGCATTTATCTTTTCTGTCATCTCTTTTGATAACCATAGTGGTCTCCTCTTCCTTTTGCTTAACTGCTTGATATAGAGGTTTGTTGCATTCACTATACCTTCTTTTAGTTTGGTCCACTGTTCCTCCACCCCCCCTCGGTCAATCCCCCCTGCCAGGTCATTTCTGAGGCGTTCACCCATCTTTATAAAATCAGCCCTTCTGAAGTCCAGGATTCTTGCCATTGTGTGGTTGGATTCCACAACTGTTCTTATGTTGAATCACACTGTACAATGATCACTGGTCCCCTGGTGGCTTCCCACCTTGATGTCTGTAATACTGTCCCTGTTAATAAGCACCAGGCCCAATATTGCTCCATCAGATGTGGGTTCACTGACAGTTGCCTGAGGAATGCTCCCTGTGAGTGTTGTGATATGAGCTTATGAGCCAGATGCAGGACAGCTCTATATACAAAATGACTCTGTAGTACAACCATGTTTGCAAAAAGGCATAATTTCTGCTTTTGCTATATGAGGCAGTCCATGGGTGATAGAAAAGTCAGGAGATGGTTACTATCAGTTTATGGTTTCTGTAGCAAAAAAAAAAAGCTTTGGTCGGTCCAGCTAGGTACCTTCCTGTTTTCCTCTGAGCATACATTAGTTTTAGAAACCTTGCAAATGATTATATCATACTGCAAAAGTGTATGAGAATAAGTCAGCTAAGGTGGGCAGGGGCCTCATCCTAGATGAGAACAGGCTCACACAAACATTGATTTGGAGCTGACCTGTGTGACAGTATTCTAACCGTGAGACAGGCAACTGCCCCATTTCTCCTATTATAATTGAATTGTGGTGTTTGGGTGCTTGCTGAACTTTTAATCTACTCAAGGGGATGGCCTGCTGGCAGGTAGAAGCAGGAAGCAGGAAATACTGTGGGTAGTTCTCTGGGTTGCCCCTCCTGAACTACAAAATGTGGGGCAGTGTAGTCGAACTTGGGAGCAAAGTACAAATAGGAATTTTATATCAGGGCTGTCTGCATGAGGGGTGTTCTGAGACTTTTATTGCTCTAAAAATAGTTTTTAATATTGGTAAGGAACCAAGGTTCTGACCTGACTGGATACAGCTTCCGGGTCAATTACTGCTTACAACACTCACCCATAGAGAACGGAGCGAGCGCATCATCGCATGCTGAAGGTGTGTATGCCGGGACCAGGGCAAAGAAGTATAGCTGGATATTACGACAACTAGACAAATAAAAGGTATGAGCAGCAGAAACTGTTTTTTTTTTCTTGATTTGTACAGAGAGCATTGCTATTTATAGATCTTATCACAACTGGAAAGCACTTCCAATTAGGAAGATCAGTTCATATTAAGGATATCTTTACTGAAACAGGAAGACAGATATAAGGTGGGATTTAGGGATTGCTGAATTGCAGCCTGAAGTTTGGGGGTTATCTGCTGATACCTGTAGGTATATAAGCAAGTCAGAAGCTGACAGAAAGAGCCTTTATAAGTTACAAAATCATAGGTCATATAGGGAATTAGTAAGTTCAACTGAAACTGCTGATATTTAGGCCATTCTGCTGCTGTGATTAGTTAAATTGGCATACTTTTTCCAGTGTGTCAAATAAATTTTATTAACCAAAGAACCAGGGAGAGTTCACCTACCAAGATAAGGAACTACAGTGTTCAGACAAAATACAAAAAGCATAACATATACAATGGCGAGTGTAAATGTAGTAGATGTATTGGGTCTACTAGTTCAGGAAGGGTCTATTAAACAGTGCTTGCAATGTCTGATGTACACTCCAATAAGCTCCTCAAGTCACTTATTCTGAAACATGTAACAGATGTCAACTTTTAATTGCTTTACAAACCAAACATACTAAATTAAGTGATGAGCTAACACAGGCAAAAAAGACTGCCAACATTCAAAGATTTGTACAATCAGTGAACACTGAACAATCTCATCTAAGCAAGATGAACTTAACAAAAAGGAAAAGAAAATAAGACAGTAATGATAAGAGTTCGGACTCCATAGAAACCGAAAGACAGAAAAAAAAAAAAAGGGTTGGGATGACGGTTCAATACAAGATGCAGCCTGGACTAAGATTACATATAGGAAAAACCAAAAATCTACACCTGACCCAGTATAAATTCCCATTCAAAAATCTACATTTGCTCCAACACAAATTCCCATGCACAATAGATACTCAGCCTTGGAAGATTATGAAGGTGTAAATGAGGGATTGGGAGAACCAACACCTCCTAGTAAGCCTGTACTCCCTGAGAGACTGGCCATAGGTGACTCCATCATTAGGTTCATGGATTCCCATATTTGTAAAACTGCCAAAGAAACTACAACAGTATCATGTCTCCCTGGAGCAAGAATCACAAATGTAGTCAATGTTCTGGGCACTATAAAACTACCTGAAAAATCTGTAATCATTCCCCATGCTGGTATCAATGGTATAGGTAGAGCACACAAAAAAGATACATAGATACATAGACAGTGTCGGCAGATAAGGGCCTATGGCCCACCCAGTCTGCCCATTTGAGCTTGTAAGTTCAGTTTGTTTTCCTAGAAGTCTGTTTCCCCTTACCCCTGACCTCTAGAATTCCTTTATGTCTATCCCATGCATTCTTAAATCCCGTGATTGTTTCTGCCCCCACCACTTCCTCTGGCAGGGTGTTCCACTTGTCCACCACCCGTTCTGTGAAGAAATTCTTTCTCATGTTTCCTCTGAATCGTCCTCCCTCCAACTTCATCCCATGCCCTCTAGTCCTGGAACATCTTTTTGCTTAAAAATAGTGTTTTCCTGCACCCTGTTCCTCCCTGAAGATACTTGTATGTCTCTATCATATCCCTCTCCCTCCTCTCCTCCAGGAGTACATGTTCAGTTCCTTCAACCTGTCTTCATAGGACTTGTGATGCAATCCATGCACCATCTTTGTTGCCCTCCTCTGAACCTTCTCTACCCTGTCTATGTCCTTACGTAGGTATGGTCTCCAGAGATTGTACACTGTACTCAGGTGGGGCCTCAACTAGTGTCTTGTATAGTGGAATTATGACCTCTCTTTTCCTGCTGGTGATGCCCATGCCTATACATCCCAGCATCCTATTTGTTTTACCTGCTGCCTTGTCATACTGTTTCCCTACCTTGAGGTCATCAGAGATGACAACCCCAAGATCCCTTTCCTGCTTGGTGCATGCTATATCCTCACCCCCCCAACTGATATATTGTGCCAGGGTTTTTGTGCCCCATATGCATTATAAAGATACCTGCACATAGCTACTCAATCTAGGCAACAAGTATAGAAATAAGGGGCACCAAATAGCCATCTCAGGAATTCTCCCTACCCTTAGATCACACCATCAAAAAAATTAGACTACTTAAAGAATAAACACACGGCTTCAGAACTGGTGCACAAATAATTTACTTACATAGTTTACTTACTTAGTGTATTTGGACAAAAGAAGGCATACGCCCATCGTGATTGTCCCCCACACATGTGGGACTTACACAGTCTTACTGATCTCTTAACCAGCAGTCTAATCTGGCTTTGAATATATTAAAGATTTAGATACAATTATATCGTTTGGGAGAGAATTCCAGGGTTTTGCAACTCTAATTGGGAAAAAGGAATCTCTTTTGACGGAGTTTTCCCATTCGACTACCAGTTGTTGGTGGTGTAGTCTAGCTACATGCCATCTTTTTGAATGTTGCAGACCACATTGTTCCATTAAACATTGAGACTGAAGTATTTTATAAGTGAGAAGTAGGTCACCTCTGTACCTATGGATTTGGAGAGTCAATAAGACAGTTTCCATGAGTCTAACTCCATAGTCCATTTTTGATAGCCTGGGCACTAGTTTAGTAGCTCTTCTCTGGATCCTTGCCATGAGATCAATATCCTTCTTATGGTAAGGGTTCCAAAAGCGTGAGGCGTAATCAAGGTGAGGTCTGATATATGCTTAATAAATTTGAATTATACATTCTGTTCTAGTGACAAAGGTGTGCTTAATTTGTTTTAACAGATTGTTAGCTACCCGAGTTACTTTAACACAATGGTCATATGCTGTTAGTTTATTATTGACCATAATACCTAGGTCTGTTTCACAATTAGACACTTTAATTAATCTTTTATTTAAGTAATACCTATTTTTAATATTTTTTTCCCTAGGTGCAAGACTGTGCACTTGGCAACATTAAACTCCATTTCACTTTTTTTGTCCATGATTCAATTTCTTGTAAATTATGAACTAGTGTCAAAATTTAATTCACTTTTTCCACACTTCCCCCTAGTTTAGTATCATCAGTGAACTTTGATAACGCATTATTAGCACTGATTTTCATGTCGCTTATAAATACACTAAACAGGGTTGGACCCAGGACAGAACCCGGAGGTACACCACTACTAACCATTCCATTTTTTGACAAAGTGTCAATTATTCTGTTCTATTTGAGAGCCATTGGTTAATCCAGTTAACTAGATATGTTGAGAATCCTTGATTATAAAGTGTTTTTTAATTAGAATATGATGTGACACTTTGCCAAAGGCTCAGCTGTTAGTCTAATAGGATAACATCCATTGGTGTGCCCTGGTCTAGTCCTTTACTAATATGTTTATAAAATGAGATTAGATTGGTAGTACATGAATAGCCTGTCTTGAATCTATGTTGTGAATTATCTGTTAATCCCAATGTTACAAGTTTCTTTTCCAAGTATGGAGAACAGCAAGGCCAGCCACCAAACAAATGTCAGTCTAGTAGAACAATAGAAAACTCTGTCCACAAAACATAAACTGCGCCACACAATATCTCCACAAAAAATATATTGTCCAACACATAAATACTGCTATTAACATCTACAAGACATGCCGTCAACACCTTCCAAATTTCAAGTAAAAAAAGACCAATCCATGTCTGAGATATAACATGTCAAAATTTGAAATTTTCATTTGTCAGAGTGGCACAGTTCCACACCTGTTGGTATTTAACACACACACAATGACTGAAAAATACACCCATGACACTAAGGCTAGGCACCCTATCAATTTCAAGCCACCAGCACAATCCAAAACACTGTCCGCAGTACATAAAGTGCATCACGCAATATCTCCACAAAAATTTTTTCTTCAACATGTAAACACCATAATTCACATCTACAGGACATGCTGTAAACACCCTCCAAATTTCAAGTAAAAAGACCAAACCTTTTCCGAGATATTCAATGTTAAAGATTGGTAAAATTTACCTATCTATTCCATTATAAAAAATCTGGCCATCTTGTCCCCCCCCTCGCAATCAAAGATAGCGATCAAAAGAATCTCACAATCAAAGAATTTGCAGGCTCACAATCAAAGAATTTGCAGGATCATGAACAAAGAATAAAAAATGCTATAAATTAAAAAAAATTGAAGTAATTGCGGTAAACCACCACCATGGTTCAACAGAAAGAAGCTCCCTGAGCAAAACCCACCCTCATTTGACTTCCTAGGGCACCCCTGGGCTGAGAAAATTGATTTTTGAATCTGGCCATCTCATACCTCGCTCTTTGTTCGCAAGCATGCAATTTCTTTGATCGCGAGCCTGCAAATTCTTTGATCACAAGATTCTTAGATCGCTATCATGCATCGTGAGTGAGGGACGAGATGGCCAGATTAAAAAATCAATTTTCTCAGCCCAGGGGTGTCCTAGGAAGACAAATGAGCTATTAATATTAATTTATTTAGGCTATCAAGGATAAGGAGAACATTCATTTTTTTTTACAGATCGGGGGGACCGCTAGACTACCAGGGATATACAAAACATTATTTATTAAATACACATTGGGGGGGCACTAGACTACCAGAGATTTGGACAACATTATTTGTTAAATGCACATGGGGGGGGGCTGCTAGACTACCAGGGATATGCAGAACATTGTTTTTTTTATACAGATCGTGGGGGAAGCTAGACTACCAGGGATATTGAAAACATTATTTATTTTATTCAGATCGGGCAGAACAAAGCCCCCTTAAAAAAAAACCACCGTCATTTAACTTCTTAGGGCACCACTGGGCTGAGAAAATAGATTTTTAAATATGGTCATCTCGTCCCTCGCTCATGATGCATGATCGCGATCAAAGAATCTCGCGATCAAAGAATTTGCAGGCTCGTGATCAAAGATCATTAGCGAGCCATAAATTAAGATTTTAAAAGTTTATAACTCTATTTTTGAATGATTTGGATGAAACCAAAGGCATGGCTTGATAGATCGGAGTCCGCTGAGTAAAACCCATCCAAGTTTTACTTCAGAAGTGACCCCTGAGGCAAGATATTTGTGTTTTTCCAATCGGAAATTTAAAAACAAGATGGCGGACCTCATGATCAAAGAATTTTTAAAATTCTCGGCGACAAAGATTCTTGAACCATGAGGCTGCAAATTCTTTGATCACCAGGCAGGACCAGATGGCCAGAACCCCATTCTTTGTTCGCAAAACATACATATAAATTTTCCCATTGACTTATAATGGGAACTTAAAAGTGGCATAACTTTTGAACGCCTTAATATTTTTTCACCAAATAAAAAGCGGCATGTTTGTCCACCAAAGTTCTTTCAAATGAGCCATCCTGCAGAGTGGCACACCACACAACCGCCATGCAAGACCACATCCAAAATCCCAAAAGCTGCCTCCAAAAATGGATAATTTTGCATTTTTCAGCATTTTCGTACGCAAAGATCGTAAGTCCAACCAAAACACAATTTGGCAAATCAAGAGATCTACCATGCCCCACCTCGCACACCAAATTTCAGGCACATCCATTGAATGGGTCCAAAGTTATTAACACGCAACATTTTGAGTTTAACATAGAAGTGACAACTGAACCCTAACTATAGTGGCGTGACCGCACCACAATAATATATATATATATATATATATATATATATATATATATATATATATATAATCTATATATACACAAATGCTATTTTTGCATCTTATAGTTGTTAATTTTCAGACAAATTCTTATAGACTTTTTTCTCTCCACCTGAAGGGATCTTGAATGTTATTATTTTATCAAGGCCCTGATCCAGCAACTCAGTAAATGCACACTCAGTATATCATATTATAAAATGACAAAAAACAGTCTTCTGTTTGTATTTGTTTGATCAGGAATTTTATAAATGGTATAAGTTATTTTTGTTACAACTATGTTGGTTCAATGAAAGGTATCAAATCATTTGCTTCTGTATCACTCGTGGTTTGTCAACAGTTAATTCATTAGATGAGGTCTCTCTTGCCAGAGTTTGACTGTTTCTCCACCCCTTCCCCAAACACACACACACACTCTCTCTCTCTCTTACTATAAGAGATCTCAGTAGCTCTTATCTGTTATGGTTGGGAAGCAGGCCATAACCCTTTCTGTCAAAAAGAAATGTATGTATTTAGTCTGGGTAGTTCACTGAAGACTTGGCATTTTATCAAATAGGTCCTGAGAGGTTAAAAACAGTGTAAATCTTTACAAAATTTGCTGGGAAAGGGTAACATTTATGAGGTATGAATCTTTCTTTTTTGCAGTTAAACTTTTTTATTAATTTTTCATAAGATATACAGACAAAACTCTTACAGTACAGTACAATGTGAGGATTTTTTTTTAAAGAAATTGAGGCAGCATATAATAAGAACATTGCTACAATAGTACAAGGAGCTTTTGGTTTAAAATATAAAACAATACAGGTCATGTAATTAGCATATACTTGACATTTGTAGTGAACTTAAAGCGGATAGTATGATTAGATACGGTTTATATTAAAATGTTACATAATTATATATGATGCTGCAAAAGGGAAAAAGTACATTCATAAAAGGATTGTGGAGTAATAAAGAATGATTGAGAACAGAGTATAGGAAAGAAAAGATATATAGAAAATTAAGAAGAGAGAGAGGAAACTATAAAAAGGGGAAAAAGCGAGACTACAATGATGTATCAGTAAAAGGGGAAAATCCATATATATTAAGTCCATACATTGGTGTTGGAAGATTTAGTTGATTCCAAAAAATTAAAAAAGCCCTGCCAACAATTGTTATATAACATGAGTCGGTCAGACAAGATATATGTCATACGGTCCAGAGAGGCATATTGCAATAGTTGGTTAATGATACCGGGAAGGGTAGGGATTATGTCGGATCTCCAATGCATGAGGATTGTGTGTTTAACTTGAAGGAAGAGTATATTTAACCATCTGCTCTGCGAATATGAAATTTTATAAGAACGGTGATTAAAAATACCAAGAATGCAATGTTTAGGGTCTAGTGTAAAAGGTTGACCTACCACTTTCATTGCAAATCTGTGAGTACAGTGCCAAATCTTTTGTATGAGGGGACAGTGCCATAAGATATGCAATAAATCCCCATTGGGGGAACTGCAGCGCCAGCAATTGTTATTGTTCAATAAACCCATTTTTTGTAATACAACAGGAGTTCTGTACCACAAATGAAGGATCTTGGTTTGAATGAGGGAACTGCGTTTATCATTAAAAGATTTGTGACAGGAGAGCCAACATCTGGACCATTGTGCATTGGTGATATTATATTGTAGCAAAGTACTCCATCTGTTTTTAGCATTGACAGAGTAGTCAGGAAGGATATCACAAATATCTTTGTAAACAGTGCTATTTAAATTGGATGCTGTTTTATCCATTTAGAGATGTGCTTATCATGCAGAGAATTGATAGAGAAGGGTGTGAGGTAAGAGTTGCATGCAGTACTAAGCTGTAGATATTTCCAAAAATCCTGATGGGGAAGATTCCATATGCCTCGTAGATCGGTGTAAGATTTTAACTTTAATGACTTGGGTTCAAGTATATCCTGCAAAAAGAGAATACCCTTATTTTTCCAGGTACGACAAAAAATGGGGTGATTATCAAGAGATATATGGTGGTTACCCCAGATGGGGGTGTAAGCTAAGGGTTTGGGGTTAGATTTAATATGCTTGTGAATGATTTTCCAATAGAATATAGAAGCAGCTATGGTAGTGTGAGACTTTAAAGAAGACGTAAGGGTGTTATAAAGGAAAGAAGTCGCCACATTACCAGGACATAAGGATGTTTCCATATTGACCCATAAAGGAGACTGGATGTTGGGTTTGTTAAACCATTTAATTGTTTGAGATGTACGGAAAGCCCATAAGTAGGCTTGGAACCAAGGAAGGCCAAAGCCACCTTTTGACCAATGGGATCTAAGTTTATTATGACTAAATCTAGGTATTTTGCCTTCCCAAATGAAGCTGCCGATAATTTCATCTATTTTGGTAAGAAAACTAGAGGGAAGTATCAAAGGGATATTGGAAAATAGGTATAATATTTTAGGAGTTATTGACATTTTAATGGCGGAAATTTTACCTTTAAAAGAAAGTTTAAGTAGCTTCCATCTATCAAGTGTTGTTTGGATACTGGTTAACAGAGGGGAAAGATTAGCATCTCATAATTTATTCAATGTCGGGGTGATCCGAATGCCAAGATAAGATATACCTTGGGGGGCCCAAAGAAAGCCTAATGAGTTGTTCATGAGGGGACTACAAAGGGTATTCAGTGGTAGCGTTTTGGATTTGTTAAGGTTTAGAGCTAGTCCGGAGTGGGAGGTGAAGTCATTCAGTAGTTTAACTAAAGGTTGCCCAGAACTTTCGAGGTTTTCCAGTAAAATAAGGAGATCATCTACATATGAGAGTGAAGTATAGTGAGAGTTACCAATAGTAATGCCTTTAATTGTACGGATTGACGTAGGGACGCAGAAAGAGGTTCCATGGCAAGTATAAACAATGAAGGCGATAAGGGCATCCTTGTCTGGTGCCTCTTGCTAAGTAAAAGGAGGGGACAAAATAGAGTTCGTGAGAACTCCGAGCTGAAGGAGGTACACAATAATTGAATCCAAGCACAAAATTATTTGTAAAGCCAAAATGAGATAGCACCTGATATAGATATTCCCAATTGAGAGGTCAAATGCTTTCTCAAAGTCAATGGCTATTGCAGCTGCAGGGTTTTAAGAGTTTTGCTTTGTGAATTAAATTGAGTAATGAGCGAAGATGATCGAACTGTTTCTATTTTGATAAATCCTGATTGAGAAGTATGGATGAGTTTAGTCATTAAAGATTCTAGCGAAGAGTTAATAATTTGGCAAAGATTTTTCCATCAGTATTAAGAAGTGAGATCGGTCTATAGTTTGAAGGAAGTAAAGGGTCTTTGTCTTTTTGGTAAGACTGTTATGATGGCTTTGGTCATTGTGCATGGGAGTTTCTTTATTAAGGTTGCTTCTTGGAATACATTGACTAATACAGGACAAGAGTGTCAGATAGGGTTTTATAAAAATCAATAGGGAACCCATCACTGCCAGGTGCTTTACCGTTTTTTAATGATGATAAAGCAGTTTGGATTTCCTGTAAAGTGATTGGTTTATCAAGCACAGCTTTGTCCTGAGGGGATAGGTGGGGTAGATTCAATTTTTCCAGAAAATGTTGTATTAGGTTGGGATTTGTAGTATTAGGTTGCGAGTATAGTTGATGGTAAAAGGATGCATAATACGATTGATTGAAAGGTTGTCTGTGTGTGTCTGACCTGATGGATCTTTTAGACCTGTTATATGTCTCTGCATCTGTTGAGTTTTTAGCTGGTAAGAGAGCAACTTTTCGCATTTATCCCCTTGTTCCCAATAACCGTGTTTAATCCTAAAAAGGGCAAGTTCAGCTTTCCTGGATATCAACTCGTTAATTTTAATTCTTAATTGTAGAATTTCCAGATGAAGCTGTGAATTATGATTGGGTTTATTTAATTTATAGTATTGGGTTTCTTTTTCTTTAAGGGATTTTTCTAAATTAGCTAATTGTTGTTCTCTTAATTTCTTTCTATGCGCTGCATAACTAATAATTTTACCTCTAATAGTGACTTTTAATGCTTCCCAGATAGTACCTTGAGACATATCAGGAGTATCGTTAATAGAAAGAAAATCTTGAATCTGGGTTTTAGTCCAAGGAGTGAATTCAGGGTCTCTGAGTCAAAGTGGGTCTAAATGCCAAGATGGGGATTTAGAAGAAGGTGGACCCCAGAGTAAATGCAAACTGATGGGGAATGATCAGATATAACAATAGGGAGAATCGATGTATCAATAATTTTTTCAGTAATGAGGGGAGAAGAGAACCAATAATCAATCCTACTATATGATTTATGTAAAGAGGAATAAAAGGTGTAATCTCGTTGTCTGGGATGATGTAGTCTCCAAATGTCAGAGAGACCTAAATCCTTCATAAGCATTGATAGAGCATTAATACTACGGGGTGGGCATCATGTAATGAGTTACTTCTGTCTAAATATGCTTGTAGTGCTAAGTTAAAGTCACCACCAATAAGAACAGGTGAATTATTTTTATTATTAATCATAATTTGTTGGGATAGATTATGGAAGAAAATGGGTGAATCAAAGTTGGGTGCATATACATTCACAAACATAAGCAGACCTGCTGTGGTGTTTAATAGGGTTATAATCCACCTACCATCTGGGTCTCTAATGATTTTTATGGGGGTCCAATTAAGAGATTTATGTATTAAGATAGCAACCCCATGTTTTTTGGATGGAGAAGATGACGCATATACTTGACCGACCCAGTCCCTTTTAAGTCTGTTGACATCCTCTGATAAAAGTTTAGTTTCTTGTAAGAAAGCAATATGTGTTTTATGCTTTTTAAGATAGGTAAGTACTTGCTTACATTTACAAGGCGAGTTGAGTCCCTTGACATTCCATGAATGTAAGACTGGATCACTCATGGTACTAGGATATAAGGTAATTAGTTACAAATAGGAATGAGAGACTCAATACCATTAATTTGGAGGATGTCACAGATTCAAAAGGTAAATATATATAATAAACAAATGTATGCAGGGCCTTTAACTTGTATGGGTTCGAGATGATTGAGTATTTGCATTCATTTTGTCTCGCAGAGGGAGAGTATAGAGATAAGAATATCAAGTAATTAAACATTAGAACCAACAAACGTTAGTATAAACTCAGTAACAAAGAATATTAATTTGAAACTTTTATGAAATGCAGAGCAATAAGAGTCGGTAAATATACCAGGACTCTCACTCTACACTACTAGGCGTGTAGAGTAATTAGTGAATCTCAAGATACGGTTTACCCTATAATCTTAAGATATGAAACTTTATATAACAGTATATTAATGAAGTGTAATTGAGATTTGTGCTGAGGTAATTAAAGCAGTACCCTGGAAAAAAAACAAAACATCATTCTATCAAATAAAAAAGGATAATTATGTAATAGTGTTAAATTCCAAACATAATGAATTAGCTTGGACCTAGCAATAAGTCCAATATTAAATAAAGTATACCAACATGATGGCAGATAATGCTGAAACAGTGTGAGCCAGATAAAAGGATGCCCGATGTGTATTAATCCACATAAGCTAGGTTAGGGAATGCAGTATATACTATAGGTTCATAGTGCATCAGTGTATTGTGGAATCATTTTTATAAGTTCCAATGATTTGGAAGAAAATGGGATGAAGAATAATGTGAAAAGGCGGAAAAACTCAATGTATAGAAATACAATTGGAAGCCTACTTTGGTGCAAAATCTGTGAGATATAATGGGAATGCACCTGATGCACTACATACCAGAAGTGATGCAAAATAAATATTAAATAAGTAAATGATTTTAGAGTATTTGCCTAATCATCCTCCACATTCCAAATGACAGGATTTATGTGGAAAATGCTATAATAGTAGGGGTTAAGGGCACACTGATATGAAATACAGAACTCTATATATGTATGTATGCATCTGACCACATGGTGGCGCCAAAGCTTATGAAAAGTTAGAGTGTAAATAGCAATTATATATACTAATGTCTGGCACCACACAAGGATTAATTAGAAGAGATCTTACAAACATTGTAATATTTATTCTTTCTCTCATTTATTTTTTTTTTCCATTGAATACATTGAGAGTAACTCCCACATGGATTAAATACCTCCAGTGTCAATTGGCTCACCTCCCACAGACAGATACAGGCTTCTCAGCAGCGATAATGATTTACTGCACTTAAGTGCTCCGAACCTGTTGGGTGCGATAGAGACTGCACTTTGCGGTAAATGTACTGAAGGAATTGAGTGAGGTGGTGTGAAGAGGAGGGATTCTGGTGAGAAACTGCTATATCACATCTAATTATGGGCCATAGTATTTATTACAAATTTTTTTTTTTTTTTTTTAGTGGGAAAAGCCTCAGGTAGCCTTGCTCTTCGATTTTCTTCTCCTTTTCTTTTTGGGTGGTTCAGATGATTTAAAGGGAGAGCTGGACACAAGATCAGCCCAGGAAGAATCGGAGAGTCATTACCCATTGAGAGCTTCTTTTGGTCTTGAGTAAAGGGTTGGATACAGTCTGTCTCAGATCCTCCGTCAGATGAGTGCAGATCTTCTTGGAGCAGATCTTCTTGGAGTGGGAGAATTTGTTAGACAAGGTAAGAGGAGTAGAAAAACTGATGTGACGTTCCACATGGGAAGCTGGAGAGGTGGAAATATTATTTAAACAGCAGGTATTATTATTTAGAGAAGAACCAGATGCTTTTTTTCTTGTATGGTGCAGAGCTTCTGGCAGGAGCTACAGTGGCAGATATGATGGCTGCAGATTTCTCAGGGACCTAAAGGACAGTTTCAGCAGGAAGGGCAAGACATTGTAATTGCGAAGTGCTTGTGCTGGAGCAGGAACGAGCTGCATTAGCATCGCAAGGCAATGTAAGTGTGGACTGTGTCCAATTCAAAAATTCAGAGAGAGATTCTGGGGTACTGAAATCTCTGGTAGAATCATTCAAAAAAAGGCGCATTGTTGCAGGGTAACGCAGTGCAAACTTAATTTCAAGCTGATGAAGGATTGTTTTAATGAGGTTGTAAGCTTTTCGTTTGTTAGATAATTCTTTAGAATAGTCTCTGAAAATTAGGATTCTGTTTTCTTGCCAAGTAAGTGCACCTAATTGCCTCGCTTTTTGAAGAATCAGTTCAGTATGTACGTGGTTTAGAAATCTGGCAATGATGGGCCTGGGTTTCTGGTCCGGTCCAGGCCTCGGATTTAAGGTGGTGAGATCTCGATGATTAGGTCTTGGCCGGCTGGTAATTTAAGCAAAGAAGGAAGTACATGAGTTAGAAGAGCACTGGTGTCTCCTAGTTCAACACCTTCAGGAAATCCGAGAAATCTAAGGTTGTTACGTCTGTTTCTATTTTCAATATCATCTATTTTGTCCTGAAGGTTCCTAATAACTCTGTCCTGCTCCCTGATGGTAGCCTGTAATGTGTTAATGGAATCTTCATTTTGAGATGCTTTAACATCAGTAGCGCTGATTTTTTGATCAAGTGCCTGCATATTATTGATATTTTGTTGAGATGCAATTTTTAATACATTGAGTATGAATCTTTCTTGAGAGATATTTATCCCCAACAGAAGTTAGTAGCAAAAAATGTTTAAATGCTAATCATTTAAATGTGTAAGCTGTTGCATTTCAAAGGGGGTAAACAAATCTCCAGTTTAATAGGCAACCAGTATTTAACAAGCTGTTTCAGTTTCCTAATGGCCATCCAGCAGCTTGGAGTTATGTCTCCAACATTCTGAACAGAAAGAAGGGATTATTTTATTTTGGTTGTCATAGTGATTTGTAGATGTGGAAGGATACATTGAAAAGTCCAAAAAATGTGTTCCACAAAACTCCATTTTCAAGCTACAGAAAGTAAAATGGCTGTAGGCTCTGCCAACAGTCATAAAAACACATAGTATGATTGTTCACATTCTACAGAGACTGATGATGTAGTTGGGAGTTTAATTCTGATTCCCTTTTTCTTTTAAAAGTGAAGAACAGGCTGCCCATCATATTAAAAACGATTCGCCTTCAGCCCCCGCTTAAAAATCTCCACTGATGGGGCCTCCTTCAAGGGTCTTGGAAGTGAGTTCCACAAATCTGTGCCCCACCACCTCAAATGAACGATCTCCAGAGGATTTCAGGTGGGCTCTAGGAACCACTAGGAGGCCCTTGGTGGAGGAGCGGAGCAAGTGCATGGGATGAACAGGAGTCAGGAGGTCACTCAGGTAGCCAGGGCCCAAACCGTGTAGGGCCTTATAGGTGGGCAAGCATACTCTGCAGATGATCCTCCACCTCACCGGCAGCCAGTGCAGTTTGCACAGAACCAGCATCACATGATAGGACCTCAGAAGGCCCATCAACAACCTGGCTGCTGCATTCTGCAACAACTGTAGATGCCAGAGGACCCCTCCATTGACCCCAAGATACAGAGCATTGCAGTAGTTCAGTCGCAATGTCACAAAAGCATGTACCAGTGAGGGCAGGCCATTGGGAGGAATCAAGGCTTTTGTCCGGGCAACATTCCTCAAGTGATAAAAACCACTACTGATGCTGGACAATGCCTGAGCCTCTGGTGTCAGTCCATCATCAAGGATGACGCCCAGATTTTTCACCTTGGTAGATGCTGCCAAGGGACTGGGACCAAAGAATAACCCTGTTCCCATCCCAGCAGCACCCACTTCCCACCAATGACCTGGCTCAATCACTAGCACCTCCATCTTGTCAGGACTGAGTCTCAGCCAGCTAGAGGATATCTAGTCCTGAACCTCGGCCAGACATTTATTCAACACCTCCACAGCGTCATCCGTCCTGAGTGCAAATGACATGTACAGCTGGGTGTCATCTGCATAACAGTGAAAACCCAAGCTGTACCATAATGATCTCACTCAGGGGAAGCACGTATGCCGAGAACAACATAGGCAACAGGATCAAGCCCTAGAGGACTCCACTTGGCCGGGGGTTTGGGCAGGATGAGAAATTCTTCATCACTACCCTCTGGGGGGTAGAAATAAGTAGGCTGCTGGTTAACTAGGATCTGCAGCTTATCCATTAGGTAGGGAAATGGGCAGACTGGGTGGGCCAAGCGGCCCTTATCTGCCATCAAATTCTATGTTTCTATGTTTCTCTTTGTCCTGCCTGTGAGAAAGGACTCAAACCAGTTGATAACGGTACCGGTGAGTCCACAGAACTTCTCTAGGTGATCCAAAAGTACTACATGGTCCACAGTGTTAAATGCTGAGGAGAGATTGATGAGAATGAGTATTAACCACTCCCCTCTATCTCTTCCCTCAAGGAGAAGATTCTGCACTCTGACTAATGCTGTTTTGGTGCTATGCCTTGACCTAAACCCCAAGTGGAAGGGCTGTTAGATGTCAGAAGCCGCGAGGTGTGCCTTGAGCTGTAGAGCCACAACATTCTCAATAACCTTACCCAAAAATGGGAGGTTAGACATTGGTCTATAATTTGCAAAGATGTCAGGGTCGAGAGATGATTTCTTTAGAGGGGGTCTCACCAGCACCTCTTTCAGGATGCCTGGGAAACATCCCTCCAAAAGCATATACCAGACAATCTCAGTGAACACTGGACCAACAGACTTAACACGTCCCATTAAGAGATGAGCAGGGCTGGTTCCAGTTCACAGTATGTGGGCCACAGCTTCGAATTCACCTCACAGACGTCTGCCACCCCAACCACCCTAAACTCACTCCAGACAATGGAGTGCTATACACATGACCACACAGGGAGCATTGCCCTGTTGGAGAGATCCAGCCTAATGGAGGACACCCTGTCAGAGGAAAAGAACAGAACAAACTTCTCGCACTGGGCAACTGAAGATGCTTTTTTTGACTGCAGACAGGCAGGATGGAGAAGACTATCTACAGCCCAAAAAATCAGAGCTGGTCTGTTCCTCCCTGCAGCAATCTCCCTGGACTGGAACACTGCCATCATATGGTTGATTGCCTGTTGATATTCACCATACTGAATTATTAAAGTCAGTTTGTCTTCCTCAGACCAAGGCCTCAGCCAGCAGTGCTCCAACCTCCAACCCCTGGTTTTCATCTCCTTGACAGCCCCATCAAACCACGGGGTCTCAAGTGAGAAGACCTGGGTCGCACACGAACCGGCGCAACAGAGTTGAGTACCTTGGCCACAGCCACATTATAGGCTGCAACCACCTCACCCGTACCTACTGCACATGCAGCACTCACACCAGATAGATCCATTACTGCCATCAGTCCCTCTGTGGATAACCCCTTCAAAGGGCAGTAACAGGCCATCTCCACAGGGGATGGACTAACAGGGGAGGCCCCGAATGAAAACTTTACCATGCAGTGATCTGATCAAATAACCAGATCAGTCCTGAAGTCAGTGACCTCAAGCCCCAGTGAGAACATTAAGTTCAAGCCGTGACTGTGGCTGTGGGTCATAGAAGCAATTGCTTGTGCCAGGCCCAGTGAAGTCATCAAATGGAGGAAGTCATAACCAAAATGCAAATGTTTGTCATTGATCCAGGTACTGAAGTCACCCAGAACCAACCTTCTGGGAGACTCCAACACCTTCTTGACAACACAGTCCTCAACTTCCTGCAGAAATTCCCCCTCGCGCCCTGGAGGCCAGTATATGAGGAGCATTCTGCAGCCTTCACCTGGACCTCTGCACACAACCACACATTCAAATGATGAAGTGGAACCCACTGGGTGCAAGGAAATGTTTAGGCCATATCTAAAACAGATGGCCACGCCCCCAACCCTGCATTACCTCCTCGTGCAGTGCACTACAGAAAATCCAGCTGGGAGAGACGCTCCCAATACTGGACCCGTGTCATCCCCCAGCCAGGTCTCCGTAATGCAAGCCAGATCAACTGAGGAAATCAAGACCGCAATAATTGTGGTCTTGTTCCTAATCAATCTGGCATTGCATAGGACCACCCGAAGAGTACTGGAGGAGGTTGCTGACCCAGCAGCTACCTGCCCATTCGGTTCAGTGAGAACCCTGGGTATGGGTACCAAACACATCTGGCCTCTTTCCAGGCCCCATTTTGCCCCAGGGTGCCTCCTGTTTCTAACCACCCAGATGCAACCCACTCCTGCAGTACCTCTAGCATCCCACTGCCTACCATCATGCCCTCTCCCAATCCTAATCCCTATAGCATCTCAATGCTGTAGTTGATAAAGGGAGGTCAATGCAAGGACAGAGGTCGAGCAGCAGGGACACTGAATAGGTGATCCATGGAGTTTTAGAGTCGAGGAACATCTTAAACTGCTGCTGATGCAAGTTAAAAACCACATCAGATAAAACTACCCAATTAAATGCCCCACCCAAGCTAAGTCATATAAAACAATAAATATCCTCTCCCTCCCCAAACCAACAATAAATACCCAAATTGCACAACACTCGAAGTTAAATAAAGTAATAAACAATAAATCAATACAATCTAAAATCATTCCAATAAACTCACTCTCCAACCACCATACAATCAATACTAATAGAATAACTGAACTGCACAATCACTCACCAAATGAACCACTCACACAGCTCTCCCAAACTCCCAATACAGCAAAACTAAACACAGAAGAATCCAAATATAAGTGTGCTGCTGATGCAAGAGTCCAAAAGGTAGTCAACAATACAGTGTAATATTTAAACTCTACAAACAGAGCACGGTCCCATTTCATAGAGGGATGCTGGCTAGCAGTTCTCTCACCAGTGCTAGGATCGAAAAATTTGAAGAAGCAGTTTTATACAGAGTCAAAAACAGAAAATGTTGCTCTCACCACCAGATTCCTATGGGACTTCGATATTGCAAACGTCAGTCTCTCACCAGCCGACAGGGGGAAACACACACTGTCCAGCTGAAAACCAATGCTGTTAACACCAACCAGGACACAGTTCACAGATTCCTCTCTCCAGCAAAGCAGGGTCTGAATTTAACAGACACCCCTACCCACTCCCCACTCCACACAGACCACAGCCGTCGACTCCCAGGACCTTCGACTTCAGGTTCAGACGCTCACCGACTCCACTCTCAGCCTCAGGATGGCAGGCTCAGCTGCTCCACCAACTCTGCTTCTGCAAACCTTGGCAGCATAAAATCTACTCTGGCAGCATAAATTTCACTCCAGCTTGGGCACCAATGGACTCTGCACCTCTGAACCGTTCCTTCAAGAGCGTCTCTCAACTGTATATGCCGCCAAAAACAGACGGCAACAGTAATGTGAAATTAGCGTTACTCAGCAGCAAACTCAAACAGATCCTCTCTGAAAACAAGAAAGCTAACTCCTGTAATTAAATCACTTTACCCACCCTCTTTAACCTCTTGCCGTAATCCTAGAATGCAAACTAAAAGCAGCTCTGCTTACTTCAAAAAAAACATACGCTGTGCTCTGGCTAGATGATTCCAGAGTAGCAAGAATTCTCCTAATACTGTCAAAATAGAAGGAGAGGGATTTTATAGGTTTTACCGAGGCTCACTCAGAGCTCTGACAGACATCGACCCAGTCTGGCCGCCATCTTACCCCTCCCACAGTTCTGTGTTTCTTTTCTCATTGACATACCTGAAATATTTTTCATTACAATGTGGCTATAAAAAATCCAGTAATCTGATTGGCTGAGGAGCTCAGAACCAAGTGCTGATATCCCATGACAACAGTACCGGAAGAAGGTCCGGTACCCTCTTCACAAGAAAATCAATAGTACCAGCCATTCCTGACTGACAGTACAAATGTGGCTGTTACTTTTGCTCACTAAAAACCTTCAACTAGGCCCTAAAAATAAAACTGTACTAAATTTATAAACATAAGCATTAAATGTTATTTGCTCTCATAATACTCTTATAATGTGTGGTAGAACGTTGTTATGCATAAAAATCCATACCAGCTAAAAAGTTGTTATGCTGCAGTAGCTTGTTGTTATGCTGCACCAGGTAAGTAGCTACTGCAGCATAACAACTTGGAACCTTTCACATAATGATGTAAGCGCTGCACGAGCCGCATTCTCTTTAAACAGCTGTCATAACTGTACACAGTTGCGAGTGGCGATTTTAAAAATGCAGGCACCAGATTAAAGCATGTCCACCGCTATTTTCTCCCGGCAGCTATCCGATCGTTTTTTTTTTCCAGTCTACCACAATCGCTGTTGCCATCCAATGTAAGCTTATGAAATGTAAGTACTGTAAAATTCAAGAGAAACTATTTACCCGTCTTAGCGTTTCTGTCTCATTATGTAGGTACAGTAACAATTTTTAATTTGTCATCACAGATAGGTGACCATACACTATAAAGATAATGTATAGTCCTCTATCTGTGACAAGTTTATAGCATCTTCTACGAAAGTCGTCATGGCGACTGAACTCTCTCGAAGCCGCTCTCGAGGTTCCGAACGTCGCCATGACAACCTCTCGAAGAGTTTACAAACTTGTTACAGATAGAGGAATATACATTATCCTCTATGTTACACACCTACATAACTTAAAAAATTAAGAACTACAGCACTTAGAATTGTAATTTATGGTGTTTCTTCACTGACCATGAAAAATCCCCGTCCTATCCTCATCTGCTTACTAGGGAAATTTGTGTAGTTAAGCTGTTACAGATAAAACAAAAGCCCTGGTTCCATCTGAGGCCTTCTGTTGTGCGTGCTAGTGGGAGTAAACATTCTGCCAGCAGAACTGAGCAGAGGTTTGAATTCTTGCATTCCATCTGTAGTAAACATTCCATCTCTTGAATGTTGGCAAGACAGAAAATAAAAAAGACAGAGAAAAGGGAGGAAATATTATAAAGAAAATGAAGAAAGGCGAGAGAGGATGAGTAAAAGGGGGTGGGTTGGGGGAAACTAGAAACATAGAAACATAGAATTTGATGACAGATAAGGACTGCTTGGCCCACCCAGTCTGCCCATTTCCCTACCTGATGAATAAGCTGCAGATTCTAGTTAATCAACAGCTTACTTCCTCCTGTCCCACCAACTAGAATTGCCTTATGCCTGTCCCATGCATTCTTGAATTCTCCCACTGTTTCTGACTCCACAACCTCCTCAGGAAGGCTGTTCCATGCATCCACAACTCTCTCTGTGAAAAAATGCTTTCTAACATTACCTCTGAGCCGTCCCTAGAGGCTTTAAGAGCTAATTAAAAAATACATGAATTTTGTTGTACATAATATTTAAACCTGAGATGGCATGTGTGGTGAGCTAACTGAGTGCTGACCACAAAGATCACCTATCTCAGCTGCACCACCAGTGTCGCCTCAAGCAGGTGGACTGGCAAGACAACGCTGTGATTCAAATGGGTTTGGGTGGATGGAGGCACCTGGTAAGGAGAGGCAGGAGACAATCTATAAGTCTGATGCCCAACGGGCTTTATTCATACCACAGGGAAAGGTAGACACGGTCACAAGGGAAGAGGGGAACCACACCATACAGGAACAGTAAACAACATTTTCTACTGTCACTAAGAGGTGCACCTCGGCCTAAGGCCACTATCTATTACACTCTATGCTAAGCTTTCTCTAAACAGTCTAACAAACAAATTCAAACGTTTATTACTCTATAATGAGGTGAGACAATCACTACAGTGAACAATGAGTACCATTGCAGACCCCGAAGGGTCAGGTGACATAATCACCGCTAAGAATTCATGCTGTTAAAGGAAGTCCAAACTTTTCCTGCCTTCTTCATGCACAGAGCTGAACAATGGAGTAGCAATGGGGTAAAAGGGAAAACAGGGGTTCCTGCTTGGCGTCAAGCTACATCACTGCAAAAACCTAGGAGAGGTTGGAGGGGATTGTGAGAGATTTTTAAACAGGCCCTGATTCTTCAGCCAACCCACTCTCCAAGGTTGCCAGAAAAATACTCTAGCACAAGAGAACTGAACTCTTCCCTGGCACAAACCCCCAGCCAGGGCTGCTAAGGATGAAGGAACAATGACTTGGCCATGAATCCACTTGAAAAGATTGCCAAGGGTGGAGATCTGCGATAATTTCCCCGACACAAACTTTCGACCAGGGCTGCCAAGGGTGAAGAGAAAAAGACTGACTGGAGTACCCCGGCACAAAACCTCAACCAGGGCTGACAAGGATGAGGGACAAGTGCTTAGCGTCGAATCCACTTGCAAGGATTGCCAAGGATGAAGGCATGTTGAAGCTTCTTTGGTGAAAGATCCGCAGGAGGACCACCAAGATCAATCTGAATCCAAGAAGACAACACAGTGCAAGCAGTGCAAAACAAGCAGGAAGAGTAGGATGCAGGGCGAAGATCAGAGTCCTGTACTGTCCAGAACCAGAAAAACTAAAACTGGCAGACACAGACACACCCTGGCCACGTTGGACTTGACTTTTGGCAAACAACTGGGAGTGACGAGCGAAGCTTCTTCCAGAACATTCCACTTCCAGGCTGACTGAAGCACAAGGAAACTAGGAGCTGACGGTCGTGAATCACACCAGGTTACGTTGACTTCGACCAACGACGGGCGACAGGGAAGGGTGTTGTGAAGTTCTTCGCTGGCTGAAGAATGCTTCAGTGAAGAATCAGCTGTGAACAACCCCATCAGGGGTGTTGTGGCAGAAGATTTAGTCTATACAGTTTGCACTAAGAATACTGGTAACTACTTCTTGCACTGCACCACAGTGTTTACTGGTTGCTGGGGCAATTGTTCATTGTAGGGGCAATTTGCCTGGAGCAGGAGCAAATCACCAAAGTCTGAGGCAATTGTTCATTGCACGGGCAAATAACCACAATCCTAGTATAACACAGTCTTGGTACTGTGTAATCAACACAACATTTCATATATTATTCAATACACAGTTTCAAGAGATGACAGTCACTAAATGGTAGTTGTGTACTAAGCACCCCTTTCTTTGCTGACCCTTCACAAGAGTATACACCTGTGGGTTATCTCTGTTACTAGGACCTGGCTACCCCTGACTTCCCTTAGCACAATGCCTCTTTCTTGTCTTGTAGACCTCTGGGCCCCTTTAAATGTCTCAACATCATGGGCATATCTGATGGGCCCCTTTAATTACCTAGGGCCTTTGCTGCCTTTCAAACCCTGTGTGGGCCTGACATTGCCCCTTTATCTTTCTGGGGCTCGCTTTACCCCCTTTAATCCCTTGGGTTGGTTGATGCTCCTTTAATTCTATAGGCCTCTTCAAGGCCTTACTCTCAGTTGCCCAGGGCTTGCCCCACCTTTAATCCACTCTCCCCTATGAATATCAATCAATTTCCCCTATGAGCCTAAAGGCAGGCCCTTCCCTGTGGGCATCACCATGCCTTGAATATTTATTTATTTAAATTACCAGCTGGCCTTCTCACCCGGTCCTCCAATAGTGCATCCAGTGCTCAATAACCCCAAAACTTGTTATTTTAAAAATTTCTGGCGGTCAGCACTTTTCTTTGTGCTGCTGCCTACTCACCACTCCTGCCTGGGGTAAAGCTGCTGCTGGGAGGAGGGAGGTCCTGTTGGCAGAGAAAGGGAGGGAACTGATGGAGGAGAGGGAACAGGCACAGCAGAGGATGACAAGGGGCCTCTTGAGGGCTGACAGCTTTCTCGGACACGATGCGGCTCTTACAAGGCCACCAGCAGGAAGGGAAAGCCGGTGTAAAACTTTGTTTTGAGCTGAACTGTGCCCACGCTACCACCAGGAACCGGGACCACACTGCTGCCACCAGACTGTCACCACAGGATAAAGACCTCTTCACTGGTTGGAGAAGAGACACCAGAGGAGTCGATGGGACTGCTTCAACAACCACAGGTAAGCCAAGTCCCCGTCACACTTCTGTGTCCTCTCGATTCCACGACCATCCAAAACTGCCCAAATAAATGGCCATTTTCTCTTCAAAAATGCTCGGGGTTCCAATTCCCAAGCCTGTGCCTCCTAGCTGACTGTGGCACCACACGCAGGCTAAGGACAGCAGCCCTGCGTCTAGGTGCCCATTGTTCCAGCTGCCTGCTGCTTGCTCCTGGGGGGGGGGGGTGATTAGAACGGAGCAGCAGCAGCAGTGGAGAAAAAGGAAAACTCTTTCTTTTTTTTTTTATTATACTGGTACCCTGCCTGACGATTCTGGGGAGATGAAATACACAACAAATGGGGCCCCAGGCCCACGGGGGTCTCCACCTGTCCACTGGCATTCTAGACAGGAGAGGGGACCTGGAGCACTACTCCAACCCCCACACAGACCCCTTCTTTTCTTTCTGTGGTGCCCCATACTTTGGGGCATTACACATGTCAGTGCTGGGATGTACTGGGACTGTTGTAAAAAAGTCATAAACATGTTTCTTTTTTGATTTGGCGCATTTCTTCACCCCCCTACAAAAAACATCTTGGACCCATTTTAGAATTACAGTGAGACACTCCAGGGTTTACATTGTTGTGTGGTAATGGCACTTCTTGAGTGGTTGAAGTGAAGGCACTCGGTGATGCCTCATGCCTCATGACACACCTGAGGTGTGCCACTATCCAACTACAACATATACTCTATCATAACTTTATGTTTAATTTTTTTTCTGTTTGTTAGGACAGTCTTCACTCCTGTTTTAAAAAAAGAAACATGGAATCACAGAAAATAACAATATGGATGCCTCTGCCGAAGCACAACTGATCTCTATAGGGACACTAAATGGGACTGTCAGTATTAATGTGTTAAATTCTGAAAAGTGAAACATTAAATAAAAGCAGGAGTATAAAAATATTGCTGAGCTCAAAGTAATAAAATTGGCTATAAAAAGACAGTGCAAGCAATATGGAGGGATGCAGTAAAGCTCTTGAAGGGACTATTTTATGTCTAAATTATAATAAAGTTATAACTTCTGATGTGTTTCTTATGTTTATTGCTCAATCATTAAAGACTTGTCAGATTTTTATAGCCATATTATAATCTCAAAAAGGCACTCCAGGGTATGCGTCGTCCCTGAATAACAGCACACCTGGGGTGGCAGAAGCACTCAGCCTGTGGCCTTGTGCTTCAACCCACCCTACATGTGACGTTATTCAGTGACAACGCACACCCTGTCATGCCTTATTGCTTAATGGATTTCATTTCCAGTGCTATCTGGTCTTCTGCTGCTTGCTTTGCTCCTCTCATTTTGCACTTGCATGCTGACTTTTTCCATGTAAAATTTTCTATTTTCAATCTGCATCTCTTGTATGTCTCATTTTTCTCCTTATCATATCTAGAACATCATATGCTATCCACATTTGTCTGCATTTTCAGCTATTATTCTTTTTTCTCTGTGTGTCACATTCTTATTTAATGTTATATGCAAGATTTTTAATATAGCTTTTCTCCTGCAGTGTCATCCACCAGAGAATCACCCCATGGTTGCGCTCCCAATACTGTCCTTTAGCCCCACTGATCCTTCTGGTGAGGATCCACGGTGCAGGGCCCAAGAGCTCCACTGGCTATGATTCCAAAGACACTGTGGTGTTTACTCCATCCTCTCCAAGGTGCCAACTGTCGTACTGCATGCATGTTGTTATCCCCTGTGCAGAGCAATCTCCATGGCCCTGCACAGGGGTCATAATGGCACCTCAACTCAGTGCCTCCCCTCCCTGGCTGGTAGCATTGCTGTGTAGCAGGGCCTCCAAGCCTCCCACAGGCCACCCAATCAGCTCCTGAATCCATTCCTGAACCCTGGTCACAGTCACAGCAGCACAGTGTGGGCCATGAGGCACCCTCAGTCCAGGTGAGGTCTGAGGATATCCCACTGCTGCTGCTTGTGCTGTAAGCTATCACATTTACTCAGTCTGACATGTGTAATAGCATAGTATACTGTGTAATGCTCACTTGACTTTCTCTCTGTTCCATCCAGCAGTGAACATGATTATATTATGGTCTATGTTAGCAATTGCTTCTCCAGTTTCCAGTTCTCTATCTAGATAATCCTTGCTGCAAAGAAATATGTCTAATTTTGCTTGATTTATAGTGGTTCTATGGGAGATGTGCAATAAAAATTTAATAGAAACAAGAAAACCCAAAACACTTCTCTCCTCACCTTGACTGCTACCTAGTGTGTTGAAGACTAATCACTAGCATCTGACTACAAACACCACCCTGCATGCCTCTGCTCTATTCTTCCCAATATGCCACCATCCCACAGTAGTGTGTCATTTGACATCAAGCAGAGGGGTTAAATCTGCTGAAACATAAGTTTTCTTACTGCTGGTTCTCGATCATCAGAGAATCCTAGAGGATGAGACCATGTTGCTCTTTGCCTGTTAGTAGAGCAGAGCATGTAAGAGAAATGCACCCCAGATAGTATATTAACACTCTGTACATCCAAGAACTGTATCCTCTTTTCCTTGTAACTGAGGATGAGCACAGACAAGGGGGCACTATTACATGTAGATATAAAAGGTGAATTCATATGTGGAACAAATTCCAGACAGGTTTGTATAAACATTCTGTCCAGAATGAATTGACAGTAGGGATCCTAGTTCACTAACCTGGTAAGAAGAGTTAAGAGACACCAGGAACCCTGTAGGTTAAAAAGTTGAACACCACTGAGATGAAACACTGAAATGGTGAATAAGAAAGGAATTTATAAATAACTTCAGACTCAGAGCCAGCCTATCAGTGCAGGAGCAGTGCTTATGCTTCCAGTGGCAGTGACCTGGGTTTGAGAATGAACCCAAGCTGCTGGCGGGCTGGCAGTGAAAGCTTGAGCATCTTAAAATATGCTTGCCTCCTTTGGGGAGCAAGGGAGAGAGGGACAATGCCTGATCCTTCCATGCTAGCACCACCTGGCACCTGGGTGGCCTGCTGGTGGTGCAGGCACTACTGGGATAGCTGGGGAAGGTCCAGAGTGGAGACATTCATTTGTGCTCCACACATGCTAATTGCAAATTACAGAAGTACATTGATGCCAGCATCTCTATGGAGGGAGAAACAGTGGGGAAAAAACTCTGTTCTGGTACCTACATCACCTGCATGTACAACATGAAGATTCCTGCCACTAAATGAAGTCATTTGAAGAGGTGGAGCCCCAAAGATCCCACTGCAGAGGGTAAGTCACAAAGTAGATAGGAGTCTCTGGGGTGCAACGAAACTGCAATCGTTTTGACCCATGTAGATACTGTGTGGTATTCACATAGGTACCAGCCAATAAGTAGATGGATTTCCATGGACGGTTTTATCATTACAAGTATGCATTTTTGTAAGTGAGTTGTGATAAGAGAGTTCTTTCAAGTTACTGCTGAAAACTGTAAGAGCGGTAGCTTGTACCAGTACTAGTGTCCTACAAATCCTGCAGTTCATGTCATCTGTTGACAACAAACATTCTGAACAGAGAGAGAGAATTTCACATTTGACAGAGACTGAATTTAAAGTTCACAGAAACATGTGGTCACAACTTTCATGTGGGTACTGGTCTAAATTCTTAAGTCAGTGCCCCAGTTCAAACCTCCTTGCCATAAGGTCTATAATGTAAGTGAAGAAAAATGGGTTGCCAGACAGACAACCACAGTAATTATTAATAAGAAAAGAAACAACATTTCAGGAAACCTGTTACAACAATCACAGCAAATTATTGAACCAAAAATGATTATAATTAGCTTTAAGCACTCAGTGCTTGTTCTTTCTCATTGATTTTAAACAGAATGAATCCGTGAATGACAATTAACTCTCAACTCAAATTATTTCCAGCAAGCACTGCTTTTACATTTGTGACAGACATCATATTGTTCTTTCAATTGCTCATTTCATGCATGTAGTAAATTGAGAGTATACTATAGGTCACTTTTCCATAACGTAACTCACTTTAATATGTCAGCTCTACTATCTTGTATTATCCCAGCTTGTATGCATGCTACTGTTAACATCATCAAAACAATTTTGTATTCTGAAGCACTGGAACTAGTAATGCCAAGGTACTTTGCTCCATTTTTACAATGCTGACCACATTATATGCAGAATTAAATAATAAAATGGTATAGGATTTCCTGAGAGGAACACTTCACAACAGTCATTTTACTTATTTCCTAAATACAATATTGTGTGACAGTAGTGAAAAGGCATTTTTAAATTAAACTCAAACATTTTAAATACGAACCTGATTTTGTTTAATTCATAATATGTAACCCCCAGTTCAACAAAGTCTCTAAAGTTTGAGAAAACTAAAACATATGATTATGTTGACATCAAGACCTTTCTCATTTGCAGATGCCAATTAGTCATAGATTAATCACTTTCAGTTATGCTTTGCTCATTTGTTAGGATTTGATTTTCTGTCAAGTATTGAACTGAAGATTATTGCAGACTCCTAGCTGAGATTATGGAGAACAGCTACAGCAGTTCCAATCTAGATTATGAAACTCATTTAGGTTATAACAATAATAAAACAGGTTGGAAAAATTCTGCTCTGTGTCTTCTGTGATTGGTGGAATCTGATTATATGACTGTATGTTAGGCCAGTACAACAGCACAATTTTGGGGTGAAGAACCCAAGGACGAGTTACCAGCTGGGGTGAGTGCAGCTAGTCAAGACAGAGGAGGAGAAAGATCTGGAGGTGCTCATTACAGGGTCAATGAACAACTCTGCACAATGTAGGAAGGCAGCTGCAAAGGCCAACAGAATGCTGGGTTGCATTGCAAGAGGTATCTCCTCGAGGGGGGGGGTGATTCTGCCACTGTATAGCTCATTAGTTAGACCACATCTGGAGTACTGCACGCAGTACTGGCACCTGTATCTGAAGAGGGACATTAAGTTACTGGAGGGGGTGCAGCACAGGGTGACAAGGATTATCAAAGGGCTGGTGGACTTGCCTTATGAGAGGAGGCTCAGGGAGCTGAACATGTGCTCGCTAGAGGAGAGGAGAGACAGGGGGGACATGATTGAAACCTTTAAGTATATGAAAGGAATAAACAAGACAGATACAGAGGGGCTGTTCAAAGTAAGGGAGGGGAGGGACACCCAGGGCCATGATATGAATCTGGAGGGAGGAAGGTTCAGGAGGGAGATGAGGAGACACTTTTTTACAGAAAGGGTGGTAGCTGGGTGGAATGCGTTACTGGCAGAAGTGGTATGCAGTAGAACAGTGGACTGTTTCAAAAGGGGCTGGGACAGGGCAAGGGGAGGGTCAATGGAGTGGAAGGGTGGGAGGGAGGACAGGCAGCTGCAAAATAAGGTGTGCTAGCTGCACATTCGAGCAGACTTGATAGATCTCTAGGCCTTTATCTGCTGGCAAATTTCGTATGCTTGTACAAGTCGGAAATGCTTAACTTTGTGAATCTCACTGCACAGTTCTAAATTTAACAAGATCTGGCAGATCCACTAGGGCTGCTAATGCATTGACTTGATGTATATGTGTGTGTGTGTGTGTGTGTGTGTGTGTGTGTGTCTTGGGCTTGGGGGGGGCAAGAGGGCATAAATCCCATCATTTGAAAGGAATGGGCATAACTTTATTATTTTTTTGTATTGTGACACCAAATGGGTTTGGGGGATGGGGGAGTGAGGGCATAAACCCCGTCGTTTGCAAGGAATGAGCATAACTTTGTTATATTTTTTCATATTTTGACCCTAAATGTTGAACATAGTTTTCTTATCACCCCACGTCATGAACCCCGTAGGTGAGAATTTTCAAATCCGTGGAAACATGGCATTCCACACCACAAGTATAAAAACACATTTTGGGCAGGATGTGAAAGTTGGCAGCCATACTGTTTATGAGGTGGTGTGATAAAATGGCTGTATTGAAAATTTGGAGTGAAAATATTGAAAATGAGCAAAGTTATACACGTGCGTATAAAAGTTTGAATGGCCACATGTAACTCGGCCATTTTTGGAGTTTTTTCACTAAGCTTTCAACATGGCCATTTCAGGACCTCACCTCTTGAAAAATGTTCCATTGTTATTTTATTAATTTGTCCCAAGAGGTGATTTCGCACAGCGACTGTGCCATTCTGCACCACAGGTGTGAAAACAGGTTTGGGGCATGATGTGAAAAATGACAGTGGTACTGTTCACGTGGAGGTGTGAAAAAATGGCAATGTTGAAAAGCTGGAGTGAAAATATTGCAAATTGGCGAACTCATGAACGTGCGTAGAAACTGAGCAATGCACACTCATAACGCGATCATTTTTTGGAATTTCTTTACCAGATTTTCAACATGGGTGTTTTGGGACCCCCACCCTCTTCATGAACAGTGGCAATGTCATTTTGTTAGTCTGTCCCAAAAGTTGATTTTGCACAGCAACTGCGTCATTCTGCACCACAGATGTGAAAACATTTCGGGCAGGATGCAAAAAATGGCAGCTGTACTGGTCATAAGGAGGTGTGAAAAAATAGCAATGTTGAAAATCTGGAGTGAAAATATTAAAAATTGGCAAAGTTATGAGTGTGCATAGAAACTGCGCAAAGCACGCTCATAACACAGGCAATTTTCAGAATTTTCTCACCAAATTTTCAACATAGGGTTCTTGGGACCCCCCCAGTGAACACTGGCACTGTCATTCTGTTTATCAGTCCCAAAAGGTGATTCCGCACAGCGACTGTGAAATCGCCTTTTGAGACCAAATAACAAAATGACAGTGCCAGTGTTCATGAGATGGGGTTCCAAGAACCCCATGTTGAAAATTTGAGTTCAAGAATTCTTAAAAAATGGATGAGATATCAACATAAGTGGAAATCCCCCTTTGACTCCCATTAAATACCTTACCTTGAAATCTTCAGTTCGTAGCTGGGCTTTGAAGAATGCAGATGTATCCCGGTCCAGAGAAGATAACAGTGCTGACCTCTGGAGGTAAGTATGGGTAAGGGGGTACAGGGAGGTGGGTTCTCAGTGGGAGGTGGGGATGGGGAGGGGACTGGGGACTGGGGAAGACAGGGACCTTTCATTTTACAGGTTGAAAACAAGATGGTGGGGACAGTTTTCTGTATTTACAGGTAAAAAAAAAATAAAAAGTACTTTTGGGCACACTGGGGTGGGCTCCCAGTGTGCCACATGAGTTGGGTGGGGGTTATCTGCTTCTAACAGGGGGATTGGGCACCCTGTCGGCAAAGAAAGTGGGCTTTGGGGGTTGGGGGCATCAGACACCAGGAGTGAGCATCCCGGTGTCAGAAAGGAAAATAACATTTAATAAAATTATCTAGGCACACTGGGGTGGGCTCCCAGTGTGCCATAATAGTGGGAGTTGGGTGGGAATACATGCTGACTCGGGGATTGGGCACCCCGATGTCAATAAAAACAGTATGAGGGAAGCATGAAGCTACAGGGAATGGAGCAGCAATGTGGTCTTCTTGCCGGGTCTTTGATCAGTAGCTGTATTCATCTCCGGGAGGGGAGGGGAGGGAAGAATACAGCTACTGATCAAAGACCCACTGGCTTGTTTTATTATTTCAAATAATTTGCCTAAAACCTCCTTCTTGTAGAGCTGCTGTCCATGCCAGTGTAGCGAAGGACAGAGAGTCGCTGAAATTGGCAAGAAAGAAACACTCTCTCTCTCTCTCTCCTTCTCTCCTCGCTTCCGATTTTATTGAGAAAGTGCCCAAAAACGAAACAAACAAGGAAATGCCCAAGGGTTTTTTTTTGTTTTGTTTTGTTAATGCAACTCCTTTTATGACTCCCACTGGAAAAAGGAACACTTTTTGTGAGCAGGAATTGGGAACAGAGGGCTGAGGGTGGTACAATGCACAGTGGGCGGTTGTGGGAGGGTTTACTCAATCTTAATTCTTAAAATTTTAGGAAGGAATGCGAAGTCCCTTAACTCATCATAAAAGGTATGCAGGGCTAGGCCCACTGCAGCCCTAAAACTCAGGGAAGCCATTCTATAATTGCAGTAAACTACTGCAGGGCGTGCATTATGATGAGATGACACTTTCCGTGTGTGTGTAAGAAACTTGATTTTGCCTCATTCCCCACTTCCCAATATGCCCCATTATCCCTCAATAATGCACATCTTGTCATGCTTTATCGCTTAAGTATAATTTCAGATCCTGTGTTCATTGTCTCATTATAGATGACACCTGGGGCTGGATTTTTGAAGCATTATGTTTGATATTGCCTATTGCATCAGACTGTTGGTGCAAAGGACTTGTGTCAAATAATTGTGATTTTCCATCAGAGCAGTTTAGAAACATCCAGCTAGACTGTATTTCTGTGATCTACAGGATTGTGCATCACATTCGGGGCCATTTGCATGCACCCTCCAAGTTGCTTGGACCTATAGTTTGACACAAGCTGCCATAAAGCACATCCATGTGCTGTAAAACTGGATAATGTTTGAAACTATGGCTCAAGTATGCCAAATGCTTTGAGAGCACCAGCTGCACCGAAGTCCATAACTACACCTGTGGCCACAGGCCTTGTGCCGATATTTGAAAATCCTACCTTGGAATGCTGGCTTTAGAGCATTTGGAAAAACTGAAATTAATTTGCTGCCTAACTAAACTAGGATCATGATGCCTATACCTTTGCTATGCCTCTGCAAAACGTCCCTTTATTCCTTGTGCCTGTTTATGCCATTTCTAACTGACCACACCTTGGAGGTGCAGCCTGTATCTCTTTAAAGACTAGAGAATCAGCAGCAGCATTATCGAATGCAATCTGGTGATGCAGCTGACACACTGCCGGGCTCCATCCCTACTGTAGCAATCACTGGTTTAACTAGCAACCTGGTAAATAACTATGGCAGTACAGAATGAATGGAAATGTTATTGATGATGTACCTGATGGCAGTGAGCATTAGACACATAACTTTATTAAGCTTTGATAGATACAGAACACTTCAAGCAAGTTGTAACATGTTACAAAATTAAAATATTAAATGGGGAAGCTTGAATATCACAATACAAATGATCAAAAAGGTATTAATTCCAATTAAATTGCTAAATTAAAAGGACTGCAAAATAAATTTATTTTTTATGATCTTTACCGTTTTGTATCCATGCATGGGCAATTTGCCTATAGATACAGCATCTATACAAGGTATGTATTAAACTGAAGCAAGAACAACTGGAAGATGCATTTATATAAATGTATGGCTCCAGTTGGAGGACCTCTTATGGGTATAAGAGTGTTGCCTTGCCGGTTCTTAGGATCAGAGGACTGCAAACCATAAGTGAGCAGTTCCGTCATCCTAAGGATGCAAGCAGTAACACTGTAAGATCCATAAGAGGCACGCTAACAGGACCCATAAAATTATTACCAGATTGTGAAGCATATATATTTTAAAATTACTTTTTTTCCTTAGCAGGTTTGGCAGTGCCAGTGGTCAGCAAGAAGCCTGTTACAACAGCTGAGTGTGTGAGATACTCTTATGGAAATAAGAGTATCTCGCGAGTGCTGTGATTGGTCGGGAGTGTCACATGACACTCCTGCGATCTATAATAGCAACAACAGTGCCACCAGTGGCAGTCGATCCAAGTAACTGGCATTGCCAGTCAATGTTGAGTTCTATTGCTTAATTATTCACATTTAAAATTTAGCCATCATTGATCAATGTGCACATTCTCCATTAACCTGGAACTTATTATGCAACAATACCCTCCACAGACAGCATTAGCAGGTATTATGAAGGCAGCATTCTCCAGTCAAATGGCAAGTATAGACTGCATCTGAATTATACTATAATAGGAAGGCAATACATTCAAAATACAATTGAGCAAAGCATTGCCAACTTCAATTCAACTGTTTAATTAAAAGCCTTGCAAAATAAATATTTTATGTGAATTATTTCCTGTGTTATATCCATGTTAAGTAAAAAAAAGCCAAAATAAATATGTTTTCTGTGATTTCTTTACTCTGTTACATCCATGCATGGGCATATGCCTACAGGTATCTGTAGTAAGGATGAGCCCATGCTGATCTGCATTCTGTGAACATGTTGATGTCTGGCATTTTGGACACCAGTGAAGCAGGTCCAAAGGAAACAGGTTTCCCTTTATCACTTCAATGTTGTGATAAAGTACTTTTTACCGGTAGCCCACACTGAATAGTCTAAGTTGTTGGTAAGGCACATGACCTGCAAAAGCCAATCAGCAACACTGGAAACAGAGAATTCCCTATGCTGCACACATTTCTGTGTCAGTCTAGCTCTCTTTCACCGGGAGGGGCATGATCTGGGGTACTGGCTATTGAAGAGGCTCTTTTTACGTGAAAAAGAGAGATCTTTGATCACACAACTTGTAAACTTATCAGTGAGTCATTTATTACTAATCATTTGTATTAGCTCATTCTCATTATATTTAACAATAGTTTCAGGCAAGCAGGCTAGGAAAGCTGTGCTGAAGTGGAGAGAGGAGAGTGCATCAAGTGAGCCTTCATTGGCAGCTGTAGACCCTGCAGCAGGACCAGGGAAGAGTGGATTTTCAGACTGGGAAAAGTGTATTTTTTTTAAAGATGTACTGTATTAGACATTTTTAAGTTGGCGCACTTGCGCAGACAATATCTTGGGACAGTGCAGCTTTGGAGGTGCGGTCGCTGTTGGGCGAAAGCAGGGCACGCACCAGTAGGTGCGTCCCACATTCCCCAATCAGCCTGCATGCCGGTGCCACACCATGCATACATAATGTGATGAGCACATCTAAGAAAAGGTCCGCTGCAATCCAAGCAAAGCTCGTCAGTTGCAGCGGTCCTTTTCTTGCCATGCTCACTGCCATTATATACATGGCGGCACACTGGCCACCGAACTGCCGACTTTGGGGGTGCGCAATTCCCCTGTCAGCTGCCCCTGCCCCCTGTGAATGTGCAGACGGGAGAGCCCACTCCCTGCTGGCATAAAGCATCCTCCCCATTTGTGATATGCCGAGGGGGGTGCCCAATCCCCCTCGGCTCTTACCCCGCCCCCTTTCCTTGTGTGCCGATGAGGGCCCACTCCCGTTGACAGAAATAACCCCCCATGTTGTTTGCTGATGAGGGGTGCCCAATCCCCGTCAGCTACAGACCTCCCAAACAGTTAGGTGGCGCTGAGAGCCCACCCCAGCGTGCCAAATCCCTGAAAAAAATAACTGTCCCGCAATGTTTTCTTTTTGAACCTGTAAAGGAAAATGGTCCCTCATAGTCTCCGTGTCCCCCCCTCCCCACCCGCGCCCACCCACTGTGCACCCTGCCTCCCACACCTCCCTCACCCCATACTTACTTCCGAGTCCGGCACGATGATCTTCGGTGGACCAGGAACATGCCTGCACTCTTCAAAGCCGACCACGAACTGAGGAAATGCCGGTAAGCTGTATAATGGAATAAATAGGGTTTTTTCAACTTTGCTGCGTATCTCAGGCATTTTTGTGAATTTTGGCCCCAGCTTTTCAACATGGGGTTTTTGGGACCCCTTCTCATGAATTCTTGCACTGATATGTTATGTTGTCATGTCATGTCATATCATATCATTTTCTCATATATCATATATTATATCAGATTATATTATTCTTTTATATATTATATTATTTTATAAATATTATATTAGATCATATTATTTTCTCATATAGCCTATCATACTCTATCATATTTTGTCAAATTATATTATCTTCTCATATCATTCCATGCTGGCTGCAAAGAAAGAAAGAAACCATCTCACAATCAGTGCCGAATTTCTCTGGAAGTATCCCAAGCCCGTACATCCATCATCACTTGTAGAAACACAGATGTTTTTGTTTTACTTTTTTAACCAGGAGAGACACACTAAGATGAAGCTTGTTTACAGGTGCAACCTGGGAGCACAAGGACGTTAAGTGACTTGCTTAGGGTCACGCAGTATGCAAGAGGGTGCTGTGAGATTCAAACCCAGGTCTCCAGGTTTGCAACTCAGATCCTTAAACCACTGCGCTATACTGCCTCCAAATAAATATTAAGGGTCCATCCAGTCTACCCAAGTGCTTCCTAACTATGTCACTGACCTAATGTCCTGAAGGGAGTTTCTAGCCCAAACCCTTCCTCTGAACCCCAATATAGAAACACAGAAACATAGAATCTGATGGCAGATAAGGACCGCTTGGCCCACCCAGTCTACTCATTTTACCCTACCTACATTATCACTGCAAACCCTACTTCACCTGAGCTCTTCCTGCCAAGCTTCCTCCTACCTCCCTAGCTCCTCCTCCTGGAATTATTAGCCCTTTAAACCTGCCCCAGCCATGTCTAAATCAATTTATTTTCCCTGCTTCCACCACTTCTGCCAGTAATCAGTTTCATGGCTCTACTACCCTCTCAGAGAAGCAGAATTTTCTCACGTCTGTCCTGAAGTTTCCACCAACTAGCCTCCATTCGGGTTCTCTTCTGACTGCAGTACTGTTCCTGTTGACTAGGTCTTCACAGTTCACTCTACTAATTCCTCTCAGAAACACGTACGTCTCTATCATGTCATCTCACCCCTCTTCCTTCTGGCCTTCAGCCAGAGCATGTTAAGGACCTTAAGCTGTTGCCCACATGATCTGCCCTGTTGGCCCAGGTTTATCTTGGTGACCATTCGTTGTGAAGACTCTAGCTTACCTCTGTCATTTCATATATGGAGACTCCAGAATTGGGCACTGTACTCCAGGTGAGGCCTCTCCAATGGCTGATACAGAGGTAACATCACCTCCTTCGTCCTACTGTCAGATCCCCCCTTCCAGTGCATCCCAGCATCTTTATTGCCTTGCTATATGCTTTATTGCACTATCTGGATTGTTTGAGATAGCCATAAATGATGACTGCCAGGTCCCTTATCCTCAGATGTTATGGCTAAACTAACCCTCCACCCACCACTGTATTCTGTACATGGGTGCCTCTTTCCTATGTGTATCACTTTGAACTTTTTGGCACTGAATCTTATTTTCTTTTTTCTTTTTTTTTTATTATCCTCCTTGGCAGAATGGGTGACTTCTCAGATTTACCCCATGCTGCGCAACTGTCTCTTACCTCCATCAGTCAGGTGGGGGGTCCCATCTCCTGTGGATTTCCCCCAATAAGAGGGTCAGGAGAGGGAGTGCTGTTCTCCACCCCTCCCCCCAATATGTGTATCCAGATTGTCCCCGAAGCAGCAGAGCAGGCCACAAAGTGATGTGCAGACCTTCACATAGCCCATCCTCCATTTTTTTCCTGGTTTCCTGTCCCTCCCATGCTATGGTGTCAAGACATACATGTGCAGATGCCCACATTACATACAGCTGTGGCCCCCTCCTTTCAAGTCACTTGAGTCTGCACTGCCACAGGGTCTCCACCCAGTGGCAGTCATGGGCCGAAACAGGCCAGCCACTCCTCTCCAGAAGAGGATAGCAGTCCCTGCAACACTTGATCCTCTCCCACCCCACTAACCCCTGGCAACCTGTGCTCATTCTCAAACACAGGTTGCCAACATGGCAGGAGGTAAGGCACTTAACACCTTAGCCCACCATGCCACTGGACTAGCTTATGGCATTGAATCTTAACTGCCATATTTTGGACCACCTATCCAGCCTCTCTAGATCCCTCTTTAACTTCCTCACCCCTCCTTGCTGTCTGTCTTGCCCTACAGTATTATGTCATCCACAAAGAGACACATGTTACCCTCGATGCCCTCCCCTATGTCACTGATGAACATATTGACAGGACTGGTCCCAGAACTGAGCCCTGCGGGATCTTGCTTGTGACCCCCATGTCTGCTGACTTGACCTCATTTACTGATACCCTTTGTTTTCTCCCCTTCAACTAGTTCCCTTCCAATCTGACCATTTCCTTCCCACTTACAGGTCTTCTAACATCTTCAGCAGCCTCCTGTGTGGCACTGGGTCAATGGCTTTACTGAAACTGAAATTCATCCTGTGCTGCTGTCTGCTGCGTGTGGAGTTCAGTAAACCACCAGCACATTAGGCAGTGATCCACTCTCCAGAGCATAGCTCCAGGTATGGTAGCCCCACAATATCTACAGCTAACTACCCGCTGTTGTACCTACCCTCCATACTGTGTAGTAGCCCTCACCTGCTACTTTACAATCCCTTCCTACCCCGACCTCCCAAATCCCCTTCCCTAATTGCCAATTTACCCTACCCTAATTAGGGTGTTATGGGACTTTGCTATTTAGTTACAAATTTATGCAAGGTTCAGGGCACTGTACATAATTTAGCAGATTTAAACATACATAACCTGTAAGAGGATAAAACATAACAAGAAATAAATACATTGTAGCCATTAAAATATATAAACTGCTATTCATCTGATACTAGCTAGCTGGGGAAAGCCTACTTAAATAAGTATATTTTGAGTGATCTTTTAAAGGTCTCCATCATGCCAGCATAGCAGATACTCCCCAGAAGAGAGTTCCACAGCGTTGGAGCTGTTACTCTAAAGATTGTCTCAAGTGGGAAAATGGAATAGCAAGTAAACTGGCATCTGTGGAGTGGAGGGGTCAGGTTGGGAGGTAAGGAACCAGCAGAATTTTCAAGTAGTCAGACCACACAGGGCCTTGTATTTTAACAAGCATATCTTAAAGGTGTTGCACCACTGCAAAGACAGTTAGTGCATGTGGCGTGATGTGGTCCTTTCAAGAAGTTCCTGCCATCAACTGGATATTGTGACAGTCACGGAAACATGGTACACGGAGAACCATGACTGGGATGTAAACATACCGAGGTACGCAGTCTACAGAAGGGACAGGGAGGGTCAAAGAGGAGGTGGAGTAGCTCTATACATAAGGGAAGAGATCAAAGCTACAGAACTAAAAAGTAAAGGGGGAGGACAAGAGGCACTCTGGGTCACCTTGGAGACAGGGAATGGCATCACAATCCGCACAGGGGTTGTATACAGACCCCCTGTCTCAAGGGGAGGAAACGGAAAAGAAAATGATAGAGGACATTCTCAAAATGGCTGAAAAAGGGGAGATACTGTTGATGAGGGACCTGAATATGCCAGATGTTAACTGGATGACATGTACTGCAGCCACATCCAAGAGCAGGGTCATTCTCGATGCCCTGCAGGGGGCAGGCCTTAGACAGCTAGTGTTGGAACCCACTCGGGAGGGAGCAATACTAGACCTGGTACTCTCAAATGGAGAGAGGATCACAAATTTAGAAGTCAGTAGACATCTGGGAACAAGTGACCACTGCACAGTGTGCTTCACAATAAGCACAACCATGGAGACAAGCCATACAAAAACAAGGATACTGGACTTTAGAAGGGCTGACTTTGGCAAAATGGGTGAATACCTGAGGAATGCACTAGCAAATGGCCAAAAAGGAGGGGTGGAAGAACAATGGAGAAAAATCAAAACTGCTATCATAGAGGCAACAAGCCTTTGTGTGAAACAAATAAAGAAAAGATAGTGGAGTAAAAAACTACTATGGTTCTCAAAAGAGGTGTCAGGGAAGGTTAAGGAGAAAAAGGCTGCATTCAAAAAGTATAAGGAATCACAGAAGGAGCATGACAGGGAACTGTATATGGGGAAGACAGTCAGAATAGCAAAGGCCCAAACCGAGGAAAAAATTGCCAACTCAGTTAAGAAGGGGGATAAAACCTTTTATAGGTATATTAGGGAGCATAGAAAGGTTAAGGGAGGAATAGTGAAGATTAATAAAGGAGAGGGGAGGTGGGCAGAGGGAGACAGTAAAAAAGGCAGAGATACTGAATGAATACTTTTGCTCAGTATTCACAAAAGAAGAAGAGGAGGAGTTACCTAAACCAGACGATAGAAGCAATCTGAGTAAGGGGGTTGACACCAGTCCATTTACAGAAGAAAGAGTCCTAAAAGAACTCTTAAAACTCAAGGTGGACAAAGCAATGGGGCCTGACAGGATTCACCCCAGAATCCTAAAAGAACTAAGGGAGGACCTAGTGACACCACTGACCACACATTTTAACAAATCATGGGAGGATGGGGTGGTACCTGAGAACTGGAGGAGGGCAGATGTGATTCCCCTTCACAAAAGTGGGAGCAAGGCAGAAGCAGGAAACTTCAGACCTGTAAGTTTGACCTCAATGGTAGGGAAAATGATGGAATCACTTCTGAAAGAAAGAATTGTTGGGTATCTAGAGGCCAGTGGGGCACAGGACCCAAAGCAACATGGATTTACAGCAGGAAGGTCAGACAAATCTAATTGATTTCTTTAACTGGGTGACCAAAGTAATAGACCAGGGAAGGGCTGTGGATATGGCCTACCTAGACTTTAACAAGGCATTTGACACAGTCCTGCACAAAAGACTAATAATCACATTAGCCAGCATGGGAGTGGGTCCCAGGGTGGTAGCCTGGGTAGTAAACTGGCTGCACAACAGGACACAGAAGGTAATAGTGAATGGAACACATTCCAAAGAAAGGGGGATTACTAGTGGAGTACCTCAGGGCTCAGTACTGGGTCCAATCCTCTTTAACATCTTTGTAGGTGACATTGCAGAGGGTCTGCAGGACAAGGTATGCCACTTTGCAGATGACACAAAGATCTGTAACAGAGTTGATACACAAGGGGGGGTAGAAAGGATGAGAATGGACTTGGCAAGGTTGGAGGAATGGTCAGACATATGGCAACTTAGATTCAATGCAAAGAAGTGCAAAGTAATGCACCTGGGAAACAAAAACCCAGGAGAAGAATACACAATAGCAGGGGAGGTACTAACAACAACAAAAATGGAAAGGGACTTGGAGGTAGTCATATCAGATGACCTAAAGGTGGATAAGCAATGTGAGAAGTCAGTAAGGAGAGCCAGGGATACTGGGATGCATAGAAAAGAATCCACAAGTTCAAAAAGGAAGTGGTTATCCCTCTGTACAGACAGTTGGTGAGACCTCATCTGGAATACTGTGTGCAGTTTGGAGACTCCATCTATGCAAGAACATAGACAGGATGGAAGCAGTCCAGAGGACAACTAAAATGGTGCAGGGTCTGCATCAGAAACCATATGAGAGAGAGACTGAGAGAGCTTAATATGTATACCCTTGATGAAAGGAGGAAGAATCAACAAAGTCCAGGAGGGTAGCATCTTTCAGAAAAAGAGATGTGTAAGAACAAAGGGGGCACAATTTAAAGATGGGGGGAAACGGCTCAGGGGTAATGTGAAATTCTTTTTCAAGGAGAGAGTGGTGGATGCATGGAATCACCTTCCTGGGGAGGTTGTTGGGTCTAAAACAGTGGGGGAATTCAAACATGCATGGGACAGACATAAGGCAATTGTAGTGGGGGTTGCAGGAAGTAGGCTGTTGATTAGAATCTGCAGCTTATCCAATAGGAAGGGAAATGGGCAGACTGGGTGGGCCAAGTGGTCCTTATCTGCCATCAAAGTCTATGTTTCTATGTTTCAGCCATGCTGCAGTATTCTGGGCCAGTTGCAGATATTACATTGTACTTCCAGACAGCCCTAAGAACAGAGCATTACAGCAGTCCAATCTAGAGGTAACAAAAGCATGAAAGATCGTCACCAGGTCAACAGGAGCCACATGCGGTTTAATCCCGGTGATGTTTCAAAGATGTTAGAAGTGAGATCAGACCACCACCAACACCTGCTGGTCTAGTATCAGCCTGTAGTCTAGAATTTACCCCAAGATTCTTAACCTCATCAACAACAACAAGAGATCAGGCACCAAACACAGGAAGGGCTACCATACCTCTCATCACTGCTGCACCCCATTGACCCAGATTGATCAACATGACCTCTGTCTTCCCTGGGTTGAGACATAGCCAGTTTGAGGCCATCCAGTCAGCTATCTCTGCAAGACATTGCCCCAGCACCAAAACCATATGGTCCTGGCTGGGAGAGCAAGACAGATACTGCTGAGTATCATCTGCATAGCAGTGAAACTCAACCTTGTCCCATACAATGATCTCCCCCAAGGGCAGACATGTACACAGAAAACAACACAGGGGCAAGGATAGAGCCTTGGGGAAACCCACAGGGAAGTGCAGAAGCTCCAGAGATGAAATTACCTAAAGTGACCTGATGCATCCTCCCTGTTATGTAGGTCTTGAACCAATGCAAAACAGTGTTGGTGGGACCCACATAGTTGCTCAGGTGATCCAAAAGCACCCCATGGTCAACTGTGTCAAATGGCAAAAGTTTTACAATCTTCTCCTTCACAGACATCACAAATCCCCTTCGCTATTTGCTAATTTACTTTACCCTAGGGAGGGTGCTAGGGCATTTTGCCATTTTGATACTAATTTACAATCCCTTCCTTCACAGACTTCACAAATCCCTTTCTCTATTTGTTAATTTACCTTACCCTAGACAGGGCATTAGGGCACTTTCCTATTTACTCATTTACAATCCCTTACTCCACAGACTTCCCAAATCGCCTTCCCTATTTGCTAATTTACTCTACACCAGATATGGTGTAGGGCACTTTACTCTATTCACTTTGCATTTTACACAATTTGTACCATAATCCCTCTTTTCGGTAGAACCGCTGAATGTCCTTAAGTGTATTTTTACCCTTACCCTCTATAGGGTGCTTGCCGATTTCACCACTTAAAGCCCCTAGTCTATACGTGCCAGTTCTGCTTGTGACAGACACCACAAGCTGGCCTGTCCCATGTGTTTCTGTCTAGAGCAGAGTTTCCTGCGGACCTGTAGATCCCCTGCATTCCACTGTACCCCTAAAAAAACAAAACAATTGAATCCTCTGTAGTGTGGGTATACAGTATTTTATAGATGACACCATGAATCCACTGAAAGCATGTCTGAGTTAGTGTGGTAAAAAGATTGTTCAGGATCAGTGAAGTCTACTTAAACTTTGGAAGCCAATGTTCTGGCCATTAATTTTAAATGTGGGTGGCAATATATTGTAGCAGGTAAGAGCACTGAGCTGCAAACCAGGAGAACTGTGTTTGACTCCCACAGCCACTGCCTGAATATCATGTGACCATGAGCAAGGACTTCCCTGTGCTCCCAGGACACTCCTGGAAACAAGTCTTGGTTTAGTGTGGCTTTCCTGGCTAAAAGTTATAAAAAAAATTAGAGCATGGTTTCCTTCTTACTCCAGTGTCTACTCTCAATCTCAACTCAGGTCAGATGGACCAACAGCATGGGCAGTCATGTTAGCTTAGGTTTGGGAAATGGTGAGATAAGACAGTTCATTCAAGTAATTCAGCCACCATGGGTAGCAGCAGCCTGAGCTAATGGATGCATCCCTTGGTACTAGACCACCACTGCATCAGATAGGGTCCAAAAACCAAAAGCTAAATCAGGTCCAGTGTACACATCCAGCTGGGGCTGAATGTGTTTTGAAAAACACAATGGCCGGGATATTCAAAGGGGTTGTGCCTGGTGCAACAGAGTTGCACCAGGCACAACCCCTCATTGCAACCCAGCGGGATATTGAAAAGGCTGCCAGGTGCAGCACAAATCCCGATGCGCCAGGGTGCAATGTAATCCTATGCAGTGCAGATGCAGGGGGCATGCCCATGCATATGTGGCACATCCCGATATTCAGCCCGGGATGTGCAACGCATATTCTGGTGCAACCCCTACATGCGCTGCACACTGTTGCGCACAGTTGAGCCGTAAAATATAGGCTCAAAAGCTGGCCACTCACAGGTGGGTGGCTGTATTGCAAGGCACAACACAACAGCTGCCAGGCATGGGTGGCCACCCGCCCAGTGGGAACACCATCCATAAGCACCCAGACCCCCCCGGTAGTCTAGTAGACCCTGTCCCACCCCGTAAGCCTGATCGTGGGCATCAGTGATGAATAAATATATCCTGGTGGTCTAGTGGACCCCCCCGTATGCTGGATAGCGAGCAGTCATCAGCCGAATAGAAATCCTATGCCTGATCATGGGCTGTAGTGTAATAAAATAGATTTCTGGTGGTCTAGTGGAACCCACCCCAAAAGCCCAATCACGGGCCGTAGTACAAACCGATGTCTACCTGGTGGTAGAGTGGTACCCCATCCCCATCCATCCACGGAGGTTCCCAGCCACCCAACACCCCCCCATCATCAGCGGGTGGCAGCACCCCACCTACATACTGCCTGGCTGCCCGCCAACTGACAGTGTACAGTATGAACTGTGGGCCCATTGGGCCACAGTGTGGCCCAATGGGCATGCAAACCATACTGTACTACACAGGTCCAGATCTGTGAATGACGCGCTCATTCACAGATCTGGACTTGTAGGCTAGTATGAGTTACATCCCCATTGGTCCACATTAGGCCCAATGGGCATACAGTTCATACTGTACACTGTCATTCGGTGAGCAGCAGGGTGTTATGCGGGTGGGGTGCTGCCACCCACTGATGATGGGGGTGCTGGGTGGCTGGGGTCCTCTGTGGGTGGGTGGGGGGGGTACCACTAGACCACCAGGTAGATGTTGGTTTGTACTACAACCCATGATCAGGCATAGGATTTCTATTCAGCTGATGACTGCCCGCAATCGGGCATACAGGATGGGGTTTCCACTAGACCACCAGGGATCCATTATGTTACACTACAGCTCATGATCAGGCATAGGATATCTATTCAGCTGATGACTACCGGCAATCGGGCATAAGATTTATATTCTGCTGATGGCTGTGTGGGAAGGGGGGCTGCAAAAGCCCTCCAGGGAGCACACCCCCATCAACAGGGGCTTGGGAGGGCACCCGGTGCAATTCTCTGGGGTGCCCAGTGCATTGCATGCAAATGGGGCCATAATGACATACAAATGGCCCCATTTACACCTTGCATAGCTTATGGCCTCATCTGCATGCCCCCAGCTGAATATTGCGGGTGATGCGCCTTGCACAACTGCACTTGCACTGGCACATCCCCCTGCTCCCCCTCTGTGGCTTGTGCTGGTGCTATGCCACTGTGCCATGTGGAGTTTATGCGCCACCCCAGCCATTTTCAATGGTGCTGAGCCTTGGCGCATCACCATTGAATATCGCCTGGTCTTAGCCCCAGTGCAGCCCAGTTGCGCTGTGCCCGGGCTTGCGCCACTGCCTGGTGCAGTCTGAATATCTGGCCCAATTTGTTGCCTGAGTCATTAAATGCTAGAATTAAACTGCCATGCTATTCTCTTTGCTTCTTCAAGTACTGACAGTTCCAGAGACATCTGGTTTTAAATCTTGTGCCTGAAAACAACCCATCCTCTTCATTATCCACCTCCTCTCTCCATCACAAATTGTGTTTTCTTGGCATGTAATTAAAGCTACATTTTAAGTAAAAACTAATAATAATCACATCAAAACCATAGACATTGACTGGTTCTGAAAACAACATATCCTCTTCATTATCCTCACCCTCCCTGCATCAGGAATCACATTTTCTAGGCATATGAATAAAGCAACATTTATTAATAATAATGATGATAATAATAAATAATGACATTACAAGAAAAAATATATTCAAGTTGACTGGTTCTAAAAACAATACATCTTTTTATCATCATCCTCCAACATGAATCCCATTTTTGTTATCATGCACCAGTGCAACATGTGGGTGATCCCGCCTTTTTTCCTGCACACTGCATAGCAGATGATACAGTAGGACTGGTATCCATGACTAAAGAAGTTGCACAGACCATTAGATCATCTGAGTCATAGCAGCTGCAGCAGGATGCAATACTCATTAAAGAAGTAGCAGAGAGGTTTCTGACACAATTTGCAAGCAAGTTTGACATCTATAGATGGGAAATGCAATTTGGCACATCAACACCACTGGTTCCCAGCTATAAAGATGTGTTGATTCCACATGGACGCAACAACTATAGTAACTGTTGCATACACTTATGGTGGAGCAGCAAAGGACAGCTCAAAAAAATCAGCAAGAATATGTATATATAACCTCCTAGTCATACTCTTCCTCCTCCTGTTCTGCTAACTTCATAACAAGGCTAGATCCTGAGAATCTTGGATTCCTAGTCTTCCAAGTATCACATTTACCTATTCATTTGATTATTCACATGTCCAATAAGTGTCATCTACTACTATTCCCAATCCTACACCTCCCGGTGGCAAGACTTCCTGGACTCCTCTCACTGGCACTACAGTCTGGCTTACCACTTCCAGCAGTAGTGGCACAGCTCCTTCTGCTGATGACAACAACTTTGATTATCAACAAGCACAATTCGAGCAGGTGTTCCACTTAGAACATAGAGCACACAGAACTAAAACCCAACATGGGCAATGTAATGGCCCACATTTAATGTCTTTTCATTTATTTTATATTTTGTTGTTTTTTTTTTATGTATAACCTCAATTGTGCTTACACAACTGGATGAGATGTATGCTTGTGTGACTTTGATACATTGTGGCTGTTCACTTCTCTATCCATGGGATATACCACCCTGTAGGGGTACCACACAAGGAACCCTAGAGGAGAGTTCCCCCCATAGGTGCTGTGGAAGTTATTTCCTTGGCTAAAGGTAGCTTAGGAAGAAGCCCAAAAAGGATACCCAAAATGCTGTTGAGCATCGAAGATGTGAGAAATCAGAATAGGTCGAAACTGGAAAGTAAGGAGACAAATGTAGATGGGAAAGACAGGAGAAGAACAAGATATGTAGAGGACAAAGAATGTAATGAAAACTGATGAGCTGCAGAAGGGTGACTTCCTAAGGAGAGAGGGAATATCCGGGCCACCATCCAACTAATTCCAACAGCAGAACCTAACTACGGAACCTATGAAAGTACTAACCCTATCTAATATTATGACCATCAGCATGGAGGAGAGGAAAAAACCCTTTGAGGAGGAAGCCTTTTGGGATCCAAGGCCTAGGTTGCCTTCCCTCCAGGCTAAAGCACGTTTTGACTAGTTATGGCACAGTTACAGCAATTTAAAGTCGAAATCAAGGAAGGAGGAAAAGTCTAATTTAGAGGAAGCTCTCTCTCTTTCCTTCTAAATGGACACCTATTGAGGGATGCAAGTGATGTCGATGCAGCTAGATGCTCAAAGCAAGAGAGGATGCACGATGATGGAAAGAAGCCATGAAGGTTTGAATGGTTCAAAGTGAGGAATGAAATGGATGATGTACGATTATAAAATGAGGCATGGAAAGCTGGTACAGTTAAGTTGAAATATGAAGAGGAAGATGAATGATGATGGAGTGAAGCTGTGGAAGCTGGGATGGTTAGAGTGAGATATGAAATGAACAATGTACGATGATAGAGAGAAGCTGCCAGACCCAAGCAAAGGGGCAATAGACATGAAGGTATGTCTCCGAGTGGAGAGCAGGTCAAGTCTAGGTAGCATGGACCCGAGAGGGTTATGCTTGAGTAGTTGACATGAAGGTTTAGACCCACATAGAGGTCAGATGAGTGAGGGATACCCAGAAATGGTCTTGAGAAGACAGATGGTGATAATAATCGCAGGAATGCAGCAGATTGATGAGGAAGCATAAAACCCAATGAGAGGTATGCTTGATTAATTGATGTGAATAAGTAGACCCTGAGGTCAGACTGAGTGAAGGAAGAACAAGACTCAGGCACCTGGACATGAGACGGACTAGGGTAAGATGAGGATATGAATAGGGATGGTTATGGCAGGATAGGGAAAACCCCAAAAGAAAGAAAAGATCAAAGAAGGAGTGGAATGGAGGGAGGAGGGAATGGGAGGAGATGGGCAACAAGTGGAGTCAACAGGGGTAGACACCTCCAATAGAGTGGACTTAGGCAGAAAGAAGGACCGAGGCCAGCAATGAGGTCCACTATGGAACAGGTCATGTGTCCACAAATAGCTCAGGCAGCAGGAGGGGTGCTTATAGAATACAGTACTACCAAGACATGACACCACTGGCATAGCACAGCAATCCTAAGGAAAGGTAGTGAAAGATGGAAATGCCCTTGCGACAGTATAGGATGTGAGCAATTGAAAACAGCTAGTACTGTGTCCAACAAATAGACCAATTGAAGCAATAATGCCTCCAGAACACAGGAGCTATGCACACGAGTACACAGGAACACTGAGGCAATAATTAGAAGGGCTAAGTGGGGAAATGAGTGCTCCAATGCCTGAGAAGCATGGACCAAAAAGAGTGGAGAAAGGCCATGGAGGAGGTGGGCAGCTGTGGAGAACAGAAGAAAAACCACAGGGCTGAGGAGGCACAGTGGATGAGGGCAGGCCATGCTGTGGATAAGCTGCGGCACTGAGCATCTGTGCAAGATGACAGAATAGGAAGAGCAGCAAGGCAGAAAATGCAAGCAAAGAATGAATGTATAGGAAAAAACAGCATAATCATGAGTTGAAAGAGGAGTACTTGGTGTTCCGACAACTGCTTAAAGAAATGGTACCTTCCTGAACTAAGATCTCCAATGCATGCTCTATGAGGAGTTTGGTTTTAGTAGGTTAAATCTTAGAGGAGGAAGAGGCAGAGGTGGGAAGCCCAAGCGGAGTGAATGAGAGTGAAACTGAAAACAAAAAGGGAGATCTCTGTTGGTAGAACAGCCCAAATAGGTGTTGCGCTATGAGAGGATGCCAGCTATCAGACAGCCGTGCTAGCAGTCATATGGTAAGGGATAACATCACTGCAGATTGTTGCAACCAAAATGGTAGCATGGCTACTGATGGGACCTGAGAGCATCAGGTTCCAGCATAAACGATAATGAACATGCAGAAAGCAAATGGTAAATGATGCGAGAGCGGGTGAGGCATGGCAGATTCAGTTTTAAGCTGGTTGTTGGGCAAAAGGAAACAGATCCCATGAGTAGCAGACTGAGTAGTGAGGGAAAGAAAAAGCACCATGCAGTCAGGCAGCAGGGAGGAACCCAGAAATATTGTCCTGAGTTGAGGCAGACAACAGCAGAAGTGGAGGAAGATATGGTGTCAGCACAAGGGAGACGCAGGTCCAGGAGCTGAATGAGAGAGACCCGATCAAGTGAGAAAAACAGAGCAAAGGGACCAAGCCAGAAGGCAGGAGGAATGGAAATGCTACGATCCCAGGCAGAGACATGGGAATGTGAAGAGCCACAATAAGGAAGTGGAATGAAATGAGTGGACGCTCCCAGGGCAAGGGCAGTCCCGATGAAATGCTGGGGCTCACTCCAAGATGACATGGAGCAGAGCACTTCGAAGGGGAATCAGCAGGCTGGAGAAATGAAACAAGGTGGGGGGGAGGAACAAAAGGGAGTGAGAAGTGAGAGCAAGGGGGTGGCCAAGGGGGAACAATCACAGTGACTCAAGGGGAGAACAAGCTGGCGGCTGGAGGTGACTGCAGAAACAAGGGCAAAGGAGGAAACAATTGAGAGCAAGGAAGAGCGGCACCTCCGGTCGCAATGAGAAATGAATCCTGGGACAGCCCAGGAGGAGTGGCCTTTTAAGGCCTGATGGGGGAGTGAAGTAGTTGCTTCGCCCATTGAAGCTCAGGCTTGAAGCCTTCCCATTGTTTTGTTGGGGGTGTATTATTATATAATTTGAATGTCAATGGGGCTGACAGAATAGAGTAATTATCACGGAGGTAAAGTACAGACTACATGAGGATATACACCTTGAGGTCAGCAGTGAATAATAACAATTTTTGTAGCTCACACTGGGCCGTGACAGTCTTAATGGGTTTTGCAGACTCTTTCACAACACCACTAACAGTACTCCAGACCAGATGCATGAGAAAAGCACCTGCCACGAGTATACTTTTTTTAACCCCATTTGTAGTTCGTTTTCCCCCATGCCAGTTACTGCATTGAAAACTGGACTGGTTTGGCTGAATTCTTAAAGCCAAACTGAATGCATGGGCCCCAACTTAAAGCAAAACCGAAGTTGCCAATCTGCCACTTCTCTCTTAATCTGTATGTATAAAACTGAAGAAGAACAAATGCCAACTGCATTTTATAACATAAACCTGAATTAGAATATGCTTGAAAGCTTAACAGCACCCATGTAAGGAAAGCCCAAAATACAAAAATGCAAACACAGTGCACACAAGGTCAAATAAGTGGAGTTTCTGCTTTTTTTCTAACTTGCTGCTAAAAGTAGCAGTGCAATGAAACTGGGCAAAAAATGTGACCCTACTTTTTTTCACCATAAAAGGTTCAAGACATCTTCCAGTTTTATTTGGTGGTACAATTTTCTAATTGCACCAGAGTTTGAGTATTTTATAAAAATGTCTCAAGAAAAAAAGATGGCTACCACATTTTGCATAGAAATAACATTCTAACCTGGCAAGGGTTAGGATCGAAACAATTTAAAATCTCATGGTGTGCAGCATAGAAGCTACCTACACAAGTACATTTGACAGGTATGCTAATATTTTTATTAACTGTTGCTGAAACTAACTTTTTTGGAAAAAAGTTTTTCGTTGGACTGCCGCTTTAAGTTCAAGTTCTGTTTCTACACGTATTTAACCTTGTGTGCTCTGTTATTGTGGTTTTTTATTTTATAACAGCAATAGTGCCACAAAAGCAGTCTAAACCACTGACTAATCTGCCTTGCTTCATTATTTACATTTACAAATATAGCCCTCATTAATCCATGACTACATTTTTTATGAACCTGAAACTCAAAAGTTAAATAATCAAGAAACAAGCATATATACCCTCCACAGATGACCTTAACATGTATTATAAGTGCGAAGTGATTCAGTCAATCTGAACATGGCACCTATATGCTGTGCAGGACAGCTGATTCCACAGAGCTTACAACACAGCAAACTTGTGGTGAGTACCTACAGAATTAGACTCTTTTTAGAGGTTGAACTTTTGGACCAATTCATATGTGGCATCTGAATAGATGGGGGCAACTAAATTTTATTTAGAAGTAAAAAACTAAAGAAATAATATCCTCAAGGAAATGTTTTTCTTTTTGGATTTGTTTCCTAAGCAGATTTAGGTCTGTGCATATTTAGAAACCCTCTTGTTTTGTTTTTCTTGTTTTTTTTTTTTTTTATTCAATAGTAGTCACTCTTTTGAGGTGTTTTTCTGCAGTTGCCTTTTTTGTTAAATAAATTGTAATTACTTTTGTACCACTACTGAGTCCTCCTTGTACTCAGCCTCTTCACAATTTACTGCTGTCTGTTTCTGGAAATTGAATTATTCCAGTTCAACGTTTAGTATCGTCTGTTAAGAAAAGGAACTGACAATACAGAAATCCCAGTAAACATGGACATGGACAGCAGTAAGCATTGTAATAAGGATTTAACTGAACTTCATAAAATCAGCCAGCCAGTTGGCCCAGCAGCAGGGTTGCTGCTCGAGATGCCCTCAACCCTAAGTGCTAATTGCCATCTGATTACTACTCTTGAAGCAGAGATAGCGTTTCTGCTTAATGTTAAACCAGTTTCTACAGATATTAGGGAATTGGAAAGTTACATTGATGTTATGGATGAACAACTTCATTCTAATGAACAATTTCCTTCACATTTAGGTAGCATTTCTATGCCTCCTGATGAGGAGACAATTGTAACGACTAGTACTAGTATACCTGTTGCCTCTGCCCCCTCTTATAAGGTGTATGATTATCCGCCCTCTTCTCCTGATAATGATGACTGGACGATTGTCACAAAGCCTCTTAAAAAAAGAAGGGGCGGTCAAATACACAATAGTACCCCTATTGAAACTCGTAATAGGTTTGAGCAATTGACTGTATCAAATAATGAAGTGCTACATGATTTATCCTGTGCATCGCCCTCTGTTGATAATAATGGTTTAAAAACACTTTTCAATCAGGAGTTAATGCTCATGGATATTTGTCCTAGTAAGTCTCAAGCTACCAAATCAATACCTATTAAGTTAATCACTCCAGAGTGTGTTAAACAATCACCTGTTTCTGATTCTTGTACCCCTACTATCTCAAAACAAGTGTTAGTCCTGGGAGATTCAATCATTAAGCACATTGACAGGGCGGTATGCAATAGTGACAAGAGCAACCACACTTGTTCTAGCTTCCATGGGGCAAGGGTATCTGACAATACCTCCTTGATGCCTAAAATTTTAAAAAATGTGGGGGAAAATCCACTGCTTATCATATATGCAAGTGTTAATGATATAAACAACACCCCATTTAATCAGTTACAACAGGACTATGTGGCGTTATGTAACCTGTTACTTGATAGGGGAAGGGGATGCTGTGTATGTATATCTGAAATTCTACCTGTCCCGAGAGCAACATCTACCATGACACAGAAAATCAAAGCCCTAAATGAATGGCTGAGAAAGTTGTGTTTTAAGCAGGATATACCCTGTATTACCCACTGGGAATCATTTTCAGATCGTTCTTCCTTGTTTTGCTGGGATGGTTTACATCTCAGTCGTAGCGGTAGTACACTTACGGGGAAAAGTATCACTAAAATCATAAATCATTGTTTAAACTAAAAACAATGGAGGAGAATGGGTCTATTCCCAAGTCTCTGAATACTTACCAAAATATTATTACAACTAAATGTAAATTCCTAGCTTTGAATGCAAGATCTTTAAACCAACTCAAATTAGCAGAACTCAAAGCCAAATGTAAAACTTTAAATATAGGTGTGGTGGGAGTAACTGAAACTTGGTGGTACGCATCCTTAATTTGGTCCAGAGAAATTCCAGGTTATAAGTTATAATCATAAAAACAGATTAGAGAAGCAAGGCAGTGGAGTTTGTATGTATATATGAAATGATATTCCTTCTTTTGAAGTGTGTTCTCCCTTTCCTTTGGAAAGTATATGGGTTAAATTCTTATTGAAGGAGCAGTCCTATATAACTATTGTTAACATCTATCGACCTCCATCTGCAAATTCAGATTACACAACTGATATGTTTAAAGAAATTACACAGTTTTCAGAATCTCAAGATACTGTAATATTTGGTGACTTTAACCTCCCTCATGTTAACTGGGACTCATTCTCAGGACAGTCCTATGCCGAGAAAAGACTAATAGATGTGGTAGTTAGTACTGGATTACAGCAACTTGTTACTGAACCCACTCAAGGTCCTAATATTTTGGATCTATTATTTACTAACATAGAGCAACAAATTAGCAATTTACAAATTTGGGATCCACTTGGGACCAGTGATCATTCATCTATTCTTTTTGAAATTCAACAGTTTAAAACTACACAAAGGAAGTTATACTGTATAAAAAATTATAATTAAGCAATTTTTTTAAAAATCAATGAATACTTACAAAACATAAACTGGGAATCTAATCTTCTTAATTGTACAACACAACAAGCTTGGGACTTTTTAAAAAAACATTGTACATTATTTGGAAAATACCTTTATTCCATCGAAGAGGAAATTTAATAATAAAGGAAAAATTCCCCCTTGGTTCAACAAGACAATTACAAATCAGATTAAAATAAAAAATTAAACTTTTTAAGAAACTTAAGAATAGTTCTGTTCCATTTAAAACTACTCTATTATATAAATACAGACTATCTGTGAAAAACGTAAAAAATTCTATTAAATTGGCAAAAAATAAGCTAGAATTTAAACTAGCTCACACAAAAGACTGTCACAAATCTCTTTTCTCCTATATAAATAGTAAAAAGATGTATCAAGGACCATTGATCCCATTATAACCAATGGCTCTTCTCTATCTGATATAGAAACCTCAAATCTCTTCAATAAGTACTTTTGTTCTGCCCTCTCTCAAAAATCACCTATTAGTACATTTAAATTTCACCACATAGATTATCATAGGTTCTATCCAACTGACATTATACAGGCTATCAAAAAACTAAAAAAAAATACTAGTCCGGGCCCAGACAGTATTCATCCATGGTTTCTGATCGAAACCTCTATAAATATTCCTATACCTTTGTCAATTATCTTCAACAAGAAAGCATTGTACCAAATGATTGGCATTCAGCAATAGTTACTCCCATATTTAAAAAAGGCAATAGAGGTTCTGTGCAAAATTATCGTCCAATTAGCCTGACCTCAGTGGTTGGTAAATTAATGGAACAAGTAATGAAGTCTCTAATAGATCAAGATTATAAAAAAATAGGAATTTATGATTCAAATCAGCATGGGTTTACTCCCAAGTATTCCTGCACCACCAATCTGATATCTTTTTACAATAATATAAGTACTCTACTAGATGTGGGTATCCCTACTGATGGAATTATTTTGGACTTTAGTAGAGCTTTCGATAAAGTCTCACATGAAAAACTCATTACTAAAATGCACAGTCTAGGTTTGTCACCTGATATTGTCAACTGGACTTTAAACTGGTTGACAAACCATTCTCAGAGAGTCAGAATTAATTATATCTTGTCTGATTAGGGTAGTGTGACAAGTGGTGTACCACAGGGGTCGGTCTTGGGACCAACATTGTTTAATCTCTTTATCAGTGATTTACAAACAGGGCCAAATAACTTCATCGTTAAATTTGCAGACGATACTAAATTGGGGAGCAAGGTTAATAATCAAGAAAATATTTCTGCATTAAAGAAGGATTTGGAAAAATTAACACTTTGGGCAAATGAAAATCATATGTAGTTTAATCAAGACAAATGTTTAGTAGTGCATTTCGGTGTAAATAATCTAAAAACGATATATTATATAAACAGACTGCCACTTCACTCATCAAATTGTGAAAAAGATTTAGGGATATATGTTAATAATAAACTTACATCAAATGATCACTGTGTTAGAACTGCTTGCATGACCAACAGACTTTTGAGGCAAATAAAACGCACTTTTGTTAATCGCACTGAACAATGCCTTATTCCATTGTATAGGGCATATATTAGACCGTATCTAGACTATGGCTCCCCTTTCTGGAATCCAAACCAAAAAAAAGACATAGCAATTCTTGAACAGGTTCAAAGGAGAGTAACTAGAATGATTCCAAGATTAACAAACTTGGATTATCAGAACAGATTAAAAGCTACTGGTCTCTTCTCTCTTCAAACTAGAAGATTAAGAGGTGATATGCTTATGGTTTTTAATTTAATAAATTCACCAGATCTAATGGAAAATGTGGTCTAACACTCTCAAAAGGAGACATGTTCCAAGACTGCATAATAAACAGCTTGAAGTAAAACTTATAAAACCAGCAAAGAGAAACTTTTTTCCAATAAGAGCATCCATTGTATGGAACACCTTGCCACAAGAATTGGTAGAGGCAACTAGTGCCACTGTCTTTAAAAACAAATTAGATGTTTAGTTGAGGGATAATAGATAAATAATGTCCCACATAGTGTGGGGAACAGTCTTGATGGGCTCTGGCCTTCTTCTGTTCTTTCATACCAAGTAATATCAAGTAATAACCCAGGTTCAGGATTAAGTCTGTGCCATTGGAAGGCTGGCTGAGAGAAGGAGAATCAAGCATCACACTCTCATCATTCAGGAGGAGAGGTTAACTACTTTTACTGCAGCGCTGGCATCTGGGTGATCACAGGTGATAATGCAGCAGAGGCCAAACGGAGGGAGGAAGAACATCAGCCAAGCTCCATATGGGCATGCTCAGCATGAGCACGCTCGCAGCCCCTAGTGTGTCGATGTCCTCAGGGCCGGGGACAACAACACCAGTGGGAAGAACCCTAACTTCCCACCTCCCACTTCCCCACCTCACTTGGTGCAGTATTGGTAACTTCTTGTTTGTGCCTAATATTGTAATTATTTGCTGCTAATGCACTGAATTCCAAAACCACACTGTATCCTATACTTGTCTATAGCAAATTGACATGTATGATTTACCAATTACTGACTGTCAATGCCAAGCTCGATGTACACTCTGTACACTGTGTTCTCACCTAGTGCTGCTGTTATACTTTTTGATATTTGTAATCTGTCTTGTTTTGTTTTGTGCCTACAAGGCCCGGGTCGTGCCTGTAAATGGTCCACTGGACCAGTGCACCCTACCCGGTAAACAAAGTCATAAATGAAAATAAATAAATAAGTGGGGTTGGATGATGATCCCACAGGGCCCTCCTGGACCCTGCACCCCTCTCCCTTTCCCCACTGCCAGGACTTAACTAGTGATGAGACTCCAGCTGTATGCCCTTACCACTGGCCCCACCACAGGAGCAAAACCTTGAAGGTATCAGGAAAAGGCAGAAACTGGGGGTGATGGGATTTGGAGGTCACCCATGACAGGAAGAAGAAGGAGGAGGACAAGATGGGAGCAGCCTGGACAGAGAAGAAATTGCAGATAAAAAAGTTCATAAAATCACAAGGAGTGTAGACAAAGTTATGTTTGACAGAACTCTCAACTGAAAGCCAAACTGGTCTTTATGGAGGTCATGCTGACTATAAAGTCACCTATGGGACCTTTACCAAAGAGATGGCTTAATAGGCTCTTCTCTCTGGCCTGTTACCCATTTGCTACCTTCTTGGGCACCAGCCTGGATGTGACTAATTTGTGTTGAGGGTGCCTATTGCTATCCCACAAATTCTCTCCTCTGGTCGTACCTGACTGCATTGGGTATATATGTCTTCAGAGGGTTATTGTCACTGCATTCTGTAGGAAACTCAGAACACGCATACACAAGATAGTATAGGACATTAGAAAATGGGCAAGAGAATCCTAGTATTGCGATTGACTAGGAGACCCATCTAAGCGGGCAGTTATTTTTCAATAGAGCTCACTTAAAAAAAGTGCCAATTCAGGGTGCCCCATCACTAAGGGTATTCTTGGGCACCCCAAATTTTCAAACGGAGCAGACACCATTTTTTTCTGCTCATATAGCGGGAGATAAAGTAGCACCCAATTTACCTCTGTTCCCCCTAGCAAAACACGGACAGACAAAATGCAAAAATAATGTTGAAAGTTTCAACAACAAAGTGGCTCCAAAAATCACAATCAGTGTCACACACATAGTAGCTCCTCTACTGTGCATGAAAGGAGCGGCATTTTATTTGTTTTCCATACCACAGATGGACGTTCATCTGCGATACAAAAATGAACAAAATGCTGCTCCTCTTGTGCACAGTAGCGATACTAGAGCATCTTTTTTCAGTGCAGTCCCTATAGGAATATCCTCAGGCAGCAAGCAGTAGCAGAGGGACACTCAAGAGTGATCCACAATTCTCTGGATAATTTTCCAGCTTCCTTCTGACAGATCTAGTGTGGGATGCCCACTGGAAATCTACTGGTTGATGCCAAGCAGCCTTAAAAAAGCTTGGGTTTTATAACCCATGCAATTTTTGTCCCATGTCTAGTTTGCATAACGATGCATCAACATTAGAATTTTCTTTTCTCAACAGATAGCTGACTGTCTTGTGACAGTCTTGAAATTGCAAGCTTACTCCTCAATGATCTGCCAGTTTTACCTCTCATTTGATTGAGCCACTTCAGAGGGACATGATCAGTGAAACATTGGACGTGGCATTAGTTCAGGTAGGATTTCATTTTGTTAGAAGCCCACAGAATGTCAAGGTACTCTCACTCTACTATGCCATCTCCCATCTCTCAAATATTTGCATTCCAGATGAAATAGGCAGATAGATGCTCCTACCCAACACTTACACATTGGTTGAGTACTGTGCATCTGTGTGGACTATAAATTCCTATTCATATGCTGGCTGGCCCATCAACATAGTGGTAGCACTACCACTCGTGATACTGGCAAGCCAGGTTTCGAAGCAAGCTCGAGTCAATGGAGGTGTCACAGCATGTGGGAATAAACTTCAGATGAAGTAAATTTACAGGTTTAAAACACACTGTGGTGTGATATTTATTTTTCAAAAGTTCAAAAAATAATAAATGAAAACAAATAAATTGCAAAGAAAATCACTACTTAACATCAGTATGTTCTTATATAATACAGTCCTGGATCTTAGAGCTCATAAGACCCTTCTCATCTGTATTCAACAGCTTGTCTGCCTCTCTCTCTCTCTCTCTCTCTCCTCCCTCAGGGCTGAGTCTCAATGGACTGAACTGAAGTGAACTCAGTGAAGAGGTTTTTATATCTTTTGGTGGGGGTCACCTGACAGCCATTTCTGTATTTACATGTCTGGACATGCTGTTTCATGTATGAACATGTTTCAAAACCAAAGGGAGGTTTGTTTCAGGGGAGTTCCTGGTTCAGTTAAAGGTACAGTGTATATCTCCACAGATATTGACTCTTTATATCTCCGATCCACAGTGACTAAGCACTTTTATAAAGTATATCACATTCTCAAACATAGAACCTTATCAGTGACAGGTTTATAGTGTGAATTTATGAAAATACCTTAAGAAGTTCTTATAACTGTACTAATTATGACATTATTATTGTTTTATATGATTTCTGAATATTTTTTCTTTAAAAAGGCTTTGATAACTGCATTCATTCCTATTTAAAAAAGCCTTCATGTTTGTTTATACACAAAATACACTTATGCACTTTACACAATACCGTTCCAGGTGCTTGGCGTCATTCCGTGGACTGGATGGATGGAAATGGAAAAAAATGAAAAGAGAGAACTAGTAGGAAGTTTAGTAGGAATAGTAAAGAGCTATTCTAGATGGCCAACCAAGGGTAGGTGGGAAAAAGAAGAAAAGCAAAGAGAAAAGCGTTAACTGTTGCTAGGAAATAAGGAGACAGAAAAGTGGTCCATCAGTCACAGCCAAGGGTGTAGCCTAACTCTGCCACGCACCACCCTCCTTAAGAAAAAAACAGTTCTCAAAACTATACTGTTTTTTCAAGAACCTCCTCTCAGTTATAAATATTCTACCAAAACAGTAGAATGGGGGTTGATTGAAATGTTCTCTCACCCACTATGAAAGCTTCACCCCAGGGTTCTTTAATTTAGCTATTTTTAGTATTGTCCATCAAACCAAGTTACTGCAATATGACAATACTTGCACAACGTTACCCTGGCACTGTCATACAGTTCAGCACAGTACCCATCTGTGCTCTCAGAGGACTTCAGTCTGTAGTGACTGTCTATCCCCTAACTATTTCACTCTGGTTACTACAACTCAGACACTTCATATGTAATATCAGACGCCCATCAATAGGCATCGTTTCAACATCCATCACTAGGCATCATTTCAGAACCCATCACTTGGCATCATTTCAGAACCCTGTGCACCCACTATCGTATCTTCATCAGTACATTAAAAAAGGAAGTAATACACAGCAGTTTTATGCTGACTTTGAGCTTCCTCCATACTCATCACTTGGCATCGTTTCATACATTTCATTTATCCATTTCTCTTTCATATATTTTCTGGTAGACAAGGAACCTATCATGCTGAACATCAACCAGCCAGTTCCTAACTCCAAAACCTTTGGGGTTTCTTCCAGCCCTTATTTGTAACATACCAGGGGTTTCCTTTTGACCCTTACACCATTCTGGTACCCTCAACTGACTGTACTCCGCACCAGCCTTAAAAACTATATTCATTTTAAACATTACATGTTTCATACATTTCATACCATATCACGTGGGGGTTCAAAACATGGGAAAGTCCATTTAACCACCATGGTGTCTTCCCTGTTGCTTGTAGTCTTCACCCCAGTATGCAAATGTCCTGAAACAGTCTTACCTGGGGCCTTCATCTCATCATCCTCTAAGTAGCAGTAGCCCTGAAAAATGGGCAACAATGGGATTTCAAAAGTGACTGGCAACAAAGGTTCCATCAGGGGGCCCTCCTCCTCCTCTAGAACCCATGGATCCTGGTCCTCTGCCTCCACCACAAAATCCTCCAATTGGGAAACCTCCATCAGCACCTGCCAGCGGTGCTCCACCTCTCTCCGGTGCTGGTCTGCCTCCGCGTTTCATTGAACTCCAGTCCAGTTAGTAATTCCCCTCTGGTCCTCCTCACCTGGGCTCTGGTATGCACACTGGGAAGCCCCTCCTCCTTCAACAGATCCTTGGCACCCACAAGTTCCTGGAGGTACGTCATCCTGCTCTTTGCTCCCTATGTCTGGATACCAGGGCTGGTATATGGGTACTGGTCTCCCCCTTGTTTCTCTGAACAACCTGTACTATCCCACTTCTGAAACCAAGTTTGTCACTTCATGTTGGAATAAACTTCAGATGAGGCAAATTTGCAGGTTTAAAAGACAGCATGGTGTGATATTTATTTTTCAAAAGTTCAAAAAATAATAAATGAAAACAAAAATATTGCAAAGAAAATCACTACTTAACATCAGTAGTTTCTCATATAATACAGTCCTGGATCGTAGAGCTCCTAAGACCCTTCTTATCTGCATTCAACAGCTTGTCTGCCTCTCTCCTCCCTCAGGGCTAAGCCCCAGTGGACTGAACTGAAGTGAACTCAGTGAAGAGGTTTTTATATATTTTGGTGGGGTCACCTGACTGAGCCCTTTCTGTATTTACATGTCTGGACATGCTGTTCCATATCTGAACATGCTGTTTCAAAACCAAAGGGGGGTTGTTTCAGGGGATTTCCTGGTTCAAGTTAAAGGTACAGTGTATATCTCCACAGATATTGACTCTCTATATCTCTGATCCACAGTGACTAAGCACTCTTACAAAGTATACCACATTCTCATACATAGAACCTTATACAGTAACAGGTTTATAGTGTGAATTTATAAAAATACCTTAAGGATTTCTTATAACTGTACTAATCATGACAGTCTTCATTTAGTGAAGGGGGAATAAGCTTCTAGCTGGAGGCTGGGAGAGTAAGTAGACTTGAAAGATTTTCTTAGCTGGTATTCTGTGTGTTTGTAATTGTATTTGAGGGCTGGTCTTAACTACCATTTGTTATGCATTTACATTTAGTTTGGGCAGCCTTTTAGTGTGCTTTTACATTTAGTTTGGGCAGGAGGAAGGGATTCAAACAGACAATTTGGTGCTTGTGTGTGTTTAAAGTTGCTATCTGGCCTGTAAGTGCAGGCATCATATTACAGGGGATTAGTGCTGTTTGAATGTAAGATGTGACTGCCAGCTCAGTCAGTCTTCAGTTAGTGAAGGGGGAATAAGCTTCTAGCTAGAGGCTGGGAGAGTAAGTAGACTTGAAAGATTTTCTCAGCTGGTAGTGCTTGAAGGTGCAGTAAGGGGAAGACACAGGGCTGATACACTCTCGTGAGAGTCGGGTGTAGGCCCTAATTCCACCCTCCCCACCTCCTCCCCAGAGCTCGGCTTATTTATAGGGGAACACCTGCCCTGTAATTGGAGGAAAAGGCTTCAGGTGCAGCTCATGTAGTTCTATCCACTGGGTGTTGGGTTTAAATGCTGGGACAGAGGAGCTTAGGGAGTTGTGCACTTCCCCTATAAGTTTACTTTGTAGTACTGCACCTAGTAACGGAGGTACCTGTTTACTGTGGGACTGTATCTAGGATTAGTAGGTGACCTGATTAGTGGGTAGGAGTATATTTTGGACTAGTGGGGAACCTGGTGTTTCACCCAAGGAAACCTACTTGGAGGGGGATGGGGCCACATGTCATTAGGGCCAGCATCTTTGGGAGGGTGGTGGGGTGCACAGGGTGTGGGGCGGCCATGATATTGGACTGGGCTTGAAAGTTTTGTGGTTGCCCAGTGTGCTACCAGCTGGCACAGCTTAGGGAGGAGGTTGAGGGGATTAGGAGACAGCTGGAGGGAGAAGGGAGGTATGGTTGAGGAATAGGGCAGGGGCTCTCCCACGAGGTTGTGCAATGCACTAGGGGTGGGGCATAGGGAAAGGAGTATAGGAGAGTACTCTGGGGTCACATAGGGACTCTGACAGATGGGACCCAAAAGGAGGGCACTACCAAGGAAGCAGGTAGGTATCTGGGGACCCTCACAGAGGGGGGCCAAATGGAGGACATTCTCAGGGAAGAAGGCAGATGGCTGGGGCTGCACAGAAGGAAGCAATGGGGGGAGGTGGATCAGGCCTTAAGCTCAGTAACTGCTTCAATTCTCTTCTTCTGCTTGAGGATGGGGGGTGATGTTGCCATGCCAGGGCCAGTTAGAGATGGAAAGGGAGTGGGGGGCAGGAGGCAGGGGCTGATAGCAGGAAGAACAGGGGGAACTTGGAACGTGGGAAAATGGGGGGTGTGGGGGATCAGAGCAGGAGGAGGAGGGGGTAGAGGGAGGAAAGCGCAAGGAGAAGGACTAGTTGGGAGGAAAGGGCAAGGAGAGGGACCAGAAGTACCAGGAGGATACAGTAAAGGGAGCTGAGGATTTAGGCCAGGGGAGAACGACAGGCAAGGAAGGGCTGAACGGAGACGGGAAGGAAGGGAGGACGAGCCAGGCAAGTATAGCAGATGGGCGGGAAGGACCAGTCATGAGCAGTGATGGGGGGTAGCGGGGTACAGAAGGATACTCGGGGAGGAGGCATAGGATCAGAGGGAGGGTGGACTGAGTAAATAAGGAGGGGTGGCAGGTGGCACCCAGATAGGGGGAGGAGCAAGGAGCCAGCTGAGGGGAGGGGCTGGTAGAAAGGATGAGGGACATGGAAGGGGGGAATGGAGGAAAAGGGAGGGTCAGAGTGCTCCTGTTGGGTGATTCCATGATCAGGGGTATCAAATGGCATAGAGAGGGGGAAGCCTGCCCGGTTAGAACAAAATGCTTCCCTGGACTAATGGTGCACAGGGCCAAGCATGAGGTATATCAGCTGACAAAGGATTGTGGAGGTTCCCCAGACATACTGATCCACCTGGGTACCAATGACATTGAGGGAAATAGTGAGCTAGAGATACAGGCAAGGTTCAAGGAGCTTGCCAGGGTCTGCCATGACATAGGATGCTTGATTTCCTTCTCGGAAATCCTGCCTGTGCCAAGGGGTAGTGGGGAACACAAGAGGAAGATTAGGGAGACAAACCAGTGGCTCAGGGAGTGGTGTGGGGCCAGAGAGTATGGATTGATGGGTGATTGGGGGGAGACCTGGGAGGATAAGGGGCTATATGCTAGAGATAGGCTCCATCTCAGTTTGGAAGGGAAGGAAATCCTTACGTTGAAAATAGAGGGGTTCGGTGGTGAAAGGTGGGGTTTAAACTTGTGAAGGGGGAGGGATGGGAGAAAAGACTGTCGAGGGGGGTCAGATAAAGGAGGAAATCTGTCTCCAACCCCCTGGGGAACTGGAGGAATGTGCGAAAAGGCCGACTGGTAAGGTGCTGGTAAGGTGAAGATGGAATCCCCATGAAAACGCCAGCAGGGGAAATGAAAGTATACGGAAAGGGTGGAAAGTAGTCCTGCTAAATGCCAGGAGCTTGGGCAATAAAATGCCTAAGCTCCAGGTGATGCTAACTGAGGGAGAGGTGGATGTGGCAGCAGTCACTGAGACCTGGGCCACTGCAGAGCATGACTGGGACCTGAACCTGGAGGGTTACACCATGTTCAGGAAGGACAGGGGGAGGGAAGGGAAGGAGGGGTAGCAATAATAGTCAAAAACTGCATTGGCATAGGAGGAGTGGAGGAGGCGGAGGGAACTGTGGAGGCAATTTGGGTCACCTTGATAATGGGGGGGGGCAAGAGAGTAAAACTAGGAGTGGTGTATAGATCGCCCACACTGGCAGAGAAGCTGGAGGAGAGTCTGGTGGCAGATGTGGGGAGACACTGCAGTTTGGGTAGGGGAAGGGTGGTGGTGTTGGGGGACTTAAACATGCCAGGAATGGACTGGGAGAATATGACATCCTCGGTGGCCAGGGAACAGAGGTTGTTGGATGTCTTTCAGGACGCGTTCCTAACTCAGCAGGTGGGGGAACCAACCAGGGAGGCGTGGATAGTGGCTGTGGTCCCGGCAGACAGTGACCAGATTGGGGGCCTAGAGGTAAGGGACCCATTGGCTGGCTGCGACCATGCCACGGTCTGGTTCTGCCTGGACCTAGGAGGGGTAGAAGGCTGCACAAAGACGGTGGGAACTGACTTTGGGGGGGGTGGATTTCAAGGAAATGAGAAGGATCCTTAAGAAGCATTAGGATGGGACTGGGCCAGACATGGATATTGACAGTAGGTGGGAAATCATCAGGAGGGGGGTGCAGGATGCTACCAGTACCTGTACAAGAGTAAGACAAAAATGCAGTAGGGCCCGTAAACCCTGCTGGTGGACCAGGGAGGTTCAGGAGGTGGTGAGGGGAAAGAAGGCGGCTTATAGGCATTTTAAGTGCTCAAGGAGTGAAAGGGATCAAGGGGAGTACAAGCTGATGGCCAGAAGGACCACTAGGGTGGTGAGGGTGGCTAACGCAAGGAAGGAGCAGAACCTGGCCAGGGAAATTAGGAGCGGGAACAAGGCGTTCTTTAGATATATTGGGGAAAAACAGAGGGTGAAGTGGCAGATTAGCAGGATGAAAACAGGAGAGAGATGGGCACAAGACCTGGGGGAGTAGGCTGAGGTACTAATGAGTACTTCACCTCAGTTTTCACGAAGGAAATGGGGGGCTGCATCATACATGGGAGGAGATGGTGAAACTGAGGAGGGAGGCCCCACCGATCAGCGGGTCTGGGGAGGGGCCATCACTGGCAGGAGGGGAAGGCAAAGCAGGGGATGAGGTCAGAGGTGGAAATCACAGCAGAGAGAGAGAGAGAGAGAGAGGGAAGCCCTCAGGTCCCTTAAGACAGAGAAAGCACCGGGGCTGGATAAATTACATCCCAGAGTGCTGAAGGAACTGGTGGATGTCCTGGCAAAACCCCTGGTGGAGCTTTTCAACATCTCTCTAAGGACAGGGCGGGTGCCCCATGACTGGAAGGTGGCCCGTATAGTGCCTATCCACAAGAGGGGATCATGGGAGGTCGCAGGGAACTACAGGCCTGTCAGCCTGACATTGGTGGTGGGCAAGGTGATGGAGGGCATTGTCAAGGAGAGGCTGGGGGGGGACCTGGAAAAGTTGGGGTGCATGGACAATAGGCAGCATGGATTCATCCTGGGGAAATCATGTCAGACAAACCTTGTGGAGTTCTATGACTGGGTGACAAGTGCCTTGGACCTGGGTTGACCGGTGGACATCCTCTTTCTTGACTTCAGCAAGGCGTTTGACTGTGTTCCTCACGGGGGCCTGTTGGATAAGCCGGGAGAAATGGGGGTGTGGAACCAGATGATCAGGTGGATAGGAAATTGGCTCCAGGACCCAGAGGGTCATGGTTGGTGGGATAGTCTCATCCCCAAGGAGGGTCATTAGTGGGGTCCCTCAGGGATTGGTCCTTGGGCCCCTCCTGTTCAATGCCTACATCTCTGACATCAGGAAGGGTATCAGGAGTGAGATGAGTCTCTTTGCGGATGACTCAAAACTGGGGGCGGTGGTGGATGGGGAGGATGAGGGGGGTGGCCCTACAGGGGGACCTGGAGGCTCTGGAAAGGTGGTCTAGAAAGTGAAAGCTGAGGTTCAATGCAGGGAAATGCAAGGTACTGCACCTGGGAGCCAGAAACCAGGGCTCAGTGTACACCCTGGGTGGGGGGTGCTACAAGTCTCAGTGGCTGAGAGGGACCTGAGGGTGGTGGTGGATGTCAAGATGAACAACTCTGAGACATGTAGGAGGGCAGCGGCCAAGGCCAACAGGATGCTGGGATGCATTGCCAGGGGGATCACCTCCAGAAGGAGAGAAATGATACTCTCTCTGTATAACTGTTTGGTGAGGCCGCACCTCGAGTACTGCATGCAGTTTTGGAGGCCACACTTAAAGAGGGACATCGAACTCCTGGAGAGGGTCCAGAGGAGGGCAACCAAAATGATCTGGGGCTTGGGGACAGGACCTATGGGAGGGCTCGAAGAGCTAAATATGTACACATGGAAGAGAGAAGGGACCAGGGGACATGATAGAGGTCTTCAGGTACATGATGGGGTAATAGGGAGGAGCAGTCAGGGTGCTCCAAAGGAAGAGGGGCAACTAGAGGGCATGGGTGGAAGCTGGAGGGGGGGAGATTCAGGGGAGAAAGGAGGAGGTGCTACTGCACTGAGAGGGTGGTGGAGCCATGGAATGCGCTGCCCAGGGGGCTGGTGGAGGCAGAGACGGTGGAGAGGTTCAAGAGGTGATGGGACAGGTACAGGGGAAGGATTCTGGAAGCAAAGTCCTGTGCAGCGAGAATATCCAGGACTGGGAAAGGAGAAGCCAGAGAGGGCAAGGGGAGCAGCAAGGTCAGCTCCCAGGGTGGGGGCTGACCAAACGAGCAGACACGAAAGACCATTAAGCCTATTCTGCTGGCATTTTAGTATGTATGTTCGTATATATTATTATTGTTTTATATGACTTCTGAATCCTTTTTCTTTAAAAAGGCTTTACTAACTGTATTCATTCCTATTTAAAATAGCCTTTATGTTTTTTCATACACAAAATGCACTTATGCACTTTACACAACACCTCTCTGGGTGTTTGGCATCATTCCAGGGACTGGATGGATGAAAATGGAAAAAGAATGAAAAGAGAGAACTAGTAGGAAGTTTAGTAGGGATAGTAGAGAGATATTCTAGATGGCCAACCAAGGGTAGGTGGGAAAAAGAAGAAAAGCAAAGAGAAAAGTGTTAACTGTTGCTAGGAAATAAGGAGATAGAAAAGTGGTCCATCAGTCACAGCTGAGGGTGTAGCCTAACTCCGCCACAGGGGGCCTACTGGGAGGAAGAGGTGGATCTTCCTCTGGGAGGGCGGAGGGCAGCACACAAGTGCATAACTACCACCTGGGTGATGACAGGTGGCAGTGTGCTCAGGAGCAGCTCAGTGGGTGGGGGGACAGCAGTACATGTCACGTAGCATGCTTTTGTGCGTGCTTGCATCACACCTCAGGCCAGCATCCCAGGGAAAGGCACAAAAAATGGAGGAAAAGTGGTAGGCCAGGAGCACAGTGATGGGCCGACCCCCCACAGGCTCCACACCAGTGACATGGTAGCCCTTCCCCAAACCAGAGCCTGATAAGTGGAAGTTGGGGCCCGGCCATATTTGGCTATAGAGGGTAAACCATGGAGAAAGCCGGTAAGCACACGAGATGCTGGGTGATGTGGTTGGTGGGGGTTCACTCTGAATGGGGGCACATGCCTACCAGAAAGGAGGCAAAAAACAAATTCCTTCTAATATTCTGGGCTAGAATGAACAGGGACTTGGCATAAGACCATTTTGAGCTGCCCAAATATCTTTCTGCAGTTCTCAGTCAAGACTGCTTTGTCAGTTATTTGTTTTGAAGTAAGATGTGGTAGGGGTGCAGCCACATCACTGAAGTTTGGTTCAGGCTTCCAGTGGTAGCCTGCTAACCCCAGGAAAGATATCACCTTCCTCTTAGTGGTAGGGCTGTCTAAGTTATTAATGGTCTCCAAATTCATTAGTTTGGGTTTAATGTGCCCACCCTCGACAAGGTAACCAAGGTCACTTCTGACATGCCTATTTTGTTCTTTTTGGCCTTGACTATCAGGCTTGCTTTTTGGAAACATGAACAGTACCTGCCTGACATGCTGCACATATTCCTCCCACATCAGACTGTAGATGACAATATCTTCCATATATGCAACTGCAAATTTCCTAGCCTCATTCAGGATTTTGTTCATCAATGTTTGGAAAGTAACTGAATAATTTTTCATGCCAAAGAGCATGACCAAGAATTTGTACAGTCCAACAGGTGTAAAAAATGTAGACAGCTCTATTTGTAAGTGACACCTGCCAGTATCCTTTAGTCAGATCATTGGTGGTAAGGTACTTGGTGCCGTCGAGGTGTTCCCAGATTTCCTCAGTTCTTGGCATAGGATACGCAACAGTCAATGGAATTAAGTCTCCACAAATCTACACAGAACAAGGTAGACCCATCCTTTTTAGGGACCAAGACTACTGGAGAAGCCCAAGAGCTTTTAGATTCTTTTATCAACCTTTATCATCTCCACTATCTCTTTGTGCATCTGGTCTTGGACACTAGTAAGAATCCTGAAAGCACACTGTCCGACAAGTTCATCTGATGCTGTTTTGATGTCATGCTATGCTAGTTTTTTGTACGTTGGTTTGGAAGTGAAAAGAGCTTCACAGGTTTGCAGCACCCCTTTAATATCCATCTCCAGATCTGGGTTGCTGCGATGCCAAAGCCCTGCAGAGTGAGGGGAAACCTCAGCCAACACAACTGTGAGTAGAACAGGGCTTGCTCCTGCAACCGGGGAGCTGCATTAACTGCTGGGAAATGTGCTGTTGGATCCAGCCAGCCAGCTAGCAGTAACAGTGTCTTTGTTTGATGATTCAAGCAAAAAAGATGCACTACACTCACCCCTTCCTATATAGACCTATCCAGACCTATTTAGTTGCAGTGTGGTAAAGTTTTATTAGTGAACACTCACAGATAACAAACGGCAATCGTGGTGTGTAAAACAAAGCCCAACATTTTGCTTTATCAGCTTTTTCAAGGGAATGGGGACCCTCTCTTGTCAAGCTCTTTATATTGTTTCCAAAGTGCAAGGTGTATTCTAATTTACAATGAAAGTACAAAAAGACAAGATCACAAATCCCCGCAAATTTCCACAAATTTTTATAATACAAGGTTAAAAATGGTTATTAGATCTTGATAACACCAGCCAAACACACATTTTAAGCACCTTAAAGTCTGCCTGGAAATTTATACAATTGTGCAAACATGGAAAACATATTCACGTATTACACACTGTCCCTAAGTAAACAAACTGATTCAGTGCAAGAACAACTACAACATTGACATATAGCAGCAAGCTGGTTTGCATAATGAAGGATTATTATGTAAAGAAAATGGCAAACCACATAAATTGCACCAGTCCATCTATAGTTGTTAAGATTATGTAAGCCCCCCATCCCCGCATCTAGAGGTATCCAGATGGTAAATGTCCTCGGGAAAGGGGGCACTGTACAACCACAAAAACACAGTCCAGAAATAATAACAGGAAAACAGTACTTTGATTCCCATGGGTGTTTCAGGTGATGGATTAGCTCCATTGGGGGTGCCATTGGACCACCATATGATGCAGGGCATGTTGCACTGGTGGTATGACACAGTCTAGCCTTGCCAACTTCCCCCGTAGTCCTTTATAAACGGTCTTCACCAGGCGGGCCTCTCGATGTCCTCCTTGATGGTGTGAATGGTTCTCGGGGATCAGACCCTGGAACACACAGATGGCTGGCTGTGGAGGCAAACTTCTTTTAGCAGCAAAACAGTTTTTCCAACAAACGAGGCAAACACCAAAGCTGCAGAAGCAGAGGATCCCATTTAATGAACAGTTGGTGAACAGTCACTCCATGGAGCAGGGGGGGTAAAGAATCCACAATATAGTTACTTTACAGGTAGGACCTGACATTTGTTCTGCAACAGTCTCTTATGCCAACAGATTGATTTATTGCATGCAGACATTCCCTTGAGCCGAAAAGGCTACATTGTTGATAGCAGTAAAACGGTGGGCTGAACCAGGCCACACTTAGCAGTATTTCATGCTTAGCAGCACTCTCATTTCACATCCCTTCTCTTTACTATGACTTTACACAAGCACTTGCTTACTTTTCCATTCTCTGAGTCGCAGCAAAACTTCAAATTGTGCCAGCATGAGACATTTCTGCTGTCGCAATACCATTTCAAACTTTGTCTTTCCTTAACCCTTCTCCACTAGGGATGCCTTAACTTACAGGGAGCATTGCCTTTATTTCAAGGTCTTACACAGTCAAACTGGTATTCTTTTAGCAAGAACTGAACCACCGAAGACCTTCTGGATACCCAGTCACTGATGCCATGCACCCTCTGTTTTCCTCTGCAGAGTGCGCACTCCCAGACCTACGACCCCACCGGGGTCCCAACCAATCATTCCCCACATGGACCTTTCCCTGCCTCCACAGGCTGCCCAACCTGAGAGCCCAACCACGGTAACAGCCACCAGCCAGGGGAAAAGGGGTAGCGCTGCCACCACTATACCCTCAACAGTCCAGGCTGCCACCTTTGAAATGCACCCTAGACCCAATCTGCCAGAGCAGGCCTGCCCACAGAACACACACCAGCTCCAAGGCTGCACTCGCCCATAGGTGAGACTACTCAAACTACAGTGCCTCCATCGGTGCTTACCCTACCATGATGCCAGAGATCACATTACAGGCCTCCATTCTGCTTGCTCCTCAGGCTCCAGCTCTCACACTGTACAGACAGGCCCACTAACCTGTGCTCTACTACTCCCCTTCTCTACTGCCTGAACCGTCACTTCTCCACATGCGGGTCTTCGAGGGAGGAGGGCCGGGGTGGCAGGCGGTCCACCCCAGCCCCGCCATGGCCCTCTAGCCAAATTTGTGGGCTGAATCCCCCAACTCCTCTCTTCTTTTGGAAGCTTTCTACAAAATCTAACCTCTCTCCTATTTATACCATCTGAGATGGGCCCAGCTGGTGTCAGCAGGCAGGCCCACATCTCAGCTCTGCCTGCCTAGCTACAACTAGCAACCGCAGTTAACTAGTAAGCTCCCAGAGGGTGCCTACATTTATAAATGTTGATATGTAGCAGGTGGCATTGAACTAAGTCCTGGTTCTGTCCTGTCATCCTCCCCCCCTCAACAAACTCCAAAGGGTTAAGAGTGACCCATGTTAATCTCTGCAATCTCCTCCCTAATATTGATCTTTTACAAACACTTGTGGTTAACCTTAAACCTGATGTGCTGGTGATCTCAGAGTCTTGGCTCTCCCCCAAGATCCTGGATACTGCTCTCACCATCCCTGGCTTCTCCATCATCAGACAGGGTCATGCTAAGAGGGATGGGGGTATAGCAATCTACCTTTCCCCTTGCATCCAGTTTGAACCTGTGCTGTCCGTCACCTCCTCATCTGCCTATGAGATGCAACTTCTAAAACTCTCCCTACCCTCTGTGTCCCCATATTAATTGTTGGAGTTTACTGCTGCCCTGACATATCCCCATCTTCTGTCACTGACCTCCTTACCATCTTTTCCTCCTATGTGTTCTCTGGTAAGTTACTCATCCTAAGTGACTTCAGTCTCAGTTGGCTGTCACCCTTCCTTTTTATAAATTATGCCAAAAGGTAAAATCTCTCTGTCTCTCCCAATTAATCTCTGGTGCCACTCAGCTCAATCACAAATCCTTCAAGCACTCCCTCCTGTACTGGATCCTCTCTTCCTCCTCCTCCTCCTCCCACTGTATCATGGATGCTAGTACCCTCCCTGATGCCCTCAGTGCCCATCACATGGTTTACTGTGTACGCAAGATTCACCACCCCAAAGACCCACTAAATTCATCCATATTCAATCCTTCCACTCTCTGGAACTGTCCTCATTACATGCTGACCTGCATGGTGCCTCATGTTAGCTGCCAGCAACATCAACTTGGCCCTCAAATTTTTTAACTCCAGATTCTTGTTAGTCTGGGATCATAATGCCATCCTGAGGAATACTCAGATCTGAGGTTCTCATGTCCTATGGATCACAGTGGAGTTGCTGGCCTGTCACTGAGCACATGACCTTGCCTGGTAGACTGACATGTCCACTGGTTCCCCTACCAACCTTTCTGATTATAAGGCCCATTGTAATGCCTGAACCAGAGCTATTAGGCTTGCGAAGGCAAACTACTTTGCATCCACACTCTAGATCAATCTTTACCACCCCTCTAAGTTCTGGAAACCATTCACACCCTCTTCTCTGACCCATCCCCCCTTCCCCATGCTCAAGGTAGGTGACTCCCCTGTCTCTGACCCTGCTGCCATTTTTCATTCCTTTTTCATTTCCTGTGACCTCTCCCTCCTTACCTTCTCCTCCTCTTCTCCTCTCGTCTCCTGCTGGAACCCTCACCATCCTCCCACCTTCTCCCCTTCTCTTTCTCCACTACTACCCCCACTGCCACCTTCAAGACCCTCCTAGCTCCAAATTTGTACAAAGGTGGGAGCCCCAATGGCCTTGATTCCAAGTTCCTGTCTCTATGCTTCTGCCATTGCTCTTCCTGTCATTCACCTTCTAAATCTCACATTTTCACTTGCCTCCATCCCTGATCTTTGGGAGCAAGCCATGGTCATGCCCCTTCCCAAATGGGGCAACTCCTCCATCCCTGGTAATGTCTGTCCCATCTCACTCCTCCCGACTCTTGCTAAACTTCCGGAACACCTGGTCCTTTGAGAACAAACTGCTAGTGATATAAATGATCCTAAACTCTAATCAGAGCTTTGTTGATTTTTGAACAACACCTGGTGTTGTAACTGAACCCAGGGGATATATTCCTTTTGAAAACCTTTCCAGTCAGTGTAACACCCTCCAAATAAGTACTTTCATACCTAGCACAGCTAACAGGAGAGGGAAGGCAGACAGTTTTTCCACCATTTTAAAGTATGATTCACTGGTGCTTTGGTGGCGGAGCATGGCCACTATGGGGTTGTTTGAAACTTGTAATTCATAGAATCAGTGGAGAATATAAAAGTTGGTATTTTAAGCTAGTGCCCTTTTGAGATATGGTTTGAACTCTCATTTTACTGCACAGTATGAAGTTGTAATAAATATCGACATATTATTTAAGGTCAAATATTAAAGAACTATGTGTTAATTTTATACATGTAGGGTGCCGTATTAAACATATTCCCCTGAAGAAGCCATTTTAAATTAACGGCAAAACACTGGGACCAACCACAGACATACTATAAATAAAACAGCAATATATACTGAGAACAAATTACAGAGTGAAGATTATTTTGTTGTGAACGCAGCTCCTTCCCCTCACAGTTTGTTTTCATTTGTTAGCATCCTGGGGGTAGCTCCCACCTACAGGTACATTTCTACATTTGTATCAGCTTCATTGCCAGTAGCACCTCTTGTAATTTGTTGTTTACACCTGGTCCTTGTACAGTTCTCCTCTTTCCTTGACTCTTCTACCTTGGTCACTCCTTACCAGTCTGACTTTAGCAAACCCCACTCTACCTCCACCTCCCGCCAGTGGCTTACTAACTTCATCCTTTCTGGCATGGATCAGGTACTGGTCATCTCTGCCATTTTTGTCAGCCTAGTCAAAATCTCACTGTTGTCCACCCTATCCTCTTGGATAAGCTTACGTTGGTAGGGCTCTCTACCTCCTCAGTTGAGTGGTTCCAATCCTAACATTAGGGCAGAACTCATGACGCCTTATCCCCTGCATTCCCTATCTGCTCTGTTGTCCCCCAAGGACATGTCCTTGGCCCTACTGTTTTTTCCACATTCCTGAATGACCTTCCCTCTGTCTGCTCCTCTGTATCCATTCACATGTATGTAGATGACACAGTGCTCTATGCCTCTGGTTCCTCTGCCTCCAACCTTATGACCCAACTTCATCTGGATTTCAACAGAGACACACCCTGACCTTCTGATGTCCTGTTGTGCATCAAGGAATTTTCTTTTTCCATTTAACTGTTATTTCTTTTTTCTTGTCATAACCACCTAGTCCCCTGGGGTTACTAGAATCCCATCAATGTCAGTGCTAGGTAGGGAAGGCAGCTGGTGTTTACTTGGTCTCAGCTGAGATGAGAGAGATGAGGTCATTTAGAACTCTCACAGCAGCATAAGCCACAGCAGCTGGCTGTGAGTGGGGAGTTTTAGAATCTTGAGTTAGTCTGTCAGTAGTAGATGTAGTGCTAGTTAGTAGTTGAAGTGTGAGGAGTGAGAGCTTCTGTGGGCTCTGAGAGGAGAGCCTATTTCTCATCCTAGTCCTGTACATCACCTACCTGACAAGAGAAGTGGTGGAAACCATTGTCTACAGCAGGATCTCCTGATTTTCATCCCCAGAGGGATGAAAAGGACTGCTAGAGAATGGATCCTAGGGGCAATCTCCTATTTGATCCAGGACAATTTGAAGCTGCCTGTACTGTATTAACTGTGAGTAGATCTAACTTTGTGCTTCCTGAAGAAAGTACCTGTACTTTGGGCATTTCTCTGGTTAAAAGGGAAAGGTACACCAGTTCTGTTCTAAGTTTGAGACTTTTCTCAGTTTAAAGTTGGCTGACAATTGTGGGGTCCAGAGGCAGACTAATGCACATTGTTCAGGACTTTAATTTCCTTCACTCCCAGAGTAGTGTTTCCTAATGCTGGATGTGAAAGTTCATTCAATGATGCATTTTCCTAAGTGTTTTTTCAAGAAGTTTTAAGGTATAACTCTGAAAGAATGGCTGGGTATAGATGTGGAAGTGAAGGGTGGCAGACCCCCATCTGGAGTAACCAGTTCAGCACTACCAGTTCCATAAAGGCACCTGGTTATTCAGGACATGGTGGCCAATGTCTGAAGAAGAAGTTTACCCCCTGGAGTGGGTCGTGCTAGTAATGAGCCCTAGTGCGCTCAGTTGTGGCCAGTGCCACTAGAAGAAATGGCTCAGTTGTGGCCAGTTGCCACTTGAAGAAATTCAAAGTCCTATGCCATATGGGAAATGTGTGTGCTCAGTTGTGGCCAGTGCCACTAGAAGAAATGTGTGTTCAGTTGTGGCCATTGCCACGGAAGAGAATTCAATGCCCTATGAAATATGGGAATACGTAGAGTTTCTGACAGATACAGTCATTTTGTTGTTCTGCAAATGCCTTGTGCCACAATGTGGAAACCTTGGGGGTCCACCCTTGCTTTAGAGAACATCTTTTGGAATAAAGTTGCACCCTAGAAACCCAACTCTGGTTTGGACATTTACATTTTTGCTTCTTGTATGTGGAGTTACTGGGTACCCATCCAGAAGTATAGGTCTAGCATAGCCCTAGCAAAATGTTCTCTCCCCAGGACCTGGGTTATTGGTCAATAAGTTTTTGCTTTTGTACACCCCATCCCTTTTTCTGATCTCTAGAAGTAATGAACCTGGTATACATTCCCAAAGCTAGGGATGGTACCATTTCTGAAGTAGTTTGTGCCAGTCAAGGATACCAGGGGTAGCTAACTGTGTAAAGTGGCGGGGGTTACATTGTTTCAACTACAAAATGTACCCTGCCTGAGATCATGCTTTTATGTGTACAGTACAAAAGCTTTAAAATGCTTTACTACTTTATATTTTTCATGAACGACTTTTAAAACACATATCAAACCACTTTTTGCCATTACGTTTTTAAAATAATCATGTTTTTGTTGTGTATAAAGTGATCCCTTATACCGTACTTAATATGAAAGTTGCTACATAAATCTTTTTTTAGTATTGTACTACACCCATTTCCTGTATACTTGTGCCCTGAATTCAGACTGGTTGCTACCAGGAAGCTCTCTGTACTTTAAAAAAATCACAGAATGCCACAACGTCCTTGACCATTAAACATAACATGGCTTCTAGCCATAATTCAGAATGGCTGTTTAAAGATAGTAAAGATCAGCAGACTTTGGTATCTGATGCAACAAACTGATGGAATGCCCTAACTGGCTATCTCAAATCCTGAAGTTTATAGCTACAGTTCATAATATCCACTGACCAGCCAGGTCAGGTGATATGTGTTTTAACAAAGTCTGCTTATCTGGAATGTCTAGTTTCAGTTTTGTTTTTGAAAAGACTCTCAGTCTGCGAATGTCAGTAATTTGTTTTTTAAGCCAAACATTGACAATCACAATGAAAGAGGAGTGACTGAAGCTATCAAAGAAAGAAAGACATGGAAGAAAGGAAAGCTGAAATAATGTTAATTTAATGTCTTGTTTTCAAAGCTGACACCAATAGAGGAAAGAAATCAAGCAAGCCAAGTTGAATATATGGAAAAGTAGAGATGTCACAGTGAATGAGTGCTACTATCAAACCAGACCACTGAAGTTGATGCTGTTTTCTGAAAGCAATAAGTGGTGTACCGTTTGAATGTGAACTAATGCATTTACCAATCATTAAGTACCCATGCACGTGGCTCAAGTGTTTAAGTTCTAGTGTGGAAGTTGTCTACTAATTAAGCTTCTTATAACCATACATATTGCTAAAGCAATGATCTTTTTCCCTCTCTGAAGCTGTAAGAATTCCACCCACTTCCCTCTCTCCAGTCCATGGAAAACATTCTTTGTTGTCCAGTGGCACCGGCTTTGTTTCCCCCTCCCTGTGCTACACTTAGACTTGTACTTTCTGCCCACACCCATTTCACCCTACCACCCCCTTCAAATGGCAACTGCCACAATGCTTCTCTTACTTCCTTGAACAGCTGAAGCCTGATTAAAAAATAATGCTTAAGTACTAATATACTGGAAAAGTTGGTTTTCAGTACTGCGCCATGCAGTATAACAGCAGTTTAGCTCTATTATTAATCAGATGGCAGAAAGCTATAGATGTGAGAGAATGGCTGTGCCAATTGCAGTATTGAGGGGCTGAAATGGGGGTGCTACTAGACACCAGAGACTCTTTCCACAGAAGAGGGGGTACAAATGGAAACTATGGATTTTTTAAGGGTTAAGATCAGAAAGGGCAGGTGAGGAGGAATCAGGCACCAATAGAATATAGAAAGGGTATTTTACTTTTTGGAGGAAGTAGGGGAGTGTCCAGGCACCAGAAATAGGCTCTCAGTGCTGGTCATTTTGATTGGGGAGGCTTTAATGGCACCGGGGATTTATGGATTAGGAGGTGGTGGGATTTTATTTCTGACACCAATGATGGGCTCCCAGTGCCAGATTTCTGGACCAAAGGGTAGTGGAACATTCCCAGCACTGGGGTGGGCTCCTGCTGCCAGATTTCCTGCTTGTGGACTGGGAGAACACTCCTGAAATGGGTTTCATTTCATAGGTACTATGAACAGAAGTAGGCAAATTGCCTATTAATATGCTCTCCACATCTCAATGCATATATCCCGTTATTCCTTAATCTATAATGTGCCTTTTAAATAAACTTAGTGACCCATTCTCAATCTGGCTGGGCAATCTATTCTGTATTTTAACTACCCTTTGTATTATCCATGCCCCTCATCTTACCAACCTATATCTTCTCCTTTTAATTGCTTATTATGGCCCCTTCTGTCATAAGTATTATCTTTACAGTATATTGCAAACCCAAGCACTCCCATAGATCTGTGTCAGTAGTTGCTCTATATATCAAAAATATACCCCCTTAGTCATCACTGCTTAAAGGAGTATTGGCCTAGTTCTTTCTTTCCTTATACATTTTATCCCTCATGCCCTTTATCATCTTTGTAGTTTTATGCTGGACACCCTCCAATCTCATAACCTCTTTCTTGTGAAATGGTGTTACAGATGTAGCACCCAGAAAATGTTATTTTTAATGTTGCTATTTTCTTTGTAAAATATTTTAAGTCATGTGGGGAATGAGATTACAGTTTCTTTAAAGTCTGCTGTCCCTGGGAGAACAAGTAGGTGAAGGTAGCAGATGTCTTTATCTAAAAGGCTTTTGTTTTGGTTAAACGTCAAAGGGCTGAGTCCTTTTCATAAAAAAAGTTTTGAAAATAAAAAGTGGACTAAGTAAGGCCAGATGTCTTCCAGCTGGGCAGGTGGCAATGACAGCAAAAGGATTAAGCTCTGCGGTTTGGACCAGTCTGAGAAAAAGGTTGCCCCCAGAGATAAAAAGCAGAGACAGTGTGTGATGTCAGAGTGGCCGATCCAGTGATGTGAGAATAATGGATCAGCCAGCTGAATGTATTCTTGTTGTATGTTTGCAATCAGTTATGTTTGGGACTTTGAACTAGCAACATCATGGGTTCAAACCCGCCATAACTCATCAGTTTCCAGTTGGGTGTAAGCTTCTTCTACTTTACTTAAAACCTAGGTAGCTTTTAGTTAGGTTTCTCCTGTGTGATCCCTCTTTTTTCCAAATGTATTTATTTTTATCTCTGTAAGAATACTGTATTCCCTGTAGTCTTTAGTGTGTATTATCCTGTAATATAAGTAAAGATTGTGGAGCATTACATGTTATTATAGTGGCACAGTAGCGCCACTATAGTTAGGGTTGAGTAGGCTGTTTAATGTTAAACCCCTAACTTTGCTCTTTAATAGCTTCACCACCCTTCAGTGGATTTGCACGAAATTGCATGCATGGTCTCGGAGCCAAGGTCTCTTGACTTGTCAAGTTTCATTCCAGTTAGATGTGCAGATTCTGAGATATAGATAGCGAAATAAGTGAAAAAATCAAGGGGGGTTCTGGAGGGTTTTTTGGTCATTGCTTAGCACCCAGAAGGTTCAGAATTTTGCCCTGACATTTTCAGGGTAGAAAGGGCTTGGTCCAGAGTGGAGCCTTTTGCTGGTCTAGTGAAAAAATATTAATCAGTTTCAGAGTTGTAAGGATTTAAAATTTCAGTTCTGAGCATGCTCAGTATGCTGTTTTGGATGGCTGTTTCATACAAAAAAAGAATTTGGCCCATACGAAGAAAGATTCTGTTTCATATGGGGGCTAATCCTTTTTCGTAATAAAAAAATATTTTTTAGTATGACTGCCATCTTGTTTCCGTATAAAACATTTTTTTTTGAAAAGCTGTAAGATTGATATCCTGCAGAGACAACAGCACATGTATCTTGCTAATCAGAACCCCCTTACATGGATTCTGCAGTTAATTTAGGGAAAATCACAGAGAACTGTGTTTTTAACACATTTTAAAATCGTTTTTCATGACCTGAATTCCTTTTTTCATATGGCCACATGAAAGAAGATTCTCTTCATATGAAAAAAGAATTTGGACTTAGTTTTTTTTTTCAGATTCAGTTTTCATATGAAGGAATCTTTTTTCATATGAACGACACGACCTCACAAAAAAATATCCTTTCATACAAAAAAAAAAAGGATTTGGATTTAGTTTTATTTCACATTCTTTTTACACATGAAGCAACATTTTTTGTATGAATGACACAAACTCATGAAAAAAGATCCCTTCATATGAAAAGAAAAAAATAATTTTGACTTAGTTTCTCTTTACATTTCTACTGTAACAAGCCATAACTCTGTCAATATAAGCAGTTATGGGACAATCTGCAGTATAGATCAAAAAGCCCATGATCCACTGCTGTGTTACTGGGGCCACCTCAGATCCATGGGGGCTGGCAGGACCAGGGGGCCCTCCCCATGCCTGCGACAACGCCTTCCATGGTTCCCCAGCCCCTGATCCACCTCCGTGCTGCTGGAGCCACCTCAGGTCTGTGAGGGCTAGTGGGACCAGGAACCCCTCCCCCATGCCTGCTACAACAACTTCCACAGCAGTTCCCCAGCCTCTGATCCACCATTCGCTGCTGGAGCCACCTCAGATCCATGAGGGCTAGTGGGACCAGGAACCCCTCTCCACACCTGCTACAACAACTTCCACAGGTACTGTATATAATTGCTTCTCTGCTACTCAGCCTACCTACTCCTGTACTCTCCAGTGTATGGCACTGCACTTTGCGCAGCACCATTTAGCAGGTGCTGCCCTCCCTCCTCAGCCACCCCCCACTCAAAGATGGTCTGACATTTATTGAGGACCACCAGAAACAAACGTCTACTTTTCCACCCCATCATTTCTTCCCTATGTTTTCCTCCCTCCCTCCCCCAGGCCTCAACCATAGTAATGCCCTACTACCTCCAATTCCCTAATTCCCACCTACCATGAGTTACTGTTGTACCTGTTAGACACCTGGCTCCACTTTCTGGTTTACCCTAAACTGCAGCTTACCTTCCCCTCACTTGCTAAGTAGTAGTAGTAGTAGTAGTAGCAGTAGTAGCAGTAATATATTTTATTGAAAAACCATGAAAGGGAAACACTTCATTGAGCAGAGCTCATTTTCAATGAGGTCCCAACATACATTTATTCCATTACCATGCATCACAAATTGACTATTCATAAATAATATTTTATAATTCATAGTTCACAGATAACAGTTAAACAGTACACTTCTGATTAGGGATCTATACATGAAATAAAAATTACAGATAAACATACAGGTTGCACGTTTAAGAATTTGACAACAGCAAGACTCAATATGCACACACAGGTAACTCCATTAGGACAGCATGACGTGGGATGTTTTCTCTGATCTCTATACCATTTTTTTAACTGGCTTTCCTTGATCATATTTTTTACACCCCACAGTTCTGATGGGATTAAGTTCCATGTTACAGCACCCCTGTATGGAAGTGAGGACCTCCCTACTTCTAACCTGCAATTTTTAACATAGAACTCTGTGCCTCGAACTGATCTTAGGCACTGTTTAACTCGTCTAATTGTAAACAGATTGAGAATGTATTTAGGGGCATCATCCTTAAGAACTGTAAACATAAAAAGGGAGGTGTGCATATCTCTCCTAAATTGTAATCCAGGCCAGTTCAAGATGTGATAGAGATAGCAGTGATGTGTCCTGTAGGGGACATTCAACACGTAGCGAGCTAATCTATTTAATAAAACATCCAGTCTGTCTAAACACATTTTAGTTGCCCCTGAATACAGTACGTCCCCATAATCTAAGGTCAGAATAATCATGGTATTCACCATTCTTAGTCTTATGTCCAAAGACATATGATGCTTCTTCCTATAAAGTACCCCTAGTTTTTTGCTAGAGTTACCCAAGATCATATTATATGCTCATCCATTTTAAAGAGCTGTCCAGTCACATTCCAAGATATTTATAACTTGTGGCTTGACTAATTATTTTCCCATCAAATATCTGTATACCCAGGATGGGACTACTATCTTTTTTTGTAGTCCTATCAAATAATACTGTTTGGGTTTTCTTAACATTGAGCCTCATTAAGTGAGCTTTAAAAAACTCTTGTGTGTGATCAAATGCAGCATGTAGCTTAGTTTGTATGAGTTCCACAGAATTCCTCTCAACATAAAAAAATAAGTGCAGCCTCCTCCCAAGATGCCCCAGGAATTCATCTGTCCACTTATCTGCACATTTACAAAACGACTATCATAAGCAATGGGCTTATGTTAATTCTACTTCTCTTGGCTCCCAAACTAAAGGTCCCAATTGAACACATACAGGTAAACAATTCCCTACCTACCATACTAACACTGCCTCACAATACCTATGGAACAGCTACAGATAGTGGTGCATATTGTACCAAACCCAGTAACCTCTATGGTTACTCAATTCTCAAAATCTCTATACTGTCAATACTCTACCCGCCCCACCTTGTTCTACCACTGCTACCCCTTAAGAATGAGAAAGTAACTAGGCGTACCCACACTGTGAAACTCAAAGCACTAAACAATTATCTTCTGCGCTGCACCCTGATGCTTCTATTACTTTCTGGCAACATACATCCCAGTCCTGGCCCTATTAGACTGACACATATCAGTGTGAACAACAATGGGGCACTAAAACTAGCCTCCATAAATATCTGTAGTCTCTCATCAAAAATCAACCGGCTCCAAGTATGGGTTTGTCAACACAATCCGGACATGCTCTCTATCATGGAAACATGGCTCACCCCAAAAATCCCAGACTCAGCCCTATCTCTCAATGGGTGCACCCTCTTCAGGCTGGATAGAATTGGCAAAAGGGGTGGAGGCTGTCTAGTCTACTTAAGAGATACCCTCTGAGGCCACGCCCTCTGCAAAATAGACTCAGATAATGATATACAGATCCTAGTCATTACGGTACTGCTTGGCAACCACAACCAATCCCTAGCCATAATATCGGTCTACATACCCCACAGAAAACTAACCTGTGGATTCAAAAAAGTTAATTGACTATATAAAAGACCTGCGCTATCACTGGGAAGTTGTAATCCTAGGAGATTTTAACATTAATTGGTAGTCTCAAGAGACAACCTTCCACAAGGATACTCTACCCAGCATTTGCATTTTACAAATGGTGGAAACCCCTACAAGGATTAACAACCAGACTTATATGAAAACCCTGTTCAACTGGGTTCTCACAAACCGCCATTACAGAATCTCTTATGTCTCATTCCTTGCTGGCTCAATTAGTGACCTCTCCCTAGTCACCTGCCTCTAGTCCAACAAAACCACTAAACCTACCCCTAATATAACCACGAGTTGGGTCCTCAGAAAAGGTCAGCTAGGTTCACTCAAGTCCCACCTCAAACAACTCAAGTGGTACCCCCTCAACTCCCTTCAGGATGTTGACCAGGCACTGGCACTGGATTACTTTATCACCACCTTTAATGCAGCATGTGACGTCTAAGCGCCGGTGAAAAAATGACAATTAAAGGGTGTCAATTATACCTGGATCACCCAAACTCTGACACATCTCATGGGAACCAGGGACCATCTCTGTCACAGAGTTAAGGCCACTGGCAAGCCAGTTGGCTTCCACTAGTATAGGGCTGCAAGAAACTCCTGTACCAATCAGGTCAGGCTAGCCAAAGCACAAAACTTTCAAAACAAACTCTGTAAAACATGGGGGGATGGTAAAACTTCTGGAGCAACTTAAAAGACTTCACAGGAAAAGACAAGTTCCCCCCCCCCTCCATGCTCCTAGTAAATGGGAAAATGACACAAGACCCTAAAACAATAGTGGACACCTTCAACGTCGCCTTTTCCAATCTTAGTAACATTCTCCCTTCAGACTTCCTAGATGGTGATAAGAACAACTCAGAGGATACCCCTTCTGTCCATAATATGCCCCCCATTGGAATCTCTCCTTTTTACTTCAAGCAAATTTCCCATTCTGAAGCTGAAAAATACCTCCAGTGAACCCTTGGTAAAACCAGGAATAGTAACAATTCCCTCGACCTAAAACTGATTGCCCTCTCCCTTGATGAAACAGTACCGCCACTCGCAAAAATACTCAACTTATCCCTTAGATATGCACAATTCTCCAAGAGGTGGAAAGCCACTGTGGTCACCCCAGTATACAAAAGTGGAGATTTAGCCCTCCATGCTAACTATTGGCCCATCTCCATCCTACCCCCTCTCTCTAAGGCCCTCGAACGCATTGTTTCAGACCAACTAGTGGACTATCTTAACAGGTACAATATTCAATGTCCCCAACAACATGGCTTCCAGAAGGCCTATAGCTCCACCACAGTATTACTTGAATACTTTGACTTTCTCCATGAGTCACTTAACAGCAGCCAAATAGTGGGATCAATATACATTGACCTCACAGAAGCATTTGACACCGTTAATTATAGCATCCTGCTCAGCAAACTTCTTGCTACAGGGCTATCACCAGAAACTGTTGGGTGGTTTAAAAGCTACTTTACCCACTGAACACAACAAGTAAAAATAAAAGATACCCTCTCCGATAGCAGGCAGGTAACCACTGGTGTTCCGCAAGGTTCCATTCAAAGACCTCTCTTATTCAGCCTGTTCCTGCACTCCCTTCCTAGAGACTGCCCAGAAAACAAAATCATACTTCTATGCAGATGATGTGGACATGTTCTCCAGTAGTCCGCATTCTCACCTGCTAGAAACTAATCTTCAAAAAAAGCTTCTCCATAATTGAGGAGTGGTTTAATCAAAACAAACTCTTTCTGAACTACAAAAAACAAAAGTAATGCTGTTTGCAAACCCTCAAAGCAAATATAAATCCAGCCAGCTGATAATTCTAAACAACAAGCATGATTCACTTGGCCAGGTTAGCACCTTTAAATACCTAGGCATCACACTTGACAGCTCCTTTTCCTCTGCCCATCATATAGATCATGTTGTAAAGACACTCAACCAGAATTGGCTTGCATTATAGGCACCGGCACAGTATGACTACAGAAGCCACATCTCTGGCAGTCAATAGCTCAATACTCTCTATTGTAGATTACGGTCTAGTTGTGTATGGTGCTGCCACTGCCACTGCTCTTACAAGGGTCAGAACAACCTTAAATAAACCTTGCAGGCTGGTCCTAGGTATGCACAGGTTTATCCACACATGTGACCTATATGCCCAGACCAAGTGGCTAAACCTCCAGGGGAGAATAAAGTATCAGGTCTGCCTCTTAGGTAAAAAAAAAATTCTTGGACTAACCTCACCAGCCAACCAAAACCTCCTTAAACCTGCATCCAACTCTCACCATATAAGAGGTAAAGCAAGAAATGCCTTACATATCCCCTTTTGTTACACTGTGTTAGCTCAGCAGTCATTTGCCTATAAGGCATCTCTTTGGTTCAATGATCTCCCTTCTGACAAAGTTAACTTGCCGGAGCTCGGAGCTTTTCAGAAAAAATTCCTCCAACACATAAGAACATAAGAAGTTGCCAGCAGAAGGAGACCATCTGGTCCATCTAGTCTGCTTGATTTTGGAGGGTATTTGTTATTTACTCCTACTCTAGTGTCTCTACTCCCTCCTCTCCAGTTCTTTTCCCTTTTCCTGTGACCCATGACTTTCCTCTATGTTTGTTCCAGGCTTTTTTTGAATGAACCCACTGTCTTTACTGTCGCAACCCCTCTTCTGTCAGCTCATTCCAGGCCCCAACACCACCCTTTCTGTGAAGAAGTGCTTCCTCGCATCCCTCCTATATCTTCCCCCCACCAGCTTTAGGCTGTGTCCTCTGGTGGTGGTTGTGTTTTCTCTCTTGTTGAAGAGACCCTCATATTCTATTTTATTTGCTCCCTTCAGGTATTTGAAGGTCTCTATCATATCCATCCTCTGTCCCCTCTCCTCTAATGAGTACATCCTCAAATCTCTCAGCCCCTCCTCGTATGGCCTGTCCTGCTATCCCCTGATCATTTTATTTGCCTTCCTCTGCACCCATTCTAGCAATCTGATGTATTTTTTTAGGTACAGGTGCCAATACCTCACCCCATATTCCAAGTGAGGCCTCACCAGTGATCTATACAATGGCAGAATAACTTCGTTGTGCCTGCCTACTGAAACCTCTTGCGATGCATCCCAGCATCCTGTTGGCCTCCGCCACCGCCTTTTTGCATTGTGCGGACTGCTTCAGATCACTAGTAATTGTCACCCCTAGGTCTTTCTCTTCCTCTGTCTTGGCTACTTGTGCTTTTCCTATGTAGTACTCTGCCCTGGGGCTTCTTGCCCCTATGTGTATCACCTTGCACTTTTTAGTGTTAAACCCAATTGCCAAATCCCAGACCATTTCTCCAGCTTGGCTAGATCCTCTCTTAGTTCTTCTATCCCCTCCTGGGTGTCCACCCTTCCACAGAGCTTGGTGTCATCTACAAATAAGCACATCTTGCCCCGAATGCCCTTCCCAATGTTGCTTATAGATATATTAAATAGTACCAGGCCTAAAACTGACCCCTGTGGAACCCCGCTGGTGACCTCGTTTGTACTGCATACTGCCCCTTAACCAGCCCTCAACCCATTTTACTAATTTCTCTCCCACCCCTAGCTCCCTCAGCTTTGTTATCAGTCTTCTGTGTGGCACCAAATCGAAGGCTTTACTAAAGTCCAAATAAATGACATCTGTTGCCTGCCCCTTGTCCACTACCTTCATGACACAGTCAAAGAACTCCACCAAATTTGTTTGACATGATCTGCCAGCCACGAACCCATGTTGTTTACTATCTTGTAGCCCATTCTTCTCTATGTACCTCACCAATCCCTCCTTTAGTATGGTCTCCATAAGTTTGCATACTATTGAGGTCAGGCTGATTGGCCTGTAGTTGCCCAGGTCTTCTTTATGACCACTTTTGTAGAGCTGCACTACATTTGCTATTCTCTAGTCCTCTGGCACTACTTCTGAATTCAAGGAACTGTTGAATAGAATTGTCAACGAGCCTGCCAGTTCTTTGGCTAACTCCCCTGAGTACCCTGAAGTGTACCTCACCTGACTGCATTAAGTGTCTGTGACTGCCTATCCTAATTTCCTTAACCCCTCATACCCATTCCCATCTGCCACAGCTCACTAGTTTGCCCCCTCACCCCTACTCTCTCCAATCACCCACCTCTTTCCCTCCCCATTTCCTCACCCCTCCCTTAATCATCTCTCCCACTTCCCTCTCCCCCCATTTCTGCTTCCCTGCCATCGACTACCCCTCACCCATTCCTACCTCCCCATCCACACCATCTTCCCTTCATAGCCTCTTGACAAAGCCAACCTCTGGCTGCTCTCAATCCGCACTTCCTCACCCAATTATCCTCCATCTAACTCTTGCATCTTAGAACCACTAGTCTAATCTAATTACACAATATATTGTTCTGTACATAAATTCTGTGTGTGTATATATATGTGTGTGTATATATAATACATATATATATATATATATATATATATATATATATATATGCCTTGTTCAATTATATATATTTTTTTACTTCCTGAATTTACTCAATGTTTGTTTGCATCTGTAATTGTACCTTTCCCTGATGTGGAGCTCAAAGGCGTTACTCCAAGACAATAAATAAATAAATACTGTACATAAATAAATAAATAAATAAATACATGTCTTACTGAGTACTACAACAGTAACGCATAACACTCCCCTCCCAAAAATAATTTACGGGGCCATGTAAAATACATAATTTAAAAATTACAAGTTCAATTGGATAACATTGCAAATTTAACAAGCTATAACTCTGTCAATTTTTGGAGTTAATGGACAATGTATATATCAATAGAAAGGTACTGTATTAATAACTAGTACAGCACTAAGTCCCTAAGAAATAAGAACTGAATTTGGTCCATCCCTACAAAAAAAATTACCAGGAAGCACATAAACTGCTTTTCTGGAGGAATGGAAGCTCAGGGCCTGAAGGGCCCTGCACTTCTACACCCACATACACATGTGGATAAATGGAGGCATGGAAGCGCTGGGTCTAGAGGGCCCTGCGCTTCTGTAGTCAGGGCCCTGCACTTCTGTAATCACCTGGTTATGTTCATGCAGTTCCCAATGCAGATATGGTTCTTCTACATCAAAAAAGTAAAGAAATGTATTGCAAAAAACTTTGATAATGCACCAGTTAGGGTTAAACCGACAAAAGTAGGGAAATGTAGTGTTAGGATTTCCAACCTTAACACCCCATCCTGCAAGCAGTAAAAATAAAAAAAGTTATGGTTTTGGCTGTCCTGAGCCATGGCAAATCAGGCCTGGGGTCTTCCTTGGGGTTATCAACCCTAATACTCACCCTATTCTCATTTAGTCTGCACATTTGAGCTTATTTTCTGATGGAATGGGGTGAGTGTTAGGGTTGATAACCCCAAGGAAGGCCCCAGGCCTGATTTGCCAAGACTTAGGACAGCCCAAACCATGATGTTTTTTCTTTTTGCTGCTTGCAGGGTGGGTGGTGGGTGTTAGGATTGGAAACCTTATCACCATATTTCTCTACTTTTGTCAGTTTAACCCTAGCTGGTGCATTAACAAAGTTTTTTGCAATGAATTTTTATATACTTCATGCTTCCTGTGACTGAGTCATTTTGAGTATAGATAACCAGGGGTAAATTGGCAAGTTTGTGATCCATTTCTGAAGAAACAGGCTACAAAGTTAGCATATCTAAAGCAAAGTGTTCTCAGCTGTGACTACAGGGGGTTGGTCATTTGCCCTTTGAGAAAGAGCACTGTACTGTGTGAGCAGTGGCTTTGGTGGGAATCAGACCTAGAGATGCCCCATGTGAGAGTCATAGTATCATAGTAGTTTCAAAGCATTAGATAGACTTTCATCCATAGTTGCTTGCTAAATTAGCTAGCTTATATATTCTTTTTATATTTTAATATTCTCTAACCTTATTTTTGCTAAATTTGTCTAGTCTCGGTTTAAAGGTTTTTATTGTTGGACTTTCCTCCACCTCAGTTGGGAGGGAATTCCAATGGGGAACCACTCTTTGACTAAACCAGGATTTTCTTTTATGTGAGTTCCACTTCTGTTGATTTAGTTGTTTGTTGTGTGTTCTAGTATTGTATGTTTTTTGTTTTGGATCTAGTCCCAGTTCAGTACTTAGTCTCTGATCTTGGAAGGATCTATATAACTAAAATCATGTCACCCCTCCATCTCCTATATGCAAGTGAGTACAGATTTAGCTCATTTAATCTTTCCTCGTAGGGTCTACCCCTCATCCCTAGTACCTATCTGGTTGCCCTCCTCTGCACCTATTCCAATCTAGCCACCTCCCCCCCTCAGATATGGTGCCCAAACCTAGGAACAGTATTCCAACTGCTTTCTCACCAGTGACCCATAGAGGGGGATCAATACCTCTCTACTGCTGCTTGTAATATGCCTTAGGATACAATTTAGTGCTTTGTTTGCTTTCTTTATAGTCTGGTCACATTGAGAACCAAAAGTAAGGTCATTTCTGATGATAACGCCCAAGTCCCTTTCTTTCACAGATTGTTTCAGGTGTCCATTATTTATGTTGTATTTTAGTTCTAAGTTTTTTCTACCCATATGTAAAATTATACATTTTTCTTCATTTAATTTTAACTTATGTCTGTCCAGTTCTCTATGTAATTGAGGGTACCCTGGAGCTTAGTTTGATCCTGCAGTGAGTTAACCACTGCTCCCACTCTGAAGTCGTCAGCAAACTTTGTCAACCATATGTTCTCAGAATTACATTGTAAGGATGAAATACATAAATTAAACAAACAGGGTCCCAATACTGACCCCTGAGGGACCTCACTTGTCACAGAAAGCCATTTGGATAGCTCCCCATCTAACATTACCCTCTGTCTCCTCCCATGTAACCAAGCTGATAATCAGTTGACTATGTTTGTGTTGATCTGCAGGGAATACAGGGTTTCAATTAATTCCTGATGTGAAAGCTTGTCAAATGCTTTCAAGAAATCCAGTTGTATTACATTAGTGGAGTTCTCTAAATCTAAAGCCTTGCTCACCTTCTCATAAAAATGAAGAAGGTTAGTCTGACACAAGTCATACTAAGTGGTGGCAGCATACCAGGGAAACACTTCCAGGAGTCTGAAGGGTTGTGAAAACTGGTAGCAGTGCAGACTCATTTCTGGGAGAGAAACAGTTTGTGAAATAAGGGACCAGAACTGTCCACAGTACTTAACATGTGGCCTCATCAATGCTTTAAACAGTGAAATATCATAACTCTGTTTCTGATATTTATATTCTTTGCAATGCAACCTAAGATTGTTTTACAGTTTTCAAAACATATGCACCTTTAATCTTGCCTCAGATCACTGGTCACTCTGATTCCCAAGCCTCTCTCTTTGGTGATTTCTTTCAGTCTTACCCCACATAGCTGATAGCCCTTGGATTCCTATGTTCAAGATGCATAATGGTGCACTTGTCAATGTTAAATTTGAGCTTTGCTGTAACAGCCAGAGACTCAGTCTGCCTTATTTCCTGTCTCATATTCTCAGCAGAATCCTAGTTCTTCACCATAAATCCAAGCTTTGTGTCATCTGCAAACTTACACACCCACCCTCCTTATTTTCATTTCATTGATGACACATATATATTAAAGAGGGTAGCCAGCACTGAGCCTTACGGAACACCCAATAGTGACTGTTTCCCATTTTAACAAAAATAATTTCAAACCTACCTTCTGCCTATTTGCCAGCTATGAATCTATCATTCTAACTACAGTAAATGTTTATTATGGCCTATATTCACAATTTAATTAATTTCATATGTGACACCCTACCAAAGTTCTTGCTGTAATCTAAGTGTAACCCCCATCCAGGTATGCCGTTTCCATCTTGACAGCACTACCTGGTGGACTGGGTTCAGGGAGAAATATGTCACTTGGCACATTGGCTAGGTTTGGCTACTCTGCAACAGGGGCACCCAAGTAACTCCGGACACGGGAAGCAATAACTGTAATGTCCAATACCAGAAGTGGGATTCTAAAGTGTGGCTTTTATTCACATCCAACAGAATAACAAAGTATAGATGGATCCCAATGGGGCTACACTCCTGATGATGCAGATTTATGGAGATCAGAACACATTCACTTTCGCTTTAGCCCTCAGGCTTTGAAACACACTGGGCACACAGCCCAAACTTGTACTGTGCTCTGGGTTTCCCTGGCTCGGCTCCCTTGCCAGCCACTTAGACTACCTTCCTTCCATGGCTCGGTTATCATGCTAGCCCTTTGGACACTTTCCATATAGCATGGAAACATTTACTAGTGGCTCCCTAAACCACCTATGAGCACCTCTGGCTCCATATGGGAATCTTCCTCATCAATCCCATGTCTGGGTACTTTCCTAAGGCACTGGCCAAGTACCTGAGAGAAAGCAACAGGTGTCCCAAAGCAAACCCATAGAGGTGAATTTGGTTACTACTGATGGGTGGTCTCCCACCTCTCGCTCCCATAATTCATATCCGGCCATTTCTCTGGACTGTAACACCTCATCCTTGAAAACACTTTGCTGTGTAGATTCTCTTTAAATGTATTCACATTTAATCTACTGTCTTTACATCCCATTTGTGCTGAACTTGAACATACTTAATAAGTGGCTTGTCCATTACTCTAGACCCCCCACAGAGTTAAGCAGTCCAATCCCCACATCTTCCAAACTGCATTTGGCTGTCTTTTCCTGACCCCACAGTAACAGTCACTTTAGTTTCATTTTGTTTCAGGTGAAAACACATTGGCCCTTTAGCAGAGCGAACTCATCCCTTGGTTGCAGGTGCCCCACAGGTGTTTTCTCTTCAAAGAAATCTCATTCAGGACTTCTGGTGCCTCAGGACGAACTTAACTCAGGCAGCTTCTTTTTCCCTAGCCGGACCAGGGGAGTTGCCCCTGCAAGCAGGCTGATTCCTTCCCCCTCCCACAGGGATGGGACCCTGAACCACTGAAATTGGTCTCTGCCACTTCACTTGGCTCTTCTTGTGTTCCTCTCCAGGTGAGAACACACACCTCTAAAAAAAAATAGCTCTTTGACAGAGCTTAGGACTCTGAGGGCCTGCTTACAGCAGAGCACCTCCTTCCTCTACTACAGACTGCAACAGACTCTTACAGACTGACCTCAAATTCCCCAGTGTTCTATTCTAACCTCCAACTGCAACATTCCAGTGTGGCTTATGCAGCTACAACAGTTCTAAAATGATGTCATCCCTCAGTTTCAGCTGAGACTGAGAACAGAGTGAGACAGTGTGAAATTCATTTAACTGGAGTTTGTTTCACAAGCTGACTTTTCCTGTCTACCACTAGGTCTAACTTGGATTCTTGTAACCCCGAGTAACAGGGGGGTTACATTCACCCTGGGCCAGGAAAATGACTGTCTGCAGTCATTAGTCATCCGGCTTAGGCCATCTCACCCCATGTGTTGACTACAGGGAGGTAGCACTACCTTCTCCCCTACCATGTGCTAGCACAGGCAGACAACACTAAGGGCCTAGAGGCCTTCGGCTGATGCATCAGCCTCTACTCTACCCAATGACTATGGGCACCTAGTGGCTGTGATAGAATTGCCCAGAGCATAGCCCTAATAGATCAGTAATGCGGCCCCTACGGCCATTCAGGACCACATCCTGTCTATCCCCCCCAGCCCTCTAGGGAAAACCTGTCTGCCTCTAACTTAAAATTCCCAAAACAAAACAAACAGGGGATCTCCCCCCGACCTGGGACACCATGCAACCACACACAAGGATCTAATATCATACTCTATGCATTACTCCCACACTTCCCCACAACCATACCTGTGGAAAAAGTTACACACAGTAACAACAACAACAACAGTACTTTAAACACTACACTGTAAAGTACTACTGAGGAACTCCACTGAGTCCCTCCTCCTCTTCTTGTCTTCTCTTCTATCTTCTTCAGGAACACCTGCAAGAAAAAGAAAGACAACACACACTCCTAATCTGCATACACAGTCTATCTAAACCCCTACCTTCTGAGCACTGGAGAATCTCCAAAAAGATTTTTTTTAGAAAAGTAGAAAAGACAGTATAAACATTAGAAAACAGTAGAAAACAATGACATTATTTACAATACACAATATTTGGGGGATGGAGTGCCCTTAAAGTCCCATCTAGTGACCACAGTGCCCAAAGGCAAGTCCAATAAAGAGTCTCTCCTGGGCCGGAGCCCGGTGAAGCACAGTTCTAGCAGGCCAAAGTTCTGAAGGGGAGAGTCTTTGAGGACAGTTCAAACATCTGGAGTCTGCTAGTGTAGGGCGTGTACTGCAATGTCATCAAAATAGAAAAGTCTGGACTTACCAGTCCCTTGTAGAACAACACGATACCACACATGGTCCTTGGCTGAAGACTGTCCCTTGCAGCATTCTTCCAATACAGTGGGCGGACATCTTCCGGAAAAATGACAGGAGGGCACATCTGGAAACTGCTGGATTGATGTCATCTCTGGATATGGAACTTTGAAACAGGAACAAAAAAGGAAAACAGCCAGTCTGAAGTTATCCGATACCCAGGCAATGAATCAGGATACAACTGGGCTGGTGTCCTCTCCAGATCTGAAGTCATCTGGTGGGCCAGTCAATGGATTCTGGAAAGCCAGTACACTGTAGAGCTTATTAATGTGGGATACCTGGGTCCTGGACATCCAGACTGGTGGAACAACATAGGTACGGCAACTGCTGGAATGGCAGCACTGGCTACCACTGCTCTGCTTTCCATTTAGTAGGCATGGGCACATTCTCAGGAAGGTCTTTGCATTGTGGCCAATAGCACAATGGGTCAAGTGCTGAAATTATTACCCCGTCAGGGTGCTCATAATTCACACTGTGAAAGGTTTCATGTCCCTCTCCATCCACAATTCGAACAGTGTCAATAAACAGTGTCCTGCCTCTTTTCCACTGGCTGTATTTTTCTTGAAACATTCTGTTCTTGACATGCTTGTTTGCACCAGGATGCACATATTTCATTGCTTCTTCCCAAATCCAGGATTTCCTGCTTTTTTCGATCTCCTCCCAGACTCTCCATGGAAAGGTAGGAAAGGACATCTCATAGATTTCATTCACTTTCCTACAAACCAGTCTTTCCTCTTTACTAGCTTTGGTCAACCTGCGACCTCTGGCTTGGCTTGGGGGTGGTCAGTCCTGGTTCTGCCAGCTACGCATTCTTAATGACACAAAAAATGGATCCCTGGCTTCTTCTTGCACAGCCAGGGCAGTGGAATCACCACTCTCTTCCATGCGTTCCTCTGAGGCAAGAGCTTGAGGCTGTGTACCAGTTCCTTTTTCACAAGGCCACATAGGTTCCCCCTCTTCTTCTTCCTCACTGAGAATCTGTGCCCAGGAGTGAGCAGTCGTCCTCACTCTGAGACTGTCCTCTTAAGCTGGGCGCGGAGTGAAACCTCCCATTCAAAGGCCTCCCTCATCTCGTCTTCACCTATGAGACTTGGGCTAGGTCCCACTCTCCAAGGGTCTACTAATGCTCTTCCCAATATGTCTGTCTGTGACTCAGACTCTGAAACATCAGCACATTGTTTTGTTTGTAAATCTGCACCCTCTAGCTTCATGCCAGACTCTGAGGTGCCTTCTACAACAGGCTCTGCCTAGTGCTGTGTGCTGCCAACTGCAGATTCTTGAACTTTTGTCCATGTGGGAGCCAAACAAATCTTGGGCACTTTAAACAAACCATGTTTCTCTAGGTACCCAGAACAGTGAGGTACCATGAAGACATCCCTTCCAGCATTTACGCACATCACACATACTCTCACTGGATATCCAGGAATCGCCACACGAGGAGGCAATCGTCCCTCGAAGTAACATCTCTCAACATCCCTTAACTTGTTAACTTCTACTGCTATCACAGCCTGGGCATGATCTGGGTAACGGGCTGGTCCTGAAGCCATGACTACAGAGAAAAACAAACAACGCTCACTGTTATTTCAAGTCCCACATCACTGAAAACTTTTGTTCTCTTTCAAAATGGCTCCTCTGCTGCTGTGTTTACATTACTGCCCCACCCTGTAATGGCGGCGGCAGCACTCCTATGCATCAACATTCTGTAATTGGGTCAAACCACTGCACATCCCATTTACACACTGTACTGATAACTTTGCTCAAACTGCAGAAACTTGCACTGTTCTTTTTCCTAGAACATTTATATGATTTACCATGGACTTTTTACTCGCTGAAGACATTGCTCTAGCTTACAGTTTCTCAAAGCCTCAGTATTTTATAGCAAGGGATTGTCTGTATTTCTTGCTGCATATCTCATACAACTAGCAGTCTCTCACAAGGCTTTGAAAATTATACTGATGCTGAACCTATAATTATGCTCACAGTCGGTTGCTTAGAATTCTTGATTTTAGCTAGTTAAACTGACACAGTCCTTCTTTGCTAAGCGATTACACTGCTACACACAGATTCAGCTGGCTTTTGGTGAAATCACACAGTTTGAACAATTATTTCTGTTGGTACTCACTGTTATCAGTAGCTGATTGCTGCAATGGAAAATGGCCTGCAGCCAGTCTTGGAGGCCTCTGAAAAGAAGCAGGTTGGCAGTCCTGCCGATTGTCCTTCTGAACACCACACTCACAGTCCAGTCAATCGAGATGCGGGTTGAGCCCAAATTTAAACAGAAAAGTCAGTTTTTAAACTTTTTATAGTGCTTTCAGTCATAGCGACGGTCCTCCTAGTAAGCCAGTTTGCACACTCCACTCACTCTCCCTCTCAAATGCTGTGCAGTTGCTCTAGAGTTGACTTGGGGCAGGACTGATTGCAGTCTCACCAATCACTTGACGCCATGCAAATGAACCTCTTTCCTCTCGAATGCTGTTCTCCTTACGGCGATCATCAAGCAGGCAAAATTTAAATTGCAAACCATATTTTTTTTTCAACTGCAGCTCCTCGGCAGGAGCCCATTTCAACCATTTTTCATGGCCATTAAGCACAATAAGTCTCTCAGTCCACTAGAAAGCATTTCCAACGTCTAGGGCACAATTTTCCTTTTGTTACCTACAGTTTTCCACACTTTTCTTTGTCACAAACACTTTTAAAAGCTGGAAAATGCTGTAATTTGATGCAGGACATGGGCATACACTCTCATGCTTTACTGCTCCTTGGTAAACAGTTGGCATTTTAATAGCAGCACATGGATAACAGCACACAGTGGCACATTAGTTAACCATTGCTTCAGTTGTTTTGGGCTACCCACTGCCAGATAGCCAAAATGCTAGTCATTGTCCGAGCGACCTTTCTTACATTCCTCCCTAAATTCCAAAACCAATCCCAGCGGTGCCTCCATTTTTGTAACCCCCACCCAAGTATGCTGTTTCCATCTTGACAGCACTACCTGGTGGGCTGGGTTCAGGGAGAAATATGTCACTCAGCACATTGGCTAGGTTTGGCTACTCTGCAACGGGGCACCCAAGTAACTCCGGACACAGGAAGCAATAACTGTAATGTCCAATACCAGAAGTGGGATTCTAAAGTGTGGCTTTTATTCACATCCAACAGAATAACAAAGCATAGATGGACCCACATGGGGCTATACTCCTGGTAATGCAGATTTATGGAGATCAGAACACATTCACTTTCACTTTAGCCCTCAGGTTTTGAAACACACTGGGCACACAGCCTGAACTTGTACTCTGCTCTGGGTTTCCCTGGCTCAGCTCCCTTGCCAGTCTCTTGGACTACCTTCCTTCCATGGCTCGGCTATCATGCCAGCCCTTTGGACACTTTCCATATAGCATGGAAACATTTACTGGTGGCTCCCTAAACCACCTATGAGCACCTCTGGCCCCATACGGGAATCTTTCTCATCAATCCCATGTCTGGGTACTTTCCTAAGGCACTGGCCAAGTACCTGAGAGAAAGCAACAGGTGTCCCAAAGCAAATCCGTAGAGGTGAATTTGGTTACTACTGATGGGTGGTCTCCCACCTCTCGCTCCCATAATTCATACCCGGCCATTTCTCTGGACTGTAACACCTCATCCTTGAAAACACTTTGCTTTGTAGATTCTCTTTAAATGTATTCACATTCAATCTACTGTCTTTACATCCCATTTGTGCTGAACTTGAACATACTTAATAAGTGGCTGTGTCCATTACTGTAGACCCCCCACAGAGTTAAGCAGTCCAATTCCCACATCTTTCAAACTGCACTTGGCTGTCTTTTCCTGATCCCACAGTAACAGTCACTTTAGTTTCATCTTGTTTCAGGTGAAAACACATTGGCCCTTTAGCAGAGTGAACTCACCCCTTGGTTGCAGGTGCCCCACAGGCATTTTCTCTTCAAAGAAATCTCATCCAGAACTTCTGGTGCCTCAGCACAAACTTAACTCAGGCAGCTTCTTTTTCCTAGTCGGACATGGGGAGTTGTCCCTGGAAGCAGGCTGATTCCTTCCCCCCATCCCCCCAGGGATGGGGCCCTGAACCACTGAAAGCAGTCTCTACCAGTTCATTTGGCTGTTCTTGTGTTCCTCTCCAGGTGAGAACACACACCTCTAAAAAAAAAAGCTCTTTGACAGAGCTTAGGACTCTGAGGGCCTGCTTACAGGAGAGCACCTCCTTCCTCTACTACAGACTGCAACAGACTCTTACAGACTGACCTCAAATTCCCCAATGTTCAAGTCTAACCTTCAACTGCAACATTCCAGTGTGGCTTATGCAGCAGTGACAGTTCTAAAACAACCATTTGTCAATGCTGAATGTTGATTGCGTTGGTCTGCTGAGCTCACTCAGTGGACCTCTGTCACTGGCTCAGTCTGTTTGTCCTAGTGCTGCAGGCTGCTCTTTTGTACGAGGCTGCTGCCTGCATTGGCAGTTTGTTTTGCCGAGGAAGAAATCCGAAGCAGTCCCGACAGTGCTCCATTGAGGTGGCTCACTCCCCCTCTCTCACTCGCTCATTTTGTTTCTCCTGATGCTGCAGGCTGCCCTTTTGTACTGGGCTCCTGCTTGTGTTGGTGGCTTTTTCTGCCCACAAAGAAATCCACAGCTGTCCTGACAGAGCTCCGCTGAGGTCGCTCACTCCCCCTGTCTCACTCACTTCTTCTGGTTCTCCCAGCGCTGCAGGCTGCCCTTTTGTACTGGGCTCCTGCCTCTGTTGGCACCTTTTTCTGCCCACAAAGAAATCTGCAGCACTCCAGACAAAGCTCTGTTGAGCTCACGCACTCCCCTTCTCTCACACACTCATTCCGTTTCTGCCGGCGCTACAGGCTGCCCTTGTCTACTGGGCTCCTGCCTGCGTTGCTGCCTTCTTATGCCCACAAAAAAACTTGCAGCAGTTACAATACAGGTCCACTGAGCTTGCTCACTCACTCATTCTGGTTTTCCTGCCAGTGCAGGGTGCCCTTTCGTACTGTGCCCCTGCGTGCATTGCTGTCTTTTTCTGCCCACAACAAATCTGCAGCAGTCCCAGTGAGCTCCATTGAGCTCACCGACTCCCCCTCCCTCACTCTCTCATTCTGTGTCTCCTGGCGCTGCAGGCTGCCCTTTTGTACTGGGCTCCTGCCTGCATTGGCAGCTTTTTCTGGCCAGAAAGAAATCTGAAGGAGTCCTGACACAGCTCCATTGAGCTCGCTCACTCCCCCTCTGTCACTCATGCATTCTGTTTCTGCCGGCACTGCAAGCTGGCCTTTTGTACTGGGCTCCTGCCTGCGTTGCCGCATTTTCTGCCCGAAAAGAAATCCGCAGCAGTCCTGATAGAGTTCTGTTGAGCTCACTAAGTCCCCCTGTCTCACTCCCTCATACTATTTCTCCCACCGCTGCAGGCTGGCCTTTTGTACTGGGCCCCTGCCTGCACTGATGCCTTTTTCTGCCCACAAAGAAATCCGCAGCAGTCCTGACAGCGCTTTGGTGAGTTCGCTCACTCCCCCTCCCTCAGTTGCTCTCTCGTTGTGTTTCTCCCAGTGCTGCAGGCTGCCCTTTTGTACTGGGCTCTTGTGTTGGGGCCTTTGTCTGTCCACAAACAAATCTGCAGCAGTCCCGACAGAGCTCAGTTGAGCTCAGTCACTCACCCCTCTCACTCAGTCGATCTTAATCTGTCCCAAACACTGATTTCCCAGAGTGACCGTGCTATTCTCTGGCAGGAGTGAAAAAACATATTTTAGCCAGGATGTGAAAAATGACAGCTGTAGTGTTCATAAGGAGGTGTGAAAAAATGCCACTGTTGAAAATGTGGCGTGACAATATTACAAATTTGCGAAGTTACAAGAGTGTGTGAAAAGTGCGCAATGCACACTTGTAACACTGTCAATTGATGCATACCTCTCAACCTCCTGCCTCATAAATCAGGGACAAGGCTTAAAAAAATCAGGGAAAAATGACCAAAATCATCTTCAACATTGGATATATCCACCCAGGAAGCTGGTAGAATAAAGGGCTTAGTGTGAAATGCATTTTCTAAGGCAGGACAAGTCTGTAACTTTAATGTTTGACATTATTTTGTGCTTATAACCCCCCTGTTTGGTCACAGAAACACAATATTTAGGAGGGACAGAGTAGAATTTTGAGGCAAAATCAGGGACGTCCCTGAAAATCAGGGACAGTTGAGAGGTATGAATTGATGGGCTATCATCACCAAATTTTCAACATAGGCATTTTAGGATCTCTGCTCATGAACAGTATCACTGTCATTTTCTTAATCTGTCCTGAACAGTGATTTCCCACAGCGACCGCTCTATTCTGCACCAGAAGTGCGAAAACACATTTCAGCCAGGATGAGACAAATGACAGATATACTGTTCACAAGTAGGTCTGGGAAAATGGCAATGTTGAAAATCTGGAATGAAAATATAAATTCGCGAAGTTACGAGCATGCATGCCAACTGCGCAACGCATGCTCGTAACACAGTCATTATAGATATTGTTACCAAATTTTCAACATAGGCATTTTAGGATCTCTACTCATGAACAGTGTCACTGTCATTTTCTTAATCTGTCCTGAACACTGATTTCCCAGCAACGGCGCTTATTCTGTGCCGGAAGTGCGAAAACACATTTTGGCCAGGATGTGAACAATGACAGCTTACTCCTCACAAGGTATGACAAAATGCCAATGTTGAAAATCTGGCATGAAAATATTGAAAATTCGTGAAGTTATGGCGTGTGTAGCAACTTCATAGCCTTGCGGCTAAATAAACAATCGTTTTTTATTTTCCCGCAAATTTGCAACATAGGCTTTTTGAGCCCTCCTCATGAACACTGACACTGTCATTTCATTAATCAGCCCTGAAGGGTGATTCCGCTCAGTGACCATGAAACCACCTTTCGGGGCCAGTTAATGCCATGACAGTTCATGAATTCAGGTGAGCGGTCCCAAAAACCCATGTTGAAAATTTGGTGAAAAAAATTTCCAAAAATGCCTGAGATATGCGCTAAAGTTGAAAAAAAACCCTATTCATTACATTATACAGCTTACCAGCATTTCCTCAGTTCGTAGTCAGCTTTGAAGAGTGCAGACGTGTTCCCGGTCCACCGAAGATCGTCGCGCCAGACTCCGGAGGTAAGTATGGGGTGAGGGAGGTGCGTGGGGAGGCTGGGTGTGCAGTGGGTGGGTGGGTGCGAGTTGTGGGAGGGGGCAGGGAGACTACGAGGGACCGTTTCCTTTTTGTCAGGTACAAAAAACACAAGAAAACATCATAGGACCATTTTCAACTTTACAGGGGCATGTGGCATGCTGGGGTGGGCTCCCAGCATGCCACCAGAGTCTGGCTTTGGGGGGACAGCTGTAGCCAACGGGGGACTGGGCACCTCCATCAGCAAACAACAAAATGGGCATATGGCACGCTGGGGTGGGCTCCAGCGTGCCACCAATCTTGTTTTTGGGGGCAGCTGTAGCCGACGAGTTGGACACCCATCAGCAAACAACAAAAAGGGGATTTCTTTCTGCCATTGGGTATTGGGCACCCCGTCGGCAGACAATTAAACGGGGGGGTTACATTATGCCGATGGAGAGTGGGCTCTCCTGTCAGCAAATAAACATGGTGGGGGGTAAATATTGTTTGTGAATATGGCGGCAAGCCACCGCCATGTTCGCAAACAATATCAGGGGTCCTACAGCCTGCTCTACAATGATGGGTCGCTCCCTCATTGCAACAGATGGCTGATGCTGCAATGACGAGGCGGTCCCTGATTGCAGCGGCTGATTTTTTAGAAAGTTGTGGCATGCTGGCTGAACTAGTGTCAGCAGCAGAGTGCCATGGCATTGGGGGAAGTGGGGCAAGCCTTTGCAAGCTGTGGGGGCATTGGGCACAACAGTGCCACACCTCCACAACCTGCTTCTGGAGAAAGCTGACGCAACACGTTTCTTGCGTATGCGCGCAATCAACATAATGATGTTATCCCTCAGTTTCAACTGAGACTGAGAACAGAGTGAGACAGTGTGAAATCCATTTAACTGGAGTTTCACAAGCTGCCTTCCCTGCTTACCACTAGGTCTAACTGGGATTCTTGTAACCCCGGGTAACAGGGGGGTTACATAAGACATAACATCCACTGGTATTCCTAAATCTAAGGCCTTACTAATTGTCTCAAAACATTTAACCAAGTTGGTCTGACATGATCTTCCATTCTGAAAACCATGTTGTATAGCATTTTTAAGGTGATTGCCTTTAATATGACTATCTTCTCCCTTATGATAGTCTGCAAGTCTTTCCCAATCACCAAAGTCAAATGGACAGGCCTGTCGTTTTTGTAATCTGCCAATGATCCCTTTTTGAATATCGGAACCACTGTGGCTTCCCTCCGACTGTCAAGAAATGTTCCTGTAGTCAGAAATGTCTGAAAGATAAAGGTGAGCAGCCCAGCTAACTCATCTGTCAATTCACTCAGCACTCTAGGGTGTATACCATCTGGACTCTGTGCCTTAGTCAGATTCATTTCTTTCAGTTTCCCTTTGACTAAATTAACAGCCATAGGCATCGCTGCACAATTTTCTGTTTCAGTAAGGTCTCTGGTGTCTGTCTTTATGTAACACTGCACAGAAAAACTGATTAAAAACCTCTTCCATGTCCTCTTTTGTAACACTTTCCTTATCAATTTCTAATGGGCTCACTGTTCTGGATACCCTTTTTCAGCATTTATATACTAAAGAAGGTCTTATAGTTCTCTTTTGAGTTTGTGGTTGTTCTTCTTTCCATACTGCCTTTCACTGCCTTACAGTCTCAGACCAGTTCTTTATAAGCGGACCATAACTCATCCTTACTCCCATTCTTCGCTGTTATATAAGCGATTTTCTTTCTTTTAGTTCTCTTATGCAGGTCCTTTCCTAGCCATGGAGGAATTCTGCCTCTATTGCTATATTTTTACCATGTAGGGATGCACTTATCTTCAAGTACAACAGGCAGTTCCACATCTGATCCAGGGTTTTATTAGCAGACACACTTTTCCAGTCCCATGAATGTATATCCCATCTGAATTGCTTCCAATTTGCTTTATTAATACATTTGCTGACAGTTATTTCATATTCAGGTATTTGTGGTGCCCAGATTTGAACTGTACCATGCAGCAGTCAAATCCGGTGGTGGGAACAGAAAAGACCTCCACCCCCCACAGCTCAAGATGCATTGCCCTTCCCTCCATCCATTTAGCATCAACTCTCAAAGAATGTGTCAGTTAAAATGCTGAGACACACAGAATAACAGGAATTATTCTGAACATGCACTATGTTATAACTGTAACTCCCAGGTCACTTCTTTAACTAGTGTGCGCACCCCCCATTTTCTGTAGTGCTCACTTAAATTAAATATCTGGAGACACTGGTGCCCATATACTGGCATACCATTTACTTTATCAGGGGTGGATTGGAGCATCCCAGCTACCACATGCGCCAGGGAGCAGATCCTCCTGGAAGCAGTCCAGGATGGTTTACTGACCCAAAGGGTGACAGTGCCAACAACGGAAGGAAATATTCTAGACCTGGTGCTGGAGGATGGAGAACAGGTCACAGATGTAAGGGTGGAAGAACCACTGGCTGGTAGCGATCACCACACAGTGTGGTTCTCTATCAGTTTGGGTAGAGAGATCCACAATACAAAAACAAAGGTCCTGGACTTCAGAAAGGCAGACTTTGGCAGGATGGGGCAATTAGTGAGAACTCACATAGATGGCATCCACCCTGACATGAACGCAGAGCAGAAATGGGCGATCATAAAACTAGGGCTGACTGAATCCATTAAAGCTTCTGTCAAGAGCCAGCAAAAGAAATCAAGGACCAAGCATCAAAACTGGATGGCCAGAGAGGTAATGGAGAAGGTGAGGGATAAGAGAAATGTCTTCCGAACCTACAAGAGAACCAACAGGGCAGAGGATAGGGAGAACTATGTGAGGAAATCCAAGGAAGTGAGCAGAGCAATCAGGACTGCAAAGGCAGCCAGGGAAAGGAAATTAGCACAGGGGATTAAGGAAGGAGAAAAGGATTTCTTCAGGTATATCAGGGAAAAGAGGAAGTGCAAGGATCAAATAGTTAGAATCAGGAAAGGCAGTGGGTGGGTAGACAAGGGGGCTGAGAAGGCAGAAGTACTTAATGAGTATTTCTGTTCAGTGTTCACAAGGGAGAGGGATGGGCCCAATCCTGCAGGGAAAGAGGGCACAGGCATGGGGGGTGAGACAACTATAGACGGGGTCATCACGGTGGAAAGGGTGCTGGAGGTCCTTAGGTCCCTGAGGGTAGACAAGGCACCTGAACCAGACAGGGTACATCCCAGGTTGCTGGGGTTGCTGGCAGAGGTCCTGACAGAGCCACTGGCAGATCTGTTCAACACCTCACTAAATACGGGATGTGTGCCCAGAGATTGGAGGGAGACACACGTGGTACCTCTCCACAAAAGTGGGCCCAAGGATGAACCAGGGAACTACAGATGGTGAGCCTTACCATAATTGTGGGGAAACTGATGGACTGTATCCTCAAAGAAAGGCTGGTGCAGTTTCTTGTGGATAATGATCTGCAAGTCAACAGACAACACGGGTTCATCCCTGGCAGATCCTGTCAGGCAAACTTGGTTGATTTTTTTGACTGGGTCATGAGGGCACTGGACGAGGGCCATGCGTTAGACATAGTCTACCTGGATTTCTGCAAGGCCTTCGATTCAGTGCCACATGAAAGGTTGACCAGCAAGTTGAGGAGTCTTAGTATAGGGTGGAAGCTAGCCCGATGGGTAGAAAACTGGCTGAGGGACAGGCAACAGAGGGTAGTTGTGGGGGGAGAAGCATCAGAGCCCAGGGCAGTGACAAGTGGTGTCCCACAGGGATCAGTGCTGGGACCAGTCCTGTTTAACATTTTCATTGCAGACATAGCGGTTGGGATCAAGAATAAGATCAGCCTCTTCACTGATGACACCAAGATCTGTGCTGAGGTGGATGGGGATGAGGGTGGCAAATTACTGCAGGAGGACTTGGAAAGACTCGAGGAGTGGTCGCACACCTGGCAGCTTGGGTTCAACACCAAGAAGTGCAAGGTGATGCATTTCGGAGCCAAAAACCCAGGATACAGCTACTGGATGAATGGTATCAATCTGTCTACATCCAATGAGGAGAAGGATCTGGGGCTTGCTGGTGACCAGGGAATTAAACCACTCAGCCCTGTGTAGGAAGGCAGTGGCTAAGGCTAACAGAATGCTAGGCTGCATAGCATGGGGGATTACATCCAGATGTAGCGGAGTCATATTGCCCCGTACAGGTCCCTGGTGAGGCCACACTTGGAGTACTGCATGCAGTGCTGCCACCAGTACTTGAAAAGGGATATCAAACTACTGGAGGCAGTGCAATGAAGAACAACAAAGATGATCCAGGGGTTGGGGGACAGAACTTATGAGGAAAGACTAAAAGAGCTCAACATGTATACCCTGGAGGATAGAAGAGAGAGAGAGAGAGAAAGAGAGAGAGAGAGGACATGATTGAGACCTGCAAGTACCTGAAGAGGATGAACAGAGTAAGCTTCCAGGGTGGGTTCACTCTCCAGAACAGAAGAGATACCAGAGCGCACTCCCTGAAGTTAAAAAGGGGCAGATTCAGGAGGCAAAGGAGGAGGCACTACTTCATTGAAAGAGTGGTAACAGGGTGGAATGCACTGCCTGAGCAACTCGTATCAGTGCAGACTGTAGGATGCTTCAAGAGGGGCTGGGACAAATTCAAGGGGAAAGTAGATACTGGGGGGGCAGTTGGGGAGGGAAGAGTTAATGGGGGGCAGCTGCAGTCTAATGGGCTGAAGTGCTGCACAGTCGAGCAGACTAGATAGACCATGTGGCCTGTATCTGCTGGCAATTGCGTATGTTCGTATGTTCATATAAAAGGTAGGTACCACCCTTGGTGTTAGGATGTATACCTGGCTCATTTTCAAGAGAGGAAGAGAGGGGTTGGGATACAGAAATAAACAACTTGAACCCTGTGTAAATAACACAACCCAAGTTCTGGGTGGAGGCTGCTAGGCATATGCTTGATCTAACCTGCTGAGGGGGCCCCAGTAAATCCACACAACCAGAAGCAATAAATCGGAATGTCCATAACAGTGACTGGGATTGTGTAATATGGCTTTATTCAACAGATGGCAAGTAAAAGCTGAAGTGGATGCCCAAGGGTTGGTCCAGGCTGGACAGGTACAGATTCAAGAACTCTCCTTGCATGCAGTACAGTTCATGAATGACAACAGAAACATCTTCTTCCCAAATTCCCAAAAGTGCAATTGTGGACACTGGGCCACACACATGCACATCTTTCTCTCTTTTCCCATGAGTGTTATTTAGTGAATCTAAGCCACACACTCAGAACTCTTCTCGGACATAGGTGCAATAAGTGAAACTCAGCCACACACCTTAACCTGCAGCATGGCCACTCACTCAGGTAAAAATACCGGTGCCCTTTATGAACCAGGAAGCCCTGCCTTGTAAGCACTTAGATGGCGTTCCTCCCACCCTTGGCCCCAACCAACAGTCTCTGCCATTCTTCAGGGTTACACCACTGAAACCGCCATTCCCCACTGAAATGCTAGAGGTCCCATACTTTACTTGACACAACACTGGGGTGACACAGAGAAAATAAACTGCACTCACTGGGGTCCACAGTTTAACTTTCTTCACTCACTCTGGTGAGACTAGAGGCTACTGACAGCTGCGATCCAACCTTATCTATGGGCACATGCACCCCAGACTATCTACTCCCCTAAGAACATGTGGAGATCTAGTCTCCATTTCAATACTCACAGAAACTTGTTCTATCCACTGGGCATGGAACAACCAAAAAGAAAAAGGAAAGGCACTCCTCTGGGTAGCCAGTCCAAACAGTTTATTTTGGGTCCTATCCAAGGCAGCTGAAAACACCACAGAACATTCAGGGGATTGCCCCTTGAGTCCATAGAGAACAAGCAGATCCTTTCATTTCACAGGGAGTAGAAATCAAGAAATCCTGCTGTAGTTTTGTCTCCACCACTTCAGCTGGAAGCTGGAAATGACACACGACTAGGGTGAGAAATCCTGGGCCATCTGTCAGAGCCCACTGGCAGTCCATCTGCCACTCTCTCCTCCTCACTCCACCACTCTCTGAACAACACTCAGAACTCAACTAAGCATTTTAAGCTCCCAAGAGCAGCTATCCACACAGTTTGGCTTACGCTGCTGTGAGAGTTCTAAATGACCTAATCATTCCTCCCTCCCTCAGGCTAGCTGAGTAAATAATGATGTCATTATGTAAGGAGCCCCTAATGAGCTCGCTACCAGCTGCCTGCTATGTTCCTAACAATAATACTGATAGGATTCTAGTAACCCTAGGGACTGGGTGGTTACAATAACATTTTAATTTTTTGTACTAGGCCTGTCCAGATTGTGAGTTTTAACCCCATATTGTACAAAAACTACCAAATTGCTTGACATAGAAATACCAAACAGATTTACAGAAAGGTAAAGACTATTAGGCTGACAATTTTTATGATTTCACTTTTGTTAATTTTGGGTAGAGCGTCAGGGAACAATCACAAAAATAGCAAAATGTTTGACATTTGTAATGATAACTGTAATTAAAAATAAGCTTAACAGATCAGGTGGAATTTTCCAGGATTGGTAGACTCTGGCACCAACACTTCACCCTGAAAATTTCACCCACCCATCCATCCATGGGTGTTCAAGTTATGAGTAGTCAAATATCAGGGTTTAACATCAAAGTTACTGTACCAGTGAATGTAATTATAACTGCCAATTAGGCAAACAAATGTACAAGAATGGGTATGCCTCAAGCTGTAGCACATAGATGTAATACCATTGGCTTTTGGCTCATTTAGCATTCCATACAGCATTACTTTTTACTTGACAGTCTTGTTTCATGTATTTTGTATTACTACTGTAGCACATAGACCTTTTGAGCTTACTAAATGCAAATGTTTCCCAGTCATTCTTGTTAATACAACAGACCAGTTACTTAGCTACGACAGTGAAATGATAGCCAGAGGCCACTTCTCCAAAGCAACTACTGACTACATTGCATATTTATTAGAAACCAGTTGGTTTCAAAATGTTATTTTACAGCTCTTTCCAGGTTGTTACAAGGACGATAGGCACTGTTCTTGTATTCTTTTCATACTAGGAAGAATAAAATGACCATAAGTTAAAAGAAGCTTAGAAGATCACTTTATGTAATAATGGTCTTGACATGTTTGGCTTGTGCAAAGGGGTCACATTTCAAAATGAAAGCGTTTGCATTTCCAGGAGAATTAGTTCTGCAGATTTTCTGTATTTACTGCCTTCAAACATCCGTATTTCTCTACAAAATCATTCCTGTTTTTTGACTAAGTTATTTTTGTATTTCAACATCTTTTAGTTCAGCTAGACTTCAAGTATTCAATACATTGACCCTAAGTTCAAAGCAGCATTATTAGTTTTTACAGTTGCTAACAGCAACTCATGTAGCGAACATAATTGTAGCAATTTAGAGGACCACCGTGGTAACATGAATTTCGAGTAGATAAATACTGATGCCTCTCGCTACAACATCAATTTCTGTCCAGGACCCTGACACAGACTGAAGACAAATGAACAAACAATTGTTATTTGCTTTATTTGAGTAGAATATCAAACTCGTGGACTCCAGGTAGCCAGATCAGTAATATTTAACTTGATTTATTTGAATTAATGGAATCTTTCACAAGCACCTCCCAATGAGCATCCTAACATTTTGCCTTGGAGATGAACTGTCCTGTCATTTCTTTCCTCAGTCAGTGAGCAGATATTTAATTATACTGTTTTAGCAGCTTTTGCTCAGCTGGAAAGAACAGAAAAGACACATAAAAAGCTGAGCAATTATTCACAAAAAGATATACATATAAATGCCTGACTACTAAATTTGAAACACAGAATGGAAATGATTAAAAAAACATGAAAATAATTAAAATCAGATTAATTAGTCCCCAGGCGTGAAAGTAATTCATGTAAGAAAGAGTGGCTTGTAGCTAAGTACTTTTACCTTATGTCATGTTCTGCCAGGCAGCATTGCAAGTGTTGTCAGGATCTGCAAGTCTGGTTAGGGAGAAACTAGAGTTTTTGAATGCAATGAGAGACTCTTGGTTTCTTGTTTGAATTTCTTTTACTGTGGTTTTCGCCTCTTTGTCAATTATTCTATAGCCTGTTGCCCTCCTATAGACAGTTTGCTGTTTTTAACTGGAATCTCATGAATGTGTCATTGAGTAATACTGTGTTTAAGAGCTGACTTTTATGGGGAATTAATTTGAACAATAATGTTCCTATCAAATCTTGAGTGAAAAATCTACTCTCAATTTGTTAATTTACTTGTTATATCCCCAGCTTCCCCATGCGGCTCTAGGCTCAGACCCTCAGTCAGAGGCTCCAGCAGTGACAACACCCTGTAGCTTGACATCCTCCTCTCTACACTGGGCCCTCCACTGGAGACTCGGATCCAGACACCAGGGAAGGAAGGCGTGGGCTGTGACCCTGAAGCCACCAATCATATTTGTCTCCTATGAAGTTCATGTTATGATGCTATTATGCAATGCAATTATTCAGACCATTTTCTACTCTGGAAAAGCAGGGTACTTTATTAACTTTCTCTCCCATTTCTTAATGTTACATTAGTGGCTGAGAAATCATAGTAACATAGGAGAAATCTATGCACATGAGGTTAATGCACATTTATAAAACAGGTAAGTAAAATAACTAAAATCATCGGTCGAAAGTTGTTACATGACCATGCATTGAATGAGCTTGATGCACAGTCATTCTGGTACTTGATCTTATTCACAAATTAAAACAACCCCACAGAATTTTTAAAAACAATCTGGCAGCCATTTTTCTACCTCACTAATCTCCAAATCCCCACAGACTTGGCCAATAAAGTGCGTGTCCCCCCACATACATATACAGACCCACAGACACCTTATTGAAAACAAATAATGTCCTCTTTTCTTTGATTCCATGGCTGCATGCCACACTAGCAACTCAGGTAGCAGTCCCCCCAACAGCAGCATTTCTCCTATGAAACAACACATACTGCTGACTGCAGCATTAATTTCTGTGTCAATGCAGTGACAGACCAGTGATCGCAGCATGGCTTGCTGTGTGTTTCACTAAAGCCGGTGGCATTTCTCGGTCACCCTCATTCTTTCTCTTTTCATGGCAACAGTCAGAAACCAGCAATCGCAGCATGGCTTGCTGCATGTTTCCTGTAGCCGAGGGTGTCTCACTCTAAAGAAAAAAGTAAAAATGGCATACATAGAGGAAAACCATCTCTGTCTTTCTTGAACTCAGCTGTGTTATCTGCCACCACTCTCAGCTCCTCATGGACATATCCGTATTCCAGGACAGCGATCATGTCATGATGATCAATCAGAGTGGGGGGAGGTGTTACGAGCATTCACATCTGTCAGTCTCTGTGCCTCTCTGCACAAACCTACACAAATAAAAAGAAATTTGAGAGCAACAACTGACAAGGTTTTCAAACCAATCCCCTTGCCCCCCCCCCCACACACACAGTTTGCTTACTCACTAAGGTATCAAAAATCCTCATATTCAGGAGCTAGCTGCTGGATGTCTTCCCCTTTCTGGTTCACATTTCACCCAGCTCCACCCTGTGCTGCCTCTGTGCCACCCCATACGCCACCATTTTGTGGTGTAGTAGTTTGTAGAGGGCAGCAGGGTGCTCCATTAATAACAATGGGAGATGGTTTCCCAGGACTTTTCTTAATATTTTAGAGGCCCACTGGGTTTAAATCTATGCCACCATTCAACCAACATGGCTATTATTAGTTGAGCAGTGGCATTGATTTAAACCCAGTGGACCTCTAAAATATTTTAAAGAGCCTTTGGTGATGGGGAAACCACTAGACTGCCATCTGGTATTGTGGAAATGTACTAAAGCTCATCTCTGGCAGTCTAGTAATATCCCCTGCTAGATTGCTGTCAAACCTCCCACAGCCTGGCTCACCCACTGAGCACCCCCCCCACCCACACACTCTGTCATCTCCCTACTCACCCACCCATCTGTTGGTGAGCCACTATCTCGTCCTCAGATGACAACTGGCATAGACCCTCCTTTCACCATCTTGGAAGGCTGCTGTCTGACTGACAAGGATTGAATGCATGTCTACTGTAGAGACAACTATTTCTACAGTATGTATGTGCTCACTGCCTATCGATCAGATGGCAGATGGCAGAGGTGGTGAACAGGGATCTGTGCCGGTCAGTGTCTGAGGACCTGATGGCAGCTGACCGGGTGAGTTAGGGACTGATGGGAGTGGAGGTGGTGGGTGCTCAATGGGTAGGCTGGGGAAGGGGGCTTTCACAGTGGTTGGTTTGGGAATAACACTAAACTTCCAAGTATGAGAATCAGTACATTTCCACAGTAGGGATGGGGTGAGATGGGGGGTCCACTAGATGGTCATGGAAAGGCTTTAGTACAGTTCAACAATGCCAACAGGAATCAGGTGAGGAAGGGGGTTCTGCTAGACTGCCATGGATGGCATAAGCGGGTAATTATCCTATGTGGGGAACGGCAGTCACTCTGTACTATTCCTCCTGCATTTGTGCATGGATGCAGTAAAAAAATCAGATGCGTCTCAGATATAAACCAGGTTCCTGCAAAACTGAAGGAGGCTGAATCCTTCCATGGACATACACTACAAACGAAAAAGGTTAGAGCACTCCAGGCAAGAAAACACTGTAGACAGGATCTCTTTTCCACAAGTTTATTTCTTACAAACTCTGGACTCTCTTGGCGCCTCAGTCCAACAATCAGGCCTTCACAGAGGGTGTGTCAAAAACATCAGGCGCTACCAAATTTATAATGAAAAAAAAAAGCCTTTAAAGTGATATACACAATTATTTTGCAAAGATTCTAAAAATAGTGAATTCATACAAATAATAAAGTATAAATCAAATAATATTATTATATGAATCTTAAATACAAAATAAAAAGAAAAGACATAGGAAACCTGGTAACAAAAGAATAGATAAAGGACAGAGGTTGAAAGGTTAAGATAGACAGATATGTGAAGTCAAAGAAGGGCAAAAGGGGGGAGGTTTGAAACCAAGTACCTAGGTGCAGGGCATTAATTCATAAGGTCATGTATGTCCCTAACTATGCAAGTTGGGAGACAGATCATAAGGTGAGTTTTATAATTAATATAGAGTTAAAATTAAATTATAAGTTTAGAAGGGAATAGTTTTATTTCCTGATCTAATCCTCAGAAAATAGGAAACAAGTCTATGTGGAGACGCTTCCTTAATTTTAGAAAGATTATGAACTCCATGACCTAGCAAAAACGAGAATAAAGGAAACAAGTTAGGAATTTGACATAGTTTCCTCTTCATCAATTTAACAATAAATTTCAAAGTTACCAAAAGGACACAAAAGAACAAAGACACAAAGAAGACACAGGTGAATCTAGTTCACTGAACAATTTTTAAGAAAGCATTTGGAGAGAGTGTAGTTATGGTTCTTTGACATAAGAGACGTAGTCAGCATCCTCATTGAAACCATGGGGTTCCATTGTGTCTAGGGTGACTATCCATCTGGTCTCTTTTTGATTAAGTTTATTTAACTGGTTGCCACCTCTCACAAGGGGAGGCACTGTGTCAAGTGCCATGAATTTCAGTGTGTATGGGTCTGACTGGTGAAATTCAAGAAAGTGATTACCTAAAGGGCTGTGATCACTTTGATTCACAATTGCCCTTACATTCTCCTGAATCCTTGTTTTGAGGGGCTTAACTGTTTTTCCAACATAGTGTTTCAGGCAGGTACACCAAATGATGTACACAGCAAAACTAGTGACACACGAAATAAAGTTTTTTAACAAAACCTTCCTCTGATTGATATGATGGGTGTATATACTACCTTATGGGCAAATTTACAGACATTGCAATTGCCACATTTAAAAAATCCTATGGGTTTTGATGGTAACAAAAACATTGTGTAGTATTGTTCAGATAATCCAAAAAATCATCAAATTCACTCTGACGACCATCCCACACACATGGCATATTTTGCATACAGACAGCAACTTTAGGGATGAGATAGGGACAAACCAAGGGTGACTTTCAAAAAAGCTAAGAATCTTGAAGATATTTTGGTTAGAAGTCACTTTAAGCCACAAAAAATGAACACATGATTGCTATCAAAATCCATAGGATTTTTTAAATGTGGCAATTCCAATGTCTGCAGATTTGCCAGTGGTGACTCACTGGGTCCTACTGCAGCCATTGCTGCTTCTTCTTCTTCCACGCATTCTGTCCAGGAGCTGGAGATTGCACCAACCCCTGAAATTGTCCACTCTCCACTGTCCTTGGAGACACTGCTCTCCCAACAGCACACTTCCTCTACCTCGGATTCTCCCACGAGGCTTGGACTTGCACCTTCCACCCACAGATCTGCTGAACCTGCCATTGCAGCATCCAACTCCACCCTCTGTGGCATGGAACACTTAACTTCCTCTGGGTCTTGCAAAGCATCAACACAAACAATCTCCTAGAACTCCTTTACAAACTCTATGGAGTCTCTCTGACTGCACCCAGCCTGTTGCTGTTGTTCCAGTTCCACAGGGTTCCCTGACTGTGTTCAAGTTGGAGCTAAACGGATGTGTTTTGCTTTAGCTACCCTTGTGCCACCTGACATGCTCATTCCAAATCACTTTCTACAGTCTGTGCAATGTGGAATTGGCAAAACAGCTCTTCCTGGCTTTAGGCATACTACACATACATTAACCAGATAATTCGGCAAAGCCACCTCGGTGGGTGCTGATGAACAGTCATACAATTTCTCAGAATTAGCTAGTTCTTGTTCTTGTTGGGCTAGCCACACCCTGGCATGGAGCGGGCAGTGAAGGAGTTGCTGCACCATGTTCTGCAAATTAAACACACAAGTCCCAAAATTACTGTTTCTGTAATCACTCTGAGATTTGGTTTTAGCACACTGGAAACATTTGCTAACAGGCTGCCTGGCTGCTGCAATTGTATTCCACAACACTTCGCAAAAAACATTTGAAACTTTTTTTGGATTTGAAAACACTGGTCTAAAGTGGTGCTGCTTCATTTACATTGCTGGCTACACCTCAACATGGCAACCGTAACTTTGCATCACACTCAGTCTAAAATTGCTAAGATTTTGACTGGATCTTTTGCATTTCAACTCATTTTCTCTAAGCATAAGTTCACTTTACTTTTTCTCAATCCATTACTTTACTAGCACTTGGACCAGAGGGATCATTTGTCTTAAAGTTCACTCTGAAAACAGCACTTTCACACATACAGTCCAAGATTTAAATGTTCACAAAACTCTCTCTTTCAGTGAAATGGGCCAGTGGCCCCACTGATCATCACTGCTATTGCCTTGATCACTCTCCAGTCAGTCGGAATATGGGTTGAGCCCAGTTTAACTGCGAAAAAGTTAGAAAAACTGCTGCTACAGAAGTGCTTCTGCCGTAAGCAATTCCTCCTGTTGGCTGCATAAACTACACGCTGCTTGCACACTGCAGGCTGCTCCTCCACAAATGTTCCACAATGGTGAGACTCGGGCAAGGGCGGGGCTTAGGTGTCCTGGGACCAATCACACAGTGCCATGCAAATGAGCTCTCTCTCTCTCTCTCTCAGCTGCACTCCTGCATGGTGATCATCAAGAAGGCAAAATTTAAACTGCAAACGTTACTTTTTCCTCGGCTTGAAATTTCAGTGGGGCATGCATTTTAAGGCATTTTCACTCAGTACTTGGTGCAGTTTCCTTAGCGACTCCCCCAGTTTTCACTGTACACACTTGAAACTTTCTGAGCACTTAGAAAACCTTGTCCTTTAAGTCCACTAATACTTTTCTCTGGAAATTTGCAAATCTAAAACAGTTTTTTTTTAAGTGTTTTCACTACAAGGCAAGAGCAATCATTGCTCAGTCCACATTTTCCAAGTAAACACATAAGCAGCACATTTTTCCTTTCTTTTCCACAGAAACTTGGGCAGCAAAAGACTTTCAGGTGGCATTTTTCTTGGTACAACTTTGGCTTCTGGTAAACAGTCTTCTGCTTGGGTGCACCGCCACCAGACAGGAAGATCCTAGACATACCCTCAGCAATGCCTCTCATCCCAAAACATATTTCTTTTGGACAAGCCACATATTCTTTGTAACTCTTGCCCAAATTAAATATCACCAGATGAGCCCCCAGTTTTTGTAATCCCCAAGCCACTTTTCAACAAGTTAGCACACACCCCCATTAAAATCTGAAACACTGGTACCCACATACTGGCATACCATTTTCTTTACAAAAGGTTGGTACCACCCTTAGCATTAGGATGTATACCTGACTCATTTTCTAGAGGATGAGAGGGGTGGGGTACAAGAACAAAACAACATGAACCTTGTATAAACATCACAACCCAGGTCCTGACTGGAGGCTACTAGGCATATGCTAGATCTAAACTGCTGAGGTGGCCCCAGTAAATCCATACAACCAGAAGCAATAATCAGAATGTCCAGAACAGTACCTGGAATTGTGCAGTATGGCTTTACTGAACAGATGGAAATTTAAAGCTGACGTGGACCCCATGGGTCAGTCTAAGCAGGACAGATACATTTCACGAACTCGCCTTGCATGCAGTACAGTTCATGAACACACAAAAGGACATCTTCTTCCCAATTTCCCAATGGTGCATTTAGTGGACACCTGGCCACGCACCCAAACATTTTCCTCCCATGAGTGTCATTTAATGTCTAAGTAACACACTCAGAACTCTTCTATGAAAATAGGTGCAATTATGTGAAACTCAGCCACACACCTAAACCTGCAGCTTGGCCCTTGCTCATGTATGACTGGTGCCCTTTACGAACCAGGAAGCCCTGCCTTGTAAGCTTTCAGATGGCGTTCCTCCCACCCTTGGCCCCAACTGACAGTCTCTGCCATTCTTCAGGGTTACACCATTGAAACTCACATTTCCCACTGAAATGCTAGTGGTCCCACACTTTAAATACATCACTCACTGGGGTGACCAAAGAATAAACTGCACTCTCCTGGGTGAACCATTTAATAGAACAGTCACTCTCTTGGGTGAACTAGGGGCACTGACAGGTGTGATCCAGCCTTATCTATGGGCACATACACCCCAGACTATGATTCCCCTTTAATATGTGGAGATCTTGTCTCCTAGAACAGTACTCACAACTGGTTTTCCCATCCACTGGGCATGAAACAACAAAAGAAAAAGGCATTCTCCTGGGAAGCAGATCAAACAGTCTCTCAAAGTTCCTTTCCAAGGCAGCTGAAACAAACACAAAACCTTCAGGGGATTGCCCCTTGAGGCCACTGAGAACAAGCAGTTCCTTCCACTTCACAGGGAGTAGAAATCAGGAAAACCTGCTGTAGCACTGGTCTCTACCACTTCAATGGAAGCTGGAAATGACACTCCACTAGGGTGAGAAATGATGGGCCCTCATCTCAGAGCCTAACTGGCAGTCCTTCTGCCACTCTCACCTCCTCACTCATTCAGGCTGATAACCAAACTGAACATTCTAACCTCGCCAGAGCAGCTGTCCACACAGTGTGGTTTATGCTGTTGTGAGAGTTCCAAATGACCGAATCATTCTTCCCTCAAGCTAGCTGAGTAAACAATGATGTCATTATGTAAGAAACCCCTAAAGGCTCCCTACCAGCTGCCTGCTACCTTCCTAACAGTAATACTGATATGATTCTAATAACCCCTGGGGACTGTGTAGTTGCACCAGAATTGCACATCCACACCACGTTCCAAAGTTGTGTTTCAATGCCACATTCTGAAACTGTCCCCATCACATTCCAAAACTGTGTCATTGCCACATTCCCAAATTGTGCATCACTGGCACATTCTGAAACTGTGTCACCATCACATTCAGAAACTGTGACATTGCCACATTCCCAAATTGTGCATCACTGGCACATTCTGAAACTGTGTCACCATCACATTCAGAAACTGTGTCATTGGCACATTCCCAAATTGTGCATCAACGGCACATTCTGAAACTGTGTCACCATCACATTCAGAAACTGTTAGTCACTGCCACATTCCAAAACTGAACATCACCACCACATTCCCAAACTGAGCATCATCGCTACATTCTGAAACTGAGCATCACTGCCACATTCCAAACTGAGCATCACCGCCACATTCCAAAACTGAGATTCACTGCCACATTCCAAATTTGTGTCTAAGCTACATTCTGAATTTGTGTCTACGCTACATTCCAAAATTGTGCACCACCACCACATTCTGAAACTGAGCATCACCGTCACATTCTAAAATTGTGCCTCACTGCCACATTCTGAAATTGAGCGTCACCACCACATTCCAAAATTGAGTGTCACTGCCACATTCTGAAATTGTGCATCACTGCCACATCGTGAAATTGATGTCTTCTCTACATTCTAAAATTGTACTTGCTTGCCACATTCTGAAATTGTGTGTAAACTTCCCTGCTCCAACATTGCCTGTCATTGTTACATTCTGAAAATGTGTATTCCCACCATATTCCAAAACTGCACATCCCCACCACATTCTGAAGATGAGTGCCACTGCCACATTCAAAAATTGCATGCCCAAGTTACATTCAAAAATTATGCATCCCTGCCTCATTTTAACATTGCATGTGACTACTTTCTGAAACAATGTCCCCGCCACATTCTGAGATTCTGTGTTCACACTGCATTCTGAGATTCTGTGTCCACGCAACATTCTAAAATTGAATGTTGCCACCACAATCTGAAATTAAAGCATCCTAACCACATTTCGAAATTGTGCATCACCACCACATGCCAAATGAATGCATCCAAGACACATTACGAAATAACATATCCCTACCACCTTCCATAACTATTGTATATCTCTGCCACATTTTAAAGCTATATGACACCACCACATTATGAATTTTAGTGTCCCTTCCACTTTCCAAAATTATGTGTCCCAGCTACTTTCTGAGATTGTGTCATTGCTGTTTTCCACAGTTGCAATCTGGTGGCATTTTGAAATATCTTCCCTATAGTATTCTACAAATTGCACACATTTTTGCCATTCTAAAGCTGTGTTTGCCACTGTATTCCAACGCTCTGTCATATTTTTAAGTACTGTACCTTGCATCTGCACATTATGAAAATGCATGCCCTGACCCACCCAGTGTCTGCTTTCCTTTTTCAGATGTTTACTACATCTACAGTTTTATGTAATGTGGGAGAAATAAGTCTTATAAGGTAGTTTGCAAGAAGGACTAGGCTGGGAGTTCTGGTTGTGACATCATCAGTAGGTCTTTACTGAAAAACTGGCTTTTTTGAACAGACAGTGAATTTAGAGTTACAAAATTACTTGTAACATTTATATAAAGTAACTCTGAGATCTCATTTCTGGTGTGAGGCTGATTTGGGATATGCTAATCCAAATTCTGAATTTATTGATGCTAGAAATGTTGGCCAGACTCCCTCTTTAAAGGGGGGATGCAGCAGGGGATGGAGGTACAGTGCAATGGAATACAATAAAGAAGGGAACAACTAGAGTAATGACAAGCTGTTTTAAGGTAACATGCAAGTGTTAGAGGAGAAAGAGGCTACTGTGGTTCTCAAAGGAGGTGGCTAAAGTGGCAAGGGAGAAAAAAATAACTTTCAGGAAATACAAGGAGATCCAAGTGGTGGCAGATAGAGAGGCATGTCTAATTAAACAAAGGCAGGCAGGAAGGAAGGCAAGAACAGCAAGGGCTCAAACTGAGTAAAGAATCACTCAGGAAGTGAAAAATGGGGATAGGACTTTCTTCAGGTATGTGAGTGAAAGGAAGAAGATTAGGGGTGGTATAGTGAAGATCGGGAGACCAGGAGGGAGGGACTGTGAGGAGGAAGACCGATAAAAAGCTAAAATATCAAACTAGTATTTGTGCTTGGTCTTCACAGTGCAAGAGGAGCTGAAGGGCCATCATGCATTGACAGTGTTACCTGGGAGAAGGGGGAGAGGACACAAGTCCATATATGGAAGAGAGGGTCCACAAGGGATTGGAATCCCTTAAAGGGGACAGGAAATTTGTACTAATTGGAGGCTGTTTATAAACTTCTTATTACATACATTCATATATACATACATATAGTGAAGCCCACCATGATAAAGAGCAGTGTCACTGGTTTACTGCACGACAAAAGGGATTAACTCCAATTGAAAAGCATTGTTTGCTGCTGTAACACTACTGCAGAATTCTGCAGTGCTGCGCTTCATCCTGGTGGGCTTCACTGTACATACATACATAGTTGCTGGCAGATTAGGACTAATGATCTAGCACATCTGCCCAACACAGCTCACTGGTAAGGTACAGTAGCTGCTCTACCTCCCTTTATGTAACCCTTCACTCCCACACACCCATCCCTGCATCCCATAGTGTTCTCCTTTCTTCCAACCCATACCATGCCCCTGTATCTGTCCCACCCCCTCTTGAAACCTCCTACAGTTTTCATTTTTATCAGCTCATCTGGAAGCATGTTCCAGGGTGCCACCACCCTCTCTGTGAAACAGAGTCCCCTCACCTCTGCTCTATACCATCCCCCTACTTGTTTTAGGCTATGGCCACTCGTAATCCCTTCCTCCTTCAGGTTGATCAGTCCATCTATTTTTACCCTATTGATTCCCTTCAGATATTTGAAGGCCTCTATCATATCACCCCTATCCCTTCTGTTCTCCAAGGAGTACATGTTCAGCTTTCTGAGTCTGTCCTCATATGACATTTCCCCCAGTCCACTGATCATATTTGTCACTCTTCTTTGGATTATCTCTAGCAGTGTGATGTCCTTCTTTAAGCGGAGATGCCAGAACTATGCACAATGTTCCAGGTGTGGCCTCACCAGCAAACTGTACAGGGGAAGTATGACTTCCCTGCTCCTGGATGTTATCCCCCTAGCTATACTCCCAAGCATTTTATTTGCTTTAGCAGCTGCTATCCTGCACTGCTCTGAGTTGTTCAATCTGGTGTTAATCATCACCCCCAGATCCTTTTCCATTGTGGAGACAATCAGCTGTATTCCCCCCAAATTATTATTCTCAGAAATTATATGCATTCCCCTACATTATCCATATTTAACTGTACCTGAATAAAAAGTGATATGAAAAACTGAATTTTATATTGTTTTGTTTTATGGGCAGCATTCTTTTACAGTTCTCTTTGTGGAACCAGTCATTTGGAGTTCTTAATATGTCACGGTTTGTGTAAAGAATGTTAATTATGAGCTGTTGACTTTTAGAACTATGCTTAGAGTTCTGTGCACAAACTGTGACATAGCCAAATCACTGGCTCCATGAAGAGAACTATAACAGAATACTGCCCATGAAAACAAAATAATGGAAAATATAGTTTTTCATATCACTTTTTGTTCAGGTACAGGTAACTATGGATTATTTAATGGAATGCTTGTAATTTTTGAGAATAAGAACTTTATAAACAGCTGTCAGAAATTATTTCCTGTCCTCTTTAAGGAAAACAAGGTGATGGCACCAGACGGAATTCACCCAAGTGTGCTTAAGGAAATTAGCATGGTGCTAGCCACCCCTCTGGGCAATGCTATTTAGCACCTCATTGGAGATGGGGGTAGTTCCAGAGGAATGGAGGAGGGCCGATGTGGTCCATCTGTACAAAAGCGACAGCAGTGGGGAGGCCAGTAATTACAGACCGGTCAGTCTCACATCAGTGGTGGGGAAGTTAATGGAGTGTCTGCTGAAGAACAGATGGATAGAGTACCTGGAAACACATGGGCTGCAGGACCACTGGCAGCATAGCTTCATGGTGGGAGGTCATGTCAATTTTTTATTTATTTATTTTATTTATTTAAAATTTTGGTAACCAGGTAGGCCCACTGAGACCATGATGGTCCCTTTTTCAGGGGTGACCTGGAATTAATAACAGGCAATGGTAAAATAAGAGTAGGAACAATTCAAGGGAAAATTTGAGCAATACAGACGTTACAATCAAGGCATATTGTACAATCACAGGCAGGTTAGATACAATAGAGGATGAACATGAGGGTAAAAAAGTTTCACAAGGAAGACAGATTACATTTTTTTAAAACCTAAGCAGTGTGTGGATCTCTCTGCAGGCTCTTTGCTTTAAAACTACAAGCTATTTTAAAAAATACTGTGATACTGTTCTGTGTTTGTGTTTGTGCATACTACGAGTGTGTGACTGAGCCCTGCTGACGTTTTGTCAGGAAGCAGCAAGAGGGACTGTAGTTCTTTTGACCAGACTCGAGAACTACAGTTCAAAAAGGGACTTTTCATTTTTAATTTGGGGTCTAGCATACACTTATACTCCACCAGCTCCACACATGAATGGTTTTCGTGGAGTTTTAAAAGGGCATTAAAAACATTAAATCTTGAGTGGCTCTGTGACCTTGTTTGAGTACTTCCGGGTCTCGACATCCTATTTAAACCTCCTGGTTTGTTTGTTCTGTTCTGCCATTTTTTTTAAACCTAAGCAGTGTGTGGATCTCTCTGCAGGCTCTTTGCTTTAAAACTACAAGCTATTTTAAAAAAATACTGTGATTCTGTTCTGTGTTTGTGTTTGTGCATACTACGAGTGTGTTACTAAGCCCTGCTGATGTTTTGTCAGGAAGCAGGAAGAGGGACTGTAGTTCTTTTGACTAGACTCGAGAACTACAGTTCAAAAAGTGACTTTTCATTTTTAATTTGGGGACTAGCATACACTTATACTCCACCAGCTCCACGCATGAGTGGTTTTCATGGAGTTTTAAAAGGGCATTAAAAACATTAAATCTCGAGGGGCTCTGTGACTTTTTTTGAGTACTTCCAGGTCACTCCTCTCCATTTATTGCACATCTTATCACGAGCAGGGTGAGCAAGGGAGCAGGCGTCTCCACGTCATGAGCGTCTTGGCAAGACCTGGCGCATTCAAGCGTGTTAGCGTGTTAGGCGGTGTTAGGTGGAATAATTACGGCCGTGTTGTCACCTTCACTTATACTTGTGAGTACTAGTACATTACGTGGTTCTATTGTTTCACCTGTAACGCGTCCTCCTTAAATCTACCAAGCAATATTAATGTGTTTGTAACCACTACTAAAGGGGAAACAGGTATACAATGCACATCTTGCTATATGTTTAGCTTATCAGCCGATATTGCTGATAATCTCCCCTTTCAATGTGCAAAATCTACTGACAACATTGTATTACAATGTGAGAATAGCTTATACTATAAACGGATATTGGCATTCGAATCAAGAAATGATTCCGAACCTATAACAGTTCAAGATGCTTTACATGTAACAAATATTCCTTTAAATGAGACTTCCTCTACCTCTACTTACAGCATCCCTTCTGACAAAATAATATCTCATGAGAATAATCACGCTACTATGAGTAGTTCAGTGATTTATCCATCTGATGTCTCAAAAAAAAAGAGCTAGAGAAGATGAGCACAGTTTGGTAAACAGCATAGAAGATACAACTTGGTATAATGTGCAAGGGTCTAAAGCTACTAAAAAAAGAAGGAGAAAGGCTGAGTATTTTAACATTCCACTACATAATAGCTTTGACCCATTGTCCACTGCCCCTGTTGATTCTAATTGTATTCCTATTGAGTCCCCTAATGAAAGAATAAATTCTAGAAACACTTCTCAAGTCATGGTTGATATGCCAAATTCTTCAACTCCACCACCTAATTCCACGACTGATATTCCTTTGATTGATTTTGCTACTGTTCAGACTGGTGAAGAGGCACCCTCTATGTGTGTTCCTAATACTGATGATTCACATACCAGACAAATATTTGTTCTGGGTGATTCCTTAGTTAAGCATCTGGATAGGGTTTTATGCGAGCCTGACAAACATAATAGAACTTGTTCTAGTTTCAGTGGTGCTAAGATCTCAGATCTAACATATATGGTCGATAATATTATTAGCTCTCAAGACATAAGTCCACTGTGTATTATCCATGTTGGAGCCAACAACATCTACAGGGACTTTGTTCAGAATATCAAATTAGCCTATGTTTCTGTGACTAATAAAATGATTGATCTTGGGTGTGATATTATTTTTTCGGAGATTCTACCCATACCACAGTACTCCCAGTTTCTTAATCATAAAATTAAAATTATTAACAACTGGCTTAGGCAATGGTGTTTACGACAGAATATTCAGTGCATGACCCATTGGGAAGAGTTCTCTGATAGGTCTGAGCTTTACTGTCCTGACGGCTTGCATCTTAACAAACTAGGGAATGCATTGCTGAGTCAACAATTCCTATCCACAATTAACATAAATTTAAACTAAATAGTGGGGGGGGGAGGGGGAATGCAAATGTACACACCTCTTCGTCTCACTCTTATAAAGTCTCCAGTAAACAATTACAGTTTCTTAGTTTTAATGTGAGAAGTTTGACACAGAAATTCGATAAGTTACAAACTGTGATTTCGAATAAGGATTTTGATATTATTATGGTTTGTGAAACATGGGGTGATTATAGCTCCCACTGGATCAAGCTACTCCCCTGGATATATCTCTTATTATCTGAATCGAAGTGAAAGAAAGAGTGGAGGTGTTGCCTCATTTATTAACAATAAAATCAACTCAGTCAATATTTCTAGTTCTATAAAAATTCATAGTCTCCCGACTGAGAGTCTTTGGCTTAAAATGTTCCTATCCAAACAGGATTTCATCATCCTTGGGACATGTTATGTTCCTCCAAATTCATCTAGTTTAATTATGGACACCATTCTTTCTGAATTTGAAATAGCTACTCAAATGGGTTATGTTATTATTACAGGGGATTTCAATCTCCCAGATATAAATTGGCAATCATTCACAACATCTAGCAGTATTAGTAATACATTTTTGTCCACTTGTTTGGAATTGGACTTACAGCAATGGATAACTTCTGCAACCCGAGGTAATAATATATTAGATCTTGTTCTGAGTAGTACTGCCTTAGATATTAGAGATGTGCATATTTCATCACCAATTGGCAACAGTGATCATAATTCTATTTTATTTAACTTGCAGAGACATATTGTCTTTAATACTAATTCTTCGATTATATACCTGTACGATAAAGCTGATCTTCACAGTATCAATCTATACCTTGAAAAAATAAACTGGTTATCTTTTTTGATAGCCAGTCCTTATATCAAAGTTGGGTACTTTTCAAATCACTTATTTTGACTCTTCGTGATACTTATATTCTATCAAAAAAAAAGAATTCTAATGGGAAACAGACTCCTAGATGGATGAATAAAAACATAAAACGTTTAATAAATACAAAAAATGAAAAAAACATCATAACTACCTAAAGAATAGGACAGCTTCTAATTGGGAATCCTATTTAAAATCAAGTAGGAAGTGTAAATTAGTCATCCGTAGGGCCAAATCTAGATGGGAAATGAAATTGGCAACAACAGCTAGTAAGTCTAATTCCAAACAATTTTACTCTTATATAAACTCCCTCAGGAAAAGTCCAAGTGTGGTGGGGCCTCTTACAACAGAAAACATACTTATCCATGAGCTGAAAGCCATGGCTGATGTATTTAATAATGAATTTTGTAAAGTTTTCTCTGCATCAGAAGTTCAATCACCTGTACCTATGATTTCACCATCAGATACTTTTATCACATTCTCAGTTGAGTCTATTCTTAAAAAACTACACTTACTAAAAGGTAAATTTTGTTCAGGCCCAGACAATATAGCAGGGCATTTACTTTACCTATTATCTAAACATATTGCCTTTCCACTCAAACTTTTATTCAACCTTTTTACAATATAATTTTATCCTCTAGAATGGAAAGAGGCGCTTATGGACCAATACATAAGAAGGATCAAAACATCTATGGGAAAATTATCGGCCGATTAGTTTGACTTCATCCATATGTAAGGTGTTAGAAAGTCTACTAAAGGATATTATTGCCTCTATTATTGATGCATCTGATTTGGAACAACATGGCTTTAAGAAGGGTAGAAGCTGTCTGACAAATTTGCTCTGCTTTTATGAACATTTTAGTTCTTGCTTGGATAACCAGTTAGCCTGTGACATTGTCTTTATTGATTTCAGTAAAGCTTTTGACACCATGCCACACTGGGCTCTAATTCAAAAACTCACAGGTTTTGGTATCAATAGTCATATAATTACATGGATTCATAATTGACTTTCAAACAGAACTCAAAAGGTGATGATTAATGGGGCATTTTCTAACTCTGGTAAAGTTTTAAGTGGTGTTCCACAAGGCTCGGTTCTCGGCCCCTGTCTTTTTTAGGCTTTTATATCTGATTTAACTAATTCCTGTCTTTCATTTACAATTAAATATGCAGGTGATGTGAAGATCGGAGGACCATGTTCTAATTTAGACCAAATATCTTGTATTCAGCATGATCTTGATATTATTAGTACCTGGGTTAATAAATGGGGCATGAAGTTAAACTCTACAAAATGCAAAGTAATGCATTTGGGTTCTATTAATTAAAATTTCCAGTATATTCTGGACAATTTACCATTGTGTGCCACTAATGATGAGAAGGATTTGGGTATAAACATTTCAGATGACTTAACATATTCCAAGCATATGTATTCGGTTATTACTACATCTAATAAAATTATTTGGTCTATTTTGCGTAATATTAGATCTCGAGATCAGGAGGTGTTGTTACCCCTATTCAGGTCCTGTGTCCATCCCCATATTGAATATGCTTCACAGTTGTGGTGTCCTTTTAAAAAATCAGATAGTCACTCTCTTGAAAGGGTTCAGCGAAAATACACTAAAAAAATATCTGGTCTCAAATCCTCATCTTATGAGTTTAGGTTGGATACATTGAAACTAATGCCTCTTACTATCAGACACATTAGAGGTGACCTTCTCCTCCTATGTGACATTATTCATGACCCCTATATCATGACTGAGTTAGGAATTTCTTTTAAGTCATCAATACATAATACTAGAGGTCACGTCCTCCAGTTAACTGGTAAATCTTTTAAACATAATAATTGTAAGTTTTTCTTTTCTGTTAGAACTATTGGGCCTTGGAATAGACTTCCATCTGATGTAGTAACAAGTAATACTAAAGAGATTTTTAAACATCGTCTTGACATGCTAATTATGTCTGGGTATAACTTAATATTCTACTTTATGGCCTAGCATAGGAGCATTATGAGCTTTGGCCTACTAGCTCTTTCTTCTAACCTTTAGTATGAACCTTAGTATAATGATTTATTGAACGTGACTTTTAGACATTATTGACACAAATTACAGTTACAAGTGTCTCTATCAGCAATAGAGGTCCAATAGTGGTAGTGAAGGCATGCCAGGTGGGAGAACACCTCAGCGATAACATTCACAGAGGCTGAGCCCCAAAAAGTAGGTCTTTAGGCCTTTTTTAAAACCCCTAAGGGAGCTGCAGTCTTGAAGATTGCTAGGAAGGCCATTCCAGAGGGACGAAATGTAGGTCCCGAAAGACTGACGGCCTTGACATGTCTGGACTCTAGGGACATGGAGGAGTTGCTGGTTAGAGGACTTTAAGGTTATTCCTGGCTGTTTGAGCATTAAGGTGCAACTCAGACTAGGAGGGGTTTGTTTGTAGAAGCTTGTAGGCAAGACATAGGGAAGAGAAAGCCAGCCTGCCCTCAAGGGAGGGCCAATTTAGAGCATCCAATACTTTACAGTGGTGTTCTAGAGGCAGGGAACCCAGAGCAAAGCCCCTGATTCTGTGATACAGCTTTCCTAGTTTTTGCATTTCCGTGCTCTGTAGTGAGTGTAGCACTGGGGCTCCATAGAGTAGGGTTGGCCGGAGCATGCCGGTGGCTATAATTAACTTAGATGTCTGAGTGAGAAGAGGGCTCAGATGATATAAGAGACCAAGCTTATGGTTTAAAGTCTTGATTAGTTGATCAATATGTACCATGAAGGAACAGTCTTGATCAATATACATGCCTAGGTATTTAATGCAGTCCACAACCTCTATAGGAGAACCACTGGACAGGCAGGGGGACAGTAAGTATGATCTATCAGGGCCTAGCTTTTTGGGCCCAAATAGGATGGCTTTGTTTTTTTTCCATTGAGGACCAGCCAATTTGTCCGGAGCCAGCTTTCCAGTATGGAGAGGTCATGGCTGAGAAGTTGCTTTAGCTGCACTGTATCCGGGGCAGATCTGTACAGTACAGCATCATTGGCATAAAGGGTCACCTTTGCTCCTCCGAAGTGCTTAGGTAGGTTATTGATAATTAGAAAATGGGCTTTTTATTTGGAGGCATCTGATTGGCTGGTACCCACTCCACAGGGGTACATTAACTTTCAATAGATGCCCACCAAATAAAAAGCTCCAGCATATGCCTGCCTCACACCCAGGCAAGTATCCTAGTGCCCATCCTGTTTCTTCATTGGCTGAACCTCTGAGCACACAAATTGAAACTGGCGCCATTTTTCCTCATCTAGCGAGACCCATCATGTGTGCCAAACTCCACACCCCAAAAATATATCTGCCATCGTTTTCTGTTTTGTCCGCCCCAACAATAAGCACTTATTTAGGTACCAAGCAGCAGAATTTCTATGATCCAATCACCCCCCAAAGCGTTACCTGGCAACAGCTAACAGCTGTAACGTTCCTCACACAAAATCAAGTTAAGTAAATGGAAACATCCTCGACGCCCACCCTCTCAGCTTTCTCCCACAGTGTTCAGCTGTCAGTCCATTAACTTTGAAATAAAACTACAGCTCAGAATACTTCAAACCCGGACAGCTCCGATGTACTAATACTTTGTCCCTCTCAGTGAACTCATGATCGCTGCTGCAATGCGAACTGCTCCATGCTCCGGTCAATTCAGAAAATCCGCTCCGATGCGGTGCTAGAAGTTCACCGTGGTCGCTGCTGCTGCTGATCCTTGCTTCTATTCAGCAGCCAAACAAATGAAATAAACAGGGCAAACCTTGCCTGTATTTTCAAAAATTAAAAGCGATGTCCATCAGTTCCACTTTCACGCATGCGCCAGTAATAACGTCTGAATCTCCCGGCGTAATGGCTCCACCGCTACAGTACACAGAAAAAAAAAAGTAAAAGAAACAGGCTGCAAACATTAGGAAAAAAAAAACAGACCCCAAAGAAATTTCAAATGCAAGCCCTGTATGCCAGTAGGGGGTTAGGCGGTAGCCATGACAACCAACAATAAAACCAGGTGGAGGAACTATTTTTTAACACTACAAATAAAATACTTAATATATTAAAAGTCTTGTTATGAAAACTTGTTTATTTCATGCATATAAAATGCAGGGCCCATTTTCTAAACGCAATAATGCCCTCCAGGGTGGGTGGTATGGGCAATACCGGACCGGCCAAGGGCTATAAGGCCCTCCGCCTGCGGCGTCGGGCCTCATTACGCCCCTGGCCGGTCCGGTATTGCCCAATACCGCCCACCCTGTCGGGCATTATTGCTTACATAGGGAGAATAGGAGGGGCCCCTTCATAGATGGAGTGCTTGTCTGACTTCTTCTGCATCCTTCTGACTATCTGAGATCTGCCATTCAGGTAATCAGTGAACCATTTTGCTGAGTGGTTGTCCAACCCAAGGGATCTGAGCTGTGAGATGAGAAGTTGATGGTCCACCAGATCAAAGTCCTTGGTAAGGTCTATGAAGATTGCACCAGTTAGTTGGCCTTTGTCTTGGGCTACGAGGATGTCAGATGTAAGGCTAACCAAGGCAGTATCTGTGCCATGTCATTTTCTAAATCCGTGTTGTCGGGGAGTTAGGAGGTTACTTTGTTCAACATATTCCTGGACTTGTTGGTACACAATCCTCTCAAGCATTTTGTTTAGTGTGCACAGTATAGAAATTGGTCTGTAATTCTCGACCAGCTCACTGGGCCCCCCCTTTGGGGATAATGGTAACCAGGGCAGTTTTCCATGCAGTGGGAATTTTCCCTTCCATCAGCAACCTATTGAGTAACCACATGATTGGTATGGCAGTTTCTTGGTCTGCTAGTTTGAGTAACCTGGGTTCAAGTTTGTCGTAGCCTGCAGAACCAGTGACCTTAATATTCCTGATCAACTTTAGGACCTTAGTTTTAGACACCAAATTAAGGTGGAAATTAGGTGCTGAGAGAGGATCCTCTGTATCATTAGAGGAAGTCAGGCTGGGGCTGCGGGGGTGAACTTTATACCTGTCAGGATCGGTGAGGAATATATTAAAGGCATTAGCAGTGCCTTGTGGGTTTCTGTGGCGTACACCACCCACCACAATGTCACACTCAATATGCATGTGATGTCCCTTCAGGAGAGTGTTAATTTGGGACCAGAATTGTTTGGGTTAGAGAGATTTCTTGCTTGCAAGTTTTTGAGATACATTCGCTTTGTCTGTTTTAAGTCTTTTTTACATTTGTTTCTGAGCATTCGGTACCAGACCCAATCATCGGCCAATTTAGTGGACTTGTACCTGGCCCAGGCCCTGTCCCTTTCCCTCATGAGTTTTTTTAGATCATGTGTCAGCCACCTGGACTGTTGTCCTTTGACCCTCATTTGTTTAAATGGGGCGTACTTATTGGCTGCAGAGAGGAAATTCTTGGTGAAAAGGTCCAAGGCTGTGTCTAGGCAGGGGGCAAGTTTAATTTGAGCCCAGTCCAATGCCAATAGGGTACTTCAGAAGGAGTTAGCATCAAATTTAGAGTAGTCACGTGCCAGAAAGTTTCGGGGGAGTGGGGTTGGATAATCAGTTTTCCATATGCCAAAGATAAGCGCGTGTTCACTTAAGTAGTCAGCAAAAGTGCCGATCAGCTTGAACCTATTTGGGTTTGACACCAAGATCCAATCCAGGGTGGTGTTGTTGCTGGATTTCAGGTTCAGTCTTGTAGGTTCCTGGATAAGTTGGGTAAGGTTGGCCTCTTGCAGGCTGGACTTAATGTCACTTTTAGTCGAGGGGCCCCAGTGGAGGTTGAAGTCACCCAGGATAATTTTCTCCCAGGAGGGCAGGTCAGGGATAGTTTTGGTAAAGGCCTTCAGTGCTTCCACTGCAGTCTTTGGAGGGCTGTGTACACAGCCTATCAGTAATGGCTTAGTTAGCACCACCCAACAGGAGTTTAACAAATAGTGCTTCACATCCGGCATCAGCCATGGATGGTATGTCTACTATAGACAGTGTTAGGGAATTCTTGACGTGTGTGATGACCCCTCCACCCTTCTTTCCTATTCTGTCCTGTTGAAAAGTTTGAAATCCCAGGATCTCAATCTCGTGCGCTAGGATGCTAGGTCTAAGCCATGTTTCAGATACGGCTACTACATCAGGGGAGTGCAGGTCAACCCAGGCCTCCAGTTCTGGTATTTTGGGTCTAAAACTATTAACATTGATGTGAACCAGTTTTAGCCCTTTTGTATTGGACCAGCAGGGCAGAGGGGAAGTTACATTTGAGATATTGGTACTGGGAGGACCAGGGTTGGTTTCTATATCCCCTGCTAGCAGGAGCTTTAAAAGTACCCACACCTTCCGGAACGGCTGGAATGGGCAATGAAAGAACAGGCGCTTGTGTAATCTGAGAAAAGTAGTGCAAGCAAAACAACTACCACCTTTCCAAAGACTATTCCAAGTAAGTAGGCTGGGGTAGCGGTCTAATTGAGGGGTAGACACATGGGTAGTGAGCTAGTGCGGGATCAGGTGGCCAGTTATTTTCCATCCGAGAGACCAACTGGTCTGCACATAGTGTAAACAGGATAAAGCCACTCCCCAGGAGCATGCCCAGAAACATGTTCAGTCTTTTACATCAGTTTGTGAGGTGACAGGATAGTACTAGGTGTACGACTGCACTTTTTGGCAATTGAATTTCATAGATTTCTTTGACTGGGTAACCAGAAAGGTGGATCAGGAGAGGGCAGTGAATGTGGCCTATCTGGACTTCACGCCTTTGAATCTGTAGCACACAGGAGGTTGGTAAAGAAACTTAGCAACCTGGGGGTGGGAGAGAAGGTGATGTGCTAGCAGAGGGTGGTGATAAACAGCAGTCACTTGGAGGATGGAAGAGTGACCAGTGGAGTACCACAGGAATCGGTACTGGGCCCTACCCTCTTCAATGTCTTCATAAGTGACATTGCTGAGGAACTGGAGGGGAAGGTGTGTCTCTTTGTGGATGACACAAAAATCTGCAACAAGGTGGACACCCAGGTGGCGGTGGAGAGAATGCAAAGGGATCTGGGGAAATTTGTGCAGTGGTCTAGGGAATGGCAACTGGGTTTCACTGCCAAAAAGTGCAGTTGTACACCTAGTGCAGGGAAACCCGGGGTCAGGAGATACTTACAGCTACCAAGCAAGAGAGGGAGGGACCTGAGATTATCATAATCTGATGATGACAAGTTGGCAGGGCAGTGCGACAGGGCAGCAGGCAAGGTAAGCAGGATGCTAGGGAGCATGGGGGGGGGATCTCTAGCATGAGAAGAGAGGTGGTGTTGCCCTCGTACCGCTCTCTGGTGAGACCCCACCTGGAGTACTGTGTCCATGTCTGGAGGCCGCATCTCTGCAAGGACATCCACAAGGTGGAAGCGGTCCCAAGGAGGGCTATTAAAATGGTGAAGGGGTTGCATGAGAAACCATATGAGGAGAAGCTGCGGAAGATCAAAATGTACTACCTGGAGAAGAGAAGAGCAAGAGGAGGCATGACTGAGACCTGTAAGTACCTCATAGGAGTGAGCAAGGTGCAGGAGGGGAGTCTCGTTAATAGGAGGAGGAGCACCAGAACATGGGGACATGCTATGACGCTTGGGGGTGTTTAAGAGGGATGCAAGGACATTCTTTTTCACAGAAAGGGTGATGGACACCTGGAACAGCCTGCCAGAGGAGGTGGTGGGGGCGAAGACAGTGGGGAGCTTCAAACATGCATGGGATAGACACATGAGTATAGAAAATTGTGGTAAGGGAGGAGGAAGGGACACCTGTGACTAAACAGAGTCCGGAATGTAGCATTATACAGGGAAAACAGGAAGACTAGATGGGCCTACTGGTCCTTTCCTGCTGACACATTCTATGTGTTTTTTTTTTTTGCTCCCCTTCTGCCGGTGTGCCCCCTTTGACCCTTACAGCTCCCCCAATCCCATCACTTGCTGTCCCTGGGACTTACCTTAGGGCCACTGAGTGCTCCACAGATTGCTCTCTTTGGCAGGGCTGTCAAGGTGTCTCCCAAGCCCCCTTCTGGTGCCGCATTAGATCTGTGGTCCCTGTGCCTAGTAGGTGGTCTGGATTCTGTGAGGCTCTGCAGGGGCAGCAACCTGCCACCAGCAGTGATTTTTTGGTGTTCTTCAGTCCCTGCTCCATGGATGTTCCATGAAGGTGACGGTCAGATGTGTGCATGTCAGAGAACATGCTTATATGTTCTGCTAGGGAGCATCCCCCACACAGAACTGCTGATCCAGACTGCATCACTACCCGTAGTCACCTTGGTGGTGATGTTGCGATGGTGCAGTCTGCACTCCCTCCTCAGAAGAGGAAAGCATCAGCTGGGATACTCAATCCTCCCCCCCAGCCAACCTCCACGAGGTCCAGAGTCATTCCCGAACCAGGGTAATCGGCGTGATGGCAGGTGAGGCATAGATGCCTCTGCCCTCTGCGCCACTAGGCTGGCTACCTTCTATGTTTCTATGTAACAGCTTGTTTCCAGATGTGTCCTGGAGGGATGGGGAGGAGAAGAGTGCAGTCAGTTAGATCAGTAATGTTACAATTATAACAATTATTAAATAACAATAATAAAAGTACACAACTAAAAGGAAGCAGGCTACGACAAACTTGAACTCAGTTTAACGTATGTATAGCTATTACATAGGTGTACATACAGATGAATAATACGGACATCTTACATTCTTCAAAACGTAGATAAAATTTACATGCAGAAACAATCAATTCAAAAATACCATGCAACATACAAGAAAACCTTTAAATCACAAGTTTTCTGAGGTGAGTTTTTTTATACATATTTTAACTTCATTATACTTATCAAACAGTCATGTTTATAATCTGTTTCGCGAGCTCATAATCCTGAGATATGCACAACATTGTATTGACTATCTTCTTGTATGGTCTTGTCTAGCCTGCATATGTAGTAGCTTTTAAGATAAGATAAAACGTTTAACTGAGTATAAAGTTGAAATCTCATTTACATTTAGAAGGGCTTTTGCAAGATAATTTTTTGTCAGATTTTGTATCTTTTCATAAAGTTATTCAGCCATTTTTTCCTTAATTTGTTCAGACCTGGACAAGCCACTAGTATATGAATTGTTGTCCAACTAGTATTACACCCATATGTCCAATACTGAGCAGTTTTAATAATATACCAGGATATATACAGTAGCTAGCATACCATTCAAAGTTTAAGTCAATTCATAGACTTGCCAACATTCTTAAATGGAGAACAGATTCACAAACAGTTAAACAGGTCTCAGCGTATGTGGATTTGTAATGTTTTCATGTAGAGAAAATAAATATGTTTTACCTAATCATTCCATGACTCTTTGGTTCTTCACGTCTTGTATTCTCTGTATGGCTGAGTTTTTGTAATTATTAATCTGTAAGGTTTGCACTGTCCATATGTTTTGACCTTTGTATCCACTGATCCACTGTTGAATACCAACAGTTAAAATATGTCTGCCTTATCTTATTATCAGCATATTCATGCCATGTCCCTAATGGGAATGAATTCCACACAGATGTCACATTACAGTGCCAATAACTAAGCATACGGGTATCTGCTATAGCAGTCAGTGATAATGTATCCCTCTCTGCTCTAAGAAATTCCCCAGGCACCAGCTGTGGCAATTCTAATATTAAATGGAGATATAAATTCTGTATGGGTTCAAGTTCCCATACATGGTTGAGAGGGGGGACATGATAGAAACTTTCAAGTACCTCAAGGGAATCAACAAAGTCCAAGAGGGGAGCATCTTTATGGAAAGAGATGTACAAGAACAAGGGGGCATAATTTGAAGATAGAGGGGGGACAGTCATCCCTAGGTATACAAAGTCATCCACCTCCCCATAAATGTTTTTTATTGAAATGTCATTTTACAACTCAAACAAAATGTATAAGGTAATTGTTACAACAAAAAAGCAAACAGAGTTTAGGACACTTCACTTAAATGTAGAGGAATACAAAGCATGACAGTAAGTATAATGCCATTTCAGTCTTAGTCTCTTAATAGCACCCGGCCCCTGGGCTAAATCAAGTACAGTAAGAAGACAAAATAATTATTTTCAACAGGTTGCTGCCTGGGTAGGGCTATTACTAGTTATTAACATTCTTGCCCATGAAAATATAAAAATGATTACAATTAATCACACTTAGGTCAGTGTTTAACATGACTAATCTAAGATAATTTGGTCCCCAGAGGCCCCTGACATGTAGACATGGTGTCCTATTACTTAACTAAGTCTTGAGGCTGTGTCATCTAAGGCTGATGTGTGAGGCAAGGAAACTATACTATATATATGGTTTCTCACTCGCCTCATTGTTATGTGTACCCATGGTTCCATGAGGAAGATATGCCAGAGGCATAATTTTGAAGAACTGCCCCTGTAAACTTACATCAGAGCCTGGGTTCCTGGGGTAAGGAACAAATACTAAATGGATCTTCTCCCTCTCTATGGAACCAGTTCCTGTACCCAGGGGAATGCTTGCCTCAGTGGTCTCACATGGGTTGTATGGGGTTTGCCGGGAAAAATATGATACAGGTGTGATGTTACCTAATATTCAGCTAAAGAGGGGTTGGTTTCATTCATCAGCTGACACAAAAGGGGGGCGCGAGCCGAAAGGCACATGTGGGATCAGCAGTTCTCTTTTCAGAGAAGGAATAGCCAGAATGGTACAGTACAAGCATGCACATTTGTGCAATTAGGGAGAATACTGGCTTCACCTAGCTGGTGGTAGATTGGCAGAGTTTCTATGGTAGGAATCTGGAAAAGTTCCCCAATTTATTTATTTTTGTTAGTTATTTAACCAGTACTGGCACACCAACCTGAAAGTTGCAGCAACATCTGGCTGTAAAGAGCTATTAAATTCCTCCATTTCTGTGGGTCTGGTGGCTCTTGATTCCTCCAGTGCTAGAGAAGTATATGCTTCATTGCCCATAGAATGTGATTAACCCAGTACAGACTAGGAGGTGACAAGGTACTGTTCACAGGAGCAAACCTAACAAGACTAAGTAAGGGTCTTTAAGATGGGGGATACATGCCAGTTCCCTACATTGTGCCCATACAGTTTCCCAATACTAATATATGACCAGGCAAGACCAAAGGACATGATAAAGTGCAGAGCCACTGTAGTGTCCTACATGTCCTGTGTAAGATTTTTTATTGAAGGTTTTTTTCTTGTAACTCTCTGTTAGGCACATAGGCTTGAGTCCAGACCTTGTCACCTTGTCCCATAGATCCTGGGGAATGGGCATGTCAAGTTCTTGGGCCCATTTTTCTCTAGTGCCACTCTGTGCAATGGTTGGGACTTATCTTTGTACAAAACATTTTATTTTCCCTGCCAGGTTGCTTGGTATGGACAAGGTGCTTACCAACATGTCCAGGATTGGTGGAGGAGGCAGCGTGTGAATAGGGGAACCTTTACTCTCAGAAGGTCCCAGAGTTGAAAGTATTTCCAAAAGTGTATTTGGGTATTTGATACTTTGATTGCAATTGTGCAAAGGAGTACAAAACCCCATCCCCGGGGTAGTATACATCACCAAGAACCTGAATCCTCTTCTCTTGCCAAGCCATCCACTGGAATGGCTTCCCCTCAATCATGAGCTAGGGACTTCCCCCAAATGGGTATCTTCCAGCAAGACTAAGGGTACTATCCCAACCATTTGCCATATCTCCCTCATGTAAGCCACATATGTTTAGTGCAAGGAAACATAGTAGGTTTACTGTCCTGTTCTGGGAATAGTAGAGATGGTGAGGTTGGGAACCCTCCCTAGCTTTGCTCCAGTGCAATCCATCTTGGGGAGGGAGAAGCCAGACTGGGCTTATAGCATGTGATTGCCTGTCTGAGTATCACATATTTGTACATCTTATGAAGTTGGGGAGACCAAAGCCTCCCTTGTTCCAGTGTAGTTGCAGGGTCACCAGCTTTATCATTGTGACCTCCAAGCCCAGATAAAGGCTGATTGCTTGGAGGCAATGGATTTAAAAAATGAGGCTGGGATCTGTAGGGGCAGGTTGGACAAAATGCAGTGCAGCTTTTGAAGGGTAACCATTTTAAGGGTGTTTCTTGTAATGCAATAATGTCCCATTTCCTTTTATATGATTCCCAGATTCCATTATTTACTTTTGAGTTCAAGCCTGCAATATTCCAGCTAATAATGAATAAATTTGCTATTAAAGGTGGATGAATTTATCCATTACACAGCCAGATTCTATGTCCAGTATTGAGTCCTATTCTTCAGCAATTGAAACTGTTGAAAAGGTGTTATTATAAGACCTGTTTTTAGTACTTTTCCCATTATTTTCTGACTCTGAGTCACCTCAACCTCTGAGTCTGCATCCCTTTCCAAAATGTTGCTATTGTTTATCTTTATACCCCTTACTTTCCTTCATCTATTAAATCTTTCTGGAGTCATTGAGCAGTTTAAGGTGTCTTCTATAATTTATTTCCTTTTTTGTCTACAAATTGATTGCTGATTTGCTGCAACTTGATCATTTTTGGGAACTCTTTTAGTTCTTTTCCCTCCTTTAATACTTTGTGGCTCTGACTTTATATTTCATTATAGGTTCATTCATATCAGTTCTCAAATGTTTTAGATTGGAACATTTTGCTAACATTTTATTCCTTATCTCATGAGTACTGACTACCACGCATATCTTCCCTTTCAAGGGGCAAGTCCTGTATCTGTACACTGATCTGATATATTTCCATTGATATTTATCTTGAAGTAAAGGTTTAACTAAGTTATATAATGTTATCGTAAGTAGATAGGAAGTTTCATTCTTTGGCTTTGGGACTCTGAAAATATATTATAGGTAGCTTTGTAGTAGTCATCTTCTTTTTCCACCCTTTTTATTTCCTACAACTACAAAACTCTTTTCCTCAAAAGATGTACTGTGTCTTCATATGTTAGACTGCTGTGCTGAGGATCTATGACAACTCAGCAAATGTAATATTAGTGTGGTACAAAGCAGAGTAGAAAATTCAACGTGCAGCAGCACCGAGCTGATAACATACATCGAAAGCAAAATCACTGTAAGTACAAAGCAACACATATAATGTGGAATGGCAGCTAAAACAAAGCACTACAGTACACATATTTCTTGATCATCCAGTACCAAAGCAATCGTACATTGTGCAGTGTCTCTATATTTTTTACGAGCAGGCGGAGGCTCCTGCCCAGACACATACTGCTCGATCTTAACCTCATTTAACCTCTGCTCTGCCCCTAAACCATAAAGACTACAACCACTACTACCTGCAACACACCTGAAGTACATCAGTGCCACGTTGCACACTGTTGCAGTAGAAAGTAAGCATGGAGGTCACACCCTTCCACTTTTCATGGCACTCACAGAATTTCACATTTCTTTCAGGGCTTCATCCACAGAACCCCCCCTTGACACATAATAACCAACTGCAAGATCACAGCTGCCTCCACAAGAGAAATTCTGCCTTTTTCAGCCAGTTCACCATGCGTGATAATTGCTGCCTCCATTCGCGGTCCTGCCCTGCGCTATGGTAGGTAACACGAGCAAATGTCTTCCATGCTCTTCCATGCACGGTAATCGTCACGAAGTTATTGCACTCACTGAACTGCTGTGCTACCCCGTGTTGATCTATTTTTCTTCTTTCTACTCTCATACTTTTTGCCATTTATTTCCTTACTATCTTTAGTTGTTGTTGTCTGACTGTTTATTTTTCATTTTGGGTTTCTTTGCTTAGTTTCCTCTGTTTTTAATTAACTGTTTCTGATAAAGTTTTGACAATTCATGTATAAGTTTTATAAGTTCTTGCTCCTTCCTATGGCTTTCTCTATGATTTCCTTGTTTTCCCTTTCGAGTTTTCTGTATTTTAATTCCTCCCAGGTCTCGCTCCAGATCTTCTCTGCAATCTAGCTTTTGGTTATCCCATTTTTCTGTTGGCTTGCCGCGCCTGCGCACAAGTCAACATCTTGTGGTAGTGTAGATTTGGAGGCGCGGTCACTCTTGGGCGAATGCAGGGCACGCACCAGTAGGTGCATCCCACATTCCCCAATCAGCCTGCATGCCAGCACCACACCATGCATACATAATGGAGCGAGCTCATCTAAGAAAAGGTCCGTTGCAATCCGAGCAAAGCTCGTCAGATGCAGCGGTCCTTTTCTTGCTGTGCTCACTGTCATTAAGTGCATGGCAGGACACGGCCATAGAACTGCCAACTTCGGGGGTACCCAATCCCCTGTTGGCTGCCCCTGCCCTCTGTCAATGTGCCGATGGGGGAGCCCACTCCCCTTCAGCATAAAGCACCCCCTCAATTGTGTAATGCAGAGGGGGTGCCCAATCCCCCCTCAGCTGTTACCCCACCCCCCCTTTCCTTGTGTGCTGATGGAGAGCCCATCCCCATCCGGCAGAAATAACCTCCAATTGTTTAATGCCGAGGGGGTGCCTAATCCCCTTGGCTCTGTGTCCCCCTTCTTGTGTGCTGACGGAGGTGCCCAATCCCCATCGGCAAAAATTCACCCCCATGTTGTTTGCCGTGAGGGTGCCCAATCCTCCGTCGGCTACAGACACTTCAAAACAGTTAGGTGGCATGCTGAGAGCCCACCCCAGCATGCCAAATCCTGGAAAAAACTGTCCTACAATGTTTTCTTTTCATTTTACTACCTGTAAAAGGAAAACAGTCTCTCGTGAGTCTCCGTGCCCCCATGCCCCCACCCGCACTCCACCCACTGCGCACCCTGCCTCCCCACACCCCCATACCCCATACTTACCTCTGGAGCTCAGCGCAATGATCATCAGTGGACCGGGAACACATCTGCACTCTTCAAAGTCGACTACGAACTGAGGAAATGCCGGTAAGCTGTATAATGGAATAGATAGGGTTTTTTCAACTTTTGTACATATCTCAGGTATTTTTGAGAATATTGGCCCCAGATTTTCAACATGGGGTTTTTGGGACCCCTTCTCATGAATTCTTGCACTGTCATGGCGTTATTCAGTCCCGAAAGGTGATTTCACAATCACTGTGCAGAATCACCTTTCAGGACAACGTAAGAAGATGGCAGTGCCACTGTTCGTGGGGGGGGGGGCTCTCAAAAACCCTATGTTGCAAATTTGGTGGGAAAAATCCAAAACATGACTGTTTTACGAGTGTGCGTAGCAACTGGGCAATGCATGCTCGTAAGTTAGTGAATTCACAATATTTTCATGCCAGATTCTCAACACTGACATTTTACCACACCTTCTTGTGAACCGTGCAGCTGTCATTTTTCACATCCTGGCTGAAATGTGTTTTCACACTTCAGGCGCAGAATAATGCAGTTGCTGTGCGAAATCAGTGTTCGGGACATATTACAAAAATGACAGTGACACTGTTCATGAACAGAGGTCCTAAAATGCCTGTGTTGAAAATTTGGTAACAATGCTCCATAAAATGACTGTTTTACGAGGTGCATAGCAACTGCGCAATGCATGCTCGTAACTTAATGCATTCACAATAATAAGTGTGGGATGCTTCACTAAACCCCTCGGGCTTTGCCCTAAGGGTTTATGTAGCATCCCACACCTCAGATGTGTATAAAATTCTCATTACACACACCACCCCATGCATTATTCTATATGTAATATGCTTTGAAATAAGGGCATGCTCCACACAATGCTTGCAGCTGCTCCACTCTTGCAAAGGGGTGGACAGCTGCAGAGGACCCCATGCACAGGATGTGCACCTTTGGGGCACCCCACAGCATCCAAAGCCATTGTTGTATGCTTACTCCATACCCAAATCATGGTCACAAGACCCATCTCTGCGGTGGGCCGGGGGCAGGCAAGGGGACAGACAACTGCATGATCCTGCACATTGCCAGGGAAGCAAGTGCAGCTGGCACAGAGGGCATCTACTTTGGGGCTGTCGTACCACCTATGTGCCCCTCTCTGACTGGTTATCCAGTTCATACCAGGGCAAGTACAGCCCATTCTCCACTGACCCCCAGTCCTGGGTGAAGAAGTATGGGCTGGGGGTGTCACTGGCACTGGTCTGATATTATGGCACATTTCTGGCTTGTTTTGAATGGAGAATGGCAGCCTCTGGTGGACTGGCATGGGCTGCCATATCCTGTGGACCTACAGCCCTGGTGTCATCCACTGGTCCTGCACAGTAAGGCCCGAAGTCCCCAAGGCACACCACAACACTTGTCGGTGTCTGCAAAGTAGGGTGAGGTGAAATGGTGTGAGCGCTATGGCCGATGATCCAACAGCGCATCCCAGTGCCTGTCAGTCTCTGCAGGGTGGGGGTGGGGTTGGCATCAGTTCAATACTTCACTGCCATTCCTATTATGCATCTCTATAACTTCTGCACTACTAATGCCAATGCCAGCAAGACAACATTCGGCATTGACAAATGCTTGTTAACTCTTCCTTCTGTTTGATTGTTTGACTGGGTTAGAAGCAGGAAGATGTGCAGTTTTAAGATATGTCAACTGTCCAACAGAATACTATTCTTTTGTTGTATTGCTGTTCTTATTTCTCCTAATTCCATTCCTATTAATAAGTTTGCTTGAATTGTATAATTTTACAGTATTCTGGAAGGATCTTCTGGTAGGGTTTCCTGTGCTTTATCAGAAGCATTTTGTTTCTGCTCCAAATCTGTCAATGGGAAGGATATCTAGTCCATTTGAAGAAGGATCAAGTTTCTGTTTGCTTATATACTGTGTGATGTTAAAAAGTTTTCAAATTCATTCAAGAATTGAGAGCTTTTTGTTGTTTTTTTTTTTTGCAGTTTTTGTTTTTGTTTTTATTTTTCAGTTTTTTCCTTTTTGCTCACCAGACCTCAGGACTCGGGGAGACATGCGCGTGCGTACACATGGAGGCATACATGCATGCTGGGTACTGGTTCGGACCTTTCCACCCCACCCCTGGCAGTTGCCACTGCCCCTCCAACCTATGCTTCCCATCTGACCTCCACCCAATGGGAGCAGAACTACAGGAGGACGGACAACCACCCCTGGAGGGGAGAGCCACCTTTCAGCTGCTCAATCCTGCTCCCTCCCTCCCCCCTTATTGGTTCCCCAATGACCTGAGGTCATTCCCAAACATGGGTTGCTGGTGCGGTGCAAGGTTATGTGTCTAGCGCCTCAGCCCTCAGCACCACCGTGCCAGCTAAGAATTGTGAGTTATCACATTTTAACTCTTCATCTTGATGAGCTTCCTCAGTTACCAATTTTATCAGTTGTGAGGGATGGTGATCTAAGGATGTTCTAGGTTGTTATTTTTTTCCCCAAGGTTTAATTTTTTTTTACTTTTCTATCTGCAAACCTTTCTCAGTCTTAAAATCTTCTTTGTTCATACACAAAGGAGCTGACCTATTAAACAAAAAACTAGTTCCTGTCTTACCTTGTGACTCTAAATTCTTAATTAAATCTAATAAATACAGTAGTTGCCTTGTAATTTGTGAACATAATTTGGTGTAATTTTAAGGGAGGACATTTTTGGTTCCTCAAAGAAGGCAGTCATGTGTACATCGCTGTAAATCTCTTTCCCCTGTGTAATCATAAAATCCATGTTCTTGTTTTTGTCCACCTTTTTTGTTCCTTTAATCATTTTGTCATTTCTAAGTTTCACTGTGTGTGACATCATTGTGCATCTACTCACTAATCAAATAAAAATAATCTCACAAAAATACAGTGCACAAATTCAGTACTGAAATAGTAAAATCAATGTGAATATATAATAAAAAAGGAAAAAAATAAAATCCAGAATACTCTCCTTAGATTTGACATTGCTTAAGTACTTTGGTGGATAAAGTATTCTCTTTATATTAATATCCAAAGTATAAAGTGGATGCTATATCAGTTCACAGTCAGAAAAGTCTCTTTAGATAGACATTGTCACAGGGCTTGCATCAAACACAAAGGGGGTTACAGATGCACCAAAGCCACTCAGACGCAGAGCAATCAGATTCTCAAAGGAGTGGTGCATTTACGACATTTTCCCCACTTTACAGCATCATGCACCAAAGGGTTGGTGTAAGTCCTGCAAAATGGGGGTCCCAGACAGATGCAAATGCAGACCAGGGAGAAGCTGGTCTAACTCATTGTGGACTTACTGTAGGGCTTTCGTGGCTAGCGCCTTTTGGAATCACACTTACCACAATGTTTGAAGTCGCAGGTGTGTCAACCACCCTGTGGCATGTCCACTGCAGCGGCTGTACATCCTTTCAGAATCCAGCCCTATAAATGTAAAATGTTTCGTGTAGAGCAGTTAAATGGCCTTCAACCGATGACCAAGGCCTTTGATTTGGTGGACCACATGTTACTGGTAGGTAAGTTAAAGAAACTGGGTTTTGGGGTGCCTGTGGTGCACTGGTTCCACAGTTATTTAACTGACAGAACTCAGTAAGTTTGAATTAATAGTACATTATCAGACTCAAGAAGGGTGGAATATGGCATACCACAGGGCTCAGTTTTGGGCCCCTTGTTATTTTCACTTTTTATAAATGAGTTACCATCTGTCTGTACAGAATCATCCATCATCTTATATGCTCATAATGTGGTGATATATGTTTCAGACAGATGTGTTGATATAGTTCAGCAAAAGTTAATTAGAAAGTATGCTAATTTGGCAAATTGGTGGATCAAAAATCGTTTAGTGATAAATAAAAAGAAAACTAAAGGTACGTTATTTTGTTCTGTGAAAAAACAAAAGAAGATAATAGATACTTTTTTCATTGCAGCAAATGATGGTACACCAATTGAAATTGTTACTGAGTTTAAATATCTGGGGGTGACACTAGATTGTCATCTCAGTTTTCAGGCACATATTAATAATGTGACTAAACAACTACACACAGAGCTTGGAGCTTTATATTCAGTAAGACCTTTCCTAACTGATGAGGCTAGAAGGATAATAGCGACGGCATGCTTAATGCCAATATCAGATTACGGTAGTTTAGTCTGGGGGTGCTACTGACAAAATTAGGCAACAAAGAAACATTTTGTACAACTCAATATGTCGATTTGCCCTGACGGCAAAATTCAGGGAACATCACTGTGGCTTATACAGTAAATTGGGGTGGTTACCACTCTTTAATAAAGATACATTACAGATAGCATGTTTTGTCTCATGAATATAAACCCAATGTATAATTTTTTTAAGCAACAAACTATTACAAGATCTTTACATTCTCAGAATTCAGTTTGTTTGACTGTGTTAAATTGCAAGGCTACTAAATTTCAAAAATCTTTTATGTGTCATGTTATAAAAATTTGGAATGATCTGCCAGCTGATTTACAAAATGCAACTAGTTTATATCGGTTTAAGATGTATGTGAAAAAAAATTACATCAAGAATCTGTATGCATTTGTTTATGAATTTGCTGCTTTTATTATTATTTTTATCTTATTGTAGTTTGTATTTCTGGTTTTAGTCTGTCACATTTTTGTTTGTCATAAATGTTTTTGAGTGTCTTTGATCCTCATTGGGTCAAGCCTGTAAAAGGGCCATGTGGCCCAGTGTTTCTTTACCCGGTTAGCAAATAAAATGAAATAAAATTAAATGAAAAATGAAAATTAAATGCAGCAAATTTTTAATCAAAAATGTTTTTACCAATTTGTAGCTTTTTTCTAGCTGCATTGTTTGTATTAGTCCAGATTCCCTTTTTCACAATGTGCAGACTAATAAAAGAACTGGATACACAGTTCTCCAGGATTTTTCAAAAGCTGAAGCCAGAAAGCAGAGATTTCCCCACATTCACAGGACAAAGAGGCCTTTAAAATTTTAACTCCAGCTGTACAGTCTTTAAGACAATCAATCCGCTGCCATCTAAAACTATGTCTATCACTCTGGGTATGGACCTCTCTCAACTTCCTGTTTTCATTAGCCTTCAGCAGCCTCACAGCTTGGAAATGAGTCATACAGCAGCTTACAGCTCTCAGTAGCTCTCAGCCTTCAGCGTCCTGCAGTCTTCTCATATTTGTTTTCAATGTCAAATGATATCTGTGAAATAGAGAACTCCCTTTCAAGGTAGCATCATGATATAAAATAGTGTGTGTGTGTGTGTGTGTGTGTGTGTGTATAAAATTTCTCTGATTCAACATAACATGATGGCTTACCATTTTTACTCTGCTCTCTCTCAAGTCCTCACACACCAGTCCTCCTGGCAGCCAGTACAGCCTTACTTACACAGCATATCAAAAGCAACAGATCAGCAAAGTTCAACTGGCAGAAAATGAGGGAAGGGAGATAAAGAGTACAATGAGAACAAGTTCAAAGGGGGTAGGGAACTAACGAACTATGGCAGGATTTGGGGGTTGAGTCTGGTTGGATCAGACGTCAGTTGGGAAAGCTGGAAAGTTTTGACATTTTGGCATAATTTATGATGGGAGATTGTGAGCAAACTAAAATTGAAACCACATAGGATGAGCAGCTCACCAGTGGAGGCATGGAAGGACAAAGACGTGAGGAGCTCAATAACAGGGGAAGGGATATGCCAAGGCAGTAGTAGACTCCTGAATGTGAATAAGGGGATGGAGAAAGGGGAGGGAGAGTTTCAGGAAGAGCATCTCATAGGCAAAATGGGAAGAGATAGACAGAAAAGATTCAAATTGGGTGCAGGAGGAAAGGTAGATGGCTATATCGCCATGCCTCTTAGTGCAATCCTGTCAGATCACTGAGAAGTCAGGGATGGCTATGGCAGTATTCAGGATTTTGGGGACAGCCAGGAAACCAAGATCACCAGGACATCAGTATTGAGGTTCACCATTAGGGATTGTAGAGGGTCAATTTTGGGGAGAAGACTGTGGATGGTAACATGGGCTACTCTCAGCCTTTTGGGGAAGAGAAGCAACAGCTGGTAGGGTAGGACTGGGGTTGAGTTTATCGTCATCTGCTGGAAATTTGGGGGGGGTACTGGAGCTCTTGTTTTAACTTATCTATGCCATAACCAGTTGCACCCCAATGAAAGAATCAATTTAAAGTTTGCAATAGCGCATGGGTTGAGCTGTTAATTCTGGATTTTCTAGAACCCAGACCATGCAGGGCCCTGTAAACCAACAAGCCTATCTTAAAGATGACACACCACCAAATAGGCAGCCAATGCAGATCATGAAGCACCAGCAAGACATATTGAGACCAAGAGATTCCAACAATCAGCTGAGCTGCTGTATTCTAAATCAGCTGCAGGAGGAGTATCAATCCCCTCAAATAATAACCATAGGTGTAAATCATTGCAATAACATGTAGTACCTATACTTCATTCCATGCTGCCCTTAAAGGTTATGGCTACATTGAGGACTGGGACCCACCTGGGAGGATAACAGCCTATATAAAGATGATGTCCTTCATCCATCTGGGAGAAAAACTGCAGTTCTCAGTGGACAGTTAAATGTTACTTTGATGAACATTTAAGTTAGCTGAAGGGGGTGTTGAAGAAAATGGGGAAGCAGAAACTGCTCCGCCATGAGCTAAGATAGAGAGTAGGGAGATCCCGAGGGGAGAGAGTCCCACCACGGTGCAAAGTAATCAAGAAAGCACTAGGTTAGCAAAAGAGGAAGGGGGAAGAAGCAGTCAGAAGAAAACAGGGAGGACAGGGGAACAAAAGGAAAAAGGGGGGATGTAACAAACAAAGAGCTAACAAAATAAAAAAAGGTGGCAATATCGTCATGTACATTTCCTCTTCCTTCCAATTCTTCCTGGTTCCTCCATCTCCTCAGCAGTCCATTGAATCCTTGTTGGTCCACTCTCCTTCCCCCAATCCATTCCCATTTATATAGCTGGCACCTATTGTTGCCCAGGCTCCCCCATGTCCTCCATCACTGACCTCCTGGCTACCTTACAATTGCACGCATCTGCTGGAGAGCTCCATTTACTCGGTGATTTCAATGTGAACTGGCTCTCCACCTCCCACACTAAAATTCGTAACGACATTGCCACTCTCAATTGATCCCAGTTGATTTGCGAACCCACCCACATAAACGCCAAAACACAAAACCGTACCCTATTAGACTGCGCTCTTACCACACACCCGCACCGGGTAATCGCTGCAGGTCTCCTTCCTAACTCATTAAGCGACCATCATTTAATATATGTAGTCTGGAAAATCTGTAGGCCCAAAGCCCCTCCACCTAAAACTCTGCTGGTTAGAGCCGTCAAATCGCTGGAGCTCCCTCCCTCCCCCCACTAAATGACGGCTAATAATGACTGCTCCTTCATCCCTCACACCACCTTTATTGACTCTGCACTGGATTATTTTGAGTCCAAATTTCTCTCGGTCTGGGATACCCATGCCCCACTCAGGCAGATGTGGGTGCGAGGCTCCCACGTGCCCTGGATACCTGCTAATATCATGGACTGCCTTTGGGCCAGGGACCAAACTTGGAAGATCCACAAAGCCACTGGCTCCTCCTCAGCTTACCTCAATTATCGCACCCTTCATAATGCCTGCACTAGAGCAATCCGGAGAGCAAAGGCAGACTATTTTAACTCCCCCTTCCTTACCAATATAAATCAGCCTTCCAAATTCTGGAAGAAACATAGAAACATAGAAGTCGATGGCAGATAAAAACCGCAAGGTCCGCAGTCCCAGTCTGCCCATTTCTTTTTCTGCCTTCTGAATGTGCCATCGGCCTTTGCTCTGTCAGTGGCCTATCTGTCAATGGCCTATCTATTCATACTCATCTGTATTGCTCCCTTATGCCTATCTCATGCCTGTTTGAAGCCCTGCACTGTATTCATATCCACCACTTCCTGAGGTAGGCTGTTCCATGCATCCATCCTCCGTTAATCTGTCCTCATATGTTTTCTGATGCAGTCCCAGCACCATTTTGGTTGCCCTTCTCTGGACTGCCTCAATTTGGTTAATGTCCTTGTGAAGGTGTGGCCTCCAGTACTGAATGCAGTACTCCAGATGGGGCCTAACCAGCGTCTTGTAAAGAGGGATTATTACCTCCCTCTTCCAACTTGTGATACCCCTACTAATACACCTCAACATCCCTCTAGCCTTACCTACTGCTTTAGTGGTCTGCTTGGATGATTTCAGGTCATCAGTGATGATGACGCCCAAGTCACTTTCTTCCCTTGTGACTGCCAGCAACTCCCCTCCCAGCATATAGGTGGCTTCAGGGTTTCTCTTCCCTATGTGCATGGTCTTGCACTTCCTCGCGTTTAACTCCAATTGCCACGCTTCCGACCATTTTGTTAATTTATCCAGATCTCTTCTCATTCTGCACACCCCATCTGGATCATCTACTCTGTTGCAGATCTTGGTGTCATCTGCAAACAGACAAACCTTACCCTCCGGTCCATCTGCAATGTCACTGATAAAGATATTAAAGAGGACTGGCCCCAGGACTGGTTCCTGAGGTACCCCACTTGTGACTTGCATCTCTTCTAACTGTATACCGTTTACCACTACTCTCTGTTTTCTGCCCGCCCACCAGTTTACCACCCAGTTGACCAACTTCTGATCCACCTCGAGCCAACCCAGCTTATTAAACGATCTTCTATGTGGAACAGTATCGAAAGATTTGCTGAGGTCAAGGTAGGCAACATAAACTGCTCGCCCTCTGTCCACCACTCTGGTTACCCAGTCAAAGAAATCTATGAGATTAGCTTGACAGGACCTTCCTGTTGTAAACCCATGCTGTCTTGGATCCTGTGCTCCTATGGATTCCAGGTGTTGCACTATCCTTTCCTCAAGGAGTGCCTCCATAATCTTGCCCAATACTGAGGTAAGACTGACTGGTCTGTAGTTTCCTGCCGCCTCCCTGATACCGCTCTTGTGGAGCGGGATCACATGAGCCCTTCTCCAGTCTTCTGGGATCTCTCCTGTGCTCAGAGACTCACTAAACAGTTCTGATAATGGCTCTGCTAGTTCCACCCTTAGCTCCTTTAGTACCCTGGCATGTATGACATCAGATCCCATTGCCTTGTCCACCCCTGAGCTTATTGAGCTCTTGTATGACCCTTTCTTTTGTGAAGGGACTAGTGCCCTACCTTCTCTTCAGTAAATACTGAGCAGAAGTATCTATTTAGGATAGATGCTTTTACATGGTCCTCCTCATCACATGCCTCCTTATTCCCTTTGATCTTAGCAATACCCCCTCTGGACTTTCTCCTTTCACTAATGTATCTATATAAAGTCTTGTCACCTTCTTTTACTATTTGTGCTAGTGTTTCCTTGGTTTGGGACTTTGCCTGCCTTACTGCCCTCCCTGCTTCCCTTTAGGGAAGTTTGGTATGCCTCCCTATCTTCATCTTGCTGTATTCCCTTATATTTCCTGAAGGCCAGCCTTTTGGCTCTGACCTTTTCTGCTACTGTTTTTGAGAACCAAAGTGGTTTCCTTCTTCTTTTGCACTTCCTTGTCTCTCTAACACAATGGGATGTTGCTTCATGTATTGCATCTTTAATGCATGCCTACTTTGTCTGTATCCTCTCACCTATATTTCTTTTTGCCAGGGCTAGCTTAACTCTGTTGGCCATCTTATCAAAGTCAGCTCCTCTGAAGTCCCACATTTTTGCCTTGGAATGGGATGATTTAGTTCTAGTGGCCAAATTGAACCATACCATGTGATGGTCATTGGCCCCCAGGTGACCTTCTACCTGGAGATCTTTGATCCTTTCCCTGTTAGTCATTGCTAGATTTAGGATAGCCCTGTCTCTTGTGGGTTGTTGTACCAGTTGTTTGAGTCCCTCCCCCTGCAGTTAATCCACCATGTGTCTAGTTCTGGCAGATGTTCCTGCTGGTATTGACCAGTCTGTATCTGGCATGTTGAAGTCTCCCATTATCAGAACCTCCCCTTTAGCTGTCATATTTTGTATATCTTCAAACAGTAATGTGTCTATGTCCTCCCCTGGTCAGGAGGCCTGGAAGGTGGTGCACCCCCTTTTCCACCCCCCATCCCAGCCCCTACCCCTATTATTAAAACCGGCAGTAACACCTTAACTGACCCACTCACAGTGGTAGCCAAATTTAACTCCTTCTTTACTTCTTGTACTTCAGCACTCCTGTCCTCTCTACCCCCAGCCTCCCATGGCCAAGCCCCCCCAGCCACTCCCCAACCTAGTCAGGCCCCCTACCCCTCCTTCTCCTTCTGCCACCTTACCCCAGCTGATGTTTTTAATGCCCTCCTTGCTCTAAACCCCTTCAAAGGTAAATGCCCCTCCGGGTTGGACTCTAAAATACCCCTACTGGCAGCCCCTGCCATTGCCTCCCCACTTGCCTCTTTCTTTAACCTCTCTTTCTAGCTTGATTTATTCAATCTGAATGGCAGCACACCATTGTCATCCCCCTCCCAAAAGGTGGCGACCCCACCTCCTCTGGTAACTATCATCCTAGCTCCCTCCTCCCCATTCTGGCAAAACTCCAGGAATGCCTCATCCTCACCCAGCTCTCCTCCGTCCTCAACTCTATCTCCTTCTTCACTCCTTACTAGTCTGCGTTTAGGAAGTCCCACTCAACCACAACCTCTCTGTTAAGGCTCACTGACTCCATTCTTACTGGCATGGACCAGGGTTTCATCACCTCTGCCATTTTCATCGACTTTGAAAAGGTCTTCGATACTGTTTCACATCCTCTCCTCCTATCCAAACTATCACTAGCAGGGCTCTCTTGTGAGGCCACCAGCTGGTTCCATTCCTACCTTATAGGTAGGACTCAGTCTGTCAAGATCGGAAATTCTCTCTGCCTCCCTCCCTATTAACACTGGTGTTCCTCAAGGATCCATCCCTGACCCTCTGCTGTTCTCCATTTTCCTCAATGACCTGCCCTCTTTCTGCCCACACGCATCCATACACATGTATGTGGATGACACAGTCCTGCATACATCTGTCCCCTCTACCACTGACGTGGGAACCAGACTACAGCGTGACTTAGAGGAAGTTCAGCTTTCGTTTTATTCAAATCAGCTCTTCCTGAATGCTAAGAAATCAGTGTCCATGACCTTTGGCACAAGGCAGAGACTCTCTCGGCTCCCCCTGCAGCCCAGTTTCCACACCCTGAATGGGATGTTACTGGAGGACTGCACCTCCTTTAGATACCTTGGGGTCTGGCTTGACCAGCACCTCAACTTTTCTGTACATATTGAGGCTATCCACAAGAAACTGCACCCCAAACTGGGTGCCCTGTATTGTAACCATGGGTGCATCCTGCTGGCGGCTCACCATGCACTAGTACAGAAAATGATTCTCCCTATTTTTGACTATGGTGATGTAGTCTACAGTGCCGCTTTCAAAACTTCCCTAAACAAACTGGATACCCTCTTCCATTCCTTCTGCCATTTTGCACTAGACTGTCCTCCTGGTACTCACCACTGTACCCTATACCAAGCTCTGTCTCTCCCATCCCTTCAGGACAGGAGGCAGGCCCGCTGCATTAGTCTTACAGTAAAATTTTGGTCCCAGTCCCTGCTCTCTTATATTGCATCTGCACTCTCCCCCTCTCCCCTTCCTTCTACTCCCTCAGGACATACTGACTCCAGTACCTTGTCTATCCCTCGCATGTCCACTTCTGCTGGACAGGCAGCCTTCTCCTACCACTGACCTAAATTATGGAATTCCCTTCCCTCTACCATCCACCACACTCTTTCCCCTCACTATCTCAACACGCTCCTGAAATCCCACTTCCACTCTACCTGTTCCTGCTCCTAACCACCTGTTAACAGTGCTCTTCCTGGCATTGCTTTCTTGGCACTTGCCAGTGTATGATCTGTGTTGGCTCTTGCATCCCTGTGTAGGCTGGGATGCCTTCCTGTAGTCCGCTGTGCCACCTGTGATGTAGTTGTGCTTTCAAATTACTGTAAATATTTCTACTGTGTATTATCTAGTTACTGTGCTAACTTAACCTTTGTACTTATTGCTGTACATCTGTACTTGTCTGTACTCATTATGTATACAATGTGTTCCTTCTCCCATGTTCCCCCTCCCCCCTCCCCGGACGCATCTGGAAACGAGCAACTGTCTGCTCAGCATGCTTTCCTGGAGAAGCTTTTAAATAAATAAATAAATAATAAAATCTGGAATGCCATGTGTGCTAATACTACATGTCTGGGAAATAAGATCCCAGACCTAGAGGCCATCATGGCAGAGGCCAACCAGGATATAGTGGTCATTACTGAGACAACCATAACTGGAACATGGTCATAATAGGCTACACAATATTCAGAACAGACAGGGTAGGAAGAAAAGGTGGGAGTGTGGTGCTTTATGTGAAAGAAAGCATAAAAGCAACAAAAAATACAGAGAATTCAGTGGGGAGCAGAGGTGTTGTGGGTCACCTTCAAGTCAGGAAAACGGAGCCACTGTTTGAACAGGTATGATCTACAAGCCTCCAGCACAGGGGGAGGACCTAGATAAGGAAATGTTAGAAGAAACTGGCAAAATGGCTGAAAAGGGGGAAGTGTTGCTGGTAGGGGATTTCAATTTGCCAGATGTAGATGGAGCTTCCCAGCTGTGATTTCAGCTCGAAGCAAGGACACCCTGCACGCCACGTGTTGTAATCTGATAAGAATCTTGTGGATTTCTTTCCCCAGAGAGATGATGCAGAGCTGAGACGGACACACAGTTCTTCTCTCAGCTAAATGTGTTTTATTCCAAATTAGTTTGCTGCACACTGACAAAGAACAGAACCCTTACTGTAGCCGTATGCTGACATCTTCATGGTTTTATTTATTTATTTATTTATTTACTGGAATATTCAGAGTAACACCTTTGAGCAGAGTTCTTTTACAAAGGTTCCACAGCACAGATACAGTAGTGTTTAGTTACAGTACAGTGAAGAAACATGAATGAAAGGATCATGCAAGACCAAAGAAACATTTACAATATTTACATAATACAAGGTGTCAATCAGAAACTAGTTCCTATGCTCAAGAATAATATAACATCAGGTAATGCATTGTCTAAGGTTTTGGCAGTTGCAAGGAAGCAAGTTTGTCTACAGTAATCCAGGCATGTCAGGTAGTACAAACAGGGGAGACAATATTAGAGGGACTTGTTCAGTGGTTGCACTGTCATACGTGTTGTAGGGCGAGGTGTTAGGGTTGATTTAAATTGGTTCAATTTAGGTAACTCCAGCAGTGATGTGGGGAGTTCATTTAACCAGGTTGGTGCCCGGTACAGGAAAGCCCTCATGGATTGAGTGGTCCTACAATGTGGGACGTACAGTGCATTTCTTGCAATGCTCCTAGTAGAGTGGTAGTTAAAGGGGATATGTAGCAGAGATTGAAGGTGGGGAGATGAGTCTTAGCAGAGCTTTCTTCTCAAGTAGGCACGTTTGGCATTTTATTCTGAGGTCTAGTGTGGGCCAGTTTATACTCTGATAGAGGTTACATGTTCATACTGAAGTACATACTGTTCCAAGGGATGCTTATCCCTGAAATAGTGTAAGGTGGCTCCCGATGCAATGTGTCTGTCCAGTCTAGATTTAAATTCAGTTTTTGTTTTACTCATTATAATGTTTTCAGGTAGGGAATTCCAGGGGTTGGCAATCCTGATAGAAAAAAATATAGAAACATAGAAACATAGAAGTTGACGGCAGATAAGGAACGCAAGGCCCATCCAGTTTGCCCATTTTTTCTACCTTAGCAATGTGCCATAGGCCTGTACTCTGTCAATGGCATATCTATTCATATTCATCTGTATTGCTCCCTTATGCCTATCCCATGCCTGTTTGAAGCTCTGCACTATATTCATATCCACCACTTCCTGAGGTAGGCCGTTCCATGTATCCACCACCCTTTCTATGAAAAAGAACTTCCTCACATTACCCCTTAATCGGCCTCCCTCTAATCTCATGTTGTGTCCTCTTGTCCTGCTATTTTTCTTATACTGGAACATGTTAGACTCTTTCACCTTGTTAATGCCCTTAAGGTGTTTGAATGTTTCGATCATATCACCTCCCTCCCTCCTTTGCTCTAGGGTTTACATATTGAGCTCCATTAATCTGTCCTCATATGTTTTCTGATGCAGTCCCTGCACCATTTTGGTTTCCCTTCTCTGAACTGCCTCCCTTTTGTTAATCTCCTTGTGCAGGTGCGGCCTCCAGTACTGCACACAGTACTCCAGATGGAGCCTAACCAGTGTCTTGTAAAGAGGGGTTATTACCTCCCTCTTCTGACTTGCGATACCCCTGCTAATACACCCTAACATCCCTCTAGCCTTACCTACTGCTTTAGTGGTCTGCTTGGATGATTTCAGGTCATCTGTGATGATGATGCCCAAGTCTCTTTCTTCCCTTGTGATTACCAGCAACTCCCTTCCTTACCTATAGGTGACTTCAGGGTTTCTCTTCCCTATGTGCATGATCTTGCACTTCTTTGCGTTAAACCCCAGTTGCCACTCTTCCAACCATTTTGCCAGTTTATCCAGATCTCTTCTCATTCTGCTCACCCCATCTGGATCATATTTTCTTTGAATATGCTTAAACCTATTTCCCTTTATCTGGAGTGGGTGACCCCTAGTTTTTTTATTATCAGGTTTAAAGGAGATATTAAGAGCACACAGCAGGGCCAGACCCTTCTTTACAGCGTACATAGACAGTAAATCAGAACGTATCCTTCTTGTTTCAGTGGACATTATATTCAGTTGGGATAACCTGTCTGTATATTCTAAGTCTCTCTTCCAGTAATGGATTTTATGTACTTCCTCTGTACCTTTTCAATTTTATCTTTCTGTTTTTTTATAAGGAAACCATATTTGAGAAGCGTATTCCAGTTGGGGTCTAACATAGGCACGGTATAACGGGATTAGAACTGATTTGTCCCTTGTTGTTATGTTTCTTTAAATGGACCATGTTATGTTTTTACATCTTTTTATTGCAGCTTGTATTTGTTCATCAGTTCCAAAGGTATCGGATAACACAATGTCCAGGTTTCTTTCTGCTGCACTTGAGGTTAGGGGGATGCCACATAAAGTATATGTTACTTTTTTGGTTTTCTTATCTATATGAATCACTTTACATCTATCTAGATTAAACTTCATATGCCATTTTTGGACTCAAATAGATATGCTATCTAGATCTTGTTGTATATAATTTATTTCTGTGGATGTTGCATGTGGTCCTCTGATTTTGGTATCGTCAGCATATTTTGTTACCCAACAGTTTAGATTTTTAGTAAGATCTGAAATAAATATTTGAAATAGAACTGGCCCCAACACCGATCCCTGAGGAACTCCACTCCTAATTTCTCCAATATCTGATAAATGACCATTTATCGACACCCGTTGTTTTCTGTCTGATAGCCATCCAATAATCCAATTAATGATGGTAGAATCAGTCTGTATAGTTTTTAATTTAAGCAATAATGCATGACAGGGTGTGTGTTGTGCTGGGATAACGTCACGCCTGGGGTGATTAGGCATGAGGCCGGAGGGCAGTCGTAATCACCCGAAACGCGATGTCCCACACTTCCTGATCATCGTGTGCTGATACTAATAGCTCCTTTGTAAATTAAAAAAAATTGATTGAAATTAGTTTAAATGTGTTTTATTCCTCATTTTTCATTGAGTAGGAATACATAATTAAAAAATAGTGCAGTTCTATTGTTTGCTCAGTAGGTGGTGGTGCTGCATTTGCTGTTTCCTTGTAACACTCCCCCCACCCCACACACACACAGACTCGTTTCTTTTTCCTTTTTTTTTTTTTTGCCATCAGGTTTAACTGAGCTGGTTCTACAGTCCTACATGTACAGGCTGAGGATTTATTTTTAAATATATTGCTGCATGTGCGTGATAGGGACTCAGGAGGAGGACGTAGATGTGAATTTCCGGTTTTAAGATTGCGTGTCTCTTGAAGGAAAGGAGAGGTTTACCTTGCTGTTTTTTTGAAGGTAAAGCTTATTTTAGCCCTTGGGGACAGCTGCTGTACTGTGAGGAAGTGAGAGGTGTCAGTGAATCGAGCGACCAACAGTTACGGTCTCCGTGGGAACTGAAGCCGAATGCTTGGGGAAGAAATGGTGAGAAGTATAATTTTTCTGCGAGTTCTGTGTTGGGGACTAAAATGAGATTTGTTTGGCGGCGCGGTTTGAGCGTTGAGGTGATATATGACGAGAGGCGACTTCAGAGCTCGAGCCGGAAGCTCTGACACTGGGTTAAACGCGGGTTGAGAGCGGAATTACAAATGGGCAGGTTGCGCTGCTGAGGCGGTCCATGGATTGATTTGTTTTTAATGCGGTCATCTAGGTGCTGGGACTAGACCCGTGATGTTGTACTGGGATAACATCACGGGGCCAGTCCCAGTCTGACCAATCAGAGTCCAGGAAATTTTTTTGGTATTGTATAATTTTCTATTAATGCTCAATGTGGGGTACGGTCAAAAGCCTTACTGAAGTCTAAATAAATAATATCACATTGGATTCTGTCATCCAAGGCCCTACTTATATTTTCATAAAAACAGATGAGATTAGTGTGTACAACTCCTACCCTTTTAAAGCTGTTTTGGTCAGGATCATTTAGATCTATTTGTGAGATTAGTTTTTCTTTAACCAGACCTTCAAGGATTTTTCCTTCTACTCTTGTCAAACTTAAAGGTCGGTAGTTGCTCACATTGGCCTTGTCACCCTTTTTGTAAATGGGGACAACGTGGGCCATCTTCCAGTCTTCTGGGATTTTTCCAGTATTAATTGATGCTTCAAAAATGATTTTTAGTGGGAATAAAATATGTTCTGACATAATTTGTAGCATACGTACAGAAATTCCTTCTGGGCCTGGAGATGCATTAGGTTGTAGGTTATAAATAACATAGAAACATAGAGGTTGACGGCAGGTAAGGACCACAAGGCCCATCCAGTCTGCCCATTTGTTCTGCCTTATGAATGTGCCACACACCCTTTACATTGTCAATGACCTATCTATCCATATTTGTCTGTATTGCTCCCTTATGCCTATCCCATGCCTGTTTGAAGCCCTGCACTGTATTCATAGCCACCACTTCCTGAGGTAGGCCGTTCCATGCATCCACCACTCTTTCTGTGAAAAATAATTTCACATTCCCCTTAATCGGCCTCCTATTCTCATGCTGTGTCCTCTTGTCCTGCTATTTTCTTATATTTAAATATGTTAGACTCTTTCACCTTGTTAATGCCCTTAAGGTGTTTGAATGTTTCGATCATATCACCTCTCTCCCTCCTTTGCTCAAGGGTATACATATTGAGCTCTGTTAATCTGTCTTCATATGTCTTCTGATGCAGTCCCTGCACCATTTTGGTTGCCCTTCTCTGGACTGCCTCAATTTACTTAATGTCCTTGTGAAGGTGTGGCCTCCAGTACTGCATGCAGTACTCCAGATGGGGCCTAACCAGTGTCTTGTAAAGAAGGATTATTACCTCCCTCTTATGACTTGTGGTACCCCTTCTAATACACCCTAACATCCCCCTAGCCTTACCTACTGCTTTAGAGGTCTGCTTGGATAGTTTCGGGTCATCGGTGATGATGATGCCCAAGTCTCTTTCTTCCTTTGTGACTGCCAGCAACTCCCCTCCCAGCCTATAGATGGCTTCAAGGTTTCTCTTCCCTATGTGCATGACCTTGCACTTCTTTGCATTAAATCCCGGTTGCCACTCTTCCAACCATTTTGCTAGTTTATCCAGATCTCTTCTCATTCTTCCCACCCCATCTGGATCATCTACTCTGTTGCAGATCTTGGTGTCATCTGCAAACAGACAAGTCTTACCCTCTAGTCCATCTGCAATGTCACTAATGAAGATATTGAAGAGGACTGGCCCCAGGACTGATCCCTGAGGTACCCCACTTGTGACTTGCATCTCTTCTGACTGTATACCATTTACCACCACTCTCTGTTTTCTGTCCGTTAACCAGTTTGCCACAGTTGACCAACTTCTGACCCACCCTGATCCTACCGAGCATATTTATCAATCTTCTATGTGGAACAGTGTCGAAAGCTTTGCTGAAGTCAAGGTAGGTGACATCAACTGCTTTCCCTTGGTCCACCACTCTGGTTACCCAGTCAAAGAAATCTATGAGATTAGTTTGACAGGACCTTTCTTTTGCAAACCCGTGCTGTCTTGGATCCTGTGCCCCTATGGATTCCAGGTGTTGCACTATCCTTTCCTTAAGGAGTGCCTCCATAATCTTGCCCACTACTGAGGTAAGACTGACTGGCCTGTAGTTCCCTGCCTCCTCCCTGCTACCACTCTTGTGGAGCGGGATCACATGTGCCCTTCTCCAGTCTTCTGGGACCTCTCCTGTGCTCAGAGACTCACTAAACAGTTCTGCTAATGGCTCTGGCTCTGCTAGTTCCACCCTTAGCTCCTTAAGTACCCTGGGATGTACGCCATCAGGCCCCATTACCTTGTCCACCCTGAGCTTAGCGAGCTCTTGTAGGACCCTTTCTTTTGAGAAGGGTGTAGTGCTCACCTCCCTCCCCCCTGTGTCCATGGTGCTGAGCTGTGGGCCCTGCCCTACCTTCTCTTCAATAAATACTGAGCAAAAGTATCTATTTAGGATAGATGCTTTTACAGGGTCCTCCTCCTCCTCATGCCCCCTTTTCTCCTTTGAGTTTAGCAATACCCCCTCTGGACTTTCTCCTTTCACTAATGTATCTATAGAAAGTCTTGTCACCTTCTTTTACTGTTCGTGCTAGTGTTTACTCAGTTTGGGACTTTGCCTGCCTTACTGCCTTCCCTGCTTCCCTTAGGGCAGTTTGGTATGCCTCTCTATCTTCATCCCGCTGTGTTCCCTTATATTTCCTGAAGGCCAGCCTTTTGGCTCTGACCTTTTCTGCTACTGTGTTTGAGAACCAAAGTGGTTTCCTTCTTCTTTTGCTCTTCCTTTTCTGTCTAACACAATGGGATGTTGCTTCAAGTATTGCATCATTAATACTTGCCCTTTGCCTGTACCCCTTACCTGTGTTTCTTTTGCCAGGGCTAGCTTAACTCTGTTGGTCATCTTATCAAAGTCAGCTGCTCTGAAGTCCCATATTTTGCCTTGGAATGGGATGATTTAGATGTAGTGGCCAAATTGAACCATACCATGTGATGGTCACTGGCCCCCAGGTGACCGTCTACCTGGAGATCTGTGATCCCTTTCCTGTTAGTCAGTACTAGATCTAGGATAGCCCTGTCTCTTGTGGGTTGTTTTACCAGTTGTTTGAGGCCCTTCCCCTGCAGGGAATCCACCATGTGTCTAGTTCTGGCAGATGTTCCTGCTGGTATTGACCAATCTGTATCCGGCATGTTGCAGTCTCCCATTATCAGAACCTCCCCTTTAGCTGTCATGTTTTGTATATCTTCTAACAGTAATGTGTCTATGTCCTCCCCCTGGTCTGGGGGCCTGTAGACAACCCCAGTTCTTATGGCTGTCTCATTTCCTGTTTTCAGGGTGACCCACAGTTCTTATGGCTCCTTATGTGTTTTCTGAATTTCTGTAGCTTTGATATTTTCATTAAACTACATTATTTCCTCCTGTTTAATTTCTATTGAGTGTAATATTATCTCTTTTGTTATGTTTGGTATACTGGATTTAGGCCCGTAGACCTCACAGAAGTAATTATTTAATAATGTTGCCATTTCTGAATCAACTGATATTGTACGATTTTCATGTGTTATAGGCCCAACTTTACTTTTTGCTTTTTTCGAGAGAATTTAAGAAAGCATAGAGCACTTTATAGTTACCATATATACTCATGTATAAGCTGACCCGTGTATAAGCTGACCCCCCAAAATGCAACTGCTTTTTGTAACAAACTCGACAGACCTGCATATAAGCCGATGTCAAAATCTATCAACACAGAAGGCATAATGAATTAAGAAATACCTTAACTGTTTGTTATGCCAGTGAAAGCCGATGCTGTTGCTCTGTAAAAGAACCCATTACCCGTAGCAGCTATTGATAAATGTAATAAAGTCACAGTGTATACAGAGCCACTGGAGTCTGTTGTCACACACAATTACTGATAATGTCCCCTGCAGTACGATCTCTGTTTGTTTATGCCCTTCCGGTAATGTCACCTGCGGTACGATCTCTGTTTGGTTATGCTCTTCTGGTGATGTCCCCTGCAGTATGATCTCCATTTGTTTATGCCCTTCTGAATCAGACCCTTGAGTTTGTTTACAGGATCACTGTTTCAAGCAAAGCATCAAGCAGCAGATTATCAGGAATCTGTCAGGCAGGTTTTTAAATGCAGAGGTTTTGTTTTGCATGTTGTGTTTACAAATATATTTAAAAATGCAATGTGTATGGTAATCTCTTCCCAGGTTGTGCCTTGTTTAACATTCCTGCTACAGGAGTACCTAAGGCCAGATGGTGATAGCATTTGGGATTAGACGTCCATTACAGAGACTGTTATGGAGAATGCCTGACTTGCGTATAAGGCAAGACCCCCTAAACTGAAACAAAGATTTGGGATAAAAAACTTGGCTTATATGCAAGTACATATGGTACCTTTTCTAGCTGTGTGTTTCAAATTTAGCTCTGCTTGTTTCTTGGCCTTTTGGATTTTTTTTTACAATCCCTTTGTGCTTTTTTTAATGATGTTGCCGCTCGGACGGGCACTCTACTCAGCACAGAGGTGCAGCTTCCACTACCGCCAGCTACATCTGCTGCCATACAGAAAGCCCCTGAAGTTGCCATATGGACAGGCACTCAACTCAGCGTTGTGGCTTCCACTACCACCGCCGCCCACTACCTCTGCTGCCACACGGGAAACCCATGAAGTTGCCGCTCGGACGGGCACTCAACTCAGTGCAGTGGTGTGGCTTCCACTATCACCGCAGCCTGCTAACTCTGCTGCCACATGAGAAGCCCCTGAGGTTGTGGCTTGGACAGGCACTTGACTCAGCACAGTGGTGTGGCTTCCACTACTGCCACCACCCACTACCTCTGCTGCCACATGTGAAGGCCCTGAAGGTACGGACCATCTCTGTTGCTCCGACTTTCAAGTTTCTAGTGCCGTTCTGATGGATTGCTGTGATTGACTGCTTGCTGGGGCAGGTGTGATCTGATTCGGCTGTACCCTCATTGACCTCAAACACTGTTTTTGCTTCCTTTGTTCTGTATTTCTGCCATCTAGCTGGTTTTTCATCCCTCCCACCATCCCCGGCTCCGACCTCTATTAAATACAATTAAATCCCACCCTCTTTCTCTCCCTTTGTCACCATCGGCTACAAATTGTTTCTGTCTCCTCCACTCTCTTACAGGACCTCCACAGCACCACAGTGCTATACTCTGTTGGGTCTCGCTTAAGCTCTACTATGGGACTGATCTTTATATTACTTTGTTTGCTTAACTTGTCCACTGTACCCTCCCACTCTGGCTGGGAAGACCAACCTATACACAACCTGTACCCAGTCCTTGTAAATGAATTTCCAAAGTCCTCTTATGGAATGTCTACATGCCACAACACTCTGATTCTTGCTATTCTGCTCTCACCTAGACCCCTTCACCTCTGGCTTATTCTCCCACTCACCACTCATACTCCCTTGCTTATTAGCTCACCACTTTTATTAACTGGTTGCTGCACCTCTCAACAACAAATTGCGAATTGCCCTTCAAAAACAATGATCCCGCTACCAAAAATGAATCACTTCACAGCCTTCTTAAAACATCTAATTTTGTTGTTGCTGCTTATTTCTGGCAATATTCACCATAACCCTGCCCCCCGCTGCCTGGCGCAAGGGATAACTGCAAGACTGGGACACTCTCCCTAGCCTGCATAAACATCAGCAGCCTCATCACTAAACTTGATATCCTCACCACCTGAATCTCCCAGCACAACCCAGACATCTTATCAGTAGTAGAGACATGGCTTTCCCCAAAGATCCCCGATTCTGAAATTTCCATTCCTGGTTATGCTGTCCTCAGGCAGGATAGGCAATCCAAGAAAGGAGGGGACTGTGCACTCTACCTAAAAGAATCACTTATGGGGCATATACTGTCCACACCCTTCACCAGGAATGACATTCAGGTTCTTGCTGCCAAGGTACTGCTCGGTGTGCAGAACAAGGTCCTAATTGTGGCCTTGATCTATATACCACCCAAACTGACTAATCAGGGTCTTCACTCCCTCTTTGACTGCATCAAGCTCCTCAATCAGAACACAGAGTTAATTTTGCTCAGGGACTTCATTGTCAACTATCTGGCCCCCAATTCGAACAGCTATAAGGACACTCTCTCCACAGCCAACTTCTTGCAAATGGTAAAATCACCCACCAGAAAAAACTATAAAACCATGATGAGCATGCTATTGGACTGGGTGCTCACCAACCACCCAGAGCACATCAAATACCAAAGTACTTCCAGACTCCTTAAGTGACCATTCTCCAGTCCTTCGCACTTGGACTAACAAATTCATCAAACCTCCTCCAAAGACCATCAACAGCCATATATTGGCTCCAGGCAGCCTTGGGTCTCTCAAAACTCTTCTACGGGTTCATGACTGGACACCAATTGACACAGTCCCTGATGTTGATTCTGCACTTGAGTACTTCATCTCCAGTTTCAACTCTGCCTGTGACGCCTATGCCCCATACAAAAAGAGTAAAATCAAGGGTGTCCAAAATCCATGGTTCACTCCGGACCTTCTTAAACAAATGAAGCACTGAGACCACCTCTGGTGTCGAGCCCAGATGTCTTGTTCCCAGGCCACCATCCAGGCATACAAAACAGCAAGAAAAGCCTGCACTAGAGCGATTCACCTTGCAAAAGCCAATTACTATACAAGAGCCCTGTCCAACACATGGAAAGATGGGAAGAAATTCTGGAGCAACCTCTTGGAAGTTACAAGGAAAGACCCAAAATGGGCCCCCATAATGCTGAACATTGACGGCACCTCCACCCTGAATCATGTAACCATGGCCAATGCTTTTAACTCCACCTTCACAAACCTTAGTCATGTGCTACCCCCAAACATCTTTGCTCCCAACCCTGACACTATGTCCTCTGACAAAACAGGAAGGACAAAGGGTCATCCGCTGTTATACTTTAAATCAATCCCTGAGAGTGTAGCAAAAAAAAACTACTTAAAGTTCTTGGAAGGTCCAGACTCAGTGGTGATACTCTTGATCTGAAACTTCTTGCCCTCACCATTGACGAAGTCCTGTCACCACTCATCAAATTCCTAAACTATTCTCTCATGCTTTCCCAGTTCCCCCTAAAATGGAAAGCTGCTGTGGAAACCCCAAGTCACAAAAGTGGTGACAAGGCCCTAACCAGCAACTATAAGCCAATCTCCATTCTTCCTCCCCTCTCCAAAGCCTTGGAATGGATAGTTGCTGAGCAGCTTGTTGAGTATCAGGAAAAATACAATTTGCAATGTCCCCAGCAGCATGGCTTATGTAAAGGGCACAGCACCACTACTGTCCTACCTGAATTTACCTCTTACATTCACAATGCCCTTGAGCTTGGTCAATTGGTCGGCACTACATTGAGTGATCTAACAAAGGCATTCGACAATGTAAACCACATACTTCTGATTGAACAACTATCTCTTCTCTGACTTCCTTCAGACACCACCCGCTGGTTTCATAGCTATCTCAGTGACCGCTCCCAACAGGTCAGGATTGGTGATTCTCTCTCTACCTCTCTCCCGGTCTTATCTGGAGTCCCTCAAGGATCCTTTTTTCGCCCCTTGCTTTTCAGCATATTTTTAAACACCCTCCCTGCCTCCTGCTATGACAGAATACTACTGTATGCGGACAATGCAGTGATCTACACCTGCCACCCAGACTCATCCTTTCTACAGTCTCAGCTACGGAAGAGTTTCACAGTAGTTGAAACCTGGTTTAAAATGCAGAAAGCCAGCTTCAATTTCACAAAAACTAAAACAATGTTGTTTCATGGAACTCACAGCAAGCACAAAGGACTAGAACTAACAATAAACAACAGCTCAGGCACTACTCTGGAGCTGGTGCATCAGTTTAAATATTTGGGTGTGACCCTTGACTGCATGCTTGCTTCCACCAAACATGTTGGTCATGTTGCCAAAACCTTGAAAACCCGCCTAGGGTTATTATATAAGCATAGACACTGCTTTACAGCTGAAGCTCTAAATCTTGATATTCAGAGCTCTGTGATCTCAATCATCGACTATGGGCTTGTCATCTACAGATCAGCTACTGACACTGCCATCCATCTCATAACCATAGCCCTTAACAAGGCTTGTTGTCTCCTCACCACATCTGCCCACCTTGCCCACACTTGCAGTATTTACAAACAGGCAGACTGGCTCCAGCTAACGGGCAGGTGTAAGTACCAGACCTGTATCTTAGCAAAGAAGACTGCAATGGGTCTTATGCCTTCTGGGGTTCAAACTTTATTGACCCTTTATGGTATCTTCCACCTAACCAGAAGATCAGAGTGTCAAACATTTACTGTTCCCCGGTCCTGGACCACAAAAGGTCATGCTCCTACATAGTCAGAACATCTTGCTGGTTCAACTCTCTTCCATCAGAAATTTCCAACATTGCCTCACTAGGAGCTTTTAAGCACTCTCTTCACCAGCATCTTGTAGCCAGTGCCTCCTGTGATTGCTTCTCCTAGCTTGTTTTAAGTTTGTCCTATCCTGCCGCACTCTAGGACCTTCCCACTCCTCCCCCTCTAGCACTACCCTTTCCTTCCTTTTGAGTTTCACACAATGCTGTTCTTTCTCCCTCTTTAGTTCCACACTCTGCCCCAACCAACTTCTCCAACCCTAGCTTTCTGCCCTTACACCTCCACCCCCTCAAATTGCTCCACCCCACTTTCCTCCCACCCATACCCACTCCCCTTCTGTTCCTTTATCCACCTTTACTCCTTTCTCCTTCCTACCATTTTCTTCATCACTCTACCCTCTCCCCCTTACTCATATTTCCTCCCCTCCTTTTCCTCTCCTACACTGCCACTTCCCTCTACTTCCCCCTTTTCACAGTGCTCCCTGAACTGCTTTTCTTCCTCCTGCTTCTCTCCCTACCAACCACTATTTTGCCTCTGCACTTACCTCCAAAGCAATTTCCCTTAGGCATACATTGTACAATGCCTACAACTATGTTGCTGCCGGTAAAATATGCACATGCATTTTATTTGACAATGTATTTGACTGCTCCCAGTTATATGCCATATAGTTTGTAACTTCACATAAATCTGTTTTCTCTATGTCATTACTTGTGGTGTTTCCTGACGAGGAACTTTTGTAAACGAGCCCTGGCTCAAAGGTGTTATCCGATATCTTAATAAATTAATAAATAAATGTTTTTGCTGCTTCTAGTTGAGTTTTTAAATGTTTACTATAGCATCTATTTTTCTTTTTGATTAATTTTCTTATTTTATTGGTAAGCCACGTTGGTCTTTCGGCAGTATTCTTGGTCTTTTTTATCTGAGGGATGTAGGCTTCACTGATACCTAGAATTACATGTTTTATCAGGTCCCACATTTCATCTACTGTTTTTTTCTTTCATAAGGGAAGCCCAATCAAGTTGTTTCAGGGATTGATGTATTTTTGCAGTATCAGCCTTTTTATAAAGACAAATTTCTGTTCAGCCTGGTATTGGGATATATTCATATTTTAATGAAAACATAATAAAATTATGGTCACTATTTCCTACTGGGGGCTGTGTTGCACAATTTATCATTTGTAATTGGTTGGAACTTAATATTATATCTATAATATGTTGCCCTCTTGTTGGCGAGATGATATGTTGCACTAAATTCAATTTGTTACAATGGTCTATGAATCTATTTCCTGCTGATCCTGTAGCTCTTTTTTTTTTGCCCAGTCAGTACTGTGCAAGTTTATGTCTCCTAGGACTACTAACTCTACCATTTCACCAGCTGCCTCTATTTCTATCATAAGCTCTTCTGTAGCTTCTATCGAAGCAGGCGGGGGGGCAATAAATGGAACCTAGTATTATCAACTCGGAATGAACACCACATTTTCTTACCCATATTGATTCAGTTTTTGAGTATGACATTTTATTTTATGTGAAATATCTACTGAGTCCACATTATTCATTACATATAGTGCACCACTCCTCCTCATTTATTTTCTCTCTTTTGACTATATAAAGTGTATCCATCTAGTTTTGCTCCCCATGTCTCAAGTCTTATCAGACCACCATGTTTCACAAATTGCAATGATGTCACAAGGATTAGTGGCTATAAGTGCATGCAAATCATCAATTATGTTGCTTATACTCCTAGCATTAAATGAGAGAAAGGAGATATTACTACATAACTTATGATTTGGTTTGAGAATTTTAGTAAGGGTACTACTTGTTTTGCTTTTGCAGAGGTTTTTGCATTGGCTTTTCCCTCAGATAGTCAGTTGAAACATAGTATATTTAGAGTTTCCTCCAGGTTTTTAGCTAAACGTCTTGCCCCTTTTTTATTTAGATATAGACCATCATGTGAAAATAATGCTTTATTGTTATAAAAAGAATCCCAATTATCAATAAATGTTTCACTAAAAAATGATTTTGTGGCATTAAATAGCATCCTGGTTGAACTCGGATGCACTGTATGTTTCTTAGAAATCTTACCTGTCCTCAGAGCATCCTTTGAAAAACACTGCATATTAAGGAAATGAATGGTTGAGAAAATGGTTTGTCAGACAAAACACTGCATGCATTACTCACTGGGAGAACTTTGTAGATGGAAACTCCTTGTATTGTTGGGATGGCCTGCACTTGAGTAGGAGGGGTAGTGCACTACTTGGTAAAGCATTTCAGAAAGTCATAAGTAACATTTAAACTAGGCAACAAGAAGGAGAAGAGGCATAAAACCTCATCGCTAACAATTGGTACTTGAAGTTCCAGTATCAATCATTGCACATACTGATGTTCAGTGCTAGAAGCTTGAATATTAATAAACAGGGTTTTAAATAATTGAGTAGCACTTGTTTTCCCTTGGGACAACACTAACTGTACAGAAAGCATTTATATGGGTTTTCTAGAAGTGTTATGTTTATTAAATACAGTGAGGCAAGTGCTATGCATTTTCAAAATGTTTTAGAACTTTTATGAGCAAAACGCTAATCAATTTTTAGAGTTAAATAAAACCCTGATAAAATGTTGGAACATGGAATTAGGACATTAATACATAATTATGATATAATTGTGGTCATAGAGACCTGGTGGGATGATTCTACTGCCTCACACAAAGAACTGCCAAACTACAAGCTGTATCAAAAAAATAGAGATGGTAGAAATAGTGAGGGAGTCTGTCTTTTTATACATTATACCCTACCTTCGTTTGAAATAAATAATAGCTACAATACAGAAAGAATTTGGGTCCAAATTAATATCAGGGGCCAAACTAAACTTATGGTGGGGAATTGCTAGAGACCTCCCTCAGCAGATCCACAGTACACTAATACATTGATTAAAGAAATTACTGAGACATCCTTAAAAGGAGATGTTCTCATATTAGGGGATTTCAACCTACCCCAAATTAATTGGATCCAAATGAAAGGAGGCAGTGTACAAGAAAAGAATTTCATAGATGAAATGCTCAATCATAGTCTAGAACAATTAGTCTTGAGTCCAACGAGAGGAAATAATGTCCTGGACCTGGTCCTGATTAATACTGAGGATAAAATCAAAGATATAGAAATCAAATCCCCTTTATGTAATAGTGATCATAACGCAGTCCATTTTGAAATCATGTTGAAAAACCCTATCTACAAAAAGGACACAGTTAATAAAGACTATTATAAAGCAAATTTATGTAAAATTAACACACTCTTACAACAAACTGATTGGGCAGCTAGTTTCAAATACCTAACCACAGATCAATCTTGGATACAATTAAAAGACACAATTGCTCAGTTAGAAAAGGAATATGTACCAGACAAAATAAAATACAATAATAAGGAAAGGTCCCTATATGGTTTAAGCCCTCAATAAAAAAGTGCATCAAAATGAAGGAAAAACTATTCAAAAACCTCAAGAAAAATCCTTGTGAGGATAAGATTAAACTATACAGAATTGCACAATCTAAATAATAAAAATAGTATTACTAGCCAAACAAAGGACAGAATTTAAGATAACGAATTCACGGGATAACAAGAAGGCTTTATACTCCTCTATAAATGGGAAAAAGGAACAAATGGAAAGTAAGACCACTTGTACATGAAGGCAGAGAAATAGAATTGGATAATAAATCAGTGGACCTCTTCAATTCATATTTTTGTTCAGTCTTCACAAAAATAATAGTTGTTAACCAGTATGTACAATATGGAGAAAATTTAGATAATACGTATACCATCTCCCCTGAAGAGGTCCTAAATGTCTTAAGTACAATTAAAATAAATACCAGTCCTGGACCAGATAATATTCACTCAATGTTTTTTATTGGTACAGCACATTCAATCACATTTCCACTATCCATCATTTTTAATAAATCATTAGTTGAAAACAGTATTCCCTTGGACTGGCTGCAAGCTACATTGATTCCAATTTATAAAAAAGGGAGTAAAGCTTCAGTTCAGAATTATCTGCCCATAAACTTAACCTCTATCATCAGTAAGCTAATGGAATGGATTATTAGTTTTTGGATTTTACTTTTAGTCATTGGGTGTAAATGTATTTGTACTTACAAGTTGGTGGGAGGACCATTCCACCAGCCTGTCTGCTTCTACTTTTCTATTCTTTGTTAAAAATAAGGAAATTCTATGCAAAAAACTTCATTAATGCATCAGTTAAGGTTTTTCTACAGTGACAAAATTAAGAAATTGACATTGTGGGGTTCCCACCCCTGAACCAATTCCCCCATCAACAGGCATTGGGGTGTGCGCTGGGGTAATTGGCCCTAACTCTCACCCCATTCTTCTACACTGCACCACCTCAGCTTGTTTACACATGGGATGGGGTAAGAGTTAGGCTGACTACTCCCAACGCTACCCCTGATGCCTGTTGGTGGGGGGCGGGGTGGGGGTTCAAGGGTGGGAACCTTAATGTTGAATTTCTTTGCTTTTATCTCTGTAGAAGAACCTAACTGATGCATTAATGACATTTTTTTACATGGAATATATATATATATGTGTGTGTATATATATATATATATATATATACATATACAAAGTCACACATGACCCCACAATGCAAAGCATCATGGGCTGCATATGCAAATCACCACAGAATATTATGCTGGTTCAACTTTATATATATATATAGTTACATGTCTCTATTTGCAATACATTTGTTTACAGGCATTGCTAGTATCTTTTGAAAGATTGTCTGACTTGTAATTACTAATTTTGAGTATAGTTCATGAAATAATGAGCTTAGTATTTGTTATTTCATACAGTCCCCATTATGCCTTATGCATAGCATATAAATTCAAATCATTCCAAGGCCATTGTGACATATAATATTAATACTGAGCAGCAAATCAGAGCTCTTTTCCTAATAAAAGGCTGCTGATATAATAAATAAAGAACAAAGTCATAAATAAGGAACCACTGGCTTATGGAAAAATCTACAGGGATTTGATTCTGCCTTTGTGGGGAAAACACAAGCAAAATGAGGATTTCTTACAGAGTAATGGTTATTTGGATCTGGCAGCACTGAATATTTCTTATCCTATATTTTGTATCCTGGATTGGGCAGGGGAGATGCTACATCTCATTGTCATAGGGATTTTTATTTACACATTTTTTCACTGCATTTACTCAGGCTGTCCCAGATTAGATTCACTATCTTGTTTTCAGTAGGGTAATGATTTTACCATTTTTATAATGTATTTATTCAGGCTATCTATTCCAGGACCCCCGTATTCAAAGGAGATATGCAGCGCATCCCAGTGGAAAAGAGAGATGTGCCACACAACTCCAACAACGCGCAGCAGCATGATATTCAATTGTGCAGGATGTACCGGCCACAAGGGAATGGGCCAGGGCACACACAAATGGTATGCTATTCAAGTCGAGGGGGCAATCCCATGCATACGTCATGCTGCAGCATATTCAGTGGGAATGTGCCCCTCACAGTCCAGAGTACCGTGGCCCATAGTTAGGCCATGAATAGCTGGCCAAACCCAGCCAGCCACCCACAGGCAGGCTGCAGATGTGCACCCAGGTGCACAGCAGCCTGGTGGCCCTGGTGGACTAGCGGTACCCCATTTCCATTCCCAATCTAGCCAACTCCTTCCCTGAAGAGCTCTAAAGTGTAGGGCCCCCCAGACCCGATTGCACCAGAGGAAACCATGGTCCATATCCATAGTCTAGAGGACTCCCATCCACTGCCCCTGTACACAGACACCCTCACTTCCCCCATACCCAACCTGTTGCAAAGACTGGCACTGCCCTCCACACCCTGCCATGAGCAACCATTGACTGAACTGAACTGGGGCTGGGGACCTGCATTCTGGAGTGATCCAACTGGCTGTGCTGTGCATTGGGGCACCATGCCAGCTGCGGATCCACCAGTGTATGCAGCTGTGTGTACGTCCCTGGCAAACTGAAGAGGAAATTTACATACCTCCAATGCATGCCTTGCTGATACTGTATCTTCCTGCTGTCATACACTGCTGCAAGTCCACACTCTCCCCTGTTTCCCTGTGTAACATGCCACCCTCTGGACTGCTGAAGTATCCCAGGTGCCACGGGGTGCAGTATCCTGTAATGCCATTTGCAGAGTACACTTCAGGCTATAGATAGTTCATCTGCAGTTCCCCAATTGTACAAATGAATGGGAGTGTGGCTGTAACATGCCTGTTTTGGGACCTGTGTGAGTGGGTACAGCATCAGCCATCACTCACACTGAGCAGTGCAATGGCACCGGGATGATGGAACTGCATGCCAGTGCCTGAGGAGTATGGCCACTGGGTGTTATCACCCACATACAGCTCATGCCTACATATAACACATTCCAGCATCCTACTGTGAGTGCTCCACCACCCGCCGATAGAGTGGTACGATCCCATTACAGAGCTAGTTGTCACAATGGGATGGGCAGGGGAGCAGGGAGGGGGATGTCTGTGCACTGTTGAGGGGTAGTGGAGGCCACTACACTATGGACATGGACTGTAGGTGTATTCAGGTGCAATTAGGGATGGCATTGGGGTCCCTACAATATGGAACCGATAGAGCCTAGACTCCGGTACGATCAGGGCTGGTGGAATTGGTGGGGAGGTGCCACTAGACCACAAGAGATTTCAGGTCCTGTCCCACATGGAGCGATTGGGGCCAGGGCTTGGGGGTGAGAGCTGCTCCAGTGCATTCTTCCCGATGCCAACATACAAATGGGCTGGCAATGAGCATGCATAAGGCTCCTTTGCACCCTGCATGCTCAATTAGTTAATTTGCATTCCTGGGCTGAATATCACCCATGGGGGCAGCAGTGCATACCAATATGTGCCACACATTCCCCCTGGAAGGTATTCAGTCAGGGTCACCATGGATGCACCTGACTTGGCATCCGCCTGCACTGCGACTCCCATCCAGGGTCACATTTTCAACAGGAATGATAAAGCCTGCCAGGATGAAGCACAGTATCACAGGTTTAGTGCATGACAAAAGGGATTAACTCCCTTTGAAATTGCATTGTTTGCTGCAGTAACTCTGCTGCAGAATTCTGCAGTGCTGTGCTTCATCCTGGTGAGCTTCACTGTATGCACACTGGGGGGCGCATTCTCTTTGAATATTGTATCAGTGCTGACCAGCGCACCCTCTTTGTGCAATGCATCTTTCTGCTCATGCATCGATCTGGCACTTAATATATCCCCCAGATGTAAAATATTGTTTTTAGTGCATTCTGATTTTACACAATGCAGCATAATATTGTGTAGATGTAGAGCCCCACTGAAAATAAGATGCCATTTCTTCTTTGAACTATCCAGGCAAAATATATAGCAATCAGCAGGCATATTCCAGGAAAACCCATTGTAAAAATGTGTAAAAGGAAGACCACATTGAAACTGCCTCTCCACAGATCTGCATTGTACAATTCATTAGAAATAATGGGTAAAAGCATCCCAAAAGCTTTTCACAGCCATATCAGCTCTGACCAGAGTTTGTTTAAACTAGGGATGCTTTGAGGCCTAATGGGGTTGACAGTGTCCCTTTAAACATGTTGTTTGTTTTATTTTTCAGATTGTTGCTCTGAGTAGTGAAAACAGTGAACAGTTATTAGAAACCATATTCAGTGTGGGGACCTTTTCATTTTTTAATGTGAAATGGGGATTTTCAACTTCATTATACCACAGACCTACTTAGGGCTGCAGTGGAAATCAAAGCTACAGTGGAAATAACATGTTATTTCTGCTGCAGCTTTCAAAATAACCATTTTTATTCACCAGTGTTATTCATCACCCCCATTGTATACATAGGTATTATCTCATGAGGTAGCTCCAGATATGCACGTCATCCGGTTTGGAAAGTTGGGTTTACTGCACACGTGCACAGTGGCAATAACAACAACATTCCAAACCAGATTACATGCTTATCTGGAGCTACCTCATGGAATAATCGATGTAAACCATGGGCGTCCTTAATTTTATTGGCTTGTCTCTGCCTCCTTCAGTGCAAAAAAAGTGCTGTGTAGAAAGAAATTATTTCCACTTTTTTGTGTGTATGTACTGTATCTCTTGCAGGTAAAAAACATGCTGTGTTATGTAAATGGATTATCTTTCTACAGATTTTCTTTTATTTCTACTTTATTAATAACTCAAAGCTGAGACAAAAAAAAAAGAAACACTGAGCTGAGAAAAAGTTTTACCAGACTCAGAATTGATCTCTTATCCATGGCTATGTGTTTTGGGTGATTTAACAAAATTCATCTAAAAGAAATAATTTGAACCTAATTTCTTGCTTACAATTAATCCATAAAGCATTTTGTTTTAGTTTGTCCAGTATATCAAGATTTGAGGAACTTTTTTTAGGTCCAATTTTGTCAAAATGTTGGTCAGATCCAATCTCTGTAAACATTTCTTCACAGTCATTTTTCTGCTGTCTTCTAATGGCACAGTGATGGTAGAGGAATTGGCAATTGTTGCTGCAAAAACCATTAATGAAAGGCAACTGAAGACGTAATGTGACTATATAATTCACTTCATTTTAGTTTTAACCTTATGACAAACTACAAAAAGTAATAGATCTATTATAATTGTTCATTTCTTTCATGATCTGGATAGCCTAACTTATTGCAATGTGGTTTTTTAAACATTCTGTATGTATGTTTTATTTAATTATGGATGTATGCATGCTTTATTTAAACAATGAGGCATGACAAGAGGTGTGTTATGGTGGGATAAAGTCCTACCTTGGATGGGCTGAAGCACGAGGCAAAGCCGAGTGCTTCCATCATTTGAGAAGGGCTGTTAACCCATCATAATGCACTCCCTGGAGTGCCTTATTGCGATTGTGAAATGGATCCTGTTTAGTAAATTGGATCTGTTTTTTAAACATATTTTTGTTGTGCTACTTTCAGCTGGGCTGTTGTGCTGGGATAATGGCTCAGCTGAACATACCTCTTGGACAATCAGAAGTCAGCATTCTTTCTACCCATTTCATAATGTGGGTGATGACTCATGTCAAATACATAATAAACTTGAACTGAGCTGAACTAAGCAATGGGCCCAGATGGAATACTCCCCAAAATCCTAAGAGAGCTGGCTAAAGAACTACTCAGTCTACTGGTGATGATATGGAATGAACCAATCAGACCTGCCTTTGTACCAGAGGATTGAAGAGTGGCACATTTGTCAATGCAGAATGTTTGCTTGCATGTTGTGGCAGTTTGGTTAGCCTGTATTTTCATCATGATTTTTTTATAACCGCACCTTATAATCGAGATGGTGAATTTAAAAAAAATTCCATCCAAAAAGTGATTTCATGGAGTGACTGTGAAAACATTGTTTTGGAAGGAATTTGAAAAATTACACCTGATTTGTTCATGAGGTTTGGTAAAAAAAGGCTAGGCTAAAAATGTGGGGTCAAACTCTGGAAAAATATTAATGTTGTTCAACTCCCCACACGTAGCGTGTCCAGGGAATAAAAAACAGTGCAGGCTAGGGAGACCAATCCCAATACCATGAACAACTGCAACAACAAGCTTGCACTCCAGGAGCACAGTGACTCAAAATAATCTCTGAGTCACACTAATTAACTCACAGAAATATGCTATTATTTCTGCAGACAGCAAACAATGGAGGCACAAGAAGACAAAGCTCAGGTGCTTCAGACACCTAGGGGATTCTTGGTCACGGGGCATAACCAACAGACTGACATTCAAACCTAAATACCAAACTCTTAAAGGTAGATCAACATATAAATAATAAAGAATGTAACATAGCTTAAAGTGCAAAAATACATAAATGTGATACTAAATGTAAAAAGGTTTCATGTGAGGTGAATGTTAGTGCAACTATGGACTGCTAACTAGGAAAGAGCCTTAGTAATTTTAAATTCATTAGTGCTGGTCTTCAAAATATGTGACTTGCAGGTTATATAATGAGGTATACTAATCCAATGTGAGAAATCATACTAACAAATAATAAACAAACTAAAATATTACTGGTATTTGAAACAGTGGAGACAGCACAGAATGGGGATAGATAGAGGAAAGTAGAATGATAACCGGGGGGACAGCAAAAAAGCAGTCACAAAAAACAAAAAGACAAGACCAGAGAAACAAAAATAGGGAAATAGGGAAGACAGGAGAACATAAGAACAAAGGATAACATTAATGGGACAATGCTGGATAAAGGGAGGGATTGAACAATATGGAGGGGAAAAAGCATAGAGATTTCTATCAAACCGCAAGGTAGGGAAAATGCTTGGTATTGATAAAAGCTAAGCCAAAATTTAGTGCTGGCAAGAGACAAATACACTATTAACATTAAATACCAGTCCCTGTCAATTCCATAAATTATCCATTAGAATGTAATTCGTTTCTGTTATAAAATGGGTAAAAGAAATCCTTCACCCTGATTGGTCAAAAGGCGTGTCCTTACCTGTCAACAAACTGAAAGGTGGCACTACTTTCCTAATACCTTAACCTCCATAGGTGAAAGGGCAGCAATATCATTGAGCAACTGATTTCTTCCATCAGTCCCTCTGCAACCAAAACTGATCTTCCATCACAAACATGGCTGCTACCTTTACACTGTAAAAACCTTCAACTGGGCCCTAAAAATAAAACTACCTTAAATAAAAAATAAAACAAATTAAGTAAACATTGTTTCCCTGATCATCACACTCTCCTTACAAACATAAACAAATTAGAAACATTACGTATTGTTTATAGTTTTCATTACAACTGTTTCTTTACTAACAGTGAAAAATCCCCCTTCTGTCTTTACCTGCTCATTAGGGAAACCTCTTCTGCTTGCCTTGACAGTGAGATAATTGAGTTGCTAGCTCTAAAACAGCCCTTTGTTGTCTTGTGTGTACAGTATGTTGGGAGAGTAACATTCTACCAGCGGAACTAAGCAGAATTTTGAATCCCTGTATTCCATGGTAAACATTCCATGATAAACATTCTGTGACTTGAATGAGGGAAAAAAATAGAAAAAAAAACAGGATGAAGAAAGTAGGCAATACAGTAATACTTAATAAACAAAAAAAAAGGTGGGAAAACACAGTTACAGAGGCAGACCCAAACTGCTCAAATTATACATTGCTGTCCCTCCAACTCACTGGTTTAACATTTTTCAGTGAGTGGCTGTTCAATCAATTTTACCACTCCTCTGCCCAAGTCTGGGGACTATTTTTCACCATATTTAAATAAAATAACAGACTATTATTAAATCTTTAATAATGTGTCCAGTGTTTTGTTTGATTGTTGTAGAAATAGTTGTTACCCATTTTATAAGAGCAGTAAGACACTTCACGATGTGGGTTGTTGATTGATAAGAGCACCACCCATCTACTGTAGTCACTCGGTGCAAGCGCCTCGTGCCTAACAACGTACCTGGGGGCATGCTCTTATCAATCAACAACCCAAACCCTGTCGTGTCTTATTGCTTTCTTAAACAATAAACAGTGAAAATGCTTGTGCAACTCTGTTGCCAGATCACGATTCAAATACTGTTATAATACAAAACCTGTTATAAAAAAATTGGATGATTCAATACAGTTACACTATAAAAAAAAATGAAACTGGTTGTTTTTTTTTTTATTTAGATTTACATTTAAATTGAATGGTTATGGCCAAGGATCAGGGACCATAGTGTCTCCAGTATGAAGGTTAGAAGGGGTGGGCAGGGTGGATGGGACTTGTTTATTAAGAATTAGTACATGTTGATCTTGGCCACAGAATTTTAACTGCATGTGGTGAACATGTCTCCTGATGTTATCCAACCATAACAGCATAGTGCTTTAAACGCTAATAATCGATCATGTCACTAGTCTCTTCATGTCAAGCCACAAACTGCTAATACATGTTGGTATTACACATTGTACTGGGTGCCAGTGCCACTTGCAGGGGAATACAAAGCACTATGCAGATATGAACGGGTGACATCAGGATGCATTCACCCACACCAATGGGTGGTGAACATGTCTCCTGATGTTATCCGACCATAACAGAAATAGTGCTTTATATGCTAATAATCCATTATGTCACTAGTCTCTTCATCGAGCTTCTGTCCTAGTTCATTTGACAAAAAAAAAAAACAGAAAAAAAATCTGCTTTATCCATTGTAAGCAATTTTTTTTTTATTTATTGCAAAAGTGCCACAACCTGTCGGGGACAACCTGTTAGTTCCGATCACTCCATTCTGGTGCTTGGACTGTGATGGGAGTGGAGAAGCTAGTTCACTGTTCCCACAGTCAAACAAAAAGTATCTATACACATATCCTTCATTTCTTTCAATTTCTGTTTTAAAAAGACACAGGCCCTTCCTTCTAACCACACAGATCAGCTGCATTACTCTCTCCATTGGATGCCACAGCAGTACAAATACAAGAGGCAATGACATCATCACCTAGTAGGTGGAAGGATGCCGTTATAGTGTATAGTGCAGTGTTGTTCTGCTTAGAATTCCACCCCTTTGAAAATGCAGTTCTACCACAGTTCCAAGGTCATGGAATGCATTTCTACCCTACTGTGGTAGAACAGCATTCTAGAACCTCTAGAGACTTCATGAGCCAGTTTCATTTAGAAAACAAAAGAACTCACAAAACACATTTTTCACACAGTACTATACACTATAAAAAATACCAGATGAGCAACTTCATGCACAGTCAGTGTGTTTTGCCACCTTGGGGTTCTGATTCCCATGGACCTCTCGAGCTTTGCTCTCAAGGTCAGAAGGAATCAGAACTCCTCTGTGTCAGAACACACTGGTTCTGCATAGTTGCCCATCCAATATTCTCTATGTATTTTCCTATGGAAGAAATCATACACTCCATAAATTTGAATCTGCAGATCATTTCTTTATACATCTTAACATTATTTTTGTTTTCCTAAAAAGTAAAAACAGAAAGTAGACCATTTTATATGTGTGATAAGACACTTTAGGGTATGTATGGAACACATTTTACTGCATGCCAGTGGCTAAAGGACTTGTGCCTTATCACGCCTCTGGCCATGTCGTAGGATATGGTCCATGCACACCCTGTCACGTGTCAGTGTTTACAAAAGGACCGTTTGCGAAACTTTCACCTCTGTTGGTAAGTTTTCCCATAAACTATAATGGGGAACCATTTCTGTTTATTAAGCCCAATGTTGCTGCCATTTATTTACATTTCCCATGGTGGCGCTCAACATCAGGCGGTGACATCAAGTGCTGTACCTGCAAACTGTGTGTGAGCCGGTACCATAGCAGTGAGTCAAGAATAAGGATAAAAGTACCATTGGTACTGCTTATGATTTCTAATGGGTTGGAAGTGCCAACATACCAATCACGAAGTGGCTTTCTGCATGACCATTGTGTAATGTAAGATTCAAGTTAGTGTAGTTGAAAAGCCAATTTTGTTTTCATGAATTCAACACTAACATCATTCTCCTGTGTGTTACATACACCCGAATGTGTCTGTGTCTTCCTTGTCAATCCGTTAAGTTTGTTGGTGAGTACATGTTTTGTCCAATTACTTAATTATGATTTTCTTCTCCATATTCATGGTATTTCATCAATATTTATACATGCCTGTTTATGTTTTTTATTACAGGCAGAACTCTTGAATTTGAAGCGTCCTCCAAAGCTGAAGCCTGGTGCAGTCCCTACAATCTTTCCACAAAATAAAGATAAGCAGCAAAGGCCATGCATGTCAAGTGAGAGACATGCGGAGCGGAAAAGGCACATGGAGGTATGTGACAGATGGGATATGTTTGGGATCAGGTGACAGTCTTTCAAGCTGGAAGGGTGCAGGTTCCACAGTGATCTGAGGATGCACAATGTCACAGCAAGGGTGGTGTCAGTGTTGAATGCTGTGGCATACCAAGTTGTATCATTGCACAGTGTTGGTTGCTTCAAGAGGGGGTGGGATATGGGGGCATATGAGGTGGGGGAAGATTTAGTGTAATGCACTGAACTGCTGCACACTTCAGCTAACTAGATGTGCCACATGGCCTGTATCTGCTGACAATTTTATATGTTGATATGCTTGTATTTAAATTCATGTAATATTATCCATTGTAAGCAAAATTGCACGTTTCAGAGTCATTATTTTGTTTTAATTATTAGGTGTTGGAAGACATGCTAAACATAAGTAAACACCCTCCTGCACAGTGCAACAATGACCCAATTCCAGGAAGTACTGAAGCTGAAAAATTCATGGAGTGTGGAAATGAAGATCAAGAGAATTGTGTCCCCTCGTCTGAGAGCACCATACATTCCATGAACATGGAGGTAATGAATAGAGTAAGAAACAGTTATCATATATTTGTATATATGTTTTACCAATGTAAACATTACTGGTAATATTAACTTGTTTATCATTTTTTCCGAATTAAACAATGCAACAGGTATCAACGTGCTGCTGTCACTGTCCTCTATGAAGTCTGTTGCAATGGCTGGTACTCAAACTGAATACTTTGCATTGGGTAAAGGGGTTCAGTGGCCAGAGTATGCATTCAATTACTTAGGTGACTGCAGCAAGGTGATCAAGGACAACTTGTATTTCTTGTCGTCTTGCTTGGAAGACGAGGAGCCGACAGTATCCACATCTGGATTTTTTGAGTGCTCTACTGACATCAGCTGTGTTGACAGCTACAGTGATGACTGTACAATGATAACTCAAGTTGTAGTGAATACATACTGTCTGAACAGGATAGTGACGCAGAAGACGCAAGTGAGTCTGAAGAGGGAGATGAACAAGAAGAAGATGAAAGCAGCACATTATTTCTTGGCAATAACAAGTTCATAGGATATTATGAACAGTTGCTTGAACTTGTCAAACATTGTAGCCTGTGTGCAGATAATGTGGTTGAACGTACTGCAAGATTGCAGGGTACAATACTAACCCTGGAAATGCACTGCTGTAATGGACATGATACTATGTGAATTTCACAACCATTTGTGAACCGCATGGCAGCTGGTAATTTGGAAGTTTCAGCAGCCATTCTTTTAAGTGGTAATTACTTTTCTGAGATACAACAATTCTTTGACTTACTCAAATTAAAGTTCATAAGTGTTAACACGTTCCATTGCATACAAAAGAAATACCTGTTCCCCATAATAGATAAAGAGTGGAGGTCAATGCAGGCCAACATAATTAATAAACTGAAGGTAAAGGACATTGTTAGGGTTTGTGGTGACAGCAGATGTGATTCACCCAGATTCTCAGCTAAATATGGAGCTTACACTGTCATGGACATGGATACCGAGAAAATAATTGATTTTAATATTATACAGGTGACTGAAGTGGGAAGCTCAACAAACATGGAGAAGGAGGGGTTTATTAGAACTACTAATGGAATATTAGGTAATGGTGTGCAAATATTAACAATTGCGACTGACCGCCACACCCAGATTGGTGCTTTAATGAACAAAAAATACACACCCGAACATCACATAAAACATCAGTTCGACATGTGGCACTTATGTAAATGGATCAAAAAACAACTATTTGCTAAAGCCAAAAGTAAAGGCTGTGAAGATTTAATGCCATGGATAACATCCATTTCAAATCACTTTTGGTGGTCCAGTAACGAGTGTAATGGTGATCCAACTTTGCTGAGGGAGATGGTGTGATCTATTGTGCATCACACTGTGGACCAGCACAGCTGGAATGGATCCAAGAAATTTCATTAATGTGCACATCCATGACTACTAGCAGAAGACCGTCAACAGAAAATATGGTTAAAACCAAACTCACAGGCTCATGAATCATTGCAGAAAGTACTATTCAATACGAGGTTGGTAAAAGATATTGATAAAGTCAAAGACTTCTGCCACACCGGTTGACTGAGGTGTTTCATTCCTATTACTAAAATATGCTCCCAAGAGACAGCACTTTGGGTACAAATCCATGATAGCGTGGCACCAAATTGTTGCTATCGACCACAGTCAGAATGTGAGTAGACCTCAAGCCAGGACAAAATCTGGAGATACACAATACAGGTTGGTGTATCCTAAGAGCAAGAAGGAATGGGTTGCGAAGACAATAAAGGAAAAAAAAAACATATGCCATGCAGCGTAACATGATGGAGAAAGTCATCACAAGTCGAGCAGTCAGACATCCACCAACACCAACAAATTCAAACATCACACTAAAAATATTGCCAGTAAAGGCAGGCCAGACAGGGCGACAGTAATTGCAAGTCATGTATCTCGCTTTGGTGTAAATAAAGACTTCAACACACAAGCATCAACATCAAACTAAGGATTTATTGAACGTTGAGAGATGAAAAACATAAAAACAACTTGAGACTGAAACACTTCTATATTGGCATACAACACTGTCTGCTGCATTATTGGAATGATGACTAATGTTGGAAAAATATATCTTCATCCGCCTCATGAAATCCTTTGTACTCCCCATATTCCTCAGGATACCGATTCCTAATGGCCCATACAGCACATGCTAGGATCACACGACAAACTTTCTTTCCCATCTTCTGATGCACCCAGTGAGTGAACTGGGTATAGGCTGCCCATCTGAATGACCTAACCCATGCAAAAGAAAAAATAACATTACATCACAATGCATGCATACACGTGCATTGCTATGTTTAGTTCTGTACGTGTCAACAATGTACTGTTCAGCATCAGTGTTGTTGGTAATGGTGACCATTTCCTCTGTGCTTTGTATCCATTATTTTTATGTGCATACTTACCCATTTTCACCCTCATCTGCATTCCTCAAGAGTGTGCATGTCTGTGTGGAGGAATACACATGCCACAGCTTAACGCACCAACCCAGTCAGCTGGCAGCTGCTCACTGTCTGCACCAATGATGGTGGAATGGTTGGGGAAGTGGCAGAGCCTTGGAAACAGATAGCATGACATTGTGACACACATGCGCCCACACGCATGTGTTCACAGACGCGACTTGGATAGATCACAGTACAGTCATGAAAAATGGGATGACAGTTTAATGGAAACCCCCCTTGTACTTCAGCCCCGCGGACACAGAGAGCTGACAAGCACGCTATGGTTAGTGCTCGGGTGGGGGGATGGGGGGGGGACACCTCCTGTGTTCCCTACCATTTGTGTGTGTGTGTGGGGAGGTAATCATTGTTAGTTTAATTTTGTATTATATTTTTGAAGTCCACATTCTGGTTCTGGTACTTACGTTAATACACTGACAGTTAAACAGTTCAATATGAAATCTTTACTATGTTGAATCTGAAATGTTTTCAGTGTGCACTGTTATAATGAATTGCTCAAATATTAATAATCATAGGACATCTTTTTTTCCAAATCAGAGTTGATGGCCCTTGTACCTATAAGTGAGCTTTGATGGACAAAACACTTTGTAGTGGTCACTGAATAATAATAAAGGTCATTTTCATTGTTGTGTAACAACATAAGATATACTGTATGTGACAACACATGGCAAAATCTAACTTGTTTTAAAAAGTAAGATTGCATGAAAGTATCGTTATGTAATAATGTACCGTTACATAGAGGATTGTGTATGAGCAGTTTACATAACGAGGATATTCTTGTATCGAAAGGTTTCCTTGGTAACAGATGACCTTGAGAGCACAGCTTGAGAGGTACTATGTTACCAAGGGAACCTCAATATACAAGAATTTCCTTGTTTGTGTATGACTGCTCATACACAATCTCTTATAGTGTATGGGCACTCACGGTAAAGAAAGTCACACAAAACCAGCCGGAGAAGGCAACAGAGAATAGGAATTTTACATTTTTTTTAAACTGACACAGCGTGCTGCAGATGTTTCTGCAAGCTGAAGTTAAAAAAAAAAATTTCAGCTCAATCGTACTGAGGAAAGCAACATTCTAAGTTGTTATGCTGCAGTAGTGACATATCTAGTGCAGCATAACAGCTGTGATGACATAGGTACTGGAGCATAACAACTCCATTCTACTTATGGATTTCTATCCATAACAACATTGCACCATACACTATAACATTCTACCATACACTATAGTGACAGTAGATCTTGGGGGGAACGGTCTGATGCAGTGGATTATTACTGTTGTGAGTACAGAAGGCAGAGCAGTGACTCTGTAGCTTGTTCCAGCCGTGTTCTATATGGCTGCCCACCTTACATAACTTACTGTGGCTATGTATAAAAGGGGATGCCACGGATAGACTGTGTTCCCCACCATCAGCAGTGTTTTTAAGCAACTTTTAGTGTATGTTAGATCCCACACTCTATAAAATATAGTGAATGGGATCCAAGTAGTTGCCTCGCTTCAATCGCTTCTTAAGGTTACCATATCAATGGTAAACCTCTCGAGCTTCGCTCTTGAGGTTTACTACATTGCCATGGTGAACTGTCGAGTACAGCGTGGTCACTATGTACTGGTCTCTTTCAGTATGTTATTATACTTGACAGAGTACCAAGCAGTTATATGAAAGGGATGACAGGCAGAGCAGGAAGCTGGAATGTAAACCACAGTATCAAGCAACGCCAAGAAGACACATTGAGTAAAATGGAAACAGATAAGTGAAGCACAAGTCATGCGGAAGGCAAGGAGGAGATGCAGAAAATACAAGATGAGGATGCACCTATGGATGTCCCCTTTTATACACATGCACAAGAAGTGATGTAAGGTGGTGAGCCCTATAGAAGGCTGCTTGAAGAAAGTACTGTGTCACTGCTCCACATGGAGGACTCACAAGAGTAATAACCCTATGACATTCCATGCAGGAAGTCTTGGAGATGACAAGAATAAAATACCATGTGTGTCATGGAAGACAGAAGAGGTAGGATGAGACAGACAGAGGTGAAACAATTAGAATTGTGTGGCAGAAAGTTGACACGGGGAGGAAGGAGGTATATCCATGACTACCAGACAGCTGCATAGTAAAAGTAGAACAAAAGCTATGCACGCATTTCAAAGATATATTATGCAATGGTGTATGAAAAATCCTGTGATATCATTGGTCAAAACACATCACATGACTGTGCTAAATCCTCCAGTATTCCCACTGTAAATGTTTCATAGCACTATAAAAAAAGTTGCACATTATATAATAGCGATATACCATGAGATGAATTCGGTATATTGGTGGATTTACCACACGTGGTGTGGTTACGTCTCTGGGCTGCGCCTCGTGACCGAACCCCACCAGACTTGGTAAATCCACCAATATACCCCATCCCTGTCATGGTGCACTGCTTACGAATATTGAATGAACAACCATTCATAACCACTGTGTTGTGCCACACGGGGGTTCTGATTCCCTCTGATCTGGACAGGACAGCTTGATCGGTTCATGGAAATAAGAACCACGAGATGACAAAACACACTGGTTGTGCATACAGTTGCTCATTCTGTATTATACAATGGGGTATGAAAATCCAGTAACCTCATTGGTCAAAACACATCACATGACCATGATAAATCCTCCGGTATACCCACTGTGAAAGTTTTATATCACTATAAAAACACAAAAACAAGTTGAACATTGTAGAATAGCAATATACCATGACAGAGAGTGGGTATATGTGTGGATTTACCACTTCTTGTGTTGTTAAGTCACTCGGCTGCACCTCGTGACCGGACCACACCAGGCATGGTAAATCCACCAATATACCCACTCCCTGTCATGATATTTTGCTTAATTCTTTATGGGGTATTGTACTGTGAGAACATGTGTTTTATGAGTTATTTCACTTTTAAAAATGATACTGACTCATGCAGTCTCTTGCGGTCATAGAATGCTGTTGTACCACAGTATGGTACAACAGCATTGCATGACCTTGCAATTGTGATAGAACATCATTTACAAAGTGATGGAATTCTATGCAGAACAACTCTCAATTATACAGTATAACAGCTGTATAGGTAACATTTAATAAATGTTTTCAGTACCTGTTTGGAATGGGGTCCTGGATAGGGTCATGTCTCACCTTGTGCAAAAGAATCAGCGTGCAAAGTAGAACCTCCTGGCTTAGACACACATTTTCAAAATCTGGAACAAACATCGCACATGCAGAATCTGAAATGTGAATTATAGAATAAAGATAATAAATGATGTGACATGATTGACTGATATGTTCCCTGGTGGCATAGTGGACTCCCGATCCCATTCATAGGCCCAGACCCCTGTCAATGATGCACTATACATCTCTGGAGGCATAGTAGACTCATCACACAGCATATTCCACAGATGTCCATGAATGGCACATAGTATGGTTCCCCTCTTGTATAACGGTTCCCCCCTCCCAGCATGTAGCTATTAATACATTGCTGAACATCCATATGATACATGGTGGTATGGTGGGCCACACCCACATCACCTGCCACTACTGCAGTGAGTACCAGAGAGGCCATCCCCAGAGGATCAGTAGAGACCCACCCACTAGCCCTCTCCCATGACCTAAAAGTAGATGCAGTATGGTGTCCAGGACAAACCACCCACACACCACCATGGTGACCAGTGACTGTGCAGTCCATGGATGGCAACACAGAGTACAGGTGTCAGCACATTGGTACACCATGCCAACCAATGGGCTTGCACTATGTAGTGTACGGTGTAATTAACAGTACTGGGCTATGGGGGGTGAGAGAAAGGGTGTCCACTGCACCACCATGGATGTTGTCCACTCGGGTTCCCATTGCCGTTGGAGCGGATGATGGTGGTGGAGGGCCCAATATACAAACACGTGTCCTGTGAGTGTTCTGCAAAAGGCGTTAAGAGTTACAGAGGGGGAAGAGGGAACAACCATGCCACCAGGTAACCATAATAGGTGTCATTCACAATGATTTGTGGAAGTGGCATGGTGGAGAGTCCAGCATGCCACCGGAGATGTGCACTGCACCACTGACAAGGCCTTGGGCCTATGGATGGGGTTGGGGATCCAGTATGGCACAAGGCTGTGTTATTGGAATCTAGCTGTACTGACAGTCCTGCAGGGTGATTGCACATAATATATAAGGGATTGCAGAGGCACAGCCAAGGCTGGTAAAAACTGTACTAATCACAGAGTGGATGCACCGGTGGCTATTCTTATACACATGTTCTATGAAAACCACAGTTTACGTTGTGTACATCTCCTCTGCGCTGGGGCAGACAAGATGCGGAGAGTGAAACTACTTTGTGCATCATGCCCAAAAAGTTTAAACCAGGTAAAAAATGTAAATAGTGACCTTGACACTTATCATTCACTAGTTCAATGTCATGGCAGCATAAAGATTCACGGTGAGTGGGCATTGACTCACACTTCAGACATGAGCACCAGCCAATGTTCCCAACACGTTCTTCAGATGATTCATGTGTGTCTTCATCAGATGACCCTGAATCATAGTTAATATACTGAGGTACTTGTCCCGGAGGGTATTCAGGTTCAAACGTATATGGTCGAATATTGCCACTTTGTGTAGCAAATTGGTACCCTTCTCCAGATCTGTAGTCTGACTCAGATGACATCCTACAAAAGAGGGAAAAAAATGAATCATGGTTACATCCATTGGACATGTAATATCTACAGCAAAGAACTAATTTCATAATGCATAGCTGTACAGTTCAAACATGAATGTATAATACTATATGTACCAGTCATGCATTGAACTTACTGGTATTTTTTTTGTGTTTCCAAAGGTTTTAACCAATTATAAAACAATCAAATCACACATCCTGATGGAGATGCCTGCAAGACTGTAGTTGCGACAGGAATGACAGTGACAGTTACGTTACGCTTATGTGTACAGTGCATGTGAAGAATATTAATAACACAGAAAAAGACAAAGTTAGTGGTACATATATAAAGATACACACAATTCAAATACAACACACTGTCAATGTTGGTCGAAACAAGCGATAACTGTTCAAGAGGGGTGTTGCAGTACGTACTCACAGCAGTATGCCACCAGACATTAGTACCATGTGCAAATTGTACAGACAGAAGTGTCTCACTGGGGACGACACCCTCACATCACGTCACCAACATCAGCGGGCAGCAATATATAGAGCAGTCCCCACACATGATAATTCATCCACATTTATAAAATACAACAATGCAAAATACAGAATATGCAGAATGCAAAATAAAACTATGTGATTGGCTACTTAAATGTGCATGAAATATGCTACATGCATTTGTAAGAACAAGAGCTAGCAGTAAAAAGGCAAATATCCATAAGCCATGCAGCATTCCTGAGATCCCTTTTTATAATATAAATGAAATATTTATCTAGTTCACTAAGAGTACTGTAGCCTGTTTTCAGTAACCCATTACACAGTACTATCAGGCGATGGCTGGAGAAATGCTTCAGTGTATGGCATTTGAAACATGAACAGTGCAGCAGTACTGTGTTCCATGTTATCAATGTATGTGTGATGATTGTGGGGGTGGGGGTTTAAACATATTCAACAATGCATTGCTTGTTGTTAGTAGTACTGGGATAACCAGAAAGCCATATGCAGAAGTGGGCTGGCCTGCGGATGACAGACACCATTTGCTTTTGGATGAACGGTTATCTCGGTACTAACAATACTAATAAAGGTCTTAGTAGTAGCATAAAACACAGACACAGCAATGCAATATAAAAACAATGCTGCTCGTTTAATTCCCAAAAATGTCAAAGGGAAACTGATGTAAGAAATGTGAATTAAAATGTTGAAGAGTAAACCATGAAGTTAAATTACATACTGTCACTGTTGCTGTCAATCACACACTTCTTACACTTCAGTTTACCATCATACTCTTGTAAATAAGTACCAGTTAACCAACGTGTGAAGTTACAGACACTCATAGGGAGTTGAACCCCATTCTAGCAGTATTATGAGACGTTCCACAACCAAGTGTCTAATTTGTAATGTTCACAACATGTTACTGATAATTTCATAAAAAAACTAAAACTACATTTTATGCAACATCACACTAACATACATCACTCGTTTGCAGCAGACAGTAATGGCTGACATTAAATCGTTATGCGATATGTAATTTAAAAATATTGCAAATTGACAGATATTGTAAAACATTTTAGAATCAAACAAGCAACAACATCATTCAAGCACAATGTCCAGTGACACTGTGCTTCCAGGTTCCCCAACTTCCATGATGGTCATTAGTGGAGCCCCTCAGGGGTAAATGGTGGAGCATTTATGGTTTAACGCTTGTATCTCTTATATCTCTGATACCACAGGTGGTATCAGGAGCAAGATGAACCTCTGTGCTGAGGACTCCCACCTGTTGGGAAGTGGTGGTTGGGGACAAGGATAGTTTACCCATGCATGAGGAACTGTAGCCTCTGGAAGGCTGATCATGCACCTGAAAGCTATGATTTACCACTGAAAAGTGCAGGGTTGTCGACCTGGTGACACAGGGGGCCTGTAACCCAGCTCATGTGTACACCTTGACAGAGGTGATGACTCAGGCTTTACGTGGGGAGAGGGAAATCGGTGTGGTAGTGGATGACAAAGTAAACAAGTCACATCAGCGTAGGAGTGCTGCAGCAACAGTAACATAAATGCTGACTGAGGAGCCATGAGGATAACCTCGACAAGCAGTGAGGTGCCACTGCAACTTTACAAGTGCCTGGTTACACCACAACTTGAATACTGCATGGTCACATACTTTGTTTCTATGATTTCCCCATTAAGGAATTACAGGTTAGCGGGGTGTGTGGGATGGATCACAGGGACGCACTACACATTGGATACCCTACTGAACAAAAAAAGTCTGGATCACCCATGGTTACCACCTCCGAGTAATGGCTCTGTCAAAGGTCATTAATATGATGGTGGGGTACTCAAAGGGAGGAGATTGTGGAGAATGTAAGCACAACATGTAGTTAGCAATGTAAAGTGTGTGTTGCTCTATAGGTAGGAACAGAAGGTGTCTCTTTTAAGCTGTCTTATTTGGGCCATATATACTTTTGTGGGGCAGACTATGAAATGTTGAAGAACAGTAGGCCTCCACTCAGGACCAGCAAACTTTCTATGCTCCCCCTGCAATGTGTAATCCAGAGGGGGAGCATAGAAAACTGGCTGGTCCTGAGTGGGGGCCTGCTACTCTTCATCATTTCATTATTTGCCCCACAGAAGTATATATGGCCTGAATAACACAGCAGGAAAGACACACCTTCTTCTGTTCCTACCGATACACCAACACACACTTTACACTGCTATGAGGGGAGATCAGTCATGAATATAGAACTGCACTGAATAAAACACCCTCAACAAATACGATCGTCAGGCATTGCGATCTGTTGTTAAAGGTATGCACTGCATGGTACTTTGAACAGAGCGTGTCAATAATTTAAAAAAAGACAGAACAATGATCAATTTACAATGCAATATCCACTGGCTGCTCAACACATTCTGATGGGTTCAAAACAATTCACATTACAACAGTGGCACGGAGGTCAGACACAGTAAAAAGTAAACATCAACAAGCACAAGTTCCAGGGAGTACATATTCAAATCTCCAAACCTTTCCTCGTAGGACAGATGGCTGACCCCTTTAACCTCCTGTGAGCACGCTTCAGCCTCCCCACATCCTTTTTGAGGTATGGCCTCCAGTACAGGACACCATACTCTAAATGTGTTCTGACTATATGGGTGTACAATGGTACTATGACCCCCTTTTTCTACTGCATTATGCTGCACCTGGCCAATGCTCGCTTGCACTGCATTTCCACCTTCAGGTCCCTTGATATGCTGATTCCTAGGTCCCTTTCCTGTTTCGTTGATTCCACGTCTTGGCCACCCATACAGTACCCTGTCCTCTGGTTCCTCTATCCAAGATGCATGATCTTACACTCGTCCCTGTTGAATGAAAGCTGACACCTCCCTGACCATGCCTCGGGCCTACACAAATCTCTCTGCATTCTTTCAAATCCTTACACAGTGTACATCATATTGCAGACTGTAATATGATCTACAAACAGAATCACACCATGCTCAAAGCCCTCCACAATGTCCCCCATACAGCCATTCTCAAGAATTCATCAGCCATGCATCTATTCACAGATTCCTGCTGTGCTGGGGCACTGTAAACAACCCCAGTACGCACCACCTCACCCTTCCACACCACCAAGGAAAGCCATAGTTCTTGGCCCCCCCCAACTTGCCCTACAATTCTGCCACCCAGATACCCTCCCAACTTGCCCTACAATTCTGCCACCCAGATACCCTCCTTTATGTGCAGTGCACCACCCCTCTGTTTTCCTCCCTCTCCCTGCTGAACAGTGTATACCCTGTTATCACCATGTCCCATCCTTGCTGTCTGTGGCACCATATTTCTGTTTCCACCACAATGTCAAGGCTCTCCCCAACCGTTGTCGATGTTACTTGTGGGTGCTTTCTTCACAGACTTATGGCATTTGCGCACATGACCCTCAAAACCCCTCCTCCTTGTTCCTGTTGTCTGTTATGGTGTGACTCTCTGCCCCCCCACTGCCATGTGTTATACAGGTACAGTGCCCCCTTGCCCTCCACCCCCCACCAAGTTTAGTTTAACTGATAATGGTAGGACAAAATGACACTACTAGAAACAGATGAATTGTGCTAAATCAGAACAATGCAGGGCAATTAGTAAAAGTATATTGCCAAAATACATTGGAATGTAAATAAATTAGTGCGCTGATGCATGCACAACTCAAATGCTGCTATTACTAGCGACACGTCAGAACATGAAAAATAAACAGAAAATGACAAAGGTTCAAATCCCAATGTACTGTCAGCAGGCAGATTAGCAGGACACACCTATATACTTCTCAAATACAAACGCAGTGTGTTCAACTAATAATTATGTAAACAGCAACAATAACCATGAATTAAGAGCTGCGGTTTTCTTGCAGATTGAAATCACATCTGAAGACGTAGCATGCAATCGTGGGTTTGGAGAGACACCTTGGAGTAACTGTGACTTGAACACATAGTGCTCTTCTCTCTCATATTCACTCCGATGCTGACATCAGTGTTTCTGAACTCTATTTACATCAAAACCAAATGGACTGATGCAATTCTCGAGGCATAACATGCATCGTGTCAGGCTACACGCTAACCACTAAAAACACACTGAAATGCAAAGCTTTCTCTGTATTAAGTGTCGATAACAGTAGCTTTAAAATAAATATGCCTTGACATACTTTTGTATGCACAAAAATGATCCCTTCCAAATGAGACACCGCACAACCGATATAAGGAACTAAATTATGCCGTGTGAAAACAATTCATTTCCGTGATGCGAGTCTGTGACACAGCCCATTGTGTATGTCACTTCGGGTCCAAGGGTACTCATGAAACACTTAAAATGGAGGGTGAACTTCACGGCAGATAAAAAGGTTATAAAAAATTAGATTTTAGACTTCTATTGACATTTAGTACTGAGATCTGGTACTCACTCATTAGATTTACAGTGTCCCCTGGCCACAAGCTCCTGAGAGTTTCCCTTGAATGTCTCAATTTGATGCATCAGAAAGTTAAAATGTTTAATGGAACTGTGCCAAATCATATCCCTGGTGGCATTGAGTTATTATTTTGCAGCTTTGATAAAATGATAATAATGATAATACAAATCACAGTAGCTACATTCAGGAAATACATGTTTAAGACCCCCCACCCAATGTCTAGGGGTATGCCTGATGGTACAAAGTGGGAAGGGGCACTACACAGTCAGAGACACAGTCTAAGAAAAGAAATACACTCATTACCTGGTTCACATTTGTTGCAAGATGGCTTCACATTGCAGGGGAGCAGGAACGTCTCTTCACTTTTGTGGGCTAGCTGCAGGGGTCAATGTTCGTTAACTGGGTCAACATGAACAGTGCGTATCAATTAACTTCAGTGTCCACTGCAGAATCAAAAGTGCAAAACTGATTTAATATGAAACTAGAAATTTGATAAACCACTCCATGGAGCGAGGGGGGGGGGTACTCAAACAACAGTGGGAGCACTTCTCAGGTACAGAACCTGACATTACATTCTGCAGCAATCTCTTTTTCCAACGGATTGATTTGAATTTAAGCAGAATTCCCCTTGAGCCAAAAAGGCTTTGTTTCCTGACAGCAGCACTTTATAAGGTGGGCAAAAAAAGACACACAAAAGCACACATTGACTTGGCAGCATGCCCTTCACATATTCCTTGCCTTCACACTTTCTCTCTGACAGACATTTAGTTAATCTGTTATCATTGCCACCCAGTTACGCCATCAGAGGTAGCAAGCTGAGACAGCACAAGATGTTTCTATTGTCCCAATCCATTTCTTGTCTGCCTTCCTACCTGGGTTTACTTTAAAACAGGGGAAGCACTTTATTAATGTGAGACTTGTGGTTTTCCCTCACGGTGTTCACTTTTAGCAACAGAGTACCACCGAAAACCTTCCTGTACCCAATCACTGATGCCACATGCCTGCTCCGAATATCCCAAGAAATTCCTTGTATCCCTGGCAATCCCAGAGACCAAGGCATTCTCCGCTCATGCAGCAATTTCAGCGCAGAATTGATTTCACCCAGGGGGCTCAAACTGGTGTGCCACACAGACTGCTCAGGTGGACTACCACCCCGCCTGAGGTCCCAACCAGCCAACTCCCATTGCCTCCACAGGCTGCACCCCCTGACAGCTCCAACACTGCAGTGGCCTAGTGGCCTGGGGAAAAGAAGGTAGACTGCCACCACTGCACCCTCAATGATCCAGTCTGCCACTACCGGACCATGCCCCAGGCCCCCACTGTCACAGCAGACCCAACCACAGGCTTCTCAACACGGCTCCCAGACTGCACTCACCCATGGATGAGAAACTTTCTGCAAGAATGGACCCCCATTGGTGCTCACTCCTACCAAGGTGCCGGAGATCACTTTGTGGGCTCCCTCACTTCTTTTCTGGGCTCTGGCTACCAAACAAACAGCACTGACGGGACCCCCATCATTGCTCCATAACTACTTCCCCAAATGACTCTTTCCAGTGTGAACCACCACACTTTTCGTGGGTCTTCGACAGTGGAGGGCCGGGGAGGCGGACTGCCCACCCCAATCCCGCTGTGGCCCTCACGGCTGAACTTGAAGACCAAATCCCCCCACTCTCTCTCTCTGATCTCCCTGGACTCCCTCTATTGGCACCAAAAACTTAGCATTTATACCCCCATGGAAGGGGAACCCCTGCTGGCAGCAGGCAGGTCCTGCATCCCAACCTACAGGTACCAATGCTGAAAAATATTAACTAGTAAGCTCCCAAAGGGGTGCTCACACATGGTACAGAATAATCCAAGAGTCCCAAATCCAGAGTCTCTTCTGTATCTATGACCCAACATGATGACATCCTGGATAAACTTGGGGAGAAATCTAGATAGCAAGAGAAAAGAGAGAAATGTTCATTTAATTATATCCACATATTTAAATACGAAGGGCCCAATTCTCAAAGCTCTCTGAATGTCGCAAGGGGTTTGTGCCACAAAGAATGGTGCAAGGTGCAGCTTGGGCCAAAATATGTGCCCGGTGCAAATACAGCCTGTGGCAAACGTAGGCTGTGTGTGCCAAAGGAGCTTGTGCCATCCTTGCGGCACAAAACGGGCTGCAGCATGGTGCTAGGGGGCTTACAGCAGATGCAGGCTGCTATGTCCTCCAATTTTTCACTAAACCCTCCCAGAAGGCAAATTTCTAAGTACTGTTAGACTAGCTGGGGCTGGTCCAAAGGTACGTAGTACTGTGTCCTCTGGGAGGGCTTAGAAACTTGCGCCAATGTGCCACGGTCCCCCTCCCCATCCCGATCCCCTTTTAAGTAATAGAATTCATGTCCCTGCTTGCTTGCGGCCCCCCAGCCCTGATCCCCTTTGTGTTAAAATTAATCACATCCCTGGTGATCTAGCACCCCCCCAGCCCTGATCCCCTTCATAGTACAATTAATCATGTCCCTGGTGGTTTAGTGGACCCCCCTCCCTATCCACAATATGCCCATATAATATAAATATATCTTTCCCTGGTGGTCTAGTGGACCTCCACCCCAGCAGGCAGTGCCCCACCACCCCACCCCATCCCATCCCCAAGCCAGTGACTGGCATAGCCCTCTGCTCTCTACCATGGCTGGCTGCTGACTGAGCTGCCAAGGAGCAAGTACTGTATATAGTACATCCTCATTAAGAGCTCTGTCTGTGGCCAGCCATGGTGGAGAAAGGAGGGCTGTACTGGTTGCAGCCTCAGGGGAGGGATGTGGGGAGTGGGGTGGTGGGCCAGTACCTACTGGGGTGGGGGGTCCACAAGACCACCAGGGACTGATGTGTTTTGTATATGGGAAGATTGGGATAGGTGGGGGGACCACTAGATCATCAGGGAAGGTTACAGTTACTACACCGGCAGATCACTGGAAGGGAGGGGGGTCCACTGGACCACCAGGGAGTTGTACCCCACATATACAGGGGATTGGGGTTAGGGAGGAGGACCACTAGCCACCAGGAAGTTTTTCAGATACAGATAAGGGGTCAGGGATTGGGAGGGGAGGGACCTCTGGACACCAGGGAATAGCCTTGCAGCATCAAGCATGGATGTGGGTAGGGGAGGGACCACTGGACACCAAGGACACTCTATACATTACATCTAGCTGGTGATTGGCAAGGGGGGGACCACTAAGCACCAGGTAAAATCTCTTTTATTATTGGGCCAGCGATCTGCGAGGAAGGGGGACCAGAAGACACCAGGGAAAACTATTTTATTTTTGGGCTGGCATTGGTGGGGGGGGCACTAGACACCAGGGAAACCTATTTTATTATCGAGCCAGTGATCAGCAGGGAGAGGGACCACTAGACACTAGGGATAGCTCTCTGGAACTGGACTAGTGGGGGGCGGTGCCACGCTACATTGCCTGGGCTACCCATGCAAATGAGCCTGTAATGGGCATGCAAATAGTCCCTTAGTGTCTTGCATATCCAATGGGCTCATTTGCATAGGTCCATTTGAATATAGGAGATTTAGCACAGGTGCAAGCCATTATGATGCTCCAGTTTGGGGCCATGTCTGCCCAGTGCTAGGTGGCTTAGCGCTGGGCCACAATGGTCCTATATTTAGTGGAATAGCACTGGTGTGCTAATCCACTGAATATAGCATTTTTGGGTACCTGGGCAAGCGTAAGACCCAGCGCAAATATTTGTACTCCATTTTGCTCAGTTTTGAATATTGGCACCAAGTGTTGATAGTATCGTTATTACTTTAGGGGTTCATTTATTTTGACTGCTTGTATTCATGATGGTTTCTCCTGAATCTCAATAAAAATATATGTTCCAAGAAACTGTATTTAACCTGCAGAACCTAGCTACTCCCTCTTTGCTTTTACTGAATATCTCACCTGCTGAACATAAACTGAAAGGCAAAACTCTGAAGTTATTATTTATGCTGATTACACTGCTGAAAAAATGTAAGTGACTTTGGATGACTCCTAAGCTGCCCTCAAAGCACATGCAGTATCATTTAATACAAAGTATTTATAAATTGGAAACTCAAACAGCAATATACTCCAATACGTAAAAATCATTTGATGAGCTATGGCATATTTTTTTTTATTATATGGAGATTGATACAACTTTGTCCCCTAAGCACTGTGACTGTGCTGGGCCTCTAGACATCAGGATCCTGTCCCCCTCCTGGAACACTCTGTAGGCAAAGAAACATCACTTTAGAACTGTGCCAAATTACCCTTACCAATGTCTTACGCAACTGTGTTTACTATGCATATACTATGCTATATTTCTTTTTACCTGTATTCTGAGGCCGGGAGATCAGAGGGCTGTGGGTTCAGTTCCCACATCGGGCACTTGGGTTAATATCCCAGTACTGATACTGTAGTGCAGCATGAGAGGGGTGTTGCACTTCTGAGGTGCTGTCTTTCAGATGAGCCGTTAAACCGAGGTCCCATCTGCTTGGATTGGTGGCAGTTCAGGTGGATGTTAAAGATCCCATGGCACTTATCGAAAAGAGTAGGGTAAAGTTTTATTGTAACAGAAATCGTATAGAAGCATACAAAAACAAATCGCATAAAAAACAAATAGAGTAAACAAAGGGAAAAAAGGGGAAAACACTTAGAAATCAAAAGAAGTACATTCATGTCACAGCAGCGTCTGAGTCTGTCACCCAAGGAAGGGCCTTTCAAAGTTCTAAAAGCCGAGCCTCAGATAAGGAAGTACGTTCCTATAAATAAATAATCCTCAAATCCTGCACAATCTTTCCTTCCAATGCAATATATGTACATTCTTTCTGTTGTAAAGTAAATAAACATCGAGCCATCCATATATTCCACTTAATAACAATAAACACCAGATTCAAAGTATCAATGTGCCAGAAGGACCATTGAGGGGGAAAAAACTCCATAAACAATATTAAGATATGTAACCATCTGAAACAAGGGAAGACGCCAAGTATGCGCCAAAAATGTCCACCAAGACTTAATGAAAGAACAGTCAAAATGTAAGTGAGAAATGGTCTCAGGTTGAGTAACACATAACAATCTCGAACACATTCTGTCTTGAAATTGCTTATGTTTATGGTTCGCCTTTATATTAATCCTTTCATGGCAGGATAACCAGTGAAAGGCCCACATATGGGCTGGTGCTCTTGTGCAATGTAATAAAGACAAAAGGGAAGGGATATGTAGTCGAGGACACTTTTCAAAAGGTACGGGGACAGCACAGACAGTGGAAAGTAAAGACTTATATAAAACCTTATGGGAAGGAGGCAACAACATCTGGGGCGTTATCTGCCACTGTTTCAGACGTGAAAAAACATTCTTTACATACACAGGTCTTCCAACAGTATAACGCAACACAGACAGGGAATTAATTTCCCATTGGCGAAACCAAACGTGACAAGAATCAGAAAACCAGGGTTCCCAACCCTTTTGGGTGTTAATCAATAAAGGTCTTAGGTTGGCCGTAAGGAAAATAGAGAAAAAAAATAACGGGATTAATCATAAGGAGACCGCCCTCCGAAATGGGTAAATACGTGACATTCCTTTTAATCGGATTCAGCCTGCTCCCCCAAAAAGCCTGAAAAAACAAACTAAGAACAGTCATTTCCAGTTGCCTGGGAATAGGGAAAATATAACTCAAAAAAAGAAAAATCGGTATCAAATAAGATTTAATCAAAAAAACACGCTTCTTTTTCCCAAGGTGTCCCCTATTCCAATGAGCTACTTTAAGTTTGCCCTGCTGCAATTTTATATCCCAATTATAAAAATCTGAATCCCTCATACCAAAATAAACCCCCAAAATATGAACAGGGCCATCCACCAAACGTAAAGGGCCAATATGATCCAGCTGTGACACAGCAGAACCCACCCTTATTCCCATACTTTTATCATAATTCAAAACAGCACCAGAATATACACCAAAGGAAGAACAGACCCGAAGAGAGACCATCACGGAGGAGGCATCAGCTACCAGAAAAAAGACATCATCGGCATAAGCAATGGCTTTATAAGGTGAGCACAAAACAGAGTTAGAAATAGCCTTAATCCGAGGATGGGTATTCAGTCGACGAAGCAAAACATCTAGAAAAAAAATATACAAAACTGGGTTCAAAGGGCATCCCTGGTGAACCCCTCTTGTAATAGGAATCATAGGACCTAGCCAACCATTCACTACTGGTACCACAGTGGCAGCCCGGTAGAGACAACGAATCCACTGAACCAACACTGCCGGCACACGTAGTAATCAGAGTGCGTCCCATAAGAAGGCATGGTCGACAGAGTCAAATGCCACTTTCTGGTCCACAGAAATCACGAACCCTGAGAGTTCATCGGCAAAACCATGGGAGAATAATTCCTGAAGGAGAATCAGGTGATCCGAGATCCTCCTGGAAGGCACCGAACAGGACTGTGCAGGATGCAAAACTACTTCTGCTATCCTCACAAGACGTTTAGCAATAATTTTCATCAGTATCTTAAAATCAGTATTTAACATACTTAAAGGATGTCAATTGTCTAGGGAATGTACATCCCCTTTGTGTTTATATATATATACAGTAAATCAAAATGCCTTTTGTGAACTCCAAAGGGAGAAATTCACACTTAACCAAAGAGTTAAACACTACAACCAGTTCTGAACTCAAGTGGGCACCCAACACTTTATATAGGGCAGCGGGGAGACCATCCAGGCCAGGGGTCCTCTGTAGAGGCAGAGAAGAGATGACCGAGGTCACATCCAACGCAGAAATAGGCAAACTAACCTGGTTCAATAAAGACTGGGAAGGGAAAGGGATGTCAAGGCCAGCATATAAACTATCAGAATCAACCGCGGTCTTTGGGGGGAAGTAAACAAAGCCAATGTATGGGCCGTTACAATATGACAAATATCTGATTGAGAAGTACATAAGCTACTATCGGCGTCAACCAAACCTGTCATGTTTTTCTGGGAGATTTGACGGGTATTGGCCTCAAAAGGGCAAACAACAGCATGAGTACCAACCGTACCAAATTTTTGTTGGAAATAAAGTTGCTGTGATTTTTGTGTTTGAAAACGTAACATCGTATCCTGGACTAATTTAATTTGATGAGAAAGGTCTTGCCCCGTCAGATACGCAGTAGTTAATAAGGATTGTAAGTGAACCCTCTGTTGTAAATAATCCAAATATTCTCATCTACATTTCCTACGGCTATAAGTTTTCAAAAAATTACGTAAGTCACGTTTAGTATCAAACCACCACTTAATAGGGTCCTCATAACAACAAAAAACAGATTTACGTGCCTGGATAAATGATAACAAGGATTGCTTGAATACTGGGATTTGCAACAAGGACGTATTGAACTTCCAAAATCCAGGGCCTTTATAAAAAGGGGTAACGGGTCCCAAACCAATCGACAACAACTTATGATCCGAAAAGGCAACAGCTTGCAACTCAGCTGATGCAACATGCAAAGATTGGGACAAAAACACAAAGTCAATCCTCGTCGCCAATCTATCCTTCTAAAATGTGGGGGTGTGTTGGTTAGTAAATGTTAAATAAGCATCATTCAAACGGGCTAGACGAACCAGCTTCCCCAATGCATGTGAATCACAAAACAACTTACGGGTAGTAGCAAAAGAGCTCTTATCATGCAGACTTAAACCACAATTAAAGTCACCAGAAAAAAACATTTGTAAGGAAGTATGCAAAAAAGGATGGCTCAAGGAAAATAATTCTATACGTGCCGATTTTGTCTGAGGGGCATAAAGATTAATCCCCCTATATGAACAAGGCCCAAGCACAAAGTCCAAAATGAGTGCTCTACCTAGAGCCACATCATATAATTTCAATAAGCGAAACCCCAGGACAGATATAAGAATCCCCAGACCGGAGCAAGAATCCTGCCCGATGGACCAGTATGAAGGTCCCTGCAACCAGTCTTGCTGTGCATGTCGTATTTCCTGGGTAGTGTGAAAATGGTATCTTGTAGAAAGAAAATCCCCAGTGGCAACAGACCTACCCAAGAAAAAATCAGGCGTCTCTTCGACAGTCGCATCATACTGTTCACATTGAGAGTATAACAAGTAAAACAGGACATAGAGATCGATTAAGGCAAAAGGACACATCACAATTTCCTTCTCCCAATTACTTTTTGCCCCTTAAGTTTCACTCTTGCTTTTCGTTTTTGGGAAAGGCCAGAACCTAGGTTAAGTTCCATATCAGTAGGACCATCAGAGAGGGATGAAGCTACTGAGGAAGAGTCTGATTCACCCCCGGCATCATCAGAAACAGACTGGAGCAACTCAAAAGGATTTGATATAGGGATTGGAGAGGAAACTGAACCTACCAGGAGGGAAGGCACAGTACGGGACACATTTCTCAAAGACCTGCGACAACTAGACATGACTAATACCTGAGGGGGGGAGGAGGCATAGTACTTGGACCAGGGGTAGGGTCAGAAAATGGTACAACAGGCTGGGCCAGCATAGCTGAGGGCTGCTCCCGAGCACTGACCAAAGGGTGACCGCGATCGACTCCTCAACCCGTGGGCTGAGACAGACTCAGGGACCAGTGCAGAGACTGAAAACCGCCAAGAGCGGAGACACTGGAGAAGCGTAGCTTGAGCCTTCTGTGCCTGTGTGATAATAAATGCTGGTCAACCCCCATCATGAGATTCCTGATTATAGGTCAGCCCAGTGACAATTCTGAAATGTATGTCCCAATTCATACATAGGTTACACTTGCACCATTAACACAGTGTGCACCCACATGACCTAGTTCACCACATACATTACACTTCATTTTGTCACACACATTACTGAGATGAGCAGGATCACCACACCGGTAACTACGCTTTAGGGTTGACCGGGTAAAATAAAACCCCTCTATCCCGGCCTATAAAAAAAGAATTGGGTAGATGGACTGGACCCGACTCATTTGTATGCAATAAGACCCTAATCTTCCAGCCCCCAGTCCAAATATTTTCCGAGTCCAGGATTGCCTCAGCACGGCCCTGCACAGTACATCATTGCCTCAACCAGTAAAGGACATCATTGATTTCCACTCCCTCATTCTGAAACAAAACAGTTATAGTCTTAAAGGCTGGTTTTGAAAGAGGGATGACTTGGAACGGAGTCCAAAGAGCAGTGTTCTTTAAAGCAGAATATCTTGACCAAAAACGTTCTAAACCCCGGACTGTCTGGAAACTGATATCAAAGGAAGACTCACCAGAAATGTGAATCATCGCATATATTTCATGAGAGAAAAATTTCAAGGAGTCTTTTAGAAGAGTCCGAGCCACATAGATACAGTCAGGGAGTTCGGGTAATCCCCCCTTGTACATCAAACGGACTGCATTATGCCTCTTGGCAGCCTGAATCGGGAACTTAAATAAGGAGGAGAACGAGCGAGCAGGTTCTGCCAAACGAGAAGTAGGAGCAGAGAGGAAGAATTATTCTGTACAATACCTGCAGCTCCAGGAGAATGAGCAAGGGAGGAAGCCTGGCAATCAGTATCCATAACATGCATCAGAGTCGGGTATTGTGTCAAAGCCAATTCGTCTGGCAAACTCAAGGGATCTGGCGAATCCATAGGAGCAGCAATGGAACTGTGCGATTCAGGAAGAGCTGCATGACAGGGTGACTGTATCGGGGACGGACCGGAAATCCAACGACCAGTTTGCGGTTCCTGTACCCAGCCAGCCCCACAAAGAGCAGTGTCTACAGACCGGGGATACTCCTCAGGGGAGTGTGAGACTTGGGACAATGGCAGCAGGGGAGACAACGCAGCAGGTTCCAGTACACAGCTGCCTTCTACCACCGACAAACAGGAATCCACGGGGGCAGCCTCCAGCAAGAAAGAGTCCATGGGCCCAGAATCCAAAACCGCAGCAGCCAGTTGGTGAGTTTCCGAAGCCATTCCAACAAGTTTTACAGGCAAGTTAGTGGGGGGAGAAGTAGCTCGATGAGGTGCAGCATCAGAGGAGAAATCCTGTAGAGAACTCAATTCGTCATAAATCCGTTTTTTAGTAAGCAGAAAACTACGTTCTGCTTCAGCCAGGTGGTCACACAACTCCTTCTTAAGCGAGCAAGGTACAGGTGAAACAAGTACTGAGGTATCCTCCGGGGCAGCATTTGTAGACAATAGGCAAGGTTCCAAAACTTCATCGACTAAAAGAGGAACAGGCTCCATCTGTAGTAAAGGCACAACAACAGCAGATGGCAAAGATACCGGTAAATGAACAGCATTGTTGGTCTCATTAAGAGCCAAGGTGGGGGCTGAGACCAAACCTCCCACCTCCATAGCTTCCTCCACCTCAACCACAGGGATGTCCACCATCTTGGGCAGGGGTTCACCCTCTGATGAGTAGGGGAATTTCCCCGGTGTCCTGGCCAAATTTCCCTCATTCACTAAAAATACCACCAACAGCTTAATCTGGTTCAAGGTCAATTAGCATTCATCTGTATCCCGCTCCCCTGGGTCGTGCCTGAAAATAGGCAGGATTTATCTAGTGCACTTACCCGGTCAAAACAAAATACAAACAAAAAAAAAACTAACTAACCTGGCTGTGTTTTCTGACTATTGCCTGTACTTATACCTCGCATCGTCTTGTACAAGTGTTTATAACTTTTGACAACTTAAAAAAAAAATATTAAATTACAAAAAAAAAAAAGGAAGGATAGGGTGGGGTGGGGAGGAAGGGAGATGGGGTTGTGCTGTATGTAAGGGAGGGTATCAAAGTGACGGAAATGCAAGGAAGCAGGGGGAGGGAAGGAGGGATTTAAATGAACACCAGACAGTCGAACTGCGAATGGCCCAGGTGGTGCAGGAAAGGGTTGCAAACCCAGCAGAAACGCACAATACAAAAATGTGCCTGCACTCCAAGCTCTGAAAATGAAGTACTGTCCACTATGAGGTTTAATCCTAAACAGTTGCTTTATTTCAGGTATACAAGGTGCATCAGTACACAAAACACCTCACCTTCACTTGTCCCGGCGGCAGTGTCTAACCATTCGTCATTTTCAGAGCTTGGAGTGCAGGCGAATTAATGTATAGTGTGGAGGAAAGAAGGGGTTGGAGGCACTGTAGGTCACCCTGCAGAAAGGAGCTGGAGCCGCTGTTCATACGGGTGTAGTGTACTGACTTCCAACATGGAGGGAGGAACTAGATAAGGCACTGGGCAGGGAAGCTATTAGCACAATGACAGAAAAAGGGGAGGTGCTGCTGGTGAGGAACTTCAATCTGCCAGATATAGATTGGAGCCTCCCAACCACAACCTCAACCAGAAGCAGAGACATCCTAGACTCCCTGCAGGGGGTATTTCTCAGGCAACTAGTCAGGGAACTCACTCATGCTGGGGCAATACTGGACCTGGTACCCACAAACAGGGACAGTGTTCAGATGTCAATGTGGGAGGCCATCTGGGGACCAGCGATCACCGCACAGTGTGGTTCAATATAAGGGCAGTAGCAGGAGCAAACCACACAATATGATCTAGTGAGGGGGGGATGACTTGGGTGGGATGGAGGAACAGACGGCCAAGTTAAGAGATAGCATAGAGAAGGCAACAAACCTCTGCACAAAAGAAGTGAGCAAAATTAGGAGAAAAAAAGAGACCACTGTGGTTCTCAAGGGAAGTGACAGTAAATGTTAAGGCTAAAAGGGTAGCATTCAGGAGATACAAAGAGACACAGAGGGAAGCATATAGGGAGGTGTACCAGGAGAAGCAGAAGAAAGCAAGGAAGGTGATGAGGGCAAAAAGATGCAAACTGAGGAAAGGATAGCCAAATGGGAAACTAAGAGGGACAAAACCATTTTGGGTACATTAGTGAGAAGAAGAAGATAAGAGGAGGCATTGTGAGGTTAAGTAGGGTGGGGGGGGGGCTGTGCAGAGAAGGATCAAGAAAAAGCAGATATCCTCCACAGATACTTCTCTTCAGCCTTTACACTAGAGGGGGAAGGGGTGGCCCTTATTAAAGCAACAGGAACACTTGGGGGAGGGACGTAGACACAAGTCCATTCACAGAAGAGAGATTCCTGAAGAGACTTGTGAATCTGAACATAAACAAAGCTATAGGACTACATGGGGTACATGCAAGGGTGTTGAAGGGACTCAGGGAGGTACTGGCTACACCTCTGACATCCCTATTCAACAACTCACTGCGCTGGGCGTGCTGCAAGCTACTCTGTAGCTAATCCATGATTGCTGCTTTATTTTTACTTTCCTTGCTGCTTTTTCATTTACTTTTTGTTTATTTTCTGTTCCTCTCCACTTTTACCAGTTAGTTAGGGCTGATAGTGAGGTAGCTAGTTGCAGAGTGATACGGGACACTCCTAAAACAACCTTGTAATGTGCACTGGGGCCGTTTTGTTTTGGTCTCGATATCGCCCTGACTGAACAAGATTTCCTGTTGTGCCTCTCATTTTTTGTGCACTTTTGATGTCAAATTACCTGGACTGGATCATTGCTTGTTCCCTGTCACGTGTTCCATTCTGCTGTCATCTTTGTCTGGCCCGGACTGGAATTGCTAAAGACCGCGAGGGAAGAGTTCGAAGAGATGAGGAGGGCTGGTCAAAGAAATCAGCTTACCAGGATTAGTGCAGTGCAAGGGAGGATTTTTCTGGGCCTGTTCTGGTCGTGGATTGGGTTTGTAGACTGGAAGGTCCTGTGATGGTAACGGCACCTTTGGTGGGCGCAGGAGGCTGAGTTACCTTTGTGCAGGGGGTGGTCCTGACCCTGTGGGGTGGCTGGTAGCTGGTGTCCGTGGCTGCACAGGGGGACTAGGCTACAGTTTTGTCTGGTTGCTGATGGACTGGGTCGTCTTTTCTCTTAGGTTCTCCGGGGGGGGGCAACTGTTGGGTTGGTGCCAGTGAGGAACCGTGGTGCTGGCTGCGGGTATTTATGGCCGTGGTCCCTTGCATGGGATTTTTGGGCCTTGCTCCTGAGTTGAATGGACCGTGAGAAGAGGACTCCTGGTGTGAAGATATTTTGCATATGGTTAGACTTTAATGTCTTATTATCTGATGCTAGTATTTTGGCAGGCAGTGAGAGTGCCTGTGTCTTTGACAGACTCCACAGGTAGTGAGAGGGCCTGGAGGCGGAAAACATTTGCTTTTGGCATTATCCCTTGGGTCAGGCAATGAGCGTGCCTGTGCATTGTTACTCTCCCTGGGCAGTGAGAGGGCCTCAGGGGGTTGAAGATTTCTGTCATCTTCATTTGATCTACTTTTTGCACGTCCTGATTTAAGTTATTAAGTGACTGACATTGCCCGTGTTTCATTAATCTCCCTGGGCAGTGAGAGGGCACTGGGGGGGCTGAAGACACTCGTTGTTTTTGTTTGACTTGTTTTTCGCATTTTTGGATTTATGTTACAGCTTTAAGAAGATTGATAATTTTTTTTTCAGTGACTGGTATTACCTGTACTCTATTAGTCCCCCGGGCAGTGAGAGGGCACCGGGGGCATGAACACACTCATTAATTTTGTTTTGTCTGTTTTCTGCATGTTTGAATTTAAGTTACAAGTTTAAGAAGCCTGACTCTTTATTCAGTGTTTGGATTTCCTTCCAGCAGACTTACCGCTGTCCCTGGACTTTGATTGAGTCATTCCTATTTTTAATTTATTTTTGTATATTTTATTCATGGGGGGGGGTTGGAAATTGAGGGTTGTTTATTATAATTTTTGATTCATTTGCTTGAAGCTTTAGCCTGTCAGTGAGTGAGAGAGAGGAAGCGATTCTGATAGAGGTTTAATTTAAGTTAAATTTCTTTGTATGGTTGCTTGTTTAACTGCTTTGTGCATTTATTTGACTCTCTCTAAGTGAGAGTGGTGGAAAATTGAATTGTTTTATTTTCTGGGTTTTGTTTTAGGTAAATATTTTGGGGGGTTTCTTTTTTGTTTTGGCTTGGCGTAGTTTTGTTCTGATTGGGTTAGTGTTAGTATTAGTATTATGTGTTGGAGGCCTGCCCCATGGTAGTGCGCTATTCATCCTCTACCCTTCACGCCCTCCACCCTTTTATCTCCCCCCTCTGCTGTTTTCAACTTACCAGCACTGTAGAGTGCTGGGTATTGCCCGTCGGGGGGGGGGGAGATGGGCTGAGTGGTGTGAACAGTGGAGGATGAATGAGCGGAGCTCTCACGTCGGGGTCGTTAGGTCCAGAAGACACCCTGGGGCCAAATGGATCATGGAGTGTGGTCCTCCATGCCTGGTTTCCATATCCAAGGGCACCACCACTATTGGTGGACAGACAGTCCGGGCGGCCCCGGAAGCCCGTGCAACTCGGGCGGTGTTATGCAATGCCAGATCTATTAAAAACAAAACTGCAACTATTGCAGATCTTGTTGGGTCAGCTGATTTGGCTTGCATCACCAAGATCTGGCTAGATGAGAATGCTGGCCCCATGTTGGAGGCTGAAATTCCGGCTGGGTACCAAGACTGGACCGCCGGGGGGGTGGTGGTGGTTGCGGTCTGTTTTAAGACCGAACTGGGCCTCATGAGTATACCAGTTGAAGAGGCTGGGTCATTTGAGTGTCGTGGGATGAAGTAGCAATGATCAAACAGAACACAGTCAATTCAGGTACACCACATCAAGAGATATGATTAGATTTATTAAAAAAAAAATAAGAATACACAAATACAAAGAAATAGCTGTTTCAGTAATACCAAACAAAAGAAAACAATAACCAAGATGGCACAGCTCAGGGAATAATAATAGCTAATTCCCTAACATTTGTCTGTGCAAGGTTTCCCTTCAGAGAACCTACTCAGGAGATGTATGCAGGTCTCCTCCCAAACTACATCTGGCATCTAGATCTCCGATCCTGGGTTAAATAGTACCCAAACTCCTCCCACTAGGAACGGATCCTACTCCTAATAATCTCTTCAAAGTTATATTACAATAGGATGTCTATCTATACACATAATAAACTATACTTGTGATTAGGCATTCTAAATAATCAATAATAATGCTAAGGTGGCTGACATCAGGTCGCGGCTCCATCCAGCTCACTCTATGGGAGATGCTATTGATTGGTGCTTGGTCACCTTCCCTCACTTTTTCTGGAGTACCTTTGACCGGCCGGAGTTCGTCGATGTTGTGCGGATTGTCCAGGGTATGCGCCCTTCATGCTGTAGTTTAGATCCGGGACCAACTTCCCTGATTATGGGTTGTTGTGATATCATCAGCCTGGTCTTAGCATGGATAATCTGGTGCTCCCTTGAGTCAGATGAGTTTCCTAGCTCCCTGAAGGAGGCAGTGGTGACACCCTTCCTGAAGAAAGCTTCTCTGGACCCAGACTACACTGTCAACTACAGACCTATCTCTAACCTCCCCTTTGTGGGGAAGGTGATTAAGAAATTAGTGGCTCTACAACTGGAGAACCATTTGACCATCCATGACATCTATGAATCTCTCCAATCCAGTTTTCGAAAGAGGCATAGTACCAAGACTGCGCTGGTTTGGGTGCTCAATGATCTCCTGATGGTGAGAAATCAGAAAAGCTGCTCCATCTTGGTCCTTCTTGATCTCTCATCAGTGTTTGACACTGTGGACCATGGGGTTCTGCTTGAACAACTGAGGTTCATCTGTGGCCTGTCCAGTACAGTCCTCAGGTGGTTTAAATCTTTCCTCACTGGCAGAACTCAGAGGGTGGTGTCGGGGATTTATTCCTTCGACCTGGTCTCTCTGTCATGTGGGGTTCCTCAGGGTTTGGTATTGTCCATGTTGTTCACGATGTACATGCTGCCCCTCGGAGACATTGTAAGATGGTATGGGCTGAGGTTTCACTGCTATGCTGATGATACCCAGCTCTACCTGTCTTTCGCAACCGACCAGGGTAGAGCACTCTTGGTATTTAATAACTGCATCACTGAAATCCAGGGTTGGATGAATTCCAGCTGGCTGAAGTTGAACTCAGAAAAGACTGAGGTGATGGTTGTGGACCCGGATAGCCAGATAGAGGGGTTGGGAGTGGGTTTGCCTATGGGTCTTTTCCTGTGGGGCTTCCAGCTCCTTACCTCTGAATGGGTGTGAGACCTGGGGGGTGATTCTTGATGATGTGCTGACACTGCAATCCCAGGTGTCAGCAGTCATCAAGTCCTCTTTTTATCATCTGAGGAACATCTCCAGGGTCAAGCATCTAGTTCTGTCTGGCGATCTTCCTACGCTGGTCCACGCCTTTGTGACCTCATGCCTTGATTATTGCAACTTCCTTTATCTAGGGCTACCTGAACTCTGGGGCTGAAGAGTCCAAGGCACACCTCAATGCCTGTCACTGGCTACAGGATGGGAGTGGAATGGCATCAGCATTACAGTTGGCAATCCAAAGGCACACCCCTGATGCCTGTCAGTCTGTACAGGGTGGGACGTTATGGTTAGAAACCCCAATGCCCGGGCGTTTGTTGGTATTTGCACTAAAAATTTTCAACATGGCCTTTTTGTGACCCCCACCTCATGAAAGCGTTTGGGACCTCTTCTCATGAACAGTGGCACTGTGATTTTGTTAATGTGTCCCGAACTTTGAGTTCCCACAGTGACCGTGCCATTCTGTGCCAGATGTACGAAAACAGATCAGGCAGGATGTGAAGAATGACAGCTGTACCATTCATAGGGAGGTGTGAAGAGATGGCAATGCTGAAAATCTGTAGTGAAAATATTAAAAATACTTGAACGTCCGAGCGTATGTGAAAACTGTGCAACACATGCGCGTAACCCAGTCATTTAGTGGAATTATTTCACCAAATTTTTAACATCGGCATTTTGTGACCTCTGCTCATGAACACTGTCACTATGATTTTCTTAATCTGTCCCGAACATTGATTTCACACAGTGACAATGCTATTCTACGCCAGATGTGTAAACAAATATTTTGGGCAGGATATGAAAAATGACAGCTGTACTGTTTCATAAGGAGGTGTGAAAAAAAGCCAATGTTGAAAATCTGGGGTGAAAATATTACAAATGCGCGAAATTACGAGGGTGCATGGAAACTGTGCAACACAGTCATTTTAGGGACGTTTGTCACCAAATGTTCAACATGGGCATTTTAGGACCTCTGCTCATAAACAAAGCCACTGTGATTTTCTTACTCTGTCCCAAACACTGACTTCCCACAGCGACTGCGCTATTGTGTGCTGGAAGTGCTAAAACACATTTCGGTCAGGATGTGAAAAATGACAGCTATACTGTACATAAGGAGGTGTGGAAAAATGCCAATATTGAAAATCTGGAGTGAAAATATTACAAATTTGTGAAGTTATGTGGGTGCATTGAAACTGAACAACTCAAGGTCATAACAGTCATTTTATGGACTTTCGTCACCGAATTTTCAACATAGGCATTTTTAGGACCCCTTTTTCTCGAACAGTGTTACTGTGATTTTCCTAATGCATCCCGAACACTGATTTCCCACAGCTCATAAAACAGTCATTTTTTGGATTTGTTTCATCAAATTTGCAACGTAGGCTTTTTGAGAGCCCACCTCATGAACAGTTGCACTGTCATTTTGTTAATCAGTCCTGAAAGGTGATTCCACATAGTGACCATAAAATCACCTTTCAGAACCAAATAATGCCATGACAGTGACTGAATTCATGAGGAGGGGTCCCAATAACCTCATGTTGAAAATATGGAGTCAAAAGTCCAAAAAATGGCCGAGATATCAACATAAGTTGAAAAAACCCTATTTATGCCATTATACAGCTTACGGGCATTTCTTCAGTTCGTGGTTGGCTTTGAAGAGTGCAGATGTGTTTCCGGTCCACCAAAGATCGTCGTGCCAGGCTCTGGAGGTAAGTATGGGGTGAGGGGGTGTGGTGAGGTGGGGTTCGCAGAGGGTGGGCACGGGTTGGGGGAGAGAGCACTGGATACAACGTTGGACCATTTTCTACTTTTCAGGTTAAAAATAAATTGAAACCATCACAGGAAGGTTTTCCTTTTTTGCAGGTAGATTTGGCACGCTGGGGTGGGCTCCCAGCATGCCACCTGCATGTTTTTTTGGGGGGAGGAGACTGAAGCCAATGCGCATTGGGGCCCCCCATTGGCAAAGTAAGAAGGATCTGTGTTTTTGGGGGGGAGACATGATGCCGAGGGGGATTGGGCATCCCCTCAGCAAACAAAATGTATGGGGGGAGTATTATGCTGATGGGGAGTGGGCTTCCCCGTCAGCAAATGATCTGGGGAGAGGGCATGCCAACAGGGAGATTGAGCACCCCATCAGCTTTTATGGGGACTCTGAGGCGGCGACAGCCACTGCCATGTAACTAGAAATGTTACACCAGGCAAAGGCACCACCCTGCAATGACGGGTCGCTCCCTCATTGCAGCGGAATGGCTGATGCTGCAATGACGAGGTGGCCCCTCATTGCAGCGGCCAAATTGTTTCAAGTTGGTGGCACTTTGGCAGAACCAGTGTCATCAGGACACTGGGCCTGCACTGGGTGAACAGTGCCAAGCCCACAAATGCAGTGCCGGCGTTGGCTGCCACAGTGCTGCACCTCCACAAATTGCTTCTCTCCTAAGCTGCCACATAATGTTTCTTGTGCAACCACGTGAGCAAACATAAAAATAAAAAATGAAATGAAAGTTAAAGAAGCACTAACCAAATATTTTCAAAGATAAGTACTGTATTAAAATTACTAAGATGGTCCAGTTCTGTGGAATTGGACATCAAAACAATGTTTGGGAATTTCCTAGTCAACTGTACCCTTAATCAATTCATTTTTGAGTCCTTACCACTGCTGGACAGGAGCTTATATAAATTAATGGAAAAGGCTTTCCAATCTCTTTATGAGGTTAAAACAATGAAAATGAAAAAAGCAGGAAAAAAGAGGTTGGTTTGACCAAGAGTGCAAAGCTAGGAAGAAAAGGTTAACTTCCCTTTTAAGATCCTTGAAAAATGCACCTAATGCAGAATTCTGTACTAGGCTGAAATCAGAAAGAATTTTTATATTTTTTCCTTTATCTCCATCCTGCCACTGCGCTTGACCCCTTCTCACTAGCCCCCCTACTCCCCCTTCTCTCTCTCAATGCTGTGCCTAATCTATTCCTCCCTTTTCCCCTCTTCCTTCCTCTCCTTCCTCTCTCCAGGTAGGCCGATATCACATGACACTGGCTGGGTTTGCATCGAGCAGTGTTCAAACCCCTGTAGGGTTTTGCTCCAGAGGGTTTAGGCTTGCCGCTTTCTCCCTTCTACCCTCACTCTCTTGTGAAGGTAGAAGGGTGGTCACCACATTTACCTTTCCCTGGGGAAGCTGGTACCCCACTACACTTACTGCATGAGCATCAGGCAGTGTCGGACCCTTGTGGAGTTTCCACTCCAGAGGATGAAAAATGACTTGCCTTCCTCCCTCCTGCACTATCTTTCTTCCTGCAGACCTAGGTACCCAGTCCCTCTTTTTTCGGGTTGCTTCTGGATGAGACTGACCCATGCGGTGTCTACATCCCGGTGAGTCGAAGGTATGCCCCCCCTTACTCTATCCCTCCTCCTTCTGCCACATTCTTCAGTCACCCTGGCTGTGTTCTCCTTCTCCCCTGACCTTTTCTATCTCTGTAAAGGCTTATCCTCTAACCTCATGTATTGAGTCTGCAATATTTTATTTCTACTGCTTCAACATTTTCACATAATAAGCTGGTCACAGCTTCAGATCTGTATCATAGTATATGTTTATTTATCTTGGTTTGTGCTATACTTACTTGTCTTTCAAATTTGTATGATAGTATGCAATCTTAATTTGTTTCATTTTTGTATCTTGAATTATGCATACAAATTGTTCTCCCCGCCCCCTCCCCCCAGGACACATCTGGAAACGAGCTGTTGTAGCTCGGTATGCCTTTCCTGGTGAAACGTTTTCAAATAAATAAATAACTAAATATAAGGCCTTTCTTGAGGCTAAAAAACAAGATTTTTTTAGGACCCAGTGGGACCACATACTGGCAGTTATAAATAACAGAGATCAACAAGCTTTATGAGTAATGGTGGCCTAGGGGCATAATGAATATACTCATGAGATAAACGTCCTTATCACTCCTGAAGTGTGGTTGTGTTATTTTATGAACATTTTGTACAAACCTTCAGTAAAAAGCTCCTGGAAACCCTTAGCTCTGTTAGTGATTAGTTCCTTTTTTAAAGGTTTTAATAAGCAGGATGTCTAAAAGACAATTTGCAAATTGAAAATAAACAAAGCACCTGGTCCGGATAAGATGCCAGCAGAAGTCTATGTTTGTATGGCTGATCAATGGGTATACTTTCTTGCCCTCTTTTTTTAGCAAATGCGTACAGGAAACTTATATCCCAAATTAATGGAGGGGTTCTGCGATAGCTCCAATTTTTAAGAATGTTGACAAGTAAGATCCAAGAATGTATAGACCAATAAGCTTAATTGACATTATGGTGAAAATATTTTCCTCACTTCTTTTAGATAAATTAAAACAAGAAATTAATAGATTGGGCAGCATCTCTACCTTTCAGGCAGGGTTCAGAGAGGGCTTTTTAACAGTAGACAATTGCTTTGTTTTATATAATATCTTGGAGAAATATTATAAAATTAGAGGACAAAAGATGTATACTGCCTTTATAGAGTATAGCACAGCCTTTGATTCCCTTAATAGACACATGCTATGGGATATAATGAAGAATTGAGGTATATGCCCAGTTCTGAGTAATAGCATTAGAAATTTGTACTCCCAGACCTGGGCTCAGATAAGTGTAGGGTTAAGAGGCCAACTCTCTGACCCCTTCCCCTACAAATAAGGGTATGAGGCACTGTATATGGCGCAGATTTCTTAGAACTGTTTTTCTTGAAACTTGGCTGTTATCACCTGACAGCTCAAATCATCCACCTTTTCAATAGTTCCTTGGACCGAGGGGAGTTACCACCAATTTGGAAAGTAGTGCACATCATTCCTCTTTTTAAGTCTGGGGACCCTACCAACCTGAACAATTACCGTCCAATCTCTCTTCTCCCAATCCTTTCAAAGATCCTGGAAAAAACTGTTAATTCTCAATTTAGGGAGTACCTTGACACTGAAAACATCTTAAACTCTGCACAATCATGTTTCAGACCCAAGCACAGCACTGTATCTGCTCTTGCCAAAGTATCCAATGACTGACAAACCGCTCTGGACACTAAGAAATATATTTATGCCCTCTTTCTAGATCTTAACAAGGCCTTCAATACAGTGGATCATCCCATTTTGCTTAACGTCTTGAGTAGTATTGGCCTAAACAACACTGCCCTAAAGTGGTCTGAATGTTATCTCACCAACAGAATGCAACAGATTAAAGATCAAGGGGAACTGTCCCTGCTAAAGTCCATGCCGTGTGGTGTGCCGCAAGGTTCCATCTTGGGCCCCATTCTCTTTGCAATTTATATAAACCATATAGACTCTCGCATTCACACAGGTATCGTCCATCTATTCACTGATGATACAGTACTCTATACCATTAACCCCTCCCTAGACATAGCCCACAAGGAGCTTCAGTTAGACTTTGACATCCTTCAACACAACTTAATAAAATTCAAGCTTCTGCTTAATGCCAAAAAGACCAAAGCTATGATTATCTCATCACATGCCTCCCACAGCACAGGACCACCTCTGAGCCTCCAGATTTATACATTGCTTGGTGAAGCCTTGGAACTAGTGGACAAGTTCAAGTACCTGGGAGTCTGGCCAGATGACAGGCTCAACTTCATGGCTCACCTTAATGAGCCATCAAAAAAGCTTAGGCAATGACTAGGCATATTTTATCAAATAAGGCACCTCCTTACACTCGAAGCCAGGAAGCGACTTGTCCAAACAACTTTCCTACCGTTGCTTGACTACGCAGACTCCTCTATATAGCCATTGCCCTAACCAGGTGCTATGCAAACCCGACACTCTCTACCATCGCGTGCTGAGATTTATCCTAAACATGCCACTGTGTACCCATCACTGCTTGCTCTATCAGGCATTAGACTGGCCCTCCCTCACCTTGAGAAAGCAAAAAAATGTTCTCATGTGGCTGTACAGGGCACTATCCGATAAGCTACCAACCTATATTTCTATTCTCTTTGAGCACACCAAGGGTGCATATGGCCTAAGGAGTTCATCTCTTGTCTCCCTTAAGGTACCCAAAATAGGAACACGACATGGCTCAGCTGCTATTAATTTTCCCCGTCCTCCCTCTCGAATTCTTTACAAAAGACACTTAGGATTTCTTCCCTCCCGGGGCCTCACCCTTTTAGGAGGCTGCTTGCTCACAATCTGAGGGTTTTGTGTGCTTGCCGCAGATGACCACATTCCCTCTATCTTCTGTGGCTCCCCAAACACTAGGCACTTACAGGTACTCCCTTAGCACTTAGCCTTGTTCATGTCTACCTTCTGTTAAACTGTCCACCTCTCACCCCTGCTTGTTCTGTCCATACTCTTACCTACCCCCACTTTTGTTTTCTCCTTCACCCATGGTGTCTTCTTTGTGTTGTACCCTCACCCTTCCTGTTTTCTCTCATTTTCTTGTAATGATGCGGTAGCTGTTTTTTAAAGCCCCTCCACTGTTGAAGCCTTGTATAGACAGTTATATATTTATTCGCAGTTAGTTGTGCATTGTATGTATTCCTCAGCCCTGAACCCTCTTGTTGTATTGTAACTGGTGATTATTTGTGCTTTGTATGTATTCTGCAACTCTGTTAGTTCTCAGTAGCTGTATATATCCTAATTGTCCAGGACCATCTTGTAAATCAGCTTGCTCAAGGGTGATTTTGCCTGGTTAAATAAAGTTTGATTGATTGATTGAAGGCAAGGGTGCATCCTTGTGCCTTTTTTATTTTCAATCTATATAAATGGTCTCTTATTAGCACTGGGGGACCCTACCTTATATTCTCCAGAAACTGGCTCAGTCCTTTGTCCAGTCTTGACGTATGCCAAAGATTTGGTATTACTTTCTCTCTTCTGCTCTGGCTTACACAAAAAAAAAAAAACATTTTAGCTGAACACTCTGATAAGTAAGACCTAAAGATAAACATTAACAAGTCCAAAATTATGACCTTCGGCACCCAGAGATCCAAATACAAATGGACAGTAAATTCACTGCAGCTGGAAGTTGTAAAGAACTACTGTTACATAGGTATCACTTTGGCATGGAATCTTTCTTGGAAACCTCATCTGGATGCTTCTGTAGCAAAAGCTAAAGCTGCGGTCTTGGTCCTGAAAAGATTCAATTATCTGTATGGCAGTCATTCAATTAGTCCAATGTTAAAAGCGTTACATGCCAAATATAACACACAAATATTATATGGGGTAGAAATATGGGCACTATCAGAAATACATATTTTTGAAAAACCCACTCTGCAGACTTTACGAGCTGCACTAGGTCTAAATAGATCCACCCCAGCCTGCTTTGTCAGAGCCAAGCTGGTTTTAGTGAACTGCAGTCCCATGCAGATGCTAGGATTATTAACTTATGGTGTAGATTCTCTCGATTAGAGAAAGACAGGCTCTCAAGTCAATGCTTTCAAGAAAAATTAATGTGGAAGGGCTGGGTTTGTAAGGGTACAGTTTGGCTGGATCATGTGTTAAAGCTGCTCATAAATTGTGGTTTGGATGACTTTCTAAGCTATTCCAAGAAAAATATTAGCTTAAGTGCTAAGTATAACACTTAGGTTCTGAATAGAATCACTAATAATTTTGTGTGCAAAGATCTAGGGCCAGATTCACAAAACTTTGGCCGGGCTCAAACCCAGTTTGCCTGAGGTTAACTGGGTTTTGCCTGGAGTTGGTATTCACAAAGTCCAGTTTGCCAATGCAAACTGTGTTTGCACCCAGGCAAAGTTGGGAGGGGGTCCACAATGCAAATGAAGGGGAGGGGACCTGCATATCCCCGCAGTACTATTCACAAATTTGTGCTCTGCACAAGGGCGGTTTGTGAAGGCCCTTGCATGGAGAAATTACAGCCAACAAAAACCTGGCAGTAATCTTCGCAACCGTAGTGGTTGGCGGAGGTACTGTGGCCCCCACCCCCTTCCCAGTCCCCGATTGCCGACCCTACGTGCAGTCTTAATTTTCCAGAGTGTAGTGGTGCCCTCCCTGCCCCAACTGCCAACCCGATATGATCAAATAATTTTCCATAGTGTAGCGGTCCCTCCTCAGTCACCGATCACCATCTCCAAATGTGAAAGACTCCATTCCCTGGTAGTCTAGGGTCCCTCCCCTCTCCTCTTCTCAACCCCCACCTCCCCACCTCATCCACTGTGACCCACCACCCCGCTCCTCCCCATCCCAATCGGTGATCAGCGACCAGCACAGCCCTCCTCACACCACCGTGCTGGCCACCGATGGAGCCCTCATGGAGCATGTGCTGTATCTAGTATGGCTCTTTGACTGTGACTGACCAATCGTAGTCAATGAGCCATACTGCATACAGTACGCGTTCCATGAGGGCTCAGTCAGCGACCAACCGTGGTGGTGTGAGGAGGATTGTGCTGCTCTCCGATCACTGATTGGGATGGGGGGGCCAGGGTGGTGGATCACACTGGATGGGATGGGGGTGGGGGGAGGGAACTTAGACTACCAGGAAATGTTTTTTTTTTGCATTTGGAGATAGCGATTGGTGACCAGGTAGGGGAGGAGGGACTGCTACACTATGAAACATTATGATTGCACATCGGGTGGGCAATCGAGGACTGGGGAGGGACCATTACATTACGGAAAATTATGTGAACACATCAGGCTGGGTGATCGGGGTCTGGGGAAGGATCACTAACCTATGGAGAATTATGTGAACACATTGGGTGAGTGATTGGGAGCCAAGGAGGAACCACTACACTATGGAAAATTATTTGATCATATCTGGTCAACGATCGGGGTGGAGGAGTGCACCACTACACTATGGAAAATTATTTGAACATATGGGGTCGGTGATCTGGGACCAGGAAGGGGGAGGGACCACTAAACCTTCTTTTTCCTATGGGATCAGTGATAGGGGAAGGGGAGGGCACCACTAGACTGCAAGGGAATGCAGCAGCAAAAGGCATGGGCTGGTGGGGGGGCAGCGCTAAGCCACCCACTGGCCATGCAAATTGCCCATAATGAGCATGCTAATGGCCAACAGTGCCTTGCATGCACAATGGGCTCATTTCCATGGCTACTTTAATGAATAGGGACTTAGTACATGTGTGCTATTGTTGCCAGCCCATTCTTCTGGCTGGCTGTGGTGGAAGTGCTACTGGGGTTCCTGGTGCTTTTCCTGGGTTAGTGCTGCTCCCACCTGCCCCATTCATAGTCAGATAGTGCACCATGCTATCCGACTGTGAATAGCAGGATTGCTCACCACCGTGAGGTGCAGCGCAAATTTTTGCGCAATACTTTGCCTTTTTTAGTGAATCCTGGTCCTAGACTCTATATGTCAAGCCAGATTTTCAAAATGGTATAGTAATAACAACTGCACACATAAATTTAGATATTCTTTGATTTCCCTGAAAGAGACAGTTTGTAGGAAATTGAGCACTAGATTTAAATTTGAACTTTTCTAATCTAATGTACTCATGGCATGGTTTGGAAAGTCCTCCAATATTAAAGATACTATATGCCTCTGTAATAACAGTGATAAGGACATATGAACATATGAAATTGCCAGCAGAAAAAGGCCCACAGGTCTATCAAGTCTGCCCGATTGTGCAGCTCTTAGTGTCATATCACTACAGCTGCCCCACCCCCACCACCCAAACCTCTCCCTTCCTCCTTTTTACCCGGTCCTTTCCCCCTTTGTGTTCTTGTCTGTACTAACCCTGCCCTTGACTCTATCCCAACCCCTCTTAAAGCTATTCATTCTCCTTTAAGCAATTAACTCCTCCGGCAGTGCATTCCAACCAGCTGCCGCTCTTTGTGAAGCAGTGCCTCCTCATCTCTCTCTTAAACCTTCCCCTTCCAACTTCAGACTGTGCCTCCTAGTGACCCTTTCCCCCTTTAAGCAGAACAATCCTCCCTCCCTCCATCCCTGACTTTGTTTATGCCTTTCAAGTACTTAAAGGTCTCTATCATGTCACCTCTTACCCTTCTGTCTTGCAGCGAGTACATGTTGAGCTCCTTCAACCTTTCCTCATATGGCAACTCCCCTAGTCCGATAATCATTTTCGTAGCTATGTTAGGACCTATGTCATGTAGTTCTGCATTGTTACTGGTACAACAAAGCAAGAAAGAGATGGCTTACTCACATCTTAGACTCTATGCAAAATATTGAATAAAATATTCTGAATATCCTGTTTACAGCTGAAGATGATTACATAATCTCGAGAGTGGCACAATTTCTAATTACCGTACAAAAGATCAGAAGTAGATAATGAAGAAGCCTCAGTAAAGATTGTCTGGGGAACTTCCTTTTCAACTTCCGCATGTTGTAGGATCTGTTACTTGAGGGTATGTCTTATATATAACTTAATCTGGATTGTTGCTATTGTATACTGTGATTTTTAAAATTTGAATATTTATATTGTGTTTTTATTTTAAAATTTTGCATTGTAATGATCGTTTTTAAGAGATCAAACAATAAACTTTTACTTACCTATTAAAATTACTTAAAAGCACACATACTTTTCATGTTGTCCTGTGCGCACAGCACAGACAACATGTTGTGGTAGCTTGGAGTAGAGAAGCAGGTTTTGGAGTTGCGATCCTGCTGCGGTCAGTAGCACCACTGCTTTTTCTGGCCGGGCTTTGTGGCATCAACGGCATAGCATGCTGTCTATGACAGCAGTTGAGAAGCCTGCCACCAACTTGAAAGAAATTCACTGCTGCAATCAGGGAGCACCCCTTAATTGGAGAATCAGCTGTTTTTGCTGCTGGGGCAGTTCCTGATTGCAGCAGCGAATTACAGTTTGCCTTGTTTGGTGTTCCATTGCAGTAAACATGGTGGCAGCTTCCCCGTGTGCCTCTCACAGTCCCCATGGAAGCAGACAGACAGCCGCCGCCTCTCACAGTCACCATGAAAGCTGATGTGGGTGTCCAATCCCCCTGTTGGCATGCCCCTCCCATGTTCATTTGCTGACAGGGATGCCCAATCCCCGTCGGCATAATGCCCCCCCATTTGTTTTGTGCCGAGGGGGGTGCCCAATCCCCTTCGGCTCATGCGTCCCCCCAAACACTCTGTGTGTGTGCTGATGAGGTGCCCAATCCCTGTCGGCTACAGACCCCCCCAACAAACACTCAGGTGGTATGCTGGGAACCCACCCCAGTGTGCAAAAGTACCTGTAAAAAAAGAAAACCTTCCCACATTTTTTTTTTTGGTTCCCTGTAAAAGAAAAAAAATATCCCTCGTTGTGTCTGGTGCCTCTCCCCCAACCCGCACCCATCCTCTGCACACACCCACCTCTCCACACCCCCCTCACCTGATACTTACCTCCGGAGCCCGGCGCGATGATCTTCGGTGGACCGAGAACACGTCTGCACTCTTCAAAGCCGACCACGAACTGAAGAAATGCCTGTATGCTGCATAATGGCATAAATGTTTTTTTTTCAATTTACATGGATATCTCGGCCATTTTCTTGAATTTTTGCACCAAATTTTCAACATGGGGTTCTTGGGACCCCATCTCATGAATTATGTGACTGTCATCTGGTTATTCCGTACCGAAAGGTGATTTCACGGTCACTGTGCGGAATCACCTTTTGGGACCGATTAACGGAACAACAGTGTCACTGTTCATGAGGTGGGCTCCCAAAAAGTCTATGTTGCAAATTTGGTGAAAACATTCCAAGAAATGACTGTGTTACAAGCTTGCATTGCGCAGTTTCTATGCACGCTTGTAACTTTGAGAATTTTTAATATTTTCACTCCAGATTTTCAGCATTGCCATTTTTTCATGCCTCCTTATGAACAGTGCAGCTGTCGTTTTTTACAACCTGCCCAAAATGTGTTTTTGCACATGTGGTGCACAATGGCACGGTTGCTGTGGGAAATCAATGTTAAGGACAGATTAAGAAAATCACTGTGACACTGTTCATGAGCAGATGTCCCAAAATGCCTATGTTGAAAATGTGGTGACAAAATTCCACACAATGACTGTGTTAAGAGTGTGCATTGTGCAGTTTCCACGCACACTCGTAACTTCGAGAATTTTTAATATTTTCACTCCAGATTTTCAACAGTGCCATTTCTTCACACCTCCTTATGAACAGTACAGCTGTCATTTTTCACATCCTGCCCAAAATGTGGTTTCGCACATCTGGCGCAGAATGGTGCAGTCACTGTGGGACATCAACATTCGGGACAGATTAACAAAATCACAGTGTCACTGTTCATGAGCAGAGGTCACAAATGCTTTCATGAGGTGGGGTCACGAAAAGCCCATGTTGACAATTTGCAGTACAAATACTAACAAATGCCCGGGGCATTAGGGTTTCTAACCATAACGTCCCACCTTGTGGAGACTGACCAGCATCAGGGGTGTGACTTTGTATTGTCGGCTGTAATGCTCACACCATTCCACTCCCACCCCACCCTGCAGCCACTGACAGGCATCGAGGTGTGCCTTGGACTCTTTGGCCCCAAAGTTCACCCCATTCTCCTATACTGCACTCATCTCAGTGTATTTTCTTATGGAATGAGGTGAGTGTAAGGCCCGAGGACCCCAAGGCACAACACGATACTTGTTGGAGTCTGCAGGATAGGGTGAGCTGAAATGGCATGAGCATTATGGCCGACACCCCAAGGCACACCTCAATGCCTGTCAGTCTCTGCAGGGTGGTGTGGGGTTGGCGTTACTTCCATACTTCACTGCCATTCCTATTATGCATCTCTCTAACTCCTGCACTACCAATGCCAATGTCAGCAAGACAAAATTCGGCATTAACAAATGCTTGTTTAAAATTATTTTAATGTGTTGATAAGAAAGCTATAATGAAACAATAAAGAAAGTCAAGCATGATTAAACTCTGACCAGACTGCTACTAAATTATTGGGCTTCTGTTAATAGAGTCAAGTCACTAAATGTGGATGAATTAATGTGAACCCAGCTATCCCTAATAGGAGGGTTCTACTGTATTACACCAAGCATGCTATATGCACTTTATTTAACCCCTTAGTCTGCCAAAACATTTGCTTGTTTTGGAATTTAGGACGTCTATAGAAATCCACAGCAAAGCAAGGGTTAAAATAAAAGTAACTGCAGCTGGTATCTTGGGCTAGTGCTTGACTTGCAGGACCTAGTGCTGACCCTTTTGTCCTTCTAAATATTGTTTTTGCTCAAGCACTGCTTAGTCCTGTAAGCTTCCCTCTTTCTCATTTTTCCACAATAATGTATGATGTAGTTAAAAGGAAGAAAGTTCTTTCTCTGGTACGTTTATTAGGAGACAAGTGAACTATTTGTATCACAATCTAACAGCATCAAAGAATCCTACAGGCAAATTGTATAAATGAGATTGTGGCAGTTAGTCATCCCAACCACTGGTGCTAACTAGGAGGTATAGATTTCAATAACTGTGATCAGCAGGAAGGGAGAGCATCAGGGTAGATGCAATTACACTAAGAAAAATGCTCAGCACATTGCAAATTCAGGAACCATCAAAATTACTATCGGCAAGGCAGAATTGTTTGTGGTTATTGTATTGAACAGAGCCAAAAGTATTTACCCTTTGAAGCTGACCTGACATATTGCATTTCTGAGGACTGTAGTGGGCAAGGATATGGATCTACCATACAGATATATTGTAGATTAGCGGCAGGTGCATACTGTAAGCTATGGAATTAAAAGGTGGTTTATAAAAATTTGCAAATTTACTGATGTAACACTGGGGGACATAAACCATAAGGCTGTTTTTTTTTTTTTTTTTTTTTTGAATTCACGCTTCTCTGGTCTCACCCTTGGCACTACAGCTCCCTAACTTGTCTGACTGTTCCTGCCCTGGTATTGACTCTTGCAGCCTCTGGACTGTACTGCCAATCTCCTGGACCAGACCTCAAACTCCAGCAGGACTCTACAAGCATACCCTTCTGACATGGCATGTGGCACATGGTAGGATCACCTCACAGACATGGCTATAGTGCAGTGTAGTCAGATAGGGCAGATGGGGTAGTGTTGGAATGGAAAAGGGGCCAGATGTCATAGGTGCTAAGGGGATTTTGTCCGTTATTGCCCTCTTATCTCCCTGGTGATAATTTATATCACTGTTGCATTCTTGTCTAGGGATGGGGAGGGACAGACGTTGCATGGTCCCCCGCAATGTCAAGGCCACCCCACTGCCCATAGGAGGCACTGCTGCCACACCTCTGTCCATAGGAGGCACTACCACCACCACACTGCCTGTAGGAGGCACTACTGCCCCATCTCTGTTTGTAGAAGGCACTGCTGCCATCACACTGCCTGTAGGAGACATTGCTCCTCACCACTGCTCATAGGAGGCCCTGTTGTTCACTCATGGAGCCTGATGGTGCTCCCTTGGGATGGGTGGGCAAGTTAGTGCAGCTAGTCCATAACATGAACATGCGAGCATGGTGAGCTACACCATAGCCGCTAAGCCAGGCAACCATAAGACTGGGATTTTAGGAATTCAGTTTTTATAACTGCAGGAAAATGAGAAACATTTAGAGAATCTATTGGCCAAGGCCAAACATTAAATTGGAATCACAGGGAAATAAATGAAAACAAGCATTTGTCAATGCCGAATGTTTGCTTGCTGGCATTGGCATTGATAATGTAGGAGTTACAGAGCTGCATAATAATTAGAATGCCGATGAAGTATTGAACTGAAGCCAACCCCACCACCACCCTGCAGAGACTGACAGGCATTGGGGTGTGCCTTTGGGTCATCAGGCATAACGGCCATGCCATTTCACCACACCCTACCCTGCAAACACTGACAAGTGTCACAGTGTGCCTTGGGGTCTTTGGCTCATATGCGCTCCCCATTCCATCAGGAAATAAGGTGAGATGGGTGCTGAATAGGATAATGGGGTAAAATTTGGGTCCGAAGAGTCCGAGGCACACCTCGATGCTTCTCACTGGTTGCAGGGTGTGGAATGGTATGAGCATTACAGGCAAGAATCCCAAGTCACACCCCTGATGCCTGTCATTCTTTACAGGGTGGGGTGTTATGGTCAGAAACCCTAACGCCTCAGGCATTCATTGGTATTTTCACTCCAAATTTTCAATATGTTTTTTTTTGTGACCCCCACCTCATGAACAGTGGCAATATCAATTTGTTAGCTGAAAGCTGCATTTGCACAGCTACTACGGCATTTAGCACCACAGGTGCAAAAACACATGCTGAACAGGATGTGAAAAATGACAGCTGTACTGTTCATGAGGAGGTGTTAAAAATGGCAATGTTGAAAATCTGCAGTGAAAATATTAAAAAAACTGGTGAAGTCACAAGCGTGCGTAGAAACTGTGCAACGTACACCCGTAATGTAATTAGTCTGGGGAATTTTTACAGCAGATTGTAAACACAGGTATTTTGGGACCTCCGATCATGAACAGTGTCACTGTGATTTTCTTTATCTGTCCTGAACAATGATTTCCCACAGCGACCATGCATTTCTGTGCTGAAAGTGTGAAAACACATTTTGGCCATGTTGTGAAAACTGACAGCTATACTGTTCATAAGGAATTGTGGAAAAATGCCACTGGTGAAAATCTGGACTTAAAATATTACAAATTCATGAACATACAAGGGTGCGTGGAAATTGCGCAATGCTCACTTGTAACACAGTCATTTTATGGACTTTTGTTACCAAATTTTCAATATAGCCATTTTAAGACCTCTGCTCATGAACAGTGTCACTGTGATTTTCTTAATCTGTCCCAAACATTGCTTTCGCACACCGACTGCACCATTGTGCGCTACATAAGAGATGTGAAAAATGATAGCTGTACTGCTCACAAGGAGGTGTGGTAAAATGGCAATGTTGAAAATCCAGAGTGCAAATATTAAAAATTTGCGAACTTACGAGCGTGTATAGGAACTGCACAATGCACGCTCGTAAAACAGTCATTTTTAGGAATTTTTTCACCAAATTTGCAACATAAGCTTTTTGAGAACCCACCTTATGAACACTGGCACTGTCGTTTTGTTAATCGGTCCTGAAAGGTGATTTCATGCAGTGACTGAGAAATCACCCTTCAGGCCTGATTAATGCCATGACAGTTCAAGAATTCATGAGGAGGGGTCCCAAAAACCCCATGTTGAAAATTTGGTGCCAAAATTCCCAAAAATGCCTGAGATATGCATTAAAGTTGAAAAAACCCTCTTTATTGCATTATACAGCTCACCGGCATTTCCTCAGTTCGTGGTCGGCTTTGAAGAGTGCAGACGTGTTCCTGGTCCACCGAAGATCATTGCACCGAGCTCCGGAGGTAAGTATGAGGTGAGGGGTGTGTGGGAGGCAGGGTGTGCAGTGGTGGGTGCAGGTGGGCAGGGAGACCGCCGAGGGAACTTTTTGTTTACAGGTTTTTTTTGAAGACGACGTGGGACATTTGCACGTGGGGTGGGCTCCCAGCATGGCAGCTAGAAGGCTGTTTGGGGGGCCTGGAGCCGATGGGGGATTGGGCACCCCTGTTGGCCATACGGACTTGTGCCACGCTGGGGAGGGCTCCCAGCTTGGCAGCTGGAAGGCTGTTTGGGGGTGGCTGGAGCCAATAGGGATTGGGCACCCCATTGGCCATATAACATTTTTCCATGCTGGGGTGGGCTCCCAGCGTGGCACATGGAAAGCTTTTTTGGGGGGGAGCGTGGAGCTGATGGGGGATTGGGCACCCCTATTGGCCATACAATATATGCGTGGGAAGGGGAGTGCATGAGCACACAATATGCGTGCATGTGGAGGTGGGGAGCACTGCTTACTGAAGCGGAGCTCTCCCATTCAACTGTACAGCATTGCATCTTCAACAGCTGCAGTATTCATTGGAGAACTGCGGTCGTGCCTGCAAACACACTGACTGAATTGGAAGACGGCTGCCACACCTCCGAAAACTTGGATGATGGCATTATGTTTCTTGCACATGCGTGCAAGCAAACATGAAAACAGAAAAACATTATGCATGTATTGGTGGGAGATAATAACAGCATCTTAAAGAGTTAGTACACTCTTAAGCTTCAGATTGCAAATACTGTATGTTTAATCTTTTAGAGTAGCCAATTGATTCATTCCTGAATTTATCTTTTGCCAGTTAGCAGATTTTCTGAAGATGTGATATGTGCAATAGCACTTTCCCTGGAGGTAGGCATGTCTAAGAAAGTAAAGGGATTTGGTTTTATATATAGCCCCACATGCACAATGTATCTGAAAACAATTAACATGCCAGGAACCATTGCAGCAATCACTAGACACACAGACGTAGAGAAGCAGAGAGAAAGAGAAAGGGGGAGGGGAGGGAAAGAGAGAGAGAGAGAGAGAGGAGGAGGAGGACAAGAATCACAAGGAGATCATGCGACTTGTTCAAGGTCACACAGTAATTAGCACTGATGGGATTCAAGAGTGGGGATAGGATTTTCAAAAGGATCTGTCCAAAACACATCTGCTGCTATTTCCAAAATGGAAATGCATCCAAAATATTGTTATTTATTTGTAAATTGGTGACTGGAAAAGTCCCATGGAACTAAAGCTTTTTTCCAGCTGCTACCCAGGGGTATTTTTGTCCCTTCTCCTCTGTCACCCTTGACAGAGGAGAAGGGACAAAAATAAAAATAAGTAGTCAAAATGAACCTGATCACTAATAGATGCAACAAATACAATTTCAGAAAACGTGCAGAGGCACAGATGCAGACTATTAAATCAGCAATTAAAAAAATGCAATACATTGTTAAAAGCAGCAACCACAAAATACAGTTTCAACACATGATAACAGAGTTAAGGTGCAGCAGTTCTGCAAAAACAGAAACATCCTTTGTAAACCACAAGGAATTAAAAAGGGGAACAGAGGAAGACTGGTTCAAGGCCAAGAGAAGCAGACAGGAGGAGGGGGTGCAGGAGGGGTTATGTAAGCATAAAACAGCAAAGAAATGGTCAGGCGATGGTAGAGGTGATAAGTCAGAATCGAATATAATGGACAAGAACACAGACTGGACTTGTAAATGGCATCAGGGGAGGGTCGGTCTTGTTTCAAGTGAGACTGGTTGCACAGAATTCAAATCAAATCAAATCTAATCAAAATCTTTATTTATTCAGGTGAACATCATTGAGCATAGCTCATTTACAAGATGGACCTGAGTGGTCATAACAATATAAGTTTACAAATTTTACACAAAAACATGGTACTGAATGAACACAAATACAAAGATTTATGAATGAGACAGGTATACAAATATTTACATATATACAAGGCAAAATGACATTGGACCTAGATCATATTAAAAGGAAAGAAACAAACAGTATTGTAGGGATAAAGCTAGGTAATGGGACTTGGGGGGTATTGTATGAAGTGGGTTGGAGAACAAGCTAGAAGAACAATAAAAAATAGGGGGTAGTATAAAAAGAGGTAGGGGAAGGAGGGGGTGTGAGAGGACTAGGCCTTATGGAAGCAATTGCATGATTCTGGGAATAGACTAGTGTACAGTTTTTTGAAGGATGTTAAAGGAATGAGGGTATCCAATTTCAAGGTCTTTTGAAGAGAATTCCAGATAAGTGCTAGGGAGTAGCTGATTGCAGCCCTTCCATACCGGGTGCAGGTGATAGGAATCTTCAGCATGATGAGTTTATTGATCCTTAGGGTGTAAGGCCTGGATGTGATCCGTTGAAACAATCTGAGATGTAGGAAGGAGTTTGTTTGTCAGAGCTTTGTAGATCCAGACAGCAGCATTTTGTTTCTTCTATGTTGTAGGGATGTCCAACTGACTGCGTTGTAGAGAGAGCAATGATGGGTGCTGGAGGGAAGATCTGTAATGAATCTAATAGCTCTATAGGATACAAGGTGTCTAATTTATTTAAATGGGAGAGGAACAGTGACCATAAAGGAAGTCAGCGTAGTCAATGAGGGATAGGAATGATGCCAGGATTAGCCTTTTTGGAATCTCTGGTCAGGTAGTGTTTGATCCTATAAAATAGGCCAAGTCTTTGTCTAAACTTTTCAGGAGCTCTTCAATGTGGCTAGTATAGTCAAGTTTATTGTCAATCCAGACTCCAAGATATTTGAATTTGTCCACATATTCAGATTTTCACCAAGGATGGTAGATAATTGTGGGAGGGTGAATGATGGGACAGTGGAAGAGCAGCTCTTGGTGGCAAAGAACATAGCTTTCGTTTTCTTGGCATTTAGCAGTAATTTCTTTTCTAGTAAGTTGTGCTGTAGGAGGAGAACTCAGACTGTAAAGCTCACAGGCTTTGATGGTGAGGGATTACTGACATACAGTACAGTATCATCTGCAAAGAGGTGAATATTAGATTGTGAGAGATTGGAGTCAATATTGTTGATGTAAATGGCAAAGAGGATGGGGCCCAGGATGGAACCTTGGGTACACCTCTTAGGAGTGGTTTAGAGGTAGATAGATCACCTTCATTTTTACCAGTTGTATTCTTCCGGAGATAGCATCTGAACCATTTAAGAGAGTGAGTCAAGGCCTATGGAGTTCAGAGAGGAGATTAGTAGTTCATGGTGCGACAGTGTCAAAGGCTTTGCTTAGATCCAGGAACACAGTACAGGTGTTATTCTTTTTGTCTAAGGCAGTCTGCCAGTCATTTGTAACTTTTGCTAAGGCAGAGATGGTGCTGTGCATAGATCTAAACCCAGATTGAGCTGGATTAAGGAGATTATTGGTATCAAGGTAGGCACTTAACTGAAAGTTCACTAACTTTTAAGCATTTTGGACAGTACTGGTAAGATGGAAATGGGCCTATAGTTGTTGAGGTCCATGGGATCACCTGCCTTAAGTAGTGGAAACACTTGAGCTGTCTTCCATATTGAGGGATAGAACCAGTGGCTAGGGACAGATTGAAAAGGTGAGTGAGGGGCAGCTAGGCGTAATGCTACTTTTAGAAAGTAGGGATCCAGGAGTCTGCACCTCGCTTTTAGTTGTATCTAGTTGGAATAGTAGGTCTTCTACTTTTTAAGAGTATTGATTTGAAGGAGAATGTGGAAGCAGCCTTTTGTCCCTCAGTAGATTGTAAGTTTAGTGATGACCTCAATAGGTTTGCAGGTGAGGAATCAAAGCTAGGCCAGCTGTAGAAATGATCGTTGAAGGCATTTAAGATTTCTTGCTTGTCAGTGATTTCAACACTATTTAGGTGCACTTTGGGTGGTAAGACAGGGGTAGAAGCTTGACCTAGGATCCCCCTTTATGGTACCCCAGAACCTGGAAGGGTTGTGATAGGAGGCATCCAATTCAGCTGTGTAGAAGGCAGCCTTGGCATTTCTCACTTGTTTTGTGCAGGAGTTTCTGGCTTTTCTGAATTGAAGCCAGTCATTTGGATCCTTGGTCTTTCTTGCCCTTTTCCAGAGTTTATCTCTGGCAAGCAGTGCGGATTTAAGGTCAGCAGAGAACCAGCGACAAGTTTTGAGTTTGGTTCTGGCACTGGTGAGGGGTGCATGTATATTGAGGGCACTTATGATAATATCACTTAAGAGCTGAAGAGCTGTCTCTATTGAAGCTGTGAGATAGAATTCTTGCCAATGTGTGGTGTGGCACAAATCATGGAGATATCCTGAAATATTAAAGTTCTTTTTTTGACCTTCTTGGGAGACATTTTGCAGGGTTGGGTGGCTTGATTGTTGATCTTATGCCAGCTATGGGACAGTGATCACTTATGTCACTGAATAGCACACCAGCATGAGAATACAGATGAGGCTTATTTACCAACATGATGTCCAGGAGTGTGCTGTTGAGATTATTCTTTGGATTAATCCTTGTTGGTTCTTTGATTAATTGAGTGAATCCATAAGTGTCACAGAAGGTTACCAGGGTGCAGATGCATTGGCTAGCCAATTTAAATTCAGGTCACCTAAATGATGGTGTCTTCAGGGCCTAGATTAAATATAGATCCTAGGTGGGATAGGAGTTTGAGGCCTGCAGAGGGGGCATGTAGCAGCCAATCAGTTGAAAAGATGATATGTTGGGAAGGGTTATTTTAATTGATAAGCATTGAATTCCTTTGGCTGTGATGTAATATTGAGGCAGGATGCAGAGATGTTTGCTTTGATATAGATGGCTACCCACTGCCCCTGGATGGACGGTCAGATCTGAAGAGCTGGTAGTTGGGAAGATTTATTTCACTGTCTTTTGTTGCAGATTTGAGCCATGTTTCAGAGATAACCAGAAAGTCAGGTAAGTGTGTGCAACCCAGGCCTGTATTAATGAGAACTTTTTAGGAGGCTGCAGGCGTTGATATGAAGAAAACTCAGGCCATTTATGGAGGCTAAGTCAGCTGGGAGATAGAGCTTTCTGTGGGTCCAGGGTTGATTTCACAGTGCCAACACAGATCAGCAGAAAGAAGATTAGTTTGATGAGGGCACCAAGTGATAGGAATAGGGAGTAGTCAGAGGACTTTCTCTTCTTGCTTGGGATCCATATATAGTGGGCGATGATCCTGCTGTGTGGTTATAGATTTTGTCATAAAGAACCAGCTTAATGGACAGGTATAGAGGTCATTATAGTGCCAATAATCGAGCAGGGGCTTATGGAGCAAAACTGGTTGTGAGCCTTTTTGTGGGATACCCCAAGGATTACAGTGCAGAAGCGGCAGTATATACTTGGGGAATTGAGGGGCATCCACTGGGGACAGCAGAGGGGACAAGCCCGAGTAGCCGACCTAATCACCATGGCATGGGCTGCTTCAGTTTCCTTTCTGGATCCGAAGAAGGTGAGGCAAAGCAGCAATAGGAGGAACAGTAGCATGGTGGAGGTAGGTAGGGGGTTAAAGACACTAATGGTGATGAGAAGAAATGAGCTCGGGAAATGGCTAGGAGATTAGCTGTGGGCGGGGATAAGAGATTCGGCGGGAAAGTGTGTATAAAAGAAACACCCAGGAGGGGGGGCGGGCAAAAATTTTGCGGCTTTCCCGTACCTCTCTGGCTGTCTCTCCCGGCGTCCTGGTTCCCTTCTCAGCTATGCAGTGGCCGCCCGCCCGCTGGCGGCTCGGAGCCCCTACGGTCTCTGGGTGCTCGAGGGCAGGGCCGGCTGGAAAGGAGGGGACAGGAGGAGAGGCAGTCAGGAAAAGCACTGAATTGCAGCAATCTGCAAGAGGTGCTAAAAGAAGATTACACAACAAAAAGACTGGGTGGGGGGTTAGGCACCTGAGCGTCTAGCCCAACACAAGTCTCACCAAAAGACTGTAATCACAGAGTCATCAAGCAAGAAGGCATTTCACAAAAATGTACAATAATAAAAGTAAAAACAGCTCCTTTTTAGAGAATTTTACATTTAAAGAGCAGTAATCCCGACCAGTTTTGGTGGTGCAAGTAAAGCAAAAGTCAATGGTGAAGGCGCACCAATCAGAGGCAAGGCAGAGCTGGCAGAATTCAGCTTGAATAGATGGACCTTAACTTAATCCAAACCTCTCTGCCAGTACCTGATGACACATATACCATTAAATATAAACTGTCATCCTACCACACAAGTGCGCGGGCTTGGTGCCCCGCTCTGGCTCACCCAATCACCCAGTTGATAAACAGATCCTTCCTAATACACTCTGTACCAGATAAATGGAAAACTGCTACTGTTGTCCCTGTGCACGAATCAGGCCCAACTAACCTCACTAAAAATTACAGACCCATTTTAACACTGTGTCCTATAGCTAAAATTCAAGACATAATCCTTTACAATCAGTTGTACTCCTTCCTTGAACAGACCAACGCTCTCACAATACATCAGCAAGGCTTCAGGAAATCACATGGTACCGAATCCGCTCTCTTGAAGGTCACCTCTGACATCTTTCATGCAATGGACCATGGTAGTGCCACAGGTGCTATCTTTATCAACCTCACCAAGGCATTTGAGCTTGTTAACCATTCACTTCTCATCTTCAAGCTTCAATTGTTAGGGCTCCATAATAGCTCTGTCGTCTGGGTATCAAACTATCCAGTCGATCGATTCCAGTGAGTCAAATGGAGGGGGGACCATTCACCTCCCTATCGTCAGTCTTAGATGGGGTCCCCCAATGATCTATTCTGGGGCCCCTATTTTTCTCTATCCTTATCAATGTCCTGCCCCTTAACTGTGGTGGGGGGTTCTATTCAGCTCTACGCCAATGATGCCATTCTATACAGGCATGGCGCAGATATCTCAGCTATCAGGACTCACCTAGAAACAGACTTCCATCTTCTGGAAACCTGGTTCAATAAAAACCTGCTGGTACTGAATACAAAGAAAACCAAATCAATGCTATTCCACCATACTTCCTTTGACCTAGAAACATAGAATCTGATGGCAGATAAGGACCGCTTGGCCCACCTAGTCTGCCCATTTCCCTACCTAACAGATAAGCTGCAGCTCCTAGTTAACCAACAGCCTACTTCCTCCTACCCCCCACTAGAATTGCCTTATGTCTGTCCTATGCATTCTTGAATTCCCCCACTGTTTTTGACTCTATGACCTCCTCAGGAAGGCTGTTCCATGGATCCACAACCCTCTCTGTGAAGAAATACTTCCTCACATTACCTCTGAGCCATCTCCCCATTATCTTCAAATTGTGCCCCCTTGTTCTTGCATATCTCTTTTTCCGAAAGATGCTACCCTCTTGGACTTTGTTGATTCCCTTGAGCTATTTAAAAGTTTCTATCATGTCCCCCCTCCCTCCTTTCTTCGAGGCTATACATCTTAAGTTCCTTTAGTCTTTCTTCATATGTCTTCTGATGCAGACCCTGCATCATTTTGGTTGCCCTCCTCTGGACAGCCTCCACCCTGTCTATGTCTTTGCGGAGATGGGGTCTCCAGAACTGTACACAGTACTCCAGATGTGGTCTTACCAACTGTCTGTACAGAGGGCCAACAACTTCCTGTTTTCTACTGGTGATGCCTCTCCCTATGCATCCCAGTATCCCCAGCCCTCCTTACTGCCTTCTCACATTGCTGGGCCACCTTTAGGTCATCTGATATGACTACCCCCAGGACCCTTTCCATTTTTGTTGTTGTCAGTATCTCATCCCCCATTGTGTACTCTTCCCCTGGGTTTTTGTTTCCCAGGTGCATTACTTTGCACTTCTTTGCATTGAATCTAAGCTGCCATACATTTGACCATTCCTCTAACCTTGCCAAGTCCCTTTTCATCCTTTCCACCTCACCTTGTGTATCAACCTTGTTGCAGATCTTTGTGTTATCTGCAAAGAGACATACTTTCCCTTCCAGTCCCTCTGCAATGTCATTTATAAAGACATTAAAAAGGACAAGCCCCAGTACTGAACCCTGCGGTACCCCACTAGTAACCCTCCTTTCCTAACCTCTCAACCTCCTTTGATAATTAAAATATCATTGGGCAAACCTCTCATAGGGGTTGAATCCTTCAGATACCTGGGTATAACTCTTGATGAACAACTATCCCTCGATACTCATATCAATAGAATTATTAAAACCACAAATCAGAAACTTGGACTCCTCCACAATACTTCCCCCTACCTTACTCCATGTGCTAGGAAAATCGTTGCCTCTTCCATCCTTCTCCCAGCCTTATTCTATGGTGCTCCCTAAATTCACTCTGTCAAGACCACCACCCCCCTAAACAAACTCAAACAGGCCTACCACAGACATGCCCACTTTGCTGATGCAGCTCCGACTCGAGCCCACCACTGTGCGGTTCTCAAATCTCTGGGGTGGCCCTCTTTTGAGACCAGAATGGATTTCCCTGTCCTATGCACCGTGTTTAAACTTTTCCACCTTCCTCACCCACCCATTCTCTCAGGGCTCCTCACCTGAAAATCTTCCCCAGGGCCCTTCGACACTCACACCTCCCACTTCTGAGCCACCTGAAGGCTCGTCTAGCCATAGGTAGGTGATCTTTTACCTTCTCGGCTTCTTAAAAATGGAATGCCCTCCGCCACAGCGTACTCTCATGCTCAACTCTTCCCCTATTTTAGAAAACCCTCAAGGAATATTTCTTCGCTCCCCCTACCTGCTGCGGCGACTGCACCTAATAACCTCTGATAAACCCTCTGCTCCTCACTCCTTATCAAGATTCTCTCCAAATTCCCCACCTATCCCCTCTTATCAATGTCTAATACCTTACTGGCTCACCTGCTCCTTCAACAATTCTTTACCCATGCTCTCTCCTCTCCTAATTATTGTAAATAGCTTGTGTAATTTGTAAATATATATGATACTTATTGCTTGTACGTTACTTTATAATGTTGGTCACCACTACACCACTGGCTGCTTGGTGCTACATTTTCTGCAGTCGACCTACCTGAACTCCTTGGTCTCCAGTCTTCATCATTGCTGACCCTAGCCCTACCAGTGTCATATCCACCATGGATAGCGCAGGACCTCTAGGGAAACATCTACCAAAACTGTTGGTATTGACTGTATATTCTAGAATGCAAATGTGGCTCTAACTGTCTAACTGTTCTATCTTCAAATGTGTATTGCTTTCCTGCTACATGCTGAGCTAGCTGCTACTTCTCTATATTACCTTATGTAGCCAACTGCACTTGTATCTATTGTTGAAATTGTATACACCCTACTGTATAATTGTATACACCCTATTGTATTTGTTTTCTATCTTGGAATTGTTTCTATTCCCCGGGTCACCCCTGAAAAAGGGACTTGACTGTCTCAGTGGGCCCACCCGGTTATCAAAATTCAAATAAATAAATAAATAAAATTATGCAGACTGCCATATGAAGTGGTGAGTGCACTAATTATAGACTCCATAGGGATATTTCATGTCACAGTTTGAGTCCTTGCCAGCGATCACAGCTGGGGTCAAACACGAGACCAAGTGTAACTCTGTAGTGGCACAGGCATATGACCTGACCATATTTAGGTGGAACTGGGTGCATGAAAAGTCATTAGCCCTGTAGTACTGTACCATTGCTCTTATGCACAGATCCAGAATATGCCAAATCACTGCTGCCAGCCCACCAGTAAAGTGGTAGCGCTGCTGCTTGCAATACCAATGACCTGGATTCAGAAGCAAACCCAGGGGGTTGGAAGGCTGGCCATGGGGAGGAGGATCGATCATCCATAGGGCTGCTGTCCTCTGGGGGGGTGGAGGAGGGGCAGATCATGGTGGTTGCCTGGCCCCTTGCGGAGACTATAGGAAAGGCAGCCTAGGCCAAGAAGGAAGAAGGGAGGGAGGTGTGACAGATGTCAGCGCAAACTGTCTGGGATCACACAGTGTACACCATAACGTCCTTGTGCACCATGCCTCCCTGAGGGACAAAAACTGGAAAAACTTGATTGGTAGCAGGATGACTACGAGTGTCCACAGGCCCCACACCAGACCAGCTGGGCACGCCAGCCTGAATTGGATCTGTTCAACAGTGTGGCTTGGGGAACCCTACCAACCCCGCTGGGAGGAGCCAAGCCCTGGGGGAAGACAGCTAGCAGGTACATCCCAGTGTATGTTGGAGTGATGGGGCTGGGGGCTCATAGGAAGGCAGGCTGATCGGGGGTAGGAGAAAAAATGTTGCACCCTTTTAACCTTGTGAGTGGCTAACAGCTACATAGAAATGTGACCAATAGGGCATTGTTTTGGCAAAACAGTCTTTTTTTATAGTGGATGCCTGTTCCAAGTGGCCTATGCAATTTTGCATAAAATCTTCAGAGACAACTGACTAGCTGCCAGCTACATATGCATTTGCCAGATTTAGATCATCATGACAAATGGTTACTAACTGGGCTCCACTTTTCATCTGAGAAGTTGTAAGTCATCCCGCAGTGCAATAGATTCAACATATTGTCCTAGCACTATAGAAATGGCTTGGCAGAAATACTATCCAGACCCTCCAATGCAGTGGTTATGTTGGAAATACTAGGTGGGAGAAGTCTCACATCTAGATCTTTAGCTGGTGAAACTGTCATTTCTATGTGGTGGAACTCTCCTATAGTAGTCAATGGAGAAAGATGACAGGGGTGGTGGAACTGTCATGCAATTTTTTAAGAGGATAGCAGAACTGAGTTCCTGTGGGATCCTGCCCAATTTAACTCCTGCTCCAATGGATTTGTAGTCTATGAAAAGGAAGTAAGGTTCATTGCAGTGGAAATCAGTGGAAATCAACAAGCATTTTACTGACTTACAGACCCCCCCAACACCCACTAGTGCATTGCAAATGACATGCAGTCAGTGCCAGAGCACAGTGTGTGTTCTCATATGGATTTGTTGAAACCAAAGTCCAGAGAGAGGCTTGGTCAGTAGCAGTGGTTAGCATTCAGGCAGTGTTCAAGCTCACTAGTCTTGTCTCAGTTCACTTCTTCAAAACCCTGGCTGTGAAACGTTTCAAGATAGTGTGTAATTATCAGAGGGTTTAGCTCTCATTGTCATCACCTCCATCCCTCCTCCCCTCACCTGGCACCCCCCCTCTACCCACCCCCTGCTTAATCCCTTCTCTTCCCATGTCTCACCCCTATAACCCCCTCCTTTCCTCCCCCCAACCTGCCCTCTCCCAGTCCCACTTCCAAACTCTCTCCCCATTGCCTGTTGTCCATCGCCCTTCCCTTTGCCTCTCCACCTTCTGCTCTGCCCTCTCCATCCCATTTATGGATGTCCCTGTGCTCCACTCCCACCTCACCCCTGTGCTCCACTCCCACCTCACCCCTGTGCTCCATTCCCACCTCACCCCCAGACACTCAAGCCCTTAACTCTTTTCCTTTCTCTACTATCTCTTTTCTACTTTCTTGACCTTTCTACCTATGACTCCATAGTATGCATGTCCCCACCCTTTTTGTTCCCCCTACCTCCTGCTCATCCTGATGCTTACCCATCTCTTCCCATTTCTCACCTGTCCGAACTCTCACTCCTTTGAATCAGTCACTCCTTCAGCTCTAATTCAGTATGCTACACAAATGGGTTCTAGTAACCACCTAGCTGACTGTTACATAAGTCAGCGTGGCTCAGTTGGTAGCACATCCGCCTCTGGACCAGAAGGTCGTGGGTTCTCGTCCCACACCGGGATTGGACTTGCACCTAAAAATTACTGGCATCTGAGTGCAGTATTGGGGGGTGCTGTACTGCTGGGGTGTGCCGTCCTTCGGATGAGACATTAAACCGAGGTCCCTTCTGCCCATTCTGGTGTTGTCCTGGGTGGGTGTCCAGGTGGAAGTAAAAGAACCCAGGGCACTCTTCACAAAGAGTAGGGAACATTCCCGGTGTCCTGGCCAACATTCCCCTTCCCATAAACCAGTTCTTGCAATTATCCAGGCTGTGTGTGGGTGATGATGTGCCATATAGCCGCCACCACACATTCACTCACTTCACTACCAGTCTAGCATTGCTTGTAAAGCGCTTTGGATGTATGAAAAGCGCTATATAAATGCTGATTCTTCTTCTTCTTATTGTTTGCGCTGTATTTTCCTGTTCCACCCTGTAGTTAGTCAACATGTTACCATGCACTGTATCTTGTCATTTTATTACCATGCACTTTATTACTGTACTCTATGATTATTACACACAATTCCCTGCTATTTTTCTGTGCATAGCACTTTATTTTATCTTTTATTGCTGTCATGCAATTGTTCCGTAGATTGAGTCACCTGTAATTCATTGTAATTGCTTTTGTGTGTTGCACATACCATTGTTGTCTATATGTATATATCCCTGTTTTTATGTAATCAGGACCCCCTTGTGAATGAGCCTGCTCAATGGATTTTTTTCCACAATAAACTTAAATTGAATTGAAATTGGAAATGTTTAGGTGGGGGGAACTCTCACATTTAGATTACTAGGTAGTGGTACTGTCATTTCTAGGTGGTGGAACTCTCCCATAGTAGTCAATGGAGAAAGATGCTAGAGCATTGTGTCCAGTTCTGGAGACCACTTCTCTGGAAGGACATAGACAGAGTGGAGGCAGTCCAGAGGAGGCCAACTAAAATGGTGCAGGGTCTGCATCAAAAGCCCAAAGAGGAGAGGCTAAAGAACCACAATATGTACACCCTGGAACAGAGGAGGGAGCAGGGAGATATGACAGAGACCTGTAAATACCTCAGGGGGTAAATAAGGTACACGAGGGGAGCATTTTTTCAGAAGAAAAGGTACTCAAGAACAAGGGGACATGTTATGAAGATGGAAGGTGTTAGATTCAGGAGAGATGTGAGGAAGTACTTCTTCATAGAAAGAGTGGTGAATTCCTGGAACAACCTTCCAGAGGAGGTGGGGTGGGGGTGGGGAGGCAAAAACAGTGGCGGTGTTCAAGAATACATGAGATGAGAACAAGGGAATCATAATGGAAAGGAAGAGTGGAGGGAGAAAGAGTGCAGGTTGTGCACGGTCTGAGATAATAGTGCAGATAAGGGAGAAATGGGCAGACTGGATGGGCCATGCGGACCTTATCAATCAATCAATCAAAATCTTTATTTAACCAGGTAAAATATCATTGAAAGAAAAACTAATTTACAAGGTGGGCCTGGGACTATAGCAATTTAACGATGGTAGGAACTAAAGGCCTCAATGACACAAACAATTTACAAGCAATAGATATAAAAACAGGAGATACAAACATCCAGATGATACATCAATCAGTGGGCACAGTCATGGATAACAACATATATAAGGATGGGTATTCTGACAGAAGGAGCATGTTGGTTATGCAATCATTTAAGCAAGATTTACAGGTATGGATACTTAGTTACTATACAGAGCAATAGTGATAAACAACAACAGTAGCTATGGAAAAGTACTTTGTAGCTACTATGCCAGTGAAGTGTCATCTGGGGATTCAGGCTAAATTTGGTTTTAAGTAGGCATTTTCATAACATCAAGCAGCAGTCTACTAAACTCATTTCCAAGACGAAGGGCATTCAGGTCAGGTGTGACTTGCAGGGAGCAGGGAAAAGGTTATGTCTCAACAGGCTGACAGGCAGCTGTCTAAGAATGATTTAGGCTAAAAGAAGCAGGTAGCAGGGGCAGGGGGTTGGAAAGTAGGGTTGGAAATTATTTAAATCAGTTATTAACAAACTCGAGAAATTAAACGTATCTATTAAAAAAACATAATAAAAAAGGTAAAATTCCATCTTGGTTGACAAACACTATCAGGTCACAAATTCTCAAAACAGAAAAAGCTTTTAAAACCATGAAAAAACATCCCAGTCAATTATACTATTCAAACTATAAATATGAATTGAAACAGACTAAACAAGTGATCAAAAAGGAAAGGAAAGGAAGAAAACTGAATTCAAACTTGCTGTTATAAAAAATCCAAAAGCATTATGTTTGTATGTTAACAACAACAAACATAAGGTACATGGCACTGAAAAATTGAATGAAAATTATAATGAACTCAATTACTTGTTTGTGTCTGTATTTAATGATCAGGAGAATATAAATCAAAGCAAAATTGTTCAACTAGTAAGTTCAGAGATAAATGAGCATGAGGTATTAGTAGCCTTAAGGTTGGTTAAACCAGATTCTGCCCCAGGACCGGATGACATCAACCCCAATTTTTTAACAAATACTCTGAATTCAATCTGCACACCTTTAAAAATTCTGTTTAATACTTCTTTACAACAAGGAGAAATACCTAATGAATGGAAACAAGCAGTTGTTTCCCCTGTTCATAAAAAAGGCAATAAAGGCACAGCGGAAAACTACAGACCCATTAGTCTCATGTCTGTTATAAGCCAAAATTATGGAGCGAATTTTAAAAAACAGAATACATAACGATATGGAGAGAAAAGGACTTAAAGATCTTAAACAACATGGTTTCATAAAACAAGATCATGCACCACTAATCTCATTGGCTTCTATGTAAGGACATCGACAGGGTAGAGAAGGTTCAGAGGAGGGCAACAAAGATGGTACATGGATTGCATCACAAGTCATATGAGAACGGGTTGAAGGAACTGAATATGTACTCCCTGGAGGAGAGGAGGGAGAGAGGGGATATGATAGAGACATACAAGTATCTTACAGGGAGGAACAGGGTGCAGGAATACACTATTTTGAAGCGAAAAAGATGTTCCAGGACTAGAGGCATGGGATGAAGTTGGAGGAGGATGATTCAGAGGAAACGTGAGGAAGAATTTCTTCACAGAACGGGTGGTGGATAAGTGGAACACCCTGCCAGAGGAAGTGGTGGGGCTGAAACAATCATGGGATTTAAGAATGCATGGGATAGACATAAAGGAATTCTGGAGGTCAGGGGTAAGGGGCAACAGACTTCTAGGAAAACATAAACTGAACTTACAAGCTCAAATGGGCAGACTGGGTGGGCCATAGGCCCTTATCTGCCGACACTGTCTATGTATCTATGTATCTATGTAAAAAGGTTAGTCAATCATTAGATCAAAATATCCCAGTGGATGTCTTATATCTTGATTTCAAAAAGGCATTCAGTAAAGTATCGTATAAAATCTTTATTGACAAAATGCTGAGCATGGGATTGGATAAACATATAATCACATGGGTAGCATTATGGTTAAAACACAGGACTCAGATGGTTAAAATTCAAGATACCTATTCAAATCAGATTCTCGTAACCAGTGGGGTCCCCTAGGGATCTGTACTGGAGCCCACATTATTCAATGTTTTTATATCAGATCTACATTACGGGATAAAAGGACACATCAGTAAGTTTGCAGATGACACCAAAGTATGTAGTGAGGGGAAGTTTATTGATCAATCCATATCTCTACAAAATGATATTATCACTCTTGAAAAATGGTCAAACAATGATCAAATGATTTTTAATAAAGAAAAGTGTGTCATAATGCATCTCGGGCCAAAAAATCGCCATATAAAATACTATTTAAATGGTACAGAGATAAAATATGTGACATTAGAGAAAGACTTAGGTATTTTTGTAAATGACCAATTAACATCCGAGGAACACTGCAGACACATCATACAAAGGGATAATCAAATTATATCTGCTGTAAAAAGATCTTTCTTTTGTAGGCAGGAAGCATGCTTACTTCCGATCTATAACCAAGGCCCCTGGAATTCTGTGATTCTGCGGTTGCGGAATTTTCCTCAGAATTTGCATCATGCCGCAGAATGTATATAGTGCTGCAGAATTCACTGTTTTTGGTGAATTTTATTCAAATATACTGTTTTTCCATAGTGCCAGACTTTCTTTCCCATCTTGTTTATCCTGAAGGCCCTCCTCTATGCTTGGCATATGATGTCATTGATGACATCACATCATATTTAACCAATGGTAGAACTGTGTTCTGCCAGAGAAATGAATAAATTATGCCGCAGAAATCAGAAAATGCTGCCGCAGAAACCAAGGAGCCCTGCCGTAGAAATCAGAAAGTTCTGCCGCAGAGCACTAGGGGCTCTGTCTATAACTCATTTATTAGGCCTCATTTAGATTATGGTGCAGGCTTCTGGGCACCTTATCTAACAAAGGATAGAAATTTACTGGAGAGTGTACAAAGGAAAGCAACAAAACTGATCCCTAGACTATAAAATCTACATTACACAGAAAGGTGTAAAGCACTGAATTTATATGACTTAGATACCCATAGAAACAGGGGTGATCTATTATTGCTATTTAATATCTTACATGATAACACTCTAAAGACAGAATGTGGTATAAACTTTGCAAACAAAACAAATGCATTGAGATGCAACAATAAATAATTGTTTGTGCCAATGGTAATTAAAACAAAAGGAAATACTTTTTCACACTAAGGGCTGCCAAACAGTGGAACAAATTATCACAGCACATAGTAGATGCAACAAACTTTAAACAATTTAAGGGATATTTAGATAGGTACTTTTTGGTCACCTAAGCAATATACTCCCACATGGTGTGGAGAGGTAGACATGATGAGTCTTCAGACTTTCTTCTACCTAACTAAAACTGAGTAAACTGTGTAAATAACAGGGAAGGGGCAGAACAGGTGGAGAATAGCTTTTCCATCAGTTGAGATCGAAGGGCTGAGACTTAGGGGGAGGCCAAGGGAGGCTAGATGTGGGGCGGAAGGGGTTTGGCTGGAACAGGTGCAAATGTTCTGCAATGACTGACTGAGGACTGTTTTGAATTTTGCTAGGCTGACAAAGCTGGAGAGTTTAAGGGTCTTTTGTATGTTGTTCTAAACAGTCGGAAGTGCATGGCTTATTGAGTGCGAGCCATGGCGGGTTCTGATTCTTGGGGTGTGAAGTGAGATGTGAGAGTATCTCCTAAGTGAGTAACTCCTGTGAGTGATATTTAAAAGGCTGGTGATATACTCAGGTAGTTTATTTGTTATGGCTTTATAGGTCCAGATGGCCATGTTTCTTAACCTTTGAGTTTTAAGTGAAGGCCAGCCCAGGAGGGAGTAGAGGGAGCAGTTATGTGTGTTGTAGGGTGCGTCTGTAATGAATCTTATGGCCCTATGGTGCAGTGTATCCGGCTAAGCCAGGGCAGTGCTTGGGCCATGACAATAGATCAGGTCTGCATAGTCTAGGAGTGGGAGGAATGTAGACTGCACTAACCTGATTTTGTCGTCGTGTGTGAGTAGGAAATGGATTCTGAAGAGGATACCCAGTCTCTTCCTACGTTTTTTGGCTATCTCCTCTATGTGGACTGTAATGGATAATCTACAGTCAATCCACATGCCACCAAATTCTATGATTCTATGTTTCTATGACAGAGGTGGTGGAACTGTCAAACACTTTTGTAGGAAGTGGTGGGATTGAGTTCCTGTGGGCACCTGCCCAATTTAACCTCTGGTCAGTAGTAACAAAAGATTATACAGGAGATTTAAAATGGGTCCATTTGACAGTAGATTTGCAAACATGTTCTATTTAATAGGGTTTCCACCTTTGGGGTGCAAAAAACAGAAATTATAATGTCTAGAAAAATTGTAGAGATTTGATTGGCTGAAAGTGGCTCAGAGGCATGTAATTATTAACCCATAATTACACACCTGAGCTACTCCCAGACATTAAAACCACCTCACATACATTAGTAGGGGTATCACTACACTGATCCAGTTAGGAGGAGTGCGCAGCAATTCATTTTCATAGTTTTACCCAATATTTAGTTTTTCGTACGAACATACGGATTTGCCAGCAGATAAAGGCCTTATGGTCTATCGAGTCTGCTCGAGTGTGCAGTTAGCAACCCTTATACTGCAGCTGCCCCTCCCTTCCCTTCCCTCCCCTGACCCTCCCCCTTACCCTATCCCATCCTAATTTGAAGCAGTCCACTGTTCTACAGGATACCACTTCCGCAGGCAATGCGTTCCACCCAGACACCACTTTCTCCACAAAAAAGTGTCTTCTCATTTCCCTCCTGAACCTTCCCCCCTCCAATCTGAGACCATGACCTTGAGTATCCCTACCCCTTTTAACCTGAATAGTCCCTACTTGCCTGTCTTGTTTTCTTTTGTGACAAGACTGAAATTGAGGTACCTTTACCCCAGCATTGTAAATGGCAAACAGCACCATTATGATAAACATCTTGCTTGGCATTGGGGCCGACTTCTGCAGAAACTCCCTCCTCATGAATTGTCAGGAACTTTTACTGTCACAGAACTAGAAAGAAGTTTTTCTTCTAGTTCTGTGCTTACCATTGTAAGCAGTTCTGGAATGCCCAGTTGAGTGTCAAGTACTGTAAGTTGCGAGAGGGCTGTGACTGTGGAGAAAGTCACGGCAGCAGGAGGAGAGGGCAGCAACCAAGGAGCAACATCAATGTGTGCAGCTGAGCAGGGCAGTACGAACATCACAAAAACAGGAAGTGGAACCATGTTGGTCTGGTACAGGAACTTTTTTTTGTTTTACTCACAGCCCCCCATCCAGATGACTTTTTACTTCATAACATGTGTAAGAAAAATTACTTGTGTGATTTTTCTTGCACATGTTAAAAGTTCAATAAAACACTTGAGTGTATGTGATTATGGTCAATAATCACACACTATCTCATGCATTATTGTTTATATAAACCACACCCAAACCCTGTTGCTAGCCCCACCCCTTTTGTATCCCAGACACGTACAGTACATGGCACCTCCTCCAAAACTATTTGTAATGTCAGACACAACTTAAATACCACATTTAAAGTACAGATTGGTAATGATTAGGTTCATTTACTGCTAATGGTCTCAACAGGTATACTTTACATCTCCTAGACAGACTGGTTTTACAAGCAAAGGTCTTTGTGACATCAAAACTTGTTTGCCGAAATGCAGCCAAACCATTAAGTGATTTGACAGAATCAGAGAGAGAGAGAAGTAGAATTCATATGATATTGTGTGGCTAAGACTGTGTATTTTTCAAGTTGTACATAAAGTCATTAATGAGCTAGTGTAGTGCCTAAAACTAATATTTGTTTTTAAAAGCTGTCAACTATTACCTTTCATAGCTGAGGTACTTTTTAATTTCCATCTGGTTAATTAGAATATTTTTTACCAATGTTAGTAGGTGTGATGCATGGAAATGCATTCTGCCTGGCAACTGACATATCTAGTTATTTTCCTTCCACTATATCAGCAGCATTGTGACCTCACTGACTGTGACATCACAGCTGCTCAGAAAGAGCCATTCAGTAGCTGACAGGTCAGTCACCTCTGATGTCACAGTCAGTGAGGTCACAGTGCTGATGACATAGTGGAGGGAACAGAACTAAGTACGTCAGCTTCTAGGCAGAGTGCTATTCCACACATCCAGCATAATACCATTGCACAGAAAAGTTTCTAATGGGCAAAAGGTAAAAAAAAACCTTTAGAAATAAAAAAATTACAGCTGACTACTTCTTAAAATTTTGTAACATTTTCCTGTCTGCTATTTTTGGTTCCACTAGCTCTTTAATATTTTATTTCATTAGGATAAACAATTGCTCACTGCTCATCTGCTCATTTGCAGTGATGTCCTTGAACAGTTGAACTACAGCAATAACAATTACAATTACAAATGCAAGTTAGCCCTGTTGGTGCAGCTGAAGGGGTTCCCATGTGCCACGTGTGATGTTGGTGACTCAGGTTCAGGAACAAGCCTGGGACATTGGGAGCTGGCTGGAGGGATTAGCATCGATTGTCCTACAGGATGCTTTCCTCAATCAGGGCAGGAGGGTGGCAGGCTGTGATGCAGTACTGCCCTATGTGTAAGCACAGGCAGCAGTGTAGTCAGAGTGACAACCAAGAGTAAGGATGCAGGCTGCATCAGAGTGGGGGCATGCTTGGTAGGCGTGCGCATGCTCCATGTCCCCCATGCATGCTGGCACCCTGGGACGAAAGCTAAGAAGAAAAGCTTCAGAAAGCACATAGCATAACTAGACATGACTCAGGGGCCCTGCTGACAAAGCTCAACTCTCCACCTTCTACACATTAGCTGGTCCAGATGGGGGAACCACAGTCTACCCCCTTGAAGGAGTCCACCACAGCTGCAGGCAATTCCCTCTGTACCTCCTGGAGGTGAAGGTCAGCATCAAAGAAAGAAGCACAATGCTTGGGGGAGCTGCACCAGTGTTAAGAAAACAAACAAAGCGATAACAAAATTACAACAGTAATAACAGAATTAAAAGATACAAGTATAAAAAGGCACTAAAACTATTATAATAATACATGACAGCAAGCTTTCCAAGGATCCTTCTGCCTCTAGGACCTCCAGGCACCCTCACCTCCACTTTCAGCTTTTGTGCCCATTTTCACGATGTGTGTAATGAGTGTGCCTGGAGCAGGCACTGGCAATATACACATTATATGTCTGCGGCATGTGTCCATGAGCTGGAATGGCACCAGGCTGAGGGTAAACTTGTTCATGAATGAGTTATCAGATGCCAGTAAAAGGTGCTGTCTCTTACGTTCTTGCTAGGGATTGCTGCAAAGCTATTCCCCTACAGAAATGAGCACTCTAATCCATTTAATTTTCTGTCAAAAAAAATAAATTGAAGCCGTGACTCCAAGCATGTGCATTAGTGTCATCTCTTATGCTGGTGCACAGAGTCACCGCTTCAATTTTTTTTACAGAAAATAAAATGGACTCGAATGCTCGTTTCTGAAGGGGAATATATCAGCAACAGTTCCTAGCAGGAATGGTAAGAGACTACACCTTTTACTGGCATCTAGCAAAAAATAACTAAGTGATTCATGAACTGGTGTACCCATGGCTTGGTGCCATTCTAGTTTATGGACGCGCGCAATGGACATTTCAATTGGGTTGACTGAAATATACTTTTTACAGATATAATGAGTATCTTGCACTAGTGTGCAAATCTTGTACCATTTATGCATTTTATATTGCTAGTGTCTGCTCCAGGTACACTCATTACATATACCATGAAAATGAGCACAAAAGCTGACAGTGTCCCTTTAAGGTACTTAGTAAGTGGTTTTTACTGTTCTGGGTTTGCATTTGCATACTGCAGGGGATCACACCACTGCAGTAGCAATGCCATACCTGTGGAAAATCCTGCCTGTTAGTACCAAGAGCCCAATCCACAAACTGGTATGTGGCTCTTGGTGAGTGCAAAAGGGTTTGAGTGTCTGCTGGTTGTCCCACTGGGTGCCCCCTCTACATGTGTGGGACACCCTGTGGCATGTGCAGAGATGACACTGGCTGCTTCTACATTACCTTAATGTGTGAAGTTGAATTGTATTACAGCAAATAATACAGAATAAAATCTTAAACATTATTTATTTTATTTATTTATTTGAACAAGTCGGATTTACAGCCTTTGAGACAGGGACTCATTTACAAAGGTACGTCGTCGCAGGAAGGGCAAGATAATAGAACATTGTGCAGATACAACACTGGACAACATTACAGGTGCAGACATTGAACACAGAATACACTAAGTTACATGTTGGTATAAAATATAGATTTACAATGAAAGATGTACAATTTCTCTAATTAAGCCAATGCTAAGACAAAACAGCCATTGTTTGCTGTAGCCAATTCACATTATATGTGGTATAGGCACTGCAGCTGACATTACTGCATCAGAGTAGTACTAACATTCCTGGATCCCTTACTGTAACTTATTGTTGGGTTGTCTTGCTTTTGAATTTGTGGATTTCTACCCTATATACTGTAGTATCTAAAATAACTTACAGTATTCAAATGACAAACCAAAAGAACATAAAATGCCACTAGAAATTCATCTCTAGGGAGTAAGAAAGGCCTATGCAGCTCCACATCCATAGATTTTGTGCTTTTGGAGAAATCGCTGTGCCTAATACTATGGTTTTGTATTAAAACACTGACTTATTCTTACTGGTTAAGGACTGTCTTCACTCTATAGAACAAATTCAACAGTTTAGAAAGCAGGTTTGATGTCAATTGAGTGTTTGTATGGATCATTTCAAGAGTTTGGGGCAAGTTCTAACTTTCAGTAAATCAGATAGATAACAAGTTTATTATAACTTAAGTTAATTGTGCACTGTAGACGTGCGGTGCAGATATAGTCAGTGCAGAGTCAAGTTAACAGTTGTTGGGTAATAACTTTAATTATGAAATGGGCAGCCAAGAGATACTTTTAGCTGGGTCATTATCCCAGCACAATGGCCCTGCTGAAAGCAGCTCAAAAAATACATCCAATTTATTAAAAGGGACCCATTTCATAGTCACAATAAGGCACTCCAGGGAGTGCATTATGGTGGGCTAACAGCCCTTCTGGAGTGGTGGAAGCACTCGGCTTCACCTTGTGCTTCAACTCACCTGGGTGGCCTGTTATCCCACAATAGCGCACTCCCTACCATGCCTTACTGCTTAATTAGACTAACAGGACGTTTTTGCACAGAACTGCTAAGGCCTCCTTGTCTGACACAGAAGCAATCTTAGAAATATCAAAAGCTTGTATACAAATGTTTTTGTCTGTCTAATGAAAGGTGCTGCCCAAAAGCTATGCACATAAATTCACCGTGTACGCCAACTGCATGAGATTTTGTTGGGAAACCTGACTCGTAAAAAAGATGCAGCTGTTTAAAAGGTACACACATAATTCTGCTTTGATATGAGTTTATTAACATTACCATCACCAGTGGCTCAAAAACAGCTGATACAGCTTCCTCCAGTAAGCATGAAAACAGTAAAGGGTTTTGACAAACAGTATCTCTTTATTTTGGTAATGCTTGTCCATTGTAGTTCCATTAAGCTGGCTCTTTTCAAGTATTATCATGCCCCATTTCCTGTTGGATGGCTCTATTTGTCTCCTCTGCAGGAGGTAGGTGATTTTAGGCCCAAAAGGCATCTTCTCTCACCAGATTACTCCTAACACTACTTTCAGAATACTAAACACCATCAACATTTACAGTATGGACAATTAGAGAAATAGAATTGCCATTTATTTATTTGTTTAGTTTTGTATGCATAGGTGACACATGTTCCCTGCTGAGAGCAGAAGGTGACAAATTGACAGATACATCAGATCTCCCCCATTTATTGCCGTTTACTCTGATAATGCCCTGCATGTCAAGATGTAGTTGATGTCAATTTAATCATCCTTGTAGTATTTAATGGCTCATCCTTTTCATGGCTGGTTGGACGCTAATTTTTGTCTAATAGGTATGCTATCACTGGTAAGTCTTCTAAATGCTAGATGAAGAATGACAGAGCTGTTTTGTTCCAGTGAAAGGGAAACTACTCGTGAAATTATTTTAAAATGTGCTTGGATTGCCTTGTCATGTTAGTTGACTGATAAAATCCCTTATTTGTGCAATGTATTCAGCAAGAAAATATTCTCTGAAATATATGATGATTTCTTAAAAGCAGTATTAGATTGGTTAACTGCTGTAAGGCCTACTGGAATAAAAAGAACCATTGGGTGTGTACCTTTCTGATATTTAATAAAAAATAATACTTTGTAGTATTATTTTAATTTTCCAAAATCCAGGAATGACTAACAGGAATAGGGACCTCTGTGCCATCCTTTTTAACTGTCAGCAAAGTACCAACATCCACCCTTTGCTACCCAGTTGATCTTGATAGCTAAACTAGAAAAGGTCTAAAAAAGAGGACATTGTGACCTGAACTTTTTCTTACATTTACAGAATTATGTGGAAATTAATTCAAAAGGGATTGCCTATATTGAGAATATGTTGATCCCAACATTAGCAAGCTGTTAGGGTTCAATCCTGAATGGGGTCTGGACCTTCTCTGCTCGTGCAGAGGGCCAGTGAAAGCTGAAAAGTGCTCCTTTCACACATGATGTGCACCCCAGAGCACCCACAGTAAGATTCTGACTGCCCTCTGCACCCAGTCCAACTCTGCCTGCATCTATACATGGTCAGCTGGGCCGTGGGTGGGCATAAGGTGGAGTCATGCGCCACAGCTCCACATGATCCCCAGATGCTCCTTTGTGGAGTCAAAGATAAGTAGAGGGTACCAACAGTATGCAATGGGACCCCGCAACAGGAGCTTCTGTGTACCTATCACACACAGCCATCCTGGACATTCGTGGGGTTGATTGCCATCCCATACCTGTGCGCTAACCCTCTGAGATGGCATGGAGGGTTGGGTGGCCCACATTTTTTTTTCAGTTTATTCTGTACAATTTAAGTTCCCTATATGGGCATATGGCTGTCCTTGGAGGCCTGCTCTATCCCACAATCCCCTGTCTCATGCAGAGCTGGAGGTTTATGATGATCGGGCCATACATTTGGATGTCTAGTACCTGTCCTCAGTCCACCCCAGTGGGCTTCAGACCCTTTCACATTTCTCCATACATACATACAGATCATAGTGTTTGGGGATTGAGGATGTAGCTATTTGCAGAATCCTCTCAGGTTGTGTGGGGTATGCGACCGGCAATGCATAACTTGAACATATGCTAATCCTGCTGTGGATCTGAGCCCTGTGTTATTTATTTTCACAGTTATAGTATGGAGGTAGCCCCTAAATCAAACAGATTTCATATTTTACTTGTCCTTATTCCATAAAAATGGACCTTGGACTTCAAAAGATAGTTTAAAGTGTAAGCTAATAGAGAAGTTGAAATGCACTTATCATAACTGACCCTTGCCTCTCTTCCCTGGATAAATTAATTGTGTTGTAAGCATATTTCCCTCTTGTTCATCCTTGTTTAATGAATGTATTTCCCTGGAGTTATGGGTCACCCCTGAAAATGGGCTTGTTCCCAGAGGACTTATCCGGTTATCAAAGACAAATAAATAAATAAGTAAAATAAACAAACGAACAAACTACAAAAAGCTATATTAAAATAATTTAAAGATTAGGATCCAAGATGGGTTTTATGAGAAGGCAGTAAGGAAGGCTGGGGGATACTGGGATGCATAGGGAGAGGCATCAACAGTAGAAAACAGGAAGTTGTTATCCCTCTGTAGGGACAGTTGGTGAGACCCCATTTAGAGTAATGTGTGCAGTTCTGGAGACCCCATCTCTGCAAAGACATAGACAGAGTGGAGGCTGTCCAGAGGAGGGCAACCAAAATGGTGCAGGGTCTGCACCAGAAGACATACAAAGAGAGACTAAAGGAGCTTAATATGTATACCCTTGAGGAAAGAACGGGGGTGGGGGGGGACATGATAGAAACTTTCAAGTACCTCAAGGGAATCAACAAAGTTCAAGAGGGTAGTATCTTTCAGAAAAAGAGATGTGCAAAAACAAGGGGACACAATTTGAAGATAAAGACGGGATGGCTCAGAGGTAATGTGAGGAAGTATTTTTTCACAGAGAAGGTTGTGGATTCATGGAATAGCCTTCCTGAGGAGGTCGTGGAGTCAAGAACAGTGGGGAATTCAAGAATGCATGGGACAGACATAAGGCAGTCCTAGTGGGGGGTAGGAGGATGTAAGCTGTTGGTTAACTAGGATCTGCACCTTATCCATCAGGTAGGAAAATGGGCAGACTAGGTGGGCCAAGCGGTCCTTATCTGCCATCAAATTCTATGTTTCTATGTTTCTATGATGAGGAATCACACAGTGAGAGCACCTGAGCAGTCCTGGTCTTTTTTCATGTTTTCTTTTTAATATAGGAGACCTTTTATAAACTCAAACCACAAAAAAGAAAATAGAAACCATCCTCCTTGGCAGAAACTTATTCTCTAGATAAAAAGGGTCTGCATGTCAAGTTTGTTTGCCCAACGCAAATCAGCCTGGAGGAAGCCAATGCTACAGTGGTAGCAATGGTCACCGGTGGAAGGGGTAACCTATAGTCTCAGGGACATTGGTAGATGTCTACTTGTTGACTGAGGTGTCTCTAATGCAGGGATTAAATGGTTTGACTCCAGCAGTGAGAGCCTATATCAGTGCTTTATAAAATGTGATACTCTGGTGTCACGGGAGGTTGGCAGGTCTGTCAGAAAAGACTTTAAATCACAGAGGAAGGTTTCCTCAGCAGTTCAGGGTATATTTGACTTATTGAAGGGAGTCAACAAAAAAATCGACTCCAGAACGTAAAGTGTTGAGAGAGAGAGAGAGAGAGAGAGAGAGAGAGAGAGGTAGAAGTGATGCAGGTCGAGACTGATGATGATGTTAAAGCTGTGCAGAAAGACAAAAATAGAAGTCACAAAGGAAAAATGTTTAACCACTGATACCCTTGCCAGTAACAATACATTTGCTATATAGTTAAGTTGTAAAGAAATCTTGAGACTATGAAGAATGGCTTGAAACACTGTAATTTATGACCGGACTACCTCCCAAAACAGCCTTGATATAGAATTCTAGAGCCTAGAAGATCTTTTAACAGAAATTTTCAATTTATCCATCACTTTTTATTTATAAAGTACTATATCCCAGGAGCAAAAGGAGCTGCACACAAGGAAATAAAACAAGAGCAGAGTAAATTGGCAATGAAATCAGTTAATATCAACTAAAATACAAATCACAATAAACCCTATGACCAACAAAATTATTCTGAGTCAGGAAAAGACAGTGAAAAAAGGTATGTTTCAAGTGTCTTCTTAAAGCATCCACTGTGGAGGCACAGTGTAAAAAAATTAGGGAGTTCCACAGCTGTGTAATAGCCATTGCAAAAGCCCTGCCCCCTGGTGACTTCAAATGGGCACTTGGAACCTCTAGGCATTTCTCCCCAGCAGAGGGGGTGTTGCAGAATGTACAGACTCATACTAACATACTAAAATGCCAGCAGAATAGGCCTAACGGTCTTTCGTGTCTGCTCGTTTGGTCAGCCCCCACCCTGGGTGCTGACCTTGCTGTCCCCCTCGCCTTCTCTGGCTTCTCCCTTCCCAGTTCCAGATATTCTTGCTGCATTGGATTTTGCTTCCAGAACCCTTCCCCTGTACCTGTCCCACCCCCTCTTGAACCCCTCCACTGTCTCTGCCTCCACCAGCCCCCTAGGCAGTGCATTCCATGGCTCCACCACCCTCTCAGTGAAGTAGCACCTCCTCCTTTCTCCCCTGAATCTTCCCCCCTCCAGCTTCCACCCATGCCCTCTAGTGGCCCCTTCCTCCTTCCTTCGAAGCACCCTGACTGTTCCTCCCCTATTTACCCTCTTCATGTACCTGAAGACCTCTTTCATGTCCCCCGGTCCCTTCTCTCTTCCAATGTGTACATATTTAGCTCTTCGAGCCTCTCCTCATAGGTCCTGTCCCCCAAGCCCCAAATCATTTTGGTTGCCCTCCTCTGGATCCTCTCCAGGAGGTTAATGTCCCTCTTTAAGTGTGGCCTCCAAAACTGCACGCAGTACTCCAGGTGCGGCCCCACCAAGCAGTTATACAGAGGGAGTATCACTTCCCTCCTTCTGGAGGTGATCCCCCTAGCGATGCATCCCAGCATCCTGTTGGCCTTGGCTGCTGCCCTCCTACAAGTCTCAAGAGTTGTTCATCTTGACATCCACCACCACCCCCAGGTCCCTCTCAGCCATTGAGACTTGTAGTATTCCCCAGGGTGTACACTTGGCCTGGGTTTCTGGCCCCCAGGTGGAGTACCTTGCATTTCCCTGCATTGAACCTCAGCTTCCACTTTCTAGACCATCTTTCCAGAGCCTCCAGGTCCCCCTGCAGGGCCACCCTCCCCTCCTCCCCATCCACCACCGCCCCCAGTTTCGAGTCATCTGCAAAGAGACTCATCTCACTCCTGATTCCTGTCCTTATGTCAGACAGGTAGGTGTTGAACAGAAGGGGCCCAAGGACTGATCCCTGTGGGACCCCACTAATGACCCTCCTTGGGGATGAGACTATCCCACCAACTACGACCCTCTGGGTCCGGTCCTGGAGCCAATTGCCTATCCATCTGATCATCTGGTTTCCCACTCCCATTTCTCCTAGTTTATCCAACAGGCCCACATGAGGAACAGAGTCAAATGCCTTGCTGAAGTCTAGAAAGAGGACATCCACTGGTCTACCCAGGTCCAAGGCACTTGTCACCCAGTCATAGAACTCCACCAGGTTTGTCTGACACGGTTTCCCCGGGATGAATCCATGCTGTCTATCGTCCAGGCACCCTGACTTATCCAGGTCCCCCCCAGCCTCTCCTTGACAATGCCCTCCATCACCTTGCCCACCACCGATGTCAGGCTGACAGGCCTGTAGTTCCCTGCCACCTCCCTTGATCCCCCCTTGTGGATAGGCACTACATGTGCCACCTTCCAGTCTTGGGGCACCCACCCTGTCCTCAGAGAGATGGTGAAAAGCTCTGCCAGGGGTTTCGCCAGGACATCTGCAAGTTCCTTCAGCACTCTAGGATGTAATTTATCCAGCCCCGGTGCTTTCTCTGTCTTAAGGGAGCTGAGGCTTCCCTCACTCTCTGCTGTGATTTCACTTCTGGTACCTCTTCTCCCTGCTTAGCCTCCTCCCACCTGCCAGTGATGCCTCCCCCTCCCCAGACCTGCCTGACTGGGTAGGGTCCCCCTCCTCATTATCTCTGTCTCCTCCCATGTATGATGCAGCATCCCCATTTTCCCTGGTGAAAACTGAGGTGAAGTACTCATTTAGTACCTCAGCCTGCTCCCCCGGGTCTTATGCCCATCTCTCCCCTGATTTAATCCTGCTAATCTGCCCCTTCACCCTTCATCTTTCCCCAATGTATCTAAAGAACCCCTTTTTCCCTCTCCTAATTTCCCTCGCCAGGTTCTGCTCCTTCCTTGCCTTAGCCACCCTCACCACTCTAGTGGCCCTTCAGCCATCAGCCTGCATCCTTCGATCCCTTTGACCCTTGAGCACTTGAATTTTATAGGCTGCTTTCTTCCCCAGACCACCTCCTGGACCTCCCTGGTCCACCAACAGGGTTTTTGGGCCCTACCGCATTTTCGTCTTACTCTTGCACAGGTGCTGGTAGCATCCTGCACCCCTCTCCTGATGATTTCCCACCTATTATCAGCGTCCATGTCTGACCCAATCCCATCCAAATGCTCCTTAAGGATCCTTCCCATTTCCTTAAAATCCGCCCCTAAAGTCAGTTACTTCCGTCTTTGTGCAGCCTTCTACCCCTCCCTAGGTCCAGGCAGAACCAGACCGTGCATGGTCACTCCCGCCAATGGGTCCCTTACCTCCAGGCTCCCCAATCTGGTCACTGTCTGCCAGGACCACATCCAGTACCCATGCCTCCCTGGTCGGTTCCCTCACCTGCTGAGTTAGGAACGCATCTTGAAAGACATCCAACAACCTCTGTTCCCTGGTCACAGAGGATGTCCTAGCCTCCCAGTCTGTTCCTGGCATGTTTAAGTCCCCTAACACCACCGTTCCTCTGCCTAGTCTGCAGTGTCTCCTAACATCTGCCACCAGACTGTCCTCCAGCTCCTCCACCAGGGCAGGGGGTCTATACACCACTCCTATTTTCTCTCTTGACCCCCTTGTTATCAGGTATTCAAATCGCCTCCACGGTTCCCTCCGCCTCCTCTACTCCCCCTATGCCAATGCAGTTTTTGACTATCATTGCTACCCCTCCTCCCCTTCCCTCCCCCCTGTCCTTCCTGAACATAGTGTAACCCTCCAGGTTCAGGTCCCAGTCATGTCTTGCAGTGGCCCAAGTCTCAGTGACCGCTGCCACATCCACTGCTCCCTCAGTTAACATCGCCTGGAGCTCAGGCATTTTATTGCCCAAGCTCCTGGCATTTAGCAGGACTACCTTCCACCCTTTCCCTATAGTTCCATTTCCCCTGCTCATGTTCCCATGGGGATTCTGTTTTCTCCTGGTCTGCACTTTGCCAGTTGGCCTTTTCCTGCAATCCTCCTGGTCCCCAGGGGGGTGGAGACAGAGTCCCTCCTTTATCGGCACCCCCTTGACAGCCTTTTCTCCCATCCCAACCCCCTTCACAAGTTTAAACCCCACTTTTCACCAATGAACTCCTCTATTTTCAACTTAGGATTCCCTCCCTCCAAATTGAGATGTAGTCTCATCTCAGCATACAGCTCCTTATCCTCCCAGGTCTCCTCCCAATCCCATCAACCCATACCCTCTGGCCTCACACCACCCCTGAGCCACTGGTTTATCTCCCAATTTTCCTTTTGTGTTCCCCACTAGCCCTTGGCACTGGCAGCATTTCTGAGAAGGAAACTGTGCATCCTATGTCATGACAGACCCTGGCGAGCTCCCTGAATCTTGCCTGTATCTCTAGCTCGCTATTTCCCTCAATGTCATTTGTACCCAGGTGGACCAGTATGTCTGGGGAACCCCCACAGTCCTTTGCCATCTGATATACCTCGTGCTTAGCCCTGTGCACCGTTAGTCCAGGGAAGCATCTTGTTCTAACTGGCCAGGCTTCTCCCTCCCTATCCCATTTGATACCCCTGATCATAGAATCCCAGCAGGAGCACTCTGACCACCTTTTCCTCTATTCCCCTTCCATGTCCCTCATCCTTTCTACGGCCCCTCCACCCAGCTGGCTCCTTGTTCCTCCCCTCATCTGGGTGCCACATGCCACCCCTCCTTATTTACCATGGCCACCCCCTTCCCTCCAATCCTATGCCTCTTCTCCTCCTGAGAATCCTTCTGTACCTTGCTAAATCCCCCCTCACTGCTTGCAACTGGTCCTTCTCCCCCATCTGCTAAACTAGCCTGGCTCATCCTCCCTTCCTTCCTGTCTGTCTCCATTTAGTTCCTCCTTGCTCGTCATGCTCCCCTGGCCTAAACCCTCAGCTCCCTTTACTGAATCCTCCTTGTACTTCTGGTCCTTCTCCTTTACCTTTCCTCCCAACTGGTCTTTCTCCTTGTGCTTTCCTCCCTCTTCCCCCTGCCCATCCTGCTCTGATTCACTGCTCCCCCCATTCTCCTGCATTCCAGGTCCCCCCCTGTTCTTCCTGCTATCTGGCCCCTGCCTCCTGCCTCCCACTCCACTCCCTTCCGTCTCTAACCACCTCTGTTGTGGCTACATCACCCCCTCATCCTTGAGCAGAAGAAGAGAATTGAAGCAGTTACTGAGTGTAAGGTCTGATCCACCTCCCCGCCTTGCTTCCTTCTGTCCAGCACTGGCCATCTGCCTACTTCCCTGAGAATGTTGTCCCTCCGTCCCCCCTTTGTGAGGATCCCCAGTTACCTGCCTGCTTCCTTGGTAGTGTCCTTTTGGACCCCCTCTGCCAGGGTCCCTATGTGACCCCTGAGTATTCCCCTGCACTCCTTTCCCTATACCCCCACACCCAGTGCTTGGTGCAACCCTGTGGGAGATTTCCAGCCCCCTTCCCCAACCATACCACCCTTCCCCAGCTTTCTCCCTCATCCCCGCAACCTCCTCCCTAAGCTGTGCTAGCTGGTAGCACACTGGGCAACCACCAAACTTCCAAGCCCAGTCCAGTATCATGGCTGCTCCACACCCTGTGCACCCCACCACCCTCCCAAAGATGCTGGCCCTAATGTGTGGTTCCATCCCTTCCAAATAGGTTTCCTTGGTGAGCCACCAGGTTCCCTAGTCCAAGATAATTCTACTGCCTAATCAGGTCACCCACTAATCTTAGAGACAGTCCCACTGTACACCAGTAACTCTGTTACTAGGTGCAGTACAACACATTAAACTTATAAGGGAAATGAACTCCCTAAGTTCCTCTCTCCCAGCCTTAATCCAACCCCGAGTGGCTAGGACTACATGAGCTGCACCAGCAGCCTTTTCCTCCAATTGCAGGGCAGGTGTTCCCCTATAAATTTGCAGACTTCTGGGGAGGGAGGGTGGGGAGGGCGGGTCTTGGGCAGACACCTGACAAGAGAGAGTGTATCAGCCCTGTGTCCCCTCCAAGCCCTGCAGCTAAAGAACCAGGCCCAAGCAAATCCTATCAAATAGTTTTAAATCAGCAGAAATAGGCTCTACCAGCGCAGCCTGTTACACAGTGAAACATCCACAAAAGAGCCCCACTTACAGCCACCAAATCAGTTTACAAACATCCAGCATCCCCAAAACAATACCCTGCTAGCCCCTTAGAAGTAAGAAAGAAAAGAACTAACCTACCAAGTAAAATCCACAAGAACCCTGTGAAAACAACAGCAGCAGCTACTGTCCTGGAACACAACTGATTCTGTCCCCTTCCAGTTCTTTCAAAAGGCCATTAGTAGATCAAGGACTCACCCTGTGTAGGACCTTGAAAACAGTCAAGTAAATCTTGAAGCAGGTACGCCATCTAACAAGATGTCCATGGAGTTCATGCAGCACAAGCGGGATATGATTTGAAGTGCTTGCTCTGCATATCAGCCTAGCTGTAGTGTTCTACATAGAGGATGGCATGCCCAACCCCCAGAAAGCCATAGATAATGAGAATTACGATAATCAAGGTGAAGTGGTATGAAGTCATGTACTGTAGTCACCATGTCATCATACTGACAATAAGGCTTCAGCTGGGCTGAATCTCTAAAATGGAAAGAAAACTGCATATGACCACTGCAACATGGAATTCAAATGGCAGCTTGTTATCCACAATGACCCCAGAATCATACCACTATCCACAGCTCAGAGGGGGATGCCCCCTAAAGATAGTAGGATGACACCTCTTCTCTTCATTGCTGACTTCTGAAGTCCTGGTTTTATTAATAACAACTCCATTGTGCCTGTTTTGAAATTAAGCTGGCTGACAGTCATCCAGTCACTCAGCTTAGATAAACATTGATTGAAGACATCCACGGATACAACTGGGTATCATCTGCATAACAATGAATTCCCAAGTTGCACCATCTCATGATCTCCCCAAGAGTAACATGTTCACCATAAATAGTATCAGGGACAGAACTGAGCCTTGAATAACTTCACAGGGCACAGCAGAAGGCTTTGAAGGAGGCGTACTGAAATCCAAAAAGTAAAAACTACTGCACAGATTAGGGCTTTGGTAATCCATTCCCCCTTCAGGCACAATCATAAGGATTTACATGCCAGAGCCCTTGTATAAAACAATGTTCCTTCCATAGCAGCCATGTATTTTCTGCCCTGCCTGTGACTGTCCCCCAAGACTGTGCTCAGTTAGAACGCTAACAACCTCGTAGAATGACTCACAACTACCCTTGTTATAAAGTACCCTATGTATGAGGATTTTACAATCTCAGTATCTCGTATTCCCTGCTTTATTTTTAAAAGACTAAGTCTAAAATACCATGTCTGTCTTAATAATAAACATGGCATTTAGGCTAAATTTTTGAAAGTGTAGCAGGTTATAGGAGATACAGAAATTGCAAAATATCTATACATAGGGCATGGTAGAACAAGGGGCAGTCGCGCGTCATCCTACCGCATTGTTAGTACTCTTGCTGAGCACAATCCCAGGGGGCAAGCGCAGGTATGACAGAAAATGCATGCCTTCTACAGAAAGAGCACTATTTTTAGCACTGTTTTTTATTAGAGCTTCGATATGTAAATGCTTACATTAAGATTGTGCCTGCAGAGGGGATCAGAGTACCAATGCCCCGATCTATACAGCAGTTGCTACTTTTTGGATTACAGTACTTCTCCTTTAAAGAACATTTCCCCATAACAAACTGCTGGATCCTGTCAGTTAGGAAGGACTTAAACCAACACAGTGATGTTCCGTCAACTCCTCTAAACCTCTTCAAGTGATCCATCAAAAGCAGATGCTGCACAGTGTCAAATACCAAGGAAAGATCAAGTAGAATATCTATCGAGTATTCCTCTCAATCCCTTGCTGGGAAAAAAATCATTCAACAATTTTACAGGAGCAGTCTCCATGCTGTACTGAGGTCTGATGCCTAACTGGAATGGCTCTTACAGTAGATGTCATATTGCAACAGATGAGCCACAAACTGTGACTCAGCCACCTTCTCAGAAATCTCCCTAGAAAGAGAAGGCTGAGACAGGCCTGAATTAGCCAAGACTTCTGAGTGCAAAAACTATTTTTTTAGGCCAAGAACTACCACCACTTTCTTTAATGTGGAGGGGAAGTATACCTCCATCTGTGAACCCAGGACAATCTCAGCTACCACTGGACCCAGAGCCTCCTGATGGTCAACCAACAGTCTGAAAGGGCCTGGGACAAGAATACAGTGTTATTGTTGTTTTGAAACTACCTGAAGTTAATTTGCCTTTTGTTGTCAAGGCCTATAGAAACCAATTAGATCTAAAGGTACTCCTCTTTCACATCTTGCTGTCTCTCTTACCTCACAAAATAACTTTGCTACAATAAATGGTGCCTCATAGTCACCCAAGACATTGTTAGAAATAGACAAATGCAAGATCTGCTGCGATTTTTTTTCTTGCTTTTGAGACTAGCTGGAATCTTATCTTGCAAAACACAAGACGGGGCTCTATTCTTTTTACATATGTTGTTTGACCTGAGCCATCACCAGCTCCTTCCTTTAGATCTTTCCACTGGCAGACTCCCAGCCTCATCTGCCACTGCCCCTGCCATTATAGCCATCAGGGATCCACTTGGAACAGGGCTCTAGAAGGCCAGCGACTGTCATTCAAGTGGTTCTTGGTGCACTGTTTTTTCCCTCAGTTTTCTCCCTGTGTCCCTCCCACCTCCCCTTAGCTAGAACAGTAGCCGACTATTGGCCTATGCATGCACACAGCGTTCTGGAGGAGGACCAAGCTCCCTGGCCCTTCCCTAATGTGTTGTTGTGACGCTGGAACCCACCGCCACCCCTCCCGGCTGAGATGTACTTCTGAGCAGCAGTTTTCTGTGTCATGACCTGCCTTACTGTGGCTCCCTGAGTCCATTCCTGAACCCAGGTCACCAGCATGGCACTGCAATGTACTGCCGTAGGGTCACTGGGCAGCTTTGGAGGAGCTCTTTTTTATTCTGTTCTCTCCCTTTCCTACACCAAGTTCTCCCTGATGTCTGGTGATTTCCCCGTCCCTTGTCATGCCTCCTTGGTATCTAATGTTCCTGACTGCCCGATTCTCAGATGGCAACTAGCACAGCCCTCCTCTGATGTACTCTGGAAACCCTACTGTGTATGCATGCTCATCTATTTATCTGCATTTTTTCCTTTTTTGCTTCTGGGCATGCACCAACTTTAAACACTATTTCAACAAATTTCTGACACTTGTGGAAAAAATAACACAAAATATACCTACTGTGATCCCCACTGATCTGCCACATTTCATATTGCAAGTCCTCACAATTTTTGAGAAACCTAGGCTGATGTTTTTGAGCACAAGTGAATTTTTTAAACAATTTCTGGTCCTCTCAATTTAAAAAACTTTCAACTAATGTCTGTAAAATTTTCAAGAAAATCGTAAAGCGCAAGTCTGAACAAACCTTGCAAATTTCAAATCCTTACCCCCATGGATCACAAAGTTATAAGCAGGATAAACATTTTTATGTATGCTTCTTTTCAGGTATGACCCTGGAGAGCTATAATAGGAAGGAATACGCCAAGCAGATGTATTTGTTTGAAAGAGCTGTTTGCAAGGATTGGCCAGGAAAGGCACCCTGAGCTGTACTGCTCATTCCCAGGTGCCTCCTCGGGAAGGGGACATTGGAATTGTTCAGATATGCAAGATGGTACAGCAAATTGAGGTCGGTGAGCAGCTTTAAATGGGGTGGGACAGGATCAAAGGGAGGGATCAAACAGAAGGTGGTCGGGGTAGGTGGAAAGGAAGTGTGAGGAAATACAGCGGGGGGGGGGGACAGCTTCAGTTTAAATGGCTGAAGTGCTGCACACTTGAGCAGACTAAATAGACCATAAGGCCTGTATCTGCTGGCAGTTTTGTATGTTCGAAAATTTAACAGGTAATCATATAACAATGTATGATGCAGTGCAGTTGAGAAGGATACAAATAAACAAGATGAACTGGGAACACATAAGGATACAATTATACAATAATAAAATACAAGGAGTACATCAATCACAAAATGTTTGATGGCTCTAAATGGGATGAACATGCAGCCCTTACTGCCTCCACCCGTTTTTGGGATACACAACACTGACGTGATGTTGGCACGGGGTAGGGCCCCCCCCCAAACAGTGTTGCTCAGCATTAAATGGAAATGTGCCTTTCCAGATGTATCCAGATGCTTTCTTACTAGATTACAACAGCCACAGGGGTCTGGGCATGGCATATCACCAGTTGCTGAGAGCCATGACATGCCCAAGCCCTAGAGCAATTGTAGCCTTCCTGCCACCCTCTCCTTACCATTTATTTTGTGCTCACTTCTGGGCTAGTGTTTGTGTTGTTGCTGCACTAATCCCTTGTAGTCTACTGACCCCATCTAGTTCTGCATCATCTTCCTGTCCCTGATATCCAGTTGAACTACACTTCATAGCCCTGCTCTACTTCATTTCTCTATTCTTGCCCCACCTGAACTTTCATTCCAGTTTGCAAGCCTGCATCCATGTGATTGGAGGATGTTGTAGCTTGCAGCTGAGGTGCAGGGGCCAGTGAGTCACTGATCTTGGCCTGGCACCTAATTTACAGATTGCCCCCTCACTACCATGCATGCCTCCAAACATTTCCCCACCTGCTCATAATACACTTGTTGAACACGAAGGGTAAGTCTTGCAACTCCCTTGTGCATGGTGCTAAGCAGAAAACTGATACAAAGTGATTGTTGCAATTAATTACAATTGTATATGGGGCCCACGATGGCATGAGATAAAGGTGTGAATATCAAAATTAGGTAGGGTGCAAAATACTAAAAAAAAGTTATAGCAGCAGTGATCAAATTCAATTCAGAGGATAACAGGGCAAACAAGACAAGTAATGAATATGCTTGAAAACTGGGCATTTTTAGGGGATTAAAATCCATCTGGGAAGAGCTGATAGCGAAACTGAGGGCCACTAAGTCCAAACTATGCATTAATACCCAGGAAATACTTGATTGTGAGTGGGTTGTTGCAGTTATAAGTCTAATCACTTCATTTTTTACTTGCATTTCTGCGGTTTATTTTTTTTGCTGTTACTTTTTTGACCCCTTGGCCGGCTGACATCCAAAGGATCCCCCAGCCCCATCCCTCAGTGTCCACCACCCGGCGCTGACCCAAGCTCCCAGGGCTTACCCCCCGCTGGGGCCAGCGGGGTTCCCCAACCCCCACTGAGGACCGGATCCAGTGGGCCAGCACTGTGACTGGCCGGGAGCAGAGCCTGTGAGGCGCCCTCCACCATAGTGCTGCGACTCTTCCTTTTTCCTGGTGTTTACGCCCCAGGAGTTGTGGGATTCAATGACACCCATGGAGGGGGAGTGCGCACGCATCTGCACGCACATCCTCCTGGCACCTGCCCCAACTCCTCCCTTTGCTATGGTCAGCGCCCTGCTTCCCAGCTTCTGAAAGGGGGGGCAGGCAAGCACCGACTACTGAGGACCCCTACCCCAGAGAATGAGAGCAGTCCGTCGGACGCTCAATCCTTCTCTGCTCCTGCCGACCCCCGGCAGCCCATGCTCTTTCCCGAACACAGGTTGCCATGTAGTGCGAGGTAAGGTGACCAGCGCCTCAGCCCTCAGCACCTCTGTGCCGGCACATTTCTGTGGTTTAGATTCAAAACTAAAATGTGAGATGTGGTTCCCTGAACTTTACTGTCATCTCTAAGAGAATGATGCTTAGTACAGTAACCTATCAGAAAGCAGTTAGGCGTCATGAATAATTATTTAAACTTGTACTTACAAAATAGTTTTTTTTAACTATACAATTATACAGAAAGAAATCAAAACCTGAAACCATACATTAAGTACTATCACAGGGTCTTGTCAGTTATAGCGCTCAGTGTTATATACCCGTTTTATAAATTTGCTTCACATTTTGCAATCAAATTCATTTATATACCAAGCTTACCCCACTCCCCCAAAACACTTATTAAGCATATTTTCCATTCTAGCTACATACAGGATAAGCTCATTGCTACAATATCCAAAACTGTCAAGAGTGAGGGACTGTAAACAGTTACAAATTAAAAAAAAAAGACTTAAAAACTCTAACAAAATCAGACACTAAAGGTCTGTTTTTCACCATTCACCTTCAAAGTACACGACATTGAAAAGACAACTCTCAATATTACATATGAACATACGATAAAGCCAGCAGATAAAGGTCTAATGACCTATCAAGTCTGCTCAAGTGTGCAGCTCTCAGTGCTGTGCACTGATGCTGCCCCCCACTCCCCTCACCCCCTCCCCACCAACTGATCCCTCTGATTTACCCTTTCCCCTTCTCCATTTTGATTCTGCCCTTAAGTTTATCCCACCCCCCTTAACTCCCCCCAATGCCCTCAAAACCAGTTCCTCTGGAAGAGCATTCCATGCTGTCACCACCCTCTCAGTGAGAAAGTGCCTCTTCTTCTCCCTTCTGAACCTCCCTTCCTCCAACTTTAGACTATGTCCTCTTGTAATTCCTTCCTTACTAATTTTAAACAGACCTTCATGACTTACCTAGTAATACCTTTCAAGTATTTAAATGTTTCAATCATATCCCCCCTGTCCCTTCTGTCCTCAAGAGAGTAACATATTGAGCATCTGTAGCCTCTCCTCATAGGGCTTTTCTCTCATCCCACTCAACATCTTGGTTGCTCTTCTCTGTGGGTCCCTCTGCAGTACCCCATCCACCCCATCCACCACTGTACCCAGTATTGCTAAAATATTGTTTTAGCAATTCACAGCTGAAATCATGTATATTTGTAAGCTTGCTGTGATGGCCAACCCCCACCCCCCACTGCGCATGAATTCTTTTACAGTATATAATTAAGTGTTGTGTATGGATTTCTATACTCTCAAATCCTTGCTGTGCATTGGGGAAAGCTGTATACAATTCAAAGGTCATAAGAAGTTGCCATGCACAGTTCAAAGATCACAGAAAGTTGCTTATTATGTGAATCTGCTCTGGAGCTGCTCCTGGACAAAAGACCAGACTCCAAGAGGTCGCTAAGCTGTATATAGTGTCACATCTGAAGCATTTCGATACTGTACCCCTGGAACTGCTCTTGGCTTCCACAAGGTGTTTATGTTGTTATGTTAATACTGTATAATCTATGCCTTACCACGCTCGTACGCTGTGTTGAATCTGTAACATTACTGCTCTTATCTCCCACAAGGTGTTTATTTTTGTTATGTTAATATTGTATAATCTATGCCTTACCACGTTTCGTATGCTGTGTTGAATCTGTATCCTCACATGAACTGTAACATGTCTAATTTGTACAATGTTGTTGTATGTACCTAAATCTATTATTCCTGTACTCTCCCGGGTCGTACCTGAAAATAGGCAATTGTCTTGTCTAGTGTACCTACCTGGTTAACAAAAGCTAAATAAATAAGCCCACTGTCAGCATGATAATTTATTTTTAATATAGTTACTGACTATGCGTGATGAAAGGTAGGTGGGAGGAGAGCAGTTGGGTCCCACTTACTGCTGTATATAAACTGAAATGTTCACTTTCCACATACAGTAAAACTATACACTATAAAAATACCCAGCTCAGGTTGTGTTTCTATCTTGGGGTTGAGATGACATTATGGACCTCTTGCACTTCATTCTCGAGGTCCGTATGATGTCATCACAACCCCTTGTTAGAAACACAGCCTCACTGTGCGTGGCTGCCCATGCATTATTCCTTATCTAGTTGGCTGCATTTTCCTTGTTTTTCCCTGCTGCACATGCACCTACTCTGCATATTATATAACACAAATGTGTTGCTTTTCAAAATGTTAGTTTCTGCCCCCTACTGAACCTTAGCTGCCTCCATCTACTGGGGCCATGTTTCAGCCCCGCCCACCACCTTCTCCAGCACTTATCCCAGTCCCACAGCTTGCCCCCCCCCCCACTGTGACAGGGTCAGCAGTGCCAAGAACACCCTTGAGCTCTTCTCTGGCAGGGAAGCTAGTTGTTTTGGTGGGGCCTGGGAGTACTGCTGGTCTCAGCCTGCAGCACTCCCTTTTTTTTTCTGTCATGTTTTCCCTCTTCCCACGGATGCTGGCATACTAGGCACTCCAGACATGGATGCATACAAGTGTCCAACACAAAGTCTGTCCAGTACCCCCATAGTATATATCTGCTGCATTGTCACTCATGCACACTCAGGTGGCAATGTTGCAGTGGAGGCAGCAACCCTCTCAGTCTGAAGTGGAGAGTGTCCTCTAGGGCACTCAGTCTTCCTCCTACAGCTGGTCCACCGACACTTCAGGTCAGGTATGTGAATCCAGCCCATTGACACATCAGCAGTGCTGCTGCTGATGTGTCAATGGGTTGACCTGTGACATTTTCTGAAACAAAGAACTGAAAGGGTACCATACATTAACCCAAGCCCTAATATAATATGGTATCAGAGTAACTGATTGTCCAAAGTGACTCTAGGTCCAGCAGGACCACCCCCTACTGCTTCATAAGCAGATATCAATATGCATACTGTGCCAACAATTATGAATTTAAGGTGATACCCTATCCACTGCACTACCCAGGATACCCTGTAATTCCCTTTGTAATCTGACACTTTTCCTAGCTTTCCTTGAAGACGAGAGCTGCTTTTATATCCACTGTCTCCAATGGTAGGCTTTTTTTGTTTATTATGACTCTTTTTCTCCTCTGTTTGGCGGGTGGAATGTACCACTTTCTGGCTATATTTGGCCATTATGGAGCTTGGACACAGAGGATTTTCTCCTTTTGTTCCCCTCTCTGTGATTCCCCTCCCTATGGGGATGTCGGTGCCAGTAGAGTTCCCCAGGCGGAGGCACCCCCCACCTGTTCTGCAATCTCCTCCCTCCCCTATGCCTCCCCACTGCACCACCACCTGTGCTCCTCAAGGTGGTGCTGACAGAGTGAGGTGCTGCAGCTCTTCCTCCTTGGAGGAGGGGAGTGTCCACTTTGACCCTCTCTCCTCCTCCCTCCCCCAGCTGGCCCCCAACATCCCAGGCTGATTCACAAATCTGGCTCAGTGGCATCCCTAGTGACAGCCTGGCTCCAGTCATTACTGTTTTAAAGAATTACCACCCTCTGTGAGACCAATGCCTTCTAATGTTACCCGTGTATTCACCACTGAGCTTTGGGGCATGTCTCTGCATCCTGCAGGAGCTTACGAACTTAGAAACATAGAAACATATTCTTTGACGGCAGAAAAGGACCACTTGGCCCACCCAGTCTGCCCATTTCCCTACCTACTGGATAAGCTGCAGATTTTAGTTAACCAACAGCCTACTTCCTGCCACCCCCCATTATAATTGCCTTATGTCTGTCCCATGCATGTTTGAATTCCTCCACTGTTTTAGACCCCACAGCCTCTCCAGGAAGGTGGTTCCATGTGTCCACCACTCTCTCTGCCATCTGCTTGATCTTGTGGAAACCTTTGTAAATGCTTTTGCATGGCTCTTGTTAATGTGGAAGACTACGGTCATCCCCAGTCTTCTTTTCTTCTGGTTGAACATGTTAAGGGCCTCCAGCCTCTTCTCATAGCTTTTATCTGTCACACCCCTTATTAATTTGATGGCCCTCTTAACTGCCTCAATATCCTTTTTGTATTCCATAGCCAAGAATTGTCTACAATACACTAGGTGGGGCCTGACTAGGGCTTTGTAAAGTAGAGGGTTATGTCCCCTATTCTGCGGTCACCCCCCTCTTTTTGCATCCTGACATTCTGCTGCTCTCTTGATAGCGGCCGCACATGGTTTGTCATGCTGCAGATCCTTTTCTATTATGTAGCAGTAGTAAAAGATTTATTTTTATTCAGGAAAAGTTCTTTCATCACATCTTAGGCCGAAGCCTTTTTAAAAGATGGTCATGTCAATAGGACTTTAAAATTGCATCAAGTACAAACACAATACAAACATCACTTTCAATCTCTAAGACCTTTAAACATATAATAAATATAATTATGTTCCAACAAAATTTGTACAACTCATTTCACAACATGAAATACCAATTAAAATCCAAAACGTATCTTATTTATCCATTGCACATGCATCTAACTTTCAATTCCTCTGTCAAAAACTTGGTAAGTAGAGATGGTTTATAACCTAATTTGCTTTTTATAACATTCAGCAATTAACTGTTTGACACATATTCAGCTTTAAAATGTCATTTCAGTAAAACGATAATGACCCCAGGTCCTTTGTCTCCTCCACTATAGCAAGATGAACTCTACACAATGTGTACTGTAGGTCCTACCTTTGTTTTTTTTCTGCCCACGAAGGTAACATCTTGCATTTGGCTTCACTGAATCTGAGACTCCAAGAATCACATCAGTTGTCCAGCTTGAGCAGAGCCTCTTGAAGTTTGTCCCTATTTTCCAGTGAGTCCACCATTGGGGCCAACATAGTGACATCGATTAAGTAACTAGCTGGTGGTGATGGGGTCAGAATGTGCAGAGGAGACATAAATAATGGTTGGTTGGTGGCCAGCTCAGCCAGGGATGGAAGGGGGATCTCCAAGCCACCAGGGGAGCCGAACACAGAGGTTAAAAAAGGAGCACCACTGGAACCCCAAGGATCTTGGCCATTCATCCAGTGGTTCTGCTGGACACCAGAGAGTGTCCTTAGGGGGAAATAGGTAAGTGGAGCCATTGTACCACTAGGGAACCAAACATGTGGGATGGTGAAGGCACATCTTGGCCTGATGGCCAGGTGCTCTGTCTTGTTAATGAAATGCAGCTTTTGGCATCATGACATGCACCAGGTACGTATCACAATAATAGGATGTACCATGTCTGCGGCCATATGCTGGGCTGTTATCAGGTATTGGCTCATATCTGGACTTGTGATTTGCACTGAGCCACACATGCAGGATGTGTCCATCCCCATTATGATGTGCCTCTTTGTTTGAGTATCACAGGTTCCAGTGGCAGCACAACAATGTACACCCATGCTGTGCTTACCCAAACAACAAATTTGAATCTGTCCCAAGAATTTTCAGAGCCAATTCAAGTTTTTTTCAGTTTACAGCACAAATTTTTATTTATTTATTTAGCTTTTCTTGACCAGGTAAGTGCACTAGACAAATCCTGCCTATTTTCAGGCATGACTCGGGGGGAGGGGGATACAGATGAATGCCAACTGACCTTAAATCAGATTAAGCTGTTGGTGGTATTTTTAGTGAATGAGGGAAATTTGGCCAGGATACCGGGGAAATTCCCCTACTCTTTTCGATAAGTGCTATGGGATCTTTAACATCCACCTGAACTACCACCACCAATCCAGGCAGATGGGACCTCAGTTGAACATCTCATCCAAAAGACGGCACCTCAGAAGTGCAGCACCCCTCTCATGCTGCACTACAGTGTCAGTACTGGGATATTAACCCAAGTGTCAGATGAGGGAACTAAACCCACAGCCCTCTGATCTCCCGGCCTCAGTAGCGAGTGTGCTACCTACTGAGCCACTGACACTGAAAAATAACAAAATAACAATGACAAATAAATTCAACGTCAGCATCAGCAGAACTCAGTTACACAAAATTCCCCTCAAATCTAAGTTTTATAGCCTTCTGCGTCTTCATTAATGAAAACAAACTTGTAAAAATTGTTTTCCATTAGACATCTTCAACCTCCTCAAATGCCAGGCCCTCCATGCTGTTGAAAATTTGGTGTAAAAATATTAAAGGAAAGATGTCAAAAACAGGGACTCCCCGCCCCCGAAACCCCCCCCGACAGCTTTCCTTTAAAAAAACAACAAAGTTATGAGCCTACATTGAATTTTGTGAATGCAGGCTCGTACCTTTGGTAATTTTCAATATTTTTACCCCAAATTTACAACATAGCCATATCTTTACGGCAACTCATGAATGTGACAGCTGTCATTTTTCAAATCCTGGCCAAAATGTTTTTTTCACATCCCTAAAGGTGATTTTGTAGTCCCTGCATAAAATTACCTTTTGGTCGGGAGTTGAAAATTTTCTGTGCTTTGTTCATGAGGTGGGATCGTAAGAAGGCTATGTTGAAAATTTGGTGTAAAAATATTAAAAAACAACAAAGTTATGAGCCTTCGTTGAATTTGCGGACACAGGCTTGTAACTTTGATCATTTTAAATATTCTTACCCTAAATTTACAACACAGCCATTTCTTTTTAGCACCTCATGAATGTGAGAGCTGTCATTTTTCAACTCTGGACCAAAATGTGTTTTTGCATCAGATGGTTTTTATGACCCCATCTCATGAACAAGGGCAGAGAAAATGTTCAACTCCTGCCCAAAAGATGATTTCGCACAGGGACCAAAAAATCACCTTTTGGGACAGATTTGCCTAATATAAATGCAACTGTTAATGAGGTGTGGTCCCAAAAAAGGCATGTTGAAAATTAGGGGCCAAAAATATGCAAACGTGGCCAAGTTATGTCACTAAGTTCAAAACTCCATTGAAATACACTGAACAGCATACCTGTTTCTTCAGGTTGTGGTCCGGCTTTGAAGAGTGAAGGTGTGTCTGCAGTTCAGAGAGGATTATGACATTGGACTCCTGATCGGTAAGTAAGGGCTGGGGGAGGGGTGCTGAGTGGGAGGGTCGGTGGGGAGTCTAATGGCATAAAAGACATTGATGGGCGGTTTTCTTTTACAGGTTTAAAAAAATTAAAAATAAAAATGAGGATTTATGCACTGGAGGACTGGGCACCCCCAGTGTAACTATTATGTTTCTTGAAGGGCAGTGGGGTGGTGGGTGCTGAGAGGAGGGAGGAGGGTTGGATGGGGATATTTTTAATAAACAAAAACCAAAATGAGGATGCCTGATTTGGACACTGGGGGACTGGGCACCCCCAGTGTCACTTGCATGTTTCCTGACACTGGGGGATTGGGGCATGTTTCTGGAGGTGGGGGTGGGGTGGTAGGTGCTGAGAGGGAGGCTCAGGTGGGGGGGATATCTATAATTTAAACTTTTTATTATTGGTGGTCATGGTGAAACACAGTACACTCCACCATGACCAAGATGGCCACTGAGCACAACTGAGTATGCGCTAGTAGTCGCGCATGTGCAGTGCAGTTTGGTGGCCTCTTGGACACAGCAGAGTGTGATGTATTCCACTGTGACTGCCGAAAATAAAAATAGTGCAGTGCAACTGCCTATAGAGACAGTGAGCAGAGTGCTTCACAGGCGCGGAGGCAACTGTGTTTTAACTCCATGTTGTTCAGTTGGAAGGAATGTGGGAGTCCTTTTCTCATAGCAAGAGGTCTGCAGGACTATGCCCACCGCAGCTCTAAAAATGGTCCCAACCACAGAACTGGAAGGCTGGGCCTGTAGGTCAATGGACAAGCAGCCAGCCACTCCCAATTCCTGACCCATATAGGCAATTCCTCTTAGCATCCTTCTGAAGCACTTTTCTTTGTCGGACGGAGGCTCTGTTGGTCTGTCCTCTGGAGCTGGCTTGGGCCTACCCCCCTCGCCTTGCTGATTCTGCTTGTGCCTGCTGGACTTCTGTGTTTGTTCTTCTGCACTGGTTTGTATTTTGCCTCCAGCTGTGTGCTTCTTTCTGCTGTTTGGTCCCTGTTTCTGTGTTTGTGTGTCTTAGGTTTTGCCTTTTGGGGGCTTTGTTTCTCAGTTCCTAGTATATTCCTAATCCAGAGCTCATGCTACTTGCTCTCAGTTACTCACAATGCTACTGCAATCATTATCTGTGTGATTCAACTAAAACCACATAGCTGCTCTCCATGCTACACACTTAATTGGGCTGGCAGTATAGCCTAGAGGTTAGAGCAATGAGGTGAGAACAAGCTTGGTTCCTCCAGCAGACCAGACCTGAGTTTATTCTCACAGCCTCCACTTGCATACTGTTTGACTCTGAGCAAGTCACTTAACTGCCCAGTGCTTCCAGGTGGCCCATGAAAACAGGCACTTGTGTCTAGTGGGCCTTACATGGTTACCAAAGACGGAAAAAACAAACAAAAAAAAAACAAATTGTTTTCACCTGATTCAGGCTCACTCTGAACCCTAGCTATGCAGCTCAATCATGCTTTCTCAACTCATTCTACCTACCTCATTGCTGCAGTTTCATTGCATTGCCTGGTGATAGCTGCTTTCAGAGCATTGTGCCTTCCTCCATTCTATGTTTATCGAATTCTACAACTCATAGTTATTCAATATAGATGCTGCTCTCTATGTTTGTACACTGCTATTATACTCTGAGGTCAGCTAAGCTACTGTTGATACTGTAAACTAGTTTCAATATCTGCATGTGGGTCTCAGTGCCTTCCATCACTATCTTGTTTTTCCTACAGCAGGGACTTGGAGGTGTTGGGGGAGTCGTGGCTCCATGTGGCTACTTACTTTATGTTCTAAATCCTGCCTCCACCACCAAAAATCCTCAGAGTATTTGTCACCTGCATTGCCTTTCTTGGATGCCTGGCTGGCTTGCTCCACTAGTCATATTACTGCCCCTCTGACCTACGTGCAGATCCAACTATTGCTACTCTGTTTTGCAGACCTATGTGCAGGTCTGACTATTGCTACTCTGTCTTACTGACCTATGTGCAGGTCCACTCTTTGCTTATGCAATCATTGCTTAATGCTCACTACTACCATCTGACCTCTGTGAGGTCTCAGTACTCAACGCTCATTCAGCTCCTCTTCAGTTTTCTGGGGCATGCCAGCCATACCACTCTAGTGCAGGTCTTCCCTGCAGCCTACGATCTCATTCTGCACCCAGAGTATGAGCTTGAGCATGCAAAGCTTAGGGCAGGGTCCTTCTCACCTGGCCCATAGCTGGGTAGGCCCTCACTCCAGGTGGACCTTCAGTCGTCAACCGTACAGATGGCACCTCAAGTTGTAGTATTTATGACTCAGCGGTAAAGGGGTGGGGCTCTCATAGGGCCCCTTCAGCTACCTGAGTTGGTTCAGAGGCACCCTTCAAAGCTATTCTCCCCATGACTGCCTCTGGTTCATCTGGTTTGTTTTTAGAGTGAGTAGGCCAAGTGAGCTCCTCAGCAGTCATCGTTCTCCTCTAGCCTTGGCTGTCTCGTTGTAGAGTAATGCCCACAACCTTCCACTGCATTGCTGTTAGAGGAAACGAGTGAGAGCTTTCCTCCAAATTGGACTTTCCACCCCTTTTGATTGGTTTCCAAATTGCAGCAGCAGAACCATCACTAAACAAATTATCCCTAGCCTGGAGGGAAGGTGACCTAGGCCTTGGATCCCCAGAGATTTCCTCCTCAAAGGGGGATTTTTCTCTCCTCTGTGCCTCTGGTCATAATCGTTAGTTAGCCGTAGTTAATGTTTTCTAGTTCCTTTAGGTAGGTTTCACTATTGGATGGAGGTGGATGGTGTCCCCACCTGCCGTTCCCTCTCTCATTGGGAGGACCCCTTAATCTCCACTGCAAATTATTGTACTCATGCCATTGCTAACCTGCGCTTCTTATTATGTTATCAAGCTGACTAATGCCTTATCTACTACTATGTATCACAGCTAGCTAGTGATTGCTAACTTGCTTCATACTACTACTACATTTCTTTTTGGGGATCCTTCCTAATGTACCTTTAGCCAAGGGAATTGTCCTGTGGCACCTCTAGGGGTGGAACCCTCTTCGAGGGTTCCTTGCCTTTGGTACCCCTACAGGGTGGTAATTCCTCTGGAATAGAGAGTGCAAACGGCCAAAACCTAAGTAACACAGTTACACAAGCACACTTTACTGGCTGTGTAGGACATTGAACAGACACCAGGCCACAAAAAGGTATTAAACTAAACCATCCTAATGTATTATAAAAAAATAAATTATTGAAAACTGCACCATCAAGGACTACATATCCATCTTAGTGGCAAACTAGAGCAAAAATATTGGGCTAATTAGCCCCACTGAATGGGTATATATTCTTGTATATTGCAGCTGCCTAGCATTTATTTTATATATAAAACATGGATGGGACTTTTGCCCCATGAGATTCCCCAACAGATATTTCCCTACATACCATGACAATTAAAACCATATACTACGGCAATGAAAGCCATATACCACAGCCATTAAAACCATCAAAACAAACAAATCAGTTACCAGTTAACACTTCAGTTAAACCTCCAAACAAAACCAGTTACACCAGTTTCCACACTAATTAACCCAATTTCCACATGACACAATCAGAACATTACTAGCCCTACAAAAACCCTTTCTGGTTCAACGCAAAAATATGTACTGCAGCCTAACAGTAACCTAAAAATTCCCACATCCCTCATCAGACAGCCATGTTCCTCAATGCAGCAGCTTTCTCCTCAAACACCAGTCCCTCCATGATGCTGCTGACATGCCCCTCGAAGCTCTTCAACCTCCTCAAATGCCAGGCCCTCCATGCTGTTGCCACTGCTAAAACTTTGATGTTCTCAATTGCAGTTGCTGCTGTATGTGCTCCCAACCACAGACACCATGCTGCTTCCAGCTGTAAACTCCACACCACTCCTAATCACAGACCCCCATGCCACTCTGGAACACTGTCCTAAATTCTGAACTAAAGGATGGACTGCTGCAGCCAGGCCTCCTTTTATAGGGGGACCCTACACTACCGAAAGTCAACGTGAACAAAAAATGGAACCAGCAAAAATACCACTATGCTATGGAAAAATAGTATGGGAAAAACACAAAAGCAAAACCTAGGAATGATCACAGATTTGATTAAAAGTTCAAAAACACCATCCTAATGTATGATATAAAAAAAAGATGGGTAAGTGTGCTACGGTGAAACATACATTCTTGAAGGCCTAATGAGATTATAATGCCACTCACCTTCTGGGCTTGTGGAATTATTACTTTTCTCTTGGTCCTCTTGGCCCCATCTCTTTTACTTGCTGTTGGTGACATAAAACCAAACCCTGGACTTGGTATGTCTCAATCTGTAGCTCCTTCTCTCCACTCCCCTCCACCCAGCATGGTGTAAAAGGCCTTAAAATTGCTCACTTAAAGAGACTCCCCAAGCTAAATTAATGTAGATCTGTGCACTCCATAGTTCGGTACCTTACCTCTTTGAACTGTTGCTGAGGTATATTAGATGCAAAAATATCCAGTACTTTTCCTGGCAGAACACTCATAAAATTTGTTTAACTGGGACACAGGCACTTTCTGGTTCGAAGATCTGCCCCATGCCGCCCCGCACTCAGCCAACTTTACGATGTGATCACAGGGACAGCGTGGAGATGCATGACATTAGTGTCTATGGGGGTAACTTTAACATCAATTTTATATATTACAGTGTGCATGTGGTGATTAAGCGAGGGCACCGGGCCACTAACAAGGGCCTTGTTATTCCCCCGGTGCCCTTGTTTAATCACCACATGCTCACCGTAATATATAAAATTGATGTTAAATTTACCCCCACAGGCTATAATGTTGTGCGTCCCTATGCTCTCCCTGTATCATGTCATAAAGTTGGCTGAGCGAAGTAATGGGGCGGATCTTTGAACCAGGAAGTGCCTGTGTCCCGATTAAACCAGTTTTACAAGTGTTCTGCCAAGAACAGAACTGGATATTTTTGTATCTAATATGCCTCAGTAGTTCAAAGAGGTAAGGCGCTGAACTATGACATGCAGAGGTCTAGGTTGGTAGATCTCTTTAAACATTAGAAGCCTCCTTCGCAACCTGGATGAGCTCACAGCCTGGGTAAACCTTTACAAGCCTGCTATTCTTGGCTTATCTGAAACATGGTTAAAGCCATCTGTACCTAGTATCCTCTGTGCATTGTCAGGCTATAACTTAATCAGAAGTGATAGAACATCTTCGAGGGGGGGAGAGGGCACAATGATTTACTATAAGTACCATCTTAATGTCTCTGCCCCTTGCTCCCCTTGTCCCATCTCTGCCCCCCCCCCCCGATTTTGAGTAATGTCACACCACTCTAACCCTTGGTAACTATAAGATTGTCTATCTATTCTGTGTTTACATACCACCCTCCAGTAGTCTCAATGTGTTTCCATCCCTCATTAGTACAATTGGTCCTCTCACTTAGAGTAAAGAACTTGTCACATTCGGTAACTTTCATACTGACTGGATAAATGTTACAAAAATTTGGTTGAGTCATCCTTACATAAATTGCTGCTAAATCAAATCTTCAATGATCCAACCAGGATCTCCTACACAAGGCCAAGTGTCACCTTTATTGAGTGGGTCATTGGTTAAAAGCTGGAATGAGTGGTCTGCTCAGGGGTGCTTCCTGATAACGTTAGTGATTACTCCCTGGTCTGCTGTGTCTGGCGAGTGAAACCTCCAAAGGTCCCCCTAGACTGGTTCAGTTTTGGGACTTCTTGCACATCGATCCCATCAAATTCAAAAATGAAGTAGCCATCCAAGACTGGTCATGTCTGTGGGCCATTACTGATGTCAGCCTAGCTGTTTCCCATTTCTGCGCAATCTTTACTGGACTCCAGGATAAGCATGCCCCCGCTACCACGAGGATCTGTCGTCCAACTACTAAATGGTTTGACTGCCCTCTATTATCCCTCCTCAAATGTAGGGATAAAGGATGGGCTTCATACAAGGCTACCAAATTTGCCACTGATTGGATAAGTTATAATAGCTCAGAAATGAATGTAAACAGGCCATCCGACAGAACAAACGTAGCTACTGTAGAACCCAGTTCGAAACCTCCATTGGCAACTGTCCTCATTTTTGGAACTACATTAAAAAAACTTGGTCAGGATGGCACCCCCAACCCCAATGACATCGAGATTGAGGGAATAAATTGTAACAACCCCTTCACCACCTTGAATTCATTCAGTAATTTTTTTACTGATTTCTCACCTTATACAGGGACTATTCCTGTCTCTGCACCTAACCTGATATCTGCCCCTACACCTGGAGCAACGTCCCCTTCCCCATTTTACTTAAAAGTAGTCAAGGTCTCTAAGGTGTGTAAGCTCCTGAGGCAGATCCCAGACTCTAAATCAGCCATCTCCGATGGGATTGATCCTCACTTCCTCAAACTTGTTGCTTATGAATTGGCCTCCCCTATAGCTAGAATCATAAACCTGTCCCTCTCCTCTGGCATTATCCTTTACCTCTGGAAAATGTCCCATATAGTACCTGTGTTCAAAAAAGGTAACAATAAAAATGTCAATAACTGCAGATCTATTGCCCTCCTATTCTTAGCAAGGCCTTGGAAAAAACTGTTGCCAGCCAACTCTCTGAATACCTTTCCACCTACGATCTCCTCTAACCTGATCAATATGACCTCTGCAGGAATCATAGCACCACCTTGGCTCTCCTTACTCTTACAAAAAAAACATCTCCGATGCCTTTGATAAAGGAGAGTTTTCTGGTGTTGTTTTCATCAGTCTCACTAAGGCTTTCGACTTGGTAGCTCACACCTTGCTCTGTAACAAATTATCATCCCTGGCAATATCTGACAATGCTCTCCTCTGGTTCAAACGTTATTTGTCCGATAGATGATAACAAGTCAGGTTTGGATGCTTCCTCTGTGATCCCACCCCCGTCACATCTGGCATCTTTCAAGGCTGCTACTTGGACCCCTGCTTTTCTCTTTCCACATAAATGTTGTTCACCACTCCATTTTAAGTACTATACCTATTTTGTATGCCAATGACCTGGCGTTCTTCACAAGTATCGAGAACATGGATGTAATCAATAACAAGTTATTATCTAACCTATAGTCTGTACAACAATGGTTCAATGATAATAGGCTCATAATAAATGCCACCAAGTCCCAGGCCATGTTATTCAGATCCACCATCTGTATGAAGAACATTAAATCTCCCCTCATGATGGTCTGCGAAAATGGTACCCCCTCCTTGGTCACCATCCAATCTTTCATCTACCTGGGTGTTATGCTTGACTGGTAACCCATCAAAATGGTGACTGAACCTGAACGACTTGGATATGAACGACTCAAGTTCAGCGCTTGTTATGTGAGCTACCCTGAAAGGGTAGTGATGGGTGAACAGCAAGACGACTGGAAGAATAGGATGGGATGGGGAATGGAAGAGAAGGGAAGGTATTTGGGAGGTAATGCAGCAAGAGGCTCCCGAGTTGGCCGTGTGGTGCTGGTGGTGAGGATGGCTGGCTACAGTGGGGAGGGTGCAGGGTTTGGGGCTGGGGAAGAGCACAATATTTTGTGTTTTGCATGCTTGAGTTACTATTTTTTACAATGTTCTCCCTCCCTGACATCCGCCCCTCTTTGGTTGAGAATCATTTCAAAGGGGGTGCGGGCAGCGAAGCTCCCCCACGAGGGGGGTTGCAGGGGGCACAACCCCCCACATAAATAATATAAAAAACATTTGTTTTCATTGGTGTTGCCTCGCTGGGAGTGAACATCACCATTTTGGTGTTTCAGCGATGTGCACTCGCTGTAATGGCGATCACTATTTGGCGATTGCCGTTATGACATGGAACTGCTTGATTCCACCCTTGATTTTTCATTCCATATGATGTCAGTCTATAAGGCTGTGAATGTCAGACTTGGGTTAGACTATGGAGCCAGCCGTAACCTCTCTCCCAGTTCCCAGATCACCATAACCTGGGGTATCCTGCTCCCTAAACTATCATAAGGTCTGCCACAGCCGGTTCAATGAGCAAGGGGCTTGGATCTACATTCTGGAGATGGGATAGTCTCCCCCAGCACTAGACAGCACAACAGATTGTCAGAGGACTGGAGGAAGAGCAGAGCTTGGAAGCTCTGTGAGGCTCCTGAAAGGAGCCAATCAGATTTTGGATACGCCTACCTCCCTGATCGGCAGCCAATCCCGGGTGCTGCCTGGGAAATAGGAAGTGGGTAGGGGCATTAAATAGCCCCTGCAACAACAGAGACACCACCACAGCCATTTCATTGGGCAGGGGGCTCAGATCTCTGTTCTGAAAAAGGGAGAGCCTTCCCCAGCACCAAACAGCACAACAGATTGTCAGTGGACCGGAGGAAAGTCGGAGTTTGGATTCTCTGGGAGGCTCCTGAAAGGAGCCGCTCAGATTTTGTCCATGCATCCCTCCCTGATTGGCAGTCAATCCTGGGTGCTGCTTGGGAACCAGAAAGTAGGCAGGGCCCTTAAATTGCCACTGCAATAACAGAGAAGCCACCACAGCTGTTTAATTGGCAGGGGGTTCGGACTGCCATTCTGGAGATGGAATAGTTGCCCCAGCACCAGACAGCACAACAGATCATTAGGGGACCAGAGGAAGAGCGGAGCTTGGAAGCTCTATGAGGCTTCTGAAAGGAGCCAATAAGATTTCATTCACACCTCCCTCCCTCCTCAATCAGCAGTCAATCACGGGTCCTGAAAGAAGCCAATCAGATTTTGGCTGTGCCTCCCTCCCTCCCTGATTGGAAGCCAATCCCGGTGCTGCATGGAAACCAAGAAGTGGGTAGGGGCATGAAATAGTCCCCACAACAACAGAGAAGCTGCCACAGCTGTTTCATCAGGTGTGGGGCTCAGATCTTCATTCTCGAGATGGGCTAGCACCCCCCAGAACCAGACAGAACAACAGATCATCAGGGGACTAGAGGGAGAGCGGAGTTTGAAAGCTCTGTGAGGCTTCTGAAAGGAGCCAATCAGATTTCATTCACACCTCCCTCCCTCCCCAATCAGCAGTCAATCATGGGCACTGCCTGGGAACCAGGAAGTGGGCTGGGGCATTAAATAGCCCCTGCAAGAACAGAGAAGAAATAAAACAAGGGGCAGAGGACACTGCAGAGCAGGACATTGCAGCACAGGAGCTAGCACAGCAAAACTCGCCTAAAACAAAGAAAAGCAAAAAAGAAATCCAAAAACCTTCTGACCGTAGGAGACTCCATGATTCGGGGAGTTGATACGTATCTCCAGCCAGGGGTAATGGTCAGATGTCTTCCAGGTACATCATCGTGGAGAGACATTGACAGCATTGCTAAAATTATTCAGGAAGCAGGAAAAAACATTGACGTCCTGGTACACATAGGGACTAATGATCTTGCCAGACGGTAAGTTGTGGAGACCAAGGAACACCTGACCAGGCTGGGTGACAAACTATCATCCATTTCACCTGGCATCTCATTCTCTGAGATCCTGCCAGTCTGGGAGAGGGGGACAGATGAATGGAAGGTCAGAGAAAGGGAGATAGGGAAGCTAAACATGTGGCTCAAGGGCTGGTGCCAGGAAAAAGGACACAAATTTGTAGGAAACTGGCAACAGTTTTGGGAGCGAAAGTTCTTTAAATTTGATGGACTGCATCTGACTAAGGAGGGAGTCAGTGCATTAGGGCAGAAGTTTGACGTCTTTGCAGAATATTTAAACTAGCAAATGGGGGAGAGGGGTGCAGCACCCCCATACGTCGAATGGGAAGAACACCCCTCCCCCCTCAGCTAGTGGTCAAACAGGAGTTCAGCATGTTTGTAGTTCATTTGCATCACCAGGTAAAGAAAAAGGTCCGGCTCCCCATACGACGCACTGTGGAAACGCCGGACGTCGCCCAACAACTAACACACCGAAATCTGGCCAATGGAAAATCATGTACACAAATGCTTGCAGTCTGGGAAACAAGATCCCAGACCTGCAGGCAATAATGACAGAGGCTAAACTGGACATCGTAGCCATTAGCGGAGACATGGTTTACCAGTAACCACACTTGGGAGACTTTAGTACCTGACAATGTACTGTTCAGAAGAGACTGAGGTGCAAAAAGGAGTGGTGGAGTGACCCTTTATGTCAATGAAAATATCAAAGTTACAGAAATTCAGAATACACATAAGGAGCCAGAAGAACTGTGGGTCACCCTGGAAACAGGAAATGGGACAGCCATACGAACTGGGGTTGTGTACAGGCCTCCAGACCAGGAGGAGGACATAGACATGTTACTGTTAGAAGATATACAAAACATGACAGCTAAAGGGGAGGTTCTGATAATGGGAGACTTCAACATGCCAGATACAGATTGGTCAACACCAGCAGGGACATCTGCCAGAACTAGACACATGGTGGATTCCCTGCAGGGGGAAGGCCTCAAACAACCGGTACAACAACCCACAAGAGACAGAGCTATCCTAGATCTTGTACTGACTAACAGGGAAAGAATCACAGATCTCTAGGTAGAAGGTCACCGGTGTGCCAGTGACCATCACATGGTATGGTTCAATTTGGCCACTAGAACAAAATCAACCCATTCCAAAGCAAAAATATAGGACTTCAGAGGAGTTGACTTTGATAAGATGGCCAACAGAGTTAAGCTAGGCCTGGCAAAAAGAAATACAGGTAAGGGGGTACAGGCAAAGTGTGCAAGCATTAAAGATGCAATACATGAAGCAATATCCCATTGTGTTAGTGAGAAAAGAAAGCGCAAAAGAAGAAGGAAACCACTTTGGTTCTCAAACACACTAGCAGAAAAGGTCAGAGCCAAAAGGCTGGCCTTCAGGAAATATAAAGGAACTCAGCAAGATGAAGATAGGGAGGCATACCAAACTTCCCTAAGGGAAGCAGGGAAGGCAGTAAGGCAGGCAAGCCCCAAACCGAGGAAACACTAGCACGAACAGTAAAAGAAGGTGACAAGACTTTCTATAGATACATTAGTGAAAGAAAGAAAGTCCAAGGGGCATTGCTAAGATCAAAGGGATAAGGGGGGTGGAGAGGAGGAGGACCATGTAAAGCATCTATCCGAAATAGATACTTCTGCTCAGTATTTACTAAAGAGAAGGTAGGGCAGGGCCCACAGCTCAGCACCATGGACACAGGGGGGAGGGAGGTGTGCACTAGTCCCTTCACAAAAGAAAGAGTCCTACAAGAGCTCGATAAGCTCAGGGTGGATAAGGCAATGGGACCTGATGGCATACATCCCAAAGTACTAAAGGAGCTAAGGGTGGAACTAGCAGAGCCATTAGCAGAACTGTTTAATGAGTCTCTGAGCACAGGAGAGGTCCCAGAAGACTGGAGAAGGGCTCATGTGATCCCACTGAACAAGAGTGGTAGCAGGGGGGAGGCAGGGAACTACAGACCAGTCAGTCTTATCTCTGTAGTGGGCAAGATTATGGAGACACTCCTTAAGGAAAGGATAGTGCAACACCTGGAATCCATAGGAGCACAGGATCTAAGACTGCATGAATTTACAACAGGAAGGTCCTGTCAAACTAATCTCATAGATTTCTTTGACTGGGTAACCAGAGTGGTGGACCAAGGGGGAGCAGTTGATGTTGCCTACCTTGACTTCAGCAAAACTTTCGATACTGTTCCACATAGAAGATTGATTAATAAGCTTGGTAGGCTCGGGGTGGGTCAGACATTGGCCAACTGGGTGGCAAACTGGTTGATGGGCAGAAAACAGAGCGTGGTGGTAAATGGTATACAGTCAGAAGAGATGCAAGTCACAAGTGGGGTACCTCAGGGATCAGTCCTGGGGCCAGCCCTCTTCAATATCTTCATCAGTGTCATTGCAGATGGACTGGAGGGTAAGGTTTGTCTGTTTGCAGATGACACAAGATCTGCACTGGTTAGGCCCCATCTGAAGTACTGCATGCAGTACTGGAGGCCACACCTTCACAAGGATATTAACCAAATTGAGGCAGTCCAGAGAAGGGCAACCAAAATGGCGCAGGGACTGCATCAGAAAACATATGAGGACAGATTAACTGAGCTCAATATGTATACCCTAGAGCAAAGGAGGGAGAGAAGTGATATGATTGAAACATTCAAACACCTTAAGGGCATTAACAAGGTGAAAGAGTCTAACATGTTTCAATATAAGAAAAATAGCAGGACAAGAGGACACAGCATGAGATTAGAGGGAGGCCGATTAAGGGGTAATGTGAGGATGGATGCATGGAATGGCCTACCTCAGGAAGTGGTGGATATGAATACAGTGCAGGACTTCAAACAGGCATGGGATAGGCATAAGGGAGCAATACAGATGAGTATGAATAGATAGACCATTGACAGAGTAAAGGCCAATGGCACATTCATAAGGTACAAAAAGAAATGGGCAGACTGGATGGGTCTTGTGGTCCTTGACTGCCGTCAACTTCTATGTTTCTATGTTACTGCTGTTTCATCAGGCTGGGGGCTTGGATTGCCATTCTGGAGATGGGATGGCGTCACCCAGAGCCAGACAGAACAACAGATCATCGGGGGGACCAGAGGAGAAGTGGAGCTTGGAAGCTCCATGAGCCTCCTGAAAGGAACCAATCAGATTTCGGCCGCGCCTCCCTTCCTGATTGGCAGCCAATCCTGGATCTTGCCTGGGCACCAGAAAATGGGTAGGGGTGTTAAATAGCCCCCGCAACAACAGAGAGAAGCTGCCACAGCCGTTTCATCAGGCAGGGAGCTCGGATCTCCATTCTGGAGATGGGAGAGCCTCCCTAGCACCAGACAGCACAACAGATAATCAGGGGACCAGAGGGAGAGCAGGGATTTGGAAGCTCCATGAGGCTACTGAAAGGAGCCAATCAGATTTCGGCCATGCTTCTCTCCACAATCAGCAGTCAATCCTGGGTGCTGCCTGGGAACCAGTAAAGTGGGTAGGGGCTTTCTTAAAGACTAGGCTATAAATGGGCCTCCTGCACTGTAGCCCCCATGCAAAGGACACACATGCAAAGGACATCAGAGTCTGACCACTGAAGTCAGCTCAACGAGGCAGCCAGCAGTCAGTCACTCTGGTCCCCTGCTGATTCAGCTGGGCTCCTACCCATCAGATCCTAGGTAAGCCTCTTGGAGGTTGCACTGCAGGGTGGCTATACTTTGGAGGGTAACTAAGCATTTGTGGGTAAATGTGTTACTGGGCTTAGGTGTTTGCATTTTGAACTGTTACTGGGTATTAGTGTGTTTCTGGGTTTTAGGGATTGCCAGTAAACTGTTGCTAGGTACTAGTGTGTTTCAGGGATCAGGGGTTTACTGTTAAACAGTTGCTGGGTATTTTAGTGTGTAGGGACTTACTGTAAAATGCTAGCTGGGCATTAGTGAGCTTCAGGGTTTAGGGGCTTGTGGCTACAGGGTGCTAGTAGGATAGCCTTACTGTGGTCTGGGACAGAAGGACAGGAAGCACAAGAAAAACAAGAAAAAAGGAAATGTGTGGAGTAGTGCAGTGCAGTGGTTGTGGGGTGGAAGTCTGCAGGGGGACCTTCTGGAGACTGATGCTGTCTCATTTGCATGCATCTCTCTGGGTGAAGAGATCAGGCCTCAAGACTCTGGGTGGTGCTAGATGAGAGTTAGAAGAACATTGCTAAATTTGAAGTCACATTGGCGAGAAGTTGGGGACCATTTCTCTCACCCAGGGACCACCTAGCCAGGCACTTCTACCTCAAAGGATGCCAGAGTGGAGGAGTGGTTAGACTATGGTGGGTTCAAGAAGGGCAGGGGTGGTAGGATCTGTAAGGTGGGGAGAAGCAGGTAACAGGCACAGTCCTTATCCAGTGCATCTAACAAATTCCTACGCCATTCTGGCAAAGCAAGACTGCCAAGAAAGTGCCCCCAATGTGGTGGACAGTGAGGATGTGAGGGTCCACATGATTGGGGGGGGGAAGAGAACCCTAGAGAAAGAATAACCAACTTCTGGTGGGTGATTCTATTATCCAGGAGATAGAGTTGGAGGAAGGAAAGGGGGTAGAGAGGGAGGTAAAGTGCCTACCTGGTATAATGCCTGGGAGGGATGGAAAGCATAACCAGCAGATTGTGATGGCAATAGGAAAGAAAGGGGAGCTGGATGTCATTGTCCAGCTGGGGATGAATGACGTAGGTTTGGATGGGATGGGGTCAGTGCAGGAGTAGTTTAGGGAGCTCGGAAAGGGCCTTAGGCAGGTAGCATGGACTGTTGCCTTTACAGAAGTGCTGCCTGTTTACAACAGTGAGGCAGTATAGTGCAGTGGTCTAAGGCTCTGAGCTGCAAATCTGGTGACATCCAGCAGACCAGACCTGGGTTTGAATCGCACAGCTTCCACTTGCATACTGTGTGACCCTGAGCAAGTCACTTAACCTCCTTGTGCTCCCAGGTCGCTCCTGTAAAAAAGCTTTCAGCTTAGTGTGCTATACCTGGTTAAACAACTAAATAAAAAAACAGTGTGTAGGAGAGGGAGCTTCACACCAAGGCCTTCAACTCATGGTTGAAGGGATGGTGCTGAGAGGAGGGGTATGGCTACATTGAAGATTGGAGCCCCACTTGGAGGGATCAGAGCTTGTACCATGGGGATGGCCTGCATCCATCCAGGAAGGGAACAGCAGTGCTGAGTGGATGGTTTAAATGTTGCTTCAGTGGACATTTAAACTAGCCAGTGGGGAGTGGCAGAAGGCAAAGGCAGAAGCAAAGGGGAGGCTGCAATTACCCCCCATCACAAGCTGTGATAGAGGGTAGAGACTTCCCAAAAGAAGATTCCCACTGGATTGCAATACAATCAAGATAGAAAGGGATTAGCAAAGGAGGAGGTGGGGAAGAGACGCAGGCAATATAAAAAGATAAGGAAAGGGGAACAGCTAGAAAAAGTGGGAAGGGTCAAGAGAAGGACTAACAAAGTCTGGGCAGCCATGTGTGCCAGTGCTAGAAGTCTGGTAAATAAGATACCAGGCCTGGAAGCCACCATGGTGAAGGCAGACCTGGATATGGTGGCCATCACAGAAACATGGTGCACTGACAGCCATGACTGGGTAGTGGTCATACCTGGCTACATGATGTTTAGAAGAGACGAGGTAGGAAGGGAAGGTGGGGAGTGATGCTTTACGTTAAAGAAAACATAAAGGTGACAGAGGTATAGGTAATTTGGAGGGGTCAAGGCGTTATGTGTCAACCTTGAATCAGGAAATGGAGCCACCATTCGGATAGGAGTGGTATACAGGCTTCCAACACAGGGAGAGAACTTAAACATAGAAATGTTGGAAGACACAAGCAAAATGACTAAGAAGGGGGAGGTGGTGCTGGTGGGTGACTTTAATCTGCCAGATGTAGGGTGGAGCCCCCCTGCTGTAGCATCAGCTAGAAGGAGAGACATCCTGGACTCCCTGCAGGGGGCATTCCTCAAGCAGCTAGTCAATGAACCCACTCAGGGTAAGGCAATACTGGACCTGGTGCTTACTAACAGGGACAGTGTTGCAGACATCAGGATGAGAAGTCACCTGGGGACCAGTGACCATCGCACAGTGTGGTTTAATATAAGAACAGTAGCGGAATCCAACCACACAAGGACGAGGGTCTTGGATTTCAGCAGGGTTGACTTTACAAAGATGGGGGAGTGTGTCTGAGAGGGCCTGATGAGTGGAAATGTCCTGGGTGGGGTGAAGGGCAAATGGGCTAGATTAAAAAAGGGTATAGTAAAGGCAACAAAACTGTATGTCAAGCAAGTAAGCAAAAGCAGAAGGAAGAGGTGACCATTATGGTTCTCGAGGGAGATGGCAGAAAAGGCAAGGGCAAAAACAATGGCATTCAGAAGGTATAAGGATACCCAGAGGGAGGAGGACAGGGAAGTGTATCTGGGAAAATGGAGTTAGGCAAGCAAAGCAGTAAGGAGCACAAAGGTGCAAGCCGAGAAAAGAATAGCTCAGACAGTATTGAAGGGGGATAAGACATTTTTCAAGTGCACTGGCGAGAAAAGGAAGACAAAGGGTGGGATTGTACAGTTAAAAAAGGAAGGGTGGGGTGTTGTAAAGAGGAGGACCAAGAAAAGGCAAACATCTTAAACACATACTTCTGCTCAGTGTTCATAGTAAAAGGGGAAGGGGTGGGACCACAAATAAGTACCAAGAACTTTAAGGGGAAGGAAGTGGACACCAGTCCCTTTTCTGAGAAAAAGGTCAGGAAAGCACTTGCTAATCTGAGGGGGGACAAAGCCATGGGGGCCAGATTGGGTGCATCCAAGAGTGCTAAAGGAACTCAGGGAGGTGCTGGCTGCACCCCTAGCAGACTTGTTTAACAGTTCACTGGAGACTGGCATGGTCTTGGAGGACTGGAGAAGAGTGGATGTAGTCTCAGTTCATAAAAGTGGCAGCAAGGCAGGAAATTATAGGCCTGTCACCCTGACACTGGTGGTAGGGAAATAATGAAAACACTATTAAAGGAAAGGATGCTGGAACACCTGGAATCCAATGGACTGCAGGACCTGAGGCAGCATGGCTTCACAGAGGGAAGGTCGTGCTAAACAAATTGAATAGATCTTTTTGCGGGTAACCAAGGTGTTGGATCAGGGAGGGGTGGTGGATGTGGCCTATCTGGACTTCAGCAAGGCCTTTGACACCATTCCACATAGGAAGCTGGTAAATGAGTTGGGTAGCATGGGGTGGGCAATAAGGTGGTAACCTGGTTAAGAAACTGGTTAGGGGATAGGAGGCAGAGGGTGGTGGTAAATGAAGTTTGCTCAGAGGAGGGGAGAGTGACCAGTGGGTTACCTTAGGGGTCGGTACTGGGGCCAGTGTTCTTTAATGTCTTCATTTGTGACATAGTGTAGGAACTGGAAGAGAAGGCCTATCTCTTTGTGAATAACACTAAGGTCTGCAACAGAGAGGACACTCCTGGGGAAGGGGGTGCAAAGGATGGAAAGAGATTTAAAACAGCAGGAGGAGTGGTCAAAATTTGGCAGATATGGTTTAAATCACAGAAACCTGGGGGTGGAACACAAAATGGGTCACCTTGGAGACTGGAAAGGGCACCACAATCCGCACAGGGGTTGTGTACAGACCCCCATGTCAGGGGGAGGGAATGGACAAGGATATGATAGAAGGCATTCTTAGAATGGCGGAGAAAGGGGAGATACTATTGATGGGAGACCTGAATATGACAGATGTTAACTGGAGCACATTTGCTGCAGCCACATCCAAGAGCAGGGCCATTCTTGATGCCCTACAGGTGGCAGGCCTTAGACAGCTAGTTTCGGAACCCACTCATGAGGGAGCAACCTTAGACCTCGTACTCTCAAACGGGGGCAGTGAGAGGATCTCAGATCTAGAAGTGGGTTGCCATCTGGGGACAAGTGACCATCAAACAGTGTGGTTCACGTTAAACTCAGCTACAGAGTCAAGCCATACAAAAGTGAGGGTACTGGACTTCAGGAGGGCTGACTTTGTCAAAATGGGAGAGTGCCTCAGAAAAGCAGTAGCAAACAGGCTAGAAGGAGGTGTGGAGCAACAATGGGGAATCATCAAAACTGCCATCACAGAGGCAACAAGCCTTTGTGTGAAGCAAATAAACAAATCAAAACAAAAGAAAAAGCCACTATGGTTCTCAAAAGAGGTGGCTGTGAAAGTCAGGAAGAAAAGATAGCATTCCGGAAGTATAAGGAAACACAGAAGGAGCAGGACAGAGAGCTGTACCAGTTAAGGCAGAAGGAAGCAGGGAGGGAAGTCAGAATAGCAAAGGCCCAAACTGAGGAAAAGATAGCCAACTCAGTTAAGAAGGGGGATAAAACCTTTTATAGGTACATCAGCAAGCGTAGAAAGACAAAGGAAGGGATAGTGAGGCTGAATAGAATGAACGGTGGGTGGGCAGAGGGGGACAGTGAAAAAGCAGGGATACTGAACGAATATTTCTGCTCAATATTCACACAAGAGGAGGGGGAAGTGCCTAATCCAATTAACAGAAGCACTCTTGATAGGGGGGTCGATCCCAGTCCTTTCACAGAAGAAAGGGTTCTGCAAGAACTCCTAAAACTGAAGGTGGACAAAGCAATGGGCCCTGATGGAATTCACCCCAGAATTCAAAAAGAATTAAGGGAGGAACTAGTGAAACCACTGGCTACTCTTTTTAATAAATCATGGGAGGATGGTGTAGTACCTGAGGACTGGAGGAAGGCAGATGTGATTCCCCTTCACAAAAGTGTGACCAAGACAGAGGCAGGAAACTACAGACCTGTCAGTCTGACCTCTGTGGTAGGGAAAGTGATGGAGTCGCTTCTGAAGGAAAGAATAGTTGAGTACCTAGAGGCCAGTGGAGCACAGAACCCAAGGCAGCATGGGTTCACAGCGGGAAGGTCATGTCAGACGAATCTAATAGATGTCTTTGACTGGGTGACCAAAATAGTAGACCAGGGAGGGGCTGTGGACATGGCCTACCTAGACTTTAGCAAGGCATTTGACACAGTCCCACACAAAAGATTAATAGTCAAATTAACCAGCCTGGAAGTGGGTCCCAGGGTGGTAGCCTGGGTAAAACATTGGCTGCACAACAGGACACAGAAGGTAATTGTAAATGGAGTCCACTCTGAAGAAAGAGGGGTTACTAGTGGGGTACCACATGGTTCAGTATTGGGTCCAGTCCTTTTTAATGTCTTCATTAGAGACATTGCAGAGGGACTGGAAGGAAAAGTATGCCTTTTTGCAGATGACACAAAGATCTGCAACAGGGTTGATACACAAGGAGGCGTGGAAAGGATGAAAAGGGACTTGGCAAGGTTGGAGGAATGGTCAGAAGTATGGCAGCTAGGTTCAATGCAAAGAAGTGCAAAATAATGCACCTGGAAACAAGAACCCAGGGGAAGAATACACAATGGGTGGGGAGGTAGTAACAACAACAAAAAAGGAAAGGGACCTGGGGGTAATCATATCAGATGACCTTAAGGTTAGCAAGCAATGTGAGAAGGCAGTAGGGAGGGCTGGGGGTATACTGGGATGTATAGGGAGAGGCATCAGCAGCAGAAAACAGGAAGTTGTTATCCCTCTGTACAGACAGTTGGTGAGACCCCATCTGGAGTACTGTGTCCAGTTCTGGAGACCCCATCTCCACAAGGACATAGACAGGACAGAGGTAGTCAGAGGAGGGCAACTAAAATGGTGCAGGGTCTGCAAGAGAAGCCGTATGAGGAGACTAAGGGAGCTTAATATGTATACCCTTGAGGAAAGAAGGAGAGGGAGGACATGATAGGAACTTTTATACCTCAGTGGACTCAACAAAGTCCAAGAGGGTAGCATCTTTCAGAAAAGAGACTTGCAAGAACAAGGGCCAATTTAAAGATAGAAGGAGGGCGGTTCTAGGGCAATGTGAGGAAGTATTATTTCACAGAGAGGGTAGTGGATGCATGGAACAGCCTTCCTGAGGAGGTTGTGGGTCTAAAACTGTGGGAGAATTCAAGAATGCATGGGACAGGCATAAGGGCAATTCTTGTGGGGGGTAGGAAGAAATAGGCTGTTGGTTAACTAGGAGCTGTGGCCTATCCTGTAGGTAGGGAAATGGGCAGACTAGATGGGCCAAGCGGTCCTTATCTGCCATCAAAGTCTACGTTTCTATGTTTCTATGGGGGAGAGGTACTTGCAACAACCAAGCAGGAAAGGGACCTGCGGGTAATCATATCAGATTGCCTGAAGGGGCCAGACAATGTGACAAAGCAATCAGGAGAGCTAGTAGGATGCTGTGGTGTATAGGTAGATGTATCACCAGAAGGAAGAGGGAAGTGATGTTGCCCCTATATAGGCCATTGGTAAGACCCCAACTGGACTACTGTGTCCAGTTCTGGAAACCACATCTCAGGAAGGACCTAGGCAGAGTAGAGGTGGTCCAGAGGAGGGCTACCAAGATGGTACATGGTCTGCATCGAAAGCATACAAGGAGAGGCTAAAGGAACTAAACACGTGCACTCTGGAGGACAGGAAGGAGTGGAAGATATGATAGAAACCTTTAAATACCTTATAGGGTGAATAAGATACAGGTGGGAGACATTTTTCAGAGGAAAGGGTTCTCTAGAACGAGGGGTCACAATATGAAGCTAGAGGTGGGTAGGTTCAGGAGAGATGTGTGGAAATACTTCTTCACAGAAAGGGTGGTGGATGCCTGGAACAGCCTTCCAGTGGATGTAGTTGGGGTAAAAACAGTGGTGGGATTTAAAGAAGCCTGGGATAGGCACAAGGAAATCATAAGGGATAGGAAAGGGGTGGAAAAGGAAGTGCCATAGACCTAGAAGGGTTTGCAGCAAAAGCAATCACAATGAAAAAGGGAGACCAGATGGGACAAGTGGCCCTTATCTGTCATCAGGTTCTATGTTATGTTTCTGTCTTCTTTGAAGCCTCTAGCTCTGTGCAACATAAATGGCATGTGGTTTATAACAATGTTTGTCACTTTGCCCTTACTAGTAACCGACTTGTCCATCATTGTATGCTGTACTCTAAATTGGGCTGACTCCCCCCAACCACTCAAAGTGATCTCTCTCTCTCTCTGGGTGGTATCATCCATAGTGTCTTTTATAATCAGTTCCTCCATCGCTTGTCTCCCTTTTAGTGCCCTACTCTAAAGCCTATCCACTTAGATCATCTGATCCTGACCCCCTAGTCATACCTAGGATCAGGACAAAATTAGGTAAGATAGCTTTCTCAGTCTCAGCACCTAAACTATGGAACATCATACCTGCTAGTGTCAGACTATGTCATGGTACCTGGACTTTCAGAACCCAGTACCAATTATACCTTCAGCAGATAGCAGTTTGCACTTACTTCAAAGCTTTTAACTATGTCTAACTAGCTTGCCTGTTGTGAATTATACTCCTGCACTTCTCATTTTGTTCATATGCATTTGTTGAATGTACATGTGATTGTACATTGTGCTTTACCTCATTGTGATATTTCTCCACAGTGGTCATTGTCAAACATTATATTATTTTACTGGTTGTATTTTCCCAGGTCGTGCCTGAAAATAGGCAAATGCTTGTCTAGTTCACCTACCTGATTAACAAAGATAAATAATATATAGAATAATGCATGGGGAAGTGTGGTTAATGAGGATTTTATGCACACCCGAGGTGTGTGATGCCCCATAAACCCTGAGGGCGAAGCCCAAGGGGTTAATCTGGGCATTGCACACCTCGGGCGTGCATAAAATCCGAGTTCCCAGCACACTTCCTCATCTTTTATTTTTTTTCAATAACTGGTTCCTTTGATTTTTATTTTTTTTATTTTAGAATTTTTGCAAATAGTGCTTAATCAAACTCTGTTATAAAGAGGTGATTATACACATGTGTGTATAATCAAACTACATTATACACAGGTGATTATACACGTATGTGTATAATCAAACTGTGTTATACACGGGTCATGTATAATCACCCTGGTATAATGGAGTTTGAAAGCTTCTGCCCACAGCTATAATCATCACTAACCAGTTATTATTAAGAAAATATTATCTTCCTTGATGGTATATTTCCCAATAAGCCACACTTACCTTTCACCTGTTGTATATGTATTTGCCAGCTAGTTCATCTGGCTAGGCTACTGTTGTAACAAGCGACAAGTGGCAGTATATTCAGGTATATTGTGAGACATCACAGGAAATCCTGTTTATTTCAATGCAATTTCTTGTGATATGTCATAGTATATCTCAATATGTAACTGCATCTAAGAAAGAACACATGAAGGGGGTGAGGTTCCAAAACAGCAAGCACAATTTTCAAACAATTAAAGAATATCCCTATCCATTTTGGAGCTACCAGAACTTGTCATACTTAGTTTTTGCCCAACCACTGGAAAGAATAAGGCCCGGCCATTATAGTAGTGCTTCTTCAACTTCTTGAGCTATCAACTCTTTGTCTCTTATCAGCTACTCATAATGACATACTGTATAAAGGAGGACAGTGAGTTGATCATCGTATATGAAAGTAGAAAACTTACATTATACTGTGTAATTGTGTGTGAAAGTCAACTTTTGTCAGGACTTCACTTGATACTGGATATTTAGAACACACAATATATTCTTGGCTTTAACAGGTCACCTAAATGCATCACATGTGTGACCTTCTCTTGATTTAGATGAAACCACTTTCAAACAGTCTTTCGCTTCCAGCTTTGGTTCACAACAATGCCTGTCAAATATTGAAGGCTGTTAAGCTCTGTATTTATGAGCTTTATAAAGTGTTTTGGCACTTCATACATTGTTCAGATATGCTGTTTGGCGGTATATTACTGCAAGACTGAGGAGATATGTGTTTGAACATCTCTTGATTTAGCTGTGTAGCAGTGTGGTCTAAAGCATAATTTTCCACTAGGTTTCACCAACTTTTTCTTTATGTGCTATAATAAAATACATGTATTGCATTATTAAGCATTGTAAAGAGAAGAGTTACATTAAGTGCATATCGAAATAATTCATGAATTAATGTTTTAACCATAAGTACTTCTTTCTAAATTATCCTAAGGAGATAACGTTTTTTTATAGCTATGCTTATGTTTTTGTTAATTATTTTTCAGGAAAACCTAATAGTTAAAATGCCAACTTTATTTTCAGTGTGCTCTTAGTTTATCTCTTTTGCTTTTTTAATATAAACCTTTAATTCCCTGTATTGTGCCCTGCTCTTCAGACCTTCCAACCAAAAGTAACTGCCAAAATCAAACACTACACTCACAACCACAATCCTAAATGAACTACTGCCTCGGAGATACAGTACCTACCTACCTACCTTGTTTGCTCATACACTCATGTGGGCACTACTAGAGTGGGCAGATGGACTTGTCTCCTACACATGGAACATTACCTATAGTAGATAAAAAAGGAAATTAAAATAAAAGGAAAAAAATACAAAGAAAGGATACAGCAAACCAAAATAAACTGGCAAGCAACAATAAAAACATCAAAAACACACTAACACGACAGTGCACACATGGCATTCTACACTGCCGACCACCGCTGATAACCTATTAGGGGTAGGACTATTTTGTAATTAATTACAAATTTTATAATTGGTTTAGGATTTTGTAATGTTTCTTAACATTTAACCTCAAAACCCATTTTATACACAAAATAAGACACTCAAGGGTATTGGTTGTACTGGGTTTGCCACACTTCCTAGCACTGAAGACACTTGGCCTTGGGCCCCATGCCTTCTACACCTCTGTGTATGCTGTAAACACAGTACAACCAATACCCCATCATATCTGATTACTTACATATTCCATTGTCCATGCCTTTCTCCACTAATTTCAAAGGACCAAGCCCATGACAAAAACCCTTTGGTCAAAGCATCAGAGTGGGAAGACTGCATCCTCTATGGATCCACAATAAATTTTGATTATTTTCATTTGCTGACATTCCTGGTTTCTTAGGTGCTTTCTTTTGGGAACAAGTGATCATTGTACAGTGTGATTCAACATAAGAACAGTTGCAGAATCCAACCACACAATGGCAAGAGTCCTGGACTTCAGAAGAGCTGATTTTATAAAGATGGGCGAATACCTCAGGAATGACCTGGTGGTGGCGGGGAATGACCAGGGAGGTGGAGGAACAGTGGGCTAAACTAAAAGAAGGCATAGTGAAGGCAACAAACCTCTATTGCAGGCAGGTAAGCAAAAGCAAAAGGAAGAGGAGGCTGCTATGGTTCTCACAAGAGGTGGCAGAAAAGGTAAAGTCTAAATGAGGGTCATTCAGAAGGAATAAGGAGACCCAGAGAGGGGAGGATAGGGCAGTATATCAGGAAGAACAGAGGGAGACAGGGAAAGCAGTAAGGAGCGTAAAGGTACAAACTGAAGACAGAATAGCTCAGGCAGTATCAAAGAAGGAGAAGATATTTTTTAAGTATATTAGTGAAAAAAGGAAGACAATGGATGGGATTGTATGGTTAAAAAGGGAGGGGGACTGCACTGAGAAGGAACAAGAAAAGGCAGATGTCTTGAACAAACACTTTTGCTCAGTGTTCACAATAGAAGGGGAAGGGGAGGGGACAAGAAAAGGCAAAGAAACTTTGATGGGAGGGAAATGGACACCAGTCCATTTTCTGTGGAGAGAGAGAGAGTCAGGAAAGCACTCACCAACCTGAAGGTGGACAATGCTATGGTGCCTGATGGGGTGCATTCAAGGGTGCTGAGGGAGCTCAGGGAGGTACTAGCTGCAATTCTGACAGCCCTATTTAACAGATCACTACAGACTGGAGTGGTCCCAGAGGTCTGGAGAAGGGCAGAAGTATTCCAACTTCACAAAAGTATTTGCAAGGAAGAGGTGGGCAGTTATAGGCCTGTCAGCCTGACCTTGGTGGTGGGTAAGTTAATGGAGACACTAATAAAGGAAATGATTGTGGAATATCTTGAATCCAGCAGGTTACAGGATCTGAGGCAGCATGGATTCATAGGAGGGAGGTTGTACCATACAAAACTGATAGATTTCTTTGATTGGGTGACCAAGGAGATAGATCAGGGTGGAGCATTGGATGTGGCCTACTTGGATTTCAGCAAGGCTTTCAGCACTGTGTTACATAGGTGAATGGTAAACAAACTGGGAAGCTTGGGAGCGGGCAATAAGGTGGTAAGCTGGGTAAAAAACTGGTTAGAGGATAGGAGACAGAGGGTAGTGGTAAATGGAGTTCATGTTGAGGAAGGGAGGGTGACCGGCGGGGTACCTCAGGGGTCAGTGCTGGAACTGGTCCTCTTTAACGTCTTTATAAGTGACATAGCAGAGGAGCTAGAAGGGAGGTTTGCCTCTTTGTGATGACACCAAGAGCTGCAACAAAGTGGATACTATGGAGAGGGTGGAAAGGTTGGGCAGGGATCTGTAAAGAAACTGGAGGAGTAGTCAAGGGTGTGACAGCTGGGCTTTAATATAAAAACATGCAAAATAATGCACTTGGGCTATAGGAATCTGGGGGTGGAGTACAAAATGGGGGGGGGTTATACTGATAATGACAAGCAGGAAAGAGACCTGAGGGTAATCATACTGGATGATTTAAAGGTGGCCAAGCAATGTGACAAGGCAGAAGACACCAGGAGAAAGGACTGCTGTGTGACTGAACTTCTCTGCTGGGACTATATTGCCCTCCTTTCCTCCCCTCCACCCCCCCACCCAAAGCTAGTTCTATTTTTATAGGCACAGGATTTGACTGACAACAGGAACTTCCTGTTTAGGGGCAGGAAGTGAGTGATCACAGAACCACCAAGGACCCACCATCCTAGAAGGGTAGAGTAGCTCTGGCCCCTCTAGCTGCTGGAGGTCTGCCTCTGAGCAAGTAAGGGTCTACTGAGAAATATAGGATATTCTTGTCTCAGAACAGGACAATCAGGAGCTTAAAGGGCACACAGGCAGAAAGTAAGGAGAGAGAGAGAGAAAAAACAGAGGAAAGAGTAAGGATTGCAAACAGTTAAGGGCCAGAAATAAGACATGATTGGAGTGGTGCAGTGCAGTGGCTGTGGAGCAGCAGTCTTCCGGGAGATGTTCTGGAGGATGCGGTGTTGTCCCATCTGCAGGCATCTCTCTGGGTTGAGGGAGGAGGTTGCTCATCTCCAAGCTAAGTTGGCCAGGATTTGTGGACCTCCTCTTCCATCCAGGGACCACCAGTGCCACTGCGTTACCTCAGAGGTTGCCAAGAAAGAGGGCGGTTGGACCACAGTGGGCTCAGGAGGGTGAGGGTGGTGGAGCGAGGCGTATCCTCCAGTTGTACCTCTCCACAATTCCTATGCCATTCTGGCAAAGTGTGGTTCCTCTATGGAGGCACCCACAGTGGAGACCAAGGAGGATGCTGGGAACCTCCACAAAGGAGACCCACAGGAGGGTGGCAGGGGACCCTGCAGGGGAAGGAAACAACTCCTGGGGGGACTCCATTGTTAGGAAGGTAGAACTGGGGGAGGAAGGGGAGAGGGAGGTAAGGTGCCTGCCTGGCGCCATGGCTTGGAGGGACAGGGAGCGAATCCTCAGGATTGCCAGAGCAGCTGCACAGGGGAGGGAGCTGGATGTCATTGTCCACCTAGGGACAAATGACCTGGCTAAGAAAGGGATTAGAGAAGTGCAGGAAGAGTTTGTGGAATTGGGGAGGGGCCTTAGTCAAGTAGCACGCACGGTAACCTTCTCAGAGGTGCTACCCATCTATGGCATAGGAGAGGCTAGGGTGTTCCTCACCATGGATTCAATCAGTGGTTGAAAAACTGGTGTGGAGCTCAGGATTGGCTTCATTGGGGACTGGGGTCCACCTGGAGTGATGCAAGCCTATACTGGCATGATGGGTTGCATCTGTCCGGGAGGGAACCAGGATCCTAGGTGATAGGTTTAAATGCTTCATTGGCAAGCTTTTAAACTAGCCAAGGGGGGAGGCACTGGAAAGAAGCAGAAAAATCCTAGCCCCCCCAAATAATCACAGTAGTAACTGCGGCAAACACCAACATAGAGGTGTCGATAGGGAGAAGGGCAGGGGTAAATGGAGAAAGTGACAAAGGCAAGAAGGACAGGTATGGGGCAAAAGGGAGTAAGGTCATCAGGAAATGGAGGGTAATGAGTACCAATGCCCGTAGTCTGGGCAACAAGCTCCCTGAGCTGATGGCCTTAATGGAAGAGGGATGCCTGGATATTGTAGCAGTCACAGAAACATGGTACACAGAGAACCATGACTGGGATGTTAACATACCAGGGTACATAACCTACAGGAGAGATAGGCAGGGGAGAAGAGGGGGAGGAGTAGCTCTCTATGTAAAGGAAGGGATAAAAGCAACTGTACAAAAGAGTGTAAACAGGGAGGAGAGGAGGCATTGTGGGTCACCTTGGAGACTGAAAAGGGCACCACAATCCGCACAGGGGTTGTGTACAGACCCCCATGTCAGGGGGAAGGAATGGACAAACATATGATAGAAGGCATTCTTAGAATGGCAGAGAAAGGAGAGATACTGTTGATGGGAGACCTGAATATGCCAGATGTTAACTGGAGCACATTTGCTGCAGCCACATCCAAGAGAGGGCCATTCTTGATGCCCTACAGGTGGCAGGCATTAGACAGCTAGTTTGGAACCCACTCATGAGGGAGCAATCTTAGACTCATACTCTCAAGCGGGGCAGTGAGAGGATCTCAGATCTAGAAGTGGGTTGCCATCTGGGGACAAGTGACCATCAAACAGTGTGGTTCACGTTAAACTCAGCTACAGAGTCAAGCCATACAAAAGTGAGGTACTGGACTTTAGGAGGGCTGACTTTGGCAAGATGGAGAGTGCCTCAGAAAAGCAGTAGCAAACAGGCTAGAAGGAGGTGTGGAGCAACAATGGGAATTATCAAAACTGCCATCACAGAGGCAACAAGCCTTTGTGTGAAGCAAATAAACAAAGCAAAATGAAAGAAAAAGCCACTATGGTTCTCAAAAGAGGTGGCTGTGAAAGTCAGGAAGAAAAAGATAACATTCCGGAAGTATAAGGAAACACAGAAGGAGCAGGACAGAGAGCTGTACCAGTTAAGGCAGAAGGAAGCAGGGAGGGAAGTCAGAATAGCAAAGGCCCAAACTGAGGAAAAGATAGCCAACTCAGTTAAGAAGGGGGATAAAACCTTTTATAGGTACATCAGCGAGCGTAGAAAGACAAAGGGAGGGATAGTGAGGCTGAATAGAATGAACGGTGGGTGGGCAGAGGGGACAGTGAAAAGCAGGAATACTGAATGAATATTTCTGCTCAGTATTCATAAAAGAGGAGGAAGTGCCTAATCCAATTAACAGAAGCACTCTTGATAGGGGGTCAATCCAGTCCTTTCACAGAAGAAAGGGTTCTGCAAGAACTCCTAAAACTGAAGGTGGACAAAGCAATGGGTCCTGATGGAATTCACCCCAGAATTCTAAAAGAATTAAGGGAGGAACTAGTGAAACCACTGGCTACTCTTTTTAATAAATCATGGGAGGATGGTGTGGTACCCGAGGACTGGAGGAAGGCGGATGTGATTCCCCTTCACAAAAGTGTGACCAAGACAGAGGCAGGAAACTACAGACCTGTCAGTCTGACCTCTGTGGTAGGGAAAGTGATGGAGTCACTTCTGAAGGAAAGAATAGTTGAGTACCTAGAGGCCAGTGGAGCACAGGACCCAAGGCAGCATGGGTTCACAGCGGGAAGGTCATGTCAGATGAATCTAATAGATTTCTTTGACTGGGTGACCAAAGTAGTAGACCAGGGAGGGCTGTGGACATGGCCTACCTAGACTTTAGAAGGCATTTGACACAGTCCCACACAAAGATTAATAGTCAAATTAACCAGCCTGGGAGTGGGACCCAGGGTGGTAGCCTGGTAAAACATTGGCTGGACAACAGGACACAGAAGGTAATTGTAAATGGAGTCCACTGAAGAAAGAGGGGTTACTAGTGGGGCACCGCAGGGTTCAGTATTGGTCCAGTCCTTTTAATGTCTTCATCAGTGACATTGCAGAGGGACTGGAAGGAAAAGTATGCTTTTGCAGATGACACAAGATCTGCAACAGGGTTGATACACAAGGAGGCGTGGAAAGGATGAAAAGGGACTTGGAGGTTGGAGGAATGGTCAGAGGTAAGGCAGCTAGGATTCAATGCAAAGAAGTGCAAAATAATGCACCTGGGAAACAAGAACCCAGGGGAAGAATACACAATGGGTGGGGAGGTAGTAACAACAACAAAAAAGGAAAGGGACCTGGGGGTAATCATATCAGATGACCTTAAGGTTAGCAAGCAATGTGAGAAGGCAGTAGGGAGGGCTGGGGGTATACTGGGATGTATGGGAGAGGCATCATCAGCAGAAAACAGGAAGTTGTTATCCCTCTGTACAGACAGTTGGTGAGACCCCATCTGGAGTACTGTGTCCAGTTCTGGAGACCCCATCTCCGCATGGACATAGACAGGATAGAGGCAGTCCAGAGGAGGCAACTAAAATGGTGCAGGGTCTGCAAGAGAAGCCGATGAGGAGACACTAAAGGAGCTTAATATGTATACCCTTGAGGAAAGAAGGGAGAGGGGGGACATGATAGAAACTTTTAAGTACCTCAGTGGAATCAACAAAGTCCAAGAGGGTAGCATCTTTCAGAAAAAGAGACTTGCAAGAACAAGGGACACAATTTAAAGATAGAAGGAGGCGGTTCAGGGGCAATGTGGGAAGTATTATTTCACAGAGAGGGTAGTGGATGCATGGAACAGCCTTCCTGAGGAGGTTGTGGGGTCTAAAACTGTGGGAGAATTCAAGAATGCATGGGACAGACATAAGGCAATTCTTGTGGGGGGTAGGAAGAAATAGGCTGTTGGTTAACTAGGATCTACGGCCTATCCTGTAGGTAGGGAAATGGGCAGACTAGATGGGCCTAGTGGTCCTTATCTGCCGTCAAAGTTTATGTTTCTATGTTTCTAAGGCACTTTGGGAGGGCTAGTGGGATACTAGGGTGCATAGATAGGGGTATCACCAGCAGGAAGAGGGAGGTGGTGTTGCCCCTATACAGATTGCTGGTTAAGACCCCACCTTGAGTACTGTTTCCAGTTAAGGAAACCACTTCTTACAAAAGCCATAGACAGAGTGGAGGCAGTCCAGAAGAGGGCTACCAAAATGGTGCAGGGTCTACATCTTAAGCTCTATGAAGAGAGGCTAAAGGAGCTCAATGTGTACACCCTGGAGGAGAGAATGGAGGGGTGATATGATAGAAACCTTTAAATACCTCATTGGAGTTAATAATGTGTAGATGGGGGGTATTTTTCAGAGACAAAGGTGCTCTAGAACATGGAGACATGCTATGAAGCTGGAGGGAGGTAGATTCAGAAGATATGTGAGGAAATACTTCTTTACAGAAAGGGTGGTGGATTCCTGGAACAGCCTTCCAGCAGAGGTAGTGGGGGCCAAAACAGTGGTGTGGTTCAAAAATGCCTGAGAGAGGCACACGAGAATTGTTGGAATAGGGAGGGAGGAGACAGTGTTGTAGATACAGTTGTGTCTGCAGCAACAATGAAGATAATACAAATGGGCAGACTGGGTGGGCCCAGTGGCTCTTATCTGCCATCAATTTTAGTTTCTATGTTTCTATATTTTGTTTTTTATTTTAAAGGAGTGTCCCTTCTGTTAAAGGAACCTTTTTGAGCTACAGTGTGCATACATTCTAAACAAATGACACTATTTGCAGGCCATTTTGTAGCATGGAAGAGAAAGTTTCATAGACATCTATTTTTGTTTTATGTGAACTTTTACAAATAAACTAATATAAATGTCAATGATATTAGTCAACTAGTAGTTAGTAAAAAATACATTTAATTCAATATTTATGAATGCTGGTGCAAATTGATCAACATAGCTAACTAAGGTAAAAGCCTCATAAAACAAACCCTTGCTATACTGAAGTTTTAGTAGAAAAACTGGACTACACTATAACAGGCTATTATTGCTGCATAATTCCCTTGTTTGAGAAAGGAGCGAGTATAGGCCCTGGACAGTTTAGGCAAGTGAGCTTAACTTTGGTAGTCTGCAAGATATTGGAATCCACTATTAAGGATTTTATTTTATAGATCAAGGGAGCACTTTCAAATGATCAGAGCACTTCCTTCCCCTTTGCTTGAGATGTTCTTATTTGGCAAATAGTGTCTCTTGAGCAGGTGCCCTGGACATGGGTTAATTTAGGGGAGCTTTTTAAATTTATATATATATATATATATATATATCTTATTGATCAACCTTGGCCAATAATTTATTAATACAGTACTGCAATGGAGACCACTTTACTGTATCAGTGGTTTCAACTGCAGTATTAACATAAACACTGGTAGCATTTCTGAAGGAAATAGAGTGTTATGTGGCAGCCAGCATGGGTTCAGAAAAAGAAGGTCATGCCAAATCAACCTGGTCCATTTTTTGCTGAAATTACTGGAAATTCTCAACCCCCCTTTCTCCCAATTAACTCAGCTTTCTCCTACCCCCCTTGGCTGACCTCACTTAACCCCTGTCCTTTTGTCTCCTTTCAGAAGACCCCCTCGCTGAGCATACCTGCTCATCTGCCAGCCCCAGGAGCTCCATTTGTCTGTGGCACAGACCTGAAGGTACGTAGCAACAGACCATTCTCTCCTTGTGTTGGTCGGTCATTTGAACTTGATGCCCAGTGCTACTTTAAGTACATCGGCTACTCAGAACTGTTATGGGACAGCACTCTTCTTTTTTCAAACATTGCAGAGTCAGCTTCTGTTTCTAGTCCCTTCCCAGTTCGGCACCAGTATAATCATTCAAAGAAATTCATGCTCAGCGCATAACAGCACTTCAAAATTGGGTGGTATAATTAATTAAAGTTGGGTCTTCTGGCTGCCGCTAATATGGCGGCTCCCCACCCTTGGCCTTATATAGTCAATCAGAAGTCTGGTTACTAAGTCCACACTTTTCGATTGGCAGGTTATCATCCTTTGCCTCTACAGGGTGTACTAACTGCTAGAGAATAAGCACATTAGTTCCAGACTCTAGTTACAAGAAACAATTGTTCCTACACTGCCACCAGAACAACATGATAGCAACACTTCCATTAATAAATAAAACTTGGACTAGCCTGATTCTTCTACCCCTTGTCCTGGTCTCCTTGCACAACAAATTAGGATCCAAAGAGTTTCATAAAACAGCCTGACACTATGAATAACCTAATAAGGGCAGTGGTAGTCACATGTCTTTTACTGATCACCTTACAATCACCCAATCCTCCTCACCTCAACATAGGTGACATGAGTTTTAATTTAACCCACAACTGCAGATACGCCACCCCACCAGCGACAACCAATTGCCTTTGCTGAGGAAAACCCCCTATGACAAAGCTATTTAAAATGGAGATCCTGTCAAACTCCAGCAAAGGCAAACATAGTCCCTGCTGACTGGTACCTCCAACACTAGGCTTACCTAAACCTAAACATCTCAAACACCACCTCCAAATGGTTAAATCTTTGAGACATATAAACAATAACGCAATAAAGGCAGACATAATTTTCCTGCTCCTTCTGGGTAATGTTCATCCCAATCCTGGTCCCAAAATGCTGATTCTAAGCTATGTCACAAGAATGGATGCTTGAAGACTGCATCCCTAAATATTGGCAGCCTCCTGCCAAAAATTGTCCAGTTCCAAGCCTGGGCTCATCAACACAGGCCTGACATCATCTGTCTCACCAAAACCTGGCTTACTCCCAAAAAAAAGGATAACACTGTATCATTAGCAGGGTACTCTATATTCAGGCTTGACAGGAAAATCAAAAGGGGAGGGGGGGTGCCTTATGTACATCTGGGACTTTATACAATGGTTTGAGCTCCCCATCAGTGGTAACTCAAGTGACCATGGATTCCTTGCTATAAAAATCTTACTTGGGGCACAAAACAAACCCCTCATAATTGCCACTGTCTACCTTCCACCAGGCAGGGCTAAAGTGGGCTTGGAAACAGTTCTAGAAAATATCAAGCAGATTAAAAGAAACAATGAGATCATTGTGCCAAGGCCACAGGCACTGCCCAGGATTATCAGTCATACCAGGCTGCTAGAAAAAAATGTGCCCATAATATAAGACTGGCCAAAGCCCAATATAATAGAGAACAACTAGAGAAAACCTGGGGAGACAGTAGGAAGTTCTGGGGTATTATAAAAGACCTCATAGGGTCAGAAGACATGAAACAGCCCTCTCTGCTCAACATCCATGGAAACATCACCCAGGACCCGCTCCTGATCATGGACTCCTTCAGTACAGCATTCAAGGACCTGAGCTCTGTCCTCCCCCAGACTACCTCTCAGCACCCAGTCTAACACCGGGAGCCCCATCAGAGACAACGACCATTCACTATTTTACTTCAAGTGTATCTCAGTCCAGGAGGCCAAGAAACACATAGAGAAGGTGCTGGGGAAAACCAGGTTAGGAAGTGATAAACTAGATATGAACATAGTGGCCCTAACATTGGACAAGGTGCTTGTACCCATTACAAAAATTTTCAATAAATACCTCACCCTGGCCAAATTCCCCAAACTCTGGAAACAGGCACTTGTCACCCCAGTTTATAAAAGCAAAGACCGGTCCAGTACAGCAAACTACTGGCCAATCTCCATCCTCTCCCCCCTCTCCAGGGCCTTGGAGAGGATAATCTTGGACCAGCTCACAGGTTACCTGCAAAAGTATAACATTCAATGCCCACAGCAGCATAGCTTTCGGAAAAACCATAGTACGTCAACCACTCTAGTTGAATTCTCTGATTATGTCCACCAGGCCCTAGAAGGAGGCAGGCTTGTGGGGTCAATTTTTATTGACTTCACAAAGACCTTTGACACAGTCTACCACCACCTACTGCTACAGCAATTACTGCAATTAGGCCTCTCTCCTGCCTCAGTTTAATGGTTCCTGGACTACCTCTCCTGCAGATCGCAATCCATAAAAATTGGGAAGGCAATATCAGCAACTAGGGAGGTCTCACTGGGGGTTCCCCAAGGGTCTATCCTGGGACCCCTACTCTTTAGCCTTTTCCAAAATGGACTACCAAAAGCCTGTCCCAGTAAAATCATTCTGTACACTGAATATGTGGTCATCCTAAACTGCAACCCCCAACTAGAACTACTTACTAAGGATCTTCAGTCTACCTTTACCCAATTAGAGGATTGGTTCGGCAGGCAGAAACTTCTGCTCAACTACGAAAAAAACAAGACCATGCTCTTCACCAGCCACCAACTCAGGAAAGAAAAAACCCTCTACTTACCATCACAAACATTAGGGCAGAGCCACTAGAACAAGTCCACATGTTCAAATACCTGGGGGCCTTACTTGATGATACCCTATCATACACACTACTCATTGACCATGTGGTTAACCCAGCCAGCCACCGACCGAGACCAGGACGCCCGCCTGCAGCTCCTTGGAAGCTGTCTGCCCTTGAACAGGGCTACTTCAGCTCCCCCACGGTCGGCCGGCACCCAGCCAGCCACCGACTGAGACCAGGACACCCGCCTGCAGCTCCTTGGAAGCTGTCTGCCCTTGAACAGGGCTGCTTCAGCTCCCCCACGGTTGGCCGGCACCCAGCCAGCCACCGACTGAGACCAGGACGCCCGCCTGCAGCTCCTTGGAAGCTGTCTGCCCTTGAACAGGGCTGCTTCAGCTCCCCCACGGTCGGCCGGCACCCAGCCAGCCACCGACTGAGACCAGGACGCCCGCCTGCAGCTCCTTGGAAGGTACGGGACAGCACAGACAATTGGGACACGGGTGCTTCCAGCAAACCCACTCTGATTGGCCAGGACTTTTTCCCTGCTTCAGACATCTGGCACTTTTAACAAGTAGATTTTCGACAGACCTGCCACTAGAGGGATTCTTGGTCTTTCTACACAAATCACTGTACCAATCCTAACCCCACTTGCACTGCTTGGTTGTTGGCTGTCTAAACCCTGTCCTCGTATAACTGTCGACAGGTGGTAAGTGTGCTTACAAAGGGCGAGGGCAGGAACTCCTTCCAGAAATAAACCCCAGCCCCCAGTCCCATAGCTGATAGCCTTGAATTGCACTGTGCAGGCCTTATTTTATTTACTTGGTACATACCAATAACAAATCTCACTAACTTTCTTCCAGCCTTAGTACATCCATTTCTCCTTCCTTCACAGCAGTTCTTGTTAGCTGACTGATAATTATCTCACAGGCTAGTGCTATGCCTCCAGCCAAGATGTGGACGTGGTTCCCCTCCCATCCATCTAGTGAGGATAAGGATACTTAAATATTAAAGGTAGAGAGGGTGCTGGCTGTCATCCGCAGGGATATAGGCCTTGTAGGTCTTATAGTGGGACTCTCTTTGTTGCATCTGGTCACCTCCCCCCAATAACACTGGGTGACAACAACTGGGGATGGTCGTCCACCTACGAGGTCCCCGACTACACCTTCTCCAATATCCTTGTGATCTCCGAAGCACACTGCAGTGTCACTTGCTGTCTAGATCTTCGGTGCCTTATGTATACAAGCAGGGTAAAGCGTACCCGTGCTAAAAAACTCCCAGGTTGTCAAGTGCATAGGAGGTGGTATCTCCCCTGGCTCCTCCTACTTGCACTACTACTGGCCGGTGATATTGAAACCAACCCAGGCCCATTAAATCTGACCCACAAAATCCCTCCCATATGGGGCATGGGTAAGGGGCTAAAAATAGCTCATCTTAACATTAGGAGCCTGCTACCTAATTGTGATGAGCTATTGGCATGGGTTGCACTCTACAAACCCGACATCCTAGGAGTGACAGAGACCTGGCTGAAACCCTCTACCCCTGACTCTGCCTGTGAACTCACTGGGTATGAATTCACCCGACTGGACAGAGCTGGGGGCAAGGGGGGGTGGCATACTAATCTACCATAAGAGCCACTTAAAAATCTCCCAAATTGCCCACCAGGATTCAAACATGTCCCCCTGTGAGTTGCTACATGTGCTACTGCTACTTGGGGACGCAAAGAAACTGCACCTGGTGTGCACCTATAATCCTTCAAGAGGTGGGCTACCTGGATTAACTCACCTCATGGACAAAATTGGTCCCAGAGTCGGGGATAATGAACTCATAATCCTGGGGGATGTAAACCTTAACTGGGATAGTGGTAATGTTAAGCAGTTTGAGCTTCTGCTTGCTAACCTTGCCCTGACCCAGCTCATCCAGGAACCAACTAGGCGGACAGCAAATGAATCTTCCAGCACCTTACTGGACTGGATCATGTCTAACCATCCTGACAGGATCTCATCAGCGGGTACATTATCTGACTCCATCTCTGACCACTCACCGGTTTTCTGTGTATGGAAAATTCCCACCCCCAAAATTCCACACAAAATTATGCATGTCAGAAACTACTCTAGATTCGATACTGAGGAGTTCCTGGAAGACCTAAGAGTTACTGACTGGTCTGGGGTGTATGGTGCCACTGACCCCTCGACAGCAACCTCTTACTTCCTCTCCACCTTTGGGGCCTTGCAAGACAAGCATGCTCCCAAGGTCACCCGTAGGGTGAGGGGGTCCGCTACCCTCTGGTTAAATGGGAATCTCCTAGCCCAGATGCGGGAGAGAGATAAGTGTTGGGCTCATTCCAAAGGTACCAGTGATCCCATGATTATTCAAAGGTACAGACACCTCAGGAACAAGTGCAAAAAGGCCATCAGGGCAGCAAAGAGTGACTTCTGCAAGTCCGTCCTACTAAGCTCTGCCAGTAATCCCAGGAGGTTCTGGAGAGATATTAAATCCCTTGTCAGCGGATCCTCCCATCCGGGGGTTATGGACATGGTCATAAATGGAGTCTCCTGCAATAATCCCCATACTATTGCTAACTCCCTAAATAATCACTTCTCTGACCTCTCTGCCTTCACAACCCTCTTCTCACCTGATGAGGCTCTGTCCCACCCCCTTCCCTCCACTCTGCTGAAGGGTCACCCTCCTCGTCAAATGTTCCACCTCAGGGCTGTATCAGTTCAGGACTTGCAGAAATGCCTAGCTGGCCTCTCCCAGTATTCCAGTCCTGGCCTAGACAACCTGGAGCTGAAACTCCTTAAGCTTGGTGCTGCACACATTGCCTCACCAGTAGCTTTTATCTTCAACCTATCCCTTGGTCTGGGGACCATCCCAGACATCTGGAAAGAGGCGAGGATTGTCCCTGTACTGAAGCAAGGAAATCCCAAACTACCTGACAATTATCGACTGATTGCCATTCTCCCAACCCTTAGCCAGCTCCTTGAAAAGGTAGTGGCTGAGCAGCTTTCAGAATATATCCACTCTCATGAACTTCTGTCCCCAGCCCAGCACGGCTTTCATAAGGGACACAGCACCACCACAGCCTTAATCTCAGTTACATCAAGTATCCGGACAGCCATAGACCAGGGCAAACTCTCTGGTGCAATATTTATCAACCTGTCCAAAGCCTTTGACCTTGTTGACCACAAACTGCTTGGTGCACAGTTGTGGTCACTTGGCCTCTCCGCCCATGCCATGAAATGGCTAATGGGTTATCTACATGAAAGAAAGCAGAGTACCTGCTTCAATAAAGTCCTCTCCAAGCCCCTACCGGTGACCTCTGGAGTGCCTCAAGGCTCGGTACTGGGTCCCCTCCTCTTCTCCCTCTTCATCAATCAACTACCCATGGTTACTACCAGCTGTAGCGCCACCATGTATGCAGATGATCTGATAATCCTGGCTCACTTCAAGAATGCCACTACCCTAAACCAGAACCTGACCGATGACTTTAACAGGGTATTGTCATGGGTTACTAGTCACAAGCTGGTCCTGAACCTGAAAAAGACACAGGCTATGCTCTTTGGCTAAAATCAAAGCCTCATCAGCCCGCTTACATGTCACCACCGCAGATGGATCCTCACTACCCATAGTGAGCTCCATCAAATATCTGGGGGTAACATTTGACCCCCAACTTGATATGGGTAATCATATCCTTAACATCTGCAGGGCGGCAAACTGCAAACTGGGTCTGGCCTATAGGGCCAAGTATAACCTTACACCAGCAGCCAGGCTTGCCCTAGTGAAGGTGTGCCTTCCTCCTCAGCTATGGGCTGCACCCTATTTGCTCGCTCTCCAAAGACACATCTCACCCGTGGTACACTGCTTACAATAACATTTGTCATTTTGCCTTGGCTGCACCTCGACTCACCCACCATTGTGAGCTATATGAGAAACTCTGCTGGCTCTCACCAGCTAGATACCTTGATTTTGGTTTGGGATGCCTCTCTGGGAAAGTGATCAGAACTTGCACCCCAGGAGCTGGCCCGGCTTCTGCCTAAGCTGAATCCCACCCCCTACCAACTTAGGTCTCTCACATCAGGGATGCTCAAAGTCCCTCCTACCCAGACCCTCGTGGGGGATTGGGACTTTGCCATAAGTGCGCCCAGACTCTGGAATTCACTGCCTGTGGATATCCGAGCTGCCCGCTCCTATCTGAGTTTTCGAAATTCCCTGTGGGGGGTTCCTAAAACTAGCATCAGAGTGTGACTGCCCCAAACCTCCCTAGAGTAAAGTGTCAATTGTTTTGTCTGAACCTCCCCAGGGTGTCTCCATTGAATTCCTGGAGATATTTTCCCCACTGTATCAATGACTTCTGACTACTCCTGCCTAAAAAGCCTTGGTCATTTTACACCCATTATTGCTCCACGGTCATAGGCTAACCATGACATATTGCATCTTAGGTCACTTGGTAGAAACTTGTACTACCAAGTGTTTCTGTTTCTGTCTAACATGTGCATATTTAGAAAATGTGATGAGCTGTATATACCTGTCCACGATCCAACTAGCCTAGGGGTGTATACGACAATGTTATAAGTTATATTATGACCAATCCAGTCCTTGAGCTATGCTCACTCCTATGTATGATGACCTGTATATATCTGTCAGTCGAACTAGCTAGTCTAGAGTGTATAATCTGAAATGTGCTTACTACTGTATGTTTCCCCTAGTGTCAAATGATGTATTTCCCACATGTTTGTTTACTGTGACAAAAAACTGTACTCTCTTTGCCATGTCTCCTTGACTGTTGTTCCTCATGTTGTACTCTCCCGGGTCGTTCCTGAAAATAGGCATAATACTTGTCTAGTGTACTTACCCGGTAAACAAAAGCTAAATAAAAAAAAAAATAAATTGGTCAATACCAGAAATGGGGTCTTGTATAGGCACAGAAATTATCTTACACCTGCAGCACTAAAACTCTCTGCAGCCAGTTCTATGCTATCAGTCATAGATTATGGGCTAGTGGTGTACAGTGCAACATCAGAAACGGCTCTCAAAAGGGTATCCACCACCATCAATAAAGCATGCAGGCTGGTCCTGTGGGCAGACAAGCTCACACATACTTGCAAACTCTTTGAGCAAGTCAAATGACTCAACTTAAAAGCAAGGATTAAATTCCAGTACTGCCTACTGGATACAAAAGCACAACTGAGTCTCTCCTATCCAGGTATCCTCCAGATCCTTCATCCATCCCATTCACTGCACTTTACTAGAGACAATGTCCGTGGCTCTCTCAGCGTCTCCCTCAGGAGAACATCGCTAGGACAAAGGTAGTTTGTCATAGGGCCCCACTCTGGTTGAATGAGCTCCCTGCCTCTATAACTAATGCCATGACTCTGCCAGCCTTCAAGCATAGGCTGAGGCAGCATCTAGCAAATGGCAGTACTTGGGAGTGCTGTCCAAATACCTAACTCCTCCTGGTGCCACCCTTTCTTTGGTAGTATTGGTGAAGGCCTACCATACCCTACTTGACTACTTAACCCTAGAAATTTACTCTCCCAAACTTTGCACTTTACACTCTACAATTAAGGGTCCTCTTAGCTTGCAATCTTTACTACTGGCTATGCCAGTCCTCTTAATCATATTCTTGATACTCCCCACCTTTTCCACTCGCTGCACCAACCCAACACTACCGTCCCTTTTCATTCTTAACTATTTCTTTCCTCGCACCATCCCAATCTTCTAACTTGCAACCTATCTCCATTCCCTACACAACTTTCCCAGGTAACCCCAGCATTAGCAACATATATGACAAAGTTGTTCCCCGGCTGCTCACGATGCCTTTTAGTGTTTTCAGTCAATTCCACCATTCACTGTGATTTTTAGCCTGCAATCCCTGAATTATTTAACTGTTTATTGTAACTTGATCTGAAATGCTGCTTGTACTCTGAACTTGTTTTTATGTACTGTACCTATGTCCAAGCTCTGTGTTAAAGTGGAACCTTTGTAAATGAGCTTCTAGTTCAAAGGTACTTTCCGAATTATAAATAAATAAATAAGTAAATAAATAAATGTGGACCACAGGATTTACTAGATTACTAGACTACAGCAAGACATTTGATATGGTAACATACAAAAGACATTTGCAAGTAAGTTAACACTGCTATATGGTAACATATGGCTGAGTGTTAATTTTATGGAAATGAATGGTGTAATGGTAAAACGTTTGTTGAAAAACTGATCGGGGAGAGTTCCACAGGAGGGTTCTTAGATATGTATATCTTTCAGTTCTCTTTTCAAGCTCTTTATTCAGGGGCACTCCTTTTGGCCATCTGAAAGTCCCACTTCTCTTCCTCTGGAGGTAAAGCCACTGGATTTAGCACCCTGTGTTGCTAGACTCCTAACTATGGTCAATCCTGGAACATAACACAGGAAAACATGGGCTATAAGGACTAACGGACAGAATCGGGACTGTTCCCAATGGAACTGTAGAAACTCAGGGTTGACATGACTACAGTTTTCAAATATCTGTATGGGATAACACCATCAATAAAAATACTCATTCACATAACTTAAGGAATGATAGAGTGCTTAGAGATTATCAGATAAAAACTCCTAAATCCAGATATGGAGAAATGACCTTCTCATTTTACACAATCAAAACTTGGAAAGAATTAAAGATCCGAACAAAAAATGTAAATGTTAGTACAAAGAAATTCAATACAGCTCTTAAACAGAAATTAATAAAAAGATGCACATGCTTTGATTAAGTTAACTCAACCTATGCAGCATGTCTTACTAGTAAAGTTGTTAAATGTAACAATAGATATAGAATCAGTTATCTTATACTTGCGTTAGTGTTGTAACCTATACCAAACAGAGTGTATGTTACTTCTGTTATTTAAATGTGATGATGCTTTTGAATGTAACCTGGAAATGTAATTTGTTTTTATGTTATTTAGAAATTTCTTCTACCTTAATCTCAGGAGCAGCTTGTAAATAGGACAGTTGTCCTAATGGTGTATTGTGCCATCTGATCTGGTTGAAAAATAAAGATGTTTTTCTACTACTACTATCAGACCAAATCCAGCTTTTCTGGACACACAAGGATGAAAGGACAATGTCTTTGAAAGAAGGAAGATTCAAGAAAAATATTAGGAAGAACAACTTTTCAGAACAAGTGGTGAACACTTGGCATGGGATTCCAGAAGAAGTGGTGTCAGTCCATACTGTTTTACCTGCAAGTTTAAACTAGACAAGTACCTTGAAGAAATGGGGAGACAGGGTATTCCCACTGAATTGATGGGGAAGGAACTCAATGGACTGGTGGCATGCCTGCCTGCCTGCCTTCCTTCCTTCCTTCCCTCCCTCCCTCCCTCCTTTCTTTCTTTCTTTCTTTCTTTCTTTCTTTCTTTCTTTCTTTCTTTCTTTCTTTCTTTCTTTTGCTGTGGCTTCCCTGCAGCTGTAGTGGGAGGATTATCATGCAATCCACTACTTAGATGGGAAGAAGACACAAGGTCAGCCTGAGGATTAGGGTGCAGAGGACATCATCCACAAAACACCTGGCCCTTTTTTCTGTTTTCTCCCAACTGTTTCCTTAACCTTTCCAGGGTGTGGAGTCAGAGTCCATTAGGTGCATCAAGTGCACTTGGCTGCACTATACAATCAGGCTCCAAGTGGAATCACCTTGTAAATTCCTTTTTTAAGAAACCGTTCAGGCAAACAGTGCATACAAGGAACACACAACCAAAAAATCAGTACAGCCTTGAGGCACACAAGCAGGATGTCCACAAATGTCATGCTCAAGTGCTTCTACTGGAGATGGAGTCCTGGAGTAGCCTGCAAGTATTTATACTCCTCTCCCATTAAAGTGACTGTGCTACATTTCTATTACATTTTCAACAGTAGATTGAACATAAAGATTACATGATCAAAAATTTAAATCATTGGTTAATGTTTCTCTAAAGCTCATAAGTGAGCATGCTACTTAAATGGTTAAGATTTAGGATCACTAGAAGTGGGTTGTTTTCAGTTTCAGTTTACATGTTAGGAATCTTCTAAAAGTTAAAAGTACTATTAAGCAAATGAGCAAAACTGAAAATTCCACAGGGTTTCAAGAAGCTATGATACTGTGCTAAACATCCTAGACCTTCTAACACCCACATGGGAGGAATTAGTTATCATCAAAACATTGTATTTTGTATGGAATATCACAAGTCTACCCCTGTGACAGAGGAATTCTTAACTTGAGGTAATAATATTTATTAAAGAGGGGGAAGGTCAGGGACTGCAGATGAGTAACAGATATGGGGGGGGACATGAGTCCATTCACAGCAGAGAGAGTCCTGGAGGAGCTCACAAAGCTGAAGGTGGACAAAGCAATGGGGCCAGATGGCATACACCCAAGGAAATCAAGGGAGCTGCAAAGAGAGCTAGCAGCACCTCTGGCAGCCTTGTTCACTGAATCACTCAACGCAGGCGTTATTCCAGAGGACTGAAAGAAGCCACATGTAGTCCCTCTACACAAAAGCGGTAGTACAGAGAAGGTGGGGAACTATAGGCCAGTCAGCCTCACCTCAATATTCGGTAAGATCATGGAGGCACTACTTAAAGAAAGAATAGTGGCACACTTGGAATTCAGCGGTGCCTTGGATCTGAGGCAACATGGATTCACAGCAGGGAGCTCATGTCAGACAAATCTGATAGATTTTTTTGACTGGGTGACAAGGGAAGTAAATGGGGGGGGAGGGGCAGTAAACATCACCTACCTTGACTTCAGTAAGGCCTTCGAAACTGTCCTGCAGAAAAGGCTGGTTAACAAGATGGGTAGCCTGGGCAGGGGGCATAAAGTGGCAAACTGGGTTAGGAACTGGCTAACAGACAGGAGGCAGAGGGTGGTGGTAAATGGGATCCAATCCGGAGAGAGAGAGAGGGGTGACCAGCGGGGTACCTCAAGGGTCAGTCCTTGGGCCAGTCCTATTCAATATCTTCATTAATACATTGCAGAAGGGCTGCAGAGAAAGGTCTGCCTGTTTGTGGATGATGCCAAGATCTGCAACAGGGTGGATACTCCAGACGGGGTGGAGAAAATGAGGAGGGATCTAGGGAAGCTTGAAAAATGGTCTGAGTTGTGGCAGTTGAAGATTAATTCAAAGACATGCAAAATAATGCATCTGGGATATGGGAACCCTTGGGAGAGCCACAGGATGGGGTGCTGACAATAACCAGGGAAGAAATGGACATGGAGGTAACCATTTCAGATGACCTAAAGGTGTCCAAGCAGAATACAAATGCTGCAGGGAGGGCCAGTGACATGCTGGAGTGCATAAGCAGAGGTATCACTAGCAGAAGGTGGGAAGTGGTAATGCCATTGTATAAAACACTAGTGAGGCCTCACCTGGAGTACTGTGTGCAATTCTGGAGACCACACCTTCACAAGGACATTGACAGGGTGGAGGCGGTCCAGAGAAGGGCAACTAAGATGGTACAGGGCTTGCAACAGAAAACATATGAAGGGAGATTAAAGGACCTCACTATGTACTCACTGGAGGACAGGAGGGAGTGGGAAAACATGATAGAAACATTTAAGTACCTTAAGGGCATAAACATGGTGCAGGGGGGAGACATTTTCCATTATAGGAGGAGGAGGAGTACAAGAACGAGGGGTCATGATATGAAATTGGAAGGTGGCAGGTTAAAGGGAAATGTGAGGAAGCTTTTCTTTACAGATAGGGTGGTAGACACATGGAATAGACTGCCACAAGAGGTGGTGGAAGCAAGCACAGTGGAGGGATTTAAACATGCCTTGGACAGGCATAAGGTAACCTTAGAGGTGGGAAGGAGTGGTGGTAAGTATTTGACCAGATAGGGTCAGAGGCCACAAACCAGTGTAGGGCTTATGGGCAGACGGGATGGGCCTAGCAGTTCTTATTTGCCAACAATTTCTGTGTTTCTATATCACTTCAGTTTGAATTTATAAACATTTGCATAAGCACTCTGTACATGTTTACCTAATACTAGGCCAGATTATTATATATAGATAACATGTATTAGAATAAGAAATACTTAATACAAAATAGGTTTTCTACATTAAAATGGGCAATGGATGCAAGTAATTTATCCTGTTCATCAAATGTAATACAACGAAAAGTTAATTCTTTTAATTGTTGGTGCTTCAGAGGTGTGATTAGTTTTGGGCTTTCTCTTTCAGGTTCAAAAGGATCTGTTTCAGTGAGAAATACCAAGCATGCATGGAAATTGCCGTAAATAAGTTTCATGAGTCAAAATAGCCTGCACAGATAGAAAAAAAAATCTGTTATATCCAAAGTAATCAAGTCACAAAATTACTACCATTTTACTAAATGCTAATCTTAATACATTTGATTAAAGAGAATGTGCAGGATCTATCTCCTCATTCAGACCTTGAGGATTTAGACTTTTGAGGGTGTAAATGTATCTGCTTTAAGGGGTGAGCAAATGTGATCCTCATAAATTGCAAAGGAGCAGGATTTCAGTTGTGGGTTTCCAAGAAATATCTACCCAGTGCATTTTTGATATCCCAATTTACAATGGCCCCTAAGTGTTCCTGTACATGCACCTTAAGTTGGTGGAGGGTCCTATCAATGTATATTGTTTTTAACAATTTTTATATTACTGTTTGTTTGTTTTGTTTGTATTTTAATCTTTTTGGAATGTGCCTTGGTTTTTGAAAGGCGCAATATAAATAAAGTTTATTATTATTATTATTATTATAAGAGGCCACAGGGTCACAAACCAAGCTGAACAAGTGATCAGGGGGTGGAGTCAGAAGGGGCAGTGCTGATTGCATGACTTATTTCATCCAGCCAGACTTTATGGTATGCTCTACTTCTGCTGCCACTGCATTCCTGGGCTATCAGTGAGCAGCAGAGTCCCCACCTCTCCTGTCTGGATGGAAGAATGTCTTATCATTGTCAGGAGTGCAGTGACAATTTAAAAAGTGGCTCTACTGTCCGAACAAAAAGGGGGCACACTGTGGCTACACTTTATATGAAGAAACTAGCAAATATTGGGTTTATGATTGCTGCTCTAAAAGTACAAATACTTAATATACCTTAGTATGTCCTTCATTACAACACTGGCTGGGATGCTTGAGCTTCTCCTTACCAGTCTACTGTGACAACCCTATTGTGGGACACAAAACTTGGTTGTCCACAAGAGAAGTGGCATGCTAGAAGATTTATAAGTGGGCCAGTCAGACCATGGCTTCTTAAAATTCCTATGCATGATCTATTCTAGAAGAGAAGATTAACAACCTGTTATTTGGTTAATTGGTATTTATTGTAACTGTTTGATCTTAATTCATCTGTTCAGCGCCTTGATATTTGAAAAGCACTATATTAAATAACATTTATTATTATTATTATTATTATTAGTAACAAAGCTGGCCAGGGCTGACAACACGGAGGAAAATATATAAGTCTGTGAAGGGACTCAGATATGTTATAAGGCTGGATGGTTAAGAGGCTAATTGAATTTTAGTGTGGGCAAATGTAAGGTAGCTATGATTTGGTAAAAGAACAAATAAATTGACATACAAGCACAAAGACATAGTTTGGGGGAAACTGCAAAGACTAGGGACTTTGGAGTCATCACAGACAGCTCCGTTAAGCTCTCAGAATAGTGGTTGTTGGTGGTAGAGAAGTCAAATATTAGGTTTTAGTTAAAATAAAATCAGTCTCAGGGAAAGAGGGGTGAGAATGGCACTTTAAAATGTACTGATCAGCCCACAACCAGAGCATTTTGTACAGTTCTGGCACGGACGGGCCAGCCGTGTGCCTACTAGGCACGGTCTAAGGTGCCCTGGTATCTCCACGCCACCCACGACGCCTCCTCCAGCCACCTCCCGACCCCCGAAAGCTGGGTAAGGACATCTTCTGGACTGGGAAAGCTGTGATCAGCTGCTATTGGCTGACCGTGCTTTGTGCAGAACTCCTATTGGCCTCCGGTTTCAGACCCTGCCTCCTGATTGGTCTGTCTGATTTTTGTGCTTTGCTGGGCTCGGGAGCCCATTGACTTGCACTGCTCAGTGCCGAAATTGTATACTGGACATTGCAGCCTGAATCCTTTTCTGTTTTAAAACCTTTGCTCTGTTTGTAGATTCTGCCTGAAACTCAGAAATACCTCTAATGATTCTCTATTAATCTTGAGCAAGCTGCTAAAACTGTTTTATTCGCATTGGTATTTCCCAGATTTCAGTGTCATAGGCTGTTATTTTAAGTTTCTCAGCTTACCATTAACTTTGCTGCTGAAAATATATTTTTCTGCTCTAGTATTTGCTAATTAACCTCTGCCGTAGTATATAATTGTTACAGCTCTTAGTCTTTAGATAGCCGTGAAAACTGATTTGGCTGCTTAACTCTGTTTTAATGCCTTGTTGTTACCCCCAATGTTACCTGGCAACTTACTCTGATATTCCTCCTCCTCTACTGCTCTGCTTAAGCCTGCTACCACTTTCTCTCCTTCTTTCACTGCTGCAGTCCTTCCCTGCTCTACAATCTCTGGGCAGTTGACCCCTGCTGCAGTCTTGTTTTGAATTCCTCACTCATGCTTTTACCCTTGGTAAAATTATACTCCTTCTTAGTCTCCTGCTCCCATTCACTGTTCTGCTACCTGCTTGACCTATCCCCCTTCCCCTAAATCTACCTACGCTGTCTTCAAATTTTCTTCTTCTTTCTTAGCTCTCCTCAATCGCCTCCCCTGCTCGTTTCCCTGTTAAAATTCCATTTTTTTCCTTTTTCCCCCCACCTTACTGTCCTTCCAACTGGCGCCAGTGAAATTGCGGATGCTGATCGTTTCTGGCTGCCACCCCTGCCCCGCCCCCTCAGTTTTATTATCTCTCACTCTTTTCACCTTAATATTCTCTCTGCCTCCCCTCGCCGCAGTCTCCGACTTTTTTCCCTCCGCCCCTTGAAACTGATTTCACGTCACTGCCTTTGTTTCCACATTGTAAATTTTAGCCTACTCACCAGCCCTCTTCTCTCTCTCTCTCCTCACTCCAGATTCATAGCCCCGAGCGGGCCAGCTGTGTGCCTACTAGGCACGGTCTAAGGTGCCCTGGTATCTCCACGTCGCCCACGATGCCTCTTCCAGCCACCTCCCGACCCTCGAAAGCTGGGTAAGGACATCTTCTGGACTGGGGAAGCTGTGATTGGCTGCTATTGGCCGACCGTGCTTTGTGCAGAACTCCTATTGGCCTCCGGTTTCAGACCCTGCCTCCTGATTGGTCTGTCCAATTTTTGTGCTTTGCTGGGCTCGGAGCCCATTGACTTGCACTGCTCAGTGCCAAAATTTTACCCCGCCCTCCCCCACCTTTATTAAATAGTCTCTACTTCAACGCCCCTGCTCCAAATACCCGCCCTTATTTCTTGCCTTCTATCCTGTCCACTAGCTAAACACTCCCTCTCCTCCTGCTTTTTTCCTGCTTGCTTCTCTGAGTGAAATTGCAGACATCACAACTTCTCTGTACCACAGCTTCTCTGATTCTTTTTTTTCTGCTCCCTGCCACCTCCATAATCTCACATCCCTGTTTCCTCTCCTCTCTGTCATGCCTCTCCACAGCCACATTCTTCTGTCTCTTCTAGCCCTCTCCTTCCTTCCTACTCTGTGCTATCTTCCAACCTCCTCCTATCCCTCACTGCCCTTTACACCGACCCTCCATGCCAGCTACCACATATCGGGTACGATAGCCATCTCCTTCTACCCTCACCAATGGTACCTTTCAGCAAAGGACTGGTTGCAAATGATAAATCACGATGATGGTCAGGGGGCAATTCGTCCTCTGTTTCTAACCACTACCTTGCTCTGGGACCCTAGACGCCCGCACTGGACTAAGTCACACAAGCTGCAGAGGTGTATTTCCATCTACTACGAATTAAGACAATTGACTCTCAAACTCCTGCTCCTCCTCCTCTTGATGTCAGGAAGTGTTCACCCTAATCCTGGCCCTATCTCCCGCATTACAACAAAGCCTGCCAAAATGGAGGGGGGTCTCAAAATTGCCACCCTAAATATCTGCAGTCTCCTCCCAAAATTGGCCTCCCTTCAAATCTTTGCCAGCCAGCACAACCCTGATATCCTGGCCATCGTTGAAACTTGGCTGACACCTAACACTCCTGACCATGCCATATCTCTACAAGGCTACAAGATAATCAGACTGGATAGGACTTCAAAAGGGTGGTGGGTGTGAAATTTACATAAAGGACTACCTCACCTGTCTCCCTGTTATGTATACCACCACTGAAACCTCAGTGCAACTCCTTCTATCAAATTACTCCTTGGTGCCCATAACAAAGTCCCTCACAGTCACTGCTGTCTATATCCCACCTAAAGATCCTGGGACCGGCCTCCAGACTGTCCTCGAATTCATAAGATCACAATCTTCTGACGCCGAGCTCCTTCTTCTTGGTGACTTTAATATCAACTAGCTTGCCCCTGATGCTGGGTCAAATAAGGATGCTATCCTAGCAGCAAACTTAACTCAGGTGGTTAACTCTCCTACTAGGAAAAACTACAAATCAGGGACAAGCATCCTCATAGACTGGATCCTTACCAGCCACCCTGCCCGTATAAACAATGTAGCTGTTCTCCCAGACTCTCTTAACGACCACTCTCCAATAAAATGTACCTGGACAAATAAGTTCAGAAAACCACCTCCAAAAACTATCTCAAGTAGAGTACTACCTTATCGCAACCTTACTCATCTCAAGGACAGTCTTAGGCAGAAAGACTGGTCCCTGATTTACAATACTCAAGATGTTGACTTAGCCCTTGATCACTTTATTACTACTTTCAACGCTGCCTGTGACACCTATGCACCAGTAAAAAAGCGCAAAATCAAAGCGTTCTCAAATTCCTGGCTCACGGCAAAGCTATTGGCACAACTCAAAGGAAGGGACCACCTCTGGGCTATTGCGAGAGCCACAGGCTCTCTGACAGACATTCAAAAGTATAAACAGGCCCGAAACCACTGTACAAAAGAGATCCGCCGGGTGAAGAGCTCCTTTTTCAAGAATGCACTCTCCAACTCCTGGGGTGAAGGGAAATCCTTCTGGGACAACTTAAGAAATATCACGGGTAAGCAGTCAAAGTCCTCGCCTACAATAATGAATGTGGATGGAACCACTACCCTTGACCCCATGGTCATTGCAAACACCCTAAATGAAACCTTCACAGACCTTAGTGGTGTCCTCTCATCCGATTTCTTCTCTGATGCTGACTCTCAAATTCTACATCTCCTACTGCCTCTCCAACAAACCACCCTTCCATTTCAAAATAGTCAAGGCACATGAAGTCTATAATATATAAAGAAGGCTATTTCTAAGTCCCGAGCAAGCAGTGACACTATTGACCTAAAACTTCTGTCCCTCACCCTGGAGGAAGTACTGCTCCCCTCACCAAAATTTTCAATCTCTCCCTCTGCTCCAGCCAATTCCCTAATAAATGGAAGGCTGCAATTGTCACTCCTGTGCACAAAAGTGGTGACAAGTCTCTGCCTGGTAATTATCGACCTAGTTCAATACTACCTCCCATCTCAAAGGCTCTTGAACGCATAGTGGCAGACCAACTTACAGACTATCTGCAAAAGTATAACATCCTCTGCACTCAGCAACATGGATTCAGGAAAGGGCACAGCACATGACTGCCCTACTTGAATTCTCAGGAGCAATCCACAAGGCCATGGACAAAGGATACCTAACTGGAGCTGTTTATATCGATCTAACTAAGGCGTTTGATACTGCACCATGGACTACTAGGTCAATCAACTACAGTCTCTTGGCTCTCTCAGGGTCCTGGTAACTGGGTAAAAGTTACCTCGCCCAGCGCTCTCAAGCTGTAAAAATAGCTGGAGTTCTCTCAGACTCAAAGCCTGTTCTCTCAGGAGTTCTGCAGGGATCCATCTTAGGCCCGCTCCTCTTCAGCCTCTTCCTAAACTCCCTTCCTAAATCCTGCCCTGAACAAATTATCCTCTATGCCAACGATGCCGTGATTCTTTCCACTCATAAAGATCTGAACCCTTTATGCCTTAGCCTCCAGCATGCTTTTGCCAATGTCGAGACGTGGTTCCTTGAACATAAGCTGGTTCTAAACCACAAAAAAACTAAATCCATGCTTTTCTCTAGCCCGCAAAACAAGAAAAGACTAGTACCACTCACTATCAATACGTATCTGGGAAATACTCTTGAACAAGTGGCAATATTCAAATATCTTGGAATCACCTTTGATCAAGGCCTAACCTTTGCAACCCATATTGATAGTATAGCAAAAACTATCAATCAGCGGATTGGGATCCTGTACCGGAACCGACAGCTCCTTACCCAATCTGCACTGAGGATTGCTATTCAATCCTCAGTCCTCTCTATCATTGACTGTGGCTTAATTATCTATGGGTCTGCCTCTACTACCGCACTTAGATGCATTACAACAACCCTAAACAAGGCCTGTCGACTGCTCACTGGTGCTCATCGACGTACTCATACATGTGAGCTCTACACTGAATCAGGGTGGTTGCAACTCTCAAACCGCTTAAAGTACCTTACCTGCCTTACGGCAAAAAAATCCACCATGGGCCTCACTCCACCATGTATCCAAGACCTGTTATGCCTGAACACTAGTATCCATTTCACCAGAAGATCAGACCATCGACCTCTTCAGGTCCCCCGATGCCGGACTACTCAGGGTCAGAGATCCTTTGCCTGTCGTGCCCCCAGCTGGCTAAATGCCCTTAGCACTCCTATTACCTCCTCCACTTCTCTAGGTGCTTTCAAATCTAGGCTATACTCTCACCTAGCTGCCTCCAACTCCTGTGACTGCCTTGATTAAACCTTTATCTATCATTTACCCACTCTTGTCCATTACTTGACAAAGGCATGTTTAGAGAATCTTTTCACTTACTATTGTCTGCTCCCCTCACCACTGTCTTACCCCCTCTATTCTACACACTTCCAAAACTTGATTTTCCCTCAACTGGCTTCATTTTTTGTATGCTAAGTGTTTATTGGTATTACCTGTCCTTGTACATATGTTTGATATTTACTGTCTACGTTTTCTTGCTACTGTCACAACACAATTGTAATGCCATTCTATTGTAACCTTTGTCTGTACTTAATTGACGTGGAACCTTTGTAAAATAGCCGTTGGCTCAAAGGTAATAATTCCTAGAACAATAAACTAAACTAAACTGTACTATAACAAGCATTCGTCAATGCTGAACGTTGGCTGCTTGTTAAACAATTAGTTTTTTTGCAATTCTGACCCAAAATTTTGATGATACAGTACTTGTTTTAGGATTTGCCTTATAGACATGACATGGGCCATTTATAGTATAGTGGCCAAAATGTCATTTTGCACTAGAGGTGTGAAAACACATCTCATCCAGGATTTTAAAAATGACATGTCACATTTATGAGGTGGTGTGGAAAAATGGCTGTGTTGAAAGGTCAGAGTGAAAATATTGAAAATGAGTGATGTTATGAGTGAACTTTGAAATGGTGTAATTTTCAATCATAACCTAGGCATTTTACCATATTTGTACACCAAATGTTCAGCATAGCCTTCCTATTAGCACAACTAATGAAAGCAGTAGGTGAAAATTTTCAACCCCCCCCCCCCCGGCAAAACGTCATTTCATGCCACAGGTACGAAAACACATTTTGGACAGGATTTGAATAATGATAGCTATCACATTCATGAGGTTCTGTGAAGAAATGGCTATGTTGAAAATCTGGGCTCAAAATATTGAAAATCACCAAAGTTTCAAGGCTGTGTTCACGAACTTCAATGTAGGTTCATAATGTTGTTGTTTTTAAATATTTTTATGCCAGATTTTCAATATAGTCTTCTTATGACCCTACCTCATGAGCAATAGTGGGAAAAATGTTCAAATCCTACCCGGAAGGTGATTTCACACAGCGATCGCAAAATCACCTTTTGGTACAGATTTACCTAATGTCATTTGCATTGTGCATTGTACCTGATTTCCTCAGTTCGCGGTCTGGCGTTGAAGTGTAAAGACGCTTTTACGGTCTGGAGAAGATCACGGCATTGGACCCCACTGGATAAGTTAGGGCTTGAGAGGGTGTGTGTGGGATAGTGGGTGCTGAGTGGGAGGGTCGGGTGGGGGACTAATGGCACAACAAACAACGATGGACAGTTTTCTGTTCAACAGGGTTAAAAGAAGAACAACAGAATGATGAGGGATGGTTTTCTATTTTTCAGGTGATGGCACTGGGGGATTGGGCACCCCCAGTGTCAGTGTTACGTTTATGGGGGGTGAGGTGGTGGGTACTGAGAGAGAGGGTCGGGTTGGGGGAACAGTTAAAAGAAAAAAAACTACGAGGGACAACACTGGTGGATTGGGCACCCCCAGTGTCAGTGTTATGTTTGTTGGGTAGGGGGTGTGCTCATAGGAAGGGTTGGGAGGGGGGAGCAGTTACAGGGGTGCCAGCTACAGACATCAGAGGATGGTTTTCTTTGTTACAGGCAACAGATAAAATAAAAAAAAGGAAAAACAAACATGAGGTGGCAACACTGGAGGAAATGGGCACCTCCAGTGTCAGTGTTATATTTGGATGGGGTGGGGTGGTGGGTTGGAGGGGGCAGTTATGGGGGGAAGAAACAGACATTGATGGATTTTTTTAACAAGACCAAAGACTGTCAGGCTCCTTTGAAAGCTGCTCAGCTGTTTGCTGATGGCTTCACGCTAATCAAAGGACTGCAGCCCTTCCTGAATGGAGCGACTTCAGTCCTTTGAAATGCATAGTTTCAACACACCAAGCAGAGAGTGATGCCAGAAACACAGCCCACGGACATTGGTTTAGACTGCCGAGCCTTTGCTTTTGTGAATTGCAATGGGCTCGGCAGTGACCCCCCCTGAAGTCCCCTATCCTTGCCACAAAACATTGGGTGTGCAAGCGCAGCCAACGTAAAAAGGACACAGAAGTGCTGGAAGAAGTACAGAGCAAGACAACAAAATTTATCAGTGGACTGGAGAATTTAAAGGGAATGAGTAAAAAGAGAATAATGGATATGTACCGGTGCATTACCGGCAAGTAATACCATCGAGAGGTTCTGGACATGCAGGAACCTTGAGAGCGAAGCTCGAGAGGTTTCCATGTCCAGAACCTTGAGATGGTATCACTCGCCGGTAATGCACCGGTACATAAACATTATTTTTTTTAATATATGGATGCAGTTTGGAAAGTTTTTAGTAGGACTATGAGAACATAGAATCTGACAATACTGACCACGATGTTTCCGAGGTGGTTTCAGCTGATGGTCCTGGGCGATGAGTTAGGAGAAGGCGGTTGCTGCCTGGTGTTTCCGATAGTAACATTAATGGGTTGGATACTACTCCATGGTGAAAATGAGACTGCACTAGGCAGTAAAGACACAAGAAAAATGCTGCAACGAGCACCGAGAATTTCTCTTGCTTAGCGAGCGAGAGAGCTGCCATATTTTTTGTTTTGCTCTGCCTGCCCATACAGGGAAAGTGACCAATTGGACAGCATGCTGTCCAGACGTTGGGATGGAAATTAGTGCTTGCGCTGTTCTGTTTTGCTGGTAATACTATCATTCAGGTCCCGAACGATAGTATTACCAGACCTGAACGATAGTATTATCACTCTCAAAGTGTGGTATTATCACTTCGGGAGTGATAGTATTACCGAAAAAAATGGTATGCTTTACTACACTATTAAATTGATGATCCATATATTAAAGGGTATTACCGTATATATAACCAGTTTTTACCTGCTGGAATATAGTTTGTAAATGTCTTCAGTTAATCAGAAAAATATTTTTAAAATTGTGATGTAGAGCACCCATTCTGTGGATAGGAAGGGTGTTGTGACTCTAGCAGTATACAGTGAAGTAGGTTAAAACAAACTGCTCCTGCAGGCAGGGATCATGTCAAATTGTGAGGGAAAACCTTGGATTCTCTTGTTGCATTATGCCAAACATAAAATCTAAGGTTTTCCTTGCAATGTGTTAGAAGTCTAATTGATTATTTATGAGCCCAGTGACACCCCTGATTGGCTAGTGGGTCATAGAAACATAGAATCTGATGGCAGAGAAGGACTGCTTGGCCCACCTAGTCTTTCCATTTTCCCCTACCTACTGAATCACCACAGACCCTACTTGATCTCCAGCTCCCTCGTCTTATCACTAAGGTTCCCTTATGCCTATCCCATGCTTCCTTGAAACCTGTTACAGTTTTTGCCCTCACCACCTCCACTGGGAGGCTGTTCTAGGTAGGCATTCACCACCCTCTCTATGAAGAAATACTTCCTCACATCTCCCTTAAGTCTACCCCCTCCAACTTAATAGCATGACCCCTTGTACTTGAGCATCTTTTTTTCTGAAAAAATACTTCACTCTTGAACCTTATTTATACCTGTGAGGTATTTGAAAGTTTCAATCATATCCCCCCTCTCCCACCATTCCTCCAGTGTATACATATTAACGTCCTTAGTATTTCCTCATAGGACTTTTGATGCAGACCCTTCACCATTTTGGTTGTCATCCTCTGAACTGTTTCCACTATTTCTATGTCCTTTTGGAGTTGAGGTCTCGAGAACTGGACACAGTACTCGGGGTGAGGTCTTACCAGTGATCTATATAGGGGTAACACCACCTCCTCCTTTCTGATGGTGATACCCCTCCCGATGCACCCTACCATCCCACTAGTTCTCCTGACTACCTTGTCACACTGCCTAGCCACCTTTAAGTCATCAGATATGATTATTCCCAGGTCTCTTTCCTGTTCGGTGGTTGTCAATACCTCTCTCCTCATTTTGAACTCTGCTCAGGTTTCTGTGCCCCAAGTGCATGATTTTGCACTTTTTTGTATTGAAGCCCTGTTGCCACATCCTTGACCACTCCTCTAATCTTTTCAGATCTTCTCTCATTTTTTCCACCCCCCGGAGTATCTACCCTGTTGCAGATTTTAGTGTCATCCATGAACAGGCAGACCTTTCCCTCCAGCCCCTCTGCAATGTCACTAATAAAGACATTAAAGTAAATGTGTGATCTAACAGGTCGGGCTTCAAAGCCTGCTACCCTTGGGCAGTGATAGCCACTCTGTGGTAAAATTTTAAACTTTACTGCAGTCTGCAAAATTTGGGAAGGGAGAACAAGGGGACGTGCCCCATACAAGTCTATGGGGCTAATTTTTAGAACCATTTTACTAAACTTTAAACTGCTGTTTGATAAAAATGAAAGTCACTGCTCAACTAATAGGGACCCAGGTTCCATGTCACAAAGCAGGAGAATACAGGGGTGGAGCAGGTGCACTAGGAAGTGGGAAGGGATCGGCTGGCTGGCAGTTTGGCCACAATTCTAATCCCTTCCCAAATTTTATAGCCAGCATTAAAGTTGAAAATTTTACCATAGAGGGGCTATCACTGCCCTGGGTAGTGGGCTATGAAGCCCAAAATGTTGAAACAAACATCACACATTTTCTTTAAAGAGGAGTGGCCCCAGTACAGATCCCTGAGGTATCCCACTGGTCACCCTCGCTTCCTCGGAGTGAACTCCATTTACCTCAAACCTCTGTCTCTTATTCCTTAGCCAATTTCTTAGCCAGTTTACCACCTGTGGCCCCACTCCTAGGCTACCCAGACTGCTTACTGATCTCCTGTGTGGCATAGTGGTAAAGGTATTGCTGAAATCTAGGCTGGCCACATCCACTGCTCCACCCTGATCCAATTCCCTTGTCACCCAGTCAGAGAAATCTATTACATTCCATTGACAAGCTCTCCCCCTGTAAATCCATGCTGTCTCGGGTCCTGTAAGCCACTGGATTCAAGGTACAGTATTCCAATATCCTTTCCTTCAGTAGTGATTCCAGTAATTTCAAGTCAAGTCAAGTCAAGTCAACTTTATTTAAAAAAGACGCCCAATCCCGAAGGCTCTGGGCGCCGTACAAAACCTTTACAGTCTATCATACTGTATACATTCAAATAAAATCACAAACATATAACTTAAAACCCAAAAGCCTGCGCAAATAAAAAGGTCTTTAGACCACTCTTAAAAGCCTCTACAGTGGGGGCCCCCCTCACCTCAAGCGACAACGAGTTCCAGAGAACCGAGCAGCAACTCCAAAGGAGCGATCCCCGCTGATTTCAACCTAGATCTCAGAACTGTGAGGAGGCCACCACCAGAGGAGCCGGAGATCCCGGACAGAGTGGACGGTACCAGTAGATCAGTAAGGTAACCAGGGCCCTGTCCATGTAGGGTCTTATAGGTGAGAAACCCCACTTTGAACAAAACTCTCCACCTGACAGGCAGCCAGTGCAAATCGTGCAATACCGGAGTTATATGACAAAACTTACTTTGTCCGGTCAAAAGCCTGCCAGCAGCATTTTGCACCAGCTGCAGTCTGCGAAGAGAAGTTCCAGATACCCCGAGATAGAGCGCATTACAGTAGTCAAGTCTCGACGTGACCAAGGCATGTACCAAAGTAGGGAGGTCCAGAGCCGGAACAAGCGGCTTAATCCTGGCGATATTCCTAAGATGAAAAAAACAGGAACGTACCACAGAGGATATTTGAGCCTCCATGGACAAGCTCCTGTCAAAGATCACACCAAGATTACGCACCCTTGGGGATGCCATCAATGACACAGCTCCTAGCTTAATGCCAGTCGCTGAATCAAAGGCCATCCCATCCACGAGCTCTGTTCGACTCCACCACCAGTACCTCAGTCTTATTAGGGTTAAGTCGCAGCCAGCTGGAAGACATCCAGTCATTTATCTCAGCCAGACAGATATTCATCACATCCACTGCATTCGATGTTCCGGTGCAAAGGATAGGTATAGCTGAGTATCATCGGCATAGCAATGAAAACTCAAACCATACCTCTAATGATCTCCCCAGGGCAGCATGTACACTGCGAACAACATTGGGGCTAATACCGAACCCTGAGGGACTCCACATGAAAGGAGGCAGGTCGTAGATGAGAAATTACCCATCACAACCCGCTGCCTCCTGTTGGTAAGAAATGACTCAAACCATTTGATGACAATACCGGTGAGTCCACACAACTCCCTCAGGCAGAGAAACAACACACAATGGTCCACAGTGTCAAATGCTGAAGAGAGATCGAGGAGGACAAGAATTGTCTTTTCCCCCCGATCTCTAGCCCTAAGGAGATCATTCTGCACCCGAACTAATGCAGTTTCAGTGTTATGTCTGGCCTGAAAAGCTGACTGGAAGGGATCGTACAACTCGTGGGTCATGAGATGCTCTCCCAACTGAAGTGATACCACCTTCTCAACAACCTTTCCCAAAAATGGAAGATTGGAGACAGGACGATAATTTGCCTAATCTCGGGTCCAGAGAAGCTTTCTTTAAAGGAGTCTCACAGAGCCTCCTTCAAGGCATCGGAAAAGACACCCTGACTCAAGGAGCACCGGACAATCAGAGCAAACACGGGACCAACAGTGTCCAATGCACCTCATCAGGCGCGTTGGCACAGGGTCCAGTTCACAAAAGGTATACCTCAAATTGGCGCAATCTCAATGACCTCACGTGCTTCCACTGGCTTGAACTCACCTCTCAGAATGAGTGCTCTTTGAACACGACTGACGACCACTGACAGCAATGATATTACTGGCTGAGGAAATCTCCTGCTGGATATCAGACACCCTGTCTGAGAAAAACCGAGCGAATTCCTCACAATCCTCATTCGAGGAAACTCTCCCGGGCTGAAGACAGGAAGGATGAAGAAGTCTGTCAACAGTCCGGAAGAGTGAGGCTGGTCGGCTTCTCCCAGCAGCAATTTCCCTAGACAAAAATAATGTCTTCTTTTGGTTAATTGCCTCCTGATATGCGTGATAATGCGCGCACAGGACCAGTTTGTCAGCCCCAGGCGAGTTTCTCCAGCAACTCAAATCTCCGACCCAATTTCTTCATTTCCCTGAGATCACGATCATACCAAGGCGATCTCAGGTATGAAGTTCTGGGTCGTACACGGACAGGTGCGAGGGAGTCAATGGCATCAGATAGCACCTCATTATAGGCAGCTACCCCGATGTCAATGGCTCCAGCGCATGCATCACCCACCCTTGATAAATCGACTGCCGCCATATAACCCTCAGGGGTAAGATCTTTCAACGGGCGGCAACGAAATATCTCAGAAGGGGAAGACATTATGATGGGAGCACTAAATGTGAACTTCACCGTGCAATGATCAGACCAAGCTACTTGGTCGATATCGAGATCAACGATCTCGAGTCCCAGTGAGAACACCAGGTCCAATGTGTGGCCATCTCGATGAGTAGGCATGCCAACAGACTGCACCAGCCCCAAAAGGGACATATACTGCAGTAACTCATCGGCACACCTTTGGCTTTTATCCTTGGCCCAAACATTGAAGTCCCCAAGAAAAATACATCTTGGGGAGTCCAATGTTTCACCAGCAACAAACTCAGCAAAATCCTGCAGGAACCCCCCCATTGGCCCAGGAGGGTGATAAACGCAGAGTATCCTGCAATACGCAAGTCCTCCACGAACAGCCACACATTCAAATGAACCCGGGGTTCCCACGAGTGCACAGTGAGAATCAAATTTGATTTAAAACAAATCGCTACACAGCCACCCCTACGATTTTCCTCTGGGGCAGTGAACCACAGTATAACCTGGGGGGACTGCAGCCTCAAAAACAGGGGCCAGCATCATCTCCACCCAGGTCTCTGTAATGCCGCCAGGTGACCCGATGAAACAAAGCGGCAATAATAGCCGTCTTGTTTCGATCGACTCTAGCGCTGCACAACTACTGTCGTCAGAGAAATTGAGGGTGATGCAGCCCCAGAGTCACCTGGCCACTTGACCTGGTGGCCTCCCTGGCAATAGGCACTAACCACCTCCGACTTCCCCTAGGTGCTCTATTCATTCCAGGATGTCTCCTGGACTTAACCACCTCAATCCACGGATCTATTTGCTCCAGATCATCCCATAGCACATGTGCAAAATAGTCCCCCTCAATCCCCACTTCCCTTCAACGTCTGATAGTAATATCTGACACTGGGAGGGGGATAAAAGGACGTAGCGCATGCAGCTGCGAAAATCCATAGACAATCCTAGGCCCCAAGAGTTGTCCACCAGAGCCCCTACACATTTCTAATTAAAACCAATTAACACATATAAATTGTGCAGGCAACATACATAAATCTAATTTATAATTTCACCTCCACCAAAGTCAGGTTGACTGGTCTGTAGTTGCCGGCCTCTTCCCTACTACCTCTTTTGTGAAGTGGGACTACATCTGCCCTCCTCCAGTACTCCAGAACCTCTCCTGTCTCCAGCGAGAAGTTGAACAGGACAATCAGAGGTGCAGCCAGCCCCTCCCTGAGTTTGTACAGTATCCTTGGATGGACCCCGTCTGGCCCCATTGCTTTATCCACTTTCAGATTTGTGAATTCCTTTAGGACTCTCTCCCCTGTAAATGGACTAGTGTCCACCTCCCTTCCTTTGATGCTCCTATCACTTTTCTGTGGCCCCTCTCCTTCTCTTTCTTCTGTGAACACTAAACAGAAGTATTTGTTCAAGATGTCTGCTTTTTCTTGGTCCCCCTCCACACAATCCCCCCTTCCCTCCTTAATCTTGCAATCCCTCCGCTGGTCCTTCTCTTTTTGTTTACATACCTAAAAATGTCTTGTCTCCTTTCTTTACTTCCTGGGCTATTTTCTCCTCTTTTTCAACCTTACCTCTCCTAACTGATTTCTCTGCCTCCCTCTGTTTCTCCAGGTACAGCTCCCTATCCTCCTCTTTCAGTGTCTTGTACTTCCTGAATGCCAACTTTTTTGCCCTTATCTTCCCAGCCACCTCCTTGAGAATCATAGTGGTCTCTCTTTCCCTCTTGCCTTTGCTTACTAATCTGACACAGAGGTTTGTTGCTTTCTCTATACCCCCTTTTAGTTTCGCCCAAAGTTCCTCAACTCCACCCAAGTCCTCCCCCTTGCCAGAGCATCCCTAAGGCATTCCCCCATCTTGAGGTCCAGGACCTTCATCCTTGTGTGGTTTGATTCTGCCCCTGTCCTTATATTGAACCACACAGTATGGTGATCACTGGTCCCCAGGTGGCCAACCACCGTGACATCTGCAACACTATCCCCGCTAGTACAAGGTCAAGTATTGCCCCCCTCAGTAGTGGGCTCCCTAACTAGTTGCCAGAGGAATGCTCCCTGCAGGGAGTCCAGGATGTCCCTGCTCCTAGCTGTAGCTGGGATGTTCCAATATACATCTGGCAGATTGAAGTCTCCCAACAGCAGCACCTCCCCCTTTTTTGCCATCTTTTGGATGGCTTCCCCAGAACTGTATCCAACCCCCCCCCATACTGGAGGTCTGTAGATCATGCCAGTGTGAACAGTGGCTCCATTACCTGTCTATAGGGTGACCCACAGTACCTCCACTTCTCCCTGTATTCCCTGTTCCTCATTTGTTTTTATGTTATCTCTTACATAAAGAGCAACTCCTCACCCTTTTTTTTCCCACCATGTCCTTCCTGAACAGAGTATAGCCTGGTATGGCTATAATCCAGTCATGGTTCTCAATGCACCATGTTTCTGTAATGGTGACAATGTCCAGGTCAGCTTCTGCAATAATGGCCTCTAAGTCTGGAATTTTGTTCCCAGACTTCCAGCCTTGGCATGCATGGTGTTCCAATTTCTTATCCCACCCTGCTCATTAGCCCCCCAATTTTCCATTTGTCCTCTCTCCTTACTGCCTCTGTTCTCATTCCCATGTCTGTTCATTTCCTTTAACTTGCTTTTCTTTCTATTAGGTACCCTTTGGGATTTGTGTCCCTTAGGGATTTCACTGCTGAATACTTCAGTTTGGGGAGGTGCAGTTTATGTCTCCCTGTTTCCCTCCACTCCTTTGGCTGGTTTAAATGCTCACCAATGTAACATTTAAACCTTTCACTGAGGACTGTGGTCCCCTTTCTGGATGATGTAGGCCATCTCCCCTGTACAGGCCTTCATCCCTCCAGCTGTGACCCCAGTGCCTAATGTAGCTGAACCCCTCCTCTCTGCATCATTCTTTCAACCACTGGTTGAATCGGTATGGAGTACCCTATCCTCCCTCCTATGATAGACAGGCAGCACCTCAGAAAAGGTCACTGGGCTTACTACCTGCCTAAGACCCCTCCCCCACTCCCAGAACTCCTTCTGTACTATTCCCTCTCTGTCCCTAGCCAGGTCATTTGTCCCCTGGTGGACAATGACATCTAACTCCCCCCTCCCATCCTGCTGTCCTTGGAATCCCCAGGATCCACTTTCCATCCCTCCAAACTGTGGTGCCGGGTAGGCACCTAACCTTCCTCACCCCTCCCTTCCTGTTTCCAAATCTATCCCTCTCACAATGGAGTCCCCCACCAGGAGTTGCTTCCTTCTCCTCTGGGGCTCTTTGCCACCCTCCTTGGGGTCTTCACTGCGGAAACCCCCCATATCCTCCCTGGTCACTACCTCAGGTGCCTCCATGGGACCGTTTCAGCCCACTAGAGTGGCATAGGAGTTGCGTAGTGTTACCGGATGGGGATGTGCCTCTGTCCCATCAACTTCCCACACCACCCTCCCCCTTCCTCAGCATACCATAGTCCAGCTGCTCTTCCTCCTAGGTATCCTTTGAGTTAGAGGTGGCAGACTTGGTGGTCCCTTGGTGGGGAAGGAGTTTCCCTGAATCCTAGCCAACTTGGTCTGGAGACTTTTAACCTCCCTCTTCAGCCCAGAGAGCCCAGGATCGGTCATTAACAACTTAGAAATGGCTGATCCAGCTGCCATCTGATGCTGTGTGGCACACCCAGCTCGCACAATACGGCTAAAACCTAATTGTAAGTAAAAAAAGGGCAAAAATAAAAGCTGATATTGTGATTACTCTTGTAATCAAAATAAGAACTGTGAAACCGTTCATTTCCTTGGCTGTGCCTCATGCCACCCATCCCCCAAACAACCATTAATCCCTAGTAAATTATCAATGTCTTGGTCGTTATTGCTTAAACAGGACTCCAGTCAGCCCAGACCAATTGTTCTCACTTGCTGCAGTGGACACTTGTATTACAGGTGAGGCAGTCACAGCTTCACGACACCTTCCTGTCCACAAAATGGATGACACCATATCCCTCATTAAAAAGCATATTTCAGTGTTTTACTAAAGTAATTTGCTCAGTTTTGCCCAGGACACCGGTTTCTCAACAACTATAGTAAGTGTTCAAATAATTCATTTAGTTATTAAAAACTGGTAACTGGGAAAGGCACACTGAGCTCAGGCTTGTTTCCAGGTGTGACCTGGGAAGAGGGGTACAAAGAGACGAATATAGTCAGTGGAAAAGTGTAGTTAATATTAGCAAAGCAGTGTACTGGCAAAATGAATACCCAAAAGTCAAAATATAGGGAATGATGCACACCTAACTTTAACCTATATAGTTCAGCTAAACAAGATGGGATTATTCACTTAGAAGAAAAGAAAAATTAAAGGGATTTGACTTGTAGTGTTCAAAGACTCGAAGGTTCCACAAGATTAGGTAAATGTATCCTGTTTTCTAGAGTTCAGGGCTCCAGAACAGGCAGTGGAATTTTCGAGATTATGGGGAGAAACATTCAAAAATGCTAGGAAATATCTTTTTCACTCTGAGGGAAATTGGTGCTAGGAACAGGTTAGGAGATGATGTGCTGGTTATAGACAATGTGCATTGTATTATGCTCAACCACAATAGATTCTTTGGGACAACACTTTCAGGTTACTCTGGCTAGTAATAAAAGGGCATCAACTTGAACAACCACTGGTTTTCCATCATCTAACTCCACCTATAAACCCATCTATGTGCATGAAACAATAAATAGAAATCTGTAGGGATCATATCTTGCAAGGTTTTGTCATACAGTATGATTTATGCACCTGTTCCCCCTAGCAATTTCTGTGTCCTCTTCTGAAAAGAGTCTTTCATTTTGTGCCAGTGGCAACAATATTTTGAAAGTACATCTCTGTGGAGTACGTTGTGAGTGAACTGCACGTGAGATGTTGTTGGATTGTGACCATGGAGAAGTAACAGATTGTTTTCCATATTGTAAAACTGCAAGACTTGGATCCTGCAAATGCTTACATATAATGCATACACATATTTCCTGTTGTTTGCTATGGGATGTCACTGCTCTTTGACATGGGGAAAAGGCCAAATTATATTCAAATTCTAATTTATTGATGCAGAGCAAGTTGAGTATGAGGCTCCTTTACAGTTGTATACATTATAACACAAGCTACAAAAATTACATTAAAAATTATAACATATTACAATGATCAGTTACTACACAGCAAGTAAACATTGTACTAACAAGCATTTGCCAATGCCGAATGCCGAATGTTGCTTGCTTGTATGTGCTGTTTAGGTATTTGGAAGTGATAGTTCCATGCCTTCCTCCCAAGACATCCACTGTGTCTTTCCGTTCAGTATTCACAGAAGAGAGGGAGGGGCAAGGGGCACAGCAGTACAGCAGTTGCCAAGGGGGTGAAGAGGTGGACAATAGTCCATTCAAAGGCAAAAGAGTCCTGCAGGAGCTCACTAAATTGAAGGTGGACAAAGCGATGGAACCAGATGGCATACGTCCAAGGATATTAAGAGAACTGCGAAAGGAGATAGCAGTACCTCTGGCAGCCATGTTCACTGAGTCATTCAACATGAGTGAATTGGAGGATGGCACATGTGGTCCCTCTACACAAGTCCGGCAGCATGGAGGAGGCAGGGAACAATAGGCCGTTCAGCCTCACCTCAGTAGTGGGGAAGATCATGGAGACATTGCTTAAAGAAAGGATAGTGGGGCATCTAGAAGCCATCGGAGCCCAGGACCATAGACAACATGGATTCACAGTGGGGACATCATGTCAGACAAATCTGGTTGATTTCTTTGACTGGGTGACAAAGGAAGTGAATCAGGGTGGGGCAGTGGACAATGCTTACCTTGATTTCCAGCAAGTGGGTGGAGTGCGGGTTGTGGGAGGGGCAGGTAAAAATGCGAGGACAGTTTTTGTATTTACAGGTTTTTTATAAGGCGGCGAGGACATTTGCCACGCTGGGGTGGGCTCCCAGTATGGCACCTGGAAGCTTTGGGGGGGCATGGAGCCGATGGGGGATTGGGCACCCCCGTCGGCCGTACAGTGTGTGCATGGGGGGGGGAAGGCGCATGAGCACACAGTATGCGTGCGTGTGTGTGTGTGTGTGTGTGTGTGGAGGAGCTCTGCTCACTGAAGTGGAGCTCTCCCTTTCAACTGTACGACCACTGCATTTTCAACTGCTGTCATAGACAGCTGCAGCAGTGATTGTGGAAATGGGGCTGCGCCTGCAAACACACTGACTGAATTGGAAGACGGGTGCCACACCTCCGAAAACTCGAATGATGGCACTATGTTTCTTGCACATGCGTGCAAGCAACATAAAAATCGATAATAAACAATGATCTGTATCCATGAACATTACCACTAGTGTTAACACCATATTACATAGCTTTTCTAACCTGATTCTGCAGTCTTCCAATTGGTATATTGCTGTAATGTGTTAGTGAAGGTAAAGTGATGTTAACACTGGTGGTAATGTTTGTGAATATAGGCCAATGTAGCATGAGTTATAATTAGCAACAAAGGTCTTTGACCCATTTACCTAAAGCATTCTGAGACTGTAAACAGTCAAACAGATAAGCATTTTGAAGTTAGAAATAGAAATAGAGGTAGATCATTTTCATACCTTTTGTAACTTCAGCCATGTGTCTTTGCCAGCAGAAAAAGACCTTGCGGTCTACACATCTGCTCGAGTTTGAAGACCCCTTTGTATTTACTGAGGGATCTAGCCCCTCCCCAATATCTAATCCTCCCTCCCTGCTCATACCCCCCCACTCCTTCCCTACATGTGACTTAACCCTTTGCTCTTTCCTAGCCTCTCTTGAAGCTGTTCACCATCTTCAGGGAGACTACTTCCTCTGGCAACTCATTCCACTTGGCTACCACCCTCTCTGTGAAAAACCACCTCCTCATGTTTCTCCTAAATTCTGCCCCACCAGCTTGAGGCAGTGCCCCCAGTGTTCCTTTTCCCACTAAGGCTGTAGAAACTCTCAGAGTGCACCCTGTTGAAACTCTTAAGGTACAATACTTAAAGGTTTTCAAACATATCACCCTCATCACATCTATGCTTCACGGACTACATGCTGAGAGTCTGTCCTCGTAGGTTCTTCCTTACTGTCTATGGATTTGCTCTTCTTTGGACCATTTCCAGCAAGTTAATGGCCTTCTTCCAGAAAGGCACCAATACTGCACACTGTACTCTAGGTGTGGCTGAACTAGGGATCTGTACAGTGGCAGAGTGACCTCCAGTTTCCTGCCTGTTATACCCCTGGCTATGCTGCCCAGCATCCAGTTTGCTTTGGCTGCTGCTTTCATGCAGTGAACTGAGTGTTTCAGGTCAATTGTGATGATCACTCCCAAGTCTTTCTCCTCCTCTGACTGGGCAACCTGCACACCACCTAGCCAGTATTTGATCTTCAGGTTCTACACCTCCAAGTGCACTACCTTACACTTTTTGATGTTGAATCCCAGGTGACAAATACTTGACCATTTCTCTAATTTAGCCATGTCCTCTCTGAGATCCTGACTCCCATTCTCCATGTCTACCCTCCCACAGAGCTTTGTGTTATCTGCAAACATGCATATTTTACCCTTTATTCCATCTGGCAGTATCATAGGAACATATGAAAATGCCAGTAGAAATAGGCCTTACGGTCTGTCGAGTCTGCTTGATTGTGCAGCCAGTCCTTATCGCAGATAAAGATGTTAAACAACACTGCAATGAGCCCTGTGGGAACAATTAGTGACTGTCCTAGCTTCTGAGAAACCCCCTCCCGACCACCACCCTCTGACTTTTGTCCTGCAGCCAGTTTCTAACCCACATAACCAGTATTTTACCTTACTCCCAGGTCCTCCAGCTTCTGGATTAATCTCCTGTGGGGAACAGAGTCAAAGGCCTTACTGAAATCTAGATACAGGATGTCCATCGCTTGGCTTCTGTCCACTGTCCTGGTTACCCAGTCAAAGAAATCAATCAAGTTAGTCTGGCAGGACTGCCCTGACACAAACCTGACCTGCCTCTTGTCTGAAGCCAATTTGCTTTCAGAGAGCTTACCAGTGTTTCTTTCAGCATGGTTTCTATGAGCTTTCCCACTATCGAAGTCAGAGTGATCAGTCTGTAGTTACCAGTGTCATCCCTCAGCATGCTTTTGTGGAGCGGCACTACGTGTGCTGCCCTTCAGTCCAAGGGTACTTTCCCTGATTTCACTAAGGTGTTGAACAGGTCCACTAGGGGACTCATCAGCACATCTGCCAACTCCCTCAACATCTTCGGATGCATGCTATCCAGTCCCGGGGATTCGAGTACCTTCAGGGCCATTGAGCCTTCTTTATTTTTAGAGAAGACCAGCTTTTGATGGTAGATTAAGAATAGTTACTGCAATCAAGGCACCCAAGCTTAAATTATGTTCAGTGTGTTTAAAGATTATTGAGGTTGACAGATAAGATGGCTCTTCCTCAAAATGGCCTTATAAAAATAGGTGTAAAAATATAACAGTCTACTGTTGTGTAAGGAATACCAACCAGTAAGTCTATATAAGTTACAGTGGTGAGTAGCAAAACAAGCATTGGTGATACATCTGCGTGCACTGTGGCACAATGGGCTCAATTCATGAAGGATGTGGCTGGGGCGGCTAAACCAGGGGGGCCGGACTGGCCATGGCCCCCCTACTCTTATTCCAGGGTGGGCCACATATGTATTCTGGCTGCCCCACTTTTTTGGCACTATATATTTTTTTTATTAATGTATACATGGCCTGTATATATTATTCTCAATCAACATATGCAGCACAGCAATTTACATTTCAGTTGTGCTGTACGATCAGCTGCTTAAGAACAGTAATTGTGTACTGATATCATGATGGTAATACCGTCCATGCTGTTATCTGCCTGCCAGGTTACTACGTAAATTTGAATATAGAATTTGTTTATTGCTTCTCCCAGTATTACTATGTCAATAAGTGCAATCTGCACGTAATACTGGGGAACCAATTAATGAATTCTTCATTCAAGCCAATGAAATATCAACACACAGCAGTCACTAGTTACAATGGGAACATGGCATATTGGTAATCAAACTGAATTGGTTGGCAGGTAATAGAAGTGCCAGATCCTGAGTGACATGTAATAAATTCATGGTCAAGTCCTGACTTTTTACACAAAACTATGAGCTGTTCAGCTGCCTATTAGCCTGTAGCCCCTGCCCACCCTTCTGTGTCATCCACCACTGCACTGATTTTGGTATCATCTGCAAAAAGGCTGAGCTTGTTCTTTATCCCATCTGAGATGTCGTCAATAAAAATGTCAAACAACACTGGGCTCAGTACCGAGCCTTGTGGTACTCCATTGGTTACAGCTCTTGGAGCTGAGAGGCCCCACTCCACAACTACCCTCTGCTGCCTGTCCTGCAGCCAGTTCCTGACCCAATTCACCAATTTCTCCCCTGCTCCTTGGTATTCCAATTTGCTAATCAGCCTCCTGTGTGGCACAGATTTGAAGGCCTTGTTAAAGTCCAGATCCAGGACATCCACCGCTTGACCCCTGTCGAGTGCCCTAGTCACCCAGTCATAAAAGTCCCTCATCGATCTGACCCCCAACCTGCCCTCCCACTCAGCAAAGGTCCCTCACTGATCTGACTCCCACCCGCCCTCCCACATCACCCACCACCCCACACCCCCACCTCCCACATACCCTCACTCACCTGAACATGTCCCAGGATGAAGATCCACTCTCCAGTTGAAGACAGGTCTTGCTGCTGGAACCTTCGACTACAATTTGAGAAACTAAGGTAGGTGTGGTTCAATGTATTTCAATGTGGTTTTGAACTTTGATGCATAACTTTCTCATTGTTGTATATTTTGACCCCAAATTTTCAACATGGCCTTTGTGGGGCTCCACCTCATGACCAGTGGTGGTGGAATTATACAAATCATTCCCGAAAGACAATTTTGTGGTCACTTGGCAAAATCACCATTTGGGTGGGATTTGAACATTTCCACCTCCCTTGTTCGTGACCTGGGGTCTTAAGAGGCTATGCTGAAAATTTGGGGTCAAAATATGCAAAAATGGCAAAGTTATATGCTTACGTTGAAATTTTACTATGCTCGCTCATAACTTGGAATGACGTTTGAGTGGGGATTTGAACATTCTTACCCACTGGGTTCATAGGATGGGGTAATAACAAGGCTATGCTGACAATTTGGTGTACAAATACAGTAAAATACTCAGGTTACGAGTGAATGTTGCAGTATTTCAACGTTCACACATAATTTCACTAATTTTCAATACTTTGACTCCAAACTTTTAACATAGCCATTTTTCCACACCACCTCATAAACATGACGTGTCACTCTTTAAATCCTGGATGAGACATGTTTTTGCACTTGTGGTGCGAAATGACATTGTGATTGGTTGACCATCCATGGTACTCCAGACATTACCTCATGGGTTTTAGCCCACCTGATAGGCTAGTGATGCACATGACTCTAGGATCAAATTTCTAGTATATCCAGGTCCCAGAAACCCCTGCTCTCCAGTTCAAATCATGCATCTGATCAGGCAACAAGCACACCAGGATCCCTGTCTGCTCCACACAGAAAGGTAGGCCTCTGATTTAATGGCTATAAGGAATAATTTGATACACATTGGAATATATTGCTGTTCCACAATAAAAATGCAGCCCATATCCAGGGTAGCAAAAACCAGCTATGTGGCTTTCAGTTTGTTCAGTTTAGTTCAGATCATTTGATTTTATTTAAGCATAACTTATGAGACACTCTTTTGGCTTGGGAGCAGGGATTCTAAGTTCTCAGGGGCCAGCATAGTATAGTGATTTAATCGTGTTGCTAAGATTTGAATCAGGCTTCTGGCCTGTATTTTTACTACCATTCAATACAGTTTCACCTGTTTAAACAGTATGTCTGCTACCCTGTTTGTTATCGGGGCTATTGCGCTACAAATGTGTTGTTGGAAGGAGAAATCAGAAGAGACCTTTAAGGGGATTCCCATTTTAAATTGTTATGTGTTTTTGTTGAATCGCGCCAGGCTACTCGCATGTCCCGCAATCCAGAACCCCAGTGCTGTATCACGCGGTAGCTCATAGAGCAAATTACCCGCTGAGTGCCTCCCCCCTCGCTTCTCCCCCAGAGGGCCTCTGTAGGCACCCATGAGGTGCTCTGTGCTATGGGGAGCCTCCTCCATGTATCGCAACGCCGCTGCTCTCTCGGGGAGCACCCCTCTCCTAGGCCTCTGGCCTACCGTTTCCTGCAGTGCTCCACCCATCCCCCAGCCACGTGGTCGGCTCTTATTCCCCCGGAGCAGCTGCCTAGTTCCAGGGGCTGCAGTCGAGAGGGCGATTTACACGTGCGCTTTAGGCGCTTGCGTTCTGCTTCCCAAGGAGGACATGGAATAGCCGAGGCCTCTTATTGGCCTCAGCAGCCTCCGGTGACAATGTGAGTTCGAGGCCTACCTTCAGGCCTCCTTTTCACCTCGCCACACGGCTGGGCCTCCCCCACAATGCGGCGGTAGCCGAGGGGAGCTCCCAGCATCAGCGCCAAGGCCTTTTATGAGACCCCCTGCATTTCGACCACATGGTCGAGCGCCTCAGCTTCCTGGGTGGTGGGGGTTGATGGCCACAATCCTTCCTGTGGCACAGGGACTTCAGATTATACATCCAGCCTTGGACTTGGGACTTCAGACCTCTTTGAATCGACATCTAGCCTGTTTGGCTCTAACTCAGGCATGCTGGGGGGATCCAACGCTCAAACAAATGGGGGGGAATCGGATACCAGCCCATTTGAGCCCAAGGCTCCTTCGCGCTTCTATATGGGGTCCCTCACATAGCGTCCTCCATATACAGACCATGAATTCCAATTTCACCTCAATTCTACACACAGGTCCCTCTCCTAGCGACCTTTGGTGTACAGACGGCGGCTCTAGTTTTGCCCTAATTTTTACTCGGGTCCCTCCACACAGCGACCCGTATGATCCCACCACTTTACTGGAGGTCCCTCCCTATAGCGACCGACAGGTTGGGGGCGCCTATCCATGAGGGGTCCCTCCCACAGCGACCCCACATGCTGTTTGTACCAAAAAAGGGGATAACGCAGGCCCCCCCTTCCAGTGACCATACGGCCTGTCTGCACCTACGGTTCTCCCAATACGGTGTTAGATCATACACATTGTATTGGTAACTACGGGACAAAGATCTGTCAGCAGGACATTGCACTAGCCCTAACCATACGCTTACCTTCTTCTCTCTCACCAGATGGTCAAGGCCAAGAAGTGTTCCTCTTGCAATGCCACCCTCTTGCCCCAAGCTCCAGGCCCCCTTTGCTCCGCCTGTCTTCTTGACGACGACGATTTATCAATGGAGCAAACTCCTGTCATGGGTCCCAGCAATCCAGGGCTCAGCAGCCCCACTTGGATGGATCCTGGTTCCCTCCTGATTCAAAACCAACAGGCCACAGTTGCGATGATGGAGAGCCAACAGAATTTCATGCTGAAGATAATGGAGAAACTCGAATCTCTTTCGCAGCATAGAACAGCAGCACCACTTCTGGAACCAGACAAGGCAGGGGAGCCCTCTAAGGAACGTCTAGACTCTGAAAACCCAGCACCAGACAATCTTTGGCCAGATTCCGGAGAAGACAAGGATATACCAGAGGAAGAGGATGGATTGGACACCGAAGAGGAGGACATGGAACCACAAGCCGTACCTTCCCTCACTTCAAAATTGTGCTCCTTTGACATGGTCCCAGGCCTCATGAAAATTGTCAAGGCCACTATGGGGTTCGACGTCGAGGAGAGTAAACCAGAGTCAAAATTAGACCCCATGATCCAGCAGAAGGCGACCACCTCTGAGACCTTCCCAGTATGCCCAGCAATCGAGGATGTCTTCAACAAAGAGTGGCAATCCACAGAGCCTGGCATAATGTCAAATAGGAGGAACTTGGACAGCATGTATCCGGTTCAAGAGGACAAGGCCGATCTCTGGTGCAAAACCCCAACCATTGATCCACAGGTGGAGGCGCTCAGCAAGAAAACCATCTTGCCCTGCGGGACCATAGCACTAAAAGATCCAATGGATAAGAAAGTAGAGGACATGCTAAAGAGGGCATTCGAGATCGAGGGAACTGCCGCAAAAGCTGCCATGATGGCCATTTACACAGCTCGTGCACAAATCCGCTGGCTCAAGGAACTCCAAGAGCAAGCAAACCCTAAGTCCAAGGAGGCAGAACTTTTAGAGTGCACTCTTGATGCGGCTAAATACCTGGCGGACATGGTGGTGGACACCCTGCGACTGCACGCAAGGGCCACAGCCATCACCAATCATGCCAGGAGAGCATTATGGCTGAAGTTATGGGACGCTGACAACGAATCAAAGACACTACTACAAAATTTACCCATGAAGGGGAAGCATGTTTTTTGGGGGGGGCCTACAGGACTTCCTAAAACAAAAAGAGGAGGGTAGAGACCTCCTTAAGAACAAGACTAAGTACACCTACCTCCTTCAGCGAGGCGGAGGTTTCGGGGGGGGGGAACAGGTCATACCAACCTCTCAGGGACACACACTCCCAGAACAGTTCCTTTCGAGGCAGAGGAACATCCAACAGTTACCGTAGTTCCTTCTCCCATGCTTACCAAACACCCTCCTTTAGAGCCCGTGGCCAAACATTTGGGGGAAGAGGTAGAGGGTATAGGGGGAAACAACAATGACTATGTACCCAGAATCCTTCAGGGACAGGGGTCGTACCCCTGTGGGACAAAGACTGTCACTGTTCAGACACCAGTGGCTCAACACAACCACGGACAGGTGAGTCCTTGAAGTGGTTTCAAGGGGGTACTCTATAGAGCTGTCCCACTTCCCCATCACACACAGGTTTCTAAGCTCCCCCATCACCTAAAGGAAGACAACCCCACATCAGGTCCAACATATCCTGTCGGAACTGCTACAAAACAGAGCCATCCAGCCCATCCCCATGCACGAGCAGAAACTAGGGGTGTACTCCATTTTCTTTCTCGTGCCCAAGAAATCGGGAGAACTTCACCCCATCCTGGACCTGAAACACCTCAATGAACACATGGTGTGCCACAGGTTTAAAATAGAGACCGTAAGGTCAACCCTCCACAGCGTCTGGGTAGGCGATTACCTCACGTCCATAGACTTGAAGGACACATACCTCCACATTCCTATCATACCAAAACACTGGTTCCACATCTTAGGCCATCACTACCAGTATCAGGCCTTGCCCTTTGGGCTCACCTCAGCGCCAAGGGTGTTTACCAAGGTGTCCATCATCCTAGTAGCCAGACTCCAGGAACAGGGCCTGGATATCATACCCTACTTGGATGACTGGCTCATTCGAGCACGCTCCGAGGAACAATCACACCGAGACACATTGACCGCCCTACAGGCACTCGAGAAACACGGCTGGGTAGTGAACTGGGCCAAAAGCCATCTGGTGCCCACAAAACAGATCGAACATCTGGGGGCACTAATCAACATGTCACAGGGATGGGCAAAACCCTCTCAGACAAGGGTGCTCAATCTGATAGCCCTGGCTCGTCACATGAGATCCCGCCATCAGACAACCATGGGACGCATAGCCCAGTTGCTAGGGTGCATGGCATCTTGCATAGACCTCATACCCTGGGCCAGATGGCACATGCGACTGCTTCAGACCTAGGTACTCACTTGGGGATCACCGAACGAGTACAACCTACAAATCATAGTCCCACTTCCACCATCGGTGAGACACTCTCTAACATCGTGGACAGTGAAGTCCAACCTCACAAGAGGGGTCCCACTAGAGGCGTCTTACTCTGCCACAATAGAAACGGATGCGAGCCTGTCTGGCTGGGGAGCGTGCTTGGGCGACTTGATGGCTCAAGGCCTATGGACGCCAACGGAAGCCAAATTATCCATCAACATCCTAGAAATGAGGGCCGTAGCTCACGCCCTCTAGGCTTTCAGATCATTCATCTACAGCCAGTCTATTCTTATACGCTCAGACAACCAGGTCACGGTGGCGTATATCGCAAAACAAGGTGGCACCAGTAGCAGAGCCATGCTGAGGGAGGCAACGTCAGTCCTCAATTGGGTTCAGACCAACCTCAGCCACCTCGGCGCAGTGCATCTCACAGGCAGACTCAACGTGCGAGCAGACTGACTCAGCCGGCAACAGGTTCACCCAGGGGAATGGCGGCTCCATTCCGGCCTCTTCCAGATGATCCAGGAAGCCTGGGGATCAGTGTTCATGGACCTCACGGCCACAACGGAAAACACACAGGTTCAGGTGTTCTATTCATGGTTCAGAGAAAGCCGGTCCCAGGGAACTGATGCCCTGTCACAACCATGGTCCCGGGAGCATGCCTACGTGTTCCCACCCCTTCCTTTACTCCCACAGGTACTAAGCAAGATCCAAGCATCTTGGTGTACCATCATCCTAGTGGCCCCCTACTGGCCATGGAGGACGTTGTTTGTCACGGTCCTCTACATGGCACTAGCCAGCCTCAGATTGCCTTACCGAGCAGATATGCTGACACAGGGCCCAGTACTCCACCCGGCCCCACAGACTCTGAAACTCATGGCTTGGCTCCTGAAAGGAAGAGACTGATGAGAGCAGGCTACCATGAGTCCCTCATATTGACGCTGCTACACTCTAGACAGGCCTCGACCACATCCACCTATGGTAGACAATGGTCTCTATTCGTGAAGTGGTGTCGAGAGCACGGTAAGGACCCAGAGCAACCAGACATTTCAACCATTCTTTTATTCCTCCAACTGGGAGTAGACAAGGGGCTGGCCCACTCATCCCTTAGAGTACAACTCTCAGCCATTGGAGCAGCCATGGGCCCCATCGAGGGATACAGCCCGGGAGCACACCCCGACGCCCTACGCTTCCTAAGAGTAGTGGAAGTGCTGCAACCCAGAGTCAGACCTGCCATCGCACCATGGGATCTCCCACTGGTACTGGACTCCCTCAGTTCAGCTCCCTTCGAGCCGCTCCACGAGGTGGACCTATTCTGGGTCAGCCTCAAGGCTTGCTTCCTTGTCACCATCTGCTCAGCTCGATGGATCAGAAAGCTAGGGGTACTATCATATAAGGAACCTTATACAGTCTTCACCCCTCAAGGAGTCCGCTTATGAATGGTTCCAGCCTTCCAACCGAAGGTATCCACAACGTTCCACAGGGAACAGCCCATCAAGTTGCCTACCTTCTCTGGAGGCACACAACAGGGCGTTAAGCCGATCCCACACCATCTGGATGTTGGGATCACCCTCTCCATTTACATAGCCAGGACGTTGCCCCTACGTAAGACGGAGAGATTATTCATCGTCACAAGGGGACAAAGACAAGGTAAGGTAGCCTCCAAGACCACGATCGCTGGCTGGCTCAGAAGAACCATACAGGAAGCGTATCTAGCCAAGCATATGACACCCCCCGAGGGTATCAAGGCCCATTCTACTAGATCAGTAGCCACATCCTGGGTGGAAAGGGCGAACGTGTCTTCAGAAGACATATGCAAAGCAGCAACATGGACTTCCATCCATACGTTTGCCAGACACTATAGGCTTGAGCACCTGTACAACATACAGCCCACGGTCACCACACAGAGTCTCCTAGCAGCCACATCCACCTCTCACTCATAGACCACTCTGTTTCCCTCCTTAGGGTACAATACTGCTACTTACCTACCCATGAGGTAATGTCTGGAGTGCCATGGATGGTCAACCAATCACAATGGGTGTTTACTCACCTGGTAAAGGTGATTGTGTTGGTTGACATCCATGGCACTCCAAGACCCTCCCAACAGATTACTCAGAGTGACCAGGACTGGAGTTTTTCTCAAACATATCTCATGAAGGGGTAGGGTATATTCCCCTACGGGCTTGACCACAGGGGTGGAGAATTCTGACAGTCAACCTATTATGGGTCGAGATTAGATTGTAAATAATAGGGAAATAAAAATGGGCCTATTGGCCACACGAGCTCACATCTCAGATTGCATCATTATGTACAACGGTTGTATTGTTTTTTCTTGGTTTTTGTATTTGAGCTTTACTAACCTTGATTTCGGCTATGGAAGATTCAAACTGGAGAGCAGGGGTTTCTGGGACCTGGATATACTAGAAATTTAATCCTAGAGTCATGTGCATCACTAGCCTATCAGGTGGGCTAAAACCCATGAGGTAATGTCTGGAGTGCCATGGATGTCAACCAACACAATCACCTTTACCAGGTGAGTAAACACCCATTTTAGTCAGTATACTATAAATGGTACATGTCATGTTTATAAGGCAAATCATAAAACCAGTATCTTGAAAATGTGGGGTCAAAATTGGAAAACAAAATGCAGTTAACAAACTTTGTACGTAGTGCCAGTCTTGACCCCAGCAGGTATGCTTTGTGATCCTGTGCTGGTGAGCTAAGTTGAGAGTGAGCTCAGTGACCCAGCTGGATGGGGTGAGGGTTGGGGGATGGTGCTGTTAGGCAACACCCCCCAGCCAGGGAATGAAAGGTGCAAGGCTATTTGCACAGGCCCAGGAACCATATAGATATAGTGAAGACAGTTGTCCTTTTGGCATAGGACCCTGGACCTCTGCATCACGGATGGAAGAGGGCCCTGTGCATTGGCTGACAGATGCACTCTTTCCCCTGTGCTTCTGTATCTGCAGTCGCATGGAAGTGCAGGGACCACAGGGGCCCTGTGCTTTTGCAGCCCACCACACAGCTCCATGATGTCTTCACATCCATGCTGCATGGAAGTACAGGGTGTAGGCAGATGACATCTTCCCTTGGTGCTGAGCAGCTGTATCTGTTCATGCAAGTCCCAAAGGGACCTACATGAATGAATAAACTATTCTACTGTCTCAAAAAGAAAGGAAATTCTTTGCAAAAACCTTCATTAATGTACCAGTTAGGGTAACTTAATGCCACAAAAGTAGGGAAATGTAGCATTAGGGTTTTAAAGACTGTACTACTATGAGGCACTGGCTTACGGTCTGGGGGAGGGGTGAGCATTAGCGTACATACCACAAGGAAGACCCCACCACTGATTCACCAAGACTCTGGAGACCCTAAACCCTAATGTTTTTTCCTGTTGATGCTTGGCGGATGGGGGTGGGGAGTTAGCGTTAGGGTTGGAAACCCTAACGCCACATGTCCCTACTTTTGCGGCATTAAATTATCCTAACTGGTGTATTAGCAAAGTTTTTTGCAAAGAATATGAATATGGGTGTTGTAAGGGTTGTCTCTTATGGTTTTGCAAGGATCTGTCATGTGTATTGGGCAGAATGACTGCAAAGTGAAGCTAAGCGGTTTTACCTGCCGAATTCAGTATAATGGACCCTTATCAATTCTTAAGAGACAATCTTTATTACACCCATTTTGGATTTGGAATACATTACATCCTAGACTTACTGGACAAGCTGAGCACTACCAACCTCCCAGCTCTCACTGTTGACTGGTTCCGTTCATACGGCATGGGCTGTCAACAGTCAGTACAGGTGGGAGGCACCCTGTCCCCTTCCCTCTCCTTCATAGCAGGGGTCCCACAGGGCTCTATACTGTGTCCTATCCTGTTCTCAGTTTTCCTCAGTGACCTGCCCTCTGCCTATGTCTCATCACATATCCACATGTGTATAGATCATACAGTCGATTACATCTCCAGCCCCTTGGCTTCTGCTGTGGAAGGTCTGCATCAGCAGGACTTCCGTAATGTGCCGCGCTGGTTCCACGCTAATCAACTCAGTGTTAACACTAAGAAAACAGTGTCCATGACCTTCAGCACCTACCATAAACTAGCCAGGCTGTCACTGACACCATCTGCCTTCTCCATGCTGGACGCCACCCCTCTGGAGGTAGTCTCTGCCTTCAAATACCTTGATGCATGGCTTGACAGTAAGCTTGACTTCTCTGTCCACATCAACACCAGCCATAACAGACTTTACCCCAAAGGTGCCCTGTATTGCAACAAGGACTGCCTCCCCTCTCCCCCAGTCTGCCAGGAGCTCGTCACCAAAATGGTTCTCACAGTCTTCGGCTATGCAAATGTGGTCTATGGCACTGCCCCTTCCTCCTACCTAGCCAGACTGGATACTCTCCACAATGTTTTCTGTAGTTTTGCTACCAACTCTCCCTCCGGTGCTCATCACTGCTCCCTCTACTTCTCCCTTTCCATCCTGTCACTCCCTTCATGTTGCCAGTCCCACTGTGCCTCCTTCATTGCTAAATACTGGTTTGTGTCCCTTTCCCCCACCTCTCTTCACTTCTCTCCCCGTCCCCTCCTCTTCCTACTTCCTCTGCTCCAGGGATCCTCATACCTTCTCCATTCCCCACCCTCACTCCTCTGCTGGGCAGTCTGCCTTCTCCTGCAGCCTCCCCTCACTCTGGAATCTGATCCCATCTACCATCTGTCTTTCCTCCTCTTTCCCAGCCCTTAGATGCCAGTTAAGGCACCTCCCTGCATTCCTCATCCACCCCTTCTTGACTCTCCTTTCCCTCCCTCCTGTCCTTCCCTCTTGCAAATTCCCTCCCTCCATTAATTAGTGTTAAGGTACCCACACCAGCACTCTGATTCTATATCGCAATGCACAGTCACTGTCTCCAAAAGGCACTGTGCAGTTTATTTAATAGTTACATGCTTGTCTACATTTCATTGCTATGAGCCATGGTGCTGTTTACCTGCTTATTTATCCTAATGCTCTCACACCTGTTTAGCTGTCTTTGTAACTGCTACCTGATGTTTTTGCAATTTTTGCAATTTTTGTGAATTTTGTAATTTTTAATTTTTCTGAACTCCCCCCCCCCCCAAGTTGCACCTGAAAACAAGCCTTGGCTCAGCATGCATTTCCCTGTTACCAAACTTTTAAATAAAAAAATAAATAATATTCATATTGCTCTGCAATGGATCACCATAATATGTGTGTATAGTGTTTTTTTTTACAATTATTTCTGTGTGTTCTTCTTTTGTTTTTGATTGTGGTTTTGTTATGTAGAGAGAGAGAGAGAGAGAGAGTTAAAAGCAAGGATCTGTTCTATCATCTCCTATTCTATCATTTGCCTATCTCTTGCCTATCTGTGCAATCAGATTTTCCTTGTGGCACCTAGAAATTATTCTGATGGTCTCACAATCTCCCCCGTTTTCACCTTTCCTTCACTTGCTGTCTCTGCTCTTTCTTCCCTTGCTTCTGTGTGGTTAAAAATATATGCAACTCTTTATGTGAAAGTGAGATCCCTTGGTTTGCAAATGTATACAATTATATTGTTGAAATGATTACAGACACTTATTTGGGTTTATATCGAACACGGGATTAACCTTGAGGTACATTTTGACTTCCACAAGCTTGTTTTTTTCCTTTATTTATTTATTTATTTTATTTTAATTATTTCACATAAAACTCTTTAGGCAGGGCATATTTACTAAGAGTTTAGAGTCAGCAACAGCAGCAAACAGTGAGTACAAGGGATACGCATGTATCCAGTACAACTCAAATACAATTTACAAAAATAATACAATACTATACAATACATCATAGTAAGATTACAGTTTAGCAACAGTAAACACTTTTTTGTCACAGGCTAGAAACAGTTATACAATTAATGCTGCCACAGTATTAAATAAACACATGGGTGTCATGGTAACATAACAGATCAAGTAAGGTGCTACAAAGCAAATAGAAAAGATAGTCAGTGGTAGCAGTTGCAAGAACTACATAGGGTGAGGGAGGAGAAAAGCTGGACTTAAACAGGTTCAAAGTGCAGTCAGTTTTTAATGAGGGAGGTAGGTTATTCCATAACTTAGCAAATCAATAAGAGAAGCTAGCTTGGCCAAGGAAGGTTTTTCTTTGTGGGAGTATCAGAGTGAGTCGCACCACACGCCAGGTGGCGTATGTTTGGTCAATAAAGTTGAACGTGGCCTGTAGACAAGGGACAGTGAGCCACAAAGAGCTTTTCTACTAGTGACCCAGGTGTGATAGTGCAGTCTAGAGTCCAGGTTGAGCCAATTTAGGCTGCTATACAGCACACAGGTGTGAGTGTCATATTTTTGGCCAAATGCGAGGTGGCAGGCTCGGTTAAGGAAACCCCTGACTCTTGATTGGACACAGTTGCTCACAGAACCATAGACTGCAATCCCATAATCAGTTATGCTGGCAATGAAGCTCTGTACCAAGAGTTTCTTGATCTCAGGTAGGAAATTGTTCCTATGCCTGTAGAGTAGCCCTAGCCTGGAGTTAACAGTCTTAACTAGTAGATCAATGTGAGCAGCAAAGGATAAAGTAAGGTCAAGGGTAACCACAAGGTACATAAATGTTTCACTTGGTCAAGTCTGCATGTCAGCAGGAAATCACCCCTGGGACAGTATGGGATCTATTCTCAAAGATTGGTGCAGGGTGCACAGATGCCCTGTGCCAATGGAGCAGCTGCTCCGAACACTTTGGTGCATGGTGCACCCTATTCTCTCTTTTTTTTTTCAAGTTGAATAAACAGTACTTTATTAAATTTTAAAACACAAACACAGTCAGGTTGAAACCACAGTAGAAACTAACACCAACAAGTTGAATATAAACTGAGTAATTAAAACATATAGATTAAGGAAAGGCAAGATACTATATAGTATAGGCATAAATTCAATTCAAGTCAACTTTATTTTTATAGCACCTTTCAAAAACCAAGGCGCTTAACATAAAAACAAGAACAGCTGATATAAATAACATTTAAAACATAAAACTGAGCAGGATAGCACTTGATACAGGCAGTTCAAACAAACAGAAGTTCTTCATCTAAGACTCTCTTTAAAATCTCCAGCTCTTTCTATCTCTCAATGAAACATTAAATATAAACAATACTAACAAACCCCTCCTCCACCACCAAACCTCCCCACCACCTCCACCACTGGAGGATCATATGAGTAAAAAAAAAAAGAAGGAAAAAAAGAAAAAGTAAAAGTAAAGGCAGTGTTTTTTTTTTTTTTAAATCCAAATGTACACAATCGATGAAATGCCAATAACTGCCAATTGCGGGACTACATAACAGCAGAGACTATGGAGATAATAACACATCAGGACTAGAAGACCTATGGGAGGAAAACACAGGACATCAAATCCCCAACCAACTATAATGTTAACAGGGTATACAAAGGTTCCCAAATCTGCTGTTAAGTGCAAAGATGATTCAACAAACTGGCTATGGTCCGTTCAGCCTGTAAAGCAAAGAGAATCTCCTGAAACCACTCAGTCACTGATGAAATATGTTGATCAAGCCAGTGTCACATTATAACCTTCTTCACACAGAGACCAGGGCCATATATTGTCATTGGTTGCCAATCAAGGTGTCTCTGTAATCCCCCAGTATACAAATATCTGGAAGGAAGGTTACAGACAGGCCAAAAAGTGAGTCTAATCTGGACCAGATTGCATTCCAGAAGGGAGTAACTTTTTCACGGTGCACCCTATTCTCATAGATCATGAGCCTTTGTGACACTACACCCTTTTTACGGCGGCTTGCACCAGAGACATGGCGCAAGCCCAGTAACAAGGTTGGCGAAATTATACCAACAAAAGCTGGTCTAACTTGCTGCATGTGGTGCATGGAGGGCTCCCCTATGTCTTAATTGGTTGCATCTGTTAGGAAGACTAATGTACTCTTCAGACTGCTCACAGGAAAGAAATTGACAAAATCTTAGCAACATTTTGTGGAACACTGGTGTAATTTACAAGAACAGGCTACAGAATTTAATTGCCAGGAGAAGACAACTTATAAAAAGAGAGCAATGTTTCATTGAGTGATAGAAAGAACTGGAGATTTTAAAGAGAGTCTTAGATGAAGAACTTCTGTTTGTTTGAACTGCCTGTATCAAGAGCTATCCTGCTCAGTTTTAGTTTTTGATTTTATTGCTATTGATAATAATAAAATGCTACTTGAGAATTTTATATATTTCTCCTGGTTTGCCTATGCTTCCAGACCTATACCTTGATGGCAGGTTTCCCTTTCTACTTTGTAAGGCTTTAACTAAAATAAGACAACATCTGACATCAGCTGATGTGGACTCACATGACCAGGTGGTATCCATTGGAGTCTGATGTAGTGATGCGCAGGTTGTTAGATTCTATGTTCATCATGACGGCATGAAGATCATGGAATACTTTCATAAAGCTGTTGAAAAGGTTTCTTTTGGTTGGGATGCAGAACATTGTTGTGGTCTGTCTTTTTTAGGAATTTTGGCAGTAGCACTGGTGTAGAGCCTGTAGGATATCTTTACAGAGAAAAATGCAAGTAAGGAAATGAATAGGGCTGTGCAAACCTCCCAAAATTTGATCGTGCAAATTTAGACCATTGAACTACGTAAATTTTACCAAAGTTCTCTTAATGGCAGACTTGTTTGTACTGGTTCAACCATTAAAAAGCATTAGGAAATGAAATAAAATGAAATAACATAATGCACTGGGCTGATAAAGCACCCAAAACAGCAGGATGGTGTAGTGGGCCACACTGAGAGGTACTGGCTCCTAAAATTATGTCTGTTTAGTCAGTGCCAATTCCAAATATGGACAATGTTAGTAGTAAACAAGAGTATGTGGCTAACAACACTCAAAATAAAATGGTTTCTAAGGCCTATGCATACCCACAAAATACTATGCAGAATCCCACAGAATTGGTTAATGATTCCAAAAACTGTGTGCCCATTGGGACAGTGCCATACATGGACATTGGATAATGCTTCCTGTTATGCCATGGATAAGTGTTGTACACACTGGCTTCATGGTCAGCTTGTCCAAAAATTATTTATTTGGCCTGTGTTGACCTGCCAGAAATTCACAGAAGAATCATTCATCTGAAGAAAACTGATGACAGCATTGCAGCATCCTATAGTGTGTGTGTGTAGGAACTGGTTAAAAAATGGATACAAAAGCCCTCCCCATCCACCTCCTTCTCTGTCTTTAGCTCAGCTAGAAATGTAGGTGATTTATTATTCATAAGCCATGGCAAAAAGAGCTTTTGAAAAAGTAGTATGTCAATTTTTTAAAAAGTAAGCATTTCTACATTTTAGGTTCTTCTGTTGGTGACAATATTGGTTGCAGCACTGAAAATTCTATCTGAGTATGTACAAACCCAACATCAGCTGCCTGTCCAAACAAAGTACATATCTTACTTAGGAGTCAATAAAAGAACTTCTATTTAAAAAGTGAGACCAAACAGGTAGCACTCCCCCATGTGACTGTCAACGTTTCACGTCTCACTGATGCTTTATCAAGATATTTTGATAAAGCATCAGTGAGATGTGAACATCAATGGTCACATGGGGGGGGTGTTACCTGTTTGGTTTTAATTTTTAAATAAATGTTCTTTTATCAACTCCTAAGTGAGGAGTGTACTTTGTTTGGATGGGCAGCCAGTGCTGGATTTGTACTGAAGTAGTTTGTTTCTACTTGGCTCTGTCCGGTGGTGTCCTAAGCCACCAGTTTTACTTGTTTGGTTTCTCTGAGTATGTTACTTGCAGGTGGGCAAACTGAGATGTTCAACAGCTATGTACTGTATGTCAAAGAGGGCTAAACTATCTTTTTTTGGTACCACTGCAACAGAGGCCCATCTCCTTCTGCTAGTGGCACTTACTTATCCAAATAATCCTGTGTGGAGGGGTTGTGGGATAACAGAAGGACCAGACTCAGAACTTCAGGTTCAACACACAATTTCTGTGTGATGTTTATTTAAAACACAGGGGATAACCATAAGCAATGGCATATCCCTTCTTTAATGCATCAGTTTGCAGCAACAGACTATGCATGTCCTTCCTCTGCACTTAACCAGCACCCACTGATCTATTGCTCTATCTCTTCAGTGGAAATTAATTCATTCCCTATATTGATCGTGTGTGTTTGGGTGATGGGGAGCTCAAATAGAAAAATCTCAAAACAAGCTAAATGCAAAGAACCTCAGTGCAGAAGCACTGAAGCGAGGGTTACCCCAAAGGACACTGGCAATAAAGCCAAGTTTAAAAGAAACACAACATCACACATACCCCCATAATGCAAAGCATCATGGGATGTATATTCAAATCATCATGAAATTTTAGGCTGGTTCTGCTTAAAGCAGGAATGCATGGTGCCAAAGGGCCTCTCAAACAATCCATAATTTACATGCATTTTAACTAAGACAATGGGAGGGTTTCGGATATTTCTATCCCAGTAACTTAATTCTATAATATAGTCACCTAGTAATGTTTTACCTTTGTCAAAATCACCTAGTGCCATGGTATTTTCAACATATATAGAATTCATACACATAAGGCATACATTAAGGTATTTTATGACATATTGCTATTGCATACTAAATCCAACAATGAGGAACACAGCCTGGTGTTTTACATCAGCTCGGAGGTCACCTCAATAACCTCCCTGTATGAGGACCTGAGAGGGAAAACAAAAATTAAAGAGGACACTATAGCATAGTCAAGAAATTGGAGGGGGTGCCCATAGGTGGCCAACCTTATGGAATAGAAATTGTAAAGGATAAATTAGGCTAAGAAATAGAAGAATTGTTGCAACAGATTTAAGAAAAGGTTGGTCCTCAAGAGTGGCAGGATCTCCCTGTCACATCCTGCACCATTTTGTTTGCTAGCATCTCAGGCATCACTGTGTCAGGAAGTGAATTGCCATGTTTTTTCATCAAGCCATAGCCAGACAGCTGTTTTCATAGTGGTTTGTCATCGATGGCTGCCTTTCTGTGGGGGGGGGGGGACTGCAGTTGCAGGAGCAGCAGCTGTAGTAGCAGGTTGACTTGGAGACAAAAATGAGTGACTCCTGTGATGTTAAATAGTAGCAGTGGAAACACATTGGGATCTTCCTTCTTCCCTCTCCCCCACCTGGCCTGTCAGTGCGATTGCAAGGGATGATGATGAGTCTGCTTTGTTTGTATTCCTGGTCTTACTTTGTGCCATACGTACAGAGACCAGATGGATAAGCCACGCTTTATAAGATTTCTGATCCATACCACATTCTTATACATCAAGGAATGTCTCAAATGTGCCTTTGAGCTGAGGGTCCAAGAGTGACCACAGTGTAGTAGCCATCTGTACACATTTTTGAAATGCATGTGTCATTCCAGAAATGTGATCTTATCCTTTCTACTAGACTGAGAGCTGTGGTATCCTCCTTGTCCTCATATTGTATTTTCATATGAAGAAGTTACAGGTTACTGAGGGCAATGAGGGGGAGTACCTGACTTAGACCAGCTGCATCAGCACCTCCGTTGCCTTGTGGCCTCCTCAAAGGACTTCAGCACAGTGCAGAGGGTCTCCATCAGGTGCCACTGATTTGAGATGATGTTTACCTCTCCTTTGCTAATACCACACTCAACAGCATACTGGTGGCTAGCCTTCTGTTGTTGTAGCAGCCATTCCATCATGTAATAGGTGGACTTCCATCTTGTTGCTACATCTTGTTTCAGGTGGTTGAGGGGAAGGTGGTTCCACTGCTGAATGTTTCATAACAGCTTCCATGCCTTTACAGAATGGCTAAAATGACCAGAAACATTTGTGGCTTGAGGCTGACTTACATATGTCTACACAGGGGGCCTTCCTCATCTAGGAATCCCTGAACTACCAGATTTTTACAGTGAGCAAGACATGGAACATATGTATAATCCCCATTGTCAACTGCCTTTAAAATGTTCTTTGCATTATCTGATACTATGTGGTGCCAGCCACTTATCAAACATCTGTTGAAGAAAGTGTAACACGTTTTCTGCACTATGGTCATTGCAAACCCAACAATAAATAAAGTTGCCTGATGGCAGAAGTTGGGGGGCCACTGGTGACTTGCAGTTACTGCCACTGCTGCTGCTGCTGCTGGCACTTAACCCAGAGAAGGAGGAAGAAGAGGAGGGGAACAAAGAGGGAAAACTGACACAGTGGTCAGTCACTGCCATGTAATCAGTAGTTTGACCACTAGTCTACATGTCAGTGGTGATGTAAACAGCTGGAGCAAATGATGCTTTCAGGACACGTGACACAGCCTTGTAGACATGCTGATACAAATTAAGAAGAGCCACTGTGGAAAAGTAGGCACGGCTGGGCACGTGATACGTTGGCACTTCAACTTGCATTAGCAATAGGAAACCTGCATTGCTCACAAAATATAATGGTAGCAAGTTGTTGACTAGCATTTCCACAATTACTGTTGTTAGCTTTTTAGCCTCTGGTCTTTTGGCTTTATATTTCTGGCTCATTTACAGGGACTGGACTAGTGAGAGTTGAGTGTTTTTTTCCCTGGACATGACAGTTGTCTCCTATTTTTGCTACACCTGGGAGTGGGATTGGTTGGGGATTTGTAGCCACTCAGAGGTATGAGAGTCAATGGGCTAAACAACTGATGAATGGAAGATGTTGGAATTGTGCATTGGCTACCACTTAAAAGACTTTTTTCCTCTTCCTCTCTATCTGGTTTCCAGATGTTTTCCCTTTGGCCTCCATCATTATAATCATCAGCTTCCCTTCCTGGTGGTGCTGCTGCTGATACCATGCATTGGCATGCCTTCTCATACTGAGATCTCTGGGACTTCAGCAAATGCTTTTTCATGGTAGATGTTCCCAGCCTTGTTCCCTCCTTACCCTGACTTAACCTGTCTTTACATAAAAGACACACTACATTTGTTCGTGATTCTTTTTCCACTTGAAAGAAATCACACACCACCAATGTCACTGGTTTGGTCTTCCCTCCTGGCACTCTTGGCTGTTGCCTAATGGGCAGGCTACTGTGGGCTGCTTCCATATCATCCTCCTCCTCCTCTTCCTCCACCAGTTCTTCAGGTTTAGGGAGCGGTTCTTCTTCCTCTTTCATGTGTCCTGGGCCACCAGTTTTGCCTGTGTCTTCTTTATCTGCTGTCATTTCAGATGCTTGCTGTTACTTTTCTGCTTGTAGTTCTGTGGCCTTTCTTCTTTTGATTTGACCACTTTTGGTCTTTCTTGATCTCTTACTTGCACCTGCCCCAAGTTGAACTCCCACCTGTTCCACCTCCTCTCCCCCAAACTGCTGCTGCTATCACTGTTTTCAGGTATATAATCACTGTCTGTATCTCTGTCCCCAAAGTCTGCCAAATCACTTTGTTCCTCCTCCTCCTCTGCCTATGTCACCACCTGACAACCTCTTTTCTTATTCCTTTTTCTATAATCATTGCTCATGTTGCAACCTTTGCATTGCCACTGTGAATGGTTCCTATAATGTGTGATACTTCACGGACTGTTCAACCACTACTGTCATCTTCCTCTACACTTGTAGTTACCACTGAGGCAGAGGGTCTATGACCAAGCCCACTCTACTTTGATTTTGTTTTGATGTGACTGGATGATCCCATGCCACCATCTCCTTGGCCTGTTTCTCCATTTCTTAATACTTGCTACAGGACTCAGCTACTTGGATGATGAATGATGAAGAGTAAGACTTTTTTAATTTTTTTTATTTCAATTTTTTTTTTGTATGGGATGCCACAAAGGTCTACCAAAGGCCAGGCAAAGACTCACCACCAGCTGACACACTCTTGCTGCCCACTGTCCAGATCACACTGCAACAGCACAGCTCAGGTCAACACCTATCACGCACACACACACACACACACACACACACACATACACAGGCTGCTTCAGGACTCAGGAGAAGGAAGAAGAAGAGTAAGGAACTTCAGCAATTTACAGGAACGTGGAGTATTTTTTTTTATTTAATTCATTTTTTTTTACTTTTATTTTAGGTGTCATCAAGGTGCCAACTGCCAGGGGCTGAGCACTGGCACACTACCAGCCAGCACACACTTGCTGTCCACTGCCCAGATCACACTGCAACAGCACAGCTCAGGATGATGCACAGATAGGCTACTTCAGGACTTAGGAGGAGGAGGAGGAGGAGGAAGGAACTTCAGCAACTTAAGGGAATGTGGAGAATTTTTTTTACCTTTTTTTATGAGATGCCACCAAGGTGCCACCAGTTCACTGCCAGCTTGCACACACTTGCTGCCCTCTGCCCAGATTACAGTGCAACAGCACGGCTCAGGATGACACACACACAGGCTAATTCAGGACTCGGAAGAAAGGAACTGCTGTAACTTGGGGGCACTTGAAGACTGAGAGTTTCAATTTGAAAGTGCCACAAAAAGAAAAAAAAATATTTTTTTAAATTGTTATAGCACGCCACCAAGCAGCCAACTACCAGGGGCTGGGTACCAGCATGCTACCAGAAGGCACACACTTGCTACCCTGCCCACTGCCCAGATAACACTGCAAAAGGCTGTGACAGGACATAGGAGGAGGAAGAAGTAACTGCTGCTACAAGAAAGCCTGCAACTGGGGGACAAATGTAGAGTTGAGAGTCTTTTTGAGGTTATGTGTACTTTCAGCACAGAGATACATGGTATAAATGGGTGCTGATACATCATGTTCTCATTTGCAACTGCAGCTGTCAGGCACAATGTGATTTCAACAACCAGAGAATGAAAACTCCCAGGTTAGTTACAGGGGCTGGTGTGAACGGTGAAAACATACTAAAGCAAACAAATACACTAAGACTCCTCCTAAACTATTAACAGCAGGAGACTTATTCCTGGTCATCTTGGGTCTCTAAAAACCCTCCTATGAGACCATGATTGGTCTCTGATAAACACAGCCTCCAACATTGACACTGCTCTTGAATATTTTATCCGCAGCTTTAATAGCGCCTGTGATGTCCATGCCCCATTCAAAAAAACACAAGATTAAAGGCGCCAACAACCCTTGGATTAACGCTGATCTTCTGGAACAATTGAGGTCCTGGGATCATCTTTGGTATCTGGCCAACTTGACTGGCACCCAGGCTTACAAAGCAGCAAGAAATGCCTGTACTAGAGCAATTTGAAATGAAAAGGTAAGATACTACAGGATCTCACCCGCTAACTCATGGGAAGAAGTTTTGGGTGAATCTTTCTGAAGTTACAGGGCATATCCCCAAAGTACCACCCTCTATGCTCAATGTAAATGCCAGCCTCGCTCTGGACCAGGTCACCATGGCTAATGCTTTTAATGTGGCATTCACCGATCTTAATCATATGCTTCCTCCAACCTTCTTTGACACTCCACCAGACTCTCCAGGCTTGGACAAAGCAAGAATAAGACAGGGCCAGCCACCTTTCTATTTTAAAACTATCTTGGAGGCCCTAGCCAAAAAACAACTGCTCAAAGTGCTTGGGAGGTCCAGATGCAGTGGCGACTCCCTAGACCTGAAACTCTTTGTTCTCACCATTGACGAAGTCCTGACCCCACTCATCAAAATCCTCAACTGATCCCTAATGCTTTCTCAGTTCCCCCAAATATGGAAATCTGCTGTTGTGACACCAGTTCACAAAAGTGGGGATAAGACCCTAACCTCTAGCTACAGACCCATCTCCATTCTTCCCCCTCTCTCGAAAGTACTGGAGAGAATTGTTGCTGATCAACTTACAGAATACCTTGCTAACCACAATCTGCAATGTCAGGAGCAGCATGGTTTTCGAAGAGGACATAGTACTACCACAGCTCTCCTTGAATTCACCACTTACATCCACAATGCTCTGGATCAGGGACATCTTGTTGGCACCACTTTCATCGATTTGACAAAGGCATTCGACACTGTCAACACTCCTTGCTATTTGAACAATTATCTTGCCTTGGCCTCTCAGATGACACTGCACGATGGCTCCAAAGCTACCTTAGCGACTGAACCCAACAGGTTAGAGTTGGTGAGTCCCTCTCACCCTCCCGTCTGATTCACTCTGGAGTTCCCCAAGGGTCCATCTTGGGTCCCTTGCTTTTCAGTATTTTTCTGAACAATCTCCCTGCATCATGCCCTAATAGATTCCTGTTATATGCAGATGATGCAGTTATGTTCACCTCCCACCCTGACCCCTCCCTCCTACAATTACAACTGCAAACAAGCTTTACGCAAGTGGAGACATGGTTTAAATCTCAAAAACTCATACTAAATCACAAAAAAAACTAAAACAATGTTGTTTCATGGCATCCATAACAAACATAAAAACAAATGTCTGTCTATCACAAACAGTGAAGGGACGTTGCTCGAACATGTTCAACTGTTTAAATACCTGGGGTTTACCCTCGGCAGCACCTTGTCTTACTCTGAACACATTGAGAGCATTGCCAAGATTGTGAACACTTGCATAGGACTTCTTTTTAGACATAGGAGCTGCCTCACCAATGAAGCCCTAAGCATTGCCATTGAGAGTTCTGTTATATCAATAATCTACTATGGGCTTGTGATCTATGGCTCTTCCACTGACTCTGCACTTCGATGAATAGCCATTGCCCTTAGCAAGGCATGTTGTCTACTGACCTCTGTCTCAAGCCTCTCAAATACCTGTCACATCTACAAGCAAGCAAACTGGCTACAACTCCCCAGCAGATTCAAGTACCAGACCTGTATGCTAACAAAAAAAATTACCTTAAATCTCCTACCCTCAAGGGTTCAGTCCTTACTGGCCCCCCGCTGCAACCCCCGCCTAACCAGGAGCTCAGAATATCTTACTTTTTCTGTTCCACACTGCTGCACTACCCAAGGACAATACTCCTTTACATACAGAGCCTCATCCTGGTACAACTCGCTTCCACCTGCGGTTACCAATGACACTACATGGGCACTTTCTAGTGCAACCTGCATCAGCACCTTGTCACAATGGCCTCCTGTGAATATTTCTCCCAACTAAACTTACTCTCCTTCCTTCTAATTTCCCCCCTTTAAGTCCCTCCCACCTTTACCCCCCACTATCTCCTATCTCCCCCCTTTTATTTCCCCACTATCTCAATAAACATGGAGCAATGGCATTAGGTGTTAGTTTCAAAATAGCATTGGAAAATCAGACTTTAAACTAGGAAGCAGGGGGGAAACATTGTCATAAATCAATCCAACAGGAAAAACTCAGATGTCAAAAACTAGCAGAGGCAAACAAAGAATAAAATATTTATTTATGAATGCTAGAAGTTTATCAAATAAATTTGAGAAAATACTAATGTTAACATCACATGATCAGGCTGACCCAGTGGCGCAGAGGGTTGAGGCACTGGATGCCACACCTCGCACCACACCGGCCAGGTTCAGAAATAAGCCTGGGTCATCAGAATAAATGGGGGGAACATGTCTTGACTGCCGGCTGGTGGCCCTCTGCCTTGGGAGGGTGTGAGAGGTGTCCTCGGAGCTTGACCACCCCCTGGTTGAGGCCAGAGTGGCAGCACCACTCCAAGGACTACTGGCGTTAGGCCGAGGGAGGACTGAAGAGACCTTGCACTGGAGCTGTGGTGCATATGTGCACCTCCACGTGCCCTCGCCACCACTTCCAGGGGTCTCAAGCGTAGGATCATGGGCGTAATGGAGAAAACAGTGGGGGCCACCAAGGATGATGCCTCTGGACTGACTTAGGGGATCTGCCAGGGCATGCATAGCATCTCAAGACCCCGAAAGATCCTGAGACTAGTAGGGTTGGTGGATGACGAGGGTGACCTGCCATAGGAGGATAAAGAAAGTTGGAAAAAAATAACATTGCAGGATAAGCCAGACTTATTAGCCATCACAGTGATCTGGTCATCTGAATCTGTGCAGTCTGGGCAGTGTAGAATAGGATCTGACTCTGGTAGCAGGGAGCAGCATGGTACAATAACCCTAACTGTGGAGGCAAGGGGGCTCTATAGTGTAGCAGGGCACAGTGGTGGCAGGGGACAGAGGACAAAATGGTGCAGAAGCCTTGCCTATGGAGCAGAACACAGGTGGGCATCAGGGTACAGCAGCCCTGACCATGGCACAGGGTGCACATGGTGCAGTAGCCCAGCCCATTTGGGGCAATGGAAGTGTATAGCAGGGTACAGCAGCCTCAAGTGTGGGGGCAGGGGGCATGGAACTCTATGGTGTAGCTCAGCACAGCCGCCCCAACTATGGAGACAGAAGCAGGGGGCAACAGGGCACATGGCTCTGACTGTGGGAGTTGGGGACAGAGGGATACAGGGTGCAGCAGCCCCCCACTATTCAGGAAGAAGACAGGTGTGGCATCAGGGTACAGCAGCCAAAACTGTGGGATAGGGTGCAGCAGCCGTGCCTGTTTGGGACAAGGGATGTGGGCAGCAGGGTGTAGCAAAGGATCTGACTCTGGTGGCAGGGGGGCAGCAGGATGAAACTGCCTGAACTGTGGTGGCAGGGGACAGGATGCAGTACATGCCCTAACTCTTGTGGCAAGTGGCAGCATGGTGCAGCAGCCCTAACTGTGGAGGCATAGAGCTGTGGAGCACAGCAGGCCACAGCAACCCCAACTGTGTAGACAGCAACATGGTGCAGCAGCCCTGGCTGTGGTGACAGGGGACAGAGGACAGCATGGTGCAGAAACTTTGACAGTGGGGCAGTACACAGGGGGGCATTAGGGTACAGCAGCCCTGACTGTGAGACAGGGTGTGCATTGTGCAGCAGCCCTGCCAATTTGGGACAATGGAAGTGGGTAGCATGGTGCAGCAAAAGCCCCACCTCTGGTGGCCTGAGGCAGCATGGTGCAGCAGCCCCAACTGTGAAGACAGAGGCCCTGGGACTCTAGCACTTAACAGAGCACAGCAGCGCTGACTGTGGAGACAGGAACAGGGGGCAATAGGTGCAGCGTCCCTGACTGTAGGGGTGGGGGACAGAGGGCAGAAGGGTGCAGCAACCCCTACTTTTGGGTCAGGGGGCAGCAGAGAGTAGCAGACCTGATTGCTTAGGCAGGGGATGGAGGCAGCAGGGTACATAATCCCTGACTGTGTGGGAGAAGACAGTGCAGGGTGCAGCAGCCTCGAATGTGGGGCTGGAGGCAGGGGACTTGTGTGGCTGGGGACATGGGGCAGCAGAGTGCAGCTGCCTCTGCTGTGGGGCAGAAACACCATGCATTGGGATGCTATATAGTGTTTCTAGTTATACACATACATGATGCATTTTCACACAGATACCTCCAAAGAACTGAAATGTATGAGTTGATACAGTACATGTGCCTGAAATAGCAGAATGTGACAGACATCTCTTTGTCAATCTGACATGAAAAAACATGTTCTCACATGAACCTATTTATGAAGGTTTCATCAAAGAAAAACTACTATGAATGAACACAATTTTGATTTATTTTATATCCGTTAAACAACCCTGTCTTATGTAGCTAGAAAAAAATGCAGTTTTGATGAGAAAGAACTGGCAGCTATGATACAGACAAGCTGATTTCTCACAGACAAAGATTCAAGCCACTTCAATTCAGCACTGAAACTCACATGATCAATTTTTTATAAGAATAGAATGATAGATTTTAAGCTAATCTATCTAAACACAAACCAGAGATTGAGTTAGTACAAAACCTGGAGAGCAAACCATTAACCCTACAGACTGCTCTCACTGGGAAGTGAAACAACTTTTCAGTCAAGCAATGCTGCTGAAGCAGCTCCAAGATGATGTCATTGCTGTCCAAGCCTCATTGAGAGGGACAGAAACAACTCCACTGTTTTCTATTACTGCAGACAAGTTAACAAATGCAGATTTAAAGAAAACCACAAAACCAAACAGCATGACATTTTCGGAAAACACTAATCATGACACAGGGACTCGAATTTAAACTTTTTCAGGCTTTTATTCAGAATATGTAAAAACTATTGCACATGATCTTTAATATATTGGATATCAATTTGGTTGGCTGATAGGTCACAGATAGTGGTGATAAACAGAAACCAATCACATAGCAGTAATGTGTCAAGTGGCATTCCACAAGGTTCAGTACTAGGTTGATTAATATTTCAAATCTTCATTGCAGATCTCACTAAACATCTAACATGTTGGTCTGCCATGCACGCAGATGACTCCAAAACTGGGGGCACTTGTAAAACTCTTATTGATGTATCCAGCCTTCAGAAAGAGCTAGACTACATTTCCGCTTGGGCTTTGGAGTGGAAAATGAACTTCAGTCATGATAAGTGTACGGTGATGCATTTAGGGACGAAGAATAAATAGTACTTATTTTTTGTGTAGAAAATAATTGGCAGTTACAACAAATGAAAGAGACCCGGGGGTTGTTATTTCTAATAATTTAGGTAATATTAAACAAACAAATGAAGCCATAGCTAAAGCAAACAAACTATCCTGGGCAAGTCAGAGGACTATTAGATCAAGGAACCCCTCAGTGATAACTCCATTTTATAGAGCTTATGTCCATCCACATCTGGACTCTGACAACTTTGGTGTCCATATAGCAAAGGGCACATAAATAATTTATAGAAGGTCCAAAGGAAAATTACCACACAAATCACCAGCCTTAAAGACAGATCATATCAAGAAAGACTTTCAGAATTAGGCTTAATGAACTTAGAAATGTGACGTATGAGAGGGGAACCTAATGAGAGACATTATAAATGATCCATATATGATGAATGATTTAGGCATTGAAATTAAGGAAAATAATATAGAAATTAGAGGCCATCTGTTACAGGTAAAGGGGCATAGATTTAACACCTTAAAAAGAACATTATTTTTCTCTTGGACAGTGGTTAATCCATGCCCCCCCCCACCTCCCCGATATCATCGTTAATAAGACTAAAGCTGAATTCAAAACTAAATTAGATAAATTTATACCATCAAGTGTCCAACTTCATTATTAATGGTGATTCAGAGAACATAGCCTTCCAGAGGGAGAGAAAAGACTGCCAACAATGTACTGTAACCATCTTCCATCGAGCAAGTATTAATGACAGCATATTTGCAGACTTACCTTGTTGTCAGTTGTATATTATGGTATCTTAAGCTTTACAAATGTAAACTGAATGTATTTTCTGTTGGTCACTACTATATGGTGGAACTGACATTTATATTGTTCACATGTTTTGCCCCCCCCGATGTGGGCATGGGCATTTTTAGTACTACTCATGATGACTATGACATCAAAACCATGAGTTACAACATGTCAATTATTATTTTCAACAAACCATACACTAGGGGTGTGCAGCAGATTGGGTCAAAGATTCATCCCAGGCCGGCCTGGTGGCACTGGATGCCACATATTGCGCCACACCAGCGACCCGGGTTTGGGAACGGACTTGGGTCACCGGGGGTCGGCAGGGCAGGGAAGGGACTGAGCATCTGCAGGACTGCTCTCCCTTCCCCAGGAGGTATCTGGGGTTAGCACCACTCCTAGGTGGCTCCTGGTGGTAGCTAGGGGCAGCGCTAGGAACATGCGGCGCCGACAGACATGGGGTGGAGCGGCGGCAGACGTTGGCATGTCAGTGTCATAGATGTCATTGCACGTCCATGCTCCAAGGTGGTAACCATCAAGGAAAAAATCCCTGATGGACCAGGGTGGCGATGAGGGCTCCAGGGACTGAACCCATATTCCCAGCACCGGACCATCTCTCCTCCAGATTCCCCCTGGTGCCAACCTGGACCAACCCTCTAATTACAGAATAGGCCACCAGGTAGGTGGGTGGGCCCTCCCCCGGGTGGTGATCCAGGGGGCTGGAAGGTCCTGGGTGGGGGATGCCCAGGGGAAGGGAGGAGAGGTGTCAAGTGGGGAGTAGAGACTAGGTCAAGTGAGCATCTCTGAGAGATGCCCTGGCCAACTGGAGCAGTAAAATAAAAAAAGAAGATTTGTCCCAGATGGGAATTGCCCGGTATGATGTTTCAGGCCAGAATTATGTCAGAGCAGGTCTAACCCAATTCATGACTGGATTTTTTAACATTTTTGAGGTTAAACAAATTTCCCATTTATCACTGTGCCTCCTACCTCCAGGACAAAAAAACTGACATATCTTCAGGGGCACAGCTCTGTCTGCCGTCGATCCTCTGGACTTCCCCAGGTAAGTTTGCTGCTACCACCATGCTCCCAGCACAAGGAATGAAGGAAGAGAGGAGGTGCTAAGCAAAGCAATATTCAGTGATGCATCTCGGCGAAGTTGTGTAAAAGCTTTCAATCACAAAAGATGCTGTTACACGAGAACTGCCACACAGGCGCGTCACTTAAATATGCACCCCGTGCTTGTGTGCTTCTCGTACCCGGCCAACAACCACATGGCTGATAATCTGCTGCTTACCCAATGTAATGGAGCATCAGGTGGAGCAGCCATGAACTGTGGGGGGGGGGGGGTTTGGATGATGAGGGGAACATGAAGCTGTGCACTCTGAAGATAAAATTGTATTTTATTTTAAAAATGGCAAGGGGGGTGCAGAGACCTGCCCTTAGTCAGCCTGTGCTGCAAGTCACATTGTAGCTGTTCTTAAGGGAGGACACAGAGCAACATTTAAACAATAATAATATCACAGATAAGACACAGCATGTATTTAGGAGAGGTCGGTCATATATTAATAACCAATTGGGATTCTTCAAATCAATAAGTAGGCTGCGGGACAAGGGTACACCTGTAGGTGTGGTCTTTATGGATTTCAGCAAGCCATTCAACGCTGTGCCACATGTAGAGTTACCGAACAAACTAGAAAACACAGGTCTGAATAGCAGTATAATGAGGCTGATAGGGAATTGGTTGATTGTTAGGAGACAAGGAGAAAGGATAAATGGGTTTCCATAAGATTCTGGGGAAGTGACAAGTGGGGTTCCACAGGGATCAGTGTTGGGTCCCACTCTGTTCAGTATTTATGTGGGAGGCATGCAGTGCACTGTTTGATGAGGGATGGATGGTAAAATTTGCAGATGATGTGAAAATCACATATGAAGTGGATACTGAAGAGGGTATAAAAAAAGTTACAGAATGAAATTAACACGTTAAGTGAGTGGATGCATAGGGTAACAAACTCTAACAAGAGCCAATATGGATGCAAAATAATGATATTGCAGGCAGTGAGAAATGTGTAAACCAGAGGGTATGTGAGATCACTGAGAATGAAATATACAGTTTTATTATGGAAAAGCTGAGTAATGCTGGAAGAGATAATAATAAAATAGTATTGTTGTTATAAATTGTTTTGTACATGTTATAGGAGTGGCTATAGCTATATATATATATATATATATATATATATATATATATATATATATATATATACACACACATATTCATGGCAGTCTGTGTCAGTGTGGTGAATGGCACTGACAATTGTTTTACATGCTTTTCCATCTGTACTAGTAAGATATACAGAGGAAGCACTAAGAAAAAGAGTGATGGCTGTGTTTTTTTTGTTTGTTTTTTACAGTTATTCAAGTTTGCAGAAGTAGTGAGATTTAGAGCTGCGATGTCCCAGTTCCCATGACAGTGCACTAATCAAACTGCCTCCACATTATCTTTACGCTGAGGAGAATACTATTATTACAAACACTTGTTATCAATGTGTATGGTAACTATAGAAAACAGTTAACTTGATATACACATTCAGGAGCAGCATGTCAGAAGAGAGGAGCAATAGATGTTTTAATTGTTTTTTAACTATATATGCAATACAGTAACAATAAATGTCAAGGAAACAGGTTAATTACAGTGGATAGCCCAACTGAGATCTTATGTTGTTGGGGTTCCTTCTAGAATTTCGAGACAGAAGCACAGGAAGGTCAGTGGACATGCTGAAAGTCACAGAGGTATTTTTTCAACCTAGTGTCCATATTTTACACAGTGTTCCATTCAAATCACTAGTCCACATTGTTACTGTTTTGGTCTTTACACTTCTTAACAATGACAATAAAAACTGCAAGCAGTCATAACCAAAGCAGTACTGCATATCTGTAATTTTTTCAAGCAAATCAGAGCCGGCCCAATGGCACTGAGGGTTGAGGCACTGGACACCACACCTTGTGCCACGCCGGCGACCCGTGTTCGAGAACGCGCACGGGTCATCGGGGGTCAGTGGGGATGAGGAAGGATTGAGCATCCCATGGACTGCTCTCCTTCTTTGGGGAGGGGGGGTTTAGCACTCGCCGGTACAGTAGCAGCCCCTGGTGGCAGCTGGGGGATTGCACTGCCTGGCCAGCAGAAGCATGGGGATTGAGGCTGTGGCGGATGCGTTTCGTGTGTGCACAGGAGCGTGCGCACGTCAAGCAGGGCATCATTGCACGTCCGAGCTAGGGGGAAACACTCATGGAAAACCCCCCAGCTGTGGATAGGTGAAGGTACCCACTATGGCGGTCCACACTCCCACCGTTGGACCTGCCTGCAGGAACCCCTCCCTCCGACTCCGATGCATTGGATTCATAGATAGAGCACCAGGGTGGGCGGCCCTATCCCGGGGGTTCAGAGTCGGGGGATTCATTGGGTCAGGAGTGCCTGCAAGGTAAGGTTTCGGACTGGGAGGTACCAATATGGGGGGTTGCTGGAGAGAGTTCCACAGCCAGGAGCATAAAGAAAGTGTACAAAAAAAAAAATCAGTGTTTCAGGAGGTACTGTAGGTACTCTCCTTTTCTCATTCCTGCATCAATATATATTTTATAAAACATTTTAATCCAGGGACAGATCTAGAAATGATGGAGGGGCGGGCTTGGTGCATGGGCGGAGGGGGCTGTATTTTCTATGACTGACACATTATATTTCCTATGTACTTAAAGAAACATCATCCCTGTCTCAGCGTCTCTCCTGTATGCAATACAGTAACAATAAATGTCAAGGAAACAGGTTAATTACAGTGGCTAGCCCAATTGAGATCTTATGTTGTTGGGGGTTCTTCTAGAATTTGGTGACAGAAGCACAGGAAGGTCAGCGGACTTGCTAAAGTTCACAGTGGCATTTTTTCAACCTAGTATCCATATTTTACACAGTGTTTCATTTAAATCAATAGTTCACATTGCTACTGTTTTGGTCTTTACACTTCTTAACAATGACAATAAAAATTACAAGCAGTCATAAATAAAGCACTACTGCATATTAGTATTTTGTTTCAGCTAAACCAGTGTTTCGGGAGGTACTGTAGGCACTCTCCTTTTCTCATCCTTACATCACTATATTTTGCAAAACATTGTAATCCAGGGACAGATCTAGAAATGCCGGGGGGAGGGGGGCCCGCTGTATTTTCTATGACCAACATAGTATATTGCCCATGTACTTAAAGAAACAGCATCCCTGTCTCAGCCTCTCTCCTGCATTATTAAATTGCGCTCTGGTTAAAGCTTCTTATAATCCCCTCAAGGCATACTACCCTCAAGCATCCCTCCTCACTGCCTCAGCTTCTCCTCCTCTCCTACCCTCCATTACTGGGTATAGGATGAATCTGCCTCCTTTTCTTTTTCACCCCCCCTTTCCTCCTCCCTAGCTGTTTCCCACCTACCACATACCCAACGCAATGCCCTCCCCATTTCTCCCCTCCTCCCTCTCTCTGTCTCCCATACCACCCCCTCACCACCACTCCTCTTTCTCTTTTCCCACTAACCCACTCCTAACAAAGCTTCACTAAGCCACCTATGACTTATACTGTATAATTAACTTGCAACACAATTCCTTTACAATGCCTTTGGCTGCTATTATTTTAACTTTATTTGTCTTTTTTTTTTAAGTTCCATTGTAATGGTCATGTTATGTTTTGTACCTTATTGTCCTTATTGCCTTGATGTGGAACCTTTGTAAAAGAGTCCTCGGCTCAAAGGTGTCATCTGAAATACAAATAAATAAATAAATAAACAAAATTAACTTGCAATGCCTAAAGTGGGCAATACAGTTAAGGTGAAGATACACCAGACTTTTCAGCATTACTCTGGTTACTGTATCTGACAGGCATTGACCACTGGATATTCCTTGTCTCTTTTCATGCAGATTTCATTTGGTTATATTAGTTTATAGCCAACCCTAGGCATATATCCCTCCATACAGCAACTAACTTGTACAACTGCAGAAACAACAAAAGAGTAAGAAGAAAGTATTCCAGATAAACAATGGTGGTGGTTACTGTTGCTCAAATCTACTTGTTGTGCAGAGGACCCTATACTATCTAGCATCAACTTATAAAGATCATTTGAATATGTATGAGATACAGAAACAATAAATGTCAAGGAATCAGTTTATTTATATTGGAATGCCCAATTGAGATCTCATTTTGTCGGGGTTCCTTCTAGAACCTGGTGACAGACCCACAGGGAGGTCAGGGAACTTGCTAAAGGTCACAGTGGCATTTCTTAACCTACTGTCATATCTTACACAGTGTTGTGTTTAAATCACTAGTCCACATTGGTACTGCTTTGGTCTTCACACTTCTGAAAAATGACAAGAACAACTAAAACAGTCATAACTAAAGAAGTGCTGCATATTAGTCATTTCTCTCAATTAACACAGTGTTTTAGGAGGTACTGTAAGCACTCTCCTCTCCTCTTCTCATCCCTGCATCCATATATTTTTTTAAAACATTGTAATCCAGGGAAGGTTCTAGAAATGTTGTTGGGGAGGGTCGATATATGTGGTGGTGTTAGGGGGGATCGATGTATTTACCACGACCCACACATTATTAACTAAAGGGCATCTCTCTCTCCAGGAACATATTAAATCGATCAGAAATGCTAGACAGGATACTCCTATTGGAGTCCATTTTCAAACCTGTCATGGCAGTAACCCTACTTGTCTAAGATTTACATGTCTGGAACATATTCCACCAATGAAAAATGGTGAAAATAGGTCAAACCAGCTATTAAAACATGAGAACTTTTGGATTTTTACTCTCAGAAGTGTGAAACCATCAGGTCTTTATGAACACTGAGACCTAAAACCATACTTACTTGACTAAATATATACCAAAAAGCCATTTTTCTATAAATGAAGATAAGAGGCTAAGCTCAGATTGTATTTTGCTTTCTTTCTATGGTTTAGTATTTATGGATTGCTTGACTGGAAGTGATGTAACTTCTATCTGTTTTAATTTTGCTATAATGACATTGGTTATCAAAAGTATTGAATGACATTACTACACTTAATAAGGTTATATAGATATTTTTTTAAAGTGTCATATATGGTGACTGAGATATTCATGTAATTTATGTTGTTATTTTTGTTTCCTTACAGGCTGTAACATCCTGTCCTTTACTCTGGCTCTATCTAACTACTACTGATGGTGTGTATGACTAGATATATGCCTGGACTATTAAATCACAACACCCTTCTCTCTATGTTTCTTTAGTATAGAATGTTTTTAGCATGTTGTAGCATTATGCTGAGATTGAACTGAGTTGGAATTTATTGTTGCTGTAAACATCCGTGCTATGGAATTCCAATACCCCCCTCCATTTGCTTCTTAAGTTCAGAAATGCCCTACAGCATATTTGAGCATTTTGCTGAGATAAAATAGAGTATCATTTATCTTTGCTAAATGGGCCCCTTCCTACAAAATTTATTGGTATTTAAACATTTGTTTTGAAAAAAAAATTCACAGGATCTTAAGAAGTTGGCATGAGCTGGGTCAATGTTTTCTTGCATTATTTTTATTTGGTGTTTTTGTATTTAGCTTAAAGATCACACTGTATATGGACTACTTGATTATTTAATTATACACTTCACCTGGAGGTAATTAAGAGCACTATAAAATCACTATGTGAGCTCCCAACAGCCATGCCCCCGCGGAAGGGTCAGTGTGGACTCAAAGCACCGGGGCTTTTAGTGGCCAGTGAGACTGTTCTAACACTGGTGGTCATTGTATCTGTTTGAAATTGAATAAAGATATTGGGATTTATTGAGTCAGTGTGTGGACATCAATCTGTGGAGTGTGTTTCTTCTTGGACCTATTTACTAAAGGGCATTTCTGTCTGAGCCTCTCTCCTGCATTCTGAACAAATTAAATACAGCATTATAGCCATTTGCAAATTGACTAGGAAAAGGTTAATGTACCACGAAAGGGTTAACAGAGTGCCACACAGGCACACACACACCCAAGAATTATGTTGATCTGAGGCATTTCCCAGTAACATCTGAAATATGAACCTCTTTCCTCAGTCTCAATTACAGTTTATGGTTGGGAAATGCTAACTGAGTTGACGTGTTTATGAGCCATGAATCCTTCTTGAAAGAGAATACTACCCAGATTGAAGCTAGTAACCATGTTATCACACAAAATAATAAGGTGCAACACTGCTCAGCTGAATGAACATAACAGACTGCTTCAGTTAGCATTAGCAGAGTGATTACACATCACCTCCAATTTGTCTAGTTCATTTGGATCTACAGAGCTCCATTTTTCTCCTGTGATAGCAAGACACCTGCAGAGCTCTACCCTGCAGCTGTAAAAATGTGCTTTAACCCAGATAAATGCATTGTTATGCATTTTGGACAAAGACATAAGTTTGTGGAATATACATTAAATGGTATAACCCTGTAAGAAACTAATTGTAGTGCTGGTATCAAATAGCTTTAAAAAGAGAGTCTGGCCAGAAGTACTACATTGTAGAATTAGTATCAGCATACCCCCAATAAATCTCATACCAAAAGTCAGGTTCTATGTTACTTAATTTTAAAGTTATGAGCTATTTTGTAACCCTGATTTCATTCACTGTTCAAAAAAGTCTGTTTCAGTTAAGAGTCATTGATAATGTCATAAACAGAATTCACAGTCTAGTCCTCCCTGCCAGCACCATTATGGGACCTATTTCTCCAAAATTTAAGAAACTGTAGCTGTAGCAATCATTTAACAAAAAAAATGGCATAGGGCTAGCTGAAGTGCTTGCATTTCCAGAATGTTCAGATGTACAGTACTGCACTTTAGAATGTGTCAGGAGGTGAGTTTGGAATGCAGCGCTGCATCAAGATATAGGATTTCAAGGTGGTGCACAATTTTAGAATGCTGGGGGGGATGCAATCTCAGAATGTGTCAGGGATGCACCATCTTGAAATGTGGGACACTCAGTCTCAGAATGCAGCAGAGACACACACTGAGGAATTTTGTGGGGACTGGCAATTTTGGAATATAATGGGGTTGCACACTGCCCAAATGTGACAGAACACACCATTTTATTCTGAAATTGCTTGTCCCTGTCACATACTATACTATACTATACTATACTATACTATACTATACTATACTATACTATACTATACTATACTATACTATACTAGGTTCAATATTAGGTAGGTAGACAGGAGAATGCAATGGCCCACTGAGTTTGTCTCCTGCATTGTGGGATCAATGTTCCATCTGCTGGTATAGTTACTCATCTAGCCTTTTTTTAAAAATACCAAAAGATTCCACTGAGACCACTTCTCTTGGTAGTGAATGCTACAGTATAAAGGCTCTATAAGTAAAACAGCCTCTTCTGTTATTCTTCTTGGTGTTTTCAATGGAAAGTTGTTTATTGTGACATTATAGGTTTTGCATTCTTGTGTTTAATTTTATGTTAATACTAGACATTAATTCCCCATTGTACATGATTTTATACATTTGAAGCATGTCCCCCCCGTGTCTTCTCATTTCCAGAGTATACAGTCCCATATCCCTCACTCTGTCCTCATAGGTCTTATATTCCAATCCCAATATCATTTTAGTGGCATGATGCTGTATTCTTTCAATGATGTTAATGTCCCTTTTTAAGTGAGGACTCCACAGGGAGAAACAGGAATCAAGATGGGGTCTTATGTAGGTCTTATACAGAGTCATTACACAGTTCTTATCCCTAGAGACAAATGTGCTTCTTCTGCAACCTAGGATCTTACTTGTTTTTTGTATAACTTTATTGCATTGGTCCCCAAAAGAAAGTTCTTTATTTATGAGTACTCCCAGATCGTTCTCTGTATTTACTTCTCTCAACCTATGGCCCTTTAGACCATATGTAAAATCCCAACTCAAAGCTACTCAGATGACTACCCCGATCTTGAAACAGAGGGCTGTGAAACAGTGTTCACACAACTCCTCCTAAGGGAACAAAGCCTTTTGTAATTTGATGTATATACAACACTCCAAAGAAGCAAATGGGAGCCCTGAAAGTACTCACAGACACAGTTCTAAACATTCCTGGCAAAGAAAAGATTATACTGGGGGACTTTAACCTTAACTGGTGCACCAAACTAAAGGGTGAAGTAAAAGACAGCCTAGAAGGAGCAAAATTAACCCAACTAATAAGTTAACCTACACGGTTCAACCATAAAACAGGAAACCATACCACCCTTGACTGGGTGCTAGCATCCAATCCTGACAGAGCCAAAATAGTTGGAACATGCACAGACTCCCTCAATGACCACATGCCAGTCTTCCTGGCATGGAAAAATAGCCACCCCAAACAACCACCAAGGACTTTCTGGTCCAGAAACTACCCTGCATTGCACAAAGTGGCCTTTTTGAAATCTCTGTCAGAAGTGGACTCGGCCCAGACTCTCGACACCCCAACCATAGACGAAGCCCTGGAGGGTTTTACCAAGCACTTCCTGTTGGTAGCCAATAAACATGCACCCCTAAAAAAGATCAGGGTCAAGGGCCAGGACACCAGATGGCTTAACCCAGATGTGAAGGGCATCATGAAAGAAAGGGACAAACTATGGGGAAAATTTAAAGTTACAAATCTGCATCAGGACTGGGTTAAATACCAGGAAGCCAGAGATATCTGCAAGAGGGAGCTCAAAAAAGGCAAAAAGAATTACTTGCATGCTCTGCAATCCAGAAATCTGTCTGGTCAAAAGAAATTCTGGGGTCATATCAACTCACTCCTAAAAGGCAAAAAAAGCAGGGTGACAGGGGAAATAAAGGTCAACGGGACACCTCTCACCACCCTAAAAGACACAGCAAACACCTTCAATGACTTCTTCTTGGACCTACAGCAGTAAAAAATTAGCAATCCCGACCAAGGCCAGGAAAGCCCAGAGAATCAAGAGCCCCCCCCCACGGGGCCCTGAATTCCACCTAAAACTTACATCGGTAGGAGAGGTACTGATGCTGCTCAAGGGCATAAAACCAGAAGGTGCAGCAGGCCATGACAACCTCGAACCTAAACTGCTGAAGATTGCAGCCCCCATCATTGCAGTACCGATAACCCAGCTATTCAACAGGTCCCTGATGGAAGGGAGAGTATCCACCCTATGGAAGGTGGCTCTTGTGACCCCAATTCCCAAAAGTGGGCCACAGGAGGACGTGGAAAATTTCAGACCAATCTCCATTCTCTGCACCCTAAGCAAGTTACTTGAGAAGGCAGTCTACAAACAGGTCAGTGAGTACCTGAAAATACACAACCTGCAAACAGACCAACAGCATGGTTTCAGAAAGAGACATGGCACTAATACAGCACTGGTAAGCTTCATCACTGATGTGCACGAAGCTCTGGACCAAAACAAACTCCTTGGAGCAGTCGTCATTGATCGAATGAAGGCATTCAACCTAGTCAACCACAAGCTGCACCTAGGAAAACTGGGTGACCTAGTGTTTGACACACTGGCCCTAAAATGACTTTCCAGTTACCTCCACGGCAGGATGCAAATGGTCCAGTGGAACGGTGCTAAATCAAATGAGCATCCAGTGTCAGACGGAGTTCCACAGGTTCTATCCTAGGCCCTCTGTTATTCTCCTTATTCATCAACAACCTACCCCTACACCTCGGTGGAGCAAAGGTCATGCTATACGCGGATAATGCAGTACTGTACAGAACCGGCAAGGATTCAGAAAAACTAAACTCAGAGCTGCAACAAGATTTCTCAACACTAGAAGACTGGTTCCAGGCAAAAAGGGTGGTCCTAAACAGCAAAAAGACCAAAGCCATGCTCTTTGGCCCCCAAAAAGCTTGGCCTACGCCAGGCTAATCTTCTTTCGCTCTCTACCTCAAATGGAACAGGGATTGAAGTGGTGGACAATATCAAGTATTTGAGAATGTTCATTGACTAGGAAATCTCTTTCAGGAAACACACAGACCACCTAACAACAATAGTAAACCAAAAACATGGGCTCCTGTACAGTCTAAGCTCCTACCTGACTAAAGAAACCAGGATTGAGGTCAGCAACGGGACTACCATTCCCATCCTGTTCTATGGTGCAGCAATGCTTCAAAGACTGAGGGCAATGGAACATGCAAGTCTGAGTACACTGTACTACAAAATCAGCCATTTCGCTGCCAGGGCGCAAAGAATGGAGCACCACTGTGATGTACTACAAGTGTTAAACTGGCCACCCCTTGAAGCGAGACTTGCCTATCCCTCCCTGTGCTTAGCTTTCAAATTGCAGCAACCTGATGCCCCACCGTGCCTGAGAAATCTACTAGCCCCAAAAGCAAACAGGAGGGAGTTCAGGTTGACTGAACACAAGCTGCTGTAACCCCCAAGAGCCAGATCAACTATGGGACAATGGTCAATTAGAATAACCCTCCCCAAACTCTGGAACAATCTCCCAAGAGAGCTCCAGGACTGCACCTCTCTCTCGAGAGAGGTACAAGAAAGGGTTAAAACTACACCTAAACAGTGGGTCTCATTGCAGGTGCTGCAACTCATAAAGGCACCTCTGCTAAAGGGGGATGCCTCATGTAAATGCAGACAAAAAGGGAGAGAGAAACAGTAAGGAAGGACATAATGTACTGAACTTCACTTACGTCTACTATCTCCTCATGAATGTGTATAACTAACAAGGTTATTCATACGTAAACTCGTCTATGTCAACTGTAGTAATGTATATCTCTGCAACACGTATACATGATCAATGTACCATATACTGCAGTACAATCAAAAGCATTGTTTTTTTTCCCCCTAGGTACATGTAACTAATCCCGGATCGCCCCTGGAAAAGGGACTGTCAAAGTCTCAGTGGGCCTACCCGGTTACCAAAATTTTAATAAATAAATATGTAGCATTAATGTTCTCTTTTCCTAAGTGTAGAACAATACACTTGTCCATATTTAGGTACATGCCATTGCCATTGTCATTTGCCCATATATCAACTTTTTCCAGATCTTCTTTGAGGTTGTCTGTTTGCTCCTGTATCCTTACTATTGCCCCCAGTTTGGAATCATCGGCAAACTTCATTAACCAGTTTTCAGTTTCCTTATCCATATCTGATATTAATAAACTGAACAAAACTGGGCCCAGCACCTATCCCTTTTGGACCCCACTGGTAACCCCTCCAGTGTCTGATAGGTTTCCCCTTGTTCTAACTTGCTGAGTTCTGTTTTTCAGCCATTTCTTTCTTCATGTTATTATTCTTACGTACAAGCCTAATTCATATAACATCCTGATAAGTAAAACATGTGGAACCTTATCAAATGCTTTTTGGAAGTCCAGATATACGATATCGACTGGTTAATACCTGTCAATTGCTTGACTGACTTTCTCATAAAAGACCAACAAATTTGTTAAGCATGATCTGTTCTTTTTAAACTCATGCTGCCCAATGTCACTAATATTCTTATTTTTCATATCTGATTCTAACATTTATTTAATTAATGTTTACATGATTTTACTGAGTACTGCTATCAAGCTAATGGGCCTATAGTTTGATGGGTTGGTCTTGTCTCCCTTTTTAAAGATTAGCAGAACAGTCATCCTTTTCCAATCATCTTGGACTATTCCAGTAAAAATGGATAATCTAAACAGGGCGGTTAATGGGGCTTCTATCCTTTCTCCCATCTCCTGTGTAGTTCATCTGGCCCTGCTGATTTGGCAGTATTTTTTTATCTAATTGTTCTCTTACTTTAGTGATACTGATATAGCTTATCCAGCAAATTGTTTTGTATGTCAACATCTTCATTTCTGATTCTATAATGTCATAATGTCATGGATCAACTTTGGTATACACTGAACAAAAATACAGTAATTATTAAATGTATCTGCCATTTGTTTTGGATCTGATACTTCCGATGATCCTGTTTCTAATGGACCCACTGACCTATCATTCTCTCTATTATTAACATAAGCAAAAAAGGACTTTCCTCCATCTTTTGTATAGGCGATCTTAAACTCTAGTTTTCTTCCTAGTTTTCTTCTTTCACTAGTTATTAGTTTTTTACTGTTCTTGAGTTCCATTCTATATTTCTCTCTGTTATAAGCATTGCTATCCTTTTTCATTGCTTTGTAGGCTTTTTTCTTTTTATCTAACTGCTTTCTAATTCTATTAGAGAACCACTGGGGTACTTTACCTTTTTTGTTATAGACTTTTTATTAGGGATGAGTCTGTGGGCTAAAGTCAAAAGTGTGGTTTTGATGTCAGTCCAAAATGTATTAATGTCAATTGTATTACAAGTATTTTTCCAATCCCACTCTTTCAAATATACAGTGATAGAGCTGTAATTTCCTCTTGCGTAGTTTTTAACAATTGTGTTTCCTTTAATTCTTGTTATATTATTAGATAGGGTGAATGTAATGATATCATGATTACTGTTCAGTAAGGGTCCATTTATTGTGACATCCCCCACATTGTTAGTCATGTCTGTGAGTACTATATTGAGTATATTGTTTAATCTTGTGGGTTCCCTAACCATTTGTTGCAGTCCACATTCAATTATCATGTTAAGAAATGATTGTTCTCTATTATTAGTTACAGAGAGATTTTCCCAATTAATACCTGGGAGATTTAGGTCATCCATGAGAATTATGTCTCTGCTCTGGGCCATATCCATTATGTTTTTAATTAGTTCTCTGCGGTCCTGTTCACTACAATCTGGTGGTCAGTAACATAAACCTACAAGTAGTTTCTTGTCATCTTTCCTGTGCATCTCTAACCACAGTATTTCTAACTGATTCTCATTCTGATTGGATATTTCATTGCATACAATAGTATTTCTAACATAGATTGCTATGCCCCCCACATCTCCTTGTTTCCTGATCTCTGTATAGTAAATTGTAACCATTGATGTCTCTGTTCCAGGTGTTATTTTCATTCCACCATGTTTCAGTGACTGTTGCTTTATCGATATCTTTTTCTATTAATATTAGTTCTGACTCAGATTTCTTAATGACATTCAGGCCCCTTGCCTTGGTCAAGAGAAATTTTAAGCCTGCCTTTTTAAGTTTTATTATTTGATGTTCCTTTCCTTACTGAAGGCGTCTCCCCCATTTCCACCACCTTCCTAGTTTAAACCATTGGGATTAATATGTTCGTAAGAAAATGTTTCCCAACACCTTTGAACCTTTCCTGCTGAGGTGGAGACTGCCTAATGCATATAAATCATTTCTTTCTTCAAACATCTCCCAAGTTGTAATGCACTCGATACAGGTACCTTCTTTCGGGCACCAACTTCTTAATCAAATATTTATTCCTTTGATTTTATTATTTCTCCATCTACTGGCCCTTGGTACTGGCAGGATCTCAGGAAACATTAGTTCACAATTGCTCTCAATTATCATGTTTTTTTATGCTTTAAAATCTTTTATTATTTTCTTTTCTCTTCCTGTTGTATTCCAATATTGTTTGTGCCCAAATGAATTACTGCTAGGGGTTTTACTTTTATGTGTTTTATTACATCTTTGACCATGTGCTATATGTCATCAATTTTGGCACCTGAAAAATAACTAGAGGCTATGTTCTCTTTATTCCCCCTTGTGCTATAGCGTATGTATATTTAATCATTGAATCCCACATTATATAGATCTGTCTGGCCTCAGGTATCTCTTCTGCATTACAGTTGTTTTCCACAGAGGCAGGGATGTCATTATCCTGATTTTTGTCTTGATTAACGTTGCAACTTCCAATCTCTAATAATTCCTGGGATTGGTCTTCTGTCTGCGTAAATAAATCAACCAATGGTGAGAACCCATTTTCTGTTTCAAGCTGAAAAATGTCCACCCTTCTCCCTTTTTTAACCCTCCTATTATCATTATCAACTCCACTGCACTCATCAGTCTCATTTTCTGTAGGATCTCACGTTCGTTTTTTGTTATTTAGTGCAGTTGTTGATGTGTTTGAGCCTGCGTGTTTGCCAAAATTCTGTTCCTTTGAATTGATTATTGTGTGTTAAGACACTAACTCCTGTTCCATAATTATCATTTGAGTATAAAGTCTTTTTATCTCAGTACACTGGTTATATATATATATATACACTGTATACTGAAAAATAAGTATTTGGCTCTGTGCTAAATTTGCGACTAGAAGTACACCTAATACCCAGCATTCAATTTGTTAGTGTAACAACACTCATATCCATTTTGAATGTGCTTAGCCTAGTAAATTCTGCTGAATCTACAAAATGTTATAGATTTCCCTCCAGCAGTGGTTTCCATGAATATGGGTATGTTTTAACAGATTTGCTCTTTGGAATACAAACACCTCCCTTAAAATCTCTGAACTCACCAGTTGTGATCTTTTATCTACTGGTGCTCCTAAGTGTATAACCCTGCTCCTGGCTACCTTGGCAGATGCAGCTTGCCTCTGCCAGTGTCACCTCCGCTCACTGAGGCTCGTCTTAAGTAGTGAGCCAGGCAGAAGTAGTGTTCCCTTGTGACCTAGTGGCTGTCTAGCAACTGTCAGCAGAGTACCAGAGAACCAGAGAAGGCTGCAGCTGTACTCTGCCTTTAAAAAGACAGACTAACAAGCTACCGGGGAGAACTAAGGGGCTTCTCCAACTACCCCACTAGAGCAGTAGCCAAGGAACCTCTGCCTTTCATATGTGGGAGGCGGAGATCATATGTTTAAGTCTCTGTGTTGCCCCAAAGATAAAAGCTTAATATGAGCCCTTCAAAAGTGAGCCCTGATACATAAAAGTATGTGGAAACACCCTCATAGTGATTTCCACTCCACACACCAGACATTCTAGAATTGCACGCACCCATCACATTTCAAAATTGTGCATCACATCCCCACCACATTCTGACATTGTACATCCCAGCCATATTCTATAACTGTGCATCCCCACCACATTTCCAAAGTTGTGTTTCAATGCCACTTTCTGAAATTGTGTCACCACCAGATTCCAAACTTGTGCAACTGCCACATTCCAAAACTGTGTCACTGCCACATTCCGAAATTGTTTGCCACCGCCACATTTTGAAATTGTGTCACTGCCACATTCCAAAATTGTGCACCACCATGATATTCCAAAATTGCACATCACTGTCACATTCCAAAACCATGCATCATGGTTCCATGTATTAATAGTGACCTCAAAACAGTGATTGCTATTATGGTGAGTGTATATTGCCAAAAAGCAAATTGGCGATATACACTTGCCGATGCCCCAACATCTGGAATAACAAAAAGTGTTTTTGCAGACTTCCCCCGCACCTCCCTGAGTTTAGATTCTCAACTCCAGGGGTGCATGTTAATCGAGGGACATTCGGTTAAAAAAAAGTCCTGCAGCTGCAGGCGTAGCAAAATTTCAATCCTCCCCAAACCCAGTGCCTGCTGAGCCAGAGCTAGCCACCCACATCACCACCACACCACACCCACCATGGCTGGCTCGGCAGCAGCAGGCACACCAGTCCCCTAAAACCCTTCCCTGTCCTCCCTCCCTTCCCATCACCTCCCCCTTCTGGTCACCCTTCCCTACACTCACTTTCACGTAATGTAGCTACCCTTGCAGGGTAGCCCGTGGGGATAGTGTTGAATATGAGTCACCATTTTGATGGTCGCCTATATTTAGTCACTATCCTCACTGGATACTGTGCATCATTGCTACATTCCAAAACTGTGCATCACTGCCACATTCCAAAATTGTGTACCACCACCACATTCTGAAGCCACATTCTGAAATTTGCATCCCTGCTACTTTCTGAGATTGTGTCATTACTGCATTCCACAGTTGCAGCATGGTGGCATTTTGAAATCTCATCCCTGCAGTTTTCTAAAAATTGCACACAACTTTGTCATTCTAAAGCCATATTTGCCACTGCATTTCAACACCCCCATAACACTATTAAGTACTGTATCTTGCATCTGCATGTTATGGAAATGTACGCTGTGACCCTCCTAGTGTCAGCTTTCCTTTTTCAGATGTTTACTACAACTACATTTTATATAACATGGAAGAAATAAGTCCTATAAGGTAGCTTGCAGGGAGGACTAAGCTGCGAGTTCTGGTTGTGATATCATCAGTAGCTCTATTTTGAAACTGACTGTTTTGAACAGGCACTGAATTTATGGTTACAAAATGACTTGTAACTTTTGAACAAAGTAACATACAGATCTCATTTTGGCATGAGGCTTATTGGGGATACGTTGATCCAAATTCTGAATTTAATGATGCAGAAATTTTGGCTGGACTCCCTCATTAAGAGTAATAAACAATGCAAGAGTGTGATTAAAAAAGGAAACAGTTCACTGGCCTGCATAAAGAGGAGAACGTTTGCAAGCAGAGATAGGAGGGCACTGGTACCATTGTATAGGTCATTGGTCAGGCCCCATTTGGAATATGGAGTCCAGTTATGGAACCCATAGAGGAGACTGGATGTGAATAGACTGGAAGCTGTACAAAGAAGGGGAGCAAGGATGATGTGGGATATAAGGGATATGAGATATCAGGACAGATTGGAACAACTTGGATTATATTCATTGGAAAATAGAGGAAGGTGAGACTACTGTGCCCTTTTGGGCTGGTCCTCTCAAGCAAACTGCATCTGTAGTTTGAAAACCTGCCTAAGGTGAAACCACCCAAAGCTCACCCTATAAGCAAGGGGACTACTCTGCCCTTTTGGGCTGCTCCTCTCAAGCAAACTACATCTGCAGTTTGAAAACCTGCCTAAGGCGATGCCGTCCAAAGCTCACCCTACAAGCACTTTGAATTTTGCCATCTACCCCTGGAGGAATCTCACTTGCTCTTTTTTTCTGTTTTAAGTGTCCAGTTTCCCATTAGCAGTTTATAAAGATTTTCCACTAGAGGGAAATTGTTTTTTTCATTTAAGGAAGTTAACTTCTCTTAAAGTGACAGGAGCCAAGATGCCTCCAAAATGAGCTCCTCACAGCTGGTGAAAGTGATTATCTTTTTTCTCCTTAACTACCTGACAGTGGGTCATGAGGGAAAGGGCAGTGTGACCCTCGAAATGACCCCCAGCCAGCACCCACCTCCACTCTCCTTAGTGAGCTGCCAATAAATTGAAGTACACAAGCAACTAGTTTGTTCACAATAGATATCCAGCTCAAAATCCCTATTGCCACATACCTGTTCTATGAGTTCCACAGGATTCACCGATGCACACCTATCTCCCCTGAAATCATTCTGGCTCTGATGTGATGGATCTCCTCCAAGGATCCCAGCACACCTAGGGCCCCACAGCAGCAGGCTAGCTTGAATAGCAAGAACTTGGTGGAAATGATATCTCACCAGATTATTTATTATCCGCCTGCTCCTATCTGGGAATATTCACCCCAATCCTGGACCCACAAACCACCACAACCCCCAGCCTACTGATTCTATAGAAATTGCCACTATTAACATTTGTAGTCTCCTGCACAAACTTGCCCAACTCCAAGCCTGGGTAACAATTCACAAACTTGATGTTCTCATTCTCACAGAAACCTGGCTCTCCTCCAAGGTCCCAGACTCCTCAATCTCTCTGGATGGTTACACCATCTTTCATATGGACAGGCTAACCAAATGAGGGGGTGGGTGCCTAGTCTACCTGAGGAGCAGCATCTGTGGACAAATCATACCTTACAATGCAAATGCCAAGGAAGCTCAGATACTCTCCATTAAACTTTCAATTGGCCAACAAGGTAAAACTCTGTTACTTACAACAGTTCACATATCTCCTGGAAAACAAGGGCCAGGACTAGAATTATTCACTAAACATGTCAAAAAAGCAAAGCAGGGCTGGGAACAGATTATCCTTGGGGACTTTAATTTGAACTGGTTAGCTAAGGATACAGTTACTGACAGGGACAAAATACATGCCCATTACCTAACGCAGATGGTAAATCAAACAACTAGGATGAACTACCAAACAGGTACTAGCACGCTCATTAATTGGCTCCTAGCTACTTGCCCCGAGCACATAAAAAATATTACTGTCCTGCCAGACACCTTGAGCAACCACTCTCCCATTATCTGCTCCTGGTTTAACAAGTGCCCTAAGAACACACTGCAAACCAGAAATAAACACTCCCTGAGAAAAGGGCAACTTGGCCTCTTCAAGAGCTACAGTACCTGAGAGATGCAGACTGGTCTCCCCTTGTCACTTGCCCTGACCCTAACCAGGCTCTGGAATACTTTATTACCATCTTCAATAAAGCCTATGACTTATTCGCACTATTCAAAACATCCAAAACAAAAGGGGCATCCAATCCTTGGCTTAACGACCCCCTCTTAGAACTAATGAAGAATAGGGATAACCTCTGGCATGTAGCAAGAGCTACTGGAAGATTGGTAAGGAATGCTAAGGCCTCCTATTACAGAAAGGAACTTCAAAAGTGCTGGGGGAATGGGAGAGCATTCTGGGAGAATGTAAAGACACCGACTGGGAAAGAATCCAAAGTTCCACCAGATCTAATTGTCACCCCTGAGGGCCCTCTTCAGCAACCCAAAGAGTTAGCTAATGCCTTTAATCTGGCCTTTACACACCTCAGCGCCATCCTCCCTCCAGAGTTCCTTGTTACTGACCCTAACAGCCGGCCCCCAAACCCTGCTACCACCGCAAACACCACTCTGCCCCCATTCTACTTCAAAATGATTATGAAGGCAGACACTATTAAATATGTGAAGAAGATCCTTGGCAAAACTAGAATGGGTACTGATATGCTCGAAATGAAGCTTCTCGCCATCACCCTAGAAGAGCTTCCCCACCCACTAATGCAACTATTTAACATATCCCTTAAGACGAACATATTCCCTGACAAGTGGAAAACTGCCCTCATCACCCCAGTCTTTAAAAGTGGAGACAGGACCAGCATAAGCAACTACCACCCCATATCTATTTTACCACACTTCTTGAAAGCCCTAGAGAGAATTGTATCAGATCAGTTCATGGATTATCTCAATAAATATAACCTACTCTGCCTTCAGCAGCATGGGTTCTGTAAATCCCACAGCACTATTACTGCACTCACTGGCTTTACTTCACACCTATATGACTCCCTGGATACTGAAAAAATGGTTGGGTCAAGCTTTATTGACCTAACCAAAGCATTTGACACCATCAAGCATCACATCCTGATCATGAGCCTCACAGCCCTTGGCCTCTCCACCAATACATTGTCCTGGTTCTCAGGCTACCTCTCGCACAGATCCCAGTGTGTTAGCATAAAAGGTGTATCCTCTGAACCCTGGAATGTTAATTTGGGTGTCCCACAAGGATCAATTTTAGGGTTCTTACTATTCAGTCTCTTTATCAATTCCCTGCCAAGCGCGTGCCCTGCTAAGATGCTGCTTTAAACAGATGATGCAGCGATCTCCATACCAGGAACACACCTCCATGAAATAACAGCTGCCCTTCAAAGTAGTTTTACCAAACTAGAGTCATGGTTTGCTCACAACAAACTCCTCTTGAACTACAGAAAAACAAAAGCAATGCACTTTACCCTACAAAGCTCAAAAAAGCAGGGTGGCCCACTTCAGCCACTTCACTACCAGTCTAGCATTGCTTGTAAAGCACTATGGGATACTGTGCATGAAAAGTGCTATATAAATGCTGATTCTTCTTCTTCTTACTATACTAAGTAACAAAAGCGACGTAGTCGAACAGGTTACTACCTTTAAATACCTGGGATTATTCCTAGACAACACCCTTTCTTTCAGTACCCATATTGACCATGTTGTAAAAACAGCCAACATCAGACTTGGACTCCTTTACTGACACAGAAATGCTATGACCACTGAGGCCCTCAGTCTTGTCACCAAAGCTTAATACTGTCTATTGCTGACTGTGGACTATCTATAGTGCGGCCACTGAAACTGCTCTCAAAAGGGTTAAACTCCTACTCAACAAAGCCTGTCAACTTGTTCTAGGAGCTAATCGGTATTCCCACTCTTCCAGTCTCTACTCCGCAACTGGCTGGCTCTCATTACCTCTAAGGTCCCAGTACCAGATATGTATCATAGAAAAAAAAGCCCTCCTAGGACTGGTCCCAGAATCAACTTTGATGCTTTTCCAATGTAACCCCAACACTAAAACAACCCGAAGCTCTGCTAGAGGGGTACTGCATGTACCTTACAAATGAACCTCCTTCACCCAGAGGTCCCTCTAATATTGAGGTCCTCTCTGGATGAACAACCTATCCCCTTCCTTTTTCACCTTAAGAAACTCTGCCAATTCAGAAAAGAACTCCATCACCTCCTGGTAGAATCCCAAGAGTGCAACTGCTGTGCATAATGATAGGAGTTCCATTCCCTGCCCTAGACTTCCAATCCTTACTCCCCCACCTTCTTACCCCTCTTTCTTCATGAGTCTTCACCCTCTCCCCTCCACTTGGTTTACACTTCCCCATGGCTGACACTATGTATACAGCACTTATGAGTGTGTTCTCCCTCATCACCATACCCCCTTCTCCTATCCCCAATAACGTTATACAATATGCCTCCTCTGTACCCATGCCAATACTCTCCATACCTCCTCCTTCCTCCCCTTTTCTTTGACAAAGTCGATTTTGGCTGTCAACAAGAAGCAACCTGCACTTAGTAACTAGACATATGGACTAGAGATATTTCTGTAATAAAGGTATTTGTATTTGAGGTTATACTTTACATTTATCTTGCTTGTAAAATAGTCTTGTCACTTGGCTATTGTATGTTCTCGTCATATGATGTAAATTGTACTGTTTTGTAAAAGAGCCAGTTTGGCTCAAGGGCTGTAATTCCAAAACTGAAACTGAGATTTGTCCACCTGGGAACAGAAGTAGGAGGTTGTTCAGGAAAGAGGTTTGGTTTTATCTTCTGTTTTAACTGAAATATTTGAATAGTTTTGTACTTGAAATTAGTTATGTGTGTTTAAAATTGCTACTTTGAGTTAGAACTGTTACTTGGTCTGTGATATTGTAACTATTGGGGCTTGTGTGCTGGGTGTGGGAACACTTGTTTGGCAGTGATAATTAGAGTGAAATTTAAATGTGATGTTTGCCTGGTGTTAGAGGGAGGGGTAATTACAAGAATCATCTTGTCTTTCGTTGTCCACCTGGGAACAGAAGTAAGAGGTTGTTCAGGAAATAGGTTTGGTTTTATCTTCTGTTTTAACTGAAATATTTGAATACTTTTGTACTTGAAATTAGTTCTCTGTGTTAAAAATTACTACTTTGAGTTAGAACTGTTACTTGGGCTGTGATATTGTAATTATTGGGGCTTGTGTGCTGGGTGTGGGAACACTTGTTTGGCAGTGATAATTAGAGTGAAATACTGAAAAGCCACTGGGGTTTGGGATTGAAGGGCTGTGCATTTCTGTTTGTGACTGAAATTTGAAGTAACAGGAACTGGAGGGCCTGTGACGTCATACGGTACCTGATGTCTGCATACACACACTGTTAGTGGGACTGGACACAAACTGGACTTTATGTGTTTGTGAGACTTGGGAACTTTATTGGTGGGGTTGAAATTGGGTTCTTAAATAACTGCAGTCAGTATAGAGAGAGAGACTGTATTCCAGGGGGAAGGGACTGAGAAAAGGGGTGTGTGTCATTATGAACAGAGAGGGACAAACAGGGTGGCTACATTCCACCATGGCAGGCGTCTTCAGAAGGGTTGTTGGCTGCACAGGCTGTAGGATGGCAATAATTCTCAATTGGGCCTGGAGAGAGGGAAGCTGCCCACTCTGTAGACAGCTATCTTGTATCAGGAGTGAAGTATATCGGTTAAGGAGTAAGCTGGGGGAGTTGGGGGTGTCCAAGGATAAGGGGTATGGATATGGGTGGCAGAAGGGTGAGGCTGAGGGGAGGCTGGGGCAACGCTCTGAAATTACAGGATGTTATGTTACAGCAAGCAGGAGGGGGGATATTAGGGACAGAGGACCCTTAGATAGGGATGTTGATGCTAAGGGGAAAACGTACAGGGTAAACATTCCGAATATAAAGAGAGTGGAGAGGGAAGAGTCAGGAGGGGCTGTTGTGGGGAAGCCTAGAAGAGCAGACAGTGAGAAGGAAGGGGCTGTTGTGGGGAAGCCTAAAAGAGATGACTGCAGGAAGGGAGCTCCTAAGGAGAACAGGGCAAGAAGGGAGGAAGAGGGGCAGTTTAGAGGGGCAGTCAGGGGAAACTCAGGTTACTTGATGGAGGCTGGCATAGAGTGTTACAATAAATTTGAGCTACTAAGCAACCTGGGGGGGAAGGGGTTGGTGGAAATGAGGAAACTGATACAGAGGCTGGGGGGAGGGAGTCGGATACCCATAGGGCATCATAGACTGGCAATGAAAGGGATAGAAATAGACCCAGAGGGAGAAGGGAAAACATAAATGTTAAGAAGATGGGGGAGCGGAACATATTGCAGACATGAGGAAGGAGAGCAAGACTGGAGAGAAACTGGGAAACAAGGAGGCGGGGAAGGGACCGCCTTCAGCGGGGGGGTCTGTACCAAGGATGGGGCCCTAGGTAAAGGGGACCCACAGAGGGCCTCTGGAGGTAGGGGTACTATTACAAGGGGGGAGGATGGCGTTGTTGGGGAAGGGGAAACCATCAGGGCCAGGATAAATGGTTTGGATAAGACAGGGTTAAAGGGGACACCTATTCGGGGGGGGTCTGAGTTAAGTGGGTAAAATAACAAGGGAGGCAGAAAGGGGAGGGTGACAAGAGGGTCGCTAATAAGGCAGGAAGACTCCCATGGAATTGAGATCATGAATAAGGGGGGGATGGGGGGTTGAGAGCGCATAGTGGAAGTAACCATAAGGATGATGGCGGTGTTAAGGGTTTGTTATTGGGAGACCTGATGATTAGGGGTATCCAGTGGGAGGGAGAGGGGGGTGGATGCCATAGCCAGGTGAAGGTAGTGAGTATTTCTGGGCTGACAGTGCACAGGGCAAAGTTCATGGTGTGCGAACTGGTTAGGGATTGTGGAGGGAAACCGGATTTCCTCGTGCATTTGGGAACTAACGATCTAGAGGGAAACAGCGTTTTGGAAATCCAAGCAAGGTTCCAAGAACTTGCCAGAGTCTGTCGGGATAATGGATGCAGCATTTCCTTTTCAGAGATATTGCCAGTACCAAAGGCCTCAGTGGAGAAAAAAATGAAGATCACAGAGGTTAATGACTGGCTCAGGAATTGGGGTGAAGAGAGTGGGTTGGGGGTGTTAGGGAACTGGAAAGGAGTTTGGGAGGATAAGGGACTGTATGCCAAGGACAGGCTTCATCTTGCCCCATTAGGGAAGGAAGTTCTTAAACAGGGGTGGCTGACTACATTCAAGAAAGGTGGGGTTTAAACTTGTGGGGGAGGAAAAGGGAGGGCTGACCAGAAGCCTCTCCTCCAGATGAGGGTAGCCTTCAAACCCAAGGGGAGGGAACAGACTGGGGAGGAGGTTTCAGGAGGAGCAGAGGGTGGATGGAGTATAAGGAACCTGGGTGGGGTTCGACAAAGGGAATCAGGGATAAGGGGTGGGAGGTGGTGTTAGTAAATGCCAGGAGCTTGGGAAACAAGTTGCCAGAGTTCCAGGCCATGCTGTTCGAGGGGGGTGGGGGATGTGGCGGCGGTCACGGAAACGTGGGCCAACAAAAACCATGACTGGGACCTAAACGTGCGAGGGTACACTATGCTTAGGAAGGACAGAAAGGAGAGCAGAGGGGGTGGAGTGGCTATGTTCATTAGAGATGACATAGAAATTGCTAGGGTAGAAAAGGCAGAGGGAAATGTGGAGGCCTTATGGGTCACCTTACAAACCCCAGCAGGAGGTAAGGTCAAGCTGGGTGTAGTATATAGGCCCCCCGGGATGGGTGATGTTCTGGAGGATAGTTTTCTGGACAACATCATTGCCCAGTGTGGATCAAAAGGGGAAGGAGTGGTGTTGATAGGGAACCTTAATATGTCAGGTACAAACTGGGGAACCATGTCCACTAAGGTGGCCAAGGAGCAGAGGCTGCTGGACGGCTTCCAGGATGTGTTCTTAACACAGCATGTGATGGAGCCCACAAGGGAGGGGCATGTCCTGGACGTGGTTCTAGCAGATGGGGATCTGGTAAGGGACCTGGTTGTAGAGGATCCCCTGACTGGGAGCGACCACAATACTGTCTGGATTCAAATAAGCATGGGGGGGGAAGGGAAGAAGGATCTAGGACACTGGCAGTGGACTTCGGGGCAGACTTTGTCAGAATGGGAATTATTCTCAAGGATCACTTGAAGGGGATTACATCAATGAGAAATGAGGAAAAGAGATGGGAGGTCATAAAACGGGGACTTCATGAGGCAGTCAGGACCTGTGCTAAGGTGAAACGTAAGGGAGCAAGGCCACATAAACCATGCTGGTGGTCCAGTGAGGTTCAGATAGCAGTCAGAGAAAAGAAGGCGGCCTACAAAAAATATAAAACAACAAGAGGGGATAGGGATAAGGAAATGTACCATCTTGCATCTAGAAAAGTCACCTGGATGGTGAGGGGGCAAAGTCCAGTAAAGAGCAGTGGCTGGCACAGGGGATACATGGAGGGGAAAAAGGGTTCTTCTGGTACATTGGGGAGTGGAGAAAAACTAAGGGCCATCTTGGCAGATTGAGATCAGAAGGAGGGTGGGTGGAAGAGGCGAGGGACCGGGCAGAGGTATTAAATGAGTACTTCGCCTCTGTGTTCACTAGGGAGGGGGATGGGATATCTACAAAGCAAGGCACGATGGGGATAGAAGCAGTAGTGAGTGAGATCAGGGGAGCAACAGAAATGGAGCAAGAGGGAGGGAGATGTACCCCAAGGGTGTCACATCAGGATAAGTATAACAAGGCCAGTAAGGTGGAGGGGGACGGATGATGCTATCTCCACCGAAAGGGTGTGGTTAGCCCTCAAGGCCCTAAAGAAAGATAAATCTCCTGGGCTGGATGGCATTCATCTGAGAGTACTATGGGAATTGGCAGACATACTGGCTGCACCCCTGGCGGAGCTCTTCAACAGGTCGCTTGAGACAGGGCGGGTACCTAGGGATTGGCAAGGGGCACATGTAGTGCCAATCCATAAAGGGGGGTCGAGGGAAGTACCAGGTAACTACAGACCCATCAGTTTGACCTCGGTGGTGGGAAAATGAATGGAGAGTATACTAAAGGAACAATTGGGGGGTGTACCTGGAGGTGAGAGGTCTGGATAGTCAGCAACATGGGTTTGTGCAAGGTAGATCATGTCAAACCAATTGTGTGGAGTTCTATGAATGGGTAACAATAGAAATGGACAGGGAAAAGCCTGTGGATGTATTATTCTTGGACTTCAGCAAGGCATTTGACTCTGTCCCCCACAATGATCTGGTGGAGAAACTGATGTGGTTGGGAGTAGGCCCTTTGATGGTCAGATGGATTAAAAACTGGCTAGCTGGATGCACCCAGAGAGTAGCGGTTGGTGGGGAGCTCTCGAACCCTAGAGAGGTCGGTAGTAGGGTACCGCAGGGCTCGGTCATGGGTCCGATCCTGTTTAATGCATGCATATCGGACATCAGGGAGGGTATAGAGTGTAAAATGAGTCTCTTTGCTAATGACTCCAAGATGGGAGCAGTAGTTGAGGGGGAAGAGGGGAGGTTCGCTCTGCAAGGGGACCTGGACACCCTGGAAAACTGGGCTCACACATGGAAATTAAATTTCAATATCACCAAGTGCAAGGTGTTACATCTTGGGCGGGGAAACCCTAAACACAGGTACACCCTGGGAGGGGAGGTGCTGGAGGCCTCAACAGGGGAAAAAGACCTAGGGGTCATGGTGGATGCATGTATGAATAACTCTGAGCAGTGCAGAACAGCGGCTAGCAAGGCAAACAGGATGTTGGGATGCATTGTAAGGGGGATCACCTCTAGGAGCAGGGACATGATTCTGCCACTGTACAATGGACTGGTTAGACCACACCTTGAGTACTGTGTACAGTACTGGAGACCACACTTGAAGAGGGACATACAGCTCCTGGAGAGGGTACAGAGGAGGGCAATTAAGATGATACGAGGACTAGGGGATTTGACGTATGAGGACAGACTTGAGGAGCTCTGCCTGTTTTCATTGGAGGAGAGAAGAGACAGGAGGGACATGATTGAGATCTTCAAGTACCTCAAGGGAATAAATAGGGTAAACATGGAGGGGATCTTTAGACTAAAGCAGGGAGGTATCACCAGAGGGCATGGTTCGAAGTTGGAAGGTGGAAGGGTGAGAGGGGAAAAGAGGAGGAGGTTTTTCACTGAGAGGGTGGTGGACCCTTGGAATGCGCTGCCTGGCAAGCTGGTTTAGAGATCCACAGTGGAGGGCTTCAAGAAAGGGTGGGACAGACACAGAAAGCGGATGTATCAGATGATGGCCTGGCCCAGGGGGTTGGGGAAGGATGATAGGGGTTTCTGGAACACAAGGTGGGGGGAGGGTCTCGGCACCCAACTAGGGATCTGAGGTTCGAGCAGACTCGATAGACCGTAAGGCCTAATCTGCTGGCAATTAGTATGTTAGTATGTAAATACATTATTAAATAAAATATGATAATGGTACATAAACCTCTCAGAGACAAGGAATTCCAGAACTGCATTGATTTAAGATTAAAGGAGGGGGAATTCAAACCTAAGAGGCCATAAATTCCAGATGTAAGGCAAGCTATATAAAACAAAGATGAGAGAAAATTGGTTTACACAGAGAGTGGAGAAGATATAGAATGGATTACCAAGGAATGTAGTAGATTGTGAAAATCAGAATGTCTAAAGAAACACTAGATAGGCACATGGAGCAGAACTATATGACTTATATCTGCTGCAAGGGTGGCAGACAAAACTTGAGGGGCTTTGGCCTATTTTTTGTCTGTAACACTTATAAACCTATCATAGGCACAGAGGGAAATGATGGTGTCACACAATGCTGTGCCCCGAAGACACCAAAAAAGGTAAGGAGCAGGACAAAGAGGTGGGTTCAGGATGGTAGTAGAGTAGCTTTAAAAATGGGAATGAGGGAGGAAGTTCTAAAAAGGAGCACAATGGTCAAAGAAGTTAGGACAACTTAAACATTAATTTAGCAAGGTAAGGCTTCGAATAGCATGCTAAGATCCCTCAGCACTTGGGGTCCACAGTTGAAGTGCCAGTGACAGTGAGGCACAAAGCACTGGGGGATCCTAGCATACTATGCCTTGCTAAAGAAATGTTTAAATTGTCCTTACTTCCTTGCCTATTGTGCTGTTTATTGTTTTTGTATCACGGTGGCAGCCCCACATGTAGCAGCACTGCTAAAAACAGTTGGAAGTGGTGGATGAGCATGTAAGCGATTCAGAGAATTTGAGCAGTGGGGAAGAAGTTATAGGATTATTTGAGATCTACAGGGTGATAAGGCCATAGATCTCCCCTCATAGGTGACTTCAAATAGCTTGGGTGGGATCACAGCAGCATAGAAGGGGTTGAAAATGACATCACTGGCTCACACTGTCCCTCAGAGTGATGCAGCCCCACAGCTGCTATATAACTTCATTCTGTTTTTTCACAGATTGTACCAATTCTTTTCCCTATTATATTTCTGGTTCTGGTTTTGGTTCAGGTTCTGATTTGCCTGACCCGACCTGGCCTGGCGCATCGGAACCACAAAAGCTGACCCACACAACCCTAAAATGCACTCACCAATTGACACTACTAACAATCCCTGGCCATCACAGATTATACTAATACACGCTCTCTGCCCATCTGCTGAAACCCACCCTATCCACCAAAAAAGCATTTAATTTTCAAAAAAGTTTACTTTCTTGTCTTCAGCTGCTTAATAACAGTGCAACTACCCTGTTTGCGCTCCATTCTATAAATATGACACTGCTCAGTGAGTCAGTGCTGATCAGTTCATCACTGAGCAGCAACATCTCCACAGAGCACTACAGCAACATAGAACGTCTGAAGAAAAGAAAGCTAAAGTTTTTCCACAATAGAACATCTGTCAATGATCACAGGGGGTTTCAAACGCAGGGACAAGAAGATTTAAGGGTGAGGGAAAGAACATGTTTTGTTCTATGTCCCAGAAAAAATCTAAAAATACTGGCACTCATTTATTGCAATTTAACCATATTAAATTTAAAAAAAATATGGCAAAGTCTAAATCACATATACTCCATGTCATGCCCACGATTTGGTGAGAGCGATGTCTCCCACATTATTACCATGCTTTGACTTTTGTACTGTATTGTATAAATCTTTGGCTCTCCCCCATACTAGTATGGAATGGACATTCTATGCATGTACTGTAGTTATGTCCTTTCACTGCCTGTACATTCAGTACTGGAGTCTACATATCCGTATTATCTTTTTGTGATATGGTATATGCTGTGTTACATTAAATCTATGAATAAAATTAGAAAAAAACAAAAAACACCAACGTCCATTACAATCTTGGGGCTCTGGTGACACGCATGCTGTATAATATCTAAGTAGGTGGCTAAAGACTAGTAGTTTTCAAACTTCTAAATATAACAATCATCAGATGTAATGAATGATAATTTACTAGATAGCTCTAAATGTTTAGAATTATCTAAATGCATCTGTTGGGTCTTTCGAGGGCTAAGATGTAACTTTGAATCAAACATATAGTAGCTTTCTCAACTTTCTGAAAATCCCCTTACAGACAGCTTTTAATGTGGAGGAGTGAGAGGTGCATAAGACTGTGCACTCACCATACTGTATCACACTGTTTTGGAATGTACAACAGACTGAGGCACATCACTAATACTGTATATAGTGAAAATAAAACAGGTCTGAGAACAGAGCTCTAAGGGACCCCTAGTAATACCAAGAAATCCAGAAAACAGACATCTGTACATATTACTGCCATTTAGAGAGATAATTATAAAACCACAATAAAGTTTTGGAACTAAAATCAAAAGTAGCAAATCTGTTAATTTGAATTGTGTGAGCCATTTTATCAAATGCCTTTGTGAGTTCTAAACAGACAGTTGAAGTAGTCAATTACATGGAATTGTTGCTTTGTAGGGCATAGAATTGTGTATGCATTGAATAACCACAGTAGGAGTAGCAATAGAGTGGATATGACATTTCTATATTTGCCTCTAAAAGCTGAAATTTAACTGTCCTGTGTATGTTGAATGATTGAAATGCACTATACCCAGTACAAGTCACATTAAACTGTTCCTTCAACTCACTAGTGTAGCATTGTTCAGTGAGTTTCCTAATGTGTGCACTGTTTTATTCAATGAATTAGTTAAAGTTTTGTAATGGTTTGCAACTAGCTGTTATTTAATTACAGCTTACTTTTAAGCTCTGTGCTTATGAGTTGCATTAAGGTTTCTTTTCAGATGTACAGTACTATACAACCCAACCTTTAGGTGTTTATGCATTGCTATTGCAACACACTGCATTAGTTTTTTCATTATCATTCATTTACTCACTGAGTTTTAAATGCATTTTGTAAATGATTTAACCAATGAAATCTTTAGTTTTTTGAAAGGGGCATTTCCCATTTCTATCTGTTGTAAACATAAATCTCTTAGTCTGCAGCCATCTTTTCCCTTTCAGCGATTGTGCTATCATAGTACTGTACAGGACTTGGAGTAGAGATACTGCGTCAAATACTATACTGTATTTTGTCTGTCTGTTATTGGTTAATTATACTATGTTGTTTATATTATTTTAAAATTATGTACTGCTCTTTACAGTAGTTTTAGTCTGCCCTGGTGTGTGACCTTTTTTTCCTTTGCCCCGAGTTTGTGTGTTGTTGCAGTGTGTTATATGTTTCTCCCATTCTTTTATTTAATTATTTTCTGTCGAGTAATGGGTGTCTAAATATGTCACAGAGGTCACAGACATAGATGCCAACTGGGGGGGGGCTCAGGGGCTGAAGCTCACCCGGGAAGTTCAAGTGAGGGCTCTGCCCTCAGACCATCTCTTTACGTTGAAGCTTAGCGTGCGCAGAGCGTTTTGGAAAATAGCACGCGGAGGTGTGCCTCTCCCATCAATGCCTGCTCCTTTGAGCAGGCATGGCGATCCTGCACCAATGGGTGCAGGAGCTCAGCTCTTGACAGCGGTGTTCCTCTGCTTCAAAGGAAAACACATGCCATGCCTAGTGCCGCCGCCCATCCCCTCCGTCATCGCTCCCCGCGCGCGTCACGCCGCCCCAAAGCTTTCCTGCCATGCTGAGAGCCACCCCAGCATGGCAAATGTTGTTTGTCGGTGAGTGCCCAATCCCCGTCGGCTCCATGGCCCCATGCACCATCCTGCTGCCATGCCTGGAGCCCACCCCAAGCGTGGCAAATGGTCATTTGTTTTGTCGTACGGGTGCCCAATCCCCGTCGGCTCCTCAGCCCCCATCTTCTGCCACGCTGGGAGCCACACAAGCGTGGCAAGCGTCCCACGTCGTCTTTTGTTTTAAACTGTAAAATAAAAACAGTTCCTTGGCCTTCTCCCAGCCCCCCCACAACCGCACCACCCACTGTGCACCCAGCCTCCCCCACCCCCCCCATACCTCTCGGACTCCGGCGCGATGATCTGGTGGACGGGAACACGTCTGCACTCTTCAAAGCCGACCGCTGAACTGAGGAAATGCCGGTAAGCTGTATAATGGGCTAGAAGGGGGGTTTCAACTTTATTGCATATCTCAGTCATTTTTTGGAATTTTTGCACCAAATATTCAACATGGGGTTTTTGGGACCCCTTCTCATGAATGATGTCACTGTCATGGCGTTATTCAGGCCCGAAGGTGATTTTGCAGGCACTGAAGTCACTGTCTGAAACACCTTTGGTGAAAAATTCAAAAATGACTGTTTACGACAGTCATTAGCAGTTCCTACGCAGGCTAGTAAGTTCACAAATTTTCAATATTTTCACTCCAGATTTTCAACATTGCCATTTTATCACACCTCCTTATGAGCAGTACAGCTGTCATTTTTCACATCCTGCCCAAAATGTGTTTCCGCCCATGTAGTGCACAATGGCGCAGTCGGTGTGCTGAAATCAATGTATGGGACACATTAAGAAAATCACAGTGACACTGTTCATGAGCAGAGGTCTTAAAATGGCTATGTTGAAAATTTGGTGAAAAATTCCTAAAATGACTGTTTTATGAGTCTGCGCTGCGCAGTTCCTACACTACTTCGTAAGTTCTTGAATTTTCAATATTTTCACTCCAGATTTTCAAAATTGCCATTTTACCACACCTCCTTATGAGCACTGCAGCTGTCATTTTTCACATCTTGCCCAAAATGTATTTCCGCCCATGTAGCGCACAATGGCGCAGTTGGTGTGCGAAATCAATGTATGGGACACAGTAAGAAAATCACAGTGACACTGTTCATTAGCAGAGGGTTTTAAAATGGCAATGTTGAAAATTTGGTGAAAAAATTCCTAAAAATGACTGTTTTACGGCGTGGGTGCACAGTTCCACGCATGCTCGTGAGGTTTGTGAATTTTCAATATTTCCACTCCAGATTTCCAACATTGGCATTTTACCACACTTCCTTATGAGCAGTACAGCTGTCATTTTTTCACACCCTGCCCAAAATGTGTTTCCACCTATGTAGCGCACAATGGGGGTAACAAAAAGGTCATGCTGACAATTTATTGTGCAAATACCAGCAATCGCACAGGGCATTAGGGTAAAGCACCATACATGCCAAACACCACTGCAAATACTGTACCTGCAAGCAAACGTTCGGCATTGACAAATGCTTGTTTCTATTAGTGCCGTCAGTGTCTGTCTGCAACTGCAATCTGTAGTCAGTCAGGCGTAGCAGTGACGGTCGGCAGTATCTTGTTTAAATTAAAAGTTAGGGAGGGTGTTCTTGGCGGGCTCAGGCAGGGCAGCTGGCAATATGCCATGATTGCATTGGTGTGTGTTAGGGCAGGAGGCGGGTGGTGGCCAGGGGTATGTTCTCTCTCCCGACTCCCATCATGTGGCATGCGCCACATGGCGCAGCACATCTTTGGTGCCAGTTTGTCTCCCTGAGACAGAGAAAAGCCACCATTTTGTGACTGTCAGCTGCCCTGCCAGTGCCATGCAATTGCTTCAGCCACTCCGTGCTGCTTGCCTCCATCCTTCACTCTTCCTCCACGCCGCAGCAGCAAGAGGGACCTGCATTGACAATGACAACAACAGCAGCATAGGGAGAAGGGAAGATAGACAGCAGTGCAGTCGCACGCCCGGCCCAGCCAGAGCAACAGCAGCATCCAGTCCCCGGGGATCTGCGTCTGCCTCCCTCCCCTGCCATGGAGAGAAAGGTAAGGGGCTGCTGCAGTATGCAGAATACAGCTCACATTGGGATTTTATTAGAGCTGGCAAGCTGCACTTGTTTGTCCACCATTAGCTGCACAGAATGCAGCACTTTTCTATACCAGTGACCCAGATGGCACTCTGGAGGGGCGGGAGTGGGTGACAGTTACTATATAGTTGTATGTCCACACAAAACAAGTGTCCAATGATGGTGAAGAGAGATGGGGGTAGATTGAAAAGGTGGAAATCCTGCTTGGTGTAGCGTGGAGCACTGGGGTTAGGGCTATTAAAATAAGTCTCACTGCATGCATGAAACAGAGATGGCAGGGGCCCTGGGGTTCAGCCGAGTAATCTGCAGGCTGCTAAGAAGCAGTTGAGAGGAACCGTGTGTCCCATTGTGGTGGTCGAAGAGATTGCTGTTGGCGAACATGGAGTGAAACAGCAAAATTGCTGGATTATTGGATATCTGACTGTTTTTGTGTGGTAGGGGTGCTGTGGTGTTTCTCCCAGTGTTATTAATTCCTGTAGCAGTGTCCTCTCCCAACAAAGATGGCAATTTAAATACTTCCACCTCAAATTTAATGTACCTGGATATAAAATTTGGGTCTTGAGGAGATGTTGCCAGGGGATCAAATGACGATCCAGTAGTGGATACACCTTAGGAACAAATGATGATAGCTGATGGTGAGGAGTGAGTCCAGATGGAACCAGGGGCTATATGTAGGGCCCAAAGGAGTGGGTGCTAGGGGGCCGGGGAATGAGAAAAAAAAGATTAAACAATGAGCTGATAGTTATGTTTTAAAACAGCTTTTACAGAAAAAAATATATTTTTTTATTTAAAAATTTCACCAGGAAAGGCATACTGAGCAATAAATGCCCATTCCCAGTCCTAGATGCATCCGGGGGAGAGGGGATGGGGATTTCAGGCAGGAAAATGAACAAACAGTATAAGAATGACAAACATAGCATAATAATGGATTAGATGAAAGCACAAAGAATGACCCAGCCAGTGTTCAGAAGTGGGAGAGATGTGAGGGGGCATTTGGGATCTACTGTACATATCCCGTCAAGCATTATGGGTAATGGGAACTTTGGAGTATAAAGGGAATTTTTATTTATTTGTTTTTGCTGTCATTTTGTGCTCCCGTTGCTGCAGTCTGCATCTGGGGGAGCTCCCTGTCCTGTCCCACAGTGTCCACCAGTCGGTGCTGAATATTACCCCCAGGGCTCCCCCCGGCTCCCCAAGCCCTGCTGAAGACCAGATCCAATGTGCCAGTGCCGTGGCTAGCTGGGAGTGGACCTGTGAGGCCCCCTCCATCAACCACCACAGCAACCTTTTCTCCTCCATTTTCTCCCCTTCGGAGATGGAGCGTGCAATGACTGCAGTATCTGCAGTGTGCATGCTCTCATGCGCGTTTCTCCAGACGTCTGCCCCATCTCCACCCACATCAACAGTGTTTGCGTGCTGCCTGCCAGCCTCTGCTAAGGGCCAGTCATACACCGGCCACTGGCATCCCCCCTTCCCTGGAGAAGGAGAGCAGTCCCTGGGATGCTCAATCCTTCTCCTCACTTGCTGACCTCGGGCAGACGATGCTCGTTCTTGAACACAGGTCACTGGTGTGGTGTGAGGTTCAGCGTCCAGTGCCACTGGGCCAGCTGAAAAAGGGAATATTTTGACTGGTGTAAGGCTTTTGGTACATACAGAATGTATCCTTTCATGCACCGTGATTGCATGGGAACTTTGGGGTTAAAAAGGGTAACATATCTGGTGTGTGGCAGTTGGAATGCACAGTACAAATCCCATCTTGCATTTTGAATGAGTGGGAGCTGCTGGGTTAAAAAGCAGAACATTCTACTCCATGTGTGGTAGTCGGAATGTACTGAACTTTTTCCATCATATATTGTGGGTAACTAGGAACTGTGGAGTTAAAAAGAGGAACAGTCCATCTGGTATGGGGCAGTTGGGATGTGCACTAAATATACAGTACCATCCTGAATTGTGGGTAACTTGGAACTTTGGGGTTTAAAAGTGGAATGTTCTGTGTGGTGTGGCACTGTTGGGATGTACAATACATATCCCAGAAGGTGGGTGAGGGGGAACTTGGAGAGGCTTAGTAAGGAGGGGCCGCCTTGCCACTCCTCTGTGTGGATGCATGTGTTTTTGAATCATGTGGGGCTGACGCGGTGACTTAGTGTGTGGTGTGGGTGGTTGGCCATCGGTGAGACTCGGACCGCGCCATGTTAAATCTGGGAGTTGGGCCAGGGAGTCTGGCTGGGGCGGGATGTGGGGAGCAGGAGCATTACTCAGTCATCTTGGGGTGGGACTCGGAGCAAAAAGCAAGCAAAGCAACCGGTCCATGCAGCCAGCGTGGTTGGCCGCCGACGTGGAGAGAGTGACAAGTTACAAGTTTGAGGCAGCAGACAGAACAGAAGTAAGCTGAACCACAGTAATACAGGCAAGTTTTGGTACCATTCTATTATTTCAATGGTGCTGTTTATACTGTGCGATCTTTAAGTATAACCCTCAAAATGCACCACAGAATACCAAAAACCCCAGAGCTTCTGGGGGCCGACAAGACCCCCAGACCCATTGCCATTAGTTGAGCCCCTCCCCGGGAAAAACAAATGTCGTCTCATATGGTCACAGAAACTGTGAAATGTGTGTGCCTCCATTACTTTTCATTTGCAGTACTGTACTGTACTTTCCGATGCTGCGCCGTCCTCTGAACTCTACCATTCTGAGTAGGGTCGAAAACCACAATTGTGCATGCAACAAACGATGCAACGCTGGTTGCGTGATGCATTTTCTGCCATATTTCCTTTTTAATTTGCAGGTTTCGAGCAAGCAGTTTAATTTAAAATAAAAATAAAAAAAGAATTCTTGTGGCCATGAACAGAAGCTAACTGGGGAGTGATAAACCCAACGGTGAAGGTAAGGATCTCTCTGGTGTTGATCCCCAATTTCTGTGGCTCACCAAGGTTTTCCCCAACCTCTGCACTCTTTAGAATTATCCCGGTGTAATGCCCCCTCTCCCTAACTGGATTCCTAGATGTATGGCCAGCCACTGATCTTTTCCTTTTTACAGTACATACTTGAAAAACATTGTACTGTAGTTTAGCTTTCTTCTCCCACTCCCTCCCACAGTTTTTTATCTGTTTGTGTTTTTTCAAATTCAGCATTGGTTCTCTACCCCGCCATTGTCGCTAAATCTTCTTAAACAACCCTCCTTGTACCACAGCCAACCAGGTCTGAGCTCTTTCTGTAATAATAGCAGTTTTATAATACCACTTATTTGAGAGAGAGAGAGAGAGCTTACTCCATTACTGACCATGGTGTGAGGGGGAGGGCTGTGTGTCAGTCGCCAGATCCTGAGTTTGGAATGGGGGAGAGGTGTTGGGCATTGGGTCCCTGCATGGGTGGTGGGCCCAGTATACACTAGGATACTAATTTAGCAACCTTGGCTGGGCATGGGGGGTATAGCATGGTATTGTATTATATGCCAAATATTCCATTTCAAAACCATGCATACAAATTCTGGAGGTTAGAATCAGTGATTTTGCAATCCCCAATGCAGTGCCCCAACTGAGATAATCTGTCTAAACTATGTCATACAAACCAATAGGCAACTGGGAGCAGTGGTGTGGTTAAGTGACTTGCTCAGGTTCACACAATATGCAGGTGGGGGTTGTGATAATTAAACCCAGGTCTGTAGAATGTACCAAGCTTATTCCTCTAATCTTAATGCTACACTGCATTACGTAGCATTATAACATGGGTTAGGGGTATACAGGTACCTCGACTGTTGATTAATCCTGGATATATGCACTGTTGGTGTGATGGGACAACAGGCTCAGTGAGCTGCATGGGACTTGTTGTGTACTGTAGAAATTGAAAATGCACAGCAGTACAGAAGAACAAGTTTCCCATAGTGTTGTGTGCCCTGCCATATCCTCCTGCAGCCTTTTTGGGCTTCATGCAACTTGGCAGAAGCCAGTCAGCCTCCCTGTACTTCAGTGCTGTCCTGTTTGTATGTTTCGGCTTGGCCCCTTGTATGAGGAGTGTCTTCAACCCCCGGTTGTAACAGCCACAGTCCTGTATCTCTGTAGAGGCTGTCTCTGCTCCTGCATCTTCTCTGTTCATTCACACACACCCCTGGTCAGGCACACATATGTTCCTATCACAGTTGTGTGGTTTCCCACCCTTCCCATGGACCTCCATGCACTGTTGCTGTCAGTTGAGTCATATTTTTGTTAGTGTCGTGCTGAAGCGAGAGATAGAGAGTGATGGAGAACACAGCGCAACTGCTTGACAGGGAGCAACCCCATTGGACTGTCCTGTGTCTCTTTACTGACTCTCTCTCCGCTGCTGCTTCCCTCTGTTTTTTCTCCACCAACACACAGTAAAGCATTATTAAGTGTGTCCTGAGTTCAGTCCCCCCCAAGTTGTGACAGCCTGTCCCCCCGCCCCATGTCCGCTCCTTCTCCTCTGCAGTCTGGGAGCACGGCTGTTCTGACATGAGTGGAAGTGGGAGCCACATCCAAAATGCTTTCCCCTCAGAGCTATATGGCTGTCCACCCACCCGCTCCGGGGACCATGCACAAGGAAAAGTGTCTTGGCATTTCCACAGTGAATGAGTTTCCTGTTCTTACTTTCCCATTTGTTGTACATGTTTTGCTGTGGTTAGCTGTTACCCTGGTGACTTTGGGATATCCTTCTCCTGTGGCCCCATGCTCCATGTCTTAGGTATGACTCACCATTGCCAGACAGTGTGAGGGAGCGAGACAGCATGATCGCCGAAGCGATGGCTACATAGGATGAGCCACACGGGTGAGACAGCTGATGCCCGGACGGCACAATTGGGTGGTGATTATGTAGTGTGCAGTTATCATAGGAAGAAAACCAAATGTGTTACAAGAAGAGCACACCTGGGGAGAGTGGTACAATCTTAATGTGTTGTGAGTTATGTCAAGTGGTTGGACTTGTGGAGGTTTGGGGGCTGTTGAGACAGAGGTGGAGAGAGCAGTATCTTGTGTGAGAAATGTTACTTTCTGTTTGTGAGACATGTAGCATGATTGAACATTATCATGCAGAGTATGGATGTGAGGGTGTTTTTTGGTGGGAGGTGTCAGCAGAGGTAGTAATTTGTAACAGAAATGTCACAGATCCTGTTAATAGTGTATCTTTGACATTTATGTATGCATAACAGCATTGCAAGATACAGTATTTAGTAGTGACTATTTTACAAGGTGGCAGGATACAGCACCTTTCTTGCTGTTTAAATAGCAAAAAAAACCACCTTTCTTGATATTTTGTTGTTTAAACATAACCCATGTTATAAGCGCAATAACTCACTTTTATGGTGTGGTTATTATAGAATAAATCAATACCCCTTGTAATGTGAGGACACTTGGCCTGTGGCCTCATGCCTCATAACGAACCCGGGGTGTTGAGTAATCCCCAATAACCGCACACCCTGTAGTGGGTTATTGCTTAGTTATGTAACATTATGTAAACGCCTTTTAAATAAATACATCTGACAAATGCACTTAATTATCTCAAGGGTGGTGACCTTTTTCATCATTTATATCTATTTTCTTTGATAACATAGCTAGCACAGTTAAAAACGGCTTCTTTTGTTCCTTTAATATTTGATTTCAACATTCTTCTTAACTTCTTGACTCACAAATTGGAGCAAGGCTTAAAAAGGAGAGTGAAATGACCCAATGAATGTAAATGTGTGCAACTAATGCTAGCACTGAGTTCTACGGTATTAATTGAGTTCCTGATATCGCTCAGTCCAATGAGTTGAGTATTGTGTTCTTGAAGGCAAGGCATTTTTGGGTTGTCATTACATCTTCCCACGGTGTGTCTGAGCTGTTGAGGCTGGTGACAGATCCTTCCATCTGACCATGTGTCCTGACTGGATGGCACCAAACATGGTCAAGCCTTACACGGTCCCTGTGGTGCTGAGTATACTGTAGTGTGCTTTTGTAGAATTTATGGAAAAAAAGTAGTATTTTTGGCTGATTACCAGAGTTATAATTTTGGTATTCTGCCATGAAATTTGGTATTTTGCCCAATTTGCATAGATTTTCATATTTTTGAAGGTAGAACATTTAAAATACCAAAATCCTCACCCCATATTGCCTGAGGTGTAGGGGCTGTTGAGGGATTCTCCATCCTGTCCTGGCTAACACCTCCTTTACAACACTGTACCTATTTCCCCACCATGGATCTGACTGCCTGTTGGTTTTATCCCTTTGCTCAACACCACCCAAAGAAGCATAGTCACTCTCACCTTGTCCACTCCACCCCAGTTGGTGCATCTTGGTGTGCTCAGTGGCTATCTGTAATTTTTCAATCCTCCTCAGCAAGTGTCACAGTCAGTTGGTGCCACTGCAACCACTGTACCATCACCCCTGACAGCTACTGACATAACCTTTGTGTCACTTATGCACCCTGCCCCCCTCTCCATCTACAGGCAAACTATAGCTTCTTATTGTGGAGGTGTCACTCACCAACTGACCCATTCACTCCCCAGCTAATGGATAGCCACTGGTGGCATCACTCACCCAACTTGATGCACCCCCACCTACTGAATTGTATACCCATACAGAAAATGAAGGCCTTCAAATTCAATTCAAGTATTCATTTTTTTTAAAACTGATGCAGTTATTTTCATGTTTTTGAAGCAATTCAAATTGACTTCAATTGTACCTCAAACACCAGTTTTTATCCATTGAAAAACGTCTCAATTTGTTCTCAAATGCCCTTCAAAAAGTGCACGAAACGTGCTAATTAGCCTTCAAAAAGAAGGGAAAAAGAGTGGTAAAAAACTGTTCTGAACAAATCCTTCAATTGTACATTAAACACCCTTCTTTTCCACCTGAAATGAATGCCTTCAAATTCAAGTTTTCTTCAGTTTTTCTAATTGGTTTTGAAGTACTTCAAATTGCCTTCTATTTTACTTGGAACACTAGTTTTTATCAAGTGAAAAATGTCTCAATTTGTTCTCAAATGCCCTTCAGAAATTGCACGAAAAATGCAAATTAGCCTTCAAAAATGCAGAAATACTGGTAATAAACTGATAACCTCCTAAAGCACATGCAAGGAAATATGTAAATGAGCATATTTTGGATTTGGATGATTTTTAAAAGCATTCTGTTTACAATGTAAATAGAATCTTTCTAAAAAGAAATCCAATAACAAAACCTGCTCATTTACATATTTTGCTGCATATGCAGCCTAATGTAAGGCATAAACAATCCATTAGGGTTTTTTTTTTACCTAAAAACAAATCTAGCTGTACCTTCTCATATGCCCTTTCTTTGTGCAACAATACTCAGCTAATTATCATATTAATCCCAGTTACTTTGGATGCATTTCAGGTATACCAGATGGTAAACACCACATGAAAATCAACGTGTTCAAAGGCACTGTATCTTTGAAGAAAACTGAATTTAGTTACTGTACTGATAAAAAATATATTTATTTTATGCTATACTTTCCTGTTACTATTTTGTACCACCTGTCTGTTCTTCAAAAGTTATGCAACCATAAACATCCTCTGTTACAGCTCACTCATTTAGTACAGATAATAAGCAGAGGATCTTTTACCTGGACCCTATGAAGCTTGGGATGGGGTCTCAGGATGATGTCCAGTTGTACCTGTAAAATAACAGTGATGCGGTCAAAAAGTATGGGGAGTTGCACGTTGGGAGGTACAAGAATTAAAGTGTGAGCCCAGAAATAAAGTAAAAGGTAATTTAGAGAAGTTAAGTGTTTAAGGTAAAAGTGAGGGAGAGAGTGAAACAGCAGCGATCAGAGGATAGCATAAAAAAAAAAAAAAAGGGACTAGTTATATGTCTGTGGGAAAAGCCCCACTCAGGAACCCAAGGCTGGGACCAGGGAGAATGGGATGGTCCTCCAGGATGGGGCCCCAGGGAAGGGAGGAAGGGAACCCCAGTGGAGGGGAAGCTTCTCCTAGTGGTGGACTATTGTCCGGGGAGTGGAGTTAGGGTTGCCTAACGGGAGAGACAGGGAAGGCAAGTGCCTCCCAGGAAGCGCTGCATGGAGGGATGGGAAACGGATCCATAGGATCGCTATGGCAATAGCTAGGAGGGAGCAGCTGGATGTCATTGTCCACCAGGGGATCAATGACCTGGCCAGGAGAAGGGTAGAGTTAGAGTCCAGAATGATTTCAGGAAGCTTGGGGAAACCTGAAACAGATAGCACACTCTGTCTCATTCTCTAGGGTGCTACCTGTCTAGGGCACAGGGAAAGTTAGGGCACTCCACATCCATACCTTCAACGTCTAGTTGAAGGACTGGTGTGGAAGGGAGGGTTCTGGCTTCATAGGGGACTGGGGCTTGACCTGGGCAGATGCAGGCTTATATAAGGAGGATGGCATGCATCTGTCCAAGAAGGGGAACTTGGTCCTTTGTGAGAAGTTTAAATGCTTCAGCAGGAAGCATTTAAACTGGCCAAGGGGGAAGCCAGGAGACTTAGGAACACCCCCCATGGGAACATGCAGTAACACAAGTTGACTACGGGTACAGTTAAAGCAGGCAGGTGAAGAATGTATAACAAATGATATGGGGGGGGCAAGAGCACATTGGAAAGGAAACCGGAGGGGTGATGGAGATTCTGGAGAGGGAGAACAAGACAGAGGGTGGGCAGAATGTAAAACATGGAAGGTCATGCTATCAAATGCCATAGCCTATGAAATTAGGTTTCAGACCTGGAGGCCTTGTTGGCAGATGCAGACCTTGACATAGCAGCAATAACAGAGTCATGGTACTCTGCTAATCATGGCTGGGAAATCAGTGTACCAGGCTATACATTGTTCAGGAGGGACAGGGCGGGTAAAAAGGGTGGAGGAGTAGCTCTGTACATCAGAGATGGTATAAAGGCTACAGAAGTTCAAGGAAGACAGGGGGAGGCCAAGGTAATGTGGGTCATCCTGGAGCCAGAGAATGGAACAGCAATACGCACTGAGGTGATCTACAGACCTCCGGCACAGAGGGAGGAAGGAAGTAGACAGGGAACTAGTGGAGAACATGCATGACATGGCAGCTAAAGGCAAAATCCTGCTACTGGGGCATTTTAATATGCCAGACATGGATTGGGCCACCCAGGTGGCTGTTTCAGCCAGAAGCACAGCCATGCTTGAATCCCTGCAGGGAGCTGGACTCAGGCAGCTGGTGAATGATCCAACCAGGGACAAGTCAATTCTGGACCTGGTATGGACCAATGGAAACAGAGTCAAAGAATTACAGGTGGAAGGGCAGCTGGGGTCCATTGACCACCACATGGTGTGGTTCAGCATGGAGAAGTGGACTCGGTTGAGCCACACAAGGGAAAGAGTACTACACTTCAAGAGGGTGGATTTCACTGAAATAGGTAGATGTATACAAGCAGTCCTGGGGAAGGGAGAAGTAGTAGAGTGGGTGGAAGAACAATGGGAGAAACTGAAAGGAGCCATAGTGGATATAACAAACCAATACATTAGGATAGTGGCCAAAGGGAAAAAGGAGGAGGAAACCACTATGGTTCTCCAATGAGGTGCAGGACAAAGTCAAGGCTAAAAGACAGAGTTTCAGGAAATAAGGGGAGACAAAGGGAGGAGGACAGGGAGGTGTCTATCTTGAATGTCTAACAGAAGCAGGGAAGGCTGTTAGGAGGGTGAAGGCGCAGACAGAAGAGGGCTTAGCACAGTCTGTAAGCAAAGCGGATAAGGTATTTTATAGGTACATCGGTGAAAGAAGAAAAACTGTGTGTGTGTGAGGCTAAAATGGTAGAAGGGAGAGTGTAAGGAAGGGGATCTGGACAAGGAAGAAATACTGAACAAATACTTCTGCTCAGTATTCACTAAGGAGGGGGAGGATGAAGAATCACAGTTGGGTTGCAGAGGCAATGGGGTGGGAGGGGAGAGAGTTCTGGAAGAACTCACAAAGCTGAAAGTGGATAAGGCCATGGGGCCAGACAGCATCCACCCAAGGATATTAAAGGAGCTGTGATGGAACTAGCAGCACCTCTGGCGGCCCTGTTCAGAGTCACTCAACGAGTGTCGTTGCAGAGGACTGGAGAAGGGCACATGTAGTCCCACTGCACAAAAGCTGCAGTAGGAGAGGAGGTGGGAACTACAGGCCAGTCAAACTCACTTCAGTGGTGGGAAAGGTCATGGAGACACTGCTGAAAGGATAGTGGCACATATGGAATCCAGTGGTGCTTAGGATCTGAGGCAACATGGATTCACAGCAGGAAGGTCATGTCAAACGAATCTAATAGTTTTTTTGATTGGGTGACTAAGAAACCTAAACAGGGAGGGGTGGTAGATGTCACCTACCCAGATTTCAGCAAAGCCTTTGACACTGTCCCACAGATGGCTGATTAACAAGATGGGTAGCCTGGGCATGAGAGACAAGGTGGTCAACTGGATTTGGAACTGGTTAACAGACAGGAAACAGATGGTGGTAAATGGAGTACAATCTGGGGAAAGGAGGTGACCATTGGGGGTACCAAAGGGATCAGTACTAGAACCAGTCCTATTCAATGTCTTCAGTAGTGACATTGCAGAGGAGCTGGAAGGAAAGGTCTGCCTGTTTGCAGATGACACCAAGATCTGCAACAGGGTGGATACTCCAGAAGGGTGCAGAAAATGAAAAGGGACCAGGAGAAGCTTGAAAGATGGTTGGAGATGTAGCAACTGAGGTTCAATGCAAAGAAGTGCAAAATAATGCACCTGTGTAGAGGGAACCCTGGGGAGAGCTACAGGTTGGGGGGGTGGAGCCGACTGTCACTAAAAAGAAAAGATACCTAGGGGTGATCATCTCTGATGACCTTAAGGTGTCAAAGCAGTGTACAAAGGTAACAGGGAGGGCCAGTGGCATGCTGGGGTGCATGGGCAGGGGTGTCACTAGCAGGAGGAGGGAAGTGGTGATGACATTGTATAAAACATTGGTAAGGCCTCACCTGGAGTACTGCATGCAGTTCTGGAGACCTCACCTGCACAAGGAGATATAGATAAGATGGAGACTATCCAGAGGAAGGCAACAAAGATGGTGCAGGGCTTACACCACAAAACATATGAGGAGAGACTAAGGGACCTCAATATGTACTCACTGGAGGAGAGAAGAAGAGACAGCGAGGGGAGGGGGCATGATTGAAACTTTCAAGTACCTCAGGGCATAAACAAGGTGCAGGCAGGGGACCTTTTCCAATGTAGAAAAAGTACAACAACAAGAGGGTACAATGTGAAATTGGAAGGGGATAGATTAAGAGGTAATGTGAAGAAGTTTTTCTACACTGAAATGGTAGTCTACACTTGGAATAGTCTGCCACAGGAGGTAGTGGGGGCAAGTACAGTGGAGGAGTTTAAGCATGCTTGGGACAGGCACATGGGAAGACTGAGAGGGGAGGGAGTGATGAAAAGCCATGTATCACAAAGGGTCAGTGACCACATGCAATGTGTAGAGCCTATGGGCCCACTGGATGGGCCTAGCAATTCTTATCTGCCGACAATTTCTATATTTCTAGTTTCCCCTTGGAAATCAGACATGCAGTGATCAGAGGATAGCATAAACAAGAAACAAGCATTTGTCAATGCTGAATGTTGTCTCGCTGGCATTGGCATTGGTAGTGCAGGAGTTAGAGATGCATAATAGGAATGGCAGTGAAGTATTGAACTGATGCCAACCCCACCCCCACCCTGCAGAGACTGACAGGTGTTGGGGTGTGCCTTTGGGTCGTCAGCTATAACGCTCATGTCATTTTACCTCACCCTACCCTGTACACACTGACAAGTGTTGTGGTGTGCTTTGGGCAGGGCCCCAAGTTTTCCACGATTCCATGGGTGCAGCAAACTGCGGAAATATCCATGAATTTGACATCACCTGTGGAATTCACTTACCATGAACAACGCCCTTGCCGACGGGTGCCCAATACCCTGTCGGTTCACTGCCCCCTCTAAATGTCTGTATGCCAGCATGCTGGAGCCCACCCCAGTGTGGCAAAGCATCCTTTGCTGATGGGGGTGCCCAATCCCCCATCAGCTTCACTGTTCCCCCAAGCTGCCTGGTGCCACACTGGGAGCCCACCCCAGTGTGGCAAAACCTTCCATTACCAACGGGGGTGCCCAATCCCCCGTCGGCTTCACTATCCCCCCAAGCTGCCTGGTGCCACGCTGGGAGCCCACCCCAGTGTGGCAAAACCTTTCATTGCCAACGGGGGTGCCCAATCCCCCATCGGCTTCACTATCCTCCCCATGCTGCCTGGTGCCACGCTGGGAGCCCACCCCAGTGTGGCAAAAGCTTCCGTTGCTGACGGGGGTGCCCAATCCCCTGTCAGCTTCACGATCCCCCAGGCTGCCTGGTGCCACGCTGGGAGCCCACCCCAGCGTGGCAAAAGTCCCTCATTGAGTCAAAAAAAAAACCTGAAACAAAAAACCCTTCCTCGTTGATTCTTTTGCCCCTTCCCCAACCGCACACCCTCTGCCTACCCACCTTCCACACTTCCTACCTCACCCCTAATTAACCCATACTTACCAGCCTAGCGCGATGATCTTCGTGGACCGGGAACACGTCTGCACTCTTCAAAGCCAACTGCAAACTGAAGAAATGCCGGTAAGCTGTATAATGGCATAAATCGATTTTTTTCAACTTTATTTATTTATTTAGATTTTGATAACCGGTTAAACCCACTGAGACTAGAGGTCCCTTTTTCAGGGGTGACCCGGAATTAGTTACAGAAAAGACATTTAGAAACAATGATTTTTTTTACAGTAGTTACATATGTTGCACAAATAGACATTAGTGACAGTATACAGGAGTAAAGTAAGGATTCACAGTACAGTCTCAAGCATTATTTACAATAGTTACAGTTAGATACACAAGTGTAGAATAGAAACAATATTCATGATTCGCAGACAGGCACTTATGACATCGAGTTTCATCTCCAATTAGTAGGGAAAGGAGTTAACAACAGTAAATTGACATCAAAGTTTAGGAGATACTTCCAGGAATGAAGGGAGGTTCAAGGCAGTGCAGAGGAAAAGAGACCTGGGCTAGGGAGCTGACGGTTACAGCCACAGAGACTGAGATTTAGAAGATATAGTTTGAGCCCAGACTTGGTAAGGGTGGATGAGTCAGTCAGGCTGGATGGAAGAGAGTTCCACAGGTGGGAGGCAGCAAATTTGAAAGAGCGTTTGCCTTGGTTGGAGCAAATCCTAGGGATGTTGAGGGGATGATTCGCAGATGATCGCAGGGTTCGGATTTGTTCTTTGGGGGATAATAGTCCTCTAAGGTGGGGAAGGGAACTGAGAGTAGTGAACTTGAAGGCAAGGCAAGCGACAGGGTAAGCTAGCTTGTGCCAAAGTGTGGGCCAGTTTAGTTCCTTAAGTGCCTCACAGTGATGTCTCCTAGGAGAGGAGTTTGTGGCGAAACGAGCCACACGGTTATAGAGTATGGAAAGTTTGCTGAATTCTGTCTCTCGGAGGAACTGCAGTAGAGGGGCTCCATATAGGATGGAGGGGAGGAGATTGCAGCTAGCAATTGTCCGTCTTGCAACCGAGGATAGGGAATTTCCCAGACAGTAAAGGAGGCCAAGTTTTTGGTGGGTGGACCTGGTTATGGAGTCGATGTGGGGTCGGTAGGTCATTTCTTGGTCAAGATGGATCCCAAGGTATTTGAAACTGGCCATGACCTCAACTCTTTTTCCTTGGTTTGTGCAGATCTGGAGCAGCTGACTCCTGTCAGGGCCCTGTCACCTTGAACCAAACAGTACGGCTTTAGTTTTTTCCTGATTGGTTTAAGGGAGTTCGCGGAGAACCAGGCCTCAAGTATTAAGAGACTATTCTGCAGTTTTGTGGCTATGACACTAGGTTGGGGATCACTGCAGTATATGATGGTGTCCTCCGCATACAAAATGAGTTTGCTGAGGGGGAAGTTCCCCTCAATGTTATTGAGGAAGAGTGAAAAGAGCAGGGGCCCCAGGATTGAGCCCTGGGGCACCCCTGCAGTAACGGATCTAGGGACAGACTGGGTACCCTTCCAGCGGATTTTGTGCAGGTCACTCAGATAGCTCTCAAACCAGGAGGTGGTGGTGATCCAGTCCTAAGTGCAAGAGTTTTGATAGAAGGAGGTTATGACTGACCAAGTCAAAGGCCTTGGACAGGTCAATGAAGAGGGCACCCGTTGGGAAGCCTTGGTCCATAGAGGTGAGGATGTCCACAGTGAGCCGTATGAGGGCAGTATCAGTACCATGGCCCTTTCTAAAACCATGTTGCACATCAGCCATGAAAAGGTGCTGCTCCAGGCAGTCTTGAAGCTGGTTAGAGACTAGTCTTTCCTGGATTTTCCCAAGAGGACTAAGTAGGGAGATTGGTCTATAGTTTCCCAGTTTGTCTCGGGACTCACTTTTGTAGACAGAGACAACGGTCGCTACTTTCCACATTTTTGGGACAACACCTTCCCGGAGTGATCTATTTATGAGTAGGGTGACAGGACGGGCGATTGCCGGGGCGGCAGCCCTCAGTAGGCGAGGTTCAAACTGGTCATGTCCTACCTAGGAGGAGGGGTTAATTTTGTGTAGGAGAGGTAGTACCTCTGACTGATTGACCAGCTTTAAATGGAATTGAGGCCAAGGGTGCACCCAAGTATCTCCAGAGAGATGAGTAGGCCTGGGGGGGTCAAGGGGAGGAGGACCACTTGGGTTAATGAAGTAGGCACCGAAGGCCTCCACAACTACTGATGGAACATTGGTCAGTGAGTCCCCTACCAGGATGGAGTCCATTTGACTATTTGAGGAGCCTTTGAGGAGTATGTTTATGTGTCCCCAGAATTTGTTGGGGTCACATAGGTGCTTAGTTTGGAGGTCATTTAAGTATTGTGATTTGGCCTGCATAGTGCATATCTTAGCCATTTCTGGGAATTTTTTCACCAAATTTTCAACATGGGGTTTTTGGGGCCCCACCTCATGAACTGTGACACTGTTATTTCGTTAATCAGTCCAGAAAGGTGGTTCCGCAGTCACTGTACAGAACCACCTTTCCGGAATGATTAACAAAATGACAGTGTCACAGTACATGAGGTAGGCTCCCAAAAACCCTATGTTGAAAATTTGGTGAACATATTCCCCAAAATGACTGTTTTATGAGCGTGTGTTGCGCAGTTCCTACGCACGCTCATAACTTCGAGCATTTTTAATATTTTCACTCCAGATTTTCAGTATTGCCATTTTACCACACCTCCATATGAACAATACTACTGTCATTTTTCTCATCTCACCCGAAATGTGTTTTTGCACATGTAGCACACAATGGTACGGTTGGTGTGAGAAATCAATGTTCGGGACAGATTAAGAAAATCACAGTGATACTGTTCATGAGCAGAGGTCTTAAACTGGCTATGTTGAAAATTTAGTGACAAACGCCCATAAAATGACTGTGTTACGAGCGTGCATTGTGTCAGATATGACAAAAAAAGGAAAAAAATTAAGGGTAAAAATGTGCCGTAGTATTGCCGCAGAAATTGGTGTTGAGTGCCGCAGAAGTTCTGTGACAAAGAGAACCCTGCCGCAGAACTTTGCTCCGATGTGCCGCAGAAAAATCGGGGCCCTGGCTTTGTGGTCTTTGGGCCTTATATTTACCCCATTCCATAAGAAAATACACTGAGGTGGGTGCAGTATAGCAGAATGGGGTGAACTTTGGGTCCGAACACTCCAAGCTACACCTTGATGCCTATCACTGGCTGCAGGGTGGAGGTGGGGGTGGAATAGTGGGAGCATTACATCTGATGATCCCAAGTCACACCCCTGACATCTGTCAGTCTCTACAGGGTGGGGTGTTACAGCTGGAAACCCTAACTCCGTAGGCGTGTGTTGGTATTTTCACTCCAAATTATCAACATGGGCTTTTTGTGACCCCCATCTCATGAAGAGCAGCACTATCAGTTTGTTAGTTGAAAGGTGATTTTGCACAGTGACTGCGCCATTTGGCGCCACAGGCACGGAAACACATTTTTGGCAGGATGTCAAAAATGACAACTGTATTGTTCATGAGGAGGTGTAAAAAAATGGCAATGCTGAAAATCTGGAGTGAAAATATGAAAAATTGGTGAAGTCATGAGCATTCACAGAAACTGTGCAACACACGTCCATAACCCAAATATTTTTGGGATTTTTTTAACCAGATTTTCAACATAGGCATTTGGGACCTCCCCTCATGAACAGTGGCACTGTGATTTTGTTAATCGGACCCAAAAGTTGATTTCCCACAGCGACCATTCCATTGTACGCCACAGGTGTGAAAACACATTTCAGGCAGGATGTGAAACAATGCCAGTGTTGAAAATCTGGCATGAAAATATTTCAAATTTGCGAAGTCACAAGGGTGCGTGGAAACTGCACAACACATGCTTGTAACACAGTAATTTTATGGACTTTCATCACTAAATTTTCAACATAGGCATTTTAGGACCTCTGCTCATGAACAGTGGCACTGTCATTTTGTTAATCTGTTCCTAAAACTGATTTCCCACTGCGACCGTGTTATTCTGCGCCAGAAGTACAAAAACACATTTCGGCTAGGATATGTAAAATGACAGCTGTACTGTTCATAAGGAGGTGTGGAAAAATGGCAATGTTGAAAATCTGGAGTGGAAATATTACAAATTCACGATGTTACAAGCGTGCGTGGAAACTGCACAACGTATGCTGGTAAAAAAGTCATTTTTGGGATTTTTTTCAACAAATTTGCAACATAGGCTTTTGAGAGCCCACCTCATGAACAGTGGCACTGTCATTTCATTAATCAGTCCCGGAAGGTGATTCCACACAGTGACTGTGAAATCACCTTTTGGGACTGAATAATGTAATGACAGCAACTGAATTCATGAGGAGGGGTCCCAATAACCCCATGTTGAAAATTTGGTGCCAACATTCCCCAAAATGGCTGAGATATGCACCAAAGTTGAAAATAAAAACCTTTTTATGCCATTATATAGCTTACAGTTCGCGGTCAGCTTTGAAGGGTGCAGAAGTGTTCCCAGTCCACCTAAGATCGTTGCATCGTGCTCTGGAGGTAAGTATGGGATGAGGGAGGCAGGGCACACAGAGGGTGGGCATGGGTTGGGGAGGGAGCAGACTCCGAGGGACTGTTTTCTGTTTTACAGGTTAAAAAAAATAAAAAATGCTGGACTTTTTTTTTTTTTTACAGGGACATTTGGCATGCTGGTGTGGGCTCCCAGTGTGCCACCTGAGTGTTTTTGGGGGGGAGGGCTGTAGCCAATGGGGGATTGGGCACGCTGTAGCACATACAGAAGGGGGGAGCATGAGCTGAGGGATTGGGCACCCCCCAGCACACAAGAAATGGGGACATTATGCCGATGGGGAGGGGCCCTGTCGGCAAAGAAAGACTATTCGGGGCTCATGATGCTGAGGGGATTGGGCACCCCCCTCAGCACACACAAGAAATGGGAGGGGCCATTATGCTGATGGGGAGTGGGCTCCCCGTCAGCAAAGAAAGACTGTTTTGGGGCGCATGATGCCAAAGGGGATTGGGCACCCCCTCGGCACACACTTGAAATGGATGGGGGGTCATTATGCCGACAGGGAGTGGGCTCCCCCATTGGCAAATGAAGTGGTTTGGGGCATGACAGGGGGATTGGGCACCCCCTGAAGTCCAGTGGTGGCTGTCAGTGCCGCTAGGTTTGGTGAAAAATTTCACCAGTAAAGACACATCGGTAGGTGTGTTATTGTACTGCTACATGAGGAGCTTGCCTCTCATTGTAGCAGCACTTTTGTTAGATCTGGTGGCCACTTTACATATAGCTGGTGTCAGCGCCTGCATGCTGGCTTAATAGGGAATGAGGGACGCACCTACTGATGCATGCCCTGCATTCATCCGCAGTGACCGCACCTCTAAATCTGCTACTACTGCAATAGTTGGCTGGCGCGCAAGCGCGAACCAACATAAAAAGGGACAAGTTTCCCCATGAAAGTAGAACAGGTAGTGATCCCAAGGACAGCATCAAAACATGGAAACTTATAAAGCCCAACAACAGCATTCAGTAGGGGTAGGGCATCACAATACCAGAGAGATGGAGATTTGGAGGAGGGGAAAAACAGCAGAGTGCCAACATTCGGGGTTGCACCCCCCAATGCTACAGTCTAACTAGGACTTGCAGGTTCCCCAATTGCTGTCCTGTGAACTAACAACAGTAATATTTTTCTGCAGTGAACATCGCTAGTCAATTCCAAATCTATACTGGACACACAGCAGCTTTGTATGGGGCATGAGTGTTAGCAGTGATTGTATTCAGAAGAGACACTATGAGTGGCTGTTAAGCAAGAGAACCGCTCCTGGAGTTGCTGCGCCAGTTAACACCCCCCCCCCCAAAAGGTGCCAGTGAACAAATGCCACAAAAGATACTAGATCCTTGCCTGATATTATTGGGTATGCTCAGCAACATTGTGACCTCAGTGATATCACAAGTGATCCAATTTAGCAGTATGCGATTGGCTCTTCTTGGTTGTGATGTCACAGTGAGGTCATGTGGCCCTTTTTGGCTGCGATGTCAGTGAGGTCACAGGGCTCATGCATATTACCTGTAAAAGCAGAGATTGTGATGTCACAGTGAGATCACAGGGCTGCTGTATGTTACCAGGAAAAGCAGAGGTTGTGATGTCACAGTGAGATCACAGGGCTGATGTATGTTACCAGGAAAAGCAGAAATAAATCCAGGTAGAACTTCAGAGAGTACTGCTCCACAGATCACACATACTTCCACTACTGTGTGAATAGACCATTAAAATGCCACTTAACATACCCATTAAAGGTTAATGATGCTTGCCATGAAATTCCTATTAATTGGTACACAATTAATGACCCAAATTATACGATAGAGTCTTTCTAGACATTTAACTTGTTAAACTGAATGGGCTATTTTAAATCATAAGGGAATTAATATGGTGCAGGAGTTGCACAAAAGGCCCTATGAGGAGAGATGGAGATGTATATACTCTTACTAGCCAGGAAATCAAGAGGGAACATCATAGAGATCTATAAGTACCTCATGAGGTTGAACAGGGTGCAGGACAGGAATCTCTTTCCAGTGAGGAAGAGCACCAGAACCAGAGGGCATGCAATGAAGCTGGAGATTGGGGGGGGGGGGATGAATAGGGATCTAAGAAAGGTTTATGGAGTGGTCAAGAGGGTGGTTTCTAAATTTCAATGTGAAGTGCAAAATCGTGCAGTTGACATGCAGAAGCCCAGGGGTAGAGTGGTACTGGTGACCACCGAACAGGAAAGAGACCTGAGGTAACCATAGCTGATTACCTAACTGTGGCAAAAAAATGAGACAAGGCAGTGGGGAGAGGTAGTAGAATGCTAGTGTGCATAGGGAGGGGTATCACCAGCAGAAAGAGGGAGGTGGTGATACTAGATTACTGTAAAAAGTTCTGGAGACCACATCTCCAGGAAGACATAGCATAGAGGCAGTTTAGAAGAGAGCAGCTAAAATGGTGCAGGGTCTAAAGCCCTATGAGGAGAGACTGAAGGACCTCAATATGTAAACCTTGGACACAAAGTGGGGAGTAGGGAATATGACAGGGACTTTTCAAATACCTATCTGATATAAATAAAGTTTAAGAGGGAAGACTTTTTAAGAGAAAAAGATGCTCACAACATAGAAACATAGACTTTGACGGCAGATAAGGACCGCTTGGCCCACCCAGTCTGCCCATTTCCCTACCTACAGGATAAGCTGCAGATCATAGTTAACCAACAGCCTATTTCTTTTTAACCCCCACAAGAATTGCCTTATGTCTGTCCCATGTATTCTTGAATTCTCCCACAGTTTTAGACCCCACAACCTCCTCAGGAAGGCTGTCTCCATGTCCACCACCCTCTCTGAAAAATACTTCCTCACATTGCCCCTGAACCACCCCCATCTTTAAATTGTGTCCCTTGTTCTTGCACATCTCTTTCTGAAAGATGCTACCCTCTTGGACTTTGTTGATTCCACTGAGGTACTTAAAAGTTTCTATCATGTCCCCACTCTCCCTCCTTTACTCATGGGTATACATTTTAAGCTCCTTTAGTCTCTCCTCATATGGCTTCTCTTGCAGACCCTGCACCATTTTAGTTGCCCTCCTCTGGACTGCCTCTATCCTGTCTATGTCCTTGCAGAGATGAGGTCTCCAGAACTGGATGGAGTACTCCAGATGGGGTCTCACCAACTGTCTGTACAGAGGGATAACAACTTCCTGTTTTCTTCCGGTGATGCCTCTCCCTATACATCCCAGTATACCCCCAACCCTCCCTACTGCCTTCTCACATTGCTTGCTAACCTTAAGGTCATCTGATATGATTACCCCCAGGTCCCTTTCCATTTTTGTTGTTATTACTACCTCCCCCCCATTGTGCAATCTTCCGCTGGGTTTTTGTTTCCCAGGTACATTATTTTGCACTTCTTTGCATTGAATCCAAGCTGCCATACTTCTGACCATTCCTCCAACCTTGCCAAGTCCCTTCTCATCCTTTCCACGCCTCCTTGTGTATCAGCCCTGTTGCAGATCTTTGTGCCATCTGCAAAGAGGCATACTTTTCATTCCAGTCCCTCTGCAATGTCACTTATAAAGACATTAAAAAGGACTGGACCCAGTACTAACCCCTACGGTACCCACTAGTAACTCCTCTTTCTTCAGAGTGGACTCCATTTACAATTACCTTCTGTGTCCTGTTGTCCAGCCAATGTTTTACCCAGGCTACCACCCTGGGACCCACTCCCAGGCTGGTTAATTTGACAATTAATCTTTTGTGTGGGACTGTGTCAAATGCCTTGCTAAAATCTAGGTAGGCCATGTCCACAGCCCCTCCCTGGTCTACTACTTTGGTCACCCAGTAAAAGAAATCAATTAGATTCGTCTGACCTGACCTTTCCACTGTGAACCCATGCTGCTTGGGTCCTGTGCCCCACTGGCCTCTAGGTGCTCAACAAATTCTTTCCTTCAGAAGTGATTCCATCACTTTCCCTACCACAGAGGTCAAACTGACAGGTCTGTAGTTTCCTGCCTCTGTCTTGGTCCCACTTTTGTGCAGGGGAATCACATCTGCCTTCCTCCAGTCATCAGGTACCACACCATCCTCCCATGATTTATTAAAAAGGGTAGTCTGTGGTTTCACTAGTTCTCCCCTTAATTCTTTTAGAATTTTGGGGTGAATTCCATCAGGCCCCATTGCTTTGTCCACCTTCAGTTTTAGGAGTTCTTTCAGAACCCTTTCTTCTGTGAAAGGACTGGGATCGACCCCCCTATCAAGAGTGCTTCTGTTAATTGGATTAGGCACCTCCTCCTCCTCTTTTGTTAATACTGAGCAGAACTATTTGTTCAGTATCCCTGCTTTTTCACTGTCCCTCTCTGCCCACCCACCGTCCATTCTATTCAGCCTCACTATGCCTCCCTTTGTCTTTCTACGCTCCCTGATGTACCTATAAAAGGCTGTATCCCCCTTCTTAACTGAGTTGGCTAGCTCTTCCTCAGTTTGGGCCTTTGCTATTCTGACTTCCCTCCCTGCTTCTTTCTGCCTTAACTGGTACAGCTCTCTGTCCTGCTCCTTCTGTGTTTCCTTATACTTCCTCAATGCTATATTTTTCTCCCTTACTTTCCCCGCCACCTCTTTTGAGAACCATAGTGTTTTTTTCTTTCATTTTGATTTGTTTATTTGCTTCACACAGAGGCTTGTTGCCTCTGTGATGGCAGTTTTGATATTTCCCCATTGTTGCCCCACCCCTCCTTTTAGCCTGTTTGCTAGTGCTTTTCTAAGGCACTCTCCCATCTTGCCAAAGTCAGCCCTCCTGAAGTCCAGTACCCTCACTTTTGTGAGCTTAACTCTGTAGCTGAGTTTATCATGAACCACACTGTTTGATGGTCACTTGTTCCCAGATGGCAACCACTTCTAGATCTGAGATCCTCTTACTGTCCCCATTTGAGAGTATGAGGTCTAAGATTGCTCCCTCATGAGTGGGTTCCAAAACTAGCTGTCTGAGGCATGCCACCTGTAGGGCATAGAGAACGGCCCTGCTCTTGGATGTGGCTGCAACAAATGTGCTCCAGTTAACATCTGGCATATTCAGGTCTCTCATCAATAGTATCTCCCCTTTCTCTGCCATCCTAAGAATGCCTTCTATCATATCCTTGTCCATTCCCTCCCCTGACATAGGGGTCTGTATAACAACCTGTGCGGATTGTAGTGCCATTTCCAGTCTCTAAGGTGACCCACAGTGCCTCCTTTCCTCCCTGTTTACTCTTTTGTTCAGTTGCTTTTATCCCTTCCTTTACATAGAGAGCTACTCCTCCCCTTCTCCTCTCCCTGTCTCTCCTGTAGGTTATGTACCCTGGTATGTTAACATCCCAGTCATGGTTCTCTGTGTACCATGTTTCTGTGACTGCTACAATATCCAGGCATCCCTCTTCCATCAAGGCCACCAGTTCAGGGAGCTTGTTGCCCAGACTATGGGCATTGGTACTCATTACCCTCCATTTCCTGATGGCCTTACTCATTTTTGCCCCATCCCTGTCCTTATTGCCTTTGTCACTTTCTCCCTCTACCCCTGCCCTTCTCCCTATCGACATCTCTATCTTGGTGTTTACCTCACTTACTACCTTAACTTTTTTGGGGGGGCTAAGATTTCCCTGCTCCTTTCCAGTGCCTCCCTCCTTGGCTAGTTTAAATGCTTGCCAATAAAGCATTTAAACCTATCACCTAACAATAAGGGATCATGCCATTAAGCTGGAGAGGTAGGCTCAGGGGCAATGTAGTGGATGCCTTTAACAGCCTCCAAGTGGAGCTGGTGGGGGCAAAACCTAATGGGATTCAAGAACGTATAGGTCAGACACAAGGGAACCTTAGTGATAAAAGGGTGGGAGGCAGAGATCAAGTAGGGTCTGAGGTGTTACAGTAGATAGAGGAGATGGGCAGACTGGTTGGGCAAGCAGTCCTTATGTGCTGTCAGACTATGTTTTTAGGCACTGTGGCATGGATGGCTGAGGCACTGGCACTCTACCTCCTGTTACACTGGCAACCAGTGTTTGGTGATGGGCACAGGCTGATGGTGGTTGGCAGGGGAAAGGAGGGAAAGGATTGCACTCCTGATGGCTGCTCTCCTTTCCCGGTGGTGGGGTGGGGGACCTGCACACTCCACCAAATGACTGCCGCGTGGTGATGGTAAGGTGGTAGTGCGGGTCAAGGGCAGTAGAAGGGACAGATGTGGGACACCAGGGCTCACCCCAGTGTAGGGAACTGGGAGTAAATTGTGGAAAAAAGCACATGCCACCCCCCTCCTGCCATATGCATCAACCCTCAGGAGAATTCTGAAGGGCCCGATGACAGAAGGTGGCAATGGAAAACAGCTAAGGCATAATATCTGCCCAGACCTGTAAAGAATTGCCTTCTATATGAGTAGGATGTTGAAACATTAACAGCAGCAATACAACTAGGGTGTGGAGGATAATTCCCCATTAAATATAGTCAGGGATTTAAGATTTTGTTTACCTGATGCTAGGTGAGCCTAAGGCAAGGATCCCAAATAGAGAGGGACCTGTAAATAACAATCAAAAGGGTCACAAAGGATATGTAGTTCTTTGGGAAAGGTACAGACAGGAAAGGCAAACAGGTAAAGAAAAGGAATATCTAACACGTGAAACTGATGACTCTTGGTATAATGTGCAATATAATAATCCACCAAAAAAAGGGAGGCATGCAACCAATTTCAGTATCCCCCTCAGTAACAGATGTACAAGTTTAAATTTTCTAGATAATGATAGAGTCTACTTCACCTCAATAATTAAGATCCTTTGACACACCTATAGTACCTACTCTTACAGGTGCTCACAAAGACAACACTTCAACAACTACATTAACTAAATCAGACAGTAACACAGTAGAGGTTAATTTAAACTCAGATAATACCACACTCCCCCATAGAAACTTATTGGTCATGGGTGACTCTATGATAACAAAATCTGGATAGGGAAGTGTGCAACCCAGATAAAGCCCATAGGACTTTGTCATCATTCAGAGATGCAAAAGTAGCAGATTTAACATTTATGTGCAAATCCACTGTTAAAAATCTAGGAAGTAATCCACTAGTACTCATTCATGTAGGGATCAACAACATGTTTAGAGATCCAGTGGAAGAGTCTAAACAAGATCTGGTTGCTCTTTCAAATAAGTTGATACATGTAGGATGTGAGGTAATTATGTCTGAAGTACTGCCCATACCAAGAGCCTCAGAACGACTAAATCAAAAAATCAGAGCATTCAATGACTGGCTGAGAAAACGGACAATAAGACAAGAAATTCATAGTATAACACACTGAGAAGAGTTCTATCTTCAGGATGATCTCTACTGTCCAGACGGATTACATTTAAGTAAAAAAGGGAACATTCTTTTAAGAAAACATTTTACAAAGTGTATACATGAATATTTAAACTAACAAAGGGAAAAGTATCATGCACAAGCAAATGTCTCAATAAAGATCAAACAAAATCAATAATGACAACAAAACCTACCTGCAGTGGGGATAATGATACACTCAAAATACTATTACTGAATGCACGTAGTTTAACAAACAAAATGGATGAATTGAGACTCATTATGCAAAATGAAAACATCACAATGTGTGGAGTTACTGAAACTTGGTTTCAGGATGAGAGCTGGAATATTCAGGGCTATTCTGAAATTAGCAAAAATAGAAAGGATAAAACTGGGTGAGGAATAGCCCTTTATATATCAGAACAAGCATTTGTCAATGCCGAACGTTCGCTTGCAGGTATTTGCAGTGGTGTTTGGCATGTATGGTGCTTTACCCTAATGCCCTGTGCGATTGCTGGTATTTGCACAATAAATTGTCAGCATGACCTTTTTGTTACCCCCATTGTGCGCTACATAGGCGGAAACACGTTTTGGGCAGGATGTGAAAAATGACAGCTGTACTGCTCATAAGGAAGTGTGGTAAAATGGCACTGTTGAAAATCTGGAGTGGAAATATTGAAAATTCGCAAAGCTAGGAGCGTGCATGAGAACTGTGCAATGCATGCTCGTAAAACAGTCATTGTTAGGAATTTTTTCACCAAATTGTCAACATTGGCATTTTAAAACCTCTGCTAATGAACAGTGTCACTGTGATTGTCTTACTGTGTGCCATACATTGATTTTGCACACCGCCTGCGCCATTGTGCACTACATGGGCGGAAACATGTTTTTGGGCAGGATGTGAAAAATGACAGCTGTACTGCTCACAAGGAGGTGCGGTAAAATGGCAATGTTGAAAATCTGGAGTGAAAATATTGAAAATTCTGAAACTAACAGCGTGCAGAACTGCACAACGCACTGTGAAAAACAAGTTATTTTAGAATTTGTTCACCAAATTTTCAACATAGCCATTTTAAGATCTCTGCTCATGAACAGTGACACTGTGATTTTCTTAATGTGTCCCATACACTGAGTTCACACAGCGTCTGCGCCATTGTGTGCTACATGGGCGGAAACACGTTTTGGGCAAGATGTGAAAAATGACAGCTTCAGTGCTCATAAGGAGGTGTGGTAAAATGGCAATGTTGAAAATGTGGAGTGAAAATATTGAAAATTTGCAAACTTACGAGCGTGCATAGGAACTGTGCAATGAACACTCGTAAAAGTCATTTCTAGGAATTTTGTCACCAAATTTTGAACACAGCCATTTTAAGACCTCTGCTCATGAACAGTGCCACTGTGATTTTCTTAATGTGTCCCATACATTGAGTTCGCACATGGACTGCGCCATTGTGCACTACATGGGCGGAAACACGTTTTGGGCAGGATGTGAAAAATGACAGCTGTATGGCTCATGAGGAGGTGTGGTAAAATAGCAATGTTGAATATCTGGAGTGAAAATATTGAAAATTCGCAAACCTGCGAGCGTGCGTGGGAACTGTGCAACGCACACTCGTAAAACAGTCATTTTTAGGAATTTTTTCACCAAATTTTCAACATTGCCATTTTAAAACCTCTGCTAATGAACAGTGTCACTGTGATTTTCTTAATGTGTCCCATACATTGAGTTTGCACACGGCTGCGCCATTGTGCCTACATGGGCAGAAACACATTTTGGGCAGGATGTGAAAATGACAGCTATACTGCTCATGAGGGTGTGGTAAAATGGCAATGTTAGAAATCTGGAGTGAAAATATTGAAAATTGCAGAACTCATGTTAGCGCATAGAACTACTGCATGCCGTCAGAAACAGTCATTTTTAGAATTTTTCCAAATTTCAACATAGCCATTTTAAGACCTCTGCTCATGAACAGTGTCCTGTGATTTTCTTAATGTGTCCCATACATTGAGTTCACACACCGACTGTGCCATTGTGCGCTACATGAGCGGAAACACGTTTTGGGTGAGAAGTAAAAAATGACAGCTGTACTGCTCATAAGAAGGTATGATAAAATGGCAATGTTGAAACTCTGGAGTAGAAATATTGAAAATTTGCAAACCTATGAGTGTGCGTAGGAACTGCGCAATGCACGCTCATAAAACAGTCATTTTTTGGGATTTTTGCACCAAAGTTTCAACATGGGGTTTTTGGGACCCCTTCTCATGAGTGATGTCACTGTCATGGCACTATTCAGGCCCAAAGGGTGATTTCGCGCAGTGACTGCGCAGTGACACATGAAATCACCTTTGAGCCTGAATAACACCATAACAGTGACATCATTCATAAGAAGGGGTCCCAAAACCCCATGTTGAAATTTGGTGCAAAATTCCAAAAATGCCTGAGATATGCAATAAAGTTGAAACCCTATCTAGCCCATTATACAGCTTACCGGCATTTCCTCAGTTCGTGGCGCTTTAAAGAGTGCAGACGTGTTCCCGGTCCACTTGAAGATCGCCGTGCCGAGTCCGGAGGTAAGTATGGGGTGAGGGGTGTGGGGAGGCTGGGTGCGCAGTGGGTGGGTGCGGTTGTGGGAGGGGAGGCTGGAGCACGCGGTGGGACGTTTTATTTTACAGGTTTAAAAAAAAGCGTGGGACGTTTGCCACGCTGGGGTGGCTTCCAGTGTGGCAGAAGATGGCTGGGGGCCGAGGAGCCGACAGAGTTAGGCACCCCGTCGGCAAACTATGGGGGGCGAGGAACCGACGAGTTGGGCACCCGTCCAGCAAAACGAACGCTTGCCATGCTGGAGGGCTCCAGCATGGCAGCAGGATGGCTTGGAGGGCCATGGAGCCGACGGGGGATTGGGTACCCCGTCCAAGAACAACGCTTGCCATGCTGGGTGGGCTCCCAGCGTGGCACCAAAGCATTGGGGGGCAATGTGACATGCATCGGGGAGCGCTGCGGACGCCAAGGGGACTGTGATGCGTGGCTCAGTATGGCAGCGGTGCTTTGCTTTGAAGCAGAGGAACACCGCTGTCATACAGAGCTCCTGCACCCATTGGTGCAGGACCGCCATGCCTGCTCAAGGGAGTAGTGCATTGGATGGGAGAGGCACACCTTCAAAGTGTGCTACTCTCCCAAAATGTTCCTTGCGCATGCACGCAAGCGAACGTAAAAATACACATGTTACTCCATGTCCCCTAAACAAACTTCAAAAAATGACAATGAAATTATATGGGCAGAAATAAACCTAACCACTATTAAAATATGTGTTGGTCTGGTTTACAGGGTCCCTAATCTCAATATAGACCAAAACATGGACTTTATAAAAGCGATTGACCAATTTGAACCAACATCTAACTACATCCTCATGGGAGACTTTAACTTCCCAAAAATAAATTGGGAAAAGTCTCAATGCTCTGGAAGGACTGAGAGGGAGTTTCAGGAAATTACAGTGAACCAAAATCTGGAACAAATGATCAAATCTAGTACTAGAAATAGTAACATTTTAGATATTGTCCTCACTAATATGGAAGACAGAATATTAGAACATACCATATTAGCACCTTTGGGTAACAGTGATCATAATATGATTACTTTTCAAATTTGGACTAAAACAGCTGTTACCAAAGGAAGTACACAGATTAGGGATTATTCTACAGCTAATTATTTGGAAATAATAAACTATCTCAATTCCTGGGACTGGGAGTCAGACTTTATGGGCCTCAATGTCCATCGGGTTGGGTCTCTTATACTGGACAAAATAAACCATTGCCTTGACTACTGGGTCCCGAAGAAAACAAAATATACCAAAGGATATAGAACCCCTGTATGGTGGAACAATAAGATTAAGAGATTAATTAATAAAAAGCATAAAAGCTACAGGAAATACAAATTAAAATCATCTACAAACAACTGGAATAATTATAAAAAAACTTTTAAATAAAGTAAAACAAAGTATCAGGAAAGCTAAGATAAACACAAAAAACAGACTAGCTGTAGATACAGTTGTTAATAAAAAAAAGTTTTACAGCTATATTGACTGTCTTAGAGGTACCAAATCTACACTGGGACCCATTCAAACTAAGACAGGCCTTATTAACAACAAAACTGAGATGGCCACTGTACTTAATAATTATTTCCTTACCATCTTTACACCAAAGGAAAAAAAGATACCTCTGCTATAATAACTACTAAAAATAATCCTAAAGTGACTTATATTACCATTAGCCACTCTCAACCTTGTGCAATTGGTAGACTCCCCCACTCGGTATAATAGCAGAACAGGCATGGGGCCAGTAATCGACTGGGTGGTCACAAATCAGCCAGAAAGAATATCCTCCATCATGGTTCTCCCCGACTCCCTCAGTGACCACTCCCCGATTATCTGTAAATGGCCAAATAAGGCCTCAAAGGCACCAGCCAGGACTATTACTGCTAGACTTCTGAAGAAAGGCAAGTTGGGAGCTCTAAGAGCATGCCTCAGCCTCCCAGACTGAAGCTCTATTGACCACAAAACAGATGTCAACACTGCCCTAGAATGCTTTATAAGCAAATTCAATGAAATGTGCAATGTCTACACCCCCATACCAAAAGAAAGATCCGTGACTATGACAGCCCCTGGATCACAACACAGCTACTAGCCGTCATGAAAAATAGAGACGACTTGTGGTACAAAGCAAGAAACTCCGGTACCCAGACAGACTATCAGAATTATAGAGCTGCATGGAATAAATGCACCTGGGCTATTTGCAAGGCCAAAAACACTCACTTTAAAAATGAGCTAAAAAACTCATGGGGTGACAGTAGACGGTTCTGGGAGAACATGAGGTCCCTAACCGGTAAACCTAATGAAACTCCCTCCACCTTCCTGAACATTGAGGGCCAACCTACGCAGGATCACAGTCGCATAGCAAATGTCTTCAACAAAGCTTTTACTGACCTCAGTGGAGTGTTGCCCCCTAGCTTCCTTCAACACCAATCAGATACTTGCACCAAACCAACCCCAGGGACCCAATCAAACTTCCATCCGCCTTTCTACTTCAAAGCAATCACCTTTATGGAAGCAAAAAAGTACATCCTAAAAGCACTAGGTAATTCCAGAACTAGCTTTGATCAACTGGACCTAAAACTAGTTAGGCTCACCCTGGACATAACTCTCAAACCCCTCACCAAAATCTTAAATCTCTCCTTGGTATCAGGCGAATTCCCACAGATCTAGAAGGTGGCGGTGGTTACCCCATTTACAAAAGTGGTGACAGGGCCAACTCTACAAATTACCACCCAATATCTATCCTTCCTCCACTCTCCAAGCCCTGGAGTGAATCGTGAGTGACCACCTGACAGAATATCTAGACAAGTATAATTTACAATGTCAATAACAACATGGATTTCGAAAACAACACAGTACCACAACCATTCTAGTGGAGTTTACCAGCTTTATCCATAATGCTCTAGACAGAGGGCTCTTGGTGGGGGCAATGTATATTGATCTCACCAAGGCCTTCAACACCATCAATCACAATCTGCTCCTGGATCAGCTCTCCAATACCGGCCTCTCCCCTGCAATAGTAGCATGGTTCAGAAGCTACCTCTCTGGGAGGGTCCAAAAAGTGAAAATATTGGACACCTTCTCTGACATCCTTAGTGTTAACACAGGCATTCCTCAAGGCTCTATTCTTGGCCCTCTACTGTTCAACCTGTTCTTCAACAACCTCCCTCATTCGGTAAATGACCAGCTACTACTGTATGTAGATGATGCGGTCCTATATTCATGTAATTCTGACCCCTACAAACTGGAAAAGCAAATGCAAGCTAATTTCACCGTGGCTGAGCACTGGTTCCTTCAATCAAAGCTGTTCCTCAATTATAAAAAAAACTAAGACTATGTTATTTGCATCATCACATAACAAACACTGCACTCACCAACTTTGCATTCAGAACAATCAAAATACTTCCCTGGAGGTGGTTCAAACATTTAAATACCTAGGACTGACACTGGACTGCACCCTCTTATTTAACCAACACATAGACGCAGTCGCAAAGTTGCCAAATGCAAAACTAGGATTACTGTACAGACACCGAAAAGGCCTGACTTCTGAGGCACTCAAAACTGCTGTAAATAGCTCAGTCCTCTCAGTGATAGACTATGGTCTAGCAGTATATGGGGCTGCCTCCCAAATTGTTTTGAAATGTATCAAAACAACACTAAATAAAGCATGTCTTTTAGTCCTAGGTGTACCCCATCTCACTCACACCTGCGAGTTGTACACCCAAACAAAATGGCTCAACCTTGATAGTGGTCTCCAGTATCAAGTATGCATGTTCACCAAGAAGTCTATGTTAGGACTTACCACCCCAGACCTGCAAAGCCTCCTTAGCTGACCTAATTCCATCAGATGCACTAAGGGTACAAACAACTCAGCTCTCTGCATCCCTTTCTGTAGTACCACACAAGGCCAACAGTCCTATGAATACTGGGCACCACTTTGGCATAATGTGCTTGACCTAGGCATCACAAAAGAGGACAAAATAGGCCCCTTTAAAGATAAACCCAGAGTGGCCCTCACCACAAACAGGAACTGTGACTGTGAGACCTGAATTCTCCTAGACTCTCCCCTCCTCTTTCCTGCTACCCTCATTCTAACCTGCATCCTTGCCTCTCCTCTCTTCTTCTAACTAACACTCCCCTAGTAGGCTCCAGGTCCCTGCCTCAGCACTTTCCCCCAGTCAGTCTAGCCCTCCTTTATGACTACACTCTTTAGCACTTATGACAAAAGAACTGCTGCCCATCAAGTTCTCGCCTCCTTGCGTGTAGTATTAGTTAATTATTTTACAGACTATATCATCCTCTGCTCCCTATCTGATTCACTCTATATCCTGTAGAATCTCAAGTTGTTCACTTAACAACCTGTCAGCCTAGCCTGCTTTAAATTATGTGTCTGTATATTTTTACTTATGTAATCCGTTATTGTAATTATGTAACCTCTGTAACCTGATGTACTCATGTCTTTCTAGGCATGGAACCACCTTGTATCTGCTTATGTACTTGTAACCACTGTGATGATGTAATGCCCATGTATTACTACGATGTGGAAACTCTGTAAAAGAGCCTTTGGCTCAAAGGTACTTCCTAGAAATAAATAAATAAAAATAAAAAAGAAGAAACTATGATGGCTTTACAAAAATTGAATATCAATTCCTCAGCAGAGCCTGACGGAATACATCCTAGGTTCCTTAAGGAAACAGCTAAACAAATCTCTGGTCCTCTGAGTAAATTATTTAACCTATCACTTGAAGAAGGAAAGTGTATTTCATCATGGAAAGATGCAATAGTTATCCCTATATATAAGTCTGGAAATAAAACAGAAGTGACAAATTACTGACCTTTAAGTCTAACATCAGTAATAGAGAAAACTTTAGAAAGGCTAATCCTGCAAAAATTAGAAGACCATATAAAAATTAAAAACCTTTATGATATTACACAGCATGGTTTTACTACAGGCAAATCTTGCCTAACTAATCATTTGCAATTCTTTGAAAATGTTAGCTTGACACTCAATGCTGGTCTCCCCGTGGATTTGTTTTTTCTAAATTTTGCGGAGGCTTTTGGTAGAGTCTCACATGACATTCTAATACAACACCTGAACAAGATGGAATTTCCCCTATACTTAATAAACTGGTTTGAATCCTGGTTATTAAACCATAGACAATGTACTCCAATTAAGGGACACACATCTCCTTGGGCAGAGGTTACTAGTGGAGTACCTCAGGGCTCGGTCCTGGGACCTGTTTTATTTAACATCCTAATATCATCAATGCAGTCATCCAGTAATACCTGGATGTCAAAGTATGCAGACGACTGCAAAATCGGCTGCATTATAAACTCTTCAGGGGCCGCTGCAAATCTACAGAAGGAGATAACTGCGCTTGAGCTGTGGGCAAATAAGAACAAAATGAAATTTAATGTACAAAAATGCAAAGTAATGCACTTAGGATACAGCAACAAAATACATAATTATTTTCTAAATCAAGACTTGTTGCCAGAAACAGAATATGAAACAGATTTGGGAGTAATTATAGATAGTAAATTCAACTTTAAAAATAATACAATCTCAAAGGTCAAGAAATGTCAACAAATAATGGCATGTATACTCAAACACATAAAGAGTAGACAACCTGGAGTTATTCTACCTTTTTACAAGACTCTGGTCAGAACACATTTGGATTACTGTGCACCTTTCTGTGCTCCAAATACAAACAGAGGAAAAAAAATAATAGAGGCAGTACAAAGGAAAATCACAAGAAATATCACAGGCATGACAAATAAGACTTATGGAGAAAGGTTACAAGAATTAAATCTATACTCTATGAACTAACGCCATACATGTGGAGACCTTTGCCCAACATACAAAGCTATTAAAGATCATGTTCTTATTAAAGCTTTAGGTCTAGAGAAAAATGTTGCTATAACACAGACTAGGTCACATAACCTTAGATTGAGAGGTGCTTGTAAAACAAAAAAGAGAACTACTTGTATACCCAGTGTGTAATTAACAAATGGAATATCCTTCCAGGTGAAATTATTGAGAGTAATAACATGGAAACATTTGAACATAGGTTAGACCAGCACATGGGCAACATAAAATGTGAATATTTATAGAAATAATTACACCTTCGGGTGGCGAGCTTACATAAAGGCATCACCTCCTGAGCTTGTAAAACTACTATGATACTATGATACTTATCTGACATGATGTAGGCTGCTCCATAGACCTGCTCATCAGATACAATTCTGAGTGATGCCTAAAAATAAAAAAATAAAATAACTTAACATGATCAAAACAACCAAATAATAGAAGTACTCTTAATTTATTAGATGGAACTCCAGGTTCACAGCTCCTTGCTCGAAATACTATGCCAAACTGCTTTCATTCTACTCCAACCCAGGCTGCACAGTAACCCTTCCCAAATCTACAGGGATCCCTGTATTTTACAGGGAAAATGGTTCAGTCTACAGAAAAACTGATCACATAGACTTACATTTTTCATAGGAAATAAATGTAATTTATAAGAACACATAGATGAAGCTCTGGGAGAACAGGACGAGCCTGCATGGAGCTTGAAAGGACTGTGGGCAAGCACTCCTCACTCCCTCAACAATTGGCAGCACCTATATTTCCCTAATAAGCATTTTATTTTATACTCCTTACTCAGGCCACCAGTCCGTCACTCCTTGAGGCTCGTATTGTCACTACTGCCTGGCGGTCACTCCCCCACTGTTACACTCCAGCGCCAGTCATGCTCAGTGGACACCACTACTGGGGGAGGTCTGGATCTAACCATACCAGAAGGGCCCCTCCCCCCAGCTAGGGAACGGGGAGAAAGTCTGAATGCAACTCCTGGCAGTCACGGTGGATGGAGATGGTGCATTCTGGGGACCACAGTGTGGTGGGTCAGGCAGCCATCATCCAGCAGGGCTAGAACAGGCCCAATTTCCATTTTTCTGGCCCTGCCCTCTCACACAAGCAAGCACCACAGCTACGTCCTGGGGTGGGGGATATCCAGCGGCGTGTGGTCCCCCGCACCACCCAAGATATCACCATTAGCCACCACCAGGAACCACCACAAGAGTGGTGCAATGCATCCCACAGCCCCCCATCAATTAAAGGGGAACATCTATCCCCAATGTCCCACATCTTAGTGTATGGGCAGCCTCCAACTAGCACCTTTTCAGGAAAATGGCATCTTTTACCCAAGTTGTTGCTGCATACTTTATATTTAATCTAGCTGATCCTGTCATCCCTCTCACCCAACATCCTCGATTCTTGCTACCAAAAGCCATCCCAAAATCTCCTTGAGTGTCAGACTTTGATTTTAACAGGGCAACAGAAGGGATGCCACTGTGGCACAGATGACCTGGGCTAAGAAGCAAGCCCTGGAAGTTGTCGTGTGGCAGACCATGGCTGAGACAGCTGCTGCTCTGCCGGGAAGGGTTAGCGGCCGGTTCCATCACCACATTGACCACTTCTAGTCTGCCTGGGAGCTTGCTCCTGCTGCAGGGGAAGATGTGTATGCATAGCAGACATAGGCATCACCCATGCCAGGGGAAGAGAGAAGGAAAATGGGGGGGAGAACAGGACCCACCTAAATGATGGTTGGGATCCTTAGCCTAAACAGGGTAAATCACTAAAGACTACCAGGCAATGGATAAAATGTACATGGGGAAAATAAATAGAGCAGCAGGACAAGGGGCTGGCAAAACTTTAGTCACCATGGTGGTGGGCCTAGCAACAGCTTGTGTAAACAGGCTGGATTGTGGGACAGCAGGGCAAGGGGTCCCTCTTGCTGACTAGGGGCCCCATGAAAATGCATGGGTTACATGTGCGCAAAGCCTCCCCTGGATGGTGTAGGAGCACACTCACAGAACTAAAAGGAAACTTCAGTCCCCCACCCCGAGCCAGCTATCAAGAACAGGTCTGCAACAGAAGCCATACGAAGAGAGACTAAAGGAGCTTAATATGTATACTCACAAGGAAAGGAGGGAGAGGAGAACATGATAGAAACTCTCAAGTACCCCAAAGGAATCAGCAAAGTCCAAGAGGGTAGCATCTTTCAAAAGAAAATGTGCAAGAACAAGGGGACACAATCTGAAGATGGGGGGGGGGGCAATTTGAAGATAGAGAGGGGATGGCTCAGGGGTAATGTGAGGAAGTATTTTTTCACAGAGAGGGTGGTGGACACATGGAATGGCCATTCTGAGGAGGTTCTGGGGTTAAAAACAGTGGGGGAATTCAAAGAATGCATAAGACAAACATAAGGCAATTCTGGTGGGGAGGGTAGGAAGAAGTAGGATGTTGGTTAACTAGGATCTGCAGCTTATCCAATAGGTAGGGAAATGGGCAGACTAAGTGGGCCAAGCGGTCCTGATCTGCCATCAAGGTCTATGTTTCTATGATTCAACCCACAGAGTTCAGGCTGTAGCCTGCTCCATGTGTGGGAAAGAAGATATGAGATTTTTGGGAGTGGAAGGAGGCTAGAGCAAATATGCCTCCCTCTACCGATAAGCCACAAAGTGGCTATGTGAAGAGCCCCAAGGGGCAGTTTAAGAGAGTCTGGAGGGTGGGCAGCCAGCAGTAGGTGGCAGGAACCTTTAGCTAAGCTGCATGGTGTCAGAAGGTAGGTGCCCTGAGGGGCCTGGTAGAAAGGGACTGGGAGAGCAAATGCACAGATAGGGGCCACAAAGGAAAATCCACAGTGCAGCTGAAGGGCAATGCCCGAAATTGACTTAAAAGTAGCTGTGAGTGGGAGGCAAGCAGGTGAAATCTGTCGGCTTCCTGAGGGGAATATGAAAGCAGCAAGTACTGCATACAGTAGAGTTGCACAGCAGCTAATGTCAAAGTACCAGAGGTTAACAAAAGGATTTGGGGGAGAAAAGGAACAGCATAAGATGACAGAGAGCCCATAATTAAAAACACTTAGTACACAGAAAGAACCCTGTTGGGATATAAATATAAATACATTTATGCAATAGGAGTGGACATAAATGGAGTGCGATAAATCCCATTTATCTGAGCATGTGTATACATGCAGAATCCTGCATTTATACATATAGTTATTACGCCATCCTTGATTAATGTACATAGTGTACTGCATCACACATCCCCATCCCTCACCCCCGCCATTTGGCACTGCTTACTAGTATCTTGCTTTTAGGTTTGTTTCTCCCAGGTTGCCTGTCCCTCAGCCACACCACCTGCCATTTAGTCACACTTCTCCCCACTATCTTACAGTGATCATTTGTTTCTGTTTAAGTTTTAGTTTTTTGCCTTTTTACCAAACCTTTGTTCAACTGGCTGCTCCAAGCTGCGCTCCCACTGTCACACTCTTCTGCATGCTGCTGCTGTGTCCTCTCCACACCTCTCGATACACAAAACAGACAAACATTTATTTATTTTATTTTTTAAACTGCTTCCTCAAAAACTGATAAGCCCTCACTCTTACTCTTCCACTCTGTTTTTCCAACCTCACTACAACTGCCACCAGAGCTCCCTTCAACACATAGAAACTGCCAGATATTTTTTTCCTTAAACTGCATGCTTGCAAACCCCACTGCTGATGAACCCTCACTATAGGTCACACTTCTGCTCTGATTTCCAGACCTCGCTACAACTGCAACCAGAGGCTCGTGTGAAGTCCTTCTCTGCAAACTCTAAATGGTCTTTTGTGGCCCTTATGGTCCTCCCTCTCCCACACTTATTTACTGATACTCCCCTATGTCTATATGACACACATGTTTTAACCCCCACTGTTTTCACTCCTGATCTTCAACACTATAATGCTGTCTGTCTGTTCCAGGTGTCTACTACCCTTTCAGTGAAGTAGTAATTCCTCACATCCCTCTTACCCCCACCACAAGCTTCATTACATGCCCCCTGGTCCTGGTGCTTTTTCCTATTTGAAGGAGCCTCCCCCCCCGCACCCTGTTCATCCTTGTAAGGTACTTGTGTGCTTCCATCATGTCCCCTCTCTTCCAGGGTTTACATGTTGAGATCCCAGTCTCCTCACAGGGCTTTTGCCACAGCCCATGTACCATTTTAGTTGCCCTTTATACTGCTTCCACCCTACAGCCTTATTAAGGTACAGCCTCCAAAACTGGACACAGTACTCAGTAAGTTGGGTCTCACTAATAAGGGATTACTTGCAACACCAGCACTTCCCTTCTCCTGCTGAAGATACCCCTCCTTATGCAGCCCCAACATCCTCCTAGCACTACCCACTGCTTTGTCACGCAGCCCTGCAACTTTAAGATCATAATAACCCCAAGGTCCCCCCTGCTTAGTGATCGTCAGTACCACTCGCAACCCTATAAAGCAGCTCATAAAGAAGGACGCTACACCCCAAAAAAAGGTTTTACTTTAAAAACTTCATTTTAATGTATAAAGGGCTCATGCCCGAAACATGTCAGATGGGCTAGATGCTTTGGTGCTTTGTATGTTTTTTATACATTAAAATGAAGTTTTTAAAGTAAAACCTTTTTTGAGGGTGTATTGTCCTTCTTTATGGGCTTTGTGTGTGCTTGGAACTTGCATTTCTACATGTTTAGCTTGTTCTTTAAGCACCACCTTTCCTTGTGCGCACTCTTTTAGTAATCTCCTATAAAGCAGCTCCTGGATTCCGATGCTCTAGGTGCATGATTCTGCACCTTGTCATTGAACCCCAACTGCCATGATCTTGACCACTTTTTGAGTTTCTAGATATCTATTGATAAAGGAAGTGGGTTCTGAAACATGTTTAGATGTGCCACACTGGCACTTTAAGTAAAAACTGCATGGCACTTTGGACCTGCGAGGAGCGTTATATTTTATGGTGGTGGTGAGTGTGAGATTCTTTTTCAAACTGTGACTGCTTAATTTATCCCAGCTCCCTGGCCCTGAGTGCACTTCTGTTTTTATGGTCATATCTGAAGCTGTTCCTCCAAGCCCCTGGACCAGCGGTCCCCCAGCCAACCACTCAACCAACAGCTAGATCCACCAGAAGCCCCATACCAGCTTCACCATCCAACCACCCACCCTGCAGCTGGACCTCACTTCCAACCTTGAACAGCCCCACCAACACCAGCCACCCTCCATGCTGCTGGCTCACTGTTTCATGCCCTGGACTACCCTCACCCAGCAGGTTACCCTCCCTGCAGCTGGACCCCTGTGTTCATTCCCACCTATAGACCAGCACGTCTCTCCAAGTTGAGCAACCTCCCCAGAGCTGGACACCCAGATAACTACCCATCCCAAAAGCTGGTTCCACCCTCCCTCCAGAGCAGAACCTCCCCTTGACCACCCCCTACACCTAGACCCCCCCAATCACCCTTCTGCAACCGTGGACCACACTCAACGTAGTATAAAAAAAACGTGAGATACTAACTTATAAAATATAAATTCATGCAGTCTTCAGCAAAAGAAAAAAAAAAGTACACTGATCCCCAGATTACAAAATGGATTAACACATGTAACTGTTTTAATCAAATACAAATATTAAATGCAAAAAAACAGTTTCCCCACAAACACACTCAAATATTTGCAGTACATAATTCTTCCTTTATCTGAAAGTAACTCCAGATTTTCTCAGATTAAAAAAGTTGTAGTCTTTTCTCTTCAAATATAGTTAAAAAACAACTTTTGACCCAGTCCCACCAAGATGCCCAAATAACCCTTACCTGCCCCTAAATCGAATTTGATTTTTTCTTTTATGAAGTGCCCCGATTTAGGAAGGAAAGGGATCGTGATTTTGCACCATGGTGGCACCGAGTACCTTAATTCTCAGTGTCAGGGGTAATGGATTGAACCAAATTACATTCTTTTTAGTTAGATTAAATTTTTTTTTCTACACTATCCCCTGCTATTCTGGAGTGATCAAACTGTCAAACAAACAGTTAATATTACTTGGAATCACGAATAACTATCATTCTTTCATTTCATTAGATCCCCAAATCCAGCGAAATCACTAAGGCAAGCGCGAAGTGATTACCTGCGTGATGGAGTCGTATCTTGCAATAGCTAGTACCAAATTACTTAGAGTTAGGGACCAAACTGTAATTTGGTTCAATCCATTACCCCTGACACTGAGAATTAAGGTACTCAGTGCCGCCAGATGTGGGTCCGACACACAGGTAGGCCCTTTGTGCTTGCGTAAATGCATAGCGTTGGTTGCTGGATTTGGGGGTGGAGTCTTCCCTCCTTTTAAATGCAGGTACAACAGGCCTCGCACATTACTCCCACTACATAATATGCCAGACACTGAGAGAAATCTTTAATAAGTTTAAACAAAGTACTAAATATGTTTACGGAGGATAAAATGCTTAAAATTATAAAAACTGATGGAATCTATGTTCATTTATCTTTAGTGAACAAAACTGAAATGCATTGAAAAGCTTAAGACATTCAAAACAGGTCAGCGTTTTCTTTTACCCTCTGTATTTAATCCTGTATCACTGTAAATGAGAATGCTCATTTAAATTTTATATGACTTTTAAATTCATAATGACTTGGGAATAATAGCGATATATGGAGGAAGTAGATGTTTATTTATTTATTTATTTAGTTTTTGTTGACCGGATAAATGCACTAGACAAATCCTGCCTATTTTCAGGCACGACCCGGGGGAGGGGGATACAGATGAATGCCAACTGACCTTGAACCAGATTAAGCTGTTGGTGGTATTTTTAGTGAATGATGGAAATTTGGCCAGGACACCGGGGAAATTCCCCTACTCTTTTCGATACGTGCCATGGGATCTTTAACATCCACCTGAACTATCACCAATCCAGGCAGATGGGACCTCAGTTTAACGTCTCATCCGAAAGACGGCACCTCAAAAGTGCAGCACCCCTCTCATGCTGCACTACAGTGTCAGTATTGGGATATTAACCCAAGTGCCAGATGTGGGAACTGAACCCACAGCCCTCTGATCTCCCAGCCTCAGAGGCGAGTGTGCTACCTACTGAGCCACTGACACTGAAAGCAAGATGTTAAAATCAGTTCAGTCTAATCTTGTAAAATGAGTATTACATTATAGTAAAACATTATAATATGCAACTAATTGAGTGAACAGTGAAACACAAAGTAACTATAGGTGTTTACCTATGGGCTAGCACATATATCTAGTTGGTCCGGTTTAGAGAATATAATGGCCCAGATATTCAAACTGCGCCCAAAAAGTGCGCAATAGCAGGAGCAAGCGCAAGTCTATTGCGCCCATGCGCAAGAGACGCAATATTCAAAAAAGGAGCAGGCCAAATTGTGCCTACAGCCCACGACTGAATATCACACCACCTGCGCCATAGTGCAACTAGGGATGTTCAGCTGAGCAGTCCAGAGGCACCATAGCGCAAGCAGGGAGCCCCCCCCAGCTGCAGAGCAATGTAACTGTACAATCAGGGAGGTAGGGGCCCACCACCCATGCCACAGATGGGCACAGGAACACACAGCAGAACAGACATTTCCCCCCACACCCCAAGCACATCACAACCAGGTGAGGGCTGGAATAACCACTGGTCCATGGAGACAAGCAACCAACCCACAGCCTGGCCATGGTGCCCCATCACACCTACCGGCAAGCTGTGACTGGCACACAAGGAGGGCAGACCACCCTGTGCTACACCATCCCCCAGTGCACAGCACACCCTGCACCATGACCCCCAGACACCCCCCCATGAGTAGTGACCACCACAGCAGGAAACCCCATGCATGCCACCACCCCCATAGTGTCAATGCAACCCTGTGCACCACAGAACCATGCAAGCCAGCCCCACCACGAGCACCCATCAGCAGGTTGCAGCACACGGCAGTGCAACAACAGCAGACACAGTGCCACCATGCACAGTCCCCCGAGGTACTGCTGAGAGACCAACCATGCATTGGCACAAGAGTTACCCCATATGGGACGGTTGTGTCCTTGACACCACCACCAGTGGTACAGCACTCTGTACAGTATTCCTGTGACACACCCCGGCCCACCACTGGCCACAACAGCTAGCACAGACACCCACAGTGGTGTGTGGAAGCATGCACCACACCGGATGCCACACAGGGTCTGGACAAACACCCACCCACACCCAAGGGCACAACAACACAGGGATGCAGTGGTGGGGCAACCAAGCCCCCATTATGGGCCCATGTAAGCCATGTACACACAACCCGCGGTCCACCATGGCACTGGAGTGCCAACCACCCTGCGCAGGCACCATGGACCAGTACACCACCAGTAGTCACCTGGAACACAAGCCACAGACAGTGGGGCACATCCCCTGCAACACACACAAGCCACAGCATGGAGGTGGAACAATGACCGTGTCGCACACAGTGCCATCTGAGCCAGGCATGCACCACACCAGTGACATGGGCAACCCAGCAAAGCGACAGGTACAGTGTCCGCCCTGCAGGGAATGCCACCACTGACATGCCAGCGCACCATGCAGGTCACAGACAGGCATGTGTGTCAGCTGCACAGGTCATGGACGGGCCAATGGGTGCACCATGGACACACAGAGCACGCGCCATGGACCACTGCACACAGTCATCCAGTGCACAGGGAAAAACACACACAATGCAGACACTGCCTGATATCTAACCCCACACCATAGACACCTCCACATGGACACACACACATACCCATGACTGCACCACCCCTGATGCCATGCACACCACTGCAGCTGAGCACCTATAGCCCACTGCAAATCAGAGACCACCACGGTATTCATATGAAAGTCAAATGTATTGTAAAAATAGAAAACTCAACTATGTACATGAATAAAAACTATTTACAGGTTTGTGGTGGGGGACACAAAAAAGGTGGGGGTGGGCAGGGCGAGGGTGGACAAATGGGATAGGAGGGGTGTGAGGTGGGTCCAGGGGTGGGGAAGTCAGGGACCAAGGGACTATTGAAGGCTCTGCGGTTCCTGGCTCTGGCTCCCTCTGGCTCTGTGTTGCCGCAGAACCCCCAACTCGTCCAGCCTCCGCAGTATTGCCACCGTCTCACGGGCCAGATTCAGGAGCTCCCGCATGGTGTCTCTGATCTCCCTCAGATGTCTTGCACCTAGAACAAGGGAGCACAGTCAAGAGGTGTGAATGCACAACCCCATACAGCCCACCCACTGTGCATGGCATATGGCCATGGGACATACCACTGTGATGGTGTGTGACCACCCGCAGTGATCACATCCACAGGACCTGCCCACCCAGGCACATACAGCCATGCGGAACGCTACACATACCCACTGGCCAAGTCATGCACAGCACTACCGTGGCCATCTAGTGACATGGCTATGTGGTGCAAAGGCAGTGGCACAGCCATGCACCTGGTGCACGCATGGACCACCAGTGATGCACACCCAGACATGCATTGCCACTGGACAGTGTTGACTGTAACAAGTGGCGTGCATGGCAGTGATGTCAATGAATGGTGGCCATGCCCCACTGCCCACCTTGTCACACAGCATGCAACACTAATCAAGGATGTCTAGCACTCACCCACATCGGGCCAGTCAGGTGGGCGTTGATGGTCCTTGGTCTGCCTGGCTGCGGTTTCCACTCCCCTCCGCTCTACCCGCACTCTGCGTAGTTCTTCCGGGTCTGTGGGGACAAAAAGGAGAGAAGAACATCAGTACATTCCCGAAGCAAAGTCCCCCTGCCCCAAGGAGTGTGCCCTCCCACCCAGCCAGACCCACCCACCCCACACCCTGTGAACACCGCCACGGCCAACCCCGTACGGTCCCTCCCCTATGTGCTGGACACATACAACACTGTGACTCATATGGATGATAAAAGTGTGTTGACGGAACCCCTACCTGGATGTGGGACCATGCCCCTCCTGGCACGTGACCTCAGTCAGGCCAGTAGCTCCGGCTCACTCCTGTGCAGGCCACCATATTGGTGCCTGCACTGCTCTGCACTATGGCCCCTGCCTGTTGCCTCCTCCAGGGCTGTGGCCACCTCCTGCCACACCTGGGTCCTCGCCCTATCCAGGGGGGCCTCCCCAAAGAGAGGCCCATGGTGTGGCTCAACTATGGCCACCAGATTTGCCAGCTCAATGGCCGTCCAAGGAGCAGCTCTTCTCCGCGCCATTGCAATAGCTATAGTAGGCAATATGGCGCTCTGAAGCGCGGTTCCCCACGTGCAGATGCTGCACAGTACAGCGCTGCCATTCCCTAGCATGCTGTTACCAAACAGCGCGATAGAGGTGCACCTATGCCTGACGCATGGCACCAAGGGGGCAAAGGTCGGGCACAGGGTCTCTGGCGCAAGACCACGCACAGCGCCATCAGATGACAATGCATGTAGCATGATTGGCTGCCTGTGTGCCAGTGCCACAGTGGACTATTGGGCAGTTGGGCCATTGCGCCTATGAAGGCCCATTGCCACAGCGCCATGTAGTGACCATCGCTATAGCGCCACTAGCACAATGGTGGCCGTGCCCTGCATTGCCTACCATGCACAGCACGTCATCAGCATGGCAAACGCCTCCATCAGCAACCTGGGCATGCGCAGTGAGGTGTACTACGCATGCCACAGAACTGCGCCATTGGCTCAGCATGTTCAACACAATTGCGCAAAGCGCAACAGCGCGATATTCAGCCGTCATATGCAGATCATCCGATCAGCCATTCAATGGCACAGCACTGCAATTTGCATCTAATTAAAGTTGCTCCTCGCCTCATTTGCATGGATTGCACTATAAAGGTGCGACAATATGCTGCAGTGGCCATAGTCGGTTACTGCAGTTTATTGGTGAGTTGCATGCTGTTTGGGAGTGTGGACTGTGGATTCAGGGACATGCATGGGACTGCACAGTCACAGGTAACAACTGCCATTCTTACAGGCTACATAATGACCGAGCACATTCTTGGAGAGGAGGACAATAGTGGTGGGAGGAGGAGGAGGAGGCTGAATTTTACTAAGGCCGAAACCGAGGCCCTTTTTGAGGCCTACCTGGATCAGGAGCCACTGCTCAGTGGACGGCGGGGCACCCCTCAGGCCTGTGCTGCTGCATGGGAGGAGGTGGCACGTGCCGTGAACCTGCATGGCAGCCACCAGCGCTCTGTGCAGGAGTGTAAGAAGAAGATAGGCACAGACAGGAGGAGGGTAAAGGAGAAGGTGGCTGCCATCAGGGCAGCATGTGCTGCAACAGGTGGGGGACAGCCGGAGGTGGTACAGCTCACCCCAGCGGAGGACAGACTTGCTGCATGCATGCACCGAAGTGCCATTGAGGGTGTTCCGGGTGGTGGCTTCCAGACGGGTGGTGGCCCATCACTGCATGGTAAGTCATGGTCTGTCTGGGGGGGCAGGGTAGGTCACATGCAGTAACGTACTTTGCTTTCCCTTACAGATCCTGAGCATCTGCATGGGTCAGCGGTGGTGGGCCTGTCCACTGTGGACAGTTGGATGGAGTCAGAGGTGGGACCATCCACCTCCACAGGTATCTGTGGATCAGTACGACAGTGGGGCCACCTGGCTGTCCACACTGATGTCATTGAGACAGGTATGGAGGAAGCCCTGCCTGTGTCCCGGCATGCTGGCATCCACGGATGCCAGCACACTGTGGCTGTGGCCGGGGCACAGTCCGGCACCAGTGATGATGACACGATCGTCTTGGGCAGTGACATGTGTGTGCCACAGGATGGACACACAGCAGGGCAATTCGCATGGAGGTCTGCGTGTCAGCACAGTCCCAGGCTGTGCCTGTCAGCACCAGTGGGGCAGCACTGGTGTCTGTTCAGGACAGTGGGACTGTTGCAGCCACTGCGGTGGCACCACTGAGCCCTGAGGTGCGGTAGCCGGAGGGGCAGCATCAGCAGTCGCCCACTGGGCTTGGGGGTACAGGGTTCAGCAGCGGCATCTGTGCACCGCCTATGGACATGTCCAGACCTGGTCCTGGTGTGCAGCACCCACTCTCAAGGGGTGCTGAACATCAGGCCCTTGCACACCCTGAGGGACAGGATGCCGAAGAGGCTGATGACCTCTTGGACGAGCACACCCACCTACTGCAAGCATTGGTCCAGCAGCAGATGCAGCTTGCGATGTCCGTGGATGCACTGCATGTGTCTCTGGAGCAAGCAGAGGAGCATCGCAGCAGGGACGCCGAAATGATCATGGCACGGATGGACCGTTTGCGGGAGGATGTGACAGCTGCCATTGACAGGCATGCACAGGCGTTCAATGCTGTCATGGCCACAATGAGCACACAGTCAGGTACCCATGCATTGCGGACAGCTCGCAGTGCACTATCCACCCCCGGACCCGGCGTCACGCGACTCCCACTCTGTCGATGCCGGGTTCAGCTGTGGGCATCCCGAGCACTCCTGGTGCAGGCATGTTTGGTGTGCTGCAGACCCCTGCGCAGGCATGGTCGTGTTCATGCAGTGGAACCCCTGGGGGACCATTGGTGCCACTCTATGAGGCCAGTGGTCAGCCTGCCAGTGCTGGCGGGTCTCGGTGGGGCCACCCACGCATCTGTGGTGGCCGTGGCACTGTGTCACGGGACTGACCTGTCTCCCAGCATGGCTACTGTCTGGTGCTGCCCTGTGTGCATTGTGTGTGTCAGTGGGCAGTGCACGGGTGGGTACCCGGCCCTGCACGTGGAGACAAAGTCCACCTGCACACCCTCCCGGCTGCTGTCCACAGTTGCGTCTGCATGATGATGCCTGCATTGTGCTGTACACCAAAGTGCAATGGTGCTCAGCATCTGACACACGCACATAGACAGGCAGTGGGCGTGGTGGCTTGTGGACATGTGTGTTGCTAGGGTGTGCGTTCTGGGTCGGTGTGCCTTCTGCCCTCTGTGCACGTTTGTTGCGTTGTGTGTGTGCGTGTGTGTGTGTGTGTCCTTCGGCCTGGCATGTTAATCCTTACCCATCCCTGGCTATGTGTGTGCCTCTGTGCCCTGCCACTTCCCTTGACGGCATGCACCCCCAGTGTGGGTTCCTGCGTGTTTGTGGGTTGTGCCTTGGCCACTGGTGGTTGAGCATGGCCCCATGACTTACCTGAGTTGGCTGAAGTGCTCCTCCATGATGGTGTCCCGGTGCAGCTATGCCAGCCGGAGCAGTTGGGCATCCCATGGGCCAAGGGGGGGCTGCTCATCACCATCGTCACCGGCGACCCCATCGTCCCCATCGCTGTCCCCCTCTTTGACCTGTACGGCTATACCACATTCGTTGGCCATGTTGTGCAGGATGCAACAGGCCAGGAATATCCCACAGGCCTTTGAGGGGCCGTACTGTAGGGCGCCACCAGAGGTGTCCAGGCAACGGAAACATGCCTTCAGCATCCCGGACACCCGCTCAATGACATTGCATGTGGTGGCGTGTGCCTCATTGTAGCATTGCTGCGATGGGGTCGCGGGTCACCGGTAGGGTGTGAGCAGCCAGGGACAGAGTGGGTATCCACTGTCACCTGTGTGTAGAGGGTGGAGGTTAGTTTGGTGATCAGCATCTCCCTGCCCCAGGCATTGTAGGCCACTACCCATGGCACCTCTGGCCATGCCCCCCCCAGGTCCTATATTTGTCCATGTGGTTTGCATACTCACCCACTAGGTGGCCAGTGGGGATGTCCCCACTCTTGAATCTGTGGCACAGTGCCGACTGGTGCCAGATGAAAGAATCATGTGCTCCCCCAGGGTGCATGGCACAGACATTGATGATGCGTCCCCTGGCATCGCACACCACCTGGCAGTTGATGCTGGCATAGCCCTTTCGGTTTATGTATGTGGCCCCCTCGTGGCCAGGTGGTGTGTGTATGGCCACGTGGGTGCAGTCTATTGCCCCTAGCATGCCAGGCATACGTGCTACCCTGTGGAACTCCTGTATGTTTGCTGTGCGCTCCGCCGCTGTGCTGGGGAAATGGATGTACTCCTCAGCCAGTGGCAGCAGTGCGTTGAGGAATTGGGTGAGGTGGCGTGACGTGGCCAACTGGGTTATGCCTGTGGTTTCCCCAGTTGGTCTCTGGAAGGTACCTGTGGCGAGCAAGGACATGCAGGCTGTTACCTTGGTCTCCACTGACAGGGCATGGCTCCGTCGTGTGGGTGCCTGCATCACATCACTGCACAGCTCACAGAGCCGCCTCAGAATTGCCCTGTTCAGGTGGTACCGGCCCACAATCTCAGTATCTGTGTACAGCTCAAAGCTGGTGCGGGCTCGGTACTGTCTGTTGGTGCCATACCGCCAACGGGCCCTTCCACGGCCACGCCCCCCTGCCGCCCGCCGCACCCCGCAGACACGGCCTCCATGTGGAAGGCGTGCATTGGCCATGTCCCTGTCTTATGCTCACACTTCCTGGCAGCTGTTACTATGTTCCCCCACTGTCCTGGCTGCTACCTCCCCACCGGGTACACCTGCCTGTGCTGGCCTCTGTGCTGTGTGGCTCCCCACACCTTCCCTGTGCCTGGCTGTTAACTGTGGCCTTTCCCTGGCCTGCCCTGTTCCTGCCACTTGCCCTGTCTGTGTGCCTCTGCCTCTGCCTCAAGTGGCTTCCTGTAGCTACCTTGTGCCTCTTCCTTGCTCCTTTTATTTTGGTCTCATTTCCGCTATGGCGCAACTTCCGCTTGCTCCACTGTTGCGCATTGCGCAAGTTTTTGAATATCACACTGCGCCATTTATGCATGGTTCCTCCCCCTTCGGTTGTGCATGCCTTCATTATCATTGCGCTGTTGCTCAGCATGATTTCGGGGGCGCAACTGCCTCCTGCTGAATATCGCAGAATGGCGCAAATTCCGACTTGCGCAGGCGCAACCCTATTGCATATGGCTTAACTCTTTTGAATATCTGGCCCAATGAATTTAAATGCAATTTTGATATAAATAAAAATTAGATATAAAATCGTTGATGGTATATGAAAGAGTTTATCTTTTGCAATTATTTTACTGTTTATATGGACAGTTAATATAGAAGATTAGTAAAACTGATAATTACATTTTTCTTTGGTTTTTGTTATCAGTGGCTGTAAGCGGGAGTCAAACCTTAAACTAAACTTATTGTAAGAAGAGATAATTAATGATCTGGATTTCAAAATGTAAGAACAGTTTTTTTCTTTTTATAAATGTAATTATTTATTTATATTATCACACTATGAGTTAAAAAATGAAGATGAATCTTTTTTATAATTTTTTTATTTTTCAATATTTTTATATTTTAATGATCTTATGGAGTAAACCAGTTTCCCGATGAAGGGTTTACCCAAAACGTTGATTGTTATTGTGTATACTGGAAGCTACATGATTAAATCTTCGATTGATATATAAAGATTTTTCAGATGCATTCTTTGTAGGGTTAGTGGGCCCTATTACCCAGTATATTTTTTCCAGTTATTTAGCGTCAGCTTTTATACTGGTGTTAAGAGGTCTCTCCCCAAGATAAGTGACTAACACTTGTTCTACATATATTTTTGCTTGAGGAACTTGGTTGTACTGGACGAATCTTTCTTCAGATGATTTAAAGTGCTCTTGGGTATCAGTTTCAGTCAGGAGCAAGGGCAAGGGAAAGGGAGTGGACCAGGCAGTTACCCACATGACCAGCATAGTTGCCACAGCCCTAGCCTGTTATCCACCCCAGCAGCATAGTTGCCACAGCCCTAGCAAAAGGCTAGTAACCTGAGTAACTGATCCAGAGACCCTCTATAACACTAGCCTGGCTACTGGAGACAACTTGGCTACTAGTCACCTGTATCACCCTGGGGCACTCTGACATTATAATCTGCAGCTAAAAAAACTCTGTGACAGCTAGCAATTATTCACTAGCCCAACTGGCTAGCTTGGCTGTAACTGGGGCTTTACTCTACCGTTGCTCCTTCTAGCACCCTGTTTACTATCTAATTCAGGGCCTGCCTGCCCTCTGCGCCATTTCCGATAGCTACTTAATTTGAATGCTGCCCACCCCTATGCTCCATTTAGGAGAGTGAGTTAAATAAATGTATGTAATTTTGAGAAAGCCCACCATCTCACCATATGTTCCCTTCCTGGACCAATTTTAAATACATTTGAATGGATCCACCCTTGGCAGTCCCTTGCCCAGACCACACTAACATCCACGGCTGTCCTTTACTGTATTGCACTCACTGTGTGAAAATAAACATCTTTTTTTTTTATTTCAGTATTAGTTCAGGTGGACAGTGCCTGCTTTATAGCACTGTCATTGACTTACCACCTCAAGCTGGGGAGAAGTTGAGACAGGAGGTGGGTTAAGTGTACGCTGGATGCCCCACTGGGTGTAGGCAGGTGGGAGGTCTTCCTTTGATGGGTAGCTGGCTCTCCTGATGCTTGTTCATCTAATGATGCTTTCCCACTTGTGGGTGCCACTGCCAAGGGACTGGCATTTACTTTTTTCTTCACAAAAAAAAAAGAAAGATGGGACTAAACAGAACCCATACTGCGGCTGCCAACTGCTGATCCTGGGTACCGCCACAACTGTTTGACCACTGACACTGCTGGGACCATTGAGATTGACACAGAGATGAGAGGAGGACTGCAGGTACTACCTTTTGCTCTAAATTTACTTCCCTGTGTCCCCTCTCCCTTCTGATGCACTTTCTTCATTTTATTTTCTTCTGGGAACCTCAAGTCCCCCAGCTGTTCTTCTTCGCAGTCAATTCAAACTCCCCTAATGGCCATTACTGGCCATTCTCAGTATCCACCCTAGCATTCGGGATGTTGAGTCCCTAACAACCAGCTGTCCAGTGCAAGCTAGTTCATAGATGTTACACTAGTTTATGCCACCTTCACTGGGCAGGCTGCAATAAGGAGAAAAAAACGGTTTAACTACAGACAAGCACTTTATTTTTATGGGACTCCTGTCACTATGTTCACCCCCCCCTTGCAATCTAAATTATAGGGGGCACCTGGAGGCACCTTACTGGGGCTTGCTGGCATCAACTGAGTTTGCTGGTGACCCCATCTTAAGGGATATTGCACTCCTGCCTTTGCTGCCCACTAAAACATGCTCAGAAATTAAACCACCTCTAAAATGAGAGACTGTCATAGCTCCCCTCATTGTGATGACTGCTCCTTCCTCATCTTAACTCAAAAGTAATGGTCCTCTTCATGAGCTTCTGGCAGGAAGTGACATACCACACTGATTTCCATTCCAACTGGCCTGGTACCTGGTCTGAGCCAGGACAATTTGCTGTTGCTACTCAAATATCGAGAACATAATGCCATTGAAATGAATGTGCCTATATACGTTTCAATGGGACCATTCATTTCAATGGTGATTTTTCTGGTCATTTTGTGCTGGGATAGTTAAACTCCTGTTGGGTTGGTGGATTTTTCTAATCACTATCCCTGATGGCTCATGGCTGAAAAAGTTAGTTTCGACCTCTGTAAAAGTCTGTAAATCTCTAGCACCACAGTGCATGGTGGCCACATCAATCAATCAATCAAACTTTATTTAACCAGGCAAAATCATCCTTGAGCAAGCTCATTTGCAAGATGGTCCTGGACAAGTAGGACATATACAACTACAGCAAAATTACCAGATAAGCAGTGTACACACAATGAGCAAATAAAAGACAGTTACAGAGAAACAAATAAGGGCTGGGGAGTACATATGGTGAACACTATCCGGGTTGATAATTGACTGTATATATAAAGGATTCCCTCAAGATGTGGGATTATTCAGACAAAGGTCACAACGTTACAATAAGATGAGGGATACCAGGTAGGGTAAGTGAGGGAACAACAACCGAAGGTTTATGGGTGGGGGAAAAACAAAGGAAAGGGTTGATGAGGGGTGGAAATAGATGTAGTTAAACAAACAGGTGGGAGTTGGCAGAATAATCCCAAGGTGGAAAGAAGAAGAGAAATGCTAGGGGAATACATGTAAGTGCCAAGAATCTGGGGACATGTAGAGAGGGGACTGTCCCATACCTCTCAACAGTCCCTTAGTGACTTGTCCCTCATTTTATCCCTCAGCATTGCTGTGTCCCTCCCTGTAAATGGTGTTGTCACACAGAGAAGGTGCTGTAGCAAAAAGTTAGTCTTCAGCTGTGGGGGTCCAGCTTCAAGGTGGGGAGCCAGATCTGGGGAGACTGATCTCATACCTCTTAACTGTCCCTCATTACAGTATAGTGTCATGGCACCAACTATCTGGACTTCCACTGTAATGGATACAGATTCAGCTATGGCTTGATCTCCCCATCCCCAATTAAGTAACTAATTCATGGGTACTTTATGGTCCAGATGAGGGAACCCTTTGGAGATACTGATTCTGGAGAGTGGACGGGGAGTATCTGTAAAACAGAAGGATACACAGGAGTCTAGGGACCCATAGTTCTTAGAGAAAAGTAGTACAGATAGATAGTAAATAAAACTATGCTCAATGGCCATTAATGCATTGCCACAACATGACCATAATTTTCATGGTACTGAAAAGCTCATTTGGACAGTTTTGATAGTCATTAATGTGTTGGCGCAACATAAACATAATTTTCATGGCATTGAAAAGCTTATTGCTCAGTTTTAACAGTTATTAAACATGCCATTAAAAAAGCCTGATACAAAATATAAAGGGCATACCACACCCATTAAATATTTAATGGATACCTGTCATGGTTAATTAATGGCATGGATGAGTAAAATAATGGTTTGCACCCATGAAACATTAACAATTAATGGAAATGTAATGGGACTAAAAATTGGACATTAAAAAAGGTGATACAAAATGTAATGGTGAACATTAATTGATTCGCATGAAAATAATGGAAAAGTAATTAAATTTAATAGAATTTTTTTTGTGTGTTATTTTTTTATTACCCTCTACGTGCTCCATGGCAGCCACTCCTTCGGGCTGACCTTCGACCCATCCATCCTCTGAGCCTCCACTCTCAAATCGCAGCCAGGCCCCAGGGTAACCCAGCGTAACCCTTTTCCGGATGGGTCCCCCTCCTCCGAGGGGGAAGAGCCAGCCAAGGGGAAGACAGACTAGTGCAACACTTGGCCATGGGGGTGCTGCTGAGGTGGAGAGCTCGGTAGGACCTAAATGGCCTCAGAGAGCTGGGTAGCCATCATCTGGCTGACATGGAGCAGTATTTCCACTTTTCTAGTTGGTCCCTTCTGCGTGCATCTGCAGTGCTCCTGGTCTCCACCAGAGGCCGCTGCAGTGTGATGGCAGCCCACTACCCACCCCAGAAGAGGAGAGCAGTCCGATGGATGCTCAGTCCTCTCCTGTCCCTGCCAGCCCCTGACATCCCAAGTCCGTTCCTGAACCTGGGTCGCTGGCGTGGGCCGAGGTGAGGCACCAGCTCCTCAACCCTCTGTGCTTTCTGGCCGGCCTTAATGGAATTTTAATGGACTTCAATGCAGTGGTGATACCCTATTTAGTTTGGGATCTTAACTGAGGGTTGCTATTGTGATTTGCATATACTGTTCAGCTCATAATGTTTTTCATTATCAATGTATGTTTCATTTTGTATTTCTTCAGACTTTGATTTTGATGTGTACCATGTTGGTACCATAGTGGTATAAATTTTCTAGATGCACTGATGCCACAGTGATACCATATAAGCTTGGGATTTATATGCGTACCAACTTGCTACTCTAGCGTAATACCCTTGTGGTGATATTACCCAATACTGATACCACGGTGGTACCAAATAAGTCTTGGTGGTATGCAGATAACAGTTTTGTGTTACCATTGCATTATCATTTGGCACGTCTAGGGCAATATGGAGTCCCACATGAAAGGGGACTCAAAATTATGTAATACCACTGTGCTACCATTGCCCATTTAGTAGTCTGGGCAACCTGCCAAAATTGCCATAGAGATACCACTGTGCCATGACACTGCCACTGAGGCAGGAAAATCTAAATGGGTTGACACCATTGTACTACCAGACTACCACTGGGTAGGACCATTGCTCAATTTCAGGCATACCCAGGTATTGCCATTGATAGAACACTGTGTTGTCATTGCAACACATTTCGTAAGGGAAGGTGACAGCTTGGCTTCAGAGAAGATCCCGATCTGACAGTGAAGGTGGTGGACGGAGGATCAGCATACACCCAAGTATGCTTTAGCGGACACAGCAACTACTTCATGGCCTGCCTGCCTGCTGTAATGGCTGGCCTGAAGGAGCATAGGAAGCTGCTTCAGGACAGAGCTCAGAGACAAGGGAGTGAGGAGAACTGCTCAGTATTCCTAAAATTACAGAACCTGCAATGTTCAAATGAACATTTTAATTACAAGTGTGTGTACTCTGTTTACATATGATCCCCAGATAAGACAGTTGAAAAAAGTATTCCTCTTTGATCAAATGTTGAAAAAAGTAACTAGTTTAAAAAGCATAAGTTTCTCAGTTTACACATGATCACTAAATATGCCAGTGTTCCCGAGACAGAGTGCACTGACTGGCTTCTCTCTGGACAATAAAATAGAGCTGCCATGTTTTTCAAATGGATACCAAGCTTTTTCAAGCATGGCCCCAAAGTTTAGTAGCTCATTTTCTTTTCTTACTCTTCCTGCCTTTGTATTCAAACAGACAGTGGAGGTGTGTGTGTGTTGGGGGTGGGGGGGGGAGCTTTCGTTCTAGATTAAGATATACCCAGTTTTGCACCATTAAAGTTGACTACAGTGTAAATAATCAACACTTAAAATAAAGCATAACCAGATAAATATGTGCAAATATTCTATTGTCCTGCAGTAAGATCCTATATTAATTTTTTTAATTACTTTTCTTTTTTAACCAAGAGAGACACACTAAGCTGAAATCTTATTTACAGGTGTGATCTGGGAGCACAAGGAAGTGACTTGCTCAGGGTCATACAGTATGCAGTTGGGGGCTGTGGGATTCAAACCAAGGTCTCCAGGTTTGTAGGCACTATTTACTTTTTTTACATTGGCTCTTCCATCACCATGGTTGCCCTTAAATCGGGGTCCCCAATGCAACCACTCAGGCTGTGTTGGGAGGACCTGAAGACACCTGCTCCCATTAAGTGCCCTGGTCCCAGAATCATTCAACTGTCCTGGATACTGCCCGGGTGGGGCCAAGAGGACTTCTCTAGCTCCGCCATACCTCAAATGAAGCACAACAAAAAAGTGTAGTGGTTAAAATAAGTAAACTACTACAAGATGGCTCATTTGAAGGTTATTTGAATGGATACTGGGTGTAGTGTTGACAATAAAAGATAAAAAATGGAAAATGAATGGTTCAGAATAATAAAAAAATGGAAAATGAATGGTTCAGAATAAACTGCTCAAAAAATTGGTCCTTTAAGAGTATTTCAAGGGATATTGGTAGCAGAAAATGAAGGGTATAGACAAAAAATGGAAAATAAATGGCTGAATGGTACAAATACTGAGAAATGAAGGGAATTTGAGAATAAAACAACTGGAAATTCACCAGTATTTTTCTGTATGGGTAGCCTCTGGTGCTGTTACTCATCCACTCTCCCCAGCAAGTGTTGCAGACACCTGTAGTGTCACTACTACCCTGAACCACACCTCAGCTTCTGGCATTGGTATGTCATTGGCCCTCTTCACAACAAGTCTTGCAGACACTGCAGTGTCACTCACCTACTTTGCCCCCCTATCACTCGCCATCGAGGGTCATAAACACAGATATGAAATGGTTGTGACTTCATTAATAAAGATTAATTCAAAATCATTGTCTAGTATCAAAGTCAGCCTTGTTTATGCTAAAATCTGTCTGTTTTTTGTACCAGTGTTGTCAGTACAGCGGAAGTCGTTTCATTGTAATTGCCTGTTGACTGCCCATTCATCCTAATCAAGTGGCTATCTTGATCATCATAAGTGCTTTTTTTGTTATGCACTTGTATATAGCCAATTGTGTTTCTATGTCCAACAATGCTCAGCTACACATCCCTGCTACCCCTCAGAAACAAAAGTAATTGTACTGTACTGTATATGTGAATGGAAGACTGGCAGGAACAAAAACAAAGTTTTTTTATGTTTGCTTGCACGCATGTGCAAGAAACATAGTGCCATCATCCGAGTTTTCGGAGGTGTGTCACCCCCTCTTCCAATTCAGTCAGTGTGTTGGCAGGTGCAGCCCCAGTCCGCCAATGCATGCTGGAGCGCAATGACAGCTAAAATGCAGTGGTGTACAAGCTACAGGGGGAGCTACGCAGTGAGCAGCAATCAGATATTGCCTGCTCTGCGCAGCTCCCCTACACACACACACACACACACACACACACACACACACACACACGCGCCACGCATACTGCGTGCTGCCCCACCACGCACACACTGTATAGCCAGCGGGGTGCCTAATCCCGTCCGCTGTGCTGCGCCCCCCAAAGCCTTCCACATGTCACGCTGGGTGCCCACCCCAGCGTGGCAACTCATGGTATAGCCGACGGGTGCCCAATCCCCGTCAGCTCCACTGTCCTTCCCCCCGAGTACAGGGTGCCATGTTGGGAGCCCACCCCAGCGTGACAAAAGTGGTTATAACCGACAGGGGTGCCTAATCCCTGTCGGCTCCACGCCCCCAACCAGTTGTTCTGTTTCAGCACGCCTGAGCCCACCCCAGCTGCAAACGCCCCGCATCCCTCATTTAAAAAAAAACCTGTAAAGAAAAATGGTCCCACACAGTCTCCCTGCCCCACCCACAACCTTCACCCACCCACTGCGCACCCTGCCTCCCCACACCCCCCCCTCACCCCATACTTACCTCCGAAGTCCAGTGCGACGATCTTCGGTGGACCAGGAACACGTCTGCACTCTTCAAAGCCAACCGCGAACTGAGGAAATGTCGGTAAGCTGTATAATGGGATAGATAGGGGTTTTTCAACTTTGTTGCATATCTCAGGCATTTTTTGGAATTTTTGCACCAAATATTCAAAATGGGGTTTTTGGGACCCCTTCTCATGAATGCTGTCACTGTCAAGGCGTTATTCGGGCCCGAAGGGTGATTTCGCAGTCACTGCGTAAAATCACCTTTCAGGACTGATTAATGAAACGACACTGCCAGTGTTTATAAGGTAGCTCTCAAAGTTTATTTTGAAAATTTGGTGGAAAATTCTGAAAATGATTGTTTTATTTAGCCGTTATGCAGTTCCTCCAAGACGCGCTGTAGGTTCATGAATTTTTCAATATTTTCACCAGATGTTCAACATTGCCATTTTACCACACCTTCTTATGAGAGTAGAGCTGTCATTTTCATATCTCACCCAAAACGTGTTTCCGCCCATGTAGCGCACAATGGCGCGAGTGGTGACTCGAAATCAATGTACAGGACAAATTAAGAAAATCAGAGTGACACTGTTCATGAGCAGAGGTCTTAAATGGCTATGTTGAAAATTGAAAAAAATTCAAAAATTACTGTTTTACTGGCGTCGTTGTACAGTTCCTCGCCGTCGCTCGTAAAGTTCGTAAATTTCAATATTTTCACTCCAGATTTTCAACATTGCCATTTTACCACACCTTCTTATGAGCAGTATAGCTGTCATTTTTCACATCTCACCCAAAATGTTGTTCCACCCATATAGGCGCACAATGGCGCAGTGATTGTCTTGAAATAAATGTCTTGGACAAATTAAAGAAAATCACAGTGACACTGTTCATGAGCAGAGGTCTTAAAATGGCTATGTTGAAAATTTGTGAAAAAAATCCTAAAATGACTGTTTTACGAGCCGCGCTATGCAGTACCCCTCGCATGCTTGTAAGTTCACGAATTTTCAATATTTTCACTCCAGATTTTCAACATTGCCATTTTACCACACCTCCTTATGAGCAGTACAGCTGTCATTTTTCACATCATGCCCAAAATGTGTTTCTGCCCATGTAGCGCACAATGGCGCCTTCGATGTGCGAAATCAATGTTTGGGACACATTAAGAAAATCACAGTAACACTGTTCATGAGCAGAGATCTTAAAATGGCTATGTTGAAAATTTGGTGAAAAAATTCCTAAAAACGACTGTTTTACGAGTGTGCGTTGCGCAGTTCCTATGCATGCTCGTAAGTTTGCGAATTTAATATTTTCACTCCAGATTTTCAACATTGCCATTTTATTACACTTCCTTATGAACAGTACAGCTGCCATTTTTCATATGTCGCCCAAAATGTGTTTTCGCACATGTAGCGCACAATGGTGCTGTTGCTGTGCGAAAGCAATGTTTGGGACAGATTAAGAAAATCACAGTTACACTGTTCATGAGCAGAGGTCTTAAAATGGCTATGTTGAAAATTTGGTGACAAAAGTCCATAAAATGGCTGTTACGAGTGAGCATTGCGCAGTTTCCACACACCCTCGTAAGTTCATGACTTTGTAATATTTTCAGTCCAGATTTTCACCAGTGGCATTTTTCCACACTTCCTTATGAACAGTACAGCTGTCATTTTTCACAACAGGGCCGAAGTGTGTTTTCACCCTTTCAGTGCAGAGATGCGTGGTCGCTGTGGGAAATCATTGTTCGGGACAGATAAAGAAAATCTCAGTGACACTGTTCATGATCGGAGGCACCAAAATGCCTGAGTTGACAATCTGCTGTAAAATCCCCAACCTAATTATATTACGGTGTGCATTGCACAGTTTCTATGTACGCTGTGACTTCACCAGTTTTTAATATTTTTACTGCAGATTGCAACATTGCCATTTTACACCTCCCCATGAACAGTACAGCTGTCATTTTTACATCCTGTTCGAATGTTTTGCACTCTGCGTGCTGAATGCTGTAGTCGCTGCATAAGCAGCTGCTACCAAACTGATATTCCCTGTTCATGAGGAGGGGCTCCAAAACCATGTTGAAAATTTGGAGTGAAAATATCAACAATGCCTGAGGTATTAGGTTTCCAACCATAACGCCCAACCCTGTAGAGAATGACAGGCATCAGGAGTGTGACTTGGGATTCTTGCCTGTAATGCTCATACCATTCCACACCCTGCAGCCAGTGAGAGGCATCGAGGTATGTCTTGGACTCTTCGGCCCCAAAGTTCACCCCATTCTCCCATATCGCACCCATCTCACCGTATTTGCTAATGGAATGGGGTGCGCATAAGGGCCAAAGACCCCAAGGAACACCGTGACACTTGTCAGTGTCTACAGGGTAGGGTGTGGTGAAATGGCGCGGCCGTTATGCCTGACGAACCAAAGGCACACCTCAATGCCTGTCACTCTCTGCAGGGTGGTGGTGGGGCTGGCTTCAGTTCAATACTTCACTGCCATTCCTATTACGCAGCTCTGTAACTTCTACACTATCACTGCCAATGCCAGCAAGCAAACATTCAGCATTGACAAATGCTTGTTTTTATCATTTTACCTTATTTACTAGCTTTGTTGGTATTGTCTTGAGTGACATAAGCACAGCGTGCTCAGCAACATGCTAGCATTTAGCAAAGCCAGTTTCTTTTTCTTTTTTTTCCCCCCATCATTCCATGAGAATTATTCTTGGTTACTTGGTGTCGGAGGTTCTCAGCAGTGTGTTGGAGTTGGCATGGAGAAGCACAGCATATAGCCCATGCCAGACTGACTGTGTGAGCAAGTGTCAGAAGAAGACTTTCAGGAGCCAAACTGAAGTCGGTGGGAGGCTGTCAGTGCAGAAATAAAGTTTATTTTCTCATTTCCCCTAGTTAGTGAGACACTCTAGAGACAGAGGGGATATAAAGAACAACAGACACACTGTTTTGACACTTGCAGCAGTGCGAGAGAGGGAGACAGAGCAGCTCAGCCAGGTTTCCTGGCCCCACCCCCGTAATGATGTGACAGGGGACGGTGCAAACAGAGTGAAGGGGCAGCAGTGAGAGAACAAGCAGCTTAATGTACTTGTAACATGGAAGCGCAAGTTAAACATTGTATTTTATGTCTCACAATGAATACTGTATTAAATAATAGACAGCTGTATTGATTTTAAAATTGTTTACTGTGCCGTGTCAACATTAAAGTTCATTATGTAGTTAACACTTATTAATGTGGTGTGTTCTAGTTCTAGCTTCAGAAAGAAACACTTTTATTTTCATAGTAATGCTCTGATACATATTTGAATTAGTTGTACGTTGCAAAAATATTAATAGTATTATTTGTATGGAAAGATTGTTTGCTGTGAGCCAATCAGAAAACACATTTCAGGCCCATGCTGTGTTTTTATGCGTATTAGCCTCACATTTCTTCTGTTGAAGGTCTTCTATCTTTTCGGAAGATAGAATGGCATGTCTACTGCTGCTGATTTGTTTTTAGCAACTCCTTGCTATTTCTCTCAATGTGTTTTTTTTTTTGTGACACAAGTGCTGGTACTACAGAGTTTGCTGCATTTGTACCTGTATTAAGAGGACCACATCTGGAGACAAGATCACCACTGCGATTTGCAGCTTTTATCACAAACTTCTGCTCCACCTGTTCCACGACCCTCATAACTCTGCAAACAGTGAAGGTAACATCATCTCTTGCCTTCAGTCACACCACAAGTTGCAGCCACATTCTGCCCCCCACACACACAGAGAGACCCAGCTGGCTTTAATTTAATTTAATTTAATGTAATTAATATTGCGGAAAGACTTTTGAGCGTGAGCTCTTTTACAAAGGTTCCACTTCAAGGTGGGCACTTATAAGTGCAAAGTCCATCAATCTCCCCAGTTTGTGTGTGTCTGTATGCAATGATTCCTTGATGATAAAGGACTCATTGCAGCCCAGTCCTGTATTTGCCTCCCAAGCCACCTCACTCGCTGAACAAAATTCCAGCTATAGTGCTGCCAATCTTGCTCCGCAGCCCAATCCCCATCCTCCTGCTTCACTCCCCAATATTTGTAAAATTGCAGATTTGTTCCGCGTGGGGGTAGGTGAGGTGTCACGGAGACAAGCACCAGACAGTCCAGTTGTGCTGTCCTGCTCATCACCATTCATTGTGAATGTTAACAGATCCTGGAGTGACAGTGTGATACAGTGATGCATAAAAACATAGAAGCTGACATCAGATAAGGACCACAAGGCCCATCCGGTCTGCCCATTTTTTCTACATTATGAATGTGCCATAGTAATACAGGGGCAGACACCAGTAAGTGTGTTTGTGTGTTGGGGCGAGGTTGGGCAGGATGGCATGAGAAAGGGAGAGAGGCACAGCTAATGACAATCCCTGCAATATGATGTGTGTGTCTCTGTGTGGTCTCTCTCTCACTGTCTGTCTGATAATAGGTATTGTTTTTTTGCAGTGCTAGTGTTCACCCGCACAGTTCAGTCTGGCACTATTGGCCACATCTGCTAGGACCTGTAGGAGTGCATGTTATACACACGAAATGTCACAGATAATATCAGTAGTGTATCTGTAACATTTCTATGTGCATAACATAACATCATTGAGGGATAATAGATAAATAATGTCCCACATAGTGTGGGGAACAGTCTCGATGGGCTCTGGCCTTCTTCTGTTCTTTCATACCAAGTAATACCAAGTGAGTAAAGCAATAACAGCAAGGCTGGATGCATTATTTTATAATGAGTATTTTACCATGTTGCCGAATACAATACCTTTTTAGCTGTTGTACGAATCTGGGACAACTGGGTATCTTCTTCAGGGCAACCCCTTGCAGCAGGTAATAAAGTGAATGATTCAACTGCAGGCATCATTTCCTCTGGCTGCCTTTTCTCAGCAGTCGACCCTAAGACCTCTCCCTAGAGCCACCATGTGGTGTTCACCTGTCAGGTATAAAAGGGTGAGGTCCCAGCTATTACTAAGTTCTTTTCAACTGTGACCTGCATGCAACACATCCACCTTTGGAGTTCCTGCTTTCCAGTTGTCATAAAAGAGTTCTATCGACCAAACGTTTATTTTTTTTAAAGTAATACTAATGTCTTCTGAGCCTTTATTCTGAAGTTGTTCTTGTGGCCACAGAATCACAAAAGAAGACATCCACGACATCTGTGTTTGTTTCCTTGTTCCTGAACACAACTCAGTGGAGTATGCCTTCTGCAACAGGTTCAACAGAGCCACAAGATGCTGAAGGCTTCAGCAGCTCCGTGAGTTCTTCATGGAGCAGAAAACAGCCCTCCTGGAACAGCAACAACACTCTTCTCACAGAGAACAATCTGCATCATCTTTAGGGTCTCGCCATTCTATGTGGGACTCCTCCATGTTGATGATGGTACATAGTAAGAAACATGCCTCAAAAACTGAGCACGTCTCTAGCACCCCATATTGTCTGATTATTATACTGTGGGGTTTAGTTTTAGTGCTTCACCTTTGTAGGCCAACCCCTGTAGAGATGACTCGGCACCATCCTTTGAAAGATGTACATTCTCAAGGCCTAATGGCAGTCCTGGACCTCTCGTCCTTCCCAGAGGCAGACAATGACCCAGAAGCCCTGGTGGTGGCTTATAACTAGGCTGTTACGGTGGCTCTGGATATCATTGCACCTGTCCGTGTTCATCCACTCTCCCTTCACCCTCAATCCCCATGGTTTGATGGGACTTTGAGGGAGATGCGGCAACTTGGAAGAAGGTTGGAGCGTCGCTGGCAGAAGTCCACTCTTGATGCCGACCACTTTAGTTTGATGGATCATTATCAAGTCTATCAATCCAAAATCTCCTGTAAGAAGGTAGCGTTCCTGTCCGGGGAGATTGTGGTTCTTCAAAGTTGACCAGCTCAGCTGTTCCGAATGGTGGACAGACTGTGCAACCCAGCCTGTCTACAAGTTCGGAAAGCATTTTTGCAAGAAGAGTGTGATGAACTTGTTTGATTTTTGCAAATAAGGTTGCTGACATCAGATCGGCCTTCCTTCCAGCACATTCTATGGGTGCTGTGGTGGACCAATGTGGGTTCGCATATCTTGGTCTTCCTTGGAGTACCTTAGACAGGCCAGCTTTCATGGATGTCATGCGGATTGTCCAGAGTGTGTGCCCTATGTGCTGTAGTTTGGCTCTGGGACCTACTTCCCTTATTTTGGGCTGTAGGGATGTCATTGGTCTGGTCCTAGCTTGGATAGTCTGGTGCTACCTGGAGATGGGTGAGTTTCCAAGCTCCCTAAAAGAGGTGGTGGTAACACCACTCCTGAAGAAAGCTTCTTTGGACCCAGACTGCCTTGCTAACTACAGACCAATCTCTAACCTTCTCTTTGTGGAGAAGGTGATTGAGAAATTAGTGGCCACACAGCTGGAGGACCACTTGACCATCCATGCCTTCTACGAACCTCTCCAGTCCGGATTTAGAAAAAAGCATAATACCGAGACAGCGCTGATTTGGGTGCTCAATGATCTCCTGATGGCTAGAGATGGGAGGAGCCGCTCTATCTTGGTCCTCCTAGATCTCTCATCAGTGTTTGATACTGTGGACCATGGGGTGCTGCTTGATTGCCTGAAGTTCATTTGTGGACTGTCGGGTATGGTCCTCAAGTGGTTTACATTGTTCCTCACGGGAAGATCTCAGAGGGTGGTGTCAGGGTTTTGTTTCTCTGACCCGGTCCCATTAACGTGTGGAGTTCCCCAGGGATCAGTGATGTCCCCCATGTTGTTCGCCGTGTACATGCTGCCCCTCGGAGACATTGTAAGAAGGTATGGGCTGAGGTTTCACTGCTATGCTGATGATACCCAGTTCTGCCTTTCTTTTGCCCGTGATCAGGATGGAGCTGTCTTGATCTTTAATAACTGTCTTGCCGAAATCCAGCAGTGGATGAATACCAGCTGGCTAAAGTTGAACTCTGATAAGACCGAGGTATTGGTGGTGGATCCTGGTCGCTGGATAGAGAGGTTGGGTTATATCTTGGGGGTGAGCCACTCCTAACCTCTGAACAGGTGCGGAACCTGGGGGTAATTTTCGATGATGGGCTAACCCTGCATGCTCAGGTGTTGTCTCTCGTCAGTTCCTCATACTACCATTTGAGGAATATCACCAGGATCAGGCACCTTGTTCTGTCTGACGACCTTCCCACTCTGATCCATGCCTTTGTGACCTCGTGTTTAGACTACTGCAACTCCCTGTACCTAGGGCTTCCTGGGGTGGAAATCCGCCACTTGCAGCTAGAGCAGAATGCTGCAGCATGGCTGGTGATGGGATCCTCACCGTCCTGGCATATTTTGCCAGTGCTGTGTGGACTACACTGGCTGACAGTTCAGTGGCAGATCACCTTTAAAGTCGGTTTGCTGACTTTTAAAGCACTGCACGGACTTGGCCCAGACTACCTGAAAGAGACCATGGTTCCTCACTGCCCTGTGCAATTGCTCCGCTCAGCCAACGAGGGGTTGCTAGAGATTCTGAGGGTATGCTTGAAATCTTCTGGGGCCAGAACATTTATGTATGTGGCCTCTGCCCTTTGGAATTCTCTACCCCGTTGGTTATGTGAGTACACAACCGTAGAGGGTTTTAAAAGAGCACTGAAAACTTGCTTAGGGAGCCAGGCTTATGGCATTTAAATGGATGGAAAGAGTCTGAGACTGTATTATTATATTATTGGTTTTGAGATGTGTTATTGATTATGCTGCTCTGGAATTTTAATGATGTGATTTTGCTTTGTTAGGCGCCTTGGTTTGAAAGGCACCACAAAAATAAAGTTATTATTATTATTATTATCCACAAAAGAAGCCCCTCACACATTGTCTTCTACATCGTCGACGACTGAGGGCTTCTCTCGTCCACTGTCAACAGCTCCTCCATCAACAGTAGGCTCCAGGGTTGTCCTGCAGCTTCCTAAGCTGCCTCCCCCTTCCATGCTTCCCAGCCATCATCCATTGACAATGACTGCAGGCTCATCGATGACCCTCTCGTCGATGTCCTTGCCTCATGGCCCGTCGGTAATGTTATTGTCATCAACGCTGCATTGCATTCCGTCAACTCATTCTATTGTCAATGGTGATTCAGGACAAGGGTCATCAATGACAGGGGCTTCAGGCCAATCAATGATCCCATCATTGACAACTGGCCTCACCCCAAGAGGCTTAATGCTGCTACCCTCATTGATGATCCTGGGGTCCTATGTATACCCCTTGTTGATGGCTGCACTTCTGGTACCACAGTGCTTCCATTCCATCAGTGATTCCCATACACTCTTGTCTAGTCTGCCACAGTTACTACCACTGGACAGATGGCAATGATAGATGTCCAGACGCTGATTAATATCATACTGGAACTATTTCAGGCCCCGCATCACCTTAGGGAGAGTTCAACTGCAGTCTCTGCTCCCTCTAGGCCCCCTTCAGCCCAGTGGGCAGCCAGCTTTTCCCCTGTCTCCCCATGTCTGTACGACTGTGAGGACGAGAACAACATGGACACTGAGGATTCCCTCCTTTATCCTCTGCCTCCTCTATTCAGGGGAAAAGTAACCCTGCACTCCTTTGTTCTCCACCAGATGACCCGTTTTCAGACATTATGATCCACCTCCACAAAACGTTTTGTTTACAGGGCACTAAGCATGATGCTTGTAGGAAAAATTGGCTCAGTAGATGTGTGTGCTGTATGGTATTACCCACGACAGACCATGGGTGTATTGGGGCATTAATGCATGCCCTGGTGTGTTGTGAGGAATGAGGGCTTTCCCTAGTGACTTCAACCAGTTAGGAAGTGCATTAATGCCCCAATACACCGATGGGTCTGGAGTGGGATATTGCACGTCTAAAATAGAACTTTTTTGAGTGAAAAAAATAATCATAACTGCTTAATATCCTTTAAAGTCATCTTTCTTTTCGCTGTGTCTGTTCACCAAGAAAAGTAGTTCATTAGGGAGCAGACATCCCTTCCTGTCTAGCACTGGCTTTCGTTGGTTGCCAGTTGCGTGTGTGTGTATTTTTTAAAATAAAAAACATGGTGGCCCTATTTCTCGCTAATTACAATGAGGAATCCTCTTAGCTGTTTTTAAGTATTTTGAAACATCTTTTAAATTTGCCTTTTCTAAAGTCTTTGCTCTGTTTCATGCAAAGCTAAAAGCTGATGCCATAATATATTCCGCCAACTTGCTCGCTGACAGCCAAGGTAATGAGTGGCAGTAAGCCCGCTACGATACCAGTTTTAGCCCTTTTACAGCAACTATGCGTAGCTGGGGATTAATGAATGGCCAAGCAGACCCAATCCACCAATGTGGTTGCACGTTTTCTGCAACCCATTTTATAAGGCTGCTTGGAAGCAACCTTTTAAAACTCCCTTCCCATCTGTGTAAAGCTGAAATAATTTATCAGGCTCCGGTTGATCACCCCTATTTCATGTCTCTGCCTCAGGCGTAGTCGGTAGTGATGAATGCTGCACATGATAGGTCTTCTAGGCCTCAACACATGAATGTACAGCCCCCGGATATGTACTCCAAGAAACTGAATGCCATAGGAAACCTTTTTTTTTCCTCAGTCACCTTGTCCCTATGTATACTTAATTAGATGGGCTACCTCCTGAAATATCAGGATGAAATCCTTAAAGACCCCCAGGCGACAGTTCAGTCCCTCCTGGAGGGTTCCTTTTGAGGACCACTTATGATGACATTGATACTATGGCTCGTACATCCCCAGTCTTCCTCTAGATGATACACCTGGCTGAGGGTGTCAGGATTTTCACAGGATGTACAGCAATCAGTCCTGAATGCTCCCTTTAAAGGAGTTCAGCTGTTCGGTTCACAGACCCAAGACATATTGAAAGATTTATGGGGCTCTGGTTGTACCCTTCAACTGACATAAACCCTTTACTGTCCTTAAGCCAACATCACCTTCAGGGGCACCTTGAGGGGATGTCCCTTTGCTCAAAGGCTACCTGCCAATAGGAGAAAACCTCAATTACAGTTGCCCAGTCCTAGAAATGCTCAGAAACCCTATTACATTCCTGCTGCCTCCCCAGCATGGCCAGCCTTCTGCCTGAAGGCCTTCCTCCTGTCATGGTACTAGAGACTGTACCCACAACTTTCAAAAAAGGCCATCAAACCAGTCCCCCTTCCTCAGAAAGGTGTGGAATTTTAATCCCACTTTTTCCTGGTTCCCAAATGGATGAGTGATTTATGCCCCATATTTTTATCTCAGGTGTCTTAACCTCTACATAAAATAAGAAAAGTTCCACATGGTGTCTCTTCCGATGCGTTTCTCCCTTTGCTGAACACAGGAGATTGGCTCTGCTCTCTGGATATGAAAGATGCATACCTCCATATCATGATGCACCCGGCTCACAGACGGTTTCTCAATTTCATGTTCCAGGGTAGTCATCACCAGTTCTGGGCCCCCTCTTTCAGACTTTCCTCTGCCCCGAGGGTATTTACAAAATGCCTAGTGGCGGCCACAGCGGCCCTTTACAGGGACGGCCTCTATGATTTTCCTAGGAAAGCCCTGTCTCATACTCTTGATGTGCATATAACATTGTGCATGGAAGTATTACTTAATGCCTACACTCAAAATTCCAACATTCAGTATCCCGAGTTTGGCAGCCCAACACACAGCTGCCCAACAGAAGGAAGCTTGTACCGACAGGGGTACAGTAGCAGATGTGACGAACCACTACCCTATCCCTAGTTCGGCACCACAAGGGAGGGGAAAATTTGGAGGTTGGCCAAGCTGCTGCCATGGCATTGAGGGCTAATCCACTTGCAGCTCAGCCAGCATGGTGCTCCAGACCTGGGTTCTGTTCCTGTGATGAACAGTTTTGCATGTCAGTCTTCTGCCCCCCCATAGTTTTTGTAACCTACTCTGAGGCCCTCTCCCCCTCAGAGTTGGTTGTTTTAGTTGCAGTGGGTCGAGCACCTTGTGGGGGCTGACCATGTCGATATTCTGACAGTCAATCTCCTGAACTCTGCCTTATGCAGTTTTTGAGAATGACTGCCATGATTTCATAGTGAATCCTTGAGCATTTACCATCTTCGCACTTCACAGTTGCGAAAAACTGAGCAACTTTTTGTTTCTTTCACCCTTGGAAACCAGAGCATTACTGTTTAGAACCAGTGCTTGTCCACATGGTTGGCAAACAGTTTTACGTTTATTTATGCAAAATACGAAAAACCTCTCACAGGAGTTGTAAAACCACATGCTACCAGAAACATGGCTGCATCTACACCATGTTTCTGGGGCATTTCTGCCTTTGATATTTGTGAAGCCGCCATGTGGACATACCTTCACCCAGCATTACAGTCAATACATTGCTTCAAAGAGGCAAACCATTTTTGGATGGGCCGTTCTACAAGGACTACTGTTCTAAGCCTTTATGATTCATTTACTTGCACGTTATGACCTGCTGCAAGAGATTGCCTCGAAGAAAATAGTACGGTTGCATAAGAATTTACCATAACAGTACATCTTCAAGAGTATCTCTTGCAGCAGGTCATGCAGCCCCACCCTTCCTCCCTCCTCCTTGCTGTTTACTTAGGTATGACAGGACAAAAGTAGGCCAGAGACCCATTGAGATTGTCCCCTGCAATTTGCGGGCCATTTATTCCCAGTTTAAGTTGTTGACAGAAGCCATTCATCTAATTTTATTTTAAAAGAATTAAAGTTATCCATTTCTATTAATTCTTGTGGAAGTGTATTCCAGAGTTTAGCCTCTCTGATACTATAGAAATTATCTCTTTTGGATGTGTTTGCCTACATTACATCTACTATTTTGTTATGTGATCTTCCTACAACACGCCTCTCAGTCAGTTTTATGTCCAATAGATCCATCATATTACTGTTGTTTAAACTTTTGTGCAAGAGAAGTAAGTCACCTCTGTATCTTCTCAGTTGCAGCGGGAACAAACCTGTTTTTTTTAATCTACTTGCACAATCAGTATTAAATAATTTGGGAACCATTTTATTGGCTCTTCTCTGGACCCTTTCCAACATGGCTATGTCCCCTTTCAGGAAGGGGTTCCAAAACGGTGTACCATAATCCAAATGGGGTCAAATGTAACTCCTATGTAATGCACTAAGACATTGTTCGTTTCTAGAAACAAATGTCCTCCTTACCCTGTTTAGTAGTCCATTTGCCTGTTTACAGACTTTAGTACAGTGGTCAGATGATGTTAATCTATTGTTAATCATGATACCCAAATCTCTCTCTCTCTCACAGGTTGATTTGGAGATTGGCTGATTATTAATATAATAGTTAGTACATGGAATTTTTAAACCAAAATTCATAATTTTACATTTATCAATATTGAATATCATGTCATTATTGATAGCCCATTTCTCAATATGGAGCAAATCGTTTGAGATAGATTTTATACTTTCTGCTGTATCTACTTTACCCCCTATTTTTGTGTCACCTGCAAACTTGGTCAAAAAGTTATATTTACTAATAATCATATCGGAAATATAGATGTTAAATAAAGGTGGGCCCAAGGTGGACCCCTGAGGTACTCCACTAGTCACTCTTCCAAGACTAGATAGATATCCATTTACTTTAACCTGCTGGGTACAATCAGTTAACCATTCCCTAACCCAATCTATTAACCAAGATGAGAAACCTAACTTAGTTAGTTTACATAACAATTTGTAGTGAGGAACAAGATTGAAAGCCTTGCTAAAATCCAATAATATAACATCCATTGGTGTTACCAGATCTAGTTCTTTACTAATATGTTTATAAAAGGAAATCAAATTAGTAGTACAAGAATAACCCTTTTTTAAATCCATGCTGGGTAATATCTATAATGCCCAGATGTTCAATTTCTCTTTCAAGTAGTTTCTTAATAATCTTTTCCATTAGTTTACAAACCACTGAAGTGAGACTTATAGGACGATAATTACTAACCTCCGACTGATTTCTCTTTTTAAATATTGGAACGACTAATGCCTTATGCCAATCCGATGGTACTTGTTTGTCTAATAATGCTTTGTTAAATAAAATGGTTAGAGGTATGGTAATTGCTGAAGCAGTATTCCTTAAAAATCTAGGATGAATTTGGTATTGGTCCAGGGCTAGAATTACAATTTTTATTGATGGTTAGTAGAGCCTATAGAACATCTTCATGTGTTATTATATAAGTTTGTTGTGTTAGTTCACAATCTGATTTTTGAATATATTTATTACTTATAGTTGATATTTTGTTCTGTTGCTTCAGAATAAATATTCCTTGCTTCTGTCTTTAAAGACTCCAAGAGCTGATGCTTTGATTTCCCTCCTCAGTTGCCATTGAATGCCAGAGATATGTTTACACATTCAATCGCAAGGCTGCAAAAGAACTTATGAGCAGCTGTGTCCTCCCTCTTTTATACCTGCCAGGCGAACACCATGTGGTTGTGCTGTGGGGAGGTCCCAGGGTCGACTGCTGAGAAAAGTAATCCGGAGGAAATTACGCCTGTGGCTGAAACACTTATGTTATGACCTGCTGCAAGAGATAGTTTGAAAGATCTACTGTTATGGGAAGTTTTTACACAACCATACTTTCTTCACCTAATAAAACAAGCATTTGCCAATGCCATACTTGTCTGCTTGGTTATGTGTTGCATAGTTTGTGGGCTTAGATGGTTTAGCAGTTAAAATTAAATAAGTTTATGTATTGAAATTAACATGATCCATAAATGAAAAGGTTACATTGCTGTATTTTTTTGGAGGGACCACAACTTCTCAACATATTATTTTTAATACCACACCATATGAACATGGCAGGTGTAATTTACCAAATCCTGTCCAAAACATAATTTTGCATATTGACCATGAATACACCTTTTGGGCAGGATTTGAACAAGCATTTGTCAATGCTGAATGTTCACTTGCAGGTATTTGCAGTGCTGTTTGGTACTGTTACTGGCTTCAGCGGAGTGAGGAGGCAGCAGTGAGAGTGGCAGTTGTTGTAAGCTGCAGTGTAAACGCAGCCAAGGAGCTGCTAGTCAGAGGAACCATTCCAGATGGCCTTGGTGGACAAGGGAGAGACAATGAGTTGGGTGGGATGATCCACCAGTAGTAGAGCCACACTTGCTAATGTAGAAGTATGGGTGGAGGGGTTCAGAGGAGCAAGGACTAGGGAGAGTGAGGTTGGTGGTGTGTTTTGCTGAGTGGTTGGAGGCTGTACCTGGAAAGGTGGTGTAACTGCTGGGAGGGGTATCATAGGCTGGTCCAGGACAGGAAGACTTTTCCAGGTACATAGTGGAGGGTCACCAAGGGGTTGGAGGCTTGTTTGGGGCCAGAAAGGGAGGTCCAGGTATAGGAAGGTAGGTCAGCTTTGGGTGGGAGTGTGGTCCAGTGCATTGGATTCTGTATGATCACTGGTCCAGGACCTGGAAACGTGCTCCAGGTGCAATAAGGCTAGTCAGCTGTTGATAGTTTGGTCCACTAAACTGACATGGTTGTACTGCTGCTGGGAGGCTGGTCTGGGTGCTGGTGCAGGGAGGAGAGGCTGATCTGGGTGCTGGTGCAAGGAGGATAGGCTGAAAGAGTGGCCCATCTCCTTGGGTGGACATTGGCTAAGGTTGGGTGGGTGGTTGTCCAGAGGCTTAAGTGTGATTCAGGTGCAGGGTGGCAATCAGTATGCTCCATTTCCACACACAGTTTTATACTGTTTTCTTGCTAACTCAGTTTTGCTTCCTATCCTATTTTATTAAGCTCCTACTGGAATTATGTTGTGCCCCTATGGCCTTTGTTAACAGTAATGGCTCTTTGACCACATCTTTTCCTTTACAGCAGGGGAACAAGCAACAATGTTCCGTTCCCCTCTTCCAGTTGCTTTCTACAGTGGTGCTGGCTCAGATGCAACAACAAAACTATTGCATACTGGATCACAGCCTCTGCAGTACACAACACAGTTTCAATGGCAGTTGATCCCTTATGTTGTACACTGTCATGCAGTGTCACAGAATACTGTGTTGCATCCTGGCTGGGTCCACTGTACCTTAAACTGTTATTCCATGCCCTTCAATCAGATCCTTAGCTACCCTGTATACATTCTGGGGATAAGTACTGGATTGGTTTAGGGGTGCGGTGATTCCCTGTGGGGAGGTACTGCATCCCAGGGGATTGTACCATAATGATGCAATTCCAAGTTAAACATTTCTCTGTGTTGAGGTACTGTGCAGATATCTAACACTTTCGATACAATCACCTGCACACCAATCTTGGGTAAGATGAACAAGGTCCCTAAACATTGGTTGAACCCACAGGACACGGTTAGTAACTGCAACATTCACAGTGACCCGGTTATGTTTCTGCCATAACTGGAATAGCTTATAAACTTATTGTCATAGCCAGCATATCCCCAGTCTCACTACCACAGCTGCAATTCCCTGGCTCTCTCCCACCCCCCCCACATACACACACACACACACAAATGGGGTGTCATCATGGCTTAGTTGCTATCACATCCACCTCTGGTCCAGAGGGTTGTTGGTTCCAGTCCTACGCCAGGATTGGGCTCCAATTCATGTTGGCACCAGGGTACAGTATTGCGGGGGTTATGTACTGTCAGGTATGATGTCCTTTGGATGACCCATTAAAGCAACGTCCCATCTACCCATCCTGGTGCTGTCCTGTGAGTGTTCAGTGGGGAGTGAAAGAACCCAAAAAACTTTTCCCAAAACAGTAGTGGACTTTTCTAAGTGTACTGGCCAGTACTCTCCTTCTCATCAAACTGGTTCTTTAAATTGTCCATGACCGTGTGTGGAATTTAGAAAAGGTAATCAATCATAAAATGTGATATTTAAACTAGAAATAGTTGCACAAAAGTGTTGACTGTGTCCGGTACAAACTTATCATATGCCACTTGATAGTTTAATTTTTTCAACAGGTTAGCCTCAAATTATTTTTACTAATATAAATGTAAATGTGTCAGTGGCTCAGTAGGTAGCACACGTGCCTCTGATGTCAGGAGATAAGAGGGCTGTGGGTTTAGTTCCCACATCTGGCACGTGGGTTAATATCCCAATACTGACACTATAGTGCAGCAAGAGGAGGGTGCTGCTAGAGTTATCACCTTTTAAAAAGCCCAAAGTGGGACATTTCTTACTGAAACATGATTTTTTGCAGGACAATATGTAATTTTGACCAATGCAACAGACTTGTTTTCTCTAAATAATCAGAATTAAGACTAAGTGTTGTCGTTTTATAGCTGTTTCTAATGTTTCTTATCATTTTAAGGTGTTTTAGTAAAGGTATCATATTGTTTTGCAGTATGTTTCTTTGTTTTATTGACTTATGCAATTTAGAGTTCAACGTAATTTCATTCTATTGACATTGCCTTTTATTCTTATACAGTGTTTCTTTCTGTTGGTAACGTGCATCAGTGATGATGGGAAGAATACCACTACATTTGAGAACCAAAGTAATTTCTCTGCATTCATTGGAAAAGTCAGTCAAAGAAGTATTTTGTCAGCTGCAGAAAAATCACAATTTGCAGTGCAGTTACAGTGGTGTTCTACAGTTCGTTCGTCGATTTCAGCAGTCTGGCAGTTTTTTTAATTTGACAAGTAAGAGGTCAGAGCTTCATAAACTGAAAGCCTGTCATCTCCAGTTAATTGATTTTATTATTCATTGTCATGATGACATCGGCAGTAAAGAGATATGTCATTATCTTCAACAGACTTTCATTTGAAAATTTTGCGTAGCACTAGCAATAGAGCATTGAAATTGCTTGGCTGGACTAACACTAGAACACGCTATTGTCAAATGATACAGTAAACCTTGTGTATTTTACTATTTTCCTCATTGCTGTTCAAGCAATAATCCCCAATATGCAATGGTTTCATGTTAAGCATAAAGATGTGATATTGTTATCTAGCTTCATGGCCATCTTGTGTGGTGCATCAATCGGCCCACTGTGTTACAATTATTATTCATGAATCCATCTTGTAAATGTGTGAAGTGGTTGTAACTTTGTCTAAACTGCAAGCCAGTTGATCCCTTCCCACTTCATGTTCTGCCTGCTCTGCACACGTGCTCCCCCCTTTTCGTGATGTTTAACCCTTTACACTGTTGGAGTGTGCCACATTTTATTTATTTAGTTTTTGTTGACCGGGTAGGGTGCACTAGCCATAGCAATGACTATTTTCAGGCACGACCTGGGAGGTTACAGAACAGTACATATGAAAACAATAACAGTACAGTGAATACAATACATAATTAGACAATTGTCAAGGAAACAGAACTACAGTGCACATATCAGAAATAAAGAAACGGTAGCGTAAAATACAATACGGTGTCAACACAGGAGTGTAAGAAGGGAATACAAAAATAAGGTCATAAGAGCTTCATTCGGAAAACAGATTAAGGTATAATTATACATTGATGACTGTGGACACTATAATAGTCATACAGGATAGATGTAGGAGAGTTAGGAATAGATAGAAGTAGAGATGCTAGATAAGGAGAGTAGGATGTAGTAGGGGATTGAGGAATGGGGAGAGGTGAGGGACAGGAGTAAAGAGGGTAGGACAATAGGGTAACAGGAAGAGGACAGCAAAGCATAATTATTTGTTTAATAGGGAAACAATTCATAGTGAATAGTAATGGAGTGCAGTGTTCATAGAGGAGATGGAAGGCTAGGGGGTTTGAAACAAGAGCAAGAGCAGGAATCAATGAGATGGTTATGTAATGAGTTTTTGAAAGAGGTGACGGAGGAGGCTAAGTGTATAGTTAGAGGGAGAGAGTTCCAGTGTTGAGGGGCATGACAGGAGAATGCACTAGCACCTTTGGAGGAGTTATGTCTGGGAATGTTAACATGGGCATGGGCCGCCGTGCGTAAGTCATAGCAAGGAGTCTGGTTTAGAAATAGGCTTGCCAGGGGATTGGGTGTTTGTGTTCTGATGATATTATCTATGATCAAGCCATTTGCTTAGGATCTAGACGCAGGGGGAGAGAGCCATCCAAGTTCAGAATAAAGGAGGCAGTGGTGTTTCATCCGATGAGAGGATGATGCATAATGACAGATGTTGTTGTATGTAACATCCCACTTCCTAAAACATGTTTTATCCACCAAGGCATACGTTGCAACCCTGTAGGTGAGTGATGGCAAGCCTAGTGGAGGGGGTGAGTACGTAGCTGGTTCGGTAGGCAATACCAAGTTTGATATTTACCAACTTGCATGTCTGCTGGATATGAAGGTCAAAATTAAGAGACAGGTTAAGGGTGACACCCAGATACTTAAAAGAGTGTATGACCCAGACGGCTGAGCCATTTGAAGTAGAGACATGGAATTTAGGTTGAGCGTGTCTGACTTTGGCATTAGAACCAAAAAGCATGGCTTGGGTCTTGGATACATTTAAGACTAGTTTATGGCTGAGCAGCCACTGTTGAATTTGATGAAAGTCCTGGGAGAGTTGTTGGTTGATGTTAACAATGTTTTTAGCACTGGAGTAAAGAACAATGTCATCAGCGTATAACAGGGATGCAGTCTGATGGAGGTTAGAGGTGATAGTGTTTATGAAAATGGTAAAAAGCAAGGGACCATGGATAGACCCTTGCGGTACACCAATGTTTAAGGTGGCTATGTCCGATAGGGTGGAGTGAAATTTAACTAATTGAGACCTATTTGATAGGTAGCTGCGGAACCATGAAATGACATTCAGTGAAAAGCCTAGCGATGTTAGAGTAGCTGAGAGGATGGGGTGGTTGACAAGGTCAAACGCTTTAGTCACGTCAATAAAAATTGCCCCAGTTAGTAGCCCTGAGTCCATGGCCTGAAGGGTATTAGACATGAACTTGAGTAAGGCAGTGGTGGTACTATGACCTTTGCAGAAGCCATGCTGTGCAGTTGTTAGAAGGTCATATTTCTGAAGAAAGTCAATGGTTTGAGTAGCAATGAGCTCCTCAAGAATTTTACTGAGAACTGACAGAATAGCTGTGGGCCTATGATTAGAGGGATTTTTCCGGTCACCCTTTTTAAAGACCGGGGTGATCCTGGCTAGTTTCCAGATGTCTGGAACAAGGCTCTGGCATAGGGAGAGGGTAAAAATCTTGGCTAGAGGTGTAGCTGTATAAGAGGCAGTGAGTGTTAGGAGTTTTGGTTCAAGATTGTCAGACCCAACCGCAGTGAATTCAGAGATGTTGTCAAGCAGTCTAAGCACTTCATGGTTAGTGACAGACTTGAAATGAAATGTAGGCCCAGACACATCAGGAGGGGTGGTTAAGTTTGATTGGGCAGGGAAGGAAGAGGTATAATTGGTGAGGTCAGAAAATTGTGAGTTGAAAAAGTTGGCAATGGTACTGGGATTATTGCAATGGACACCATTTTGAGACATGTCAATTGGGATGGGAGCCAGGTTTGAGCCAAGGAAGTACTTTATATGGGACCAGAAATTGTTGGAATCCTATCGGATTTAGTTAATAGATCCTTACAGCAGGAACTTTTGGCCCTTTTGATTTCCTTCTTGCAGGAATTTCGTAGGGCTCTGTAGGAATTGAGGTCAGCAGGTTGCCCCGTGGTTTTGTAAATGAGCCAGCCTTTGTCTCTCTGGCATAGTTTGGAGAGCAGGTCCGATTTTAGCCAGTGGGTGGGTTTGTTTTTTACATGCCAGGTAACAAGAGGGCAGTGTTTGTCCTGAGCCTCAAGAAAGTGAGTCAGGAAGAAATTTAGCACAGTTTGGGCATCACTAGATGTAAAAAGAGGTGTCCAATCAATGATGGCAATGTCCAGTAGGAAGGATTGTGGGTCAAGGTGCACGTAGTTGCGGAAAGTAATGAAACAAGGTTTTGATGGGGGAGGCCTACCCTTACCCCATATACAAAAGGTAGGGGAGTGGTCAGTGGTGGCATCAGCTAATATGCCAGAGGAGATGATGTTTTCCTGGTGGTTTGTCATTATCCAGTCCAACAGAGTTTTAGTATTGGAGCATTGAGCAGTTCTGGTGGAGTCACTAATCACCTGGTGCAAGTTGAAACTTTGAACCCTGGTCAGTAATGTGGATTGAGAGTTACCCAGCCAGTTTAAGTTTAGATCCCTAAGTATAAGAACCTTGTTTCTCTCAGAAAGAAGAGAGGTCTGCTAAAGCATCTCATCTAGGCCTTTGAGGCTGCTAGAGTGGGGTTGTAGGCACACACAATGTGTAATTTTTTGGAGCAGAGAGTGAGAAGGGCATGCAGCATTTCACAGTGGGTTGGGGGAGGATAACAGATGGTAGAGAGATTGAGGTGATCTTTAAAATAGACAGCTGTACCGCCACCTCTTTTGGGAGCAGGCCTGTCAAGTCTCAAGAGATTGTATGAAGAAAGGAAGCAAAGAGAGTCTGGTATAGAAGGTTTGAGCCAGGTTTCAGTAAGGCAGATGATATCTGGCTTGTAGAGGGAGGTCCAGGATTCCAGTTCAGCAAAGTTGTGTACAAGGCTCCTGATATTATGGTGCACCACAGTGAGACCTTTTGCGTTATCAAGGGGACGGGATATATTGTTGGCCAGACTAGGGTTTGAGTGAACATCTCCAGAGAACAATAGTGCCAGTAGGAGGAGATACCAGAGTTTCCGACGTAGGAAGGGACATATGGCACGAGTGTTCAGGGGGCAGTCTTGTAGGACATAGGTAACCATGTGAATCCAGGATCTATTTAATAGTAGTGGAGTGGAGTCACAGTGGAGGGTTGGTAACAGAAGAAGGTTGGAGTATAAGTAGTCATGGGGCAGATAATTAGGGATGGCTGAGGGGGCTTGAGGAGCAATAGGCAGGGACAGGTGGAGCAATGCCACAGTGTGCAGAAAAAGCAGTAACATGTATGGGTTCATTATAAGCAGAACTTGGGTACTAGTACATTGTACAAGTGAAGGCAGGAGACACTAGAAGGATAGGAATGAGAGAGCAGAAATGAGGTTTGGGAGAATTTTTGAGTACAGTAGTAGAGGTAGTCTAGCTGATAAAATGTATTAGGTAGAGAGTGTACAGTGTTATGTCTGAGCCAGAAAGACCAGGTAGTAGGTCCAGTGGGAAAAAACGTAGAAGTGAGGAGTAGTCAGGGTAAGTAAGTAAAAAAGAGGGCACCCCTTAGAGGGCTACCTAAGGTATGCAAAATAAGAAGCAGTATTTAATGAAAACTGATGCACGGGGAAGAGTGTAGAAAAACTGACTGGAGGTGAGTGGGGACACAGAGAACCAATAGGATGGAAGATCACAGAGGAGAGTGGCGAGATAAAGTATTAAAAAGAGGCCTGGGAGGGGGTGGGGGGCAGGAGAAAAAACTGAGCAAACTTAGTTGGATAGAAATAGTCAAAGCAGGCAAATGTTAAGTCAATGCAAAAGGCAGTCCAATTGGCTGTGGCTAGGAAGGCAGGTGGACCAATCAGAAATTGCTTGAAACAACGCAGCGCTGATTGGAGTACAGATTCAGTCGGCGGCAGTACCTTGTTGAGAACCAGGAGGGCGGCCGAGGACTTGCTGGATGGGTCAGGCGGCGGCCGTGGAAGCGGCTACAGTGATCTGCCTCACGGGCTGTGCAGATGCCTCCCAGGCGTGGGTCCCTGGGGAGGAAGAGAGGAGAAATACAAGTAAATATACTTGGCAGAATACACAAAGTGAGGCAGCTGGTGGCAGACCGTCAGCGGTGGGGTGTGTGTGTTACGATTTCAACAAAAGCAGAAACGGCTAGGAGATTGCAGGGGTGGGGACTGAAAGTGAGACAAAGGCCAGGAGAGTGGGAGCCATGTAGGTGAAAAGAAATTAGAGAGAGGGTAGAATTATAAGCAGCGTGCAGGAATGGAGTCTGGTGCTGAAGAGAAAGAGAGAGTTGGGGGGCCGAAGCAGGAAAATGCACAGTGGAGCTAGGGATTTAGGCTAGGAGCACCAGCGGAGACAAGAAAAGTAGAAATTGTCAAAGAGGTATATGAGAGAAGGGCAAACAGTAAGGGGTAGCAGCAGATACAAGATTAGATACCACAAAGTCTCTCAAACTGTTAAATACTGTGCCCTGGTAATGCTAGTAAGAGACTACAAATTCAGTACATGCAGGAGATTTAGGCAGATATTTACAGCAAAGTTTTAGCTGAAAAAACACAGTAAAGAGCTTAAGGCCCAAGTACAAAACTGAGCGAACTTAGCGGGATAGAAATAGTCAAAGCAGGCAAATGTTAAGTCAATGCAAAAGGCTCGCCAATCGGCTGTGGCTAGGAAGGCAGGTGGACCAATCAGAAATCGCTTGAAACAATGCCGTGCCAATCAGAGTACAGATTCAGTCATCGGCAGTACCTGGGGTAGGGATCTGATGTTGAGAACCAGGAGGGCGGCCGAGGACTTGCTGGAAGGGTCGGGCGGTGGCTGTGGAAGCGGCTACAGTGATCCACCTCACGGGCTCTGCAAGCGTCACTCAGGTGCAGGTCCCTGGGGTAGGGATCTGATGTTGAGAACCAGGAGGGTGGCCGAGAACTTACTGGATGGGTTGGGCGGTGGCCGTGGAAGCGGCTATAGTGATCTGCCTCACAGGCTCTGCAAGCACCACTCAGGCGCGGGTCCCTGGGATAAAACTGATCCCAGCACATCCACTAATAGTGTCCCTGTTAGTGCAGCGGTGTATTCAACTGTTATAAAACTCTACATTACAGTTGTGTACAACTATTTTGAAATCCAGATCATTACACTTTAATGTGTAGCGCCCCCAAACTGTCCTGGGTTAAACATTACTAAACGTGTCTGTGTGGTTGTGCAGCAAAGAGACCATGCAGTGGGCTGTGATCAGCTGATTGGCAGTTTTCACAGTGACAATTGTTTCAAACACGTTTATGGAACTGCTGTAGGATGGATTATTTTAACTTATATGGGCAATTGCTGCACCATGGTACTTGGCTATGAAGTCCAAACCTTATTTTCAGTTCTTCACACCATCAATTGAAAGTAATGCATGTCACTTTTGTGCATTTTTAGTCACCAACATTGAGCAACAGTTGTGTTATGGCACGTTAGAAGGGTCCTGTTCGCCCATAATGTATTTATAATTTCTGCATTTTTGCTTTACCATAGCTATTTTCAGTTATGGAAGTTGCACCTTCCTCGTACTTTCTCCCCCCCCCCCACAAACCGACACCATCAATGCAGACTCTGCTTAGAACATTAATACTACACATTCTTTGCTTGACACACATTGCTGAGGATGCATCATTTTCAACAGCCAAACATTTTTGAGATGCCTTTCAGTTTATGTCCTTGTTTACCTATGTTCATAGTTTGTAATGTAACACTGTTCCCTTTTGTGTTCAAGTATCTCATCATCACCTGCAGTAGAAATTGTATAACATTCCATTGTATGTAGTGTACCAACATCACCATTCCATTTTAACACATTAAGGCAATACTCCTATCTTACTTCAAGTTATAGCTCTTGCAGCAGGCAATTACCATAAGAACTAGATGCCAGGATCCCACGGAAATGTTATAGCTTGCAGTCTTCATCTGTGACCACCCCCCCATATCGGCTACGCCACAACGTTGGCAAGTGGTATAAAGGGGGTGGGCCCCATCCCCACCCCAGTTCTTTTCCCGCTGTCAACCCATATACACCTGCTCTTCAGATGCCTCATGACTACAGTTTGACTGCTTCACATGACTTTATCGTTTTTTTCCCTTTGTTTTAACTAAAAGTTCACCTTTTCTCATTACCTTCCTGCATGTCTTCTTCCCTAGCATCATCTGTTTCATCAATGGAGCACAAATAAGTGCAGCTGTGGACAGCAGATACCAGTGAAGGATGGCCATGAGGCCTGCATCTTCTGTCTTGGGCCCGACCATGATGCCAAGGCATGTTACATCTGCAGCTGCTTCACCAGCCGGACCTGCATCTGTTGCTTCAAGGACCTCAAGACGGACCTTTTGTAAAAGCAACTCACCATGATGCAGAGCAATCCAGTGGGGAAGTCCTCTCCCTCTTCTTCCCATTCTTCCTCCAAGCACAAGGAGAAGAAGAAGAACTCGAGCAGGCATAAGTCCTGGGACAAGGACTGGGGTAGGTCTTGGAGACACTAATGCTCAATGTCCATGAACCAGAATAAACTGTATTCCTCCCAGAGCTCGGACCACTCCTCCCAACCTGCCAAGCCCTCTTCCAGTCAGCCAGACTATGTTCCATTCTAGTGTCTCTCCTCTCCCTATGCAAATATGGCTTGAGCTAGTAATCCATTAATGTACTGTACATCTTTCTGCTGTCTCAACGTACCATGTACCAGTGGAGGGGAAAATCCTCACTCAACTGGACATGTCCTGTACCTTTTTGGGGGGCATACTACATCTTAAGCCTCCCATTTTCGATCTGGTGCCGCCTTCAGATCTCCTTTTTGTGCTGGCTAAAGTCATGTTTCTCCATTCAAGCCTGCTGCTGATTTTGAGCTTTGCTTTGTTTCTTGGAGAGCATTATTTTAAGTTGCAGTTACCTCCGCTCGGAGAATCTCCAAGCTTCAGGGCCTTATGTGTAAGGAGCCTTATTTAGTTTTTTATAAGGACAAGGGGCCCAATTCTAGAATGCATATGCCAAAGCGCAATGCAGATGCGCCAATGGAAATGGTGTAAGTCGCAAATATGTCCAGCAAATGTGCCAAACGCAATTCTACATTGCGAGATGCTCATTGACACAACGCAGTACGCCAATTGTGACTTACGCCGCAGTTGCGACAAACCCGCAGGTACGCCAATGCGCAACTGAAGATACGCCAAGAAAAGGAAAGAGATACACCAGGGCGAGATTCTAGAAACAGCAGTGCCACAACTTACACCAAGACCAGCTGGCGTAACATACACCAGGTGGGAGCAGGTGTAACTCACACAGCACAGAAAGGAGCAGAGACAGACAGGCTGGAGACACAGCAGAACAGCACTGTAACAGAGAGAGAGGAGAGAGGCAACATGGATGGACCAGTAGCAATGCTAGGTATGCTACCACTGGAGCATTGGGACAGGCACTGGAGGTGACCCAATGCCTGGAACCAGAGGCACAGGCAGCAAACAGGATGGCACAGACCAGGCAGACGCAATGCACCATGGCTGGACAGGGTGAGGAAGATATACCAGGAACAGGTGGAGGAACAGTGTAACACATGCTACCAACTGCCCCAGACCATCATAGACACGATATGCGATGACCACCATGCAGACCTGCGCAGTGTCACCCGCAGGGGGCAGCCAGTCCCTGTGGAGGTGAAGGTGACAGCAGCACTATGTGTCCTGGCAATAGGGACATTCCAGACACCAACAGGTGACACTGTGGGAATATCACAGCCGGCCATGTCCAGGTGCCCACACCAGTTCCTGAATGCCATGGTGGCCTGCGTGGACCAGTGCATCACCGTCCCCCGGGAAGCATGGCAGTAGCAGGCAGTGATGCAGGGCTTCTACACTATCGCCCAGTTCCCACATGTCATGCGTGTAATAGACTGCACCCATGTTCCATACAATGAGGTGCACATCCAGACCAGGTGCATTATAGAGTGCACCTTTGTGGTCCCGAAGGCATGAATCAGGTGCATTGATAGATCAGCAGGGGTGTTACAGGACAGTCCAGAGACAACCTGCGAGATAGTCATTGTCTGCTGCATACTGCACAACATCGCAGTGCAACACCATGTGCCACCGCCGGACCAGCTGGAGGACGGGAATGAGGAGGACCAGGAGTGGAATGGCGGGGTATACACACATGGGAGACACCTCCAGACAGATGCTGCACACAGGCAGGCCAACGTGTGCATTGTGACCTGATAGAGAGGCACTTCACCTAAGAGATGCCATGGAACAACAGTGACAGCCACTAAATGCCAGGCAGTGTTCCCCAATGAAACATCACATGGGCGTGCTGCCTGGTGCAGTGCACAGGAGACGGTGACACTGGATGATGGCAACAGGTCCCGTGGTCTGTGACCACATTGGGTGCTGCACACACAGCTGTGGACATGGAACAGTGTGGGAACTGTGAGATGGTATCGAGCACTGTTTGATGACCAGCACAACAGGTAGGTGGTGATAGGCACAGCACTGGTGCCTGGGGGGGTGGATATGGCCATGCAGAGGGCAGCACAGAACACGCATGGCACCACACGACAAGGGACATAGTAGGGTAGCTCAATGCGCAGGGGCAGACAGCACACCTTGGAGGCACACACCTGTGAGGCCTGCAGACACATGGCACAACCTATAGACACTGACACACATGAACAGGGTGGAACCACTGCCACGCAGTGGCCCATGCAAGCAGCACACAGCAACACACCATGGGAGATATGACAGACAGATCATTCGAGCAAGGCAGGCACAAAGGGGCAGTGTGGCACCGGGTACAAAGGGCGCACAGAGGCCACAGGCACAATGCTGGGATGATGGTGCCACCAGGCACAACACCCCTGCCATGGCCACTAATACATGTAAACAGTGCAACCACAACAGGGACACAGCACTGGGTGGCACAGACCAGTGGACAAATGGTGGTGAGACACACCAACGTCCATGCCAGTGGTGCCACCTGCAGGGAACAATGGTACCCCAAGGCAGAAAGGTGCAGCACAGGCACCATGTCACCACACAGCTGGGAGGTACAATATGAGGTGGCATGGATGCCACAGCATGCATGGTGACCTGCAGCACACATGTCCACCATTCAGATGTGGCCAGTGGACAGTGTCATGGGCTGTCAGCAGCACAATCGGCACACTGACCAGATGCACAGGGAGGGAACACTGGGGACAGCAGGCCCCACCACCAGTGTGCACCCCTGTGCATGGCGACACACACGCACATGGCCATGCACACCTGGAACAGACACACAGACACAGTGATGATGTCAAAAGGTTTTATGCAAAAACAGCAATGGGGATACAGATAAACAAAGAATGGGGGATGAGGAACAACAACAGGAAACAGTAAAATACAGTAACATACAAAACCAAACACACCCAAACAGCCACCCACAACAACCCTGAACACCAACCCACACCCACAAGCTACCCAACACAGCCCCAACAACAACAATACAATCCCACCCATAACAAAACACTGTAACAAGTACCATGCCCACCCCAACACATTCCACAACACCCATATGTACAGCCCCACCCACCAATCCCAACCACCCCTATATATACACCCACCCACAAACCCAGCCCCACCCACGGCAGTAAGGTGCGGAACCATGAGACCTATGTTTGACACAGTTCTTCAAGGAGGGCGCCCACTGACCCATGGAGTTGCCCAAAGTCATGCAGTTTTGCCGATAACAGGGCCACAAGGCGATCCTGGTCCAGCCCCACACCCTGCATGGGTACAGCATCAGGCACCTCAGCTGCCACAGGTACTGCATCCCCCTACTGCCTCCCTGGCATGGCAGCATTCTGCTGTGTAGGGGAGTCCCCTGCTGCAGGGGCAGCAGTGCACGATGCAGTGTCAGGCAGTGGGGCATCATCACCTGCCCATGCTGCACCGTCACCCTCGGTGTGGCCAACCGGTGCGTCAGCCATGGGCTGCTCTGTGTCCGCTGCAACAGCGCCCTCAGGTGGCAGGACTGGTGGATGTTCTTGTTCAGGCCCCTGGTGCCCAACAGCAGTGGGGTCCCTCTGAACTGGTTGTGGGTCAATGGTGGCCACGTCCCCATCCGATGCAGCCACTGCAGAGGATGTGGAGGAGGAGGTTGCTGGCAGTACTCTAGCTCTCCGCTGATGGCGCTGCATGCGCAGCCAGTATGTGACAGCATCCTATGCCTTCACCTCTGCCATGGCTTGCAGCAGGGCCCTGTGCCACTGTGACAGCCTGTTACAGACACCTGTAAGGATGAAAAGGATGTGGTCAGTGCTGGGCCCGGTCAGGGGGCACACACACATAGGTAATCAATGTGTGGGTGCAACATGAGCTACAGTGTGGCAGTCTGCCACGGCCACATCACAAGGGCACCACTGTATGGAATTACCTGACCTCCAGTGCTGCGCCTCCTGCCTGAGCCTGCTGAGGTGGCTCTGCTGCCCACTGTGGGATGCATCAGTGGAACCTGTGGGGTGTAGGGACAGGTGAGTGTGTGTGAGGCACCACATGCCACAGCCACCATGCCAGCAGTGCTGCAATACACAAACAGCTGCAGGTTTACTTACCATCACCTGGGACCTGCCTGTACCGCATGTCCACATCCCGGCACCGGGCCATGCTCAGCATTCTGTGCAGTATCCCGGCCTCCCACCGCAACAGGTCCTGCCAGCGGTGTTGCAGCTGGCAGACAGTGCAGTGTGTCCCTGTTGCTGCAGCCATGCGGGAACTGATCGCACTCCATGCCTGCTCCCGCTCTACAGCACTGCTCCTGCAGCATCCAGGCAGAAGCAGCATCCTGCCCCACAGCTGGACACAGTTGACCATCAGGGCCATTTCCAGGGGTGTGAAATTGGGGGCACAGCTGCTGAGGCTGAAGGACGAGCCAGAGGACATGATGGACACCTGTGTGAAACCTGTAACAGGGGAAGGAATGGCACACGCATCACTATACAACGTCACTGTGGATGTGCTGACCACCCCCACCCACCATGTGCAACTCTGGCCTCCGGCCATGTGACATGGGACAGGGCCAGGTCACAGGACTGCAACCACGGCCCACCACCACAGGAGGTGCACACCACACCAATGATATGCACAGCATGGGGTGTGGAAAGGCCGAGTAGTGCCATGCAGAGGCCAGGCACACAGTGCTGCACAGTGACCACAGTGCACCAACATGCAACTCGCCCCTGGCAGAGGCGTGTCACAGCCTGACCCTGCACAGTGTGGGCTTGGAGAGCCACATGCAGCCCTGCCACACGGCTGCACCACCCCCCATGCGGAGCAGCATGCGGCCACATCCAGCAGGTGCCCTTGGGGCAGTCCCAAGGCCAAACGTGGGTGACAGAATGGGGAATGACAGATGCCTACCTGGACAGTGCAGTGTGGTGACTGGAGCGGGTTGCATCACTGACTCTGGTGGCACACCTGGATGGAGAAAGAGCAGGGCATCATAAGCCAGTGGCACAGTCGGGGACCACCACAGCTGCAGTGATGTGGCAGCGTGACCTTACCTGTTCCTGTGCAGCGGTGCTGAATCCTACACAGGGGACAGTAAACAACAATGTTAGGTGCACAGTGCTGTACAGGCAATGGAAGAGTGCATGCTGAGCAATGGTAAATACTCACCGAAGAGATGAACGTGTCCACTGTGGTGCTAGGGAGGGAATGGACATGGGTTAGTACACTGCCGTAAGTGCCACTGTGGCCTGCTGCCTGGGGGTGCTGCCACCCCCAGACTGTCACCTTCCCACAAGTATGTCCCCGCACATGGCCCAGGATGGCCCCCAGACATCCTACCATGACTGACCCTGCAGAGGGTGGATTTCGCTAGGTGCATGCCTGCATTGACAGTGTGTGGTAAAGCAGAAAGGGCTCCATTGCGTACCTGCCAGGCATACCTTGTAGGGCATTTTAGAGGGACAGTGGTACACAGCCAGCCAGTCATTCAGCCCTGCACCTGTGTGTCAGGCACTGGCAATGGCCTCTGTCAGCCCCCACCCCCCCACCTGCACTGCCTGAAGGGCATGTAACAACCCCCAACCTGTGAGGTGCAAGACAGCTGGGACATGGGCATCTACATGCTGCACACAGGCATGGATGGAACCACATGGAATGACCAACCATCAGGAATGGATACGGCACACAGGCCAGCAGGTGGTGTAGCCCACCAATCTGGGGACAGACTCCCACCCAACAGACATGCACCCAGTTGCGGTGGCACAGTGACATCATGACATGGCCATGGCCCTATCCCTGTGGGGTGCACATGACAGAGGCGCAGTGTGGGTACATGCACCATCCTGGTGGTGCCCATGTCACACCAAGGCAGGTACCACCCTGGGCATGGGTGTGTGTGGCCATGGCCCATGGACACCATGCTGCACCACAGTCCTGCGGTGGCGCAGCACACAGGTGCTGGTGTGCACACAATGGCCATGTCACCCACCAGTGTCACACCCCCCATACCATACTGCCCAGGGGCAGGCAACATGTTCATAGGTCACCGGCACTATCCCCACACCCCATGGGAAGGTCAATCAGACAGCACCTTGGCTGTGGTGTGTGGGTCTGGTGTGCACAGCACTGCAACTGTGGGCAGCCATACATGGGGGGGAGGCACAGCCAGTGGCACGTGCAGACCGCATGACTGAACCACCATATGTGGTTCCATCCACAGCCGACAGCACAGTGGCACTATGTTCCACGATATGTGGCCCTGTCCCACAGGCAGCACTGTACAGACATTGGAATGCACATGTCTACGGTAGATAGTGACAGTGCCTGCATACTCACAGCATACTTCTGTAAGTGAACAGACCCACACACATCATGACAGTGGGCCAGGCCCACGAGCTGTGATGTGTGTAGGTGGACCCCATACTGAGCAGCAGGCACACAGTGTGATAGGCGATGTACCATGCATGGGGACCAATGGATGTGGGGCATGGCATGGTGAACATTGATGTACATCAGATGCCAATTGGGTCATCTGACACTGTCCCATGCACATACCAACCCACCTGGCTGCACCACTGCCCATGGTCGCCCCACAGGATGGTACTCCGTTGTGTGGCCTGCCCTGGCCAGGTGTGGTGGGGGACACCCCTTACCAGCAGTGCAGACTGTAGTGTACTATGCTGGGGTTGACCAAAGGGACTCATGCACCGCAGTGGTGTAGTGCTGTCCCACAGCACGATAGAGGCAGTGCAGGACCCTCAGTACACAATGGCATGACAGGGATGGGGCACCAAACGGTCAAGTAGGTACTGGCACCGTGGGGGCATCCCAGCACAGCATCCCATGGCCAGTCCCAGGCACACTGTGTACCCATGGTGGGCCAGCAGGCACTCTGTCAGTGCATCTACGCCTACAACATATGACATGTGTACCACATGTACGCAACAGTCTGTGACATGCCTTCGGGACTGTGTAGTACAACATGCCATCATAGAGGAGCAGCAATGCCCCCCCAGGGTGTGTGTAGTGCAAGGACACTGCCACGCATCAGGTGTTGGACGCACTTGGCCTGGGGCCTGTGCCCAACCACCTGAGGCGTGGCGGTACACCTGCACACCACCCATCATGATAGCCACTAGTGCCTACTGCAACCACCATAACAACTTGTTTGTGAACAACTGTCCCTCAGTGCCTACAGTGTGGGGTGCCCCCATGATGGACAGTGTACTGTGCACAGTGGGTGGTACCACACAGTCAGGCCCATATGCCTCACCCACTCCCAGCACAAAACAGTGACGGTGCATCCATCTCCAGGGTCCCAGCCGCCACAACAGTGATATCTGTTCCAGGACATGTGTACACCATGCCTCTGGGTGTGCCCAGCATTACCCTGATGAGGCCCACATGGCCACACCCATAGCTGACATGGCGGTGGGAGTCTTAGCCCCACCCTGCTGTGGCAGCTGTGCGACCCCAATGAGGGACAGCTGTGACAGCATCTGGAACAGCCCTGTACAGTGGGAGCTGTGGAGGGTCTGGCCTGGGCCTGTGCCAAGCAGGTGTGATGGCGTGTGCCATGGGTAGTACTGCTGAGGGGATCAGAGTCTGGGGGCATATCCCTCAGGTGTCCACCATCACGGGGGACATCCAACCTCATGCCCCTGACCAGGGCCGGATCCACATACATCCCCATGGGCAGCGTGCTGCACACACTGCTACCATGCTGTGAATGCATGCTGTAGCCCAGATACCATGTACACAACTATCCTACCACCGTACTACACAATGTACAGTACAACACCATGGTGTCCACTGTTGTCTGCCCCTGTATCTCTATTTGACGGGCAGTGACCACCATTCTGAGGGTCTGTGTCCCACATTGTCCCCAGGGCCCTTTTGACACCAATACAGGTGTCGGTGCCTTCCAAATGGCAGGCATTCACAACCACATGTAGGAGGGGTTTGCCAGTGACATCCAGGTGTGAACACTAGCATAAGATGTCCACCACCAATGCAGGCATGGTGGTCAGTGATGGTGGGCCTAGCTGCATGGAATAGTGATGTACCACTAGGGTAACATGTTACCATCCATGCAAATGTTCAGCCTTGGATACTGACTGCCACACAGTGGTGTCTGGATGTAACATGACCCCCATAACCCTTGACATATAACCTGAGCACAGATCCTGGATATTGTACACAACCCATTGCACATTACATTACTGAACCCCTGAATGTCCGCCATTGTGAATGTCCATACCTGTTCCTGGCCCTCAGGGCAGTGGCAGATGGATCAGGGGTATGTATTGGGGGGCCTGCTGTAGCCCAGTACTCACCTGTCTGCAGTTTGTCTGTCCCTGTCCTGTCCTGGCTGGTAGTGCAGTTATGTAGCTCAGTCCAACGCCCAGTACTACAGCTTCTGTAACACTACACTGTACCAGGGCCTAGCTGCTCTCAACCGCACGTGCTGCACGTGCACATTGCACATGCATCACATATCACACATCGCATATGCACAATTGCGACATGTGTGGCTGCAATTGCAATATGCGATAGCGATGTGCATCTTGGCATCTGTGATGTGATGTTGTGGCCTGCATGATGACATGCACTTGTGTGTGCCCCCTGTGGACGCAACACAGTTGTAAATGGGTACGGGTACACCTGCATGTGTAGCAGCAGTGCCTGCAGGGCTCTGTGTGTGTGTGTGTGTGTGTGTGTGTGTGTGTGTGTGTGCGTGTGTGCACGCATGCCCTGGGGTGGTCAGAGGCAGGATCTGCCCACTGACCATGGCCCACACAGGGCATTGGTGTGATTGGGGGCTAAGTCCTGACCAACATGTATCCTGTATAGCACTACCATTGCACCGACAACAAATGGACAACACAATGTAGGGATAATGTGAACTGATTTCTTTACATGGTGCAGTATACACAACAGGTGCACATATCACAGTGCTCCCCAGTCCTTCCCATCATGCATGTCCCCACACTCACCCATGCACACAGTCATACATCTGCACACACACACACACACACACCCTTGTGAACGCACAGTGCCCCCCATACACATGTGACCCCCTGCCATGCTAATGGCCCCAGCTCCCCATTGCAGCTCCATCCAACCATCCCCCAACTGCACAGGTCTCCTGGGTGTGTCACAGCCTTCTGCCATGTGCACGCCATCCTCGCACCAACCCCTTTGGTGCTGGGTGCTGGGCTGTGGGGTACCCTGCCAGTCTAGCTGGCTGTGCGGTGCCCTGGGGTACCACCCCTGGCATCGCACCCTGCGGGCCTGTGTGTGCCACCACAGTTGCTCTGCTGTGCCTCCGCCCACGCAAGCCTACATGCCTCAGTGCCACATGTGGCTGTGGCTGTGCCGGGGCTGTACTGTGTGTTCTCCCATCATGTGCTGAGTGTCTCAGGCCCTGTGCAGCCTGTGGAGCCCCTACCTCAGTGTGCGTGCCCCTCTGTGTGTGCCCAGTGCCTGACCCTGTTCCAGTGGGACTGTGTATGGGTCTCAGCCTGGCCTGCACCTGTGTTGCAGGCATGCCTGTGTGTGGCACTGTGGTTGCGCCATGGCACCTTCCTGTGCCTGGGTCAGTGTGGGCGGTGCCTGGCTGAGCTTACAGTGCTGGCAGCATGACTGGTGGGAGGGGCGCAACTGACACCTGGGCCGGGGGTAGGGGTGCAACTGGATCCAGTGGCTGTGTCTGGGTACTGGAATGTGTAGTGGCTGGGTGTGCCATCCACTGGGCCAGGTATTGCAAGTGGTGCAGCGGCTGCAGTGCACATGCTATGGCCTATATGGCCATGGCCATGGCTGTATCTTGGCACTGCAGGTGTGCCAACATATTTTCCAGGCCTGTGCTAAGGTAGTCCATGATGACTGCCTGGCATTCAGCACAGTGCTGGATGCCCTGTATGGCATCCACCAGGCCAGCCATGCATACTGATGAGTCCCTGGTGAATGACTGCAGACAGCCAGCAGTGCTGGACAGCTGCAGCTCAGTGCTGGTGTGGAGCTCCTGCATGCCCTGCCATATGTTCCCCAGCTCCTGCCTGACATCCCCATGCCAGTCAGAACTGGCTGGCAGTAGTCCCCAATGTAGGCCGGTGGGGACAGCTGGTCCTGCAGCTCACAGACAGCCTCGTTCAATTGGTCCTCCAATCCACGGGTGCTCAGTGGGCTCAGCGACCCTATGGCAGCGTCCTCTGCAGCCGGCTGATCTCGCTCACCCCCTGCTCAGACACAGGCATCTGCACTGCCCCCGCAGGTGTGGCGGCACTGCTGATGGTGTCCTCCATGGTCCCCTGCTGCTCCCGTGGTGGTCCTGCTGTGTCCTCCTCACCGCTGTCAACCGGCTCCTCAACCATGGGGCTGTTGCCCTTACCACTCCCCTCAGGCTCCGTCATGGGCTCTGGTGTTCTGGCCACAGGTGTACTGACATCTGGGCTGCCTCCACTGGACGTGGTGGTGCCACCATCATCCAACATTGTGCCGGTGGCCTGGGCTGTGCCAGCACCATCCTGGCCCTGCCGCAGCTGCTGCTGCTCTCACCTTCCAGCTCCGCTGGGACCACCTGCACCAGCTGCCACAGCACCTGTTGGATGGGCAACATGTTAATGTGTCTCCTCATAACTGTGTGCCCTCCCCTGCCTCATCAGTGTTGCCCTCCCAGGTCTGCTCCAGTGTTGTGCTATGGCATTGCACCTACCACATGTCTGTGCAGTCCCACCTGGCATAAGCCACCACTGTACCTGTGTCCTGCACAGGTGGCATGTTCCCCCCCACCATTGCTGCCCATGCTGTGCTGTCCATACTGGTATGTGTTATCCAGCTGTCACACTGCTGCCCTGTACAGCTTCCCACTGCACAGTGGCACTGTGCATGGCCACGCCCATGGGGCACCACTGCACTGCAGGGGGCCAGCTCCACTGGGTGCCTATGTTGTCCCTGCCATCCATGCACATCTACTGCAGCCCTCACCCTTACTCTGCATGCACAGGGCCAGTGACCCATGCCCCCTCTGCGCATGCCTGTGCACAGCCCCCCCAGTACACAGTGCATGTCATAGCAACTTCCAGTGCAGCACAGTCCATACCTGGGCACTACCCCGCAATACAAGTGCATGTCACAGCACCGCAGAGTACAGCACAGCCCATACCTGTGCACAACCCCCCCCACTGGCTTCATATGCACGTGCCAGCCCCTCCACAGATGGGCATGGCATGTTCCTTTGCACAGATGCACATGTCAGCTGCACACATGCTTGTCCCTGGCCTGCTCCTGGCCATTGCCTGGTTCCCTAGGCCCACTCTGTGGCCAGCTGTGACCTTGTGGCATTCCTGTGGTATGCCGCCCCACCACTACATCTGCCTACACGTTCTCACCCCGCCTTTGCTGTTGGCTGCAGTGTGGTTGCCATGTCTGTCCTGTCACATACATTGCTGTTGTTTGTCCCTACCTGTGGCAGTGTGCTGTCTGAAGCTGTCCAACTGTGTGACTCCAGCGATGCTGTGCTGGCTGAGGTGTGCCGCAATCCTCCTCTCCATGCTGCTGAGCAGCTGCTGCTGGGTGGGTCCACCCCCTGTGCCTGTACACTGCACCTGTTTTGTACCACCTTGTGCTTCACCAGGTGCTTGAGATCCTGGTACTTTTTCTGGACATCTCGGACAGTCTGGCACTGTGCAGCGATGGCATTGACTCTGCATGTCACCCTGTCCCATGCCTTCTTCCATTTTTCTCTTCCTCTTGGCATCCCCTCCATGACTCATGAGGAGTGCATGGCGCCTGTCTATTTGCTCAACCAGTGTGTTCACTTTCTCATGTGTGAAGTTTCTCTTCCTCCTCTGTCTCTCAACCGCAGCTTCTACCATGGCTGTGGCATATCTGCTGGTGTATGTTAGGCCGCTGCTGTGTGTTATGCCCTTTTAATATAGTGCATCTTGCGTGTCGCGACTTGCACAGTTGTGTTTGGCGTATCTCTCACATGTTCTAGAATAGGCCATAAATCGCATGTTGCAATTGCTTTGGCGTATCTTGCACAATTGCGTTACTTGCGTCTTGCGTATTTCCCTTTCTAGAATTGGGCCCAAGGTGTCCTATGTACTTAACCATAAGTTTCTACCAAAGGTGGTATTCGAGTTTACCGTTATTCAGGACATCAACCTTCCTGTTTATTTTCCTCAATACTCGAACAGGTGTGAAACGCTCCTGCACACCTTTGACGTCCATTGGATTTTACATTTTTATTTAAATCGCACAGCCTCAGTTCGCAAATCAGGCCAGCTGTTTGTCTCCTTTGCCATTAGATCTCATGGTGCTCCTGTATCTACGCAGACCGTTTCTAGATGGCTCGTTAACAGTATTGTCTATGATTGATGAGGGATCATTCTACTAGGGTAGTGGCCTCTTAATTCACCTCTGTGCACAATGTCAACCTGGAACCCTATGCACACTTTCAGCAAGCATTACAGCTTGGATGTGGCCTCTTGGCACAGAACAGGATTTAGCTTGGTTGTTCTCCAGGGCCTTCTTTCCTGAATAATTTGCAGCCGTTTTTCATCCTCCTCCTCCTCCCAGACATTCCTCTTCCTTTTCATGTGACTGCTTGGGACTCAGTCCTTATGATAATTGCCTACTGTAAGACCTCTAACTAGAAGTAAGATAATATAGTTAAGTAACAACTTACCGTAACAGTAGATAGTTGAGAAGAGCTCTTTCAGCACTTGCTGTTCTCTCTCTTTCCCCCTTGTTTTTCTCATCATCTTATTTGAGGCAAGCTCCTGCCTGGTCCTCCTTCCAGCTGAACCTCTGGGTCTCTGGCAGGAGAACTGAGGTGGGGCTGGGGATCGCCACATTTATACCATTGGCCAATGTTGGGGCAGAGCCTATGTTGTGGGTGGTCCCAGCTGAATATACTGCTAGCTATAAAGTTTCTGTGTGGTCCTGTTGCCTAGCTGCTCAGTCCTTATGGTGATTGCCTGCAGCAAGAGCTCTACTCGAAGATCTAATGACTTGGTAAGTTTCTGAGTAACTGTACTTTCCCTGTAGTGCACCATACAACCAACACACAACACTGTGTGGTTACAACAGTGCTGACTGAACAGTGGATGGTCAGGTGCGCTTTTCAAACCACATCTTCCTTTAACAATGACAAGTGTAGAATATAGATTGTTACTTATATCTACATCTGTGACCATGTTGTGAGCTTTGTGTGTGGTTAACATAATAAGGAACGGACTCGTATTTTATCATATTATATCTGAATGTGGATTAGTGCGAGGCACTTTAAAACATGGAATGCTATTTAACTTTTATGTCATGTGGTGTGTAACAGTGTTCACACTGTAAATTATTTTGAGTGTCTTTGTGTGCTTCTGGTTTAATAACAACCATCTTAACAAATGAATGTTACCTCCGCAACTTTTAATTAACTATAAAGAAAAAATTTAGAGATATCAATCTTTATAGTTTTACAACAGTTGCATGATAGTGCTATTGTTTCTCAACAGAAACTTTTATAAAAGGAGTCATTATGCTTTCAAAACTGTGGCATCAGCATTTACAGTAAATGTGATGACGATTCATTCAAATTCATTTAGCAATGACCAATTTCTATGCACATCTTGAGATTTTTTTTCATTATGGCAGTACTGTTATGGATATATGTTTCTTTTTAGGGCAGTTAATAAGGGCAAATGGTTTGAATGGGCACTGGCAGCATTAGCATCAGAAGAACAGTTTACTGACATTGCTTTTACTGATGAGTGCACTGTTTCATTGAGTCACAATGGTAAGATAGTCGTCTATAAAGTCGGGGAGCATAGAAGTGTTCCATGCAAAATGAAGCCCAAACATCCACTTCAGCTGCATGTTTGGGGTGGAATAAGTTGGGAAGGTTGTACAGATCTGTGTATTTTCAAAGGATGGAACAACAGTATATCATATCAATTCATTCTTTCAAAATTTCTGCTTCCATTTATGTCAAAGCATACTGCCATAATGAAACTATATCAAGACAATGCTCCCATGTATGTCAGCAAGTCCACTACTGCCTGGTTGAAAAGTCATTCAGTTTCTGTTGTAATTTCACCACCTGAATTTCCAGATATTAATTCCATCGAAAATATGTTGGGGTGCAATTGTCATTGAAAACAACTTTAAACCCATGAATCAGAGTGAACTTATTCATGCCATTTCAGAATTTTGGAAAGGTTTAACAGTTGACAAGTGCAGGACATTTATTAATCATATACATAAAGTCCTTCCAAAGGTAGTTTTGTGATCTGGAGATTCCACAGATTATTAGTTCTCCCTAATGACTCATGAAAAGTCTTGGGTATATCTTGCAGCAGTCAACACTGGTGCTATGTAGCTGTCACACAGAGGGACAACATATTGAAATTTGTCATTCTTTGTGTTTGTGCGCACAACTTCAGCATTTCACATGAGTAGGCTGTACATGTTGATGGTCCACCTATACTCCCTGCTCTTTTCTTACAATACCTGAATCTTCAGATGGTGAACACCACTTCAGTGGTGGGGCCCAATGCTGATCTCCTCACCATTCATGTGGCAGAAGCCTCTTATCAACTGGTGGATGCCCTCATCCGGGTTAAGCAGTGTCAGTGGCTCAGTAGGTAGCACACTCACCTCTGTGGCCGGGAGATCAGAGGGCTGTGGGTTCAGTTTCCACATCTGGCACCTGGGTTAATATCCCCAGTACTGACACTGTAGAGCAGCATGAGAGGGGTGCTGCACTTCTGAGGTGCCTTCTTTCAGATGAGATGTTAAACCGAGGTCCCATCTGTCTGGATTGGTGGTAGTTCAGGTGGATGTTAAAGATCCCATGGCACTTATCGAAAAGAGCAGGGAATTTTTTTATTATAAGAACATCAAAAACAAGAAAATAATACAGAGAGTGTTACTTCACACCAAATAATAATTGAAAACCAAAAAATTCAAAAAAAAACCAAAATCAATCATTTTGACAGTATAACAACAAAATCAAAAAACTGTGTTGCATCACACAATCAGTAATAAAATATAAAAGTAAAAAAGAAAAACAAATGTAATCATAAACAACCCACCCTAGGTTACAAAATTACTTATTTATATTTAATAAACCTCGTGAAACCCTTCCACCAATTAAATACCTTCCTGTTAGTAGCATGATCACAATCATTTTGAAATACCCTTTCCATTGCCCCCTGAATCAATAATCCCACAGTATCATAAGACATCAATTTCTGGTATATAACCCACTGGCATCTAGCCTGCCATAAATAATACGTTAAACAACAATAGAATATTATCCAGGTATCATAATGATACTGGCTCCTTAACTGAGGGTAATAACCTAAAATTAACATGTCATAGTTCAGATGCAGTAACCATCCCACATTCCATCGTGCAGATAAGAATTTCCAAAGAGAACAGGCATAGGAACAGTGGAATAAAAAATGCTCCATTGATTCTTCTTGGGAAATACACCCAAGGTAAGGACAAAGTCTTTCATTTATTGCTTTATGTTTTGCATTACCCCGAACATTTATTCTCCCATATACCGAAAGCCAAATGAACTCCCACATATGTACTGGTAATCTGGGATTATTTAATTTCTGAAGAACACTTTTAATCCTAATTGAGGGACAGTTCTTAAAGGCCGGTTCAGGTGGATAGATTGAAGACATCACTATTTCATAAAGTTGTAAACTGTTACTGTTCTTCACTACCTGGGCAGTCAACCCCCATTTAACAAGTTTTTTTGCTATAGGCACAAAATATTGTGGAAGACACAGTTTGCGAAAAAACTTAGGTGGCAATACGTGCCATGTTCCAATATAAGGACTACGAACATGTTTGAGTAATACCCCATATAAAGCCAGTGTAGATGACAATCCAATCCGGGCATTCTGTGCCAAAAAAAGTGTAGCAAAAAACGTAACTGGATCCAACATTCCAAGACCCCCCCTTTTTTTTTCCAAGGTATGTATATTGTCTTTTTATTGGGTTGAGCCTATTTTCCCACAGCATTTGAAAAAATAAACTATATACAGGGTTTCCAATTCAACTGGTAATGGAAACACCATTGCAGTATATAGTAAGCTAGGGATGATAAACTTTTTTATGATCTGTATCCTTTTAATTTTTGAAATTTTCCAATGTTTCCACCGATTAATTTTCCATTCTATCGAAGCTAAAGCCTTTTCCCAATTCAAGGTAGGCAAATTTTGAGGACCATACCATAGCCCTAATATTTTAATTGGCTTAGATGAAATGGAGAGATCTTGAATAATTACATCCAAAGACTCCCCTTCCCCAATGAATAGACCCTGGCTCTTTCTCTTTTGAATCTTTGAATTGGATACCATAGAAAAATAATTCATAAAGTCTAAAAATATCTCCACATGTTCTAAACTCGAAAAAAATACACAAAGATCGTCAGCATAGGCCTGAATATAAAGTTGGTCCTTAAAGGAAGGCCCCAAAATCCCTTCCCATTTAGGCCTCTGTGAAGTAGATTGGATCAAGGTATCTATCACAAAGGAATATAATAAAGGGCTCAATGGACATCCCTGCCGTACCTCAGTAGAAACCTGAATACCCTCCCCCAATGCACGCTGTATAATAGGATGAACAACAGTCCCGGAATATAATAATTTAATCCAGTTTATGAAGGCGTCAGGAACCCCATAATGTTGGAGCGTACGAAACAAAAATGGGTGATAGACTCTATCAAAGGCCTTACATTGATCTAACGATATAATACAACCTGATCTGTGTGATTGGCCCATAAGTTCAATTAAATCTCGTATTACCATATGTGCCTGCTGAATTTTCCTACCAGGGAGTCCACAATATTGAAAAGGTGAAAGTACTGTGATCGCATACTGCTTAAGTCTAGTATTTAAAATCCCTGTTAAAATTTTATAATCAGTATTCAGAATAGTGATTGGCTTCCAATTTTCTAATAATATTTTATTTCCAGTTTTATATAAAAAAATCAAGAGCCCCTCAGAGAACCAAACAGGCAAAGTTATTGCTGACAAAAAAAAATTAAAAACTAATTCCAAACACATAGAAAATTCTTCTGGTAATGCTTTATACAATTCAGAAGTTAAGCCATCTATGCCTGGAGAAGTCCCAGATTTAAGTGATTTGATAGCTGCCATAATTTCTGATTTTGTGATAGATTTAATTAACCCAGATTTATCAAAGTGAGATTCTTTAAATTGTATTGGATACAAAATGTGATTTATGTCCTCATCACTAGGGGGCACTGTAGGAGCATGAGAGAGTAAATAAGTCTGTAAAATGTGTTGTAAACCGCTAAAATCATCTATCAACTGTCCTTCATCATCCAGCAATGCCAACAGTGTTGTATTAGTTTTGAATTGTTTAAAAGCTTCATAAGGGGCCCCCTGCTGTTGTTTTTTAACACCAAATTGAAAAAGAGCTAGTGAGGTTTTTGCCCTATTATACTGTACTTCTTATAATTGTTGTTTCAACACTTGTATTTGGGCTGAGTAATTTATTTTTGAGGTATTAGCTAAAGAAATTAAATAATATAACTGTTGTAGAAGTTGTAAATACTTAAAAAATCTCGAATTAGCCTTGGACTTCCCCTGGTTTTTAAGTAACTGACCTAAATCCTCTTAAGTGTCACCCAACCATTTCCCCAAATCCTCATATAAAAAGGAAACTGAAATTCGTGCATTAAGTAATGAGACCACCTTTTGAAGCACCCCAGGAGTCTGTAATAAAGGGGCACTCAGTTTCCACCTAGTCTTCTTCCACTGAGGGAGAGAGTCAGAAAAGAATGAACATTGTAGCAGCAAATGATCCAAAAAAGAAACAGGAATCATATTAAAATGAAAGGGAAGATTATCTGATACAAAAATATTATCTATAGTAGATGTATACGCATTTTTTTGATAAGAGAAGCTTGGCCCCCCTTGCTGACGGCTACTACCCATGACCAACCCAGATTTGGTTATCAATGAATGTAATGCATGGGAATCACAGTAAATCTTCTTTCCCCTATCCCTGAAACTTTTTCCACCTATTTTCAACACACAATTAAAATCTCCACATAAGAAAACTTCAAAGGAAGTAACCAGAAATGGCTTTATCATATTAAATAATGCTACTCTTTCTGCCTTCAATTGTGAACAACAGACATTAATAAAACGACAAGACATAGACTTCCAAACCCCATCCAAAATCATCAGCCGCCCTGGCACAAGATCTATCAATTTCAACAGAGAAAATTCATACGTATGAAAAAGAAACCCCAAACCATCAGCTGAGTGTTGCCCAAAGGACCAATATGAAGGCCCCCCAGCACCATTCTCTTTGAAAATTCCTAGCTTGGTCAGCAGTATACGTCCAGGTTTCCTGAATTAGACAAAGATCTAAAGAATTACTGTGAAGATAATTATACAGAACCTGTCGCCTTTTATAGTTCAAAATACTATGAACATTTAAAGAACCTAATTTAAATTGAGCCATTTCAAGAAAAAGAAAAAAAAAAACAACAAAACCCCAAAAAGGTAACCTCAACCACCTTTTTTCCGCCTCTTTTTCCTTTTGCTCTTATAGCCTTCCTGAACCACACAAGGGGAAGGGGGACTGTCCTGTACTGATTGGGAATCAGGATCTTGACAATCCATGACCGAATCACCCCATGGAGTAGATAAAACTTCAAACGAATTACTGGTCTCCAGACCTACTGAAGCAGGGGGGATTATAGGCTTAAAAATCCTAGAGGACTGTCTAACTGGAGGTAATGATGGAGAAACAATCCCTTGAGGAAGAATCTCCTGTGGTTTAGCATAACATACTGGAGATAGAAGGGGAAAGGACACATCAGAGACTGCCAGTGGAAGAACCACTGCCGACTCTGGCTCAGGATGTGCAGGAGAAAAAACAACTACACCCTCGGGGACTAAGTTCCCAGAAACTATACCTACAGTTTAATCTTGAGCCTTCTGAATCAAAATGTCTGGACAAGTAGTAGAGACTTTATTCTTAGCAGCCCATTCGCACTCTGAAAAAACATGGCCTATTCCCTCACAAAGATCGTATTTAGTGGCATTCACGCATTGAAAGGCAATATGTCCTAATGCCCCACAGTTTTCACACCGAGGTTTGTCACAGGAACTGGAGATATGTGTCCTAGACCCACATTTATAACAGGCTCTGGGCTGCCCTGAGTAAAAACAGACACCCCTGTCTTGTCCTAACAAAAAAGAATTTGGAATATGTGAGATGCCAGTCCCAGATTGCCGAAGTTTAACCTTAAATCGCCATCCCCCAGTCCAAAACTGTTCGGCATCCAAACTGGCCTCCGGAGAGCTTAATACCTCACATTTCTGAGAAAGCCAATACAGAATATCATCTACATGAACCCCCTCATTCCTAAACATAATAGTCACAAACTTAATCAAAGGTTTTGTCAGGGGTATAACTAAAAAAGGGGTCCAGAGAGGAGAAAATTTTAATTGATTATAGCATTCCCAAAATAAATCTAGGGCAGAGGGTGATCAAAAACTAACATCAAAGTTGTCCTCCCCCGAGATATTTATAAAAGCAAACACTTCCCTAGGGGAGAAATGGAGGGAGTCTCTCAATAAGATTTTTCCCACATAATGCCTATCGAGTCGGGTCTCTAAACCTCCCTTGTACCGCAACCTTACAGCATTCCTACGTGGAGCTGTATCTTTTTTTAATTTAGAAAATAAATCAGATAATAAAGATTTTTCAGTTACAGTATCCTTTTGGACAGGGGTTGTAGGTAATTCAGATCTCAAATCTATTAAGATTTCAGGAGGACCAGATTGGTCAGTCTTAGAGGCCAATTCCAGGGTCTCATGTTTCACCTTAGTCTTGTCAGGGACCACAGTTAAATCAGGCAGATGAGGCTGCCAGGTTGGTTCATTTTGAGAGAAGTTCAACTTGGGGTCCCAATCCGGGGTAGGGTGCCATGAATCCCCCTTCCTAGTCCATCCAGCCACACTTAAAGCCGTTTCAGGAGTCCAAGGATCATTAGGTGCAACATGCATCGGGGATACAGCTTCGGGATTAGAAGAAACACCTACTGTTGGCAAGGTCTTTACTGCAGCTGATAATCCCTCCAAATTCCTATTAGCAGAAAACACTGCTGCCCGCTTCTCCTTTCCTTCTTCTCCCACCCTATCTCCGTGGATCACATTACGATTAAAAAATGAAAACTCAGACACTCCAGTCTGATCAAATGGCTCAGTTTGAAAACTACAGCTTACCTCTGCTGTAGGCAATGTTGTAGAAGTCGCAGGAAAAGGAGCACGAAAGATGAAACCTGCATTCCTGGACAAGGTGTGTGTAGTCTCGGTGCAACCGGAGCTCCCGGACTCCGTGACGACCACATCCGGGGCTCTCAAAATCTCCGTAGCGACCGGAGCAACTTCAGGATCCAATCCTGGTATAGAAACATTTTGCTCAGGCTCTCGGCACTGAATCGATACTGATTCAACTCTGCCAGCCACAAGAAAGTTTCCAGAGGAGCGGAGCGATTGTACAGTCACGGAATCCTCACACGGCAGAACAGCTCCTGCAGTCTGTAATTCAATCTCGCTGCCTATGACAGTCTCACTCTGAATGCCATGTACAGGTACATCCTGAAGAACCTGCGATTTCAATTGTGTCTTTACTTTGTTATATTCACGAGTTAATACAGATAACTGAAGTTCCAGTCTCTGTTCTTGGTTCTCTAATAAATGTCCACTGGAAGAGTCTCCTGTTAATTCCCGCACAGCCGATAAATCTTCCTTTGATACAAAAATATCTTTTTTGTCCATATCCTCGTCAGGCACCTGATGTTCAGGTATCCTTGTAATGTCTCCCATTTTACCACTGAAACCGCGCCTCATCGCGCTCCTTGCGACCATCCTCCTCAGAGTTTGACCACAAATGCACAGGTCTACAGTCCCCTACTGGCCAAGCAGTAGGGGAATGTCCCCGGTGTCCTGGCCAAATTTCCCTCATTCACTAAAATTACCACCAACAGCTTAATCTGGTTCAAGGTCAGTTGGTATTCATCTGTATACCCCTCCCCCGGGTCGTGCCTGAAAATAGGCAGGATTTGTCTAGTGCACTTATTCGGTCAACAAAAACTAAATAAATAAATAAATGTCACTTGTGGCCTCTTCATTGATTTCTAATCTGCATTTCTGTTTTGTATTTTTTGTGTTGGACATCGACTTTCCTGTGACATCAACTCTTGTCATTAGTGTTTACTGAAGACCCTACCTCAGGCTATCCCTAACCTTGATTTAACCTTGCACTGTCATTCCAGAGGTATTCACCCATCTGTATAAAAGTATCCCTTCAGCATTCCTTCTTCAACACATGTCTCAATGCCCACAATACCTATGATTCATCCGTGATTTCAACAAGGACATGCACTTTTACCTATGACAGAGCAGACAGTGTGCAATCGCAAACTCACATCTTACAGTATGCCTCAACCAGCTTCTGTCAGGCACAACATTACATACATACATACTTGCCACCAGATTCGGTGTGATGTTCTATCTTGTCTGCATGACCTTGCTCACTGTCACTGCCCAGTAGCTGCTCCAACAACCCTCTTGATATCACCCACTCCCTGTAGCTCCCTAGGGCACCCGTTCACCCCAGTCCTTATCCTTCCCCTATGTCTATACTACCTGTTCTTAAACACCTCTACAGTGCCCATTCTAACCAGTTCTTCTGGCAATGCATTCCGGGTAGTCAAAACTCTTGCTGTGAAATGATGTCCTCTCACATCTACTCTGTATCTTCCTCCTGCTACCTTCAGGTAATGTTCTGTCATAGGCCCCTCATCTTTCATATATTAATATGGTTCTTGTCTCATATTGTTGTGACTAGTGTGTAAGTTCTGCACTTTGGTAAAAACAATCCCCAACAAGAATATTCGTTGAATAATTCTGTTATTAAAACCTCTTGTTTTGAAAAAGATTTGGGGATTTTAGTAAATAACAAGTTGACTCAAGTGTCTCACTGTAATAAAATTGCAAATCAAGCAAATTCACTTTTTCGTAGAATAAAAAATATTTTCATTTCTAGAACTGAGCAATGTATTCTCCCACTTTATAGATCACACATTAGACTCTATATGGACTATGGTTCTCCATTTTGAGTCCATATCTTCGTGGAGATGTGGATAGGTTGGAGAAGATTCAAAGAAAAGTTACAAAATCTATTCCACACTTAGCTCATGAAGATTATAATACTAGACTTCATAAAACAGGTCTGCACTCTTAAATTAAGAAGAACACGGGCGACCTACTTCAACTTTCAAGATTATCCAAAATCCTATTTTAATGAAACAAGGTGGTATTTCCTTCGCAAATAGGAAAACTGGTTCTAGACTTAATAATAGACAGCTTAATATTGCTAAATGTAAAACTAATAATAGACAAAATTTTTTTTCAATAAGAACTCCGAGACTATGGAATACTCTTCCTCAGGACATTGTAGTCTCTCCCTCATTTTCGATTTTTAAATCTAAACTGGATAAATGGTTGACCGAACAAGGTCATCTACAATAATCCACTTATGTGGAGGACAATACTTATAGGCAATTGCCTTCTTCTGTCCCATAAACCAAGTAAACCAAGTAAAGTTATCGTACTCGTACTATATGTTTCTGACATGGATGACTGTCATGCTGCAATGTGATCAGCGGGTACACATACTGGACTGTGCAATACAGCATGCTTTGAACTTCTACATATTACATACCCCATCTGTCCAAAACATACGGGCCACTGACAAGATATCTGATTTTCAGTGAGCCAACACACTGATTGACAAATTATACCTATAAAATTGTTTTTTATTGTCATAGTGCCTCACTGTCAAATCAAACAAGGTTTAACTGCTGCATTACATACTTCAGAAGATGTACTGTTACAGTACATTCTTAGGAAAAGCTAATTTTCAGGACTCGTGCACCACATTGTTATAAGCACTGTGAATATGCACTGTGGTTTTGGCACTGATTAATGGTGTGTTCCGCTGCTCGGATGAGCAGTATTGTGCCCGAGTTGACCTACTTATATTTTCTGATAGTACAAAGAAAAATGCACTTGGCCAAGTAGACCTTTTTAAGCAACATTGGTCTAAAAATGCTTTGCAATCACTCTGAAAGTGGAGCGTTACACAGTGGATATGTTTATGTATATATCAACATGCAGAAGCGGTGTCAGCCCAGTGGCACTGAGGGTTTAGGCACTGGATGCCACACCTCATGTCATGCTGGCAACCAGAGTTTGGGAACGAGCTCTGGGGTCATCAGGGGAGGGAGAGGATCCAGCATCCCATGGACTGCTCTCCTATCCCTGGGGAGGGATCCAGGGTGTCTCGGGTGCAGCATCGCTTGCAAGGAGCTGTTAAGCGGACGAACATGGTTTATCTATGGCTCTTCATGCAGATTTCATTGCATGCTCACGCTCCTGGGGGAACAGCAGTAGAAAACCCTTATTGTTGGTAGGCGATGGTGCTGATCAGTGGTGGGGCCCAATGTTGATCTCCTCACCATTCATGTGGCAGAAGCCTCTTATCAACTGGTGGATGCCCTCATCCGGTTGGGCACTGATAGGTAATTCATTGTCTGTTCTCCTAGTGGGGCTTTCCCCAGATTGACTTATTTGCCTAAAAGGAGAACACCACCCTGAGGCTGTTCCATGCCCTCCCACCACCCCCACAGGAGGGAAAGCTGCAGGGAGATGCATTCTCTAGACACTGGACCCCGGGACTCTTCTACGCCTTTCCTCCAATTCACTTGATCCACAATGTGCTGCTCAAGGCCAGGAGGGACAAGGCATGGATGATCCTGGTGGCACTATACTGTCTGCACCAGTACTGGTACCCAGATCTCCTCAGCCTCAGCAACAGGATCCAGAGGTGCCTGCCACACCACCTGGACCTGCTTTCCATCAACCAGGGGAAGGTACTCCACCCAGACCTTCAATCCCTGCACCTGACAACCTTGTTTCTGATTGACTACAGTTCCAGTCTTTGCATCAAGGAAGTAGTTGACCAGAAAATGCTACACCTTCAAATGGGAGAGATTCTGCATTTGCTGTCAGGGCAATGTTTCTGATCCCTTGTCCTGTCTAGTACAGTGGCCATCATCCTTGACTATCTATGGTCCCTCTCTCAGTTGTGCCTTTGGTCGACGACCCATAAGGTGCACCTGGCAACCATCTATGCTTACCATGCATGGGCCGGTCAGCTGTCGGTGGTGTAGGAGAATGTGGTCTGGTGCCTTTTCAAAGGCCTTGACAACATTTCCATGCCTTGGCATGAGCCACCACCACCATGGGATCTACTGCTGGTTTTGGGGATGCTCATTGTCAAGTGATTTGAACCTATGCAGAGGTGTGACATGAGGCACCTCTCATGGAAGACTACCTTATTGGTGGCTATCACATCATCCAGAAGAATCAGTGAGCTCCAAGGGGATGGGAGGAGCAAGCTTGAAGACTTTACAGTACATCTTAAAGTGAAAGCCAGAAGTGTGGATGTACACCATATACCAGTCATAGAACTACTGTTATAGACGAGTAACCTGTGTTTACATACACTGATGTGTTGTCAGTTGTGTAACCATAATCATGGTTTTATTGTTGTACAACCGCATGACTTTTGAAAAGGTATACAACTGTGGCATATGCATTTTTAATAAGTTTTGCTTGCTGAAATGGTAACACAGTTATAACAACACAGTACCACGTGAGTGGAGACTTGTCCAGTAAATATCCTGTGCCAAGACATATACATTCAAGCATCACAAATGAATGCCTCAATAACCATCTTAAGTGTTTAGTTTACAGTGCATTGCTGTTGTAAATTACAGTCAAGGCGCATACTGTAATAAAGACAATGTTCCATAACAAGTTGTGATATTTCAGAGGGCACCATAGAAGAAAATTAACATTTGTGCTTTTCTGAAGTGAATGACTTCTGCCAGTATAAACAATCTACTTATATGCAGAAATCAGTTGCTAATTTCTCAGATATTAAGTTAAGTGTTGTGCCTTGTGCCTTAATGATAACACATTACCAAGTACTGATGCTGTGTAACACTGCTACTGTGACATTGTATTTCTCTCACTTCAGTAGGTGTGCTGACTGAAGATGTTTCATTTGAACCACTTTGAAACACTTCATCCATTTGTGTGCATACTCTTGATCGGAAACTGAAAACCAAGGGGTCCTTGATCGCAAAATGTTATTATTGGTTCAGCTTAAGTCTGAACACTTTTTTTCAAGCAGTGTATTGCTCAATATGGATGTTTCCCCGAGATGTTGTTGCTCTGACTGATCCAAAAATGTCAGTCAATAAACACTACAGCTCTTGCAGCAGGCAGTAATCATAACGACTAAGCTACGATATTCCAGGTCCCCACAGAAACATTCTAGCTAGCTGTCTTCAGCTGGGGACCGCCACCTGACATCGTCCCACCCCAACATCAGCAAATGGCAAAGGGGCAGTCAACAGCCATAACTGAATTGTTTTCTCGAAGTTGAACCAGCCTTGTTCTCCTTCAATCTAAGACTCCGTGTCTCCTGTGGGACAACTGAGGTGTGGCTGTGGACTGCCACACTTTATACCATTGGCTGATGTCATGGTGTGCCCCCTTGCCCTTGCAGACTGCTTGTTAGAAGTTTTCTGTGTGGTCCTGGTGCATTGCAGATTAGTCCTTATGGTTATTGCTGCGTCAACAGCTCATCTCAAACATTTACTGCTGTAGTAAGTTCTTATATAACTGTACTTTCTTGACTACCAGTAATTGGTAGAATAACATGTTATACTGTCATGAACATTTGAATGATTTCAGTAAAAGAACAATTAAAATGGCTATGTATCATTGTGTCACTATACTATTCTTGTCCAACATAGCTGAACTAATTAAAAGAAAAACATAAGTCTTCTGGTGTTTCTTATTTGACCATTTGTTTCTATTGCTGTTTAATGCTTCACTATCGGGAGTTCTGCATAAAAATAGTACTACATTGGGTTCACTGATGTTTGTTATGAACAATGCCATACTTTCAACCACATCCGAGTAAAATGTTTTGTAGTAAAGGTTAATGATGGGAATTGTGGCATCGAAATGTGCACAAAGGACTTAGCTATACACGTAAAGTAGCTTAACACTGAAATGACAACATTCAGATTACATTTGTAAAGTTTGTTACTAACTCCTGAAATGTATATGGATCAACCCCTGGGATAACTGAGGTGAGACAGAAGGCAGCTGGCAGAATACATAATTCAATCGGTTGACAGTGGTGCAGTGCAGTGCAGTGCTCGTGGGACTTATGTCTTATTGATTGAATTCTGTACACTGCGTAGTTGCACTATCTGATTATACCACTATAGCCTTACATGAAAGATACAAACATTACGAGCCAGGCTGACCTTGGTTAGGTGGTCCCTTCTCCCCCAGATACTGCATACTCCAACTCTTTACTAAGCCGTTGTCCAGAAGGAGTGGCAACTGGACAACAGTTGACTAAAGAATGGTTAGGGATGTGGTCAACACCCCCATCCCCATCCAATCTGATTGAATTGATCGACAAAAATAATCTGCCACAATGGCTCAACAGGACACCGAGTAAGGGTAGACAACTGCAGAGATCTGACTGGCTCCATAGACACTCCAGAGTGTAGTCACAAATGGGGACAACAGACCCATAAGGTTTGAAGTGAGACTACACATATAGGATAGTGGATGGGCAACTATGCACAACCAGTGTGTTGTGCCACCGAGGGGTACTGATTCCCTGTGACCTTGAGAGCGAAGCTCGTAAGGTCTGTGGGAATCAGTTCCCCCAGGTGGCACAACACATTGGTTGTGCATCTACCTGACCATCCGTTATTCTATATAGTGTATTGGCATCAACATCTATTTCAGACACTGCCCTTTGCTTCAGTGAACTGGAGGTTGGGGGGGCACTTGAGGGTTGGTGATAGGCTCGAATTACTAACAGTGTGCTGCAGATGTTTCTGCAAATTCAAATTTAAAAATCAACAACTTCCAGCTTAATTGGGTAGGGGAAATCAAGTATGTGTCAGCATTCCAAGTTGTTCTACTGCAGTAGTGATATCACTACGGCATCAGAACAACATAATGACGTCACTACTGCAGCAGATCAAGCATAGTCCAGGAATGGAATTCCATGCATAACAGCATTCCACCATACTATGGGCAGACTAGGTGGGACAAGTAGTCGTTATCTGCCATCAAATTCCATGTTTCTATGTTTCTATACACTATATAGTTAATTACACAATGGCAACAAAATCCTGGATGCTGATTGGCTTGCTGGTATGATTTACACATTGTAAATTGTGCTATCACCCAACGGTAAAAAGTACCAGCTGCCAGTCAGCCGCATAAGACTCCCCCCTCCCCCCCAGAAATCATTCCAAGCTCTCCCGAAATGGAAAGCCTCAAAACTGACTGGCGCTATGATGTTGCAGCTGGAGTTTCAAACAAACTGTGCACAAGAAAATGAAAAACTTCATGAGTCTCTGATATACAAACCATTTCAATACCCACATGGCAGGCAGAACTCACCTCAGGCCCTCTCCTGTGAACCAAAGCAGACTACAGACAAAAAAACATTTCCGGCCCGAGCTGCGGGACAGGACAGGTGAGCAAGTGTTTTACAGTGTGGCAGCAATCAAAGTTTCCGTGCATGTGCAAACTCTGCCACAGAAGACCCATAGATCCATATGTGAAACATCGTAACAGAGTACTATTTGTTCTTGGGCACCAACAAACTCAATAAATAACATGAAGTGCTGGAAAAAAATGTTTTTTGTTCATTTATTTTAAACAAAAGGGGGATCATTGTATAATCACAATATACTTCTCGAGGATGTGGGTGATGGCACTATTTACCCATGCCTGGTGTGGTTTCCTCACTCAGCTGTGCATCGTGAGCAAACCACCACACCAGGCGTGGGTAAATCCTGCCATCACCCACACCCTGGAAGGGTATATTGCTTGAATAACCTATGTGTCATACCCTGTGTGAATAAATTGCACAGTGGCTGTATTTTCAGTCATACAAACAGCATGATGACTAGGAGATCACTAACTGTGCTTGGAAGCTGGGATAGTTATGGCTGAAGTCAGAAAGTAGTTCTTTAACTATGAGTTAAGCATGAAACAATAATAGGTCACAGGTTTCGTATCTATATCATCATTTTGACTATGCAACTCAGTTTCAAGAACAAAAATACAGTAGGATAACATGCTGATGGATCATGAAAAATATGTCCTAAGAACTCATAGGGGCCTTAGACAAGTAGCACGCACGGTAACCTTCTTGGAGGTGCTGCCCATCTGTGGCGTAGGAGAGGCTAGGGTGTTCCACACCATGGGATTCAATCAGTGGTTGAAAAACTGGTGTGGAGCTCAGGGATTTGGCTTCATTGGGGACTGGGGGTCCACCTGGAGTGATGCAAGCCTATACTGGCATGATGGGCTGCATCTGTCCAGGAGGGGAACCAGGATCCTAGGTGATAGGTTTAAATGCTTCATTGGCAAGCATTTAAACTAGCCAAGGGGGGAGGCACTGGAAAGGAGCAGGGAAATCCTAGCCCCCAAAAATCACGGTAGTAAGTGCGGTAAACACCAACATAGAGGTGGCGATAGGGAGAAGGGCAGGAGTAAATGGAGAAAGTGACAAAGGCAAGAAGGACAGGGATGGGGCAAAAAGGAGTAAGGCCATCAAGAAATGGAGGGTACTGAGTACCAATGCCCGTAGTCTTAGCAACAAGCTCCCTGAGCTGGTGGCCTTGATGGAAGAGGGATGCCTGGATATCGTAGCAGTCACAGAAACATGGTACACAGAAAACCATGACTGGGATGTAAACATACCAGGGTACATAACCTACAGGAGAGACAGGCAGGGGAGAAGAGGGAGAGGAGTAGCTCTCTATGTAAAGGAAGGGATAAAAGCAACTGAACAAAAGAGTAAACAGGGAGGAAAGGAGGCACTGTGGGTCACCTTGGAGACTGGAAAGGGCACCATAATCCGCACAGGGGTTGTGTACAGACCCCCATGTCAGGGGGAGGGAATGGACAAGGATATGATAGAAAGCATTCTTAGAATGGCAGAGAAAGGGGAGATACTGTTGATGGGAGACCTTAATATGCCAGATGTTAACTGGAGCACATTTGCTGCAGCCACATCCAAGAGCAGGGCCATTCTCTATGCCCTACAGGAGGCAGGCCTCAGGCAGCTAGTTTCGGAACCCACTCATGGGGGAGCAATCTTAGACCTCGTGCTCTCAAGCGGGGCAGTGAGAGGATCTCAGATCTAGAAGTGGGTTGCCATCTGGGAACAAGTGACCATCAAACAGTGTGGTTCACGTTAAACTCAGCTACAGAGTCAAGCCATACAAAAGTGAGGGTACTGGACTTCAGGAGGGCTGACTTTGGCAAGATGAGAGAGTGCCTCAGAAAGGCACTAGCAAACAGACTAGAAGGAGGTGTGGAGCAACAATGGGGAATCATCAAAACTGCCATCACAGAGGCAACAAGCCTTTGTGTGAAGCAAATAAACAAATCAAAATGAAAGAAAAAGCCACTATGGTTCTCAAAAGAGGTGGCTGTGAAAGTCAGGAAGAAAAAGATAGCATTCCAGAAGTATAAGGAAACACAGAAGGAGCAGGACAGAGAGCTGTACCAGTTAAGGCAGAAAGAAGCAGGGAGGGAACTCAGAATTGCAAAGGCCCAAACTGAGGAAAAGATAGCCAACTCGGTTAAGAAGGGGGATAAAACCTTTTATAGGTACATCAGCGAATGTAGAAAGACAAAGGGAGGGGTAGTGAGGCTGAATAGAATGAACGGTGGGTGGGCAGAGGGGGACAGTGAAAAAGCAGGGATACTGAATGAATATTTCTGCTCAGTATTCACAAAAGAGGAGGGGGAAGTGCCTAATCCAATTAACAGAAGCACTCTTGATAGGGGGTCGATCCCAGTCCTTTCACAGAAGAAAGGGTTCTGCAAGAACTCCTAAAACTGAAGGTGGACAAAGCAATGGGGCCTGATGGAATTCACCCCAGAATTCTAAAAGAATTAAGGGGGGAACTAGTGAAACCACTGGCTACACTTTTTAATAAATCATGGGAGGATGGTGTGGTACCTGAGGACTGGAGGAAGGCGGATGTGATTCCCCTTCACAAAAGTGGGACCAAGACAGAGGCAGGAAACTACAGACCTGTCAGTTTGACCTCTGTGGTAGGGAAAGTGATGGAGTCACTTCTGAAGGAAAGAATAGTTGAGTACCTAGAGGCCAGTGGGGCACAGGACCCAAGGCAGCATGGGTTCACAGCGGGAAGGTCATGTCAGACGAATCTAATAGATTTCTTTGACTGGGTGACCGAAGTAGACCAGGGAGGGGCTGTGGACATGGCTTACTTAGACTTTAGCAAGGCATTTGACACAGTCCCACACAAAAGATTAATAGTCAAATTAACCAGCCTGGGAGTGGGTCCCAGGGTGGTAGCCTGGGTAAAACATTGGCTGGACAACAGGACACAGAAGGTAATTGTAAATGGAGTCCACTCTGAAGAAAGAGGGTTTACTAGTGGGGTACCGCAGGGTTCAGTATTGGGTCCAGTCCTTTTTAATGTCTTCATAAGTGACATTGCAGAGGGACTGGAAGGAAAAGTATGCCTCTTTGCAGCTGACACAAAGATCTGCAACAGGGTTGATACACAAGGAGGCGTAGAAAGGATGAAAAGGGACTTGGCAAGGTTGGAGGAATGGTCAGAAGTATGGCAGCTAGGATTTAATGCAAAGAAGTGCAAAATAATGCACCTGGGTAACAAGAACCCAGGGGAAGAATACACAATGGGAGGGGGAGGTAGTAACAACAACAAAAAAGGAAAGGGACCTGGGGGTAATCATATCAGATGACCTAAGGTTAGCAAGCAGTGTAAGAAGGCAGTAGGGAGGGCTGGGGGTATACTGGGATGCATAAGGAGGCATCAGCAGCAGAAAACAGAAGTTGTTATCCTCTGTACAGACAGTTGGTGAGACCCCATCTGAGTACTGCATCCAGTTCTGGAGACCCCATCTCCACAAGGACATAGACAGGATAGAGGCAGTCCAGAGGAGGGCAACTAAAATGGAGCAGGGTCTGCAAGAGAAGCCGTATGAGGAGAGACTAAAGGAGCTTAATATGTATACCCTTGAGGAAAGAAGGGAGAGGGGGGACATACTAACATACTAAAATGTCAGCAGAATAGGCCTAACAGTCTTTCGAGTCTGCTCGATTGGTCAGCCCCCACTCTGGGTGCTGACCTTGCTGTCCCCCTCGCCTTCTCTGGCTTCTCCTTCCCAGTTCCAGATATTCTTGCTGCATTGGATTTTGCTTCCAAACCCTTCCCTGTACCTGTCCCAGCCCCTCTTGAACCCCTCCACTGTCTCTGCCCACCAACCCCTAGACAGTGCATTCCATGGCTCCACCACCCTCTTAGTGAAGTAGCACCTCCTCCTTTCTCCCCTGAATCTTCCCCCCTCCAGCTTCCACCCATGCCCTCTAGTGGTCCCCTCCTCCTTCCTTCAAAGCACCCTTGACTGTTCCTCCCCTATTTACCCTCTTCATGTACTTGAAGCCTCTATTATGTCCCCCGGTCCCTTCTCTCTTCCAATGTACATATTTAGCTCTTGAGCTCTCCTCATAGGTCCTGTCCCCAAGCCCCAAATCATTTTGGTTTCCTCCTCTGGACCTCTCCAGGAGTTTAATGTCCCTCTTTAAGTGTGGCCTCCAAAACTGCACGCAGTACTCAAGGTGTGGCCTCACCAAGCAGTTATACAGAGGGAGCATCACTTCCCTCCTTCTGGAGGTGATCCCTCTAGCGATGCATCCCAGCATCCTGTTGAACTTGGCTTCTGCCCTCCTACAAGTCTCCGCGTTGTTCATTTTGACATCCACCACCACCCCCAGATCCCTCTCAGCCATCGAGACTTGTAGCATTCCCCCCCCAGGGTGTACACTTGGCCTGGGTTTCTGGCCCCCAGGTGGAGTACCTTGCATTTCCCTGCATTGAACCTCAGCTTCCACTTTCTAGACCATCTTACCAGAGCCTCCAGGTCCCCCTGTAGGGCCACCCTCCCCTCCTCCCCATCCACCACCGCCCCCAGTTTTGAGTCATCTGCAAAGAGACTCATCTCACTCCTGATTCCTGTCCTTATGTCAGAGACGTAGGCGTTGAACAGGAGGGGTCCAAGGACTGATCCCTGTGGGACCCCACTAATGACCTTCTTTGGGGATGAGACTATTCCGCCAACTACGACCCTCTGTGTCCGGTCCTGGAGCCAATTGCCTATCCATCTGATCATCTGGTTCCCCATCCCCATTTCTCCCAGCTTATCCAACAGGCCCATGTGAGGAACAGAGTCAAATGCCTTGCTGAAGTCTAGAAAGAGGACGTCCACTGGTCTACCAAGGTCCAAGGCACTCATCACCCAGTCATAGAACTCCACAAGGTTTGTCTGACATGATTTCCCCGAGACGAATCCATGCTGTCTATCGTCCAGGCACCCTGACTTTTCCAGGTCCCCCCCTAGCCTCTCCTTGACAATGCCCTCCATCACCTTGCCCACCACCGATGTCAGGCTGACAGGCCTGTAGTTCACTGCCACTTCCTTGACCCCCCCTTGTGGATAGGCACTATATGCGCCACCTTCCAGTCCTGGGGCACCCAACCTGTCCTCAGAGAGATGGTGAAAAGCTCCACCAGGGGTTTCGCCAGGACATCCGCAAGTTCCTTCAGCACTCTGGGATGTAATTTATCCGGCCCTGGTGCTTTCTCCATCTTAAGGGAGCTGAGGGCTTCCCTAACTCTCTCTGCTGTGATTTCCACTTCCAGTACCTCTTCTCCCTGCTTAGCCCTCCCCCCTCCTGCCAGTGATGCCTCCCCCGCTCTTTTAAGTACCTCAGTGGAATCAACAAAGTCCAAGAGGGTAGCATCTTTCAGAAAAAGAGACGTGCAAGAACAAGGGGACACAATTTAAAGATAGAGGGGGCAGTTCAGAGCAATGTAGAAGTCTTATTTCACACAGAGGGTAGTGGATGCATGGAACAACTTCCTGAGGAGGTTGTGGGGTCTAAAACTGTGGGAGAATTCAAGACTGCATGGGACAGACATAAGGCAATTCTTGTGGGGGTAGGAAGAAATAGGCTGTTGGTTAACTAGGATCTGCGGCCTATCCTGTAGGTAGGGAAATGGGCAGACTAGATGGGCCAAGCGGTCCTTATCTGCCGTCAAAGTCTATGTTTCTATGTTTCATAGGATTAGTAAATTGTATGTGAGAACATGAATGTTTTGGTTCATTGAGTTACTTACCGTGACAAACTATTCCTGTGTAGGTCATGTGAGCGAAACACTAAACCTACGAATCTTAACAGTGGGAGCGTTGCCAGCATTATACAGCTATACTGTGTGAATACATTAGGTATGGTACATCCAGCAATCAGGTGTTTCCACCAACCTCTGATTACATAATAATCAACCTGGTCAAATCATGTAACAAATTAACTGTGAATAGATTAACCCTTAAAACACAAACTTGTTAACCTGGTGGCAGTACCTATTTACAAGTAAAACAATGAAACAAAGTGTGTGGGGGTGTGGACAGTTCCATTTTAGAGGGAGGTGTGCAGTTCAGCTTATCCCCAGGGTTACATCAAGAAATAAAAGACCAATTCAGGAATCAGTACTTACAAAGAGGATCATGGAACATCTTGAAGCCAGTGAAGCACAGGATCCAAGACAGCATCGATTCACTGTGGGAAGGTCATGTCACTAGGATCTGCAACAGGTAAGGGACTTGGGGGGGTGATGAGGGGTGGTAATCATATCTGATAACCTCAACGTGGCCGAACAATGTGCAAAGAATGTGGGTAGAGCCAGTGGGATGCTAGGGTGCATAGGGAGAGATATCAGGAGCAGAAGGAGGGAGGTAGTGATGCTACTGTACAGATCATTGGGGCAGTAAAAGAGAAAGGCATACTTGCATCTTGGTCAAGTCTGTAACCTGGGTTGACAGTGGGCAGGGCTGGACAGTCAATTCTCAATTGCGCAGTGAGTGGAAGAAGCAAACAGCTTGTCATGGTACATGTAGGTATGAACGACCTGACAGGTTAAATAGTAGGAATGGTAAGGTAGAAGTTAGAGGAACCGGGAAGGCTATGTGAGGAGATGGGGGGGGGAATTGGTGGTCTTCTGTTAGGTACTCCCAGTACCCTGTATGAGTACGGTATGGAAAGGGAGGATAGTGGAACTCAACAGTTTGCTTTGTGGGATTGGTGTTGATCCAAGGGGTAGGTGATAGTGGGAGGCTGGGCAGAATAAAGGACAATAATGATCTGTATGCAGCAGACAGGTTGCTCTTGAGCAGTGAGCGGCAGGGAGTGTTAAAACAGGACAGAGTACTACATATCAACAAAGGTGGATTTAAACTAGGAGGGGGTGTGGCGAGTGTCCAGCTGGTAGGCAGGATCTTTGTAGAGGGGAGTGAAACGAGCTTACCCGACACATGGATGGTATCAGAGAATGCTCGGGGAGGGGGGAAGAAGGAGAATGGCAAATGGGGTAAGTATGGAAAAGGTGCAGCATGGCAGGTTGTCTCCTTGAATACAAGAATCCTGGGGAACAAAACCGCAGAACTACAGGTTACAATGGCAGAAGAGGGGGGCATAGCAGCCATCACTGAAACATCAGCAAATCGATACCAGGACTGGGATCTGATGATCACAGGACATAGGATTTACAGGAGGGAAAGGGAGAGTGATGGCAATTTACATGAGGGAAGGGATAAAGTGCACAAGGGAAGTTGGGGAGGACGGTAGAACAGATGCTGTATGAATGCAATTCTAGGAGACAAAAATAGGACACTTAGGGTGGGGTGATTTACAGGCCACCAACTCATGGGGAGGACTTGGACAGGGCACTAGCAGAGCAAGTTAAGGTGTGTAATCATGCTGTACTTCAATCTGCCAGGAGTGGATTGGAGAACCCCAGCAACCTCGAGTGCTAGGGAACAGTTGGTCATGGAAGCCTTCCAGGACAGCTTCCTAGCACAGATGGTTACTGAGACGACTAGGTTGGAAAAATACACTGGACCTTATATTTTCTAATGATGATGCTGTAAGGAAGGTGGGGTGGAATACCCGCTGGCATGAACTGACCACAACTAGGTGTGGTTCATGCTCAACATGAGCAGAGAAGCAGTGGGTACAGGGACCAGGGTTTTCAACTTCAGATGGGCTGATTTTGGAAGTATGGGTGTAATCTTAGAGGTGCACCTAAAAGGAATTCAATAACACTGTGATGTTAACCAGAAATGGCAAATAATAAAATTGGTGAAGGTGGAGGCTACTGATACCTGTATCAAATTGCAGATCAAAAAGTGAAGGGACAAGAAACCAAGTTGGATGATTAGGGAACTCTTAGAAACATTGAGGGTGAAGAAAACAGCATTCAGGAGATAAGAGTATGACCAGAAGGGGGTTGGGGTAGGATCGAGAGGTATACACGAAGAAGTACAAAGAGATTAAAAGGGGAGTAAGGGCTGCCAAAGCTACACAGGAACTGAGTCTGGCACAGGGCATCAATGACGGAGAAGAGGACTTCTTCAAATATATACAGGGCAGAAGGAGTTACAAGGACCAGATAGTGAGGATTAGGAGGGATGAGGGGTGTACAGAGAAAGGGGCGGAACATGCAGAAGTACTAACTGAGTCCTGTTTTTTATTCACCATGGAAAAGGGAGGTCAACTACCACAGGGGTGTGGAGTGTGGGCATGGGGGGGGAGATGGTGCCTGATGGAGTAATCACGGAGGGCAGGGTGCTGGAAGGTGTAAGGGTTCTGAGGGTGGATAAGGCACCAGTACCCAATGCTATACATCCTTGAGTGCTGAAAACAATGGAGGATGTCCGGGCTTGACCACTGACAGACCTGTTCAATAACTCCCTCCATAACTTTTTCCATCACCGTATTCAGACTAACTGGCCTACAGTTGCCCATCTCCTGTTTGAAGTCTTTTTTTTATAGATTGGCACCACGGCTGTTCTCCACACCTCTATAACCTCACCCTCATATATTAATATTATGAATGGATAACAAGGGAACTGGAACAGGTCCATGCTGTGGATGTCATTTATTTTTAATTCAGCAAGGCCTTTGATTCAGTGCATCATGGAATGTGGGGGTGCAAAGTTTAGATATGTGCGGGCAAGCACTGCAATGGTAAACTGTATTGAGAACTGGCTGTAAGGGAGACAGCAGAGGTTGGTGGTGGGGATAGGGATCTCTCAACTCCAAGGGGCCCAGGGCAGTGACTAGTGGGGTGCCACAGGGATAAGTACTGTGGCTGGGAGTTGAATTTCTACTCCTTGGAGGACAGGAGTGATCAGGTGGATGTTAGTGAGACCTTTAAGTACATAAAGGGAATAATTAAGACAGGCATTGAAGGGATATTTAAGCTAAGGAGGGAGATGAGACACTTTCATGGAGAGGATTGTAGAGCAATGTAACACTCGGCCACAGGAGGTGGTATCTTACAAGACAGTGAATAATTTGAAAACGGGATGGGACAGGTGACAGGTGGTGGTAAATGTAAGGGGGGAGAGAGGGTGGGGCAGCTGCAAGTTAAGGATGCTAGCTGCACATTTGAGCAGACTTGATAGACCATGCAGCCTGTTTCTGCATGCAGTTTTGTATGTTCATATGTATCTTTCCCCAGTGTTCCCTCTTCTCAGGTCCATTACTTTGCACTTCTTTGCATTGAACCACAGTTGCAACACCTCAGACCCTTCTTCAAGCTTTCCCATGTCCCTCATCATTCTCTCCACCACTTCTGGTGTGCACAGTCTGTTAAAGATCTTTGTGTCATCTGCAGATAGTCTGACTTTTCCTTCTAGCCCCTTTGCGATATCACTAATGAAGACATTGAACAGGACTGTTCCAAGGACTGACCCCTGAGGTACCCCACTGTTCTCTCCCTTCTCTCAGGATTGGATCCTATTTACCAACACCCTCTACCTCCTGTCCGTTAGCCAGTTTCTAACCCAGTCTACCACCTTGTGCCTTCAGGCAGGCGAGTTGCAATGCCCCATCCCCCTTTCAGGATTTACTTCCATCATCACAAAATCCAAAGAATCTATGCCATTCATTTGACAAGACATACCTGCTGTAAACCTATGTTTCCTCTGATCATGGGCACTGTTGTCTTTCAGGTGTGAAACTATTATTTCTTTCAGCAGTGCCTCCATAAGCATCCAAACCACTGAGGTGAGGTTGACTGACTCGTACTTCCCTGCTTCCTCCCTACTACTACTTTTATGTAGAGGAACTACAAGTGTCATCCTTTACTTATCTGGAAACACTCCATGGCTTAGTGAAACTGTGAATAAGGTCATCTCTTCTTTTTGGACAACAATCCTGTCAACAGTTACATCATGAATTACTATCACATTTATGTTTCATGGACTGAAGTCTTACTTTGTGACAATGCTCCTCACACATGAGATGATTTCTGTAATAGTCAGTTTCCATAAAATGTAAAATATGACTTTTTTAATGCAGCCCTACATTTACTAACAAGTGTACTTATTTTACATATCAGACTACACTCATTATAATTTCTTCTTTCTCTATATATATCTCTGTTATGAAGTACAATTGTACAAGATACCATAGTAACTGTATAGATCAACGGCGCAACCGCTCACACACTCACACAACTCTCACAATGCAGAGACATAGTTTTCTAAATGTACCCCCCCACTGGCCCCCCCTTGTTTAACTAGTAGGGCTTTTCCTCTCCCCAAAATGTATAGGGATACAGAGAGGGGTGGGGGATTTACATTTTCCAAAGAAGTTTTAAAAAAACACCATCAACCACCATATACAAGGTGGACTAGACTGTTATACAAAAGAGCCAATCAAGTGTGGCAACTACCTGGCACACACCTGGTAGGGACCAACTGCCATGGCCAACAACCCGGGTACCTGGGAGAAAACATTTGGTCAGGGCTACACTGGGTTTTCACTTCTGGACAGGGGCACCCAAGTAACTCCAGACACAAGGAAGCAATAACATTACTGTCTAAACCAGGCTGGGATTCTAGAGTGTGGCTTTTATTCACGTAACAAGAGTATGAATAAACACAAAATGAAGATGGACCCCTATGGGGCTACACATACTGTAATGCAGATTACCGAGGTACAGACATTCCTTAATTCCCATTAGCTTAGGATGAAGAAAACACACACAGGTGAACACACTGGATCCTACTGGAAATTGACACATCCGGCCAGGTACTGGTACATTTCTTATTTCTCGGAGGAATGAAGGTGGTACCCACGAACACACTGAGCACATACAGGCTCAAGACTTTCACAACCCAGTATACTGGATTAGACTGAACGAAACAACCCACATACAGAGGTTAATACTTTCCTCAGGCATTGGCCAGTTGCATTGAATGAAAAGAAAATGGTGCCCTTCAGAACCCGTACAGGTAAACTGGTTTCTCCAGATGGGGGGTCTTCCACCTTTTGTTTCCAAGCTTATACTCGGCCATTCGTCTGGATAATAATACCACACACTGTAGAAAACTGTAGCTGTTGTATCAAATGTATATCACACTTAACATACTACAAATACCTACCATGAAGTGTCAGAATTAAACATTCTGTACATGGGCAGTCACATACTGGACTACAAATGTAGGCAGACACTTTTACAGAGAAATTCTCAGGTGACAGGGTCCCTTTGTCAGCAAAATCACCATACAGGAATTGCAGGTACCCCTGGGTTTACACAGAAAAACAATGTACTCATAAAGCGGTTGTCACAAGGCAGCATTCAGAAGTCCAGAAAGAACCAAGGGATTGCCCCTGAATCCTGGAGTTCACCCCATCCCTCCTGGGATGGGGCACAGGGAAAACCTATTGCCCAGGCCTCCACCACTTCCAGAAACTGGTACAGTTGTCATCCACTAGGGTGAGAACTAAAAAAAAATGGTAGCTGTCTGACAGAGCTGACTAAAGAGCTGCCTAACACTGCAGCCTACTCCTAGAACTACAACTTCAGACTCCCACGAACATTCTAACTAACTCCCTATCAGCTGCTGGCCAGTGTGGCTTATGCTGCTGTGACAGTTCTAAATGACATCCTCCCTCCAGAGCTCAGCTGAGACTGAGAACAGAGTGGCAGACTGAAACCCATTTAACTAGCATTTCACTAGCTGCCTTCCCTGCCTACCACTGATTCTAACCTGGATTCTAGTAATCCCTGGGAACAAGGGGGTTACAAAAATAAATGATAGTAGACAATATGTAAATACATTACACGTACTTTAATGTTTAGGTAGCAGATACATGTTTATTATAGATCATGCAACAAGACATGACATAACATCAATTCACTTTTTTGAGTAGTTCACAGCAATTGGCATGTGAGGTCAACAGCAGTGGACATAGCTGTATACTGTGAATAGAAGACAACAAACTATTTTTAGCATAACTTTCTCTTACAGTAACAGCTAACATGTTAAGTTTCCAAATGTCGCATTACCTCTGAGGGTATCACTGTATTTTGCTTAAAGAACATTCCATGACTATGAGCACTAACATTCTCAGCTACACTGATGTAATGTGAAATATTTGTTTGGAGAGTTATATAAAATTGCTTACAGTGAAGTGGTACAATCAACCTCAAAGACATGTTTGGCGCAGTACTGAAATCATCATGGTTTTCTGAATTCAAAGCATAAGATTTTAACATTATACAGTAGAATTCTTACTTATTACATTAACATTTCACATTTGTATAAATATAGCATTTTTGTGAAATTGACTGAATAGTGTATTAACAATCAGCACAGTTTCATAACATGTATCGCCTGCGTCACAAGCAGTATTGCTACTGCTGCACACGTGGGCAGGCTTAAGAAGCAGCATTTGAAAGGTAGATGGGGATGGTGGTGGGCAGGTGATCTTATATGCACTGCCATTCAGGAACTTGGCAGACATCCTAACCCACCCCATAGCTCTGCCTCCCTGACTTGCACTGCCACCTGTGGTTACCCAGGTGGCTGTATTGCAACTGGATGTGCAGCCCACCCTCCCCTGAGAAACAGAGCAGCCCATTGGGCACTTGGTCCTTCTCCACCCACCGGCACTCCACTGATCGTGGCTCACCACAGAACATGTATCAGCAGCTCTTGTGCTACTGCTATACTGACATGCTTGATCCAGAAGCAGCATTTGAATGTAGGTGGGGAGGTTACTGTGTTGGCAATCTTATATGCATGTCAGCATTACAAACTATGCATGCATTATTGTACATAACATACATCAAATGCTGTTGATGTATTTTAATAACCAACAACTTTACATTGGAATAACAGTATACAGTTTGCCATTGATTACATAACATAGTGTGTGTGTGTGTGTGTGTGTGTGCCTGTGTGCACGCGCATGCGCGTGTCTGTCTATTTTGCTGTACTCATTTGACAATATTTACATATCTTTTGGTAGTCTCTGCATTAGGGTCTTTATAAACACCCCTTGTTTCCGTGTTATTATAATTTTGGCTGTCACCATGAGAGTGACACAAGTTGCTCAATGGCTATTTGGTTGCTTTATGCGGAAGAGAGGTGAAATCCTGTAGTCGCTGTGTCTTAACAGAACTCCAACAAGTGTTAGACGCTGTGGGTACCTACATGTTTGCTTCAAGCATTTTGTGTCTCCGTCATGGTGACATACTGGCTTACAAAGTAGTAATTGATGCCAATATTCACAAACTATATTAAAGAGCTGGTGACATGTTCAGGTGAGGTTTAACAAAACCTAACATTTAGACACAGTCCAGGTTGTATTTCCAATTAGTTCAGTATTTCTCCTCCCCATTATTTATTACTGAGGCGATTTGTATGAAAACAGGATTTTCTGTTCCTGAAGAGTTCATCTGGTCCTGCTGCTTTCCCCCTACCTAAAGTCATCAAGCACTGCTTGTGACCTCACAGTTACTCCCATGGCAACAGACTGTGATGTCACAACAGAGGATTATGACTTGGAGTAGGGATTAAGCTATAGAGGCAGATGAGCTCAAAATAAACTCTAAGGGACAACAAACATACATTCATACACATTTCATTAGTAATAAATTATGAGGAAGAGAAATATATAAAATATAAATGGAATGCAAGCAGAATTGTACCAACGTACTATGTTTTTTAAAGTTTTCTTTGAGGCGTCAGTAGCTTTGTAAGTTAACAGCCAAAACTAAGCATTAAGTAAAGCAGTTTGCATGTTTGACATGGTGACAGTTGACTGATTCAAACACCATGAATTATTACGTTTGCTGAAATAGTGCAGGCATCCTATTTGGTTGAAGTGTACCATATAGTGCTGTAAAAATGTGAATGATCACCTAAATAAAAGTAATATAAATGATCAAGCAACTATTTTTATAATGCCACAATTCCAAATGATACCGACCAGTTGTCTTGGTTCGCTGACTGGAGAGTTATCATTTTAACAACTTCGAAACATTTCATCTGTTTGTGTGCATTGGTCTTTCATGTCTACTCTTGATCAACACCAACTAACAAGTCTGTTAGATCACAAAGTGTTCATATTGGTTCATCTTGTGTCTGAACACTATTTTTACCAGATGGGAAAAACAGGTTACTCAACTGTAACAGTAGTTCTAGTTGGGGTAGAGGAGGTGGTGGAGATAATCTCAAAGCTGCGGCCTACACAGTGTGATCTAGACCCAGGTCCAACCCGCCTTTTGGTTGGATGTCTGGACCTGATTGGTCCTGTGGTTGCTGAGGTTATCTGGAGTTCCTTGAGGAATGTTTTTTTTGCTGTCTTTGACAGAGGCGGTGGTTAGGCCCCTTTTGAAGAAGCCCTCATTGGACCAGGACTGCCTCAGCAATTACAGGGCAGTCTCAAACCTCCCATTTTTCGGTAAGGTTATTGAAAGGTGGTAGCTGTGCAGCTTGTGAGACACCTTGCCTCTTCCTCTGACTATGACCCTTTCCAGTCTGGGTTCTGGGTGGGGCATAGTACAGAGACGGCACTGGCAAGGGTACTTAATGATCTCCTGATGGTGAGGGACAGGAGAGCCCATGCCATCTTGGTTCTCCTGGACCTCTTGGCGGCATTTGACACCATAGACCATGAGGTGCTGCTTTACTACCTGTGCTTCTGGTGTTGCCTGCCCAGTATTGTTATCTGCTGGTTCGGGTCATACCTGACAGACAGAGTGCAGAGGGTAAAAATGGGACTTTTGTCATCAAAGCCAAAGCCTCTGTGCTGTGGGTTTCTGCAGGGTTTGGTCTTGTCACCCTTATTGTTCACAGTGCACATGCTCCCATTGGGGGGCATTATCATGTGGTACGGGCTGGATTTTCACTGCTATGCAGATGATACCCAGCTGTACCTGTCCTGTGCACCTGAAAATCAGTTTTCAGATTCAGTATTTAACAGGTACCTCAAAGAAATCCAGTCTTTGATAACTCACAACTGGCTTCAGCTTAACACAGACAAGGCTGAGGTACTGGTTGTGGATCCGGGTCACTGGGGAGGTGGGGGGGGGGCACCACCCGGCTAAGTGTTTGGGAGTATTACCCTTCTCCCTGCTAGTCAGGTGAAGGATTTGGGCTTGGTCCTAGATGATGGCTTGACACTTGATTCTCAGATGTCAGCCATGGTCAAAAGCGGTTTCTATCACCTTACGAACATTGCCCGAATCCAAGCCCTTTTTCCCCTGGAGGACCAGATGATGCTGGTGCATGCTTTCATCACTACCAGGTTGGACTACTGCAATGCCCTGTACCTTGGGGCAACCTTGTCCGGCTGCAGTTGGTGCAGAATGAGCCAGCAAGACTGTTGACAACAGATGGTTGCAGACTTGTAAGCCAAAAAGTTTGCCACACTGCCAGTCCTTGTCACAGACCACTGTTTCTCATGGAATTGCAAGATGAAAAGACCTGACCATCCAGCAAAACAGTCATGGAGCACCCTATGTGTGTGACAGCTCAGTCTTGTAGTGGCACAGCTGCATAAATGATAGCTGGAATTGATATTTCGGTATAACAGATTAGTAAAGAAAGTACAGTACTTGACCAACAGTACACAGCATTCTGAACCACTATTGTCTGTACACACAGTACAAAACTGATGGAAGTTTTGCACAGTAAATGTTGATGTTACTCATGAACAGGTACTGTGGGTATGGACTGTACAGTACTTTAAAGGAGCTGCTTGTTAGCCAGCACTAGTTCAGCATATTGAATAATTCATGGTGTTTTTGCAGAAAATTGCATCAATGTAGTTATTTTGTTTCTTCAAATGTATTCTTCAGTGTACGTTAAACAGTCCACCATGCATACACCTACAGAACTATGTTTTAAATTTATCCATTTCCATGGACTTCTTTTAATACTTAGATTACTTAAGAGGGAAACGTCCTTGGAGAATTGCTCCACTCATAGTGGTTTTACATGTGCAGATTATCTGTTGTGCCAGATTTTACGGTATGTACTGTAGAAAACATTAAAAATTACCCATATAGATCCTGCATCTGACCAGCACATATTTGAAAATTGTGCTACAGTGACACAGCAACCCTTGACAATCATGGTATGACATTTCATAGGAGGATCACCATTTGGTGTGCACATATACCATATATTTAAAGTTGACATTAAATGTTCGGTTTTAAAAAATTCTTCACATGTCAGTATAATGAGACCTGGTATAGACTGGCAGTCAGCTGCCAGAATATACCTTATCTTGTTATACTGCTGTTACCTGAATTGTGAAAACTGAGTGACTCTGTACACAACACTGCCTGTTCCTCTAATGAAAAGTAATACATTCACGAGTGCTGGTGGGTGCACCACGTGATCAAGAAATGAAGTTGGTACAGTGGCAAGATAACACAGCTCTATGGGAAATATACAAACTTTTATAAATAAAAAAAGGACTTTTTTGAAAAGGGTAGTCAGGTACTTAGTTACAACTAAGCATGTACTAATTCTTAATTTATGTTTCAGTTTAAGGTCACATTCTTGTGGCTGGAATATATATATATATATTTTTTTTTAATGACACTTTACTTATTGGGTCTTAACAAACCAAGTTAAGTAATGTGCTACTAGGGACAGCAGTCTCACTGCAGAAGGTTAAAGCATGGAGGAATACATAAGAAGAAACAAGAAGACTATGGTGCATAATTCCAACTTTTCTGTAACACACTACTTGTCAGTATTAGTTGTGAAACGGAAACAGCTGTCACTAGACTGCAGTTGATTTTGACCTACAGTAAGTCAACATACAGGTGTTCAGCAAGTAATTGCTTTCTGACATAGAATAGGTTACGAATTCCCTGGTTAATTGATGTTTGTCCCTTTAGAACTGCTGCCTGGCTTTTGTCTTTGGAGAAATAGGAATCATATGCATACTCAATTGCATGTCTTCTTCTAGGACTGATCGGCAGTTTACCGTCCGTCCCATAATAATTTCTCACTCTTAACTCTGATTCTTTGTAGATAACTTTTGCTAATTTCCACCCAAAAGAGCCTGGATTATGCTTATCAACCTGTTGCTTGATTGACAGTGCTAATTCCTGATTTAAGCGTAACTCACCGGCACCATCAGGAACATCATAACTTGAGATTATGTTAACTGGGCCTTTCCAGTCACAGTGAAATAATGGATTTCTCTTTATTTTTCTAGTAAGAAGTTGTCCATGCAGTTGATCATGGTTGTTTTGGTCACAAGGAGAAAGGACTATCACTTGTTGTGTCGGGTCAGTTTCAATGCTTAGTTGACCTGTCTGCAGTGACGGAGTCTCATTATCTGATGACACATGTCCAGTGTCGTAGCAGTCATTGACAAAACTATTCTGAAAATAAGTCTGTAGTTCTAAAAGTAATTTTTATCATTATTATTACTTATATTTATTAATATAAACAACAGTTTTATAAAATATGCCAACTCTACACTTTTACCAAATGTGATAAAAAAATTCAAGATTTGCATTTTGAAGTTATACTATAATAATCTTTCCAATATTTGCAATGTAGCAATTTAAGGGAAAAAAAAAAGGGTATAATTTATATTCAGCACACCCGCAACTCCTTTGATTGAGTTTCAAGGTGGCTGGTGGTCACCAATTTGTGATCACTGCATCATAATAAATGTAATTTAAAATTGACAAGCAATAACAGCTGTCTAGTTATCAAAGAACACCACTGTACATTATATTCTAATACACTTGCACCGTAACAAACATTGTTAATATAAAGTCAGTGCCACAACAAAAGTAAACAAAATACACTGCACGTCAGTGCAATGGTTGGATTTCCATTTGCAACACCAGTGGCCCAGGTTCGGGAATGGACCTGGGATGCTGGAGAGCCAGCCGGGAAGAGAAGGCACGAGCACCGGATGACTGCTTGCCTTCTCTCAGGGGAGGGCAGGGAGATGACCCAGCGCTGGCTGACTCCTGGTGGAGGCTGGGAGTACAGCAGTGCACTGGATTCCAGTGACTAATGGGGTGTGGTAAATGTTAGCATTTGCCTCGATGTAAGTGACATGCCATGCCCCTGGAGAGCAAATGAGAAATGAGCTTCATAGTTGACTGGATGATGGCTGCCAGCTCCCGCTGCAGCAAGACCCTGAGCAGTCCACAGACCACCTCAACAGCACCCATGCCAAGAATGATTGCACTAGCTTGCCCCACCAGTGCCTTTCCCCTCGGAGAAGAGGGAACCATCCAGCGAAGGGTTATGATGGGTTATCTGGGGGGCTGCAATGTGGGGTGATGGGTGGCTGCATTGGACCAGTGTGGTAGAGAACAGCATAGATAGGCTTGAAGGAGAAGCTGGCCCATAGCTGGGGGGAGCAAAACAAAAAAATAATAAAATACCAAGAACACGGTCACACATACCATTTACAAAAGCAAGAATGTCCTATGCTGGAAAGTGTGTGCATTGTAGTTTGATTGTGGTTTATTTTCTTCAATAGCTAAGATGTAGAAGAGCCAAAAACATGTCACTGAGAGGTTTAGGCACAAGTGCTTGCTAATGCTGCAAGGACAGGACAAGCAAGCACTACACATTTGTTTCTTGCACTTGGATGGTATTTTGTGTTTTATAACTGTGGATTGTTTCAGCCCACAATTCAAGCAGCATACACCATCTGGAAGTAGGTGCTTCATACAGTGTGTGTGCGAATGCATGTTTTTTTTTTAAGGATGTTTATCAGAATCCCCAGACTCCCCACCCTCATATTGGTCTTCCGTTACAGGGAAGACATGAGTGTAATGGAAGGACAACAGGAGGGTGGGGAGACTGAGCTACTGTGGGAAATGCTAGGCAGGAGGACTGGAGAATCCTTGCCACTGGGGGTAGTATACAGGCCACCTACACAAGGGGAAGAAGGTGATAAACAGTTAATTCAGACAGTCACAAGGATGGTCCAAAATGGAGAACTTCTGCTTGTATGGAACCTAAACCTCCTAGATGTGGGAGTGGGAAATCCCGAGGCAGTATCGTCAAGGAGCAGGGAAATACTAGCTGTGCTGCAGAGGGTATTCCTTCAAAAGCTAGTCAGGGAGATGACAAGGTGCAACAACCTGTTAGATGTGGTCCTGACAAATGTGGAGAGTGTGGAGGAGGTGCAGGTGGGGGAAGCCTTGGGCAACAGCGAGCACAGCACAGTAAGGTTCAGGGTCAAGGCAGAGAGGAAGATAACTAAAACCAATACTACAATCATAGACTTCAGATGCACAGACTGTGAAAGGATGAAAAGGATAGTAAGGGAGACAATGGAAGGCATGGAGAACATGGTATACCACTGTAACAGCGATGCTGTTTCAGTGACAGCAACCCAGCAACACCCGCAGTATCAACCAGATTGCTGAAGTGATGCCAGAGTCCCGATATCTGCCCCCCCGGAGTTGGAATCCTTAAGTTGGCATGCATATGCAGGAGCATTACTAGGAGAAGGAGGGAGGTAATAATACAATTTACAAAGCCATGGTGAGACCATATCTGGAGTATGGTGTTCAGTTCTGGAGAACACATTGACGCAAGGCTATAGATGCATTGGAGAGGGTCCAGAAAAGGGCATCCAAGATGGTGTGGGGTATACAGGGAAAGACATATGAGCAGAGGTGTAATGAGCTGGATTGGTACCGGCTGGAGACAAGGAGGGAAAGTGGATACATGATTGAAACTTTTAAGTATGTTAAGGGCCTCAATAAAGTGGGAGAAGAGGGTTTACTTAAGAGGAAGGAGGGGGGTCCAAACTAGAGGGCAGAGCCTCAGACTGCAAGGAAAGAGATACAGGGTCAATATGAGGAGGCAATTCTTCATGGAGAAGGTGGTGGGGCCCTGGAACACACTGCCAGACATAGTGTTGTGGGCTAAATAGGTGGAAGAATTCAAGAGAGCATGGGACAAGCATATGGTGCTGAGTATTGTGGGGAGGGCAGGTGCTGGCATGGAGGTGGGGTGTAGAGGAAAAACTAGGGTAGAAAGATGGGCTGGGGTAGTCATTTTGTGCCATCAAGCTTCTATGATGTAGCATTGATGCTATCATTCTATGAACAGCACAATAATAGCGTGAGTGTCTGCATTTGGTCACTGTCTGATGACAGTGTCCGTTGTAGGTGTTACCCTTCTTACTGAAATCATGCAAACAGGGTTAACATATAGCTACAAAAGTGTGCCCACCATTGTCAGGATGAGGTCCACAAACACATTCCCAGTGTAATTTTTAGTAGACAATTAAAAATAAATGAACACACTCACCGGATCACTAAGAATTGAACCAAGAAGCTGCGTGTCATCACTGTCTAGAACAGAACTGTTGGACCGCTAAAAGACAAATGTAAACATACGTCAGTATGACTGAGTACAATTCAATTGAAAGCAAAGTTTCAAGTTGACATCAGTAGAGTATGTTTGACTAAACAGCAAAAGTAATGAAACTGTCTGATAAAGGAATAAATGTTAAATTAAGTACATGGAGAAAGTACAGACAGCAAAAATTTATTTCAACACACCGAAAGTAAGTGCTTTAAGTTGCAGAACCATTATCACGCTCTGACTGTTTTAAAACAAGCTGACAGTTGCAGAGGTATAGCTAAAAAGCATATTTACATACTGTAGTAATCAAAAAATATACATATTGCTTTAACCAGAACACATATGGAAAAACACAGTGCTGATGGTGAGATGAGACTTTCCCTGTAAATAACTTGTGTGATAACATGTTGCCAAAAAAAGCAGGGGTGTGCAGATTCTATTGCCCCCATCCAGGGCTATTAACTTTCCTTGAAGGACAAGTACTGTACAAAAAGAGAGCTGATGTCATTGTAATGAAAAGGAGGGTAAGTGTCAATACAGCAACAATCCTGGATTGACATGTGCTAAAAGGTTTGATTTTAATACACAATGAAGTAAGCACATGTTACATTATGGGGTACTATACCAAAACATTAAACTGTTATTATTAAGAACTGTACTAATTAGGGCCAGCCCTGTGGCACTGAGGGTTGAGGCACTGGACGCCACACCTCACGCCACACCGGCAACCCGTGTTCGGGAACGAGCATGGGCCATCGGGGGTCATGGGGACGAGGAAGGATTGAGCATCTCTTGGACTGCCCTCCTTCCTTGGGGGGGGTTCATCCTAGCCAGTGCAGCAGCAGCCCTTGGTGGTGACTGGGGGACTGCATTGCTCGGTAGGCAGGCATAGAAGTTTGAGCTGCAGCAGACGTCTTTCGGTTGCATTCTGGAGTGAGTGCACGTGGGGCAGGGCATCATTGCATGTCTGAACTCTAGGGCAGCAACCTAAGGAAAACACCCTTGACCATGGATAGGCTAAGGCACCTCTACATCCGGCCCACACTCCTGCCTTCAGACTCACCTCTGGGGCCTGTCCCTCTCCCTAACTCTGGGGCATTGGCTAAGTACTGGAGGTGGGCGGCCCTACCTCGGGGGCTCAGAGCTGAGGGATTCCCCGGAGCGGAAAGGGCGAAGGTAAGTTTCACACTGGGAGGTAAAGGCCAATGTGAATGGTTGCTGGGGAGAGTTCCACAGACCCAGGGTGAATAAATAGAGTGTACAAAAAAGAGGACTGTAGTAATTCTGCATGTATACCGACAGTTCTGTACTGGTATGAAATAATAACTTGCTCTGTTTTGATTGAAACCGTGAGATCTGCTCATCGTTACTTGTTGACTAATGATAACACATTACCAAGTACCGAAGCTGTGGGCCTCTGGTACCGGGAAACTGTATTTCTCTCACTTGAGTAGGTGTACTGACTGGAGAATTTTCATTCACAGAACTTAGCAACATGCCGTCCGTTTGTGTGCATTGGTCTTTCATCCAGACTCTTGATCGGAAACCAACGACCAAGTCTCTTAGATCACAAAATGTGATTATTGGTTCAGCTTGTGTCTGAACACTCTTTTTACCAGCGAGGTATTGCTCAATGTGTGTCCTTATTTCATCATTGGAAGTCGTCTTTCATGGTTGAATGGTTCAGTGAGACGTTGCTCTGACTGATTCAACAATTTCCATAGATGCACACTAACTAAACATAAAACAGCAATATTAAGTGTGTGGAAAGAAAGGCAATTATTGCATAACAATTAATATGTATTTGCAATGCTTTGTCAATGAAGAAGGTCGAATACATATAGACACATAGACTTTGGTGGCAGATAATGACCACCTGGCCCATTCCGTCTGCCCTTTTCCATACCTACTTGTTATGCTGCAGATCATAGTTAACCAGCAGCCTACTTCCTCCTACCAGCAGACGTAGGCGGCTACAAATGCTGCAAAGACGGGGCCAAAACCAAATCCAAAGGGTACTCACGAACTGTCCATATAGGTCGGCACCTTGTAACCATCTACTGTCCGATACAAATTTCACAATCTATGTGTCAGGATAAAAGCCTTTTATTTCCAAATAGGCAGAATGGTCAGCAAACATTCAAGATATGGGCTCAATACACCTTGCCCCTCCCCACACAACCAAACATTTTTGCCTCACAATTACGCTTTCTCAAGGCTATGGCAATAGGGGGTAATACACCATATATCCCTTTTTTAAAGGTGAGGTTTTAAAACAACGCTTGTCCATAAATAAACTAAACCTATATTAAATATTCTATTGCCATAAATAACAGGTTTTGAATGATTTTATCCAGTACTAATAAAATATACATAACCACACCAAGGTCATGTGTAAATATATAAATGTAAAGAATCTATAAATGTCTATGAAAAAATATTAATAAAAGAAAAAATGTTAAAAAACGGCAGAAACAGGAAAACTACTGCTTAATATCACAATCAAGTGGCTAAAGAATATATCGCATGTATCTCTATTACATTCTATATCTACAGAAAAGGGGAAAGTTGAAAAAAGTCATTTAAGCCAGGAACAGTGTATGACTTTAAAACATATTGCCAATAGGTTTCTCTTTGACGTAATTTCAAATCTAAATCTCCCCCTCTGGGACCCATAGGGAGCGCGTCAATTCGCTCCCGACAATACGCGCTGTGACAACTCGCTCCCGACAATACGCTCCTGTCAACTCACTCCCGATGTCAATTCGCTCCCGATGTAAACTCACTCCCATTACTCCATCATTACGGAAGCATTTGTCATTACAAGGCTGTAACATGATTCACAAAAACACCAGCACTTAGCCATTATTTGGCATTATTGAGCTTTTCGTTAAGCAAGCTGACAGAAGCAGGTGCTTTTAGTGAGCCCAGAACCTTTCCAGGACTACTTGTGCCACAGTGCTTTTGGTCCCTGGTTTTCTGCTTGTCCAGTGCCCCCCCAGGGAGTCTGTGGTGGAGGAGCCTGCATGGAGAGAGAAGCTCAGGAAACTCTGCAGGGAGCTGTCTGCAGGAGGCTGGAGGAGAAACTTCAAAGACGATGGGTACAGTATGTTATTTTTTCATCCCCTTGATCCCGGTGCAACAGGTGCCGAGAGTGGCATCTTTGGGAACTTCCAACAAGCCCCAGTATCAGTAACGTAGCATTTGTTAGCCATATTTTTATAATACACTAGTCCCTCTCATACAGATCATGGAGTTTAGATTCTCAGGCGAATTCCGATATAAGGGTACTATTTGTTTTTCTCTCAGTCATATGCTTAACGATATTTCCCACAACTGAATGTAAACTCACCCTTCTTTCTTGGTTTATTCTTTAGAACATCACCTGATAGGCCATTGTGGCCACAACTGTGGCTAAAGAATCTGCAAACCCAAGCAGCTGACCTGTTGCCATTAAGGAAAAGGGTGAAACAGACTTTAAAGAATATTAAAGAACATTGATGCCAGAAGTTTTGAATATGAATCAGAATAGTACTGGGAGTGAAAATACACGGAGCGTAAAGTACGGGAGTTAATTGACGTGTATATGAATTGTCGGGAGCGAATTGTCGCGGAGCATATTGTCGGGAGCGAGTTGACATTGACCTGGACCCATAGTAACTTTCTCAATGATTTGGAAATTAAAATGATGTTCTTCTCCCCTAGAGTTAACATGCTGGGAAAGAGCACTAATGCCATCAGCATGTGCTTTACTTCTAACGTGTTGTCCTATTCTTTCTTTTAATTTTTGAGTTGTTTTACCCATTTAAAAGCCAGTACATTTATTGCAACATGCCAAATATACAACATTAAAAGTGTTGCAATTCGCAAAAGTTACAATTTTATGTTGTTCCCCCGTAACCAGTCATTTAAACATATTGCCAGTTTTTATGAACTTACAAAAGTGGCAATTTCCACACCGGAAAGTTCCCTTGGGCAAAGCACTCATTTTATCTACACTTTGTTTCTCCCCACTATAATAGCTATGTACTAATTTATCCCGTAAGTTATGACCCCTTTTATATACAATTTTTTGGGGGAATAAAGCCAAATCTCTAAGCTTATGGTCCACTGATAATATATGCCAATGTTTTTTAATAATGTGAATAAATAAATGTGCTTGTGGACTGAAGGCAGTAATAAAGTTTGGAGCATCATTTATATGTACAGTATCCTTCTTCTCTTCTTGATACTGAACATGTCCCATTTTAATGTTCCACTTGTATTCCGCTTTAGTATGTCCCTTTTGTATATATTCCATACTATAACCACATTGTAAAAACCTTTTAGTCAACTCCTCGGCTCTTTTTTCATAAAAGAGAAACCTATTGACAATATGTTTTAAAGTCATACACTGTTCCTGGCTTAACTGACTTTTTTCAACTTTCCCCTTTTCTGTAGATATAGAATGTAATAAAAGATACATGCGATATATTCTTTAGCCACTTGATTGTGATATTAAGCAGTAGTTTTCCTGTGTCTGCCATTTTTTAACATTTTTTCTTTTATTAATATTTTTTCATAGACATTTATAGATTCTTTACATTTATATATTTACACATGACCTTGGTGTGGTTATGTATATTTTATTAGTACTGGATATAATCATTCAAAAACCTGTTATTTATGGCAATAGAATATTTAATATGGGATTTAGTTTATTTATGGGAGCAAACGTTGCCTTTAAACCTCACCTTTAAAAAAGGTATATAAGGTATATTACCCCCTATTGCCATAGCCTTGAGAAAGCGTAATTGTGATGCCAAAACGTTTGGTTCCATGGGGAGGGGCAAGGTGTATTGAGCCCATATCTTGAATGTTTGCTGACCATTCTGCCTATTTGGAAATAAAAGGCTTTTATCCTGACACATCGATTGTGAAATTTGTATAGATGGTTACGAGGTGTCGACCTATATGGACAGTTCGTGAGTACTTCCTCCTACCACCCACCCATCCACCCACCTACCAAAATTGACTTATGTCTGTCCCATGCATTATTTCATTCCTCCACTGTTATTGATCTCATAACTTCCTCACGAAGTCAGTTCCATGCAAACACCATCTTTGTGAAAAAAACCTTCCTCACGTTGCCCATGAGGCGTCCCCCCTCCATCTTCAATTGTGCCCCCTAGTTCTAACCGCAGGAATCCTCTAATATCCTCAGAGAATGACTCAAGAAAAATGGACTGTATTGCCAAAAAGGGATACCTATCTGCATCGCTGGCCTTAAGGCAAGCTAATCAGCAATCCTATGCAGCACAGTACCAGAAAGGACTGTGGCAGTCAGTACTGGTCATGGTAGAAAAGGACCCATCCAGCATTTCTTCTGACCTAGCCAAAATTGCTAGATTGCAGCTGTAGGTCTCTAAATAACAGTCTCAGATGGCAGCAGACACTGTTGATACTGCTGCGAGGTGGGTGGCTGGTACAGTGGCCCTCAGGAGGTTTGCCTTGCTTAGGGCCATTAATCTCACTCAGTATACCCAGTTGAAAGCCATGGATTTCACAGTAGAGAATGATAGTTTACTCACCTGGTAAAGGTGATTACATGAGCATGACCTTACAGCATCCCCCATCCATTACCATCTGGGTTGACATCCATCTTATAGGCTAATGATGCATATGTGACCAGATGTTAGAAATCTGATCTGCCTAGGTCCTGCTGTGTTCCCCTGCTCTCCAGTTCATGTCTTCCAACGCTGTATGGATTCTAGGAAGAAAACACTGGGAAAGATGAAGGTTAAACATGGCCCGTAGGCCACATTCTAGACCCTGAAAGATGTGTTCTCTGAGGCCGGTTGTTTTGAGTGTGTTTAATTCCTGTTATTTACATGCTATAATATGCCAGCCTGTATGGCATGCTGGATCAACAAGCAGATTTCGCTGTATTATCTCTTAGTATGGCTGTGCGCTTTGTTCATGATCCTATCTGGGGCACCTTACCAGATTACTCTGGTTGGGCCGGGGATGCTGTAAGGTGATGCTAATGCAGTCACCTTCACCAGGTGAGTAAACTACCATTGCATATTGCATCACCTTACAGCATCCCCCATCCATTACCATCTGGGTGTTAATATGCAGTGATAGTGAGAAGTGGGTGGGGTAGGCAGCCCGGATAGGAGCTCGAATGTGCTAATAGTACTTTCCTTGTAAAATTTGATCTTTCAACATTCGTTATATCTAGTCTTAATGTCTGGTGAAGGTGTGAATAGAAGACCATGTAGCGGCTGCACAAATGTCCTGTACCAAGGCTCTGTTTCGCTCTGCCCATGAAGTTGATATTACTCAGGTTGAATGGGTGGTAAAGTGTGGGGGCTGTTGTAGGCCCTGAAGTCTGTATGCCTCTGTGATGGTCTGTTTAATCCATTGTGCAAGTGTGGTTTGTGCAACTGCCTGGTCTTTTCTGTGGCCTGAGGTTACCACAAAAAGTGTGTCGGTTGATCTGAAGTCCTTTGTTCTATCCAAGTATGTGGAAATGATTCTCTTCATATCCCACTGTGGGATGGGAGTGGTCTGATTGTCAATGTCTTGACAGCTCCAAGCCAGTAGCTCAATTGTTTGAGCCATGTGAAATGGGTTTGCCACCTGTGGTATGAAGGATGGATTCGCTTTCAAGGTGACTCCATCATTGAGGAATATGAGAAAAGGGGGCTTGCAGGATAGGGCCCTGATTTCACTTAGTCTTCTTGCTGAGCACACTGCCACCAAGAACGCTGCCTTGAATGACAGCCACTTCAGGTCTGTAGAGTCTAGTGGCTCAAATGGTGGTTGTACTAGTGCGTCTTGTACTATGTTGAGATCCTACAGAGCTACCAGTTGCTTAAGCACGGGGCGAAGATTGGCGGCGGCCTTCAAGAATCTGAGCACGTCTGGGTGGGACCCGGGTGTGAAGTTGTCTATGGGACCCAGTGCTGTGCCAATCGCTGCCGCTTGTACCCTCAGTGAGGATATGGATAATCCTTTGTCCAGACCTTGTTGTAGGAATGATAGGATGTGTTGCAAGCGTATCGGTCGTTCCGTTATGTGGTTGTCTGCCAGCCACCTCTAGAAGATTTCTCATTGGCGGGTGTAGGTGTTGGTTGTGGATGCGCTTCTGGATTGGAGCGTGGTGTTGACTACTTTTGCATTGTAACCTCTACTCAGCAGTCTCTGCCTCTCAGCAGCCAGGCTGTGAGGTGCAGGGAGTGCAAGTTCGGGTGCTTTATTGGTCCTTGGGTCAGTAGTTGGAGTGGCAGTGTCCAGGGAGCTTCTATTGCCATGGCTATCAAGGTTGTGAACCAGTGTCGGCTGGGCCAGTAAGGTGCTATTAGCATGACCGTGGCTTGGGAGAGGCGGATTTTGTTCAAGGTTTGTTGTAGGAGTGGGATTGGTGGGAAAACGTATGCCCTTTCAAAGGACCAAACCTGGGAGAGGGTGCCTGTCCCTGAGACCTGAGGTTTGTTGAACCTTGAGAAGAAGCTTGGGAGCTGGGTGTTTTTTTGCTGTTGCCATTAGGTCGATTTGTAGTGGTCCCCAGTGGTTGTTGAGTTGTTGGAATGTTTTGGGGTGTAGAGACCATTCCCCAGGGCTAAGTTTTGTCTGCTCAGGCAGTCAGCTTGGACATTTAGTTTTCCTGCCAAATGTATGGTGGTGATGTATTGTAGGTTTGTCTGAACCCAGTTTAGGACTTACCTTGTTTCTTGTAAGAATTGAATGCTCCTTGTCCCTCCCTGATTTTTGATGTATGCCACTGTCGATCTGTTGTCTGACCTTATGAGTACCCTGCTGCCTTGTATTTGTTTCTTGAAGTGATGCAGGGCATGGTATACTGCTCTCATTTCCAGGATGTTTATCAATCTCTTCGATTCCAAGCATGACCAGGTGCCTTGTGCTGGAGTGTGGTTCATGGTGGCTCCTCTTGAGGCTTGCATCCGTATCGATCACAATGTTGTGGTCTGTGGACAGTGTCACCCCTCTGTTGATGTTGCGTCAGTCTGTCCACCAGAGCAGGGATTACTTGGCTGATGTTGTCAGTGTGACCGTCCTGTATAGATTGTGGTTCAGTCGGTGACCCTCTCGAATTGCTAGGATTTGTAGTTTGTGCATGTTCCATAGTGCCCAGGGCATCAGAGCAATGCAGGAGGCCATGGGGCCAAGTGTTTGGAGAAGGGAGGTTAGTGTTGTGCTCTGGTTGAGAGCCAGGGCCTGGGCCTGCGAAATTACCTTGTCCACTCTCTTGTGGGATGGTTTGGCAATGTTTGCTTCAGAGTCTATAATGGCTCCCAGGTGTTCTATGGACTGGTGCAGGGTTAAGGAACTCTTCTCCCAATTGACCACCCAACCGTGGTCCTGCAGGGTAGTCAGCGCTAGACGTGTGTGCTGATGCACCAGCTGTGGCGTTCTTGCCCTGACTAGCCAGTTATCTAAGTAGGGAATTATGTGGATGCCCTTCTGTCTCAGTGATGCAACTACCGTGACTGAGATCTTGGTGAATACTCTGGGGGCTGATGCCAGGCCAAAGGGGAGAGTCTGGTACTGATAGTGCTGGTCCATTATTTTCAATCGTAGGTACCTGAAGTGAACCGGCCTGATTGGTATGTGCAGATAGGCATCCTTCATGTCTATTGAGGTCAGGTAGTCTCCCTGTCCTATGGAGTGGAGGGTGGTCTTTAGGGTCTCCATTTTGAATTTCCTGTATCGTATGAATTGATTTAGGAACTTCAGGTCAAGGACTGGATGCATGTCTCCAGACTTTTTGGGTACCAAAAAGAAGATAGAATATATACCTTGATCCCTTTCTCCCTGGGGTACCGGAGCTATTGCTCTGTTTGCTGGGAGGTTCTGGAGAGTTGATTTTATGGCTTTCCTCTTTAGTGGTTGCCGAGACACCAGGGATACTACTGTCCTGTTTTGGAATGGCTTCTGCTCGAATACTATTGCGTAGCCCTGCGAAATAGCTTCCCTGACCCATCTGTTGGTAGTTGTTTTGCTCCAGATGTGTGTGTGAACTGGAGGAGCCTGGCTCTGATTGGAGGATGGTTGGCTAGGGATGTTGGGGGGTTTAGGAGTTTGTCCGAGTCAGTTGGAGTGAGATATGCCTCGGAGTTGCCGCAGCTGGATCTTCCCCTATGGGTCCTTCCTCTAGACCTCCCTCTGTTGGAGCTTGCAAAGTAGGAGGGCTTGAAGGAGTATGATTTGCTTTGGGAGTACTGGCTCATCTGGCGCCTGTCTTGTTTTCCCCTGAATGGGCAAAAGCATCCCTGAAAAGTCAGGAGGTATGTGTGTTTGGAGTTCTTATCCTTGTCCAATCCCTTACCATCCTCTTTTTGCTTCACATATTTTTCCAGGCCTTCTCCAAAGACAAGGCCACCCTTGAATGACAGTTTATTTAGCATTGTTTTTGATTCTGTGTCTGTGTTCCAGATCTTCAGCCAGATTAACCTTTGGGCTTTGTTCGATAGCGTGGCCAGTTGAGCGGTCATCTTGAGTGCATCGATTGATGCATCTGCCATGTATCTGGCTGCTTGTATGGCATACTCAATCACATCGGCCTGTTTGGACTTTGGGTCCAGAGTTGGTGCCAGTTCCTCCAACCAGGTGACTAGGGCTCGGAATGTGTAAGTCGCTGCCGTGTTGGCTCAGCTGGTGAGGCCCATCATCTCGAAGCCCTTCTTCATGTACTCCTCGAGTTTCTTATCTGTTGGGTCCCTTAAGGGTGTGTTTGTCTCAGATGACAGGACTGTTTTCTTACAGAGTCCAGTGATTTGGTGGTCGACCGATGGTGGAGTACACTAGATCTTGTTGGTGTCCTCCTGTATGGGGTAGAACCTGTCAAATGTCTCTCTCTCCGAAATTCTGGAGGGGTCTGGTGATTCTCATTCCTTGATAATGACCCCTTAAGGGACTCACAGATTGGGGAGTGTTCATCTCCCTTTTGCTTTCCTCTGATGAGGGAGTTTAGTTCACACTGTTATTGTGGTTCCTGTAGGTCGAAACCCAGGGTGTCTTTCATGGCCCATAGGAGTTCTGGCAGAGATTCGGTTGCTTTGAGCTTCTTGGTGAGGGTGAGCTCCTCCTCCTCCTCCATTGTGACATCCTCTCCATCTGAGTCTGGAGTGTCCACTCCGTCTGGGGTGGTATTGGTCTGGCTTCGGTTGTCATCATCGTTGGATGATGAGGCGGACTGTCCTGTCTTGCCCCCGTGTTTTGAAGTTGTGTGATTTTTTCCTGACGTCTTTGAGAGTGCTTCTATTCTCTCAAGAATTTTGAGCATAATGGCCTGCTGAGTTTTGAAGAAATCTTCGGCCATGGAAGGAAGTTCTTCCTGTCCCAAGTCTGTACCTTCCATGCCCTGGTATGCGTCTGGGTCCTTTTCGTCTTGAGGTTCGGTCCCTCCATGTTGGCAGATGCATGTGGGGCAACTGGTACCTGACTGGCTGGAAAGGAGGGTGATTTGGCAAGGCTTGCACTTAGTCTTGGCCATGGTAGGATCTGAAAGGAGAGGGAGACAGAGAGGGTGCATGAGGACTCAGCAATTTGCGGTGAAGGTTTCTGTATAGATAAATAAAGTCTGTATAATATATATATAGGCCAAAATCCATTCAGCTGTGCTGATGGATTCCATGCCATGCCCAGTGTGACAGGGCCAGCGGGTAGTGGGTGTTAATGTGGTGGGCATCCCGGGGCTGTGTCTGTAATAGTACACACTGCCCATCTAGCCCCAGCCTTCCTAATTTCTTCTGTGGCTTACAGGCACAAGAATAGTTTGCTTGTTTAAAAATGCCAGGCTGTTCCCCCAAGGAGTTGTTCTGTGCAATTGGCTTTATGTGCTGCCTGGTAATAACAGGGTGTCCCTTGGAATAATGCTCCTTTAATTCTGTGGCCGCTTAGTGGCGTTACTGCTTTAAGGCAAGTTCACCTGTTTAAAAATGTTAGGCTGTTCCCCCAAGGAGTGCTCTGTGAGGACCGGAGGAGTTTCTTCTGCAGCAGGGATCAGTTTCTTCAATCTGGAGTGATGAGTAAATCAGGAGGCACTTGTAGCGCCAAAGCATTAAGTGAGGGGCCATTTGGGCCAGGTAGTGCCCCGGGGCCTCCGAGCAGCCGAATGCCATGATGGGGTGCTAGACAGGATGAGGCCTGGAGTCATGGAGACACTGGAGACCACAGTGCCATCGTTCAGGCACTCGATGCATTTGGGGCACTTTTCTGCACCTCTAACTTTGGGGAAAGTCCAGTGCATCAGTAGGGTCCGCTAGCAAGGGGATCCTACCCACCTTGGGGAATCCTGGGACCACTTGCAAGGGGTCCCAAGTTCATTTAGGCCTGAGGGAGGAGGGAGGTGGAGCACTGTTGGCGTGCGGCACCATTTTTAAAAGTCCCGAACGCCCATTGCCTTATGAGCGATCATATGAACCACCACAACAAGAAAACACAGTAACTGTTTAAAAGGTTAAATGGTTTGCCAACCGCAGAACAAGCAATGTGCTAGCTGATATCAGGTTGCCATTGTAAAGGAGGATCCTGAACGCCCTGCTGCTTAATGAGCGATTGTGTGAACAATTACCACCATAAGAAAATACAATAGCTGTTTAGAGAAGGTAAATAGTTTGTCGGCTACTGGATAAGTAATGAACTGTGAATTTTAAGAACTATGGTCAGAGGGCTAAAGCACCATGTGTGCTGGACGTCAACCCAGATGGTAATGGATGGGGGATGCTGTAAGGTGGTGCAATATGCAATGACTCTTTATTTGTGGAAGAAACAGAGGCCTACATGAAGAAGGTGGACAAATATAAAGCTACTTACAGGAGCAATTATGCAAAAGAAAAGCCTTCTCCCTATTCCATACCCTATGGGGGGTAGAGGTCAGTCAACTTACAGCAGACCTTTTTACCAGTTCAAGACTGTTACACAGCAACAGCAATACACTCAAGAAACATGGTATTTTAGGGGCAGGGACAGAAGGAGTCCCAGGCGTGGTACCAAGACTGGGCAGGCCAAGCCACAAACAAAACACAACCCCTGACTTTACTTCTCTGCCTGCCTCCCAAGTACCAGTTGGGGGCAGACTGACTCATTACCTCAAGGTTTTGCAAAACATTACCACAGATAAGTGGGTCCTGGAGGTGGTGAGTCAATGTTTGTCCCTAAGTTGCGAATCATTCCATCCACTAAGAACAAGAGTGTTCAAGACAGCGTCGATATCAGAAAGAAAGCTGTTGGAAATGAAGTACAGGGTGTTCTCTTGTACAGGGCAATATAAACTGTACTTTAACTGCAAAAGGTAAGGTGTTTCTATTCAAGGTACTTCCTCACTACGAAGACAAATGGGGAGTGGCAGCTTATTCTAGATCTTAGACTACTAAACAGACACCTGGTAAAACCCATGTTCAAAATGGTGACACTGGCAATAATTATGCCAGCCTTACAAAAGGGAGACTGGCTAGCCTTCCTGGATCTAAAAAACACATATTTCCACATCACCATAAGGGAGTCTCACCGATACTATATAAGGTTCAGACTCACTTCAGGTTACTACCATTTCTCTACACTCCCCTTGGTTTCACCTCAACACCAAGAATGTTAACAAAGTGGGTGGCAGATGCTACCCTCTGGGACTTTGTTGATTCCCTTTAGGTACTTGACAGTTTCGATCATGTCCCCCTTCTACTTCCTTTTAATTTCCTTTACTCTCTCTCTTTGCATGGCGTCTGGTGGAAACCCTGCACCATTTTACTTGCCATCCTCACTTAAGTTGGAAGTAGAAATAACTACACTTAAGTCCTGTCCTGACTGCACATTTGAGCTTTGAACAGATACACACCACATATAAGTGTTCCTTTGTGATTTGCAATAGACTGGATCAATAATGAGGTCTTATTGTGTAATATTGTATATGTAATATATAATGAATTCAAGTACTAAATAAATAAGAACTGTACCTTATTTGTATCTGTGTTTTCAGCATTGTTTTCACCTTCAATTTCAGGATTTCTTGATAGAAATAAAGTTGCAAATGTTTTATTGTTAAACATCTTAGAATAAAATGGTGTTGCAGTACAGGTTATGGCTAATGATGGCTGTAAGTACACAAACTTCACTAGCATCATGCACAACATTAAAGTGCTGTATCACCCAACTGCGCCGACAGCAATGTACTGGGTGTGGGCTGATGGAAGTGCAGCACACAGGCGGGCATAGAACAGGGCAAGTGATGGCATGAGGGACCATGCTGTAATCGTTGTATGTGACAATTACAGTTACACACCTATGGGTGGTAACATGCTTTGTGGCATACAGAGGCAGTAGAATTGCAGCCGGACATGCCCGGTATTGTAACTTGTACACCACCAAACCAACCAACACACAGATGCACCCACCCAGTAGAGTCAGCAATCGCAACACCGACTCATAATCCCTGTCATATGCCCTGAAACAATATAAAATAAACCACCATTCAAACACAAAAGCAATATTGCCCCCCCCCACCATCCACGTCAAGTGCAATGGAAGAACACATTATAGACCACCTTCCAATATCAAATGCAATACTGCTGTTTCTCGACACCCATCCAGATACACAAACACAAAACCCATGACCAGTCATGGGTGGTTAGTGCCCCTCTTCCCTGACATCACAACCACCCATCCCCCATAACTTAATCTCATATCCCATGCAAGAGATGACAAGTAGGATATCCATCCACACACCTCCCCGCCTGTTGTCCATTCAAAGGAAGTTAGGTGCGTGCTGGCTATATATAGCGGTGCGCTCACAGTTTCACTTGGACGGGTGTTGGACGAGGAGTTGTGTGGAGGGATATGATGTTGTCCATCCATCACTCCAGATAAGATATTAAGGTAAGGGGGATGGGGTGGTGATGCTGTGGTGGTGGGGGTGGCCGCTGTAGAAGAATAACTGGTCATGTGTTTTGAGGTTGTGGTGAGTGTCAAGAATCAACACTATTTCTTTGTTATTAGATGGTGGTCTGTTATGTATTGCTCCACTGAACTTGACAGGATGGGGGCAGTGTTAGGTGGTGGCCATTGATGCCATGACTTGGCGGAAGCGGGGATGTGTGTGGAGGGGGGTCTCTATTTTTGGAGATACATAGATTCAGCACTGTTGTCTGTGTGGGGGGATGATCTTTGAAGTTACCGGGACAGAGCATGCTTGATGGGGGGGCTGGCATGTGTGACTTTGACAAATGCACTGCTGTAGGCTGTCCTCTGTTCAGAGGAGTTCCACGTTACCACAGGGACTTGGGCAAGTGGTCCACTGACCAACAAGGGCTGGCAGCACATGTCTTTGTGCATGCTTTCGTTATTCAGGCCCCATACCCATGCTTACCCATGTGGGTGATCCAATATGGGACCCAGGAATGGCAACATTTATTTATTTTATTTATTTTTTGTTGACCGGGTAAGTGCACTAGACAAATCCTGCCTATTTTCAGGCACAACCCGGGGGAGGGGGATACAGATGAATGCCAGCTGACCTTGAACCAGATTAAGCTGTTGGTAGTATTTTTAGTGAATGAGGGAAATTTGGCTAGGACACCGGGGAAATTCTCCTACTCTTTTCGGCAAGTGCCATAGGATCTTTAACATCCACCTGAACTACCACCAATCCAGGCAGATGGGACCTCGGTTTATCGTCTCATCTGAAAGACGGCACCTCAGAAGTACAGCACTCCTCTCATGCAGCACTACAGTGTCAGTACTGGGATATTAACCCAAGTGCCAGATGTGGGAACTGAACCCAAAGCCCTCTGATCTCCCGGGCTCAGAGGCGAGTGTGCTACCTACTGAGCCACTGACATGAAAATGGGTGGAAGGTACCGTGGACAGTTGGCTGGCAATACTAACTGTAAGTAATTCATACTATACCAATTCATGTACCAAGGGACAGCACAGCTAGAAAAAGGAGAATAGAGGAATATTAATGGATGGCTAGGTTGGTCATGTAAGGAGGAGGTGTATGGTCTTATAGGCAGGTTGGGAGACACATGGTTGGACAAGTGACTGTACAGCAGAGGCAGATTACACCTGAACTGAAAAGGGGAAAAAAATCAATGATAAAATGGGGTAGTACATGGCAAGGGAACTGGGTTTAAACTGCTATGGGTGAGGGGCAGAAAAGGTGATGCTGGAGAAACTAGACACAACATTAACGTAGATAAAGAAAGTGGAGCAGTGATGTAATTGGAAATAGAAGAAAGGGGGAAAGCAAGGCAGTAAAGATTTGGTCCAAAAAAGCTTGGACACATCAGGGACAAAGTGGAGGGTGGTGCTGTTGAACTGCAGGCGCTATTAGTAGAAAGCAGGATAGATATCACTGCCATTGCAGAGACCTGGGCAACAGCACAGAATGACTTGGACCTATTGATCCCAGGTTACAAGCTGTATAGAAAGGACGGAGGAAGGAAGGACATCTACAAAAAGGCAAAAGCGTTAGACTTCAGAAAGGCAAACTTTAAGAAAATTAGGGAAATGAGTAGGAAGTGGAGGATAGCAGCTGGTGAGAACCCAATAAGGACCATAGGAATAGAAGGGGTGAGGGAGGGGCTCATGGCACTGAAGGTGGAGAAATCCCCAGGGACTGATGGAGCACAACCAAGAATACTAAAAGACATGAAGCTGTAGTATCTGGAGGAGAGGAGAGTGAATATGACTAATACGTTCAAGTATTTGAAAGGATTCAAGAGGATGAAATGTGAGGGCCGATTCAATAAAAGGTCAAACACCACCACCAGAGGGCACAACCTAAAAATGATGGGAGGAAGGTTCAAAAGGAACGTAAGGAAACACTTCTTTACAGAAAGAGTGGTGACAGCAGGAAAAGAGCAGACAGAAGCGGTAGTGGATACTAAGTAAGTGGGAGCATTCAAAAGAGCCTTGGCAAACATAAAGGAATGTTTGGTGTCCTCATCAGGGAAAAGACAAGGACAAGTATAGGGGGAGAGGGAGCATAGGCACAGTTAGAAACTTAAGGCCATAGAAACATAGAATTTGATGATGGCAGATAAGGACTGTTTGACCCACCTAGTCTGCCCATTTCTGTTCCTAATGGATAAGCTGCAGATCCTAGTTAACCAACAGCCTACTTCGTCCTACCCCAACTAGAATTGCCTTATGTCTGTCCCATGCATTCTTGAATTGCCTCACTGTTTTTGACTCTACGACCTCCTCAGAAAGGCTGTTCCATGCATCTAAAACCCCCTCTGTGAAGAAACACTTACTCACATTACCTCTGAGCCATCCCCCCCCATCTTCAAATTGTGCCCCCTTGTTCTTGCACATCGCTTTTTCTGAAAGATGCTACCCTCTTGGACTTTGTTGATTCCCTTGAGGTATTTGAAAGTTTCTATCATGTCCCCCTCTCCCTCCTTTCCTCGAGGCTATACATCTTAAGCTCCTTTAATCTTTTTTCATATGTCTTCTGGTGCACACCCTGCACCATTTTGGTTGCCCTCCTCTGGACAGCCTCCACCCTGTCTATGTCTTTGCGGAGATGGGGTCTCCAGAACTGTACACAGTACTCCAGATGTGGTCTTACCAACTGTCTGTAAAGAGGGCCAACAACTTTCTGTTTTCTACTGGTGATGCCTCTTCCTATGCATCCCAATATCCTCAGTCCCTCCTTACTGCCTTCTCACATTGCTGGCCCACCTTTAGGTCATCTGATATGACTACCCCCAGGTCCCTTTCCATTTTTGTTGTTGTCAGTATCTCACCCCCCACTGTGTACTCTTCCCCTGGGTTTTTGATTCCCAGGTGCATTACTTTGCACTTCTTTGCATTGAATCTAAGCTGCCATACATTTGACCATTCCTCTAACCTTGCCAAGTCCCTTTTTATCCTTTCCACCCCACCTTGTGTATCAACCCTGTTGCAGATCTTTGTGTCATCTGCAAAGAGACATACTTTCCCTTCCAGTCCCTCTGTAATGTCACTTAAAAAGACATTAAAAAGGACTGGCCCCAGTCCTGAACCCTGCGGTACCCCACTAGTAACCCCCCTTTCTTCACTGTGGACTCCATTTACTATTACCCTCTGTGTCCTGTTGTCCAGCCAATTTTTTTACCCAGGCTAGCAAACTGGGACCCACTCCCAGGCTGGCTAATTTGTTTATTAATCTTTTGTGTGGGTCTGTGTCAAATGCCTTGCTAAAATCTAGGTAGGCCATGTCCACAGCCCCTCCCTGGTCTACTACTTTGGTCACCCAGTCAAAGAAATCAATTAGATTTGTCTGACATGACCTTCCTGCTGTGAATCCATGCTACCTTGGGTGCTGTGCCCCACTGGCCTCTAGGTACTCAACAATTCTTTCCTTCAGAAGTGATTCCATCATTTTTCCAACCACGGAGGTCAAACTGACAGGTCTGTAGTTTCCTTCCTTTGTTTTGCTCCCATTTTTGTGAAGGGGAATCACATCCGCCCTCCTCCAGTCCTCAGGTACCACACCATCATCCCATGATTTATTAAAAAGGGTAGTCAGTGGTGTTACTAATTCTTCCCTTAGTTCTTTTAGAATTGTGGGGTGAATCCCATCAGGCCCCATTGCTTTATCCACTTTCAGTTTTAAGAGTTCTTTCAGAACCCTTTCCTCTGTGAAAGGACTAATATCAACCCCCCTATCCAGAGTGCTTCCATTGACTGGATTAAGTATCTCCCCCTGCTTTTCCATTGGGAATACTGAGCAGAAGTATTCATTCAGTATCCCTGCTTTTTCACTGTTGCTCTCTGCCCAACCACCTTCCTCTTTATTCAGCCTCAGTATCCCTGCCTTAGTCTTTCTTTGCTCCCTAATATACCTATAAAAGGTTTTATCCCCTGTCTTAACAGAGTTGGCCATCTTTTCCTCGGTTTGGACCTTTGCTATTCTGATTGCCTTCCCCGCTTCCTTCTGCTTTAACTGGTATGGTTCTCTGTACTGCTCCATCTGTGTTTCCTTATACTTCCTGAATGCTATCTTTTTCTCCCTAACCTTCCCTGCCACTTCTTTTGAGATCCATAGTGTTTTGTTCTTTCATTTTGATTTGTTATTTGCATCACACAAAGGCTTGTTGCCTCTGTGATGGCAGTTTTGATGTTTCCCCATTGTTGCTCCACCTACCTTCTTGCCTGTTTGCTAGTGCTTTTCTGAGGCACTCTCCCATTTTGACAAAATCAGCCCTCCTGAAGTCCGGTACACACACTTTTGTATGGCTTGACTCTACAGCTAAGTTTATCGTGAACCACACTGTTTGGCGGTCGCCTGTTCCCAGGTGGCTACCCAGTTCAAGATCGGAGATCCTCTCTCCATCCCCTTTTGAGAGTATAAGGTCTAAGATTGCTCCCTCCCTAGTGAGTTCCAAAACTAGCTGTCTGAGTCATGCCCCCTGTAGGGCATTGATAATGGCCCTGCTCTTGAATGTGGCTGCAGCAAAGGTGCTCCAGTTAACATCTGCTATATTCAGGTCCCCAATCAGCAATATCTCCCCTTTCTCTGCCATCCTAGTGATGCCTTCTATTATTTTCTTGTCCATCTCCTCCCCCTGAGACAGGGGTCTGTATACAACCCCTGTGCGGATTGTGATGCCATTTCCCATCTCCAGGGTGACCCACAGTGCCTCCTCTCCTCCCTGTTTACCCTTTAGTTCTGTTGCTTTGATCCCTTACCTTACATAGAAGGCTACTCCTCCTCCTCTTCTTCCCTCCCTGTCCCTCCTGTAGATTGTGTACCCTGGTATGCTGACAGCCCAGTCATGGTTCTCCGTGTACCACGTTTCTATGACTGCCATGATATCCAGAAGTCCCTCTTCCATCAAGGCCACCATTTCAGGGAGCTTTTTACCTAGATTACAGGCATCGGTACTCATTACCCTCCATTTTATTATGACTTTATTTCTTTTTGCCCAATCCCTGTCCTTGCTGCCTTTGTCTTTTTCTCCATTTACCCCTGCCCTTCTCCCTATTGACTGCTCTATCTTGGTGTTTACCTCACTAACTACCATGATGTTTGGGGGGGGCTAGGATTTCCCTTCTCCTTTTCAGAGCCCTTATTAATACATAATATTTACAGCATACACGATACACCAAAAGGTCTCCTTCTGCTGGCAATTTTCTTATGTTCTTAACTGACAGCAGGTGCGCACCTGTCCACATGTGAGTAGCTACGCGTCCATAACTTGCTTCACTTTATGCATGGGGCAAATGATTGGTATAATTTACTGTCATTGTACGTTAACAATATTGTACTTTTAATGGAAAATATTAATTTGTAAGCTACTTATGAATCAATATCATTGTTTTTATTCTGCAATTGAGTCAAGAGCTTATCAATTGGATGACGTGATGATGAGTACTAAAAAAAATGTCAAATGAAATGTTTCTGTTATTAATATTTATAACATAACATGACTGTAGTTATCCTGACAAACGCAAAGTGAAATGTTAAAAAAAATTATGGTTGGACAAACTGGAAAAAATACTAAAATATAAAATTTAAGAAATACCATACATTTTTTGCTTATGTTCACCTGGCACACCGTGACACATGACCTTTTTGCATTATTTTTAAAGGAAGTTTCCCATATGAGGGAGCTACTCACATACTGTGGTAGCTGCCCTCAGTGACAGTTGTTGTAGCCAGGTTTTAATTCAAAATTCTACCTGAATTCTTCACAGTGTCACTCGTAATTTTGTTTTCAGCTGGGCTCTCTGATTATTTCCAAGAGTTGCAGTCCCACCGCCATGCCCCCGTGCTCAAGCACATAATGACGTGTGACCAGGGAGAGCACGGGGGTGCACCCCATTGAAGTGAATGGGGTTTCTTTTTCCTGATGTTTTTATGCTCCAGGATGGCTAGTTGGACAGTAATGGAGGACACCACTTGACTAACAAGGACCTTCTCCTTTTTGCAGTGTAGTGCTTGCTAGTCCTTGCTCTACTTCTGGTGATCCCTTTTCCATCAGAACCTTGTACTCCACCCTCACCAGTTTAAACACACCCCAAGACCTTATCAATGTATCCATGTGAACCCACACTCAGTATTCTTGCCCCCCTCTCACTCAGATGCAGTCTGTCCTTCCAGTACAGACCCTCATCCTCCAATCTGTCCCCCCACTTCCCTATACATCCAAACCCTTACTCCTTGCACCATATTTGGGGCCGGTCATTGAATTCCTTGATGCTTCTCTGTGTTACAGAGCTGGCATAGGGGAGTGGCAGGACCTCAGAAAAAGCAAATGATTTAGCATCCTCAAGGCATCCCCTAGCTAGTGCCCTGAACCTCATCTTGACCTCCTCCGCTTCACTGCCTGCCAGATCATTTGTCCCCAAATGAATGATAATGAATGATAAGGTGTGGCTTCCCCCACCAACCATGCCCCCTCCATGATGGGTGAGGGTCAACAGGGAGGCATTCCAGATATTCAAAAAGTCAGGGAGGGGAGAAGACAAGGAGATGTACATGAAGAAATCCAGAGAGGCCACCAAACTAGTCAGAGCAGTCAAGGCTTACAGGGAGATAAGGCTGGCACTGGGTATTAAAAATGGAGAAAAGGATTTCTTCAGCTACATAAGGGAAAGAAGGAACAACAAGGACCAAATAGTGAGGATAAAAAAGGACGGGGTGGGTGGAGAGAGGGGAAGAATCAGGCAGAAGGCATGAAATGAATACCTCTGTTCTACATTTATGGAAGAGAAAGGGGGCAGGTACCATGGGGGATGGGTGGGGTAGGTGGGGCTAGGGACAGATGTGAGGTTTCCTGAGGAAGTGTACTGGAAGGACTGAGGGTGGACAAGGCACGTGGGCCAAATGGCATTCACTCTAGGGTACGCAAGGAGCTGGCTGAGTTCCTGGCAGGGTCAATGGCTGACCTGTTCAATACCTCCCTGGACACGGGGTGCATACTACAGGACTGGAAGATGGCCCATGTGGTGCCCATTCACAAAGGTGGCCCAAAGGATGGACTGGAAAACTACAGGTCAGTGAGCCTCACATCAATCGTGGGGAAGCTCATGGAGACAATCCTGAAAGGGAGGCTGGTAACCCATTTTGAGGACAGTGGGATCCAGAATGGGCATCAGCATGGGTTTGTCTTGGGCAGATCCTGCCAGACAAACCTCATTGAGTGTTATGATTTGGTGACAAGGGAACTAGACAAGGAAAATGCAGTGGAGGTCCTGTATCTGGACTTCAGCAAGGCCTTTGACTCTGTGCCACACAGAAGGCTATGGAAAAGCTGGAAGCTGTGGGGGCAGGGGTGAAGATGGTAAAATGGATAAAGAATTCGCTAAGGGGTAGGCAGAAGAGGGTGGTAGTGGGAGGGAAACTCTCAGCACCAAGGGCAGTGACAAGCGTGATACCACAGGGTTCAGTGCTGGGCCCGGTGTTGTTCAGGTTATTCATAGCTGATATCTCACATGGGATCAGAAGTAAGATCAGTCTGTTTGCAGACAACACCAAAATGGAGGTGGTGCTTGATGACATTGAGGGATGGAAGGGGGCTGCAGGATGACCTGACTAAACTGCAGGAATAGTCAGAAATGTGGCAGCTGGGGTTCAATGCCAAGAAGTGCATGGTGATGTACTTTGAAGCAAAGAACCAGGTGAGGGGCTATCCGCTGGGAGGGGTACAGTTGGGAAGCACCGTGGAGGAAAAGGACCTGGGGTACTTATAACAGGGAGCATGAACAACTCTGTTCAGTGTAGGAAAGCAGCAGCAAAGGCCAGCAAGATGCTGGGGTGCATAGTGAGGGGAATCTCCTCCAGAAGTAGAGGTAATCCTACCCCTGTAAAGGTCACTGGTCAGGCCGTACCAGGAGTACTGCATGCAGTTCTGGTGCATGTACCTGAAGAAGGACATCAGATTGTTGGAAGGGGTGTAGCGTAGAGCAACAAAGATGATCCAGGGATTGGAGGGCAAGCCCTATGAGGAAAGGCTGAGTGACCTAGGTATGTACTCCTTGGAGGAGAGGAGGGATGGGGGGACATGATTGAGACCGTTAAGTACTTGAAAGGGATAAACAAAACTCGAGTAGAGGGGACCTTCAAATTAAGAAGAAGAAGGGACACGAGGAGGGCACAGTCTCAGACTGGGGGGGGGAATTCAGGAGGGAGGTAAGGAGGTAATTCTTCATGGAAAGAGTGGTGGGCAAGTGGAACGCTCTACCATAGTAGGTGGAGGCCAGTAAGATGGTGTATAGTTTCAAGAGGGGATGGCACAGGGTGAGGTTAAATCTAAGATGGGGAGGATTGGGAGGGGCAGCTGCGAGATGAGGGGCTAGCTGCACAATCGAGCAGACTAGACAAACCATGAGGCCTATTTCTGCTGGCATTTTTGTATGCTCATATGATTTTCTGCATTGCCCTCCAACCCTCCATCCATGGTTCAAAGAAAACCAACCTCTGCCTGAATGTAGGGACCATTAGGTGGGGTTCCCAAATACCATGGTATTCTCTACACACATCTACTGAATCTCACCTTATTCCTCGCAGGTTCCTCTTCCCCTACCTGCCTCCACCTGCCCTGATCTGGCTACTTGACATACTTGTCCCCCCTTGGTTCCACTCTCATTCTTTCCTGATTGAAGAATCCAGATTCTTCACTCAGAACCCCCCTTTCTATCCTCTTACGCTCCCTCCTTCGTCTATCATGTGTATCTGTGCCTCCTGATTGCATCCTGCCTTTGCCTCTGTCTCCTCCTTGCTCCTTACCTCCCCTTGCTCGCATTCCTCCTGCTTCCCCAAATTCCCTTCCTTGTAATTCCCCACCCCCTGTTGTGTGCTTCATTTGCCCCTACAGCAGAGGTGTGTGTCCTTCCTAGAGTCCTTCGATTCTCCCATCCCCTACTCCTTAAAAACATCAACAAATTCAGCAGTGAAGGTGTCGTCACACTATAGAAACAATGACAAAGTCAGCAGCGAAGGTGTCTTCACACTGTGCAAGGAGGGTGAGACAAGGGGTCCCAACCTGAAACTGGTGGAAGGCAGATTCAAGAGGGAAATTCTACATTTTATCAATGAGACAGTGGTAAAGGAATGGAAAGAGCTACCACAGAAGGTGATGGCGGTCATGACAATGGTCAGCTTCCAGAGGAGTTGGGACAGTGACAAAAGCAGGATTAGGATGGCAGTGATAGGAGGTGAAATGGAGGGGAAGGGGGGCAGCAAACTGATACAGACTCGAGCAGACTCAATACACCTCTATGGCCTGTATCTACGGGCAACTGCTTATGTTCGTATGTACAGTAAATCCAGAAGCAAATTATTTGATACCTTTTAATGGACCAACATAGATGTAACAACAAGAACAAAGTGCTCTAGCTTTCGGACCAACCAGTCCTTCTTCAGAAGCTCATGGCAGTTGTCTAGAAAATACAATACTTATAACAGTTAGATAATGCAGAGAAAAACAGAAAAAATCCCCATTGGTTTAAAATACTCATTTTAAAAAAACAAAAAACAAAATAGAAGATGATGTCAGAGAAATTAAACAGTACCATACTGCCTTCAGCCAGAAAGAACCTTGGGTCAGACGTGCTTGGTGGAACACACATACAAAGAATCCTACTGCATATAAATTTAATTGACATAAGATAACACTACTGAAGCAGATAACTCCTAAATCAAGCTATGAGTGTCACAGTTAGTATAAGGATGTGATTACTGAAAGGCAACCCCCACCCAGATTAAAGACAAACTAAGATTGTTATATTGCTCATGAAGTTTCAATGTTTGCATTATAGACAAGAACTACCAGTAAAGTTGTCTTAAAAACATCAGTGCACACTGTGTAATGTGTAAAACCTAGCTGGACCTGTCACCCAGCTAATAGACAGCTAACAGATCTTACATACCACAGAGAACTGGAGACTGACCCCACTACAAGGTATAAAGATGAACTACGTGACAATTAAAACTTTTCCTGACCATGTCCAAGAGAAACTAACTTGCCTCATCCCTGATGAACCCAGGCCAGGGACATTCTACATGCTGCCTAAAATACATAAACCTGGCAATCCAGGGAGACCCATAGTCTCTGGTAATGTTACCTTGACTGAGGAGATCTCAGGGTTTGTAGAGACCATTTTGAAACCGCTGGTTATGGAAAGAGACAGTTATATCCAGGACACTATGCACTTTTTGCGTGTACTTTCTGGTTATAAGGATTTACCACCTGATACCATTTTAGTGACAATGGATGTAACATCCCTCTACACTAATATTCCACACACAGATGGCATTGCAGCATGCCTTAAATACATACATGAGAAATGACCTGAACAAAACATCAACCCTGGAGTGGTGGGGGAACTTATGGAATTCATTTTGACACATAACAACTTCAACTTTAATGGTAAACATTATGTTCAAACTATGAGAACAGCAATGGGCACAAAATGGCTCCACAGTATGCTAACCTCTTTATGGCTGACTTGGAGGAGGATTTTTTAAGGCAGTATCCCCACAAACCACTAGCTTATTTCCGTTACATTGATGATTTGTTTATCATCTGGATGGAAGGCACAGATGCACTGAAAGATTTTCATCACAAACTTAATAATCTCCACCCTACCATAAAGCTTACCCTGGAGTACTCTACCACCAAGGTTAACTTTCTGGACACCACAGTCATCATTAAGGATGGAACCTTACATACATGTATTTACAGGAAGCCAACAGACAGGCAGAGATACCTGCACAAGAAAAGTAACCACCCAAACAATACAAAAAAAATCTGTCATATACAGTCAAGCACTCCGTTGTCACCGTATTTGTTCAAATGAGGATGACAGAGATACACATTTGGCTATGTTGAAAAACACCTTTATTGAGCAGGGACACTCTTCCAGGGAAATTGACAGGATAACAGAATGGGCAACGCAAGTACCAAGACAACAACTACTTCAATATAAAGAAAAGACAGCTATAGACAGAATACCCTTGGCAGTCACATATCCAGACCTTGAATGTCTGCGTAAGATTATTAAAGATCTCCACCCAATATTAGTGAGGATGAAACCCTTAATTGTATTTTTAAGGAACTCCCACTACTATCTTTTAAACAACCACCAAATTTATCCAGCCTAATTATTAGGAGCAAACTTTCACTGGAACAGAATACCATGTCACACAATGGCACACGACCCTGCAATCAATAACCCTGTAAGACTTGTGGGCTCATTTCTACCTCGGACTGTGTGGTTACATTACAAAACAGACAATTACAGGTGCATGGGAGTTATACATGCATGTCACGACATGTTGTTTATTTCATTCAGTGCAAGAGATGTCCACAAACAGGTTATGTTGGAGAGACACGCCAACAGCTCCGCACTTGGATGAACTCACACAGACATACTATTACAGCAAGGAAGACTGAAAAACCAGTGGGGCACCACTTCTCCCAGCCTGACCACTCAATCTCAGATATGTCAGTAATGGTCTTAAAAAGAAATCTCAAAAACACTCAACAGAGACAAGCTTTTGAGATTAAACTTATTTTATATCTCAATATGGTAGCAGATGGGATGAACGTTGATCTTGGCTTTATGGGACACTACAGAAACTAACATCCACAGACCTTTTCTTCTTCAAACTGACATATTATAGGATTTCAGCATGTGTGGGATGTGGGTGCGTGTGTGTATGTATGTGTGTGTGTGGGTATGTGTTGTGAGGTATGTGATATAACAGATGTGGGGCTTGCTGTCACATTGAGGTAAGTCTCTATTTAGATACATGGAGTTATAATGTGTTACTATTCTTACTTCACACACATAATGAATATTAATTCCTCCTTACTTTTTATCTTTGCCTGGGGGGGGGATTGATTCCATTGCAACATATTCAGATTACCTAGCCTGCTAGTGTACATACAGGAGTGTTATCATATACTGTTACATATAATTTTTGTAACTCTGTACATATTGAGGTGCGGGATCTCATTTGCATGGGGGTCCTGCACAGATCTTTTTATGTTAGGCTAATATTGTAGTATTTTGTGGATATGTAGATATGTTAGACCTCTGGTCTTACACATATACTTTATATTTACTTCTAGTTACCTTATCCTGGGGAGGGTGCCAGGTTTATTTCATGGTAGTTCTATCTAGTATCCTTGGAAATGTTACTATGCAGATAGTAGTACGGTTAAATAGTGTTACATTTTGCTCTGTAGGTATTAGGAGACATAAGCCCTTTACTCAGGATTTCATGACAAGTTGAATTCCTTTGGGGAACAATTGCAGTGACTGAAGTTAATATAGGTTCACTAGGAGAGAGAGAGTGTGTGTGTGTGTGTGTGTGTGTGTGTGTGTGTGGGAGAGAGAGAGAGAGAGAGAGAGAGAGAAGGGGGAGAGAGACAACATATCCTTAGTTATAGAGTCTCCCCCACCCACATTATGGTGATGTGGGGTGGGTTAGGTTGTATTGTTTTGTATGAAGAGAGGAGAGAAATTACATTTTTATCTCTTTTTCAGATTCCTTAGACACTTGTGGTACATCAAGTTGTTACATTCTCAGTATATATTGACATCAGTACATATCAGGCTACATGGTCTTAATTCCTCGAGGTTCCTTGACTAAAGTTTTTTGTTTGATACTAATATTATCAATTTATATTTAAATTATCATTTATATAGTCCTGAGATTTTTGAAATTTCTTAGGCCTTATATCTAGCTTGAGAATACAGCTGGGTGACAGGTCCAGCTAGGTTTTACACATCACACAGTGTGCACTGATGTTTTTAAGACAACTTTACTGGTAATTCTTGTCTATAATGCAAACAGTGAAACTTCATGAGCCCTATAACAATCTTAGTTTGTCTTTAATCTGGGTGGGGGTTGCCTTTCAGTAATCACATCCTTATACTAACTGTGACACTCATAGCTTGATTTAGGAGTTATCTGCTTCAGTAGTGTTATCTTATGTCAATTAAATTTATATGCAGTAGGATTCTTTGTATGTGTGTTCCACCAAGCATGTCTGACTCAAGGTTCTTTCTGGTTGAAGGCAGTATGGTACTGTTTAACTTCTCTGACATCATCTTCTGTTTTTTTTTTTTTAAATGAGTATTTTAAACCAATGGGGATTTTTTTCTGTTTTTCTTTGCATTATCTAGCTGTTATAAGTATTGTATTTTCTAAACAACTGCCATGAGCTTCTGAAGAAGGACTGGTTGGTCCGAAAGCTAGAGCACTTTGTTCTTGTTGTTACATCTATGTTGGTCCATTAAAAGGTATCAAATCATTTGCTTCTGGATCGTTTCTTGCAAGGACCAATAAGGCAACTACTAAATCTAGTTTTCATATGTACAGTAAGTAACACTTACTGACTCACCATACAGAACCGAGTTCTGCTGTTAACAGTAGTGGTTATACCTGCATACTTGAACTCATTAAATATCCATCAGTTGCACCTTTGGCAGCCTTACGTCATTACTGAATCATTTTACAATGATGGGAATTAATAAAGTCCTTTTCCACTGTTTTCAGACCAGCCTGAGTTTCTACAAAAATCAGATAAAGTGATAAGACAATGGAGAAATAGACAAAATGAGTTCAGCTACTTAGCACATTACATATGGTAATTAATAATGCATATTAAAATCAAGCAAATTGTTTGAAGATATCGTATGGTAAGTGGGGATTAGATAATTAAGGGTGAAGTTAATAACTTTGTAGTCACGTAAACCGTCTATTCATAAAGCATCTTTGTGACAGAAGCAGTGAGTGAAAGCACAGTAGAGCTACAATCTGATCAATCCCAAAAGCGCTGTAGGCTCCGCCCACAGCACTAAAAAATGGCAATACAGTATGCATAACAGGTTTACAGGTTGTGATAATGCATTTTAAGAAAACAGTTTTAAGTAAAACAAACTGAACTTAAATTAAAAGTTCAGTTTACCAGCAAGTGCAAGAATCTCTGCAAGGTAAATGTTGGAGGCAAATGATATTTGAACATGCCCCCCAACCAGAACATTTCCAAACATAGTAGCTCTTGTTGGTCTGATGGAAACCAACCCATCTTCGTCGAATAGAACAAGACAAAAAGCTGGAGCTAAAAATAAGAAGACATTGTCAGGGACAAAGAGGCTATATCCAATTAAAAAAAAATTAATTATAATTACATGTTGTTAATGGAAAATTAGGTTTTTGTTTTGTAAATATCAGGAGTAAGTGCATGTAAGGTTTTAAAATGCAGACATCAAAGACTCAAATTCTCCCATCACTCCACCGTGTGTCTCTGCCCTTCTGCTCCCCTTCACCAGAGAACACTCTCAGGCACCCTGGGTTCCAGGTCTCTGCCTCTAACCTGAAACCTCCCTACCTCTCCCCTGCATGGTCCTACGCAACCTCTGGATCTTAGCCCCCTGGAGGAAGGGCTGCCCTACTCACCCAGGGCACTCTATCTATAGCATAGAGTGCTGGACCATCCAGGTGGGCCACGGAGAGGAGGAAGCCCAGCGTTGGAGTGTGGTCCTGGTCCCAGGTGCCATCGCCTATCTCTGGGGTGGGGATTTTCTTGTATTTTTTCCCCTGGATGCCTTTGGAGTGTGGCTGACAAGGCAACTGTGATGACACAACTCGGCCCCACTAGTGTTGCTGTGTCGGGTGCCTCCGGCTGCTGGCAGAGGTGACTCAGGAGCAAACACTCCCCTGAACCTTCCCCGGGATGAGAGAGAGCAGTCCTACAGATGCTCAATCTCTTTCCTCCCTTGCCGACCCCCAACAACCCATGCTCATTCCCAAACCCAGGTCGCTGGCATGGCATGAGGTGTGGCATCCAGTGCCTCAACCCTCAGCGCCACTGGGCCGGCTGATATGGTGGCAAGTTAGGGTTACCGGATTTGTGCTGGACCACAACTACAGGACAGCAAAGGTGCATCTTAACAAAAGTGACCATAAACAACCGCAGGGAAACCACAGGCCAGTCAGCTTAACCTCCATATTCTGAAGTTAAAGGAGGACATTCTATGAGAATGGCTTGTGTCGTTCATAGAAGATAATGGACTTAAGGATGACATTGCGAACTTTTTGGACTGGGTTACAAGGACCTAGGATAAGAGGAAGGCATTGGATGTACTATACCTTGACTTAAGGAAGTAATTTTATTCAGTACCTCATGGAAAACTGATCAGCAAGATGAAGGGTCTGGTTGTTGGGGAGAAAATACTATACAGGGGTGATCAAGGGTTGGGTGGGGAGTAGAAACAAGAGAACAGTGGCATGGGGAGGGAACTGTACAAACCTCAGACTATGACAAGAGTTGTCCTGCAGTGCTCAGTACTTGGAACTGTACTGTTCAATTCATATATTCTCTGGCATCTGTCACTTGGGTTTTAATGGTAATAATTGCAAGTTGAAACAGATTGGAAACAGACACATAAAGGTCAGTTACTGGATGGGAAGAATGAAGGTGACAGTATCACAGAATGAAAAAATACCATACAGTAATGGTCGGGAGGGGGCATGAAACACAACACTGTGTAGAAAAGCATCAGCCAAATCAAGCAAAATGCTGTGTTGCATAACCAGGGGAATCAGATCTTGGAGTGAAGGATGAGGTTGTTATGCCCCAGTAAAGGTAATGGGTGAGACCACACCTGGAATACTATGTGCATTTCTCATAGCTCTAAATTAAGAAGGCTATCAAAATACTACAGGGAGTCAAGAGGACTGCAACAACAATTATATGTACTGTAGCATGGGTGACACAGTAGATGAGGAGAGACTGAGGATGCTGAGCATGTATGCCAGAGAGGACAGGAGGAAGAGGGGAATATAATTGAGATCAGCAAAAACAGAAAAGGACTGAACAGGGTTAACATAGAAGGCATCTTTAAGTTAAGGAGAGAGGGTACAACTAGGGGTCATAGCATGAAACTGATTGGGGCAGATCAAGGAAAGAAATGAGGAGTCACTTATGCACAGAAAGGGTGGTCAAGAGGTGAAAATAGTTGCAAGACAATGCTAGTGAAGTAAGAAAGGTGATCAGCTTCAAAGGGAGCTAGGACAGGGTTAAAAACAGGAATAAGACATCAGGTAACACAGACGGGAAGGATACAAAACTATGGATGGAAGAAGTGGGAGTTCTACTCACGGTGCGGTGGGGGGGGGGTAGCTACCAGCTGCATAATCCAGCAGACTCAATACACCATTAAGGGCAGTTGATGCTGGCAATTTTGTATGTTCTTATTTAAAGTAGTGTATAACTTGAACAAGATGTAAGATGTCCATCTGAAACAACTCACCAAACCTCCCGGAGCAGACCTTACTCAAACATGACATCAGAATGGGAAACTGTACTGTACTGTACAGTACATGTCCATGACACAAAGACACATACTAAGTATTAATAAGGTACACAGAGAATGAATTTCATATAGAAACAGGTGGCAACAGACAAGGGGTAAACATAAAGTTGGAAATTAGACACACAGAATCCTATGAAATATGACCTAATAATTCAACATCAAAAAGGGGGTGAATACCTGGAACAGAGTGACACAGGACGTAGTCATTGATGACAAAGTAAATAAAAATTCTAACATGAGTAAGATCCACACAAGGAGACATAAGACATAACACATAAGAAATGGTGGGGGAAAGAACTGAGATCAAGTAAGGTCAGAGATGACACAGTTGTAAGTGAAAATAAAGATGACAATTAAATTATGAGAGGTCCTCAACTGTCTCAAACTTATAGGAATAATAAAGAATAATGACAACAAATTACCTTTGATCCTTTTGCAAAAGCATTGGTTTGACATCTGAAATTAAAATGTATGCAGTAATAAGTACATTTAGGGAAGACACAAAACACTTTATGAAGTAATAATTGCAATAGCATGCATTAATTATAAGTATACTTCAGGGAGTGCACAGAGAAAGCATGCTCCAGGGAGTGCAACAGAGCAGGAGACAGGGGCAGTGTAGAGGTGGTAAAGGTAGCTCAGGATGTGATCCAACACAAGTGTGACGAAAGGCTCCAGAAAGAGAGGCAACGAGTCATATACAGTGAGAGTCAGAGAGAGCAGTGAGCCTGAAAGAGGTAGAGCTTGAGGGAACAAGCGGGTGATGGGGGCAGAGGAGTAAGCAGGCGATAGGGGGCAGAGCAGCAGACAGGTCACTATACTGTAAGTGCAACTGGCCTGAGGGGACACAGGGAGCAGCAGTGTGACAGAGTTTTAGAGGAGAACAGGTCAGAAGTCTGTGTCAGCAACAGGTTGTGGTGCACGGGGTAGTGAGTCACAGTGTCAGGATCTGTTGTAGCCCTACCTGCATGCAGCCCCCACCCACACAGACACCCAAGTGCAAGCCAGAAAACGTGGCTGTAAGTAGTAAAAAAAACACATAAAGTACCTGGTACATAGGAACATATACTGCTAAACTGCAGCAGTATTGGGTATCTGTCTGTGCTCCACCATACCATCTGTAGAAAGAGTGCAGTTCTGTGTCCCGTATTGGCAGCAAGTAGATACAGGGAAAGACTGCAGATATACATCAAGAAAAAGACGGCTTGTGGAGTTCCCTGTCAGCATCACATTGCAGAGAGGGGATGTCCGAGACCTTCTGCAAGATTTTTATTATGTCTTTTAACAAGGGGAAAAGTTGGCTCTCTAAACAAAATTGGACCTTTTACAAAAACACATTTATGAGTGCAATAACCCATGACAGGGCATGCACCATTGTTTATTACAACATACCCGGGGTGTTGATTAATCCCCAATACACACACACCCTGTCATGGGTTAGTCCACTTATAACAGGGGGTCTATCCCAAAGCAAAAACAATTAATAGAACCTGTTTTAAAACAGTTTTACAAGTTATGTGCATATATCATACTAACATACTAGATGCCAGCAGAGTAGGCCTATTGGTCTATCAAGTCTGCTTGTGCTTCAGCATGTCTGTCCCCTTCCACTGTTACTCCATCGCCCAGTACTGCCCTCCCCACAGGCTGCTTCACCCCTTGCCTATACCTGTCCCACCCTCTCTTGAATCCCTCCATTGTAGCTGTCTGTACCAGCTCCCCGGGCAGCTCATTCCATGGTTCCACCACTCTCTCGGTGAAGTACCTCCTCCTCCTTCTCCTTTTCCCCCTAATCCTACCACCCTCAATCTTCCAACTGTGTCCTCCGGTGATGCCACCCTTCTTCAGTTGAAAGATCCTATCTTGGCTTACCTTATTTACTCCCTTGAGGTACTTGAAGACCTCAATCATGTCCCCCTGGTCCCTCCTCTCCTCCAGTGAGAACAGGTTGAGCTCCCCTAGTCGTTCCTCATATGTCATTTATTATTTGAGATATTGGTTTTATAACCTTTGAGACAGATGTCTCATTTACAAAGGTACCTCGTCATGTGGAGGACAGAATAAAAACAGACAGGGTACAATTTACAAAGGAACTAGCCGTCATGTATGTGTTACAGACATTGTTCACAGACATTATATACAGTTCTGAATACAGATATTTACATAAGCATAGCAGAAAAACATTGTTAACATGAGTGAGCATGTGTTACTGTATAGTCCATCATATTTATGGGCCAGACATTGTTGTAAGAGGTTGCAGTCCATAATGGACTTTGTCAGAGGTTTGGGTCATTGTGGGCATGAGAGCACAGGCTAGTTGCAGTTACAGGAGTGGATATTGAGGAGGTGGTTTTGGACAGCAACTTTGAAATGGGCAGTCTTGAGTGTGCTAGTGATGGTGGCTGGGAGCACATTAAACCAAACAGGGGCCCTGTAGTGGAAGGATCTCTGGGCAGGGGATGTTTTTACCCTGGGTACTGCCAGTATGGCTTTGTCTGAGTTGTGGGTGGAGATAGAGGGGGTGGCATGTTGGAGAGAGGTGGTGACCCCAGTAGGGGGTGACCAAGCATGATTTTCTTCATGAGTAGGCAGGTCAGGTAGTGGAGTCTTTCTTTGAGGTTGAGAAGATTGGCAGAGGAATAGAGGGAGTAGGTGTGGGTGAGCCTAGGGGCACCAGTTAGGAGCCTGCACACCTTCTTGAGGGAGACCTGAATTTTCTGGAGTGCGGAATTATCTGCTGCCCCATACACAGGGAGCCCATAGTCCACTGGCGACAGTATTGAGGAAGTAACGGCAAGTCTAAGGGCATCAGGAGGGAGACAGTCCCTGTGCCGGTAAAGAAGTCCAATTTGAGTGTTAGTGGTGGCCGCTAGGGTGTTTATGTGGTCATGGAAGGTAAGGGCAGAGTCGAGGGTAAGTCCAAGATATTTGTAGATGGATACCTGTTCAAGAGGGTTCTGGGTGCTGGGGAGAATGAGGAGAGGTGCACTTTTTGCTTTGTTTTGGTGGTGGGAGAAAATCATTGATTTTGTCTTTTTCGGGTTTATGACCAGTCTATGGTCCTTGAACCATGTTTCGGCCTGGAAGAAGGCATGTTGGAGGGAGTCCTGGAGGGGAGTAGGTTTATGGTGCAAGGCACAGAACACTGCATCATCTGCATATAGTAATATTTTTTGGGAGCAGGCCTTTGGTAAGGAGTTTAGGTAGAGGGTGAAAAGAAATGGACCCAGAATGGAGCCCTGGGGCACCCCGGAGCACACAGGTAGAGTGTCGGATAGTGTTACCTTTATTTTGATGCATTGGGACCAGGTGGAGAGGTAACTGGCACACCATGCCAGGGGGCCTGTGGAGAAACCAAGTTGGCAGAGGGAGTCTAGAAGGAGAGGATGGCTAACTGTGTTGAAGGCCTTGGAAAGGTCTGTGAACACAGCTCCAGCAATGTTACCAGAGTTGGTGAATTCTAGGAGGGTTGTGGTAGTGCTATGGTCTGAATGGAAGACATGCTGCTCTAGGCATAGTATGTCATACTTGGCTAGGTATTCAGTGAGCTGAGTTGCAACCACTTTTTCTAAAGCTTTGGGGGGGAATGGAGATGGGTCGATAGTTGCTGGGCGAGGATTTGTCACCACTTTTATGAATGGGGGTAATGAGGCTGTCTTTCAGGCACTGGGGAATTGCCCCAGGCAGAGGGATTTGTTGAGTAGGTCTGTTAGAGGGACTAGGACCTCATCGAGGACTAGTCAACGGAGCCTAGCGTTTAGGGGGTCATTGCTAGGGTTATTGCTGTTTAGAACTTTTTACAGGTATGGACGGGCTTCACGGGTAGATATTTTGTGCAGGAGGAAATGAGAGTGCTGCAGGGTTGGTGGTTGGGATTCAGGCACAGGGTCAAAGAAACAACTGGTGAGAACAGTGCTGAGATCTGTGAAGGTGGTGTTTAGACAGTTTGCTATGGTAAGTGGGTCAGTGGAAATGGTGCCATCTATGGAGAGCTGGGAAGGAGGTGGGGAGTGTGATTTCCCATTAGGTTGTTTGATATTACTCCAGAAGGTCCATGCAGATCCCCATGAGGTGGTGAGAGTTGATTGATAGTGGTCTGCTTTGGCCTTGCAGATGGTTCGAGTCTATCTATCGCGTGCGGCATTATAGGATTGTCTGTCAGCCAACCTGCCAGACTTTGTAACTTTGTGCCAGAGATTGTCCCTTTCTTTCAGCTTTTGGAGTAGGGAGGGGGTGATCCATGGTGCATTTTGTCTTTTGGTGCAGTGTTTGGTGAGTGGAGCATAGAGGTCACAGGCCTTGGTGACAGCCTGCATGAGCAGATCGAGTGCAGTGTCAATGCTGGGGGCTATATTAATGGGGGACCAGTCCATTTGGGCGAGTAGTTGTTTAAATTTTTTAACCCCCCCCCGGGTGGAGACACCTTTGAAAGGTGGTTTGGGCTATGGGTTTGGGTGTGAAGGAGGTCCATAGGAATAGGATGGACGAGTGATCACTTAGGGAGTCGGGAAGTACTTTTATATACTGGAGTTTGTGGGGGCGGTTCGAGATAATGATATCCAGGAGGGTGCTGGTACCAGTAGAAGGATGAAATCTAGTAGGATGGGTAACTAATTGGACCATGTCAAGGGCAGAGAAGGAGTCCTTCACTGGCACAGCCAAAGGGCCAAACCAGTTGACATTTAGGTCCCCTACTAGTGTCTGTTCAGCACTGTGCGGGAGGGTGGAGAGGTAATCAGTGAGGGATGTGATGGCTGGCTTTTGGTTCTTAGGGGGTATGAAGGAGACTGTGAGGTATAGTGGACCCCTGGAGGGGTCTGGGGTGATTTTTAAGGTCAGAGCTTGTGCTCCGTCTTTGAGTTTGGGGGGTGGGAGCATGTGGTCATTGATGTTACCTCTGATGTAGATTGCACAACCGCCCCCACGTTTTCCCACCCTATCGTCCCGGTATAGTGTGTAACCTGGGAGTGAGACGAAGGCATCAGGAGTAGATTTAGAAAGCCAGGTCTCAACTAGTGCAATGATGTCTAGTTGGTGTAGGGTGGCCCAACACTGGAGCGCTGCAGATTTTTTTGGCAGGCTGCGTATGTTCAAAGAGGCAATGCGGAGTCCAGAGGGCCTGGTAGGTGGACTGGTGGGGGCAGGACCTGGATTAGGGTGGATATTACCAGACAGGAGTAGTAGAAAGACCAAGGTTCTGACCATAGGGTGGCAGCTGGTTAACATTTTGGGAGTGCGTTGAGAGGAGGGGGAGGATGTAGTGGAGCAGGGGATGGGCAGGGTTCAGAGGGTTGGGAAGACACAGAGGGGATGGAGCCGGTGGGGGTAGGGTGGGCGGAGGGGTTGGTAGGGCAGCTAGGAGATGGATGCAGGGGTCCAGAGTGCGATGACAAGGTAGGAGGGGGACGGGTAATTCTGGAGAGATGCGAAGGTGCACTCCACAAAGGGTATGGGATGAGGTCTGGCTGTGGGAGGTGAACCCCAGGGTGGTTATGAAGATGAGGCATATAAAGAGGAGGTGAACAGACATGGTGCCTAGGTAGCCTTGGAGGCAGAACAAAGTGGTTGGGGGGGAAAACCTGTAATAGCTTTAAAACAAACCAAAGTAACTTAGCTTGACTTGTATGCTCAGTGGCAGAGCTGCTGACTTTGGTGGCAAAAAGACATGATTTGAGGCCTGCAGTCGAACTGAAGAAAATTATTTTAGGAGACTATGGAGTCAGAAGCTTTGAGAGTCTTAAAAACTGAGGATAAATTAGTGAGATCTGTTGGCTAATGGTAGAGCTGCTGACTCTAGTTGCAAGGGTAAAGGGTTGTGGGACTGAAGTAAATTATTTTAGTAGACTGTGGAGGCAGAAGCCTTGAGAGCCTTAAAAAGTGAGAATAAATTAGCTAGATCTGTTGGCTTAATGGTAGAGCTGCTGCTTCTAATAGTAATGATATAGGGTTTGAGACCTGCAGTGGAACCCAAGACAAGTATTTTCGCCGAGTATGGAGACAAAAAGGCTTAAGAGCTTTGAATCAGGGAGAAATATTGGCCTGATTCGGTGTAGGGCGGCTGACTTTGGAATCAGGAATACAGGATTTGAGACCTGCAGAGGACAGTAGTGAAACAATGGGAAAAAGGGGGTGTAGAAGGAGGGTGAGTATAGCTTAGGAGAGAACACAGAGTGGCGAGAGGAGGCAGCGAAAGGGACTAGGAGGGAACTGTAGTGCCTATTAGTGGGCAGGAATTGATATTAGCTGTAAATAGGAAGTGGAGATGAGGGGAGTGGATGGAGTGGTACCAGCAAGGGCAGTGCAGCAAACCCTAGTGGTCAGAGAGTATAAGCTGTAAATGGGAAAGTGGACACTTAGAAAATGGAGAGGTGACATGTCACATGACCTGGCTGCAGGAATAAACCCAGAGCCGAGCTTGGGCGGGTGGGGCAGTCGGCGTGCAGTGCTGACAGGGTAACACTGCTCCACAAGTACACTGGAAGGAAGGAGGCTTTACCCCTTAAGGCTCTCTGGAGTCCCCTGTTGCATGCACCTCAGCTGGGCAGTATTCTGAGGGAGGGGGGTGCTTCTGAGGCCTATAAGGGGAAGGAAACAAAGGAATCACATTAGTATGCAGTGGGACAGACCATGGTCTTAATATGCATGCACCAACTGTTGGGACAGAGTCGGGATAAAGATGGCTACTGCGCATGTGCAAGAATTCAGCCCGTAATGGCGGACAGATGCCAGAAACTCTAACCAGGTAAGCAGATTAAAATACAGTAATACAGGCTAAAATACACAGTGAAAACAGTTCTTGTAGGCAGCAGAAATAGTAGTCACTAACAGCAGAAAGCAGTACAGAACTCCCTTAAAGTACCACATGATAAACCCCCAATTCCCAGCACACAAATGTCCAAATATCAGATAGGAAAAACAATCAGTTGCTGTGTGGGGACAGAAAAGAGAGCCCTAATTGTCTAACACCTCTCCACAAGTACACAGGAAGGAAGGAGGCTTTACCTCTTAAGGCTTTCTGGAGTCCCCTGTTGCATGCACCTTAGCTGGGCAGTGTGATATCCCCCAGGCCCCGGATCATTCTGGTTGCTGTCCTCTGAACCCTCTCCAGGAGTTGGATGTTTCTCCTTAGGTGTGGCCTCCAGAACTGCACGCAGTACTCGAGAAGTAGTCTAACCAGGATGTTGTACAGTGGCAAAATCATCTCCCTGTTCCTTGAGGTAATCCCCCTAGCGATGCATCCCAACATCCTATTTGCCCTGACCGCAGCCCTCCTGCACTGCTCTGAATTATTCATGTTAACATCCACCAAGACTCTTAGGTCTCTTTCCCATGCCGTGGTCTGCAATGTATCCCCCCCCCAACGGGTGCACACATAGTTGGGGGTTTTCCTGCCCTAGGTGAAGCACCTTGCACTTGGAGGAGTTACATTTCAATTTCCAGGTGCAGGACCACCTATCCAGAGTATCCAGGTCCTCTTGCAGGGTCAATCTCCCCTCCTCCCCCTCCACCACCGCCCCCAGCTTAGAGTCATCAGCAAAGAGACTCATTCCTCACCCGATACCTTCCCTGATATTGGAGATATAGGCGTTAAACAGGAGTGGACCCAGGACTGATCTCTGTGGGACCCCACTGATGACCTCCCTAGGAGAAGAGACCTCCCCTCCAACCACTACCCGCTAAGTGCGACCTGAAAGCCAATTTCCAATCCACCCAACCGTCAATGGGCCTACCCCCATCACCCACAGCTTCTCCCTCAGGCCAATGTGAGGTACCGAATCAATTGCCTTGCTGAAGTTCAGGAACAGTACATCCACTGGTCTCCCCCTGTCGAGTGCTGATGTCATCCACTCATAGAACTCTATAAGGTTTGTTTGACATGATCTACCTGGCACAAAACAATGCTGTCAGTCATCCAGGTAACCCATCTCCTCCAAGAAACCTCCCAGCCTTTCTTTAAGTATGCTCTCTATTACCTTCCCCACCACCGACGTCAAACTGATGGGTCTATAGTTTCCTAGCTCTTCTCTCGATCCCCCTTTATGGATGGGCACAACATGTGCCTGCTTCCAATCCTTGGCACCCTCCCTATCTGGAGCGACAAGTTAACAAGATCCGCTAATGGTGCAGCCAAAACATCTGCCAACTCCCTCAGTACTCTGGGAAGAATAGCATCAGGCCTGGAGATTTATCCTTTTTTAGGGACTGGAGGGCTTCCCACTCCCGACTGATAGGAATATCAGCATCTGCCCCCCCCCATTCAGCAGAACCAGCCTGATATCTCACCCTGGCCTACCTCCCTCAGCTGCTTGTTCTTCAGCAGGTACCCCAATAGCAAGGTCTGCTGCACCTTCTGTGTCCTTCAACCCCTTTCTTGGAAGTTCCCCAGCCTCCTCCCTAGTGAACAATGAGGTAAAGTACTCATTCTGTACCTCCGCCTGCTCTCCAGCCCCTTCCACCCACCCCCTAGCTGTCCTCAACCTACTGAGCTGGCCCTTGACCTTCCTCCGTTCACCAATATACCTAAAGAAACTCTTTTTCCCATCCCATATCCCCTTCGTCAGCCTCTGCTCTTTCCAGGCCTTTGCCACCCTCAACACTCTGGTGACCTTCCTGGTTGCAAGGCAATAGTTCTCTCTATCCCTCTCTCCTCTCATTTTTTTGTACCTGCTATAGGCAGCCTTCTTCTCCCTTACCACCTCCTGGACGTCCTTGGTCCACCAGCATGGTTTACGAGACCTACTGCCCTTGCGCTTCACTCTTGCACAGGTCCTGATGGCCTCCTGTAGCCCCTGCTTTATGATCTACCCCCTACCTTCCACACCCAAACCTGGTTTTATCTCCCACAAATGCCCCTTGAGAATTTCCCCCCATGTTCTGAAAGTCCACCCCCTAAAATCAACTACCATTGTCCTTGAATGATCCCCCTCCCCAGTTTAAGCTGAAACCAGACTGTGTTGTGGTCTCTCCCAGCCAGGGGTTCTTCCACAACCAGATCTCATTCAAGGTCCCATCCGCTAAAACCACATCCAGGATATGACCCTTCCTCATTGGGTCCATCACCTGTTGATTGAGGAATGCATCCAGGAAGCCATCCAGCAGCTTCTGCTCCCTGGTTACAGTGAACGTCATAGTACCCCAGTCAGTAGCTGGCATATTAAGGTGCCCCATCAACACCACTCCTTCCCCTTCCAGTCCACACTGCCCTTAATGTTAGCCAACAGGCAATCACTGAGGTCCTCCACTAGTTCTGGGGGCCTATATACCACACCCAACTTGATCTTCCCTCCCACGGGGGTTCACAAGGTGACCCATAGTGTCTCCACGTTGCCCTCTGCTTCCTCCACTCTCATAATCTCAATGGTATCCCTAATTAACATTGCTTCTCCTCCCTCCCTCTTTGCCCACCTTTCTATCCTTCCTTAGCACAAGGTACTCACTCAGATTAAGGTCCCAGTCATGGCAAGGGGTGGCCCAAGTTTTAGTGACCGCTGCTACATCCACCCCACCCTCAAACAGCATGGCCTAGAACTCAGGCATTTTATTCCCCAGGCTCCTGGCATTTATTTAAGCCACCCTCCAACCCTTGTCCCTACCCCTCTTTACCATATCCTCCCCAGATCTTTCATACATCCATCCACACTTCTCCCCGTGGGTACTGTCTGTTCCCTCTCTATAGGGTTTCAGGACAGTCCTACTGGTGGTATGAATGAAATCTGTCATCCCCTGTCATCCCCCATTTGAGAACTTCCTTCCCTATCGGATTTAGGTGAAGCCTATCCCAGGTGTACAGTCCTTTGTCTTCCCAAACTCCCCCCCCAGTCTCCCAACACCCCAATCCCCTGTGCTTCACCCCACTGCCCCACCTGATGAGGTGTTAAATAATCCCAAGAAGGACTGCATATTTCACTGATGTTATGAACACAGAAATGCAAGAAGACACTATTATCATGCTTTCTCAAAATTTGTGTTCCTCTCCCAGTTCACTACTCTGCTGAACAGTGATTACAGCAGAGGATGGCTCAGGATCAGCTGGAGAGGACATAGAGACCAAAACACCAATTCAGAGAGCATTGCAGCACCTTTGACACAGAAGCAGATTTCAGTGTCAAAGACACAGAATATTTTCTACTGAACTGGTGGGGAGGAGGGACGCTGTGGGTGGAAAGAGTGAATGGTAATTACTCGAGAGAAAACAAACTGCTGCAAAATCGTACTCTGTCCCCATTAACTGCTATGTCCAAGCACTCAATACAGACAGAGATCGAGACAGAGGACACTGCAGCAGATACCGTTTCAGTGTCTCTCTCTGTCTCCATATCTGAATGTGTCACTGTCTCAAAGGTGGTCACTGCAGCCCTCTCGCCACTTCCGAATCTCCATCTCTACCTTCCTGCGGAACCTGGTGATTCTCTGTGTGTGATGCTGTCCATGTCAAAAAAACAACTGCGACATTGGGATAATCATGAAAACTGTGTCTCTTACTGCAAAGAGGACTCCGCTAAGACTATGGCATGAGAAAACTTTGGTGGCAGGGTTCCATATCAATTACCTGCTGTCTTCTAAACCTCTCACAGTATCTCTCTCTCCCTCTCTCTCTCTATGTCTCTCAGGGTGCCACGGACAGAAAATACTGCACAGCCTGTCGGCAGGATTTTCACAACTGGAGATACATACACCACCCGCACTGCTGTGGAACACATAGACCATACCACACACACTACATCTGACAACTGTGCAGACACTCGGGCTTCGTGGTGCGTGTGACCGTGGGCAGAGGGGACTGGAGGAGAAGGGCATTTAATGGACAGCTGGGGTGCTGTGAAGACACTTGGCCTGAGGCCTGAGGCCTCACAACACTCAATAGGTGCATTAAATGCTTCTAAAACCACACCGTCTCATGCATTACTGCTTACATTACTCCATACAGTGGAGTGTGTTATAGCAATTATACCATGCGTTTGGTTAAACAAATACAAAATTGAAAAGTGTCATTATTTTGATTTTAAGAAGTAAATAGGGCCTGTATCCTGAAGATTTGAAAAAATAGTAGTGCATAAAAAGATGTGCTGTGCATCTGCTGCACATCCCAGAAATGTGCTGTGCAAAGTTAGGCAGACAAAAGGATGGCCTAAATCGACTCGGGCACCCATACACTGCAGTCATGCCAGGACAGAAGTACCCAAAGACATGTCCTGGCACACCATGGGCACAGCACAGAAAGCCATCCACCACACCGCACCCAGGACATAAACACCCAGCTGCCATATGCCAGTGCTGACAGGTGGCCCCCAGCACACCTGTGGAGCAGATTGGCAGTGTGACAAGGCAGTTAAGAGGGCAAGTGGTGCATATAGGGAGGGGACCTGCAGAAAGAGTGGTGGTGTTGCCTCTGAATAGATAGCTGGTAAGATCCCATTTGAACTAAGATTTCCAGTTCTGGATGCCATATCTCTAGAAGGACATAGAAAAAGTGGAGGCAGTACAGAGTAAGTCAACTAAAATGGTGCAGGGTCCACATTAAAAGCAATATGAAGAGAGACTAAAGGACCTCAATATGTAAACCCTGGATGAGAAGAGGGAGAGAGGGATATGAGAGAGACTTTTAAATACCTCATGTTGGTAAATAAGGTGCAGGACGGAAGTATTTTTTCAGGAAAAAGGTGCTCAAGAATGAGGGGATATGCTATGAACTGGAGAGGGGTAGATTCAGGAGAGATGTGAGGAAGCATCTCTTCACAGAAAGAGTGGTGGATTCCTGGAACAGGCTATCAGTGGAGGTGGTGGTGGCAAAAGCAGTGGTGAGGTTTGATAATGCACTGGATAGTCATAAGGCAATCTTGCTGGAAAGCAAGTGGTGGTGTGGTGGAGACAGAACAAGAGATATAATAGGGTCCGTGGGGATACCGTAGGTAGGGGAAAAGGGCAGACTAGGTGGGCCAAGTGGTCCTTTTCTGTTGTCAAAGTCTATGTTTCTGTATTTCACACAAAATGCTGCAGTTCACTTTTATTCACATTAAGTGCTCTAAATTTCTCCCACCCACCATCAAATGTATCATCAATCCTGGTACTCCATATTACCTGTTTGTGTGCAATTTGCTCTTTATTCCTACCCTTTCTGATCTCTCTCTCTCTCCGTTCCTCCCCCCAGCATACTGCCATTACCTGCCTGTAGCACTTGTTCTCTACCAGTAATCAATATCTGCTCCACAAACCGCCACCATTCACCTTAATATACATTGGCTGCACTGACCAAGTTGCTCTATATCCATCCCCACCTTGGTTCTCCATCCACTCACAACATGCCAACATTTTCCATATACATTAGCTGCTCTGCGGCACTTGATCTACACCTCCCTCCCTCCCTGATCTCTGCCCACCCCCACCCCACCACCCCAAAAAATGTTTTCTTACTACTCCTGGTAATTCATACTAACTGCTGTGTGCAATTAGCTCTCTATTTTTTGTTTTGGCTGACATAGAAAAAAGCAAAAAACAAATACAAGGGCTGATTCTGGTGATAGCTGTGGCCTGAGACATCTCGGGGCAAGTACAAGCAGCAGTACTTTGTGGTTGCCCTTACCTGTGTTCTATGGTTTGTTGTCCTACTTTTCATCCAGCAGGAGAAGGCCTTGCTGAGAGGCAAGGTGGTATGCTGGAGACCTGATAGCAGACCTTCTGTAGGGATTGGAGCTCTCGGTGAGGGAAAGGTTCAGGGCTGTTAGACTCTCATAAGATATGGGACTGGTCTCTAATCCCACCCTCTTCCATCCCTCCTACCCCAGACTACTGCACATTTATAGGGGAGGAGCTACCCTACAATCGGTGGACAGGAGCTGCCCTACAATTGGTGGACGGGACTGCCAGGTGCAGACAATTTTAGTCCCTGTACAGCAGTTAATGCCACGGGAGGAGCATATTTTTTAAAAGAGAAATCACACCCTTAGGCCTACAACAGAAACTTACAGCGGCAAGAGCGGATACTGAGAGACAGTGCCAACTGGGCTAAAGAAAGTGCTGCTTGGTGTGCTTTTGGGGATTTTCTGTGGGGAAATTTAATGTAAAGGAACATCACAGGTACAAGTAATGTAGTAACTGTTTGATCAGGAGCATTTGGGGCTGGATTGTGTGGGATGGGGAGGAGGGTGGACAATGAGTGATGAAAGCTGATAGAGGGACAATGAGGCAATGGAGATCACGTGACTGAGACAGCCAGTACGGAGGCTGCAGTCATGATATATTTCCTGGGGGCCAAGCGACCCACCACGTGAGTGTCCAGAAGCAGGAGTGTGGTATCTTGAGTGGCATCTGCAGAACATCAGCAGTGAAGACAACAGACAGCACACCATGCTGGGTGAGAGTGGGGAGCCTGCTCAGGAGGGCCAAACATGTTCAACATGGATAGGAAGAGTCCAAGGTGGGGAAAGGGTCACAGGGAATGGGACAGGACCCATTCATGGGTAGGGAAGATGGGAATAGGCAGCCAACCAAGGCGGGGGCTCAGAAGGGTTGTATGATGTCAAGGATGCGGTGCAGCCATATCCCTGGGAGTGGCATGGAGGGCAGGGGGCTGCATGGTATGCTGGCAGATGGGTCGGCTTAGGGAGAAGATTGGGTGGCTGAATATGGAGTTGGAGGCATGGAGGGGGCAGGTTTGGAAGGAACGTGGGTGCGATGGAAACCCGATGAGTCACTCAATACAGCCTGCAGCAGGCCAACAAGAGGGAAAGTTAGGTGGGTCAGGAGGTGGGCCACACAACCATGTGCTGTCATGTTCAGGCAGTGCAGACTGGAGATGGACCAGGCACAGAAACAAGGTTAAAGAAGTGTCAGAGCAGGGATATAAGCCTCAGGAAAGGGTGACTGGGGTCAGTGAGGTGAAGAGGATTATCAGTGCAAACAGATTCTCAGTTTTAGCTAGCCTGGAGGAGCAGGAATGGGCGGGTAGTGAAGCTACTGAGTTGGTTGGGGGGGAGGGGGGCACTATAGGAGAAAAAGGATGTAGCACAGAATTGGCGATGTGCTAGTGGTAGTCAAAGTAGATATAGAGGCAAGGGGCAGCAGGAAGCTGGCGATCCAGTAACGCCAGTGGGCATAAAGGAGAAAGGAGATGCTGGGAAGGGGGAAATAGCAGGTGGCCCGGGTGAGGCTGGAACAAGGGTGAGGAGGGGAACTCAAGTAAGAGAGCAATGCAACCTAGGGAAGGCACAGAGGGGGCAGTAGCAGAGGGGGTGGCAGGGTGGAGAGTGATGTAAAAGGTGTGGGGGAAGGGGAGGGGGAGCACAGGTAGCACCGGGACAGTTTCTATAATCAAGAACCCCCCCACTCAAACACACAACCAGAGTTCCATCCTGGCAGTCAGTAGTAAAAGGCACCATCATACCACCCCAGACTGCAAATCCCTCAATCTCTGCCCCATCATTGTTGGCTAGTGCACCCCACCCCCTTCAGCACCAACAACACTACCCCATATCCCCCATACCAGCTAGTCAATGCCATGGCTCTGGATGGCCAACGGCACAGCCCTCCACACACCTCCATGGCAGACGGCCATCAAACTGATGCTGGGAGCACACCACATACTGTATATATAACAGTGCACTCCCAATATCAGTTGAACAGTCAGTGGCCATAGAGGTGTGCAGAGGGCTGTGATGCTGGGCATCCACAGCCATTGAACCAACTGACTGGTACAGGGGGCAGGGGATGTTCTTGTAGGTGCCACGTGGGGGCATTGGCCACCAATGAAAGGGCAGGGGTTAAGGGATTGGCAGTTAGGGGTGGTGTGATGGTGCCTATCAAGACTGACTGGCTGCTTTTTACATTTGCTCCATTGGAGCAATAAAGGCAGACCAGGCTTAACCCAATGATCTCTCCTGTCATCTGCTCATATAAACTATGAGTATATCATCCATTAATGCACGGTCAGGTGCCCGAAGACAACCAATCACATCACTACTGTAGTTCACCTCTCCCCATGCTATAAATTTCTTTAATAAATACATAAATGCAAGAAATCAGTAATGAAATGATTTCTGACATTTGTGTGGAAATAAAATAGGACACTTTACTATTGTCAAATGTTACTGTACTTGCAAAAACAAATGTGAAGGGAAACACAGTCAAAGATCTAATGTATGGTAACTGCTGCCAAACCTCACTTTCTGTGTGTCTCTCCTCCAGCTGCAGAACAGCTGGACATGGTTCAGTCTCTCTCTTTTTCTTTCTGTATCAGTGTCTCTTCAATTAATTGGAGACTAGGAAGGAGACAAGGGATATGATAGAAACATTTAAGATCACCATAGAAACATACAAACATAGAAACTGTCAGCAGATAAGGACCACCAAGCCCATCCAGCCTGACCAAAAGCACTACACATGTTTGTGGCCTTTGATCCTAACTGGTCAATGACTTTTCACCCCACCTTCCCTCCTTTGAGGTACCCTTATGCCTGTCCCATGAATGTTTAAAACACAATACTGTGCCTGCACCCAACACCTCCTGTGGCACTCCATTCCATGAGTTCACCAACCTCTCTGTGAAGACAAACATCCTAACATTTCACCTCAACCTGCCACCTTCCAATTTCATATCATGACCCCTAGTTCTCATACATTGTTCATATTGCTTATATTGGAAGGTGATTACCCTGTGCACCTTGTTTATGCCCTAAAGGTACTGGAATGTTTCTATCGTATCCCCTCCATCCCTTCTCTCCTACAATGACTACATACTGGAGGGCCTTTAGTCTATCCTCCTATGTTTTCTGGTGCAAGCCCTGTACCATCTTAGTCACCCTTCTCTGGATCACCTCTACTCTGTTAATGTCTTCATGAAGCTGCAGTCTCCAGAATTGCACACAATACTCTAGGTGAGCCTTACCAATGTTTCATACAGTGTCTTCAACATGTCAGTCCTGCCAGTAATACCTCTGCCATTGCAAACCAGCATGCCACGGCCTTCCCTGCAACCTTTCTACTCTGCTTTGATGCCTTTAGGTCATCCAAAATGATAACCACCAGGTCTCTTTCTTCCTCGGTGAGTGTCAGCAACCCCCCCAACCCCATACTGTACTTCTGCCCAAAGTTTACTCTTCCAAGGTGCATTATTGTGCACTTCTTGGAACTGAAACTCAGTTGCCACACCTAAGACCATTTTTAAAACTTCTACAGGTAGAGGTGATTACATATAACATTAATGAGTCCACGCAAAAGCTAAGAAAGTCAACTGGAGGGACAGATTTTAAATAATATTTTGGATTGGTTGGGGGGAGTACATGCATCAAGAAAGAAAAAAATTACTTAAAAATATAAGAAAACTTAATTTTAAGAAAAGTGCAGGACAGAAATTTAATATAAAGTGGACTGCTTTAATTGATACAGATCCACAGGTATTAATTATTATAAAGCTTAATGTGAGAATAAAGCACAGACATTTCTTCATTACTATTAAAAACATCTGAAAGACACTACGTATACTGTAACAATAGATTACAGACATAAATTACAACACATAAACAGAAATATTATATGCTGGTATGTAGCACTGTACAGTATCAAGACATTATTGGCCATAGCAAAGCTACAATTTTAACAGAAGAAATAATTTTTTACAGCTGACAGTGAAAACATGCATTAAGACACAAGAAATAAAAAAGAAAATAGCCCTCAACTTATTTTAAATACTATACTGTATTACAGTCAGGTCACATCCTCTCGAAGTACATTTGCACAGATGCCCTTTCAAACGTTTTTATTTATAATGAATACTGTACATACAGATACCACACATAACACATTTCTATTTTGGGAAGGAAAGGGGGGGCAACTGCCTAATAGATGGGGGAGTGCAATAACATTGGGGAGAAAAATGAACCAGACTAATAAATACAAATGCTATGCTGTACAGTACAGTACTAGTGAACAGGGCACTTAAAGGAGCACATGGGAGACATTTTGACACGGGATGAATTTACTGTATGCCGTACAGTACTGTAGTGCACTTACACTCGATAAACACAGTACTACAATACCAGAAGGAGGGGAATCGACTGTATGATATTGTACAAGTAAGTTAAAGAAATAAGGTGTAATTGGAATAACTACAGTACAATACAGTAAATTGGAAATGTACTGTAAAGTACTGTACTGTACAGTATTGATTCACATGACCACATGGACATTATTACAGCTTGCAGGGCGCGAAAAAGGGAAGCCGTACGATGGAGCTGGACTTATCAAACAGATGACTGCACAGGATAAATACAAATTAATCTTAAGGTTTACATTTAAAAAAATAATTACTAATGGCCCTTTGGAAAGAAAATTACAGGATGCAAATGGTAGGGGTGGAAAAAAACCACACTTTCCAAAAAAAAGGTACAGTACAGGATGATGTGTTTCTTCAAAGAAAAAAATGCAAATGTATTTAAAAGCAGTCTTACAATACAGTTCAGTACTATTAGTACTACGCAAAAGCTAAATGCAGTACTGTACAGCAGTTTAAATGTATCCTTAAAACATGATGAAAGAATGTGGGACTGAAATCCACTGTACACTACTATAAGGGAAGCCATACAATGGATCATGAATTGGTGAAACAGACCACTGCTTGGGATAAATAAGAAGTTCTCTTAAGGTTTACATTTTTTTTAATTACTACAGTACTGGCATGATCAAAAGAAAATTACAGGATGCAAATGGTGGGGATGGGGGAAGCCAAAAAGAAGTACAGTAATGGGTGTTTCTTCAAAGAAAAAAAATTGCAATACAGTTCAGTACTACAATTTCGAATTTGTATCATGGAAAAGCTACAGTAAATACAGTACTGTGTAACACAGCTTAACGGTATCGGGAAAACATGATCAAAGAATGTGGAAAACGAAAATAGAATTATGCATAAAAACCATGAGGCTGTACAGTACAGTACAGTAATACTCTCCTAAAATATGTAACTAATTTACTGTAATGTTTATTAAGTTATCACTTACCTACAACAAATGTGAAGATTTTTACAATAAAGTACAAAGAGTACACTTAACTTTTTTCAGTACACTCGACTACAGTAAGTACTGTGGCATGAAGATTAGAACTACAAGATGGAGGGAAAGGGAGAGAAATGCAATGTGCTGGAGTGGGAGGAGACTAACAGTTTAAAACGAATTATGCAGACTAAATAACTCTAAAGGAATGCTGTGATGTTTATAAACTATGCACTGAAACTGCATTGGATAAACATTGCAAAAGAGCTCAGACCATTTTATAGAACAGTTTAAAGTGAGTTACATAGGAGCTGAAGGGTGCTTGGAAAACAGTTGGCAGCTTATGCAATTAGAGTTACCACTGCAGTAGCATCACATAAAAAAATGCTACACCAGTGATTTGAAGGAACAGTTTAATGTGACTTGTACCTGTAGCTATGAACTGCAAAGCTAAATTTGCTGTTAGGAAAAAATTGACAATGGAGGGACTTTGCATCAGTGAAGGTTTCTCTATTATTACATTTAAGACGGGGACAGGCATTCCCATCTGAAGCACTGATTTTGACTTTTCTTCTTGTGCAAATAGTCAGCAAGTGCATTTTCTAATCCAGGTACATTTGAATTAATATGAGACCCTGATCAGGCCCCACTGGGAGTACTGTGTGAAGTTCTGGACTCTTCAGTACAAACAAAGAGATTGACATAGTCAAGAGTGTAGGGATAGCAAAATGATCAGGGTATATGGGACAGAAGCTACAAGGAGAGGCTGGTGACCCTAAATGTGTTCACCATGGGGAAAAGAGGACTGAGAAGAGACATGACTTCATCTGTTTTTATACTCAATGGTATCGACAAGATTAAGCAGATAGAGGGCTTGCTCATCAGCACAGTGGCAGAGTTACCACTTACGACATTGGCGATCCAGGTTCAGGAATAAGCCTTAGTCACTGGAGCCAGTCAGGTGGTAGGAGAGTCAAACATTCCAATGGATGCTCCTCTCCTCTGACGCGGGAGTGCACTGGTGCCTTACTATAATACTGCTCCTGGGGTGACCATAGGGCGAGGTGCAGTGCAGGGCTGCAGGGTGGGGAAGAAGCCACCAGAGTTGATGGGCATGCACTCACTATGCACACATCTTGATGTCCAAGCACACAGCGTCCTCAAGGGAGGAAGAAACAAGAAGGTAAATCCCTTGGTCATGTAGAATGACAGCCCTCCAGACCACAGATCCCACACCCACTGACCTAGGCACTCTCCCCAGATGACTGGCTGAAGAATTTCCAAAGGATCTTGTCCCAACCTGAGGGTCCTGCTGTGAGGGGAAAGGAAAGCCACTGGGGTATGAGGTAAGCCCTGGGAGAAGGTGGGGGATGGAGCTGGTGCCGGGACTTGGAGAGGCTTGAGGGGGGCCAAGGGCATGCTGGGTGCTTAGGAGCACAAACAGAAAGTTACAAAAAAAAATTAAACAGGAAAAAAAAAAGATGAAACAGATGTTTGATCTTGTGTCCTCCAGCAGGATGCAGGGACATGCCCAGAAGCTCAGAGGAAGTAAATGCAAGGATAACATTAGGAGGCAGTTCTTCTCCCAGAGAGTAGTAAACCTATGGAACAGCCTACCAGCTGAGACAGTGGACATGAAGATAACATAGGCCTTCAAGGTAAGCCTGGACACATTTCTGTTCAATAAGGGAATCACAGGATACCCTGGGTAGGGAACCCCTTTAAATTATTATATGTTGGCACACCATTCTAATTCATCCCTGCTTATGAAGTGGGTGGTGGGTCTAGAGTCCATTCCAACTTTAAATGACTGTTATTTTATACAATTTGAAAAAATATATTAATGCTACTCACACACCTTTACAGTATATAGTATTTTGACAAAAGACCAAGACTTGGATACGGTTTCTAAATGAGCAGCAGACTCCATTCACAGGATTAACATACCTTGTAATGTACACACCTAGGATGCTTCTAATGCACTGCATATCCTCCAATATATGGCATCCATAATCACCACTTAAAGAATTAAAATAAATAATGTTTCAGTTTTCTAACCGGTATTTATGGTGTTTCTTTTTAGTCTGAAAGAGTGAAACATAAAACCGAAAAGAAATCCAATTAATGGTAATTTAAACTAATTAAGTAGCCTGTACAGTGTTTTTAAGCAGTCGGATTTATTCCCATGCATGCACTTGCAGCGTGCGTTTTTTGTCCCCTGTAATGTGAAAAGCAGGTGCATGGCTGCCGCCCAGATAAGTGAGAACGTGCTCAATGGGGAGACTCTTTTATGTGCATCTATTTTTGAATTTATAGCCCATTTCCAATTACTGCAATAATTGTTTAAGAGTTTTCTAGAATCAAAAAGTTTTGTTTGATCACTAATCTGTTCTTAAAAGGACTCAAAACCTCAACTACATACTTTTTAAATTAATTTTCTTCATGAATACATCTTAGTCAATACAGATTTGTGAGTCACAAGATCATGCTGTGCTGGGCTCTTTGTCTTTTCTTGAAACACCTGGCTTACTTTTCTTGTTGCCTAGAATTGCTGTTTCTTTTGTTAAAGGGGTTTCAGTGATATTATCCAACTGGTAATATGGAGATTAACAAACATTTATACATTCCTGAAACTCTTTTTTAATGGAATACAAGTCTAAAATGTGTGTGCTCATCTTTTGGAACTTGTAGGATATCTTTTAAATCAGAACCTACTTTGATTGAAGGCTAGGTTGTAGAAGACTGAGCTTTTGTATTGCAATGAATATTGTTACTATAATTTACAACATAATTAGATTTGATTTACAACTGTCACATACTAGATTACCTCTGTGGTGCTATTTATTATGTTAGACTCCATCTGGAACAGAAAGGGTACACAGTTTAATGACTTGATCTACCTAGGACAGAAAAGGTACACAATTTAATTATCTGATCTTACTTGTACTGAATGATAAACTCATTAACATTTTGTACTGAAATACAGACTAGGAATTAATATACTTACTGTAACTATAACATATGGAATCATGCAATGTCTTTTACTTGGTATGAAAAGGCACTAGATAAACTGAGGACTGTGGTATGTTTATCGCTGCAACTACACACTGTTTCTACCTGTGTTTTGCTTGTTCGAACCTTGTAAATCATTTTTCTTCTGTCTTGTACCTGCACATTGCATTTGCTGAGCTGTTGTATATTGTTTTCTCAAGCACTGTTTGTATTACTTAGGTTATCTGAACATAGTGTACTATATTCTCCAGCACTGTACGTTTGTATTACTTAGGTTATCTTTACGTAGTGTACTATATTCTTAAGCACTGTTTGTTTGTATTACTTAGGGTATCTGTAAGTAGTGTACTATATTCTCCAGCACTGTCTGTTTGTACTACTTAGGTTATCTGTATGTAGTGTACTATATTTTCCAGCATTGTTTGTTTGTATTACTTAGGTTATCTGCACGTAGTGTACTATATTCTCCAGCACTCTTTGTTTGTACTACTTAGGTTATCTGTACAAAGTGTACTATATTCTCCAGCACTGTTTGCTTGTATTACTCAGGTTATCTGTACGTAGTGTACTATATTCTCCAGCACTGTGTGTTTGTATTACTCAGGTTATCTGTACGTAGTGTACTATATTCTCCAGTACTGTACGTTTGTATTACTTAGGTTATCCGTACGTAGTGTACTATATTCTCCAGCACTGTACGTTTGTATTACTTAGGTTATCTGTACGTAGTGTACTATATTCTCCAGCACTGTACGTTTGTATTACTTAGGTTATCTGTACGTAGTGTACTATATTCCCCAGCACTGTTTGTTTGTATTACTTAGGTTATCTGTACGTAGTGTACCATATTCTCCAGCACTGTACGTTTGTATTACTTAGGTTATCTGTACGTAGTGTACTATATTCCCAAGCACTGTTTGTTTGATTTACCTAGGTCATCTGTATGTAGTGTACTATATTCCAAAGCACTGTTTGTTTGTATTACTTACGTTATCTGTACATAGTGTACTATATTCCCCAGCACTGTACGTTTGTGTTACTTAGGTCATCTGTACGTAGTGTACTATATTCCCCAGCACTGTTTGCATTACTTAGGTTATCTGTACATAGTGTATTATATTCTCCAGCACTGTACGTTTGTATTACTGAGGTTATCTGTACATAGTGTACTATATTCTCCAGCACTGTTTGTTTGTATTCCTTAGGTTATCTGTACATAGTGTACTGTATTCCCCAGCACTGTTTGTTTGTATTACTTAGGTTATCTGTAGGTAGTGTACTATATTCCCCAGCACTGTACGTTTGTATTACTTAGGTTATCTGTACGTAGTCGTACTATATTCTCCAGCACTGTTTGTTTGTATTACTTAGGTTATCTGTACGTAGTGTACTATATTCTCCAGCACTGTACGTTTGTATTACTTAGGTTATCTGTACGTAATGTACTATATTCTCCAGCACTGCACGTTTGTATTACTTAGGTTATCTGTACGTAGTGTACTATATTCCCCAGCACTGTACGTTTGTGTTACTTAGGTTATCTGTACGTAGTGTACTATATTCCCCAGCACTGTACGTTTGTATTATTTAGGTTATCTGTACGTAGTGTACTATATTCTCCAGCACTGTACGTTTGTATTATTTAGGTTATCTGTACGTAGTGTACTATATTCTCCAGCACTGTACGTTTGTATTACTTAGGTTATCTGTACGTAGTGTACTATATTCCCCAGCACTGTACGTTTGTATTACTTACGTTATCTGTACGTAGTGTACTATATCCTCCAGCACTGTTTGTTTGTGTTACTTAGGTTATCTGTACGTAGTGTACTATATTCCCCAGCACTGTACGTTTGTATTACTTAGGTTATCTGTACGTAGTGTACTATATTCCCTAGCACTGTTTGTTTGTATTACTTAGATTATCTGTACGTAGTGTACTATATTCTCCAGCACTGCTTGTTTGTATTACTTAGGTTATCTGTACGTAGTGTACTATATTCCCCAGCACTGTTTGTTTGTATTACTTAGGTTATCTGTACGTAGTGTACTATATTCTCCAGCACTGTTTGTTTGGATTACTTAGGTTATCTGTACGTAGTGTACTATATTCCCCAGCACTATACGTTTGTGTTACTTAGGTTATCTGTACGTAGTGTACAATATTCCCCAGCACTGTTTGTTTGTATTACTTAGGTTATCTGTACGTAGTGTACTATATTCTCCAGCACTGTGTGTTTGTATTACTTAGGTTATCTGTACGTAGTGTACTATATTCTCCAGCACTGTGTGATTGTACTACTTAGGGTATCTGTACGTAGTGTACTATATTCTCCAGCACTGTGTGATTGTATTACTTAGGTTATCCGTACATAGTGTACTATATTCTCCAGTACTGCACGTTTGTATTACTTAGGTTATCCGTACGTAGTGTACTATATTCTCCAGCACTGTACGTTTGTATTACTTAGGTTATCCGTACGTAGTGTACTATATACTCCAGCACTGTACGTTTGTATTACTTAGGTTATTTGTACGTAGTGTACTATATTCTCCAGCACTCTACGTTTGTATTACTTAGGTTTTCTGTACGTAGTGTACTATATTCTCCAGCACTGTACGTTTGTATTACTTAGGTCATCTGTAAATAGTGTACTATATTCTCCAGCACTGTTTGTTTGCATTACTTAGGTCATCAGTACGTAGTGTACTATATTCCCCAGCACTGTTTGTTTGTATTACTTAGGTTATCTGTACGTAGTGTACTATATTCTCCAGCACTGTTTGTTTGCATTACTTAGGTTATCTGTATGTAGTGTACTATATTCCCCAGCACTGTACATGTGTATTATTTAGGTTATCTGTACGTAGTGTACTATATTCTCCAGCACTGTTTGTTTGCATTTCTTAGGTTATCTGTACATAGGGTACTATATTCTCCAGCACTGTACATTTGTATTACTTAGGTTATCTGTACATAGTGTACTATATTCCCCAGCACTGTACGTTTGTGTTACTTAGGTTATCTGTACGTAGTGTACTATATTCCCCAGCACTGTTTGTATTACTTAGGTTATCTGTACATAGTGTACTATAATCTCCAGCACTGTACATTTGTATTACTTAGGTTATCTGTACATAGCGTACTATATTCCCCAGCACTGTACGTTTGTATTACTTAGGTTATCTGTACGTAGTGTACTATATTCCCCAGCACTGTACGTTTGTATTACTTAGGTTATCTGTACGTAGTGTACTATATTCTCCAGCACTGTTTGTTTGTATTACTTAGGTTATCTGTATGTAGTGTACTATATTCCCCAGCACTGTTTGTTTGTATTACTTAGGTTATCTGTACGTAGTGTACTATATTCTCCAGCACAGTTTGTTTGTATTACTTAGGTTATCTGTACATAGTGTACTATATTCCCCAGCACTGTACGTTTGTGTTACTTAGGTTATCTGTACGTAGTGTACTATATTCCCCAGCACTGTTTGTATTACTTAGGTTATCTGTACATAGTGTACTATATTCTCCAGCACTGTACGTTTGTATTACTTAGGTTATCTGTACGTAGTGTACTATGTTCCCCAGCACTGTACGTTTGTATTACTTAGGTTATCTGTACGTAGTGTACTATGTTCCCCAGCACTGTACGTTTGTATTACTTAGGTTATCTGTACGTAGTGTACTATATTCTCCAGCACTGTTTGTTTGTATTACTTAGGTTATCTGTACATAGTGTACTGTATTCCCCAGCACTGTTTATTTGTATTACTTAGGTTATCTGTACGTAGTATACTACATTCCCCTGCACTGCTTGTTTGTATTACTTAGGTTATCTGTACGTAGTGTACTATATTCTCCAGCACTGTACGTTTGTATTACTTAGGTTATCTGTACATAGCGTACTATATTCTCCAGCACTGTTTGTTTGTATTACTTTGGTTATCTGTACATAGTGTACTATATTCCCAGCACTGTTTGTTTGTATTACTTAGGTTATCTGTACGTAGTGTACTATATTCCCCAGCACTGTACGTTTGTGTTACTTAGGTTATCTGTACGTAGTGTACTATATTCTCCAGCACTGTACGTTTGCATTACTTAGGTTATCTGTACGTAGTGTACTATATTCCCCAGCACTGTATGTTTGTATTACTTAGGATATCTGTACGTAGTGTACTACATTCTCCAGCACTGTTTGTTTGTATTACTTAGGTTATCTGTACGTAGTGTACTATACTCCCCAGCACTGTTTGTTTGTATTACTTAGGTTATCTGTACGTAGTGTACTATATTCCCCAGCACTGTACATTTGTATTAGTATGGTTATCTGTACGTAGTGTACTATATTCTCCAGCACTGTTTGTTTGTATTACTTAGGTTAACTGTATGTAGTGTACTATATTCACCAGCACTGTACGTTGGTGTTACTTAGGTTATCTGTACGTAGTGTACTATATTCTCCAGCACTGTACGTTTGCATTACTTAGGTTATCAGTACATAGTGTACTATATTCCCCAGCACTGTACGTTTGTATTACTTAGGTTATCTGTACGTAGTGTACTATATTCTCCAGCACTGTTTGTTTGTATTACTTAGGTTATCTGAACGTAGTGTACAATATTCTCCAGCACTGTTTGTTTGTATTACTTAGGTTATCTGTACGTGGTGTACTATATTCCCCAGCACTGTTTGTTTGTATTACTTAGGTTATCTGTACGAGTGTACTATATTCCCAGCACTGTCATGCTTGTATTAGTTAGGTTATCTGTATGAGTGTACTATATTCTCCAGCACTGTTTGTTTGTATTACTTAGGTTATCTGTACGTAGTGTACTATATTCCAGCACTGTTTGTTTGTATTACTTAGGTTATCTGTACGTAGTGTACTATATTCTCCAGCACTGTTTGTTTGTATTACTTAGGTTATCTGTACGTAGTGTACGATATTCTCCAGCACTGTACGTTTGTGTTACTTAGGTTATCTGTACGTAGTGTACTATATTACCCAGCACTGTTTGTATTACTTAGGTTATCTGTACGTAGTGTACTATATTCTGCAGCACTGTTTGTTTGCATTACTTAGGTTATCTGTACATAGTGTACTGTATTCCCCAGCACTGTTTGTTTGCATTACTTAGGTTATCTGTACGTAGTGTACTATATTCCCCAGCACTGTACGTTTGTATTAGTTAGGTTATCTGTACGTAGTCTACTATATTCTCCAGCACTGTTTGTTTGCATTACTTAGGTTATCTGTACATAGTGTACTATATTCTCCAGCACTGTACATTTGTATTACTTAGGTTATCTGTACATAGTGTACTATATTCCCCAGCACTGTTTGTTTGTATTACTTAGGTTATCTGTACGTAGTGTACTATATTCTCCAGCACTGTTTGTTTGTATTACTTAGGTTATCTGTACATAGTGTATTATATTCCCCAGCACTGTACGTTTGTGTTACTTAGGTTATCTGTACGTAGTGTACTATATTCCCCAGCACTGTTTGTATTACTTAGATTATCTGTACGTAGTGTACTATATTCTCAGCACTGCATGCTTGTATTACTTAGGTTATCTGTACATAGTGTACTATATTCCCCAGCACTGTACGTTTGTATTACTTAGGTTATCTGTACGTAGTGTACTATATTCTCCAGCACTGTTTGTTTATATTACTTAGGTTATCTGTACATAGTGTACTATATTCCCCAGCACTGTTTGTTTGTATTACTTAGGTTATCTGTACGTAGTGTACTATATTCCCCAGCACTGTACGTTTGTATTAATTAGGTTATGTGTACGGAGTGTACTATATTCTCCAGCACTGTTTGTTTGTATTACTTAGGTTATCTGTATGTAGTGTACTATATTCCCCAGCACTGTTTGTTTGTATTACTTAGGTTATCTGTACGTAGTGTACTATGTTCTCCAGCACTGTTTGTTTGTATTATTTAGGTTATCTGTACATAGTGTACTATATTCCCCAGCAGTGTACGTTTGTGTTACTTAGGTTATCTTTACGTAGTGTACTATGTTCCCCAGCACTGTTTGTGTTACTTAGGTTTTCTGTACGTAGTGTACTATATTCCCCAGCACTGTTTGTATTACTTAGGTTATCTGTACATAGTGTACTATATTCTCCAGCACTGTACGTTTGTATTACTTAGGTTATCTGTACATAGTGTACTAAATTCCCCAGCAGTGTACGTTTGTATTACTTAGGTTATCTGTATATAGTGTACTATTTTCTCCAGCACTGTTTGTTTGTATTACTTAGGTTATCTGTACGTAGTGTACTGTATTCCCCAGCACTGTTTGTTTGTATTACTTAGGTTATCTGTACGTAATGTACTATATTCTCCAGCACTGTACGTTTGTATTACTTAGGTTATCTGTACGTAGTGTACTATATTCCCCAGCACTGTACGTTTGTGTTACTTAGGTTATCTGTACGTAGTGTACTATATTCCCCCGCACTGTACGTTTGTATTATTTAGGTTATCTGTACGTAGTGTACTATATTCTCCAGCACTGAACGTTTGTATTATTTAGGTTATCTGTACGTAGTGTACTATATTCTCCAGCACTGTACGTTTGTATTACTTCGGTTATCTGTACCTAGTGTACTATATTCCCCAGCACTGTACGTTTGTATTACTTAGGTTATCTGCAACGTAGTGTACTATATCCTCCAGCACTGTTTGTTTGTATTACTTAGGTTATCTGTACGTAGTGTACTATATTCACCAGCACTGTACTGCTTGTAGTTATTTAGGTTATCTGTACGTAGTGTACTATATTCCTAGCACTGTTTGTTTGTATTACTTAGATTATCTGTAATGTAGTGTACTATATTCTCCAGCACTGCTTTTGTTTGTATTACTTAGGTTATCTGTACGAGAGTACTATATTCCCAGCACTGTTTGTTTGTATTACTTAGGGTTATCTGTACGTAGTGTACTATATTCTCCAGCACTGTTTGTTTGGATTACTTAGGTTATCTGTACGTAGTGTACTATATTCCCCAGCACTGTACGTTTGTGTTACTTAGGTTATCTGTACGTAGTGTACAATATTCCCCAGCACTGTTTGTTTGGATTACTTAGGTTATCTGTACATAGTGTACTATATTCCCCAGCACTGTACGTTCGTGTTACTTAGGTTATCTGTACGTAGTGTACAATATTCCCCAGCACTGTTTGTTTGTATTACTTAGGTTATCTGTACGTAGTGTACTATGTTCTCCAGCACTGTGTGTTTGTATTACTTAGGTTATCTGTACGTAGTGTACTATATTCTCCAGCACTGTTTGTTTGTATTACTTAGGTTATCTGTACGTAGTGTACTATATTCTCCAGCACTGTGTGTTTGTATTACTTAGGTTATCTGTACGTAGTGTACTATATTCTCCAGCACTGTGTGATTGTACTACTTAGGTATCTGTAATGTATGTACTATATTCTCCAGCACTGTGTGATTGTATTATTTAGGTTATCCGCAGTATAGTGTACTATATTCTCCAGTACTGCACGCTTGTGTTACTTTAGGTTATCCGTATTTAGTGTACTATATTCTCCAGTACTGCACGCTTGTATTACTTAGGTTATCCATAATGTAGTGTACTATATTCTCCAGCACTGTACTGCTTTGTATTACTTAGGTTATCTGTACGTAGTGTACTATATTCTCCAGCACTCTACGTTTGTATTACTTAGGTTATCTGTACGTAGTGTACTATATTCTCCAGCGCTGTGCGTTTGTATTACTTAGGTCATCTGTACATAGTGTACTATATTCTCCAGCACTGTTTGTTTGCATTACTTAGGTTATCTGTACGTAGTGTACTATATTCCCCAGCACTGTTTGTTTGTATTACTTAGGTTATCTGTACGTAGTGTACTATATTCTCCAGCACTGTTTGTTTGCATTACTTAGGTTATCTGTATGTAGTGTACTATATTCCCCTAGCACTGTACATGTGTATTATTTAGGTTATCTGTAACGAGTGTACTATATTCTCCAGCACTGTTTGTTTGCATTTCTTGTTAAGTCTGTACATAGTGTACTATATTCTCCAGCACGGGTACATTTGTATTATTTAGGTTATCTGTACATAGTGTCCATATTCCCAGCACTGTACTCTTGTGTTACTTAGTTATTCTGTAATGAGTGTACTATATTCCCCAGCACTGTTTGTATTACTTAGGTTATCTGTACATAGTGTACTATAATCTCCAGCACTAAACATTTGTATTACTTAGGTTATCTGTACATAGTGTACTATATTCCCCAGCACTGCACGTTTGTATTACTTAGGTTATCTGTACGTAGTGTACTATATCCTCCAGCACTGTTTGTTTGTATTACTTAGGTTATCTGTACATAGTGTACTATATTCCCCAGCACTGTTTGTTTGTATTACTTAGGTTATCTGTACGTAGTGTACTATATTCCCCAGCACTGTACGTTTGTATTACTTAGCTTATATGTACGTAGTGTACTATATTCTCCAGCACTGTTTGTTTGTATTACTTAGGTTATCTGTATGTGGTGTACTATATTCCCCAGCACTGTTTGTTTGTATTACTTAGGTTATCTGTACTAGTGTACTGTATTCTGAGCACAGTTTGTTTGTATTACTTAGGTTATCTGTACATAGTGTATTATATTCCCCAGCACTGCACGCTTGTGTTACTTAGGTTATCTGTAATGAGTGTACTAGTATTCCCCAGCACTGTTTGTATTATTTAGGTTATCTGGTACATAGTGTACTATATTCTCCAGCACTGTACGCTTGTATTAGTTAGGTTATCTGCACGTAGTGTACTATGTTCCCAGCACCTGTACGTGCTTGTATTACTTAGGTTATCTGTACGTAGTACTATATTCCCAGCACTGTCACGCTTGTATTACTTAGGTTATCTGTACAGATAGTACTATATTCTCCAGCACTGTTTGTTTGTATTACTTAGGTTATCTGTATAGTGTACTGTATTCTCAGCACTGTTTATTTGTATTACTTAGGTTATCTGTACGTAGTATACTCATATTACCCTGCACTGTACTGCTTGTATTACTTAGGTATCTGTAACGTAGTGTACTATATTCTCCAGCACTGTACGCTTGTATTACTTAGGGTTATCTGTACGTAGTGTACTATATTCCCAGCACTGTTTGTTTGTATTACTTTTGGTTATCTGTACATAGTACTATATTCTCCAGCACTGTTTGTTTGTATTACTTAGGTTTATCTGTACGTAGGTACTATATATTCCAGCACTGTACGTGCTTGTGTTACTTAGGTTATCTGTATGAGTGTACTATATTCTCCAGCACTGAACGTTTGTATTACTTAGGTTATCTGTACGTAGAGTGTACTATATTCTCCAGCACTGTAATGCTTGCATTACTTAGGTTATCTGTACGTAGTGAACTATATTCCCCAGCACTGTACGCTTGTATTACTTAGGTTATCTGGTATGAGTGTACTATATTCTCCAGCACTGTTTGTTTGTATTACTTAGGGTTATCTGTAATGTAGTGTAACTATATTCCCCAGCACTATTTGTTTGTATTATTTAGGTTATCTGTTACGTAGTGTACTATATTCCCCAGCACTGTACGCTTGTATTAGTTAGGTTATCTGTAGTGTACCATTATTTCCAAGCACCTGTTTGTTTGTATTACTTAGGTTATCTGTACGTAGTGTACTATATTCCCCAGCACTGTACGTTGGTGTTACTTAGGTTATCTGTACGTAGTGTACTATATTCTCCAGCACTGTACGTTTGCATTACTTAGATTATCTGTACGTAGTGTACTATATTCCCCAGTACTGTACGTTTGTATTACTTAGGTTATCTGTACGTAGTGTACTATATTCTCCAGCACTGTTTGTTTGTATTACTTAGGTTATCTGTACGTAGTGTACTATATTCTCCAGCACTGTTTATTTGTATTACTTAGGTTATCTGTACGTAGTGTATTATATTCCCCAGCACTGTTTGTTTGTATTACTTAGGTTATCTGTACGTAGTGTACTATATTCCCCAGCACTGTACGTTTGTATTAGTTAGGTTATCTGTACGTAGTGTACTATTTTCTCCAGCACTGTTTGTTTGTATTACTTAGGTTATCTGTACGTAGTGTACTATATTCCCAGCACTGTTTGTTTGTATTACTTTAGGTTATCTGGTACGTAGTGTACTATATTCTCCAGCACTGTTTGTTTGTATTACTTAGGTTATCTGTAATGTAGTGTACTTATATTCCCAGCACTGCACGCTTGTCTTACTTAGGTTATCTGTATGTAGTGTACTATATTTCCCAGCACTTTTGTATTACTTAGGTTATCTGCACGTAGTGTACTATATTCTGCAGCACTGTTTGTTTGCATTACTTAGGTTATCTGTATAGTGTACTGTATTCCCAGCACTGTTTGTTTGTATTACTTAGGTTATCTGTAATGTATACTATATTCCCTGCACTGTTTGTTTGTATATTTAGGTTATCTGCACGTAGTGTACTATATTCCCCAGCACTGTACGTTTGTATTAGTTAGGTTATCTGTACGTAGTCTACTACATTCTCCAGCACTGTTTGTTTGCATTACTTAGGTTATCTGTACGTAGTGTACTATATTCTCCAGCACTGTTTGTTTGTATTACTTAGGTTATCTGTACATAGTGTACTATATTCCCCAGCACTGTTTGTTTGTATTACTTAGGTTATCTGTACGTAGTGTACGTACTATTCCCAGCACTGTACCTTTGTACTATTCTAGGTTATGTGTGTAATGGAGGTACTATATTCTCCAGCACTGTTTGTTTGTATTACTTAGGTTATCTGTATGTAGTGTACCATATTCCCCAGCACTGTTTGTTTGTATTACTTAGGTTAACTGTACGTAGTGTACTATATTCTCCAGCACGGTTTGTTTGTATTATTTAGGTTATCTGTACATAGTGTACTGTATTCCCCAGCAGTGTACGTTTGTGTTATTTAGGTTATCTTTACGTAGTGTACTATGTTCCCCAGCACTGTTTGTGTTACTTTGGTCATCTGTACGTAGTGTACTATATTCCCCAGCACTGTTTGTATTACTTAGGTTATCTGTACATAGTGTACTATATTCTCCAGCACTGTACGTTTGTATTACTTAGGTTATCTGTTCATAGTGTACTAAATTCCCCAGCAGTGTACGTTTGTGTTACTTAGGTTATCTGTACATAGTGTACTATATTCTCCAGCACTGTTTGTTTCTATCACTTAGGTTATCTGTACATAGTGTACTGTATTCCCCAGCACTGTTTGTTTGTATTACTTAGGTTACCTGTACGTAGTGTACTATATTCCCCAGCACTGTACGTTTGTATTTCTTAGGTTATCTGTAAGTAGTGTACTATATTCTCCAGCACTGTTTGTTTGTATTACTTAGGTTATCTGTACATAATGTACTATATTCCCCAGCACTGTTTGTTTGTATTACTTAGTTATCTGTACATAGTGTACTATATTCCCATAGCACTGCACGCTTGTGTTACTTAGGTTATCTGTACGTAGTGTACTATATTCCCAGCACTGTGTTATTTGTATTACTTAGGTTATCTGTACGAGTGTACATTATATTCCTCAGCACTGAACGCTTGTGTTACTTAGATTATCTGTATGTAGTGTACTATATTCCCAGCACTGTTTGTTTGTATTACTTGGGTTATCTGTACGTAGTGTACTATATTTCTAGCACTGTACGCTTGTATTACTTAGGTTATCTGTACGTGAAAAGTATATATCTCTCCAGCACTGCTTCTTTGTATTACTTTAGGTTATCTGTAATGCTGTGTACTATATTCACCAGCACTGTTTGTTTGTATTACTTAGGTTATCTGCAATGTAGTGTACTATATTCTCCAGCACTGTTTGTTTGTATTACTTAGGTTATCTGTACGTAGTGTACTATATTCCCCAGCACTGTAATGCTTGTGTTACTTTAGGTTATCTGTAATGAGTGTACTAGTATTCCCAACACTGTTTGTTTGTATTACTTAGTTTATCTGCACGTAGTGTACTATATTTCCCAGCAGTGTAAGTTTGTGTTACTTAGGTTATCTGTACGTAGTGTACTATATTCCCAGCACTGTTTGTTTGTACATTTAGGTTATCGCTACGAGGTACTATATTCTCCAGCACTTTGTGTTTGTATTACTAGGTTATCTGTACGTAGTGTACTATTCTCCAGTACTGTTTGTTTGTATTATTTAGGTTATTCAAATGTAGTGTACTATATTCCAGCATTGTGTGTTTGTATTACTTAGGTTATCTGTACGTAGTGTACTATTTTCCAGCACCGTGTGTTTGTATTACTTAGGTTATCTGCGTGATTTAGTGTACTATATTCCAGTACTGTACTGTTTGTATTTCTTAGGTTATCCCTGACGAGGTACTATATTCTCCAGCACTGCACGTTTGTATTATTTAGTTTCCTGTACGTAGTGTACTATATTCTCCAGCACTGTACGCTTGTATTACTTAGGTTATCTGTAACGTAGGTGTACTATATTCCCAGCACTGTATGTTTGTATTACTTAGGTTATCTTGTACGTAGTGTACTATATTCCCAGCACCGTTTGTTTGTATTACTTAGGTTATCTTTCAGAGTGTACTATATTCCCAGCACTGTAATGCTGGTGTTACTTCGGTTATCTGTAATGAGGTACTATATTCTCCAGTACTGTACGTTTGCATTACTTAGGTTATCTTTAAATAGTGTACTATATTCCCCAGCACTGTACGTTTGTATTACTTAGGTTATCTGTACGTAGTGTACTATATTCTCCAGAACTGTTTGTTTGTATTACTTAGGTTATCTGTACGTAGTGTTCTATATTCTCCAGCACTGTTTGTTTGTATTACTTAGGTTATCTGTACGTAGTGTACTATATTCCCCAGCACTGTTTGTTTGTATTACTTAGGTTATCTGTACGTAGTGTACTATATCTCCCCAGCACTGTACGCTTTGTATTAGTTAGTTATCTGCAATGTAGTGTACTATATTTCCAGCACTTCTTGTTTGTATTACTTAGGTTATCTGTATTGTAGTGTACTATATTCCCAGCACTGTTTGTTTGTATTACTTAGGTTATTTGTAATGAGGTACTATATTTTCCAGCACTGTTTGTTTGTATTACTTAGGTTATCTGTACGTAGGTACTATATTCCACAGCACTGCACGCTTTGTGTTACTTAGGTTATCTGTAATGTAGGTACTATTTCCCTCAGCACTGTTTGTATTACTTAGGTTATCTGTAACATAGTGTACTATATTCTACAGCACTGTTTGTTTGTGATTACTTAGGTTATTCAGGTCATAGTGTACTGTGCATTCCCAGCACTGTTTGTTTGTATTGGTGTTTAGGTTATCTGTACGCATGTACTATACTCCCAGCACTGTACGCTTGTATTAGTTAGGTTATCTGTAATGAGTCTACTATATTCTCCAGCACTGTTTGTTTGCATTACTTAGGTTCTCTGTACATAGTGTACCATATTCTCCAGCACTGTACATTTGTATTATTTAGGTTATCTGTACATGTGTACCATATTCCCAGCACTGTTTGTTTGTATTATTTAGGTTATCTGTAACGAGTGTACTATATTCTCCAGCACTGTTTTTTGTATTACTTAGGTTATCTGTACATAGTGTATTATATTCCCCAGCACTGTACGCTTGTGTTACTTAGGTTATCTGTACGTAGTGTACTATATTCCTCAGCACTGTTTGTGTATTACTTAGATTATCTGTACATATTGTGTACTATATTTCCAGCAGCAGTGTACGCTTGTATTACTTTGGTTATCTGTACATAGTGTACTATATTCTGCACTGTACTCTTGTATTACTTCTAGTTATCTGCAATTTATGTACTATATTCTCCAGCACTGTTTGTTTGTATTACTTAGGTTATCTGTGCATAGTGTACTATATTCCCCAGCACTGTTTGTTTGTATTATTTAGGTTATCTGCTGCTAATTGTATGTATTCCCAGCACTGTACGCTTGTATTTACTTTAGGTTGTGTACGGGTGTACTATATTCCAGCACTGTTTGTTTGTATTACTTAGTTATCTGTATGTAGTACTATATTCCCCAGCACTGTTTGTTTTGTATTACTTTGGTTATCTGTACGTAGTGTACTATATTCCCCAGCACTGTACGTTTGTGTTACTTAGGTTATCTAGACGTAGTGTACTATATTCCCCAGAACTGTTTGTTTGTATTACTTAGGTTATCTGTACGTAGTATACTATATTCCCCAGCACTGTACGTTTGTGTTACTTAGGTTATCTGTACGTAGTGTACTATATTCCCCAGCACTGTTTGTTTGTATTACTTAGGTTATCTTTACGTAGTGTACTATATTCTCCAGCACTTTGTGTTTGTATTACTTAGGTTATCTGTACGTGAGTGTACTATATTCTCCAGCACTGTTTGTTTCTATTACTTAGGTTATCTGAATGTAGTGTACTATATTCTCCAGCACTGTGTGTTTGTATTTTTAGGTTTATCTGTACGTAGTGCTCTTTTTCTCCAGCACTGTGTGTTTGTATTACTTAGGTTATCCGTACGTTAGTGTACTATATTCTCCAGCACTGTGTGCTGTATTACTTAGGGTTATCTGTACGTAGTGTAATTATATTCTCCAGCACTGCACGTTTGTATTACTTAGGTTATTCTGGTAGTGTACTATATTCCCAGCACTGATGTTTGTATTACTTAGGTTATCTGTACGTGAGTGTACTATATTCCCAAAGCACTGTTTATTTGTATTACTTAGGTTATCTTCAGAGGTACTATATTCCGCAGCACTGTCATTTTGGTGTTACTTAGGTTATCTGTGATGTAGTGTACTAGTATTCTCCAGCACTGTACGCTTGCATTACTTAGGTTATCTGTACATAGTGTACTATATTCCCCGACTGTACATTTGTATTATTTAGGTTATCTGTAATGTAGTACTATATTCTCCAGCACTGTTTGTTTGTATTACTTAGGTTATCTGTAATGAGGTACTATATTCTCCAGCACTTTTTGTTTGTATTACTTAGGTTATCTGAAATTAGTGTACTATATTCCCAGCACTGTTTGTTTGTATTACTTAGGTTATCTGCACGTAGTGTACTATATTCCCCAGCACTGTACTGCTCAGATTAGTTAGGTTATTTGTATGTAGTGTACTATATTTCAGCACTGTTTGTTTGCGGTTACTTTGTATTATCTGTACGTGTACTATATTCCCAGCACTGTTTGTTTGTATTACTTATTTTATCCGGAATGTAGTGTACTATATTATCCAGCACTGTTTGTTTGTATTACTTAGGTTATCTGTACGTAGTGTATTATATTCCCCAGCACTGCACGCTTGTGTTATTTAGGTTATCTGTGTAGGTGCGTACTATATTTCCCAGCACTGTTTGTATTACTTAGGTTATCGGCACGTAGTGTACTATATTCTGCAGCACTGTTGTTTGGTATTACTTAGGTTATCTGTACATGTGTACAGTATTCCCAGCACTGTTTGTTTGTATTACTTAGGGTTATCTGTACTGAGGTACTATATTCCCAGCACTGTACGCTTGTATTAGGTGGTGGTTATCTGCACGTAGTCTACTATATTCTCCAGCACTGTTTGTTTGCATTACTTAGGTTATCTGTACATAGTACTATATTTCCAGCACTCGTACATTTGTATTACTTAGGTTATCTGTACATAGTGTACTATATTCCCCAGCACTGTTTGTTTGTATTACTTAGGTTATCTGTACGTAGTGTACTATATTCTCCAGCACTGTTTGTTTGTATTACTTAGGTTATCTGTACATAGTGTATTATATTCCCATCACTGCACGCTTGTGTTACTTAGGTTATCTGCACCAATGAATTATATATTCTCCAGCACTGCACGCTTGTATTACTTTAGGTTATCTGCATAGTGTACTAAATTCCCCAGCAGTACGCTTGTTCTTTATTTCAGGTTATCTGTACATAGTGTACTATATTCTCCAGCACTGTTTGTTTGTATTACTTAGGTTATCTGTACATAGTGTACTGTATTCTGGCACTGTTTGTTTTGTATTACTTAGGTTATCTGTACGTAGTGTACTATATCTCAGCACTGTAATGCTTTGTATTTTAGTTATCTGTAAGTAGTGTACTATATTCTCCAGCACTGTTTGTTTGTATATACTTAGGTTATCTGTACATAATGTACTATTCCCCAGCACTGTTTGTTTGTATTACTTTAGGTTATCTGTATCGTAGTGTACTATATTCTCCAGTACTCGTTTGTTTGTATGACTTAGGTTATCTGTAGATAGTGTACTCATATTCCCAGCACTGTACGCTCGTGTTACTTTAGGTTATCTGTATGTAGTATTATATTCCCCAGCACTGTTTGTATTACTTAGCTTATCTGTACATAGTGTACTATATTTCCAGCACTGTACGTTTTGTATTACTTAGGTTATCTGTAATAGTGTACTATATTCTCCAGCACTGTACGCTTGTATTACTTAGGTTATCTGTACATATACTATATTCTCCAGCACTGTTTGTTTGTATTACTTAGGTTATTTGCACGTAGTGTACTGTATATACCCAGCACTGTTTGTTTGTATTACTTTAGATTATCTGTACGATGGTACTATATTCTCCAGCACTGTTTGTTTGTATTACTTAGGTTATTTCTGTAATGTAATGTACTATATTTCAGCATTGTTTGTTTGTATTAGTTAGGTTATCTGTGTAGTGTACTATATTCTCCAGCACAGTGTGTTTGTATTACTTAGGTTATCTGTACATAGTGTTCTATATTCCCCAGCACTGTACGTTTGTGTTACTTAGGTTATCTGTACGTAGTGTACTATATTCCCCAGCACTGTACATTTGTATTACTTAGGTTATCTGTACGTAGTGTACTATATTCCCCTGCACTGTACATTTGTGTTACTTAGGTTAACTGTACGTAGTGTACTATATTCTCCAGCACTGTTTGTTTGTATTACTTAGGTTATCTGTACGTAGTGTACTATATTCTCCAGCACTTTTTGTTTGTATTACTTAGGTTATCTGTACGTAGTGTACTATATTCCCCAGCACTGTTTGTTTGTATTACTTAGGTTATCTGTAACGTAGTGTACTATATTCCCAGCACTGCACGTCAGACAGTTAGGTTATCTGCACGTAGTGTACTATATTCTCCAGCACTGTTTGTTTGTATTACTTTGGTTATCTGTACGTAGTGTACTATATTCCCCAGCACTGTTTGTTTGTATTACTTATTTTATCTGTACGTAGTGTACTATATTATCCAGCACTGTTTGTTTGTATTACTTAGGTTATCTGTACGTAGTGTACTATATTCCCAGCACTGCACGCTTGTGTTACTTTTAGTTATCTTAATGTGAGTGTACTATATTCCCAGCACTGTTTGTATTACTTAGGTTATCGGGTACGTAGTGTACTATATTCTGCAGCACTGTTTGTTTGTATTATTTAGGTTATCTGTGCATAGTGTGCAGTATTCCCAGCACTGTTTGTTTGTATTACTTAGGTTATCTGTGTAATGTGTGGTCTATATTCCCCAGCACTGCACGCTTGTATTAGGTAGGTTATCTGTACGTAGTCTACTATATTCTCCAGCACTGTTTGTTTGCATTACTTAGGTTATCTTGTACATAGTGTACTATATTCTCCAGCACTGTACATTTGTATTACTTAGGTTATTTGTACAATAGTGTACTATATTCCCAGCACTGTTTGTTTGTATTACTTAGGTTATCTGTAATGTAGTGTACTATATTCTCCAGCACCGTTTGTTTGTATTATTTAGGTTATCTGTACATAGTGTATTATATTCCCAGCACTGTACGCTTGTGTTACTTAGGTTATCTGTACGTGTGTACTTATATTCCCCTGGCACTGTATCGCTTGTGTTACTTTAGGTTATCTGTACGTAGTGTACTATATTCCCCAGCACTGTTTGTATTACTTAGGTTATCGGTACGTAGTGTACTATATTCTGCAGCACTGTTTGTTTGCATTACTTAGGTTATCTGTACATAGTGTACAGTATTCCCCAGCACTGTTTGTTTGTATTAATATTTAGGTTGTATGTTAGTGTACTATATTCCCCAGCACTGCACGTTTGTCATTGTAGGTTATCTGTACGTAGTCTACTATATTCTCCAGCACTGTTTGTTTGCATTACTTGGTTGGTTATCTGCACATAGTGTACCTATATCTCCAGCACCGTACATTTGTATTACTTAGGTTATCTGTACAGTGTACTATATTCCCCAGCACTGTTTGTTTGTATTACTTGGTTTATGTGCAATGTAGTACTATATTCTCCAGCACTGTTTGTTTGTATTACTTAGGTTATCTGTACATTGTGTATTATATTCCCCATCACTGTACGCTTGTGTTACTTAGGTTATCTGTAATGTAGTGTACTATATTCTCCAGCACTGCACGCTTGTATTACTTAGGTTATCTGTACATGTGTACTAAATTTCAGCAGTGTACGCTTGTATTACTTAGGTTATCTTGTCATAGTGACTATATTCTCCAGCACTGTTTGTTTGTATTACTTAGGTTATCTGTACATAGTGTACTGTATTCCCCAGCACTGTTTGTTTGTATTACTTAGGTTATCTGTACGTAGTGTACTATATTCCCCAGCACTGTACGTTTGTATTTCTTAGGTTATCTGTAAGTAGTGTACTATATTCTCCAGCACTGTTTGTTTGTATTACTTAGGTTATCTGTACATAATGTACTATATTCCCCAGCACTGTTTGTTTGTATTACTTAGGTTATCTGTACGTAGTGTACTATATTCTCCAGCACTGTTTGTTTGTATGACTTAGGTTATCTGTACATAGTGTACTATATTCCCCAGCACTGTACGTTCGTGTTACTTAGGTTATCTGTATGTAGTGTACTATATTCCCCAGCACTGTTTGTATTACTTAGCTTATCTGTACATAGTGTACTATATTCTCCAGCACTGTACGTTTGTATTACTTAGGTTATCTGTACATAGTGTACTATATTCCCCAGCACTGTACGTTTGTATTACTTAGGTTATCTGTACATAGTGTACTATATTCTCCAGCACTGTTTGTTTGTATTACTTAGGTTATTTGTACGTAGTGTACTGTATTACCCAGCACTGTTTGTTTGTATTACTTAGATTATCTGTACGTAGTGTACTATATTCTCCAGCACTGTTTGTTTGTATTACTTAGGTTATCTGTACGTAATGTACTATATTCCCCAGCATTGTTTGTTTGTATTAGTTAGGTTATCTGTACGTAGTGTACTATATTCTCCAGCACAGTGTGTTTGTATTACTTAGGTTATCTGTACATAGTGTTCTATATTCCCCAGCACTGTACGTTTGTGTTACTTAGGTTATCTGTACGTAGTGTACTATATTCCCCAGCACTGTACATTTGTATTACTTAGGTTATCTGTACGTAGTGTACTATATTCCCCTGCACTGTACATTTGTGTTACTTAGGTTAACTGTATGAGTGTACTATATTCTCCAGCACTGTTTGTTTGTATTACTTAGGTTATCTGCAATGTAGTGTACTATATTCTCCAGCACTTTTTGTTTGTATTACTTAGGTTATCTGTAATGTAGTGTACTATATTTCCAGCGCTTTTTTAGTTTGTATTACTTAGGTTATCTGTAACGTGGTACTATATTCCCCAGCACTGTAATGCCCGTATTAGTTAGGTTATCTGTACGTAGTACTATATCTCCAGCACTGTTTGTTTGTATTATTTAGGTTATCTGTACGTAGTGTACTATATTCCCAGCACTGTTTGTTTGTATTACTTATTTTATCTTGTACGTAGTGTACTATATTATCCAGCACTGTTTGTTTGTATTACTTAGGTTATCTGTACGTAGTGTACTATATTCCCCAGCACTGTACGTTTGTGTTACTTAGGTTATCTGTACGTAGTGTACTATATTCCCCAGCACTGTTTGTATTACTTAGGTTATCGGTACGTAGTGTACTATATTCTGCAGCACTGTTTGTTTGCATTACTTAGGTTATCTGTAACATAGTGCAGTATTCCCCAGCACTGTTTGTTTGTATTACTTAGGTTATCTGTAATGAGGTACTATATTCCCAGCACTGTCAATGCTTGTATTAGGTAGGTTATCTGTACGTAGTCTACTATATTCTCCAGGCACTGTTTGTTTGCATTACTTAGGTTATCTGTACATAGTGTATACTATATTCTCCAGCACTGTACATTTGTATTACTTAGGTTATCTGTACATAGTGTACTATATTCCCAGCACTTGTTTGTTTGTATTATTTAGGTTGGTCTGTATGTAGTGTACTATATTCTCCAGCACTGTTTGTTTGTATATTTAGGTTATCTGTATATAGTGTATTATGTCCCCAGCACTGTACGTTTTTGTGTTACTTAGGTTATCTGGACGTAGTGTACTATATCTCAGCACTGTTTGTATTACTTAGGTTATCTGTACATAGTACTATATTCCAATGTACGCTTGTATTATTTAGGTTATCTGTACATAGGTACTAATTCTCAGCAGTGCACGCTTTGTGTTACTTAGGTTATCTGTACATAGTGTACTATATTTCCAGCACTGTTTGTTTGTATTACTTAGGTTATCTGTACATAGTACTGTATCTCCAGCACTGTTTTGTTTGTATTACTTAGGTTATCTGTACGGAGGTACTATATTCCCAGCACTGTACGCTTTTGTATTTTTTAGGTTATCTGTAAGTGTGTACTGTATCTCCAGCACTGTTTGTTTGTATTACTTAGGTTATCTGTACATAATGTTTTATATTCCCCAGCACCGTTTGTTTGTATTACTGGGTTATCTGCACGCAGATTATATTCTCCAGCACTGTTTGTTTTGTCTGACTTAGGTTATCTGTACATGGTGTACTATATTCCCAGCACTGTACGCTCGTGTTACTTATGGTTATCTGTGTGGTGTACTATATTCCCAGCACTGTTTGTGTTATTTAGCTATCTGTACATAGTGTACTATATTTCCAGCACTGTACGCTTGTATTTAGGTTATCTGTACATAGTGTACTATATTCCCAGCACTGTACGCTTGTATTACTTGGGTTATCTGTACATGTGTTGCTATTCCAGCACTGTTTGTTTGTATTATTTTGGGTTATTTGTGCTGTGTACCGTGTTGCCCGGTACTGTTTGTTTGTCTACGATTATCTGTACGTAGGGTATGTTCTCCAGCACTGTTTGTTTTAGTACTTAGTTATCTGTACGTAATGTACTATATTCCCCAGCATTGTTTGTTTGTATAGTTAGTTATCTGTACGAGTGTACTATATCTGCAGGGCAGTGTGTTGTATTACTTTGGTTATCTGTACATAGTGTTCTATATTCCCAGCACTGTACGCTTGTGTTACGAGGTTATCTGTACGTAGTGTTTTATATCTCAGCACTGTACATTTGTATTACTTGTTATCTGTACGTAGTGTACTATATTCCTGCACTGTACATTTGTGTTACTTAGGTTAACTGTAGTGTGTACTATATTCCCAGCACTGTTTGTTTGTATTACTTTGTTATCTGTACGAGTGTACTATTCCCAGCACTGTTTGTTTGTATTACTCAGGTTATCTTATGTAGTGTACTATATTTCCAGCACTGTGTTTGTATTACTTAGTTATCTGCATAGTACTATATTCTCCAGCACTGTTTGTTTGTATTAGTTAGTTATCTGCAGTAGGTACTATATTCTCCAGCACAGTGTGTTTGTATTGTTTAGGTTATCTGTACATAGTGTACTATATTCCCAGCACTGTATGCTTGTATATTTAGTTATCTGTACGAGTGTACTATATTCCCCAGCACTGTACATTTGTATTACTTAGGTTATCTGTAACGTAGTGTACTATATTCCCCAGCACTGTGTGTATTTGTGTTATTTAGGTTAACTGTACGTAGTGTTCTATATTCCCAGCACTGTTTTTTTTGTATTACTTTGGTTATCTGGGAGTGTGTCTATCTTCCTAGCACTGTACGCTTGTATTACTTAGTTATCTGTACGTAGTGTATTATATTTCCAGCACTGTTTGTTTTATTATTTAGGTTATCTGTATGCTGTGTACTATATTCCCATACTGTTTGTTTGTATTACTTAGGTTATTTAACGTAGTGTACTATATTCCCCTGCACGTTTTGTGTTACTTGTATCTTACGTAGGTACCATTCCCAGCACTGTTTGTTTATTATTTAGTTATCTGTAATGAGTGGTACTATATTCCCCAGCACTGTACGCTTGTGTTACTTATGTTATTGTAATGTAGTGTACTTTATTCTCCAGTTGTTTGTATTACTCAGGTTATTTACGAGTGTACAATATTCTCCAGCACTGTTTGTTTGTATTACTTTGGTTATTGTACTAGTGTACTATATTCTCCAGCACTGTATGCTTGTTACTTAGGTTATCTGTACGTAGTACTATATCTCCAGCACTGTGTTTGTATTACTTAGGTTATCTGTAATGAGGCACATATTCTCCAGCACTGTGTTTTGTATTACTTAGGTCCGTGACGTAGTACTATATTCTCCAGTACTGCACGTTGTATTATTTAGTCCCACGTAGTGTAATATATTTCCAGTACTGTACGCTTGTATTACTTAGTTATCCGGACGTAGTTGTATTTCCAGCACTGCACGCTTTTTGTCTACTTAGTTATCTGTATGTAGTGTACTATATTCCAGCGCTGTACGCTTATATTAGGTTATTCTATGTAGGTATTATGTTCTCTAGCACTGTGTGTTTGTATTACTTAGGTTATCTGTACATAGTGTACTATATTCCCCAGCACTGTTTGTTTGTATTAGTTAGGTTATCCACGTAGTGTACTATATTCCCCAGCACTGTAATGCTTGTGTTATTTAGTTATCTGTAGTGTACTATATTCTGGTATTGTTTGTATTATTGATTATTGGTATAGTGTACTATATTCTCCAGCAGTGTACGCTTATTACTTAGGTTATTCACATAGTGTACTGTATCTCAGCACTGTGCTTGTATTACTTAGGTTATCTGCACGTAGTGTACTATATCCCAGCACTGTTTGTTTGTGTTATTTAGGTTATCTGTGGAAGTGTACTATATTCCCAGCACTGTACGCTTGTATTACTTAGGTTATGTAATGAGGTACTATATTTCCAGCATTGTTTGTTTGTATTACTTAGGTTATCTGTATGTAGTACTATATTCTGAGCACTGTTTGTTTGTATTACTTTTGTATCTTCATGAGGTACTATATTCCAGCACTGCATGTTGTGTTACTTAGGTTATCTAGACGTGTGTACTGTATTCCCTAGAACTGTTTTTTGTAGCTTACTTAGGTTATCTGTGTTTGTATACTATATCTCTAGCACTGTACGCTTTGTGTTACTTAGGTTATCTGTAACGTGTACCAGTGTTCCCAGCACCGTTTGTTTGTATTACTTAGGTTCTCACGAGTGTACTATATTCTCCAGCACTTGTGTTTGTATTACTTAGGTTATCTGCACGAGGTACTCTATTCTCAGCACTGTTTGTTTTTATTATTAGGTTATCTGTACGTAGGCTATATTCTCCAGCACTGTGTGTTTGTATATTTAGTTATCTGCGTGAGTGTACTTTTTCTCCAGCACTGTGTTTGTATTACTTAGGTTATCCGTACGGTGTACTATATTCTCCAGCACTGTGCTTGTATGCTTAGGTTATCTGTACGTAGTTATATTTTTCAGCACTGTACGTTTGTATTATTAGGTTATTTAGCAGTGCTATATTCCCAGCACTGTATGTTTGTGTTGCTTTGTTATCTGTAATGTAGTGTACTATATTCCCAGCACTGTTTATTTGTATTACTTAGGTTATCTTCTAGTGTACTATATTCCGCAGTACCGTACTTTGGTGTTACTAGTTATCTGCATGTAGTACTATATCTCCAGCACTGTACGCTTGTATTACTTAGTTATCTGTACATAGTGTACTATATTCCCAGCACTGTACATTTGTATACTTAGTTATCTGTACGTAGTGTACTGTATTCTCCAGCACTGTTTGTTTGTATTTTTTAGGTTATCTGTACGTAGTACTATATTCCAGCATGTTTGTTTGTGTTTAGTTATCTGTAATGTAGTGTACTATATTCCCAGCACTGTTTGTTGTATTACTTAGGTTATCTGTATGTAGTGTACTATCTTCTGCACTGCATGCTCGTATTAGTTAGGTTATCTGTACGTAGTGTAGTATTCTCCAGCACCGTTTGTTTGTATTACTTAGGTTATCTGCATTGGCTATATTCTCAGCACTGTTTGTTTTGTATTACTTAGGTTATCTGTACTGGTGTGCTATTATCCAGCACTGTTTGTTTTGTTTCTTAGGTTATCTCACGTAGTGTACTATATTCCCCAGCACTGTACGCTTGTGTTACTTAGGTTATCTGCAGTGGGTACTATATCTCCAGCACGTTTGTATTACTTAGGTTATCTGCACGTAGTGTACTATATTCTGGAGCACTGTTTGTTTGCATTACTTAGGTTATCTGTACATAGTGTACAGTATTCCAGCACTGTTTGTTTGTATTACTTAGGTTATCTGGACGTAGTGTACTATATTCTCAGCACTGTACGCTTGTATTGTAGGTTATCTGATGTAGTCACTATTTCCAGCACTGTTTGTTTGGATTACTTAGTTATTGTACAGTGTACTATATTCTCCAGCACTGTATTTGTATTACTTTAGTTATCTGTACATAGTACTATATTCCCAGCACTGTTTGTTTGTATACTTAGGTTATCTGTATGTAGTGTACCATATTCCAGTACCGTTGTTTGTATTACTAGGTTATCTGTGCATAGTGTATTATATTCCCCAGCACTGTACGCTTGTGTTACTTAGGTTATCTGTAGTGTACTATATTCCCAGCACTGTTTGTGTTACTTAGGTTATCTGTACATAGTGCACTATATTCCCAGCACTGCACGCTTGTATTACTTAGGTTATCTGTTTAGTGTGTACTAAATTCTACAGTTACGCTATATTACTTAGGTTATCTGTACATAGTGTACTATATCTCCAGCACTGTTTGTTTGTATTATTTAGGTTATCTGTACATAGTGTACTGTATTCCAGCACTGTTTGTTTGTATTATTTAGGTTATCTGTAATGAGTGTATTATATTCCCAGCACTGCACGCTTGTATTTTAGGTTATCTGTGTAGTGTACTATATTCTCCACTGTTTGTTTGTATTATTTGGTTATCTGTACAATGTACTATATTCCCCAGCATGTTTGTTTGTATTACTTTAGTTATCTTGTGAGGTATTATATTCTCCAGCACTGTTTGTTTGTATGATTTAGGTTATCTGTACATAGTGTACTATATTCCCAGCACTGTACGTCGTGTTACTTAGGTTATCTGTATGTAGTACTATATTCCCAGCACTGTTTGTATTACTTAGCTTATCTGTACATAGTGTACTATATTCTCCACTGTACGTTTGTATTACTTAGGTATCTGTACATAGTGTACTATATTCCTTGGCACTTTGTTGCTTGTATTATTTAGGTTATCTGTAATAGTGGTATTATATTCTCCAGTACTGTTGTTTGTATTACTTAGTTATTTGTAGTGTGCTGTATTACCCAGCACTGTTTGTTTGTATTACTTAGATTATCTGTACGTAGTGTACTATATTCTCCGCACTGTTTGTTTGTATTACTTAGGTTATCTGTAATGAGTACTATATTCCCAGCATTGTTTGTTTGTATTAGTTAGTTATCTGTACGTAGTGTACTATATTCTCTGTTACAGTGTGTTTTGTATTTAGTTATCTGTACATAGTGTACTATATTCCCTTGCACGGTAATGCTTGTGTTACTTAGGTTATCTGTACGTAGTACTATATTCCCCAGCACTGTACATTTGTATTACTAGGTTATCTGTACGTAGTGTACTATATTCCCAGCACTGTGCATTTGTGTTATTAGGTTAACTGCACGTAGTACATATTCCCAGCACTGTTTGTTTGTATTACTTTGTTATTCATGAGTGTACTATATTCTTAGCACTGTTTGTTGTATTACTCAGGTTATCTTTATGTAGTGTACTATATTCCAGCACTGTGTGTTTGTATTATTTAGTTATCTGTACATAGTGTACTATATTCTCCAGCACTGTTTGTTTGTATTAGTTAGTTATTCACGTAGTACATATTCTCCTGAGTGTGTTTGTATTACTAGTTATCTGTACATAGTGTACTATATCTCAGCACTGTACGCTTGTGTTACTTAGGTTATCTGTACGTAGTACTAGTTCCCCAGCACTGTACATTTGTATTACTTATTATCTGCATGTAGGTACTATTTCCCCCAGCACTGTATATTTGTGTTACTTAGGTTAACTGTACTGGGTACTATATTCCCAGCACTGTTTGTTTGTATTATTTTTGGTCTGTACGTAGGTACTATATTTCCTAGCACTGTACGTTTGTATTACTTAGGTTATCTGTAATGTAGTGTACTATATTTCTCCAGCACTGTTTGTTTGTATATTTAGGTTATCTGGTGCTGTGTACTATATTCCCCAGCACTGTTTGTTTGTATTATTTAGGTTATTCAGTAGTGTGTACTATATTCCCAGCACTGCATGCTTTGGTATTTAGGTTATCTGAGGTACTATATTCTGGCACTGTTTGTTTGTATATTTAGTTATTTATTTAGTGTATTATATTCCCCAGCACTGTACGCTTGTGTTACTTAGTTATCTGTAGTAGTGTACTTTATTCCCCAGCACTGTTTGTTTGTATTACTTGTGTTATCTTTACGTAGTACAATATTCTCCAGCACTTGTTTGTATTACTTAGGTTATCTGTACATAGTGTATTATATTCTCCAGCACTGTACGCTTGTATTACTTAGGTTATCTGTACGTAGGTACTATATTCTCCAGCACTGTGTGTTTGTATTATTAGGTTATCTGTACGTAGTGTACTATATTCTCCAGCATGTTTTTTTGTATTACTAGGTTATCCGACGTAGTGTACTATGTCTCCAGTACTGTACGCTTGTATTACTTAGGTTATCCGTACGTGTGTACTATATTCTGTTCTGATGCTTGTATTACTTAGGTGTCTGTATGTTGTACTATATTCTCCAGCACTGCACGCTTGTATTACTTAGGTTATCTGTAATGAGGTACTATGTTCTCCAGCACTGTGTGTTTGTATTATTTAGGTTATCTGTATATTGTACTATATTCCCAGCACTGTTTGTTTGTATTACTTTGTTATCTTCTAGTGTACTATATTTCCAGCACTGTTTGTTTGTATTACTTAGTCATCTGTTCATAGTGTACTATATTCCAGCACTGTTTGTTTGTATTACTTACTATCTGTACGTAGTGTACTATATCCTGCACTGCACGCTTGTATTATTTAGTTATCTGTACGTAGGTACTATATTCCCAGCACTGTTTGTTTGTTTACTTAGGTTATCTGTACATAGTGTACTATATTCTCCAGTACTGTTTGTTTGTATTATTTAGGTTATCTGTACGTAGTGTACTATATTCCAGCACTGTGTGTTTGTATTACTTAGGTTATCTGTACGTAGTGTACTATATCTCCAGCACTGTGTGTTTTGTGTTATTTAGGTTATCTGTACGTAGTACTATATTCCAGTACTGTACGCTTGTATTACTTAGGTTATCCGACGAGGTACTATATTCTCCAGCACCGTATGCTTGTATTATTTAGGTTATCTGTATGTAGTGTACTATATTCTCCAGCACTGTACGCTTGTATTATCGGTTATCTGCATGTAGGTACTATATCTCCAGCACTGTGTTTGTATTATTAGTTATCTGTACATAGTACTATATTCCCAGCACTGTTTGTTTGTATAGTTGTTATCTTTCGTAGTGTCATATTCTCCAGCACTGTTTGTTTGTATATTTAGTCATCTGTTCATAGTGTATTTTCTCGCACTGTTGTTTGTATTTACGCTATCTGTTTAGTGTACTATATTCCCAGCACTGTACGCTTGTATTATTTGGTTATCTGAATAGTGTACTATATTCTCGGCACTGTTTGTTTGTATTACTTAGTTATCTGTACGGTGTACTATATTCTCCAGCACTGTTTGTTTGTATTACTTAGGTTATCTGTACGTAGTGTACTATATTCCCAGCACTGAACGCTTGTATTACTTAGGTTATCTGTACGAGTGTATATATTTCCCAGCATTGCATGCTTGTATTACTTTGGTTATCTGTACGTAGTGTACTATATTTCAGCACTGTTTGTTTGTATTACTTAGTTATCTGTATGTTGTGTACTATATTCCCTACACTGTTTGTTTGTATTACTTTAGGTTATCTCTCCGTAGTGTACTATATTCCCCAGCACTGTACGTTGTGTTATTTAGGTTATCTGTACGTAGTGTACTATATTCCCAGCACTGTTTGTTTGTTTATTTAGTTATCTGTAATGTAGGTACTATATTCCCCAGCACTGTACGCTTGTGTTACTTGTGTTATCTGTACGTAGTGTACTATTCCCCAGCACTGTTTGTTTGTATTACTAGTTATCTTTACGTAGTGTACTATATTCTCCAGCACTGTGTGTTTGTATTACTTAGGTTATCTGTACTTTAGTGTACTATATTCTCCAGCACTGTGTGTTTGTATTACTAGGTTATCTGTTACGTGGGTACTATATTCTCCAGCACTGTGTGTTTGTATTATTAGGTTATCTGTACGAGTGTACTATATTCTCCAGCACTGTGTGTTTGTATTATTAGTTATCCGTATTTAGTTATTATATTCTCCAGTACGTAATGCTTGTATATTTAGGTTATCTGCACGTAGGTACTATATCTCCAGCATTGCACGCTTGTATTACTTAGGTTATCTGTATGTAGTGTTCTATATTCTCCAGCACTGTACGCTTGTATTACTTAGTTATCTGTACGAGGTACTCATGTCTCCAGCACTGTGTTTGTATTATTTAGTTATCTACATAGTACCATTCCCAGCACTGTTTGTTTGTATTACTTAGGTTATCTTTCGTAGTGTATTATATCTCCAGCACTGTTTGTTGTATTACTTAGGTCATCTGCCTGGTGTACTATATTCTCCAGCACCGTTTGTTTGTATTACTTACGTTATTGTACGTAGTGTACTATATTCCCAGCACTGTACGCTGTATTATTTGTTATTGTATGTAGTGTACTATATTCTCCAGCACTGTTTGTTTGTATTACTTAGGTTATCTGTACATGGTGTACTATATTCTCCAGCACTGTACGTTTGTATTACTTAGGTTATCTGTACGTAGTGTACTATATTCCCCAGCACTGAACGTTTGTATTACTTAGGTTATCTGTACGTAGTGTATACTATATTCTCCAGCACTGTTTGTTTGTATTACTTAGGTTATCTGTACATAGTGTACTATATTCCCCAGCACTGTTTGTTTGTATTACTTAGGTTATCTGTACGTAGTGTACTATATTCCCCAGCACTGTACGCTTGTATTACTTAGGTTATCTGCATGTAGTGTATACTATATTCCCCAGCACTGTTCGTTTGTATTACTTAGGTTATCTGTACATAGTGTACTATATTCCCCAGCACTGTTTGTTTGTATTACTTAGGTTATCTGTACGTAGTGTACTATATTCTCCAGCACTGTGTGTTTGTATTACTTAGGTTATCTGTACATAGTGTACTATATTCTCCAGCACTGTTTGTTTGTATTACTTAGGTTATCTGTACGTAGTGTACTATATTCTCCAGCACTGTTTGTTTGTATTACTTAGGTTATCTGTACGTAGTGTACTATATTCTCCAGCACTGTGTGTTTGTATTACTTAGGTTATCTGTACGTAGTGTACTATATTCTCCAGTACTGTTTGTTTGTATTACTTAGGTTATCCGTACGTAGTGTACTATATTCTCCAGCACTGTATGTTTGTATTACTTAGGTTATCTGTATGTAGTGTACTATATTCTCCAGCACTGTGTGTTTGTATTACTTAGGTTATCTGTACGTAGTGTACTATATTCTCCAGCACTGTGTGTTTGTATTACTTAGGTTATCTGTACATAGTGTACTATATTCCCCAGCACTGTTTGTTTGTATTACTTAGGTTATCTTTCCTAGTGTACTATATTCTCCAGCACTGTTTGTTTGTATTACTTAGGTCATCTGTTCATAGTGTACTATATTCTCCAGCACTGTTTGTTTGTATTACTTACGTTATCTGTACGTAGTGTACTATATTCCCCAGCACTGTATGTTTGTATTATTTAAGTTATCTGTACGTAGTGTACTATATTCTCCAGCACTGTTTGTTTGTATTACTTAGGTTATCTGTACATGGTGTACTATATTCTCCAGCACTGTTTGTTTGTATTACTTAGGTTATCTGTACGTAGTGTACTATATTCCCCAGCACTGAACGTTTGTATTACTTAGGTTATCTGTACGTAGTGTACTATATTCTCCAGCACTGTTTGTTTGTATTACTTAGGTTATCTGTACATAGTGTACTATATTCTCCAGCACTGTTTGTTTGTATTACTTAGGTTATCTGTACGTAGTGTACTATATTCCCCAGCACTGTACGTTTGTATTACTTAGGTTATCTGTACATAGTGTACTATATTCTCCAGCACTGTTTGTTTGTATTACTTAGGTTATCTGTACATAGTGTACTATATTCTCCAGCACTGTTTGTTTGTATTACTTAGGTTATCTGTACTTAGTGTACTATATTCCCAGCACTGTTTGTTTGTATTACTTAGGTTATCTGTACGTAGTGTACTATATTCTCCAGCACTGTTTGTTTGTATTACTTAGGTTATCTGTACATAGTGTACTATATTCCCCAGCACTGTTTGTTTGTGTTACTTAGGTTATCTGTACGTAGTGTACTATATTCCCCAGCACTGTTTGTTTGTATTACTTAGGTTATCTGTACATAGTGTACTATATTCTCCAGCACTGTTTGTTTGTATTACTTAGGTTATCTGTACATAGTGTACTATATTCCCCAGCACTGTACATTTGTGTTACTTAGGTTATCTGTACTTAGTGTACTATATTCTCCAGCACTGTTTGTTTGTATTACTTAGGTTATCTGTACATAGTGTACTATATTTCCCAGCACTGTTTGTTCGTATTACTTAGGTTATCTGTAAGTAGTGTACTATATATCCCCAGCACTGTACATTTGTATTACTTAGGTTATCTGTAATTAGTGTACTATATTCCCCAGCACTGTTTGTATTACTTAGGTTATCTGTACATAGTGTACTATATTCTCCAGCACTGTTTGTTTGTATTACTTAGGTTATCTGTACGTAGTGTACTATATTCCCCAGCACTGTACGTTTGTATTACTTAGGTTATCTGTACATAGTGTACTATATTCTCCAGCACTGTTTGTTTGTATTACTTAGGTTATCTGTACATAGTGTACTATATTCTCCAGCACTGTTTGTTTGTATTACTTAGGTTATCTGTACATAGTGTACTATGTTCCCCAGCACTGTTTGTTTGTATTGCTTAGGTTATCTGTACGTAGTGTACTATATTCTCCAGCACTGTTTGTTTGTATTACTTAGGTTATCTGTACATAGTGTACTATATTCCCCAGCACTATACGTTTGTGTTACTTAGGTTATCTGTACGTAGTGTACTATATTCCCCAGCACTGTTTGTATTACTTAGGTTATCTGTACATAGTGTACTATATTCTCCAGCATTGTACGTTTGTATTACTTAGGTTATCTGTACGTAGTGTACTATATTCCCCAGCACTGTACGTTTGTATTACTTAGGTTATCTGTACATAGTGTACTATATTCCCAGCACTGTACGTTTGTATTACTTAGGTTATCTGTACGTAGTGTACTATATTCTCCAGCACTGTTTGTTTGTATTCATTAGGTTATCTGTACATAGTGTACTGTATTCCCCAGCACTGTTTGTTTGTATTACTTAGGTTATCTGTACGTAGTGTACTATATTCCCCAGCACTGTACGTTTGTATTACTTAGGTTATCTGTACGTAGTGTACTATATTCTCCAGTACTGTTTGTTTGTATTACTTAGGTTATCTGTACGTAGTGTACTATATTCCCCAGCACTGTTTGTTTGTATTACTTAGGTTATCTGTAAGTAGTGTACTATATTCTCCAGCACTGTTTGTTTGTATTACTTAGGTTATCTGTAGATAGTGTACTATATTCCCCTGCAGTGTTCGTTTGTGTTACTTAGGTTATCTGTATGTAGTGTACTATATTCCCCAGCACTGTTTGTATTACTTAGGTTATCTGTACGTAGTGTACTATATTCTGCAGCACTGTTTGTTTGCATTACTTAGGTTATCTGTACATAGTGTACTATATTCTCCAGCACTGTACATTTGTATTGGTCAAGTTATTTTTGCTCCTCTTGTTGTAGTGGATGTGCCAGCTTTGTGGCCCGGGTCATTCCTGAAAACAGTCCCTGAGACCAGTGTACCTACCTGGTTACCAGATTAATAAATAAATAAGTATTCCTTATGGACTCATCTCAGATTAAGAGAAACTCCTGATGGTGCCCATTTCAAATTGGAAGTCATTTGGGTTCTGTGCTTGGCTCACATGCCATGGAATAGGTTATTAAAGGAAAGAAGAAAGGCCTCCTTCCTTGGGGAATTTTAGTGAGCTCTTAAAAATGTATTTCAGTTCTGTGGTTTTCAGCTGTATATATATGTATGCATGTACAGCATGTATGCATGGTATACATTTAGCAGCTCTTGTTCAATTGATTTACTGTTTGTATTTGTTAGACTGTTGTAAGGTGCTTAGACTGTCCACAGAAAAGTGTCAAAATAAGCAAGAATGTCCACAGAAGGGTGTTAAATAAACAAGGATGTTTTTATTGTTATACTTGCATTATACATTTAAACTTTCCACTTAAAAATATAAATTCTAAGAACTATAGAAAAACTGAATCAGTAGTGTGCTTCTATTTTCATTTCAGGTGTTTGAATGGTAAACTTTTCTATAGGCTATTGGTAATTTAAAAGTTGTAGCTTAGAAAGGTCCACACATTTTTATTTTACAATGCATTTGCCATACACAGGATAGCCCAGCTGATATGAAATATCTTGTTTTCAGTGGAGTCTTGCTTCTACCCATTACCACAAGTGGGTGGACTGGAACACTAGGAGGTTAAGTAACTTGCCCTAAGTTAACCAGTGAATATTTAGCCCTACTGGGGTTTGAACCTTTGATCTTTTGGCTCTTAAACCAGTGCTCTAACCATTATATAGCACTGCATATGCATATAATGTCTCTGTTTACTTTGAAGTACTTTCATCTGTTTCTAGTGAGAAATCAGAAAATAATCATACTTTTCTCTCATATCAGCATTAAACAGGAAATGAGTTTTTGGAGCAAAGCAGTCTAAATAGCTAAAACCTATACAGAATGGTAGATCTGCTAATGGTTCATACTTTCTCAGTCAAATTCCTCTGTAAAGGCTGAGTTTGTGTGAGCAATCGTCTAAGGCATATTTGGTCAGAACTGGTTAATGATATGAAAACCAGTTCTGTGTCTTATTATCTAGACAGATTTTCATAAGTTTCTCCATATCTCATGACAGAACATTGTATAGACATGTAATGCATAACCTTGGTTTATATATTGATTTGATGGTAACCTGCTTTCTTATTTCATGTGCTTTCATGCTGTTTCATGATATTATTAGCCTCAGCCTCTGGTCCATAAGGCATTCAAGGGGATGAAAGGCTTTATCAGGAGACAGTAAAAGTGGTAAGATGGAATGCAATTAATTTAAATGAGCCACCTGCAGGACCTGGTGTTGAAATTTAATGGAAGTAAATGAAGCATTGAAGCCCACCCATAGATAGCAGCACAACCATTAAAATGCTTTTCTCACACACAATGTGTAAAGATTTTGCATACTGCATATTATATACACTTCTATAGTATAGATAGTATGTTACAGACATTTATACAATAGCAGTTTGTTAAATACCATTTCAGAAAGTGTGCTTTGAAAAAAAATATTCAAATGCAATTTGCAGACTAAGCGCAATTCTGTTATAGATGCATTTTGTTGGACAGATACGTATTTTCATGCCAAACCCCAGAAAGGCTAATTTGAAGTACAGCTCTTTTATAGAGCTAATTCCATGGACAAATGTATGCAGCTAAACATTTTCTTCCCATGGTAAATACAAATAAAACAGAGTTGAATAGTTCGAGGTTGAAAACCTTTTTTTGTTTCCATAAGTCATCCTCTTTCACAATAGTTTTCTTTGCTACACTTCAAAAGTTAAAACATGCACTCATGACACAAGCATGTAGAAGTATAGAATATGCAACTTAATCTTGTTGTTTTATGTAAGCAGTAAGACACAACATGCGGTGTAGTGCTGGGGGTACTTGTTTGGTCAGGGTCATAGTGATGCCCGATGCTACAAGTGGAGGGCCTTACAGCACCTGAAAGTGCAGTTACCTTCCAATAATGCACACCCCTGGAGTGTATTTTTGTACTTAGAAAATGGAAATGAGAAAAGATACGCAGATTTTTTTTTAAATAGCTTTAATAATAATCATATGTTTATTTTGTAAAATAATTATTCTGCTTTGGTCAGTTAGTGGCAGAAAGAGCACAGAGACACTGGGTCTTTTTTTATTTCTTTTTTTAGGGCAATATTGGGAAATTAACATATGACATTAGAATACTATCAACCAATCAGGTTAAAGCATTTCCCCAACCCATTTTCCAGTATGGTTATATAGTCAGCATGATGTTGCATGAAGATTTCAATAATCTCAGAGTTACATATTCATTAGGCATTAGGCAGAAGGGGATTGGGTTCTGGGATCTAAGTAGGTCGAAGGAACATATGGGCAGACTAGATGGACCCTTGCTCTCCTTCTGTCATCTTTGTTCTATGTTTCTATGTTTCTAAATGTCATTCTTGAACAAAAATACATATTAAGTTCAGTTAAGGAAAATGTTATTCATTACAGATATGCTTATGCAAGGATAATAGGGGTAATTGAAATCAGACCTTAAGTGTTATTTCATTATATGTATGAAAGCAGGCATTTGTATAATTCAGTTATTTTGTGTTTGTATCTGCATATGAGGAATTCAATGGTTATTTTTGAATTGTAATGTGGATAGAGATATGGGCTTTGAATAAGCACCTGCTACATTACAAAAGAATTGTTATGTGGAAAAAAAGAGTCTGTAATATGTAAAACAGATTATCCAAGGCTTTTCATATTTTATTATTGCCTGTGATCATATAAAATTAAACATATACAATTACATTGCGTACATACATATACAATAGGCAATCATACTTATTTTTACTTGGTGTTGTTATATTGTTTAAATATAGAATTCTAAATGCAAAATAGAAGCACAATACCTGTACACTTTATTTGTTTTTAAGCATTATAATTCTTGGCCTGCTTACAAGAAAAACTATGACTCTGCCTTCTTTTCAGTTAAAAGCAACAACCATAAAATATTAAGGTTTGTCCTCTGTTCATAGTGTCTTACCCAATCAAGCAATATGAGATTAATAAAATAATATGTTTAAATTAAATGTCTCTTCATAGAATGTACAGGAAATCACTGGAAATTAGTTTCTTCCTCTTTCAAGTCATTTACTGTAAATCCCTCATAGTTTTACTATTTTAATGGAAAAGCTTTCTTCCAACATATATGAACATGCCAGAAAGTTTGGCTATGCATTTAAAATGAATTTAGACACATTGGGTTCTGGCTAGCTACACTTTACAAGCTCTTTGTGGATTCATGTCCTCATCTGTCTTATATGGAAACACATACTGTATGAAGAGAGCATACAAAGTGTTACTTAGTTGGACCCTTTGAGTTTTAAATTCTCTATAAAGAAGACAAACATGATAGAAGGTGTGGTTTGTTTCTTCATATGGAAAACCTTTATTATAGCAATGAATTTCTTCTTTTTTTAATTGACTCTACTTATTCTTCTGGAAGAGTCTGGGGTGAACTCCATATCTGCCAGTATGCCCCATTTAGGTTTGCCTCTGGGTTGTGCTGGCACCAGGACCTACTGGGGGAATCCAGGAGACTGTGGCTTGCCCCCATGGTTCAGTCCCCCCAACCCCAAGGGGGAGGACCACAAGATGCTAATCCAGTCTCCCAGCATCCACCAGTGTGGGCTAGAGGAAGCACTTGTGAGAGCGCTGACATCCTTGTGTGGCTGTTTCAGGGTTTTTCTGCTTAAGCTGTCTCCTAAAGATGTGAACATGCAATGATGTCAGCATGGGGCATGTGCACTCCCACAAGTGCCCTACAGATGTCTGCCATTGTCTCCTCCCAACTGCATGGTCCCAGGCTGGCGCTGTACTTCCAGCTTTTGCTGGGAGTCACACCTATGCTGGTAACCTCAGCTCACCTCCTCACAGAAGAGGAGGAGGAGAGTAGTCCTGTGGATGCTCATCATACTTCTCCAAGCTGGTCCTGTGATGTTCTGGGCTTAGTCCTGACCCCAGGTCATCAGCGTTACAAGCAGTAGCACTACCGCTGTGCTGGCAGGCTGGCCTGATGAATTTATTTCCTTACTAAAAAAATTATATCTGTAATGTGCATTGCTTGTATTTGTGCTAGTACTTCATCAGCATCATCATTTTTCATTTATTTAAAAGCAGTGCATTCAAACAGTAAAACCACTGAGCTGCAGCTCATTTACAATGGTGTCCTTAGTAAAATAAGAAGTGATGTCCAAATTACTGTGAAAAGAATGCAAAAAACATCTGTTTGCAAATGGACGAATTGCAAAATATTACCATACATGAAATATCTCTGCATAGTGTCGACCACCTTTGAAAATTTAATGATTGAAACATTTTGGGATTTATTGATCATTTACTGATATTTTTCCTTGAACATTTGTGTCACTGTCACACATAAAATGAAATAAGGGTTCTGAAATAAATAAAACTGCATAAGCTGTTCCAGTGTGAAGTAAAATCAATAGTATAACTTATTCTGTGTTCAGGATAGAATTCTGGGACATTGGGCTGGTTTGGAATTATGGAATGTACTTTTGAAATTGCCACTTGGAAAAGAGTTACCTTTAATACCCTGACATGGTTGTCATGTTAAAAATGATTGAACATAGCTTATTCCTATGCATTCATTAGGTGGTTTGAAGTTCCTAAGTAAAATATGAACTTTTATACACCTGCTTATTACAGTCAACCAGAATGCAAGATAAGTGATCTTGATCTCAATAGAAATCACTGAGCTTAAAAGTTTGATAAAAACAAACAAACAAATAAAAAAAAAAACATGCTGACTGTTGAAATGGGGGTGTCGTCTTGGACACTATTTTTCTTTATTTTGTTTAGCTATGAAACAAACCAATTAAAAAATAAATTACAGTTTATCATTGCAATAATAGTACCCTTTGTTTTGCCCATGCTCCTGAGACAATGACTATCATTGATTAAGCATCCTTACCTTTGACAAAAAGCTTAACTGCGAATGTTAGCAGTAATTGCATGATGACAGCTGTGTTGAGAACAACTTTATAAATATTATACTATTTCTATAAAATACATACTAAATAAGAAATTTGATGTCAGTTCAGTTTCTTTAGAAAGGAATATATAATTTTAACACACTTCATTTTTTTTCAGATATCTGAGCTATAAACTCCACAACATTTTACATCCTATCAAAACACATTTTTACAGGTTAAGTCTATATAAAGTTTTGGTGATTATGTAAGATTAACTATTTGGCAAGATACAGTAATGTTGCTTACCTTTCATCATATTGCAAAGTTCCTCTTGTAGGATGTAGGTTACAACACTTTAATTATTTATTATATTTATATATCTGTTCATACATAATGATAAAAGCAATAATGACAAAAGCAGCTGTGACAGTGTATGAAAAAAGTATTTATCATAGTTCAAGGCTGCTGTTTGCAAGATTGGATGTCGTGTTTATTTGTGGTATCTGAGCTGAATGTTCTTTAGCTTTTAATCTAAGTGCTGCAATACTTGATGTTTTCCTTTCAACAGTTGCTGGATCAGTGAGAACATTGAGAGCAGGGTCTAATGGTTGTCCAGGAGGTTTCACTAATACTGATGCTGCTGTCATCAAAGGATTTAATGCGTTGAGAAACCTACACAAAAAAAGAACATAGCTCTGGATTTAGAGGACAATATAATTAAGATTGCATATACACTACTGTATATCGAACTTGGATTTACATGATAATGAACAAAATACAGTAGCACCATTTAGTTTTTAACATAATTTGTCCATTCGTGTCTGAAGAAGACTATGTTTTTTAATTACATGTATTTCTTTTTCAAGTGACTTCATTTCAGATTGAACTGTTTCTTCAAGAGCAAAGAATGAAATGAGATGAGCTATAAGATTTCTGTTGGGGTGGGGTAATAATTCTTATGTGAACCACATATTTTTGTTTTGAAGCACCACAATTTTGTTGATTTTTTTATAAGATTATATCATGATGTAGTACTTAACAGAAATGTAATTTAGCTGAAAAAGTATTAGTCACAGAGAAGCATATGGGTAAAGGGACACTCAATCTACTATTTGCTGTTAGTTTACATGGTAGTTAATTTAACTGTGGTTTCACAAACTTCTATCAAGTTATAGCACCATGTCAGCAGTCACAGTGAAGTGAAAATGATCTTCAGTTCACCCTGGCACTGTAAATATTTATTTCATAATAGAATACTTCCATGAAGGAATAAACTGTTTGTGACAGTCATGTTGGCTTCCATCATCTCTGATACCATGTTTTCCTTCTCCACTGCGGTCTTTTATCAGGAATTAAGTGTATGTAGTACTGTGATAGTCTGAATTTGAAAGTGCCCTTTTGATTGAAATGAAATTGTGAACTGTTACTGTGACTCTTGACTGTTAGTGGAATGTATTTGTTAAGTCCAAACAACAGGGGAAATCTACATATTTATGCAGTTTAGGTACAATATATGCATAGTACATGTACATAAGTATTTACTGTTTGTATTTTCGGTCTTTGTCAGTTTTGCTTTATTTCATTTTAATATGTACATTTAACAAGAAATTGTTTTTTATTTGTAAAGTATACAGAAAATGAAATGCATATGCATTATTTAGCATGCCACAATCATGAGGGACATATTAATGTTATTCGGCAGCATAAAATGTAGAGTAATAATTAATCATTTAGAAGGCAATGTAACTAAGACTGCTAATGCACTACTATATATCAAACTTGGATTTACGTGGCAATGAACAAAATACACTAATGCCATTTAGTTTTTTAACTTAATTTATCCATTTATTGGGATTCTGAGGAATACTATATTTTTTTAATTACACATATTACTTTTTCCAAAGACTTCCTTAATTCTAGATTGAACTGTTTCTTTGAAAGCAAACAATGAACCAAGACAAACTATAAAATTAATTCTGTCATGGTGGGGTAATAATTTCTTATGTGAACTACACTATTTTTGTATTGTAACAACAAAGCAATTTTGTTGAATTTTTGTTAAATTATATCATGGTTTAGTATTTTAAAAAAATGTAATTTAGCTGGAAAAGTATTAGTCACTGGGAAGCATCTGGGTAAAGGGACAAACAATATAGAAGTCATTGCTGTTAGTTTACATGGTAGTTAACCTAACTGTGGTTTCCCAAACTTCTATCAAATTACAGTAACATATCAGCTCTCACAGTGAAGTGAAAATTATATATCTTCAGTTCATCCTGGCACTGTAAATATTTATTTCATAATAGAAAATACCAATGAAGGAGGAGACTTTAGAGTAGTAAAATGTAGAATAGTAATTAAACAGTACCAGTGATATACTATAATATATTATTCATGGAGTAAATGCCTATTACTATGTGCTTTATTAATGGCATGGTTAGCAGTTTTGGCTTTATTTATGCTATAGCATTGTCACAACTGGGTTAAGGGGATTACAGTAGTCTTCACTGCATGCGCTGTTAAAAGAAACTACTATTAAGTAAGAAAAAATCTGGGAATTCCATAATGATCTTTTCCTTTTAATCTGGACCCCATCCTTTAAATTCAGGCTAGCAATGTGGCATCTGCAAAGTTGGTAACCATAAAATTAAAAAAAAATGTAAACTTAAAATTAATTTGCATGCTTGTTAGGAGATATACCTTCAAGACTTATTTTTATTCTATGTTAGGGTTGTAGAAAGTTGAATCGATCCCAAATAAAAATGTATGTGCATTATTATATGACTTAAGATTGGAAAAATTGCAAATGCTGTGATCCAATTGACTAAACTGCTAGTAGCCATCAGCTAGGAAAGGACCACTAGTAACAAAATGCAGGATGAATAAAAACACAGTAAGTGCAATGCTCTCAGCAAAGTATACTACATAATATGAAAGCATGGAACTGATTATTCCACATATGATTAAAAAAAAGTATGCACATTTCAGATTAATGCTCCATACAGTACGGCAGGTCTTTCATTATGATTAGCCACAAGTTAGGCTAATTTTGGGTTAGGTCGTCATCTTCTCCACTTTATTGTTAATTACCAGGAAATGTCTTTCCGGTCAAACATCATTGCTATATTCTTATCAGCCTAAAAGAGCATCAGATCACAAACACAGCAATCTGATTGGCTGCACTCATGAACCTTGTATTAACTGATTGAGAACCACTAGTGTAACTGAACACATGTACATGCTCCCAGCAATAGTGATTTTCTTTTTCAATAATGTATTCAGTGTTATTAATCTGTTAGCAATAAGGAACTCTGTCCCTGATTTTTTGTTGGTCAGTTATTGCCCAGCAGGTTAAAGACCTTTGAATTTGCCTCAGACTCTCATGCAGTAAAAGACCTAGTCAATTTTCACTATTGCCTACGTAAGGCTAAACATATAACTCTACTTTTAATTAGTTAAAGGCAGCTAATATTTAATGAGAAAATCTGTAAAAGAATTCTTCGGAGCATAGTACTTACTAGTTTTGCTGTATTAACTTAACCTGATGCTCATAACAATGGAAAAAGTGTTAAAACACGTACATCAAACCCACTCCATACCTGCCAAGCTGGGGGCTGAGTAAGGGGTTTCTGAAGACTGAAGCCCAGGTGAAATTGCTGAGACTTAAAGGTCCCAAGGCTGCTGGGTTAAATGACGGAGCCACAGGTGACACAGCTAGAGCTGGAATAGGCACTGATCGCCAAGCAGGGTCCAGAACTGGAGACTGATTTAAAGGAACATCCAAATAGAGACCCAAAGGGTGGTTTAAGGACAATCCAGGAACATTACCAAGAAGTCCTGTTTTTTCACGTTTCCTCCATTTTGCTCTTCGATTTTGAAACCAAACCTTAAAGACAGAAAATGCAAAATGGAACAAATTACAGGAATTTATACTTAGATAATGTTAACCTATTTTAACTACCCTGCTTCCAGGAAAAGAGGGACATTTTGGGAATGGTTCTCTTTTTGCCCTCCTTTTGAACCTTTACAGACATTAGCAAATATATAAGTGATCTGTTGTTGGATTTCTATCTACAAATACTGTATGCACACATAAATGTGCGTTTGCTCTCATACTGTTGTATAGATGATATGATTGGTAACTGTAGTAAACTGTTCTAAAACTTTTCTGCCACCTGCCTGCCTATTTGTCTATTTGTCTGTCTATCTATCTATCTATCTATCTATCTATCTATCTATCTGTCTGTCTGTCTGTCTGTCTGTCTGTCTGTCTGTCTGTCTATATATCTGTTTGTCTGTCTGTCTATCTGTCGGTGTCTATCTATACAATCTGACTGGCTTTGTTGATCTAGCTATTACTAAATATCAAAATCACATTGGACTTTAAATAATTAACTTCCAGTGATTTTAATCATGTTTTTGAAACATCAATCAGGTTGAAGTAAAATATAAAGTCTTATATTAAGCTTTAATAATAGATTTAGATATACTTTGAAGAAAAGGAGTGACAGGGTATTTGCCATGAGCTGGGGGGGGGGGATAAATCGATAGATTAATGGCCTCCTTTAATTCCTGAAGTCATATGTTCATATGTGTGTTTTCTAGGGTAGCATATAGTCACAGAGTATTGAAATGTATTATAATTATAGCATGTATGCAAGCTTGTATGTGTGTGTTTCCCTTTTCATTATTAGTGCAAGCCATATTAAGTGTATGCCTGCTCTTTATAAAAGTCACAGTCAAATTCTTTTGTTGATTTCTGACAATGAACAAGTGTTAACAATGTACATACTGTATATTATAAACTGACATTTATAAATATCACATATCTACCTTAATATGTACTTTCCAAAACACAATTTAATCAGCTACTATTAGAATTTGACAAGAGAATACATTTTTTGTATTTCATATTTCCTTGGGCTTTCAATACCTCTTGCTCTTATCCATGGGATCTTTATAAAAAGCTTTAACATGACTTTTCTGACCTTATGGTGCACCTGGTTATGACATCACAGTCCTTTCCATGACAACAGTCAGTAATATTGTAGCCACAGAAATTGTGAGGCCAGTTGCTGACAATCAGATGCTTTTAAATGGCAATTAATGCTGTTTTATGGGATATATTTCAGAGACTGTATCAAGTAAAAATCATTAAATTCAAATTCAATAGTTGTAAATAATTTAAGCTGTTTATTTTAGTTTTTACATATTCTTTAATGTGGATGGTGGGCAGGTGGGGTGAGTTGCGTAAGTTTTTTCAGTACTGATTCCAAATCAGAATGCTAGCAGCTCCTTAAAATCATTTGAATTAGTACAGGAACCCAGTTCATGCAGGTCTCTTAAAAGATGTACATTTGCTTTAATGTAACTTGCATTTAAAAAGTGTTCGGGATCTACATGCATAGATGGAAAACAACTTGCATGCTAAAGTAACTGTGGTGTATATAAACTCTTTTAACACATTATAATATAGACTTTCTCTTTTGCAAGGACTTGAATATAAAAAAAAAACACACACACAATGGCTGTCATAGTGATAAGCAGTAAGGGTCCCAGGCTCAGCACCAAGTTATGAAATGACACAGAACAAACTAAGTGCTCAGCTTCTAGGAGAACTTCAATTGGCATGCATGCTGTAAACTGGTATCTTGGTGACAGCAAACAAGTGGTAAGTCCAACTCACTGAAAAACCTTTGGCTGGTTACATTAATTCGGATGTGTCATCACATCAAAAGTTTTTTCAAAAGCTTCTTCCCCCAGGGTAATTGAGCTGGGCACTGCACTGCACTCTATAAATGTATGTGATACACAGCAATAATTGACATTTTGGTGGGGCTCCACCTTCTTTAGAGTCTCAGAAAGCTCTGAAGGAGTTGGAGCTGCTCTGAAACATCAAGCTACTGCTGTGCATGTGTGTTTTCAGGGAGTTGCACTTATCAGGTATTTGCTGTCATCAAGATAGCAGGTTATATTAAAATTAATAACCTGATGTCACCTACTAAGGTAAGTGTGTAATTTATTTTCAAGCATTTGATATAATTTTTGCAAACCAAGGAAGTGCCAGTTCACCATAAGGTTTTTGCAGCCTCTGCCTGCCTGTTGCCTGTGTGGAGATTATGGTCTGGATTTTGAAAAGTAATGACACAAAGTTTCTGTTTCTGGGCTGCACCTGCATCATCCAAAATGTGGCAAAATGTTTGAATGCTATTTTCCAACTTTTTGATGCATTTGTGACAGTTTACCTACTTTACAGCACAAAGTGATGGCATGTTTCATTTGAAACATGCATTTATCATTCTCTATGTGCAAATGACCACAATCGCATTAAAAAAATTAGATCACATTTTATGTGGTCTAATTTTATGTCACAAGTTGGACACTTGTGGTAAAATGATGCCGCAAGTTCTGAACACCCTTTAAAAATTCAGCCCTAGATTTTCATACAGTAGATGTTGCACAAATAATCTTTCAGAAAAATAACTTCAGAAACTAAATTTACAGCAGCACATATTATGATCATATAATCATTGTGCAGTACATTTTAAAATTTTGTTCAGGAGTATTGTTCTATGGTAAAGCCTTAGATATGATACTGTATTGCTGTGAATACAATAGTTTTTTTAGTTTACTGTGAGATTTTCTGAGAATGTTCTGCATGATATACTGCATGCATTCTTTGGAGACTGAACCACTAATATCATAATAGGCATCATATTATAAGCATTCTCCATGAGTTGATGAGTCAGTTTTTATCTTGACAACAACATTTATCAATTAAAATTAATGCTGAAATTTGCAGTTAAAGAGCTGCTGAAGTCAATGGGAAAACATGCTATTTAGGTACAAATCAGCCTGTATTTCATACATCTAATATAGATTAATTTTCCCCATTACCTATCACTTAGAAAATGAGCATAAAAAGAAGGTTGTAATCCCACATAGTTTATCTGTCCTTATGACATATTGTATTTCATTTGAAGTCATAATCCTCTGTTGTGACATCACAACCTGTTGTCCTGAGAATAACTGTGATGTCACATGAAGAGTATTATGAGTTCAAATGGAAAACAAGCAAGAGGAGTAGAACTCTTGTGGAACAAAGGTCCTGCTTTCATGCAAATCACCTCAGTAACAAAAAAAAATGGGGTGGAGAAATACAAACACCATGGGAAATTAGATGAATTGTGCCTAGGTTTTATGTTTTATGAGGTTCTCTTGGAGGCTTGAAAGAGAATTGCTCTTTAAAGAGCTGCTGATGCCTCTAAGAAAACTTTGAAAAACATGATATTTAGGTACAATTCAGCTTGTATTCCATATATGTTCTATAGATTTCTCCTCCCCATTATTTTTATTTCTGAGGAAATTTGCATGAATACATGATCTTTATACCTTAGAGTTCATCTGCCTCTTTAGCTTTGTCACAATCCTGTGTTAGGGCATCACAATCTGTTGCCATGGGAGTAACTGTGATGTCACAAGGAGTGCATTATAACCTCAGGTAGGGAGAAAACAACAGGAATAGATTAACTCTTCAGGAGCAACAATCCTGCTTTCATGCAGATTACACCAGTAGTAAATAATGGTAAGGAGGAATAAAGAACTAATGTGAAATACAAGCCGAACTGTGTCTAAATATTATGGTTTGTTAAAGTTCTCCTGAAGGCGTCAGCTGCTCTTTAAGGAAGTAACTGTATCAACAAAATGCTAAGAACAAAGTTTAAAATTTGTGTCTATTATAAATATGCATTTTATGTTAACTTTTGTAAATGTGAGTGCAAGTAAATCAGAAGTTTATAGTGTTTTAGTTAAAGAACTGACATCTCAAGTGGGGTTTCATAGATTCAGAATTATTAACTTTAAGCATCACTTTATAACAAGTATTTTTAGATCTTCTCATAATATACCTACCTGAACTCTAGCTTCAGTCAAGTCAAGTCGCACTGCCAGCTCTTCCCTGGGAATAAAAATGCCATTATTAATAAGGTTGTTTAAAAATAAACATTGTTCTATACAGAACTCATTATGTTGCAAAGAAATGGGTCCTAAGAATAAGTAGTTAACTGTCCAAAAACAAATGTGCAGTCTTAAAGTAAAGCTGCACCATTTCCTGTGCTATCATTTTCAGTTGGTAATGCATTAAAATTGTACTTTTTGCATAGATATGCTGATTTTATTTTTTCAGGGAGGGGTGAAAATATTACTAACACTCATCATTTCATCATATCATATATCATACTGTATATATATTTTATATCTTGCAGTGGTAAATACAACCAAGATGTGTCTGTCTAATGGTACAGTATACGCACTGGTTAAAAGTTTAAACAATAATACAGCATGATAAAGTAGATTATTTCAGTGTGCTGATGATATTTCTCTAACAATTTTTCAATATCATATATTGTGTCAGTTGGAGAACTGGGTGTCAGTGCTGCCCTTAAAGAATGCATCACAATAAGTGCAATGCTACATATATTTTTTAATTCTGCTCAGCTGGTAACGTGGTGAAAATAACTGATGACTGTGCAAAACAGGTTACCAGAATTTCTTGTGTCCATCATAGAACTAGATGATAACACTGCCCTTAGAGGGCAATATATCAGATTTAGTGCAATGCTGTTTGGTACATGGACATATTTCTGGTAATGTGGTGAAAATAACTGGGGAATATGTGTAAAACAGGCTATGCATGTCCAGTGTTATTAAAAATAAAAATATCTGTTTTGCTATTGTTTTACTGGTTGATAAGATTTTGTGTTATAATAATAAGCCCTAGCTGTGGGAAAAAAACACAGTTTATTCTGATTTATTTACAGAGACAAGATTATTCATTATAACCAAGTTTTCTTCTGAGTCCCCACATCCCAGTGTTATCCATGTTTAGCCCTCATTACCAATAGCCCCGTCACAACTATAGGCTGCTTTATTTTGTTTGGGGTTGTTATAAAACTATCCAAACAGTCAAGTCATTAAACACCACACAGTTCTAGTTATTTTGGCTTTCTGACATGGTGGTTTATACCTGGTAAAGACATCAGGGTAGTGGGATTTCCTGAAAGCCCTTTCCAACTCTTCGAGCTGCATGTTGCTGAAGGTGGTTCGGTAGCGGCGCTGCTTCCTTTTCAGACCTGGCCCTTCAAAAGACACTGCAGAAGAAATGCAGCTCACTTCTTTCTCTCTCCTGGTAACTTTTCCAACCTCATCTGCTTCATCATTGTCACATTCCTCTTTATTTTCGCTTATTTCATTCAGTTGTGAGTGAGAGGAGAACCCTTTCCCTCCATGGTCTATCCTGTAGAGCCTGTTGCTCTGGTGGGGCTTCTGTCCATCGTGGCTTGGATAAAGAGGGCAGGTCAGCCCAGCAGCTTCCCTCCCTGTGCCATCCACAGCTCCTTGGAGTCGCACAGGATTCAATTCTTTCTGCTGAGAATTTGTTTGAAGTTGAAACTGGAAGCTGGACTCAATGGGATTTGTTCCATCTTCATGGCCTGTTCAAATCAACAAAAGTGCATTACTGACAAGGATCAGACAAGTGGCAATGATTTATCACATCATGACTTTAGTCAGAAAGGCACACCATGCCTGTGTGAAATGAATGGTGGTGGTCTCAGTTCTGTTCTTAGTGGACAAGTGTCCAGATCACAAAACCACCAGCACAACTTGCATTGATTTGAACCCTTGTTGGTTATCTCACATGAGAGACTGAGGACTGAATGATTACGGAGTCTGAACTATTTTCTTATCTATGTGGTGGTCCCTCCATGGCAGGATTGAAGTACACTGACAGGGCTGTGTGGGGAAGCTTGCACTGCAGCTACCAGTACTGAACCTTCATGTGGCTAAACAGAGTCTCCTAGCATGAGTGCTGTCAATTAGGCACCTTACATGAGCATAAAATGTACTAAGAAAACAGTTTCAAATAAAGACACACTGTACATTTAAAAGAAATGGAGAGATTTGAAATGACAATGATAACACAAAGCTCCACCAAACACTAACTAGGAGTTATTACAATTCCTGGTTTCCCATTTTTTTGCTGTAGTGCTTTTCAAAAAGTGCCTTGTAATTATAAGTCCACGTTATTCAAAATGGACATATACACAGTTATCATTCCATACAGTAAATGATCACCAGAACAAACTGATTTATTTTACTGTAAGATTCACTATACAAAGCACATCTTTCATGGAAAATGTTACAAAGCAGAAGTATTCCAGTAGTTACCAAAGTATTCTCTTTGATGCACACTTTAAATATTAGAAATGGGATGGAACCACTAGACTGTCACTTATTCTAGAAAGATCACATTATAAAATTATAATGATGCATGTGCTGTACCATGCAATATTAAAGCTGAGATCATAACATAAATGGTAACTTAGAATACTTACCCTCCAGCTCTTCTGTATTAGCTTCCTTAATATTGCTTGGAGTAAGGACCTGTGTTTCAGTGGTGCTTGATCTCCCAAGGATATTGTCTATAAAATATGAAGAGAGGAGATGCAAAGACTGTGATTTCTTAAAACATTCCAATTTTTGATGCCCATCACTGCCCTCTGGACTTTGGGGTTGGGTTTTCATTGTCTTGCTCTACAGATGTAGCACTTGCTCTCTCAAGTGCAGGACCTTGAAACTTGGAATGGACAGTCATTTGTGTGCACCAGCCCTCTCCTTGAAATCAACTCCCTCTGGAGTTGTTATTGGTTCCCACTTCCTGGGTAAGCCTTGCTAATACAATTTGCATTTTTTATATATCAGTGTCATCAGTAATGGGGTGGAGACTGCTACATTCAACCAAAGAAGAAGACAAAAGTGTTTCAAAGACATCCTTACAGAGATGGGAAAGTACGATCCTGATTGATAACAGCAGGGAAAAGAAGCTTCACATTTTTATTGTATAGTATAACTGTCTGTCTGATTAACATTTTGGTTTTCAATTGCAGCATGAGGGGTGCGCATGCCTCTTGAATAAAAATACAGGTTTTACAATCTTTCCTATTAAAAAAATTGTGAATACTATATTCTCTATCTATCTATCTATCTATCTATCTATCTATCTATCTAATCTATCTATGCTACAATATGAGAGCTGTCCTATACAGATAAAGCAGCATTATCCCCACTCCCTCTAGAGTTTGAATTCAGTTAGAGAGAATATCAACCAGCTGAATCTGCAGCTTTGTGCTTCATGTATTTTCTAGACTGGCATGGCAAGTTGTAGTTAAGTGATAACTTGTGTGCAGCACGAGTGAGAAAACCAATTGCCTGAGACAGACTCTTTGTCTTATGTTTACCTGGATTTTTCAAACATTCTATCCCCTGCATGTAAATCTGAGGTTAGCAGTACTGTGTATTGTGCCTAGCTATATGGATAGGGAAAGGGACAGGTGCCTGTTCTGCCATGGCCCCCATGCATTTCCTATGGAAATTCACTTCACATCAGTTACAGCACTACTTAGCTGAGGCATATTTTTCAAAGGATACAAACTGGGATTCTCAAAGGTCAGGTTAAAGGCTTCTTAGTTTTCTGAGGCAAAGTATTCTTACCTTAGAAAGAGAAATTTGCTCAGAATTCAAGAACAAGCCAAGAGGAATTAAAAATAAAGATAGTAAGGATTGGGTGTTTGACATTAATTTTGCTGTAGCATTTTGCTTCTGGGCTTATTGTTATTTTGGAAGCAAAAGGTTTCTTTGTAACATTATTTTCTTTCTAGAAAATGAGCAGGGAAATCTACATTCGCCTGTCACCTTCCCTCCCTCTAGAACCAGCTACCTTCCTTCATCAGTCTCTTCCCTTTCCTCTGTCAGGCACCAGCTAAAACTTATCCCCTTTCCCCCTGCTCTTGCCAACCCTCTACCTGAACCCTTCCTAACCTTTCCCCTGTGATTCTGCACTCCCGTTCCCTTATTTTTCCCCCAGTGGCGTGCTTTTGGCTATTTCATGTGTAATTTAATTAGCCTGTTTTGCTACTCCCCTCAAGACTAGATCAGTCTCCACTCAGTCAGGCAGTAAGCACTTTTTGATCATGTACAATTGTACAGATGATCTGAATGTTAATTTATTTGTCCTCTGTTATATGCAGCAATCTTGCTTTCTTGTTTGTTCTGCACTCCACGATTGCACTTTATTGTCATTGTCATTGTAACGACATCATCTGACTTGCTGTAATCTTTGTAACTGTGTTCTCTCCTTCCCCCTCCCCGTGTGGCACTTGGAAATGAGCCTTGGCGTAGTGTGCCTCTCTCGGTAACCAATTTTAAATAAATAAACAAATGAACAAACAAACAAACATTTCTGCATAAAACTGAAGCCTTAAGAAGGACTCAGGTACACAGAACAGCCCATGGTCCGATGTAACTTATTTATCTTTTATTGCTCAGTGTGTAATTTATTTTAACATAATATGGCCTATGGGCCTCACCCCTCCTGGTGTCCAAGCCCTACTGTGACCATACCCGAATCCTCATAACACCAGGGGTCTGAAACTCAGCTCCTCCAGGTTTCCCACTGTTGCACCTCCCAGGACCAAAGTTCCTTTGCCCATAGGGGGCCTAGCTGGCTAAATGGTCTCAGTCCTGACATCACCTACATGCCTAAGCTTGGCCCATTCAAATCCAAGCTTCTCCTTCATTTCACTGCCGCTAGCTCCTGTGACTGCTACATTTAACCAGCCCTATCCATCTTCAACCTATCTTCTATGCAACGATACCCTATCCTTCCTCTTTCCCAATTTCCTCCACCCTTCCTTGCCTATCTCCCTCCCTTCCCCTCTGCTAGCACTTCCCCATTTTGTTTGTCTATGACGCTTTCTGCCCCCCCCATAATGTTGACAATGCCTCTGGCTGCTCCCTCCGTGTCCCCTCCATGTGTCCCCCTGTGCCTTTCGTTGGTCTTCTCCTATGTTATCTCACTCTAGAGCAGCTTATCCTGACAACAGCATTGTATTTCTCCTAGTCGTAATATGTTATCTTCCATATTTTTTCTGTATTGTACTGTATTTGACATGGGACCTTTGTAAAAGAGCCTTGGATCAAATGTATTTGTAATCCTAGACTTAATAAATAAAAATAAAATAAATATATATACATACATATATATATATATATATATATATATATATATATATATATATATATGGATAGACAGATAGATAGATAGATAGATAGACAGACAGACAGACAGACAGACAGACAGACAGACAGATAGATAGATAGATAGATAGATAGATAGATAGATAGATAGATAGAATGATAGATGGATGGATAGATACAGAGATATCTTGTGCATTGTTGACCACTACAGCAGCATGCGGGGTTCTGGTGGTAGTATGTTTGTAGTATAAGAAAAATATACATATCTAGCTACTGTACAGTTTAGTCTTACACCCCAAATAAAAAAAGGGCTATGTTCTATGTTTCTGATCTAATGTTAAAGAATGTGTTTTGAATAACATTTAAGATCTGATGCAAAAAAGCACTTGTGATATTTTCTTTAAACTAATCTCAAAACATTGAGTACTTGCATGTGTAGCTGGCATGTAAACCCCCACTGTGACACTTGGATGTCTCTAGCATGGTTGGGGGGCTTACAAGGAAACTATGTGCTGTGATTTTCATCTGCAAGCTGTACAAGTCTCTCCTGTGATGCACACTAGCCACTGACTCTGCCTATCTGATGGTCTAGGGAGCACTTTTATTCAAAGAAAACCCACACATCCAAAAAGGCTGCTACGGTTCCTGGTGTATTAGTTACAAAAATTAAAATACATTTTCTCAGACAGTCCTGTAGAAGTGGCAGTCCTTCTTTTCCTTAAACCGGGTAGCACTGTTTAAAAAAATGTATTTAGTTGTCTTGCTAACTTTACAGTAGCACACAGTTTCCCATCATTATAAAATCAGAACTACAGATGATTCAGGTCTGACAGAACTAACAGAGCTTATCACTAATTTAGATATAAAAATATTCTACTGAAGTTAGGTAATAAAGTATGAAGAAAATGAAAACACACTACCTGTAAAAGTTTTGAGAAATGTTCTTACATAGTCCAAGAATAGTCACCGCCCTTCCTCAACCAAGAAAAGTATACTGAAAGAAGAAGTGATGTGCTTTCCATTTGTTTTTTGGTTTTTAAATAAAATATATGTTAACAAGGTCTTTTTTAAATTATAGACTTTACCAAAGGCGCATGACTAAAACACTCAACAAGGCAAAGAAAACATTTCTTTTTCAAATATTCTGAGAAAAATGTTCTCAGGTTTCCTAAAAGAAGAATGACAATTTCTCATCAGAATATAATGTATGAAATGCTGACCATTTGAACAGACATATTTTATTAAAAAGTCCTCTTTCATTTTCATTTATTGGGGGGGGGGGTAAACCATTGAGCAAGCTCATTTAAAATGGTGACCCATAATGACAAGGGACATATATACATACAATAACAATATTCAGTGGACGATAGTTGAACACATATTAAAATGTACAATGAATAGAATAAATATTAACAAAATTCACTGTCACTGAACAAAATACAGAGCAGGTTAATAGCCCCACTGAGTGATGAAAAGCCACTGACCAGATAAGGTCAGAGGCCACAAACAAGTATAGGGCTTATGGGCAGGTTGGATGGGCCTAGTGGTCCTTATCTGCTGACAATTTCTATGTTTCTTAGTTTTCGTCAGCTAAAGTGGCACTGAGAAAGTACATACACTACTCTGGAAAATGAAATAGAAACAAACCACTAGGGGCTGTAAATAAAATACCTAACAAGGGAGAGCTAAAGCACACCATTTGGGTGGAATGAAAACTGAGAATGTAGATCTATTTAGACTTGTAGACATTGATCCCTTTACTTGATTTTGTTCAGTATGTGCATGTTTCCATGCAGAATCCTGAAGGTATCCAGAAATCCTGAGGAACATGTGCAGACAGTAAGTTGGCGAGATTGAGGTGGGGTGGGGTCTGTAATCATAGGAATGGAGCAGCTAGAACTAGAGCAAGCCTTCGTCTGAAATTTAAGTGGTTTTAAAATATATTTATTTTACCCACAGTGCCCTGTTGAAACAGCACAAAGGGAGCAGCACTCAGTTGGACAGTTATTTTTAAAGTAACACCACGATGTCATTAACTTATCCACCATGATACCGCCCAGCTACCCAAAGGCAGGGGAGTGGATTGGCTGGGTTTATACCAAAATTAACTTTGCTGCTTCTTGACCTCCCGCCAATACAATAAAACTGTCATTATCTTATAAAAATGGACCAGTGTTGATGTATATTCTAACTGGATGACCATACTATGGATTTTGGGATAAAAAGCAGGTTACTAGCCCCATTGAGGCCATGCATTCACTGTCTCAGTAATAATGCAGGTTTTGTTTTCTTACCCCAATCTATCTAGCCAGATCTTGTCTGAAGAAATCAGAACTAGTGTCTATCCCAGTGAGGTTTGACAGAAGTGAGTTCCACAAACCTACTTCACACTGGGCCCTTTTCACGATTGCCCTTGGTATGTGCATGCTGGAAAGGGCACATACTGAGCTATATAACTGACCACTGCCTGACACTTGGGTCAGGGATCCACATCCTTGGACTGGCCCAATGTGCAGTTGTCTAGTTCTGCACAAGGTGTGGGGCTAGTTGGGGGACAGACCTGGGTTGGATCATGGGCTTCCAATCAGAAGCCCTGGATGGCCCCACAGTAGATCCTTTGCTCCACCCAATATATTTTTATCAAGTTCTTGCAAACTGTGTCGCACAGCACCATCCTCTACACAGCCTGGTGGGGCATGGAGGAGGGCTGGGGTCCATGATTGTGGAGTGACATCAGATCATCTAGACATCTGTCAAGTGGTGCACACCCATTGTAGCTGCCCGCTGGATGGCATAATGAACAACCCCTCTGACACCGGCCTGTCAGAGTGTAAATGGCATTGTGCATTCCATGCTCTGCTGACCCAACACTGGCACCCCCAATCTTTCCCCCTGTCCTGACCAGCCCCGCAGTTGAACAAGCAAATACACTGACAGGCCTTTGCAGAAATAAGTGGCAGGCTGTTCATGTATCATCAGGTGTCCCTTGGACATGAAGTAGCAAGGAGGCTTCACGCCTCCAATAAACAATGCATTAGGTAACTTGGGAGCTGTTTGGGGGGCTGGCTTGTAGGTCTGGCAGATTCAGTCACCTCTGTAATTGTATACAAACACTATGAAGCTGTGATACCTTAGGCTGTGGGAATTGTATTTATTTATTTATATTGCAATCAGTTTACAACCTTTGAGCCAGAGGCTCATTTCCAAAGGTACCTCGTCAACAATGGAAGATAATACAGATAATACAGAAAACAGAATACATCCAGTAGGATAGCATGAGCATAAAGAGACAAGCATAAATGGCACATGGATACAGCAGACATTGGTAGTGCAATACAGAGCAAGTTCTGGTATAATCGAAAACATGGTAAAATACAGGGTTTAGTAGCATAAAGGTATGTCATTGCAGTGTGAAACAGCCAAACCGTTAACTGTCAGATTACAAGGAACGAAGGCATGAGACAGGAAAACAGCACAGGTAAATCGATAAAACAGCCAAACAGGTCACATGAAATCAGATTGCAAGAAGCATAAGGCATGATACAGGAATAGTACAGACGGAGGTTTGATCCGTATGGTAACAGAGTAGCATATAAGTTGGGCATCACAGCAAGCAGCATCAAGGAATGCAAACATGGTTCGTTCTTGTCAGTAGCGATACAGTAGGCAGCGGATCATGGCAGTAGTGTAGTTGTTAGAATAAGAAGGTGAGGAGACGGAGCTGCCCAGAGGGCATTGTCAGGACAGAGGGGGGTTAGAGCATCCGTTAAGCACAGATGCAGCAGCGCTTGCTGAACAACTCGCTTTTGAGGGCAGTTTTGAAAGTGGAGATGGTGGGGATTTCAGTGATGGCCCGAGGAAGAGTGTTGTACCAAGAAGGGGCTCTATGGCGGAGAGACCTCTGTCCAAGTGAGGTCCTAGCTCGAGGAACCAGGAAGGTGGCTTTGCAGGAGGTCTGGGTGCTGACTAGGGGCTGGGCCAGGAGGAGGAGGGAGGAAGTCAGCCTGGGAGGAGAAAGTCCTAGTAAGGTTTTTTGAGATGAGGCACATTTGGTATAGCAGGCGCTGACCGAGGTCAAGTCATTGCTGCAAGGTCACAAAGTTGGCAGGTATGAGGAGCCTAGGGGCACCAGTGATTAGCCTGCATGCCTTATTAAGGAGGAGGTGGATTTTGTTGAGGGCAGTCATGTTGGCAGCACCGAGACAGGTAGCCCATAGTCCACCAGGGATAGTATGGAGGATGTAACTGCAAGCCGGAGGGCATCGGGGAGACAGTTTTGTAGCGGTACAGGATACCAAGTCATATATTACACAGAAGCGAGTGCTTCATGGGTATGGTAGGAGAGGGCTGAGTCAAATGAGATCCCTAGATACTTATAGAGTGGACTTGCTCCAGTTGTTGTTTAGAGCTGGAGAGGATACGGAGAGGAGTTGGAAGCTTTGTTTTGAGGGTGGGCTAAGAGCATGGTTTTAGATTTTAAGATTTATGACCAATCTATGCTCTTTGTTAAGTTTCAGTGCCATTATAGGCACTTTGTAGGGAAACCTGAGGGAAGAGGGGTTACGTCAGTGGCAAGAGGCCGGTATCATCTGCATACAGCAGAATTTTCCCAGGGCAAGCACTGGGCAGGGAGTTAAGGTATAGCGAGAAGAGAAGGGGCCCAGGATGGAGCCCTGTGGAACCCTGAGAGGATCGACTGCGGGATCAGGAAAGTGTCCCACCAATTTTGACACGCTAGAGCGGTGGATAGGTAGCTGGAGCACCAAGCAAGTGGTCCAGAGGCAAAACCAGCGTGACAGAGGGCTTCCAGTAGTAGGGGTGGAGACCGTGTCAAAGGCCTTTGATAGGTCAAGGAACACGGCCTCAGGGAGCCAAGGCCCAATGAGGAGTGAAGGAAGGAAGCGAATTCAATAAGAGCAGTGCTAGTACTGTGTCCTGCGCAGAAGCCGTGTTGTTCAGGGCAGAGGATGTTGTATTTGGTCAGGTATTCAGATATTTGTGCAGCAACTAGTTTTTCCAGTGCCTTGGAAAGGGGTGGGAGAATGGAGATCGGGTCGATAGTTCCTAGCTAAGACCTGTCACCCCTTTATGGATTGGAGTAACTGCTGCAGTTTTCCATGAGATGGGGAATTGTCCCAGGCAGAGGGATTTGTTAAGAAGGCTGGTGAGTGGGTGAGGACTTGATCCAGGACCAACTGGAGAATTTTTGTGGTCCAGGGAGATGTCACTGGGACTGTTGCCTTTTAGTGCATGGGTCAGGTGCAGTCTGGCTTCCTGGGTAGTTACCCTCTGAAGGTGGAAGCGAGGGCGATGGAGGGCAGGGGTAGGATGGGAGGGTGGCTGATCAAAGAAGTTACTGGGGAGGATAGGGCTAAGGTCAGTAAAGGCGGTGTTGAGGAGGTTTGCAATGTCGGCGGGGTCTGTGATAGTGGTGTTGTTGGTGGTAATCTGGGATGGGGGAGGGGAGCGAGTGTTCCCATTCAGTTGTTTGACCTTGTCCCAGAAGGTACGGGCGCACCCCCAGGAGGCGGTGAGGGTGGTCTGATAGTGGTCGGCTTTGGCTTTCCTGATTGCCCATGTACACTTATTCCGCGCAGCATTGTAGGCCTGTCTGTCAGCTGGTCGTCTAGTTTCTAGGGCACGGTACCAAAGGTTGTCCCTGTGCCTGAGCAGCTGTGAGAGTGCAGGGGTAATCCAGGGCAGGTTAGGTCTTTTGGATTGGATGGCAGCGAGGGGAGCAAAGAGATCGCAGGCTTTATTAAAGGTGAAGGTAAAGAAGGCAAGAGCGGTATCTATATCAGGTGCATGGAGAATGGGGGACCAGTCTTGCAGTTCAAGATATTGTTTAAGGTTTTTTAGGCCATATGGTCTGAATCGCCGCCGGGGAACACGCTGTGCAGTGGGTCGGGGTAGGGTGGCCAACCAGTGGAACAGCACAGGGGAGTGGTCACTGAGTGAATCAGGGAGGACTTGGATGTCCAGGATTTTAGGGGGGCGGTTAGTGATGATGACATCTAGGAGGGTGCTGGTACCTCTCTTGGGGTTCACACGTGTGGGCTACACTGTTCTTTGAAAAGATGAAATAAAGAATACCATTAAAAGTTATGATGCTTCATTTATTTTGCACAAAGATCTTGTTTCTAGGACAGTTACTTTATAGATGCAGAAGGTTTTTGGTGTGCTGACCACCCACAAACAAGCTACTGACCCTTGGACACCTAGAATGAGCGTATCCTATGCCTACGTACTATGTATCATGGCATGAAGAGCCACAATTTGTTCATGCACAGGGCCAACTGAGTGTAATAGTTTTTTGTGCTTTCTATGTGGAAATGTTTCTTACTAATTTTAAGCCCATGATCTCTAGTGTGAGTACTATCCCCAAAAAATTCAAAACGTAGGTTTTTAGATAGAACTTTACTTCTATGAATGTTATTTAAGAGGACCAACTCCCCTCTCATTCTGGAATGTTCTAAACTAGGTAGAATGTGGTTTTCAAGGTACTGTTCATAGTTAAAATGTCTCTGAGTTTGGACTGCTTCGGTTGCTTTCTTTTTGTCTTGTTCCACTCGGTCAAAATCCACCCTAAAATAAGGACTCTAAAACTGCAAATAATAATTCAAATGGGGTCTTACCAATAATCTATACAATGGCATGATTACCCCTCTCTGAACTGCTTACAAAGTGCTTTCTGATAGAAGCTAATGCATTTGCTTTACTGATTGCAGCTGTACACTGAGCATTTACTTTCGGGTCATTTGTTAAAAAAAATCCTCAGGTCCCTTTCCTTCATGGTTTTCCAAAGTACTGTTCCATTTATACTATAATCATGTAATTTATTTTTCTTTCTAATATGCCTAACTATGCACATATTCCTCCTGAAACACATTCCACAGTGCTCTGTCCAAGTCACAATTTTGTTTAAATCATTCTGTAATGTGTTAACTTGTTCATAAGTTAAACCTCGCCTGCAGTCTTGGTGTTATCTGAAAATTCTGTACGCCAGCTCTTTACATCATTGTCTAATGAACTTCTATAAATTTCAAAAAGCACTGGACCCAGGACCAATCCCTTAGGAACCTGACTTATCACTGTTCCCTTTCTTCACACAAACCCATTACTCCTGACCCTCTGCTTTTCTATTTGATAACCAACTTCTGTTTTGAACCAATGTGTAATTGATATCTCAGTTCCAAGATGAAGCATGTTCTCAAGCAAACAGTCATGTGGTGCATCACCAAAAGCTTGGCTAAAGCATAAAAAAATAATATCAATTGTGTTACTTTTGTCCACTGATGGATATACTTGTTCACAGAATACAAGCAAGTTAGTTGTATGACACCTTCCCCTGCCCCCTAGTAATGCCGTGTTGTTTGCTGTCAGTTAAAGAGTTAACTGATAGATGCTCTTCAAAGTTGTCCTTCAAGAAGGATTCTATTAATGGTGTTACCCTGATGGGGTGATAATAATTCACTAATGATTTATTCCCTTTCTTATATATAGGCATTACCAGTGCATCTACCCAGTCAGAGTGTATCCTACATGTTTTGAGCAAGTCATTCAATATTTGTTCCAGAGAGTTAACTAATACATCAAGTTTTTTTTTTGTTAATGCAGCTTCTTACCCTGCAGGTGAGCTCATCAGCTCATGTCCCCACCATCTGCGGCTGGCACCCACCTTCCCCCAGAGTTACCTTGGAGCCTGTTCCCCCAGAGCTTGTCTCCCCCATAGTGGGTCCAGAAGGGGGAGGGCATCCTTCCCTCTAGTTCACAAATCCAGTGGGTGCAAGGCACCTAGGTAGTGATACAGGTCCAGGGAGGCACGCAGGGCTTCATCCTGCCATTGGATACCATTTTCCATTTTTCTGTCCCCAGGTCCCTTGCCACAGCATGCATGACAGGGTGTGTGGGTAGAGGCATGCACATCTCACAGATCTATGGCCCTGCCCCAAGTCACTCATTTCCTGTGCTGCCATTGGGCCTCCACTTGTTGACAGTCAAGGGCTGAGACAACTGCTACCCTTCCCTGGGAGAGAAGAGCTGTCCATAGGATGCTTAATCCACTTCCACTCCATCGGCACCCTGCAAACCATGTTCAATCCTGAACATGGGTTATTGGTGTGGTAGGATATAAGGCATTCAATGCCTTAGCCCTCTATGCCAACAAGCCGCCCTGTCAGTCAAGTTTTTAATAGAAAATGATGTATATCATCTGGGCCAGCTGATTTTATTTTCTACTCTACTAATTTTTGATATACAAATTCACTGAATATTGATAGCATGTTTGATATTTTATCATCCCTGTCACAGTGTTCAGTTGCCTTTACTGTTGGTTTTGTAAAGACAGAACAAAAGCAATTACTGAATTCATTTTCCATATCATCCTCATCATTGATACTATGGCCATTATGAATGATTTGCCCCACAGTTCATTCTACTTCTGTGATGGTATTGATGTATGTATGAAACTCTTTTCCCTCATTTCTTACAATGTACTATTTTTTCTAATCTACCTTTCTTTTAGTTTGATTTTGTAATCATTTTTTGCTAATGGTGTATCAGTTTCATCCATATGTTTAAATACATTTTGCTTGACTGATATATATATATACACACACACACACACACACACACACACACACACACACACACACATATATATACATATACATACATATACATATCTTGATCTTATTTAATAGCCATGAGAGTCTTTTCCTGGTGCTTGTACATTTTTTGCTTTGGTACATTTATATCCCTAATTCCTACAAGTTTTTTTTTACAAATAAACACTGATGATCACTACTTTGATTGTTTAGGTCCGATTCCCAATCCCAGTTTTTAAGTCCCTCGCTTACGACTTTAATATTCACTTGCCTGCCACTATAGTTAATTCTGTTTTCTCTTTGGTGACTGTGTCTGATTTATAACTCCAGTTCTATTATAGCATGGTTGCTGTTCGGTGGAGCCCCCCCCCATGTTCTGCATTTTTATGTTTGCTTGCACGCATGTGCAAGAAACATAGTGCCATCATCGGAGATTTCGGAGGTGTGTCACCTCCTCCTCCAATTCAGTCAGTGTGTTGGCAGGCGCGGCCCCTGTAAGCCAATGCATTCTGGAGCTGTCTATGACAAGCTCCAAAATGCAGTGCATACAGTTCAAAGGAGCTATGCTTGAGTGAGTAGCGATAAGATATACAACTGCTCGTATAGACTCCTCCCCCACACACACAGATGCCCAGTACTGCGCTCCGCCCCCGACACGCACACACTGAATAGCCGATGGGGTGCCCAACTCGCTCGCTGCTGCGTCCCCCCCACCTCTAAAGTTTGAAATGCCAGCTGGTGGCCACCCCACATGGCAAGTAATGATATAGCCGACAGGGGTGCCCAATCCCCGTCAGCTCCACTGTACTCACCTCCCAGTACTAAATGCAACGCTGGGAGAACACCCCAGTGGCAATCCATACTTTGGCTGACGGGGGTGCCCAATCCCCATCGGCTGAATGACTCTCCTCAACCATCCTTGTGCCATGCTAGGGCCCACCCCAGTGTGGCAAATGTCCCGTTGTTCTTTTTTTACCTGTAAAGAAAAAACGGTCCCACATAGTCTCCTGGCCCCCTCCACAACCCGCACCCACCCCTCGCACCTGCACCTCCCCTCACCCCCCACTTATGCTTTCTCCGGACCTCGGCGCGGCGATCTTATCTGGGCCGGGAACACGTCTGCACTCTTCAAAGCCGACCGCGAACTGAGGAAATGCCGGTAAGCTGTATAATGGGCTAGATAGGGGGGTTTCAACTTTGTTGCATATCTCAGGCATTTTTGGGAATTTCTGCACCAAATTTTCAACATGGGGTTTTTGGGACCCCTTCTCATGAATGATGTCACTGTCATGGCGTTATTCGGGCCCGAAGGGTGATTTCACAGTCACTGTGCAGTCACTGCGAAATCACCCCTGGGGCCTGAATATCATCATCATGACAGTGACATCATTCATGAGAAGGGTCCCAAAACCCATGTTGAAATAAAATTCAAAAATGACTGTTTTCTGGCGTCGTTGCACAGTTCCTATGCACGCTTGTAAGGTCTGAAAATTTTCAATATTTTCACTCCAAATTTTCAACATTGCCATTTTATCACACCTTCTTATGAGTAGTATAGCTGCCATTTTTCACATCTCACCCAAAATGTGTTTCTGCCCATGTAGCGCCCAATGGCGCAGTCGGTGTGAGAGATCACTGTACAGAACAAATTAAGAAAATCACAGTGACACTGTTCATGAGCTGAGGTGTTAAAATGGCTATGTTGAAAATTTGGTGAAAAAATTCCTAAAAATGACTGTTTTACAGTGTGTTGCTTTCGAGTTCCTCATGCGCTCATAAGTTCGCGAATTTTCAATATTTTCACTCCAGATTTTCAACATTGCCATTTTACCACACCTTCTTATGAGTAGTACGGCTGTTATTTTACATCTCACCCAACACGTGTTTACGCCCATATGGCACAATAAAGCAGTCGGTGTGCGAAAATCAATGTACGGGACAAATTAAGAAAATCACAGTGACACTGCTCATGAGCAAAGGTCTTAAAATGGCTATGCTGGAAATTTGGTGAAAAAATTCCTGTAATGATCAGGCATGAGCGCATGCTGCACAAAGTTCCTATGCATGCCTCGTAGTTTGCAAATTTAATATTTTCACTCCAGATTTTCAACATTGCCATTTTATTACACTTCCTTATGAACAGTACAGTTGCAATTTTTCATATGTCGCCCAAAATGTGTTTTCACAATGTAGCGCACAATGGTGCTGTTGGTGTGCACAAGCAATGTTTAGGACAGATTAAGAAAATCACAGTTACACTGTTCATGAGCAGAGGTCTTAAAATGGCTATGTTGAAAATTTGGTGACAAAAGTCCATAAAATGACTGTGTTACGAGTGACCATTGCGCAGTTTCCACGCACCCTCGTTAGTTCATGACTTTGTCATATTTTCAGACCAGATTTTCACCAGTGGCATTTTCCACACCTCTACTTATGAACAATACAGCTGTCATTTTCACAACATGGCTGAAGTGCGTTTTCACACTTTCAGCGCAGAGATGCGTGGTCGCTGTGGGAAATCATTGTTCGGCACAGATAAAGAAAATCACAGTGACACTGTTCATGATCGGAGGCACCAAAATGCCTGAGTTGACAATCTGCTGTAAAATCTAGCAATAATTATATACAGATTGTCGTTACACAGTTTTCTATGTACACCGTGGCGTCACCATTTTAAAAATATTTTACTACAGATTTGCAACATTGCCATTTTTACACCTCCCATGAACAGTAATAGCTGTCATTTTTACATCCTGTTCGAATGTTTTTGCACCTGTGGTGCTAAAATGCCGAATACTGTGCATAAGCAGCTTTCAAGCAATAAACTGATATTCCCCTGTTCATGAGGTGGGGTCACAAAACAAAATGTTGAAAATTTGGAGTGAAAATACCAATGAATGCCTGAGGTATTAGGGTTTCCAATCATAACGCCCAACCCTGTAGAGAATGACAGGCATCAGGGGTGTGACTTGGGATTCTTGCCTGTGATGCTCATACCATTCCACACCCTGCAGTCAGTGAGAGGCATCGAGGTATGCCTTGGACTCTTCGGCCCCAAACTTCACCCCATTCTCCTATATCACACCCATCTCACCATATGACCTAATGAAATGGGGTGCATAAGAGCCAAAGACTCAAGGAACACCATGACACTTGTCAGTATCTGCAAGTGGGGAGTGGTGAAATGGCGTGGCCATTATGCCTGACAACCCAAACGCACACCCCAATGCCTGTCACTCTCTGCAGGGTGGTGGTGGGGTTGGCTTCACTTCAATACTTCACTGTCATTCTTATTACGTAGCTCTGTAACTTCTACACTACCACTGCCAATGCCAGCAAGCAAACATTCAGCATTGACAAATGCTTGTATAATGCTGTGACTCATATGTGTCAATATCAGATCTGGGGCATTGTTTCTCCTGGTTTGATCTTGTACAATCTTGGATCTAAAAGCTTATATGGAGCTGTGCTAATTAATTTAAATTAATTTATTCTACTTAAAGGGACACTGTCAACCTGTTTTGCATCATATTATTTCTAGTTACAAACTCACATTTTATGATTGCTTACCTTCTCTAAAACTCTTTGATGTTTTTTATTTTGTCTGTCTCCTTGTCTAGTAAAACTGAAATGCATGTTAATGTACGACTTTACATAAACATACGACATTATGTTTACGACATAAACAACTTTGTTTTGTTTCAAATCCTGAATTTATTCTTATTGAATACTTCCAGAACATTAGAAGTACCCCCAAACATTGCAGTCACTAATGAAGCAGTAGCCACTTAAACACCCACTGCATGAGTGACTAGACTGTGTTGGAGGTGTTCCCAAGTCCTGGAAAGATGCAGTGGGAGCTGATCAAGAAATGTAAACAAACCTGTTTTTGTGTGGTAACACCAGTGTGGTGGGCAGTCTGTTTTTTACTTTTTAAAAGACAAAAGGAATCAGAGGAATCAGAACCAAACTACTGGCTACTGTACATCAGGAATCTTTACAGAATGTTGGCAATCATAACATGTGGTTTTTAAACAAGGGACACTTTGAGGCCTAAGGGGATTGACAGGGTACCTTTAAATTGAATTCTTGTACTAAGAATCTTTTCTGTACAGTATTTATGATGATGTAATTATATATTCATTTTTTTCCCAAAAATTAAATTAAAGCAAAGTTTAAAAAAACACCAGAGCCCAGAGTCTGTTGAGTGGTCACAGGCAGAGAATGCTATAAAGAACAAGCATTTGACAATGCCGAATGTTGTCTTGCTGGAATTGGTAGTGCAGAAGTTAGAGATGCATAATAGGAATGGCAGTGAAGTATTGAACTGATGCCAACCCCAACCCCACCATGCAGAGACTGACATGCGTTGGGGTGTGCCTTTGGGTCATCAGCTATAATGCTCATGCCATTTAACCTCACCCTACCCTGTAGACACTGACAAGTATTGTGGTGTGCTTTGGGGTCTTTGGGCCTTGTACTTACCCCATTCCATAAGGAAATACACTGAGATGGGTGCAGTATAGGAGAATGTGGCGTACTTTAGGGCTGAGGACTCCAAGGCACACCTCAATGCCTGTGACTGGCTGCAGGGTGGGGGTGGAATGGCATGAGCATTACAGCCAATGATCCAAGTTACACCCCTGATGCCTGCCAGTCTCTACAGGGTGGAGTGTTACCGTTGGAAACCCCAACGACATAGGTGTTTGTTGGTATTTTCACTCCAAATTTTCAACATGGGCTTTTTGTGACTCCACCTCATGAAGAGCAACACTATCAGTTTGTCAGTCGAAAGGTGGTTTTGCACAGCCGCTATGCCATTTGGTGACACAGGGATGTAAACATACTTTGGGCAGGGTGTGAAAAATGACAACTGTATTGTTCATGAGGAGGTGTAAAAAAATGGCAACGCTGAAAATCTGGAGTGAAAATATGCAAAACTGGTGAAGTCATGAGCAGGCATAGAAACTGCACAGCATACGTCTGTAACCCAATTATTTTTGGGATATTTTTTAACCACATTTTCAACATAGGCATTTTGGGTCCTCCTGTCATGAACAGTGGCACTGTGATTTTGCCAGTGTCCCAAAAGTTGATTTCCCACAACGACCACGCCATTGTGCACCACAGGTGAGAAAACACATTTTGGGCAAGATGTGAAAAATTACAGCTGTACTGTTCATAAAGAGGTGTGAAAAAATGCCAGTGTTGAAAATCTGGCATGAAAATATTGCAAATTTGCGAAGTTACAAGGGTGCATGGGAACTGTGCAATGCATGCTTGTAACACAGTTGTTTCATGGACTTCCATCACCACATTTTCAATATAGGCATTTTAGGAATTTTGCTCATGAACAGTGCCAATGTCATTTTCTTAATCTGTCCCTAAAAGTGATCTCCCACAGTGACCATGCTATTCTGCGCCAGAAGTGTGAAAACACATTTTGGCCGGGATATGTAAAATGACAGCTGTACTGTTCATAAGGAGGTGTGGCAAAATGCCAATGTTGAAAATCTGGAGTGAAAATATTGCAAATTCACAAAGTTATGCGCATGTGTTGAAACTGCGCAATGCACCCTCATAAAACAGTCATCTTTTGGATTTTTTTCACCAAATTTACAACATAGGGTTTTTGAGAGCCCACCTCATGAACAGTGGCACTGTTTTTTTGTTACTTGGCCCCAAAAGGTGATTCCGCGCAGTGACTGCAAAATCACCTTTTGGGACCAAATAATGCCATGACAGTAACTGAATACATGAGGAGGGGTCCCAATGACCCCATGTTGAAAATTTGGTGCAGAAATTCCCAAAAATGCCCGAGATATGCACCAAAGTTGCAAAAATCCTATTTATGCCATTATACAGCTTACTGGCATTTCTTCAGTTCGTGGTTGGCTTTGAAGAGTGCAGACGTGTTCCCGATCCAAAGAAGATCATCGCGCTGGACTCCGGAGGTAAGTGTGAGGTGAGGAGGGGTGTGGGGAGGCAGGGTACGCAGAAGATGGGTGCGGGTTGGGGGAGGGGGCAGGAGAGACCACGAGGGACCGTTTTCTTCTTTTACAGGTAAAAAAAAAAAAACAACAAGGATTGGTTTTCCTTTTTTGCAGGTGTTTGGTTTTTGGTACACTGGGGTGGGCTCCAAGTGTACCACCTGCATAACGGAGAGGGGGACCATAGCCATCGGGGATTGGACCCCCCCGTCAGCACAGAAACGGCTAGGGGGCACACATGATGCTGAGGGGGATGAAGCCGACGGGGATTGGGCCCCCTGTTGGCAAGGAAAGACTGTTGGGGGGGTGCATGATGCTGAAGGAGATTGGGCACCCCCTCGGCACACACTTGGAATAGGAGGGGGGCATCATGCCGATGGGAAGTGGGCACCCCCATCAGCAAATGAAGTGGTGGCAGTAGTCAGTGCTGCCATGTTTACTGAACTGCTTCACCAGAAAAGGCACATCGGGAGGTGTGTTATTGTGCCGCTCTGTGACGAGCTTGGATCTCATTACAGTGGCACTTTTCTTAGATCTGTTTGCCACTTTATGTATTGTGGGTGTCAGCACCTGCAGCTGGCTTATTGAGGAATAATGGACACACCTACTGATGTGTGCCCTGCAATCACCCACAGTGACCGCACCTCCAAATCTGCTACTACTGCAATATGTTGGTTGGTGCCCAAGCACGAGCTAACATAAAAATGACTCAAAGATTAGACAGCTGCAAAAAGAACCTTGTAGCAGGTGACCCTTTGTTGGTGGCCACATCCCCTGACACCAGAACAGATCAGGTAGCCAATGGGGGTAGGGGGAGAGAAAGAGGGCAGATTCAAGGGGAGAGTTAAGGTAAGACTTAGGTCAACCCAGGGATGGGAGGAATCTATGGCCAAAGAAAAGGAGCTATGAGGGGTATATAGGAGCCAGCTTGCTGTAGCCTAACCCCTTTGGTTCCTGGTCTCTGAACAAAATTCTTCATCCACTCAGCAGCAGGAGAACCTAACGATCATCAGCAGCAGAAGTACCAACAAAATGGCAAAGCAAGCTTCATATCAGTGTTAGCTACAGGGGGACTGGGTATTCAGGGAGGTTAGGTACAGGTAGACATTGACAGCTACTCCTTAGGTGGCAGTCAATCAGTGAAGGGAGGCAGCTGTGTTAACTGTACAAGGCAGAGGCAAGGTTATTAATTAGTGCTGCGAGAAGGAGGTGAAAAAGACATGAAAAGTGACAGGGTACAGCATTTGGGAGCAGGACATCCTGGCTGATAGTACTATTCTTCCTCAATGATGTTTTTTTAGAATGCTAGGACAAAGAGTGGAATAAGCTGCATTTCTGCAGTGATGGAGGTGGGGGGTGCTCATATAGAGTGGAGCAATAGTTGGTGTATGCAAACAAAAAAAGGGGGGGCTCCAGTTGACAGTAAGGGAGCAGGGAGCACTCCTGCTCATTAATGGTCAGTAGGCCAGATCCTCCCAGGCACAGTGAGTGTAGAATGCTCCTAAACTGTTTAAATTTCAAAAAAAGTATGTTGTGGTTTAAAAACAAACAAGTAAACAAACAAACAAAAATACATTAAAAACCAGAAGCAAGTGTCAGTGGCTGCCCACCTACTCCCCTACCTGTCCGCACTGATGGGGAAACTCCCAGTCAGAAGCATTGGAGGAGAAGAGATGAGCACAACTGAATGGCAGGGGCACCAGTGAGAAGTAGCAGTGTGATTGTCGAGTGGCTGAGGTGCTGGTTGGGGCTGAATGACCCAAAATGATGTATGATTATGTGTGCACTTGATGGTAGAAGCTGCATACAATCATCATTGTTATTTAATGTAACTGTGTACCAATATTGCTATTGCACCATTCAATTGATGTGGAACCTTTGTAAACGAGCATTGCTCATAGGTCTATAACTGAATTGGTACACCTCCCCAACAGCGACACCATTGCAGTGAACTATGCTGATGCCGACAACATCGACAGTTCACTGTAATGGTGTGCCAGAGACCCGACCGCACTGTCTCCTGGTCCTGCACTCCCTCCCCAAATCAACTCCGACTCAGAGTTGATTATATTTAGAATGGCAGAGCCACCCACATGGGGGGTTCAGTGGACAAAGCCCCCTGATAGAAAAAAGGGACCAGGATTCCTTCAAGATTTGTGTCAACCACAACTTGTGGTGGATATAAATTCCATCGCTGTGATGTCAGTTGACAAAATTGTTGACAAACCAGCATTATAGAACCGCTGTCATTAATCCAGTAACTTCGTTTGTGATTGACAATAGCAGAAGCAGACGCAGACAGCTGCTTTAAACCTAATCCTGTTGGTTTTCAGATGTCCCGTCTGAGAACAATAAACAAGTAATATAGTAACAGCACAGGCATCGGGTTACAGCAAACCATATAGCATTTCTTTGGCCTGAGAACCAGGCCAGGTATAGTATAGTGGTAGGAGCACCTCATGAATCACACATGGCGTAAGGTTTGAGACCCTGAAGTTATTATAGTTTCCCAAAAAAATCTGAGTTAGAATGAGGTAAAAAGTACATTTTTTTAGAAATTCCCCTTGTGCAGGTGCTTTACTGTATTGTGGCACTCGTGGACAGAATGGTGCGGTGTAATGGCTGGGCCCCCATTAAGTACAGCTACTGATTGGCCAAAGGAGTCGGGCCATTTTCTGGAGGAGTCAGGCCGGGTGGCCGGTGGATTTAGTGGGAGGCAGTTTGGTGGTTGTCCCATGCCACAGTGGTATGCATGGTAGTGGGGGGATGAGCCATGCATGGATGGTGAATGGCCTTCATTTTAGGAATGCTCAGGCTGGGCAGCCATCAGGATGAACTGCACATTTGTGGTTCATGGTCGCCATCTTGGGAACAGCGGTGACCATGTGACCTATCAGTAAAGTGCTACTGTCATCGCCATTTCATCCACGGTGGCCCACCATCTTAGAATGCCAGTGGTTAGGCACTTAAAATGGATGCCATCTTGTGCATGGCAATGCCATGCAGCAACCAGTTGGCACTGAGGATTCTGAAGGCTGGGAGGCGTCCCCCCTTCCCTAGTGGAGGACTTACATAAAAATGTAATAATGAAAACAAAACATAGAGGTATAGGGGGCTTACATAGAAATATGATAATAAGAATAAAACATAAAAAGGATCATGGCTTGGCTAGGTAAGATGGCAAATGGGTTCTAGCTAAGCTCCCTAAAGGCACCTTTTAATTCGATAAAATTCTTGGTAAACTGCTGTAAATAGCTAGACAAAATGCAGTTCTAGGTAGAATTACTCAAAGGCTATGCAACAATCCCCCAAAAGGCAAACTATGCTACCATTTGAGCCAGCACCAGGATCTTTAAAGTCTGCAGTTCCAGTGGAGGAACACACGAGGGCACAGAGCATGGCAGTGGCAGGAAGCTCAAGTGCAGGTGGTCCTGCTCAGGAAGATTTGTCAGCAGCCCTCCCATCAATGATACATAACTTACAAGCCAAGGTGAAATCTGGCTTTGCTAATGTTTACTAATGAAGAGAGATGTGAGATTGTTGGAGGGGGTACAACGAAGGGCGTCAAAGTTGATTCAGGGATTACAGGATATGCTCTATGAGGAGAGATTAAGGGAATTGAACATGTATTCCCTGGAAGAGAGAAGAGATGGGGGGATATGACTGAGACCTTTAAGTACTTAAAGGGAATAAACAAGTTTGGTACTGAAGAGATATTAAAGCTCTGGAAGAGGAGGGATACGAGAGAGCATAGATTTAGATTGGAAGGAGGTAGGTATAAGAGGGAAATGAGGAGGCACTTTTTCACAGAGAGAGTAGTGGCAGTTTGGAATGCTTTACCGGAGGAGGTGGTATCCTGTAGGATGGTGGGTAGTTTGAAGAGGGGTGTGGACAGGGAGGGGGGCATTTTGGGAAGGTGGAGGAGGGGGAGGGGTAGCTGCAAAGTAGGGGTTAGCTGCACACTCAAGCAGACTAGATAGACCTAGAGGCCTAATTTATGCTGGCAATTTTCATATGCCCGTATGTCACTGCTCAAATTCTGCATATACAGACTATTGTTACAGGGCTCAAAGAAACAATGATGACTCAAGCCATGAGTATAGAAAAGACTGAAGAGGGAGTCAGGGAGCTGGAGGATACAGTGGCAGAGCTGGAACAAAGAGAGCAGGAGCATAAACAACATGTTAAAGCCCTTTTGGAAACATCTGATGACCAGGAGAACAGGGCAAGGAGATCAAATCTCAGGTTGGTGGGATTGCCTGAGGGCAAGACCCTGTAGCAGATGGTTCAGAAATGGCTCATCAACCAATGGTACACTGCGCCTGAATCAGCTGACTTTGAAATTGAGTGGGCGCACAGGGTGGGCCCCAGGCATAGGTCAAGCTAAACTCTGAGGCATTTTCTGATAAAATATCTTATCTCAAATACCAAAATGGGGGAGAGATACTGTGGGTTAAGCTGGAAAGGAAAATGGGGACAGCCATCCGCACAGGTGTGGTCTATAGACCACCAGCCCAGGAGGAAGAAACAGATAGGGAGCTGATGCTAGCCATCCAAAGGATGGCAGACAAGGGTGAGGAAGTACTGGTTGGAGACTTCAATATTCCAGATGTGGACTGGAGCATCCCAGCAGCAGCATCAACTAAGAGCAGATTTATCCTGGACTCCCTTCAGGGTGCCTTCCTCAAGCAACTGGTCATGGAACCAACTCGGCAGAAGGCAATACTGGACCTTGTGCTCACAAACAGGGACAGTGTGAGGGGAGTAACAGTGGGGAGCACCTGGGAAACAGTGACCACCAGTCATTGTGGTTTGAAATCACAGAAAGAGCAGAACCAAACCACACAAAAACACGTATCCTGGATTTTAGGGGGGTAGACTTTGGGAAAATGGGGAGATACTTGAAAGAGGCATTAAGGGGAATGGGACAGGAATCAGGGGTTGAGGAACAGTGGGCAGTATTTAAAATGGGGATTACAAGAACAACAGAATTATGTATTAAACAGGTTAGCAAGAGGAAAAGGAAGAGGAGACCATTATGGTTTTCCAAAGAGGTAGCAAAGAAAGTGAAAGCCAAAAGATTGCATTCAGGCAATACAAAAGACACAGGCAGAAGGGATAGGGAGAGTACCAGGAGAAGCAAAGGGAGGCAGGGAGGTCAGTAAGGGAAGCCAAAGCTCAGACAGAAGAACACATTGCAAAATCAGTGGGTGAGGCAAAACCTTTTACAGGTACATAAGTGAAAAAAGAAAGACAAAGGAGGGATAGTGAGACTGAAGGGGAGGATGGGGCCACGTGGGGATGACAACAGTAAAGCTGACATACTGAACAGGTATTTCTGCTCAGTCTTTACTGAGGAAGAGGAGGGTAATGGGTCTGAAGGGAGTACAAGGGGTGAGAATGGTGCAGAAATGGACACAAGTCCCTTTACACGAGAAAGGTCCTGAAGGAACTGGAAGTACAAGCTGATAAAGCAATGGGGCCAGATGGGGTGCACCACAGGTCCTTAAAGAACTAAGAGAGGTGGTGGCTGAACCAATGGCTATCCTGTTTAGCCGATCACTGGAAACAGGGGAGGTACCCAAAGACTGGAGGACAGCAGATGTAGTCCCCTTATACAAAAGTGGGAACAAAGAGGAAGCAGGGAACTACAGATCAGTTAGCCTCACCTCGGTAGTGGGGAACATCATGGAAGCACTACTGAAGGAGAGATTGGTGGAACATCTGGTTGTCAATGGACTACAGGACCCAAGGCAGCATGGTTTCACCAGGGGGAGGTCATGTCAGACCAACCTCATTGAATTTTTTGACTGGGTGACTAGGGAGGTGGATCAGGGAGGGCAGTGGACATGGCCTATCTGGACTTCAGCAAGGCCTTTGACATTGTGCCACATAGAAGACTATTACACAAACTGGGGAATATGGGTGTGGGCAGGACTGTAGTGTGGTGGGTAGGTAACTGGCTGGGTGGCAGGACACAGAGGGTGGTGGTAAATGGCTGTCACTCCACAGAGGGAAGAGTGACCAGTGGGGTACCACAGAGATCAGTGCTGGGACCGGTCCTATTCAACATCTTCATCAGTGACATGGCGCAGGACCTAGAAGGCAGAATTTCACTGTTCACTGATGACACAAAGCTCTGTAACAGAGTAGACACACCAGAGGGTGTAGACAGAATGAGAAGTGACCTGCAGAAACTTGAAGAATGGTCAGGGGTTTGGCAGTTGAAATTCAATGCAAAGAAGTGCAAGATAATGCATATGGGGCACAAAAACCCTGGCACAATATATCAGTTGGGGGGTGAGGATATAGCATGCACCAAGCAGGAAAGGGATCTTGGGGTTATCATCTCTGATGACCTCAAGGTAGGAAACAGTGTGACAAGGCAGCAGGTAAAGCAAATAGGATGCTGGGATGTATAGGCAGGGGCATTACCAGCAGGAAAGGAGGTCATAATTCCGCTATACAAGACACTAGTGAGGCCCCACCTGGAGTACAGTGTACAGTTCTGGAGACCATACCACGTAAGGACATAGACAGGGTAGAGAAGGTTCAGAGGAGGGCAACAAATGGTGCATGGATTGCATCACAAGTCCTATGAAGACAGGTTGAAGGAACTGAACATGTACTCCTGGAGGAGAGGAGGAGAGAGGGATATGATAGAGACATACAAGTATCTTACAGGGAGGAACAGGGTGCAGGAAAACACTATTTTAAGCGAAAAAGATGTTCCAGGACTAGAGGGCATGGGATGAAGTTGGAGGAGAGACGATTCAGAGGAAACATGAGAAAAGATTTCTTCACAAGAACGGGTGGTGGACAAGTGGAACACCCTGCCAGAGGAAGTGGTGGGGGCTGAAACAATCACGAGATTTAAGAATGCATGGGATAGACATAAAGGAATTCTAGAGGTCAGGGGTAAGGTGCAACAGACTTCTAGGAAAACAAACTGAACTTACAAGCTCAAATGGGCAGACTGGGTGGGTCATAGGCCCTTATCTGCTGACACTGTCTATGTATCTATGTCTATGTATCTATGTACCAAGATAACGAAAAAATGCTTCCGGCAGTCAAGACTCACGGCCCTATAAAGGTCCAGGAAGGGTCAGTTATGGTGTTTCAGGATTTTAATAGGGAGCTGCAGGTGACGTGCCAGCAATTCTCAGCTGTTACATCAAAACTGCATCTTGGGGTGGGAATTTGCCACCTTTATCCTATGAAACTAGGATAAGTAGACTGAGGAGTCCACTGAGAATCCTCGATACTGCCCATGAAGCTGAGGATTTTGTCAACCAGGAGGATGCGGCTACTGGGAGAAGATCTGGGGTATGGCGCATGACATAAGCCACATGAACAGGTACTGATTGTTACATTATTTGGAGCTGAAAGGCTTTCCCCTGGCATCCTCTGTTTTCATCCACCTCCCCATGGAGTGCTGAGACCCTGGCAACCCACTGACAGATTGCTGTGCAGAGCACTGTCTGGGATCCCCCTTGGACTGTGATCTAGTACCCTCAATGGTACCTCACTTTTATTAGCCTCAAGTCTCATCTGAAAAAACCTTCTAGAGCTCTCAGCAGTTAAAACCACTGGAAATGCATTACACAGGAGGTACTGTAGCTCTTAATTTGGGTTCAGAATTACGTTTTGTTTTGTGCTGTCGATTTTGGATCCAACCATACCAGCCTTTTAGTCATGGGAGAACAGGGGAAAATAACTGTATTTCTAACTTCTGAACAGCCCCATCGACTGCGGTGGCCCCACCCCCCTGACCACACAGGACTTCTGCCGTGAGGTGTAGGTCCTAGTGGGGAGCACAGCATGATCTTGTCTATTAAAGCAGCATTTCTAAGGGAGCAAAACAATCCCGGTGTGCTGCTGCCCTCTACGATGCTCACTGACTGCCATAGAAGTACTTGCTAGTTTCAGACATGCCTGACTTAGCTCTCCCACTGAACACAAAGGATTATAGTTTTGGGTAGTGTACGTACTGGCAGAGAGAGGCAACTCTGAACTTTGATGAATGAAATCAGTAACTCTATTATGCCATCAGCAAGGACACACATGCTGAGGCCCCAGTGCCCATGTGGACAGTCTGCTGTAATCTGATGTTGTGACTTTTGCTGGACTATATTTCAGTTGTAAGGCAGGGTTCAAATGTGTGTCAAAGGAAAGGGGAAATTGTTTAGCCAGGAAAGACACACTAAGCTGGAGCTTGTTTCCATGTGCAACCTGGGAGCACAAGGAAGTGAAGTGACTTGCTCAAGATCACACAGTATGCAAACAGGGGCTGTTGGGATTCAAACCCAGGTCTACAGGTTTGCAGCTCAGTGCCTTTAACCACTATGCTATACCGCCTCCAAGGGCTACTACCCAATTTGTTTTTGTCAATTTTCTGGACAGTGAAAAGGGAAAAGGTTATTCAAGGGTGCAATTGTGTTCCACATAGTTAATACTGTCTACACAGAGTCTAGCTGCATGAATGTGTGACGATGTAAAGGGGGCAGCTTTTGATCATTCAGGAAGCAGCCAGTGGGAGGGGAGGGAGGAAGAGAACCAACCTTCTGCTTTGCAGTGTGGTGTCATTTTTTTGCAGCCTGGTGGTTGCTGGTATCCACCTCTTGGCACACAATGCTTGTTCAGTACACCCACCCAGATGTTCCACAAGGTATCTATTCTGAACATAAATATCACAATCCAAAGAGGCTGGTGCTGTGTGTTGCCTAAGGTCAGCTGAAGTGCTTGGGTGGGGCAGTGTCAGGAGGAGGTAAAGTGGACCTGAGGTGGAGCCCTATTATGTTATGTGATGGGGGGATGCAGTCTCCACTGTCTCACAGGACAGGGTTTTATTTAGAGCCATGGACTACATCCTATGTGCCTAACACTGCCTCTCATCACTCTCAGCAAGAGGAAGGAGGTGCTGTTAGAACTATACTACTCTACTGGGACTATATTGCCCTCCCTCTCTCCCATCCACCCCCCTCCAACCTTAGCCAGTTCTACTTTTATAGGCACAGGATTTGACTGTCAACAGGAACTTCCTGTTTGGGAGCACGAAGTGAGTGATCACAGAGGCACAAAAGACTCACCATCCTAGAAGGAAAAGAGTAGCTCTTCATCCCTCCAGCTGCTGGAGGTCTGACTCTGAACAAGTCAGAAGGATACTACTGAGGAATTTAGGAATTCCTGTCCCTGAACAGGAAGATCAGGAGCTTTAAGGGCACGGAGGTAGTAGGAGAGTAGGGAGAAAAAAAAATTAAATATGCAAAAAAGTAATAATACACAGAGAGAGGAAAGAGTAAGTATGCAAAACAGCAGTTAAGGGGCCACAAATAAGACATGATGGGAGTGGTGCAGTGCAGTGTCTGTGGAGCAGCAGTCTTCTGGGAGACATTCTGGAGAATGTTGTGTTGTCCCATCTGCAGGCACCAGTCTGGGCTGAGGGAGGAGGTTGCTCATCTCCAGGCTGAGTTGGCCAGGATTTGGGAGACCTCCTCTCCTACCCAGGGACCACCTGGGCCACCACCGCTGCCTCAGAGGTTGACAAGAAACAGGAGCAGTTGGACCACAGTGGGCTCAGGGAGGGTGAGGGTGGTGGAACAAAGGTGCATCCCTCCAGCTGTACCTCATCACAATTCATATGCCATTCTGGCAGAGTGTGGTTCCTCTATAGAGGCATCCACAGTGGAGACCAAGGAGGATGCTGGGAACCTCCACAAAGGAGATCCACAGGACGGTAGCATGGGACCACACAGGGGAAGGAAACAACTCCTGGTGGGAGACTCCATTTTTAGGAGGGTAGAGCTGGGGGAGGGAGGGGAGAGGGAGGTAAAGTGCCTACCTGGTGCCATGACCTAGAGGGACAGGGAGCAAATCCTTAGGATCATGGGAGCAGCTGCACAGAGGAGGGAGCTGGATGTCATTGTCCACTTAGGGACAAATGACCTGACTGGGAAAGGGAGCAGAACAGTGAAGGAGGAGTCTGTGGAGTTGGGGAGGGGTCTTAGACAAGTAGCATGCATGGTAACCATCTTGGAGGTGCTGCCTGTGTATGACATGGGTGAGGCTAGGGTTCTCCACACCATGGGATTCAATCAATGCTTGAAAAACTGGTGCAGAGCTCAGGATTTTGGTTTTATTAGGGACTGGGGGTCCACCTGGATGGATGCAGGCCTATACTGGTTCGATGGTCTGCATCTGTCCAAGAGGGCACCTGGATCCTAGGTGATAAGTTTAAATGTTTCATTGGCAAGCATTTAAACTAGCCAAGGGGGGGGGGCACTGAAAAGGAGCAGGGAAATCCTAGCTCCCCCCAAAAAATCAGGGTAGTTAGTGAGGTAAACATCAAGGTAGAGACGTCGATAGGGAGAAGGGCAAGTGTAAATGGAGAAAAAGGCAAAGGCAGTAAGGACAGGGATGGGGCAAAAAGGGGTAAGGCCATCAAAAAAATGGAGGGTAATGAGTACCAATGCCTGCAGTCTAGGTAACAAGCTTCCTGAACTGGTGGCCTTGATGGAAGAGGGATGCCTGGATATTGTGGCAGTCACTAAAACATGGTACACAGAGAACCATGTCTGGGATGTCAACATACCAGGGTACACAATCTACAGGACAGACAGGGAGGGTAGAAGAGGAGGAGAAGGAGGATGAGGAGGAGGAGGAGGAGTAGCTCTCTACGTAAGGGAGGGGATCAAAGCAATGGAACAAAAGGGTAAACAGGGAGGAGAGGAGGCACAGTGGGTCACTCTGGAGACTGGAAATGGCACCACAATCTGCACAGGGGTTGTATACAGACCCCCATCTCAGGGGGAGGAAATGGACAAGGAAATGATAGAAGGCATCCTTAAGATTGGCAGAGAAAGGGTAGATATTGTTGATGGGGGATCTGAATACACCAGATTTTAACTGGAGCACCTTTGCTGCAGCCATATTCAAGAGCAGGGCCATTATCAATGCACTACAGGGGGCATGCATGAGACAGCTTGTGTCGGAACCCACTCAGGAAGGAGCAATCTTAGACCTGGTACTCTCAAATGGGGATGGAGAGAGGATCTCAGATCTAGAAGTGGGTAGCCATCTGGGAACAAGTGACCACGAAACAGTGTGGTTCATGATAAACTCAGCTGCAGAGTCAAGCCATACAAAAGTGAGGGTACTGGACTTCAGGGGGGCTGACTTTTTCAAAATGGGAGAGTGCCTCAGAAAAGCACTAGCAAACAGTCAAGAAGGAGGGGTGGAGCAACAATGGGGAAACATCAAAACTGCCATCACAGAGGCAACAATCCTTTGTGTGAAGCAAATAAACAAATCAAATCAAAAGAAAAAAATGCTATGATTCTCAAAAGAGGTGGCGGGGAAGGTTAGGGAGAAAAAGATAGCATTTAGGAAGTATAAGGAAACACAGAAGGAGCAGGACAGAGAACTGTACCAGTTAAAGCAGAAGGAAGTGGGAAAGGCAGTCAGAATAGCAAAGGCCCAAACCAAGGAAAAGATAGCCAACTTGGTTAAGAAGAGGGATAAAACCTTTTATAGGTACATTAGTGAGTGTAGAAAGACAAAGGGAGGGAGGGATAGTGAGGCTGAATAAAGGGGGCGGAGGGTAGGCAGAGAGGGACAGTGAAAAAGCAGGGATACTGAATGAATACTTCTGCTCAGTATTCACAAAAAAGAGGAGGGGGAGATACCTAATCCAATCAATAGAAGCATTCTGGAGGGGGGTCGATCCTAGTCCTTTCACAGAAGAAAGGGTTCTGAAAGAACTTCTAAAACTGAAGGTGGACAATGCAATGGGGCCTGATGGGATTCACCCCAGAATTCTAAAAGAATTAAGGGGAGAACTACAGACACCACTGACTAGTCTTTTTAACAAATCATGGGAGGGTGGTGTGGTACCTGAGGACTGGAGGAGGGAAGATGTGATTCCCCTTCACAAAAGTGGGAGCAAGACAGGCAGGAAACTACAGACCTGTCAGTTTGACCTCAGTGGTTGGGAAAATAATGGAATCACTTCTGAAGGAAAGAATTGTTGAGTACCTAGAGGCCAGTGGGGCACAGGATCCAAGGCAGCATGGATTTACAGCGGCAAGGTCATGTCAGATGAATCTAATCAACTTATTTGACTGGGTGACCAAAGTAGTAGACCAGGGAGGGGCTGTGGACATGGCCTACCTAGACTTTAGCACGGCACTTGACCCAGTCCCACGTAAAAGATTAATAGACAAATTAGCCAGCCTGGGAGCGGGTGCCAGGGTGGTAGCCTGGGTAAAACATTGGCTGGACAATAGGACGCAGAAGGTAATAGTAAACGGAGTCCACTCTGAAGAAAGAGGGGTTACTAGTGGGGTACCACAGGGTTCAATACTGGGTCCGGTCCTTTTTAATGTCTTTATAGGTGACATTGCAGAGGGACTGGAAGGAAAAGTATGCCTCTTTGCAGACAACACAAAGATCTGCAACAGGGTTGATACACGGTGGGGGGGGGTGGATGGAAAGGATGAGAAGGGACTTGGCAAGGTTGGAGGAATGGTCAGAAGTATGGAAGCTTGGATTCGATGCAAAGAAGTGCTAAGTAATGCACCTGGGAAACAAAAACCCTGGGGAAGAGTACACAATGGGGGGGAGGTATTAACAACAACAAAAATGAAAAGGGACCTGAGGGTAATCATATCAGATGACCTAAAGGTTAGCAAGCAATGTGAGAAGGCAGTAGGGATGGCTAGGGGATGCTGGGATGTATAGAGAGAGGCAACACCAGTAGAAAACAGGAAGTTGTTATCCCTCTGTACAGACAGTTGTTGAGACCCCATCTGGAGTACTGCGTCCAGTTTTGGAGACCCCATCTTTTCAAGGACATAGACAGGATGGAGACAGTCCAGAGGAGGGCAACTAAAATGGTGCAAGGTCTGCAACAGAAGCCATATGAGGAGAGATTAAAGGAGCTTAATGTGTATACCCTTGAGGAAAGGAGGGAGAGGGGGGACATGATAGAAACTTTTAAGTACCTCAAGGGAATCAACAAAGTTCAAGAGGGTAGCATTTTTCAGAAAAAGAGATGTGCAAGAACAAGGGGACACGATTTGAAGATGGGGGGGTGGCTCAGGGGTAATGTGAGGAAGTATTTTTTCACAGAGAGGGTGGAGGATGTATGGAATGGCCTTCCTGAGAAGGTTGTGGGGTCAAAAACAGTGGGGAAATTCAAGAATGCATGGGACAGACATAAGGCAATTCTTGTGGGGGGGTAGGAAGAAATAGGCTGTTGGTTAACTAGGATCTGCAGCTTATCCTGTATGTAGGGAAATGGGCAGACTAGTTGGGCCAAGTGGTCCTTATCGGCTGTCAAAGTTTATGTTTCTATGTGTCTATGTTTCTCAGGAACCACACTTATGGCTGGCCCTGGCATGTGGGAGAGCAACATCAAGTGTGTGAGGGTGCGGGCTTCTTGACCGGAGCCCGCTGGGCTAGACAGTTAACGGACTTGGCTGAAGAGTCACACTATGCAGAGGATATGGCTGCCAATCTGCTGAAATGCAACAGCTGAAATACACTACTTATTACAAGTCTCGGTGGGGGGGGGATGGATGGATGGATGGATGAGTTGTCCCTTCTGCACCAAGGTAGCACATTATGACAGTGTTGGTGAGATTGGAAGAGTAGGATCCATGTGAGGGGTGTCCTTGGAGGGACAGAGGTCAGATGTATTGGGGTCGGCTTCTTGGACTCATTGAGGGGGGGAGCCAAAGAGGATACTGAGCCTTAACCAAGCTAATAAAATGTTCATGTATAGAGAAGTGTTCGGTGATTTAATTTTCTTGTTCTTCTGTTTGAAACCATAGTCATGCAGTGAGCTAACAGCTTCCTTAATACCATAATGTAATTACCAAGTTCAGTGCCTTGGCTTCTAGCAGCCAGGAGCTAAAGATTCCTGCATGCATTCTTCCTGTTTACTGAATTGTTATGTCTGTTCAGTTTTTCTTTTAATGCAGGTGCTCATTGCACTGATTAACCCATACTGTTTTCAGTGGGAAACTGGATGAAGTAACAGTGTGCTTGATCTTGGTTGGGGGTGGGGGGCTAAGATGCTGGGTCTAGGATTTCTAACTGTGTTACTGTTCATGGGAAACTGTGATTCAAGGAGGAGGGGGAACTGTAGTTCAAAATATGGGGTGGATTGGAGTGGGTGGGAATGGAAATGGTCACCAGTGACTCTGGGATGGAGGGAAACTAGGGGTTAGAGCACCGAGCTGGATCAAACACTGGGGGGAAGGTGATATGGACCCTGACAGGGCAGGGTATGAGGAGAGAAGTTCATTAAGAGAAAAAAATGCAATGTTACAATACAGTACTATTGATACAATTTACACGGAGATCTAGGGTAGGGTTGCCTCCGAGGGGGGGAGGGAGCCCTCACATACTCTCCCAAACAAAATCCATAATGGCCGACACTCTAACCCTTAGTATCATCACCTGGAATGTTAAAGGGTGAAACATGTTGTAAAAAGGAAAAAGGAAAATGAACTGAGTCAAGAAACTAAAAACTGACATACGTCTGCTCCAAGAAACACACTTGATAGCCTCTGAGGCCTGTTGTACCTGTGCCAGGTGGAGGAGCACCTGACTTACGTCTAGCTTCACCTCTAGGACCCGAGGTGTGGTGATATGGCTCAGGCCGGGGTTTCCAAGGGTGATTACTAGATCCACTCTGTACCCACAGAGTAGATTCACTCTGGCAAATGTGACACTCAGTGATGGTTCCAGCCTCTTAATAGGGGGTGGTGTATGGCCCCAGTGTAAAAGACAGTGCCTTCTTCCAGAAGCTTGCTCTAGAGATGGTGCACTATTCAGGTCATGGGTATCAGTAGGGACATGAACTGTGTGCTCAACAGTGTCCTGGACAGGTCTAACCTCCTGTCAGTCCTGAAGTCAAAAAATGCAAAGGGCATGGAGGAACTAATGTGCACATTCACCCTGATCTCTGGCACCACAAACACCCTACATGCTTATTAATCTTATGCACGCATAGACTTTCTCTGAACTTTTGTTTGCTTAGTCAATAAGCTGGGCATGGTGGACTACTAACCAGCACTGGTGTCCAATTACTCACCACTCCACACCAGAGTGGGAGTGAATGTCCTACAACATTCTCATAAACCTTAGAGATTAGACCCAGTGCTTCTGAAGGACCAGAAATATAAAGAGATGATGGGAGAGGTGGTAACAGAATTTCTGATGCACAATAAGTGTAATAATACTACAGACTCCACCAGATGGGAGGCCCTAAGAGCTTATGTGAGAGAGCAGTCTATTGCTTTTTCTAAATACAAGCAGAGTGAAAGGTTCAGAAGCTGGAGAAGCTGGAAAGAAAAGTAACTGAGGTTCCTGCGATGCTGGTGGCCCAGGTTCGGGAAGCGGCCTGGGTTGTCGGGGGCTGGTCTGGGGGGAGGTCTGAGCATCCCATAGGACACTCTCCTCCTCTGAGGGGGGAGGGCTGTCACATCACCCTGTTCTCGTTGCCAGTGGATGCATGGGTGGAGATACGGGATCAGCTGGTGTGGGGAGGGGCAGACGCCATTAAGCACTGTGCTGAAACATGTATTGGCATGTCTACAGTCTGGATTTCCATCCTTTGCACCATGGGGGAAAGGGTCTCAGGAAGAAAACAGGAAAACTAAGGTACAGGCCTGGGGGTTCCAGACTGTCCACCATGGTCAATGCCGGATCCAAGTCACCGATCTCCAGAGATGCCACTTGTCTTCACCTTTGCAGCTACTGGTGGCCAGATGTCTATGGGAAAGACATGCCAAGAAGTAGGCGTACCCTGCTCTGGAGGGTAAGCCAGGGGCAATACAGCAGTGGGCAGGGTGACGACTCCAGTAAGCTCAGATGCAGGACAGCACAAGGGCGCTTGGCATGGGAAGGAAGGAGGTCCCGGCCTGGCCCACAGCAGGAGAGCATAAACAAAGTTTGGAAAAAGAGATGAAAAAGAAAAATAACTAAGGCTGAGAAGCCACATATGGCAAATCCCACACTTAGACTATACAACCTACTACAAAGGCTCCAGTGGAAGTTTAACACTTTGGACTGTGCTGCTGCAGAAACATAGAAACATAGAAACATAGAAACATAGACTTTGACGGCAGATAAGGACAGCTAGGCCCATCTAGTCTGCCCATTTCCCTACCTACAGGATAGGCCGCAGATTCTAGTTAACCAGCAGCCTATTTCTTCCTACCCCCCACAAGAATTGCCTTATGTCTGTCCCATTCTACTTAACAATGCCAGGAAATGCTTTGACAGTTACAGGGGAGAAAAGTTTTTGGCTTGACAACTCAGACAGAAAATGGGGAAGAGTAACATCCCTCAGATTCAGCACCCTGAAAGAGGTATGGTAACATCATCAGGTTGTGGGATATGCTTTTAATATTTTCTACAAAACCTTGTATACCTCTAAGACCACTCCTACTGCAGAGCATCTCCAGGCTTTTTGTCAAAAAGGCCCTATCAAACCCATACAGCCCTCTCAGATTGATGAGATGGAGTTACCCCTTACAAAATCAGAGGTTCAAGCAGCAATTGAGTCCCTACAAGGGGGAAGGCCCTAGGGCTGGATGGCCTACCCATTGATTTTCTGAAGCAGAGATCCTGTTGGATCCTCTGTTATGATAGAGGAGAGCTTTGCATCAGGGATACTACCCCCATTTGTCTGTGTGGCAACCATTACCATTCTCCTGAAACCAGGCAAGGACCCTGTGTACTGTACCTCATACTGCTCTGTCTCCTTAATAATAACAGACTATACGATAACTGCAAGGGTTATTGCTTCTGGGCTGGAGAGGTGTTTACTGCATTTCATTTGCCCAGACCAGGCAGGATTTGTTAAGGGGAGAAAGGGCAAACACAACATAAGGCACACCCTCAAAATGATCTAGAAATGGGCAAAGAACCCTGACAAGCATAAGGCTGTGGATCTTGCCCTGGACACTGAGAAAGTGTTTGATTGGGTGAAGTTGGAGGTATGTGACAGAAACCTTCAGAAAGGAGCAGATGGTTAAGTGGATAAGCACCCTCTATAGTGACCCTATATAGTGACCCTTCTGCTAGAATTCGGGTGAATGATGGGCTAACTGATGCATTTACACTCAAAGGGCACTAGGCAGGAGTGTCCGCTGTCCCCACTCCTATACGTGCTATCCTTGGTGCCACTAGCTGCTGCCATTAGGAGCCATAAGGGCATACAGGGCTGTACGATGGGTAGGAAGGTGTACAAGTGACCCTCTTTACAGATGGCCTTCTGTTATACCTACAAAAGCCAGTGGAGGGGCTGCTGGTACTCCAGTCACTATTAACTGAAAATGGTGCCCTCACAGGTCACAAACTGGACCAAGAGTGAAATCTTGCCAGTATGCAGGCAACAGCAAGGGGGTAGTGTGAAACCTTATGAGGTTGCAGATAATCTCAGCCATTAAATACCTGAGGGTGAAAAGCCTCACTTGGCTATCCCTGATGTATAGACTGAACTTCCCTCCACTCTTGGCCAGCATCAAAGTGGAATGCGAGAGATGGGAGACATTGTTGATCTCTGAGATTGACAGAGTGATTGTAGTCAAAATGTGTACTCTGCCCAAGTGCTTTTACTTGTTTCCATCTCTTCCTTTCCTTATTCCAAATAATTTGTTCAAACAATTTGAATAGCATAGTACATAGATGTCTGTGGCACGGCAAAGCTGCCAGGGTAAAAAGAGCTATCTTGCAACTATCTATGTGGAAGGGAGGTTGTGCCCTCCCACAATTTAAAACTACTACTGGGCACCACAGCTCAGCTTCCTCCCCATGGGCAACCACCCTCACCTTCCAGCCTGGACAGCAATGGAGGGGGAAGAGCTGGACTTTGGCTAGAGAGGGGGACTGCTATCGGCCTCCCTAAGAATCATATCTCTCCCACACATCTCCAACCCCTTCACAAAGATTACTGCACAGGTGTGGAGAGCTGCCCATCAGCTATTGAAGTGGGCCAGTGGTCTTTTGGACAGACCACCAGACTGTTCTGAAAGGTAAGCCCCAGCATAATGCATCCCTGCACCAGCTTCTTCTTCAGTGGGAGAATCAAGGCCTTAACTATCTCAACCAGATGCATTAGGGTGGACAACTGAGATACTTTGTGGGTGTAAGGAAAAAGCAGAATCTCCCTCCAGGAGGACTCTTTGCATACCTGAGGATAAGGCATATGCTGAAAGAGGGGACACCTAACAACAATGGGGAGCAGACAAGAACACCAGCTCCCATGTCCTCACTAGAGGAGGAACTTTATGCACCACAGCTCCTCCTGAGAGCTATTTTGATATACTACAGTATACATAGGGAGGCACCCCCCACAGAAAACATTAGCAAATGTTGGGAGGAGGACATAGGAGCCCCCATTTCAAAGGAGATTTGGAAAGAGCAGTGGCCCATATGGCAAACTGCTCCAGAAATAAACTTAGGCAGCTACAATTAAACTGTCTATTGTGCATATTGTTACACACCAGTCAGAATCCAGACTCAAAGTCCAGAAAAATTCCCCATGTATCCTAAATGTAAGGTAGAAAATGACACATTTATGCCCATGACCTTGTCTTGTCTCAAAGTTAGCCACTTCTGACATTATGGAGCATGTCCTGCAAGTTAAACTTTCCAAATTCCTATTACAGCTCCTCTTAGGGGTCGACCAGGGACAACCCATCTCTCAGCCAAAATTGTGTCCGCTGGAATGACCTACATGGACAGAGCTGCTATATTACAGCAGCTCAACGAACACTTTGCCACTGCATGGCTAGCCTTTGACACCTCACCTATCAACAAACTCAGCCCTCTAGGGGACTCTACTGCTGACTCTAATGTTAATCTTAACCCTAACCAACCTCATCCTGCCCCTTTCAGCTTTCATACAGTCATGTTTAAATGAGTAGAGGACCTCCTTCTGTCTCTGGACACTAAAAAGAATGCCAGTGCAGACAATATCGAACCTTACTTCCTAAAGCTTGGCCATTTCTACTTGACCGCCCACATCACCCATTTATTAAACACCTCTCTGAAGCAAGGAGAACTACTTGTGTCGTGGAAAACTGCCCACATCTTACCATTATTCAAGTCTGGGGATCTGAGCGATCTGAACAATTACCGGCCCATTTCTATACTATCCGTTCTGTCAAAACTTCTTGAAAAAAATTGTCAACGCCCAAATTAGAGAACACTTGGATTCACAGAAATTGCCAAACCCTGCACAGTCCAGCTTTAGAGCCAAACATAGCACAGTATCTGCCCTTGCAAAAATAACTACAGATTGGCAAATTGCCCTGGATTCTAAGAAGCATGTGTTTGCCCTTTTTCTTGATCTTAGTAAGGCCTTCGATACGGTGGATCACAACATCATGCTTACAGCACTGAGCAATATTGGTCTCGATAGTCCTGCAATCACATGGTTCACCAACTACCTCACCAATAGGTTACAACAAGTCAAAGTTGCAGGTGATCTGTCTCCACAAAAATCTCTTTTATGAGGTGTCCCCCAAGGCTCCATACTGGGCCCAATCCTCTTGCAATCTATATCAATAACCTGGACACACATCAGCGCACAGCTAATGTGCACTTATTTGCAGATGATACTGTACTCTACACCACAAATTCATCCTTGGACTTGGCCTATGAGAACTTACAGCAAGACGTCATTACTTTCCAATATAAACTCATCAAACACAAGCTCCTCCTTAATGCTAAAAAGACTAAAGTCATGATTCTCTCATCAAAGTCCTAGGCTTCTGGCTGGATAATAAGCTTAACTTTCTGTGCCACCTGAATGAAGTCTAGAAGAAACTAAAGCAGCGGTTAGGCTTATTCTATCATACTAAACATCTGCTTACCTTAGAAGCTAGAAAGAGACTCTTACAATCCACATTCCTACCCGTACTGGACTATGCTGACTTTCTCTACAGTCATTGTCCCTCAACGGTGCTCAACAAACTCAACACTCTTTACCACCGGGCCTTAAGATTTATTCTTAACCTACCCATTCATACTCACCACTGCCTACTGTACCAGGAGTAGGAATGGCCCTCACTGTCAACTAGGAGGAAAAGAAATACTCTCCTCTGGCTCTTTAGAGCACTGTCTGATAATCTTCCTGCATACATTTCGAGACTCTTCGAATGGGCCAAGGGATCTTATGGCCCGAGATGCTTCTCCATACTTTGTTTCCAGATTCCTAGAGTGAAAAGAACATATGGCTCCTCAATTTTTCACTCCCATCACTTTGGAACGCCATGCAAAGCTCATTAAAGCTTTCCTCACTTCCAGGTCTATTCACTTTCAAATCTCTGATAGCCGAATATCTGAAGGAAGCATGCAGTTGTTTTAGGTGACTCTGAGCCCTTAGCCTCTGGTTCCTCCCATGAATCCTACATTCAGAATCTCGCTCACCTCACATCTCTAGTAAGGGATAACCAGCACTTACTAGCCTATCCTCTCTAATCCTGGCCCTCTTCATCCTATCTCCTCCCACTAATACACCCTTGCTCCTATCTTTTCCTCTCCCTACTTATTACCAAGAAGGTGGAGACAGTCTAGAATTGTCAGCTCTTCTCTCTCCAGTAAACTTTTTATAAATTGTAACCACATGCAACTTTGTCAAACCCGTATGTAATGGCCTATATTGACCTTCACCTGTACAGTGTTTTTGCATTGTTGATTATTACATCTGTGACTATGTATTGTATTGTATTAATGTCCAGGACCACTTTGAAAATGAGCTTGCTCAATGGTGTTTATGCTTGGTTAAATAAAGTTGATTGATTGATTGATTGATTGATAGTTCATTGGGCAAGGCAGCACCATTATGGTCCTTAGCACTTACAAGCTCTACAAAAACAACAGTCCAACAATAGACTTCTCTAGTACCTCTGACTATCTCACAATGGGTTATCAACATCTCTAGTCAGCTCCTAGAAGCACCTAGGTAACTATTTGAAGCTGGAGAGAATATAGCTAGCAGCTAATGACCACAAGGCTCTCTTTCGTATGGTCTGGGACCCCATATTGCTTGCCATAGAAGCAGGTATCTGGCCTCTTTAGAATGCTCACACACACATCTTTCACATAAGACACTCTACATTAAGCTAATTGATTGACCACATTCGTGGAAACACTACTTATCCCATATTTTAAATGGGCAATGATCCTGCCAGAGGTGACTGGTCACTTACTGGCCTCAGGAACAAAGGGGGCAAAATAAAAATTAAAGGTGGTAGATGTTTGGTATGTAGTCCTGTCAATGCCAGACCAATGTATCCAGGTGTTACGTATCATGTTTACTACCGACAAGCCATGGATGTATCTGTGTATATACCCTCTTAAGTGTGAATGTAATTTTTCAAAGTTTTTATTTATGGATTTTATATCTTACAGTACTGTATATGCTGTAATGTACAAAAAGCAAAGGATAAGGTATGCAGGCCCAAAGAATGAGTGTACAAATGGGTAGTACGACAGACACATAATGACAGGTCTAAAAGTCCATTGATGTGATGACAGTACAGGGTTGCTGTATTTGCTGTAAACATTGCTTGATAAAATATGTTTTTTTAAAAAGAATAAAACATAGAAAAATAAAATACATAATAATGCTATATATAAATCTAAACAGATACAGTACCAAGGAACAGAATCGGAAAACTCTTCCCCTTCCCCTGTCTGCTGGATGGACAGGTACAGCTTGGAGTGGCACAGGACCACAGCTCCGTGGGAGTATGGCAGATGGGGTAGAGATGGTCTCTGGAGAGGGGTAAATAAAAAAAGGACAGAGGTAAGAAAAGGAACTGGTAAAAAATTAGAGGGTAGCATTGGTGAGCAAGTTGGGTTGCCACAGCAAGGCCCTCCCTGCAGGTCTAAATTCCAGGGAGTTGGGAAGAGAAAAAAATATATAGAAATGAATAAAAACAACTATAAGACCACATTAGTAGTGTTATGTATTTAAAACAAAATTTTGTGCAGATCAAGCAGAGGAGGCTACCGCAGACGGGGCAGTTTTCCTGTCTTTCTGTTTTCAGCTTGGTGATAAAGCAAGATGCTTGGTAAGGAGAAAGCAGCAGCAAAAACAGGGATGGTAGAGTTTGAGAAGCAACTGATGGCCCTGGTGTGGGCCCATGGCAAGGCATGGGGGAACACTTGTTTTGGTGAACTCAGATGATGCAGGGCCATTGGTGCTTCCAGCTCAGCCAACTCCTTTTGGTCATCCAGCAGGGCAGGGTACAGTGCCCAAGCAGCTGGCATCCAAGAAACCCAGCAGGAAGAGGTTACAAGTGCCTCAGCAGCCGGAGGCCAAAAAGATGGCAGCATCCCAGCAGCCAGTGGCCAGAAACCCGCCTCCAGCGAAGAGGCAGTGGAAGATAACACCAATGCCAGAATGCTCAACACCTCCAGTACTAACATGTTTGGATCATGGTAAGCCTAACATTGAGGTGTGGAGTCCTGATCAGATGACGGCATTGTTACTCAGTATGTTTTAAGATTATATACCAAGGGGAGAACTTGCAGCTAAGAGGTACAGGCATGGGAAAGGGGGGACAACAACCCTGCCGGTGGATGGTGCCTGTCGGAGACAGCTCCGGGGAGGCATGGAGGAGGTCTTAGCCACTCAAGTGATCCCACTGGTCCCTCCTATTGAGGACACATCTGTTCAGGACCCATTGCTGGGTTCCACCCTGGTGGTGGCTACAGGACTAGGGGATTCAGGCCAAGTTTTGGCACCCAGGGCCCTGTGACTGTTGATGGTGCAACTGCTGGTTGTGCTGGTACAGGCACAGCAGCTTGCAGCTCATACGGTAGTGGAGGTGATCCCAGTAGGTCCTCTAGGAAATTCTCTTCCTCCATGAGGCACAGTGATGATGGTGGGGAACACCTCAGGGGGGTCATCCGTCTGTTTTGGAACAGAAGCTAGACTAAGATTTGGCTTTTATAGAAGCACAGGAATGGGAAAAAGCATTCCTTTGACTGACTCTGTGGATGTGAGTGGCTCAAATGCAAAAGAAAGAGTGAGGGAAACACACAGGTTCACTGTTTACTGCTGGACAATAATTCTTTTGGGACACCTGGAGTGGTGCATTGTGGGACTATGGAGAGACTGCCAGTCCTCCACACAAAGGCTTTTACCTGTACCCAGAGCAAATAACAGAAGAACTAGAAAATTAATTAGACTAAACAATCGGTTAAGACAGTGGTGACTGATGAAGGGAATAAAATGCATAAAGACATGGGAACTCTTTCAAAGGAGACATGAACTATACAGCAAAGCAGACTTCATCTAAGCATAAGGGAAGTGAATACATGGGTAACAATCTATGAAAACATATATGGCAATCATTTAAACTAGCTAACAAGGGGAGAAGGGCCACAGTAGTAAATAATGCAAGTATGTATAATGAAGACACTGACACAACTGAATATGTTTTAGTCTTTGGTAACCAGGTAAGGCCCACTAAGCACAAGTGCCTGTTTTCAGGGGTGACCTGGGAGCACTGGGCGGTTAAGTGACTTGCTCAGAGTCACACAGTATGCAAGTGGAGGTTGTGAGAATCAAACTCAGTTCTGGTTGTTGGATGTACCAAGCTCATTCACATCTCATTCCTCTAACCTCTAGGCTATACTGCCAGCATATGTAAACAAAACACCCCTTGATACTAATACAGGTGGAAATATAACAAATTTAGTTAACCTAAATGTACTACAAGTTAATGCTAGGAGCTTGATAAATAAGAGACATGAGCTGGAACTACTACTTCATAAAGAGTATATCCAAATTTGTGCTATCACTGAAACCTGGTGAAAACCTGGTGACTGGGGTAGAGAAATAATAAGTTGCAACCTGTTCCACTTTTACCACAAAAACAAGAGAGGTGTAGGAGTGGCACTGTATATCAGGGATACCATAAAAGCAAATTAAATCAAAATACACAGAGGTAACCATAGTGAGGTTGAACAAATCTGGACCTTGATAATACAAAAAGATAATAGCAAGATTATCATGGGGGTATAGCTATAGGGCATCTAACCTTAGCAATGATGAAAATAAACATTTCTTTGAGGTCATTGAATCGATGCAACTGGGAAGTAGGACACTTATTCTGGGTGATTTTAATTTACGTAACATTAATTGGAATACCCTTACAGGAACATCTTCACTAGATAAGAAGTTAATAGACATCTCTATAATCAATAACTTAGAACAATATGTAAAGAAATACACTAGAGGGTCTAATTTACTGGATTCGGTCCTTAGTAATACGGACGAGGACATAATAGACTGTATACTTAGAGAACCCCTGGGAGACAGTGACCATAACATGGTACAGATAATAATCAAAGGTAACTGGAGGCCACAGACAGGTATAACCAGAGTGAAATGTTTCAATATGGGAAAAATATGAGCAAATAAGAAAACTATTGCAAGTGTGGGACTGGAAAGCAGAACTACATGACCTTCCACTTGAGGAAAAGAGGACCAAATTAAAAAAGTAAATCTGAATATTGCTTCAACACATATGCGCCTGAAAAAATAAAATATAATAAAAAAGGTAGCATTCCCAACTGGTATAACAAAAAAAACAAGAGTCGAATAAAGAAGAAAAAAAGGATTTACAAGAAATTCAAAAGTGACCCATCCACAGATAAGTGGAATAAATACAAAAATTATGTAAAAGAATGCAAAAAGCCTAATTAAAATCGCGAAAAAAAAAAAGACGAAGAATTTAAACTTGCTACAAAAGCACGTGATAATAAAAAATCCTTCTTCGGCTATGTAAATAATTTAAGAGGGGGACAACAGATGGTGGGGCCATTAAGACTAGGGGACAGCGAGACTATGAATAAACAGAAAATAGCAAGCATCCTTAATGAATACTTTTTGAGGGTATTTTTGCTTAAGGCAATTGGAATTAGTTATTTATATGGATTTAGTAACACTAAAGACTCAAATATGGAAATCACTGAAGAAGATATAAGGAAGAAACTTGAAAAACTCAATATTAATAAATCCTCTGGACCAGATGGTATCCATCCTAGATTATTAAGGGAACTAGCAGCTGAGTGGACAGGGCCGATTGCTAGGTTGTTTGCATGTTCATTAAATAAGGGTGAAGTTTGACCAGAATGGAGGGAAGCCAACGTGCCAACAATATTTAAAAAGGGTCCACATCAGGATTATAAAAATTATTGACCCATAAATCTATCATCAGTACTGGGCAAATTATTAGAGGAATAAGTTAAGCAGGTAATAAATAGAAAATCACATAGAACAAAAAGGACTGGTAGATATTTCACAACATGGTTTTAGGCGAAAAAGATTGTGCCTAACAAATCTATTACAGTTCTTTGAACCCACAAGCAGAGCACTTGATAATGGACTCTCTGTGGATGTGATTTACCTGGATTACTCTTAATCGTTTGATTTAGTGCCTCACAAATAACTACTTGATATGCTCATTGAGCTAAAATGAAACCATGATATAGTCAGGTGGATCCAAGCATGGGTGCACAGCTGAAAACAAAGGATATGCATTAGAGGGTGCTGTTCAGACTGGGGAGAGGTGACCAGTGGTATTCCTCAGAGAGCAGTACTGGGTCCATCGTTATTTAATGCCTACAGTATATATCAACTATGAAAACATCTCAAAACTCATGGATATGCAAATTTGTGGACGATACGAAACGTGGAGCAATAGTTAACAGTGAAGAAGCTATTATACAGTTACAAAATGACTTACACGACATAGAAAACTAGGCAAACGATCATAAACTAGTGTTTAATACTGATACGTATGAAGTCATGCACTTTGGTTCAAGAATCATGATAGCTAAATACAGCCTTAATGGTACTGAATTACAAGTAATGAATAAGGAACAGGATCTGGGTGTGGTCATTACAAATAAACTTTCATTCGATGAACACAGCACGCAGGTTGCAAAAAGGGGTCATAAAATGTTGGGGTGTATTCTTAAGAATGTTAGAAGCAGAGACAGGACATTCTAACACCACTGTATGGTGCGCTAGTTAGACCACAAATAGAGTACTATGCACAGTTCTGGGCACCCCACACCAAGGGCAAAATAGCTGTCTTGGAGAAAGTCCAGAGCAAAGCAACTAAGAGAATAACTACATTATCACACAAAACCTCTGGGAAAGATTACAGGAGCTAAATATATTTTTACTGGAATATGGACATATCAGGCGATTTGTGCCTGGTCTACAGGACATTCAGGAATACCGATTTATGGGAGTACACAATGCTGGAACAAAAGATAACTAATACGGAAATAAGATCACATAAATATCAGCTGAAGGGTGGTAACATTGGTAACATACATTGGTAACATTGGTAATACAGAGCTCTATAAAGACAAATGTCCATTAAGCTCCCTTTGTCAGTAAAATTTCGTATCCCTTTATATTCCTGCCTCTTACATAAGTATCAAGAGACTATTTGAAGGATAACATTGTTTTACTAGCTACAACCCTAATTGGCAGGTCATTCCAAACTCTTGTCACCCTAATTGAAAACCAAAACATACGAGACTGTGTGTTACATCTATCTACCTTAAGCTGTAAGGGGTGGGCACGGTATTAAATGACTGTTCCCTAAGGTGCAAGTCCAATTGCTCCCAAAGCTGATTATCGGACAATGCCTGATAGATTAGGCACATATCCCCTCTCAGCCTACGGTATTCAAGGGAATATAGTTCCAGATTCTTTACTCTATCCCCATAGTCCATATCTTGAACTTCATTAATTCTTTTGGTTGTCCTTCGTTGTACCTTCTCTAGGGCATTTATATCTCCCTTGTAGCCTGGTGCTCAGAACTGCATACAGTACTCTGTATGAAGCCGCACAAGAGAGGTATACAAAGGGAGTAATACCTCTCTTTCCTGCTTTTAATGTGCCTATGTATGCATCCCAAGATTCCATTTGTCCTCTTAACCACCTAATTACAGTGTGATTGGAACTTAAGGTCATTGCTGACCCTAATACCCAAGTCTAATTCCTCATGTACTACTTTGAGAATACTACCACCCAAACTATAATTCACTTTGAGATTTTTTTTGCCCAAGTGCATAACTGCACACTTGTCCGTATTGAAGGTAACCATATTTTCCCTGACCCATGTCTCCAGTTCTCCAAGAGCTAGCTGTAAGTTCAATGCATCTACTTTACTATTAACTGGAAGGCCTATACACGTGTCGTCTGCAAATTTGGACAACCAGATATCTGATGTTACTTGCATAGTAGACATGTAGAGATTAAACAGGCATGGTCCCAAAACAGATCCCTGTGGGACCCCACTAGTGACTGCTGCCCAGTCAGACATCTCTCCCAAGACACGTACTATGTGTTTCCTTCCAAACAATCAATCCCCTATCCAGTTTATTATTTTAGGATATATCCCTGTATTAGAAATGGTTTTAATCAATTGTTCATGAGGGACCTTATCAAATGCTTTTGCGAGGTCTTAGTATATAACGTCCACTGAGCTACCTTCATCAAGTGATTTACTTACTTTACTATGAAACTCAAGGAAATTTGTTTGACATGAGCATCCCTTAGTAAGTCCATGCTGAGATTCATCTTTTTTCCCCCCTCAAGCTCTACATAGTCCATGATGAGGTCCTTTATAATACCTTCCAGTATTTTTCCTAGTGCAGACATCAGGCTAATTGGCCTATAATTACCCACTACATGCTTTGGTCCTTTTTTATGGATAGGGACCACCATTGCCTGTCTCCATGCCTGCACAGTCTACCCTATATCCAGGGACTGTTGAAATATTGGTGTGACAGGCCCTGCCAAATTATCTGCCAGTTCCTTCAATAATCTTGGATGTAAACCATCAGGTTCACTAACTTTGTTATGGTTCAAACTTCTTAGCCTATTTCTTACATCCTCAAACTCTATTTTAACATCAGATGTTCCCAGTACAGTGTGATCAACTACTCTAGATTTTTGGCCTATATTGAACACCGAGGAAAAATATGTATTGAACGTGTCTGCCATTTCCTTGTTCTCAGTTATTATTTTGTCATTATTATCTTTTAGTGGTCCAATTGTATAAGACAAACAAAAGAGGGGCGTGGATTAATCAGAGAGTGCTGACCCTCTGGAAAGCCCTACCCAAGGATGTAGTGACAAAACCATCTATGGATACCTTCAAAAAGGCACTGGATATGTATATGGGCAATAAAACCTTTTCTCAAATCCATTGAAAAATGGCAACTCATTATGGCTAATGCTATTAGATGTGTACTTTTCCTACGATTCCTATATGCTTCAATTAGCTATTTTCCAAGAAAAGTGCTCAAAGCTTCAAATAGAGGCAGGCAGGTAGATGACTCAACATTTCTCCTTTCACCAAAGGCTTTGTCAAGCATGCATCACCATCTCAAGATAGCTTTTTATACGGGTTTCTTAAAGCTATATACATAAAATATAGAAAGTGCTGCTTTGTACTGTATGTGCCATACCAGATAAGAAGGTGCGGTAGTGCTCTCAATAATTAAAACATATAGCAGGACACAAACAGTTACTTGATTACTCAGATATCCTATCAACATTTTAGATTTTCATGGCTGCATCTTTCCAGGAGAAGGTAATCTGGAAAATACAGATTAATGTCTATGATGGACAAAAACTATATCACACAATAATCTCATTATGGCAATGTAAACAGATAATGCACAGGAACTAATATCAATGCAAAATAGCTAGAGCATCACTAAAATCATAAAACCAATTGCAAGAATTGTGCTGTTGATTATTGAGAGCACTAATTGTACCTTCTTATCTGGTATGGCACATACAAAGAAACACCTTCTATAGTTTATATATATAGCTTTAAGAAAAAAGTATAAAAAGCTACCTTGAGAGGGTGCTGCACTCTTGACAAAGCTTTTGATGAAAAGTGAAATGTTGAGTTAGCTACCTGCCTCCCTGACAGCTCTGTATTTATAGCACTGAGCACTTTTCTTGAAATAAAGCAAATTAAAGATGTACAGCATCAGAGAGAATTATTGCCCAGCTGTAAGCCTATGTGCTCCTAACTCCCTCTCTTTTGCATTTGGTTACCTCAGGAAGGAGAACCCTAGTCAGATGGTGTGACCGACATCTTCTCTGCTTCGGTGTTATCTTGTTCAGCAATGCATGTCAGTGAACTGCAACTAGCTCAGGAGCAAGGAATAGTAGTTTACTCACCTAGTAAAGGTGATTGTGGGAGAATATCTCTGAGGCACTCCAAATCTTACACACTGGGTCTACAAGTGGCCTGATAGGCTTGGATGCACTTGTGACTTCTAAAGAAGTCCGGTCCCTGCAAGACCCCTCCTCTACCCTTCTGTGGTCAGTTAGATCTTTTCCATAGCTGTACCTGTGTACTCTGAATAAATATGTTAGGCTGTCACGGCTATCCTGATGACTGAACACATACTCGCATTTTCCACCAGTAGTCTTCTTTTAATTCCTGTTAGATACACTCTAATGTGATAGGTTCTTACGGCATGCCGGTGATATTATCAGTTCCCATCCACCGTAAATCTCATGTCGCCAAAGTCACAAACTATATCCCGACTGGGAGTGATGTGGAGTGCCTCAGAGATATTCTCCCACAATTACCTTTACCAGGTGAGTAAACTACCATTCTGGGGAGAAATCTCTGAGGCACTCCAAACCTTACACACTGGGCCATTCAATAGCAGTACATAGTCCCATTTAGAGTGGGGGAAGCAGTTCATGACTGTTCCAGAGCTGTCCTTCACACAGCAGTACTGAAATTTGCTCTTGCAGCAGAGATCATGTCCAGTCTATAATATCTTATAAATGTGTGCATGGATGCTCATGTTGTGGCTGCACATATCTCGTCGGCCATTGCTAGATTACATTCCACCCAGGATGTAGCTATGGCCCTGGTAGAATGAGGCTTTATACCAGTAGGCGGTAAGGCCTTCTTTACCTTGTAGGAGTTTATGATGGCATCTTTCATCCATGCTGCTATAGTGGATTTTGATGCAGGCTGTCCCCCTTTCTTCCCTTGCCATAAGACAAACATCCAGTCTGTCTTCCAGAAGCCTCTTGTTCTGTCTAAGTAGGTTAGCAAGAGTCTTTTCATACCCAGTGTATGAAGTTCCAGTTGGTGTGAGGTATCTGCCTCTGGTAGTGTGTTTGGTAGCTTGATGGTTTGAGATACGTGGAACTCAGAGTTGATCTTTGGAGTAAAGGAAGTGAGAACTCTCATAGTAATCCTATCTGGGTGAAAAACTATAAACGGTGCCTTCTAGGCTAACACCTGTAGCTTGCACGTCCATCTTGCAGAGCATATAGCAACTAGTAGCACCATTTTCAGTGCCTCCACTTCAGGTTGATCTCCTCTATGGGCTTAAATGGTTGTGAGGTAAGGGCCTGCAGGACCAGAACTAGGTCCCATGGTGCTGTGATTGTTTTTGTCCTAGGCTTCAAGTTGCTGGCTGTCTTGATAAATCTGATCATGTCTAGGTGTGCCTCTAGGGCAGTGTTACCTATCTGACCTCTAGCGGCTCCAATTGCCGCTACTTGCATCCTCATAGATGATGGTGAGATTCCCTTTTCCAGTCCTTCCTGGAGTAAAAGTAGGAGTATTGGAATGGAGGCTTCCTTTGGGTCAATGTGCTTTCGTGCACACCAGTTCCTGAATATGTCCCACTGCCTCTGGTAAGTGCTTGTTGTTGAGGTCCGGTGGGACCTGGTTAGGGTGTATGTCACCTTTTCTGTGTATCCAGCATTCAGCAGTCTCTGCCTTTCAGGAGCCAGGAAGTGAGCTGTAGACTGTGTGGGTTGGGGTGAAGTACTGGGCCCTGGTGGATTATATCTCGTATCGTTAGGAGTATCCAGGTGTGCTCCAATGCTATGGTTACCACCATGGCAAACCATGATCTCCTCAGCCAGTATGGTATTAGCATAATTACTCTCACCTGGGACTGTCTTACCTTGTGTAGCACTTGTGGAATGAGTGGAATGGGGGGGGGGGAAACACGTACGCTACCATGAATTTCCAGTCTCTGGACAGTGCATCCATCCTGTTTGACTGGGGTTCCTTGTATCTGGAGTAGAACTTTTGCACCTGTGTAATGTCTGCGGTTGCCATCAGATCTATTTCTATGGGGCCCCATCATTTGTTGATCTTTTTGAAGACTTGTTGATTTAGTTGCCATTCTCCCAGGTGGATGAGCTGCAGGCACAGCTAGTCTGTGGTTTTGTTTAGCTTCCCTGCCAAGTGTATTGCTGTAAGGTGATGTAGATTGGTTTGGGCCACGTTGCTCACCCTTACGACTTCCCTTTGCATCATCACACTCCTGGTGTCCCCTTGTTTCACTAGGTAGGCCACCATGGCTGTATTGTCTGAAAAGGATTAACACATTCTTGTGGCGTATTTGATCCCGGAATGCCTTTAGTGCATTCTATGCTGCTTGCATTTCCAGCAAGTAGTTGGGAAGCCTTGTCTGAACTCGAGTCCACCTACCTTGCACTGACTGGTTGTCTGTGGTCACCCCCAACCCAGTAAGCTGGTGTCCGTCTCTATGACTACCTCTATCTGAGGGTCTAGAGGTGCTTCCTTGGTCAGGTTGCTCACTTTGGATCACCAGGTCAGTGAGGTTCTCACCTGTAGTCTCATGACAAATGAAACTGATAGGTCCTGATTCACCTGCTGGGCCTATTTTATGTAGTCTAACAAGGGCCTGATGTTTCACTGCACCCAGGGGATCAGGTCTATGCATGATGTCATCATGCCCAGTAGCCTGAAAACCTTGAGTAATGATAGTTGCTTGTATGCCATCAACTCTTTGATTAGGTGAAGTAGAGCCTGTGTGTTGATCGGGTTCTGCCCTCTGCAGTGTCTATGAGAGACCCAAGTGCTCTATCTTCTGGCAGGGTGATATGATGCTCTTTTTCCTGTTGATCACCCAACCGTGTTTCTCCAGACATTGTAATACTGTGTCCGTATCTCTTTGCGCCTGAGCTTGGGACCTTGCTTGTATCAGCCAGTCATCAAGGTATGGTATCACATGTATACCCTGCTGTCTTAAACTGGTTGCTAGTACTACTGTTGTCTTGGTAAAGACATGGGGGGCTGATGCCAGACCAAACAGCAGTGCTGTATACTGGAAGTGTTGGCAGATGATGTGAAATCTCAGGTACTTGTGGTGGGACGGTCTGATGGAGATATGTAGATATGTGTCCTTCAGATCTATGGATGCTACGAGTACAAACATTTTTATTGATTGACATAAAGTCATTACAAAGCCCATTCAACATAATTTAAAATACATCCAAGATCCATTTAAAAATGCAAGATATGTTTAGTACACACAATATTACCCATATAAGAAAACAGTTCATATTTCTTTGTGCTGAAGGAGTCATTGATTTGATTCTTATGATCTTATTAGATAAAGCATACAGTATCCAAGGACAGATTATCCTTGTTTTAAATAGTTGTTACTATAATATTTCTATAATCTCAGACTTTTAAGGAATTCTGTTAGCCTAAATAAGACCATACAATTCTTGGAATTAAATAACTCAAAAATAAGTTCATCTGGAGATAGAACCAGCAAAGCCATGATCTGACCAAGCCGGAACTTCCTTCTTTTTCATACATTGGACAAAATAATATAACATACTTGAGATCATCTTCTGTCCGTGATCCAGATCCACAATAAGGGTTATTAATTCCTTGTCTTTTTTTGTAAATATCCAATATAATTTGAAGCATAAAGCTCCATTCAAAATCTGGGTAGCAGTCTTCTTTCTTCTGGGTTGTCTAATATTTTAGGGTAGCCAGCCAGCGAATGTTGAGTTTTTAAATATTTGAACCACATAAAATGTTACAGTTCTGCAATTTTTATTTGATCTCTTGAAACCATTATATCCTTAACCCTTAATTTAACAGTCTGTTTTATTTCTTCAATTGGTTTTATATAGATATATCTCGGGCAGAAGATGACCCAAGCCATAAGTAAAGATGTAGTTGCTAATATCTCTCATAATCAGAAAAGTGAAGCCCCTAGTGTTATGGTCCAAAGCTTCCTCTAAACTTATCCATGGAAGTCTATATTCAGGGGTCAGAAAAAGCTTCAATATGAATATAATTATTTTCTCAATGGCTAAAGCATCCAATGATAGCTAACCCAATTCTCTACAGATAATTTCCGCAGGGACTGATTGTGAAAGATGAAGAATATGTCTATGGATCTTATTTATTATAATTTGTAAAGCTTGAAGATTATCTTCCACCCAAATTTTTAATCCATAGAAGATACTAGTTTTAATTTTAACATTAATTACCTTTTAGTAACCTTATAATAGAACCATTACCTGTCTTGGAGTTAAACCTTTTAAATGCATTTGTGGAAGTCAATAATTTGGTTTTAAGAAAGTCAATATGTCTCTTCCAACTGGTATCCTCTGCAAACTTTAGTCCAAGATAATCATCAGTCTTGCCTGTTTTAATAATAACTTTCTCAATAAACAATGAGTGAAGCAGTTTTTCATTATTTCTAGATATCACCAGATTTGTTTTATCTTTATTGATCACTAATTTGTCCTTAGTTGCATTTCTTATTTGAACAAGTCAGCTTGCATAGTAATCCTATGAATGATGTGGAAATAAGCACCAAGTCATCAGCATATGTGAGACTGGCTATAGTTTTATTAAATATTTTTGGAGAATGAAAATCAGTATGGTCCATATTATTTAATATTGAATTTATGTATATATTAAACAGTGTTGTAACCAGGATACACCCCTGTCTTACCCTCCATTTGATTTTAATTGGGGAGGATAAGTTCCCTAATTGATCATATTGTACATTTGCCCATGTATTCTGATGTAACCTTATCAATATGTTTAATAAGTCCAGATCTATACCATAGGCCTGTAATTTTTCTCGGAGTATTTGCCTATTAATCAGGTCAAATGCCATTTTAAAATCTATAAAACAACAATATAGTTTTAGTGGTTTTATTTTTACATATTTCCAAATCAAATGTTTGAGAACAGAGCAATGTTGTAGGGTTGACCGCTGTTCTCTAAAACTGTTTTGTAGCTCACTTATTAAGCCAATTTCATTTAACCACTTTTGTAGATGGTCTAAAATAATCTTCATAAATATCTTACATAGAAACATATAAACATAGACTTTGATGGCAGATAAGGACCGCTAGGCCCATCTAGTCTGCCCATTTCCCTACCTACAGGATAGGCCACAGATCCTAGTTAACCAACAGCCTATTTCTTCCTACCCCCCACAAGAATTGCCTTATGTCTGTCCCATGCATTCTTGAATTCTCCACAATTTAGACCCCCAACCTCCTCAGGAAGGCTGTTCCAGCCATCCACTACCCTCTCTGTGAAATACCATTTCCTCACATTGCCTTTGAACCGCCCTCCTTCTATCTTTAAATTAGTCCCCTTGTTCTTGCAAGTCTCTTTTTCTGAAATGCTACCTCTTGGACTTTGTTGATTCCACTGAGGTACTTTAAAATTTCTATCATGTCCCCCTCCCTTCTTTCCTCAAGGGTATACATATTAAGCTCCTTTAGTCTCTCCTCATACGGCTTCTCTTGCAGACCCTGCACCATTTTAGTTGCCCTCCTCTGGACTGCCTCTATCCTGTCTATGTCCTTGCGGAGATGGGGTCTCCAGAACTGGACAGTACTCCAGATGGGGTCTCACCAACTGTCTGTACAGAGATAACAACTTCCTGTTTTCTGCTGCTGATGCCTCTCCTATACATCCCAGTATACCCCAGCCTCCCTACTGCCTTCTCACATTGCTTGCTAACCTAAGGTCATCTGATATGATTACCCCAGGTCCCTTTCCTTTTTGTTGTTGTTACTACCTCCCCACAATGTGTATTCTTCCCTGGGTTCTTGTTTCCCAGGTGCATTATTTGCACTTCTTTGCATTGAATCCTAGCTGCCATACTTCTGACCATTCCTCCAACCTTGCCAAGTCCTTTTCATCCTTTCCACGCCTCTTTGTGTATCAACCCTGTTGCAGATTTTGTGTCATCTGCAAAAGGCATACTTTCCTTCAGTCCCTCTGCAATGTCACTGATGAAGACATTAAAAGGACTGGACCCAATACTGAACCCTGCGGTAGCCCACTAGTAACGCCCCTTTCTTCAGAATGGACTCCATTTACAATTACCTTCTGTGTCCTGTTGTCCAGCCAATGTTTTACCCAGGCTACCACCCTGGGTCCCACTCCAAGGCTGGTTAATTTGACTATTAATCTTTTGTGTGGGACTGTGTCAAATGCCTTGCTAAAGTCTAGGTAGGCCATGTCCACAGCCCCTCCCTGGTCTACTACTTTGGTCACCCAGTCAAAGAAATCTGTTAGATTCGTCTGACATGACCTTCCTGCTGTGAACCCATGCTGCATTGGGTCCTGTGCTCCACTGGCCTCTAGGTACTCAACTATTCTTTCCTTCAGAAGTGACTCCATCACTTTCCCTACCACAGAGGTCAGACTGACAGGTCTGTAGTTTCCTGCCTCTGTCTTGGACCCACTTTTGTGAAGGGAATCACATCCGCCTTCCTCCAGTCCTCGGGTACCACACCATCCTCCCATGATTTATTAAAAGAGTAGCCAGTGGTTTCACTAGTTCCTCCTTAATTCTTTTAGAATTCTGGGGTGAATTCCATCAGGACCCATTGCTTTGTCCACCTTCAGTTTTAGGAGTTCTTGCAGAACCCTTTCTTCTGTGAAAGGACTGGGATCGACCCCCTATCAAGAGTGCTTCTGTTAATTGGATTAGGCACTTCCCTCCTCTTTGTGAATACTGAGCAGAAATATCATTCAGTATTCCTGCTTTTCACTGTCCCCTCTGCCCACCCACTGTTCATTCTATTCAGTCTCACTATCCCTCCCTTTGTCTTTCTCAGCTCAGCTGATGTACCTATAAAGGTTTTATCCCTTCTTAACTAGGTTGGCTATCTTTTCCTCAGTTTGGGCCTTTGCTATTCTGACTTCCCTCCCTGCTTCCTTCTGCCTTAACTGGTACAGCTCTCTGTCCTGCTCCTTCTGTGTTTCCTTATACTTCCGGAATGCTATCTTTTTCTTCCTGACTTTCACAGCCACCTCTTTTGAGAACCATAGTGGCTTTTTCTTTCATTTTGATTTGTTCATTTGCTTCACACAAAGGCTTGTTGCCTCTGTGATGGCAGTTTTGATAATTCCCCATTGTTGCTCCACACCTCCTTCTAGCCTGTTTGCTAGTGCTTTTCTGAGGCACTCTCCCATCTTGCCAAAGTCAGCCCTCCTAAAGTCCAGTACCCTCACTTTTGTATGGCTTGACTGTGTAGCTGAGTTTAACGTGAACCACACTGTTTGATGGTCACTTGTCCCCAGATGGCAACCCACTTCTAGATCTGAGATCCTCTCACTGCCCCGTTTGAAGTATGAGGTCTAAGATTGCTCCCTCATGAGTGGGTTCAAACTAACCTGTCTAATGCCTGCCACCTGTAGGGCATCAAGAATGGCCCTGCTCTTGGATGTGGCTGCAGCAAATGTGCTCCAGTTAACATCTGGCATATTCAGGTCTCCCATCAACAGTATCTCCCCTTTCTCTGCCATTCTAAGAATGCCTTCTATCATATCCTTGTCCATTCCTTCCCCTAACATGGGGGTCTGTACTAACCCTGTGTGGATTGTGGTGCCCTTTCCAGTCTCAAGGTGACCCACAGTGCCTCTCCTCCCTGTTTACTCTTTTTGTTCAGTTGCTTTTATCCTTCCTTTACATAGAGACTCTCCTCCCTCTTCTCCCTGCCTGTCTCTCCTGCAGGTTATGTACCCTGGTATGTTAACATCCCAGTCATGGTTCTCTGTGTACCATGTTTCTGTGACTGCTACGATATCCAGGCATCCCTCTTCCATTAAGGCCATCAGCTCAGGGAGCTTGTTGCCCAGACTACGAATTGGTACTCATTACCCTCCATTTCCTGATGGCTTACTCCCTTTTGCCCCATCCCTGTCCTTCATGCCTTTGTCACTTTCTCCATTTACCCCAGCCTTTCTCCCTATCGACACCTCTATGTTGGTGTTTGCCGCACTTGCTACCGTGATTATTTGGGGGGCTAGGATTTTCCTGCTCCTTTCCAGTGCCTCCCCCCTTGGCTAGTTTAAAAGCTTGCCAATGAAGCATTTAAACCTATCACCTTGGATCCTGGTTCCCCTTCCGGACAGATGCAGCCCATCATGCCAGTATAGGCTTGCATCACTCCAGGTGGACCCCCAGTCCCCAGTGAAACCACATCCCTGAGCTCCACACCAGTTTTTCAACCACTGATTGAATCCCATGGTGCGGAACACCCTAGCCTCTCCTATGCCATAGATGGGTATCACCTCCGAGAAGGTTACCGTGCGTGCTACTTGACTAAAGCCCCTCCCCAATTCCACAAACTCTTCCTGCACTTCTCTAATCCCTTTCTTAGCCAGGTCATTTGTCCCTAGGTGGACAATGACATCCAGCTCCCTCCCCTGTGCAGCTGCTCTGGCAATCCTGAGGATTCGCTTCCTGTCCCTGCAAGCCATGGCACCAGGCAGGCGCCTTACCTCCCTCTCCCCTTCCTCCCCCAGTTCTACCTTCCTAACAATGGAGTCCCCCACCAGGAGTTGTTTCCTTCCCCTGCAGGGTCCCCTGCCACCCTCCTGTGGGTCTCCTTTGTGGAGGTTCCCAGCATCCTCCTTGGTCTCCACTGTGGGTGCCTCCACAGAGGAACCACACTTTGCCAGAATGGCATAGGAATTGTGGAGAGGTACAATGGGAGGGATGCACCTCTGTTCCACCACCCTCACCGTCCCTGAGCCCACTGTGGTCCGACTGCTCCTCTTTCTTGGCAACCTCTGAGGCAACGGCAGTGGCACTGGTGGTCCCTGGATGGAAGAGGAGGTCCCACAAATCCTGGCCAACTCAGCCTGGAGATGAGCAACCTCTTCTGGGATACATCTAGCAAACTAATTGGCCGATACATGAAAGGGCTATTAATTTCCCCTTTTTTTAGCTTGAAAAATGTTATAAAAAATGTTCATACAGGTACATGAAAGTATACAGTCCAAATAACATTTTTTTTATTTATAAGCAAACCGAGAATCAGAAACATGCTATATATGTAACAGGTATAACACAACATTGTTCAGTACTTTATATTAACTTTATTCTCAGGATTCCCTCTGGTCTGTACCATGTCCAGGATGAGAGCAGAGTCTTGTGACTTTCAATAGAGAACCCATCTCTGTCACCAACAATTAAGCAGGAAATCATTGTAATGATTATTGTAATATACTAATATTCCTTTTTTTAAAAATCGAGTATATTGTGCTGCCACTGCATGAATCTGGAAATGGGTTCCCTTGTATGTAACTATTGAATGATATGTAAAGGAGTGGGAGCTACCAATCTGAAAATTTTTTATACACATCAGGCACTATGTTATCTGGACCAGGGCTTTATTATTTGTATTTTTCCATTGCCTCCAGAATCTCCTGCTTAGTTATATGCATTGGCCTTGGTAAAGTGCCTAGTTGAAGTTGGTTCATATCAAGATGTTCATCCTGATCATTATAAAGTTTTTTAAAATGACTCTCCCACATACTTGGGGTGATTGCTGATTCAAGTCCTCTAGAATATTTTACATACTCTTGGCTTACTAATAACCAAAACTGTTTTGTTATTTATTTTAATTACTATATTGTACCTTTGAGTTTGGACCACATCTGATACTGGAATTTCTGTTTTTCTTTGAGTAAAATGTCCTTATATCTTTTCCTATCCTCATTTAAGTTTTTATGTAAGGACTCATTTACTGAGTTGTTATACATTCTTATTATTTTATTTAAATTAGATTTAGCCATTCTGCAGTTTTTGTTAAATCATGTCAATTTATGTTTTTTCTTTTTCACATTATGAAAGCTTAATAGTCTACTATAGTTATGAATTTCTAAAAGACTGTCCTCTACTTTGCTCATATCTGCTTCCTGTATAATATTCTGTTGAATATCAATCAGATAATCAAAATATAACACCTCGGCAAATTTTCTTTGTTCTTGTGGATGCCATTTTATCCTACGCTGAGAAATGATTTCCACTTCATGTGGTCTCATCTCTTGGGTTCTATAATTTCTATCTTTTGCAGGAGTCACAATACTCAATAAAACTGGGAAATGTGCAGATGTCGGCCTCTTGAGAACTTCTAGGTCCTCAACTATAGTTATTGCTTCAACATTAGCCCATATAAGGTCAATGATTGAAGCCCCCTTTTGGGCCAATGAATGTAAAGTTTGACTATAGAAAGAGTGGAGAGCACACACTCATGTAGGCTACTACTTTGAATAAGCACAAATACGCAGAGATGCAGTTAAGGCTTCTTTACTACCATTCTGTTTAAACACAGCAGTGCAATAACAGGTTTCTTATGTTTCGCCTGACCCTTTGGGCTTCATCAGAGATAGTGAATCAATTCCAAAAGACAATTTATATACATAAATTACCTGTGACATTATAGTGCATAAGCCAATGAATTTACACCATTGTTACTTAAGTAACCAATCAAAAGATACAACTCAAGATTCAAAAAATAAAACAGGTACATTTGAGATACCAAACACCAAAGTAAAAAACATCTTTTTTTCATTTCAACCATATTGTTCAAAGGAGTGACATTAGTGCATTTTGTTTCACGTTATAACATTTCCAAAACTTCTTAATTTTTGGTCACTTTTATAAGCTTCTTGCTTCCATAAATCATAACTCATCTCTCTCCCAATGAACCAGTGTAAAAGAAGATATCAAAAAGAAATGAAATCAGATGACAACCACATCTTTTTTAAATTCCCATAAGATGCATTCTGAAAACACCATTTCCTATTATTTTTAGAGAGTTTTTATCAAACAGGGTTCAGTACTTATAATGGAAGGGGTGAAGAATTTTTTCCTTTCTTACCACCCTGCTCACCTACCCATGGCTGCAATTTTTGGGGGTGGGAGGCGCCTGGAGGAAGAGAAACTACTACCTTCTTTGTTTCCTTAAAAAGGGTTTTAATTCAAATCTATCATTCAGGCCTTGTACTTTTGTAGCCCCCAATTTGTAGATCCAGAGTTGTTCCTTCTCATTTAGAATAGACTCTAAGGACCAGCTATTCAAAACTTTGCCCTGGGACTAAATTAACATTGCCCGGCAGGCAAACTTAGCCCGGAGCAAAAAGCAAGCTATGTTCACAAGGAATAGCCCAGGGCAAACAGCCTCTGAATATGGGAATGAGGCCAGGCAATCTGGGTTGGGAGTGCAGGGCAAACTTAGCTCTGGAATAAGACTGCTCTGAATATAGCAACCAGGAAGTGCAAACCACAAGAAGCAACACAGTGCACTGTGACGTGAAGGTAGATAGAGGTGAACTGTGTGGCCAATGTGTGTGCCAGCAAATGCGTGGACCCAGTACAGCTGCAGGCAGCAGCACATGTAAAAGTACAGTGTGCAAAACTATATAATATTCTTAATATTCATAATAAAATAAAATAAATTAAAATATAATATTCCCCAAACTGTTTGTGTGGTGCTAACACTTTTGCATGGGTTTAGCTCAGAGCTAAGCCATTTGCCCGGCACTAAACTTTGCCATATTCAAAAGTGACATGGAAATGAGCCTACTTAGGTAGTCTCTGGGCAAACATCCACATTAGCATCTCATTATGCCCTGATTTGCATGCAGTTTGCCCAGCATTACTGTAGGGTCCCACAGCTCCACCTGTAGGTCAGTTTGGAAGTACAGGGGCTGGCCAGGTCTGCCTGTAGCTCCACCTGTAGGTCAGTCTGGCAGTGCATGATGGTAGCTGCAGGTTACATATACATAGTACAGCACAGCATATTGTGTCCCAGGGGACAACACAGCATAGGCACAAGTGGTGGTGGTGCTGCATGCAACTTGTCACACTGTAAGTCATGCTACAGTGCACAGCAGACACTACAGTAGCAAGGGGGCCAGTATTGTGAGGGACACAGCAATGCCTATGGTTTGTAGGGCAATGATGACCACTGCACTGTACACAGTGACAGACCCATCTTGCAGGTGTTTACTGAGAGTGGACGTTACTGTTATGCTGTTGTGTGACCCACAGATGCTGCACCTCTGGCATGGGATGCTCACAGTGACATGTACATGGCTGGCTGTGTATGCTGTGGTGTTTGTACAGCTATGTGGCGGGGGGCACATATGATCAGACAGGCACACTGGTGTTGGAGTAGTCCCAACACTGGCCCATGTGCACAGCATGGCTTGCCCCAGCCATGTGGCCGCACCCAGTCTGTGGTGCAGCCTGGCTACTTGTATACCCTCTTCGCAACACCCCCCATGTTCACAGTGCTGCTTGTGTGCACTGGCAGCCATTGGTATCCACTGAAGGATGGTCTGCAGATGTGTGCTATATGACTGCACTGCCATGGTGTCCACTGGGAGCTGGGTCACAACGCATGGCTTGGACTGGTGGCATGTGATGCCATCATTGTGATGCCAGCAGTGGGCAGCATGTTTCCTCTATGTCTGGCATTTTCTATGTGTCATACATATTGGTTAATGTCATGCAAAGCCATGCAAAAGCCACACTAATGTAACGCAAAGCCACAATGTCCCACAAAACTGGTTTGCCCAGGATTAAGACTATCTTTTCCTGGGCAGTAATTTGCACTGTGCAATGTGTTGCGCTAAGTCACGCTAAACCACTTTGCATGGCACTATTCACTGAATATAGCATTGCGCTGACACACACCCTCAGTTTGCCTCTTGCATACATTATGATTTTGGCCGGCGCTAATGCAGTTTGCACACACTGTTTGGTCTTTTGAATGTAGCGGACCCACGCTAATCCCGTGCAAAAGCTGAGCAAACAGTTTGCACCCAGTGCAAAGTTTTGAATATATGGCCCTAAGTCTCCACCTCTGACACTTTTAGGTACATTTTCAATGCCCATGGCTGTAACCCTATGTCTCTTGTTGTTCTTACTGTTCTTAATATGCATTGCCATGGCATATTAATGTTTTGATTTTTGATAGCCAAAATGTGCTCTTTTATCCTCAGGCGCAGCTTTCTTTTGGTCCTCCCAATATAGAATTTACCACAGGAGCAAGTAAGTTTATAAATAACATCTTCCGTGTTACAATTAATACTGCCCCTTACTTTCTCAGTTTTTCCATTTTTTGGATTTACAAAGGAATCTGTCTTTTCCATAAATGAGCAGGTACCACAAAAGCCACATGGTTTGAGCCTTTGTTGGAAGGTAACCTCATGTCAGTAGATTTTGCCTGGTAACTATTAACCGGTCCATCTCTCGGGTTAGGACTCCTTCTATATGATATCCTGAGGGGTTTCTCAAACAAGGGGGCTAGTTGTGTAAGACCTCTAAGTATTGATAGGTTATTCTTTACAATATCTATCACTTCTCTGGACCCACCCCCAAATGTTGTGCCAACTCCTGGATCATGTGGCCATTTTTTATTGTGCATCAGGCTATCTCGACATTTCTGACTTGTACTATATCAGTCTCTGTGTAAAGTGTCCATTCATGTCTCCTCTAGTTCTACCATCCAAGATACATAAATCCATGGATTCCATAATTTCCAACAGATATTTCCCTGTTTATTAGTAATTTTGTCTTTTGTACTACATGAGAAATTTATCCTGGGGTTTATCAGGCTCAGTTCCATGGTCAAATATTTATTTAGGGAAGCCGATGCCTCAATAGCCACTCTAACATTAAGACCACCTAAGCAGAGAAAGGGGATTGTTGCAAATTTATCTAATATTAATTCAAGATTTTGTTTTAGTACTTCCCAGTTATAGTTATTTACCCCATTTTTCCTCTTAGGTGGAATATAGATGTTTAATATTATTAATTTTTGATCATTATCTAAAAACAGGGGCAACGCAGATTTTAATGTACAATCTAATCAGGTAACTTTGACATTTAAACCAGCTTGTAGGAAGATGCCAATCCTCCGTGTGGTCTACCCCTTTTATTATATTTTTCCATGAGTAATAAGTAGGCCATATAACCTGGCAACATAAGTGGGGATGTGTTTGTATACCAGGTCTCCTGCATGCATATAATATCATAATTCTCCAAAAATTGCTTTGCTTCATTATCAGCTAATTTATTTATGGAACCTTCTATGTTCCAAGTAAGTACTTTTATAGTGTCCAGGGTATTATGTTCTCCCATGCAATATGCTTGTCTAGGTGGCTATGAACCTTGATGTCCTTACTGTCCTCAGCTGTCTCATGGTTACCCTAATTGCTTTATTTTACATCCTTATTATGATCTATGCCTAAAATGTACCCTTATGTAACTATTACTGTGCTACCCAATGTATATCTTTTTTGCTCCTGTACACCTATATTATGTCTGTGCATTTCTGCATATTGTAACCAATGTCCTGTGCTCTCCCGGGTCGTGCCTGAAAATAGGCAGGTCTGTTGCCTAGCGCACTTACCCGGTTACCAAAAGCTAATAATAATAATTACAATTTCTACCCCACTGCAATGCTTTTTGTCATTCACCTAGAGTGCCTGACAAAATGATGTATCAATTAACATCTACACTTCCCAAGCTAAGGCCCTGATCTGTTTGTTTACCCTTATTTCCAGATTCATTAGTTAGACATATACAAACCCAAGGAACCCAACACTTTGGATGCTTCTAAAATTAAAGCTGCCATTTTGGTGTTTTTGAATGTTAGATCAATTTGAGGATATGTGGAGATACTTTTATGTATCTTTATATATTCTACCCAGCTAGGGTTAATATTCATTTTTAATGCATAGGAGAGAAAGGCTGCAATTTTCTCTTTTAACCTGTTCCTTAGGTAATGTACCCTGTATCTCCCAACCAAACAAGGACAGTGTTTTCTTTTCCCACTGTATTATTTAGCTCTCCTTATAGCCATCAATAACTTTCAATGCCCTATCAAATCACTTGTCATCCTTTAATTCTTTCCCATCTGCTCATTCAGTATATTCTGAACAGCAGGTAGGGATTTCTTGGGGAAGGAGAACATATATGGATCTCTTTTTTAAGTACAATTCTAGTTCCCATATTTTATCAGCCAGAGCTTTTGTATTACAATAGAGTAGTACACTGTCCGAGTATAACTCATTTGGAGATTGAGTTAAATGTACATCATTAAACGTGTCTGTAATGTGTAATAACTTAGTAACCCAGTCTTTTAAAGAGTCTGAAGTTTCTTGGTATAATTTATGTATACTGTATATTTCTATCAGAAATTCAATTGTAACATTTTTCCCTTCAGTTGAAGTTAAAGGCGAGTGGTGAACTTCTGATATTCTCCTTTCAAGAGCAGAAATTGATTTTGTTTTGCCAATTTTGCCAAATTTTGCCAATTTAACCAAGATTACTTGCCTGACATTAATTACTTACTTCATTGTTAACTTTTTCTCCCCTTTTTGTATAACTACCTCTTTTGACTTTCCATATTTCACCACTGAGGCCCAGGAGGGTTTATGTTGCAAAGAGCTGGTTATTATGCTGTTGTTTACCTGGTTGTCATCAAGTGTTGTGTCTCCAACTTCTGGGTGTTCTGGGTAGTTCTGCACCTGTTTTATGACTTTCCTGGTATCTATAGTTTGTAGAGCTGCATGTGTTATTAGTGGTACATCAGTATCAATGCCTTGTACTTTCCAATTTACTGAGATTGTTTTGTTTATGATTTCTAGTCCTTTTCTTATTTTTTGAAAGCTTTTTGGTTTTATCTTTCTCTTTTTTCCCTATATTGGACTCTTTTGTTAGATCTAGCAATTCAGCTATTTCCTCATTTCCTTTGTGAAATGGGGGTGGGAGTTTAACTTGTACTGCTTTATTAATTGTTGTTTTAATTTTCTTACTTTCTATTTCTACTATACTGTCCTCCTCTAACTTATGCTCTTCATTTTCTCTTTGTCTTATTCCATCTAATATAACCTTATTATAAAAAACATCTGTTCCTAAGTTGGCTAATTCTTCCTTGATTTCCCATACATTTTCCAGAATCATGATGTTAGAACAATATTGATTTCTGATCATTTATAAGGTTTGCTTTGATAATGCTGTAGAAGTCATAAAATCACATTTTTCAGTGAAAAATTCTTTGTTATATTTTACTTTTGACTGCAACATCCCAACCACCACGTGTGCAAAGGAGAAGAGATTACTAGATGCATTTCAGGACTGCTTCCTGGTGCAATTGGTCCATGAGCCAACTAGGGAGGGTAGGACTCTGGACCTGGTATTAACAAATGGGGCAAGTGAGGGATCTGAGAGTGGAGGACCCCCTGGCTGGGAGTGACCATCATATGGTGTGGTTCTCAGTCAATATGGGAAGGGTAACAGGAGGAACAGGTACCAGGGTGATCGATTTTAAGGGAGTGGATTTTACAAGGATGGGGGAAATTTTGGTTGAGCATCTGGTGGGAATTCAGACATGCATGAGTGCCAGGCAAAAATGGAATATAATTAAGAAAGGCTAGCAGAGGCTACTGAGTCCTGCACAGGGATGCAGAGCAAGAAGGGGAGAGCAAATAAGCTGAGCTGGCTGACTCAGGTGATAATGGAAGGGCTAAGGGCCAAGAGAAAAGCATTCTGGAGGCTTAGGAAATTGGTAGGGAAAGGGGACAAAGACAGGTACACGAAGAAGTCCAGGGAGATTACCAGACTAATCAGAATTGCCAAGGCTTCCAGAGAGCTAAGACTGGCACAGGGAAACAAGGATGGGGGAAAAGGACTTCTTGAGCTACTTGGTGAGAGAAGAAGAAACAAAGACCAGACTGTGAGGCTTAAGAAAGATGAGGGGTGGGTGGAGAAGGGGAGGACGAGGCAGAGGCACTGAATGAGTACTTCTGCTCTGTGTTCATGATGGAAAAGAGGGGGGCAGATACCCCATGGGAAGGGTGGAGTGGGCAGAGGGAAGGTGGGCCGAGTGATATCAGGATTACAGAGGACAGGGTGTTGGAGGGATTAAGGGCACTGAGGGTGGACAAGGACCCAGGGCCAGATGGCATTCACCCTAGGGTACTTAGAGAGCTAGTGGAGATCCTGCTGGGACCACTGGCAGACATGTTCAGTACATCACTGGACACAGGATGCATGCCAGAGGACTGGAGGATGGTCCATGTGGTGCCTATTCATAAAAGTGGCCCACAGGATGATCCAGGCAACTACAGCATGGGGTCAAAATGTTGTATGGCAGAATGCCATGTGACTTAATCGCGTTGCATGATTTCATGAAATATTTTGTTCTGTGGGGGCTCTGCCCCCACCCTATGTACAGGGGACTGCCCCCAGGCCCCCACTATAGGGACTCCGCACGCCGGGGTGCGTAAACACGGAGAGTTTGATAGGTTCACATTGCACCTAAATGTCAGACGCTATTAAGCGTATGACATTATGACCCGGTACAGGCAACTACAGACCCATGAGTCTCATGTCAATCGTGAGGAAACTCATGGAATCAATCCTAAAAGAGAGGCTGTTGACCTTTCTGGAAGACAATGGTCTCCAAGACGGCCTTCAGCATGGTTTTGCATCGGGCAGATCCTGCCAGACGAACCTAGTCGAGTACTATGACTGATTACCAGGGAACTGGACAGGGGCCATGCAGTGGACATCCTATATTTGGACTTCAGCAAGGCCTTTGAATTGGTGCTGCATGGGAGGCTGGGGAGGAAAACTGGAATACATTGGGGTGGGGACAAAAATGTTCAATTGGATCACCAACTGGCTGAGGGGTAGCCAGCAAAGGGTGGTGGTGGTGGGGTACTCTCATCACCAAGGGACATTACAAACGGGGTGCCCCAGGGTTCAGTACTGGGACCAGTGCTGTTTGGGATATTCATAGCTGATATCTCAGATGGGATCCGGAGTAGGACCAGTCTGTTTGCAGACGATACTAAGATCAGTGCAGTGGTAGATTACATAGAGGGGTTGAGGGGGCTGCAGGAAGACCTGAACAAACTACAGGAATGGTTGGAGACATGGCAGTTGGGGTTCAGTGCCAAGCAGTGCAAGGTACTGCACTTCAGAGCAAGGAACCAGGAGAGGAAATATCAGTTGTGAGGGGTACAGTTGGAAAGTACAGTGGAGGAAAAGGATCTAAGGGTACTAATAACAGGGAGTATGAACCACTCAGCTCAGTGCAGGAAGGTGGCTGCAAAGGCAATCAAGATGCTTGGGTGCACAGCAAGGGGAATCTTCTCCAGGCACAGAGAAGTGATCGTTCCCCTGTACAGGTCACTGGTCAAGCCACACCTGGAATTCTGCGTGCAGTACTGGTGTCCATTCCTGAAGAAGGACATCAGATTGCTGGAGGGGGTACAGTCTAGGGTATCAAAGATGATCCAGGGACTTGAGGGAAAATCCCACAAGGAGAGGCTGGGAGAGCTGCAAATGCATTCCCTGGAAGAGAGGAGGGATGGGGGATATGATCAAAACCTTTAAGTACCTAAAGAGTATTAACAGGATTAATGCAGAAGGGATTCTTCAGATCAGAAGGGGGAGGGACACGAGAGGGCATCAGCTGAGATTGGAGGGAGGGAGATTCAGGAGGGAAATCAGGAGACACTTTTTCACGGAAAGGGTGGTAGACAAGTGGAACACTCTGCCCGAGTAGGTGGTATCATGTAGAATGGTGGGAGGATTTAAGAGAGGGTGGGACAGAGTGAGGGGGGGTTATGAGGAGGGGAGGGGGGGATAGTGGGGCAGCTGCAAGTTGAGGGGCTAGATGCACAGTCAAGCAGACTCAATAGATCATGAGGCCTGTTTCTGCTGGCATTTCGTAAGTTCATATGTTCGTATGTATATTTTGGTCTTGTACATTTTGCACTACCGGACTTGCAGGAAGGAAGGCTGGGGAAAATCTAGAGGTGTTACTATCTGGAGTGTACCGATTTTCATTCCTAATGCACCTTTCTGCCTTCTTTTTATTGTTATAGCTGTATGTTGTTGTATCTTTATTATCATAATTTGCATAACTGTTAGCTAGTTTTTTTAAGATCTTCCGTTAAGCAACTTAAATCTTGGATTACAGAAGGCAAGGTATCCTTTTCTGATTTTTCATCATTTTCAGGTTGGCCTGGCACACTGTACTTTCATTTTTTTTATGTCTATGTTCCTCATAGCCTGCCTCGGGCACAGATTTCAGTTCTTTTATTCCATGAGTGTCTTCAGCAAGCTCTGAATCTTGGTCAAAAACCAAATCCTATGACAATTTAGACTATAAAAGTCATTAAACAATAGTTGTGAAAGAACGAAAACCAGCCAGAGACCTGTCGGAACTTCAACGGAAACTATGGGGCCGGAAAAGATCTGAAAAAAGCAGCCCATAACCTAGATGTGTACCTTTCTTCCTTGACCCCCAGTGGAAGCTCTGGGCCCTCAATGGGGAATGGCTGAACTGCACCGGAGCTCCCGACAAACCAAATACTGGCGATGCTGATGCGGATCCAAGCCACTGCTGAAGAAACTAATAAACGGCTGGCAGCCATTGAGGCGAAGATCTCTGACTCAGATCGCCTCATCCAAGACAATGCAGGGGTATCTGGGTCCTAAAGGACTTACAGGGACTGCAGGCTGAATGCAACTTGACTCTGGTCTGGGACATCAACTTCTAGCGCTTCAAGGTGGAGAGCATAGAGAACATGCAAAGACAGGGAAATGTTTGGGTCGTGGGCTTTCTGCCATGATTCGCTGGACCTACTGAGATATTTAATTAATGTCAAAAGGATGATTTTTGAATACCTCCGGTTGCTTCTCCTGGACTCTGGTGTAACCATTACCAGGGTCTTTGTGATCCCATTGTGTGCCAGGTCAAGAAGAGGCACACAGCACAACCTGGTTACCACCATAGTTACTTTGTCACCTTTGAATGCTCGAATAGTGCTTCTTTAAGTGGCGAGAGCCAGAGGTGAAATGATATGAGGAGACAGCAGATTGTTTTTTGCCCAATCGGACCCACAATAACTGTACACACACATCAGGTTTCAATTTTGGCATAAAAGGCCACAGCTTTACTAAACAGTAATCATTTTATTTACAATACATAAAATTCTCTATAAACAATACTTAACCTTGTACACAATTATGCAACAGACCCCTGGGACAGCGAATTCAGGTGGTGTGGTGCTTCCAATGGAGGGGGGCTCTGGCCCTCGAGTCGGGCAGACCCACCCAGGGCCATGCCTCTCCCTTGGACAGTTCCCCCCCACTCAATTACATCTGGGGGTATCATGCCAGTTGAGCAGGGGCCGGTGCCCGTGCAGGGCCACCTTCCCCATCCTCCAGCCCTGAAACCCCTACGATGCCCACCATGTTCTTGGGTACCTCTTCCCGGTAGCATACCCACCCAGGGTTGTGCCACCCAGGCCCCAGGTCACCCAATACCATGAACGCTTAATTTACCTATCCACCCTGAGTTTACACCACTCCAACGTGCATAGCACATTTTCCCCTTAATGCACAAGGGGTCTCCCCTGTTTTACTGCTAACTCACAGAATTCCTGGATTGTGGCATTGAGGATGTCATTCCCTATCCCTGACAGATGTACTCCATCCCCGCTATACATGGCATCACATGTCCTGGGTATTAGGAAGTGACCCAAAATGGAAATTCCATGGATTCTGGCAAAACGGGACACCTCCCAATTGACCTCTCTCCTAGCCTTCTCAATGGCTTTGATGCTGCAGGCACCCCTCCACTGATGTCGAGAGATGATTCGAGACTAGGCCAGCCTGGTCGTCGGGAGCAAGGCCTGAAGCTGGGCCAAAATCTGCTTGATTTCCCCGCAGAGTTTTGGGGCCCCTAACCCTACTGTCATTTCCGCCCAAGTGCACCACCAGCCAATGACCCACATATCCTCTGGCATCCTTTACTCTGCTGTAAGATAAACAAAGAGTCATTATTGTTCCTCTCAACAGTTTTTTATCAATATGACCTCTATTACTCTTGCACCACCTGTGGGCCCTGTTGAGGCCGAATATATCCCTTAAATGCTGCTGAAGACCACCTACCGATCTTCTTGATCTGTGCCTCCCCCAAACCCAATCTCAAGGCTTCCATGGCTACCCCAATTTGAAATGAATGGGTGCCGAACACCTTGGGGTCCTTACCTGTGAACCACAGACTTTTGCGTAAGATTGCTGAAAATTGGCATCTGATCACAGGGGATCCATCCCTGTGCACAAACAAATGACCCCCCCCAGCAGGTCTATCTGCCAAGAAAGCCTGTAAACAGGTGTAAGGGCAGGACTCACTGGCACTTGAGTGATGCAAAGTGATCATTGCTGGGGGACCCATTTGGTTAGTTTTTGAACTTCCAAGACACAGGACGACTCTGTCGAGCATCCAGGAGATGTCCCCTAGCTGGATGTTGGAACCACCTGCAGCTGTTTTAGAGTCCGGCACCAACTCCAAAACCCGAAATGCCCCATAAAATGCACATGTAAACAGGGACCTGAATAACTGTGCCTCGTACCATGTGTTACATACTGTACCCAATGCTGACAGTATGTCCGTCAGGTTGCCCATGCTTATTGGCATCTTGGGATCTGGTTTCTTTCCCCGGGATCTTTTCCACCCCTCCAGCATCTTGTGGGTTGTGAAGTTGCTGGTTGGGTCAGGGTGGCCCAATGCCTGCCAGATGAAAGATATTCCTGACAAGTGTACTCGGATGGCAGCTGGTGTCCGAAGCAACTGAATAAGGTGGAGCACATACTCTTGTACCTGTTGTTGTGTTTTGTGTGGGGTCTCGCTTACCTGCTGTCCTCAAAAACAGGAAAATGCTGTGAAGCTACCTGAGTATTTCCTCCAGGTCGATGGGGCAACAGCAAGTTGAACCCATCGAAGCTTTCCTGACTCCCAAGTTGCCAAAGTGTGTCTGGGATCGGTGTTGGGGCTGCTTCCGTGTGTGGCGTCAGCTGTCTGAAGCGGTCGAACTGCAACCAAGACAAGGCATCAACGATCACATTATCCTTCCCAGGTACATGTTTTGCCTGGAACATGATGTTCCAGGATAGACAGCATGACACAAACACTCGCAGTACCCTCATCACATCCTCCAACTTGGAAGATTGTGAGTTGATGATGTGCACCACTGCCTTGTTGTCAGAAAAGAACAGTACTGACTGGTTCTGCAGCCGATGTCCCCACACCTGGACTGCTACCATGATTGGGAACAGCTCTAGCAGTGTGATGTTTTTAGTCAACCCCTGCTCCACCCAGTTCTCTGGCCATGTTCCCACAAACCCGGACCTTTGAAAATACACCCTGAAACCTATGCCCCCCGATGCATCAGTCACCATATCCAAACCATGGTGATGGGGTCCTTTATCTTGCCACATACTTACTCCATTAAAATCAGTTAAAAAAGCTCCCCAGACCCACAAGTTGGCCTTGAGGCCCCTTGATATCCATATATGGTGATACAGTTTTGTAGGGCCAGACATTGCTGCTGCTAGTCTCCTGAGGAATGGGCGCCCGGGGCTCACTGCCTGGCATGCAAAGTTGAGGTGTCCCAGCAGGGACTGTAACTGCACTAGGGTGGCCTTTTTTGCTCCAATGACTTCCCCCAGCAATCGTCATAGGTTTTTTTACCTTATCCAAAGGTAACCATGAGACCATGGCCACGGAGTCCAGCTCAATACCCAAGAATGAGATGCATGTGATAGGACCCTCTGTTTTCTCTACTGCCAGGGGTACCCCAAATTTTTTAATTAATGTCTGAAAGCCATTTAGAGTGTCCTGGCACTTACCCAAATCCTTGGGACCTGCGAAAAAAAAATCATCAAGATAGTGAATGATTGTGGCGTTTCCCGTGTATACCTTGGTGGCCCATTCTAGAAAGGTAGAAAATGTCTCAAAAACTGCACAGCTAATTGAGCAACCCATGGGCATTTCCATGTCATAATACCATTGCCCTCGGAACATAAAACCCAATAGATCGTAATCCTTTGGTCATACTGGCAACAGGCGAAATGCTGACTTTATGTCACTCTTTGCCATCAAGGTGCTGGTGCCTAAGCCCCGGACCAATTCAACTGCTGCAACCAAGGAAGCGTACTTCACTGACGCATCCTCTGGTGCAATGTGGTCATTTACCGATCTGCCTTTCAGGTAGGAAAGGAGATGGATCAGTCGGTATTCCCCTTCATTCTTTTTTGGGACAAGACCAAGTGGAGATACTCTGAGTGTCTGGAAGGGAGGCTGTCTAAAAGGGCCTGTGACCCATCCCGCTTGTACCTCTTTGTTGATCTTGTGTACCAACATTGCTGGCAGAGTGATAGCTGATTTTAGGTTGCGGGCTGCCATAACAATCCGTGGACCCCTGTAAGGGATTTCAAATCCTTCGCTAAAATCAGCCTGCAAAAATTGTGCTGCCCGTTGGTCAGGATACCGGGAAAGCCAGTTTGAGATCTTTTGTAAGTCCACTGGGGTGTTTGCCAGCTTAGCCAGCCCCGGACTTGGACTTGTCCAAATGTGGAGGACCGGCAGTTCCAGACGTGGCTTTTTTGCAATCTTTAACCCGGTGACCTCCTCCACACAACTTGCAGACATGATGGAATTTACAGTGGCTCAGAAAGCACTTCCCCTCATTGTAATCGTAACAAGCTTTCTTGTCCCCTTTTTTGAACTCCTTTTTGTCACTGTTACTGGGTCGGGTGATCACATGCCCACTGTCAGTGTATGTTACAGAATTAGGTCTGCCCCTGGTCATGTACCTGGCCCATAGATCGAGATGCATATTGTCCCATTTTAAACTGGGTTGGTGAGCCAGTTTTAGAAGAAACTGCTCGTCGTATTTTAACCAGGCCCGCCTGTTGAAAGACAGGTGAGCAGATTTAATGGTGTCCCTATACTTAAGCAAGGGCAGCAATTTATCTGGGTACTTCATCCCGTACACTGACATGAATATGTTGAAGGCCGCAGTCCAGTTCTCAAAAGTGAATGGGACCTTCATCTCCTTCATTCTTTTTCTGTCATTCTCTTCCTCCAGGAGTTCCCTTTGTAGCAGAGAGAACATGTCTATGTATTCTCCCTTCCATATTTTCTCCCTCATGCTGTCTGACAAATGATCCCATAAAGGATCCTCCAGTCTTGCATATGCCCATTTGTTATTGTTGGGTACAGGAGCAGGGGGGGTCGGCAGGGTGTGGATCAGCTGATCTGCCGCCAAGGGCCCAGGGGACCCCACCAAGCCACTTCCCTGTACGCCCTGTGGTGCAAGGGCAAGTTGGCCTCCGCTGCCACCCACCTGCACATTGGCTGTCACTGGGGGGCCATCCCCACCAGTCCAAACACGTGTTGTTTCCTGTCCCCCAATTACCTGTGGCCCTGGGGTCACCCTTGAAACCCCTGGAGGTAGTGTTCCCATGGAGGGTCCTGGAGGGAGGCCCTATATATTGTTTCCAGTGGTGGTATCAAGACCCTGGGCTGTGCCTGTTGTAGGGTTCCCCACCATCCCCAAGGGTTCTGGCTCCTGGGGCCACCTGGTCCTCAAGGGTATGCCAGCCAGAGAGGAGGGCCTTGTGCCCAAAGAGGGCCCCATGTTAAAGGTGCCCATGGATTTGCCTGAATACCCCCCTCCAGTTGAGCCTGACCCAGTCTGGCTCCAGTTGTGTCTGCCACACTCAATGCCATGTGGTGTGCCAAGATGTGGGTCTGTGCTGAGACCCACTGCTGGTCCCCCCATCTGGTCTCTGAGACACTTGCTCGCACTCCTGGATCTTCCTGTCCGTATGGATCCTCCTGTCCACGTGGTTCCTCCCATTTCCTACCAAGTCCCTGTGAGGGGTGGGGGGGCTCTGGTAATGTCCAATCCCACCAGTGGCAGTGGACTCCTTATTGGTGCGGTTGACCCCACGTGACAACCCCCTTGACCCTTCATCACCCTCTAGTGGAAAGTTCGAGATACCTTCTCTTTCTTCAATGGACCTCCATGTCCGCAGCCTCACGGGTGATTGTAACACTACTGAGGATGCATCACTTCCATCTTGGTCCTCATCCCACTCCGTCAGCTCCTCCATCTCAGAAGTGTGGAGCGAGCCCTCTGCCATTAAACCCCTTGACTCACCAGCGGGTTCAGGTCCATCGCGCCCTCCAAGCCTTGGTTCTGCTTTCTCTTCTTACCTTGGGAGTGTTCCATCCTGTGTTGCTCCGGTACCGCCTGGCCATTCCGTCGTTCGCTGCTGACCTCTGACCTTTTTTGTTCTTGCTTGGCGTTTTGTCACCGATGCCCTTTTACCTCGTCCCTCCCTCCTACCTGCAGGTGACTGGGCTACTGCTTCCAGGAGGCATGCGGATGGCTGTCTCTGCCATGCAGGTGGCCTCCTTGGCACTACCTCTAAGCTACTAGAAGAGGTATCGCCACTCATGCCAAGCCCCGTATCACATGCCCGTGGGGTTTGGGTGATGGGGGCAGCTGCCTGCAATGCTGGATCCAGCCTGGCCGCAGCCTCCAACAAATTGGGGCCTCCTAGTTCCTTAATTCACTGAAAAGCTTCCATGAAGGTTCTGTCAGGCCTCTCGGACTGCTGTGAGCTGGGACCGTCCACAGCCGGTGAAGCTAGCTCCAGTCTTGTCCTGTTGGCTGCCATAGTAGGTTAACAGATGTTAGGAATGAGGTAAGAGTGGTGAATCCCAACCTAGGCTATGTGGAAGAGAAAAAAACAATACAGTTATCCCTGCAAGCCGCTGTACATTCTGCCCCACCTTAGTGGGAGAGTCTACCAGGAGGATTATATTGCTGCATCCCTGGTTCTAATTCAGATTGCTTAATACACAACGATTACTGTGCAGTTGCTGAAATAAAGCACCACCTCAGGGGTTCAAAACCCCAGCCTAAATAGGTCTACGACTTGAACAAGACCGGCTGTTAAAATGTTAAGCGACTTGCACCCCGTATCCCCACTCCTTGCCAGTTTTAATCCTGAACCATTGTAGATGAATCTGATTCACTCCTGTATAAATAACCCAGTGATTTCTATAAAGAAATTATGAGGCATGTTATGATCATACAATGGGCAGTTGGTGTCATTGGGGTGCCCCCATATGACTCCTGAGCAACCGCTTGCAATGCAAAACTTTAAACCATCCCATTAAATTAGTGTGGTGCATATCTCCCTAAAAACCAAACTCTTGCTCCCCCCCATGCTGCTGCAAGCCCACCCTAACAAGCCCCAGTCCAAGCCCAGGGAGGCCATCCTCATGGCCGAGAGCTGGCATGGCCCAGCCAAGTCTGCAGCTTGGTATTGGTGAACAAGTAGATGGGGGGCCATAAAGGGGAAATTTCCTGCCACCAGCTGCATGGTGACTACCCCCCCGGGCAAGGCCGAAGCACTGAAAGCTCCACCAATCCACCTAAGCTCCCGACTGGTGGAGTCCCACTGGAGAGGGAACAGACAAACTGCAGCAACATGGTAGCCAGGGAATCAAGGGGAGGAAGCCATTCTGGTGAGCTGCAACAAAGCTCCCTGGCCTGCGGCTTGCAAGGGAGCCCAGGTGGGTCTGCACAGTCCATGTGCAATCCGTGCTGTCTACGGCCTATCCCCCATGATACAGGAGCCGCAGGGCTCCACCAGAAATACTTGCCAGGCCGGCGTGCACCTTGTACCAGGTGGAGGGGGAACTAAGTAATAGCAACGGGTGACAGCCCCCACAGTAACTCCGAATCTACATATTGACACATGGCTAAACGGGAAACTCCCTACTCCAGCAAAGTCTCTTGTTAAAAGCTTAGTTTTGAGATGAAGTGATTCAGCAAAATTAATAAAAAAACATTTAATAAGCCCTAGATTCCATCAAACCTTAATATCGTAATTAAAGTAGACAACCCCACGGGTTAAGCACATCAGTAAAGTTCGGGTTGATAGGAGAGAAAAAAAAAACATATTAAGGGGGGGTTAACTCATACTCTGCTCTTGAGTAGGGGGTGTTTGCTGCCTTGTGCCAGAAAATTAAATGAGGAGGAGGCAGGAGATAATGGCTGGATGCTTCCAGGCCTACCACGTGGTGACAGGAGACCTAAAGCTCGGGCCTGCACTGCTGGTCAAAGGGGGACAGATGCCTCTCCTGGGACACACCATATAAAATGACCAAACCAGATTATTAAAAACACCCCCCCAGGTGTGGGGGCAAATAGGGGCTGCAAGGGGAGCTAACCTACCTAAAGGCATGAGAATTTTTTAATATGCCCAGCTCACGCAGATCTTTCCAACATGCCAGGCATGTTGGACAAAACCCTGTGAGGGCCCTCCACATGGGGGAGGAAAATTTTTTAATTTTTTAAACAAACAAATTGATTTGCTCAACTGTGTGGGCCCCATAGCATGATGGACCGCTTAAAATGTAAACACAGGGTATGAAAATAAACTTACCTGCTGGATAATGTAGCCTCCTGAAGTGCAGCCATGTGAAAACAGAAACCAACGAGGTGGCCTGAAATGAACTAAAGTGAAGGATTACCGTGGTATCCGATGTCCAGAAGGTCAGGGCTGAGTTCAGAGAAGGAGGACTCTATCTCTGCACTCCCCTTAAAAAAAAAAGTGGACTGTCCCCCGGAAGCTCGGGCCACGCCCCCTCCAATTGTGGGGGGCCCATGCTGATTGGCACTGCTCTGGTAGCTAGGCTGGGCCACCGTTCGCTGAGGGTGTGGTGGCCCAGCAACATGGCTTGCCCAACAGCAGTTTTTTGGGCCGTGAGCAAAGCGACCCCCCCGGTGAGAGGCCTGGAGGGGTAATTTCCCTGACTTAGCAGCACAGACACAAGCCCGAAAGAAGGAGCTCCAGCTCATTAAAAAAGACCTGCTGTGTCATGGGATTGAGGTCTGGCTGAACTACCCAGCCTGACTGCAAGTGCAACATGAGGGGAAAACTCACATCCTCTTAGACCCCTTGGTGGCCGTTCTGTTCAGTGAGAAATTGATGGCAAAGTTAACTCCTCAGGAACATGATCCACAATCGGAAGAGGATTGGTGATGTAACGAATTATGTCTAACTTTTATTAACTTTCCCTGAGAGGGATGTGAACCCACCCTGGCTTCGGGTCAGAACTTTTCCGTATTCCCTATTAGTTGGGACTCTGGCCTTGCTGAAGTCACTATGATGTAATAAGACTTAGTTCTTTTTCATACAAAGTTATCTTTTATAAAATGTTTAGAAGTCTTACACTGTTCCAGGGATATGTGTTTAAAAGTGATGTAAACCCCTTAGACCAGATTAGTTGTAGGAGTGGAAGAGTAAAAAATGTATACTTTGTTTAATACATGTATTAGATCCATTTGTATTACTGCTTGAGATATTAATCTTTAGAAACTCCTTGAAGACCTAGTACTGTAGTGGACACAATATGGTGAGTTAGGTCACCGTTCTATTTGCGAACTTCTAGCAAAATTCTGAGCTTAAGATATGTGGAACTTCACAGGGCACGTTGCAGCGCAATGCCTAAATTGTGGGCTGTAAGGCAGCTTAGTTGAGGCCAGGCAATCGTTAGATAAACTGCCTACAGGTACTTGTGTCAAACAGCCTACCACCTATATTATATTTCTGCTAGGGAGCTGCTGTCCTGGTTACTAGAGATCATTAAATTAAATGTATTGTGGTGAGAGTGCTACTGGCCTACAGGGCAATTAGTTCATAACTTACTCCTAAAAGAATAGATATGACAGTTCTTGATAGTGTCTGGATATCAATCACTGTTTCCATCTATTTGTATAATTCCTGATCATACACTGTGAGGGTCTACGTACCCCGAACTGATTACTTTATGCAATGTGCAGTCATGCTGTATATCATAACAGCTCATAAATAAACAGTTAAAACCCCCCAAAACAAATCATGTAATTTCTCCTTGCTATGTGTCATTACTTCATTTTGCACAATCACTTCTCCTGTCCCTTCACTATTATCTTGGATTTTATAGCCGTTCATTTCTAAAAATCCTTCAGAAGCATCAAACAAATCCTGGAAAATACTTGAATTCAGCATGTTATATGTATTATAAGAATTATATGATGCAAAAGAAATTGCTTCTAAGTATGAATCTGTAAGTCTTGGTGACCTTAGCTTCTTAAAGGATACCTAAACAACATTTTGACAACAAACTATTCAAAAATCTGACTCCGTAGGTGACTAAAGGAAAGACTGCTGTATTCATTAATGCTAAGACGACATTTATATAATTTACCTAAATGTGGTTCCAGAGCATTTGAAAATTGTAAAATCAGCCTTCCAATTTCAAAAAAACTGTCTTACCTGCTTCCTAAAATGGCCACCAGATGTGTTATGTGATTACATCATTGGAGCCAAAGTCAGAGAGATATATGGCTCTCTATAGAGCTAACTAGTTCTTTTTTCCCTTTGTATAGAATTGTTTCACCCAAATGGTCAAAACCACGTACATTATTTTGTATAATGCACATGTTAGGCTATGGTTCTGTTCATTTTGTTTACTTTAACATGCTGAAATTGTGTTTTAATCCAACCAACTTTCTCTGTGGCAAACCACAGTGCAGTACAAATCTTGAATAAGCTGGTGGTCTAGTGGTTATGGTGGATCCAGGATGCTACAATGGGGATGCTGGAGTGGTGTGCATGCTTAATATGAACTTTTAACACATTTTTATTAAACCTTTATATTTTCTGCTATTATTCTTTTCAAGTACGCTTTTGACAGAACCTACAAATGTAATCCATAGTTTGAATGTAAACATTTATACAATCGATAAATCAGACTTCTTCAGCAAAGTGAAATGCAGCAGCAGCAGCAAGCAAGTTTGTTACTATGTGGGGGGAGTGCACCCACACCCTTCACCACCCATTAGAGCCACCACTTTTTTGTAGCAAAGTTCTTGTGCAGTTCAATGTTGGAGTTCATACTTTCTTGAAACTCAAATATATGCTTGTCTTGACTTCTTCCATGGGAAATAATAATAATAAGAATCAGCATTTATATAGTGGTTTTCATACATGTTGTATCCCAAGGTGCTTTACAAGCAATACTAAACTGGTAGTGAAGTGGCTGAACATGTAGTGGCAGCCATTTCATACATTAATATCCACAGGCAGCCTTGGCCAATTGCATGAACTGGTTTTATGGGAAGGGAAATATTTGCCAGGACAACGGGGTCAGGTAGTGTTGGCAGCCCCACATCTTATTTCTCATAGTAATCTGCTCATATTTCTCTACTTCTGCTACTTCTGTCTTCCCCTTCCCTGAATATAGCAGTACCTTGCAAGAGTGGCCTTCTCAGTCCCCCTCTGGTATTCTTTCTTCACTATTCCTCCTCACACCGAAAACTGGTAAGCTCATCACCCTTCTGCATCATGAATGCAAGTAGTACAGTCCCTGTTTTATTTTGACATATCAAATATAAACATATCTTTCCAGTAAGTCAGGCTGTTAGCAGCAGGGAACAAGGGGAATGATGGTCTTTTCTACCTTTAAAAGATCTAGGCTACCTTTGATTAGGCACTGCTAAATGATGGGTGTGCACATCATTATGTACGTCATTTAACAGTGTCTAATCATAGGTGGCTTAGATCTTATATGGGTAGGAAAGCCTACTTTTCCACTTGTGCCATGCTGCTATCAGCCTGGCTTACCAGAAGATCATGTTTATTATTAAAATATAAAAATAACACGAGAGACTGTACTAACCACATTCATGATGCGGAAGGGTAGTGAACTCGCCAGTTTTTGGTGTGGGGAGCAGGTGAGAAGAATGAATGCCAGAGAGGGACTGAAGAGTCCATTTCAGCAGGATACAGCTACTGTATATTCAGGTAAGTTGAAGACATGAAGGAGGACGTCGAGCAGATCACTGTGAGATCTGAAATGTGGGATTGCCAGCATCGTGATCACTACCTGACTGTGGATAAGAGTAGCCAGTGGTGATAAATACTCAGAGTGACAGGGCTGCACCTAAACTGTTACTTGAATTTAGTGTAGGGAGATTACCCTCGGGTGTGGGGGAGGGAGATGTTGACATTTGCTATGACAGTATTGAGGGAGTTGTGTATAGCTCATTCAAGATTTGGAAGGGTGGTAGCCAGCCAACTCGCATTGTGAAGTAGAGCACAGAAAAGTACTGGAGAAGAATTGCTGGGAACTGTCCTGCGGGGTTCTGCAGATCACAGGCAAAGGAGTAGACTGACACTGAAAGTCGGGTGGATACGCTCAAGGTATTAGTATGCCTCTCCTGCTAATAATATTGTTATCCATTGTAAGTGCAGCCCTTATGAGGGCATGAATAGCAGTTTTTCTGGTGGGTCATGATACTTATTGCTTGGCCCTCCAGGAAGACTTAGTTGTTGGTTAATGAGGTGGGAATAAAACACAGCAGGGGAACTGTACATACTACCTTCACTGTGCAGAAGGGTGGTGATCCATACAACGTTTACTGTGGGAGCAGAAGTCAAACATTGAGAATGTGGACTGAAGAGTGATTTGGGAGGCATTTTTTAACAGTGCCAGCTGATGATGCATATCAGTATACGTGTGCACAACTCTCTGAGGTACAAGATTACAATCTGAGCTATGATAATTCTCTTCATGAGACCATAAGCTTGTACAGTATGCAATTCCAGGCAGTACTAGGGACAGGGTATCAATGGTTGGGTGTTCAACAGAAGACAGGCTAGGTACAGGGGGTTCATATGGAAAAAGAAAGCTTTATTTGTGGATTAACAAGAGAGCATGAACTTTAGAACGGAACCAGACCAGTACTTTGCTGTGTGACCCTGAGCAGGTCACTAAACTTCCTTGTGGTCCAAGGCCACACCTGTAAACAAGCTTTCAGCTTAGTGTATCTCTCCTGGTTAACAAATCATCAGATATTTGAAGTGCTGTACTGTAATGCAGTTTGCCAAAGAAAAGGTCAGCTGGATTGCAAAACATTTTCTGCAAGTTAAAGTAAACAAAATGAACAAAATCATAGCCTACCATGTGTACTGATCGAAGTAATCCATACGTTAATACATGATGTTGATCATTTCGGTACAACAACTCAAAACAAAGAGGGAAAGAAGAACTAGTTAGCACTATAGAAATTTATGTGGGTCTCTGTCTCTGGCTTCAATGATGTCATCATTACTCATCACCTAACTCACTTGGCAGACATCTTAGGGAGAAACCAAGGCTGGTTTTTGAAAGTGAAAGGCTGATGTTTACATTTTTCCAAAGCTAAGAAACTGCATTTATGTTATTTGCATAAATGCAGTTTTAGCATAAATGTAAACAGCAGCCTTTACTTTACCTCACAATGAGGCCAGATTTTGGAGTTTGCAGTTTTAAAAAACTGTTTGCTTAGGTACCCTTTAAATTTTTTATTCGGTGATAAAGTGATTAACTGATTATTTGATCCTTCTGAAGTCAGGGTTGATAGAGCCCTTTCTTGTATCTTTGTTTTAGACAAAAATTCAGTTATCTTAACTCATTACCTCCTGGGTGGCCTTTTTGTGTCAGGTAAACAATGGATAGTTCAGACTTCATATGGAGCTATTGGAGGTAATGCATTAATTTAGTTTCCCTTTCCTACCTCATTCTGTTTTTGCTTTTAACACTTTTTTGTTGTCTTTGACTTACAATTTGTTCAATCTGTTTAACTTGTTTAGCTGGTGAGCAGATTAGGCCACTTCTAGTACTGACCATGTTTCCCAAGATCTATATAACAATAATGAGATAAATTTTATGGCCCGGATATTCAAACTGTGCCACAAAGTAGCGCAATAGCAGGAGCAGGTGTAAGTGCAGTGCGCCCATGCGCAACATGTGTGATATTCAAACACAGCGCAGGCTAAGATGCGCTTGCACAACACAACTGAATATCGTGCCAACTGCACCATGGCACAACCAGGGATGTCAAGTGGCACAGGGCTGATGCACAGTAGCACAACTAGGGATGCGCAGTGGAGCAGAGTAGTAGCACAGTAGCACAACCAGGGATACCCAGGGACAGGATGCAGGGGTGCACCACCCATGGAAGCCATGGGCGGAGGAGCATGCAGCAAACCAGACAGTGCCCCCTGCACCCCATGAACTGCACAACCTATTGTGAGCTGGATGAACCACCAGCCCATGAACACCAGCACCGAATCCACAGTTGGGGCACGGTGCCCCAGCACACCCCCTGGCAAGCGGTGACCGCAACACAAGGAGGGCCAGCCACCCAGTGCCACCCCATCCGACCAATGCAGAGCACACCCTGCACAGCGATCCCCAGACACCCTGCCCAGGAGCAGCGCCCAACAGTGCATGGCACCAAATGCATGCCACCACCCCCACTGTGACAATGCAACCCTGTGCACCATGGAGCCATGAATGGCAGCCCCACTGTGAGCACCCCGCAGTGGGTGGCACCAGCCACCGACACAACAACTGCAGACACAGTGCCACCCTGCATGCCCCCCCTGTGGCACAGCAGAGAGGTCGACCCTGCGTCGGTACTTGAGGGACCCCGGATGCGACAAGGCCTGCCTTGGACCCCACCACCAGCAGGACAGCACCCCGCACACCCACCCAAGCACACACCCTGTCCCAGCACTGGCCCCAACAGCCAGCACAGATGCCCACAGTGGTGCATGGAGGCATGCGTCACACAAGATGCAACACAGGGCATGAACCAACACCCACACAGACCCAAGGGCACTCCAACACACTAGCAGGGCAACAAAGTCTGCTGGCGTGTGACCACTGATGCTGTGTACCCACGGCCTGCACCCCACCATGGCACAGGTGTACCAGCCATCCTGCGCATGCACCATGAAGCCGTTCACCACCAGCATTCGGCCGGAGCACAAGTGACAGACTTCAGAGCACAGACCCTGCAACAGACACCAGTGACAGCATGGAGGGGGGACAACAACAGCATAGGCCACAGTGCCACCCTAGGCAGATGAGCACCATACCGGTGACAGGAGGCAAGCCACCATTGCACCGGGGCCAGAGGGTGGCCAGCATGGACAGCCACCACTGACATGCCAGCAGACCATGCATACCACAGGCATGCAAGGGTGCCAGCTGCACGGGCCATGAACATACTGAAAGGGGCACCAGGGACACAGTGAATGCACCAGGAACCACTGCACACAGGCATCCAGTGCACAGGGAACAACACACATACTACAGACAGGGACCAAGTCCCCCACCCACACCATAGGCGGGTCCCTGCTGGACACACACATGCCCAGGCCTGCACCACCCCGATGCCATGCACACCACTGCAGCCAAGCACCATAAGCCTGCTGCAAATCAGAGACCACCACAGTTGTCATAACAAAACGTATGTATTAAAGATGTGTAAGAAATACAAAACATATATACAACTGTTTATAATGGGGGGGGAAGAGCCACAAACGAGGTGGGGGGTGGGCATGGGGCAAGGGTGAACAACTGGGAGTGGGATGAAGGGGTGTGAGGGTTAGTCCAGGGGGGGAATACAAATCAGGGCCATAGTGGTCCTAGTGCTGACCCCTCTCCCCACTTTGGTCTCTGTGCCTTCTCTGGTGCCGCCTTCCTCCTCCCTGATCCAGTCTCTGTAGCAGCTCAAGGGTGGCCCTCGCAAGCTGCAGCAGCTCCTGCACACTCTGCTAGAGTATGGTCCAGCGTTGTCCACCTAGAACAAGGGAGCAGAGTCATTATGCCTGACTGGCCAGACCCCTGCAGCCCACCCATTGTGCACGGCATACAGCCATGGGTCACACCCCTGTGATGGCATGCGACCACCCACAGTGACTGTGCCCACATGACCCGCCTACTCAGGCACCCACAGCCATGCGGAGCGCTGCACACACCCACCGCCCATGTCCCGCATAGCACCACTGTGGCCATACGGTGACACTGCTATGCAGTGTGAAGGCAGTGGCACAGCCATGTACCCAGTGCACGCACAGACCACCTGTGACACATGCAGTACCACAGGACAGTGCTGAGTGCATCGTGTAGCGTGCATGGCAGTGGGGCCCAGTGCTGGTGGCTATGCCCTGCCACCACCTCTACAACCCAGCATGCACAGATGTAAGGGGAAACACGGCACTCACCTGCATCCAGGAGAGCTGGGCACTGCTGGGCCATGTCCCCTCCACCTCATCCCTGCTGCATCTGTGGTGCACCCACTCTGTCTTGCTCCTGCTGTAAACGGGCCTGCCTCACCCTATGGTGCTCCTCCAGGCCTAAGGTGCAAACATGGAGAGGGAAACATCAGTACAAACCAGTAGCAAAGCTCCCCCCTGGTGTGTGCATGCCCGCACAGCCCAGCCATGACGCACTCCCACCACCCCCCCTAGACGGCCCCCACCCCCCTGCAGGGTGGACACATGCACACCGTGATACCCGGATGGACAGACACTACCAGTGTATGGATGGAGCACCTACCTGGCCATGGCATGGTGCCTCACCGGGTGCATGCCTGCAGATGCTCCAGTCTGTCAGGGTCCCTCCGCTGTAGGCCATACCTGTGGTGATACTGCTCAGCTCTCCTGGCAATCCTGGTTGCCTCCTCCAGGCTATCAGTCACCTCCTCCCACACAGCACTGCGTGGCCTGTCCAGGGGATCCTGGCCAAACAGGGCACCAGCATGGGGCTCAACTATGGCCACCAAGTTGGCCAGCTCTATAGTGCTCCACATGTGTGCTCGTCTTTGTGCCATCCTGCAGTGTGCATCGCTATCATAATGGTGCTCTGTAGCGCACATGCCACATGAGCGGAGGCAGTGTGGTACTGCGCTGCCAGTCCCCATCGCGCTGTCACAGAACTGTGTGATAGGGGTGCACCCATGCGGACGCATGGCGCCTAGGGGGCAAAGGTCAACCGCAGGGTCATGGGTCTGTCCGTGCACGGAGCACCACAGTGCTATTGGGACACCCTGCATGTAGCGTGGTAGGGTGCTTGTGTGTGACGCCCTGCAGTGGCCTACCATGCTGTGGCTCCATGGTGCCTACGGTGCACCAGGGCATGAGTGCCATACGGGCGAACAGCACACTAGCTTCACAGGCAGAGTGGTGGCCATGCCCTGCACTGCCTCCCATGCACAGCACATCAGCAGCACCGCATGTGTCAGCGTCAGCACCCTGGGCATGCGCCGTGCGGTGCCGATTGCGCACGTCACAGTACTGCATCATAGCCTGAGCACGCTCAACAACATTGCGCAGGGTGCAACAGCGTGTTATTCAGCCAGCATATGCAAATCACTTCATCAGCCATTCCACGGCACAACCACTGCATTAGCATCGACTTATTATTATTATTTATTATTATTATTATTTTAGTTGTTTAACCAGGTATAGCACACTAAGCTGAAAGCTTTTTTACAGGAGCGACCTGGGAGCACAAGGAGGTTAAGTGACTTGCTCAGGGTCACACAGTATTCAAGTGGAACCTGTGGGATTCAAACCCAGGTCTGGTCTGCTGGATGTCACCAAATTTGCAGCTCAGAGCCTTAGACCACTGCGCTATACTGCCTCCTAAAGTTGTGCAGTTACAGTTGTGCCTCGCCTCATTTGTATGCGTTGCACTGTATAAATGTGACATGGGGCTACAGAGGACATCGTTTGGTATTCCAGTCTATTGTGGTGGGTTGCATGCTGTTGGGATGTGGAGACTGTGGTTTGCGAGGGCTGAATGGGACTGCACAGTCAAAGGTAACACCTGTCATTCCCACAGGCTCGATCATGACCAAGCGTGACGAAGAGGAGGAACAGGGACGGGGAGAAGGAGGAGGTCCAACTTCACCTGGGCTGAATCAGATGCCCTGTTTGAGGCATATTTTGACAGGGGACCACTGCTCAGTGGACAGCAGGGAATGAGGTGAAGCATGCTATGAACCAACATGGCAGCCACCAGTGGTCTGTGCAGGAGTGTAAGAAGAAGGTCGGCATGGATAGGAGGAGGATCAAAGATAAGGTGGCTGCCATCAGGGCTGCATGTGCTGCCACCGGTGGGGGCCAGATGGATGTGCCACACCTGACACCATAGGAGGAGCGGGTGGCTGGCAGCATGCAGCATTGTGCCATTGAGGGTGTTCCTGGTGGTGTCTTTCAGACGGGTGGCAGCCCATCACTGCATGGTAGGTCCTGTGCTGTCACTGTGTGGATGGTGGTGAGAATGCGGAGCCACTAACGCTAATGTGTTCCCTTATAGCTCTTGAGTGTCTACATGGGTCAGCGGTGGTGGGTGTCCCCACTGAGGGGGGATGCCCTGGACACGGAGGATCGCCCATCCACCTCCACAGGTGTCCAATGGACCAGACTAGTGCATACCTGCACGTCTGTCCGGACTGATGAAGGTGGTGTGGGTGCGGACGAGGCCCTGCCTGTGTCCCAGCATGACAGTGCCCACGGCCTCCAGCATGCTGGGACACAGATTGGTGCTGGATCCAGCACCGATGATGATGAACCACACGTCCTGGACAGTGATACGTGTAAGACGCAGGAAAATCCCACAGCAGGCAAAGGCACAGGCGTTGCCATGGGTGGTGCCGCTGTGGAGGCCTGCGTAACAACACAGTCCCAGCCTGTACCTGTATGCCCCAATGGGGCAGCACTGGTGTGTGTCCAAGGTGGTGGGGCTGTTGAGGCCTCTGTGGTGGTGCTGGTGAGCCCTGGCGATCGGCAGCCAGAGGGGCAGTGCTAGCAGTCAGCCAATGGCGATTGGGGGACAGTGTTGGGAGGCAGTGGTAGTGCACCGCATGTGGATGTGCCCCAGCATGGCTGTGGTCTGCAGCACCCATTGTCAAGGGGTGCTGGCCAGCAGGGCCAGGAACACCACGAGGGGCAGCATGCCAAACTGGCGGATGACCTCTTTGATGAGTACAGCAATCTACTCCAGGCTTCAGTAGATCAGCAGATGTGGCTCATGATGGCGGTGGATGCACTCAGTGTGGTTCTGTGCCAGGTAGAGGAGCAGTGCAACAGAGACCACGGTCTGCTCCTGGCAGAGATGGCCTGGCAGCGGGCGGATGTGACTGCTGCCATTGACAGGCAGACTAATGCATTGACAGCTGTCATGGTCACATTGGGCACCCAGTTCGGTGCCCATCCACCACAGACACCGCGCAGTGTCATGTCCACCCCCCCATTCCCGGTGCCGTGTGACACTTGCTATGTTGACACCGGGTTCGGCTGTGGGCGTACCGAGCATGCCTGGTGCGGGCATGTTCAGTGGACTGCAGACCCCTGCATGAACATGGTCGTGTTCACACAGTGTCACCCCTTGGGGACCATTGGTGCCACCCCATGAGGCCAATGGTCAGCCTGGCATGGCTGGCAGGTCTTGGTGGGGCTTCCCATGCATCTGTGGTGGCTGTGGCACTGTGCCGCATGACTGACCTATCTCCCACCATGGTCACTGTCTGCCGCTGCCCTATGTGCAGTGTGGTGTGCATCATGTGATGCATGGGTGGGGTACCCAGCCCTGCAAACACACGGTCCCTGTGCACACTCTCCCAGCTGCTGGCCACTGTGGCATGTACATGATGATGCCTGCGTTGCACTGTCTGCCAGTGTGCAGTGGTGCCCAGCATCTGAGGCACGCACAGAGATGGCCACTGGGTGTGGTTGTGTGTGGACCTGTGTGGGGGTAGGGGTGGCAAATGGGGTTGGTGTGCCATCTACCTCTTGTGTATGTCTTGTGGTGTGTGTGTGCATGTGTGTTTGTGTGCATGTGTCGTGTTTGGCCCTGCTCATCCCTGATGCCGTGTGCGGTGCCACACTCAGACCCATTCCCTTATTGCCATCCACCCCTGGTGTTCTGCCCTATCTGTCTGTGGGCTATGCTTTTGCCATTGGTGGTTGCGCATTGCCCCATGACCTACCTGTGTTGACCAAAGTGCTCTTCTGTAACGGTGTCCCGGTGCAGCTGTGACATCCGGATCAGGCAGCGTTCTCTTCGCCCAGGGAGTGGCTGCCCATCACCGGCTGGACCGGCATCCTCATTGTCCCCACTGCTGTTCCCATCTTAGACCTCTACAGCTATCCCACAGTTGGTGGCCATGTTGTGCAGGATACAGCAGGCCAGGAATAGCCCGCAGGCCTTCAAGGGGCTGTACTGTAGGGCACTGCCAGATGTGTCCAGGCACCGGAACCATGCCTTCAGCATCCCGAACACCCACTCAATGACATTCTGTGTTGTGGTATGTGCCTCATTGTAGCATAGCTGCGATGGGGTCGTGGGGCACCAGTATGGTGTGAGCAGCCAGGGGCATAGTGGGTAGCCACTGTCACCTGTGTGTAGAGGGTGGACATTAGTATGGTGGTCTGTATCGCTTTGCCATGGGCCAACAAGGCCTGTACCCATGGCACCTCTGACTATGCACCCCCTCATGTCCACTCATGTCGTCCTGCATGATATGCATACTCACCCACTAGATGGCCAGTGGGGATGTTCCCACTCTCAAACCTGTGGCACAGTGCAGACTGGTGCCAGATGAAGGTATCATGTGCTCCCCCAGGATGCGTGGCACAGACATTGGTAATGCACCCCCTGGCATCGCACACCACCTGGCAGTTGATGCTTGCATACCCCTTCTGATTGATGTATGGCACTCTGTCTGGGCCAGGTGGCATGCAGATGGCCACATGAGTGCAGTCAATGGCCCCAAGTATGCCAGGCAACCGTGCTACCCTGTGGAACTCTTGTAAGTGTGCTGTGTGCTCTGCCTGTGTGCTGCGGAAACAGATGTACTCCGCAGCACGTGGCAGCAGTGTGCTGAGGAGTTGTGTGAGTAGGCATGACGTGGCCAACTGGGTTATGCCTGTCATGTCCCCTGTTGGTCTCTGGAAGGTGCCCGTGGCGAGCAGGCACATGACGGCTGTCACCTTCATCTCCACTGACAGAGCACGGCTCCATCGTGTGGGTGCTTGCATCTCATCACTGCACAGCTCACAGAGCTGCCTCAGAAACGCCCGGTTCAGGTGGTACTGGCCCACAATCTCTGTGTCAGAGCAGTGTTCGAAGCTGGTGCGGGCTCGGTACTGCCTGTTCTGGGCGTACCGCCGATGGGCCCTTGCATGGCCATGCCCCCCTACTGCCTGCCTTCTCACACCCCTCATTACTGCCTCCATCTGGAAGGTGGTGCTGGCCATGTCCCTGGCTGGTATACCCCCCCGGAGGCTGTTATCCTGTTCCCCCCGCTGTTCGTTCCTGATTCTCCCCCTGCACCGGGTACACCTCTGGCCTTTGGCTGTAGCTGTTCTGCCTCCTGCCACTGCCCTCAGTCCACTGTGGCACTCCACAGACCTTCCTGCACAGTGGTACAGGCTCCCCACTCTACTGTGTTTCTGGTTCAGTTCTGGTGGGCCCTGTCCTGCTCCTGCCCAGTCTTGCTCACTGCTACCCTCTGTACTGCCCTTGTGTCTGTCACCACGCTCCCACCTGTGGCTTCCCTTTTGCGTTCTTGTGCCCCTCTCGCTCGCTTTTATTTTGGATCATTTCCACTGTCGCGCAACTTCCACTAGCTCCCTTATTGCGCACAGCGCATGCTGTTGAATATCGCACTGCGCATGTTATTCATGGTTCTGTCCCCTACAGTTGCGCATGCATTCATTACTATTGCGTTCTGGCGCATTGCTTATTGCTCTGTGCAGCCACCTCCCACTGAATATCGCACAATTGCGCATTTCTGTACTTGTGCTGGAGCATCCCTGTTGCACATGGCGCAACCCTTTTAAATATCTGGGCCAATGTATTCAACTACATATGCAAATAAGTTAGTTGTGACCCCCCCCCATATAATTTCACTAACAGTGTCTTAAAAGGACTACTGAATATTCTGTTTATATAAAAAACGTGTTATCAAAAATTGATTAAAATTTCACATAAACACATAAACCAGCATTAACCCACATGTAGAAACTGTCTTAATTTACCGTAATAACTATTTTTAGAGTCTTTATGTAAATATCACCCAATGTCTCTTAGCTTGATAGTTTTCTCACCAAAATTCTTTCAGGATTGTACAGTTCCAGTAGATATACTTCTTGGATGAGAGACGAATCAAGCGAGCAGCTGGTAGCAGGAAAAGAATCCAACAGGAGGCTGTACAAAAGTATACTGTGCGACTCCTCTGATGTAGTCCAAATACTGTACTACTGCCCTCGAAGTTTCTTTTGTGTTCAGATGTTTATTTATTTGTTTTTGTTTACCAGGTAAGCACACTAGACAACCAAGTGCCTATTTTCAGGTGCGACCCAGGAGATTACAGAGATACATTCATGATTACAAGGATACAATCAGGTACAACAGGCAAACAATAAGAGCAGGTACAAGTAAGGGCATCAGTCATAAACATGGTAAATGCAGCAACACCAGGGGACCTTACCTACCCAGTGGTAGAAAGATAATAACATAGTACATAGGAGGCAGGCTGTCAGCTGAGTATAGCAGACAACACAGCATTTGTTATAGCCTGGCAAAAGGAGTAGAGCATGCCATAAACAGTGCCAATATAAAGTAATCATATATTTGTCTAAGGTTCCTCAATTTAGAGCATTAAGTCCCTGTGTAACCAATTCCTTTCACTGGGATAAAACACCTTTAAAGGATATCTTTTATTCTATTTTGTTACACTGAGAATTAAAATAAGAGCTCATCTTATCTTATCTTATTTTAACTTCTCTTAGCTTATTTGTTAGCTCAAAATTAAAAAGCAATAAGAGATTGGGGTTATTATTATTTAAACTTAGACCCACTTTGTAACACTATAAATTGTCATACAAAACCTGGTGCAATCCTTGAAAATTTTAAAGAGCAACTCTCTATTATAATAAAAAGCTTAAAAACACTACATTTACACAAGGGCCCAGATATTCAAAGCAGTTGCGCATGACGCAACTGAGTTGAACCGGCACAAGTGCGGACTTGTGCCAAGGAGCGATATTCAATGGGAGCCAGTGTGCAGCGCAAATCCCATTCCGCCAATGTGCAACTATAATGAATGTAGGCGCAAGTGCAGGGGGCATGCCCATGAATATCTAGCACAGTGGGATATTCAACCATGAAACCATGGTGCAAGACTTGTTCCTGTAAATACAGGGTGCAAGCACACAGACAACACTTGCACCAGGCAAGAGGGAGTGTCAGAGAGAGAGAGAGAGAGAGAGAGAGAGAGAGAGAGAGAGAGAGGGAAAGAAAACAGGAAGGAAAGAAAGAAAAACAGAGAGAGAGACAGACAGACAGATAGATAGAGCAAGGCAGACACAGAGGGAGAGGGACAGAGGTGGCAGGGAAGAGGGAGACAGGGGCAGAGAGAGTGAGAGAGACAGACAGACACACTCCCAGGCAGTGCACCAGGGTGGCACACAGCCAGCAGCAGCCAACCACCATGGGGGATATTGGACAGCAAGGGCCATGGATAGTATGCCCTTCATGATGGAGGCCTTAATGAGGGGTGAGGGGGGCAGGAGGAACAGTGACGTGGCTGTGGAAGGGCCTGTTGGCGGAGTGCCTGACACAGGTGGTACTGCCCACATCACTTTCGAGCAGTACAGTGACATGGAGATTGTGGGCCAGTACCACCTGAACAGGGTCATTCTGAGACAGCTCTGAGAGCTGTGCAGTGAGGAGATGCAGGCAACCACCAGACGGAGCCGTGCCATGTCCGTGGAGATGAAGGTGACAGCCATCATGTGCCTGCTCACCACGGGCACCTTCCAGAGACCAACAGAGGACACCACAGGCATAACCCAGTTGGCCACATCCTGTCTCCTCACACAGTTCCTCAATGCTCTGCTGCCATGTGCATCAGAATACATCCATTTCCCCAGCATACAGGAGGAGCGTACAGCAACCATGCAGGACTTCCACAGGGTAGCACATATGCCTGGCACGATTGGGGTCATTGACTACACCCACATGGGCATCTGCATGCCACCTGGCCCTGAAGGTGTGCCGTACATCAACAGAAAGGGGAGCCCAAGTGTCAACTGCCAGGTGGTGTGCGATGCCATGGGGTGCATAACCAATGTCTACACCACACACCCTGGGAGTGCACATGATGCATTCATCTGGCACAGCTCTGTGCTGTGCCACAGGTTTGAATGTGGGGACATCCTCACGGGCCACCTAATGGGTGAGTATGGCATGGGCAAGGGGCGATGGGCAAAGCATATCTTGGGATGGGGAGGGCAGGGTGTGCATGTTGGTGTGGGCACCACAGAGAGGCAAGGGGCACAGCATAGAATAGCAGAGGGCTAACCATGTCATTATCCACACAGGGGACAGTGCCTATCCACTGTGGCCTTGGCTGCTCACCCCTACCAGTGCCCATCATCCCCAGCAGAGGAACGCTACAATGAGGCACATGCCAGCATGCGCAACATCATCGAGCGGATCTTTGGCATGCTGAAAGCATGGTTCCATTGCCTAGACAGGTCAGACAGTGCCCTACAGTACAGCCCTTTGAAAGCCTGTGGCTTATTCCTGGCCTGCTGCATACTGCACAACATGGCCACTGACCATGGGATAGCTGTCGAGGCTGATGAGGGTGACAGTAGTGAGGACAACAGAGGGAATGGGCTGGAGGAAGGTGGACAACCACCCCCTGGGTGGCAGGATCCCCGGCTGCAACAGCAGGCGAGACAACACTGGGACACCATTGCACAGGAGCACTATGGTGCACACAGGTAGGTGGTGCGATACACATGCATGGGCCACACAAACAAGTACAGCACACATGCAGGGGTGTGCACAGCATTGGGCATGCACGCACAGAGGCATGAAGCAGGGATAGGGGAGACTGGGGCACACACCCACACACAACCACACACAGCACCCCTCACAGCCACACACACACACACACACACACACACACACACGCACAAACACATACACACACCCACACACACAGACATGGGCATGTGGCATGGATCAGATGCATCGCACTGGTGCACAGATGCAACTGGTACAAGACTGCCATCATCACACCCACACCACACAGCCCAGTGGCTGGGCAAGTACTCACACAGGCAGTGTGTGGTGCAACACACAGCCACCACACCAGTGATAGGCACGCACACACCACCCATGTGTGCACTGGGCAGCAGCTGCAGGCCGCAGGCAGGGTGGCCTGCACATCAGGTCCGCTGCATGGAACCATGGCCACCATGGTCAGGGGGTGGCTGTGCCTGGGCCATTCAGCAACCACAGGCTGCGCATCAGACATGGGGAGTGTGCAACAGCCCCCCTCAGGGGTGGAACTCTAGGACTGCAACAATGTCCACGCGGGGGTGTCAAGGCACCCAAACAGCCCAGTCCTGGGTGTGCCTGGGATGCCAATGTCAACTGCACAGGGGTCACCTAATGCTAGGTACACCGGGTGGACAGCGCACTGTGGGGGGGTCATCTCTGACTGGCCAGGCCCTGTGGCAGCCAGCAAAGCAAAGCCATCCAAGATTGATGTGGCAATGCGATCCAGGGATACAGTCGTGGCCTCCTGCATGCACTGTATCTCTGCCAGGATCTGCGCAGTGCCCCTCTCCTGCTGCTCGGCTAACTGGTGCACCTCTGCACGCAGTGTGTGCACCCCAGTGGCAAGCAGCACCTGTTGCTGAATGGACACCTGCAGCAAACGGGTGTGCTCAGCCAGCTGGTCAGTGTCCTGGGGCTCCTGGGCCGGACGCCGATCCCAATGTGGTGACCAGCCACACTGCACAGCCCCCCTCTCTAGTGGATGCTGCAATGTGGAGTCTGCAGGGGGATTGAGTATGGCAGGTGCACCAGCAGTGGACCCTGTGTCCAGCTGCCAGTGGCACCTGCAGTCTGCTGCTGTCACCTGTACGGTCACTGCATGCCACTCAGTGCCTGAGCAGCCGCACCACCTCCTCTGCAGGGCACAGCCAGAGCAGCACACACTGCTGCACCCACAGTGGTGGTGGGCAGCTGTTCTGCCACTGGCAAGGCACTGGGCATGCTGCCTGTGTCAGTGGCCAGCAGGGGCATCTCTCCCACAATGGTGGCCATGCTGTCCAGGATGAGCGTTACATCATCATTGGTGTCGGACCCCGCCCCGATCTGTGTCTCTGTGCACAGGACACCAAGGCTGGCATCCAGCAGGAACACATACAGGGCCTTGTCTGACCCCAGGTCCAGGACAGCCACCTGCACAGTGGTGGTGAGCTGCAGCTTGTCGGACTCCCGGATGCCCATGGAGGTGGAAGGCTTGTCCTCCGAGGCCAGTCCAGTGGTCACGGCTGCTGCCAGCGGTGGTGCACCATCATCTGCATGGAGGTGTGCTGGTGCTGTGAGAGAGAGAGGCATGTTAGTGATGCATTTCCCACATGTGCCCCCCCAATGCCACTGCATGTGTCCTGCAGCATCGCATGCGCGTGGATGTGCACACATGCAAATGAAAGGCATGCCAGCTGTGTGTGGCTGACATACTTACTATGCAGTGATGGGCTGCCACCTATCTGTAATCCACCACCAGGCACACCCTCCACCATGCTGTGGTGCATGGGGGCTGCCACCAACTCCTCCTCCACCATGAGCGGTGGCGCATCTGCAGGCCCCCTTCCGGTGGCATTCTGGGCCACACTGATGGCCACCACCTTCTCCTTGATGTGCCTCTTGTCCATGCCCACTTTCTTCCAGCACTCCTGTGCTGACCGCTGGTGGCTGCCCTGCTGGTTGACGCATGCTGCCACCTCCTCCCAGGTCCCAGCCCTGGCCTGTGGTGTGTCCGTGGCACCACTCAACAGGGGCTCCCTGTCAAGGTAGACATTGAACAGGGCCTCTGTCTCTGCCTTTGTGAAATTGAGTCTGCGCTTGCGAGTAGGCCCACATTCCTCACCCTCCTCATGTTCTAATATGCCGCTTCCTGTGGACATGGACAGCACAGTGTGTCAGTGGCAGCATCACCCTGTTCTGTCCCACCCTGCTGTGCTGGCTGCTCCCAGTGAGCTGCAGCGGCATGTACAACTTATCCCAAAAGGATGCATTACTGGTCCATGGCCTGTGCTGTTCTGTGGCACTTATATAGCGCAACGCATGCAAATGAGCTGTGGCGCAATGGTAATGACATGCTAATGCCCCCAGTGCTCCATGCATTGGCTGATGAGATCATTTGCATGTGGCATCTGAATATTGTGATTTTGCTCTGTGTGCAATGAGATTGCACTGGAGCAAGTCACAGCACAATGCACACGCATGTGAGGTGCGCAGGCCTGCAATGTGCATGCGCCAATTGGTATCATGGTGTCAATCATGCATTGTGTGCCAACTGTGCGATGGGGGGCATGGCGCATGATGCATCAGGCCTGCTATCACGCACGTGCACACTATGCAGAGGTGGATGACCCCTGACCCCTGCTGTGAACCCTGACCCCTGGGTCACCCCTCACCTGTTGGCTCTGCCTAGCCACACCCATGCCGAGGATCTCCGAGACTGTGCGATGGGTGGACAGGGCGCATGTTCCCTTGCATCGTGCATCTGGCACATGTCATGGTCATGTGCGCTTACTGCCACCATTTTGCTAACCAGCTTCATCTCACAGCATGGTGCAGCAAAGGTTGCCACCAGCACAGAACTGGACACAGGGTGAGCTGGTCAACCTGGTCACCTGTGTCTAGCCTCATGCCCCCCAACTGTTTGGCCAGGTGCCCCTGCAGCAGCCCAGGGTTGCGGTGTGGCAGGGGATTGCTGCCACACTGCAGCAGCGGACCATGGTGGCCAGGACATGGGAGCAGTGCCACCACAGATATGGTGACATAATGAGGAAGGACCCAGAACCCCTGAGGAGGCTTGCGGCGCGTGTCATGCATGGGGCTGTGCCACAGCCAGGTGAGTAGGCCATATTGCATGTGTGCCCTGGTGCTGTACCGTGGTGTTGGCTAGGCTGCCTGGCATGCCCTGCAGAGTGATGCACTGCCATTGTGCACATCGTGGGTTGGCATTGCTAGCCGCCACTTGCATTGCGATGCAGCTGTGTGGGACGAGTCAAGCAGGGCTCATCCTGTGCACAGGGGTGGGGGTGGTGGTCAGCTGCTGTGGATTTTTACTGATGTGTACCTGTCTATGTTCCATTCCAAGGGCCTGAGAATTGCCAGAGTGTGGCAGTGGTGGTGGCAGCAGCAGTAGGTCAACAGGCCACAGCGGGCCATGGAGTCAGCACAGGAATGGCTCCAGCACTAGCGGGGCCACAGAGGGCAGGTAGCCACTGTCATGGTCCTTCACACATTACATGGGGGGTGGCAGGGGAGTTGGTGCGGGCATGGACACTTGTGCCATATGCCGTGGCAGCTGTGTGTGTCGCACTGTGCATGGTGCTTGCCACTGTGGTGCATCCATTGGACATGTGTGCCAGTTGTTGGTGGGGTGGGAGTACGCCCGGCTGCCACTAACGTTGCTGTGGTTCTGCAAGTGCACTGTGCCATGTGACTGTCATTGCGCAGTTGGGTGGCCATTGTGTGGCAGGGACCACCTCTGTGCACTATCGTGGTGTGCTGGGATGCTGGAAGGCATTGGCCCACCCCCCTGTAGGTGGCCGGCAGGGGCCCTCTGGGTGTGTGTGTTCCCACTGCCCATTGCACACTGTGGGTGGGCATGATTCCTTGGGACATTGCACTGATCACCTGTCCTGTCTGTTATCATAGGTGTCCAGTGACTGAGAAGGAGGCCCGTCTACTGCAGGCTGCTCCGGCAGCTGATATTAATCACTTCAACAACTATTGAGGCTGTGCTGCAAGTTCACTGCATACTTCTGGAAGCTAGGAGGTGATGAGGGTGCCAAGGGGCAGCCGGTGAATGGGCCCCAGCATTCCCCTGTTTTCCCTGCTGTACCTCCCCCTATAGTCCCCCATCCCACTGTACAGTCCCTGTTCCCTTCCCTCACTTTCCTACCCTTTCCCACACACCCTTGTTGCTGTATATAATTTATTTGAAATACATCTACTTTGACTTACCTGCCTGTGTCAGTGTCTGCTTTGCAGGTGGCATGAGGAGCCATGCTGCAGTGGCCCAGTGCCTGTCCGTGTGGTGTGTATGTGTAGGGATGCGTGTTGTGCTTCTGTGGTTCACTGCTGTGTGCTGTGGTGTGTCCCACTGTGCTGGTGTCCCTCCCCTCTGTCAGTGGCTGTGCCTTGGGGTGCCCATGGGGTGTCTGTCAGGGGTCTGTGGCAGGTGTGTGCATGGTGATGGTCCATGGCCATGGTCTTTGGTCGGGTACTAGCTGCATGCTGTGTTGGAGCCCCTGCTTGGCATTGTGTGGCCTGTCCCATGTGGTCAGCCACACTACGTGGCTCCAGGCTCATTCTGAGACTACTGCGTGGGCTGCCTCTGTGCCTGTGTGGTGCGTGTGTGTGTATGTGCTTGGCAGCGTGGTCCTGGGTGTGGCCTGCTCTGGTCTGGGTGTGTGGGGAGGCACGGCCCGCAGCCTGGGGGGGCTCCCTTGGTAGCCCTCCATTGGCCATTGGCACCTCCTGTTGCCTACTATCTGTGCCACTGTTGTGTTATGGGGGGTCTGGGTGCCTGTGTGCCCTGCTGTGCCCTGCTGGTGGTGACCTCCTGTGGCCTGTCACTGTGCTTCCCTGGCTCTGTCCCTGGGTCTCTACTCTGTGCCATGTCCCTCTCTGTTGCTCTGCTGGTCTGCTCCCACAGTTGCTGGAGCTTCTCTTTCTGCACCATGGTGCAACTGTGCTTGCGCCATGGCACAACTTTGGTTGCGCCATGGCGCAAGCCTGATTGCACCATGGTGCAACTGTGCCATATTCAGCCAGATCTGCTGGCTCAGTGCAGCAACCTCTGAATATGGCTCCTATTGCACAACGGCACATCGGATTTGCGCTGCGCCGGACTTGCGCCGGCCTTTGGCGCATTTCTGAATATCTGGGCCAAATTGTTTTAACTTTATTGTTTTCTAGTTCTTTGTTATGTTTTTTTTTTATTTTTCACTGCTGTGGGTCTAATAAATATTGTAGATAATGCAGTATTATTTCACTGAGTCTTTTAAAATATAGTTGACTCTCCCCTGCAAACCACACAATTGCTGTTTGTGACATCACAGTCTGTTGTTATGGCGAGCACTATGATGTCATAAACCAAAGCACTGTGTGGTTAAGAGGGGAGAGGCAAATGTTTTCAGATGTTTTCTATACAGACTTTTTAGATGGACTATCAATGCGTGCTATAAATCTTGGAAAGGAACATTACTTTACTTGGTATCAAAGAACAGAAGAAGGCCAGAGCCCATCGAGACTGTTCCCCACACTAAGTGGGACATTATTCATCTATTATCCCTCAACCAAAGATCTAATTTGTTTTTAAAGACAGTGGCACTAGTTGCCTCTATCAATTCTTGTGGCAAGGTGTTCCATACAATGGATGCTCTTACTTGAAAAAAGTTTCCCCTTTTGCTGGTTTTATAAGTTTTTACTTCGAGCTGTTTATTATGCAGTCTCGGAACATGTCACCTTTTGGAGAGTGTTAGACCACATTTTCCATGAGATCTGGTGAATTTATTAAATTAAAAACCATAAGCATATCACCTCTTAATCTTCTAGTTTGAAGAGAGAAGAGACCAGTAGATTTTAATCTGTTCTGATAATCCAAGTTTGTTAATCTCGAAATCATTCTAGTTACTCTCCTTTGAAACTGTTCAAGAATTGCTATGTCTTTTTTTTGGTTTGGATTCCAGAAAGGGGAGCCATAGTCTAGATACGGTCTAATGTATGCCCTATACAATGGAATAAGGCATTGTTCAGTGCGATTAACAAAAGTGCGTTTTATTCGCCTCAAAAGTCTGTTGGTCATGCAAGCAGTTCTAACACAGTGATCATTTGATGTAAGTTTATTGTTAACATATATCCCTAAATCTTTTTCACAATTTGATGAGTGAAGTGGTAGTCCATTTATATAATATATAGTTTTTGGATTATTTACACCGAAATGCACTACTAAACATTTGTCTTGATTAAACTGCATATGATTTTCATTTGCCCAAAGTGTTAATTTTTTCATATCCTTCTTTAGTGCAGAAATATTTTCTTGATTATTAACCTTGCCCCCCAATTTAGTATCGTCTGCAAATTTAACCATGAAGTTATTTGGCCCTGTTTGTAAATCGCTGATAAAGAGATTAAACAATGTTTGTCCCAAGACCGACCCCTGTGGTACACCACTTGTCACACTACCCGAATCAGACAAGATATCATTAATTCTGACTCTCTGAGAATGATTTGTCAACCAGTTTAAAGTCCAGTTGACAAAATCAGGTGACAAACCTAGATTGTGCATTTTAGTAATGAGTTTTTCATGTGAGACTTTATCGAAAGCTCTACTAAAGTCCAGAAGAATTACATCAGTAGGAATACCCACATCTAGTAGAGTACTTATATTATTGTAAAAGATATCAGATTGGTGGTGCAGGAATACTTGGGAGTAAACCCATGCTGATTTGAATAATAAATTCTAATTTTTACAATCTTGATCTATTAGAGACTTCATTACTCGTTCCATTAATTTACCAGCCACTGAGGTCAGGCTAATTGGACGATAATTTTGCACAGAACCTCTATTGCCTTTTTAAATATGGGAGTGACTATTGCTGAACGCGAATCATTTTGTACAATGCTTTCTTGTAAGGATTTGTTGAAGATAATTGACAAAGGTATAGAAATATTTATAGAGGTTTCGATCAAAAACCATGGATGAATACCGTCTGGGCCCAGACTAGTTTTTTTTTTTTAGTTTTTTGATAGCCTGTATAATGTCATTTGGATAGAACCTATGATAATCTATGTCGTGAACTTTAAATGTACTAATAGGTGATTTTTGAGAGAAGACAGAACAAAGCTACTTATTAAAGAGATTTGAGGTTTCTATATCAGATAGAGAAGAGCTATTGGTTATAATGAGACCAATGGTCCTTGATACACATTTTTTGCTATTTATATAGGAGAAAAGAGATTTATGACAGTCTTTTATGTGAGCTAGTTTAAATTCTAGCTTATTTTTTGCCAATTTAATAGAATTTTTTAAGTTTTTTACAGATAGTCTGTATTTATGTAATAAAGTAGTTTTAAATGGAACAGAACTATTCTTAAGTTTCCTAAAAAGTTTAATTTTTATTTTAATCTGATTTTTAATTATCTTGTTGAACCAAGGGGGAATTTTTCCTTTATTATTAAATTTCCTCTTAGAAGGAATAAAGGTATTTTCCAAATAATGTACAATGTTTTTAAAAAAGTCCCAAGCTTGTTGTGCTGTACAATTAAGAAGATTAGATTCTCAGTTTATGTTTTGTAAATATTCATTGATTTTAGAAAAATTTGCTTTATTATAATTGTTTGTACAGTATAACTTCCTTTGTGTAGTTTTAAACTGTTGAATTTCAAAAAGAATAGATGAATGATCACTGGTCCCAAGTGGATCCCACATTTGTAAATTGCTAATTTGTTGCTCTGTGTTAGTAAATAATAGATCCAAAATATTAGGACCTCAAGTGGGTTCAGTAACAAGCTGTTGTAATTCAGTACTAACTACCACATCTATTAGTCCTTTCTCGGCATAGGACTGTCCTGAGAATGAGTCCCAGTTAATATGAGGGAGGTTAAAGTCACCAAATATTACAGAATATTGAGATTCTGAAAAATGTGTAATTTCTTTAAACATATCAGTTGTGTAATCTGAATTTGCAGATGGAGGTCGATAGATGTTATCGATAGTTATATAGGACTGCTCCTTCAATAAGATTTTAACCCATATACTTTCCAAAGGAAAGGGAGAACACACTTCAAAAGAAGGAATATAATTTTGTCTGTACATACAAACTCCACCTCCTTGCTTATCTAATCTGTTTTTATGATATAATTTATAACCTGGAATTTCTCTGGACCAAATTGAGGATGTGTCCCACCAAGTTTCAATTACTCCCACCACACCTATATTTAAAGTTTTACATTTGGCTTTGAGTTCTGTTAATTTGAGTTGGTTTAAAGATCTTGCATTCAAAGCTAGGAATTTACATTTAGTTGTAATAATATTTTGGTAAGTATTCAGAGACTTGGGAATAGACCCATTCTCCCCAATTGTTTTTAGTTTAAACAATGATTTATGATTTTAGTGATGCTTTTCCCCATATGTGTACTACCCCTACAACTGAGATGTAAACCGTCCCAGCAAAACAAGGAGGAACGATCTGAAAATGATTCCCAGTGGGTAATACAGGGTATATCCTGCTTAAAACACCACTTTCTCAGCCATTCATTTAGGGCTTTGATTTTCTGCGTCATGGTAGATGTTGCTCTCGGGACAGGTAGAATTTCAGATATACATACACCACAGCATCCCCTATCAAGTAACAGGTTACATAATGCCACATAGTCCTGTTGTAACTGATTAAATGAGGTGTTGTTTATATCATTAACACCAGTATGTATGATAACCAGTGGATTTTCCCCCGCATTTCATAAAATTTTAGGCATCATGGAGGTAATGTCAGATACCCTGGCCCCACGGAAGCTAGAACAAGTGCGGTTGCTCTTGTCACTATTGCATACCACCCTGTCAATGTGCTTAATGATTGAATCTCCCAGGACTAACACTTGTTTTGAGACAGTAGGGGTACAAGAATCAGAAACAGGTGATTGTTTAACACACTCTGGAGCGATTAACTTAATAGGTATTGATTTGGTATCTTGAGACTTACTAGGATAAATATTCATGGGCATTAACTCCTGATTGAAAAGTGTTTTTAAACCATTATTATCAACAGTGGGTGATGCACAGGATAAATCATGTAGCACTTCTTTATTTGATACAGTCAATTGCTCAAACCTATTACGAGTTTCAATAGGGGCACTATTGTGTATTTGACCGCCCCTCCTTTTTTTAAGAGGCTTTGTGACAATGGTCCAGTCATCATTATCATGAGAAGAGGGTGGATAATCATCCACCTTATAAGAGGAGGCAGAGGCAACAGGTATACTAGTACTAGTCGTTACAATTGTTTCCTCATCAGGAGGCATAGAAATGCTACCTAAATGTGAAGGAAACTGTTCATTAGAATGAAGTTGTTCATCCATAAGATCAATGTAACTTTCCAATTCCCTAATATCAGTAGAAACTGGTTTAATATTAAGCAGAAACACTATCTCTGCTTCAAGAGTAGTAATCAGATGGCAATTAGCACATACATACTCGCTCCCATACTTTCCCTCACTATACATCAAACATTGCATACACTTACTAAGTTCTTTTTCCATTATTAAAGGTGTATATTTACTAAGTAGAGGATATGCTAAAATTATCTTATCCAAGTTTGACTAATGCCAGCAGTTTCCACGTGCCCAGCGGACACAGCAGCCCAGCAGCGCTCACCCCACTCACTAGAGGGGCAGGTTTAAGCGAAAAACCAGAAGTAAGCATCTGTTCACTTCCGTTTTACGCCAAGTAAAAATAACAATATTTACTTAAATTCAGCAAGATTCTGTGAGTTGAAGGTTTACAACCCCTTAAAAGGGCAAGAGAACCACCAGGCAACAGTGCTTTTAACAGAGAGATGTTGTTTTGGGGTAGGAGTATACTAGCCTATTGCTAGTCCTCCAGGTTCTCACAATGCTCTGCTATTCACTGACGAGTCAGTTACAAGCAAATGGTACCACACAATGCAGCAACAGTTAAAACAAATATATTAATGGTATATCAAAGTATATTGGTGCACTGCACTACTCCACCTCTCACCAGAGGTTTGCTATATCAGTAGCAATGCCACTATTAAACACCCCATTCACTAGAGGGGCAGGTTTTAAGCTGAAAAACTGGAAGTAAGTGTCCGTTCACTTCTGGTTTCGTAGAGAAAAAATAACAATATTTACTTAAATTCAGCAAGGTGCTTGAGTTGAAGGTTTACAAGACCTTAAAAGTCAAGAGAACCACCAGGCAACAGTGCTTTTAACAGAGAGATGTTGTTTTGGGGTAGGAGGTATACTAGCCTATTGCTAGTCCTCCAGGTTCCCACAATGCTCTGCTATTCATTGAAGAGTTAGTTACAAGCAAATGGTACCACACAGTGTTGACAAAACCAATGTTTCTCTATGATCCTTCACTTCCTACTGCCAAACAGGAAGTTCCTGTTGACAGTCAAATCCAGTGGCTATAAAAGTAGAACTGACATTTTCATTGGAAATGAAAAAATGTACTGTCTTGTAAATTGTAACAGCTAAAACATCTTATTTATGAAAGCACATGCTGAAGTGTGGAGTTGCTCTTTAAACTGTGGGATATGGTAATAATACCAATTTACAAAATTATTAAAAATGTTTAAAAAGGCTGATATTAAAACACTTCAGCAAAGTACAATATACAAGCCAAGAGTCTTTGAGATAAAAAAACAGTATTTACCATTTGCTAAGTTGTTACACTTATACAAAATGATACTGAAGTAGTTTCTTCTGGACCTCTGCCAGACTTTTCAAAACTTCAGCCAAAATTGGCCGAGAGATGTCAGAACACAAAGATAACAATCCAGTCAAGTTGATTTTTAACACAGCTACCACAGTTACCACAGCACAGGCTGGCGTCTTGTTTCAGATCTGCTGACAAGGTGTGGTATAGAATATAGCTTCTAAGAACAGCTTGTTCAAGTTAAAAGTTTTTTGCAGGCAGAACAAATTTGCAAGCAGAGCCACAGATCAACTGTTAGCATGATTCAAAATGGCACTGACCTATGGATGCTAGGTAATCCGCAGGTCTTAGTGCCTTGATTGTTGATCATACCATTTCCATTTTGAATCGCTTGTACTGGACAAAGTGATTTAGGAATTTTAAGTTGAGCACAGGGCAAAGGTCTCCCATTTTCTTGGGCACCATAAAGAATATGGAATAGATTCCCTTGCCCTGCTCATGTTCCGGTACCTCTATAATTGTCCCTGTTCTGATGAGGTCACCCAGTATGTTCCTGACCTGTTTTGGGGTGGCCCTCTTTTTCGTTATTGGGGAGGTGATCAGCCAGTCCCTTTGTGGTGTCCCAATCAATTCTATTGTGTACCCTTCCATCACTAACTCTCTCACCCATTTGTCTGTCATTGTCTTTAGCCATTCTTCGGCAAACAGCTTGAGTCGGGACCCGACTGGCAGGTATCCCACTACTGCTGCCACCTGCTCATAGTCATTGCTTGCCTTGTTTTGGTTTGAATGAGTTATTAGGGTGATTTCTGTTGTGCTGGAATCTGTTGCGGGGCTTATATTGCTGGTGTCTGTTGATTTGCTGGAGTTGTCCCTGGTGGTTATTGTGCTATAATCAGTTCTTGTGTCATGAAAATTGCAGTTCTTTCTGGACCTTGATCTGTCCGGCAGATATGTGTTGGCCGACGACTTGTCCTTGACCATCTCTCTGCCCTCCTTCTTGCCTTTTAAGAACCTCTCCATTCTTTCACCGAACAGTGCCGCTCCCTTGAATAGTATTTTGAGGAGTATGGCCTCTGATTCCAAATCTGCATCCCAGATTTGCATCCATATAAGTTGTTTGGCTCTGTTAGTTATTGCTGTTGGTCTGGCATTAATTCTCAGAGAGTCGACTGCCATGTCTAACAAGTACTTTGTGGTTAGTATGGACTGTTCCATCAAGATCCTCTCTGGTGAGTTGGGTGCGAGAGTCTTTTGAATGTCCTGGAGCCAGAGCACTTGGGCTTTAGAGGTGTGTATAGCCATTGTTGCTGCCCTGATTCCCAGCCTGGCTAATTCAAAGTTCTTTTTGAGCAGTCCTTCCAATCTCTTGTCTGTTGGCTCCTTTTGTGCCGAGGTACCCTCAGCCAGTAGGACAGTCCTTTTACTTAGGGATGTGGCCTGTGGGTCCACCTGTGGAGCCATGCACTACATCTTTAGATCATTCTCCTGAAATGGGTACATCTTGTCCCAGGATCTGTGCTCTGGGACTCTAGTGGTTCTGTTGGTCCCCATTCCTTGTGTACCACCTCCTGTACTGACACACATACTGAGAAGGTATTTATTGATTTTGGGGCTGGGTTTGGTGAGGTTATCAGCTTCAATGCTGGTTCTGCTGGCGGGTCCACAAACCCCACTGTTTCTTTTATTGCCTTCACCAGATTCAGAATCTGGTCTGGGGTGCAGTATTTTATCGTCAGTGTTTGAGGGTCCTGCTCCATCGGCTCTTGTGGTTCTGGCTTCCCATTTGATTGGCCATCTAATTCAACCCCTGACTCATCTGGGGTCTCCTGTTGTGTGGAGTTAGCTTGTGGCCTATTGGGGGCTACCATGGCCCTGGCTGGTTGTTTCGGCTGGAGATTTCTGCCAGCTTCTGAAGTATGGCTGACATAAACTGCTGTTGTTGCTGAATCAGTGTGTTTGTGGCCTGCTGATTTTGCGTGAGGAGTACTGCTGTATTGAGCTGAGAATTTTCCCTGGACAGGGTGCTGGTTGGTGCTGCCCCCTGGGATGAGGTGCCTTGTCCTGGTTGGAATGGTCGGAATGCTCTGACAACTCCTCGTCTAAGCAGTCTGAGCAAAAATGGCTCATGATTGCTGGTAGTAGGAGTATCTTGCAGGTCTTGCAGATCCTCATTTTCACCATTTCTCTGTCCTGGGGGGACACAATGGATAAAGTGCCTTTAGGATTATTTCATCATCTAAAGCCCTATCTAATGTACCATAGTTAGGAACTTCTTCCTGTCTTTTTATTGGTTGATGGCCACCAGAAGGAGTGTGGTTGCTAGGAGTATGGTTGCTAGGAGTCCACTGTTAGTGTGCAGAACTACTAAAACAGCCATCACTGTAGTCCTATCTCTGGACTACAAATATGGCTATCACTGCAGTGTACTGTTAGTAAGGAGACTCTGTAGTCCCATCCCTGGACTACAAACATGGCCACCTGCCCTGTGAACTACAAAAATGTCTGCCGTAGCCATTTGAAATATTTAATTCAGCTGTAGGTTTTTGACTTCTCCTGTTCTGATGGCTTAGTGAGAAGAGAGGACTCGACAATTCCCTCTGGTGGACACCCTGTCCATTTTTCTAGGCATCTCACTCACTGTTCTTTGCCTGCATGGTTGGGGTGCTACCATTCCTGAGATGGCATCAAGTGTGCATGCGCCGTAGCGCTGCTGCACTGCACTCATGCTTTGGTATGAAATTCCCTGTGAACTGCTGAAGAAGACACAGCAGGGTTCCTGGATATGATGGTAACTCCATGCTCCCTCCCCCATGCTGGAGATTCCTTGTGGATGTGGAGCCTCTTCCCTGACCACCCTCAGGTCAGTGTCCATTATTTTTCTCTCACCCTCTCTCTCGTTGTCAGGCAGTCTGTCTTGCAGTTGCTAGGAGGGGCTGCAAGGTGTTGCACACAGTGCCAGTGTACCCAGGAGTTTCCTGCTAGTGGAGGGGAGCTCTGGTCCCTTTTATGTCTGGTGCTGAAGTTCTTAAGTGATCACTATGTGAGGGATCTCATGGAACTGTAGTTCTCACCAGCTGCTTATTATGATTGACTCAGCTCTTTTTCTCCTGCTCTATCTGCAAACTGACGCTCAACGACACGGATCTGAGCCCACTAGAAATGTGCTCAGTAGTATTTTTATAGCCAAGAATGTTAGTACAGTCTATAACTTGTCTGTAGGGTTCAGTTTTTATAATTGCAGAGTCTTACCTTTGTTTGTATTGATTGATCGTTCTGTTCTACTAATTTGCTCAGGAGCTTGGTCCTGTGCATGTAGCCTGGTCAGATGCACATGAATAACTGACCACAGAAGGGTAGAGGAGGGGTCTTGCAGGGGCCGGGCTTCTTTAGAAGTTACATGTGCATTGAAGCATATCAGATGGCTTGGAGACTCAGTGTGTAAGGTTTGGAGTGCCTCAGAAATTTCTCCCCACAATGCCTTTAACTGGGCATGCAGAGAAGTATCAAGCAAAACACTACAACAGTTTTGGATACTGACACAACAGGGAGTGCAAGTAATTTTATTTATTTATTTAAAAGTTAATAACTGGGAAAAGCACCTTGAGCTGAAGCTCATTTCCAGGTGTGACCCACGGAAGGGGAACAAGGGGAGAAAAGGCACAAAAAGGCAGCATAATAACACAAGGCACAGCAGCATTGAATCATGGGTCAGGGTTACAAGACCCAGTTACAAATGAAAAAGCCACCCAAAAATGCAGTAATATACAGTACAAACAAGACAAACTACGGACAGACTCAAAAATGGGGGTTAGGTTATACAAGTCCCCAAAAACAAATTACAATAGCAAAATCAAGTATAACAGCTCAGCAGAGTACACAGAATTAAGGCTGTAAAGACAGGGAACATTGGGAGTATGGCTGATAGGTAAGTTGTCTTAGGAACCTTTTGAGAGAGAGGAGGGAGGAATATGAGCAGATGTCAGAGGGTAGTTTGTTCCAGAGAGAAGGGAAGCGGAAGGGAAAAGCAGATTGGCCAGAGACTGAGTGAGGGTGAGGGATGGAGAAGGAGGCAGCTTGGGAGAGCCGAGAGGAGAGGAGGAGGGAGGGAGGGAACTAAACCCAGAATTTAACAACAAAAAGTCGCACAGTGTATCATTCGCCTATGGGGTGGGGGGATGAGGGATAAGGGACAATAGAGAAGACAGTGGTGGGTAAGAGGGGGAGAGGCAGTGGCAAAATGGCAGAAGGAGTTTAGGAGAATGTTGAATTTGCCTAGTGAGGTCTGAGAGGCCGTGCCATACACCACACTGGTGTAGTAAAAAGTTGGTAGTATCATTTTGGAGACTAACTCATGACAGGTGGGAAGAGGGAGGATGTCTTTGTGTCAGAAGAGGGCACCTGCTTTGGGGTGAAGCTTGGCACACATGGCATCAACATGGGTGGAGAAATCCAGGTTCTCATCCAACCACACCCCTAAGTACTTGAATGCCGAGATGTTCTCAAGGGTGGATCTATCCAAGGTAGTAAAAGTGGGGATTTCTAGGTGGCCAGCTTTTGTCTGGTATCAAGATCATGGACATTGTTTTTTGACATTGAGTTTAAGTTTGTTGTCCTTGAACCAGGACTGGACTCTGTTAAAATTGTCCTGAAGGGGGACTGTATGCTTGTGACAGAGGGCCCAGAGAGGAAAAGAATAGTGTTGTCAGCATACATGTCAATTTCAGCTGACCTACAGACTGAGGGAGGTTGTTTATAAATAGGGAGAAGAGGATAGGCCAAGCATGGAACCTTGGGAGACACAGGAGAGGACAGAGGATATGTTATTGATTACCTCAATTCTCTCTTTCAGTTCCCTGCCAATGTAAACTCACTTCTGTAGGATTTCTCCGCAGAAGAACAACAACTTCCAGGTACAGCAGTGGCTACTTTCAGTGAAGCCGTTTTAGGTATAATGAGAGCATTTCAACAACTGGAGAAGGTCGCCCTCAAAGCGAGGAGAATTTATTTACAAAAGTCCACCCTGGAAGCTTATATCAGGGTGGACAGGGTGCCAAGAGGCCTCTGCTTGCTGAAGCATTTGGCTTTTGGACAGGAGAGGGTGAATTTTTTTGAACTGTCGTATAATATATTACAGCAAGCACGCATTGCATTGATACATTTAATCCTAGAAGGTTCCAAGGAAGTGCAGGTGAATGTTGAGAAGCACCTGAAGGAGTGCCAAGATTCGGTTGCCAAATTCATAGACTGCACTGAATTTGACAAATTCAACACCAAGCTTAAAAAGAAAATAGTGAAGCTAGATGAACAAATCGAGCAAACCAAGTTAAAAAAGTTCACACATGACAGAAAAGCTGCACATTGGATTGCATCTTCTACTAGAAGAAATTCGAAAACAAAAATAAAACACAAGAACCAAAATCCATTCTGAAAATGCCAAGTGGCAATATACTGGACCATAGCACTGAGGCCAGTGATTTGGAAGCCAGTTCTAGAGAATCGTGTTTTTAGACAACATTCCCTCCCATAGCAGAGGAAGGTGTTCAAAACTGTCAAATTTCAAGGACAATCAGCAGAGTCAGAACAAGCAATGCACAAGGACAGGGAGGAAAAGAAAAGGTCCTCAATGGCACAAATCCAAGCCAAGAGGAGGTCTCAAGGATTAATGTCACAATAGGTGGCCAGGTTGTTGACCAGCCTATCTAGGTCTTGCAATATTACTCCTGTGCTTCGCTATCTGCACTGGCTGCCTGTTAGGTGGCAGATCTCCTTCAAGGTCAGTTTGCTGACCTATAAGGCCCTACACAGGCAAGGGCCCAGCAACCTGCAAGACCTCCTCCAACCTTACCACCCTTTACCCCCCTCCATTCCGAGGACGAGGATTGCTGGAGGTTCCAGGAGTTTGTTTAAAGTCATCTGGGACACTGTTCTGGAACTCTGTGCCTCATCCTATTCGAGAGAGTCATAATATAGAGCACTTTAAGAGGAGCTGAAAACTTATCTATTTAGTCTAACATTCCCAGAGTAGAAATAGTATTTTACTGTTTTAATAATGATTATTTTTATGTTATTGTATTTGTATTGTTTTAAATGTTTTTATGTAAAGTGCATGGGATCATAATAAGATTTGTGCTCTATAAACAAAAGTTGATTGATTGAACATTTCTGGATGCAAGCTATCTATAGCAGAAATGTTATCATTGGAGAAGGGCTAGGGTTTGCATCCACCTCAGGAACAAAGCATTTCAATACCATTGTGGGTCTCCATAAATGTTGCTGGTCACTGAAATTTAAGTCTTATTTCAACAAACAAGATGGCATACAGGTCAATATGGGCAACAGTCTTGATGTCATCCAACACCTACAGAGTGGTGCCCAGCATGACAATGATGCAAATAAAATCACTGATTGGGAGATATCTGCTATGGACACTTCCAGTGATTAAGTTTTTAAGTGCAGATCACTTTATGTCCCCCCTCTGGATCCAGGAATTCAAGTGATTTTACAACTATGTGAAATGGACTTGGATAAGTTGTTCAATGAACAGAGTAATCATGGAACATATCAACATCTATGCTCCAGTGAAACCTAAGCCCTCAAAGAATTGTCTGAAAGACATGAACTAACAATTAAGCTGTAGACAAGGGAGGAGCAGTTATCTTTATGGTAACTGAGAAGTATAACCAAGACGTACTGTGCCAGCTATCTGATCATTAGTATTACCCAAAACTGACCAAAGATCAAATGACTTTGTTTAAAAACACGATTGACTGCTACCTTGAGGAATAATATGCTGAGGGGGTTATTTCTAGGGATCTTAGGGAGTACCTTACTGTTACACACCTCACTAAGGTGATTATTTATGTACTCCGTAAGATCCATAAAAGCTTAACAGACCCATCCAAGAGCCCTTCTGGCCATCTGTGCGCCGGTCCAAGTATGTCCATCATTAGGGCACAAAAATTCTGAATTTGCTGCCCCTTCCCTGAGGTCCACCCCTCCTGGAGTTAGAATATATAGTTAGGGGGTATGGGAGTGCAGGGGCACAGCCCCCGCTAAAAAAAAAACAGGCAGCAAAATTAAAATCCTGGTGCCCTAATGATGGAGTGCCTTTGGATGGCGCATTCCAATGGTGGAACCACCTAGGAGACCCATCATCTCAAGGATGGGAGTTTAACTGAACCCTGTCATGCTACATTGATTTCTATTTGAGAATTTGTTACTGAGTTGAGTCCAATATCAAGGATACTTCAGATGTCCATAAACTTGTCCGTTACATACAATTGAAACCTGTTTGGTGGCTGGTCACTCTTGATATTAAATCTTTATAGTCCAATATTCCCCATCAAGGGGGGGGTGAATGCTTTTAGGAGTTTCTTGGACTCCAGAAATGTGACCAGTCCACCAACCAAGTTCTTACTCCAGCTGGCCAGATTTGTACTTGAGTACGATGCTTTCTTCTTTCAAAAATGCTACTATTTACAAATGAAAGAAATGGCAATGGGGTCACTATGGCCCCCAATTATGCCAATTTATTCCTAGGTGAATTGGAGAATGGCTATGCATACCGTTCTGATGTTAACCCTTTTTTCAACCAGCTGGACATATGGAAGAGATATATTGATGATGTCCTCATGATGTGGTGAGGGAGTGAGCAGCAGCTTAATAATTTTGTTACATTCTTGTATGTAGTAGTAGTAAAACAATCTTTATTTTTATGCAGGAAGATGGAAATACTTCCTTTAGGTCCACAGTCCTGTTTTCAAGGTGGTCCTGTTTGCACAGCAATAATACATATTTGTTAAGAAAATATTTTGACAAATATCACATTTAAAACAATCAATGCAGACAATATTCTGTACACCTACATAGATAGTAAACCTTTACACCATAGCAACTGGCATTATACAACTTAGTAATTCATGATATATTACAATAAGGAAGCCTTATTAAAAACTTCACAAATTAACCACCTCTATTTCCCCAATAATCACAAAAGTCAAAAAGTTATCAATTTTCTTGATATGCAAATTGTAAACCAAATGGATGGTACATTGGCTACTGATTTGTTTAGGAAGTTAACTGACCAGAGCACCTTACTGGTGTTCAGCAGTTACCCTCCCCCCACACACACACATCATGAGAACATTCCAAAATATCAGTGTCTGAGGTAGAAGAACTGTACCCTAGAGGGGTCATTTGAACAATGGGCCACTGAGCTATCAAACAGATTTTTCAGAGAGGGGGTACTCTGCACAGGTAATTGAGGAAGCTATGGATCAAGCAGCTAAAATAAATGTTCTCAAGACCTGCTTGTTAAGCAGGTCACCCAGAGGCAGACATGAGATACAGTATAGTTCATATGTCTTAAGGTGACAGAAGTGATATATAAAAACTACCCAGTCCTGAGAACGGTTAAAGGACTGAAAAAACTCTCCTGTAATCAACCTCTGATGTTGTGCCGAAGGACTAGCGCCATAGAGGGCCAAGTGGTCAATAGCCTACAGAGAACAGATCCTGTTCAGAATTCTAACAATTGGCTCTTTCCCCTGCCCAATGGGAATTTCAGGTGTGGCAGCTGTAAATACTGTCTGCAACTGTCTCCAGGGAAGGAAATTGTTAACCCCAAAAATGGGAGGGTAATCTTAGTGTATGCCTTTGTAAATTCTGATGCCTCTGGTCTGGTCTATTTGGCCTCTTGCTACTGTGGAGCTTTTTACATTACCAAAACCTTACACAGTTTTAAAATGCGTACAGGCGAACACATCAGGGCTATAGAAAAACAGGATATGAATAATGCCTTGGCTAAACAGAGTGTAGATCAGAAGGGAGAAGGCAGCCACACCTTCAAATTTCTAGCAGTAGAAAAGGTGAAGGAGTCAGAAAGAGGGTGACTATGATCACATGGTCAGTAGGAGGGAAAATGTTTGGATATTTGAAATGGGGGCCAGGTCCTGGCCAGTACTGAATGGCATTTATGAAACAGCACCATTCCTGTGACTGGTTTCATGATTTTAGTGATGCTCTAGCTATTGTATATTGATATTAGCTCCTGTGCATTATCTGTTTATGTTGCCATGAAATGAGATTATTATGTGATACAGTTTTTGTCCATCATTATTAATCTTAATATTTTTGTATGTAAGCACCATCTGGGAGCTTACTAGTTAACTTTGGTTGCTAAGTGTAGTTAGGCTGGTTGCTAGGTGTAGCTAGGCAGGAAAAGCTAGTGGTGCTGGTAGGTCTGGGATTTGGGCTTGTTTGCTGCTGGCAGGGGGCCCCATCCCTAGCGGGTATAAATAGGAGACAGATTACATTTTGAGGTAAGCTTCCAGAAAAAGAGAGGAGTCAGGGGGTTCACCCTCAAGTTCGTCTGGAGGGCTGTGGCGGGGCCAGGGTGGGCCACTTGCCACCCGGCCCTCCTCCCTCGAAGACCTACGTATGAGAAGTGCGGTGGTTTGGGCCGGTAGAGAGCAAATTCAGAAGGGGAGCAATGGAGCACATGTTCGTGGGCCTGTCAGTGCAGTTTGGGAGCTGGAGCCCGAGGAGCAAGCAGAAGCAGGCCCGCCAAGTGATCTCTGGCACCTTGGTAAGGTAAGCACCAATGGGGGGCCCTGCATTCTAAGTAGTCTCACCCATGGGTGAGTGCAGCCTGTGGGTCAGTGTGTGTCCTGTGAGCTATCCTGCTCTGGCAGTTCGGGCCAGGGGCACAGTTTAGAGGTGACAGCCTGGACTATTGTGGGTTTAGTGGTCACAGAGATACCCCTTTTACCCAGACCGGTGGTTGTTACAGTGTTGAGACCTTCGGGTTGGGCAGCCTCTGGAGGCAGGGAAGGTTCATATGGGGAATGGTTGGTTGGGACCCCGGCGGGGTGGCAGACTGTCCAGGTGCTCCATGTGGCACAAGCAACAGTCTCCTGAGTGAAGACAGTCTGGAGGTTGGAATCACCGCATGAGCGGGAAGTGCCTCTGGGTCTTTGTAGGTCTGGGAGTGTGGCACTCTGCAGGGGGGCTTTAGTCCCTGTAGGTCTAGGAGTGGTCAGCACTCTGCAGGGGAGAACAGAAGATGCATGGCATCAGTGATTGTATGTCCAGAAGGTCTTTGGTGGTTCAGTCCTTGCTAAGAACACCATTTTGACTTTTAAGGCCTTGAAGTACAGAGAATGCTCAATTATTGTGAGACCCCTCCGGTGGAAAAAGTTTAAAGTGAGGCCAAGTTGGAAATGGGACTGGGACAGTAGAAACATCTTGTGCTGTCATAGTCCCCAGTGAATCCAAGTTTGAGAATTAGAGAATGAAAAGTAAGTAGTGCCTGTGTAAAGTTGAGACTGAGAAAGAAGGGATATGAAATGAAAGTGTTGCTAAGTATAACCTGCCTCTGGAGTGTGGCTAGTTCGGTCCACCATATTGCTGCTGCCAGGAATGTAGCCTTTTCTGCTTGAGGAGTGTCTGCATGCAAGCTGAATCACTCTGTTGGCAAAAGAGACTGTTGCAGAACAAATGTCAGGTGCTTACCTGTAAAGTAACCCTACTGTGAATTGTTTACCCCTGCTCCATGGAGTGACTGTTTCTGTTTATCAACTGTTCATTAAACAGGATCTCCTGTTTTTGCTGCTTTGGTGTTTGCCTTGTTTATTGGAGTTACTGTTTTTGCTGCTAAAAGAAGATTGCCTCCACAGCCAGCCACCAGATTGTTCCAGGGTGTGATCCCCGAGAACCATTTGCGCCATCGAGGAGAACATTGAGAGGCCTGCCTAATAAAGACTGTCTACAAAGGCATGCGGGCGAAGTTGGCAAGGTCAGGCAGGTGAAGGTCTGCGTCATTCCACCAGTTCACCACCCTTGCATTGTTTGGGGGTCCGTGGGCACTCTCGATGGAGCTAATCCATCACCTGCAACACCCGTGGGAATCGCGGTACTGTTTTCCTGCTATTATTTCTGGCCTGTGTTTTCGTGGTTGTACAGTGCCCTCCTCCCCAGGACATTTACCATCTGGATACCCCTAGACATGGGGGTCGGGGGGGCTTACATGTATTTCCAGGTTATCTTCTAGAAAGATGCAGCCATGAAAATCTAAAGTGTTGGTACAATTTTTGAGTAATCAGTAACTGTGTCCTGCTATAGTTTTAAATTATTAAGAGCACTATTGCGACTAATTAGCTGGCCTGGCACACACAATGTAGTACCTTCTAGGGCACTGCGCTCATGACAAAGCCTTTGGTGGAAGGTGACATGCTGAGTCAGCTGCCTGCCAGTGTTGTATTTGTTGCACTGAGCACTTTTCTCAGAATAAAGCTAATTGAAGCTGTACAGTGCCCAAGACAATTATTGCCCAGCTGTGAGTCTGTGTGTTCCCATCCCCTCTTTTGCATTTAGTTATTTTAGGATGGAGAACCCTAGTCAGATGGTGCAGCTGACATCTCCTCTCTTCTACATCAGTGGTTGCTATTCAGAGCATGGGAGTAGTGACTATGGGTTTGGGCACAGATGTGCCCCAGTTAAGTAGCCGCGATACTCGGTGGTGACCACCCCGGTGCTATAGGGTTTGGGAGTTTGGGGGAGCCAGTGGGGTCTTAACTCATCAAAAAAGTGTGGCAGCTGTTTCTGAGTTGCAGGTACATGGATATCTTTAATCTCTTGAATCAACTCAAGAACCTGAAGATAAGAGAGATAAGAAAGAGAAAGACTAGGGAGCTGAGGTAAGAAGAAGGGTGCAGATTCACCGTACCTGACAGAACTGGGCACTGGGGTTTGTTATTTTAGTGGGAACAACTGACCAGGTGAATCCAGAGAAGGGGAATGGGTTGTGGGGTTACTACAGCAAGGTCATGGCCATGCATGCCAGTAAGCCAGGTTATGTTTGGTTGGGATATGATGAGGAATTGTGGCAGCAGAAGCACAGTGACCCATCATGGCAGTGGAATGCATTGAACATGACATTGTTGTGGCCATAGAATATTGGGGGAGGGTGTTCAGTACATGGATTGTAGTTTTCCAGTTAGAGGAGTCCCACTGCCAAAGAGAGGGTCACAAGGTTTTGCCTTGGGGGGAGGGGGCAGCACCTGGGCATTGTTATAATTTTAAATGGGGTCGGGTGCAAGATTGAGTACTGCAGATTTAAACAGGAATGCATGTCCTGCGGCCGGCCTCACCCTTTTATCCTATACAAACCAGGTGGTAAAACCCCTCAGCCATTTTGGAAGTGGTGCAACAAGCCCCCCATTCCTATTAAGGGCTGACCAAATTAGGCCATGGCTGGACAGTTACCCAGACTGGGCATCTGCTGGTTCCATGCAGATGACTTTGCGATGGGCTTTCAGATTCTGCATGAGGACCCCTATTGGAGGTATGAGGCTGAGAATTTGAACTCAGCTAGGAAGCGACCAAAGCTGGTTCAAGAAAACATATGCAAAGAGGTAGCAGCAGGGCAGATCAGCAGCCCGTTTCCAGTCCCGCCTTTACCATGCTTGCGAGTGTCCCCTATTGGCATGATCCCCAAGAAGGCCCTGGGTGAGTTCAGGATAATAAACCATTTCTCTTACCTGGAGGGGGATGCAGTTAATAATTATATTGACCCTTGACACAACATAGCAGTGTCATATGTAGGGTTTGACAGAGCAGTAGAGATGGTGAGGACAGCAGAAAAAAGAGCCCTGCTGGCAAAAGCAGACATCGAATTGGCTTTTAGGTTACTACCAATACATTCAGAGGACGGGACTCTATTAGGAATGAAGTTCAAGGGACAGCACTATGTCAACTAATGCATGCCAATGGGGTGTGCTGTAGCTTGTTCAGTGTTTGAACAGTTTAGTACCTTTCTGCATTGGGTAGTGATTTGTAAGGTGGAACAGACTAAGGTGATTCATTATTTGGACAATTTTTTGTTCATAGGAAGACATGATACTGGAGAATGTGGGCACCCATGTAGGTATTCTAGGTGGTGTGCGCAGACATTGAGGTGCCACTGATACAGCCCATGACAGAAGGGCCATGTACCACCATACAATTTTGGGGCATTGAAATAGACACACATGCCATGGTGTGTCAGCTGCCAGCAGAGAAGGTGCAGGCCCAGCAGCAGGGCTGCTGGGGCACAAAAGATAACATTGTGGGAGCTCCAGCAGCTCATTGGTCACCTTAGTTTTACATGCAAAGTAATCCTGATGGGGTAGACCTTCTTACATCACATGGAAAAGGTGGGTGCAGGATGCCAAAAACCTCACCACAGGCTACAGATGACCGAAAGCATGATGGAGGATTTGGCAGTTTGGTTGTCATTTTTGAAGGGCCTCAATGGGGTGTCCATTTGGCCCACAGTCACAACCAGCCAGGAACTGGAGCTGTACACGGATGCTTCCGGAGGCTTTGGCTTTGGAACGTACTTCCAAGGGGCATGGTGCACGGGGCAATGATCACCCAGCTGCGGTGAGGTCAGACTGACAAAGAACACCCCCTTGCTCGAATTCTTCCCAGTAGTGGTTGCCCTCCAGGTTGGGGGGGATCAGCTCAGAGATCACAAGGTCATCTTCGGAAGAGATAACATGGATGTGGTACATACCATTGATGGACAATAATGGGCAAAATGTCTGATGGGAGACCTCATGCAGGTCTTTGCATTGAAGTGCCTTTTACTGAACTTCCACTTTAAAGCAGTGCATGTGCTGGGTTTGGACAATGGTATTGCTGGCACTTTTTCTCTTTCACTGTGGCAGAGGTTCTGAGAACTGGCATCCAATGCAGAAAACATCTCAAGGAAGTCCCAGCCCTCCTCTGGGAGCTGATGAACCAGACACCTGGGAGCTAATCAGGAATCCTTTGGTTCCTGGTACAAGGGGAAGCATACAGGTGGGGTGCTGAAACTTTTAAATGTAAGGCAGGCCCAGGGCTGTGGTAATGTGTGGCCAGTATTGGGGACCAGTTATGCCACCATGTGGTCAAAATGAATCAAGAAAGTTTGATGTCAGGGTAGTCAGCAGACACTTGATGGTCATATCTTGTTTTTCTAAGGTCATTGGATTTGAATACGTAGGCTTTTCAGCTAAGTAATTTGCTGGAAGGATGGTTCGGGGGGGGGGTACCCAAAAGCATTGATGGCAGGTGTCCAATCAGCACAGGCATGTTGGAACAGGTTTGGAGTGAACTGCAGGGTAAATGCTATCCCCATCAGAAACAGTGTTGTTTCAAGCAGCTTTATTTGGTAGCCTTTTGTGGGGCATTATGGGTGTCCAAATTTCAGTTAAAGTAGGAGCGGTTGAGGTGATCTTGTCAGATGAGGATGTGGCAGTGATGCCAAAGGGGTGTTGTGTGGCCCCGAAGACTAAAATGGACCACCTAGCACAGAGTTGCTGGTGTATCCTAAGGCCACCCCTGGGGCAAGTTGGAATGTGTGACAGAGATACATGCAGAGGCCTGATGGCATGGGGTGCATTCTTCTGACATGGAGATGGTACCCCATTAATGGCTCTCTCTAGTTCTGATATGGTCTTGGAACAGCAAACATGAACTGTATCCACACTATAAAGAAAAATAAGCAATAAGTAATTAGCTAATTTTTTATGTTTCCTGTATTTTACATGTACAGGTTTAGCCTTTTGCACTTTTATCACTAGTAGGTGAATTCGGTTTTCTAATAGTGGTTTCATTCATACATTTGAGTAACAGCTTTTCCAGTGTTGAACCAGTGTATAAACCTTTACTTCAAGCTGATCGCCCTTTCTCGAAAAGGGGAGGGGGCCTTGAACTATTCTGTAAGCCTGATCTTAACCTTACTTTCCTGTCTAACCCCCCTTGCCTCTTGTGAAGTCTTACATTCCTTACTTGTCTTAGGTGGGACAAAGAAGCTTCACATTGTTTGCACTTACATTTCTCCTACTGGTGGTTAACCTGGACTAGCTGAACTTATTGATTACCTGCCTCCTGCTATAGGGAAACATTAGATCATTCTCATGGGTGATTTTAATTTAGATTGGCTCGGTGCTAACTCAAAAACCTTTTGAGTCAATTCTAAGTAAAGCCCACCTCTCCCAACTAATAACTGACCCCACTAAATACCCCAACAGTGGGGGTCACTACTCACTCATTGATTAAGTTCTAACTAATAGGAAGGATAGGATCACCACAGCTGATACCCTCGCCAACTCGATCAGTGATCACTCACAAATCTTTTGTGTGTGGAACGCCAGCTCCCATTCCTGCCCCCCTAAGGAGCTAATCTTAAGAGACTTCTCAGCTCTTAACCCTGATGCCTTCCTTGCTGACCTCAGCTGTGTTGACTGGTCTCATCTGTACTCCACTTGTGATGTTGACACAGCTGTACAGTATTTCACCCCATCCTCACCTTCCTTCATGAGAAGCACATCCCAGTCACCAGGCACTGGGTCAGAGGGAAACCTACTAGATGGCTACATAGCCCCCTACTCTCCATGCTCACATCTAGAGACAAATGCTGGGCCAAATTCAAATCTTCTTCCTTATACTCTGACTGGCTTGCCTATCATGCTTGTAAAAATGAAATTTGGTTGGCCAAAAGCAAGTACTGTAGGGATCTTCTTCTCGCTATGGCGAGACACTCCAAGAGCTTCTGGTCCCAAATCAAGCAACTCTTAAGCAATTGTAGAGGTCAAACCCCTTCAGATATGGTCATTGGCAATGTGATAATCCTGTTACTATAGCTAATGTCTTCAATTCATTCTTCTCTGATCTGTGTTGTTTCAAGTCACATTGTCTTGCCTCTGAGCCCCCTCCCCTACCTGCACTTCTGTCCCCTCACTGTACCTTTGATACAGTCTCACATCAGAGGTCCTGCATCTCCTTAACTCCATCTCACCCTTTAGTAGTGTTAACCCAGGTGGGAATGAAGCAAAATACTTAAGCTGGCTGCCCTTTCCTTGCCTCCCTTGTCACCCAACTTTAACCTCTCTACCACTTCCACTGTTCCCAGTAAATGGAAGGTGGCCAAGATTATACCTGTGTTCAAGAAGGGTGATCCCAAATATATTAATAACTACCACCTTATAACAATTCTGCCTATCCTCTGTAAACTTCTAGAAAACTAGTTTCCTCTCAGGTCTTGAACTACCTACTAAAATATAACCTACTATGCTCTGCCCAGCATATTTTTAGGCCTGTTCACAGCACCTCACCACCTTGCCTAGTTTACTAGTGATGTAAAGCTAACATGGACAAAGATGCTCACCGGAGCCATTTTCATTGACTTGACAAAGGTTTTTGACCTGGTTAATCACTCCCTCCTGCTACACAAACTGGAGACCCTGGGAGTCTCAACCTCAGCCCCAAAGTGGTTCTCTCTAGCTACCTCTGTAACTGTCAATAATTTGATTAATTTAATAAAGCCATCTCCACTCTTGCCACCATCAGTGTTGGTGTTTCCCAAGGTTCCATTCTGGGCCTGCTCCTTTTCTCTGTCTTTCTCAACGATATTCCCAACACCCCTTCCCACTGTCATACTCTTCTATATGTTGATGACTTGGTGCTCTACTTTGGTTTCAGGTCCTTGACTTGATATTAATTCATGGCTCGACTTTGACTTCTACAAAGTTCAAATCTGGCTGACCCAAATTTGCCTCGTACTGAACATTGGCAAGACCCAGGCCATGCTTTTGGGTCTCTCAAAAGGTTCAGGTCTGCCCAATTTGCACTTCCAATGTCTCGATGGCTCCCCTGCCTCTGAGACCAACCATTTCAAATACCTAGATGTTACACCTGATCCTGCCTTGGACTTCTCTAACATCCTAAGTCCATTAATACCAAACTTGACTTGCATACAGGATCCATTATGCCCTCAGTCCTGTGACCAGAGTTGCTATTGCCAGAGAGTCCTGTATCCAAGCCTATGCTATGCAATTACCTCCTTTTATCAGGCCAACTTGAGCTGCTTCCACAAATGGAATGTTTCCTATAACAACTTGTGTAGGTTTGCCTTATCTGCTCCTTGAATTACCCACCACTGCTCACTCTATTTAATCTAAATTGGCCCTCCCCACCCTCTCAGCACTTCTACATTCTATGCTGCTTCAGTGATAACATCCTTAGGTCCTCTAAACCTGCCTAACTGGCCTCAGTGTTCACTCCTGCTGAGTCTGCCTATCCCCTGCGCTCCAAATATCAGGCCCTCCTGGCTGTTCCCCAGTGCTCCTCTAAAAATGGATGAGCAGGTGTTCTCTCACTTTGCCCCTAGAGCGCAGAACTCCCTACCCTCTCACCTCAAGGTTCGCCAGTCGCACCTCACATTCAAAAGAGAATAATTCAAATATCTTAGCTCCTCTGAAGTATGCTCCTGCTCCTGACATCTCCTAATACTATGTTTACACCTGTTTCCTGCCTATATCCTCTAATGTTGCTTACTTTCGTCTCATTTTGTTTTGTTCTTCTAGCTCCTTGCATACCTTGGTTTTTGTTTGCTTTGGATGTTTTTTGTCAGTATATACATGATACACTTCCCTTGCTGATTGCTGTTTCACGTTCATTTGTTACTGTGTCCTGAATCCACTTATTTATTTTTAGGTCCACTTATTGTTTGGTTATTTTGCTATTGCCTGTTCATGGCTATTGCCTTATGCTCTGTATCAGTCATTTGTATATTACTACTGTTTATTCATTTGGGCAGCTATTCTAGAAACTCTTTGTATATTCTGCTGATTTCTGATTTGCCTGTCTCGTTTTTTTTGTTGCTACCCTGTTACTGTAATTCTCCTGGGTCGTGCCTGGAAATAGGCATTTTTTTTGTCTAGTGCACTTACCTGGTAAACCAAAGCTAAATAAATAAATATTCTCTGCTATTTAAGCAAACTATGATGTTGTTTTCACTGCTTCCACAATGAAGAATCTGCATGGATTTAAAGTGCTGGGGTCTTTTGTAGCTGTGCATAATTAAAGTCTCTCTGCACTTACTTAGTACTTGCTGTTTTTAAAGTGTGGTTCCAGTCCATGTTTGCTGTTCCTGTGTTTTGTTTCCACTCTTCCTCATTTGCGCCAGACTGTTTGCTTGTGTTAATATGTTCTTGGCCAGGCCACAGAAGAGCTAGTATGGAAGCCAGGGGAGTTTAACACTCACTCATTTTGAACTGGCATAGTGTCCAATGCAAGGGCAGAAGGCTTCTTGGACTGTCAGATTCAGTTGCTGGGGAGGTGGAAGTCACAAGCATTTGAAGGTTATGTGCAACCACATTTATTATCACTGTTGTTTTTGGTTTCCCAGCAGGTACCAATTTCCAGAAGAAACAGTTGTGGATATGTGGACACTCATTTGTTTACTGAACAACCAGGCAAGTGAAAAACACCCATGGGGGGGGGGCTCTTCCTGGATCCTCAGTGTCAGCAGGTGCCCTGGGTCATCAGGGGAGCAAGTGGTGAGATTTCCTTCCATGGGTCACATCTGAAGCATGGCAGCAAGACCCTCCTGAAGTGGGCTGGCAATATAGTCAAGAAGACAAGCTGTAAATGAGATTATTACATCCAGCAGAATTGGGTTTGATTCCCGCTACCTCCACTTGAATACTGTGTGACCTTAAGGAAGTTACTTAACTTCCTCAGTGGTCCTTTGGGCCCAGTAGGCCTTACCTGGTTACCAAAGAATAATAAAAAAAAAACATAAACAAGTATTAGTGGTTCACCTGGTTGGCAGTGACTTAGGGTTGGAGAAATTGTTGTGGTTGCTATGCCAGATCAAAGATGACCTGTGGTTGCTCAAGGAAACCTGACTGGGGGTGGTGCTGGTTTGGTTGCCCATTATATACAGGCAAAGATGGTGTAATGCCAGGAATCTGATTGTCAATTAAGAAAGCCTGCAGGATGGTTAACATGGCCATGCAGACTTTTATGGATATTATAGGTGAAATGGTGCTAAGACATGATGAAATAATCACATCGCTACCTCAGCTGGAAGCATGTGATAGAGTACAGGTGTCAGATGAAGGTTATGATATGTTCCTAGCAGAGTTACATACGAACATATGAAAAGAGCCAGCAGAAGAAGACCACCTGGTCTATTGCATCTGCTCGGTAAGTGATGCAGGTTCTGGCCTTACAATTTACACCAATGACCCTGCCCCCCAACTGTCCCTCCCTCTCCTCCCTTCTCTCCTTCCTTGGTCCCAAGGGTTCACTTTGTGCTTGTCCCAAGCTCTCTTGAATGCTCCCACTGCCCTTGCTCATACCACCTCCTCCTCTGGCAGCTCATTCCAGGTGGACACCATCCTCTCTGTATAGAAATGCTTCCTTATATCCCTTCTGAATCTCCCCTTCCCCATCAATTTTAGTCTGTGCCCCCTAGTGGTGCTGTTGTCACTCATTTTAAAGAGACTCTTCCTTTTCACTCTGTTAATTCCCTTCATGTACTTGCAGGTCTCTATCATATCACCCCTTTGCCTCCTCTCTTTCAGGAGTACATCCCAGGGCTCCCAGCCTCTCCTCATAGGATCTGTCCTGTAACCCCTCGATCATCCTGGTTGCTCTCCTCTGAACCCCATCCAGCATGCTGATGTCCTTCTTAAGGTAAGTTACCTCACCCTATATTCTAAATGTGGTCTCATCAAAAGACCTGTACAATGGTAAAATAACCTTGCTCTGCCTACTACTGAATCCCTTGCAATACACCCCCATCATATTAGCCTTGCCACTGCCTTTTAAATTGGAGGTTTGTTTCACGTCACGCAATCACTGCCCCTAGATTATTTTCCCTTATGGAAGCAGTTACCTGAACCCTTCCTATATAATACTCTATCCTAGGGTTTTGGCCCTATGTGCATTATTTTGCATTTTTTGGTATTGAAACTAAATTGACAGATTTCTGACCAAGTCTGTAGTCTGGTGAGGTCCTCCATGAGATCCTGTATCCCCTCCTTGGTGTCCACTTTCCCACAGAGTTTGGTGTCATCTGCAAACAAGCAAATTGTGCCTTTAATGCCTTCCCTGATGTCATTTATGAAGACATTGAACAACACTGGCCCCAGCACCGATCTCTGCATGATTACATGGTGTACTGGAGAATTGTTAACATGGCTGTTTGGAGGGGATCGATTTTGTCATCCTGTTGTAGCATATGGTAGTCTCGCAAGGGTGTACCAAGGAGGTGAGGGGAATCTACTACTGAAAAGATGGGTTCTTCCCAAGGCTGGAAGGAGGCAAGGTCCCAGTGATTGAGGACCATCATGGGATAGCCATTTTGGGCTTCCCTGCGTGTGTAACATCAGCTGATGGGTGCACATCACAAAGCTCAGGCATTCATTATGCTTGGAAGCCATGGTCCCTCAGAGGCATTACCCTTTGGGAAAGAGCAGGTCCACATGCATGGTCCTTGGGGGTATGAAACAGACTGGTTTATGGTGGTGACCACCTAACGGCTTGTTGACACTACCAAGCTGCACATGCCATGTTACTGATGTAGATCATTGATTTCAGTAAATGCATGGTTCTAGACATTTTCTCCAAAGCACTGTGTATGTCTCTTCTGTTTGATTGTTGGGTATGGGGCCTACTAAGACATTTGAACAGTTTCAGCTTACTGCAGAACTGCTTGTCTGAAAATCCAGCAACTAGTCAGTTTCATTCTGCATTCCTGAAACTACTGGTAAAAGGATGGGATCCCATCTGTTTGCTTGCCTATATACACTAAAGCAGCAGGGAAAAGTGATAGAAAGTAGACCATTAAAGGGCATAAGCATAAATATGGAATGTTAAAAAATATATATATAGTTAGGGTTGAGTAGCCTGTTTAATGTTAAACCTAACATTTTGCACTTTAATAACTTTGCAACCGATCAGTGGATTTGCACAAAATTTGGTATGCACTGTCCCATAGGGGTAGATCTCTTGAAGTAGCAAGTTTTGCTGTGGTTGTATGTATGGTTTCAAAGCTAGAGTGTAAAACCCTTAAAAGTCACCATTTTTGCAATTGTTTCTCATCACCTTGTGTCCAGGCAGTGTAAACTTTTGGTGTGATTTTATGGTAGAAATAGCTCGTAACAGAATTGCCATGCATTTGTTTTGTGAAAAAATATTAATCCGTTGTGACGTTATTACATTTTTAAACTCCCATTGTTTTCAATGGGAAGATCACTTTTCAGAATAGAGGGAGAAAGTATGACAAAGAATTTGGTCTCACGAAAAAGGATTCTTTTTCATGAGCGGCCAATCCTTTTTCTCCATCTTGTTTTTTTCCCTACGAACTACAAAGTGTGAAAAACTCATAAAAATGTTGGCATTTTAAAAATCAAACACCAGAATCTAGCTAAATGGGCCCCATTGATGACGTCTTTCTTCACTTTAAAGACACTTTCCTCAGCATCTGGGACAAACATGCCCCGCTGCGATGTACAAGAGTACGAGGCAACCACCTGCCGTGGATCGCCCAAGAACTGGTTGCATGTCAAACCGCCCATGACAAAGCCTGGAAAATGTACAAATCCTCATGCCTCCCACAACATCTCTCAGCATACCGCATGCTCTGAAACAAGTGTACCAGAGCCACTCGCCTAGCTAAAGCAGAGTACTTCAGCAACTCCCTACAGTCCAACCTAAATAACCCCTCAAAATTCTGGAAGGTCATTCATTTCCTCTTCACCCCACCAGCTGCCAATCTCACTGCAATTCTAAATATTAACAACTCCATTCTTGCTGAGCCAACAGCAGTCGCTACTGAGTTCAACATATATTTCTCCACTTGTGCTGCCACTCTCTTCTCTGCCCTGCCAAACCCTGCACCTATCGCACCCTCTACAGAGGTAACGAACCTAACTAGGCCTCGCTCCTTTTCCTTCAATGACATCTCTGCAGTGAATGCCCTAGATGCGCTACTTTCTCTCAACTCTTCAAAAGGCAAACCCCCAGATGGCTTGGACCCTAAACTTCTCTACCTCTCCGCCACCGCCATAGCAACTCCACTTGCCAAACTCTTAAACCAATCCTTTGCCACTGCTGCCATCCCCCAAGCATGGAAGCATGCCACTGTCATCCCCCTCCCAAAAGGAGGTAACCCCACCTCCCCCTCCAACTACCGCCCTATTTCCCTCCTCCCAGTACTAGCAGAACTACAAGAGCACCTTGTGCTCATCAAACCTACTTCCTTCCTCACCGACTTTAATTTCTTCACACCCTATCAGTCAGGTTTCAGAAAGGGACACTCCACCGCATCCTCCCTGATAAGGTTTACCGACTCCATCCTGACTGGTATGGACAGTGGGCTGATCACCTCAGCCGCCTTCATCGACCTTGCGAAAGCCTTTGACACTGTCTCCCACCCCATATTGCTCTCTTGTCTCGCTGAATCAGGCCTCTCTGTTGCTGCGACCAACTGGTTCAGAACTTACCTCTCTGGCAGAACCGAGTCCGTTAGAGTCGCAAATGCTATCTCCTGCCCCCTTCCCTTAACTACCGGTGTACCCCAGGGGTCAGTTCTGGGACCCATTCTGTTCTCTATATTCCTAAATGACTTACCGCTCATCTGCTGTACTACCTCAATCCACATGTATGCAGATGACACTGTACTCTTCTCCTCAGGCTCCGACCCTGAAGCTCCTAACCTCCAAGCCAACTTCAACAAAGTACAGCAATGGTTCAGCTCTCCCTAAATGTAAAAAAAAACTGTCATGATGACTTTTGGCACACGGCAACACCTGTCCAGACTCCCATCCCTTCCCTAGTTCCACACCCCGAATGGTCAAAAACACTAACATGTCTCCTCATTCCACTACTTGGGGGTATGGCTCGACTGCCATCTTTCCTTCTCAGACCACATCGATGATTTTTCAAAAAAACTGCACCCCATGCTCGGTGCACTTTATAGGAACCGCAGTAGCCTCCCTCCCCCCGTCCTACATGAACTGGTCCAGAAGATAATACTTCCCTCCTTTGATTACTGTGACATTGTTTACGGTGCAGCCCCTAAGTCCACCCTATCTAAGATAGACACACTTTTTAATGCCTTGTGCCGCTTTGCTCTCAATGCCTCACCCCTTACTCACCACTGCGACCTCTACCGTTCCCCGGCACTACCGTCCCTCAGAAACCACCACATTTCACACTGTGCTAAATATGTATCTAACCTATGGCTTGGCACCATCTCTTCCTACCTCTCCTCTGTGCTCTCAGCTGCCCCCTCCCATGCCCATTATCTTAGATCCTGCGTCTACAGCCAACTATCAATTCCGAGGTGGAAGACTACTGCTGGGCAAGCTGCCTTCTCACACCGGTTACCCAAGCTATGGAATGATCTCCCACCTCAAATTCAGCATTCCTCCTCTGCCCACTCTCTTTCTACTGCCCTAGCTAACTTCCTCACCACTAATTGCTCCTGTACCTGATTCAGCCATATGCCAATTGCTCCCCTCCCCACTGCTGACCAGCAGCCTTAGCTTTGCTATAAATGCTGGCATATAGCCCCAACCTATGCACTTTTGTCCTGTGCCTTTTTGTCCTGCACCATCATATGTTCTATGTCTCCTGTTACTTATATCTGCATATTACAGTGTGCTAAATGTTCTCTTGTATTGCTGCTATATGTCAGGTAATTGTTATATGCCCCATACAATATTCAATGTACTCCACGTGTTGTTGCTTGTAGTTTAATGCAATTGTATCCATATGCTGCTATTTGCCTCTGTTATTTTCTCAGTTGATAACCTGCGTGTTATCCAACCCCCTTGTACCCCCTCCCCCCAGTTCACACCGGGAGATGAGCATCTTGTTGCTCAGTGTGCCTTTCCTGGTGAAAATATTATAAATTCGCGAAGTTACGAGACTGCGTGCAAACTGCGCAACGCACGCTGGTAACATAGTCATTTTATGGGGTATCATTGCCAAATTTTCAGCATAGCCATTTCAGGACCTCTACTCATGAACAGTGGCACTGTCATTTTTAATCTGTCCCGAACACTGATTTCCCACAGTGACGCTATTCTGCACCAGAGTGCGAAAACACATTTCCGCCAGGATGTGAACAATGACAGCTATACTGTTCACAAGGAGGTGTGACAAATGCCAATGTTGAAAATCTGGCATGAAAATATGGCCAAATTCATGAGAGATTCTGGGCGTGCGTAACAGCTGCGCAGTGCACTTTCATTAAAACAGCCATTTTGGGGATTTTTCCACCAAATTTGCAGCATAGGCTTTTGAGAGCCCACCTCTACGAACACTGGCATTGTCGTTTCATTAATCAGCCCGAAAGGTGATTCCGGCGCGGTGACCGTGAAATCACCTTTCGGGCTGATTAAGCCTGACAGTTCAAGAATTCATGAGGAGGGGTCCCAAAAAACCATGTTGAAAATTTGGTGGAAAAATCCCAAAATGCCGAGATATGCAGTAAAGCTGAAAAACCCTATGTATTACATTATACAGTTTACCGGCATTTCCTCAGTTCGCGGTGGCTTTAAGAGTGCAGGCGTGTTCCGGTCCACGAAGATCGTGCGCCGGAGCTCCTAAGGTAAGTATAGGGTGAGGGTGTGTCAGGAAGCAGGGGCGTGCAGTGGGTGGATCGCGGGTTGCGGATGGAAAGCAGGGTGGCGCCGAGAGACGGTTTCCTTTTCCAGGATTAAAAAAAAAAAAAAAAAACAGGCGTCGGCGAGACTGTTTCTAATTTGCAGGGGCATCTGGCACACTGGGGTGGGATCCCAGTGTGCCAGCAAAACTTTCTTGACGGGGCAGCAGTAGCTGGCACGGGGGATTAGGCACCCCGATGGGTAAGCGAGTAGGGGAGGGTAACAGTATGCCGACGGGGATTGGGCACCCGTCGGCAGCAACAAAAGGGTTACAGAATGCCGATGGGGAGGGCTCCCGTCAGCAACAAAACAAATGGGGAACACTACAGCCGATGGGGATTGGCCACCCGTCGGCAGGAACAAAGGGGGACACAGAATGCCGACGGGGACTGGGCTCCCCGTCGGCAACAAAAGACCACCAAAGCTGACAGGGATTGGGGCCCCGTCGGCAACTACGTGGTGGGGGTTATATCGTTTGTGAACATGGCGGCAAGCCGCCGCCATGTTCACAAACAATCTCAGGGGTTTTACATCCCGCCCTGCAATGATGGGTCGCTCCCTCATTGCAGCGGATGGCTGACGCTGCAATGATGAGGCAGTCCCTGATTGCAGTGGCTGATTTTTTAGAAAGCTGTGGCATGCTGGCTGAACTAGTGTCAGCAGCAACGTGCCATGGCATTGGGGGAAGCGGGGCAAGTCTTTGCAGGCTGTGGGGGCATTGGCCATAACAGTGCCACGCCTCCACAACCTGCTTCTGGAGAAACCTGTCACAACATGTTTCTTGCGCATGCGCGCAATCAACATAAAAATGTGAAAAAACAATATTCTGTGCAGAGTCTGGCCTATTACCTTCCCTGGCTTTTTCATCTGGACTGCATATTGCAGTGCACACCAAATTTCGGGAGGGGGGAGACTTCAGGTCCAGGGCAGGCATTTCTTTTATTCATTTTAAATGCTCATTCTTTAGAAAAGCTTGCACAAAAGCTAGCAGGACTGCTAAGTCACACTACTTCAAGAACACGCTACATGAAAATCACAACTCCCCCATAAGTTTTGGCATACTCTCTCCACCCTTCTTAACCCCACACCTAGCTCCCCCTCCGGCCTCTCTCCTCATTAACAACACCCTAATCTCTGACCCTTTCACTGTTGCCACCACCCTAAATCATTTCTTTCCTACCTGCACCTTATCCTCCATCTCTGTCCTTCCCTCCCCACCCTCTCCCCATCACCCACCCCACACCCCATCACAGCACCTCCATCTTTCCCTACCTAAAAGGTATTTCATTTTCCCTTGTCACAGCTCAGGAGGCATTCTATGCCCTCAAATCTCTAAACCCATGCAAATCCAGTCCTGATGGGCTCGACCCTCTCCTCCTACAGATCTGTGCCCCAGCCATTTCCCACCCTCTGTCTCATCTCCTTAATCCCTCCTTCACCCTTGGCTTCATCCTCCAGGCCTGGAAATCTGCTAAAGTAACCCCCTTCATAAAGATGGAGATAGGGCTCAACCAGATAACTACCGCCCCATCTCATTCCTCCCTGTCTTGGCCAAGCTCCAATAATCCCTTGTCCTAAACAGACTCACCAATGTCCTCACCTCCACAAATTTCCTGTCCCCTTATCAGTTAGGTTTCAGAAAAAAACATTCCACTGTCTCCTTGTTACTCCATGTGACAGATGCCATCCTCACTGGTATGGATCAAGGTTACCTTACTTCATCCATATTTATAGAACTTGCCAAGGCATTCGACTCTGTCTCCCATTCACTCATTCTTGAGAAACTAAAACTAGCAGGTCTCTCCCCCCTTACTGTCAAATGGTTCTGCTCCTACCTATCAGGCCGATCCCAATGAGTCCAGACTGGAGATACTCTCCCCCCATCCCAGCAGGTGTGCCCCAAGGCTCTAGCCTAGGTTCCATCCTCTTTTCCATCTTCCTAAATGATTTCCCTCTAGTATGCTCTCACTCCTATATTCACCTCTATGCAGGTAATACTATCCTTTATTCTTCCAGCCCTTCAGCCTCCGAGGTATCTTCCCTACTTCAAGCTGATTTCAGTTGTGTCCTGAACTGGTTCCAGGACAATCAGCTAAATGTAAACACAATCAAAATAAATCTCTATGAACTTTGGTATACCCCACAGACAAACCAATCTCCACACACTCACCCTCTTTTTCCACTCTTGATGGCACTATTTTAGACATAGTCCCTGCTTACAAGTATCCTGGAGTCTGGCTTGACAGTCACCCTGATTTCTCCACTCACATAAGTCACATTCATTCCAAACTCCACCACAAACTGGGTGCACTATATAGAGACAAAGATGCCCTCTCCCTCCCAGTTCATCAGATCCTCTCACCAGGACAATCCTTCCCCTTTTCAACTATGTTGATGTTGTACATATCATAGAATCATAGAAGCTTGACGGCAGAAAAGGACCATACTGGCCCATCTAGTCTGCCTTTTTTCCCCCCTACACCTCCCCCTTCCTGCCAGCCCTTGCCCTGACCCCGATACTCAGCCCCATATTCTTGTCCCATGCCCTCTTGAAATCTTCCACCAATTTAGCCACCACCACTCCCTCTGGTAGTCTGTTCCAGGGCTCCACCACCCTCTCCATGAAGAAATGCCCTCTGCCCCTGTATCTTTTTGCAGTTTAAATTTTTATTTAGTTATAGAGACACAACAACAGTTACATTCTTCATATGAAAGGGAATGCAAACAACATATTACATACTATGTCCTAAATACATTGAATCTCAAATAAAGGATTTCTTGTTTCACTGAAGATCCTATGCCTACTGTATGGTCATGCAACAAACTGAACAGTTAATATGAAAGACAGAGGGCATCTAACATCAGGTGGGACTATGATTGGGGAGGGACTCTTTCCCTTACCCAGTATTATCAGTAGCAAAGCGCGTGGTGGGGGGGGGAGACCTTCATGGGGGCTTTAGCAGGTCCTTGCCACTAGTGTCAATGGGGATGGATGATGTACCCCGAATGATGTGCATAAATAGGGACCATCTCTCCAAGTAAATATGCAGAGTATCGCTAGCTAGGTGTGTAAGCCTGACATAGTTAGCTAGCTTAGCCATAGCCACCAGTCAATCCGTGAGGGAGGGGACCTCCTTAGTTCTCCATTTACATAGTTATAAGCTGTTTAACCTCTAGAGATGCCTGCAAAAGCCATGCAAGGCATGGGCCAGTCACTCTGCAATCAGGGGGAGAGATCCCCAGAACCCAAAGTATTGACCAATTAAGGATTCGGAGGGCAAGAATACTGGAGTAGCTTTGGGCTACTTCAGACCATAAGAGACATATGGAGTCACACTGCCATAATACATGAAACAAATCTGCCCCTTGGGCATCACACCTCCAGCACACATCTTCCTGTATTAGGCCCATTTTATGTAGTACTGCTGAGGTGCAGTACCAGAGGTGCATACTTTGTTTTGGATCAGAAAGCTCCGGTGGTCAACACAAGCCCTTTTAACCATCATCCAACTACTCTTCCATTCTTCCTCTGTTATAGCAGAACCTAACATGATCTGCCATCTCATATTAGCCAACAGTGAGGGGTCAGGGAGGTCACCTCTCATGAATCTATAAATCTGGCCAGCTAAGCCTTTCTTCCCTTGTACCCATCTAGTCACAGGCATTCTTTTACCAAAGGTTCTGTCCTCGGAGTGACATATAACACAAGGGCACCCCCTATGAAGCCAGCCTGTATAGAGATGCCTAAGCTGCAAGTATCTCCAAAATTCTGTTTTCCCCAAGTTATACCTTCTTTGTAAAGACGCAAACCTATCCAGGGTATACCCATCATCCATTAGGATATCACTGAACTGATTGATCTGATTTTCTTTCCAGGATTCCCACAAAAAGGGTCTTTGATTAATTGTCCAACTGGAGTTATTCCAGATGGTAAGAAACTTTCTAGATTCAGGCATGATTTGCTAATGACCCCAAATTGATGCCAGGCCCAATGGGCAGCCTTAATAGTCATTCAATGGCAGACAGAAGAGGGAGGGTAGTTGCCCAAATACCCTGAGAGATGATTCCCCATAAGGGCCCCACTTTCAATTGCTGCCCAGGATGGCAAGGCTTCAGGAGGTACTCAAAACAATTTAAGCATGTTAGCCACTGAGAAGGCATAGGCATAATGTTGAAAATGAGGAAGGGACCAGCCACCCTTAATCCAAGGAGCTTGAAGCTTGGCTCTACTGTACCGAGGGGCTTTATTTTCCCACAGAAAGACACTCATTTTGGTGTCTAGTTTTTGGAACCATTTTTTTGGAATTATGATTGGAAGATGGGATAGAACATAGTAGACCCTTGGTGCCAGCATCATTTTAATTGCTGCTACCTTGCCTGGCAAGGATAGGTTTAATTTCTTCCACTGTAGAGTCTCCTCCTTTAGACTATTAACCAGTGGAGCAAGATTAGCCTCTGGCAAAGAGGAAACAAATGGTAGGATCTTAATCCCCAGATATTTTATGCTTCCCCGAGCGGAAACCAGGCCCACCCGGGAGATGTCCTCGAAGGAGAGCTTGGAATTCAAGGGGAGTACCTCTGTTTTGCCCTGGTTAACTTTTAGACCTGAGATGTCTGAAAATGCTTGCAGTAATTTTACTATGAACTGTGCACATGTATGAAAATTCTCAGTTAAAAGAAGACAATCATCCACATACAATAAAGCGTGGCAAGAAACATTTCCCATACGTATACCCCTAATCATCGGGTGCTCCCTAACTGCACTGGCTAAGGCTTCTATAACTAGTACAAATAACATGAGGGACAACGGGCACCCCTGCCTGGTATCCCTGTGCAGTTCAATTGGATCTGAAAGAATATTATTTGTCAGCAATCTTGCCTTGGGGGCTGTATAAAGAGTTTTGACCCAGCTTCTAAAGACAGTACCAAAGTTATAGTGTTGTAGTATAGCATGCAGGAAGTCCCACTCGACTGAGTCAAAGGCCTTCTCAAAGTCCACCGAGATGGCTGCTGCTGGGGTGTGGATTTGCCCCACCATTTGTATGAGAGATATTAAAGATCTAAGGTGATCAGTACTGGCCCAGCGCTTTACAAAGCCCACTTGAGAGGTATGAATTAAACATGGAAGGATTATGGAATGCTAATACTTTTGCCAGGATTTTAGCATCTGCATTTATAAGTGAAATAGGCCTATAGCTTGCTGGAAGGTTGGGGTCCTTCCCTTCCTTCGGGAGGACTGTAATAATCACTTCTCTAAGGGTGGGTGGAAGTATCTCCTTTGCTAGAGCCTCTTATAACATATCCCTCATAGGAACAGCGGCAGATTCTTGAATTACCTTATAAAAATCTACTGCGTATCCATCCCCCCCCCCGGGACTTTCCATGTAGCCATTTTATTAATTGCATCCCTAATTTCCTTCACTTCTATGGACCCCTCCAATTGCTCACACTGGGCTTCTGTAAGTTTGGGAAGTTTCATGCCCTCTATGAATTTATCAAATTTGGTTTTATCTTGGGTAATATGTGAGCTATACAGGGAGTCATAGAAGGATAACATGATTTTGTTTATTGAGTCCGGTTTACTAAATATTTCCCCTTTACTATCCTGCAATTGCGCTATATGCTTATCAGCTTGTTGTTTCTTCAAACTGTATGCCAGCAGCTTCCCAGCTTTTTCACCCCCTGCCCAATACTTGTGTTTTAATCTTAAAATCTGGAATTCTACCTCACAGGAGGCTAACGTATTTAGTTTCATTCTCAGTGCCAATAGCTCATGTAAGAACTCTAGGTCCTGAAGTTTTTGGGGGTCTTGCTTATATTCCTTTCTTTATCACCCAGAGATTTTTCTAGCACCTTAGTTTCTTTTTCCCTCTGTTTTCTGCGGTGAGAGGCATAACTTATAATTCGGCCTCTTAGATTCACTTTGAACGCTTCTCAAACAGCAGCAGCAGCAGCAGAGGCGGACCCGGGAGGATTTATTTATTTATTTATTTCAATTCTAGGATTACAATTACCTTTGAGACCAGGGCTCTTTTACAAAGGTTCCACGTTAAGACATTGGTATCACATGACAATAGACAAATTGTTACACAAATAAGGGTAAAGGATATCAAAGTAATTTGAACAGACAGGAGAGGGTAAAGTGGAAAGGAAAAGGACAAGAGGGGAGGGGTGGTAGAAAGAAATGGAAGGGGCAAAGGCGGGAGGTAAGAAATGAGAAGGAGAAGAGGTGGGGGTAGGTAAGGATATGGAGAGGGTGGGGTGAAGCAGCCAGGAAGGTGACATTGTCAGGTGCTGTAGAGCAGATGGGGCAGAGGCCAGACTAGGGCAAGTGCGTTATGTAAGGAGCTAGCTATAATAGGGTGGTAGAGGAGCGGTGTTGCATAGACATTATCCATGACAGTCGTAGATGCAGGAAGCGACCAGGGCATTTTGGAGCCTGGATTTGAAGGACCCTAGTCCAGTGGTATTGATAGTATCATTGGTAAGACCGTTAAACCAAGTGGGTGCCCTGTAGGTGAATGAACACTGGCCAATGGCTCTGCGGCAGTGAGGGATACGGAAAAGTTGTGGCTTTGATCCTCTAGTAATTCTGGAGCTGGTTTTCATTTGAAGGAGTGAACAGACCCTGGGAGGGGCAGTTCCCAACTGTATTTTCTTAGCAACCATGCAGGTTTGGTACTGAAGTCTATTATCAAGTTGAAGCAAGTTAGCTTGTGAGTAGAGGTCACAGGTGTGTGTGAGCCGTTCAGCCCCAGTGATGAGTCGACAGGCCTTGTTTAGGGTGGTAGTAATCCTTCTGAGTGCAGTGGTAGTGGCAGTGCCATAGATGACAAGACCATAGTCAATCTGGGAGATGATGGAGCTTTGACCTGCGGCAAAGAGGGCCTCTTTAGTCAGGTGCCGATGAAGCCGGTAGAGTAAGCCCAGTCTAGTATTCACAGTTTTAGAGACATTGGTTATATGGGTTCCAAAGGACAGGTGTGGGCCTAAGGTGATTCCTAGGTATCTGAAGGAGCCATCCTGCTCCAGGGAGTCCCCAAGGTAGGTGTATAAGGAGAGTTGGTGGTGTTTGTGCTTGTTGTGGTGGCTGGTGAAAATCATGATCTTCGTTTTTTTCTGGTTAAGGATTAACTTATGTTCTTTTAACCAGCTTTCAACAGAGGTGAAGCCGTGTTGAAGGGTTTGTTGCAGGTGGCTTGGGTCATGATGAGAGGCAAGAATCACTGTGTCATCTGCATAGAGTATGACTTGCTGAGTGGTGGAGTTGGGGAGGGAGTTGAGGAACAGGCTGAACAGCAATGGGCCCAGGATGGAACCTTGGGGGACACCGGAGAGAACCTGTTTATTGTTGGAGACCACTCCTGATATTTTTACACATTGGGACCTGTTGTCAAGATAGCTATTGAACCATTTCACCGATTCTGCAAAGAGGCCAATGTTCAGTAGCTGATTAAGCAGGAGACGGTGGTGGACAGTGTCAAAAGCCCTTGACAGGTCGATGAATGTAGCTCCAGTTAGGCGACCCTGATCAAGGGAGTTGTGTATGGCTCCCATAAACTCAAGAAGTGCTGTGGCAGTGCTGTGTTCTTTTCTAAATCCATGTTGCTGCCGGCAAAGGATGCTGTACTTGTCCAGATGATCAGTGAGCTGGTCTGCTACTATCCTTTCCAGGGCCTTAGAGAGGGGTGGCAGGATAGATATAGGTCGGTAGTTCACATGGGAGGTCCAGTCACCACCTTTGTGGATAGGTGTGACAGTTGCTGCCTTCCATTTGTCAGGGAATTGGCTGAGAGAGAGGGAGAGATTAAAGATCCTGGTGAGAGGCCCCAGAACCTCGTCTAGAGTGAGGGACAGAAGTTTGAGGTCCAGTGTGTCAGCACTTGCTCTAGTGTTTTTGATGGCTTTGGAAATGTATTTCCTGGCGGTATTTTATTTACTGCTCTGAAGTAGAAAGGGGACAATTTTTAGGTGATGACTGATGGGTGGGAAGAGGGGTCACTGTCATTGAAAAATCAGGGAGGATGCTGCTGAGGTCGGTGAAGGCATCATTAAAGGTGTTGGCTATGACTTTTAGGTCCAGGATAGTATTCCCATTTATTGTGATAGCAGTAGGGGGTGATTTGGACTCCTTCCCGGTAACATCTTTAATGTTATTCCAGAATGCTCTTGCATTTCCTCATGTGTCAGCGAGTGCAGTCTTGTAGTATTCAGATTTCTGTTGGCGTATGGATTTGGTGCAATCATTTCTAGCTCTTTTGAAATTTTGGATGTCCGCCTGTTTTCCAGTTTCTCGTGCTAGTTCCCAGAGGGGGTTCCTGTATTTCAGCTTCTTTAAGAGGGAACCCGTGAGCCAAGGATTGCAGAGGGGTTTAATTTTTCACTTTTTTGGTGGGGCAAAGATGTTGCAAGCTTCATTGAAAATGCGTATGAATTGATCAAGGGCTGTATTTGCATCGGGGGCCAGGTTGATGGGGGACCTGTCTTGATTTAGTAGGTGTGATTTTAGGTGGGTTAGCTTCCCACGGGGTAGGACTCTGCTGAGGATAACCTTTGGTGGAGATTTCCAGAATTTGTCTGACCAGGTGCAGCTGACGGGGGAATGGTCACTGAGAGAGTCAGGCAGTACGGTGAAGCTTGTGATCCGGGAGGGGTGAGTAGTCAGGATCCAGTCCAGTAGAGTGCTGGTGCCAGTTTTGTAGCTCATTCTAGTTGTGGAGTCCAATATCTGTGTGAGGTTTGCTGATGTGACCATGTCCCTGGTGTCACCAGCATCAGGTCCCAACCAGTTTGTGTTGAAGTCACCAAGTGTGATGACTTCAGAGTCGGGTGGAAGTGATTTGATGTACTCCAGTACTGAATGGAGGCCCGGTCCCTTTTCTTTTGCGGGGATATAAATGATGATGACCGAGAGGGCTTTGTGCTGAGCTCCAAGCAGGATTTTGATATGCAATAGCTGGGCATTTGGTGTTGGTAGGTCAGTGTGGGCAGTGTGCCCATCAGGTTGTCTTTTAGGTAAAGGGCGCAGCCCCCTCCTCGGTTCAATTTTCGGTCAAGCCTAAAGATAGTGTAGCCAGGGATGGAGATTGTATGATCAGGAACCAAGGGGGTGAGCCAGGTTTCTACTACCACCAGGATATCAGGTTGGTGGGCATTTGCAAAGGCTTGTAGTTGATCAAATTTAGATAATAAGCTGCAGATGTTGAGGCAGATAATGGAGAGAGCGCCAAGGAGCTTGGTTTGGGTGGAGTTCATGGAAGACCGAGGGCCATGGTTAAGGTGAATGTTTTCAGATAATAGCAGGAGTAGGAGAAGGAGTTTCAGGGTGGCCAGGCGCAGTTCTCCGTGGGAGAACTTGTGGTACTTGATTTAGGAGGGTTTGTCTGCAGAAGTTTTGTGCATGCAAAACAGGAGCGTAGTGAGCTGTGGTGGTAGCGGGGCACACTGCACCCTGGTATGAAGGTGTGGGCACAGTGTGGTGTGGTGAGCCCTAGGGGTGAGAAAGTTGTCAGGTAGCATGGTGCAAGTGTGGCTATAGCAGAGATTATGCTTATAGCTATGCAGGGGATGGAAAGCAGGATGGAGGGAGCTGGAGCAATGGGGTGAGGACAAAAAGGAGGAGAGGGAGGCAGGGGATAGTAGGGAAGGAAGGCATAGTTTGTGGAGGGGGAAAAGAGAAAGGAGCTGCGAGGAAGGCTGAGGTGGATGTACTAAAACGTGAGGGCAGAGGAAGCAAGAGAAAAAAAAGAGGATTTAGGCAGGTAGGCGAGCGAGTGGGGGTGGGGGAGGGAATTCAGGCCCCGAGAGCAGAGGACAGAGACAGTTACAGGAGGGCAGCAGAATTAGGCAGGAAATATAACTCAGCAAAAATACAGTCCTCGGATTCGTCAGTGCACAGCAGAAGTAAAATACAGTTAGAACAGTTGTCGGATTCAGCAGTAAACAGTGTACACTATCAGCAGATAAACAAATTGTTTTTTAGCAACCACCGGGCAGCTACGCTTGGGGCAGAAAATAACAGTCCAGCCCCCTGGTCTGTAGGAGACCAGGAGATAGTGAGGTCGGTGCCGTGACAAAAACTGTGGCAGAGCGCAATGCTAGTCTATGGGCACAGCAGCCCTGAGCTCGGCCACGGAGTCAGCGGTCGCTGCAGCCAATCATGATCAGGCACAGAGGGCAAGGACCAATCGGGTAGAGCTCCGAGTGTGCTGGGCCAATGGCGGCACACACGGCTTTCCCGGACTGAGGTGGGCTTCCTTAACCGTCGCTGTGGATTAGGGAGGCGGCCAGAGGTTGCAAGAGACACATATGGTGGCTGAGTGGCAGATCTGCTGAGTCTGGTAGCAAAGGTGCAAGGTTCAAAGCCTGCAGTAGCACCAAAGATATTATTTTAGTAGGCTATGGGGGTTAGAGGCTTTGAGAGCCTTAAAACCTATAACTAACAACAGTCTGAATGTGATAGCTGAGTGGTAGAGCTGCTGATTGTGGTAGCAAGGGTGCAGGGTTTGATGCCTGTAGTGGCACAAGAATACAATTTTGGCAGACTATGGGGGTTAGAAGCTTTGAGAGTCTTACAGTATAGCTGACAATAGTCTGATACGATGGCTGAGTGGTAGGGGTGCAGGGCTTGAGGCCTGCAGTGGTACAAAGAAAGAAATATTTTTTAGCAGACTATGGGGGTCAGAGACTATGAGAGCCTTAGAAAGTAAGGATAAACTAGCAAGATATGGTGGTTAAGTGGTAGAGCTGTAGACTGATAGCAAGGGTACTGGGTTTGAGAACTGCAGTGGGAGAAAGGGCAAGTATTTTTCTTTCTAGGTAGGAAGAAGGAAGGGTTAAAAGCTAACAAATAGAGGTAGATGTTGGCTTAGTGGATGGGCTACAGACTTTGGAGTTGGGGGTACAGGGTTTGAGACTTGCAAGGGGACTAATGGAGGGCCAATGGGAAAGGAGGTGGAAAGGAGGGAGTAAAGATTAGAAGAGAAGAGAAAGGCAGCAGAAAGGATTAGGAGAGGAGCAGGAATGCAGCAACCCCTAGTGGTCTGAGTGTATAAGCTGCAAATGGGAAAGTGGACACTTAGTAAAAATAGGGGTAGGTCACATGATGTGTCATGTGACCTGTAGGCAATAATAAATAGAGCGACACCCCTGGGTGGGTGCCTGGGGCAGGGCAGTCCATGCACAGCGCAGATGGGGTAAGACCACTCCACAAGCAGGCTGGAAGGAGGCGTTACCTCTTAAGGCTCTCAGCAATCCCCTGTTCGAAGCTCCTTAGCTGGGCAGTGTTCTGATTGTCTGAAAAGTAAGTCCTCACCTCACTTTGAAGCCATTCCCTAAATTCACTCTCATTTAACAGGAGGGGGTCGAGCCTCCAGTTCACTGACTTGGGGCAGGAGGTAGGTGGCATCACAGAGAGCATCAGTGGGGCATGATCGGACAAGTACAAGGGAGCTGTATTTACATTTAGAATCTTACTTGAAACATTCAATGAAGTAAACCAGTAATCTAGCCTGCTGGCAGCTTATTTGGCTTCCAAGAAGTATGTATAGTCCCTCATAGTTGGATGAGCAAGCCTCCAAATATCTCGCAATTTATGCATAGTAAGTAAGTCTTTCAGGGCTTTGCTGGCCCGGGGGTGAGAGCTGGGCTTAGAGTCGGATCTATCCATGAGGGCATCCAATGTCAGATTGAAGTTCCCCCCTAGTCTAATGTCCATCTCCCCCGTCACCATCCCCATTAGTTCCTGTGAAAATTTATGAAAGACCTCCGGTGAGTCCTCATTCGGGCATAAAGATTTTCTAAAAGAATTTTCCCCGTGGGGGTATTAATTCTGGCTATTACCCATCTCCCCTCCTTGTCTGCCCTATGCTCCCGCAACTGCCATTTTAGGTTTTTATGGCATAAAATAGTGACCCCTCCTTTTGGTTTTGCAAGCTGCACTGTGAACTTCCCAGCCCACCCATTCCCTCATCAGTTTCTTGGATTCTATATGGGTCAGTTTTGTTTCTTGCAGGAAGGCTATATGCAATTTCAAAGATTTTAGTCGGGCTAGGATTTTTTTCCTTTTAATGGGCGAGTTCAAACCCCTCACATTCCAGGAGGTAGCCGTAATCATATCTTTACCCGCCATCTATTATGCTTATTAAAAAAATATTGCAGCCCTAGCCAGAGCAATAAAAGGTGTAGTTTGGTAACAAGATAACCACCAGTCAGCGTCTTTTGGTAATACCAGTCCCCTCCACCCACCCGTCCCTCAACTCCAACCCTATATGTCACATTTGCCATACCTATTGTAGGCCTTGTGGTCTCCATAACTTTTCTTTTAACTACCTCCCCACACTTTAACACTTGTGCCATACCTTTGCCTAAGAGGATCTCCCTCAGCAACACAGCCACCCATATATTAGGTAGCCTATGGTCAGGGAGTCCTCTCCTGGGAGTGGAGCTTGGCACCCTATTGGTACCCATCGCCTCGTCTCCTAATTGAGGCATTAAGAAACCCATAACTTGAACAATCTGAACAAACCTCGGGATCCTGGGAACCCCTATATAAACCACTAAGTCAATAGATAAAATAGTTAAATGCATAGTAATAAAACATCAACTTATTTCCTTGCAGGACAGAAAATAACACTGCCCCCATTTGCAATACAGAATGATTTACTGCAAAAACAGTTTCCAGTAGCCTTCTGAGTGGGGGTACTACTTGCTATCCAGGGCTTTGTATTCGCATGCTAGCAGCGTGCTATCCCCCTCTCACAGAGCCGCTTTTTACACCAAGGCTGCAGCCCTTGGGCTGGAGTCAGCTGTTATCCTTCCCGAACTATTCCCCACCAATTATAAAGGGCTACCTACTTCCAGGATATCAGCATGCTGATAAAATAATAGTCTAAAGCCTTTAGGTACCTGGATGCGGTGCCCCAGTCGCAGTTCACAGTGTTGCGCTGCTCACAATAGCCACAACTGCCAAACTGGGGAATTTAACCAACTCGCTTCGGTAGAGCAAGGGGGGGAGGGGTCTTCTACATGTGAGAGGAAGAACCAAAAGCCATGAATCAGGGGACAATGATTTTCAAACTGGGCCAGTATGAACTGGTATTGAGCTACTAGGAGATGCAAGGCAAATAATAAGTGCAGGACGACCGTAGCATGTGCCATGCTCATTTTGGAGTGGTCAGAGCAGGCACACCTACCTGCATGGGCCTCAGGGATTAAAACCAAGACAAAAATTCTCCACATGAGGATTAAGCCCAGCTGGTCCCCCTGGAAACCCTGCAAATTAAGCTATATGCTCCCAGAGAGGGAAGAAATTCATCTACAACAGTTTAGGAAGCAGTTCTGAATGTGTTCAACCAAAGTATCTGCAGTCCACATATCAGGGTGGTAGTGGATTTTCATCCTGTGTCTCCCCTCTGCAATCTGCCCAGTCCCTGCAGAGGGGGGCCCAGTTAGCCAGCAGGCTCTGGTCAGCTAGGTCTTCAGGCACCACTGGTTCTGGGTTCCCCCCAAGTCCAAAGCCACTGGGATAAGATCTCTCAAGGGCTCGAATCTGTTAGAGACTTTCACTGGGGTTGTTACTGGAGAAATTATGCTGTCATCAGATAGATTCTGTACTCTTTGGCGACTTCTGGAATGATTCGTCTTAGAACTGGGCTGTTTGTTGGGAGTGACCCTGCCAAGTTTTCTCGATTGGCCCCTCTGGACACCATGCCATTCGTCCCCTTGATCCTGTTCATTTTTCTGAGCATCAGAAGTAGTTTCCATGGGCATTGAGGAGGCCTCCATATTCTGCCAGTCAGCACCACGTGGTGGTGGTAAGGTTTGCTGTGGGTCTCACCCCCTCGGCTGAATAGTCAGTAAACATTGCTCTACCTCCCCAGGGGTATTAAACATGTGGAACACCCCAATGTATTGAACCCTCAGTATGGCAGGATATCTCAGAGAAGTTGCAATGCCCATCTTATAGAGCTGCTGTTTCACTCCGGCATATGCCAGATCCTGCGAGTAATCATACAGTTGAATTGAGCAGCCCTGCCAAATCACAGTCTTCATTCCCCTCGCTAACCTTAAATATCTTTCTTTCACAGGGTATCTTAGAAACCTGCAGAGTATAGGTCGAGGGCGCTTACCTTGTTTAGGTTTTGGGGCTAATGAGTGATGTGCTCTCTGTAATTCTGGTGGTGCCTCATGCTGGAACTTTAACATAGCTGGCAAAGCATTTTCAAGGAACAAGATCATGTACACAAATGCTCACAGCCTGGGAAATAAGATCCCAGACCTGCAGGCAATAATGTCAGAGGCTAAACTGGACATAGTAGCAATTAGTGAGACGTGGTTTACCAGTAACCACACTTGGGAGACTTCAGTACCTGGCTATGTATTGTTCAGAAGAGACCGAGGTGCAAAAAGGGGGGGAGGGCCCTGTATGTTAATGAAAATATCAAAGCTACAGAAATTCAGAATACACATAATGAGCCAGAAGAACTGTGGGTCACCCTGGAAACAGGAAATGGGACAGCCATAAGAACTGGGGTTGTCTACAGGCCCCAGACCAGAGGGAGGACATAGACACATTACTGTTAGAAGATATACAAAACATGACAGCTAAAGGGGAGGTTCTGATAATGGAGACTTCAACATGCCAGATACAGATTGGTCAATACCAGCAGGAACATCGGCCAGAACTAGACACATAGTGGATTCCCTGCAGGGGAGGGCCTCAAACAACTGGTACAGCAACCACAACAGACAGGGCTATCCTAGATCTAGTACTGACTAACAAAGAAGGGATCACAGATCTCCAGGTAGAAGGTCACCTGGGGGCCAGTGACCATCACATGGTATGGTTCAATTTGGCTACTACATCTAAATCATCCCATTCCAAGGCAAAATATGGGACTTCAGAGGAGCTGACTTTGATAAGATGGCCAACAGAGTTAGCTAGCTCGGCAAAAGAAACACAGGTGAGGAGGTACAGGCAAAGTGGGCAAGCATTAAGATACAATACTTGAAGCAACATCCCATTGTGTTAGACAGAAAAGGAAGTGTAAAAAGAAGGAAACCACTTTGGTTCTCAAATACAGTAGCAGAAAAGGTCAGAGCCAAAAGGCTGGCTTTCAGAAAATATAAAAGGAACACAGCGGGATGAAGATAGGAGGCATACCAAACTGCCCTAAGGGAAGCAGGCAAGGCAGTAAGGCAGGCAAAGTCCCAAACTGAGGAAACACTAGCACGGGACAGTAAAAGAAGGTGACAAGACTTTCTATAGATACATTAGTGAAAGGAGAAAGTCCAGAGGGGTATTGCTAAGCTTAATGGAGGAAAGGGAGCATGTGAGGAGGAGGACCCTGTAAAGGCATCTATCCTAAATAGATACTTTTGCTCAGTATTTACTGAAGAGAAGGTAGGGCAGGGCCCACAGCTCAGCATCATGGACACAGGGGGGAGGGAGGTGAGCACTACTCCCTTCACAAAAGAAAGGGTCCTACAAGAGCTTGCTAAGCTCAGGGTGGATAAGGCGATGGGACCTGATGGCATACATCCCAGGGTACTTAAGGAGCTAAAGGAGGAACTAGCAGAGCCTTTAGCAGAATTGTTTAGTGAGTCTCTGAGCACAGGAGAGGTCCCAGAAGACTGGAGAAGGGCTCATGTGATCCCACTCCACAAGAGTGGTAGCAGGGAGGAGGCAGGGAACTACAGACCGGTCAGTCTTACCTCAGTAGTGGGCAAGATTATGGAGGTACCCCTTAAGGAAAGGATAGTGCAACACCTGGAATCCATAGGGGCACAGGATCCAAGACAGCATGGGTTTACAAAGGAAGGTCCTGTCAAACTAATCTCATAGATTTCTTTGACTGGGTAACCAGAGTGGTGGACCAAGGGGGAGCAGTTGATGTCGCCTACCTTGACTTCAGCAAAGCTTTTGACACTGTTCCACATAGAAGATTGATAAATAAGCTGGGTAGGCTCGGGTGGGTCGGAAGTTGGTCAACTGGGTGGCAAACTGGTTGACTGGCAGAAAACAGAGAGTGGTGGTAAATGGTATACAGTCAGAAGAGATGCAAGTCACAAGTGGGTACCTCAGGGATCAGTCCTGGGGCCAGTCCTATTCAACATCTTCATTAGTGACCTCGTAGATGGACTAGAGGTAAGGCTTGTCTGTTTGCAGATGACACCAAGATCTGCAACAGAGTAGATGATCCAGATGGGGTGGGCAGAATGAGAAGAGATCTGGATAAACTAGCAGAATGGTCAGAAGAGTGCAACTGGGATTTAATGCAAAGAAGTGCAAAATCATGCACATAGGGAAGAGAAACCCTGAAGCCACTTATAGGCTGGGAGGAGTTGCTAGCAGTCACAAGGAGAGAAAGAGACTTGGGCATCATCATCACTGATGACCTAAAATCATCAAAGCAGACCTCTAAAGCAGTAGGTAAGGCTAGGGGGTGTTAGGGTGTATTAGTAGGGGTATCACAAGTCGTAAGAGGGAGGTAATAATCCCTCTGTACAAGACATTGGTTAGGCCCCATCTGGAGTACTGCGTAGTATTGGAGGCCACACCTTCACAAGGACATTAACCAAATTGAGGCAGTCCAGAGAAGGGCAACCAAAATGGTGCAGGGACTGCATCAGAAGACATATGAGGACAGATTACAGAGCTCAATATGTATACCCTTGAGCAAAGGAGGAGAGAGGTGATATGATGAGACATTTAAACACCTTAAGGGCATAAACAAGGTGAAAGAGTCTAACATGTTTAAATATAAGAAAAATAGCAGGACAAGAGGACACAGCATGAGATTAGAGGAGGCCGATTAAGGGGAATGTGAGGAAATTCTTTTCACAGAAAGAATTGGTAGATGCATGGAATGGCTTACCACAAGAAGTGGTGGCTATGAATACAGTGCAGGGCTTCAAACAGGCATGGGATAGGCATAAGGGAGCAATACAAATGACTATGAATAGATAGGTCACTGACAGAGCAAAGGCCGATGGCACATTTATAAGGTAGAAAAAGAAATGGGCAGACTGGATGGGCCTTGCGGTCCTTATCTGCCGTCAACTTCTATGTTTCTATGTTTCTAAGATCATATCTCTACCCTCCATGCCTTCAGGGATGCCCAAAATCTGGATATTCTGCCTTCTAGCCCTGTTCTCTAAGTCATCCACCTTCGATAGCAAGTATTGTATTTGTCCAAGAGGTTCCCTCAAATAGCCATCTTGCTGGGACAGCTGATCTACCTGCACCTTCACCAGTTTCTCTGTGCCCTCCACCCTGAGAGCTAACAACTTTAGATCTTCAGTGATCTTTGAAGATGAAAGCTTAAATTCCGTTGTGTCCTGCAGTACTTTGCTCAGCATCGCTGTCATGTTAGCAATATCCTGAGCCATGTTGGTCAAGGGGGTTTGCGTAGCCATTGCCCCCTCAGGCTTGCTGATTTGCTGCCCTGCTCCCACAGTTCATGCTGGGTACTGTGAGGACTTGATGATGCTGCTGCTGTGGCCTAAAACATGGGCACTGCACTGTAATGCCAGTCTGGTTACACCCGACTTTGATGCCTGAAGCCTTGCTCGATTTTCTCGAAAAGTGGCTTAAATTACAGCGCTAGAGTCCCAGTGCACAAATTTGCCTTTTTATTGCATAGATACATGTTTTGGATGTCCAGATGGGTGCACGGGGGTATCTCAGGTCCCTCTGGCTAGATTTAGTATGCCACCATGTTGGTTGCCAGGCTCTGCCCCTCTTAGATGTTCTTTTCAATGCCTTCTGTCACTTTGCCTTAAACGCCCTTTCTAGAACTCACCACTGCTCTCTTTACTCTTCCATATCACTCTCCTCCCTATCCTCCCATCAAGATCATCACTCCTCCATCATCACCACTCAATATTGGTTCTGCACACTCACTCCCTACCTAGTCTTCCTACTATCCCCTGACCCTCACACTTCCTACCACCTTCTAACGAGGGATCCTCACTCCTTCGCCCTTTCTCGACCTCACTCCAAATCAGGCAAACCAGCTTTCTCCTTTCACTGCCCTAATTTGTGGAACTGCCTTCCCTCCTCACTTCGTATGCTTCCATCACTAAATCTATTCAAAAAGACCTTATGGCACTCGCCACTTTCACCCTGCTAGTGCCCTCAATTCCTCTCATTTGCTGCTTGAATCCCGTGACCCCTTGCACTCTACTCCCTTTTCTGTGCACCTCTAGCTTGTAGCAACTGCTCATCCTGCACTGCACTTTACAGCCTCTCACTAGGTAACAATCCAGTACTTTTTTCTTTTTACTCAATCACTGCTGCTTTTCGTACTTGTAACTTACTTATTGCACTTGCCTCCCCCAGGGAATGTACTGTTTTCCTGATGCTTGGCATTTGCCTTCTTGCTGTTTTTGTCTGACTGTATATTGTTACTCATATTTGGCGTATAATTTTTTCATGTACTGTATCATTGCCTATCACAATGTATACTGTTTATTATTGTTGTACTTTGTTTTAACTGTACCTCCAATTTTTCCCCCTCCCCCGGGTCACACCTGGAAACGAGCCCCGACTCTGTGTGCCTCTCCAGGTTATCACAATTTAAACAAATGAATAATTGGAGAAAAGCTGACAGAAAACATTAATTCTGAACTTATTATATGTAGTCTGCATACTCATTTCTTGCTTGCCTTTTCCATTTTCCTTCTAGAGAATTCCTGAAGCTCTAAGGTTACCTACAATATCAAGTCTACCATTATTTTCTATTTACAGCATGCATTTTATTTTACCCTTTTGATTTATTTGAAGCACACATGCTAAAACAGCAATTTGATTTTTATTTCAGGTTTAATTTAAAGATTTTGAGAGCTTTTTATAAAATTATCGACATAGCCTTTTTACATCAGATTTTTTTTTAGATCAGCCAACATTCCCCAAATATAATGGGTCTGGCTTGGGTTTTCTATTAAAAAAACAAGCATTTTTCAATGCCAAAAGTTCACCACATTACTTAAGGAAAAGCATGAGGAGGCGCTCCATAGAGTTTAATGGGGTCTATTTGTAAAAGCTTGTTTTTATACCTTCCAGTGACAATTTTGTCAAAGAAAGGCAGTTGCTTAACTAACAAGTGTGACACTTGGACAGCTGGTTCTGATCGCTCTATGGTTTTTGTAATATAAAAATGTAGTGTGATTGTCTGTCACGAAAAATCCTGTGCCTGGGATGAAAAATCCCCCCCCCCCAACAGATATCAGTTCAAAATACATGATATATGTTAAACAGCAGATCTCTGAACGCAATTAACCTGTCAGTTTGCTTTGAAGCCAGGAACTAATATATCCATTTTATGACGTCCTCAGGAACGTCAGTAAATTGTACCTGGTGTCATAAAAAGTCCTTTGATGTGTTTGAGAAAGGAAACTGCTCATGGATCAAAGGGACTGAGAAATTGCAGTCTTAATTAAGAGTGTCATCATTTGGAAAATGAGTCTTGCTGGAGTCACAGAATTCAATACCTTGATGGGACTTCCTGTTTTGTATATATATATATATATATATATATATATATATATATATATATATATATATATATATATATATATATTTTATGTATCCTGAAAGGGAGGAGCTAGAGGATGACATCATGAAGAGGGTTGAAACACAGCATTTTTAAGCTGCAGGCTGTATTCCATTTAAACACACACATGTTTGGACTCTGAAAAAGCAACATCAGGCACTGTTAGAAGGTATACATGAGAAAGAGAATTCTAAGTGTACTGTGGTAGGAGATTTTGTTTGCACTTTAAACCTGTTTTTTTAAGTGATTTGTATGTTTTGTGATATATGGTTCTGTAATTACATTTTACATTTGTATCTATTTTTAAGTAAACATCTTACTTTAGAGACTACTTGGTGTGCCTTTGAAATTCTTTATTTGACAAATGAAGCATATATGGTTAAAGTTGACACTTTGCAAAGCTATTGGTAATACCAAACTGGGAAAAGGTAAGAGTTTATTCTGAGGTCTTTCATAGAGTTTTAAGGGTTCATTTTGTACACCTGGTTAGGTGCCCGTAGGCAAAAGATATCTGGCCAACTGAAGAGCAGAATTATCTGAGCCTGTACATTGGGTATGCTGGCAAGAGGTTCACAGTTTGAATCCCTATAGAACTTGAGACCAAAGTTTGATTCGAACCCACAAAACAGACAGGAGGGTTACCCTGTTCTGTTAACTGTTCACAATACTGCACTTGGAGGTTGGCACTGTGGGAGCAGAGGGCCAGACCTGCTGAGTGGGTTTGTGACAACAAGGACCTTCTTAGGTAAGCAACTGCATTTCTTTGACGAAATTGTCACTGGAAAGTATAACAGGTGTAACCCCCCCTACAAATGGGGGTTCCTAAAAGCCTTCCTGGAGCTTGCCTAAGTGCTCCCTGCCTAACTGGTGTTCAGCGTAATGCTGTTTGAATGCTGTTTGGGCACTGTGAGTGCTTTTAGAGCCTCTGGTACTGTCTCTTTAAGAGCTGCCTGCCTGCAGGCTTTGTTAGCTTGCAAGGGGGACTGTGGGTTTACTGCTCAACTCCCACTCGAGCTGCTGTTTGAATCGCTCTGTTTCTGCTGTTGATAAGCGAGCAGAGGGAGCATTGTTGAAGGATGTAACTGTTTTCTGGAATGAATATAGCGTGGCAGTAAAACTGTTGTTTATTTAATCTGTTTCCCTTGCAGCTGGGACTTTGTGTATTCTGCCCTCCATTTTGGATCAGAACTGCCTTTTGGATCCAATCAGAAGGGAGGGGCACTTAATGGTGTGTGGTGACCAACCAGAATCAGGACTCTCTTGGAGCCAGGCTGGCCATAGGGGATACAGCCAGTAATTCCTGGGAAGTGAAGTTCTGAACTATGGCGCCTTTTGCACCAATGAGGGCAGTATTGAGTGACTGGCATATGCAGCCCTCCAATGGGATCGGGTGGTGCCTGAACTACATTTCTCTGCCCAAACTGCCAAAGTGCTTAGAGTCATCGGTGATCGTGAAGGTAGAAGGAGCTCGGGCTCCTGCGCTGTGCAAGTTTTCACGTGGGAAGCACATGTGCAGGCCAAGAAGTCGGGCAGCAGAATCACCATAAGGAGCGGACAAGATCCTTGGAGGAGTGCAGACAGAGGGGGCTGTATGATTACAGCTACCTACCAGGCTAACCCTGTAGAGGACTGGAGAATCGGCTTTAATCGCACTCGGTCTGTCAGGACAAGTGAGGCTGCGTTGTTCACCCGGTTTGATCAGTGAAAGTGATCGGGAGTTTGGAGCAGCTGCCTAGTATGGTACCCCTCTGTGTTACATATAAATGTGTGGAGCAGCATCTGGATCACAGGCCAAGTCCTGCAGTGGTGTGAGAGGGATCTCTCTGCAGGAGTCGCTAGTACTAAACCAGGGTAGCTCCCTGTCAGATGTTCCTTTGGAGGGAAAGATTTGTCTGTCTGTTTCAGTGGCTGCATGAATTTTGCCTGCTGGCTCTTACAGATCAAATCTAGGTACCAAATGCTTATTTTCTCATCAAGGCCCCAACCAGCTGCACTGAATAGGCTAGCCTTGTAAGGCCTGGGTACCCAAAGACAGTGACTGATAGGTTTGGCCTGTGCACAGTGCCCTGATATAGTAGAGTGTTAAGCTAATCAGCCTGATTTCCCCCACCTGTGTTTCTTTCCCCTTCAATAAATCAGATTTGTTGTTTGCAAGGTACACTGTCTGAACTGTATATTTGTGCTCCCCTCTTGTGCATGGGTTATTGTGTCACTGTATCTTATTTTAAAGGGGGTCCTCGGCACCAAGTTGGTCTTTCCACTTTGGGGGTAAGTGTGAGTCATAACCCTTGGGTGAGAAGTGTTCGTGGGTCACTAGTGGAAGGAAAGTTGGGTTGCAGTGACCCAGAGGGCTGTGACCAAGTCGTGTTTGACTGTTCCATCCCCGCCCTCTGGGTGGAGGCACCCACCATTTGATCCAGGCCCCTCAACCTGCTAGTGGCAAAGCAGGCAGGGGTAGTAGCCCTTGGGATAGTGCCCCCTGGGGGTTACCCAAGCATTTGTCAATGCCGAATGTTTGCTTGCTGGCATTGACATTGGTAGTGCAGGAGTTGGAAAGATGCATAATAGGAATGCCAGTGAAGTATTGAACTGATGCCAACTCCACCCCCACCCTGCAGAGACTGACAGGCATTGGGGTGTGCCTTTGGGTCATTTTCCATAACGCTCATGCCATTTCACCTCACCCTACCCAGCAGACACCGACAGGTGTCAGTGTGTGCCTTGGGGTCTTCGGGCCTTACACTCACCCCATTCCACAAGGAGATACACTGAGATGGGTGCAGTATAGGAGAATGGGGTGAACATTGGAACTGAAGACCCCAAGGCACACCTGGATGCCTGCCACTGGTTGCAGGGTGGGGGTGGAATGGCGTGAGCATTACAGCCAATGATCCCAAGTCACACCCCCGATACTCCAAATTTTCAGCATGGGTTTTTGTGACCCCACCTCATGAACAATGGCACTATCATTTCATTACTCAATCCCAAAAGGTGATTTTGCACAGCGACTGCATCATTTGGTGCCATAGGTGTGAAAACACATTTTGGGCAGGATGTGAAAAATGACAGCTATACTGATCATGAGATGGTGTGAAAAAATGGCACTGTGGAAAATCTGGAATGAAAATATGAAAAATTGGCAAAGTTACGAGCGTGTGTAGAAACTGTGCAAAGCATGCCTGTAACGCAATAATTATTTGGAATTTTTTCACCAAATTTTCAACATGGCCATTTGTGGACCTCTCCTCATGAACAGTGCCACTGTGATTTTGTTAATCTGTCCTGAAAGCTGATTTCCCTCAGTGACTGTGCCATTCTGCGCCACAGGTGTGAAAACACATTTTGGGCAGGATGTGAAAAATGACAGCTCTACTGTTCATAAGGAGGTGTAAAAAATGGCGATGTTGAAAATCTGCAGCGAAAATATTAAAAACTGGCGAAGTTATGAGCGTGCATAGAAATTGCACAACGCAAGCTCATAATGCAGTCATGTTTTGGAATCTTTTCACCAACTTTGCAACATGAGCTTTTTGGGACCTCTCCTCATGAACTGTGGTACTGTCGTTTTGTTAATTGGTCATGAAAGGTGATTCCGTGCAGTGACTGTGAAATCTTCTTTCAGGACGGAGAAACAAAATGACAGTGCCAGTGTTCATGAGTTGGGGTCCCAAGAACCCCTTGTTGAAAATTTTGGGCCAAAAGTCCTACAAATGGCTGAGATATCAACCTAAGTTGAACCCCCCCCATTGACTCCCGATATAGGGCTTACCGTGAATTTCTTCAGTTTGCAGTCAGCTTTTGAAGAGTGCAGACGCATCCCAGTCCACAGAAGATCGCTGCTCCCGACCTCTGGAGATAAGTACAGGATGGGGGGGGGATGCGGGGAGGTGGGTGCACAGAGTGAGGGTCGGGATGGGGAGGGGATGAGCGAAATTGCAAAGGACCTTTTTCTTTTTTGCAGGTTAAAAAAAAAGACTCCAGGGGACCGTTTTCTTTACTTACAGGTAAAAAAAAAATACTTTTGGCACACTGGGGTGGTCTCCCAGTGTGCCACATGAATTTGGGGGGAGCCTGATGCCGACAGGGATTGGGCACCCCGTTAGCAAAGAAATTGAGCTTGGAGAGTGGGGGCACCTGACATTGGAATTGGGCATGCCGGTGTTGGGAAAATACGTACACTGTCTCTGCACACTGGGGTGGGCTCCCAGTATGCCACAATATGGGGAGGGGGATACATGCTGACATGGGGATTGGACACTCCGATATTGACTTTCACAGGTATTGTGTGGTTTCCGCACATGCGCAGAAGCAGTGGCACTACCGCACATGTGCGAAATCAGCTGCATTCCACACATATTTGTTCCGTGACCGAACAGCAATCAGCTGTTCGGCTGCTCCTTCTTTTGAAGTTTTCGCACACATTATTCATAGCAATAAGTTTGCAGCACCCAGGCGTGGCAAACTTAAAAAAAAAACTGCAGATTTTTGCATGCATATACAGTATGTTGCAGAACAGAGGGCCTGGACTGTTCAGGGCCTTGTAAATTAGAAACAAACCTACAAAATAATCTTACTGATTAACAGGCAGCCAGTGCAGACTGTGGAGTATGGAGTGTAATATGGTCTAAACTGTGAATGGAAGTTAGCAAATCAGTTACAGCATTCACCAGTTGAAGGTGGCAGATTAAGATTGTAGCCAAAGATCTCATACAGCATGGTGCAGTTATTGTGATGGGGTGACAAAGCATGCACCAGCATTGTCATACATCAGATGAAGGTAGGGGCCTTTTCCGAGTAATGTTTTTCTTGAACAGGGAAAGTAAGCCCTCTGTCAGAAGGCATTGCCTATCTCCATAAATAATGGAATTAGTACCTCACATTTAGCTTTTATTTGCTCTGGTAAAAATATGCTGTGCCTTGCTTATGTACCAATTTGACTTGTCATGTATTCTATATATTATTTGTATTTTTTTTTTCTTCAACTGAACTTTTACTTTCTGCTTGCCTGCAGTCAGAGAATGCGGGTGAGATCAAAGTAGTTTTCTGTCACTGTGGGGGCAGCCCCAACTCTCTTTGGCCAGTTAGCAAGCAGAAACACACCTATGCCAAGGCACTCCTGGCCATGCCATACAACACATGCATCAACCAAGTTTACTGACAGAATTTACCACCAAATGATCACCAATACCATGCTGTTGCAGTGCGTATGTTACCCTGCCATTTCAGCCATGTTTCTTGCTGCTGACAAGTTCCATGTGGTGTTGATGATGGTAGAAGGGTCCAAAGGGAACTTAGGGAAGCAGACAGCAGAAAAGTTATGGCTGTGAGCGAGTGTGTGCATGGATTCTTGTGGCTGGGACAGGGAAGTTGGGACATCTGAGACTCAGTGTAAGGGTCAGGTGTTTTTATCCAAAGGGCTGGGCCTGGTGCTTTGTCATTGTCAGCATGAGTTCAGGTCACTTGTCATTGACTGTTGCAGAAAGCAAACTCAGCTACAAACCTCATGCCCCAGTGGTCCCCACCCACCCCCAGCTAGGCTATTTAACAGTGGTGCAGCTGCTAGCAATTCTAGAGGGCCTGGGTGTAAGGGTATGTTATAGGCCCCCTAGTTTGAAATAGCTTCCATTTTGAAATATAAGAGTTTGCTTACCTTAACCAGTTTGGAAAAATGAACTCAAATTTCTGTTTCTGAGCCTTTTGATCAGCAAAGACATCAACTGACATTTGCACTGGTAAAAAACAGATGCAGCATTAAGCACTTTGTTGTGAGGGTCAAACATTCTGCTCTAATGAAATAAAGAATTCTGAAAACTTTGTTTTGTCTCTTATTTTGGTAGCAGCTACAGGACCTTTAAAAAATATACTGTTCTTATGCACTAATAACTACAGGAGTCAAAGTCATGATTGAAATTAAAGAAAGAGAGCCTAGGTCAATTACTCCCAGTCTAATGGGTTGTAGAGTGGGTCATCCTTGTATATGCTCTCTGACATGACCTATGACCCCATCATCAGACAGTCACCACAGCCAATTTAAATTAATTGACAGACTACTCTGCTGCATACTGCAGTGTGACTACCACCTCCGCCTGGCCGACACCTGCCATACAACAGCAACACAAATGTAGTTCAGCTGGGCCTGTCTTAGTTGTTCAGTTCTATTTTTGCTTGGAGTTAAGCTGGATTTGGACTGTAACTAAACTATTAATATAGTGAAAAGCACAGAGTCAATCAACTTAGTCTTCAATTCAAGCACAAGCAAGCGCACAGTGAAAGTCACATCACCGAGTCTGACACAGTGACACTCACACACCGACCCAGACTCACCCAATCTGGAAACTAGGAGAATTTAATTAAATGAATAAATAGTTCTTCACCTCCTCCTGCTGCTGCTGCTGCAGCTGCTCTGCAGCTCCGTTGCTCCAACCACCTGGCGAACTCAAGTTCTAATTTTTAAGTGAAGTCTGTCGTCAGGCGGGACATGCCTTGATGATGATTATTTGTGCCAATAATATATGAAGTGGTCTGGGGGTGATGGGGTCAGTGAACACAACAAGATGGAGCTAGAACAAAACAGATTCAGAACAATGTCAGACTTGGACTGAGCACTCACGCATGGCTCCGGCAGTCTTAAGAGTCACTCTACTCCTCTCCTCACGCACTACATGACCAACTACTACATGCAAGCAAGCAAGCAAACTTTATTTATATAGCACCTTTCTTAAAACCAAGGCACTTTATAAGTTAACCATAAACATACAAATTAATAAAACTACAAGTATATAAATATAGATGAATTAAAATCATCTGGAAAGGCCATCTGAAAGAGATAAGTCTTAAATTGAGACTTGAATCTCGACGGTCAGGCATTCTCTCAACCGACCAGATAGAGAATTCCACAGGGTAGAGGCTGCAAAGAAAAACCACATGCACCAGATGTCTTCAAATGCACCCTGGAATCTCTAGCAATCCCTTATCGGCGGATCGGAGGGTGATAGGGAGCCAGAAGATCTTGCAGGTAGCTGGGTCCCAGTTTGTTTAGAGGCTTTGAAGGTCAGAGACTGACCTTAAGGTGATCTGCCACTGAACAGGCAGCCAGTGCAGTCCATGCAGCACAGGCGTAACATGGCTGATCCTAGATGTACCAGTCAATAGTCTGGCTGCCGCATTCTGCACTAGCTGCAGGCAGTGGATATCAACTCCAGGAAGCCCTAGTAGAGGGCATTGCAGTAGTCAAGACCAGTGGTGAGAGGCTTGGACCAATGTTGGAAGGTCATCCGGGGGACCAGGTGTTTCACTGAGCAATGTTCCTCAGGTGGTAAAAGAGGATTTGACAATGGCAGACACCTGAGATTTCAGAGTCAAGCTATCATCAAAACAACAACCCAAGTTACACACCCAGTCAGAGGTAGTGAGCTGGATGCCATTGAGCCATATGCCAGATGCCTGCCCAGCCCTGAAACCCACCCCTGGATGACCAGGGTCCACGACCAACATTTGAGTCTTGTCTGGGTTCAGTCTCAGCCAGCTGGTGCTCATCCAGTCCTTGATCTTGGCGAGACAGTTATTAAACACAGAGACTGCACCCCCCTGTTCAGGTAGAAAGGACAGACTGTCAGAGAAGAAAGGCATGATTTTCCTGTTGACATGCACACTGGTACAGTACCTTACCACATGACTCTTTCAGTCTGCTACACACAAAGTGATGTGGTATAAGGGTGCACACTGTGAGCAGTGGCTCTGTAACCCCGCTGCTCTTGCACAGTGTCACTCGCTCTGTTTCTGGATGGATTAGAAGGAATCCTCCAGTCCATTACAACAAGTGCTGCCACTGCGTACAGTCAGTCAGCTGCTGTTCAGATTCAGGAGTCTGCATTAGATTAGAAACAAACCAAAGATCACGACATTGACCATTCCTAAGGGTGCTACTACTGACCAGAACATGGCACTGCAAGAACAACACTAAAAGTAAGCACACATGCACCACTATTAGAATTAAGTGGATTTATTCACACATACAGGAACAACCAGAGGTGGTGGTTCCATAACTGTCGTGAGCTCTTTCTATAATGCTCCCGATTGTGTATACTTCGTTTTATTTTGCTCTGCATTAGATTGTCTTGCAGATTATATGAAGATAGTTTGTCCATATAGTGGTGTACACTTTGTCAAGTAGAGTGGGGCTTTGGTGACTAGGGCCCAACAGATAAACTGCCAATGCAGTTTCATATGGATAACTTAAATACCAAGTTATGTCCTTGGGTGCCAAATGCAGATTCAAAATCTGCACAATGGGCCCTATGTGTGAATGCAACACATGTGTGTATATACATACAAGCAGCAGGCACACACAACAAGGCTGAGCAGCATGCACAAACTGCATGCAGCTGCATGTGTAGGTGGCCCCCATGGAGCTGCATTGCATCTGTGCTATGCACAGGTAGAGGGGTGTGGCCCCATAACAGCATGTGCACCACCGATGCTAAGCACCTCACACGCTGCACATGATGCAGTAGTCATATAGGGAAGTCTCCTTAACAGGTGTGTTCAGGAGATGCAGGGGACAACAGGTTATGAAAAACACAAACAAGTTTCCCAGTCACAACCCCTGGCTGCCACAGCAGAGCACCCCTGCCTGTGATGGACCTGGAGTGCACTGGAGGGCAGATACCAGCTGTGCCGCAGGCATGCCAGTGACCACTACTGCCTGGCACAGTGGCATGTGTGTGAACAACAGGGCAGCACACAGCTCCCATGGCACTGCCACAGACCCCTCCCATGGCCCCCCAACCCCAACAGGGAACAGAACCCCTCCTACATTGACCACGGCCAGAGGCATCATATCAGCAGCATCACAGGGGTTGCAAAACACAGTTAGCCACCAAATGTGGGATACACATGGCAGAGAAACCATGTATCAGGGGTGCCTAGGCATTGCAGTGGACTGCAGAGGGTTAGAAAAGATTTCATAGGTGTCCTGACTTTACCCCTGGCCACACCTAGATGATGCCCCTGGTCCCAGTCTCCTTGCAGCCCGTAGATCAGCAGTGTGCCTCCCAGACCACGGCACAGCTGTGCCACCATGAAATAAAGACCAGGACACATGTGATAGTCAAACCGCACTTTACTGCCACTTGGAAAAAATTAACACAGTGCGAAGGAAGCACAATACAGGCAACAGCCCATGGACAGGGCATACAACAGCAAAAACATGCAATGTGCATGAGCATGACAGTCCACTATATAAAATGCTTGGCATAGGACACTGGCACGGCCAGTAGAACACAGCTGTATGGCAGCAGATGTGGGGTATGTGGCGAGCTGCAGCTATGTATCCCCATCCTCCATGGAGTCTTCGATGGATCCCCACTGTGTTGTTTGGATCCAGCCTCAGTGCTGCAGCACCAGCCACTGCATGGACCTCTGTAATCCTGCAATGAGAAGAACACAGAGGGAGGACAGGCAAGAGCAGGATACAAACGCAGTGCCCAACATGTATATGTGCTGCAAACAGGTACCCTACAATCCCCAGCACCTAACTCCGAGGGTTCGACCACCCTCCACATTTCTCCCACCTCATCCTTGTAATAGATGTTGGTGTGCCCCACCCACAGGGAAAAAAAGTATGGTGCCTGCTGTTGCCAGCATGCTCTCCAAAGCACCACCATCAACAATCTGGCACCATCAGGTTGCTCCCGCCTGACCAGGGCTAGCTCAACTGGATGGCCCCTGTGTTCCTAAGGGAGACAAACATGAAGCAAAAGGTTAGCTGTACAGCCCACACTTCACATGTAATACACACATGACACACCCTGCAGGTTGCATACGCACCTGGACAGGTACCTCCAGCTACAGAATTGTGCCCCCCTTGGGTTGTCCAGATGGACATCTCTGACACCCTCCACAATTTTGGAGGGTATGGCCCAACTCACTGACCTCTGGTGCATTTTCAATAGCTGTATCCCAACTGCTGCCTTTGGTACCTGAATGGGAGAGGTGTGGCCCAGTGATGCCTTGCACATCGCACACCATGCAGGTGTGGCCTGCCCACACCTATTAATAGGTGCATTCATCCATTGTGGAGGGTTTTGCACCATAGGTAGCCGCGTTAATGTCTGCACACCTGCCATCATGTAGGTCATCATGTCTTGCAGGGTGTGTCCAGAAATTCTAATGAATGTCCTCCTGCTGGATGCTGAGGTGGAGCGCAAGTGGTAGCGGTGGCCTAGTCCATGGCTGTGTGTCTTCAGGCCACGTCTGGATGCCTTTTCCATGCATGACAGACACTGTATTGTGAGATTCCAGTTTGACCATACCACCATTGCACATCTGTGCGACCTTGTATGGGACTCCATGGCACCATGTACCTGTCAGTCCTGGGCGATGTCCATGGAGACAAAGGTGCCCTGTGCACTCTCCTACTATAACCACAGGCTCTTTCCAGAGGGTGGTGGGGAATGTCACAGGTGTCAGCCAGTCATCAGTGTGCAGAGCACTGGTGCAGGTCACTGATGCACTGCTGCAGCATGTTCATGACCACATCACATTCCCCAAAGTCACTGCAGACATGCAGGCCACAAAGGCATTTTATGCCATGCATGGCATGCCAACTGTACTTGGAGGGGGGTGATAGACTGCACCCATGTAGTGATTATGGCACTCATGGTGGATGAGGAGGCATATAGGAACAGGAAGGGGTACACAGTATTAACTGCAAGGCAGTATGCAACCTGGTGGGTATCATCACCAACATGCGTGCCAAGTACCTTGACTCCTGCCACGATGCTTATGTCTTCAGCAGGTCCAAACTGTGTGCCCTACTCCCTGCAGCCAGGGTGAAGGGATGGCTGATCGGTGAGTATATGCCTGCAACATCTATGCTAGCCATGCCGCTGCCTTGCCACAGGTCTTTGCAGTGTGTGTTCTGTACCCTCTGCATAAGGTGATACCCACTACAGCCGTACCTGATGACACCGTACTTGGAGCCACAAGGTGCCGCAAAGGAGGCATACAATGATGCCCACAAGAAGACACATGCAGTCATTGAGAGGACCATAGGAGATGATGAGGATGAAGTTCTGGTACTTGGGTCAAACAGGTGGCAGAATGATGCTAGCCCTAGGAAGACCTGCAAAGGTGTTCACGGCATGTGCCATGCTGCACAACATTGCTGTGTGCTGCAGGTACCCATATGCAGGACAGCCATAGAGATGACTTGCTGGGTGCAGACAGGGGTGAGTGTTGCCTGGGGTATGCCACTGAGACACTGACAGGATGGGTAGCACACCATGCACTCATGCAGGGGGTATTTCGCGGGGGGAGGGTTGGTGGGGCACGGTGATGACTGCAGGACAAGAGTGCTCTCTGTCCCAGGGGATTCATAGGTGTATGGTGATCACATGTATGGCAGTGGAGGGCTGTGAATGAGGGGTACAGGGCTATATAGTGGGGTTATGTGGCATAGGACTGTGTACATGCCACACTGACACTATGCTGTGTGCATGTTGCTGGTTGCTGCCATCACACCTTCTTGTATGATTGCTGTCCTAGTCATGTAAAGGGCTATGTGCCCAGATGCTGTGATATTGCTGGTGCCTTGCCCCCTCTGTATGGACGTTGGTCAACCTGTGTCCCTGGCCCATGCTATAGCTGGGTGTTACCCTGGTCCACTGGTGTGCTGTTGCTGGTGGGTGCTTGTGAGCTTGTGCCAATCACTTGTGACTTAGTACATGGGGGGAGGTCTGGCAGGTGCCTGCAGGCTGTACTGGTCACCTGTGACTCAGTACCTGCGGGGCTGGTGGGTGCCTGTGGGCTTGTGCCGGTCACCTGTCACTCAGTACCTGAGGAGCTGGTGGATGCCTGCAGAGTGGTGTCATATGGCTCTGCCTCAGGCCTTGGGCAGCTGCCAAGTGGTGGCAGTGACGGCACATCCAGACATGGCATGGGGAGGCCTGGCTGACCATGCTGCCCCCTGATAACAGGTGTTTTGACAACCTGTCGAGGAGGTCACCAGTCTGTCAATGCCACGCAGGATACCCTGTACATCATCTGTCAGGGCTATGAGGGCCTCTGTGCTTTTGCACTGTGCCTGCAGCATCTCCCATTCCAGCTACCATACCGCTGTGTAGTATGTGTGGAGGACACCATGTGTGAGTATCCTCCATGTCCGGCCAGTTAGTTGGGTGGAGGGACCCTCATCCCCACTGTCACAGGGTGGTTCTGTGGTGGGGGTCCGTGCCTCTGTGTTGATCACGTGTGGCTGTTGGGCGATGGTGTGTGTTGTTTGTGCTCCCCATTGTCCCTCTGGCATTCTTTTGGCTCCAAGGACAGGGGAGCTGGCTGTTTTTAATTATACCACATTAGAGATTAGTAGTTTTAAATAGGTTTGTTTGTAAAATATGCTGTGAGCATATCATTAATTAAAGACAGTGGGATGCAGCACAGAGGGGAGGTGGAAAGGACTTCTGGCCCTGCTGTTTCTCACACACATGCAGTTTTACGTATAATATAGAGACTGGCATCATTTTTTTGGGTAAAAATACAGTATTTATTGGTAAAGTCTGCATACCAAATGAGTGCGCACAGGGACGTAGTGCTCCAGAAACCAACAATGAGATATTTGTAGAAAAGGCTTCGAGCACATACAACTCTTTGGAGAAACACGTAAAGTAAAAGGCTTTATTTTACAAAACTCCTAACATGTTTCAGACTGCTCCCCCAGTCCTTTATCAAAGGAAATAAAAAACAAATGCCTAAGAACACCATATATAACACACAATTAATCCAGGTGTATTCCATCAGATCAATGAGTACTTAGCTAACAAATCAGACTAATTGTAGTCCTGCAGAGGGACTTTCATTCATTTAGATTGAATAGTATTTACATCTTCATGTCAAACACAATGAGACAACAAATACATATAACAGTATTCCTATTCTACTCAGTCCAGAACTAAACTATTGAACTATGCAATGTAAAACACTTGACTTAAAAACTAAAAGACTAGAAAAACTAAAAAGGGAACAATGGGGGGATTAAATAAAATAGTCAAAGCCATATGACTCATACTAATTTAGTGTGACCAGACTTAACTGCAATCTTTTAAATATGGATAAAGCTCTAAAGGGCATTTAGCCCCGGACTCTTATTAGCTTTCAGAGTTAAAATCAATAGTTTTCTTTTCTTAATACTAGATTATTGTAGTCTCCACCTCTCGGATTCCTGTTTACCTTGTCAATTGCCATAAAGTTAAAAAATGTTGTTCAGGTTCTCTGGTATTAACAACCGTGCTGCAGTAGCATAAGTCGTATGTCCCTCTGAATAGCTCTCAAATGTTCTCCTACTCTAATTTTAAAACTCCTAATCGTTTTCCCCATAAAATGCCTCACAGTTACATTTGCTAAATAAATAACTCCCACTGTATCACAATTCATAAATTGTCGAATTTCAAAACTTCTGTTGCTGTTAAACTCGAAAAATATTTCCTGTAACATATGGCTGCAATAAATACATCGTTTGCATTTAAAATTACCCTTCCTTTTATCCAGCCATGTACCTTTAGACTTATTCTCATAATGGCTTCTCGTGAGTAAGTCTCCTATAGTGGGAACTTTCTTGAAACACATTCTAGCGGTTTTAGTCACTTCTTGTAAACCTGGTTCAGCTCCCAATACATGCCAATGCCTATAAATGATATTTTCAAGTTCTTTCACTTTTACTGAATATTCTGTAGAAATTAAAGCGGCAATCTTCATTCTGTATTTTAAACTTATTTTTCAAAAGATCATCCCTATCGGTGTTTTGGCTATATTGTAGCTTCCTGATGTAATTCTTACCATAGCCCTCTGTGTCAGTCTATTCGTTAGTTCTTTTGCCCCTCTTCAAAATCTTCCACTTCTGTGCAGTTTCGTTTTTCTCAAAACTGACCAATCGGTATATTTATAATAGTATGCCTGGGATGACAACTATTTGCCCGTAATATATATGTGCCATCAACTTATCTTACTTCTACGTGTTTCTCCAAAGAGTTGTATGTGCTCGAAGCCTTTTCTACAAATATCTCATTGTTGGTTTCTGGAGCACTATGTCCCAGTGCGCACTCATTTGGTATGCAGACTTTGGATGTTTGAGTGTTACGCATGGGTTAGGGAGAGGGAATTTATTACAGGTAAAGGTCTTTATTTGTGCTTGGAAATTTACCTTATCTGTGTCCTGCCCTGTAAAACTCGAGAATATACACAATATACAGAATACTCAGTAAAAGCGAAAGAACTTGAAAATATCATTTATAGGCATTGGCATGTATTGGGAGCTGAACCAGGTTTACAAGAAGTGACTAAAAAACCAGCTAGAGTGTGTTTCAAGAAAGTTCCCACTATAGGAGACTTACTCACGAGAAGCCATTATGAGAATAAGTCTAAAGGCACATGGCTGGATAAAAGGAAGGGTAATTTTAAATGCAAACGATGTATTTATTGCAGCCATATGTTACAGGGAAATATTTTTTCGAGTTTTAACAGCAACAGAAGTTTTGAAATTCGACAATTTATGAATTGTGATACAGTGGGAGTTATTTATTTAGCAAAATGTAACTGTGAGGCATTTTATGTGGGGAAAACGATTAGGAGTTTTAAAATTAGAGTAGGAGAACATTTGAGAGTTATTCAGAGGGGAGATACGACTTATGCTACTGCAGCACATGTTGTTAATACCAGAGAACCTGAACAACATTTTTTTAACTTTATGGCAATTGACAAGGTAAACAGGAATCCGAGAGGTGGAGACTACAATAATCTAGTATTAAGAAGAAAACTATTGATTTTAACTCTGAAAGCTAATAAGAGTCTGGGGCTAAATGGTCCCTTAGAGCTTTATCCTATTTAAAAGATCGTCAGTTAAGTCTGGTCACACTAAATTAGTATGAGTCATATGGCTTGACTATTTTGTTTAATCCTTCCCTTCCTATTGTTCCCTTTTAGCTTTTCTAGTCTTTTAGTTTTTTAGTCAAGTGTTTTTACATTGCATAGTTCAATAGTTTAGTTCTGGACTGAGTAGAATAGGATTACACCGTTATATGTATTTGTTGTCTCATTGTGTTTGACATGAAGATGTAAATACTATTCAATCTAAAAGAATGAAAGTCCCTCTGCAGGACTACAATTAGTCTGATTTGTTAGCTAAGTACTCATTGATCTGATGGAATACACCTGGATTAATTGTGTGTTATATATGGTGTTCTTTGGCATTTGTTTTTATTTCCTTTGATAAAGGACTGGGGGAGCAGTCTGAAACATGTCAGGAGTTTTGTAAAATAAAGCCTTTTACTTTACGTGTTTCTCCAAAGTGTTGTATGTGCTCGAAGCCTTTTCTACAAATATTTATTGGTAAAATAGTTAAAGAAGATTGGTGGTCAGTAGGCTATTAAATGATCGCCCTGGCTAGTTATACAAGCGCTGGTAGCCCAGTAAGAATTCAGACTGCCTGAGTTACCTGTGAATATTTTTATAGATGATTAATTATTTATTGTTCACTTACTCTATCCTGAATTGTTAGCTGCTCTGTGGTTAAGTTTAATAATGCAGAGTGGCGGCTGTGTATACAGGCACCAAAAACATGAGTGAGAAGGAGAGTGAATGACCACGAGTCAGTCCCACAATGAGAGCCCTCTGTGTTCAGTCTTGGATCTTGGTTCTACCTAGGGTGGCCACCTCACTCTGCAGCCATACGGAAACTAGGCTTTGGCCTAGAGGACTCTCCTGCTTCACAAAGTGCTGAGAGGCAGTCGCATGATGCGCTTCTCTCGAGGCCAGATCAAACAGATAAAGTTATTCCCTATACAGTAGTTAGCAGGCGAAAAACACCAGGGAATGACGTTTTAGTTACTTAATAAACAAATAAATAAAATATGCCAGGGAGCACAGTCTGAAAATTGGGGCTCTGGAAGCCCAGACTCAGTAAAAAATGCACACACTGTATAAGGAGCTCACAAGGGAGCCATTTTGTACATTTAGGGTGCAATTGTGGCATAGGAGCTCAAGGCTTCATACACATGGAACCACCCCCCCCATTAAAAATCATCCAACCAAATTGTAATAATTTTTTTTTTAATTCAGGAGTTGGCTGGACTCGGCCAAACCAGTTAGTCTCCTCTACCAGCCACCATTGCCCAACCACCCAACATATGGCGATAGACAAGTTGGCGTCAGTACCTCAGACAGCCAATCTATGTGCACCATATTGGGTGGTCCAAGCATGGGCACAGTTTTACTTTGGTGGTGATGTGCAGTCATACACCATTTCAGTGGGATATACAAAAAACAATGTAACGGCCCAGTGCCCTGGAGTTACTAGAGTCCCATCAGTGTTAGACTAGGAAGGTTCCTGAGCAATCTGCAGGGAGTTGTTAAAAGCTCCTTACAACATGACATCATTGTTTACTTAGCTAGCCTGAGCAGAGGATGGATTATGTCATTTAGAATTCTTGCAGCAGCATAAGCCACTTTGGAATCAGTTGCTCTGGGACAGTTTAGAATGTTCAGACAGGAGTAGTCAGTCAACAGTAGTAGTCTAGTAGTGAAGCTTTGAGTGAGTAGCAGTGCTCAGAGTGTGGAGGTGCTTGCCAGTCTGTTCTGAGACTGGGTGAAGCATCACTGGACATTTTCTCACCCTAGTGAGTGAAAATCCAGCAGTGCCAGGTGAAGTGGTGGAGACCGTTGCCTACAGGACCCCAGTGGGTCAGTCCACAGAGAAGTAGTAGGGACTTCAATTTCTGTGGATCCAAGGGACAATCCCCTGAAGGTCCTGAAGAGTGTCAGCTGCCCAGAAAGAAAGAATGTTCTGTTTTAAGCTATAACATACTACCTGTAAAGTGAAGAGGTGTTTTTTCCAGCATCCACGTCTGTAACAAAGGATGAACAAAACCGTGAGTACAGTTACATGGAACTGTTTTCTTAGGGAGTTGTCTGAAGTGTATGTGCCCAGAAATAAGGCTAGAATACACCTGTCAGGGCCATTTTATTACCACAAAAATGTGCTACATGTGAAGTTTTAAAGTTGGGAGTCCTTTAGCAATCTGAGGAAACTGAAGGCTCATTTGGTATAACCTCAAAGGAATGGCAGAGGCTGGTTGGGGCCAGGGTGGGCAGAACCCCATCTGAAACTTCAGTCAGGGCTAACTGGTTCATGGAAGGGTACCAGGTTACCCTGGGCATGTTAAGAAAGTTCATCGCGTCAGGAGGAAAGAATCTGAAATGTTTTTAAAGTGTATGGCAACCCCACATAATAGACACTTAGGGAAAGAAAAGAGAGATGGTGAATTAAAGTGTGTGGGACCCCCCCCCCACAAGATATACACTTTGGGAAGTAAATGTCTAGTGATCCCTAGTTCAGAGGGATGGACAGTTTGAATGTTCTGTGTGGAAAAGAATGTACTAAATGCCCAAGACAAAAGTTGTTTCTGGAAAGAAAAGTGTGTTGCCCTAAAAAGTCAGTTTCCAGCCTGGGGGACCACTCCATTTTGTGTTTACCATCTGTTGCTTCCAGTGTGAATTTGTTATTGGGCCCCCCTCAGAAGATAGACTTAGCATAGCCCTAGCACCTCTCCCCCAGAACTATTAGTAAATGCAAATGTTATTTAGTACCCTAACCCCCAACCTCTGAGACTGCTGAGCAAAGTATATGCCCCAGTGCTAGGGGTGATGCCTATTGTTTATGCCAGCTTGTGGCCTGTTGCCTTGCCTGTGGCTCAAGTTTAGGGGGGTCACACTTGCAAGATGCTCTCTTGGCTGGGGTTTGGGTTGCAACAATCTTTAGGCTCTCACCCACTCACAACAGCAACCAGGGTTTACCGCTGTTTCTGCTGCTGTGGGAGGGGATTGAGGATGGAGATGTCATGAAGACACTGCTCCTGCTCACTGTGGCCACTGCCTGTCCACCACACTCCAACATGATGCAGCCGACTGCTGCCAACTAGGGACAAGAACCTGTGAGGAAAGGGACACAACAGTAATGGTGCCAATCAAAATCTTTGGGCTGGACCTCGGTCCCACAGCCCTGATGGATGACATCCATGTGGCCAAGACACTGAAGCTATCTTCAAGCAAGAGGAGGGATGCCAGCAGACTGATAGCACCAACCACTGGAGCACAATGATGTCAGGTATTCTTTCTGTTCTCTGCCCCATCAGTCTCCATGCTACTGCAAAGCAATTTAACTCTGTTCATGTTAGATCATGGCACTAAATATAGGGCATGATCTCTTATTTCGAGCTAAGTAAGAGTATCTTACTTAGCTCTAAAATGACAAATGCACCATTTAAATTGGTGTTTTAAAATTTCCTGAGGGGCATGCCTCCAGACCCCCAGCTTTGAGAGATTTTGCCCCTGTTTACTGACTCTGTGCACACCTCTGATTGTGACTGAAAAAATGATACGAAAATGTTCAGAAGTGAAAATGTAAGTACTTTAACGATAAAAGAACAGTAGTCAGTGACTGTGCTTTCCTAGGGGCTACTGTATACTGAAAAAATTCAGCAGAAAGCTTGGGAAGTCAGCTGTCCAGCCATTATAATGAAATAGTGCTTAACCCTTGGGAACATGTTCATTTTAAGTGACAAAGAAAATGTATTTTAAAAAGACCTCAAGTTATAAAAAAAGGGGAGCCTTAGAATGTTCAGAGGGGCAGTTGAGACTCAAAATTGAGAATCCCATCATGGCTTATGCTGCTGGAGGGAGAAATGTGATTGGTGCTGAGCCTCTGGACAGATCATTGTTCCTCAGTGACCACAAATTTAAATATGCTAATGAGATTTTGGCTATAAAAGGCTGCACAGCCAGTGTGCAGTCAGTTTGAGCAGGAGAGCAACCAAGAAGGAAGGTGACCATGCCAAGGGGTATCTATCTAAGAGGTTGGTGAAGAAGAAATAGCCTGACAGAGACAGTTAAATTTAAATACAAGTGTAGATAGGGATCACCTGTATCCCAGAGTAAGATCAGATAGGGTAGTAAGTGAAAACAGGGTATGAAAGAAAGCCTGTTGTTTCACGTGCCTGATGATCCTGTGTAACAAGTTTTTCACAGAAGAAGAAAAGCTGCAAATCTGAAGAAATCATCACTTCTTCTCACAGTATCTTCATCCTGCTGACTCAAAGGGGCCCTCCAACTACATCAAGCTGCAACATCTTTACAGAATTTCTTCAGTAAACCCAAAGGGTGTGGTATAGTAAAAACCTTGTTGATACAGTATCGGGACTATTTTAAAAGCCACAGTGACACTGTTTTACAGAGAATTTACCTCAATCTTTCTGAATTTAGGAGACTTTGGTTTCGTCAAAGTGAGGACTGAACCTGAAGGGACCGAGGGGGGGGTTTAGTCACAACTTTTAATGTACTGGTATGCAACATTGTTTAATGCCATTGCTTAGTTTAAATGTTTTCCAGTAAAGAATGTGTGAAAATGTCAACTGATTTTTAATGATTTTAGAGCATAAGAAGTACAGTACAGTAAATGAGTAATTGAATACCTGTGTGGGTATCTGGCAGAAGGGTCAGTGGGCTGACTGAGGGTAGATAAGGCCTAGTAGTCACTGTATGCCCTTAAGGCAAGTGAAATTGGATACCAGGAGAGTATCTGGCAGAAGGGTTCAGCGGACTGACTGGTCAGAGGTGTGGGCCAGTAGTCATTGCATTGCTTAGTTCTGTATAGAGTGCACACAGTAACTGGATACCAGGGAGGATATCTGGCAGAAGGGGTCAGTGGACTGACTACTTGGAGGTGGACCCAGTAGTTACTGATTTCCTTACCTCTAAAAGTGAATAACGCTCAGGGATTAAGGCCTAGGTGGGCACTTATCCTGGGAAAGTGTGATATCTGGAGGGCTAGTGGGTGGTGAGTACCTGTAGTCTCCAGGGGTGATTTCAAGGTAAATAGTGGTGTGGAGGTGCCCTGCTATGATATAGACTATACAGTAATTCTAAATTTAAACTGTGCCATTCTTTCTTTTTTTTTTTTAGTTATTTATGAATTACTAGGATTACAAATACCTTTGAACCAAGGGTTATTTTACAAAGGTTCCACATCAGCAATGGGCGCAAGCAAAACAGTGGTCATATACAATACAAGGTCAGGAGGTTAACATAAAAGCAAACAGTGGTAAGATACAATACAGATCAGGAGGTTAACTTAGTAGCAAAAGACAGTACATGTGTATAGACTAGTACAGTAGCAAACAGTCAGTGGCAAATAACAATGAGCAATTAACAATATGGGTGTATATATAGCAAGACACAGATACAAATGAAAACCATCCTAGGGGTGACATAAGTGGAGCAAGGGGTGAGGGATAAGAGGGGGAGGGGTGGGTATAAGGGGGTAGGCAGTCAAGGATTTTGACATTGTCGTAAATGCAAGAACAGAAATATAAGTGCTAGGTGGTCTGGGGTGGATCAACAAGAGATAGGGTGATAGGGAGGGGAGACAGGAGGAGAGGTGGGAGATGGGGTGGAATGGTAAGTGAAGGGGGTGGAATGGTAGGTGGGGTGGGAGAGAGATGGGGAGTAGGAGGGATAGGGGGCGGAGAGAGGTGGGGAGGGTAGCAAGGGGCGAGAAGGGAGGGAGAGGTGAAACAAGGCTGTAAGTCTAGGTAGAGCAGTCACAACTGCTAAGATCAGTGAGTGCTGGCGGAGTTACGTTTGAATAGGCCAAGCTTGTTTTCAGCTGCAATTTCAGGGGATGTTGTTTAGCAGCAGGAGGCCCCTGGTGTGGAAAGCATGTTGAGCTTGGTTGGTATGGCAGAATGGAGCGACAAACATTGGTTTGAAGGAACTGCGTAAAATGTGTAGTGGCTGTGGGCAACATTAAGGCATGAGTTGCAGGGGGTGTGAGATTAAGACAGATTTTCTTAGCCAATAGGCAGGTCTGGTAGGCAAAGTCTACTATTTAGACTGAGCCAGTTGGATTGCTTGTAAAGATCACAGGTATGCGCATGCTTCCCTGCGCCAGTGGGAAGTCTACAGCATTTGTTAAGGGCCGTCCTGACCCGTTTTAGGGTGATAACAACGGCAGCCCGTAGAAGACAAGCCTGTAATTAATGACAGGTAGGACTGAGGAAGTTATGACTGCACACATAGCTTCGTTGGTAAGACAGCGACGGTGGCAGCAGAGGACCCCAATTTTTGAGTTGACTGATTTTGAGATGTGTTGAACATGTAAGCTGAAATACATCGTGCAATCAAGGGTAATACCAAGGTATTTAAACTCCTGCACTTGCTCAAGTGGCTGTTGAAGCTCATTATGTATGGTGAAGTGTATGGATTTGTATTTGCTGTGAGAGCTATGGAACAGCATGGACTGTTTTTTGTAATTCATCAACAGCTTATGTTGGAGAAGCCAGGTTTCAACTAGGCTGAAGTTCGTCCTGTAGGACCTTGGAAAGCTAGATGGGGTCAGTATGGGAGGAAAGAGGACTGCATCATCGGCATAGAGTATTAAGTTATTATTGCAAGCAGGAAGAGTATTGATGATGAGGCTGAAAGTAGGGGCCAAGGATGGAACCATGGGTACACCAGAGTGGACAGGAAGGGCACTTGAGAGAGAGAGTCAATGATTTTGACATTTTGGCTCCTTGCCGAGTGGCTTTCAAACCATTTGGCTACATCATTAGATAGTCAAAGGGAGGAGAGTGAAGCAGGAGCTGGTGGTTCACAGTGTCAAAGGCCTTGGTCAAATCAATGAACACTGCTCCAGTAGATGGCCAGTGTCAGTCGCCTTATGAATATGGCTGGTGAAGTCAAGCAGGGCAGTGGTAGTACTATGGGATTTTCTAAAGCCATGTTGTTGCGGGCGGGGTAAGTTATATTTGCTGAGGTGTTCGGACATCTGGTCAGCTACAATTCATTCCAACACCTTGGAAAGTGGTGGGAGGATAGAGATGGGGCGGTAGTTAGAGAGAAGAGACCTCCTGTCACCACTTTTATGAATGGGTGTGACCACTGCTGATTTCCAGAGCTGGGGAATTGTTTATGAGAGAATGAGAGATTCAGAAGTTTAGTGAGAGGTTGTAGGATAACATCAAGGGAGAGAGAGAGAGGTTTGAGGTCAAGGGTATTGCTGTTGAAACTGGCTTTCTTAGCACTTTGTTAAGGTATCTTTAGCTTCAGACATGGATACCCTCTTAAAATAGAACGAGGGTTATTATTGTGGAGGTTGGTTTTATTAATGAGGCAGTGCTGGGATGAGTTCTCAAAGAAGTTGGGAAAGGACGCTGCTAAGATCAGTGAAAGCAAGATTAAAGAGTCTGCTCTTTCTTTGGGGTCCTGTAAAGTGGAGCCATTAACCTCAATCATAGTGGGGAGGATTTGCTTGATTTACCTGTGAGGCTGTAGATGTTCTCCCAGAAGGGTTGCTATTTCTCCAGGAGTTAGTAAGTTCCTGGTTGTGAGAAGGCTGCTTGGCTCTGTAGCTATTGTGCACTGGTTCCTAACTGCCTTATAGAGCTGCATATCGTGTGGTTTCCCTGAGTCCATGGCTCAGTGCCAGAGGTTATCTCGGTTTCGCATAGAAACATAGACTTTGACGGCAGATAAGGACCACTTGGCCCACCCAGTCTGCCCATTTCCCTACCTACAGGATAAGCTGCAGATTCTAGTTAACCAACAGCCTACTTCCTGCCACCCCCCACTACAATTGTCTTGTGTCTGTCCCATGCATGTTTGAATTCCCCCACTGTTTTAGCCCCAACAACCTCCCCAGGAAGGCAGTTCCACGCAACCACCACTCTCTTCATGAAAAAAGATTTCCTCACATTACCCCTGAGCCATCCCCCCTCTATCTTTAAATTGTGTCCCCTTGTTCTTACACATCTCTTTTTCTGAAAGATGCTACCCTCCTGGACTTTGTTGATTCCTTTGAGGTACTTGAACATTTCTGTCATGTCCCCCCTGTCCTTCCTTTCATCAAGGGTATACATATTAAGCTCTCTCAATCTGTCTTCATATGATTTCTGATGCAGACCCTGCACGATTTTAGTTGCCCTCCTCTGGACTGCTTCCATCCTGTCTATGTCCTTGTGTAGATGAGGTCTCCAAAACTGCACACAGTACTCCAGATGGGGTCTCACCAACTGTCTGTACAGAGGGATAACCATTTCCCTTTTTCTACTTGTGATGCCCCTTCCTATGCATCGCAGTATCCCCCTGGCTCTCCTTACTGACTTCTCACATTGCTTACCAACCTTTAGATCATCTGATATGACTACCCCCAAGTCCTACTCTTCTCCTGGGTTTTTGTTTCCCAGGTGCATTACTTTGCACTTCTTTGCATTGAATCTAAATTGCCATATGTCTGACCATTCCTCCAACCTTGCCAAGTCCCTTCTCATCCTTTCTACCCCCTCTTGTGTATCAAGTCTGTTACAGATCTTTGTATCATCTGCAAAGAGACATACCTTTCACTCCAGATGAGTTCGGAGTTAATCCTGTGACTAGTGGTGGATTGAGTTTTGCATTTATGTAAGAGGCAAAACTGTTACAAACTTTGTTAAACTGGGCAATGAAGAAGTCAAGTGCTTGGTCGACACTGCTCAAGGAGTCAAGGGGTGTCGAGTCAACCATTGCCAGGGCAGCAAGGAATTATGAAAGCTTTTCCTTTTTAAAGATTCTTTCATAGGAGAAAGAGTACTTTGGTTTAGGTGCCTTGTTTGACCAGTGGCAGATAACTGGGGAGTGATCACTGAGGGCATCTGGGAGAACTTCCGTATTAGTGATTCTGCTGGGATGAGAGGTGAGAATCAGGTCAAGTAAGGAGCTACTACCCGACTTATAATTAAACCTAGCAGGAGAGGTGACCATTTGAGTAATGTCTAGGGCAGCAATGGCATCCTTATATGGGTCGGTTTCTGGAGCTAACCAGTTAACATTTAGGTCACCCACTACTATTGTCTTGCCACGGGAGGTGCTGTTGTCCATAAAGTCTGTGATCATTTGGAAGCCTGTAACATGTTCACATGGGGGGATGCAATATTGGATTGGATTGCGTAAGTATGCTTATAACTTGACCCTTTAGTGGCTAGAAGATATAATCTGCTAATGTAGCATTGAGAGATTTTCTCTGCTGACCAAGAATTATTTTAACTGCTAGGATTTGAGAGTTGTTTCCAGAGGGAGGTAATGGGATGACTAACGCTTCAAGAGTGTCTCAAATAAATGGTGCAGCCACCCCCTTGCTTGGCAATTGTCGAGTTGGAACAGGGCATAGCCTGGAATGGATACAGCGTTGTCTGGGATCTTAGAAGAGAGCCAAGTTTCATTGAAGGCTATAACATCCAGCCTATGTTGTAACACCCAGACTTGGAGTGCATCGAGCTTAGCTGGCAGGCTGCAGATGTTAAGAGTCACCAGCTTGATGGAGCCTTGTTTCTTGTGTCATTCGTATGCCGAGGTGGGCAGACAGGGGTTTGGGTGTGTATTCCCAGCTAGAAGCAGGAGGAGAAGTGCAATCCTAGCAAGACAGTGAGCAAGAAGCTTGTGAGCCAAATGCCGTCAACTTCGGATGGATTTCTTAGAAGGTGTGTTACTGCAGGGTGTGAGGAATTGAAGGAGAAGAGGGTACTCAGGGATGGGAAGGAGATTATTTCGGTTATTTATGAGGGAGGCTAGTATGGGAGTGCTGTAGTGTGTTTTGGAAGGTGGTAGGGTACACCAAGGGATATATCCCAATATGAAGTGGCAATGCTGGTAAGTGAGGGGTGCCAGTACTAGTGGACTTGAAGGGTATGAAAACAGAAGTAGAAGCAGCATTAGAAAGGTGTTTATGGACATAGTGCAATGGGGTACAGGCGTCCAAAGCAGGAGGTAAGGAGAGTGCAGATCTTATAAAGTTAGGGTGGTGAGGGGAGTAGAACTGGGCTGAGTATTAGGCAGCAGGGGACAAATCCAAAAGCACAGGCCTTGACAGAAGTAGAAGAGGGAGGGGGCAAAGACTGATGAATAGTGATAGACTGACCACACAATAAGACAAGGATTGGATTGGATTGCGTAAGTGTGCTTATAACTTGACCCTCTAGTGGCTAGAAGATAAAATCTGCTAATGAAAAAAAAAGAAATTTAGGCAGCAGAGAGATGAACTCCAGGGGAAGGTGCCAGGTGGATTCAAAGCTCCAGGAGCTGAAGCCAGTCAAGGAGAGACGGCGTGCTGAATCTGCCTATAGTAGACCCAGTTTCAGGCACCTTCCACCAATTGAGTTTACAGCTAGCAAGCTGGACTGGAGCTGCTTTCCCAAAGAGTACCTGGAATCTTGCTCTTGAGTGCAGGCTGTGGAGCACCCTGCGGTTGGCTGCTTTCAGTACCAGACCGCTAGTGCAGAAGATGTAATCCCTCAGGAATCCTGGAATCTTGCTATTGAGGGTAGGCTGGGGAGCACCCTGCAGTCGGCTGCATTCAGCACCAGACCACTTGTGCAGAAGATGTAATCCCCTTAGGGATCCTGGAATCTTGCTCTTCAGGGCAGACTGGGGAGCACCCTGTGGTCAGCTGCATTCAGCGGCAGACCGCTAGTGTAGAAGATGGAATCCCCCCAGGGAATCCTGACGAGAGCTGTGGCTGTGAGTACCAAGATTTCTTTCACAATTTCAGTAAACTTTTACCTTTTTGCTCAACAACCCAAGTGTCAGACTCCTTGCTTGCAGTACCAGTGACTCACATTCCTTCAGGTCTCCAGGTCAGTCCGGTGCAGCATTCCCTACTCTTGGCAGCTCTTAGCAACTCCAGTTGGGAAGGTAGGTACTGCATTCAGGCAGTACCCGACTGGGAAATGGTGTTACAGAGGAAGGCACAAAGAATACTGTGATACCAGTCATCTCTGTGTGGAATGATCTCATCTGTAGCCAGAGGTTAATGCAGTAGTGTGGATGTGTCATCATACAGTGTCTGAAGGGGCAACACATTGGGGGTTAGCAGTTTCATGTCATCCAGGCCCTCTCAGCTCCTGTCCCTGCATGGTGTTAATTACCTGGCATTGTGTCTGTGCCCTCCACTTCCCCATGCAGGGCCACCTCAATGAGGGTGTCTGGCGACCATCCTCTCCATGGGGGTTAGGGTGAGTTCCTCTGTGGGTGGCCCACTGCCAATTCCTAGCCATACTCAGTGCTGGCTGCAAGTTTTTTTTAACTCCCAACCGCAGGTCCCACCACTTATGTTTGATGGCTGCTAGTGCCTGTGTCTCGGGACTGGCCACATTAATGGCAGACTGTATATCAAGCCACAGGTGGGCCTTCATCTCCACAGGCATTGTCAGGACTGTGCTTCATAAAGGGTGGCATAATGGGCCCATATGTTAGACACCATAGCCACCGCCTGCCCTCCCGAAAGTTGGTGGAGCATGACAACACCCCTCTATGATTATGGATACGTCCATGGAGCAGTCCGAGGCTCTGTCCAACAGCATCGTTCCCCAGTGGTGGACCAGGTAGATTGTGCATGGCTGTCCCATGTTCTTCCATTGCCTGCACTGTTTTTTTCAGCAATAGTCACTTGCTCACCTGTTAGTGCATGGTTAGTTCCTAGCATGGCTTGCACACTGTGTAGCTGCATGCCGGTGTTGCATCACTTTTGGACGCACTTTCTGCCCCTTCGTGCATACAGCACAAAAAATGTGGATGGAATTTATTGCAACAAATAAAGAAAAAGTTCTTCATGTAAAAGGACTCTGAATTAAGCACTGCAGTGCCAGTGCATAGCAGTAGTTCAAGCCTATATGATGTTTGGATGCATCGCATGATATTTCTGCTGTACAGTGCCTGAATAAGGCCTCCCATGAAGTGCTGTGCTCAGATCTGGGCATCACAGTACAAGGAAAGACATTGTACAATTGGTAACAGTTTAGAGGAGAATTACAAGGATGATTCTAGTATGGAAGAGCTTGAGTGGAACCAGAAACTACAAAGCTCTTTTTCTCTAGAGAAGAGGTGGCGTTGATACGACTGCTTAAAATAATGAAGGGCATGGTCAGGTAGACTGAAGAAGCCTGCCTGGCCACCAGGAAAAAGGAGACATGGGCTAAAGCTTAGATGAGAGTGTTAGAGAGAATAAACAAAATGTTACTTGGCTTATAAGGTGGTAGGACTCAGTGTTAAATTGCCCCAAGAGGATTACATCAATTCAATTCAATTGTTTGTTCTAAATGCCAACTGGAAGAGTTGTCGGCAAGGAATAATGTGACAGGCTACACTTGCTAAAGCAGCAGAGGAATGGACTTAGTGGAATTCTGGAACTCTATTCTGAGATGCACAGTAGCAACATTTACTTGTGACCCTGTTTTGCCATACTCAGCAGGGGTCACAACACAGTCCTTTATCCCTGCATAGATCCCTGCCGGTGGTCAAGAAAAAAGGCAAAGCCATCTCAGCATCAAGTTGCATCCCTGTACTGCCAGTTAACAGGATGTGGAAACATGGGTGCAGTGCTGTCAGTGATACAGCTCTCATCAAGTTCTCTAAGAGTTATGTAACATGGGGGGGGGTGAGGGCAAGCAAACCACAAGGGACAGAAAAGCACTGTGGTGAAGAAAGGGGTTATCCCTGGACCAGCAGAGAGGACAACTGGAGAGGGGGTTGAATGGTCCAATGGGCAACGGCTAATTCTGTGAGGAACCTGGCTTTCAGAATCTGGTTCCAGTAATCCAGGTACCTTCAGTGATATGGGTTCCAGTTCAGCTTGTAGTTCTAAGGAAAGAGGGGGAGAGGTAGTTTGGGGGACTGACACAATGTCAGTTTCAGATATGACATATTTGAAGAAGAGATTCTGCGGGATGTTTCATTGAGTTTTACAGGTCTACATTTAGAATAGCAACTAACTAGAAGTGTGTAGAGTTGTTTGGTTCTTTCAATTAAGATGTAAGGTGTTAGTACAGTGCAACATCAGTTACAGTGTTGACGTGCTGGAAGAGAAATGAGTAACGCACAAGAGAATGTTTTGATTGTGACTCTTGGGGATCCAAAGTATAGCGTTCTCCCAATTGGTGATTAATAAATGCAAGGCACTACTACATTTCAAGTCTTTTGGGACTTGAGGCAAAATGATTAGCACCTTGCAAGTTTGTGACACCTACCAATTTGGTATAACTTCAATTTGATAGATGGCTAATATCTGTCCTAACTGTCACCTTCTCATTATTACAAACAGTGCAGCTGCAAGGAACCCCCAAATAATATAATGAACAACATACAATAAGAATCACCAATTCCATGCTTTATAGAGCTGTGTACTATAACAAGCCTGGAAATAACTGGTTTAGTGTCAGTAAGGTGAAGTTGCAACAGTACATACAAGCCAGGGTTAGTCACTTTTTACGGCTACAGTGGGTGGAGCCCTGCAGACATTTCGGGATTGTTCAGAAAAAGGAGCTGACCGGATGCCATCCCATCCTTTTTCTTTGGAGTTCCTGTAGTGGAGGCAGACATGCATCCACTGACATTTCTTTGTTCGGGCGGCCAGAACACGGCACTTCTCCACTGTGTTCAAGATGGCCACTGAGTCCATTGCACATGCAAGTCGTCATGCATGTGCACTGTGCTATCAGACCTTGACTTTCTGTCCAGCTTCACTCCCAGAAAAATCATAAGTTGCTATGCATTTAGCTGTACCACTTCCACAGTTGCCACACTTTTGCTATTCTTTCTTTCCTTCCCGTATGTCACGAGTGCGAAACCCTGACCCCCCACCCTGTCCCCTGCCCACCAATGCCCCTTCTACAGCAGTATTGCCCACAGTGCTACACAAAATTCCAAACCATAGCAAAACTGGGATATGTCACACTGGGGTTGCCCTACAAATGCATTCCAACAGCAACGCTTTGTCCAATGAAAGAGACAGCTTGTAGAACATCGGAGAATGTGGATGGAGCAGTGCAAGGTTTAAATTTGAACAGGAAGGCTGTAGGATTCAGGGAGTGTTTTGCTTGAGTTGTGCTGGTTTGGCATGGAATAGGTTAGTCCATATTTAGTGCTTTCTACTTGTGTTCCTTCTTTCCCTTAAAAGAAGAACCACAATGGCTCTTGACTGAGGAGGTAAGTCTCTCAGTGTCTTCCTGCTGTTGGAATGTTATCAGTTGCTGTGTATGCTAGCCTACTGTGGGGCATCAGTTCTAAAAGTGCCAAGTTTGCTGTGTTTCCTTGTGCATCATGTTTTCCTGCACTTTTGATTACCAGGAAACTGATTTTTGAGGTATCCATTTACAAAAGCTGCATGTGAACAGCTCAGTTTTCTGGGAACCTATGTTCTGGTGGAATGCATTACTTGTGTAGGTATCTCGCTAACGCTGTGTTTCCCGGCTGTGTGCATGTAAATGCAGTGAACGAGTCTTTTATGAGCTGCCAGAATGGGTGAACTTGACAGACCAGGGTTCTTGGCGGTAGTTGGGTTTGCAAGCTGGCATTTTTTTCAATAGAACTTGTTTTCTCTGCAAGTGCGAATTATTTGCATATAGTAGTGTGAACTTCATTAGAAAGTGACTGTGTACATCTACATTGGGGTGAAGAGAGTGAGGACATTCAGGCTGAGGCAAAGGGAGCCAATGCAAACCGTTGGTGCTTGAAACATATTTTGCAGTACTATTCATGGCTTTTTCTGTCACCTCTCCCCTAGATGTTAGCCAGTGTTATCCCTGCTAGCACCCTGCTAGCACCTGGATTGGCAATTTATATTGTGATATTTTTGTGCTGCTTTTACAGTTGGGACTTTCCAGCTATATTTCAAGTTGATAGCCTTATCAATCTATTCATAAGCAAGCACTGGATTTTTTGCTGATAGTGCCAGGCTACCAATATAACAGCAGAAATCTGAGATTTTGGTTATTTCCTATACCCCTGCTGAGTTGTATCTATGTTTCAACCTAAACCACAGTATCCCTTTGAGACCATTCTTGTTGTGCAGTCCATTAGCAATGTACTGACTATCAGTCAGAAAACTTCTGGAAGATCCCCACCCTGATAAGGTTGCATCTGTGCCCTGTCCCCCCCAAACAGAGTCCCCTCATAAAGGACCCAGTCCAGTACATCATAAATTACTGGAGCCGCCACTGATGCTGGATCTCCAAGACACAAGTCCTGGGGTGTAGTTATGCCAATACCTGGCAGATTTCTTCACAGACTGTAGGATGAAAACTGGCCCATGACCACAGAGTTTCTGACACCCCTGTCTCTGATAAACACAGCTGCGACAAGACACAATTGAGGTGAACCCAGACCTAAGATTCACAATTGTGGTAGTGAAGAAATTACTAAAAGCCTTCTCACCTCTCCATAAAGGCCTCACGTTTAACCTGAGGTAGTCACACTAGGCTCAAGATGTTGTCAACAACATGGAAGCCATTCTGTTTCTTTGCTACAATTAAGCTTAAGAAAAATCTTTTCTTCACAGCAATCGGAGCATCCTGTTATCTCTGATAATGAGGTGATAAGACAAGTTTGTCAGATGCAGTCTGGGGCTTTCTCCACTTGCTCTCTAATCTCCATCTTTGCTCCTTCAAGTGGCAGAGCTCATTGTAAAACCATGGGGACTTCCTTCATGAATGTGCTGGTGGAAACAAACTGGCATCATAGAGTCTGCAGCAGACAGGATGGCCAGATTATAGGTCACTACTGCCTGCCTACTCTTAACTGAGGAATAATTATGCTAGACCAGTAGCAGCTTTTCAGCTGTCACAATGTGGGTGGGTGGGAGATTTCCTCTTCATTCATAGTCTCCATAATGGAATTGTCAGCAGCAGCAGCAGTACTATGGGCAATAAAGGTACACAAGGTGTAACCTTTGTCATTGTGCACTAGGATGGAAACTGCCTGTAGGTAGTGGTGAATGCCTTGACTGGTGAAGCTGAAGAGGTTTGGCAATCAGACTGAGATCTGTTTGGGGATAAATTTTGCCATTCCAGATCTCAGTTCTGTCATACATGGTTCTATCTTGTTATTGTGCCAGATGACCTTGTAGCTTTGTTTTGATTTGCTGTTTCAACAGAACTGTTGCTGCTATGGTTGTTCCCCACCTTTGGGAGCCACCGTAGGCAGGACTGGAAATATAAGGTGGTCTGAGGCTTCCCTGGGAACATACTGGACTGAGCACTGAGGTTGATATGATCACCACTGGGAAGTCTGGGAATTGTAGTCCTCCTTATCACCGTAGACCAGTGGCACCTGGCAAAGCTCCAGACCTCTTCCAAGGAGCCATATTCATGGTCACATCTGTTACACTGAAGGATGAAGAAAGCAGGAAATCTAAATCTATAGTGAACCCCAGTCTGATGCAGGATTAACTAGAGTGAGGTGTAATTCTTGCATAGAGTCTTATCATTGGGAGAAAAGTCCTTTCACATGAAGATGTGCGATCCCCTCTACATGAGGGGACTCCTCTCCCTGACTGCCTTAATAGCTTCTCCTTGGCTGAAAAACAAAGAAAATAGGTAGGAATTGGTCTGAGGCAGGCATCTGACTTTGGAGGGGTACCAAGGACCTGAAACACTATAAATTTCAGCAGGCCATGCCATCCAGTGCCCACCAATTTAAGAAGAAAGTCCTGAAGGTACAGTTCTATGTGGAGCCCTCCATCCACCCCAGCACTTCCTGAGTGAAGAGGTTGTTTCTCTTCCTCCCTGTTCTCTAGGTTCTCAGTTCTATCCTGGTGCATCTGGAGGTGCTGGTCATGGAGTGGGACAAATCAGTTTGTGAGCTGGTGGTCAGTTTGTCTATTAGCTTTCAAAATTTAATAGCCAAATCAATAATTTTAATGACCATCCTTTTAAGGGCTCAAAAGTCACTTTGTGTACAGGTAGCCAGTTGGCCAGTAACTTTCAAAATCTGGTAGCTGAAACAATTTCTTTTGTCTCCATTGGCTACCTGGTTATCCAATTGGTCCCACTACTGAGCCAGCATGTCAGTGATGTTCCCTGGTCAGCAAGATGCATTTGAGCATTTGAGTCTTAGGGAGTTGAGTGTACATGGAACAAATATCCTCTTTAGCAGAGAAAAGTTTTAAGTTTAAGTTTTACTGAAATTCCTGCAACTAAAGTTTATATGAGTGAGTCAGTGTTATTCAGGCTCAGTTTCTGTGTATGCGTGCTGGCTTCCATTTTGCAAGAGCTGTCTGACAGGAAGAAATCCTTCCATGATACTGTTTAACTGCATCATGTAAAATGAAAAAAAAAGGGGCACCATAGTGTAGCTAGAGATAACAACTATTGACATTGCTGCCCAAATAATCCTTGCTTGCAATTAGAAGGCAGACATGAATGGTTAATGAAACAGCCAGGTTAGACCTGGAAAGCTAAGGTGTTATCTTGCATGGCAGCTCACCAAACCCACTACAAAGTTTTAAAGTAAAAACTTTTGTTGGTTAGTAAATGTTAGCACAGAATAGTTACCTTTTGTACTTTGGAAAAAAATGGTCACAAAATATAGGAAATATTTAAGTTCTGAATTATGCTTTTTGCACATGAGCTATGTAAAGAAAACAAATTCTAGTCAGAGCCAATGTGGCTGCAAGATAAGGGTACTAATGATGCAGACAAAAAGTGAGAGGCTGCTTACCCCACCTTATGAACCCCATAGGTGAAAGTTTTCAAATCCCCATGAAAATGTGATTCCACGTCACCATATTTTTCTAACCCAAGCTTTTTCAGTAGCTCATTCAGGATTTAAGACACTACTGCTACTATTTTATTTTTACACACTACATCCACAATGCTTTTCCCATCTCTTGTATTGCTACTGCTCTTATTAATTTGTCAGTTATGCATTCTGTCAATCACTATTGTATTGCCTTCCATACAGCACCCCATTTGCAGTGCTGATATCTTTAGCAACCATTATGGGATGAACCGTCTAAAGCAATTGCTTCATCCTTGGCTTGCATTAATCCACTAAACTATATTCTATAATAATTCTTTGGATAATGCTGAACTCTCCCACCACTAGCATTAAAAGAAGCCCAGCATTATCTTGTTCTAGTAATGGACATATGACACATCACAAGACGTTTTCTAAATCATTAATATTCTGGCTGAAACAAATTATTGCCATACTCTTGCTATGCTCAGGCAATATAGAACTAAACCCGGGTCCCATCTCACCTATAGAGTCCCCAACTGATTATGCATCAGCTAAGGGACTAAAAATGATGTTCATCCATACCTGCAGTCTGCAAAAGAAATTGACCAAAGTTCAAGCCTGGGTATCCCACACCAATCCTGATATCCTTGTCATAACGGAGACTTGGTTAAAGGTATTCTCTTCAGATCATTCGCAAGCTCTACCCTCCTATTCCCTGTTCTGGCTTGATAGGCCAACAAGGGGGGGTCTATCTATGCCAAAGACCAGCTGTCTATAACTGTTCTCCATGCCATCTCAATGCCTTACCTTAAAACTTTCCATATCAGCTGCTGAATCTATTACTATAATAGGATGCTACAGGCCACCTCTGGGGGGGGGTAGAGCTCCTATCACACTTATGCAACTTTTTAGGCTTTAACACGAACAAATCCATCATTCTAGGTGACCTAAACCTTGAATGGTTCACCATTAAGTCAAACCCACTAAAGAATCTTTGCAACGACTTTGGTTTGCATCAAATAATTAATGAGCATACAAGACCCAACTGCAAGAACCACCTTAAAAGTTCACTCTTAGACCTCATTATCACCAATATGTCACACAAATGTAGTCAAGCAGCTGTTTTCCACAACAGCCTCAGCGACCACAACATAGTTGTGTGCATCAGGAACATACCCAGATTTACCACTAATGGTAGTTATGTCACCAAAAGGAGCTTCAGAAGGTTTAATCCAGCAAATTTACTGGCTGACTTAAGTCAGCTAAGGTGGCAAAGCTTCTATTTATCACCTTCCATTAACGAGGCCATAAACATTTTTAACTCTTTGGTCCGACATGTAATTAATAAGTATGCACCGTTGCTTGAGTGCAGGTTAAAGAAAACATCTTGTCCATGGTTCAGTGGAGCTATCAGAGATGTCCTATAACCAAGTCAAAGATCAAATACTGAAATTGGATGACAATAAGAGTGCTGGGGAAGATGGCATTGATCCCTTCTTTCTGAAACTTGGGATATAAATTTCTGACTGCTCCTATAACTCATCTATTCAACTTGTCCCTGACAGAAGGTTTAGTGCCACAAGTATGGAAGGTAGCCCACATATTGCCCCTTTTTAAATCAGGTGACCCTTGCAACTTAAATAACTATCGGCCTATCTCGATTCTGCCGGCACTGTCCAAGCTTCTTGAGAAATTGGTTGACATTCAGATTAGGGATTTCTTGGACAAACACCAATTGGTCAATCCACTGCAGTCAATCCACTGCAGTCTGGCTTTAGAAGTCACCACATAAAGTATCTAATGACTGGTTGGTAGTCATGGATCACAAGCAAGTCACGGGAGCTGTGTTCTGAGACCTAAGCAAGGCCTTTGACACAGTTGAGCACAGTCTCTTCTGGAGAAATTAAAAGATTATGGCTTGGGCCTTCTGTGCAAATTGGTTGGCCAGTTACCTGGCAGATAGAAAGCAGCAGATTAAGGTTAATGGGACCTTTATCCTCCTTACTTCCCTTGGTGAGAGGGGTCCCATAAGGCTCCATTCTAGGCCCCCTGCTCTTTCTAATATATGTCAGCAATCTAGGTAATAACATTACCCACTCAAAACTTCACTTTTTTTGCAGACGACATGGTCCTCTATATCTCTAAACCTACATTCCTAGATGCCTCCTCTGTGCTTCAGTCAGACTTTAACCAACTGCAACTTAGTCTACTACACTCCAAACTTCTATTAAATGCCAACAAAACTAAAGTGGTGTATTTTCACTATGCCAGATCATCATCCTTACAATGCCCATCCATGCCTATCACAACCTTGCTTGGTGATAAGCTTGAGATCATGGATAGGTTTAAATACTTAGGATTCCTCCTTGATTCTAAACTTTCTTTCTTTCCTCACACTGACACCCTTTCTAAAAAGCTTAAACTAAGGTTGCACTTTTTCTGCAGAAATAAGGCCTTGTTTTCCCCAAACTCCAGATTAAGACTGGTCCAGTCCACCTTCCTCCCTCTCCTGGACTATGCAGACATCATTTACAAAAATTGTGCAGCCACCCATTTGCAAAAGCGTGATACCCTTTTTCACAGAGCCATCCATTTTGTCATTAATGCCCCTGCAAGAACACACCATTTCACCCTATATGTGATAGTGGGGTGGACCTCTCTGACTACCAGGAGACTCTTACATGCTTATCTATGGGCATATAAATCACTCTTGAACAAACTCCCAGCCTACATCACTAGTCTTATTTCTCACCCCCAAACTCCTTATGCTCTTAGAAATACCTCTTACATTTCCTTAGATGTGCCCAAAGTTCGTACCCACTTTGGTCAACTGGCCATTAGTTATGCCCTCCCTACCACTTGGAACAAGCTTCAATTTTCCCATAAATTGAGCACCCTCATTCTTCTAAGGGCATTTAAAACTTAAATAACCAATCTAATTAATGATGCTTGCCACTGCAATTAATCCAGTAGAGCTCGCCTACCTCCTTGGCTTACCTCTAAACCATCACTCTTGTATACTTGTCTTAGGTGCTAGCCTGTTTTTTCCTCTCTGCCATTTGTCCATTATACCAGACTCATTAGTACTACAGTGTGCCTAATGATGATTCTTCTCCTGTTGCTTTGTATATACTGTATGTATATATTTACTGTTTTGTCCGACATCGCCTATGTTTAAGTTGTAGTACCACTGTAAATATTCTATTTATATTGTTTATGCATGTATCATCCTCAAGTATTGATTATATGTTTCCCAGCATTGGCTAGTCACCCCGCCTTGTATAGCTCATATTGTACATTTTGTTAAATAGTGTCTGTTAATTCATTTGTATCCCCATATTGACTATATGTATGCTTTGTTATTTTTTAAAAGGTCCTCCTTGAAAATGAGCTTGCTCAACTGATTTATCCTTCACAATAAACCTGAACTGAAAATATCATTCCACACCACAGGTGTGAAAGCACATTTTGGCCAGGATTTGAAAATGACAGCTGTCATCATGTTCATGAGGTGGTGTGATAAAATAGCTATGCTGAAAATTGTGGGTCAAATTATTGAAAATTACAAAAATTGTGAGCGAGCATTGAAACATTTCAATATGCACTTGTAACTTTGTAACATTTAGATATTTTGACCACACAGTTTCAACATAGCCTTCTTATGACCCCACTTTATGAACAAGGGTGGTAAAAATGTTCAACTCCTGCCCGAAAGGTGATTTTGCAACATGAGCACAAAATCATCTTTTGGACCTGATTTGCATACTTCCACCACCATTGGCTATGAGGTAGGGTCTCAAAAAGGATATGTTGAAAATCTGGGGCCAAAATATGAAAAATGACAAAGTTATGCATCAAAGTTCAAAATCTCATTGAAATACATTGAATCGCACTTACCTTAATTTCTCATATTGCAGCTGGCAGTTCCAGCAGCAAGACGTGTATTTGATTGGAGAGTGGCTCTACGCTGTGGGGCATGTTCAGGTGAGTGAGGGTGTGTGGCGTTGTGGAGTAGTGGGTGCTAAGTGGAAGGTCAGGGCGGAGGGGATCACATTGGCCAGGGCCAGTTTCTTTTTTGCAAGTTTTTAAAAAAAACATCATCTGATGGTTTTCTTTATATCAGCTGATATTGGGACAATATGGGGATGGGGATTGGAGGGTGGGGTAGTCACTAGACACCAGAAAAGGAATACTACATAATGAGGATGGTGACCAGAGGGTGGGAGGTACCACTAGTCACCAGGGAAGGAATATTACATAATGGGGATGGTGATTGGAGAGTCGAGGTTGCTACTAGACACCAGGGAAGGAATACTAAATAATGGGGATGGCGACTGGATGGTGGGGGTGTGCCATTGGACACCAGGGAAGGAATACTACATATTGGGGAAGGTGATTGAAGGGTGTGGGGTGTCACTAGATACCAGAGAAGGAATACTACATAATGGGGATGGTGGACAGAGGGTCGGGGGTACCACTAGACATCAGGGAAGGACTACTACATAATGGGGATGATGACTGGAGGGTGGGGGGTGCCACTACACTCCAGGGAAGGAATACTATGTAATGGGGATGATGATTGGAGGGTGGGGGGTGCCACTACACTCCAGGGAAGAAATACTATGTAATGGGGATGATGATTGGAGGGTGGGAGTGCCACTAGACACCAGGGATGGAATACTATATAATGGGGACAGCAATCGGAGGGTGGAGGGTGCCACTGGACACCAGGGAAATAATACCACATTACAGGGACAGCAATTGGAGGGTGGAGGGTGCCACTGGACACCAGGGAAACAATACCACATTACAGGGACAGCAATCGGAGGGTGGAGGGTGCCACTGGACACCAGGGAAACAATACCACATTACAGGGACAGCAATCGGAGGGTGAGAGGTGTCACTAGACACCAGGGAAACAATACCACATTACAGGGACAGCAATCGGAGGGTGAGAGGTGTCACTAGACACCAGGGAAACAATACCACATTACAGGGACAGCAATCGGAGGGTGAGAGGTGTCACTAGACACTAGGGAAACAGTACTAGACAGCGGGGATGGTGATCAGAGGGTGGAGGGTGCCACTAGACACCAGGAACACCAGATGTTATGGTGGGTGGACACCTGGGATCCAGTGATCATCCCATGGTGTGATTCAATATGAGTACAGTGGCAGAGTCAAGTCATATGAAAGTGAGGGTCCTAGACTTCAGGAGTGCAGACTCTGCAAAGTTGGGGGTATGTCTCAGGAAAGCCCTAGGAGGGAGGGAGGACTGGGGGAAGGGGAGTTGATGAACAGTGAGCATATCTAAAGGGAGCCATAGTGGAGGCAACAAACTTTTGCGTTAGGCAAACAAACAAAGGCAAGAACAAAAGGAAACCACTATGGTTCTCAAAGGAAATGGCTGGGAAGGTAAGAGTGAAAAGCTGGCTTTCAGGAAGTACAAGGAAACACAGAAGGAGGACAGGACAATGTATCTGGATAAGCAGAGAGTGGCAGGGAAGGCAGTCAGGAGTGCAGAGGCGCTAACAGAGGAAAAATTTGTCCAGGCAGTAAAAAAGGGGTACAAGACTTTCGATAGGTACGTCATTGAAAGGAGAAGACAAGGGCTGGGATTGTAAGGCTTAAGCAGGAAAAAGGGGAGTGTGCAGAGAGGAACTTGGAAAAAGCAACAATCCTGAACAAATATTTTTGCTCAGTATTTACAGAAGAGGAGGATGGTGAGGGACCACAATTAAGAGACAGGAGTAATAAGGGGAGGGAAGGGGACACCAGTCTATTTATGGAGGAAAGAGTTCTAAAGGAACTCACAAAACTGAAAGTGGACAAGGTAATGGGACCACAGAGTATACATCCTAGAATATTAAAGGAGCTTAGGGAGGTGCTGGTAGCACCACTGGCAGCCCTGTTCAATGAATCACTGGAATGGGAGTGGTTCCAGAGGACTGGAGGAGAGCAGATGTGGTCTCTCTGCACAAGAGTGGGAGCAGGGAGGAGACTGGAAGCTATAGACCAGTCATCCTGAACTCAGTGGTGGAGAAAATATTGGAATCACTGCTAAAAGAAAGGATTGTGGAACATCTTGAATCCAGTGGAGCACAGGATCTGAGGCAGCAAGAATTCGCAGTGGGAAGGTCATGTCAAACAAATCTGATAGATTTCTTTGACTGCGTGACCAGGGAAGTGGATTGGGGGGAGCGGTGGATGTGGTCTACCTGGATTTCGGCAAGATCTTTGACACTATTCCACATAAGAGGCTGGTAAATAAGCTGGACAGCCTGGGAATGGGTCCCAAGGTGGTAAACTGGGTTAGAAATTGGTTGAGGGATAGAACGCAGAGGGTGGTGGTAAATGGTGCTCAATCCAAGGAAAAGAGGGTGACCAGTGGTGTGCTACAGGGATCAGTTCTAGGGCCAGTCCCATTTAGTGTCTTCATAAGTGACATTGCAAAGATGCTGGTAGGAAAGGTATGCCTCTTTGCAGATGACGCTAAGATCTGCAACAGGCTAGACACTCCGGTAGGGGTGGAAAAAATGAGGAGGGACCTAGGTAAACTAGAGGAATGGTTAAGAGTGTGGCAGCTAAGATTCAATGCAAAGAAGTGTAAAATCATGCACTTGGGGCACAGGAACCCGGGGAGGCTTACATAATGACAGCCACCAAACAGGAAAGAGATCTGGGGATAATCATATCAAATTACCTAAAGGTGGCCAAACAATGCACCAAGGCTGTGGGGAGTGCCAGTGAGGTACTGGGGTACATAGGGAGAGATGTGCCAGCAGAAGACAGGAAGTGGTGATGCCACTGTACAAATCATTGGTGATACCTCATCTGAGTACTGCATCCATTTCTGGAGGCTGCATCTCTGTAAGGACATAGACAGGGTAGAGGCAGTTCAAAGAAGGGCAATAAAAATGGTGCAGGGCCGGCACCAAAAGTCATATGAGGAGAGCCTGGAAGACCTCAATATATATACCCTGGAGGAGGAGGAGAGGAGAGAGAGGGAATGATGAGACCTTTAAATATCTCAAGGGCATAAATAAGGTACAGAAGAATACCATCTTTCAGAAAAGAATGTTCTAAAAAGGCCATGACATGAGGCTGGAAGGGTACACTAAGGGGTAACGTGAGGAAGTATTTCTTCATGGACTGGGTGGTGGATGCATGGAACAGCTTCCCAATGGAGGTGGTGGGATAAATTCAGAAGGAGAATTAAAAAATGCATGGGATAGGCATAGGGGAACCTTAGTGATAGGAAAGAGAATAAAGCCGGAGATCAAGTAGGGTCTGTGATTTTTGCAGCAGGTACAGAAAATGGGCAGACTGGGTGGGTCTAGCAGTCCTTATCTGCCATCAGTTTCTTAGTTTTTATGTTTTTAGGGAAAGATTGTTAAATAATGGGGACAGTGATCCGATGATGGGGTGCCACTAGACACTGGGGACACATTATTACATATATAAGGGGAGTAGAGGAAGTGCTAGCTCTGAACCTGAAAGTGAACTGGATGTGAGTGCAGAGCAGGAAAATAGTGCGCAGCGAGAGGGGACAACACTTTAGTAAATGGAGAGGACCGCATATGCTTCAACTCCACTGTGGAAGGACACAGTCGAGGTATCCGTTCACGTGCTTCCACAGTCCCCTCTCTCTACTATGTCATAGCAATACGTTGCACAGCTCTGCTATGCAACCATAAAAAAAACACTATAATACAATTTGTTGCAATATTTCACATAGCATTTTGTAGGTGGTATCCATGCTGTTTTAAATAGAATAGTTCAGTCAATGCCAAATATCCACAAATATGGGTCAGAAAGCCCACTGTCATCCTGCGTGAATGGATCAAATATTAATGCACTTTTAGCTTAGCTTCTGGATAGACAGGCCAACAGCATAATACACTGAATGCACAACCCTTGTTACACATGCAGTGTGCTGTTTTTGCCTTCTCATTGGCATCCCACTGGTTCAGCAAGAGAAAGCACAGAGGCTATCAAGCGGTTCCATGACAAATGAGCTAATCAATTTGGACTGAAGTCAAAATGGCGAATCAAAAAGGGTCACCGTCAGTTCAGCAAGTCCACATTACAGTGATGCACAAAAGGGCTACATTTCTGAGAAATCCTCATTGCCAGTCTCCGGACACATAACTGACTCTACAGCCCAGACACCCCCTTCATACACCTGACACACCTGTACCTCAAGCGCCTCCCATGACAGTCACACTCGCTGTTGCATGTCGGGGGGCTCTGCTCCCCGCACCCCCCGCAGGTGACTGTGCCCCCCACTCCCCATTTCTAAGATTCTTACTCCATGGTGCTCTCTGATAGTGGGGTATTTAGAATGTTTTAAATCATCATAAATGTCCGATTACTGTATCGTGCCTGTCACTGTTATCAGTATCGCTCATTTGACTTCGCCCAAATGTAAACGCTGTTTTAAAGTCACCATTATTATGTGATACCCCACCAAGCATTCCCTGTGCCACCAGAGATGATATGCTGTGAGTCTGACATGGCTGAAGCATCATGGTAAGAAACAAGGAAACCAAGGCTGAACAGTAAAAGACTGCCTCCACAAATCAGGCGTAGGGAACTGTTACTGGGAGGGACTTTTCCTTAGAATGTTTTGAAATCTCCCAGTGACTAAGATAGTTACTCAAAACTGCTGTTTTTTCATATATTGATAAGACAAATAGGCATTGCTTACAACTGATCACAGAGTGCAAGATTATCTTTTATTTTTTTGTATTTGTATTTTATTGAAAATTTGGTAACCAGGAAAAACACGCTGAGCCGAGGTCATTTCCAGGTGTGACCCGGGGGAAATTGGGTAATAGTAGTCATGTACAGAATGAGACAACAAGGTAAAAATACATGTGGTATTCCCTAATAAATAGGCGAGGTATTCCCTAATATTTTGTAGCAGATAAGTAGTTCGTTTTTCATAATATTGACTATACATTAGATGTAATGGCAAGTTGTACTGGTCAGTGTCAGCATTTGTAATGTATCAACAGAAATGTATGAATAAAAATTTAATGCTGTAAGAGATATGAAGGTAAGCGGTAAGTGCTGTTTCAAAAGAACACATTTAATTTTATTGTCTATTTTTATTTTCTTTTGTCTGGGAAGGCTCATTGCAGGTAACACATGTCCGATAATGCAGAGACAGGGCTGCTACAAACAGAAGAAGGGGAAGCCAGACTACTTGCTTAGTGGCTTTGTTAGTGGGAGGTGGGGAGGGGGCAGTGGTAAGTAGGCCACTTTCAGGAGAGGACTTGGGAAAGAGAGCTTGGTGGCATGGATGACTCTTACAGAGATGTTTGAGAGAATAGATCAATGAGGTGTGAGCAGCTTACAAAGGAGGATTTATGTGGGAGAAGTAAGGTGCTTGGAGTCTGTTTCTTTTATTATTCCTTTTTCCCCCTAAGTTTTTTCCACTGGTTCCTTCTGCCTCCCACCCAGAGAATGGTGTTGTCATGGCTACTCCCTTCCTGTGGCTTGGAGGGCAGACAAGGACTGCCTTAACAGCTAATACCACCCCTCGCTTGACCAGCAGGGGGCTTGAAGGCTGGGTGGCCTGTGCTTCCCACTTTCCCATTGCTGAGTGCCTCAGCCTGCTCACCCCCACTTTAAGTTGGCCATAATATAGGCAGTATAGCACAGTGGTTTAAGGCTCTAAGCTGCAAATCTGGTGACAGCCAGCAAACCAGACCTGGGTTTGAATCCCACAGCTTCTACTTACATACTGTGTGACCCTGAGCAAGTCACTTAACTTCCCTGTGCTCCCAGGTTGTGCCTGTAAAAAAGCTTTCAGCTTAGTGTTCTAATCCTGGTTAAACAACTAAAAAAAATAATATGGAATTCAGAGGCTCATAGAAGCCTTGTTTTTTCAGTTGGCAGTGCAACATGCTGCCACACCACTGGACTGACATGGACTGGAGGCAGAGTCTGTCTTTCAGTGGTAGAACCAAGATGGTACTATCAGCAGTCTGCCCTGGTTCCTTGCCTTTGAGCTGCTGGTTGGTCTTCTGGGCTGTCAACATATTGACTGACAAACCAGCAGATACTGTTCTGATGCATTTAAAGTGTGAATAAATGGGCTATGATGCATCTAAAGTGGAGATAAATGTTATTTTCACTTCAAATGTATCATAGTCATTTATTTCTACTTAATACATGTCAAAGCCTAAGATAACATTAGTTATCTACAGAAAACACTATTTTTACTAGTGTTTTAAAATGCATTCATTGAGCATACCAGTGTAAATATGAGCACAGATAATTATATCTGGAGCAGACCATTTCAACAGCTAAAGGGGTCAGGGATCCTGGAGTTCTGTTTGAGGTCAGTGGTTGTGAAAGACTAACTGTAGACAGAGATTTGGGGGAGATACTGGGATCAAAGTGGAAGCAGGATCTGCTAGGGACAGTGGCCAAAGAGGTCCAAGAATCTGTAGGCCAGGGCTGGGAGAAGGAAAAGTCAGCAGAATAAGGCACATTTCAGACCTAGTGGGGGGATCATGCCAAAGAATGACACCAAGAAACATTAGCTAGACCAGCAGCAGGTAGGAGAGTCAGAGAGGCGAACAAACAGGGGGTAAGGGTGCTAGTTGCACATTTGAGCAGACTTGATAGACCTCTAGGCCTTTATCTCCTGGCAAATTTCGTATGTTTGTACAGGAGAGAAAATTCTGGGAGCAGACTGTTTTATTGAGACAGATTAGACAGAAAAGGGAGCAATAGGCCCATCGTGGACCAGTTGTAGTCCACTGGGAGAGAAGGCAGCAGACATTCAGGGCCAGGATTGGAGGGGCTTCACAGTGAGTAATGTAGATGGAGATGCAAAAACTTTTGTTTCAGTTGGTAATAGATCCACAAAATTAGGCAGGGTAAAGCTTTAATTTCCTGGTAAATTTTTTGAAATAAATAACTGAATTCAGATAAGTAAGAAAGCGGCTTGATCTCATCTGAGCAGAGGCAGAAGGCAGAAGGGGGGATGGTGAGCTGAGAGCCAGCACAGCCACAGAGTATCATCAGGCCAGTCTGGCCATTATAAATAGGCATCAGTTTGAAACAAGGCGAGCCAGAGAAAACAGCTAGGGCAACAGGACCCAGAGACAGCTTGGAGGAGCAGCTGAGAGATCGTTTAGCAGGGCAGGTACTCTTGTAGAAGGTGTTAATTTTAACCCCAGGATGCCAGCTTTGTTTTGAGCCTTTAGATCTTTTGCCTGTTAAATGATGCAGCTCAACATGGAATATTTGGAAGGTAGTGAAAGCAGTGCAGTCTAGTGGTTATATTGCAGATCAGTGCATCTGTACACCCAGCTTTTTGAATCCATTCCACTGAAGTTTATTCACAGAGTGTCCAAGCCAACATCCTGTAAATGAGGGAAATCTGATTTTGATCACTAAAATCTGAAAGAATCTCATAGGGCTTCAATTGGTACTTCTAACTAAGTATAAGATGGTAGAAATCAGTGACACACACAGGAAATAATTTGGAGGCTGAAGCAGAAAAAAAGACCCTTTCACTGTCTCCACAGCAGAATATGTTCCCCAATACATTTTTAAAAGTTTTCTGAAATGGGGGGGCATGCTAGGCCAGTCCCCTGCATGCATGGTAGAAATGCAGGCCAATTTAAAACCAGAGGAACAGATTATTTCTTTGATTCTGATGATTTGAAGTATTGAAATTGTGTCACATACAAAGCAGTGGGGAATATCAAAATAGGCAAAATCAAGGAGCCTCCTTGAAAAAAGACTTGGAAGGTATTTCATGGTATGACCTTGAACATGTCATTTTACTTAGTAGTAGCAGTTTAACACCCAGTCCTGCAGGCTCTGGTTGCCTCACAAAATATACAAACAGCACAACATTTTAAAATCCAGTGATAGCAAAATAGGCCTTAAAGGGAACAGTCATCATAAGGGCCCCACACTCAAGTATGGGGCTGGTCCCAATGTGTGCTTTGTGTGCAAAAAGATTTTGGTTTACTTTCTGTTGACAGTAATGTAGTAGATTATATTAGACTAAGTTTGCTTACTGTCGGCTGACATCTTCTGTTACTACAAATCCTAGAATCCCTGCAGCTGACATTAGAGCAGTAGGCAGCAGTGGAAGATATTTTGTTTGCTGGTCCCATCTTCTTCCCTGGGCTAAGTCCAGTCACAGAGGACTGTAGTTAGCCCCTGGGGAAAAGCAGAAACAGAAAAAAAATCTGATCAAAGATGATCAAAGCTCTAACATACACTGCAAGCTATTGACTCTCCCACTAACGTTTTCTTTTACAATTAAATGAATTAGACTGTCAGAAGTAGCTCTGGTACATTTTTATCCAGCACCCCAGAACCAATGAATCAGACAAAGTTTTATAACTGTCTAAACCAAGTTCTGCTCTAATATAAGCTGTAGGAGTGGACTTATTCAAACCAAGAGATGACTGAAACAGCTGGACTGCAAATGTTTCCAATTCTGAAGCCTTGTATAGAGCCCCCATCTCCATGCCATACAAGGCCTGTGGATTTAATTTGGAAGAGATAACTTGCCTCAGAGGTTTAATACTATTAACACCATACTTAAATACTTTTAAACCTAAGAGAATTTTTTTAATTTTGTCTGAATACTGACAACTTGAGAATGCCAAGAACCATTTGAAGAAACACATAAACCAAGATACACATAGTTATCTACTGTGGAAATGGTTAAATCTCCCACTTTCCATCTTAAAAAAAGACACCCCCCCCCATACCAAGAATAACCACATTACTTCTATTATCACTAATAACCAAGGATAATTTATAAAATCCCCTGGCCAAATAGTCACATTTTTGTGAAGGCCTGACTGAGACAAGGAAAAAAAGAATCAAATCATCAGCATATGCCAAAGATGGTATTTCCATGGATCCTATTTTCAGTGAGTTGGAGATAACCTGAGAAAGATCCTCTAAGATACCATTCATATAAATATTAAAGAGAGTAGGAGCATGTAAACAACCCTGCTGTACACCCTTATTCGTCGGAAAATCATCTAAAACATTACCCTTTTATTGTTGCTAACCACATTAGCTAGAAATGTTACATGGGAAGACTGGGAAGAAAAAAAAATGGTTCTGTAAGAAAACATAGTCCATGAGTATTCCATACTCCCCCTTCCCCCAACAATGCAGTGCACAGTTGTATAATAGTCTGGGTCAGCACTCCCACTTCCTCTTTTCTTGCTGCTCACTGGAAGTTTAGAATTATTTTTTTTTTATTGTATTTCGCTCTGGAAAAGGGTTGGTGGATCTTCTCTCGGGCATCCAATCCTTATCCTGCCTGCCTGTGGATAACTCAGTCTGCGTCTTCCCTCCCCCAGTCAGTACTCCCAGTTTCACCCACCTGGGGAGGGTAACCCTCGCCTTATTGGGCTCTTTTACTAGTCAGACTCTGACTGCAGGTGGGCTCAGAGGAAGGAACTGGAAGGCCAGCCGGGAAGAACCCGGTGGAGGGCATGGGGGACTGGTGCCATCGCCTGTCCCACAAAGCTGGTCTTTTCCTTGTTCTGTGCTAGTTCCCCACCCCCACCTGAGCATGCCCCAACACTCTGGCACATGGCAACCCTGCCTGCGTCGGCCATGCTGTTCTTGTGCTGCCCAGCTTGCTGCAATGACCCCTGGTCTCCACCGGGGGTCACCAACATTCCAAGCTGACCCGACCTAACCCATTCACCTGGGGAGGAGAGCACCATGAGGCACTCATTCCTCAACCTGCTCCTGCTGGACTACTACACCTGAGTCCGCTCGAACCCACGCCGCTTAGCGCATGTGTGGCATCCAGCGCTCAACCTTTAGTGCCACCGGGCTGGCCTAGAAATGTTGTTTTGACCCAAGAACTACTGTACCATCCTTTGTGGGTAGATTAAATCACTATGCCCACAACTGGAGGAAGCTGTCTGGGAGCTTTGGGTTGGAGCTGCTGCAGTTCCCAACACATCTGCGAGCTCCAAGGCAAATCCCTTTTTTCCAGAAAAGAAACTGTGATGATTCAAGAGAAAATCTTGAAGATGTCCAAGAAGGGGGCAATTTCTCAAGTATCCAAAGGCAAGAAAAGGAGAAAGCCACTATTATTCTTGAAAGAGGTGGCAGACAAAGCAAGGGCTAAAAGGGCAGGGTTCAGGAAATATGAAGAGACCCAAAGGGAAGAGGACAGGAAGGTGTACCTAGAGTGTCAGGAAATGAGGAGGGCAGTAAGGAGAGCAAAGGCACAGATTGAGGAAGGATTAGCACAGACAGTAATGAAGGGGGACAAGACATTCTACAGATACATCAGCAAAAGAAGGAAAACCGGGGTGGATGGGTGGGGTTGTTAGGCTCAAAGGGGAGGAAGGGGTGTGTAAGGAGGGAGACATGGATAAGGCAGAAATACTGAATAAATGCTTCTGTTCAGTATTCACAGAAGAGTGGGAGAGACAGGGACCACAGCTGAGAAACAGATGCCGGGGGGGGATGGACAACATCACAGGGAGAGAGTCCTGCAGGAGCTCACTAAATTGAAGGTTGACAAGCGATGGGGTCAAATGGCATACACCTGAGGATATTAAGGAGCTGAGACAGAACTGGCAGAACCTCTGGCAGCCTTGTTCACAGAGTCACTCAACACAGTAGTGGTGCCAGAGGATTGGAGGAGGACACATGTAGTCCCTCTATACAAATCCGGCAGTAGGGAGGAGGCGAAGAATTATAGGCCTGTCAGCCTTACCTCAGTAGTGGGGAAGATCATGGAGATACTTCTTAAAGAAAGGATAGTGAGACATCTAGAAGCCATTGATGCTCAGGACCCTAGGCAGCATGGATTCACTATGGGTAGGTCATGTGAGATGAATCTGATAGATTTCTTTGACTGGGTGACAAAGGAAGTAAATCGGGGGGGGACAGTGGATGTTGCCTACCTCAAATTCAACAACAAAATGGGTAGTCTGGGCATGCGGGACAAGGTGGTAAACTGGGTTAGGAACTAGCTAACAGATAGGAGGCAGAGGATGATGGTAAATGGGGTACAATCTGGGGAGAGGGGGTGACCAGCAGGGTACCTCAAGGATCAGTCCTTGGCCAGTCCTATTCAATGTCTTCATTAGTGACATTGCAGAGGGGCTGGAAGGAAAGATCTGCCTTGTTTGCAGATGACACCAAGATCTGTAACAGGGTGGATACTCTAGAAGGGTGCAGAAAATGAGGAAGGATCTGGGGAGCTTGAGAAATGGTTGAAGGAGTGGTAACTGAGGTTTAATTCAAAGAAGTGCAAAATTATGCACCTGGGGCATAGAAACCCTAGGGAGAGGTACAGGATCTGGGGGGTAGTTGCTGACAGTCACCAGGAAGAAGGGACCTGGGTGTTATTAGTTCAGATGACCTGAAAATGTCAAAACAGAGTACAAAGGCAGCAGGGAGGGCCAGTGGCATGCTGGGGTGTATAGGCAAGGGTATCACCAGCAAAAGGCAGGAGGTAGTGATGCCATTATATAAAACCCTGGTCAGGCATCACATGGAGTACTGTGTGCAATTCTGGAGGCCGCACCTTCGGAAGGACATTAACAGACTGAAGACAGTCCAGAGAAGGGTGACAAAGATGGTACAGGGATTGCACCACAAAACTAATGAGGACAGATTAAAGGACCTCAATATGTACTCACTGGAGGAGAGGAAGGAGAAAGGGGGCATGATAGAAACATTCAAGTATCTGAAGGGCATAAACAAGGTGCGGGGGGGAGACATCTTCCAATACAGGAGGCGTACAAGAACGAGGGAGCATGACATGAAATTGGAAGGTGGCAGATTAAGAGGGAATGTGAGGAAATTTTTCTTCACAGAAAGAATGGTGGACGCATGGAATAGTCTGCCACAGGAAGTGGTGGGAGCGAGCACTATGGTTGGATTTAAACATGCATGGGACAGGCATGGGGAACCACAGAGGTAAAGCAGAGGGAGGGTCAGAAGCCGTAATCAAGTACAGGGCTTACAGGCAGACTGGATGGGCCTAGCAGTCCTTATCTGCCGACAATTTCTATATTTCTATGTAAATGAAAATCAGGTGGGGTTTCTAAACTATATTTTCTTGCAACAAAGAAAGACTGAGGTCTATGGTCTATTATAAATCTGAAACAGTTAAATCAGTATGTTTCCTATAGACATTTCAAAATGGAGGAGTCCACCTCCTAAGGGACACCCTCCTACAGGGGACTGACTGGCCTGCATAGATCTAAAGGGCGCTTACTTCATAGTGCCCAACAGGAACACAGACAGGAAGTGGCTTCAGTTTCTGTGGAGAGAACTGATTTGACAATTCAGTTGTCTCCCCCTCAGTCTGACCTCCACCACATGGTGTTTCACAAAGCTACTCAAATCAGTGGTAGCCTGGATATGGGTACAGGAAATCAGATTAATAATTAGTCTGGATAACATTTATTTATTTATTTGGTAACTGGGTAGGTACACTAGTCCCAGGGACCATTTTCAGGTAGACCTTGGCCACAAAGATGACACATACGATACAACAAGAGGAGCAACATAACTTGAGCAATACAAACATACAGTGCTTGAGAATGACATACACAAATACTATACACGAAGGTCCAGCAATACTTTGAGTAATACAGACATACAGTACTTGAGAATATAACACACAACAGTTCAGCAATACAATGCACAGGTATAAAACAGAAGAAAAGTAATAGGTGCATCATTTACAACATTCAACAAGCAATTACACAGATAAAATAGTTTGTAGTGTTGATTATGGGTCAGAACCAGATGCAGTTGATATAGGATGTATAGGCCATATGCCTACTCCTCCAGAGGCTGTTTGTGATCAACTCCAAGAAGTTGCAGTTGATTCTATCTCAGATTTCTTTTTTTTGTGGGGAGTGGGTCCAAGTTGACATGAATCAAGCTGTCTTCAGACTTCCCAAAAGTGAATACTATCAAGAAGGAATCAAGGAGAAACTTGAGATCCCAGACAATTTACTTAGGTCTCTGGTTAGCGTGCTTGGGCTCCTCTCCTCATCCATTCAGGCCATCTTCCCATCACTCATACATAACAGGGCACTGCAGACACTGAAAGCGGAAGCTTTGCAGCAACAGAAGTCCTACAACTGCCTAGTTGTTCTAACAGTGGAACTGCAGTGGTGTCTGCAGCACATGCTAACATGGAACAGCAGAGCTATCCTTGGTATGGCACTGGAAATTGTAATAGTGACAGATTCCACTCTAGCCGGTTGAGATGCCAGATAAAGGGAGATAGCCAAAGGGTTAAAATGGTCTTGGGAGGACTCAAATCTGCATATCAGTTGCCTAGAACTGTTAGCAGGGTCCTTTGTGATCAAACGTTTGGCCAGACATGAGGGGAAATTGTTGATTTTGTTACACATGGACTATGTATCAGTGGTCAGTGTGACACTCAGACAGCTGGTTCTGATTAATCTATGTAATATAAAATGTGCTATTGAACGCCTCTCATGAGAGATGCTGACGGCCTGTGGAATGACACACCCTCCCAGGTTTTAGCTACAACGTGTTACCTGGTAGGCCAGAAGATAATTACAGGCTAGAAGAGACTTAAAATTTAGGATCTCCTGTTTATGTAACTAATTACAGCTTGCCAGCCAAGATAGATCATAAACTTTTGTGACATTCAGAGGAAATACAGTTAATTTCACATGGTGATACAAAGCATGTTGCACCTCCGTGAGATCTGGCAGAGAGTCATAACAGTCATTTGATGTCTTGGAAAGGGAAGCTGCTCATAAGATCAAAGAAAGACATTTAAAAAAATTAGTTTTGCTGAGGTCACATAATTTTAATTTACCTTCTGAATAAGGCATCCTGTTGGTGTGATTTTTTGTATTCTGACAGGAAGGAGCTAGGTGACCTCACACAAAGAGATTGGTAAAGTCAGTTTTTAAACAGTATTCTGTTTTCCATTTACACACAAATGTTTGGACTCTGAAAGCTACAACATGCTAGCAGCACTGTAAGAGATACATTAGATAGATCAAGTCTAATTGTCTGGTGGTAGGAAATTGCACTTTTAAAATCTTGTTTTTTTTTAAAGTGATTGTATTTGTGATATATGGTTCTGTGTTTTACATTTTACATTCTTATCTACTTTTAAGAAAACATCTCATTCTTAAATAGACTATTTGTGTCTTCAAAGTCCTTCCGCTTTTGCCTGTGTTGCGTGGATGGTTAAGAGTGTGACAACACTGTGCATGAGCTTATATGACAATACCGAACAGGAAAAAGGTAAGAGTTATCTGAGGTCTTTATTAGAGTTTTTAAGGGTTCATTTTGCACACCTGGTTAGGTGCCCATAGGTGAAAGATATCTGGCCCCCTGAAGAGCAGAATTATCTGACTCTGTACACTGGATATGCTAACAAGAGGTTCACAGTTTGAATCCCTCCAGAACTGAGACCAAAGGTTGATTCAAACCCACAAAGCAGACAGGAGGGTTACCCTGTTTCTGTTTCCTGTTCTCAAGACTGCACTTGGAGGTTGCCACTGTGGGAGCAGAGGGCCTGACCTGCGGAGTGGGTTTGTGACAGATTGGTTGGCAGCGGTGCAAAACATTTTGGCATTACAAGCTCTGATTGTTCAGTGTGTCAGCTTAAGACTGTCAGCTCACTTGCAAAAAAAAAAGGCAGTACTTTTTTTAAAGAAAGAGACAGAACTATATCACTTGGTGTACAGTCAAGTTCCTATCTGTTTTATTTATTTTTTCTAAAGTGCAAGTCAGAGTAGCCGTAGTTAGGGACGCAGATGGCTTCCAACTACAAGCAGGCACATGTAGACTACTTAAAGCAGTTGTCTTGGGGACAAAGGAGTCCCATTCGAGGTGAAAGCCAGCAAACAGAACCTCGTGGATGCCCTGATGGTAGCAGTTACCCAGAGCATTGAGTCACAGACAGTGACTGAAAAGGACCAAACCTTGAGTGTGGCAGGGCTAGTGGCCAGAGCAGTGTCCAGATATGATGAGGAGGCCAACAGGGCCACTGTCAGTGAAAGGCCACAGTGCAGGAGAAGGTCACCAGTATCCTGGATCTAGAAGTACTCAGGCTGCAAACTGAGTTGCGCAGAATGGAGCTGGAGTTCCAGAGGGAGAGGGACCATGAACAGCAGGAGGGAACCATGAGGCAGAGCGAGAATGCTGAGAGGCAGACTGTGAGGAGCATGAGTGCCAGCGAGCTGCAGAGGAGAAAAGGGAGCAAGAACACCAAGAGGCAGAGTGAGAACACTGAGAGTCAGAGCGAGAACACCAAGAGGCAAAGCGGGAACAGTGGGAGGCTGACCGTGAGGAGCATGAGCATTAGAGGCAACATGAACTGGAGAAGCTACGACACCAACCACCAGCACCAGAGCAGGTAAGTGGCTTGGGTTTAACTTTGACTGCAGGACTGGGTTACAAATTGAATTCCAAATTGATAGCTGAATTTAAAGAGGGGGAGGACATGGATGCTTTTTTAAATTCTTTTGAAAAAGTTTGCATTCAGGCTAAAATTCCTAGAGAGTCCTGGAGCTTCCAGCTATCCCCACTACTTACCGGGAAAGCTCGGGATGCATTGGATCAAATGGACAATGAGGACAGTGATAATTACAGCAAACTTAAAGCTGCACTGTTAAAAAAAATTTGAATTAACTGCTGAATCATACAGAGCTTAGTTCTGTAAGCTCAGGAGAAGCCCTGACATGAGCTATGAGGAGCTAGCCATGAAACAACATCAGTTTTTAAAATGTTGGTGGGAAGGAATTGAGGCAAACTCTGTTGATAAAATTGAAAATGTGATTTTGTCAGAACTGTTTTATTAGACATGCCCAGCAGAGCTAAAAACCTGACTGGAGGACAGAGATCCCAAAACAGTGCAAGAGGCTGCTGAACTTTCGAACCACTATGCCAAGAGCAGACCTGCTCTGAGAGTGAATGGGGCGGGCGTGGCAGTGCAGAAATGGAAAAGCGTGCCTTCAGGGCAGCTAAAACCCTCACTGCCTCCACCAAAACCAGTTGGCCCCAGGTTTCAGAGAAAAGATTTCTCTGAGAGAAGTGAATGTTGGTTGTGTAAAGAAACTGGACATATTGCCAGACAGTGTCCCAAAAAGGTGAGCAATACACAACAGGGTGCTAGGAAAGAAGTGAGTTGTTTGTGTGTCCCTAGAAGCATGCCTGTGAACATGAGGGAGCACATGCACCCAGTCATGGTGAATGGTGTACAGACGCAAGGGTTAAGGGACACAAGGGCATCCCTGACATTGGTAAAAGGGGATCTAGTAGAGCCTAGTCAGCTTATACCCAATAAATACATCACTATACAGGATTTTACTGGTGAAGAGAAAACATTGCCACTGGATAGTGTTCTCTTAGACTGGGGTGAAACAGGGGGAACTGTGCAACAGGTGGCAGTAGCCAAAACATTAGCAGTGGATGTGATCCTGGGAAACAATCTCAAACAGGGGATGGTATGTGCAGTTACCCATAGCCAAGTGGCCCGGGAAAATTGTAGTTCCCTGAATCCCACAGAAGCCATTGTGGAAACCACTGAGAGGATGATTCCCCAGCTTTGTCTCCAGATGGGAGGTGAATGAAAAGGGGTAGAAATTTCCTCAGTAGCAGTTAACATACAGCTACAGAGGTTACTCCAAAGAGGAGGGTGATCCATTGTCAGCGCATTGGGATTGACAGTGATCCTGAGTGCCCTGATGCTAGTGCTAGGGACCCTAGTTTAGCAACTGAAGGGACCTGTCCCATGCCTTGGGAATGTGTGAGGGGTTTGCAGGTGCTCAGAGAAGTGACCTAGTCTAGAGGAGCTGAGGGCTTGGGCAGACTCTGACAGAGCACGGAGGTGATGGCAGACATAAGGTTTGTTGGTAGAATGGACTGATGTATACTCAGGCTGTGCAGACAGAGGGGGGGTGCTAGGCAGGCAGCGTGTCATTCCCCAGGGGTATCGTGAGCAGTTGCTTAAGATTGCACATGATATTTCCTTGTCTGGTTATCTGGGAATCATGCACACTACACAGTGGTTGGTCCAGAATTTCTATTGGCCTAACTTCACCCAGCAGGTGAAGGAGTATTGCAGGTCTTGTCACCGGTGCCAAGAAATAGGGAAGGCGGGCAAGAAAACCCAAGCTGCCCTGATTCCATTGCCCATAGTGGAGGAGCCATTCCAGAGGGTGGGAATGGATATTGTGGGGCCTTTAAATACCCCAGCTCCTCAGGGAAGAGATTCATCCTGACTGTGGTGGATTATGCCACCCGGTACCCAGAGGCAGTCACCCTATCCTCACTGAGGACAAGCAAAGTAGCAGATGCCTTACTTGGTATTTTCTCCCATGCTGGGTTTCTGCAGGAGGTTATTACCGATCGAGGGGTTCCTTCATATCAGACCTGATGAAATGTTTATGGAAGAAGTGTGGGGTGGTGCAGAGAACACAACACAATATCACCCACAAGCCAATGGGCTTGTGGAAAGATTCAATGGTACCTGAAGTCAATGCTCCGGTTGTTTTCTGAACAGCATGGGAGGACTGGGAGAAATACCTTCCCACCTGTTGTTTGCATACAGGAGGTGCCCCAAGAGTCAACAAGATTTTCCCTTTGAACTCTTATATGGATGTCGGGTCGTGGGCCCCTAGACTTGATCCGGGAGGACTGGGAAGGCAAGCATGCCACCCAGGGAACTCCCATTGTGGATTACATCCTTAGGTTTAGAGAAAGGCTGAAGGAGATTATGGGGACAGCCCAGAGCAACCTAGCAGCTACCCAACTGAAACAAAAGGTGTAGTATGACCGCAGAGCCAGAGCTCACTCATACATGGTGGTTTCAGGAAGTCATGGTCCTTATTCTGGTCCGGAAAGACAAGCTGCAGGCTGAGTGGGCAGGACCGTACAAAGTGGCTAGGAAGGTAAATGACATGAACTGTATTATAGAGTTACCTGACCGAAGACAGACAGAAAGGATTTACCATGTCAACATGATGAAGCCATATGCAAATAGGGCGGACATGGTGTTTGACGTGTGTAGTCCTGGGGAGGGGATGGAAGAAGGAGACCCCCTTCTGGACATGCTGGAAGAAAATAAGTGGGAATCCTCTGTGGAGGCAGTAAAACTGTCTCCCCAGCTGGCCCCAGACAAGATCCAGGAAGTAAGGTAGGTTTTAGCAGATTTTGCCCCATTGTTTAGCACCAAGCCTGGACTAACCCCCTTAGCAACTCATGATGTGGAGACAAGGACACAGACGCCCATACAGCAGACAGCATATCAGGTGTCAGAGGCTGTCCAAAAGGACATTAGGAGGGAAGTGGAGGAGATGCTGGATTTAGGGGTAATCCAGAGATCCCACAGCCCCTGGGCCTCACTGTAGAGTCCTTGTACCCAAGCCATGGCTCTGCTCATTTCTGTGTGGACTATTGTGGACTGAATGCAATCATGAAGTCAGACGCCCAGCTGATGCCCCAAATGGATGAACTCCTGGACAAGTTGGGAGGGGCAACCTACCGTACGACCATTGACCTGACAAAGGGGTATTGGCAGGTAGAGTTGACAGACAGAGCTAGGAAGAGATCAGCCTTCATCACTCCGATAGGCTTATTTGATATAAAGTAATGCCTTTCAGAATGAAGAATGCCCCAGCCACTTTCCAAATGTTGGTGAACCAGGTGTTAAATGGTGCTGAGGAGTACGCTGTGGTGTACCTGGATGACATTGCTATCTTTAGTGCCAGCTGGGAAGAACACCTATCCCACCTTAGGAAAGTGCTGGGCTGGATACAGAGGGCCGGGCTCACTGTCAAAGCTGAGAAGTGCCAGGTGGCCATGGGAGAAGTGGCATACCTCAGGCATGTGGTAGGCCAAGGACAGCTCCATCCTAACCAAATAAAAATAGAGGTAATCCAGGTATGGCCCAGACCAGAAACACAGAAGGAGGTCAAGAGTTTTCTAGGGACAGCAGGATACTACAGGAAATTTGCATCCAATTACGGTGACCTGGCTGCTCTCCTAGCTGACCTGACAAAGAAAAGGATGCCCAAGAAAATTACCTGGGGCCCAGCCTGTGAGGAAGCCTTTTCCAAACTAAAGAAGGCACTGTGCAGTGCTCCTGTTTTGACAAGTCCTGACTATACCCTTTATAGTTCAGACTGACACTTCCGACATGGGTATTGGGGCAGTACTGAGTCAGACATCCAGCCAAGGGAGAGATCACCCAATGGTGTACCTGAGTAGGAAGTTACTTCCCAGGGAGCAGGCACACTCTACTGTGGAAAAAGAATGTCTTGCCATAGTGTGGGCCCTAAAAAAGTTGGAGCCATACTTTTATGGGCAGCATTCTGTGGTGCAGACTGACCACAACCCCCTGGTTTGGCTGACACAGATGGGGAAAAACAATGGTAGATGGCTAAGATGGAGTCTTGCTTTGCAAGGGTATGATATGACAATTCTGCATAGGGCTGGAGCCAAAAATCAGAACTCCAATGGGGTGTCTCGTGTGTATGAGGAGTGAACTGATTTGGGAAGCTCATCCCATGCAGGAGATAGAGCCCCCAAACTCAGTCTAGGTAGGGAGGAATTGTGACACTCAGACTGCTGGTTCTGATTAATCTATGCTTTTTGTAATATAAAAATGTGCTATTGAATGTCTGTCATGAGAAATGCTGACAGCCTGTGGAATGACACCCCCCCTCCCAGGTTTTAGCTACACCGTGTTACCTGGAAGGCCAGGAGATAATTACAGGCTAGAACAAACTTAAAATTTAGGATCTCCTGTTTATGTGACTAATTACAGCTTGCCAGCTGCCAAGATAGATCATAAACTTTTATGACATTTAGAGGAAATACAATTAATTTCACATGGTGATACAAAGCATGTTGCACCTCCGTGAGATCTGGCAGAGAGTCATAACAAGTCATTTGATGTCCTGGAAAGGGGAAGCTGCTCATAAATCAAAGAAAATCATTTAAAAAAAATAGTTTTGCTGAGGTCACAAAATTTTAATGTACCTTCTGAATAAGACATCCTGTTGGTATGATTTTTTATATTCTGACAGGGAGGAGCTAGGTGACCTCACGCAAAGAGGTTGGCAAAGCCAGTTTTTAAACAGTATTCTGCTTTCCATTTACACGCAAATGTTTGGACTCTGAAAGCTATAACATGCTAGCAGCACTGTAAGAGATACATTAGATAGATCAAGTCTAATTGTCTGGTGGTAGGAAATTGCACTTTTAAAATCTTGTTTTTTATGATTGTATGTTTTGTGATATATGGTTCTATGTTTTACATTTTACATTCTTATTTATTTTAAGTAAACATCTCATTTTTAAATAGACTATTTGTGTCTTCCAAGTCCTTCTGTTTTTGCCTGTGAAGTGTGGATGGTTAAGAGTGTGACAATACTGTGCATGAGCTTATATGGTAATACCAAACTGGGAATAGGTAGAGTTATCTGAGGTCTTTATTAGAGTTTTTAAGGGTTCATTTTGTACACCTGGTTAGGTGCCCATAGGCAAAAGATATCTGGCCCCCTGAAGAGTAGAATTATCTGAGCCTGTACAATGGGTATGCTAACAAGAGGGTCACAGTTTGAATCCCTCCAGAACTGAGACCAAAGGTTGATTCAAACCACAAAACAGACAGGAGGATTACCCTGTTTCTGTTTCCTGTTCACAAGACTGCGCTCAGAGGTTGGCACTGTGGGAGCAGAGGGCCTGACCTGCTGAGTGGGTTTGTGACAGTCAGGTGTATAAACAGGTTGGGGGAAACAAGGTCATTCTCTCTGGCTTCCCTAGCAAAGCACTTCTGGCACTACTACCTTCAGCAACAGGTCATGGTTCAAGTTCAGCACATATTGGGAATGTCTAATCAGGTAGCGGATTGGCAGTCTTAATATCTGACAGATTCGAGCAACTGGACTCTGAATCAGGCATTATATGCACAAATTCAGAGAACTCTGGGTCTCCTGGAGGTGGACTTGTTTGCCTGTCTTCTGAATCACCAGTTACTGTGCTTCTTCACCTGGAGACTGGATCCAGGGGCACTAGTGATGGATGGCTTCCTTCAGGACTGGAGAAACCTGAAACCCTACACCTTTCCACCCCATACCATGATAGCTCAAACCCTGCACCAAGTCAGGCGGCAGAACAGGCACCTTGGTGATCATTACAGTATGTGGCTGACACAACCCTGGTACTTGTGCCTCCTTTAGATGGTCATGCACCATCCTCTTCTCCTGTACAAGGAGGATCTCCTATGTGACCCTTCAGGGAACCCTTATTCTCTGATAGTGAATGGAGTGCTTCAGGGATCCTGGACTATGCCACTAGTTTGGGAAGAGGCTGCTGTTCTCCTCAGAGAAGCATGGATGCCTGGTACCAGGAAGGTCTATAATCCACATGGACATCCTGGCCTGGCTGGTGTCTGTCAAGGCATGTGGATCCATTCCAGACATCTTTAACACAGATTCTTGAATTTTTGTTCTCTCTGTATCAAGAAGGAAAAATGCATAGATTTATGTTAAAGTGATGTTCCACAGTTTGCTTTTGGGGATTTCTTTTGCTGCTACACTTCAGGAAGTGTCTGTGTTTGGTAACAGATTCCAGGTAACTTCTGTGTTTTGTAACAGGCTTATGTAATTGAGTTTATATAGCTGTGTGCTCTTTCCACTACCTTTAGTTGTTAAAGTGATCTTCCACAGTCTGCTTTTCGGGATTTCTTTTACTACTACACTTCAGGAAGTGCCTGTGTATGGTAACAGATTCCAGGTAACTTCTGTGTTTTGTAATAGGCTTATGCAATTGAGTTTATATAGCTGTGCTCTTTCCACAACCTTTAATTGTTAAAGTGATTTTCTACAGTCTGCTTTGGGGATTTCTTTTGCTACTACACTTAAGGAAGTGTCTGTGTTTGGTAACAGATTCCAGGTAACTTCTGTGTTTTGTAACAGATTTTATGTGATTCTTCTGTAGTTTACAGAAGGAAGCCTTTTACCTGATTGTTTATAGACACCGAGTACCAAAGGAACAACCCCCAACCACCCTCATTCCTCAACCACCCCCAGGTGCTCTAACTTTATAGTGGTAGGCCAAGCCATACCTACTTAAAGAGACAGGAACAGTTTGGCAGCACAATGCAAGCAATAACCTAGCTGGTATATAGGCAGAAGTACAAAGGGTGCAGCTAGCAACTAGGTCCACAAGGGCACATACAAGAGGAGGAGGAGAGAGAAGCTGTAAGTCACTACAGAAGAAGCGAGACAGGTAGAGAAGGAGAAGAAAAAAGGGTTAGCAGGCAGAAGAGGGAAGAGGTTTAGGAGATAGCAGATAGCAATTAGGAGGCATAAGCAGGCAGAAGAGTGAGGAGGGTAATAGTCATGATGGGAGTGGTACAGTGCAGTGGTTGTGGAGTAGCAGTCTTCAGGGAAACATTCTGGAGGCTGCAATGCTGCCCTGTCTGCAGACACCTCTCTGGGCTGTGGGAGGAGGTTGCCTGTCTCTGTTCAGAGTGGACCAGGTTGCAGGCAGCATCCACCCCCAACAGGAGACCACTGGGTCCACACCATGAGCCTCATAGAATGCCCAGAAAGAAGTGTGACTGGACCACGGTAGGCTCAGGGAGGGTGAGAGAGGACAGTCAGAAGTATATTCCCCAACTGGTCCAGCTGAATAACTCATACACTGTTTTGGAGAAGGTGAATGCCCCACACAGGCACCTACAGCTGGGACCACAGAGGATGGTCAGAACCTCCAAGCTGAAGCTGCAGGGAAGGGGGACAGGGGACCCTGGAGGAGGGGGAAGCTTCTTCTAGTGGGGGACTCTATTGTCTGAGGTGTGAAGATGGGGTACCTAGCAGAGAGGAGAGGGAGAGAGGTCAAGTGCATCCAGGAAGTGCTGCATGGAGGGATGGGAAGCAAATCCATAGGATCACTAGGGTGATAGCCAGGAGGGTGGAGCTGAATGTCATTGTCCACCTGGGAACCAATGACCTGATGGGGAGAAGGGTGGAGTTAGCCAGAGTCCAGGAGGATTTCAGGAAGTTGGGGGGGGACCTGAAACAGGTAGCATGTTCCGTCTCATTCTCGGAGGTGCTACCTGTCTAAGGCACAGGGGAGGCTAGGGCGCTCCACATCCAAGCCTTCAACACTTGGTTGAAGGATTTGTGTGGAAGGGAAGGATTTGGCTTCATAGGGGGACTGGGGCCCCACCTGGGCAGATGTGAGCTTATATCAGGAGGATGGCCTGCATCTGTCCAGGAGGGGACCTCACTCCTTGGTGAGAAGTTGGAATGCTTCAGCAGAGAGCATTTAAACTGGCCAATGGGGGGGACAGGTGGCTTAGGAACACTTCCCATGGTAGCATGCAAAACACAAGTTGACAACAACTGAAGCTAGCAGTGAGGAGCAGGCAGGCTAAGCATGTAAAGGGGGTGGGGATGGAGCACATGAACAAGAAAACTGGGGTGGGAAACAGGCAAGGGAGAGAGAGCAAGAAAAGAGAGGGCAAGTGTAAAACATGGAAGGTTATGCTCACAAATGCCCGCAGTTTGGGAAATAAGGTCTGGAAGCCTTGATGATGGATGCAGACCTTGACATAGCAGCAATAACAGAGACATGGTACTGCTAATCACAGCTGGGATGTAAATGTACTGAGCTACACACTGTTCAGAAGGGACAGGGAAGGTAAAAAGAGGGGGGTAGCCTTGTACATCAGAGAAGGCACAACACCTACAGAAGTAATGGAGAAGACAGGGGAGGCAGAGGCAATGTGGCTCACCCTTGAACCAGGGACCGCACAGCAATACATACTGGGGTGATTCACAGACCTCTGGCACAGAGGGAGGAAGTGGACGGTATTAATGGAGGAAATTCATGACATGGCAGCTAAAGGTGAAATCCTGCTGATGGGGATTTCAACATTCCTGATGTAGATTGGACTACCCAGGCAGCTGCTTCAGCCAGAAGCACGGCCATCCTGGAATCCCTGCAGGGGGTTGGGCTCTGACAGCTGGTACATGAACCAACCAGAGACAAATCAATTCTGGACCTGGTATGGACCAATGGAAACAGAGTTGAAGGAGTCTGGGTGGAAGGGCAGCTGGGATCCAACAACCACCACATGGTGTGGTTTGGCATGGAGACAGGGACTCAATTAAGCCACACAACGTCAATGTATTAGATTTCAGGAGGGCAGATTTCAGTGAAATGGGTAGATGTTTAAGAGCAGCCCTGGAGAAGGGAGAGGTAATGGAGGGAGTGGAGGAACAGTGGGAGAAACTAAAATGAGCCATAGTGGAAGTAACTAACCAATGCGTTAGGATAGTGGCCTAAGGGAAAAGAAGAAGGAAACCACTATGGTTCTCTAAAGAGGTAGCAGACAAAGTAAGGGCTAAAAGAGCAAGTTTCAGGAAGTATAAGGGAACCCAAAGGGAGGAGGACAGGGAGGTGTACATTGAATGACTAAGGGAAGCAGGGAATGCTGTTAGGAGAGCCAAGGCACAAACAGAGGAGGGTTTAGCATGGACTATGAAAAAAGGGGACAAGACATTCTATAGGTACATCTGCAATAGAAGAAAAAACAGGGGGGGTTGTGAGGCTTGAAGGGGAGGAGGGAGAGTGTAAGGAGGGGACCTAGACAAAGCAGAAATACTGAAAATACTTCTGTTCAGTATTCACTAAGGAGGAGAGGGTCAAGGACCACAGTTGGGAGAAGAGACAGTGGGGTGGGGAGAGTGGACACCAGTCCATTCACAGTGGAGAGAGTTCTGGAGGAACTCCAAAGCTGAAGGTGGGTAAAGCCATGGGGCCACACCACATACACCTGAGGATATTAAGGGAGCTGGAGAAGGGAACTAGTGGTGCCTCTGGTCAACCTGTTCAATAAGTCACTCAACACAGGCATGGTTCCAGAGGACTGGAGGAGGGCACATGTAGTTGCACTGCACAAAAGTGGCAGTAGGGAGGAAGTGGGGAGCTACAGGCCAGTCAGCCTCACTTCAGTGATGGAGAAGATCATAGAGACACTGCTGAAAGAAAGGACTGTGGCACACCTGGAATCTAATAGTGCCCAGGATCTGAGGCAACATGGAGTCACAGCAGGAAGGTCTTGTTAAACAAATCTGATAGATTTTTTTTTTGATTGGATGACTAGTGAAGTGAATCAGAGAGGGGCGGTAGACATTGCCTACCTAGATTTCAGCAAAGCCTTTGATACTGTCTCACACAGAAGCCCGGTTAACAAGATGAGTAGTCTGGGTTTGGTGCATAATGTGATACACTGGGTTAGAAACTGGCTGACGGACAGAAGGCAGAGGGTGGTGGTAAATGGGATCCAATCCAGGAGAGAGAGAGAGGTGACCAGCAGAGTACCACAGGGCTCAGTACTAGGATCAGTCCTGTTCAATGTCTTCATTAGTGACATTGCAGAGGGGCTGGAAGGAAGGGTCTGTTTATTTGCAGATGACACCAAGATCTGCAACAGAGTGGATACTCCAGAAGGGGTGCAGAAAATGAAGATGGACCTGGAGAAGCTTGAAAGATGGTCGGAGGTGTGGCAACTGAGGTTCATTCAAAAAGTGCAAGACAATGCACTTGGATAGGGGAACCCTGGGGAGAACTGCAGAATGGGAGGAGGTGCTGACTGTCACCAAAAGGAAAAGGACCTAGGGGTTATCATATTTGATGACCTTAAGGTATCAAAGCAGTGCGCAAAGGCTGTAGGGAGGGCCAGTGGCAGGCTGGGGTGCACAGGCAGAGGCATTACTAGCAGGAGACAGGAGGTGTTGATGCCATTGTATAAAACACTGGTAAGGCCTCACCTGGAGCACTGCATGCAGTACTGGAGACCACACATGCGTAAGGACATAGACAAGGTGGAGGCTATCCAGAGAAGGGTGCCAAAGATGGTGCATGGCTTGCATCACAAAACATATGAAGAGAGAGACTAGGAGTCCTCAATATGTACTCACTGGAGGAAAGCAGAGAAAGGGGGGACATGATAGAAACTTTCAAGTACCTCAAGGGCATAAACAATGTGCAGGTGGGGGATCTTTTCCAATAGAAAATATATCAGAATGAGGGGACACAATATGAAATTGGAGGGGGGTAGGTTAAGAGGCAACATGAGAAAGTTTTTCACACAGAGAGAGTGGTGGACGCTTGGAACAGTCTGCCACAAGAGGTGGTGGGAGCAAGCACAGTGGAGGGTGTAAACATGCCTGGGACAGGCACAAGGGAACATTGGGTGGTGAGGGAGTGATGAAAAGCCATTGATCACTTAGGGTCAGTGACTGCACACAAGTTTAGGGCTTATGGGCAGACTAGATGGGCCTAGCGGTCCTTCTTGATGACAATTTTATGCATCTTTGTATCTATGAACAGATATAGAGCTTCAGTTTTGGGGTGGGGTGGGGCACTGCCCTCAGTGATGGGCCAACACCCAGTGGTAAAGCAATTTATGAAAGGCATTATGGTCCAGACTTCCTACCAAGCTAGAGAATTGTTAATAGAGTGTTTTATCTGTTCACATCTTGGGATCCTAATTCTCAGTTAGCGCTAAAACAGCTGTCATCTAAGCTTGCTGTGTTGTTGTGTTTGGCATCTATTAAAAGATCATCTGATGTTAGACCACAAGAGGTTTCCAGGGACAATACCTTTCTGAAGGAATAGAGTTCACTGTGGTTAGGAGAATCAAAACACCTACACCTTCTATGTTTTTCCCGGCCTTTGACAATGAACAACAACCTTCATGTGGTGAACTGTTTGAAGGAGTATGAGTTATGGACAGAGAATATCAGAGGAGGCCACATCTGACTTTTAATTTCTTTTGTCAAACCACATGACCCTATCGCCTCCACAGTCATTGCTCGATGGATCAGATGGGTTATGAACCAGCACAGATTGGCACCTCTTCCTTTGGTGTTTACCCAGAGAGGGAGCTATGGCCAGCAAAGCAACCTCTATGGAAGCCAAGACAGAGGACTGAAGGCCAGATCGGCCAAGGACACTGGGCTTGATACTCATATGTTTTTGCAGGTGCAAATGGGTGTTTGCTCATGCAAACTGGGTTTTGTAACTGGTGTGTGGGTGTGGTCTATATTCAGGCACCCCCATAGTGCCAGCAAACCCCATTAGCACCCGAGTGCTAAGGTACTGCTGTGCCTATGCAAACGAGTGGGGCATCCAAGCATACGGGTGCACCAGTATATTCAGAAGTTTGCACCATAGGTAATTCCTACCTGAGTGGGTACAAATTACTGCTATTGCAAACCCCCTCTTAATGGGGTGCAAGGCCCTGGTGGTGGCCAAAGTACTACAGCCGCCCACCTTGGCTTGGCCATCCAAAGACATCACTGGTGCCCAGTAGTGCCCTCCACTCTGTTTGCCAGCCTGACATAAGAATAAAGTCCCCCTGGTGCCTATTGTGCCCCCTTCCCTCCGATCACCAGTCAGCTAAACAAATATAGTCCCCCTGTTGCCCAGCATCCCGACCCCCCCCCTCCAGTGATGGCCTGTTAAGGATAATAGATGGTCCTGGTATCCAGTGGTCCCGACCCAATCCCCGATCCCCGGCTCCATTAGGTAAACATATTCCCTGGGGTCTGGGGCCTCCCGGTCACTGATGCCTGGCCCCTAACAAAAACAACATCCAATCCCATGTTTATGCTGTTACTATAATGTAAGGTGCTTGGTGAAAAAACAAGTACACCCTGGTATGTCCTAGTAGCCCTCCATCCTCCAATCATTGTCTCTGGCTTTGTCAGTGAAGTAATCCCTGGCACCTAGCAGCTCCACCAACACTAAATTCACCACCCACCCTGCCATCCTCCCTTTACCTGAATCATCAATGCCATAGGAGCCTATACAGTGACTGGCACAGCACTCCTCACAGCTCCTTAGCCAGCCACCATATGCAAATCCACAGAGAACACGCGTCCATGTACTGTGGCAGGGTGCATCAGCCTGCACAGGACATGTGCTCTGTGGATTTTCGTGATGGCGGCTGGCTGAGGAGGTGGAGGAGGGCTGTGCTAGTCACCAAATGGGCTCCTGAGGCACTGATGATTCAGGTAAAGGAGTGTTGGCAGGTGTGAGGTCAATGCCATGCTGGGGTGCAAGGGATGACTTAACTGACAAAGGTGGAAATGATGATTGGAGGAAGGGGGGGTACCAGGACGCACCAGGGAATATTTTTTTTTTTCACCAAGCACCTTCTATTATAGTTCAATGTGTGGTGCATAGCTCAGTGCTTGTTTATACTTATGAGCTTGAATGTTACATGCTTGATATTTGTAGACTTAGACTTTGGCTTTTCTCTGTTTCCCACCCTCGGTGGAGTATATCAATCAAGTTTTATTGTGTATAGCTACAAAGCCATTACAATACAAAAAAAAAATCATTAAAAAGGAAATGCATACACATACAGAAAATAAGAATAATTTACTCAAAGAGACGTGTATAACAATTCCTTCAATAATACAATCTTATAAAGTGCCAATGTGCATTTGTCCTGAAAATTGAAACAGTTGCAGCTTGGTACATGCGCTAAAAAACATTGATTTTCCGTTTTAATTTGTCAATTATAGATAAACATTTTTGCAAGTAGTTTCATGGTCCAGGCATCCTCTGTATGAAACAATATGTTAGTCAGGAGCAATTTATCAGTGGGATAAAGATTACTCAAAAAAGGACCCATCTAGTTGGCCCTTTGCACATCATACCAAGTAAAATGCCACAAAATATGTATGAGATTTTCTTCTACCCCTTTATTACAGTCACAGTCCTCAGATGTAAGTCCATTTTTATTGCATCTAAACAGTAGCATATTGTTCTTCCATTGTTCGAATTTATAATTGGAGACAATCCTTCTTAATTTTGGATCTGTCAAGATTTCCACGTATGGCTTAAAGCCAAAGTAATAATTATTTTGTAAGAACCACTTAGAATAGTGGGATTTCCTAATTAATTGTAAATCCATGATGTTCCAAATATTCGTTATTTTCTTGGCAACGTAAGCCTTATATTTCAAACTCAAATTGATCCCATTATCAACTGCCTGTTTCAAAATTAGTAACCCATGTTTTTTAATATGGCGATTAATGAAGTAAACCAATATCCGTTTTTATAACCAGAATTGAACCATATTTCCTTTCCCTTTAGAGCTAGAGTCCCCATAGTATAGTTCTCACATCTAGTGAGCTCAATCCAATAATTAATTTTCCTAATCTCAGTTAAGGCCTCAATATTATTGAGTCCCAACTCTGACCTTAAGTATGCAGCCGACAGGAATGTCCCACTTTTAAAATAGTTTGTAGATATTTATACAATGGGGATGACACCTTATTAAGGTTTTTACAATCCCATACTTCCACTCCATAAAGGAGCTGGGCATCCAATGTTGCCTTTATAACTTGTATTAGTGGTTTTATAGACATCCCGCCATACTTTATATTAAGCTAATCAACCCTGCCATAGTCTTTTAAGTTTCTCTTTTAATGACTCCACACGAAATGTCCAATTGCAATTCTCCTGAAAAAGAATCCCAATATACACATAGTTGTTGGTTATTTCTAATCTTTCATTGCCAACTGTCCAATGGGTGGAATCTTTTTTCCTACCTTGACTGAAAATCAATACTTCGGTTTTACTCAAATTTATTTTTAACTTTAATTCCTTAGATCTTTTATATATGAAATCAATGCTTCTCTGTAGTCCAGATTTAGTTAATGAAAGAAGGACTAAATCAGCTGCATAAGCTAATAAAGAACAAGCATGAGAAACAATTTTAGGCATATCTGAGATAACTGCCTCACTGTCAACTCGCATTTTATCAATATACAGTGAGAACAGCAGAGGGTGATAACGCAACCTTGCCTCACCTCTGTTGATCTTAAATGAGGCAGAAACTGCATCATTACTTACTAATCTTATTTTAGCCCAGTTACCAGACTACAACTGGGAAATCAGAGCAACTAGGTTGGAATCAATCCCCCTTTCAATTAATATATTCCACAGTATGTCCCTGGAAATATAGTCAAAGGCTGATGAATAGTCTATAAAAATGGTATAGAAGAAGATGAAAGGTTTGATACCTTTTACTGGACCAACAAGTGTATTGCATAAAGATGGAATTATACACAAGCTTTCTGGTCCACACAGGTCCCTTCTTCAGGTGAATAGCAAAACTGAGCAACATAAGCAATATTTATATCTACTGTGGAGCAATTAAAAATCAGGAAGTGAAGTAGGAAGGTGATAAACGGGTCTAGAGATGAAAGTCTAAGATGCAAAATAAAAACATGAGAAGAAATGGGGAAGGGGGCTAAGTAGGAACAGGTCAGTAGGAGATGAAAGGAAGCTAAAGGGAAGACAAAAGCATGCAGATAGGATCTGAGATCAGAGGCTGGCTGTAAGGGTAGAATAGACAGGAGATGCCTAAGAGATGCAAGAAATCAAGAAATTATGAGAAACAAACAAACCTAGATAAACTAGATAAGCAGAGTGTGAGGTAGTATAAACAGAGGTGTGAAAACAAGAGGAAGTGGGTGGGACTGAGCTAAAGTTAGTAGGAGAGACAGGAGGATGTGAAGGTACAGGTAATAAAGAGATCAGGCAGAACTCAGAGAAAAAATAATAAGAGAAAAACATTATTTATCACACTTTGGTTCTGTATTTCTCTTATTATTATTTTTTTTCTCTGAGTTCTGCCGGAACAGAAAGGAAAGCTGGATTGCAGTAAAGGAAGTGAATAACTTGATGAAGTACAAGCTAGGACTGTACATGGCTAGCTGGAGTACAGACCCCAGGTAGGTCTGCCAGGGAAGGAGTGCATTGCATGATGAAGTATCGAGCTAGGACCAACGTGATCTAGTTGGAATGGTGAGACCCCAATGAGGTCTGCCTGAGGAAAGAGTGACTTGTAATCCAGCAGTGCTTAGGCCTGTAATGCGGGCTAGCTATAGTGGTGAGACCCTGTGTAGGTCTGCCTGAGGAAGGAGTACAAATGCATAAGTCAAGCTAGGCCCCAACATGAGCTAGCTGGACCAGCAGGTCCTTCAGGCAGGTTTACCCGGGGAAAGGGTAAGTTGAGTGAGGCAAGCTAGGCCCCCGCACATGTTAGCTAGGTGGGCAGGACCCCTGAGTGGGTCTGCCTGAGGAAGAAGTAGAATTGAGAGAGTCAAGCTAGGCCACCATGTAGGCTAGCTGGACTGGCAGAACCCCCACACAGGACTGCCCGATGAATCTGTGACAAAGGTCCTAATGGAGGAATGAGATGGTGCTGACCGAGACCCCACATAGGTCAAGGTGTGGGTGCAAACTAGGAAGCTGAAGACCACCAGCTGAGGATGGGACAATGGAACATACAGCATGGGCAGATAGACTTGCAAGAGAGGCAGATGAAGTGCCACCTGATGGTGAAGTTGCCGTTGCATTGAAAGATGGGAAGAAACAGTGGCACCTGCGATCGTAGTCTAATGAAAGAAGCACTTTATTGAGGGGAGCAATCCACTGAAGACTGGACAGGCCAAAAGGTTACTGTAGGCCCCCAGGTAGGCCAAGCTTGAAGCGGTAGAACCCCACACAGGTCAGCAGGTGGTGAGCTATCCATCCTGCATGTGAGCATGGAATGGCTAGGCAGTTCGTAGCTGGCGTAGAAATTAAAACAAATATAATTGCAAGATGTCTGACTAAGGTAGCATCTTATCACTGTGCAGTGCCAGGTACTATAGAGATTGGGGAAGCGAAGTAGAGGTCAGTCAGAAGAGGACACGCCCATAGGGGCGGCATAAGAGCAGTTGCTATTGTCCCAAATCTGTCTCTCATAGAAGGTGCTGGCCACAGGAAAGTGGGTTGTAAAGTTAATCTGTAAAGCAATAATGATAGTAGTTGAAAGTACTAATGCAAAGACAAATTGGATAGAGAAACACAGTGTTCCAAGCTTGCATCTCTATGGTGGAGGAGGTGGCCCTCAGTCCGAGGATCCATAGACCGCAGTGCCTGTGAAGTTGAGCATCCAAAATATCCATGGCCCTTATCTCAGAGATAAAGGATGAGAGTATGCCGTTCAACAGCTGAGTTTTCATCCTGATGCTTGAGGACTGTTGCTCAGCAAGGTGGATCTCAGCTGACTGCCCTGTCCCATAGCTATCCCACAGGTAGCGGAACTTAGGGATCCGAGGCAGGCCTCTGATGTGCTGGAGCAGAGAAGGACACAGGGGTGGCATCACACCCCAGAAGTACTGGCAGGGCTGCAGCGGAGCAGTGAGTAGGCAAAAGGCTCCAGGAATGGCTGGAAAGCAGGCAGGAGAGGAGGAGTATGTAGATGAGAGTTCTCCGCAGATGAGAGCACTGCAGTGTATGTGGCCAGGGAGGAACAGGAGAGCGAGAAGACAGGCAGCAGCGGGGAAGGAACTGTGGAAAAGATGAGCACCAAAAAAGAAAGAAACAACACAGGTACACGCAAGACACAAGGGACGGGGGGGGACACGGACTGCTGACAAGGGCAAAACAAACACAGAAGGACACAACAGGAGGCAGGGAGATGTGGAATGGGGGAGGTAAATGAAAAAGACAAAGAACAAGAAGGGAGAATGCTTAGCCACCAGGATGATGGGAGGAGGGGAAATGGAAGGAGGAGGCCAGGGAAGAGAGACGGAATAGGGGCACACAAGCAGACAAATGAGAGGAAGGACAAGAAGAAAGAAGCAATGCTAAGCATGATCACAACCTCTGCAATGCTCAGATTTCGAAACACTTGAAGCTGAGCAAGCGGAAACACTGAGGTTTAAGAAGGGAATGTGGGAGGAGCAATTCCCCACCCCTTGAACTTCAGGCTATAGCCTTCCCGTCACAGCATAAACACAGGGCTGGATTTTGTTTTTGCTACAGGGTCAGGGCTTGATGATGGGGAGGACACTGGCCAAGTGGATCTGTTTACCTAACAGGGCCAGGGATCAGGAATGGGAGGGACCACTGGATGCCAGGGACATCTCTACCCTTACTGAGCCAGGACCAGAGGGGTGGGACACTGAGCACCAGGGGCCTATATTTGTTTAGCTGACCAGCTGTTGGAGGGAGGGAGGTCAACTAGGCACCAGGGGTCTTTATTGTTATGTCGGGCTGTCAAATTGGGGGAGGAGACCACTGGGCACCAGGGATACTTTTTCATTTACTGTATTGGTGATTGGAGGGAGGGAGGGGGAACCACTGGGCACCAGGGATTCATTAATTAAATGCCAGGCTGGTGATTGGAGGGTGGGGGGGACCACTAGACACCTGGGATAGGATACCTTATTCACGGCATGGTGATCGGAGGGTGGGGGGACCACAAGGCACCAAGGAATTTCATACATCTGTGGGACCAGGCAATTAGGGTGCGGGTGGTGCTGCACTAACCTGCTGCACCTCCCATGCAACTGAGCCCATAATGGAGTGCAAATTGCCCCTGGTGCCTTGCATGCCCAATGGACTGATTTGCATGGGTCTCTTTGAATAGTGTGCGTAGTGCTCCAATGCTATTGGGTCTGGTGGCACTAGGGGGTGCAGCAGGGATGCATGTTGAGGCAGAGCTACTTGACTTAGTGCTGCACCGACATGCCTCTATATTCAGTCAGATAGTGCCAGAGCATTTTTCAACAGAATATAGCATCCTAGGACTCCTGGGCAAGGGCAAAGTGCAGCATAAAACTTAACGCTTCACTTTTCCCATGTCTGAATATCAAGCCGTTTTTGAATAGAAGAGTTTTTGAATAGAAGTGTTGTGCACCACTTTGTTTTGCATTTAAGCTTTATGTTAATCTCTTTTACTGATTTGACGTGAAACCTTTGTAAACGAGCCTTTGGCTCAAAAGTATTGTAATCCAAGATTTTAAATCAATAAATAAATAAATAAAGCCCACCATGTTTAAACAGTTTTATTTGAGACCTGTGTCAGATTGTCACAGGGCTTTGAATCAGCAGTAACTGTGGAGCCTGTGTGTCGAACATAAATTGTGATTTTTTCCAAGAGCGAAGCTTGCAGGAAAGTCATGATTTACAAACCCTCCCACAAATTTGTGTGTCCTCTTCCAGCTCCTCAAGGGTGACCAAAGGATGAGTATGACTTTGGGAAACAGGAATTGGAGATATGTTAATTCTGACCAAACAGTGAATGAGAGACTGAACTTCACAAATATGTTGTTAGGGTTTGATTGTTACTTCTTTTCACAGAAGAAAAGAGGAAGCGGAGTGCTGACCGGACTATTATACCCTTGTGCACTGCATTGTGTCTGTGTGGGGGCCGGGGGCCATGGGATACTGATGGATTATGTTTTCTTGCAGAGCCATTTTTTTCCTGCCCAGTCTGCATGTGTAACATGATATTTCTTGCTGCTGTGGTTAGCTGCAATAAATGGGTTAATGCAGTAACTGTTTCACCTCCATGTGGTTCTTAGAATCATAACTTTACTGCGAGCTTCACTCTAGGAAAATAACAACTGTAAAGTGCTTTGAAGTACAATGTGAAATATACAATAGAAAACCAAATTCATTCCTTTCCTGCTTTTTCCTCCTGTGATTACAACAGAGGACTATGAACAAGAGATTCCAGGTTGAAATCACACTACATCAGAGGCTCGGTATGTGTTCTTGAGCAAGTCACTTGACCACTGTCTGCTTCTGTCCACCTAGTGGTAGAATAGGGCTGGGGAATCTGCCTTTGCATATTTTGCTCATAGACTGTGGAACTCCATTCCCTCTGAGATCTGTCTTTGTCCTTCAGCAGTGTCATTTTGCAAAATGTATCATGATCATCTCAAGTTGTCTGGGTGTTCCTGCCCTTGAACTGCAGTTTACGTCTGTATTTGCACTTTTGTACTGCATAAATATGACTTAAGTTACTAAAAAAAATGTCCTTGCCCTGAAGGACACCATGTCAGTCAAATCTTTGATGCCTTGGACTGTTCCTAATGCTAATGAGAATGTTGTATTATGTATTCCATATTTATTTCATACTTGTTAGCTATTTGACATAAATATGGAAGACATATTACTTGATTGCCTTGCCTTGTATACATTGTTGAAAAACCTTTGTATGTAATTCTTGCAGGTCTTGCCTGTAAATAAGCATTTGATTTCCTAGTGCACCTACTGGCCAACAAAAACTAAATAAATAGAAGGGGAGGGCATTAAGAATGATTATAAAGTGGGCATGAGAAACCCAGACCTGTGATTGGTTCAGATGTGATGACATGATTGTGCATTATTCCAGCGCAACAGTATAGGTCATACATACATAATGTTCTGAATCTCAAAAATCTGAGGAACCATTTTATAATCACAATAAGGCACTTCAGAGTGTGCATAATTGTGGGATGATGGCACTTCTTTGGTGAGTAAGACACTTGGTATTACTTTGTGCTTCACTTCCCATGGGGTGCGATTATCCCACAAAATGTACACTTTGGAGTGCCTTTTGCTTAATTTATAATGACACAGGATGTATCGAATGCATGAAGGGTACACCAACAATCATATTTCTATCTCCAGTAGTAAGGATATGATCTCATAACATTCATGTGGCTTTGCCATTCATCAACTGCAGATTTTAAAAGCAGCTGATGCCTTCAGGAAAACATTAACGAAACATAATATTTAGACACAGTTCAGCTTACATTTTACATCAGCTCTGCATGTCTTCTCTGCAATATTTATTGCTGAGATCATTTACATGAAAACAGGAACTTTGCTCTTAAAGAGTTCATCCATTCATGTTGCTTATTCCTTACTTAAGTTCATAATACTTTGCTTGTGACATCACAGTTACTCCCATGGCAACAGATTGTGATGTCACAGCAAGGATTATGACTTCAGGAAGGGACTAGGCTATAGAGGCAGAGGAACTCTGCAAGACTAAGATAATGTATTAATTCAAATGCCCTCAGCAATTAACAAAGGGAGGATAAACAAACAGAATATATATGAATTACTAGCTGAATTGTGACTAAATATTATGTTTTCAAAGTTCTCCATGATGTATCAGCTGCTCTTTAAGGATGGATTTTCAAAGGTTCTGCTGCAAGAGTTGTGCCAGAATTTCTGCTGCAGCTACAGTATAGCACCTGAAATGCACCCAGACGTTTGTGGGTGATTTTCAAACATTTGGGCACATTTACAACAGGTTCTTTTGCCACAAGCAGTGCAAATGTGCTAAAAGAGCCATGCAAGCCTTTGAAAATCAAGCCTTTAGGCTTCACATGTGGCAATACACATAATTATCCCAGTAAAACCCATTGTGCTGTCTGTCCTTATGTCCACTTTCTAGGTACTTTCTTCACAAACCATGCCTACTTTTTTCTTTGTATAACATTCCTAAATAAGAGACCTGAAACAATAATATTAATTTTATTTTCTGTTCCCAACTTGACTACAAGATAACCCTTTTGTTCAACATGTTTATAAAGACAAGTACTAAAGTGGGCTACAAGAAAAAATACTCACCACAGTAATGTTCTTTCTTCCAAAGGGTCCTTTAGCATCAATAACTTTAGCAGTTAGCTGGCTAGGTGCAACTGCCCTGGAGGTACGCCCTTAAGAGAATTTTATTTAAATGAGCTTTGGACAATAGCCAATCAAAAAACAGGAAGGGGGAGTGAGCTGAGTGAGAGCTGCCTGAAGGCTTCAGAATTTTTTCAAAGGAAAACGAGGGTACATGCCCCAAAAAAGAATCAACAGGATTAAAAAAACATGCAAATGTCCACAAAAGTTGAAATAGAAACAACAACACGAGTTAAAAGCTCATCAATAAGAAACTCCAAATTCGGTAAGAGGTGTGATAAAGAGCCCTTCTCTGACAGGTGAACTGGGGAGGAAGGGTGGGAGCTTACAACTTACTGATGCTAAAGGCCCCCTTCGAAGAAAGAAGATTACTGTGGTGAGTAATATTTACCCCAGGAGTCCTTTAGCATCAGTAACTTTAGCAGACTACTGAGCAGTACCAAGTGGGAGGTGGGCAGAGAACCTACTTAGGAAAGAGGCTCTGCAGAACTGCCCTGCCAAATTTGGCATCAGATCCGGTCCGCACAGCCAAACTGTAGTGTTTCACAAAGGTGTGCACATATTTCCTGATAGCTGCTTTGCAGACATCCAAGAGGGGATTGTCCCTTGCTGCTGCAAGCAAGGCTGCAGTGCCCCTGGTGGACTGGGCAATGAGCCCCACTGGAGGTTGGTGACCAGCTTTCTCATAGCAGAATCTAATACAAGAGACCAACCAATGGAAAATAGTTCTCTTGGTAGCCGGTCTTCCTCTGTCTACATCCCTGTAGGTGAGGAACAACTGAGTGGAAGAGTCTCTGAACTGTCTAGTTTGCTCTAGGTAGTAAAAGATGGTGTAACCCCCCCTGTTACCCGGGGTTACTAGAACCCTAGTAAGAACTAGTGGCAGGCAGGGACAGGCAGCTAGTGAAACTCCAGTTAAAGGAACTGCACTGTGTCTTCCTCTGTTTTCAGTCTCTGCTGAGCTGGAGCTATGACATCATTTAGAACTGTCGCAGCTGCATAAGCCACACTGGAATGTTGCAGTTGGAGGTTAGAGTAGAACGTTGGGGAATTTGAAGTCAGTCTGTTGCAGTCTGTAGTAGAGGAAGGAGCTGCTCTGCTGTAAGCAGGCCCTCAGAGTTCTAAGCTCTGTCCAAGAACTATTTTTTGTAGAGGTGTGTATTCCCACCTGAGAGGAACATAAGAAGAGCCAAGTGAAGTGGTAGAGACTGCTTTTAGTGGTTCAGAGCCCCATTCCTGCAGGGATGGGGGGAAGGAATCAGCCTATTTCCAGGGGCAAACCCCCAGGTCCGGCTAGGAAACAAGAAGCTGCCTGAGTTTAAGTTCGTGCTGAGGCACCAGAAGTTCTGGATGAGATTTCTTTGGAAGAAACAATGCCTGTGGGGCACCTGCAACCAAGGGTTGAGTTCACTCTGCTAAAGGGCCAATGTGTTTTCACCTGAGACAAGATGAAACTAAAGTGACTGTTACTGTGGGGTCAGGAAAAGATAGCCAAGTACAGTTTGGAAGATGTGGGGATTGGACTGCTTAACTCTGTGGGGGGTCTAGAGCAATGGGCACAGCCACTTTTTAAGTTTGTTCAAGTTCAGCACAAATGGGATGGAAAAACAATAGATTGGATGTGGCATACATTTAATGAGAATCTACATAGCAAAGTGTTTTAAGGATGAGGTGTTACAGTCCAGAGAAATCTCTGGGTATGAGTTATGGGAGCGAGAGGTGGGAGACCCCCATCAGTAGTAACCAAATTCTCCTCTACGGGTTTGCTTTGGAACACCTGTTGCTTTCTCTCAGGTACTTGGCCAGTGCCTGAGAAAAGTACCCAGACGCGGGATTGATGAGGAAGATTCCCTGATGGAGCCAGAAGTGCTCATAGGTGGTTTAGGGAGCCACCAGTAAATGTTCCATGCTATATGCAAAGTGTACAAAGGGCTGGCAATGGAGCCGAGCCAGGGAAGCCGAAAAAGAGTTGAGTTAGGGCAGAGTGCCCAGAGTGTTTTGAGACCTGAGGGTTTCGGTGTAAAGAGGACGTGTTCTGATCTCCATAAATCTGCATTACCAGGAGCGTAGCCCCATGAGGGTCCATCTATGCTTTGTTATTCTTTTGGATGTGAATAAAGGCCACACTTTAGAATCCCAACTTCTGGTATTGGACATTACAGTTATTGGTTCCTGTGTCCGGAGTTACTTGGGTGCCCCTGACTAGAAGTCAAACCTAGCCAAAATACCGAGCAACAGTTTTCTCCCTGAGCCCAGGTCCCAGGTAGAGGGTTACATATGGAGGCACTGCACAGCGCTAATAACACAAAAATACCACCAACCCAACCCCTGGGGTAACCCACCGGTTACAAAAATGGAGGCGACCACTGGGATTCTGTTGAAATTTGGGAGAAAATGCAAGAAAGGTTGCTCGGATAGTGGCTAGCATTTTGGCTGTCTGGCAGTAGGTAGCCTAAAAAGCTGAAGCAGTGTAAACTAAATGTGCCACTGTGTACTTCTGTCTATGTGCTGTTGTGATACTGCCAGCTGTTACCAAGGAGCAGTAAAGACCGATTGTGTATGCCCTTGTCCTGCATCAAATTACAGCGTTTGCCAGCTCTTAAAAGTATTTGTGACAAAGAAAATGCTGGAAAACTGTGTGTAGCAAAAGGAAAATTGTGCCCTAGACGTTGTAAATGCTTTCGGTGTGAACTGAGAGACTTGTTGTGCTTAATGGCCATGAAAAATGGTTGAAATGGGCTCCCGCCGAGGAGTCGTTGAAGAATGAAAAAAGTGTGGTTTTGCAGTTTAAATTTTGCTTGCTCGACGATCACCATGAGGAGATCATTTGAGAGGAAAGTGGCTCATTTGCAAGTCATCAGTGATTGGTGAGACTGCAATCAGTCCCACCCAAGCCAGCTCTAGAGCGACTGCACAGCATTCGAGAGAGAGAGAGTGGAGTGTGCGAACTGGCTTGTTAAGAGGAGAGTTGCAGTGACTGAAAGCACTGTAAAAAGTTTAAAACTGACTTTTCTGTTTAAATTGGCTCAACCGCATCTTGATCGACTGGACTGTGAGTGTGGTGTTCTGAGGGACAATTGGCAGGACTGCAGACCCACTTCCTTCCAGAGGCCTCCAAACTGACTGCAGGCCGCTTTTTCCATCGTAGCAAACAGCTACTGATAACAGTGAGCACCAGCCAAATGAAACAGCTCAAACTAAGTGATTTTGCCAAAAGCCAGCTGAATCTGTGTGTTAGCAGTTGCTTTGCAAAGAAGGACTGTGTCAGTTTAACTAGCTAAAAGCAAGAATTCTAAGCAACCGACTGTGAGCATAATTATGGGTTCAGCGTCAGTATAATTTTCAAAGCCATGTGAGAGACTATGAGTTGTATGAGATATGCAGCAAGAAATACAGTCAATCCTGTGCTATGAAATACTGTGGCTTTAAGGGACTAAGCTAGAGCAATGTCTTCAGCAAGTGAAAGGTCCACGGTAAATCATATAAATGTGCTAGCAGAAAGAACAGTGCAAGTTTGTGCAGTTTGAGCAAAGTTATCAGTAGTGTGTGTAATCAGATGCGCAGTGGATTGACCCAGTTACAGAAGGTTGATGCGTGGGAGTGCTGCCACCGCCATTACAGGGTGGGGTAGTAATGTAAACACAGCAGCAGAGGAGCCATTTGAAAGAAAAAAATTTCAGTGATGTGGGACTTGAAATGACAGTGAGCATTTGTTTGTTTTTCTGCAGTCATGGCTTCAGGACCAGCCCACTACCGGATCATGCCGGGCTGTGATAGCCGTAGAAGTTAACAAGTTAAGGGACATTGAAGATGTTACTATGGAGGGCGACTGCCTCCTCATGTTAGCAGTGTCAGTGGCTCAGTAGGTAGCACACTCGCCTCTGAGGCCGGGAGATCAGAGGGCTGTGGGTTCAGTTCCCACATCTGGCACTTGGATTAATACCCCAGTACTGACACTGTAGTGCAGCATGAGAGGGGTGCTGCACTTCTGAGGTGCCGTCTTTCGGATGAGATGTTAAACCAAGGTCCCGTCTGCCTGGATTGGTGGTAGTTCAGGTGGATGTTAAAGACCCCATGGCACTTATCGAAAAGAGTAGGGGAATTTCCCTGGTGTCCTGGCCAAATTTCCCTCATTCACTGAAAAAAATACCACCAACAGCTTAATTTGGTTCAAGGTCAGTTGGCATTCATCTGTATCCCTCTCCCCCAGGTTGTGCCTGAAAATAGGCAGGATTTGTCTAGTGCACTTACCCGGTCAACAAAAAACTAAAAAAAAAAAAAAAATTCCTGGATATCCAGTGCGAGTATGTTTGATGTGCTTGAATGCTGGAAGGGACGTCTTCATGGTACCTCACTGTTCTGGGTGCCTAGAGAAATATGGTTTGTTTAAAGCGCCCAAGATTCGTTTGGCTCCCACATGGACAAAAGTTCAAGAATCTGTAGTTGGCAGCACACAGCACCAGGCGGAGCCTGTTGGAGAAGGCCCCTCAGAGTGTGGTACGAAGCTAGAGGGTGCAGATTTACAGACAGAACAATGTGCTGATGTTTCAGAGTCTGAGTCGCAGAAAGACATTTCAGGAAGAACATCAGTAGAGCCTTGGAGAGAGGGGCCTAGCCCAAGTCTCATAGGTGAAGATGAGACGTGGGAGGCTTTGAATGGGAGGTTTCGACCTCGGCGCCAGTGAAGAGTGGACAGTCTCAGGAGTGAGGATGACTGCTCATTCCTGGGCACAGATTCTCAGTGAGGAAGAAGAAGAGAGGGAACCTATGTGACCTTGTGAAAAAGGAACTGGTACACAGCCTCAAGCTTTTGCCGCAGAGGAACACATGGAAGAGAGTGGTGATTCCACTGCCCTAGCTGTGCAAGAAGAAGCCAGGGACCCATTTTTTGTGTCATTAAGAATGCGTAGCTGGCAGAATCAGGACTGGCCACCCCCAAGCCAGGCCAGAGGTCTCAAGTTGACCAAAGCTAGAAAAGAGGAAAGACTGGTTCGTAGGAAAGCGAATGAAATCTACGGGATGTCCTTTCCTACCTTTCTGAGAGTCTGAGAGGAGATTGAAAAAAGCAGGAAATCCTGGATTTGGGAAGAAGCAATGAAATGTGTGTATCCTGGTGCAAATAAGCATGTCAAGAACAGAATGTTTCATGGAAAATACAGCCAGTGGAAAAGAGGCAGGACACTGTTTATGGACACTGTTCGAATTGTGGATAGAGACGGACATGAAACCTTTCACAGTGTGAATTCTGAGCACTCAGATGGGGTAATAATTCAAGCACCTGACCCGTTGTGCTATTGGCCACAATGCAAAGACCTTCCTGCAAATGTGCCCATGCCTACCAAATGGAAAGCAGAGCAGTGGTAGCCAGTGCTGCCACTCTGGCCATTGCTGTACCTATGTTATTCCAGCAGTCTGGACGTCCAGGACTTAGGTGCCCCACATTAATCAATTCTACAGTGTACTGGCTTTCCAGAATCCATCGACTGGCTCACCAGATGACTTCAGATCCAGAGTGGACACCAGCCCAGCTGTATCCTGATTCATCACCTGGATATCGGATGACTTCAGACCAGCTGTTTTCCTTTTTGTTCCTGTTCCAGGGTTTCATCTCCAGAGATGACATCACCTCAGCAGTTTCCAGATGTGCCCTCCTGTCGTTTCCCGGAAGATGTCTGCCCAGCTGTATTGGAAGAATGCTGCTAGGAAGAGTCTTTGGCCGAGGACCAGGTGTGGTATCGTGTTGTTCTACAAGGGACTGGTAAGTCCAGACTTTTCTATTCTTATGACATTGCAGTACATACCCTACACTAGCAGACTCCAGATGTTTGAACTGTCCTCAAAGACTCTCCCCTTCGGGACTTTGGCCTGCTAGAACTGTGCTTCACCGGGCTCTGGCCCAGCAGAGACTCTTAATGGACTTGCCTTTGGGCACTGTGGTCACTAGATGGGACTTTTAGGTACTCCATCCCCAAATATTGTGTATTGTAAATAATGTCATTGTTTTCTATTGTTTTCTAATGTTTATACTGTTTTTTCTACTTTTCTAAAAAATCTTTTTGGGATTCTCCAGTGTTTTGATGGTAGGGTTTAGATAGACTGTGTATGCAGATTAGGAGTGTGTGTTGTCTTTCTTTTTCTTGCAGGTGCTCCTGAAGAAGATAAGAAGAGAAGACAAGAAGAGGAGGAGGGCTCAGCGGAGTTCCTCAGCAGTACTTTAGAGTGTAGTGTTTAAAGTACTGTTGTTGTTGTTGTTGTTACTGTGTGTAACTTTTCCTTCCACAGGTATGGTTGTGGGGGAGTGTGGGAGTAATGCATAGTGTAGGGTATTAGCTCCTGGTGTATGGTTGCATGGTGTCCAGGTTGGGATGAGGTCCCCTGTTTGTTTTGTTTTTGGGAATTTTGAGTTAGAGGCAGACAGGTTTTCCCTAGAGGGCTAGGGGAGATAGACAGGCTGTGGTTCTGAACAGCCGTAGTGGTCACAGCACTGATCTATTAGGGCTATGCTCTGGACAGTTCTTCCAGAGCCACTGGGTACCCATAGTCAGTGGGTAGAGTAGAGGCTGATGCATCAGACGATGGCTTCTAGGCCCTTAGTGTTGCTTGCCTGTGTCTAGCACATAGTAGGAGTTGGCCTGATCACTCCTCTGTGTAGGTAGCACATAGGGTAGAATGGCCTAGTTTGGGTAACTAATGACTGCAGACAGTCATTTTCCTGGCCCAGGGTGAGTGTAAACCCCTTGTTACCCGGGGTTACTAGAACCCTAGTAAGATCTAGTGGCAGGCAGGGACAGGCAGCTAGTGAAACTCCAGTTAAATGGATTTCACTATGTCTTGCTCTGTTTTCAGTCTCTGCTGAGCTGGAGCTATGACATCATTTAGAACTGTCGCAGCTGCATAAGCCACATTGGAATGTTGTAGTTGGAGGTTACAGTAGAACATTGGGGAATTTGAAGTCAGTCTGTTGCAGTCTGTAGTAGAGGAAGGAGCTGCTCTGCTGTAAGCAGGCCCTCAGAGTTCTAAGCTCTGTCAAAGAGCTATTTTCTGTAGAGGAGTGTGTTCTCACCTGGAGAGGAACACAAGAAGAGCCAAGTGAAGTGGTAGAGACCACTTTCAGTGGTTCAGAGCCCCATCCCTGCGGGGATGGGAGGGAGGAATCAGCCTGTTTCCAAGGGCAAACCCCCAGGTCCGGCTAGGAAACAAGAAGCTGCCTGAGTTTAAGTTCGTGCTGAGGCACCAGAAGTTCTGGATGAGATTTCTTTGGAAGAGACAATGCCTGTGTGTCACCTGCAACCGAGGGGTGAGTTCGCTCTGCTAAAGGGCCAATGTGTTTTCACCTGAGACAAGATGAAACTAAAGTGACTGTTACTGTGGGGTCAGGAAAAGATAGCCAAGTACAGTTTGGAAGATGTGGGGATTGGACTGCTTAACTCTGTGGGGGGTCTAGAGTAATGGGCACAGCCACTTTTTAAGTTTGTTCAAGTTCAGCACAAATGGGATGGAAAAACAGTAGATTGGATGTGGCATACATTTAATGAGAATCTACATAGCAAAATGTTTTAAAGATGAGGTGTTACAGTCCAGAGAAATGTCCGGGTATGAGATATGGGAGCGAGAGGTGGGAGACCCCCCATCAGTAGTAACCAAATTCACCTTTACGGGTTTGCTTTGGGACACCTGTTGCTTTCTCTCAGGTACTTGGCCAGTGCTTGAGGAAAGTACCCAGACGTGGGATTGATGAGGAAGATTCCCTGATGGAGCCAGAAGTGCTCATAGGTGGTTTAGGGAGCCACCAGTAAATGTTCCATGCTATATGGAAAGTGTCCATAGGGCTGGCAATGGAGCCAAGCCAGGAAAACCGAAAAAGAGTTGAGTTAGGGCAGAGTGCCCAGAGTGTTTTGAGACCTGAGGGTTTCAGTGTAAAGAGGACGTGTTCTGATCTCCATAAATCTGCATTACCAGGAGTGTAGCCCCATGGGGGTCCATCTATGCTTTGTTATTCTGTTGGATGTGAATAAAAGCCACACTTTAGAATCCCAACTTCTGGTATTGACATTACAGTTATTAGTTCCTGTGTCTGGAGTTACTTGGGTGCCCTGACTAGAAGTCAAACCTAGCCAAAATACGAGCAACAGTTTTCTCCCGAGCCCAGGTCCCAGGTAGAGGGTTACATATGGAGGCACAGCACAGCGCTAATAACACAAAAATACCACCAACCTGACCCCTGGGGTAACCCACCGGTTACAATGGCTCTTGTGACAGCCAAGCTGTGGAGCTTTGGCTCACCAGGAGTGGATTTCTCAGTAAAGAAGACAGGCAGAGTAATGGACTGGTTTAAGAGGAACTCTGAAACCACCTTTGGCAGAAATTTCCTATTTGTTCTGAGCTCAACTTTATCATTGTGAGGGATGATGTAATTTGGCTCAGTGCACAGGGCCTGTAGCTCTGAATTTCTCCTGGCAGAGGTAATGGCTACCATGAAGGTTGTCTTCCAAGTTACAAACTTGATGTGAGCAGTGGACATAGGCTCGAAGGTGGTTTCAAGAGCCTGTCTATGCAAAGGTTCAGCCTCCAAGGAGGAACATGCTCCCTTATTGGAGGCTGGAGGTGCAAGAGGCCTTTGAGAAACTGTTTAAATATGGTGTGGGAAAAAAAATGTTTCTTTCCCACCGAAAGGTAGGCCAAAATTACCGCCAGGTGTAGCTTGAGGGAAGATGGTTTCAAGCCTGACGCCTGTAAGTGTACAAGGTAATTTAGCAACTGAGGGTCTGAAGCTAAAAGGGGTTTTCATCTTTTTTGCTCTTGCACCAGAGGGAAAACCTTTTCCATTTGCTGAATAAGTCTTCTTAGTATTCAGATTTTTAGCCATCCTCAGTATCTTAAGGACCTGTTCAGAGCACTGTGAGCATGAAAACTCTAACTCCTCAAGAACCAGGCCTTGAGGTGAAGAGAGTGGTGTCTGGATAATGCACTCTTGTCTGAGGAAGGGTCAGCAGAGAGTGAGTTGATGGCAGGCGAATGGGCCTGCTGCAGGATAGTGAGAGAAGGAGAGGGTACCAGGCTTTCCTGGACCAATCTGGAGCCACCAGAATCATTGATGCAGGCTGTTGTCTGAGTTTCAGCAATACTCTGAGTATCAGCAGAAAGGGAGAGAATGCATATAGGAACCTCCCTGACCAGCTCAGGATCAAGGCATCTAGGGGAAGCATTCCCCGGACTGGGGCCTGCAACCGTACTGAGGAAGCTGGAAGTTGAGGGGAGAGGCAGACCGATCCACTTCTGGCATGCCTCACCACCTGAACGCTGTGGCTAGTACTTGTTTGTTCAGAGTCCATTCTCTCTGGTCCTGACTGATTTGACTTAGAGCATCTGGCAGAGTATTGTGTTTGTCTGGGAGGTGAATAGCTGAAAGGCTGATTCCCAGGTAGAAGGAGAGAGACCAGATTTATAGAGCCTGTGAACAGAATATTCCTGATCTGGTTCCTCTGCTCATTTGTGAAAAATATTGCAGTGGTGTCTGTCTTCACATTGTACAGTCTGTCCTTTTATGACAGGAGCAAATGCTTTGACAGCGAGAAAGATTGCTCTGAGTTCCAAAAGATTTATGTGTAACTGTGACTTTTGGAGAGTCTAGGTGTCACTTACTGAGACACTGACCAGATGTGCTCCCCATCACAGGAGGGAGACATCTGTGGCACTGCTCTGTCAGAGGTCTCAGCTTTAAAAAAGTGTTGCTTTTGGAGACCAGCAAGCTATAAGGAGGCTTGCGGGTGTCGTATCTTGTATCTGAACCCTGGGACCACTGCAGGCATTGAAGCCATGTGTCCCAATAGCCTGAGGAAATGTCAAAGTTATGTGATTTGCTCAGGACCACATCATATACTAAACAAGTGAGGGTTAATGATTCAAACCCAGTCAAGCACCCGCTGGGTGGTTTCACTGTCCCTGGATGAAGGAATTTGCCACTGAGGGACAGTTTGAATTCTCAGCTGCAGAAGGAAGGTATACCTTTCCTGGGTGCTGGGAGGGTCACAGGTGAGACTTTGTTTAGATTTACTAGGGGACCCTGAACTCCAGAGTGAGCCCTGAAAGGGAAAAGGACTCCTTGATTTGACAAGGAGATTTTGGCACTAACAGCCAATCGGCAAATTAGGTGTAGCTAGAGATGCCCAGATTCCTGAGGTGCTGCTACCACTGCCAGGCACTTTGTAAAGACTCTTGGGGCAGAGGAAGACCAAAGGGCCACAGTGAGCCTGCACCTGAGAAACTGCCTGTGAGACCTCATTAAGGGTACATGGGAAAAGGAGTCCTTTAGGACCAGGCAGCTAGTCAGTCTCCTACTGTAAAACTGTATGATTAGTAACCAAGTGACCATCCTGCATTTGAGTTTTAACAGCAAGATATATTGCCACTCCCAGCTGTCTTTTGTGTCAGAAAACCTGGAGTAGAGCCCTTTCCCTTTTGTGGGCTGGGACCCTCTCCACCATTCGCAGTTAGAAGGTTTTATCTCTCACTCCAACAGTAACACCTATGTTGGGGATAGAGGCTTAGACACCTGGATACATGAGGTATGCCCACCCTAATGTCAGGGCTTAGACTGCGAAGCTGCTGGCTGGGTAGAGGTGGCCACCTTTGGCCCCTTCTGCCCCTCCCTCTGAAAGCACCCCTGTACTGAGAGAAGGAGGTAGCTGGGAAAAGAACCTGTGCCCCTACTGCCCTCGGAGGAATTTCCGTAATGAGGCCTTGTTGCAGTCAGATGTTCTGGAATCGACAGTATGATTTGATCACAGGAAAGTCCATGGCCTTAAACTGGGAGTCTGAGGGTAGACCAGTAGTTCTAAGTCAGACAAAGCGCCTCAGAGAGATGGCATGGGCCATGGCTCTGGAGGCAGCATCCTTGTTGTCCTCTGCCCTGTGGAACTGGTACTACATAGCTTCCCGGGCAGGTATGCCATATCCACTGGCTCCTTCACCAGAGACCACAGTGCCTTTTTTTATATTTGGCCGAAAAAGCCAAGTAGAAAAAAACTTTGACAAGCATCTGTGGTTAGATATGAAACCTATTTTCTGGAGTCCTTGCCCGGGGGTAAGGAGAACAAAGAGACCCCAGAATTCTCGCAAGCTGCCTGCTGCACTATACTCACATAGCTGGGATGTACAGACAGGCACTCAGCATTGTTCTTAAAAAATTGATATATTTAAGTATTTGTTTAGTATCATTTACAGACCGCTTGTAAGCCTCTGCAACAGAAGTGGGGTTTGAAGCTTTTATTTATATTTTCCATTATAGATAGGCACAACCAGACTTTTAGGAGGTGGAAGACCTTCCATCCCCTATAATCCTTTTTATCCTCATTCTCACCTTGAGGACTCCAGAGAAGGAGGTCCAAGGTGTCCAAATGTTTGGATAAACGAAAGCACAGAGGGAAATACTCTGGATAGCAGAGGAAGCTGCAAGGAGAGGGTAGTGGTAGTGGACACATAAGGTTCTAGGCGCTCCAAAGTCATGTCGGGACATCATAAAAATGCTCATATCATCTGTATCACCTTCACAGTCTCTGGAGCGAGAACTGTGGAAGAGTGAATACTAGCCCCTATAAACATAAACCTCTTGTAAGGTCTGAAGGATGTGCCATACTTTTTGCCAAAAATTGTACCTGCGCAGACAGTGCTGAAATGTTTTTTCTTTATTTTTTGAGATGCCTGTTGTTCGCTATTGGCTTTCCCAGGAGGCACCGGAGCATTTTTCTTGACATAATTTCTTTTTAGCTACTTCATAGCAGCTTGAACTTCCTTTATTCATTTTTCAAATTTTGTAATTTGTGAGGAACTTCATCAGCCCCTTTGGAAGCTCTATTTATTAGCTGAGAACTGAGGCTTGATCAGCCCCTGCTTACATATTTATTGTTATTACACTTTAATGACCCTCATCAGTAGCCTTTAATATATAATCAGCTATATTACTTATTGGGTTTCTTTGCTATGTGCCAATTTAACAAAGAGAACCCAAGATCTGGACCACAAACAACTGAGTGCAGGTTTCTGTGAAATGCACCGGCCAGTCCTGCTCCAGTTAAAACTCTGTCTACTTTAAAATCCCTTTATTTTTTATTTTGCAGTACTGATCTATACCAGTGCCAATCTAACAGAAAACCCAGTAATACCAGTCAACTGGGTACACGCTTTGTTGTAATGCCACCGCCAGTCCTCATGCTAGATGAACTTAGGGTCCAGTTTTATGTAGTTAAGAGATTCAATCTTGTCAAGCAACTGTCAAATATTTGAATCCAATTGGTTGCCTTGTGTAAAATCTCTTGAGGTCTGAAGTAAAAATAAGGCAAAAGTACATAATCTAGTCGGTCCTCCACAAATTATGTTAGAAAAGTGAAGAACCACTGAAATTAAGCACCTTCAGTAAAAATAACTTAGAAAATGAGCAGTCACTGTAAAAATAAAGTCAAAATAGTGCAGTTAGCTTAAAATAGAAAATTAGCACAGCGCTAACAAAATGTAAAACTTTCACTCAGCACACTATGGAAAATGATCTATGAGAAAACTGTACCCAGATAAGTGCTAGGAGGCTGCCAGCAAGGAAAGCTGAGAGGCACCTCAGGTACAATGTTGCTCAGTCCAGCGGAGAAAAAATTCTGAAGCCTTCAGGCAGCTCTCACTCAGCTCACCCCCTTTCCTGTTCTCTCCTGTTTTTTGATTGGCTATTGCCCAAAGCTCACTGAAATAAAATTCTCTTAAAGGTATACCTCCGGGGCAGTTGCACCTAGCCAGCTAACTGCTAAAGTTACTGATGCTAAAGGACTCCTGGGATAAGAATAAGTGCTTTAGTGTAAAGTACAGTTACATGAGAACTTTCCATAACAGTAGATCTTTGAGAGGATCTCTTGCAGCAGCCATCACTGGTAGGACTATAGCAAACAGGCATTAAGACACACAGAAACTTTCTAGCCTTGATCTACCATTAGGCCACCCACATCGATGTCCAGCCACTGACATCAGCCAATCCTATAAGCAGGCAGCCCCCATACCCTCCTCAGTCTCTCCTGCCGAGACCAAAAGCAGGATTCCATAAGGGGGAAATAAGGAGGATTCTGAGTCATCTCAAAAGCATAGAAAATGAAATGCAGAAGGCTCATCCCATGGAAGAGGAGTGAGAGACAGAATAAGGGGGAAAGAGGGAGGAAAGCAGGGCCTGCTGTAAGAGATCCTCTCGAAGCTCTATTGTTATGGTAAGTTCTTATGTAAATGTACTATCTTATTTTGAGGGTATCTCTTGCAGCAGGCCATCACCAGTAGGACAGAGTCCCAAGCAGTTCTGGCAACTACTGATGGACAGTATGGGTGGTAGGCAAAAAATAATAGCCTATGAGAGAAGGCCTTGAAGAACTATCTTATTTCGAGAGTATCTCTTGCAGCAGACCATCACCGCTAGGACAGAGTCCCAAGCAGTTCTGGCAACTACTGATAGACAGTCCGGGTGGTAGGCAAAAAATAATAGCCTATGAGAGAAGGCCTAGAAGAACAGCTAGGCCGAAGCTGTCCCAACGCCTAGAAGCAATGTCCAGACTGTAATATTTGGTGAAGGTGTGGACAGAGCTGTAGGTAGTAGCAGCGTAAATGTCAAGCAGCTGACACATTTCTGAAACAAGTTATACGAGGTGGCCATACTCCCCTCAGTGGAATGGCCCTTAACCCCTACTGGAAGTTCCTTGCTGTACTTCCAGGAACAAAAAACAATGCAATTGGCTAACCATTTAGTCAAACACTGTTTGGACACTGGAGCGTCCTCTTTTCCAGAGGCGAATGAAACATAATTGATTAGACTTCCTAGAGTCTTTAGTCTGGTGCATATAGTATCTCAAAATTCTATGCACATCCAAGGTATGGAGCAATGCCTCACATTGATTGGAATGCTCAGGATAATAAACAGGCAGATGAATGGATTGATTCAAAGTAAACTCTGACACCACCTTAGGAAGAAACTTAGGACTGGTATGCAAAGACATCCTGCCTTTGTGAAAAATCAAATAAGGCTCCTTACACATTAGGGCCTAAAGCTCAGAAATCCTTGAGCAGAAGTAATGGCAACTAAAATAACACTTTCCACAACAGAAAGTGCAGCTTGCAAGACATGGCCAGTTCGAAGGAGGCAGCATGCTTTCCAACACAAATTGAGGTCCCAAGCCAAGATAGGATCATGGATTGGAGGCTTCAAATGCAGAATGCCCCACAAGAATGTATGAGACACATCAGTTGAGCCACTGAATGACCATCTACAGGTACATGGTAAGCAGTAATGGCAGAAATATGTACCTTAATAGAGGAGTACCGCAAACCTAAGTCTGAAAGGGAGAGAAGGTACTCAAGTATCTGATCCACTGGACAGGTGAAGGATCTATCTGGTGTGATGCAGCCAAAAGAGCAAAGCGCTTCCATTTCATAGAGTAAGTGGACCTGGTGGAGGGCTTCCTGGCTGCAACCAGGACATCTGCCACTCTAGGAGACACCCCAAACCTGGTGATGGCTGTGTCCTCAGGAGCCACGCATGGAGAAGGAAAGATCTGAGGTCTGGATGGACCAGAGTGCCCTGCTCCTGGGAGAGCAAGCCTGTGCAAAGGGTAGAGACACTGGAGGTTCCACTACAAGTTGCTGCAGCAATGTGAACCAGATCTGACAAGGCCAGAAGGGGCTATGAGGATCATAATAGCCCTGTCCATCTGGAACGTGATCAGAACTCATTGAAGGAATGGGAAGGGAGGGACGGTGTACAGAAACCTCCTTGACTAGGACAGAGACAATGCATCTTGACAGAAAACTCCAGGCCCTGGATCTAGTGAGCAGAAAAGCGTCAGTTTTGCATTGTGTGGGGATGCAAAAATGTCCAACTCAGGATGACCCCATAGGTCGAATAGATCTTCTACCACTGAGGTCCAAAGTTCCCACTCATGGGCCCAGGACTGAAACCAGCTTAGGATGTTCTCCAGGATGTTTTGGTCACTGGGAACATGGACAGCTGAGAGCTCCAGGCCATGCTCTAGGGCCCAGTACCAGACTCTCTTTGCTTCCTTGCACAGGGGATAGGAATGAGTCCCCCCTTGCTTGTTTATGTAATAAACTATGCACATGCTGTCCATCTGAATCAAGTGTGGCCCTGGGGAGAGCTGAGTCTGGAAGGCCTGTATGGCATACAAGATGGCTCGCATTTCCAGGACATTGATATGGAGTTTCCGCTCCACCTCAGTCCACTTCCCTTGAGTAAGGCCTGAATTTCCCCCTGGATGAGGGGCTTGTGGACAGGAGGGTATGAGGACCGTCCTGGAGGCTTTTCTGGAGGTCACTCTATGAATTCCAAGTGTGGCCATGCTCGATGAGATGCAGCGCCCAGTTGTCTGTAGTTATCTTCCTCCAGCTGTCCAGATGAAGGGAGAAGCAACCCCTACAACTGCCTCCAGATCTATGACTGGGGGGGGGTCTGGCAGGGAGTCAGGAGGAGGGAGCTGCTCCACCTAGGGCACTATGGGTGATCGCGGGAGAGGGAGTAGGAAGGGCTGCTACCACCTTGCGCTTGCCCTGGGCTTTAGGAGGGGCATGGACCTGCCTGCGGGAGGAGCGACAAAAGGAGCATGCTGCCCCAACTTCGGCTGGGTATGATACATGGTGTGAATGGATTTGAGAGCCTGCCCAGAGGCCTGGAGGTTGGGGATGATATCCTGGACATCTCCCCTGAAACGTTTGAAACCTCTGAAAGGGGCATCCATTATATTAGACTGAGCGTCCTGGGCAAAGCCAGAGACCCCCTAGCCAGTAGTGACGTCTCATACAAATGCTGACAGCGGCTGCTCTGCCAGGGCATCTACCACATCATAGGCTGCCCTTGGGATGTGGATACTGACATCTGAGCCTGTCTTGAGGGCCTGGAGGGCTGCTGCTTAGAAGGGTCATCCGACATGGCCAGGACCACATCCTGAGCCTGGTCCCAAAGGATTTTGATACTGTACCATGTGGGCCAAATAACTGAGGGCCCAAATGGCCAGGGTGGCAAGGCAAAAGCACGCTGCCCATCTGGTCCAGCTGTCAAGACTCCTGTCAGGTGGGAGGGAGCTGAAGTGTTTTGGCCTCTTGGTTCAGTCGTGTGCACATTAATGATGACCGAGTCAGCCCCGGCCTGTTCTTCAAAGTATGGTTTGCCAGCTGGTGTGTGGTAAAGCCTGTTGGCCTTTTTGGACACTGTTGGGACCAAGTTGGGGCGGTTCCAGGCAGCCACGGTAACATCCTCATAGGATTCTATGATTGTAGGGACCACCAAAAGAGGAGCATCAAGCTGGCATAGGCAAAGTACTAATTGATGCCGCTCGGGGTCCTGCTTTTCTGTCTCCCACCCCATAGTGGCTTGAATGTGCTGCATAATGGCCATGAAAGTGGGATCATTTGGGGGGATTGGGGGACATTATTCAGAGGCCTCTCCCCTTCTGAGGATGCCACACCTAGCGAGGAAGACTCATTGCTTTCACTCCTGTCTATATCGTCTGTGCTGTGATCGTCACTGTCATCGGGCTGATAGTCATCCATGCAACTGGCTGTCCCAAAGTTGGGCCTTCCCCTGGGGTGTGAGGAGTACTAGGGCCCAGCTGAACGAGGGCCGAGGCAAGGATTCAAAGAAGGCCTTGAAGGGTGGCTGGGGTCGGTCCTTACAGGGTAGGACCTCGTCCTGCATAAAAGACCACAAGGTTGAGAACAGACCTTAGTAATCAAAGGACAGGTGCCAGTCCAACGGCACTGAACAGTTGTAGACTGGTGCACATTCCAGAGCATTGGGTACGGATAACCCAGAGCAGGTCCAGCAGACATGGAATAAGGGTAGTCAGGCACAGGACCCATAGGTGCTTATGCAGGGTACCCCGGTTGAGGTCCCACTGTCACAGGTTGCAGCAGGAGGGGCACAGGCCTAATTGGCACTGACTGAGGCGGGGCCAGCATGTCCCCAGTGGGCACTGGTTGGTGAAGGCCAGGTGTAGGGCCAGCAGGAAGAACAGGCAAGGCTGGCGTCAGTCCCACAGGTTACAGTGGAGGGAGAATGGGTGCAGACCCAGTGGGTGCTTGCTCAGGTAATACCAGAGGGGGATCCATGGGCACTGACAGTGGAGAAATAGGCACCGGAGTGGAGGGTGACCACCCAGGTGAAGGCTGAGGAGAGACCAGGCCCGAGGAGACACCGGTGTCCTGCAGCATCTGCTCCTGAAAAGGAGGAGCAGAACCGTCATTGGTCCCAGAGGATGAGACCGCATCAGGTGGCATGGATGTCGGGGGGGGGTGGCAGTGAGGAGACCGGCGTCCACCACACCCACACTGGCAGAAGAGGCGCTGACTGAGCTGCCTGTGTGCCTTCTGTGAATAAGGGGCCAGGACTGCAGGTGCTAGGGAGCAGAATACCAAGTATCCTTGACCCGAGGAGCTGCCGCTTCAGGGAGTAACCTGGGTGGGTGGCTGGGTCACCACTAGCCCTGTAGAAGTTATGGTGTGAGGGGCCAAGTAGGTCAACCCCCGAGGAGGAGAAGTAGATTTCTTGTGGGTGACCATGAGCGGATGCAGACCAGGGTCAGTCCCAATCTTTATCCTGGTGCTTGTGTTTCCCGCTGGCCTTGTCCCAGCATTTCAAGGAAGAAGACCCTGAGGACTGGGCCAGGGAAATGGAGGAGCTCCTGGCCTGCAGCTCCAATTCCACTTAGGTGACCTTCTGCTTAAGAAGGTGGCTCTGTAAGATTTTCTGGTGATGTCTCCTGGTGGCCTGGTTGAATCCCTGGCAGACCTCACAGGCTTGGATGTTGTGGTCTGGGCCTAGGCACAAGAATGGCCATCCTTGTCTGGCATGTTTTCTGCAGGTATACTTCATGGAGTGGTTGGATGATGAAGGTTTAGAAGACATAAACCGTCAGGTGAGAACACAGAAATTTCGATGTTAAAACTGTTTTAGAATTGAAAAATATAAATAATAAAGCATGAAAAACATGGGACATGGCGGTCGACTGTAGCTGCAGTGGTTCCAGCCATTCGATGTGCTTGGTCGATGGCGGGAAAAGAACTAAGGATTGTATGGAGGCCTCCCTCCTTTACAGGACTGGCTGATGCCAGTAGCTGATGTTGGAGGTGGGCGGCCCCCTCTGGTAGACTGTGAGCTAGAAAATTTCCATGTGGTCCTAGTGCCTGGCAGCTATAGTCCTTCTTGTGATGGCCTGCTGCAAGAGATAACCTCAAGTAAGATCAATCCTTCTGTGCAGTAGTAGATGGTAAGAACGGAAGACTATAACTGGGCAAAACAACAATATTTCACTGCATAAAGAAGTGCATGATAAAACATGCAGAGTAGTGGGATTTTGGACAAAGATTCTGCTTCTGGCATATCATGGAATTAGAATTTTTTTTTTAGTACAGGAGCAGCAGGCTGTTTGGCCTTGCTTCTTAGTATCATAGTCAGACTCCTCTCAGATCTGTTTTGCACTATTTGGCTTTTCCTGCTATTTCCCCATATCCATTTTATATTCTCCAGTTTTAAGCAACAATCTGGTTCCTTTTTTAATGTACATCAATTGATTTAGCATCCATTCGATAGTAAATGAGCAAGGCATTCCACATTCCAGTGACCTTTTGTACGTGACAAAGGGTCCTGCAGAGCTCACCTCTTTGTCTAGTTCTTATTTTGCGATTATGCTTGGTGTTCTTGATGAACCTAGTTTATGTTGGTTTACATAAAATTATGCTATTATTTTCGTACAATATGTGCTACATAAAACTGCATCAGTATTTTAGTATGGGCTACATGGGAATATGCTGTGAGCTGCAAAAAGGGTTAAAAATTTAGGCATCATTGTGGACAGTAGACAAGAACATTTTGTGTTGTTTGTAGTGGTTTCTACCACCTGCATACTATTGCCCGTACAAAATCCTATCTTGTAGCCACCCCATGGCGCTGAAGTTTGAGGTGCTGGATGCCACACCTCGTGCTGCACCGGCAACCTGGGTTCGGGAATGAGTCCTGGTCATCAGCGGTCAGTGGGGGGGGAGCTGGATTGAGTTGCCGATAGGCAGCTCTCCTGTCCTCTCCGAGGGAGGGTGGGCACTGATCTGACTAGCGGATGGTGTTGGGAGGGGGGAGGATGCTGTTAGGTTTGTGGCAGAAGTCGTGCCTCCACACTGCTTACTGCCTGAACCTTGTCCTGTGCACCGCCATTCCCAGGAGTGAGTTCAGGGCTTCAATAGTCACTACAAGCAACTATGGAAAACACAAAAAACAAATCCCCCACTGTCGAGCAGCATGACCCCCGTAACAGGGGTGAAGGGGCAATGGAGGCAGGAAGCCGCCTCCACTCCTGGGCTGGTGGAGGCATAAAAAGTTGATATAAATAAAAATCCTATCTTGTGCCAACTGATCTAGTGAACTTGGTCCATGCATCCATCACCTCCAGATTGGATTACTGTACTGCTTTATACATAGGGTTATCTGTTGGTGTCACTTGCAGCTGGTGCAGAATGCCCAGTTGATTGCTGGGACCTCACAGTCTGAACATATCACCCTGGTGCTGCATGAACTTCACTGGCTGCCAGTGAGGTGGCACGTCTGTTTCCAGATATGCTTGTTGACATTCAAGGCCCTACATGATTTGGACCGTGGCTACCTTAAAGACCTTTGGTCTAAATACACTCCCATCTACCCCTCTGCTCCTCAGACGTGGGCCTCCTCGCAGTTCAACAATCCCATTTAAATCTTCTGGGGATTGGGCAAATGGGGTGGCAGTCCCATTAAAGTGGAATGCCCTTCCTACTGAAGTACGTGGAACCCCATCTACTTTTTAAAGTATGTTTAAAAAAATTATCTGTTTTCCTGAGCTTTTGTGTCTGACTAGAATATAGAAAGAGTTTAAACTGAATGTTTTAAAAAAGGTTTTAATAGATATTAGTATCTGCATGGCTTATTTGCTAGTCTAGTATGTATGTATGTATTATGAGCATTATATGGTCCCCAGAGTGATTGGGATGGGCGCATAACAAATGCATTTGCCTATCCTCAATGCCAAGAAGACAGTCTCCATGACCTTTGGCACTAGGCAGAGACTCTCTAGGCTGTCCTCCCTTCCCGCCGTCCACACCCATGATGGGACAACTCTAGAGGTTTCCATCTCTTTTAAATACCTGGGTGCATGGCTAGACCAACACCTAAACTTTTCTGTTCATATTGATGCCACCCTGCAAAAACTCCACCCCAAGCTTGGCGTCCTGTACAAGAACCGTAGTTCTTTACCACTAATGGTTAGGCACGATCTTGTTCAGAAAATGATCCTCCCTATTTTTGACTATTGTGACATAGTCTATAGTGCTGCTCCCAAGCCTTCCCTTACCAGATTGAATCCCCTTTTCAATTCTTTCTGTCGCTTTGCCCTTGATGCTCCTTTCCGCGCACATCACTGCTCCTTGTACCACTCTCTTGCCTTCCCCTCCCTTGAGTGCAGACATTTATCCCACTGTGCTAAATTCACTTCTAAAACATTCTGGCTCGGTACTCTCCCCTTCTACCTCTCTCCTCACTCTCTGCCCCACCACCCTCCTCCCGTCCTCTCAGAGCCACTGATGCTCATACTCTGGCCATTCCTCGTTGCTCTTCCTCTATAGGCCAGGAAGCCTTCTCCTACCACTTCCCAAAGCTCTGGAACTCACTTCCTCCTCCTATCAGAGTCTCATCAACAGCTTACTCAATCTCTCTAGCCCTACACAATTTTTATTTCCCTAGTTGTACCTGCTACTAGCCCCATAACCCCAAGCTGCACTTATCCTCATCCCCCTTCCACCACTGGATTACTGACAGCCCTTCAGCCCTCCTCTCTCTCCCCAGCCAGTACCCCCTCCCCACCTGACTACCTTGACCCCTTGTAGAGTACTTTGGGGCCTAGACTGTCTCTCTCTCTTTCTGTAACCCCCCCACTCCTTCGCCCGCCCCTCTCTACTTTTACTTACTGCACCAACTGTCACCCTCCCTCCCAAACTCCTTGCCCTCCCCACTATTACTTACTGTCTGACGGTCACCTCCCCACTATACCTCACCTCCGTCCTCCTCTCCAGCTCCCTTCTATGCCTTCAACCTTCCTGCCCTTTCTCAATCTGGTATTTGACCCTGCTGGCAGTGTTCACAGCATCCTGGAAGGGGATTATATACTGGTTAAACCTCCCCCTCCCACTACCTTTCCCACTATCTTCCCTCCTCTTTACCCACCCTATGCCCCGACTATATCAAAAAGACCCTCCCATGTGCTTACATTAGCACTTCCATTCTTATGTAACGCTTACTTCCCTAGCACTTTCATCTGTGTCAACCCTCCCTAAACTTTTTCCTACAGGATCATATATATTTAGACTGATTCAACGTATGTAAACTCATTGTTAGTTTGTGCTCCCTCCCTGGTTGGGTTGAATCCCTCAGCTCTGTACCTGTACTCAATGATATGTCTTAGTAAGCAAGTGTTTACACAAATGTCCCCAGTGATTTACATTAGTATGCACTGAACTGTCTTGTATTCTTGTATCTGTGTATTTGCTGTTTCTACTATAGCTCAATGTACTCCATGGTTTGTATGTGCCTGTACTGCTCCCAAATATTGTACCCTCCCCCAGGACTTCTTGAAATGAGCTGTTTACGGCTCATGTTGTCTTTCCTGGTGAAACATTTTCCAAATAAAAAATAAAATAAATAAACACAAAACATTAGTATTTTTCATATGGGCAACAGAACACTGCATCAAATATTTTAGTACAGACTACATAAAACTGCATTATTATTTTCAAATCAAATCAATCTTTATTTGTCAAAGGCGCCTTTCCAGTGATCAAGGTGCCTGTTCATACATTATAATTCATCAACATTTAACACACTAACGCCATAAAATGTTAAAATAACAGTTGATTCATAAACAAATGATGGTCCATATTAACATTAAACTTCTTCTGAAAATACCAGTGTAATCCCCAGGTGGTGCTATCCCAAGGGCTACCACCCCTGCCTGACTACTGACAGGTTGAGGGGCCTAGGTCCAATGGCGGGTGCCTTCACCCAGAGGTCAGGGTTGAAACAGTCAGATATGACCTGGTCACAGCCCTCTGGGTCACTGCAACCCCCCTTTCTTCCCACTAGTGGCTCACCAGCGATTCCCACAATATCGTTATGACATACACTTACCCTGAGGTCGGGATGGCCAACTTGGTGCTGAGGACCCCGTGTAAAATAAGGTGCAGTTATACAATAACCCATACACAAAAGGGTAACACAAACATGCAGTTCAAACGGTATACCTTGCAACAACAAATCTGATTTATTAAGGGGAAATAACAAGGACGGGGAGATCTAGGTTGATTAGCTTAACACTCTAATATATATATATATATATATATATATATATATATATATATATATATATATATATCTACCTAGGGCACTGTGCACAGGCCAAACCTATAAGTCACTGTCTCTGGGTACTCAGGCAATAGAAGGCTAGCCTATTCAGTGCAGCTGGTTGGGGCCCTGATGCAGAAAGCAAGCATTTGATACCTAAATGGATTAAGCAGAGCCAGCAGGCTCAGTTTGTGTAGCCAGTAAAGCAGTCAGACAAATCTTGCCATCACAATGAACGTCTGACAGGAGCTACCCTGACTGAGTACTCACAACTCCTGCAGAAAGATTGCTCTCACACCACTCACAGGACCGAGACTGAGATCCAAACACTTCTCCACACATTTATATGAAGAGCAGAGGGGTATCATACCAGGCAGCTGCTTTATACTCCCGATCGCTTTTACTGCAATAACCGGGCCAATGACGCAGCTTCACATGTCCTGACAGACCGAGGGCGATTGAAGCAGATTCTCCAGTCCTCTACAGAGTGAGCCTGGTAGGTAGCTGTAAATGTACAGCCTCTCTGCCTGCATTCCTCCACGGATCTTGTCCGCTCCTTCTGGTGATGCTATCACCCGACTTCTTGGCCTGCTACACGCGCTTCCCGCGCAAAGACTTCCACAGCGCAGGAGCCAGAGCTCCTTCTACCTTCACGATCACCGACTCTGCCCCTCTAGGGCAGTTGCAGGGCAGTTTCCTCTCCTCTCCTCCACAGGGCTCCAGTTGGCTGCTTTGTTTTGTCAGTCACTCCATATGCCCTCTATTGGTGCAAAAAGGCACCAGGGTCCAAACTACACTTCCCAGGAGCACCTGCCATATATTCCCCTTCAGGCAGGCTCCCAGTGGGAGTCCAAATTCTAATTGGCTCCAGCAGTCTCCATTTTAAAGCCCCCTTTCCCCAATTGGCCCATCTCATCAGTTCGGGTCCAAAATAGAGGGGCTGAACACACAGAGTCCCAGCTGCAAATAAGGCAGGTTAAACAAACTACATTTTTACGATGGCACTACATATTTTCCAGCAAATAGTTCCATCTTTTAACCAAGCTCCCTCTGCTCTCTTAGCGACTGCAGAAACGGAGCAATTCAGACAACAACTCGAGTGGGATTCAAGTGTAAACCCACAGTCCCCCGACACAAACTAATAAAGCCTGCAAGCAGGCAGCTCTTAAAGAGACAAGCAGAGGCTCTAAAAGTACTCACAGCACCCACATTTAAGCAGTCTTATGCCGAATGCCAGTTAAGCAGGGAGCACTTATGCAAGCCCCGGGAAGGCTTTTAGGAACCCTCATTTGTGGGGGGTTACACCAGGCTAAAAAGATATGTCTTGAGTTCCATCTTAAGGTGGACCTTGCTTTACTTTTGTTACAATTGTTAAGATGTTCAGTGCAGGAAGAGTTTAAACCCAGAGGGACTGAATACTGTTTACTGTGTCTGTCCTGTACACAGCTGATTTGATTGGAGTTAGCGATTGACTGCTTGCATTGCAATATTTGTAATACTGTGAGTTATTCACTGAGCTAAGAATTTGTCATAAGTCCTGGAATTGAGAGCGGGTTACAGGCTGCGTATTTGACCCAGACAGCCTCGGAGGTGGAAACTGTTTTTCTTTTGTTTATCTCTGTGTGCCTTAAAAGGCCAGGCCAGACTGTGTCAGGAAGTGCTTACATCACAGCTACTTATCAGCCAATAGCTTTGGAAGAGTTTTACAGACCTGATAACAGTACTATAAGCAAGTGGATTTTTAGCAGGCTCATCAGATAACCTAATATTCTTCAGGTGAAGCTACCTCTGGCTGGAAGCTGCAACACTGGACTTAGGATTTGCAAGAAAGTGAGTTGTGCTCAACAGAGGAGGTGAACTTTACAATTTACAATTGTTTTTGGTTTGAAGCAGATTCCTTAGGAAAGTTAATATTCTTCAGGTGGAGGATACTTCTAACTGAAAGGTGAAATAAGGAACTTAGAATTATCAGAAAAGGCAGTCTTTCAATCAACAGAGGGAGGTGGACCTGTTTACTTTTTGTTACAATTGTTAAGATTTTCAGTGCAGGAAGAGTTTACACCCACAGGGACTGAATACTGTTTATTGTGTCTGTCCTTGTGCACAGCTGACATGTTTTGGGGCTGACTGCTTTCAGAGCACAAGTCACCAGGTTGTTTTGGGGCTGGGGAGGTTTACCTGTGTCTGACTTGGATGTTTGGATTTTTCTCTGTTTGATTAGCAGGGTATTTTCTCTGTCAAATTGTCGTATAGGGCATCTTGCTGACAGGAAGGCACTCTTTGCAGCGTTAGGTCAGAGCTTTTAGCCAATTGTTTCGTGAGGGCACAGTTTAGGCCCAAACCCTTCCCACCTCTCACCTCACCCACCCCTGGAAATAGTTCCTTTATACCTGGGGTTCTGACATCATTTCCTCAAGAGGGCAAGGTGCATATCACTGTCATATCCTCTCTAGCACACTGAACTGACAATATAAGCATACACATTATATAATATATATATTTCTATATAACAAACCAATCACACACACACACACACACACACACACACAAAAACAAAACAAAACAAACAAAAAAATAAACAAGGTAGACAGACGTGGGGAGTAGTGCAATGTAATGGCTGTGGGGCAGCAGTCTTCTGGGAGTCCTTCTGGAGGCTGAGATGCTGCCCTGTTTGCAGACAACTATCTGCCCTGAGGGAGGAAGTTGCCCATCTTCAGACCACACTGGACAGTAGGAAGGGAACCTCGCCCATCCAGGGAGCACCAGAGCCACCACCACTACCTCAGAGGTTGCGAAGAAAGCACAGCAGTTGGACCACAGTGGGCTCAGGGAAGGTAAGGGTGGTGGAACAGAGGCACACCCAGTCAGTTGTTCCACTCCACAATCCATACACCATTCTGGGGGAGCATAGTTCTCCTATGGATGCATCCGCAGAGGAGACTAAGGAGGTTGCAGACAACTGTCACAAGGGAGGCCCTCAGGAAGGAGGCAGAGGACACTACAGGGAAAGGAAGCAGCTCCTGGTGGGTGACACAGTTATTAGGGGGAAAGAACTGGGGGGAGCAGGGAAAACTGAAGTAAGGTGCCTGCCTGGTGCCATGGCTTGGAGGGACAGGAAGCGCATCCTTAGGATCACAAGAATAGTTGCACAGGAGTCTGAGCTGGATGTAATTGTCCACCTAGGGACAAATGACTTGGCTCATCATGAGATTAGAGCAGTGCAGAAGGACTTTAGAGTCGGGAGGGCCTAAGACAAGTAGCACACAGTATCCTTCTCAGAGGTGCTGCCTGTCAGTGGCATGGGTGAGACGAGAGTACTTTGCACCATGCAGTTTAACAAATGGTTGAAAAATGGTGTGGAGCATGGGGTTTGGCTTCATTGGGGACTGGGGTTCCACCTGGAGGGACACCAGCCTATACTGGCAGGATGGTCTGCATCTGTCCAGGAAGGGAACAAGTCTTTTGGGCAATCGGTTTAAATGCTTCATTGGCAAGCTTTTAAACTAGTCGAGGGGAGGCACTGATAAGCAGCGGGAAAATCCCAGCCTCCCCCTACAAAACAGGGTACTAAATGAGAAAAAGACCAAGGTAGAAAGGTCACTGCTGGATGCTGCTACAGAAGGTAAAGCCATCAAAAAATGGAGAGCAATGAGTACCAATGCCCGTAGTCTGGGTAACAAGCTTCCTGAATTAGTGGCCTTGATGGAGGAGGAACATCTGGATATCATGGCAGTCGCAGAAACATGGTACACACAGAACTATGACTGGGATGTAAACATACCAGGATACACTATCTACAGGAGGGTCAGGGAGGGTAAAAGAGGAGGAGGAGTAGCTGTCTACATAAGGGAAGGAATCAAAGCAACAGAACAAAAGGGTAAACAGGGAGGAAAAGGAGCACTGCGAGTCAATCTGGAGACAGGCAATGACACCACAATCAGCACTGGGGTTGTAAACAGACCCCCCTGTCAGGGGGAGGAAATGGACAAGGAAATGATAGAAAGTATACTTAGAATGGCAGAAAAAAAGGGGAGATATTGCTGATGGTTAATCTGAATATGCCAGATGTTAACTGGAGTGCAGTTGCAGCAGCCACTTCTAAGAGTGGGGTTATTCTAGATGTCCTACAGGGGGCATGCCTTAGACAACTAGTATTGTAACCCACTCGAGAGGGAGCAATCTTAGACCTGGTTTTCTCAAATGGAGATGGAGAGAGGATCACAGATGTAGAAGTGGGTAGCCATCTGGGAACTAGCGACCATCGAACAGTATGGTTCACAATAAACACAGCAATAGAGTCAAGCCATACAAAGGCAAAAGTACTGGACTTCAGGAGGGCTGACTTTGCCAAAATGGGTGAGTGCCTAAGGAATGCACTAGCAAATGGGCAGGAATGAGGGGTGGAAGAACAATGGGGAATAATAAAAACTGCCATCACAGAGGTAACAAGCCTTTGTGTGAAGCAAATAAATAAAACAAAACGATGTAAGAAACCACTATGGTTCTCAAAGGAGGTGGCAGTGAAAGTTCAAGAGAAAAAGAAAGCATTCAGGAAGTACAAGGAATCACAGAAGGAGCAGGACAGATAATTGCATCAGGCCCGAACCAAGGAAAAGATAGCTAACTCAGTTAAGAAGGGGGATAAAACCTTTTTTAGGTACATCAGGGAGTGAAGGAAGACCAAGGGAGGGATAGTGAGGCTCAATAAAGGGGAGTGGGGGTGGGCAGAGGGTGACGGTGAAAAGGCAGAGATACTAAACAAATATTTTTGCTCAGTATTTACAAATGAAGAGGGGGAGGTACCTAAAACAAACAATTGAAACACTCTGGATACAGAAGTTGATACCAGCCCATTTACAGAAGAAAGGGTTCTGAAAGAACTCTTAAAACTGAAGGTGGACAAAGCAATGGGCCCTGATGGGATTCATCCCAGAATTCTAAAGAACTAAGGTAGAACTAGTGACACCACTGACTACCTCTTTAACAAATCATGGGAGGATGGGGTTGTACCTGAGGACTGGAGGAGGGCAGATGTGATTCCATTCACAAAAGTAGGAGCAGGGCAGAAGCAGGAAACTACAGATCTGTTAGTTTAACCTCAGTGATAGGGAAAATGATGGAATCACGCCTGAAGGAAAGAATTGTCAGTACCTAGAGGCCAGGGGCACAGGACCCGAGGCAGCATGGATTCACAGGTTATGCCAGACAAATCTAATAGATTTCTTTGACTGGGTGACCAAAGGAGAGATCAGGAGGGGCTGTGGACATGGCCTACCTAGACTTTTAGCAAGGCATTTGACACAGTCCCACACAAAGATTAATATATAAGTTAGCCAGCCTGGGAGTGGGTCCCAAGATGATAGCTTGGGTAAAGAATTGGCTGGAGAATAGGACACAGAGGGTAATAGTAAATGGAGTCCACTCTGAAGAAAGGGGTCACTAGTGGAGTACCTGAGGGTTCAGTATTAGATCGGTCCTTTCAATGTCTTTAAGCTTATCGCAGAGGGACTGGAAAGAAAGTATGTCTCTTTGCAGATGACACAAAGATCTGCAACAGAGTTGATGCACAAGATGGGGTGGAAAGGATGAGAAGGACTTGGCAGGGTTAGAGGAATGGTAAAATGTATGGCAGCTTAGATTCAATGCTAAGAAGTACAAGGTAATGCACCTAGGAAACAAAACCAAGGGAAGAGTACACAATGGGGGTGATATACTAACAACAACAAAAATAGAAAGGGACCTGGGGATAGTCATATCAGATGACTTAAAGGTGGGCAAGCAATGTGAGAGGGCAGTAAGGAGGGCTGGGGGATACTGGGATGCATGAGAGAGGCATCACCAGTAGAAAACAGGAAGTTGTTATGCCTCTATACAGACTGCTGGTGAGACCCCATCTGGAGTACTGTGTGCAGTTCTGGAGACCCAGTCTCCGCAAGGACATAGACAGGATGGAAGCTGTCCAGAGGAGGGCAACTAAAATGGTGCAGGGTCTGCACCGGAAGACATATGAAGAGAGACTAAAGGAGCTTAATATGTATAGCCTCAAGGAAAGGGGGGACATGATAGAAACTTTGAAGTACCTCAAGGGAATCAGCAAAGTCCAAGAGGGTAGCATCTTTCAAAAAGAGTGTGCAAGAACAAGGGGCACAATTTGAAGATGGGGAGGTGGCTCAGAGGTAATGTAAGGAAGTATTTTTCACAGAGAGGGTTGTGGATGCATGGAACGGCCTGGAGAGGTTGTGGAGTCAAGAACAGTGGTTGAATCTAAGCATGCATGGACAGTCATAAGGCAATTCTGGGGGGTGAAAGAAGTAGGCTGCTGGTTATCTAGGATCTGCAGCTTATCCATTAGGTAGGGAAATGGGCAGAGTGGGTGGGCCAAGCGGTTCTTATCTGCCGTCAAATTCTGTGTTCTATGTTTCTATGTTTGGATGGTCAGGCAGTCCCTTATCTGATGAGGTAGAGAATTCCACAGGGTCGGGGCCATAAATGCAAAGAATGGGCCCAGATGTTCGAAGTCACATCCTAGAATCTCTAGTAATCCCTCATTAGTGGATCAGAGTGGTCGAGAGGGTAATAGGAGAAAGGAGATCTTGCAGGTAACGGGGTCCCTAATCGTAGGCGTAGATCAGCAAACTGACCTTGAAGGTGATATGCCATTGCACTGGTAGCCCATGCAGTCTGCAGAGCACAGGCATCATATGACTGGTCCTAGACATACCAGTCAAAAGCCTGGCAGCTGCATTCTGCACCAGCTGCAGGCGCCGGATATCAACCCCCAGTAGCCCTAGGTACAGGGCATTACAGTACTCAAGGCGAGTGGTCATGAAGGCGTGGACCAATGTAGGAAGATCGTCAGAAGGAAACAGGTGTTTCACCCAGGTGATATTCCTCAGGTGGAAAAACAGGGCTTGACAACGGCTGACACCTGTGAGTTTTGGGTCAAACCATCATCAAAAATAACACCCAGGTTCTACACCTGGTCTGAGGTGGTAAGCTAGACACACCTGAGCCAAAGACCAGAGGGTTGTCCTGCTAACACACCTGCCTTCTGACAATCAGGGTCCACCACCAACACCTCAGTCTTATCCGGGTTCAACCTCAGCCAACTAGCACTCATCGAGTCTTGGATCCCGGAGAGGCAGTTGTTAAACACTGAAAGAACATCTCCCTGTTTGGGTACAAAGGATATGTACAGCTGAGTATCATTTGTATAGCAGTGAAAACTCAGACCGTATCACCTAATAATGTCCCCCGATGGCAGCGTATACACAGCAAACAACATGGGTGCCAAAATGGAGCCCTGCGGCACCCCACAGGACAGGGAGAAAGGATCAGAGGAATAAATTCCTGAGACCACTCTCTGTGTCCTACCCTCGAGGTAAGATCGAAATCACCTGAGGACGGTACCCAACCATCCACAGATGAACCACAGGTGCTCCAATAGCACATCATGGACCACAGTGTTAAATGCTGCTGAGAGATCAAGGAGGACCAAGATGAAACAAGTCCTCCAATCTCTCACTATTAGGAGATCATTAAGCACCCGAACAAGGGCCATCTCGGTGCTATGCCTCTTCCTAAATCCAGACTGGATAGAATCATAGACATTGTGGATAGACAAATGATCATCCAGCTGCAGCACAACCACCTTCTCAATAACCTTACCCACAAAGCCCTCTCTAACCTTCATCCCACTCTCCTCAACTCCTTCAAGACCCCATCAAACCATGGGGACCTTGAGCGAAGGGTGAGCGGTTGAACACAAGCAGGAACAATGGAATCCAGGGCACCTGTTACTGCCCTATTATAGGCGAGCACAAGATCCCCATGATCCATGCATTAACTCGATAAGCTTAATAGGTCTAGCACCACCATTAGGCCATCTGGGGTCAGCCACCCTTAAAGGGTGGTACTGGACCATCTTAGTAGGGGCAGGCCTATTAGGGGGAGCCCTGAAACTGAACCTTACAGTGTGATGGTCAGACCGACTGACTGGTCCCCTGACTAAATCAGAAATCTTCATCCCCAGGAGGAACACTAGGTCCAATGAATGACTACCAATGTGAGCTGCAGAGGAAATAACCTGTGTGAGGCCCAGCATAGTGTGATGTGGACAGCCAGTTCTGAGTGCTTTATCATTTTTTTTAATATAAAATGTATTACTGACTGTCTTTGCTGAAAATCTGGTGTCCTAGGAGTGACCTCACTCCCCCCCAGGTTTCAGCTGAAAGATGAAAGTCATTAGAAAATGCTGAAAACAGCATGTGAGATCACACAAGCTGGTTTTAGATACAAGATGTTACATGGCAGGCCTGAAGCTAATGACAGAGTAGTACAGACCTTAATCAGGGATATCCTGTTGATCTAGACAATTAGCTGGCCAGCTGGCAGGAAAGGAAATACCAATTTTTATGACATTGGAGGAAAACCCAAGTTATTACATAAGGGTGCAAAGTCATAAATGTTTCTTTGATGTCAGTGAGGGACAGTAGACCCTCTACATCAAAGGGTTATGTGAGAAACTGAATTATGCTGAAGTTACAGAATCGTAATGCCTTATTAGGAAATCCTGTTTTTTTAATTAAAAATATATATATTTTTATATATATTCTGACAGAGGAGGAACTAGGTGACCTCACCCAAAAAGGGGTTAGCAAATACAGTTTGCTTTAAGGAATATTCTGTTTTACTTCAGAGACACTTTTACCTAGACTCTGACAAAGAAGCATCTGTGAGCACTTTTAAGCAGGTATTTAGAGACTAAGTACTGTAGTAAGAATTGCACTGTTTAAAACCTTGTTCTTTTAATATATTTGTATGTCTTATGATATAATAGTTCTGTATTTTGTGTTTGACATATTTTTATCTATTTTTAGTAAAAACTCTTTTTAGAGCATACTTGGTCTGTCTTTGATTTTCCTTCACTTGCAAGAAGAGTATATATGGTTATAGTAGACACTTGGCATAAGCTTGAATGGTGGTACCAAACTGGAAAGAGAAGCGTTTTAAATCTGAGGTCTTTATCAAAGTTTTTAAGGGTTCATCTCTGTATACCTGCTCAGGTGCCCATAGGCAAGGATATCTGGCCCCCCAAAGACAGATATATCTGAGCCTGTGCATTGGGTACACTAGCAAGAGGTTCACAGTTTGAATCCCTCCAAGACTTGAGACCAAAGGTTGATCCGAACTCACAAAACAGACAAGAGGGTTACCTTGTTCTGTTAAACTGCTCACAAGACTGCGCTTGGAGGTTGGCACTTTGGGAGTAGAGGGCCTGACCTGCTGAGTGGGCTTGTGACACATAGTAATTAGCTGGAGGAGATCTTGATCAAAATGCAAGAGTTCTTCATCAATCCAGGCATTGAAATCCCCCAGAATTAACCATCTGGGGGATCCCAACATTGTGTCGACAATGAAGTCTGCAATCTCCTGCAGGAATTCTCTCCCATCTCCGGGTGGACGGTTGATGAGCAGAATCCTACGTCCCACACCCGCACCCACGATACATTCAAAGGATCTAGTGGACCCCACTGGCACATCCACATGGCTCAGTTCAGTTTTAAAACAAATGACTACATCCCTGCCCCTACAATCCACCCTCGAGCTGTGTATTACCGAGTACCCGGCCAGAACCGCTGAGGCCAATATAGGGCCAGCGTTTTCGTCCAGCCAGGTCTCGGTGATGCATGCCAGGTCAGATGTCCCTACAAGATCTGCTATTATAGCAGTCTTGTTTTTAATAGACCTGGTGTTGCACAACGCCTCCTGAGAAGGATGAACCATCGAGGGAGACCGTGCAACCTGCCTGCACACAGCAGAGCCATTGGGTATAGGAACCAGACAGGGAGGACCCCTATTCTGGTCTCATTTCATTCCAGGGCATCTCTTTGTCCCTACCCTCTATCTGACCACCCTCTCTATTCCTCCACCAAGCCCAGTTCTCCTCGCTTCTTCCTTCCTTTGACAATCCCGAGGCCCGGCAATTCCTACAGGCTTCCAATGATAGATGGGGACAGTCAAAAGGGCAGAGGTGGGGGAATAATGCCTGACCTTCTTTATACCCTCCCAGCACATCATAAACAGCAGCAGCAATCACCAAACAAAACCAACCAAAACCAACCAAACACTCAACAGTCATTCACACACTAGCAGTCACAGTCTTAAATATACCACATACACCAATACACACAACATGCAATTTCACCTAACCCACAATAACACAAATTTATCACATTATTATGCTACTTGCAGCCTCTCCTCTGATCAGAAAGCAGTGCTAAAAACAGTTTATTGTACAACAAACTCACAGCAGTCATTTTATTCTCAATAGAATGATAGTAGTGACATCACAACAGCCATGTTATCGATAATAAAAATAAAATAGTGACATTATCATTCTTACCTTGCATTCTAATTGGGAACGGCTGCAGAGAAAATAAAAAGCATAATATGATTGTGATTCATGATCCCTGATTAATCCAGTTGTGTCAGGGAAATAAAGTACTGGCCTTCAGTCTTGCATTTTTCCACTCTACAATTGGATTATTGCCTCATATAGTGAATCCACATCATATTATCACCCAAGTATGGGCTACAGAAAGCTGCATTATTATTTTAGTATAGGCTACAGAACATAGCATTACTAGGGATGTCTGGATCGCATGCTGGAAAAGAACTCACCACCCGCTCCTGGGGCTACTGGTTCAATCCTGAGCCTTGGGTCCCAATTGGGAGTGGCATGACTAGGAGAAGCAGTCCAATGGGTGCTATCTCCTCTCCTATCTATAGGAGAGCCTCTAGCACTCTCTGTGGAATGGCTGCCACTGGTGGCCCAAGTGGATAGGAACGTCATTCCATGGGAAACAGGGCACCTTCTTTGAGAGTAGCTCCATAAGGCCATAAAACAGGGACTGTAGGCTGTTAGCATAAAGACCACAGGGCAAGCTTCTGCAGTGACGGACTGCACACGCCAGTGGCACACAACATAGCCTATACAATGTGACTGGATTCCATGTACTTCATTCCTTTTTTTTCCATTGCCAAGACTGAATGGTGAATGTCAGACCAGTGGAAGCTGTTTTTTCGCTGTGGATTCTTAGACAGTGAGATTTTATGTTCCCTCAGGTAGCTACTCCAAGAATCATCAATCGCAAATGTATGTTATAGTTGAGTAAGGTGTTTTTTTCGCCACTATCGCTATGGAAAGCCAATTTATAGAGAAGAGAACCATGAGTTGTACATTTGTTGTTTAGGTCTTTCTTGTGTTGTAAAAAACTTGAGATGTTTGCCAGGGTTTTAATGAGGCTACATGGAAATGCAGGCAAGTTTTGAGCATTTGTTTTAGAGAAAATGGACAAAGTACCACAGTGCCTGACAAGTTATCAAAATTGCCATCAACACTGAAATTGCTGGTGGCTCATCAAAGCCACCTTGTAAGTCAATGACACAGTCGCCAATTAAAACTGTCACCCAGCCAGAATCTTTCTTATCAGTGGGAGCCACTTGAGTGGATGGGAGTCAGACCACCAGTCACCAGTCAGTTAACTCTGCTCCCTGCTTATGATTGATCCAGATCCCTCTCAAAAAGTGATGGTAAGCTTAATGCCACCGGTATGCCAGTGAAAGAGGGGGGTTCGGGACTGGCCCAGCCAGAATCCTAACCTGGAAAGAGCTTGAATTTGATCACTAAGATACAGCAGCCTCCTATGCACATTGCAGTAACTTTTATTGACAGGAGCTACCCCATCGATGGCTGGCACCAAGGCATCTTGGTTCTGTATTGGTAGAGTTCTGATTTGATAAGGAGACTATTGACTATGCGTCTGCTGTTGACAATACAGACTGTTCCAGAGCCATCACTACAGGAGATGCTGTCTGATCCTACAGTATCTCCTCAGGCCCCTCTTCTTAGGTCTGTGACTCCTCGGACTCCCCCTAAAGGAGGAGGAGGAGGAGGAGGAGGAGTACAGTTCTGACCTCCTGGATGAGGAGTAGGACTGGGGTGATGAGGACCTTGACATTTTCCAATCTAGTACAGGAAGATTTCTCAGGTTCTTCTATATCCTCTGGGAATATGAGCACTGCTGTGTGTTGGTCTCATTCTTCTCTTCAGATTCCTTTTCAGGCCGTAATATGGCAAATGCAGGAAACTTTAAAATCCTACCTGGAGGAAGAGGATTCTTCTAAAATGAACCTGTGTAACTTTCGTGAGCTTAAAGGCACATCCTCAGTGGCCATTCCTCCCTTTTACACTGCCTTGGAGGATGCTACTCTGTGCATGGCACAGGATTAGCACCTTTCCAGCTGTAACTGGGAAGGCTGTTGAACAATATCTAACCCCTAGGGAAAAGAAGTATTACTTCACTCAGCCTGAAACACTCTGCAATCATCAAGGCTCTCCATGACCGGTCTAGGGCCCCTTAAAGGATGAGTACCAGACTGCCTAAAAAAACAGAAAAAATTGAATATTATGGACATACACCTTCACGCTGCCTCCTTGGTCAGTGCATTGCCAGCTAACAGATGAATCTAGCAAAATATCAGAATCGCATCTGGAAATATGTGGGTCATTTTGTCAGCACTATGCTGACTGGGCCTGAGAAAGCAAAAGCTCTGAAATTTGTTTCCCAGGGTTCTGTGGCTAGATGGTATCTCCTGAGGTATGTGTATCATGCCTCTGCTGCAGCTAGACAGCAGTTTCAGGCATTATCTAAGAAGGCACTCCTGGCTCTTTGTTGCTGTTTTCTGAGGATGTACATCAGTCAGTGCTGGCTGCACTATTTAAGAGCCATTGCCCCTTGAGCTGAGGTGGAAGCCATCCTTAATAAACTGGAAACCTTGAAGCCTGTGAGGACTCTGTGGTATTGAACTCCAAAGGCCCTCAATGAGGCTGAGGTAGAAGCGCCTTTTGCAGGGGCTCTCACACCTACCCTCGCTGTATTCAGGGATGGGGCTATGGGCAAAAGCAGCAGCAGCAGCAGGTGTTCATGTGGCCCACTATAAAACCCCAAAGAATGAGGTAAAGGGGGCCACCAGTCACCCCCACTCCTTCTGATTCACTTCCTCCCCTTCCAGCTCCCTTGTAAGGGGCTTTTTTGTGGGACAGGATCTGTCTGTTTCTGCCCAGTGGGAGAATGTGATTAGAGATAGGGCCTGGAAATTATCTAGCACAGATATGCCCTAGAGTTCCTGGTGCCTGAGAAAACTGGAGGTTTTTGACCTAATCTGGATCTCAAAAGCTTGCATGAGCAGGTAGCCTACAAAAGGTTATGCATGCTGTCACTAAGATCCCTCCTCCTGCTCTTGTTCCAGGGATATTGGATGTGAACCCTGGATATGAAAAATGCTTAAATAAGCATTGCTATGAGGCTCTTGGACAGGTAGCCATTATAAATGTGAACTTGTTCTTTACGGTGTTTCTTCTCACCTGGTGAAGCAAAGACTTGAACGGGAAAAAAAAAATCAATGTATCCCCATGAAGAAACCAACCCTTTGTAGACTTTCAGATCAGGACTATACAGACTACCATGGGCAATGGTACTGAGAATTATACATCATCAGGAGGAATAGCATTCTGGCCGATTAGCTTGAATGTGTGTCCATATTCAGACTGGTTAGCCAGGAGGGGTGGATAAGACGGCCTTAAGTTCTGCCTGACACCAGTGTGATGCTACCGTAACCATATCTCTCCATATAATTATTTTGGGGGTAGGACAGATATATTTTACTCTTTAAGTGCTTCCAAATGGTTGGTTAAAAGTGCAGTAGGAAAATGTAAAAAGTATTTTTGCAGTATGTACAATACTTATATATTTAGATGGTTTGTTGCAATATTTATCTAGTCACTTAAATTATTTATACATGATATACTCACTGAGATGTTACATTCTGCTTTCATGGCAGTACAGTTAAAGCAGATATTGTACAATTATGAAGAAAGGGAGTCCCAGGAATAAGCAGAAAAGTGGGTTACATTCTATGGGTTCTTATCACTAGTGCATCCAGCACGCATCGCAAAAATGCGCATACTGGGCTGAGTAGCTTCGCACTGCCCACTCAGTCTCAGGTGGACATGAGAGTGAGGTGCTTTGTGCAAGGGGAGGGGCAGAGGAGTAATTTTAGTGTCAAGGTTGGGGGATGACATTACTCTCAACCAGCCTTGATTGTGAATGCTGTGCTACCCACCAAAAGTGAATCATCTATGGAAAAATACCATTATTTATATCAACATCGTTTGAAAGCAAATACATACAGGAAAACACTGAAGACGCTGTAGGAGACCATATGCTGACTGGCACAGCCCACCTCTCACCTCCTTGGCCAGCCGCCAAATGGGAAGACATGGAGCATGCGTCCAATGTACAGTACAGGCTGCATGTCCATCTCCTGTATTGTACAGGGAGGGCAGACTGTGTACTATACAGGGTGCATGGTCCCTGTATAGTACACAGGCCGCACTCTCTCTGTACAGTACATGATCCATCTGCACTCCCTGTACAATATAGGAGTTGCATGCATGCCATGTAATGTACATTGGACATGTGTCTATGTGTTCCCATTCGTACAACTGGAGGAGGTGAGAAGGGTCGTTCTGTTGCCGTGATGGTCTCCCCGCCACACCAGCCCTTTTAGGTAAGGGTGGGTTGGTCGCCAATTCAACCCATGTTTTAAACCCCTAGTGCTGTCACTGGCTGCTTGCTCCTCTTTATTGTGTTTAAAGCCGCAGTTACTGCGGCTTTAAACATATTCTAGAAGTAGAAACAGCTACATATAGAAACTTTCAAGTACCTCAAGGGAATAAACAAAGTCCAAGAGGGTAGCATCTTTCAGAAAAAGAGATGTGCAAGAACAAGGGGGCACAATTTGAAGATAGAGGTGGGACGGCTCAGAGGCAACGTGAGGAATTATTTTTTCACAAAGAGGGTGGTGGACGCATGGAACTGCCTTCCTAAGGAGGTCGTGCGGTCAAAAACAATGGGGGAATTCAAGAATGCATGGGACCGACATAAGGCAATTATAGTGGGGGGGGGGTAGGAGGAAGTAGGCTGTTGGTTAATTAGGATCTGCAGCTTATCTGTTAGGTAGGGAAATGGGCAGACTAGGTGGGCCAAGCAGTCCTTATCTGAGTGTCAAAGTCTGTGTTTCTATGTTTCGCATACACTGGGCAGTTTTTTTTTTTTTGTTTGCAAACAAAAAACAAAATACCTTCACCTTTCAAGCCCTCCAACAGTGTCCACACCACTTCATCCACAGTCTGCTCACCTGCAGGGTTTGATTTAATTTTAATTACTTTAACTCTGGTAACATAACACAGAAGAAAACACTGGAGTTGCATGATAGGCTAACCATATAACTGCCCAGCCCCTCCCCCGCATCCACCCAGCCAGCACAGCACAGCACAGCAACCCCTACCAAAGCAGACATAATCAAGTTCAGTCGGCTGTACCAAGCTGCATCAACAACAAAGTTGTCGAAGGACTTGACAGCAAGAACAGTTTGCTGACAGTGATCACATCGCTGTGGTAGCATTTCGAGGACCGCAACAGCGAGACTTAAGATTTAGTGTTTGCAGGGGGCTCTGCCACCGCACCCCCCCAAAATTATAGATTCTTAACTCCGGAAGGAGCAGATGTCAGGGGAGAGCGGCGAACACTGACATTCGGCATCTCGGACATTCATTGCGACAACCCGTTCAACAATGTGGTTGTCGAATGGGTTGTGTCACTGTTAGGGGTTCGTTGTAACTGCATCGCTGTTACAACGGTACACTGGCTCAGAGTCAGGCGGCACACAGGAGAGATACTAGACAGCACAGCATTGACTGATTACAGACAGTAGACAGGACCAACACAGCACAACAGAGAAGACCACCATCAAACAATAATTAAATTAAACACCACCTACCCTTGCTTCTGCACTCTAGAGCTAGGTTAGCTCAAGTTGAGAAGCTAATCGTGCTGTTTTTCTGTGCTGGTGGTCATTTGTAGAGGCGTAGAGCCAGCATCCCACTCCTGTCCAGATACACTACACTACATGAAGAGAGAATGCTTTGCAGACTGCAGCAGGCTTCTTTTCCCAGGCACTCTCTGACCGGCACCAAATTAAATGGCTAATAGTGTGTGTGTGTGCAGACTGGAATTCCTTTCCACCACCTCCTCTGTTTATTGCAGCAGTTTTGTGCATAGCATTCCCCCCATGGCATGAGTATTGCTGTTGCTGCCTCCAATCACTGCTTACCCACCCATGACCGACCGCTGCAGCACCACCAGTAACCAGACTCAGTCCTACCAGCTGCTTGCAGCCACTGCCTCATAATCAGTCTGCTGTCCTCTCCTCTCTGTTCCAAACTTTTCCAGCCTCTGCGTCAGGCAGACAGTTCCACAAGCTCACTCAGTGCAACCCAACACTCCGTCCGGCCAACCAAAATTCAGTCACTCACAGCAGGCGGGCCCCACCCTGCTGCACCACTGCCTGACCAACTCCCAAGTCCCACATGAAGCAGACAACTTGAGGCATTGGACAAGCAAAGTGGTGTAGGCAGCTCCTGAATGAGGCAGGCAGATGAGGCAGCATTCAAAAAGGCAGACAGAAGGGAAGGGATGCACCAGACATGACAGCACCATGGTATTGACGCCAGCTCATCCTGACTCCTCACTCGCTGTTGGTGGTGGTGCATGTTTACACTACTTCCAGGTGCGGTGACTGCAGTCTGTCACTTTCTCCCTTCCTGCCACAACTCAGTCCTGCTCCTCCCAGTTCCGGTCAGGTCAGTTTGTGAAACAATGCCCCCTCCGCTGCTCTGTCTGTCATCCTTACCCATCTCTGTCTGTCACTCTCTAACAGCTCTCACCAGTGAAACCCATCCCCACCACAGCAGGCTCACGTAGTCCCTCCTAGCCCACAGCAAGCAGCAGCAACAAGGTAAGGGGCTGAATGTTGGGAGTGACAAATCTGATCACCCAAATTGTTGGGGGGACTTGTGCCCCCGTCCCCCCCATAATTACTCCCCTGGGGAGGGGCTAGCTAGGCTGACAGGCTTGGCTTGACACTGGTCTTCCAATCAGAAACCCAGGCCAGGCATGGAAGACCTGTTTTTTCACAAAAAAAAAAAGTATGTCCTGCTGTTATCATTCTGACCTCTGTGCTAAGGAGGGGGGCTGGGGTCTGTAGCAGTAGGGCTTAACTGCAGTCTCTAGATGCCTGTCAAGAGGGGTGTACACTGGTAATTACAGCACTCTGGCTGGTGGAACAGAACCCTCTCTGTCACTGTGCTGGCAGAATGCAGTGGATTCATGCATGCCACGCTCTGCAGGTCCATCCCCTGACATACCTTCTTCCTGCCCTGACTGGTATCACAGTTGCATGATGTGTTGCACTGTGGTCTTGGTTTGGGATGGCAACATGGTGGTGGTGGTGGTGGGGGAAGGAGTCTAGTAGTGCATCCATGGGTTTCCAGCTGACATCCAGGATATGTCTAGTCCAAACTACATTTCTCCCCCTCTTAGATTACATGGATATTCTCTATAGCCACTGTCCTAAGTCGACCCTAACTAAACTTGACTCACTTTACCACCGGGCTTTGAGATTCATCACTAATACTACTCCAAACACCCATCATTGCTTGCTCTATGCAATAATAGGCTGGACCTCCCTGACTGTCAGGAGGCAAAGAAATGCATGCCTTTGGATCCACGGAGCAATTACTAGTAAACTACCCACATATATCTCCAATCTCGTTACTCGAAGTTCGGGTTTTTATGGCTTGAGGCACTACTCGCTTGTAATGTTCAAAGTCCCTAAAGTCAGAACTCAATATGGCGCTGCAGCTATCACGTTTGCCCTTCCATCCTTTTGGAATGAGCTCCAGAAGTCTCTAAAGCTCTGCACCATTCAGGGCATATCTACTCTTAAGACCCTACTAACCTCTGTGATGAAAGAGAATTGCATATGCCATCAATAATCGCCCAAATTCTTCAGTTGTCAACTCCCTGCACTTGGGCAGTTATCCCGTTTCCCGCACTTCTCCTACGACCCCTTCACTACCCCCTTCCATCCCTCCCCATACTCTCCCCACCTCCCCACACTTCATTTTCTACCTCCACTATCCCCCCACACTCCCCTCACCTCCCAGCGTAAGGTACTGCATAGGTATTTTCAGGTTGCTATTGTTTATACACTTGTACCGTGAATAACTTTGTATCCATCCTGAAGTATTATATGTACTCCATAATAGGCATGTGCATGTTGTCAGCTGTTGCAAAATGGTACATAAACTGATAAAATTCTTGACCTCTTACTTGTTTAGATGCACTATTGTGTTGATGTGTTGTCTGTATAGTTTCTCAATTGCTATTGTATTGGTAATGTCCTCTATGTCTTCCAGGGCCATCTTGTAAAAGAGCCTGCTCAAAGGTGTATAGCTTGGTTAAATAAAGTTTGATTGATTGATTTGATTTGATTGATTGATTGATTGATTGATTGATTGATGTGAGTAATTCAGCTGTAATCACCTCTGTATCACACTACAAATACCTGGGGGTCACCCTGGACAAATCTCTTCACTTTTCAGCACATCCAGGGACTGGTCTCAAAATCATACAGAAAGCTTGGTGCCCTTTACAGAGTGGGTGATTATCTATCACTGGGCTTATGTAAGTGCTTGTTTGAATGGTTAATTCTACCCGTCATTGACTTTGGAGGTGTAGTCTATAATGCTGCCCCAAAGTGCCACCTATAAGAAGTAGACCCTCTTTACAATGCTCTCTGCCCTTTTATCCTATGAGTCCCTGCCTGCACCCATCACTGCATTCTTTATGCCCAATGGGGTGTATCCTTGCTGCAGGATAAGCATGTGCAACACAGCTCTGTTTGGATTCAAGTAGTGGCTAAACAAGCTCTCTAACTATCTGTGCTCCCTTCTTTCTCCTGGACCCTACTCTGGGTGCCATCTCCACTCCCAGGTGAGCAGTAGGTTTGTCATACCACACAGGAAACTTTTTTCTGGTCAGCTTGCTTTCCGTTTTCATCTCCCTCAATTGTGGAACAACCTTAGTTTATGGAAATAGTTCCTTCCCTGTCTTAACTACTGCCAAGCAGTTACTAAAAAATATATTCTGTCCTACTGCGACTGTACCTAATAACTGCTGTTGGGAAGAGCTGTATGTCTCTGTTCCTCATGTTGTGTGTTTAAACATGTGCTGTATTATTATGTACTTTTGATGATGTACCTTTTTAATTTTTACTTGATATAGTGTAGGTGTGTATGTATATATGTATGTATTTATTTTCTTTGATTTGCCTATGTAATTCCTTTATCCCCTGGAAACTAAGGGGGGGGGGAACCAACAATTTCAGAGGGGCAAACACAAATACAGAATGCACTTACTCGACCTCTGTCGAATTGGGTAACCTCCGGGCAACTCATGGTACAGGTGGGCTGGCAAGGCTACAGATTTAAACTGGTTAGGCATAACTTTAAACAACGCAATAAATATTTCAATAAACTAATGTCCAAATGGAATAGTAAAGGTTAACTCTTCCAAAGCAGGATCCTTTTATTTAAAAAAAGTTTATCCATGGATGCAAATTGTACTTATTAACTGGCCAGGTCAGACCACAGGGTAGTCATAAATTCTAATCCCACAAGAGGACTGTTCAATTATTCACCACATTTCTGGCTTATCACCTAGGGCTAGGTGTTACATCGGAGGGATTTATTCAACTTGACTTTCTATTTCTGCCTTCAGGGAACACACATAGCAGGCTCTGTACTTTTCTTTATTTCCAATCACAGAATTTAAGTGGCAGGAAGAGGCTTCAATCGCCTGGGGGTCCGAGGTGCCACAGACCAAGCCTCCCACTCTTCCCTCAAGCATTGACCCCCGTGAGAGAAGAGTCCTAGTGCACATACGAGGACTGCCCCACAGGGCTACAACCTAGTGGCAAAGGAGAGCAGAGCATCCCCTGGGGTCCGAGGTGCCACTGGATCTCTACCCCACCCTCACTCAAGTGCTGACCCCCATGAGAGAGGGTCCCAAAGTTCACATTAGCAGACAGAATTTCATTGAAACTTTACAGGGCACACCTCATACTAGCCACAGGGCTAGTAAACAGTCTCTCACTTTGGTGACACAGGCAGAGTCACACACAGGCTTTGTAAACTGTCACATTTTACTGTCAGAGGCAGACAGCATTAACTTGGCATTTTCCTCAGCACATCTTCACTGTGGAAATACCAGCAGCCTTTTGGTGACCAAGAGGGGCATAAGCTAGTGCCTTTTCTAGCACCCTAACCCATTTTCAAAAGAGACATGACAGCCCCTTTTCTCAGAGACAGTCACCCTCTGACAGAAATCTTTCCTTTTCTGACAGGAAACTTGTGTTCAAAACCCAGAAAACAGCACTGGCATTTAAAACTCAGAAGCTTTGTCATTTCACCCTCTTAGAATAAGGAAAACAACACCTCAGTCTTTCAGCAGTTCTCAGCTACAGTTCATCCCACAGAAGCTCCTCATGAACTCCAAAACTGGTATTCCTCCTTCAGGAGAGGGGCACCCCCTTTTAGGGATCTCGGGCAATGGCAGCCGCCACGTACAAACTGTTTATTTTGACACCAACTCCATGAGAAAAGAGGATTTACATAGAAGGAGCCTGGTACTACATGCCAGGCTGAAGATTCCCTGGAGTGGAAGGGTGGGTACAGGTGTACAGGCAAGGCTTTATGAAACCTGGTCGGCTCGATGCTCCTCCAACTTTTTTCTTTTCTGCATGTTCCTCCCAAAGTTGCGGCATGCTCAGATGATGCATGTGCGTGGAAGTGCACATGCATTCTGGGACCACAACTTCTTCCACCGTCCCTGATGTTCGTCAGCCTTTCATGCATTAGTGCTACACCATGAGCTGTTTTGACCACCCAAGAGAGAGCTGCTAGGTGGCTACTTGATCCTCTCTTGGCCCATGCCCTCTCCCCCCGGGCCAAGTGGCCCGAACTCAGGTTGCCGGCATGCCGTGAGGTAAGCCTTAGCCCTTAGCATGACCAGGCCGGCTTGTGAATACTGTTTTAATAGGTTTGGTTGGAGTTGTGAGATTAACTGCAGTTTACAGCAAAACATGATGCCCACATCATTTTTGGGGGGCAGTTTATGTTGATTCCAGACACAAGTTCAACCATCATTAAGGTGTTATAATTTGTGTCAGAAATGCAACACGAGATCCCTAAAAGCCTTCTGAAACTCCTGCCCCAAGACTTAGTCTGTGGTTCATGTCCAGTAGTGGTACACTGAAAGTGGTTTTGATAACTGTCATGTTTTCTCATCCATGTTTAGTATGCAAATAAATCAGCCAGACACATTTTCTCAGATATACTGTGGAGGAATTCCCTGTTAAGATGACTTTTTTCTTGGCCAACATTACTTGATTTTCAGTGAGTAGTAGTGCCATAGTAGAAGCAGTTTAAAGAAAATGTAATGCCAAGTGCCCTCATGTGGTCATTGTTAAGCACTGCACTAGTGTAGTAGAAAAAAATTTTTTTCTAATTTTTCAACTCATTATCATTAAGTAGCTGCAAAAAATTAATTAAATGTTCCTTAAAATCATTTTATATAAGTAAGGTTTAGAATCTCAAGTAGAAGTATTGCTACTATTGTGTTTGTCAGTAAGAGAACTTTAAGGCACATACAATTTTGTGACTCAATTTTTTTTAACTTTCTTTTTATTAAGACCCCAACAGAGGCCCAAAACATATGGAACATACAATGGCAAAGCAAAAAGTTTGCAAACTCATACAGTTGCATTTCTTTGCCTTACAATTATCAGGATATACATGTGAATTTTTTTTTGGGGGGGGAACCACTGGCTTCCCTGGTAACTGTACTTATTTTGTTTATTGTTTATTGAAATCTAGGATTATAAATACCTTTGAGCCAAGGCTCTTTTACAAAGGTTCCACATCAGGAGAGTACAAACATTTTAGGCTAAACTACATCGGTCTATACACAGGCAAAAGAAAACAACATAAAAGACAGAGATTAAATAACATTATTCATTGTTCAGAATGTTGCATTGCTGAAATAAAGTAAGGAAACACATAGTTTGGATAAGTTCAAGAGATCTATAAGGAGTTGGGAAGGAGAGGTTGGGGGAGGGGGGGCAGCAGCCAATGAGCAGCTAGAGCAGATTCACAGCATTGTCAGGGAGCAAGGAGAGGGGAGGTGGGCAGCAGGGGAAGAAGGAAGTTAGGAGAGGCAGTCATAGGAGCTGGAGGAAGTGAGATGAAGATGTAGTCTTGATTTGAAAATGCCCAGTGAAGAGGTGGAAGTAATATCAGTGCTGAGGGCATTCATCCAGGTAGGAGCACGGTGCACAAAGAATCTTTGACCCAATGATGTGCAGCATCGAGGAACTTGTAGGAGCTGTTGTTCCGACCCTCTGGTTTTACGTAGATTGGAGATTGGGCTCAGAAGGACTTGGACACTAGGAGGGGTAATGCCCAAGATAGTTTTTTTCACCATCAGACAGGTTAGGTACTTAATTCGATTTGCGAATTGAAGCCATCCTGACTGGGCGTATAATTCACATATATGTGTGAGTCGGTGGGCTCCAATGGTGGCGAGCAGGCCTTGTTTAGGGAGGTCGTTATGCATCTAAGAGCGTTAGTAGTGGCAGAGCCATAGACTATGAGGCCACAGTCTACAACGGAGACAACAGAGCTCTGGATGGCCATCTTTAATGCTGCCTCGGTGAGGTGTTCCTTTTTGCAGTAGAGGATTCCAATGCGTGCGTTTACAACTCTGGCGACGTTATCAATGGGGGTCCCATATGACAGACCATGGTCGAGAGTGATTCCTAGATATTTAAAGGATAATACTTGTTCAAGGGTATGACCAGCACTTGTTTTGATATCAAAGGGGTAATGCCTGTGTCTGTTTTGTGAGCTGCAGAAGAGCATTGATTTAGTTTTTTTGTGGTTTAGAACCAGTTTATGTGAAGAGAACCAGTTTTCAACGGAGGAGAATGCTAGTTGAAGGTTGTGAGTTTATGGTTCTGGGTCTTTATGTGGGGTGAACAGCACAGCATCGTTGGCATATAGGATAATTTGTTCAGGGCAGGATTGAGGGAGAGAGTTTAGGAAAAGACTGAAAAGTAGGGAGGCCCAGTATTGAGCCCTGGGGGATGCCAGAATGGATTGGCTTGGAGTCAAGAGAGTTGACCTGAGATTTTTACTCTTTGTGAGCGCTGGTGTAGGTAACTATTGAACCATGCAGTAGTGTCCAGGGAGAAACCAGCATTCAGCAGCTGTCTGGAAAGTAGGCCGTGGTGGACAGTGTCGAATGCCTTGGTCAAGTCAATGAATACGGCTCCAGTTAGATGGCCTTTGTCCATAGAGTTGTGAAGGGCTCCAGTGAACTCCAGGAGGGCTGTTGAGGTGCTGTGCCGTTGCTTGAAACCATGTTGCTGAGGACACAGGATGTTGTATTTTTCCAAGTAGACTGAAAGCTGGTCCGCTACAATGCGCTCGAGGGCCTTGGAAGGGCAGTATAGAGATCGGCCGTAGTTTCCAGGATTGACTTGTCGCCAACTTTTGAAGACTGGAAGTGACAATAGCACGTTTCCATTTGCTAGGGAATTGACTGAGGTTAAGTGAGAGGTTGAAGATTCTGGTAGCGGATACAGCACTTCCTCTATGGTAAGGATAGCAGTTTCAGGTCCAGTGAGTCTCCACTAGCTCTGGACTTGAGATAGCCTTTTTACGATTATGGACTTCAACTGCTTTAACTTTTAAAGTGGAAAGGTGGATGGCTTGAGAGGGTAGGGAGGAAGTTGATTCAGGTGGGTCAGTTTCCAAGAAAAATCTGGGGAGTACACTACTGAGGTCCATGAAAGCTGCATTGAAGGTGTTTTATATGACCAGCAGGTCAATGGTGGTAGTACCATCAATAGTCAGTAAGGTAAGGAGGATTTGGACGGTTTCCTGTAATCTCCCTTAAATTGTCCCAAAAAGCTCTTCCATTTCCCCAGGTGTTGGTGAGGGCTTCTTTGTAGTAGGTGCTCTTTGCCATTCGTATTTGCTTCGTGCGGTTGTTGCAAGATTGTTTGTAAGCTTGAATGTCTAGTTGGGCGCCTCTGGCCCTGGCGATTGCCCAGAGGTGGTCCCTTGCTTTAGCTGGGTCAGTAGCAGTATTAAGCCAGGGACTGGATAGTGCCTTGACTTTTGCTTTTTTGCTGGGGTGAAGCGAGTCACAGGTGGCATTGAGCGTGATGATGAAATAATGTCAAGGGCGAGTCTACATCCTCGCATTATATATGGGAGACCAATCTTGTCGCCTAAGACAGGATTTTAGGTGGTCAGTATGCCGCAGGGTAAGACTCTGCTGGAAACAGTTAAAGGAGGAGGTTTGCAACTTATTAGACCAGTTGCAGATGACAGGAGAGTGGTCACTGAAGGAGTCAGAGAGGACAGTGATGTTGTTGATGTGGGTTGGGTTACTGGTAAGGACCCAGTCCAGGAGAGTGCTGGTACCTGACTTGTAGTTCTTCCTTGTTGGGGAGTCGACCATCTGTGTGAGGTTAGCTGAGGAGATAGCATCCCTGTAGGTTCCAGTGTCTGGTGCAAGCCAGTTAATGTTGAAATCACCAAGAAGGAGGACCTCTGAGCCAGAGGGTTGGGAACTAACAAAGTCCAAGACAGATCGGAGACCATACCCATGTTTTTAGGTGGGGGAGGGTGAGGAAGAAAGGTGTGGGAAACAGGAATAAAAAAAAATTTAAGACAGCAGGAGCTTGAGAGGTTATGGGAAGAAGGCGGTTCATGCCCCGGGGTACAGAAAGGCTATAGTGAGCAGGAGGGATGGCAAAAGAGCAGGAAGAACAGAGCTGAAATCACAGTCCCAGAGTATCAAAATACAGTGCAAATTGAATTGATTCAGCCCCAAAAGACAAAATGGCAGTAAAAGCAAGCAATTCTGATAACAGTCACTACATGCAGGTTTAGGCTGGCAGAGCATAGACACTTTTCAAATTAATTACAGAAACAGCTACTAATGTGTAACTGCAGGTTAACAAGCCAGGAGAGATATGCAGAACCTTGGTACCGTGAAGCAGGTGAAACAATTTCGGCCGCTTACACAGAGAGTCTATGGGCGCAACAGCCCCGAGTCAGGAGAAACAATACAGCAGGCTGTGCAGCCAATGAGCGTACATGGGGAGGGCTGGGGTCCAATCACGGCACACAGAGGAAAGTGTGGGACCAATGACAGGCCTCCCCGCTACCCCGGCTCAGCAATGTAGCCTTACCCAGCTTGATGGATCCCTGTGCTGGCTTTGTGAAGAGTGGCAGTGCGGCTGGAGGTCGAGCCACGGCCGCGCTGATGGAGGGCTCGTACAGCCCTGTGGCAAGCTGGATCCGGCTTGATGGATCCCTGTGCGCCTTGTGAAGAGTGGCAGCGGCTGGAGGTCAAGCCGCTGCAACTGGGCCAGTAGATCAGCAAGTAATAGTGGAGGAAACAAACATTTTATGAAATGAAAACATCAGCCTCAACCCTCTTGTAGAAATGTGAGGGTTCTTGGCTCTTCCTGCTGATCCACCACTGTAGCCCCAGCTCAGAACTCATCTGGATCAACAAAGAGTAAATATTTTTCCCAGGGTAGCTGTGATTAGAAGTTCTATGAGTCCAAAAACATTCAGAAATGTACCTACAATTTCAGATGGGCCAGTTTATTTAAGATTGTAATTACCCTCAGAACTTAAATGACGTATAGATAATAGATAACTAGATCCATTTATTTTGCTCAGTTTATAAATACAGCCAGGATGTAATTCATTCCACATACTGAATTGCGTTTTAACTTATATTTTATTGTATAAATGCATGCAATACAACACAACAATTAGGTACAGTACACATGGCTGACAGTGGATGTTATAGCATACAGAATGAATAGGATTGCTCCCATATCATCGGATGGCATAGTTAATACCATGCCTATACAGTAAGAGGCTCAGTGTACATTATATTCATACAACACACAGATAATAGAATTACTCATTCATGGTCTAGGTATGCATCCTATTTCACCTGTCTCATTAACACATTTGCATTTTCCCTATCCGGTGAATTCTGGTAAACATTGCTTCCATAATCTGGAACTGTTTTACAAACAAGATCCTTTCTGGTTTTGAGGGGATGAGGGGAGGCAACCAATGTCTGGTTATTGATTTCAAGGCACCACCAGAAGCATTCTGTAGGTACTTATTTTGTGATGAGCGGCCCTTTGGATATACCCATGATTAGGTTATCAGGAGACAGTGGGATGTTGCAGCCTGAACTTTCAGAACATGCTTTGGCAATTTTCATCCAATAAGGAATTATCATGGGCAGGACCAGAATTTGTGTTGGTGGTCTCCCCTTCCCCCACAAGTTTTCCAACCTCTATCTGACCCTACAGGTGTAAAGTGGGCTGTTATTGTAGGGACCCTAAAGAAAAGAACCATAGTTTTCCACCTGAATTCCCTCCATTGTGCTGAGTATGTAGTTTTGTGCATTTCCTGCCATATTATAGGCCTCAGCTCAAGGGGATGTGGGGTCCTGCCTCTCCCTCCCATGCCTGACATATGGTATCGTCTACCTTGGCTGTCTGGCATTGCACTATGGCATATAATTAGGAGAGCTGATGAGGGTCTTTGTCCCATGTTTTTTCTGTTCTAATGTGAATTCCAAGTGTTGCGAGGTCTCTAAAAGACATATTTCGTCTGGTTGAGCTCTGTCAGTGATTTCTTAGTTGCAGTTTCTGACAGAACTTACCTCTTGTCAAATTAAATTTTGTTCTAACCCTCCACAAAGGACAGTAATTGACTCTGGCCCTTAAATTTCCCATCAAGTGGATACATGTATCTTCCACTCCTGAAGCGGATCTATTAGTCCTGTGGTGGAAAATCTGGGTACCCCAATGGGTGAGAAGCCCCCATTTATTTTTTGTACTGTATTAGGTGTTTTTCCTGGTATTTTAGCCATGTCTGAAGGGTGGGAGGTCCATCTATTTGATGTTTTGAAGAGGCACAGACTGTGTGCAGGCAAGGGAGGTACTGTTCCCAAGTTAGCCTGTAGGGTATAGGCTTGCTCCCGTTCCAACCATTCTGTGTCTGTCTTCCTCTTTAGTATTGTTAAAATAATTGGTGTTAATTAAACCAGTTGTGCTGTGGTGCTGTGCACCATTGTGCTGTCACTCAGTGTGGCTTTAAGCAGTTTATTTTATTTATTTATTTTTTTATACATTTGATCCCCTTATAGCCTCTGGCTCTCCCCTTCTGTCTAGTCCCCCAATCCTGTCACCTAGTTTCTCCAGGTCTTGCCTTCATGCTGATGTCCTGGCTGTTCTGGACTATGGTGGGGTGCCCAGTCACTGATACAGAGCCTGCGAGGGTTCGGACTTCATCTTGCAGCCAGAGGTTTTTTTTCTCCTGGTGTTTGTTTGTCTCTGGGCCCAAACGTACAATGCCGTATTGGACTAGTTCCTCTCCATGGAGACACCCTGAGAATGCCTGGCCATGTCCCTGCCTACTGCTGCCCCCAGACCTACACTGCCACCCGGACACCTCCAAGTGGCAGTAGAGAAGTGCATTGTGTTGACCCCCCCACCTTGAGGGAGGAGAGCTGTCCTCTACATGCTTGATTCTCACTACCCTTGCCAGCCCCGCCCCCGAGCGACGTGCATCCATTCCTGAACACGCATCATCGGTTTGGCAGGAGTTGAGGTGCTAGTGCCTCAGCCCTCCATGATACTGGGCTGTAAGTTTATTTCTTAGCACTGAATTCATACACTTTTAGTAGCCTGTAGCACTTTACACATTTATTGCCACAAAAGTTATTTCACCAGAAGCACATATACCATCACAATATGTACATTACTACACTCTACCACTTCTCCATATAGCCCCATCGCACTTATAGTAGCTTTCAGCAAACAGCATCTATCTTTGCTTCTATGGCTTCAGTTCCACTTTGACTGCACATTTCCCATCTATTTCACATATTCAAAATGCTGTGTGGTTGCTGTAATTCAGAAAAATACTTTGCATGTGGTACCATGGTAGTGCACTCATTGCACTGCAGGTGTGTGGGAATGTACACATTCATGACTATGGCCGTGAATAGGTTGTTCTGTGACTGCTGCAAGCTGGTTGCAGCACTCAAAGTTAATATATGCATATACATGCGTATGCATGTACTTCAATTGGCCTCCGCTTTGCATCCTTAAACATTTGCAGTCCCCTAAAGAAATCTGCTGCCCTCCAGTGCTGGGTCATTCAACATCAACCTGACATAATTGCACATTTAGAGACTTGGCTCTCCAAATCCACACCTGACTCTGCTATCACCCTCTCTGGATATGCCATCTATGGGGAAGACCGAGTAGGCAAGCGCGATGGTAGTTGCGCACTACTCGTATGGGACTCCCTTATAGGTCAGGCACTCCCAGCTCCTAAACTTGATTATGGAGCCCAAGCCCTCACCTTAAAAATCACACCTGACCCCACCCGAGGCCTTCTCTTCCTCACGGTCTCCTACGTACCCCCGAGGACTCAAAACCAACTGGTCCAGTCCCTCACTGACTACCTCAAATCTTTCCCTCACAAAGTGGAGCAAGTCATCCTAGGTGATCTCAATGTTAACTGGCTTGCCTCCACTGCCTCCCATATAAGGGACTCCTTTGCTGCCCTGGATATGTCTCATTTAGTCACCCAGTCCACCAGATTCAACCACTCCACTCCACTCCACTGGCACCAGCCCTCTCCTAGATGTTGTTATATCTGACCGCCCCTACAAAATCCTGGATGTCACTGTCCTCCCAGACTCTCTTAGTGATCACTCCCCAGTCCTCTGTCTCTGATCATCCTCCACTCTTAAGCCAGTGTCCCAGGCCACTCTACACTGCCATTTATGCCCTGCAGCCTCAGAAGATTAAAACAATACCTAGCCCAGCTAGACTGGTCCCCTATCCAGCATGCACCTGACATTGACTCAGCTCTTAACCACTTCACAAATGCCTTCTTTAAGGCTTGTGACCTTTTCGCCACCTCACCAGGATCCACTCCAAAAAATGCAATGCCCCATGGATCACCCCACCCCTCCTCCAGAGACTCAAAAAAAGAGATAATCTCTGGCACATTGCTGTAGAATCTGGAAAGGCGTCTGATAGACAGGTCTACAATGCAGAACGCAATAAGTGCACTTGGGCCATTAGGTGGGCCAAGGCAGAATACTACCAGACCACCCTCGCTTCCACTTGGGGTTCAGCCCGGACCTTCTGGGATAATATGAAAGAGCTAAATTGGAAGTCCCGCTCCCCCCACCATCTCAGCTCTCCATCAATGGCACCCCCACCACAGATCCACTCCTTATAGCCGATTGCCTTAACACTGCCTTCTCTGACCTAAGCTCGGTCCTCCCCAGCAGCTTCTTTGACCCAATCCCCATCTCTCTCCCTCCGGTCCTGTATCACCCACCATTCTACCTGCACACCCTATCCCCCCAAGAAGCCAGGCCGCACCTGCTAAAAGCCTTAGGCAGCAAATAACCCCAGCAGTGACCCCCTCAACTCCAGAATCCTCCGTATGGTCTTGGACGAAGTCCTAGTCCCCCTGACTGACCTTCTAAACCGGTATCTAAGCCTGGGTCAGTTTCCAAGTGCTTGGAAAACTGCTGAAATCACACCCATACATAAGAGTGGGGACCGGTCCACCCCCAACAATTACCTGCCCATCTCCATCCTCCCCCCACTCTCTAAAGCCCTTGAAAAAGTGGTGTTGATCCAGCTCTCTGAATTCCTAACCAAGTACGACATTATGTGCCCAGAGCAGCATGGTTTCCACCCAGGACACAGTACAACCACGGCTCTCCTGGAATTCTCCCAACACCTGCATGCTGCTCTCGACTCTGGCAGCCTTGCAGGAGCAGTGTTCTTTGACCTCTCCAAGGCCTTTGACACTGTCTGTCATCCCCTTCTACTCAACTGTCTCCACCAACTTGGCTTCTCTGGTGGTCCCATTTCTGGTTCTCTAGCTACCTCTCTGCTAGATCCCAGCATGTCAAGATCAGCGGCTCCCTCTCCAGCACTCTTCCCATTCGCTCGGGGTCCCTCAGGGCTCCATCCTGGGTCCAATACTTTTTAGTCTCTGCCTCAACACCCTCCTCAGCTCATGTACTGGTAAAATGCTCCTCCATGCCAACGATGCAGTCCTCGTTGCCTCACATCCCAATCCCACCTCCCTCTGATTATCCCTCCAGCAAGCTTACAACCAAGCCGAAAGGTGGTTTGGTGACCGCAGACTGGTCATTAACCTAAAGAAAACCAAATCAATGCTCTTCTCCCACCACCAAAATAAAGCTAAAAATACTCCCCTCCTGATTATCCCCAGCACTCTGCACCCGCTCGAACAAGTGATCACATACAAGTACCTAGGCATCACGTTCGATACTACCCTCTCCTTCCACACCCATATTAATGCCCTGTCAGCCGCCATTAACTCTCGCATTGGCCTGCTATACTGGCACAGGGTCTGCCTGCCTCAGGTTGCCCTCAGGCTGGCCATCACCTCCTCCGTCTTGTCCCTCGTGGACTATGGCTTGCCCATCTGTGCCGCAGCTGACAACACTACCCTCTCCAAAATCCAACTCTCCATCAATAAGGCCTGTAGGCTCCTGACCGGTGCCCCCAGTCGAACTCACACCTGCCTTCTCTATACTACCACCAATCTGCTCAACTTTGAGGAGCAACTGCTCTACCAGACCTGCCTTCTCGCTAAGAACTCACTGCTAGGACTCTCCCCCCGGGGGCATCTCCACCTCCTACAGTAGTCATCATCGTCCATCACCACCCGGTAGCTCTGTTAAGGCCACTTTCAAGGTGCCCAGAACCAAGACCTCTCTTGCCCAGAGATCCTTCCTCTATCGAGCCCCCATCTGGTTCAACTCCCTTCCTAGCTGCATCTCCAACTTGCCAAAAATTGGGTCCTTCAAAACAACCCTTCGGAACCATATCTTTAATACCTGCTGTTGTAGGTGCAACTAACCCCCTGTTGTAACCTGTGGTACCCGCCCGCCTTGCCTCTTGGCTCGACAACATCCACTGGACAGCCTCTCCCTCCCCAGACCCACTCCTTCCCTACTAGGTTCAAACAGGGATGTAACCCGCTGTCTTCTCTGAGGACCTGCTATATCCATGAGTGTAACTCACAATTTTGTAACATTATGTAACCTAAGTAACATACAAACTACTACATTATGTAACCTAAGTGTATCTATGTTAAATGTTCCTTTTACTGCACCTGTAATGTTATCCTCTGTATTAATCTGCACTGTGATAACTGTCTTGAAGTCTGCCCCCCCACGACGAGGTGCCTTTGTAAATGAGTCTCTGACTCAAAGGTTGTAAACCCGATTTGTAATGAATAAATAAGAATAAATATAGGGGAATTAGCAGAAGCCCAGGCTATGGGGTGAGAAAGAGAGAGAGTGACAGGCTACGTCATAGGGAAGGGTGACCAGAAAGATGGTCTAGGTATAAGAGGCGAGGAATGGAACTGAGTACACAGGAAAGCACATGGATGGAATCCTGAGGTGAAGCAGAGGCTGCCACCAGTGACCATCCAAATACAGTACCATACACTGGCTGGGATGGTAGAGGGTGACTACGAATGTGGCGGGGGCTACTGCTGCCTGTCTGAGCAGAGGGGATCCCCGAGTAGAAGAATAAAGTAACAACTGGCATAAAAACTCTCATTGCTACATTCTTACATGGTTTGAAGAAGGCCTCCTTGGATGAAACATCAGCATGCATGGCTGTTGAATGTTTGCTTTTGCAGTGACAGCAAGAACTCATAAGAATGGGGAAATTAGAGGCTTTTTAAGTCATCTACTTTTCTCAATATTGAATGATGTGAGGAGACTTGTGTGGTGTATATTTTATAATAAAAGCACCTAAGATTAAAAAAAAACCTTTTCTTTATGTGTTTCATGTTGCTTGATTGTATACTAACTATGCTATCACTGGGTAACACTGGGTAGCAGACTGCCACCATGCAGTTACCTACTGCAGGCCACTTTCCGCAGTGCAGCACCACATTTTGTTTACCTGTGGATTTTGAGCCCAGCGGTGTGTTTTGTACTGCACTGAATAACTACTTTGTATCAGTGTTCTACCAGAATGTCAAAGAGGATGCCCAGCCTGGGGTGGAAGTTATGGGAAATATATGATTTCTTTGTTGTGCAAATAAAGTCCCAGAATGCCCAGTGTCTCTGATGTGGACTAATCTGCTCTAGTGGAGTCTTATCATGTGACCAATGATACAATGAAAAAAAAATTCAGGGGATGTGCAAGTCCCCAAAATAAATATCTCTTTATTTTACTTTTACAGGTCACAGGCCACCTTAGGAATGTTATTTTGAGACCCCTGCATGCCACACCCTCTAGGGTGCACTAAAATGCAAACAAACCCAAACAATTTACCTGCACATGATACACCAATTGGTGCAGTGTCCCAGGAGTCCACTCAAATCCAGAGCTACAAAAAGGGAGGTCACTCAAAGTGCTCGTTTGGAGTAACAGATGGAGCCATAGACAAAGTATTGCTAAGTGGACATTTTTGTTTGATAAGCACACAACTCTCCTTCAGGCTCAGTGCAAACAGTGTTCACAAAATAAGATGCACTTTTAATCAACCACACATAGTAACTTTATGGCAACACACAAGGAGACAAGGTCAACTCAGCAATTTGTCCGATTACAGGACACTGTCAGGGAAATGTCCTCATGCATTTTCTGCTTGATTTTCCTGCCTGCTGGGGATGACTGGCTCCATAGCCAAGGCTATCCTAGTGAACTGAAGAAAGTAGGGCCAGGTCTGAAAGACAGATGATTTGAAGACACATATTAAAAGGGCAGAAAAGACTGTAAGTGGCTGGAGATATGTTTTGTTTGTTTTTATTTTGTTGACCAGGTAAGATACACTGGCTCCAGAGGCACCTTTTTACAGATATGACCCAGTATACCAGAGTACAGTATACAGTGGCCCAGATATTCAAACTGCGCCATTCTGAGGCGCAAGCCCCTGCGCTGCTCAAAATAGTTGCGCAGGGGTGTGGCCGGGGCGATATTCAAAGGAGTTGCGCTATTGAACAACTCCTTTGAATATCACCCCCCAGCCACAGCCACTGTGCATGGCGCAGTGGAACTTGCGCCACCGCAAGTTGTCAGAGTTGAGCATTAAACTTGCAGTGGCGCAAGTACCATTGCGCCATGCCCAAATTTCCGATATTCAAAAGGTGACATGCAAATGGGGCCATAATTCATGCAAGGCGCAGGGGGGGCCATTTGCATCTATTTATGGCCCCATTTGCATGCCATTAGCATGTAGGTGCGCTAATCCCTGAGGACTTGTGCCTGGCAGCCCTGCCAGGCAGCAGCCCGTTGAGGACCGGCAGCACCCTGCAGCCCGATGGCGGGCAGTATGTGTCATGCACTCTTCCCCTAACATCTCGAAGCCCGATCGCGGGCAGTATGTCTGAATACATTCCCCCCCACAGCTCCCGATGCCCGATCGTGGGCAGTATGTCTGAATACATTTCCCCCACACAGATCCGATGCCATCGCTGGCAGAACGTGAAACAACCTCTCAGTGCCCGATCCGGGCAGAATGTAAAAAGCCCCCAACCCGAATATCTCCCTGGTGGTCCGACTGATGCGACGCGGGCAGAATGTCAAGTTTATAACCTTCTCAAATCTCCCCTGGTGTCTAGTGTCTTCATTTGTTTCACCATTGTTTTTCATTCGCCGAAGAAATGGCGGGCGGTAAAGAGCCCACTCGCTTGCCGCCAAGGCCGCCGACCGACTGGTCGTGTTTGCACGCCATTGATGCAGAGCTGCCAGCCAATGGGCGCAGCCCATACCGCATGACAGTCCAAGACTGTCATGTACGGTATGGGCTGCACGCCTTCATTGGCTGTAGCTCTGCACCAATGGGAGTGCAGCCCTACCAGACAGTCAGTCGGCGGGCAGCGGGCGCGCAGGCGGTGGATGCTGCGCCCGCCGCCGCCGGGGAGCGGGTGGAGGGGCTTCGGGTGGTGGGACACTCAGACACCAGGGAGATGTTTGGGGGTTGTAACTTGACATTCTGCCCGCGATCGGGCATTACGGTCCACTGACCACCAGGGAGATATTCGTGGCTGGGGTGCTTTGCATTCTGCCCGATCGAGAGCACTGTGGGGTTGTGTTACATTCTGCCCGCGATCGGGCATCGGAGCTGTGGGGGAATGTATTCAGACATACTGCCCGCGATCGGGCATCGGGAACTGTGTGGAGGGGGAATGTGGTCAGACATACTGCCCGCCGATCGGGCATCGGAGCTGTGTGGGGAGAGGTGTATTCAGACATACTGCCCGTGATCAGGCATCGGGAGATGTTTGGGGTGTCTGGATACGCTCGCCCGCAATCGGGCTGGTGGGGGGCACAGGACAGAGTTGGGGCCAGCCACGGGTGGCAGCTGCTGTGTTGCGCCCTGCAATACAGCAGCTCACCTGTGGTGGCCCTCAACTTGATCCTTTTTTTTTTGGCTCAAAGTTGTGCAGGCGCAGGTTGGGGGTTGCGCATGCACAACTCTGCACAACCCGACTGAATATCGGGTTGCGCAGTTTATGCATGGATACTCCCCCTCCTGTTGCGCATGCATTCATTTGCATTGCGCTGTTGCTCAACCTGTTTTCAGTGGCGCAACTGCCTCCTGCTGAATATCGCAGAATGGCGCAATGTAGGACTTGCGCATGCGTAACCCTTTTGAGTATCTGGGCCCGTATATATACAGATAAGGTTCAGTGTGGGCAAAGCTACAACACAAAAGTGAGACAAAAAAATAGAATGAAACTGAGTTCAGGCAGGAGCATAGATAATTAAGCAATAATGCACTACAGGGTGTGTGTTGTGCTGGGATAACGTCACGCCTGGGGTGATTAGGCACGAGGCCGCAGGCCGAGTGCGACTAATCATCCCAGAAGTGACATTGTCCCAGCACAACACACACCCTGGAGTGCATTATTGCTATTATACAATGGCTCGTTTGTAAAAGAAACAAAAAAATGATGAAAAACTACATTTAAAGTAGATTTTTCTGTCATTTTTGGAATGGATAGGGTTACTTGAAGGAAAAGTAGTGCCAATTTAGCCAGCAGGTGGAGCTAATGTGTTTTTTCAGCAGCTGTACAGTCCCCATAGCAATGTTTTAACCTTTGTCAGTGGTGCTACTCTTTGTTTGTATGACCTATGGCCTCACTGTTTGTTGACTTTGTTTTTTACGTCGTTTTCGTCTGTTTATGAGTGACCGTTTTTAAAATTACAGTTCTTGTGCTGTATTATCGGGACTGCCCGCCCCCCCCACCGTAGTGCTGTGTGGATGTGTCAAGCCGTAAGAAAGGAGGTAGGGAGAATATTTTTAAACAGCTTTACTGTCCATCTGAAAAATTTGACACAGGAAAGTAAAAGTGCAGTGAGGGTAACAGCCGAGGCGGTCTACGCAAAAGACTTCGCTTAGCCGTGTCTCGCTCTTGACAGTGGTACAACAGCAACGGTCTGTGTAAAGAGACTTGCGCTGTCGTCTCGCTCGCTTTTAATCTGATGGTCATTGCGGTTTTAGCTGCATGTCATTTTTGCGATAAGGGAAGGTTGTTGCTTTTTGTTTGTGCTGGGGGGGTTTCGGGACATTGAGGATGGCTGCCGGCTGCACAGTGAGTGACATTGGCTGCAGAGCGGGAAGTACTGAAACTTGCTGCGTGTACTGATTTACAGTTAATGCGGTCTTTTTGTGTGTTGAGACTAGATCCGTCATGTTGTGCTGGGATAACATCACGGGTCCAGTCTCAGACTGACCAATCAAAGGTCAGCATTTTTTTATGCCATTGTATAATACAATATAACTAGACAAGCATTTGACAATGCCAAACGTTCGCTTGCAGGTATTTGCAGTGGTATTTGGCACTTGGACATGGCTTAAAAAAATCAGTGACAAAGAAGTACAAGCATTTGTCAATGCCGAATGTTGCTTGCTTCTATGTGCTGTTTAGGTATTTGGAAGTCATTGGAGTGCAAATATTGAAAATTTGTGAACTTACGAGCGTGCGTAGGAACTGTGCAACGACGCTCAGAAACAGTCATTTTAGGAATTTTTTCACCAAATTTTCAACATAGCCATTTTAAGACCTCTGCTCATGAACAGTGTCACTGTGATTTTCTTAATGTGTCCCATACATTGAGTTGCACACCGACTCTGCGCCATTAGTGCGCTCATGGGAGGAAACATGTTTTGGCAGGATGTGAGAAATGACAGCTGTACTGCTCATAAGGAGGTGTGGTAAAATGGCAATGTTGAAAATCTGGAGTGAAAATATTGAAAATTCGCAAACCTCACGAACGGTGTAGGAACTGCGAATGCACACCGAAAACAGTCATTTTAGAATTTTTCACCAAATTTTCAACATAGCCATTTTAAGACCTCTGCTCATGAACAGTGTCACTGTGATTTTCTTAATGTGTCCCATACATTGATTTCGCACACCAACTGCGCCATTGTGCGCTACATGGGCGGAAACACGTTTTGGGTGAGATGTGAAAAATGACAGCTGTACTACTCATAAGAAGGTGTGGTAAAATGGCAATGTTGAAAATCTGGAGTGAAAATATTGAAAATTCCCGAACTTACGAGCCTGCGTAGGAACTGCTCAACGCCGCATCATAAAAGCGGTCATTTTTAGGAATTTTCACCAAATTTTCAAAATAGGCTTTTGAGGCCACCTTATGAAGCGCTGGCACTGTCGTTTCATTAATCGGCCTGAAAGGTGATTTCACACAGTGACTTGAATCGCCCTTCGGGCCCGAATAACGCCATGACAGTGACAGCATTCATGAGAAGGGGTCCCAAAAACCCCATGTTGAAAATTTGGTGCAAAAATTCCAAAAAATGCCTGAGATATGCAACAAAGTTGAAAAAACCATCTAGCCCATTATACAGCTTACGGCATTTCCTCAGTTCGCGGTCAGCTTTGAAGAGATTGAGCGTGTTCCCGGTCCAGCGATGATCGTCAGCGAGCTCGAGGATAAGTATGGGGTGGGGGTGCGTGGGAGGCAGGTGCACAGTGGGTGGTGCGGGTTGTGGGAGGGGTGGGGAGACTGCGTGGGACCGCTTTTACTTTACAGGTTTTTTTTATAATTGATGACGCTGGGACATTTGCCACGCTGGGGTGAGCTCTCAGTGTGGCAGAAGGATGGCTGGGGCCATGGAGCCGACAGGATTGGGCACCCCTGCCGCAGACGACGGGGACGTTTGCCACGCTGGGGTGGCCCAGCGTGGCAGCAGGGAAAGCTGTTTGGAGGTGGAGCCGACGGGGATTGGGCACCATCGGCAGACGACGCAGGATGTTTGCCACGCTGTGGTGGGCCCCAGCGCAGCAGCAAAGATTTGGGGTGTGAGACGGCCAGTGCGGCTGAAAGTGTGGTTTTTGAAGAGAAGACCACCGCTGTCATACACAGCACCGCAGCGATTGGTGCAGGACTGCCACGCCTGCTCAATGGAGCAGGGGATTGCACAGGGCAGGCACACCTCCAAAGTGTCCCATTCTCCCAAGACGTTCCTTGCGCATGCGCGCAAGCAAACGTAAAAAGAGAATTTCAACATGTAGATGTGAGACATAGTTATGAAATACAGAGGAGTTCTGGCAGGAATTTTACATTTATTTATTTATTTTTTACATTTCTTTTATTTCAACTTTTCTTCACACGTATCAAGTGAAGTTGCATTACAGTGAGGTAATTGATACAATAGATAGTAACATTAATTGACAGCAGAATCATAGATTTCTAAGGGTTTAAATGTTCTCTTATCAGTTCAGTTCTCCAGTTTATTATACATTATAGATAGTCCATCTCCATGAGATTCCCCGATTTCTGGGGCTAAAAGAAAGGGGATATCCCTTAATGTTAGGATATATCCATTTGCCCCTCGAAGAGTGAAGTCTTTATGTTTATATTCACTCTTGATATGGTACAGAATTTTGGCCAATTTAACATTCCCCGACCCTCATCATAGAAACATAGGAACATAGACTTTGACGGCAGATAAGGACCGCTTGGCCCACCTAGTCTGCCCATTTCCCTACCTACAGGATAAGCTGCAGATCCTATTTAACCAACAGCCTATTTCTTCCTACCCCCCCCAACAAAAATTGCCTTATGTCTGTCCCATGCATTCTTGAATTCTCCCACAGTTTTAGACCCCACAGACTCCTCAGGAAGGCAGTTCCATGCATCCACCACCCTCTCTGTGAAAAAATACTTTCTCACATTGCCCCTGAACCGTCCCCCCTCTATCTTCAAATTGTGTCCCCTTGTTCTTGCACATCTCTTTTTCTGAAAGATGCTACCCTCTTGGACTTTGTTGATTCCACTGAGGTACTTAAAAGTTTCTACCACGTCCCCCCTCTCCCTTCTTTCCTCAAGGGTATACATATTAAGCTCCTTAGTCTCTCCCCATATGGCTTCTCTGCAGACCCTGCACCATTTTAGTTGCCCTCCTCTGACTGCCTCCATCCTGTCTATGTCCTTGTGGAGATGGGGTCTCCAGAACTAGACGCAGTACTCCAGATGGGGTCTCACCAACTGTCTGTACAGAGGGATAACAACTTCCTGTTTTCTGCTGATGATGCCTCTCCCTATACATCCCAGTATCCCCCCAACCCTCCCTACTGCCTTCTCATATTGCTTGCTAAACTTAAGGTCATCTAATATGATTATCCCTAGGTCCCTTTCCATTTTTGTTGTAGTTACTACCTCGCCCCTCACTGTGTAATCTTCCCCTGGCTTTTGTTTCCCAGGTGCATTATTTTGCACTTCTTTGCATTGAATCCAAGCTGCCATACTTCTGACCATTCCTCCAACCTTGCCAAGTCCCTTCTCATCCTTTCCATGCCTCCTTGTATATCAATCCTGTTACAGATCTTTGTGTCATCTGCAAAGAGGCATACTTTTCCTTCCAGTCCCTCTGCAATGTCACTTATAAAGACATTAAAAAGGACCGGACCCAGTACTGAATCCTGCGGTACCCCACTAGTAACTCTAACTCCTCTTTCTTCAGAGTGGACTCCATTTACAATTACCTTCTGTGTCCTGTTGTCCAGCCAATGTTTTACCCAGGCTACCACCCTGGGACCCACTCCCAGGCTGGTTAATTGGACTATTAATCTTTTGTGTGAGACTGTGTCAAATGCCTTGCTAAAGTCTAGGTAGGCAATGTCCACAGCCCCTCCCTGGACTACTTCTTTGGTCACCCAGTCAAAGAAATCAATCAGATTCATCTGACATTACCTTCCTGCTGTGAACCCATGTTGTCTTGGGTCCCGTGCCCCACTGGCCTCTAGGTACTCAACAATTCTTTCCTTCAGAAGTGATTCCATCGCTTTCCCTGTCACAGAGGTCAAACTGACAGGTCTGTAGATTCCTTCCTCTGTCTTGCTCTCACCTTTGTGAAGGGGAATCACATCTGCCTTCCTCCAGTCCTAAGGTACCACATCATCCTCCCATTATTTGTTAAAAAGGGTTGTCAGTGGTGTCACTAGTTCTCTCCTTAATTCTTTTAGAATTCTGGGGTGAATTCCATCAGGCCCCATTGCTTTGTCCACCTTCAGTTTTAGGAGTTCTTTCAGAACCCTTTCTTCTGTGAAAGGACTGGGATCAACCCCCCTACCCAGAGTGCTTCTGTTAATTGGATTAGGCAACTCACCCTCCTCCTCTTTTGTGAATACTGAGCAGAAGTATTCATTCAGTATCCTTGCTTTTACACTGTCCCTCTCTGCTCACCCACCGTCCATTCTGTTCAGCCTCACTATCCCTCCCTTTGTCTTTCTACGCTCCCTGATATACCTATAAAAGGTTTTATCCCCCTTCTTAACTGAGTTGGCTATCTTTTCCTCAGTCTGGGCCTTTGCTATTCTGACTACCCTCCCTGCTTCCTTCTGCCTTAACTGGTACAGTTCTCTGTCCTGCTCCTTCTGTGTTTCCTTATACTTCCTAAATGCTATCTCTTTTTCCCTAACCTTCACTGCCACCTCTTCTGAGAACCATAGTGGCTTTTTATTTCATTTTGATTTGTTTATTTGCTTCACACAAAGGCTTGTTGCCTCTGTAATGGCAGTTTTGATGTTTCCCCATTGTTGCTCCACGCCTCCTTCTAGCCTGTTTGCTAATGCTTTTCTAAGGCACTCTCCCATCTTGCCAAAGTCAGCCCTCCTGAAGTCCAGAACCTTCACTTTTGTAAGCTTGACTAGCTGAGTTTATCGTGAACCACACTGTTTGGTGGTCACTTGTTCCCAGATGGCTACCCACTTCTAGATCTGAGATCCTCTCACTGTCCCCATTTGAGAATATGAGGTCTAAGATTGCTCCCTCACGAGTGGGTTCCAAAACCAGCTGTCTGAGGCATGCCACTTGAAGGGCATCGAGAACGGCCCTGCTTTTGGATGTGGCTGCAGCAAAGGTGCTCCAGTTAACATCTGGCATATTAAGGTCCCCCATCAACAGTATCTCCCCTTTCTCTGCCATCCTATGGATGCCTCGGGCAGTGGTCACGATCCAGCAAAAGCACCTCTATGGTGCAAGGAGCCTGATCCCCCTACCCCCCAAAGAGATAGATAAGGTGCCACTTGCCCCCTCAGGCAGCGGTCACGATCCAGCCATAGCACCTGTATGGTGCAAGGAGCCTGATCCACCTACCCCCCCAAAGAGATAGATAAGATACGATGCTTGAAAAATTGCCATGATTTCTCTGGGCTGTGTGAAGGCTGAACCGGATCATCACTTGCAATTTGCTGTTTTCAGTTTCAGTGCTTTCTCAGGGTAGCGCTATTGGCTCCATGCCTGTGTAGAGCTCCCTGACTGGCTGGTCTCACTCACCTGAGACAGGAGCACCTGAGACGTGTGGCTTAATGTAAGCCTGCATCCCTGTACTCTGCTTCTAATTCATATATTTTAATTTAGCCTGTGTAAAGTAACTTACCATTTCCCCCCCGCTGCAGTTTCTCTCCAACTGTATGTGCACTGATTCAGTGCTAGCTCTGCAAACTTCCTCTTGATTTTTTGTCCCACCCCCCTCCTCCTCCCAGGCCTCCTTTAAATGCACACAGTCTCCGCCCACTCCTATCTAATGTTTCAATTTATTGGTTACTTACTGTCAACAATTGCAATTCCTCCCATCCCCTTTTTGCAACTAAGGCTTCTAGCAGCTTTATCTCATTCTGTCTTGCTGAGGCATACCATCTTGGTACTTTAGGTTTGCTTATTGCTGACTAGCATATCCTGTCTTGCTGACTAGCATATCCTGTCTTGCTAAGGCACTGTTTTACTTGAAAATTGTACTTCAAATTACTGAACTGTGACTGATTTGCCAAAAAACTGTGTTTATTGTCTAAAAATGTTCCCAGCAACCAAGTGTTACAGCCCCTTCGCGACTTTGTAGCTCTCTCCAGACTGCAAGGTGCCAAGGAAATCTCAAAGCTTTTCAGTTGCTAATTGAGCTGTTTTCGTTCAGACTGCTAGCCTTTGTGTTGCCCCACTATTAATTTGAGCTCCTCTCTCCTTTCTCTAGCCAAGAACCAGCTAGGGATCCCAGCTCAGCCACCCTCCGCATGGACCGCGGACACTGGGCGGTCAGCGCTTCCGAAGCTGCCAGCTGAGACCTCATCATTGGACTCCACCGCTTGAGAGGTACAGCAAAGTCGCAATTTTTCGCCCACTCGCTCATCCCCCCTCCTGTGTGCTATTATATAGACCCATTAGCACTGCCCACTCCCATCTCTGACGAATTTCCTGCCTTCTCTTTCTTACTAAAGCAATTTGTTACTGCTAGGGTTCCGCCAGAGGAATCCTGCAACCAGCAGCTGGCGAGCTACCCTTGTTATCAAAATTCCTTCATTTACCAAACAACTGCAATTATGGCAGCCTCGTGGCAATTCTTCCTCCTGACTGCACTGTGTATCATACCCCTTACTGGCTTATTATCCGAAAAATTTGAGACTGGGGGTACACCACATCCTCATCCTGAAGACTGCTCACCTAATCTGACTTGACACATCACGTGTTATGCCAAGGCTCCTTGCCAGCTGATCCAGGTGGACTACCTTCCTCAAAGAGCAACTATTGATGGTTTGTCTATGCCTCCTTCCTTATCTCTAATTAATTTGAGTTACTCCCACTGGCATTACACAGCCAGAGTATTAGCCTCAGTGTCCTTAGGCTTGCATAAATTAAAAAACAAAGCTTGGTTCCTCCTCCATGCCAAGCCGGAAAAAGCCTCAAGCTCATTACCTTTCACTTGAATCCCTGAAAAAATTGCTACTTCTCCTCTTACTCTGCTCTGGAAATTTCTAGCTTAATCCAGGGCCTATAAATAAACTTACCTCCCCTTCTAAGTCACTATCTCTTAAAGGTATTAGTTTTATGCAAATTAATGTGTGCAGCCTGCTGAAAAAATTCACCCTTATCCAGGCTTGGACCGCCCATACAATGCCAGATGTGCTTGTTATCTCAGAATCCTGGCTTTGGCCCTCTACTCCAAATAGCATGAGTAATATACCTAACTACCAGATCTTTAGATGCGATAGGCAATCCAGAGGAGGTGGGGTCGCTATCTACATCAAATATAGATTTGTGGCATCAACACTTAATTCTAACTCACTGGTAGCGGGATTTGAGTCCCTGGACATAAAAATCGACCTATCCCCATCGTTAGCACTCTGAGTCATAGGATGCAATAGACCACCATCTGCCAGTACTCAGCTTTTGTCCTATCTCACAACTATCTTGGACACTAGTCCCCTGGAAACAATTATCCTCAGGGATCTAAACTACGAATGGCTGTCGGAAGCCGGTCACCCGCTTAAATCTTTCTGCGACTCCCTTGGTTTCACCCTACTCAACGAAGAGCCCACCCATATCAACAAAAAGAATACAGCCAAAAGTACCCTTCTGGATGTCCTGCTTGTGAATAAACCCCATTCCTTCTCCCATGTTGGAACCTTTGATGCAGATATTAGTGACCATTGCCTAATAGCTGGAGTTTGGGCAGCCAACAAAGTGCCAACTATGGCCAAATTCTCCAGCAAAAGGTCAACCAGGTCATTCGAGCCAAAAGCATACCTACTTGACCTAAAAAACTCCCCCTTGTGGCAGAGTTTTTACCTTGCTAAAACAGTGGAAACTGCATATTCTGTACTACATAAAATCATTACCTACGCCATGAATCTATATGCGCCTCTGTCAAAAATAGGCATAAAGGCTAGGAAATGCCGTTGGTTCACTCAAGAGCTCAAGGCTGCACTACTGTCCAGGGATACACTCTGGAAAACTGCCCGCAAATCCCCAAAAGAGGAAGACTGGCACCTCTTTAGAACAGCCAGAAATCGCTGCACCAAACTAATTAGGGAAGCTAAAGCCTACTATTACTAAGCAGAACTAGATAGTGCAGCCAATTGTCCCTCCAAATTCAGGGCCACAATCAAAGAACCGGCAGGAGCCACGTCACAGAATATGCTCCCTACAAAAATTACCTCTGACAATATAGTAATCAATGAGAAAAAAGAGATACTGCAGGCATTCAACACGCACTTTGCCACAGCAAGCTTAGCCTTCGATAACTCGCCTGCATGTAGCCTGTGCACCAAAATTGGCATGACCCCACCAAATGTTGGCTCTGTTAGTCAACATTTCTCATTCTCATTGGTTTCCCTCAAGGAAGTGGAAGACTTGGTTCTCCACCTGGTTCTCCACCTGGATACTAAGAAAAGTGCCAGCGCAGATGCACTTGAACCATACTTCCTAAAGATAGCATGCCACGTATTGGCAGTGCCTATTACTCATTTATTCAACCTGTCCCTAACACAAGGTACCCTCCCTCAAATATGGAAGATCGCACACGTTATCCCGCCATTTAAATCTGGGACCCTTGCGACCTTAATAACTATAGGCCAGTTTCTCTCCTACCCACACTCTCGAAGCTACTGGAAAAAGTAGTAAATGGCCAACTAAGATCCTTCATCGACAGAGAAAAATTATTAAACCCCCTTCAATCCGGATTCAGAGCCAACCACAGTACAGTCTCAACATTAGCTAAAGTAACCAACGACTGGCAGCTGGAGTTGGAGCATAAAAAGTCAGTATGTGCTGTGTTTCTTGACCTCGGCAAAGCATTCGACATAGTCGACCATGACCTCCTCCTCGGCTCGCTAAAAACACTAGGATTGGATGCTACTTCTCTAAACTGGTTCTCTGAATATCTGGCAGACAGATACCAGCAGGTGAAAGCAGATGGTGAACTATCTGCCCTTAAACTCTTACAAAGAGGTGTCCCTCAGGGATCCATATTAGGTCCCCTCCTCTTCGAAGTGTATATCAACAACATTGATGAGGAAATCATGGATGCAAGTATTCACTTATTCGCGGATGACACAGTGCTGTACCTGAGTCGTCCCACACCAAAAGAAGCTTGTACTGACCTACAAAAAGATTTCAACCTCCTGCAACTCCAACTAATCAATAAAAAACTGCTATTAAATGCTAGGAAAACTAAAGCCATGTTATTTTCCCCCACAAACTACACAAGCGCTACTGACTCCCTCCCCCCAATAACCACAATGCTGGGATAGTGCTTAGAGTACGTTCCGAAATTCAGGTATCTTGGAGTCTGGATCGACTGTAAACTCTCCTTCACTGACCAGCTGGAAGACTTGCTGAAAAAATTAAGGCAAAGACTTGGCCTTTTTTACAGGATAAGAAAACTTCTTACAGCATACGCAAAGAAATGACTAGTCCAAGCCACGTTCCTGTCCTTAATTGACTACGCAAACTTCATATACAGTAGATGTGCGGCTTCCTATCTTGGAAAATTGGATACGCTCTACCATAGAGCTATACACTTCATCACTGACCTCCCCGTCTCTACCCATCATTGAGCACTATATACCGACACGGGCTGGACCTCACTTCACTATAGGCACAACTTTAATGCAGCACTCTGGACACTAAGAGCCCTCAGTGGCAAACTCCCTCAATACATCATAGACTGTCTGTCTCCGATTGTGCCCAGGAATTATTCCTTTAGAAGCTGCTCACAACTCCTGTTAAATATACCCAGGGCACTCACATGAGTCGGGAGAGCCACCTTTGGATTCGCACTCCCATCAATATGGAATAAAACCCCAGAAATACTTAAGCTGAAAACCCCAGTAAGTACCCTTTTGTTCAAAAGGCTTTACCATGATGGCATTACGGAAATTTGCAACTGCTTTACTAGACACTAACTAACCTTCCTCCCTCAAATGGCAGCCCACAAACGGTGGCCCCCCAGCTGAAATGTGTGCCTCTGCCTCTAGCATGCCCACCAACAGATCCACAGGATTTATTGCTGAACTCCCATATCTTATCCTTTGATGCTCTGAACAGCTGCAGCCTGATTCTAGCACATGCTACCGCCCTTGGGGATAATTATCATCTTTCACCCCCAAAAATATTCGGTCTCTCATCCATCCAACACCTCCCTCTACCCCAACCTCCAGGACCCTCCCAGTTATGCCCCTGCTACTATATTCCTCCTCTTGCACTTAGTACAATGGCAGCTTTTCTCCTCCATATGTTGCCGCTTTTTGGGGCAAAAATCGCTTCATCGCCTCTCGTACGGTCCTCCACCCTCCCAATCCCTCACTCTGCTCTAACAATTGGGTCCTCTTCACTTGTGCCCCTATTCCCCACCTCTCCTTACATTATGGGCTTGATATCTTCTATCTGGTATGCCTACCCTCTCCCTAACATTTCCCACTACAAAATGCACAGTTTTGGGGCTTGGATCCAGCACAACTTCATTATCCATAACTACTTGTAGTTCTATGTTCAATGTATATTACCTGTAAATGTGCATTTTTACTATAATAGCAGCAATGTTTATTGTTTGTACTATTGTAACTTGTTTTTCTGTATTATTACTGTAGGACCGCAGGTCCACCTTGTAAATGAGCTTGCTCAATGGTGCCCACCTGGATAAATAAAGATATTGATTGATTGATAGATTGATACCCTTGTCCATACCCTCTCCCTGACATGGGGGTCTGTATACAACCTCTGTGCAGATTATGGTGCCATTTCCAGTCTCTAAGGTGACCCACAGTGCCTCTTCTCCTCCCTGTTTACTCTTTTGTTCAGTTGCTTTTATCCCTTCCCTTACATAGAGAGCTACTCCGTCCGCTCTTCTCCCCTCCCTGTTTCTCCTGTAGGTTGTGAACCCTGGTATGTTAACATCCCAGTCATGGTTCTCTGTGTACTGTGTTTCTGTGACTGCTATGATATCCAGGCATCCCTGGAGTCCCATCACCCCCCCTGTCATCATGTAACATGTTAACTGTTGGTCTTCTAACCCACTAGAATTGTTATGGGCAGAATATGGGATCTACCGATGAATGGTGCAGAACCCGTCTCTGCCATTTTGACATACAAGATGGACTTTTGTTTTGTATTTTAGCATTGAAACACTCTAAATAGTATGTATCAGACAGAATAGTTCTTCAGTCTTGAACTGTTGGTATCTGAGTTGACATCCACAGACAGGTTATAGCTTTCTTAATAGCTAGGAGACAAACTGGAAGAAGTGTCTTATGCCATGGAGGAGTGTGGTCCAGAAAGATCCCCAGCAGGATCTGCTTGGTCGTTAGCTCAACTGGCTCACGGAATAACGCAGAAAGTTCCATCTGAAAGGTGAGCCAGAAAGGCATCAAGTTAGGGCACAGCCAGAACACATGGCCTAGAGAGGCCCGATGGCACCCACAACCTCTCCAACACCTCCCATATTTATTCGGCAGAAATTTGAGAAGAACTGCAGGTGCCCTAAAGTAGCGGGTGAGGCACTTCCATGCAAACTCTCTCCAAAGAGGGGATGATGTGGACTTTATGACCAGCAAGGCAGATCCTAACCAAGCCTTGAAAGAGACTTCCAAGGACAAGTCATTGTTCCATTCTTGTAAAATTGAGGCAGTGGACTCTGACTGTTCATTCCTCAACCCCTTATAAAGAAGTCCTATGATGTGTGTTCCTAGATTACCTCGAGTAGCTTCGATAAATAATTTTAATAGGTCTGGAGGAGGGGAGGGCATTATAACCTGAAGGTTCCTATTTTGTAGTAAATGATTGCGAACCTGAAAATAGCAAAATAGGTCAGAGTTACGAAAATTACACTGAGACTGTAACTTTTCGAAGGGAAGAATCCCTTGAGGGGACAGAAACTGGAAGATATGAGAGAGCACCATTTTTCTCCAAGTGGAGAAGGCGAGATCCATATGAATGGGGGCAACAGTCTTGTCTTCAGAGATTAATTTACGATATTCATAAATTGTATGAATTGGTTGGGACCTTCTCTTATGTTTCCATAATTTAAAGATTTGGGATGTTACATTTGTGAGGGCAGCAGCTGACACTGATCTTTCATCAGAGGAGAAAAAAATTCTCTTAATATCAAAAAGATCATTTAAATGAAATTCAATGATTTTCCAGGGCGAGATATAAGACTCTGTCAGCCACAGTACCAAGATCCTCAGAAATGCTGATTTAGCGTATAAATTAAAATCAGCAAGGTTAAACACCCCCCACCCCCAAGGCCAGGGATAATTTGAGGATCGATAACCTTATTCTAGGGTGACCTCTACCCCAGACAAAACCAGATATCAAGTCTGTTCCATGATTTGAAGTAATAAATTGAGGGGAAAAAGGGGACAGTTTGGATCAAGTACAGAAGGTGGGGAAGAATTTTAGTACAGATAATCTCAATTCGCTGGTGGAAGGAGAAAAACCCTGTAGTCCACCTATCCAGGTCTGACTGGATTTGTAAAGAAAGAGGTTCATAATTTACAGTTTCCATGACCACCGGGTCTAAAGGAACATGGAGACCCAAGTATTTTATTTTAGTAGACAGACATTTAAAGGGGAAGGCCTTTTTAAGATGATGGGGGGTAAAATTAAATACTAGAATTTCCGTTTTGGCCACGTTTAGTTTGAATCCTTCTATTCTTTCAAACCGAGTCAAGATTTGCCATGTAGCAGGAATAGATTTATTTATTTATTTATTTATTTGTACAATCAGATTTACAACCTTTGAGCCAGAGGCTCATTTACAAAGGTACCTCGTCACAGAGAGGACATACAGTGAAACATATTTACAGTATTCAAAACAATGAGTGACATAGAATTACACAGTTGTTTTCATACAATGAGCAATTTAAAACATTTCAATGTGACTAAATTTAACACATACAGGTACTAACAGAAGGGCAGGATGCCAGGGTAGTGAAGTGGGGGTTCAGCCCAGTGGGCATTGTCAGGTGCTATGTGATAGTAGTGGAGCGCCATTTAGAGACAGGAGCAACTGCGGGGGTTAATCAGTTGGTTCCAAAGGGCGATTTTGAAGTCGGTGATTTTGGGGGCATTGGAGATGGTTGCAGGGAGAGAGTTAAACCAGGATGGGGCTCTGTAGCAGAATGACCTCTGTGCCTGGGTGATCCTAGTCCTGGGAATCAGCAGAGTGGCTTTATTGGCAGTTCAGGTTGAGACAGTGGATGGTGTATGATGGATGGAGGCAGTCATCTCGGGTTGGGAAAGCCCGAGCAGAATTTTCTTAGTTAGAAGGCAGGTTTGGTAGCGGAGTCATTCATCAAGGTAAAGGAGATTGGCCTTGTCATAGAGTTGACATGTGTGAGTGAGCCTGGGGGCACCAGTTATAGAAACATAGAAACATAGACTTTGACGGCAGATAAGGACCGCTAGGTCCATCTAGTCTGCCCATTTCCCTACCTACAGGATAGGCCGCAGATCCTAGTTAACCAACAGCCTATTTCTTCCTACCCCCCACAAGAATTGCCTTATGTCTGTCCCATGCATTCTTAAATTCTCCCAGTTTTAGACCCCACAACCTCCTCAGGAAGGCTGTTCCATGCATCCACTACCCTCTCTGTGAAATAATACTTCCTCACATTGCCCCTGAACCGCCCTCCTATCTTTAAATTGTGTCCCCTTGTTCTTGCAAGTCTCTTTTTCTGAAAGATGCTACCCTCTTGGACTTTGTTGATTCCACTGAGGTACTTAAAAGTTTCTATCATGTCCCCCTCTCCCTTCTTTCCTCAAGGGTATACATATTAAGCTCCTTTAGTCTCTCCTCATACGGCTTCTCTTGAAGACCCTGCACCATTTTAGTTGCCCTCCTCTGGACTGCCTCTATCCTGTCTATGTCCTTGCGGAGATGGGGTCTCCAGAACTGGACACAGTTCTCCAGATGAGGTCTCACCAACTGTCTGTACAGAGGGATAACAACTTCCTGTTTTCTGCTGATGATGCCTCTCCCTATACATCCCAGTATACCCCCAGCCCTCCCTACTGCCTTCTCACATTGCTTGCTAACCTTAAGGTTATCTGATATGATTACCCCCAGGTCCCTTTCCTTTTTTGTTGTTGCTACTACCTCCCCACCCATTGTGTATTCTTCCCCTGGGTTCTTGTTTCCCAGGTGCATTATTTTGCACTTCTTTGCATTGAATCCTAGCTGCTGTACTTCTGACCATTCCTCCAACCTTGCCAAGTCCCTTTTCATCCTTTCCACGCCTCCTTGTGTATCAACCCTGTTGCAGATCTTTGTGTCATCTGCAAAAAGACATCTTTCCTTCCAGTCCCTCTGCAATGTCACTGATGAAGACATTAAAAGGACTGGACCCAATACTGAACCCTGCGGTACCCCACTAGTAACCCCTTTCTTCAGAGTGGACTCCATTTACAATTAACTTCTGTGTCCTGTTGTCCAGCCAATGTTTTACCCAGGCTACCACCCTGGGTCCCACTCCCAGGCTGGTTAATTTGACTATTAATCTTTCGTGGGACTGTGTCAAATGCCTTGCTAAAGTCTAGGTAGGCCATGTCCACAGCCCCTCCCTGGTCTACTACTTTGGTCACCCAGTCAAAGAAATCTATTAGATTCGTCTGACATGACCTTCCCGCTGGGAACCCATGCTGCCTTGGGTCCTGTGCTCCACTGGCCTCTAGGTACTCAACTATTCTTTCCTTCAGAAGTGATTCCATCACTTTCCCCACCACAGAGGTCAGACTGACAGGTCTGTAGTTTCCTGCCTTTGTCTTGGTCCCACTTTTGTGAAGAGGAATCACATCCACCTTCCTCCAGTCCTTGGGTACCACACCATCCTCCCATGATTTATTAAAGAGTAGCCAGTGGTTTCACTAGTTTCTCCCTTAATTATTTTAGAATTCTGGGGTGAATTCCATCAGGACCCATTGCTTTGTCCACCTTCAGTTTTAGGAGTTCTTGCAGAACCCTTTCTTCTGTGAAAGGACTGGGATTGACCCCCCTATCAAGAGTGCTTCTGTTAACTGGATTAGGCACTTCTCCCTCCTCTTTTGTGAATACTGAGCAGAAATATTCATTCAGTATTTCTGCTTTTTCACTGTCCCCCTCTGCCCACCCACCGTTCATTCTATTCAGCCTCACTATCCCTCCCTTTGTCTTTCTACACTTGCTGATGTACCTATAAAAGGTTTTATCCCCCTTCTTAACTGAGTTGGCTATCTTTTCCTCAGTTTGGGCCTTTGCTATTCTGACTTCCCTCCCTGCTTCCTTCTGCCTTAACTGGTACAGCTCTCTGTCCTGCTCCTTCTGTGTTTCCTTATACTTCCGGAATGCTATCTTTTTTTCCTGACTTTCACAGCCACTTCTTTTGAGAACCATAGTGGCTTTTCTTTCGTTTTGATTTATTTGCTTCACACAAAGGCTTGTTGCCTCTGTGATGGCAGTTTTGATAATTCCCCATTGTTGCTCCACACCTCCTTCTAGCCTGTTTGCTAGTGCTTTTCTGAGGCACTCTCCCATCTTGCCAAAGTCAGCCCTCCTAAAGCCCAGTACCCTCACTTTTGTATGGCTTGACTCTGTAGCTGAGTTTAACATGAACCACACTGTTTGAGAGTACGAGGTCTAAGACTGCTCCCTCACGAGTGGGTTCCGAAACTAGCTGTCTAATGCCTGACACCTGTAGGGCATCAAGAATGGCCCTGCTCTTGGATGTGGCTGCAGCAAATGTGCTCCAGTTAACATCTGGCATATTCAGGTCTCCCATCAACAGTATCTCCCCTTTCTCTGCCATTCTAAGAATGCCTTCTATCATATCCTTGTCCATTCCTTCCCCCTGACATGGGGGTCTGTACACAACCCCTGTGCGGATTGTGGTGCCCTTTCCAGTCTCCAAGGTGACCTACAGTGCCTCCTCTCCTCCCTGTTTACTCTTTTGTACTTGTACTTAATAGCAATATGTTAGCATGATGTTGCACAATACCAAGCTGATTTTAGCTCTGCCAGTACTTATATTATTACTTGTCAACTTCTGCACTGGTTCTTATTCCTAGTTGCTTCTTTAGTCTGAATATGTTTATTGTTTTTCTTCAAGTGTTCTCCAGTTGCTGTACTGTCTTTTGTTACCTACTCTTATACAATGTTTTTTGTATTCCATTCTTATTCTGTCCACTGACATACATTTGTTTTTTCACATTATGTAATCTCTCAGGTCATACCTGAAAATAGGCACAAAGATGTCTAGTGTACTTACCTGGTCAATAAAAATAAACTGTTCTTCAACGTACTGACAACTTCTTGTTCTACGTATTGTTCACTCCTACTCCCTTTCCCCAAGGCATATCTCGAAATGAGCCATTATCAGCTCAGTATGTCTTTTCCAGGCAATACTTTGGAAACATAAATAACTAAACATGCCTTAGTTATTAGTCTGCAAGCCTTGTTTAGGGTGAGACAAAACTTGTTGAGGGCAGTGGTGTCAGCAGCACCATATACCGTCAGGCCATAATCCACAAGGGACAGTACTGAGGACGTAATGGCAAGTGGGAGAGCATTGGGTGGGAGGCAGTCCTTGTGGTGGGAGATCATGCTAAGCCAAGTGTTAGTGGTGGATGCAAGGGCATTAATGTGAGCGTGAAAGGTGAGGGCTGAGTCAAAGGTGACCCCAAGGTATTTGTGGGAGTAGACTTGTTCAAGCGGTTGTAGGGTGCTAGGGAGGATAAGAAGTGGGTTGTGCAAGCTTTGTTTTGGGGGTGGGCAAAGGGTATTGTCTTGCTTATTTTGAGATTAATGACGAGTCTGCACTCCTTAAACCAGGTTTTGGCATCATTGAAGGAGTGTAGGAGAGAGTCCTGGAGGGAGGTAGGATTTTGGTGGGTGGCAAAGATGACGGCATCATCGGCATACATAAGAATATTGCTGGAGCAGGCACTAGGCAGGGTGTTTAGATAGAGACTAAAAAGTAGGGGACCCAGGATGGAGCCCTGGGGTACCCCAGAGCAGATGGGAAGGGTTTTCGAGAGTGTCCCATTGATTTTGAAACACTGGCAAGGAGCTGATAGGTAACTCGAGCATCAGGTGAGGGGACCAGCAGAGAAACCAGTGTGGCAGAGGGCATCTAGTAGAAGGTGGGAGACAGTGTCAAAGGCCTTAGAGAGGTCAATGAACACTGCACCAGCTAGGGAGCTGGCATCCAGGGAGGAGTGCAGGAAGTTGGAGAACTCCATTAACGCTGTACCAGTACTGTGACCAGCACAGAAGCCATGCTGCTCCAGGCACAAGATGTCATGCTTAGCCAGATATTAAGTGATTTGATTGGCCACCACTTTTTCTAGGGCTTCGGAGAGGGGGAGGGGGAGGAGGAGGAGGAGGAGGAGGAGGATGGAGATTGGTTGGTAATTGCTGGGGGAGGACCAATCACCCCCTTTATGAATAGGCATGACTATAGCTGTTTTCCACGCAGTGGAGAATTGCCCCAGACAGAGGGACTGGTTAAGTAGAGTGGTGAGTGGGACAAGGACTTCATCCAGGACCAGCCAGAGTATTTGGGGGTCCAGGGAATCGCTGCTAGGACTGTTGTTGCTTTTAAATGCTTTAAGTAGGAGAGGTCTGGTTTCCTGGGCAGATACCTTGCGTAGGTAGAACCAGGGGCACTGGAGGACTGGGGGAGGTAGGTTGGGGGTTGGATCAAAGAAGTTACTAGGGAGGACAGAGCTAAGGTCCGTAAAGGAGGAGTTAAGGCAGTTAGCAATGTAAGCTGGGTCGGTGGAGGTAGAGCTGTCAATAGTGAGCTGGGATGGGGGGAGCAAGATTTCCCATTTAGCTCTTTAATATTGCCCCAGAAGGTCTGGGCACACCCCCAAGAGGAGGTGAGGGTGACCTGGTAGTGGTCTGTCTTGGCTTTATGGATGGCCCATGTGCACCTGTTCCATGCAGCATTGTAGGCCTGTCTGTCAGCTGCCCGGCCCGTTTCAGTGGCTAGGTGCCAGAGGTTATCCCTATTTCTGAGCATTTGGAGTAGGGCAGGGGTAACCCAAGGTGCGTTATTTTTTTGAAACGGAGTTTGGTGAGGGGTGCAAAGAGATCACAGGCCTTGTTAAAGGCTTGTGAGAAGACAATAAGGTTAATAATACATCATCAGCAAACATATTGATTTTATATTCCTGCTGGCTGATTGGTATGCCTTCAATCAAGAATGCAGTCCTCAAGACAGAGGCCAGGTACTCAAGGTATAATGCAAAGAGGTAAGGAGACAGGTGGGGCATCCCTATCTCGTTCCTCTACCCAGTTGAAATGGGGGGGACAAGGCTCCATTGACTCACACATAAGCCCTCGGGGACCTATAAAGGTTAGTTAGACAAGTAATAAATGAAGAGGGAAAATGGAAGGCCCCAAGGGTGTCCCAAAGAAAAGGCCATGAGACCCAATCGAAGGCCTTCTAGGCGTCGAGGCTAATAAATGCTGATGGAATTTTTCTGGTACAGACATACTCCTGCAGGACTAGTGTTCTGCGAATAATGTCCACAGTGCTCCTGTTTTTAATGAAGCCAGATTGATTGCCGTGTATAATTTGTGGGATGAGTTCCAATCTAGAGGCCAATATGGCCGTGTAGATTTTATAGTCTATATTTAAAATGGAAATAGGATGGTAGGACCCAGGGTCTGAAGGATCCTTGTGCAGTTTGGGTATTGGGGCAATAGTTGCGAAATCCCATGATGGGGAGACAGACCACTCTGGGAAATTTCAGTGAATAAGTAATGTATTTTGGGGTTAATTCCTTTATAAACATCTTGTACCATTCCGATGTATACCCATCAGGGTCCGGACAGTGGCCTGAATTAAGATTTTTTTATTGTCTCCATTATCTCTGACTAGGAGATGGGGGATTCTAAAGCATTAATTTGAGGAGGAGACCATGCTGGAAGATTGGCTTGTTTTAGAAATTGTGAGGAATTGAATAGACTAAAAGGCACTTCCGCTGAGTATAACTTAGCATAATAATCCAAAAAGGCCTGTAAAATATGGTTATCGTAATGAGGAGATTTTCCTGTGGTTAGATTTTTAAGTTTCAGGATAGTGGCAGAGTGTTTATGGGATCTAAGCTTCTGGGCAAGTTTCCTAACCCCCCCGGCCCCCCCTCATGTACTGTTTGTCGGAGGTGAAATAGGGATGGTTGTATTTTATTATTTATAATTTTCTGCAATGCAGCCTTAGTATCTCTAATTTGCTTTTGCAGATCAGTATCTCCCTCTCTGTATAACAACTGGTAGTTCGATAGTTGCTCTGACAGCATTCGGTACTTAGCCTCTCTTTCTTTATATTTTTTAGTGGAGTAGGCTAGTATTTCCCCCCGAATTGTTGCCTTCATTCCATCCCATTGAATCGCCTCAGAAATATCAGGGGACGCATTCTCAGAGAAAAAAAGAGAGATTCTGGATTTAATTTCCTCCTGGAATCCTTTATCAGCTAAAACTAATGAGTTCAGTTTCCAGAGGGTCTGTTTTTTTTTCTCTGCCCATATCTAACTTCAGGGTCAAGGGATGATGATCAGATAGGAATTTGGGGTCTATTGAGATATCTTGGACCAACGACAAGTGTTCACAGGTTATTATAAAATAGTCCAGTCTAGAATAGGACTTGAATCTGGGTGAATAATAAGTATAGCCAGGGGTTGAGGGGAATAAACACTGCCACACATCAACAAAACCTAAATGATCAATAGTATTTTTAAACTGTTTAGTGGTGGATGAATTCCAATGTCTCTGCTGGTTGGAGCAATCCATGTGAGGTGAAAAAGTTAAATTGAGGTCGCCTCTTAGGATCAACTAGCCATGTAGGAGGTCCAGCAGTGTTGAGATAAATCCCTGTGAAATGGGACATTTTGTCTGAGGGGGGAATAAACACTAGCCAAAGTAACCTTCTGGCCATATAAAAGGCCCTTGACTATCACATACCTGCTTTAGACGTCAATATGTGTTTGTATTATTTCCAAGGGGGTGTTACGGGGGATCAAAATAGATGCCCCTCATTTTCTACCCCTCGGGTGCGATGAGGCAACAACCATGTATCTGTTTCCCCAGGTTAATTAAAGGTGCTCCACCTCAGAGAGGTAAGTCTCTTGGAGGAAGATGAGATCCAAGACATGTTTGTTGAGATAATGCATGAGGCGGTCTCTTTTAGTGGGGTCATGGAGACCACTGATGTTATGCGATATGATTTTTACTGGATTAACTGACATCATATAGGATTTTTAAGGTTTTAAGTAAGCAATAATACCCAACAGGATGGGCAGTATTGAGCTATACCGGACCACCCAGGGGCGTAATGAGGCCCGACGAGAAGGTCCAGTATTGCCCAATACTACCCACCCTGGAGGGTATTATTGCGCTTAGAAAATGGGCACATGTGTAATAATATATAAAATATTTAAAATAAAAAAAAACACTTGACAAGTAATAAAAAAAAAAAAAAAAAGTTTTCCTGTAAAGTAGCCCCTCTACTGGTACAATTACCAGTAGAAGGTGCTGCTATTTTAAGACATTTTTCTCTTGCCTTTGTCTCTGCTGTAAAAAATAAAAATCAGAACTGACTGGGGGTAGGAGAGTTAAACACACTTGGTAGCTTTAAAAGAAAGTTGTTCGCTGCCAGCTCCTCACGGTGTTCACTGCCGGTTCTGATCTTTTTCTTTTTTTATGTTTAGAAATGGCATGCAAGGGTGGCCCAATCGATTTGGAGCAGGGGTTGCGCAGTCGGTTGGCACAGCACCTCTGCTACCTACAAGCTGCTTGAGGTAGTTTAACATTAAAATAGATTGTTCGCTTTCTTTTGGCAAGAGGGGCTGCAGTTAAGGCGAGCTGTGTGAGCTGAGGAGCATCCATTTCTCGTCTTATGCACTGACCTCCTACATCATAAGGTGGATTCCTGGATCTTTCAGCGAGAGTGAGTGGTCTGTGCAGGACGTATTTATTTAGACTTGAATTTAATGTTTTAAATGCTGTTTTTATTGTGAAGCCATTCTTGCAAGGGGGAAATGGGTGGACAGTTTCAATCGGGATTTAAATGTAGTGCGTCTCCAGCGGCAGTTACAAAGCTGCAGCTACTTGAGACAGGGCACGATCTTCTTTCTGTGCACTTCAAGGAAGTGATTTAAAAAAATACAGTTTTTCTGTTATTTTGGTCACTCATTGCAGGTACCAGGAATGTGACTTGACTGTGTGTGTTTCGGGGGGGGGGGGTAGGCATTGCCTGCTGCAGCAACAGCATAAGTCAGCCTGATCGCTGAGGTAGACTGGGGGCCGGTTAAGGAGAAGCGCTGTGTTAAGATTGAAAGATGTGCAATCTGCTCTCCAAGAGTCGAGTATCGTGGCAGCACCAAGTATGGGACATTAGAAAAGAAAGCCTGGCAAGAAATAAGCCCATCAGAGGGTGATGTGTATTTTGTTTGGTGGCTAGCAGCCAACTGTTAAGCATTGGGTAGCCAGTGTCTCTTCCTAAGCGCTAATAAAAAATGGTGGCAATTTCAAATTCAGTATGGTGCTTTCCACCAATGAGTAAGCAAGATGAACACAATGATTTCTGTATGTGTGAAGTGACACTTTGGGCTGGTTCTTTTTATTTCCTGGGCATCTATTGAAAGTTAATGTACCCCCTTGGCAGGGGTACCAGCCAATCAGAGCCCAGGAAACAAAAACAACATTTTCTAATTAGAATTTGTTTTTTCCCTAGGATAAAGGAAGAGGCATCAGTCCAGACCACACTCCTCTGAAGGCCATGGTCCAACTGTCTGGAAGAAGCTATCTGCTGACTGTAATTTAAAACAGAGAACAATAAAGCATACTTAATTAACAAGAACTCTCGATACATGTGTTTTTTCCCTCTGCCCCACCCCCTTACATTCTCTATTTCCAGTAGACTTCCAAGTAGCAGTGATGAATTTCCTTGAAATGTTCTGGAAATAAAGTATTAGGTTGTAAAATGAATGAAATTGGAAGTAAATAGAAATAAAAATAATTAGCCCATAAGGCAGCTTGTCGAGAATCTAGGTACCAATAGGGTTTTTTTTAAAAGGTCTGCCACCCCCCTAACAAAACCCTGAAATCCCTGGGTTAAATCACCCACAATTAGAACATGTGAACCATAACTACAGGAAGCCCTGATAACCATAACTAGAACTATATACAATACGACTCCCAAATGGGAGGTGCTTGTTCTGAGCTCCCTCTGAAACATCATGTCCTAATCTCTTAAAGAAATAGGAGAGAGATGTGGGGCTCCATGACCAAACTCAGGGATTAAAATCCCCAGAATTAGTAATGAAGCCCCTAATGGAGCGGCATAAATACCCCTTCAAAGTGGTACCAATACAACTTGAGTCGGTTACCAAACATACCCCTGAGGAGGTTGTCCACTATGGCCCTTATGATCAATCGGCACTATAAGCTTATAAACTTGCTATGGGGAGGGTGTGCAGTTTGGGACTGAAAGAAAAATCAAAAACAAGAAAAATATAACCAGACTCTTAAGGTCAGGTCCCTTAATAACCGTATGTGGTCGTTAGAAGTAATCACCACCTAGCAACAAGTAACATTGTTTTCCCCATAACCCATCATGTGGCCCCTGCCCCCCTACATAGTTCTGATATATGGGAACCAAGCCCCTCAGTTTGTCGAGTTACTCCAGCTATTTGCAAAGGACAAGTGGCAGGGAGTCCCTGGGATATATAAAACTGAAGGTTTAAGGAGTTTCCCCTCAGTCCAGTATAGTGGGCATTCATTGTTCAAAACAGTAAGACATCATAGACTCATTAAACTGAGGACTTTCAAAGTGGTAAGAGTTATAGGAAAAGCAAAAACCCCACAGTCTTAAGGCTCTCCAGGAAACTTTTACCAATAATCCTGTGCTTGCACCTTTTGAATTGGGTATGCCCTCCATAAGGGCCCCCCCCGTAGCAGACCAGCGCAGCTATCATATTCAGCTGGCTAGAAGGGTAGGCGGAGGGGCTACAGAGAGAATGAGACACTGTCAAAAGAGGCACTGGGAAAAGGGAGCAATAGTCTCCGTGGGTAAGTTCTCTAGCCTGGGGTCTACCCCGCCATCAGAGAAATAGAAAGAGTCCAAATGGCAACCTGAAACCGAATTATAAGGTGAAAGTTTTATTTCTAGTAAACTGTTTGTTGCCTGGACTGTTTAGAGACGCCCCCGCCTCACCTTGACAACATCCAATTTCATCCCTCACCCCCCCTCACCACTCTCGTCTCCGCAGGAGAGGAACAGTCCCCAAAACAAAGAAATAGGCATAGCTACCAATCTTGAAGGATTGTTCATGTAGGCAGAGTAGGATTTATACTGTTGCAGTCTCTTCAAGATAATATTGAGTGGCATAGCTGACATATAGGGCTGTTTAGAACGCTCTGGTTGATTCATTTGTCCCTGTTGAGATTTAACAGCCTTCACTATCTTGTCTGTAATAATGCCCCTGGTTAGAAGGTTTGTTGTTGCTTCTAATGCCAAGTTATAGGTTTGCTGAGCAGAGGGGAAAAAAACTGTTAATTTGGCTGGATAGGGAGTGCGAAAACTTATTTTTTGGGACAGAAATGTAGGGAAGAGTGGGCTGTAATCCCAACGTTGTTTCTGGGTACAGGGGGCATACTCATTATCGAACAGCAAGCGCTGTTGTCCCCACATCACTTTGTCCTTTTGCCAGGCCTTTCGTAGGAGAATCTCTTTATTTTGGTAGCTAAGCATGTGTATAATGAAGGAGGGCCTTGCCTTGGGCGGGAGGGTTTGGGGCTCAGGGCTCAGTGATCCCTCTCGACATCGAGCTGGAAATCTGGTTCCAAGTTAAGCAGCAGGCACAATAAATAGTCTGCAAAGGCTCTAAGATCGTTCCCCTCCTCATCTTCGGGGAGACTGAAAATCCGGATGTTCCTCCTTCTTCCCCAATTCTCCGCATCCTCCTGTCTTACAGAAATAGCCAACTGCTCGGCCGCAAGGGTTCTAACTGTCTCCTCAAGTTCTTCCAGCCTTGTTGTGTTCAGGGAAATCTGGTGATCGGCCTCTGCCATTTGGCCCTGTAGTGTGCCCAGCATGGAACTAAAATCTTTTAGCGATTCACAGACCTCGCCTCTGAAGTCCGTGATCGCCTGCAGTATTGCTTCATTGTTGGGCTCTGTAGATTTTTTAGAGCCTTTTGATCTTGATAAAGTGGTAGATTTTTTTAACTCTGATCCTGAAGCAGGCCCAGATTGCGAATCACCCTCACCAGACAGACAGTCCTCGGCGTCAATCATTTCAGCGAAGGGCTGGAACCAATTACGGTTGTGCTTTGCCATTTTCATAAGAGGAGCACTAGCTGGAACAGTTTAACCTTAAGGAATGTCTTAATTCAGGTTTTTAAAAGTGAATTTAGTGCTCTTTCGGTTAGATTTATTTATTTATTAAACTCTAGGATTACAAGTACCTTTGAGCAGGAACTGCTCGTTTACAAAGGTTCCACATCGGAGGATGGGGGGTAACATACAACAATGGTAAACAATGGTAACAGTCATAACATACAGATTACTTGTTCATAAATAGTTCAGTCAATATGTTGAAGTAGAACAACACTAGCTAGCTTCTATTAGAATTCATGGTGGAACGGTATACTTGGTAGGAAGGAATCAGAAGGAAGCCGGATGGAAGGTGCCATTGTCAGACAGGGATGAGAAGAGCGAGGGGGACAGGGGCCAATGGCCAATGGTATGAGTGAGTCAATAGAGAGGGGATGAGTGGGGGGGGCAAAGTGAGAGGGGGCTGGTGCCACAAATGCAGGGCTGCGATGGCTGATAAAAGTTCCAACTAAGGTAGAGGGTGATGACCATGGCTTAGGGGAGGCAGTCACAGTGTGAGATAGAGGGGAGGAATAGACGCAGTTGCCTTTTAAAGGGGCTTAGCGTTGCAGCAGCAAGAGTTTCTTTGTTAAGGGTACTGAATCACTGAGGAGCCCTGTGCATGAAGGGTCTCTAACCCAGCAAGGTCCGGCACCAGGGGACCTGGAACATCTGGAATTGAGAACTGCGTGTTGTCAGGGTGCTGCTGTTGGTAGTAAGGAGTCTTGCCACACCTGGAGGCATAAGTCCGAGAAGAACTTTTTTTGGCAATAAGACAGGTCTGGTATTGTATTCCACTTATCAGAGGTAGCCATCCAGCCTTGGCGTAAAGGTCACAGGTGTGCGTTTGGCGTTCAGCCCCGGTGAGAAGTCTACAGGCCTTGTTAAGTGTCACAGATATCCTCCTAAGCGCAGTAGCAGAGGCAGAGCCATAGATGACTAGACCATAGTCGACAATGGAGGTAACAGAGCTGTGGATAGCCAGTCTAAGGGCTTCAGAAGTCATGCAGTGTTTGTACTTGTGGAGCAGGCCAAGGCGTATTTTGGCAGACTTTGCAACCTTCCCAATGTGCTGGGAGTAGGAGAGTGAGCTGTCCAGGGTGATGCTGAGGCATTTGAACTTGTGAACCTGATCAAGTGAGGTCCCATCTTGATTCTTGATGATGGGGGTATAGGTTTATACTTGCTACGTGCATTGCAGAAAGACATGACCTTAGTTTTACAATAGTTCATGACAAGTTTGTAAGAGCCAAACCATTTTTCCACCAGGCTGAAATCATCTTGCAGTTGTCTCTCAAGTAGGTTAAAGTCCCAGTTGCTAGAGAAGAGGACCGCATCATCTGCGTAGAATAGTATCCTCTGTTGGCAGATGCCAGGGAGGTTGTTTAGGAAGAGAGAAAAGAGTAATGGGCCCAGCATTGACCCCTGAGGGACAGCCGAGAGGACTGGCTTTTCAACTGAGAAGACTCCAGCAATTTTAACACTTTGAACTCTGTCCCCAAGGTAGCTAGCAAACCAGGGCAGTGCATCTTTGGAAAGCCCAAGATCAGTCAGTTGTCTGAGCAGTAGTAGGGGGTGGTTAACTGTATCAAAGGCCTTAGTCAGGTCAATGAATATGGCCCCCCCCAAAAAGTCCTTGGTCCAAGGCGTCTTGGATACAACTGGTGAATTCCAACAGTGCTGTGGTGGTACTGTGCCCTTTACAGAAGCCATGCTGCTCTGGGCACTGAATATTTTGTTTTTCCAGGAACTCTACAAGCTGGTCAGAGACTATACGTTCAAGTGCTTTGGATAATGGGGGGAGGATGGAGATGGGCCTATAATTGGTGTGCAGTGACTTGTCTCCACTCTTATGCACTGGTGTGATGGTAGCCTTTTCCCAGAGTGATGGGAACTGGCCATACCTTAGGGAAAGGTTGAAGATCATCGTCAGGGGTTCAAGGATCTCTTCAAGGACTAGTGTGAGCAGCTTCAAGTCGAGTGAATCACCACTATGGCCAGTTTTGCTGATAGCCTTACAAATATAGGTTCTGGCTGTGTGCATTGGGATCCTTTTGAAGAAGAACTGCGGTGCTGAGTGTGCTTGGGATGGTGTGGCAGTGGTGGGAGCATCGAAGAAGTCAGGTGGGAGGACACTGCTCAGGTTGGAGAATGCATTGATGAACGTATTGGTGATGGTATCTAGGTCCAACGTAGGAGTGCCATCAATGTTGAGCATGGTGGGTGGAGACTTGGTGTCTTTGCCAGAGAGGTTCTTAAGGTTTTTCCAGAATTTTTTTCCATCCCCCCATGAGTTGGACAGCGCTTCTGTAAAGTATTTGCTTTTGGCCATCTGTATAGCATGGGTGCAGCTATTTCTTGCTTGTTTGTATTTTTGAATGTCTGCTTGGGCAGCTGTGGCTCGAGCATAGTGCCAGAGGTGGTCCATTTGTTTGAGCTGCATGATAAGCTCAGTGTTTATCCATGGGTTAGCTCCACCTTTAACCTTCATTTTTTTTTTAGTGGTGCATGGATATCACAAGCCTCAGTGAATCGGCTGATAAACAGATCTAGAGCTTTGTTTACATCCTTGAGTAAGTCTATTTTTGACCAATCTAGACTACTTAGATGGGATTTTAGTAGTTGTAGATGCCCCTTCTTGAGTACCCTGGCATGTATTATTTTTTTGGGGGGGGGCTTGGTGTAGTTATTAGCCCAAGTGCAGATGACAGGCGAATGGTCACTTAAGGAGTCAGGGAGAACCAATACCATGGAGATTCTTTCAGGGTGATTGGACAGAATACGGTTAATAAGGGTGTAGGTCCCTGTCCTGTAGTTACACCTGGTAGGAGAGGGGACTAGCTGTGTGAGATGTTGTGCTGTAACTGCATCCTTGTAGGTGCAGGCCTCATGTGCAAGCCAGTTGATGTTAAAATCTCCCATGATGATGGACTCACAGTTATGGCGTAGACCCTTCTGACATTCCATGACATTATAGAAGCCATTAGTCAGGTCCTTTGGGGGGATGTAAATGGAGACTATTGTGAGGTTTTTGTTGTGGGCCCCGAGGAGAACTTTGATAGCGAGGACCTGAGATGTTGATCCCAGTTTAGAAAGAGGGATGGCATGTCCCATGAGAGTATCCCTCAGGTAGATGGCACAGCCACCACTTCACTTAGAGCTCCTTTCCTGCCTGAAAATCATGTATCCGGGAATAGCAACTGTACTATCAGGGATCTTTGAAGTTAGCCATGTTTCAATGACAGAGAGGATGTCAGGATTGTATTGCCGAATCCAGGTTTGGAGGTTATCAAGTTTGCTGAGGAGGCTGCAAATATTGATGGACGCCAAGTTAAGAGACCCTGACTTCCAGTTCTGGCGGTAGGCAGATGGCCCTGGTGGGTCTGGGTTAGGGTGAATGTTTCCAGAGAGGAGCAGTAGCAGTAGAAGAAATCTCAGAACGGAGGTTTGAAGTGTTTTGAGGGCTTGTTTGCTGGAAATCCTTCTGCACACCCGAGTGTTGCGGCAATGGTGTGAGCCTGGCTTATTACAGAGAGCTACTAGTACATATATGTTCCCCTGAGGGTTATACCCTTGGTGCTTCAGAGTGAAGCTAGAGTGCCAGATTGGGGAGCTGAGAGGCACACAGTTATTAAACTGGATCCCAGTGGTCATACCTAATGTGTAATGCAGAGCTGGGGTTGGTATGAGCTGGCCTTGGGAATGGGGGGTGGTAGTCACTTGATGGGTAGGGCAGTGCAGCACAGTTATCACAAAACATAGCAGTGCTGGATGCAGTTTAAAAGCAGCTATGTCAAGGGGAATGTGGGAGGCACTGTATGGGGAAAAAAGTAGAGAGTTGAGGAACGTTAAGGAATCAGCGGAGACCAGTATGATGGGTGAGTTAGAGAGTGCTGCTTCTGATAGGTGAAGCAGCCCAGATGGGAGGGGCATCAGTGTATTTAAAGGAGGCCTGGGAGAAGGTGGTGGGGGTGGGAGAAAAAATAGGTCAGAAAGGAGACCCAAAAAGTACACTTAGGCAGCAGTTCGTGAGCGCACTAATGGCTGAGGAGCAAGAGCTAAGTCGTCCAATCAAGGACCACTGGCAGCAATGCCACACCAATCATGAGGCAGCCACAGAGTATGGAGCTCCACAGAGTGTTGGCGCTAGTACCTGTTGGTGGGATCCGAGTCCGAGTTCCAGGGAGGTGGGCAGTGGCAGCTGGAGGAGTTGACGCGGCGGCCTTTGAGTGCCACTTTTGGCGAAGGTGCTGAATATTCTCCTGGGATCCTGTTGGTGGGATCTGAGTCCGAGTTCCAGAGAGGTGGGCAGTGGCAGCTGGAGGAGTTGGCACGGGGGCCGTTGAGCGCCACTTTCAGCGAAGGCGACTAGTATTCTCCGGGGATCCTGTTGGTGGGATCCGAGTCCGAGTTCCAGGGAGGTGGGCAGTGGCAGCTGGAGGAGTCGGCGTGGCGGCCATTAAGCACCACTTTCAGCAAAGGCACTGAGTATTCTCCCGGGATCCTAGTGATTTAGGCAAGCCTAGATTTAGGCGGAAGCCTCCCAATCTGCTTGCTTACCCAGGCATAGCGGAACTGGAAGTCCCAGGGATTTTACATTTAGATGTGACTGTGTGCCCAGGAGGAAATGGTGTGAAGGGGTCATGAAAATCTTTTTGTTAAGATGTCCTGTGACCTGTAACAGAAAATAAAGAGGGATTTATTTTAAGGGGTTGAGCATAACTTGATATTTTGACAGCTGCATAGCGGAACTATGCTGATGTATTATGATTACAACAGTAGAGAAAGGGGTCTCTGGAATGTCTGTAACGTTTACAAATGCAGCACCACCTGTCTCCTTCCACAGAATGGACTTAAATTACATCTTTCCACGTCCTGCCCATTCAGTACAGTGTGGTTGCTGCCTCACCCCCTCCTCCCCTACTGCACTATTTTCTTGCTAAATGTTAAGTTAAAGGGACACTGTCAGCCACTTTGTTAATTTTACCTTTTTGTAGGAAAAGACTGGAGTGGTTGGATCTGGCAGCCTGAGGTGCTGAACCCCTGAAGGTTAAATACCCAAAGCAACACAGAATGGGGACCAGAGAAGGACCTGTGAAGGATTGGAAGAAGACTTCTTATGGATGAGCCAGGGAGAACACAGATCATGGACATCTTTTAGCAGTAAGCAGTAGTCCTGGTGGTTTAGAACACCAGAATATTGGAATGCTAGCAGGATGCTTGTTTGAAGCAGGTCCCAAAAATAGTACAGAGCTGACTGAGATGGGGCTCTAGGTTGCCAGTGAGTGGCGGATTGCTGAGTTGGCCGAGGGGATTCAATAATGCTCAAGAGAGTAGTGGCTGGTGGTCCGTTGCATAGTAAATTGGACATATGCTGAAAGTGAAACAAAATTTTATTCTTAGTAATTTTGATACAGTATAGGCTACATAACTGGGCTGCTACAGATTTACTCACTACTGTAGTGTGATGAATTAATGAAACATTAAAAAGAAAGTATAGGGCTTATGAGTGACTTTGGCAACTGGCTGAGGCATTACAGTATTGTTTCTGAGTTTTAATAACATTTTAAGTATATCAAGTATAAGAATAAGTTGTGTTCATATTTTATATCAAGATTTCAATTTGCTGCCACTGAGGACCGATAAATGCCCAGAGATGTGCTCAGTGTGCAAGCAGCTGTAGTGGGAGCAAGACGCTAGCCATCTGAGAGGAAAGGGAGCTGTTTACATGCCCTCTACTCTGCAGCCTTTTATTTGTATATAGCATTTTTACAAATATAGTGCCTCTTTTACTATCATAATTTCTAAGCTATTGAGTGAATGCTTATTCTCCACATTCTAATGGCTGCATAGCAGAGCTATACTGAGGTATTGTGATTACCTCAGTAGAGAAAGAGGGTTCTGGAATGTCTGGAATGTTTGAGGATGCAGCACCACCTGTCTCATTCTACGGAGTGGACTTGAGTCACATCTCTCCACATCCTCTCCATTCAATACAGTGCGGTTGCTTCCTCCCTCCCTCCCTCCCACCACACTATTTTCTTGCTCCTGACCACTCAAAGTCAAACAGAAGAGTTAAGTTAAAGGGACACTGTCAGTTTCTTTAATGATTTTACTTTTTTTAGGAGACATGCTGTCCCTTGGTATTCCGCTGAGGTAGCACGTTTACATTTCAAAGTGGCAGCATGACACCAGTAAACTCGTTCATGGACGAATTTTTCATGCACTATCAGGCTTAAATGCTTTAAGATAATAGTAGTCAGGGAGCTGAACATAGTAACGTCATTTATGTTTTTATGTAACCCTGCTAAATATTATTATTACAACCCCCTGTTTGCCTATCTGAGACACAGAGAAGGCAGTGAATGGCCCAACTGAAAATTGGTATCTGGAATTAAGGACTGATGGAAGGTGGAGACAGTCATGGTTTGTGAAATCTCACTCAAATGGGGGTCAAAGAATCATTTAGGAGGTTTGAAATGTTGCTTTTAAGAACACATCCTTCGTTTAAACTGCTAGCTTTCCCAATTAAGAAATTCAACTCATGGGATTCATTATATTGAGCAACCCAAAATATCATCAACACCTCCAACTTTTACAGAGTAAAAAAGAGGGGAAATGGAATGACAGAATAAGTGATTTCATCTCTCCTCATCAACGTGGTGTGGGGGGAGGAGATGACAGAGAGAGATCAGAGCTCCTGTTGTAAAATTAAATCTCCTGCTACAAAGAGTAAATGAATATTTTTTTCAAAGACAGAGTGATTTCAACTTGAATGATATTAAAGCAGTCCGAAAAAACTCCAAAAGGATTTTAAACCAAACTGAAAGAAATCTTATTTCCATTTCAGCAGTACAGACGTCTTGTGATGTGAGAGTGATGTGGTGATGCTTCAAGGTGTTTCCTTCACCAGACCTGTCTGATGTAACAGGACATCTAAACATCCAGCATGGAAACAGGATTTCTTTCAGTTTGTTTTAAAATCCATTCAGAGTTTTTTAAGACTGCCTTAATATCACACATGTTGAAATCACTATCTTTGATAAAAATATCCATTTACTCTGCAAAAGTTTACCCTTACCAATCCGATGCTCACTGTCTATCTCTCTCCCTCCCCACCACTACTCCCATGATTACTGTTGGATAAAGTGCAGAAGTACAGGATAGTGGCCCAAACCCAGGAATGGTGTAGACAGAGGCTGTCTGTCTGTCTGAACCTCAACTACAGTAGGTCAGTGAAATATCTACCCCCTCTAAATGTCTTTCATCCACAGCTAGCTGATGGAGCAGGGGAATTATTACTGGCTTTTTCACCAGCTTCCCCACATGCTGCATTCAGTGTTTGAAAAGCCTATTTACTTTCTATGTGTGTGTGTGTGTGTGTGTGTGTGTGTGTGTGTGTATGTGTGTCACAGAGACAGAGATTGCTGCCTGGAATGCTCTTGCTTTCTTTTCCAGAGCACGAGGTTTCACTTTACAACAGGAGCTCTGGTCTCTGTCCCCACCCCATGGTGATGAGAAGAGATGGAATCACTTGCAATATGTGTGCCAGTCACAACCTCATGTGCTGCAGAGTTGAAGCCTAACTGGTGGAAACCAGAAATAAATACTGTAGTGCAGAAAAAAACAATCTGGTTGCCCTTACTGGTCTGATGCTCACTACCCTCCATGCAAATTGCTGGCATGATCATACCCGCCATGTTGGTACACTGTCTTTGAAAACAAAAGCACAAAACAATATGTTTGCTATTTGCAAAAAGAAAAAGAAACGATCCATTTACCTTCGTCAGTTTGATATGCTCCCCCCTCCCAATGGCCCAACTGTCTCTATTCCCACAAGCAGGCATTAGCCGGTCCCATGAGAATCACTACTCTGATCATCTTTCTCACCCCACGCAACATTATTTTGCAGCCATATTGGCTCTAACCAGAGTTTGTTGAAATACATGATTTCTTACAAGACCACTTACAGACATCAGTAGTGCCAGGTGACTGGCAATGGCCAATGTCACCACCCATTTAAGAAAGGGGCAATGTCAAACCCAAGTAAATATAGACCTGTGAACCTTACCTTGTTGCTTGGTGAAGTTTAGTCAATAAAAAAATTACTTGGTAGTTGAGCACATGGAAAGGCATGGGCTACTCTCTAGTTCACAACATGACATCTCAGAATTAACCTGATTACCTTTTTTGAGGAGTTAACTACTATAGGTGGCTAGATAAGGGTAGTGCAGTAGATGCAACTTATCTAGACTTCAGCAAGGCCTTTGACACCAGACCATGGCAAACCCATGCAGAAAATAGTACAATATGAAGTCCAAAAAGTGAATAGCCGATTTGCCAATTGGTAAGAAGCAACATGATGGTGGATGGTTACAATTCAAAGTGGAGGATGTTCTGAGTGCAGTACTTCAGGGTTTCCTCTAGGTCCTGTGCTCCTTAACATATTTATTGATGACCTGGAGGAGGGGATCAGCAGCAGGCTGATAAAATTTGCTGACAACACTAAATTATCAAGGCAAGTGGACATGGTAGAGGAAGGAGATACACTACAGCAGGACTTGCATGCATTGTGGCTATTGGCTGAGAAACGGAAGCTTAGATTTAATGAAGGGAAATGCAAGGTAGTACACATAGGGCCAAGGAATATGAGATACACATAAGCTCTTTGAGGTGCTATAGTGAATTGCACACAGTGCATAAGGTGTGCAGAAAAAGACTGCTGTGTCTTTATGGGTTATAATTACAAAAAGATGTATGGACTACTACTGTGAAAGTACTTTTATTCCTTCATAGAATGGAATTTACCTTTTCATTATACCCAGTTTTTCAGTAATAAGTTAAAACACGGGCACAAAACATTAAGATACTGTAGGAAATTCAGGGACAAAGGAACTAAGGGTCATACTGCCCTCTTAAAGTCATGGTAAGGGGAAACATACATAGAGTAAGGGCCCTGCTTTGAGACTGTGTGAGCCCGCCTAAAATAACTCAAACATTTTTTGCAGGGTCTGAGACCGAGGGAGACCCAGCCCATGTTAAGCCCTTATTGTACAACCAAGTAGAGGAATGTAGGAGTGCTTGTGGACAGAAAGCTGAAATCAGACAAGTAATGTGCTGCTGCAGCTGAAGGAGCAAACACAATGTTGCGATGCATTCATAAGGGGTTATGAGCAACTCAAGGAGGTTTTCCTCGCACTGTACAAGGCATTGGTTAGATGGTACCTGTAGTACTGCATGCAGTTCTTATCACTGCAATATAGAAAGGACAGTGAAGAGATTCAGAGAGCCCAGTTCATATAGCCTAGTAAAGAGAAGGCTGAGAGGGAACATGCTCTCCATGTTTCAAATGATACAGAGGATTGCTGGCCTGGTAGCACCAAGGGTTGAGGCACTGGATGGCACACTTCACGTTATGCCTACGACCCAGATTCGGGAACGAGCATGTGTCATCAGGGGTCAGCCGGGGGAGGGAGCAGGATGGGCAGCCGCCTGACAGTTCTCCTCTCCTGGAGAGGGATCTCACTGCCCCCCTTTGTCCCACTGCCCCCAGTTGGAGGCCTGAGGGTAGTGCAGGTGGGAGGGTGGCACGCAAGGGAGGGCACCGCAGAACCGCAGTGTGTGCATGCCTCAACATGCGTGGGAGAAAATTGGCAAAAATGGAGCTGGCAGGCTTTGTGAAGCCCTGACCACTGTAACAGAGATGGGATTGTGGGTCAGGATGGATGGGAGCCCTCAGAGGGAGGGTTGGAGCCCACCTGCCAGCTCCCAGGGATATAAACACATAACAAAAAAAATAATAATAAAGAGGATAAGTAAGGTGAAGAATAAACAGGTGTTTGAACTGGTGAGTGCTGGTACAACTAGATGCCATGCACTTATACTGGGGTGGGGGGTGGACTAAGGGAAACATTAGAAAATATTACTTTACACAAAGGGTTGTTAACATGTGACATAGCCTACCAATTAAAGTCATGGAAGCTAGTGTTTTTCAGGCTTTAAGAGCCACACTAGACAGGTATTTAGGGTTACACAGCACACGTATGAAGTAGCATTCAGGCTGAGACGTTTGGATATATGTCTACACTCAGACTTAGTCACTGCTGTGCAGCAGGAGGGGTGGGCAACATGGACCCTCAGTCCCATCCATCACCACAATATTTTGTTTCTTTGTTCCTATGTTGCTATGAAGTATGGAAGAAAACACATCATTCTATAGTAAAGTGCATGGTTCTAAAACAGTAGACTACTTGTGGCAACGGAAGCCTCAGCATCCTCTTCATCATCTGAACATAGTGGTATTAATGTACTACTCTCATCTTCCACAGACTGAGAGAGTACTTTACACAGGTTCATTTTTAGAAAGAATGGAGACAGGTGAGGCAGCTCCACCACTGATATGCCATTGTTTAAAATTGTAACTAGAAAATTGCAAAAATGGGCACCATCCACAGGCTGAAGTGTAAAAATATACCTTTACTGCATCACAAATCACTTATTATAAAATGGGTCTCAAAAATCCTATAGTCTCATTGGTCAAAACATGTCACATAACCATGTATAAATCCAGCAACAGACAACCAGTAAAGATCCTGCAGATCAAATGTTTACTTTCTTGGAACCTAATTCATTTTTTTTTTAAAATAACAGATTCCTTTTATTTTCCATACAGATTTTTTCCCTCCTGGGAGCCTGGCAGGCTGCTCCAGTCCCTCCCATGGAGGGAACCCAGTCTCTGCCCCCCTTGACAGGGCTGAGGCGAAGGGCACCGGCTTAGCCCCCCCCCCTGGAAACCAACATCCAGCTTCCGGGTGTTGGGACGGGGCACGGACGGGGTGCTTGTTTGGCCATCATGGAGCCTGCCAGCTCCATTTTCCTCCTTGGTTTTTCTTCCCTCCCCATCAATGTCGTACGTCAATAATGTGCCTCCTGACCCATATCCCCCTCCAGCCATCGCTAGAGGGTGATCAGTGAGTGGGACAGCAATCCCTCCCTTCCTGAGGAGGAGAGCAGTCTTTTGGATGCTTGGTCCTCTCTCTGCCCTGCTGACCCCCGGTGGCCCGGGCTCATTTCCGAACACGGGTCACCGGTGTGGCGCAAGGTGTAGTGTCCAGTGCCTCAACCTTCAGCGCCACCAGGCCGACCAACAGATTCCTTTTAATAATCACAATAATGCACTTTAAGGTGTGTGTAGTATTGGGATTTATATACTTACTGTGTGGTTAAAGTCACTCGGCTGTGCCTCGTGACACACCACACAAGGGGTGTGTGTAAATCCCACAACATACGCCCTGTCATGCATTATTGCTTAAAATATTGTCACTCATGTGAGGCATAACAGCATAAAGCTAAAGTTAAAAATTTAGTGTAAAAAATGGAAAAAAGGGGGAAGAATTATAAGGTTAAAAGTGGGGGATACAGCTCTGGAGGACAACAGACAAAAAGCTAAAGCCCTAAATGAATACTTTTGCTCAGTATTCATGAGGGAGAATCAGGGCCCACTGCCAGACAGAGGTATCAAAGCCAAGACCAGAGGGGTTCAGAGAATATGCACCCAGGAGTTCACCACAGACAGGGTCAGGAAGGGCCTTTAAGACATCAGACCCAACAAGGCTCTGATGGTTTACACCCTAGAGTGCTCAGGGAGTTTGCAGAAGAGCTGGCAGTGCCTCTTACGAACCTATTCAACAGGTCACTGGAGCCAGGAGTAGTTCCAGGTGACTGGAGGGTGGTTGACATGGTGCCACTACACAAGAGAGGAGACAGGGAAGATACAGGTAACTACAGGCCAGTCAGCCTCACATCAGTAGTGGGTAAACTTATGGAGGCCCTTATCAAGCAAGATCTAGTGGAATACCTCAAAGTAAATCACCTCCAGAACTACAAACAACACGGGTTTGTGATGGGCAGGTCATATCAAACGAACCTCATGAAGTTCTTTGACGAAGTGACCAAGGAGTTGGATATGGGTCATGCAGTGGACTTGCTTTACTTTGACTTTAGTAAGGCATTTGACACAGTCCAGCATAGACACCTCTTAAAAAAGCTAGAAGACCATGGGGTACCAGAACAGATAGTAAAGTAGGTATGAGTTGGCTGAGGGACAGAAACCAAAGGGTGTTAGTAAATGGGGTAAAATCTAATGAGAGGCAGGTCACTAGTGGGGTGCCTCAGAGTTCAGTCCTAGGGCCAGTCCTTAGTGACATCAGCGAGGGCATAAATGGCAACATCGTCCTGTTTGCGGATGACATGAAACTCAGCGGAAAAGTGAATAGTATGGAGGGAGTCAGACAACAGCAGGAGGACCATAAGAAGTTGGAAAGGTGGTCACAAATATGTAAATTAAACTTCAGTGCTAAGAAGTGTAAGGTGATGCACTTGGGTAGGGCCAACCCCAAGGAAGAATACTGGTTCAATGGGGTCCAGCTAAGCTCCTCTGCTGAGGAACATGATCTGGGGGTCATCATTAGGGACAACCTCAAGCAGCAGTCATTGCAGTAAGGCTTACAGCAGGGCTAGCAAGGCATTAGGATGCATATGCAGGGGGATAGACAGCAGGGACAGGGAGGTGATACTACCACTTTACCGGTGATTAGTGAGGCCTCATCTGGAGCACTGTATACAATCCTGGAGGCCTCATCTAAGAAAGGACATTGATAGATTGGAAGTGGTCCAGAGAAAGGCAACAAAAATGATACATGGCCTTCAGGAAATCACCTATAAAGAGAGGCTTGGGGCTCTTAAATTGTACTCGCTAGAGACTAGGAGGGAGACGGGGGATATGATTGAGACCTTCAGATTCCTTAATGGCATCAACAAGGTGCCAGAAGTGCAGCTTTTTACAAGGAATGTCAATTCTACTACAAGTGTGCACAAGTGGAAATTGAAGGGTGGAGTGTTCAAGAGGGACATCAGAAAGTATTACTTCTCACAGACGGTGGTGGTACCTTGGAATAGATTACCTCCCAAGGTGGTGGCTGCAAAGTCAGTATCAAGCTTTAAGCACTGGTGGGAAAAGTATTGGGAATAAACACCTGGCACTGGCAAGGGCTAGGCTGGGTGTCTAGGAGAACAGAACACCAGTGCACAATAGGTCCCAGGATACCTCGTTTGGTCAGACTCGATGGGCCACAGGTCCCCTTCTGCCATCGTCTTCTATGTTTCTATGTTTCTGTGTAAAACTGGGGGTTCCTGTTTTGGCTTTTTTTCCCTTTGGGCTGTGTTATTACACCTCATGTGAGTGACAATATTTTACGTGATAAAATTATATTTTGCACTTTAGCCTGTGGATGATGCCCATTTTTGCAGTTTTCTCATTTTTAGGAAGGTAAGACTCAACATTTTTTGGCACAGACAATGCTGACTTTGTTGTGCTGCCAAAGGAAGGAGAATTTATTGCCCTCAACCCTCTCCACAAATTCATCTACAGGATCCTAATCATTATTACAATCTGTTGACAAATCGGTTTGCCTGTCTTACTTATCTTGGTTGATGTCCCCAGATGAGGGTCTTTAAATTATGACTGAACTTCTTCATGCACAAAAGCACACTACTGCTCTCTCAGACTGCTTGGAAACTTAAACCACCCCCCCCACCCAAAACAAACAAATTGGGGTGATGCAGGTTGTCTTGCTGAAAGGAAGGTCAGCACTCACTGGAGTGGTGGGTCAGATCTGTAGCCAATTGTTTCTGGAGGGCACAGGCTTGGTCACACCCACCCCAAGGGTTTCATTTCCTTTATACCAGGGGTTCTGACATTACTTCCCAAAGAGGGTAAGGGGCATATCACTGTCATATCCTTAACAGTCTTGCACACTGCATAGAGGGTAAATGCACGCACACACTAACAAAAAAGACAAAATATATATATATATATATATATATATATATATAAAACAGGAAGGGAGAGACATGTGGGGAGTGGTGCAATGCACTGGCTGTGGGGCGGCAGTCTTCTGGGAGACATTCTGGAGGCTGTGATGCAGCTCTATTTGCAGACAACTCTCGGCTCTGAGAGAGGAGGTTGCCTGTCTCCAGGCCGACCTGGCAAGGAGTAGAGAAATCTCCCCCACCCAGGGAACACCAGGGCCACCACCGCTGCCTCAGAGATTGCCAAGAAAGAGGAGAGGTTGGACCATGGTGGGCTCGGGGAGGATGTGGGTGGTGGAACAGAGGCTCATCCCTCCAGTTGTACTGCTCCACAATTCATACACTGTTCTGGCAGAGCATGGTTCCTCTATGGAGGCACCCGCAGTGCAGACAAAGGAAGATGTTGGGAACCTTTACAAGGGAGACTCACAGGAGGGTGGCATGGGACACCACAGGGGAAGGAAGCAGCTTCTGGTGGGGACTCAATTATTAGGGTGGTAGAACTGGGGGAGGGAGAGGGAGGTAAGGTGGCTTGGAATGACAGTAAGTGAATCCTCAAGATCATGAGAGCAGCTGCACAGGAGAGGAAGCTGGGCATCATTGTCCACCTAGGGACAAATGACTTAGCTGGGAATGGGATCAGAGTAATACAGGAGGAGTTTGTGGAGTTGGGGAGGGGCTTTAGACAAGTAGCATGCACGGTAAGCTTCTTGGAGGTGCTGCCTGTCTATGGTATGGTTGAGGCTAGGGTACTCCGCACCATGCAATTCAATGAATGGTTGAAAAACTGGTGTGCAGCACAGGGTTTTGGCTTCACTGGGGACTGGGGTTGCACCTGGAGGGATACAGGCCTATACTGGCATGATGGTCTGCATCTGTCCGGGAGGGGAACCAGGCTCATAGGTGATAGGTTTAAATGCTTCATTGGCAAGCTTTTAAACTAGCCAAGGGGGGAGGCACTGATAAGAAGCATGAAAATCTCAGCCTCCCCCCCACAAAACAGGGTAGTTAGTGAGGTAAACACCAAGGTAGAGAGGTCGATAGGGAGCAGGATGGGGTAAATGGAGAAAAAGGTGAGGGCAGTAAGGGCAGAGATGGGGAAAAAAGGGGTAAGACCATCAAAAAATGGAAGGCGATGAGTATTAATGCCCGTAGTCTGCGTAACAAGCATCCTGAACCAGTGGCCTTGATGGATGAGGGACACCTGGATATCGTGGCAGTCACAGAAATGTGGTACACAGGGAACCATGACTGGAATGTTAAGATACTAGGGTACACAATCTACAGGAGGGACAGGGAGGGTAAAAGAGGAAAAGTAGCTCTCTACATAAGGGAAGGGATCAAAGCAATGGAACTAAAGGGAAAACAGGGAGGAGAGGAGGCATTGTGGGTCACCTTGGAGACAGGAAATGGCACCACAATCCACATGGGGGTTGTATACAGACCCCTGTCTCAGGGGGAGGAAATGGACAAGGAAATGATAGAGGGCATCCTTAGAATGGCAGAAAAAGGGGAGACATTGTTGATGCCAGATGTTAATTGGAGCACATTTGCTGCAGCCACATCCAAGAACAGGGTCATTCTCGATGCCCTGCAGGGGGCATGCCTCAGACAGCTAGTGTTGGAACCCACTCGGGAGGGAGCTATCTTAGACCTGGTACTCTTAAATGGGGATGGAGAGAGGATCACAGATTTAGAAGTGGGTAGACATCTGGGAAAAAGCGACCACCAAACAGTGTGGTTCACGATAAACACAGCCGTAGAGTCAAGACATACAAAATCGAAGGTACTGGACTTTAGGAGGGCTGAGTTTGGCAAAATGGGTGAGTGCCTAAGGAATTCACTAGCAAATGGGCAGGAAGGAGGAGTGGAAGAACAATAGGGGAAAATCAAAACTGCCATCACAGAGGCAACAAGCCTTTGTGTGAAGCAAATAAACAAAACAAAACAAAGTAAAAAAACACTATGGTACTCAAAAGAGGTGGCGGGGAAGGTTATGGAGAAAAAGATAGCATTCAGGAAGTATAATCACAGAAGGAGCAGGACAGAGAACTGTATCAGTTACAGTAGAAGGACGCGAGGAAGGTAGTCAGAAGAGCGAAGGCCCAAACTGAGGAAAAGATAGCCAACTCAGTTAAGAAGGGGGATAAAACCTTTTATAGGTACATTAAGGAGGGAAGGAAGACCAAGGGAGGGATAGTGAGGCTTAATAAAGGGAGGGGAAGGGAGGGGAAGGGAGGTGGGCAGAGGGTGATGGTGAAAAGGCAGAGATACTGAATGAATACTTTTGCTCAGTATTCACAAAAGAAGATGAAAGGGAGGTACCCAAACCAAACAATTAAAGCACTCTGGATAGGGAGGTCGATACCAGTCCGTTCACAGAAGAAAGGGTCCTGAAAGAACTCCTAAAACTCGAGGGTGGACAAAGTAAATGGGCCTGATGGGATTCACCCCAGAATTCTACAAGAACTAAGGGGAGACCTAGTGACACCACTGACTACCCTTTTTAACAAATCATGGGAGGATGGTGTGGTACCTGAGGACTGCAGGAGTGAGGATGTGATTCCCCTTCACAAAAGTGGGAGCAAGGCAGAGGCAGGAAACTACAGACCTGTTAGTTTGACCCCAATGGTAGGGAAAATGATAGAATCACTTCTGAAAGAAAGAACTGTTGAGTACCTAGAGGCCAGCAGGGCACAGGACCCAAGGCAGTATGGATTCACAGCGGGAAGATCATGTCAGATGAATCTAATAGATTTCTTTGACTGGATGACCAAAGTAGTAGACCAGGGAGGGGCTGTGGATATGGCCTACCTAGACTTTAGCAAGGCATTTGACACAGTCCCATACAAAAGATTAATAAACAAGTTAGCCAGCCTGGGAGTGGGTCCCAGGGTGGTAGCCTGGGTAACAAATTGGCTAGACAAGAGGACACAGAGGATAATAGTAAATAGAGTACTTTCTGAAGATAGAGGGGTTACTAGTGGGATACCGCAGGGTTCAGTGCTGGGACCGGTCCTCTTTAATGTTTTTATAGGAGACATTGCGGAAGGGTTGGAAGGAAAAGTATGCCTCTTTGCAGACGACACAAAGATTTGCAACAGTGTTGATACATGGAGGGGGGGGCAAAAGGATGAGAAGGGACTTGGCAAGGTTGGAGGAATGGTCAAAAGTATGGCAGCTTAGATTCAATGCAAAGAAGTGCAAAGTAATGCACCTAGGAAACAAAAACCCAGGGGAAGAGTACACAATGTGGCTTTGGGGGGGAGGTACTAACAACAACAAAAATGGAAAGGGACCTGGGGATAGTCTTATCAGATGACCTTGAGGTAGGCAAGCAATGCGAGAAGGCAGTAAGAACAGCTGGGGGGATACTGGGATGCACAGGGAGAGGCATCACTAGTAGAAAACAGAAGTTGTTATCCCTCAGTACAGACAGTTGGTGAGACCCCATCTGGAGTAATGTGTGCAGTTCTGGAAACCCCATCTCTTCAAGGACATAGACAGGATGGAGACAGTCCAGAGGAGGGCAACTAAAATGGTGCAGGGTCTGAAACAGAAGCCATATGAAGATAGACTAAAATAGCTTAATATGTATACCCTTGAGGAAAGGAGGGAGAGGGGGGACATGATAGAAACTTTCAAGTACCTCAAGGGTATCAACAAAGTCCAAGAGGGGAGTATCTTTCAGAAAAAGAGATGTGCAAGAACAAGGGGACACAATTTGAAGATAGAGGGAGGACGGCTCAGGGGCAACGTGAGGAAGTATTTTTTCACGGAGAGGGTGGTAAACACATGGAACAGCCTTTCTGAGGAGGTCATGGGGTCAAAAACAATGGGGGAACTCAAGAATGCATGGGACAGACATAAGGCAATTATAGTGGAGGGTAGGAGGAGGAAGTAGGCTGTTGGTTAACTAGAATCTGCAGATTATCCAATAGGTAGGGAAATGGGCAGACTAGGTGGGCCAAGCAGTCCTTATCTATCTTCAAAGTCTATGTTTCTAAACAAAAAAATAAACAAAAAAAACAAACAAATCAAACCATAGATTTCAATTTAGTTTTTCTTGCCTTGTGGTGCTCGGGAGGGGGGGCATGAACACCACCATCATCCTTTTCTATGTCCTGCTCCCCATGTTCTTAGGCTTTTTGGCCCCCATATTTAAAGCCATCAGGATGCACGGCCAAAATGGATGTGTCACACAAAAAATGGTCTGACCAGTCCAGATGGTATTTTCAAACAGAATGCACGATCAGAACAGATCGCGCATACTGTTCGAATATCGGACCCTTGTGCTATGCATGCTCAATGAGCTTGATAGCATATTTTGGCTGAAGACCGCCAATGGGGGAATGCGTAGCGCATACTTGGATCCACTGTTTCCCCCAAGGGCGATATTCAGCCAAAATATGCTAACAAGCTCATTGAGCATGCATAGCACAAAGGGGCTTCATGCATGCCCATTATGGGCTCATTAGCATGGCTGCGCCCGGCGGAATGTGCTAGGCCAGCACCCCCCAGCCACAATCCCCACTGTAAACATAACAGTCCTGTCCTCATCTTTTCCATAGTGCAGTGCCCTTCCCAGCCCCGCTCCCACGTAAAATTAAAATCTGCCCTGTTCCCCGTCATTCCCACAGTGTAGTGGCCCACCCTCCAAGCCCCGATCCCCGGTGCATACAGAAAATCTCCACTCCATTCCTGTCTGTTCCATAGTGCAGGGTCCCCCTCTCCAGCCCTGATCACAGTAGGGAATAATGCCCTGATCATCCGAATAATAAAAAATACATCCCCCAGTGTTCCTCCCTGGTAGTTCAGTAATGTCCCCCTTCCTGGCCCCAATCATCATAAAAATATAAATAGATCTCCCCAGCATCCACCCTAGTAGTTTAGCGGTACCCCTCTCCCCAGCCCCGTTCATCATAATAATAAGCATAGATCTCTGGTAACCCTGGTAGTCTAGTGGTATCCCCACCTGACTGATCCTCAGAAAAAAAAAATAGATCTCCCGGTAACCCTGGTAGTCTAGTGGCCCTCACCCCCCCACACCCCATTAGGATGTGAGCCACTACCCCGCTCCCCTCCCCAACCCAACTGGAGCCAGTAACTGGAACAGTCCACCTCACACCACCACGGCCAGCCACCGACTGAACTGTCAATGAGAGTGTACAGTACATAGTACCCGCTCATTGGTTGACCATTGGATAGGTACTATGTACTGTACACGCTCATTGATAGTTCAGTTGGCAGCTGGCCATGGTGGTGTGAGGAGGGCTGTGCCAGTCACTTGCTCTGGTTGGGTTGGGGAGGAGTGGGGTGGTGGCTCACATCCTAATGGGGTGGTGGTATAGGGGGGTCACTAGACTACTGGGTTACCAGGGAGATCTATGTTTATTACTATGATGATTGGGGCCTTGCCGGGGGTACCGTTAGACTATCAGGGTTACCTGGGAGATCTATTTTTAATTTTCTGATGATCAGGGACATGGTGGGAGGGGGGTACTGCTAGACTACCAGGGTTATCTGGGAGATGTATTTCTATTTTTCTGATGATTGGGACTGGGAAGGGGGTACCACTAGACTACCAGAGATACTGGGGAGATCTATTTGCATTTATATGATGACTGTGGCTGGGGAGGGGGGTACCACTGGACTACCAGGGAGGGATACTGGGGGATGTATGTGTTCTTATTTGGATGATCGGAGTGCTATTCCCTACTGTGATCAGGGCTGTGGAGGGGGAATCCTACACTATGGCACAGTCGGGAAATGGCCAGATTTCATTTTTACAAGGGGGATCGAGGCTGGGAGGGGGAGCCACTACACTATGGAACAGACAGGGACAGGGCTGTTCTTTTTATGTACAAAGCGGATCGGGGCTGGGGGAATCATGTCACCCGCCATGGCCTTTGCGCGGGGCACCACCCTGCCCGGCACTTAGTTAAGTCAGGGTTTTGGTGTCGTAACTTTGTGCCGGTGCATCCAGTTGTGTTTTCATCAGGGAAGGGTTGAATATTGCGATGGGGGGAATATGCATGAGTGACCCTGCATTTGCATGCCCACATCACAATATTCTGCACTGTGGTGCAGTTGAGTTTGCGTGGCACATCAGGGCTGAATATTGCCACCCCCTTGATGGCCATCACAAGTACTCCTTTGAATATGTAGACCTTTATGTTTCTCTCAGGCCCTGCTTACATTTCCTTAAGCCTTTTATCTTTTCCATGCAATGCTACTACTGAGGAATGTTGTTTTTGGTTTGGCTACACACTGTACTCTCTGATCTGAGATAGAAACATAGAAATATAAAATTTGACAGCAGATAAGGACCGCTTGGCCCACCTAGTCTGCCCATTTTCCTACCTGATGGATAAGCTGCAGATCCTAGTTAACCAACAGCCTACTTCCTCCAACCCCTCACTAGGACTGCCTTATGTCTGTCCCATGCATTCTTGACTTCCCCCACTGTTCTTGACTCCATGACCTCCTCAGGAAGGCTGTTCCATGCATCCACAGCTCTCTCCATGAAAAAATACTTTCTCACATTACCTCTGAGCCGGGCCCCCTCTATCTTCAAATTGTGCCACCTTGTTCTTGCACATTTCTTTTTCTGAAAGATGCTACCCTCTTGGACTTTGTTGATCCCCTTGAAATACTTGAAAGTTTCTATCATGTCCCCCTTCTCCCTTCTTTCCTCAAGGGTATACATATTAAGCCCCTTTAGTCTGTCTTCATATGTCTTCTGGTGCAGACCCTGCACCATTTTGGTTGCATGTCACTGGAAGCCATTTCATCGTGCTGTGTAGTCCGCGGTTTGAAATCTAGTCAATATTTTCTTTTTATTTTACTCAGGTAATAAGAGGGAAATGGAGAAGGTTTAGTATGCAGCAAAAGGCAGTGAGGAGGTGAGTGTTTATGGACAGTGCTTTGAGAGAAAAATGGACAGCGTGAAGCTCGAGATGTGTTGCTGTCTCACCTTGAGTGCATTTGAATGGGAAGGAACCATGAGAATGCAGTAATACCTACTCAGATATTACGATATTTAATACACAGTTTTTCCCATTGAAAAGAATGGAACCCAGTAATTATACTCTGATTACACCTATAGTTAGGGTTGAGTAGCCTGTTCAGTGTTAAACCCCTAACTTTGCACATTAATATCTTTGGCTCCATTTGATGCAATGAGCTGAAATTCTGCATGTGTTGTCTAGGAGGCACGATCTTGATCTGTGGAAATCTTTGTGCCTGCAGGTTACAAGCTGTGTATTTGACCCAGACAGTGCCACGGGGGTGGAAAATGATTTTTCTTTTGTTTATCTCTGTGTGCCTTAAAAGGCCAGGCCAGACTGTGTCAGGAAGTGCTTACATCACAGCTACTTATTAGCCAATAGCTTTGGAAGAGTTTTACAGACCTGATAACAGTACTATAAGCAAGTGGATTTTTAACAGGCTCATCAGATAATCTAATATTCTTCAGGCAAAGCTATCTCTGGCTGGAAGCTGCAACACTGGACTCAGGATTTGCAAGAAAGCAAGGTGTGCTCACAACAGAGGGAGGTGAACCTTACAATTTACAATTGTCTTTGGTTTGAAGCAAATTCCTTAGGAAAGTTAATATTCTTCAGGTGGAGGATACTTCTAACTGAAAAGTGAAATAAGAAAGTTAGAATTATCAGAAAAGGCAGTCTTTCAATCAACAGAGGGAGGTGGACCTTGCTTTACTTTTGTTACAATTGTTAAGATTTTCAGTGCAGGAAGAGTTTAAACCCACAGGGACTGAATACTGTTTACTGTGTCTGTCCTTGTGCACAGCTGACGTGTTTTGGGACTGACTGCTTTCAGAGCACAAGTCACCAGGCTGTTTTGGGGCTGGGGAGGTTTACCTGTGTCTGACTTGGATGTTTGGATTTTCTCTGTTTGATTAGCAGGGTATTTTCTCTGTCAAATTGTCATGTAGGGCATCTTGCTGACAGGAAGGCACTCTTCAGCAGCGATAGGTCAGAGCTTTTAGCTGATTGTTTCGTGAGGCACAGTTTAGGCCCAAACCCTTCCACCCCTCACCCCACCCACCCCTGGAAATAGTTCCTTTATACCTGGGGTTCTGACATCATTTCCTCAAGAGGGCAAGGTGCACATCCTCTCTAGCACACTGCACTGACAATATAAGCATACACATTATATAATATATATATTTCTACATAACAAACCAATCACACACACACACACACACACACAAAAATAAAACAAAACAAACAAACAAAAAAAATAAACAAGGTAGACAGACATGTGGGGAGTAGTGCAAAGTAATGGCTGTGGGGCAGCAGTCTTCTGGGAGTCCTTCTGGAGGCTGAGATGCTGCCCTGTTTGCAGACAACTCTCTGCCCTGAGGGAGGAAGTTGCTTGTCTTCAGGCCGCACTGGACAGTAGTAAGGGAACCTCCCCCATCCAGGGAGCACCAGAGCCACCACCATTACCTCAGAGGTTGCGAAGAAAGCACAGCAGTTGGACCACAGTGGGCTCTGGGAGGGTAAGGGTGGTGGAACAGAGGCACACCCAGTCAGTTGTTCCACTCCACAATCCATACACCATTCTGGGGGAGCATAGTTCCCCTATGGATGCATCCACAGAGGAGACTAAGGAGGTTGCAGACAACTGTCACAAGGGAGGCCCTCAGGAAGGAGGCAGAGGACACCACAGGGAAAGGAAGCAGCTCCTGGTGGGGGACTCAATTATTAGGGGGATAGAACTTGGGGGAGCAAGGAAAATTGAAGTAAGGTGCCTGCCCGGTGCCATGGCTTGGAGGGACAGGAAGCGCATCCTTAGGATCACGAGAACAGTTACACGGGAGTCTGAGCTGGACGTCATTGTCCACCTAGGGACAAATGACTTGGCTCATCATGAGATTAGAGCAGTGCAGAAGGACTTTGTAGAGTTGGGGAGGGGCCTAAGACAAGTAGCACACACAGTATCCTTCTCAGAGGTGCTGCCTGTCAGTGGCATGGGTGAGACGAGGGTACTTTGCACCATGCAGTTTTACAAATGCTTGAAAAAAATGGTGTGGAGCACAGGGGCTTGGCTTCATTGGGGGCTGGGGTTCCACCTGGAGGGACACCAGTCTATACTGGCAGGATGGTCTGCATCTGTCCATGAAGGGAACAAGTCTTTTGGTCAATCGGTTTAAATGCTTCATTGGCAAGCTTTTAAACTAGTAAAGGGGGGAGGCACTGATAAGCAGCAGGAAAATCCCAGCCTCCCCCTACAAAACAGGGTACTAAATGAGAAAAAGACCAAGGTAGAAAGGTCACTAGGGGGATGCTGCTACAGAAGGTAAAGCCATCAAAAAAATGGAGAGCAATGAGTACCAGTGCCCGTAGTCTGGGTAACAAGCTTCCTGAATTAGTGGCCTTGATGGAGGAGGAACATCTGGATATCATGGCAGTCACAGAAACATGGTACACACAGAACTATGACTGGGACGTAAACATACCAGGATACACTATCCACAGGAGGGACAGGGAGGGTAAAAGAGGAGGAGGAGTAGCTCTCTACATAAGGGAAGGAATCAAAGCAACAGAACAAAAGGGTAAGCAGGGAGGAGAAGAAGCACTGTGGGTCAATCTGGAGACAGGCAATGGCACCACAATCAGCACAGGGGTTGTATACAGACCCCCCTCTCAGGGGGAGGAAATGGACAAGGAAATGATAGAACGTATACTTAGAATAGCAGAAAAAGGGGAGATATTGCTGATGGGTGATCTGAATATGCCAGATGTTAACTGGAGTGCAGTTGCAGCAGCCACTTCGAAGAGTGGGGTTATTCTAGATGCCCTACAGGGGGCATGCCTTAGACAACTAGTATTGGAACCCACTCGAGAGGGAGCAATCTTAGACCTGGTCCTCTCAAATAGAGATGGAGATGGAGAGAGGATCACAGATGTAGAAGTGGGTAGCCATCTGGGAACTAGCGACCATCGAACAGTATGGTTCACAATAAACACAGCAATAGAGTCAAGCCATACAAAGGCAAAAGTACTGGACTTCAGGAGGGCTGACTTTGCCAAAATGGGTGAGTGCCTAAGGCATGCACTAGCAAATAGGCAGGAAGGAGGGGTGGAAGAACAATGGAGAATAATAAAAACTGCCATCACAGAGGTAACAAGCCTTTGTGTGAAGCAAATAAAACAAAACGATGTAAGAAACCACTATGGTTCTCTACCTAGACTTTAGCAAGGCATTTGACTCAGTCCCACACAAAAGATTAATATGCAAGTTAGCCAGCCTGGGAGTGGGTCCCAAGATGATAGCCTGGGTAAAGAATTGGCTTTAGAATAGGGCACAGAGGGTAATAGTAAATGGAGTCCACTCTGAAGAAAGGGGGGTCACTAGTGGGGTACCACAGGGTTCAGTATTAGGACTGGTCCTCTTCAATGTCTTTATAGGCGACATTGCAGAGGGACTGAAGGAAAGTATGTCTCTTTGCAGATGACACAAAGATCTGCAACAGAGTTGATGCCCAAGGTGGGGTGGAAAGGATGAGAAGGGACTTGGCAAGGTTAGAGGAATGGTCAAATGTATGGCAGCTTAGATTCAATGCTAAGAAGTGCAAGGTAATGCACCTAGAAACAAAACCCAGGGGAAGAGTACACAATGGGGGGTGAGATACTAACAACAACAAAAATGGAAAGGGACCTGGGGGTAGTCATATCAGATGACTTAAAGGTGGGCAAGCAATGTGAGAGGGCAGTAAGGAGGGCTGGGGGATACTGGGATGCATAGAGAGAGGCATCACCAGTAGAAAACAGTAAGTTGTTATCCCTCTTTACAGACAGCTGGTGAGACCACATCTGGAGTACTGTGTGCAGTTCTGGAGACCCAGTCTCCGCAAGGACATAGACAGGATAGAAGCTGTCCAGAGGAGCGCAACTAAAATGGTGCAGACATATGAAGACAGACTAAAGGAGCTTAATATGTATAGCCTTGAGGAAAGGAGGGAGAGGGGGGACATGATAGAAACTTTCAAGTACCTCAAGGGAATCAGCAAAGTCCAAGAGGGTAGCATCTTTCAAAAAAAGAGGTGTGCAAGAACAAGGGGGCACAATTTGAAGATAGAGGGGGCGGCTCAGAGGTAATGTAAGGAAGTATTTTTTCACAGAGAGGGTTGTGGATGCATGGAACGACCTTCCAGAGGAGGTTGTGGAGTCAAAAACAGTGGTTGAATTCAAGCATGCATGGGACAGTCATAAGGCAATTCTAGGAGGTGGGGGTAGAAAGAAGTAGGCTGCTGGTTAACTAGGATCTGCAGCTTATCCATTAGGTAGGGAAATGGGCAGACTGGGTGGGCCAAGCGGTCCTTATCTGCCGTCAAATTCTATGATGGCAGCTTGTGCAGTTTCTGAGATTCACACGTCATATTTTGTAAATGCCTAACTTTTTTCCTATACATAACATGGGTTTTTTTTGGCTCTTCCCTACAGCCAACATGGAATGGAATTTTTATCCAAAACTTGCAGAGGACATGTGTCACATCCTAAGGTAGTGCCCTTGACAGGTCTGGTGAAAAATATTAAAGGGTTCCCGAGTTATAAGACTTTAAAATGTAGTGGTTTCCGACTTTCGCATGTGCAGTAGGGTTTTTTCAGATAACGTTCTGCCGTAAAGTAAAAATTTGATGCCACAAATGTGCATTTTTGCTTTCATGCTACTTGATTGGCAGGGCACCAAACATTTTTTATGCTGTGCCATCTGCCATCTCGTCAACTTTTTCCACAAACTAACAAACATGGAAAATACATACAAATGCTGGGATTTTAGAAAACAAACATCAGAATCTAGCTACATGGGACCCATTTAGCTAGATTCTTATGCTCGTTTCTTAACATTATGGGCACAAGTATCATTTCTGGGCACCCAAAATAAAAAAAAAAACTTAACATAAAACCCCCTTAACCAAGAAAAGAGGAGTTGAGTCTAGGCTAGAAAAGATAACATGTATGAACATGTATGTCTTTATTGTTTGATGGGGAACTCTTGAGAATAAGAGGTTTATACTGGTTTTAGCAAAAAGGGGTGGTTCATCCATAAAAAGTATAAAAACCCACCACTGGGAGTAACAAAGATAGATAGGGGAATTCATTGAATATGGACTACCAAGTGAGGACGACCTCAGAAGTGTGTGCTTGGTTCCACACTGTTCTGTTTGCAAAGGCTGAAGCTAAGCCTCAGGAATTTTTGAAATTAGAAAGTTTGCTGGATACTGAAATTGAATAACCTTTTGCTTTCTGTATGTTTATTATTTTATTTTATTATTTTCTGATTTGAATAAAATAACAATGCACATTTGCGTTTTTATGCACCTGACTTCTGGTTTGTTGTGTCTGTTTTATCCCATACCTTCACAGTGGTGTCAGCCATGGGATTTCTGGTACATCTAGACTACCTGGGAATGCTTCGAGATATCCCCCTTTTTATAAAGCACTTCTCTTTTAAATCATGTTTGGATACAAAAGTATGAATATAATAGATATGTTTTGCATCAGGATTTAACATGTATACGGTGCAATTCTACTTTTTAGGGCTTTTAAATGTTTCTCTTTCCCCTGCTGCCCCCCAACTCCTACACCGTTCACCACAACTCGGGCCCCAGCCCCAGCCCTCCCATCCTGCGCTCTCTCTCGTTGTTGATTCTGTTGGTCTTAGGGATTGAATATGTTGCAGTGTATTTATATTCACATTGATGTTTTATTTTTATTTTATTTTAGTCTTTGATAACTAGATAAGGCCCACTAGGCACAAGTGCCTGTTTTCAGGGGAGACCTGGGAGCACTGGGGAAGTTAAGTGATTTGCTCAGAGTCACACAGTATGCAAGTGGAGGTTGTGGGCATCAAACCCAGGTCTGCTGAATGTACCAAGCTCATTCACAACTCATTTCTCTAACCTCTAGTCTACACTGCCAGCCCAGATAATGGTGATATGTTGTGTATAATTCAACAATACTGTCTCTTCTGAATATTTACGATGTTATTTATTATATTATAGTGAACTGGATTCCCAATGCATGAATCTACTTTTAGCCATCACAATACATTACAGTGTGAGGAGCTATTTAAACAGCATATCTGGAGATATTTATCTAACTTGATAAAGTGCCATTTGGGCAAGAAACGCTGTTGGGTGTTAGTAACAGGCTGTGGGAGTGTGTCAGCTGTATGCTCGGTTTATTTTATCTTTTTGTAAATAAGGAACTCTCTTCCACGTAACCTGACTGACTCAACCACCCTTACCCAATTCAAGTCTGGACTCAGACTATATCTTTTTAATCTCAGTCCCTGTGGCTGTAACCGTTAGCTCCCTAACCCAGGTCTCTTTTCCGCTGCACCGCCTTGAACCTCCCTTCATTCCTGGATGTACCTCCTAATCTTTGATGTCAATTTACTGTTGTCTACTTTCCCTACTAATTGGAGATGAATCTCGATGTCATAAGAGCCTGTCTGTGAATCCTGTATACTGTTTCTATTTCTACACTTGAGTATGTAATGTAACTATTGTAAATAATGCTTGAGCCTGTATTGTGAACCTTACTTTACCCCTGTATACTGTTGCCTGTCGCTAATGTCTATTTGTGCAACATATGTAATTACTGTATAAAAATGTTTCTAAATTGAGGCAGTATAGTGCAGTGGTCTAAGGCTCTGAGCTGCAAATTTGGTGACATCCAGCAGACCAGACCTGGGTTTGAATCCCACAGCTTCCACTTGCATACTGTGTGACCCTGAGCAAGTCACTTAACCTCCTTGTGCTCCCAGGTCGCTCCTGTAAAAAAGCTTTCAGCTTAGTGTGCTATACCTGGTTAAACAACTAAATAAAAACAAAAAAAAAATGTCTCTTTCTGTAACTAATTCCGGGTCGCTCCTGAAAAAGGGACCTCTGGTCTCAGTGGGCGTACCCGGTTACCAAAATCTAAATAAAATTTAATTGAATCTGTTGGTGTTGGTGTAATATTGTTGCTGTGGCAGTGAGTGTGATCCTCCTTGTAACTGTCTGATGGTATTGTTTTGGCTTTCGTACCTGAGCCCCAAGGCGACCCTTCCTGACTTGCTTCAGTGTATAGTTCAGTGTATATATACTGTGTATTAATGCAGTTTTATTTGCAAACAATAGATACATATTATATATGTGTGTGTGTGTGTGTGTGTGTGTGTGTGTGTGTGTGTGTATATATATATATATATATATATATATGTGTGTGTGTGTGTGTGTGTGTGTATATTATATATATATATATATATGTGTGTGTATACATGTGTGTGTATATATATATATATATATGTGTGTGTATGTATACATGTATATATATATATATGTATATATGTATACATGTATATATGTGTGTGTGTGTGTGTGTGTATGTATATATATATATATATATATATATAGTAGAGACACAGTTGCACCTCTATAGTTAGGGTTGAGTAGCATGTTTAATGTTAAACCTAAAATTTTGCACTTTAATAACTTTGCAATCAATCAATGCATTTGCTTAGAATTTCATATGCACTGTCCTATGGGGCAGATCTCTTGATGTGGCAGGTTTCATTCTGGTCGGATGTGCAGATTCTGAGATCCAGATAGTGAAAAAAAGTTAAAATCCACTTTTTTTTCAGTTTTTCCCTCATTGCCTTATGGCCAGATGGTGTGGAATTTATACACGATTTTTGTAGGATAGAAAGAACTTTGGTAGAAGAACAGACCATGAAAATTTGGTGCAATAATATTAATCTGCGGCAAAGTTATTATGTTTTTTAGTTCCCATTATATCCTATGGGACTTTTCTGAACATTCCAATCTTTAGGATAGCTGTCTTTTTTTGACAAAGGATTTGATCTCACGAAAAAAGACTGAATCTCATGAGAGCATTCCTTTTTCTTGAGAACACAAATCCTTTTCCGTAAAAGAAAATTCATTTTTCATGAGCTGCCATTTTGTTTCCTGTCCCCCCCCAAAAAAAATTGAAAACCCACAAAAATGGAGTACAGTAGATACACCAAAGCATGTATCGTGTTCATCAGGACTCCCTTACATGGATTCTGAAGTTGTTTTATGTGTAAGCAACCATGGAGGGTGTTTTTTTAGGCTTTTACATTCCTTTTTCGCCACCCTCCGATCGCTATACACACTTTCGCAAACATTTTCTATTTGCCAACATTGAGGTGCCCAATCCCCATGTTAGCAGTAGAACCCTCTGCCAGTGTGGGACACTGGGTAGCCCACTTCCAGTGTCCCCAAAAATCTTTTTTGTTTGCCGACATTGGGGCTGTTCAATCCCCGTGTCAGCACTATATCCCCTAATGCCAGTGAGGGGACACTGGGGAGCCCACTCCCAGTGTCCACAGCTATTTACAACATCCCCCAGTACTGCGGGGACTGGGAAGCTCACCCCCAGTGTCCCAAAATCTTGCTTAATGTCCCTGAAGAAAAGAAAACAGTCCCCCGACATCTCTTTTTTAACTTCCTGCAAAAAAGAAAATGGTTCTTCGTCATTTCCCCATCCCCCTCTCCCATCTCAGCCCTCCCACTGAGCAACCCACCACCCCACACCCCCCTTACCCTATACTTACCACTAGAGATCCTGGGTTGTCATCTTTAGTGGACCAGAACATGTCTGCACTCTTCTAAGCTGAACCATGAACTAAAGAATCAAGATAAGTGTCAATGGTGTTTTGAACTTATGTTGATATCCTGGCCATTTTTAGGTACTTTTGAACCAAATTTTCAACATGGGCTTTTTGGGACCCCACCTCATGAACACTGGCACTGTCATTTCATTACCCAATCCCAAAAGGTGATTTTGTAGTTGCTGTGCAAAATCACCTTTCGGGATTGAGTAATGAAATGACAGTGCCTGTGTTCATGAGGTTCATGAAGAGGGGTCCCAAAAAGCCCATGTTGAAAATGTGGTGCAGAAATACCCTAAAATGCCTGAGTTATGCTCAGTCATTGAACATTTTCTATATAGCTATTTTTTCACACCATCTCATGAACAGTACAGAACAATATAGCTGTCATTTCTCACATCCTGCCTGAAATGTGTTTATGCACCTGTGTCATGGAATGATGCAGTTGCCGCATGAAATGTCCGAGATGTCAACATATGTGCACGTGCGTAACTTTGGCCATTTGTCATATTTTCACTCCACATTTTCAGCATTGCTATTTTTCACACCACCTCATGAATAGTGCAGCTGTCATTTTTCAAATCCTGCCAAAAATGTTTTTTTCACACCTGTGGCACGGAATGGCATTACAGTTGTGCAGAATTACATTTCGATGGGGATTTGAACATTTTCTATACTGGGTACATGCGATGAGGTAATAAGAAGGTTATGTTGAACATTTGGAGTGAAAATTATTTAAGATGGAACAGTTATGACTATTTGTTGCAATTTCGCTATGCCTGCTTGTAACTTTATGGCCAGCATTAGGGCCGGAGATGTTAGTGCCACCCCCCGCTCCCTCTTCGTCTGTGCAGGGTGGCGGTGCGGTGTTAAGGTTGGAAACCCTAATGCCAGATTTCCCTACTTTTGTTGCTTTAACCCTAACTGATGCATTAATGACGTTTTTTGCAAATAAATATGTACATATATACACACACACACATGCACACATACTGTTTATATGGGTCTTCATCAAATGCCTTGCCAAGCTTTATGTCCCCATGTGAGTACCTTCCTTGAGCTACATTTTGCCCAAAACACTCACCACATACTTTAAAATTATTCATTTTTGCACAACAAAATGTTCACCCATGCTGCTAATTGGTCAAAATTGCACATATTTTATTTTGCACTTTTTGATTGCCACCTTATTCTCGCCTACTGAAAATGTGCAATTGCAGGCAATTAGTTCCATTTTATTTTCATGCAACTGACTTATTGAGTTAAAATAGCAAAAATTATTTTACAGGTATGTGACTAGTTTTAGAGAATTGGTACCCAGCTGATTTATTAACAATGGCTATTAAAATTGTTTATGTACCTTTCTAAAATGGTCTGCAAAAGCCCAGCAACCCTGAATATGGGCATGGACAACTAGCACTGGTACTGGCTTAACTAATGGAAATGCCTATTAATATTGCCTTAAACAAAGAGAGATCCAAACAGTCTTGCTTACACAGTATATTTGTTTTTATTTATTCAAGATCAAAGTAGATTCTTGAGTTGGTTCTCCAACTACCTTCATGGAAGGCAGCAACTGACCAAATATAGTAAGGTGCTCTCGGACGCCACCCCCGTGTCCTCAGAGGTCCCCCAGGGGTCAGTCCTTGGGCCCCTGCTTTTTTCCATCTTCATCAATGACCTTCCCTCCTCGGCGGCCTCCTGCAGGGCTGTCCTGTATGCCAATGACCTTGTTATCCTCACTCATTCAAAGGATATTGGGGACATTAACCACAAACCGAGTGAGGGTTTCAGGAGTGTCCATTCTTGGATACCATCCCATAAGCTGGTCCTAAATCTTAAAAAGACTCAGGCCATGCTGTTCAGTTCCCTGGCCAAGTTAAAGGCCTCCTCTGTTCCTATGTGCATCTCGGGTATTGATGGCACTCCTGTTCTCACCACCAATTCCGTCAAATACCTTAGGGTGACACTTGACCCACAGCTCAATCTTGGTCAGCATATCCAAAATGCGTGTAGAGCTATTAACTGGAAATTGGGTCTGGCTTACAGGACAATGAACAACCTTACTCCGGCTGCTCGTCTAGCACTGTCTAGAGGGGTGTTTCTACCATCCCTCTGTTATGGGTTCCTTTTGTTTGCTAATACCTCCAAGATCCACCTCTCTAGATGGACCGTTGCCTATAGTAACATCTGCCGTTTTGCTCTTGGAGTCCCTCGTCTCACTCACCACTGTGATCTGTACAGTAAGCTCAACTGGCTCTCCCCACCCAATTATTTGAATTTTGTTGTGGGCAGTTTCACGGGTAAGATACTGGCTACTGGAACCCCCCTGGACTGGCGGAGCTCCTTGTTCCAGCAGCCCCCGCTACCTACCCCCTAAGGTCACTGGGCCCTGCTATCCTTAAGGCCCTGCTACTCGTACCAAAATGGGGGGCAGGAACTTTGCGTCATGTGCCCCTAGACTGTGGAACTCCTTTCCTGTCCAGGTCCGGACCTCCCCCCAGTTGGGCCTACGCACCTCCCTGTGGAACCACTTGAAGCTCTCGTCAGTATGTGACTGTCTTAACCCTCCCTGATTAGCCTGGTCCTCTGCACAGTATACTTGAGTGTATTCATTCCATGTATCTTGCAAATGTGTAAGTTTTGTATATATATATTGCTGGTGACGTTGTGTCAGTGATGCTGTACCTTAGCATATTGACTATGATTACTGTCGTGACCTGAGATACCTTACTATGTATGTTATGCTTCTGCTGACATCTGTGTATCTGCCCTACTTGCTTCAAATTGTACTCTGTATTTTCTTTGATTTCCTGTACTCTCCCGGGTCATACCTGAAAATGGGCATGTGTTTGTCTAGTGTACTTACCTGGTTAACAAAAGCTAAATGAATAAATAAATAAATATACTTCAAGTAAACCAAAAAACATTTTGTAACTCTAGGTTACTTTACCAGGGTAAATTACATTTAAAGTATGCTTAAATTACCTTTAAGATGTGCTGTAACTTTAAATAAAATAGATGCATTTATCTTGCTATTCTGTTATCCACTGATATACAAACATCTCATTACTTTCAGTTGGAAAACAGGATCCGGATTTCCAATTGGTGAAGCATGCACAAAGTGGTATACTATGCTTACTTTCTTACTGTTAAATAAATCAGATCTCACTTTCTTTATGTCGTGCAGTTTTTTCATCTAAAAAGAAAAAGGCTGTCTAACATAAAGAAAGTGAGATCTGAGTTATTTAAATTTTAGTTGACTTGGAGTGGCCCACTGAAGTGAAGTTTGTTTCCAGGTGTGATATGGGCATGGGGGTATACAGTTGGGAGACACAGAAAAGCAAAAAAAAAAAGTGCTGCAGTACAGACATATAATTGATTTATATCAGGGATTCAGGTGTAAGTTGTACATAATGGGCCAGATATTCTGAAATGTGCCAAAGGCAGGCGCAAGGCCGGCGCAGTGCAAATTCAATGTGTCATGGCACAATGGGTGCCATATTCAGAGGTTGCACACGCCGAACTGCTACAGCGCATGTCAGCTGAATACGGCACAGTTGCGCTATGGCACAACCAGAGATGCACTAGCACAACCAAGGAAATGTGGAGCACAGACAAGAAGCCCAGGGACAAAGTCGGGGAAGCCCAGTGACAATGGGCACAGGACACCACCTGCAGGGCACACTGGTGCACACACAAGCACAGAACAGGAGCGATGAATGCCCAACACACAATGAGGCACAGCTATCAACAGGGGTCCCGTGCACCACAGCAACTGGAGCCAGGCCACTGGCAGTGGACAAGTGCATGCCCCTGAACCGTACCCCAGACTACAATGGTGGCATGGCCAGCTGGGGACCGGAGATGACACTGGCAATGCAGGTCTGCCAATGGTGCCCCCCCAGCTCACCAGGCAGCCGGCTGTGGCCACTGCCACACTGCAATGGGTGTCCACCCCCATGTCCCTGGTGCCACTCACACCAGTGCCCACACGCACACAGGCAGCCCACACGCTAGGCAGGAACTGAGCTAGGGCCCAGGCAGAGGGCCAGACCCCACAGGACCGGTCGCCCAAAAGGGGATACAGACACCCCACCCCAGCATGCAGACAGGTCCAGCAGGAGGATCCCGACTGTGTGCCACCCCCGCACACACCTGCTGCCCACCCCTGACCACAAAACCACAGCGACCCTGCAGGCACAGAGCACACCCATCACACTGGGAGATGGCCCCCACCACAAGGTGGCACACCACTGTACACAGCTGTGAACCACAGAAGCACCGCATGGCCCCCCTGCACAGACACCACCAACCAACACCTGACCACTGCAGCATGGCTCCACACGCCACCTGCAAAGCAGACATGGAGACAGGCATGTAGCTGAAAAACGCTTTATAAAGTTTAAAACCACAACAAAAAACAAGGTAACAGGGGCAGGGACAGGGGAGGTACAATAAAGAGTGGGGACAGGTAACAGGGGCTGTACAATGGGAAGGGGTACTGTGGAGGAACAGGACCAGCAAGGGAAAGGAGGGATAGGAACAAGGACCCTCAACAGTGGCCATGGCCTGCCGCCACACCACTTTTCTGCTTCCTCCAGTCTGCCGCTGACATCCTCAGCAGGGAGACCATAGCCACCAGCACCCTCCTCACAACCACTAGTATTTGTCGCAGGAGCCTGGTGTGTGTTCGCTGAGCACATGGAGCAGGATGCCATCCGACACCTATGGCATGGGACAAGACAGGCAATCAGTGCAATGGCCCAGTGACATATGCCCACCCACAACATGCAATGGATGGTGGAACCACATACCCCTGGAGTGCCCGGAATGGATGCCAGTGGGGGGAACAATGCCAGCCAACAACACAGTACACCACAGTGGTGTAGAGAGGTGGATGCAGCTGTGCAGCGGCCACAAGACTGCACCGTGACAGGCACATGGCACACAGCAACAGCAGCACCGCAGCACAACTGGTGACATCCATGCGCACTCCCACCCCACCAATAGCCAGTACACTGTGGCCAAGGGATGACATGCAGTGGCATGCATGACAGACCATGCAGCACACACACAGCTGTCACAGTGCTTGGCAGAGGCAGCCATGGTGTTGCCTGATCCCCACCACTACCCCACTGTGTCACTGAGAAGGAATGTGGAAATGCATACCTGCCCCACACTGTGCAGCTGGAGCCACCTGCTACCCACCTGGCTGTGCCACCCTTGCTGCCTCTGCTGCCACCCTGGCCCATCTAGAGTCTTCTGGCCCTGTAGAGGGAATGAAGAGAAGTGGACGTCAGTACACAGACATGCATGAGGAGCCTCCCACCACCACACAGCCCGCCATGCACTGAGTGCATCCCCGTTTGTCTGTAGGCCCACATGCCAGCACGGCTGCCACTGGTGCAGCAGTCATGCCCGATGCGAGACACCCCAGGCTGACAATGTACCCCATCTGCAGGCCATGCCATGCAGCCCTACCAACACTACAGTACAACACCTGCACATCACAGCAACATGAGCACACCTACCTGGCTGTGGCACTGAACCATGCAGGACGCATGCCTGCAGACACCACAGGTGGTCCGGTGCCCTCCTCTGCAGATCCCCCTTAGTGGTGCTTGCACTGCTCTGTCAAGTGACCAACACCAGTCCGCCATTCCAGGGACTCCACCACATGGTGCCACACCTCCACCCTGCTGCAGTGGCACCTAGCCAAACAGCTGGCTGAGCTACAGCCACCGGGTTGATCAGCTCAACCTCAAACCAGTTGGCTGCCCTCATGTTCTGCCTCTGTCCCATGATGAACCACTGGGTTACACAGGAACAGGGTTGTGTATCAGTGCACGTGCCTGCCACATGTGCAAGACGCATGATAGGGCACACAAGGCCGAAATCGCACAGCACGTGGCTGTACAGTCACTGTGCAGTGCAGGGCAATAGCGCAGTTCTGGGCATGCACAGTATGCTGGGCCTAGTGGGGTCATGCCAGGACCCGTGGGTCAGAGGTCAGCCCACCCTGCGTGCAGTGAACAGGTGCATGATACAGGCAGTGAACACATGCGTGATGGCATACTGGTGCAGCATGCGCTGTGCCATAGCATCATGCATCTGCACAGGATGCACGATAGTGGTGTGGCCAATGCCACACACATGCTCACTGCAGGCACATGCACTGCATATGTGCGGGTATTGCGCCACAGACTTGCTCCAGTGCAACTCTATTGTGCATGGTGCAATCACGCAATATTCATACGCTGCATGCAAATCACCTCATGAGCCAATGCATGGCATAGTGGGGTGCATTATCATATCATTACAATTGCGCACAGGCGATTTTGCATGCCTTGCACCTTAAAAGCACAGAGGAACAGCACAGGCCACAGACCGGTATTGCATCCGCTCAGGTACATGACCAGCAACATGGGAGTTCAAGGCCTCATCACACACTGCTACTGGGTGCTGCAATGCAACGTGCTGGCACTGACCCTCACTGCTTTCCATGTCCACAGGTGGAAGAATGTTGGGAGGTGAAGGAGAGGAGAGCCAGGGGCCTGCTCGCAAGCACAGGCCAAACTTTACTGCTGCTGAGACCACTGCCCTCTTTGAGGCCTATATGGATCGGAAGGGCCTACTCAGCGGTACAATGGGCATGCCACAGGAGCGTGCGGTGGCCTGGGGGGAGGTGGCCTATTACATGAACACCCACAGGCACCACTACCGCACCATCCAGGAGTGCAAGAAGAAGGTTGGCACAGACAGGAAACATATCAAGGACAAGGTTGCAGCCATCCGGGCATCCCGTAGGGTGACCAGTGGCGGGCCGTTGACTGTGCCACTGCTGACTGCCAAGGAGGAGCTTGGTGGTGGAGGGCATGCCTGGTGGTAGGTTCCAGACAGGTGGCAGCCCCGCACTGCATGGTGAGTATGTCCAGCTGACAGGTTTGCCTGTCGTGGGCATGTCATGTAGGTGTGTCTGAGGCCTTGCCCACCGCCCCGTGCGTATCTGGATGCAGACACACAGTGCGGCATGGTGGTGGGTGGAAACAGTGGCATGGGTGGGGCTAGATGGGGGGTGTGGGCAAGGTGGGGCTGGGGGGGAATAGGGTGTGAGGGGGTGTGGGGGTGGCCATGGGGTTTGCTGCTCCACTGACACACTGTTCTTGGTTTGCAGCACCAGCACACCTCCATGCAGGGGAGCGGGCGGAGGTGGCTGCAGACATGGATGCCTGACTCTCGAACTCAACATGCATCCAGAGCTGGGACAGGCCATGTCTTGGCAGGGCTGGGCATCTGGCCGTACCTGAAATGGGGTCGGATGACCCTCTGGCTGGGTTCCTGCATGATGACAGCCTGGAGGTGCTGTGTGCAGAGACCCAGCTCAGCGTGTCATCCAGCACTGATGATGACCTCACACAGGTACTGGAAAGCATAGGGGCCATGGTGGCTGACAAGCCCCTACTTGCCACACAGGCACCAGCAGGTCCCAGCACTGTGCGTGCAGCCCCCCATCCCCGCCTTTGCGGCTGTGTGAGGCACTGCGGCCATGTCCGGTGTGGGTGGTGGTGGTGGTGCTGTGGGTACGGCGGAGGCGGCGCTCTGCCCAGCAGACAGTCAGGCAGCAACAGCAGGATGCAGGTGATGTTGGGCAGCATGCTACAGTGCCCACCGCTGCTGCACCAGGCAACACTGTGGACCCTGTATAGCCCACTGTGCAGCATCCACCTGAGTGGGAGGCTATGCAGTGGCGTGCCAAGACACCTCCCCCAGCACAGCAGCCAGACCAGGAGGACCGGGAGGCTGAGAGGCTGTGGGAGCACACCCGGTTACTGCGGATCTCTGTGGAGAACCAGGCATTGCTTACTAGTGAGGTACACGCACTGCGGGCAGTGGTGTGCCAGATGGCCAAGCAGCAGGATAGGGGCGATGCGCGACTTATGGACAGGCTTGCCCAGATGCAGGAGGCCTCGACTGCAGCATTGAACCACATGACCGGTGCCATTGTGGCATCAATGGACTGCATGGCCGATGCCATTGCAGCTGGGCCAGTGGCGGCAGTGGCCCCTGGGCTCAGCCATATGCAGAGGACCCCCCGCAGTGCACTATCCACCCCCTGGTCCCGCATCTGATGACACCGGCACAGCGGATGCCAGGATCGGACTTCAGCATCCCAGACACCCCGGGGCAGGCCTGTTTGTCTGCCAGGACACCCCTGCATGGACTCGGTCGTGGTCCCGCACATCAACCCCTGGGTGGCATCTGACACCCTCCCCCATGGCTGATGTGCAGCAGGCATCTGACGGTTGGCCCCAGTGCAGCTGCCCATGTGGCTGTAGCGGTTGTGGGACTGTGCAGTTGGTGTGATGTGTCTGCTTCCCCACCCTGCAATCCACTGCTGTGGCCACACGCACCCATGGGGGGTGGTGGTGCAGCATGCATGTGGTGGCATGCATGTGTGCTGTGCTGCTTGCCCCTGTGTGTGTGTGTGTGTGTGGACCATGCTGCTGGGGCATGTGGCATGGATATGATGATGGCAGCCATGCACCGGTGTCATGCATCTGATCCATGCCATGTCCCTCACCCTGTGCATGTGTGGGGGTGTGTGTGGGGGTGTGTGTGTGTGACTGCCTGTGCACATGCTACTGTTGCGTGTGTCTGTGTGTGCATGCCCGTGTGTTTGTGGTCCTGCCCTATCTAATGTACCCCCCATCCCAGCATGCCTGCTACTACTTTGCCCATCCTGTCCCCTGTGGTGTGTGCTGGGCTGTGTGGGCCATGCCTGTGTGTCTGTGTACTCACCTTTGTTGTCTGTAATGCTCTCTTGTGATCGTGTCCCGGTGCCAACGTGCCTTCTGCACCATTTTGGGGTCTCTCCTGTCAAGTGGTGCCTGCCCACCACCCTCTGGACCTTCTCCACCATCGTCCCCGCTGCTGTCACCCTCATCTGCCTTGACTACTATTCCACAGTCAATGGCCATGTTGTGTAGGATGCAGCAGGCCAGGAATATGCCACGGGCTTTCAATGGGCTATATTGTAGGGCACTGCTTGATCTGTCTAGGCAACGGAATTTCATCTTTAACATGCCAAAGACATGCTCGATGATGTTGCGTGTTCTGGTGTGTGTCTCGTTGTATCTTTCCTCCATGGGGGACGATGGTCGACATTATGGGGTGAGCAGCCATGGCCTCAGTGGGTATGCACTGTCACCTGTGTGGGTGACAACATGGTTATCCCTGTGCTGTACTGTGCTGCCACCCGTTCCCTTCCAGCCACCACATGCACATCACCTACCGCCCCATCCTCCCTCACCCGCCCCTGATGCCGTGTCTCTCTGCTACCCTGGAACACGTCCTAAAGTAGGTAATTTACAAGAGGAAGGTGCGTGTAAATCAAATATAATATGTAGAGTATAAAAATGATGAAGAAAATGGACGGAAACATATTTAGAAATTAGCTCTAAGAGAGATTGGGGGGGGTTAATTGCAGGTACAGATATGTACAGTGCAGACAGATCGCGGAGAACTTTGAACAGGAAAAGTGAGAGTGCAGAGAACAGAGTCAGAGGCAGGATATTCTAGATGAGAGGGAGACAGGGGAAGAAGGCAGACTGTCCAAGTGTTATGTTACATTGGGGAGAGAAAGAGGAGGAGTCAGAGGAGCAAAGGGGGTAAGAAGAGGGGAAGGATGGAGTAAGGAGAGACAAATTTGGCAGTAGTTTCCATGGGAAATACTCTAGCCAAACATCCAGCTGCAGTCTATAGCCTGTGGGGCACAATCAGTGGGGTAGACTCTTACCTTGACATTTGAAACTGTTTTTGTAGTGAATCTGGATGCAGTACTTTCAGATGCCACAACGCTGGAAGCATCTTTAGCAGAAGAGTGAGGATTTATTTAAAATGTTCTCCCCCAAGTTTTTCTCCTTTTTCCCACAGTGGCACAGTACTTCTGACTCAAAAGATGGATGAGTGACTGCCATCATAGTTGACATCAAGGCAGCAGAGTCGGGCCTGCTCCAGGAGGAGGTCAGGTGTTCCTAAATCAGGAATACCAAAGTAAGGAAGACATAATCAGTCAGTAGGACCAAAGAATTATGTATTTTATTTAAAACATCGGTGTGTGTGGATAAAAAATAGTTAATGAATGGGCAAATGAGCCTGGGCACTTAGAGGTATCAAAACATATTCATCTGGGAATGCAGTTGACATCAATATTGCTCTGATATGTGTTACTCTGACAGGTGGGGTGAATGCCAAGTGCCCCCACGGAGAGCTAAGTATTGTATCGCTGTGATGTACTCAGCCTGCAGCCAGCTCCCATGGGAATCCCAGTATGTCTGTAAACTCCTATATTCTAAGTGATGACAAGATGGGCCGAACAAAAGCCTTAAAAATCCTCCATAATTATTTACAAACAATTTTCTTTCTTTGTTTTCTTGTTGTGTCTCATCTAGAGCAAAAGTGGTTAGCCATGAAGCATGATCTTCCACATGGCATCACAAGACACTGCTGTGGTGCCAAAGGGCCAGCATGAATGAGAAACAATTTTCAAGTTAGTAGCTGAATTAAATACTGTAATCCATTACCTGTATATGAAAGAGTAGTCTCATTTTTATGGTGCTCAGGTGTGAGTAATATAAAACAAATGGATAAGGAAGGCATCTGTATCTTTCAATACTGTAATTTCTTCATGCAGTTGATGATGGGTACAAAGATGTGAAGCTCACTAGGGATGCTCCAGATTCCACTCAGCATCTTTCATCCTTCATCTGCAGATCGTAGTGATCGGTGAGTAACAAACCTGGACTGAACTTAAACCAATTAAATTCAAGACACAGGAGAGGAATGAATGATAAAGCCAAGTGTAACACTGATAGTAGCAGGGAAGGAATGTGCCAAGGGAGCAGCAGTGAGCAGTGTTGAGCACCCGGCCAGGTTTCAGTAAGTACCAGGCTTATATCTGATAAAATGAGGTTGCTGTTGCACAGAGACAAGTAGAATCATTTCAGAGTTAAAAAAGAAATCCATATGCTGTGGCATACTGTGAGTATGGTAACCAGACAAGCAGGGTGATCAATCACAGATGAAACACAAGGATCAAATCTGTAATCCTTATTCTGAGACTGAAAAGAAATGTACTGCAAATCCAGTGATTCCATAAAGAAATCTGTGAAATGCTCAAAAGGTGACTATTAGAATTACCCCAGAATCGGTACCCTGTGTGGTCCCCACATGTGTACAACTCCCCACCCTTTCTATCAGGTTGCCGATCAGCCTGACTGTGCCCATGATGGCATGAGTACTCCCATGTCTAGGGGCAATTTTGATATTTCAGCTCACCTGGAGCCTCTTGCAAAAATCACTGTTAACCATTTCACCTCTCTCCCTTCACCAGGAGGTACTGAGACTGGGCACCTTTGGTTTGATGTAAATAACCACCCCAACCCAAGGATTTCTAGTCCTTGACTCTCCTTTCCTGAGCCAGATGGTACTGGTGGCACATAGCTAAATCATACTGGTCACAGAGACCTAAATCAGTTCAACTGCTATACAATTAATTAGGTAGCTTCTTCACAGTTCCCTTGGTCCTGGCACTGCTGCTTGCGGTCTTAGCTACGTGTCTATCCTGGACTCGCCTTGTCTGTTGGTTCTGGCACTTGCCAAGCCTTTTGGAACATTAATGGTCCCACCATTATTACTACTAGTACTGCCAATCTCAGTTACCCAGATTTGATGTGTTTCTTGCCCACAGTGAGCCTTGTATGCAAGCTGGCTTCAGGAAGTCCCACTCCACACCTAGCTACCTCCTCTAGCTCTCTGACTCCAACCTGTCTGCATGGACCAGGGCCTAATCACCTCCACCATCTTTGTTGATCTGGCCAAAGTCTTTGACATTGTCACACTCCCTTCTCCTGGACAAGCATAAGGCAACAGAGTTCTCTTCTCCTCAATCAGCTGGTTCTACTCCTACCTAGAGGGAGGTCACAAACTCTCCATATTGGAGACATCCATTCCTCTCCACTCCTGATCTGCTCAGGAATTCCTAAAGATTCAGTCTTGGGCCTTATATTCTTCTCCATATTCCTAAATAACCTCCCCTCTGCCTGTTCCTTTGCATCCATCCACATGTACGCAGATGACACTGTGCTGTTTGCTTCTCTCCTCTGCTGGTGACCTTACTATCCATCTCCAACAGTATATTAACAGTGCTCAGTGCTGGTTCCATTCAGACCTTCTGTCCCTGAATGGCAAGAAAACTGTCTCCCCGACTTTTGGCTCTAGCAGAGGCTCGCCAGACTCTTACCCCCCCGACCCGCATACCCTTGATGTTATTGCAATTGAGGAGGTCTCCTACTTTAAATACCTCAGTGTCTGGCTGGACACGCACCTCAATTTCTCTGTACACATTGATGTTATCTACCATCACCAAAGAAGAAGGAACCTGGGGGTAATCATATCTGATTACCTAAAGGTGGACAGACAGTGTGACAAGGCATTGGGGAGAGCTAGTGGGATGGTAGACTGCATAAGGAGGGGTATCACCATAACAAAGAGAAAGATGGTTTCACCACTGTATAGATCACTGGTGAGACCTCACTTAGAGTACTGTGTCCAGTTCTGGAGACCACTTCTCCAGAAGGACATAGACAGGGTAGAGGTGATCCAGAGGAGGGCAACCAAAATGGTGCAGGATCTACATCACAAGCCCTATGAGGAGAGACTGAAGGACCTCAAGATGTAAGATGGAGGAACGGAGGGAGAGGGGGAATATGATAGAAATGTTTTAATACCACACAGGCATAAATAAGTTTCAAGAGGGAAGCATTTTTCAGATGAAAAGATGCTCAAGAACAAGGGGACATGCTATGAAGCTGGAGTGGGGAGGCTCAGGTCAGATGTGAGGAAGTACTTCTTCACAGAAAGAGTGGTGGATGCCTGGAACAGCCTCCCAGCGAGGTGGTGGGGGCAAAAATGGTAATGGGCTTCAAGAATGCATAGGATAGACATAAGAGAACCTTAGAGGTAGGGAAGGGGGCTAAAGGCCGGAGATCAAGTACGGTCTGCGGTGTTACAGTAGGTAGGGAAAATGGGCAGACTAGGTGGGCCAAGCGGTCCTTATCTGCCACTAGTATCTATGTGTCTGTGTTTCTATTGCCATATTGGCCCCCCCTTTCACTTTTTTTGCCATTTTGCTTTGGTCTGCCCCCCTCATACCCACCACTGCTCTGTCTACCCCTCCCTCTCTCTCACTTCCCTTGTTGCTAGATGTTTCACCCACTGTACTTTCTTCACTCCCAGATTCTAGTTTGGCTGTCTCCCTCCCCCCATCTCCACCACCTTCCACAACCCCTCTGGAAAACTGCTTCCCATTCCCTCTCTCTTCCCCCCAAGAAAACGTCTATGGCTATGCTGCCTTCTTGTATCATTTTCCTAGGCTTTGGTCCTCTCTTCCCCTGCCTATCCACTCAGCCTTGTCCTTTTCCTCCCTCAAGTCCCTTCTTCATGACTTTATTACCTCTTTCTGCAACTGTTGCTGATCCCTGACCCCTGTTCCCTAATCCCAATGTTGTTGATTGTCCTCTTACCCCCTCCTGGCTATAAGCAATGACCTAACCCCCTGGGTTAACTGCACCTAAATAGGATAGTCATAACTTCTTAGCTTTTCTCCTGCACTGGCTTTGATAGCTCTTGCACTTTAGCAGGCTGGGTAGTGGTAATCTGCTTCTGTCTGGCATTGCTCCCATTTCTGTTATGCAATTGCATCCCAGTACTGTAGTGCACTTGTACCTTAAGTTTGCATTGTGTTACATCTTTATTTTGTGTTACACTGAGTATCTGCCTGTAAGTCGTGATTGAGCATTGTTATGTATATTGATGTTTATTTTATTGTATTTTTTACTGTATTTTCTTTTCTACTGCACTTTACTTTACGTATTTTCACTTGCATATCTTGTATTGTATACCTTCTTTCCCCATCCCCCCAGAACGCATCTGGAAATGAGCTGGTAAAAGCTTAGTATGTTTTTCCTGGTGAAACATTTGAAATAAATAAATTATATAACAATAAGAATTTATAACCATATGCTGACAAGGCGCCCAAAAAATTCAGGGTGAATTAATGGCCTTGAGCCCAGCAGGCCAACGTCCATAACTGTGCCCTGGTGCTTGGAAGATTATGATGCCCCCACACATGGCAGGACCCACAGCTGCTGAAGCTCCACTTTCACTGCGACACCTTGTAGTACTTCTCTGTCAAGGGACTGCCTATTTTTGAATCCACAAGCCCCCAGCTTTACATTATTGTGGACCCTCCCCACATTCTCTGAATAACTCTCCTACCTTTACCCTCAGAGATTTTCTCTTTATGTGACTCAGTTTGCAGCTCTGGTCCTGGTTCTGTTTCGTCCTCTCATGTCGTCAGATTGTTTAACTGCTTACTTACTGATGTTGACCCCCACATCAGCCACAGTCTCACAGTCCTTCTTCTAGGGAACCCTCCTAGGCCCAAGTGCCATTAGCTGGTACTCCTTGAGGGCTTAACGCCAGGATTCCATTACCTCTTAGGATCACACTAACTGTTCCCTTCTAAGGCCACCTAGCTTGATTCCCACTTCTGATCCTCGGGTCCAGGAATGTCTGAGTACAAGAGGTTCACCCTGGCTGTGCAGATGTATCATGTAACTCCTCTGATGAGCAAGTTCTCAGAACCTCATGCCAGCATGAGGGTGGAAAGGGGCCCCTATACCCAGGCAGGTGCCCACAATGGGAACTGTAATCACTTGTCCCATGTCATGAACTACCCACTTGGCAAACCACAGCATGTAACCCATCCCTTTATTAGTGTATTACTAATCCCTTCCTATACCCAGCCTTGAAATCCAGCATGCCTTCTATACCCAGCCAATACCCTGGCTTAGGGCACTGCACTGGTCCCTTGCCCGTGCTTGAGGGCAACTGCTCAGTGAAGGCACCTGGGCTATGATACCCTTTCCCCTACTGCTGCTGGGATAATAAGCCTTTTTCACAAGGACCCCTTTTATAATCTCTGTGTGCCTCTATTTTTCACTATTGCTCAGAGGATGATGCACAGGCACTTTGTCCCTCTAATGGGCACAGGTAGTTACATCCCTACCCCCTACTTTTCGGGAGGGGTTTCTTATACTTCTCCCCAGATAAATGTTTCCATTTCTGCGGGTGGATCTCCTGAGAGAGGTTAAGGGAGAATCCTCAGTAGATGTTGTCACCATCTGAGTGCAGCTGACATCGACCCAAGCTGTGAAAATGCGTGGGGTGCTGCATACATTTGGTGAAATGTGAAATGTTCACAGAAAAGTTAGAGTATACCACACTGGCAGAGCACCATGTGGATGCAGAGCCCCAATCACCACTGAGACAGCCACCCTACAGAGTCCCAGAAGGAGCAAAACATGCCAAAGAGGGGGAGATCAAGGAGATGCTGGCTCTTCAGGTGATCCAAGAGTCCAGTAGTCCCTGTATCTTCCCAGTGGCACTGATCCTCAAAAAGGATGGAACCATGAGGTTCTGCATTGACTACAGCAAGTGCAAGAGCTGCACTGAGTCAGATGCATACCCCATGCCCTGGACGGATGAGGTCTTAGAGAGTTTAGGGGAAGAACTGTACCAGTGTTCACCATAGACCTGACTATTGGAAGATACCCCTGATAACTGAAGCCAGAGAGAGGTTGACCTTTGTCACCCCATTTAGATTATTCAAGTTCGTGGTAATGCCACTGAGGATGAAGAATGCACCAGCCACCTTTCAATGGCTCGTGGACCACACTCTGAATGGAACAGGAGACTTTGCTCTGGCATACATGGAAGATCTATTGCCAGACTTGGGAGGATCACTTCAGGCATATGACCAAGGTGTTCTGCCAACTGCAGGCTGCTGGGCTGACAGTCAAAGTGGAGAAGTGCCAGATAGGAGTGGCACAGGTGTCATAACATGGACACGGGGTGGGGAGTGGGTACATCCAGTCTGAGCCAGTGAAAATAGAGGCCATACAGGGATGGGCCACTTTGCCACACCCACGACCAAGAGAAAAGAATGGGCCTTCCTAGGGATGACAGAGTACTACCATACGTTTGTGCCAAATTTCAGCAGTGTGCCCAAACCCATGTCTGATCTCACCAAGAAGAATATGCCGGAAAAGGTTAAGTGGACTATGAAGTGTGCATCAAAGATGGAGGTGAGTTCTTTGAACCTATAACCCAACCTGTCAGCCTGAACTCTGGTTTAAATGTGCTATGCTGGTTGGTTTGAGGATAAGGCAGTTTTTTTTACTATTTGATGACATGATGGAACGTTCACAAAAGTTGAGAGGCAGGAGACACAACTCACAAAAAGGACCAGTTTATTGAGCAACTGAATCACAGAAATCAGGACAGGAAAATATGTGAACAACAACATTTTCACATTTAAACAATTCTGTTACTACTGATGGGGGACAGGTGGGCCTGTAGGCACAATGACTCCAGGAGGAGGAGGTCATCAGATCTCCACCCATACCAGTAGAAAGGATCTGGAGGGTAAAGGGGAAGCAAAGCACTCAGCAATGGGGGGGTGGGTGGCAAGCAGAGGGGAGAAATGGAAAAGAAAGAAGCAGGGAAGGGAAAAGGGACCAGATTCTAGGTGGATGGTGGTGTCCCTGAATGCACAAAGTCTCAGAAACAATATGGATGACCTGCAGGTGCTATTAGCAGAAGAGGGGGGTGGACATCGCAGCAGTCACCAAGACTTGGGCCACACCAAACCATGACTGGGACCTCTCAATCTCTGGGTATAAATTATACAGGAGAGATAGGGATGTAGGGAAGGAAGGGTTGGCAGTTTACACCAGTGAGGGTATAACACGTATGAGGGAGGAGTCATAGGAGGGAAGGGCGGAAGCAATGTGGGTTCAGTTACTGTCTAATAGAAGAACGAAGGTGAGATTGAGGGTGGTTTACAAACCACCCAACCAGGAAGAGGAAAGGGACAGGGGAATTGAACTCACAAATATTGAATGCTGCAGGGAAGAAAGAGGTGATATAGTGGGAGACTTCAGTCTGCCCAAGGTAGACTGGAGCATACTGACCATGACCTGCCAGGAGCCAGCTGATCTTAGAAGCATTGCAAAATGGGTTCCTGACACAGGGCATCACATAAGCCACATGGGAGGGGGCAATCCTTGATCTAGTGCTCATGAATGGAGTGCACGTACATGATATAATGATCAAGGAGCCCCTGAGTAGAAGTGACCATTGCACAGTGTGGTTCCAGCTGGATATGATCAGTGAAAACGTCCCCACTAAGATCAAAATCCTGGTTTTTAGGAGGGCAGACTTCAAGAAGATGGATGAGTTGCTAAGGAGGCACCTGATGGGCATCATGGCAGATATGGGTGTGGACCAAAGGTGGTTTATCATTAAGAAGATAATAATGGTTGCCATTGAGGAGTGCGTTAGACTCAGGGGGAAGAACTCAAGCGTCAAAGCATCCAGCTGGTTTAATACTGAGGTAGCCCAGGCAATAAGTGACAAGAAGTCAGGACAACCAAGAGAAAGGAGGACAGGGAGAATTACTTAAAGATGGCTAGGAGCAAGTAAGGTAGTCTGGTGGGCTAAGGCTCAGAAGGAACTGCAGATATCTGAGGGAATTAAGAAGGGTGAGAAGGCCTTTTTTTGCTGTATATGTGAGAAAAGGAACAAGAAGGATGGGATTGTTAGGCTTCTGAAAAGAGGCAGGTGGGTAGAGGAGAATGGGGAAAAACACAGGTACTAAACGAATACTTCTGTTCCATCTTCACCAGGGAGAAAGATGGACTAATGCCAACAGGAGGGAGAAGAGGGGTGGGGGGGGTGCTTGAAAGTAGTAGAGGGGATAGAGTGAGGAAAGGGCTTCTAGCATTGAAGGTGGACAGATCGCCAGGCTTAGACAGCATACGCCCAAGGGTGCTAAGGGAATTGGCAGATGAACTTGCGGATCCATTGGCAGGCCTGTTCAATAGCTCACTGGAGTAGGGCACGGTACCACAGAATTAGAGAATGGCATATGTGGTGCCCCTTCATAAGAGTGGTCCCAAGGATGACCAAAAGAATTGCAGCATGGTCAGTCTGACCTCAATCATGTGCAATCTAATGGAGACCATACTTAGGGAAAGGTTGGTAGAGCATCTAGAGGAACATGGCCTCCAGTATACGTGGCAGCATGGATTTATGGGAGGAAGGTCATGTCAGATGAATCTGATTGACCTCTTTGACTTGGTCACTAAAACAGTAGACAGGGGCCAGACAGTGGTTATCCTTTACCTGGACTTCAGCAAAGCCTTTGGACTCTGTACCCCACAAGAGGTTGATCAGGAAGTTGGCAGATCTTGGGATTGGAGAGAAGATGACCAGATCGGTGGAAAACTGGCTGAAGAGCTTGACCCAGAGGATGTTAGTAGGGAGAGAGTTATCTAGCGCCATGGAGGTTAGCAGTAGGGTCCTGCAGGGCTTGGTGCTAGGACCGGTGTAGTTCTGTGTCTTCATTCAGTGATACTGGGGATGGCATTAAGGGCAAAATGTGCCTATTTGTGGATGATACCAAGCTCTGTGGGAGGGTGGACAAAGCTGAAAGGATACAGGAACTAAAGGAGGATCTGGAAAAACTTGAGAGATGGTCCAGGATTTGGCAGTTGGCTTTAATGCATAGAAATGCAAAGTTATTCACATTGGAGCCAAGAATCCCATGACGGAGTATGTCCTGGGAGGGGTCCAGGTATCTGCAACAGAGGAGGAGAAGAATCTGGGAGTGATGATCTCTAGTGACCTGAAGCACTCCACATAGTGCAGGAAAGCAGCAGTAAGGAGATCAGCAGCAGGCAAGAGGAGGTTACATTACCCTTGTACAGGTCACTGGTGAGGCCACATCTGGAGTATGGAGTACAGTACTGGTACCCACACCTTAGAAAGGACATTAATCTGTTGGAGACGGTCAAGAGGAGGGCAACAAAGATGGCCATGGGCAGCAGGATAAAGCATACGAGGAGAGGTTATAGGCTCTGAACATGTACTCATTGGAGGAGAGGAGAGGAGAGAGGGGGCATGATTGATTGATACAGGCTTATACTGGCGAGATGGTCTGCATCTGTCCAGCAGGGGAACCAGGATATTAGGTGATAGGTTTAAGTGCTTGATTGGCAAGCTTTTAAACTAGCTAAGGGGGGAGGCACTGAAATGAAGCAGGGAATTCCCAGCCTCCCCCCACAAAACAGTGTAGTTAGCGAGGGAAGCACCAAGGTTAGAGAGGTTGATAGGGAGCAATGCAGGAGAAAATGGAACCAAATTAATTCTGCACTGAAACAGAAATAAGGAAAAGACTTTCAACTTGAAAGCCTTTTCCTTGTTTTTGTTGGAGTGCAGAATCACCTTGGTTCTTAGTCTCTGGAACTGGCAGTTCTTTTTTCTTTCACTGAGGGTTCTCCTGAGCACATCTGAAGCTACCATACCAGGGGAAAATGGAGAAAGAGGCAAAAGCAGTAAGTACAGGTATGAGGCCAAAAGGGGCAAGGCCACCAACAAATGGAGGGCAATGAGTACCAATGTCCATAGTCTTGGTAACAAGCTTCCTGAACTAGTGTCCTTGATGGAAGATGGACGCCTGGATATTGTGGCAGTCACAGAAACATGGTACAAAAAGAACCATGACTGGGATGTCAACATGCCAGAGTACACAGTCTACAGGAGGGATAGGGAGGCTAAAAGAGGAGGAGGAGGAGGAGTAGATCTCTATGTAAGGGAAGGGATCAAGGCAACAGAACTAAAGGGTAAACAGAAAGGAGTGGAGGCACTGTGGGTCACCCTGGAGACAGGAAATGGCACCACAATCCGCATGAGGGTTGTATACAGACCCCCATCTCAGGGGGAGGAAATAGAAAGGGAAATGATATGAGGCATATTTAGAATAACAAAAAAGGGGAAATATTGCTGATGGGGGACCAAAATATGCTGGATGTTAACTGGAGCACATTTGCTGCAGCCACATCCAAGAGCAACATCATTCTCGATGCCCTACAGGGGGCATGCCTCAGACAGCTAGTGTTGGAATCCACTCAAGAGGGTGCAATCTTAGACCTAGTACTCTCAAATGGGGACAGTGAGAGGATCTTGGATTTAGAAGTGGGTAGCCATCTAGGAACAAGCGACCACCAAACAATGTGGTTCACGATAAATGCAGCTTTGGAATCGAGCCATACAAAAGTGGTGGTACTGGACTATAGGAGAGCTGACTGTGGCAAAATGGGAGAGCAACTAAGGAATGCACTAGCAAGTAAGCAGGAAGAAGGGGTGGAGGAACAATGAGGAAGAATCAAAAATGCCATCCAAGAAACAACAAGCCTTTGTGTGAAGGAAATAAAACAAAACAAAACAAAGGAAAAAACACCATGGTTCTCAAAAGATGTGGCAGGGAAGGTTAGGGAGAAAAATATATCACTCAGGAAGTATAAGGAATCATGAAAGGAGCAGGACAGAGAACTGTATCAGTTAAGGCAGAAGGAAGCAGGAAAGGCAGTCAGAATAGCAAAGGCCCAAATTGAGGAAAAGATAGCCAACTCAGTTAAGAAGTGGGATAAAACTTTTATAGGCATATTAGTGAGCAAAGAAAGACCAAGGGAAGGATTGTGAGACTTAATAAAGGGGAGGGTGTGTGAGCAGCGGGTGACAGTGGCAGAGATACTGAACGAATACTTTTGTGAAGTATTCAGAAAAGAAGAGGAGGGGGAGGTATCTAAACCAAACAATAGAAGCACTCTGGATAGGGGGATCGATACTAGTCCATTCATGGAAGAAAGGGTCCTGGAAGAACTCCTAAAACTCAACATGGACAAGGCAATTGGGCCTGATGGGATTCACCCCAAAATTCTAAAAGAACTAAGGGCAGAACTAGTGGCATCACTTACTACTCTTTTTAACAAATCATGGGAGGATGGTGTGGTACCTGAGGACTGGAGGAAGGCAGATGTGATTCCTCTTCACAAAAGTGGGAGCAATTCAGAGGCAGATACAGTAACTACAGGCCTGTTAGTTTGACCTCAGTGGTGGGGAAAATGATGGAATCACATCTAAAATAAAGAATTGCTGAGTACCTAGAGGCCAGCGGGGCACAGGACCCAAGGCAGCATGGATTCACAATGAGAAGGTCATGTCAGATGACTCTAATAGATTTCTTTGAGTAGGTGACCAAAGTAGTAGACCAGGGAGGGGCTGTGGACATAGTCTACCTAGACTTTAGCAAGGCATTTGACACGGTCCCACACAAAAGATTAATAAAAAAGCTAGCCAGCCTGGGAGTGGGTCCCAGGGTGGTGGCCTGGGTTAAAAATTGGCTGGACAACAGGACACATTGGGTAATAGTAAATGGAGTCCATTCCGAAGAAAGGGGGGTTGCTAGCAGGGTACCACAATGTTCAGTACTGGGGCCGGTCCTCTTCAATGTCTTTATAAGTGACATGGCAGAGGGACTGGAAGGAAAAATATGTCTTTTTGCTGATGACACTAAGATCTGCAACAGGGTTGATACACAAGGAGGGGTGGAAATGATGAGAAGGGACTTAGCAAGGTTGGAGGAATGGTCAAAAGTATGGCAACTTAGATTCAATGCAAAGAAGTGCAAAGTAATGCACCTGAGAAACAAAAACCCAGGGGAAGAGTACATAATGGGGGGGGGGATACTAACAACAGCAGAAATGGAAAGTACCTGGGGGTAGTCATATTAGATGACCTAAAGGTAGGCAAGCAATGCAAAAAGGCAGTAAGGAGGGTTGGGGGGATACTGGGATGCATAGGGAGAGGCATCCCCAGTAGAAAACAGGAAGTTGTCATCCATCTCTACAGACAGTTGGTGAGACCCCATCTGGAGTACTGTGAGAAGTTCTGGAGACCCCATCTCCACAAGAACATAGACAGAATGGAGGCAGTCCAGAGGAGGGCAACTAAAATGGTCAGGCTCTGCACCAGAAATCATACACAGAGAGACTAAAGGAGCTTAATGTGTATACCCTTAAGGTAAGGAGGGAGAGGGGGACATGACAGAAAATTTCAAGTACCTCAAGGGAATCAACAAAGTCCAAGAGGGGAGCATCTTTCAGTAAAAGAGATGTGTAAGAACAAAGGGTCACAGTTTGAAGAAAGAGGGGGGATGGCTCAGGGGCAACGTGAGGAAGTATTTTTTCACAGAGAGGGTGGTGGACACCTGGAACAGCCTTTCTGAGGAGCTCGTGGGATCAAATACAGTGGGGGAATTCAAGAATACATAGGACAGATATAAGGCAATTATAGTGGGGTGTAGGAGAAAGTAGGCTGTTGGTTAACTAGGATCTGCAACTTATCCAATAGGTAGGGGAATGGGCAGACTAGGTGGGCCAAGCTGTCCTTATCTGCCATCAAAGTCTATGTTTCTATGAGACCTTCAACTACTTTAAAGGGATAAATAGGGTAGATAAGGAGGATCTCTTTAAACTAAGTGGCAACTGAAACATGAGGGGACACAGTCTTAAGCTGGGGGGAGGTTTAGAATGGAGGCTAGGAAACATTTCTTCATGGAGTGGGTGGTGGTCAGTTGGAATGCACTGCTGGAAAAGGTGGTCTCTTTGAAGATGGTCAGCAGCTTCAAGAGAGGTTGTGATAGTCTTAAGGGGAAAGTAAGGGTCCATTTGAGGGACGGAGGGAAAGGATGGGAGGATTGGGGGGCAGGGTCAGTAGCTTAACCTGTAGACCCTTCAATACAAGCAGACTAGATAGGCTAAATGGCTTTATTCTGCTGGCTTTGTTGTATGTTCTTATGTCGCTACTAAACTACTTAAGGTCACTTCTATAATTGTGACTACTAAAATCACCATCACTGTAAAACTATACTGTACACTATTGCAAAATTTAATAAATCTAAAGTTAAAAAAAAAATTCTGTGACTGTAAACTTTTACAGTTTCACCCCAGAGTTCATATGGATCCATTGGGTACTGTAGATAATCTGTTGCAGAGGAATGAAAACTGAGAAACCTCTGAGCATGTGCTTTCCATTGGCCAGCTTGAAAAGTAGATAAAGAGCAAAGGATTTGTCCCCTTGGTATCAACCACTGACTCCGCACCTTCAACATACAGCATGGGGTTCCTATTGAGGTCAAACTGGTCTGATGGCCTCCTTCCAGTGTTCCTGGGTATTGTAGGCCTTGGCGGTGCCTTCTGGGTCCTCCGAACAATTGATCTGTCACCTCCCATCTCAAGTCCTCTTTGATATTTTGGTGTTCCCTTTTCATGTTGTGCCGCATATATCTGCTGACAGCCCAGTCTCTCAAGGTCTCTGTCCTTCTTGACTTGAGTCATAATTGGAACTACTTGGTACTGGATCACCTGGATTTCCTCTCTTCTGTACTGGTGAATGTTGGACCGCTGAAGTCTTCCTGTGGTTTCCCATATCTGGGTCTCTTTTGATACCCACTCTGGTTGGTCATTCATAACTGAAGTCAGGCAAAAGAGATGATGTCCTGTCCAACATCTCTCCCTTGTTCTTCCGCAACACAAGTGGGAACTTGCTTGGTCTGTTGCTTGGGTATTCTTGTCCCAGTAGTTCAATGGCTTCTTTCTTGAAGTTCAAGAGTTGCATTTTGGGGTTCTGTTTGGATGGCAATCTCAGTTCTCGACAGAGAGCATTGCTCCTCACTCGCTCTGTGAGCTGATCTTTCAACAGTTCGTCAGGATCATGCAGATCATACGAATACAACCTGTCAGTTGCCTTGAGACCTCTTGCAGGCTGACAACACATTCCCATAGGGTTTCGTTAACTCCTTGCACCCTGGAGAAGAATTTGATCTTAATATCTTCCGAAGCTACAAGGCTGGCAGCAGGAAGGGTCGAGAGGGCTACAGTTGTTGAAAAGCCCTCCCCAGCTCCCCTCAGTTCCCCGAAGCTACAAGGCTGGCAGCAGGAAGGGTCGAGAGGGCTACGGTTGTTGAAAAGCCCTCCCCAGCTCCCCTTGGTTCCCCAAAGCTAGAAGGCTGGCAGCAGGAAGGTACGCGATCTCAAGACTGCGCTAGGGTTTAAACCTTGGCGCCTTTTTTCTGCTCAGCTCCCCTGGCGCTGTAGTACTCGCTGCTGCAGCCACTTTAATCCCAAGGAAATTAATGTATTTTGACTCACAAGACTGTGCCTACGATACACTCTAGCCTGCCTACCTTGATTTAATTAACTTTTGCTGATTCTGGTACACTGCAGCTGCTGTTTTAATTAATTTTAGCATATCCTGTAACACAGCAGCTGCTTGCAGGCTTGAAATTTTCGCCCACCACCCCCTCCTCTACCATCAATTAAATACACTGGTAATCCCGCCAACTTTTGTTCCAACCTATAAACTCACTTGGAGGGCAGTCTTACCCCTCCCCCTTGCTGCATCAGTCCTAATTCAAACCAGCGAGGCAGTCCTTTTTTTTTTTTCCTCCACTCACTCTTGCCTATTCTCTGTTTGCCTCTGTTCTACACTTATTTTGTATGGAAAAGTAACTCAGACTGAAGGTATCCCAGTTTTATCTTTTCCCCTCACCTTTTCAAATTCCCCCTGCTCCTGTCCACTCCTCATAAACTGCACTCTATTGGAATACCTGCCTCTTGTGAATAACTTGTATAATTGACTACCAACCTCTGGCCACTAAGGGTCTCACTCAAACTGCCTTCACTATAGGTGTCACCCTGCCCTTAAGTCACCATTTCTGTCACTTATATTCTACTCTTATAAGGGACAATCTACTTCTGATTTACAGAGGTTTCATACAAGGCATACATAATGTTCTCTCTTGCATGCCCAAAGTCACTTCTGGTGGTATCAGGATTACTACCCACCATAATCATCCTCTCCTATCTCTCATGTAACATACCAGCTGGATACCCTGGGTCCCACTGCCATGAAGAATTCTCCTTTGTATTCTCCAACCTTATACCAACTAGAACCTTGCTCCCTTCTCCTACCCTGTACCTCCATATAACTCATCCTTCCAAATTGGGGCATTTCCTTCTCTATCACCCCTAGCATGCCCAAATACCTCAAGCGCAATTACAGATTCTACAAAGAAGTTTGGGTGATGCTTCTGCGCTTATGCTTGTCAGGAGACATAGAATCTAACCCTGGCCCCCATTGGAATGCCAGGTCCACGGATGACACCTCTTGGTTTTCCACTAAGGGCATGAAAATTGCCCACATGAATATCAGAAGTTTACCAGCAAACTTTCCTGAACTTGAAGCCTGGATAGCCCTGTACTGTCCGGACATACTTGGACTAACTGAAACATGGCTCAGGCCAGAGACGCCTGATTCCATGTACAAAATACCTGGCTACAGATTCGATCGCCCCACCAAACAAAAGGGTGGAGGAGTTGCCCTTTATTATAAAGAGCATCTCAATGTCTCTGTACTCCAGTCTTGGATAACAAATCACTGTGAAGCTCTGCATACAGTTCTACAACTAGGGGGTGATAAAAGGCTAAATCTGATCTGTGCCTACAATCCTCCAAAGGGGGCTCTCCCTGGCTTAAATGGGCTCTTGGATTATCTGGCCACTCTAAGCGGTAGATCTGAAGTCATACTAATGGGAGACTTCAACCTAGACCTATCAGGGAGTCACGCTGGTACATATACTGAAGCTGTCGCCCGACTTAACCTCGCTCAACTTATCTCTAGCCCTACACGCATCTCTTCCAACTCGGAGCACCAATCTCTGCTGGACTGGATGGCTACAAATAGAGCAAATAAAATAATTGCTGCAGGGACCTTTTCGGATTCTATTAGTGATCACCTGCCTAAGTTCTGTATCTGGAATGGCCACTGCCTTAAACCCCCCAAGAATCATTCAATTTCGGGATTTTGCCAAACTAAACCGAACTGCACTTCTTGAGGATATTAATAATATAGACTGGTCTCCCATCTATCACACTGATGATGTAAACACAGCACTTGAATACCTGATGTCTCAGCTTCTGGCCCTTCAGGATCTGCACACCTCTGAAAAAGGCATCTTAGAGGCTCCCTAATAAATGGCTTAAAAAGACCTCCTTCGAGCCATGATAAAAGAGACAAGGCCTGGACCTTGGCAAAGAAGTCCCAACAACAGAAGACTGGGTTAACTATAAACAACTAAGAAATGCTGCAAAAGATATTCGGAAGGCTAAAAGGAGCTATTGCCTTAAGCTTCTCCAATCTTCAGCGGTGATACCAGGGGTTTTGGAACCACATCAAAAATTTCATTGGGCAAAGGCCCAAGGCAGCCATTACCGACATGACACTGAATAGCGCAAACTGTAACAATTTACCTACTATTGCTAATGCTCTTAATGCAGTTCTCGGATCTCTCCGAATACACTGAGAAATTCAACCAACCTCTTTCCACCTCCTCCTGAGGTGCAACTTCGATGAAACCCCTTTTCGTCTCACATTAGTCTCCTCCACTGAAGTGCTGCATCTCCTCAAATCAGTATCCACCTATGGATCTGCTGGCCCAGATGGGCTACTGCCAAGCTTCTTGAAGCAGGCAGCCCCTGCCCTTGCTGTTCCTATTGCAAGAATCTTTAATCTTTCCATAATAACCCAAACGGTATCAACAATGTGGAAAACCGCTCGCGTTGTCCCTGTTCACAAAAAAGGGGATACCAAAAATATGTCAAACTATAGACCAATTGCCATTCTCTCTACCCTAAATAAACTTCTCGAGAAGGTCATCGCTACTCGGGTCACAAATTATCTGCACCTTAACAACCTTATATCCCCTACCCAGCATGGATTCCGAACAGGACACAGCACCACAACTGCTCTACTTCAGCTGACAAATGCAGTCCTTACAGCGATGGATAAGAGCCTGCTCACTGGGGCTATATTTATCGATCTCACAAAGGCATTTGACCTTGTGAATCACTCTCTGCTACTTTCCAAACTGTCCCACCTTGGCTTTGACCTGTCGTCCATCTCCTGGTTCAATAGCTACCTCTCGAGGAGGTTGCAATTTGTCCAAATTGAATCCACCGTCTCAAATCTTTCCCCTACCTCTGTTGGAGTCCCCCAAGGATCTATTCTTGGCCCACTACTTTTCTCCCTTTTCATTAACAACTTGCCCTCACTTCCCTGCTCCTCCTCGTTAATCCTTTTTGCCGATGACATGGTGCTTCTCTCCAGTGGTAAAGATCCCTTATCAGTAAGAGCACATCTTCAAGCAGACTTCAACTGCTTGCAGGAGTGGTTACTACAGAACAGGCTCCTAATGAATGCTAAGAAAACTGTAACTATGCTTTTGGCCCCGTCAAGAATCAGATCTCTTACTCCAGACTTATTGATACATTCTCTAGATGACTCCCTCTTGAATTGCGTTACCTCCTTTAGGTATCTAGGAGTCACTCTCGACCCATCTCTTGACTTTAACCTCCACATTAGGGCTACATGTAAGACAGTTTACTCAAACTTGGTCTTGCCTTTAAAATTAGGTCCTCCTCAATGATGCTGCCCGGCTTGCTATTGCACAAGGATTTCTCCTCCTGCTCTAACATATTGCTCTCAGGTTTACCTTAAAGCTAGCAAAGGAGCACTCCAGAAATGGAGCACCTGCTATAACGGTATATGCAGATTTGCTCTCCGCTCACAGACTTACCCATCATTGCCTGCTCTACTCAAAACTAAATTGGCTCTCCCCAGACTCGCTCAGACACTATTCTGCAGGCTGTACAATTGATAATATGATCAGAACGGGGTCCCGTAAATACCTTGCCGAACTATTAACTCAGCCCTCCCAAGCATACCTCCTCAGGGCATGTGCTCAAACCCAACTTGAAATTCCCAGATATGTCACACAAAAAGGAGAACGATCCTTTGCCATATCTGTCCCCCGCTTCTGGAACTCCATTCCCTCCCACATCAAACTCTCCAAATCCCACAAGGCCTTTAAACTGAGTCTTCGGGCACACCTATTAGAATCTGACTGCTGCTCTTGTGCTGTAACTTGAGCTTCTCTCCTAGCATTTTCTCCTCCCTATGGCACTTACTGATTTCCTACTGGTCTCCAAAATCTGAAAGTTTCCCACATCCAGCAGAAATCCTATTGTTATAATGCTACTTCATTTAAGTTTTGTTTGCTGTTTGTCGTTTCAATTTAGTCATTGATGTATCATCAGATGAAAATAATTAATGTAATGTTATCTGTTTCTCTTGTTGTTACTGATAATGACTGTACCTGGCTGTATACTGTTCAAATGTTTCTCACCTCATGCTCGTCATGAAATACTCTTTAATGTTGACTCTGGTCTCCCCTGTCTGTACTCTCCCGGGTCGTGCCTGAATATAGGCAACATTGTTGTCTAGTGTACTTACCCGGTAAACAAAAAAACAAATAAAAATATCTGAGAGTGTTTGGGTAAGAAACATTTTGCAGAATCTACTGAAATTTTGTTCCACCTGTGCTTTTCCATGCTCTGGCCAAGCACTAGCTTCACGGTGGGCCGCACCAGTGAGTTGTCCAGACAGGATTTCTAGTTGCTGTCATTCAGAAATCTCATAGAGTCATAACATTGACTGCATTTTGCTTCTGAACTCTCCTAAGTTTGTAGTAGATGCATATGTAGGCTCTCCCATGAAGTGTGGGAACCAGGGTGCCCCAGGGTAGGTAGGCATGTTAATTGGATTCAGTGGTGCCTTTTTCTGTCTCCTTCTTCTGCAGTTCCTAGCCTTCTGGGTTCCATTTCTGTTAGGTTGCTTCCTACTTTGGTCTCCAATTAAAGTATCCTGCCGACTATGGCAGGCGAAGTGTACGCCAATGATGGAGGTGAGTTATTTGAACCTAAAATACAACCTATCAGCCTGAACTCTGGTTGAGATGTGCTACCCTGGTCGATTTGAGGGTAAGTCAGTTCTTTTACTGTTTGGCTACACAATGGAGGTTTCATCAAAATGAAGAGGCAGGAGACACAGCTCACAAAAAGGACCAGTTTATTTAAGGTGACCTGCAAAATAGCGATGCTGCCCCCTCCCTTCCTCGCATACCTTGCAAGAGTGTTGTGGGAGTCCAGGGCTGCAATCGCCATTATTTGTCATCAGCAGGTTTAATTTTAACAAAGTACCAAAACTTTCAGGTGAACGCGGAAGTGCAGCGGGGACCTGACTGAACGAGTGCAAGTGATCATGGGTATTACACCCATTTAGTGACACCACTCCTACCACTATTATAAGTGCAGCATTGGTGGTGGTTTATTATGGTGATTTTATTGCTTCCATGGGGGTCTTGACACCACAAATATAACTTACTGCAACAGCCTGTCCATGTGTTGCAGTAAGTAATATTTTGGGTGTCAAGACCCCTGGGGAAGATATAAAATCAACATAATAAACCACCGCCGTTGCTGCACTTATAATAGTAGTGGTGGGAGCGACATCACTAAATGGGTGTAATACTGCGAATTACTGCCCCCCACTAGATGGGTCCGGCTGCACTTCCCGCTTAACTAAAATATTTGGCGCTTTGTTAAAATTAAACCTGCAGATAAATAATGGCAATTGCAGCCCTGGACTCCTGCAACAGTATTGCAAGGTATGTGAGGATGGGAGGGTACTGCATCGCTATTTTGCAGGTCACCTTTAAGCAACTGATCCACAGAAATCGGACTAGGGAAAAGGGTGAACCACACAATTTTCACATGTAAACCACTCTATTGTTGCTACTAAATTACTCAAGGACATTTCTGTAACTGTGACTACTAAAATCACTATCACTGTTAAACTGTACTGTTCACTATTGCAAAATTCGCTATGGTTATAAATCTGTACAATTTCACCCCAGAGTTCATATGGCTTCTTTGGGCACCATAGATAATGCATTGCAGAGAAATGGGAATTGAGAAACGTCTGAGCACATGCTTTCCATTGGCCAGCTTGACGGGTAGATAGAGGAAAGGATCTGGCCCTTGGGCATCAACAAAACCCTGGGATATCAACAACACACTTGTGTTCCACAGAGATCCACCAGGCCATTACAGAGGACTCCAGGAAAGGAAGAGGATACTGATATTTCCAAGTACTGGTAGCAAACTGAAGAACTTTCAGGCTATCTCCAGTGACCCCGAGAAGAAATCTGAAGAACTGAAGACCTGAAGAGTTGGACAGAACTGACGATCTGGAACACCGCTGGGCCATCATTACTGACCCTGGGAAGAGAGCTGAAGAACTGAAAAACTGAAGAAATGGATGAAACTGAAGATTTAGAACACCTCCAGGCTGTCGACCTCAGGAGAATCTATGAAGAGCCTGAAGCAAAACCCCCAACCCACTGGGCATCAGATCCTAATCTGTGAACTGGTGCAGTTCCCTGCACTGCCTTGCTCACTGTTAGGAAGGGGATGGCCTGAAGACTGAAAAAAGCAGGTGACAGGGAGTTTCGCAGCTGACTACACTGTTCCTTTTCTGATGACTGGCCCCAAATTGTCAGGCTACAGCTGAGTGGAACAGTCTCTGAGACATGCAGGAGAAATTGTGAAAATACAATTGGGCAGAAATGCAATTAAGTCTCTAAAGCGTACTGTCCTATGACTTGGTGGTTGCTGGTTTTGGAAGTCTTTGGATCAAGCATCCATCAAAGGGCAGTTAGAAACATGCAGGGAAATTCACACATTTTGAACAAGTGCAGTCATTTTTGAAAAGGGTCTCACAGCATGCAAGGGCAGTATCTCCGTCTTGAAGCATGCAGAGACCATGCAGGGCAATTGTAGGGCAGTTAAACACTCTCTGAGCAAAACAGGGCAAATGGGGTCAATTTGGTGCTTGCAGGGCAGTTTCACAGTCTCTGAGCGTGCATTTACTCTGGGGCTGCCCCTTTAAATAGCAGTCTTGGAACAACACAATTCTTGCCTTTCACAATTGTTGATAGTAATTCAGCACTGTCACTTTAAATGCATTGACACTTTCATTTTATTTATTTATTTATTGGAGACAATCAGTTTTACAACCTTTGAGTCATGGACTCGTTTACAAAGGTACCTCGTCGCAAGGTGGGGGAGACAACAATTAAGTGAATAGAGACAGGGATGAACACACGGGTGAAAATACATAGACACACTTTAAAATAAAGATACATTTTAAAATGTTTGTTTAGTATTCACCACAATTACTTTGAATAACAGTTGCCTTTGCACTTCAACTGTTCATTCTGGTAACTGGGGGCACTGTACTAAGGCAGATACCACATGAGAGAAAACCTGGGCTAAATGTTTGGAAATACCCAGCTACGCAGGGATCATGGACTATGCACTCCCTTTCACAGGAATACTTTTTCAATTTACAGTACCACAGCAGTCCTGCCTTCCTGGCTGAGGTCAATTTACTAATCCTGTGTGCTAAATGTCCCATGCTAACTGCCCCTCCCTTGCTAGTGTGCTCTGGGTCAGTTTAACACTTTTAAGCAAATGTTGCTAGCCTTTGGCTAGGACTGTGGCAGCTATACTACTGGGAAGGCTGGTGAGGCTTGTGTGCTTCCTTCCCCTTGCTGCTGTCTGGAGCTGGCATCACAGTACACTTGAATTATTTCATTATTTAACACTAGCTTTTGGCTTGGGCTACTTGTGGTTACCGGGGCTACTAGCCTACTTTTGTCACTAGCCCAACTGGTGCTTGACAGTTTCCACTGTGGCCTGCTGTACCTTTCCTTTTCCCTCCTGGTCAGGCACTTTGTTAGGTAGGAGTCTGCCTGCCCCTTTCCTGCCCACCTGGTGCTGAATTATTTAAAGAATAAAGGGAAGAAAAGAGAAGAACACAATAGGGGCTTACTTGCCCTTGTCTGTGTAGCCCACTTGGACTGTCTTGTATTTAAATTGGGCCTCTGCCCTACCCCTTTGCTCCTGACTGGAGCCACTTTGTTATTTTAAACAGGGGCTGCCCCACCCTCTGTTCCTCCTCTGGGAGCTTTATTTATTTAAATTTGGGCCTGCTACTCTGCCCCTTGCTCTGTCCCCCTGGAGCCTACTGTATTACAGCTAGGATCTCTTGCCCTCTTACTCTGCTCTCCAGGTGGTCTATCTGACTGGGGCATTTCTGTGACCCAGTGTCCTTAGCCACCGCCTGCTGCAATATCTGATGCTTTAAACATTTTTGTTCAATGTGTGATACATAGCTCAGTGCTTTGTGGAACTTAGCTGGATATGGTAAGGTTAGTGCTTAGATACTTTTGAACTGAATGGTATGTAAGTCAGTATTAGCAGTATATAGTAACAGAGTACTGTGGTTGGTACTTAGAATATGTTCAGCTGGAATGCTACATAGGTCAGTGCTTGTAGTACATAGGAACTGGATGAGACATGGTTGATGCTTATGTGAGTTAGAGCGGTATGATATATAGTTAATGATAGAACTTGGTCTTTGGCCTTTCTCTGTATCCCACCTTTGGTGGGATGGTAGGTAAGTGTAGAATTAAGGCCCAAAAAGAAATGTAATAACTGATGAGATTACCTCCTCCAACACTGGAGAGTGTGGCCAGTAGCACGCAGAAGAGGAAAAAACCCTTGGGGGAAACCTCCAAGGACCCATGGCTACTGACCTGCCCATCCTCTGGGCATACTAAAGGGGAGCAAACCTAAGGTAGATAGTAGTGATAGTTGTCATCTAATTAGATCCAGGGTGTTATTCGGAGAGGCATATCCTGAGTTAGATTGTAAGCTGGTAATCCTGGAGATGAACAACTCTTGACAGGACGTCCACCCAGGAGAGACATTAGCGTAAGGGTTGACGAACCCAAGTCTGTACAACAAATGATATAGAAGGTGAGGAGTTGTTCCATGGAAGATGTTCAAGTCCTGTTGATTAGTCGGTGATGAGCAGGAAGGCAACGCTGAAAACGGAGATCCAGCAGATGGAGATATCTAAGTAGGAGGGATGAGAAGATGAAAAAACTATGGTTAATCCCTGATCAAGGAGACTGTGAGTGAAACAGTGGTAGAGTTCGTGGACAGTTAGCATTTTGAAGATGAGTACCAAGGGAATTATTTGAGGTTGTGGAGTCTTTAAGGAGGAAGTGGTCAGTAATGATGCAGTAGAGAAAGGTGAGAAGGTAGGAGTCGATGACAATGAAAGCTTACAGAAGCTGGAATTCCAGTGCAATAGGAGGTACATTCGAATATTAAATTGGAAAGGAGAGTGTCCTGAATGTCCAATGATTTGAGGTATACTTTATGAAGTGTACTGTGCAGATACTAGGTTTGAACTGGACCAGAATGGAAAGGTTTGCCATAGATGAATGTATGTACCAGGAAAAAGCGTAGCCCTGACGGCAGCTGGAAGATGACGTCTTTGAGGTCTAGTAAAAGCAACTTGCAATGCTTGAGCGATAGAGTAGGATCAGGTAGTCAGCTAGAGGAAGACTAGTCCCATGAATCTACATTGTAAGACAGAGGCTAGTTGAGCAAGGAATGTCCTGAGGTCGATAGGATTGGGAAGTTGTGAACCCCAAGAGGAATTCACCATTGCACATATGAACATTAAAGTATGGGGGACCCCCTCGTAAGTCAGCCTGCAGTAACTCCGGTAGGTGTACACCAAGAAGTGAGCCCCTCGAGACAAGAAGAATTGGATGGCAGGAGCTCACGAGGCCCACTGCACCATAGTAATGCGCTTTCCAGTTAAAAAATGGCAAGGGCCCCCTGTGATCTGCCATAAATATAGTGGCATATGGTCCAGTAGAAGGAAGAAACTCCAGAGAGTCCCATGTCAGAAGGAATAATATTGCACTGCGTTCACAGAGTCAGGATGGCAAGGCATCAGGATAGCATGAGTCGAGGTTGGACTCATGTAGGCGATAGAAGGGCCATGGAAAGCACAACGAAGGACCCCAGGAGGTCCAACTAATGATAGTGGGCCAAGTGAATGAGTAGCAAGCTAGGCCCCCATGTGGGCTAGCCGGTAGAGCAGGTGAGTCGAGATAGGCCTCCACGTGGGCGCGCCCGAATAAACAGAAGATAGAGTAGAGCTAGACAGCCATGCGGCTAGCAGAACAGGCAGAACCACCATGTTGGGCTGCTGGAGGCAGAGAAGAAGTGAGTAAGGCAAGCTAGACCTCCACGTAGGATAGCTGAACCTGCAGGGCCCCACTTTCAGAAGTCTGTTACTATAGGGACCTCAAAGGAAGGTATATAGCTCAGGACATCTGAGGGATGAGATGAGCTACTGCGAGCTGCCTCAGGACGCACTTGAGCTTTAATGGAGCAAACCGCTCAGCTGAGGGGCATAGCAGAAGAATAGCAGGCTCACATATGATTGTCATATAAGACGTCCAGAAGTACTGGGCGACACCCCTTTCTAAGGTATAGGTGGAGAAGCGGACCATGCTTAGCGTGGCACAGTACTTAAGGGTAGCAAATCAAGGTGAGTATACTACAGAACCAGACAAATCATCTTAGACTGTAGAGCAAGCCAGAAGGGAAGGGAAGGGTGACTGACAGGAGAATACTGTAGCTGCAGCTAAATGAGACATCGGATCTGTGACACCCTCCATAACTCAGGTGACAATGAGAAGTGGCAGAGCATAGTGGTGATGTCACACCTGAGGTGCCGTTCAGCGAACTATGGATCCATGTGCTGCTGTATGTAGTTCCATGGGAATCCGTATAATAAGTAAGCTAGAGATCTATCCTTCACTGTTGGAGTCGGGTAGAGGAGTCCTGATGCCACACATGGTAAAACAATCGAAGGCTGAAACATTTTCATGGATAATGGCAGCAGCTGATGGGATGTAGTTGGAGTGGCAGTTGAGCAGAGGGCACAATCAGTGGAGACAAACACCAGGAAGCACACGGAAGCAATGCAAGTAAGGTAGGCTACGAAGTCACTGAGCAAAGAATGCAATGTAACGGCTCTCCTTGCTGCTGCAGGACTGACTAGAAGTGACTGGAGCAGCACCAAGAATCCAGGGAGGCGCTGGGGGTGAGGAGTCCTGGGGGTGTGCAGTGCGGCGGGTGCGAACGGCAGCATTGGGAAGGTGAGCAGACTATGCGGTGGCATGGTGCGAGTGGCTGCTCAAAGATAAAACAACAGAACTGCAATAGAGGCAAGGAGAGAGACGCAGCAGAGCAAAAAAAAAAACCCAAAGAAGACAGAGACAAGGCAAGGTACGGGGAAAAAATGAGGAATGAAGGAGGAGGAGGGAGGGACTAGCAAGGGAGGAGAAATCACGATGGGAGGGGAAGGGGCAGGCAATGAAGAGTGATGATGGAGAAGGCCAGTAGAAGAGCAATGGGGGAGGAAAACAAAAGACAAAGGAGCAGCCGGAATGCAGCAACACGACCAGTGAGTCCGCTCACTCAAAGCAGAGGGAGTGGAAGCTGGACAGCTAAATGGAGGATGGGGAAGGAGCTATGTCTCCCCCATCGAACTACAGCAAGACTTCCAATTATTTAAGTAACTGTTCTAGTGGTCAGTACCTGCCCTTTGGTGCTGCCACTGACTCACTGCCCTGACCCAGGGTAAAATTCTGAGGAGACTGGGAAGCTGGCCGGGATGGGAGGTGGCTTGTTACGGGTGGTCCTGTTAATGGCTTGACTCTGTCCAACACTTGTCCTGCTTGGCCCCACCTCTTACTGCTACTGCTTGGCCTGTCTCTTTCTCTCCCCATTGTGGACATTTGAACACTGCCAACAAGGGACTGAATTTACTTTCACGAATAAAGAAAAAGGGCTGAACTGAACCTACACCGTGTCTGCCGACTGACTTTAAAAATACAACAAAGCAGACTTTAGCATGTCATCCTCACAGGAATCGGTGCTCCCTGAATGTTGACTTTCTGTCTCAGAATCTGCCAACCACTGCTACCACACAGAAGGGATCACCACTCTGCAGTGGCCACCATTCAGGTACGCACTGCTTCTTTTCAGGTGACCTTCCACGTCTTCTCTCTGGCCCAAGCATTGGCTGTCTTCTGTGCCTGATAGTGTTCTTTCACCGCTGTACATGATGGCCACTTGACAACTGGATGACAGCCCCAGTGTCTGCCATGCTGGCCACCTTTATAGTCCCCAGTTGTCAGGACACTGAGTCCCTGACAACACGGAGGCAACCAATGGTCCAGCACGAGTTGGACATTTGAAAGTCTGGCACTGGCTCCTGCTATCAGCTGGGGTGGGAAAACTGGCTGAGAGGAAAAACAAAGTGTAAGCAAGCAGTTTTCTGGGTGGTGCTCCATTACTGAATTTACCTCCCACTCCTGCCACTTTATATTCTTTGTCCAGGAGCACCTGAGCTGTGGCACCTTACTGTACTGGGAACAGTGGGGCACCTTACTGTACTGGGGACACTGGGGCACCTCTAGTTTGGGGGTATTACAAATGGAAACCTGCAATACCTGCAATACCACTTTCATCACCTGAAGGAAGCATTGTGTCAGGCACCTGTCCTTGCCAGCCCAGACTATTATCTCAGGTTTATTGTGCATACAGATGCATCTAATCATGGACTAGGCACAGTTCAGAGTCAGGTTACACATGCGGGAGAGGAATACTCAGTCATGCACTTGAGCAGGAAGCTGCTGCCCAGACAGGAGGCCTATACCACAATACAGAAGGAGTGTCTATGTATTTTTTGGGCTTTGCAGAAACTGCAACCTTATTTGCATGGGAGGGAGTTCACTCTGGTCACTGCCCACAACCCCTGACATGGTTGCATTGGACCAGTGGACAGAATTCAGAATTGCTAAGGTTGAGCCTGGTGCTGCAGTCCTGTAACATGGACATCAGGCTCTGTAGTGGGTTGCAGCATGCCAACATGGACAGGTTGTCCAGACAATAGATAGTACCCATTTTTTGTTTTTAAATTGTAGGGGCACTAGGTGAAACTAATGTGGAGTTCACCCAGAGAGTGAACCAAGGGCATAGCAAGTGTAACCAGTCAGCTCACATGAAAAACAAACATCATTTAGTGGCGATAAAGAGTTTGTTTTTCATTTCTCTGGGAGGGGTGTCTTTTTTTCATCTTTCTGTGTTTAATTTTTTATTATCAGCTAGACCTCTTGCAAGTATTTAATTGAGATAAAAACTGGCTGATAAATCTAAAGTTTCATGCCAGTGGAGCCCATGCCTGAGGCTGTCAGAAAGGGGGTTGTTTGGGCAAACAAGAGTTCCTGTTAGTTTAGGGTACTTACACTTCAAAGAGGTGACTTGTTTTCATAATCAAAGTCCACTCAAGGGTATTGCAGGAGCTCAGGGAGATGCTGGCTGCACCTCTGACAGCCCTATGTAACAGCTCACTGGAAATAAAAGTGATCCCAGAGGACTGGAGGAGGACAGAGGTACCCCCACTTCACAAAAGTGGTAGCAGGGAAGAGGCTGGCAGTTACAGGCAATTAGCTTGACTTTTTGGTGGGAAAGTTAATGGAATCCCTACTGAAAGAAAGGACAAGACCTGAGACAGCATGGATTCATGGGGTGGGAGGGTGGGGAGATCATGTCAAACAAAATCATAGAGTTCTTTGACTGGGTGACCAAGGAAATAGATTGGGGTGGAGCAGTGGATGTAACCTAACTGGATTTCAGTAACGTGTTTGACACCATTCCACATAGGAGACTAATAAGCAAACTGGGTAGCTTAAGAGTGGGTCCAAAGGTGGTAAATTGGGTAAGAAATTGGTTAAGGGATAGGCAACAGAAGGTGGTGGTAAATGGTGTTCATTCAGAAGCAGGGAGGGTGACCAGTGAGGTTCCTCATGGATCAGCGCTGGGACCAATCCTTTTTAATGTCTTTGTGAGTGATATTGCTGAGAAGCTTCAAGGGAAAATCTGCCTCTTTGTGGATGATGTCAAACTTTGTAAAAGGGTGGACACTTGGGATAGAGGAAAGATGAGCAGTGACCTGAGAAAACTTGAGGAGTGATCAAGGGTTTGATAGCTGGGTTTCAATGTGAAAAAGTGAAAATAATGCATTCGGGGCACAGAATTCCGGGGTGCAGAACAAAATAGAGAGGGGTGGTATTGACAACCATCAAGCAGGAAAGAGACCTGGGGGTGATCATACTAGATGACCTAAAGGTGGGCAGGCAATGCAACAAAGCAGTGGGGGGGGGGGGCTAGTGGGATGCTGAGGTGCATAGGGAAGGGTATCACCAGCAGAAAGAGGGAGGTGGTGTTACCTTTGTATAGATTGCTGTTAAGAACCCATCTACAGTAGTATGTCCAGTTCTGGAGACCATGTCTCAAAAAGGACATAGACAGAGTGGAAGCAGTCCAGAGGAGGGCAACTAAAATGGTGCAGGGTCTGCATCAGAAGCCCTATGAGGAGAGATTAAAGGACCTTAATAGGCACACCCTGGAAGAGAGAGAGAGAGAGAGAGAGAGGGGGGTATACTAGAGATCTTTAAATGCCTCATGGGGGTAAACAAGGTACAAGAGGGAAGCATTTTTCAGAAAAAAAGGTGCACAAGAGCAGGGGGCATGATAAGGAGCTGGAAGGGGTAGATTCAGGAGAGATGTGAGGAAGCATTTCTTCACAGAAAGAGTGGCAGAATCCTGGAACAGTCCCCCAGCAGAGGTGGTGGGGGAAAAATTAGTGGTAGGGTTGAAGAATGTATGGGGTAGGCATGAGAGAATATCAGAGAAAGGGAAGGGGGGAGGTCAATGGGCCAGAGATCAAGTAGGATCTGCGGTGATACTGCAGGCAGGGAGAAAATGGGCAGACTAGGTGGGCCATGCATTCCTTATCTGCTGTCAAATTCTAAGTTTCTATGTTTCACAGTCTCTGTTTTACCCAGAAACATAGAATCTGATGGCAGATAAGGACTTCTTGGCCCACCTAGTCTGCCTATTTTCCCTACCTGTTTCATATACCACAGATCCTGAATGATCTATGGCATACCCTCTCTTTCCTATCGCTAGAGTTTCTTTTTGTCTGTCCCATGTGCTTTTTTTTTAAAATATAGCTTTTTATTTTATTTTGAGGTAGAATATCACATACATGATCATATTTTATGCAGCATGATAATTGTTGAGGTTCCATAGTACAGCTTATACAGGCAGTTAATTTACAGGCATTTGATTTATACACATTGGACTGTTTAACATATCCCTTTAGTAGCATTTTATTTTCCTTCATTATTTGGTTTTTAGGCCAAAATAAGATCTCATAGACTATAGTCTTAAATAAATAATAATATTCCCTTGCTTCCCCCTTCCCTTTTCCAGATCAAAATCTCTCTCGAACTGGGTCTCCTTCCTTTAGCATCAGAAACCCCAGGATAATATACTATCCCAACTGTGATTAGCATGAAATACCTAGGATAATCCTTTTTTGGTTTCATGGTACAAAGTCTGAATAAGTCTCTAACTGGTATGCAACCCATAGTCCCCATCTGGTATTGAAGGTGTTAATCCTGTTATTTATCTTATCTGAGAGACGTTCCAAGTTATATACTTCATAAGTGAAGTTTCTCCAAGAGGCCTTATCAGGAACCGTTTTAGCAAGCCATAATCTGGTAATAACTTTTTTAGCTATTAAAATTAAAAGTGTGACCCGTTTATATTTAAGCCAGCTAATCTGCATATCCTGTGTAGGTGTTGCTGTCAGGATAAATCCTGGAGTAAATAGATCAGGCATGCCAAAAATATTGTTAAGTTCCATTATGATATCTCTCCAAAAGTCTGATAAGAGGGGACAGGCCCAAAATATATGTTCTTGACCTGCAGGAGAATACCCACACCCTCTCCAGCAGAAACTACCATTTGGTGCTCCCAATTTTAGCTGAATATCTGGGGGTTTTAAAGAATCTAACCCTGGTCTTCCAGGCAAACTCCCTTCAGTAAGATGATGATGAGTTTTCAGAATAAAAGTAAGTAGATTGTAGCCATCTCTCTGGGTCTAGTTCTATTTTAAGTTCTCTTGCCTATCTGACTCTCACTTGGTCATGTTCCTGTGCGGACATAGGATGCATTGCCAGATAAATATTACTAATAATGTGTTCCTGAGATCTACCTTCTATAACCTGGATAATCAATTGTACCCTCTTAGAGGGAGCTTTTGCTGTCTCAGTTAAGAAGTCAACCATCCCAACTGAAACAGCATGTAATGCCTTATAGGTTGAAAGTTCTCTCTGGGGTAATCCATATGAGGATTGTAAATATGTGAAAGGATGAATTCCCATAGGGCTTATCAGTTGGAATACATATCTGATGGAACAGTGTTCCCATCTTAATAGATCTGTCAGCAATGAGGAGGGGAGAAAATCTTTATTACAAGTTAAAGGACTTAAAAAGTATTTCTCTTGGGAGGTTAATCTATACCGAGTGATATAAAGCCAGTTTTTTAAAAATTCCGCTGTCATTTTCAGAAACCTGTTCAAGGGATAACACCTGTTATGGTCTCCCAATAGATACGTTTGTAGGGATTCCAGTCCATTTAAGGCTATCTCTATTGTTTTCCAGTGTGCCCTATAAGAGGAGTTAATGAGTAGTAGGGCTGTGCGGGTTTGAGTTGCTCTAGAATATTCTTTCAAGTTAGGTAAATTTAGCCCTCCCTGTGATCTAGGAAGCTGTAATAAGGTGTGTTTTACCCTTGGGGGTTTTCCTCCCCAGATAAACCTCGAGATAAGCTTGTCCCAGGATCTAAAATAAAAGTCCGAGGGAACAGTTGGCAAAGTTTGTAGGAAGAATAATAAATGAGGGAAAATATTTTGTTGGATTGTTTCTACATGATTAATTAAACCTAGGGGGAGCTGTGACCATCTAGACAACATATCTGAGGTGATTTGCTGTGTAATCGGTTCCATATTTACCATTTCAAGATGTATTAGCTTAGCTGGGATTTTTATCCCTAGGTACTGTACCTCATCTCCAGTCTATGCCAGTGGAAAGGAAATTCCAGTTTCATTTGTCTGGATGGAGAAAAGGAAAAATTAAGTACTTCAGTGTTTGAACAATTTATTTTGTAGCCAGATAAGGTGCTGAAAAGTTGAAGTTGTTCCCATACCGCAGGGACAGATATCTCTGGGGAAGTCAGGGTTAGCAAAATATTGTCTGCAAAAAGGGATAATTTAAATACTTTGCCTCCCAGTGGGATCCCTTGAACATTACCATTTTCCCTTAATTTGGAAGCTAGAGGTTCTAAATAGAGTGCAAAGAGAAGTGGGGATAAAGGACATCCTTGTCGTGTACCTCTGGATAGAGTAAATGGTGAGGAGATCTAACCGTCTAATTTCAGATAAGCTACTGGAGAGTAGTACATGGCCTGGATTTGGGATATAACTTTTTCAGGGAAATTTAATTCCTTAAGGGTAGCCCACAGGAAGGGCCATGACACCCTATCGAAGGCTTTCTTGGCATCGAGCCCAAGTAGAATTAAAGGAATTTTTCGTTGAGTAGCATGTTCAACTAATAGTAGAATCCTTCGCACTGCATCGTGAGCTTGGTGCTTCATAATAAATCCCACTTGATCTCTGTCAATTAGCTGAGGTAGAAGTCTGTCTAATCTATGAGCCAGAATAGACATGAAAACTTTAAAGTCACAGTTTAATTTAGATATAGGGCGATAGGAAGCGGCTAGGGTTGGATCTTTTCCAGGTTTTGGGATAGCTGTAATTTCAGCATATCACCAAGATGGGAGGTGGGGGGGGGGTCCTCCCTCCTGTATTTCCCTGTATGCCGGTAGCAGGGTGGGTATAAGTCATTTTTGAAATTGTTTGAGAAACTCATTCGGGTACCCATCTGGTCCTGGGGCCTTTTGTGTCTTGGTCTGTTTAAGGGTAGCTATAACCTCTTGGTCAGTAATAGGATGTATCAGGGACTCAGCTTGATGGGTATTTAAATGTGGTTATTTAGTACTTTGAAGATATGTATTCAGTTGGTGTGGGCTTGGGGAGCTATCCTCAGTATATAGAAGTTTATAAAAATCAGCCATAGCTTGTCTAATAGCAATGGGGTGGGACAACAATTGCTTAGTTTGTGGATGTTGAAGTTTGGCAACCAAGGCCGTGCTTCTCTACCCACGAAGGTGTCTCGCCAGATTCCTGGCTCCTCATGGCCCCCCTTCTATTGAATTTAGTTTTAAGTACAGCAGTTGTTGTTCTATTTTTTGTTTGGTTATTTTTTGCAGTTTTGTTTAATTATTAACATCTCAGGTTTGACAGAGTTATCTCCTTGACATAACTTAGCTTGTAGCCTCGATAAAGCCTCTTACAGTTCCCGTTCCCTTTTTTCTCTTTTTTTTTTAAAGAAGTATATTTGATGATATCACCCCTGAGCACTGTTTTGAGGGTGTCCCATTCAATAGTAGCTGCTTTATCAGGAGAAGCATTACCTGCCTGAATAGTTGGTATGCGAGACTTAACTAGTTGAATGAATTCTGGATCTTGTAAATGGGTTATATTAAGCCTCCAGAAGTTTTGTTTTTTAGGTCTCTCTACACCTATTTTAAAAAAAAAACAGGGGTATGATCAGATAGAAGGGATGTCCCTATATATATATATATATATCCCTAATATATTCAAGATGTTCAGTCGAAGTTAAAAAATAGTCTAATCGTGCTGAGGTATTGGTTTTGGGTGAAAAATGCATAAATGCCCTTACTGAAGGAAAGAAATGGCCCCAAGTGTCTATGAGCCCCAATTCAGGGAGGATTTGTCTTAGGTATTTCTGGATAGCTGATCGCTGATGCTTCGTGGGATTAGATGAATCTAATTTAATATTCAGGGTGATATTTTAATCTCCTTCAATAATACACATGCCTTGAATGGCTGGCAATAAGGAATCCAGAAATCTTTGTGCCACCTTCACCTTACTTCCTGGGGGGAGGTAGAGCGAGGCTAATGTAATCTGCCTCGAGTGAAGTTGACCCACCACAATTACATAGTTTCCATCTGAGTCTATGATCTGTTTTTGCATTTGGAACCGTACCAAATGGAATTAGAATTGCAATACCTTGTCTCCGGCCAGAGGGATGGGCTGAGGCCACCACTATATCAAACCTCCATGCCCCTAGTTTTAAGTGTTCCAACTGGAAAAGATGAGTCTCCTGATGCATTATCACATCTGGCTTACTTTGTTTAAAATATCGTAGCAATCTTCTACGCTTTACTGGATTGTGAATGCCATTTACATTAAAGGACATAATAAGTGCAGAGTTAGCCATGGTTATTTATAAAAAAAAGTAGTCTTTTTCTGAATATGGGCTCCCCCTCTTTGACACTCCAACCCTAACAGGACTATTCTGATGTGTATAGGACCTAGTTCTAAATTTCTCATAGGTTGTTCTTTGTCACTTTGACTAGCCCCCTGCAGTCTCTTTCCAAGCAGGACATAAGTATTAGACCTCCTGCCTGACACCTCGATAAGCTGTGTTGCATATGATAGAAGTTTAAGCCATAACTCACATGCCAACAGGGCATGGTTAAACATTAAGAACCTCATTAAGCCTAAAAAAAAAACTTTTCCTATGGTTAATATTATTAGGGCTCTCACATACTGTTTTGAAGCAGTTATCTCTTTTATCATATTTCTTGTAAATAATACAACAATAAAAAATGTAAAAGCTTCCAAGGTAGGGGAAACTATTATCCATTTCCCTTTAGATACTGGGTGTGCATTGGAGTAAAAAAAAAAACTTTAACCCAGCAGGAGGGTTAAAAACCGGGCATATTTTGCCACGGGCCCTCCATGGGCTGCTAAGGCCCACAAATGAAAAAGGGACAGAATATGCAGTAATAAGTTGAACAGATAATGAACGTTTTGTCCCAACTTATAAAAATAAAGCGATGGTTGTCCCCCAAGAATGTTGTACAAAATTGCACAAAGTCCCACTCTCAAACACCAAACCCCTACCTGTTTGAGCTGTCTCTAAAGAAAATCAAAATATTTTGGGTCTTCATATTCTAGTCCCCATCTTTAACAACGTTTCTAGTCTGCTTTTAAGTATTGTTTTGCCCACAACAGTTCGTTAATATGTCCAGTGAATAAGTATGGATATAGATGTGATTCAGCCAATTGCATTCCCCCGTATGGAGAGAAGTAGGATTCGATCACTTCCAAGTGGTAACCTTGACTTGTGCTTCTTCTTGAAGCTATGGGATGACAATTTTTACAAGCATCATATATTGTCTGTATCAATTATGTTGTTGCTTCCCAGAGTTCGTTGGAGAGGGGCGGGCTAAGGGAAAAGGAGCCGTGGCGAGAACAAGGCCGTTTGTTTATCCCTGACAAGTGTCCAAGTGTCGCCCATATTTTAGAGGGCTTAACACCTGAAGCTAGAGTCAAGGGCAGTCACTAGGCCTAGATTGGAGGAATCCGAAATAGTTCTTCACCGCTTCCGTCTCACCTCCAGCCCCCCACCCACCCCACAGTCACTCACAGTTAAACACAAATAATGTTACCAAAAAGTACCTTCAAAACATTTCAGGTTTCTCTTTCAAGGATAGTAGTAGTGTCTCGAACAAACTTTGCCAACTGTTGTTTAGGATCTCTTATATTTATCTGGTTTTTCCTGTCTTCTACTGCATTCGGTTTTAGTTGTGCTGTTTGCCATCGCAAAGGTTGAGTGAAATGGGATACAGCAGGCTGCGGCCTTTCTGGAAACGAGAGGCCTTTCGCTGTTAATTGCTCATGGGCCTCCTCCACATTGGAGAATTCCATCTTTCCCTCAGGCAAGAAAACAATGAGCCTCGCCGGGTAAGGGGTCTGGAACTTGATGCCCTGATTTTTCATCGTGGGAAGCAGAGGGAGGTAGGCCCTTCGTTGTTTCATTGTGCGAGGTGCATAGTCATGATCCACATAGAATCTGGTTTGCCCAAAGAAGGTCTTTTGTTTATGCCAGGCTGTTAGTAGTATATCTTCTTTCACTGCATATTTATTGAATCGGGCAATTATAGATCTGGGTGCAGCAGTCGCCATGGATGGTTTTGGAGCTAAAGCTCTATGTACTCTCTCAAAATCAAATTGATAGTCCTCAGGAAGGTCTAAAGCTGAGCAGAGTAGGCTAGACACGAATTCTTTTATTTTGGAGCCCTCACTTCCTTCTGGTATACAATAAAGGCGAATATTTTTTCGACGTGCTCTGTTCTCAGCATCTTCTTGGCATGCTTCTATCTGATTTTCTGTGAGGTCTTGCTTTATGCATTTTAAAACTGTATTTACCCATGATAAAATAGCAGAGATGCAGTTTCTTGTTTTCAGTGGGGGTCCTACTTTTTGCACATTTTTATAATATATTGACAAAGGATAGTTACAAATGACACCTGTCATGTTTACCAGGTTGGGTAAGAAATGGGCTGAGTTGCACATTTGAGCTCCAAATCTGAAAAAAATCACAAAGTTATGAGGAAACATTGAAAAAACTCATCGGATTTCTCACAGATTTGCTGCTTTTTCAGATTTTGCGCCTGAATTTTCAACATATTCTTTTTGTACCCATACTGTATTATCAAGACAGGCAGAATTTTTCAAATCTGGTCCAAAAGGTGGTATCGCAGAGCGACTGCAAAAACATGTCTTCTAGGGGATTTGAACAATGACAGCTGTCACGTCCATGACAGGTTTACCAACTTTTAAGAAGCCCAAAGTTGGACATTTCTTATGGAAACATGATTTTTCACAGGACAACATGTAACCTCGACCAATGCAACAGACTTGTTCTCTCTAAATAATCAGAATTAAGACCAAGTGTTATAGTGTTTAATTGTTTCTAGTGTTTCTTAATCATTTTAAGGTATTTTAGTTACGATATTTTAGTTTTTTAGAACATTTAGAGGAAAGTCAGAAAATATTTTTTTCTTCCATAATGTAGGAACATGTAGTATTTTTCATGTTTGTTTGCAGGACACAGCTGCCCAAATCAGGACTGTCCTGCGAAAATCAGGACAGGTGGTAACCCTAGTCCATGAGGTGGAATAACAATAGGGCTATTTTGAAAATCTGGGCACAAAATCTGTAAAAATCATAAACTTATGAGTAAACATTGAAAAAATTCAGTGTTTCCTCATAACTTTGTGTTTTGTTTTGTTTTTGACATTTTGATCTTAAAGTTTCAACATTGCCCTTTTGAGGCCCAACAACATGAACCAGGTAGGTGAAAGTTTTGAAATCCCATCCAAAACATGATTTCACAGAGCACTGTGAAAACATGCTTTGGGGAGAATTTGAAAAATTTCACCTACCTAGTCGGGACAAAAATATTAATAAATATTACAGTTATTACTAAAATTTGAAAATGCTTTAAAAAGTCATTAACTCAACTTACCTTGTTTTCAGTCAGTTTGCAACCAGCATTGGAAGCAGCAGGGCATTTCAGTCATCAGAGTAGTTCTTCCGATAGATAAGTAAGGGGTGTGGGGGTGGTCGCTGCTAAGAGTTGGGTCGGGAGGGACCAGAAGGTGCTGGGGGGAGCAGAAAACTTTGAGGGACTTTTTTTATTTGTTTACATATTCACAAAAGTCTGCAAGAGATGTTTGGAGATTCCAAGATTGAGGATTGGGCACCCTGGTGTCAACCTGTTCTTTGGCAGCAGCAGGAGTGGGCACCCTGGTGCAGCAGCATGAGGTGGGGAACCATTTGTGATGGTGGAGGTGGGACAGCATGCAGGAGGAGGAATATTTTTTACCATGGGGCTGGGGTACAGGGTGGGAGAGCTGGGAGAGCATACAGAGGGAGGGAGCAGAAAGGAATTTTACCAGCATAGCTCTCTGACACTAGGGCAGGCAGTGGGATCAGGAGCGTAGAGTCAGAAGAGGGGGAGAGAGAGAGTGCACACTTCAACTTCACTCTTGTGCATAGCAAACATTTGTGATGATCTGATATCTGATCACGTCCTTTCAGGCTCCCTATTTTCTTTCCTTCATTCACAATACATCAGCATAGCTTTCACTATGCATCCATATGTAACCCCCGGGTTCCCCCTAGGGTTACTAGAACCCTGGTAGTTTAGTGGGTTTGCTACTTGGAAGTGCTGGGCAGCTCAGGTTTAATCTGTTGGGACTCCCTTGACAGCCCCTGTCAATCACTTGGCAGAGGTTCCAAGTGGATGGAACTCTCGCAGCAGCACGAGTCACTTTGGAATCTTGCTGCAGTAGTCAATTGGTTTCTGTCTGAAGGCAGAGTAGGAGTGTGGGTCTGACTGAGGAGTGACTTAGGGGGGGTAACTCCTCTCCCCTGGCCCTGTCAGCCCCATGTTGTCTAAAAGAGAGTGGTGTTGAGTAGTGGTGATGGCTATCTACTCAATTGTGCCCTTGTGGAGGGTGAAGAGTCCTGTAAGGAATGGTTACAGCAACCTTGAGTAATTCCTGGGGTCAACCCCCACACTCGTGAGAGACTTTTGAAATGGGAAAGTGCTGCCCAGTGTTGAGAATGGCCAGGTTTTGCCCTTGAGCTCAGGAAATTCCTGCCAATTTTGGGAAGTTATACTTCATGGACTGGCGGAGGACTGTGTAAAGCACTCAGATGGTACCTTCACATTCATGAATCTGTTGTTTTGGGAAAAGAGATGCCTCCCGTCTGTCCAGGGTTGGAACTGCTATGCTTCTGACTGGCATTGGTGGAGAAAGATTTCCTGTTTTTGGATGCATTTCACTGAAACTGTTCAACACAGTTTGAGAGACATGCATTGTCCAGTGAGGGATACTGTAGTTTGGATAGTGTGGTAATTGAGGGAGTCTGGAGTTGTTTACCCCTGGGATATGTAAGCCCAAAGTTGTCTCATTAATGTAACAAGTTTTCTTGACTCCATAGCCAGAAGAGGGATGGATGGGAAAGTAGTCTTGATACCCCCTACAGCAGGGGTGGGATTCAAACATGTGAACTGTAGTACAGCACTACTGTGACATTATGGACTTTTTGTTGTACCTGTCTACTGCACCTGTAGCCCTGTGGGCAACTGTTGTTTCTGTCAGTCCAGCTTGAAAGAATAAAACCTACTACTTGGCTCTATCTTCTGCTTGTAGACATTCATTTTGTGAGTGACTGTAAGATTTATTGGTGCCCCTAGTGCCATGGGCTTCCCTGGTTCCTGGGAAAAATACAAATTTTCTTTTGTGTGCCCCTTCTTCGTGAGACTGGGCCAGGAAAATGCAGGGGAGAGTGAGAACTGTCTGTTGCCAATGCCAACTGTGGTACCAAGATAAGAAAGAGAACCTGCGAGTGTCATCTCTTGTTTCGCTAGTGAAAGGGGGGGGGGGACACCTAAAAAGGATGAGTTGGCAGATTCAGGGAGATGAGGGACTGGAGTTTTGAAGAGTAAAAAGAGGGAGAAGTTGAGCTTGGAGAATCTTGCACATGGAGCCCCCCGCCTGAGGGCTGTGAGGCCTGTTGTGGGCTAAAAGAAAGACATGTGGCTGCATATGGGGTCCTGAACTGGAAGGCCTCTGGGACCTGTGGGATTTAGGAGGCAGGGAGCCTCTGAGATAAATCAACCCTAGCAGCTTGAGGTGGGTGGAAAAGGATGTAGGCCTCAGCATGGCACAGCCATATCATTTGGGTCCGCTGAAACAGATGGTATGGCCCAGGGGATTTCCACACCACCAGAGGCCAGGTTGTTCCCTTGAAACTCGTTTGCATGGTGAGTCAGGACATAGTCTGGCAGTGAAGGGGAGGTAGTATAGGAGTTATTAAGAAGCAGGTGGTGAGTGTTGGGGTATTTGTTCTCAATGGTGTCCCTTAGAAACCGATGTGGATCTCAGAGTCAGCTGATAGGCAAGGGCAAGGTATTGACTAAAATGGAAAGGATGATGGTGAGATGCTGATTGGTCTGCTGGGTAAAATCTTGGAGTTGGGATAAAAGATCCCTCTTTCATCTGTATTATTGTGGCCCCAATATTTGCTGGGAGAAAAGATCTCACATAAGTCAGTTGAAGGGTAAGTGTGGAGCTGTGCTAGTCCAGGGACCACAAGTCCACCTAGATGCCATCCTGTCTGGCACTCCCGTATGTTGCCCACACAATTGAAACTGTGCTAGGGAAAGGTCACCAGTCCAGCATGACCTGAAGTGAACCCATTCAGTTTAGCCCATCTGTCTGTCTTCGTCTGTGGAAGCTCAGGTTTCTTTCGTCCCTGGGGAATGGTGAGCTCAGTGGAAGGCAAAACACGTTAGATCTTGTAACAGTGATACCCAAGTCCAGGGTCATGAGGTAGGCTGCAGTGTGTGTTTGTTTCAGCAGTCTGAAAGGGATAGATAAATCTATGTTCAAGAGATGAGTGTTTGTACCAGCTAAACAGAGAATGCTTTTCATTTACCTGTTCTCTGAAGTGTGACTAAATGCCTGCACTGCTTTGGTTGTGAGTGTGCCATTGTGGACAATGGACTTTCATACTTTTCTGCTAGTGATGCATATGTCTGAAGCAAGAGTGCTGTACTTCCTCCAAATCTAGAATCTTCTGACATGTGAATGTACCCCGAGCCTAGTGCTAGTGAGCAGGATGTTTGGGGAGACCAGGTTACACAAGCAAACCACTATACATACAGTTGAAAATATAAATCAGGATGAACGGATAAAGGGCATATGACATAAACATTTTCATCTATGGCTGTGTTTTTCCTAGTTGAGAATAATTCATGTATAGCTTTTGAAAATCAGGGCTATTGTGGAAGATTGACAGTCATTTAAAGAGCCACCAATGCCTTGAGAAATCTCTGAAAACCATACTATTTGGACACAAGGCAACTTATATTTCTCATTAGCTCTGGATTTCCTATCCCCATTATTTATTACTGAGGTCATATGAATGAAAACAGGATAGTTGTTCCTTGAGGGTTCATTAACTCCTATTGCTTCTTTACAACCTGATGTCATAGTACTCTGCTTGTGGCATCCCAATTATTCCCATGGCAGCAGACTGTGATATCAGCAAAGAATGATAATTTCAAACAGAGCATAAGCTATATAGAGACAGATGAGCTCTAAGGGATAAAAATATTGCTTTTGTGGGGATTTCCTCAGTAAAAATAATGGGGAGAAGAAATCTGTTGCAATATATCAAATACATATGAACATATGAATTTGCCAGCAGAAATAGTCCACCTGGTCTATCAAGTCTGCTCGAGTGTGCAGCTAGCGCCCTCATCTTGCAGCTGCCCTCCCCCTTCCCTTCCCAATTAACCCCCTCTCACCTTATCCCATCCCCTTTTGAAACTAACAGCTGTCTTACAGGTTACCATCTCCTCCGGTAGAGCATTCCATTCTGCCATGACCCTCTCCGTGAAAAAGTGTCTCCTCATTTCCATCCTAAATCTTCTCCCCTCTGGTCTAAGGCCATGCCCTCTTACGTCCCTGCCCCTCCTCAGCTTGAGTATCCCTTTTGAGACTGCCTTGTTTATCCCCTTTATGTACTTAAAGGTCTCAATCATATCCCCCCAATCCCTTCTCTCCTCCAAAGTGTACATGTTCAGCTCTCTCAGCCCCTCCTCGTATGGTCTGTCCTTCAATCCCTGAGTCATCCTTGTTGCCCTGTGTTGTACCCCTTCCAGTAGTTTCACATCCTTCTTCAGATATGGGCACCAGAATTGCACACAGTACTCCAGGTGCAGCCTGATCAGTGCCCTGTAGAGAGGCAGGATCACCTCCCTGCTCCTGGAGGAGACCCCTCTCATGATACAACCCAGCATCTTGTTGGCTTTTGCTGCCACCCTCCTATACTGCTCTCTATTGTTCATCTTCCCCATTACAACCACCCCTAAATCTTTCTCCTCCTCGGTGGAACCTAGCTGCACCCCTCCCAGCTGGAAACCCCTCCCAGGGTTCTTTGCTCCAAAGTGCAGGACTTTGCACTTTTTCACATTGAACCCCAACTGCCATGCTTCCGACCACTCCACCAGTTTGGTCAGGTCATCCTGTAGCCCCTGCTAACCTGCTACATCATCCACCACTGCCCCCAATTTGGTATCGCCAGCGAATAGACTGATCTTATTCCTGACACCATATGAGATGTCCACTATGAATATTCCAAACAGCACTGGCCCCAGTACTGATCCCTGTGGCACCCCGCTTGTCACAGCACTTGGAGATGAGAGTCCCCACCACCACCACTACCCTCTGCTCTCTCCCCTACAGCCAATTCTCAGTCCATTTAACCATCTTAGTCTCCACCCCCACGCATCTCAAGTTCCCTCTCAACCTCCCATGTGGCACTGAATCAAAGGGCTTACTGAAGTCCCAGTATATGACATCCACCGCATGACCCTTTTCCAATTCCCTCGTGACCCAGTCATAATATTCAACTAGGTTTGTCTGGCAGCATTTTCCAGGAGACAAACCCATGCTGGTGACTGCCCTGGAGCCCATTGTCTTCCATAAAGGTCACCAGCCTTTCCTTAAGTATTATCTCCATCAGCTTCCCCATGATGGAAGTTAAGCTTACCAGCCTATAATTACCCTGCTCATCCTTTGGTCCACTTTTATGGATGGGTACCACGTGGGCCATCCTCCAGTCATGTGGTACGCACCCTGTGTCCAGTGAGGTATTGAATAGTTCCGCCAGTGGTTCAGCCAGGTTCTCGGCCATTTCCTTCAACACCCTGGGGTGTATGCCTTCTGGTCCTGGTGCCTTATCCACTCTCAGAGCCCTTAACTCCTCCAATAGCCTACCCTCAGTGATCATCCTGTCCGTTACCCCTTCTCTCCCCCTGACCACCCTTCCCACCCCCTGTGGTCGCTGCCCTCCTTTCTCCCTCATGAATACAGAACAGAAGTACTCATTCAGTGCTTCTGCCTGTTCCACCCCTTTGTCTGCCCACCCCTGTCCTTCCTGATCCTCACTATCTGGTCCTTGTAGCTCCTTCTCTCCCATATGTATCTGAAGAAGTCCTTTTCCCCATCCCTGATGCCCTGCACCAGCCTCAATTCCCTGGAGGGTTTTAGCTGCTCTGACTCCCCTGGTAACCTCCTTGGACCTCTTTACATACACCTCCCTATCCTCCCCCTTCCTGGATTTCTTGTATTTCTTGAATGCTGCTTTTTTAGCCCTTACCATTTCTAAGACCCCTCTACTTAACCAGCTTGTTTTTTTAGCTCTTCCCTGTTTGCTCTGCAATCTGGTACATATCTCAGTAGTCTCCAATATCCCCAGTTTGATTTTTTCCCGTTTTTGATTCGCATCCCAGTTTGGCTGTATGTCTTCCAGATGCCCCCTTAAGATTTCACCCATCCTACCAAAGTCAACCTGTCTGAAGTCCACCACCCTGTTCCCTGTACCCACCCTGGTCCCTGTACAAGCTGAACTGTGTCTAAATATTACAGTTTCCAAAGTTTTCCCAAAGGTGTTGGCTGCTTTTTGAGTGTATCTGTGAATATATACCAAGCAGTTGGTTGTATATTTAACAATAATGATAAAACAGTAGTTGGAAATGGAGCATTCTGACTGGCTGACAGTATTCTGAAAGGGTTAGCTTAATTTAGCAAAACAGTATGACCAGGAGTTATGTTTATGTTCTTTTAATTACCAACTGGGGGTGTGATGTGGCACGAGGTACAGCCGAGTGCCACACACCCTGGTGGGTGAGCAATGAAACATTAAAATATCCTAGTTATACATTATTGCTGTTATAAAAACATGCTCAGATTATACCATTTTAAATTCATTTTTAACTTGAAGGCATTTTTTAATTAAACAGTCTGTCCGCCCTTCTGTGCTGTGCATTCACAAGATGTGCCAGGCAAAGCTTGTTCTTAAGCTTGCCAGAGTGCTCATTTTCATCTCCATGCAACTGTCCTTATAGGAGCCAGTGAATGTGGCTGAGAGGAGCTATCGAGCTGTAGGTCCAATCAATACATTCAGCTTCCTTTCGAGTTTTAATTTAGTTAGGCGACCCATCTGACTCAAACCCACCTACTGTCCCCAGCTGCCTGGTGAGCACCACAAGTAACCAATTTGCTACCAACTGTAACCCAATGCTTTACATGGATGTTAGTTGCTGTAGTTCTTTTTATTTTTCAACTGTGAAGCAGGGGTTTTAACCAGACAGATGAGGTGCCAAGTAATGCTAGGACATGATTAAGGGAGACAACGCGGATCAAGGGAAATAATTACAAAATGGTTAAAAGTGAAACTAACTGGAAAAGAGCAATGAGTAGTTAAGAATACCATCTAGCGTGTAACTAAATAAGTGAGAGGCGGGAGAGAGAACAGGGATGATGATAGGTTGAATATTAAAAAACAATAAATGTGTTTTGTTTGCTAGATTCCTGCAAACTGCACATTTTGTTCATGACGTGAGTCATCATGTTAGCGGTATTGCATGTGGCAGACCAAGGTTCTAAGGGAAGAATTCTGTAAATCACTTCTCACGTGAATCAGCTTTCCAAATATATTAATCAAAGCATAATGTATGGTTGATGGACTTTACAGCCAGTCACTACCTTCTTCGTCTCAGACCCTTTTTAAAATGGCTGGATACCCTCATGTTCAATATAACAATTTTAATTTTAGCCATAAAAACATTAAATCAAAATCAAAATATTTTACTTTTCTCATAGAATTAAGGCACTCCAGTGTTTGGGTTACCTTTGGTAATTTAATCTTAGGCACATTAGACCCTCAACTGCGCTTTGGGCTTCATGACCGCCTAGGGTTAGGTGAACTAATGGTAACCCAACCCCTGGTCATGTCTTACTGCTTAATTAGCATACAAGTGTTCTGAATGCCTTCAGTTTAGGGAATTTACATTTGAACTTGCATTAACCTTAGCAGGGAGTAAAACATATTGCAACATTATACCCCACAGATTATGAAGCCAGAAAGACTTTAGAGTGATTTATAACAAAGGCCTTCTAAACATCTAACGCTTAAATGCCTTTCACTATTACAGTTAATAGACTGACTTGTAAGTGCATCATTTTATCAAACTATTATACCTGGTTAATGGAAACCACAGAGATTGCAAGATTTGAGCTCACATTCTGTTGCAACCCCTCTTGTAAATAATTTCTAGCCATACATGCCATGTGTCCAAAGGTTATCAGCATCCTTTATAGTTTCTGTCGACTTGAGTCATTAATATATTGTCAGATTAAGCAATTAGGCTGCCGCCATTTGCCCGTGGAAATTGTTTTCACCTAATTGATGGTATTGGTTTTCTTGGTGTATGGATAAGCACTTGGTCAAGCCATCTATACAGTTACAGTGGACACAATGATAAATGTATTCAAGGTACTATGCACTTCATAAAACACCAGCGTCTGATAGGAAGAGAATATCTCACAGTTTTGTGAACTTGTGTAATTCTGAATTTAAATTTTCTTTCAAGTAATGCATCAGTCATGTAGTTTATTTTTCTAGCCACTACAATTGTGTGAATGTTGTACCATGCCTTGATTGCATTGGTAAGAATTCAGCGTCTTAACCATTAATGAATATTAATTCATAAAATATTGAAAGAATAAATGACTAACTAGCTAAAGGTTAGTTATTTGCTTTTTGTTCATCAAGCTCATAAGGGATTATTTGCAGACCTGATTGAAACACATAGGGCACCAATAAACATGAATTTAAGACTCTGACCCAAAGCTATTTAAAGTTCATCATCTCTTTTATGAAAAAAAAAAAAAGAAAATCAAAACCAGTGTGTAAAAACAGATATCCTTTCTCTCTGGAAGTGAGATATCCATTGGGGTCTGGAAAATTTGGATTTCTCTTTTCCCAGTATTTTTGTTTTTTGTAATTCTGATGTTTTTTGTTTTGTGGTTCTTTTCTTGTATTTAAAGTGTTAGCTGTTTAATCTGGTTGTCGGAATGTGTTGGAGGCCTGCCCCCAAGGTCATGCACTATTCATCCTCCACCCTATGCTCCCTCCATCTCTTTGTCTCCCCCCTTTGCATTTTTCCACCTACCAGCATTGTAGAGCACTAGGTATTTCTCATCAGATGAGGAGGGGGTTTGGGGGTGCGAACAGTGGAGGTTGAATGAGCGGGGCCATCACATCAGGGTGGTAGGGTCCAGAAGACGCCCTGAGGTGAAATGGAATTCAGATCCCGGTTCTCCGTGTCTGATTTCCATACCCAAGTGCACCACCAAATTGAGTGGGCAAGTAGTTTGGGTGGCCCTGGAAGTTCACTCAACGTGAGCGGTGTTATGCAATGCCAGATCCATTAAAAACAAGACTGCAATTATTGCAGATCTTGTAAATTCAGTGGATCTGGCTTGCATCACAGAGACCTGGCTGGATGAGAACTCTGGCCCTGTGTTAGAGGCTACAATTCCAGCCAGTTACTCGGTGATTCACCGCTCGAGATTGGATCACAGGGGTGGAGGGGGGGTTGCGGTCTGTTTTAAGACCGAATCGGACCTCACGAGAGTACCAGTCAAGGAGGCTGAGTCATTTGAGTGTACTGTGGTAGCAGGTGTAGGTTGTAGGATTGTTCTCATCTATCATCCACCCAGGGATGGGAAACGGTTCCTTCAGGAAGTGGCGGACTTCATCATCGGCATGGCATTTGAGTCCCTCAGGTTGATGGTCCTGGGTGACTTTAATGCCTGGATCGATGAAGAACTCTTGCAATTTGAACAACACTTACTCCAGTTGATGACATCTCTGGGCCTTACACAGGTACTTACCACTGCTATTCATAAACACAGTCACTCCCTTGACTTAGTTTTTCTCCTGGGGATCGATGCCTCAGATTTGGGGGTGGACCCAGTCGGATGGTCCGATCACTACACTGTGAGATTCAATTTTAGCAACCCCCGTTGAAGACTTACCTCTGTGGAGATGGTCAAATACCACCCTTTATGAGATATTGACTCTGAAGGCCTTATGGTGGTGCTTGACCTATCATCTATTCTGTGTGCAAAAAGCGACCCAGAAGACCTCGTGATGGCCTATAATATGGCCATTGTGATGGCCCTGGATGTCATTGCTCCTGTCCATGTTCATCCTCTATCCCTTCGCCCTCGGTCTCCATGGTTTGATGGGACCTTGAGGGAGATGCGGCTACAAGGTTGAAGGTTAGAGCATTGCTGGTGGAGATCTGCCCTTGATGCAGACCACCTTAGATTGATGGACCATTATCAAGCCTATCAATTTGCAATCACCTGTCTGAGTTCCTGTCTGGGGAGATTGCAGTCACACAGAACCGACCAGCTCAGTTTTTCCAAACTGTGGACAGGCTGTGCAACCCGGCCTGTCTGCAAGTTCAGAAAGCATTTTCGAAAATAGAGTGTGATGAACTTGCTCGGTTCTTCGCGACTAAGGTGGCCGACATCAGGGTGGCTCTCCACCCAGCACACTCTTTGGGTGTTGCTGATGATCAGCACTTGGCTCCTGGCCTTCAGTTTTCCTGGAGTACCTTCGACCACCATGGATGTCATGAGGATTGTCCAGGATGCGTGTCCTATATACTGTAGTTTGGATCCAGAACCAACTTCCCTGATTTTGGGTTGCATTGATTCCATCAGTCCAGTCCTTGCTCAGATTGTTTGGTGCTCCTTGGAAACAGGTGAGTTTCCTAGCTCCCTGAAGGAGACAGTGGAAACACCCCTCCTGAAGAAAGCTTCCTTGGACCCAAACAGCTTTGCAAACTACAGACGAATCTCTAACCTTCCCTTTTTAGGGAAGGTTGTTGAGAAGTTAGTGACCACACAGTTGGAGAACCATTTGACCATCCATGACATCTATGAACCTCTCCAGTTCAGTTTCTGAAAGAGGCATAATACAGAGACAGCACTGGTTCAGGTGCTCAATGATCTCCTGATGGCTAGAGATCGGAAGAACTGTTCCATCTTGGTCCTTCTTGATCTCTCATTAGCGCTTGATACTGTGGACCATGGGGTTCTCCTTGATTGTTTGAGGTTCATTTGTGGCCTGTCTGGTACAGTCCTCAAGTGGTTTACATCTTTTCTCACTGGAAGAACTCAGAGGGTGGTGTCTGGGATTTATTCCTCGGACCCAATCCCTCTGTCTTGTGGGGTTCCTCAGGGATCGGTGTTGTCCCCCATATTGCTTGCAGTATATATGCTGCCCCTCGGAGACATTGTAAGGAGGTATGGGCTGAGGTTTCACTGCTAAGCTGATGATACCCACCTATACCTTTCTTTTGTCTGTGCCGTTTTCTTGGATCTTAGTAAGGCATTTGACACAGTCGATCACAGCCTGCTTCTTTCCTCCCTAAGCACCTTAGGCCTGGACCATAAATCTATGTGCTGGTTTGCAGACTACCTCGGAGAATGGAAACAGCAGGTTAAAGCTGAAGGTGATCTTTCTCCATTAAAACCTATGCTGAGGGGCGTGCCCCAGGGCTCTATCCTTGGTCCCCTACTCTTTGCAGTCTACATTAACAGCATCAATGACCCCATCAAAAAAGCCAACATCCACTTATTCGCGGATGACACTGTACTGTACTGTACTTGAGTCGTCCCATGCTGGAAGCAGCCTGTGAAGACCTCCAAGCTGAATTTAACCTTCTACAATACCAGCTCATAAACAAAAAGCTTTTGCTCAATGCGAAAAAGACAAAAGTCATGATCTTCTCCCCCTCCTTGCATGCGGCAATTCCTGCTGGGGGGGGGAGCTATCCCACAAATTACCACTGTTCTTGGAGAAACACTAGAGTATGTAGCTAAATTCAAAGATCTAGGAGTTTGGGTTGATAATAAACTTTCCTTCACCGACCATATCGAAGAACTACAGAAGAAACTAAGGCAAAGATTAGGACTATTCTACAGAATTAACCACCTGCTCACAAAAGAGGACAAGATTCGACTGGTTCAAGCTACCTTCCTATCTTTAATAGATTACGCGGACCTGCTTTACAGCCACTGCACTGCCTCTGCACTGGCTAAGTTGGACACCCTCTACCACAGAGCTATCAGGTTCATTACTGGCCTTCCACTTTCCACACACCACTGCTCCCTGTACTCATCGTTAGGCTGGACTTCTCTTCACTATAGAAGGAATAGAAATGCCGCCCTATGGGCCTTCAGAGCAGTGACCAACAAGCTCTCCTCATATGTCTCAGATTGTATTCCCTGGAGTGGATTCCCTACACTCTAAGGAGCTATTCCCTAATTGCTCTCCAAGTTCCAAGGGTCAAAACTCATTTCGGCAAAGCTGCTCTAAGCTTCTCTTTACCCACATTGTGGAACGGTTTACAAAGGAACTTGAAGCTGAGCTGCCCTGTTAGCCTGAATATCTTCAAGGCACTCTACGATCGCTACATGAAAGCACTTTGCAAATGTTTTCCTCACCGCTAGCCCACTAATTCTGCAACTCCTCCTTTCCATCCTGATGCTCACCATGTTTCTACCCCTGGCTCTCACTCTTTCCCTATTAACTCTTCTTGCTGCACCCACCCTTCCCTGTCCACTCCAGCCTGGCTAAAGTCCCACCCCATCCTTAGTAGTATCCCAATTATCTACCCCTCCTCCGTCATTATCATAATAAACAAGTACACGACAGCCATCATCACATTCTGTGGTTTTAGCTCAATTTTTCCCCCAGTCATCGGTAATATATCCCTCCTCTTCTTTACCTCTCTAGCCTGCCACCCCCTACATGGCCTCTTTCCCCTATATGTGTAGTTGCCGGCTGCCTCACTCAAAAGATCTCTGCTTATAACCCCTGTATGCCTATGGTTGATTGTACATCTGCTGACTTCTTCAACTGTAAAATAATGCTGTTTTTTTTTTATTTATTTCAACCTTATACTGTACCGTATACACTGTATATACTTTTTCTTCCTTGTATATTATTGCTTTTTGTATACCTGCTTCTGTACTGTACTTTGATGTATTCATGACCAGGTCTACCTTGCAAATGAGCCTTGCTCAATGGTGCCTGCCTGGATAAATAAAGATTTTGATTGATTGATTGATTGATTTTGCACCTGACCGGAGTGGATCTCTCTCTGTCTTTAATAGCTGCCTGGCAGAAATCCAGGAATGGATGGATTTGAGCTGGTTGAAGTTGAACTCAGGAAAGACTGAAGTGTTGAATGTTGACCCAGGACACTGGATAGGTGGTCGGGCCTAGGTTTACCCTCGTGATTAGACCTTGGGGGTTTGCCACTCCCGGCCTATGGACAGGTGCATAACCTTGGGGTCATTTTTGATGATGGGTTGACCCTGCATGCGCAGGTGTTGGCCTTCATCAAGTCCTCTTTTTACCACCTGAGGAATATCCCGGATTAGGCACCTTGTTCTGTCTGGCGACTTTCCAACACTGGTTCATGCATTCGTGTCCCCCTGCTTGGATTATTGCAACTCCCTGTATCTAGGGTTTTCTGTGGTAGAAATCTGCCATTTGCAGTTAGTGCAGAACGGAGCAGCTCGCCTTTTGACAGGAACCTCTCGGCCCTGCCATATTTTTCCAGTACTGCATTATCTGCACTGGCTGCCAGTACAATGGCGGATCACCTTTAAAGTCAGTTTGCTGACTTACAAAGCCCTACAAGGACTTGGTCCTGACTACTTGTAAGAGCTTCTGGTTCTTTACTGCCCTGGACGATCGCTCCGCTCAGCTGGCGAGGGGTTGCTAGAGATTCCAAGAGTGTGTTTAAAATCTTCGGGGGCCCGGGCATTTATGTACGCAGTCCCCTCCCTCTGGAATTCTCTACCCTGCCAGTTAGGTGAAAGCATGACTGGGGAGGGATTTAAAACTGCTTTAAAAACCCATCTTTGGCACCAAGCATTTGGCGACTGAGTGGTGTTATGATTTTATTTATAAGTTGGTTTTAGATGACTGTGTTTTAATCAAGCTGCTGTAAATGGTGCAATATATCTGTTTTTAAATTTGTACGATGCCTTGGTTTTGGAAAGGCACCTTAAAAATAAAGTTTTATTATTATTATTATTATTTTATTAAATGGGACACTGTAAGCTAGAGCAGGCATGTGCGTGCCAAAGTCATCCATTATGATCTTCAGTCTAATCTCCTGGTTATGTGATCCAAAAGCAGACAAAGCTGGAGATTGACAAGAAAAGTAATCTCAGAAGAAAACACCATGGCCCAGATATTCAAACTGCGCCACAAAGTAGCGCAATAGCAGGATGAGGCGCAAGTGCAGTGCGCCTATGTGCAATACGCACGATATTCAAACACAGCGCAGGCCAAGGTGTGCTTGCACAACACAACTGAATATCGCACCAACTGTGCCATGGTGCAACCTGAGATGCGCAGTGGCACAGGTCTGATGTGCAGTAGCACAATCAGGGATGCCCCATGGAGCAGGGTAGCAGTGCATCAGCACAACCAAGGATGCGCAAGGACAGGATGCAGGGGTTCACCACCCATGGAAGACATGGGCATAGGAGCACGCAGCAGACCAGACAGCACCCCCCCGCACCCCATGAACCGCACAACCTGAGGTGAGCTGGAAGAACCACCAGCCCATGGACACCAGCAACAATACCACAGCCGGGGCATGGTGCCCCAGCACACCCCCTGGCAAGCTGTGACCGGAACACAAGGAGGTCCGGCCACCCTGTGCTACACCATCCCACCAATGCAGAGCACACCCTGCACAGCGATCCCCAGACACCCTGCCCAGGAGCAGCGCCCAACAGTGCATGTCACCCTATGCATGCCGTCACCCCCACTGTGACAGTGCAACCCTGTGCACCATGGAGCCATGCAAGGCAGCCCCACCATGAGCACCCTGCAGCAGGTGGAAGCAGCCACCAATGCAACAACTGCAGACACAGTGCCACCCTGCATGGCCCCCCCGAGGCACAACTGAGAGGTCGACCCTGTGTCGGCACACAAGGTACTCCGCATGCAACAGGACCTGTCCCGGACCCCACCACCAGCAGTACAGCACCCTGCACACCCACTCAAGCACACATTCTGTCCCAGTACTGGCCCCAACAGCCAGCACAGACGCCCACAGTGGTGCACGGAAGCCTACCCCATGCAGGATGCAACACAGGGCACGGACAAACACCCACCCATTCCCAAGGGCACCCCAACACAGGGACACAATAGAGGGGCAACAAACCCGCTGGCGTGCAGCCACAGCAGCCATGTACGCACGGCCAGCACCCCTCCATGGCACAGGTGTACCAGCCACCCTGCACATGCACCATGAATCCGTCCACCACCAGCATACGGCAGGAGCACAAGTGACAGACATTGGAGCACAATCCCTGCAACAGACACAAGTGACAGCATGGAGGGGGACAACAACAGCGGAGGCCACAGTGCCACCCGAGGCAGACATGTGCCATACCGGTGACAGGAGGCAATCCAGCATTGCGCTGGGTACAGGGGGTGGCCAGCATGGACAGCCACCACTGACATGCCAGCAGATCGTGCATAGCACAGACATGCAAGGGTGTCAGCTGCACAGGCCATGGACAGTCTGACAGGGGTGCCATGGACACAGTGCATGCACCATGGACCACTGCACACAAGCGTCCAGAGCACAGAGAACAACACACATACCACAGACAGTGACTGAGTCCCCTGCCCACACCATAGGCGGGTCTCTGCTGGACACACACACACACACACACCCATGCCTGCACCACCCCCGATGCCATGCGCACCACTGCAGCCAAGCACCTGTAGCCCGCTGAAAATCAGAGACCACCACAGTTGTCATAACAAAATGTATGTATTAAACATTATAAACAATAAAATATATTTACAAATATATACAAGGGTGGAGGGAAAGGGCCACAAACCAGGTGGAAGTGGGCATGGGGCAGGGGTGAACAAATGGGAGAGGGAAGAAGGGGTGTGAGGGTGGGTCCAGGGGTTTTAAGTCAATCTGGGGGCATGGAGGGCCTATTGCCTGTCCTGCTCTCCACTTCTGTGGCGCCTCCGTCCACTGCGGTGCCAGACCCCGTCCCGCTCCATCCTTTGCAGTATCTCCAGGGATGCTCATGCTAGCTGCAGCAGCTCTTACACTCCACACTCTATCGCTGTCCAGCGATGTCCACCTAGGACAAGGGAGCAGAGTCAATACGTGTGACTGTCCATCCCCCTGCAGCCCACCCATTGTGCATGGCATACAGCCATGGGCCACGCCCCTGTGATGGTGTGCGACCACCCACAGTGACCGCATCCACAAGACCTGCCTACCCAGACACCCACAGCCATGCGAACCACTGCACACCCACCCACCCACCGCCCATGTCCCGCACAGCACCACTGTGGCTGTACAGTGACATGGCTATGTGGTGTGAAGGCAGTGGCACAGCCATGTACTCAGTGCACGCACGGACCACCAGCAATGCCCACCCACATATGCAGTGCCACAGGACAGTGCTGAGTGTACCGTGTGGAGTGTACGGCGGTGGGGCCAAGTGCTGGTGGCCATGCCCCACCGCCAACCCTGCAACACAGCATGCACAGATGTGATGCGAAAAAAGGCACTCACCTGCATCCATAACAGCCGGGCGCTGCTGTCCCATGGCTCCTCTGCCACGTCCCTGCTGTGGTGTACCAGCTCTCTCCCACTCAGCTCTGGCCTCCCTAGCTCGACGTCGCTCCTCTGGGCCTAGGGTGCAAACTTGGAGAGGGGAACATCAGTACAAACCAGTAGCAAAGCCCCCTCACTGGTGTGTACGATCCCACACAGCCCAGCCATGCCGCAACCCCACCACCACCACCGCCCACACTGGACAGCCCCCAACTCCCTGCGGGGTGGACACATGCACACCGTGATACCCGGATGGATGGATGCTACCAGTGTATGGATGGAGCACCTACCTGGCTGTGGCACGGTGCCTCACCTGGCGCATGCCTGTAGTCACTCCAGCCTATCTGGGTCCCTCCGCCGGAGGTCCCCAAACCAGTGGTGACACTGCTCAGCGCTACGGGCAATCCTTGTGGCCTCCTCCATGGCCTCTGCTACCTCCTCCCACACGGCGCTGCATGGCCTATTTAGTGGGTCCTGTACAAACAGGGCCCCAGCATGGGGCTCAACAGTATCCACAAGGTTGGCCAACTCAAGCCCGCTCCACTGTGGGGCTCTCCTGTGTGCCATTTTCCATGCAGTCCAGATAACAAAATGGCGCTCTGTAGCGTACGTCCCCCACGTGCAGATGCTGTGCAGTACAGTGCTGCCATTCCCCATTGCGCTGTCACCAAACAGCGCAATAGGGGTGCACCCATACGAATGCGTGGTGCCTAGGGGGCAAAGGTCGACTGCAGGGTCAAGGGTCTGTCGTGCACAGACCGCCACAGTGCTATTGGGACTCCCTGCATGTAGCACAGTAGGGTGCCTATGTGTGATGCCCTGCAGTGGCCTACCACGCTGTGGCACTATGGTGCCTACGGCGCTCCAGGGCATGAGCACCACACGTGAGAACAGTGCACTAGTGCCACTGGTACAGTGGTGGCCATGCTCTGCACTGCCTCCCGTGCTCAGCACATCATCAGCATGGCAGGCGTCAGCATCAGCACCCCGGGCATGCGCCGTGCGGTGCCTACTGTGCACGTCACAGAGCTGCGCCATTGCCTGAGCACACCCAACAACATTGCACAAGGCACAACAGTGCAGTATTCAGCCAGCATATGCAAATCAGCTCATCAGCGATTCCATGGTGCAGCCAGTGCATTAGCATCCACTTAAAGTTGCATCTCGCCTCATTTGCATGCCTTGCGTTATATAAATCTGACATGGGGCTGCAGAGGACATAGTTTGGTATTGCAGTCTATTGTGGTGGGATGCATGCTGTTTGGAAGTGTGGACTGTGGTGTGTGAGAGAAGCATGGGACTGCACATTCAAAGGTAACACCTGTCATTCCCACAGGATCTATAATGACCGAATGAGAGGAAGAGGAGGAACAGGGACGTGGGAGAAGAAGGAGGCCCAACTTCACCCAGGTGGAATCAGATGCCCTGTTCGAGGCCTATCTCGACAGGAAACTGCTGATCAGTGGACAGCGTGGAATGCCACAGGCCTGTGCTGTGGCATGGGGTGAGGTTGCGCGTGCTGTGAACCAGCATGGCAGCCACCAGCGGTCCATGCAGGAGTGTAAAAAGAAGGTCAGCATGGACAAGAGGAGGATAAACGACAAGGTGGCTGCCATCAGGGCAGCACGTGCTGCAACCGGTGGTGGACAGCCAGATGTGCCACGCCTGATGCCACAGGAGGAGCGGATGGCTGGCAGCATGCGGCGTTGTGCCATAGAGGGTGTTCCTGGTGGTGGCTTCCAGATGGGTGGCAGCCCATCACTGTATGGTAGGTCTTGTGCTGTCACTGTGCGGGTGGTGGAGGAATGCCACAGGGTAGGGTGGAGACAATAATGCTACTGTGTTCCCTTACAGCTCCTGACCGTCTACATGGGTCAGCGGTGGTGGGTGTGTCCACCGAGGGTGATACCCTGCACACGGAGGAGCACCCATCCACGGACACTCCACAGGTGTCCAAGGGACAGGACCACTGCATGCCTTCCTGTCTGTCTGGATTGAAGATGGTGGTGCCGGTGCGGACGAGGCCCTGCCTGTGTCCCAGCATGACAGCGCCCATGGACTCCAGCATGCTAGGACATGGACTGGTGCCGGATCCGGCACCGATGATGATGGATCACACGTCCCAGACAGTGATGCCAGTGGGATGCAGGATGGTCCCACAGCAGGAAATGGCACTGGCGTTGCCATGAGTGGTGCTGCCATGGAGGCCTGTGTGACATCACAGTCCCAGCCTGTGCCTGTATGCTCCAGTGGGGCAGCACTGGTGTGCGTCCAGGCTGGTGGGGCTGTTGTGGCCGCTGCAGTGGCACCAGTGAGCCCTGGCAATCAGCGGCCGGAGAGGCAGTGCCAGCAGTCGGCCAATGGCAATGGGGGGACAGTGTCAGGGGGCGGCGGCAGTGCACTGCATGTGGATGTGCCCTGGCATGGCTCCGGTGTGCAGCGCCCATCATCAAGGGGTGCTGCCCAGCAGGGCCAGGAACACCATGAGGGACAGCCTGCCGACCTGGTGGATGACCTCTTTGATGAGCACAGCTGTCTACTCCAGGCTTCAGTGGATCAGCAGTTGTGGCTTGTGACTGCGGTGGATGCACTCAGTGCAGTTCTGCGCCAGGCAGAGGAGCGGCGCAGCAGAGACTATGGTCTGCTCCTGGCAGAGATGGCCTGGGAGTGGGAGGATGTGACTGCTGCCATTGACAGGCAGACACATGCATTCACAGCTGTCATGGCCACATTGGGCACCCGGTTTGTTGCCCATGCGCTGCAGACACCGTGCAGTGTCATGTCCACCTCCAGTTCCCAGCGTTGTACGACACCTTCCATGTCGACACTGGGTTCAGCTGTGGGCATACCGAGCACACCTGGCACGGGCATGTTCAGTGAGCTGCAGACCCCTGCATGAACATGGTCGCGTTCCCGCAGTGTCACCCCTGGGGGACTGTCTGTGCCATCCTATGAGGCCAATGGTCAGTCTTGCATGGCTGGCAGGTCTCGGTGAGGCCACCCATGCATCCGTGGTGGCTGTGGTACTGTGCTGCATGACTAACCTGTCTCCCACCATGGCCACTGTCTGCCGCTGCCCTGTGTGCAGTGTGTTGTGTATCGTGCAATGAATGGGTGGGGTACCCAGCCCTGCACACACACATGGTCCCTGTGCACACCCTCCCAGCTGCTGGCCACTGTGGCATGTGCATGATGATGCCTGCATTGTGCTGTCCGCCAGTGTGCAATGATGCCCAGTGTCTGAGGCACGCACAGTGATGGCTACTGGGCGTGGTCATGTGTGGACCTGTGTGTGGGTAGGGGTTGCATTCGGGGTTGGCGTGCCTTCTACCCCTTGTGCATGTCTTGTGGTGTGTGTGTGTGTGTGTATGTGTGTGTGAGCGCGTGTCGTGTTTGGCCCTGCCCATCCCTGATGTCGTGTGCAGTTCCACACTCAGACCCATTCCCTTGCCGCCATCCACCCCTGGGTTTTGTCCATGCCTGTTTGTAGGCTGTGCCCTTGCCATTGGTGGTTGCACATGGCCTCGTGACCTACCTGAGTTGGCCGAAGTACTCCTCTGTGATGGTGTCCCAGTGCAGCTGTGACATCCAGATCAGGCGGGGGTCCCTTTGCCCAGGGGGTGGCTGCCCATCACCGTCTGGACCGGCGTCCTCATTGTCCCCACCGCTGTCCCCCTCTTCAACCTCTATGGCTATCTCACAGTCATTGGCCATGTTGTGCAGGATGCAGCAGGCCAGGAATAGCCCACAGGCCTTCGAGAGGCTGTACTGTAGGGCACCGACAGGCATGTCCAGGCACCAGAAATGTGCCTTCAGCATCCTGAACACCTGCTCGATGACATTCCATGTTGCAGCATGTGCCTCATTGTACCGTAGCTGCGATGGGGTCGCGGGGCACTGGTATGGTGTGAGCAGCCAGGGACAGAGTGGGTAGCCACTATCACCTGTGTGCAGAGGGTGGACATTAGTATGGTGGTCTGCGTTGCTCTGCCATGGGCCATCAAGGCCGGTACCCATGGCACCTCTGACTATGCACCCCCCCATGTCTGCTCATGTTGTCCTGCGTGATGTGCATACTCACCCACTAGGTGGCCAGTGGGGATGTTCCCCACTCTCGAACCTGTGGCACAGTGCAGACTGGTGCCAGATGAAGGCATCATGTGCTCCCCCAGGGTGCATGGCACAGACATTGATTATGCGCCCCTGGCATCGCACACCACCTGGCAGGTGATGCTGGCATACCCCTTCCAGTTTATGTAAGACACACCGTCCGGGCCAGGTGGTGTGCAGATGGCCACATTGGTGCAGTCAATGGCCCCGAGCACGCCAGGCATACGTGCTACCCTGTGGAACTCTTGTATGTGTGTCGTGCGCTCCGCCTGTGTGCTAGGGAAATGGATGTACTCCACAGCAGATGGCAACAGTGTGCTGAGGAATTGTGTGAGTAGGCATGAAGCGGCTGACTGGGTTATGCCTGTTGTATCCCCTGTTGGTCTCTGGAAGGTGCCCATGGCAAGCAGACACATGACAGCTGTCACCTTTGTCTCCACTGACAGAACACGGCTCCGTCGTTTGGGTGCCTGCATCTCATCATAGCACAGCTCACGGAGCCACCTCAGGATCACCCTGTTCGGGTGGTACTGGCCCACAATCTCTGTGTCAGAGTAGTGTTCGAAGGTGATGCGGGCTTGGTACCGCCTGTTTGGGGCATACCGCCAATGGACCCTTCCACTGCCGTGCCCCCCTGCTGCCTGCCTTCTCACACCCCTCATTACTGCCTCAATCTGGAAGGTGGCATTGGCCATGTCCCTGGCTGGTGTCCCCCCCCGGCAGCTGTTATCCCGTTCCCCCCGCTGTCCATTTGTGATGCTCCCCCTGCACCAGGTACACCTCTGGCCTTTGGCTGTGGCTGTCCTGCCTACTGCCACTCCCCTCAGTCCACTGTGGCACCTCCCTAGCACTTCTGCACAGTGGCAGAGGCTCCCCACTCCTTTCCTGTTCCTGGTTGACTCCAGGTATGCCTTGTCCTGCTCCTGCCCAGTCCTTCTAACTGCTACCTGCTACCCTCTGCCTTGTTCCTGTCACCTCGCTCCCACCTGTGGCTTCCCTGCAGTGTTCTTGCACCTCTCTCTTGTTCCTTTTTATTATGGATCATTTCTGCTATCACGCAACTTCCGCTAGCTCCCCTATTGCGCATGGCGCATGCTGTTGAATATCGCACTGCACATGTTATTCATGGTTCCTCCCCCTACGGTTGTGCATGCATTCATTACTATTGCACTCTTGTGCATTGCAACTTGCATGGCACAGCTGCCTCCCGCCGAATATCGCACAATGGCACATTTCTGAACTTGCACTGGTGCATCCCTTTTGAATATCCGAGCCCATGTGTTTCCTCTTGAGAATCCTTGCTCAAGTACTGGAACAAGTTTTTAATGCATGAACGTCTCTATCCAGAGATATTCTGAGAGTGAAGTTGAGAGCAGCTGGTCAATTTTATTTTGTAATAGTGAGGGAGAATGAACTAATTACTTTACAACTGGTATATGATTTGAGCAACTGGATGATCGATTTTTACACTTTCCCATATATACTGTACAACAATATTTGTAGTCCATCCAGTATCAGAGCAGTATTCAAACAGTATAAGGCAGAAAAGTAGAAAAAGAGTTCCTATTAATATTACTAGAAAAGGTAGGCACATAAAATCTCAGGCTGGCAGTCCATTGTTGGGACACGATGAGCACGTTGAAGGACCCATGACATCATTGGGAATGAAAACTTTAAAAAATGCAAGATTTAGACACAGTTTAATGTATATTTTATATATTTTCTGTAACTCTTTTCCACTTGTTCTTTATTACAGGAATACAGTTGCACAAAAACAATAACACTGTCTCCTAAACATGATCTGCTTTGGCTGCTTGTCTACACCTGACATCATATTCCTCCGTTTATGGCATTATCAATATCTCTGGAGCAACAGATGATGATATTATAAACAGAAATGTGATGTCAGGTGCAAATAAGCAACCCAAGCAGATGGGTAGAAATCATATTGTCATGCAGTTGTCCTCAGCAATAAAAAGTGTGAGAATTATGGGGGAAAAAATGAAATACAAGCTGAACTGTACCTAAATAGGTTGTTTCTTTAAATTTGTTCCAGCTGTGACAGAGGCTGTTTAATATACATTCGGTAGGTGTCTAAAAGTTGACTACCTGGAGACAATACTGAGGCACTCAAGTTACAATCTGCACTGGCTGTAATGTGATTCTGCCTTAGCATACCACAGCATACCAAAGTATACTAACCAGCTTTTGTAGGACTACTACTGTATATTTCCTTTATCATTGCTTGTTTGTTATATATGAAACATGTAGAACAGAAAAAGCCAAGGGCTGATACTGAGTTGGAGTTTCCTCTCTGCCACAAGGTGTCAGTAGCTGTATACAGAAAATATAGAATAAAACTATAGTAGGTATGAGAAAATCCATCAGAATGCATCCATTCTTATTCTTAATGTTCTTATTTGGAAAGTTGCAGTTTGAGTCAACAATATGTTATTTTACAAACACCTGAATTATCTCAGAAAAGATCAAAAAAAGGAAGGACAAGACATTTGCCCAACCTTTGACTGCATTGCTTCTTGCTTAATCCCCTTGCTTCAACCTGCCCCACAAAAGAGATTTCCACAAATATATAAGGCAATGTAATCCTGTAACTGTGCAAATAAGGTAAACATTGTTTACACAGGACAATCCACAAACAGGGAGGAAAATTATGAGGCTAAAGCCACTACCTAACCTTTTGTGCCAGGGGCCCTTCATCAACTGTTACTACTGGCATAGTTAGAGATCCTTATGTACGGCATGTTTAAAGATGCCTCCAACATTTTAAAAGTTTGCTCAGATTCATCAAACACAATTAGATAACTATCAGAAACACTGATGGTGAAAAGTGCTAAAGTGCAGTTAAAAACAAACACAGCAAACATATTACCAAAATCAATTAAAATTGGGCTTGCATGGAAAATTGGTCCTAATCTTATTTAAATCCCACAATTAAGGGTTGATAAGATCCACCGATTTGTTGATCAATAATAGTTGCTAACACTGGTGCCTATGTACAAATGGGAGGAAAGAACGCACAAGAGGCGTGTACTGTGCCTGTGTAGCTCTACACCCATGGGCAGGTGTGAACGTACTGGTATGCACTAATGCTGGCCACCTGTCCATTGCCCTCCTGACACATAGGTGTGCAGAGGGTGGAGGCGGACAAAGTAGCAGACCCAGGTGGGCAGCCAATTGATTGCCCATCCTGGGTCCCAGAGTGGATCACATACACGGGACTGGAGAGGGCTGGGGGCATGAATTGCAAATGCAGGCATCTGGGGACAGTGCATACAGTCCCCATTGTCCAGTGGTACACCCAGCCCTGATACCCCCCCCCATGGCACCATGGCCTGACTGGCACACTGCTGTCTCCCTGCCCCCACAGCAGGGAACCTGCCCAGTTCAGGCAGCAGGATGCAAACCCCCTTCAACAGAACCCCTGCCACTGTCCCGTATGCCAGGCCACCACCCTATACACAACCGAGCCCATATCCGTACGTGTAATGCCCCCCAAATACACATATATGAGCCCCGCCCCACATGTGTGCAACTCCCCAAACAGAGCTCCATCATGGTGGACACAGCCATGTATATCACAATCCAACCATTACTCAATCCCTGATCCCATCTCCCTTGCCCTCTCATTGGTGGTCAGTGGTTCTCCCCATGGCACCAACAACACCCCCCACCTTCCATACTTGCATGTCATTGCCGCAGCTATGTATGGCTAATGGCACATCCCTTTCCACACCTCTTCGGCTGCTGGCCATCCATCTAATGCTGGGAGTGCACTGCTATAAATAGGCTACATGCTCCCAGCATCAGTTGGATGGCCAATGGCCGAGGAGATGTGTAGAGGGATGTGCCACTGGCCATTCATAGCCACAGCACTGACATGTAGGTATGGGGGTGGTGTTGACGGTGCCATGAGGGGGAGCCACTGACCACCAATGAGGGGAAGGGAGACAGATTGTGGGTCGGGGAGTGGTCAGGCTAGATGTACATGGCTGTGTCTCGCCACGACAGGGCTCTGGTTGAGGGGGGTTTGCACACACGGGATGGGGCCTGATGTGTGTGTGGGGGGCATTATACATATGGGGACAGGGCTCAGTTGTGTGTGTGTGGGGGGTGCTCATATCTGTGGACGGGGATGGGGTACTGGTGTGTGTGTGGGGGGGTGGGCTGGCATATAGGACAGTGGTAGGGGTTCTGTTGGGAGGGGATTGCATCCTGCTGCCTGGACTGGGCGGGGGTTACATGTGCGCAAGGTGTGTATGGCACTTGAGGCAGGTCCCTACTGCCTTAACCAGCTCCCTCCTATGCCCCCCTGTGCACAGCACTATGTGCCTTTGTACATGGCGTGTAGTGTGGGCATGCTGCTGGCCCTCCCCCGGACCACCCTGGCATGGAGCTGCCAGTGTGACCTGGGAATAGGGTGTGCACCTGGCATGTGCACCTTTGATAAATGCCTCCGGGATCTGTGGGACCACCGCTGCACGGCATTACCGCATATGCATTTTATACCTATGCACCTGGTTTCCATGGCATGTTGGCATCGTACATAGGGCCCTTTATTAACACTTAATAGGTAAGTGATATTTGGTTGTGATAGCAAAGGAAATACTGTTACACATGAGAAACTGATTTCTCCATCATTGACAATAATGATCAATATGTATCAACCCTCGAAAACATGTTTAGAATAAAAGCAGGTTACAGATAGCATACTGCTAGGCCCATACTTAGTACAGCTGTGTAGAGAACAGATTACCATTACATCAATAACCATTTATTAGTCCACCATACAACATTAAAGGCCTGTACATTTACTCATAAGGATATCAAAAGATAAATAGCAACTTGGTGCTGCATGTCAGCCTCATCTACTGTTCGGTATGGTCCAACTGCACACCCTTGAGAAGGACTAGATAGAAGAAAAAACTGTAATGAAAAGTAACCCAGAGAAAACAAAATTCAGAACCAAAACTGAAACTTTTTTCATCCACGGTATTACTTAAACATAATCTTCACATTTTACACCAACAAACCAAACTCTCTTTAATTTCTCATTAGATCCTGGCCACTGTAATGCTCTCATGTATGGTATAACCAGTAATTTTCTCTTTTATTAAGAAGATTCTTCAAACCCCTATCCCTCTGGCTACATTGCACTTTCTCAACCACTATGATCTTGAATATATGTTTTGATTGATCTGTTTGTTTATAGATATGTTGTGCCAAAGTACAAGTCAAGTCTCCTAACCAACCCACCAGCACAGCATTAACACTACCGCCTGCAGCGCCAACAACCCAGGTTAAGGAGCGACCTTGGGAGTCATAGGGTCAGCCAGGGTGAGGAGGATCAAGTGTCCCAAGGATTGCTCTCCTTCTCTGGGGAGAGGAACATTGGCAGATGCTGCACTGGCCTTTAACAGTGGCTGGGAGTCGGTGCATTACCCAACACTGCATGGGGACAGCGAAGGCAGCCTTCCAGCATGTGATGTATGGTAGTATGTGTGGCACCAACATTGATGGCATGGCACGCCCTCACCCAGGGAGAAAAAGGGGGGGCGGACCAAAAAACCACCAATCCTATGGCGCTCTTGTTGGCAGGTGTGCATTGGCTCCACAGCGGGCACATCCGGGATGCTCCCTCGGTCTGGCCTCAGCCTTCTGTGATGTGTGCTGCTCACCTATCATGATGTAGCCTAGAGAATGGAAGGGGTCAAGCACAGTGCTGCGAGCGGTGTGGCGCCGCCGATACCGGCCGGATGGGGGAACCAAAGGTACAACCCCCCGTCGAGGAGGTAATAAAAAAAAAAAAAAGTCAAGTCTCCTGTCCTTACTGTCATCACATGATCACTTACTTGCATTCTCAGTTTTCCTTTGTACATACTATGTAAAAGGCACCACACATGCACAAAATCATGTAAACCACTCCTGCAGTATCACACATAAAATCCTAGAAATAATGATCTTTATCTTTTTTGGATTCACACATATTTTTGCTCTCTCAGTGTAATCACATTGACAGCCAGCAGTTAACGATTCTGAAACAACCTTCTGGCAATATACCAACTGAGGAAAGTTTAATCTCTGGATACTAAAAACTAAGTGGGTAAAAGAAAATTGAAGCACCCAGGAGCTAAAGCGAAAGGCAGAGCTGCAAATGTACTAGCTCTCAAGTTTAATATGTGTGCTGACAAAATCAGATTCACAAGCAAGTCATGTCACGTTGCATCATATTGCTTAAGAAAATAAACATTTGTTTTACAGATTGCAGATAAATGGTGGCATATCAGTGCTTTCAAAATAGGCTGGGAACTTTCTGCACCTTATAATAATGAACTGTTTAATGCCACTATGAATTCTATCCTTTGAGATTTATAACATCTCTTAAACTAAGTTTTGTGCACTTTGTATACCATTCTCATTTTTACTTTTTCTTAAGCACTATGATGTGCTTTAGGGAAATGCACTTACCACTTTAACTTTGTATTATATAAGAGACTTGATTCTGCAGCCACGTTGTCTCTGAATACCCTGGCCCACTTGGGCATGACTCGACCGTCCACTGCTCAGGACTACAACATTCATGGCCCCGGTCCCAAACAAGCCCAGCCGCATTCCCAAAGTGGTCCTGCAAGCAGGAGACCTCTCGCTTTCAGAAAATGAAGGATACCCCCGTCCACTCAGGCACGACTCGACCATCCATGGCCCCGGACTACAACCTCCATGGCCCTGGTCCCGAACAAGCCCAGCCACATTCCCAAAGCAGTCCTGCAAGCAGGAGACTGCCCGCTTTCAGAAAATTAAGGATACCCCCACCTGCGCTCAGGCGTGACTCGACCATCCACGGCCCCGGATGGCAACCTCCACAGCCCTGGTCCCGAACAAGCCCAGCCATATTCCCAAAGCAGTCCTGCAAGCAGGAGACTGCCCTCTTTCAGAAAATTAAGGATACCCCTGCCCACTTGGGCGCGACTCAACCGTCCACTGCCCCAGATGACAACCTCCACGGCCCCGGTCCCGAACAAGCCCAGCCGCATTCCCTAAGTGGTCCCACAAGCAGGAGACTGCCCGCTTTCAGAAAATTAAGGATACACCCGCCCACTCAAGTGCAACTCGACCATCCACGGCCCTGGACTACAACCTCCACAGCCCCGGTCCCGAACAAGCCCAGCTGCATTCCCAAAGTGGTCCTGCAAGCAGGAGACCGCCCACTTTCAGAAAATTAAGGTAGCAAGCGGACCTTGGCACCAGTCAGCATGGCAGCCTGTTTACCACTACCAGGATGCTGAGGACCTTAGAATTTTTATTTTGGCGCCTTTTCACAGACAAGCCATTAGTCTGCAGTCCTTAATTGTAGTCCCTTCAGGACGTTGTTTCTGTGAAAACTAAAGATAAAGAAAAGCCTCGTGTTTTTCACATTTTGTTTAACAAAGGGGCACAGTTTTAATTTATCAGCAAACTTATGTTACAGTTTGTTTAAAGAAGGGGCAATTTATCAGCGAACTTATGATAGAGTTTGTTTAAAGAAGGGACACTGTTTAAATTATAGTGCGTGCACTTGGAACATAGAATAATATAAAGGCCACGTTGGGGGCTGTATCTACTAAACTTGTACTTCACTTCCATCTGCCTTCCTAAGTCTAATACCTGCCCCACTCTTTGTTATATAGTTAGCCCTGCCTCTTTTCTACCTGTTTAAATCCCCTCCTTCTCCTCTTCTCCTCCCCAGGATACCCCCACCCGCTCAGGCATGACTCAACCGTCCACAGCCCCGGACTATAACCTCCATGGCCCCGGTCCCGAACAAGCCCAGCCACATTTCCAAAAAGGTCCTGCAAGCAGGGAGACCGCCCGCTTTCAGAAAATTTAGGTAACAAGTGGACCTTGCTGCCAGCCAGCACGGCAGCCTGTTTACCGCTACAAGGACACAGAGGACTTTTGAATTTTTATTTTGGTGCTTTTTCACAGACAAGCCATTAGTCTGCAGTCCTTAATTGAAGTCTCTTCAGGACGTTGTTTCTGTGAAAAGTAAAGATAAAGAAAAGCCTCTGTTTTTCACATTTTGTTTAACAAAGGGGCACAGTTTTAATTTATCAGCAAACTTATGTTACAGTTTGTTTAAAGAAGGGGCAATTTATCAGCGAACTTATGTTAGAGTTTGTTTAAAGAAGGGGCAATTTATCAGCGAACTTATGTTAGAGTTTGTTTAAAGAAGGGACACTGTTTAAATTATAGTGTGTGCACTTGGAACATAGAATAATATAAAGGCCACGTTGGGGGCTGTATCTACTGAACTTGTACTTGACTTCCATCTGCCTTCCTAAGTCTAATACCCACCCCACTCTTTGTTATATAGTTAGCCCTGCCTCTTTTCTCCCTGTTTAAATCCCCTCCTTCTCCTCTTCTCCCCAGGATACCCCCACCCGCTCGGGCGCAACTCAACCGTCCACAGCCCCGGACTACAACCTCCACGGCCCCTGTCCCGAACAAACCCAGCAGCATTCCCAAAGTGGTCCTGCAAACAGGAGACTGTCCACTTTCAGAAAATTAAGGTAACACGCAGACCTTGCTGCCAGCCAGCACGGCAGCCTGTTTACCGCTACCATGACGCTGATACCCCACCAGCGCTGCATGCCGGCTCCCCACCCGCCCTATCTCGGCAGTTACTTATATAGTGTGATTTTGGTCAGTTTCAGCTGACGTCTTACAGGCCGCTTTGCCATTTGCTCCTTATCACATACAACCACTAGGGGCATTTTTGGCCTATCTTTGATGCTCATTTTATGATTTTCTGTGGTTGATGTTTCCAGCTCAAATAAGACAGGTCCTCTTTCTTTCCGCATTTTTGGCAACAGCGGTGTTGCTGCTGGCAATGACACTAAATTATATGGTCTCTCTTGTGGCCAGCCTGTTGCTCTGCTCACTGGCTAGGCTCTCCCTGCCCCCTTGTTCCCAAAGTAGTACCTGGGAGCAGAACTTAAATAGAAATTTTTAAGTTTTCCAACATGCTGGGTAGACCTATTGATCACCTTGACATCACCCTTCTACTAGTCCCAAGGTTCATCTGTTATCTTGTGGCTGCATACTTAGATCATACTCTCTGCTCTAAGATTACTATGGTTACTCCTTTCGTTCATCGCAAGGTCTGGTATCTAATGCTGCTTGCTATCCTGCTGGCAGGTGATGTGGAACTGAACCCTGGCCCCTCACATCCCCAGCTGTGCAAACATTCCTCCTGGTCTACTGCTTCGGGGCTCAGCATAGCCCACCTAAACATTAGGAGCCTTACACACAATTGCACAGAGCTGGAAGCTTGGGTCTCCAACCACAACCCGGATATATTGTGCCTATCTGAGTCGTGGCTTAAGCCCTCCACTCCTGACTCTACCTGTGCGATACAAAATTATAATCTTATTAGGAATGACAGGTTATCCTCTAAGCGGGGTGAGGTGGGGTGTTGAGCTGTTTTACAAAGCGCATCTAAACGTCTCGCAGAAAAATAAACCCCAATCCTCCGTCTGTGAATCCCTTCATGCTCTTCTCCATCTGAGTGCAAAAAATCTACATATAATGGTTGCCTATAATCCACCCCAGGGAGGGCTGTCAGCTTTTACAAATCTACTGGATGATACGATGAAACTAGCAGGCCAAAATGAACTGCTTATCCTAGGAGATATGAAAACTGGCTTGGACACACTCAGCGGTCACTTCAATCTGTAATCCAAAGCTATAACCTGCACCAAGTTATAACTGAGCCAACAAGGATCTTTCCCAAGGCAATGTCAAGCATGCTATAGGATTGGGTATTAACAAACAGGGTTGACAGAATCATGGATGCTGGAACTCTGCCAGACAGCATATCTGATCACTCCCCTATTTTCTGTGTGTGGCAACACTCTAGCTCTCAGTCTCAGCCCCCATGTTATATCACCTTCAGGAATTATGCTAATCTGAACCAGGTGCAGTTCCAGTATGAAGTCTTAGCTATTGACTGGTCCTGTCTTTCTCAATTCCTTGACACACATATGGTACTAGACTACTTCTCAGACAAATTTCGTGAAATTCAGGATAGACATGCACCCCTTGTGACCCAGTGAGTTTGCGTGGCACCCACCAAGTGGTTGCACAAAGACATCCTGGCTGCCTTACATGTTAGGGTTAAGAGCTGGAGATGTTTCAGAAATACTGGCCTTACTTCAGACTACCATACTTATGGAACCCAGAGAAAAGATTGCAAAAAGCGGATTAGAGTAGCAAAAAGCACATAATGTAAGAGGCTCCTCCTGGAAGCATCAGGTGACTCCAGGAAATTCTGGACCCACATCAAAACTTTCCTAGGTGCTAAAAATTCTCCCTTGACAAATGATATGATCATTAGCGGGGTTCACTGCAACAACCTAGGACAATTATGGAAGTATTTAATAAACACTTCTCTGACCTGTTCAGCTTCACGTCTGCCTTCCTCCAAGGTCAGCCCTTACCTCCGACCAGTCCACCCACACCTGCTGCATTTCCCCCTCCATTCTACTCCAAGGCAATTTCCAACATTAGTGTAGGCTCTGATGGTGTAGAACCCAAACTTTTAAAGCCGGCTGCACCATTCATTGCCCAGCCATTATCATGGATCTATACCCCTTCCTTTGTCATGGAATTGTCCCAGATGTCTGGAAAATGGCTAGAATCACCTTGGTTTTTAAGAAGGGTGATAAATGAGATATGGCTAATTATAGGCCTATAGCTGGCCTATAGCAGTGCTAAGTAAAATGACGGAAAACTAGTATCAATACAAGTTACAGAGTACATGACTAAATATAAACTTCTCTCCCCAATTCAGTATGGCTCTTGCAAAGTCATAACACCTCCATGGCCTTGCTCCACCTTACAAATGATACTTTAACTGCAATGGACAAAGGCCACCTCACTGGGGCAGTTTTTATTGACCTGACAAAGGTGTTTGACCTTGTTGATCATCCTCTTCTACCAGATAGTCTCCTAGCCCTTGGTTTCTTGCCTAACTCAGTGACCTGGTTCAATAGCTATCTATCTATCTAGTAGAACTCAAATTGTTAGATTCAATTCTGCTATGTCTAGCCCAATGGCCATTAACCTAGGTGTTCCCCAGGGTTCTATATTAGGACCCCTCTTCTTCTCCATTTTTATAAATAGTATCTCGTCAAATAGCTCTGATTGCTCAGTCATCCTCTACGCAGATGACCTGGTCTTGTACTGTCATGATAAGAACATTCAGCATATAAACCTGACCCTTACTATTGCTTTTAAGTATATTCAATACTGGCTGTTACATCATGAGCTAATCCTTAATGCTCATAAGATGCTTACAATGTTGTTTGGTTCAGGAGTCAAATTAAACAAAAACCGGGATCTATTTACAGTCTCGGGTCAAGGTGGCATAGTCCTCAAACCAGTACACTCTTTCAAGTATCTTGGAGTACTCCTTGACGAAAATCTAAACTTTGATGATCATGTCTACATGTAAATCAGTTAATGCTAAAATTGCAGTAGCCTACAAAACCAGCTATGTCCTTACGCAGGTGGCTAGATTAGTTATAGCCTGTGGGATCTTGCTCCCTTCGTTATCCTATAGGGTAGTGACTTATCTTAGTTTGTCCACTACTTACCTCAGGAAATGGGATACGACTTATAAAAGCATCTGCAGGTATGCTTTGGCCTCTTCCTGGTCGAAACACCATTGTCAGCTCTATGCTGACTTACATTGGCTACCCCCTGCCTCAGCTCGAACTCTTACCCTTGGCTCCCTGACTGATCATGTTATTAGATCAGGGATCCCTGTGTCGCTGGCCTCCCTACTAACTCCACTGTCCTCCTCCCAAAGTCTCCGATCTCCTGACAAATCACTGCTGCAAATACCTAGATGTAAATCAAACAAAGGAACCCTTGCTTTCTCTCACTCAGCAGCAAAACTCTGGAACTCCCTGCCTCTTGACATTCGTTTAGCCCTCAGTCATGCCCAGTTTAAAACCAACTACTGCTCCCTCCTCTTTAGCCAGGTCTCCTGTACCTGCTTTAAACCCCCTTCAATTTGCATTTCAGATCCAGCCTCACTTCTCCACTGCTGCAAACTGCTCTCCACTCTTCCTACACTATCCAGATAGGTTTTGGCACTTATGTCTCCATTTGTCTTTGCCTTTAGCCGCTCTTAACCCAGTTGTGCTTGAGACATGTCATAGTTATCACCTGAATTTTTTGTTACTGTGTGTAAATTCTAACTCAACCTATTACCTACCCTTGTAATTGCCTAATCGTGTACCTACTCAAGTATTGTATAATCCTGTTTGCTCTGTATTTTGTTTCTACCTGTACTCATAATGTAACTCCCTGCCTTCCTACTGTAATCTCCCAGGTCGTGCCTGAAAATGGTAATTTCATGGCTATGGTACTTACTCGGTAAACAAAAACTAAATAAATAAATAAGCTCAGCAGTCCCCGAGTGAAACACCAGAAGTGTGTGTCATGTTGATGGTTCTCATTGCCACTGTGTACAACACAACTTGCTTGTTAAGTCTGATTTTGTCACTAATAGCACTTATTAAACTTGTGAGCCAACATACCTTGCAGCTCTGCCTTATGCTTTAGCTCCGGGGTACGTCTGTTTTACCCACTGTGTCTTGTTTTTAAGTGCACTAGATAATTTCTCCTGGTGCAGCCTCAACCCCACTGATACTAGTTAGTCTTTTAAATTGGATCCTCTTATTTACTACCCTAAACTTCAGGTAATCACTTCTACAAGTGATGGATCTCATTTCAGTATATACCAGTTTTGCCTCAAAATCCTTTGGACCTCTCTTTTTTCATTTACTATAAGCTGTCACAAAGTTAATCCCTTTAACTTGCCCCCATCTGTCCAGGTTGACCTATGTAACATTTGCTTCCTCCTTTTACTTGCAGCTTCTCTATATCTATTAGCAATCAGTTCTTCACATTATGACATTCCTGCAAGTAGATGCTCAAAATTTTGAACTGCTTTTGAAATGATTTAAGAGCGGTTTTCAGTTCTATGCAGCTTCCTTGTCTGCAGTCTGAAACATAGAATCTGATGCAAGAAGGAGGCAAGGGTCCATCAAGTCTGCTCATACTGTGCTGCCTCACCCCAGCAACGTCCTGTACCGTTGGGTTGTCCCCCTCTTTTCCTGCTCCCTCCCCCAGCGCCATGAGTCCCCTTGTTCTGTCACAGGCATGCTTAAAAGCATTGAAGTTAGTTGCTACCCCCAGTAGTCTGTTTGATGTTTCTACCACACTTTCTGTAATGTAAAATCTCCTCAAGTCTCTCTTGAACTTGCCCCCCCAACCTCCAATCATGCATATGGTGAGTGATTCCCTATTTCTCACAAGCAGGTCCTTGCTATTCACCCTGTTTATACCCCTCAGAAACTTACATGTTTCCATCATGTTATATCTGCTACTTAATTGGTCAGAAGTTAAAAGAGGCCGCTACAGTTTGGTGACTTTTTCAGTCATTGTTATTAATTATTTTGAGTAAGCAGCAGTCTTACAAGACACTTGCTGATGGCATAGTATAAATATCATGCGTGTACTGTCATCCATATCAAAATATTGACACACTGGATTGAAGTGAAATGAGTTCATGCAAATCTTGGCCTAAATGGAGAAAAATGCCATGGCATGGCCAATAGGCAAAAATAATTAAGAATAAATAACTTAAATTTCATCTTTGAATATATTTTGATTTCAGGGCAAAATAAATAATTTAGAACAATGATAAAATGCCTTTGACCAAGCACTCACCAAGTTATTTTCTATCATGTTCATGTTCAGGTCCAAACCTCCCAAGCGTACTTATTGCGTTTGTGTCATTGCCTCGTTTGTTTTGCAGGATTGTAAAATATTTTAGGATTCATACATGCAATATTACCTTCAGACTTCAACATAAAATGCTTCTATCATGCAAGTCTCTTTTTCTACAGAAACCATGTCTCCATTTCCAGTTCACATTCTGCTATTGATCCATCTTTACTGGCCTTGTAGTAAATTCAGTGGTGCTTCTGATTTATACACTGCAGGGAAGGATCCGTTTAGAACTGAATGATGTAGTTTATTTCCTTGTTAAAGCATTTTTTTTCAGGAACCCAGGAAACTTCTTAAAGTATAATATTCAAACACAATTCTGCTTACATTTCATTAATTTACTCTACTGATCCCCATTCTTTATTACTGAGGACATTTGCATAAAAACAGAATCTTTGTGTCTGAGAGTCCATCTCACCCTCTTGTTTTCCTCTACTGAACTCGTAAATCTGTTTGTGATGTCATAGTCTTTGGTTGTGAAAATTACTATTTTTTCCTTTAGGAAAAATGACTGAGAAGTTTCATGGAGTTCTTCTTCACCTCTCAGCACTAGATCGAGGGTCAAAGAATGACAGAGATATTTATTTTAAGCTGCATTATATTTCAGTATGATATAAAACATGTAGGTTTTTCACTTAGGTAAGTATAGGAAAATAACCCTTTATGTCCTATGTCACAGATAAAACCCTATCCAAACGTTAATGTATGGTTCAGTCAATTAACATGCATATGTTTGCACTTAATGTTTCTGTATCCAGCAGTAGGATCAGGTAGAAGTAGGCAAGCCATGCCAGGCTCCGGCCTGGTGCCTGTTCTGGCCCAGCTCAATCTCTATGTGTAATTGAGAGCCTAGGCCAAGCCATGCCAAGCCAGTTCCCATTGAAAACAAGTCACCATGAGCACATAGTGCATTGATCAGAACATTTACATCTTGTGTGACTGGTACGGGATGCTGTCAGTTCCTGGAGGACAGCCTGCAGCAGCCATGGCGCAGCTTCTGCTTTGGCTGATAAAGTCAAGCCAAACCCTTGGCTTGGCTCTAGCTTGGATCTAGGTGAAAAACTCCTGACTTGCCCACCTCTAGGATCTGGCAGATTCACTCATAAGCAACATCTAATTGAGCCTTATTTTGGGTGCAGGACAGCCCAATAGAAGGTGCATAAACATTCCCCTGTTACATTATACTTCCAGCACTGGAGGAGGATACTTGACTCATGATGACAGTGCACCAAGAGCACAATAAAATAGGTATGTAACTTTAAAAATCTCTGTTTGGTACTTGCAGAATATGTGTCTTCAAATATAATCATCCTTGGTTTGGTTTTACTGATCAGTGATATGACATTACAAAAAGAAACAATAAAAACAGACACGAACAAACAGGTATAAATATAATAAATATCAATATAGTTAGCACATTACATATTGCACAAATAAAGTGGTTACTGAACATACTCTAAAAACAAGAGCAGGACTTATTGGGTGATAGCCTAAGCTAGCTTCTACAGTAAATTTAGCTGCATATAAACAAGACATTGTGGGGTTCGGGCCTGGTCATCTACATTCCCCACAGTGATTTTGTAGCCCATAATTCCTAATCTCAAAAATGAGGACCTAACATGCTATAATCTATAACTTTTTCTTTTGAGAATACACAGAAGTAGAGATTTTTAGGCAAAAATGTTAATTAGCAAAGTACACTAGTATAAACAAACACTTCAATTAACTTCTGCCTGTCCAGATATTTTTCTGTCCCTTATTTTCCTTATAATACTTATTTTGCTACATCCTTGATTAAGTCTTCATCTTTGAATTTAGAAGTTGTTCTAAAAGAAAATCGGCTGGAGTATACCACTTGGTTAGAAATTGGCCTATTAGAGTTGTTTTCAAGGTTTTCATACCATGGGCGTATGCATATTAGATCTTCTTCAAGGATATCTCTTTCATGAGGCCACATCTATGGAACTATAGCTGCCAGGCACTAAGACCACACAGAAACTTTTTGCAAGCAGTCCCACTAGAGACCGCAGACAATGACGTCCTATGTTGGCACTACCATTTAAATGTGGGCGTCCTCTTCCATCCTCAATTATTTGCCCGCTGTTGGCCATACTCACCAGAGCCTTCATGGAGATGCCACCACTATAGTTGACTGCTACTCAGTGTTTTCATGTATTTCTCTCCTTTAGTTTGCTATCACTTTTTGTAATTAATAACCATCGTCATGTATGTTGTCTAAAGATTTACTCGGATGACTCACATGACATCTGCATGTGCTGCCTTGATGTAACCCATAACATTAAGGCCCATGAGATTTGCCTCAGGTTTAACACCACTACCCAGCAATGCAGAACAAACATCCTGGAGGCTCACCTTTTGAAACAGTAGGTAGCCAGGATGGATAAAAAGCTCCAGGAAAATTGGCAGTCCAATTCCTCGGGCTCCCATTCATCGAAGTCCAGAGAGAAAACCTCCAGGCATAAGCACTGGGAGAGGAAGAAGAGCAAAGACAAAACCTCCCCAGTATGCTCTAGGTCACCCCTTCATACCAGTGTGACCATTTCTGTGTCATCGACTGCCCTATAGCAATGCCACCATCCATCCAGACAGTTGACTTCTCCAGATTAGGACAGGCTATGAGCACCACCAGGCCTATTATGGCTGGTGAAGTGCTGTCAATGTGTCGTGGGATTGTGCCTCCCCATCAACATCACAGGGCGCGCCTGTAGTTCAAACAAGTGCTGACATGCAAGTGGTGTTTTTGTCCTTCATGGACATGTTGCAACACCTGCTACACATGAGCGGCATCAACGATGCACCTCTGGCCATCCCCAATGCTGACAGGTCGATGCGTCAACTTTCTTCCAGTGCATCGACAACCTCTTCTGTTCCATCTTTGAGGCCTACATAAACCACAGAAGAGGAACAGGAATATAACCCTGACCTCATTATGCAAGAGGAGGAAGAAGAATATGTGGAGAGCTCTTTACGAGAGGTCTAGCTCCACTATCTCCACAGGGAGAGAGGAGTCCATGGTGTATACTCCGAGGTTCCCGCCTGAATACTCTTCATTCATCTCCATGATGCAGCAACTCCAGTCTGCCATGGGATTTGAAACTGAGGAACAGGCCATCACCAAAAGAAATCTGGTGGAGTTCCTAGAACTGCCTGACTCCCCACCAATTTTATTCCTCCTCTATTGTCTGCCCTAAAGGATGCCACCCTGGCTGCCAGGCACAGACCAAATATGATCCCTGCCATTCCCAGGAAGACAGATGAAATGTACCAGGCCCCCTCAGGTAAACTCTTTCTTGCAGGCCAACCTGAGGCTGACTCAGTTGTAATAAATGCAGCTCATGAGAGGTAGAAAGTGCCTACACATCTTAGTTCTCTCCCTCCTGACAAGGAGTCTAGATGTTCTGGGGAAGAGGACCTTTGCTTCTGCTACCTTGGGCCTGAGGACTGCAAATTATCAGGCCCATATGGTAAAATACCAGAATACCCTCTGGAGGAAGGCCAAGGGAGGGGGTCAAGCCCTACCAGAGGGTATTCCTAAGCAGGAGCTGCTAAAGGCCCTCCAGACAAGGGCAGATGCAGGTAAGCCTCTTTTATACTCTACCTATGACATCTCTAATGCTTCTGCTAGAGCAGCAGCTTCTGGTGTCTCCCTTGGAAGACATTCTTGGTTGAGGGTGGTAGGATTTGCCAATGATGTGCAGAAATCCATCTTAAGTCTTCCATTTAGAGGATACAAGCTCTTTGAAGCAGATGTTCAGGATATCCTCTCAAACCTACAGGCCTTGGACAGGACTTTAAAATCAGTCCATTCGCTCTACCACACACAACCAAGAAGTAGGCAGAGGGTGCCCTTTCATCTGGCCAGCAACAGGCACCATTCAGGAGCCAGACAGCAAAGTAAAAGCAGAGGAGGATCAGCTTTGCCTGCCCTAGGGCCCACCCCAGGTGCCCACTCAAAAGCCCCTAGAGGTGGGGCTGCATCTGCAGCTGCTGGATTTGCATCGGCATGACTCATTCCTAGACCCCCACCCACCACTACCTTTGGGGGTGACATTAGGGGGTTGCCTTTCCCTCCATGTGGACCAGTGGAGGAAGGTTACATCAGATGCTTGAGTCCTGCAGATAATAGAACAGGGCCATGCTCTAAAGCTTCTGGAATTACTGTATCTCCAGACCATCCACCAGCCCCATCTTCCTATCCTCCAGAACACATACCGGTACTGCTAAAGGAAGTACATACCTTGATCCAGAAAAGGGCTATAGAACCAGTTCCTTGGGAACAAAGGAAGAGGGATTTCTATTTTCGCTATTTCCTAGTCCCAAAATGTACAAGGGATCTGAGACCCATCCTGGACTTTAGAATACAAGAAGTTCAGAATGGTCTCCCTACAAGGCCTGTTACCACTACTGCTTATCTGCATATCAACATATGTTCTCCTCACAGGAAGTACCTCAGGTTCCTTTTCCAAGGGGAACATTAACAATTCAGGGTATTGCCCTTTAGCTTATCATCTGTGCCATGGATCTATACCAAATCCTTGGCAGTAGTGGCAGAAGCCCTCAGGAGAGAAAGACTGTATGTTATCCCTACCTGGATGATTTGCAGCTCAAAGCCCACTCCAAGGAGTAGCTTTACCAGACTCTAGCAAGCACTAGGCGGCTGTTTGATGCCCTAGCAATCATGGTCAATGTGATGAAATAGGTCCTGTCCCCCTGTCAGTGCCTACAGTACATAGGAGCAGTCTTGGACACAGCCTAAGACTTGGCCTTTCTGCCCCAGGACAGGGCTGAACATATGATTACACAGGCCCAGATGGTATACAAGAACAGGTATGTCATGACCAGCACATTCCTGAGACGTTTAGGCCTGATGGCAGCAGCAATTGTTACGGTACCACTGGCCAGACTGTATATGAGGATTCCCCAATGGACCTTAAGGGTTCAATGAGATCAATGCACAGATGACTTAGAACAGAAGATTCTAGTGACCTCTCCTGTTCAGAAGGTACTTCTGTGGTAGATAGAACCCAGATATTTGATGAAAGGTGTTCCCCTCTTGAGCCCCTTCCCTCATTAGAGTCTCACCACAGATGCTTGGGGATGGGCTTCGGAGGCACATCTGGGGCTCCATCAGACACAGGGAACATAGACCACAGTGGAGACTACACTCCATATGAATGTCCTAGAAATGAGGGCTGTTTTGAACAGCCTACAAGCCTTCCAGACTCATGTCTCTCCAGTACCTCTACTGGTACAAACGGACATCATCAGTGTGATGCATTATATCAGCAAGCGGCGGGAACTTACTCCTACCCTCTATGCAGGGAAGTGATGAGAGTTTGGTATTAGTCTATAAAATACGGTCTAGATCTGTCAGCAGTTGATGCTCTCAGTGTCCAAGATGTCTTGGTAGACTGGCTAAGCAGGTCACAGTCCAGAATGCACGAGTGGGAACTGTTGACCTCGGGGCAGAAGAACTGTTCAACAGTTGGGGTCATCCTGAGATGGACCTTTTTGCATCCCCACACAACACAAAACTGCCACTTTTCTGCTCACTCACTCCAGGGTCTGGAGTTTTTTGCCAAGACGCATTGTCCCTCTCTTGGAAGGGGTGGTTCCTTTATGCCTTTCTTCCTTTTCCTCTAATCCAGATGGTGCTACTCAAGCTCTAACTGGAGGGGGCAACTCTGATACTCATTGTTCCCCTTGAGCCTCATCAGATCATACCCCTTACTACAGCAACTGGCAGTGGAACCACCGGTACCTCTAGCCCTGTGCAAGGGCCTGCTGTCCCAGGAACAAGGAACACTGGTCCATCTGGACTTAAAGTTACTTCATCTCCATGCATGGCTCCTGAAGACATAGCCATTTCTAGGTTTGGGGTGTCTCAAGAAGTGTCTGGTGTTCTGGTGGATGCTAGAAAACCTTCCACCAGAGCCACTTATTCCATGAACTGGAAGCGGTTTGCTTTGAGGGCCACCTCTCTTTAACTGGACCCATTTACCTGGCCAGTAAATCAGGGTCTAGAGTATTTGCTGTTCTTGTCGGATACAGGTTTGCAATAATCTTCTATCAAAGTATGTTCGGCAGCTGCAGTATTTCAGCCTTTCATGTGCCTATTGAGGGTTGTACGGTTGCTCAGTTGGAGGTGGCCCATACGTTTTTGAGGGGCATTCTGCACCTGAAACCTCCTAGCCACAATCCAGTCCTGGCTTAGGACCTGAATTTTGTGTTAGAAAAGCTTACTTTGGCTCCTTTTGAGACAACTGTGACTTGTGGCTTACACTTTCTGTCTCGGAAAGTGTTATATTTTTGCTACCATTACTTCTGCTTAATGAACTTCAGAGTGTCAGGCCTTAATGTGTGAGCTTTCTTGTTTGATTTTTTCACAAAGACAGGGTGCCATTGCATACTAATCCTAAGTTTCTTCCTAAAGTGGTGCCTGAGTTTACTTTAAATCAAACCATTCACCTACCAGTTTATTTTCCGGAGCATGCCAATCCAGGGGAAGCATTGCTCCATGCTCCAGATGTACATATAATACTCAGATACTACATACACCACACAAAGAACTGCAGGAACTCGTCTCAGCTTTTTGCTTCCTTCACCCCAGGGAAAGAGGGTGCACCTGTTTCTAAACAATGTCTGTCCAAATGGTTAGCTAATTATATTACCTTTTGTAATAGGAAGTATGATAAGGAACTTGGAACTTCTTGGTGTTGTTCGTGGTCATTCCACAAGGAGACAGTCCGCTTCTGTAGCCTGTTTCAAAAATGTGTTGGCAGCAGAGATTTATGTAGCTGCCATCTCCACAACCTCACTAAACATTACAGTCTGGACATTGCCTCTCAAAAAAGGGCAGGTTTTTGCCTAGCTGAACTTCAAGGCCTCCTTTCTTAGGCCTGTAGGCTCCAGCCACCCAGACTGTTTTATTGCCAGTACTGCTTAGTACTCATTCCATAAGAGTGGCCTGATGAAAGAGATATCCTCGAAGAAGATAGAACAGTTACGTACTTACTGTAACAGTAGATCTTTGAGAGAATCTCTTTCATCAGGCTATGCCATCCCACCCTCCACCCCCCCCCTTGGGTTCAGACCAGTATAATTCCTGTCTCTTTCTCCAGGATGGTCTACCTGCTGTTTCTAGCCTCACCTGGTAGGCAGAACCATAAGTTCTCTCCTGGTTTCCTAGAAGGAGGTCCTCTGAGCATGATCTCTGGTGGGGAACTGAGGATGGAAGGGGGCGCCCATATTTATATGAGAGTGCTGACGTAGGACGTTGTCATGGGTGGCTCCTATCAGACTGCTTGTAAAAAGTTTCCATGTGGTCCTAATGTCTGGTGGCTATAGTTCCATAGGTGTGGCCTAACAAAAGAGATTTTCTTGAAGATCTACTGTTACGGTAACTACGTAACTAGTTCTAGCTTTCAGGTCCTCTATGAGTCTTAAATTAGAATCACAATATTCAGTACTTTCCTTAATAAGTGCTTTGTTATATCCTTTTCATTATAACTTTGCTCAGAAAAACATTCAATGTGAAAGATATCCATACTGTAGTTCTTCTAAGGTTAGGGCTGGGAGCAACTAAAGGTAAAGTCCTAATGTATGTTCCCTGGCATTGGAAGCCAGCTAGGGTGAAGATTTAGCTAGTCTACATTTCTTCAATGTCTGTTTGTCTAGCAAAGACAGTTTTGATTACCTTATTATATTTCTGGTTTATATTAATTCATGCATCATTATTATTTTTATTTTTATTTTTTTGGTTTTTGGTTTTTTTGCTATGGTATTTCTTCCGAAGCTCCGGAGGCACTCCTGCCATCAGCTGTCACCCCAGCACCAACCCCCGAAGGTCAGACCCCCTTCCTTAAGCACTCACGACTTACCCTTCGTGGCAGGGTGGTGGGGAGCAACTCGACCCACCCCAAATGGATCATTGCCAGGGAGGTGCCTTCTCGGGGGTGGTGCCATGGGGACAGCTTCATTAATCCAGGGCTATTTTCCATTTTACTCCCTTTGTGGAGGTGGGGCATGCAATGATGCCTGCAGAGAGAGCGCTCGCACGCGTCCGCTGCGGCCTCTCCAAGCGCCATCCCCCACTCTACCCCTTAGCTGCAGCATGCTGCCCCCCAGCAACTGCTAGGGGCCAGTGGAGTGCCAGCAACTGAAATCCCCCCTCCCCGGAGAAGGAGAGCAGTCCCTCAGATGCTCAATCCTTCTCCTCCCTGCCGACCCCCGACGGCCTGTGCTCATTCCCAACATCATTGTTATTTTTAAAGGTATGAAAGACCATTAGTGGCTAGCATTTAATATATGTTTCCCATTCGGATGAGGGACATCCTAATTCCAGCCATTTTCTTTTTTCCTTGATTGCTAATGTTGGCAGCCTTTCACGTGGAAAATTATTAATTTTTATCCAGTAACTTGTTAGCACCACAGAAGTAGTTTAGTTTTGGCACCATGCAATTCTGCTTAAAGTTGGACCAGCATAACATTCTGTGATTTGCATATGCAGCCCATGATGCTTTGCATTGTGTGGGCATGTGTGATTTTGTATTTTCTTGAAACTTGGCTTCCCAGCCAAATGCCCTTTGGGGTAACCCTTGCCTCAGTGTTTGCGCACAGAGGTTCTTTGTCTTTTAAATAGTTTTTTATTTTAATGGGTTCACCACAACATATCCAAGACACACTGTCTTAAGGGTAGCTGGTCCACTCCACTGGGGTGTCAAACAGGCGAGGCATACTGATGAGTCCTGGTAGGACCAGAAACACGTCTATGTCTTCTGTTAGCACCTTTGCAAACTGTGTGAGAGGCCTTTCGCACCATGCAATTCTGCTTAAAGTTGGACCAGCATAACATTCTGTGGTGATTTGCATATGCAGCCTATGATGCTTTGCATTGTGTGGGCATGTGTGATTTTGTATTTTCTTGAAATTTGGCTTCCCAGCCAAATGCCCTTTGGGGTAACCCTTGCCTCAGTGTTTGCGCACAGAGGTTCTTTGTCTTTTAATTAGTTTGATTTTATTTGTTCAATCTTTAAAAATAATTATCACAAAATACAAAAAAAAAAAGACACATAGAAAGACAAAACAAACAATATTTACAATAATAGCCACAGCTGATACAAAGGATGATCACACAAAGTGCAAATATGTCAAAAGTGTACCGTTTATGTACCAATATAGCAGCAAAAGAGAAAGGCCAAATATGTGAGACCGGGGTGTGCAACAGCAGGCAGTCAGAATACCACTAAAGATGATATTTTATGGTCATTCAATTTCTTTTTCCTAATTTTTCTAGTTAGGAATGCACATTTCCCCACAGAATGTATAATATTTTGATCCTCAGAAGTAAGAAAATCCTTAAGAAGCTCATTGTCACTAGATGTCGCTATTCTTGAGATCAATGGAAGTAACCATTTATGCCTAATTTTAGTGTACCACGGACACCTCAGAAAGACATGTGCCAAGTCCTCCCTTTCACCCTGGTTACAGCCACAGACAGTATCCTCAGGGTTAGTGGAGTTCTTGAATAAAGCGCTTTTAATATTAGATTCAAACAGTTCGAGCCTAAATCTTGTATATGTTTTGCGAATATCTGGGTTTTCCAAAACATCAAGATAGAATCTATATGCATGATTATCAATGCTATAGGGATACCATTTGGCATATTTTGAGACAGCAATACGTGCCATATCCGTCTCTCTCTGTGAAATTGTACTGTTTTATTTTTAATGTAAGCTTTATATTTCTCACGAATACTAACACACTGATGTCTATACTTCAGCAAAAAAGACAATAAATCCAGGCATTTGTACAGGTGAGAAAGTGCCTGTGTTGGCACTGAGCCCAAAGCTCCTTCTCCAATAAGCATAACTTAGCCCATCTATCCTTAGGCAGTCTAAGTAGCCTGATCCAAAAGTTAATAAGTCTAGAGTCAGCCAATGCTTGTAATTTAGGAATACCCGTTCTGCCCTTAGAAGGTAGGCCGGGTGGATTTTTGACAACCAATAACTTTCCTTAATAATTTATTAACTGGTATTTCCAAATGATCAAGAGGTATTAGTCCCAAAATCTCCACCCCACACAGGGATTGGGAATTATATTTTGCCTGTATGGTGACCACAGAAGTATGTACCCTTAACAGTAAAGTGCCCAATTCCACTCTTGTCAGACATGTTGGCACTGAAATAAGGATTCCTAAAATGTTTTTGTAAGCCTCCTTTAAAACTGTCTCTAATTGATTAATATTGTCCTGGCTCCATAGCTCACTGGCATAAAGTATTTTGCCATTAAGTTTACCATCAATGCTTTTAACATGGGGATAATTGACATATTTAAGATTAAAGTGTAAAAGTGAATTAATTATTTGTTTACAGCATTGAGCAGTGTTATTACTGAGATTCTACCTGGAACCTGAGGTAGTAACATTTATGCCCAGGTATCTCCTAACACATAAAAAAGTGAGTTTTGAAGTACTACCAGTAATTAATTAAAAGGACTATTATTCTCCCCTGTGAAAGAATATTTAATAAATTTCTCTAGAGTTTCTGCAATTTTTAACAATAGTTGTCCATAAAAAATCCAGTGGGTAAGTATTATAACACACTTCAGGGTGTGCATTATGCTAGATTGCTGCATTTCCTGGGTCATTGAAGACACTCGGCCTGCGGCCTTGTGCCTCACAACACAGAGGGGTGTATGGCAGACTAGCAAAATACTCATGTGTTATTGCTTGCTTAATCCTTGAAGGATTCTAGTGAAATTATATAATAAACCACAAGAGTGAAGCTTGTGAGGTCCACAAATACTACTAGATCTCCCGATGGAAGTACAAACTTTATAATTTACAGTTGAACTGCTGCATAATTTGCACATCAGGTCAGACACTTATAGAGTGTAAAACTATCGCCAGTGAATGAATTTATTTCTGCTGTAAATGAGACCTGTGATGATGGCAGTTATCAATGACAATGCAGTGTGATATTTTTGTGCTGTGTGTTTGTAACAGTGGTGTGAGGTTAGCAGGCATTTCCCCTATTTGTGGCCCACATGACCACCCTATCTGGTGAACTATAAACTCATGGCTGCCATTGGAGGGTTGTCTGATCTGCATGATTACTCAACATTGGTGGCACACCACAAGCCCCTTTAGGTGTCATTATATGAGCAGCATCTGAAACCCACCCCACTCAGGCAGAGCAAGTATGTGTACATGCTCTTAGCCCCTCCTGCTGGCCTCCTCTCCTGAAGTCCAATACTCAAAGCATGAATGGGGATTATCAGCATACATCTCAATATTTCACATCAAACAGCGTTATACCAGCATGCTGAGAAAATGGGCAGAATACATAGCACATTTTTAGTTTAAGAACAATGGGCACAATATATTTAGTTTTAAGTAATGGAAGCAGTATACTGCAGCTTAGAGGTTAGAGCAGTAAGTTATGAACGAGCTTGGCACATCCAGCTGTCCTGGGTTTGAGTCCTATGACCTCTACTTGCGTACTGTGTGACCCAGAAAAAGTCACTTTGACCTCCTGTGCTCCTGGGAAGCACCAGCAAGCAGTCTTTGGCCCAGTGTGCAGTTCTTAGCCCCCCCAAAAAATGTTTGTGTCATTACATTTTTAATAATTTGTATGCCCAGAAATAGATTTAACATAACAAGGAACATCAGTATACCTCTGCAGAGAGCAAGGCTGAATTTGAATGTGAAGTAAATAACAGAGACCAAGGAAGTTCCAAAAATTCTCTTTGGAAAGTAGCGGTACTTTCAGAGTGAGAAGTGGCACAGCAGGAAGTTCTTCATCCACCAAAGCAGCCACTTCGCCATGTGAATTCTATATAAAGCTTTTTTATATTGTCAACTTTACTGATTTTAAGTATACACAAACAAAACATCCATATCAAATGACAGTAAAATGTACACAGATACAGCTATCCCCCTCCAAGCCTCCCTCCTCCTCCCCATTCCACCTCCCCACTCCCACCCCACCCTTGGCGAAGTGAGCAGATCCCTTAAACATACCTCCTAAGTTTAAAATAATAAGTCTTGAACTGGGATGAGGGTCCAGGGAAGGTTCATTAAATGTTAGTGAAGGTATAGGGCATACAACTTACGCCACTTCTTGTTAAATGCCGGAATACAATGTCGGTAGCTTGCAATCAGGTGCTCCATTCTGAGAGAGAAAGAGAGTTCATGTAGCCACTCCTGGTAAGTGAGATCTGACTGAACTATCCAATGTCGAAGCACTAATTTTTTGACCATCAGGGAGATAATTGCCATGTGGTATCTTTGTTCTTTGACTGGAATTTGGAAAAAATCTCCAATAACACAAATTTCAGGGGACAAAAAAAATCTGACAGTCCCAATAAGGGATCAACATGCTCCCGAAAATAGGTCCACAAGGGAGACACCTTTTCACAGGACCAAAAAACATGTAGTGAAGTACCCATTCCGTTATTGCATTTAGTGCACATAGAGGAAGGGAGATGACTCATCTTTTCCAATTTCACAGCGGTATAATACATATTATTCAAAATTTGATATTGGGTAAGCCTTAGCCTATCTTGCGTTAGATACATATAAAGGTCCGTCCATAAATGTGACCAATTAAAAGTGTGATCTGGGAGTAATTGCACCCGTATTTTGGAACCTAATGGAGGGAGATTCTGTGGGACCATGGGAAGAGTGAGATATAACTTGGAAACCCCGTGGGGCACGGAGGCCAAATCTTGAACCTGGCTGAGGAATTGATATAACTCTGAGGGCATTGGACTCTGCCCAAATTGTTTTAAAATTAATTGGCAAAGCTGGTAAGTTTTCTAAGTGTAGGTGGAGTTGAGCTGAAACTTAGTTATCAATTCTGAAAGAGGAATAAGAGATTCCTGAGAATAGAAGTCTGCCACCCAAATTTCTCGTGATATAGAGATCCATTTAGGAGACACCACTATGCCCCCTATTTTGATGTTTAAGTTAGAGAGAATGGGTTGTGCATGGTCTTTACAGGGACTGCTTTTTATATAAGCACAGAGTTGTGTAAAAACCTTTATAGAGCTCCCAATAGGTGAAGATCTCAATGCCTCCGGAAGTAACTTCCATGAGGAGAATATGTTGTGGGATCCCATCAGCTGAGATTCTATTTGAAGTCATTGTGGATGTACATGTCCTCAATTGGCTTTAAGGTGATAGACAACCATTTCCCAAGTTTATATAGATGACTGGCCCAATAATACAACAGGAAGTTAGGTAGTCTAAAGCCACCAGAACTCTTAGGCAATCCTAGTTTAAGGTAAGAGTGTCTTGGAGATTTTCCAAGCCATATGAAGGAAGTAATAAGAGAGTGAATACGCTTGAAAAAAGTTATGGGAAGCCAGAAATTAAGCATGTTCAGTGGGTAAAATAATCTAGGGAGAATATTCATTTTAATAGTGTTTATTGTTACCAAAAGTGATAATGGGAGGTCTCTCCACCTTGTGAGAGCCTGCTGTAGAACAACCAGCAGGTTATCTAAATTGAGTTTTTGCAACATTATTGGATCTGTAGTGAGAACAATCCCAAGATATTTAATTGAGTCTGATGATCATCTCATGCCAAAAGAATGAAAGTCTTGTTTACAGGTTAGGTGGTTGAGGGGGTATATTTCTGTCTTCTTGAGATTGAGTTTATAATTAGAGTATCTGTTATATTGTTCAATTATCTGCAAGGCTCCCTTAAGAGAGAAGACAGGATTAGAAAGATATAGTAATATATCATCTGCATAAACTGACAGTGCCAACGTGAGCTGCCCAACCGGAATGCCTCCTACAGAGTTTGATAGCTTAAGTTGCCTAATCAGTGGTTCTAGATATAAATTAAATAAGAAAGGAAAAAGGGGACAGCCTTGGCAAGTGCCAGTGTAGAAAGGAAATAAGGACAAAAACACACTATCACAGTAAATTTTGGCAGATGGGGCTGAATAGATAACTTGTAGCCACCGCAGAAATGAAGCAAGGAAGCCCATCTTTCGCAAAGTTGACCATAAAAAGGTCCAATCAACCCTATCGAATGCCTTCTCAGCATCTAATGAAACAAAGGCCATTGACACATCTGAAGACCCTGCAACATTAAAGAGGTGGGCAATTTTCCACAAATGGTCAGCTGAGGAACATCCAGGGACAAACCCAACTTGTTCTGGACTAAGCAACCCAGTCCATACCTTCCTTATTCTGAAGGCTAGGATTTTGGTTAAAGTCTTAATGTCACAATTTAACAAAGATATGGGCCTATAGCTAGATGGTTGTGTAGAGGACTTGTCCGGCTTGAGAAACAAGACTATGGTGACCTGCAAAAGGGAGGGATCCAGTGAGTCTGCAGAGAAAATAAAATGATAAAGCCGAAGCAACAGTGGGGAAAGATCTTTAAGGAAGGCTTTATAGAAATTCGACTGAAATCCATCAGGGCCTGGGGCCTTGCCCAGGGCTAAATTGGAAATAACAACCTCTACTTCATCCAGAGATATGGGATTAGAAAGAAAGGTACGGTGGTGTTCTAATAAACAGGGTAAAGGTACAAAATCCAAATAAGAGCCATCTTTTGCTGTGGCTGGGTTCAATGGTTTACTGTATAAATTGGAAAAGAATTGTTCGAAGACTGAAACTATCTCTCTAGGGTGAGTCTTTAGGGACCCATCAGAAGATGTGATGGATGGTGCTATTCTTGAGGCCTCTAGCTTTTGCAGCCTGAAAGCCAGGAGCTTCCCTACTTTCTCTCCTTGTTCTATATATCTGGATTGTGTTTTAAGAATTGCAAATTCTGCTTTTTTCTGTAACAATGTGAAGTATTTGTCTCTAAAGAGATAAGTTCCTGCAGGGTATCCGGCAAGGAATTGGAAGAGAGAGAGTACTCAAGGAAATGTATTTGCCCTAGCAATTGGAGAATCTCCCATTCATGGTGGCACTTCCTAGTTGAGGCTATTCTAATAAACTCCCCCCGCAAGAAACATTTTAGCACACGTCATATATGATCAAATCTCGAGGCAGTATCCTGGTTGGTCAGCATGGATGCTTGAATCTGACTAGATACTTTAGAGATAATGTAGTTATCTTTAAGGAGTTGGGTGTTAAGTCTTCATGAGGTGTCCTTTCGTGAGCTGGGTTCAAGACTAATTGAGACCCAGGCCGCTGCATGATCAGAGAGAACAATGGAGGCCATGCCTGCATTACTTAAACCAGTAAGAAGTGGGTAGCTTATTAGAACATAGTCAAGTGTAGAAGATGTGTGATGTACCATAGAACAGAAAGAAAAGGAACGGGACTGAGGATTAAGAATACGTCAAGGGTTACATGACCCTGTTAGGTCCAGAAAGTCCTGTAGGGCCCTTTGCGCTGCTGAGAAGGGTTTTAAATGACCATTGGACTTATCCATATCTTGAGTAGGAGGTAAATTCCAATACCCTCCAATGATCAAGGGTATGGATAAATGTGGGGCCAGCTTGTCTGCCAATTCCATAAAGAAGGCTGTGTCACCCCCTACAGGTCCACATACACTACCCAAAATTAATTCTGTATGATCCAGAGTACCAACAATGAAGATATAATGTCCCATTGGGTCAGAGATGATATGATTCACCTTTAAGGGAATGGTGCAATGTATTAAGATCGCGACCCCTCTCCTAGAGGTTGAATCCCCTGCTGCAAACACTTGGCCCACTCTCTGACGGCACAGTTTGTTAGCTTCATTGGAAAGCAAATGTGTTTCTTGTAAGAAAGAGATGTGGCTAACAAAAAAGGAAATATGTTGCAACATTTGATACTGTTTAAGCTGATCTCTGGAACCTCTGACATTCCAAGTCATGACTTTGGTTAGCCTACTAACCATAGGATCACGCAGAGAGGCATAATTACATCAATTACTTAATCCATATAACTCACTCCGCCCCCTTCCCCACCCCGAAACCCCTTCTGAGACAAGTAACCACTCCCCACCTCCTTTGTAACATAAGATAACAGTCAGTCTGTAGTGTCCAAAAACAATGCTAGTCCTTCTGAATGATTCCTTCCATGGCTCTCCAACATGTCCATAATCTTGTCTCAGCCCCTCCCCCCCCACTATACCAGAGTCATTTAGTATTATCCCCTTCAATTCCCCCAAAAGTTCCCCCATTCCCCTGCTGCCCGCTCCCAAATAAACTTATGTACAATTGCCCTCTCGCCATGTAGTAGATCCCCATAATTAAAAATGGAAAAACAGGCACAGAGCAGTTCCCCTAAGACCCTGATTACTCTGGCTAAACTGGCTGGAGCCCCTAAGTGCAAATTAGCCCCAAGTATATGTTCTATAAAACAATGAGAAAAAACTAGATACCAGATGGGCCATAAAGTTATGTCAACTCCCTTAGGACCCCGAAAAGGTGGCCTTAGAAGTCCCTTGCAACAACATATTAACAGGAGAATAATCAGGGTCCTCCCCCCAACAATCCAGTGTGTGAGGCTTTCCATCCACTGACCCCCACCTCCCAGCCCCCACCCCCATCCATCCCCAATCTGAACAGCAATAAAATGTAACCAATAAACTGTTTCAATGGTTAGTAATAATTATTTACAGAGGGAAAAGTTAAAGCCCGACCTGTTCCTGTAGCAAAATTCTATATGCAGCACATCTAGGTCCACCAAGGTTAAAGGCCAAAAGAAATAGAACTCCACAAGTGTAGCATGGAACACCGAGCAGCCAGATGCTGTGAGGATGTGGAGAAGTTAGTACTAGAACAGACAAGTGCAAAGTGGAAGGGGAGAGTAGTGTAAAATTAAAATTGGCAGGAAAAGGAGAGAGAAACAAGATTGTGGACCTAAACAGGGATCAGCCAATGCTGATCCCCGATCAAAAACAGTTTCCCTGTAACACACTGTCGGGGCATCACTAATGAATTTGCCCAACTAGATAAGTTAAAATACAAAAGAAATGAAAAGGAGACCCCCCCTCTGAGACTAATTACATGGATCAGTCCAGTGGGGGGGCCAAGGTGTAGACGGACCAGTGCAAGTAACAATAGAGTCCCTCAGAAATGACAATTAACATAAACAAATCCTGAATCTTCCTCCGATGATATGGAATAGACCAGACTCTTTCCTTGAACTGTGACTGCATCAGCCAGCTCCCATTGCCATGCAGACAGCCCCAGTCTTCAGGGGATCGGCTCTCTGGCACTGCAGGCAGGCCAATCTTCACGGGGAAAACACAGGGATTGTTGGCTCTACACCCCCCCCAACAAGGAATCCATTGCAACAGTCTGTGAACCAACTGTAATGCAGCAAACCAGGTAAACCAAACTTCACAACTGTAGAATGCAATTTAGACAGCCAAACCAGCCCCCAGCTGGATTCAAGTGTCTTTGAAAAGGGCAGGTAGTTTTGTGCATAGCTCTGACAGGGCTTGGGGGTGCCATTTTAAAGGATAGCCAGGATCCCTCCACCAGTACCTGCAACCGAACAGGGTAAACCATTTTAAATTTCAGACCTGCAGATATCAACTTATTGACTACCGGGTGGTATACAGCCCTTTTCTGGTGGGTCTCCAAGGGCAGGTCTTGTGTGAGGCGTAGCTTTTTGCCCTCCCATAAGATAGCTTGCAGGTCCCGTGTTTTCATTAGCACTTGCTGTTTCTCCAGGTAATTAAAAAATGTTATGATGATTGGTCTCGGAGAAGCTGAATCTGGGGTCTGAGCCTGAGAGATCTATGAGCATGCTCAGTTAAGTAAGTTGGATTATGAGGAGAGGGACTGAAAATCTTAGTGAGCAACATTTGGATGAAGGCAATCATAGAAGTACCTTCCTTGGCCTCTGGCAAGCCGAAAATCAAAATTTTGTTCCTCCAACTGCAGTCTTCAAGATCCTCAGTCTTTAATTGTAATTTAGTGATTTGCTATTTCAGCTTGTGAATCTCGGGCTCCTATCAGTCTTGCCAGGCCGCCAGTGAACTAGTAAGTGCCTCGGAGTCTGTAAGCCACATTTTCATATCCCCCATCTCGCTCCGCATAGTTTTGAGTTCGGCAGCTATATCTTGTAGCGTCTCCCTTAAAGGCTGCAACTCCTGGAGGAATCTCTCCTTGGTGAGTGGTACAGGAGTTGTAGAAGCACTGATTGCTTGCTCGATGATTGCTGCTGTGGTTTGGATTTTTTGGCCTGCTTCTCAGGAGAGACCTGGGGTGTATGCCTCGGCAAGGCACGATGCATTTCTGCCTCTATCGCGGTGCCGGGAAGCCAATTGTGATGTTTCTAATGACAGAATCTAGTAAAGTAGACAGTAGCAATAATAATACGACCTTTTTTGAAAATAAAAGAAAATGATTAACCGTTGATTTGAAAGGATTGGAGAGGAGATTAGCGAGAGCCTGCAGTGAGAGCTGCTAGTGAGTCAAGCACATCACGAGATCTCAAGTCTGTGTAAAGCTAAGGGGAGCAAGATGGCCGATGCAGAGTAGCAGCATTGGGAGGGAGCTCCCAACTGTAGATTTGAATTATTTAACAGCAAGGAAATTTCCTGCCCTCTGATCAGTGAATCCCCGGAACAGTGATGTTATTTCACAATAACATCACTGTATGAAGCCCAGGCACACAGGTGACCGCATAACTGACTTAGAAATCATGTCACAGCTGTTAGCCAATTCCCCTGAATGGAGTGGCTCCACTAAACCACACAGACTGTAACTGCCGGTCAAGCGGGTTAGTGATACCGCTCGATTTCACGGGGAAAAAAAGCTGGCATGAAAACTACATTCGGCAACTACATTTCAACAAAATCTACAAAAATACAAAAAGCTATGGCTCCAATTGGCTTTTCCATCCCCGCTCGACATCCTGACTGTGACAGCATGTGCACGCTTCAACACCATGCTGCACAGTCGCTCAGCACCAGACCTCCCTTGATTCCTGTCATAGCCCTCAGCTTTTTTTCCTCAAGTCTTATCTGCAGTATGTAACATCAAAAGAAAAGCTACAGACAGACCCTTTTTCTCACGCTCTTCCTCAGGTCCTGACTGCACTTTCACCCAATCTGACCCGACTGCACTTTCACTCAGTCTGACTGCAGTGTAGTATTTGGGTTGTCACTTTATTGAAGAAAATAAAAAAAAACGAAACAGCAACATCAGTATGAAACAGAGACTCTGTCTATACACTGTGTGTCTGTGTAACCGGAGGGGGAAACAGGAGCAGAACAAGGGGGCACAGGGGGTCAGAAACACACAGAGACCTACAAGGAAATACAGGGCAACCATGTAGGGGCAGCACCTCCTACTGGACAAAACAGAAACTAAGGACTTTTTTCAATAGGTATACCTACCCTAACAAAAAAGTAAAAAAAAAAGGTGTTTTAAACATATTTTTCTATTTTCTTCTTCTTACAACAAATCAAATCATTGTATAATAGCAACAAGGCACTCCAGGGTGTGTGTTATTGTGTAATAACGTCACTTCTCAGGGGTTGGACACACTCAGCCTGCGGCCTTATGCTTCCCCCACCTGAGGTGAGACGTTATTACACAATAACACACACCCTGTCATGCCTTATTGCTTAAATATCACTAGTTTCTACTTTAAGACTGCTGTTTTCTACTTAGCATGACAGAAATGCAAAAAAAGCAGACATGCGTCATCCTGAAATGAGAATTTCATCTCTCCTTCTAGCAGCCCTTAAGAAAAATACATTCAGCTGGCACTCAGCCTTACATTGGAAGAGCAGTCTCATATTCACGAAATTCTGCCCATGTCGAAGGCAGCCCTCCCCTCTGGATCCATGTGGGGCTATCTGTGATTACTGCAAGCACTTTCAGTATTGGAAGGCTACGCCTGTAGTTCAATGGGGCAGGCAACCAGCCACACCCTCTTCCTGAGCTATATAAGCGGTTCCTCCCAGCCTCTTTCTGACACACTTTTTCCTTGCAGCCAGAGGCTCTGTTGGTGTGTCTATTCCCCTGGCACCTGCTGGGCCCCCCTATGTTGCCGTGCTTGGACTTTGCTTGGTTTGTGCTGGACTTCTGTTATTTGTGTTCCCCTGCCTCTGGTTTGTATTATTGTGCCTCTGGTTTGTGCTGTGTGCTTCCTTGTGTGCTTGTTTTTCTGTTCTCCTGTGTCTGTGTTTTCTCTTGCATTTCTTTTGGGGTTTTTAGTTTTCATGATATCTTGTTGTCCTTTGTTCATCTGCCTGTGTTCCAGGCTCCTACCAAACCTCAGTTTTCCTGCACTTGTTATTTGTTTCAGCTCACTGTGCAGTTTGCTACCTCCTGCTCCACTTAATGGATTACACCTGGTTCATGACTCTGCTGCCTAGCTAGCAACTACCCCCAGTTTTACTGCCTTACAATGCCCTAACTCTGCCTTAAAGGCATTTACGGTGTCATGCCTCTCATTCAATTCACTATTCCTGCTGAAATCATAGCAATCATCTGCTAACCTCATCAATTCAATTATGCTAACTCTCAATCACTGGCACTCCAGTCTCATTGCTTCAACCACTGGCATCACAGTGTCTCACTGCCTACATACCTACCTTCTATGTAACAGACTTGGTGGGACTCAAACCTGAGTCTCCTGCATCTCTATATGATCTCCATGGGATTCAAACCTGCTTACATGCAATTATACCAAGCAATTGCTGTTGTTTTCAGAGCATTACCTTTCCTTACACCTCATATACTCTGGAGGTCAGCTCAGCTACAGCTCTCACTGTAAACTAGTTTTAAAATCTACATGCGGGTCATTGTGCTTTACTGTGGCTACTTTGTTTTTCCTATGGCGGGGGACTGGGGGGTTATGGTGGAGAGTTGTGGCCCCATGTGGTTCAAATACCTCATGTTCGAATACTGTCTTTGTCGTCAAAATCCTCAGAGTATTTATGTCCCCATTAATTTGGCTCCATAATGGATTTGGTTGGCTTGCTTTCACTGACTTTGCTTATATCACTCAATCATTTTCAACCTTCCTTCCATCATGGACTTTTCCATCCATCAATTTTATCGGCCATTCGTATCAATCCATGGTATCAATAAAATCATCTCAGACAATCATGCCATATACCAATACCTACCAGACAGCTGCTGGCTTCACCCAGCCCCTCATATCAGCACTCAATAGTTAGCCCTATTGTCTCCCTTTATAAATTAGAGGCTTGCCAACCATGACCATTACCTTCTCTGGCTCCGGCTTCCTGCAGCCGACTGTCTCACTCTGCATTGAGGTCCACACCTTGAGCATGTGAAACCAGGGGCAGGGTCTTTCTCATCTGGCCCGTAGTGGGAATGTCCTCACTCTGGACATAGCTTTAGCCATTCTGATGGCAGCTCCTGATGTAGTATTTATGACTGGCTGTGAATGGTGGTTAAATGTGATCTCCTTTGGCTGTAGTATTAAGTGACTACCATTGGCACCTTCAATGCATTCTCCCTATGACTGCTTTTGGTTTGCTTGATTGGGATAGTTGGTAGGTTAAGCAACATCTCAGCAGTCATTCTCTCTCCTCCTCCCGCATTTGCTGAACTTGTTGCAGAGACTTGCCTTGCAACCTTCAAAGGTGTTCTACTCAGAGGAATGAGGAGAGCCTCTAAATTGGAATATTTTCCACTTCCCTACCAATTCGATCTCTAAATTGCAGCAGCTGAGCCATCACTAAATAAAATACCCCAAGCCTGGAGGGAAGGTGACTTAGGCCTTGGATCCCCAGAGATTTTCTCCTCATAGCTGTTTTTTTCTCTCCTCTGAGCCAAAGGTCATAAACTTAGTTTTCAGTGGTATTCCCTAGTTCACTTAGATAGGTTCCGCTGTTGGATGGAGGTGGATGGTGACCCTATTAGCTGTTCCCTCTCTCCTTAGGAAGCCCTCATGTCATCAGTGCAATCCTGACAACATATGCATCTCATTTATATTCTCAATCTGTCTCATTGCTGACAATATGCTTTTCAGCCTTGTAGTCAATGTATAACTGCTCAATGCTCCTTTTTTGGGGCATCTTCCTAAGGTACCTTTAGCCAAGTGAATCTTCCTGCAGCACCTCTAGAGGTGGAACCCTCTTTGAGGGTCCCTTGCATCTGGTAACCCTACAGGGTGATAATTCTCCATGGAACAGAGAAAGTGACTGGCCAAACAGTTATTACAGTTGCACAAGCATAACACTACTCTGGTTGTGTAGGCCCATTGAATTGGAAGGCTATCGCTGTAGTTCAATTGGACAAGCAACCAGCCACACCCCCTTCCTGAGCTATGTAAGCAGTTCCTCCCAGCTTCTCTCTGAAGCACTTTTTCTTAGCCCCACCCTCCTCCCCATTTCCTCCAGCGGCATGCCTCTCTCCTCTGGGGTTCCTTCCTAAGGTACCTTTAGCCAAGGGAATCTTCCTGCGGCACCTCTAGGGGTGGAACCCTGTTTGAGGGTTTCTTGCCTTTGGTACCCCTACAAGGTGGTAGTCACCTGTGGAATAGAGAGTGCGAATGGCCAAACAGTTATTACAGTTACACAAGCATAACACTACCCTGGTTGTGTAGGCCCATTAAACTGTTGTTTCTTGTCCTTGTGATAGTTTACCGACATTACCTGACTCGACTCCTGACACTGGCATAACCACAGAATCTGCAACTTTTGTGCAAGCTAACCCAACGGCTTTATCCACAGCTTCGCTCTTTACCTCAAAGTACTCTTTCAGCCCTGAGATTAAATAGCTGGTGAATGGAAACATCAACACTTGATATCCACAGTGATTTGATTAAATTATCAGTGCCTGGCAAAATGGATTCACAGAGTTTACTGAACTCAAAAAGTAAGACCCTGGTTCCAATCACGGGTGCTACAGGGAGCACATTACCTCAGGGAAATGCAACAAATCCTGTTTCCAAAAACCTGGGGAAATCTATAGATTGAGTCTACTTATTTTACAAAATAAGATTTGAAGCACTATCAGCTAAGAAAAGATTCTTACAAAAAGACATTGAGTAAGCCAAGAAAAAGTAGATACACTTGCCGGTGAAGTCAAACCACACAGAGTACATTGCTGCCATAAACAATCAAATTCTTGCTTCTCCAGCCACCAATGCAGCAGTGGTGAAGGAAAGCTACAACAATAATCGCAAGGCGAAAAACTTGAAAATCAGATTTGTCACAAGAACCTAAGACGGGGAGGGGACTTTGACATACTCAGTAAAGATTTTGATTCTCTTAGGGATCTTGTGAAGGATATTTTTATTGCTGTTTTTGATCTGCCAGCAGAAAATTTTCCCTTCATCATGAAGGTATTTTGACTTATATAAAAACCATTTACAGCTCAGCATGAAATGGATGTTTTAACCAGTCAGACATCAAGCAAGTCTTCAAATTAGCCTCCAAAATTGGCACCAGACTCAAAATCCACTATTTTGATCAGTTTTGCTTTTACATAGAAACACAGACACAAAGAAACACAGAAACCGACAACAGATAAGGACCGCTAGGCCAATGTAGTCTGCCCATTTTCCCTGCCTAGTGTAAAAGTCACAGACCCTACTTGATCACCGGCCTTACCTCCTCATTCTTATTGCTAGAGCTCTCCTATGCCTGCCCCATGCATGTTTGAATCCCCCCACTGTGTTTGCCCCCACCACCTCTGCTGGGAGTCTATTCCATGCATCCACCACCCTTTCTGTGAAGAAATACTTCCTCACACTACCCCTTAGTCTATCCCTTCCACTCTCATGTCATGCCCTTGTTCCTGGACATCTCCTTTTCTGAAAGATGCTACCCTCTGGTACCCTATTTATGCCTTTTAGATATTTGTAGGTTTCTATCATAAGTCCCTTCTCTTCTCTCCTCCAGGGTATACATATTGGGTTCTCCCAGTCTCTCCTCACATGACTTTTGGTGCAGGCCCTGCACCATCTTTGTTGTCCTTCTTTGAACTTCCTCCACCCTGTCTATGACCTTATGAAGATGCAGCCTTCAGAACTGGACACCATATTCTAAATGAAGCCTCACCAATGATCTGTACAGTGGCATTACCAACTCCTTCCTTCTGCTGGTGATACCTCTCCATATGAACCCCAGCATCCCACTGGCTCTCCCCACAGCCTTGGCACATTGTTTGGCCACCTTTAGGTCATCAGATATGATTACCCCCAAATCCCTTTTCTGTTTAGTGACCATCAGTGTCTCCCCCTTATCATGTAGCTGACTGCAGTCTTTTGGTCAAGTTATCAAGGATAAAGGGACACCTGCTGTGTAAAGAACACTGTTTCTTCATTTATCCTGACTTTTCATTTCCCACCACGCAATGCAGATGAAAACCTTTTTGCATACTGCCATGAGGTCCTGGAACTGGGGAGAACTTTTCAGCTACTAGCAGCTGCAAAGGTGCAGATCACTTTCAAAGGGAAGTAATTTATTTTCTTTGAAATCTAGCAATTGGTCACTTTTCTTAGAGCCCAGTATGAGTCAGACTCTTCCCGTAAGGGGGCAATCTCACCCTGGTGGTAGCACGTCAATATAGTGAGTGAATTTCAGTGAGTTATTTTTAGCGAAGACAATAACAGCGATCACAGCAATATAGCGAATATACATTTTCAGCAAGAACGACATTTCAGTGATCCTCCAGAGTCAATGAGTGACTCGGAGGATGTTATATTAGAAATGGGGGGGTTCTGGGGCACAGCCCCCCCATGGGGGATGCAGGGTTAACAGGCAGACCGATTGCTTACAGGTGTGACAGGGCTATTTAGGTCCAGATGGAGCAAATTGTGTCAGGGGCTCTTGCAGGAGGTGGTCAACGTTGGTACCGTGATTTGACCGAATGCTAGTTGTAGGTTGTACGGGGGAGTACAGCACAAGGTCACAGTATGATTATTTGCAAGGATTGGCCTATAATTTTCAATTGCACATCTAAATATGTGCACTGAAAAGTCACTCGCTAACATTACCAATCACTGAAATTAGTTTTGCTATTAAAAATTCGCTGAAATTCCACTCGCTATAATTCACTCTCTGTATTGACATGGAACCCCACTGACTCTAAGGAACTTTTCTCAATTGCTCAGGATCTGGAAGGTATGGCATACAGTTCTGAGATATTTGGAAGCTTACTTAAAATGAAATTGCATGTTATAATTTAAATAGGGTTTATAGGCCTAAAAAAACATTACTACTCAAAACTGGCTATAAGTCTTGCCAATATCTTCTGTTACAGAGCTGCACTGTGAATTTAGCTAGAGTATTCTAATATATTTATTATACTAGATATGGCAAATAAGGTAACTATGGCCAGAAGGATGATTACAAATATGGAGTTAGTATTTTTTATGTTGCGTTTCTCTTAGCTCCCGGATTTAATTAGGGGGAGGTGTATGGTAAACATTTGTCTTATCTATATAGGTCTATCAATAGGAAATGTTAATGCTTGTTACTGAATGTATTAGATTAAAGATATGAATAATGAACTTCTCTCTTTCTTGGTCTTCGCCTTTATGATATGGTCTAAGTTTATCAAACATGTATTGCTGTGTTTACATATTGGGCTCAATTTTCAAAGGACCCCATAGATCGATGTAAGCTGTGGCAAACAGCAGCTTGTGTCAATTGCCGGTGTGCCAGGAACCCTGCAACTGACTGTAGTACAGGTGGGGTCCTAGTGCCAAAGTTCCTCAGGTCAGTGCACCCACTCCCATGAGCCACACAGAAGGTGCATGGGAGGGCATTGTCCCAAGCTGCTGACAGTTCTGTGCCATGGCAACTGGTGCAGAGTCTGCAGGCTGTGTGCTGCAGTGGTTGCCAGTGGCCATGGAGGGATGTCTGGCAGGAGCAAGGTGGGAGGGAGTTAGTGGACATTGCAGACCATCGGCTAGGCCTAGTACTGCCAGTGCTGGGATGTGCAGGAGGCCACAAGGATGGCCAGAGTGGTGAAGTATGGCTGGGAGTTTGGGGGGAGTGGTGTATGGCTATCAGCCATGGTGGGATTGCTGTGCCCCGGCATGGGCATGGCATGGCGGGGTATCAGAGAGAGCACTGTCATGGCCTGGCATGGTAGCTGGGGAATGTCTGGTAGGACCCAGGTGGCAGGGACACCTGTCCTGGAACTGCAGTAATGCAACACCATCCCCACACCTTGTAGCAGGATGGTGGTTGCTGCTTTGGGTCATCCTCAGTGGGCATGAGGGCTCAATTCCCATGGTGCATCATTGCCACAGACAGCATACAGGCTGGTAGACCAGATCTGGGCTAGTCTAACTGCTGGGTTCATGCACCAATGGGGGGGCTTGCAAAATCTCAATGTAGAGGATATTGCAGCCCTGCCTCAGTGCAAGCCCTCTTCCACCATGGTGCACTGGTGCAGCCATCACAGGGACAGTGCAAGCCCAGTTGGTGCAGACTGTCCCCCGGGTGGTGCAGGCGGTGTTCAAAAATGGAGACTGGCACAAGGTGCGGTGCAAGGAGCCCCTTGCACCATTGCTGCTTGATACAAGCCCCCTTGTGCCATCCTGACCTTTGAAAATCAAACCCATTATGTTTTCTGAAAACATATAGAATAGTGTATAAGAGCTGCCACACAAGAATTCTATTCTTACACTGATTGGTTACCTTGATGACGAGGACCTTGAGAGCAAAGCTCTATAGGTGTCTCTGTCATCATTAAAACCATGAGGATTACGAATACTGTTGTTGTGTATTTGGGCTCTCATACACTATTTTATATAGTGTATGGTAAAAAAAAAAACACAATCTCTTACTTTTTTACAACAGAAGAAGACAGTGAGTGACCCTCTTTACAAGGATATAGCTTGTTCCACTATCAAACTGAATCTTCATTCTTGCTCTGAGGTGAGCAGAGGGTATCCTTGGTCTTCACATAAAGACATGTTGTGGTGAGAGCACTTCTATATGATAGTTTCCTTCTGATCTTTTAGTCGGGGATTTGTACCATCTTTTGCAGTGGAAAGAATTTTGCCACATTCTGCCTCCTGAAGGAACTGGTTGGATTAAACAGCATAGAGTTTTGGCTCCTTGCATTCTGGAACTTTGTAACAATTTTCTGGATTTCTCCTCAGTAGTTCTGCCATGGGATTCTCCTTGAACTTAATTTAATTGATTATTTTTAAGCTAATAATTATAGTATTCATTGGGAGGGAGTATTGGGAAGAGGTTGGAGGTGTGTGTGTGCGTGGTTAGGATAGTGATTGAATGGAGGTTGTGTATGTCTAATAACTGTTAAGACTGGTTGTTTGAATTGGTTGTGTGTATAGGGACTTAGGTTGAATGAGTGGAATTTTATGTAAATTGTTGTTTTAGAGTTATTGTGCTATCTTGTAATGTTAAGGTAGTGGAGAGAGGATGTGTGTGTGTCTTGGTCCCCACCATGTCACATATATAGCACCTTTGCTGCGTAAACTCTGCCACGCAACCTCTGCCCCTTTGTTGACCCCCTCTCCCAGCCACAGCAATAAGATGTTGTCTTGAAGTTGGCATTGCTAAGGGTCATGTAGGATGGCAGTGGAGCACTGGGAGCACAGCGGAGATGAGTAACCTTGGAGTGGTTAGGGGCCGGAGATGCCCTGGGCTACGATGGGGCCATGAGAGAGGCCAGACATGTTTGGTACCCATCTTCAGAGTTTCCACCCGACTGAGTGGGCAGGTAGTCAGAGGGCCTGCAGTCTCCACCATCCCCCTTCAGGTTGTACTATGCAATGCCAAATCGATGAGGAACAAGACCACAATTATGGTGGACTTAATTTCCTCTGTCGATTTGGCTTGCATTACGGAGACCTGGCTAAGTGATGATGTGGGGCCAGTTTTAGAGGCATCTGTCCCAGCCAGGTACTCTGTAGTGCACTGCCTGAGGAGGGAAGGTAGGAGTGGGGGTATGGAAATCTGTTGTAGATCCAGCCTGAACCTCTCCATGCACTTGGTGGGATCTACTTCATCATTTGAATGTGTGGCAGTGTGTGGGGGTCTAGGTGCAGGCTGCAGGATTCTCCTCATGTACCAGTACCCCGGGCATGGGGGGGGTTCCTACAGGAAGTCGTGGACTTCATCACCAATAGGGTGTTGGAGTCACCCAGATGATTGATTCTGGGTGACTTCAGTGCCTGGGTTGATGATGAACTCCTGCAATTTGGTCAAGACTTCCTCAAGATTATGACATCTCTGTGCCTCTCACAAGCTGTTGCTTCTACGACTCATCACCATGGCCATGCCTTGGATTTGGTATTCTCACTGGGACTTGAGATCATTGATCCAGTCATGTGGTCAGATCACTGCACGGTAAAGTGTTCATTTGAGGCCTCCTGATAGTCCTTCCTATATTGAGATGGTCCATTGCCACCCACTGAAGGGGTTGACCCCAGAGGGACTATCAGCGGTAACAGATTTTTCTGGTATAAGTACTGCATGTGTGGTTGGCACGGGCACAGCAGTGACAGCCTATATTAGTGCTGTTTCTACTGCACTTGATGCCATTGCACCGATTTATATATGACCTGGTGCTTCTCGCTTGAGTCCCTCGTGGTTTAATGGGGCTCTTAAGGTGTTGAAGACCAAGGGTCAGAAGTTGGAGGGTTGTTGGCAGAGGACCCAGTCCAAGGAGGACAGACTGACTTTGAGAATTCACTATTGTGAATATCAAAGGGCAATCAGCTGTAAGAAGGCAAAGTTCATGTCCAGGGACATTGCTGCAGGAAAAAACTGACCAGCCCAGCTCTTTTGGACTGTGGATAGACTACTTCATCCTGCCTGTCTGTAGCTGAAATGAGCATTTTCAGTCACTTTGTATGAGGAGCTTGCTCGGTTTTCTCTGACAGGGTGTCCTCCATTCAGTTGGGGATTTCCCTAGTGGGGCTAAATCAGCCTCACAGTAGTAGGCCTTGTGTGGGCAGAGGTACTCCTATTGTCTGGGGGGAGTTCCAGCTAGTATGAGTGGCAGAGGTCATTGAGGTAATCTGGAAGCAGCAGCCCATCTTTTGTGAACTAGACCCAGGCCCGACATGTCTCCTAATGAAATGTGCCAAGCCTGTGGATCCAGTGTTCACCAAGATTGTCCAGTGTTCACTCTCAGAGGGGTTCTTCCACAGTGCCTTGAAGGAGGTGCTGTTGAAGCCACTTCTGAAGAAACCATCTCTCAACCCTGGCATCTTGTTGAATTGTTGACCAATCTCCAACCTCCCATTTCTAGGGAAGGTTTTTGAGAAAGTGGTGGCTCTGAAGCTCGAGGCCCACTTCAATGCCTTTGACATCTATGAGCTGTTCCAGTATGGATTTAGGGCAAGGCATAGCACTGAAACAGTGTTGGTCAGGGTGCAAAATGATCTCCTCAGGGTGAGAGATAGAGGAGACTGGTCAATTCTCCTTCTCCTAGATCTCTCCTCAACATTTGACACTGGGGACCACATTGTGCTTCTTGATTGCCTTAGAGAGTATTGTGAACTTACTAGTACTGTCATAAGTTGGTTTCAGTCCTATCTCACAGGCAGGATGCAATGGGTAGTGATGGGGAATTTCTCTTCCTGCCTGAAGGCCCTGCCTTGTGGAGTTCCTTAAGGTTCGATCTTGTCATCAATGTTGTTCGCAGTATACATGATGCCCCTGTGTGAGAACAGATACAGTAGGAGGGAACAGGAATAATAGAATGGCATCAAGAATTCAGAATCTGGGGAGGGAAGAACAAGAACAGGTTATAAGAGAAGATTTTTCCCGACAGGAAGATTACAACAAAGAGCCCCCAGGGCAAAGCAGAATGGAATCCAGATCAGAGCAGATAGAGAACAGGTACAATACTTGAGCCAGAGGCATAACAGAAGAGGCCACAGAGCAGGGAAGGGCAGGTATAGAATAGGAGCAGGCAGAGGCAAGGAGACACAGGCTCAACCAAGAGATATTACCAGAGATAATACCCATCTTTAATTTGAGTCATAGAAATTTGACAGAGATAGAAATTATAACATTATCTAAAGGTTATCTTTTGCACCTTCTGTATCAGTAAATGATTTTGAACTAGAATGTGATCTACAGATTTTCTTCAGAAAATTAAGATTATAAGCCCAATATGGCAACCAAGTTCATGTTGAGAGTTATAAGAAAGAACTAACAAGGGTCTAAAGGTAAAATCAAATTATAATCCACCAATAGGAATGTTTCCGCAGTAGAAGTTTATGCGACATAGTAAAAAGGAAATACATGAATTATTTGTAACAGAACATGATAAGAAACCCATTAGAGACAATTTGAGTATAATGGAGAGAACAGCTTTAAATTCCCTTGAAAGGGACAAGTCCATTATAATCAAACCAGCAGATAAAGGGAGGGGGGTAGTGGTAATGGATTATAATCACTATAAAAGAATGTGTATGGATTTGTTATCAAATGAAAATAACTATGTAAAGTTAACACTGGACCCAACAGAAAGATTGTGAGAAGAATTGTCAATTATAATAGAAGAACTTGTATTAATGCGTCCGATAGAAGACTGAAGGATCCCTATTGTTACAGAAACATCCACGTATACCAGTTTTTACACAATTCCAAAATACATAAACTCCACTGATCCCCTAACGCCCCTATTATATCAGGCATTGGTAGCCTTTTTGAAACTGTTTAAAATTACATAAATTTTCATTTGCAACCTCTAATAGAATTGATACCTACATACGTGAGAGATACAACACATTTTATAGAAATGCTAAAGGATATTTAATGTACACAAATAATGAAGGAAGAAACATTATTGGTTATCATGGATGTTTCTGATTTATATACAAGTATACCACATGATGAGGGAATTGTAGCTATGGGATTTTTATTGGATCAAAGACATCATGGACAACATCCTAACACTAGGACATTACAGCTGTTGGGGGAATTTATATTAACAAAAAATTATTTAAAATTTGAAAATGAGTTTTATCAACAAAGAAAGGGGACTGCTATGGGATCCACCATGGCTCCAGCATATGCTAATGCATTTATGCACATGTTTGAAAAACGATATGTCACTGATCCAAATAAAAATCCCTACTATGAATGGATTATTGTGTATAAAAGATACATAGATGATTTGTTTCTGATTTGGTCTGGCACAAGAGAAAAACTAGATGAATTTTATATATATATATATATATATATATATATATATATATATATATATGAATACTTGTTCACAGTATATAAAATTCACAATGGAGTACAGTGATCGAAATATTTCATACCTGGATGTAAATGTAATCAAGGGACAATATGGCCTATACACTAGTTTGTATAGAAAAGAAACAGCTCGAAATACAATATTGCATGCCAAAAGTTTCCACTCGGAAGATCTAATTAAAAGTATACCATATTCTCAGTTATTAAGGATAAGAAGAAACTGTGGATTAGATGCAGATTTTGAGAAAGAAATGCAAGAGGCAAATGTTAGGTTTATACATAGGGTTATGAGAAAGAACATTAGTAAAAGCAGAGAAATGGATAGAAACTATAACACAAGAAGGAGCACTAAAAGGTAAAAAAAATACAGGGAAACAACAAAGGATAGTATTCAGTTTTAAACATAATCATAAAACTAAGCAAATTAGACAAATAATAAATAAACATTGGACAATATTACAGAATTCTTCATTGGGTAATAATACATTCCCACAACTTTCTTTGATTGCTGAAAGAAAGGTAAAAACCATCAAAGATAGATTAGTACAAACAGATCATGTACAAGGGAAACAAGACACAAGTGGACAATTATTGTTAGGACCATTAAGTCCAGGTATGACACAATGTGGACATTGTTCAGTGTGTGGACACACTAGCAAAAAATCTATTTATAAACATCCATAGACTAATCAAGAATATATGATTAAACAATTTATTACATGTGAAACCAAGGCGTAATATATTTATTACAATGTCCATGTGACAAAATATATATAGGTATGACTACACGACAACTAAAACAAAGAATTCAGGAACATAAGTCAAATATTAGGAATAAATTAAAGACACTAGTGACGGAACATTTTGTTGAAGTGGGACACACAGGGGCATCTATTAGATTCTGGGGACTAGAGGCTGTACAAAAACCTGATAGAGGTGGAGATTATAACAAAATTTTAGAAAAAGCAGAAACAAAATGGATTTATGAAATGGGATCCTTGAATCCTAGAATAGGGTTGAACAGGGATATCAATTGGAATTGTTGTAGAAGATGAAATAACATATATAAGAGATGATATGTAGTAAAGAAGTAATTACGTGCATGCACAAAATTAAGAAGTTATTATATTAAGACCTGTGAGAAGGACCATTATAAGTACTACACATTAGATTGAAGCTTGCTATGTATTTTAAGGTAAGAAAGTCTCATCACATACACCTGTAACAGAAAAAACATTTGATGTGCTTAATAGGCATAATTTCATTAGTGCAGATTTAAGACAAGATGAGCTAATAGCTAGGAATCAATTGATTTGATGTGCTTAACAGGCATAACTTCATGAGTGCAGATTCAATAGGCCTTAATAGGCATAATTTCATTAGTGCAGATCTAAGACAAGATCAGCTAATAGCTAGGAATCAATTGATTTGATGTGCTTAACAGGCATAACTTCATGAGTGCAGATTTAATACAAGACGAGCTAATTGTTAGGAATCAATTGATGATGTTAATCAGGTGCATAAAAGGAAGGCTAGAAACACTTGCTCCCATTTAATACAAGTTGAGCTACAGTGTGGACGTGCATATGAGAAGTCCAGGTAAGCCACCATGATGTCTAAATTATTTACATCATGTTAAGAATGTAAATGACTTTAGAAAGGTTTGGCAAGATAAGTCTTGTATAAAAATGTTTAAAATGATGAATAAACACACATTGAGTGGCTTAGCATTAACAAGTTAGGTTTAAAAGAATGAAGACTCGGAGATAAATGGAAACTGTATGTTACAAGTTAAAGGAGTGTTTTATAGAAAATATTTTTAGTGTAGTTCACATAGGAAGCTAAAAAGTAATAAGCTTATGATAAGAAGTATAAGATTGGTGAAATTAGGGTCAAAGGAATAATAGATTTGGTAATTGAGGTACATAGAAAGTTTAAAGTGAAGGCAGTACGTATTTGCGATGAAAATAAAATATTATAGAGTTGTCATGGATGTTTTGAGTTTTTTAATTTTGTGAAGTACTGACATCAATTATAGGAATATTGATGTTATAAATAATGTTTAGGAATACATGTGGCATACAAATTGTAATCGGTTGTTTTATATTAGAATCAGAAGTATAAAGCAATTAAATATAAGGTAATGCTAAAGTTAGAAATTGAGTTAAAAAAAATCACCTTATTAATTTGTATATAAGGAAGCAAGTAGGGTAATGAATGCTAAAACATTTTTTTATAAAAAATGAAATTTGGTTTAAAAGCTGTCTAGTGTTGGTATATATAAACATACAATATGAAATTGTGAATGTATGTAATTGTCATTACAGAAAGAGTTTTTTAAAGAGGGCGATCTACCTGTTTTCTAAAACTGATGTGTAGAACACACAAGGCTGAATAAGGTAAAAACAGTATAGGTTCTGAATTTTAACAATCATTAGTGGATTTTTGTTATAAAATTGTATAGAATATATTTAAGATACTGTGAACTTTTAAAGAGGAAGTATAATATTGTGGAGTAGTGAATAATAATTTTAAAGTAACATCTGTTTCCATTTTAGAAACAACATTGACCGCAATATGTCTAAGTGAATAACATTGGCCTGTATATAGGAATAGAAGTGAGTGACCAATTAACAAACTAGCGCTTATGTATATATAAGAGGAGTGATGTAGATAGACATTTAAATATATTTGTTTTTTTAATAAAGAATGTTTAAGAGGCATCTCCTGCGGAAGCCAATGACATATTGGTGAAACGTAGAGGATATGCGCCTATATTCATAATAAAGGAAATATGCATAAATGTTCAAGAGGATCTGTCTACGTGTGAATTCTTCTGATTTGCGCCCTTCATCTTTCCTTTCCCCTGAAGCTGTGGGGGAACCACTGATAGTTGCCCCTGGGTGAGCTCATTAGATGTTACAGTCTGGGTATTCACTACTACGCAGTTGATACCCAGCTGTATGTCTTTTTCACCTGGGATAATTGGCACCATGGAGGTGCTTAATAGGTGCCTGGCCAAGATCCAAGACTGGATGTCTTCTAACTAGCTATGACTTTACCCCAACCAGACAGATGCTGCTGGTTGAGCCTAGTCACCAACATGATGTGGCTGCCATGAATGTGGGAACAGGGTTATTTCTTGGTCCTACTCTGTTGGTGGCTGCTCTTATGGTGAAGAATCTGGGCGTTGTCCTTGATGGTTTGACACTTGAATCTCAGGTGTTGGTTGTCGTCCAGAGTGTTTTTTACCACTTGAGGAACATTGCTCAGATTAAACGCTTAGTTCTGCCTGTAACCTGCCAACACTGGTGCATGCCTTCATCACATCAAGGCTGGACTACTGCAACGCTCGATACTTAGAGGTCAGTGGAGGGAATCTTTATCGGCTACAGCTAGTGTAGAAAGCAGTGGCCAGACTGCTGATGGGTCTTTCAATATCAAGTCATGTGACCTTGATTCCTGTGTGATCTGCACTGGCTGCCTGCCAGATGGAGGATTCTCTTCAAGGTGGGCTTGCTCACCTATAAAGCCCTATATGGATCGGGCCCTAGCCACCTAAATGATCTGCTTACCCCTGCCGCCCCGGTTCACTCACTCGGCTCCTCCACTGTGGGCCTCCTAGTAGTTCTGAGGGCCAGGCTAAAAACCTCAGGAGATGGAGCATTTGAGGTGGCTGGCCCAGCTCTCTGGAACTTACTCCCCAAACCATTGAGGGAGGCACCTTCAGTGGAGATTTTTAAAAGGGGCCTAAAGATGCACCTTTTTAATCAAGCATTTTATAGTTAATTTGTTTTATCGCTCTTACTGTAATTTATTTATTGTTGGTAATTTATTGACTTATTGACCCTGCTATTTAATTATTTGTCTGTATGTTTCGAATGTCATTGCACTATCTGTAAGGTGCCTGGAGCCTCTGGAACTGGGCACCATATATAAATACATTTTACTTACTTACAGCAGTCAACCTCTGCTCTCTGCAGCCTGCACTTTGCTGCCATCAACCTGCTGGCCAGCTCACATGCGTAATACTTCAGCTGCCCTCTGTCCTATGAACCATGCTGATGGGGACTCTTGTATTGTGACATAGCTACTACAGCAGAACAAAAGTCTTTCTGCTGTAGTAGCTATGTCACTACTGCAGCAGAATGATTTTCAGGTGTATGGGTTTCCATACATAGCAATGCCTACACTATAATATACACTATAATAAAATTCATTGCAAAACATAAACATAGAATCTGTCAGCAGATAAGGACCATACGGCTCACCTAGTCTGCCCATTTCCCTACTTGGTTTGACAATCCCTACTCTTATCTGAACTGCCTTCCCCCTGCTCTGCTGTACAGCAGGGTGTTTTTATGCTTATCCCATGCACTTTTGAATCCCTGTACAGTTTTTGCTTCCACCACCTCTGCTGGTAGGCTATTCCATGGATCCACCACCCTCTGTTCCTAGTATTCCCCCTAAGTCTCCCTCTCTGCAGCCTCATGTTATGTCCCCTTGTCCTTATGCACTTTCTTTTCTGAAATATGCTCTCCTCCTGTACCCTGTTTATTCATCTAAGGTATTTGAAAGTCTCTATCATATCCCCTCCCTCCCTTCCAGTGAATAGATATTAAGTTCCTTGAGTCTTTCCTCATAAGGCTTGTGGTGCAGTGCATGCATAGTTTTTGCTGCTTTTCTCTGGACTGCTTCCATTCTGTCTGTGTCCTTCCTGAGATGCGATCTCCAGAACTGGACACAGTATTCCAGATGATGCCTCACCAGTGATCTATACAGTGGCATCACCACTTCTGTCCTCCTACTGATTATGCCCCTTCCTATGCACCCCAACATTCTGTTTGCTTTCCCCACTGCTTTTTCACATTGTTTGGATGACTTCAGGTCATCAGATATGATAATCCCCAGGTCTCTCTTCTGACTTGTGGCAGCTAGAACCTGCCCCCCCATCCTGTATTCCTCTCTTAGGTTTCTGTGTCACAGGGGCATTATCTTGTACTTCTTAGGGTTGAAACCCAACTGACAAACCCTTGAACATTCCTCAAGTCATCTTTGGTTGTTTCTCATTTTATCTAGCCCATGGCAGAGCAGTAGATGTGGCCTATCTGGACTTCAGGAAGGCCTCTGACACAGTCCCACACAGGAGACTAATCCACAAGCTGGCATATCTCAGGCTGGGGTTATAAACTGGTTGAGTAACAGAACACAGAGTGGTGGTAAATGGGGTTAGCTCACAGGAGGGTCAGGTAAAAAGTGGTGTACCCCAGGGATCAGTGCTGGGACCAGTGCTCTTCAATGTCTTCATAAGTGATATTGCAGAGGGTCTAGAAGGGAGGGTTAGCATGTTTGTGGATGATACAAAGCTATGTTACAGGGTAGATACACAGGAAGGTATAGAAAAAATGAGGAGGAATCTGAAGAGGCTAGAAAACTGGTCCAAGGAATGGCAGTTGGGTTTCAATGCAAGAAAGTGCAAGATTATGCACCTAGGGTGAGGGAATCCTAGGGTTGAGTATGAACTAGATGGGGTAACACTGGAGGCCACTACAGAGGAAAGGGATCTAGGGGTAGTCATAGAATACAACCTCAAAGTGGCTAAACAGTGCGACAAGCAGTCGGAAAGGCTAACAGAATGCTAGGTGCATAGGGAGGGGTATAATAAGTAGGAGGAAAGTGGTAGTACCATTGTACAACTCCCTAGAAAGGCCTCATCTGAGTACTGTGTTCAGTTCTGGAGGTCCCATCTCCAAAAAGACAGACAGGATGGAGATGGTACAGATGAGGGCAATAAAAATGGTGTCCAGGATGCAGCATAAGTAGTTTGAGGAGAAACTCAGAGCTCTCAATATGTACTCCCTGGAGGAAAAGAGAGAGGGGAGACATGATAGAGACCTTCAAATATCTCAAGGAGATCAACAGGGTACCAGAGGGGAGCAACTTTCACATGAAGGGAAATAGCAGAACAAGGGGGCACAGCATGAGACTAAAAGCAGGAAAACTTAGAGGGAACTTGAGGAAATTCTACTTCACTGAAAGGGTGGTGGAGAGATGGAACAGTCTCCACCAGGAAGTGGTGGGGGTGGCCACAGTTCAGGGATTCAAGAATGTATGGGATAGGCACATGGGAATTATCAAGCTAGGGCAAAAGGGGGGGAGCTTGTAGCATCTAGGGTACCTTAAACATTAGAAAGAGGGATAGGGCAGGCAGACTGGATGGGCCACAAGGAATTTATCTGCTGACAACATTTATGTATCTATGTATCCTTATTTGCCTTTTGGGAACACAGGGCCCACTGGGCTCTGCACTTCCATCCCCCATAGATGCATACATCTATGTTACTGTTGAAGTACAGGGCCCTGTCAAAACAGCAATTTCAGTCCTTTGTTGTATCACTTGTTAAAGTTCCAATGTTATTTGTGAATTTTCATTTTTAATTTTGTATTTTTTATATTGCCCCTAAATGTTAACTGGGGTAATGTGTTTTTTCCTGTAATACTCATGAAGACCTTTGTGTTAATATATGGATTGACAATTAAGTACAAATATTAACAGTTTCAGGTTATTGAAGTTCCAATGTTGTTCTGTAGTATTTTTCATTTTATTTTTTTTTATTGCCATTAAATGTTTTGGGAGGGATATGTTTTATTATTGCAGTACTCATTATGACCTTTGTTTTGATATATAGACAATCCCTCAAGTACAAATATTGAGGGAGATATAGCTTAAAGTTCCAGTGTTATCTTATGAGAATTTACATTATTTAATTTGTATTTTTTTTTCTGTGGACCCTATATTTTTAGAGGGGTTATGTGTTATTCTTGTAGGACTCATTAAAACCTTTGTTTTAATATATAGCTTGTCCCTTAACTCCAAATATTGAGTTAGCTATGGCTTGTTGAAGTTCAAATGTAGGCAAAAAAAGAAGTCTAAAATATTTTTTCATATTAGGGCATTCTTTTTTCTTATTCTGAAAAAACTATATGAAAAAGGATGCCTTCATACGAAAAAAGAATGGGGAAAAAACTAAGTCCAAATTCTATTTTCTTATGAGGGCTTTCTTTTTTGTATGAATGAAAAAAGCATACAAAAAAAGATGTCTTCATACGAAAAAAGAATGGGAAAAAAACTAAGTCCAAATTCTTTTTTCATATGAGGGCATCCTTTTTCATACGAATGAAAAAATCATATGGAAAAGGATGCCTTCATATGAAAAAATAATTTGTACTAGTTTTTTTCCCCATTCTTTTTTTGTATGAAGGCATCCTTTTTCGTATGCTTTTTTTATGCATATAAAAAAATACCTTCATATGAAAAAAGAATCAGAAAACAACTAAGTCAAAATTATTTTTTTGTATGAAGCCATTTTTAGTATGGCCAAATTCTCTTTCTGTATGGCCATATGAAAAAATGGAAATGAGTCATGAAAAAGGATGTTAAAATCTAAAACACATCATGGGGTAATTTTTTCAAAAGTTAACAGTAGAATCCACCTAACGGGGTCCTGATGAGCAAGATACATATGTTGCTGTCTCTCCATGATGTCATTTTTGTGGGTTTTGAAATTAAAAAAATGGAAACAAGATGGATTTCTTCCTCACAGAAAAGGATTGTCTCCATACAAAAAAGCATCCTTTTTCATATGGACCAAATTCTTTTTTCTTTCCAAGCAGCTATCCAAAATACTGCACTGAGCATGCTCAAAAACAAAATTTTAAAATGTAACTTTGGAACAGAGTAAGATTTTTTCACCAACCCAGCAATAGGCACATATGTGGGTCAAGCCTGTTGTACCCTGAGAATTTCAGATCAAAATTCCAAACCATCTGGGTGCTAAGTGATGACAAAAAACAGTGATTTTTTTAATGTTTTTTTTTTGCTATCCGCATCTTGGAATTTGTATATCCAACCAGAATGAAATTTGGCACTGTGGGGGAATTTTCATTAAAAGCTATAAAGAGTGTACATGCACTAGCTGAGACTGGGTTACTAAAGGTGAAAGCCATAGCCTTGTGAACCGAATAGAACTAGACAGAACTGGTTGCTGCTGCCTAAGAAAGAGGAACCGAGTAAAGTAAAAAACAACTCCTTATAAGGAAAAATGCTGATAATAGAGTTCTGTGCATCTGTTGTAAGCAGACAAAACAAGTGAAGCCACGCCAATAGTGTATAAGAACTGCTGTAAATTGTAATCGGGGGAGCTTCTCCTTTGCAGAACTCCCGCATGCATGTGAAAGGTTTGATCAAATAAAGCGAAGAGAAGATAAAACCAGTGTCAGTGGTTTTTGTCCTCGTGACAACGGGGACGTTATAGGTAATACTTACAGTGAGAGAATTTGCCATCACAGTTTTTGGCGTAGTCGGCAGGATCAGTTCTCTGGTCCATGTCACCTCGTGATCGGGTTTTTCCCTGGAAAATGGAGCAATAAGACTACTGTGGAATTCCCCATCAGGATGTGATGCCTAGGGGCCGGCGACACTGATCATCACTGTAAGTATAAGGATACCTAATATATAGAGAGAGAAAAAAGTAAGAGGCTCTGAGGACCCCAGGTTTAATATGTGGAGAGATGTATTAAGGAACAGTCTCCTCAAACAAGCAAGGGCAACTGTCCTTTGCCCTTGTAATTTGTGCTTGCTGCAAGTATATACTGTTAGAGCCGATGATGGCTTTCACAGTTCAGGCTGCATTTAGGAGAAAAGCAGCGTCTGATTAAGTAACGTTAGATAAGCAACATTTAGAGAAAGAAAATAAACTACTGTGGATGTAAGCACAGTAGGTGACTACAGATGGGATGATTTGAAAATCCTCCCCCCATGTTGCCTATCTGTGTAGTTTCAAGTTTTTCTGTATCAATTTCAAGTTCCCTTGCCTCCTACAGAGGCTGAAACATTTGATCCCAAACCCAGGTACTGGGGACCTCCACCAGATGGATTTCAACCTAGTACCTAGTACTGTTACAGATTTTTTTGTTTTGTTTTTAAACTGTAAACCAGAGCTCTGGAAAAATACTTGGTTTGGCAGGTTACTAAAATGGCCAAAAGAAAACCTTTGAAAGGGTTAATAGCTGCAGTGTTTGGAAATTATCATGAAGGTCATGCAGTCAGTTTTCTCAATCAGACCACTGTATCAGAAAAGAAGGAAAATACCTTGGCACCGGGTAAGTCTGAATTTTTTTATTTAAAGTTGTTTTATGTCTGTCTGTTTTTTTCTGTGATACATATACTAAACAAGGTAATGCTCTGTCTCTCTCGTGCATATTTTCTAGCGTATATCTGTGTTCTGTAATTATATTCTGTTGTCCAAGTTGCAAAATAGCAGACTGCCTTTGGTGCATGACATGTTACAGTAGTAAAAAAAATAGAAGCTTCTTTGCCTCATAGCTGACTGTTTTAATTGGTTTTATTTTTAATGGATCATTTGTGCTGCCTAGATAGGGTCAGTGAAGAACTTTTGTATGTAGTTGTTGGTTGGAGCAGGTAGTGTTGATGGTGAAGAGTTATGACGTCATATATTGCAATGTGCAAAAAGATTTGTAGTTTGCAAGCAATGTGCCAAGCCACTGCTAGGTGAAAATGTAATGTGTTAGCAGCTATAAATGGCTTTATCATACTTCTAGTTAAAACCAGAAACTTTTTGCAAAATGGCAGAGTGCCATATTTTGGCTATGTGCCAAAAGGTGTAACCATGTTATACTAGATGTGTTCACTTACAGATGGTATGTTGTGCTGTATTTTAAAGGAGATGGAAGGTGTTTAAAAAAGTTTTGTTCTGTAAAGATTTGGCATGGAGATATGTATAAATTTGTTGGTTTAAAAAAAAAATTCAGTGTTACAAGACAGGTGGGAGGCAGCACATATATCTAAAACACATACAGTTTTCTAATGAAACCATGGGCATTACCTCAGCAAATTGGTGTCAAATAATGTCAGTCTTAGTTTCTGTTAAGTATTTCTTTTTGTGTATGTGTACTGTCTTGGTCAGCATTTTTATTGTGTGCTCTACTATTATTTAAAGGTATTTTAATATCAGTAGTGTTCAAGGACACTACAAAAATAACTGGGTTTGAACGACCCTTGCATGCACACTGTGACCTTTTGCATGTTATTTGACCTTCTTGTGTTTCAACATTTTGTTACTACCAGTTCAAACTTGATGTGTATTCCATACCTAAAGCACAACTTTTCACACAAAATGTATGTTTTCATGAAAGCGCACCAAGAGTGAACCATGTAATTTGACTTTTTATTGCAAAACTAGTATTCTAAGTAAAGAGGAACAAACTTTTTTTCTCTTCTCATTTCTTATGACTTGCAGCCAACACAGGCAATACTCCAGCTGGAAGGGGAAAATTATTCATCTCCTCCCCATACATTTTTTTATGTTGCTTGCACGCATGTGCAAGAAACATAGTGCCATCATCGGAGATTTCGGAGGTGTCACCTCCTCCTCCAATTCAGGCAGTGTGCTGTGGCAGGCACACGGCCCCTGTAAGCCAATGCATTTGAAGACTGTCTGTGACCACGGCTCCAAAATGCAGTGGCATAGTTGAAAGGGAGTTACACTTGAGTGAGCAGCGATAAGAAGCTGCTCATGCACAGCTCCACCCCACCGCGGGTGTGCGTGCCTCTGCATGCACTGTATAGCCGACGGGGTGCCCAATCCCGTTGGCTGAGCTCGTTGCCTCCCAGTAGTTGGTGCCAGCGGGGAGCCCACCCGGCGTAGGCAATCAGACAGTCTTGCCGACGGGGTGCTCAATCCTCCGCCTGGCTGAACGCCCCTGTCATCCTTGTGCCATGCTGGAAGCTCCATCCCAGCGTGGCAACGGTCCCACAACGTCTTTTTTACCTGTAAGACAAAAACGGTCCCGCGGTGTGTCTCCGACCCCCCTACAACCCGCACCCACCACTCGCGCACCAGCCTCCCCACCCCTCAATTCTATACTTACTCGGACTCCGGCGCGACGATCTTCGTGGACTGGGAACAGGTCTGCACTCTTCAAAGCCGACCGCGAACTGAGGAAATGCCGGTAAGCTGTATAGTGGCCCTAGATAGGGGTTTCAACTGTGCATATCTCAGCCATTTTTGGGAATTTTTGCACCAATTTTCCAACATGGGGTTTTGAGACCCCTTCTGATGAATGATGTTGCTGTCATGGCGTTATTCAGGCCTGAAGGGTGATTTCGTGTAGTGACTGTGCAGTGACTGTGAAATCACCCTTGCTGAGTCTACCACCATGACAGTGACATCATTCATGAGAAGGGCCAAATCCCATGTTGGAAAATTTGCGCCAAAATTCCAATAATGACTGTTTTACGAGCGTACGTTGCGCAGTTCCTACGCAGGCTCGTAAGTTCGCGAAATTTCAATATTTTCACTTCAGATTTTCAGCATTGCCATTTTACCACACCTTCTTATGAGTAGTACAGCTGTCATTTTTCACATCTTACCCAAAATGCGTTTCCACCCATGTAGCGCAGAATGGTGCAGTCGGTGTGCGAAATCAATGTACGGGACAAATTAAGAAAATCACAGTGACACTGTTCATGAGCAGAGGTCATAAAATGGCAATGTTGAAAATTTGGTGAAAAAAATCCTAAAAATGACTGTTTTACGAGCGTGCATTGCGCAGTTCCTACGCATGCTCGTAAGTTCGCAAATTTTCAATATTTACACTCCAATGACTTCCAAATACCTAAACAGCACATAGAAGCAAGCAACATTCGGCATTGACAAATGCTTGTTTTATTACTTTTTATATATATACAGTACACTTTTGAAAGAGGACTATTACAGCTGTTTTTGAGAGTTTACCATCTACAGTTAAAAAAACAATGGCTTTTGTTTTTATGTGTGACCATGGTGTAATCATTTTTTTCTTTTTAAAATGCATTCTAAAAATATGTACGTACAGTATTACCATCAATCCGGATCTTATAAACTCAGCTGACATTTTGTCATGCTTAGGATAAGGGAACCCAGGGACGCTTGGCTTCTTTTATCCTATGGAAATAATCTTGTTTTATTTTTAAACTTGTGTGTTTGTTTTTGTTTGTCTGTATTTCTTCTCTTTCTTCTAGAGAAAAAGAAGTTCCCTATCTTTATAGTAAGGTATGAAACTTACTAAACTAATTGTAATATTATCTTGTTATAATTTAAAGTGTAGTAGGTGGGGACTGCAATGGGGCCACCCCATTACCATTTATCCAGTGCACATTTTTTTTAAGGTACTGCATGACTAGCTATAAATATTGCCAGACCATTTCTGGGTTAATATTCATGTCACCATCCACAGCTAACCTTTTTATTGCTACAGTATTCGAGCTGTCTCTTCCACCAGTAGGAGCTCGGGGGGAAGGGGTAAGCTACCCTTCCTCCCTTCCAGTGTAATACCCACAAAGGTTGCAAGGTACATCACTGTTCCCCCAAAGGGGTAAATAAAGAAAATGTGTATTTGCCAATAATTGTTTCTTATTTACAGGTTTTAAAAAGACCCAAGGTATTTTTTAACAGCATAACCCAGCCCAAGCCCTTCTGCTTTTTCTAGTGCAAACAGTTAAATCCCACACCTATTAGTACAAGGGCTTCTGCCCTCAGCAAGTAATCAGTTACACTGGAGGGTGAAGTTGTGTATGTATGTCCATACATATTCATTCTTTTGATTGTCTTTTCAGCTTTCTTATCCTGTCAAAACAAATGCAAAACAACTTTTGTCATAGCCTTACAGCAATGAATGCATTTTTTTTCAACCAGTAAATTCACAATACTCTAACATTCCTGGACTCTGAACTAAGTTTACAGTCTATATTTGTCATTTAAAATGTATGTTATGCATTATGCTCAATACTGAAATTGTTCTATTGCAAACACTAATGTTTCACGTTTATGTTATGTTTTGATATACATCTTGCTACACTGTATCATGTGTGTATTCAGAAAAGTGCTCCACATGTATAACATTTTTAATGCTCATAACCAAACCTAAATACTGGGGCCAGCATTGCTGACCCACCCCTACAATATGTTCCAAAGCAAAACCCCAAACAAATTAATGCTCTGTTTGTCTTATTACTCACAGGTGCAATAGGCACTGTTATTAAATTGGCATAGGCCAACAACATATGTATTTGTCCCACTAATTGCATAGTGTAACAGGCATATTGCTATGAACTATATGTTTGAAGCGTGTTATTGTAACATTACAAGATTTTATAACTCGGGTCTCAGGTCTCAGTCAGGCCTGCTTGCAACAGACAGGGAAATAATGCTCATCACTGTCATAACTGCTTCTGTGATTTGAAAGCAGGGTGTAACCATAACATTGTCATGATTTACAGATGGTCAAATGGTATAATTGAACCTCGGCCTGCACCCCCAGGTGTGCGGTTGATGTCCCATTTTTCTTTTTCTTTCCAATTGCCAGAATTTAGGCTCTGTCACACCTCTCTTTACAAAACAAAAAGCCAATGGTTTACAAGATTATTTATGTGTTTTTAATTTAGTGTCTAACGCACTTTGCAAGTTTACAGGTTTCCACAGTGTGGCACACATAAGATCTGCACATTCAACAGCAGTAATACTTTCATCTAAGTTGCCAAGACCTTCATCTTTTTTCCTGAAAAGAAAACTGCTACAGCTTTGATGTCATCACTATCTTTGTGCCCGACTAGTTCCATATAAGGACTATTGCATGAATCAAGTTATTATTACCTCTGCAAGTGTAATGTTTTCAGCAAAATTACACTTATTTGTAGAACTTTAAATCAACTGAAGAAGATCCAGTCAGTTCAGACTCTGCAATCAAGCTTATTGTTTCTGCTTACTATGAAGTTAAGTCTGGGGTAGGGGCATTCCCCTAACTTCAGCAAGAACATTTTTTTCCAATTGATCTTCAAGCAAGACATCCATTTTCTTTGCTGCTTGTTCCAAACATGGCTGGTACTTTATACAAACCTATTACTCTGGTTTATTGTAAACTGTTACTTTTTTATGAACTGTTAATCTTTGTGCCGGAGTGTAATCAACTATCACAACACAAATGCCATGCAAGTGTGTGTGTGTGTGTGTGTGTGTGTTTGTGTGTGTGGCTACTCCATTAAAAGAACTCAATGAACTCAATGCACAATCTAATGCACCCCTGGCCAGTGTGTCTGCCAATCAGCCATCCAGCAGTCAGCAACATGAACACTGACTTTTCTACTATGCTGGTGTTTTGTTTTTAAATTACTGTCTGCATTGCCTCACGTGCCTTGTGGGGTTACCACCATTCTGCAAACAACATTTCACCTGTACTGTAAGTACACCAACCTGTGGTTACTTATATGAACTTTATGGACTGTTAATTTTATGGACTGTTATGTTTTATAAGGACTCATCTGTCAAGATACATTATCAACAGATTCTTCAATCAAGCTCCAAGGGTGTGCCACACCTCAACACAAGGTAGCATCTACCTTATTCACTCTCAAAGTGGATTCCATGAACTTTTTTCATCAACAAAATTGTTGTTATATTGTGTTATATGTGGTATCACATGTTAGCATTTTTTTCACATATTTAAATTGTGGTGTTGACATCCCTCAGTTCTGTATTGTGTTTTACAAACTCACCATTTGTGTTCCATCTGTAACTACCTCTGTATCAACTCCAGAACAGGATGCTTTTTATAAATGCCTTGCCTATCTGTATGCTGGCAACCAGTTTTAAATCATATACCTATTCACCTAGTCTAACAGTTTAAGAGTAAAATTGTATATTTAGTTTTTTTAACCTTCAGTTAATAACTAATATCTTTACATTTATGTTCAATTTTTGTGAAGGTTCGAGTCCCTCAGGGGCCTCTTATCTTCAAGGTGGGGATTGTTGAAAGTGGCCAGTGGCCAAGGTTTAGTAATCAGTGACCAAACTTTTATCAACGATATGTAGTTGGCTAACCAAAAGGTTGAGAAAATAGAAAGGTGTAAAATGGCTAGTGTAGATTGCTAAAGGGCTAGTAAAAGGTGATAATGGTTAGTAGATGACTAAATGATGCCAACATGTGAAATTGGTATATCTAGTAGCAAAAGGCTGCAAGTGGCTAAATATCTCCATGTCACTTCAATGTATGTGTGTGTGTGTGTAAGACTTTAAAAGGGTTCATTGTAAGATTCTATAAAATGAAGAAAAATAGCTGAACGCATAGGGTGAGGCTGTGGCCGGGATATGCACACAGCTGTGTTTAGCCTTGACTGTTAAGTTTCTCATCATATAAACAGAAAACTAATAAAGAAATAATGAGATACCTCATTTGGTTGCTGGTACAAGGTTACTTTGACATTTGTAGCAAGCTAGTCACTTCTCTCATATGCTTTCTGGCTCCTAAGACAAAAGTTATTTGTGATAAATATACAATTCCATCACCATTTGTTTTCCCCTCCAAGGATGAGAATAACTCCCATGTCTTGGCAAAATGTCAGGTACATCTCGTAACCAAGAACTTTGATTATGGGAATGTATTAATGTACAGGTGTCCAGGCTATGCTGTCATAGTTTTTGGAAAATTCCAGCCTTGCATTTTTTCTACGCTTGCTACACATAAATATGGGACCCATGGTCATGGCTTACAAGCGTATTTGGTGACTGGGATGCTACTCTTCTCCATTGGGTGGCAGTACTTGTAGTAGTCATATTGGCACTCTGGCTACTGACTGTCCTAATCAAACTTCTCCTATGATGTCTGTGCACCACTACGGCGCTGCATGAGGTCACTCAATTGCACCCATTGCTGCAACTGGAACACAAGGACCCCATTAACCTTGGTGGGGTGTTCCCGTTCCATAATGAGCCAGACATGACTATGGTGTAGGTGGGTAGCCAGTTGATGGTGTATCAAAGGGGGGGAGTGTGGGGGATTTTTCATTAAAAGCTATAAAGAGTGTACATGCACTAGCTGGCTGAGACTGGGTTACTAAAGGTGAAAGTCATAGCCTTGTGAACTGAATAGAACTAGACAGAACTGGTTGCTGCTGCCTAAGAAAGAGGAACCGAGTAAAGTAAAAAACAACTCCTTATAAGGAAAAATGCTGATAATAGAGTTCTGTGCATCTGTTGTAAGCAGACAAAACAAGTGAAGCCACGCCAATAGTGTATAAGAACTGCTGTAAATTGTAATCGGGGAGCTTCTCCTTTGCAGAACTCCCGCATGCATGTGAAAGGTTTGATCAAATAAAGCGAAGAGAAGATAAAACCAGTGTCAGTGGTTTTTGTCCTCGTGACGATGGGGACGTTATAGGTAATACTTACAGTGAGAGAATTTGCGATCACAGCACCTCAAGAGATACATCCTATGAGACCACACATACAAAATATTGTACAAATCTGCTGAATGGTTGTGAAGATATTAAAGTGCAAAATGTGAGGTTTAATACAGAAAGCCCTGCTCAACCCTAACTACAGTGGTGCTACCGTGCCATTAAAATATAAGTATAAAAAAGACTAAAGCATAGTGTCTTCTGACAATCTGTGTGGTGGCTGTATATTGATCTATTAAATCTAGCGTGCCTCAGATCACGTGATGCAGTCCTCCGGGTAGCTGCTTCTTTTAGTGCTCCCATTACCTCCTCTCGTACAACCGTCTGTTTCGCAAGTAATTTTAAAAGATCGGACCTTGAGCAACATTTTTTAAAGAGGCAAACATAGCTGCATCAATTTTAGTGCTCTTCTGGGGTCAAATTGCCATAATGGAAGCAGAGATGCGGTTGGCTCTGCCACGACATACGCCACCTGTGACACCTGTAAAAACCTCTGAGATCCAAGGCCCAGACAGGGCCCATGGAGTGGCAATCCTCTGGCTCCAATGTTCAATCCCCTCTCATACTTGACCACTTTCTGGATGAATTTCAGCCATTTAGGGATGAACTGCGGTCTGTAACAGTTTAAATCCAATCTGGAAGATCTTGCCATACGTACCAGAGACTACAAGGCATGTTATACTTCAGTGGAGCGCAAAGTGGTTAAAGTGGATCCAGCCATGGCTGCTACCCGCAATGTCTCACTAAGCTGGAGGCCAAAATCAAGGATTTGGAAGGGAGGAGCCACCGCAATAATGCAGTCTTAATTGGCTTACCGAAGGGAGAAGGGAGCACTCCGGTCTTGTTCACACAAAAGCTTGCCGAAAAATTAGCAAGCCCCTCTCCATTTGGTCCATCCTACATCATAGAAAAGGCTCACAGGGCATTAAGAGCCATGCCCTCACCTGGTGCCCCACTGAGAACCTTCATCTTCAAGTTTCTGAATTACCAGGAGCGCCAGCACATTATGATGAAGATTAAAGAAATTAAAGAGGTACAATGGAGTGGAAAGGTGATATGAGTGGCCCAATATGTCCCTTTATCAGTGAGACAATGGAGAACAGCTTATCATGGAATAGTCACTAAGCTACTGGCAGCAAATATACAATTCCAGATGGGATATTCCGCTAATTTCCAGGTGCATCTTGAAGGAAAATGGGTTCCCTTTGAAGACCTGAAGGCAGCTGAGGAATCCCTAAAGAAGGCACTCCCCAATTTATTCTGAGTCAGCTGAAAGTGGATGCTGGTCTGCACTATCTGAAGATTGTTGCATCGCTGGAACTCTCTGAAAAGAGTTGAAGCCTGCAAGTGTTTACAATTCAATTTACTTGTCTTTTTTCCTCAGTGTCTGAGTTAGCCAGAGGCTAAATCTCTATTAGTTGGACATGTAGACATTACAGCTGCAGATCTATGAATGTTTTCATTTCTGAACTGAGGCCAAGAGTACAGCTACGAACAGGGCTCTTTCTAATATGATTTTCCTCATTGGATGTGTTTATATTTAACTAAGTCTCCCCCAGCTTAGCTGGCTCTGTTTTGACATTTTGGTCCTCTTGGTTTTAGAGCTAGCAGCCGATAAAACGAGGAGACCTTTTTTTTCCTTTTTCAAGGACAGTGAGACTATCCGGTTTTCTCATTGCAAGCCAAAGTTTGCCATTTTTCTTTAGATTTAGTACTGCTTGTTACAGAACTTTAACCAACTCACTGATTAATGCTTACTATAGGTACTTAGTTAATGTTATTGGTGTTTGGATTCTGTAATGATTTGAAATGGGGAGGGTATGAGTTACCCCTGAGGCCTGAGGGTACATCACACGTGCCAGTGTGTTATGAGACAGAATTAGGGCTTCATGAATGGTTTGCTAGGAAACTCTATAGTCCTTGATTCTTAGGGATCCAGGGAGGGAAGGATGTGTTTCTATTGGGGAAGGTTATACTGTTTGGGATAAGGTTATGGGGTACTGTTTAGGGGAGAGGAGGGTGGGAAGGGAGGGGCAGCTTGGCATCACAGAGGGATATTCTTTTTTTTCCCATGTGACTTTAATTTATGGTAAAATACAGAAGTTGTTCAAATGACTATTCCTAAAAAGTTTTTATCTTGGAACATTCATGAGGGTTGTAACAAAGTCAAACAATATAAGGTGCTGAAACACATTCATCTGATTAGGAATGATGTCTTTTTTCTGCAGAAAACCCACCTGTGGGAAACAGAGGGCACTCTCTTTTGCAGACAGTTTGTGGGCCAGACTTTCTTTGCAGGAGATAGTACCCAGAGTCGGGGGGTCATCATCCTTATTGTAAGAGGTGCACAGTTTGTGTGTGATCAGAAAATTAAGGATAGTAATGGCAGATCTATAAGAAAAATGTGTTGGCTGGAGAGACCCACCGTGATACTGGGTAGTGTTTATGGCCCGAATGCGGAGTCTCCCGAGTTCTTTACTGAGATAATGAAAGTCTTAGTTCCTTTTACTAATCTATCCATTATAATCAGTGGTGATTGGAATCTCCCGGTTTCACCAATTTTAGATAAATCTGATCCCAAGCATAAAGGTTTGTCGTCGGCACAGAGAGCCATTAGGGATCTGACGGATCATTTTGGTTTGTGTGATCCTTGGAGAACTCTTAATACACACTCAAGGGAATACACTTTCTGGTCCGACATTCACAAATCTCAATCCAGAATTGATTACTTATTAATAAGTCATTCCTTTCAGGGCTGATGGACTCAAAATAGAACCCAGGGTTATCTCTGACCACGCGGTAACGTGGTGCTCCCTAATGTTACCCAATGATATACCTAAAGAATCCAGTTGGAAGTTAAACAACCAACTTCTCAAGGACCAAGGTATTGTTGAATGTATAGGGCAGGAAATTGACCGGTACACAGTGGTCAATTTAAATTCTACCTACCGTCCGGATTTAGAATGGTATGCCTTAAAATGTGTACTAAGCGGTTTATTTATTAAGCTAGTGGCACAAAGAAAAAGACACAGGGATCAAAAAGCCCTGGATCTCCTAGCTGATATCAGATGCCTGGAGAGCTCACTCTCCCCCAAGACCCAGGAGTCTGATAGGATCAGATTATTGGGTCTACAGGATCAGTACTCTGATTTGCTCTGTGAGAAGGCAGAATATGCAATCCTCAAAATAGGCACAAAATATATTGATCAGGGGGAGAAAGCTGGTCACTTACTAGCCCTAAGGCTTAAAAAAGTAGGATCCTCCAGAATTGTGCAGAGTATTCGTTCTCAGACAGACGGCTGTCTCCTATTTTCTCCGAAAGAGATCACCAAGGAATTTGTCAAATTTTATGCTCAGTTATATAGTCCCATGATCCAGAAGCCTGTAGTCACACAGGTTCAAACATACCTGAACACTATCACATTGCCTTCCATGTATTCGGCAGCAGGATTCCTTGGTTGCTCCATCTCTATTATGGAGATCAAGGAAACAATCAAATCTCTAGTAGCTGATAAAGCCCCAGGCCCAGATGGGTTTACCCCAAATTTTTATAAAATATTTTCCAAACAAATCATACCTTGGTTAGCACAGTTATTTGCTTGGATGCTGGGTGCCAACCCACTAGACAGTACCCTTCTGGAAGCTCTGATTATTGTTCTCCCAAAACCAGACAGAGATCTGGAAGATGTTGGGAATTACAGGCTGATCTCTCTTTTAAATTGTGATATTAAAATTTTAGCAACATTATTGGCCAACAGGCTTAAACAAATAATGCCTGCTTTAATTCAACCGGATCAAGTTGGCTTTATATTCGGCAGGCATTTCTCCAACCACTTTAGGAAACTGGCCCACATCCTCTCTGCATCCAGGGATGCAGAGGTTCCAGCTGCTCTGCTATCTCTGGATGCAGAAAAGGCATTTGACAGAGTGGACTGGCAATTCCTATACTGCAATATGCGAAGACTTGGATTCCCATCTAAATTTTTTGATTGGATTTCTTCCCTCTATCAGAACCCTTTGGTCCAGATTTACTGCAATGGAGTATTCTCAAACTGTTTTTTCCTTTTCTTGAGAAGAAGGCAGGGATGTCCATTATCACCGCTCCTATTTAATATTTACCTGGAACCCTTGTTATCCAAGCTTAGAAAACACAAAGATATCCAGGGCATCACAATGGGATCACAGATTTTCAAATTGTCCACTTACGCAGATGATGTATTGCTTCATACTGAGCACCTCCTGCAAACGATCCCAGTAATATCAATCCTTGAGGAATACAGTGCAGTTTCCGACTATAAAATTAATTTAGATAAAACCACAGTTTTTCCCTTGACTGGGAGATTATCCAAGCAAGATCTCTCCATTAGGGTTACAATGGAGTCAGTCTACTTTAAAGTACTTAGGGCTTGTCCTAACTAGGGGAGAAACCCAATTAAGGGAAGCTAACCTCGATCCTTTACTTCTCACCATTCAACAAGACCTCACTAGGTAGCAATCCCTCTCAATTTCATTATGGGGGTGTATTAATTTGACCAAAATGAACATCCTCCCAAGGTTATTCTACCCCCTAAGTATGTTAAATTCATGGATCCCCTTAAACTGGTTTAAAAAAAATGCATTCAATCATATCCTCATTCATTTGGAAGGTCAAATCAGCCAGAAGAGCCTATAATAAACTGTTTCCAAATGGTTTGGGGGACTAAGGCTCCTGCATTTTGGTTTATATCACCGGAGGTCGAGAGGGCTATTGGCTATACGGCGCCCTCCCGCCCCGAATCATCCACAGATCTTCCCCAGAGGTCGAGAGGGCTAATGGCTATACGGCACCCTCCCACACCCCTGAATCATCCACAGATCTTCACCAGAGGTCGAGAGGGCTAGTGGCTATGCGGCGCCCTCCCCCAACCCCGAATCGTCCACAGGTATGTCAGATCGAGTGCGCTGAATTGCCGAGCAGTGGTGAAGGACTTTGCTGCTCTCATTTGAATCTTGGTGCCATTTTACTGTCGGCGTATGTGTGGAGATAGTCTCCTGCTGTGGGTTTTCTTAGGAAGCTTTCAGTGTTACCGGTGCCTAAAGACTGGTGCCTTAAGAATGTACTTATCTTTAATTAGGGTCTTTAAGTAGTTGAATGATTCATTTTCCTTGGTGCATACCTGTAGTGTAATTTAATTTGTATATGGCTAATGTATTACTGCTCATTTAACGTAACAGACTTAATGTTTAGCTGCACTCAGTGAATTTAACTAAAAAAAAGAAAAAGGTTGAGTAACCCAAAACGAGTGTTTACTCTGCTCACTAATTTATTCCGAATTCAGGTGGCCACTTGTTTCTTAAACCCCTCCCCCTGTTTCTCCCACCCTGACTATTTAAATCCCTTACCTTGCCTTACTTTCTCCACAGATCTTCACCAGAGGTCTAGAGGGCTAGTGGCTATAGCCATGGCTTGAAGGGACAGGAAGCGAATCCTCAGGATTGCAGAAGCAGCATCACAGGAGAGGGAACTAGATATCATAGTCCACCTTGGGACAAATGACCTAGCTAGGCATGGGATAAGTGCAGTGCAGAATGAATTTGTGGAGTTGGGGAGGGGCCTCAGATGGGTAGCAAGCACGGTAACCTTCTCAGAGGTGCTACCAGTCCATGGCAGGGGTGAGGCTAGGGTACTGCACGCCATGCAGTTTAATGAATGGTTGCAAAACTGGCACAGGGCTTTGGCTTCATTGGGGACTGGGGGGCCACCTGGAGAGATAAAGGTCTATACTGGCATGATGGTCTGCATCTGTCCACGAAGGGAACCAAGCTCCTAGGTGATAGGTTTAAATGCTTCCTTGGCAAGCTTTTAAACTAGCCAAGGGGGAGGCGCTGATAAAAGGCAGGAAATTTCAAGCCTCCCCCACAAAACATGGCAGGTAGTAAGGTAAACACTGAGGTACATAGCTCAACACAGGGCAGGAGAGGGGTAAATGGAAAAATAGACAAGGACAATAAGAGCAGGGATGGGGAAAAAAGGATAAAGCCAACATTAAATGGAGGGCAATGAGTACCAATGCCCGTAGTCTGGGAAACAAGCTTCCTGAACTAGTAGCCCTGATGGAAGATGAACAACTGGATATTGTGGAAGTCATGGAAACATGGTACACCGAGAACCATGACTGGGATGTCAACATACCAGGGTACACAATCTACAGAAGGGACACGGAAGGTAAGAGGAGGTGGAATAGCTCTATACATAAGGGAAGGGATCAAAGCTACAGAACTGAAAAGTAAAGGGGGAGGACAAGACGCACTCTGGGTCACCTTGGAGACAGGGAATGGCATCACAATCCGCATAGTGGTTGTATACAGACCCCTGTCTCAAGGGGAGGAAATGGACAACAAAATGATAGAGGACATTCTCAAAATGGCTGAAAAAAGGGGAGATACTGTTGATGGGGGATCTGAATATGCCAGATGTTAACTGGATAACATGTACTGCAGCCACATCCAAGAGCAGGGTCATTCTCGATACCCTGCAGGGGGCAGGCCTTAGATAGCTAGTGTTGGAACCCACTCGGGAGGGAGCAATACTAGACCTGGTACTCTCAAATGGAGAGAGGATCACAAATTTAGAAGTCAGTAGACATCTGGGAACAAGTGACCACTGCACAGTGTGCTTCACAATGAGCACAACCATGGAGATGAGCCATACAAAAACAAGGATACTGGACTTTAGAAAGGCTGACTTTGGCAAAATGGGTGAATACCTGAAAAATGCACTAGCAAATGACCAAAAAGGAGGGGTGGAAGAACAATGGAGAAAAATCAAAACTGCCATCATAGAGGCAACAAGCCTTTGTGTGAAACAAATAAAGAAAACAAAGCGGAGTGAAAAACCACTATGGTTCTCAAAAGAGGTGGCAGGGAAGGTTAAGGAGAAAAAGGCTGCATTTAAAAAGTATAAGGATTCACAGAAGAAGCACGACAGGGAACTGTATCAATTAAAGCAGAAAGAAGTGGGGAAGGCAGTCAGACTAGCAAAGGCCCAAACTGAGGAAAAAATAGCCAACTCAGTTAAGGGGGATAAAATCTTTTATAGGTACATTAGGGAGCATAGAAAGGTTAAGGGAGGGATAGTGAAGATTAATAAAGGAGAGGAGAGGTGGGCAGAGGGAGACAGTGAAAAGGCAGAGATACTGAATGAATACTTTTGCTCAGTATTTACAAAAGAAGATGAGGAGTTACCTAAACCAGACAATAGAAGCACTCTGGGTAGGGGGTTGACACCATCCATTCAAGAAGAAGAGTCCTGAAAGAACTCCTAAAACTCAAGGTGGACAAAGCAATGGGACCTGGACGGATTCACCCCAGAACCTAAAAGAACTATGAGGACCTAGTGACACCACTGACCACGCTTTTTAACAGATCATGGCAGGATGGGGTAGTACCTGAGGACTGGAGAGGGCAGATGTGATTCCCTTCACAAAAGTGGGAGCAAGGCAGAAGCAGAAACTACAGACCTGTAAGTTTGACCTCAGTGGTAGGGAAAATTATGGAATCACTTCTGAAAGAAAGAATTGTTGAGTACCTAGAGAGATCAGCGGGCACAGGACCCAAAGCAGCATGGATTTACAGCAGGAAGGTCATGTCAGATGAATCTAATTGATTTCTTTGACTGGGTGACCAAAGTAATAGACCAGGAGGGGCTGTGGATATGGCCTACCTAGACTTTAGCAAGGCATTTGACACAGTCCCACACAAAAGATTAATAATCAGGTTAGCCAGCCTGGGAGTGGGTCCCAGGGTGGTAGCTAGCTAACAAACTGGCTGCACAACAGGACACAGAAGGTAATAGTGAATGGAACACATTCCAAAGAAAGAGGGGTTACTAGTGGAGTACCTCAGAGCTCAGTACTGGGTCCAGTCCTCTTTAACATCTTTATAGGTGACATTGCAGAGGGTCTGGAGGGAAAGGTATGCCTCTTTGCAGATGACACAAAGATCTGTAACAGAGTTGATACACAAGGGGGTAGAAAAGATGAGAAGGGACTTGGCAAGGTTGGAGGAATGGTCAGACATATGGCAACTTAGATTCAATGCAAAGAAGTGCAAAGTAATGCACCTGGGAAACAAAAACCAAGGAGAAGAGTACACAATAGCAGGGGAGGTACTAACAACAACAAAAATGGAAAGGGACCTGGGGGTAGTCATATCAGATGACCTAAAGGTGGGTAAGCAATGTGAAAAGTCAGTAAGGAGAGCCAGGGGGATACTGGGATGCATAGGAAGGGGCATCACAAGTAGAAAAAGGGAAGTGGTTATCCCTCTGTACAGACAATTAGTGAGACCCCATCTGGAGTACTGTGTGCAGTTTTGGAGACCTCATCTACGCAAGGTAATAGACAGGATGGAAGCAGTCCAGAGGAGGGCAACTGAAATGGTGCAGGGTCTGCAGTAGAAACCATATGAAAAGAGACTGAGAGAGCTTAATATGTATACTCTTGATGAAAGGAGGGACAGGAGGGACATGATAGAAATGTTCAGGTACCTCAAGGGAATCAACAAAATCCAGGAGGGTAGCATCTTTTCAGAAAAAGAGATGTGTAAGAACAAGGGGGCACAATTTAAAGATAGAGGGGGGACGGCTCATGGGTAATGTGAGGACATTTTTTTTCATGGAGAGAGTGGTGGATACATGGAACAGCCTTCCTGAGGAGGTAGTTGGGTCTAAAACAGTGGGGGAATTCAAACATGCATGGGACAGACACAAGGCAATTATAGTGGGGGGGTTGCAGGAAGTAGGCTGTTGGTTAACTAGAATCTGCAGCTTATCCAGTAGGTAGGGAAATGGGCAGACTGGGTGGGCTATGTGGTCCTTATCTGCCGTCAGTCTGTTTCTATGTTTCTATATGGCTCCCTGCCCCACCCCCGAATCATCCACAGATACGTCGGATCGAGTGCGCTGAACTGCCGAGCAGTGGTGAAGGACTTTGCTGCTTGGCCCCGTTGACGCAGAGTGTCAGCTCCCCACCACCCCCACCATCACCCTTGGTGAGCAGTCCCTTTTATAGGTGGCATTAACCAATCAGCCTAGATCTCCACTAGCAGCTTATATGGTTCAGCCACTAGAGGCTGCTCTACTGCAAGCTATCTTGTGTCACTGTTCTCCCTTGAGCTTTACATATTTAGTGTTAGGATGCTTCCTATAATTCTGCTGCTTTGCCATTTGTTTCCCTCTGCTCAGTCCCCCTCCCTGCTGTATCTCAACTCCCCTCCTCCCTCCTCTGTAATTGGCCTCAGCCTGGACTAGTGGCAGCTTGTGAACATATGGGTAGCTTCTCTCTCCCCCATGACCCTGGGAAGGGGGCTGGGCATACAGCATACACTCCTGTCACACTCTATGAATGCCTGCCTAGGCGTACAACTCTGGCTACGCCCCTTGATGCTGGACAGACCCAGTTACTGCAGCATATGTCACTGTTGTCCACTCCAGAGTTTCATCACCTTCTCCAGGCCTTCCTCAAGGCTCAGGCTCTCCCCATTCCTACCTTCTCCCCCACTGTGCGACCTACCCAACTGTCCCACTATAATAAGAGGAAGTGCTCCTGGAACCCCACAATTAGGTTCCTTCTCCTCCTCCTCCTTCTCATGTCAGGGAATGTCCATCCTAATCCTGGACCACCAATAGTCATGATGCCTTCCCCACGTACCCCTGGTGCGCTGCGCATTGCCTCCCTCAATATTTGTAGCATTCTAAAAAAGTGGGACTCCTTCCAGGGCTGGGTACTACAGCATCAACCAGATGTCATAGCTGTGTGTGAAACCTGGCTCACCCCTCGGACCCCCAATTAATGTTTCCATCTTACCACATGCCCTTAGTGACCACTCACCAGTTCTTTGCTCCTGGTCCTGTAAAACTCCTAGATCTCCTCCCAAATTAATTGACCAACGCAAACTTGGCCCTGGTAAACTGGCACAATTAAATGCTCACCTCAGGGCCTCAGACTGGTCCTTCATTACAAACTCCGTAAACCCTGATAGTGCCTTGGACCTGTTCACCCTGTCCTTCAATAATATATGCAACCTCTTTGCACCTTTCACTAAAAGAATGGTTAAAGGCAATCATGTAGCTTGGTTCACTGAACGGCTCAAGACCTTAATGTGAATTTTAGACTCATTGTGGCAGCTCTCCAATGAGTCCGGCCTCCCCCATGATAGGCATATGTATAGAATGGCTCAGAACAAGTGCACTTGGGCCATTCACAAAGCCAAAGCAGAACACTATAAATGCACCTTAACCTCGTCTTGGGGCTCCTGCCGCAAGTTCTGGAACAACATTAAGGAAATATGCGGTAAGGACTCTAATCTGGTTCTCACTCAAGTCATGGCTAACGGATCCTTGATCACAGACTCCACTCATATTGCTGCAGTTTTCAACGATGCCTTCTCCAACCTTAGCCATGTTCTCCCTCCAGCTCCTAGTGCACCTTCTCCCTCCCCCCCGGTGCTCCCCTCTTTTATCTGCACCGTATCTCTCCTAAGTCAGCAGAACCATACCTTAATACTGCCCTTAGCCATGCCTCCTCCAGCTCTGACTCCCTTGATTTCAGAATTCTTTGGCTCACCCTTAAGGAAGTCCTTGTTCCTCTCACCCACATTTTAAACCTCTTCCTCTGCCTAGGTAAATTCCCTGCCAAGTGGAAATCTGCATCTATCACACCCATATTTAAAGGTGGGGGCTGCTCCTCTGCTAACAATTACTGCCCTATCTCCATACTTCCTCCCCTCTCCAAGGCCTTAGAGAGGATTGTTTCTGATCAGCTCACTGAACACCTCAATAAATATAACCTTCTCTGCAAACAACATGGTTTCCGCAAAGGGCACAGCATGACTACTGCCCTGCTTGAACTTACATCACACATCCATACTGCGCTTGATAAAGGGCACATCATGGGTGCGATCTTCATAGACCTCACAAAGGCTTTTGATACCATCCACCATTCTCTTCTCCAAACCTCCTTGATCAACCTGGGTCTCTCTCAGGAAGCTGTGGGATGGTTCTCTGACTACCTCTCGAACCGGACCCTACAGGTCAAAATTGGCAATGCCCTATCCATCAAATCTCCTGTCCTCTCAGGTGTCCCACAAGGGTCCATTCTGGGCCCTCTTTTATTCAGCCTCTTCCAAAACTCCCTCTCCGAATCCTGCCCCTCCAACCTATTACTATATGCAGACGATGCTGTCATCTTCTCCTCCAGTTCAGACACCCTTCAACTTCACCAGTCCCTCCAGTCCTCCTTCAACTCTGTCAAAAGCTGGTTCTCCTCACAACGCCTTATTATTAACTATAAAAAAACAAAGTTATGCTATTCACACATCTGCAGAACGCCAGGACGGGGCCTTTCCGTCAAATACTAACGGCAACCCAGACTCCCTTGGAACTAGTTGATTCCTTTAAATACCTGTGCATCACCTTGGACACTGGCCTGACCTATCATGAGCATATTCACCAACTATCTAAGGCCCTAAATATTAGGCTAGGGCTTTTACATCACTTCAAACATTGCCTTACCCCCTGATGCCCTTAGGCTTGCTGTCTCCTCCTCGGTACTCTCTCTGTTCAACTATGGCTTACTGATTTTTGGAGGGACAAGCACCTCAGCCCTTGGTAGACTTCAACGTGTCCTAAACAAGTCCTGTTATCTTGTCTTGTGGTGTGATAGACTCACCCATACCTGTTCACTATATAAGGACACCAATTGGCTTAACCTTGACAACAGAATCAGATTCCACACCTGCATTCTGGCAAAAAAAATCACCTTAGGCCTCTCCCCCCTCTGTCCTTGCCCTTTTAATCACCCCGGACTCCAAAGTTAAACACACCCATAGCTCAGACACCCATCTCTTCTCTATTCCTTCCTGTCGTACCGCTCAATTCCAAAGATCCTTCAGCTATAGGGCCTCCTTGTGGATGAACAACCTACCCTCCTCCTTGGTTTATGAACAAAGAATTGGTCAATTTAAAACTCACCTTAGGGCCCACCTCCTGTCCACAAGTGACTACGATTATACCTAAACTGGGCCCCTCCCTTCCCTTTACCACTGACAACGGCCTCCAGCCCGCCTCCTATTCATTGTTCTTAATTCTAGTCTTCCTGGGGTTGTTATGCATCCTGTTTTTTAACTGTCTTAAACTACTCTAGGACCTGAATGTTAGCCTTAATGGGTGTTCCTTGTAACAAACTGAATTTTTATTCTGTAACAATCATTGTAATACTTGTCTGTATCTAATCTATGTGACGTGGAACCTTTGTAAAGGAGTCTTTGACTCAAAGGTATTCTTTCCAAAATCTGAAATAAATAAATTAAATAAATAAATAAATAATTCTGGGCCAGCCAACTGGGCAAGTATTTACAGTGGTTACAGCTGCCTGGAAACCCAGCCTCAGACCCTCATATTAGTGCATGGTTGGCTTTTGAACGTGAACCAATTTCCAAGGCTGGTATTGTATCTCTCCATTAGCAATGTTACATATATCTCCCAAGGTTTTACCAAAGAATCTGTGCTATTCGCCTATTGTTTCTCCGATAAGAACACATACCCAATTGTGTACTTTTTTGAAATATAAGCATACCTTCAACTCTCTCCAGCCAGTGGTAGGGAATCCCAATTTTAAATTAGGGGGAAAGTGCATTCTGCCCTCTTGGATTCCCTCAATAAGAGACTCCAAGCTTCGTGCTTTCTTCAGAGGGACAATGTTTATCCTCCTCCTCCATTATGGCCCATTTTCAAATTCCGAAGGAAAATGTCTTCAAAGTGTATCAATTAAGACACCTTCTAGTTCAGTTTTCAAAGGAAATGGTATGAGATACTGTGACAGCGGACTGGTTCCTGGACCCCTTGGTTAAGTGCGGTAAGCCTCAAGTCTTATCACTCCTCTACGCGGATCTATTGCCCAAATCCTTTGACTCTCAATACAAAGACCCTAAATTCTGGGTTTCCCAATTCCCTAGTTCTGTTGATATATGGGAGAAGATATGGGAAGACCTCCATATATACATACATACCCCAGGACAGACTCTGTCTCACGCAGTTCCAAATTCTACAAGATATGAACTGGACCCCTTTGAAGCTTCAAAGGGTGGGGCATAGCCCTTCCTCTATGTGCACCAGATGTGGGTCTCAAGAATGTAACCTTTTTCATATCTGCTGGGACTGTCCTTTGGTGAAACGTCTGTGGGCTATGATTCAAAACAAGGCAAATCCTTTATTGGCTATAGAGGATTTATTTACCCCTGACATTTGCCTCCTTGGGGATTTTATTCAGATCCCTGTCCATAGTCACAGATACTATATGGCTTTACTCTCCCTCTCAGTAAAGAAAGTAGTGTTAAGGCACTGGCTGGACAGAGAAGACATTTCATATTTAGAATGGTGGAAGGAATTGTTTAATCTGAGAGCTGAACAGCTCAAAGTTAGCCTTTGGGGTTTCCAGGACTCGCTATAAGACAAGTTGGGAATGTTTTCATGCCCTACACCTTCTACATGACGGCACCCCTCCAGGTTAATCTGGGTAAAGGGCATCCCTTTTGGTTGGCTATAGGGTATATGATGGTTTCAAGTTTGCTCAAAGTCTAGGTCTAAGTTATTCCATGATGCAAAGCGGAGGGGGCTTGACAAGTCTGTGTGCTACTCTTTCAGGTTCTAATGTAATGTTTGTACTGATGTCAAGCCTTGGATGTTTAATGAAAATCTCAATAAAGAACGAAAATTTAAAAAAAATAAAATCTAGCATGCCAAGCAAAATGCCTTTTGACATTCTACTGTGTGCTGGCTGTGTATTGTTCTATTAAATCTAGCAGACCTCCGTTGTCGTGCCTGATTGCATGCACAGCATACATGCATTGAGATGTGTGCATGTGCATGTAACAAATGTAAGGTAATGGTATGCTTTTTGTATTGTGCAATAGATGTACCCTCACATGTTTACATTATGGTACATTTGATATACATATATATTCCCTTTGGTGGAAGCCTTTAAGAAGAGCCTCAAAACATATTTATTCCGGCTGGCCTTTTATGACTAACTACTGAATAGAACTGTTTGGAACTGCCATAATTGAATTTTGGTTGATTTAATTACTTGTTTATTTTATTGTTGTTTGTACAGTGCCCAGAGTCTGCGGAAATGAGCACTTAATGAATAATTTATCTATCTAGCTATCTATCTAGCTAGCTATCTATCTATCTATCTACATACACACACACTCAAATGGGGTTAAAAATGTCTTGATTAGTGACATCAGTAAAAACAACATATCAAATATATGTTGCTGTTACTATTGTCACAGTAGATATTTTATAAGTTACTGTCATCACAATGGAATATAGAACCAATCATAGAAACATAGAAACATAGAAGTTGATGGCAGATAAGGACTGCAAGGCAATCAGAAACAGCTTTAACAATGCTGATGACAACTGGACTGGGGGAATTCCAATTGGCTAGCTCCATGGATGCTGAAAAAGCATCTGATAGGATCAATTGGACTTCATTGCAAAAGACCATGGAGAAAATGACATCTGGCCCCAAATTACTAGAGACAATACAAGCCTTATACACACAACCACAAGTGTTGGTGAGGGTCAATGGCATTAAATCACCATTCTTCCTCCTAACCACAGGGACACATCAGGGGTGCCCTCTGTTCCTTCTGTTCACCATCAGCCTAGAACCATTGGTGGCTAAAATCCAACAGGATATCAATGTGGTGGCATCACAGTTGGGTGGGGGGGTGGAACAATAGGTGTCGTTTTATGCTGATGACACCATCTTTCATCTAAGCAGACCTGTGGTCCTACACAAGCCAGGGAAACCCGAGGACAAGGTTACGAGCTACAGGCCCATTTCCTTGCTTAACAATGATATCAAGATACTGGTTAAATTGTTGGCAAATAGACTTGGCACGGTACTCCCTATTTTAATAAGACTAGAACAAGTGGGCTTTATGGAAGGTATAGCTTCACAGGATCACCTTCATAAGCTAGCTCATATTTTCTACCCATCCAGGGACTCCACACTCCCCACGGTGCTGGTGTTCCTGGATGCAGAGAAAGCTTTTGACAGGGTGGACTGTTTTTTTTTATTTGGTGTTTTACACAAATTTGGGCTCTCCTCTCAATATATTTGGTGGATTCACACATTATACAAAAGTCCATGCGCAAAGATACCTGTAATGGTATTCTTTCCTCCACCTTTCCCTTACAATCTGGGACACAGCAGGGATGCCCCCATCACCCCTTTTGTTCAACTTATATTTAGGGTGTCTATTATGCAAGCTCATGGATAAACCCAACATTCATGGCATCAGGGTAGGGTCTCATGACCTCAAATTGTCGGCCTATGTGGATGACATCCTACTCCACCTTACCCAGCCCACCCTGCCAATACAAGCTACCCTTGACACCATTTCTGAATATAGTAGTTTTTCAAACTACAAGATAAACCCTGATAAGACTCAGATTTTTCCATTAAATAATAGAACCCACATTAGTATCGTAAGCAATACAGGGATGCAATGGGCCCCCAAGACTTTCAAATACTTAGGCATTATGTTGGCAAGTAGTGAATATAAAATGAAACAGTTAAATCTGGACACCTTACAACTTATAATCCAACAAGACTTGGCCCGATGGAAGGATTTACCCTTGTCCTTATGTGGAACGATCAGTCAGCAGACTGGGTGGGCCAAGCGGTCCTTATCTGCTGTCAAATTCTATGTTTCTATGGTCAAAATGAATATTTTGCCTCATTTATTTTACCCCAACAATATGTTGAACCTCTGGCTGCCCCTTATATGGTTTAAGAAATTGCATGGAATCATCTCAGATTTTCTTTGGAAAAACAAGCCCCCAAGAAGAGCTTACCACAAATTGGCTGCCCCAAAAGTAAAGGGAGGGTCTGAGGCTACCACATTTTGGGCTATACTACTGGGCCAGCCATGCAAGCAAATACCTGCATTGGCTGAGGCCTGTGGAAGACTCCCACACTTTCCCATACGTACCCTCATGGATCTAAATAGAAAAATAACTGATAGATTCTAGGGGTATTTCCTAAGAGGCCATGTTACATATAAGGGTGAAAGATCTACCCAGGGAATGGCACAACACACCTATAGCCACTTCGGTGAGAACTAACTCACAGTTATGTGCCTTTCTAAAATATAACCATATTGGGGACCCCGAACAGCCAATCTTGAGAAACCCTAACTTCCAAATAGGGGATAGCCCTTTGTCATCTGGATGGCTTCCATCACTAGTGGGGGTGTGCCCTAGGACTTGGTACATGAGCATTTGCACCTTACTTCGGAGGAAATCAGGAGGAAATACCCAGTGGGCCCTGGTGGGTTGTTCAAGCTTTTTCAGGTTCGTCATTTACTGATTACCAAAATATTGTTGCTGACTGAAGTAAGGGGGGTAGCCCATATTTTTGTCTGGCCTTGTTGTCTCAACAGCCGCATGCTGTCTCCCACATATATACATGTATGTACACTCTGGCCTTCCCTTCAGTGGATGGGAACTCATCCTACTGGACTGATAAATTCCCTCAACGTGGGGATCACTTGATGCCGTGGATGGAATAGCAGCTCAGAGAGCCCATCTGCTCCCCAGCTCTGCCTTATTGAGAAAATTTAACAGCAACTACTGCGTTGATCTCAAAAGTACATCTGCTATATAGCTCCTAACAATTTCTTGAACTTGCTATAAAACAGGTAAAAGCAGTCGCAGCAGTGGCCGGGCGAAAAAGCCGAAACAAGAATCAGGCCTACTTAAGAATGGAGGCAGAGATGCGCCAAGCACCTCCCCCGCACACACCGCCGCAGACGCCAGAGAAGAATTCCAAACGGGCCAAAGGACAGCCTGGGGCAGCTACTAAAGCAGGCTCACCATCGACTATAGGACCACCAACCACCCCTCTCACGGAGCAGAAATTCTTAGAAGAACTAAATCCCTTTCGAGTAGTGCTCCAGGAACTTACCTCAGAAATGAAGGCTATGAGAACAGAACTTACTGATACTAATCGAGTGATCAAAGGCGTTACGGCCAGGACAGCCTCGTTGGAGGGATGGAGGGCAACAGTTGACTCTGAGCTCCCGGCGCTGCGCCAAAGACTGAATAAGATGGAGGTTAAGTTGGAGGACATGGAGGGCCATAGCCGACGAAATAACATCCTCATATTCGGCCTCCTGGAGGATTCAGAAGGGGCGACCCTGATCACTTTCCTGCAACGGCTGCTAACTAAAATAGTGGGCCTCTCGCCTCATAACACCACCTATGTGATCGAGAGGGCCCATTGCTCGCTTAGATCTAAACCGGCGACTGGGCAAGCACCAAGGACCCTGATCTTAATATTTCTTAACTACCTAGATAAAGTGCATGTGTTGGGAAAGGTTAGGAGCCTTCAGGAAATTCTATGGGAGGGACAGAAGCTGAGATTTGCCCAAGACTTCCCAGCAACCATAAGGCAATGAAGGGCTGCCCTACCACCCCACTGTCACAAAATTAATCACTGCCAGCATCAGATTCAAAGTTCAGTACCCATCCAAACTATTAGTGTACCATCAAAATTCTTGGAGGAGTTTTGATACAGCTGAGCAAGCTCAGGCAGAATTAGCAGGGATGTTTCCAGATCTGTTCAAGCTACACTGAATTTACTGCTAGTCATAGTGTTTAGTGAGCAGACAACTGAGACAAATGGTGTTGAATATGGATCTAACTAATAAACATCGGCTTCAGTAAAATTTTGCTACGGTTCTGGACCTCTCTGAAATATGGCAGAATGACGAGGGCTTATAGCGAAAGGGAAAGACTGCATTTACTGCAGAAAATGAGTAAGAACTGGCTTTATTCTCGATTTTGTTCCCCCTCCCCTGGTTCTTGGGCTCTCACTCCTTCTAGACAACGAAAAAGCCGGGAAAGGAAGAGATGGCATAACTGGGAAGGATATAACTATTAGTTTTTCTGTGTCAAGGCTTCAATACGCTGTACTGCCACTTTTTTGTATTGCCCTACTGACATTCAAATTTACCGTCACAAGAGGGCTCTCAAAGTCTGCGAATTGATTGGACTACTTAACCTGCTTTATTTTCCTTTTCGTCTGGAGAACTGCATTGTTTGATAGGAACAGCCCCGTATCACGAGGATCAGAGAGTTGACTGCTCTGCTCCTGAACTAGGAGGAAATATTTCTTCCCTTTTTTTTCTATTTTAATATATATATCCCTGCCATTTGAGGAAAGACTAATGAAGAGGGTGTGATATGCACCTGCCCTATGTTATGGTTTACAGAACTTGCATGGCAGACTAACTACAGACTTGAGCGCACTCCCACAGTGTTCAAAGCTGTATGAAAACTGCAGGGGTGTCATTAACTAACACCTTCAAGAGGACCCGAACACTGAAAGAGTTCGCAAGGCTTCCAAAGTTTGGTTACTTCTCCCCCTTTTTTTGGGGGGGGGGCCTTTTTTTTTTTCCCTCTGGCTTTCCTCCCCCCCTTTTTTTTGTTTCTTTCTTCTTCAGCAATTTTTGCTTCCTCTTCTCCCTTCTTCCCCTCCCATAAGTCATGATGCTGCTGGGGTGCCACTGTTACGCTAAAATAAGATAACATTATTAGAAGCAAGTACTGGAACAATGAAGATGGACTGAAGGGGCACAAGACTGGTGGGGGGGATCGAAAATCAAAGATGGCTCTAACGCTGTTCTTAGCAAGGTTGATATACGAGGATTTGCTTGTAGTGTCTTATAATACTGTTGTTTACCCCTCTCTTCCCCCCCTTTTTTTTTTTTTACATATGCTATATTCTCATTGTGTGGAACTGGAGAGGGAAAAGGGTAGATCTAGATACTGCAATTTCAAGAAGAGTGTTGCGAACCAGGATGAAGGGGAGTATGTGGCCTTAGGTGGGGGCTCCTCGGCTTTCCCAGACCTGACGTTTTGGTGGCCTGGGATTACTCAATATAATACGACTGGGAGATGGCCCTGGGAGAGCCTCTGCAAAATGGCTGTGTACAGGGGAAAGGTGATGTACAGCAGAGGGAGGGGGAGGGAGAAGCGGGTGCTTAAAAGGGAATGGAGGGTGGGTTGGATCAGGTATGCAGCACAACAGCCTTATAAAGAGGGCTATCCCAAGGACAATCTGAGCAGTGCTAAAACTCTTGGAGTAAAGCTGGATAACCCAGTAAAAAAATTGCCAATAATGTGACTTCATATAAAATATGTTCATGGAATATAAAAGGGTCTCAGTCTCAGGCTAAACATGTAAAAGTATTGTTGCATCTTCGTAACCTTGGCATTGATATAGTGTTCCTCCAGGAAACCCATTTGCCTCCTTCCCAGGTCTCACAATTAAGAAGATCCTGGGTTGGCCAGGCCTTTGGGAGTGGACCGGACACTGGGAAGGGAAGGGTTGCCATTCTCGTAGCAAGAAGAGTCCCGTTTAGACTTATAGACACCATAGTAGACTCTCAGCATAGGTAAATTTTGATTAAGGCCCTGCTGGGTCAAACTGAGGTAGTGCTTGGTTCCATATGCAGCCCCAATATGGAGGACCCATCCTTTTTTGTTTCTTTTATGAATGACCTTACCCCATTGTCCCACTTTCCCATACTGCTAGGAGGAGATTGGAACCTTGTTTACTGTAATATTATAGATCGCTCTCCGAGTCGTTCTCCATCTCTCTCCCCAGCGCAGGTTGCCATCAGAGAAATGATGGACTCCATTGGATTAATAGACCCTTGGAAGGCCCTTTACCCTCACCAGAAAGAATACTCGTTCCACTCTATTCCACACAACTCATTCTCTCGCTTAGATTACTTTCTCGTAGATGTGGGACATCTCTCAGCTATAACAACCTGTAATTACCTCCCCAAGGTGATCTCAGATCACCATTCCACGTTACTAGGTTGGAACCCGGGCCCGCCTATATCTAGGGACAAGGTTTGGAGATTTAACTGTCAATTATTTCGATCAGAATACCTGAAGAACCAATTGGCCGGATTCATTTCAAAATTTATTGAGATAACTGCCCCCTCCATGACCAAGACAGACATGCTATGGGGTGCCTTAAAAAGTACAGTTAGAGGAGAGATAATTCGCATGGCAACGGTTAAAAAAAAAAAACCTCAAAGGTCACTTCTGTTCTGATGAGGGGTATCAGGGACATGGAGATGTGACTCTCCCCGAACTCCACAAAGGATCCGTTTAAAGCTAGAGAAGTTTTAAGGGATCGATATAACTCAATTCTGACTGAACATGTAGAGTATTTTCTTATACGCTCTAAGATTAAGTATTTTGATCAGGGCGACAAAGCAGGAAAACTTTGGCTTTGCGTACTTAAGGAACAGGTCACTACATAATTGTTCCCAGTACTCAAAACTCTGCAGAACAAATAGTTACCTCCCCGAGAGAAATTACTAACTGCTTTCAAGAGTACTACAACACTTTGTACTCCCATACCTCCCATTCTTTTTGCCCAGCAATACTGGAACAATTCTTGCAGCCGATACAACTCCCGCAACTCAACACATCCCAAGTAAACTTGCTTAAAGCCCCTATCTCTCAGGATGAGATAACACAGGCTATTGATTCCCTTCCCACAGACAAATCGCCAGGCCCAGATGGATTCACAGTAGAATTCTACAAACTTTTCAAAGAACAAATTGGGCCACTGCTTTTAGATACCTACAACTATATGTTTGAGCATGGTATTACTGACCCTACCCTATTTGAGGCCACCATTGTGGTTATCCCAAAACTTGATAGAGACCCTCTTCAGGTCACAAATTATTGTCCGATATCATTAACGCTGACATAAAATTACTGGCAAAAATTATGGCCATTAGGCTATCCAAGGTTTGGCAAAGTCTAATAAGCTGTGGACAGGTTGGCTTTGTAGCTGGTAGGGTCGCGTCTGATCACATGAGCAAGATGGCATATTTGATCTCTGCATCCAGGGACTCCCGAATTCCAGCTGCTTTGGTGTCCCTGGATGCAGAGAAAGCCTTCGATAGGGTCTCCTGGGAATATTTATTCCATTTGTTACAACTTTACAATATCCCAAAACAGTACATACAATGGGTCAAGATATTATATACTTGCCCCTCAGCACGTATACTATGCAATGGGCATCTATCTCATCCCTTTAAGTTACAACAAGGAACAAGACAGGGGTGCCCACTTTCTCTCTTCCTGTTCGACTTGTATCTGGAACCGCTCATTAGACGTATTAAACTATCCCCAAATATTACCGGTATCTCTATTGGGCCCACACAATACAAAATCTCGGTCTATACTGATGATATTTTAGTTCACATAACTCACCCTTCGAAATCGGCTCCCACCACTCTCGAAATTATCAATATGTTTGGGACCTTTTCTAATTACAAACTCAATATCACAAAAACAGAAGTGATGCCCTTAAATGTTCATACATTCCAGGCTGGAATTGCTCACCTTGGATTCCGCTGGACCAGAGAAAAGTTAAAATACCTAGGTATATATCTCTCCTGTTCGGAAACCAGGATGAAACAATACAACTTGGACAAAATTCTTATGCAGATCAAAATGGATCTCTCCCGCTGGGCCATGTTGCCGTTAACTCTTTGGGGACGGGTTAATGTTCTGAAAATGAACATCCTTCCGCGACTTCTGTACCCCCTACAGATGATACAATTTTTTCTACTCAAAGCATGGTTTACCCAGGTCAACAAAATTATGTCCAACTTTCTGTGGGGTTGGAAGACATCTCGTCGGGCTCTCTAAGTTGCAGAAGAGTAAGAATAATGGGGGCTTACAACTCCCAGACTTGCTCCTTTATCAGTTCTCCATTGTTTGCTCGGTCCTAGCATATTGGATGAAGGACAATTCCTGTCAGGAGAGTGTTCATTATATTCCCTTGTGGTATCAAATTGAGCAAAGTTTACTCTCTCCACACAACATATCTCCCAAGGCTTTCATTTTCTCCGCTCTCAAGAACTTGCCTAAAGCTCTCAAAGCCACACCTATGGAAACAACGCTTCGAGTACACTCCCAAATGTGTAACTTTTTTCAGCTATCTCTGGTAAAGGATGTTTTCCAGCCTATATGTGCTAACCCCAATTTCAAAATAGGGGGACTGCCCCTCTCGAACAATTTCTGGCCGGATAACACCCAACTGAGTTGTAGATTTACTTCATGAACACACACTGATACCTTTTCAAGTAGCCAGCTCATGGTTTAACCTCCCTAAAACTTCTTGTTTTAAATACCTCCAATTGCAACATATGCTCCTAAGACATTTCGGAGCGGGATACTGGACACAGTATCTAAATGGACCCCTTTTACAGGCTATCCCTAACTTACCTTCCTCTCACCTCATTTCCCACTTCTATTGCCTCTTAAGGAAGGCCATAGAAGAAAAGCAAGGTGAGCCGCATTATGTCTGGAACCAAGCACTACCTCCAAACACCTTAGCTCCTTGATCATGGCCAAAAATTTGGTCACAATTGTACCAAGATGTGAAATGGATCAGATACCGCTTCTTACAGTTTTACATTATACATGATTTATACTATACCCCAGATAGGCTTTATCAGATGGGGAAAATCTCCTCAAATGTATGTTCACGCTGTAAGCAAAGGCCTGGCACTCTGTTGCATATATTGTGGGAATGCAATAAAGTCACGCCTTTCTGGGACAGTATTAAGTCCAACTTAGACCCACTTTTAGGGTTAGCTGATGCGTTCAAGCCGGATATTTGTATAATAGGAGACTATGGTGAAGTTCTAAGTGGCACCCAATGAAAATATGACGCTAATATCAGTGTGTGCAAAAAAGGTGATTATGCGCCACTGGTTAGACTAAAATGTCCCTACATATACGGAATGGCTAAAAGAGATATTATTTACCTTGCAGGCCGAGAACACGATTGCTCACATTGCACAGAGATCACAATACTATCAAAAAACATGGGCACCTTTACATACTCTACTGACTATTTAGTGGTTTAAGGATACCAAATAAGTAACTAAGGCAAGAAGGGGACAGCACTATAAGAGCGATATGACTTCATTACAGATGAACCCCCCTGCTACCTTACCTGGATTACAGGGAATGATAGACACTGTTGCTGCATACCTGAAAGGGAGGGAGAGGGAGGGGGTTTGGGGAGGGGGAAGTAGGAGGAGGAATATGAAGGGTCTCTGTAGTCAGCTGAGACTGTAATATCTGAACACAACTGAGACCATGTTTATAATATACACTTTACAAGACTTTGTGTTGTAACAGGACCCTAGCATAGAACATTGTTCAAACAGAATGTATGTGTCAAGCTAATGTCAAATGTATGAGTTAAATGATATCTTAACTCTTCCTACAAATGAATAAAATATATTCAATTTGAAAATTCCCTCACCGTACCCTCAATTGGGAGAAAGTTTGGAAGTCTTATCATTCTTACATCACACAGGACAGGCTGAGATTAATGCAATTTTTGATCCTCCAGGACATATACCTGACCCAGGTAAAGCTACATAGGATGGGCAAGCTTTCTTCCCCTGCTTGTGTGAGATACAACCAGGTGGATGGGAATTTCCTACACATCTTCTGGGAATATCCTCCCATTGCCTCTCTGTGGGAGACCATTAAACAATGGGTGGACCCACTGTTGGGCATTAACGAGTTGTTTACCCCCAAAATTTGCCTCATTGGTGACTTCTCAGGAGTAGGGGTGCCCCAACATAGATATCACATGGCTCTGATTGCCCTCTCCCTTAAAGCCTTAGTGCTATGCCATTGGAAAGATTCCAATGTTATAACTTTGCAGAATGGCTTCAAGAGCTTTTGTCAAACTTGAAGGTGGAAAAAATGATTGCTAGCCTCCATAATCATCTGTCGAAGTGCAAGGAAAGATGGGAAATGTTGTACACTCTGTATAGCCTTTAGCACTGCTTAAACACCTGGTTGTATTGTCCATGCATTTCTGGAATTATTTCAGTCAGGGATGCCGAGGAGGGGAGATGTGGTGATGGGAGGTTGGGGACGGGAGGGGGGAGGGTTTGTTTTTGTTTGTCTTGCATGTAGATGTGTCACTTATTATTGTACTGTCTTGTCTTGCTTTGGAGTTTCTGTGTATGGCTTTTCTTTTTTCTGTCTTTTGTATCTGAAAAAATCAATAAAGTGTATTGAATTAAAAAAAAAAATGTAAGCAGACCTGAGCAATCTGTTCCTCCGCTGGTGTCTCACCTGAATGGCTTTCGACCTATTCCAGGATACAAAATTAACTTTATGAAATTGGAAGCTATAGTGATACATGGTCACTTTTCAGATGACTTTAAACAGTCTTTCCCATTAAACTGGGCACAACATAACAGACTCAGATATTTGGGTATACAGATTTCCACATAATTCAATACGTTGTTCATAGCTAAACACATACTGCCTTTACCTTGTGATGTGAGAGGGTTGGCTCTTCCAGTTCTGAGAAAATATTTATCTGCTCAAATGTGGGTAGATTCAGTTTGGTATGTCATGGAGAATTCTGCCGTGGGAGGCTAACCACTATTCACTCTGGCTTTATCAACAGTAGATCCACAAATTCACAGAATAATTAATAGATGGATAAAGCGCAGCTTGGATGTCTTACAAAAAATCCCCAAACTTACCCCCCCCCCGAGGGGTGGTCCCATTATCCCTAATTAGGTACAAGGGGAGTTTCTGCCACCCAGATTAGATGAGGACTATGCCCTGTGGAACAGGAGAGGGATAACTAGATTCATATAGTTTTTGGAAAATGGAGAGTGCATCTCCTTTGCTACAGCTAAGGAAAAGTTTGGCTGGGATAACACTGAATATATAATATATCAAGTAAGGCATTTTATCCATACACAGGAAAATGAAGAAAAATTATGCTACTCCTCTATGGGCTGGGAGAATTTTCTTCATGGGGTAGTTACAATATTGGGTTCCCAGAAACATATTTCAGGGGTCTACAGATAATAAAGGAACAGGGGCATACCATACAATATGTTAAGGAGCCCTGGGAAAGAGAAGCCACTATAGAGATTCAGGAAGCAGATTGACAAAATAGGCTACAAAGGGGATAGAAAGTAACAGCTGCTCCATTATGGAGAGAATTCTATTGGAAAACCCTTGTACGATTTTTTAAGACACCAGCGATAACAAAACATTACCATACTACCAATTCTGATCAATGCTGGAGGGCATGTGGAGAGGTGGGTAGCCAATGGCATATTTTCTGGCATTGCCCAACAATCCAACCATTTTGGGAGACAATCCGAGAAGGGATCTTTCAAATAATTGGCACTTTAATTCCTCTAGAATTTACAGAATGGGTCTTGGGGCTTCTGGCAGCCATAAAATTGTGGGCAGGGAAAAGAAAATTAGTCCTAATATGCATGGTGACTGCACTGAAATGCATCAAAGCTTATTAGTTGGCAGTCACTATTCCCACATGGGAGGAATGGTTGGGCAGACTGACAAAAATACTTAACGTGGAACTGCTTACAGCAAAATTAAACCTTACAGAAGACAAACATATAGAGAGATGGGAAGGTTAGACTTTTCATGTTTTAAGTTTATTTATTTTATACTGGAAAGGTATGTGAGCAAAATTGCCCGTTTTCACAAACGTCCAGTTTTTGAACAGTTAACATAAATTAATAGGTACATGTACAAGTACAATAGCTTAATATATACAGGGTGACAACACTGACATTTGATATGGACAAAAGGGTCATAAATTTGCATACATAGATAAAATAAGATATAGGCCTATGAGTGCAGAGGTTGAGATACATTGCAAGCAGAGACCTAATTATCATACATTTGACACATTTGATACATTTCTAGACTTGATGAGGAGAAACAGGGTCAAGCCTTTCATTATGATACAGATAAAAAAAGTGCTAGGGTGTAGGAGGTACAGCCATCTTGAGAGCAGATTGAGTATGTGTATCCGTAGTATAAAGTAAAACATCAATCATGGCCTCCTGCAACCCCTGTGGTACTGTCACAGTGGGTGAGTAGAAGTACCCTGGCAGGTGCAGGCAAGGGAGTTGACATCACTTTTCACTAGTGTAGAGAGAGCAGTTGCATGAATGTTTAGAGAGAAAGTGGCTTTGAGGGAGCTCTGAAAGGCACTGGTGGAGTTACATGCCAGAAGTGTGTGTGTGGGGGGGGAGCTACAGTAGTTATAGAGCTTACTCTAGGTGTAGGTGGTGGAGTTTTGCACCAGAGCGGTGTGATAGAGCGGGATGTTGAAACATTGGTAGTAGCTCCTCTAGTTATCGCGGGAGGGTAGAGCGGGGGAAGACTGAAGATGCTATGGGGAAGTTTGTCAAGATGGACTTTGTGAAGGAAGGAGAGTCTGTTGATGTTGAACCAGCTTTCTAGTGATGGCCAGTCCAAGGCCTTGAAAAGAGTACAATGGTGGGTCCTCCTTGGGAGCCTGGTAACAAATCAAATAGTTGTAGCAGGAGCTAAGTTTGTTGAAAAGTTGAGAGGCAACAGGTGGAGCATAAATGATGGACCCATACAGCAGAATAGGTAGAGAAGGGAGCAGGCCAGGTGAAGTCATGACCAGGGGATGAGGAACTGTCGAGTCCTGTAAAGCAACCCTAGCCTCTGGTGGAATTTAGAGAGACAAAAAGAGCTTAATATGTATACCCTTGAGGAAAGGAGGGAGAGGGGGGACATGATAGAAACCTTCAAGTACCTCAAAGGAATCAACAAAGAGTCCAAGAAGGTAGCATATTTCAGAAAAAGAGATGTGCAAGAACAAGGGTCCAATTTGAAGACGGGGATGGCTCAGGGCAATGAAGAAGTATTTTTTTTACAGAGAGGGTGGTGGATGCATGGAACAGCCTTCCTGAGGAGGTCGTGGGGTCAAAAACAGTGGGGGAATTCAAGAATGCATGGGACTGACATAAGGCAATTATAGTGGGGGGTAAGGAGGAAGTAGGCTGCTGGTTGACTAGGATCTGCAGCTTATCCAATGGGTAAGGAAATGAGCAGACTAGGTGGACCAAGCGGTCGTTATCTGCCATCAAAGTCTATGTTTCTGTGTTTATATTTATTAGTTTCAAGTTTATTGTAGGAATAACTCCATTGAACAAGCTCATTCACAAGGAGGTCCTGAAGGCATATAACAGGAGCATGTACAAGCAAATATAAATGAAGGCAAGTAGTATATATGAAACATAATACATTAACATAATGCTGTTATCTTATTTTATTATGTTTTTATTTGTTTATTTAGTGTACTAAGTGTTGTTTTAACCTATTGCTATGCACCTTGATTTTTGAAAGGCGCGCACTACAAATTAAATTATTATTATTAGTAGTATGGTAGTGTGAGAACCTAACATTGTAGTATAAGGGATGTTTGGTATACAATGCTCAACGCACACAACAAAGAATATATAAGGCAACACAAGAAATTCAAGAGGCATATTTGAGGAGCATATACAAACAACTAGAACGAAGGCAAATAGTATACATAAAAAAATAACATGTAGTAGTATAAGGACATATAATTGTAATATAGTAGATGCTTGGTATATTGGTATACAATGTTTGGTATATTGGAATACAATGCTCAACACAACAATAATAAGTCAATACAAAAAAAGGTCATAGAGAGTAGTTGCTGGAGTAGGAGTCAAATGTCAAGACAGAGGCTAGTGACAGCTGCAAGTAGTTTTCAGGTTAGTAGTAGCAAAGGTTTTAAAGAAATTAACAGAGACTAGGCAGGAGAGTTGAAGTGCTGACTGGATCCGGTTCCAGGCAGCCAGAAGGGCATAGGAGATGGCACGTTTACCAAAGGTGGTACGATATGATAATATGAGATGGTTGCTGAAGGACAGGTGTGGGTCTAGGAAGTTGCCCAGGTATTTAAATTCTGTTACCTGTTCTATGCTCACCCCAAGGTTATCAGTGAGGGTTAGGTGAGGGGAGGAAGGCTTCCTTGGTCCAGAGAACACCATGAATTTGGTTTTCTTGGAGTTGAGGACCATTCATTTGTCTGAGAACCAATTGTGAAGTTTTGAGAATTTGGTTTGAAGGTGTGTGATCATCACATCTGGGTCTTTGTTGCTGTAGTAGAGTGCATCATCATCAGCATAAAGGACCAATTTAGTACTGGAGCACATTTTGGGGAGGTTATTAATGAAAAGTGTGAAGAAGGCCCAAGATAGAGCCCTGGTGGTAATTTGAGATCTGCTGGTGAGATAGTTCTCAAATCATTTGATGGTATCAATAGGCAGTTGCAGTTCTGACAGGGTGAGTAGAAGGATATTGTGGTTGACCAGATCGAAGGCTTTTGTCAAGTCCATGAAAACAGAGCCAGTGTACATCTTACTATCTATGGCTCCGTAGATACTGTATCTGTGGTGAATTTGACAAGGGCTGTCTCTGTGCTGTGAGAGTCCCTGAACCCATGTTGGGTGTGTGTGAGAATGTGATGCTTGTTAAGAAAGGAGGTAATTTGGTTGTGAACCACCTTCTGTAATATCTTAGAGAGGGGGGCAAGGTGAGAGATAGGTTTGTAGTTGCTGACCTCGTTTGTAGATCCTGATTTAAACAAGGGTTTGACGGTGGCAGTTTTCCAGATGTGAGAAAATGTGCTGGAACAAAGTGAGAGATTTAAGATGTTTGTAATAGGGATAGCAAAAGAGAAAATAGTAAGTCTGAGAATTTTTAAATTGATCCCATCCACAACTTTGCTTGAGCATGGATTGTTAGAGAGGATAAGTTTGATAGTGTCCGAGGGTTTAAGGGCTTGGAAGTAGAACTTAGGCAAAGAGTTGCGTTGAGTTTTGATGGGCTGGGGCCTAGCCCAGTCGGCAGTGCCATTATGAGGGATTGAAGTGGAGGGGTTGTATTTGTCCAGGTACCCCAAAAATTTGTTGAAGATGTCAGCGACCTCAGATGGGTTACTGGTTGGATGATCACCATGAGGCAGAGTGATTGTTTCATCTTTCCTGATCCTCCCAAGGAGGTTGTTTAGGGCACCCCTGAGTTGCTTGGTGTTAGCCTTTTCCCCTAGTTGCTTGTTGTGAAGGAAACTAACTTTGGATGACTGAACAGCTGATTTACATTTGTTATGTAGGGCTTTAAAGAGTGAGAGGTGGGTGGGGTCTCCGTATATTCTGAGGTTTTTCCATGACTGACTGGATAATAACTCAGGAAAGTGGCCAGCACAATGGATGGGAGGAGGAGATGCGGGAGGATTTAGAATAGAAATCCTTAATCAATTTAGGGACCACTGAGATGGGAAGCCCCTCTGCATGCATGAAGAAGGAGGGGCATTACTGGTGGGATACTGAAGGGTTGAGCAGGACATAGTAGGTTATAGTGTATGGTGAGGGCTTGTTCTGCATAGAAATCCATCCTAGCTGAAATGTTGTTGTACCACAGCTTAAAGGTCATATAACCCACTAATATCCTACTGTAGTACAACAACATTTCAGCTGTTTTTAGAAGCACATAAGTCACAGTTTAAGTCAGTCACCAGAAATGGCAGGATCAACCAGAGAGAGTCTTGCGGCAGTGCCCCAGCCTCTTTTAGTCCTCTCCTCTCCATCTGTCCTCTCCTGATCACTCCAACCCATAATGAATACAGCCTGCAGATACAGTATTAACCAGATACAAAAAAAAAAGTGGGATACTAACATGGTAATGTACTAGAAGCCATCAGAAAAGGCTTAATGGTCTTTTGTGTCTGCTTGTTAGCCAGCCCCTATTGGGCGCTAGCTCCTCCTCCCCCCCGTCCCCCGAGAGGTTCAGCTTTGGCTTCAGTATACCCACGCATCTGTCCCACCCCCTCTTAAAACCCTTCACTGTGCCCTGTTCGACTAGATTCCTGGGCAATGCATTCCATGGATCCACCACCCTCTCAGTGAAGTAATGCCTTCTACGTTCTTCCCTGTAGGTTCCTCCAACTTCCACTCATGCCCCCTGGTTGTGCCCCCTTTCCTTAGCCTGAACATTTCTTTGGCTCTGCCTCTGTTAATCCCTTTCACATATTTGAATACCTCAATCATGTCACTCCTGTCTCTCCTCTCCTCCAGAGGGTACAGCCCAAGGACTTCCAGCCTTTCGTCATAGGTCCTTTCGCTCATGCCCCAGATCATCCTGGTTGCCCTCCTCTGAACCCTCTCCAACAATGCTATGTCCTTCCTAAGGTGAGGTCTCCAGAACTTCACACAGTACTCAAGATGTGGCCGGACAAAGGCATTATACAGATCACCTCCCTCTTCCTGGATGTTATTCCCTGGGATATGCAGCCCAGAATCCTATTTGCCTTTGCCACAGATCTTCTGCAGTTTTCAGTGTTCATTCTGGTGTCTAACACCATCCCCATGTCCCTTTCACTCATTGTGGCTTGCAGTGAGACCCCTCCCAGGGTGTATACATGACCTGGGTTTCCGACCCCCAGATGCAGCACCCTACACTTCCCTGGATTAAACCTCAGTCCCCACCTCCTTGACCAACCCTCCAGGGTATCCAGATCTCTCTGGACTCTCTCTCGCTTCCTCCCCATCAGCCAGTGCTCCCAGTATTGAGTCATCCATGAAAAGGCTCATCCTACTCCTAACACCACTCCCTATATTGGAGACATAGGCAATGAATAGGCGTGGTCCCAGTACCAAACCTTGGGGAACCCCACTGAAGACCTTCCTAGGGGGGGAGACTATGCCACCAACCATTACCTGTGTTCTATCCATGAGCCAGTTTTCTACCCATCTAAGCAACTGTCTTCCCACCCCCATCCCCCCAACTTTGTCAACAACCCTATGTAGGGTACCGAGTCAAACAACTTACTGAAATCAAGATATAGGACTTCCACTGGTCTTTGTCAGTCCAGGGTCCCCGTCACCCAGTCGTAAAAATCTGAGGTTGGTCTTGCACGATCTCCATGCTGTTTGTCATCCATGTGCCCCAGCCTTTCCAGTTGCCTCCCAAGCTTCTCCTTGATGAAGCCCTCCATTAGTTTGCCTACCACTGACGTTAGGCTGACAGACCTGTAATTTCCCATCTCCTCCCTAGACCCCCCTTTGTGGATAGGCACCATGTGAGCCACCCTCCAATCCTGAGGAACCCATCCTGTCTGAAGAGAGGCACTGAAAAGTGCAGCTAGTGGAGCTGCTAGTTCGTCCGCCAGTTCCTTCAGAAATCTCTGATGCAGCCCATCCAGTCCTGGTGCCTTGTCAGTTTTCAGCACCCGTAGGGCCTCCCTCATGCTGTCCTCTGTGATTTCCCCCTTCCTAACCCCCCCTCAACAAAGCACTCATCCCCTTCTAGGCCTTGCCCACCCAGTGCACCAGCCTCTTCTAGTCCTCTCCTCTCCATCTGTTCTCTCCTCCCAGCTGTCTCCCCCCTCCCTTCCAGCTGAATGGATCCCTTGTCACCTTCCATAAATACCGAGGCAAAGTACTTGTTTAGTACCTCTGCCTGCTCCCCCACCTCCTGAGCCGATCCCTCCCCAGTCTTAATCCTAGAGATCTGTGCTCTCCCTTTTCTCTTTTTCCCTATGTATCTATAAAATTCCTTTCCACCCCTCTGGATATCCCTAGCCAGGTTTTCCTCCATCCTCGCCTTGGCTCCCCTCACAACTTGTGACCCTTCTAGCTGTCAACTCGTACTCACCTCTCTCAATGTCCCCCCTGGAGTGCTTAAAACGTGCGTAGGCAGCTTTTTTATCCATCACTGCCTCTTGCACCTCCCTGGTCCACCAGCACAGGTTGTTAGCCCTACCATTTTTATGCCTTACCTTTGTACATGAGCTAGTAGCCTCCTGCACCCCATTTTTAATGGTCTCCCACAAGCTACCAACATCCATGTCTGGCCTAATCTTGTTCAAGCTCCCCCTCAGAATCCTGCCCATGCCCATGAAGTCTACCCCCCTGAAGTCCACTACTACTGTATTTGAGCGGTTGTCCTCCCCCCTAGACACAGCAGAAACCAGACTGTGGCATGGTCTCCTCCTGCCAGTGGGCTACACACCTCCAGATCCCTTATCTGGTCGTTGTCTGCAAGGACAACGTCCAGTATCCTCCCAGTAGGTTCCCCCACCTGTTGTACCAGAAAGGCATCCTGAAACATATCCATCAGTCTCTGCTCCCTGGCCACGGCTGATGTCATAGTGTCCCAGTCTGACCCCGGCACATTTAGATCTCTCATGACCACCACCCTACCCTTTCCACGGTCACAGTGCCCCCGATATTCTCAACCAATTTTCCTTCCAGGTCCTCATCCATTGCTGGGGGTCTGTATACCACCCCTACTTTCAGTCTTTTGCCTCCCCTTGATTGCAGGGCTACCCAAATCACTTCCACTCCCCCGTCTGCTTCCTCCACTCCACTAACCATTATGCCATTCTTGACTATCAGTGCTACACCCCTTCCTCTACCCTCTTCTCTATCTCTCCTGAATATTGTGTAGCCCTCCAAATTTAGGTCCCACTCATTTTTCTGGGTGGCCCATGTTTCCGTAATTGCTGCCACATCCGCTGATCCCTCTGCTAGCGTCGCCTGGAGCTCAGGCATTTTGTTGCCCATGCTTCTGGCGTTGATCAGGACCATCCTCCACCCCATCCCCCCTACCCTACCCAATTGACCAAGCCCCATGCACTCCCTATTTGCCCTTTCCTGCACAGCTCTTGCTTTGTTTACATCGCAGTCACCTGTCCTCATTTTCCACCCTAGACCTGGGCCCTTGGGCAGCCCTCCTGACTCCATTTTTTCACTAATCCCTTCCCCTTTACAAGTTTAAACTCCACTTCTCAGTTTTAAGATCTCCTTCCCCTCTAGGTTAAGATGTATCCTATCCCTAGCATACAACCCCTTATCTTCCCATGTGTCCTCCCAGTTCCCCACCAGCCCATACCCTTCTGTCCTACACCAGTCCCTGAGCCACTGGTTCACACCTCTGAATTTGTGCTTGGTCTTTCCGGATGCCCTAGGTACTGGCAGAATTTCTGAGAAGGAAATTGAACTTCCTATAGAATGGCAGACTCTGGCCAGTTCTCAAAACCTTGCCTGTATTTCCAGGTCACTGTTCCCTTCCAAATTGTTTGTGCCCAGATGTACTAGGAAATCTGGGAATCCCCCGCATTCCAATGCTAATGAATATAGCTGGAATTTGGCCTTGTGAACGGATAGGCCCGGGATACATTTAACCCTGATCTGGCTGCTTCTTCCCTTCCCTACTCCCTCCCACTGGATGCCCCTGGTCATGGAGTCCCCCAGCAGGATCACCTTCACCCCCCCAACTTACCGGCCCTTTTGATCCCTTCCAGGCTCTTCCTTCTTTCATTGATCCCCAGCTTACTCCTCCCAACCCCTTCAGTCCGTGCATCACTAGTCTGTGCATGTCCTACCATTTCTTCTGCTTGCGGTTCCCAGTTTACTCCTCACCCCCCCAACCTTCTGGGAGGCACCGCTGGCCCCCCAGATCCCCCCCGACTCCCTTTTTGGGTCAGAATCCACAGTTCCCCCGCCCAAACACCCTTCTACTGCTTTCTCCCTGCCTCCCAACCCCTCCTCTGGTCTTGTCTCCCCATCCCGTCTGGCATATTTCTCCCTACCCCCATCCTCCCCCTCCCTTCCTCATCAGATTTCTCTCTGCCCTGCGCTGGCCTTTCTAGAGTACCCCTACTACCCCCTTGGCTGACTTCTCCCAGACTGAGTGCCTGCTTGAACCCAGTTCCCCTCCCCTCTGTCCCATCACCTCCTTGCCCCCAACCCCCAGCTTTCTAGTCACCCCCTCACTGCCTGCCTGTCCCCCTCCTGTTCCGCTACTTCTCCTGCCGCCAGCCCCTCGGCTTGCTGACCAAACCCTCACTGACCACCTGCTCCCCCCCCCATCCTGTCAGCCTCATCCACCTCCTCTCCTGGGTACAGCATGGTGTATCTATTGCTAAGTGTGATGCCTGCCCCCAGCTCTTTTTCACCTACTCCCCTCCCTTCTTTGCTCCTCCTGATAGGCCCCCCTCCTGTGAGGTGTTTTCCATCCATTGCTTGTATTGCGTCCTACCCCTCCGGAGTTTCTATACAGCCCATGCCTACCTGCTCCCTTGGGTATGCTATAGTGGCCTCTCCTCCTTCCATGGGACCATTTCCACTCCTTCCCCCTATTCCTCCCCTCATGCCTTCCAGCTCCCTTCTGATCCCCTCGACCTCCTCCCCAAGTCCTGTCAGCTGAAAACACACTGGACACCCTCCGAACCTCCATGCCCAATTTAAGATTATTGTTGCCCCGCACCTGATACACCCAATCACCCTGCCGAAGATGCCTGCTCTGGTCTGCTCCGAATCCATCCTCATTTTGAAGTGAGCAGTGCCAACTGCTTGCAGAACCAATTTTAGTTTTTGCCCACTCCACAAGGTCAAGTAGCAATAAACATTTCAGCACAGTTATCACAGTTATCAGCTATCAGCCGTATATATAGCAGGTAGTCAATGGTGCCAGAGCAGGCTTAGCATACAGTCCCCCTTTCCTGCAATCTGACACAATCCAGACCCAATTCCATTTTTGCCCACCCCTCAGGGATCAGTAGCAATAAGCAAACAATTCAGCACAGTTATCAGTTCACATTTATCACATCCCGCAGCTGCATATATCAGGTAGTCAATGGTGTCCAAGCAGGTACAGCTTACAGTCCTCCTTTCGTTCAGTCAACTATAGTCCAAGTCACCCTTTCTCAGCTTGTTCTTTGCAGATGATCAAAATTGCCCACGCAGGCATAGCATACAGTTCCCTTTTCCCAATCAGTAGTCCAGGACACCATTCAGCAGCAGTAGTCCAGGACACCCACTCACAACCTTCCCCCCTCCAAGGCTCCACCCCCACTGACTATTTAATAGAGGTCGGGGCCGGGGTGGGTGGTGTGTGACAAAGAACATAGAAGCTCTTTCTCTTGCAACTGGGCTAATGGCCTTTATAGCCCAGTCGCACAGTTAAATGTCACGCTTACGGATTGGCCCCACCCTTGCTCCCGAGGCGGCGGCCCTCCATTCGCTCCCTCTCTGCTGATGTGGCTTCTTTCGGCCCCCAGGTCCTCCTCCGACCACCAATGTGGTCCCTCTCTCTCCCGGCACTGATGCGGCCCCAGACTTTCCTGCCCCGTCTCCCATCACAGCTACACAAAACACAGCAGCTCTTCCTCTTGCAACTGGGCTAATGGCCTTTATAGCCCAGTCACACAGTTAGTGTGTGCGCTCTGTGCTGATTTGCCCCACCGCACCTTGCTCCTGAGAGGTGGCGGCCCTCTGTTCAACCAGATATTTTCACTTACAGAAAAAAAATACAACGCAGAATCACCCAGATATCTAAAATTACTTACAAAATCAAACACGATTCCTCACAGTAGCAGTCTACTCGCTTAGTGAGAAATATGGTCGCCATGTTTTTTTTTTAAATCCCTCCAAAACACAACTGAAAACCAGTTGAAGCCTACGCTATAGACATAGGGACATCTGATCCCTAACAGCCACAACACTGACCCTAGCCAACCAGCTTTAAATCCCGGAAAAAGATGCAGCAGCAAGAATATCTTTCTCTATTGAAAAACAACAACATTGAACTGTTTTTGTATTATTTTTACGGCACCATACACTATAAAAAATACTGGATGTGCATATCTATGCACAACCAGTGTGTTTTGCCATCTCGGGGTTCTGATTCCCATGGACCTCTTGAGCTTCATTCTCGAGGTTAGAAGGAATCAGAACCCCTCTGTGGCAGAACACATTCTCTATATTGGGAATAACAGTTACAAAGCCATATCTGTGGTCTGCAGAGGTTAAACTTCAGACAATAGTTCTGTAGAAGGTATGCAGAGACACAAGACAAAATCTGGTAGCCCAGTGATTATAAGTTTATTGTTCATTACAGTTCTTAGGATACTGATTATATAACGGGACAATATACTGGAAGCTTACCATTCCTTTGAACATTGTATAGAATATTAGAAAATGGCCCAAGAGAATCCTAGCATTCTGATTGGCTAGGACAGTCATCTAAGTGGACGGGTATTTTTCAATACAGCCTGCTTAAAAAAAGTGCCAATTCGGGGTACCCCATCACTATGGGTATTCTTGGGCACCCCAAATTTTCAAATTCGCCAGCTGCCATTTTTCTCTTGTTTAGTAGATGAACTGGTGGGTGGCCAATCCACCTCCCAAAATCAGTCCTTGTTTTCTTTAAAAAAGCTAAAAAAAATTAATTAAAAAAAAAAAACATTCCTATTGAAAGTAACAGGGATTACATTCACCTTCAGTCTGATTTTAGTTTTCTTTAATTCCACTTCTTCCAGTGACATCCCTGATGCCGATACCGATCCAACACCAAAAGACTGAAGCGATAAACAACTGCACCAAACAGACAGCGTCTTTTTGCTAAAGATTACTAAAACACAGCTCCTCTGTATAAATGAATAAAAAAACAAGTGAAAAGCTCCTGTGCCACATCTTACCTCCCGCACAGAACTTTTTGGTTTAATGTTGTGGGGTCTACAGAACTTCCTGGTTTTACAGTGCAGGGTCCCACAAGGTCACATGTCTGGTAACACTTCAAACTCCCAACTGAGAAAAAGGAGACCACCAGGAACACCAGAAAACTGCTAACAATAACAAAAACCTACTGGGGGAAACTAAAGAAAAATCCATTATCTTGTTCCTGAGCTGCTTGTCGTGGGGGTGGGGGGTGTAAGTTGAACAGAATAGCTCTGTGGTGTGGTGGGGGAGGAATAACAGTAGATGTAACAGCATAAAGGGACTATTTTATAATACAGAGGCATAAGTCATTCTTACTCTACAGTTAAATAGTGTTTTTTATATTTTTTAAATCCCCATCTAAAAATGCTACAGTTTGCCTTTTTCTAAGTGCAATAATACCCTCCAGGGTGGGTGGTATGGGCCTTCCAGCAGCTAAAAGGCCCTCTGCATGCGGTGTCGGGCCTCATTACACCCCTAGATGGGCAGGTATAGCCCAATACCGCCCACCCTGTTGGGTATGTATTCTTGGTGACTTATATTCTGATATAGTAAGAGTTTCTAATTAGTCGTATGTATTGTATGACATGTAAATGTTCAATAAAGCTGAGTTTCAAAAAAAAAAAACAATGCTGATGATATCACAATGCTTAGGGCAGCACTGAAGCCAACAGTTAAAATCAAAGCAGCAGAATCTTCAAATTGCATATTTAAAAACCAAACTATAACTTGTAAACTACTACTGTATATATCAAATACTGTATACAATATCCTGTCTCAAAACGGGCAATTCATCATAACTTGTGAGTGTGCAGGACTTTTATAACTCACTTGTGGCTCTGCCACTCATAAGTTATGGTCCTGCCCCCTAATGCTTGAACATAAATTGCCTGTTTTGAGTCAGTCCATTGAATATCCCATCTATACATTATTTATTTATTTGAGTTTTGGTAACCGGGTAAGTCCACTGAGACAATTACAGTCCCTTTTATAGGGTTAATCTGGGGTCGAGAATCAACCACGAAGGTACAAGTGCAACAAGCAATGCAGTTCTCATGTTACAAAGTTGGTAATAGGCAGAGTGCACGTCAAAACAAAATATTGCAAGTATACAAACAATTGACTACAGACTTTCTCTTGATGGATGATGTACGAAGTCAGTGGCCTGATGCAAGCCTAAATAGAGGAAAAAACTATATACAGGGCAGCTCTAGGACAAAAGATTCATAGTCAACATACGAGTAATATACATGGGAATGGCTAGGATCAGATGTTTTACATGCATTACACTCATATTATGCTAGGTGGAGCAATAGTGGAGTGGGAGAAGAGTAAGACAGGAGGAGGCAGCCGTAGGTAAGGTAGAGGAGTTTCTGGGTAGGCACCAGTCAGTGAAAGCAAGAGCAGGTAGCAGAGGTAGACAGAAAGGCAGACAGTTGGGACTGAAATTGTAATAGGGAGGAGCAGGAGAGAATGGAGGGAGGGAGGGAGTTCCAGTTAGTCAGAGCAGCATATGAAAAGGAGCATCTGGATACAGCAAGATGTATTTTGGGAACAATGAGACTAGGAGAGAGGCAGAACGAAGTGTGCGTGGTGCTTGTCTGAGGCGTATAAGTTCTCTGAGGCAAGGAGGGGTGAATTTGTGGACAAGGTTGAACATGAGGCTCAAGGTGGAATACCTCAGTTTTGCTTCATAAGAGGCCTACCCTAGAGATGCGAGAACATCACAATGGTGAGAGCGGGCAGAAGCACCCAAGGCAAAACGACCAACCCTGTGGTATGCCTGAGAGAGGAGGGACAGGGAGGAGGAATTAGTGAAGAGGAGGAGGGGTGCAGCATAGGATAGGAGGGGAAGGAGGAATGCAGAGGCTACTTTTTGGCAAGACAAGTGTGAGGCGTGGATGAATGCGATAGAGAAGTCCGAGTTTCTGGTTGAGATTTTTGATAGTGATAGAGACATGGGAGTTGAACGAGAGGGCAAGGTTCAAGGTAAAACCCAGGTATCTGAAGAAGTGAACTGTCTCTAATAAGTCTCCCTTGATAGTGGAAATGCTAAGGGTAGGTAGATTGGGCTTTTGTGCAGGCCGATGAGTGAAGACTATGCATTTTGTTTTCTCTGAATTGAGAACGAGATGATTACACTGGAACCAGGCTTCCAGGGAGGCGATGAACCAGAGATGGGTGATAAGGCATAAGGGAGCAATACAAATGACTATGAATAGATAGGTCACTGGGGAGCAATACAAATGACTATGAATAGATAGGTCACTGACATAGCAAAGGCCGATGGCACATTTATAAGGTAGAAAAAGAAATGGGCAGACTGGATGGGCCTTGCGGTCCTTATCTGCCGTCAACTTCTATGTTTCTATGTTTCTATGTAACCGGTTCATCAAAAATATGAACCGACTCAAACATGCCAAAGTGTTCGTAAACGAACTGCTTCCATACACTTTTGGCTATTTAGATCAATTCAGACATCTCCTATCACGGGAACTGCAGTGCGAGAAGCGCCAGAGCAGGAAGAACCCACAGGAGGGACCAGACAAGACTCTGGTCCCTCATTGGATGGCCGCTGCTGTCCATCTCTCTAAGGTGGCACCTGAATGGGTTACTGTTCTAGCAAACCACATGGTCTGCCTTAGAGCTATGCAGAGGAATCAGGACGGAGAAGGAGCAGCAGCTTCTGTAGGCCGTTCTGTGCGCATTTTGTTTCTGTGCTTGTGCTGCTTGTGTTTTTTGGCCCTTGGGCAAGAGAAGAAGTTGACTCTTAAATAAAAAAAAAAGAATTACATTTTATATATATATATATATATATATATGTGTATCTGTGTATCTGTGTATCGACACACATACAGAATATATATATATATATATATATATATATATGTATATATATATATATATATATATTATATGTATATGAAGTGAATTACAAAATTGGGGAGTTGGGGACTGGGAGTCAGGGACTTGGGAGGGGATTGAGCAAGCAAGGAATGGGTGTGGGACTTGGGAGATGGGGTGGGGACCGGGGAGTACCATGTTATGGGACAGGAGACTTGGACAGGGGAGCATGAATGATGACATGAACCTGGGTGGAACTTGGAGACCGAGGAGAACTAGAGTGCTGTGTGTGTGAATAGTCTGCCAAGCAGTCATCAGTGCACTAGTGCCACTTCTTGTATTCTGTATGTGCGGTCCTCTCATGTCAGAGAGGGTTAGGCCAGGTAGGGTGCCCCAGAATCTTTGTGGGTATACTAGCAGCAGTGCCTGCAGCATCACCCTTTGCGTAGGTGGTGTGTGAAATAAATTGTGTGTGAAATAAAATCTGCCAGCCAATCGTCAGTGCACCAGTGCCACTTCTTGCATACTGTGTGGACCCCCCCCCCCCAAGAAGTCAGTCATTTGTCATCTTCCTCCTTGTGCTCACTCAGTGGGGTATAAGCTTTGGCTCAGTGGGAAGGGCATTCCATCACATCATGTGGAATAAAGAAAAAAAATCAAAAAAATCCTTGAAGGGGAAATGTACTGTGTCAAAGAGGGTTAGGCCAGGCAGGGTCCCCCAGAATCTCTGTGGGTATACTAGCAGCAGTGCCTGCAGCATTGCGCTTAGCATAGGTGGTGTGTGAAATAATTGTGTGCGTGTGTGTTTGTAATAAAATCTGCCAGACAGTCGTCAGTGCACCAGTGCCACTTGTTGCATACTGTGTGACACCCCCCCCCAAAGAAGTCCGTCATCTGTCATTTTCCTTCCTGTGCTCGCTCAGTGGGGTATAGGCATTGGCTCAGTGGGCAGGGCATTATGTCACATCACGTAGAATAAATTAAAAAAAAATCCTTGAAGGGAAAAAATACCGTGTCAGAGAGGGTTAGGCCAGGCAAGTCCCCGAATCTGTGTGGGTAGCAGCAGTGTCTGCAGCATCGCCCTTAGCATAGGCGGTGTGTGAAATAATTGTGTGTGTGTGTGAAATAAAATCTGCCAGATAGTCATCAATGCACCAGTACCACTTGTTGCATACTGTTACCCCCTTCCCCCAAGAAGTCAGTCATCTGTCATCTTCCTCCCAGTGCTTGCTCAGTGGGGTATAAGCTTTGGCTCAGTGGGCAGGGCATTCCATCACATCACAGATCTGTGTGGGTAGCAGCAGTGCCTGCAGCATCACCCTTACCATAGGTGGTGTGTTAAATATAAATTCTGTGTGTGTGTGTGTGTGAGTGTGTGAAATAAAATCTGCCAGCTAGTCATCAGTGAGCATCGTTTGCCTCCTTGCTCCTTAATAGTCCTTAGTATGATCCGGTGCACCAGTGCCACTTCTTGCATACTGTCTGTGTGTCCCCCATCCCCCCACAAGAAATCAGTCATCTATCACCAGGGAAGTACAGCTGTAGGTATTTCAAATTTTCAGTGGCAATTGTTTGTGGAAGCTCAGTTCCATCCATTTTCTGGTGCTCTAAGTGCTGCCAGTGCTAAGTTCATGACTCATGTCACGTCACAATGAATCACGTTCTTCATGGTCATCACGAATCACACCGCTTCAACTTTTTTTTGGTGCAACCCTGTTTTTGTTTTTTTAATCTTCAGTTTCATCACAAATCAGGACACCCAGTTATCATATCATATCACATCACTCATGGGCCTTGGTCCAGTATGATGCTTCTGTTAGTGTTCGCGTTCTGCAGGATGCCCTACCTGTTGTGTTCCATACTGAGAGCCATTGTTGAACATAATTGGTGACATACATTGCAAACACATTGTCCCCTTCTACAAAAGGTCAGACTCAGGAAACTGATTTTAAAAAAAATAGAGATCTGGGAATTGCCTGCCTTTGGACCATATCATCATTATCCTGGGGGTGGGTAGGAGGTGCAGCCAGTACATGACATGATTGTACTGGTAGCAACTGTGACAGACAAGTCCCTGATCTCACACACAGTCACTTTCTCATTCTGAGGAGATCATTTAGCTAAATGCGCCTTAACCAGATTAATCAAGATTTAAAAATGTTGCTTAGCTCTGTTTTTTGCCCTGATAGTAGTAGTAGTACCAATAGTGAAGAGGTGACTTTTGGACTGCTTGGTGCTGTCTTTTTTTTGCCATGTTACTTCATGTTGTGTTCCATACCGAGGCTGTTGCTAAGCAAAAGTGGTGCCAAACATATCCTCTTCTACAAAAAGTCAGACTCTGGATACTGGTTAAAAAAAAATAGAGATCTGGGACTTGCCTGCCTTTGAGCCAAATCAGCGCCATCCTCCAGTAGGCACATCCACCATCACATTATTCACCCCTCATCTCATTTCAACACCCATGCTGTCTAATACTACTGACTAGTGGTTTAATTGCTTTTTTCTGTAGATATGTTGATTAAAAGCTGTTAAAAAATTATGTTTTCACATACAGTTACCATAAAACCATAAAGGTTATAAAAGATTTGGATAAGGTTCAGATAAACATCTGAACCTTTTTTTTACTTATCAGAACCTTTAAGAACCTCAGAACAGTTTGAGGTTCTCCCATCCCTACTATACATGTTGATAATGCTACCAACTTTTATATTAAACAAATCAGATGCTTTGGCACATTTTAGTACTTTGGAGTTTTGTTGTTTTCATTCACTTTACTGTTTCTTATAGAAACACAGAAACACAGAATTTGTTGGCAGAAAAGGACAACTTAGCCCACCTACTCTGCCCAGGTGGATCACCTGCCTAATCTACCTCCACTCACCCTATCCTGTCTCCAGCAACTGTCTTGCTTCTCTGACACTTTTGTAATATACCCTTATGTCTGTCCTGTGAATGCTTGAAACCCCCCATTCTTTTAACCTCCACCTCTTCGGCTGGCAATCTCTTCCATTCATCTACCACTCTATCAGTGAAGAAATAAATATTTCCTCAAATCACTCTGAACTTACCCCTTTCCAGTTTCATCCCATGCCCCCCTAGTCCTGGAGCTCTTTTGTATTTGAAAGAGATTCCCTCCCGTGCACCCTGTTCACCCCTGGGAGGTACTTGTATGTCTCTATTATGTCACCTCTCTCTCTCTCTCTCTCTCTCCTCTCTCTCCTCTCTTCCAGTGTGTACATGTTGCGATCCTTCAGTCTCTCCTAGTAGGGCTTCTCATGCAAACCCTGCATCATTTTAGTTGCCCTCTTCTGGATTGCCTCCACTCTGTCTATGTTCTTTCTGAGGTGTAGTCTCCAAAACTGGACCCATTAATCTAGGCGAGGTCTCACCAGCAAGCGATACAGTGGCAACACCTCCTCCCTCTTCCTGTTGCTGGAGATAACCCCTCCCTACATACCCCAGCATCCAACTAGCCCTATCCACTGCTTTGTGACACTGCTCCCCCACCTTGAGGTCCTCTGATGTAGTAACCTGGAGCAAGTATGGCTAGAAAACAAAGAATTATGGAGTTCAACAAATGACTTGGGGAATGATGTGAGATCATGGGGTATGGATTGGTGGAGGGGGTTAGGATGTAGGAGAACAAGGATCAGTATGCACCAGATAGGTTGCATTTGAGTAAAGAAGGCTCAGGCGCCCTGAAGCAAAAGCTGGGAGAGTACATAGTATCCAGAATTAACTGAAACTCAGTAAATGGGGAGGTTGGGCGACAGACAGCTCCACCAGGCGAGGGACTCCATTAGGCCTCCCCCACCAACTAGTCAGGAGGGAAAGGACGGGAATTCAAAAAGGGGAGGTGATAGAGGAGAGGGGAAGGGTGAGGAGGGGCAGGGGTCACGATGGAGGGTGGCTTCTTTGTTCAAGTTCAAGTTTATTGCAGGAAAAAACTCCATTGAGCAAGCTCATTCACAAGGAGGTCCTGGTGTATACATACTAAGACTAATATTTACATACAGAAATTGTGCATTACAGAAATTAAGTGCTAATCCTATATTTGTGTTCAGGTAGTGCTTTGAATGCAAGGAGCCTGGGAAACAAGGCAGTAGAGTCACTGGCACTGATGGTAAAAGGAGAGGTGGACATAGCAGCCATTACTGGGACATAGGCCACCCAATACCAGGACTGGGACCTAGTGATATCTGGGTACAGACTGTACCATAGGGACAGAGAAAAAGTGAAGGGGGAGGGGTGGCTATTTATGTAAGGGAAGTGATATTGTGCAACAGGGAGGAAGGGGAGGAGGGCAAGGCTGAAGCCTTATGGGTACAGCTCCAGAACTCAAATGGTAGAGAGGTTAGATTGGGGATAGCGTACAAGTCACCCTCTCAAAATGTGGAAATTGACAGGGAGTTGGGAAAGCAATTAAGGAGGTTTAGTGGTAAGGGCAATACTGTGATAACAGGGGATTTCAATCTGTCAGGGGCAGATTGGAGCATCACAGCTACCACGAGTGCCAGAGAACAGGTCCTCCTGGAGGCCTTCCAGAATGGCTTCCTGATGCAGAGGGTAATAGAGCCAACCAGGGAGAGAAATAAACTGGACCTTGTGCTGATGGATGGGGAGCACGTCCGGGACATAGGGGTGGAAGACCCCTGGCAGGAAGTGACCACTGCACAGTGTGGTTCTTCCGCAATCTAGGTAAGGAAGCAGCTGAACACAAAGGTAGTGGACTTCATAAGAGCAGACTTTGGCAGGATGGGAGGCATACTAGAAGGGCACCTCACCAACATCTGTCCAGACATGGATGCTGACTAGAAAAGGGCTATCATCAAGTTGGGTCTGGCAGAGGTCACTAACTCACGTACAAAGATCCAAAGTAAGAAGGTCAGGCCAAAACAAAATGAGCTGGTTGAGCAGGGAGGTAGTAGAGAGAGTGAGAGAGAAAAGAGCTGCCTTCAGAAGCTATAAGAGATCCAAAAGAAAGGAGGACAGGAAGGAGTATGTGAGGAAATCCAAAGAAGTGAGAAGAGTAGTCAGAGTAGCCAAGGCTTTAAGGGAGCTAAAGCTGGCACAGCGGATCAGAGAAGGGGAAAGGGATTTATTCAGGTGCATAAGGGAGAAGAAAAGCTGTAAAGATCAGATTGTCAGGATCAAGAAAGATGGAGGGTGGGCAGAAAAGGGGGCGGAGCAGGCAGAAGAACTCAATGAGTACTTCTGTTCAGTTTTTACCAGGGAGAGGGATGGGCCTATGCCCCTGGGGAAAGGTGGGGTGGGCATGGGGGGAGCGGGAGTAACAGATGAGGAGATCCCAGTGAGAATGGTGTTAGAAGACCTTAGGTTCCTGTGGCTGGATAAGGTACCAGGGCCATATGGCGTGCATCCAAGGGTCCTGGAAGAGTTGGCAGAGGTCCTGGCTGGACCTCTGGCAGACTTGTTCAACACCTCCCTGGGGACTAGGTGCATGCCCCAGGACTGGAGGATGTCACATGTGGTGCCCCTCCATAAAGGTAGGGCCCAAGGATGAACCAGGTAACTATAGACAAGTCAGCCTTACCTCCATTATGGGGAAGCTAATGGAGACTATCCTTAAAGAGAGGTTGATGATCTTTCTGGAGAAGAATGGCCTCCAGGATGATAGGCAACATGGGGTTGTCTCGGGCAGATTCTGCCAGATAAACGTGGTTGACTTTTTTGACTGGGTGAAAAGGACACTTAATAGGGGCCATGCAGTGGATGTCCTGTATTTGGACTTCAACAAGGCCTTCAACTCGGTGCCACATGGAAGCTTGATTAGCTGAGAAACCTGGGAGCAGGGGAGAAATTGGTTGGATGGGTACGGAGCTGCCAGGACAGACAGCAGAGGGTAGTTGTAGGGGGAGAACTCTTGCCTCCCAGAACTGTAACCAGTGGGGTCCCACAAGGCTCTGTACTAGGGCCAGTGCTATTTAACATCTTCGTTGCCGACATAGCGGATGGAATTAGGAGTAAGATCAGCCTTTCTGCAGATGACACAAAGATCGGAGCAGAGGTGGATAGTGTGGAAGGGGGACAGGTACTCCAAGAAGATTTGGCAAGACTTGAGCACTGGTCAGACACATGGCACCTGGGGTTCAGCGCTAAGTGCAAAGTCATGCCCTTGGGAGCCAGGAACCATGGGAATTGCTACTGGCTGGGGGGAGTGCAGTTATTCACTTCAGTGGAGGAGAAGGATCTGGGGGTACTAGTCACAGGGTACATGAATCACTCAGTGCAGTGTAAGAAGGTGGTGGCTAAGTCTAATAAGCTGCTGGGGAGCATTGCCAGAGGAATCACCTCTAGGAGAGAGGGAGTCATTCTGCTGCTGTACAGGTCTCTGGTGAGATCTCACTTGGAGTACTGTGTGCAGTTCTGGTGCCCTTATTTAAAGAAGGACATCAAACTACTGGAGGGGGTCCAGCACAAGGCAACAAAGATGATCCTTGTGCTGGGGGACAAACCATATGAGGAGAGACTGGGGGGGCTTGACATGTATTCCCTTGAAGATAGAAGGGAGAGAGGGGATATGATTGAGACCTTCAGATATTTAAAGGGCATGAATAGGGTTAGTACTGAGGACATATTTAGATTAAAGGGGGGAAGGACACAAGGGGACACAGTCTCAGACTGGAGGGTGGAAGACTCAGGAGGGTAATCAGGAGGCACTACTTCATGGAAAGGGTGGTATCAATGTGAAATGCAGTGCCGGAGGAGGTGATATCATTGAAATCTGTGGGCAGTTTTAAGAGGGAGTGGGACTGGGTCAAAGGTAAGGTCAAAACTGGGGGAAACTGGGGAGGGAGGAGTCAGCAAAAGGGGTGATAAATCAGATGGATGGGCGAGGGGTTGGGGGCTGCTGCTGTAGATTAGACTGGGAGCTGCGCACTCTAGCAGACTCAATAGACCATATGGCCTGTATCTGCTGGCATTTTTCTATGTTCATATGTTTGTATGTAACCCCCAGGTCCTTTTCCTGTTAGTGACTGTCAGTACCTCCCCCCATCCTATACTCAGCTCTGGGGTTCCTATGTCCTAGGTGCATGAGTTTGCACTTTTTGGCATTGAACCCCAACTGTCATGCTTTTGACCACTCCTCGAGTTTCCCAAGCCCTGCGCATAATCTCTTCCGCCTCCTAAGTGTCCACCCTATTACAGATTTTGGTGTCATCTGCAAAAATTTATACCTTCCCTTCTACTTCTTCTGCACTATGAAGAATTTGAAGAGGACTGGTCACAGTTCCAAGCCCTGTGGTACCCTGCTGGTCACTCTCCCATCCTTAAAGTGAATGTGTGCTGTTAACCATCACCCTCGATCTCCTATCCATTAACCAGTTTGTAACCCAATTTACAATTTTGGATCCCACCTCTAGGGTGTTCAATTTCTTTATCAGCCTCCTATGTGTTAATGATGAAGGTCTTGCTAAAATCCATATGGGCCATGCCCACTCCCCCACCCCCCCCGATCTATTTTCCTGGTCACTAGTCAAAGAAACTGATCAGATTTGTTTGGCATGATCTTTCTTCCATGAATCCATGCTGCCTGTGGCCTAGCCCACTGGATTCAAAATACTCTACCAGTCTTTCATTCAATGGGGTTTCCATTAATTTCCACACTACTGAAGTAAGCCTGACCAGCCTATAGTTGCTAACCTCCTCCTTGCTGCTGGTCTTATGTAAAGGGACCATGTCAACTCTTCTCTAGTCCTCTGGAATTATGCCTATTTCCAGTGAGCTGTCAGACAAGGTTGTCAGTGGGGCAGTTAGCACCTCCCTGAGTTATTTTTGTACTCTTGGTTTATCCCATCCGGTCTCACAGCCTTCTCCACCTTCAGAGCTGCAAGTCCCTTTCAGACCATTTCCTCTGAAAATGGACTTCTCCCCTTCCCCACTCCTGCTACTCCCTGGTGGTCTGGCCCCTCACTCTCCACTGTAAAGACTGAGCAGAAGTATCTGTTTAGGATGTCAGCTTTTTCTTGGTCCTCTTTTACACAGCTTTCCCCTTCCACCCTTCTAATCCTCACTATCCCTCCCCTTGTTTTCTCACTTCTGTATCTGTAGAAAATGTTGTCCCCTTCAGTGACCCCTTGTCAATCCTTTCCTCTGTCTGTGCCTTCAGTTCCTCACTGCCTTGCCTGCTTCCTTTTACTTTTCTTGGTGTTACTCTCTGTTTCCATATACCCCCTGAATGCTACCTTTTTTCCTTCACCACATTTACCACTTTCTTAGAGAACCATAACGGTCACTTTTTCTTTCTATGTTTACTCACTTCCTTCATGCAGAAGTTGGTTGTGTTAATTATTCCTTCCCTTATTTTCCCCACTGTGCCTCTACCCCTTCTTGGTAATCCCCACCCAGTGAGGCAGTCTCCCATTTCTTTACTATCCACCCTCCTAAAGTCCAGGACCCTCATCCTCATGTGGTTTGCCTCTGTTCCTGTCTTTATGTTGAAACACACTGTACAGTTATCACTGGTATAGGAAGGCAACAGAAATAGCTTCCTTCTCCCCTCTAGTTACCATCCACCTTATATTGTCGAAAACATCCTGGAAGCCCAATTCCTTCATGTTAGGAGGAATTGCTCCCCTGATAGTACCTTTGAGAGTAGAGCAAATTAATTGAAACAGATTTTTGGAGCAGGGTCACAGGTCTGAGCTGGGGGAGGAGGCAAAGATACATGCCTCCAATCAACCAAGAAGTAACTTGCTACAGTACAATGATCACTCTCACAATCAGGATAACAAATGGCATTTTATCACTACTTATAGTCCTTATTCTAGACAGGTACATGAGAATTTTACAATCTGAACCCCTTCTTGAAGGTGAGGTGGATCATCCACCATGCTTTGTATACCATAGGGGCCCCAGCTTATTGGACAGATTGGCACACAGCTTACAACCCAGTATCAATACTCCCAAGCCCACCTAAAGGAATATATAATTGTGGACACTGTATTTACTGTATTGTAGTCACTTAGAGAAGTCTGAGGTTTTCTCAAGTGCTAATAATCCTAAACAGTTTGATTAATAATTTTATTACTTGTTCAACAGTGGGGCGGTTTATATGGCGCTATGCTAAGAAAAGGATCTGCAGGATTCGGAGCCTCGCTGCACTGTATTTTCTTTTAATCTGCCTATCTGGATTTGTTTTTTGTTGAAGCTGCATTATTGTCTGAATTTAATTAGAGCCTGACTAGAGACTGCATAAATTAACTACTGCTGTTGAAGTTGCTCTCTTCCCAGCCTGTCCACTGCTTTTCAGACACCCCTCTCTTGTTTTTCTTGACCTCCCCAGACTCTGCTGGTGCCTGCCTTGGTCTGTGACCCACCCCCTGTTTTAGCCTAACTTTAGTCCTTTTGTTAAAGTATTTCCCCTCACCTCTGCGAATCCCCCCCAACTTTCTGGCTACTGATTTACTTATTTCTTTCTCCCTCTTGTCCATCTCCTTAGGTACTCCTCAGAGCCCATCTGGGCTACTGCTGCTCATGCGGCCCCTGCCTAGGAAACCTGCCTGACTCCCAGTGAGGGCAAGAAAAGAGCCTGCATTCTGCCCCTTTAAGCCAGTCACAAGGTACGGACCACAACGTCACCAACAACTGTTGTAGTCCTTTTGAATTTTCTCCCCACCCACCCACCCCCTGCACTCCTTAAATCCACCTATGCCCCTCCCTCCTCATCAAAGCCTTCCACTATTGGCTAAGCTACCGGCACAGCTGTCGTTAAGTTATAGCCTCTTTCTCATCATGTCTGGCACTCACTAATTCTGCCTCTTCCTTTATAAGCTCCATCCCCTAAATCTGCTACACTAGATTGAACTTTATTTCTTTTCTGTGCACCAAGCAGAGCCCCTCTTTCTTAATTGTCTCATAAACCTAAATTTTTCTTCTCCTTGAAAATGATGATCTTACCTCTGTCTCACCTTCTTATCCTACCCTTCCTCCCTATCCATCCCCTCCTGTCCCTGTTCTAACCCCACTACCCTCCCTGGTCTACCTAATTCTGCCTGATAAATACACCTATAATCTTGCCATCTCCCCTACCCCTTTCCTCCTACCCTGGAGTCACTTCCACCTTCCCCCTGCAGCCTCATTACTGCCAGATCCTGCCTTGTAAGCTTTTATTAGGCTCATATTAAATATCACCACTCCACCTGACTCTTTATCCACTAATCTTAAGTACTACAAGCCCAGGCAATTCTTTACAAACCCTACGTTGTACTACCTAATTATAGCTCTCCTGCTCCTCTCCTCAGGTAATATCCACCCCAATCCAGGACCACTTGATGTCACCTCACCTGGCTCTGCTCAATCTAATCTGGACCTAGATCCCTCTAATCCCCTAACTTTACCAAAAGGTCTAAAGCTACTGCACCTAAATATGTGTAATCTGCTCCCCAAACTAGACTTCCTTCAAACCATGGTGCTCTCTCTGTCTCTTGATATATTAATCCTCTCTGAAACCTGGCTCGGTAAGAAGATATCTGACCATGCTATCTCTATCCCTGGCTACTCTCTAGCCTGACAAGACCACTCCGGCAGAGGCGGTGGCGTTGCTATGTACATCTCCTCTTCCATACAATATGCCATCACCCTTGCCACCTCTGAGCCATCTAAATGTGAAGCTCTTGTCATTAGGCTCTCCTTGCTCTTCTCGCTCCCAATCTTTGTTGTGGGCCTTTACTGTTGCTCCAACCTTCCCTTGTCAGTGGCCACTGACCTCACAACCACTACCGTTTTCCACTTGCAATCATGAGAACTGTTCATCCTGGGTGATTTCAACCTAAACTGGTTGTCTACTTCTCAATCTACGGCACACAATAGTATTGTCTCCCATAATTTAACTCAACTTATTCAAGTACCTACCCGGATGAACTATAAAACTCTAAATCATGCCTTGCTTGATTGGGCCCTCACCTCCCATTCTCACTGTCATTAAATCAGGTATCCTACCAGATGCTTTAAGTGACCATCACTTGGTCTATCTTCCCGTAAGGTCCATAGGTCAAAACCTCCCACTAAAATGCTACTGACTTGCTCTTATAAATCCCTTGATTTAGTCCCACCCCTCTATGATTTAGCTAACTCTAACTGGACTCCGATATCCCCTACTTCCCAAGCGGATGTTGCCCTTTCCTATTTCAAAGATAAATTCCTCACTATTTGGAATCATTATGCCCCACTCAAGTGTACCAGGGTACGTGGAAACCATGTCTCCTGGGTTACTCCTGAACTGCTGGCCTGCCTCAGGGAACATGATAAAGCAAGGAGGAAACATAAAGCAACTAATGAACTAAGTGATCTTATTAGCTACCGTAAACTCCGCAATGCATGCACCAAAGCTACCAGGCTAGCCAAGGCTAAGTACTTCAACTCCACGTTTCACACTAATCTAAATTCCCCTTCCAAATTCTGGAAAGTGGTTCACTCCCTCTTTTCCCCTCACCCACCCCACCGTCCTTAAAATAAACAATTCCCTTATTGCGGATCACGCTTCAGTAGACGAAGAATTCAATTCATATTTCAATTCATGTGCTTTGGCTCTACTAGCCTCCCTCCCCTCCTGCCCAACTACACTTTCCCCACCCAAATCTGCTAATTGCAACTCCCAAAATTCATGACCATCACCCTTTCTCATTCTCTTTGGTTTCACCAGCCAACACCCTTACTGCCCTACTAACCATAAACCCATCAAAAGGTAGTTCTCCTGATGAGCTCGACCCAAAGCTCCTCTATCTCTGCCTCAGCCATTGCCCACCCACTTTCAGAAATCCTAAACCTCTCCTTTACAACAGCCATGGTCCCCACACCCTGGAAGCATGTAATCATCCTTCTTTTCCCTAAGGGTGGTGACTCTGCTTCCTCACTCAACTATTGCCCCATTTCCTTGCTTCCCACCCTCGCTAAACTCCAGGAGCATCTTGTTCTCTCTCATATCTCTTCCTTTCTCTCCAATTCAAATTTCTTTACCACTTTCCAATCTGGATTTCAGAAAAATCATTCTACCACTATCTCCCTACTCAGGCTAACTGATTCAGTCCTCACCAGAATGGATAAGGGCCTGATCACCTCCACCATCTTCGTTGACCTAGCCAAGGCTTTCGACATGGTTTCCCACTCCCTGCTTCTTCACGCACTCACTGCCACCAGACTCTCCCCTGCTGCTACTGACTGGTTTAGTGCCTATCTCATAGGTTGGACACAATCAGTTAAACCGAGTCCTGCTCCCCCCTCACCTAATCAACACTGGGATACCTCAGGACTCAGTGCTGGGCCCCCTTCTTTTCTCCATCTTTTTAAATGACCTACCATCAGCCTGCTCCTCCTCATCCATCCTTATGTACGCAGACAATACCATCTTATTCACCTCTGGCCAATCACCCTCTGATGTGCAAGCCAGACTACAGCTAGACTTTAATAAGACCCAGCTCTGGCTTGCTTCACACCAGCTCTTCCTAAATGCCAAGAAAACAGTCTCCATGACCTTTGGCACAAGGCAGAGACTTGCTAGGCTCCCCATTCTGCCCACTTTCCACACCCTGGATGGGACAGTGCTTGAGGACACCTCCTCTTTTAGATACCAGGGGGTTTGGCTAGATCAACACCTCACCTTCTCTGGTCACATTGATGCCATCCTGAAGAAGCTGCACCCCAAGCTCGATGCTTTATACAGGAACCATAATTGCATACCATTTACAGCCAGGCATGAGATTGTCCATAAGATGATTCTCCCTATTTTGACTACTGTGATGTAGTCTACAGTGCTGTTCCCAAATCCACCTGATCCAGATTGGACCCCCTTTTCAACTCTTTTTGCCATTTCACCCTGGCCTATCCAACACGTACTCACCATTGTGATCTCTATCACTCATTATCCTTCCCTTCGCTTACTAATAGGCTCCTCTCTCGCTGCACCAAGCTCATCTCTAAATGCTGTCTAAGCTCTCTTCCTCCATACTTATCCTCCTCCCTCACTACCCCTCCCCATCCAGCTCACTCCTTCAGATCCTCTGACTCTCGTAGCTTTCTGATCCCCCGATGCTCTACCCTTGCTGGCCAGTCTACTTTCATTCATTGTTTGCCGAAAATCTGGAATGGCCTTCCCCATCAAATCAGACACTCCTCTTCCACACAATCCCTCTCCTCTACCTTGCATAACTATCTTTTTTTATTTTATTCTCGGTTTAATACATTCAGAAGTCACTGATTTTGTCATCCATTGGTTATAGATGCCACCTCTATTCTAAATGAAATGAAAGAAATTAATATGATATAAAACTTTATTTATACTTGTACGTTATTATATAAAGGACATGAGTTATGTGTATTTTCCATACTCTGGTACAGTATCTGGAAATTGGTGTATTTTGAGAAAAACTTTACTTGCTGATTTAATGAGTATAACTTTGCACTTTATGGTATTGTCACTTCAAGAGATGGCTTTAAAAGTTTGGGTGCTGCACGTAGTGTATAGAATTTGCTCTGTATATTACAGAGCAAGGGGGAGTGCCAAAAGTGCTTTTGAACAGAGACATTGCCTGTTTTAATAGTGACTGTGTGTTTTAAACAATAACGGCAGTTTACATTGGAGCCCTGTTCCTGAGGTATTACAGGAAACAGGAAGACAGCGCAGTAGTTCTGACAGCTGTAGTCAGAACTACTATTGTGCTAGTACTGTGACTTTTTTAAAAACCAGGACATCAATGCACAGTGCCTGTGCCTCGCATGAGAGGCAGATGCACGGGGTGTAATTTTATTCTGCTTTAGGCACTTTTGTCTGTCTTGGGACACACGACCTCCACAGCTACTTCTGGGGCATTTTGCCCTTTATCAAGCGCCACTGCAGTGAGCAGGGTGAGTGCGGGGCAGGGCGTGCGTCACCATGCGTGGAGATGTGAGCAGAGACTCGCGCATTGGCACATGTTGGCTGTGTCTGCTGTGACCCTGGGAACTGGGACACATACATGGAGGGGGAAGAAGCACAATGGTTTACATGTGAAAACAGTGACATAATTGTAGTGCTACAAGCTGAAATTGCTTCCCTGCAACAGAGGGTAAAAATATAGGCCAAGATTTCTGTGTTAGAACAATTTATTGACACAGTTGAAAATGATCTTTCTAGATCACAACAGCTGTCAATACCTGATACTGATCCACATACAACAAATGTGGTTGATAACTCAAAATAGTACACTGTACATAGATCAACAGGGGAAAAAAGGGGCAGAAAAAATATAGGGAGGGTCTTCCAATTTACTCACCCCAAATAGATTTCAAGCCCTTATTTCTGACCAAAATCAGGATGTGGTACATGCGCCCATTTCACCCAATAAAAATTGTAGCAATCTGAACACCCCCACCTCTGACATACCTACACAAATTATTAAAGCACCAAGGGATGTCCTACTAATAGGAGACTGCATTATTAAGTACTCGAACCAAGTAATCTGTAAAAATATAAAGAAACACACAATAGTGTCAGTTTTGCCAGGGGCTGTTATTAGAGATATACGCAATTTGTTTCCTGGGTTACTTGAGAATACACAGACCCCATTGACAGTATTACATGTAGGTGTAAATGATGTGGGAAAAAGAGATCTCACTGAGATACTGAGGGATTTTGAGAGTGTGGGGGTTGAACTAAAAAACAGAGGATGTGATTTGATTGTCTCTGGAATATTACCGTCCCCGGGCAGGATGGAAGCAGACTGAGAGCATTAGATGCCTAAATGGTTGGTTAAAAAGGTGGTGCCATAGAGAAGGGTTAATATTTTTGGATCATTGGGAGGAATTCCAGGCACCCCATAGCTTCTCACATGATGGTCTACACCTAAATAGACAAGGAAAAAGGGTTCTTTCATCTAAATTAAAACAGACCATTGAACAATTTTTAAACTAACTACTGGGGGGTATGGGGGCCATGAACATAAATATGTCTCACAAACAAAAGCCCATGTGGAATTGCTTAGTTCTTAATGCTAGAAGTCTTACAAATAAAATGGACGAATTAAAATTAAAATTATACAATGATAATATTAACATATGTGCCATTACAGAAACTTGGTGGAGGGCTGAGGATACCTGGGATAAACAAATCCCAGGTTATACTCTATATAATAAGGATAGGCTCCATACAAGAGGTGGTGGAGTGGCATTATATATATACAAAATGACATTACATCTGAAAATGTGGATTGTACAGTATGGGATCAGGCTGAGATTATATGGGTAAAGATTATCCCCCCGAGAACATCCAAGATTAACATAGCCGTGGTGTATAGACCACCAGCTAGTTTGCCTGAAAACGACAGCCAGTTACTGGATTTTATTAAATGTCTAGCCCAAGAGGATAGTGTCATTTTACTGGGAGATTTCAATCTCCCTGATATAAAATGGGACCTATTACAGACAAACTCTCAGGTTGAAGCCAGTTTCTTGGAATAATTTTTGGTCGCAAGAATTGAACAACTTGTAAATGATAACACAAGGGGTAATCATATTTTAGACTTGGTATTAACTAATATGGTTGATAATATTCAAAATTGCCAGGTTGAGGTTCCATTGGGAAATAGTGACCATTCCATGGTCAGTTTCCAATTTAACAGGGGCTACCATATTACCAGTGTTAGTACAGTATTGTACGACTTTAATCTGGTCAACTACTGTACACCCAGAAATGAATTGGATAACTGGAATTGGCAGCAAGAGTTAGTGAATCTAACATTACAAGAAACATGGGACAGATTTATTATCAAATTAAATGGGTTGATTAAAAAGCATGTCCCAGTCCGTAATGAATATCACAATTCCAGAAGATCCTTGCCGCCCTGGTTGACGCCTGCGGTTAAAAAACAAATAAAAAAAAGAATAGGGCATATTCCAGGGCAAAGCGTAGTGGAGAAGCTAGTTCACGGGCTATTTATAAACATCATTTAAAATGGGTTAAAACAACTATTGCTAAGGCAAAAAGGAGCTTTGAGCAAGAACTGGCCACAAAAGCACAGGACAATTATAAAAGTTTGTATGCATATATTAATAATAAAAGGGGCCAGGGCAAAATTATTGGACCACTAAAGAATAATAATGATAGATTAATAACTGGGAACAAGGATATGGTTGATATGTTTAATACATATTTTTCCTTCGTGTTCAATGTAGGTCAAAAATCTGGGGCAGTAGATCAAATTGTACTGGGAACATCTGATGTAAAAATAGAGATCGAGGATGTAAGAACTAGGTTAAGAAGTCTGAACCATAATAAAGCTTATGGACCTAATGGTTTACATCCAAGATTACTGAAGGAATTGGCAGATAACTTGGCAGGGCCTGTCACACAAATTTTTCAACAGTCCCTGGAGACGGCAGACTGTTGAGGCATGGAAACAGGCAACAGTGATTCCTATTCATAAAAAGGGACCAAAACACGTGGTGGGTAACTATAGGCCAATTAGCCTGACATCTGCCCTAGGTAAAATACTGGAGGGCATTATAAAAGACCTTATCATGAACTATGTAGAGCTTGAGGAGGAAAAGGATGAATCTCAGCATGGATTTACTAAGGGACGCTCATGCCAAACAAATTTACTTGAATTTTATGGTAAAGCTAGTAAATCACTCAATGAAGGCAGTTCTGTTGACCTTATATTATTGGACCTTGCAAAAGCATTTGATAAAGTTCCTCATGAACAATTGATTAAAACCATTCTTAACTTAGGGATACATCCAAAGATAGTAAACTGGATAGGGGATTAGTTGTTTGGAAGAAAGCAAAGGGTATGCGTCCTGGGAGAACTGTCTGATTGGGCGGCAGTCACAAGTGGGGTCCCACAGGGATCTGTTTTGGGACCATGCTTGTTTAATCTCTACATATCTACTATGCAAGTAACATCAGATATCTGGTTGTCCAAATTTTCGGATGACACTCGTGTAGGCCTTACAGTTAATAGCAAATTAGATGCATTGAAATTGCAAGGAGCTCTTGGAAAGCTAGAGTCCTGGGTCAGGGAAAATATGGCGACATTCAGTATTGATAAGTGTATGGTAATGCACTTCGGGGAAAAAAAAATCCTGAAGTGAATTGTAGTTTAGATGGCCAAATCCTTAAAGTAGTACATGAGGAACTAGATCTGGGGATTAGGGTCAGCAATGACCTCATATTTCATTCACACTGTAATCAGGTGGTAAAGAAGACTAATGGAATTTTGGGATGTATACATAGATATATTAAAAGCAGGAAAAGAGAGGTTTTGCTTCCTCTGTATACCTCTCTCGTGCGGCCTCATACTGAGTACTGCGTACAGTTTTGGGCACCAGGCTATAAGGGGGATAAAATTCCCTGGAGAAGGTACAGCAAGGGCAACCAGAAGAATTAGTGAAGTTCAAGACAAGGATTATGGGGCTAAATTGAAGAATCTGGAACTATATTCCCTTGAATATCGTAGGCTGAGAGGGGATATGTGCCTTATCTATCGGGCACTGGTCTGATAACCAACTTTGGGATCAATTGGACTTGCACCTCAGGGAACAGCCATATAATACCTGTACTCACCCCTTACACTTTAAGGTGGATAGGTGTAATACACAGGCCCATATGTTTTGGTTTTCAATTAGGGTGGCAACAATTTGGAATGAACTGCCAATTGAGGTCATAGCTAGTAAAACAATGCTATCCTTCAAACATTCTCTTGATCATTATTTAAGAAGTAGGAATATAAAGGGGTATTAAATTTTACTGTCAAAGCAAGCTAAATGGACTTCCGTCTTTATACAGCTCAGCATTACCTATGTTACCTATGTTTTCCTATTCACTTCCCCTTTGAAGAACCCGCAGGGGTTCAAGGTGCTAGGGGCTTTTTTGCTGCACTTGTTCTGTGGAGTTTGGCACATTAAAGCCACTTGAGCTTTACTTGTGAGTACTAGTCTTGTTTTTGCACACCATTTTGCTGCTTTGTTCTATGATGTTTTGGGTGCAGCATTCTTTTCATAATACGAGCGCTTGAAATATTGCTTTGTTTGTGGCACTCCTTAAGATCCTCTGACTCTCATACCTTTCTGACCCCTCGATGCTCTACCCTTTCTGGCCAGTCTGCTTTCATTCATCATTTCCTGAAAATCTGGAATGCCCTTCCCCATCAAATCAGATAGTCCTCTTCCACACATTCCCTCTCCTCTGTCTTGCATAACTACCTCTCCTCTAACTGCACTTGCTACCATTAACCACTTCCCTGCCATCTCCCCCCTTGCTTCAAATCCAGACTGCCTCTAAGTTTTTATCCCTGCAGCACTTGTGTACAATGAATCAGCACTTCTTCATCAGTTTATTTTGTTTTCCCTATATAATGATTGCACCCTGTACTCCAGCCTTCTGCTGTCATTCCATGTCTTGGTCCATATGTATTATCTGATCCCTATGTAAGAATGTTCTGTATTTGATCTGTTAAGTTGTGTGGTGTTATGTATTTTTCTCCTTGTTCCCTTCCCCTCTGGTCGCACCGGGAGACAAAACTTTTTGTTCAGTGTGCCTTCCTGGTGAAACATTTCAATACATAAAAAAAATTAAAAAGTATGCAAATGTAACACATTCTATGTAGAAAAACATCTAGAATGTTTAAACTAATACTTGGTGAGCACCTTAGTTCATTTCAGAATAACGATAAATCTAATGCTCTGGTCAAACATCTCAGTGAGCATCAGAACCATGGTGAACATGATTTCATGTTTTATGGGACTGAGAAGGATTGAAAAGGTTACACTGGGAAAGAGGGGCAGGGACTTTGAGAATCTGAATTTAAAAAGGGAAGTTTCTGGATCTCTCAACTTGGGGCAGTTAAACCTCCAGGGCTGAATGATTCCCTTAACATTCTGCCATTTTTGAAGAAAATGTAATTTTGCTTTTTGCATCAACAATTTGGGTTGCCATTTTACATCTCTCCCTAGTGGTTCTTTTACTGTACCAGTCCTGATTGGATATGTTTTGGTGATCTATACATTGTGCTGTGTACTACAATTACTTTTGGACTGGTATGTTGTTTAAATTACTTTATTGTGGCTCACTGCGTTATGTAAGTTTAGTTTCAGTATATTAGTGCACCATTAGGGAAAGGGAACATTGTTTAACCAGGAGTAGCACACTAAGCCGAAGCTTGTTTCCAGATGTAACCTGGGAGCACAAGCAAGTTAAGTGTCTTGCTCAGGATCACACAGTATGCAACTAGGTGGCTGTGGGATTCAATCCCAGGTCTCCAGATCTGCAGCTCAGAGCCTTAACCCCCTGCACTACATGGTGTGAGCATATTCACTGGGTTGACTTTTGGTGATCTCCTATTGTAACATTTAAAAAAAAAACTTTTTGTCACTAAATTGGATCACCTTGAACCCGTCCCAATTCCCTGATAGGGTCATTTTACTTTTTCTCTATTTTCACTCACATATGAGCAAAATACATCAAAAGGGTACTAAACTACAAATATATCAAAAGAGTACTAAACAAAATGAGTAGGTAGCAACACAATTGATATGAAGCTCCTTACCCTAGCACTTGATATCCTGAGACACCTAATCACTAAACTCTACAACCTCTCCCTCCACTGTTCCAAATTCCCTGCCCCATAGAAAGCCATGATTGTTACTCCAGTACACAAAGGAGGTGACAAAACATGCATCACAAGCTACATGCCAATCTCCATATTCTTCCCCCTATCCAAGGCCCTGGAATAGGTAGTCATGGACCAGCTGGTCAACTATCTCAATAACTAGAACCTACTATGTCCCCAGCAGCACAGCTTTAGATGACAACACAACACTATTTCAGCCCTGTTAGAATTCACTAACTCCCTACACGAGTCCAGTGACAAGGGCGAAATGGTTGGGTCAATCTTTATTGACCTGATGAAGGCATTCAACCTTGTGAACTACACACTGCTATTGGATAAACTCACAGGGATTGGCCTATCTTGTAGTAGTGGGGTGGCGTGAGGACTACCTAACTGACCACACCCAAAAAGTGAAGGCCTGTGGAAACTTCTCAAACTGTAAGGGTGTGACAGTAGTGGTTCTCCAGGGCTCAATACCGGGACCACTACTGTTTAACCTGTTTATATATGACTTGCCTAATGCCTGTAAAAGTACCTTCATCCTGTTCTACACAGATAAGTCGTCCACACCAACTGCATGAAGCAAACAACTGTCAACCACACCTTACAGCACAACGTACACTCCTTGGAGCACTGGTTCCTATGGAACAAGCTGCTTCTAAACTACAAGAAAACAAAAACAATGACTTTCGCTAGCCAGCAGAGGAAGAACAAACTCCTGCCACTCTCCATCATTAATCCATCATTAATCAGAATGGTGAGGCTTAAGAACAGGTAGCATCTTTCAAATATCTTGGCATTTACCTTGACAGCACTCTAACTTACACCAGGCATATAGGCCATGTTGTTAGCACAATAAATAAAAACTGGGGGTTCTTTACAGACACAAGCATACACAAGCATACTATGACACATAAGGCCAAGAAGCTTGTCATAGGTAGTCTATTCTGTCCTCTCCTCTGTGGATTATGGAGTAGTTATCTATGGAGCGGCCGTAGATGACAACCTTAACAGAATCAGGACCCTCCTGAATAAGGCCTGCCAACTTGTCCAAGATGTGGATAGGTTCACACACATCTGCAACCTGTACTAAAGTATAAACTGGATCACACTAGACTTAAGAATGCAGTTCCATAGATGCCTGCTTGGGAAGAAAGCCTTATTAATACTCCTCCCCCCACCTCCAATCCCTATTCCATGTCACCACAAATCACCACACTACAAGGAGTGTAACTAGAAATGCACTCTATGTCCCACGTTGCTGGACCAGTCGGTCCATGAGGGTTTTCCTGTACTGGGCACCAAACTAGCTAAATGACCCTAATACTGGACCTACCCAACCAGTCAGTTTAAATCAGCACTGAGACAACACCTTGCTCTAAGACACATATGCTTCTGCAGCCATTAGGAAAGTCCACAAAATCTCCTGGGAGTCCTACCAGATATGCCTGGGCCACTGCAGACAAAGTTGCTTCACCGCAACTGCCCAATCATTTCTGACAAGGCAGAATCTACTGCCTCAACTTGTACTGTTTCATGTGCATATAAACCAGCACTTCACTGAAGTGACTCTTGTTACTGTAATGTTGCAATATGTATTCTTGGATCTTGCATGATCCTTTCTCCTTGTTTATTCACTGTAACCATATTATTGTAATGTTGATGTGGAACCTTTGTAAAGAGCTTTGCTCAAAGGTGTAACTCTGAACATTCCAATAAAAAAAATGTATATATATTTTTATTGTTTTGACCCTGGCTGACCTTCTACATCTCACATCAGTAGTCCAGGTTGAATATTGTCAAAAATCTTCTTTTGCTTTACATACTTTCATAAGCAGTTCTTTGATGTGCCAGTCCTGACTTAATATGCTTTAGTGATATATACATCATGTTATGTAATACACTTAATATGCTTTGGTGCTTTATACATATTGTTATGTAATATAATTATTTTTGGATCTGTGACTTATTTGAACCCGCTTCATTGTGGACCAGTGCATTTATTTACATTTAGTCTCAGTATATTAATACATCATCAGTTAGACTTTTTAACAGTAGTGGCCCCTTGTACAAGCATAATTTACAGGGCTGACCTCTTGTAACTTCCCACTGAAGTGTCTCAGATAATCCTTTATGTAACTAATTCTGATCACCATGGATTCAGCCTCAGAAGGATTATTGGGATTAAGACAGTGTGGATATATATTCTGTTACATGACTGCGTATGTCAATCTTTAATATTATTATAACTAATCAGGTATTGTGTCTTGGTCCATAATGGATTGTTATTTAAACTACTGTACATTTGGACTTTCTTTGTTCTTGCACTTTATTTTTAATTGTTTTCACCTGTTTTCACTATTTAAGGAATGTATGTGTGAACAACTGGCCTACCTGAGGAAGTGTACACATGCAAAACTAATTGGGGCTTCTTGTTTGTAAGCATCATGTGCAGCGCTGCCCCATCCCTAGTGGGTTCTTTGACTAGCTGCTTGAGAAAAGCCCCTTGTAGGGAGTCGAGTGTGGGCCTGCTCCTTGCCAAAGCCACAACTGGAAGGCTCCACTCCATGACTGAGAGACTGAAGTCACCAACCAGCAGCACCTCCCCCTTACTTGCCATTCTGATGATGTCTTCCCCAAGTGCCTTATCCAGCTCCTGCCCTGTGCTAGTGTCTGTACACTACCCCGTTACTGATAGGAGCCCCAGAACCTGTCTCCAGGATGACCCAGAGTACCTCTAGCCCCTCCTTTTCCTCAAAGTGCTCCTGAAGTTCCGTGGCCTAGATTCCCTCCATCACATATAATTCAACCCCTCCTTCCTGCCCTGTCTTTCTTTAACAGAGAGTAGTCTGGCAAGGCCATGTTCCAGTCATGGTGCCCTGAGCGCCATGACTCCATTATGACCACTAAATCCAGGATAGCCTGTGCCATGATTGCTTCAGTTGTAGAATTTTGTTTCCAAGGCTCCTTACATTGATGCATATGGCTCTGTACACCATCTTTCCCTGTTGCTTTCTGCCCTGCTTCCCCCTCCCATTCCAACCTTTGTTGTTCCCTGAAGCCCCCATGATGTCACTTCTTCCCTTTTTATCTTCACCATTCCTTCTCTCCTCTAATCCTCTCCCCTCACTTACCTGAGTTATATACCCACTTTTCTTATGTCTTTAACCCTTCCATGCCTTTCTGTGCCACTGCCCTAGGGGACTTTGCTCCCCTTGGCCCTCCGTAACTGATGATTCATCATATGTGGAGGATGTTGTACCATCCTTTAGTTTTATTGCACCCTGGGCTAGTTTAAAAGCTCATCCAAGTAGAATTTAAATTTCCCACCAAGGACTGTGGTCCCCTTCCTGGAAGGATGCAGGGTGTCTCCCTTATACAGGCCCATATCCTCCCAGGCTGGTTTTAGTCCCAAATGTATTGTGGCCAAAACTCTCCTCCATGCACCATGCCTTCAAACAGTCATGAAATGCTGTGGTGCGGTGTACCCTTGCCTCTCCCCAGCCATACACAGGTAACATCTCAGAAAAAGGCACTGTGCATGCCACCTGCTTGAGGTCCTATCCCAGCTCCCTCAAGTTACCTTACATTACTCCTACCTTGTCCCTTGTCAGGTTATTCACCCACAGTTAGACAATGAGGTCTAGATCCCTTCCAGCTTCTGCTGCCCTAGTGATTCTCTGGATACACTCTCCTTCCCTCCAAGCTGAAGCACCACTCAGGCATAGCACCTCCCTAGCCTCCTGTCCTGTGCCCAAGTCTATCCCCCTCACAATAGAGTCCCCCTCCAGCAGCTGCTTCCTCTTGGGCTGCGGCCTCCTTCCTCTTTGGGGCCTTCACTTCTGAGAACCCCCACATCCTCCTTTTCCACTGTGATGGGTATCTTCTCTCAGCTGCCCTGTCCCTCTATACTTTAATTGTTAGTTTGTCCATGATGCCCTCTGTTTGTTATTTGGGGAAAGTAGTGATATGCCTAAATATAGCAGGTTTACTCTGTGGCCATTTATATATCTGTTTTTGTCACTTATAAACAGGTTTGCTAAAAATCTAAAACTGTCTTTTACTAATTTATACATTCATCTATAACTTTGAATGGTATCCTTGGCGCATTATCATTTCCTAAAGTGATTTATGTGTTTTGCTGGACCTCCAAGTTACAGAAAACAAAATACACTATTAAATGTGCTTATTGAAAACTGTTTCAAAGTCTTATCTATCCTCATCCCTGGACCCTTTTCTATTATGTTATTATATATTTTATTTTCTTTAATGTATATGTTCTGGCCCTGTTTTGTCACCAATGTACATAGCATTGCATCATTCATGTAACCAAATGTGTCATCTCTCCAGTAAGTCCTTTCCAAGTCCCTCTCTAACCAAGCACTCTCCTCCTCAATGGTGCCGGCTATCTCTGTACCATTTGATTCTGGAAAGACAGGCAGTCAAGGAGGCATGAAGAAAATATTCTGATTTTTAGCTTCTGACAGTGCAGGTGAAACACAGAGAAAACACACTGGATGGTGCTGGAATACCCATATTTTACTGGCAAAATGGAAAAAAGTTCATAATATTCAGATTCAACTATGAAAAAAACAGTTATTATACTTACAGATCTTACTTGGTTTACTTGGTTTGTTAGGACAAGAGAAGGCCGAAGTCCATCGAGAATGTCCCCCACTACTGTAGTGGGTAATTATGTGATTGATACCCATTTACATAACCAAATCATTAGATGAAATCCACAAGTCGAGACCCCTCTTAAAGGAATCAAAGGATTTGCAGTCCACAAGATGTTGAGGTAGATTGTTCCATAGTCTTGGCGCTCTAACAATAAAATAATTTAATCTTTTATTAGTCCTGGCCATAGGAATATCCAACTGTTTGTTATGTAGTCGTGGTGAGGTTCTTCTATCAGAAAACTTTAGACTGCATTGATCCATTAAATCAGTGGATGATAAGATTTTATGTAAAAATAATAAATCACCTTTGATGCACCTGTTTTGTAATGAGTGAAGCCCAGTTTCATCGAGTCTTTCATGGTATTCTTTGTATGCCAGTCAGGGGACTAGTTTAGTAGCCCTTCTCTGGATTCTCTCTATCCTTGGAATGTCTTGTTTGAGATATTGACTCCAAAAAGGTGAGCCGTAGTCTGAATATGGCCTAATGTGAGTTCTAAATAAGGGAATAATACATTCTTGTGTTCTAGTAGCAAAAGTTCTTTTAATTCTAGTTAAAAGTGAATTCAATATGCTAGCTGTTTTTATACAGTGATCTATTGATGTTAGTTTATTATTTACAATAATACCGAGGTCCCTTTCAGAGGTAGATACTCTAAGTGGAGTATTGTTAAGTGTATAAGTTTGCCTTGGGTTATTGTTTCCAAAATGGAGGACAGTACACTTGTCAGAGTTAAGTGACATACCATTCATCAGTGCCCAGTTTTCAACTAGTTTAAGGTTATTAACAAGTAAGGCCCTATCAGATGATTAAACTGTACCACCCAACTTGGTGTCATCTGCAAATTTAAGTAACAGGTTGTTAGAAGTAATCTACATATCACTGATGAATATGTTAAACAGTGAGGGTCCCAAGACAGAGCCTTGTGGGACTCCACTGGTCACATCCCCTGTTTCAGATAGAGATTCATTGACCCTTACTCGTTGGGTTCTACTAGACAACCAATTGGCAATCCATCTAACCAAAATGTTGGAAAGCCCCATTTTCATCAGTTTTTCCAAGAGTTTTCCATGTGGAACCTTGTCAAATGCCCTATTAAAGTAAAGCAGAATGACATCCATTGGTTCACCTCTATCCAGTCCTTGACTTATGTAATTATAGAAGGAAATCAGATTAGTAGTACATGAAAACTGCTGCTGAAACCCATGCTGGGTTGGATCTATCAAGTTCATTGAGATAACTTCATGTTCCAAGAAGTGTTTGATGAATTTTTCCATGAGCTTACCTATGACAGAGGTTAAACTAATGGGATGATAGTTTTCAGGTTTGGAGTGAGCGCCCTTTTTAAATATGGGAACCACTATTGCTGTAGACCAATCTTGAGGGATAAGACCATGTTGGAGTGATTTATTGAATATAATGGTTAAAGGTATGGCTATAGTATAGGCTGTTTTTAATAAAAAATGTGGATCAATATCATCAGAGCCTGGGCTAGATGTTTTTTTTAATGTTTGAAAATATGTTATGGTTTCATTTACAGAAATATTATAGGATGATGTTAGACCTGAAGAGGTGACGGAATTTATTGGAGCATCTTTTTTTGAGAATGTTGAACAAAACTGCATGTTGAAGGTGTCATCATTAATTAAGGCATTATTAACTGAAATGGGACCTAGACTTCTGTTATCCATTTTTTTTATTATTGAGGTATGAATGTAAAGATTTATAACTGTCTTTGTGATGTGACAAATGAAACTCTAATTTCTTTTTAGCCTGCTGAATACTTAATTTAACAAGTATTAGAGCAAGTTTATATTTATGAAGGGCTTTAACTTTATTTATTCCCAAACTCCTCTTTAGGGTAGTAAACAGCCTTTTTTTATTATTAATCTTAATTTCAACATTCTCCTGTCCCATCAAAAACATGTTTAACCATATAAAGATTTAAACAATTGTGGGGGAAAACTAAAAGAGATATGAAGAAAGTAAAATGAGAAGGGGGGTGAGAGAAGGTAAAAAGGCATAACAATATATTTGATCAGTGGTGATGTCTTGCTGCTATAAAAAAGGACTATGGATTGTATTGTATGCCAGCCACATAGTATAAGGAATTGAGAAATCCCCTCATGGTCTTAGAGAGGGAGGATATTAGCAGGTGACAGACAAAAACATACTTCTTGTGGGTGGAGTTTATTTATGTATTTGTTCACCAGGTGGGTACAGTTGTCATAGGGACTGTTTCTAGGCAAGATAGAAACATAGAATTTGCCACAGAAAAGTATGGCTTGGCCCACCCAGTCTTCCCAGATGGTTCCTGCCTAGTTTGCCTCTGCAGACCCTAACTGGTCTCCTGTGACCCTCCCTCATCTCTGCCTATTTACTAATATTCCCGTGTCTATCCCATGCTTGTTTGTAGCCTCTTACTGCTTTTGCCTCCATCACTTCTGCTGGCAGTCTGTTCCATGTGGCGACCACTCTTTCTGTGAAGCATCACTTCCTCACATTCCTCTTAAATGTTCCCCCTTATAGCTTCATTGCATGGCCTTGGTCTTGGTCTTGGTGGTCTTTCCCTCTTGAAAGAGACTCCCCTCCTGTATCTTGTTCTCCCCAGTGAGATACTCGTAGTTCTCCATCATGTCCCCTCTTGCTCTCCTCTCTTCTAGGCTCTTCTAGGATGTACATATTGAGATCCCTTAATCTTTCCCTATAGAGTTTTTGATGCACACCCTGCACCATTTTAGTTGCCCTCCTCTGTACTGCCTCTACCCTGTCTAGGCCCTTTCTGAGGTGCGGCCTCAGAACTGGACGCAATACTCCAGGTGGGGTCTCACCAACATGCGATACAGTGGTAATACCACATTCCTTCTCCTGCTGGTGATACCTCTCCCTATGCATCCCTGAATCCCACTTTTTCACACTGCCCTGCCACATTGAAGTTATCTGATATGATAACCTCATGGCCCCTTTCCTGCTTAGTGACTGTTAGTACCTCTATCCATCCTATATCCAGCTTCTAGGTTTCTATACCCTAGGTGTATGATTTTGCATATTTTGCCATTGAACCCCAGCTGCCATGTCCTTGAGCACTGCTCAAGTTTCCCAAGGTCTCTACCCATTCTCTCCACCCCCTCTAAAGCATCTACCCTATTACAGATGTTTGTGTCATCTGCAAAAAAGCATTCCTTCCCTTCCAGTTCTTCTGCAATGTCATTCACAGACATTTAAGAGAACTGGTCCCAGTACTGAGTTGTGTGGCACCCCGCTGGTCACTCTCCCCTCATTAGAGTGAGTGATGTTAACCACCACCCTCTGTTGCCTGTCCCTTAACCAGTTTCTTACCCAGTTCTCCATTTTGGATCCCATCCCTAGGCTGCTCAATTACTTTATCAGTTTCCTGTGTAGCATGATGTTAATGGCCTTGCTAAAGTTCAAATAGGCCATGTCCTCAGCCTTCCCTTGATCTATTTCCCTGGTCACCCAGCCAAAGAAATCAATATGTGTCTGGCATGGCCAGATTACTCTACTAACCTTTCCTTTAGCAGGGTTTCCATTAATTTTCCCATCACTGATGTGAGACTTACTTGCCTATAGTTGCTGGCCTCTTCCCTGCTGCTGCTCTTATGGAGAGGGACCATGTCTGCTCTACTCCAGTCCTCTGGAACCACACTTTTTTCAGTGAGCTATTGAATGATGCTGCCAGTGGGACAGCTAGCACCTCTCTGAGTTCCTTTAGCACTCTTGGGTGTATCCCATCTGGTCCCATAGCCTTGTCCACTTTCAGAGCTGCAAATGCCTTCAAAACTCTGCAGCCTTCCCTGATCTATTTCCCCAGTCACCCAGCCAAATAAATTAATCATATTTGTCTGGCATGGCCACCCACTCATGAAAACATGCATTGTTTGGGCTTATAGCCCATTGGATTCAAGATACTTTACTAACCTTTCCTTAACAGGGTTTCCATTAATTTCCCCACCGCTGATATGAGAGTGACCAGCCTATAGTTGCTAGCCTCCTCCCTGCTGCCCCTCTTATAGATAGGGATCGCATTTGTTCACCTCCAGTCCTCTGGAACCACACCTGTTTCCAGTGAGCTGTTGAATAATGCTGTTAGTAGTGCAGCAAGCAACTTCCTAAGTTCTTTTAGTACCCTTGAGTGTATCCCATTTGGTCCTATGGCCCTGTTTACTTTCAGAGCTGCAAGTCCCTTCAGGACTCTTTCCTCAGAAAATTGACTTGTGTCCACCCTCCACTGTTCCGGCCTCGCAGTCCGACTCCCTCTCCCATCACTGTGAAAACTGAGCATAAGTACCTGTTCAGGATATCTGCTTTTTATATCCCCTTCTACGCAGTCTCCCTCTGCCATTCTCCTTATCTTCACTATCTCTCCCCTTACTTTAATCTTGCATATGTACCTGAAGATCCAGGCTATTAAGATGGCCTAAACATATTAGTAGAACAGCATACAGAGAAGTTATCCAAGCACATCAAGGTAATTTAGGACAGGATGTTACAGTTAGTAGATACCACTTACATACAGAAATTAGATAATTACAAAGCTGGCAGTGATAAAACTGTCAAACAATAATACAGTAAAAATACTTATCTGTTCTACAATAGGTATAGCATGGCTGGCTGAAATAACAAGAGGGGCCTAAGGTCTGGAGAAACATTTGCAGGCTGAGCTGGCCATTTGAAGGCCATGTATTGAGGGTTAACTAGAGTGCTGGAGATGAGGGGACATGGATTGTAAGGGAGGCTATTCTAGAGGCGGGAGCAGCAAAAGAAAAAGGCATTTTAGCCCATACCTGTTGAGATGAGGTTCTCAAAAAGTAGATGAGAAGCATATTTGAGGTCACAGGAGCAGAGTTTGGGAATAAGGGGGTCTTTTTTTTTTGTTTGTGTGGCCTTTGGTAACCGAGTAAGGCCCTCTAAGCACAGATGCCTGTTTTCAGGGGTGAACTGAGAGCACTGGGGTGGTAAGTGACTTGCTCAGAGTCACACAGTATGCAAGTGGAGGTTATGGGAATCAAACTCAGGTCTGCTGGATGTACCAAGCTCATTCACAGCTTGCTACTTTAACCTGTAGGCTATATTGCCAGCCTAGTCAGTACTGTAAACTACATTCAGTCTAGTTAAATTATTGGCAGAGACCTGAGAAAAAATAAGGTAACTGCAGTCAAGCAGAGGCAGCATCATTCCCCTTGTGACAGTTAGGTGAACCTCTGAGGTCATACAATCTTTGAGCTTATAGCTGATGCCAAGTTTCTGATTTATGCATTTGCTAATACAGTTGTCCCTCATTATAACGAATCTCGTCATAATGAATCCCGCTTAAAACAAATGTTATTTATGGCTCCCGCTACAACCCATTCATTTCATCTGCTCGTTTGCAATTTGATTATTTCAGGCTCACATTCAATTAGTCAAACTGGCAGTTCATAAACGAGCAATGAGCAAATAAGCAATAAGTATCTGCTGAAGGTTTTAATTTATTTTTGAAATACCCCGTGAGTAAACTTTCCATGCTGTAATCCTAATTTCTGATTAATTAGCTATCAAACATAATGTAGCTGTAGTAGCTGTAACTAGCTTCAGTCTTTTGCAATCATTGCTATCATTGTAATTAAGTTAAGTTGTTAAGCACCTGAAAGCACATTTTTGGCAGGGAAGCTCATTCACACTGCAGCTCTCAACAGCAACCCTGGTCCAAACTTCATGGCTGAGATTAAAAAAAGGAAGGCACTTGATGTCAATACCAAACTGGCCATCATACAACGGCTAAAAAATGGAGAGGGACTCATTAAACTTGCCTCCAATTTTCACTTGCCAAGTTGACGATTTGCACCTTCCATAAACAAGAGGAGTCTCTGAGGGCTTTCGCGGAGAACTGCTTAGAGAAGGAGGATATGCAGTGAAAAAAAATTAAGACTTGTCGGCAATACTGAGGTAGATCAAGCTATTATAATATGGTTTGAGAGTCAGCATGCAGTTGGTGTCCCGATCTCCGGTGCCATTGTTAAAGAGAAGGCTGAATCCTTGGCAATACAGCTTATGGGTGATGAATGCGATTTTAAATCATCTCCTGGCTGGCTGTGGCCAAAATGGCATCAGACAACTTAAAATCGCAGGTGAGCAGAGGTTGGCAGATGATACTGTAGCTGCTGAATTCATACCAAAATTGATAGACATTTTAGAAGAGGGAGATTATGAATCTTGCCAGCTGTACAACGTTGACGAGACAGGGTTGTTCTACAAGTGTTTGCCTGACAAAATGCTTGCTGCAAGAATTGAAACAGGTTCCTCAAAAGGATACAAAATGTTTAAGGACCGGGTGACGGTGCTTGTTTATACAAATGCAACTGGCGACCATAAGTTAAAGCCACTATGCATTGGTCACTTTGTGAACCCAAGATGTTTCCATCACATAAACAGATTCCCTCCCTTTTTTGTATGACTACAGTGCAAACTCATGGATGACCAGGGATATTTTTAGACAGTGGTTCCATCATGAATTTATACCCTCTGTACGTAGATTCCTTCAATCGAAAGGTATGGACACTAAGGCTATTCTCCTGCTAGACCAGTGCCCTGTACATCCAAAAACTGAAGAACTGGTAAGCAGAGATGGGAAAATAAAAGTTCTGTATCTGCCCAGTAATACCACATCAATCATCCAGCCGATGGACAAGGGTGTAATTGCAAATCTGAAAAAGCTTTACAAGACGCAACTGTTAAGGGAGATTATTGCACAAGAGAATGGGACAGAGCTGGTAAAATTTCTAAAGGCATACTTTAAGGATATGATGTATGTTGCTGGTACTGCATGGGACTCAATAACAACTGAAAAAGTGACCAATTGCTGCCGGGATGGTCTCAGGCCAATATTCAAGGACAGCAGTACCACTGTTACCCCTGCTGTGTCCACTCAAAATGATGAAATTGACAGTGAGGATGTTACCATTGCTGCTCAATTGGGGCTGATTGAAGGGACTGGTCCCGATGCCCACGATCAACTTCAGCAGTGGTTTGCTCAGAATAACTGTTGCTGTGTCGGATGTAATAACAGAAGAAGAGATTGTGGCTGAAGTGAAATCTGGGCACCGCACTTTATCAGAGAGTGAAGATTCTGTTGAAGGGGCGACAGGCACTGAAGAAATCCAAGTAAACTCATCAGCAGGAGTAGCAGGCCTGGAGACAGGGTTGCGGTATCTGGAGCGGCAGTCCTTTGTGTCCTCCATACAGCTGCTACAGTTAAGACAGCTCATTGCTGTGTAAAAAGGATGTGCTTAACAATGGTCTAACTCAGAAAACAATGGACTGCTATTTTAAATAATGTATACTATAGTGCTGTATGTTGAGTTAATACATTTTACATTTTTAACATGAGCTTTCAACGGTCTGTCATGTGTTTATTATGGTTGTTTGTAATAAATTATGATGCAGTATTTACTGACGTGGTGCACTTAAAGCCATTGCAAATTATGACAAGGCTGATTTTTCACATGTAACAAATACTTGCTATAACAAACTATTTAAATGGCCCCGTAGCATTCGTTATAACGAGGGACAACTGTATGTGTAATGTATTCTGAGTAGGTTAAGGGGGAAGTCAAGAATAGTACTCAATTATTTGAATGAGGAGACTCCTTCAAATGGGGAGCCATCCAAGGCACTTATTTGGAAATGGTTAGCATGGGCATTGAGGGCATTCATATTGCCAAGTCTGGGCTTGGGTCCAAACAACATAGCTTTGGTCTTATTAGCATTTACCAGCAGCCTTTTGTTTAGAAACAACCTAAGTGCAGAAACAAATTCCTTGGTAAGGGTACTTGCAATGTCAGCTGGGGATTTTGCACTGTGGAGCATTACCAGGTCATTCATACAAAGCAGTGCATTACTTCTCAGTCTGCGGAAGGGAATAAATACATAATGAGAATAAGAGAGGCCAAAGAATGAACCCTTGGGCAATCCCACATAAAATCTGCATTAGGTTGGAAATGGATCTGCCCAGACAGACTTGCTACAATCTACCTAAGTGGTAGCTCTGAAACCAGGACACTGCCAAACAAGCTTAGCTAGGAGAATATCAGGATCCACTAAATCAAATATTTTAGCCAGGTCCCCAGATATTGTTCCTGTAACTTTGCCTTCATCCATAATTCTTATCGCATGATTAAAAAGCTGACCAGAGCAGCAGTAATGCTATGACCTTTACTGAACCCATGCTGTTGGGGAGTAGTGCTGTGTGAATCTCCCAAAGTTTGACCATGCAAACGTTGACCATCGAACCAGGTAAAGGTCCCCAAAGTTCTCTTACTAGTGGACTAATTCACACTTGTTCAACCATTAAAATGCATTAGGAAATGGACTGAAAATGAAATAACATAATACACTAGGCTGATGAAGCACCCAAAACAGCTGAATGATACAGTGGCCCACATTTAGGGCTACGGGTTCCAAAAATTAAGTCAGTGTCAAATGTGGACAATGCTAGTAAAGAAGAGTATGTGGCTAACAATACTCAAAATAAAATGGTTTGTAAGGCCTATGCATTCCCACAAAATATCTGTATGGAATCCCACAGCATAGGCTACAGGTACCAAAAAGTGTGTCCATTGGGACAGTGCCACACATGGACAAGGCTTCACATTATGCCATGGATAAGCATTGTTCACACTGGTTTTATGGGTAACATTTCCCCACAATTATTTATTTGGTCTACGTAAGCTGCCAGAAATTAGCAAAAGATTAATCTGAAGAAGACTGAGTGAAGGCAACAGTGCAGCATGCTCCAGTGTGTGTGTGCGTGTTACTGGTTCCCAAAATAAACTAATGGACACAGAAGTCCTCCCCATCCACTTCATTATCCTCTGTATTTTACCTAGCTGGAAGTGTAGCAGATTCATTATCCATAAACCATGGCAAAATGGGCTTTGGAAAAAGGGGTAGATTAGTTTTTTAATTGCGTGCATGTGCAAGAAACATATTGAGTCAGCTTTCTCCACAAGCAGGTTGTGGAGGCATGGCACTGTTGTGCCCAATGCCCCCACAGCCTGCAAAGGCTTGTCCCCCGTCCCCCAATTCTGTGGCACGCTGCTGCTGACAGTAGTTCAGCCAGTGTGTCACAACTTTACAAAAAATCAGCCGCTGCAATCAGGGTCTGCCTCGTCATTGTAGCGTCAACCATCCGCTGCAATGAGGGAACGACCCATCATTGCAGGGCGGGATGTAGGATGTCTGATATTGTTTGTGAACATGGCAGTGGCTTGGCGCCGTATTCACAAACAATATCTACCCCCCCATGTTTATTTGCCGATGGGGGAAGCCCACTCTCCTTCGGCATACTGTACCCCCCGTTTTGTTGTCTGCCGACAGTGTGCCCAATCTCCGTCGGCATAAACGAATCCCCCCTTTTGTTGTTTGCTGACGGGGTGCCGAATCCCCATCGGCAGAAATGTATCCCCCCTTTTGTTGTTTGCCAACAGGGTGCCCAATCCCCGTTGGCAGAAATGAACCTCCTCTTTTGTTGTTTGCCAACGGGGTGCCCAATCCCCGTCAGCTACAGCTGCCCCAAGCAAGACTCGGTGGCACGACATGCCCCTCCTTGTAAAGGTAAAAACGGTCCCATGACGTTTTTTTCACCTGAAAAAGGAAACGGTCCTCGTAGTCTCTGGGGCCCCTCCCACAACCCTCACCCACCCACTGTGCACCCTGCCTCCCCACACCCCTCACCCCATACTTACCTCTGGAGCTCGGCATGATGATCTTTTGTGGACCGGGAACACGTCTGCACTCTTCAAAGCCGACCACGAACTGAGGAAATGCAGGTAAGCTGTATAATGTAATGAATAGGGTTTTTTCAACTTTAGTGCATATCTTGGGCATTTTGGGAATTTTTTCACCAAATTTTCAACATGGGGTTTTGGGACCTCCTCATGAATTATTGAACTGTCATGGTGTTAATCGGCCCTGAAAGGTGGTTTCAAGAGTCACTGTGCGGAATCACCCTTGGAGCCAATTAATGAAATGACAGTGCCAGTGTTCATGAGGTGCGCTCTCAAAAAGCCTATGTTGCAAATTTGGTGGAAAAAATCCAAAAAATGATTGTTTTACGAGCGTGCATTGTGCAGTTGCTGCGTACGCTCTTAACTTCGCAAATTTACAATATTTTCACACCAGACTTTCAACATTGGCATTTTGTCACACCTTCTTGTGAGCAGTACAGCTGTCATTGTTGACATCCTGGCCAAAATGTGTTTTTGCACTTCCGGCACAGAATAGCATGGTCGCTGTGGAAAATCAGTGTTCAGGACCGATTAAGAAAATGACAGTGACACCACTGTTAATGAGTAGAGGTCCTAAAATGCATATATTGAAAATTTGGTAATGATACTCCATAAAATGACTGTTATGAGCGTATGTTGCGCAGTTGGCACGCACGCTCGTAGCTTCGTGAATTTATAAGATTTTCACTCCAGATTTTCAACATTGCCATTTTCCCAGACCTACTTATGAACAGTGCAGCTGTCATTTTTCCCATCCTGGCCAAAATCTGTTTTCGCACTTCTGGCGCAGAATAGAGCGGTCGCTGTGGGAAATCACTGTTCGGGACAGATTAAGAAAATAACAATGATACTGTTCATGAGCAGAGGTCCTAAAATGCCTATGTTGAAAATTTGATGATGATAACCCATCACTTCGACTGTGTTACAAGAGTGTCGTTGCACTTTCGCTGCCATGAACTTCACAGATTTGTGATATTGTCACCCAGATTTTCAACAGTGCCATTTTTCCACACCTCTTTATAAGCAGTACAGCTGTCATTTTCACATCCTGACCGAAATGTGTTTCACAGTTCCGCGCAGAATATCGTGGTCACTGTGGGAAGTCAGTGTTCGGGACAGATTAAGAAAATAAAAGTGGCACTGTTCATGAGCAGAGGTCCTAAAATCCATTATGTTGAAAATTTGGTGATGAAACTCCATAACATGACTATTTACTGGCGTCGTTAAAGAGACTGTTTCCAGCACCCTTGTAACTTCTAAATTTGCAATACTGTCCGCCACATTTTCAACAGTGGCATTTTTCACAACTCCCTATGAACACTACAGCTGTCATTTTCACATCCTGGCTAAAATATGTTTTTGCACTCCTGCCAGACAATAGCACGGTCACTCTGGGAAATCAGTGTTTGGGACAGATTAAGATTGACCAAGCGACAGGGGGTAGTGACTGAGCTCAACTGAGCTCTGTCGGGACTGCTGCAGATTTGTTTGTGGACAGACAAAGGCCCCAACACAAGAGTCCAGTACAAAAGGGCAGCCTGCAGCACTGGGAGAAACAGAACGAGTGAGGGAGGGAGGGGGAGTGAGCGACCTCACCGAAGTGCTGTCAGGACTGCTGCGGATTTCTTTGTGGGCAGAAAAAGGTGTCAATACAGGCAGGGGGCCCAGTACAAAAGGCCAGCCTGCAGCGGTGGGAGAAACAGTATGAGTGAGTGAGACAAGGGGACTTAGTGAGCTCAACGGAGCTCTGGGATTTTTTTGTGGGCAGAAAAAGGCGCCAATGCAGGCAGGAGCCCCATACAAAAGGGCAGCTTGCAGCACCAGGACAAACAGAAATGAGCGATGAGAGAGGGAGACTGCGCGACCTCAATGGAGCTCTGTCGGGACAGCTGTGGATTTCTTTGTGGACGGACAAAGGTGCCAACACAGCCAGGAGCCCTATACAAAAGCGCAGTCTGCAGCGCCAAGAGAAACAGAATGAGCGAGTGACAGAGCGGTAGTGAGCAACCTCAACGGAGCTCTAGTGTGACTGCTGCAGATTTCTTTGTGGGCAGAAAATGCGGCAACGCAGGCAGGAGCCCAATACAAAAGGCCAGTTTGCACTGCCTGCAGAAATGGAATGTGAGAGTGACAGAGGGGGAGTGAGTGAGCGAGCTCAGTAGAGCTGTGTCGGGACTGCTTCAGATTTCTTTCTGGCCAGAAAAAGGCGCCAGTGCAGGCAGGAGCCCAGTACAAAAGGGCAGCCTGCAGTGCCAGGAGACACAGAATAAGCGAGTGAGGGAAGGGGAGTCGGTGAGCTCAACGGGGCTCTGTTGGAACTGCTGCAGATTTGTTTGTGGGCAGAAAAAGGCAGCAATGCATGCAGGGGCCCAGTACAAAAGGGCAGCCTGCAGTGGCAGGAAAACCAGAATGAGTGAGTGAGCTCAACAGGGCTACATTGTAACTGCTGCAAATTTCTTTGTGGGCATAAGAAGGCAGCGACGCAGGTAGGAGCCCAGTAGAAAAGGGCAGCCTGCAGCACCGGCAGAACAGAATGAGTGAGTGAGAGAAGGGCAGTGAGCGAGCTCAACGCAGCTTTGTTGGGACTGCTGCAGATTTCTTTGTGGGCAGAAAAAGGTGCCAACAGAGGCAGGAGCCCAGTACAAAAGGGCAGCCTGCAGTGCCAGGAGAACCAGGCTGACTGAGACAGTGGGAGTGAGCAACCTCAACAGAGCTCTGTTGGGACAGCTGTGGATTTCTTTGTGGGTAGAAAAAGCCACCAACACAGGCAGGAGCCCAGTACAAAAGGGCAGTCTACAGCACCAGGAGAAACAGAATGAGGTAGTGAGAGAGGGGGAGTGAGCCACCTCAATGGAACTCTGTCGGGACAGCTGCGTATTTCTTCCTCAGCAGAACAAGGTGCCAATGCAGGCAGCAGCCCAGTACAAAAGAGCAGCCAGCAGCACCGGGACAAACAGACTGAGCCAGTGACAGAGGGCCACTGAACGAGCTCAACAGACCAACGCAATCAACATTCGGCATTGACAAATGCTTGTTTTTTAAAGTGAGTATCTCTACATTCTGGGTCGAAAGGCATGTTCTCCTGTTTGTGGCAATATTGCCTGCAACAATTAAACTTCTCTCTGAGCATGTACTTGCTGGTGGGCATCCGAGTTGTTCAACAGCTACCTATGTCAAAGAGAGCCAAATGGTCTTTTTTAGGTAACAGTACAATAGAGGCTTATCTTCTTCTCCTAGTGGCACATTCTTCTCTAAATAATCCTGTATCATTTTGTTTGCTGGCATCTCAGGTACCACTGTTTCAGAAAGTGACTTGCCATGCTTTTTCATCAAGCCATAGTCAGACAGTTGTTCCCAGAGGAGTTTGTCATCAATGGTGTCTTCCTGGGGGTGCAGCAGCAGTAGCATCTCTAGGTGTTAGTTGACTTGACACAAATAAGTGACTCCTGTGATGTTCAATAGTAGCACTGAAAACACATTGGGATCCTCATTCCCTCTCCTTCACCTGGCCTGTCAGTGTGATTGCAAGGGATGATGATGAGTGTTCTTCTTGTGCTCTACTTGTATTCCTGGTCTTGTTTTTGTGCCACTGATGCAGAGATCAAATAGATAAACCAGGCTTTATAGGACTTCTGATTCTTATCACATTCTTGTACATCAAAGAATGTCTCGAACATGTCTTTGAACCGAGGGTCCAAGATTGTGACCAGGATGTAGTGGTCAATGCTATACATTTCTGAATTGTGTGTCATTCCATAAATGTGATCTTGTCCTTTCTACTGGATTGACTGCAGTGGTATCCTCCTTGTCCTCATATTGAGTTTTTATACAAGCAAGTTGCAGGTTAATGAGGGCAATGATGGGGAGTACCTGACTTAGACCAGCTGCATCAGCAGTTACCACCTGTGTGGCCTCATCAGCGGGCTTCAGCACAATGCAGAGGGTCTGTATCAGATGCTACTGATTTGGTCTGAGGTTTACCTCTCCCTTGCCAATGCCATGCTCAACAGCATATTGGTGGATAGCCTTCTGTTGTTCTAGCAGCCATTGCATCATGTACTAGGTGGAATTCCATGTTGCTGCCACATCTTATTTCAGGTGGCGGAAGGGAAGTTGGTTCTATTGCTGAATGTTTCAAAAACAGATTTCTGCCTTTACAGAATGGCAAAAATGACTACAGACCTTTTTGGCCACACCTACACATGTCTGCAAAGTGATGCCTTTCTCATCTAGGAATTTCTGAACTACCATATTTATACAGTGAGCAAAACATGGAGCATGTGTATAATCCTTATCGTTACAGAGCTAGTGTGCTGCCTAAAACTAATATTAGTTTTTAAAAGCAGTCAACCATTACCTTTTATAACTGAGGTACTTTTACTTTTCCCTTTGGTTAATTAGAAGATTGTTTACCTGATGTTAGTAGGTGTGATATGTGGGACAGTGCTCTGCCTGGCAGCTGTCATGTCTATCTGTATTCCATCCCCATGTTTACCTGATGTTAGTAGGTGTGATGTATGGGACAGTGCTCTGCCCAGCAGCTGTCATATCTATCTCTATTCCACCCCCACTACATCAGCATTGTGACCTCAGTGACTAACATCAGTGCTGCTTAGGAACAGCCACTTTGTGGCTGTCAAGTCAGTCACCTGTAACGTCACTGTTCGTGAGATCACATCGCTGATGATGTAGTTGGGGGCAGACAGATACTGTCATCTGCCAGGCTAAGAGCTGTTCCTCACATCCAGAACAATATTATTGCACAGAAGACTTTTTAGTGAGCAAAAGGAAAAAGAAAATACTTCATAAATAAGAAGTTACAACTGACTACTTCTCAAAATTTGTATTATTTTCCTGTCTGTCTGTTATGGCTCCACTAGCTTTTTAACTGTCTTTATAATATTCATTGCATCATCTGACACTATAAATCTTAATGTGAATGAGTATGGTATCACCCACTCATCAAATTTCTGCTAAAGTGCAACTAGTTTTCCTGCATGATGGTCATTATCAAAGCAATCAGTACATAAAGCCGTCTGCTTGCGGAGGTTAGAGGGCTGGTGATTTGCAACTACAGCTGCTGCTGCTGGCAAGTAACCCAGAGGAGGAGGAGGAGGAGGAGAAGGAGAACAAAGAGGGGAACTTGACCTAATGGGCAGTCACTGCCAGGTAATCAGTAGTCTGACCGCTGGTCCACATTTCAGTGGTTGTGTGAACTGCTGGAACAAATGATGCTTTCAGAGCAGATGACATGGTATTACAGACACTCTGTCACAAATCTGGAAGACAAGGTGTATAGGAACTAGTGACCACTGACCACTAATACTTTAAGACATAAAAGTTTAAGTGTGTACATGCCAGTAGTAAAACATCCTAAAACTTACCATTGTTTCAGGGTGACCAAATATTCCTTCCTGAGGTGGAAGGTGGTTCTGAATTCCAAAAAGTTTTATGTGTAGTCACTTTCTCTTCCATTTTTATACAGCAAACATCCAATGAAGTGTGCTCAAAAACCAGGTCAAAACAGATGCATACTAATGGATATGTGGCTACACATACAGTCATGTTATACAGATTTAAGCAGTAAATTATATATTTTAAATTCATCCTTTTTGATTTGATTATTTTATAACTACTGCTCAGCTCAAACAAGGCATTACTTACTTTGTCAGTTCCTGTTTATATTTCTCTGTAATTAAGTAAAAAAAGTTAAAAAATGCCAACTCAAATAGTAGCTCACTTAGGAATCAACTTAATAAAATTCATTACTTTAAGCAACTTAGATTCTGTTTGGATTTTGATTTTAATTGGCTGTAAACAAAGTACATATAAATACTGGTAATCACTCTTGTGCCTACTATACAGTACTTCTGTGTAATAGCATAACTTGTATTATCACTGTTTCAATGCTTATTCTCATACTGCTCTGTCCTTGGAAACACTGTGATCCACTACATAGCCAGGTTCGCATGCTGACTTAGCCTTCCATTATTCAAAGTATTAGTTCCATAGCCTATTCAAAGGCATTTCAAAACTTCACATTTCCTACCTTTACGTGCTTTCTCATCTTTCTCAGCTCCTTGGCCAGTTAGAGTTAAGTGCTTTTTTTCCTGAACCTGACTGCTGGCTTCTATTGTTGTTATCCCTGGTGGTGGACATGGCTGGGGATTTTTGATCCCTCAGAGGTGTGGGGGTCAGTGGGCTAAAGAACTGAAGAATGGAAGATGTCGGAGTTATGCATCAGCTACCACTTGAATGATTTTCTTCCTATTCCTCTCTACCTGGTTCACTAACGTTTTCCTTCCCTTGCTCATCATCAGTACCATTCTCAGCTTCACTGCCTGGTGGTGCTGCTGCTGTTGTGCATTCACATGCCTTCTCATATTGAGATCTGTGAGACTTCGGCCAATGCCTTTTCATGGTAGATGTTCCCAGCCTTGTTCCCTCCTTACCCTGACTAAGCCTGACTTTACATAAAAGACACACTGCATGTGTCCCTGATTCTTTGACCACATGAAAGAAATACCACACCTCTAATGTCACCAGTTTGGGCTTTCCTCCTGGTACTCTGCTGTTTCCTAATGGCCTGCTTCCACATCACTTGGTCCTCTCCCTCTACCAGTTCTTCAGGTTCAGGGAATGTGTCTTCTTCCTCTACCATGTGTCCTTGGCCACCAGTCTCACCTGTGTCTTTATATGCTGTCATTTCAGATGCTTGTGTTCCCCTTGTCATTTTGTAGTCTCTTATTTTACCACCAGTTTCAGTCTTTATTGACTTCTTACATGCACGGGCTCCAAGTTCAACTCCACCTGTTCCTCCTCCTCCCTCTTCTTAGAACTGCTGCTGCTGTCACTTTTAGGTATATAATCACTATCTGTGTTTCTGTCTCCAAGCTCTGCCAAACCACTTTGTTCTTCCTCCTCTGCCTGTGTCACTACCTGACGCACTTCTTTCTTTTTCCTTTTTTCTACAGTAATTGGTGATGTTGCAACTCTTGCAGTGGCACTGTGAGTGGTTCCTACAATATGTTATACTTTACGGACTGTTTGACTACTGTCATCTTCCTCTACACTTGTAGTTCCCACTGAAGCAGCAATTCTATGACCAAGCCCACTCCACTTTGGTTTTTCTTCGATGTGACTGGTTGATCCCATGCCACCATCTCCTTGGCCTCTCTGTTGCTTCATTTCCTAATGCTTGCTACAGAACTCTGTCACTTAGGTGATAGACTTTTTTTATTGTATTATTTATTTTTACTTTTTAATTTATTTTAAATTTGTTATTGTATGGAATGTCACCAAGGGTTGTTGGTGGCCAGGCACTGACATGCCTGCCACCTAGCACACATTTGATTCCCACTGCCCAGATCTCACTGCAACAGCACAGCTCAGGATGACACACCAAACACAGGCTGCTTCAAGACTCAGCACGGGAAGGAACTGTGACAACTTGGGGGAATGTGAAAACTGCTGCAATAAAAACAAGCATTTGTCAATGCCGAATGTTTACCACTTGCATTGCTGTCATATTTATCCAGGATAGCCCAGCTGAAAGGCAAGTTATGTTTTCAGTGGAGTCCAACTTTAACAATGCATTTTTCCCAGGATAGCGCAGCATAGATGCACAGTACACTGGGGGCTCTGCTATACTGGGTCCTGCTTTTATGCATTTTTACTAAGTATTTACCCAGGATAGATAAGATGAGATGCAATATCTCATTTTCAGTGGTGTTCTGCATTTACACATTTTTAGATTGTATTTAACCAGGATAAGCCAGCTAAGAGGCAGTATCTGACTTTCAGTGGACTCCCACATTTTGACCCCACATTTCCAACAGTCTTTTTATTACCTAACCTATGATCAAGACAGGTGAAATTTTTTAAATTCCATCTTAAAGGTAATTTTGCAGTGTTGACTGCGAAAACATGTTTCAGAGGGGATTTGAAAAATGACACCTGTCATGTTCAGGTGGTGGGGTAACACAAGAGATATGCTGAACATTAGGGGCCAAAATCTACTAAATAAAGATATGAGTAAACGGAACAATTTAACATTTCTTCATAACTTAGTTGTGGTTTTTTTTTTCAAATTTTGACCCTACATTTTCTTCATAGTCTTTATGGCCCCTCCTTCTGAACATAACCAATGCATTTATAAAATACTGGCCAAAACGTCATTTCACACCACAAGTTTGAAAACACATTTTAGATAGGATTTGAAAAACACCTGTCATGTTCATGAGGTGGTGTGAAAAAATGGCTGTCAGACATTTGGGGTCAGAATACTGAAAATTATCAAAGTTATGAGTGAGTGTTGAAAAATGTTAATGTACTTCATAACTATTGTTTTTTAATAGTGTTCCCCATATTATTTACATAGTCTTCTTATGACCCCACCTCATTAATTAATTTCTTTATACGGTAATTCAAAAAATGCCTTTGAGCACAAGTGCTCTTTTGCAAAGGTTCACGTCTGACATAAAAGGAATGAGAAACCCCACATACATTCATTAGCTCAGGAACAGCCTGGCCAGGTACAAGTAAAAATAAATTAGCAGTAAATGTAATATACACACTTTAGCATAGCTGTTCCAGGGGGAATCCGATGGGTGAAAGTGCTCAAATCCCACCCGAAAGGTGATTTCATGGAGTGAGTGTGAAATCACTTTTCAGGCTAGATTTTAAGAATTTCACCATCCTTGTTCATGAGGTGATATCCCAAAAAGGCCATGCTGAAATTTTGGGGGGAAATGCTAAAAAGATGACCAAGTTATGAGTACAAACTCAAAATACATTGAAGTACATTGAACCACATTCTGTACCTCATATCTTCAGTTTCCATTCTCAGTCTGGCATTGAAGAGTGAAAATGTGTCTCCTGTCCAGAGAGGATTACAATGTTTGACCCAGATAGGCAAGTAAGGGATAGGGGGTGTGGGGTGGTGGTTGCTGAGTGTGGGATCAGGTGGGAAGAGGGTAACAGTGGCGGGGGGGGCAGCAGCAGCAACAGACATCAATAGACCATTTTCTTTTTTACAGGATGCATAAAAATAAAAAAGACTGAGGGATGGTTTTCTACATTTCAGATACAGACACTGGGGACTGGGCACCCCAGTGTTGGCTTAACCTCTGCTGGCATGGGAAACAATAGGAAGGTGGGAAGGATATGTGGCAGAGGGTGGGATTACAGGAATTAGAAAAAAAAATTAAAAAACTACAAGGGATGGTTTTCTTTATTTCAGGTACTGATGCTGAGAGCTAGGCACCCCAGTGTCAGTGTTATGTTTGGCAGCACTGGGAGTAGGCTCCCCAGCATTGTACAGTGAAAATGGGTGGGGTGGAGGGTACTACCCAACACCAGGGATTGGACACCCTGGAGTCAGAAAATTAAGAAGGAAGGTGGAAGCAATGAGAGGTGGGAGGAATATTTGGCAGAGGGCAGAAGGGAACAGCAAGATACCTCAGAGCTCAAAAGCCCACCAGCTATTAGCTAAGCAGTGCAGTTAATGCCTAAAAGGAAAAAGGAACCCCCTTAGCTGCTCTGTGCAGCAGGTCAGTCAGCCAGAACGTGGCATTGTGCTGTATTAAGTCAGTTAGCTGTTCTTTGCCTGGCTCCTTCTCAACCCCATGAGAAAGCACCTGTAGCAGCAGTGAGAATGATTTACAGCTACAGTAATAAAGTCGGCTAAGTACTAGTTTTTTTCTTCTGTCAGTCCAGTCTCCTAGTGTCCATCTGATGCTCCCAGTTTGTGACTCAGCTTGTTCCTAAATCCCAAACATGAATGCCAACAGGCAGTCGCAACAGGTTTCAGCTGGTGGCAGTGTCCCTTGGTGCGGTCTTCCTTTTCCTTCTTAGCAGCGCAGCTGTCTTTGTCTCAGTGGAAGCCGGGGAGTAAATGCCACTAACATTATGGTTCCATCTCCGGGTCCCCTAGTTGCTAAATAGTACAGCAGCAAACCTGAGGGGGGAGCAAACATTCACAACTTTCACAAGTTAGGGGCAGGCTTCAGGCTAAGTTGGGGATGTAGTCAGAATTTGCATGTCAGCACTCAGCACAGTCACTAAGTTCATTAGGGCAGTCTCAAGAAGGAGAGACACCAAGCAAGAGCATGTTTATGGTGGTCATCACGGCCATATGGAAATTAAGCAAGCAATGCAGGGTGGTGGTACAGGCTGCTCAAGCAGGCTCAGATTTGGGACATTGCGCATAATGCAGAGCAGTTAAGAGATATGGGAAGGATTGTTTTTCCATTGGGGGACCACAGCAGGCTGATCATGATGTTGATCAGCTCTACTTTCTGGGCAATGTTGTGCAGATCAGTGGAAAGAGCTGCCCTATGCTTCAGGTGGCTCTTTTCTTTGAATGTCATGCAGTATCCATGCAGTAATCCCAGTAGAGTGTCATGATCAGTCTGCCTGACTGGTCTGACACTGTTGAGCCCTTTGCAGATTGCTGTATATTGGACCGACAGTAACACACCTCTCAAAATCCACTATCATACCAACATGCTCGCTTTGCACAAGTGCAAAGATAAAAATTACTTTATTTTGAATTTGTCGGGATGCCACCAAGGTGCCAGCTATCAGTAGGCAGGCACTACTGACTCACTGCAAGCTGGCACACACTTGCTGTCCACTGCCCAGATCACACTGCAACAGCACAGCTCAAGACAACACACAAACACAGGCTTCTTCAGTGCTCAGGAGGAGGAAGGAACTACAGCAGCTTGGGAGAATGTGAAGACTGTCACATTAAAAAAAGGACTTTATGTTAAATTTTTTAATGGAATGCCACCAAGGGGCCAACTACCAGTAACTGGGAACCAACATGCTGACAGCTGGTATGCTGGCTGCTCACTGCCCAAATCACACTGCAAAAGCACAGGATGACACACACACACAGGCTGCTTCAGGTCTTGGGAGGAGGAGGAAAGAACTGCAGCAACTTCAGCAACTTGGGGAATGTGAAGACTGCCAGAAGAGAAAAAGGAACATTTATCTTAAATTTTTTATAGGATGCCATCAAGGTACCAATAACAGTGGCCAAGCACTTGTCCAGCGTGCCATCAGATGGCACGCACATTTTATCTACTGCCCAGACCACACTGCAAATACACAGCTCCAGATCACAGACAGACAGACAGACAGACAGACAGACAGACAGACAGACAGACAGACAGACAGACAGACAGACACTGCTTCAGGACTCAGGAAGAGGAACAAGAAACTGTTGAAAGTTTGCAACTTGGGCAGACATAAAGATGTTGAAGATTGCTGCAAGAAGAGTCTGTATGCCCTGCTAAAATACTAGCTCTCAATGAAAAAAATAATTGTGTGCCGCACTGCTGATGAGATTAGGCAAGCAGACACTGGCAGACTGCCACCTCATGCATCATCTACCAAAGAAGCTTATAAGTATGATGACTCCAGGAACCCTAAATGGCTCTGTGAGCATAGCTGATAATGAATAGGAGATTCCATTCTGCCTGCAGAGCACTGAGGCAGTAACCAGACACCGCCAAGCTAATTTAAACTGTAATGAGACCAATATACTCACTAATACACAAGAAACAATTACAACTGTGTTCATCAAACTAGAAAAGCTTAAAACAGCAGTGACCAACACTTGGTACAATAAAGATAGTATAACAGAATATAAAAATTGAAAATGGGCACCAAGAGGGCTAAGATTCACTACGCTACCGACAGTCGGAATAGAAAACTTCAGGCTAGAGGATGAATGGCTTTAAATTCTGACACATTTTTCATCTAGACTTGTAGATGTCATAATTAGAGAAGATCAGCTCAGATATGATGAAACTGATCAACAAATTAGAGTTACAAAGGAAACTAATGCCATTTAAAAATCACCCCGTTTCTGGAATTGAATGAAAATATGCAAAAGAAACTTACTAAACATGAGCTTGAAAGAAAAGAAAGTAAAAAAAAAACAAACTTACAAAGAGATAAGGATTACACTGAGAATAAGATATTTGGTTGGTCTGAACAGGAATAACAATATAAATCAAGCAGTATAGGTAATTACGTAGCCTATCAAGAGGTAACTCCTGAAACAAAAAATGGAAAAACAAAACAATGAAAGGTACCAAACAAAATAAAAGATCAAGCTGTGAAAGTGAAAATCAAAACAAAGCTGTGGTGACTTTCGCAGATATTAGTAAACTAAGTAATGAAAATACTAAGGATACAAGATCTCAAAAATCAAAAGGCAAGTCAGAAACAAATGAAAAAACTGGAAAATCAGGAGGGGTGGACAATATAAGAGAAGGAGGGAGTTGCTGAGGACAGAGATCAGTGCTGGTTTTTACAGAGCACACAGAGAAATCAGTAATCAATTTAACAGATAAAGCTCTGACAAAAACTCAAACTGTACTTCTTTGAAGGGGACTACTGGGCCCCGAAGGTCCCTTTTTCAGGGGCTACCCAAGGAACAGAAGCAATACAATACATGCAATCAGGTGTTCCAGAAGCAATACAATACATACAGTCAGGTGATACAAGGTTAAGAGAAGTAGACAAGATAATGAGGATAACAGTACAGGCAATTATTCAAATCATATACCATAAGTGCAACACTTGAAAGATTTAAGAATTTAAGGCATGATTTAATGTAGGTTAAGGTGAAAAGAGAGAGGGGATGGGTGTTGTGATTAGGATCTGGGGTGATTATCCTATACCCTCACAGTGGCATGAGCTTGTCCTGAGCAAATGGGACTTAAGCCTAGTACAAAAGATTGGTAGCGAGGGGGCTTCCTGTACTAGAGGTGGGAGAGTGTTCCACAGTTTAGGGGCTGTGAGAGTGAAGGAATTGCCTCCCCTGTGAGTCTTGATTCTGGGGATTGCCAGTAGGGACCGGCCCGAGGTCCTGAGCATTCGAGGGTTAGGCTTAGCCATGATTATTCCTGTTAGGCTTGGTGGGGCCACCGGGCTCTGCAATTTGTATGCATGGCAGAGCAGGGGATACTGTAGACGAGCCTCGAAAGAAGGCCATTGCAGCTGGGCTAGTGAGATGCAGAGGTGGCTTCTTGGTTGACACATTGTCGCAAACCTTGCAACCTTGTTGTACAGGACCTGAAGCCTGCTAACCTTGCCCTTTGCCATGCCCCGGATTACCGGGCCAGCATAGGTTAATGTGGGTAGGAGGACACTGGAGGCGAGTGCTCCTCTAACCTCTGGGATAAGTTGTTTTTTTAGCCTGTACATGGTGCCGAGTTTGACATGGATAGACCTTGTTACTTGGTCAATGTGGGGCTTAAAGGTGAAACCCTGGTCAATAGTTAGCCCTAGGTATTTTATGTTGTCAACTATGTCTATTCATTTATCCCCAAGGGTAGTAAGTTTTAGGGAATTGGTCCGATCCTGGCAAAGGGATCTAGGACCAAACAGCAAGGCTTTAGTTTTTGCTGCATTGAGGATCATTCTGTTTGATGTGAGCCAGGCCTCCATTGTGTTTAGGTCCCCTTGTAGGAGAGGGCCCAGATCATGTGGTGTAGACCTGGATCAGTAGATGATAGTATCATCTGCATATTGAACTACTGAACTATCCCCACAGTGTCGGTTTAGGTCATTTGTGAAGAGAGAGAGCAGGAGGGGGCCAAGAATTGAGCCCTGAGGCACACCCTCCTTGGTGGGTAAAGGGGTTGAAAGCTCTCCCTTCCAAATGACCCTCAAGGAGATGCCTGAGTGCCTTGAAGCTTAGTAAGAAGGTTGTGGTCCACAAGGTCAAATGCCTTGGGCAAGTCTATGAAGATAGCACCTGTTGACATGCCCTCATCCATTGCCCTGAATAGGTCCACTGTGAGTTTGATGAGTGCCGTGTCTGTTCCATGGTTTGCCCAAAAGCCATGCTGTGAAGGGGCTAGGATTTGGTGGAGCTCCAGGTAATCTCAGTTGCCCATGAACTAGCCTTTCTTGCAATTTGGCCAGGGTACACAGCAGGGAGATGGGCCTGTAATTGCCAGTTTGTTCACGAGAGCCACCCTTGTAAATGGGGACCACGTTGGCAGCCTTCCACTGTTATGGAATGTACCCTTCAAGTAAAGACCTGTTGATGATCCAGGTCAGAGGTTTGACCAGGGACAGTGCACCTTCCTGTAGTAGCCTTGGGCTGATTCCATCTGGGCCACCAGAGCCTTTGTGTTTGAGGGCTATCAGAAGTTTATGGACCTTGGTCACCTTGACCATTCTCTGGTGAAATTGGGGTCTGTTCAGACAGGGAGATTCATCAAAGGTCTGTACAGGCATGGGTGTTGGTGGCCCTACCTTGTATGCATCAAGGTTGGTGAAGTGGTGGTTGATTGCTGAGGCTATAAGCTGGCAATCACTGATACTGTCCTTGTACCTCAATTTGACCTTGTGCCTCCTTGGAGTTGCCCTTAAGCAGTTCATTGATTTGTGCCCAGAAAAGCTTAGGGTTCCCCAGTGTGGACCATTGGAGGTGGATTACATACTCCTTTTTGGCAAGTTTGATGTCTAGCTTACATTTATTTCTTAGGGTTTTGTAAGTAAACAGGTTTGTGGGAAGGAGGGAGAGACGGCATTTCTTCCAAGCCTTGTCCCTTCTTTTCATCTGAGATTTTACAGAGTGGGAGATCCATTTATGGCAACCTCCTTTTGTACGAAGTTTTTTGAAGGGGCAAAGAGAGATGCCACATTGAGGAGTGAGTTTTGGAAGTAGGCAAAGGCCTCGTCCAATGTCAGGAGGAGCCTAATCGGGCTCCAGTCCAGGCTACTTAGGTAGTCATAAAATTTTGCTGGCATGAAATTGGAGAAGTCATGTACTGTGAGTATTCTGAAGTTAACAGGTTCAGGCTAGATGTGGAACTTTATAAAGTGTTTCAGAAAATCAGATTAAAGTACCATTATTTAACTAATAGTGCTGTTAAACAATAAGGTACAGTACTTGATGGTAATTCAGTTATAGAAAGCAAGGAGCATTTTTTCTGAGTAAAATGTCTGATGTGTCAGCAGATCAATTACTGGACACAGTTATAGAAATGATCAACAATGAAATAGTCACTGAAGATCTAAAAAGTAAACAGGAAATAAGAATACTGCTGTTCAGATCTATATCTCATTTTGATCCCACTTTGATTAAATACAATACCATCAATAGTTTTGAAAGAGTAGTACAAGCTGAAATAGATACTGTTTCAGGAAAAATGGCCTAAATGCTACCCAAACATTGGCAAAGAAGAAAATGAAGCACTTCATATTATTTAAGGCTGGATAGCTATGATAATTAAAACAGCGGATAAAGGCAGAAATATTGTATTATGGCCCTTGGAAATGTATCACACAGAGTGTTTAGCTTTCCAGCAAAGGCTTTTGTCAGTACTTGAACTGTAATTCTACTGATATCATCTGGATTAATGAAAATGAAAGGGACTTTCTAAGAACCAAACCCAGTAGTGGCCACTTTTTACCTGTTAAAAGTGCATAAATGTGTAAATGTTGCCCCACGATATCCAATTTTGTCCAGACTAGGATCTATGATGGAAAATTGTTTTCCAAATGTATTGATTTCTTCTTAAAAGTATAGTTAGGTACACAATATTATGTCACCAACATGATGGATGGCTTGGGAAAACTAAATAAAATTATGTGGCAACAAGATTTTCTGTGGCTCACTTGTGACATTGAATCACTTTATACACCTATTGGGAACAGTTTTGGTTTACATGCTTTAAAAAGACTTCTGAGCAAATTTGACCTTACTAATGTTATTCACCCAGAATTTCTCATGACAGGATTAGCTAAGCTCCTGGAGGTTGTGAGGGCAGCCTGGATCTTCTGCCCTCCCCCAAGCACCACCGATCGCCGGCAAAATTATCAGCTGAGCTCCTGGAGGTTGTGAGGGCAGCCTGGATCTTCTACCCTCCCCCGAGCACCACCAATCGCCGGCAAAATTATCAGCTGAGCTCCTGTAGGTCGTGAGGGCAGCCTGGATCTTCTGCCCTCCCCCGAGCACCACCAATCGCTGGCAAAATTATCAGCTGAACTCCTGGAGATCATGAGGGCAGCCTGGATCTTCTGCCCTCCCCGAGCACCACCGATCGCTGGCAAAATTATCAGCTGAGCTCCTGGAGGTCGTGAGGGCAGCCTAGATCTTCTGCCCTCCCCCAAGCACCACCGATCACCGGCAAAATTATCAGGTAGTCACCCGACCTACAAGGTAGAGCTCCAGCTGCTTGGTTTGCTCTGAGTGAGCAGCAGATTTGAATTTTGGTGCCTTTCTCTAAACAAAGACTGTTGCATTTTTACCATCTGCAGAGCAATGTAGATAGTTTTTCTCTGCCTTGTACAACTCTCTGCTGTTCAGTATTTTTTCTACAAACTTTAGGGAACTTTAAGGGAGACTTTTATCACTGCTTAATTTTGAACCAGGCTAATAGGGTACTTTAATAAGCAACCTCTTCATTTTACATCAAGGCTGGTTTAAAGTAGACCGGAGCATACAAGGCTACAGTATCTGGGTTGTATGTTAAATACTGTAAAGTCATCTGTTTAAAATTCAGTTTATGTGCTTATTCCCGATTTTAGCTGCCTAGTGTGCAGCAGACTGCTTTCCTTAGCACTGCATGATATCTATTTAGCTATCCTAATACGCAAATCTAAATTCAAAACTCAGTTGTATACACTTCCAATTCGAATTCCCCAAACAAATTCACTGTGATTCAGACCCAAAGCAGCTATTTCAAATTCCTGAGCAACAATCATTTAAGCTAAGGCAATGTATGTCTGGGAGCCTCCTACTGCACGTAATTGTTCTGTTCCTATAATTCAACTCCTCCTCCTCTCCCTTACCTGTATAATAAGCCCTGTCTCTTCTCTCCCCAGCTGAGCTCCTGGAGGTTGTGAGGGCAGCCTGGATCTTCTGCCCTCCCCCGAGCACCACCAATCGCTGGCAAAATTATCAGGTAGTCATCTGACGCACAAGGCAGAGCTCAGCTGCTTGATTTGATCTGAGTGAGCAATACCCGCCGGCGCTCTGCGCTGGCTGCCCCACCACCACCCTTGGTGAGCTTGTAGCTGTATAGGCTGTCCCTCATGACCGGCTGAACCAATCATCCCACTTTCCCCTTTGCTCCTTATAAATTCCCAACACTAGTGGCCGTCCTTGAGCTACTGCCAACCAACTCTATTAATATGCTGCCTCTCTCCCTAGCTATGGTCTATCTTCTCATAACCATATCATCTGTCCCACCCTCCTTCTACCCAAAGCAACAAATCACACCAGCTCTCATCACTGAGTTTGCCAAGCAACCTCCCCATTCTTCCTCAAACCTTGCGCACTACCCTATATATCAATGGCAAAACTGGTTACTGGGAGCTGCTATCCTCCCTCCTTCCCTCCTTTCATGCTGGGCTGTCAGCATTAAAGGACTCCACCACACTCGACCCTGTGGCTACCTCGTGTTGTCACCTCCAGCTCCCTAGCCACCGCAAGCCTATAAGGGCCATGCGCCTAGTACAACATCTTCTGTCTCTCCTGCTCCTAGTAGCCAGGGACATTCAATGAAACCCTGGCCCTACCCTCCCCTTTAAGGGACTCCTCTCCTCCCCGGCAAAACATGTACCAAGAGGTTTAAAAATTGTGCATCTAAATATATGCAGCATTCTGAACAAAATAATGTCCCTCCAAACAAGCGTTATATCCCTGTGCCCTGATAGCTTAATCATTACAGAAACCTGGCTGAAGTCTCACAACCTCAATGCAGTACCTGGCTACTCCCTCATTTGGCAGGACCATCAGGGTAAGAGGAAGGGTGGTGGCACAGCCATATACATCTCCTCCAAACTCCAGTTCACCTCGATCAGGCATACCACACCCACGTTGTCAATAGACTCTACTAATCAAAATCTCTCTCCCTCACTCAAGTCCCTTGTACATAGCAGGCTCTTACTGCTCCCTGGACACACTGCTACCTGACATCCTAGATCACATGGGCACCCTGAGGTCCCTCGTGGCTGGGGGCGAGCTATATATCCTAGGGGATATTTCAACCAGAACTGGCTAGCCAGTGCAAGCTCTAAAGTATGAAGTCACATAAATGCATAAACCTGATCCAACTAATAACTGAACCCACTCACTTTAACCACAAATCCCAGAATCACACTCTGTTGGACTGGGCCCTAACCACACACCCCCATCATATTATTGATGCAGGATTACTACCGGACTCTCTCAGCGATCACCACATGATTTAAGTGTTGTGTAAAATATTCAGACCTAAGGCCCCACCTCCTCGTATACTAAATACTAGATCCTACAAATCTCTGAACCTGACCACGCTCCTAAATGACCTAACTAACATCGATTGGTCCTACATCCCTTGGGCCCCCTCCATGGATATGGCCCTAGATTTCTTCACATCCAGATTCCTGTCTATTGAAACTCCCATGCACCACTCAGAAGATCCAGAGTAAGAGGAGCCCACATACCCCAGGTTAACACCAGTCTCTTAGAGCACCTTATAGTCAGGGTCCCTACTTTTCTGCGGCACAGTGGGACCAAGTTCTGTGGCAAGACTACCATTTGCCGCAGAACTTCTGCGGCGGTGGTTTGTAATTTCTGCAGAAGTTCTGCGGCACTAACAAACTACCGCATCACAGTGTCAGCTTGTCATCCTGACTTCACTTTCATGGCAGTAGTTATAGCAATCAGGATGATGGAAAGTACAGTAACACTAGTTCAAAAAATAACAGACTTATAAAAATAATTTTATACCTAAAAAAGCAAAACAAATGTCTCTCCCTAAAGGTCCTAGCCTGTTGCATAAATGACATATGCAGAGGGGATCTTATGTGATAAATAAGGTATTTCTATATGCATGTTATCTATCCTACTAATGAGGTTTCCACTGTATCACTTATTTATTTGTATGTGCTTTCTACACCACTCATGAGGTTCCCACTGTGTATCACTCATATATTTATATGCAATCTGTAACATACATACAAATATGCGTGTGTGTGTGTGTGTGTGTGTGTGTGGTGAGAGACAGATACTGTGTGTGTGTCTGTATGTATATGTATATATGTATATGTATGTGTGTGTGTGTGTGTTTATATATATATATATATATATATATATTTTTTTTTTTTTTTTTTAATTTCCATGAACTTGCATCCTCATTCATACAGGTCCCATTGGAAATGGAATAGAGTGTTATTGCAAAACTCATTTTTCATGTCAACCTGCTTTCCCTGACGCACTGCGTAACACCATCAGGCCATGACATGCATGTGAACCAATTGTGAGATAGAGCTCTCCGGCCCATCACAATGTGTCCACCATGTGACAAAACACTGCACCATACCTTCCCAGGCTCTGAGCAGTGATGTGTTCCACCAATTATTTTGCTGCCCAGCCAGCTCCCAGAGCTAATCTCTGAACCTGAGATGCCGGCACGGAAACACAGCATGCTACCCTCTGGCCCAACAGCTGTCCCTGCACACAACATTTCTCAATAACTTTTAGGTGATTCTATCAACCAATGACAATATGTAATCAATAACCCTGGCAAAAATGCGTACTGTGCAATTATTTATTTAACAGGTCTATTCTTTCAACAGGTCTACACATTATTATATTTCTCTATTCTGGGCATAATTACTTTATTTTTCTTAAAAATGTAGACAGTTAAATTCATTTTACCAGTTATTTATTTTAGATAGCGTCTCTATACCTTAAAGGCACAAACAAGTTTGTACAAAGTGAGGTATGGACTTAACAGGTCTATGCTATTGACAAGGTTTTGTTTAAGTTGGCCCTAGTGCAACAATGTAAGACTGAAAATTGTATTAGGCTGTAGTGCAGGTTGAGCAAATATCACCATGCATGATGTGCTGTGCCACCGTCTCTGGCAGTGGGAGCTGTGGTAGATAAGTGACTGTTCATTTCTGTTGCAGAATGCATCCATTTCATTAGCTAATGTATGATGTTATAGCAATGATAACATCACATTCTGAACATATAGGGGGGTTTTGGATATAAAAACAGGGAAGGGAACCATATTTTATGCATAAACAGAAATATTAATAAAAAATCAGCAAGAAGAGTGAATTCTGCGGCACCACAGAAGTTCTGAGGTAGATTGCAAGTTCTGCTCAAAATTCTGCGGCAGCAGAATTCTAGGGGCCTTGCTTAAAGTCAGGGACCAAGCCTGGAAAGCATATAAGGTAACAGGTACTCTACTGGCTCTACAACACTACCACTCACTACGGAATGCCTGCACGAGACTTAACTGACAGGCCAGATCTAATTATTTCATGTCTGCCCTCCACAACAACTTCACATATCCAGCCCAATTCTGGAAGTCCATTAAATCACTCATCTCCCCACCGGCCCAACCCCCTACACCAACCCTCAATATAGCTGGTATCTCTATCACCGCACCAAGCGCCATAACCACAGAGCTTAACTCCTATTTTACAAGCTGCATGTCCTCTCTCCTCTCATCTCACCTCAGGCCCCCTTCCCCAGATCCCCCAGTTTTTTCCTCACCCACCAACTTTGCCTTTCACCTTGTTACACCCGCAGAGGTATTAAAATTACTTTGGTCACTCAATCCCTCCAAAGGCAAATGCCCCTCGGGACTTGACTCCAAAATGCTCTATCTGCCCCAGCCATAGCCAATCCACTGGGCATGCTTTTTAACCTGTCATTCAGCCTTGGGTCTATCCCATCTAAATGGAAACATGCCACAGTCATCCCCCTTCCCAAAGGCAGTGACCCTTCCTCCCCAGGTAATTACCAACCTATTTCACTGCTCCCCATCCTAGCCAAAATCCAGGAGTGCCTTGTATTAGCCCAGCTCTCACATTTCCTAGACTCCACCTCTTTCTTTACTCCATTCCAGGCGGATTTTAGGAAAAATCATTCCACCATCACCTCTCTCCTCCGACTCACCAACACCATCCTCACGAGGATGGATAAAGGGGAAATAACAGCGTCTATCTTTGTCGACCTGGCCAAGGCTTTTGACACAGTTTTTCACACCCTGTTACTGTCCAAGCTTGCCCTAGCTGGACTGACTGAGCCAGCTACCAGCTGGTTCCAGTCTTACTTGGCGGGCAGGTCCCAGTCAGTCTGTATTGGCTCGGATGTTTCCACCGCACTCCCTGTAACCACCGGGGTCCTCCAAGGCTCGGTACTAGGCCCATTGTTGTTTTTCATTTTCCTCAATGATCTGCCTGTGGCCTGCCCTCATATGTCCATTCACGTGTATGCAGACGACACAGTTCTGTATGCCTCTGGGTCATCCCCCTCCACAGTAGCTGCCTGTCTACAGCAGGATTTTGACACTGTCCAACGTTGGCTCCATTCTCATCAGCTATTTCTAAACCCTAAAAAAACTGTCTCCCTAACATTTGGCACTAGGGCAAAACTTTCCTGTATCCCCACCACCTCCATTTTCCACACATTAGATGGCATCCCCTTGGAGGTCTGTACTTCCTTCAGATATCTTGGGGTCTGATTAGACCAGCATCTGGACTTCACTGCACATATTGACGCTATACATAAGAAGCTACACCCCATGTTGGGTGTGTTATACCGGAATAAAAGTTGCATCCCCCTGCCTACGCAGCAGGCAATCGTTCAAAAGATGGTCCTCCCAATAATGGACTACGAGGATGTCGCCTACAGTGTAACCCCTAAGTCCTCCTTGTCCAGACTAGATCCTCTGTACCACTCATTCTGCCATTTCTCCCTGGACTGCCCTCCCATTACTCATCATTGCTACCTCTACTGTTCATTAGACCTTCCATCTCTCCACAATCGGACATTGATACACTGTGCTAGAATCATTGCAAAATTCTGGTCACAGTCCCTTCCCTCCTACCTTGTGGCTGCCCTGGCTGTTATACCCTCGCTGGCTTACTCACTCAGGAACACTGACTCCCGACTACTTCACATCCTCCACATGTCCACAGGGTCTGGCCAAGCTGCTTTCAGCTACCAGATGCCAAAGTTATGGAATTCCTTGCAAGCTGATACTAGACACTCCACTTGCACTCCTCACCTAAATGTACTTCTTAAGACACACTTCGCCACTACTTGTTCATGCAAGCTGCATGGTTAAGCCCATGCAATCATGATGTCTGCTGTGTATATACCTTGTATACTCCATTATATGGATGCTGTTGTTTGCTCTGTAAACATGCGTGTACTGCTGGCTTCTGCCTGTATTTCATCTTACTTCTGCTGTGATGACTCTGTATGTATATATTGTTGTTGTCAAATTTGTTTATGACTGCATAGAAACTTGAATTTTCTCTGTATTCTCCCTCTCCCCCTTCACCAGGGTGCATCTGGAATCAAGCGGTACCTTGCTTAGTATGCCTTCCTGGTAAAACTCTTAAATAAATAAATAAATGTGTTAAAAAATGTAATTATAGTGCTCCCTCTTTTATCCACCAACCTCCGTACATCCTAAGTTGTGGTGGATAAGAGGGTGACGGATAATAGAGGATAGCATTTAAAGGGGGAGCTAAGCATTTCTGGAAAATGGGACAGGAGCTCACACTGGTGTTAAGCAAAGGTGGTGGATAAAGGGGGGATATAGAGGGAGCACTGTACTTTTTATTTGACAGTAAATGTTATTATCAATGCTGAGCAACAGCAATTTGCACAGCAGTAGTGCCATCATATGCCAGCCTAATCCTTTCATGGGTGGAAGACAGTTTTATTTTGTCTGGACCTAATTCATTTGTGCATAAACTTTATTGCTGGTATAGATTTATTGATATATTTATTTTGCAAGGGGATTTATCTGATACCAAAGGTTTTACGCAACCTCTCGGTTTATTTAAACACAAACTTCATGAATCTCTTGTGGCCAGTGCCTCCTGTGACTGTTTCATATAAACCTGGGATCATCACTGTGATTGGTTCACCTAGACTATGGGCACTCACTGTAAGTTTTCCATACCTTTTTCCTAAATCCCCCCTACCCTTCCCATCAATTTGACAAGGCCTGCTGGCTGCTCCTCCAGCTATACTGGTAGCCCTACCTCTCCCAGTAAGTTCTCCATACCTCTTTCCTAATTACCCAAATGACCTCTCCCTTCAATTTGACGTGGCCTGCTGGCTGCTCCTCCATCTGTACTGGTAGCCACTGTATTAAATTTCTCTACCTTCTCTCATAATCCTTATCCTGTCTTACTCCCTAGCACCTGACTACCACAATCGGTAGCTACCGCTTGCTGCCTCTACACTCACTTTTTTGTTTCTTATGATTGTTTTACCCTTACAGTTCTTCTAATGTTTTATGATGTATTATATTGTGTACTGTATTTCCTATGCATTGTGTTTTTTCATGTACTTTGACCTGGAACCTGTGTAAAAGAACCTCTGGCTCAAAGGTGTTAATCTGAAATTTTCAAAATAAATAAATAAAATTAAACTAACTGGGGTTAGAAACTATCTAGTAATTTTAGCTCAGACAGAGTGTCTTAGATTTAACCCTGATTGCAGCAAGTAATACCATAGAAATGAAGGGTTACAGAAAGGCCACTGCTGGGAATGCCATGCTCCTAGCATTCAGTGCTCATCCCACAAACTAAAAGTTGGTATTCCCTATGGGCAGTTTCTCCATCTCCGGAGAAACTGCTCCAGTACTGAAAATAAGTGATCACCTGATTTCAACAGACAGATTATTAGACTAACTTCCTCAGGGAAGCTTTCAGTAAAGCAGTCTCGATAGAGGGTCTCTGTTAACACCCAGAACTAGGAACACAGGAAATAGCAGATTAGTATTTGTGATAGAATTTAATGGATTCTCTCACACAATGGCCAATATTATTTGACAGAATTGGAAGATCCTGCTCACTGATAAAGTACTGCTGAATCACATTGGCATAGCCCCTTTAATACATTAGCAAGATCTGAAAATCTAGCAGATAAAAAGTGTAGTAATCACTTTGTGCCCCACAAAAGTTAATCCGTGTTTGACAGTATTAAGAACATAAGATTTCAGGCAAAAGAAGGTGGTAAAAACATCTGAATTGCCTATTAGTTCTCACTATATTTACCCTTTTGATCTTTCCATTTCCATGTGGTTATCCAATCTCTTTTTAAAGGTATTTAAGTTTTTATTATAGACCACTAATTGAGGGAGGCTGTTTCAGTTGGATAGCACCCTCTGCGTGAGCCAGCCTTTGTTTGATTAGTTTTACAGTGCTCCCCTGTTTATTTCAGCATATGTCTCCCCCGAGTCGTCATTTGAAGAATTTTCCTGGAGGTTAAGCAGATCTAGTAGTTGTGTCCCAAGCTACCATATGTGTTAAGATCATATCCCCTACTAGTCGTCTTTCAAGGAAGAAGAGGTCCAATGCTTCCAGTATCTCCTCATACAATTTTTCTCCCAAGCCCTCAGTTTGTTTAGTATATCTCTTTAGTCTAATCTGTCACAGTTCTTCCTGGTATATGGACACCAGAACTGCCTTCCATATGTAAGATGTGGCCTTACTAGAGATCTATACAAGGGCAATAGGACCTTCCTTTTTCTATTGAATATGTTCCTTTTAAAATAACCAATGATTTGGCTACATTTTTTGACCATGACATCACACTGTCTGTTCAATGTGAACTTCTCAGTCATAAAAATGCCAAGGTCTTTTTCCCTCAGTTGAGACTTGAATTGTAATATTATCAACTGTATATATAGTTCTATGGTTAGTCTTCCTGAGGTGCATTATAGCACATTTGCTTATGTTAATGTACATTTTGGAATTTTTTTCTCAATTTGCCAGTTTATCAATATTGTAGTGTAATTCTGCAACACTCTCCTCAGAAATAACATGTCCTAATTTTGAATCATCCGCAAACTTAGGTGATCAGCCATCCAAATCCTTGCAGGAGTCCAACACATAAAAATTGAACAGCAGCAGGCCCAGCACTGATCTCTGGGGGACAACACTACTTACTCCAACCAGATTTTATATTTCTACATTAACTTTTACTCTCTGCCACTTCCCTAACAACCAGTTTGTAATCCATTTGAATAAACCACATGGAATACTGACCTTCTGTAATTTTTTTAATAACTTCACATGGGGTACGGTGTCAGTTGTGGAAGTGGATATTGCAATTATGTGATTTAGTGTAGTTGCCACCTCCTATATGTAGGTATGGCCATGAGAATGGTTAAAATCAGAATACAAGAACCTTTAAGAGCAGTCCATCAAAATACAAATGACAGTGCTGTCATGTCAGCAGCCATTTTTTAATCTTATATTTCTCCTCCTTGCTCATCAACCTGCTCACAGTCCCTGCTCAGGTCTGCCACACCTTGCACCAACTCGCCCATCACCCTGCCTTCTCTCAGGGCTTGTTCACCTCCTTGGCAGTTGCCCATGTTATCACCTTCTCACCATGGTGGATGATGGGGGTGGATCTGGTTCCCACTGTAACCTTTGGGTCTGCACGGCACTGGAAGACTGCCTAAGTCAGTGGGTGATGGGCCTGCATGCAGGGCAGTGGCCATCCTGTAGCATGGTTGGGTTGTTTCCCTGTTTTCTTCCCCATCCCGATGCTGACTGACACTGCTTCTTTTTCTGGCCTGCACAGTCACCACATTCTCCTAGGTAGCAGTTGTTCAACAAAAGACTCCCCCAAGAAGAAGAGCATCTGGTGGGATGCTCAATCTCCTCTCCCCAGATGACACCCAGTGAACTAGGTTAATTCCCAAACCCACATTGCCAGCATGGCAGCAGATAAGGTGCTAAAGGCCTCAGTCCTCCACGCCACTGGGCTAGCAGTCGGCAACCATTTTTAAATAGTCCATAATGGTAATGTAGACTTTTTGCAGTTTATGGCTACAGACTGCATACCAGTACCTAAAAGCAGAGGGGACCAAGAAAATAAACTAGCCAGAAGAAATGCAGGGTAAAAAAAATGCATGCTGTGTCACCAGAAGGACTAAATGAAACAACGGATTTATCAGTATTTCTGTAATCTGTGAAATATATGTAGTACTGCTGATTTACATTTCAGTATTAAACTTTTCTAAATTAGTTGTAATCTTTCAAAGAGAGTGATCTACGTTACTAGTGTATTAAATACTGACTGGTGTATGATACCCCCCTTATGTTTTCTTTTTCTTTTCCCCTCCTTTCTTTTCCACCCCCCAATTTTTCCCTACCCCTTTTTATTTCGCATCCTCCCTCCAATCTCTTTACCCTCCAGACTCAAATAGCATGTTCTATCAGTTTTCCTCCCTTCCCTTCCTTTCTCTCTCTCTCTCTCTCTCTCTCTCTCCCCATTCTTTCTTCACTTCCCTACCTGATCAAACTTAATATTTAACATTTCCTGTTTATGGATCTTTTCTATTTTGTACCCATGATATGTACTTTAACAAAAAAGTTTAGGCTGTTTTGCTGTACAGTCATAGAATTGCACCAAAATATAAATTTATCTAAGCTTTTGTGATTAACTACCCAGGCAATAATGCCATAAATAGGTCTCCCAAACTTTACAAATATTTTCTCTCTCCTTTTTTAATATCGTCAGATCTAGTGAGATGATTTGCAGAATTTTCAGATCCTGGCACTTGGTGCAGCATAATCAAGTTCTAACTAAATTTTTCCCCTTCATATGTTTAGAATATCTCCAAGTACCCAGTCTTCAAAAGGAATGCTAGTTACACAACTGAAAACACAGTGACCACGTATAACTTTTTTAGATCTATGGGAAGGGCTCATTTTCAACTCCTTCTGTATTACAGGAATATTGGTCTGTATAATCTTTTGTGTTTCAACTGCTTACCTAATGTTTTATATACAAAATAAATTCTGTATCAAAGAACCTGACAATGATATTCTGTACGAGTGAAGAACCTGATAATAATACTCTGTACGAACATTTAAAATATAAATTCTCTACTATCATGCTATTTTTGGCAGATTTTATCTCCTTATAAAATGAAATTAAATGTATACCATGCAAGGATTTGAATTCATAATTTGTGCATTGATTCAATGCAGAGGTTATCCAAAGTTTTCAAGCATTTATTATTTATTTTTCTGCCACGTGGGAATATGACTTATATGATTTTTGGATCCCTTTACATGGCATAAAATATATCATTCCTTTTTCTTGCTGTCAAAACATTTGAGTTGGATACCTTAATATACAGCTCTGGTAGTGTGCTTTAACTGTGAAGCCTCAATACTGACTGTGTTTTTTATATTCATGAATGAAGTTTGTTTTCAAGTCCTAACATGTCTAATGATGAGTTTACAAGACACACAAATGCATAATGCAGTATGAAACATAACTTTTAAAAAGTTAAACCATATGGTCATCTCACTTTATTAAATGTTTTTATTTATTTTAGTCTTTGGTATTGGGATACACCCAAGAGTTATCAGGGAACTGGCACATGAATTAGCATTGCATGTAACCCATATCTTCCAAAAATCCCTGGATACATCCAGTGTGCCCGATGATTGGAGACAGGCCCTTGTCATACCTATTTTTAAGAAGGGATCTCAACAAGTTGAAAATTGCCGCCCAATTAGCCTGACTTCAGTCTTGGAGAAAATTTTGGAATCCCTCATCAAGGAATATATCCTGGATTATTTAAGTAAAAATGGTAATTCAGACAAGCCACAGCATGGGTTTACCAGGGGCAGATCATGCCAGACAAACCTTTTGGAGTTTTATGGTAGAGTCAACAGGGCTATGGATTTGGGCAGTTCGGTGGATGTTGTTTACCTTGACTTTGCAAAGGCATTTGACAAGGTGCCACATGTAGAACTGATCAGAGCTCTTAGAGAATTAGGAGTACATGAAAAACTTTCTACTTGGGTGGAGTCATGGTTGGTTAATAGAAGGCAGAGGGTTTGTGTGAGGGGGGCATGCTCTGGTTGGGCTGAGGTGTCAAGTGGAGTGCCGCAGGGTTTGGTGTTGGGACGTGCCTATTTAATGTATACATATCTAATATGAGAGTAAGCAATGAAGTATGGCTATCCAAATTTGTGGACGACACATGGCTGGGATTCCCAGTCAACAACATATATGAAGCCACTAAATTACAGACAGCACTTTTTGAATTAGAGGAATGGGCGAATGATAAGTGTTCAACATTCAATATAGATAAATGTGTGGTTATGCATTTTGGTAGAAATAATAAGTGTTTTAAATATAAACTTGCCAACAAGGAATTAAGAATTGTACAGGAGTAAAGGGACTTGGGAGTGGTGGTAGATAATGAATTAAAATTTGGACAGCAATACATCCATATGATAAGGAAGGCAAGTGGTATTCAACGATGCATACGTAGACATATTACAAGTCATGAAAGTGTGGTGCTGTTGGCCCTGTACACATCATTGGTCCGCCCCCATCTGGAGTACTGTGCCCAGTTTTGGGCACCAGGTTATAGGAAGGATGTGGCTGCACTCAAGAGGGTACAGAGAAGGGCAACAAAAGGTATGAAGGAGGCTTGGGGTTTGGAATATGATCAAAGATTAGAAAAACTTGGTTTGTTTTCATTGGAGTATCGTAGACTACGTGGGGACATGTGTCAAACATATAGAGCACTCAGCGACGCAAAGCTATGGGAACAACTGGATATCAATATCAAGCAACAAATTTACGATACCATAACACATTCTTTTCAACTGATTAAAGATAAATATAATACCAAAAAAAGGGGAAACTGGTTTAGTATAAGAATAACAGGTATTTGGAATACACTACCAAGCAAAGTAGTATCCAGCCCTACCATGAATATCTTTAAGAATAGGTTGGACACTTACTTGATTAGTAAAGGTATTCGTGGGTATTGTTAATAATCAGTGAGCTGTATGGACATATGTCTTCTATGCTCTGAAATAACCTATGAAACTATGGTAACCAGATAAGGCCCACTAGGCACAAGTGCCTGTTTTCAGGGGTGACCTAGGAGCACTGGGCGGTTAAGTGACTTGCTCAGAGTCACACACAGTATGCAAGTGGAAGTTGTGAGAATCAAACTAAGTTCTGGTCTGCTGGATATACCAAGCTTATTCACAGGTCATTACTCTAACCTCTAGGCTATACTGCCAGCCCGTAAATGTAAATTTAAACATATAGGAAAAATGAATCCCAATTAAAATACTTTAATCATATGAAATAAATTAATAATATAAAAATGTAATATGTTGAAAATACAGATTAGATATCTTGGGATTTTATATCATTTGGTTTTGTTAGTCTTTGCATAGAGTTTTTAATTACATTTGCACTTTAGTAGTATATGTCTTGTAATCATTTCTGTCATCTCTAGTAACTATGCTGTATACTTTCTATGGTATCCATTTAATTGAATAATACCAGTTGAATGATAATTATCTTAGCATGTGCATTTCATGCTTTCTAATTCAAAACAGAGCATTTAATGGGGGTGAATTCTAATTGATATAATGATTCCCTGATGAAGCCTCGCTGTTGGAGGTGACGCGCCAGATTATCTCTTTAGTGCCACCTCAGTCCAATATACTGTATATCTGTACCTCACCTCGCAACAGTTCCATGTCAAAACAGCGACTGTTGAATAGCGCATCATCACAATGGCGCCGAACCCACAGTGCAAACACTTTTGCAAAAGTCCTTTCTGGTGGGGGCCTTTGCCCCCACACCCTCCTTAATATAGATTCCAACTCTGGGGGGGCACAACTCGGGGATGGGGGGGGAACCGTGATCACACAAAAGTGTCTCTGCTGTGGTTCCCTCACCGTTGTGATGGTTCGCTGTTCTTCAGTCGCCCTCTTCATAGGCTACCCTTTACATCTATGTTGTCAAAATTTGCACAAGTTCTGTGAAAGATGCTACCTCATTTGAAGCTTTGCTTAGTGATAAAATTCTAAAGAAAACTACAGTGGTGCTTAATTCTTCCACGTAAGTCATACCTTGTGCCCATGATCTGTTAAAAGTGGCTTCAGTCAGTCTTTCTGTAAGCCCCTATGAAATGAAGTTCTTTAATGAAAAAAATGTGTACTGCATTGCTGATTAGATTAGGCAAGTAGGCACTGGCAGACTGCCATGTCATTTGTCATCTGCCCACTGCCCAGCCCCAAGCGCACTCTTTCAAAGTCCACTCTCTCCTTTATCAGTTCCACTTAAGGCAAGCGCTTGCTTCTAGAGACCTGCTGATTTGCAAACACTGTTCTGCCTGACTCTAACTGTTTTCTTCTTTTCCCACTTTACAATATCCCCCCCTGCAGCAGCCGTGCTGTCTCCTGGAGTATAGGTTAAATGTTTGAAGATAATTTGCCTTTTTTTTGAAGAATTTCCTAGCTTTCTAATCAGAAATTAATCACAACCCTGCCTGCGCCACCTAGCAGCCTGATGATGAGCTTTCATTGAGTTGAGTCTAGCTCCACAATGAGGCTGTGACCCCCAGTCTGCCTAGTTAACTGTTTCAGGTGTGAACTGCAATTTGCAGTTTGACTGGTTTGCCTGATCTTCACCATACGGACCAAGGTGGACCAGTTGAACCTAAATTCTGCCATTTGTCCCAAAGGTTCTCCACAGTCTAAAAGAATCAACTAAAATCTGAGGTGTTCAATTCTTTTGCAGAACTGAACTTGCAGTCTTACTAGGCAGAAGGGGAGTGATACTTGACCACGTACTCAGTGAGTTGCTTGAAAAATGTGTGCAATACTTGTCAATTATGATAATGTCACCACCCTTAAATATAGCGACTATCCTAGCTTGCTTCCAGAATGTGGGCATGGTGGAAATGATGAGGGATAAATTGAAAATCCTTGTTAGATTGGAAGTAATTGAGCCAGCAATTGGTCTGGGGAACCTGGGTCACAGGTTATCACTGCTAGCACAATCATTGCTAGGAAGGGTGCAGAGCAGACAGAACATTCTACCAGGGGCATGGCCACAAAGTAGGGGTGAGCTAGATTCAGTGTAGTAGTCAGCTCCCTAGAAATCTTGTGTGCAATTAAGGCCCTTAGTTGACATTTTAGCAACAAAGGAAGATAAATTGGAGAATTTAGCATTCAATGTATTTACAATGAGGTTCAGATTAATTAGTACCACAGCTTTAGTACTTATTTTCATAGCACTCTGCTTGCAGCCTGGTTTAATTAGGGAGTTGACCACAGCCCAGAATTTCTTCGGGTTGCCCATACTGTCAAACTGCTGCTGTTTGAGGTAGCTAGCCTTAGTTAGCCTTGAGCTTTTTATCTTCCTGCTTTCAGTGATTTCTCAGCTGCCTATATTCATGCCAGGCAGCTGGAAAATTAGAAGATTTGAAGGCAGATCATGATTTATTTTACATTTTCATTTTCTAAAATAGCTTCCTGAAGAGCCAGCAGGTGTTGCCACCGCTGACATGTCTCTTTGATAATGGAAAATGCTTGTCCTAGATTTAAAACCCCAGACTGAGTTAACATCCTGAATGGCATTTATTTGTGACTCATCAACTTAATGGAGGTCACTGAGTAGACTAGCTGCAACATACTTTGAAAAATTCCAGAAGGTCAGTACCCTGGGAGGAGGTTGAGGGAGCCTGCTAGACCACATACAACAGGTGGGGGAGTCGTCACTTGTAGAGCTGGATAATACATAAACCCCTTTTAACCTGTTCTCCCTGTATGCCATTATCCAATCCAATACTGAGTGACTGGAGGACTTACGGTTCAAGTGGGCATGGGTGGTAATCAGTTGGAAATGATCTAGTTAATTCATGACCTTGTTACAGGCAGGTTTTTGTTCCTGGTTCCAATTTATGGTAACATCACCCTGTCTCTCTCTGAAGAGAGCAACTATTGTACCAATACCATTCAAAACCTGTGATAACCCAGATACAGCTCCCATTGGGATATTGTAGTCACAGCTGATATACATCTCTTTGACAGAGCCCTGGGTAAGTTCAACTAGTAGCTAGTCACAGACTGAGATACCAGAGGTACTGCAAGCAATGTGTGATAAATACACAATGAGCATCCCTACAGTAGATCAGTACACCATGTTCCTTCCTAGAGCCTCCTCTGCTTCTTCTTTGTGGACATAACCATGAAGAAAATAGGCTGAGTCAAGATTAAAAGGCTTTAGTCAAGTCCCAGTAATACCAATGATAGAAACACAAATGACTGCAGAGAAAGGCCTTACGATGCATCCAGCCTAGCTAGTCCCAGCATTTCTGTGTTGTTAGTACCCTAGTGGTCACTGACACTTCTATCCCATGTGCCATCCTACATACCTACTTTCAATCCCCATATGTATGTCCCACCTGTGCTTAAGTCCCACTACTCTTTTATTGAAACAGGCAGCTTTTTCTTTTTAAATGATTCTTCTTAGTAGATTAGTTAGTGTGTGTAAGGTACCCGATTCAGACGGGTGTAGCCTTGTTGCCTTTTTCTTTTTCTGTGCTCTTTGGATGTCTTTATGTCAATTATAGTATTTTCATGTGTTCTCCTTGTTCTTACAGCCTATTGTTCTTATACAACACATGTTTGTCCATATACTTGCTTGGTTTTTTTGCTGAAACCTAATAAAATATTCTTATACAAAACATATTCCACTACTCTTTTGGCACAGACTACATTCCTGTTCCACTTCTTTACCACTCTTTCTGTAAATAAATACTTCTAAACATCCTTTTTCAACCTTCCTTCCTACCTACAGTTTCCTAGACATATCCCTGGTACCCATGTCTGCACTCAGTGAGGACCATGCATAAAGCCTACACACAGCATTTATGTGGCATGTAGGCTTCCCTCCGAATACCTGCTGCACATTGGGGGTCTCATTGGAACTCACAGCATTCACCAAAGGGGCATGCTCTCTTTCTGCACCCATTCCTATTGTACATCATGTGCTGTGTGCATGGACAGGAAGGGGGTATGCCCTAGGACAGTGCTGGACTCCATGCCATGCACATAGGCACAGAGTGCTGGTGAAGGGGAGTGCAGGCGATGCCTGCTAGCACACTGTTGTAGCTCCTATGCATCCCCTCCAGCTGGTGGTAGGGGTATCCCATGAATAGTGACTTGCTTTGAGTGAGTCAATATGGGTAAAGTCAAAATAGAGAAAGTGAATTGGTCGATGTGCTCTTAATAGCGATAGCCATTAAGAGCACATTGCAATTTGAGCATGTACATTCTTTAGTCATGTGGAAGCATATATGTAGGTTTGGTGATCGGGATGGTTTCGAGTTGGCTGTCTGGTGTGCTGGGTAAGGTCATCGCCTTCCAGTCGGGCAACCCGGGTTTGGGATTAGCCATGGAAAAAGGTATTTTGTGTTTCTTTGTTTTTACAAAAAAATTTTTTTTTGTTTAAATTCCTTTTTCAATCCTGTACCCCCGTTGTCTTGATTTTGACCCCCCCCGTCTGTAGGTTGTCCCCAGCGTTCCCTCCTTCCACTGTCTATCCTCCATAGTAGCCCTCTGACTGTTCTGCTTTCCCATTATCAACCCCCGGGTTGATTAATAAAAGTTTTAGGGGCAAAGCCCCTCAAAGAGGTGCAGGGGGCATAGCCCCCTCATAAACTGTAGTGATGTAATGTACTTTTTGGCAACTTCCAGCAAATGTAGCTCTTTGTGTTGGGTGCTATTCTGCACATCGCTGTTTTGCTTTTTGGTGATGTGCAGTAGCTGTTTTAGTCGGCACTGATATACTGGCACTGTTATCACATGGAACTGGTGGTAGGTGGCCCAATGGACACAGTGGCCACACCATTACTGCAGCCCACTACCCTCCTGACATGCAGCAAGGGCCAGGGGGTCCCAGCTGGTGCTCGCCCATTGTGCCTGTGCCTCAGTTGGTGCTAGGGTTTGCTCCATCCACTATGCTCCTGCACTGCACTGAACAAGGGATCCCTTTTTGCTGAAAGTATGGTTATTCAATTAGGTGCCTGCCAGCATTCTCAGACCCACCTATGTCCTGCCCCCTGTCCCTGCCATGCTCCTACATGCTTATAGGGTGATGCTATGGCCAGATTGCTGAGAGTAGTGAACAGTGCACACCAATGCGAGGGTGTGGAGGGCCACAGCCAGGGTACATGCCTGTAGCACACACCATGCACCCAATTGTTCAGAGGTCCCACTGTGAATAAATTTGTGTGGTTCACACTGTTTAGTCGATGTAGAAATGCATAAGTTTCTATTATGTCACCCCTTCTCTTTTTCCAGGCCTCCAGCATGTACATGTCCAAATTTTTAGACTTTCTTTATAAGGCTGACCATGCTGATCTTGAATCCTCTTGGTGGCCTCCTCTGCACTGTCTCCACCCTATCCCTGCCCTTTCTCAAGTACTGTATGGATTCAAGAACTATGTACAATAATCTAATGGTAGTATAGCCTAGAGGTTAGAGTAATGAGCTGTGAATGAGCTTGGTACTTCCAGCAGACCTGGGTTTGATTCCCACAACTTCCCCTTGCATACTGTGTGGCCATGAGTAAGTCACTTAACCTCTCCAGTGCTCGCGGGTCACCCCTTGAAACAGGCATTGTGCCTAGTGGGCCTTACCTGATTACCAAAAGAATAAAACAAGAATGTGACTATACCAGGGATCTAGGGCAATATCACTTCCTGCTTCCTTCTACTGACGCCCCTGCCTATGTACCCTAGCATTCTATGTATTTTTAATTGGTTAACAGGAGCATAACTAAAAAAAAAAATACAGGGCACGAAATTCAGATGTTTTTAAACATTTTTCTTTATTGAATGGCTGGCAGTATAGCCTAGAGATTAGAGTAATGAGCTGTGAATGAGCTTGGTACATCCATCGGACCTGGGACTGATTCCCCCAACCTCCACTAGCATACTGTGTGACACTGAACAAGTCACTTTGTGCCAAGTGGGCCTTACCCAGTTAACAAAGAATAAATAGAGAAAAAAAAAAAAATGAGCAGACTGAGAAAAAAAGAAGCATTGCCAATGATCTTTAACTGAAAGCACCATGGGAAAAGTAACAAGCATTTGTCAATGCCGAATGTTGTCGTGCTGGCATTAGCTTTGGCAGTGCAGTGCAGGAAAACATTTTGGGCAGGATGTGAAAAATGACAGCTGTACAGTTCATAAGGAAGTGTAAAAAAATGCCAGTGTTGAAAATGTTGCATGTAAATATAGCAAATTTGCAAAGTTACAAGGGTGCGTGGGAAATATGCAACGCACACTTGGAACAGTCATTTTATGGGCGTTCAGCACCAAATTTTCAACATAGGCATTTTAGCACCTCTGCTCATGTACAGTGTTGCTGTTATTTCCTCAAACTGTCCCAAGAAGTGATTTCGCACAGCGACCACGCTATTCTGCGCCGGAAGTGCGAAAACACATTTTGGGCAGGATATGTGAAATGACAGCTGTGCTGTTCATCAAGAGGTGTGGGAAAACACCAATGGTGAAAATCTAGAGTGAAAGTATCACAAATGCACGATGGTATGAGCGTCCGTGCAATCTGCCAAAACACGCTCATAACACAGTCATTTTATGGAGTATCATCACCAAATTTTCAACATAGGCATTTTAGGACCTCTGATCATGAACTGTCACTGTCATTTTCATAATCTGGCCCAAACACTGATTTCCCACAGTGACCGTACTATTGTGCGCTGGAAGTAGAGAAACACATTTCGGGCAGGATGTGGAAAATGCCAGCTGTAAAGTTCACAAGGAGGTGTACAAAAATGACAATGTTGAAAATCTGGCATGAAAATATTACAAATTCGTGAAGTTACGAGGCTGCATAGCAACTGCACAGCGCACACTCATAAAACAGCCATTTGTTTGATTTTTCCCACCAAATTTGGAACATATGCTTTTTGAGAGGCCACCTCATGAACACTGGCACTGTCGTTTCGTTAATGGGTCCTGAAAGGTGATTCCACGCAGTGACTGCAAAATCACCTTTCGAGGCCGATTAATGCCATAACAGTGATAGAATTCATGAGGAGGAGTCCCAAAAACCCCATGTTGAAAATTTGGCAACAAAATTCCAAAAAATGCCTGAGATATGCAGCAAAGTTGAAAAAACCCTATTCATTCCATTCTACAGCTTACTGGCATTTCCTCAGTTTGCGGTCGGCTTTGAAAAATGCAGACATGTTCCCGGTCCACCGAAGATCATCGCGCGGACTCGGAGGTAAATATGGGGTGAGGGGGTGAGGGGGGTTGTGGTTAGGCAGAGTGCAGTGGGTGGGTGCGGTGGGGGGCAGGAGACTACAAGGGACCATTTTTATGTTACAGGGTAGAAAAAAAAAAACTAACATAGCGGGACAGTTTTTGTTTTTTCAGGGGACTTGGCAATCTGGGGTGGGCTCCCAGCATGCCACCAACTGTTTTGGGGGGGTGCTGCAGCTGACGGGATTGGGCACCCTCATCGGCACACAATGCAGGGGGGTGAATTTATGCTGACGGGGATTGGGCACCCCTGTTGGCACACAATGAAAGCTGGGGAGGAGGCAAGAGCCGAGGAGGATTGGGCACCCCCCTCGGCAAATAAGAAATGCGGGGGGCCTGATTTATGCCGATGGGGAGTGGGCTCCCCCATCAGCACACAATGAAAGTGGGGGGGAGGCAAGATCTGAGGGGGATTGGGCACCCCCCTTGGCATATAAGAAATGTGGGGATGCTTTATGCCTACAGGGAGTGGGCTCCCCCGTCGGCAAATTTGCGCAGCCACAGTAAGCTGGCAGGGGGATTGGGCACCCCCAAAGTCGGTCGTTGGGTGGCCGCCCGCCTGCCATGCCTCTAATATGGTGAGCAGGTAGGAAGGGTCCTCTGCATCTGATGAGCTTTGCTCGGATTGCAGCAGACCTTTCCTTAGATGTGCTTGCCACATTAGCATGCATGGTGTGGCACTGGCATACAGGCTGATTAGGGAATGAGGGACGCACCTACTGGTGCGTGCCCTGCATTCACCGAACAGTGGCCGCATCTCCAAATCCCCACTGCCACAAGATGTTGACTACGCAAGCGCACCAACATAAAAACGGCCATGCATGGGGTTTTGTTTTCAGGGCATCCTTATTCACAACATCCACTTTGCAGCTGTATTGGTTATGCCTTAACATAATGTGCTATGAATACCTGACTAACGATGTGTTTTAAATTTATTTTTAGATTTAACAGATTTGAACATTGCATGCTTTGTCAGTGTCAGTGACTCAACAGGTAGCACACTCACCTCTGAGGCCAGGAGATCAGTAGGCTGTGGGTTCTATCCCCACTCCAGGCACTTGGGTTAATATCCCAATTCTGATACAGTAGTGCAGCATGAGGGGGATGCTGCACTCCTGAGGTGCCGTCTTTCAGATGAGACGTTAAACCAAGGTCCCATTTGCCTGTTCAGGTGGATGTTAAAGATCCCATGGCACTTCTCGAAAAGAGCAAGGGAATTTCCCTGGTGTCCTGGACAAATTTCCTCCATTCACGAAAAATATCACCAACAGCTTAATCTGGTTCAAGGTCAATTGGCATTCATCTGTATCCCCCTTCCCTGGGTCATGCTTGAAAATAGCCAGGATTTGTCTAGTGCACTTACCTGGTCAACAAAAGCTAAATAAATAAAATGCTGGCAACAATCCTGTTTGGTTCTTCCCCTCTCCATCCCAGTATTTTTATCACTGAAACCCTCTCATTTCACCCCCTCCCTCTTGTGAATAAATATCCCCTCTGCCTCCCTCCCAAAGCCCCAAACCCTAGTTTTAGTAGCTCTTTTCTCCTGTAAAAAGAACACGTCTCTGTGAGGAGCAAGATTCACTTTTCAGTAGTCTGAATTGGAATGAATGGTGAGTTACATCTATCTCACTAGTAATACCTGATTGGCCTATAACCTGTCAATTAGATATTACTATTAGGGTAGATATCACTGGCCATTCATTCCAATTTAGACACTGAAGAATTAAGATGCTCACTGTGCCATGGGATGGTTTTCTTCTGTACAGGAGAGGAAGGCTGGAGTTCGGTTGCTTTGGGGGTAAGGTGGTATTTATTTACAAGAGGAAGGAAGGGAGGGGGTTGCAATGATAAAAATACAGGAACACAGAGGGGAAAGTGGGGGGACACAGTTTTAGAAACTACTATGCCAGGTCCTGAAATCACTAGTTAAGTTGTTAACTGTGCTGATAGTAGGCACACACAGTCGCTGACATAAGAGGGGGCTAAGGGGCTTAAGACCCCACTTCAAAACTTGCTCAATATGTGTTTAGTTAGGTAGGCCATGTGGCAGCAGAATCTTTTATTTCATTTAACTGCATCATTTGCACCTACCAGTTGCTTGTATTCCTTACTACAGCTTGACTCACTCTGACCAACCCCCAATCCAAAGCTGCCTAACCAGACTGACAACAGCACTACTAAGCAGTTGGTAGTAAAGTGTTGGACCTCCCCCACACTCACACACACATGCATGGTGTGCACCTTACCCTCCTGACCAAGTAGCACTTCCGACCTTCAGCATCCATTTCACATCTCATTTCTGATTGTTTGGTAGCTGGGAAAAGCCCCACAATTTCTATTGTTTTATGTTGAACATGTAGAACAGAAAACGCGTCTAGTCTCCTCATATTGAAACAATGAATATTAATAATTATGCCCTGGATAAAGAACCAGTGCTCAAAAGTTATTTTTTTTTTGCACTGAGTACAGTAATTTGGATTCAGCATTTATTAAGTGACATTGCTTGTGTGTGTGTTATGCACAGTGCAGACTGAATTAAAAACAAGCATTTTTCAATGCCGAATGTTTCCTTGCATGGTTTATGTGGCAGGGGTGTATTGTGTTAGTTGAACTTCTGGTGGGAGGAAAAGCCTGCCTGAAGTATGTTTTGACAAGCTGTCATATTTTGGACAGCATTTGAATACAGAAGCTCGGTTAATAAGAAGGCTATGTTGAAAATGTGGGGTGCATTGCTGGCCTGGTGGCACTGAGGGTTGAGGCACTAGACACCACACCTCACCTCACGTCACACCAGCTACCCGTGTTCAGGAGCGAGAACGGGCCGCTGGGGTTGGTAGGGGAGGAGAAGGATCAAGCATTCCAGGGACAGCTCTCCTTCTCTGGAGTGGGGGGGGAGCAGCCAGTTGTGTCTGCATGCCTGGCCCCTAGTGGTGGTTGGGGGCTGGCATACTGATGCTGCAGACATCAGGTCAGAGGTAGGGCAGATGCCTGATGGGGTGCGTGCCCAGGAGAGTGTGCAGCACTGTCACTGGCATCCTTGAATGCTCTGCCCCTGAAGGGGAGAAACCAGGAGGAAAAAAGCTCATGGTGGATGATGGAGGGACCTTGCAAGTCCTGCCCCCCGTATAGCCACGGTGCCGACCCCTGTACTGGAACCAGTCTTGGTGGGGATGGGGCCCCTGCTGACCCCACTGGGAAGGGTAAGTCCTGGGGTAGCTGGTCAGCATCAGCTGGTGGACATTGAGGGATGGGGCTGGGGCATCCTCCAGATAGAGGGGGCCATGGAGCAGGGGTATAAATAAAAAAAAAAAATATGCGGGGTGCAAATATTTAAGATTTCTGCAGTTATGAGCATACGTACCGAAATTGCAACGAATGGCCATAACTTTGCCATTTTTTCATTTTTTTTATACTTTATATTGTTTTTTTCAATGAACATATAGTTCAGTTCCTGACGCAGTACATATCAAATAGGTTATACATAACCATTGAGGGCGCCACCACTCTTAATACACGCAGTTATAAATTCATGCCACATCTATTAGATACATCATGGAGGGATTACCACATATAGCTAATAACTTTAACATCCAGTATATTACTGTTTAAATAGCCCATGAGTGGCATGGTAATGTCCCAAAACAGTAAACATTCAGTTATCCCTATTTCTATCTCCTAAGAAGGAGAATTTATTTAACCATGCACATTACAGGTTGAAGTAACCTCTAGTGAGGTCTAGTTCCTCTCTGTAACTGAGGCTTTTGAATCCCCACAACCCATCTAGGCTACAAGCATTTTGTCTACTGTAAACGATTATATTTGTTCTAAAATATCTTAATAATCAAAAAACGGATTGGCAACACTTCAACTAGTGTAAAACTACTTTACATAACTGTAATTCAATAGGATCACTTGTTGTTGGAATAATATAGTTTAGATTAGTCTCAAAAAGTCTCTACTTCTCCCAGCATATATAGAGATTTTCCAATAACTTGTTCAATCGCTATTAAAATTTCTTTACCCACTAATTAGTACAGATCTATGCAAAAGTTTGGGAAAAGAAAGAGAAAAGAGTGCAATAGTTACTGAACAGGCCTAATCAAGGGTCCACAGTATTTTCATCTTCTGAATCTTGATCCGACGATGTCACTTGCCAATGAGAAGAAGCTGCGTGGTGTTGAACCCATTTCTGGGCTTCTGCTGGATTGGTGAATAGGTAAACTCGGCCTTGATGCAAAATCCTCAGCCTTGCAGGGGAAAACCATGCCGTGCACGATGTCTGCTTCTCGTAAGAGTGGCCTCACTCCATTGAACTGTTTTCTCCTCTGATGGGTCGCATAACTCAAGTCAGAAAAAATAGTGATCTGTTGGCCATCGTGAAGCAGGTTATGTCGTCTTCTCGCCAGTGCTAGAATATGATCTCTTGATCCCAGTCTGTTCAAAAAACACTGCAACTGCTCTAGGAGCCTCTGAGTTATCTTGTCGACCCCTATAGGCAACTCTATAGGCCTTTTGAATATTGATGCTCCCTTCTTGCTGCGATTGCTCCAATTGTGATTCCAGCCAATCTTTTATAAAAGTGAGTAAGTGAGCACCCTCACATCTCTCAGGCAAACCGATGATTCGAATGTTCGAGAAGTGAGCTTGATTTTCCAAAGTTTCAATTCTGGTTCTCAAGTGGGTATTTTCTTTAATCCAGCTGCTCGTAGCCCCAAGAGCAGCCGCAGCTTGTTGCTTAGCCTCAACAGATTCAGTTTGTAATCGGGGTAGCTCTGTTTCTAAAGTTGCAACTCAGATCCCCAAAGCATCAAGCTTTTCTGATAGAGTTGTTACTGAAAATATCAGTCTGTTGAGTTTTATTCTGATACTTTGGAGTGTCTCGACACCTGAGTCATCCAATGTAGATTCCATGCGGCCCTGTGCTGATCGAGTGACCGGAGGAGTGGAAGCATTTTTACTTTTTTCTCCTTCCTGTTGCAGCTTGTCTCTTTTTGGATTGCCCACCTTTGTACCCCGTCTCTTCCTACGCCTGCTGTTGCCTTCAATTTTATAATTATTTTCCGGCAGAGCACTTTTATTTCGATAAGGTAGTATGGGGAATTCAGAGCTTCAGCCAAAATCCTCCATCTTGCTCGGGCTCCACAGCGCCCCCCTATTTTTTCATGTTTTGACCACAAATGTTGAATATAGTCTTCGTATTACCCCACCTCATGAACCTTGTAGGCAAAAATTTTCAAATTCATGGGAAAATGGCATGCCATGCCACAGGTGTGAAGACACATTATGGGCAGGATGTGAAACTTGACAGCTGTATTGTTCATGAGGTGGTGTGATAAAATGGCTATATTGAAAATTTGGAGTGAAAATATTGAAAATGATCAAAGTTTGTGTAGAAAATTTTGAATGACCCTGTGTAACGCTACCATTTGTTGGAGTTGTTTCACCAAATTTTTGACATGGCCTTTCCGGGATACCACCTCATGAAGAGTACCACTGCCATTTTGTTCACTCATCCTGAAAGGTGATTTTACACAACAACCGCACCATTCTGTGCCACAGGGGCAAAAACACATTTTGGGCAGGATGTGAAAAATGACAGCTGCACTGTTCATGAGGCAGTGTGAAAAAATGGCAATGTTGAAAATCTGGAGTGAAAATATTACAAACTGGCAAAGTTACGAGCGTGTGTAGAAACTGCGCAATGCATGCTCGTAATGCAGTCATTTTGTGTTTTTTTTTCTGCACCAAATTTTCAACATAGGCTTTTTGGGACCTCTTCACATGAACACTGGCACTGTCATTTTATTCAGTCCTGAAAGGTGATTCCATACAGCGACTGTGAAATCACCTTTCTGGATCGTGTAACAAAATGATAGTGACAGTGTTCATGAGGTGGGGTCTCAAGAACCCCATGTTGGAAATTTGGAGTCAAAATTCCTAAAAATGCCAGCCCATTGGCACTGAGGGCTGATGCACTGGATGCCTTACATTGCACTAGACTGGAGACCAGAGTTTGGGAACTGCCTCGGGTCATCGGGGAGCTGGCATGGGGGGAGGGAGGGAGTGGGATTGAGCAGCTCTCCCCTCCTGGGGTGGATGCCCACACCCTCCCTAGTTCCATTCCCACTGGGTGGAGGTCTGGTGGGAAGCATAAGCATGAGGGGGTGGCAGCAATAGCCAGAGATGGGGCGGAAGGGGCTGAGCCAGTACCGGCATGCACGTGCGCCTCCACGCATGTGCATGTATGTGTCTGCCGGTGTCATGGGTCAGGAGAAAAAGGGAAAAAAATCCATAAAAAGTACATATGAAAAAATTTCCTAAAAATGGCTGAGATATCAACATAAGTTGAACCCCCCCCATTGACAGCCATTGTACAGAACTTTCCTTGATTCCACAGTTCACAGTTTGGCTTTGAAGAGTACAGATATGTCCCAGTCCTCAGAAGATCACAGATGCCAACCTTGGAGGGTAAGTATGGGTTACTGTCACATTGTCTACTTTTTGCCAATTTTATTTTATTCCAAATTTAATTATTTTTACCTTTTTCACATTTTGGGACTTTTTCACCAAATATCTAGCTTTGAATTTTTTTTTTAAATTTTTTAAATAATTTATTTCATGTTTTATGTCTCATTTACTATGTAACTGTAACTTGCCTATGGTGTCAGCACACATATTGTTTAAATTCTGTTTTTTCCATTGTAAGTTTTTATTGGATTTTAAATTAGGAACATCGAAATACGGAAATGAACAAATACAATCACTTAATGTAAGAATGGTATAAACATAGAGTACTAAACAAGAGAGATCCTAATAAGATAGCTGTGAGTGCCATAACTCTAGCATTCAAATAACAGATAAACTACAGCGTATCTAACTTAAGTAAAGGGAAAAGGATTAAGACTTAGTTTGGCTAAGCAGATTTACTGTGTGGTGTGTTTTTATTTTTTACTCACAGGGATTGCTACTGTTTGTTGCTAACATTTCATTGCTTTATTTTTTCTCTGATTCAAATTGTTGTTGCTGGTATACCTTCTTCTGCATTATTACAAGTTGTGCCTACAGGTGTGTTTAACAGATTACTCCTGTAATCTTCTGATTCAAATTGTCTTTGCAAGGTATATCTTCTGTTACTGCTTTATTTTCTCTGGAGCAAAGTGTTTTACAGGGTATATCTTCTCTGAAATTATTACAGGTGGTGCTTTACAGGTTTTACAGTTTTATCTAACATTAGGATAAGCTTTCAGGGTTACTGCATTTGTTGTTGACTGATTGTTTCTGCTCTTACCTCCTTGTTCTTTTCGTCCGTGGTTCTTCTTTTAGGCAGGGGAGGCCCAGCCACCCACCCCATCCCCAACCACCCCACGCCACACTCCTTTATAGGGTACCACAGTTGTGACATTTCCTGTGGCCAGAGCAGGAAGAGGCGGATCAGTGAGGCCTCCACAAGGTGATCTCATTTACAGGGCACTAGTAATTTAACTTGTTATAACAAGTTAAACAAAGCACAATTAAACCATTACTTGCATTTTTTCTTTTTTTTCCTTCTAATTACTCTGACTAGGTTACAAACCCAGCAACTTATTTGGAATGGATTTCATTAACTGCAGGTACTGTGGAACAATTTTCAGAAGGACAGTCTTACAGGACTTAGGACACTGTCCTACATGCTGGGCCTTTGGAGATCTTAGGGCTCAGCTCCGGGCAGCATGGGCAGAGATTGCATGCCTCAAATTTCATATTGAAGAGGAAATACATTATAAGAACCACCCGCCATTTCCCCAGCATCCAACAGAAAAACCTCGACCGCAGAGGGTAGTTGGTCCAGGAGGTTGGCAGGTGGTTAGGAGGAGCAAATCAGGTGCCCCATCACTCTCTGCTCTCTAACACATTACCTCCAAAAACCATATAAACACTACAAACAGGTATCTGCCTCTATCTCTGAAATCAAATAAAGAGGCAGAAGACACTGCAGAGCAGGACACTGCGGCACAGGAGCTAGCACAACAAAACTCACCCAAATCAGGAACCAAAACAAAACAAGCACAAAGGAAATCCAAAAAACTTCTGATCATAGGAGACTCCATGATTCGGGGAGTTGATACCCATCTCCAGCCAGGGGTGATGGTCAGATGTCTCCCAGGTACATCAGCATGGAGAGACACTGACCGCATTGCTAAAATTGTTCACAAAGCAGGAGAAAACATTGATGTCCTAGTACACACAGGGACTAATGATCTCGCCAGCCGGTCAGTTGTGGAGACCAAGGAACACCTGACTAGGCTGGGTGACAAACTATCATCTATTTCGTCCGGCATCTCCTTCTCTGAGATCCTGCCAGTCTGGGAGAGGGACCAGATGGACGGAAGATCAGAGAAGGGGAGATAGGGAGCTAAACACATGGCTCAAGGACTGGTGCCAGGAAAAAGGACACAGATTTGTAGGAACTGGCAACAGTTCTGGGAGCGAAAGTTCTTTAAATTTGATGGACTGCATCTGACTAAAGAGGGAGTCAGTGCATTGGGGCAGAAGTTTGACGTCTTTGCAGAATATTTAAACTAGCAAATGGGGAGAGAGGTGCAGTACCCCATACGTAGAATGGGAAGAACACCCCTCCCCCCTCAGCTAGTGGTCAAACAGGAATTCAGCATATTTGCCGTTCATTTGCATCACCAGGTAAGAAAAAAGGTTTGTCACCCCATACAACACACAGGGGTAATGCCAAACTTCACCCAACAACTAACACACCAAAATCTGGCCAATGGAAAATCATGTACACAAATGCTCACAGCCTGGGAAATAAAATCTCAGACCTGCAGGCAATAATGTCAGAGGCTAAACTGGACATAGTAGCAATTAGTGAGACGTGGTTTACCAGTAACCACACTTGGGAGACTTCAGTACCTGGCTATGTATTGTTCAGAAGAGACCGAGGTGCAAAAAGGGGGGGAGGAGTGGCCCTGTATGTTAATGAAAATATCAAAGCTACAGAAATTCAGAATACACATAAGGAGCCAGAAGAACTGTGGGTCACCCTGGAAACAGGAAATGGGACAGCCATAAGAACTGGGGTTGTCTACAGCCCCCAGACCAGAGGGAGGACATAGACACATTACTGTTAGAAGATATACAAAACATGACAGCTAAAGGGAGGTTCTGATAATGGGAGACTTCAACATGCCGGATACAGATTGGTCAATACCAGCAGGAACATCTGCCAGAACTAGACTCATAGTGGATACCCTGCAGGGAGGGCCTCAAACAACTGGTACAGCAACCCACAAGAGACAGGGCTATCCTAGATCTAGTACTGACTAACAAAGAAGGGATCACAGATCTCCAGGTAGAAGGTCACCTGAGGCCAGTGACCATCACATGGTATGGTTCAATTTGGCTACTACATCTAAATCATCCCATTCCAAGGCAAAAATATGGGACTTCAGAGGAGCTGACTTTGATAAGATGGCCAACAGAGTTAAACTAGCCCTGGCAAAAGAAACACAGGAGAGGGATACAGGCAAAGTGGGCAAGCATTAAGGATGCAATACTTGAAGCAACATCCCATTGTGTTAGACAGAAAAGGAAGTGCAAAAGAAGAAGGAAACCACTTTGGTTCTCAAATACAGTAGCAGAAAAGGTCAGAGCCAAAAGGCTGGCCTTCAGGAAATATAAGGGAACACAGCGGGATGAAGATAGGGAGGCATACCAAACTGCCCTAAGGGAAGCAGGTAAGGCAGTAAGGCAGGCAAAGTCCCAAACTGAGGAAACACTAGCACGAACAGTAAAAGAAGGTGACAAGACTTTCTATAGATACATTAGTGAAAGGAGAAAGTCCAGAGGGATATTAGCTTAATGGAGAAAAGGGAGCATGTGAGGAGGAGGACCCTGTAAAGGCATCATCCTAAATAGATACTTTTGCTCAGTATTTACTGAAGAGAAGGTAGGGCAGGGCCCACAGCTCAGCATCATGGACACAGGGGAGGGAGGTGAGCACTACTTCCTTCACAAAAGAAAGGGTCCTACAAGAGCTTGCTAAGCTCAGGGTGGATAAGGCAATGGGACCTGATGGCATACATCCCAGGGTATAAGGAGCTAAAGGAGGAACTAGCAGAGCCATTAGCAGAATTGTTTAGTGAGTCTCTGAGCACAGGAGAGGTCCCAGAAGACTGGAGAAGGGGCTCATGTGATCCCGCCCACAAGAGTGGTAGCAGGGAGGAGGCGGGGAACTACAGACCAGTCAGTCTTACCTCAGTAGTGGGCAAGATTATGGAGGCACTCCTTAAGGAAAGGATAGTGCAACACCTGGAATCCATAGGGCACAGGATCCAAGACAGCATGGGTTTACAAAGGAAGGTCCTGTCAAACTAATCTCATAGATTTCTTTGACTGGGTAACCAGAGTGGTGGACCAAGGGGAGCAGTTGATGTCGCCTACCTTGACTTCAGCAAAGCTTTGACACTGTTCCACATAGAAGATTGATAAATAAGCTGGGTAGGCTAGGGTGGGTCAGTTGGTCAACTGGGTGGCAAACTGGTTGGCGGGCAGAAAACGAGAGTGGTGGTAAATGGTGATACAGTCAGAAGAGATGCAAGTCACAAGTGGGGTACCTCGGGATCAGTCCTGGGGCCAGTCCTCTTCAACATCTTCATTAGTAACCTTGCAGATGGACTAGAGGGTAAGGCTTGTCTGTTTGCAGATGACACCAAGATCTGCAACAGAGTAGATGATCCAGATGGGGTGGGCAGAATGAGAAGAGATCTGGATAAACTAGCAGAATGGTCAGAAGAGTGGCAACTGGGATTTAATGCAAAGAAGTGCAAAATCATGCACATAGGGAAGAGAAACCCTGAAGCCACCTATAGGCTGGGAGGGGAGTTGCTAGCAGTCACAAAGGAAGAAAGAGACTTGGGCATCATCATCACTGATGACCTAAAATCATCCAAGCAGACCTCTAAAGCAGTAGGTAAGGCTAGGGGGGTGTTAGGGTGTATTAGTAGGGGTATCACAAGTCGTAAGAGGGAGGTAATAATCCCTCTGTACAAGACACTGGTTAGGCCCCATCTGGAGTACTGCGTGCAGTATTGGAGGCCACACCTTCACAAGGACATTAACCAAATTGAGGCAGTCCAGAGAAGGGCAACCAAAATGGTGCAGGGACTGCATCAGAAGACATATGAGGACAGATTAACGGAGCTCAATATGTATACCCTTGAGCAAAGGAGGGAGAGAGGTGATATGATCGAGGCATTCAAACACCTTAAGGGCATAAACAAGGTGAAAGAGTCTAACATGTTTAAATATAAGAAAAAATAGCAGGACAAGAGGACACAGCATGAGATTAGAGGGAGGCCGATTAAGGGGGAATGTGAGGAAATTCTTTTTCACAGAAAGGGTGGTGGATGCATGGAATGGCTTCCCACAAGAAGTGGTGGCTATGAATACAGTGCAGGGCTTCAAACAGGCATGGGATAGGCATAAGGGAGCAATACAAATGACTATGAATAGATAGGCCACTGACAGAGCAAAGGCCGATGGCACATTTATAAGGTAGAAAAAAGAAATGGGCAGACTGGATGGGCCTTGTGGTCCTTATCTGCTGTCAACGTCTATGTTTCTATGTTTCTATGTTAAGTACATAAATTAAAACAAAACAAAACAGAGGTTACCTATTAAACTGACTTCATGTAGAAGTATACAGAAAAGGGGTCCAAATTTTGTGGAACACTTCATATTATCCAAGAACACTAACTACAGTAATTCTTTCATTGTTAGCTAATAGGGACATACTGTCATACCATTCTCCTACAGAGGGTACCTTTTGTGATTTCCAGTTCTGTAACAGAATCTGTTTGAGAGTCAGGGATGCTAAACAGACCCAAATGCATTCACTGTAATCTAGCTCGCAGGGTTCAGGGAAGCTACCTAGCAATAATAAAGTAGATGTAAAGGGAATATTGGCTTGAGTTACACTAGTTCAAATCCCATAGACCTTTTTCCAGATGCCCTCAATAACCGGGCAGCCCCATAGAACATGAACAAGACCTGCAGCTGATTGATTTCAATGCCAGCAATTGGAATCAATAGTTAGGCCCATATTAAACAACTTGAGAGGAGAATAATAGAAGCTATGCAATATTTTAAATGGGGTCAGCCTGCCTTGAACTCCTCTATGACTCACACATGCCTGTTTCCAGGTTTCTTCCCAGTCCAACATACTGATGGTGGTACCAATTTCTTCTTCCCGGAGTTCTTTGGCTCTTAGGGTAGGGGCTATAGAGAAGGCAGGGCTCATTAGTACCGTATAAAATATGCCAACATTTTTCCTGAGAGTGGCAAGCTTGAGAACCTGATCCCAATCAGAGCCTTTATTTAAGAGAGAATCTTGGGCCTGTACTTGCTTACTAAGTAAATCTTAGTTGGAGATTGTGGTAAAAATGGGATTTGTGGATTTTAAACTTATCCCAAATTTCAATGAAAGAAAATAAAAAAACTGTCAGAACTGATAACATCCTTAACCCTATGTGTACCTGCCTTCCTCCAGCTATCGTTTACCACTGGTTTACCATTTTAAGCAAGCAAGGGATTATCAGGATTAACATTATCAGGATTAAGGATGGTGTTAACCTTTTTAAGGGTCCTAATGGACAATGACAAACAAGGTTGTCCCCCTATTTAAGGGATTTGCTCAGAAAAAGGAAATCAGTCAAATTGTGGGGGTAAATTAAAAACGTTCCTATTTGTAGCCATAATGGTTCATGAGTAGAGTGGGACTGAGTGTAAGTTAGGTGAGCTGGAGTTTGTTTTAAAACAAAAGCAAAATGGTATCTCTCCCACCATGGAAGAGCAAACCCACTTGTTTTCCTATGGGCTCTTAATTTAGTAATGTTCAGCTTGGGAGAGGCCCCATTCCATAGGAATACTCTAATGCATTTTTCAAGCTGTCTAAAAAAATTTGTTTTCCAGTAACATGGGAAGGCTTTGAAAAAAATAGTTTTGGGGCAATATTCATTTTAACAGCATTAATTTTACTGCACAGAGAAAGGCTAAGTTTGGACCATCTTGCTAAATCCACACTTAAATTCTGTGATTGTGTGTTCGGACCCTGTCCCCCTGAGAAAGCTCCATTGGGTGCAAAGTGCTGGGGTAGTGATTACTGCCTATCTTAGTGTTGTAATAAATGGTACTGTACCTTGATTTTGCATGCCTGCCTCATATTCTTTGATTAGCTGTGAGTACCATTACTATTGTGCTTTCCTCCTCTGGTTTTTCCTCCATCTGGCCATGACCTCAAGGTTCTTCATCTCTCTGCCTCTACCATTGCCATCTCTATTATGCACTTCCTCAACCTCTCCTCCTCAGCATCTGTCTAGGATGCTTGTAAACAGGCTGTCACCCCCCCCTTAACAAAGGTGGTGATCCTTCCTCCCCTGGCAATTACTGGCATAACTCACTCTCTCTCTCTTCCCTTCCCAAGCTCCACGAACACCTTGTCCTTGCTCAACTCTCACCGTTCCTCAACTTCTCTTCCTCGTTTCCTACTCCTTACCACTCTGGCTTCAGAAAGTCCCATTCCACTGCCACTTCCTCCACTGGCTCACTGACTCCATCCTGGACCAGGGCCACCACACTTCTACTATCTTTATTGACTTGGCCAAAGCTTTTGACACTGAGTCCTACCCCATTCTCCTGGATAAATTTAAGGTGGTGGGGCTTTGTACTTAAGCAGTCAGTTGGTTCTGCTCCTATCTTGTAGGTAGGTTGCAAGCTGTCTGTATTGGAGACACCTTATCCCTTCCACTCCAGAACTGGGCAAGCATTCCCTAAGAATCTGTCATGGGCCCCATACTCTTTTCCATATTTCAGAATGAGCTCCCTACTGCCTGCACCTCTGTGTTCATTCATATGTTCTCAGATGGCACTGTGCTGTTTGCCTTTGTTCCACCTGCTGCTGACCTTGCTGTCTGACTCCAGCAAGATTTTGAAAGCATCCAGAGCTGGTTATATTCCAACAAATTGTCCATCAGTGCCATCACCTTTGACTGCCAAAAGAGACTTGCCAGGCTCTCCCTCCTCCCTTCCTCCCACACCCTTGATGAAACTTAATTGAAGATGTCTCCTTCTCCAAGTACCTCAGGGTGCGGCTAGACCATCACCTTAACTTATCCACCATACTGGTGGTGAGCTCTACAAGGTCATATTGCCTCCTGAGCTTGTTACATCCTATGAATCCTATGGACTTATGGGCACACGTAAATACCATTCAACAAAAACTCCATCTCGAACTATGTGCATTCTACAGGAACAAAGCCAGTATCCCACTTCTTATAACACTGTCTTCAGTGCTGCTCTCTAGTCCTCCCTTGCCAGACTGGACCACCTTCTCCATCATTTCTGTCATTTTACATGGGACTGTCCCCCCATACCAATCACTGCTCCCTTACTCCTCCCTCTCCCTCCCTGCCCTTGATGCCAGGCACCTCACCCCCTGTGCCTCTTTCACCTCCAAATGCTGGTTTGGCTCTTTGCCTCCTTGCCTTTCCACACTCCTCTCTTTCCCCTCCTTCCTCCTACACTCTGTGGAGCACTGGTTCCAATTCCCTCTCCCTCCTCTCCAGGAAAACTACTGTAGGCCTGTCCACCTTCTTCTGTTGTTTTCCCAAGCTCTGGCCCTCTCTTTCCCTGTCTATCCACTCTGCCTCTTCCTTCTCCTCCCACAAGTCCCTTCTTTATGACTTTACTAACCCTTCCTGCAACTGCACCTGACCCTTGTCATAGCACACCTATTTCCCCTTTCTGTTTGGTATCCCCCGTCTGACCTGGAGCAATATTTCTTGTTCACCTACATCCCAATCTGTGTGGCACTAATCTGCTCCTAACTGTGTTCACATATGGATTTGCCGCTTAGTATTTAAATTTCTTCTTTGTACTGTCCATGCACCTTTTGTATGTATTACGTCAGTTTATATGCAAATTTGTGACTGCCTGACTGTATTATCACTACTGCACTTTACTGTACTGTGTATGCTGCATTTTGTATTTTATTGCATTTGCCTTACCGTATTGTACTTTGATTGCTATTGTACTGTGTTTTCAGTATATTATGTTTTATTTATTGTGAACCTTGTTATTGACTACTCCTTCCTCCCCTCCTCAGGATGCATCTGGAGACAAACTGTTACCAGCTCAGTATGTCTCTCCTGTGGAAACTTTTGAAATAAATAAATAAATTCTCCATCAACACTGGCACTTTGAGAGGGGGCTGTTTTGGGCTTTCCCAATTAGTGAACCCACCTATTTATCTCAGGGACACTCCTTCATTCATGAATATTTATGAAGAACTATCGTTGGAAGGCAAACTATTTACAAAGTGCTGATATTAGGTAAAATGAATTCAAACATTAAATTTGCGTTGAAAACATCAATAAATAGCCTCTTATCTATTGCTACATGTAATGTGAAGGCTATCACAGCTTACTTTTTCCCTCTCTTACATTCTTTGATGTTGCAGCCTGAAAGAGGCAGAAAAAAGTATTGCATTGAGATACACTATTACTGTACGAAGTCTATTATCTATTACATTTTGTATTTGTCACATCACTATAAAATGTCAGGATGCCAAGCCCTGTTCTTGGTGGTAATAAATCAGCAAAAGAAACAACAAACAAGTGGCACATATGGTAATAAACTTGTTTATTACACAAAATAGACAGATGCCCTAAACACAGATCTTACCAATGGACACTGGGAGCCAAAGTTTCCCAATACCCCTAAGGATGAAGATGGTCTCAGTGGGAAAATGGTGGATAGGGACTTATATACTTCGATAATTACTATGGTAATGTGTTAGATATATGAAATAAGTCCTATTGGCCAAAAGTTAGGAGGCTCCACAGTATTATCTAGAGATATACAAAATGTGTAATCCGCTAAAATGAGAACAAAGTATACATAAAACAGAAAATAAGTGCGGTGTTCCATAAATCCACATGATAGCAGTGTTGGCTATACAATGACTTCTCAGAAGAATAACAGAGAGCACATAAATGTATTCTCGGCACAATACTTGCTGTAAGTTTCTTAGCAATAATATATATTGGTAATCACAATATGTCCCTGGTTACTTACACTTGTGTAGTAAGTACCAATGCCCTAAATGTTAATAGTAATTGTATATAGCATAGCATATAACATAATAGATGTTATCTGCAGTGCACAGTGGGTATCCTATCAGAGTGTGGGGACCAAGCATAACACAAGGCATAAGATCAGGAAAAAGTGAGTCAACTTTTGGAATGATTAGTAGTTATTGCTAATGAATTCTGAATTGTCCCTGGGTCCTTTAAAAATGCCCTTTTTGGTGTTTTGTGCCATGTTACTTTTAATTTTTTTTCCTTTTTTTTTCCTGTCCTCCTCCCCCGCACCCATCCTGATTGGCCAGTGATTCCTCCCCACCCAGTCTCTGCAGGGGAGAAACATGTCATCTTGCAGCATGACCCCAGGAGAAGAGCAAGCAGGTCCAAAATCTCCAGCTGGAGCAAAACTTAAGGTAAGTTCCAGTTTCCTTTTTTTTTTTTTAATTAATTTTATTTTTTAGCTTGTTGGTGGCGTCTGGTAATCATTTTTTTTATTTGTCTTGCAGGGAGGAGTTGCACTGGAGCAGGGGAGCCGAAGTGGCTGAGATGGCACAAGAGGGGACAGGGACCAGAGAGCCATGTGAAGCATCATGGCGGGGCAAGCAGGCGTGATGCAGATAACCGGCCAAGCTACTTACTCATGGAGGAGCAGCATGCAGAGCTGAACAGACAATCGGGGGAGTCTCTACAAAAAAAAAAATTACACATTTTTCAATTTTTTGATCAGGTAGCCTGGAGGAGTGAACTCAACGTGAGTGCATGCAGCAGGGCAGTGGCATCACTGGGGATGGGGTGGTCAGGGCAAAGCGGGCACCAAGTCATGGGCAAAAATTATTGGAGAGGAATCAGGGAGAGGAAACAAGTAAATGTGAATTAACTATTGCTTGGCAGAGTGAACAGGTGTAAACAGTCTTTATTTTGTGCCCAGCCCAATCAAATGCCAGTGACTGATCTGATGGGGGAAAATATCAAACGTAACTGTGCTCTTGTAAACTTTGGGAACAGAAAACAAATCTTGTGCCCTGGTTTTTACAGAGTTCTGAGGAGTAATGTATTGTGCCTGCCCTGCTTTTGGCAGAGATGAAGGGGCAACTCAGTGGTTAAACAGTCATGCCCAGCTTTAAAATGCACCCAGCCCTTATTGCAGCAATGATGGGGGGATAAGCAAACCAACTGCATTGACTTGCAAGTATCAGAAAATTTTTTGGAACAGAACAAGAACTGTGCCCTGGTTTACTCCAGAGACTTTAATGAAGGGGAGGAAACAAAAGAAAAACTTCTGTGACATTTAAATAAAATGTACCCTGTTTTTGGCAAAGATGAAGGGGACAATGAATGGTCATCTGCCTGCCCTGCCTGCTTTTTTGTGCCCAGCCAGTCCTTTTTTGCAGCTGTGATGATTAAGAATTGTGCCCTGGTTTTTCCAGAGTTCTCAGGGGATAGGAAACAAAGCAGTAAAAGAATTGTATCTGTGCCTACCCTGCTTTGGCAGACATGAAGGGGACAAAAACCAAAATAAACCTGCTCTATTGCACTGGGAAACTTGTACTCTTGTGTGCTGCCCTGCCCATCGGACCTGAGAGGACATTACAAATTAAGACATTAGCCCTGCTGCCAGTTAAAGCTTTGCTGCAGCAGTGAACTTTGGGGAAGTGTTCAGTTCACAGCTCTGAAACTTTAAGTGTGTGCCCTGCCTGTGACAGAGATGAGGGACAACTAAGACTATACCTTGCTGCCAGCTTTCCTGCAGCAGTGAACTTTTGGGGCAGTCAAGTGTTCTGTTCACAGCTCTGAAACTTTAAGTGTGTGCCCTGCCTGTGGCAGAGAGGGGACAAGTAAGACTATGCTGCCAGCTTCCCTGCAGCAGTGAACTAAGGGGAAATGTTCTGTTCACAGCTGGCTCTGAAACTTTAAGTCTGTGCCCTGTTTATGGCAGAGATCGGGGACAAGTTAAACATAAATAATGACCTGCTGCCAGCTTTCCTGCAGCAGTGAATTTTGGGGAAGTGTTCTGTTCACTGCTCCGAAACTTTAAGTATGTGCTCTGCCTATTACAGAGATGGGGACATTTTGGGGGAAGGGGCCTCAGGGGTCACAGTAAATGTGCAGCTGTCACTATCTTTTTTTTTTTTTTTACAGAGTGTTAGTCAGATTACAGTAACTTGATGTGTTAATTCACAGCTTGACAGACTCTTGTTTTGCTAACTTCAAACTTTTTAATTGCAGTCCGACATGGCTGGAGTTAAATTAGCAACTGCAGAGGGATGACACCAAAAATATGATCCAGAAAAAAATTGGCTACAGATTAGCAGTGAGGGAGACTGTGCAGTGCATGTTAGTTGGAAATTGTGCTGTGAGTACAGAGATGAGCTACCTGGGTTGAGGAACTTCAGTGAGTCATTCATTGCAGGAGTTACAGGCTCCCAGCTAAAAGTTGACACCATTTGGAAACATCTTCTGACAAAGCAGCACAAGAAAGCTGTTAACATTTTAAAATTTGGTAGAACAAGGTCACCACTTGATATACAGTATATCACCATACCACAATTGGTAAGTTTAAAATGGTGGGGGTTAGGGTTTGGACCGATACTTAAAACTCATTTAATTTATTTGCAGGGAGAGCTTTCAGTAATGCAGAGGAACAGCATAGAACAATTCTAGGCATCTAGGCAGGCTGATGGAGATCCTGTATATGATGGCCAAAGAGGACATCCCTATTAAAATGTTTGAAGTGATAGCAGAACAAGATTAGTGCCATGGAGTTCATTTGAACAATAAATACATTAACGCTATTAGTGGGAAAGAACTCAATGGCCCAGATATTCAAAAGGGTTGTGCCATGCTCAATAGGGTTGCTCCAGCGCAAGTCCAAAAATGCGCCATTCTGTGATATTCAGTGGGAGACCTCAGGCGCAGGGACGTGGACCTGCTTGCCTGCCTGTGGGCATGTGCCAGGAGGGGCACGGTGCCATGGCCAGGTAGGTGCCCCATCCATACACTGTTGTCGTCCATACGGGTATCATGGTTGCATGTGTCTGGCACATGAGGGGGCCATCCAGTGTTGGCCGTGGTGGTGGTATCAGGGTGTGGGGTGGATGGGTATGGCTGTGTGGGATTGCACACACATGGGGTGGGGACTTTGCTACCGGACTGTACTGATGTTCCTCTCTCCATGTTTGCACCTTAGGCCCAGAAGAGCGCAGGCAGGTGAGGGAGTGGAGATGCCACCTGGAGGACCAGCAGGACAGGAGGGCTGAAGGTCTGCAGTGGCACGGGGACCAGTCTGATGATGGTGAGTGTCTTACATCCATGATTACTATTGCATGCTGTATAACTGGGCAGGCAGCGGGGCATGGCCACCATCCATTGACACCACTGCCATGCACGCAACTTGTTACAGTCAGCACTGTCCAATGGCACTGCATGTCTGGGAGTGCATCAATGGTGGTCCATGTGTGCACCGGGCATATGACTGTGCCACTGCCTTCACCACTGCATAGCCAAGTCACTGTACGGTCATGGTGGTGCTGTGCAGGACATGGGCGGTGGGTGTGTGCAGTGGTCCATATGGCTGTGGCTGCCTGGGTAGGCAGATCTTGTGGACACAGTCACTGTGGGTGGTCACACACCATCACAGGGGCGTGGCACATGGCTGTATGCCATGCACAATGGGTGGGCTGCAGGGGGCTGGACAGTCACACTTATTGACTCTGCTCCCTCGTCCTAGGTGGATGGCAACTCCAGGTGCTGGAGTGAGGACTGCAGGAGCTGCTCCAGGTGGCCAGAGTGACCCTGGAGCTCCTGCAAAGAATGGACCACCACGGGGTGAGGAGGAGGAGACGACATCGGCGCCACATGGAGGAGGACCAGGGCAGACGCTGACCACCCATGCCCCTAATTACACCTCCCCAGACCCACCTCACACCCCTTCTTCCTCCCCCATGTTCACCCCTACCCTTACCCGCCCCCACCTGGTATGTGGCCCTTCCCCCATTGTATATAGTTTTGTATTTCTGGTTTTAAATACATTTGTTTTGTTATGACAGCTGTGGTGGTGTCTGATTTGCAGTGGGCTACAGGTGCTCAGCTGCAGTGGTGTGCATGGCATCAGGGGTGGTGCACGCAGCGCGTGTGTGTGTGTGTGTGTGTGTGTGTGTGTGTGTGCAGAGGTGAACCACCTATGGTGTGAGCAGGGGGATCAGTCACTGTCTGTGGTTTGTGTGTTGTACTCTGTGCACTCGATGCCTGTGTGCAGTGGTCCACGGTGCCTGCACTGTGTGCATGGCACCCTTGTCAGACCGTCCATGGCCTGTGCAGCTGACACCCTTGCATGTCTGTGATATGCATGGTCTGCTGGCATGTCAGTGGTGGCTGTCCATGCTGGATAACTGTACCTGGCACAATGCCAGGTTGCCTTCCATCACCAGTATGGTGCACGTCTGCCTCCAGTGGCACTGTGGCCTCCGCTGTTGTTGTCCCTCCTCCATGCTGTCGCTTGTGTCTGTTGCAGGGGATGTGCTCCAGTGTCTGTCACTTGTGCTCCAACAGCATGCTGGTGGCATACAGCTTCATGGTGCGTGCGCAGGATGGCTGGCACACCTGTGCAATGTAGGGGTGCTGGCCGTGTGTACATGTCAGCAGTGGCCACATGCCAGTGGCCTGGTTGACCCACTACTGTGTCCCTGTGTTGGTGTGCCCTTGGGTATGGGTGGGTGTTTGTCCATGCACTGTGTTGCATCCTGTGTGGTGCATGCTTCCATGCAACACTGTGTGTGTCTGTGCTGGCTGTTGTGGCCAGTGCTGGGACAGGATGTGTCCTTGGGAGGGTGTGCAGGGTGCTGTACTGCTGGTGGTGGGGTCCCGGGCATGCCCTGTCACATGTGGGGTACCTCGTGTGGCGACGCATGGTCAGTCTCTCAGCTGTACCTTGGGGGGGACGTGCAGGGTGGCACTGTGTATGCTGTTGTTGCATTGCTGTCTGCTGCCACCCGCAGCAGGGTGCACATGGTGGGGCTACCTTGCATGGCTCTGTGGTGCACAGGGTTGCATTGTCACAGTGGGGGTGGTGGCATGCATAGGGTGTCCTGCACTGTTGGGCGCTACTCCTGGGAAGGGTGCATGGTGATCGTGGTGCAGGGTGTGCTCTGCATTGGTGGGATGGTGTGGCAGGGGGTGTTCAGCCCTCCTTGTGTGCCAGTTACAGCCTGCCAGGGGGTGTGCTGGGGCACCATGGCCTGGCTGTGGGTTGGTTGCTGGTATCCATGGGCCGGTGGTTATTCCAGCTCTCCCCCGGTTGTGCAGTGCATAGTGTGTGGGGGATGATGTCTGTTCTGCTGTGTGCTCCTCTGCCCATCTGTGGCATGGGTGGTGGGCCCCTGCATCTCTGGTTGTGCTGTTGCATTGCTGCCCTGCTCCAGGGGGCATCCCTAGTTGCGCTATGGCACATCTGGACTGCTCCGCTGAGCATCCCTTGTTGCACTATGGCGCATCAGATATGCGCAACTTCACATCCCTGGTTGCGCTATGGCACAGATGTTGTGATATTCAATCATCTGCCATAGGCGCATCTTGGCCTGCATGGTTTTTGAATATTGCGCTTCTTGCGCATGGTCGCAGTGGACTTGTGCTTGCTCCTGCTGTTGCGCACTTTTTGGGGGCACTTTGAATATCTGGGCCTCAATGTATATTGGCAAGCACCTAGAAGAAAACCTGTTGACAACTGTCAAAAATGCAAATTATTTTTCAGTGCTTGGGGACATTAGTACTGACAGTGGTGCAATTGAAAAGGAATTGGTTTACGTAATTTATGTAAATATCATCAATAGTTAAGTGGAGACTAAGTTTTTAAGAATAAAAGCTGTATCAGATGGCACAAGTGAGGGATTGAAAAATCTCCTTTTAGACATTTTGACAGAGTCTGGCCTTAATATAAAAAACATGGTTGGGTTTGGGGCTGATGGAGCATCTGTCAACTTGGTGTAAGACGGGGTCTTGCTGCTCTATTAAGGGAAGACATACAGTGGCTAGTTGGTGTTCATTATTTCTCACACAGTTTAGAACTGGCCTTAAAAGATGCTTTGAATAACACCTATTTCAACAATGTTTCTAACTTTCTGACCCAACTGTTTTATCTCTATCAGAAAAGTCCTATGAGACTCAAAGTTGCCCAGGCCATGGAGATGTCAGTTGAAAAGCCTAAGAAGGCCTATGGCACATGCTGGGTGCAGCATAAACTTCTTGTCACCTGTGCTGTTACAAAATCATTCCCTGTAACTTGTGCCCATTTAGAATCTATGGTTGCAGACCTAACTTACGACCAGGCCAAAGCCAAGGGAGTGTTGCAAATTATGACTAAATTCCAAAGGGTGGCACACCTTTTGTATTTTGAACAGCTACTTCAGCCACTTGCCAGGTTCTCACTTGCACTTCAAAAAGAAGTAGTTGCAAAGCCAGAGCTACTTATCTCTGTTGAAACTTTGAGAAACACTCTTGACCATGCTAAGCGGAGTGGTCCCATAGGTGGCAGTGAACTTGACATTCTCTTAAAAAATGGGTCTGATGTTCTTTCAGGAGCATGTGCTCAAGTCACATACAAGGGTGTGAAATTAACACATTTTAGTGGACAAGTTGTTAAAACTTTTAAACAGCAAACTAAGAAATACATTACAAACATTGAGAACTTCTGTGAACAAAGGTTCGATTTGACTGATGAAAGTAATATCTATAGCCGTGCAAAAGTATTAGATACCAGACTTTGGCCAGCAGCTGCAGACAGAAAGGAACTGGAGCTGCATGATAACAGTGATAGTACTGCAGTAGCTGACTACATTTCAGCACTTTTGCAGCCTGACTGTGACAGCACTCTGCTACTTGCAGAATGGCAAGAGTTTAAAACTTTTGCTCAAACCAATTTCATCAATCTTTTTGCCTCTGCTAGCTGGTCAAAGCTGGCATGTGATTTCCAAAATTCTTATCCAAATCTGTTGAAGCTTGTCAATATGTTGAGAGTATTTTCTGTGTCTAATGCAATTGTAGAAAGGTATTTTTCGACTATGAACAATGTAAAAACGGACTGGCGAGCAAGTCTGGCAGACGATACATTGATTTGCATTAAAAAGCATGGCCCCCCTCCAGCTGAATTCAACCCAGACAGGGCTGTAGACATATTTTTTGGTGCTAAACCAAGACATCCTGGTGATTTGGCAGCTGAGGATGGTGGACTACCCCCCCAGGTCCCTCCCCCCAAAACAGGTTATATGCCTGGTAGAGAAGAGTAGCAAAACAGATCGTACCCAATCCTTGTTGGTAACTGTGTGGTCAATCATGGTCCCAAATGCCAAAATTTTTATGCTGGGGTGGGGATTCATGCTGTTTAATTTGTCATGACTCATGCTCACAAATTCACATCTGCTTTGGCAGACCTCCTGTCTTGGGTCTTAAAATGTATGTGTGCTGCTGCACAATTGCTGTATTTCTCTGGAAATGGCTAAATAAAACAGTATCAGTCTCAAACATCTGTAAATGTGTATTGTATCAATATGGAGCAAGATTTTATGGGGTTTTGAACAAAAATATCAATTTTTGGTAATTGATAATCAACTTCCGCCAATTACAAATCATTTTTTATTTTGATTTGCGAAGGCTGCTAATGAACCCTCCAACACTAATTTATGCCTTGTAACATTACCCACTTGTTGCCTTACTGAAAAAACTATGGAAAAGCAGAAGGAACAATCTCCTTCATTTGCAGACTCAATGCACAAGCCTTGTAAAGGAACTTGAATTGCTCATGGTGTTGTTTTAGAGTGCACCGTAGACAGCAAAGAGTTAGTATTGAAAATATAATAAAAAATAGCTGTATAATCACAACACATTTAAAAGTTAATTCTAACCAGGTATTGGAAAGTGCAATGCTTAAAGGGTACCTAAACAAGCAGTTTTTTAGAACTTCAAACTCCAAAATCTGGCCTTATAGCGAGGTAAAGTAAAGGCTGCTGTTTGCATTTATGCTGAAACTGCATTTATGTAAATAACATAAATGCAGTTCCATAACTTTTGAAAAAATGTAAACATCTTGAGCAGATTACTGTGAGAAATAAGATGTGGGTCTGCTAGCACCATGATCACTACCTTTCCCCATTGTCCTGGCCAACATTCCCCTTCCCATAAAACCAGTTCAAAACAAGTTCATACAAAGCCATCTAGCATCCTCTCCCGTGGCCAAGGATCCACTGCTCTCTCGTCCACTTCTCCGGTTCCGGATTGTCACTAAATCTGAAGTCCTAAAGTTGCTGCTTACTATCCCTGACAAAACCAGCCCAGGTGCTGATGGTCTTGAACCTCGGCTTCTGAAGACTGCTGCCCCACTTATAGCCTCACCTCTAACCAAAATTTTTAACTTGTCGCTATGTCATGGCGTAGTTCCGAACGTTTGGAAGATAGCCAGGATAACACCAATTCTAAAGAAAGGTGATCCTAAAGAGATGGCCAACTACCGACCTATTGCCATTCTCTCGGTGCTCAGTAAAATTCTCGAAAAACTAGTTGCTATGCAAACTATTGAATATCTCCATAAACACAACCTCCTCTCTGGATCCCAGCATGGATTTCGGCAAAGGTCATAGTACCTCCACTGCCCTTCTGACACTCACAAATGATATTTACACAGCCATGGACTCTGGTCTCCTGACTGGTACCACCTTCATTGATCTCACCAAGGCTTTTGACCTTGTTGAGCACACCCTCCTACTTATGAAGCTTACCTCCCTGGGTTTTTCAGAGGAACCAGTGAACTGGTTTCGGAGTTACCTATCAAATCGACAGCAGGCTGTTGCTTTTAACTCTGCCCTATCCGACCTATCGTACGTACAAACTGGTGTCCCACAGGGATCCATACTTGGTCCACTGCTCTTCTCGATTTTTGTGAACGACCTCCCTCAACAAGTATCTATTTGCTCTACCCTGCTCTATGCCGATGACCTTGTACTCTACCATAGCTCTAAAAACGTACTGGACTTAACAAACTCTCTATCCAAAGAGTTCCAAAACATTCAATCCTGGATTTCTGCAAATCATCTCGTTCTCAACGAAGCAAAAACTCAGGCAATGCTCTTTGGCTCTCCAGCCAACCTAAAAGCTAATCGGAACTCCTTCAAAATAACTTGTTCCAATAATTCCCAGTTAGTAAACACCTCATCTTTCAGATACCTTGGCATTCTTCTTGATGTCTCCTTGGACTTCGATCTCCACATTACCATGACTTGCAAATCAGTCAATGCAAAGATCGGAGGAGCATATCACATTTAATTATGCCCTCACCTCATCAGCTAGGGCTTGCTGTGGCACAAGGCCTTCTTCTCCCATCCTTGGCTTATGGCTCTGTCATCTATCTTGGTGCTACAAAGACCTCCCTCCATACATGGGACACCACATATAATAACATCTGCCGCTATGCGTCTGCCTCTCCTCGGCTCAAACATCACTGTCTGCTTTATGCTGACCTTATAGGGCCTAGTCCTGTGGCCCATCGCCTCCATTCCTATGGCTCCTTGATTGATGGTACGATACGGGAAGGCCTCCCTAATTCTCTTGCCCTGCTACTACGCCCTCAAACCCCCTTTCTATGGTCTCCGGTCACTTGACCAGACACCTCTTTATATCCCTAGAAGCAGGACTTTAATGGGTACACGAGCTTTCTCCCATGCTGCTCCTAAATACTGGAATACTATCCCTCTAGTTATTCGTGCCCCAACGCACACTTGTTTTAAGAAGCTCCACCTTCAATACCTACTCACAGCAAGTCCCTGCACCTGTTTCCAGCCACCATAAACCAATACCCGGCTCAGCCAACACTTTTCCCATTTGCACACTGCCTGCTACTTCTCTCCAATCTATCTCTCTACTCTACCCCTCCCTCTGCCTCCCTCAGTCACTGAGCTAGCTTGGACTTGCCAACTAGCTACCGGCTAAGGATCTACAGGAATCTCCTGACCTGAGCTGCACTTATCTCATTTCTTCTCTATGATCCTGTTATCCTTGTTTCTATACCACCTACTTTGCTTGCTTATGTACTTTCATAGTCTATTTAATGTTTGAGATATTTTGTACTTTTCTGTCTAACTATTGTACTGTATGGTTTGTGTGCTGCGTCACTCTGATGTTTTGTATGTCACTTGTATCCTCCCGGGTAGTACCTGAAAATAGGCATTTCTATGTCTAGTGTACCCACCTGGTAAACAAAAGCAAATACATAAATAAATTGCAAAAGGCTGTGTGTAGATATTAATGTATACAAAGGCTGCCCCTACATGTTCAGTCACTTCACTATCAGTCTAATATTGCTTGTAAAGCACTTTGGGATACAGTGTGTATGACAACCACTATATAAATGCTGATTCTTCTTCTTCTTCTTCTTCTTCTTATTATTATTATTATTATTATTATTATTATTATTAGTTCCCATGAAAAAAGAAGATAAGACAAGCATATATTTGATTTTCAAGAAAGTATGAACTCTTAACATTAGACTGCACAAGAACTTTGCTACAAAAAATTGGTGGATCTAGGGGGTGGTGAAGGGGGTGGCTGCAACCCCCCCACATTATAACGTACTTGCTTGCTGCTGCTGCATTTCACTTTGTTGAAGAAGTCTGATTTACTGATTGTACAAGTGTTTACATTCAAACTATGGATTACATTTGTAGTTACTGTCAAAAACATGCTAGAAAAGAATAATAGCAGAAGATATTAAGGTTTAATAACAATGTTAAGAAATGTATATAGTATACGCACCACCCCAGTACCCCATTGTAGCATCCTGCATCCTCCATAACCACTTGACCACCAGGTTATTCAAGATTTGTACTGCACTGTGGTTTGCCACAGAGAAAGTTGATTGGATTAAAACACAATTTTAGCATGTTAAAGTAAACATAATGAACAGAACCATAGCCTAACATTTGTATTATACAAAATAATGCACATGGTTTTGACCATTTGGGTGAAACAATTCTATACAAAGGGAAAAAAGAACTAGTTAGCACTATAGAGAGCCATATATCTCTGACTTTGGCTCCAGTGATGTCATCACATAACACATTTGGCAGCCATTTTAGGAAGCAGGTAAGACAGTTTTTTTTAAATTGGAAGGCTGATTTTACAATTTTCAAATGCTCTGGAACCACATTTAGGTAAATTATGTAAATGTTGTTTTAGCATTAATGAATACTGCAGCCTTTCCTTTAGTCACCTACGGAGTCAGATTTTTGAATAGTTTGTTGTCAAAATGTTGTTTAGGTATCCTTTAAATCACCATCATGAATAAAGGTGTTAAGAGCATCTCAAGCCTTGGAGATATTGCTGATGTAGATGAGATGGGTATTCTTTCTATCTAAAAGTGTTTTCAGAGACAATGTCAAAGGATCTATGTGAACATTAAAGACAGGCAAATATTGAAATAGAGCAAGCAAATATTCAGGGTCACTGTCAATAACATCTGGTTCCGAGATGGGAACAGGAGTAATCACGGTGTGACCAATAACAGTAGTTTGACGAGGAATAAAAAAATTAGGAAACTTGACTTCACATGTTTTTAAACCATAGGAGAAAGATTTCTGGTTAGTTACCACGCAGTGCTGCCTATCAGAATTATGACATTTTCACAGTAGGATCCCTCCATTTTTGCAGTTGAATTGGGCAGGTGAAAGATTGATTTGTGAGTCTTGTAGTTAAATGATGAACCTCTTCAGCATAGCTCTGGTATAGGCATCCAGTGTTGCCCACTGGTGATGCTGTAGTTGAAGATAAAGATGCTGTTATCCTGGGGTTACCAGTTTCATTGGAATTAATGTCCAAGTCCAAAGTAAATGACCAGTCAATGCTGTCTGGTGAATATCCAGACACCAGCTTGATGACATTGAATATGTCACAGCAACACAATTAGTGGCATCTGTTTTTGGCACAACAGTCAATATGAGGTGCCAAACCACCTTCCAGGGTGGGATGAAAGACCAGAAGAGGTGGAAGATGGATCTGTTCTCTGTAGATGTCCTTGTTGAGATGCCCAATGGAATGAATGGAGGCCAGTCTATAAAAAATAGCAGTATCTGGATCAAAGCATGGTAAAGACCCAGTAAATGTGATAAACATAGTGTCCCTGATAGTGCAGCAGTTGGCAATATAACATGGCCTCTGTTGGGATGACGTGTGACATAACCTAGATTTCTAGCAGTAGACATGGGTATAATTATGGATCTAGACATACACATTGTAATACAAGCAGTAGACATATAATGTGGCATACCCGGTCAGAAGAGTGCTTCAATAATAGTGCAGTCAAAACAGCACAGTCTATACTGTGCTAGCATGGACAGTGACAGGGGAATTACAGCACAATGCAGTAAGTGCTACCCTGGTCACTGTCTGTGTTACTAGTACCCTCCACTGGTCACTGTCCAGGATACTAGTACCTGGGTCAAGGGCTGGAGAATGGAGGACGCTGGCCAAGTTGCTCCCATGGCATGGAGTGGTAGTGCAGGAGCAGCTTAGCCAGAAAGGTGGTAGAGACCAGGGTTCTAATCTGGGTCTCCACAATTTTACTACCTCCCCCCTCATAATCCAACTCCAACTCAGAGTTGATTATTTTAATTATGGGGGCGTAGGGGGCAGAGATGCCCATGACAATATTTTCCAGTGGTAGTGATCATGAACCACACCTGCGATTGCTACCACTGGTGCTGATTTTGTTGGCTACATTGTCTCCTGCTACTTTTCTTGTCAGTGCTGTTTGGACGGCACTGTTTTTGGCAGTGCTTTCCATACAGACACTCTTCTGACCTAGTGCCCAGTGTGGACAATACCATTTAGCAAGTTTCCTATCATGGATAATATCTGGAATATGTCCATATTCCAGATCTCGGAAGAGATTATTGACAGTGGTTATGACATAACATCCATAGGCAGAGCACAACAGTTTCCTGGCAATATATTGCTTGTCTGCCTCTTAGTTATTCTGGAAAACAAGTTCATTGATTTTATTCTTAGTGTCATTAAAACTCTTGGCAATGTCATGCATGTTATAAATAGTGTAACTCTCTTCCTGATTAAGCCCATCTACACCATGCAATAAGAGTGGTAAAACATCATTCTTCATGCCAGTCTGGAATTTAACTGTTTGGCTTTTGATGGCAGCAATGTCTGCCCTGTTCCAGACTGACATGCCGGATCCGAAGAATCCAGATATGGTGCCAGCTGCACCAGTGACATCAGCAGTGGCACTCCTCCTGCATGATGAGGAAGTTTTCTTGTTAGCAGGGTAAGGTCTAGACATGAATAAACCTATATGTTCAGTGGTATGTGGAATAGCCACGGGATCTTGTGTGCACGTCTGGTATACAGCAAGACTATCTAATAACATAGTGCTGAAAAACTTATAAGTGTTAGTTTTGGAACATACACAAAATTCAGCCATATTCCAATGGGGAAGATTAAAAATAACTGGAATATGCATAACATGCACATTATTCACAAGTGTGCCTGAAAGGGATGTGGCAGTGAGACCATTAGGTGGCCCAGGTTCTTGTGAAGGACAATCAGTAAGTTCTGCTTCAGTAGTGGGTGCTACAGACAGAAACATAGCTGCTGTAGCCATGTAATTGCAAACACAAAAGTCTCTTGCAGAGTCTTCTGGATATTTTTCACAAAAAGTAGGGGGTAAAGCAAAGCAGTGAGGTTATATAGACAAGAATGTCTCTGATTTGCTTGGCAAATGGACAGAGTACCATTTGGGGTGATTCTAGTATTGGGCCAACTTTGAAAAGTGCCTTTGGAAAGGCTGGCAACAGGAAGTGTCTGTCCATTACTACTAGTCTGCCATTCAATTTGGAGGGATGATTTGTCAGGTGCCACAACTGTGGCAGTCAGGTAGGCATCTGTGCCTTCCTGAACAGTGATCAATTTGCTGGGAACATCTATGCTAACTCCTTCAGGGACGGTGGTGGGTTTGTATGGTGGGGTCATGTGTCTTCCATCAGGATGATCAAGAAGTGGAAGAAGCTGCCTTAGACATTTGTTGTGTTCGGACATAGTTTTCATATCCTTGCCATGGACAAAGGAGAGTGCTTATGGAAGAAGGAGGATCAGATGCAAGATAGCCATCTTGCACAAGTACCAGTAAGGAAAAAGAAAAGGTCAGTAGGTACAATTCCGCCCAATGGGGTTAGGAAAAGTAATCATTCTCCTTTATATAACTTGAACTGATTAGCATGCAGCCATTTATTGGTCAGTTTCTTCTGCTGGATGAGTCTAACTTGGTAGACTGTGGGAATGAGTTTGTTGATAATGGGATAGGGTCTTTTCCATTTATTGGAGAAGGGATGTGTAGGGTGTGCAAATCTGAGTACCATTACTTGATCTCCAACTTGCCAGTCTACCTCTTGTGCATGTTTGTCAAAGTGAATCTTGGACTGTTGTTGGGCCTTGCCTATACAGTACGCAGTGTGCAAGTGGATTTTGATGACGTCATCTCTGAGTTTTGCAGCATATTTGTCTACAGACACTCTGTCTGCCGTGGGTGTGTTTAAGTTAATCAACAGGTGCTCAGGTAATCTCATGGTTCCACCAGTCATCACTTCGAAGGGTGTGCACTGGGTGGTGGCTGAAGGAGTACCCCTAATTGCAATAAGGAGTAAAGGCAAAAAGGAATCCCAATCCTTGGGATTGTCCTCGATAAATTTGGATAATATTTGCTTTATCTGTCTGTTGGCTCTTTCTACCTGACCTGAGGATTGTGGATGGTAAGGTATGTGGAACTTCTGGTGTACACCAAGAAGTTGGAGTGTTTCTTGCATCAACTCACCTGTAAAGTTGGTTCCTTGATCAGAGTCTACCTTAAGAGGTAGGCCCACCTGGGAAAACAATTCTTCTACCAGGACTTTTGCAGTTGCCTTTGCTGTGCATTTTTGAGTGGGAAAGGTCTCAACCCATTTGGAGAATAGGTTAGTGACTACAAGTGCATACTTGTTGTTTCTGCTGGTATTGGTCAAAGGACCAATGAAATCAATTTGATCACATGCCAAGGACCAGATTGTCTCTGGGGGAAGTAGTTTGGCATTTTGTTTGGATGGGGCCAGATTGTTCTGAGCACAAATTAGACAATTTTGGATGTAATGTTTGACATCCCTGGTGATGCCAGGCCACCAACCCACAGATTTCAGTCTTTGGACTGTATTCTCTAACTGCTGATGTCCACCAGTCAGCGTGTCATGGACATGATGAATGAGCTCAGATCTCAATGCTTTGGGCACTACCTGCAACCTGTTTATCTGCATGTCTTTTGTAAGGGCTGTGGGTAAGCAGTTCTTGTTCAATTCCTTTGTCTAGGAATCTGAACACTTCTTTCAGCTGAGGGTAAAATTTCTGTGCTGTGGACAAGTCCAGTGGCACAAAAGGTTCAGGTTTCTTCTTTGTGGCAGCTATTTGTACAGCTGCCTGAACCACAGGGTAAGCCATCTCCCATGTCTCCCCCCCCAAACACCCTCTTTTGCAAGAGTGTCTGCAAGGTCATTGAAAGTATGGTATTGGTCAAATTTTTAATGGACCTTCACCTTGTGGAGGAACAGTTTATATTTAAACTGTTGAGTCAAGTTGTGACAGCCATCAGAAGTTGCGAAGGAGTTCTTCTCCCAGAATGGTAAAAATCCAGTCAGGGAGCAACAGACCCAGTTAGAGTCTGCAAAGATGATGGTATCTTCGGTACCATGTTGTATCAATTCAAGATCACAGCTGCCAGTTCTGCATACTGAGAAGATGCAGCACTGCAGTGTTTGGAAGTATGGACAGTGTTACCATTAGGGTGCATGATGAGCACTCGAAATCCAGCTATCTGTTCTCCTAGATAATATGAGGCAGAACCATCAGTAAAGACATGACACAGAAAAGCATCAGCAAGGAGCTTTGGAGTAGCAGGAAGAAAAAGTCCTGGATCAGGCAAATCAGGAGATTGGAATAAGCAATCGTGCAGATCTCCCTGATACAGAAGACCATGGGCTAAAATTGAGGGCATTTTGGCAGTGTGGACCTGTGTCATGGTCCTGGAGAAAGAGACCAATGAGTCAGTCTGGTATTGACCACAGAGCCATCCTTCACTCTATCTGACAGCAGAAAATTTGTGGGAGCGTGGTTGGTATGCAGAATGATAGGTGAGTATCTAATGATGTACAGGAAATGTTTGACAGCCTAGTAGGTAGCCAGAAGGTTTCTTTCACAAAGACTGTACTTCTGTTCCACTGGGGACAGCATCTGGGAAGCATAGGCAATGTCTCAAAGTGCCATTCACCTTTTGAGTAAGTACTGCAGATATGGCTTTGTCTGAAATAGCAGATTCCAGATGGAAAGGTAGAGCTGGATTGGGGTTGACTAGTGCTGGAGCAGAGGCCAAGGCCTGTTTCAGAAGGGTCACAACCTTAGTGTGAATGGGACCCCAAGTCCTGGGAACATCCTTTTTCAAAAGCTCATACAGAGGGGTGGCCTTTTGTGCAAACTCACAGATGAAATCCCTGGAATAGTTGACCATTCCCAGGAAATGTCTGAGTGTGGCCACACTGGTAGGAAGTGGCAAATCTTGTAGGCCTGGGATTTTCTTCCAGGCTGGGCTTCTGCCTTGTTCTATGATATGCAGGCCAAGAAAGATGACCTTTTTCTGGCATAGTTGTGCTTTTGCAGGATTGCACTTGAGGACCACCCTCTGTAAGAGAGTCAGTAGTTCATCAAGGAGATCAAGATGCTGCTCCTTCATGGCAGTTGCCAACAGGAAGTCATCCACATACTGCAGAAGGCATTGTGGGGCAGAGAAACCCTGCAAGGTGTCCATCATGTGTAGATGGAAAAGAGAACAGCTGTTGTTAAAACCCTGGGGTAGGCAGGTCCAAGTGTACTGTTGACCCTCAAAGGTAAAAGCAAATTTGTGTTGACTTTCCTGAGCAAGGGGCAGTGACCAAAAGCCATTGGAGATATCAAGGGTGCTGAACCATCTATGATCTGGAGTTAGCAGTTTGAGCACATCTGATGCTGATGCAACAGTTGGGGAGCAGCTAGGAGTGACTTGATCTATCCTCCTGTAATCAACAGTGAGACTCCAAGATGCATCAGGCTTTTCACTGGCCAAAAGGGTGAGCTGGTGGTTGAGACACCGGGCCTGATCACACCTTGCTTAAGGAGTGACTGAATGGTTTCTGTGAGTGATGGTAAGGCCTCAGCAGGTAAAGGGCATTGCCTTTGCCTGTTATGTGCTGGGCCTGAAATTTTGATGATGGTTTGCATTCTCCCATGATCATTACTTATTTATTTATCAAGATTTCAGATACACCTTTGAGACAAGGCTCTTTTGCAAAGGTCCCATGTCAGCAGATAAGAACAAAACAAAACAGTCAGTTGAACAAAGAAATAAGACAATAGGCAGCCAGGGGCCTTGTCAGGTACAATAGTGAGCAAATACACTACAAAATGTATATACAATAGTGATGCAGGGAGGTCAACAGCTAAGGTGGGGTAAGAGACAAGGGGAGAGTCAGTAGTCAAGAGTAGAATGGTAGAGGTGAAGGAGCAGTGTCAGAGTAGGGTTGGAGGGAGTCCAGGGGAAGGAAGGGGAGAGGAAAGGGAAAACATAATAGGGAGGACAGGATGGAGGGAGGGAGGAATTGGCTAGCTAAGAGAAACAGTCACAAGAGGCCCTGGTGACAAGGTGTTGTCGTAGTCTGTGCTTAAAGGTGCCCAGAGTTGAATTGCTTAATATTTCTAGTGGAAGTGAGTTAAACCAGGATGAGGGTCTGGATTTGAAGGGGGGGGTTGACCTTGGGTAGTTCAGCAGTGGGGGATGGTAAAAGTAAGACTTTCAGAGCCTGTTGTTTGGCGTGTACCACAATGAAAAGCTAGCAGGGTTTGGACACCTTAGGGTAGGAGTTCCAAGGTGAGCTTTCTGGCTAGGATGCAGGTTTGATACCTAATCCTACAAGAGAGTTGGAGCCAGTTTGCTTGTTCGTAGAAGTCACAGGTGTGTGACAGCCGGTGGGCTGATGTTAGGAGATGACATGCCTTGTTTAGTGCAATGTTAATGCATTGAAGGGCAGTGTCAGTGACAGATCCATAAATCACTAGCCCATAGTCAATTACTGAGATGACAGAGCTCTGGATAGCAGTACTTAGTGCTTTGGCCATGAGGCAGTTCCTGTGTCTATAGAGCCGGCCAATTGGGGTATTCACAATTTTTGCTATATAATCAATGTGTTTGGAGTAGGCAAGCTTACAGTCCAGGATCACACCCAGATATTTAAACAGATGAACTTGCTCGAGTAGTAGTTAAGAATGAGTCTGAGATTTAAACCATGTTTCCACTTCGGCAAAGCTGGATTGTAGTTGTGACTGAAGAAAGAAAGGCTCAGGTTGGGAGGTGAAAATGACTGCATCGTCAGCATAAAGAAGGATTTTATCAGGGCAGGATGTAGGAAGGCTGTTCAGAAAAATACTGAAGAGCATAGAACCCAAGATGAAACCTTGAGGGACACTAGAGTGGACAGACAGGGAGGTTGAGAGGGTTTCACCAATTTTAACCTTTTGGATTCGGTCACTGAGGTAGCTTTGAAACCATTGAGTGGTGTTGTTTGAGAAACCTAGGAGAGTTAGTTGTTTAAGCAGTAATAAGTGGTTAACGGCATCGAATGCCTTTGTCAAATTGATGAAGGTGGTGCTGACAAGATGTCCCTGGTCCAAGGCATTACGGATGTAAGAGGTGAATTCTAGGACAGCTGTGGTTATGCTGTTCCCCTTGCAGAAACTGTGCTGCTCTGGACATAGCAGGTTTAGCTTGCAAGGTATTCTGCAAGCTGGTCAGCAACTATTCTTTCCAGGGCTTTGGGGGGAATAGAGATTGGTCTGTAGTTACTGGTAATAGTTTTATCACCACTTTTGTGGATAGGTATCACCACAGTGGATTTCCATTTTTGGGGACTGAGAGCTGAGTGAACGGTTGATTTTGGTGAGAGGGGTCAGGACTTCGTCTATTTTGAGAGCGAGGAGTTTCAGAGCAAGGGAATTACCACTGGATCTAGACCTCCTGGGTACTTTAAGAAGATGCTTTTTTGTTAGGTCCTTGGAGATGGTTTTAAAACAGAAATGTGGGTGCCTGCGTAGTGTTTTTGTCTGAGATTGGGGTGTCTGATGGTGGATCAAAGAAGGTTGGTGGTAGCACAGGGCTAAGGTCAGTAAATGCTGCATTGAATGCATTAGCCATAGTGACTTGATCAGAGGTGATGTTGCCATTTAGGTTTATCATAGAGGGTGGTACTCTAGAATCTTTTCCTGTAAGTTCGGTGAGGTTGGTCCAGAACTTTTTCCCATCTTTCCATGTGTTGGCCAGAGCATTGTTATAGTACCTGGCCTCTTTGTTGTGAATTGCTTTTGTACAGGCATTTCTAACTGCTTTGACGGCTTGGATATCAGCCTGGTTGCCAGTCGATTTAGTACGATGCCAGAGGTGATCAAGGGGCCACATTTGCTGGAGAAGATCTAAGCTGATCCATGGGTTGTTAACACTTTTTATCTTCAGGTGAAGCTACCTCTGGCTGGAAGCTGCAACACTGGACTTAAGATTTGCAAGAAAGCGAGTTGTGCTCACAACAGAGGGAGGTAAACCTTACAATTTACAATTGTCTTTGGTTTGAAGCAGATTCCTTAGGAAAGTTAATATTCTTCAGGTGGAGGATACTTCTAACTGAAGGGTGAAATAAGGAACTTAGAATTATCAGAAAAAGCAGTCTTTCAATCAACAGAGGGAGGTGGAGATTGCTTTACTTTTGTTACAATTAAGATTTTCAGTACAGGAAGAGTTTGAACCCACAGGGGCTGAAAACAGTTTTCTGTGTCTGCCCTTCTGCACAGCTGACGTGTTTTGGGGCTGACTGCCTTCAGAGCACAAGTCACCAGGCTGTTTTGGGGCTGGGGAGGTTTACCTGTGTCTGACTTGGATGTTTGGATTTTTCTTTGTTTGATTAGCAGGGTATTTTCTCTGTCAAATTGTCGTGTAGGGCATCTTGCTGACAGGAAGGCACTCATCGCAGCGGTAGGTCAGAGCTTTTAGCTGATTGTTCGTGAGGGCACAGTTTGAGCCCAAATCCTTCGACCCCTCACCCCACCCACCCCTGGAAATAGTTCCTTTATACCTGGGTTCTGACATCATTTCCTCAAGAGGGCAAGGTGCATATCACTGTCATATCCTCTCTAGACACTGTACTGACAATATAAGCATGCACATTATAGAAATACATATATTTCTATATAACAAACCAATCACACACACACAAAAAACAAAAAAAAAAAACTAAACAAGGTAGACAGTTATGTGGGGAGTAGTGCAATGTAATGGCTGTGGGGCAGCAGTCTTCTGGGAGTCTTTCTGGAGGCTGAGATGCTGCCCTGTTTGCAGACAACTATCTACCCTGAGGGAGGAAGTTGCCCGTCTTCAGGCCACACTGGACAGTAGCAAAGGAACCTCCCCCATCCAGGGAGCACCAGAGCCACCACCACTACCTCAGAGGTTGCAAAGAAAGCACAGCAGTTGGACCACAGTGGGCTCAGGGAGGGTAAGGGTGGTGGAACAGAGGCACACCCAGTCAGTTGTTCACTCCTGATCATACACCATTCTGGGAGCATAGTTCCCTATGGATGCACCCGCAGAGGAGACTAAGGAGGGTGCAGACAACTGTCACAAGGGAGGCCCTCAGGAAGGAGGCAGAGGGCACCACAGGGAAAGGAAGCAGCTCCTGGTGGGGGACTCAATTATTAGGGGGATAGAACTGGGGGTAGCAGGGAAAACTGAAGTAAGGTGCCTACTTGGTGCCATGACTTGGAAGGACAGGAAGCGCATGCTTAGGATCACGAGAACAGTTGCATGGGAGTCTTAGCTGGATGTCATTGTCCACCTAGGGACAAATGACTTGGCTCATCATGAGATTAGAGCAGTGCAGAGGACTTTGTAGAGTTGGGGAGGGGCTTAAGACAAGTAGCACACACAGTATCCTTCTCAGAGGTGCTGCCTGTCAGTGGCATGGGTGAGGCGAGGGTACTTTGCACCATGCAGTTTAACGAATGGTTGAAAAAAGTGTGCAGCACAGGGGTTTGGCTTCACTGGGGACTGGGGTTCCACCTGGAGGGACACCAGCCTATACTGGCAGGATGGTCTGCATCTGTCCAGGAAGGGAACAAGTCTTTCGGGCAATCTGTTTAAATGCTTCATTAGCAAGCTTTTAAACTAGTCAAAGGGGGGAGACACTGATAAGCAGCAGGAAAATCCCGGCCTCCCCCTACAAAACAGGGTACTAAATGAGAAAAAGACCAAGGTAGAAAGGTCAGTGGGGGATGCTGCTACAGAAGGTAAAACCATCAAAAAATGGAGAGCAATGAGTACCAATGCCTGTAGACTGGGTAACAAGCTTCCTGAATTAGTGGCCTTGATGGAGGAGGAACATCTGGATATCGTGGCAGTCACAGAAACATGGTACACACAGAACCATGACTGGGACGTAAACATACCAGGATACACTATCTACAGGAGGGACAGGGAGGGTAAAAGAGGAGGTGGAGTAGCTCTCTACATAAGAGAAGTAATCAAAGCAACAGGACAAAAGGGTAAACAGGGAGGAGAAGAAGCACTGTGGGTCAATTTGGAGGCAGGCAATGGCACCACAATCCGCACAAGGGTTGTATACAGACCCCCCTCTCAGGGGGAGGAAATGGACAAGGAAATGATAGAAATTATACTTAGAATGGAAGATAAAGGGAGCTGATGGGTGATCTGAATATGCAGATGTTAACTGGAGTGCAGTTGCAGCAGCCACTTCTAAGAGTGGGGTTATTCTAGATGCTCTACAGGGGGCATGCCTTAGACAACTAGTATTGGAACCCACTCGAGGGAGCAATCTTAGACCTGGTTCTCTCAAATGGAGATGGAGAGAGGATCACAGATGTAGAAGTGGGTAGCCATCTGGGAACTAGCGACCATTGAACAGTATGGTTCACAATAAACACAGCAATAGAGTCAAGCCATACAAAGGCAAAAGTACTGGACTTCAGGAGGGCTGACTTTGCCAAAATGGGTGAGTGCCTAAGGAATGCACTAGCAAATGGGCAGGAAGGAGGGGTGGAAGAACAATGGGGAATAATAAAAACTGCCATCACAGAGGTAACAAGACTTTGTGTGAAGCAAATAAACAAAACAAAACGATGTAAGAAACCACTATGGTTCTCAAAGTAGGTAGCAGTGAAGGTTCAAGAGAAAAAGAACGCATTCAGAAAGTACAAGGAATCACAGAAGGAGCAGGACAGAGAATTGTATCAGTTAAAGAAAAAGGAAGCTGGGAAGGCAGTCAGAACAGAAAAGGCCTGAACTGAGGAAAAGATGGCCAACTCAGTTAAGAAAGGGGATAAAACCTTTTTTTAGGTACATCAGGGAGCGAAGGAAGACTAAGGGAGGGAAAGTGAGGCTTAATAAAGGGGAGCAGGGTGGGCAGAGGGTGACTGTGAAAAGGCAGAGATACTAAACAAATATTTTTGTTCAGTATTTACAAACGAAGAAGGGGAGGTACCTAAAAGAAACAACAGAAACACTCTGGATACAGAAGTTGGTACCAGCAGATTTACAGAAAAAAGGGTTCTGAAAGAACTCTTAAAACTGAAGGTGAACAAAGCAATGGGGCCTGATGGGATTCATCCCAGAATTCTAAAAGAACTAAGGGTAGAACTAGTGACACCACTGACTACCCTCTTTAACAAATCATGGGAGGATGGGGTGGTACCTGAGAACTGGAAGAGGGCAGATGTGATTCCCCTTCACAAAAGTGGGAGCAGGGCAGAAGCAGGAAACTACAGACCTGTTAGTTTAATCTCAGTGATAGGGAAAATTATGGAATCACTTCTGAAGGAAAGAATTGTCGAGTACCTAGAGGCCAGAGGGGCACAGGACCCGAGGCAGCATGGATTCACAGTGGGAAGGTCATGCCAGACGAATCTAATAGATTTCTTTGACTGGGTGACCAAAGTAGTAGCTCAGGGAGGGGCTGTGGACATGGCCTACCTAGACTTTAGCAAGGCATTTGACTCAGTCCCACACAAAAGATTAATATACAAGTTAGCCAGCCTGGGGGTGGGTCCCAAGATGATAGTCTGGGTAAAGAATTGGCTGGAGAATAGGACACAGAGTGTAATACTAAATGGAGTCCACTCTGAAGAAAGGGGGGTTACTAGTGGGGTGCCGCAGAGTTCAGTATTAGGACCGGTCCTCTTCAGTGTCTTTGTAAGCGACATTGCAGAGGGACTGGAAGGAAAAGTATGTCTCTTTGCAGATGACACAAAGATCTGCAACAGAGTTGATGCACAAGGTGGGGTGGAAAGGATGAGAAGGGACTTGGCAAGGTTAGATGAATGGTCAAATGTATGGCAGCTTAGATTTAATGCTAAGAAGTGCAAGGTAATGCACCTGGGAAACAAAAACCCAAGGGAAGAGTACACAATTGGGGATGAGATTCTAACAACAAAAATGGAAAGGGACCTGGGAGTAGTCATATCAGATGACTTAAAGGTGGGCAAGCAATGTGAGAGGGCAGCAAGGAGGGCTGGGGGGATACTGGGATGCATAGGGAGAGTCATCACCAGTAGAAAACAGGAAGTTGTTATCCCTCTGTACAGATGGCTGGTGAGACCCCATCTGGAGTACTGTGTGCAGTTCTGGAGACCCAATCTCCACAAGGACATAGACAAGATGGAAGCTGTCAAGAGGAAGGCAACTAAAATGGTGCAGGGTCTAAACTGGAAGACATATGAAGGGAGACTAAAGGAGCTTAATATGTATAGCCTCGAGGAAGGGAGGGAGAGGGGGGACATGATAGAAACTTTCAAGTACCTCAAGGGAATCAACAAAGTCCAAGAGGGTAGCATCTTTCAAAAAAAGAGGTGTGCAAGAACAAGGGGGCACAATTTGAAGATGGGTGGGCGGCTCAGAGGTAATGTAAGGGAGTATTTTTTCACAGAGAGGGTTGTGGATGCATGGAACGGCCTTCCGGAGGAGGTTGTAGAGTCAAAAAAAGTGGTTGAATTCAAGCATGCATGTGACAGCCATAAGGCAATTCTAGGGGGTTGGGGTAGAAAGAAGTAGGCTGCTGGTTAACTAGGATCTGCAGCTTATCCATTAGGTAGGGAAATGGGCAGACTGGGTGGGCCAAACGGTCCTTATCTGCCGTCAAATTCTATGTTATTATGTTTCTATATGTTTCTTGAAAGGAGCATGGATGTCACAGACAGTATTAAAGCTATGGATAAAATAAAGTGCAGCGTCCACATCAGGTGCTGAGTCTATAGGTGTCCAGTCGTATTTTTGTAGGAGGGCTTTAAGTGGCCCAAGGCACCCAGGCATTAGTTTTCTGCTGTTGATAGTTTTAGGGGGAGGCTTTATAAATTTGTTGGTCAAGGGACAGGGGAATGGTCACTTACACTGTCAGGGAGAACTACAGTATTAGTGATGTGTTCTGGGTGGTTAGTGAGTACCCAGTCCAGAAGTGTTGCTGTCCCTATTTTGTAGTTCATCTTGGTGGGTGATCGGACCATTTGGGAAAAGTTTGCAGCTGTCAGGGCATCTTTATATACTTTTTTTGCACTGGGTAGGACCAGTTGACGTTGAAGTCCCCCAGTAAGATTCTTTTCGAGCTCTGATCAAGGGAGTGGATGAGGTCCACTACAGGGTTAAGTCCCTGACTGGTAAGTTTGGGGGGTATGTAGACTGATGCCACTGTCAGGATTTTGTTGTGTGCTCCAAGCTGAATCTTAGAGGCAAGGATCTGGGCGTCATCTGGGGCATAGTGAAGACATGGCCATGTAGAGTCTTTTAGATAGAGGGCACACCCTCCACCTTTCTTGGTACATCTGTCTTGCCTAAAGACAGCATATCCCAGGATCAGTACTGCTGCATCGGGGATCATCGAGGATAGCCACATCTCAATTACTGATAATATATCAGGGTTGTGGTGTGTTGCCCAGCTGGTGAGGCAGTCCATTTTACTGAGAAGGCTGCAGATATTAATAGTGGCCAGGCAGAGCGTTCCAGCCATGTCAGTGACCCTGAAACCACACTGAGGGGGGCCAGGGTTAGGATGAACATTTCCTGAGATGAGTAGTAACAGCAGAATTAGGCATTTTAGGAGAGCTTTGAGATAATTCTTACATGACAGCATTGTTTGGGTTTTAGTAATTCCTCTCATGAAATGTTGCCTTGAAGGGGAGAAGCCTGTTAAGAGCAGAGACATACTGAGGCACACGGGAACGTGTGTTTCAAAGGGAGTGTCATCCATAGGTGAGGAGGTCTGGGGTTTAATTGTTGGACATGTAGTAGGAGGTAGCTGCAAGTGATTGTCCATGAGGTAGACAGTGGATATTCAGTGGAGGGTTCAGAGATATGGGGAGGTGGTAGCTTATCAGCCCATCCCGAGTAGTTGATTATAGTGAAAATAATGAGCAGGCTCAGTAGTGGGTAGGTAGTTCCCATTCTGTGGATAAGGAAGGCCAGTTAAGATGGGCATAGGACAGCCAAAGTGTCCCTTTAAGTGGATAGGAGAGAATTGGAGAGAAAGAGCCAATGGGAGATTGGTATGGGGAAAGAGAGCGGTGCCTGTGTGGATTTAATAGAGGTCGGGGCCAGGGAGGGTGGGCAGGACAAATCACTATCCCCAGAAAAGCTGAGAAGAGGTTCCATCAAATGAGTGTGCCAAATAGCACCGAAAAAGCCCAGCAGAGTTTGGGCTAGGAGAGAGAACCAATCGGGTAGCTCTGCTAGCTCAAGGCAGCCAATCAGGATATTCCTGCTGCAAAGCACCAAGGTTTTGAAAGAGCTGTACCTTAGTGGGGTCACGGTGAGGCTGGATCTGGGAGTGGGTGGCGGCAGGAGAAGTGGCCGCCCAGCTGGCTTGAAGCCCAGTCATGGGCACTACAGCTGTGGGAAGAGAAGGGGAGAAATCAGCAGTTTAATTTGGAGGACAGGCAAGGGCGGGGTTAGACAGAAATGAAGCTATAGTTAGGGGACACAGTGGGGGTCCGAGTCGGGCTGGCAGGGGGACAAAAGAAAGTTAAAGCTGTGGGCGGATTACAAATTTCACTAGAGACAAAAGAAAAAAAGAAAGAAAAATGTAATGCAGGGGCAGGACTGATCAATGCTGACCTGCTTCACTGCGGGTGGGGGGGTAGATTGGACAAAGTATAGTGTTAGGCAAGAGAGGTTGAAGAAAAGAGCAATGAGCAAAAAAGAGGGGAATTCTGGATTTACTGAGAGGAACGGTAGAAAGTGATGTGTAGTAGCAGAAGGTAGATTAGCGAGAATGTACACCCAGGAGTCAATAAAGTGCTAACAGAGGATTCAAAATGTGGATTCTACACTAGCAGTTTGCAGTTACATAGAAACATAGAAGTTGACGGCAGATAAGGACCGCAAGGCCCATCCAGTCTGCCCATTTCTTTTTCTACCTTATAAATGCGCCATCGGCCTTTGCTCTGTCAGTGGCCTATCTATTCATAGTCATTTGTATTGCTCCCTTATGCCTATCCCATGCCTGTTTGAAGCCCTGCACTGTATTCATAGCCACCACTTCTTGTGGTAAGCCATTCCATGCATCCACCACCCTTTCTGTGAAAAAGAATTTCCTCACATTCCCCCTTAATCGGCCTCCCTCTAATCTCATGCTGTGTCCTCTTGTCCTGCTATTTTTCTTATATTTAAACATGTTAGACTCTTTCACCTTGTTTATGCCCTTAAGGTGTTTGAATGCCTCGATCATATCACCTCTCTCCCTCCTTTGCTCAAGGGTATACATATTGAGCTCCGTTAATCTGTCCTCATATGTCTTCTGATGCAGTCCCTGCATCATTTGTTCTCCTTCTCTGGACTGCCTCAATTTGGTTAATGTCCTTGTGAAGGTGTGGCCTCAATACTGCATGCAGTACTCCAGATGGGCCTAACCAGTGTCTTGTACAGAGGATTGTACCTCCCTCTTACGACTTGTGATACCCTACTAATACCCTAACACCCCCTAGCCTTACCTACTGCTTTAGAGGTCTGCTTGGATGATTTTAGGTCATCAGTGATGATGATGCCCAAGTCTCTTTCTTCCTTTGTGACTGCTAACTCCCTCCCAGCCTATAGGTGGCTTCAGGGTTTCTCTTCCCTATGTGCATGATTTTGCACTTCTTTGCATTAAATCCCAGTTGCCACTCTTCTGACCATTCTGCTAGTTTATCAGATCTCTTCTCATTCTGCCCACCCATCTGGATCATCTACTCTGTTGCAGATCTTGGTGTCATCTGCAAACAGACAAGCCTTACCCTCTAGTCCATCTGCAAGGTCACTAATGAAGATGTTAAAGAGGACTGTCCCAGGACTGATCCCTAGAGGTACCCTACTTGTGACTTGCATCTCTTCTGACTGTATACCATTTACCACCACTCTCTGTTTTCTGCCCGTCAACCAGTTTGCCACCCAGTTGACCAACTTCTGACCCACCCCGAGCCTACCCAGCTTATTAATTAATCTTCTATGTGGAACAGTATCAAAAGCTTTGCTGAAGTCAAGGTAGGCGACATCAACTGCTCCCGTTTGGTCCACCACTCTGGTTACCCAGTCAAAGAAATCTATGAGATTAGTTTGACAGGACCTTCCTTTTGTAAACCCATGCTGTCTTGGATCCTGTGCTCCTATGGATTCCAGGTGTTGCACTATCCTTTCCTTAAGAAGTGCTTCCATAATCTTGCCCACTACTGAGGTAAGACTGACCGGTCTGTAGTTCCCGCCTCCTCCCTACCACTCTTGTGGAGCGGGATCACATAAACCCTTCTCCAGTCTTCTGGGACCTCTCCTGTGCTCAGAGACTCACTAAACAATTCTGCTAATGGCTCTAGTTCCTCCTTTAGCTCCTTAAGTACCCTGGGATGTATGCCATCAGGTCCCATTGCCTTATCACCCTGAGCTTAGCAAGCTCTTGTAGGACCCTTTCTTTTGTGAAGGGAGTAGTGCTCACCTCCCTCCCCCTGTGTCCATGATGCTGAGCTGTGGGCCCTGCCCTACCTTCTCTTCAGTAAATACTGAGCAAAAGTATCTATTTAGGATAGATGCCTTTACAGGGTCCTCCTCCTCACATGCTCCCTTTTCTCCATTAAGCTTAGCAATACCCCCTCTGGACTTTCTCCTTTCACTAATGTATCTATAGAAAGTCTTGTCACCTTCTTTTACTGTTCGTGCTAGTGTTTCCTCAGTTTGGGACTTTGCCTGCCTTACTGCCTTACCTGCTTCCCTTAGGGCAGTTTGGTATGCCTCCCTATCTTCATCCCGCTGTGTTCCCTTATATTTCCTGAAGGCCAGCCTTTTGGCTCTGACCTTTTCTGCTACTGTATTTGAGAACCAAAGTGGTTTCCTTCTTCTTTTGCACTTCCTCTTCTGTCTAACACAATGGGATGTTGCTTCAAGTATTGCATCCTTAATGCTTGCCCACTTTGCCTGTACCCCCTCACCTGTGTTTCTTTTTGCCAGGGCTAGCTTAACTCTGTTGGCCATCTTATCAAAGTCAGCTCCTCTGAAGTCCCATATTTTTGACTTGGAATGGGATGATTTAGATGTAGTAGCCAAATTGAACCATACCATGTGATGGTCACTGGCTCAGGTGACCTTCTACCTGGAGATCTGTGATCCCTTCTTTGTTAGTCAGTACTAGATCTAGGATAGCCCTGTCTCTTGTGGGTTGCTGTACCAGTTGTTTGAGGCCCTCCCTGCAGGAATCCACTATGAGTCTAGTTCTGGCAGATGTTCCTGCTGGTATTGACCAATCTGTGTCTGGCATGTTGAAGTCTCCATTATCAGAACCTCCTCTTTAGCTGTCATGTTTTGTATGTCTTCTAACAGTATGTGTCTATGTCCTCCCTCTGGTCTGGGGGCCTGTAGACAACCCAGTTCTTATGGCTGTCCCATTTCCTGTTTCCAGGGTGACCCACAGTTCTTCTGGCTCCTTATGTGTATTCTGAATTTCTGTAGCTTTGATATTTTCATTAACATACAGAGCCCTCCTCCCCCCTTTTTGCACCTCGGTCTCTTCTGAACAATACATAGCCAGGTACTGAAGTCTCCCAAGTGTGGTTGCTGGTAAACCATGTCTCTAATTGTTACTATGTCCAGTTTAGCCTCTGACATTATTGCCTGCAGGTCTGGGATTTTATTTCCCAGGCTGTGAGCATTTGTGTACATGATTTTCCATTGGCCAGATTTTGGTGTGTTAGTTGTTGGGTGAAGTTTGGCATTACCCCTGTGCGTCGTATGGGGAGACAAACCTTTTTTTCTTACCTGGTTCGGGTTCAGGTTAACAGCACACAGTAATGCATCAAAAACATTTAAACAATTCTACTTTTCATTTTACAAAAAATCACTATCCCCAGAAAAGCTGACAGGAGGTTCTGGCAAATGAGTGGGCCAAATAGCACCGCAAAAGCCCAGCAGAGTTTGTGCTAGGAGGGAGAACCAATCGTGTAGCTCCACTAGCTCAAGTCAGCCAATCAGGATATTCCTGCTGCAAAGTGCCAAGGTTTTGAAAGAGTTGTACCTTAGCGGGGTCCTGGTAAGGCTGGATCTGGGAGCGGGCGGTGGCAGGAGAAGTGGCCGCCCTGCTAACTTGAAGCCCAGTCATGGGCACTGGAGCTGTGGGAAGAGAAGGGGAGAAAACAGCAGTTTAATTCAGAGAACAGGCAGGGGCAGGATTAGACAGAAACAAAGCTATAGATAAGGGACACAGTGGGGGTCAGAGTCAACAGGGGGACAAAAGAAAGTTAAAGCTGTGGGTGGATTACAAATTCAGCTAGAGACAAAAGAAAAATGTAATGCAGGGGCAGGGCTGATCAACACTGAGCTGCTTCACTGCGGGGGGGGGATAGGGCAGGCAAAGTACAGTATTAGGCAAGAGAGGTTGAAGAAAAGAGCAATGAGCAAAAAAGAGGGGAATTCTGGATTTTCTGAGTGAGGGTTCATAGAAAGTGAAGTGTAGTAGCAGAAGGTAGGTTAGCGAGAATGTACACCCAGGAGTCAATACAGTGCTAACAGAGGATTCAAAATATGGATTCTACACTAGCAGTTTGCAGTTCAGGTTAACAGCAGACAGTAATGCATCAAAAACATTTAAACAATTCTACTTTCCATTTTACAAAAAATCACTATCCCCAGAAAAGCTGAGAGGAAGTTCCAGCAAATGAGCATGCCAAATAGCACTGCAAAAGCCCAGCAGAGTTCGAGCTAGGAGGGAGAACCAATCGTGTAGCTCCGCTAGCTCAAGGCAGCCAATCAGGATATTCCTGCTGCAAAGCACCAAGGTTTTGAAAGAGCCGTACCTTATCAGGGTCACGGTGAGGCTGGAGCTGGGAGTGGGCCGTGGCAGAAGAAGTGGCCGCCCCCACTGGCTTGAAGCCCAGTCATGGGCACTGGAGCTTAGTGGGGTCCCTATGAGGCTGGAGCTGGGAGTGGGTGGCAGCAGGAGAAGTGGCTGCCCTGCTGGCTTGAAGCCCAGTCATGGGCACTGGAGCTTAGTGGGGTCCTGGTGAGGCTGGAGCTGGGAGTGGGTGGTGGCAGTAGAAGTGGCTGCCCCGCCGGCTTGAAACCCAGTCACGGGCACTGGAGCTTAGTAGGGTCCCAGTGAGGCTGGAGCTGGGAGCAGGCAGCAGCAGGAGAAGTGGCCACCCCAGTGGCTTGAAGCCCAGTCTCGGGCACTGGAGCTTAGTGGCATTCTGGTGAGGCTGTAGCTGGGAGCGGGCAGCTGCAGAAGTGGCCACCCCTCTGGCTTGAAAAACCCAGACACAAGCAATCATGCTTGTGTGTTGTGAAGGCATCCAGGTGCTTCTGCAGAATGGGTAGAAGTTCTCTAAAGAACTTGTGTGTCTGGAATACAGCTATGACATCATATTCCTTGTCAATGGTCGCAATGTTGGCAACCACGTGAGAATCAGGAATCATGACCGCATGGTATTGCCCCTTGATTTGTATCAAGAGCATGTTGGCCAAATCTACCACACAGCTGTGTAGTGCTAGGGAATCAATTCCCAGGTTGCTGGGGTGATGACATAATACCATCAGGTTAAAAGTGTGATTCATGCTGAGGCTATCTATCACCACGGGAAGTACGATAGAAGGATAGGTGGACAATCTAGTGCCATCAATACCTTGTGCAGTGGTCCTCCATCTGGTGGACCAAGAGGAATTAGCTGGATCCTCATCATGTAATACAGACAGAGTCGTGCCCGTATCTAACAGTATAACCAATTGTCGGCCCCTGACCATGGCCTTGGTACAGTGCCTTCTCTTTGTGTCAAGGTGAGCTTGTTCGTAATTTAGACCGGGGCCTGTAGTTGTCAACCCAGACTGTTGCTGCTGTCTTCAGGTGGTTCCTGAAAATGTAGGCTGGCAGGATCTCACCTGGCCTCTTCCAGGTCCTGCATAGGATACAAGGAGGTCCGGGTACTGGTAGTCACTGCAATGGACAAGGCCTCAAGGTCTGGGCCTGGTGCAGCCTGATCCAAGGAGGGTCCAGTGCCTTCTTGGCCCAGCAGGGACTGAGCTGCCAGAGCTAATGCTGCAATGGTATTTGCAGTGCTATTTGGCAAGCTCATTTGCCGGAACTTCCTCTCAGCTTTTCTTGGGATAGCCTCCACCACTGATTGGACCTTCCCAAGAAGTGCAGAGGTTGTTCTCCTTTACCACATCACAGTAGGAAGGGCCTTGTCGATAATTTCAAATGCTCCGATTAACATTCTGATCAGAATTAGGGTTGTTCCAATTCCATCTGTTCCTATTTCGATTGTGATTCCCCCCCCCCCCGACTTGTAGTTCTGTTTATCATCTGAGGGTGTTGCCTTTTTGTCTTGGGCCTTGCCCTCCACTGTGTAGTGGGTTGTGGGCTCACTGGTAGATTGTACCACAGTTACCTTGGCTTTCGAGACAAATCAAATCTTGGAGGTAGAGCTGGTAGACATGCTCCGTTCATGTGATAATGTCCACAAATGTGTCAATTCTGGGGTAAATCACAGGCTTGACCTTGTCACGCCTAGCCAGAATCATGTTCTGAATGAACAGGGTCTTGTATTCAATTTGGTCTCTGTCTGCTACCTCTTGTGATAGCACCTTACCACTATGGTAGGCCAACCATAACCTCTGGTGGTATGTCATTGGACTTTCCTTGGCATACTGTTTGACAGGTTGGGCCAACATAGTGCCAACCATGCCTGGGGAGTGTGTGACGATGAGTTCCGATGTGATGTCATCAAAAGGTGCATCCGTGGCTTGGTGTACATTCTCTGGGAGTTTTGACCATAGGTTGGGATCTACAGTCTGCTGGAAGGCTTGTACTTGGTAGCCTACCGGTAGACTGAGCATCTCGCATTTGGAATTAACTTTTTCTAAATGATAGCTGAGATTGTCATTGGGGGTCATGCAGCCTATACTGCCAGTGATCTGCTGCACAGAGTGAGCCACCTGAAGGGCTAGTTTGAATCATGGGGTGGTGATCAGGAAAAGGAAAAGGGTTTTGGGATTGTGCACCACGAAGGGTGGCCTCCTCTGCAGTGTCGGTCAGTGTGGATGAGCGACTGCTGAACAGTGGCTTCCCTCGTGATGGTTTCCATGTTCTGCCAGTAAACCTGTTTCTGCTCATCAGTTATCTCAGTCCTAGTGAGGGCGGCCTCGATCATCTAATTGATCTCCGCTCTGTCCTCTTTCTTCAGGACAGCAATCGGAGGGACTAGGCCTCGCTCTCCCCCCTCATCATGTGGAGTCGACATCCTGGCAGTGCACGTGATAGTCATCATATCTCTCATGACATAGGGTCACGCTGTTACAGCATGGGGATCCGCCATCTTGTGGTGGTGGTGGGACATTGGGCCACTTTGAGGGTGTGGCTGAGCGCCATCTTGGCAGTTGTCATCACCAGATTTGTCATCGCTGGATGATGTAATGTCAATGGGTGTGTAGTGAAACTCGCCCATTGCTTTGACGTGACCAGCAAACACCTGTCCCTGATGGTGCAGAGTCACCATCTTAACTCTACACCTTTTGTGACTAGCTTTTGCAATGTTCTACTCAACACCTTTTGTAACCTCTTTCTGTAACACTCTATATTCAGCGCTCAATTCTCTGTCCCTAAGCTCCCTAGCCAACTCTTCACTTACCCATTTCAGGTCCTCTCTCATCTCGTCAAGCTCCTCATGCAAGCTCTCATTCATATCACTCAGCAAATCATTCATTTGTATCACCTGCTTTTTATCCTGCTTCAACCTATCACAATCCTCTCTCAACATGCATAACTCTTGGTCATTATTCTGTACAGTACAGTGCAAAAGAGTCTCATTCTTACTACGCAGTGACTGAAGTTCTTCATCCAGTCATTGCTCTTTTCTTAAACTTTCAGATGCCTGCAAACCCATCTCGTTCTTAAGAGCTGAGATTTGCAGTTTGAGGGAATGAAACCTCACTTCGGAGGCTTTCAGAGCAGTATAAAGAGCTGCGACCAATAGCCCTTTAGCACCACGCTTTTTGACTGTCTCGCCTCGGAGTACTGGGTTGAGATCCCCAATATGGGGTTATTGGAGTGATCAGTGTCTGGCACGAAATCGCTCCAGCCTCCATGGGAGGTGAGAAAGTTAGAGATGTCAAATCTCAGATCTGCGCAGATACTGGACATGATGGTACCAGAAAAAAAATTTGTGAAACCCAGAATGGACCCATCAGTCGTTACCCTGCTGTGTATCGATCCACAGTGGTTGAACCAACAGACGGTTGGGCATCTGCACTCTTGCAATCTTGCAATTCAAAACTGCCATTGAACAAGGTGAGATGCCATCAACCTTGCCCAGTAAGCAGCAAGATTTTACAAGATGCTATGGAGTGAAAAACACGGGCGAGGTGATACGGGTGTGTACAAATACTTACTACCCGCAAAGGGAGGGGTAAGCCAGCAAACTGTGATGCTTTGCTAATTTAGACCACATCAATCAATCAATCAATCAATCAATCAATCAACCAATCAATCAAACTTTATTTAACCAGGCAATTACATCATTGAGCAAGCTCATTTTCAAGATGGTCCTGGACATAAAGGACAAATTTGTTTACAATACACAACAGTACATAACACAGCATATAATAATACAAGGAGTAGCAGGATACACAATCAGCACAAACTATAATAAAACGTGTATGGCAAGTACAAAAACATAACATTTAAAGTGTGGTCTGTAGAGTACAAAGGGGGACAGGAAGGAGGGACAGGGAGGTGGGCAAGTGAGGAGGGGTAACAGACATATAGTGGAGATGGGAGGGGGCAAGCTACTTGATGAAGCCCCCCAAGAAAGTTATCAAGGGGAAGGAGGAAGAGAAAAAAAGGGGGGGTTACCATAGGAGATTGCTGGCTGACAGGGGGAATAAGAAGGCCAAGGATCTGGAAGATTAGGGGACTACCCAGATGGGGTGAAGTGCTTACCTGAAGCAGTCACACACTGTTTTCAGACATCTGTTAAGCAGTTGTCTGAATATATAGGGGCTAGGCAGGAAGGAGAGTTTAAGTACTACCTGCACACAGTCACCAATAATGTCAGGGTGCCAAGCACTGCTCAGGCTCTTGGTGGTAATAAATCAGCAAAAGAAACAGACAAGAGGCACATATGGTAATAAACTTGTTTATTACACAAAATAGACAGATGCCCTAAAAACAGTTCTTACCAATAGTCACTGGAAGTCAAAGTTTCCCAATACCCCTAGGGTTGAAGATGGTCTCAGCAGAAAAATGGTGGACAGGGACTTATATACTTCGATAATCACCATGGTAATTTGTTAGCTATAGAAAAGAAACCCTGTTGGCCAAAAGGTAGGTGGCTCCACAGTGTTATCTAGAGATATATAAAATGTGTACAATCAGCTAAAATGAGAACCAAGAAGTATACATAAAACAGGAAATAAGTGTGGTGTTACATAAATCTGCATGATGGCAATGTTGGCTATACAATGACTTTTCAGAAGAATAAGTGTATTTTCGGTACAATACTTGCCATAAGTTTCTTTTTAAACTTTATTTATTTATACTCTTTTTTTCAATGAAAATGACACAACATGCAAGATTACACACACACACAAAAAAAGAAATTACAGTACAATATGAACAGACATACACAGGGCACTTACATAATTAATCCATTTCAAAACTAATCATGGTCCAGGAAGGCACAGGGGAAAGGGGGGGAAGGGAATTGGCAGGGAAGAAAAAGATGGACATCATTAATACACAACATCTTAGAGATTAAGCATACGCACTTTCTATTAGATACCTGTTACTGTCCCTTTCTCTACGGCACAACGCCTGGTCTTACCGAGGCCATGAATAGTACCCATCTCCTCCATACCAACTCAAATTGTGATTGCCTCTTATTAATTGTTGCCGTAAGGGCTTCCACTCTATATACCGAGATCATAATCTCGTGCCACTGAGAGGTCCGGGCTTTGTCCGGAGAGACAGTTTTTAGTAATTGCCCTCTGGCCTGCCAAAAGAGCAATCTTCAGAAGTTTCTCTGTATGGGGGTTCCTAAATCCCTTTGGCACATCAAATAGAAAGTATAAGGTAGAACTCAATGCCAAATCAGGACCAAAAACAGTGTGTAAAGCCTGTTGTAGTTCTCCACAAAACATGGTCAAAGCTGGGCATTCCCACATTATATGATTTAAGGCTGCAGTAGAGTATCCACATCCCCTCCAGCATACTGGATCCCTGTATACCTAACATTTGGCTTGGATCACTGGGGTCCTAAAAAATCGGAACAACATTTTTCAGGAAAACTCTCTACAGCCTATCATTGATAGACCTCTATGTATCTTCATTTGTGCCCTATACCAGGTTTCATCTTCTATTAGAATCCCCAGATCTCAGGCCCAGGCCCCTCTAACTGAGTGGGTGGTGTTCCCCTTCCAGGCTAACAGGACTCTGTATACATGGGATATAATGTGGGTCGAGGGAGCTCTGTCCTCCACCACAGCTTTACTTAGGACCAGTATCGGTGGGGGGAACATCCTCCTCCACCTTGTGCTGGAGATTTTTAATATACAGTAGTCCCAAATTTGAAAATAGCGAAACCTGCCCTTCCAGGTAAGCCCATATTTGTTTATTAAGTCTTGAAGAGACAGGATCCCTGCCCCCTCTATAAAATGCCAGATCATATGTAAATTTTGGGATCAGTACGATTTCCCGAATATGAACCTCCCGACTATAATTAAACCGACAATTTATTACTGACATTGCAAAGTTACCGACGAAAAAGTTAATGACAAATACTATTCCCGACACTGGCACAATATTTCACAGGTACAAAATTTAGGACAAATTCTTGCATTTGACTGACTATTTCGTCTATCATTTACTCAGTGCTGACGATCTCACTGACAAGCAAACAGACTTCTTTACTAGTACCGCATTTGACTGACTATTCCAGACACAATGTTCAGTCAGCTGTGCTTCAACTATTTATTACCATTCAGTATGCTGTGTTAGGTTACTGGAAAAACTTTTGTTAACCCTGTTGTCTGACAGGTCAAAGTATAAGTCAGTTATTTTGGACACACTTTGTGCCTACACATCAATTCCTGATTTCATAAAGCAGATTGCCTTTCAACTGTCTGCTGGTCGTAGTAAAGAACGACCCCCCGGATTCTCAGCACTGGTAAGGGAGGCTGATTAATAATTCATTATAACAATGCTATTCTATTACCCTTGCTTAGCCTGCTGAATATAGGGTTGGAAGTGCTTGCTGTTATAAATCAATACACAGAATGTACGTGGGTTTCAATCATCAAATGTATTGTTGGCTAAACTGATTTCACTAGCTGCGGTACCGATAAGTGTCTGTGTCTGTCGGGAGAATCTTCATTGGGAAAACAACAAAAGCGGGAAGGTAATATTCAGGAAATAAATTTTGGGATTATTGACATCGGGAAGTTTACAGTCGGGAGATCGTACTAGACCCTAAATTTTTCTTCTCCCATATCTTGAACCTCACATCCCACTGTGCCAGGCCGAACCTCTCCAGGTATGGGACAGAGAATAAGAGATGTCTCCATCTCCCCAGGCTCCTATCCCCCACGACTCCAGAGTCCATGCCTTTGTCACTACCCATCTTGATTACTGCAATTCTCTCTACCTAGGGCTACCTGGGATTGATATCCGCCGCCTGCAGCTGGTGCAGAATGCGGCATTCAGGCTTTTGACTGGAACTTCTAGAACCAGTCATATTACACCTGTGCTCCGTGAACTGAAATGGCTGCCTGCTTGGTGGCAGATCACCTTTAAGGTTGGTTTACTAACCTATAAAGCCCTACATGATCAGGGACCCGGTTACCTGTAAGATCTCCTGGTACCCTACTGCCCCCTCCGTCCTCTCCTTTCCACCAACGAGGGATTGCTGGAGATTCTCAGGGTTCGATTAAAGACATCAGGATCTCGTTTCTTCACTTTTTCAGCGCCAACCCTGTGGAATTCTCTACCTCGTTGGTTGAGAGAATGCCCAACTGTCGATAGATCCAAATGGAGTTGAAGACTTATTTATTTAGTTTAGCTTTTCCTAGCTACGGATGATTTGTTTTATGCTTGTTTTAAAATTTTATCTTTATGTGTATGTTTTTTATGTACAGCGCCTTGGTTTTGAAAGGCACTATAAAAATAAAGATGATTTGATTTGATTTGACTCCACACCAGATATCCAAAGTGAGGTCTGTATATGGGTTGGATTCTCTTGTGGTCACCAGTTTTCTTTTCTCTGCTAACAAGACCATGTGTAGATTGGTGAACCCCCTTCCCCTACAATTCCAGGGACTTCCATTTGGCTATGTAGCTCTTATTGGACCAATACAGAACTGTCCTGAGTTGTGCCACCTTATGATACAGTTTAAAATTAGGAAGAGACAGTCCCCACTCCCCCTAGGAATCTGAAGAAGGGACAAGTGGATTCAGTTTTTGTGAACCACAGATGAATCTAGAGATCTTCCTATTTAGGGTAGTGTAAAAGGAGTCTGGAACATGTAGAGGTAATGTCTGTGCTAAATATAAGAACCTGGGTAACACAACCATCTTCACTGCCTGTACCCTCTGCATCAATGGGATAGGGATGATTGCCCATCTCTCCAGTTCCATACTAATGCTTTCTAAAACTGTAGTATAATTGTGAGTGAACATGTGCTCATGCTCGAGCCCTTGCTGCACCCCAAGAAATTTCAAATGCCTCAAATTCCATTTAAAGGGAAATTGTTGCTGGATATGTTCTGAGGGGACATAATGTAGCTGCAGGACTTCTGTTTTTGCTGTATTTATTTTGTACCCTGCAACTTGACCGAATTCCTCCAGGCAGTTCCACAACTGAGGGAGAGCCCGCTCCAGATTGCCCAGGTATATTAATAAATCATCTGCATACAATGCCAGTTTCTGCATTTCTCCTCCAAGCTCCACCCTCTGCACCCCCTCAATGCCCAAGCCAAAGGCTCCAAATACAAGGCAAAGAGGAAAGGGGAAAGAGGGCGCCCCTGTCTCGTACCCCTTTGAAGGAGGATTGAGTCAGATACCCTACCATTAATCTTGATAAAGGTTTTAGGCCTGGTATAGATATTATTAATCTTCATGTAGGACTCCGAGAAACCAAAATGTTTTAAGGTTAGGCCCAGAAAATTCCTTGCTACGCGGTCGAAGGCCTCCTCTGTGTCCAAACTCAGGAGCAGGAAGGAAGACCCCGACCAGGCAGCATGATGTAAAATATGCAATGTTCGCTTGATATCATCCTGGGTCTGTCTACCAGGTTTGGACGATATCAATTAGAGTAGGCAAAATAGATTCCAATCTTTTTGCCATAATGCTAGCTTATAATTTGCAGTCAATGTTGAGAACCGAGACTGGGTGGTATGATTTTCATTGGGTGGTATCTTTGCCAGGTTTCTGGATACTTGATATAACCACATAATTCCACGTGTCTGGAATCTTTTCACCTGATTGCGCCCTTCTCTAAAGGCCTCCAGCAGGGGGCTTTCGACCTCCGTCTTAAAGAATTTGAAAAACTCTTGGGTATACCCATCAGGTCCTGGAGACTTACAGGGTTTCAGATTTTTAATTGCCTGAACTAGTTCTCCCTGGGCAATAGGACTATCTAACTAGAGTTTAGCTTCCAGGCTGATTTTTGGCAATGCTAATTTGGACAGATAAGCCTCTATCTGCAGCTCCTCAGATATCTGCTCGGGAGTATAAAGATCTTGATAAAATTCCCCGATGCTTGCTAGGATTTGTTTATGGGATCTCAGCAGTCTATCAGTTTTAGGATCCCTGATCTGAGTTATCAATGACTGAGCAGTTTGCTGTCTCAAGTGGTGGGCAACCCAGAGGCTCTAGGGCCCATCTCACAGTACCTCTGGTGTAGGTGCTGCACAGCCTGCTCCGTCTTGACATCTAAGTGCTTTTGAATAAGTTGTTTTAAAGTCTGTATTCTAGTTGAGGCGGACCCATCCCCTGCCGTATGTTGGGCCTGTGCCTCTTTTAGCTGTGGCTGGAGATTTTCCATCCATGAAGTCTGTTGCTTCTTGAAGTGAGCAGCAAATTTAATAACATCCCCCTCAAGACTGTTTTCAATGTGTCCCAAAGAGTGGCCCAGGAAATCTCCTGGGAATCATTCTCCTGTATAATCTGTGCTATTCTCAATTTGGCTAGATCTGTAAATTCCTTCAAGTTTAACAAATAATTGTTAATCTCCACAATGTTTACCCTCTCTCTCTCTCCAACCCCCAATCCATGCTTAGTGTAAGCTGTGAATGGTCCGAGAGAACTGAAGGAATATGAGCACAACCTGCAATCTGATGCTGATGCTCCCCTGATATCAAAAAATAATCAATGCGGGCATAAGACCTATGCAGAGGGGAGAAGTGTATATACTCCCTTTTTCCAGGATGTACTAATCTCCACACATCAACCCAAGAGGCCCCCCTCATATGTGATCTAGTCGCCTTGCTAACAGTGTTGCTCCTGAATATGCCTGGCCTTGAGGTGTCTATTTGCTCCAACATCTGATTGAGGTCTCCCCCCACCATCAGGGGCACCCTGTGATATTCTGTTGTCTTAAAGAGTAATCCCCTTGTTGCTGTAACAGTGGAGCCCAGGGATATTTAAAGTGACACCAAAGTGATGGGTGATCTCTCTCTCTCTCAAGGTCGCCTGATACTATGGCCAATCGGCCCTCCAGGTCAGTGTAACTGGCAACTGTTTTAAAGTGAGATCCCCTGAGAATTAATATGGCTGTACCTTTTCTCTTCCCCGTCCCTTATGAAGACATTATTATCTGGGCAAAGCCAAACTTTCCCAGCTTCGTATGTTCGATCCTACTAAGGTGGGTCTCCTGCCTCTTCAGTATTACCTTGTATCTTTTGACTGGGTTGTTTAACCAATTCACATTTTGTGATATACTTTTGATATTGTTCTTTTCAGCCATTTGGGAACTGGAACATTGTCTCAATCATGTAACATTGTACAGTTATCTGAGATTGATGGTTCGCCCCCACCCTCCAGATCCATGTTCTGTCATCCTGTGCATCGAGATGATTATTTCTCCAATCTCCCAATACCCCACCACCACCCCACCCTTCAGACCAGAGATACACAAAAAAGGCAGTGTACTTATATAAATCAACATACATACAAAACTTCAAAACAGATTTTAACATTAACAGTAACTCCAGAACCCCCCCAGAGAGGAGGTGCCAATCTAGCTAGCCTCTCCCCTAGGTCTGAAATATTAACATAGTGACCCCCAAGGTAGGGGAACCGATTACCTCGTTCCCTATAGCCCCAGGACAACAAGTCCAAGATTAGAGGATATGGATCCCCGGAAGGAGTTTGTTCCTCTTGGACCCTAACAAAGGTAGGTCCAGGCCTGATGTTGCGGCCTAACTACGTCACTGGGTCCAAATAGAACAATCGGGAGAGAAATGGTGGCCTCCCATTAGTAGAATAAGGAGGATCCCCCAGCCCCTCCACTTCCTGCTAAGACCAGGACAGACACAACCCAAAAACTGAGCTCCTGTAGACTCTGCAGGATAGACAGATAAATCCATCGGCCCCCTTCCCCAGGCAGCAATGTTCATTCAGACTTGAGTTCATTCCCTTACAAGATCATCTCAGCTTGAAGTCACTGCAGATCAGCGTAGTCCTTACCAGTGGCCGATTACCATCAGTTCCAATTGCATAAATCACCTTGAAGCTGAGTAGCTTAACAAAAAAAATAAGCTGTAGCTGAGCCGAGCAGACAGGCCATGGGTTGCATAGTCATCCACACATCGAGCACCAGTTCAGTTCTTCCACCCCAGTGCACCCCCCCTCACAACAACCCCATTTCAGCAGGACTTCCAATATTTTATGATTCTGTTTTAAGCTCTTTGAATGGGATCTCTTTCCTACTGTGCGCTCACTGTTATTTCTGCTCATATTTCAAGAAGATGATCAGTTTTCTTCTGTTGTGGGGCCAACTTCTTGCCTGAGGGGTTAAGAGCTCTACGGTTAGGCTGCCATTGCACCGGTGACATCACTGGAAGGCCCGCTATAAGTTTCTTAGCAATAATATATATTGGTAATCACAATATGTCCCTGGTTACTTACACTTGTACGGTAAGTACCAATGCCCTACATGTTAGCAGTAAATGTATATAGCACAGCATATAACATAATAGATGTTATCCATGGTGCACAGTGGGTATCCAATCAGAACGTGGGGGCCAAGCATAACAAAAACATTCCCAAGATCTATTATGAAGCAGTGTAGTAAAGTGGTCATTTTGAATAAGAGTAGTATGTAGAATGCATAAATGATACAAGAAGACAGATTATTTTCTGTTTGTTTTGTTTATAAATCTCCCTAAACCACATACATACTCAGTACTCTAAAACTTGAAACTCAGCACAACTCACATGGGTATGCAAATCATCATGTTGAGGGGGGGGGTGTATGTTACACAGAAAATGATCCAATCATTTCTGCAGTCTGCTGTCCGTGCCACTATGCAGAACAGTTTATAAGAAGAATAGTATATGGTGAATTATGACAGGATACAAGGAGAGGGATAATTTCCAATACAGTATATGCAGTTTCTATAAATCTCTCCAAAACACACACATGCTCTCTAAAGCCTCGACCCAGTACAATGTGTCATGGGTATCAAATCCCTGTGTGTATGGGGTGGTTATAGACTGACAAGATTCACTGAAACAAAATTTACCTTTGAAATAGTTTGTAACCTCTGTTTTAGCTTAGCTGAAAACAACAAATTGCAAATATGTGTTTTGCCCTGCTAGGCTTCCACAGCATAGCTCATTGCTACCACTGTTGCAGGCAGCAAACTGACCAGAGAGCTAGAGACCATATCTGGTGATCACTACACTCAGTTTGGAAGGTAAGCAGTACACAAGATTCATAAACAATATCAGGAGATTTCCAATTGTTTTGATTTTTGTAAATCTCTTCAAAGAAATCAAACACCAAATGCACTCTCTCTCTCTCTTTCTCCTCAAATATAGCACCAGGTATCATGGGTATGCAGTGGAGTGGAAGGTAAGCTTAAAGAGAAAGTCCACTCAGCTTATTTTCTGTATACCTGTATAGTTTGTAGGCATGAACAATGATTCCTTCACTTGCATCCTTTTAATGCCATCCTAATTTAAATATAAATGAGGTCGCTTCTCTCTGTTTTGCCCTGGTATGAAAATCTGTTTGTCTACATTCCAAAAGTCATGACCCCATTAATGCAAGGCATTGTGGGAGTTGATGATGCATACATGCACAAGCCAGCATAAGTTATACTCTCATTCAGTTCTGTTACATATCTTGTGAAGTCCCTGTATTCTCTAAAAGCATTTTTTTCTAACTCATACACTTTAAACTACAGAAAACAGCAGGACACTTACTATGCCTTGAAAAGTTTATTGGCCAGATTAAGACAAAAATATAGGGACTGCAGAGGACAGCAACAGCACTGCATAATACAGTGTAACTACTGCAGGCTTTAGCACCAAAACAGCATGCCTTACATGAGTCAAGTTATGACCTTTGCAATGGAGTCAAGCAACATTTCATGCCAGACTTAAGTACCTTCATTTACATTTAAATCCTGATGAAATTAGGAAGGTGCAATTGAGGCAATCATTGTGCATGCCTACAAACTACACAGGGAAACAGAATAAAAGGTTGAGAGGACTTTCCTTTTAACAGGAAATGATCGCACTGGTAGTACCTTCTGTTGACTATGCTACTACATGTACCAGTTTGGAAGAACAGTATGTAGAATCCATAAGGAATATAAGGAAATAACCCAATGTGTTTCATTTCTGTAACTCTCTCTCTCTAAGACACTTGTATACTCTAGAGTATCTGAAACCGATTGCAAGGCATCATGGGATGGAAAAAATCTTTGTGTGTGGTGTGTGGGGTGGGGGAGCTAATAAGGTTCAGTGAAACAAAATGTATCTAAACAGGCTTTTACCTCTTCATCTTAAACTGAAAGGAAAATACTGCATGCATGTATTTTGTCCTGTGCTGACTTCGAAGTATAGCTTAATGAAGCCATTGCTGCAGGAAAACATCCAGTCAAGGTAATGCTATACAGTATCTGGCCATCAGTACACTCAGATGTAGCGGCATACCAGAGTGGCAGTGTGTAGGAACAGTAGTGTGTAAGATGCATAAATGATGCAAGGAGACAGATAATTTCCAGTCTGGTCTCTGTAAATCTCTCCAGACCACACACATACTGTACACTATAAAGCTTCAAATCCAGCATGAAGCATTATGGATATGTGTGTGTGTGTGTGCTGCTTAATAGGAAAATATCCAAGTACTATAGTCTGCTGACCATGCCACTATGCAGACTGCACCATGCCTGGCTTGTGCACAATAAAGGTTATACTAATCTTGAGAATCTGCATAAAAGAGTAAGCGTGATGACACCAGGTGCCTGTACTACATGCTTTGGCAATCAGTAAAAATAATGTATCATCTACTGAACATTAATGTCACTTGAATAAGAATTTGAGAGAAACTATTTTTCTGTTTCTTGGTTTGTTCTTTATTGTGCTTGTTTCTGCCGGTGCCATCTTCCAACTTTGGTCCAGGGTCTCCATCCTAATTGATGTGGTCTCCCTGCAGGCCATGGCTCTTGCCCAGTGATTTGCCACCTGGGGCAGGGTCCTGTTTCAAGCTGTCCCCTTTACAGTATACTCTAAGGTAGGTTCAGGAATACCATGCCATGGCCTGTAAGAAGGGAGCTGACCTTTTGGCATGCCCAGTTGACATGGGTAGCATCAGGCCTGATGTCATTGCACATTCAGTGGAGGCTTTTCTCCACATTTTTGTCCCACTTTCCTCCTCAAGCTTAAGTATCCATGCCCATGATGCTTCTCTGAGGGGAGATGTCAGACAAGCTGTGCTCACTCATTTCGCCAGTGGCATCTCTGCTAAGCCCCACCAGCTGTCACTCTACAAGTGGTGTAACACCGAACCCACCCTCTGGGAGGAGATTGTCACAGATACTCTTCACCCTCCTTGACAGCCTCTGATCCTGCTGTTCTGGGGTCAGGGCATGAATCTGGGTCACCAGTATTCTAGAGCGGATTCCCTTTGCTTGGCATCATGGAGTCGGCTTGGCTTTGCGAGAAACTAAATAGCTTGAAGAAACTTCCTTCTGCTAAGGCAACATGTCACCCTGATTAGATGAACTGCTAATATTGCTAAAACAAGTCAAGACAAAATATCTATTGCATTTAATTACACAAGTATTAGATTTAGTGAGCCTTTGGGGACTGTTTCATTTCTAGATATGAAAGGAGCCTATTAAATATATAAAGAGCCCATATGAAATGGTATGATGAGAAATGGAGATTCATTATAATTGAATGTTCTCTATCTTGTTATGAATTGTGGAATTTGCATTTTACAAGAGGGAGAGAGAGAGAGAGAGAGAGAGAGAGAGAGAGAGAGAGAGGATAAAAGGGGTTAACCTTTCTTTTGTACATGGTGATCTCTTGCAACATTAAGACAGAACTGAATGTTATCCCACTCATGTATAGTATAAGAAATACCCTCATTATCTCAAAGCCTTAGTGTGTAGTGAACAGTGTAGCTACCCAAATTCCCTAAAGGGCTAAATTGAACTTGTCTTCCTAGTGTGAGCTTTCAACAGTTTTGACTGTAACAGAACTGCATGCCTCATTCTTGAGTAGGCAACCATTCTGGAATGCCACAAAAATGTCACAAGAAATGAAGAGATGTCTATGTGCAGCTTCTTGCTAATTCTTCCTCCCTTCTTGTAAAACCTCTGCTGGGCAAGACGCTTTCTCATACAGATTACCATGGCTCTGATCTAGCCTCTCCCTCCCTTTGTTCCTTCTGGTCTCTGACAGCCTTGCAAGTTTCACTCATAGAAACATAGAAGCTGACGGCAGATAAGGGCTGCATGGCCCATCCATTCTGCCCTTTTTTGTTGCATTGTTTACACTGTAGACCCCTCCAGGTCTACGGCACTTCCTCTGTCACCCCCTTACCTATCCCTTATGACTCCCTTGTGCTTATCACAGGCTTTTTAGAATCCCACTACTGTTTTTGGCCCCTCAACCTCCACTGGAAGACCATTCTTGGCATCCACCACCCTTTCTGTGAAGAAATGTTTTCTTACATCTCTCCTAAACCTACCCCCCAGCTTCATATCATAGCCCCTTGTTCTGGAGCACCCTTTCCTCAGAAAAATACCTCTCACATATACCTTATTCACTCCCGTGAGGTATTTAAAGGTCTCGATCATATCCCTCCTCTCCCTCCTCTCCCTCCTCTCCTTCCTCTCTCTCCTGTCCTCCAGGCTGTACATGTTTAATTCCTTTAACCTCTCCTCATGAAACATTTGACGTAGACCCTGGACCATCTTGGTAGCCCACCTCTGGATGGCTCCCCTCCTGTATATGTCCTTCCTGAAATGTGGCCTCCAAAACTGGAAGCAGTACTCCAGGTGGGGTCTTATTAAAGACCTATATAGTGTCAACACCACTTCCCTCTTCCTGCTGGTAATACCCCTATCTATACATCCCAGCATTTGACTAGCTCTCCCGATTGCTTTGTCTCATTGTCTGGCCACCTTCAGGTAATCTGACACAATTACCCCCAGGTCTCTTTCCTGCTTGGCCACTGCTGGTATCTCTCCCCCCATTTTGTACTGCACCCCCGGGTTTCTGTGACCCAAGTGCATTATTTTGTACTTTTTTGCATCAGGCCTTAATTACCAAACTTTTGACCACTCCTCCAGTCATTTCAAGTCTCATTCTATTTTTTGCACCCCCTCTGGAGTGTCCACCCTGTTGCAGACCTTTTATCTGTAAAGAGGCAGACCTTCCCTTCCAGTTCCTCTACTATGTCAATAATGAAGACATTAAAGAGAACTGACCCCAGTACTGACTCCTGTGGTACCCTGCTGGTCACTCTCCCCTCCTCAGAGCAAATTCTATTTACCACCACCCTCTGCCTCCTATCCCCTAACTGTTTTCTTACCCAGGTTACCACCTTATTGCCCACCCCCATGCTACTCCACTTGTTTATCAACCTCCTATGTAGAATGGTGTCAAAGGCCTTGCTGAAGTCCAAGTAGGCCATATTCACCACCCCCTTGATCCAACACCCTGGTTACGCAGTCCCAAAAAAATCTATCAGATTTGTTAGGTATGAACTCCCCTTCAATTGCAGGACTTAGATTTTCACTTTCCACAAACTGGACCTAATAAGGTGTCCCTACTAGCCTATGTGGATGATCTGGTTTTAATCTCTACCTCCTTACTGGGACTGCAAAGAAAGTTAAACAAATTTGCAATGCTTTGCAAAGAAAATGGGCTGGTGATTAACAGAGAGAAAACCAAACTAGTTGTTTTTGGTAATAGATGTTTATTTTTATTTTATTTGTATTTAAAAGTTGGTATCTGGGAAAGGCACCATGAGCAGAAGCTCTTTCCAGGTGTGACCCGGAGGAGGGGTGCAGAAGAATAAAATACAGCAATTGATAATACATTGATAGCAAAGTTGTTACAAAAAGCAGGAATTTTATATAATAAAAAAGAATGCTTTATACATTGAAGAAATATCTTGTATATACAAGACAATATTTTCATTGATTATATACAATGAATTGCAGCAAGCGGAGAGAGGGACAAAGAAGCAGAGGTAAATGAGTACTAGGAAGGGGAACAGATACAAGAAGTAGTAGGGGTTGGTTTGAGTAGGCACTTGAGGGCAGGGAAGGAGGGAGAAAGATGGATTTGGAGGGAACACTATTCCAGAGATGTAGAACTTTGCCAACACCATTCCAGAGATGTAGAACTTTACCAAAGGTAACTATCAACAAAGAAAAAAATCACAACAGATAAATACTATGATTATTTAGGTTTACGTTTCTCCCAGAATACAACCTGGGAAGGTCATGTCACACTTTTGTTAGTTAAGATGAAAATGGCGTCTAATGCTCTGAGACTATTTAATTCAAAACTGGATAAGGCAACAGTCCAGGGTATTCTAAAGGTCCTAAATGCAAAACTGAAAACTAGTATTATGTATGCTTCAGAGGTATGGGGCGACTCCAGGATAAAGGACCTGGAATGCACCATTAACAAGCTATACCACTATATCCTGATGGTACCACAGTCAGTACCATCAGAAGTACTACATTTAGAACTAGGTCAATTCTGTGTAGTAACACTGATACTAGAATGGTGCATAAACTTCTTGTTGGGATCAGTTCTTCTTCCAGGGACAAGAATACCCAGAGGGTGTCTCGAGGAAGAAATTTCCTATACTTCTTTTGGGTTTATCTCACCAAATATCCATCTTCTACAGAAGAAACTTTATCCACATGGCCTGGGCCATCTATTACTTGAAAGATACCCGAGACCAAGGATAGAAATTCTTATAGGTTAAGACCAGTATAAGAGATATCACAAAGGCAAAAGATCAAGAAAAAGTATCAGGACATAACAATTACAGATGGTTTAAGGGTATAAAGCAGATTCATCAGTTAGAACCTTATTAATTAAACTCACCAGTCTCCAACACTGAAGAATCATCAAAAGATATTGGATGGAGCTTTATGAGGCCAATTACATACTGTTGAGGCAAAAAAGAGAAAGTGTATTTACCCCCTTCTGAGGCTGTGGAAATTTGGTGGAAGATGACTTAAAACATATTGCATTGCTCTGCCCTATATTCGAAAACCACAGAAAGAAATGGCTGGGGGAAATCCTTTGTGACACTGACCTCCCTTCTGACCTGCTAATTACTTATTTGTTTAACAATACGAATTTAGCGATTTTTTGGAAAAAACTAGTGAAATTCTTGTCTTTACTACATTTGTAAGAAAGATATTTGTTCAGTGACCAAATTTCAGGAGATTGTTGTAATGGTGATTTGCTGATATTTTGCACATATGTAATTGTCTAGTCTTGGAAAAATTGTAATTAATTTATACCAGAAATGAGAATGTTGTCAATGGTGTTGTGTATTTTTATGTCAAATCTTTTAAAACTTTCTATTGTAAAAGCTTATGTTGAACAATAAAATCTTTGAATTGAATTGAGATTGAAACTCCCCTCCATAAAGCCTTGCTGCCTCAGGTCCAGCAGTCCACTGGATTCCAAGTATCCCATGATTCTTTCCTTTAACAGTGTTTTCATCAATTTCCCTTCTACAGATGTCAGGCTGACAGGCCTGTAATTGTATGCCTCCTCTTTGCTACCACTTTTGTGAAGTGGAACTATGTCCACCACTCTCAAGTCCTCCCGGACCACTCCAGTCTCCAGTGAACTGTTAAACAAGTCTGTCACCTCCCTGACTTCCTTTAACCCTTTTAGATGCTCCCCGTCTGGCACCATGGATTTGTCCACCCTCAGATTAGCAAGTGATATCCTGAACCTCTCCTCAGAAAATGGACTGGTGTCCATCTCTCTCCCCACCCCAATCTCATGGTGCTTATTTGTGGTCCCTTCCCCCTCAGCTGTGAATACTGAGCAGAAATATTTAAGATATTTGCATTTTCTTAGTTCTCCTCTGTATAGCCCCCTGCCTCCTTTATTAACTGTGCAATCTGTCCCTTGGTCTTCCTTTTCTCGCTTGATACAGTCTGGGCTATTCCTTCCTCAGCTTGCACTATTGCACATCTTTCTATCTTGCCTGCATCCCTCTGTTTCCACAGATGCACTTCTCTGTCCTCCTCTCTCTCTGGGTCTCCTTATATCTTCTGAATGCCACTGTTTTTGTCCTTATCTTTTCTACCACTTCCCTTGAGAACCCTAATAGTCTCCTCTTTCTGCTTTTGGTTATTTGCCTGACTGACATACAAGTTTGTAGCCTTAGCCAGCCTGGTGGTGCTGAGGGCTGAGGTGCTCTACCACTTACCTCACATTGCACTGGTGACCTGGGTTCAGGAATGACCTCAGGTCAAGAAGCTGGCATGGGGGGAGAGAGGGAGGGAGCAGGATTGAGCAGCCGAAAGGCAGCTCTCCTCTCCTCTCCCAGGGGAGGTTGCTTGCTCCCTTCATAGTTCTGCTCCCATCAGGTGGTGGTCCGATGGGAAGTGTAGGTGGAGGGCTGGCAGGTGATTGCCAGGGGTGGGGTGGAAGGAGCTGAGCCGGTACCTGGCATGCGTGTTCTCCTCCACACATATGCATGTCTGCTGGGGTCCCCAGTGGGGAGAAAACAGGAGATAAAATGCAAAAAATGTAAATAAATAAAAAAAGGTTTGTAGCCTTTACTATGCTCTTTTATTCTGGCCCATTTTCCCTCGATCCCCCCCCCTTGACATCTCTTCCGCGAGGTCTTCTCGGATGCATTTCCCCAGCTTTGTAAAGTCAGCCCTTCTGAAATCCAGGACCCTTGCCCTTTTGCAGCTGGATTTCACTATTCTTATATTAAAACATACTGTGTGATGGTCACTGGTCCCCAGATGACTCCACACTCTGATGTCCACCACACTGTCCCTGTGCATAAGTACCAAGTCCAGTATTGCCTCACCTTGAATGGATTCACTGACCAGCTGCCTGAGGAATGTGCCCTGCAGGGAGTCCAAAATGTCTTTGCTCCTAGCTGATGCTGCAGCACATAGGCTCCACTGTACATCCAACAGATCAAAGTCCCCCACAGCACCACCTCCCCCTTCTTAGCCATTTTGCCTATCTCTTCAAACATCTCTTTGTCTATGTCCTCTCTCTGTGTTGGAGGCCTGTATACCACTCCCATGTGAATGGTGGCTCTGTTTCCAGACTCAAGATTACTCCATAACACCTCAAACCCCCCGTCCTCCCTGTACCTCCGTCACTTTGATGTTTTCCTTAACATAAAGCAGCACTCCCTCACCTTTCCTTCCTACCCTGTCCCTTCTAAACATTGTGTAGCCAAATATGACCATTTCCTAGTCATGGTTGTGTACCATGTTTCAGTGATGGCCACAACATCCAGACCTGCCTCAGCCATGGTGGCCTCCAGGTCTAGTATCTTTTTTCCAGACTTCTAGATGGCTGTCCAGATTCTGTTAGTCCTACTTTTTTCCGTTCTTATATTGTGTAGTTGTTCCCCCTTCTTCCCCTTTGCATACTGACTGCTTCTCTTCCTCAACTCCTCCCATGCATGATTGGTCCCTTGCACCCTTGGTTGTCCTTCATTTTGGTGGGAATCCTTCCCCCCAGAAATTCTCTACCCTCCATCACAGCCTGGGGGGAGGAGGGAAGTTTCTGCCACCCCTTTGCCATCTGCCACCCCCCCTTGGCTAGTTTAAGTACCCATAGAAGTGACACTTAAATGGTCTACTGAGAACTGATACTCCCTTCTTGGATGGATGCTCCGTGATGCCATGTCCATGTTACGCATGTATGTTCCTGTAATTAATCCCCCCTTGTGGTTGGGCAGCCCTTATACACATCCTGCAATTGCGTTTCTACTCCCCTTGAGCTAAAACTGTAAATTTGTAATTTAGTCGTGTCTGTTCCCTTAAAAAAATTAAATAATTTATTATTTATATTTCTTTTGTGACAGTTCTCAAATTCAAGCTATTTACATTCGCCCACGTTGCACGCTTGCTTGCAGCAATTTCTTCTTCCTTCTCCTGAGTCCTGAAGCAGCCTTTTGCAGTATAATCTGGCAGTGAGCAGCAAGTGTGTATCAGCTAGCAGCATGCCAGCGCCTATCCCTGGTACAGTAGTTTGCACCTTGGTGGCATCCTATAAAAATTAAAAAAATTTGTTATGGCAGTTTTCAAATTCAGACTCTTTATGTTCCTCTAATTTGCTGCAGTTCTTTTCTTCTGAATCCTGAAGCAGCTGGTGTGTGTGTGTGTGTGTCTATCACCCAGAGCAGTGCTGTTGCAGTGTGAGCTGGGCAGTAGGCAGCAAACGTGTGCCAGCTAGCTTTGTACCAGCGTCCAGTCTGTGGTAGTTGGTACCTTTGTGGCATCCCATTTTTTTATTTCATTTTTATGGCTGTGGGCGGAACCTACAGCCATCTTGCTGTCTGTTGCTGGAAAAATGGAGTATCATGGAACACATATTTTGGAGTTTTCAAAGTATCCTTCCACATCTACAAATCACTATGCCAATTGAAATAAGATACTCTGTTCTTTCTGTTTAATATGTTGGAAACATAACTCCAAGCTGCTTATCAGATGGCCATTAGGAAACTGAAACAGCTTGTTAAAATTGGTTGCCTACTAAACTGGAGATTTGTTAACCCCGTTCGAAATGCAACAACTTGCACATTTAAATACTTAGCATTTAACATGTTCTTGCTACAAGCTTCAGTTGGGCAGATACTGTCTTTCAAGAAAGATTCATACCTCATAAATATCACTCTTTCTCAGCAAATCTAAAATGATTTACGGCTTTTTTTAACCTCTTAAGATATTATCTGATAAGCACTGTTTCAGACACATGCCAGGTCTCTTGTGAAGTATCCAGGCAAAATATATAGCAGACAGCAAGCATTTCTTATTATGCTTTTTGGGGAAAAATATATTGAGCTACAGCAAACACACACACTATATACACCATCCTCATGGCCACAACATTTGAAATAAATACTGCAATCTAATATGTTATAAAACAATAAAGAAACTGTTTATATCAGTGAACACAGTGAAGTTCAGTTTACATTTATTATGTCCTTTGGCAACTTCTGTTATTAAAATGCATTAACTGTATAGTTTACTAAATCTTGAACTTGGGATAACTCTTAAATGACTCCTAAATAAGTTTTAAGCCATTCCTTTTATAGGAGGTCAAGACCTGTTCAAAAGGTAGAGTGTTATTTTTTCATACGTGTTTTACAAATTTCCACAGTAAAAGCGTGGAGGAATACAAAAGTATGTACAACTAATGTCCTATGTATTTTTAACTTGGTCAGATCTTCTGTGAAGTATGCAGGCAAAATATACAGCAATCAGCAGGCATTTGTTACTATGCTTTTTGGTGAAAAAATATATTGAGCTACAGCATACACACACACACAGTGTACACACCATCCTCATGGCCACAACATTCAAAATAAATACTGCAATCTAATATGTTATAAAATAATAAAGAAACTATTTGTTTATATCAGTGAACTTAGTGAAGTTCAGTTTACATTTATTATGTCCTCTTTGGCAACTTCTATAATTAAAACACATTAAATGTATAGTTTACTAAATCTTGACTTTGGGATAACTCTTGAATGATTCCTAAATAAGTTTTAAGCCATTCCCTTTATGGGTGGTCAAGACCTGTTCAAAAGGTAGTGTTATTTTTTCATATCTTTTTACAAATTTCCACAGTAAAAGTGTGAAGAAATACAAAGGTATGTACAACTGATATATGCATTTTGAACTTAGAGAGAAGTTAATATTTGCACAAAATCAAACAAAAAGTTTATACAGTTTTTGTTCTAAAATAATTTTATTTTAAATCTTATTGGACTATTTATGAACTGAGCAAAGAACTGTTTAGATAAAACAAATTGAAGACTCCAGGATTAGGAGGTCATTAAAATTGCAAAAGGTCAAATTATGAAACCTTAAATGAAGTCATTAAGACTATTCTTCTTAGTGTGTAATTATAATTTGAATATAGACCTACAATTATACAACCATTGTGATACATAGATACATAGACAGTGTTGGCAGATAAGGGCCTATGGCCCACCCAGTCTGCCCATTTGAGCTTGTAAGTTCGGTTTATGTTTTCCAAGAAATCTGTTGCCCCTTACCCCTGACCTCCAGAATTCCCGTATGTCTATCTCATGCATTCTTAAATGCCGTGATTGTTTCAGCCCCCACCACTTCCTTTGGCAGGGTGTTTCACTTGTCCACCACCCATTCTGGGAAGAAATTCTTCCTCACGTTTCCTCTGAATCATCCTCCCTCCAACTTCATCCCATGCCCTCTAGTCCTGGAACATCTTTTTCGCTTAAAAATAGTGTATTCCTGCACCCTGTTCCTCCCTGTAAGATACTTGTATGTCTCTATCATATCCCCTCTCTCCCTCCTCTCCTCCAGGGAGTGCATGTTCAGTTCCTTCAACCTGTTTTTAGAATCAGTGGAATGGTGCAAGGCTGCCAAAATCGTGGTAATCTCACTGCTTCAACATTTCAGTGTGCATGGATCAAACCTAAAAGAGCCATAGCAAAAGCTTCTATCTTCTCAAAAAAAAAAATATATATATTTTATTATATTTAACATGAAAACACAAATAAGCAATAAGGAAGTAAAACAATCAAGATGAGATTTCAGCATTCTCCAACCATACATTGAAGCCGAGCCATAATAAAGGCTTTTATCTTCTTGAAAGCAATTATATTTTAATATATTTAATATTCTTTATCTAAGTAGACGTTAGAAAAAAAGTTTATTGGGTGTTTGAAAACAGGCAAATGCAACCAGATACAGAAAGAATTTAAAAGAGAGTATCGGTTGTGGGGGCTACTAACAAGTCAAGGAGCTTGCTTGACTACTCCAACGGGGGCCATCCACTGACACTACTGACCGTTGGTGGGCACTGGTAGCAGAGGAGGAGCTGGGCAAGTGCTACGAGTAGCCAGTGTAGGAGGAGGATGGCAGGCTGCCTACCATAGTCCAGCTCTTGTTTTAAATCCCTGGTGGTGCCTGAGTGTCTGTAGTAATCATCTGTGCAGCAGCCCTCCATCTGTAGGGATTAAGGGGACTCAGTTTAGCTGTCCTGTTGTATAGCACACTGCACTGACAATATAAGCATACACATTGTATAATATATATATATTTCTATATTACAAACCAATCACACAAAAAAAAAATAAATGGGAGTAGTGCAATGTAATGGCTGTGGGGCAGCAGTCTTCCGGGAGTCTTTCTGGAGGCTGAGATGCTGGGCTATTTGCAGACAACTCTCTGCCCTGAGGGAGGAAGTTGCCTGTCTTCAGGCCACACTGGACAGTAGTAAGGGGACCTTCCCCCAGGCCACACTGGATGGTAGGAAGGGAACCTCCCCATCCAGGGAGCACCAGAGCCACCACCACTACCTCAGAGGTTGTGAAGAAAGCACAGCAGTTGGACCACAGTGGCTCAGGGAGGGTGAGGATGGTGGAACAGAGGACACCCAGTCAGTTGTTCCACACCACAATCCACACCATTCTGGGGAGCATAGCTCCTTATGGATGCACCCGCAGAGGAGACGAGGAGGCTGAGGACAACTGTCACAAGGAAGGCCCACAGGAAGGAGGCAGAGGACACCACAAGGAAAGGAAGCAGCTCCTGGTGGGGACTCAATAATTAGGGATAGAACTGGGGGAGCAGGAAACTGAAGTAAGGTGCCTGCCTGGTGCCATGGCTTGGAGAGACAGGAAGCGCATCCTCAGGCTCACGAGAACAGCTGCATGGGAGTCTGAGCTGGATGTCATTGTCCACCTAGGGACAAATGACTTGGCTAATCATGAGATTAGAGCAGTGCAGAAGGACTTTGTAGAATTGGGGAGGGGCCTAAGACAAGTAACACACACAATATCCTTCTCTGAGGTGCTGCCTGTCAATGGCATGAGTGAGGTGAGGGTACTTTGCGCCATGCAGTTTAATGAATGGTTGAAAAAATGGTGTGGAGCACAGGGGTTTGGCTTCATTGGGGACTGGGGTTCCACCTGGAGGGACACCAGCCTATACTGGCAGGATGGTCTGCATCTGTCCAGGAAGGGAACAAGTCTTTTGAGCAATCGGTTTAAATGCTTCATTGGCAAGCTTTAAACTAGTCAAGGGGAGGCACTGATAAGCGCAGGAAAATCCCAGCCTCTCCTACAAAACAGGGTACTAAATGAGAAAAAGACCGAGGTAGATAGGTCAGTGGGGGATGCTGCAAAAGAAGGTAAAACCATCAAAAAATGGAGAGCAATGAGTACCAATGCCCATAGTCTGAGTAACAAGCTTCCTGAATTAGTGGCCTTGATGGAGGAGGAACATCTGGATATCGTGGCAGTCACAGAAACATGGTACACACAAAACCATGACTGGGACATAAACATATCAGGATACACTATCTACAGGAGGGACAGGGAGGGTAAAAGAGGAGGAGTAGCTGCTCTTTACATAAGGGAAGGAATCAAAGCAACAGAACAAAATGGAAAACAGGGAGGAGAAGAAGCACTGTGGGTAAATTTGGAGACCGGCAATGGCACCACAATCCGCACAGGGGTTTTATACAGACCCTTCTCAGGGGGAATGGATAAGGAAATGATAGAAAGAATACTTAGAATGGCAGAAAAGGGGAGATATTGCTGATGGGTGATCTGAATATGCCAGATGTTAACTGGAATGCGTTGCAGCAGCCACTTCAGAGTGGGGTTATTCTAGATGCCCTACAAGGGGCATGCCTTAGACAACTAGTATTGGAGCTCACTCGAGGAGAGCAATCTAGACCAGGTTCTCTCAACTGGAGATGAAGAGAGGATCACAGATGTAGAAGTGGGTAGCCATCTGGGAACTAGCGACCATCGAACAGTATGGTTCAATAAACACAGCAATAGAGTCAAGCCATACAAAGGCAAAAGTACTGGACTTTAGGAGGGCTGACTTTGCAAAATGGTGCGTGCTTAAGGAATGCACTCGCAAATGGGCAGGAAGGAGGGTGGAAGAACAATGGGAATAATAAAACTGCCATCACAGAGGTAACAAGCCTTTGTGTGAAGCAAATTAACAAAACGAAACAATGTAAGAAACCACTATGGTTCTCAAAGGAAGTGGCAGTGAAGGTTCAAGAGAAAAAGAAAGCATTCAGGAAGTACAAGGAATCACAGAAGAAGCAGGACAGGGAACTGTATCAGTTAAAGCAAAAGGAAGCTGGGAAGGCAGTCAGAACAGCAAAGGCCCAAACCGAGGAAAAGATAGCCAACTTAGTTTAGAAGGGGGATAAAACCTTTTATAGGTACATCAGGGAGTGAAGGAAGTCCAAGAGAGGGCTAGTGAGGTTTAATAAAGGGGAGCGGGGTGGGCAGAGGGTGACTGAGAAAAGGCAGAGATACTAAACAAATATTTTTGCTCAGTATTTACAAAGGAAGTGTGGGAGATACCTAAAACAAACAGTAGAAACACTCTGGATACAGAAGTTGATACCAGCCCATTTACAGAAGAAAGGGTTCTGAAAGAACTCTTAAAACTGAAGGTGGACAAAGCAATGGGGCCTGATGGGATTCATCCCAGAATTTAAAAGAACTAAGGGTAGAACTAGTGACACCACTGACTACCCTCTTTAACAAATCATGGGAGGATGGGTGGTACCCGAGGACTGGAGGAGGGCAGATGTGATTCCCTTCACAAAAGTGGGAGCAGAGAAGCAGAAAACTACAGACCTGTTAGTTTAACCTCAGTGGTAGGGAAATGATGGAATCACTTCTGAAGGAAAGAATTGTTGAGTATCTAGAGGTCAGAGGGCTCAGGACCCAAGGCAGCATGGATTCACAGTGGGAAGGTCATGCCAGACAAATCTGATAGATTTCTTTGACTGGGTGACAAAGTAGTAGATCAGGAGGGGCTGTGGACATGGCCTACCTAGACTTTAGCAAGGCATTTGACACATTCCCACACAAAAGATTAATATCAAGTTAGCCAGCCTGGGAGTGGGTCCCAAGATGATAGTCTGGGTAAAGAATTGGCTGGAGAATAGGACACAGAGAGTAATAGTAAATGGAGTCCACTCTGAAGAAAGGGGGTTACTAGTGGGGTACCGCAGGGTTCAGTATTAGACTGTCCTCTTCAATGTCTTTATAGCGACATTGCAGAGGGACTGGAAGGAAAGTATGTCTCTTGCAGATGACACAAAGATCTGCAATAGAGTTGATGCACAAGGTGGGTGGAAAGGATGAGAAGGGACTTGGCAAGGTTAGAGGAAAGGTCAAATGTATGGCAGCTTAGATTCAATGCTAAGAAGTGCAAGGTAAAGCACCTGGGAAACAAAAACCCAGGGGAAGAGTACACAATGGGGGGTGAGATACTAACAACAACAAAAATGGAAAAGGACCTGGGGGTAGTCATATCAGATGACCTAAAGGAGGGCAAGCAATGTGAGAGGGCAGCAAGGAGGGCTTGGGGGATACTGGGATGCATAGGGAGAGGCATCACCAGTAGAAAACAAGAGTTATTATCCTCTGTACAGACAGTTGGTGAGACCCCATCTGGAGTACTGCGGCAGTTCTGGAGACCCAATCTCCACAAGGACATAGACAGGATGGAGGCTGTCCAGAGGAGGGTTAACTAAAATGGTGCAGGGTCTGCACCGGAAGACATATGAAGAGAGACTTAAGGAGCTGAATATGTATAGCCTCGAGGAAAGGAGGAGAGGGGGACATGATAGAAACTTTCAAGTATCTCAAGGAATCAACAAAGTCCAAGAGGGTAGCATCTTTCAAAAAGAGGCGCAAGAACAAGGGCACAATTTGAAGATAGAAGGGGGCGGCTCAGAGGTAATTTAAGGAAGTATTTTTTCACAGAGAGGGTTGTGGATGCATGGAACGGCCATTCGGAGGAGGTTGTGGAATCAAAAACAGTGGTGGAATTCAAGCATGCATGGGACAGTCATAAGGCAATTCTAGGGGGCCGGGGTAGGAAGAAGTAGGCTGCTGGTTAACTAGGATCTGCAGCTTATCCAATAGGTAGGGAAATGGGCAGACTGGGTGGGCCAAGCGGTCCTTATCTGCCATCAAAATCTATGTTTCTATGTTTCTATTCAGGCAGGCTTAAACTCAATTACAGCAGCAGGTCTGACTGGAAACCCAGACCCCCAACTCTGCTACTTGTACAGGACTGACCGCTTGAGAGGGAGGGATCCTTGCTGCTTGAAGAGGAAGTGGGAGGGATCGCAGTTGGAGTTCATTTGTGTGCAGGGGTAGGCAGGGGGGCTGGCTCTGCTGGGAGGAGTGCCTTTAAGTGTAAGCACTGCATGTGTCTGAACTGTTATGGATTGCAGGGGGTGTTCAGGGTGTTCAACCCCCGAAATTACCTCAGAAAATTTCAAATTCCTGTATTTTAGTTTCAGCTTGGCTCAGGCTCAGCTACTAAAAAACTCAGTGTTTCAGCAGTCTTCATAGTGGTTGGAGCTAGCTGCAACACAATGTGCATGCATGAGACAGTTGATAGCGAGGGGAGATGGAAACATCATCAACAGAGAGAGCGAGCGAGAGAGAGCAGGAGCAGCCTGGTGAGACAGTGAGCACGCTGCAGTGCTGCATCATCTGTACAGCGCCAAGCAAGCTGTGGTGCCCCGCTGACTGTCGTGGTGGTAGAGTGGGACTGTGTGCTGCTCTTCTCTAGCCTCAGTTGAACTGTGGGAGAACTTGAAGTATGGTCTACTAGAAAAAGAACTGACCCATCCAGTGCAGAGCTGTGAGTAATGTGTGGTGCATCTTCTTGACTGTGCTGGACGCTGGCTGGACTGGTGGTATGATCCGAAGAGAAGACAGGAGAGGTCAAGGAAAAATCTGTCCTGGCCTAGTGGCCTGTAGTCCTGTCTTGGGAGGGGAGCAACTGGTAAGGCAAGCAAACAGGAGAATAATCAGCTGAACAGTGGTGAATGGAGAAAAGAATAAAGACTGATTCGGGGGAGACTTCTCTCATTCAGAGAGGTGGTGAGTGGTATTGGCACCATCTCCCAAAGCAACCCACTCATTACATCTCAACCCTACCAATGTTCTGCCCAACTTGAAGCTTATCATGTGGAGTGGGAATAGGTGTGGAAGGGCAGATGCCTGACTGATATCTTTGTCTCTGGCTGTTGAAGAGTGCTCCCATGTGCAAAGGTGGAATGGGGTTAGGAGTACTGTCTGAATACAGAGGTGGGATGGTGGTAGAGAAGTGATGTAAATGTGTGGAGGAGTCCCCATGTTTAGCAGTGGGATGGATGGGGAGCAATTCCCCCCATGTATGGGCAGTGGGATGAAGGGCGAGAGTGCTCCCCATGTACAGATCTGATATGAAGTGGGAGGAAAACTCCCCATGTGTGGAGGTTGAATGGAGGGGGAGGAGTGCTCCCTATGCAGGAGGTGGGTTGCAGTGAGAGACATGCACTTCATGTGGGGGAGGTGAAATGTAGTGCTAGAAGCACTGGAGGGGTCAGGGGATGAGTGCTCACAATGTATGGCGGTGGGATGGAGGTGGAGCAATGATATCTATGTGTGGAGATGAAATGTAGGGAAGACTGCTTTCCATGTTCAAGTTTATTGTGAAGGGATAAAATCCATTGAGCCAGCTCATTTGCAAGGAGGTCCCTTATACATGTAACGATAGGCACTATACATGGTGTGAGATACAAAAAGTAAGGACACATAAATTAAAATAAAGCAATTTTCTTTACGTTAGTATATACAATATGTACAATGTTGCATTCAACGAGGATTGAGACCAAATCTGATTACATAAGACACTATGTCCACCATGTGAAAGATGGCTGGAGATGGAGAATTGCTCCCCATATGCAAAAGAGGCATGGAGGGGGAAGAGTGCTCTCGATGTGCAAATGTGTAATGGAGGGGAGGTGTGCTCCCCATGTGTGAAGGTTGGATCAGGGTGGGAAGAGTCACTTATATGCCGCATTGAAAGCGGCACTCACTGTTGCGGTGTCTGTCTCGGGGGTGGTGGGAGTGGGATAGGGTGGGGGGAGTAGACTCTGCTAGGGGACAGGCCACCCATTAAATGATCGTTTGTTCAGGTGCCGGTCTGGGAGCCACCAGTCACTGTGAGTATGGTCACTACATTGCATTGCCCCCAATTTCACACCGCCAATGTGGTGCTGCAATAGTGATAGCCTGTCACCTGTTGATCACTCTCATTCCTATTACTCGCCACATCTCAGCCTGTTGCTGTCACTGTTTGGGGGGGGGCTCTCTCTCCGCTCTGTCCCTGACACTGGTACCACTCACCACTTCTTTTCATCCTGTGCTCTCTTTGGGGGGGGGTGCTGCTGCCTGTTCTTCTTGGTGTCTGTTCCTGAAGCTTGTGTCTCTCTCTCCCTGCCATTCAGGTTAAGCTACAGCTGTGCAGGTAATGCTGCCTCACTTCTCAGCACTCTTGCTCCTTGTATTGTGTGGTGGGATGGGGGCACACTGAGGCAACATGGACACAAGAAGATCCACAGGGCAGGTCAGTGGGTACCATCACAGAGAGTAGTGCTCAAGCTGGGCATTGTGGCACACATGAAGCACTGGAGAGAGAGAGGAGCTCAGGGACAAGAACACGCACTGTCATTCACACAGACACAAACAAGTTCAATTTGGAAGTCTGTCTGGCGAAGGATAAATACCATTTATCTGTTCTTTACTGCTAGGACTGTTTACTGCTGATGGCACAGAGAATGGGGGATGCAGTGTATGGCTGGGTACCCGGACATCTGCAGGGTGGGCGGGGAGATGAGCAGTAAGATCAGTAAGGGCAGGAATGAAAGGAATGTGTTAGACAGAAAAGGAAGTGCAAAAGAAGAAGGAAACCACTTTGGTTCTCAAATACAGTAGCAGAAAAGGTCAGAGCCAAAAGGCTGGCCTTCAGGAAATATAAGGGAACACAGCGGGATGAAGATAGGAGGCATACCAAACTGCCCTAAGGGAAGCAGGTAAGGCAGTAAGGCAGGCAAAGTCCCAAACTGAGGAAACACTAGCACGAACAGTAAAGAAGGTGACAAGACTTTCTATAGATACATTAGTGAAAGGAGAAAGTCCAGAGGGTATTGCTAAGTTTAATGGAGAAAAGGGAGCATGTGAGGAGGAGGACCCTGTAAAGGCATCTATCCTAAATAGATACTTTTGCTCAGTATTTACTGAAGAGAAGGTAGGGCAGGCCCACAGCTCAGCATCATGGACACAGGGGGAGGAGGTGAGCACTACTCCCTTCACAAAAGAAAGGGTCCTACAAGAGCTTGCTAAGCTCAGGGTGGATAAGGCAATGGGACCTGATGGCATACATCCTAGGGTACTTAAGGAGCTAAAGGAGGAACTAGCAGAGCCATTAGCAGAATTGTTTAGTGAGTCTCTGAGCACAGGAGAGGTCCCAGAAGACTGGAGAAGGGTTTGTGTGATCCCGCCTACAAGAGTGGTAGCAGGGAGGAGGCGGGAACTACAGACCAGTCAGTCTTACCTCAGTAGTGGGCAAGATTATGGAGGCACCCTTAAGGAAAGGATAGTGCAACACCTGGAATCCATAGGGCACAGGATCCAAGACAGCATGGGTTTACAAATGAAGGTCCTGTCAAACTAATCTCATAGATTTCTTTGACTGGGTAACCAGAGTGGTGGACCAAGGGGAGCAGTTGATGTAGCCTACCTTGACTTCAGCAAAGCTTTTGACACTGTTCCACATAGAAGATTGATAAATAAGCTAGGTAGGCTTGGGGTGGGTCAGAGTTGGTCAACTGGGTGGCAAACTGGTTGACTGGCAGAAAACAGAGAGTGGTGGTAAATGGTATACAGTCAGAAGAGATGCAAGTCACAAGTGAGGTACCTTCAGGGATCAGTCCTGGGGCCAGTCCTATTCAACATCTTCATTAGTGACCCAGATGGACTAGAGGGTAAGGCTTGTCTGTTTGCAGATGACACCAAGATCTGCAACAGAGTAGATGATCCAGATGGGGTGGGCAGAATGAGAAGAGATCTGGATAAACTAGCAAAATGGTCAGAAGAGTGGCAACTGGGATTTAATGCAAAGAAGTGCAAAATCATGCACATAGGGAAGAGAAACCCTGAAGCCACTTATAGGTTGGGAGGGGAGTTGCTAGCAGTCACAAAGGAAGAAAGAGACTTGGGCATCATCATCACTGATGACCTAAAATCATCCAAGCAGACCTCTAAAGCAGTAGGTAAGGCTGGGGGTGTTAGGGTGTATTAGTAGGGGTATCACAAGTCGAAGAGGGAGGTAATAATCCCTCTGTACAAGACATTGATTAGGCCCCATCTGGAGTACTGTGTGCAGTATTGGAGGCCACACCTTCACAAGGACATTAACCAAATTGAGGCAGTCCAGAGAAGGGCAACCAAAATGGTGCAGGGACTGCATCAGAAGACATATGAGGACAGATTAACGGAGCTCAATATGTATACCCTTGAGCTAAGGAGGGAAAGAGGTGATATGATCGAGACATTTAAACACCTTAAGGGCATAAACAAGGTGAAAGAGTCTAACATGTTTAAATATAAGAAAATAGCAGGACAAGAGGACACAGCATGAGATTAGAGGAGGCCGATTAAGGGGAATGTGAGGAAATTCTTTTTCACAGAAAGGGTGGTAGATGCATGGAATAGCTTACCACAAGAAGTGGTGGCTATGAATACAGTGCAGGGCTTCAAACAGGCATGGGATAGGCATAAGGGAGCAATACAAATGACTATGAATAGATAGGCCACTGACAGAGCAAAGGCCGATGGCACATTTATAAGGTAGAAAAAGAAATGGGCAGACTGGATGGGCCTTGCGGTCCTTATCTGCCGTCAACTTCTATGTTTCTATGTTTCTATGAATGAAGCGCTCTCATTCCAGCACTTCATTTCTTTCAACTAAAGAACGTCTTCCAGCTGTAAAACTGTGACTGGTGATGTATGCTCACTGGTTTGCCAGGGACAAGCCCACTGTAGATTGCTGTGCATTGGACTTGTCCCTGACACACCTCTGAAATGCTGTTCTACCACAAGATGTTTCTAACACACGTGCAAGGAAACATAAAAAACTATAAAGAATTTAGATTAGTGACTACCCTCATTTGAAAGGCATTTTTGTCCTGAACACAAAAATGTAAAATAATGTACTTAGGGTACAGAAATCCAGGGGCAGAGTACATATGGGTGGAGTGGTATTGACAACATTAAGAAAGCACACATTAAAAAAAAAGAGAGCTTTTACATACAGTTGATTACTATTTTAACAATATTTTGCATCTATGGCTGCCACTGTACATCTCGATGCAAACCTATAATGGCGTTCCTCACTTGAAGCAAAAGGGGTGGAGGCTATAACTGACTCTTGTTTTTGTGTTAAAGGGGTCAGTTTCTTTACAGCAAAAGCAAGGAAAGGCATCATTTCTAAAATGTGCAGATGAACATGGGGACCATTTTTTCCAGAGCATGCCACCACCTGCAGCTACCACTTCAAGACTGCTACTACCCCCACCTAATACAATCAGGGGAAACCAGAAGTAGTCTACCAGCATTGAGATCAATTTGGTTAAGGCACATTTGCTAGAAATTACTGCTTAGAAAAGAATGAGAAAGTGACTGTGATGACAAGCAAGTCCCAGAACAGATCTCTAGTTTGTTAATAGACTCTTCCTGAGTCTGATTTGTACAGCTGCATAGGCCAAGCTCCACAGATGTTATGCCATCATCAGATTTGTATAACAGCACTGTGGAAGCACTTAGCCAGACCACTGTCTGATATGGTGCCACACTGCTCCGACATAATTTCCAGTGATTCTGTTTATGCAGCCCTTCCCCTCCACGGGCTGCATAAACATACCCACTTCCCGGAGCACTACTTTTCTGTTCTGCAACTGCAGTACTGACGGCCACCGTCTACAACATGGTGATGTTGACTTAAACTGCGCATGCATGACTATCATACATACAGTACATAGTTATGTCAACATCACCATGTTGTGCAGGGCTGACTACAGGGCAACCTTCACATGTGCGAGTATCATGCATGTGCAGTACTGTAATTGCTGCAGTATTACTTACGGCTGACTCTGGTGCAGTGAAAGCATCACATATTCTTTTCCATGCTCTTGCCACTCCTAAAAGCTCTCCACAGCCAATTTGACTCTGACCAGATCCTGTTGTTTTTGTGGTAGTTTTCCAATTCAAACTCTTCACGTTCCCCCAAATTGCTAAAGTTCCTTCCTCCTGAAGTAGCTGGTGTGTGTTGTCCTGAGCTGCGCTGTTGCAGTGTGATCTGAGCAGTGGGCAGCAAGTGTGTGCCAGCTGGCAGTGTGTTGGTGTGCGGTCCCTGGTAGTTGGCACCTTGATGGTATCCCATAAAAAATCTAAACAAAATCAAATTTTTGTTTTTGTGGTAGTTTTCCAATTCAGACTCCATGTTCCCCCCATGTTGTTGCGGTTCCTTCCTCCTGAAGCTGCCTGTATGTGTTGTTCTGAGCTATGTTGTTGCAGTGTGATCTGGCCAATGAGCAGCAAGAGTGTACCAGCTGCAATATGCCAGTGCCCAGGCCCTGGTAGTGAGCACCGTGGTGGCATCTCATATAAAAATAAAATATATATATATATATATTTTTTTTTTTTATGCTTGCTTGCACACATGCAAGAAACATTTTGCTACAGAAAACTGCATTTCAGAGATGTATCACTGCTGAGTCCATTGCAGCTCAAGCTGGAAGGGGCTCAGCAATCTAGACCAATGACCATGCACTGTGGTCATGAGACCACTCGATGCTTGCTGGGCAGAAACTTTGTGCAGTTGAAAGGACCAAAGCTGCTCCTATCAGAGGGGTCTTTGGTCCTTTCATTTGCATGATTCTGATCAGCAAGAAGCTGATCAGCTTTCAGCATTTGGAATGTTGCTGCCACCCTGTCTTGTGTTGCAAGCTCCCCATCAGCACCAGAATGGGTCCTCTATCTATCTATCTATCTATCTATCTATCTATCTATCTATCTATCTATTAAATAAACCGGGGTGCCCACACATGGTACTGCTTCTTACTCCCCCTTCCCTCCAGGTGGCTTGCCCGCCCTTCCCAATCTTATATTAGTTTTAATATTTAAGCAGACCGGTTTGCCCACGGCATGGTACTGCGTCTCTTGACTTCCCTCCCATGCAGATCACCTGCCCCCTTTCCCAACAAGTCTGACACTGGGGTGCCGAATCCCAGTGTTGGAATATCCTTTAAAAAATAATAAACATCCCTCAATGTTTTTTCTAACCTATAAAACAGAAAACTGTCCTTCGCTGATCTGCCCCTTACACACACACCACCCATGCCACCCCGATTTCCCACTTAGCACCCACCATCCCACCCCCACACACCCTAATTCATCTAAATATGTCCCAGGGTGAAGATCCACTCTCCAATTGAAAATGTGTCTTGGTACTGGAACTGCCGACTGCAATATGAGAAAGTAAGTGCAGTTCAATGTATTTCAATGGGGTTTTGAACTCTGATGCATGATGTTGTCATTTTTGCATATTTTGGCCCCAAATTTTCAACATGACCTTTTTGGAACCCCACCTCAATACCAGTGGAGGTGGAATTATGCAAATCAGGCCCAAAAGATGATTTTGTGGTCATGTTGTGAAATTATCTTTTGGTTGGAATTCGAAAATTTTTGTCACAGTTGTTCGTGAGGTGGGGTCATAAAAAGGCTATGATGAAAATTTAGGTCAAAATATGTCAAAAGGAAAGTTATTTGTATACATTGAAACTTTTTTATGTTCTCTCATAACTTTGGTAATTTCAAATATTTTGACCCCAAATTTTCAGCATAGTCATTTTCTTTATACCACCTCACGAATGTGACAGCTGTCATTTTTCAAATGTTGGCCAAAATGTGTTTTCATACCTGTGGTGCGGAATGACATTTCAATGGCACAGAATTATGTTTAGGCTGGGATTTGAAAATGTTCACATACCAGGTTCATGAGATGGAGTAATAAGGAGACTACGCTGAAAATTTGGTGTACAACTATGGTAAAATGCCCAGGTTATGACCGAACATTACCGTATTTCACTGTTCACTCACAACTTCACCAATTTTCAATATTTTGACTCCAAACTTTCAGGATAGCCATTTTTCCACTCCACCTCATAAACATGACACATGTTCAATCAATCACAATTTATTTATAAAAGGGTGCTTTTTACAGGATATCAAAGCACCTTCACAAATACAGCTCAATAAATCAGAAATAAAATCCACAATCATAAAATGCAAATATAAAATCCCAAAAATCAATACTCAGGGAAAGCAAGACTGAACAGGTGCATTTTTGATGCAATTTAAAACTCTCCATGGTCAGGCACTCTAGTCAGGATTTTTTAAATCCTTGATGAGATGATGTGGTTTTGCACCTGTGGTGTGAAATGACATTTCAGCCAATGTACTATAAATGGTACATGTCATGTTTATAAGGCGAATAGTAAAACAAGTATCTTGAAAAGCTGGGTCAAAATTTTAAAAAAATATAATTATTTAGTAACCTTTGTGTAGTAGTGACAGTCTTTACCCCCGCGGCCATGCTTTATGATCCTGTGCTGGTGAGCTGAGTTGGGGGTATGCGCTGGATGGGGTGACACTGGGAGAATGGCACTGTTATGTGACCCCCCCCCCCAGCCAGGCAATGAAAGGTGCAGGGTTGTCTACATGGGCCTGGGTACCAAATAGTGAAGATTTACAAAAAATATTATCAGTAGGGGGCACTAATTCCAGAGTGAATTAAGACAATACTTTGATTCATTTCCTTCTTAAAAGTTTATTTAATGAGGCCATACACTCAACGTTTCACATATTTAACATGCTTTATCAGGAGAGTGCCTTCAATCCATCAATACGCTGTATAAACATGATCTACTTGTAGTTATATGCTCCAACACATTTGGCTGCTTATTCTTAGTCCTGCACCTTCAGGCTCTAGTTCAAAAAAAAATTTTGTGAATCTGGTCTGTGTACAAGAAGGGAGGAAGCTGAATTAGCAAAGAAGGTTCCTTTCCCATGAGGAATTGATCTGCATCAGCACACTGAACATGGTTGGTTATCAAATAGTGAAGACTACTTTCCTCTTGGCTTAGGGTTCTGCACCTCTTCACCCATGGGTGGCTGAGTGCCTCGTGCACTGGCTGACAGATGCACTCTTTGTCCTGTGCATCTGCATCTGTGGCTACATGGAAACACAGAACCAGAGGGTTCTACACTTCTGTAGTTCACCAGACAGCCTCATGAATTCTTCACATCTGTCACTGCGCAAAACTGCAGAGCCCTTGGACAGAGTCTTCCCTTGGTGCAGGGTATCTTCATCTGTGCTCTATCAGTACAAAACACTTACACTTTACGTACATGCATGTACATGCAAGCAAACATTCAGCATTGACAGATGCTTGTTGTTTTTGTGACAGCTTTCAAATTCAAACGCTTCATGTTCTCGAAACTTGCTGTGGTTCCAGCATCCTCCTAAGACCAGAAGCAATATATATATATATGTGTGTGTGTGTGTCTATCATCCTGAGCTGTGCTGTTGCAATGTGATCTGGGCAGTGCCAGTGCTTGGCCCCTGGTAGTTTTCACCTTGGTGACATCCCATAAAAAAAAGCTCCACATTTTCTTGAGTCTCTGAATTTAGTTCTTTCTCAATCTCCTCCAGAGTCCTGAATCAGCCTCTGTGTGTGTCATCCTGAGCTGTGCTGTTGCAGTGTGACCTGGGGAGTGAGTAGCAAGTGAGCAGCAAGTTTGCACCTGGTGGCACTGTGCTGGTACCTGACCCCAGTAACTGGCACCTTGGTGGCATCCCATAAAAAAAATATTTTTTTGGTTTTTGTCATTTTTCAAATTGAAGCTCTTCACATTTACCCAAATTACTGTAGTTCCTTCCTCCCGGGTCCTGAAGCAGCCAGTGTGTGCCATCCTGAGCTGTGCTGTTGCAGTGTGGTCTGGCAGTGGACAGCAAGTGTGTGCCTGCTGACAACGGGTCAGTACCTGGCCTCTAATAGTCTTAGTGGTATCCCATAAAATAAAAATAAAAATAAAAAAAAAAAAATAGAAAAAAACTAGAACATGAAATAAAAATAAAAACAAAAGTAAAAAAAAAAAATCAAAACAATAATTAAAATAAAGTCTTTATCATTTATCACCAAGTGGCTGAGTCCTGTAGCAAACATTAGGAAATGGAGCAACAGAGAACCCAAGGCGATGGTGGCATGGGATCATCCAGTCACATCAAAGATAAATCAAAATGGAGTGGGCTCACCATAGACCCTCTGCGTCAGTGGGAGCTACAAGTATAGAGGAAGATGACAGTAGTATTTAAACACTCTGTAAAGTATCACATGTTGTACGAACCACTCACAGTGGCACTGCAAGGATTGCAACGTGAGCAGTCATTGTAGAAATAGAAGTAAGAAAGGAGTGCATCCAGTAGTGACACAGTCAGAGGAGGAGGAGAAGGAGGAGGAGCAAAGTGATTTGGCAGAGCTTGGGGACAGTGATGCAGATTGGATAATATACCCAATAAAAGTGATAGCAGCAACAGCAGTCCTGGGAAGGAGGAGGAGGAAGAAGAGGTGGAACAGGTGGGAGTTCAACCTGGGGGAAGTGAACATAAAAGACCAAAAAAGAAAGGTCTCAAACCAACAAAAGGAAACACAACAAGAAGAAGCATCTGAAATAACAATAAAGATGACGTGGGCAAACCTGATGGCCCAGGACACATGGTAGAGAAAGAAGAAACATTCCCTGACCCTGACGAACCAGTGGAGGAAGAAGAGGAGTGTGGGAGCAGGCCACAGTAGTTCGCCCATTAGGCAACAGCTGAGAGTACCAGGAGGAAAGACCAAACTGGTGATATTGGTGGTGTGGGATTTCTTTCAGGTGGACAAAGAATCAAGAACTCATGATAACACCATTAGGTGTGGGAATGTGTCCCCTTTCTCATCCCTAATCAAGATCAGAGCAATACCCAGGAGTCTCTGCTCATCCACTGTCCTCCCCTAGAGGTCCTAAGAGTCTCTACCAACATGGGAGGGAAAGCCCTATCAGTTGCTGCCTTCTCTCTGTGGAATGGCATCCCCGCACCCCTCCATTCATCAAACACGCATCTCATCTTCAGATCCCTCTTCAAAGCCTGGCTTCTGGCAGAGACTAGTTGCCACTGCTCACCAGGGTAGCCCCCCCACCTCTGAGGCCTTTCCGCCCAAACTACTAGCCACTTCTATGGGATTTAATTTCCCATCTCCTTCTTGTCTCTTGCTCTTAACTTTTAGTCTGTACTTCAGGGAACTATGATTGCATGCTGGGAGGTGCGGGGGGGGGGGGCCTGTTTAATCTTAGACCACTGGTATCTTACCACTGTATGCCTGCTACTACCATTTGTAACTCTGTTAAATTTTTGTTGTATTGTTTCACTGTTACTGCTGTTTCTCATGTTTGTATTGCTATGCTATCTGTATCATTCCATATGGCCCAGGTCGTGCCTGAAAATGGTCCCTTGGATCAGTGCACTTATCTGGCAAACAAAGACACAAATAAATAAATAAATGTAGTGTGTCTTTTATATAGTGACAGGCTGAGTTGGGGTAAGGAAGGAGCAAGGCTGGGAACATGTACCATGAAAAAGCATTTGCAGAAATACCACAGATCTCAGTAAGGAAAGGCAATTTTATTTATAAAGTGCCCTTTCCTGATGGCTCAGGGTGCTGTACATAACTTAGAAATGTTAAAACAAACATATTATCCCATACAAGACAAAACAGAATAAGAAATAAATGCATCACACCATTCAGAATACCAAAACTGCTGTTCATTTGAATACTCGCTAGCTGAAGAAGGCCTGCTTGAATAAATATATTGTAAGTCTTTTTTTTTTTTTAAGTCTTTTAAAGGCCTCCACCGTGTCATCAGAGCAGATACTCCCTGGAAAGGAGTTCCATAACACTAGAGTGGCTACTCCAAAAGCTCTGTTCCCAGATTGTTGCAACTAGGAGGAGGGGAGCAGCCAGTGGACCAGCATCGGTGAAGTGGAGGGGTCAGGTTGGGAGGTAAGAAACCAGTAGATCTTTGAAGTAATCAGGTCTGAAACCACAAGCATATCTTAAAGGTTATGCACTACTGCAAAGGGAACCAGTGTAGCACACACCAGTGTAGCGCACACAGGACTGGTGTGATGTGGTCCCTCTGAGACGTTCCCACCATCAGCCAAGCTGCATTGTGGACCAGTTACAAGCGTCACATTTAACCTCCGGATAGCTACAAAGCATTATAGTAGTCCATCCTAGAGGTAACAAAAGCATGAATAACTGTCACTAGATCATCAGGAGTCAGATACAATTTGATCCTGGCAATGTTTCAAAGATAATAAAAGCCAGATTGGACCACCGCTAACACCTGCTGGTCTAGTGTCAGCTTATGGTTCAAAATGACCGCAAGATGCTTAACTGCATCAACAGCAGCAAGAGGTCTGCCACCCAACACAGGAAGGGCTATCTCTCATCGCTGCTGCACCCCATCGACGCTACTTAATCAACATGACCTCTGTCTTCCCTGAGTTAAGACATAACCAGTTTGAGGCCATCCAATCATTTGTCTCAACAAGACATCGCCCCAGCACCAAAGTCACATGATCCCCACTGGGAAAGCAAGACAGGCACAATTCTGTATCATCTGCATAACAGTGAAACTCAACCCCATACCATCTAATGACCTCCCCCAAGGGCAACATGTATGGAGAAAACAACACAGGCACAAGGATTGAACCTAGAGGACAAAGAACCTCTGTGTGTAAACACTGAGGCAAGGGTTACCCCAAAGGGCATTTGGCTGGGAAGCCAAGTTTCAAGAAAATACAAAGTCACACATGCCCCCACAATGCAAAGCATCATGGGCTGCATATGTAAATCACCACAGAATGCTATGCTGGTCCAACTTTAAGCAGAATTGCATGGTGCCGAAAGGCCTCTCATGCAGTTTGCAAAGGGTGCTAACAGAAGACATAGACACGTGTTTCGTCCTACCAGGACTCATCAGTATGCCTCGTCTGTTTAACACCCCAGTGGACTGGACCAGCTACCCCTAAGGCAGTGTGCCTGGGATATATTGTGGTGAACCCATTAAAATAAAAAACCATTTAAAAGACAAAGAACCTCTGTGTGTAAACACTGAGGCAAGGGTTACCCCAAAGGGCATTTGGCTGGGAAGCCAAGTTTCAAGAAAATACAAAGTCACACATGCCCCCACAATGCAAAGCATCATGGGCTGCATATGTAAATCACCACAGAATGCTATGCTGGTCCAACTTTAAGCAGAATTGCATGGTGCCGAAAGGCCTCTCATGCAGTTTGCAAAGGGTGCTAACAGAAGACATAGACACGTGTTTCGTCCTACCAGGACTCATCAGTATGCCTTGAACCTAGAGGACCCCCCCAGGAGAACGCAGAAGCCCCAGAGATAAAATTACCTAGGGCAACCTGCTGCATTCTCCTAGTAGTTATGTAGGACTCAAACCAGAGCAAAACAGGACTGGTGAGACCCACATAGATTCAATATGAGAATACGTGCCAACGGACGGCATCATCAGCAGCACCACCAGGCAGTGAAGCTGATGATGATGATGATGCCCAGGGGGAGGAGAACATTAGGAGACTAAGTACAGAGGAAAAGGAAGAGGAAGAAAGTCTTTCAAATGTAGCTAATTCACAACTCCAATATCTTCCATTCATCCGTTCTTTAGCTCATTAACTGCCATACATCGAAGGGGCCACAGATCCCCAGCCAATTCCTCCCCCAAGGGTGGCAAAAATAGGAGCCAACTGTCATGTCCAGGGGGAAAAAAGCACTCAACTCTCACTAGTCCAGTCCATGGAGATGGTCCAGAAATATAAAGCCAACAGACCAGAGGCAAAAAAGTTAAGAGCTGTTGTGGAAATGCAGAAATGCCAGCCACTGACTTGTTGTCATTCCCTTTTGTGAGCAACACAGGGTTTCTGTTGCTAATGCCAGTTGCAGTGTCAAGGTATCAAGTGCCCAGCTGTACCTACTTTTCCACAATGACTGTCCCAAATTTGTATCAGAGTGTCTACAAGACTGTCACATGTCCTGAAAGCATCATTTGTTCCAGTGGCTCACAGCACCACCGACATGTGGACCAGCGGTCAGACTACTGATTACCTGGCAGTGACTGCCTATTAGGTCAGCTCCCCCTCTTCGTTCTCCTTCTTTTCCTCCTCCTCAAAAACAAACAAACAAAAAAAAGTAGAAACAATGCACACACCGCAGCCTAAGTATTGTGATTTTATTAGAAGCAAAACTTCAGCATCCAAACACCCCTATGTAGCGCTAATACATGGCTTCATCAGTCAGCAGTACTTGGTGATTAAACTTGTGGTTATAAAGCCCCATTCATATCCATGTTCAAGAGTTCATTAGCATACAATCAGTGATTAAATACAGTTGGCCATAATTGTGCAGAGTCAGAATAAATTACATCAGTAGTAACTTAGTTTAAATGGCATCTTAATGCCAAACAGCGTTAAATGTCAAACATTTAAAACCATATTTGAAATGATCACTTAGAAACATGTAATCTAAAATGCCTTAGTGTAGTTAATGCAAATCTTTCAGAGTGACCTCCATTGCAATTTATATTCTATTATACTGCAAAAAAAAGTGTTTGTATACATCACCCACCCCCATTGTGCAAATTTCATCTAAATTGTATCTAAAGTACAAAATAAGTGCAAGTAGTTGGGGAGATTAGACCCCTGCTGGCGAGAGGACCGGTCTCCACACCCCTGCCTGGTGACTGTAATGGGCACACTTGGTTGAGGGAGTTGAGTCTGTTTGCTCTCCTGTAGTGGGGGGCAGGGTTTGTCCCAAATTAATGAATAGCATGGTGACTCCACCCTGAGAGAATAAATGAACCAGGTGTTCTTTGTAGTACCACCCACTGGGATGCAGTACCTACCTACCTCCTTACACTGGACAAGACCACCCCCTGAGGGCCACCAACAGCTGTTGCCCTTATCAAAACAGAATTCAGCCAGGATATACAAACTGAGGGCGCACACAGAAATACAAACGCATACCAGTGCTTTATTCGCTGACACTGCCTTGGGTAGATGGAGAAGGAAAAATGGGTTAAACATTGGCAAGCTATCATTGAACATTTCTCCATATTAGTACACCATACACAGTGCACCCACCCAAGCAAATAGCCCACTGAGATAAATATGTTACACAGGGTGCAAAATACTCTATAACTGGCACTAGTAGTAGATAGAACTAAGTGTAAACACTACTACCAATTATACAATGGCAAGAAAGAATCCTGGCTCCTGATTGGTCAGTTGACCATCACGGCAGGGGTGTTATCCTGGTATAACATCCCTGTTGATGATATGCTTGAGGACCTGGAGCATTGCTTGCATCTTTTCTTAAAAAAATATTTTTAGACACGAAATAAAATGATTTAAAATTATTTTTTTCTGTATAAAACAATGAGCCATTGTATAATAGGAATAATGCCCACCAGGGTGGGTGGGTGTTATGCTGGGATAACATCCCTTCTCGGGTGTTGGATGCCCTCGGCTGGTGGCCTGGGCCCAACCACCCGAGGTGGGATGTTATCCCAGCATAACACCCACCCTGTCGGGCATTATTTCCTTAATAGACTCCTGGTACCTAGGAGTTATATTAGAGTCCCAAATGCATGCCTGGTTATGTTGCCCGGGATCTTTTGTGGAGCATATGAGGAAAAACTCAGCAAACTTGCATTTTAACCCCCCAAACAGGCCATAATGTGCTAACACAAGTTTAATAAGAAATGAAGTTCCAACGGACTTGTTTTAAATTCTTTTTTTTTTTTGTGCCCCCTCCTCCATGCCAGATTTTCCGCCTGGTCATGGATCCCCCCTGCTGCGGCATCCCCCCCTCTTGAGCCGTGCTCCCAGTACCCCCTGGCTTGCCCCCCAAGGTGGGGACGTGGCACCCTCGGCACTTAGGGTGCCACGAACATCGTAATAGGCTGGGAGCCATGCTCTTTGGGGGAGCCCATTGCAGCCCGAGGGACGGGCATCATAGAGGCGTCGGAGGTGGGCAGAGTTTTTCCCCTTTTTTAAGGGGGGCCGGAGCGTGCAATGACGCCAGCGTCTGCCCCACCCCCATCTGACATCAGGCCCTGAGTGCTTGGGGTTCTCCCGGTCTCCACCAGGAGTCCACCGTGCACCGGCAACTCACCACACCCTCCCCCCGGATAAGGAGAGCAGTCATGAGACGCTCGAACCTTCTCCCCAGCCGGCCCTCCGGTGACCCGAGTCCATTCCCGAACCGGGTCGCCGGCGTAGGAAGCGGAAATCCAACCGCTGTGCCAGCGGGCCAGCAGTTGCTTAAATTCTTAAAATTGCAACCCCATTAATCTAAACAGGGAGAACAAAAATGTCAGCCAGCACTCATGTGACCCTTAGGTGCATCAGACCAGAAGCAGAATAGTGGTTCAGAAGAAGCAAGGAGCAGCACACAGGAGCAGTAAAGCAGTCCTGAAGCCATGGATTCTTTCGAACAGGTGAAAATGGTTCAGCCCTTCTACTCTCACACCTCTGTGAACACAGCTCTTCTGCATTAGCTCTCAAGCCGCAGCCCTTCTGGCTCAACTCTCCAAATGCAGCTGTTCTAGCTCACAGCCAAGCTTGTCTACCACCACTTTTCTGGTCACAAATCTTCTGAATCACACCCAGGATACAGCAGTACTGCACAGTGGCTTCCCAGTTCCCAAGGAGCCCTAAACCCAGGAGTGACCCCATGGTCTGACTTCCTCAATGGGTTAAGAGTACCCCAGCACTCAGACACATGCCCGTGGCTCCCCTGTTCCTTGATCCACCCCACTGGATAAGGGCTAGTTGGCCCCTTACCAGGCTCGGAGGTGGCCTGAACGGGATGCTGGTCTCTGTCTTCACTTAGATCAGCTCAGGAACTCTTGGATGCAGCATTGGCCCTTTGGTTCACACTTTTCGAAGGGTGCTCTGGAACTGTCTCCTGGAAATGGGTGAACCGAGTAGTAGGTTCACAATGAATACTTTGTAGGAGCCCTGGAGAGGACTACCAGGAGTCTTCTGGATGAGCCCTGGGGAGGATTCCAATGTATCTTCAAGATGAGCCCAGGAGAAGATTCAGAGGATGTGTGGCCTAGCTAGGTCTCTCTTTCACTCACCTTGCCCTTTCTGGGAAGCACCACTTGTGCTCATCAGCAAATTCCCCTATGTCCCACACAGCGATGGCACAATACCGACACTTGTATTGTGCCATCACAAAAGGAAGTGTTTTTTGTGGGGGACTTCACCCACTGCATCCCCAATGTAATGAGCTCTGCCCCCTGCACCACCTGCATTTATTTATAATCATCTGCAGGTCAGAGTTGTGTCGGGAAGGGGGCAGAACACTGGGAGAAGCTGCATCACTGAAAACAGACCATTACAGCGACTGTCACTGTAATGGTTTGTTTTCAGGTTTTGCTCTCCTGGAGTTGCTCTCAAGTGGGCCACCATCCTTTCTGGCACTAACCTTTTTACTTCTCTCATGCAGTGCTTTTTCTGGCACAATCTCTTCTTCCATCTTGGACTGTGCCCCTCTGGCACAATTCTGTAACTCTCACAACAGTGCTCTTTCTGGCACAATCTCTTTGGCTTCTCCTTTATGGCAGTGCCCTTCTGGCACTATCACAACTCTCAACTCAGTCAGTGCCTCTTTTGGTACTATCACAACTTTCAGTTTGATTGGTACCCCTTCTGGCACTATCACACTATCAGCTCAGTCAGTGCCCCTTCTGGCACAATCATGTAAACTCTCTTGCTGATAGATTTGAGCCCCAGAGAGAGCCCACAGAACTTCTAAGGAGTGGGCCCTGGAGAGTACCCACGTGGAGCAGGCCTGGGGAGGCCCCAGCTCCTTAACAGTAATACAGCTCTGCACTGCTCAGTGACCCAGCCGAACTGCCCCCCAGTTCTGAAGGGTTCAGGAACTTCTTTCTTTCTTTTCCGCCTCTAATTGTGCAGACAGGGCTGTCCATCAGTCCTTCTGTCCTGTCCGTCCCGCTGATTGGCTCAAAAAGCCTGCCAGTCCAACTGGGAGGAACCTCTTGCATCATTCTCCCACAGTCCATTGCTTTGCCTTGCTGCCCTCTGATTGGTGGCTGTATGGGACAAGGGTCACAAAGAGGGTGGCCCTACCTCATGATAAAGCCCTGTGTCCCAAAGTCTTTATTTTTATATTATCAGTTCTACCCCTTCTATGTGCTAGCCCCTGGGATTAGTTGCAGCCCCCCTGGGCTGTTATCCGGTGGAGGTGTGGTGAGGGTATGGCTTGTGTGCTCCCTGACAGGAGCTCTGTTTTCTGCTCCTCACCCAATGCTGCAGTCTCTGTGCAGCAGGAAACTTATTTTTCTCTTAAAGGCACAGTGTGGCAAATGTCACATTCCAACTTCCTTCTCCCTCCAGTGTCTCTGGGCCCCCTGATGCCTACTGGTGTCCCTGGAGAATTCCAGTAAGGCTGTACCAGTGCTATGGGCTGCACGGAAACCATGCTACTCTGGGCACAGAACGGCATATTTAACCAGATACTCGGTGAGCTATGTAGCCACCACTTTTTCTATGGCTTTGGAGAGTGGAGGAAGGATGGAAATTGGCCTATAGTTGCTGGGGGTGGACCTGTCCCCATCTTTATGAATAGGTGTGACAACAGCCGTTTTCCAGACACTTGGAAATTGACCCAGGCAGAGGGATCGGTTTAGTAAGCTTGTAAGTGGGACTAGGATGTCATCCAAAGGAGGGGTGGAAGAACAATGGAGAAAAATCAAAACTGCCATCATTGAGGCAACAAGCCTATGTGTACAACAAACAAAGAAAACAAAGCGGAGTGAAAAACCACTATGGTTCTCAAAAGCGGTGGCAAGGAAGGTTAAGGAGAAAAAGGCTGCATTCAAAAAGTATAAGGAATCACAGAAGGAGCACGACAGGGAACTGCATCAATTAAAGCAGAAAGAAGTAGGAAAGGCAGTCAGAATAGCAAAGGCCCAAACCGAGGAAAAGATAGCCAACTCAGTTAAGAAGGGGGATAAAACCTTTTATAGGTACATTAGGGAGCATAGAAAGGTTAAGGAAGGGATAGTGAAGATTAATAAAGGAGAGGGGAGGTGGGCAGAGGGAGACAGTGAAAAGGCAGAGATACTGAATGAATACTTTTGCTCAGTATTCACAAAAGAAGAAGAGGAGGAGTTACCTAAACCAAACAATAGAAGCACTCTGGGTGGGGGGGTGACACCAGTCCATTTACAGAAGAAAGAGTCCTGAAAGAACTCCTAAAACTCAAGGTGGACAAAGCAATGGGGCCTTATGGGATTCACCCCAGAATCCTAAAAGAACTAAGGGGGGACCTAGTGACACCACTGGCCACACTTTTTAACAAATCATGGGAGGATGGGGTGGTACCTGAGGACTGGAGGAGGGCAGATGTGATTCCCCTTCACAAAAGTGGGAGCAAGGCAGAAGCAGGAAACTACAGACCTGTTAGCTTTACCTCAGTGGTAGGGAAAATGCTGGAATCACTTCTGAAAGAAAGAATTGCTGAGTACCTAGAGGCCAGTGGGGCACAGGACCCAAAGCAGCATGGATTCACAGCAGGAAGGTCATGTCAGATGAATCTAATTGATTTATTTGACTGGGTGACCAAAGTAACAGACCAGGGAGGGGCTGTGGATATGGCCTACCTAGACTTTAGCAAGGTGTTTGACACAGTCCCGCTGGCTGCACAACAGGTCACAGAAGGTAATAGTGAATGGAACTCATTCTGAAGAAAGGGGGGTTACTAGTGGAGTACCTCAGGGCTCAGTACTGGGTCCAGTCCTCTTTAACGTCTTTATAGGTGACATTGCAGAGGGTCTGGAAGGAAAGGTATTCCTCTTTGCAGATGACACAAAGATCTGTAACAGAGTTGATACACAAAGGGGGTAGAAAGGATGAGAAGGACTTGGCAAAGTTGGAGGAATGGTCAGATGTATGGCAACTTAGATTCAATGCAAAGAAGTGCAAGGTAATGCACCTGGGAAACAAAACCCAGGAGAAGAGTACACAATGGCAGGGCAGGTACTAACAACAACAATAATGGAAAGGGACCTGGGGTAGTCATATCAGATGAACTTAAGGTGGATAAGCAATGTGAAAAGTCAGTAAGGAGAGCCAGGGGGATACTGGGATGCATAGGGAGGGGCATCACAAGTAGAAAAAGGGAAGTGGTTATCCCTCTGTACAGACAGTTGGTGAGACCCCATCTGGAGTATTGCGTGCAGTTTTGGAGACCCCACCTACACAAGGACATAGACAGGATGGAAACAGTCCAGAGGAGGGCAACTAAAATGGTGCAGAGTCTGCATCAGAAACCATATGAAGAGAGACTGAGAGAGCTTAATATGTATACCCTTGATGAAAGGAGGGACGGGGGGACATGATAGAAACTTTCAAGTACCTCAATGGAATCAACAAAGTCCAGGAAGGTAGCATCTTTCAGAAAAAGAGATGTGTAAGAACAAAGGGGCACAATTTAAAGATAGAGGGGGGATGACTCGGGGTAATGTGAGGAAATTATTTTTCATGGAGAGGGTGGTGGACGCATGGAACCGCCTTCCTGTGGAGGTTGTGGGGTCTAAAACAGTGGGGGAATTTAAACATGCATGAGATAGACATAAGGCAATTATAGTGGGGGGTTACAGGAAGTACGCTGTTGGTTAACTAGAATCTGCAGCTTATCCAATAGGTAGGGAAATGGCAGACTGGGTGGGCCAAGTGGTCCTTATCTGCCATCGAAGTCTATGTTTCTATGTTTCTATGTTTATGCTCTAGAGTTGCTGTCTCCCACTCCAGTTCATCCTCCACCTCCTTCTTATTATTCTCGGGATCACTTGTCCCTTCTACCAGAAGAAGTTGAGTCACTCATTCACGAGTACGCTATTGAACTTGTTCCTCCCCAAGAAAGACACAAAGGGTTCTGTTCCAGTTGATTCCTGGTTCCTAAGTGGACAGGAGATTTGCATCCTGTACTAGACCTCAGAGACCTACTGTTCATGGAACACAAATTGTTTCGAATCATGTCTCTTCAGGCTCTCATCTCCCAAAAGGGGGACTGGCTGTGTGCCCTGGTCATAAAGGACACATACCTTCATATCAAAATTCACAAGAGTCACATGCAGGACCTCCACTTCATGCTGGAGGGCAGCTATTACCAGTTCTCAGTCTTGCCCTTTGGCTTATCTGCAGCACTGTAGGTATTTGCCAAATGCTTAGTGGTTGAGGCAGTGGCCCTTCAGAAGGAAGGGCTTTATGTCTTCCTGTATCTGGACGATTGTCTTCCGAAGGCCCCGTCCAGGGAAATGATTTTGTACATATTGTCCAAAACAAGGTCATTGATTGAGAAACTGTGCATTATAGTAAATGTGCCAAAATACATACTAGTTCCTTGTCTGTACCTCCAGTCTACTGGTGTTGTGCAGACACAGCTGTGTGCAGTGCCCTCCTGCCTGCAGGCAGGGCACAGGGTTTTGTTGCCAAGGCCTAACTGATACACAGGAGTCATTATGTGCCAGCGCAGATGATCTTTCATCTCCTGGGACTGATGGCTTCCACCATTGTTACAGTTCCATTTGTCCATCTCCACATGTGCATACCGCAGTTGTCTGTTTGGGTACAATGGGATCAGCTGACAGATGAGCCAGAATAATTGGTTCTTGTCATGTCCCCTCTCTGCCATGCTTGAATGTGGTGGATGGACTACCTATGCTTGTAACAGGGTGTTTCATTCTTTTCCCTGACTCCTGTACAGATCCTCACAATGGATGCCTTGGGGTCTGGCTTGAAGTGTCCATCTCGAATCCTTTCAAACCCAAGGATCCTGGACCAGTCTAGACACAGATCTTGCTATCAATGTCCTGGAGATTTGAGCTGTCCAACTTGATCTTCTGGCTTTCCAGGAGCACCTCAGCCCCAGTCCCTTGCTGATTTAAACAGACAGTGTCAATGTTATGCACTATATAAACAAGCAAGGGGCACTCACTCTTATCCACTCTGCAGGGAAGTGATGAGAGTGTGGTACTGGGTGAAGTCTTACAGCCATCAGTTGTCAGCCATGTTTCTCCCAGGTGTTTAAAACATCATAGAATACAGGTTAAGCAAGTTTCAGTTGCTGGCACATGAATGGGAACTGCTTACCTTCATGGTAAATGACTTCTTCACAAGATGGGGGGGGGGTCATCCCTATCTGGACCTTTTTGCATCCCAACACAATGTAAAACTGCCGTGTTTCTGTGCATGTTTCAAAAGCCCAGCATGGATGATCAGAGGGACCACTGGGCACTGGGGCATACATGTTTCAAAAGCCCATCACAGGCATTCAGGGTGACCACTAAACACCAGGGAATACAAGTGAAGCCCACCAGAATGAAACCCAATTCTGGAGCATTCTGCAGCAGAGTTACTGCAGGAGACAATGCAATTTCAATTGGAGTTCATTCCTTTTGTCATGCAGGAAACTGTGACACTGTGCTTCATCCTGGTGGGCTTCACTGTACATGTTTCAAAAGTCCAGTATGGGTGATCAGGGGAGACCACTAGATAGCAGATTATACATGTTTCAAAAGTCCAGCATAGGTGATGGGGGGTTGGGGTCATTGGACACAAGAGCATACATGTCTCAAAAGCCCCAGTGGGGTGCCATCAGTGCACTACTTTAGGGCAGGGGTTTTTCAGCTTTAAACAAGCTGTTGGGTTTGTGTGGCGCACCATGGGCTCCCTGCCACGACCGCTGGTTCTATTCATGAATAGCACAGTACAAACCCACTTAGTGCTGCACTAACCATTTCAATATGAGGTCCATTGAAGAGTAAATAGTAATTTATGCAAATTATCTGGATATTTCATATGTAATCCCCTTTTTAACATTGTTCAATCGTGACCATTGTCAAACTGACAACACTGAGATCTACACCATATAACACTCATGATGTTTTAGACAATCTCTAACGTGATGAAATCTATGTTGTTTTTTAATGCATATAAAAATGCAGCTATGAGACTGTGCACCATACAAATGACTCTGTAGATTTCTCTCAAGGTACAGCCAACATCTTATTCATATACCATTTTTAATCACATAAAAAGATGTTGTCCAGCATATTTAACCCCCCAAATGAAAGTCTTTATACATAAAAATGACCTTATCTTTGACATTCAGCCAATTTGAAGAAAATTATGAGCAGTTTTCAGCAACTGTAACAGGGCTGGAAAAATGTTAGGTGCATCATAATAAGGTGGGGGGAGTCACCAGCAGGGAAGTGACCCTCTTCTTCACTCTCTGATAAAGCCCTACCTGGAGTACGCTGTGCAGATCTTGGCTCCTTAATAAAAAAATAACGTGAAGGCAGTCAAGCAGGTGTAACCCTATGTTTGAAAATGGAACCAGATCACTTGAGGGGTGGCCAGGGATGAGAGGATTGAATGTCCCTTAACAGCTCTCCTCCCTCAGGAAGGGGGGATCACATGTTCAGCTGGTCAGCTGTCACCTGGAGGAATCTGGGTGGCAGCACAGTGGGACAGTAAGGGAAGGAGTCCCCATGCCTAGATGCCAAGGGCATCTCAACAGAGGTGGAGTATGCACATCACATCATTACACGTGCATGGGTCCCAGTGGAGAAAATGGAGGAAAAAAAAATCTTCTGGCCACAACTTAATGACAGCCTGGTCCCTCACAAGCCCCATACAAATGATTGAGCCCTTCTGAACAAGTTCTGTGGCAGAGGATGCATCCGAGTAAGTAAATCTCAGGGAGTTTGGTGATGGTGTTGGGGAGACTTGTCAGGATAGGTGTCAGCTGGGGGGTGAAGAAGGAGGATAAATTCAGGATTGAAAAAAGCCTCTCTTGGTGTCTGGTGGCAGCCACGCTCTCCAGGGCACCCCACTCTGGTCCGGCAAAGTCAGTCAGCACAAGTTCTCCACTTGCCTCCTCGGTTGGCTGCCATCTGACTCATGCAATTACAATATAGATAGATAGATAGATATAGATATATATATATATATATATATATATATATATATATATATATATATATATATATATATATATATATATATATATATATATATATATATATATATAGATCTATATAGATAGATAGATCTATATATACTGTATTTCTTTGCAAAAACTGCATTAATGCACCTGTCATGGTAACTTAACACTACAAAAGTAGGGAAATGTTGCATTTGGGTTTCAAACCCTAATGCACCCCCAAGCAGCAAAAGGAAAAAAAGTAGGGTTTTGGGTCTCCAGAGTCTTGATGAATCAGTGATGGTGTCTTCCTTGGTGGTTGTCAGCTCTAATGCCCACCCCATTCCATGAGAAAACAACATCACACATGATCACCTTTCTTCACGCAGGGCCCTGTGGGCCCACAGGGCCCTATGTGAAGAAAAGTACAACAGATTGTGTTGGCAACCTGTGGTGAGACGTACTTCTCTAACTTTGAAGAGTGTATCATTACGAGGCAGTGACTTGGAGCTGTACCTTGTGCTTTGGATTGGAGGTTAGCGGCTGGCAGTGAGGGGTGAACATTGGGTTGGCAACCCCCAAGGAAGACCCCACCACTGATTCTTCAAGACTACGGAGACCCAAAAACCTAATGTTTTTTTCCTTTTGCAACTTGGAAGGTGTGGGGGGGGGGCGTTATGGTTGGAAACCCTAATGCCACATTTCTCTCCTTTTGTGGCATTATGTTACCCTAACTGGTGCTTTAACACAGTTGTTTGCAAAGAATTTCCTTACTTTTTGAAACAGTATAATCGTATCCTCATTTGCCTGTAGGCTACTCTCCTATCCCTCCATAGACACATGCATGTATGTTCAATTGACGTGCTGAGGGAAATTCTGGAAAAGTATTTTTCCATTGACTAGGGGTATCCTTTGAAAAAGCTATCATCCACTGTGTTTGTGGTCCCAGTCGACATAGTCCTTCCGAAAGAAAGGGATATGGAGGTTCCTGGTGGTTCCTGCAGGGGCTGATGGAAGCTCAAGCCAAGCAAAATCAATGACTCCATTTGTATTTTTTCCTTGCTGTTTGAGGCTGGAACTGCAGTAGTTATAGTCACCGGACTGTCCTCGGATTTCAGGGGCTCAGATATCAGTGTGTAGGCTGCCTCTGCATTTGGATCTTGGTGTGGTGGTGGTTGCTGCTGCTGTTCTTGCGACTGGGCTTTGCTTTTGTCCATCAGCAAATCATCCTGCATGGTTTGTGTAGCTGAAACAGGAAAAAACAAAGATGAGTTCTTAATCCTATCATTACTAGCATTAGCTGGGCTGTTTTAGTGCTTTGCCTGCAGAAATCCCATGTGATTGTTATTATTGCTACCAGCTGATTGTAAGGCAAATCTGTAAACTCCATTTGGGAGCACATAGTACAAAATATGATTCCCACTAAGTTTTCTCTAAATGTGATTTAGAAACTTCACCCTTTCTGATGCTTTGGGTACCTTTAGTATAACTGGGAGATATGATTGTAGGATAGAGACATTCACCAGTTTTGCCATGTCTGTTTTTCCCTTCCACTGGAACTCTAGGCTTTCACCCTGCAATGAGAAACGTATTCTGGTCCCTGTTTTTTTCCAAGCACTAACCCCTCAATTTGTTCACACACGTCCTTCAGCAAGGTTAAAGACATGTGACTCTCCTTTAGAGTGGACACTTTTGAAGGGACAGATGGTCAAGTGTCCCCACTGTGGGCAGACCAGGTTTCATATATTTGTGGCTCTGCATTGATGTCTTGATAGGAAAGGAAGGGGATTGAAATATGGACTGACAGAACCATTTAAGACAGCTTCCAGACTGGTTCTTTGCGATCCATTCCCCAGGATTTATAACATTGGGTAGACAATTTTTTCTCCATTATTATGATGATCAGTTCCCCCAAGCTCTAAGTAACAACCACTCATTTGCAAGTTTATTAAATAGGTTTGTGATTAGTCAGTAACAAGGAAATATCTGAAAAGTCACATGTCTTGCAACCACATCCAGTTGCTAACCCTCATTTGACATCATGAGGCTCATTTATGTAAATGGGATGTTTATGCACTAAAAGCGTGTCCTAATGTATCATCCCCTAAACCAATCTATTTTATTTGTGCATAATTGAAAATGTAAACAATCCGGTAATATGCATGCAAAATTTGATTTCTATTTAGTTTGCAGCAAGAGGCTACCTCATCAAACATGTACGCTCTAATTCTAGAAATAGCTATTTATTGACTGATGTCTCAGTGTTGATTCATCCCCACATACGCAGAAAACTGATTGAAGAAAAAAAATTGTGAATTTTATATCTTCCCTAAATGCCACAAGGTGCTAATACATAATATAGCTACAAACCTATTATGAAACAGAAACACATTTTTTAGCCTAGCCCATCATTATTTGGTTCCCTACATGCTTCTAGTCATCAGGCACTTAAAAATCATATAATAGTGATGGACTGTTAAGCTTCTTAAAGAACGTTCATTGCCAGTTTCAAACAGACTGTAAAAAAACTGTTACAGTAAAAAACATTATGCTGTGTTTACTCAAAGAAGTTTTCTTTTGTCTAAGAATCACAATACTATCTAAAATAATGTGCATGTTTAGTTATCCATTCAATATTTATTTATTTATTTATTAAATTTTGGTGATCGGGTTGGCCCACTGAGCCGCGAAGGTCCCTTCTTCAGGGGCGACCCGGGATAACAATACAATACAAGATCTGCTACAGAGGAGACAACATTTGATTGCATAGGTTGTGGAAGCATAAGGCAGTTACAGACAGTGGTTTTCAACTCCCCCCCTTTTTTGCACCCCCCCTGCTGGCACTTACTTCTGTTTGCATTAATCAAACCTGTTTGTGTATTTTGCTGCTCGCTGCTGAGTTCACCCTGTATGTACCACAGCTGTATTTATCATGTGCTAATCGTCTCTAATGCTGTTTTGCTACCTATTCATTCCCTGTTAAGTCTGTTATTTTCCTGTATGTTAAATTTGACTCATGCTGTCAGCTACCTACCCAATCCCTGTTAAGCCTGTTATCTCACTGTATGTTATTTGACTCCTTCACTGTTCTTGTATGCATCTACCTATGTAACCCTCCCGGGGTCGCACCTGAAAATAGGCACTTGGCTGTCTAGTGTGTCTTACCCGGTTAACAAAAGCAAATAAATAATAAATCATGACACAGTTCTGCCTTGATAGTACTTGGCATAGCAATTTGCATGAGATAGCATTGGTCCCTAGGTGTCCGAAGACTACTATGAGGTCCAAGGTTGCCCCACCTTTAGGGGGGTTTGATATAGAGATATAAGGGGGTACCTCTTAAGAGCAGAGGCAGTGACATGCACTTGTGTCCAGCATGTGGGCCTTGAGCAAAAGTTAATATAACTATTACTACACCAATTAATTGCATCAAACAGTATGTCATGATGTACATATGTACATATGGCCATAGCCATCAGACTACTGTTAGTGCACATAGGAAATCCTTTACAGTAGTCTCAGTCTACATTTCTGAAAGAGAACAATCCACTGGATTTATCAAGATTATTGACTATATCAAAGGCTTGAGACAAAGCTGGGAGGTGATGATACTAGGAAATTTCAACGTAAATTGGCTGTCACAAGAGGAAGCCCATTACAAAGATGCCCTGTTTTATATCAACGTCTCTCATATGGTTGAATCTCCCACTAGGGTCAACTACCACACTGGGTCCAGTACACTGCTTGACTGGATCCTTATGAACCACCCTGAGCTTATCTCTGACACCACAGTCCTCACAGACTCACTCAGTCACCACTCCCCTGTCATATGCCACTGGACCAATAAAGCCACTAAGCCTTCCAAAACCATCATAAGTCATGTCCTTAAAAGAGGACACCTAAATTTGCTCAAGACCTACCTTAAACAAATTGATTGGTTCACCCTTGACTCCCTAAATGATATAGACCAGGCATTAGATAGCTTCATCAGTACATTTTTATGAAACTTGCAACATCTATGCCCCAATAAGTAAATGTAAAGGGCACCCACAACTCATGGATCACCCCTACTCTACTAAACCTCATCACCACTAGAGACCATCTATGGCAAAGAGCCAAGGCCACTGGCAAACAGGTAGACATCCAGAAATACAAATCAGCTAGAAATGCCTGAACCCGTGAGGTCAGACTTGCCAAAATATACTACTTCAAAGACTGTCTCACAAACTCATGGGGAGATGGCAGAAAATTTTGGTATAACCTCGAGGACCTAACTGGTAAAACTACAGAACCTTACCCTTCATGCTAATAGTGAACAGGGAAATTACCCAAGACCATAAAATTAAAGCTGACACATTTAATGTCACGTTCTCTGATCTCAGCAGCATACTACCACCAAACTTCATTGATGCAACCAAGGGCAATGCAGAAGATGTTAAGACCAGCGACTGTGGTTCCCCCACTGACCCCCCCCCCCTTCTATTTCAAGGTAATCTCTAGGGCCGATGCCAAAAATATCTCCTGCAAGCACTAGGCAAATTCAAGAACAATAATGACACCCTGGACCTAAAACTAATTGTCCTTACCCTGGAAAAAATACTACTGCTGCTGCTTTAAAAACTCTTGAACCTATCCCTCAGACTGGGCCAGTTCCCTCAGAGATGGAAAGCAGTACTAGTCACCCCAGTCCACAAAAGCAGTGACTGAGCCCTCCACACCAATTACCACCCTATATCAATCCTACCCCTTCTCCAGGGCCTTAGAATGAATTGTTTCTGACCAACTGGTCAACTCCCTCAATAAGTATAAAATCCAATGCCCCCAACAACAGTTTCCAGAAGGCACACAGTACCACTACTGTGCTACTGGAGTATTCTGGCTTCCTTAATGGGATCCTAGACTGTAGCCAGCTTGTGGGGCGATGTGCATCGACTTCACTAAATCCTTTGATACAGTTAATCACAACTCATTACTGAACAAACTCCACTCCACTCCACTCCACTGGCCTCTCAATTGAAGCTGTGGGATGGTTCAAAAGCTACCTCAGCAACAGAACACAACAGGTAAAAATAAACAATACCCTTTCCAACAGTAGACAGGTGTGCACGGAGGTGCCTCAAGAGCCCCCTATTATTCAACCTTTTTCTCAACCACCTTCCCCAAGTCTGCACAGAAGAAATACTCCTGTATGCTGATGATGTTTGCATTTTCTCCAAAAATCAAGAACCACTGCATTCCTTAGAATAACATCTCCAAAAGGACTTCTCCTTCATTGAGGCCTGGTTCTCCGAAAACAAGCTCCTCGTGAACTATAAAAAAAAAACAAGGTCATGTTATTCGCAAACCCCCACAATAAACATAAGGCTTATCAAATGACAATCCTAAACAGCATGCAAACTCCCCTAGAGCAGGTGTATACATTTAAATACCTAGGTGTAATTCTTGAGAGCTCCTTATCCTTTGCCCGTCATGTTAACCATATTCTTAGAGCTGTCAACTCCAGAACTGGCCTCTTATATAGGCACCACCATAACATGACCCCTGATGAACTATCACTTGCTGTTAAAAGCTCCATCCTTTCTATCATTGACTATGGTGCAGCTTCTGACACTACCCTCAAATGAGTAAGCATGGCCTTAAAGCAATCCTGTAGACTAGTACTAGGTGTGCACAGACTTACTCACACTTGCAACCTTTATGCCCAGACCAACTGGCTGACCCAGAAGGGCAGGGTACATTACCAGGTCTGTCTCCTAGAGAAAAAAAACCTGCCTTGGACCAACCTCGCCAGCTATCCAGAATCTCCTAAACTCAGCCTCCAATCTCCCCCCCCCAGACAGGAGGTATGTCCAGACAATCTCTGCAAGTCCCTTTTTTGCAAACGTCACAAATGCAGCGGTCCTTTGCCTATCATGCCCCATACTGGCTAAATGATCTCCCCCCCCTGATATAACCAATGAGCCTAAGCTTGGGCCATTTAAGAGAAAGCTCCTCCAACACCTTATCTCTTTAAACAGCTGTGACTGCCAACCCTAATTTTCACCTGCCTCTGCCCTGCTCCTCTTCCCCTCCCCCTACCTATTCTACCTAACCTTCTGTTTCCTGTCCCAACCCCCTTCCTGCTTCTCCTGCTCCTCTACCCCCTCCTTCCAGCCTATTCACCCCCCAACCCTTCTCACCACTACCCCCTCCTTCAACCACCCCTGACAAGGTTTAATCTTCTGACCACCTCATTGTGTGATTGTTAAATATGTAGTTACCTGTATGTTAATTATACTCTGTAACTCTGCACATGGAAATTGTTCCATTGCTACTTGTAATGTTTTTGCTGGATTTGACGTGGAACCTTTGTAAACGAGCTTCTAGCTCAAACATACTATTCCAAAAAATAAATACGTAACCAGCCAGGGGTCGGGTTGATGTTATTTTTTCTTTTTGTTTAGTGCGGTGCCTCCATTTTTGTAACCCACTACCTGGCTGTCTGGGTTCAGGGGAGAAAACTGTTGCTCTTCATTTTGGCTAGGTTTCAAACCTCTGCACAGGGGCACCCAAGTAATCTGGACACAGGAAGCAATAACTGAAATGTCCAAACCAGGAGTGGGATTCTAGAGTGTGGCTTTTATGCACAACAATAGAATAATAAAGCATAGATGGACCCCCAGAGGGCTACACTCCCTGGTAATGCAGATTAATGGAGACTAGAACACATCTTCTTCACAACACTGTAACCCTCAGGTTCTGAACACATTGGGTTCTCTGCCTGAACTGGTACTCTTCTTTTGGATTCCTTGGCATGGCACCTCAGCTAGCACTTGGTCATTTCTCCTTATGGCATGGATATTTATCTGGTGCCTCACTCTTCCACCCATGAGCACTTCTTAGCTCCATAAGGGAAAACATCATCCTCAATACCACGTCTGGGTACTTTCTGCGAACACTGGCCAAGTGCCTGGAAGAAAGCTATAGGTGCCCAAAGTGAACCCATGGAGGTAAATCTGGTTACTCCAGATTGGGGGTTGGGTATCCCACCTCTCACTCCTAAATCCATACCTGGCCATTCATTTGGAATCAATACCTTTCTGTGTGAACCTCTCTGGTTGTAGAATGCTATCTTGAAATGTTTTTCACATTTAACACTCTACTCTTCATGAACTGGTGTCCTGACTTGTAATGTTCTGTAAGTGGCTGATCCATCCCTGTAGATCCCCACTGTTTAGATGCATTTTAAGTCATACACAAACTTCAAGTACTGTACTTTGCTGTCCTTCCCTGACCCCACAGTAGCAAATACTTTACACACTGTCTCGGTGAAAACATGGGCTCTAAGCAGAGCAGACTCACCAGCTGGTGTGCATGTGCCCCAGGGCATCTGGCAATGAAAAAACTCATCTTGGTACCTCAGTACTTGCTCTACAACTCATCAGGGCCAGGGGATAGCCCCTGAATTGCTGGTCTCTTCCCCATCCCTCCAGGGATGGGGCACTGGAACAAGCCAGGTAGTGGTCTCTACCACTATGTCATGTTTCTTCTGTCTCTCTATCTAGGGCGAGAACACATACCCGCTACTTTTGGGTAGCTCTATAGCAGAGCTAAGCTCTGAGGGGCTGTCACCTGCAGCATACCTCCTTCACTCTCTGAGTCTGGCTGATAACTGATCCAAAACTCCCAATGTTCTAAGTTAACCCCTTGCTGCAGCATTCCAGTGTGATTTATGCTGCTGCGAGAATTCTATATGATGTCATCCCTCTAGCTCAGCTGAGACTGAGGACAGAGTGAGACAGTGTGAAACCCATTTAACTGGTGTCTCACAAGCTGCTTTTCCCTGCCTGCCACTACTTCTAAGTGGGATTCTTGTAACCCCGGGTGACAGGGGTGTTACAAATAAATAAAAAAATTAAGTAAGCAATAATACCTGACAGGGTGGGCATTATTGGGAAATACTGGACCACCCAGGGCCCCTGGAAGGCCTGGTATTTCCCAATAATGCCCACTCTGGAGGGTATTATTGCGCTTAGAAAATGGTTTTCTTAGTAAGTTTTAATGAAGTGGTAAAAGAGGAGAGGAAATGATTATAAAAAAATGAATAGTATTAGCAGAAACAAAAGTATTTAAAATAAATGTCCATGTTTCTTTAAGGCTGTTCCAGGTTTTGTTGCTCCTCCCCACAGCTATCGCCCCACTTCCCGACACAGACACATCCACCTGAAAAACTAGTAAATATCCAGAAGCAGTCTGTGGGCATCGTGTTTAAGTCGTGTCATGTTTGTATAACTTTTTTTTTTTATATTGGGCTGCAGTTGGACGTTGCGTCTGTTAAGCACGGGACCTGTGGATGAGAACTATGCCTTGACAAACAGCTCCGAGGTAAATGATGCATTTAATTTAGATTGGTAGATGGAATAAGTGTTGGAGCATTTAGTTTGAGGCAGTTCTGGCATTTGTGGCAGTAGAATGCTACGGTTTTGAAAATGGTGTTTCGTAGTAACAAGCTATTCAGAGCAATAGATTCTTTCACTTCCGGTTAAGCGCAGTGCTGCGAGAGTGCGGTCGGGAGAGTGCAGCTGTGAGAAAAAAAAGATTTGGGCACTCTTGCTGACCGCAGAATAAGTGGAGTGACTTTTTTTTTTTTTGAAGAGGAGCGAGCTTATACTGAAGGAGCGAGAGTGTGTGTGTGTGCGTGTGTGTGTGTGTGTGTGTGTGTGTGTGTGTGTGTGTGTGTGTGTGTGTCAATTGCTCTCGCTAAGTGAGAGAAAAACATGGTGGGGATTTTAAATTTTAGCTGGTGGTTTCAGCCAATGACTAAGTAGGGTGAGCACCCCTGCACAAGGCTATGTGGTAAGGTGGCAGTCAGGCTGGTACTAATTTCTTGCTGGGCATTTATTGAAAAATAAATGCTCAGCTTGGAGGTGGTATTAGCCAATCAGCACTGAGAATCCATTCTTGCCATTTTCTAAATTAAAATAAATAACATGTTCTCTCATTTTTCTGTTCAATTGCTATGATATTAAATTAAAATGGATATAATGTTTCACACAGAACCAATAGTAACTTGCTGCAGCATAACTGATGGACTTGTTTAAGCGTTATGGTACAAAGCAGTACTGAAAATATGTCCTTACAGTGGCAATAGCAAAGAAGTGTTTAGAGGCACTTTGCGGTTTTGAGTCATATAGTATACTGCAGCAAGCACAAATATTCAATATGTACTATAACGTGTGCTTTACAAATGCAGGGTGTAGTCACAATGTCACTTTTGACTGTTTGCTGCTAAAAATGAAAGATATAGTATAGCGTTTAAATAAATGTTCATCAAAGTGCAAAAGGATTATAACACTGACTCCTATAGGTCCAGTATTTGAGAGTCACTTTCAACAGTCTCTTAACCTTTAAATAGTGCACTGATAACCTGTATAATGTTTAAATTCTGGTGGGTGCTTTAAGAGGTACTGTCACTTGTTTGGTCTAAAACCAAGATTTCTACAGCTTTGCCCAACAGTTCCAGTCTTTGATTACAATTGCAGTGTATAAACATGCACTGCAATTAAGTCTTTCTAAGTTAGACAACATTTTCAGTAGAACTGCACACTTTGTATTAGCCGGTTGTTTTCATACCCTCTCCTGTAAAATATTAACAGCACTTGACTGACTTAATTTAACTACAGGATTAGAAAAAATGAGGTTGTCTGTTACATAAATGGATTAGAATAAAGGCATCATCTCTTAAAGAGAGTTCTTGAATCCAGTCAATTATATTCTCTTTACAAATGCAGAGTGTAGTCACAGTATCCCTTCTGACCATTCACTACTGAAAAAGAAAGGTATAGTACAGCATTTAAATAAAAGTGTATCCACCTTTTACTGTGCTTATGAATGGTAACAAAAGTAATCATAATCAAAAGAATACAGAATATCATCATTCCTTTACAAATGGGCTAATAATTTTAATTGGTTTTGAAAGTATTTTCGAGGCTGTCCCAAAAAAGCATTGTTTAATTAAGCAATAATGCTCGACAGGGTGTGTGTCGTGCTGGGATAACGTCACGCTCAGGTGGTTGGGCACAAGGCCGCAGGCCGAAAGTGCGCCTAATAACCATGCATGCTATCTCAAACGACACACACCCTGAGAGCATTATTGCTATTATACAATGGCTCATTGTTATATATAAAATAAAAAAAATATTTTAAAGAATGTTTTTATTAGTGTGGAAAAATATTTTTGTTTCTTAAGAGGAGATGCAACAAAAGAGCTCATCTAGCTCATCATCCAAAAAATCATCTGTAGGTTCACAGTGAGGCTGAGACTAGAGCTGTGATGTTGTACTGGGATAACATCACAGGTCCAGCCCAAGACTGACCAATCAGAGTCCAGGATTTTTTCTTGCCATTGTATAATTTCTGGTAATTGACACACTTAAATCACACCACCTAGGCAATCATTTTCATATTATTTGTTATACAAGCAACAAGCATTCTTCTCCTTTGTTGAAGGTCAATATTTTATCTTTGTTCAATTAGGTGGCAAGAATAAGGTAAAGGAAGAATGCATAGCTCCTGCAAAAAACGCAAACAGTAACCTATTACTAACAAACATTTGTCAATGCTGAATGTTGTCTTGCTGCCATTGGCATTGGCAGTGCAAGAGTTAGAGAGACGCATAATAGGAATGGCAGTGAAGTATGGAACTGATGCCAACCCCAACCCATCCTGCAGAGACTGACAGGCATTGAGGTGTGCTTTTGGGTCATCGGCCATACTGCTCATGCCATTTCACCTCACCCTACCCTGCAGACTCTGACAAGTATTGCGTTGTGCTTTGGGGTTGTCAGGTCTTACGTTAACCCCATTCCATAAGGAAATACATTGAGAAGGGTGCAGTATAGAAGAATGGGATGAACTTTTGGGCCAAAGAGTCCTAGGCACACCTTGATACCTGTCACTGGCTGCAGGGTGGGGGTGGGGGTGGAATGGCATCAGCAAGGAGGAGGAAGTTGGGAGTTTAAACTAGGAGTGGGGGGTGGCAGTTGGGGAAGAGATATGCAGAGACCACAGGTTGGGAAATCATATGAGCTTACCCCCCATAACAGTGACAAAGGACAAATGGCAAGTACTATTGGTGATGCTAGGAAAGGAGGGCAGGATGGGAGGGGAGGAAAAGGGTGGAAGGTGGTTACCCTTAATGCTAGGAGCCTTGGGAGGAAAACTGCAGAGTTGCAGGTTCTCATGGCAGAGGAGAGGTGGACATTGCAGCCATCACGGAAACATGGGCCACCCAATATAATGACTGGGACCTGTCTGTACCAGGGTACAGGTTATTTCGTAGGGACAGGGTGACTGGGAAAGGAGGGTGGCACTATATGTGAAGGAAGGACTGAAGTGTGTAAGGGAGGAAGGGAGGAGGTGAGTACAGAGTCACTTTGGGTGCAAATCCAGGATTCAAGAATAGGAGTCTTAGAATGGGAGTGGTGTACAGGCCACCATCTCAGATGGAGGAGTTAGACAGGGAACTAGCGGGACAGATCAGGAGGACCTGTGAGAAGGGTAGTGTGGTGATTGTGGGGACTTCAACATGCCAGGAGTGGACTGGAGCACCCCAACAACCAGGAACAGAAGGGAGCAGGTACTGCTGGATGCCTTCAGGACAGCTTCCTGCTGCAAATGGTCAGTGAACCAACCAGGTTGGAAATACCCTTGACCTTGTGCTGGCAAATGGGGACTTTGTGAGAGAACTTACAGTGGAGGAACCGCTGTCAGGAGTGACCACCACTCAGTATGGCTCACATTGGATATGGGCAGGAAGAGTGGAATCTGGCACAAGAGTGCTGGACTTCAGGAGGGCTGACTTTGGGAGGATGGGGGAAGTGGTAAAAGGGTACCTGGCCAGAATTCAATCTAGTATGGATACTAACCAGAGATGGGAGCTCATAAAGTTGGGGATAGTGGAGGCAACCAAAACCTGCTGCAAAGCCCAGAGCAAGAAGGCTAGGGCTAAGAAACTGAGCTGGTTGAGCAAGGAGGTCATGGAAAAGGTAAGGAGGAAAAGAGCTGCCTTTAGGAAATACAAGAAAACAAGGAGGGGGGAGGACAGAGAGGAGTACTTGACAGAATCGAAGGAGGTGACAAGAGCAGTAAGGGGAGCCAAAGCATCTACGGAACTCAGGCTGGCACAAGGCATTAAGAAGGGGGAGAAGGACTTCTTTAAGTACATCAGGGAGAAAAGGAGCTGTAAGGACCACATAGTAAGGATTAGGAAGGAGGGGGGTTGGGTGGAAGCAGGGTACGATAAGGCGGAAGCACTAAATGAGTACTTCTGCTCAGTATTTACTAAAGAGAAGAGGGGGGTGACACCCAAGATGGGTGAAATGGCAGACGCAGGGGGGGAAGTGGTGACAGATGGGGAAATCATGGAGGGCAGAGTTCGAGAGGGTTTGAAGGCACTGAGGGTGGACAAGGCACCAGGCCCAGATGGCATCCACCCCAGGGTACTGAAGGAGCTGGCAAAGATCCTTGCAGGACCTTGGGCAGACCTATTTAATGCCTCACTACATTCGGGGTGTGTACCTCAGGACTGGAGGATGGCTCATGTGGTGCCCCTCCACAAGAGTGGCCCCAAGGATGAACCGGGAAACTACAGACCAGTGAGCCTCACATCCATTATGGGTAAGCTAATGGAGACTATCCACTTCAGTACCTGGCTATGTATTGTTCAGAAGAGACCGAGGTGCAAAAAGGGGGGGAGGAGTGGCCCTGTATGTTAATGAAAATATCAAAGCTACAGAAATTCAGAATACACATAAGGAGCCAGAAGAACTGTGGGTCACCCTGGAAACAGGAAATGGGACAGCCATAAGAACTGGGGTTGTCTACAGGCCCCCAGACCAGGGGAGGACATAGACACATTACTGTTAGAAGATATACAAAACATGACAGCTAAAGGGAGGTTCTGATAATGGGAGACTTCAACATGCCAGATACAGATTGGTCAATACCAGCAGGAACATCTGCGGAACTAGACTCATAGTGGATTCCCTGCAGGGGAGGGCCTCAAACAACTGGTACAGCAACCCACAAGAGACAGGGCTATCCTAGATCTAGTACTGACTAACAAGAAGGGATCACAGATCTCCAGGTAGAAGGTCACCTGGGGGCCAGTGACCATCACATGGTATGGTTCAATTTGGCTACTACATCTAAATCATCCCATTCCAAGGCAAAATATGGGACTTCAGAGGAGCTGACTTTGATAAGATGGCCAACAGAGTTAAGTTAGCCCTGGCAAAAGAAACACAGGTGAGGAGGTACAGGCAAAGTGGGCAAGCATTAAGGATGCAATACTTGAAGCAACATCCCATTGTGTTGAACAGAAAAGGAAGTGCAAAGAAGAAGGAAACCACTTTGGTTCTCAAATACAGTAGCAGAAAAGGTCAGAGCCAAAAGGCTGGCCTTCAGGAAAATAAAAGGAACACAGCGGGATGAAGATAGGGAGGCATACCAAACTGCCCTAAGGGAAGCAGGCAAGGCAGTAAGGCAGGCAAAGTCCCAAACTGAGGAAACACTAGCACGAACAGTAAAAGAAGGTGACAAGACTTTCTATAGATACATTAGTGAAAGGAGAAAGTCCAGAGGGTGTGCTAAGCTTAATGGAGAAAAGGGAGCAAGTGAGGAGGAGGACCCTGTAAAGGCATCTATCCTAAATAGATACTTTTGCTCAGTATTTACTGAAGAGAAGGTAGGGCAGGGGCCCACAGCTCAGCATCATGGACACAGGGGAGGAGGTGAGCACTACTCCCTTCACAAAAGAAAGGTCCTACAAACACTAAGCTCCAGGGTGGATATAAGGCAATGGGACCTGATGGCATACATCCCAGGGTGCCTAAGGAGCTAAAGGAGGAACTAGCAGAGCCATTAGCAGAATTGTTTAGTGAGTCTCTGAGCACAGGAGAGGTCCCAGAAGACTGGAGAAGGGCTCATGTGATCCCACTCCACAAGAGTGGTAGCAGGGAGGAGGCGGGGAACTACAGACCGGTCAGTCTTACCACAGTAGTGGGCAAGATTATGGAGGCACTCCTTAAGGAAAGGATAGTGCAACACCTGGAATCCATAGGGGCACAGGATCCAAGACAGCATGGGTTTACAAAAGGAAGGTCCTGTCAAACTAATCTCATAGATTTCTTTGACTGGGTAACCAGAGTGGTGGACCAAGGGGGAGCAGTTGATGTCGCCTACCTTGACTTCAGCAAAGCTTTTGACACTGTTCCACATAGAAGATTGATAAATAAGCTAGGTAGGCTCGGGGTGGGTCAGAAGTTGGTCAACTGGGTGGCAAACTGGTTGACTGGCAGAAAACAGAGTGGTGGTAAATGGTATACAGTCAGAAGAGATGCAAGTCACAAGTGGGGTACCTCAGGGATCAGTCCTGGGGCCAGTCCTATTCAACATCTTCATTAGTGACCTCGCAGATGGACTAGAGGGTAAGGCTTGTCTGTTTGCAGATGACACCAAGATCTGCAACAGAGTAGATGATCCAGATGGGGTGGGCAGAATGGGAAGAGATCTGGATAAACTAGCAGAATGGTCAGAAGAGTGGCAACTGGGATTTAATGCAAAGAAGTGCAAAATCATGCACATAGGAAGAGAAACCCTGAAGCCACTTATAGGCTGGGAGGGAGTTGCTAGCAGTCACAAAGGGAAGAAAGAGACTTGGGCATCATCATCACTGATGACCTGAAATCATCAAGCAGACCTCTAAAGCAGTAGGTAAGGCTGGAGTGTTAGGGTGTATTAGTAGGAGTATCTACTGAAGTCGTAAGAGGAGGTAATAATCCCTCTGTACAAGACATTGTTAGCCCCATCTGGAGTACTGCGTGCAGTATTGGAGGCCACACCTTCAAAGGACATTAACCAAATTGAGGCAGTCAGAGAGGGCAACAAAATGGTGCAGGGACTGCATCAGAAGACATATGAGGACAGATTAACGGAGCTCAATATGTATACCCTTGAGCAAAGGAGGAGAGGGTGATATGATCGAGGCATTCAAACACCTTAAGGGCATAAACAAGGTGAAAGAGTCTAACATGTTTAAATATAAGAAAATAGCAGGACAAGAGGACACAGCATGAGATTAGAGGAGATTAAGAGGGAATGTGAGAAATTCTTTTCACAGAAAGGGTGGTAGATGCATGGAATGGCACCACAAGAAGTGGTGGCTATGAATACAGTGCATGGCTTCAAACATGCATGGGATAGGCATAAGGAGCAATACAAATGACTGAATAGATAGGTCACTGACAAAGGCCAATGGCACATTTATAAGGTAGAAAAATGGGCAAACTGGATGGACTGGATGGGCCTTGCGGTCCTTATCTGCCATCAACTTCTATGTTTCTATGTATCCTGAAGGAGAGGCTGGTGGCCCTCTTAGAGGCCAAAGGACTACAGGACAGCAGACAGCATGGCTTCATACGTGGCCGATCCTGCCAAACCAACCTGGTCGGGTTCTATGACTGGGTAACTAGGCAACTGGACAGGGGACATGCAGTGGATGTCCTGTATCTGGACTTCAGTAAGGCATTCGACTCAGTGCCACATGGAAGGCTGGGAAGGAAGTTAGTAGGCACAGGGGCAGGTGCAATGCTGGTGAGATGGGTAGAAACTGGCTGCAGGGAAGGCAACAGAGGGTGGTGGGGGTGGGGGCTCTCACACCCAAGGGCAGTGATGAGCGGTGTCCCACAGGGCTCGGTGTTGGGACCAGTGTTGTTTGGGATATTCATTGCAGACATATCATGGGACATCAAGAGCAAGATCAGTCTGTTTGCTGATGATACCAAGGTTGGCGCGGTGGTGGATGACCTAGGGGGATGGCAGGGGTTGCAGGATGATCTGGCAAAGCTTGAAACCTGGTCAGACACCTGGCAACTGGGCTTTAATGCCAAAAGTGCAAGGTGATTTTTGGGATGAAGAACCCAGGAGGACTTACCAGCTAGGGGAGTGCGGCTAGCCCAGACAGAGGAGGAGAAGGATCTGGGTGTGCTCATCACAGGGTCAATGAACAACTCGCACAGTGTAAGAAGGCAGCTGCAAAGGCCAACAAAATGCTGGGTTGTATTGCAAGGGTATATCCTCGAGGAGGGAGGAGGTGATTCTGCCACTGTATAGGTCATTAGTTAGACCACCTGGAGTACTGTGTGCAGTTCTGGCGTCCGTATCTGAAGAGGGACATTAAGTTACTGGACGGAGTGCAGCGCAGGGCGACAAAGATGATCAAGGGTCTGGGGGACTTATCATATGAGAGGAGGTTGAAGGAGTTGAACTTGTACTCACTGGAGGAGAGGAGAGACAGGGGGGACATGATTGAAACCTTTAAATACATGAAAGGAATAAACAAGACAGGTACAGAGGGGCTGTTCAAAGTAAGGGAGGGGAAGGCCACCAGGGCCATGATATGAGACTGGAGCGAGGAAGGTTCAGGAGGGAGATGAGGAGACACTTTTTACAGAGAGGGTGGTGGCTGGGTGGAATCGTTACCTGCAGAAGTGGTATGCAGTAGAACAGTGGACTGCTTCAAATGAGGATGGGACAGGACAGGGGAGGGTTAATGAGGGAAGGGTGGAAGGGAGGGCAGCTGCAGGATAAGGGTGCTGGCACATTCGAGCAGACTTGATAGACCTCTAGGCCTTTATCTGCTGGCAAATTTCGTATGTTCGTATGTTCATAGCATTACAGCCGACAATCCAAAGTCACACCCCTGACTCCTGTCAGTCTCTACAGGGCGGGGCGTTACGGTTAGAAACCCTAATGCCCTGGGCATTTGTTGGTATTTCAACTCCAAACTTTCAACATGGGCTTTTTGTGACCCCACCTCACGAAAGCATTTGGGACCTCCGCTCATGAACAGTGGCACTGTGATTTTGTTAATCTGTCCTGAATGTTGATTTCCCACAGCGACCAAGCCATTCTGCCCCAGATGTGTGAGAACACATTTCAGGCAGGATGTGAACAATGTCAGCTGTACCATTCATAAGGAGGTGTGAAGAAATGGCAATGTTGAAAATCTGGAGTGAAAATGTAAAAAATTCTTGAAGTTACAAGCATGCGTGGAAACTGCGCAATGCACACTTGTAACACAGTCATTTTTTGAAATGTTTTCCCCAAATTTTCAACAGTCATTTTGGGACCTCTGCTCATAAACAGTGTCACTGTGATTTTCTTAATCTGTCCCTAACATTGATTTCCCACAGCAACCATGCCATTGTGCATCAGATGTGTGAAAACACATTTCAGGCAGGATGTGAAAAATGACAGCTGCACTGTTCATAAGGAGGTGTAAAAAAATTACAATGTTGAAAATCTGGAGAGAAAATAGTAAAAATTCTCAAAGTTACGAGCGTGCATGGAAATTGTGCGATGCATGCTAGTAACATAGCCATTTTTTGGAATTTTTACACCAAATTTACAATGTAGGCTTTTTGGGAGCCCACCTCATAAACAGTGGCACTGTTGTTTGCGTGCAGTGATGGTGAAATCATCTTTCATGACTGAATAACGAAATGACAGTGAATGATTTCATGAGGTGGGGTCCCAAGAACCCCATGTTGAAAATTTGGAGCCAACAGTCAAAAAAAATGGCCGAGATAGCCACTTAAGTTAAAAATCCCCCTTTTATGGCATTGTACAGCTTACCAGCATTTCTTCAGTTCGCGGTTGGCTTTAAAGAGTGCAGACATGCTCCCACTCCACCGAAGATCACTGCACCAACCTCTGGAGGTAAGGATGGGTTGAGAAGGGGTGTGGGGAGGTGGGATGCAGAGAGGGTGGGGTGAGGGTTGGGGGAAGGGGTGCCACAGACAGTGAGGGACTGTTTTCTTGTTTACAATTCAAAACAACCAAACAAAAACACTTCGCTGGAAGGTTTTCCTTTTTCAGGTAGTACATTGAGCATGCTGGGGTGGTCTCCCAGTGTGCCACCTGGGTGTTTTAGGAGGGACTGGAGCTGACAGGGATTGGGCACCCTGTTGGCAAAGAAAATGTGTCTGTGTTTGTGGGGGCATGATGTCGAGGGGGACTGGACATCTCCCTCAGCAGACAAATTAAAGTAGGGGGACATTATGCCAACAGGGATTGGGCACCCCATCGGCAAACAAACTGAACTGGGGGGCATGCTGACAGGGGGATTGGGCACCCCTGAAGTTGGCTTCCTAGGGATTGTGAGAGGTGGATGGTGAGAGCCACCACCATGTTTATAGAAATGTTTCACCAGGCAAGGCACGCCCTGCAATTATGGGGCACTCCCTCATTGCAACGGCAAAAATTCTTTCAAGTTGGTGGCATGCTTCTGAGCTGCTGTCACAGACAGTGAGCTCATTCATTGGTGACACACAGACCAGCCCAAGAAAGCAGTGGCGGTATTGGCCACAGCACAACCGCACCTCCACTACCTGCTACTCCAACAAGCTGTTACAAAATGTTGCTTGCGCTGCATGTGCAAGACAACATAAAAATGCAAACATGTTCTATTGTTTCTATTTTCATCATTTAATCATCTACTTAGTGTTAATTTGGCATTTTAAAACCTATTATTTTCATTGTTACGCCATCTGTTTTACTGCTGCGTAATGATATGTCATGAATTTGAGCTAGTAATAATTACCGTTAAGAGTTTCTCTTTCAAGGGTCAGTAATATAGGACTATATTTGCTTCCTTTGGTATAGTTACAACAAATATATCACTATAAAGAGCTCTTTGACAGCTGAAAGATCATGGCACGTGCACAAATACTAGACTGTGGCTCTGGCATTTGTAATTTCTGAGTAGATGGGTATAAAGTATTTATTTTCATGATTTCCAAGCTTTGACATTGTTTCGTGCCATTTGAAATGCAAATAATCTCAGATGGTATACCAACACATTCAATGTCGTGTTTTCTCAACTGTATTTCTCTCTGCAGCATGATGCCAGGCAAATACTAGTAACAATATATATAAAAAAGTTTATTTGTGTACAGGCAGACACTAATGAAAAGCCTGTTATCAGTGCCAACCTGTGGTGGTGGTGGTGGTGGTGGGGGGGTATCAGTAGGCAACAAGAAAAGAATTCAAGTTTGCTGAAACAAGATTAAAAGAATTCTTAGTTCTGTCTTTACTGATAAAGAGAGTGCAGGACTTCACTGTGTCTTATGAAATAGTAACAGCAGAAAAGACTGGCCACTCACAAAACTGATCTTGAAATAGGAAAGACTCACCATCAGTAGCTTTGATGCATTTAATCTTTATTGAAGTGCTGGGATGATGTACAAAATAATGACCTGCCAAAAGTTATAAAATAGTTATTTTTCATCCAAATGTTTAACCAGGAGTAGCACACTAAGCTGAAGCTTGTTTACAGGTGTGACCTGGGAGCACAGGAAGTAATGTGACTTGCACAGGGTCGTACAGTATGCAAGTGGTGGTTGAGGGATTCAAACACAGGTCTCTAGATCTGTAGCTCAGAGCCTTAAACCACTGCACTATACTACCGCATGAAAAAATAGTTTGCCCATCATGAGTTTTTACTTTTAGAACAGTGAGGCCCAGATATTTAAAGCTTTGATCATTGTGCAAACCTTTTGCACTGGTTTAGTGTGGGATTAGCACGGGTCTGCCATATTCAAAAGGCCAAATAGCACATGCAAACCGCATTAGCGCTGGGCAAAATCATAATATATGCAAGGGGCAAACTGAACATGAATACAGGTGCAGTGCTATATTCAGTGACCAGCACCATGCAAATTGGTTTTACGTGACTTAGCATGACCCTTTGCATGCTACAAATTACTGCCTAGGAAAAGCTGGTCTAAATCCTGGGCAATCCAGCCTTGCGTGACATTGTAGCATTGTGCGGCATTAGTGCGGCTTTAGTGCGAACATGCGTGACCCTAACATATGACTATGACACAGAGAAACAGCCAGACATGGAGGAAACATGCTGCTTACTGATGGCACCACAGTGATGCCAACAGCTGCCACCAGTCCCAGCCATGCCAGGTAGTATGTGGTGACCCGGTCCCCGGGGGCCACCATGGTAGTGTGGCCATACAGCACACACCTGCAGACCATACATCTGTGGTGACCAACAGATCTCAGCACACACATGTAGCACTGTGGGCATGGTGGGTGTTGAGGGGAGGGTGTACGGGTGGCCAGGCTTCATCATAGACCGGGTGTGGTTACAAGGCTGGGACACAGCACTCAGTGCACATGGGCCAGTATTGGGAATACTCCAATACCAGTGTGCCTGTCCGATCATACATGACCCCCCAGTCACATACCACACAGCTAGGTTGCCACCTTTGGATGAGATGAAAACCGAATACTAAACCACACACTCCCAAACCCCACCCCAAACCCCACCCCTTTTATGACTAATGAGGGCATCGCTTGAACTCTGATTCACTTGATTTATTCAGAATTGCTGCTGATATTACATTGTGAATAACTTATTTTTTGAGTTATCTATTTATACCCCCATCAGGCTCTAGAGCTGCCACTCCTTCAGGCCACCATGACCCACAGACATTCCTCCTACTATCTTCCCCAAGCCACCTTACCTCAGATCTGCAGCCATCCTCGGAATAGCCTTGTGAAATCCTTTCCCGTGTGGGTCCCTCTCCTCTGAGGAAGGCACCGGTGGAAGGAGACCGGCACACTATTTTCCTTCAGTCCCGGGCACTGCTGAGGCTTTCCCTGCCTTCCTGGGAGTCTTCAGAGGTGCCCTGGGCCAGCAGCTGGCATTCAGCCAGTCCCCAGAGCAGTATTTTCATTTTTCTTTGGTGTTTCCCCTTATTGCGATCCCTCTGCAGTGCTCCTGGTCTCTACCAGGGGCTGCTGCAGAGCGACCATGCATCCCCAACCCACCCCAGGGGAGGAGAGCAGTCTTACGGATGCTCAATCCTTCCCCTGCTACCCCCAGCATGCAAAGTCTGTTCCTGAACATGGGTCGCTGGCATGGTGGAGAGTAAGACGCCCGTGCCTCAACCCTCCGTGCCACCGGGCTAGCCGTACAACGTCTTTAAATTACATCATGATTATTATTTTTGGTTTGTTTGATTTAGATTTAAATATTTTAAATTTCAGTGTGTGTTAACATTTGGTGGGGTTAGAGAGGGGGTTCAGGGGACTTTCCATCCTGTGTACATAGCTTAGCTGACAAATTGAGTGACTACAAGGACACCTCTGATAACTGGCTATTTTGGATCAGGTGGCCTTTTCTGATAAAACTCTCTCAATAAATAAATAAATAAACTACACCAGTAATGGTGGATGAGATGCCTTGGTTTTATGAAAGGTGCCTTAAAAATAAAGTTTTAGTTACTATTATTAATATGTAATTACAAATATCTGCCAATTTAAGATGCGCTACTGTCCCTCCCATTGCTCCTACTCTAAAGTTATTTGGAATGTCAGAGAAGTTTTTAAAAGTGGTAGGAACTATTCTATGCTGTTAAATACCCTATTTTTTTCCATACATAGAAACATAGACTTTGACGGCAGATAAGGACCACTTGGCCCACCCAGTCTGCCCATTTCCCTACCTACTGGATAAGCTGCAGAATTTAGTTAACCAGCCTCCTTCCTGCCACCCCTCACTATAATTGCCTTATGTCTGTCCCATGCATGTTTGAATTCTTCCACTGTTTTAGACCCCACAGCCTCTCCAGGAAGGTGGCTCCATGTGTCCACCACTCTCTCCGTGAAAAAAAAATTTCCTCACATTACCCCTGAACCGTCCCCCCTCTATCTTTAAATTGTGCCCCCTTGTTCTTACACATCTCTTTTTCTGAAAGATGCTACCCTCCTAGACTTTGTTGATTCCCTTGAGGTACTTGAACATTTCTATCATGTCCCCCCTGTCCCTCCTTTCATCAAGGGTATACATATTAAGCTCTCTGTCTCTCTTCATATAGTTTCTGATGCAGACCCTGCACCATGTTAGTTGCCCTCCTCTGGACTGCTTCCATCCTGTCTATGTCCTTGAGTAGATGAGGTCTCCAAAACTGCACACAGTACTCCAGATGGGGTCTCACCAACTGTCTGTACAGAGGGATAACCACTTCCCTTTTTCTACTTGTGCTGCCCGTTCCTATGCATCCCAGTATCCCCCTGGCTCTCCTTACTGACTTCTCACATTGCTTACCCACCTTTAGATCATCTGATATGACTACCCCCAGGTCCCTTTCCATTTTCGTTGTTGTTAGTACCTCCCCTGCTATTGTGTACTCTTCTCCTGGGTTTTTGTTTCCCACGTGCATTACTCTGCACTTCTTTGCGTTGAATCTAAATTGCCATATGTCTGACTCTGACCATTCCTCCAACGTTGCCAAGTCCCTTCTCATCCTTTCTACCCCCCCTTGTGTATCACTCTGTTACAGATCTTTGTGTCATCTGCAAAGAGGCATACCTTTCCCTCCAGACCCTCTGCAATGTCACCTATAAAGATGTTAGAGAGGACTGGACCTAGTACTGAGCCCTGAGGTACTCCACTAGTGACCTCCCTTTCTTCGGAATGTGTTCCATTCACTATCACCTTCTGTGTCCTGTTGTACAGCCAGTTTGCTACCCAGGCTACCACCCTGGGACTCATTCCCAGGCTGGCTAACTTGATTATCAATCTTTTGTGCAGGACTGTGTCAAATGCCTTGCTAAAGTCTAGGTAGGCCATATCCACAGCCCCTCCTGGTCTATTACTTTGGTCACCCAGTCAAAGAAATCTATTAGATTCGTCTGACATGACCTTTCTGCTGTAAATCCATGCTGCTTTTGGTCCTGTGCCCCGCTGGCCTCTAGGTACTCAACAATTCTTTTTCTTTCAGAAGTGATTCCATCATTTTCCCTACCACTGAGGTCAAACTTCCAAGTCTGTAGTTTCCTGCTTCTGCCTTGCTCCCACTTTTGGGAAGCAGAATCACATCTGCCCTCCTCCAGTCCTCAGGTACCACCCCATCCTCCCATGATTTGTTAAAAAGTGTGGTCAGTGGTGTCACTAGGTCCTCCTTTAGTTCTTTTAGGATTCTGGGGTGAATCTCGTCAGGCCCCATTGCTTTGTCCACCTTTGAGTTTTAGGAGTTCTTTCAGGACTCTTTCTTCTGTAAATGGACTGGTGTCAACCCCCCTACCCAGAGTGCTTCTATTGTCTGGTTTAGGTAACTCCTCCTCATCTTCTTTTGTGAATACTGAGCTAATGTATTCATTCAGTAACTCTGCCTTTTCACTGTCTCCCTCTGCCCACCTCCCATCTCCCTTATTAATCTTCACTATTCTTCCCTTAACCTTTCTATGCTCCCTAATGTTCCTATAAAAGGTTTTATTCCCCTTCTTAACTGAATTGGCTATTTTTTCCTCGGTTTGGGCTTTTGCTATTCTGACTGCCTTCCCCACTTCTTTCTGCTTTAATTGATACAGTTCCCTGTTGTGCTCCTTCTGTGATTCCTTATACTTTTTGAATGCAGCCTTTTTCTCCTTAACCTTCCCTTCCACCTCTTTTGAGAACCATAGTGTTTTTTTACTCCGCTGTGTTTTCTTTATCTGTTTCACACAAAGGCTTGTTGCCTCTATGATGGCAGTTTTGATTTTTCTCCATTGTTCTTCTACCCCTCCTTTTTGGCCATTTGCTAGTGTATCTCTCAGGTATTCACCCATTTTGCCAAAGTCAGCCCTTCTAAAGTCCAGTATGCTTGTTTTTGTATGGCTCGTCTCCATGGTTGTGCTTATTCAGATAGCATGACATATGATATGTAGCACGGAGGCAGTATAGCACAATGGTTTAAGGCTCTGAGCTGCAATTCTGGAGACTAGGGTTTGAATCCCACAGCTCAGACTTGCATACTGTGTGACCCTACACAAATCACTTAACTCCCTTGTGCTCCCAAGTTGCATCTGTAAACAAGCTTCAGCTTAGTGTGTCTCTTCTGGTAAAAAAACAATAATGTTTTGAGAAATGTTTGATAAATTGCCTAAATGTGCAGTGCCATCATTGTGTTCCTTTCACCTCATCAGCTACTGCTCTCTCTCCTCCTTTTCTCATTTCTGTGGCTTAGCATGACATTAGCCACACTATTCTGTGCTGTTCATCTGAGAGGCCTGGAATGGTCTTCCTGGAATATCAAGGTAGTATGGAAATTGACAGCAATAATTACTGAGGAGAGAGAGGTGTAGTATTGCTAGAAATGAAATAAAATATTAGATTATTAATTTAATAAACAAAAGGGGTAACAAATATTAAAATATAGGACAGACCCTAAAAGAACAAGCATTTGTCAATGCCGAATGTTGATTGCGTTGGTCTGTTGAGCTCGCTCAGTGGTCCTCTGTCACTGGCTCAGTCTGTTTGTCCTGGTGCTGCAGGCTGCTCTTTTGTACTGGGCTGCTGCCTGTGTTGGCACCTTGTTCTGCCAAGAAAGAAATCCACAGCTGTCTTGACAGAGCTCCATTGAGGTGGCTCACTACCCCTCTCTCACTACCTCATTCTGTTTCTCCTGGCGCTGCAGGCTGCCCTTTTGTACCAGGCTCCTGCCTGTGTTGGTGGCTTTTTCTGCCCACAAAAAAATCCACAGCTGTCCTGACAGAACTCCGTTAAGGTCGCTCACTCCCCCTGTCTCACTCACTCATTCTGGTTCTCCTGGTGCTGCAGGCTGCCCTTTTGTACTGAGCTCCTGCCTCTGTTGGCCCCTTTTTCTGCCCACAAAGAAATCTGCAGCAGTCCTGACAAAGCTCCATTGAGCTCGCTCACGCCCCTTCTCTCACTCGCTGATTCTGTTTCTACCGGCGCTGCAGGCTGCCCTTGTCTACTGGGCTCCTGCCTGTGTTGCTGCCTTCTTATGCCCACAAAGAAATTTGCAGCAGTTACAATATAGCTCCGTTGAGCTCACTCACTCACTCATTCTGGTTTTCCTGCCACTGCAGGCTACCCTTTTGTACTGGGCCCCTGCGTGCATTGCTGCCTTTTTCTGCCCACAAACAAATCTGGAGCAGTCCCAACAGAGTTCCGTTGAGCTCACTGACTCCCCCCTCCCTCACCCGCTCGTTCTGTGTCTCCTGGTGCTGCAGGCTGCCCTTTTGTACTGGGCTCCTGCCAGCATTGGCAGCTTTTTCTGGGCAGAAAGAAATCTGAAGCAGTCCCGACACAGCTCCATTGAGCTCGCTCACTCCCCCCTCTGTCACTCATGCATTCCATTTCTGCCAGCACTGCAAGCTGGCCTTTTGTACTGGGCTCCTGCCTGCGTTGCCACATTTTCTGCCCACAAAGAAATCAGCAGCAGTCACAATAGAGCTCCGTTGAGCTCGCTCACTACCGCTCTGTCACTCACTCATTCTGTTTCTCTTGGTGCTGCAGACTGCACTTTTGTATGGGGCTCCTGGCTGCATTGACACTTTTGTCTTCCCACAAAGAAATCTGCAGCTGTCCTGACAGAGCTCCCTTGAGGTCGCTCAGTCTCCTTCTCTCATGCGTTCATTCTGTTTGTCCTGGCGCTGCAAGCCGCCCTTTTGTACGGGGCTCCTGCCTGCATTGGTGCCTTTTTCTGCCCACAAAGAAATCCGCAGCAGTCCTGATAGAGTCCATTGAGCTCACTAAGTCCCACCGTCTCACGCGCTCATACTGTTTCTCCCACCACTGCAGGCTGGCCTTTTGTACTGGGCCCTTGCCTGCATTGACACCTTTTTCTGCCCACAAAGAAATATGTAGCAGTCCTGACAGTGCTTCGATGAGTTCGCTCACGCCCCCTCCCTCAGTTGCTCTCTTGTTCTGTTTCTCCCAGTGCTGCAGGCTGCCCTTTTGTACTGGGCTCTTGTGTTGGGGCCTTTGTCTGCCCACAAACAAATCTGCAGCAGTCTTGACAGAGCTCAGTTGAGCTTGGTCACTCCCCCCTCTCACTCGGTCGATCTTAATCTGTCCCAAACACTGATTTCCCAGAGTGACCGTGCTATTCTCTGGCAGGAGTGAAAAAACATATTTTAGCAAGGATATGAAAAATTACAGCTGTAGTGTTCATAAAGAGGTGTGAAAAAATGTCACTGTTGAAAATGTGGTGTGACAATATTACAAATTTGTGAAGTTACAAGGGTACATGGAAACAGTTCAATGCACACTTGTAACACAGTCATGTTATGGAGTTTCATCACCAAATTTTCAACATAGGGATTTTAGGACCTCTGCTCATGAACAGTGCTACTGTCATTTTCTTACTGTGTTCCGAACAATGATTTCCCACAGTGACCACGTTATTCTGCACAGGAACTGTGAAAATACATTTCGATCAGGATGTGAAAAATGATAGCTGTACTGCTTATAAGGAGGTGTGAAAAAATGCCGCTGTTGAAAATCTGGTGTGACAATATTACAAATCTGCGAAGTTACAAGGGTGCATGGGAAGTGCGCAACACACACTTGTAACACAGTCAATTGATAGGCTATCATCACCAAATTTTCAACATAGGCATTTTAGGACCTCTGCTCATGAACAGTATCATTGTCATTTTCTTAATCTGTCCTGAACAGTGATTTCCCACAGCGACCGCTCTATTCTGCGCCGGAAGTGCGAAAACACATTTTGGCCAGGATTGGAAAAATGACAGCTGAACTGTTCATAAGTAGGTCTGGGAAAATGGCAACGTTGAACATCTGGAGTGAAAATATTATAAATTTGTGAAGTTACGAGTGTGCATGCTAACTGCGCAATGCACGCTCATAACAGTCATTTTAGTCTGAACAGTCGTGCCTGAAAATAGTTATTTTATGGCTAGTGCACTTAGCTGGTTAACAAAAGCTAAAATTTTATGGAGTATCATTACCAAATTTTCAACATAGGCATTTTAGGACCTCTACTCATGAACAGTGTCACTGTCATTTTCTTAATCTGTCCTGAACACTGATTTCCCACAGCAACCGCGCTATTCTGCACCGGAAGCGTGAAAACACATTTTGGCCAGGATATGAACAATGATAGCTGTACTGCTCACAAGTAGGTGTGACAAAATGCCAGTGTTGAAAATCTGGCATGAAAATATTGCAAATTCATGAAGTTACCAGCGTGCGTAGCAACTGCGCAACGCACGCTCGTAAAACAGTCATTTTTTTGATTTTTTCCACCAAATTTGCAACATAGGCTTTTTGAGAGCCCACCTCATGAACACTGGCACTGTCATTTCTTTAGCCAGCCCTGAAGGGTGATTCCGTGCAGTGACTGCGAAACCACCTTTTGGGGCCGATTAACACCATGACTGTTCAAGAATTCATGAGGAGGGGTTCCAAAACCTCCATGTTGAAAATGTGGTGAAGAAATTCCCAAAAATGCCTGTGATATGCACTAAAGTTGACAAAACCCTATTTATTACATTATACAGCTTACCGGCATTTCCTCAGTTCGCGGTCGGCTTTGAAGAGTGCAGACATGTTCCCGGTCCACCGAAGATCATCACGCCGAGCTCCAGAGTTAAGTATGAGGTGAGGGGGTGTGGGGAGGCAGGGTGCGCGGTGGGTGGGTGCGGGTTGTGGGAGGGGTAGGGAGACCATGAGGGACCGCTTCCTTTTTCAGGTAAAACAAAAAAATGTTACGGGACCATTTTAACTTTACTGGGGCATGTCGTTGGTGGCCCCACGTCCACCAGAGTCTTGCTTTTGGGGGGGCAGCTGTAGCCGACAGGGGATTGGGCACCCCATTGGCAAACAACAAAAGGGTGGGGAATTCCTTTCTGCCAACAGAGATTGGGCACCCCGTCAGCAGACAATAAAACCGGGGGTTGGGGTTACATTATGGCGACGGGGAGTGGGATCCCCCGTCAGCAAATAAACATGGTGGAGGGTAAATATTGTTTGTGACTATGGCGGCAAGCCGTCGCCATGTTCACAAACAATATCAGGGATCCTACGTCCCGCCCTGCAATGACGGGTCACTCCCTCATTGCAGCGGATGGCTGTTGCTGCAATGATGAGGCAGCCCCTGATTGCAGCGGCTGATTTTTTTAGAAGGTTGTGGCATGCTGGCTGAACTATTGTCAGCAGCAGCGTGCCACAGCATTGGGGGATGGGGGACAAGCCTTTGCAGGCTATGGGGGCATTGGGCACAACAATGCCGAGCCTCCACAACCTGCTTGTGGAGAAAGCTACCGCAACATGTTTCTTGTGCATGCACGCAATCAATATAAAAATGGTGAGCATTTAAAGGTATGAAAGTATTCCTTATCACAGCAGTCAAAGACCATACTCACAATTCAGCCTGGAAAGGATAAGGTTGATTTGCTGCTAATGGTCTTAATAGCCCTACTTTACACCTTTCAGACTGACTGGTATACAAACAAAAATCTGCATGACATCAGAATTTGTTTGTAATCTGAACATGCAAGTAAAATGGTGAAGGATTTAACAGAATCTGTTTTACAAGTATGTGAGCATTCAAAATGACTGAAAAAGTACTACCTCTGAATAAAACTGGATTAGCAGGTAAGGTTTCTGAAACACACTGTACAGTCCACACTGGGACAGGAAGCTACCCTAATGTGGTGCCTGTCTGAATGTCTAAGGGTTTCAGAAAAATTAAGATGTTAATTAAGGTGGTATTGTTTACCCTTCCCATTAATAATCTTCCAATTTGCTGGTGGGACATTAGAGGTGACAATTGAGCAGACAGGGACACATTTGGCTTTTTAAGTGCCCTGCTCTTGAAGGCACTTCCTGATTAACATGCACTGCAAGCAAGCAAGCACATCGAAATGTCAGACACTTGCTTACAGTCAGATGAGAAGAAAATGAAACAGTTAGTGGGGAATCTCACAGATGCTGCTTGACCCATCATAAAAAATGAATTTGCAATGGTGAAAACAGGAGGACTGAATCTGGACCTAAAATCGAATCTATTCGGTCAAAAACCGAGTAGGTGGTAACCTTACGCATAGCTGTATATACACCACAGCACACACAGCCAGCCATGTAAATGTCACTATGAGCATCCCATGCCAGAAGTGCAGCATCTGTGGGTCACACAACAGTGTGACAGTATTGTTCACTGTCTGTAAACACCTGCAAGGTGGGCTTGTCACTGTGTGCAGTGCAGTGGTCATCAGTACCCTACACACCATAGGCAGTGTTGTGTCCCTCACACTACTGGCCCCCTTGCTACAGTGGTGTCTGCTGTGCACTGTAGCATGTCCTACAGTGTGACAGTTGCATGTATCACCACCATTGCCTGAGCCTATGCTGTGCTGTCCCCTGGGGTACACAATGCTATGCTGTACTGCCTACAGCTACCATCATGCACTGTCAGAATGACCTACAGGTGGAGCTGCGGGCAGACCTGGCCAGACCCTGTACTTCCAGACTGACCTACAGGTGAAGCTGTGGGACCCTGCAGTAACACTGGGCAAACTGCATGCAAATCAGGGCATAATGAGATGCTAATCTGGCTGTTTTCCCAGAGACTACCTAAGTAGGCTCATTTGCATGTCACTTTTGAATATAGCAAAGTTTAGTGCCGGGCACACATGTTTGCTCCTGGCAAACAGCTTAGCCTCACGCTAAACCCACGCAAATGTGTTAGCGCGATGCTAACGGTTCACAAAATATTACCAGGGTGGGACAAATCAGGTAGCCAGGTGGCCAATGGCTACTTAAATAATTGGTTTGGCTACCAGATTTTGCTAGTTATTGGCCAACTTGGCTAACTGCATACAAAGTGATTTTTGAGTCCTTAAAAATGATAGACACTGCAAATACTGGTTTGACTACCGGATTTTGAAAGCTAGTGGCCAAATTGACCACCGGCTCACAAACTGATTTGCCCCACCATAAATATTACACAGTTTTGCACACTGTGCTTTCACATGTGATGCTGCTTGCAGCTGTACTGGGTCCATGCATTTGCTGGCACGCACATTGGTCACATAGTTCACCTCTACCTACCTTCCCGTTGCTGTGCACTATGTTGCTTTTGTGGTATGCACTTCCTGGTTGCTATATTCAGAGCTGTATTATTCCAGGGCTAAGTTTGCCCTGCACTCTGAGCCCAGTTTGCCCGGCATCATTCCCATGCTATATTCAGATGCTGTTTGCCCTGGGCTATTCCTTTTGAATATAGCTTGCTTTTTGGTCCAGGCTAAGTTTGCCTGCCGGGCAGTGCTAATTTAGTCCCAGGGCAAAGTTTTGAATATCTGGGCCTGAAACTGTTCACATACTTCAAGCAATATACTTGAGAATATAATTGACTGGATTCAAGAACTCCCTTTAAGAGATAAGGCCTTTATTCTAATCAATTTATGTAACTTAGACAACCTATTTTTTTTTTCTAATCCTGTAGTTAAATTAAGTCAGTAAAGGGCTGTTAACATTTTACAAGAGAGGGTACAAAAACAACTGGCCTATTATAAAATGTGCAGTGTTCAAATTTTCCCTCATTATAATGCAAATCTATCTTAATAGTAGGACAGGATCTACACTGCCTGACATGTGCTAATTTATCATTCCTGATCATAATATGTCAGGCAGTGTGAATCCTGTCATACCAATTATCCAACCACTTAACAAAGGTGAATGGAACTTAACTGGGAGTTCTTCACTTCTTTTGGCTATTCCCAGATACAGCTGCTGAATTTGCACAGATATATACAGCTATCACAATTTATTTATATATATATATTTTTTATTATTTTATTTGTGCGCATTTAGTTACGTATGCAGATGATGCTGTTTTTTGTCAGGGAGGTGTATTGTCTGAGCTTAACATAACTCTGACTAAGGAACTCAAAGCTATGCAAAACTAGTTGATAAATAACAAATTAGTATTAAATAAGCAAAAACTAAAATTGTTATTTGGTACTTCAGCTAAGTTAAAAGCCATTGGTAACAGCCCGCAAGTTGAGTCATTGGAAGGAATTCTGTATGAAAATGTTAAGAATTTTAAGTACTTAGGGTAGTTTTAAACCCCACATTAACATATGAATCACATATACACACTATTACAGCTAAAAGACAAAGAACCTCTGTGCGTAAACACTGAGGCAAGGGTTACCCCAAAGGGGATTTGGCTGGGAAGCCAAGTTTCAAGAAAATACAAAATCACACATGCCCCCACAATACAAATCACCACAGAATGTTATGCTGGTCCAACTTTAAGCAAAATTGCATGGTGCCAAAAGGCCTCTCACACAGTTTGCAAAGAGTGCTAACGGAAGACATAGACACGTGTTTCATCCTACCAGGACTCATCAGTATGCCTCATCTGTTTGACACCCCAGTGGAATGGACCAGCTACCCCTAAGGCAGTGTGCCTAGGATATATTGTGGTGAACCCATTAAAATAACAAACTATTTAAAAGACAAAGAACCTCTGTGCGTAAACACTGAGGCAAGGGTTACCCCAAAGGGCATTTGGCTGGGAAGCCAAGTTTCAAGAAAATACAAAATCACACATGCCCCCACAATGCAAAGCATCATGGGCTGCATATGCAAATCACCACAGAATGTTATGCTGGTCCAACTTTAAGCAGAATTGCATGGTGCAAGCCCTCTCACAGTTGCAAGGGTGCTAACAGAAGACATAGACACGTGTTTCGTCCTACCAGGACTCATCAGTATGCCTCGTCTGTTTGACACCCCAGTGGAATGGACCAGCTACCCCTAAGGCAGTGTGCCTGGGATATATTGTGGCGACCCCATTAAAATAAAAAACTATTTAAAAGACAAAGAACCTCTGTGCGTAAACACTGAGGCAAGGGTTACCCCAAAGGGCATTTGGCTGGGAAGCCAAGTTTCAAGAAAATACAAAATCACACATGCCCCCACAGATTACAGCTAAGATTCATTCTTTAAATTTGCTTTGCTATACAGGTTGCATAGCTTTTTGACAGATGAGGCGCGTATGGCAATTGCAAATCAGTGTTTGTTGCCCATTTTGAATTATGCCTCCATTGTGGTGGATAATGCTCCTGATATCATTGTAAGACAGAAATCAGTGGTGTTGCACAAAATTGGTAGATTTGCTCTATTGGCACCTAAAAGTGTACATCATTGTACTGTATTGGAAAATATTGGGTGGCTATCAGTTAAACAACATCGTAAGTTCATGATGTCTAAATTAATTTACAAAATACAACAAACAGGCATACCTTTAAGATTAAAAAATCAACTTGAGAATACTAGTCCTAAATTACATACTAGGGGCCAGATATTCAAAACTTTGCCCAGGTGCTAAATTAATACTGCGTGGTGGGCAAACTTAGCCCAGAGCACAAAGAAAGCTATATTCAAAAGGAATAGCCCAGGGCAAACAGCTTCTGAATATAGCATGGGAATGAGGCCAGGCAAACTGGGCTGGGAGTGCAGGGCAAACTTAGCCCTGGAATAAGACAGCTCTGAATATAGGAACCAGGAAGTGCAAACCACAATAGCAACACAGTGCACAGCGACGTGAAGGTAGGTAGAGGTGAACTATGTGACCAATGTGTGTGCCAGCAAATGTGTGGACCCAGTACAGTTGCAGGCAGCAGCGCATCTGAAAGTACAGTGTTCAAAACTGCATAATATTCCCCAAACTGTTTGTGCAGCGCTAACACATTTGCGTGGGTTTAGCATTGAGCTAAACCGTTAGCCCGGTGCAAACACGTTTGCCCAGTGCTAAACTTTGCCATATATATATATTTTTTATTTCTTTTAGTTTTTGTTGACCGGGTAAGTACACTACACAAATTCTGCCTATTTTCAGACACGTCCCGGGGAGGGAAATACAGATGAATGCCAACTGACCTTGAACCAGATTAAGCCATTGGTGGTATTTTTACATTCGCTTGGGCGCATGCGCAAGGAACGTTTTGGGAGAGTAGCACACTTTGGAGGTGTGCCTCTCCCTTGCAATCCACTGCTCAGTTGAGCAGGCATGGCGATCCTGCACCAATGGGTGTGGGGAGCTGTGTATGACAAGCGGTGGTCTTTGCTTCAAAGAAAACCACCGCTGTCATGGCTTTACCAGCGTCCACGCCGCCCCCGTGTCACGCCCGCCCCAAAGCTTTGGTACTGCACAGGAGCCTCCCAGCGTGGCAAACTCTGCGTTGTTTGCCGATGGGGTGCCCAATCCCCGTCGGCTCCTCGGCCCCAGCCATCTTCTGCCACCTGGGAGCCCACCCAGCGTGGCAAATGTCGTTGTCACCGGCCAGAGGTGCCCAATCCCGTCGGCTCCACGGCTCCCCAGCCATCTTCTGCCACACTGGGTGCTCACCCCAGCGTGGCAAATGTCGCATCATCAATTGTAAAAAAACCCCAAAAAAAACCTGTAAATTAAAACCGTCCATGCAGTCTCCCGCCCCTCCACAACCCGTACCCACCCGTGCACCTGCCTCCCACACCCCCGTCACCCCATACTTACCTCCGGAGCTCGGCGCGACGATCTTCGGTGGACCGGGAACACGTCTGCACTCTTCAAAGCTGACTGCAAACTGAGGAAATGCCGGTAAGCTGTATAGATAGATAGATAGGCTAGATAGGGGGTTTTCAACTTTATTGCATATCTCAGGCATTTTTGGGAATTTTTGCACCAAATTTTCAACATGGGGATTTTGGGACCCTTTCTCATGAATGATGTCACTGTCATGGCGTATTCAGGCCCAAAGGTGATTTCACAGTCGGTGCGCAGTCACTGCATGAAATCACCGCTTTGAGCCCTGAACATCCGCTGACAATATCATCATTCGCCGGAAAAAGTCTAAAATATCATGTTGGTGGTAAAAATCAAAAAATAACTGTTTCTGGCGTGCATTGCACAGTTCCTCACGCAGGCTCGTAAGTTCGTGAATTTTCAATATTTTCACTCCAGATTTTCAACATTGCCATTTTACCACACCTCCTTATGAGCAGTACAGCTGTCATTTTTCACATCCTGCCCAAAACATGTTTCCGCCCATGTAGCACACAATGGCGCAGTCAGTGTGTGAAATCAATGTATGGGACACATTAAGAAAATCTTGGTGACACTGTTCATTAGCAGAGGTCTTAAAATGGCTATGTTGAAAATTTGGTGAAAAAATTCCTAAAAATGACTGTTTTACGAGCGTGCATTGCGCGGTTCCTATGCTGCGCTCATAGTTTCGAATTTTCAATATCTCACTCGATTTTCAACATTGCCATTCTACCACACCTTCTTATGAGTAGTATAGCTGTCATTTTCACATCTCACCCAAAACGTGTTTCCACCCATGTAGCGCACAATGGCGCAGTCGGTGTGTGAACTCAATGTATGGGACACATTAGAAAATCACAGTGACACTGTTCATGAGCAGAGGTCTTAAAATGGCTGTGTTGACAATTTGATGAAAAAATTCTAAAATGACTGTTTTACAGTGTTCATTGCACAGTTCCTCGCGGGCGCTCGTAAGTTGCTGATTTCAATATTTTCACTCAGATTTTCAACATTGCCATTTTACCACACCTCCTTATGAGCAGTACAGCTGTCATTTTCACATCCTGCCCAAAATGTGTTTCCGCCCATGTAGTGCACAGTGGCGCAGTCGGTGTGCGAAATCAATGTATGGGACACAGTAAGAAAATCACAGTGACACTGTTCATTAGCAGAGGTTTTAAAATGGCAATGTTGAGAATTTGGTGAAAAAATTCCTAAAAATGACTGTTTTACGAGTGTGCGTTGCACAGTTCCCACGCACGCTCGTAGATTTGCGAATTTTCAATATTTCCACTCCAGATTTTCAACATTGCCATTTTACCACACCTCCTCATGAGCAGTACAGCTGTCATTTTTCACATCCTGCCCAAAACGTGTTTCCGCCTATGTAGCGCACAATGGAGGTAACAAAAAGGTCATGCTGAAAATTTATTGTACAAATACCAGCAATCACACAGGGCATTAGGGTAAAGCACCATACATGCCAAACACCACTGCAAATGAACATTCGGCATTGACAAATGCTTGTTTAGTGAATGAGGAACATTTGGATAGGACACCAGGGAAATTCCCCTACTCTTTTTTCGATAAGTGCCATGGGATCTTCAACATCCACCTGAACTACCCTCAATCCAGGCAGATGGGACCTCGGTTTAACATCTCATCCGAAAGACAGCACCTTAGAAGTGCAGCACCCCTCTCATGCTGCACTACAGTGTCAGTACTGGGATATTTACCCAAGTGCCAGATGTGGGAACTGAACCCACAGCCCCTCTGATCTCCCAGCCTCAGGGGTGAGTGTGCTACCGACTGAGCCACTGACACTGCTTTGACCATATTCAAAAATGACATGCAAATGAGCCTACTTAGGTAGTCTCTGGGCAAACATCCAGATTAACATCTCATTATGCCCTGATTTGCATGCAGTTTGCCCAGAGTTACTGCAGGGCCCCACAGCTCCATCTGTAGGTCAGTCTGGCAGTGTATGATGATAGCTGTAGGCTACATGTAAACAGTACAGCATAGCATAGAATATTGTACCCCAGGGGACAACACAGCATAGGCACAGATGGGGGTGGTGCTGCATGCAACTGTCACACTGTAGGTCATGCTACAGTGCACAACAGACACTACAGTAGCAAGGGGGGCCAGTAGTGTATGGACACAGCACTGCCTATGGTGTGTAGGGCAGTGCTGATGACTGCACTGTACACAGTGACAGGCCCAACATGCAAGTGTTTACTGACAGTGGACATTACTGTTACGCTGTTGTGTGACCCACAGATGTTGCACCTTTGGCATGGGATGCTCACATTGACAAACATATGTCCGGCTTTGTGTGCTTTGGCAGTTATAGAGCTGTGCGGTATGTGGCTGGGGGGGGCATATATTATCAGAAAGGCTCGCTGGTGTTGGGGTATTCCCAATAGCACTGCATGATGTGTCCCAGCCTTGTGGCCACACCTGGTCTGTGGCACAGCCTGGCCACCTCCACTCTCCCCTCAACATTCTCCATGCCCACAGTGCTGCATGTGTGTGCTGGCATTTGTTGGTGTCCACAGAAGAGTGGTCTGCAGGTGTGGGCTGTATGGTCACACTGCCATGGTATCCACTGGGAGATGTGGGAACTTACTGTCTGGCATGGCTGGGACTGGTGGCAGCTGATGGCATCATTGTGATGTTATCAGTGAACAGCATGTTTCCTCTATGTCTGTCTTTGTCTATGTGTCATATTTATTTATAGGATATGGTTACCCTTTGTTATGTATAAAAATCAGCTTGCTCAAAATCCTTGTTAAGCACATTCTAACCCGTTATGCGCATTCTAAAGTGTTGTTATGCGCATTCCGAACAGTTGTTTTGCACAGTTCAAAGGTCATACAATTTTAAATTTCTCATCTATGCTACACCTAGCTACTTACTAACCACCCAGTGCCCCAAGTCTTACCTTTTACCTTTCAAAAGTCTGGAAATTTGATTTTGATGTGGGAGTAGAACAAAGAAATGGCAAGATTTTTTGTTTTCACTTCAGTGAGGGTCTGTCACTCTCTAGTGTAAAAAAACATATACTATAAAAAATAAAATATGGTCAACCTCACACAACACGGCATGTGTTTCCATCTCAGGGTTGAGAGGACAGCATGGAACTCTTGCGCATCACTCTCGAGGTTCATATGTTGTCATCTCAACCCCTTGATGGAAACACAGCCTTGTTGTGTATGGTTGCCCATACATTATTCTCTATGTTAGGGTTGTGCAAAGCCATGCAAAAGCCGTACAAACACTGCGAAAAGCCAAAATGTCATGCAAAGCTGATTGCCCAGGGTTAAGACTACCTTTTCCTGGGCGGTAATGTGCACCGTGCTAAGTATCATGCTAAGTCACGCAAACCTCTTTGCGTGGTGCAAGTCACTGAATATAGCATTGCACCTGTATTCATGTATACACACCCTCAGTTTGCCCCTTGCATACATTATGATTTTGCCCAGTGCTAATGCAGTTTGCATGTGCTATTTGACCTTCTGAATATAGCAAACCCACGCTAATCCCACACTAAACCTGTGCATATGGTTTGCGCTCAGCCCAAAGTTTTGAATATCTGGCCCTAGATCTTCAGGGGATTCAACTATGTTAAAAATCCCATTTATGTACGCTTTAAGTGGTCAGCGATCTTTTCCACTTTGTGCTCCAACAATATGGAACAGTATTCCAGCACATATTAGAGGCATGGACAGTTATGGGTTGTGTACAGCAGCTTTGAAAGTACATTTTAGGGATTTGTCTAAGTGTAGCTGCTTTTTAGACAGTGATCTTTAATAACTGTACACATTAGTTATAGAACTACAGTTCTTGTGACATAAATTTGTACAGGACAGTTCAAATTGTATTAGGGTTTCTCTTTTAACTTTATGTTTAATTGTGATTTTTATTTAGACTTGGAATATTTATTCCTGTTTATATGTTTTATATTATGTATAATTCTGTCTGTTGTTATTTTGTATGTATTTGATCGATCACGGGTCGTACCTGTAAAAGGGATTGTATCCCACTGTGCTTACCTGTATACAAATAAAAGCAAATCAAAATTTAAAATTTGATAACCGGGAAAAGCACCATGAGCCAAGGTTCGTTTCCAGGCATGACCTGGGGGAAGGGGTAAAATGAGCAGCAAACAATAAAACATTGTACACAACAAATGTGTAACATATATTGAGCAGTAGATATTTACATAATATACAGTGAAATAAATATTTAAAATAGAATATATGTCTATATCTATATCTATATATACACACACACACACACACACACACACACACACACACACAAGTTTAGGAAGCATAAGGTATAAAAGACTGCAGGTAGTCTGTGTACAAAAGAAAAAGATAATGATATAGATAAAGAGGATCAGTAAGTACAGATAGGGAGAAGCAGGTCAATGGCATGGACATGTGCAGGATATGGAAGGGGTAGGCCTCAGTAAACACTTGACAGCAGAAAAGGAAGGGCTAAGATGGGTTTAGGGGGTTATGCTGTTCCAGAGTGAAGGGAGCCAAAAGGAGCAAAAAAGGCAAAGGCAGTAAGGACAGAAATGGGGCTAAAAGGGGTAAGGCTATCAAAAAGTGGAGGGTGATGAGTACCAATGCCCGTAGTCTGTGTAACAAGCTCCCTGAACTAGTGGCCTTGATGGAAGAGGGTTGCCTGGATATTGTGGCAGTCACAGAAACATGGTACACAGAGAACCATGACTGGGATGTCAACATACCAGGATACACAATCTATAGGAGGGACAGGAGGGTAAAAGAGAGGAGGGGTAGCTCTCTATGTAAAGGAAGGATCAAAGCAACAGAACTAAAGAGTAAGCAGGGAGCAGATGAGGCACTTTGGGTCACCCTGGAGACAGGAAATGGCACCACAATCTGTATGGGGTTGTATACAGACCCTCATCTCAGGGGAGGAATGGACAAGGAAATGATAGAAGGCTTTCTTAGAATGGCAGAAAAAGGGGAGATATTGTTGATGGGGGACCTGAATATGCCAGATGTTAACTAGAGCACCTTTGCTGCAGGAACATCCAAGAGCAGGGTCATTCTTGATGCCCTACAGGGGGCATGCCTCAGACAGCTAGTATTGGAACCCACTCGGGAGAGAGCAATCTTAGACCTGGTACTCTCAAATGGGGATGGAGAAAGAATCTCAGATTTAGAACTGGGTAGCCATCTGGGAACAGGCGACCACCAAACAGTGTGGTTCACGATAAACACAGCCATACAATCAAGCCATACAAAAGCAAGAGTACTGGACTTTAGGAGGGCCGACTTTGGGAAAATGAGAGAGTGCCTCAGAAAAGCACTAGCAAACAGGCAAGAAGGAGAGGTGAAGGAACAATGGGGAGTGATCAAAACAGCCATCACAGAGGCAACAAGCCTTTGTGTAAAGCAAATCAATAAAACACAACGAAGGAAAAAAACGCTATGGTTCTCAAAAGAGGTGGCAGGAAGGTTAAGGAGAAAAGGACAGCATTCAGGAAATATAAGGAAACACAGAAGGAGCAGGACAGAGAACTTTATCAGTTAAAGCAGAAAGAGGCTGGGAAGGCAGTCAGAATAGCAAAGGCCCAGACCAAGGAAAGGATAGCCAATTCTGTTAAGAAGGGGATAAGACCTTTATAGGTACATTAGGAGAGAAGAAAGACCAAAGGAGGGATACTGAAGCTTAATAAAGGGGAGGGAATGTGGGTAGAGGTGACAGTGAAAAGCAGGGATACTGAACGAATATTTCTGCTCAGTATTCACAAAGGAAGAGGAGGGGGAGTTACCTAAACCAAACAAGAGAAACACTCCAAAGACGGGGGTCGATACCAGTCCATTTACAGAAGACAGGGTTCTGAAAGAACTGATAAAATTGAAGGTGGACAAAGCAATGGGGCCTGATGGGATTCACCCAAGAATTCTAAAAGAACTAAGGGTAGAACTAGTGACAACGCTGACTACTCTCTTTAACAAATCATGGGAGGATGGGGTGGTACCCGAGGACTGGAGGAGGGCAGATGTGATTCCTCTTCACAAAAGTGGGAGCAGGACAGAGGCAGAAAACTACAGACCAGTTAGTTTGACCTCAGTGGTGGGGAACATGATGGAATCATTTCTGAAGGAAAGAATTGTTGAGTACCTAGAGGCCAGTGGGGGCACAGGACCCAAGGCAGCATGGATTCACGATGGGAACGTCGTGTCAGATGAATCTAATAGATTTCTTTGACTGGGTGACCAAAGTAGTAGACCAGGGAGGGGGCTGTGGACATGGCCTACCTAGATTTTTAGCAAGGCATTTGATACAGTCCCACACAAATGATTAATTCACAAGATAGCCAGCCTTGGAGTGGGTCCCAAGGTGGTAGCCTGGATAAAAAATTGGCTAGACAACAGGACGCTAAGGGTAGTAGTAAATGAAATACACAGTGAAGAAAGGAGGGTTACTAGTGGGGTACCGCAGGGTTCAGTACTGGGACCGGTCCTTTTTAATGTCTTTATAAGTGACATTGCAGAGGAACTGGAAGGAAAAGTATGTCTCTTTGCAGATGACACAAAGATCTGCAACAGGGTTGATCACAAGATGGAGTGGAAAGGATGAGAAGAGACTTGGCAAGGTTGGAGGAATGGTCAAATGTATGGCAGCTCAGATTCAATGCAAAAAGTGCAAGGTAATGCACATGGGAAACAAAAACCCAGGGGAAGTGTACACAACGGGGGGTGAGATACTGACTACAGTAAAAATAGAAAGGGACCTGGGGGTAATTATATCAGATGACCTAAAGGTGGGCAAGCAATGTGAGAAGGCAGTAAGTAAGGCAGGGGGATACTGGGATGCATAGGAAGAGGCATCAATAGTAGAAAACAGGAAGTTGTTATCCCTCTGTACAGACAGTTGGTGATACCCCATCTGGAGCACTGTGTACAGTTCTGGAGACCCCATCTCCACAAAGACATAGACAGAGTGGAAGCTGTCCAGAGGAGGGCAACCAAAATGGTGCAGGGTCTGCACCAGAAGACATATGAAGAAAGACTAAAGGAGCTTAATATGTATACCCTAGAGGAAAGGAGGGAGAGAGGGGACATGATAGAAACTTTCAAGTACCTCAAGGGAATTAACAAAGTCCAAGAGGGTAACATCTTCCAGAAAAAGAGATGTACAAGAACAAGGGGGCACAATTTGAAGATAGAGGGGAGACGGTTCAGAGGTAATGTGAGGAAGTATTTTTTCACTGAGAGGGTTGTGGATGCATGGAACAGCCTCCCTGAGGAGGTTGTGGAGTCAAGAACAGTGGGGGACTTCAAGAATGCATGGGACAGGCATAAGGCAGTCCTAGTGGGGGGTAGGAGGAAGTAAGCTGTTGGTTAACTAGGATTTGCAGCTTATCTGTTAGGTAGGAAAATGGGCAGACTAGGTGGGCCAAGTGGTCCTTATCTGCCGTCAAATTCTATGTTTCTATGTTTCTATGATTTGCCAGTCGAGGTGTGAACACATGGAAGGGCAAAGGAACGGGTACTGACAGATCACGAGTTATATGGGGAAGGGGCAGCAGGTTTGAGGAGAGAGGCAAGGTATGACAGTAGAGTCCCAAACCAGAATTTAGTTATAAAGGTGATGCGATGGGATAATCATCTCTGAGAAAGGGATTGGAGGGGAAAGGGAGGAGTAGAGGTTGCTGTGGTGAGTAAGAAGGGGGAGAGTTTGAGGCAAATCTGCAGAACGCATGGTAAAGGATGTCTAGTTTGGAGAGCGAGGTTGCAGGGACAGCACTGAAAACAACTTCTGTGTAGTCGAAGACAGGGAGGACCCATTTAACTAGTAGAGCACATCTAACTGGGAGGGGAAGGCTAGCCTTATGTCGGTATAGTAACCCAAGTTTTGGTCACAGTTTGGAGTGGAGGGCACTGAAGTGGACAGAGAAGTCTAGTGATGGGTTGAGCCAGACTCCAAGGTATTTGTACGAGAGGACATTTTCAATGGGAGTAGATGTGTCCGAGAGGAAGAAGGGGAGGGTGCGGAGCTTAGCCAGCTTCTATTTGGTTCTGAAAGTCATAGCAACAGTTTTTTTATATTTAGTTTTAGGCAATTAGCATTAAACCAGGAGGTGACTGCTGAGAAGTCCTGTTACAGAGGAGTTTGGATACCAGAAACAGATGGACCAGAAAGGAAGAGGACAGTGTCGTCCATGTACATATGTATTTTTACATGGGAGCCTACAGAGGGGAGGCTGTTTAATAAACAAGGAAAAAAGATCAGACCTAAGGATCGAGCCTTGGGGTATACCAGCCAAGATATGGAGGGGAGAGGAAAGGGCATTGCTAACTTTTACAGATTGTGAGAAGCCGTGAGGTAGGATCTGAACCAGGACACAGAGAATGGAGAGAGGCCCTGGGAACTTGATTTGTCTAGGAGGAGAGGGTGGGACATGGAGTTGAAGGCCTTCACAAGGTTGATGAAAATGTCAACAGACCCCGATTCATGGCAGAGTGGATGGCATCGGTAAAGCATAGAAGGGAGGAGGAGGTGGAGTGATGCTTTCTGAATCCTGATTGGAGAGGAGATAGAATATTGAGTCCCAGAGGAAATCATTTAACCTAGAGAGGATGAGGGACTCTTGTACCTTGGCCAGGGAAGGGAGAAGTGATATGGGGTGGTAGTTTCCAGGGGCGGTAGCATTTTCCCCCCTTAAAGAGAGGTAAGACCATGGTGAACTTTCAAGCAGAGGGAACAGTAGTGGAGGAGATAGATATATTGAGAATAAAGGTAAGGGGGTGACAATGGAGGGAGCAGAGATTATAAGGAGCTTAGGGTGTAAACCATCAGGGCTAGATTTTGATGGGGTGAGGGAGACAAGAGCTTGCAGGACTTCAGATGGGGATATCGGTGGCAACTGGAAAACAGGGGATGATAGGGGAGAGGAAAGGGAGCTGGAAGGGGAAAAAGGCAGTTCATGCAGTACCACAGAGGTAGTGAAAAATGTGTTTAGTATTTCAGTTACAAGGGAAGGATCAGAAATAAGCGAACCTGCTTTAGTGAGAGTAGGTGTGGGGGGTGTTGGAGGGGTGGAAGCGAGATCGGATGTCATGCCAGAAAGTGGATGGAGGGCTGTTGGGGGCTTGCAGATGAGCTTTGAAAAAATTGGACTTAGCCTGTCAAATGCATTTGGTGCAGCTATTGGGGAGGGTGCAATAGGTTTTCAGGTCAGCAAGGTCATGAGATGTCTTAAAGTGGGCCCAAGAGTGGTTGTGGGATTTGCACATAGCCAAGATGTCAGGGGAGATCCAAGGATGATGTGAGCACCTAACTCTGATTAGTTTGAGAGGGGCGTGGGTATCCCAAACATCTAGGAAGATGGAGGTGAAGTACTCAAGTGCAGCATTAACAGAGAGGGAGGAGAAAACAGGTGTCCAGCTGGCTAATGCCAGGTCTTGAAGCAATTTTCTCGCATTGAGCAACTTGAGTGGTCAGTAACGAATATATTTAGGAGGGTTTGGGGGACTGTGGCTCTTCCTGATGCAGAAGGTAGGGCAGTATGCCAGTAAGGCTGATGCAGTGGGGGTGAGTTGTAAGCATCCAATTGAGCAGGGAATGAGACCAGGAGCAAGGATTAGGGATTGTGGGTTCATTTATAAGCTGGGACAGGTTTAGGACCTCGACCTGTTGATGGAAATTTAGTGATAAGGGTGAGAGCCAATCAAGATTAAAGTTTCCAAGCAGGATGAGCTCACCTGATGAGGTGAGGGAGGAAACTGCAGAGACACAGGCAACAAGAGAGGATGGTGGTAGTTTTGGAGAAGCATAAAGGACACCCACATAAATAGGCAATGAGGAGAGAAAATGGAGAGAGGCTAACAGGAGTTTGTGGAAATTATGGATCACTTCCCTGTGGGAAATAGTGCAGGGTAGGGAGTTGCAGAAAAAAATAGCTGCTCCTCCTCCTTGTTTACCGTGATCTTGCCGGAGGAGATTAAAATCCAGAAGGGCCAGCTGTGTGTCTGGAAAGCGTGATGACAACCATGTTTCAGAGATGCATAATATATCAGGGGAGTGCTGAGTGACCCATACTTTTAAGTCACCCAGCTTGGGAATCAGGCTTCGAATGTTAATGTGAAATATTCTCAGGCCTTTCGGGTATGCCACAGGGGAGGCAGAGGGAGAGGGAGTGAGGGGACCGGGGTTGAGTTCGACGTTGCTTGCCAATATTAGAAGTCGAACCAGAAGGTGAAGGCATGGGGCATGATGTTTATTTTTGAGCTGATTGCCGTGTGGAGGGGATCTTGACATGGGAGTAGAGGGGTATAGTCACTGTATGACTTCAAAATTAAAGAGGGGATGTTGAGAAGACCTGGGTGGAACAGAAAGTTGTGATGAGGGAGCTTGAGAGATAGAGAGGGTGAGGGAATAAGAGGGAGGGGGCAGTAGTGTTGCATAAAGGGCAGGAATTTGCAGTTGGGTAGGTGGAGTGGGGCTTAGTGGAGACAGAGGGAGTAGAGGGAAAAAGAAGGAGAAGCAAGGACAGTGGGGGAGCGAAGGTGCCAAGAGGGGCCATGGAGTGTTTATAGAAGGAAAGATTAAACAACTGTGGCCCCACACTACCAAGAGTTAGGGAAGGTATCCGATGAAGGGGGGCAGGAGGGAGAAAGGCAAGACCTTGTTGAATATCACAGCACTTGAACTGATTTCTTTGTGAGCTGGTCTTTAGGGATTGTTTAGTGTGCCACTGTGTATTAGTGTTTGGATTACAGCAGTGTACATAGGATGTAGGTCCCTCTAGTGATTAGAAAATATAAAGAATCAATGGGAAAGTAGGCTGGTAGTTCTAAAATGTGATTGGTTCCTCTAATGTATAAAATTAATTGCTCAGATAGGGGCGGGAGGGTGAGGGGAGGCGTTGCTGGCGACGTCGGGAAGAGTATCACAGATAAACTGTAATAATTCAGTAAGCGAAATCTTTACAGTTAGCAACTGGCTGCCAGAAGTTAAAAGAAGCAGGCAAAAATACCACCAGCGGTAGGAAGGGAAACACTGATGTCCTTTTTTTTCATACTCCAGTGGATAGCGAGAACAAAGATTCAGACTCCTAGGTGTGACTCTCAAATGGCACCAAAATTCAAAAAAAGCAGCAGAGGCAGGTCAGTTCAGCCAAAATGGTCTGTACCTTTACAATTCGGTGATTGAAAATCCAGGAGAGCTACTCCATGGGGGGGCAGATGGCCTGGAGGGAGGGAGGCCGCCTATATATATATATATATATATATATATATATATATCTATATCTATCTCTATCTGATTATATATACATAGTGCACACTTGGTGCTGGCACCTACAGTAGCACCACTGGACACCCTCAGACACTGCACCAGCCCAGCCAGTCAATGTTAGGCACAAGGCACTGTAGAAATCCATATACAGTTAATGTGCTGACTGATTATTGCTGCCACGATGTTGCCAGCAGAATAATGTTGCACGCTTCTTGTACAACTTTGATTTCTTGGTGTCAGGCAATGTTGCTGATCCATGGTTCTCTCTTCTTTTCACTGGGGTGTGATCTGGAGTTTGTTATATAAATAAAAGGTGGGTGCAGGAGGGGCTTAGCTCCCCCACAACTGAGGTAACTCCTACTGCTGGATAGCAGACAGAGAGCGGTGGCTAGTGTCAGTAAAGTGCTAGTGCTGTACTTTACAATGGCAACATTGTGTTGAACTATAGAAATGTGCACAAAACACAATGCAGTCCAGAAATATTCTGTGCATGATAATGGTATTTATGTTTTACATAAGTTCTGCCAGTTTAAGAGATTTCTTGCCCATTTTTTTGTATTTCAACCCTTGGTTTTCTACTGTGATCTGATCATATGGTAAATCCTACAGCAATTGTGATTTATAACACAGAACTGCAAAACCACTGTCAAAGAGGGATTAGCAGTTACCCACCTAAGTGATCAAAAGGCAGGTTTGCAACATAGGGATGAGGTCAGACCAACAAAAATGGTCAAGATGAATTATAAAATTAAAGGAAAATCTTGAAAAGTCAAATGTACGAGAACCATGTGCAGTTGCGATATTTCTGCAGTTGTATTTCAGAGAATATTCTGTGCTGTGCTGTGTCCACTCAAATACAACATGCCAAACACCACCATCTTGACCACAGCCCTTTTGTTCAGAAATAAAAAGATAAAACAAAACAAAACAGTGACAGCTCCTAAACTTTAAACACACTGAACTGCTGATCATCAGGGAACTACCATTCATTTCACCAGTCCTGCCTGATAGTTTAATAAGTGCTGGGCATCTTTATATTAAGACACCAGGGAAACAGCGTCTTACTGTTCTCAGAGCAACCCGTAACATGAGTTCAAGCTGTGGCTGCAGAACTCAAGAAAGTCCCACTGTTCTCATACAGAGAACTCAGGTCAACAGCTCCTCTCACTAACCTGGGTACCCTGGATTTTGGGGTACCCAGAAAAGGTATATCTGAGTGCTTTTAAAAAAAATAAAGAGAAGAATCTAGCTAAATGGGTCCTGTTTAGCTAGGATCAGGTGTTTGTTTTTGTAAAAAGAGATTATGTGTTATACATTTCAATGTTGGTAGTCTGTAGCAAAGTGTTTCTTACAGGGTATATCTTCTGTGAAATTATTGCAGGTGGTGCTTTACAGGTTTTACAGTTTTATCTATCATTAGGATACGCTTTCAGGGCTACTGCATTTGTTGCTGGCTGATTGTTTCTGCTCTTACCTCCTTGCTTCTTTCATCTGTGGTTCTTTTTCAGTAGGGGAAGGGCCCAGCCACCCACCCCCATCCCCAACCACTCCACACTACACTCCTTTTATAGGGTATCACATTCGTGAAATTTTCTGTAGCAAAGCAGGAAGGGGTGGATCAGAGGGATATCCACACAGTGACCTCATTTACAGGGGCACAAGTAATTTAACTTGTTATAACAAGTTATACAAAAACAAATAAAACAAAAAATCAAACTTTTACTTTCATTGGTAGGTAGGTAGGTAAAAATGTATTTTTATACAGGTAATACATGTCATTTGGACATAATCCAGTTTACAAGACTTTACTAATTACTCTGACCAAGTTATAAACCCAGCAACTTATCTGAAATAGATATTATTAACTGCAGGTACTGTGGGACACTTTTCAGAAGGGCAGTTTTACAGGATTTAGGACACTGTCCTACATGCTGGGTCATTGGAGATCTAAGGACTCAGCTCCAGGCAGCATGGGCAGAGATTGCATGCCTCAAATCACATATTCAGGAGGAATTATATTATAAGAACTGCCCGCCATTTCCCCAACACCCAACAGAAGCACCTAGACTGCAGAGGGTAGTTGGTCCGGGAGGTTGGCAGGGGGTTAGGAGGGGCAAATCGGGTGCCCCATCACTCGGTGCTCTCCAACATATCGGCTCCACAAACCATATAAAAACTACAAACAGGTATCTGCCTCTATCATCTCCAAAATCAAATAAAGGGGCAGAGGACATGGCAAAGCAGGACACTGCAGCACAGGAGCTAGCACAACAAAACTCACCCAAAACAGGAACCAAAACAAAAAAAGCAAAAAGGAAATCCAAGCCAGGGGTAATGGTCAGATGTCTCCCAGGTACATCAGAGTGGAGAGACACTGACCACATTGCTAAAATTGTACAGGAAGCAGGAGAAAACATTGATGTCCTGGTACACATAGGGACTAACGATCTCGCCAGCTGGTCAGTTGTGGAGACCAAGGAACACCTGACCAGGCTGGGTGACAAACTATCATCCATTTCATCCGGCATCTCCTTCTCTGAGATCCTACTAGTCTGGGAGAAGGGGGGCAGATGGACACAAGGTCAGAAAAGGGGAGATAGGGGAGCTAAACATGTGGCTCAAGGGCTAGTGCCAGGAAAACACAAATTTGTAGGGAACTGGCAACAGTTTTGGAAGTGAAAGTTCTTTAAATTTGATGACTGCATCTGACTAAGTAGGGACTCAATGCACTGGGGCAGAAGTTTGATGTCTTTGCAGAATATTTAAACTAGCAAATGGGGAGAAGGGTGCAGCACCCAGTACGTCTAATGGGAAGAACACCCCTTCCCTCTCAGTTAGTGGTCAAACAGGAGTTCAGCATGTTTGTAGTTCATTTGCATCACCAGATAAGGAAAATGGTCCAGCTCCCCATATGATGCACAGGGGAAATGCCAGACCTCGCCCAACAACTAACACACCAAAATCTAGTCAATGGAAAATCATGTACACAAATGCTTGCAGTGTGGGAAACAAGATCCCAGACCTGCAGGCAATAATGACAGAGGCTAAACTGGACATAGTAGCCATTAGCGAGATATGGTTTACCAGTAGCCACACTTGGGAGACTTCAGTATCTGGCTATGTACTGTTCAGAAGAAACCGAGATGCAAAAGGGGGGGGGTGGAGTGGCCCTTTATGTCAATGAAAATATCAAAACTACAGAAATTCAGAATACACATAAGGAGCCAGAAGAACTATGGGTCACCCTGGAAACAGGAAATGGGACAGCCATATGAGCTGGGGTTGTCTACAGGCCTCCAGACCAGGGGAAGACATAGACACATTCCTGTTAGAAGATATACAAAACATGACGGCTAAAGGTGAGGTTCTGATAATGGGAGACTTCAACATGCCAGATACAGATTTGTCAATACCAGCAGGACCATCTGCCAGAACTAGACACATAGTGGATTCCCTGCAGGAGGAGGGCCTCAAACAACTGGTACAACAACCCACAAGAGACAGGGCTATCCTAGATCTAGTACTGACTAAAAGGGAAAGGATCACAGATATCCAAGTAGAAGGCCACCTGGGGGCCAGTGACCATTACATGGTATGGTTCAATTTGGCCACTAGAACTAAATCATCCCATTCCAAGGTAAAAATATGGGACTTCAGAGGAGCTGACTTTGACAAGATGGCCAACAGAGTTAAGCTAGCCCTGGCAAAAAGAAATACAGGTGAGGGGTACAGGCAAAGTGGGCAAGCATTAAGGATGCAATACTTGAAGCAACATCCCATTGTGTCACAAAGAAAAAGAAGTGCAAAAGAAGAAGGAAACCACTTTGGTTCTCAAAAACAGTAGCAGAAAAGGTCAGAGCCAAAAGGCTGTCCTTCAGGAAATATAAGAGAATGCAGCAGCATGACGATAGGGAGACATACCAAACTTCCCTAAGGGAAGCAGGGAAGGCAGTAAGGCAGACAAAGGCCCAAACCGAGGAAACACTAGCACAAACAGTAAAAGAAGGTGACAAGACTCTCTATAGATACATTAGTGAAAGGAGAAGTTCCAGAGGGGTATTGCTAAGATCAGCGGGAATAAGGGGGCATGTGAGGAAGAGGTCCATGTAAAAGCATCTATACTAAATAGATATTTCTGCTCAGTATTTACTGAAGAGAAGGAAGGGCAAGGCCCACAGCACAGCACTATGGACACAGGGGGGAGGAAGGTGTGCACTAGTCCCATCACAAAAGAAAGGGTAATACAAGAGCTCAATAAGCTCAGGGTAGACAAGGCAATGGGACCTGATGCCGTACATCCCAGGATACTAAAGGAACTAAGGGTGGAACTAGCAGAGCCATTATCGGAACTGTTTAGTGAGTCTCTGAGCACAGGAGAGGCCCCAGAAGACTGAAGAAGGGCTCATGTGATCCCACTCCACAAGAGTGGTAGCAGGGAGGAGGCAGGGAACAACAGACCAATCAGTCTTACCTCAGTAGTGGGCAAGATTATGGAGGTACTCCTTAAAGAAAGGATAGTGCAACACCTGGACTCCATAGGAGCACAGGATCCAAGACAGCATGGGTTTACAACAGGAAGGTCCCGTCAAACTAATCTCATAGATTTCTTTGACTGGGTAACCAGAGTGGTGGACCAAGGGGGAGCAGTTGATGTCACCTACCTTGACTTCAGCAAAGCTTTCAATACTGTTCCACATAGAAGATTGATTAATAAGCTGGGTAGGTTCAGGGTGGGTCAGAAGTTGGTCAGCTGGGTGGCAAACTGGTTGACAGTCAGAAAACAGAGAGTGGTGGTAAATGGTATACAATCAGAAGAGATGCAAGTCACAAGTGGGGTACCTCAGGGATCAGTCCTGGGGCCAGTCCTCTTCAATATCTTCATTAGTGACATTGCAGGTGGACTGGAGGGTAAGGTTTGTCTGTTTGCAGATGACACGAAGATCTGCAACAGAGTAGATGATCCAGATGGGGTGGGCAGAATGAGAAGAGATCTGGATAAACTGGCAAAAAGGTCGGAAGAGCGGCAACTGGGGTTTAACGCAAAGAAGTGCAAGATTATGCACATAGGGAAGAGAAACTCTGAAGCCTCCTATAGGTTGGAAGGGGAGTTGCTGACAGTCACAAGGGAAGAAAGAGACTTGGGCATCATGATCATAGATGACCTGAAATCATCCAAGCAGACCACTAAAGCAGTAGGTAAGGCTAGGGGGATGTTGGGGTATATTAGTAGGGGTATCACAAGTCGTAAGAGGGAGGTAATAATCCCTCTTTACAAGACACTGGTTAAGGCCCTTCTGGAGTACTACATGCTGTACTGGAGGCCACACCTTTACAAGAACATCAACCAAATTGAGGCAGTCCAGAGAAGGGCAACCAAAATGGTGCAGGGACTGCATCAGAAAACGTATGAGGACAGATTAACGGAGCTCAATATGTATACCCTAGAGCAAAGGAGGAAGAGAGGTGATATGATCGAAACATTCAAACACCTTAAGGGCATTAGCAAGGTGAAAGAGTGTAACATGTTTCAATATAAGAAAAATAGCAGGACAAGGGGACACAGTATGAGATTAGAGTTAGGCTGATTAAGGGGTAATGTGAGGAAGTTCTTTTTCACAGAAAGGGTGGTGGTTGCATGGAATGGCCTACCTCAGGAAGTGGTTGATATGAATACAGTGCAGGGCTTCAAACAGGCATGGGATAGGCATAAGGGCCAATACAGATGGGTGTGAATAGATAGACCATTGACAGAGCAAATGCTGATGGCACATTCATAAGGTAGAAAAAGAAATGGGCAGACTGGATGGGCCTTGCGGTCCATATCTGCCATCAACTTCTATGTTTCTATGTATTTTTAAAATGAGGGAAGGAAATGGCGATCAACACAATTGATATTTCTATCAATATGAGAGGTAAATCCTGAAAATAAGCAGTTGAGATTAGTTTTTCTTTACTGTTTGCAAGGTAAATAATGAAAATAGCCAATCACGATTGTTTTTTTTATTCTATTACCACCAGAATGTTAAGTGTAAAATTGTTATAACCCTGGAACAATACAATATTTTTTCACTAAACCATCCAAAGGCACACCCATGGCATAGTCCTCTTCCACCCTGAAAATTTTATGAAAAAATTCCACACCGTCTAAGCTGTCGGTGACAGCAAAAAATACTCAGTGTTAAGTACAGGAAAATGAAACATGCTTTTTTCTGTTTTTTGGGCTTCCGTATCTCAAAAAACCTACAAGATGCCATCACGAAATTTTTCATGCTATGAGACTCAGGCAGCCTGACCACGCATGCCAATGTTTGGGTAATTTTGTCAAAGAATGCAAAAGTTATTAAGGTGCAAAAAATTGGGTTTAATATTAACAAACTTCTCAATCCTAACTATGGGGCCCGGCCATGCTCTTATAATATATAAATTGCAAAAAAACGTAATTAATGCTCTAGTTAGGATAAAGCCACAAAAATAGGGACATTTCTTGGGGTCATCAGCTCTAATGCTCACCCCATTTTATAACTAAATAAGCTGAGATGGGTACAGTATACGAGAATGAGGTGAGCATTAGAGCTGATGATCCTAAGACACACTCCCAACACCTGTTGATGTCTGCAGGTGGGTGTGGGGTGTTAACTTTGAAAACACTAGGGCCAAATTTCCCTACTTTTGTGGCTTTATCCCTAACTAGAGCATCAATGAAGGTTTTTGCAATTTATTTACTTACTTTTTGAGATAGTATAATCATATCCTAATTTGCCTGTGGGAGCGCAAGGCCCTCGGGGCCCTGCGCTCCCATTCCTACATAGATATGTATATGTATGTAGCTGTAGAAGCACAGGGCTGGAGGGCCCTCTGCTTCCATTTATAGGGCAACAGTGACCAAATTATCAGCATAGCCATATTATTATTACCCCCACCTCATGTACCCGGTGCAGAAGATTTTTGAATCTCCGCCGAAACATAATTCTGTGCAACTGCAATGTCATTTCATGCCACAGGTGCAAAAACAGATTTTGGGCAGGATTTGAAAAATGGCAGCTGTGACATACATGTAGTGGGTTTCACAAGCAACATTTTTTGTTGTGCTCTCCAGGCTTTTTAATAAAGCAGAGGCTGTAAGGTGCATTAAAGTGACAGGGACACATATTACCAGCAATTGCATGGAACTACAATGGGCACTACATTTGCCCCTTCTCTAGCTAATCTTTTCGTGGGTGACTGGGAAGACAAGTATATCGTACTGTGGGCACGTTTTGTGGATGATGTGTTGTGTATTTGTAATGGGACAGAAAGTGAACTAGACATTTTTAGAAATTACATAAATGGATGTGACGAGAATTTGATATTCACAATGGTATATAGCAAAAAAGAAGTGGACTTCTTAGATATTACAATCTACGGGAAAAACAGCAAGCTAGAAACAAAATTGTATAGGAAGCAAACTGATAGAAATATGATTTTACAGTATAAAAGTAATCATCCAGAACACACTATTCATAATATCCCTTATAGCCAACTTTTACATGAAAAAAGAAACTAGTGAAATGGTGGGAAAAAATTTACAGTTTGCACAAACTTGTCAATGGTTTCTGGATAGGGGATATGAACCAGGGGTTCTAGTGAAAGCTGTGAAGAGTTCAGGAAGCAATAGGGAAGACCTACTGAAACCTAGAGAAATATCAAGTAATAATTAAGAACAAGTTACTTTCTGTACCATCTTTACACCTGTGTATGGGGCAGTTAAAAATGTACTGAAGAAACATTGGAGTATTCTGGAGGCAGAAATAAATTTGAAAAATATATGGGATGAAGGACTAAGATTTAGCTATTGAAAAAGTAGAAATTTAAAAGACACCCTGGTCGATAAATAATTCAAGGAAAAACAACAAAACACCAGACCGATTTGGATGCCAGCAGCCCCCCCAAGGCAATTACAAATGTGATTATTGCACCCAGTGCAGTAGTACTTTGAATACTAAAACTTCTAATCATCCAAGGACAGGAAAAAAGTATAAAATAGAGAGCTTCATAACTTGTGCCACAGAAAATGTAATATACATGCTAACATGCCCATGTGGAATGGCATATATTGGGCAAATGAAACGATCCCGTAAAAGTAGGATCAGTGAGCACAAAACAGCCATTAGAACTAGCAACTTTAAGTATGCCATGGCTAAACATTATGAATCAAAACATGGATCAGCAGCTTTGTTGAAACACATAGGATTACAACAGGTTCAAGTCCCACCGAGGGGAGGGGATCTGCACAACCTCTTACTACAAAAAGAGGCTTTTTGGATTTTTGAACTGCAAACAATGGGCCAGATATTCAAAGCTTAGCGCAGGGTGCAAATCCGTTGCGCTAGACTAGTGGCAAATTTGCACCCGACTGCTATATTTAAAAGGACATTTAGCACCAATGCTAGGTGTTAGCACCCACGCTAAATCATAATGTATGCCAGGGAGGGACTGAGGGGAGGGGACCTGAATGCCAGCACACCTACATATTCAAAGGTATAGCACCGTGCTACATGCATTAGTGCAACCTGTAGTGTGGCGCTGAATACCGCTGAGAAAAAGCCGGCGGTAATGTGCTGGCAGTAATGTGGCGGCAGTGCGCCCCCCCAAAGCATGATTCCCATCCCTGGTGCACACATTCAATATACATTTTCCCTGGTAGTCTATTGGTCCCCCCCCCAAAGCACAATTCCTGATTCCGGTGCACACAGTCAATATACATTTTCCCTGGTAGTCTAGTGGCCCCCCCAACCCCACACACGTATCCCAATCCCGGTTCACATATTGAAAATAACATCTTCCCTGGTAGTCTAGTGGCCCCCCCCAGCCCCACGCATGTATCCCGACCCCTGGTACAAATGGGTGGGGGACACTAGCCTACCAGTGTGCATACCACTCCACTGTCCCTGTTTATGAGGGACGTCCCCCATTCTGCCCCTTGCAACTGCCCTGTCCCTCCTCTTGAGTGTCCACATATGTCCATGTCCCTCTTTTCAGTGACACAAGAGCTGAGGGGTATGCCAGGGTGTGTAACAGGCACACATGGGCACAGTGACCATGATGGCAGGGAAGGAATTGCCCGGCCCAGCCAATCTGCCCTGTTCCCTATCTAATGGATATGCTGCATATCCTAGTGAACCTATGGCCTATGGCCTCCCACCCACACCAGGTTCACCTTATGCCTCTCACGTGCATTGAGTCCCCCCACTGTATGTCATCCACTACTTCAGTGGGGTACCTATGTTGTGGGGGGGGATCCTCCAGGGCATGTATGGCCACAGGCAGTGTGTCTGTGTTTAGCTATCGATCTATGAGTGTATGTGTGTGTGTGTGTGTGTGTGTGTGTGTGTATATATATATCTACATATATACACACACACACACACACACACACATATACATATGCAGGTCATGCTTGCACAGATGCATGGGTGCACTGTATGCACTGACTGTGCCTGCTGGCACACAGTTCCTGCTGCTTCCAGCCTGTACTTCCATTCTGACCAACAGGGGATGCTGTGGGCATGCCTTGGCCTGCAGCGTCCAGCCTGTACTTCCATTCTGACCAAAAGGTGGAGCTGAGTGTACCATGCAGTAGCACTGGGCAAACTGCATGGTAATGTATGCTAAGCAGCACATAATGAGATGCAAATGTGCCTGTTTGCCCACGGATTACCTAAGTTGGCTCATTTGCATGGGAGCTTTGAATATAGCTCCCGTTTGCCCCGGGCTAACCAGTTTGCACTGGGCTAATGTGTTAGCACTGTGTAATCGGGTTAGCCCCGGGCAAACCTCACTTCAGCATAGCACAGTTCTGCAGTGTGTGGCTTACATTGTTGTTTGCAATCATACCTCTCAACTGTCCCTGATTTTCAGGGACATCCCTGATTTTACTTCAAAATATTACTCTATCCCTCCTACAAATTGTGTTTCCATGACCAAACAGTGGGGGTTGTAAGCATAACATAATGTTAGACATTAATGTTACAGACGTGTTCTTCCTTAGAAAATGCATTTTACACTACACCACTTATTCTACCAGCTTCCTGAATGGATATCTTCAATTGTTAAAGTGTGTCCCTGATTAATTTAAACCCTTGTCCCTGATATTTTTAAGCCTTGTCCCTGATTTATGAGGCAGGAGGTTGAAAGGTGTGTTTGCAGTAGATGTGAGACAGCTCTGTGCAATCACACACAATGTTCTCCACCTGCAACACTGGTTTGCTCCAGAGTCTAATGGACTGCAGTTGCAGTTTGCATTTCCCTGTTGCTATATTCAGTGCTGTCTAATTCCCATGCTATTTTTGGCCTGCACTCCCAGACCAGTTTGCCCGGCTTCCTTAGACTGCTATGTTCAGCAGGATTAGCACCGGGCTATTTCCCTTTGAATATAGCTTGCTTTGTAATCCGGGCTAATTTAGCCCTGGGGCAAAGTTTTGAATATCTGACCTAATGTGTCCAAAAGAGCTAAATGAGGACCATGGGTTTGGAAATTATCTGTGAAGTATAAAAATATGAATAATTAAGTTTCTCAGCCTTAGAAAGGTAGTACTTCAAAAGTACATATCAAGATCTGTGTTCTAATTCAATATGTGTTAAAGTTTGTTTCTATACCGCAGTAGTGTTGTTGCTGTTAGAATAAAAAATAAACAAAAGATTTTAATTGGTTTAAATAGTAGTTCCACCATTCACCATTGCACAGATATCCACGAGCACTTTAAGGCAGTAGAAGGTTTTTTGGATTCCATGGCAACTACAGCTTTATAAAAACAGTAGGAAACTAAGCAGAAACTAGCTCTGAGAATGAGGTCATGTGACCCTGAAATGCCAGCACATAATCCGGCCCAAGCACGTTAGCAAGGATACCTGAAGGAAGATACCTAAAAATGGAGAGACCCGAGACCTGAGGAATGCTTGTAGTAAATACGGGTGGAAGTTTTGAATAAGAAGTAAAATAGCAAATGTGTGGACCGGCTCCCACTCCAAGAGTCCAATGTGTCCTAAAAAAGATACGAGTTTTAAGAAATGGACAATGGACCGTAACACTTTGGATTAGGCAATAGAGCCATGAAGCTGAATGGCAGAGGGGTAAAGTACTGCAAATAATAAAAGTTTGCCAATAAACTGCAACTGCCACAGAGGAAAGTAACAAACAGTTTTGCACAGCGCTCTGTATACACAGGATTTTAAAAGCTTTCAATTTTTTCTAAGAAGCACATTTGCACAGCGCTTGTTTGCACAGAAGAATGTTTCAATTGCTTGCACCCCTGTAAAGCTGTTGGGAGGGGCGTGTGTGTGTACAAACTGTGGGTGCCTGCAAAATGTGGAAGCATTGACATGGAATGTTTTTTGTGCATAAACTTTAAATGCAATTTTCTACAGCATATAGGAGTGAAAATAGGAGTTGAAGGGTAGTAGAAGCACTATTATACATGAAATTTGAATGCATTTTTACAAACGCATTTGGCATGTTTGGCATGATAATCACAACTACACTGGATAAATTGAAAAAATGTTTGATTAAACAGGCATATGCCAATGTTTTAAGTGTGCAGCTGAATTGTGACATTTATTTGACATGCAGTAAATATACATGTATTAGGGTAATAAGGCTATGTTAAAAATCTGGGTAAAAATACTTAAAATTTCCACAGTTATGAGCTGGCATAGTGAAATTGCAATGAATGGTTATAACTTTGGCACTTTTTTCATATTTTGAGCCCAAATGTTCAACATAGTCTTCTTATGACCTCATCTTGTAAACCCCATAGGTAAAAATGTTCAAATCTGTGCCAAAATGCCATGCCGTGCCCAGGGTTGCCACCTTTGGATGAGGCAAAAACTAGATCCTACGCTCTGCCCCTAGCCCTACCCCTTTTCATGACATCATGCACTGCACTTCCTAGAAAGCCATTTGTTATATTAAAAAAACACAACACTTAAAGCACCAGTTCAGCAAAAATGTTAAGACACTGTACCTGTTAAAATGACTTTCCCAGTTTCTTCCTAGTTATTTATTTACCTGTGTACAGTGTGTATTTATTTATTTATTTATTGACATTGGTTTGCCAGATAAACAGAAATAAAAAAATCTCATTTACAGATATGATCTGGGGAAGACAAGGGAACTACTGCAAATAGCATACAACTGTACACGTGGCTCAGATATTCAAAAGAGTTGAGCCATGCGCAATAGGGTTGCGCCTGCGCAAGTCCGAAATTGCGCCATTCTGCAATATTCAGCAGGAGGCAGTTGTGCCCCCCCCAAAGCATGCTGAGCAACAGCACAATGATAATGAAGGCATGCGCAACTGAAGGGGGAGGAACCATGCATAAATGGCGCAGTGCGATATTCAACAACTTGCGCCATGCGCAATAGGGGAGCAAGCGGAAGTTGCGCCATAGCGGAAATGAGCCAGCCAAAGGGAGCAAGGGAGAGGTGCAAGAATGCCACAGGAAGCCACATATGAGAGCAAACACAGCAGGCACACTGGGCAGCAGGGACACACAGGGCCAGGCAGGAAAGGGCACCTGGAAGCAATAGCCACAGGGGAAGGTGTGGAGACATTGCACAGGGAGGTACACCCCACAGCAGTGAGAACGAAAGCACAGGCAGGTGTTCCCGGTGCAGGGAAATAGCAGTGAGGACAGCGGGGAATACAGTAACAGCTGCGGGGGTGAACACAAGCCAGGGACATGGCCAGTGCCACCTTCAGATGGAGGCCCCGTTGAGGGGGGGTGAAGGCGGGCAGCAGGGGGGCGTGGCCGTGGAAGCGCCCGTCGGTGGTATTCCCCCAACAGGCAGTACTGAGCCCACACCATCTTCGAGCTGTACAGTGATACCGAAATTGTTGGCTGGTACCACCTGAATTGGGCAATTCTGAGGCGGCTCTGTGAGCTGTGCAGTGATGTGATGCAGGCACTCACACGATGAAGCCATGCCCTGTCAGTGGAGACCAAAGTGACAGCTTGCATGTGCTTTCTCACCACGGGTACCTTCCAGAGACCAACTGAGGACACCACAGGCATAACCCAGTTGGCCACGTCACGCCATCTCACCCAATTCCTCAGTGCACTGCTGCCACATGCTGCGGAGTACATCCATTTCCCCAGCACACTGGCGAAGCGCACAGAAAACATACAGGAGTTACACAGGGTAGCACGTATGCCTGGTGTGCTAGGGGAAATAGACTGCACCCATGTGGCCATCCGCACACCACCTGGCCCCGAGGGGGCCGCATACATCAATCACAAGGGCTATGCCAGCATCAACTGCCAGGTGGTGTGCGATGCCAGGGGGTGCATAATCAATGTCTGTGTCACGCACCCTGGGGGAGCACATGATGCCTTCATCTGGCACCAGTCGGCACTGTGCCACAGATTCGAGAGTGGGGATATCCCCACTGGCCACCTAGTGGGTGAGTATGCAAATCACATGGACAATCATAGGACCTGGGGGGGCATGGTCAGAGGTGACATGGGTAGTGGTCTACATGGCCCAGGGCAGGGCGATGCTGATCACCAAACTAACTTCTACCCTCTACACACAGGTGACAGTGGATACCCACTCCTGTCCCTGGCTGCTCACACCCTACCGGCGGCCCACGACCCTATTGTAGCAATGCTACAATGAGGCACACGCCACCACACGTAATGTCATTGAGCGGGTGTTCGGGATGCTGAACTCACGTTTCCATTGCCTGAAGGCCATTCCTGGCCTGTTGCATCCTCCACAACATGGCCAACGAATGGGGGATAGCCGTACAGGTCAAAGAGGGGGACAGCGATGGGAACAATGAGGATGCCGGTGATGATGGTGATGGGCAGCCCCCCCTTGGGCGACGGGACTCCCGACTGCTCTGGCTGGCACAGCTGCACCGGGACACCATCACAGAGGAGCACTTCAGCCAACCCAGGTAAGTCATGGGGCCATGTGCAACCACCAGTGGTTAAGGCACAACCCACAAACATGCATGGACACACACCAGGGGTGCATGCCATCAAGGGAAGTGGCAGGGCATGGAACCACACACACAGCCAGGGATGGGTGAGGTCTAACATGCCACACGGATGGACACACACACACACACACACACACACAACACACCAAACTTGCACAAAGGGTAGGAGGCACACCAACCCAGAATGCCACTGCTAGCCACACACATGTCCACAAACCACCATGCCCACTGTGTGTGTCAGATGCTGAGCACCATTGCACATTGGTGTACAGCGCAATGCAGGCATCATCATGCACACGCAACTGCGGACAGCAGCCGGGAGGGTGTGCAGATGGACTGTGTGTCCGTGTGCAGGGCTGGGTACCCACCCCGTGCACTGCCCACTGAAAGACACAATGCACACAGGGCAGCACCAGACAGTAGCCACATTGGGAGACAGGTCAGTCATGCGACACAGTGCCCCAGCCAACACGGATGCATGGCGGCCCCACCGAGACCTGCCAGCACTGACAGGCCGACCACTGGCCTCAAGGGGTGGCACTGATGGTCCCCCAAGGGTTCCACTGTGTGAACATGACCGTGCCCACGCAGGGGTCTGCAGCACACTGAACATGCCTGCGCCAGGTGTGCTCGGGATGCCCACAGCTGAACCCAGTGTTGACAGGGAGGGTGTTGCATGACGCCGGGAATGGGGGGTGGACAGTGCACTGCGTGGTGTCTGCGACGCATGGGCACATGACTGTGTGCCCATTGTGGCCATGACAGCAGTGAATGCCTGTGCATGCCTGTCAATGGCAGCGGTCACGTCCTCCCGCAACTGGTCCATCCCTGCCAGGATCAGAGCGGTGTCTCTGCTGCGACACTCCTCTGCCCACTCCAGAGCCGCATGCAGTGCATCCTCTGACGTCACATGCCGCATCTGCTGCTGGACTAATGCTTGCAGTAGGCAGGTGTGTTCGTTCAAGAGGTCATCTGCCTCCTCAGCATCCTGTCCCTCAGGGTATGCGCAGCCCTGATGCTCAACACCACTTGAGGGTGGGTGCTGTGCACCAGGACCAGGTCTGGGCATGTCCACAGATGGTGCACAGACGCCGCCGCTGGACCCTGTACTCCCAAGCCCATTGGCCAACTGCTGATGCTGCCCCTCTGGCTGCCACTCCCCAGGGCCAAGTGGTGCCACCGCAGTGGCTGCAACAGTCCCACTGTCCTGAACAAACACCAGTGCTGCCCCACTGGCACTGACAGGCACAGACTGGGACTGTGCTGACACACAGACCTCCACGGCAGCACCACCCATAGCCATGGCCGCGATGTTACCTGATGTGTGGCCATCCCGTGGCACACATGTGTCACTGCCCATGCCGTTAGCGACATCATCATCGGTGACAGACTCAGCACCGGCCCGAGTCACAGCATGCTGGCATCCGTGGACGCTGTCACGCTGGGACATGTGCAGGGCTTCCTCCGCACCTGTTACAACAACATCAGTGTGGACAGCCAGGCGGGCCCACTGTTGCACCGAGCTACGTATACCTGTGGAGGTGGATGGGCCCTCCTCCATCTCCAGCTGACTGTCCTCAGTGGACAGGCCCACCACCGCTGACCCATGCAGATGCTCAGGATCTGTAAGGGAAAACAGTCGCGTTACTGCATGTGACCTACCCTGCCCCCCATAGACAGACCATGACTTACCATGCAGTGATGGGCCACCACCCATCTGAAAGCCACCACCCGGAACACCCTCAATGGCACAACACTGCATGCTTCCAGCAATCCTCTCCTCCTGTGGGGTCAGGTGTACCACCTCCGGCTGTCCCCCACCTGTCGCAGCTCATGCTGCCCTGATGGCAGCCACCTTCTCCTTTATCCTCCTCCTCCTGTCTGTGCCCATCTTCTTCTTGCACTCCTGCATGGAGTGCTGGTGGCTGCCATGCAGGTTCACAACACGTGCCACCTTCCCCCATGCAGTAGCACGGGCTTTAGGTGTTTCCTGCCATTTGCTGAGAAGCGGCTCCTGATCCAGATAGGCCTCAAACAGGGCTTCGGTCTCTGCCTTGGTAAAATTAGGCCTCCTCCTCCTCCCACCACTGTGTTCCTCCTCTCCCACAACTTGCTCAGTCATTTTTTAGCGTGTAAGAATGGCAGTTGTTACCTGTGACTGTGCAGTCCCATGCATGCCCCTAAATCCACAGTCCACACTCCCAAACAGCATGCAACTCACCAATAGACTGCAGTAACTGACTATGGCCACTGCATCCCAATGTCGCACTTTTATAGCGCAACCCATGCAAATGAGATGAGGCGCAACTTTAAGTGGATGCAAATTGCAGTGCTGTGCCATTGCATGGCTGATTAGCTGTTTTGCATATCACGACTGAATATCGCGCTGTTGCGCTTTGTGCAATTGTGTTGAACGTGCTGAGCCAAGGGCGCAGTTCTGTGACGTGCGTAGTACACACCTCACTGCGCATGCCCGGGTTGCTGACGCAGGCGTCTGCCGCACTGCTGACATGCTGTGCACGGGAAGCAATGCAGGGCACCATTGTGCCAGTGGCGCTATAGCGATGTTCACCTACATGGCGCTGTGGCACTGGGCCATCATAGATGCACTGGGGCAACAGCGCAGTAGGCCACTACTGGAGGTAGCACACAGGCAGCCAATCGCGCTACATGCATTGGGTTCCAGTGGCGCTGTTCGTGTCCATGCGCCAGAGACCCTTGACCCTGTGCCCGACCTTTGCCCCCTAGGTGCCATGCATCAGGCATGGGTGCACCACTATCGCGCTGTTCGGTGACAGCATGATAGGGAATGGCAGCGCTGTACTGCGCAGCATCTGCACGTGGGGAGTCACACTGCAGAGCACCATATTTGCAGACCGAGCTAAGAGAATGGCATGCAGGAGGGCTGCTCAATGGACGCAGGTGGAACTGGCCAACCTAGTGGCCATAGTGGAGCCACACCATGGACCACTGTTTAGGGAGGCACCCCTAGACAGGTCCAGGAGCCAGGTGTGAGAGGAGGTGGCCACCGCACTGGAGGAGGCCACTTGATGGGGGAGAACTGCTGAGCAGTGCTGCCATAGGTATGGGGACCTGCAGCGGAGGGAGCCGGAGCTGCTAGCCCACCTGCAGAGACATGCCAGGAGGGGCACAGCCAGGTAGGTGTTACGTCAACACACTTTTATCTTCCATATGGGTATCACGGTTGTATGTGTCCAGCACATGAGGGAGGAACCGTCCGGTGTTGGCTGTGGTGGTGTTATCAGGGTGTGGGGTGGATGGGTCTGGCTGGGTGGGTGGGCACACACCTGGGGGCAGGGGGGCTTTGCTACAGGATTGTACTGATGTTCCTCTCTCCATGTTTGCACCACAGGCCCGGAAGAGCGGTGACTGGCCCGTGAGCTGCGGTGCAGTGCAGAGGAGAGAGAGGCCAGGCGGGGCGAGGGCCCACAGTGCCCAAGGGACCAGCCTGATGATGGTGAGTGCCATACCTCCATGATTACTACTGCATGCTGTGTAACAGGGTGGGCAGTGGGGCATGGCCACCATCCATTGACACCACTGCCATGCACACAACTTGTTACAGTCAGCACTGTCCAGTGGCAATGCATGTCTGGGAGTGCATCGATGGTGGTCCATGCGTGCACCGGGTACATGGCTGTGCCACTGCCTTTGCACCACATAGCCATGTCACTAAACGGCCATGGTGGTGCTGTGCATGACTTGGTCAGTGGGTGTGTGCAGCATTCCGCATGGCTGTATGCGCCTGGGTGGGCAGGTCATGTGGACGTGATCAATGTGGGTGGTCACACACCATCACAGAGGTATGTCCCACGGCTGTATGCCATGCACAGTGGGTGAGTTGTATGGGGCAGTGCATTCACACCTATTGACATGCTCCCTTGTCCTAGGTATTCACCAGCTCAACGGCATCCGGGAGGCACTGCGGGAGATCCTACAGGTGGCGAGGGCTTCCCTGGATATCCTTCACCGGATAGACAAGACTGGGGTCCTCAGGAGGCACAGGCAGCGGAGAAGCCAGAGTGGGGAGCGGGGCTCCTGTTAAAAGTCTCTCTGCCCTGATATCCCCTACCCCCCTGGACCCACCCTCACACCCCTCCTTTTCTGTTCCATTTGTCCACACCTGTCCCTTACCCACCCCCACCTTGTCTGTGGCCCTCCCCCCCACCTTGTATATATTGTTGTACATAGTTACCTTTTATATGTTATTTTAATACAGTTATTTTGATATGAATACTGTGGTGGTCTCTGATTTGCAGCAGGCTATAGGTGCTCAGCTGCAGTGGTGTGCATGGTGTCAAGGGCGGTGCAGTCATGGGTATATGTGTGTGTGTGTGTGTGTGTGTGTGTGTGTGTCCGTGTGGAGGTGACTATGGTGTGGGGGTAGCTATCAGTCAGTTTCTGTGGTGTGTGTGTTGTGCTCTGTGCACTGGATGACTGTGTGCAGTGGTCCATGGTGCATGATCTGTGTCCATGGCGCCCCTGTCAGCCCATCCATGGCCTGTGCAGTTGACACCCATGCATGTCTGTGACCTGCACGGTCTGCTGGCATGTCAGTGGTGGCTGTCCATGCAGGGCAGCCACTGTACCCGTCACAATGCTGGGTTGCCTCCTGTCACTGGTGTGGTACATGTCTGCCTCAGGTGACACTGTGGCCTCCACAGTTGTTGACCCACCTCCATGCTGTGGCTTGTGTGTGTTACAGGGGATGTGCACCACTGTCTGTGACTTGTGCTCTGGGAAAATGCTGGTGGCGTACAGGTCCAGAGTGCCTGCTCAGGGTGGCTGGCACTCCAGTGCCATGGAGGACTGTGGGTTGTGTGTACACAGTTTACATGGGCCCACGCTGGGGGGCTTGGTTGCCCCGCCACTGTGTCCCTTTGTTGTTGTGCCCTTGGGTATGGGTGGGTGTCTGTCCATGCACTGTGTGGCATCCAGTGTGGTGCATGCATCCACGCACCACTGTGGGTGTCTGCGCTGGCTGTTGTGGCCAGTGCTGGGTCGGGGTGTGTCATTGGGAGAGTGTGCAGGGTGCTGTACCACTGATGGTGGGGTCCGGGGCATGCCCTGTCCCGTGTGGGGTACCTCATGTGCCGACGCATGGTTGGTCTCTCAGCAGTACCTCAGGGGGGCTGTGCATGGTGGCACTGTGTATGCCATTGTTGCATCGCTGTGTGCTGCCACCCGCTGATGGGTGCTCGTGGTGGGGCTGCCTTGCATGGTTCTGTGGTGCACAGGGTAGCAGTGTCACAGTGGGGGTGGTGGCATGCATGGGGTTTCCTGCAGTGGTGGATGCTGCTCCTGGGCAGGGTGTCTAGGGGTCACAGTGCAGGGTGTGCTCTGCATTGGGGGGATGGTGTGGCATGGGGTGGTCAGCCCTCCTTGTGTGCCAGTCACAGCTTGCTGGGGGTGTGATGGGGCACCATGGCCCAGCTGTGGGTTGGTTGCTGGTCTCCATGGGCCAGTGGTTATTCCAGCCCTCCCCCAGTTGTGCAGTGCATGGGGTGTGGGGGGATGATGTCTGTTCTGCTGTGTGTTCCTGTGCCCATCTATGGCATGGGTGGTGGGCCCCTACCTCCCTGGTTGTGCAGTTGCATTGTCCCTGCTGCTGGGGGGTATCCCTGGTTACGCTATGGCACCTCTGGACTGCTCAGCTGCACATCCCTTGTTGTGCTATGGCGCATCTGATCTGTTCAGCTTCCCCTCCCTAGTTGCGCTATGGCTCAGGTGGTGCGATATTCAGTCATTGGGTGTAGGCGCAGTTTGGCTGGCTCAGTTTTTGAATATCGGGCCTCTTGTGCATGGGCGCAATGGACTTGTGCTTGCTCCTGCTATTGCGCACTTTTTGGGTGCAGTTTGAATATCTGGGCCATGGTATAGAATAATACATAATAAATTGTTTCCTATAATATATACTTTCATATATTTTTCTGGCTCCATTTCCTTTTCATGTCCACTGCACTATTTCAAAGCCAAAGAAGTGACCATAATTTTTTCTTGAGGAAAAAATAATTTAAAACATTTAAAATGCCTAAATTCTGTTAGAGAGTAAATGTTTACCAGAAAATGAAAGTGGAGGACAACTGGCAGTGTTGCTGTTACAAAAGGTGGGGGCAGCTTTGCTGCTATGCCACATTAAGATGCAGTGGAAAATATTAGGTTAAGTAAGTGCTAATGGCATTAATGGCCATACTTTACACCTTCCAGGTTGACTGCTTTCACAAACAAAAGCCTGTACTGACAACATAACTTGTTTGTAACCTGAATATGTAGCTGAAACAATGAATGAGATGACAACATTTGCTTCAAAAGTATGTGAGCACTCAAAATGGCTCAAAAACCTGACCAGTACAGAACAAAACCGGATTACCTGATAGGGACCCTGAAAACCTGATCATCAGGTAAAAAACCTGACAGATGGCAACCCTAGCCGTGCCACAGGTGTGAAAACAGATTTCGGCCAGGATGTGAAAAATGACAGCTGTACTGTTCATGAGGTGGTGTGAAAAATGTTGAAAATTTGGAGTCAAAATATTGAAAATTACTAAAGTTATGTGCGTGCATAGAAAAATTTAAATGAACACACATAACTCGGGCATTTTTAGGATTTTTTTCTCCAGATTTTTAACATGGCCTTTTTGGAACCCTACATCATGAACATTGGTGGTGAAATGTCATTATTCGGTCCTGAAAGGTTATTTCATGCAGTGACTGCAAAATCATTTTCCGGGCCCAATTAATGAAATGACAGTGCCAGTGTTCATGAGGTGGGATCCCAAAAAGGCCATGTTGAAAATTTGGTGAAAAAATTCCTAAAAACAACAAAGTTTTAAACATACTGTAAATTGAAAACACCATTAAAATACATTATATGGCACTTGCCCTGATTCCTCAGTTCATGGTTCGGCTTTGAAGAGTGCAGATGTGTCTCAGTCCACAGAATATGGCAACATCCAATCTCCGGAGGTAAGCATAGGGTAATGGGGTGTGTGGGGTGGTTGGTGCTCAGTGAGAGGGTCAAGATGGGGAGGGGGATGGCTGGGACAATGAGGGACCATTTTCTTTTTTTTAGGTTAAAAAAACACTGAGGAACTGTGTTCTTTTTACAGCTAGAAGTAAATAAATATTTTGGAAAACTGGTGGTGGGCTCCCCAGTGTTCCACACTGCTGGGGAGAGAGGGGCTTGTAATGCGACATAGGGATTAGGCCCACCAATGTCAGCACATTCAATAAAACAATGAGCTGTGGGGGGGGGGGACTAAAATAAAAATATGGGGATGGTGATTGGAGGATGAGGGTGCCACTAGACACTAGAGACAGCAATAGGGGGTGCCACTAGACACCAGGGAGGTGGGGGTGGCACTAGATGCCAGGGGAAAGGGCAGCTCAAAGCTAACACTGCAGCTGGCAGCACAACTTCAGCTGTGGCTGCAGAAGTCAAGGAAATCACAGTGTTCTCATACAGAGAATGCTGGGGAAGTGCTCCTCTCACTAAGCTGGGCACCCAGGATTCTGGGTGCCCATAAATGATATTTGTGGGCAGCATGCAAAAACATGAACATCAGAATGTAGCTAAATGGGTCTCAATTAGCTAGCTTCTGATGTTTGTTTTTTTAAAATCCTGGCATTTTTATGTATTTTCCATGTTTGTTGTTTCATAGAAAACATCAACAAGATGGTGGTTGGGGGTGTGGCTTGGCTCCTAACAAGATGGCTGCCTGACTCTAGTGCTCTGCCAACCCCAGGGGTTTTGTTTTGTGATTTACACCACATAATTATATCAGATTTCACGGTGTAGCAGAAAAAATAATTCCTGGACAAATGCAGGACAGACCGTCTACTCATATTTTCTGAACGTTAGCTAGAAATCACACCGGAGCCAATTGCATATTTCTCCCTCAGCATGGCGTACAATGACACTAGAGATGGTCCTACAGGCCTCATCACACAGCAGATTAATATGTTCGCTGCCCTGATGCAGCGTATGTTGGACGTCACTTTTGCCTCAAATAATACCACACTGGCCATTCAACAAATGGATGCAAGAATGTGCCACACCAAATCAGAAGTTACCCACAACATGGAAGCCATCGATACACTCACCTCCACTGTTCATGGCCAAGAATGAACCATCCAACTGCTGCAAAATAAAATTGCTGATATAGAAAATAGGAGCCGTTGCAACAACCTACGGCTCCTGGGGTTCCCTTAGGGTGCCGAACTGGGGAATCCTTTGGATTTTCTGAATGATGTCTTGCCTGAAATCTTGCAACACGTACTATCTCCTAGCCTAGCAATAGAGCAAGCTCACAGGACCCTTAATCCCAGACCCAAATCAGGTGAGAGGCCTAGACCACTTATGGCTCATATTCTAAATTTTGCTGGCAAGGAATGGATTACCTCCAGGTCTAGGGAGCTCGGGGCTCTTTCGTGGCAAGGCCATAAAATCTTAATTTTTCAGGATTATTCTTGGGAATTGGCAGCCAAATGGAAAGAATATACTGAGGCCCACCACCTGATGCATTCTTTGGTGTGTCAACCCTCCATAATGCAGCTGGATGTGAATGGGGCCCCTGTCTCCTATTCAACACCAGTAGCCGTTATGGACTACCTTCACCGCAACTGGCCCCCCGGTCCAGATCCAACCTTTCAGTGCTCCAAAACAATAATTCTGGCCACTCCAGGGCAAAAAACTTGTTGACTGAGGCACCAAACATGGGGGGGGGGATCTCCAACGTAGCTACACATTTCAAGGCGCTGCTTTGGGCCTTCCAGCCAGATTCCGTAAACAGCAACAGTCTGGTCGGCATGCCAGAGGAACGCACCTGCAAGATTGGGAGGCAGAACAAGGTCTTCAGTGGAAAGAGTCAGCAGGGATCCATGTTTCAAGCCTTAACAGATTTTCCACCCCAAACCACTTCACAGCACTGGCCCCCATAGAACTGTTTGGAACCGAGGAGTTTCCTGATTACCCAGAGGAGGAGATGGTGCAGAAGGCCTCCGTCACTAAAGCTGAACTAAAATAATGGACAGTGGAGGAGCCTCCTAGCACAGCCTCCCATCCACCGCACTGCTCATTGTAAACTTTGGATCTTGGCCCAGACAAGATGGCACTCCAATCCTTAATCAAAGCAGAGGTATCCCAGGGGAAGACATCGCTGGACCAGAGATAGAGAAGTGTCCTTTTGAATATTTTTCTTGCAGTCGAGGCAAGGTTATGGGTTTAGGGGGAGATACTCGGGCACTCACTGCTTGTAGTCCCCTGTTAAATTAATGATTAAGGAAAGGGAGGTCCATAGTTCTTATCCCCACCACTACCCTTTAGGGAATACAGGCCTTTGTATTTGCCCAACCATTTAGAAAGGTGTTCCTAGGATGCTGTGCATTGCCTGAAGTTAGCTATTGTTGTAGCTGGCCAGTTCTTTACAAAGTTATGTCATTTCTGGTTACACTTGAGGTACTATTCCAAGTGCCTCTCAAGGAGGGTGGAGAGAGGGATGTCTAGTGTAAAGGCATGTTATGGGTTAAAAGTAACAGGATGTCCTCCCTTTTTCCTTTTCCTTGTGGTCACCAGTTCACCAAGTTATTATCGTATCCCTTCATGACTGAAGACTGCTTGTCAACTTATATTGCATTGATGCTGTGTGCCACAACGATGCCCCCTTCCTTCTTCCCTGGCCCCCCTGCATTAAGGGTAGGGGACATGCCAGGACACTGAGACATGTCACTGATCCAGTCTTTCAGCTAATCATGCACTCCGTACTTACGGATGCTACACCACTATTCTCATGTGCTCTCTGGGCGAGTGACAGCAACCTGTGGAGTGCTTATTTGACAGAGTTTATTCCCCCGGGAGGATACAGCCTAGTTTCGGTCAGCCTATATGTACCCTTACACTTCCAACTTTCTTGGAGGTGTGAGATCCCACTTTTCAGTGGACCTCTTATCTGATACACCTCCCCAATGGAAGGGTGGGTTAGGCCTGAGAGGATCTTGTATCCTCGGCCTGTCAAACTGACCTTTTCCACTGCGCAGTTAGGTGCAAAACTTGTAAATAGTTTATGCAGTATTATTTTTTCAGGTTACTGTTTTTATATGCTGCAATATGTTCTTTATGCAAAACCTACGCTGCAAGGATTTATCAGCTGTTGCCCACAGGCCCTCTCTGCCCAGGGAATGTCCTAGTTAGCAATGGCTTGTCTCACCTGTCCTGGAGCTCTCAACTGGGCCTTTGCTCTCACCGGCTGCTTATGCCATATCCTTAATGATTTTCCTTTGATCACTTGACTATGGCTGACATCTCCTTTGTCACCTGGAATGTCTGGGAGGCTAAACACTCCTATGAAATGAAAAAAGGTATTGATGAAGCTGAAGAGAGCGAAGACCCAGGTTGCCTTCTTGCAAGAAACAAAACTAACCAGACAGGATCATGCATACCTGGTGAGAGACTGTGGGAAAGGAGATTCATGCTAGTGCTCCTATGAGGAAAAGAGGTGTGGTTATACTGTTGCACAAATCCCTACCCTGGTCTATTTTAAGTAAGTAAGTCTGAACCTCAGGGCAGATGGATTCTGGCCTTGTTAGATAAACCAAACGGGTACATTCTTTTGGTGAATATTTATGCCCTGAACGAGAATGACCCCACCTTTTTTCTGGACTTATCGATCAAAATAGAAGCCAAGAGTGAAGACAGATACTGTACACCCATTATTATGGAGGTAGACTTTAACTTTATTCTGGTTTCGGTCCTAGATAGGAGTGGCCAAGGTAAGGAAACACACACCAGAGATGTGCAGGCTACGATGCGGCTGAGCTCTGAATTCCAGTTAGTTGATATATGGTGCCTCACCCACCCCAAGGAATGAGACTACACTTTCTAATTGGGGGTCCATGGAACCTTCAGAAGGTTAGATTTCTGGCTGATCTCTCAAACCCTTACAAGAGCCATCCTTGACACCAGAATTCTGCCTACTGTTATTTTGGATCATGCCCTGGTCCATCTGTTACTTTCCATGGGTGTCTCATCTCCCCGCTCTCCTACTTGGAGGCTTGACTCTCTTCTCATGCAGAGCCAACAGTTTATAGAGTGGGTGCAGTCCGAAACCAGACTGTGCCTACAGGACAACCCTATTCATGATACCTCTGCCCAAAACACATGGGAACATACAAAGCATGTATTTTTTTTATTATGTAACACTTTACTTGCCTCCGGTGTGGAGCGGGCCACAACAACCACCAGCCACCGGCACCCACGCCCCAGACCAGGTCTGATGTACACTACTGTGCCTGACTCACACAGGCCCCAATTAAATTAACAGAACACCCCCCCTAGGGGGCCCATGACCAGGAACGAGGTGGCCACGTCTCTCATGTCTGGGGCATGGGGCTCGGCCATGAGCCACCTCGGTCACCCCACAATTTTCCACCTTTTACTTCCCCAGTGGGAGCCGAACATGCAATGATGCCTGATGCACTTACGTTCAGGTGTCCGCCACTCTCCCTCCCCTTTGTATACTTGCCACTGACAGTATGCCTAGCCTCTGCTAGGCACTGCTGCAGCGTGACACATGCCCTGAACCCGACTGACCCAGAGGTAGGAGAGCAGTCATGGAACACTCAATCCTACCTCTCCTCTGCCAGCCCCTGGCAGCCAGAGTCCATTCCCGAACCTGGGTCACTGGCATGGCATGAGGTGTGGCATCCAGCGCCTCAACCCGCCAGTCCATAGAAGGCATGTATGAGGGGGAAAATCATGGGCTACGCAGCATATAGGAGGAAGGATAAAGAGCGAGAATTGACTGAGCTGAAGGGGGAACTTGCCACTGCTGAAAAGACTTTTAAGGCCAAGTCCCACCCCACCCCTCACTCTGCCTGTGGCCGACAGGTTCTCTTACTTTGTATGAGAATAAATGAACTCCTGTCATGAAAGGCCAATCTATGCTTCAAATATGGCACATCTTTTGGGGGGGGACAAAAGTGGGAAAATAATGGCATATCAACTCCAGAAGCAGCAGGTGAATAGGTATATTACAGGGCTTAAAGACCCTACATCTGGAGAGGTAAAAAAAAAATCTCATCAGGTGAATGAAATCATGGCAGCATTTTACTTGCAGCTGTACACCTCATCCCGAGCTGAAACCAGCTCTGACACTCGTAAGTTCCTAGACTCCATATCCCTCCCCAAACTATCAGTAGCCCAGAGTTCGGCCCTTGAGATCCTCTTTTCCACTGAAGAGATATCAACAGCCCTACTATCTCTTAAAAAGGGGAAGGCCCTGGGGGGTTGCTTCCTTGTGGACTTCCTGCAAGCCATGGCACCTTTGATTGCCCCATTGCTTTGCCAGGTGTACACCTAATCCATAGAGGTTAGTATGCTACCTCGCACTCTCCATGAGGCAATAATAAATGTTCTCCCCAAGAAAGGGAAGGACCCCATGGAGGCTGCCAGCTACCACCCCATATCTTTGATAACTCTGACAGTAAGGTTTATGCTAGGGCTTTAGCCAACAGACTAAATCCCCTTTTACCCTGTCTGATCCATCTGTACCAAACTGGATTTATACAAGGGAGATACAGTACTAACCATATTCGAACACTTCTCAGTCTCATATATCTAGCAAAATGATCGGATACTCCAGCAGCTGCCCTGGCCATTGATTTTGAGAACACGTTTGATTCAGTGGAATGGGATTACTTCCATACTGTCTTAGACCACTTTGGATTTGGACCCCATTTTCGGGCTGCCATCACAGTTCTCTACACTTTTCCAGAAGCACAGGTACTCACCAACTCAATCCTATCCATTCCCTTCCCACTTCACAGAGGTACCAGACAGGGATGCCCCCTTCCCCCCATCTGTTTATACTAGCTGTAGAACCCCTTGCTACTTCAGTCCAGCAAGACCCTCATATCAGGGGGATACATTTGGAGAAGTCTCACTTCTTCATGCTGATGTATGCTGATGACTTGTTGGTCCCTCTAGAGGATGCACAGTCCTCAATCCCCCCCACTGGCCCTTCCAAACCATTTCACTTACATTTCTGGGCTCAAAGTCAATCAAAACAAAACAGAGATACTCCCCCTTAATCTGAAATGTCATCCTCAAAGTATCCCCCATTCTCGTCTTAAGTGGTCGTAAGACCCCATCATATACCTGTGTATCAAAGTGGGGGCTAATACTGACAAATAGTGGGATAACAATCTGGCCCATTGATATCTGAATGTAAAGGAGAACTGGAGTGATGGAGTCGGCTGCATCTCACCATGGTGGGTAAGATTGCCGCCGCTGAAATATTGATAGAACCCAAATTGTTTCACTTAATTTTGCACATCCCTTTATATCTACCTCTACATTGGTACCGGAAGCTGGATGGGATGATCGGCTCCTTTCTGTGGGGAGCCAGCCACCCTCAGAACAGTCGGAATGTGCTCAGGGTGCACTGGTCTCAAGGGGGCTGGGGGACTACCCTGGATGGAAGGGTATAAGCTGGCATATCACTGTTCTCAAACTCTGCAGTGGTTTCTATCCCACTCCAATAGTTCCCCCCAGTGGCTAGAGATAGAACAAAAACTTGCGGATACCCCTATGTTGGCCTCTTTACTGTGGAAGGACACATCCCATGTTTTTCCAACCCATCCTACCCTAGGACCCTCTATCCAGTACTGGAAGACATTACACAAAAAACTGGGTACCCATCCCTGCCCTTTGTCCCATATCCCACTATGGCATAAACCCCTCTATTATGATAGGGGGGATCCCTAATACTATGGCCAAAATGGAAGGACAGAAGCATTCTCTTCCTCAGACCTGCTGATCCCCAACACTAGAGTGGTGGACACTTTCCAAAATCTGAAGCTTCGGTGGTCATTACCCACATCCAACTTCTGGAGGTATTTGCAGATACATGACGCAGTCAAAATCCTCCTCTCCCCTGCCTCAAGCCCACACTATGACTCCTTTTAAACTTAACAGCTGGCTTCACCATCCAAAAGGGATGGCAGGGGTAATATATTCTGCAGTAAGGGATGCCCTGTCAAACCCGTCACTCTCATCAAAAAATAAATGGGAAAAGGCCCTAAACAAACAGCTCTTGGACCTCGAGTGGGCTCAGTGTTGGAATACAGGGCATACTGTCTAAAGAGATGCCAGGAGCAGACTAATTCACAACAAAATTCTGCATTCTTGGTACAGGAACCCTGTAGTATTAAAGAAGGCTAAGGTAATGACGAATGATCACTGCTGGCATTGCCAGCAGCCTGGAGGGGATCTATTTCATATCCTCTGGCAATGTCCTCTCATCTCCCCTATATGGCTAAAAGTGTCACAGGAGGCTAGTAGGATTCTCTATCATCCAATACCTCCTCTAGCCCCTCTGTTACTGCTTAGCTTAAGGGCAGAGGCCCCATATCTTACTTCTCATGAGTTCAGGTGGCTCATGTTGCTCAGCATGCAAGTGAAATGTATCATTCTTAGGAATTGGAAAAGCCCTACCATGCACACCATTACCGAAATTTTCTCAGCTTTCGCTGTAGTACATGAATTGGACAGGCGCTCTTACCTGATACTTGGACAGGTAGAGAAATTCCAAATGTGTTGGGTACCTTATATGGCATACCTGGCTTGCAGGGCTGGCATAGGTTGAGGTTATTTCAGTATGGATTATACCCTAACAGCAATTGTTTATATGGCTACTGACTTTTCTTCCTGAATTAGATATGCAAGCAGCAGTTTTTTCCTTTTGTCTGTAAAGTTGGTTTATATATAGTTAAGGCAGTATTATTTACATGATTTTTTTTAACAACATTTCATGGTGTCTGCATGGTGAAAATTCAATATTTCATTGAAAAGAATGAATTTACAAACGAGTAGTTGAAAATGTAAAAAAGTAACACTTTAATTGCTTTTACTATATAAAAAATGAATAACGAAGCTAGGGCTATTAAAAACAGAATTAAGACAGTGAAACAAATTTTTTTTTACTGTGCAAAATCTGCTAAATCAGTTCCGCTGCAGCAGTGAATAAACGTTTAAGTTCTCTGCCTTGATACTGCATCTGTTAACAGTCAGCATGGCCATGTAATAGGAAAATGAGAACTCCACACTAGCGCTGTGTACTGAGATGGACAGACAACTCAGGGCAATATTACTTAAATTCAGAAATCTGTCCTTACAAGAGATCCAGAACTGTACAATATATTTTTCGCCGTTGCAGAGTTGATTGCACTGAACATCTTTAATGTAAGATCTCAGTTCAGCTCTTGTTCACAGGTTCTCTTCAAATGTCAGGATATTGGATCATATCTCCTCCTCAGACACTGCCATGGTAGAAAGGCTGGTGGGGTCGAATATGCAGACAGCAGCAGGGAATTTAGCAGCAGACTGATGAAACCTGCCTGTCCCTGACATGTAGTTTTGAATTTTTAGGGCACATGCAGACATTGTGTTTTTTAGTTGTAGGATATGAAGTGCTTTCTGCTTTAACTTCTAAAAATGTGGCAAAGTCCAGCAAATCATCAAAAACTAGGTGATACTTGATCTCATCACCTTCATATTTCTGCAGCATCTGCATCAAAGGGGAGGCATTGACAGCTACTTCATTAATTTCAAAGACCACAGTTTGAGTTGATGCTAAATTAACAACTTCTGAGAGAAATCAAACCAGTAGTTGAGTAGCATCCTCTGGAGAGAGGGGGCAAATCCTTGTAGCTAATATCACTGCTGGGAGAAAGCTCCTTCTAATTTTAAAGCAAGCCTTTGTTTTTTGGGACAAATATATTCGGGGTTTCTGTCATCACAAGACCTCACACATGAGTGGGGCTTGTGAGTGCATTGTATAAAACTTTTACTTTTTTTACAAGTAAGCGAGTGAATAGTGGGAGGCACGTCATCACTTCCTGGTCCTGCACACCTTAAAAAGCCCGCTGTAGCGAGCGGGGTGAGCGTGCGTGGGGCCATGCATGGAGATGAGCGCAGAGACATGCGCATTCTGCATGGGTCTGCTGTGTCCGCTGAGGAGGCTGGGAGCTGGGTCACACACATATTTTGTAAATAGCACAAAATTTAAAAATTAAAAATGGAAGGCCCTTTTAAAATGTGCACTGAGTGTCAAATGTTCATGAGAGGATTACAAGTTGATTTATTCATTTGTGATAAATGTAAACTGGTAGAGATGTTGAAAGAAGAAATTACATGTTTGTTAGAAACAAAATCAGAAAATGAAGAGATTGTAAGTTTGGAGAAATTTATTGACTCTATGGTCTCCCAAATAGGAAGCAAGGAACAGGAAAACAATAGTTGTAAGGATGTAGGAAAACATAATACAAATTTAAGTCTAGAACAGGAAACAGAAGAATGGGCAAAGGTAACCAAAGTTAAAACTAGAAAAAGAAGAGGACAAATTTATAATAGCGCACCCATAACACTACAAAACCGATTCACAGCACTACAAATTGAAGATCCAGGAGAAACTAAAAGTGAGACTATTCATGAACCAAGTCCACAGGCACAAATTCAGGATAATAGTGAAGCTAAGCATCAAAATAGGGACTTAGTGGTAATAGGAGATTCTATGATTCGAGGTATGGACACTATGTTATGCAGAGGAAGAAATGAATATACTACAGTGATCATGTTACCAGGAGTAAAAATACAAAACATATGCCCACTTTTGGATGGATTTCTGGAAAATACTACAAACCCATTGGTGTTATTGCACGTAGGGACAAATGATATTCAACACAGAAATTTACAAGATATTTTTCTAGGCTTCCAGAACACTCTAATTAAAATAAAACAAAAAGGGGGAAGTATAATAATATCCAGCATACTACCAGTATTTGGTTATCATTCAGCTAGAACTTCTAAAATGAATACACTAAATAGATAGCTGAGAGAACTGTGTAGAAAAGAAATAGCAGAGTTCTTGGATAATTCGGCAGCATTTAGTGACCCAAATTTGTTCAAGCAAGATGGACTCCATCTTGAGAGGGTAGGGACTAGATATCTAGCTAAGAGATTTAAAGAAGCTACTAGGATTGATTTAAACTAAATGAGAGGGGGCAAGGGGGACAAGAAAGAGAAAACACAAAACACGGAAATAATGTTCATAAATTAGGTAAATCTGATATGTGGAATTGCATGCTTCAAAATACTAGAAGTTTGAAAAATAAAATGGGAGAATTTAGAAATATATTGTCTGCTAAAAATATACATATAGCAGCAGTAACAGAGACATGGTGGGACGTAAATGATGACTGGGATCAGGCCATAGCTGGGTATACTTTATATAAACAGTCTAGATTATATAGAAAGGGGGGAAGGGTGGCCCTTTATATAATAAATAGTATAAAGTCAGAAAAAATATCTATGTACATTGATATGATTGACCAATTATGGGTCAAAATAATACTGTCACATAACACCAAAATAGTATTGGGACTTATCTATAGATCTCCTTCATCAACTCCACAAAACAATAAAAGTTTGATAGAAAAAATGTTGTCATTAAATCCAGCAGACAAAATGTTAGTCCTAGGGGACTTAAATTTACCTGGAATAAATTGGGGAACATCACTTACAGCAACACTCTTAGAGAGTTTTTAAATGCATGTGACCAAATTGGATTAGTACAGTGTGTTGAAGATCAGACAAGGGGACAAAATATATTGGACTTAGTTCTAACAAATATGGGAGATATACTAAGTGAATGCAAGATAACTGCACCCTTAGGCACAAGTGACCATTCCAAAGTTGAATTTAAATGAGCTGAACTACTAAATAAACAAAGGGGTAATACAATTACCTTTGATTTTGGCAAAGCAAATTTTGCCAAGATGAAAGTTAACCTCTCAAAATGGCAGTGGAAAGAAGATTTTGATAATAAATCATTAAATGATATATGGGAATTTTTTTTCCACCAAGATTAAGCAGCAAGAAATGGAAAACATTCCTGTTAAACAAAAGTATACCCCAAGAAATAAAAAAATACAGTGGTGGACACCTAAAATCAAAAAATTAATAAATAGAAAACATAGGCTTTTTAAAAAGTGGAAAACAAATAGATCAAACAAAACTAGGATTCAATATACACAAATAACAAATCTACTAAAAAAAAACAAATTAAGAAGGCTAAAATAAACTATGAAATAAACTTAGTAAACAGAGTTGAAGGAAATCATAAGGCCTTTTATGCTTACATAAACAACATTAAGGGGAACTCAAACAGTATAGGACCGTTAAAAAAAATAAATGGGGATTTTACATCGGATAATAAAGAAATGGCTGCTATAGCAAATGAATATTTCTCGACAGTTTACAATAAAAAAAAGGGTTTATATCGTCTATATTATCTGATTCAAATCCAAAAGATAGAATAGTATTAAAACAAATTGAAGTCAAAGAAAGATTGGCTAAATTAGATCTAAACAAATCCCTGGGTCCCGATGGTTTTCCCCCAAAAGTACTCAAAGAATTGGCAGAGATAATAGCCCCCCCATTAACATACATATTTCAAAAATCATTGGATACAGGGGAAGTAATTGATTGCTGGAAATTGGCAATTGTTATCCCAATCTATAATAAGGGTAACAAGATGGATCCTGCAAACTATTGACCTATTAGTCTTACTGCTATTCCCTCCAAAATATTGAAAATATTAAAAGATAAGATAAATGAAAATCTAGAATTAAATCATCTTATTGATCAATTTCAACACGGATTTGTGAAGGGTAGGTCATGCCAGACAAATATGCTAGCATTTTATAACAACGTTATAGACAGACTTGATATGGGAATCCCTGTGGATGTGCTATTCCTTGATTTTTCCAAGGCTTTTGATAAGCTCCCCCACCCAGAATTATTATAATAAATGAGTAAATTGACTATAATGCCATATATAATAAACTGGGTTCAAAACTGGTTAGAAAACAGAAACCAATGTGTGTGTATTAGATCTGAGTTTTCTGAACAGTTGGAGATGACTAGTGGGGTTCCCCAGGGTTCGGTGCTGGGCCCTTGCTTGTTTAATCTATATGTATCATCTCTTCAAATAAAACATGATTCCGTTTGGATACAAACATTTGGAGATGACTGTAGGATAGGTGCAGAAATATATATTAGTCAAAATTCATCAAACTTACAAGATACAATTGATAACATAGATATATGGACAAATAAATCTAAGTTGACATTAAATCATGGCAAGTGTTTTGTTTTGCATTTGGGAAATAGAAATCCAAAAATATCCTATAAATTAGGAAATATTGTGTTAAAGACAATAGATGAGGAAAGGGATTTGGGTATTACAGTTTCTAGTGATATGTCTTTTTCATCACACTGTCAAAAAACAGCCCAAAAAGGAAATAGAATCCTAAATTGCATATTAAGACATATATCATCTAGGAGTAGGGCTGTTATTATGCCATTGCACATATCACTGGTTAGACCAATCATGGAATTTGGTGCTCAGGTTTCGACACCATATAAAAAACAGGATATTGCATTGTTGGAGAGAGTTCAGAGGAGAGCAACTAAAGCAATACACAATATGGCAGAGAAAAATTATGAAACCCATTTAACAGAGTTGAATATGTATTCCCTGGAGGAGAGAAGGAAAAGAGGGGACATGTGCCTAGTGCACAAGGCTTGGAAAAATAATGATCTTTGGGAAATTACTGGTCTTGAATTGAACAAAAGTGTACATAACACTAGGTCTCATCCAATGCAGTTAACAGCACCAAATAGAAAAAAAGTACATAGTACATGGTGGTTCAGCCAAAGAGTTGTACATGACTGGAACAGACTACCACTGGAGGTTGTGACCAGCCAAACAACTGCTGTGTTTAAATCTAGATGGGATATATATATATATATATGAATGAAATTAGAGTTTAAAACTAGATGGCGAGCATATAGGACGAAAATCCATTTTAGCTCAGTATCATTCTTATGATTCCTATGTTTCCTATGATTCTGAACAAGCAGTGCTTTCATCTTGAAAAAATTCAATATATTCATTTATGTGCTCTGAATGTTAAAAAGCTGCATGAAACCAGGAGTTACAGCATGTATTTACGGGCATCGGTGATAATGCATGAGATATATCTTTTGTTGCAAGGAACTGCTTGAACCTTGCTTTGTGTGCAGGTCATGCAGTGAATGCATTTTTTACAAACTATAAATTCATTCACTGAAGTGTAATTTTTGCACCAGATGTCACCAGGTAGGTTCAGTAGTTATGCAGAGCAGGTGACATGTACACCATTCAGCAAAACTTGTTTTTAACTGGACTCCCAGCACTTGTTCATATACATGGCATTATCTGTCATGAACGCAGCAAGGTTAGTATATGAAATATTAAACTTCTCAAGACCGTTCAAGACAGCTTGTGACACAGTCTTGTAATTGGTAGCCTGTAAAATGATGCAGTCCAGCAATATAGGCTCTAATTTGGTTTCAGTGTTAATTTCACCAGCAGCAGAATGGATTGATGGCACAGCTACAACATTTAAAATATATCTGTCCTGTATGTCTGTGGTCTTGTCACAAATAATTGACACATACGCTGCTTCTGAGACCCTTTTTGTAATGTCTGCGATATGGTAGGAAAAAACTTATGGCAGATACTCAGTTCGTAGCCACTGCAATGTAGGAATGACACCTACAGATTTAAGATTCTCCTCGAGGTAATTGTGCAAGGTAAGGTTATCTAGTGTGTGCAATGGTATGTTAGCAGCTGTAAAAGCTTCCGCTAATGAGAAAAGAGCTGCCTTTCTGGTCTCTTGATGGGCCAATTTTGTGCTAAAAAGTTCATGTACCATGACTTGCATTTCTACAGAGGCAGAGGCTTTAGCTTCCAGCTTTCTTTTTTTTTGCCAGGTGGACAGAGACTTCTAGATGTCTGCCACAGGAAGCCTTCCACTTGTGGTCTACAGCTATATTGCAGGTTGAGCAAAATGATCTGACCAGAGACATGAAAGGTACTCTTTTCATACTGTGACAACCTCTGCTTAGCAATCACATTTCCAGTTTTAGATGCAGGTGAAGGTTTGTTTGGCACAGACATTGTTGTAAATTGAGGAGCTTTCAGCATTGTCTGGTTTGAATTCAGTAAGTAGCAGGTGGTGATTTAATAGTCTTCTTTTTTCAGATCCAGCACAAAGAATGAACACTGGAAGGTACAACTTTCCGAAAACCTTAAGCCTTGACTTTGTATCAGCAGCAGTACCTCCTACTTGGTTGTGGTTGCCCACTCTACAAGATTAGGTAGATGCCTGATCCCCCTGAAATAGTTGGGGAATTCATTGTTTCCTCTCTGTTAAATGCCTGGCTGGACTCCTCTTGAATGGTGTAGTTTACCCAGGAGGTCCCACTGTATGTATCCGTTATACAGTACTGTGCCAGCATGCATTCCTGTATGTAATAATGCTGAGTTATCCCTCTTATGTGTTCCATGCTGTGTGTGTGTTAGGTTCTCCTTGTTCTTTTTTTGGGAAAAAAAAAAAACAATAAAACATTTAACTGGAAAAAACAAGATGGTGGTTGGCACAGCACAAAAAATGTTTGATGCCCTGCCAATTCAGTGGCACAAAAGGAAAAAAATGGCATTTGCAGCATTACATTTTAACTTTTGCCACAGAATGTTATTTGAAACACTCTACTTCACAAGCACAGGTTGGAAAACACTAAAATGAAAACACTTATAGCTAGGGAACCCTTTGATATTTTTTCACCAGACCTGTCAAAGGCATTACCTTGGGACATGACATATGTCCCCTGCAAGTTTGGAGTAAAACTTCCTTTCCAGGTAGGTGAGAGCAAAAAAAAAAACTATGTTAAGTATAGGAAAAAAGTAAGTTTTTCACAAAAAATGACACGTGGATCTCAGAAATCGCATGAGCTGCCATCACAAACATTTCCACGCATCAAGACCTTGCCTCCTAGACAACACATACACAATTTCAGCTCATTTCATCAGAGACAGCCAAAGGTATTAATGTGCAAAATTTGAGGTTTAACATTAAACAGGCTAGTCAACCCTAACTATAGGGGCGCTACTGCACACACGCACACACACACACACACACAGATATATACAGTATATATGTAACCCCCTTGTTACCCGAGGTTACTAGAATCCCAGTAAGACCTAGTGGTAGGCAAGGAAGGCAGCTTATGAAACTCCAGTTAAATGGGTTTCACACTCTCACTCTGTTCTCAGTCTCAGCTGAGACTGAGGGATGACATCACCAATAAAAATATCACAGCTGCATGACCCACATTGGAATCTGCAGCAAGGGAGTTGGTTAGAACATTGGGAGGTTTTGAAGCCTTCTTCATTCAGTCTTCAGTGAGTGAGTGTGAAGTTGGGAGCCTGCTCAGAAAGCAGCTCAGTGAAGGCTCTAAGAGCCTCAGTCCTGAGAGAGGGCTACTTTTAGTTTAAAAGGGTGTGTGTCTCCACCTTAAAGAGAGACACAGAAGATTACTGAAGTGGTGGAGACCACTGTTTTCGGGTCTCAGGGTCCCCTCCCTTCAGAGGGGAGGCAGGAAAGGTTTCCCTGCAGGTTCCTGGGGCAACCCCCTAGTTCTGCTTGTGAAGGAAAAGCTGCCTATGTGTTCCAGTGTTTATTTGGGAGAACAAGAAGATTTGTGAGTTGCCTGTGGGGCACCTGCAACGTGAGGGTGAGTGTCTGCTCTTGCTAAAAGGGCCTATGTTTTTCACCCTGGGACTTGTGTGACAATGTGGGGATTGAAGTACTAAAATAGTGGAAGCCTAGAGTAATGGGCTAAGCAAATTAAAAGTAGGTTCGAGTCCAGAGCTTGTTGGGCTGCAATTGATATGTAGAGGAGATGTGACAGATGTCTACCCAGAATCTACATTTGAAAGTTCAGTAAAGGAATTGTTCAATTTCCAGAGAAATGGCTGGGTATGGGCTGTGGGAGCTGGAGGTGGGTGGCCCCCCATCTTTAGTGACCAGGTTCACCTCTACGGATTTCTTCTGTGGATTTCTACTTTACCTCAGGCACTTGGCCAGTGATGAGGGAAGTACCCGGATGTGGAATTGTGAGGAAAATTCTCTCCAGGAGTTGAAGACTCTAGTGTGGTTTGGGGAGCCACAACAGGATAATTGGTTCATTCCTCAAATGGACTGAGAATTGGAAAATTGGTTCATTCCTCAAATGGACCGCGGATCAAGTGGCTGGCAGGGGAGCCGGGCCAGTGGGGAAAACTCAAGTAGTGTACAAGTCAGGCTGTGTACCCAAAGCTGTGTGCAAGTCTGGGCTGTGTGCCTGGTGGGTTTAGAGCCTGAGGGCTGGAAATAGTGATAAAGTGTTCTGTTGTCTCTGATCTGCATTTCCAGGAAATGTAGCCCAGTGGGGGGCCGTCTATGCTTTGTTTGGTCAGCTTATATGTGAATAAAAGCCACACTGAAGAATCCCATTCCTGGTTCTGGACATTACAGTTATTGCTTCCTGTGTTCGGATTTACTTGGGTGCCCCTGTGCAGAGTAGCCAAACCTAGGTCCCCTGTGCCGAGTAACCCCATCCTCCCCGAACCCAGTCCTCACCAGGTACTGCTGTCAGCTTCAACAGCATGCCACCTGTCATTTTGCTAAAAAGGCAGGGGTGAGGGGAAACAAAAATGGAGGCACCGCTTTGGATTTTATTCTGGGAGGAAGGTACTCAGGCAAGGGGTTAGCATTTTGGCTATCTGGCAGTGGGTAGCCCAAAAAGCTGAAGCAATTTCCCTAGTGTTGCTGTGTGCTGTGGATCTTGTGTTGCTGTTTAAAATTGTCAACTGTTTACCAAGGAGCAGTAAAGCCAAAGAGTGTGCCCTTGTCCTGCATCAAATTGTTTACAGCGTTTTTGCCTGCTTTAAAAATGAACTATGGTAAAGAAAAGTGTGGAAGACTAGGGGTAGCAACAGGAAAATTGTGCCCTGGATGTTTGAAATGCTTTTAAAATGAACTGTTGTAAAGAAAAGTGTGGAAGACTAGGGTTAGCAACAGGAAAATTGTGCCCTTGATGCTGGAAATGCTTTTTGAAATGAATGAGAGACTTGCAGGTGTAATGGCTATGTTAAATGGCTGAAATGGGCTCCCGCCGTGGAGTCAGTTGGTAAAGAAAAAAAGTTGCATTCTGCAGTTTAAATTTGCCTGCTCGATGATCGCTGTGAGGAGAAGAGCCCTTGCGAGGAAGAAGAGGCTCATTTGCATGGCGTCGTGTGATTGGTCAGGCTGAGATCAGTCCCGCCCCTCAGCCAGCTCTGCAGCGACTGCCCCAGCATTCGAGAGGCAGTGTGAGTGGAGTGCGTGTACTGGCTAATGGAGGAGCATTGCGGAGTGTTAAAATCGCTGTAAACTTGTTAAAAATAGACTTTCTTGTTTAAAATCGGGCTCAACCCGCTAATCGATCATTGAAATTGCAGAAGTGGTGGTTGAAAAGACGATCGGTAGGACTGCCCACCTGTTTCTGTTCTGAGGCCTCCAAGAACTGGCTGCAGGCCGTTTTTCCCCATCGCAGCAAACTGCTACTGATAACAGTAAGTAACAACCTTAAAATTGCTCAAACAGTGATTTTCTGCCCTATGCCATATAAATGTGTGTGAAGCAGTGTAGTTGCTTTGCAAGTAATGACTGTGTTAAGTCCTGCCAACAAGTACAAGTCTGTTAAGCCATTGACTGTGTGCATAGTAATGAATTCAGCCTCAGTTTAAAGTTTGAAGCCAGAGAGAGAGACTGTGGGTTGTAGCCAATGTGCAGCACTAGTTATACAGGCAATCCTGTGCTAAAAACCTGAAGCTTTAAGGGACTGTGAATCAAATAAATGTTACCAGCATGTAAAAAGTCCATGGAAAATCCTGTAAATGTGTTTAAAGCAAGAATAGAGCAAGTTGTGCAGTTTGAGCAAAAGTTATCAGTAGTTTGTGTAAATCAGAGCGAGTGGTTTGACCCAGATTCTGAATGTTGATGCACAGGAGTGCTGCCACCGCCATTACAGGGTGGGGTAGTAAAGTAAACACAGCAGCAGAGGAGCCATTTTACAACTAAAGAGTGTGTTCAATAAAGTGGGACTTTCAGTTACAGTGAACTTTGTTTGTTTTCTGCAGTTATGGCCTCAGGACCAGCTCGATACCCGGATCATGCCCGGGTTGCAGTAACAGCAGCAGTGAATAGACTGAGAGATATTGAAAAGTGGTGCTATGGAGGGCAACTGCCTCCTCATGTGGCGATTCCTGGTTTTCCAGTGCATGTATGTCAAATATGCTTGAGAGCTGGAAGGGATGTCTTCATGATTCCTCACTGTGCTGGATGCCTAGAAAAATATGGCTTGTATAAAGCGCCTCCAATCCGGTTGGCTCCCACATGGACAAAGGTTCAGGAATCTGCAGTTGGCAGCACACAGCACCAGGTGGAGCTTGTGGAGGAAGGCCCCTCGAAGGAGTGTGGCACAAAGCTAGAGGGTGCAGAGTTAGAGACAGAACCAGAAGTTGAAGTTTCGGATGCTGGATCCCAGAAGGAAAGTTCAGATAAAGCATCAATAGACCCCTGGGGGCTAGCCCAAGTATCTTAGGCGAAGACGAGATGCGGGAGGCCTTTAAGTGGGAGGTGTCGACCTCCGCACCTAGTGATGAGTGGATAGTCTCAGGAGTGAGGACGACTGCTCACTCCTGGGCTCAGATCCTCAGTGAAGAGGAAGATGAGGGGGAACCTATGTGGCCTTGTGAAAAAGGAACGGGTACACAGCCTCAAGATCTTGCCTCGGAGGAATTCATGGAAGAAAGTGGTGATGCCACTGCCCTGGCTTCGCAAGAGGAAGAAGTCATGGATCCGTTTCTAATTTCTTTAAGGATGCGCAGCTGGCAGAACCAGGACTGGCCACCCCCCAGCCAGGCCAGCGGTCTCAGATTGACCAAAGCAAGTAAAGAGGAGAGACTGGTTCATAGGAAGGCAAATGAGATCTATGGTATGACCTTTCCTACCTTTCCTCGGAAGGTCTGGGAGGAGATTGAGAACTGCAGGAAATCATGGATCTGGGATGAAGCCATGAAAAGTGTGCATCCTGGGACTAACAAGCATGTGAAAAACAGACTGTTTCACGAGAAGTATACTCAGTGGAAGAGAGGCAGGACACTGTTTATAGACAGAGTGCGAATAGCGGATGGAGAGGGACATGAAATCTCCCACTGTGTGAATTATGTGCGCCCAGATGGGGTAATAATTCAAGCTCCTGACCCCCGGTACTATTGGCCTCAGTGCAAGGACTTCCCAGTCAATGTGCCCATGCCTACTAAATGGAAAGCCGAGCAGTGGTAGTCAATACTGCCACACCAGACTGTGAAGTGCCTTTATTGATCCGCCAGTATGGACATCCAGGACTCAGGTGCCACACATTCATCAGTCTACAGTGTACTGGCCTTTCCAGAATCAATCAACTGGCCCACCAGATGACTTCAGATCCAGAGAGGACACCAGCCCAGCTGTATCCTGTTCATCACCTGGTACTCGGATGATGTCGGACCAGCTGTTTTCTTTTTGTTCCTGTTCTAAGGTTCCATCTCCAGAGATGACATCATCCCAGATGTGCCCTCCTGTGGTTCCCGGAAGATGTCCTCCCAGCTGTATCATAAGAAATGCTGCCAGGGATAGTCTTCGTCAGAGGTGCAGGTCAGTCACAAAATTTCCATTCTACAAGTGGCTGGTAAGTCCGAACTTTTCTATCTTTATGACATTGCAGTACACACCCTACACTAGCAGACTTCAAAATGTGTGAACTGTCCTCAAAGAGTCTCCCCTTCGGGACTTTGGCCTGTTAGAATTGTGCTTCACCGGGCTCCGGCCCAGGAGAGACTCTTTATTGGACTAGCTGTCGGGCATTGTGATCACTAGTTGGGACTTTTAAGGCACTCCATCCCCCCAAATGTGTATTGTAAATAATGTCATTGTTTTCTAATGTAAATACTGTTTTTCTATCTTTTTCTAAAAAAAAAAAAAATCTTTTTGGGATTATTCAGTGTTTTGATAGTAGGGGTTTTAGGTAGACTGTGTATGCAGATTAGGAGTGTGTGTTGTCTTTCTTGTTCTTACAGGTGTTCCTGGGAATACAAAAGAGAAGACAAGAAGAGGAGGAGGGGCTCATCGGAGTTCCTCATCAGAGCTTTAGTGTGTAAAAATTTAAAGTACTGTGGTGTTATTGTTATTATTACTGTATTAACCCTTTCCTTCCACAGGTGTGGTTGTGGGGGTAGGGAGGAGACAGTAACATGTTATAAAATGTGGTATTTTAATGGTGTGTGGTTGTAGGTTGCCCAAGGTCAGGGAGGTCCCAAGGTTGTTTTTGTTTTGGGGGTATTAGGTTAAAAGCAGATAGGTTTTCCCTAGAGGGTTGGGGATAGACAGGCTGTGGTCCTGAATGGCCATTGGGACCGCAGTGCTGATCTATCAGGGCTATGCTCTGGATAGTTCTACCAGAGCCACTAGGCGTCCATAGTAAGTGGATAGAGTAGAGGCTGATATGTCAGCTAAAGGCCTCTAGGCCCTTAGTGTTGCCTGCCTGTGCTTGCACATGGTAGGAGGGGGCCTGATCACCCCCCCCTCCGCAGGTAGCACATAGGGTGGGATGGCCTAAGGCCGGGTAAATAATGACTGCGGACAGTCATTTTCCTGGTCAAGGGCGAGTGTAACCCCCTTGTTACCCGGGGTTACTAGAATCCCAGTAAGACCTAGTGGTAGGCAGAGAAGGCAGCTTGTGAAACTCCAGTTAAATGGGTTTCACACTGTCTCACTCTGTTCTCAGTCTCAGCTGAGAAAGAGGGATGACATCACCAATAGAACTATCGCAGCTGCATGAGCCACATTGGAATCTGCAGCAAGGGAGTTGGTTAGAATGTTGGGAGGTTTTGAAGTCAGTTTTCAGTCAGTCTTCAGTGAGTGAGTGTGAAAGTTGGGAGCTTGCTCAGAAAGCAGCTCAGTGAAGGCTCTAGGAGCCTCAGCCCTGACAGAGGGCTACTTTTTGTTTAAAAGGGTGTGTGTCTCCACCTTAAAGAGAGACACAGAAGATTACTGAAGTGGTGGAGACTGCTGTTTTTGGGTCTCAGGGCCCCCTTCCTTCGGGGGGACAGGAAAGGTTTCCCTGCAGGTTCCTGGGGCAACCCCCTAGTTCTGCTTGTGAAGGAAAAGCTGCCTATGTGTTCCAGTGTTTATTTGGGAGAACAAGAAGATTTGTGAGTTGCCTGTGGGCACCTGCAACGTGAGGGGTGAGTGTCTGCTCTTGCTAAAGGGCCTATGTTTTTCACCCTGGGACTTGTGTGACAATGTGGGATTGAAGTACTAAAATAGTGGAAGCCTAGAGTAATGGGCTACAAATTAAAAGTAGGTTCAAGTCCAGAGCTTGTTGGGCTGCAATTGATATGTAGAGGAGATGTGACAGACGTCTACCCAGAATCTACATTTGAAAGTTCAGTAAAGGAATTGTTCAGTTTCCAGAGAAATGGCTGGGTATGGGCTGTGGGAGCTGGAGGTGGGTGGCCCCCCCCTCTTTAGTGACCAGGTCCACCTCTACGGATTTCTTCTGTGGATTTCTACTTTACCTCAGGCACTTGGGAAGTGATGAGGGAAGTACCCAGACATGGGATTGTGAGGAAAATTCTCTCTAGGAGTCGAAGACTCTAGTGTGGTTTGGGGAGCCACAACAGGATAATTGGTTCATTCCTCAAATGGACCATGAATTGGAAAATTGGTTCATTCCTCAAATGGACCGCGGATCAAGTGGCCGGCAGGGGAGCCGGGCCAGTGGGGAAAACTCAAGTAGTGTACAAGTCAGGCTGTGTACCCAAAGCTGCGTGCAAGTCCGGGCTGTGTGCCTGGTGGGTTTACAGCCTGAGGGCTGGAAATAGTGATAAAGTGTTCTGTTGTCTCTAATCTGCATTACCAGGAAATGTAGCCCCATGGGGGTCCGTCTATGCTTTGTTTGGTCAGCTTATATGTGAATAAAAGCCACACTGAAGAATCCCATTCCTGGTTCTGGACATTACAGTTATTGCTTCCTGTGTTCAGATTTACTTGGGTGCCCCTGTGCAGAGTAGCCAAACCTAGGTCCCCTGTGCCAAGTAACCTCATCCTCCCTGAACCCAGTCCCCACCAGGTACTGCTGTCAGCTTCAACAGCATGCCACCTGTCATTTTGTTAAAAAGGCAGGGGTGAGGGGTTACATATATATATGTATATTGCAAACAAATTTATTTGTTCATGCATCAGTTAGGATTAAACCAACAAAAGTAGGGAAATGCGGCCTTAGGGTTTCCAACCCTAACATCCCATTCCCCACCCTACACAGACCCACAGGCAGGGGGGGTCTGTCTTAGGGCCATGAACCCTAATGCTCACCCCGTTCCATAACAAAATATGGTAACATTGGTACAGCATAGGAGAATGGGATGAGCATTAGGGTTTATAACCCCAAGACAGACCCCTGTGCCTGTGGGTCTGTGCAGGGTGAGCAATGGGGTGTTAGGGCTGGAAACCCTAATGCCACATTTCCCTACTTTTGTCAGTTTAACCCTAACTGATTCATTAATTGAGTTTTTTGCAATTTATTTCCTAACTTTTTGAGACAGTGTAATATCCATTGTTGTCATTGCAGTTGGAAGCACAGGGCCCATCTGCCATCACTAGCCTCAGTGGCAAAATACTGTTGGAGTTGCACTATGGGTGTGTGAGAGCACATTACAGGTGAGAGCACGGGATCCTTCAGGCCCTGTGCTCACATCTGCTATAACTAACCTGAGTGGCAACATACTGTTGGGGTTATAGTATAGTGGTACGGGGAGGGGAACATGCACTATGTAAACAACTCCTACCACCCCATTGATGTCCTTACAGGTGGGAGCACAGGGCCTGAATAAAAAATGGGATTACACAATAGTGGTGCAAGGGGGGGGCACAGGCAGTATCTTAACAGCTCCAATTACAAACAAGGAAATCAACTCACGAACAAGGATTCCCTTTTTCAGGAGCAGATGGCCAAAATTAGCATCCTTGTTCATGAGAAAATTCCTTGTTTACCATCTTTGTTCATCACTGGTGAACAAGGAAATTGGCTCACAAGCAAGGATTCCCTTTTTCAGGACCAGATGGCCAAAAACTAGCATCCTTGTTTGTGAGAAAATTCCTTGTTCACCATCCTTGATCGTCACTGATGAACAAGGAAATCAGCTCATGAGCAAGGACAGTAGTTTGGCCATCTGGTCTTCAAAAACAGAAATCCTTGTTCACCAGTGATGAACAAGGACTCACAAACAAGGAAGTTAAGGAGTGACAAACAAGGATTTAAAATGTTAAAAAACATAGAAAACAGGAGCAAACAAATGTGGGAAACAACAAAGATGATCTCATCAACTCTCAGTGAGCAAGAAACATAGTTACATGTCTCAAACAGACATCCCTGGGCAGAGTTATGATAGTTTTTTCCGGTCAAAATGAAAAAAACAAGATGTCGACTCACAAACAAGGAATTTTTTTCTGATTAACAAGGATTGGTCCCTTGTAAACAAGGAATGCCCCCTCACAAACAAAGATCCTTGTTCATACCATGCAGCTATTTTGAAAAATGAAAATCGTATTGAAAATTATGGGAACTTAAAAATGCCATAGGTTTGGAATGGATTAATATATTCAACAAATAAATGCTGGTCTGTTCTGTAACCCAGGCTCTTTCTACTACAGACATTGCAGACCAAAATTCAACACTGTCTGTGTGCAATGCAAAGAGAAAAAAACTGCAAAAACTGGAAAATTTTCAGTTTTTTTCACTATCCAGATCTCAGAATCCGCAAATCCAACCAGAACAAAACTAGACACATCAACAGATCGACCCCAGTAGACCATACGTGCAATATTTTGTGATAATTCATTGAATGGTTGACAAGTTATTAAAGTGCAAAATTTGAGATTTAACTTAGAAACTCATGCTCAACACTAACTATTGTGGAGCTACTGCGCCACTATAATATCTATCTATCTATCTACCTACCTATCTATACAGTATTCATTGCAAAAAACTCTGCTAATGCATCAATTAGGGTTGATATGATAGCAACAAAGTTTTTGAAATTTGGTGTTAGGGTTACCAACCCTATCACTCCCACCCTCCACATACCAACAGGCATCGGGGTGTGAATTGGGGTCATCTGCCCTAACTCTCACCCCATTCCATGTGTAAGGAAGCTGGGATCGTACAGTATAGGAGAATGGGGTGAGAGTTAGGACTGAGGATCCCAAGGCACATCCTGATGCCTGTTGGTGTGTAGAGAGTGGGGGTGGGGTGTTGGAGTGGTAGGGTTGGTAACCCTAAAATTGAATTTCCAAACTTTTGTCACTGTAATGAGAACCCTAACTGATGTGTTAATGAAGTTTTTTTGCAATTGATTTCCCTTCTTTTTGAGAAGGTGTAATGTTACTCATATGTGGTTGTGGGAACCCAGGGCCCCATCATGCATACATTTTGTAATTGTCTCTGATTTTCATGTAAAAATATTTTAACAATATCACATGTCCCTGTGGGAGTGCAGGGCTCCTACTATTGCATAATGTAGGGCTCTGCGCTCCCATTATTGCATAATGGGATCCATATGTGGGAGCGCAAGTCCCAGGGCCCTGCACTCCCATCTACCCATAAGTATAGAGACATAGCGCAGGCCTACTGCTATTCCAAGTAACCCTTGTGCTGCAAATGTGGCAATATCTCAGTAACCATAGGAACTTAAGAAAAAATTCCACCACAGTTGTAATCATGACCTAGCAACCTGCACATGTGCATAACTGTGCTAAGCGAAAAATCCGTATCTCGAACTGTTTTTGAGATATAGCTGGTGAAATGTGGCGAGTATGTCACAATGTTATCCTATGGGCAATCTCAAAAGTAATGGAATGTTATAACTATAGAACCATTGTATATTTTTTCACCAAACCAGAAAAAGGCACATCTGTGGTGCAATCCCTTACTGCCCTGCAAGTTTCACCACAAATGTCCTAACCATTTTTGTGCTATGAAGTGGCAAAGAAACTGTTTTTCAGGAGGGTGTACTTCTATGAAAGTTCTGTGGAATTTTGCCACCATTTCACAAATTTGTGAAAGTTTTGCAAAAACTTTGGTGAACGTTCACCAAACTTCAGAGAAACTTTCTCTAAAATGGCAGACATTTTTAAAAATCATATTTCTGGGCATCCTATCAAAAAAGTAATGCCAGAGTCATATTCCTAGGGCCCCTATTAGGTAAACCCAACTGTTGGTGTTTACCAAGTGGCAGTATTTTTTGAGCTACATCGTCTTTTCCATGTCACTAATTGAAAACAAGATGGCAGAAGCATGAAAGTAAAAGTCCAGTTTGAGGCAGTAAATAGAGCTTTTGCAAAAGCAAAAACTGCTTTCAAGGCCGACATATATTTTTCCCCATAGGCTATAATGGGAAACTTGAAACTTTAATAACTTTTGAATGGATTAATATCTTTTCACCAAACCTTGAAAAGACACATCAGTGACCCAGTCCCCATATTCCCTGGAAATTTCAGACCAGACAGACAAACTGTTCAGGCTGGTAGAGAAGAGCAAAGAATTTGCCAAAAAGTGAGGATTTTCACACTTTTTGACACTCCGCAACTCAGCAACCACAGATCTGACCAAAATGAAACTTTCTAGATCTGAAGATCTATGGTACCAGATCATGCATGCAACATTTCAGGAAAATCAGATGAACAGTTACAAAGGTTTTAAAGTGCAAAATTTTGGTTTATCATAGAAGTGGCCATGCAACCCTAACTATACCAGCACTACCGGCAGGTATAATATATATATATATATATATATATATATATACATATATATAGGATAGTGTACCATGGTATTCTCATATCGAGTGGTTTCCATGATGACGAGGACCTCAAGAGCGAAGCTCAAGCGGTCCCATTCATCATGGAAACCACAAGGTATACAGAATACTGTGGTTGTGTATGGGGCTCCCATACACTATTCTTTAAAGTGTATAATGCTCAAAAATAAAAATTACGCTTACATTTTGAAGTATTTGCCACAGGGGTCCTACGCTTCCATAACTTCTGTTTACTGGCTAGCGTGTGCCCACCAGGATTCAACTGCCCCCTTGTTCTAACAGTGCTGTTGAGGGCAGTTGCATTGTGACTTGCCTACTAACGCAGAACGAAAGTCATTCTGCCTTAGTAGTGCCTACTAGTAGTGTCACTAGTGCAGCAGATTGACTTTATCATTTGTATGAATTTCCATACGCAGTAATTTTCTACTGTACTATATACAGTGTGTGTGTATATATTATGGTAGCACGGTAGTGCTACCATAGTTAGGGTTGAGGAGCCATTTCTATGTTAAACCCCAAAACTTTGCACCTTAATAACTTTGCAACCGTTTGATGGATTTGCCTGAAATTTGGAATTTGTGATCAAGAACCATAGGCCTTGGGATCTGCCAAGTTTTGTACTGGTCAGATATACAGCTGCGGAGTTATTAAGTGTGATCTGTGCACGCTGCACTCCTTTTCTGGAATTCTGTGGTCGCGCCTACAGGTCATACACGGTTTATGCGATCGCCCAAAATCTTCAGGAACGTGCAGCCAGGGTCCCTGATGTGCCTTTGAGATTTCGTGAAAAATATTAAACGGTTCAAAAGTTATTCAAAAACAGTTTCCCATTATAAGTCAACGGAAAAGTTAACAAAGTTCAACACTTTCGCAAATGCATTTTTACTTTCATATGGGCCTGTTACTTTGCAAATCAGCCATTTTGTTTTCAGTTGGTGATCAGAAAATGGTTGGCATTTAAATTTGGGACCCTCTAGCAACCTAATTTTTTTGTATTCACCTAGTTGGGCCCTGAGGATGCTTGCCATGTCTTTTATTTTGTGGTAAACTCCCCAATATATATATATATATATATATATATATATATATATATATATATATATATATATATATATACATAATCTATATATATGTATATATGCATCAGTTAGGGTTTTTATTAAAGCATCAAAAGCTGGGAAATTCAACATTAGGGTTACCAACCCTACCACCCAATCCCCACACCCCACACCCTCCACACACTAACAGGCATCAGGGTGTGCCTTGGGGTCATCGGCACTAACTCTTACCCCATTCCACGTGTAAACAAGATGAGATGGTACAGTATCAGTGAATGGTATGAGAGTTAAGCCCACAACCCCAAGGCACACCACAACACCTGTAGGTGTGTGAAGGGTTGGGGTGGAGGGGGTGGTAGGGTTGGTAACCCTAATGTCGAATTTCCCAGCTTTTGATGATTTAACAAAAACCCTAACTGATACATTAACTTAGTTTTTTGCAATGAATTCGCCTTCTTTTTGAGATAGTATAATAGTATCCTTATTTTACTGTTGGAGTGCGGGTCCATTCCTGCAAAACTATGCAAATGTGTAGAATAAATTCAACAGATGCCCATAACTTGGGCATTTTCAGGATTTTTTGCACTAAATTTTACAACACGCCCTTTTGGGTCCCCACATTATGAACAGTGGTACTGTATTTCATTAATCTGTCCCAAAAGATGATTTCACAAAGCAACTGCACCATTCTGCACCACAGGTGTGAAAGCATGTTTTGAGCAGGATGTAAAAAATGATAGCTGTGTACTGTTCATGAGGAGGTATAAAAAATTGCAGTGTTGGAAATCTGGAGTGAAAATATGAAAAATTGTCAAAGTTACGAGCATGTGTAGAACCTGCACAATGCACACTTGTAACGCATTCATTGTTTTGAAATTGTTTCACCAAATTGTCAACATGGGCATTTTGGGACCTCGATTCATGAACACTGGCACTGTGATTTCATTAATCCATCCCAAAAGTTGATTTCACACAGTGACTGTGCCATTCTGTGCCACAAGTGCGAAAACACATTTTGGGCAAGATGTGAAAAATGACAGCTGTACTGTTTATGAGGTGGAGTGAAAAAAATTTAATGGAAGTCAGTCACATATCGGGACTGTGTGGTACAGTATGGTCTGCACGCCCATTGGCCCACACTGTGGACCAATGAGCATACAGCCATACTGTACGCTGTCAGTCGGTGGGCGGCCAGGTGGTTTGTGGGTGGGGAGCTGCTGCTTGCTGCTGACTGGGGGAGCGGGGTGGTGGGACTGAGTGGGCGGTGGGGGGGGTACCACTGGACCACCAGGGATTGTTAAATTTACAAAGCCCACGTCCGGGCTTGGAAGCAGGTCCACTGGACCACCAGGAATACATATTATTTCACAAAGCCTGAGATCGGGCTGAATTCGGTCCACTGGACCACCAGGGATACTATTCTTTTAACTACACCCGCGATCGGGCTGGGGAGCCGGTCCACTGGACCACCAGGGATAAGAATATTTTTACAATGCCTGTGATCAGGTGTTGGGGTGCTTTGCCACTGAGGGGCAGGGGGCATCGGTCCCCGATGGCTGCAACCTGGCAGGGTGCCAGGTGCAAGTCGCCGGGGATCGGTGCACATGCATGCAAATTGGACCATAATGACATGCAAATGGCCCCATTTGTGCCTTGCATGCATAATGGCCCCACCACTGAATATCGCAGTTCCTGTGCTTAGCGCAAATGCACTTGTGCTGGCGTGTCCCCCTGCTCCTCTCTTGCCACTTGTGCTGGCGCGGTGCCACTGCACCATGCACAATGGGGGTGGCCACGGTGCCATATTCAACGGTACTGAGCCATGACGCAGCACCATTGAATATCACCCAGATCACGCCCTGGTGCATCCCAGTGGCACTGCACCCAGGCTTGCGCCCCAGCTTGGTGCAGTTTGAATATCCCAGCTTTAGTGTTTACCTAATTGAGGGGGCAAAGGAATCTGATTCTGGGGTCTGTTTGCCCCCAAAATGAGCAGGGGATATTCAAGGCAAATCCCCCCATACTGTCATTGCAAGGTAGTGTCAGGATTCTGCCGCAATTTGCAACAGACACTCCCACAGAAAAAACATATTTTGGGACCACATGAGAACAAAATAATGCCAGAAGCGTGCTCCTCAGGCCCCGATTAGTTAAACCCAACTTTTAGTGTTTACCTAGGGATAATATTTTTTTAATATTTCAGTTTTCCAATCTCATTAACTGACAACAAGATGGCTGAAATTGGAAATGAAAACTGAAACTGCGAACAGTAAAGTGCGAATGGTAAATGGCTTTTACCATTCGAACATTTACTGTTCGAACAGTAAATGGCATTTAACGTTCAAACAGTAAATTGCAAATGGTAAATGACATTCATCATTCGTAATTACTGATCGAATGGTAAATGTTATTTACCATTCTAACAGCCTGTCCTGCGTCTATCACAAAAACCATAATAATTAAAACATGATAATATATTTTTAAACCAAACCATCTAAAGGCACATCTTTGGCACATACCCTATCATCCCTGAAAATATCAGAGGCAAACTTAACTCTGTGTGTGCTGTACATGAGAGCAAAAAATCCCATGTTATCATATAGGAGAAAAAAAACATTCTTCTTTGCGTTTTTGACCACTTTATGGGCCAGATATTCAGAACTTTGCCCCGTGGCTAAATTAGTTTTGTCTGGTGGGCAAACTTAGCCTGGAGTAAAAAGCAAGCTACAGTGGATTCCAGATGTATGCACATGCTTGGGACAAACTGAAAATGTGCATAGAACCGGATCGCTATCTAAATAAAGAAGACAAATGAAGCAGTTCTACTTAAGAGTTTGCTAAATACAAAAGGCATAAAAAGGCATGAATATACATTAAAAACAGTTGCATTATTACTGAACATTATTTCCATACATTTTAAGTTTGACTGTCAGGTTTAAAAAAAACTTGTAATATAGGTTTGTTTGTATTGGCAGTTATCGCTGTCAGATGCGATTCAAAAGTGTAAAATCAGCTGAAGTCATTCTTTTCTTTTTGCCCATATAATGTCTAATTTTTAACATTGCAAAGCCAGTCATCTGAAGCAACTCTCTGACTTGGCCATTTTGCCGAGAATCCGTCAATAGCTTCTTTAAGTTTTAATATTTGGCTCACACTACAGACATCAGTATCAAACTCCTTACGGGACACCCCAGGCTGCTGGAACTTCTCAAGAAGCTGGATTTTTTTTTTCTAAGCACAGCACTTTTCGTGAAACCGTCTCCATGGTGGCAAGAATGGAACAAAGAGAGAATTGCAGGCATTAAGAGCACTCAGATAACAGATTAACAATCAGTAATCACTAATGGCAAGTAGGAGAAAGCAGTTTGTTCCCTAGTTACTGTTAATTTAGCTGCCATTAGCTCTTGCTATGTATCCAGCAGAGACCGATTAACACTAATTATCACCCTGACACAGCAGAAAACAAAGAAAACTGAGGCTAAATTTTGTGCATACAATTGAAAATTTGCATGAATACAAGCGGGCGATTTATAATGGCATGTATAGGGAAAAAATCGGGACATCGCGTTTTTGTGCATACAACTGAAAAATGCACATATCCCAATGGCATACAAGTGGAATGTACTGTACATTCAAAAGGAATAGCCCGGTGCAAAACCAGCTGAATATAGCATGCAAAGGAAGCCGGGCAAACAGGGCTAGGAGTGCAGGGCAAAATGGCACAGGAATAAGACAGCACTGAATATAGCAACAAGGAACTGCAAACTGCAACAGCTCAGTAGACGCTGGAGCAAGCTAGTGTTGCAGGTGGAGAACATTGTGTGTGATTACACAGAGATGTCACACATCTACTGCAAACAAAAATGCCAGCCACACACTGCAGAACTGTGCTATGCTGACGTGAGGTTTGCCCAGGGCTAAGCTGACTGCACAGTGCTAACACAATAGCCCGGTTCAAACTGGTTAACCCTGGGCAAATGTGAGCTATATTCAAAGCTCCAATGCAAATGAGCCTACTTAGGTAATCTGTGGGCAAACAGTCTCATTTGCATCTCATTGTGTGCTGCTTAGCATACGTTACCATGCAGTTTGCCCGGTGCTACTGCATGGAGTCCACAGCATCCCCTGTTGGTCAGAATGGAAGTACAGGCTGAAAGCAGCAGGAACTGTGTGCTGGCAGGCACAGTCAGTGCATACAGACCTCTCAACCCCTTTCCTACTGAATCAGGGACAAGGCTTAAAAAAAATCAGGGACCCAAAATCAGTGACACATCTTAAAAATTGATACTATTCACTCAGAATGTTGATAGAATAAGGGGATATGTGATAAGATGCATTTCTAGAAGAATAACAAATCTGTGACTTTAATGTGTGACATTACTGTGTGATTTTAATCCCCACTGTTCAGTCACAAACACAAATATTATGAGGGACAGAGGAAAATGTGGAGGCAACATCAGGGACAGTTGATAGGTATGGGTGCATACAACGCACCTGTGTATATGTGTGCCTGTTACACACCCATGATCCTAGTAGTAAGGTGATCCCCCCAACCCCCAGCACAATTCATGACTCCCATTGCACTGTACAACAATAAGTTTCCCTAGTAGTCTAGTGGACCCCCCAACCCCCTGCATGTATCCCGACCCCTGTTTCGAGTAAAATAAAATCTTTTCCCTGGTAGTCTAGTGGTCCCCTCCCCAGCATATATCCTGACCCCCATTTCAAGTAAAAGAAGACTTTTCCAAAGTAGTCTAATGGTCCCCACCCCAGCAACGTATCCAACCCCTATTTAAGTAAAGGACTTTTCCCGGTAGTTTAGTGGTCCCCACCCCAGCATATCTCAACCCCTGTTTCAAGTAAAAATATGATCCGGTCCCTGGTAGTCTAGTGGACCCCTTACCCGGCAGTGACACCTGCTCTTCCCAATCACATCTCAGATCAGGGCCAGTGACCGGCTCAGCCCTCCTCTCACCACCACGGCCGGCTGCCGACTGAGGTACGAAAGAGCAGTACCGCTCATTTGTACCTCTGTTGGTGACCGGCTGTGGTGGTGAGAGGAGGGCTGAGCAAGTCGCCAGCTCTGTTCTGGGATATTATTGGGATGAGTGGTTGTCACTGCTGGGTAGGGAGTCCACTAGACTACCAGGGAATGGATCTTAGTTTTACTTGAAACAGGGGTCAGGATACATGCTGGGGGTGGGGGACCACTAGACTACCTTGGAAAGTCTTCTTTACTTGAAACGAAGGTCAGGATATGTGCTGGGGGTGGAGGAACCACTAGACTACCAGGAAAAGATCTTATTTTTTACTTGAAATGGGGTTGGATATATGCTGGGGGCTGGGGGACCACTAGTCCACCAGGAAAGGTTTTTATTTGTACTTGAAATAGTTGTCGGGATAGTGCTGGGGGTGGGGGACCAGTAGACTACTGGGGAAAAAGTCTTTCTTTTACTTGAAATGGGGGGTCAGGATAAGTGCTGGGGTGGGGGGACCACTAGACTACCAGAGAAAGGTTTTTATTTTTACTTGAAATGGTGATCGAAATATGTGCTGGGGGTGGGGGACCACTAGACTACCAGGGAAAGTCTTTCTTTACTTGAACGGGGTTGGGATTGCTGGGGTGGGGGGCACTGCTGCATTACTGCCAGCTTTTTGTCAGTGGTATGGCGCCGTGCTACAGGTTGCACTAATGCCTGTAGCATGGCGCTATGCTTTTGAATATGCCGGTGCACCGGCATTCAGGGCCCCTCCCCTCAGTCCCTCCCCTGCATATATTATACTTTAGCATCAGCACTAACACCTAGCACCGACGCTAAATGTCCTTTTGAATATTGCAGTCAGGAGAAAAATTGGCGCTAGTCCAGTGCAACGGATTTGTGCCCAGCGCTAAGCTTTGAATATCTGGCACTATATCTCCAAACCTGTAAAAGCTGTTGTCATGAAACTTTCCACATCTTGTGACACTGACAACACGACAGCACATACCAATTTTTGGGTTATTTGGTTGTAAAATGACAAAGTTATTCAGGTGCAAAAATTAAGATTTAACATTGAAAGGCTGTACTAACCCTAACTATAAGGGCACTATCGCTCCCTTATTTTATATATATATATATATATATATATATATAATGTGTGTGTGTGTGTGTGTGTGTGTGTATGTATATATATATATGTGTGTGTGTGTGTATATATATATATATATATATATATATATATATATACTTTGCAAAACTTTGTTACTGCATCAGTTTGGGTTGTTTCCACACCAAGAAAAGTGTGAAAATTCCATGTTAGAGTTACCACCCCAGCACCCCACCCCCATGCCCCTCCTCAAAACCCTAACTCTGTATCCCCACCCTCCTCCCACACACACACACACACACACACACACACATGCAAGCAATGGAAGGGCCAAGACAAGACAAGCAACCAGGGACAAGCAGAAAGAGGTAACAGAAGTGACATACCACTCTGTAAATGTTTCACAAGACACAGGCATCATCACAGTCCACCAAGTGTATAGGTTCTGCAGCCATTATGGTGGCTTGGGGTACACACACATGATGGGAAATCATGGCGCAGGTGCCTATATTTCAAAAGTTAACAGCTGATGAAACACACAGTATGTTATCCACACATTGGCCCAGATATTCAAAAGGGTTGCGCATGGCGCAACAGTGTTGCACCATGTGCAACCCACTGATGCGCCCCGGCACGATATTCAAAAGGGAAAAGTGTGCGGCACAAATCCCGATGCGCCAGAGTGCATCAGTAATGTGTGCAGGCGCAGGTAGGGTTGGCGTGCCTATGCATACCCTGCACAGCCTGATATTCAGCCCAGGATATGCAGAGCCATGCATGCGCAACCCCTACCTGCGCCAGAACAAACTTGATCCAAAAAAAAAGGAACAATGGATGGCCACCCACAGGTGAACTGCCGCATTGCAGGGTGCAACATGGCAGCTGCCATCTGTGGGTGGCCACCCGAGCTCCCGCTGCACCTGGCGGCACCCCCTCATGCCCGATCGTGGCATTTGTTAAAAAGCAGAATTCGTTCAATATTCCTGGTGGTCCGGTGGTCGCGTCTGCCCAATCACGGCATTAGTTAAAGAACTATGTCCATATTCCGGTGGTCCAGTGACCACCGACTGCTCGATTGGATATTTGTAATAGAAAAATATTAATACCGTTCAGGTGGTTCATTTCTCCTCATTCGGTTTCGTCACCGCTTTCCTTTCGGCCAGCCGGCAGGGAGTACCACTTGCCCGCCACCATCGACCGACCGATTAGTCAGAAGTTGTACTTATTATCCACAGCCGAGCCAATGGGCGCAGCTCGCAGTCAGACAGCACATTCCAGATATGGAATGAATCATTCACATATCTGGAATGTAGTACGGGTATGGCTGCATGCCCATTGGCTCAGGCTGTGGACCATCGGGCGTACAGCCCTACCGATGGTGTCAGCTCGCGGGCGCGGGTGGCAGGCGGGTGGTGCTGCCGCCCGCCGCCGACCGGGGAGCGGGGCGGGGTCAGTGGGTGGGGAGGGGGTTACCGCAGACCACCAGGATATTGATATTATGAATTTTTTCTATTACAAATGCCCGTGATTTGGCAGACAGCAGTCCACTGGACCACCAGGGATATTGGACATAGTTCTATTTTTAACAAATGCCCGCAATCGGGCAGACAGCGGTCCACTGGACCACCAGGGATATTGGACATAGTTCTATTTTTTAATACAAATGCCTGCGATCAGGCAGACAGCGGTCCACTGGACCACCAGGGATATTGGACATAGTTCTTATTTTTAACAAATGACCACGATCAGGCAGTCAGTGGTTCACTGGACCACCAGGGATATTGGACATAGTTCTATTTTTTAATACAAATGCTCGTAATTGGGCAGACAGCAGTCCTCTGGACCACCAGAGATATTGGACATAGTTCTATTTTTTAATACAAATGCTCGCAATCGGGCAGACAGCAGTCCTCTGGACCACCAGGGATATTGGACATAGTTCTATTTTTAACAAATGCCCACGAGCGGGCAGACAGAGGTCCACTGGACCACCAGGGATACTGGACATAGTTCTATTTTTTAATACAAATGCCTCTGATCAGGCAGACAGCGGTCCACTGGACCACCAGGGATATTGGACATAGTTCTTATTTTTAACAAATGCCCGCGATCGGACAGTCAGCGGTTCACTGGACCACCAGGGATATTGGACGTAGTTCTATTTTTTAATACAAATGCCCACGATTGGGCTGTGGAGCACATTGCTGGCTGCAGGGGGCATCGGTCCCTGACGGCTGCTGCCTGGCAGGGCACCAGGCGCAAGTAATCGGGGATTGGCACACCTGCATGCAAATGAGGCCATAATGACATGCAAATGGCCCCATTTGAGCCTTGCATACATTATGGCCCCATTTGTATGTCAAGTTTTGAATATCGTGGTTGCTGTGCATAGCACAACGGAACTTGCGCTAGCGCAACCCCATGCTCCACTCTGGCCACCTGCATTGGTGCAGTGCCACTGCGCCATGCACACTGCGGGTGGCCAGGGTGTGATATTCAACGCTGCTGAGCCATGGCGTAGCTCCATTGAATATCGCCCAGTCCACACTCATGCGCAGCCAAGTTGAGCGGCGCCCAAGCTTGTGCCACAGCCTGGTGCAGTTTGAATATCTGGGCCATAGTGTATTAGAAATGACAGTTTCTGTGATCCTAGCAACAGTCATTGTATGTTTGCATTTTGTTTTGTGATACAGTGAGTCAGTCCTAATAATAAACAGTGGTAGAAATAAAAGTAATCTCTTGTAGCATAGTTTACAAGTAAGATGTAAAAGCAACAGTTGTAACATGCAAAGGTAACCATAAAATACTGTTAATGAGTATTTTATGGTAATGCAGCAGCATAACAACATGTGTGGGCGGTAGTTTCCCACTGGAGCAGTATCTCCAAAGTACTGTGTAAGTACAGTATCAGGTGTATCTGTCCTGCTACCCATGCCTATGTGGTAGCAATGATACTTGCAGTAACCCTGTTGGATTATAACACATATAAATCAATATTTTGAAAATGTGTACAGACTAAGGCCCAGATATTCAAAACTTTGGCCTGGGGCTAAATTAGCACTGCTCGGTGGGCAAACTTAACACGGAGCAAAAAGCAAGCTATATTCAAAAGGAATAGCCCTGGGCAAACAGCCTCTGAATATAGCATGGGAATGATGCTGGGCAAACTGAGCTGGGAGTGCAGGGCAAACTTAGCCCTGGAATAAGACAGCTCTGAATATAGCAACCAGGAAGTGCAAACCACAACAACAACACATTGCACAGCAACAGGAAGGTAGGTAGAGATGAACCATGTGACCAATGTGCGTGTCAGCAAATGCGTGGAACCAGTACAGCTGCAAGCAGCAGTACGTGTGGAAGTACAGTGTGCAAAACTGTGTAATATTCCCCAAACCATTAGCGCCGTGCTAACACCTTTGCATGGGTTTAGCGCGGCGCTAAGCCATTTGCCCGGCACTAAACTTTGCCATATTCAAAAATGACATACAAATGAGCCTACTTAGGCAGTCTCTGGGCAAACATCCCGATTAGCATCTCATTATGCTCTGATTTGCATGCAGTTTGTCCAACGTTACTGCATGGGTCCCACAGCTCCACCTGTAGGTCAGTCTGGAAGTACAGGGGCTGGCCAGATCTGCCTTCAGCTCCACCTGTAGGTCAGTCTGACAGTGCATGATGGTAGCTGCAGGCTACATTTATGCAGTATAGCATAGCATTGTGTACCCCAGGGGGACAACACAGCATAGGCACAGGAGGTGGTGGTGATGCATGCAACTGTCACACTGTAGGGCCTGCTACAGTGCACAGCAGACACCACAGTAGCAAGGCGGCCAGTAGTATGAGGGACACAGCACTGCCTATGGTGTGTAGGGTAGTGATGACCACTGCACTGTACACAGTGACAAGCCCACCTTGCAGGTGTTTACTGACAGTGGACAATACTGTCACACTGTTGTGTGACCCACAGATGCTGCACCTCTGGCATGGGATGCTCATAGTGACATTTACATGGCCAGCTGTGTGTGTGCTGTGGAGTATGTAAAGCTGTGTGGTATATGACTGGGGGGCATGTATGATTGGACAGGCACACTGGTATTGGGGTATTCCTAATACTGGCCCATGTGCACTGCATGCTATGTCCCAGCCTTATGGCCACACCCAGTCTGTGGTGAGGCCTGGCCACCCGTACATCCTCCCCTCAACACCCACCATGCCCACAGCGCTGCATGTGTGTGCTGGCATCTGTTGGTCACCACAGACGTATGGTCTGCAAGTGTGTGCTGTATGGCCACACTACCATGGTGGCCCCCAGGAGCCGGGTCACCACATACTGCCTGGCATGGCTGGGACTGGTGGCAGCTGTTGGCATTATTGTGGTGCCATCAGTGAGCAGCATGTTTCCTCCATGTCTGGCTTTTTCTCTGTGTCACAGTCATACAGTATGTTAGGGTCATGCAAGGCCTTGCTAAAGCCATGCTAATTCCATGCAATGCCACAATGTTGCACAAGGCTGAATTGCCCAGGGTTAAGACCAGCTTTTCCTGGGCGGTAATTTGTACCATGCAAAGGGTCATGCTAAGTCATTCAAAACCACTTTGCATGGCACTAGTTGCTGAATATAGCAGTGCACCTGTATTCATGTTCAGTTTGCCCCTCGCATATACTATGATTTTGCCTAGAGCGAATGCGGTTTGCGTGCGCTATTTGGCCTTTGAATAGCAGACCCGGCCAATCACGCCTAAACCTGTGCAAACAGTTTGCGCACTGCACAAAGCTTTGAATATCTGGGCCTAAACCTCATTGTATTAGGAAGATATGCCAGCAGTAATGTGTCATCATACTGTGCTAGCAATATAGAGTCACTTATACTGTATTTGTTATTTCATTACATAGTGTTATGTGAAATTAGTACAGTGCTGTGATTATTGTCCTTACAGATGTGCCGGAGTGGTATAGTGTACAATGTTGTATGTGTCTTGCATATGGATATGTGTGTGTGTGGGGGTTGGGGGGAATACAGAATTAGGGTTTTGAGGAGGGGGCATGGGGGTGGGGTGGTGGGGTGGTAACCCTAACGTGGAATTTCCACACTTTTGTTGGTGTGGAAACAACCCTAACTAATGCATTAACAAAGTTTTTGCAAAGAATTTCCTTTCTTTTTTTTAAAGTGTAATGTAAGTAGTAAATGGAATGTGTTGGGGCTCCACGCTCCCTCCAGGCTGCCCAGTTGTGCATAATGATACATGCCTGTGGGAGTGCGGGTCCTCTGGGCCCTGTGGTCGCACTTACACATAAGTATGGAGCCATACAGCAGCCCTATAAGGCAAGGAGCCCTTGTAACACTAATTTGCCCATATCTCAGGAACCGTAGCAGGTAGAAAAACATTCAAGTGCCGTTGTAATTGTGAAAGTGAGTAGTTCTTGCAACGTAAGTTGATTGAATCCATATCTGGCATCATTTATGAGAGAAGGGCACCAAAAAGCACTGTGACTGCTAACTCTGAGGGCATAATAGTGGCCGATGGAGATGAAAATGAGCTATTCGTTCCGTGGCTGAAATGGAGGACAATGTTAGAAATCATATTTCTGGGCATCCTATCAGAAAACCAACGTGGAGCCGTTGTATAAAAGATTGTCTGTACTGAAATCTGTATATAATTACTTGTTCCGTCTGTCAGCTGTGTACTTTGTTTTCCCTCCACCCCCTGTAACCTGACGTGGAGCCTTTACAAAAGAGTCTGTGACTCAAAGGATTGTAATTCCGATTATACAATAAATAAATAAAAAAATAAATAAACTAATGGCAGGGCCATGGTACTAGAGCTCTGATTAGGTAAACCCAACTGTTTACCAAGAAGCAGTATTTTTTACGCTATATCATTTTTTCCACGTCACTTACTGAAAACAAGATGGCGGCTGTATGAAAGTAAAAAACCCAAGCACAACACTGAAAGGGGCTTTCGCAAAAGTTTTAGTGCTGCACATATATTTTTCCCATAGGCTATAATGGGAAACTAAAAAGTTTAATAACTTTTGAAAGGATTAATATTTTTTACCAATTCTTCAGAAGGCACATTGGTGACCTATTCCCCAGATACACTGAGAATCTCATAACAGATCCACAAACCGTTGGGGCTGTAGAGACGAGCAAAGAATTTGCAAAAAAGTGAGGATCTGTCACATTTCTTGACACTCCTCAGCTCCGCAACCGCACATCTGACCCAAACAAAACTTGCTAGATTCAGAGATCTGTGGTACCAGACAGTGCATGCAAAATATCAGGCAAATTGGTCAAACGATTGCAAAGTTATTAAAGTGTAACACTTTATATATATATTACTTGCAAAAAAACTCTGTTAATGCATCAGTTAGGGTTGTTTCCACACCGACAAAAGTGTGGAAATTCAATGTTAAGGTTAACCCCCCTACCACCTCACCACCATCCCCCCATCCTCCACACACCAACAGGCATTGTGGTGTGTGTTGGGGTCGTCGGCCTAACTCTCACCCCATTCCATGTGTAAAGAAGCTATGGTGGTGCAGAATAGGAGAATGGGGTGAGAGTTAGGCACGGCCACCCCAATGCACACCCTGATGCCTGTTGGTGTGTGGAGGATGGGGTGGTGGTGGGGTAGTAGGAGTGTTAACCCTAACGTTGAATTTCCACACTTTTGTCGGTGTGGAAAGAACCCTAACTGATGCATTAATGGAGTGTTTTGCAAAGAATTTCCCTTCTTTTTGAAAAAGTGTTATATTAATAGTAAATGGTATGTGTTGGTGGGGCCCCGTGTTCCCACCAAGCTGCCCATTTGTACATAATGATATGAGTCTGTGGGAGTGCGGGCCCTCCAGGCCCTGTGCTCCCACTTACACATAAGTACAGAGCCATACAGCAGCCCTATAGGGCAAGGAAGCCTTGTAAAACAAATTTGACAATATCTCGGGAACCGTAGCAGGTAGGAAAAACATGCAAGTGTCATTGTAATCATGACAGTGAGTAGTTCTCACAAGGTAAGTCATCTGAATCTGTATCTTGCATCGTATCTGAGATATAGGCACCGAAAAGCACTGTGAATGGAAACTTGGCAGGCGTAACAGTGGCTGCCGGAGATGAAAATAAGCTATCGGAACACTAGTTCCCAAATATCTCAGGAACCGTACAAGGTAGGGAAAAAATTCTAATTTCATGGTATTCATGGCTTTCAACTTACTTCTGCATTTAGTGACCCTATAGGGGCACTAAGAATTTTTGCCGCAAAGACATCACGGTTGCCGTAATGTTATCCTATGGGAAAATTTCTGAACTTCAGAATGCTGCAATTATGGGCCTGTTCAATGTTTTCAGTCCAAACCACCAAAAGGCACATCTGTGGGACTAGGCTTGCCACCCTGAAAATATCAGGCCAATAGCACTATGCACATTGACACAATGAAGCGACAAAGAAAACAGTAGCCACAATGTTATCTTATGGGAAAAAATTGTGAACTTCAGAATGGTGTAACTTTGGGCCTGTTGAATATTGTCATACCAAACCACAAAAGGCACATCTGTGGAATCAGGGCTTACCACTCTGAAAATTACAAGCCAATAGCACAATCCACCTTGCTACAATAAGTGACAAAGAAAACAACACTTAGCAAAATGTGTTTGTGCAGTGTTGCTGCGATTACTTTAACGTTTTTGCATTTTTCCAATCTCTATAATGGAAATGTTATTGTGCACCAAAAAAATGTTGCCATGGTTACTTTTTCCCCTGAGCTCAATTGTTTGCATGGCAACAAAAAATATTGCCACGATCAAAAAACAGAAACATTTTAAAAAAACATATTTCCAGACCAGCTGGTGACAAACTAATGCCAGGGCATGCTCCTCAGGGCCCAATTAGGTAAACACAATTGTTGATGTTTACCAAAGTGCAGTATTATGTGAATTACAGTGTTTTTTCTTTCTCACTAACTGAAAACAAGATGGCGTCAGCACAACAATTTTGGAAAATTTGATCGTGAATGTTTTCACAGTGCACATATAAATTTTTCCATAGTCTATAATGGGATATGAAAAAAATGGAATAACTTTTGAACAGAGCAATATTTTTTCACTGAACTTTAAAAGGCACCAGTGCAACCCAGGACACATGTATAACAATGCATCTGAACACACTGAAATGCATTATTCAGTCTATTATGGGTGGACAAAGAATTTGCAGCAAGCATCAAATTTTACTTTTTGAGTGCACTACGGATCTGCAACTGTACATCCGACTGGAACGAAAATTTCTAGATCCAAAGATCTATGGTAGGCAGGTCTGCATTCCAAATTTCAGGCAAAATGGAAAACGGTTGTAAAGTTATTAAAGTGCAAACTTTGAGGTTTAACATAGAAATAGCTATGCAACCCTAACTATAGTGGCACTACTGTGCCACTATTATATATATTTTATAGGGGCACAGTCATACCCCTATAGTTAGGGTTGAGTAGGCAGTTTAATGTTAAACCCCAAATGTTGCACGTTAATAACTTTTCAACCATTCAAAGGAGTTGCATGAAATGTGTTATGTGCTGTACCATGGGGTAGATCTCTTGATCTGCCAAGTTTCGTTTTGATTGGATGTGCGGATTTTGTGCAGTGCATAGGGAAAAAAGTGTGTTTTGCTTTTTTCGCCAGTTTTTCCTGAATGTTCCTCATCGCGCTACGCCCACACCATTTCTGATTTTAGCCTGAAATTGTCAGGGTAGAAAGATCTTACCCCAAGGAACAAGCTTGCATTGGTGTGGTGAAAAAATATTCATCTGATACAAAGTTATTCAATTTTGAATATTCGGGCTCTGAGCATGCTCAGTTCAGTCTTTTGGATAGATGCATAGCTGCAAAGAAGGATTTCAGCTCACGAACAAGGATTTTGACAGCTCACGAATGGGGATTCATTAAATCCCCATTCGTGAGAAAAAATCCCCGTTTGAGAACCGCCATCTTGTTTTCACTTTCAGTCCAAAACAAAATGTTGTTACTTGCCCAACGGATGTATTTTGTAGAAACAAATGTATGGGTTTTGTTCAGGTGTTCAGGGAAACACCCACTACAAAACCATGTGTTTGGTTTCCATTAGTTTATTAAAAAAATGGCCCTTTTTTTATTTGAAAATCCCCGTTCATGACTCGCTTCTGATCCCCATTCATGAAGTGTCCAAATCATTGTTCATGAGCTGATTTCCATTCATGAGGTGTCAAAATCCCCATTATTGAGATGAGGACCAAATGGCCATATCTCATGAACAGAGACTGGCTCGTGAACGGGGATTCTGATACCTCACAAATGGGGATTTGGCTTGTGAACAGGGATTTTGACACCACATGAACAAGGATCATAAAAAAAGTTCTTGTTTGTGAGGTATCAAAATCCCCGTTCATGATATGATGACTTGATGGCCCTTTCTCATGAACGTGGATCACCTCGCAAGTGGGGATTTTGTTGACTTGCAAACGTGGATTCGGCTCACAAATGGGGATTTTGACAGCTCACGAATGAGGATTTGTAAAAAGTTGCCAGTTCACTGCTAAGAAATGGTAAGAACTTTTGGTTTGACATTTGCAGGGTGCAAAGGGGGTGTCCCACAGATGTGATGTATGTTGGTTTGGTGTAAAAAAAAAAATTGCATTAATTACGTAATTAAGACATTTCGAATTTGAGAAATTTCCCATAGGATAACACTGCGGCACCTGCAGTGCCTTTCGGTGCTCGTATCTCGGAAATGGTTTGAGACACAGATTTTTGGCTCCATGCAGCTTAGTCCTCCCTTAGGTGGATCAAGTAACTGTGACTTAGTCCTCCCTTAGGTGGACTAAGCCTGCCTGGAGGTATCAAAGTCATGAATACAACTGCAGTGGAATTGTTTCCATAGCTGCGATGGTTACTGAGATATTGGCAAATTAATGTTACAAGGGTTCCTTTTCAGCCCTATAGGGCTGCTGTATGGCTCCATAGTTATATATAAGTGGGAGCACAGGGCCCAGAGGGCCAGTGTTGTCACATATGCAAATCATTATACAAAAATGGGCAGCTTGAAGGGAGCGTGGGGCCCAGAGGGACTGCACTCCCACCAACACATACCAGTTACAATACACTTTCCAAAAAGTAGTGAATTATTGTAAAACTTTGTTAATCCATCAGTTAGGTTAGTGACAAAGCATGGAATGAACGTTAGATGAGCTCTCATCTCTTCACCACCCCACCCCCACTATTCACACACAGACAGTGGTATGCTATAATCATTAGGCCAACTCACACCTCATTCTCCATACTGTACCAAGTCAGCTTGTTTACACATGGAATGGGGTGAGAGTTAGGCCTAAAGACCCCATGGCACACCCTGATGCCTGTTGTTGTGTGGAGGATGGGGGGTGGGGTGGTAGGGTGGAGGGTTAGGGGCTCAACCCTAATGTCTCATTTCCATACTTTTGTTGCTTTAACCCTAACTAATGCATTAACAAAGTTTTTTTGCAATGAAAATATATATATATTATACTGGCATGGTAATGCCAGTATAGTTAGGGTTGCCCGGCCACTTCTATGTTAAACCCCAAATTTTGCACTTTAATACATTTGCAACTGCTTGACTGATTTGCCAGTAATTTTGCATGCACGGTCTGGTAGCATAGATCTCTGGATCTGGCGGAGCTGCAGAATGTCAAAAAACATGAAAAAAAAACAGTTTTGGGGCAATTTCTTTGCTCTGTGTTACAGCCCAAATGTCTAGGCCGTCTGGTCTGAAATTGTCAGGGAATATGGGGTCTGGGTCACTGATGTACCTTTTGAAGGTTTGGTGAAAAAATATCAATCTGTTCAAAAGTTATTAAAGAATGCAGTTTCCCATTATAACCTTTGGGAAAACAATATATGTGGCATGCGAAAGCACCTTTTTCTGTCACAAATGCCCTCAGTACTGTCATTTTTACTTATCTTTTAGCTTATTGCTGAGCATAGGTAATCCTCCATCGAAGTTTGCTTTTTGGGTGCGCTGGTATATCTGCTCCATGCTAAAGTAAGTAGGGTAAGGCAAGTCTGCTTACCTGTCCATTTCTGTGGCAGGTCAAGTAAAACACAGGACAGAAACAGCAGTAGAGCAGCACAGGACTGAAAAAATGCAGAATGAGAAGTGAGGGGGTAGAAAGGACCTTAAATACAGATCCCTACAGACCACTGCTGAAACTTGCAGGCTTAACAAGGGGATTAGCAGGTAGCAGATCAGCAGCAGCTGTAAAATTGCTAATTGCTCCTCGTCAGGCAAGTCAGATAGAAACATAGAATTTGACGGCAGATAAGGACCGCTTGGCCCACCCAGTCTGCCCATTTCCCTACCTACTGGATAAGCTGCAGATCCTAGTTAACCAGCAGCCTACTTCTTCCTACCCCCACCCCCCAGAACTGCCTTATGACTATCCCATGCATGCTTGAATTCCACCACTGATTTTGACTCCACAACCTCTCCGAAGGCCATTCCATGCATCCACAACCTCTCTGTAGAAAAATACTTCTTGTTACCTCTGAGCCTCCCATCTTCAAATTGTGCCTCTTGTTCTTGCACACCTCTTTTTGAAAGATGCTACCTCTTGGACTTTGTTGATTCCCTTGAGGTACTTGAATGTTTCTATCACGCCCCCTCTCCCTCCTTTCTCGAGGCTATACATATTAAGCTCCTAAGTCTCTCTCATATGTCTCCGTGCAGACCCTGCACCATTTTAGTTGCCCTCCTCTGGACAGCTTCCATCCTGTCTATGTCTTTGTGGAGATTGGGTCTCCAGAACTGCACACAGTACTCCAGATGGGGTCTCACCAGCTGTCTGTACAGAGGAATAATAACTTCCTGTTTTCTACTGGTGATGCCTCTATCTATGCATCCCAGTATCCCCCCAGCCCTCCTTGCTGCCCTCTCACATTGCTTGCCCATCTTTAGGTCGTCTGATATGACTACCCCTAGGTCCCTCTCCATTTTGTTGTTGTTAGTATCTCACCCCCATTGTGTACTCTTCCCTGGGTTTTGTTTCAGGTGCATTACCTTGCACCTCTAGCATTGAATCTAAGCTGCCACATTTGACCATTCCTCTAACCTTGCCAAGTCCCTTCTCATCCTTTCCACCCCACTCCTGTGCATCAGCTCTGTTGCAGATCTTAGTGTCATCTGCAAAGAGACATACTTTTCCTTCCAGTCCTTCTGCAATATCGCTTATAAAGACATTGAAGAGGACCGGTCCTAATACTGGAACCCTGTGGTACCCCACTAGTAACCCTCCTTTCTTCTGAGTGGACTCCATTTACTATTACTCTGTGTCCTATTCTCCAGCCAATTCTTTACCCAGGCTGTCATCTTGGGACCCACTCCCAGGCTGGCTAACTTGTATAGTAATCTTTGTGTGGGACTGTGTCAAATGCCTTGCTAAAGTCTAGGTAGGCCATGTCCACAGCCCCTCCCTGATCTACTACTTTGGTCACCCAGTCAAAGAAATCTATCAGATTCGTCTGGCATGACCTTTCCACTGTGAATCCATGCTGCCTAGGGTCCTGTGCCCCTCTGGCAGCTAGATACTCGACAATTTTTTCCTTTAGAAGTGATTCCATCATTTTCCCTATCACTGAGGTTAAACTAACAGGTCTATAGTTTCTGCTTCTGCTTGCTCCCACTTTTGTGAAGGGAATCACATCTGCCCTCCTCCAGTCCTCGGGTACCACCCCATCCTCCCATGATTTGTTAAAAAGGGTAGTCAGTGGTGTCACTAGTTTCTACCCTTAGTTCTTTAGAATTCTGGGATGAATCCCATCAGGCCCATTGCTTTGTCCACCTTCAGTTTTAAGAGTTCTTTCAGAACCCTTTCTTCTGTAAATGGGCCAGTATCAACTTCTGTATCCAGTGTGTTACTACTGTTTGTTTTATGTACCTCCCTCTTCCTTTGTAAATACTGAGCAAAATATTTGTTTAGTATCTCTGTTCTCACAGTCTCCTCTGCCCACCCTCCTCCCTTTATTAAGCCTCACTATCCTCCCTTGGTCTTCCTTCGCCCTGATGTACCTATAAAAGGTTTTATCCCCCTTCTTAACTGAGTTGGCTATCTTTTCCTCAGTTTGGGCCTTTGCTGTTCTGACTGCCTTCCCAGCCTCCTTTTACTTTAACTGATACAGTTCTCTGTCATGCTCCTCCTGAGATTCCTTGTACTTCCTGAATGCTTTCTTTTTCTCTTGAACCTTCACTGCCACTTCCTTTGAGAACCATAGTGGTTTCTTACATCGTCTTGTTTTGTTTATTTGCTTCACACAAAGGCTCGTTACCTCTGTGATGGCAGTTTTTATTATTCCCCATTGTTCTTCCACCCCTCCTTCCTGCCCATTTGCTAGTGCATTCCTTAGGCACTCACCCATTTTGGCAAAGTCAGCCCTCCTAAAGTCCAGTACTTTTGTCTTTGTATGGCTTGACTCTATTGTTGTGTTTATTGTGAACCATACTGTTCGATGGTCGCTAGTTCCCAGATGGCTACCCACTTCTACATCTGTAATCCTCTCTCCATCTCCATTTGAGAGAATCAAGTCTAATATTGCTCCCTCTCGAGTGGGCTCCAGTACTAGTTGTCTAAGGCATGCCCCTGTAGGGCATCTAGAATAACTGCACTCTTCGAAGTGGCAGCTGCAACTGCACTCCAGTTAACATCTGGCATATTCAGATCACCCATCAACAATATCTCCCTTTTTCTGCCATTCTAAGTATACTTTCTATCATTTCCTGTCCATTTCCTCCCCCCAAGGAAGTCTGTACTCAACCCTGTGTGCGTATTGTGGTGCCATTGCCTGTCTCAAATTTACCCACAGTGCTTCTTCTCCTCCCTGTTTACCCTTTTGTTCTGTTGCTTTTATTCCTTCCCTTATGTAAAGAACTACTCCTTCTCCTCTTTTACCCTCCCTGTCCCTCCTGTAGACAGTGTATCCTGGTATATTTATGTTCCAGTCATGGTTTTGTGTGTACCATGTTTCTGTGACTACCACGATATCCAGATGTTCCTCCTCCATCAAGGCCACTAAATTCAGGAAGCTTGTTACCCAGACTACGGGCATTAGTACTCATTGCTCTCCATTTTTTGATGGCTTTACCTTCTGTTGCAGCATCCCCCACTGACCGTTCTACCTCAGTCTTTTCTCATTTAGTACCCTGTTTTGTAGGGAGAGGCTGGGATTTTCCTGCGCTTGTCAGTGCCTCCTTTGACTAGTTTAAAAGCTTGCCAATGAAGCATTTAAACCGATTGCTCAAAAGACTTGTTCCTTCCTGGACAGATGCAGACCATCCTGCCAGTATAGGCTGGTGTCCCTCCAGGTGGAACCCCAGTCCCCAATGAAGCCAAACCCCTGTGCTCCGCACCATTTTTTCAACCATTCATTAAACTGCATGGTGCCAATTGCCCTCACCTCCCCCATGCTTTTGACAGGCAGCACCTCTGAGAAGGATACTGTGTGTGCTACTCATCTTAGGTCCCTCCCCAGATGTGTGAACTGAGTCACTCTGGAGCATGAGATATGTGTGAACTGAGTAACTCTGGCAGCCACTAAATCCTGAATTGTAGGTCCACCTAAACAGCAACAAATACAGTTTGGCATTTGACACTAAGGATTTGTCCAGTACTACCAAACGTCTGCTACAACTGGGTCCATTACATTTGGTGCATACTGTACTAAGCATGCGTGGAGGTGGCCAGGTCATGATTAGAACTGTGAAGGAGTTTTTTCCAAAGTTGCTATGGTTACTGAGGTATTGCCACTTTTGCAGTACAAGGGTTACTTGGAATGTCTCCAGGAATGCGCTATTTATCTGTACTTATGGGTAGGTGGGAGCACAGGGCCCAGAGGACCTGAGCTCCCACCTATGCATACCATTTTGCTAAACTGGGGGCACAGGGCTCTCCTGCACTATGCCTCTACAGTTATGGGTGGGTGGGTGCACAGGGCCAAGAGGGCCCTTGCTCGCATATACAGTATGCATATGAGTAACATTACATTTTCTCAAAAAGAAGGGAAATTCATTCAAAAAACTACATTTTAATGCAGCAGTTGGGTTGATTTCACACTGACTAAAGTCTCAAAATTCGATGTTAGGGTTACCAATCCTACCACCCAACCCTCCATGCACCAACAGGCTTTGGGGTGTGTGGTGGGGTTGTTGGGCCTCTCACCCCATTTTTCTATTCTGTACAATCTCAGCTTGTTTAAACATGGCCTGGGGTGAGAGTTAGGCTGACGACCCCAATGTACACCCCAACACCTGTTGGTGTGTTGAGGGTGGGGAGGTGGGTTGGTAGGGTTGGTAACCCTAACATCGAATTTCCAGACTTTTGTCAGTGTGGAATCAACCCTAACTGCTGCATTAAAATGGAGTTTGTTTGCAATTAATATATATATATATATATATTTCAAAAACTTCATTAATGCATCAGTTGGGGTGAATACCATAGCAACAAAAGCAGGGAAATGAGGAATTAGGGTTTCCAGCCCTAACGCCCGAGCCCCAGGGTTCCCACCCCTACAATTCCACCCCATCCCCCCACACACCAAACACCAACAGGCATTGGGGTGTGCAATGGGGTCATCAGGCATGTAAATGCAGTGTAAGGGTTGCTAGCTGTGCAATCGAGCTGACTTGATAGAACAGAAGGCCTTTATCTTCGGGCAACTTCTTATGTTCACATGTTCATATCAGTTAGGTAAAAGACAAGTAAGGAAATGTGGTTAGGTTCAATCTCACACACTTACCTCCCTCATACACACACCAACAGGTGTCAGGAGTGTGCCTTGGGGTGATCAACTCTAATGCTCACTCCATTCTGCTATACTGTACCCATCTCAGCTTATTTACTTATGGAATGGGGTGATTGTTAGGGCTGATAACCCCAAGGCACCCCAACCCCTGTTGGTGTGTTCAGGGTGGGAGTGGGGTGTTAGGGCTGGAAACCTGAATGCCACATTTCTCTACTTTAGTCACTTTAACTATAATTGATGCATTAATGGAGTTTTTTTGCAACAAAAATATATATGTACAGTACATATATATATATATATATATATATTTATTTATAGGGGCGCGGTCTAGGGTTGAGTAGGCACTTCAATGTTTAAACTGAAAATGTTGCACTTTAATAACTTTGCAACCATTCAACAGATGTGCACAAAATTTGATATGCGCAGTCCTATGGGGTAGATCTCTTGATGTGGCAAGTTGCGTTATGGTTGGATTTGTAGTTTGAGTTATGGAGAAGTGAATAAAACATGTTTTCGCTTATTGACTTTGCTGGGATTTTTCTTTGAACTTGCCTACAGCTCAAATGGTTTGGTTTTTGGGTCTGAACTTTTCAGAGCAGAAAGGGGCTAGCCCACAGATGTGCCTTTTGCTAGTCCTGTGAAACAATAATAAACTGTTTTTAGGTTATTCTATTTTGAAAATTTGAAAATAAATTGTTTCTGAGCATGCTCAGTAAGCACTAAAAGATAGCTGTATGAAATGAAAGAGGAATCCTCCACCATATGGTCTAAATCCCCGTTAGTACGGTTGCCATCTTGTGACCATTTTATTCAAAAAATATGTTTGCAAAAGATGGCAAAATGATATGCTTTGGTGATTCTAACATATGTTTGTTCCTCATTAGTTCCCTATTAGCTGTGATTTGAGATTTTTGTAACTGTTAAGTTAAAAGAAAGTGGCCCAGATATTCAAAGCTAAGCGCGGTGCACAAAGCAATAGCGCTGTAATAGCACAGGAATAGTGCAGAGCTGCCATATTCAAAGGACCATTTAGCGCGCGCTAACAGCAGTAGCGCGGGGCAAAGCACTAATGTATGCAAGGGGCAACAGGAAAGGGGGGTGGCCCACGAGGGACGTGCAAAGGGATATTCAAAGGCCCAGCACCACGCTAGGACACATAGTGCGACACATAGCACTGCACTAGTTACTGCCATTAAAAGGCTGGTCTTAACCCAGGGCAAAACACAGAGGAGGAGAGACCAGAACAGGAAGTGGGAATGTGTGCAGTGCCTGTAGCAGTGATGCTGCCATTGATGGCAGCTGTAGTGGAGGAGGAGGAGGAGGAGGAGAGGGAGCAGGCACAACATGGGCCACAACACAGGCCAAGGAGACGGTATGCTGCAAACAGGTGGTAACGGCCCAGGGTCTCCTTCGAGACACTGCCTGATGACCACATCATTGGCCGGTACAGGATGAACAGGGGGAATGTTGAGGCAGCTCTGTGAACTCCTGCATGAACAGCTGCACCCAAATACCAGATGCAGCCATGCTATGGCAGTGGAGGAGAAGGTGACAGCAGCAATGTGCTTCCTCGCCACAGGGACATTCCAAAGACCAACGGGGACACCATCGGGGTATCGCAGTCTGCCACTTCACGCCTCCTGACCCAGTTCCTAGAGGCTTTCCTGCCACATGCTGGGGAGTTCATAGTATTCCCCAGCATGGCAGCAGAGTGCAGAGAAACAATGCTGCGGTTCCATCGGGTTGCGCACCTACCATCCGTACTGGGTGCCATTGACTGCACCCATGTCCCCATCCATGCACCACCTGGCAATGGCAGTGACGTGTACATTAACAGGAAGGGGTACCACTCCATCAATTGCCAGGTGGTGTGTGATGCGGCTGGGTGCATCACCAATGTCTATGCACAGTACCCCAGCAGTGCCCACGACGCATTCATCTGGCACCAGTCCCAGCTGTGCCAAGCATTCGAGGAGGGCAGGATAACCAGTGGTCAACTAATCGGTGATTAGTAGCATACAAGGCATACACACACCAGCATGCATGGGGTCAGGCATTGCAGGCCAGGAAAGGTGTGTGGGAGGGCTACACAGGGGTGCAGGACAACATCCAACAGACTGCCGTACGTCACTAACAGGTATGCATCCCTTGACAGGGGACAGTGCCTATCCCCTGCGACACTGGCTGCTGACACCAGTACTCCGACCGGCTACAGTGGCAGAGGAGATGTACAATGAGGCACATGCCAGCACAAGAAACATCATAGAGAGGGTGCTTGGCATCCTGAATATGCGATTCTGATGCCTAGACACATCAGATGGTGCCCTACAGTATACACCTCAGAAGGTATGATGTATCTTCCTAGCCTGTTGTATGCTGCACAACATGGCAATGAACCATGGGATACAGGCACCTGAACCTGAGGGACAGTCTGACAGTGAGCCAGAGCCAGTGGTCAGGGGGATAGTGGAGCATCTTGAGAGAAGGGACCCTCGCATGGCACGCAGGGCCATACAGCACAGGGACAACATCATCAGGACACTGCAACAGACAACAGGGTAAGTACAGACTACACAACAACTTGAAAAGGTACAATTAATAATGACTTTAATGTGCACATGGACACAGATGAGTGACAATAACAATATCGACAGTAAACCTACACAGTGGATCTGACAACATGTGTGCATGTGTTGTGAGTTCGGGGTTGTGCAGGACATGCGTGGGGGGGCCGGACACAAATGGTGTGGTGTCGGTGGGGAATTGTGATGTGTGCCATGAGGGTAAGTGATGCAACCGTAGCAGTGGAGGTGTGTGTGTGCATGTGTGAATGTGCATGTGGGTGTGCCTATGTGGCAAATGTGGGGTGATGAGTGCACTGTGCCACATAGTCAGTGTGGCCATCAATGATGCCTCCCACCACGCATGTGACGTGTGCCACCACCATGGGACACAGACCCTGGTGTGCTCTGTGCAGAGGACAATGCTGATGTGAAAGGCGAGGCAGGAAGAGTCAGCCTCCTGTGCCCCCGGGGGACGGTGGAGCCTGACAGGGTGGGTGGACGGCCACGGCGGCGCTGGGTCATGGATGGGGTGTGTGATGCTGTTGAGCTGGAGCCACTGGCAGCTCCAAGGCCCACCTCCCGCCTGTGTGTGCCCCTGTGCCATCTGCACCCCATGACCAAGCATCCCATGCTGGTGAACCCATGCACCCCATGCAGGACATTCCCTATGTCAACCACCGCAGCTGACAGACCAGCAAACCCATGCTCGATGGCACCCACCAGGTGGCCCATCCTGTCCTCCGCCCGCTGCTCAGCACAGGCAAAGCCCACTGTGATGGCCTCTCTGATCTGCACAAGCTCATGGCGCATCTCCCTCCGCATGCCATGAAGGTCCATACACACCCCCTGCTGGGAGGTGAGAGCAGCCTGCAGGAGTGGGCGGGCACCATGGCCATTCTGTCCCAGGGGCACATTACCCTGAGCTGTAGCTGGCAGAGGTGCCTGCTGCACAGGAGCAACTGGATCCTGTCGCATGGCAGGCACATCCTGCTGCTGGTGACTACCGGTGGTGGTCTGTGGAACGGTATGGGCATGGACACCAATTCGTGTTGTACCCTGCACACCCTGTGGTTCTGCGCTGTTCCCTACACTGCCCACCACCGTGTACACAGGTACAGCCACACCGGTGATGCTGCATGCACCACTGGCACCCGTCCCACAGCATGCCAGCAGCCCCTCCCCTGCATCCCCTTGCACAGGCACAGCCAGGTGTTGCGCCAAGTCAGACACATCAGTGTCCTCACCACTAGTGACAGTGAACAGTAGAACATCCCCTACACCACCATCCTCCGACTGTGCTGCATCCTGGTATCTGGTGTATCCCAATACCCCTACTGACCCCTCCCCAGTCAGTAGCTGCCCTTGGCTATGTGTGTGCCACACATGCATGGCATCTGTGCAGCCATCTGTTGCACCATGCCTGGATGTTGATGGTCATTCCCCATCGTCCCCCTCCACTACTGTTGGGACCTGTCCGCACATCCTTTGGCAGCCCCTGTTGTCCTGCAGGCCTGGCAGTCACCGCTGTGGAGACAATAGGGACAGGGTCGGTCACCCATACATGGACACTGTACACAAACACCACCACCACTACCACCACTACTCCATGCACACCCCAGGACATGTACCCCCTTCACACAAGCCCTTGACCCCATGCACCCACCAAACCCACAGTGGCCATGCCCATACCAGGCAGCTGTTAGGCAGACCACTGTGCACCCTGTGCAGGACACCCACAGCATGGCCATGCACCCATGGCAACACAACATAGGGTATACACATGCAAATACTGACCTGTCCTTGGCAGTGCGAGAGGCATCTCACACCCACCACCCGGCACACCTGTGACCACCACTGTCCTGAGGGTCGATGCCACCACAGCCATGTGTGGCTCCTCCACCCGCTGCTGGTGTTCAGGTGGTCCACCACCGGTCCTCATCCTGTCCCTCAGTCGCTGGGCCTCCTCCTCCTTCGCATGTCACAGGAGGTCATTCCATCTCTTCCGCACAGCTTCGGTTGTCCTGCCACGTCCCCCTACGGCATTCACAGCCGCAGTCACCTCCTCCCAGGCTTGGTGCACCACTGTGTCAGTGGCCCTGTGCTTGTGTAGCACCTGCTCCCTCTCCTTCACGGCATGCACAAGGGTGTTCAACTCCTCCTGCGAGAACTTGTGTGCACGTATGCGCTCCTGGTGCGCTGCTGAACCTATGGGATAGTCAATAGGGGACATGTGTCATCGGCCGCGTCGGTACTGCATTGCATTACACATAGACATCACAATGCCCCCCCCCTCCAGTGCTACAGGCCACATGGACATATGGGAGTGCTGCATGTGCATGTACGGTGCACACGCCACCAGAGTCACTGTGCGTCCTGTGTCTGTACAGCGAGCCCTGTACACACATGTGCACTACCCCTACCCTAACCACCTTGCACTGTACTGTGCCCTTTGTGTTCACTACAGTGTTTGCGTGGACAAGTGCACTAGTACATAGACAATGTCAGGACCCAATGCAATTACCACATGGTGCATGGGCTGGCACAGTTCCGGGACACTGCGTACATCCTGCATGGGTGCCATGGCCTGTCATGCCACACATCCAGGGAGTCATGTCAGTGGGCAACTGTTGCAGGACACACCCCTGCAGGGGATTGTGCACAGTGCACTGTACATTTGGTTGCAGACGTCTAGGGATGTGCACCATCACCCAGCACAGTGCTTGCCTGTGGTCCAACATGGGTCAGACCATTCGCCAGGGAATGCATCTCTGTGCTCCTGTCTATGCTGAACCTGTTCTGGGATATTGACATTCAATAGTGTCCTACAGCAGCCATACACACCTGCCTCACGCTGCTCTTCCTCCTGTTGCATCTGTACACCAGTATGTTGTTTACGCTTAGATTCCTTATCAGGCTGCAGTACCACAACACAACACCGGTGGTGCACCGCACTCCCTTTTATTTATTTATTTTTTTTATTTAGTTGTTTAACCAGGTATAGCACACTAAGCTGGAAGCTTTTATACAGGAGTGACCTGGGAGCACAAGGAGGTTAAGTGACTTGCTCAGGGTCACACAGTATGCAAGTGGAAGCTGTGGGATTCAAACCCAGGTCTGGTCTGCTGGATGTCACCAGATTTGCAGCTCAGAGCCTTAGACCACTGCGCTATACTGCCTTTTATAGCCCATCCAGGCAATCAAGCCTGCCAGTCATGCAAATGAGCGCATAATGATATGCTAATCACACAGTTTGCCCCATGCATGCACAAGTACCCTCATTTGCATACCCTTTTTGAATATGACCCCGATTTGCCCCGTGCTAGCACAGCCGCGCTGTGCAAATGTCAGCGCAGGGCTATTGGTGTTGCAGCACCGCGCTATCCAGATAGCGCAGCGCTATGTGCCTTAGCGCGGCCAACACGCATGCTCACGAGGCCCCCATGTCCATGCTATAACCCCCCCAAGATCCCCCACAAAATCCTGCATGTCAGGAACTACTCCAGGTTTAACCCCTGGGAGTTCCTGGAAGACCTACAGCTTACCGACTGGTCCGATGTGTATGGGGCCACTGACCCCTCAGTGGCTACCTCCTCCTTCATCACCATCTTCAGGATCCTGCAAGATAAGCATGCCCCCAAGGTCACCCGCAGGGTGAGGGGGTCCGCCACCCACTGGCTACATGGGAATCTCCTGGCCCAAATGCGGGAGAGAGACAAGTGCTGGGCCCACTTCAAAGTTCCAGTGATCCCACCTCTCCAAAATACAGACACCTGAGAAACACCTGTAAAAAGGCCATCAGGGCTGCAAAGTGACTTCAAGTCCGGCTTACTCTGCTCTGCCAGCAACCCCAGGAGTTTCTGGAAGAACATAAAATCTCTTGTTAATGGATCCTCCCAATCTGGAGTATCCGATACATGCTTATCAACCGGGTCTCCTGCACGAACCCCGCACCATTGCCAACTCCCTAAATACCCATTTCACAGATCTCTCTGCCATCACGACTCCCCTCTCGTCTAACAAGAACGTGCCCCCCTCCCTTCCCCCCACGGATTGGTGGGAGGGTCTACCACCTCGGGCAATGTTTAACCTCAGGGAAGTGACTGTACTGGACACCCAGAGGCACTTGGCTGGCCTCTCCCAGCACTCCAGTCCTGGCCCAGATAACCTTGAATCAAAGCTCCTCAAGCTTGGCGCTGTTCACCTTGCCCACCCAGTAGCCCACATCTTCAATCTATCCCTTGGAAGTGGTACCTTCCCCGATATCTGGAAAGAGGCCAGGATTGTCCCAGTACTGAAACAAGGCAATCCCAAACTACCGGATAACTACTGCCTGATTGCCATCCTCTCATCCCTCAGTAAGCTCCTAGAAAAGGTGGTGGCCGAACAGATCTCAGAGTACATCCAGTCCCAGGAGCTGCTGTCCCTGCCCAGCACGGTTTCCGCAAGGGTCACAGCACCACCTGTTTGCCCCAATCTCGGTCACATCTAGAATAAGACAGCCATGGATCAGGGCAATCTCTCCAGAGCCATATTTATTGACCTGTCCAAAGCCTTTGACCTCATTGACCACACGTTGCTTTGCTCACAACTGTGGCCACTCGGTCTCTCCCACTCACCATGATCTGGCTCACGGGCTACCTGGTAACGGCAGAACACAGCTGACCAGTTTCATTTGAAGTCCTCTCTGAGTCCCTTCCAGTGACCTCCGTGTCCCTCAGGGCCTGGTATTGGGCCCTCTCCTCTTTCCCCTTTATCAACCAGCCCCGCGGTGACCTCCACCTGCAGTACCACCCTCTATGCCGATGGACTTGGTGATCCTGGCTCACGCCCGGCGTCACAACTCTCAACAAGGCCTTGTCCGAAGGCTTCTGCAAAGTTCAAATCTGGATCACCGAGAACAAACTGGTCCTGAATCTGAGAAAAACTCAGGCCATGCTCTTTGGCTCAACAGCCAAACTCAAAACCTCGTTGGCCTTGTTAAAGATTTCCTGTCCCGACGGATCCCTCCTCCCTGTAGTGAACTCTGCCAAATACCTAGGGGTCACCCTTGACCCCCAACTCGACATGGGTAGTCACCTCCTAAACATCTGTAGGGCAGTTAACTGCAAGCTGGGCCTGGCCTACAGGGCCAAGTTCAACCTCCTCACCTGTGGCTAGACTAGCCTCATGAAAGGTGTGCTTCTTCCCCCCAGCTAGCCGGGCTGCACCTATTCGCCGCTTCCCCCCAGACTCACTCTCGACGGTGGCACACCTACATGCCAACAACATCTGTCGCTTTGCCCTTGCTGTCCTCTGCCTCACCCATCGCTGTGAGTTATACGATAAACCCGGATGGCTCTCCTAGCTAGGTACCTGGACTTCAGGGTGGGCTGCCTTACCGGCTTAAAGTGGTCAGAACTGGCACCCCCCTGAGCTGGCCCCTGCTCCTGCCGGCCACAGACACCACTACCTACCACCTTAGGTCCCAGGCCCTGGGGATGCTCAAGGTCCCTCCACCCGCACCCTCATGGAGGCTGGGACGCTACCACGTGATGCTCCAGGCTCTGGAACCCTTCCTGAGCCAACCGTTGTCCTCCTCCCACCCATGCTTCCGTGAACTCCTCCGGGTTTCCTGAAACTTGCATCTGGGTGACTGTCCTAAGCCTCCCTAGAGTATTTCTCTATACGGTTGCTCTTCCGCTTAAAGCTTGCCTTCCTCTTGATACTACCCTGATAACCCTGCTGCACTCCTGGCTCTTCCACTACACCAGGGCACCTGACCCAGGGCATATTGCTGCTCATGGTTCCCTGGACATTGCGTCTTTCTAATAGTCTCTTATGTGAAATGTATATGCTTTCTGTTGTAAATCTGTATGTGACCCACTCATCCTGGGGTTCGTTAACCCTAGCAGTTATAAGTTGTATTATGACCGCCCATACCCCTGGACTATGTTACTATCTCCTACGTAGAGTTGGTGCATAGGCGCAGAAGCCCATACCGTACATGATGTCTTGACTGTCGTGTACGGTATGGGCTGCACGCCTATTGGCTGTAGCTCTGCATCACTGGGCGGCAGGCTCACCGGATAGTCAGTCGGCGGGCGGCGGGCGGCAGGCGGTGGGATGCTGCCGCCCGCCGCCGCCGGGGAGCGGGTGGAGGGGCTGTGGGTGGGTGGGTGGGGGACACTAGACACCAGGGAGATGTTTGGGGGTTGTAATTGACATTCTGCCCGCGATCGAGCATTACGGTCCACTGACCACCAGGGAGATATTCGGGTTGGGGGGTTTTTACATTCTGCCCGCGATCGGCACTGGGGGTTGTTACGCTCTGCCCGCGATCGGCATCGGATCTGTGGGGGGAAATGTATTCAGACATACTGCCCACGATCGGGCATCGGGAGCGTGTGGGGGGGAATGTATTCAGACATACCGCCCGCGATCGGCTTCGAGATGTTAGGGGAAGAGTGCATGACACATACTGCCCGCCATCGGGCTGCAGGGTGCTGCCGGTCCTCAACGGGCTGCTGCCTGGCAGGGCGGCCAGGCGCAAGTCCTCAGGGATTACGACTCTACATGCTAATGGCATGCAAATGGGGCTATAAATAGATGCAAATGGCCCCCGCCGCTTTGCATGAATTATGGCCCCATTTGCATGTCACCTTTGAATATCGGAAATTTGGGCATGGCGCAATGGTACTTGCGCCACTGCAAGTTTAATGCTCAATCTCTGACAACTTGCGTGGCGAAGTTCCACTGGGCGCTTACGCACAGTGGTTGTGGTTGGGTGATATTCAAAGAGTTGTTCAATAGCGCAACTCCTTTGAATATCGCTCCGCCACACCCCTCCTAACTATTTTGAGCAGGGGCTCATGCCTCAGAATGGCGCAGTTTGAATATCTGGGCCACTGTATACTGTACTCTGGTATACTGGGTCATATCTGTAAAGGTGCCTCTGGAGCCAGTGTATCTTACCTGGTCAACAAAATAAAAACAAACAAAACATATCTCCAGCCACTTACAGTCTTTTCTGCCCTTTTAATATGTGTCTTCAAATCATCTGTCTTTCAGACCTGGCCCTACTTTCTTCAGTTCACTAGGATAGTTTTGCTATGGAGCCAGTCATCCCCAGCAGGCAGGAAAATCAAGCAGAAAATGCATGAGGACATTTCCCTGACAGTGTCCTGTAATCGGACAAATTGCTGAGTTGACCTTGTCTCCTTGTGTGTTGCCATAAAGTTACTATGTGTGGTTGATTAAAAGTGCATCTTATTTTGTGAACACTGTTTGCACTGAGCCTGAAGGAGAGTTGTGTGCTTATCAAACAAAAATGTCCACTTAGCAATACTTTGTCTATGGCTCCATCTGTTACTCCAAACGAGCACTTTGAGTGACCTCCCTTTTTGTAGCTCTGGATTTGAGTGGACTCCTGGGACACTGCACCAATTGGTGTATCATGTGCAGGTAAATTGTTTGGGTTTGTTTGCATTTTAGTGCACCCTAGAGGGTGTGGCATGCAGGGGTCTCAAAATAACATTCCTAAGGTGGCCTGTGACCTGTAAAAGTAAAATAAAGAGATATTTATTTTGGGGACTTGCACATCCCCTGAATTTTTTTTTCATTGTATCATTGGTCACATGATAAGACTCCACTAGAGCAGATTAGTCCACATCAGAGACACTGGGCATTCTGGGACTTTATTTGCACAACAAAGAAATCATATATTTCCATAACTTCCACCCCAGGCTGGGCATCCTCTTTGACATTCTGGTAGAACACTGATACAAAGTAGTTATTCAGTGCAGTACAAAACACACCGCTGGGCTCAAAACCACAGGTAAACAAAATGTGGTGCTGCACTGCGGAAAGTGGCCTGCAGTAGGTAACTGCATGGTGGCAGTCTGCTACCCAGTGTTACCCAGTGATAGCATAGTTAGTATACAATCGCAAATATGAAACACATAAAGAAAAGGTTTTTTTTAATCTTAGGTGCTTTTATTATAAAATATACACCACACAAGTCTCCTCACATCATTCAATATTGAGAAAAGTAGATGACTTAAAAAGCCTCTAATTTCCCCATTCTTATGAGTTCTTGCTGTCACTGCAAAAGCAAACATTCAACAGCCATGCATGCTGATGTTTCATCCAAGGAGGCCTTCTTCAAACCATGTAAGAATGTAGCAATGAGAGTTTTTATGCCAGTTGTTACTTTATTCTTCTACTGGGATCCCTCTGCTCAGGACAGGCAGCAGTAGCCCCGCCACATCTGTAGTCACCCCTCACCATCCCAGCCAGTGTATGGTACTGTATTTGGATGGTCACTGGTGGCAGCCTCTGCTTCACCTCAGGATTCCATCCATGTGCTTTCCTGTGTATCAGTTCCATTCCTCGCCTCTTATACCTAGACCATCTTTCTGGTCACCCTTCCCTATGACGTAGCCTGTCACTCTCTTCTCACCCCATAGCCTGGGCTTCTGCTAATTCCCTATATTTATTCTTATTTATTCATTACAAATCGGGTTTACAACCTTTGAGTCAGAGACTCATTTACAAAGGCACCTCGTCGTGGGGGGCAGACTTCAAGACAGTTATCACAGTGCAGATTAATACAGAGGATAACATTACAGGTGCAGTAAAAGGAACATTTAACATAGATACACTTAGGTTACATAATGTAGTAGTTTGTATGTTACTTAGGTTACATAATGTTACAAAATTGTGAGTTACACTCATGGATATAGCAGGTCCTCAGAGAAGACAGCGGTTACATCCCTGTTTGAACCTAGTAGGAAGGAGTGGGTCTGGGGAGGGAGAGGCTGTCCAGTGGATGTTGTCGAGCCAAGAGGCAATGGGCGGGTACCACAGGTTACAACAGGGTTAGTTGCACCTACAACAGCAGGTATTAAAGATATGGTTCCGAAGGGTTGTTTTGAAGGACCCAATTTTTGGCAAGTTGGAGATGCAGCTAGGAAGGGAGTTGAACCAGATGGGGGCTCGATAGAGGAAGGATCTCTGGGCAAGAGAGGTCTTGGTTCTGGGCACCTTGAAAGTGGCCTTAACAGAGCTACGGGTGGTGATGGACGATGATGACTACTGTAGGGAGGTGGAGACCCCCGGGGGGGGGGAGAGTCCTAGCAGTGAGTTCTTAGCGAGAAGGCAGGTCTGGTAGAGCAGTTGCTCCTCAAAGTTGAGCAGATTGGTGGTAGTATAGAGAAGGCAGGTGTGAGTTCGACTGGGGGCACCGGTCAGGAGCCTACAGGCCTTATTGATGGAGAGTTGGATTTTGGAGAGGGTAGTGTTGTCAGCTGCGGCACAGATGGGCAAGCCATAGTCCACGAGGGACAAGACGGAGGAGGTGATGGCCAGCCTGAGGGCAACCTGAGGCAGGCAGACCCTGTGCCAGTATAGCAGGCCAATGCGAGAGTTAATGGCGGCTGACAGGGCATTAATATGGGTGTGGAAGGAGAGGGTAGTATCGAACGTGATGCCTAGGTACTCTGTATGTGATCACTTGTTCGAGCGGGTGCAGAGTGCTGGGGATAATCAGGAGGGAGTATTTTAGCTTTATTTTGGTGGTGGAGAAGAGCATTGATTTGGTTTTCTTTAGGTTAATGACCAGTCTCCGGTCACCAAACCACCTTTCGGCTTGGTTGTAAGCTTGCTGGAGGGATAATTAGAGGGAGGTGGGATTGGGATGTGAGGCAACGAGGACTGCATCGTTGGCATGGAGGAGCATTTTACCAGTACATGAGCTGAGGAGGGTGTTGAGGCAGAGACTAAAAAGTATTGGACCCAGGATGGAGCCCTGAGGGACCCCGGAGCGAATGGGAAGAGTGCTGGAGAGGGAGCCGCTGATCTTGACATGCTGGGATCTAGCAGAGAGGTAGCTAGAGAACCAGGAAATGGGACCACCAGAGAAGCCAAGTTGGTGGAGACAGTTGAGTAGAAGGGGATGACAGACAGTGTCAAAGGCCTTGGAGAGGTCAAAGAACACTGCTCCTGCAAGGCTGCCAGAGTCGAGAGCAGCATGCAGGTGTTGGGAGAATTCCAGGAGAGCCGTGGTTGTACTGTGTCCTGGGTGGAAACCATGCTGCTCTGGGCACATAATGTCGTACTTGGTTAGGAATTCAGAGAGCTGGATCAACACCACTTTTTCAAGGGCTTTAGAGAGTGGGGGGAGGATGGAGATGGGCAGGTAATTGTTGGGGTGGACCGTCCCCACTCTATGTATGGGGTGTGATTTCAGCAGTTTTCCAAGCACTTGGAAACTGGACCCAGGCTTAGATACCGCTTAGAAGGTCAGTCAGGGGACTAGGACTTCTGTCCAAGACCATAATGGAGGATTCTGGAGTTGAGGGGTCACTGCTGGGGTTATTTGCTGCCTAAGGCTTTTAGCAGGTGCGGCCTGGCTTTGGGGGATAGGGGTGCAGGTAGAATGGTGGGTGATCAGGACCGGAGGAGAGAGATGGGATTGGGTCAAAGAAGCTGCTGGGGAGGACCGAGCTTAGGTCAGAGAAGGCAGTGTTAAGGCAATCGGCTATAAGGAGTGGATCTGTGGTGGGGGTGCCATTGATGGAGAGCTGAGATGGTGGGGGGAGCGGGACTTCCAATTTAGCTCTTTCATATTATCCCAGAAGGTCCGGGCTGAACCCCAAGTGGAAGCGAGGGTGGTCTGGTAGTAGTCTGCCTTGGCCCACCTAATGGCCCAAGTGCACTTATTGCGTTCTGCATTGTAGACCTGTCTATCAGACGCCTTTCCAGATTCTACAGCAATGTGCCAGAGATTATCTCTTTTTTTGAGTCTCTGGAGGAGGGGTGGGGTGATCCATGGGGCATTGCATTTTTTGGAGTGGATCCTGGTGAGGTGGCGTAAAGGTCACAAGCCTTAAAGAAGGCATTTGTGAAGTGGTTAAGAGCTGAGTCAATGTCAGGTGCATGCTGGATAGGGGACCAGTCTAGCTGGGCTAGGTATTGTTTTAATCTTCTGAGGCTGCAGGGCATAAATGGCAGTGTAGAGTGGCCTGGGACACTGGCTTAAGAGTGGAGGATGATCAGAGACAGAGGACTGGGGAGTGATCACTAAGAGAGTCTGGGAGGACAGTGACATCCAGGATTTTGTAGGGGCGGTCAGATATAACAACATCTAGGAGAGGGCTGGTGCCAGTGGAGTGGAGTGGAGTGTTGAATCTGGTGGACTGGGTGACTAAATGAGACATATCCAGGGCAGCAAAGGAGTCCCTTATATGGGAGGCAGTGGAGGCAAGCCAGTTAACATTGAGATCACCTAGGATGACTTGCTCCACTTTGTGAGGGAAAGATTTGAGGTAGTCAGTGAGGGACTGGACCAGTTGGTTTTGAGTCCTCGGGGTAATGAGGAGACCGTGAGGAAGAGAAGGCCTGTGTGGGGTCAGGTGTGATTTTAGGGAGGGCTTGGGCTCCATAATCAAGTTTAGGAGCTGGGAGTGCCTGACCTATAAGGGAGTCCCATACGATAGTGCGCAACTACCATCGCTTGCCTACTCGGTCTTCCCATAGATGGCATATCCAGAGAGGGTGATAGCAGAGTCAGTGTGGATTTGGAGAGCCAAGTCTCTAAATGTGCAATTATGTCAGGTTGATGTTGAATGACCCAGCACTGGAGGGCAGCAGATTTCTTTAGGGGACTGCAAATGTTTAAGGATGCAAAGCGGAGGCTAATTGAAGTACATGCATACGCATGTATATGCATATATTAACTTTGAGTGCTGCAACCAGCTTGCAGCAGTCACAGAACAACCTATTCACGGCCATAGTCATGAATGTGTACATTCCCACACACCTGCAGTGCAATGAGTGCACTACCATGGTACCACATGCAAAGTATTTTTCTGAATTACAGCAACCACACAGCATTTTGAATATGTGAAATAGATGGGAAATGTGCAGTCAAAGTGGAACTGAAGCCATAGAAGCAAAGATAGATGCTGTTTGCTGAAAGCTACTATAAGTGCGATGGGGCTATATGGAGAAGTGGTAGAGTGTAGTAATGTACATATTGTGATGGTATATGTGCTTCTGGAGAAATAACTTTTGTGGCAATAAATGTGTAAAGTGCTACAGGCTACTAAAAGTGTATGAATTCAGTGCTAAGAAATAAACTTACAGCCCAGTATCATGGAGGGCTGAGGCACTAGCACCTCAACTCCTGCCAAACCGATGATGCGTGTTCAGGAATGGATGCACGTCGCTCGGGGGCGGGGCTGGCAAGGGTAGTGAGAATCAAGCATGTAGAGGACAGCTCTCCTCCCTCAAGGTGGGGGGGTCAACACAATGCACTTCTCTACTGCCACTTGGAGGTGTCCGGGTGGCAGTGTAGGTCTGGGGGCAGCAGTAGGCAGGGACATGGCCAGGCATTCTCAGGGTGTCTCCATGGAGAGGAACTAGTCCAATACGGCATTGTACGTTTGGGCCCAGAGACAAACAAACACCAGGAGAAAAAAAACCTCTGGCTGCAAGATGAAGTCCGAACCCTCGCAGGCTCTGTATCAGTGACTGGGCACCCCACCATAGTCCAGAACAGCCAGGACATCAGCATGAAGGCAAGACCTGGAGAAACTAGGTGACAGGATTGGGGGACTAGACAGAAGGGAGAGCCAGAGGCTATAAGGGATCAAATGTATAAAAATAAATAAATAAAATAAACTGCTTAAAGCCACACTGAGTGACAGCACAATGGTGCACAGCACCACAGCACAACTGGTTTAATTAACACCAATTATTTTAACAATACTAAAGAGGAAGACAGACACAGAATGGTTGAACGGAGCAAGCTCATACCCTACAGGCTAACTTTGGGAACAGTACCTCCCTTGCCTGCACACAGTCTGTGCCTCTTCAAAACATCAAATAGATGGACCTCCACACCCTTCAGACATGGCTAAAATACCAGGAAAAACACCTAATACAGTACAAAATAAATGGGGGCTTCACCCATTGGGGTACCCAGATTTTCCACCACAGGACTAATAGATCCGCTTCAGGAGTGGAAGATACATGTATCCACTTGATGGGAAATTTAAGGGCCAGAGTCAATTACTGTCCTTGTGGAGGGTTAGAACAAAATTTAATTTGACAAGAGGTAAGTTCTGTCAGAAACTGCAACTAAGAAATCACTGACAGAGCTCAACCAGACGAAATATGTCTTTAGAGACCTCGCAACACTTGAATTCACATTAGAACAGAAAAAACATGGGACAAAGACCCCATCAGCTCTCCTCTAATTATATGCTATAGTGCAAATGCCAGACAGCCAAGGTAGACGATACCATATGTCAGGCATGGAGGGAGAGGCAGGATTCATATCCTTGAGCTGAGGCCTATAATATGGCAGGAAATGCACAAAACTACATACTCAGCACAATGGAGGGAATTCAGGTGGAAAACTATGGTCTTTTTCTTTAGGGTCCCTACAATAACAGCCCACTTTACACCTGTAGGGTCAGATAGAGGTTGGAAAACTTGTGGGGGAAGGGGAGACCACCAACACAAATTCTGGTCCTGCCCATGATAATTCCTTATTGGATGAAAATTGCCAAAGCATGTTCTGAAAGTTCAGGCTGCAACATCCCACTGTCTCCTGATAACCTAATCATGGGTATATCCAAAGGGCCCGCTCATCACAAAATAAGTACCTATACAGAATGCTTCTGGTGGTGCCCTGAAATCAATAACCAGACATTGGTTGCCTCCCCTCATCCCCTCAAAACCAGAAAGGATCTTGTTTGTAAAACAGTTCCAGATTATGGAAGCAATGTTTAGCAGAATTCACCGGATAGGGAAAATGCAAATGTGTTAATGAGACAGGTGAAATAGGATGCATACCTAGACCATGAATGAGTAATTCTATTATCTGTGTGTTGTATGAATATAATGTACCCTTTGAGCCTCTTACTGTATAGGCATGGTATTAACTATGCCATCCGATGATATGGGAGCCAATCCTATTCATTCTGTATGCTATAACATCCACTGTCAGCCATGTGTACTGTACCTAATTGTTGTGTTGTATTGCATGCATTTATACAATAAAATATAAGTTAAAAACGCAATTCAGTATGTGGAATGAATTACATCCTGGCTGTATTTATAAACTGAGCAAAATAAATGGATCTAGTTATCTATTATCTATACGTCATTTAAGTTCTGAGGTAATTACAATCTTAAATAAACTGGCCCATCTGAAATTGTAGGTAATAACTTTCTGAATGTTTTTTGGACTCATAGAACTTCTAATTCACAGCTACCCTGGGGAAAAATATTTACTCTTTGTTGATCCAGATGAGTTCTGAGCTGGGGCTACAGTGGTGGATCAGCAGGGAAGAGCCTAAGAACCCTCACATTTCTACAAGAGGGTTGAGGCTGATGTTTTTCATTTCATAAAATGTTTGTTTCACTCCATATTACTTGCTGATCTACTGGCCCAGTTGCCGCGGCTTGACCTCCAGCCGCTGCCACTCTTCACAAGGCCAGCACAGGGATCCATCAAGCCGGATCCAGCTTGCCACAGGGCTGTGCAGGCCCCTCCATCCAAGCCTTGGCCGTGGCTCGACCTCCAACCGCACTGCCACTCTTCACAAAGCCAACACCAGGGATCCATCAAGCTGGGTAGGGCTACATTAAGGAGCCGGGTAGTGGGAGGCCTGTCATTGGTCCCACACTTTCCTCTCTGTGTGCCGTGATTGGACCCCAGCCCTCCCATGTATCGGCCATTGGCTGCACAGCCTGCTGTATTGTTTCTCCTGACTCGGGCTGTTGCGCCATAGACTCTCTGTGTAAGCGGCCAAATTGTTTCACCTGCTTCACGGTACCAAGGTTCTGCATATCTCTCCTGGCTTGTTAACCTGCAGTTACACATTAGTAGCTGTTTCTGTAATTAATTTGAAAAGTGTCTATGCTCTGCCAGCCTAAACCTGCATGTAGTGACTGTTATCAGAATTGCTTGCTTTTACTGCCATTTTGTCTTTTGGGGCTGAATCCGAATTCAATTTGCACTGTATTTTGATACTCTGGGACTGTGATTTCAGCTCTGTTCTTCCTGCTCTTTTTTGCCATCCCTCCTGCTCACTATAGCCTTTCTGTACCCCGGGGGCATGAACCGCCTTCTTCCCATAACCTCTCAAGCTCCTGCTGTCTTAAATTTTTTTTTTTTTTATTCCTGTTTCCCCACACCTTTCTTCCTCACCCTCCCCCCACCTAAAAAACATGGGTATGGTCTCCGATCTGTCTTGGACTTTGTTAGTTCCCAACCCTCTGGCTCAGAGGTCCTCCTTCTTGGTGATTTCAACATTAACTGGCTTGCACCAGACACTGGAACCTACAGGGATGCTATCTCCTCAGCTAACCTCACACAGATGGTCGACTCCCCAACAAGGAAGAACTACAAGTCAGGTACCAGCACTCTCCTGGACTGGGTCCTTACCAGTAACCCAACCCACATCAACAACATCACTGTCCTCTCTGACTCCTTCAGTGACCACTCTCCTGTCATCTGCAACTGGTCTAATAAGTTTCGCAAGCCTCCTCCTTTAACTGTTTCCAGCAGAGTCTTACCCTGCGGCATACTGACCCACCTAAAATCCTGTCTTAGGCGACAAGATTGGTCTCCCATATATAATGCGCAGGATGTAGACTCGGCCCTTGACCATTTCATCATCACGTTCAATGCCACCTGTGACTCGCTCACCCCAGTAAAAAAGCAAAAAGTCAAGGCACTATCCAGTCCCTGGCTTACTACTGGGTTACTGACCCAGCTAAAGCAAGGGACCACCTCTGGCAATCGCCAGGGCCAGAGGCGCCCAACTAGACATTCAAGCTTACAAACAATCTTGCAACAACCGCACGAAGCAAATACGAATGGCAAAGAGCACCTACTACAAAGAAGCCCTCACCAACACCTGGGGAAATGGAAGAGCTTTTTGGGACAATTTAAGGGAGATTACAGGGAAACCGTCCAAATCCTCCCTTACCTTACTGACTATTGATGGTACTACCACCATTGACCTGCTGGTCATAGCAAACACCTTCAATGCAGCTTTCATGGACCTCAGTAGTGTACTCCCCCCAGATTTTTTCTTGGAAACTGACCCACCTGAATCAACTTCCCTCCCTACCCTCTCAAGCCATCCACCTTTCCACTTTAAAAAAGTTAAAGCAGTTGAAGTCCGAAAATACGTAAAAAAGGCTATCTCGAAGTCCAGAGCTAGTGGAGACTCACTGGACCTGAAACTGCTATCCCTTACCATAGAGGAAGTGCTGTATCCGCTTACCAGAATCTTCAACCTCTCACTTAACCTCAGTCAATTCCCTAGCAAATGGAAACGTGCTATTGTCACTTCAGTCTTCAAAAGTGGCGACAAGTCAATCCTGGGAAACTACCGGCCGATCTCTATACTGCCCCCCCTTTCCAAGGCCCTCGAGCGCATTGTAGCGGACCAGCTTTCAGTCTACTTGGAAAAATACAACATCCTGTGTCCTCAGCAACATGGTTTCAAGCAACGGCACAGCACCTCAACAGCCCTCCTGGAGTTCACTGGAGCCCTTCACAACTCTATGGACAAAGGCCATCTAACTGGAGCCGATTCATTGACTTGACCAAGGCATTCGACACTGTCCACCACGGCCTACTTTCCAGACAGCTGCTGAATGCTGGTTTCTCCTGGACACTACTGCATGGTTCAATAGTTACCTACACCAGCGCCACAAGAGTAAAAATCTCAGGTCAACTCTCTTGACTCCAAGCCAATCCATTCTGGCATCCCCCAGGGCTCAATACTGGGCCTCCCTACTTTTCAGTCTTTTCCTAAACTCTCTCCCTCAATCCTGCCCTGAACAAATTATCCTATATGCCAACGATGCTGTGCTGTTCACCCCACATAAAGACCCAGAACCATAAACTCACAACCTTCAACTAGCATTCTCCTCCGTTGAAAACTGGTTCTCTTCACATAAACTGGTTCTAAACCACAAAAAAACTAAATCAATGCTCTTCTGCAGCTCACAAAACAGACACAGGCATTACCCCTTTGATATCAAAACAAGTGCTGGTCATACCCTTGAACAAGTATTATCCTTTAAATATCTAGGAATCACTCTCGACCATGGTCTGTCATATGGGACCCCCATTGATAACGTCGCCAGAGTTGTAAACGCACGCATTGGAATCCTCTACTGCAAAAAGGAACACCTCACCGAGGCAGCATTAAAGATGGCCATCCAGAGCTCTGTTGTCTCCGTTGTAGACTGTGGCCTCATAGTCTATGGCTCTGCCACTACTAACGCCCTTAGATGCATAACGACCTCCCTAAACAAGGCCTGCCGCCTACTCATTGGAGCCCACCGACTCACACATATATGTGAATTATACGCCAGTCAGGATGGCTTCAATTCGCAACTCCACTAAGTACCTAACCTGTCTGATGGTTAAAAACTATCTTGGGCATTACCCTCCTAGTGTCCAAGTCCTTCTGAGCCCAATCTCCAATCTACGTAAACCAGAGGGTCGGAACAACAGCTCCTATGTCTCGATGCTGCACATCATTGGGTCAAGATTCTTTGTGCACCGTGTTCTACCTGGATGAATGCCCTCAGCACTGATATTACTTCCACCTCTTCACTGGGCATTTTCAAATCAAGACTACATCTTCATCTCACTTCCTCCAGCTCCTATGACTGCTCTCCTAACTTCCTTCTTCCCCTGCTGCCACCTCCCTCTCCTTGCTCCCCTGACAATGCTGTGAATCTGCTCTAGCTGCTCATTGGCTGCTGCCCCCTCCCCAACCTCTCCTTCCCAACTCCTTATAGATCTTTGAACTTATCCAAACTATGTGTTTCCTTACTTTATTTCAGCAATGCAACATTCTGAACAATGAATAATGTTATTTAATCTCTGTCTTTTATGTTGTTTTTTTGCCTGTGTATAGACGATGTAGTTTAGCCTAAAATGTTTGTACTCTCCTGATGTGGAACCTTGTAAAAGAGCCTTGGCTCAAAGGTATTTATAATCCTAGATTTCAATAAACAATAAACAAAATAAGTACAGTTACCAGGGAAGCCAGTGGTTCCCCCCCCAAAAAAAAATTCACATGTATATCCTGATAATTGTAAGGCAAAGAAATGCAACTGTATGAGTTTGCAAACTTTTTGCTTTGCCATTGTATGTTCCATATGTTTTGGGCCTCTGTTGGGGTCTTAATAAAAAGAAAGTTAAAAAAAAAGAAATTGAGTCACAAAATTGTATGTGCCTTAAAGTTCTCTTACTGACAAACACAATAGTAGCAATACTTCTACTTGAGATTCTAAAACCTTACTTATATAAAATGATTTTAAGGAACATTTAATTAATTTTTTGCAGCTACTTAATGATAATGAGTTGAAAAATTAGAAAAAAATTTTTTTCTACTACACTAGTGCAGTGCTTAACAATGACCACATGAGGGCACTTGGCATTACATTTCTTTAAACTGCTTCTACTATGGCACTACTACTCACTGAAAATCAAGTAATGTTGGCCAAGAAAAAGTCATCTTAACAGGGAATTCTCCACAGTATATCTGAGAAAATGTGTCTGGCTGATTTATTTGCATACTAAACATGGATGAGAAAACATGACAGTTATCAAAACCACTTTCAGTGTACCACTACTGGACATGAACCACAGACTAAGTCTTGGGGCAGGAGTTTCAGAAGGCTTTTAGGATCTCAGTTGCATTTCTGACACAAATTATAACACCTTAATGATGGTTGAACTTGTGTCTGAATCAACATAAACTGCCCCCAAAAATGATGTGGGCATCATGTTTGCTGTAAACTGCAGTTAATCTCACAACTCAACCAAACCTATTAAAACAGTATTCACAAGCCGCCTGGTCATGCTAAGGGCTAAGGCTTACCACGGCATGCCGGCACCTGAGCTCGGGCCACTTGGCCCGGGGGGAGAGGGCATGGGCCAAGAGAGGATCAAGTAGCCACCTAGCAGCTCTCTCTTGGGTGGTCAAAACAGCTCATGGTGTAGCACTAATGCATGAAAGGCTGACGAACATCAGGGACGGTGGAAGAAGTTGTGGTCCCAGAATGCATGTGCACTTCCACGCACATGCATCATCTGAGCATGCCGCAACTTTGGGAGGAACATGCAGAAAAGAAAAAAAGTTGGAGGAGCATCGAGCCGACCAGGTTTCATAAAGCCTTGCCTGTACACCTGTACCCACCCTTCCACTCCAGGGAATCTTCAGCCTGGCATGTAGTACCAGGCTCCTTCTATGTAAATCCTCTTTTCTCATGGAGTTGGTGTCAAAATAAACAGTTTGTACGTGGCGGCTGCCATTGCCCGAGATCCCTAAAAGGGGGTGCCCCTCTCCTGAAGGAGGAATACCAGTTTTGGAGTTCATGAGGAGCTTCTGTGGGGATGAACTGTAGCTGAGAACTGCTGAAAGACTGAGGTGTTGTTTTCCCCTTATTCTAAGAGGGTGAAATGACAAAGCTTCTGAGTTTTAAATGCCCAGTGCTGTTTTCTGGGTTTTGAACACAAGTTTCCTGTCAGAAAAGGAAAGATTTCTGTCAGAGGGTGACTGTCTCTGAGAAAAGGGGGCTGTCATGTCTCTTTTTGAAAATGGGTTAGGGTGCTAGAAAAGGCACTAGCTTATGCCCCTCTTGGTCACCAAAAAGGCTGCTGGTATTTCCACAGTGAAGATGTGCTGAGGAAAAATGCCAAGTTAATGCTGTCTGCCTCTGACAGTAAAATGTGACAGTTTGCGAAAGCCTGTGTGTGACTCTGCCTGTGTCACCAAAGTGAGAGACTGTTTACTAGCCCTGTGGCTAGTATGTGAGGTGTGCCCTGTAAAGTTTCAATGAAATTCTGTCTGCTAATGTGAACTTTGGGACCCTCTCTCATGGGGGTCAGCACTTGAGTGAGGGTGGGGGTAGAGATCCAGTGGCACCTCGGACCCCAGGGGATGCTCTGCTCTCCTTTGCCACTAGGTTGTAGCCCTGTGGGGCAGTCCTCGTATGTGCACTAGGACTCTTCTCTCACGGGGGTCAATGCTTGAGGGAAGAGTGGGAGGCTTGGTCTGTGGCACCTCGGACCCCCAGGCGATTGAAGCCCTTCCTGCCACTTAAATTCTGTGATTGGAAATAAAGAAAAGTACAGAGCCTGCTATGTGTGTTCCCTGAAGGCAGAAATAGAAAGTCAAGTTGAATAAATCCCTGCGATGTAACACCTAGCCCTAGGTGATAAGCCAGAAATGTGGTGAATAATTGAACAGTCCTCTTGTGGGATTAGAATTTATGACTACCCTGTGGTCTGACCTGGCCAGTTAATAAGTACAATTTGCATCCATGGATAAACTTTTTTTAAATAAAAGGATCCTGCTTTGGAAGAGTTAACCTTTACTATTCCATTTGGACATTAGTTTATTGAAATATTTATTGCGTTGTTTAAAGTTATGCCTAACCAGTTTAAATCTGTAGCCTTGCCAGCCCACCTGTACCATGAGTTGCCGGAGGTTACCCAATTCGACAGAGGTCGAGTAAGTGCATTCTGTATTTGTGTTTGCCCTCTGAAATTGTTGGTTCCCTTAGTTTCCAGGGATAAAGGAATTACATAGGCAAATCAAAGAAAATAAATACATACATATATACATACACACCTACACTATATCAAGTAAAAAATTAAAAGGTACATCATCAAAAGTACATAATAATACAGCACATGTTTAAACACACAACATGAGGAACAGAGACATACAGCTCTTCCCAACAGCAGTTATTAGGTACAGTCGCAGTAGGACAGAATATATTTTTTTAGTAACTGCTTGGCAGTAGTTAAGACAGGGAAGGGAACTATTTCCTAAACTAAGGTTGTTCCACAATTGAGGGAGATGAAAACGGAAAGCAAGCTGACCAGAAAAAAGTTTCCTGTGTGGTATGACAAACCTACTGCTCACCTGGGAGTGGAGATGGCACCCAGAGTAGGGTCCAGGAGAAAGAAGGGAGCACAGATAGTTAGAGAGCTTGTTTAGCCACTACTTGAATCCAAACAGAGCTGTGTTGCACATGCTTATCCTGCAGCAAGGATACACCCCATTGGGCATAAAGAATGCAGTGATGGGTGCAGGCAGGGACTCATAGGATAAAAGGGCAGAGGGCATTGTAAAGAGGGTCTACTTCTTATAGGTGGCACTTTGGGGCAGCATTATAGACTACACCTCCAAAGTCAATGACGGTAGAATTAACCATTCAAACAAGCACTTACATAAGCCCAGTGATAGATAATCACCCACTCTGTAAAGGGCACCAAGCTTTCTGTATGATTTTGAGACCAGTCCCTGGATGTGCTGAAAAGAAGAGATTTGTCCAGGGTGACCCCAGGTATTTGTAGTGTGACAGAGGTGATTACAGCTGAATTACTCACATCAATCAATCAATCAATCAATCAATCAATCAAATCAAATCAATCAATCAAACTTTATTTAACCAAGCTATACACCTTTGAGCAGGCTCTTTTACAAGATGGCCCTGGAAGACATAGAGGACATTACCAATACAATAGCAATTGAGAAACTATACAGACAACACATCAACACAATAGTGCATCTAAACAAGTAAGGAGGTCAAGAATTTTATCAGTTTATGTACCATTTTGCAACAGCTGACAACATGCACATGCCTATTATGGAGTACATATAATACGTACCAGGATGGATACAAAGTTATTCACGGTACAAGTGTATAAACAATAGCAACCTGAAAATACCTATGCAGTACCTTACGTGGGAGGTGAGGGAGTGTGGGGGGGATAGTGGAGGGTAGAAAATGAAGTGTGGGGAGGTGGGGAGAGTATGGGGAGGGATGGAAGGGGGTAGTGAAGGGGTCGAGGAGAAGTGCGGAACGGATAACTGCCCAAGTGCAGGGAGTTGACAACTGAAGAATTTGGGCGATTATTGATGGCATATGCAATTCTCTTTCATCACAGAGGTTAGTAGGGTCTTAAGAGTAGATATGCCCTGAATGGTGCAGAGCTTTTAGAGACTTCTGGACTCATTCCAAAAGGATGGAAGGGCAACGTGATAGCTGCAGCGCCTACATTGAGTTCTGACTTTAGGGACTTTGAACATTACAAGCGAGTAGCCTCAAGCCATAAAACCCGAATCCCGAGTAACCGAGATTGGAGATATATGTGGGTAGTTTACTAGTAATTGCTCCGTGGATCCAAAGGCATGCATTTCTTTGCCTCCTGACAGTCAGGGAGGTCCAGCCTATTATTGCATAGAGCAAGCAATGATGGGTGTTTGGAGTAGTATTAGTGATGAATCTCAAAGCCCGGTGGTAAAGTGAGTCAAGTTTAGTTAGGGTCGACTTAGGACAGTGGCTATAGAGAATATCCATGTAATCTAAGAGGGGAGAAATGTAGTTTGGACTAGACATATCCTGGATGTCAGCTGGAAACCCATGGATGCACTACTAGACTCCTCCCCACCACCACCACCACCATGTTGCCATCCCAAACCAAGACCACAGTGCAACACATCATGCAACTGTGATACCAGTCAGGGCAGGAAGAAGGTATGTCAGGGGATGGACCTGCAGAGCGTGCAGCATGAATCCACTGCATTCTGCCAGCACAGTGACAGAGAGGTTCTGTTCCACCAGCCAGAGTGCTGTAATTACCAGTGTACACCCTCTTGACAGGCATCTAGAGACTGCAGTTAAGCCCTACTGCTACAGACCCCAGCCCCTCCTTAGCACAGAGGTCAGAATGATAACAGCAGGACATACTTTTTTTTTTGTGAAAACAGGTCTTCCATGCCTGGCCTGGGTTTCTGATTGAAGACCAGTGTCAAGCCAAGCCTGTCAGCCTAGCTAGCCCCTCCCCAGGGGAGTAATTATGGGGGGGACGGGGGCACAAGTCCCCCCAACAATTTGGGTGATCAGATTTGTCACTCCCAACATTCAGCCCCTTACCTTGTTGCTGCTGCTTGCTGTGGGCTAGGAGGGACTACGTAGCCTGCTGTGGTGGGGGAGTTGGGTTTCACTGGTGAGAGTTGCGAGAGAGTGACAGACAGAGATGGGTAAGGATGACAGACAGAGCAGCGGGAGGGGGCATTGTTTCACAAACTGACCTGACCGGAACTGGGAGGAGCAGGACTGAGTTGTGGCAGGAAGGGAGAAAGTGACAGACTGCAGTCACCGCACCTGGAAGTAGTGTAAACATGCACCACCACCAACAGCGAGTGAGGAGTCAGGATGAGCTGGCGTCAATACCATGGTGCTGTCATGTCTGGTGCATCCCTTCCCTTCTGTCTGCCTTTTTGAATGCTGCCTCATCTGCCTGCCTCATTCAGGAGCTGCCTACACCACTTTGCTTGTCCAATGCCTCAAGTTGTCTGCTTCATGTGGGACTTGGGAGTTGGTCAGGCAGTGGTGCAGCAGGGTGGGGCCCGCCTGCTGTGAGTGACTGAATTTTGGTTGGCCGGACGGAGTGTTGGGTTGCACTGAGTGAGCTTGTGGAACTGTCTGCCTGACGCAGAGGCTGGAAAAGTTTGGAACAGAGAGGAGAGGACAGCAGACTGATTATGAGGCAGTGGCTGCAAGCAGCTGGTAGGACTGAGTCTGGTTACTGGTGGTGCTGCAGCGGTCGGTCATGGGTGGGGTAAGCAGTGATTGGGAGGCAGCAACAGCAATACTCATGCCATGGGGGGGGAATGCTATGCACAAAACTGCTGCAATAAACAGAGGAGGTGGTGGAAAGGAATTCCAGTCTGCACACACACACACTATTAGCCATTTAATTTGGTGCCGGTCAGAGAGTGCCTGGGAAAAGAAGCCTGCTGCAGTCTGCAAAGCATTCTCTCTTCATGTAGTGTAGTGTATCTGGACAGGAGTGGGATGCTGGCTCTACGCCTCTACAAATGACCACCAGCACAGAAAAACAGCACGATTAGCTTCTCAACTTGAGCTAACCTAGCTCTAGAGTGCAAGAAGCAAGGGTAGGTGGTGTTTAATTTTAATTATTGTTTGATGGTGGTCTTCTCTGTTGTGCTGTGTTGGTCCTGTCTACTGTCTGTAATCAGTCAATGCTGTGCTGTCTAGTATCTCTCCTGTGTGCCGCCTGACTCTGAGCCAGTGTACCGTTGTAACAGCGATGCAGTTACAACGAACCCCTAACAGTGACACAACCCATTCGACAACCACATTGTTGAACGGGTTGTCGCAATGAATGTCCGAGATGCCGAATGTCAGTGTTCGCCGCTCTCCCCTGACATCTGCTCCTTCCGGAGTTAAGAATCTATAATTCTGTGGGGGTGCGGTGGCAGAGCCCCCTGCAAACACTAAATCTTAAGTCTCGCTGTTGCGGTCCTCGAAATGCTACCACAGCGATGTGATCACTGTCAGCAAACTGTTCTGCTGTCAAGTCCTTCGACAACTTTGTTGTTGATGCAGCTTGGTACAGCCGACTGAACTTGATTATGTCTGCTTTGGTAGGGGTTGCTGTGCTGTGCTGTGCTGGCTGGGTGGATGCGGGAGGGGCTGGGCAGTTATATGGTTAGCCTATCATGCAACCCAGTGTTTTCTTCTGTGTTATGTTACCAGAGTTAAAGTAATTAAAATTAAATCAAACCCTGCAGGTGAGCAGACTGTGGATGAAGTGGTGTGGACACTGTTGGAGGCTTGAAAGGTGAAGGTATTTTGTTTTGTTTGCAAACAAAAAAAAAAACTGCCCAGTGTATGCGAAACATAGAAACACAGACTTTGACACTCAGATAAGGACTGCTTGGCCCACCTAGTCTGCCCTTTTCCTACCTAACAGATAAGCTGCAGATCCTAATTAACCAACAGCCTACTTCCTCCTACCCCCACTATAATTGCCTTATGTCGTCCCATGCATTCTTGAATTCCCCATTGTTTTTGACCACGACCTCCTTAGGAAGAGCAGTTCCATGCGTCCACCACCCTCTTTGTGAAAAAATAATTCCTCACGTTGCCTCTGAGCCGTCCCACCTCTATCTTCAAATTGTGCCCCTTGTTCTTGCACATCTCTTTTTCTGAAAGATGCTACCCTCTTGGACTTTGTTTATTCCTTGAGGTACTTGAAAGTTTCTATATGTAGCTGTTTCTACTTCTAGAATATGTTTAAAAGCCGCAGTAACTCTGGCTTTAAACCTAATAAAGAGGAGCAAGCAGCCAGTGACAGCACTAGGGTTTAAAACATGGGTTGAATTGGCGACCAACCCACCCTTACCTAAAAGGGCTGGTGTGGCGGGGAGACCATCACGGCAACAGAACGACCCTTCTCACCTCCCAGTTGTACCGAATGGGAACACATGGAGCACATGTCCAATGTACATTACATGGCATGCATGCAACTCCTATATTGTACAGGGAGTGCAGATGGATCATGTACTGTACAGAGAGATTGCGGCCTGTGTACTATACAGGGACCATGCACCCTGTATAGTACACAGTCTGCCCTCCCTGTACAATACAGGAGATGGACATGCAGCCTGTACTGTACATTGGACGCATGCTCCATGTCTTCCCATTTGGCGGCTGGCCAAGGAGGTGAGAGGTGGGCTGTGCCAGTCAGCATATGGTCTCCCACAGCGTCTTCAGTGTTTTCCCTGTATGTATTTGCTTTCAAACGTATGTTGATATAAATAATGGTATTTTTCCATAGATGATTCACTTTTTGGTGGGTAGCACAGCATTCACAATCCAAGGCTGGTTGAGAGTAATGTCATCCCCCCCAACCTTGACACTAAAATTACTCCTCTGCCCCTCCCCTTGCACAAAGCACCTCACTCTCATGTCCACCTGAGACTGAGTGGGCAGTGCGAAGCTACTCAGCCCAGTATGCGCATTTTTGCGATGCGTGCTGGATGCACTAGTGATAAGAACCCATAGAATGTAACCCACTTTTCTGCTTATTCCTGGGACTCCCTTTCTTCATAATTGTACAATATCTGCTTTAACTGTACTGCCATGAAAGCAGAATGTAACATCTCAGTGAGTATATCATGTATAAATAATTTAAGTGACTAGATAAATATTGCAACAAACCATCTAAATATATAAGTATTGTACATACTGCAAAAATACTTTTTACATTTTCCTACTGCACTTTTAACCAACCATTTGGAAGCACTTAAAGAGTAAAATATATCTGTCCTACCCCCAAAATAATTATATGGAGAGATATGGTTACGGTAGCATCACACTGGTGTCAGGCAGAACTTAAGGCCGTCTTATCCACCCCTCCTGGCTAACCAGTCTGAATATGGACACACATTCAAGCTAATCGGCCAGAATGCTATTCCTCCTGATGATGTATAATTCTCAGTACCATTGCCCATGGTAGTCTGTATAGTCCTGATCTGAAAGTCTACAAAGGGTTGGTTTCTTCATGGGGATACATTGATTTTTTTTTTCCCGTTCAAGTCTTTGCTTCACCAGGTGAGAAGAAACACCGTAAAGAACAAGTTCACATTTATAATGGCTACCTGTCCAAGAGCCTCATAGCAATGCTTATTTAAGCATTTTCATATCAGGGTTCACATCCAATATCCCTGGAACAAGAGCAGGAGGAGGGATCTTAGTGACAGCATGCATAACTTTTGTAGGCTACCTGCTCATGCAAGCTTTTGAGATCCAGATTAGGTCAAAACCTCCAGTTTTCTCAGGCACCAGGAACTCTAGGGCATATCTGTGCTAGATAATTTCCAGGCCCTATCTCTAATCACATTCTCCCACTGGGCAGAAACAGACAGATCCTGTCCCACAAAAAAGCCCCTTACAAGGGAGCTGGAAGGGGAGGAAGTGAATCAGAAGGAGTGGGGGTGACTGGTGGCCCCCTTTACCTCATTCTTTGGGGTTTTATAGTGGGCCACATGAACACTGCTGCTGCTGCTGCTTTTGCCCATAGCCCCATCCCTGAATACAGCGAGGGTAGGTGTGAGAGCCCCTGCAAAAGGCGCTTCTACCTCAGCCTCATTGAGGGCCTTTGGAGTTCAATACCACAGAGTCCTCACAGGCTTCAAGGTTTCCAGTTTATTAAGGATGGCTTCCACCTCAGCTCAAGGGGCAATGGCTCTTAAATAGTGCAGCCAGCACTGACTGATGTACATCCTCAGAAAAAACAGCAACAAAGAGCCAGGAGTGCCTTCTTAGATAAATGCCTGAAACCGCTGCTCTAGCTGCAGCAGAGGCATGATACACATACCTCAGGAGATACCATCTAGCCACAGAACCCTGGGAAACAAATTTCAGAGCTTTTGCTTTCTCAGGCCCAGTCAGCATAGTGCTGACAAAATGACCCACATATTTCCAGATGCGATTCTGATATTTTGCTAGATTCATCTGTTAGCTGGCAATGCACTGACCAAGGGGAGGCAGCGGTGAAGGTGTATGTCCATAATATTCAATTTTTTCTGTTTTTTTAGGCAGTCTGGTACTCATCCTTTAAGGGGCCCTAGACCGGTCATGGAGAGCCTTGATGATTGCAGAGTGTTTCAGGCTGAGTGAAGTAATACTTCTTTTCCCTAGGGGTTAGATATTGTTCAACAGCCTTCCCAGTTACAGCTGGAAAGGTGCTAATCCTGTGCCATGCACAGAGTAGCATCCTCCCAAGGCAGTGTAAAAGGGAGGAATGGCCACTGAGGATGTGCCTTTAAGCTCACGAAAGTTACACAGGTTCATTTTAGAAGAATCCTCTTCCTCCAGGTAGGATTTTAAAGTTTCCTGCATTTGCCATATTACGGCCTGAAAAGGAATCTGAAGAGAAGAATGAGACCAACACACAGCAGTGCTCATATTCCCAGAGGATATAGAAGAACCTGAGAAATCTTCCTGTACTAGATTGGAAAATGTCAAGGTCCTCATCACCCCAGTCCTACTCCTCATCCAGGAGGTCAGAACTGTACTCCTCCTCCTCCTCCTCCTCCTCCTTTTAGGGGAGTCCGAGGGAGTCACAGACCTAAGAAGAGGGGCCTGAGGAGATACTGTAGGATCAGACAGCATCTCCTGTAGTGATGGCTCTGGAACAGTCTGTATTGTCAACAGCAGGCGAGCATAGTCAATAGTCTCCTTATCAAATCAGAACTCTACCAATACAGAACCAAGATGCCTTGGTGCCAGCCATCGATGGGGTAGCTCCTGTCAATAAAAGTTACTGCAATGTGCATAGGAGGCTGCTGTATCTTAGTGATCAAATTCAAGCTCTTTCCAGGTTAGGATTCTGGCTGGGCCAGTCCCGAACCCCCCTCTTTCACTGGCATACCGGTGGCATTAAGCTTACCATCACTTTTTGAGAGGGGGATCTGGATCAATCATAAGCAGGGGAGCAGAGTTAACTGACTGGTGACTGGTGGTCTGACTCCCATCCACTCAAGTGGCTCCCCACTGATAAGAAAGATTCTGGCTGGGTGACAGTTTTAATTGGCGACTGTGTCATTGACTTACAAGGTGGCTTTGATGAGCCACCAGCAATTTCAGTGTTGATGGCAATTTTGATAACTTGTCAGGCACTGTGGTACTTTTGTCCATTTTCTCTAAAACAAATGCTCCAAAACTTGCCTGCATTTCCATGTAGCCTCATTAAAACCCTGGCAAACATCTCAAGTTTTTTACAACACAAGAAAGACCTAAACAACAAATGTACAACTCATGGTTCTCTTCTCTATAAATTGGCTTTCCATAGCGATAGTGGCGAAAAAAACACCTTACTCAACTATAACATACATTTGCGATTGATGATTCTTGGAGTAGCTACCTGAGGAACATAAAATCTCACTGTCTAAGAATCCACAGCGAAAAACAGCTTCCACTGGTCTGACATTCACCATTCAGTCTTGGCAATGGAAAAAAAGGAATGAAGTACATGGAATCCAGTCACATTGTATAGGCTATGTTGTGTGTACTGGCGTGTGCAGTCCGTCACTGCAGAAGCTTGCCCTGTGGTCTTTATGCTAACAGCCTACAGTCCCTGTTTTATGGCCTTATGGAGCTACTCTCAAAGAAGGTGCCCTGTTTCCCATGGAATGACGTTCCTATCCACTTGGGCCACCAGTGGCAGCCATTCCACAGAGAGTGCTAGAGGCTCTCCTATAGATAGGAGAGAGGAGATAGCACCCATTGGACTGCTTCTCCTAGTCATGCCACTCCCAATTGGGACCCAAGGCTCAGGATTGAACCAGTAGCCCCAGGAGCGGGTGGTGAGTTCCTTTTCCAGCATGCGATCCAGACATCCCTAGTAATGCTATGTTCTGTAGCCTATACTAAAATAATAATGCAGCTTTCTGTAGCCCATACTTGGGTGATAATATGATGTGGATTCACTATATGAGGCAATAATCCAATTGTAGAGTGGAAAAAATGCAAGACTGAAGGCCGAGTACTTTATTTCCCTGACACAACTGGATTAATCAGGGATCATGAATCACAATCATATTATGCTTTTTGTATTTTCTCTGCAGCCGTTCCCAATTAGAATGCAAGGTAAGAATGATAATGTCACTATTTTATTTTTATTGTCGATAACATGGCTGTTGTGATGTCACTACTATCATTCTATTGAGAATAAAATGACTGCTGTGAGTTTGTTGTACAATAAACTGTTTTTAGCACTGCTTTCTGATCAGAGGAGAGGCTGCAAGTAGCATAATAATGTGATAAATTTGTGTTATTGTGGGTTAGGTGAAATTGCATGTTGTGTGTATTGGTGTATATGGTATATTTAAGACTGTGACTGCTAGTATGTGAATGACTGTTGAGTGTTTGGTTGGTTTTGGTTGGTTTTGTTTGGTGATTGCTGCTGCTGTTTATGATGTGCTGGGAGGGTATAAAGAAGGTCAGGCATTATTCCCCCACCTCTGCCCTTTTGACTGTCCCCATCTATCATTGGAAGCCTGTAGGAATTGCCGGGCCTCGGGGATTGTCAAAGGAAGGAAGAAGCGGGGGAGAACTGGGCTTGGTGGAGGAATAGAGAGGGGTGGTCAGATAGAGGTAGTAGGGACAAAGAGATGCCCTGGAATGAAATGAGACCAGAATAGGGGTCCTCCCTGTCTGGTTCCTATACCCAATGGCTCTGCTGTGTGCAGGCAGGTTGCACGGTCTCCCTCGATGGTTCATCCTTCTCAGGAGGCGTTGTGCAACACCAGGTCTATTAAAAACAAGACTGCTATAATAGCAGATCTTGTAGGGACATCTGACCTGGCATGCATCACCGAGACCTGGCTGGAGGAAAACGCTGGCCCTATATTGGCCTCAGCGGTTCTGGCCGGTACTCGGTAATACACACTCGAGGGTGGATTAGGGCAGGGATGTAGTCATTTGTTTTAAAACTGAACTGAGCCATGTGGATGTGCCAGTGGGTCCACTAGATCCTTTGAATGTATCGTGGTGCGGGTGTGGACGTAGGATTCTGCTCATCATCACGGAGATGGGAGAAATTCCTGCAGGAGATTGCAGACTTCATTGTCGACACAATGTTGGGATCCCCAGATGGTTAATTCTGGGGGATTTCAATGCCTGGATTGATGAAGAACTCTTGCATTTTGATCAAGATCTCCTCCAGCTAATTACTATGTGTCCAAGCCCACTCAGCAGGTCAGGCCCTCTACTCCCAAAGTGCCAACCTCAAGCGCAGTCTTGTGAGCAGTTTAACAGAACAAGGTAACCCTCTTGTCTGTTTTGTGAGTTCGGATCAACCTTTGGTCTCAAGTCTTGGAGGGATTCAAACTGTGAACCTCTTGCTAGGTGTACCCAATGCACAGGCTCAGATATATCTGTCTTCGGGGCCAGATATCCTTGCCTATGGGCACCTGAGCAGGTATACAGAGATGAACCCTTAAAAACTTTGATAAAGACCTCAGATTTAAAACGCTTCTCTTTCCAGTTTGGTACCACCATTCAAGCTTATGCCAAGTGTCTACTATAACCATATATACTCTTCTTGCAAGTGAAGGAAAATCAAAGACAGACCAAGTATGCTCTAAAAAGAGTTTTTACTAAAAATAGATAAAAATATGTCAAACACAAAATACAGAACTATTATATCATAAGACATACAAATATATTAAAAGAACAAGGTTTTAAACAGTGCAATTCTTACTACAGTACTTAGTCTCTAAATACCTGCTTAAAAGTGCTCACAGATGCTTCTTTGTCAGAGTCTAGGTAAAAGTGTCTCTGAAGTAAAACAGAATATTCCTTAAAACAAACTGTGTTCTAACCCCTTTTGGGTGAGGTCACCTAGTTCCTCCTCTGTCAGAATATATATAAAATATATATATTTTTAATTAAAAAACAGGATTTCCTAATAAGGCATTACGATTCTGTAACTTCAGCATAATTCAGTTTCTCACATAACCCTTTGATGTAGAGGGTCTACTGTCCCTCACTGACATCAAAGAAACATTTATGACTTTGCACCCTTATGTAATAACTTGGGTTTTCCTCCAATGTCATAAAAATTGGTATTTCCTTTCCTGCCAGCTGGCCAGCTAATTAAGCTAGATCAACAGGATATCCCTGATTAAGGTCTGTACTACTCTGTCATTAGCTTCAGGCCTGCCATGTAACATCTTGTATCTAAAACCAGCTTGTGTGATCTCACATGCTGTTTTCAGCATTTTCTAATGACTTTCATCTTTCAGCTGAAACCTGGGGGGGAGTGAGGTCACTCCTAGGACACCAGATTTTCAGCAAAGACAGTCAGTAATACATTTTATATTAAAAAAAATGATAAAGCACTCAGAACTGGCTGTCCACATCACACTATGCTGGGCCTCACACAGGTTATTTCCTCTGCAGCTCACATTGGTAGTCATTCATTGGACCTAGTGTTCCTCCTGGGGATGAAGATTTCTGATTTAGTCAGGGGACCAGTCAGTCGGTCTGACCATCACACTGTAAGGTTCAGTTTCAGGGCTCCCCCTAATAGGCCTGCCCCTACTAAGATGGTCCAGTACCACCCTTTAAGGGTGGCTGACCCCAGATGGCCTAATGGTGGTGCTAGACCTATTAAGCTTATCGAGTTAATGCATGGATCATGGGGATCTTGTGCTCGCCTATAATAGGGCAGTAACAGGTGCCCTGGATTCCATGTTCCTGCTTGTGTTCAACCGCTCACCCTTCGCTCAAGGTCCCCATGGTTTGATGGGGTCTTGAAGGAGTTGAGGAGAGTGGGATGAAGGTTAGAGAGGGCTTTGTGGGTAAGGTTATTGAGAAGGTGGTTGTGCTGCAGCTGGATGATCATTTGTCTATCCACAATGTCTATGATTCTATCCAGTCTGGATTTAGGAAGAGGCATAGCACCGAGATGGCCCTTGTTCGGGTGCTTAATGATCTCCTAATAGTGAGAGATTGGAGGACTTGTTTCATCTTGGTCCTCCTTGATCTCTCAGCAGCATTTAACACTGTGGTCCATGATGTGCTATTGGAGCACCTGTGGTTCATCTGTGGATGGTTGGGTACCGTCCTCAGGTGATTTCGATCTTACCTCGGTGGGACACAGAGAGTGGTCTCAGGAATTTATTCCTCTGATCCTTTCTCCCTGTCCTGTAGGGTGCCGCAGGGCTCCATTTTAGCACCCATGTTGTTTGCTGTGTTACGCTGCCATCGGGGACATTATTAGGTGATACGGTCTGAGTTTTCACTGCTATACAAATGATACTCAGCTGTACATATCCTTTGTACCCAAACAGGAGATGTTCTTTCAGTGTTTAACAACTGCCTCTCCGGGATCCAAGACTCGATGAGTGCTAGTTGGCTGAGGTTGAACCGGATAAGACTGAGGTGTTGGTGGTGGACCCTGATTGTCAGAAGGCAGGTGTGTTAGCAGGACAACCCTCTGGTCTTTGGCTCAGGTGTTGTCTAGCTTACCACCTCAGACCAGGTGTAGAACCTGGGTGTTATTTTTGATGATGGTTTGACCCAAAACTCACAGGTGTCAGCCGTTGTCAAGCCCTGTTTTTCCACCTGAGGAATATCACCTGGGTGAAACACCTGTTTCCTTCTGACGATCTTCCTACATTGGTCCACGCCTTCATGACCACTCGCCTTGAGTACTGTAATGCCCTGTACCTAGGGCTACTGGGGGTTGATATCCGTCGCCTGCAGCTGGTGCAGAATGCAGTTGCCAGGCTTTTGACTGGTATGTCTAGGACCAGTCATATGATGCCTGTGCTCTGCAGACTGCATGGGCTACCAGTGCAATGGCATATCACCTTCAAGGTCGGTTTACTGATCTACGCCTACACGATTAGGGACCCCGTTACCTGCAAGATCTCCTTTCTCCCTATTACCCCTCTCGACCACTCTGATCCACCAATGAGGGATTACTAGAGATTCCCAGGATGTGACTTCAAACATCTGGGGCCCATTCCTTTGCATTTATGGCCCCGACCCTGTGGAATTCTCTACCTCATCAGATAAGGGACTGCCTGACCATCCAAACATAGAAACATAGAAACACAGAATTTGACGGCAGATAAGAACCGCTTGGCCCACCCACTCTGCCCATTTCCCTACCTAATGGATAAGCTGCAGATCCTAGATAACCAGCAGCCTACTTCTTTCTACCCCCAGAATTGCCTTATGACTGTCCATGCATGCTTAGATTCAACCACTGTTCTTGACTCCACAACCTCTCCAGGCCGTTCCATGCATCCACAACCCTCTCTGTGAAAAAATACTTCCACATTACCTCTGAGCCACCTCCCCATCTTCAAATTGTGCCCCTTGTTCTCTATACACCTCTTTTTGAAAGATGTGCTACCTCTTGGACTTGTTGATTCCCTTGAGGTACTTCAAAGTTTCTATCATGTCCCCCCCCCTTTCCTTGAGGCTATACATATTAAGCTCCTTTAGTCTCTCTTCATATGTCTTCCGGTGCAGACCCTGCACCATTTTAGTTGCCCTCCTCTGGACAGCTTCCATCCTGTCTATGTCCTTGCGGAGACTGGGTCTCCAGAACTGCACACAGTACTCCAGATGGGGTCTCACCAGCAGTCTGTATAGAGGCATAACAACTTCCTGTTTTCTACTGGTGATGCCTCTCTCTATGCATCCCAGTATCCCCCCAGCCCTCCTTACTGCCCTCTCACATTGCTTGCCCACCTTTAAGTCATCTGATATGACTATCCCCAGGTCCCTTTCTATTTTTGTTGTTGTTAGTATATCACCCCCATTGTGTACTCTTCCCCTTGGTTTTTGTTTCCTAGGTGCATTACCTTGTACTTCTTAGCATTGAATCTAAGCTGCCATACATTTTACCATTCCTCTAACCCTGCCAAGTCCCTTCTCATCCTTTCCACCCCATCTTGTGCATCAACTCTGTTGCAGATCTTTGTGTCATCTGCAAAGAGACATACTTTTCTTTCCAGTCCCTCTGCGATGTCGCTTATAAAGACATTGAAGAGGACCGGTCATAATACTGAACCCTGCGGTACTCCACTAGTGACCCCCTTTCTTCAGAGTGGACTCCATTTACTATTACCCTCTGTGTCCTATTCTCCAGCCAATTCTTTACCCAAGCTATCATCTTGGGACCCACTCCCAGGCTGGCTAACTTATATATTAATCTTTTGTGTGGGACTGTGTCAAATGCCTTGCTAAAGTCTAGGTAGGCCATGTCCACAGCCCCTCCCTGATCTACTCCTTTGGTCACCCAGTCAAAGAAATCTATTAGATTTGTCTGGCATAACCCTGTGAATCCATGCTGCCTCGGGTCCTGTGCCCCCTGGCCTCTAGGTACTCGACAATTCTTTCCTTCAGACGTGATTCCATCATTTTCCCTATCACTGAGGTTAAACTAACAGATCTGTAGTTTCCTGCTTCTGCCCTGCTCCTACTTTTGTGAAGTGGAATCACATCTGCCCTCCTCCAGTCCTCAGGTACAACCCCATCCTCCCATGATTTGTTAAAGAGGGTAGTCAGTGGTGTCACTAGTTCTACCCTTAGTTCTTTTAGAATTCTGGGATGAATCCCATCAGGGCCCATTGCTTTGTCCACCTTCAGTTTTAAGAGTTCTTTCAGAACCCTTTCTTCTGTAAATGGGCTGGTATCAACTTCTGTATCCAGAGTGTTTCAATTGTTTGTTTTAGGTACCTCCCCCTCTTCATTTGTAAATACTGAGCAAAAATATTTGTTTAGTATCTCTGCCTTTTCACCGTCACCTCTGCCCACCCCACTCCCCTTTATTGAGCCTCACTATCCCTCCCTTGGTCTTCCTTCACTCCCTGATGTACCTAAAAAAGGTTTTATCCCCCTTCTTAACTGAGTTAGCTATCTTTTCCTTGGTTCGGGCCTGATGCAATTATCTGTCCTGCTCCTTCTGTGATTCCTTGTACTTCCTGAATGCTTTCTTTTTCTCTTGAACTTTCACTGCCACCTCCTTTGAGAACCATAGTGGTTTCTTACATCGTTTTGTTTTATTTATTTGCTTCACACAAAGGCTTGTTACCTCTGTGATGGCAGTTTTTATTATTCCCCATTGTTCTTCCACCCCTCATTCCTGCCCATTTGCTAGTGCATTCCTTAGGCACTCACCCATTTTGGCAAAGTCAGCCCTCCTGAAGTCCAGTACTTTTGCCTTTGTATGGCTGACTCTATTGCTGTGTTTATTGTGAACCATACTGTTCGATGGTCGCTAGTTCCCAGATGGCTACCCACTTCTACATCTGTGATCCTCTCTCCATCTCCATTTGAGAAAACCAGGTCTAAGATTGCTCCCTCTCGGTGGGTTCAATACTAGTTGTCTAAGGCATGCCCCTGTAGGACATCTAGAATAACCCCACTCTTAGAAGTGGCTGCTGCAACTGCACTCCAGTTAACATCTGGCATATTCAGATTAACCATCAGCAATATCTCCCCTTTTTTTCTGCCATTCTAAGTATACTTTCTATCATTTCCTTGTCCATTTCCTCCCCCTGACAGGGGGGTCTGTACACAACCCCAGTGCTGATTGTGGTGTCATTGCCTGTCTCCAGATTGACTCGCAGTGCTCCTTTTCCTCCCTGTTTACCCTTTTGTTCTGTTGCTTTGATTCCTTCCCTTATGTAGACAGCTACTCCTCCTCCTCTTTTACCCTCCCTGACCCTCCTGTAGATAGTGTATCCTGGTATGTTTACATCCCAGTCATAGTTCTGTGTGTACCATGTTTCTGCGACTGCCATGATATCCAGATGTTCCTCCTCCATCAAGGCCACTAATTCAGGAAGCTTGTTACCCAGACTACGGGCATTGGTACTCATTGCTCTCCATTTTTTGATGGCTTTACCTTCTGTAGCAGCATCCCGCAGTGACCTTTCTACCTTGGTCTTTTTCTCATTTAGTACCCTGTTTTGTAGGGGGAGGCTGGGATTTTCCCGCTGCTTATCAGTGCCTCCCCCCTCGACTAGTTTAAAAGCTTGCCAATGAAGCATTTAAACCGATTGCCCAAAAGACTTGTTCCCTTCCTGGACAGATGCAGACCATCCTGCCAGTATAGGCTGGTGTCCCTCCAGGTGGAACCCCAGTCTACAATGAAGCCAAACCCCATGCTCCACACCATTTTTCAACCATTTGTTAAACTGCATGGTGCAAAGTACCCTCGTCTCACCCATGCCACTGACAGGCAGCACCTCTGAGAAGGATACTGTGTGTGCTACTTGTCTTAGGCCCCTTCCCGACTCTACAAAGTCCTTCTGCACTGCTCTAATCTCATGATGAGCCAAGTCATTTGTCCCTAGGTGGACAATTACATCCAGCTCAGACTCCTGTGCAACTATTCTTGTGATCCTAAGGATGCGCTTCCTGTCCCTCCAAGCCATGGCACCAGGCAGGCACCTTACTTCAGTTTTCCCTGCTCCCCCCAGTTCTTTCCCCCTAATAACTGTGTCACCCACCAGGAGCTGCTTCCTTTCCTGTAGTGTCCTCTGCCTCCTTCCTGAGGCCTCCCTTGTGACAGTTGTCTGCAACCTCCTTAGTCTCCTCTGCGGATGCATCCATGGAGAACTATGCTCCCCCAGAATGGTGTATGGATTGTGGAGTGGAACAACTGACTGGTGTGCCTCTGTTCCACCACCCTTACCCCCTGAGCCCACTGTGGTCCAACTGCTGTGCTTTCTTCGCAACCTCTGAGGTAGTGGTGGTGGCTCTGGTGCTCCCTGGATGGGCGAGGTTCCCTTCCTACTGTCCAGTGTGGTCTGAAGATGGGCAACTTCCTCCCTCAGGGCAGATAGTTGTCTGCAAACAGGGCAGCATCTCAGCCTCCAGAAGGACTCCCAGAAGACTGCTGCCCCACAGCCATTACATTGCACTACTCCCCACGTCTGTCTACCTTGTTTATTTTTTTGTTTGTTTTGTTTTGTTTTTGTGTGTGTGTGTGTGTGTGTGTGTGTGTGATTGGTTTGTTATATAGAAATATATATATTATATAATGTGTATGCTTATATTGTCAGTTCAGTGTGCTAGAGAGATATGACAGTGATATGCACCTTGCCCTCTTGAGGAAATGATGTCAGAACCCCAGGTATAAAGGAACTATTTCCAGGGGTGGGTGAGGTGAGAGGTGGGAAGGGTTTGGGCCTAAACTGTGCCCTCACGAAACAATTGGCTAAAAGCTCTGACCTAACGCTGCAAAGAGTGCCTTCCTGTCAGCAAGATGCCCTATACGACAATTTGACAGAGAAAATACCCTGCTAATCAAACAGAGAAAAATCCAAACATCCAAGTCAGACACAGGTAAACCTCCCCAGCCCCAAAACAACCTGGTGACTTGTGCTCTGAAAGCAGTCAGCCCCAAAACATGTCAGCTGTGCACAAGGACAGACACAATAAACAGTATTCAGTCCCTGTGGGTGTAAACTCTTCCTGCACTGAAAATCTTAACAATTGTAACAAAAAGTAGCAAGGTCCACCTCCCTCTGTTGATTGAAAGACTGCCTTTTCTGATAATTCTAAGTTCCTTATTTCACCTTTCAGTTAGAAGTATCCTCCACCTGAAGAATATTAACTTTCCTAAGGAATCTGCTTCAAACCAAAAACAATTATAAATTGTAAAGTTCACCTCCCTCTGTTGTGAGCACAACTCACTTTCTTGCAAATCCTCAGTCCAGTGTTGCAGCTTCCAGCCAGAGGTAGCTTCACCTGAAGAATATTAGGTTATCTGATGAGCCTGCTAAAAATCCACTTGCTTATAGTACTGTTATCAGGTCTGTAAAACTCTTCCAAAGCTATTGGCTGATAAGTAGCTGTGATGTAAGCACTTCCTGACACAGTCTGGCCTGGCCTTTTAAGGCACACAGAGATAAACAAAAGAAAAAACAGTTTCCACCTCCGGGGCACTGTCTGGGTCAAATACGCAGCCTGTAACCCGCTCTCAATTCAGGACTTATGACAAATTCTTAGCTCAGTGAATAACTCACAGTATTACAAATATTGCAATGCAAGCAGTCAATCGCTAACTCCAATCAAATCAGCTGTGTACAAGGACAGACACAGTAAACAGTATTCAGTCCCTCTGGGTTTAAACTCTTCCTGCACTGAACATCTTAACAATTGTAACAAAAGTAAAGCAAGGTCCACCTTAAGATGGAACTCAAGACATATCTTTTTAGCCTGGTGTAACCCCCCACAAATGAGGGTTCCTAAAAGCCTTCCCGGGGCTTGCATAAGTGCTCCCTGCTTAACTGGCATTCGGCATAAGACTGCTTAAATGTGGGTGCTGTGAGTACTTTTAGAGCCTCTGCTTGTCTCTTAAGAGCTGCCTGCTTGCAGGCTTTATTAGTTGTGTCGAGGGGACTGTGGGTTTACACTTGAATCCCACTCAGTTGTTGTCTGATGCTCCGTTTCTGCAGTCGCTAAGAGCAGAGGGAGCTTGGTTAAAAGATGGAACTATTTGCTGGAAAATATGTGATGCCATCGTAAAATGTAGTTTGTTTAACCTGCCTTATTTGCAGCTGGGACTCTGTGTGTTCAGCCTCTATTTTGGACCGAACTGATGAGATGGGCCAATGGAAAGGGGCTTTAAAATGGAGACTGCTGGAGCCAATTAAATTTGGACTCCCACTGGGAGCCTGCCTGAAGGGGAATATATGGCAGGTGCTCCTGGGAAGTGTAGTTTGGACCCTGGTGCCTTTTTGCACCAATAGAGGGCATATGGAGTGACTGACAAAACAAAGCAGCCAACTGGAGCCCTGTGGAGGAGAGGAGAGGAAACTGCCCTGCAACTGCCCTAGAGGGGCAGAGTCGGTGATCGTGAAGGTAGAAGGAGCTCTGGCTCCTGCGCTGTGGAAGTCTTTGCGCGGGAAGCGCGTGTAGCAGGCCAAGAAGTCGGGTGATAGCATCACCAGAAGGAGCGGACAAGATCCGTGGAGGAATGCAGGCAGAGGAGGCTGTACATTTACAGCTACCTACCAGGCTCACTCTGTAGAGGACTGGAGAATCTGCTTCAATCGCCCTCGGTCTGTCAGGACATGTGAAGCTGCGTCATTGGCCCGGTTATTGCAGTAAAAGCGATCGGGAGTATAAAGCAGCTGCCTGGTATGATACCCCTCTGCTCTTCATATAAATGTGTGGAGAAGTGTTTGGATCTCAGTCTCGGTCCTGTGAGTGGTGTGAGAGCAATCTTTCTGCAGGAGTTGTGAGTACTCAGTCAGGGTAGCTCCCTGTCAGACGTTCATTGTGATGGCAAGATTTGTCTGACTGCTTTACTGGCTACACAAACTGAGCCTGCTGGCTCTGCTTAATCCATTTAGGTATCAAATGCTTGCTTTCTGCATCAGGGCCCCAACCAGCTGCACTGAATAGGCTAGCCTTCTATTGCCTAGTACCCAGAGACAGTGACTTATAGGTTTGGCCTGTGCACAGTGCCCTAGGTAGATATATATATATATAAATATATATATATATATATATATATATATATATATATATTAGAGTGTTAAGCTAATCAACCTGATCTCCCCCGTCCTTGTTATTTCCCCCTTAATAAATCAGATTTGTTGTTGCAAGGTATACCGTTTGAACTGCATGTTTGTGTTACCCTTTTGTGTATGGGTTATTGTATAACTGCACCTTATTTTACACGGGGTCCTCAGCACCAAGTTGGCCATCCCGACCTCAGGGTAAGTGTATGTCATAACGATATTGTGGGAATCGCTGGTGAGCCACTAGTGGGAAGAAAGGGGGGTTGCAGTGACCCAGAGGGCTGTGACCAGGTCATATCTGACTGTTTCAACCCTGACCTCTGGGTGAAGGCACCCGCCATTGGACCTAGGCCCCTCAACCTGTCAGTAGTCAGGCAGGGGTGGTAGCCCTTGGGATAGCACCACCTGGGGGTTACACTGGTATTTTCAGAAGAAGTTTAATGTTAATATGGACCATCATTTGTTTATGAATCAACTGTTATTTTAACATTTTTATGGCGTTAGTGTGTTAAATGTTGATGAATTATAATGTATGAACAGGCACCTTGATCACTGGAAAGGCGCCTTTTGACAAATAAAGATTGATTTGATTTGAAAATAATAATGCAGTTTTATGTAGTCTGTACTAAAATATTTGATGCAGTGTTCTGTTGCCCATATGAAAAATACTAATGTTTTGTGTTTATTTATTTTATTTTTTTATTTGGAAAATGTTTCACCAGGAAAGACAACATGAGCCGTAAACAGCTCATTTCCAGAAGCGTCCTGGGGGGAAGGGTACAATATTTGGGAGCAGTACAGGCACATACAAACCATGTGAGTACATTGAGCTATAGTAGAAACAGCAAATACACAGATACAAGAATACAAGAGCAGTTCAGTGCATACTAATGTAAATCACTGGGGACATTTGTGTAAACACTTGCTTACTAAGACATATCATTGAGTACAGGTACAGAGCTGAGGGATTCAACCCAACCAGGGAGGGAGCACAAACTAACAATGAGTTTACATACGTTGAATCAGTCTAAATATATATGATCCTGTAGGAAAAAGTTTAGGGAGGGTTGACACAGATGAAAGTGCTAGGGAAGTAAGCGTTACATAAGAATGGAAGTGCTAATGTAAGCACATGGGAGGGTCTTTTTGATATAGTCGGGGCATAGGGTGGGTAAAGAGGAGGGAAGATAGTGGGAAAGGTAGTGGGAGGGGGAGGTTTAACCAGTATATAATCCCCCTCCAGGATGCTGTGAACACTGCCAGCAGGGTCAAATACCAGATTGAGAAAGGGCAGGAAGGTTGAAAGGCATAGAAGGGGGAGCTGGAGAGGAGGACGGAGGTAGGTAATAGTGGGGAGGGTGACCGTCAGACAGTAAGTAATAGTGGGGAGGGGCAAGGAGTTTGGGAGGGGAGGGTGACAGTTGGTGCAGTAAGTAAAAGTAGAGGGGGCGGGCGAAGGAGTGGGGGTTACAGAAAAGAGAGAGACAGTCTAGGCCCCAAAGTACTCTACAAGGGGTCAAGGTAGTCAGGTGGGAGGGGTACTGGCTGGGGAGAGAGAGGAGGGCTGAAGGGCTGTCAGTAATCCAGTGGTGGAAGGGGATGAGGATAGTGCAGCTTGGGGTTATGGGGCTAGTAGCAGGTACAACTAGGGAAATAAAAATTGTGTAGGGCTAGAGATTGAGTAAGCTGTTGATGAGACTCTGATAGGAGGAGGAAGTGAGTTCCAGAGCTTTGGGAAGTGGTAGGGAGAAGGCTTCCTGGCCTATAGAGGAAGAGCAACGAGGAATGGCCAGAGTATGAGCATCAGTGGCCTCAGAGGAGGAGAGAGAGGGTGGTGGGGCAGAGAGTGAGGAGAGAGTAGAAGGGAGAGTACCGAGCCAGAATGTTTTAGAAGTGAATTTAGCACAGTGGATAAATGTCTGCACTCAAGGGAGGGAAGGCAAGAGAGTGGTACAAGGAGCAGTGATGTGCGCGAAAGGAGCATCAAGGGCAAAGCGACAGAAAGAATTGAAAAGGGAGTTCAATCTGAAGGAAGGCTTGGGAGCAGAACTATAGACTATGTCACAATAGTCAAAAATAGGGAGGATCATTTTCTGAACAAGATCGTGCCTAACCATTAGTGGTAAAGAACTACGGTTCTTGTACAGGACGCCAAGCTTGGGGTGGAGTTTTTGCAGGGTGGCATCAATATGAACAGAAAAGTTTAGGTGTTGGTCTAGCCATGCACCCAGGTATTTAAAAGAGATGGAAACCTCTAGAGTTGTCCCATCATGGGTGTGGACGGCGGGAAGGGAGGACAGCCTAGAGAGTCTCTGCCTAGTGCCAAAGGTCATGGAGACTGTCTTCTTGGCATTGAGGATAGGCAAATGCATTGTTATGCCTCATCCCAATCACTCTGGGGACCATATAATGCTCATAATACATACATACATACTAGACTAGCAAATAAGCCATGCAGATACTAATATCTATTAAAACCTTTTTAAAACATTCAGTTTAAACTCTTTCTATATTCTAGTCAGACACAAAAGCTCAGGAAAACAGATAATTTTTTAAACATACTTTAAAAAGTAGATGGGGTTCCACGTACTTCAGTAGGAAGGGCATTCCACTTTAATGGGACTGCCACCCATTTGCCCAATCCCCAGAAGATTTAAATGGGATTGTTGAACTGCGAGGAGGCCCACGTCTGAGGAGCAGAGGGTAGATAGGAGTGTATTTAGACCAAAAGGTCTTTAAGAGTAGCCAGTCCAAATCATATAGGGCCTTGAATGTCAACAAGCATATCTGGAAACAGGCGTGCCACCTCACTGGCAGCCAGTGAAGTTCATGCAGCACCAGGGTGATATGTTCAGACTGTGAGGTCCCAGCAATCAACTGGGCATTCTGCACCAGCTGCAAGTGACGCACCAACAGATAACCCTATGTATAAAGCAGTACAGTAATCCAATCTGGAGGTGATGGATGCATGGACCAAGTTCACTAGATCAGTTGGCACAAGATAGGATTTTTTATTTATATCAACTTTTTATGCCTCCACCAGCCCAGGAGTGGAGGCGGCTTCCTTCCTCCATTGCCCCTTCACCCCTGTTACGGGGGTCATGCTGCTCGACAGTGGGGGATTTGTTTTTTGTGTTTTCCATAGTTGCTTGTAGTGACTATTGAAGCCCTGAACTCACTCCTGGGAATGGCGGTGCACAGGACAAGGTTCAGGCAGTAAGCAGTGTGGAGGCACGACTTCTGCCACAAACCTAACAGCATCCTCCCCCCTCCCAACACCATCCGCTAGTCAGATCAGTGCCCACCCTCCCTCGGAGAGGACAGGAGAGCTGCCTATCGGCAACTCAATCCAGCTCCCCCCCCACTGACCGCTGATGACCAGGACTCATTCCCGAACCCAGGTTGCCGGTGCAGCACGAGGTGTGGCATCCAGCACCTCAAACTTCAGCGCCATGGGGTGGCTACAAGATAGGATTTTGTACGGGCAATAGTATGCAGGTGGTAGAAACCACTACAAACACAAAATGTTCTTGTCTACTGTCACAATGATGCCTAAATTTTTAACCCTTTTTGCAGCTCACAGCATATTCCCATGTAGCCCATACTAAAATACTGATGCAGTTTTATGTAGCACATATTATACGAAAATAATAGCATAATTTTATGTAAACCAACATAAACTAGGTTCATCAAGAACACCAAGCATAATCGCAAAATAAGAACTAGACAAAGAGGTGAGCTCTGCAGGACCCTTTGTCACGCATAAAAGGTCACTGAATGTGGAATGCCTTGCTCATTTACTATCGAATGGATGCTAAATCAATTGATGTACATTAAAAAAGGAACCAGATTGTTGCTTAAAACTGGAGAATATAAAATGGATATGGGGAAATAGCAGGAAAAGCCAAATAGTGCAAAACAGATCTGAGAGGAGTCTGACTATGATACTAAGAAGCAAGGCCAAACAGCCTGCTGCTCCTGTGCTAACAAAAAAAAAATTCTAATTCCATGATATGCCCTTGAAAGCAGAATCTTTGTCCAAAAATCCCACTACTCTGACATGTTTTTATCATGCACTTCTTTATGCAGTGAAATATTGTTGTTTTGCCCAGTTATAGTCTTCCGTTCTTACCATCTACTACTGCACAGAAGGATTGATCTTACTTCGAGGTTATCTCTTGCAGCAGGCCATCACAAGAAGGACTATAGCTGCCAGGCACTAGGACCACATGGAAATTTTCTAGCTCACAGTCTACCAGAGGGGGCCGCCCACCTCCAACATCAGCTACTGGCATCAGCCAGTCCTGTAAAGGAAGGAGGCCTCCATACAATCCTTAGTTCTTTTCCGCCATCGACCAAGCACACGAATGGCTGGAACCACTGCCTTACAGTCGACCGCCATGTCCCATGTTTTCATGCTTTATTATTTATATTTTTCAATTCTAAAACAGTTTTAACATCGAAATTTCTGTGTTCTCACCTGACGGTTTATGTCTTCTAAACCTTCATCATCCAACCACTCCATGAAGTATACCTGCAGAAAACATGCCAGACAAGGATGGCCATTCTTGTGCCTAGGCCCAGACCACAACATCCAAGCCTGTGAGGTCTGCCAGGGATTCAACCAGGCCACCAGGAGACATCACCAGAAAATCTTACAGAGCCACCTTCTTAAGCAGAAGGTCACCTAAGTGGAATTGGAGCTGCAGGCCAGGAGCTCCTCCATTTTCCCTGGCCCAGTCCTCAGGGTCTTCTTCCTTGAAATGCTGGGACAAGGCCAGCGGGAAACACAAGCACCAGGATAAAGATTGGGACTGACCCTGGTCTGCATCCCGCTCGCGGTCACCCCACAAGAAATCTACTTCTCCTCCCTCGGGGGGTTGACCTACTTGGCCCCTCACACCATAACTTCTACAGGGCTAGTGGTGACCCAGCCACCCACCCAGGTTACTCCCTTAGGCGGCAGCTCCTCGGGTCAAGGATACTTGATTCTGCTCCTAGCACCTGCAGTCCTGGCCCTTATTCACAGAAGGCACACAGGCAGCTCAGTCAGCGCCTCTTCTGCCAGTGTGGGTGTGGTGGCGCGGTCTCCTCACTGCCACCCCCGACATCCATGCCACCTGATGCGGTCTCATCCTCTGGGACCAATGACGGTTCTGCTCCTCCTTTTCAGGAGCAGATGCTGCAGGACACCGGTGTCTCCTCGGGCCTGGTCTCTCCTCAGCCTTCACCTGGGTGGTCACCCTCCACTCCGGTGCCTATTTCTCCACTGTCAGTGCCCATGGATCCCCCTCTGGTATTACCTGAGCAAGCACCCACTGGGTCTGCACCCATTCTCCCTCCACTGTAACCTGTGGGACTGACGCCAGCCTTGCCTGTTCTTCCTGCTGGCCCTACACCTGGCCTTCACCAACCAGTGCCCACTGGGGACATGCTGGCCCCGCCTCAGTCAGTGCCAATTAGGCCTGTGCCCCTCCTGCTGCAACCTGTGACAGTGGGACCTCAACCGGGGTACCCTGCATAAGCACCTATGGGTCCTGTGCCTGACTACCCTTATTCCATGTCTGCTGGACCTGCTCTGGGTTATCCGTACCCAATGCTCTGGAATGTGCACCAGTCTACAACTGTTCAGTGCCCGTTGGACTGGCACCTGTCCCTTTTGATTACTAAGGTCTGTTCTCAACCTTGTGGTCTTTTATGCAGACGCAGGTCCCTACCCTGTAAGGACCGACCCCAGCCACCCTTCAAGGGCCTTCTTTGGAATCCCTTGCCTCGGCCCCTGTTCAGCTGGGCCCTAGTACTCCTCACACCCCAGGGGAAGGCCCAACTTTGGGACAGCCAGTTGCATGGATGACTATCAGCCCGATGACAGTGACGATCACAGCACAGACGATATAGACAGGAGTGAAAGCAATGAGTCTTCCTCGCTAGGTGTGGCATCCTCAGAAGGAGAGGCCTCTGAATAATGTCCCCAATCCCCCAAATGATCCCACTTTCATGGCCATTATGCAGCACATTCAAGCCACTATGGGGTGGGAGACAGAAAAGCAGGACCCGAGCGGCATCAATTAGTACTTTGCCTATGCCAGCAGTGCTCCTCTTTTGGTGGTCCCTACAATCATAGAATCCTATGAGGATGTTACCGTGGCTGCCTGGAACCGCTTCCAACTTGGTCCCAACAGTGTCCAAAAAGGCCAACAGGCTTTACCACACACCAGCTGGCAAACCATACTTTGAAGAACAGGCCGAGGCTGACTCGGTCATCATTAATGTTGCACACGACTGAACCAAGAGGCCAAAACACTTCAGCTCCCTCCCACCTGACAGGGAGTCTTGACAGCTGGACCAGATGGGCAAGCGTGCTTTTGCCTTTGCCACCCTGGCCATTTGGGCCCTCAGTTATTTGGCCCACATGGTACAGTATCAAAATCCTTTGGGACCAGGCTCAGGATGTGGTCCTGGCCATGTCGGATGACCCTTCTAAGCAGCAAGCCCTCCAGGCCCTCAAGACAGGCTCAGATGTCAGTATCCACATCCTAAGGGCAGCCTATGATGTGGTAGATGCCCCTGGCAGAGCAGCCGCTGTCAGCATTTGTATGAGACGTCACTACTGGCTAGGGGGTCTCTGGCTTTGCCCAGGACGTTCAGTCTAATATAATGGATGCCCCTTTCAGAGGTTTCAAACGTTTCAGGGGAGATGTCCAGGATATCATCCCCAACCTCCAGGCCTCTGGGCAGGCTCTCAAATCCATTCACACCATGTATCATACCCAGCCGAAGTTGGGGCAGCATGCTCCTTTTGTCGCTCCTCCGCAGGCAGGTCCATGCCCTCCTAAAGCCCAGGGCAAGCAAGGTAGCAGCCTTCCTACTCCCTCTCCCGCGATCACCCATAGTGCCCTAGGTGGAGCAGCTCCCTCCTCCTGACTCCCTGCCAGACCCCCCCCCAGTCATAGATCTGGAGGCAGTTGTAGGGGTTGCTTCTCCCTTCATCTGGACAGCTGGAGGAAGATAACTACAGACAACTGGGCGCTGCATCTCATCGAGCATGGCCACACTTGGAATTCATAGAGTGACCTCCAGAAAAGCCTCCAGGACGGTCCTCATACCCTCCTGTCCACAAGCCCCTCATCCAGGGGAAATTCAGGCCTTACTCAAGGGAAGTGGACTGAGGTGGAGCGGAAACTCCATATCAATGTCCTGGAAATGCGAGCCATCTTGTATGCCATACAGGCCTTCCAGACTCAGCTCTCCCCAGGGCCACACTTGATTCAGATGGACAGTATGTGCATAGTTTATTACAAACAAGCAAGGGGGGACTCATTCCTATCCCTGTGCAAGGAAGCAAAGAGAGTCTGGTACTGGGCCCTAGAGCATGGCCTGAGCTCTCAGCTGTCCATGTTCCCAGTGACCAAAACATCCTGGAGAACATCCTAAGCTGGTTTCAGTCCTGGGCCCATAGTGGGAACTTTGGACCTCAGTGGTAGAAGATCTAATCGGCCTATGGTCATCCTGAGTTGGACATTTTGCATCCCCACACAATGCAAAACTGACGCTTTTCTGCTCACTAGATCCAGGGCCTGGAGTTTTCTGTCAAGATGCATTGTCTCTGTCCTAGTCAAGGAGGTTTCTGTACACCGTCCCTCCCTTCCCATTCCTTCAATGAGTTCTGATCACGTTCCAGATGGACAGGGCTATTATGATCCTCATAGCCCCCTTCTGGCCTTGTCAGATCTGGTTCACATTGCTGCAGCAACTTGTAGTGGAACCTCCAGTGTCTCTACCCCTTTGCACAGGCTTGCTCTCCCAGGAGCAGGGCACTCTGGTCCATCCAGACCTCAGATCTTTCCTTCTCCATGCGTGGCTCCTGAGGACATAGCCATCACCAGGTTTGGGGTGTCTCCTAGAGTGGCAGATGTCCTGGTTGCAGCCAGGAAGCCCTCCACCAGGTCCACTTACTCTATGAAATGGAAGCGCTTTGCTCTTTTGGCTGCATCACACCAGATAGATCCCTTCACCTGTCCAGTGGATCAGATACTTGAGTACCTTCTCTCCCTTTCAGACTTAGGTTTGCGGTACTCCTCTATTAAGGTACATATTTCTGCCATTACTGCTTACCATGTACCTGTAGATGGTCATTCAGTGGCTCAACTTGATGTGTCTCGTACATTCTTGTGGGGCATTCTGCATTTGAAGCCTCCAATCCATGATCCTATCTTGGCTTGGGACCTCAATTTTGTGTTGGAAAGGCTTATGCTGCCTCCCTTCGAACTGGCCATGTCTTGCAAGCTGCACTTTCTGTTGTGGAAAGTGTTATTTTTAGTTGCCATTACTTCTGCTCGAAGGATTTCTGAGCTTTAGGCCCTAATGTGTAAGGAGCCTTATTTGATTTTTCACAAAGGCAGGATGTCTTTGCATACCAGTCCTAAGTTTCTTCCTAAGGTGGTGTCAGAGTTTACTTTGAATCAATCCATTCATCTGCCTGTTTATTATCCTGAGCATTCCAATCAATGTGAGGCATTGCTCCATACCTTGGATGTGCATAGAATTTTGAGATACTATATGCACCAGACTAAAGACTCTAGGAAGTCTAATCAATTATGTTTCATTCGCCTCTGGAAAAGAGGACGCTCCAGTGTCCAAACAGTGTTTGACTAAATGGTTAGCCAATTGCATTGTTTTTTGTTCCTGGAAGTACAGCAAGGAACTTCCAGTAGGGGTTAAGGGCCATTCCACTAGGGGTATGGCCACCTCGGTAGCTTGTTTCAGAAATGTGTCAGCTGCTGACGATTTACGCTGCTGCTACCTACAGCTCTGTCACTCTTCACCAAATATTACAGTCTGGACATTGTTTAGGCGTTGGGACAGCCTGCCTAGCTGTTCTTCTAGGCCTTCTCTCATAGGCTATTATTTTTTGCCTACCACCGGACTGTCTATCAGTAGTTGCCAGAACTGCTTGGGACTCTGTCCTAGCGGTGATGGTCTGCTGCAAGAGATACTCTCAAATAAGATAGTTCTTCAAGCCTTCTCTCATAGGCTATTATTTTTGCCTACCACCCATACTGTCCATCAGTAGTTGCCAGAACTGCTTGGGACTCTGTCCTACTGGTGATGGCCTGCTGCAAGAGATACCCTCAAAATAAGATAGTACATTTACATAAGAACTTACCATAACAATAGAGCTTCGAGAGGATCTCTTACAGCAGGCCCTGCTTTCCTCCCTCTTTCCCCCTTATTCTGTCTCTCACTCCTCTTCCATGGGATGAGCCTTCTGCATTTCATTTTCTATGCTTTTGAGATGACTCAGAATCCTCCTTATTTCCCCCTTATGGAATCCTGCTTTTGGTCTCCGGCAGGAGGACTGAGGAGGGTATGGGGGCTGCCTGCCTTTATAGGATTGGCTGATGTCAGTGGCTGACATCGGATGTGGGTGGCCCCCACTGGTAGACTGCTAGCTAGAAAGTTTCTGTGTGCTCCTAATGCCTGTCGGCTATAGTCCTACCAGTGATGGCCTGCTGCAAGAGATCCTCTCAAAGATCTACTGTTATGGAAAGTTCTCATGTAACTGTACTTTACACTAAAGCACTTATTCTTATCCCAGGAGTCCTTAGCATCAGTAACTTTGCAGTTAGCTGGCTAGGTGCAACTGCCCCGGAGGTATACCTTTAAGAGAATTTTATTTCAGTGAGCTTTGGGCAATAGCCAATCAAAAAACAGGAGAGAACAGGAAAGGGGGTGAGCTGAGTGAGAGCTGCCTGAAGGCTTCAGAATTTTTTCTCCGCTGGACTGAGCAACATTGTACCTGAGGTGCCTCTCAGCTTTCCTTGCTGGCAGCCTCCTAGCACTTATCTGGGTACAGTTTTTCTCATAGATCATTTTCCATAGTGTGCTGAGTGAAAGTTTTACATTTTTGTTAGCGCTGTGCTAATTTTCTATTTTTAGCGCAACTGCACTATTTTGACTTTATTTTTACAGTGACTGCTCATTTTCTAAGTTATTTTTACTGAAGGTGCTTAATTTCAGTGGTTCTTCACTTTTCTAACATAATTTGTGGAGGACCCGACGAATTATGTACTTTTGCCTTATTTTTTACTTCAGACCTCGCAGATTTTACCGCAAGGCAACCAATTGGATTCAAATATTTGACAGTTGCTTGACAAGATTGAATCTCTTAACTACATAAAACTGGACCCTAAGTTCATCTGTCGCAGGACTGGCCGGTGGCATTACAACAAAAACGTGTGCCCAGTTGACTGGTATTACTGGGTTTTCTGTTAGATTGGCACTGGTATAGATCCCAGTACTGCAAAAAATAAAAAATAAAAGGGGATTTTAAAGTAGACAGAGTTTTAACTGGAGCAGGACTGGCCGGTAGCATTTCACAGAAACCTGCACTCAGTTGTTTGTGGTCCAGATCTTGGGTTCTCTTTGTTAAATTGGCACATAGCAAAGAAACCCAATAAGTATTATGGCTGAAGATATATCAAAGGCTACCAATTAGGGGCCATTAAGAGTAATAACAATAAATATGTAAGCAGGGGGCTGACAAAGCTTCCAGTTCCCAGCCAATAAATAGAGCTTCCCAAAGGGGCTGATGAAGTTCCTCACAAATTACAAAATTTGAAAAATGAATAAAGGAAGTTCAAGCTGCTATGAAGTAGCTAAAAAGAAATTATGTCAAGAAAAATGCTCCGGTGCCTCCTGGGAAAGCCAATAGCGAACAACAGGCATCTCAAAAAATAAAGAAAAAACATTTCAGCACTGTCTGCGCAGGTACAATTTTTGGCAAAAAGTATGGCACATCCTTCAGACCTTACAAGAGGTTTATGTTTATAGGGGCTAGTATTCACTCTTCCACAGTTCTCGCTCCAGAGACTGTGAAGGTGATACAGATGATATGAGCATTTTTATGATGTCCCGACATGACTTTGGAGCGCCTAGAACCTTATGTGTCCACTACCACTACCCTCTCCTTGCAGCTTCCTCTGCTATCCAGGAGTATTTCCCCTCTGTGCTTTCGTTTATCCAAAACATTTGGACACCTTGGACCTCCCTTCTCTGGAGTCCCTTCAAGGTGAGAATGAGGATAAAAAAGGATTATAGGGGGATGGAAGGTCTTCCACCTCCTAAAAGTCTGGTTGTGCCTATCTATAATGGAAAAATATAAATAAAAAGCTTCAAACCCCCACTTCTGTTGCAGAGGCTTACAAGCGGTCTGTAAATGATACTAAACAAATACTTAAATATATCAATTTTTTAAGAACAATGCTGAGTGCCTGTCTGTACATCCCAGCTATGTGAGTATAGTGCAGCAGGCAGCTTGCGAGAATTCTGGGGTCTCTTTGTTCTCCTTACCCCCGGGCAAGGACTCCAGAAAATAGGTTTCATATCTAACCACAGATGCTTGTCAAAGTTTTTCTACTTGGCTTTTTCATTAAATATAAAAAAGGCACTGTAGTCTCTGGTGAAAGGAGCCAGTGGATATGGCATACCTGCCCGGGAAGCTATGTAGTACCAGTTCCACAGGGCAGAGGACAACAAGGATGCTGCCTCCAGAGCCATGGCCCATGCCATCTCTCTGAGGCGCTTTGTCTGACTTAGAACTACTGGTCTACCCTCAGACTCCCAGTTTAAGGCCATGGACTTTCCTGTGATCAAATCATACTGTCCGATTCCAGAACATCTGACTGCAACAAGGCCTCCGGCCCCACGGAAATTCCTCCCGAGGGCAGTAGGGGCACAGGTTCTTTTCCCAGCTACCCCCTTCTCTCAGTACAGGGGTGCTTTCAGAGGGAGGGGCAGAAGAGGCCAAAGGTGGCCACCTCTATGCAGCCAGCAGCTTTGCTGTCTAAGCCCTGACATTAGGGTGGGCATACCTCATGTATACCCAGGTGTCTAAGCCTCTATCCCCAACATAGGTGTTACTGTTGGAGTGAGAGATAAAAACCTTCTAGCTTTGCGAATGGTGGAGAGGGTCCCAGCCCACAAAAAGGGGAAAGGGGCTCTACTCCAGGTTTTTCTGACACAAAAAGACAGCTGGGGAGTGGCAATATATCTTGCTGTTAAAACTCAAATGCAGGATGGTCACTTGGTTACTAATCATACAGTTTTTACAGTAGGGAGACTGGCTAGCTGCCCTGGTCCTAAAGGACTCCTTTTTCCCATGTACCCTTAATGAGGTCTCACAGGCAGTTTCTCAGGTGCAGGCTCACTGTGGCCCTTTGGTCTTCCTCTGCCCCAAGAGTCTTTACAAAGTGCCTGGCAGTGGTAGCAGCACACCTCAGGAATCTGGGCATCTCTAGCTACACCTAATTTGCCGATTGGCTGTTAGTGCCAAAATCTCCTTGTCAAATCAAGGAGTCCTTTTCCCTTTCAGGGCTCACTCTGGAGTTCAGGGTCCCCTAGTAAATCTAAACAAAGTCTCACCTGTGACCCTCCCAGCACCCAGGAAAGGTATACCTTCCTTCTGCAGCTGAGAATTCAAACTGTCCCTCAGTGGCAAATTCCTTCATCCAGGGACAGTGAAACCACCCAGCGGGTGCTTGACTGGGTTTGAATCATTAACCCTCACTTGTTTAGTATATGATGTGGTCCTGAGCAAATCACATAACTTTGACATTTCCTCAGGCTATTGGGACACATGGCTTCAATGCCTGCAGTGGTCCCAGGGTTCAGATACAAGATACGACACCATAAGCCTCCTTATAGCTTGCTGGTCTCCAAAAGCAACACTTTTTAAAGCTGAGACCTCTGACGGAGCAGTGCCACAGATGTCTCCCTCCTGTGATGGGGAGCACATCTGGTCAGTGTCTCAGTAAGTGACACCTAGACTCTCCAAAAGTCACAGTTACACATAAATCTTTTGGAACTCAGAGCAATCTTTCTCGCTGTCAAAGCATTTGCTCCTGTCATAAAAGGACAGACTGTACAATGTCGAACAGACACCACTGCAATATTTTTCACAAATGAGCAGAGTGAACCAGATCAGGAATATTCTGTTCACAGGCTCTATAAATCTGGTCTCTCTCCTTCTACCTGGGAATCAGCCTTTCAGCTATTCACCTCCCAGACAAACACAATACTCTGCCAGATGCTCTAAGTCAAATCAGTCAGGACCAGAGAGAATGGACTCTGAACAAACAAGTACTAGCCACAGCGTTCAGGTGGTGAGGCATGCCAGAAGTGGATCGGTCTGCCTCCCTCAACTTCCAGCTTCCTCAGTCGGTTTGCAGGCCCCAGTCCGGGAATGCTTCCCCTAGATGCCTTGATCCTGAGCTGGTCAGGGAGGTTCCTATATGCATTCTCTCCCTTTCTGCTGATACTCAGAGTATTGCTGAAACTCAGACAACAGCCTGCATCAATGATTCTGGTGGCTCCAGATTGGTCCAGGAAAGCCTGGTACCCTCTCCTTCTCTCACTATCCTGCAGCAGGCCCATTCGCCTGCCATCAACTCACTCTCTGCTGACCCTTCCTCAGACAAGAGTGCATTATCCAGACACCACTCTCTTCACCTCAAGGCCTGGTTCTTGAGGAGTTAGAGTTTTCATGCTCACAGTGCTCTGAACAGGTCCTTAAGATACTGAGGATGGCTAAAATCTGAATACTAAGAAGACTTATTCAGCAAATGGAAAGGTTTTCCTCTGGTGCAAGAGCAAAAGATGAAAACCCCTTTTAGCTTCAGACCCTCAGTTGCTAAATTACCTTGTACACTTACAGGCGTCAGGCTTGAAACCATCTTCCCTCAAGCTACACCTGGCGGTAATTTTGGCCTACCTTTGGTGGGAAAGAAACATTTTTTCCCACCATATTTAAACAGTTTCTCAAAGGCCTCTTGCACCTCCAGCCTCCAATAGGGAGCATGTTCCTCCTTGGAGGCTGAACCTTTGCATAGACAGGCTCTTGAAACCACCTTCGAGCCTATGTCCACTGCTCACATCAAGTTTGTAACTTGAGAGACAACCTTCATGGTAGCCATTACCTCTGCCAGGAGAAATTCAGAGCTACAGGTCTGTGCACTGAGCCAAATTACATCATCCTCACAATGATAAAGTTGAGCTCAGAACAAATAGGAAATTTCTGCCAAAGGTGGTTTCAGAGTTCCTCTTAAACCAGTCCATTACTCTGCCTGTCTTCTTTACTGAGAAATCCACTCCTGGTGAGCCAAAGCTCCACAGCTTGGCTGTCACAAGAGCCATTGTAACCGGTGGGTTACCCCAGGGGTCAGGTTGGTGGTATTTTTGTGTTATTAGCGCTGTGCTGTGCCTCCATATGTAACCCTCTACCTGGGACCTGGGCTCGGGGAGAAAACTGTTGCTCGGTATTTTGGCTAGGTTTGACTTCTAGTCAGGGGCACCCAAGTAACTCCAGACACAGGAACTAATAACTGTAATGTCCAATACCAGAAGTTGGGATTCTAAAGTGTGGCTTTTATTCACATCCAAAAGAATAACAAAGCATAGATGGACCCCCATGGGGCTACACTCCTGGTAATGCAGATTTATGGAGATCAGAACACGTCCTCTTTACACTGAAACCCTCAGGTCTCAAAACACTCTGGGCACTCTGCCCTAACGCAACTCTTTTTTGGTTTTCCTGGCTTGGCTCCATTGCCAGCCCTATGGACACTTTCCATATAGCATGGAACATTTACTGGTGGCTCCCTAAACCACCTATGAGCACTTCTGGCTCCATCAGGGAATCTTCCTCATCAATCCCACGTCTGGGTACTTTCCTCAAGCACTGGCCAAGTACCTGAGAGAAAGCAACAGGTGTCCCAAAGCAAACCCGTAAAGGTGAATTTGGTTACTACTGATGGGGGGTCTCCCACCTCTCGCTCCCATATCTCATACCCGGACATTTCTCTGGACTGTAACACCTCATCTTTAAAACATTTTGCTATGTAGATTCTCATTAAATGTATGCCACATCCAATCTACTGTTTTCCATCCCATTTGTGCTGAACTTGAACAAACTTAAAAAGTGGCTGTGCCCATTACTCTAGACCCCCACAGAGTTAAACGAGTCCAATCCCACATCTTCCAAACTGTACTTGGCTATCTTTTCCTGACCCCACAGTAACAGTCACTTTAGTTTCATCTTGTCTCAGGTGAAAACACATTGGCCCTTAGCAGAGCCGAACTCACCCTCGGTTGCAGGTGACACACAGGCATTGTCTCTTCCAAAGAAATCTCATCCAGAACTTCTGGTGCCTCAGCACGAACTTAAACTCAGGCAGCTTCTTGTTTCCTAGCCGGACCTGGGGGTTTGCCCCTTGAAACAGGCTGATTCCTCCCTCCCATCCCCGCAGGGATGGGGCTCTGAACCACTGAAAGTGGTCTCTACCACTTCACTTGGCTCTTCTTGTGTTCCTCTCCAGGTGAGAACACACTCCTCTACAGAAAATAGCTCTTTGACAGAGCTTAGAACTCTGAGGGCCTGCTTACAGCAGAGCAGCTCCTTCCTCTACTACAGACTGCAACAGACTGACTTCAAATTCCCCAATGTTCTACTGTAACCTCCAACTACAACATTCCAATGTGGCTTATGCAGCTGCGACAGTTCTAAATGATGTCATAGCTCCAGCTCAGCAGAGACTGAAAACAGAGCAAGACATAGTGAAATCCATTTAACTGGAGTTTCACTAGCTGCCTGTCCCTGCCTGCCACTAGATCTTACTAGGGTTCTAGTAACCCCGGGTAACAAGGGGTTTACACTCACCCTGGGCCAGGAAAATGACTGTCTGCAGTCATTAGTTACCCAAACTAGGCCATTCTACCCTATGTGCTACCTACACAGAGGAGTGATCAGGCCAACTCCTACTATGTGCTAGACACAGGCAAGCAACACTAAGGGCCTAGAAGCCATCGTCTGATGCATCAGCCTCTACTCTACCCACTGACTATGGGTACCCAGTGGCTCTGGAAGAACTGTCCAGAGCATAGCCCTAATAGATCAGTGCTATGACCACTACGGCTGTTCAGAACCACAGCCTGTCTATCTCCCCTAGCCCTCTAGGGAAAACCTGTCTGCCTCTAACTCAAAATTCCCAAAAACAAAACAAACAGGGGACCTCATCCCAACCTGGACACCATGCAACCATACACCAGGAGCTAATACCCTACACTATGCATTACTCCCACTCCCCCACAACCATACCTGTGGAAGGAAAAGTTACACACAGTAACAACAACAACAACAGTACTTTAAACACTACACTCTAAAGTACTGCTGAGGAACTCCGCTGAGTCCCTCCTCCTCTTCTTGTCTTCTCTTCTTATCTTCTTCAGGAGCACCTGCAAGAAAAAGAAAGACAACACACACTCCTAATCTGCATACACAGTCTATCTAAACCCCTACCATCAAAACACTGGAGAATCCCAAAAATATTTTTTAGAAAAGTAGAAAAAACAGTATAAACATTAGAAAACAATAGAAAACAATGACATTATTTACAATACACAATATTTGGGGGATGGAGTACCCTAAAAGTCCCATCTAGTGACCACAGTGCCCAAAGGCAAGTCCATTAAAGAGTCTCTGCTGGGCCAGAGCCCGGTGAAGCACAGTTCTAGCAGGCCAAAGTCCCGAAGGGGAGAGTCTTTGAGGACAGTTCAAACATCTGGAGTCTGCTAGTGTAGGGTATGTACTGCAATGTCATAAGAATAGAAAAGTCTGGACTTACCAGTCCCTTGTAGAACAACACGATACCACACCTGGTCCTCGGCCAAAGACTCTTCCTAGCAGCATTCTTCCAATACAGCTGGGCAGACATCTTCGGAAACGACAGGAGGCACATCTGGAAACTGCTGAGTGATGTCATCTCTGGAGATGAAACCCTGGAACAGGAACAAAAGGAAAACAGCTGGTCTGAAGTCATCCGATATCCAGGTGATGAATCAGGATACAGCTGGGCTGGTGTCCACTCTGGATCTGAAGTCATCTGGTGAGCCAGTCGATGGATTCTGGAAAGCCAGTACACTGTAGAATTGATTAATGTGGGGCACCTAAGTCCTGGACGTCCAGACTGCTGGAATAACATAGGTACAGCAATGGCCAGAGTGGCAGCACTGGCTACCACTGCTCTGCTTTCCATTTGGTAGGCATGGGCACATTTGCAGGAAGGTCTTTGCATTGTGGCCAATAACGGGTCAGGTGCTTGAATTATTACCCCATCTGAGTGCTCAGAATTCACACTGTGAAAGGTTTCATGTCCGCTCTCTATCCACAATTCGAACAGTGTCCATAAACAGTGTCCTGCCTCTTTCCACTGGCTGTATTTTCCATGAAACATTCTGTTCTTGACATGCTTATTTGCACCAGGATACACACATTTCATTGCTTCTTCCCAAATCCAGGATTTCCTGCTTTTTCAATCTCCTCTCAGACTCTCAGAAAGGTAGGAAAGGACATCCGTAGATTTCATTCGCTTTCCTCACGAACCAGTCTTTTCCTCTTTCTAGCTTTGGTCAACTTGAGACCTCTGGCCTGGCTTGGGGTGGCCAGTCCTGATTCTGCCAGCTACGCATTCTTAATGACACAAAAAATGGGTCCCTGGCTTCTTCTTGCACAGCTAGGGCAGTGGAATCACCACTCTCTTCCATGTGTTCCTCTGCGGCAAAAGCTTGAGGCTGTGTACCAGTTCCTTTTTCACAAGGTCACATAGGTTCCCTCTCTTCTTCTTCCTCACTGAGAATCTGTGCCCAGGAATGAGCAGTCATCCTCACTCCTGAGACTGTCCACTCTTCACTGGGCGCCGAGGTCGAAACCTCCCATTCAAAGCCTCCCACGTCTCATCTTCACCTATGAGACTTGGGCTAGACCCCTCTCTCCAAGGCTCTACTGATGTTCTTCCTGAAATGTCTTTCTGCGACTCAGACTCTGAAACATCAGCACATTGTTCTGTCTGTAAATCTGCACCCTCTAGCTTCGTACCACACTCTGAGGGGCCTTCTCCAACAGGCTCCGCCTGGTGCTGTGTGCTGCCAACTACAGATTCTTGAACTTTTGTCCATGTGGGAGCCAAACGAATCTTGGGCGCTTTAAACAAACCATATTTCTCTAGGCACCCAGAACAGTGAGGTACCATGAAGACGTCCCTTCCAGCATTCAAGCACATCAAACATACTCGCACTGGATATCCAGGAATTTTTTTTTTTTTAGTTTTGTTGACCGGTAAGTGCACTAGACAAATCCTGCCTATTTTCAGGCACAACCTGGGGAGAGGGATACAGATGAATGCCAACTGACCTTGAACCAAATTAAGCTGTTGGTGGTATTTTTTCAGTGAATGAGAAATTTGGCCAGGACACCAGGAAATTCCCTACTCTTTTCGATAAGTGCCATGGGGTCTTTAACATCCACCTGAACTACCACCAATCCAGGCAGACGGGACCTGGTTTAACATCTCATCCCAAAGACGCACCTCAGAAGTGCAGCACCCTCTCATGCTGCACTACAGTGTCAGTACTGGGGTATTAATCCAAGTGCCAGATGTGGGAACTGAACCCACAGCCCTCTGATCTCCCGGCCTCAGAGGCGAGTGTGCTACCTACTGAGCCACTGACACTGCTAACATGAGGAGGCAGTCGTCCTCCATAGTAACATCTCTCAATGTCCCTTAACTTGTTAACTTCTACGGCTATCACAGCCCGGGCATGATCCGGGTAGTGGGCTGGTCCTGAAGCCATGACTGCAGAAAAAAACAAACAAATGCTCACTGTCATTTCAAGTCCCACATCACTGAAATTTTTTTTTCTTTCAAAATGGCTCCTCTGCTGCTGTGTTTACATTACTACCCCACCCTGTAATGGCGGTGGCAGCACTCCTACGCATCAACCTTCTGTAACTGGGTCAAGCCACTGCGCATCTGATTTACACACACTACTGATAACTTTGCTCAAACTGCACAAACTTGCACTGTTCTTTCTGCTAGCACATTTATATGATTTACCGTGGACCTTTCACTTGCTGAAGACATTGCTCTAGCTTAGTCCCTTAAAGCCACAGTATTTCATAGCACAGGATTGACTGTATTTCTTGCTGCATATCTCATACAACTCATAGTCTCTCACATGGCTTTGAAAATTATACTGACGCTGAACCCATAATTATGCTCACAGTCGGTTGCTTAGAATTCTTGCTTTTAGCTAGTTAAACTGACACAGTCCTTCTTTGCAAAGCAACTGCTAACACACAGATTCAGCTGGCTTTTGGCAAAATCACTTAGTTTGAGCTGTTTCATTTGGCTGGTGCTCACTGTTATCAGTAGCTGTTTGCTACGATGGAAAAACGGCCTGCAGTCAGTTTTGGAGGCCTCTGGAAGGAAGTGGGTCTGCAGTCCTGCCAATTGTCCCTCAGAACACCACACTCACAGTCCAGTCGATCAAGATGCGGGTTGAGCCCGAATTTAAACAGAAAAGTCAGTTTTTAAACTTTTTACAGTGCTTTCAGTCACTGCAACTCTCCTCCTAACAAGCCAGTTCGCACACTCCACTCACTCTCTCTCTCGAATGCTGTGCAGTCGCTCTAGAGCTGGCTTGGGGTGGGACTGATTGCAGTCTCACCAATCACTCGATGACTTGCAAATGAGCCACTTTCCTCTCAAATGATCTCCTCATGGTGATCGTCGAGCAGGCAAAATTTAAACTGCAAAACCACACTTTTTTTTTCATTCTTCAACGACTCCTCGGCCGGAGCCCATTTCAACCATTTTTCATGGCCATTAAGCACAACAAGTCTCTCAGTTCACACCGAAAGCATTTACAACGTCTAGGGCACAATTTTCCTTTTGCTACACACAGTTTTCCAGCATTTTCTTTGTCACAAATACTTTTAAGAGCTGGCAAACGCTGTAATTTGATGCAGGACAAGGGCATACACAATCGGTCTTTACTGCTCCTTGGTAACAGCTGGCAGTATCACAACAGCACATAGACAGAAGTACACAGTGGCACATTTAGTTTACACTGCTTCAGCTTTTTAGGCTACCTACTGCCAGACAGCCAAAATGCTAGCCACTATCCGAGCAACCTTTCTTGCATTTTCTCCCAAATTTCAACAGAATCCCAGTGGTCGCCTCCATTTTTGTAACTGTGGGTTACCCCAGGGGTTGGGTTGGTGGTATTTTTGTGTTATTAGCGCTGTGCAGTGCCTCCATATGTAACCCTCTACCTGGGACCTGGGCTCAGGGAGAAAACTGTTGCTCGGTATTTTGGCTAGGTTTGACTTCTAGTCAGGGGCACCCAAGTAACTCCGGACACAGGAACCAATAACTGTAATGTCCAATACCAGAAGTTGGGATTCTAAAGTGTGGCCTTTATTCACATCCAAAAGAATAACAAAGCATAGATGGACCCTCATGGGGCTACGCTCCTGGTAATGCAGATTTATGGAGATCAGAACACGTCCTCTTTACACTGAAACCCTCAGGTCTCAAAACACTCTGGGCACTCTGCCCTAACTCAACTCTTTTTCGGCTTCCCTGGCTCGGCTCCATTGCCAGCCCTTTGTACACTTTGCATATAGCATGGAACATTTACTGGTGGCTCCCTAAACCACCTATGAGCACTTCTGGCTCCATCAGGGAATCTTCCTCATCAATCCCGCGTCTGGGTACTTTTCTCAGGCACTGGCCAAGTACCTGAGAGAAAGCAACAGGTGTTCCAAAGCAAACCCGTAGAGGAGAATTTGGTTACTACTGATGGGGGTCTCCCACCTCTCGCTCCCATAACTCATACCCAGAGATTTCTCTGGACTGTAACACCTCATCCTTAAAACACTTTGCTATGTAGATTCTCATTAAATGTATGCCACATCCAATCTATTGTTTTCCATACCATTTGTGCTGAACTTGAACAAACTTAAAAAGTGGCTGTGCCCATTGCTCTAGACCCCCCACAGAGTTAAGCAGTCCAATCCCCACATCTTCCAAACTGTACTTGGCTATCTTTTCCTGACCCCACAGTAACAGTCACTTTAGTTTCATCTTGTCTCAGGTGAAAACACATTGGCCCTTTAGCAGAGTGAACTCAACCCTTGGTTGCAGGTGCCCCACAGGCATTGTTTCTTCCAAAGAAATCTCATCCAGAACTTCTGGTGCCTCAGCACGAACTTAAACTCAGGCAGCTTCTTGTTTCCTAGCCGGACCTGGGGGTTTGCCCCTGGAAATAGGCTGATTCCTTCCCCCCATCCCTGCAGGAATGGGGCTCTGAACCACTAAAAGCAGTCTCTACCACTTCACTTGGCTCTTCTTATGTTCCTCTCCAGGTGGGAATACACACCTCTACAAAAAAAATAGTTCTTGGACAGAGCTTAGAACTCTGAGGGCCTGCTTACAGCAGAGCAGCTCCTTCCTCTACTACAGACTGCAACAGACTGACTTCAAATTCCCCAACGTTCTACTCTAACCTCCAACTGCAACATTCCAGTGTGGCTTATGCAGCTGCGACAGTTCTAAATGATGTCATAGCTCCAGCTCAGCAGAGACTGAAAACAGAGGAAGACACAGTGCAGTTCCTTTAACTGGAGTTTCACTAGCTGCCTGTCCCTGCCTGCCACTAGTTCTTACTAGGGTTCTAGTAACCCCGGGTAACAGGGGGGGTTACACCATCTTTTACTACCTAGAGCAAACTAGACAGTTCAGAGACTCTTCCACTCAGTTGTTCCTCACCTAGGGATGTAGACAGAGGAAGACCGCTACCAAGAGAACTATTTTCCATTGGTTGGTCTCTTGTATTAGATTCTGCTATGAGAAAGCTGGTCACCAACCTCCAGTGGGGCTCATTGCCCAGTCCACCAGGGGCACTGCAGCCTTGCTTGCAGCAGCAAGGGACAATCCCTCTTGGATGTCTGCAAAGCAGCTATCAGGAAATATGTGCACACTTTGTGAAACACTACAGTTTGGCTGTGCGGACCGGATCTGATGCCAAATTTGGCAGGGCAGTTCTGCAGAGCCTCTTTCCTAAGTAGGTTCTCTGCCCACCTCCCACTTGGTACTGCTCAGTAGTCTGCTAAAGTTACTGATGCTAAAGGACTCCTGGGGTAAATATTACTCACCACAGTAATCTTCTTTCTTCGAAGGGGGCCTTTAGCATCAGTAAGTTGTAAGCTCCCACCCTTCCTCCCCAGTTCACCTGTCAGAGAAGGGCTCTTTATCACACCTCTTACCGAATTTGGAGTTTCTTATTGATGAGCTTTTAACTCGTGTTGTTGTTTCTATTTCAACTTTTGTGGACATTTGCATGTTTTTTTAATCCTGTTGATTCTTTTTTGGGGCATGCCCTCGTTTTCCTTTGAAAAATTCTGAAGCCTTCAGGCAGCTCTCACTCAGCTCACTCCCCTTCCTGTTTTTGATTGGCTATTGTCCAAAGCTCATTTAAATAAAATTCTCTTAAGGGCGTGCCTCCAGGGCAGTTGCACCTAGCCAGCTAACTGCTAAAGTTATTGATGCTAAAGGACCCTTTGGAAGAAAGAACATTACTGTGGTGATATTTTTCTTGTAGCCCACTTTAGTACTTGTCTTTATAAACATGTTGAACAAAAGGGTTATCTTGTAGTCAAGTTGGGAACAGAAAATAAAATTAATATTTTGTTTCAGGTCTCTTATTTAGGAATGTTATACAAAGAAAAAAGTAGGCATGGTTTGTGAAGAAAGTACCTAGAAAGTGGACATAAGGACAGACAGCACAATGGGTTTTACTGGGATAATTATGTGTATTGCCACATGTGAAGCCTAAAGGCTTGATTTTCAAAGGCTTGCATGGCTCTTTTAGCACATTTGCACTGCTTGTGGCAAAAGGAACCTGTTGTAAATGTGCCCAAATGTTTGAAAATCACCCACAAACGTCTGGGTGCATTTCAGGTGCTATACTGTAGCTGCAGCAGAAATTCTGGCACAACTCTTGCAGCAGAACCTTTGAAAAATCCATCCTTAAAGAGCAGCTGATACATCATGGAGAACTTTGAAAACATAATATTTAGTCACAATTCAGCTAGTAATTCATATATATTCTGTTTGTTTATCCTCCCCTTTGTTAATTGCTGAGGGCATTTGAATTAATACATTATCTTAGTCTTGCAGAGTTCCTCTGCCTCTATAGCCTAGTCCCTTCCTGAAGTCATAATCCTTGCTGTGACATCACAATCTGTTGCCATGGGAGTAACTGTGATGTCACAAGCAAAGTATTATGAACTTAAGTAAGGAATAAGCAACATGAATGGATGAACTCTTTAAGAGCAAAGTTCCTGTTTTCATGTAAATGATCTCAGCAATAAATATTGCAGAGAAGACATGCAGAGCTGATGTAAAATGTAAGCTGAACTGTGTCTAAATATTATGTTTCGTTAATGTTTTCCTGAAGGCATCAGCTGCTTTTAAAATCTGCAGTTGATGAATGGCAAAGCCACATGAATGTTATGAGATCATATCCTTACTACTGGAGATAAGTATGATTGTTGCGGTATTACCCTTCATGCATTCGATACATCCTGTGTCATTATAGAATTAAGCAAAAAAGGCACTCCAAAGTGTACATTTTGTGGGATAATCGCACCCCATGGGAAGTGAAGCACAAAGTAATACCAAGTGTCTTACTCACCAAAGAAGTGCCATCATCCCACAATTATGCACACTCTGAAGTGCCTTATTGTGATTATAAAATGGTTCCTCAGATTTTTGAGATTCAGAACATTATGTATGTATGACCTATACTGTTGCGCTGGAATAATGCACAATCATGTCATCACATCTGAACCAATCACAGGTCTGGGTTTCTCATGCCCACTTTATAATCATTCTTAATGCCCCCCTCCCCTTCTATTTATTTAGTTTTTGTTGGCCAGGTAGGTGCACTAGGAAATCAAATGCTTATTTACAGGCAAGACCTGCAAGAATTACATACAAAGGTTTTTTTCAACAATGTATACAAGGCAAGGCAATCAGAGTAATATGTCTTCCATATTTATGTCAAATAGCTAACAAGTATGAAATAAATATGGAATACATAGTACAACATTCTCATTTAGCATTAGGAACAGTCCAAGGCATCAAAAGATTTGACTGACATGGTGTCCTTCAGGGCAAGGACATTTTTTTTAGTAACTTAAGTCATATTTATGCAGTACAAAAGTGCAAATACAGACGTAAACTGCAGTTCAAGGCAGGAACACCCAGACAACTTGAGATGATCATGATACATTTTGCAAAATGACACTGCTGAAGGACAAAGACAGATCTCAGAGGAATGGAGTTCCACAGTCTATGAGCAAAATATGCAAAGGCAGATTCCCCAGCCCTATTCTACCACTAGGTGGACAGAAGCAGACAGTGGTCAAGTGACTTGCTCAAGAACACATACCGAGCCTCTGATGTAGTGTGATTTCAACCTGGAATCTCTTGTTCATAGTCCTCTGTTGTAATCACAGGAGGAAAAAGCAGGAAAGGAATGAATTTGGTTTTCTATTGTATATTTCACATTGTACTTCAAAGCACTTTACAGTTGTTATTTTCCTAGAGTGAAGCTCGCAGTAAAGTTATGATTCTAAGAACCACATGGAGGTGAAACAGTTACTGCATTAACCCATTTATTGCAGCTAACCACAGCAGCAAGAAATATCATGTTACACATGCAGACTGGGCAGGAAAAAAATGGCTCTGCAAGAAAACATAATCCATCAGTATCCCATGGCCCCCCGGCCCCACACAGACACAATGCAGTGCACAAGGGTATAATAGTCCCGGTCAGCACTCCCGCTTCCTCTTTTCTTCTGTGAAAAGAAGTAACAATCAAGCCTAACAACATATTTGTGAAGTTCAGTCTCTCATTCACTGTTTGGTCAGAATTAACATATCTCCAATTCCTGTTTCCCAAAGTCATACTCATCCTTTGGTCACCCTTGAGGAGCTGGAAGAGGACACACAAATTTGTGGGAGGGTTTGTAAATCATGACTTTCCTGCAAGCTTCGCTCTTGGAAAAAAATCACAATTTATGTCGACACACAGAGGCTCCACAGTTACTGCTGATTCAAAGCCCTGTGACAATCTGACACAGGTCTCAAATAAAACTGTTTAAACATGGTGGGCTTTTATTTATTTATTTATTGATTTAAAATCTTGGATTACAATACTTTTGAGCCAAAGGCTCGTTTACAAAGGTTTCACGTCAAATCAGTAAAAGAGATTAACATAAAGCTTAAATGCAAAACAAAGTGGTGCACAACACTTCTATTCAAAAACTCTTCTATTCAAAAACGGCTTGATATTCAGACATGGGAAAAGTGAAGCGTTAAGTTTTATGCTGCACTTTGCCCTTGCCCAGGAGTCCTAGGATGCTATATTCTGTTGAAAAATGCTCTGGCACTATCTGACTGAATATAGAGGCATGTCGGTGCAGCACTAAGTCAAGTAGCTCTGCCTCAACATGCATCCCTGCTGCACCCCCTAGTGCCACCAGACCCAATAGCATTGGAGCACTACGCACACTATTCAAAGAGACCCATGCAAATCAGTCCATTGGGCATGCAAGGCACCAAGGGGCAATTTGCACTCCCATTATGGGCTCAGTTGCATGGGAGGTGCAGCAGGTTAGTGCAGCACCACCCGCACCCTAATTGCCTGGTCCCACAGATGTATGAAATTCCTTGGTGCCTTGTGGTCCCCCCACCCTCCGATCACCATGCCGTGAATAAGGTATCCTATCCCAGGTGTCTAGTGGTCCCCCCCACCCTCCAATCACCAGCCTGGCATTTAATTAATGAATCCCTGGTGCCCAGTGGTTCCCCCTCCCTCCCTCCAATCACCAATACAGTAAATGAAAAAAGTATCCCTGGTGCCCAGTGGTCTCCCTCCCCCCAATTTGACAGCCCGACATAACAATAAAGACCCCTGGTGCCTAGTTGACCTCCCTCCCTCCAACAGCTGGTCAGCTAAACAAATATAGGCCCCCTGGTGCTCAGTGTCCCACCCCCCTCTGGTCCTGGCTCAGTAAGGGTAAGAGATGTCCCTGGCATCCAGTGGTCCCTCCCATTCCCTGATCCCTGGCCCTGTTAGGTAAACAGATCCCCTTGTGGCCAGTGTCCCTCCCCATCATCAAGCCCTGACCCTGTAGCAAAAACAAAATCCAGCCCTGTGTTTATGCTGTTACGGGAAGGCTATAGCCTGAAGTTCAAGGGGTGGGGAATTGCTCCTCCCACATTCCCTTCTTAAACCTCAGTGTTTCCGCTTGCTCAGCTTCAAGTGTTTCGAAATCTGAGCATTGCAGAGGTTGTGATCATGCTTAGCATTGCTTCTTTCTTCTTGTCCTTCCTCTCATTTGTCTGCTTGTGTGCCCTATTCCGTCTCTCTTCCTGGCCTCCTCCTTCCATTTCCCTCCTCCCATCATCCTGGTGGCTAAGCATTCTCCCTTCTTGTTCTTTGTCTTTTCATTTACCTCCCCATTCCACATCTCCTGCCTCCTGTTGTGTCCTTCTGTGTTTGTTTTGCCCTTGTCAGCAGTCCGTGTCCCCCCGTCCCTTGTGTCTTGCGTGTACCTGTGTTGTTTCTTTCTTTTTGGTGCTCATCTTTTCCACAGTTCCTTCCCGCTGCTGCCTGTCTTCTGCTCTCCTGTTCCTCCCTGGCCACATACACTGCAGTGCTCTCATCTGCGGAGAACTCTCATCTACATACTCCTCCTCTCCTGCCTGCTTTCCAGCCATTCCTGGAGCCTTTTGCCTACTCACTGCTCCGCTGCAGCCCTGCCAGTACTTCTGGGGTGTGATGCCACCCCCTGTGTCCTTCTCTGCTCCAGCACATCAGAGGCCTGCCTCGGATCCTAAGTTCCGCTACCTGTGGGATAGCTATGGGACAGGGCAGTCAGCTGAGATCCACCTTGCTGAGCAACAGTCCTCAAGCATCAGGATGAAAACTCAGCTGTTGAACCGGCATACTCTCATCCTTTATCTCTGAGATAAGGGCCATGGATATTTTGGATGCTCAACTTCACAGGCACTGCGGTCTATGGATCCTCGGACTGAGGGCCACCTCCTCCACCATAGAGATGCAAGCTTGGAACACTGTGTTTCTCTATCCAATTTGTCTTTGCATTAGTACTTTCAACTACTATCATTATTGCTTTACAGATTAACTTTACAACCCACTTTCCCTGTGGCCAGCACCTTCTATGAGAGACAGATTTGGGACAATAGCAACTGCTCTTATGCCGCCCCTATGGGCGTGTCCTCTTCTGACTGACCTCTACTTCGCTTCCCCAATCTCTATAGTACCTGGCACTGCACAGTGATAAGATGCTACCTTAGTCAGACATCTTGCAATTATATTTGTTTTAATTTCTACGCCAGCTACGAACTGCCTAGCCATTCCATGCTCACATGCAGGATGGATAGCTCACCACCTGCTGACCTGTGTGGGGTTCTACCGCTTCAAGCTTGGCCTACCTGGGGGCCTACAGTAACCTTTGGCCTGTCAGTCTTCAGTGGTGCTCCCTCAATAAAGTGCTTCTTTCATTAGACTACGATGCCTGGGTGCCACTGTTTCTTCCCATCTTTCAATGCAGCGGCAACTTCACCATCAGGTGGCACTTCATCTGCCTCTCTTGCAAGTCTATCTGCCCATGCTGTATGTTCCATTGTCCCATCCTCAGCTGGTGGTCTTCAGCTTCCTAGTTTGCACCCACACCTTGACCTATGTGGGGTCTCGGTCAGCACCATCTCATTCCTCCATTAGGACCTTTGTCACAGATTCATCGGGCAGTCCTGTGTGGGGTTCTGCCAGTCCAGCTAGCCTACATGGTGGCCTAGCTTGACTCTCTCAATTCTACTTCTTCCTCAGGCAGACCACTCAGGGTCCTGCCCACCTAGCTAACATGTTCGGGGGCCTAGCTTGCCTCACTCAACTTACCCTTTCCCCGGGTAAACCTGCCTGAAGGACCTGCTGGTCCAGCTAGCTCATGTTGGGGCCTAGCTTGACTTATGCATTTGTACTCCTTCCTCAGGCAGACCTACACAGGGGTCTCACCACTATAGCTAGCCCACGTACAGGCCTCGCTTACTACTGGATTACAAATTCGCACTCTTTCCTCAGGCAGACCTACGTGGGGGTCTCACCATTCCAACTAGATCACGTTGGTCCTAGCTCGATACTTCATCATGCAATCGCACTCCTTCCCCTGGCAGACCTACCTGGGGGTCTCGCCGCTCCAGCTAGCCCATGTACAGTCCTAGCTTGTACTTCATCAAGTTATTCACTTCCTTTACTGCAATCCAGCTTTCCTTTCTGTTCCGGCAGAACTCAGAGAAAAAAAAAATAATAATAAGAGAAATACAGAACCAAAGTGTGATAAATAATGTTTTTCTCTTATTATTTTTTTTCTCTGAGTTCTGCCTGATCTGCTTTTATTACCTGTACCTCACATCCTCCCTGTCTCTCCTACTAACTTTAGCTCAGTCCCACCCACTTCCTCTTGTTTTCACACCTCTGTTTATACTACCTCACACTCTGCTTATCTAGTTTATCTAGGTTTGTTTGTTTCTCATAATTTCTTGATTTCCTTGCATCTCTTAGGCATCTCCTGTCTATTCTACCCTTACAGCCAGCCTCTGATCTCAGATCCTATCTGCATGCTTTTGTCTTCCCTTTAGCTTCCTTTCATCTCCTACTGACCTGTTCCTACTTAGCCCCCCTTCCCATTTCTTCTCATGTTTTTATTTTGCATCTTAGACTTTCATCTCTAGACCCGTTTATCACCTTCCTACTTCACTTCCTGATTTTTAATTGCTCCACAGTAGATATAAATATTGCTTATGTTGCTCAGTTTTGCTATTCACCTGAAGAAGGGACCTGTGTGGACCCGAGAGCTTGTGTATAATTCCATCTTTATGCAATACACTTGTTGGTCCAGTAAAAGGTATCAAACCTTTCATCTTCTTCTATACCATTTTTATAGACTATTCATCAGCCTTTGACTATATTTCCAGGGACATACTGTGGAATATATTAATTGAAAGGGGGATTGATTCCAACCTAGTTGCTCTGATTTCCCAGTTGTAGTCTGGTAACTGGGCTAAAATAAGATTAGTAAGTAATGATGCAGTTTCTGCCTCATTTAAGATCAACAGAGGAGTGAGGCAAGGTTGCGTTATCACCCCTCTGCTGTTCTCACTGTATATTGATAAAATGCGAGTTGACAGTGAGGCAGTTATCTCAGATATGCCTAAAATTGTTTCTCATGCTTGTTCTTTATTAGCTTATGCAGCTGATTTAGTCCTTCTTTCATTAACTAAATCTGGACTACAGAGAAGCATTGATTTCATATATAAAAGATCTAAGGAATTAAAGTTAAAAAATAAATTTGAGTAAAACCGAAGTATTGATTTTCAGTCAAGGTAGGAAAAAAGATTCCACCCATTGGACAGTTGGCAATGAAAGATTAGAAATAACCAACAACTATGTGTATATTGGGATTCTTTTTCAGGAGAATTGCAATTGGACATTTCGTGTGGAGTCATTAAAAGAGAAACTTAAAAAGACTATGGCAGGGTTGATTCGCTTTAATATAAAGTATGGCGGGATGTCTATAAAACCACTAATACAAGTTATAAAGGCAACATTGGATGCCCAGCTCCTTTATGGAGTGGAAGTATGGGATTGTAAAAACCTTAATAAGGTGTCATCCCCATTGTATAAATATCTACAAACTATTTTAAAAGTGGGACATTCCTGTCCGGCTGCATACTTAAGGTCAGAGTTGGGACTCAATAATATTGAGGCCTTAACTGAGATTAGGAAAATTAATTATTGGATTGAGCTCACTAGATGTGAGAACTATACTATGGGGACTCTAGCTCTAAAGGGAAAGGAAATATGGTTCAATTCTGGTTATAAAAACGGATATTGGTTTACTTCATTAATCGCCATATTAAAAAACATGGGTTACTAATTTTGAAACAGGCAGTTGATAATGGGATCAATTTGAGTTTGAAATATAAGGCTTACGTTGCCAAGAAAATAACGAATATTTGGAACATCATGGATTTACAATTAATTAGGAAATCCACTATTCTAAGTGGTTCTTACAAAATAATTATTACTTTGGCTTTAAGCCATATGTGAAATCTTGACAGATCCAAAATTAAGAAGGATTGTCTCCAATTATAAATTCGAACAATGGAAGAACAATATGCTACTGTTTAGATGCAATAAAAATGGACTTACATCTGAGGACTGTGACTGTAATAAAGGGTAGAAGAAAATCTCATACATATTTTGTGGCATTTTACTTGGTATGATGTGCAAAGGGCCAACTAGATGGGTCCTTTTTTGAGTAATCTTTATCCCACTGATAAATTGCTCCTGACTAACATATTGTTTCATACAGAGGATGCCTGGACCATGAAACTACTTGCAAAAATGTTTATCTATAATTGACAAATTAAAACGGAAAATCAATGTTTTTTAGAGCGCATGTACCAAGCTGCAACTGTTTCAATTTTCAGGACAAATGCACATTGGCACTTTATAAAGATTGTATTATTGAAGGAATTGTTATACACGTCTCTTTGAGTAAATTATTCTTATTTTCTGTATGTGTATGCATTTCCTTTTTAATGATTTTTTTTTTGTATTGTAATGGCTTTGTAGCTATACACAATAAAACTTGATTGATATACTCCACCGAGGGTGGGAAACAGAGAAAAGCCAAAGTCTAAGTCTACAAATATCAAGCATGTAACATTCAAGCTCATAAGTATAAACAAGCACTGAGCTATGCAACACACATTGAACTATAATAGAAGGTGCTTGGTGAAAAAAAAAAATATTCCCTGGTGCGTCCTGGTACCCCCCCTTCCTCCAATCATCATTTCCACCTTTGTCAGTTAAGTCATCCCTTGCACCCCCAGCATGGCATTGACCTCACACCCTGCCAACACTCCTTTACCTGAATCATCAGTGCCTCAGGAGCCCATTTGGTGACTAGCACAGCCCTCCTCACACCTCCTCAGCCAGCCGCCATACGAAAATCCACAGAGCACATGTCCTATGCGCTATACAGAGCGTGCACCCTAGACAGTACATGGGACGCGTGCTCTCTGTGGCATGTGGCATGGCTAAGTGAGCTGAGAGTGCTGTGCCAGTCACTGTAAGCTCTATGGCATTGATGATTCAGGTAAAGGAGTATAACAGGGTGAGTGGTAATTAGTGTTGGTGGAGCTGCTAGGTGCCAGGGATTACTTCACTGACAAAGCCAGAGACAATGATTGGAGGATGGAGAGGTACTAGGACTTACCAGGGTGTACTTGTTTTTTCACCAAGCACCTTACATTATAGTAACAGCATAAACATGGGATTGGATGTTGTTTTTGTTAGGGGGCCAGGCATCAGTGACCGGGGAGGCCCCCAGACCCCAGGGAATATGTTTACCTAATGGAGCCGGGGATCGGGGATTGGGTCGGGACCACTGGATACCAGGACCATCTATTATCCTTAACAGGCCATCACTGGAGGGGGGGGGTCGGGATGCTGGGCAACAGGGGGACTATATTTGTTTAGCTGACTGGTGATCGGAGGGAAGGGGGCACAATAGGCCCAGGGGACTTTATTCTTATGTCAGGCTGGCAAACAGAGTGGAGGGCACTACTGGGCACCAGTGATGTCTTTGGATGGCCAAGCCAAGGTGGGCGGCTGTAGTACTTTGTGGCCACCACCAGGGCCTTGCACCCCATTAAGAGGGTTTGCAATAGCAGTAATTTGTACCCACTCAGGTAGGAATACCTATGGTGCAAACTTCTGAATATACTAGTGCACCGTATGCTTGGATGCCCCACTTTCGTTTGCATAGGCACAGCAGTGCCCTTAGCACGGTGCTAATGAGGGTTTGCTAGGCACTATGGGGGTGCCTGAATATAGACCACACCCACACACCAGTTACAAAACCCAGTTTGCATGAGCAAACACCCATTTGCACCTGCAAAAACATATGAGTATCAAGCCCAGTGTCCTTGGCCCAGTCATCGGCCTTCAGTCCTCTGTCTTGGCTTCCATAGAGGTTGCTTTGCTGGCCATAGCTCCCCTCTCTGGGTAAACACCAAAGGAAGAGGTGCCAATCTGTGCTTGGTTCATAACCCATCTGATCCATCGAGCAATGACTGTGGAGGCGATAGGGTCATGTGGTTTGACAAAAGAAATTAAAAGTCAGATGTGGCCTCCTCTGATATTCTCTGTCCATAACTCATACTCCTTCAAACAGTTCACCACATGAAGGTTGTTGTTCATTGTCAAAGGCCGGGAAAAACATAGAAGGTGTAGGTGTTTTGATTCTCCTAACCACAGTGAACTCTATTCCTTCAGAAAGGTATTGTCCCTGGAAACCTCTTGTGGTCTAACATCAGATGATCTTTTAATAGATGCCAAACACAACAACACAGCAAGCTTAGATGACAGCTGTTTAAGCGCTAACTGAGAATTAGGATCCCAAGATGTGAACAGATAAAACACTCTATTAACAATTCTCTAGCTTGGTAGGGAAGTCTGGACCACTTAATGCCTTTCATAAATTGCTTTACCACTGGGTGTTGGCCCATCACTGGGGCAGTGCCCCCACCCCCAACCCCAAAACTGAAGCTCTATATCTGTTCATAGATACAAAGATGCATAGAAATTGTCATCAAAGAAGGACCGCTAGGCCCATCTAGTCTGCCCATAAGCCCTAAACTTGTGTGCAGTCACTGACCCTAAGTGATCAATGGCTTTTCATCACTCCCTCACCACCCAATGTTCCCTTGTGCCTGTCCCAGGCATGTTTACACCCCTCCACTGTGCTTGCTCCCACCACCTCTTGTGGCAGACTGTTCCAAGCGTCCACCACTCTCTCTGTGTGTAGAAAAACTTTCTCATGTTGCCTCTTAACCTACCCCCCTTCAATTTCATATTGTGTCCCCTCATTCTGATATATTTTCTATTGGAAAAGATCCCCCACCTGCACATTGTTTATGCCCTTGAGGTACTAGAAAGTTTCTATCATGTCCCCTTTCTCTGCTTTCCTCCAGTGAGTACATATTGAGGGACTCCTATCTCTCTCTTCATATGTTTTGTGATGCAAGCCATGCACCATCTTTGGCACCCTTCTCTGGATAGCCTCCACCTTGTCTATGTCCTTACGCATGTGTGTTCTCCAGTACTGCATGCAGTGCTCCAGGTGAGGCCTTACCAGTGTTTTATACAATGGCATCAACACCTCCTGTCTCCTGCTAGTAATGCCTCTGCCTGTGCACCCCAGCCTGCCACTGGCCCTCCCTACAGCCTTTGCGCACTGCTTTGATACCTTAAGGTCATCAAATATGATAACCCCTAGGTCCTTTTCCTTTTTGGTGACAGTCAGCACCTCCTCCCATTCTGCAGTTCTCCCCAGGGTTCCCCCTATCCAAGTGCATTGTCTTGCACTTTTTTGAATTGAACCTCAGTTGCCACACCTCCGACCATCTTTCAAGCTTCTCCAGGTCCATCTTCATTTTCTGCACCCCTTCTGGAGTATCCACTCTGTTGCAGATCTTGGTGTCATCTGCAAATAAACAGACCCTTCCTTCCAGCCCCTCTGCAATGTCACTAATGAAGACATTGAACAGGACTGATCCTAGTACTGAGCCCTGTGGTACTCTGCTGGTCACCTCTCTCTCTCTCCTGGATTGGATCCCATTTACCACCACCCTCTGCCTTCTGTCCGTCAGCCAGTTTCTAACCCAGTGTATCACATTATGCACCAAACCCAGACTACTCATCTTGTTAACCGGGCTTCTGTGTGAGACAGTATCAAAGGCTTTGCTGAAATCTAGGTAGGCAATGTCTACCGCCCCTCTCTGATTCACTTCACTAGTCATCCAATCAAAAAAAAAATCTATCAGATTTGTTTAACAAGACCTTCCTGCTGTGACTCCATGTTGCCTCAGATCCTGGGCACTATTAGATTCCAGGTGTGCCACAGTCCTTTCTTTCAGCAGTGTCTCTATGATCTTCTCCATCACTGAAGTGAGGCTGACTGGCCTGTAGCTCCCCACTTCCTCCCTACTGCCACTTTTGTGCAGTGCAACTACATGTGCCCTCCTCCAGTCCTCTGGAACCATGCCTGTGTTGAGTGACTTATTGAACAGGTTGACCAGAGGCACCACTAGTTCCCTTCTCAGCTCCCTTAATATCCTCAGGTGTATGTGGTGTGGCCCCATGGCTTTACCCACCTTCAGCTTTGTGAGTTCCTCCAGAACTCTCTCCACTGTGAATGGACTGGTGTCCACTTCTCCCCCCAACCCACTGTCTCTTCTCCCCAACTGTGGTCCTTGACCCTCTCCCTCCTTAGTGAATACTGAACAGAAGTATTTTTCAGTATTTCTGCTTTGTCTAGGTCCCCCTCCTTACACTCTCCCTCCTCCCCTTCAAGCCTCACAACCCCCCCTGTTTTTTCTTCTATTGCAGATGTACCTATAGAATGTCTTGTCCCCTTTTTTCATAGTCCATGCTAAACCCTCCTCTGTTTGTGCCTTGGCTCTCCTAACAGCATTCCCTGCTTCCTTAGTCATTCAATGTGACACCTCCTGTCCTCCTCCCTTTGGGTTCCCTTATACTTCCTGAAACTTGCTCTTTTAGCCCTTACTTTGTCTGCTACCTCTTTAGAGAACCATAGTGGTTTCCTTCTTCTTTTCCTTAGGCCACTATCCTAGCGCATTGGTTAGTTACTTCCACTATAGCTCATTTGTTTCTCCCTGTTCCTCCACTCCCTCCATTACCTCTCCCTTCTCCAGGGCTGCTCTTAAACATCTACCCATTTCACTGAAATCTGCCCTCCTGAAATCTAATACATTGACGTTGTGTGGCTTAATTGAGTCCCTGTCTCCATGCCAAACCACACCATGTGGTGGTTGTTGGATCCAGCTGCCCTTCCACCCAGACTCCTTCAACTCTGTTTCCATTGGTCCATACCAGGTCCAGAATTGATTTGTCTCTGGTTGGTTCATGTACCAGCTGTCAGAGCCCAACCCCCTGCAGGGATTCCAGGATGGCCGTGCTTCTGGCTGAAGCAGCTGCCTGGGTAGTCCAATCTACATCAGGAATGTTGAAATCCCCCATCAGCAGGATTTCACCTTTAGCTGCCATGTCATGAATTTCCTCCATTAATACCCGTCCACTTCCTCCCTCTGTGCCAGAGGTCTGTAGATCACCCCAGTATGTATTGCTGTGCCGGTCCCTGGTTCAAGGGTGAGCCACATTGCCTCTGCCTCCCCCTGTCTTCTCCGTACTTCTGTAGGTGTTGTGCCTTCTCTGATGTACAAGGCTACCCCCCCTCTCTTTTTACCTTCCCTGTCCCTTCTGAACAGTGTGTAGCTCAGTACATTTACATCCCAGCTGTGATTAGCAGAGTACCATGTCTCTGTTATTGCTGCTATGTCAAGGTCTGCATCCATCATCAAGGCTTCCAGACCTTATTTCCCAAACTGCGGGCATTTGTGAGCATAACCTTCCATGTTTTACACCGTGCCCTCCCTCTTTTCTTGCTCTCTCTCCCTTGCCTGTTTCCCCCACCCCAGTTTTCTTGTTCATGTGCTCCATCCCCCCTTACCCCCCTTTTACATGCTTCGCCTGCCTGCTCCTCACTGCTAGCTTCAGTTGTTGTCAACTTGTGTTTTTGCATGCTACCATGGGGAAGTGTTCCTAAGCCACCTGTCCCCCCCATTGGCCAGTTTAAATGCTCTCTGCTGAAGCATTCCAACTTCTCACTAAGGAGTGAGGTCCCCTCCTGGACAGATGCAGGCCATCCTCCTGATATAAGCTCACATCTGCCCAGGTGGGGGCCCCAGTCCCCATGAAGCCAAATCCTTCCCTTCCACACAAATCCTTCAACCAAGTGTTGAAGGCTTGGATGTGGAGCGCCCTAGCCTCCCCTGTGCCTTAGACAGGTAGCACCTCCGAGAATGAGACGGAACATGCTACCTGTTTCAGGTCCCCCCCCAACTTCCTGAAATCCTCCTGGACTCTGGCTAACTCCACCCTTCTCCCCATCAGGTCATTGGTTCCCAGGTGGACAATGACATTCAGCTCCACCCTCCTGGCTATCACCCTAGTGATCCTATGGATTTGCTTCCTCCCTCCATGCAGCACTTCTGGATGCACTTGACCTCTCTCCCTCTCCTCTCTGCTAGGTACCCCATCTTCACACCTCAGACAATAGGAGTCCCCACTGAAGAAGCTTCCCCTCCTCCAGGGTCCCTGTCCCCTTCCCTGCAGCTTCAGCTTGGAGGTTCTGACCATCCTCTGTGGTCCCAGCTGTAGGTGCCTGTGTGGGGCATTCACCTTCTCCAAAACAGTGTATGAGTTATTCAGCTGGACCAGTTGGGGAATATACTTCTGACTGTCCTCTCTCACCCTCCCTGAGCCTACCGTGGTCCAGTCACACTTCTTTCTGGGCATTCTATGAGGCTCATGGTGTGGACCCAGTGGTCTCCTGTTGGGGGTGGATGCTGCCTGCAACCTGGTCCACTCTGAACAGAGACAGGCAACCTCCTCCCACAGCCCAGAGAGGTGTCTGCAGACAGGCAGCATTGCAGCCTCCAGAATGTTTCCTGAAGACTGCTACTCCACAACCACTGCACTGTACCACTCCCATCATGACTATTACCCTCCTCACTCTTCTGCCTGCTTATGCCTCCTAATTGCTATCTTGCTATCTCCTAAACCTCTTCCCTCTTCTGCCTGCTAACCCTTTTTCTTCTCCTTCTCTACCTGTCTCCTTCTTCTGTAGTGACTACAGCTTCTCTCTCTCCTCCTCCTCTTGTATGTGCCCTTGTGGACCTAGTTGCTAGCTGCACCCTTTGTACTTCTGCCTATATACCAGCTAGGTTATTGCTTGCATTGTGCTGCCAAACTGTTCCTGTCTCTTTAAGTAGGTATGGCTTGGCCTACCACTATAAAGTTAGAGCACCTGGGGGTGGTTGAGGAATGAGGGTGGTTGGGGGTTGTTCCTTTGGTACTCGGTGTCTATAAACAATCAGGTAAAAAAGGCTTCCTTCTGTAAACTACAGAAGAATCACATAAAATCTGTTACAAAACACAGAAGTTACCTGGAATCTGTTACCAAACACAGACACTTCCTTAAGTGTAGTAGCAAAAGAAATCCCCCAAAGCAGACTGTAGAAAATCACTTTAACAATTAAAGGTTGTGGAAAGAGCACACAGCTATATAAACTCAATTGCATAAGCCTATTACAAAACACAGAAGTTACCTGGAATCTGTTACCATACACAGGCACTTCCTGAAGTGTAGTAGTAAAAGAAATCCCGAAAAGCAGACTGTGGAAGATCACTTTAACAACTAAAGGTAGTGGAAAGAGCACACAGCTATATAAACTCAATTACATAAGCCTGTTACAAAACACAGAAGTTACCTGGAATCTGTTACCAAACACAGACACTTCCTGAAGTGTAGCAGCAAAAGAAATCCCCAAAAGCAAACTGTGGAACATCACTTTAACATAAATCTATGCATTTTTCCTTCTTGATACAGAGAGAACAAAAATTCAAGAATCTGTGTTAAAGATGTCTGGAATGGATCCACATGCCTTGACAGACACCAGCCAGGCCAGGATGTCCATGTGGATTTATAGACCTTCCTGGTACCAGGCATCCATGCTTCTCTGAGGAGAACAGCAGCCTCTTCCCAAACTAGTGGCATAGTCCAGGATCCCCTGAAGCACTCCATTCACTATCAGAGAATAAGGGTTCCCTGAAGGGTCACATAGGAGATCCTCCTTGTACAGGAGAAGAGGATGGTGCATGACCATCTAAAGGAGGCACAAGTACCAGGGTTGTGTCAGCCACATACTGTAATGATCACCAAGGTGCCTGTTCTGCCGCCTGACTTGGTGCAGGGTTTGAGCTATCATGGTATGGGGTGGAAAGGTGTAGGGTTTCAGGTTTCTCCAGTCCTGAAGGAAGCCATCCATCACTAGTGCCCTGGATCCAGTCTCCAGGTGAAGAAGCACAGTAACTGGTGATTCAGAAGACAGGCAAACAAGTCCACCTCCAGGAGACCCAGAGTTCTCTGAATTTGTGCATATAATGCCTGATTCAGAGTCCAGTTGCTCGAATCTGTCAGATATTAAGACTGCCAATCCGCTACCTGATTAGACATTCCCAATATGTGCTGAACTTGAACCATGACCTGTTGCTGAAGGTAGTAGTGCCAGAAGTGCTTTGCTAGGGAAGCCAGAGAGAATGACCTTGTTTCCCCCAACCTGTTTATACACCTGACTGTCACAAACCCACTCAGCAGGTCAGGCCCTCTGCTCCCACAGTGCCAACCTCTGAGCGCAGTCTTGTGAACAGGAAACAGAAACAGGGTAATCCTCCTGTCTGTTTTGTGGTTTGAATCAACCTTTGGTCTCAGTTCTGGAGGGATTCAAACTGTGACCCTCTGTTAGCATACCCATTGTACAGGCCTCAGATAATTCTACTCTTCAGGGGCCAGATATCTTTTGCCTATGGGCACCTAACCAGGTGTACAAAATGAACCCTTAAAAACTCTAATAAAGACCTCAGATAACTCTACCTATTCCCAGTTTGGTATTACCATATAAGCTCATGCACAGTATTGTCACACTCTTAACCATCCACACTTCACAGGCAAAAACAGAAGGACTTGGAAGACACAAATAGTCTATTTAAAAATGAGATGTTTACTTAAAAATAAATAAGAATGTAAAATGTAAAACATAGAACCATATATCACAAAAACATACAATCACTTAAAAAAAAACAAGATTTTAAAAGTGCAATTTCCTACCACCAGACAATTAGACTTGATCTATCTAATGTATCTCTTACAGTGCTGCTAGCATGTTATAGCTTTCAGAGTCCAAACATTTGCGTGTAAATGGAAAGCAGAATACTGTTTAAAAACTGGCTTTGCCAACCTCTTTGCGTGAGGTCACCTAGCTCCTCCTGTCAGAATATAAAAATCATACCAACAGGATGTCTTATTCAGAAGGTACATTAAAATTTTGTGACCTCAGCAAAACTATTTTTTAAATGATTTTCTTTGATTTATGAGCAGCTTCCCTTTCCAGGACATCAAATGACTTGTTATGACTCTCTGCCAGATCTCACGGAGGTGCAACATGCTTTGTATCACCATGTGAAATTAATTGTATTTCCTCTAAATGTCATAAAGTTTATGATCTATCTTGGCAGCTGGCAAGCTGTAATTAGTCACATAAACAGGAGATCCTAAATTTTAAGTTTGTTCTAGCCTGTAATTATCTCCTGGCCTTCCAGGTAACACGGTGTAGCTAAAACCTGGGAGGGGGGGTGTCATTCCACAGGCTGTCAGCATTTCTCATGACAGACATTCAATAGCACATTTTTATATTACAAAAAGCATAGATTAATCAGAACCAGCAGTCTGAGTGTCACAATTCCTCCCTACCTAGACTGAGTTTGGGGGCTCTATCTCCTGCATGGGATGAGCTTCCCAAATCAGTTCACTCCTCATACACACGAGACACCCCATTGGAGTTCTGATTTTTGGCTCCAGCCCTATGCAGAATTGTCATATCATACCCTTGCAAAGCAAGACTCCATCTTAGCCATCTACCATTGTTTTTCCCCATCTGTGTCAGCCAAACCAGGGGGTTGTGGTCAGTCTGCACCACAGAATGCTGCCCATAAAAGTATGGCTCCAACTTTTTTAGGGCCCACACTATGGCAAGACATTCTTTTTCCACAGTAGAGTGTGCCTGCTCCCTGTGAAGTAACTTCCTACTCAGGTACACCATTGGGTGATCTCTCCCTTGGCTGGATGTCTGACTCAGTACTGCCCCAATACCCATGTCGGAAGTGTCAGTCTGAACTATAAAGGGTATAGTCAGGACTTGTCAAAACAGGAGCACTGCACAGTGCCTTCTTTAGTTTGGAAAAGGCTTCCTCACAGGCTGGGCCCCAGGTATTTTCTTGGGCATCCTTTTCTTTGTCAGGTCAGCTAGGAGAGCAGCCAGGTCACGTGGTGGATGCAAATTTCCTGTAGTATCCTGCTGTCCCTAGAAAACTCTTGACCTCCTTCTGTGTTTCTGGTCTGGGCCATACCTGGATTACCTCTATTTTTATTTGGTTAGGATGGAGCTGTCCTTGGCCTACCACATGCCTGGGTATGCCACTTCTCCCATGGCCACCTGGCACTTCTCAGCTTTGACAGTGAGCCCGGCCTCTGTATCCAGCCCAGCACTTTCCTAAGGTGGGATAGGTGTTCTTCCAGCTGGCACCAAAATAGCAATGTCATCCAGGTACACCACAGCGTACTCCTCAGCACCATTTAACACCTGGTTCACCAACATTTGGAAAGTGGCTGGGGCATTCTTCATTCTGAAAGGCATTACTTTATATCAAATAAGCCTATCGGAGTGATGAAGGCTGATCTCTTCCTAGCTCTGTCTGTCAACTCTACCTGCCAATACCCCTTTGTCAGGTCAATGGTCGTACGGTAGGTTGCCCCTCCCAACTTGTCCAGGAGTTCATCCATTTGGGGCATCAGCTGGGCGTCTGACTTCATGATTGCATTCAGTCCACAATAGTCCACACAGAAATGAGCAGAGCCATATGGCTTGGGTACAAGGACTACGAGTGAGGCCCAGGGGCTGTGGGATCTCTGGATTACCCCTAAATCCAGCATCTCCTCCACTTCCCTCCTAATGTCCTTTTGGACAGCCTCTGACACCTGATATGCTGTCTGCTGTATGGGCGTCTGTGTCCTTGTCTCCACATCATGAGTTGCTAAGGGGGTTAGTCCAGGCTTGGTGCTAAACAATGGGGCAAAATCTGCTAAACTCACCTTACTTCCTGGATCTTGTCTGGGGCCAGCTGGGGAGACAGTTTTACTGCCTCCACAGAGGATTCCCACTTATTTTCTTCCAGCATGTCCAGAAGGGGGTCTCCTTCGTCCATCCCCTCCCCAGGACTACACACGGCAAACACCATGTCCGCCCTATTTGCATATGGCTTCATCATGTTGACATGGTAAATCCTTTCTGTCTGTCTTCGGTCAGGTAACTCTATAATACAGTTCATGTCATTTACCTTCCTAGCCACTTTGTACGGTCCTGCCCACTCAGCCTGCAGCTTGTCTTTCCGGACCAGAATAAGGACCATGACTTCCTGAAACCACCATGTATGAGTGAGCTCTGGCTCTGCGGTCATACTACACCTTTTGTTTCAGTTGGGTAGCTGCTAGGTTGCTCTGGGCTGTCCCCATAATCTCCTTCAGCCTTTCTCTAAACCTAAGGATGTAATCCACAATGGGAGTTCCCTGGGTGGCATGCTTGCCTTCCCAGTCCTCCCGGATCAAGTCTAGGGGCCCACGTACCCGACATCCATATAAGAGTTCGAAAGGGGAAAATCTTGTTGACTCTTGGGGCACCTCCCTGTATGCAAACAACAGGTGGGGAAGGTATTTCTCCCAGTCCCTCCCATGCTGTTCAGAAAACAACCGGAGCATTGACTTCAGGGTACCATTGAATCTTTCCACAAGCCCATTGGCTTGTGGGTGATATGGTGTTGTGTATCTCTGCACCACCCCACACTTCTTCCATAAACATTTCATCAGGTCTGATATGAAGGAACCCCCTCGATCGGTAATAACCTCCTGCAGAAACCCAGCATGGGAGAAAATACCAAGTAAGGCATCTGCTACTTTGCTTGTCCTCAGTGAGGATAGGGTGACTGCCTCTGGGTACCGGGTGGCATAATCCACCACAGTCAGGATGAATCTCTTCCCTGAGGAGCTGGGGTATTTAAAGGCCCCACAATATCCATTCCCACCCTCTGGAATGGCTCCTCCACTATGGGCAATGGAATCAGGGCAGCTTGGGTTTTCTTGCCCGCCTTCCCTATTTCTTGGCACCGGTGACAAGACCTGCAATACTCCTTCACCTGCTGGGTGAAGTTAGGCCAATAGAAATTCTGGACCAACCACTGTGTATTGTGCATGATTCCCAGATAACCAGACAAGGAAATATCATGTGCAATCTTAAGCAACTGCTCACGATACCCCTGGGGAATGACACGCTGCCTGCCTAGCACCCCTCCCTCTGTCTGCACAGCCTGAGTATACATCAGTCCATTCTACCAACAAACCTTATGTCTGCCATCACCTCCCTGTGCTCTGTCAGAGTCTGCCCAAGCCCTCAGCTCCTCTAGACTAGGGTCACTTCTCTGAGCACCTGCAAACCCCTCACACATTCCCAAGGCATGGGACAGGTCCCCTTCAGTTGCTAAACTAGGGTCCCTAGCACTAGCATCAGGGCACTCAGGATCACTGTCAATCCCAATGCGCTGACAATGGATCACCCCTTCCTCTTTGGAGTAACCCTCTGTAGCTGTATGTTAACTGCTACTGAGGAAATTTCTACCCCCTTTTCATTCACCTCCCCATCTGGAGACAAAGCTGGGGAATCATCCTCTCAGTGGTTTCCACAATGGCTTCTGTGGGATTCAGGGAACTACAATTTTCCCGGGCCACTTGGCTATGGGTAACTGCACATACCATCCCCTGTTTGAGATTGTTTCCCAGGATCACATCCACTGCTAATGTTTTGGCTACTGCCACCTGTTGCACAGTTCCCCCTGTTTCACCCCAGTCTAAGAGAACACTATCCAGTGGCAATGTTTTCTCTTCACCAGTAAAATCCTGTATAGTGATGTATTTATTGGGTATAAGCTGACTAGGCTCTACTAGATCCCCTTTTACCAATGTCAGGGATGCCCTTGTGTCCCTTAACCCTTGCGTCTGTACACCATTCACCATGACTGGGTGCATGTGCTCCCTCATGTTCACAGGCATGCTTCTAGGGACACACAAACAACTCACTTCTTTCCTAGCACCCTGTTGTGTATTGCTCACCTTTTTGGGACACTGTCTGGCAATATGTCCAGTTTCTTTACACAACCAACATTCACTTCTCTCAGAGAAATCTTTTCTCTGAAACCTGGGGCCAACTGGTTTTGGTGGAGGCAGTGAGGGTTTTAGCTGCCCTGAAGGCACGCTTTTCCATTTCTGCACTGCCACGCCCGCCCCATTCACTCTCAGAGCAGGTCTGCTCTTGGCATAGTGGTTCGAAAGTTCAGCAGCCTCTTGCACTGTTTTGGGATCTCTGTCCTCCAGTCAGGTTTTTAGCTCTGCTGGGCATGTCTAATAAAACAGTTCTGACAAAATCACATTTTCAATTTTATCAACAGAGTTTGCCTCAATTCCTTCCCACCAACATTTTAAAAACTGATGTTGTTTCATGGCTAGCTCCTCATAGCTCATGTCAGGGCTTCTCCTGAGCTTACAGAACTAAGCTCTGTATGATTCAGCAGTTAATTCAAATTTTTTTTTAACAGTGCAGCTTTAAGTTTGCTGTAATTATCACTGTCCTCATTGTCCATTTGATCCAATGCATCCCGAGCTTTCCCGGTAAGTAGTGGGGATAGCTGGAAGCTCCAGGACTCTCTAGGAATTTTAGCCTGAATGCAAACTTTTTCAAAAGAATTTAAAAAAGCATCCATGTCCTCCCCCTCTTTAAATTCAGCTATCAATTTGGAATTCAATTTGTAACCCAGTCCTGCAGTCAAAGTTAAACCCAAAGCCACTTACCTGCTCTGGTGCTGGTGGTTGGTGTCGTAGCTTCTCCAGTTCATGTTGCCTCTAATGCTCATGCTCCTCACGGTCAGCCTCCCACTGTTCCCGCTTTGCCTCTTGGTGTTCTCGCTCTGACTCTCAGTGTTCTCACTCTGCCTCTTGGTGTTCTTGCTCCCTTTTCTCCTCTGCAGCTCGCTGGCACTCATGCTCCTCACAGTCTGCCTCTCAGCATTCTCGCTCTGCCTCATGGTCTCCCTCCTGCTGTTCATGGTCCCTCTCCCCTCTGGAACTCCAGCTCCATTCTGCGCAACTCAGTTTGCAGCCTGAGTACTTCTAGATCCAGGATACTGGTGACCTTCTCCTGCACTGTGGCCTTTCACTGACAGTGGCCCTGTTGGCCTCCTCATCATATCTGGACACTGCTCTGGCCACTAGCCCTGCCACACTCAAGGTTTGGTCCTTTTCAGTCACTGTCTGTGACTCAATGCTCTGGGTAACTGCTACCATCAGGGCATCCACGAGGTTCTGTTTGCTGGCTTTCACCTCGAATGGGACTCCTTTGTCCCCCGCACAACTGCTTTAAGTAGTCTACAGTGTGCCTGCTGTAGTTGGAAGCCATCTGCGTCCCTAACTACGGCTACTCTGACTTGCACTTTAGAAAAAATAAATAAAACAGATAGGAACTTGACTGTACACCAAGTGATATAGTTCTGTCTCTTTCTTTAAAAAAAGTACTGCCTTTTTTTTTTGCAAGTGAGCTGACAGTCTTAAGCTGACACACTGAACAATCAGAGCTTGTAATGCCAAAATGTTTTGCACCGCTGCCAACCAATCTGTCACAAACCCACTCCGCAGGTCAGGCCCTCTGCTCCCACAGTGGCAACCTCCAAGTGCAGTCTTGAGAACAGGAAACAGAAACAGGGTAACCCTCCTGTCTGCTTTGTGGGTTTGAATCAACCTTTGGTCTCAGTTCTGGAGGGATTCAAACTGTGAACCTCTTGTTAGCATATCCAGTGTACAGAGTCAGATAATTCTGCTCTTCAGGGGGCCAGATATCTTTCACCTATGGGCACCTAACCAGGTGTGCAAAATGAACCCTTAAAAACTCTAATAAAGACCTCAGATAACTCTTACCTTTTTCCTGTTCGGTATTGTCATATAAGCTCATGCACAGTGTTGTCACACTCTTAACCATCCACGCAACACAGGCAAAAGCGGAAGGACTTTGAAGACACAAATAGTCTATTTAAGAATGAGATGTTTTCTTAAAAGTAGATAAGAATGTAAAATGTAAAACACAGAACCATATATCACAAATACAATCACTTTAAAAAAAACAAGATTTTAAAAGTGCAATTTCCTACCACCAGACAATTAGACTTGATCTATCTAATGTATCTCTTACAGTGCTGCTAGCATGTTGTAGCTTTCAGAGTCCAAACATTTGTGTGTAAATGGAAAACAGAATACTGTTTAAAACTGACTTTACCAATCTCTTTGTGTGAGGTCACCTAGCTCCTTCCTGTCAGAATACAAAAAATCACACCAACAGGATGCCTTATTCAGAAGGTAAATTAAAATTATGTGACCTCAGCAAAACTAATTTTTTTAAATGTCTTTCTTTGATCTTATGAGCAGCTTCCCTTTCCAAGACATCAAATGACTGTTATGACTCTCTGCCAGATCTCACGGAGGTGCAACATGCTTTGTATCACCATGTGAAATTAACTGTATTTCCTCTGAATGTCATAAAAGTTTATGATCTATCTTGGCAGCTGGCAAGCTGTAATTAGTTACATAAACAGGAGATCCTAAATTTTAAGTCTCTTCTAGCCTGTAATTATCTTCTGGCCTACCAGGTAACACGTTGTAGCTAAAACCTGGGAGGGGGGGTGTCATTCCACAGGCCGTCAGCATCTCTCATGAGAGACGTTCAATAGCACATTTTTATATTACATAGATTAATCAGAACCAGCTGTCTGAGTGTCACACTGACCACTGATACATAGTCCATGTGTAACAAAATCAACAATTTCCCCTCATGTCTGGCCAAACGTTTGATCACAAAGGACCCTGCTAACAGTTCTAGGCAACTGATATGCAGATTTGAGTCCTCCAAGACCATTTTAACCCTTTGGCTATCTCCCTTTATCTGGCATCTCAACCGGCTAGAGTGGAATCTGTCACTATTACAATTTCCAGTGCCATACCAAGGATAGCTCTGCTGTTCCATGTTAGCATGTGCTGCAGACACCACTGCAGTTCCACTGTTAGAACAACTAGGCAGTTGTAGGACTTCTGTTGCTGCAAAGCTTCCGCTTTCAGTGTCTGCAGTGCCCTGTTATGTATGAGTGATGGGAAGATGGCCTGAATGGATGAGGAGAGGAGCCCAAGCACGCTAACCAGAGACCTAAGTAAATTGTCTGGGATCTCAAGTTTCTCCTTGATTCCTTCTTGATAGTATTCACTTTTGGGAAGTCTGAAGACAGCTTGATTCATGTCAACTTGGACCCACTCCCCACAAAAAAAAGAAATCTGAGATAGAATCAACTGCAACTTGGAGTTGATCACAAACAACCTCTGGAGGAGTAGGCATATGGCCTATACATCCTATATCAACTGCATCTGGTTCTGACCCATAATCAACACTACAAAACTATTTTATCTGTGTAATTGCTTGTTGAATGTTGTAAATGATGCACCTATTACTTTTCTTCTGTTTTATACCTGTGCATTGTATTGCTGAACTGTTGTGTGTTATATTCTCAAGTACTGTATGTCTGTATTACTCAAAGTATTGCTGGACCTTCGTGTATAGTATTTGTGTATGTCATTCTCAAGCACTGTATGTTTGTATTGCTCAAGTTATGTTGCTCCTCTTGTTGTATCGTATGTGTCATCTTTGTGGCCAAGGTCTACCTGAAAATGGTCCCTGGGACTAGTGTACCTACCCAGTTACCAAATAAATAAATAAATGTTATCCAGACTAATTATTAATCTGATTTCCTGTACCCATATCCAGGCTACCACTGATTTGAGTAGCTTTGTGAAACACCATGTGGTGGAGGTCAGACTGAGGGGGAGACAACTGAATTGTCAAATCAGTTCTCTCCACAGAAACTGAAGCCACTTCCTGTCTGTGTTCCTGTTGGGCACTATGAAGTAAGCGCCCTTTAGATCTATGCAGGCCAGTCAGTCCCCCTGTAGGAGGGTGTCCCTTAGGAGGTGGACTCCCTCCATTTTGAAATGTCTATAGGAAACATACTGATTTAACTGTTTCAGATTTATAATAGACCATAGACCTCAGTCTTTCTTTGTTGCAAGAAAATATAGTTTAGAAACCCCACCTGATTTTCATTTACATAGAAATATAGAAATTGTCGGCAGATAAGGACTGCTAGGCCCATCCAGTCTGCCTGTAAGCCCTGTGTGATTCTGACTTCTGACCCTCCTCTGCTGCTTTACCTCTGTGGTTCCCCATGCCTGTCCATGCATGTTTAAATCCAACCATAGTGCTCGCTCCCACCACTTCCTGTGGCAGACTATTCCATCCGTCCACCATTCTTTCTGTGAAGAAAATTTCCTCACATTCCCTCTTAATCTGCCACCTTCAATTTCATGTTCATGCTCCCTCGTTCTTGTCGCCTCCTGTATTGATTACTGCTCCCTTCAGATACTTGAATGTTTCTATCATGCCCCTTTCTCCTTCCTCTCTCCAGTGAGTACATATTGAGGTCCTTTAATCTGTCCTCATTAGTTTTGTGGTGCAATCCTGTACCATCTTTGTCACCCTTCTCTGGACTGTCTTCAGTCTGTTAATGTCCTTTCGAAGGTGCGGCCTCCAGAATTGCACACAGTACTCCATGTGATGCCTGACCAGGGTTTTATATAATGGCATCACTACCTCCTGCCTTTTGCTGGTGATACCCTTGCCTATACACCCCAGCATGCCACTGGCCCTCCCTGCTGCCTTTGTACTCTGTTTTGACATTTTCAGGTCATCTGAACTAATAACACCCAGGTCCCTTTCTTCCCTGGTGACTGTCAGCAACTACCCCCCCCCCCCAGATCCTGTACCTCTCCCTAGGGTTTCTATGCCCCAGGTGCATAATTTTGCACTTCTTTGAATTAAACCTCAGTTACCACTCCTTCAACCATTTCTCAAGCTTCCCCAGATCCTTCCTCATTTTCTGCACCCCTTCTAGAGTATCCACCCTGTTACAGATCTTGGTGTCATCTGCAAACAGGCAGATCTTTCCTTCCAGCCCCTCTGCAATGTCACTAATGAAGACATTGAATAGGACTGGCCCAAGGACTGATCCTTGAGGTACCCTGCTGGTCACCCCCTCTCCCCAGATTGTACCCCATTTACCATCATCCTCTGCCTCCTATCTGTTAGCTAGTTCCTAACCCAGTTTACCACCTTGTCCCGCATGCCCAGACTACCCATTTTGTTGTTGAATTTGAGGTAGGCAACATCCACTGTCCCCCCCCGATTTACTTCCTTTGTCACCCAGTCAAAGAAATCTATCAGATTCATCTCTCTGCAGCCTACCATAGTGAATCCATGCTGCCTAGGGTCCTGAGCATCAATGGCTTCTAGATGTCTCACTATCCTTTCTTTAAGAAGTATCTCCATGATCTTCCCCACTACTGAGGTAAGGCTGACAGGCCTATAATTCTTCGCCTCCTCCCTACTGCCGGATTTGTATAGAGGGACTACATGTGTCCTCCTCCAATCCTCTGGCACCACTACTGTGTTGAGTGACTCTGTGAACAAGGCTGCCAGAGGTTCTGCCAGTTCTTGTCTCAGCTCCCTTAATATCCTCAGGTGTATGCCATTTGACCCCATCGCTTTGTCAACCTTCAATTTAGTGAGCTCCTGCAGGACTCTCTCCCCTGTGATGTTGTCCATCCCCCCCCGGCATCTGTTTCTCAGCTGTGGTCCCTGTCTCTCCCACTCTTCTGTGAATACTGAACAGAAGCATTTATTCAGTATTTCTGCCTTATCCATGTCTCCCTCCTTACACACCCCTTCCTCCCCTTTGAGCCTAACAACCCCACCCATCCACCCCGGTTTTCCTTCTTTTGCTGATGTATCTGTAGAATGTCTTGTCCCCCTTCATTACTGTCTGTGCTAATCCTTCCTCAATCTGTGCCTTTGCTCTCCTTACTGCCCTCCTCATTTCCTGACACTCTAGGTACACCTTCCTGTCCTCTTCCCTTTGGGTCTCTTCATATTTCCTGAACCCTGCCCTTTTAGCCCTTGCTTTGTCTGCCACCTCTTTCAAGAATAATAGTGGCTTTCTCCTTTTCTTGCCTTTGGATACTTGAGAAATTGCCCCTTCTTGGACATCTTCAAGATTTTCTCTTGAATCATCACAGTTTCTTTTCTGGAAAAAGGTTTGCCTTGGGCTCTGAGATGTGTTGGGAACTGCAGCAGCTCAACCCAAAGCTCCCAGACAGCTTCCTCCAGTTGTGGGCATAGTGATTTAATCTACCCACAAAGGATGGTACAGTAGTTCTTGGGTCAAAACAACATTTCTAGGCCAGCCCGGTGGCACTAAGGGTTGAGGCGCTGGATGCCACACCTTGCGCTAAGCCGGCGACCTGGGTTCGGGAACGGACTCAGGTGCTGGTTAGTCAGCAGGAGCAGGTTGAGGAATGAGTGCCTCATGGTGCTCTCCTCCCCAGGTGAATGGGTTAGGTCGGGTCAGCTTGGAATGTTGGTGACCCCCGGTGGAGACCAGGGGTCATTGCAGCAAGCTGGGCAGCACAAGAACAGCATGGCCGACGAGGCAGGGCTGCCATGTGCCAGAGTGTTGGGGCATGCTCAGGTGGGGGTGGGGAACTAGCACAGAACAAGGAAAGACCAGCTTTGTGGGACAGGCGATGGCACCAGTCCCCATGCCCTCCACCGGGTTCTTCCCGGCTGGCCTTCCAGTTCCTTCCTCTGAGCCCACCTGCAGTCAGAGTCTGACTAGTAAAAGAGCCCAATAAGGCGAGGGTTACCCTCCCAGGTGGGTGAAACTGGGAGTACTGACTGGGGGAGGGCGCAGACTGAGTTATCCACAGGCAGGCAGGATAAAGTTGGATGCCCGAGAGAAGATCACCAACCCTTTCCAGGGAAATACAATAAAAAATAATTCTAAACTTCCAGTGAGCAGCAAGAAAGAGGAAGTGGAGTGCTGACCCAGACTATTATACAACTGTGCACTGCATTGTTGGGGGGAGGGGGAGTATGGAATACTCATGGACTATGTTTTCTTACAGAACCATTTTTTTTTCTTCCCAGTCTTCCCATGTAACGTATTTCTAGCTAATGTGGTTAGCAACAATAAAAGGGTAATGTTTTAGATGATTTTCCGACGAATAAGGGTGTACAGCAGGGTTGTTTACATGCTCCTACTCTCTTTAATATTTATATGAATGGTATCTTAGAGGATCTTTCTCAGGTTATCTCCAACTCACTGAAAATAGGATCCATGGAAATACCATCTTTGGCATATGCTGATGATTTGATTCTTTTTTCCTTGTCTCAGTCAGGCCTTCACAAAATGTGACTATTTGGCCAGGGATTTTATAAATTATCCTTGGTTATTAGTGATAATAGAAGTAATGTGGTTATTCTTGGTATGGGGGTGTCTTTTTTAAGATGGAAAGTGGGAGATTTAACCATTTCCACAGTAGATAACTATGTGTATCTTGGTTTATGTGTTTCTTCAAATGGTTCTTGGCATTCTCAAGTTGTCAGTATTCAGACAAAATTAAAAAATTCTCTTAGGTTTAAAAGTATTTAAGTATGGTGTTAATAGTATTAAAAACCTCTGAGGCAAGTTATCTCTTCCAAATTAAATCCACAGGCCTTGTATGGCATGGAGATGGGGAGCTCTATACAAGGCTTCAGAATTGAAACATTTGCAGTCCAGCTGTTTCAGTCATCTCTTGGTTTGAATAAGTCCACTCCTACAGCTTATATTAGAGCAGAACTTGGTTTAGACAGTTATAAAACTTTGTCTGATTCATTGGTTCTGGGGTGCTGGATAAAAATGTACCAGAGCTACTTCTGACAGTCTAATTCATTTAATTGTAAAAGAAAACGTTAGTGGGAGAGTCAATAGCTTGCAGTGTATGTTAGAGCTTTGATCATCTTTGATCAGATTTTTTTTCTGTTTCTGCTTTTCCCCAGGGGCTAACTACAGTCCTCTGTGACTGGACTTAGCCCAGGGAAGAAGTGGGACCAGCAAACAAAATATCTTCCACTGCTGCCTACTGCTCTAATGTCAGCTGCAAGGGATTCTGGGATTTGTAGTAACAGAAGATGTCAGCCGACAAGTAAGCAAACTTAGTCTAATATAATCTACTACATTACTGTCAACAGAAAGTAAACCAAAATCTTTTTGCACACAAAGCACACATTGGGACCAGCCCCATACTTGAGTGTGGGGCCCTTTGTGATGACTGTTCCCCTTTAAGGCCTATTTTGCTATCACTGGATTTTAAAATGTTGTGCTGTTTGTATATTTTGTGAGGCAACCAGAGCCTGCAGGACTGGGTGTTAAACTGCTACTACTAAGTAAAATGACATGTTCAAGGTCATACCATGAAATACCTTCCAAGTCTTTTTTCAAGGAGGCTCCCTGATTTTGCCTATTTTTGATATTCCCCACTGCTTTGTATGTGACACAATTTCAATACTTCAAAATCATCAGAATCAAAGAAATAATCTGTTCCTCTGGTTTTTAAATTGGCCTGCATTTCTACCATGCATGCAGGGGACTGGCCTAGCATGCCCCCCCATTTCAGAAAACTTTTAAAAATGTATTGGGGAACATATTCTGCTGTGGAGACAGTGAAAGGGTCTTTTTTTCTGCTTCAGCCTCCAAATTATTTCCTGTGTGTGTCACTGATTTCTACCATCTTATACTTAGTTAGAAGTACCAATTGAAGCCCTATGAGATTCTTTCAGATTTTAGTGATCAAAATCAGATTTCCCTCATTTACAGGATGTTGGCTTGGACACTCTGTGAATAAACTTCAGTGGAATGGATTCAAAAAGCTGGGTGTACAGATGCACTGATCTGCAATATAACCACTAGACTGCACTGCTTTCACTACCTTCCAAATATTCCATGTTGAGCTGCATCATTTAACAGGCAAAAGATCTAAAGGCTCAAAACAAAGCTGGCATCCTGGGGTTAAAATTAACACCTTCTACAAGAGTACCTGCCCTCCTTAAACGATCTCTCAGCTGCTCCTCAAGCTGTCTCTGGGTCCTGTTGCCCTAGCTGTTTTCTCTGGCTCGCCTTGTTTCAAACTGATGCCTATTTATAATGGCCAGACTGGCCTGATGATACTCTGTGGCTGTGCTGGCTCTCAGCTCACCATCCCCCTTCTGCCTTCTGCCTCTGCTCAGATGAGATCAAGCAGCTTTCTTACTTATCTGAATTCAGTTATTTATTTCAAAAAATTTACCAGGAAATTAAAGCTTTACCCTGCCTAATTTTGTGGATCTATTACCAACTGAAACAAAAGTTTTTGCATCTCCATCTACATTACTCACTGTGAAGCCCCTCCAATCCTGGCCCTGAATGTCTGCTGCCTTCTCTCCCAGTGGACTACAACTGGTCCACGATGGGCCTATTGCTCCCTTTTCTGTCTAATCTGTCTCAATAAAACAGTCTGCTCCCAGAATTTTCTCTCCTGTACAAACATACGAAATTTGCCAGGAGATAAAGGCCTAGAGGTCTATCAAGTCTGCTCAAATGTGCAACTAGCACCCCTTACCCCTGTTTGTTGCGCCTCTCTGACTCTCCTACCTGCTGCTGGTCTAGCTAATGTTTCTTGGTGTCATTCTTTGGCATGATCCCCCCACTAGGTCTGAAATGTGCCTTATTCTGCTGACTTTTCCTTCTCCCAGCCCTGGCCTACAGATTCTTGGACCTCTTTGGCCACTGTCCCTAGCAGATCCTGCTTCCACTTTGATCCCAGTATCTCCCCCAAATCTCTGTCTACAGTTAGTCTTTCACAACCACTGACCTCAAACAGAACTCCAGGGATCCCTGACCCCTTTAGCTGTTGAAATGGTCTGCTCCAGATATAATTATCTGTGCTCATATTTACACTGGTATGCTCAATGAATGCATTTTAAAACACTAGTAAAAATAGTGTTTTCTGTAGATAACTAATGTTATCTTAGGCTTTGACATGTATTAAGTAGAAATAAATGACTATGATACATTTGAAGTGAAAATAACATTTATCTCCACTTTAGATGCATCATAGCCCATTTATTCACACTTTAAATGCATCAGAACAGTATCTGCTGGTTTGTCAGTCAATATGTTGACAGCCCAGAAGACCAACCAGCAGCTCAAAGGCAAGGAACCAGGGCAGACTGCTGATAGTACCATCTTGGTTCTACCACTGAAAGACAGACTCTGCCTCCAGTCCATGTCAGTCCAGTGGTGTGGCAGCATGTTGCACTGCCAACTGAAAAAACAAGGCTTCTATGAGCCTCTGAATTCCATATTATTTTTTTTAGTTGTTTAACCAGGATTAGAACACTAAGCTGAAAGCTTTTTTACAGGCACAACCTGGGAGCACAGGGAAGTTAAGTGACTTGCTCAGGGTCACACAGTATGTAAGTAGAAGCTGTGGGATTCAAACCCAGGTCTGGTTTGCTGGCTGTCACCAGATTTGCAGCTTAGAGCCTTAAACCACTGTGCTATACTGCCTATATTATGGCCAACTAAAGTGGGGGTGAGCAGGCTGAGGCACTCAGCAATGGGAAAGTGGGAAGCACAGGCCACCCACCTTCCAAGCCCCCTGCTGGTCAAGCGAGGGGTGGTATTAGCTGTTAAGGCAGTCCTTGTCTGCCCTCCAAGCCACAGGAAGGGAGTAGCCATGACAACACCATTCTCTGGGTGGGAGGCAGAAGGAACCAGTGGAAAAACTTAGGGGAAAAAGGAATAATAAAGAAACAGACTCCAAGCACCTTACTCTCCACATAAATCCTCCTTTGTAAGCTGCTCACACCTCATTGATCTATTCTCTCAAACATCTCTGTAAGAGTCATCCATGCCACCAAGCTCTCTTTCCCAAGTCCTCTCCTGAAAGTGGCCTACTTACCACTGCCCTCCCCACCTCCCACTAACAAAGCCACTAAGCAAGTAGTCGGCTTCCCTTCTTCTGTTTGTAGCAGCCCTGTCTCTGCATTATCGGACATGTGTTACCTGCAATGAGCCTTCCCAGACAAAAGAAAATAAAAATAGACAATAAAATTAAATGTGTTCTTTGAAACAGCACTTACCGCTTACCTTCATATCTCTTACAGCATTAAATTTTTATTCATACATTTCTGTTGATACATTACAAATGCTGACACTGACCAGTACAACTTGCCATTACATCTAATGTATAGTCAATATTATGAAAACGAACTACTTATCTGCTACAAAATATTAGGGAATACCTACGCCTATTTATTAGGGAATACCACATGTATTTTTACCTTGTTGTCTCATTCTGTACATGACTACTATTACCCAATTTCCCCCGGGTCACACCTGGAAATGACCTCGGCTCAGCGTGTTTTTCCTGGTTACCAAATTTTCAATAAAATACAAATACAAAAAAATAAAAGATAATCTTGCACTCTGTGATCAGTTGTAAGCAATGCCTATTTGTCTTATCAATATATGAAAAAACAGCAGTTTTGAGTAACTATCTTAGTCACTGGGAGATTTCAAAACATTCTAAGGAAAAGTCCCTCAGTAACAGTTCCCTACGCCTGATTTGTGGAGGCAGTCTTTTACTGTTCAGCCTTGGTTTCCTTGTTTCTTACCATGATGCTTCAGCCATGTCAGACTCACAGCATATCATCTCTGGTGGCACAGGGAATGCTTGGTGGGGTATCACATAATAATGGTGACTTTAAAACAGCGTTTACATTTGGGCGAAGTCAAATGAGCGATACTGATAACAGTGACAGGCACGATACAGTAATCGGACATTTATGATGATTTAAAACATTCTAAATACCCCACTATCAGAGAGCACCATGGAGTAAGAATCTTAGAAATGGGGAGTGGGGGGCACAGTCACCCGCGGGGGTGCGGAGGCAGAGCCCCTTACATGCAACAGCGAGTGTGACTGTCATGGAGGCGCTTGAGGTACAGGTGTGTCAGGTGTATGAAGGGGTGTCTGGGCTGTAGAGTCAGTTATGTGTCCGGAGACTGGCAATGAGGATTTCTCAGAAATGTAGCCCTTTTGTGCATCACTGTAATGTGGACTTGCTGAACTGACGGTGACCCTTTTTGATTCGCCATTTTGACTTCAGTCCAAATTGATTAGCTCATTTGTCATGGAACCGCTTGATAGCCTCTGTGCTTTCTCTTGCTGAACCAGTGGGATGCCAATGAGAAGGCAAAACAGCACACTGCATGTGTAACAAGGGTTGTGCATTCAGTGTTATATGCTGTTGGCCTGTCTATCCAGAAGCTAAGCTAAAAGTGCATTAATATTTGATCCATTCACGCAGGATGACAGTGGGCTTTCTGACCCATATTTGTGGATATTTGGCATTGACTGAACTATTCTATTTAAAACAGCATGGATACCACCTACAAAATGCTATGTGAAATATTGCAACAAATTGTATTATAGTGTTTTTTTTATGGTTGCATAGCAGAGCTGTGCAACGTATTGCTATGACATAGTAGAGAGAGGGGACTGTGGAAGCACGTGAACGGATACCTCGACTGTGTCCTTCCACAGTGGAGTTGAAGCATATGCGGTCCTCTCCATTTACTAAAGTGTTGTCCCCTCTCGCTGCGCACTATTTTCCTGCTCTGCACTCACATCCAGTTCACTTTCAGGTTCAGAGCTAGCACTTCCTACTCCTTATATATGTAATAATGTGTCCCCAGTGTCTAGTGGCACCCATCATCGGATCACTGTCCCCATTATTTAACAATCTTTCCTAAAAACATAAAAACTAAGAAACTGATGGCAGATAAGGACTGCTAGACCCACCCAGTCTGCCCATTTTCTGTACCTGCAAAAATCACAGACCCTACTTGATCTCCGGCTTTATTCTCTTTCCTATCACTAAGGTTCCCCTATGCCTATCCCATGCATTTTTTAATTCTCCTTCTGAATTTATCCCACCACCTCCATTGGGAAGCTGTTCCATGCATCCACCACCCAGTCCATGAAGAAATACTTCCTCACGTTACCCCTTAGTGTACCCCCTTCCAGCCTCATGTCATGGCCCCTTTTTTAGAACATCTCTTTTTCTGAAAGATGGTATTCTTCTGTACCTTATTTATGCCCTTGAGATATTTAAAGGTCTCTATCATATCCCCCCCTCTCTCTCCTCTCCTCTCCTCCAGGGTATATATATTGAGGTCTTCCAGGCTCTCCTCATATGACTTTTGGTGCCGGCCCTGCACCATTTTTATTGCCCTTCTTTGAACTGCCTCTACCCTGTCTATGTCCTTACAGAGATGCAGCCTCCAGAAATGGATGCAGTACTCCAGATGAGGTATCACCAATGATTTGTACAGTGGCATCACCACTTCCTGTCTTCTGCTGGCAATACCTCTCCCTATGTACCCCAGTACCTCACTGGCACTCCCCACAGCCTTGGTGCATTGTTTGGCCACCTTTAGGTAATTTGATATGATTATCCCCAGATCTCTTTCCTGTTTGGTGGCTGTCATTATGTAAGCCTCCCCGGGTTCCTGTGCCCCAAGTGCATGATTTTACACTTCTTTGCATTGAATCTTAGCTGCCACACTCTTAACCATTCCTCTAGTTTACCTAGGTCCCTCCTCATTTTTTCCACCCCTACCGGAGTGTCTAGCCTGTTGCAGATCTTAGCGTCATCTGCAAAGAGGCATACCTTTCCTACCAGCATCTTTGCAATGTCACTTATGAAGACACTAAATGGGACTGGCCCTAGAACTGATCCCTGTAGCACACCACTGGTCACCCTCTTTTCCTTGGATTGAGCACCATTTACCACCACCCTCTGCGTTCTATCCCTCAACCAATTTCTAACCCAGTTTACCACCTTGGGACCCATTCCCAGGCTGTCCAGCTTATTTACCAGCCTCTTATGTGGAATAGTGTCAAAGATCTTTTGAAATCCAGGTAGACACATCCCCACCGCTCCCCCAATCCACTTCCCTGGTCACGCAGTCAAAGAAATCTATCAGATTTGTTTGACATGACCTTCCCACTGCGAATTCTTGCTGCCTCAGATCCTGTGCTCCACTGGATTCAAGATGTTCCACAATCCTTTCTTTTAGCAGTGATTCCAATATTTTCTCCACCACTGAGTTCAGGATGACTGGTCTATAGCTTCCAGTCTCCTCCCTGCTCCCACTCTTGTGCAGAGAGACCACATCTGCTCTCCTCCAGTCCTCTGGAACCACTCCCATTTCCAGTGATTCATTGAACAGGGCTGCCAGTGGTGCTACCAGCACCTCCCTAAGCTCCTTTAATATTCTAGGATGTATACTCTGTGGTCCCATTACCTTGTCCACTTTCAGTTTTGTGAGTTCCTTTAGAACTCTTTCCTCCATAAATAGACTGGTGTCCCCTCCCCCCTTATTCCTGTCTCTTAATTGTGGTCCTCACCATCCTCTCTTCTGTAAATACTGAGCAAAAATATTTGTTCAGGATTGTTGCTTTCCAAGTTCCTCTCTGCACACTCCCTTTTCCTGCTTAAAGCCTTACAATCCCAGCCCTTGTCTTCTCCTTTCAATGACGTACCTATCAAAGTCTTGTACCCCTTTTACTGCCTGGACAAATTTTCCTCTGTTAGCGCCTCTGCACTCCTGACTGCCTTCCTGCCACTCTCTGCTTATCCAGATACATTGTCCTGTCCTCCTTCTGTGTTTCCTTGTACTTCCTGAAAGCCAGCTTTTCACTCTTACCTTCCCAGCCATTTCCTTTGAGAACCATAGTGGTTTCCTTTTGTTCTTGCCTTTGTTTGTTTGCCTAACGCAAAAGTTTGTTGCCTCCACTATGGCTCCCTTTAGATATGCTCACTGTTCATCAACTCCCCCTTCCCCAGTCCTCCCTCCCTCCTAGGGCTTTCCTGAGACATACCCCCAACTTTGCAGAGTCTGCACCCTGAAGTCTAGGACCCTCACTTTCATATGACTTGACTCTGCCACTGTACTCATATTGAATCACACCATGGGATGATCACTGGATCCCAGGTGTCCACCCACCATAACATCTGGTGTTCCTGGTGTCTAGTGGCACCCTCCACCCTCTGATCACCATCCCCGCTGTCTAGTACTGTTTCCCTAGTGTCTAGTGACACCTCTCACCCTCCGATTGCTGTCCCTGTAATGTGGTATTGTTTCCTGGTGTCTAGTGACACCTCTCACCTCCGATTGCTGTCCCTGTATGTGGTTGTTTCCTGGTGTCTAGTGACACCTCTCACCTCCGATTGCTGTCCTGTAATGTGGTATTGTTTCCTGGTGTCCAGTGGCACCCTCCACCCTCCGATTGCTGTCCCTGTAATGTGGTATTGTTTCCTGGTGTCCAGTGGCACCCTCCACCCTCCAATTGCTGTCCCTGTAATGTGGTATTATTTCCTGGTGTCCAGTGGCACCCTCCACCTCCGATTGCTGTCCCCATTATATAGTATTCCATCCCTGGTGTCTAGTGGCACTCCCACCTCCAATCATCATCCCCATTACATAGTATCTTCCCTGGAGTGTAGTGGCACCCCCACCCTCCAATCATCATCCCATTACATAGTATTCCTTCCTGGAGTGTAGTGGCACCCCCACCCTCCAGTCATCATCCCCATTATGTAGTAGTCCTTCCCTGATGTCTAGTGGTACCCTGACCCTCTGTCCACCATCCCCATTATGTAGTATTCCTTCTCTGGTATCTAGTGACACCCCACACCCTTCAATCACCTTCCCCAATATGTGTATTCCTTCCTGGTGTCCAATGGCACACCCCACCATCCAGTCGCCATCCCATTATTTAGTATTCCTTCCTGGTGTCTAGTAGCAACCTCGACTCTCCAATCACCATCCCCATTATGTAATATTCCTTCCCTGGTGACTAGTGGTACCTCCCACCCTCTGGTCACCATCCTCATTATGTAGTATTCCTTTTCTGGTGTCTAGTGACTACCCCACCCTCCAATCCCCATCCCCATATTGTCCCAATATCAGCTGATATAAAGAAAACCATCAGATGATGTTTTTTTTAAAAACTTGCAAAAAAGAAACTGGCCCTGGCCAATGTGATCCCCTCCGCCCTGACCTTCCACTTAGCACCCACTACTCCACAACGCCACACACCCTCACTCACCTGAACATGCCCCACGCGTAGAGCCACTCTCCAATCAAATACACGTCTTGCTGCTGGAACTGCCAGCTGCAATATGAAAATTAAGGTAAGTCCGATTCAATGTATTTCAATGAGATTTTGAACTTTGATGCATAACTTTGTCATTTTCATATTTTGGCCCCAGATTTTCAACATATCCTTTTTGAGACCCTACCTCATAGCCAATGGTGGTGGAAGTATGCAAATCAGGTCCAAAAGATGATTTTGTGCTCATGTTGCAAAATCACCTTTCGGGCAGGAGTTGAACATTTTTACCACCCTTGTTCATAAAGTGGGGTCATAAGAAGGCTATGTTGAAACTGTGTGGTCAAAATATCTAAATGTTACAAAGTTACAAGTGCATATTGAAATGTTTCAATGCTCGCTCACAATTTTTGTAATTTTCAATAATTTGACCCACAATTTTCAGCATAGCTATTTTGTCACACCACCTCATGAACATGATGACAGCTGTCATTTTTCAAATCCTGGCCAAAATGTGCTTTCACACCTGTGGTGTGGAATGATGTTTTCAGTTCAGGTTTATTGTGAAGGGATAAATCAGTTGAGCAAGCTCATTTTCAAGGAGGACCTTTTTTTAAAAAATAACAAAGCATACATATAGTCAATATGGGGATACAAATGAATTAACAGACACTATTTAACAAAATGTACAATATGAGCTATACAAGGCAGGGGTGACTAGCCAATGCTGGGAAACATATAATCAATACTTGAGGATGATACATGCATAAACAATATAAATAGGAATATTTACAGTGGTACTACAACTTAAACATAGAGCGATGTCGGACAAAACAGTAAATATATACATACAGTATATACAAAGCAACAGGAGAAGAATCATCATTAGGCACACTGTAGTACTAATGAGTCTGGTATAATGGACAAATGGCAGAGAGGAAAAAACAGGCTAGCACCTAAGACAAGTATACAAGAGTGATGGTTTAGAGGTAAGCCAAGGAGGTAGGCGAGCTCTACTGGATTAATTGCAGTGGCAAGCATCATTAATTAGATTGGTTATTTAAGTTTTAAATGCCCTTAGAAGAATGAGGGTGCTCAATTTATGGGAAAATTGAAGCTTGTTCCAAGTGGTAGGGAGGGCATAACTAATGGCCAGTTGACCAAAGTGGGTACGAACTTTGGGCACATCTAAGGAAATGTAAGAGGTATTTCTAAGAGCATAAGGAGTTTGGGGTGAGAAATAAGACTAGTGATGTAGGCTGGGAGTTTGTTCAAGAGTGATTTATATGCCCATAGATAAGCATGTAAGAGTCTCCTGGTAGTCAGAGAGGTCCACCCCACTATCACATATAGGGTGAAATGGTGTGTTCTTGCAGGGGCATTAATGACAAAATGGATGGCTCTGTGAAAAAGGGTATCACGCTTTTGCAAATGGGTGGCTGCACAATTTTTGTAAATGATGTCTGCATAGTCCAGGAGAGGGAGGAAGGTGGACTGGACCAGTAATCTGGAGTTTGGGAAAACAAGGCCTTATTTCTGCAGAAAAGTGCAACCTTAGTTTAAGCTTTTTAGAAAGGGTGTCAGTGTGAGGAAAGAAAGAAAGTTTAGAATCAAGGAGGAATCCTAAGTATTTAAACCTATCCATGATCTCAAGCTTATCACCAAGCAAGGTTGTGATAGGCATGGATGGGCATTGTAAGGATGATGATCTGGCATAGTGAAAATACACCACTTTAGTTTTGTTGGCATTTAATAGAGGTTTGGAGTGTAGTAGACTAAGTTGCAGTTGGTTAAAGTCTGACTGAAGCACAGAGGAGGCATCTAGGAATGTAGGTTTAGAGATATAGAGGACCATGTCGTCTGCAAAAAAAGTGAAGTTTTGAGTGGGTAATGTTATTACCTAGATTGCTGACATATATTAGAAAGAGCAGGGGGCCTAGAATGGAGCCTTATGGGACCCCTCTCACCAAGGGAAGTAAGGAGGATAAAGTCCCATTAACCTTAATCTGCTGCTTTCTATCTGCCAGGTAACTGGCCAACCAATTTGACACAGAAGGCCCAAGCCATAATCTTTTAATTTCTCCAGAAGAAGACTGTGCTCAACTGTGTCAAAGGCCTTGCTTAGGTCTCAGAACACAGCTCCCGTGACTTGCTTGTGATCCATGACTACCAACCAGTCATTAGATACTTTATGTGGTGACTTCTAAAGCCAGACTGCAGTGGATTGACTGCAGTGGATTGACCAATTGGTGTTTGTCCAAGAAATCCCTAATCTGAATGTCAACCAATTTCTCAAGAAGCTTGGACAGTGCCGGCAGAATCGAGATAGGCCGATAGTTATTTAAGTTGCAAGGGTCACCTGATTTAAAAAGAGGGGCAATATGTGGGCTACCTTCCATACTTGTGGCACTAAACCTTCTGTCAGGGACAAGTTGAATAGATGAGTTATAGGAGCAGTCAGAAATTTATATCCCAAGTTTCAGAAAGAAGGGATCAATGCCATCTTCCCCAGCACTCTTATTGTCATCCAATTTCAGTATTTGATCTTTGACTTGGTTATAGGACATCTCTGATAGCTCCACTGAACCATGGACAAGATGTTTTCTTTAACCTGCACTCAAGCAACGGTGCATACTTATTAATTACATGTCGGAGCCAAGAGTTAAAAATGTTTATGGCCTCGTTAATGGAAGGTGATAAATAGAAGCTTTGCACCTTAGCTGACTTAAGTCAGCCAGTAAATTGCTGGATTAAACCTTCTGAAGCTCCTTTTGGTGACATAACTACCATTAGTGGTAAATCTGGGTATGTTCCTGATGCACACAACTATGTTGTGGTCGCTGAGGCTGTTGTGGAAAACAGCTGCTTGACTACATTTGTGTGACATATTGGTGATAATGAGGTCTAAGAGTGAACTTTTAAGGTGGTTCTTGCAGTTGGGTCTTGTATGCTCATTAATTATTTGATGCAAACCAAAGTCGTTGCAAAGATTCTTTAGTGGGTTTGACTTAATGGTGAACCATTCAAGGTTTAGGTCACCTAGAATGATGGATTTGTTCGTGTTAAAGCCTAAAAGTTGCATAAGTGTGATAGGAGCTCTACCCCAGAGGTGGCCTGTAGCATCCTATTATAGTAATAGATTCAGCAGCTGATATGGAAAGTTTTAAGGTAAGGCATTGAGATGGCATGGAGAACAGTTATAGACAGCTGGTCTTTGGCATAGATAGACCCCTTGTTGGCCTATCAAGCCAGAACAGGGAATAGGAGGGTAGAGCTTGAATGATCTGAAGAGAATACCTTTAACCAAGTCTCCGTTATGACAAGGATATCAGGATTGGTGTGGGATACCAGGCTTGAACTTTGGTCAATTTCTTTTGCAGACTGCAGGTATGGATGAACATCATTTTTAGTCCCTTAGCTGATGCATAATCAGTTGGGGACTCTATGGTGAGATGGGACCGGGTTTAGTTCTATATTGCCTGAGCATAGCAAGAGTATGGCAATAATTTGTTTCAGCCAGAATATTAATGATTTAGAAAACGTCTTGTGATGTGTCATATGTCCATTACTAGAACAAGATAATGCTGGGCTTCTTTTAATGCTAGTGGTGGGAGAGTTCAGCATTATCCAAAGAATTATTATAGAATATAGTTTAGTGGGATTAATGCAAGCCAAGGATGAAGCAATTGCTTTAGACGGTTCATCCCATAATGGTTGCTAAAAGATATCAGCACTGCAAATGGGGTGCTGTATGGAAGGCAATACAATAGTGATTGACAGAATGCATAACTGACAAATTAATAAGAGCAGTAGCAATACAAGAGATGGGAAAAGCATTGTGGATGTAGTGTGTAAAAATAAAATAGTAGCAGTAGTGTCTTAAATCCTGAATGAGCTACTGAAAAAGCTTGGGTTAGAAAAATATGGTGACGTGGAATCACATTTTCATGGGGATTTGAAAACTTTCACCTATGGGGTTCATAAGGTGGGGTAAGCAGCCTCACTTTTGTCTGCATCATTAGTACCCTTATCTTGCAGCCACATTGGCTCTGACTAGAATTTGTTTTCTTTACATAGCTCATGTGCAAAAGCATAATTCAGAACTTAAATATTTCCTATATTTTGTGACCATTTTTTCCAAAGTACAAAAGGTAACTATTCTGTGCTAACATTTACTAACCAACAAAAGTTTTTACTTTAAAACTTTGTAGTGGGTTTGGTGAGCTGCCATGCAAGATAACACCTTAGCTTTCCAGGTCTAACCTGGCTGTTTCATTAACCATTCATGTCTGCCTTCTAATTGCAAGCAAGGATTATTTGGGCAGCAATGTCAATAGTTGTTATCTCTAGCTACACTATGGTGCCCCTTTTTTTTTCATTTTACATGATGCAGTTAAACAGTATCATGGAAGGATTTCTTCCTGTCAGACAGCTCTTGCAAAATGGAAGCCAGCACGCATACACAGAAACTGAGCCTGAATAACACTGACTCACTCATATAAACTTTAGTTGCAGGAATTTCAGTAAAACTTAAACTTAAAACTTTTCTCTGCTAAAGAGGATATTTGTTCCATGTACACTCAACTCCCTAAGACTCAAATGCTCAAATGCATCTTGCTGACCCGGGGAACATCACTGACATGCTGGCTCAGTAGTGGGACCAATTGGATAGCCAGGTAGCCAATGGAGACAAAAGAAATTGTTTCAGCTACCAGATTTTGAAAGTTACTGGCCAACTGGCTACCTGTACACAAAGTGACTTTTGAGCCCTTAAAAGGATGGTCATTAAAATTATTGATTTGGCTATTAAATTTTGAAAGCTAATAGACAAACTGACCACCAGCTCACAAACTGATTTGTCCCACTCCATGACCAGCACCTCCAGATGCACCAGGATAGAACTGAGAACCTAGAGAACAGGGAGGAAGAGAAACAACCTCTTCACTCAGGAAGTGCTGGGGTGGATGGAGGCTCCACATAGAACTGTACCTTCAGGACTTTCTTCTTAAATTGGTGGGCACTGGATGGCATGGCCTGCTGAAATTTATAGTGTTTCAGGTCCTTGGTACCCCTCAAAGTCAGATGCCTGCCTCAGACCAATTCCTACCTATTTTCTTTGTTTTTCAGCCAAGGAGAAGCTATTAAGGCAGTCAGGGAGAGGAGTCCCCTCATGTAGAGGGGATCGCACATCTTCATGTGAAAGGACTTTTCTCCCAATGATAAGACTCTATGCAAGAATTACACCTCACTCTAGTTAATCCTGCATCAGACTGGGGTTCACTATAGATTTAGATTTCCTGCTTTCTTCATCCTTCAGTGTAACAGATGTGACCATGAATATGGCTCCTTGGAAGAGGTCTGGAGCTTTGCCAGGTGCCACTGGTCTACGGTGATAAGGAGGACTACAATTCCCAGACTTCCCAGTGGTGATCATATCAACCTCAGTGCTCAGTCCAGTATGTTCCCAGGGAAGCCTCAGACCACCTTATATTTCCAGTCCTGCCTACGGTGGCTCCCAAAGGTGGGGAACAACCATAGCAGCAACAGTTCTGTTGAAACAGCAAATCAAAAACAAAGCTACAAGGTCATCTGGCACAATAACAAGATAGAACCATGTATGACAGAACTGAGATCTGGAATGGCAAAATTTATCCCCAAACAGATCTCAGTCTGATTGCCAAACCTCTTCAGCTTCACCAGTCAAGGCATTCACCACTACCTACAGGCAGTTTCCATCCTAGTGCACAATGACAAAGGTTACACCTTGTGTACCTTTATTGCCCATAGTACTGCTGCTGCTGCTGCTGACAATTCCATTATGGAGACTATGAATGAAGAGGAAATCTCCCACCCACCCACATTGTGACAGCTGAAAAGCTGCTACTGGTCTAGCATAATTATTCCCTCAGTTAAGAGTAGGCAGGGCAGTAGTGACCTATAATCTGGCCATCCTGTCTGCTGCAGACTCTATGATGCCAGTTTGTTTCCACCCAGCACATTCATGAAGGAAGTCCCCATGGTTTTACAATGAGCTCTGCCACTTGAAGGAGCAAAGATGGAGATTAGAGAGCAAGTGGAGAAAGCCCCAGACTGCATCTGACAAACTTGTCTTATCACCTCATTATCAGAGATAACAGGATGCTCCGATTGCTGTGAAGAAAAGATTTTTCTTAAGCTTAATTGTAGCAAAAGAAACAGAATGGCTTCCATGTTGTTGACAACATCTTGAGCCTAGTGTGACTACCTCAGGTTAAACGTGAGGCCTTTATGGAGAGGTGAGAAGGCTTTTAGTAATTTCTTCACTACCACAATTGTGAATCTTAGGTCTGGGTTCACCTCAATTGTGTCTTGTCGCAGCTGTGTTTATCAGAGACAGGGTGTCAGAAACTCTGTGGTCATGGGCCAGTTTTCATCCTACAGTCTGTGAAGAAATCTGCCAGGTATTGGCATAACTACACCCCAGGACTTGTGTCTTGGAGATCCAGCATCAGTGGCGGCTCCAGTAATTTATGATGTACTGGACTGGGTCCTTTATGAGGGGACTCTGTTTGGGGGGGACAGGGCACAGATGCAACCTTATCAGGGTGGGGATCTTCCAGAAGTTTTCTGACTGATAGTCAGTACATTGCTAATGGACTGCACAACAAGAATGGTCTCAAAGGGATACTGTGGTTTAGGTTGAAACATAGATACAACTCAGCAGGGGTATAGGAAATAACCAAAAATCTCAGATTTCTGCTGTTATATTGGTAGCCTGGCACTATCAGCAAAAAATCCAGTGCTTGCTTATGAATAGATTGATAAGGCTATCAACTTGAAATATAGCTGGAAAGTCCCAACTGTAAAAGCAGCACAAAAATATCACAATATAAATTGCCAATCCAGGTGCTAGCAGGGTGCTAGCAGGGATAACACTGGCTAACATCTAGGGGAGAGGTGACAGAAAAAGCCATGAATAGTACTGCAAAATATGTTTCAAGCACCAACGGTTTGCATTGGCTCCCTTTGCCTCAGCCTGAATGTCCTCACTCTCTTCACCCCAATGTAGATGTACACAGTCACTTTCTAATGAAGTTCACACTACTATATGCAAATAATTCGCACTTGCAGAGAAAACAAGTTCTATTGAAAAAAATGCCAGCTTGCAAACCCAACTACCGCCAAGAACCCTGGTCTGTCAAGTTCACCCATTCTGGCAGCTCATAAAAGACTCGTTCACTGCATTTACATGCACACAGCCGGGAAACACAGCGTTAGCGAGATACCTTACGTAAGTAATGCATTCACCAGAACATAGGTTCCCAGAAAACTGAGCTGTTCACATGCAGCTTTTGTAAATGGGATACCTCAAAAAAAATCAGTTTCCTGGTAATCAAAAGTGCAGGAAAACATGATGCACAAGGAAACACAGCAAACTTGGCACTTTTAGAACTGATGCCCCCACAGTAGGCTAGCATACACAGCAACTGATAACATTCCAACAGCAGGAAGACACTGAGAGACTTACCCTGCTCAGCCGCAGAGCCATTGTGGTTCTTCTTTTTAAGGGAAAGAAGGAACACAAGTAGAAAGCACTAAATATGGACTAACCTATTCCATGCCAAACCAGCACAACTCAAGCAAAACACTCCCTGAATCCTACAGCCTTCCTGTTCAAATTTAAACCTTGCACTGCTCCATCCACATTCTCCGATGTTCTACAAGCTGTCTCTTTTCATTGGACAAAGCGTTGCTGTTGGAATGCATTTGTAGGGCAACCCCAGTGTGACATATCCCAGTTTTGCTATGGTTTGGAATTTTGTGTAGCACTGTGGGCAATACTGCTGTAGAAGGGGCATTGGTGGGGCAGGGGACAGGGTGGGGGGGTCAGGGTTTCGGCACTCGTGACATACGGGAAGGAAAGAAAGAATAGCAAAAGTGTGGCAACTGTGGAAGTGGTACAGCTAAATGCATAGCAACTTATGATTTTTCTGGGAGTGAAGCTGGACAGAAAGTCAAGGTCTGGGATAGCACAGTGCACATGCATGACGACTTGCGCATGTGCAATGGACTCCGGTGGCCATCTTGAACACAGTGGAGAAGTGCCGTGTTCTGGCCGCCGAACAAAGTAGTGCAGTGGATGCATGTCTGCCTCCACTACAGGAACTCCAAAGAAAAAGGATGGGATGGCATCCGGTCAGCTCCTTTTTCTGAACAATCCCGAAATGTCTGCAGGGCTCCACCCACTGTAGCCGTAAAAAGTGACTAACCCTGGCTTGTATGTACTGTTGCAACTTCACCTTACTGACACTAAACCAGTTATTTCCAGGCTTGTTATAGTACACAGCTCTATAAAGCATGGAATTGGTGATTCTTATTGTATGTTGTTCATTATATTATTTGGGGGGGGTTCCTTGCAGCTGCACTGTAATGTTTGTACAATGATGGGGGGGCGGTGACAGTTAGGACAGATATTAGCCATCTATCAAATTGAAGTTATACCAAATTGGTAGGTGTCACAAACTTGCAAGGTGCTAATCATTTTGCCTCAAGTCCCAAAAGACTTGAAATGTAGTAGTGCCTTGCATTTATTAATCACCAATTGGGAGAACGCTATACTTTGGATCCCCAAGAGTCACAATCAAAACATTCTCTTGTGCGTTACTCATTTCTCTTCCAGCACGTCAAGCACTGTAACTGATGTTGCACTGTACTAACACCTTACATCTTAATTGAAAGAACCAAACAACTCTACACACTTCTAGTTAGTTGCTATTCTAAATGTAGACCTGTAAAACTCAATGAAACATCCCGCAGAATCTCTTCTTCAAATATGTCATATCTGAAACTGACATTGTGTCAGTCCCCCAAACTACCTCTCCCCCTCTTTCCTTAGAACTACAAGCTGAACTGGAACCCATATCACTGAAGGTACCTGGATTACTGGAACCAGATTCTGAAAGCCAGGTTCCTCACAGAATTAGCCGTTGCCCATTGGACCATTCAACCCCCTCTCCAGTTGTCCTCTCTGCTGGTCCAGGGATAACCCCTTTCTTCACCACAGTGCTTTTCTGTCCCTTGTGGTTTGCTTGCCCTCACCCCCCCCCATGTTACATAACTCTTAGAGAACTTGATGAGAGCTGTATCACTGACAGCACTGCACCCATGTTTCCACATCCTGTTAACTGGCAGTACAGGGATGCAACTTGATGCTGAGATGGCTTTGCCTTTTTTCTTGACCACCGGCAGGGATCTATGCAGGGATAAAGGACTGTGTTGTGACCCCTGCTGAGTATGGCAAAACAGGGTCACAAGTAAATGTTGCTACTGTGCATCTCAGAATAGAGTTCCAGAATTCCACTAAGTCCATTCCTCTGCTGCTTTAGCAAGTGTAGCCTGTCACATTATTCCTTGCCGACAACTCTTCCAGTTGGCATTTAGAACAAACAATTGAATTGAATTCGATGTAATCCCCTCTTGGGGCAATTTAACACTGAGTCCTACCACCTTATAAGCCAAGTAACATTTTGTTTATTCTCTTCTAACACTCTCATCTAAGCTTTAGCCCATGTCTCCTTTTTTCCTGGTGGCCAGGCAGGCTTCTTCAGTCTACCTGACCATGCCCTTCATTATTTTAAGCAGTCGTATCAACGTCACCTCTTCTCTAGAGAAAAAAAGAGCTTCTGTAGTTTCTGGTTCTACTCAAGCTCTTCCATACTAGAATCATCCTTGTAATTCTCCTCTAAACTGTTACCAATTGTACAATGTCTTTCCTTGTACTGTGATGCCCAGATCTGAGCACAGCACTTCATGGAGGCCTTATTCAGGCACTGTACAGCAGAAATATCATGCGATGCATCCAAACATCATATAGGCTTGAACTACTGCTATGCACTGGCACTGCAGTGCTTAATTCAGAAGTCCTTTACATGAAGAACTTTTCTTTATTTGTTGCAATAAATTCCATCCACATTTTTGTGCTGTATGCACGAAGGGGCAGAAAGTGCGTCCAAAAGTGATGCAACACCGCATGCAGCTACACAGTGTGCAAGCCATGCTAGGAACTAACCATGCACTAACAGGTGAGCAAGTGACTATTGCTGAAAAAAACAGTGCAGGCAATGGAAGAACATGGGACAGCCATGCACAATCTACCTGGTCCACCACTGGGGAACGATGCTGTTGGACAGAGCCTCGGACTGCTCCATGGACGTATCCATAATCATAGAGGGGTATTGTCATGCTCCACCAACTTTACCGGAGGGCAGGCGGTGGCTATGGTGTCTAACATATGGGCCCATTATGCCACCCTCTATGGGGCACAGTCCCTGACAATGCCTGTGGAGATGAAGGCCCACCTGTGGCTTGATATACAGTCTGCCATTAATGTGGCCAGTCCCGAGACACAGGCACTAGCAGCCATCAAACATAAGTGGTGGGACCTGCGGTTGGGAGTTAAAAAAAACTTGCAGCCAGCACTGAGTATGGCTAGGAATTGGCAGTGGCCACCCACAGAGGAACTCACCCTAACCCCATGGAGAGGATGGTCGTCCAGACACCCTCATTGAGGTGGCCCTGCATGGGGAAGTGGAGGGCACAGACACAATGCCAGGTAATTAACACCATGCAGGGACAGGAGCTGAGAGGGCCTGGATGACATGAAACTGCTAACCCCCAATGTGTTGCCCCTTCAGACACTGTATGATGACACATCCACACTACTGCATTAACCTCTGGCTACAGATGAGATCATTCCACACAGAGATGACTGGTATCACAGTATTCTTTGTGCCTTCCTCTGTAACGACCATTTCCCAGTCGGGTACTGCCTGAATGCAGTACCTTACCTTCCCAACTGGAGTTGCTAAGAGCTGCCAAGAGTAGGGAATGCTGCACCGGACTGACCTGGAGACCTGAAGGAATGTGAGTCACTGGTACTGCAAGCAAGGAGTCTGACACTTGGGTTGTTGAGCAAAAAGGTAAAAGTTTACTGAAATTGTGAAAGAAATCTTGGTACTCACAGCCACAGCTCTCGTCAGGATTCCCTGGGGGGATTCCATCTTCTACACTAGCGGTCTGCCGCTGAATGCAGCTGACCACAGGGTGCTCCCCAGTCTGCCCTGAAGAGCAAGATTCCAGGATCCCCTAAGGGGGATTACATCTTCTGCACAAGTGGTCTGGTGCTGAATGCAGCCGACTGCAGGGTGCTCCCCAGCCTACCCTCAATAGCAAGATTCCAGGATTCCCTGAGGGGGATTACATCTTCTGCACTAGCGGTCTGGTACTGAAAGCAGCCAACCGCAGGGTGCTCCACAGCCTGCACTCAAGAGCAAGATTCCAGGTACTCTTTGGGAAAGCAGCTCCAGTCCAGCTTGCTTAGCTGTAAACTCAATTGGTGGAAGGTGCCTGAAACTGGGTCTACTATAGGCAGATTCAGCACTGCTCTCCTTGACTGGCTTCAGCTCCTGGAGCTTTGAATCCACCTGGCACCTTCCCTGGAGTTCATCTCTCTGCTGCCTAAATTTCTTTTTTTCATTAGCAGATTTTATCTTCTAGCCACTAGAGGGTCAAGTTATAAGCACACTTACTAATCCAATCCAATCCTTGTCTTATTGTGTGGTCAGTCTATCACTATTCATCAGTCTTTGCCCCCTCCCTCTTCTACTTCTGTCAAGGCCTGTGCTTTTGGATTTGTCCCCTGCTGCCTAATACTCAGCCCAGTTCTACTCCCCTCCACCACCCTAACTTTATAAGATCTGCACTCTCTCCTTACCTCCTGCTTTGGACGCCTGTACCCCATTGCACTATGTCCATAAACACCTTTCTAATGCTGCTTCTACTTCTGTTTTTCATACCCTTCAAGTCCACTAGTACTGGCACCCCCCTCACTTACCAGCATTGCCACTTCATATTGGGATATATCCCTTGGTGTACCCTACCACCTTCCAAAACACACTACAGCACTCCCATACTAGCCTCCCTCATAAATAACCGAAATAATCTCCTTCCCATCCCTGAGTACCCTCTTCTCCTTCAATTCCTCACACCCTGCAGTAACACACCTTCTAAATCCATCCGAGTTAGCGGCATTTGGCTCAGAAGCTTTTGCTCACTGTCTTGCTAGGATTGCACTTCTCCTCCTGCTTCTAGCTGGGAATACACACCAAACCCTGTCTGCCCACCTCGGCATACTGAATGACACAGAAACAAGGCTCCATCAAGCTGGTGACTCTTAACATCTGCAGCCTGCCAGCTAAGCTCGATGCACTCCAAGTCTGGGTGTTACAACATAGGCTGGATGTTATAGCCTTCAATGAAACTTGGCTCTCTTCTAAGATCCCAGACAACGCTGTATCCATTCCAGGCTATGCCCTGTTCCAACTCGACAATTGCCAAGCAAGGGGGTGGCTGCACCATTTATTTGAGACACTCTTGAAGCGTTAGTCATCCCATTACCTCCCTTTGGAAACAACTCTCAAATCCTAGCAGTTAAAATAATTCTTGGTCAGCAGAGAAAATCCCTCACAATGCTACATTAGCAGATTATATCTTCTAGCCACTAAAGGGTCAAGTTATAAGCATACTTACGCAATCCAATCCAATATTGCATCCCCCCATGTGAACATGTTACAGGCTTCCAAATGATCACAGACTTTATGGACAACAGCACCTCCCGTGGCAAGACAATAGTAGTGGGTGACCTAAATGTTAACTGGTTAGCTCCAGAAACCGACCCATATAAGGATGCCATTGCTGCCCTAGACATTACTCAAATGGTCACCTCTCCTGCTAGGTTTAATTATAAGTCGGGTAGTAGCTCCTTGTACCTGATTCTCACCTCTCATCCCAGCAGAATCACTAATACGGAAGTTCTCCCAGATGCCCTCAGTGATCACTCCCCAGTTATCTGCCACTGGTCAAACAAGGCACCTAAACCAAAGTACTCTTTCTCCTATGAAAGAATCTTTAAAAAGGAAAAGCTTTCATAATTCCTTGCTGCCCTGGCAATGGTTGACTCGACACCCCTTGACTCCTTGAGCAGTGTCGACCAAGCACTTGACTTCTTCATTGCCCAGTTTAACAAAGTTTGTAACAGTTTTGCCTCTTACATAAATGCAAAACTCAATCCACCACTAGTCACAGGATTAACTCCGAACTCATCTGAGTGAAAGGTATGTCTCTTTGCAGATGATACAAAGATCTGTAACAGACTTGATACACAAGAGGGGGTAGAAAGGATGAGAAGGGACTTGGCAAGGTTGGAGGAATGGTCAGACATATGGCAATTTAGATTCAATGCAAAGAAGTGCAAGTAATGCACCTGGAAACAAAACCCAGGAGAAGAGTAGGACTTGGGGTAGTCATATCAGATGATCTAAAGGTTGGTAAGCAATGTGAGAAGTCAGTAAGGAAGAGCCAGGGGATACTGCGATGCATAGGAAGGGGCATCACAAGTAGAAAAAGGGAAATGGTTATCCCTCTGTACAGACAGTTGGTGAGACCCCATCTGGAGTACTGTGTGCAGTTTTGGAGACCTCATCTACACAAGGACATAGACAGGATGGAAGCAGTCCAGAGGAGGGCAACTAAAATCGTGCAGGGTCTGCATCAGAAATCATATGAAGACAGATTGAGAGAGCTTAATATGTATACCCTTGATGAAAGGAAGGACAGGGGGGACATGACAGAAATGTTCAAGTACCTCAAAGGAATCAACAAAGTCCAGGAGGGTAGCATCTTTCAGAAAAAGAGGTGTAAGAACAAGGGGACACAATTTAAAGATAGAGGGGGGATGGCTCAGGGGTAATGTGGGAAATCTTTTTCATGAAGAGAGTGGTGGTTGCGTGGAACTGCCTTCCTGGGAGGTTGTTGGGGCTAAAACAGTGGGGGAATTCAAACATGCATGGGACAGACACAAGACAATTGTAGTGGGGGGTGGCAGGAAGTAGGCTGTTGGTTAACTAGAATCTGCAGCTTATCCTGTAGGTAGGGAAATGGGCAGACTGGGTGGGCCAAGTGGTCCTTATCTGCCGTCAAAGTCTATGTTTCTATGCGAAACCGAGATAACCTCTGGCACTGAGCCATGGACTCAGGGAAACCACACGATATGCAGCTCTATAAGGCAGTTAGGAACCAGTGCACAATAGCTATACGCAGAGCCAAGCAAGCCTTCTACAACCAGGAACTTACTAACTCCTGGAGAAATAGCAAACCCTTCTGGGAGAACATCTACAGCCTCACAGGTAAATCAAGCAAATCCTCCCCCACTATGATTGAGGTTAATGGCTCCACTTTACAGGACCCCAAAGAAAGAGCAGACTCCTTTAATCTTGCTTTCACTGATCTTAGCAGCGTCCTTTCCCCCAACTTCTTTGAGAACTCATCCCAGCACTGCCTCATTAATAAAACCAACCTCCACAATAATAACCCCCGTTCTATTTTAAGAGGGTATCCATGTCTGAAGCTAAAAGATACCTTAACAAAGTGCTAAGGAAAGCCAGTTTCAACAGCAATACCCTTGACCTCAAACTCCTCTCTCTCTCTCCCTTGATGTTATCCTACAACCTCTCACTAAACTTCTGAATCTCTCATTCTCTCATAAACAATTCCCCCAGCTCTGGAAATCAGCAGTGGTCACACCCATTCATAAAAGTGGTGACAGGAGGTCTCTTCTCTCTAACTACCGCCCCATCTCTATCCTCCCACCACTTTCCAAGGTGTTGGAATGAATTGTAGCTGACCAGATGTCCGAACACCTCAGCAAATATAACTTACCCCGCCCGCAACAACATGGCTTTAGAAAATCCCATAGTACTACCACTGCCCTGCTTGACTTCACCAGCCATATTCATAAGGCGACTGACACTGGCCATCTACTGGAGCAGTGTTCATTGATTTGACCAAGGCCTTTGACACTGTGAACCACCAGCTCCTGCTTCACTCTCCTCCCTTTGACTATCTAATGATGTAGCCAAATGGTTTGAAAGCTACCTCTCGGCAAGGAGCCAAAATGTCAAAATCATTGACTCTCTCTCTCTCAAGTGCCCTTCCTGTCCACTCTGGTGTACCCCATGGTTCCATCCTTGGCCCCCTACTTTTCAGCCTCATCATCAATACTCTTCCTGCAGCTTGCAATAATAACTTAATACTCTATGCCGATGATGCAGTCCTCTTTTCCTCCCATACTGACCCCATCTAGCTTTCCAAGGTCCTACAGACGAACTTCAGCCTAGTTGAAACCTGGCTTCTCCAACATAAGCTGTTGATGAATTACAAAAAAACAAAGTCCATGCTGTTCCATAGCTCTCACAGCAAATACAAATCCATACACTTCACCATACATAATGAGCTTCAACAGCCACTTGAGCAAGTGCAGGAGTTTAAATACCTTGGTATTACCCTTGATTGCACGATGTATTTCAGCTTACATGTTCAACACATCTCAAAATCAGTCAACTCAAAAATTGGGGTCCTCTGCTGCCACCGTCGCTGTCTTACCAACGACGCTATGTGTGCAGTCATAACTTCCTCAGTCCTACCTGTCATTAATTACAGGCTTGTCTTCTACGGGCTGCGTTGTTATCACCCTAAACGGGTCAGGACGGCCCTTAACAAATGCTGAGACTTCCCACTGGCGCAGGGAAGCATGCGATACCTGTGATCTTTACAAGCAATCCAACTGGCTCAGTCTAAATAGTAGACTTTGCCTACCAGACCTGCCTATTGGCTAAGAAAATCTGTCTTAATCTCACACCCCCTGCAACTCATGCCTTAATGTTGCCCACAGCCACTACACATTTTACGTGCAGTTCCCTCAAACCAATGTTTGTCGTTCCATTCTGCCATACCAACCAAGCTCAACATGCTTTCCACACCAGGGGCCTCCCTGCTGCTAAACAACATCCCCCCTGAAATTGCAGCTGAAAACAAGCTTGGCCCATTCAAACGTAAACTCCGCCAGCACCTCACTGATCTTAGCAGTTGTGACTGCTCTACCTAGACTTACAGCCTTGTTTCACCTCTCCCTCCCCTTCTCGCCTCCCTTGCTACCCTCCCCACCTCTCTCCGCCCTCTATCCCTCCTACTCCCCATCTCTCTCTCCCACCCCCACCTACCATTCCACCCCCTTCACTTACCATTCCACCCCATCTCCCACTCCTCTCCTCCTGTCTCCCTCCCTATCACCCTATCTCTTGTTGATCCACCCCAGACCACCTAGCACTTATATTTCTGTTCTTGCATTCTGACAATGTCAAAATCCTTGACTGCCTACCCCTTATACCACCCCTCCCCTCTTATCCCTCACCCCTTGCTCCACTTATGTCACCCTAGGATGGTTTTCATTTGTATCTGTGTCTTGCTTATATATACACCCATATTGTTAATTGCTCATTGTTATTTGCCACTGACTGTTTGCTACTGTACTAGTCTATACACATGTACTGTCTTTTGCTACTAAGTTAACCTCCTGATCTGTATTGTATCTTACCACTGTTTGCTTTTATGTTAACCTCCTGACCTTGTATTGTATATGACCACTGTTTTGCTTATGCCCATTGCTGATGTGGAACCTTTGTAAATAACCTTGGTTCAAAGGTATTTGTAATCCTAGTAATTCATAAATAACTAAAAAAAAAGAAAGAATGGCACAGTTTAAATTTAGAATTACTGTATAGTCTATATCATAGCAGGGCACCTCCACACCACTATTTACCTTGAAATCACCCCTGGAGACTACAGGTACTCACCACCCACTAGCCCTCCAGATATCACACTTTCCCAGGATAAGTGCCCACCTAGGCCTTAATCCCTGAGCGTTATTCACTTTTAGAGGTAAGGAAATCAGTAACTACTGGGTCCACCTCCAAGTAGTCAGTCCACTGACCCCTTCTGCCAGATATCCTCCCTGGTATCCAGTTACTGTGTGCACTCTATACAGAACTAAGCAATGCAATGACTACTGGCCCACACCTCTGACCAGTCAGTCCGCTGAACCCTTCTGCCAGATACTCTCCCTGGTATCCAATTTCACTTGCCTTAAGGGCATACAGTGACTACTAGGCCTTATCTACCTCAGTCAGCCCACTGACCCCTTCTGCCAGATACCCACACAGGTATTCAATTACTCATTTACTGTACTGTACTTCTTATGCTCTAAAATCATTAAAAATCAGTTGACATTTTCACACATTCTTTACTGGAAAACATTTAAACTAAGCAATGGCATTAAACAATGTTGCATACCAGTACATTAAAAGTTGTGACTAAACCCCCCCTCGGTCCCTTCAGGTTCAGTCCTCACTTTGACGAAACCAAAGTCTCCTAAATTCAGAAAGATTGAGGTAAATTCTCTGTAAAACAGTGTCACTGTGGCTTTTAAAATAGTCCCGATACTGTATCAACAAGGTTTTTACTATACCACACTCCTTTGGGTTTACTGAAGAAATTCTGTGTAAAGATGTTGCAGCTTGATGTAGTTGGAGGGCCCCCTTTGAGTCAGCAGGATGAAGATACTGTGAGAAGAAGTGATGATTTCTTCAGATTTGCAGCTTTTCTTCTTCTGTGAAAAAACTTGTTACACAGGATCATCAGGCACGTGAAACAACAGGCTTTCTATTCGTTACCCTGTTTTCACTTACTACCCTATCTGATCTTACTCTGGGATACAGGTGATCCCCTATTCCTACACTTGTATTTAAATTTAACTGTCTCTGTCAGGCTATTTCTTCTTCACCAACCTCTTCAGATAGATACCCCTTTGGCATGGTCACCTTCCTTCTTGGTTGCTCTCCCTGCTCAAACTGACTGCACACTGGCTGTGCAGCTCTTTTTATAGCCAAAATCTCATTAGCATATTTAAATTTGTGGTCACTGAGGGAACAATGATCTGTCCAGAGGCTCAGCACCAATCACATTTCTCCCTCCAGCAGCATAAGCCATGATGGGATTCTCAATTTTGAGTCTCAACTGCCCCTCTGAACATTCTAAGGCTCCCCTTTTTTTATAACTTGAGGTCTTTTTAAAATACATTTTCTTTGTCACTTAAAATGAACATGTTCCCAAGGGTTAAGCACTATTTCATTATAATGGCTGGACAGCTGACTTCCCAAGCTTTCTGCTGAATTTTTTCAGTATACAGTAGCCCTAGGAAAGCACAGTCACTGACTACTGTTCTTTTATCGTTAAAGTACTTACATTTTCACTTCTGAACATTTTAGTATCATTTTTTCAGTCACAATCAGAGGTGTGCGCAGAGTCAGTAAACAGGGGGGGCCAAATTCTCTCAAAGCTGGGGGGTCTGGAGGCATGCCCCCTCAGGAAATTTTTAAAACACCAATTTAAATGGTGCATTTGCCTGCATTTTAGAGCTAAGTAAGATACTCTTACTTAGCTCTTAAATAAGAGATCATGCCCTATATTTAGTGCCATGATCTAACATGAACAGAGTTAAATTGCCTTGCAGTAGCATGGAGACTGATGGGGCAGAGAACAGAAAAGAATACCTGACATCATTGTGCTCCAGTGGTTGGTGCTATCAGTCTGCTGGCATCCCTCCTCTTGCTTGAAGATAGCTTCAGTGTCTTGGCCACATGGATGTCATCCATCAGGGCTGTGGGACCGAGGTCCAGCCCAAAGATTTTGATTGGCACCATTACTGTTGTGTCCCTTTTCCTCACAGGTTCTTGTCCCTAGTTGGCAGCAGTCGGCTGCATCATGTTGGAGTGTGGTGGACAGGCAGTGGCCACAGTGAGCAGGAGCAGTGTCTTCATGACATCTCCCCATCCCCAATCCCCTCCCACAGCAGCAGAAACAGCGGTAAACCCTGGTTGCTGTTGTGAGTGGGTGAGAGCCTAAAGATTGTTGCAACCCAAACCCCAGCCAAGAGAGCATCTTGCAAGTGTGACCCCTAAACTTGAGCCACAGGCAAGGCAACAGGCCACAAGCTGGCATAAACAATAGGCATCACCCCTAGCACTGGGGCATATACTTTGCTCAGCAGTCTCAGAGGTTGGGGGTTAGGGTACTAAATAACATTTGCATTTACTAATAGTTCTGGGGGAGAGGTGCTAGGGCTATGCTAAGTCTATCTTCTGAGGGGGGCCCAATAACAAATTCACACTGGAAGCAACAGATGGTAAACACAAAATGGAGTGGTCCCCCAGGCTGGAAACTGACTTTTTAGGGCAACACACTTTTCTTTCCAGAAACAACTTTTGTCTTGGGCATTTAGTACATTCTTTTCCACACAGAACATTCAAACTGTCCCTCTGAACTAGGGATCACTAGACATTTACTTCCCAAAGTGTATATCTTGTGGGGGGGGGGTCCCACACACTTTAATTCACCATCTCTCTTTTCTTTCCCTAAGTGTCTATTATGTGGGGTTGCCATACACTTTAAAAACATTTCAGATTCTTTCCTCCTGACGCGATGAACTTTCTTAACATGCCCAGGGTAACCTGGTACCCTTCCATGAACCAGTTAGCCCTGACTGAAGTTTCAGATGGGGTTCTGCCCACCCTGGCCCCAACCAGCCTCTGCCATTCCTTTGAGGTTATACCAAATGAGCCTTCAGTTTCCTCAGATTGCTAAAGGACTCCCAACTTTAAAACTTCACATGTAGCACATTTTTGTGGTAATAAAATGGCCCTGACAGGTGTATTCTAGCCTTATTTCTGGGCACATACACTTCAGACAACTCCCTAAGAAAACAGTTCCATGTAACTGTACTCACGGTTTTGTTCATCCTTTGTTACAGACGTGGATGCTGGAAAAACACTCTTCACTTTACAGGTAGTATGTTATAGCTTAAAACAGAACATTCTTTCTTTCTGGGCAGCTGACACTCTTCAGGACCTTCAGGGGATTGTCCCTTGGATCCACAGAAATTGAAGTCCTACTACTTCTCTGTGGACTGACCCACTGGGGTCCTGTAGGCTAGATCTCCACCACTTCACCTGGCACTGCTGGATTTTCACTCACTAGGGTGAGAAATGTCCAGTGATGCTTCACCCAGTCTCAGAACAGACTGGCAAGCACCTCCACACTCTGAGCACTGCTACTCACTCAAAGCTCACTACTAGACTACTACTGTTGACTGACTACTCCTGTCTGAACATTCTAAACTGTCCCAGAGCAACTGATTCCAAAGTGGCTTATGCTGCTGCAAGAATTCTAAATGACATAATCCATCCTCTGCTCAGGCTAGCTAAGTAAACAATGATGTCATGTTGTAAGGAGCTTTTAACAACTCCTGCAGATTGCTCAGGAACCTTCTAGTCTAACACTGATGGGACTCTAGTAACTCCAGGGCACTGGGCCGTTACATTGTTTTGTATATCCCACTGAAATGGTGTATGACTGCACATCACCACCAAAGTAAAACTGTGCCCATAGCTTGGACCACCCAATATGGTGCACATAGATTGGCTGTCTGAGGTACTGGCTCAACTTGTCTATCGCTCATATGTTGGGTGGTTGGGCAATGGTGGCTGGTAGAGGAGACTAACTGGTTTGGCGAGTCCAGCCAACTCCTGAATTAAAAAAAAAATTATTACAATTTGGTTGGATGATTTTTAATGGGGGGGGTGGTTCCATGTGTATGAAGCCTTGAGCCCTATGCCACAATTGCACCCTAAATGTACAAAATGGCTCCTTGTGAGCCCCTTATACAGTGTGCATTTTACTGAGTCTGGGCTTCCAGAGCCCCAATTTTCAGACTGTGCTCCCTGGCATATTTTATTTATTTGTTTATTAAGTAACTAAAACGTCATTCCCTGGTGTTTTTCGCCTGCTAACTACTGTATAGGGAATAACTTTATCTGTTTGATCTGGCCTCGAGAGAAGCGCATCATGCGACTGCCTCTCAGCACTTTGTGAAGCAGGAGAGTCCTCTAGGCCAAAGCCTAGTTTCCGTATGGCTGCAGAGTGAGGTGGCCACCCTAGGTAGAACCAAGAATTCCAAGACTGAACACAGAGGGCTCTCATTGTGGGACTGACTCGTGGTCATTCACTCTCCTTCTCACTCATGTTTTTTGGTGCCTGTGTACACACAGCCGCCACTCTGCATTATTAAACTTAACCACAGAGCAGCTAACAATTCAGGATAGAGTAAGTGAACAATAAATAATTAATCATCTATAAAAATATTCACAGGTAACTCAGGCAGTCTGAATTCTTACTGGGCTACCAGCGCTTGTATAACTAGCCAGGGCGATCATTTAATAGCCTACTGACCACCAATCTTCTTTAACTATTTTACCAATAAATATTTGTAGAAAGGCTTGACACATACAACTTGGAGAAACACGTAAAGTAAAGGCTTTATTTTACAAAACTCCTGACATGTTTCAGACTGCTCCCCAGTCCTTTATCAAAGGAAATAAAACAAATGCCAAGAACACCATATATAACACACAATTAATCCAGGTGTATTCCATCAGATCAATGAGTACTTAGCTAACAAATCAGACTAATTGTAGTCCTGCAGAGGGACTTTCATTCTTTTAGATTGAATAGTATTTACATCTTCATGTCAAACACAATGAGACAACAAATACATATAACGGTGTAATCCTATTCTACTCAGTCCAGAACTAAACTATTGAACTATGCAATGTAAAAACACTTGACTAAAAAACTAAAAGACTAGAAAAGCTAAAAAGGGGAACAATAGGAAGGGGGGGAAGGATTAAACAAAATAGTCAAGCCATATGACTCATACTAATTTAGTGTGACCAGACTTAACTGCGATCTTTTAAATACGGATAAAGCTCTAAGGGACCATTTAGCCCCAGACTCTTATTAGCTTTCAGAGTTAAAATCCAATAGTTTTCTCTTCTTAATACTAGATTATTGTAGTCTCCACCTCTCGGATTCCTGTTTACCTTGTCAATTGCCATAAAGTTAAAAAAATGTTGTTCAGGTTCTCTGGTATTAACAACATGTGCTGCAGTAGCATAAGTCGTATCTCCCCTCTGAATAACTCTCAAATGTTCTCCTACTCTAATTTTAAAACTCTAATCGTTTTCCCCACATAAAATGCCTCACAGTTACATTTTGCTAAATAAATAACTCCCACTGTATCACAATTCATAAATTGTCGAATTTCAAAACTTCTGTTGCTGTTAAAACTCGAAAAAATATTTCCCTGTAACATATGGCTGCAATAAATACATCGTTTGCATTTAAAATTACCCTTCCTTTTATCCAGCCATGTGCCTTTAGACTTATTCTCATAATGGCTTCTCGTGAGTAAGTCTCCTATAGTGGGAACTTTCTTGAAACACACTCTAGCTGGTTTTTTAGTCACTTCTTGTAAACCTGGTTCAGCTCCCAATACATGCCAATGCCTATAAATGATATTTTCAAGTTCTTTTCGCTTTTACTGAGTATTCTGTATATTGTGTATATTCGAGTTTTACAGGGCAGGACACAGATAAGGTAAATTTCCAAGCACAAATAAAGACCTTTACCTGTAATAAATTCCCTCTCCCTAACCCATGCGTAACACTCAAACATCCAAAGTCTGCATACCAAATGAGTGCGCACTGGGACATAGTGCTCCAGAAACCAACAATGAGATATTTGTAGAAAAGGCTTCGAGCACATACAACTCTTTGGAGAAACACGTAAAGTAAGATAAGTTGATGGCAATACTATATTACGGGCAAATAGTTGTCATCCGAGGCATACTATTATAAATATACCGATTGGTCAGTTTTTGAGAAAAAAACGAAACTGCACAGAAGTGGAAGATTTTGAAGAGGGGGCAAAAGAACTAACGAATAGACTGACACAGAGGGGCTATGGTAAGAATTACATCAGGGAAGCTTACAATATAGCCAAAAACACCGATAGGGATGATCTTTTGAAAAATAAGTTTAAAATACAGAATGAAGATTGCCGTTTTAATTTCGTTACAGAATATTCAGTAAAAGTGAAAGAACTTGAAAATATCATTTATAGGCATTGGCATGTATTGGGAGCTGAACCAGGTTTACAAGAAGTGACTAAAAAACCGGCTAGAATGTGTTTCAAGAAAGTTCCCACTATAGGAGACTTACTCACGAGAAGCCATTATGAGAATAAGTCTAAAGGTACATGGCTGGATAAAAGGAAGGGTAATTTTAAATGCAAACGATGTATTTATTGCAGCCATATGTTACAGGGAAATATTTTTTCGAGTTTTAACAGCAACAGAAGTTTTGAAATTCGACAATTTATGAATTGTGATACAGTGGGAGTTATTTATTTAGCAAAATGTAACTGTGAGGCATTTTATGTGGGGAAAACGATTAGGAGTTTTAAAATTAGAGTAGGAGAACATTTGAGAGCTATTCAGAGGGGACATACGACTTATGCTACTGCAGCACGTGTTGTTAATACCAGAGAACCTGAACAACATTTTTTTAACTTTATGGCAATTGACAAGGTAAACAGGAATCCGAGAGGTGGAGACTACAATAATCTAGTATTAAGAAAAGAAAACTATTGGATTTTAACTCTGAAAGCTAATAAGAGTCCGGGGCTAAATGGCCCCTTAGAGCTTTATCCATATTTAAAAGATTGCAGTTAAGTCTGGTCACACTAAATTAGTATGAGTCATATGGCTTGACTATTTTATTTAATCCCCCCCCCCATTGTTCCCCTTTTTAGTTTTTCTAGTCTTTTAGTTTTTAAGTCAAGTGTTTTTACATTGCATAGTTCAATAGTTTAGTTCTGGACTGAGTAGAATAGGAATACACTGTTATATGTATTTGTTGTCTCATTGTGTTTGACATGAAGATGTAAATACTATTCAATCTAAATGAATGAAAGTCCCTCTGCAGGACTACAATTAGTCTGATTTGTTAGCTAAGTACTCATTGATCTGATGGAATACACCTGGATTAATTGTGTGTTATATATGGTGTTCTTAGGCATTTGTTTTTTATTTCCTTTGATAAAGGACTGGGGGAGCAGTCTGAAACATGTTAGGAGTTTTGTAAAATAAAGCCTTTTACTTTACGTGTTTCTCCAAAGAGTTGTATGTGCTCGAAGCCTTTTCTACAAATATCTCATTGTTGGTTTCTGGAGCACTACGTCCCTGTGCGCACTCATTTGGTATGCAGACTTTACCAATAAATACTGTATTTTTACCCAAAAAAATGATGCCAGTCTCTATATTATACGTAAAACTGCATGTGTGTGAGAAACAGCAGGGCCAGAAGTCCTTTCCACCTCCCCTCTGTGCTGCATCCCACTGTCTTTAATTAATGATATGCTCACAGCATATTTTACAAACAAACCTATTTAAAACTACTAATCTCTAATGTGGTATAATTAAAAACAGCCAGCTCCCCTGTCCTTGGAGCCAAAAGAATGCCAGAGGGACAATGGGGAGCACAAACAACACACACCATCGCCCAACAGCCACCGTGATCAACACAGAGGCACGGACCCCCACCACAGAACCACCCTGTGACAGTGGGATGAGGTCCCTCCACCCAACTAACTGGCCGGACATGGAGGATACTCACACATGGTGTCCTCCACACATACTACACAGCGGTATGGTAGCTGGAATGGGAGATGCTGCAGGCACAGTGCAAAAGCACAGAGGCCCTCATAGCCCTGACAGATGATGTACAGGGTATGCGCCGTGGCATTGACAGACTGGGTGACCTCCTCGACAGGTTGTCAAAACACCTGTTATCAGGGGGCAGCATGGTCAGCCAGGCCTCCCCATGCCATGTCTGGATGTGCCGTCACTGCCACCACTTGGCAGCTGCCCAAGGCCTGAGGCAGAGCCATATGACACCACTCTGCAGGCATCCACCAGCTCCTCAGGTACTGAGTGACAGGTGACCGGCACAAGCCCACAGGCACCCACCAGCCCCGCAGGTACTGAGTCACAGGTGACCAGTACAGCCTGCAGGCACCTGCCAGACCTCCCCATGTACTAAGTCACAAGTGATTGGCACAAGCTCACAAGCACCCACCAGCAACAGCACACCAGTGGACCAGGGTAACACCCAGCTATAGCATGGGCCAGGGACACAGGTTGACCAACGTCCATACAGAGGGCAAGGCACCAGCAATATCACAGCATCTGGGCACATAGCCCTTTACATGACTAGGACAGCAATCATACAAGAAGGTGTGATGGCAGCAACCAGCAACATGCACACAGCATAGTGTCAGTGTGGCATGTACACAGTCCTATGCCACATAACCCCACTATATAGCCCTGTACCCCTCATTCACAGCCCTCCACTGCCATACATGTGATCACCATACACCTATGAATCCCCTGGGACAGAGAGCACTCTTGTCCTGCAGTCATCACCGTGCCCCACCAACCCTCCCCCCGCGAAATACCCCCTGCATGAGTGCATGGTGTGCTACCCATCCTGTCAGTGTCTCAGTGGCATACCCCAGGCAACACTCACCCCTGTCTGCACCCAGCAAGTCATCTCTATGGCTGTCCTGCATATGGGTACCCGGTGGCACACAGCAATGTTGTGCAGCATGGCACATGCCGTGAACACCTTGCAGGTCTTCCCAGGGGCTAGCATCATTCTGCCACCTGTTTGACCCAAGTACCAGAACTTCATCCTCATCATCTCCTATGGTCCTCTCAATGACTGCATGTGTCTTCTTGTGGGCATCATTGTATGCCTCCTTTGCGGCACCTTGTGGCTCCAAGTGCGGTGTCATCAAATGCGGCTGTAGTGGGTATCACCTTATGCAGAGGGTACAGAACACACACTGCAAAGACCTGTGGCAAGGCAGCGGCATGGCTAGCATAGATGTTGCAGGCATATACTCACCGATCAGCCATCCCTTCACCCTGGCTGCAGGGAGTAGGGCACACAGTTTGGACCTGCTGAAGACATAAGCATCGTGGCAGGAGTCAAGGTACTTGGCACGCATGTTGGTGATGATACCCACCAGGTTGCATACTGCCTTGCAGTTAATACTGTGGTACCCCTTCCTGTTCCTATATGCCTCCTCATCCACCATGAGTGCCATAATCACTACATGGGTGCAGTCTATCACCCCCCTCCAAGTACAGTTGGCATGCCATGCATGGCATAAAATGCCTTTGTGGCCTGCATGTCTGCAGTGACTTTGGGGAATGTGATGTGGTCATGAACATGCTGCAGCAGTGCATCAGTGACCTGCACCAGTGCTCTGCACACTGATGACTGGCTGACACCTGTGACATTCCCCACTACCCTCTGGAAAGAGCCTGTGGTTATAGTAGGAGAGTGCACAGGGCACCTTTGTCTCCATGGACATCGCCCAGGACTGACAGGTACATGGTGCCATGGAGTCCCATACAAGGTCGCACAGATGTGCAATGGTGGTATGGTCAAACTGGAATCTCACAATACAGTGTCTGTCATGCATGGAAAAGGCATCCAGACGTGGCCTGAAGACACACAGCCATGGACTAGGCCACCGCTACCACTTGCGCTCCACCTCAGCATCCAGCAGGAGGACATTCATTAGAATTTCTGGACACACCCTGCAAGACATGATGACCTACATGATGGCAGGTGTGCAGACATTAACGCGGCTACCTATGGTGCAAAACCCTCCACAATGGATGAATGCACCTATTAATAGGTGTGGGCAGGCCACACCTGCATGGTGTGCGATGTGCAAGGGCATCACTGGGCCACACCTCTCCCATTCAGGTACCAAAAAGGCAGCAGTTGGGGATAACAGCTATTGAAATGCACCAGAGGTCAGTAGAGCTGGGCCATACCCTCCAAAATTGTGGAGGGTGTCAGAGATGTCCTATCTGGACAACCCCAAGGGGGGGCACAATTTGGTAGCTGGAGGTACCTGTCCAGGTGCGTATGCAACCTGCAGGGTGTGTCATGTGTGTATTACATGTGAAGTGTGGGCTGTACAGCTAACCTTTTGCTTCATGTTTGTCTCCCTTAGGAACACAGGGGCCATCCAGTTGAGCTAGCCCTGGTCAGGCGGGAGCAACCTGATGGTGCCAGATTGTTGATGGTGGTGCTTTGGAGAGCATGCTGGCAACAGCAGGCACCATACTTTTTTTCCCTGTGGGTGGGGCACACCAACATCTATTACAAGGATGAGGTGGGAGAAATGTGGAGGGTGGTCGAACCCTCGAGGTTAGGTGCTGGGGATTGTAGGGTACCTGTTTGCAGCACATATACATGTTGGGCACTGCGTTTGTATCCTGCTCTTGCCTGTCCTCCCTCTGTGTTCTTCTCATTGCAGGATTACAGAGGTCCATGCAGTGGCTGGTGCTGCAGCACTGAGGCTGGATCCAAACAACACAGTGGGGATCCATCAAGACTCCATGGAGGATGGGGATACATAGCTGCAGCTCGCCACATACCCCACATCTGCTGCCATACAGCTGTGTTCTACTGGCCGTGCCAGTGTCCTATGCCAAGCATTTTATATAGTGGACTGTCATGCTCATGCACATTGCATGTTTTTGCTGTTGTATGCCCTGTCCATGGGCTGTTGCCTGTATTGTGCTTCCTTCGCACTGTGTTAATTTTTTCCAAGTGGCAGTAAAGTGCGGTTTGACTATCACATGTGTCCTGGTCTTTATTTCATGGTGGCACAGCTGTGCCGTGGTCTGGGAGGCACACTGCTGATCTACGGGCTGCAAGGAGACTGGGACCAGGGGCATCATCTAGGTGTGGCCAGGGGTAAAGTCAGGACACCTATGAAATCTTTTCTAACCCTCTGCAGTCCACTGCAATGCCTAGGCACCCCTGATACATGGTTTCTCTGCCATGTGTATCCCACATTTGGTGGCTAACTGTGTTTTGCAACCCCTGTGATGCTGCTGATATGATGCCTCTGGCCGTGGTCAATGTAGGAGGGGTTCTGTTCCCTGTTGGGGGTGGGGGGCCATGGGAAGGGTCTGTGGCAGTGCCATGGGAGCTGTGCTGCCCTGTTGTTCACACACATGCCACTGTGCCAGGCAGTAGTGGTCACTGGCATGCCTGCGCACAGCTGGTATCTGCCCTCCAGTGCACTCCAGGTCCATCACAGGCAGGGTGCTCTGCTGTGGCAGCCAGGGGTTGTGACTGGGAAACTTGTTTGTGTTTTTCATAACCTGTTGTCCCCTGCATCTCCTGAACACACCTGTTAAGGAGACTTCCCTATATGACTACTGCATCATGTGCAGCGTGTGAGGTGCTTAGCATCGGTGGTGCACATGCTGTTATGGGGCCACACCCCTCTACCTGTGCATAGCACAGATGCAATGCAGCTCCATGGGGGCCACCTACACATGCAGCTGCATGCAGTTTGTGCATGCTGCTCAGCCTTGTTGTGTGTGCCTGCTGCTTGTATGTATATACACACATGTGTTGCATTCACACATAGGGCCCATTGTGCAGATTTTGAATCTGCATTTGGCACCCAAGGACATAACTTGGTATTTAAGTTATCCATATGAAACTGCATTGGCAGTTTATCTGCTGGGCCCCATAGTCACTCAAAGCCCCACTCTACTTGACAAAGTGTACACCACTATATGGACAAACTATCTTCATATAATCTGCAAGACAATCTAATGCAGAGCAAAAATAAAAAACGAAGTATACACACATAGGGAGCATTATAGAAAGAGCTCACGACAGTTATGGAACCACCACCTCTGGTTGTTCCTGTATGTGTGAATAAATCCACTTAATTTAATAGTGGTGCATGTGTGCTTACTTTTTAGTGTTGTTCTTGCAGTGCCAGTGTTCTGGTCAGTAGTAGCACCCTTAGGAATGGTCAATGTGCGTGGATCTTTGGTTTGTTTCTCTAATCTAATGCAGACCCTGAATCTGAACAGCAGCTGACTGACTGTACGCAGTGGCAGCACTGTTGTGTAATGGACTGGAGGATTCCTTCTAATCCATCCAGAAACAGAGCGAGTGACACTGTGCAAGAGCAGCGGGGGGGGGGGGTTAGAGCCACTGCTCACAGTGTGCACCCTTATACCACATCACTTTGTGTGTAGCAGACTGAAAGAGTCATGTGGTAAGGTACTGTACCAGTGCATGTCAACAGGAAAATCATGCCTTTCTTCTCTGACAGTCTGTCCTTTCTACCTGAACAGGGGGGTGCAGTCTCTGTGTTTAATAACTGTCTCGCCAAGATCAAGGACTGGATGAGCACCAGCTGGCTGAGACTGAACCCAGACAAGACTCAAATGTTGGTCGTGGACCCTGGTCATCCAGGGGTGGGTTTCAGGGCTGGGCAGGCATCTGGCATATGGCTCAATGGCATCCAGCTCACTACCTCTGACTGGGTGTGTAACTTGGGTGTTGTTTTTGATGATAGCTTGACTCTGAAATCTCAGGTGTCTGCCATTGTCAAATCCTCTTTTTACCACCTGAGGAACATTGCCTAAGTGAAACACCTGGTCCCCCGGATGACCTTCCAACATTGGTCCAAGCCTTCGTCACCACTGGTCTTGACTACTGCAATGCCCTCTACCTAGGGCTTCCTGGAGTTGATATCCACTGCCTGCAGCTAGTGCAGAATGCGGCAGCCAGACTATTGACTGGTACATCTAGGATCAGCCATGTTACGTCTGTGCTGCATGGACTGCACTGGCTGCCTGTTCAGTGGCAGATCACCTTTAAGGTCAGTCTTCTGACCTTCAAAGCCCTAAACAAACTGGGACCCAGCTACCTGCAAGATCTTCTGGCTCCCTATCACCCTCTCCGATCCGCCGACAAGGGATTGCTAGAGATTCCCAGGGTGCATTTGAAGACATCTGGTGCATGTGGTTTTTCTTTTGCAGCCTCTACCCTGTGGAATTCTCTATCTCGTCGGTTGAGAGAATGCCTGACCGTCGAGAGATTCAAGTCTCAATTTAAGACTTATCTCTTTCAGATGGCCTTTCCAGATGATTTTAATTCATCTATATTTATATACTTGTAGTTTTATTAATTTGTATGTTTATGGTTAACTTATAAAGTGCCTTGGTTTTAAGAAAGGTGCTATATAAATAAAGTTTGCTTGCTTGCTTGCATGTAGTAGTTGGTCATGTCGTGCGTGAGGAGAGGAGTAGAGTGACTCTTAAGACTGCCGGAGCCATGCCGAGAGTGCTCAGTCCAAGTCTGACATTGTTCTGAATCTGTTTTGTTCTAGCTCCGATCTTGTTGTGTTCACCGGACCCCATCACCCCCCCAGACCACTTCATATATTATTGGCACAAATAATCATCATCGCGTGTCCCGCCTGACGACAGACTTCACTTAAAAAAATTAGAACTTGAGTTCGCCAGGTGGTTGGAGCAACGGAGCTGCAGAGCAGCTGCAGCAGCAGCAGCAGGAGGAGGTGAAGAACTATTTATTCATTTAATTAAATTCTCCTAGTTTCCAGATTGGGTGAGTCTGGGTCGGTGTGTGAGTGTCACTGTGTCAGACTCGGTGATGTGACTTTCACTGTGCGCTTGCTTGTGCTTGAATTGAAGACTAAGTTGATTGACTCTGTGCTTTTCACTATATTAATAGTTTAGTTACAGTCCAAATCCAGCTTAACTCCAAGCAAAAATAGAACTGAACAACTAAGACAGGCCCAGCTGAACTACATTTGTGTTGCTGTTGTATGGCAGGTGTCGGCCGGCGGGAGGTGGGGTGTAGTCACACTGCAGTATGCAGCAGAGTAGTCTGTCAATTAATTTAAATTGGCTGTGGTGACTGTCTGGTTGATGGGGTCAAAGGTCATGTCAGAGAGCATAGTACAAGGATGACCCACTCTACAACCCATTAGACTGGGAGTAATTGACCTAGGCTCTCTTTCTTTAATTTCAATCATGACTTTGACTCCTGTAGTTATTAGTGCATAAGAACAGTATATTTTTTAAAGGTCCTGTAGCTGCTACCAAAATAAGAGACAAAACAAAGTTTTCAGAATTCTTTATTTCATTAGAGCAGAATGTTTGACCCTCACAACAAAGTGCTTAATGCTGCATCTGTTTTTTACCAGTGCAAATGTCAGTTGATGTCTTTGCTGATCAAAAGGCTCAGAAACAGAAATTTGAGTTCATTTTTCCAAACTGGTTAAGGTAAGCAAACTCTTATATTTCAAAATGGGGGGGGGGCTATTTCAAAACTCGGGGGGCCTATAACATACCCTTACACCCAGGCCCTCTAGGAATTTGCTAGCAGCTGCACCACTGTTAAATAGCCTAGCTGGGGGTGGGGGTGGGGACCACTGGGGCATGAGGTTTGTAGCTGAGTTTGCTTTCTGCAACAGTCAATGACAAGTGACCTGAACTCATGACAATGACCAAAGCACCAGGCCCAGCCCTTTGGATAAAAAACACCTGACCCTTACACTGAGTCTCAGATGTGTCCCAACTTCCCTGTCCCAGCCACAAGAATCCATGCACACACTCGCTCACAGCCATAACTTTTCTGCTGTCTGCTTCCCTAAGTTCCCTTTGGACCCTTCTACCATCATCAACACCACATGGAACTTGTCAGCAGCAAGAAACATGGCTGAAATGGCAGGGTAACATACGCACTGCAACAGCATGGTATTGGTGATCATTTGGTGGTAAATTCTGTCAGTAAACTTGGTTGATGCATGTTGTATGGCATGGCCAGGAGTGCCTTGGCATAGGTGTGTTTCTGCTTGCTAACTGGCCAAAGAGAGTTGGGGCTGCCCACAGTGACAGAAAACTACTTTGATCTCACCCGCATTCTCTGACTGCAGGCAAGCAGAAAGTAAAAGTTCAGTTGAAGAAAAAAAAAATACAAATAATATATAGAATACATGACAAGTCAAATTGGTACATAAGCAAGGCACAGCATATTTTTACCAGAGCAAATAAAAGCTAAATGTGAGGTACTAATTCCATTATTTATGGAGATAGGCAATGCCTCTCTGACAGAGGGCTTACTTTCCCTGTTCAAGAAAAACATTACTCGGTGCGTCCCTACCTTCATCTGAGCGGCATGACAATGCTGGTGCATGCTTTGTCACCCCATCACAATAACTGCACCATGCTGTATGAGATCTTGGCTACAAATCTTAATCTGCCACCTTCAACTGGTGCAGAATGCTGTAACTGATTTGCTAACCTCCATTCACAGTTTAGACCATATTACACCCATACTCCACAGTCTGCACTGGCTGCCTGTTAATCAGTAAGATTATTTTGTAGGTTTGTTTCTAATTTACAAGGCCCTGAACAGTCCAGGCCCTCTGTTCTGCAACATACTGTATATGCATGCAAAAATCTGCAGTTTTTTTTTTAAGTTTGCCACGCCTGGGTGCTAAACTTATTGCTATGAATAATGTGTGAAAACTTCAAAAGAAGGAGCACTAACAGCTGATTGCTGTTCGCGTCACGGAACAAATATGTGTGGAATGCAGCTGATTTCGCACATGTGCGGTAGTGCCACTGCTTCTGCGCATGTGCGGAAACCACACAATACCTGTGAAAGTCAATATCGGAGTGTCCAATCCCCATGTCAGCATGTATCCCCCTTCCCATATTGTGGCATACTGGGAGCCCACCCCAGTGTGCAGAGACAGTGTACGTATTTTCCCAACACCGGCATGCCCAATTCCAATGTCAGGTGCCCCCACTCTCCAAGCTCAATTTCTTTGCTAACGGGGGTGCCCAATCCCTGTCGGCATCAGGCTCCCCCCAAATTCATGTGGCACACTGGGAGACCACCCCAGTGTGCCAAAAGTATTTTTTTTTACCTGTAAGTAAAGAAAACGGTCCCCTGGAGTCTTTTTTTTTTTAACCTGCAAAAAAGGAAAAGGTCCTTTGCAATTTCGCTCATCCCCTCCCCATCCCGACCCTCACTCTGTGCACCCACCTCCCCGCATCCCCCCCCCATCCTGTACTTATCTCCAGAGGTCGGGAGCAGCGATCTTCTGTGGACTGGGATGCGTCTGCACTCTTCAAAAGCTGACTGCAAACTGAAGAAATTCACGGTAAGCCCTATATCGGGAGTCAATGGGGGGGGTTCAACTTAGGTTGATATCTCAGCCATTTGTAGGACTTTTGGCCCAAAATTTTCAACAAGGGGTTCTTGGGACCCCAACTCATGAACACTGGCACTGTCATTTTGTTTCTCCGTCCTGAAAGAAGATTTCACAGTCACTGCACGGAATCACCTTTCATGACCAATTAACAAAACGACAGTACCACAGTTCATGAGGAGAGGTCCCAAAAAGCTCATGTTGCAAAGTTGGTGAAAAGATTCCAAAACATGACTGCATTATGAGCTTGCGTTGTGCAATTTCTATGCACGCTCATAACTTCGCCAGTTTTTAATATTTTCGCTGCAGATTTTCAACATCGCCATTTTTTACACCTCCTTATGAACAGTAGAGCTGTCATTTTTCACATCCTGCCCAAAATGTGTTTTCACACCTGTGGCGCAGAATGGCACAGTCACTGAGGGAAATCAGCTTTCAGGACAGATTAACAAAATCACAGTGGCACTGTTCATGAGGAGAGGTCCACAAATGGCCATGTTGAAAATTTGGTGAAAAAATTCCAAATAATTATTGCGTTACAGGCATGCTTTGCACAGTTTCTACACACGCTCGTAACTTTGCCAATTTTTCATATTTTCATTCCAGATTTTCCACAGTGCCATTTTTTCACACCATCTCATGATCAGTATAGCTGTCATTTTTCACATCCTGCCCAAAATGTGTTTTCACACCTATGGCACCAAATGATGCAGTCGCTGTGCAAAATCACCTTTTGGGATTGAGTAATGAAATGATAGTGCCATTGTTCATGAGGTGGGGTCACAAAAACCCATGCTGAAAATTTGGAGTATCGGGGGTGTGACTTGGGATCATTGGCTGTAATGCTCACGCCATTCCACCCCCACCCTGCAACCAGTGGCAGGCATCCAGGTGTGCCTTGGGGTCTTCAGTTCCAATGTTCACCCCATTCTCCTATACTGCACCCATCTCAGTGTATCTCCTTGTGGAATGGGGTGAGTGTAAGGCCCGAAGACCCCAAGGCACACCGCGACACCTGTCGGTGTCTGCTGGGTAGGGTGAGGTGAAATGGCATGAGCGTTATGGAAATGACCTAAAGGCACACCCTAATGCCTGTCAGTCTCTGCAGGGTGGGGGTGGAGTTGGCATCAGTTCAATACTTCACTGGCATTCCTATTATGCATCTTTCCAACTCCTGCACTACCAATGTCAATGCCAGCAAGCAAACATTCGGCATTGACAAATGCTTGTAACCCCCAGGGGGCACTATCCCAAGGGCTACTACCCCTGCCTGCTTTGCCACTAGCAGGTTGAGGGGCCTGGATCAAATGGTGGGTGCCTCCACCCAGAGGGCGGGGATGGAACAGTCAAACACGACTTGGTCACAGCCCTCTGGGTCACTGCAACCCAACTTTCCTTCCACTAGTGACCCACGAACACTTCTCACCCAAGGGTTATGACTCACACTTACCCCCAAAGTGGAAAGACCAACTTGGTGCCGAGGACCCCCTTTAAAATAAGATACAGTGACACAATAACCCATGCACAAGAGGGGAGCACAAATATACAGTTCAGACAGTGTACCTTGCAAACAACAAATCTGATTTATTGAAGGGGAAAGAAACACAGGTGGGGGAAATCAGGCTGATTAGCTTAACACTCTACTATATCAGGGCACTGTGCACAGGCCAAACCTATCAGTCACTGTCTTTGGGTACCCAGGCCTTACAAGGCTAGCCTATTCAGTGCAGCTGGTTGGGGCCTTGATGAGAAAATAAGCATTTGGTACCTAGATTTGATCTGTAAGAGCCAGCAGGCAAAATTCATGCAGCCACTGAAACAGACAGACAAATCTTTCCCTCCAAAGGAACATCTGACAGGGAGCTACCCTGGTTTAGTACTAGCGACTCCTGCAGAGAGATCCCTCTCACACCACTGCAGGACTTGGCCTGTGATCCAGATGCTGCTCCACACATTTATATGTAACACAGAGGGGTACCATACTAGGCAGCTGCTCCAAACTCCCGATCACTTTCACTGATCAAACCGGGTGAACAACGCAGCCTCACTTGTCCTGACAGACCGAGTGCGATTAAAGCCGATTCTCCAGTCCTCTACAGGGTTAGCCTGGTAGGTAGCTGTAATCATACAGCCCCCTCTGTCTGCACTCCTCCAAGGATCTTGTCCGCTCCTTATGGTGATTCTGCTGCCCGACTTCTTGGCCTGCACATGTGCTTCCCACGCGAAAACTTGCACAGCGCAGGAGCCCGAGCTCCTTCTACCTTCACGATCACCGATGACTCTGCCACTTGGCAGTTTGGGCAGGGAATGTAGTTCAGGCACCACCCGATCCCATTGGAGGGCTGCATATGCCAGTCACTCAATACTGCCCTCATTGGTGCAAAAAGGCGCCATAGTTCAGAACTTCACTTCCCAGGAATTACTGGCTGTATCCCCTATGGCCAGCCTGGCTCCAAGAGAGTCCTGATTCTGGTTGGTCACTCAATACACCATTTTAAGTGCCCCTCCCTTCTGATTGGATCCAAAAGGCAGTTCTGATCCAAAATGGAGGGGCAGAATACACAAAGTCCCAGCTGCAAGGGAAACAGATTAAATAAACAACAGTTTTACTGCCACGCTATATTCATTCCAGAAAACAGTTACATCCTTCAACAATGCTCCCTCTGCTCGCTTATCAACAGCAGAAACAGAGCGATTCAAACAGCAGCTCGAGTGGGAGTTGAGCAGTAAACCCACAGTCCCCCTTGCAAGCTAACAAAGCCTGCAGGCAGGCAGCTCTTAAAGAGACAGTACCAGAGGCTCTAAAAGCACTCACAGTGCCCAAACAGCATTCAAACAGCATTACGCTGAACACCAGTTAGGCAGGGAGCACTTAGGCAAGCTCCAGGAAGGCTTTTAGGAACCCCCATTTGTAGGGGGGGTTACACCTGTTATACTTTCCAGTGACAATTTCGTCAAAGAAATGCAGTTGCTTACCTAAGAAGGTCCTTGTTGTCACAAACCCACTCAGCAGGTCTGGCCCTCTGCTCCCACAGTGCCAACCTCCAAGTGCAGTATTGTGAACAGTTAACAGAACAGGGTAACCCTCCTGTCTGTTTTGTGGGTTCGAATCAAACTTTGGTCTCAAGTTCTATAGGGATTCAAACTGTGAACCTCTTGCCAGCATACCCAATGTACAGGCTCAGATAATTCTGCTCTTCAGTTGGCCAGATATCTTTTGCCTACGGGCACCTAACCAGGTGTACAAAATGAACCCTTAAAACTCTATGAAAGACCTCAGAATAAACTCTTACCTTTTCCCAGTTTGGTATTACCAATAGCTTTGCAAAGTGTCAACTTTAACCATATATGCTTCATTTGTCAAATAAAGAATTTCAAAGGCACACCAAGTAGTCTCTAAAGTAAGATGTTTACTTAAAAATAGATACAAATGTAAAATGTAATTACAGAACCATATATCACAAAACATACAAATCACTTAAAAAAACAGGTTTAAAGTGCAAACAAAATCTCCTACCACAGTACACTTAGAATTCTCTTTCTCATGTATACCTTCTAACAGTGCCTGATGTTGCTTTTTCAGAGTCCAAACATGTGTGTGTTTAAATGGAATACAGCCTGCAGCTTAAAAATGCTGTGTTTCAACCCTCTTCATGATGTCATCCTCTAGCTCCTCCCTTTCAGGATACATAAAATATATATATATATATATATATATATATATATATATATATATATATATATATATATATATATATATACAAAACAGGAAGTCCCATCAAGGTATTGAATTCTGTGACTCCAGCAAGACTCATTTTCCAAATGATGACACTCTTAATTAAGACTGCAATTTCTCAGTCCCTTTGATCCATGAGCAGTTTCCTTTCTCAAACACATCAAAGGACTTTTTATGACACCAGGTACAATTTACTGACGTTCCTGAGGACGTCATAAAATGGATATATTAGTTCCTGGCTTCAAAGCAAACTGACAGGTTAATTGCGTTCAGAGATCTGCTGTTTAACATATATCATGTATTTTGAACTGATATCTGTTGGGGGGGGGGGATTTTTCATCCCAGGCACAGGATTTTTCGTGACAGACAATCACACTACATTTTTATATTACAAAAACCATAGAGCGATCAGAACCAGCTGTCCAAGTGTCACACTTGTTAGTTAAGCAACTGCCTTTCTTTGACAAAATTGTCACTGGAAGGTATAAAAACAAGCTTTTACAAATAGACCCCATTAAACTCTATGGAGCGCCTCCTCATGCTTTTCCTTAAGTAATGTGGTGAACTTTTGGCATTGAAAAATGCTTGTTTTTTTAATAGAAAACCCAAGCCAGACCCATTATATTTGGGGAATGTTGGCTGATCTAAAAAAAAATCTGATGTAAAAAGGCTATGTCGATAATTTTATAAAAAGCTCTCAAAATCTTTAAATTAAACCTGAAATAAAAATCAAATTGCTGTTTTAGCATGTGTGCTTCAAATAAATCAAAAGGGTAAAATAAAATGCATGCTGTAAATAGAAAATAATGGTAGACTTGATATTGTAGGTAACCTTAGAGCTTCAGGAATTCTCTAGAAGGAAAATGGAAAAGGCAAGCAAGAAATGAGTATGCAGACTACATATAATAAGTTCAGAATTAATGTTTTCTGTCAGCTTTTCTCCAATTATTCATTTGTTTAAATTGTGATAACCTGGAGAGGCACACAGAGTCGGGGCTCGTTTCCAGGTGTGACCCGGGGGAAGGGGAAAAATTGGAGGTACAGTTAAAACAAAGTACAACAATAATAAACAGTATACATTGTGATAGGCAATGATACAGTACATGAAAAAATTATACGCCAAATATGAGTAACAATATACAGTCAGACAAAAACAGCAAGAAGGCAAATGCCAAGCATCAGGAAAACAGTACATTCCCTGGCGGAGGCAAGTGCAATAAGTAAGTTACAAGTACGAAAAGCAGCAGTGATTGAGTAAAAAGAAAAAAGTACTGGATTGTTACCTAGTGAGAGGCTGTAAAGTGCAGTGCAGGATGAGCAGTTGCTACAAGCTAGAGGTGCACAGAAAAGGGAGTAGAGTGCAAGGGGTCACGGGATTCAAGCAGCAAATGAGAGGAATTGAGGGCACTAGCAGGGTGAAAGTGGCGAGTGCCATAAGGTCTTTTTGAATAGATTTAGTGATGGAAGCATACGAAGTGAGGAGGGAAGGCAGTTCCACAAATTAGGGCAGTGAAAGGAGAAAGCTGGTTTGCCTGATTTGGAGTGAGGTCGAGAAAGGGCGAAGGAGTGAGGATCCCTCGTTAGAAGGTGGTAGGAAGTGTGAGGGGCTGGGGATAGTAGGAAGACTAGGTAGGGAGTGAGTGTGCAGAACCAATATTGAGTGGTGATGATGGAGGAGTGATGATCTTGATGGGAGGATAGGGAGGAGAGTGATATGGAAGAGTAAAGAGAGCAGTGGTGAGTTCTAGAAAGGGCGTTTAAGGCAAAGTGACAGAAGGCATTGAAAAGAACATCTAAGAGGGGCAGAGCCTGGCAACCAACATGGTGGCATACTAAATCTAGCCAGAGGGACCTGAGATACCCCCGTGCACCCATCTGGACATCCAAAACATGTATCTATGCAATAAAAAGGCAAATTTGTGCACTGGGACTCTAGCGCTGTAATTTAAGCCACTTTTCGAGAAAATCGAGCAAGGCTTCAGGCATCAAAGTCGGGTGTAACCAGACTGGCATTACAGTGCAGTGCCCATGTTTTAGGCCACAGCAGCAGCATCATCAAGTCCTCACAGTACCCAGCATGAACTGTGGGAGCAGGGCAGCAAATCAGCAAGCCTGAGGGGGCAATGGCTACGCAAACCCCCTTGACCAACATGGCTCAGGATATTGCTAACATGACAGCGATGCTGAGCAAAGTACTGCAGGACACAACGGAATTTAAGCTTTCATCTTCAAAGATCACTGAAGATCTAAAGTTGTTAGCTCTCAGGGTGGAGGGCACAGAGAAACTGGTGAAGGTGCAGGTAGATCAGCTGTCCCAGCAAGATGGCTATTTGAGGGAACCTCTTGGACAAATACAATACTTGCTATCGAAGGTGGATGACTTAGAGAACAGGGCTAGAAGGCAGAATATCCAGATTTTGGGCATCCCTGAAGGCATGGAGGGTAGAGATATGATCTTAGAAACATAGAAACATAGAAGTTGACGGCAGATAAGGACCGCAAGGCCCATCCAGTCTGCCCATTTCTTTTTCTACCTTATAAATGTGCCATCGGCCTTTGCTCTGTCAGTGACCTATCTATTCATAGTCATTTGTATTGCTCCTTATGCCTATCCCATGCCTGTTTGAAGCCCTGCACTGTATTCATAGCCACCACTTCTTGTGGTAAGCCATTCCATGCATCTACCAATTCTTTCTGTGAAAAGAATTTCCTCACATTCCCCTTAATCGGCCTCCTCTAATCTCATGCTGTGTCCTCTTGTCCTGCTATTTTTCTTATATTTAAACATGTTAGACTCTTTCACCTTGTTTATGCCCTTAAGGTGTTTAAATGTCTCATCATATCACCTCTCTCCTCCTTTGCTCAAGGGTATACATATTGAGCTCTGTAATCTGTCCTCATATGTCTTCTGATGCAGTCCCTGCACCATTTTGGTTGCCCTTCTCTGGACTGCCTCAATTTGGTTAATGTCCTTGTGAAGGTGTGGCCTCCAATACTACGCAGTACTCCAGATGGGGCCTAACCAATGTCTTGTACAGAGGGATTATTACCTCCCTCTTACGACTTGTGATACCCCTACTAATACACCCTAACACCCCCTAGCCTTACCTACTGCTTTAGAGGTCTGCTTTGATGATTTTAGGTCATCAGTGATGATGATGCCCAAGTCTCTTTCTCTCCTTGTGACTGCTAGCAACTCCTCCCAGCCTATAAGTGGCTTCAGGGTTTCTCTTCCCTATGTGCATGATTTTGCACTTCTTTGCATTAAATCCCAGTTGCACTCTTCTGACCATTCTGCTAGTTTATCCAGATCTCTTCTCATTCTGCCCACCCCATCTGGATCATCTACTCTGTTGCAGATCTTGGTGTCATCTGCAAACAGACAAGCCTTACCTCTAGTCCATCTACGAGGTCACTAATGAAGATGTTGAATAGGACTGGCCCCAGGACTGATCCCTGAGGTACCCACTTGTGACTTGCATCTCTTCTGACTGTATACCATTTACCACCACTCTCTGTTTTCTGCCAGTCAACCAGTTTGCCACCCAGTTGACCAACTTCCGACCCACCCCGAGCCTACCCAGCTTATTTATCAATCTTCTATGTGGAACAGTGTCAAAAGCTTTGCTGAAGTCAAGGTAGGCGACATCAACTGCTCCCCCTTGGTCCACCACTCTGGTTACCCAGTCAAAGAAATCTATGAGATTAGTTTGACAGGACCTTCCTTTGTAAACCCATGCTGTCTTGGATCCTGTGCTCCTATGGATTCCAGGTGTTGCACTATCCTTTCCTTAAGGGGTACCTCCATAATCTTGCCCACTACTGAGGTAAGACTGACTGGTCTGTAGTTCCCGCCTCCTCCCTGCTACCACTCTTGTGGAGTGGGATCACATGAGCCCTTCTCCAGTCTTCTGGGACCTCTCCTGTGCTCAGAGACTCACTAAACAATTCTGCTAAAGGCTCTGCTAGTTCCTCCTTTAGCTCCTTAAGTACCCTGGGATGTATGCCATCAGGTCCCATTGCCTTATCCACCCTGAGCTTAGCAAGCTCTTGTAGGACCCTTTCTTTTGTGAAGGGAGTAGTGCTCACCTCCCTCCCCCCTGTGTCCATGATGTTGAGCTGTGGGCCCTGCCCTACCTTCTCTTCAGTAAATACTGAGCAAAAGTATCTATTTAGGATAGATGCCTTTACAGGGTCCTCCTCCTCACATGCTCCCTTTCCTCCATTAAGCTTAGCAATACCCCCTCTGGACTTTCTCCTTTCACTAATGTATCTATAGAAAGTCTTGTCACCTTCTTTTACTGTCCGTGCTAGTGTTTCCTCAGTTTGGGACTTTGCCTGCCTTACTGCCTTGCCTGCTTCCCTTAGGGCAGTTTGGTATGCCTCCTATCTTCATCCCGCTGTGTTCCTTTTATATTTTCTGAAAGCCAGCCTTTTGGCTCTGACCTTTTCTGCTACTGTATTTGAGAACCAAAGTGGTTTCCTTCTTTTTACACTTCCTTTTCTGTCTAACACAATGGGATGTTGCTTCAAGTATTGTATCTTAATGCTTGCCCACTTTGCCTGTACCTCCTCACCTGTGTTTCTTTTGCCGAGCTAGCTAACTCTGTTGGCCATCTTATCAAAGTCAGCTCCTCTGAAGTCCCATATTTTGCCTTGGAATGGGATGATTTAGATGTAGTAGCCAAATTGAACCATACCATGTGATGGTCACTGGCCCCCAGGTGACCTTCTACCTGGAGATCTGTGATCCCTTCTTTGTTAGTCAGTACTAGATCTAGGATAGCCCTGTCTGTTGTGGTTGCTGTACCAGTTGTTTGAGGCCCTCCCCTGCAGGGAATCCACTATGTGTCTAGTTCTGGCCGATGTTCCTGCTGGTATTGACCAATCTGTATCTGGCATGTTGAAGTCTCCCATTATCAGAACCTCCCCTTTAGCTGTCATGTTTTGTATATCTTCTAACAGTAATGTGTCTATGTCCTCCCTCTGGTCTGGGGCCTGTAGACAACCCCAGTTCTTATGGCTGTCCCATTTCCTGTTTCCAGGGTGACCCACAGTTCTTCTGGCTCATTATGTGTATTCTGAATTTCTGTAGCTTTGATATTTTCATTAACATACAGGGCCCTCCCTCCCCTTTTGCCTGGTCTCTTCTGAACAATACATAGCCAGGTACTGAAGTCTCCCAAGTGTGGTTACTGGTAAACCACGTCTCACTAATTGCTACTATGTCCAGTTTAGCCTCTGACATTAGTGCCTGCAGGTCTGGGATCTTATTTCCCAGGCTGTGAGCATTTGTGTACATGATCTTGTTCCTTGAAAATGCTTTGCCAGCTATGTTAAAGTTCCAGCATGAGGCACCACCAGAATTACAGAGAGCACATCACTCAGTAGCCCCAAAACCTAAACAAGGTAAGCGCCCTCGACCTATACTCTGCAGGTTTCTAAGATACCCTGTGAAAGAAAGATATTTAAGGTTAGCGAGGGGAATGAAGACTGTGATTTGGCAGGGCTGCTCAATTCAACTGTATGATTACTCGCAGGATCTGGCATATGCCGGAGTGAAACAGCAGCTCTATAAGATGGGCATTGCAACTTCTCTGAGATATCCTGCCATACTGAGGGTTCAATACATTGGGGTGTTCCACATGTTTAATACCCCTGGGGAGGTAGAGCAATGTTTACTGACTATTCAGCCGAGGGGGTGAGACCCACAGCAAACCTTACCACCACCACGTGGTGCTGACTGGCAGAATATGGAGGCCTCCTCAATGCCCATGGAAACTACTTCTGATGCTCAGAAAAATGAACAGGATCAAGGGGACGAATGGCATGGTGTCCAGAGGGGCCAATCGAGAAAACTTGGCAGGGTCACTCCCAACAAACAGCCCAGTTCTAAGACGAATCATTCCAGAAGTCGCCAAAGAGTACAGAATCTATCTGATGACAGCATAATTTCTCCAGTAACAACCCCAGTGAAAGTCTCTAACAGATTCGAGCCCTTGAGAGATCTTATCCCAGTGGCTTTGGACTTGGGGGGAACCCAGAACCAGTGGTGCCTGAAGACCTAGCTGACCAGAGCCTGCTGGCTAACTGGGCCCCCCTCTGCAGGGACTGGGCAGATTGCAGAGGGGAGACACAGGATGAAAATCCACTACCACCCTGATATGTGGACTGCAGATACTTTGGTTGAACACATTCAGAACTGCTTCCTAAACTGTTGTAGATGAATTTCCTTCCTCTCTGGGAGCATATAGCTTAATTTGCAGGGTTTCCAGGGGGACCAGCTGGGCTTAATCCTCATGTGGAGAATTTTTGTCTTGGTTTTAATCCCTGAGGCCCATGCAGGTAGGTGTGCCTGCTCTGACCACTCCAAAATGAGCATGGCACATGCTACGGTCGTCCTGCACTTATTATTTGCCTTGCATCTCCTAGTAGCTCAATACCAGTTCATACTGGCCCAGTTTGAAAATCATTGTCCCCTGATTCATGGCTTTTGGTTCTTCCTCTCACATGTAGAAGACCCCTCCCCCCCTTGCTCTACCGAAGCGAGTTGGTTAAATTCCCCAGTTTGGCAGTTGTGGCTATTGTGAGCAGCGCAACACTGTGAACTGCGACTGGGGCACCGCATCCAGGTACCTAAAGGCTTTAGACTATTATTTTATCAGCATGCTGATATCCTGGAAGTAGGTAGCCCTTTATAATTGGTGGGGAATAGTTCGGGAAGGATAACAGCTGACTCCAGCCCAAGGGCTGCAGCCTTGGTGTAAAAAGCGGCTCTGTGAGAGGGGGATAGCACGCTGCTAGCATGCGAATACAAAGCCCTGGATAGCAAGTAGTACCCCCACTCAGAAGGCTACTGGAAACTGTTTTTGCAGTAAATCATTCTGTATTGCAAATGGGGGCAGTGTTATTTTCTGTCCTGCAAGGAAATAAGTTGATGTTTTATTACTATGCATTTAACTATTTTATCTATTGACTTAGTGGTTTATATAGGGGTTCCCAGGATCCCGAGGTTTGTTCAGATTGTTCAAGTTATGGGTTTCTTAATGCCTCAATTAGGAGACGAGGCGATGGGTACCAATAGGGTGCCAAGCTCCACTCCCAGGAGAGGACTCCCTGACCATAGGCTACCTAATATATGGGTGGCTGTGTTGCTGAGGGAGATCCTCTTAGGCAAAGGTATGGCACAAGTGTTAAAGTGTGGGGAGGTAGTTAAAAGAAAAGTTATGGAGACCACAAGGCCTACAATAGGTATGGCAAATGTGACATATAGGGTTGGAGTTGAGGGACGGGTGGGTGGAGGGGACTGGTATTACCAAAAGACGCTGACTGGTGGTTATCTTGTTACCAAACTACACCTTTTATTGCTCTGGCTAGGGCTGCAATATTTTTTAATAAGCATAATAGATGGCGGGTAAAGATATGATTACGGCTACCTCCTGGAATGTGAGGGGTTTGAACTCGCCCATTAAAAGGAAAAAAATCCTAGCCCGACTAAAATCTTTGAAATTGCATATAGCCTTCCTGCAAGAAACAAAACTGACCCATATAGAATCCAAGAAACTGATGAGGGAATGGGTGGGCTGGGAAGTTCACAGTGCAGCTTGCAAAACCAAAAGGAGGGGTCACTATTTTATGCCATAAAAACCTAAAATGGCAGTTGCGAGAGCATAGGGCAGACAAGGAGGGGAGATGGGTAATAGGCAGAATTAATACCCCCACGGGAAAATTCTTTTAGAAAATCTTATGCCCGAATGAGGACTCACCGGAGGTCTTTCATAAATTTTCACAGGAACTAATGGGGATGGTGACGGGGGAGATGGACATTAGACTAGGGGGGAACTTCAATCTGACATTGGATGCCCTCATGGATAGATCCGACTCTAAGCCCAGCTCTCACCCCCGGGCCAGCAAAGCCCTGAAAGACTTACTTACTATGCATAAATTGCGAGATATTTGGAGGCTTGCTCATCCAACTATGAGGGACTATACATACTTCTTGGAAGCCAAATAAGCTGCCAGCAGGCTAGATTACTGGTTTACTTCATTGAATGTTTCAAGTAAGATTCTAAATGTAAATACAGCTCCCTTGTACTTGTCCGATCATGCCCCACTGATGCTCTCTGTGATGCCACCTACCTCCTGCCCCAAGTCAGTGAACTGGAGGCTCGACCCCCTCCTGTTAAATGAGAGTGAATTTAGGGAATGGCTTCAAAGTGAGGTGAGGACTTACTTTTCAGACAATCAGAACACTGCCCAGCTAAGGAGCTTCGAACAGGGGATTGCTGAGAGCCTTAAGAGGTAACGCCTCCTTCCAGCCTGCTTGTGGAGTGGTCTTACCCCATCTGCGCTGTGCATGGACTGCCCTGCCCCAGGCACCCACCCAGGGGTGTCGCTCTATTTATTATTGCCTACAGGTCACATGACACATCATGTGACCTACCCCTATTTTTACTAAGTGTCCACTTTCCCATTTGCAGCTTATACACTCAGACCACTAGGGGTTGCTGCATTCCTGCTCCTCTCCTAATCCTTTCTGCTGCCTTTCTCTTCTCTTCTAATCTTTACTCCCTCCTTTCCACCTCCTTTCCCATTGGCCCTCCATTAGTCCCCTTGCAAGTCTCAAACCCTGTACCCCCAACTCCAAAGTCTGTAGCCCATCCACTAAGCCAACATCTACCTCTATTTGTTAGCTTTTAACCCTTCCTTCTTCCTACCTAGAAAGAAAAATACTTGCCCTTTCTCCCACTGCAGTTCTCAAACCCAGTACCCTTGCTATCAGTCTACAGCTCTACCACTTAACCACCATATCTTGCTAGTTTATCCTTACTTTCTAAGGCTCTCATAGTCTCTGACCCCCATAGTCTGCTAAAAAATATTTCTTTCTTTGTACCACTGCAGGCCTCAAGCCCTGCACCCCTACCACTCAGCCATCGTATCAGACTATTGTCAGCTATACTGTAAGACTCTCAAAGCTTCTAACCCCCATAGTCTGCCAAAATTGTATTCTTGTGCCACTACAGGCATCAAACCCTGCACCCTTGCTACCACAATCAGCAGCTCTACCACTCAGCTATCACATTCAGACTGTTGTTAGTTATAGGTTTTAAGGCTCTCAAAGCCTCTAACCCCCATAGCCTACTAAAATAATATCTTTGGTGCTACTGCAGGCTTTGAACCTTGCACCTTTGCTACCAGACTCAGCAGATCTGCCACTCAGCCACCATATGTGTCTCTTGCAACCTCTGGCCGCCTCCCTAATCCACAGCGACGGGTTAGGAAGCCCACCTCAGTCCGGGAAAGCCGTGTGTGCCGCCATTGGCCCAGCACACTCGGAGCTCTACCCGATTGGTCCTTGCCCTCTGTGCCTGATCATGATTGGCTGCAGCGACCGCTGACTCCGTGGCCGAGCTCAGGGCTGCTGTGCCCATAGACTAGCATTGCGCTCTGCCACAGTTTTTGTCACGGCACCGACCTCACTATCTCCTGGTCTCCTACAGACCAGGGGGCTGGACTGTTATTTTCTGCCCCAAGCGTAGCTGCCCGGTGGTTGCTAAAAAACAATTTGTTTATCTGCTGATAGTGTACACTGTTTACTGCTGAATCCGACAACTGTTCTAACTGTATTTTACTTCTGCTGTGCACTGACGAATCCGAGGACTGTATTTTTGCTGAGTTATATTTCCTGCCTAATTCTGCTGCCCTCCTGTAACTGTCTCTGTCCTCTGCTCTCGGGGCCTGAATTCCCTCCCCCACCCCCACTCGCTCGCCTACCTGCCTAAATCCTCTTTTTTTCTCTCTTTGCTCCTCTGCCCTCACGTTTTAGTACATCCACCTCAGCCTTCCTCGCAGCTCCTTTCTCTTCCCTCCACAAACTATGCCTTCCTTCCCTACTATCCCCTGCCTCCCTCTCCTCCTTTTTGTCCCTCACCCCATTGCTCCAGCTCCCTCCATCCTGCTTTCCATCCCCCCCGCATAGCTATAAGCATAATCTCTGCTATAGCCACACTTGCACCATGCTACCTGACAACTTTCTCACCCCTAGGGCTCACCACACCACACTGTGCCCACACCTTCATACCAGGGTGCAGTGTGCCCTGCTACCACCACAGCTCACTACGCTCCTGTTTTGCATGCACAAAACTTCTGCAGACAAACCCTCCTAAATCAAGTACCACAAGTTCTCCCGGAGAGAACTGCGCCTGGCCACCCTGAAACTCCTTCTCCTACTCCTGCTATTATCTGAAAACATTCACCTTAACCATGGCCCTCGGTCTTCCATGAACTCCACCCAAACCAAGCTCCTTGGCGCTCTCTCCATTATCTGCCTCAACATCTGCAGCTTATTATCTAAATTTGATCAACTACAAGCCTTTGCAAATGCCCACCAACCTGATATCCTGGTGGTAGTAGAAACCTGGCTCACCCCCTTGGTTCCTGATCATACAATCTCCATCCCTGGCTACACTATCTTTAGGCTTGACCGAAAATTGAAACCAGGAGGGGGCTGCGCCCTTTACCTAAAAGACAACCTGATGGGCACACTGCCCACACTGACCTACCAACACCAAATGCCCAGCTATTGCATATCAAAATCCTGCTTGGAGCTCAGCACAAAGCCCTCTCGGTCATCATCATTTATATCCCCGCAAAAGAAAAGGGACCGGGCCTCCATTCAGTACTGGAGTACATCAAATCACTTCCACCCGACTCTGAAGTCATCACACTTGGTGACTTCAACACAAACTGGTTGGGACCTGATGCTGGTGACACCAGGGACATGGTCACATCAGCAAACCTCACACAGATATTGGACTCCACAACTAGAATGAGCTACAAAACTGGCACCAGCACTCTACTGGACTGGATCCTGACTACTCACCCCTCCCGGATCACAAGCTTCACCGTACTGCCTGACTCTCTCAGTGACCATTCCCCCGTCAGCTGCACCTGGTCAGACAAATTCTGGAAATCTCCACCAAAGGTTATCCTCAGCAGAGTCCTACCCCGTGTGAAGCTAACCCACCTAAAATCACACCTACTAAATCAAGACAGGTCCCCCATCAACCTGGCCCCCGATGCAAATACAGCCCTTGATCAATTCATACGCATTTTCAATGAAGCTTGCAACATCTTTGCCCCACCAAAAAAGTGAAAAATTAAACCCCTCTGCAATCCTTGGCTCACGGGTTCCCTCTTAAAGAAGCTGAAATACAGGGAACCCCTCTGGGAACTAGCACGAGAAACTGGAAAACAGGCGGACATCCAAAATTTCAAAAGAGCTAGAAATGATTGCACCAAATCCATACGCCAACAGAAATCTGAATACTACAAGACTGCACTCGCTGACACATGAGGAAATGCAAGAGCATTCTGGAATAACATTAAAGATGTTACCGGGAAGGAGTCCAAATCACCCCCTACTGCTATCACAATAAATGGGAATACTATCCTGGACCTAAAAGTCATAGCCAACACCTTTAATGATGCCTTCACCGACCTCAGCAGCATCCTCCCCCCTGATTTTTCAATGACAGTGACCCCTCTTCCCACCCATCAGTCATCACCTAAAAATTGTCCCCTTTCTACTTCAGAGCAGTAAATAAAATACCGCCAGGAAATACATTTCCAAAGCCATCAAAAACACTAGAGCAAGTGCTGACACACTGGACCTCAAACTTCTGTCCCTCACTCTGACGAGGTTCTGGGGCCTCACCAGGATCTTTAATCTCCCTCTCTCTCCAGCCAATTCCCTGACAAATGGAAGGCAGCAACTGTCACACCTATCCACAAAGGTGGTGACTGGACCTCCCATGTGAACTACCGACCTATATCTATCCTGCCACCCCTCTCTAAGGCCCTGGAAAGGATAGTAGCAGACCAGCTCACTGATCATCTGGACAAGTACAGCATCCTTTGCCGGCAGCAACATGGATTTAGAAAAGAACACAGCACTGCCACAGCACTTCTTGAGTTTATGGGAGCCATACACAACTCCCTTGATCAGGGTCGCCTAACTGGAGCTACATTCATCGACCTGTCAAGGGCTTTTGACACTGTCCACCACCGTCTCCTGCTTAATCAGCTACTGAACATTGGCCTCTTTGCAGAATCGGTGAAATGGTTCAATAGCTATCTTGACAACAGGTCCCAATGTGTAAAAATATCAGGAGTGGTCTCCAACAATAAACAGGTTCTCTCCGGTGTCCCCCAAGGTTCCATCCTGGGCCCATTGCTGTTCAGCCTGTTCCTCAACTCCCTCCCCAACTCCACCACTCAGCAAGTCATACTCTATGCAGATGACACAGTGATTCTTGCCTCTCATCATGACCCAAGCCACCTGCAACAAACCCTTCAACACGGCTTCACCTCTGTTGAAAGCTGGTTAAAAGAACATAAGTTAATCCTTAACCAGAAAAAAACGAAGATCATGATTTTCACCAGCCACCACAACAAGCACAAACACCACCAACTCTCCTTATACACCTACCTTGGGGACTCCCTGGAGCAGGATGGCTCCTTCAGATACCTAGGAATCACCTTAGGCCCACACCTGTCCTTTGGAACCCATATAACCAATGTCTCTAAAACTGTGAATACTAGACTGGGCTTACTCTACCGGCTTCATCGGCACCTGACTAAAGAGGCCCTCTTTGCCGCAGGTCAAAGCTCCATCATCTCCCAGATTGACTATGGTCTTGTCATCTATGGCACTGCCACTACCACTGCACTCAGAAGGATTACTACCACCCTAAACAAGGCCTGTCGACTCATCACTGGGGCTGAACGGGCTCACACACACCTGTGACCTCTACTCACAAGCTAACTTGCTTCAACTTGATAATAGACTTCAGTACCAAACCTGCATGGTTGCTAAGAAAATACAGTTGGGAACTGCCCCTCCCAGGGTCTGTTCACTCCTTCAAATGAAAACCAGCTCCAGAATTACTAGAGGATCAAAGCCACAACTTTTCCGTATCCCTCACTGCCGCAGAGCCATTGGCCAGTGTTCATTCACCTACAGGGCACCCACTTGGTTTAACGGTCTTACCAATGATACTATCAATACCACTGGACTAGGGTCCTTCAAATCCAGGCTCCAAAATGCCCTGGTCGCTTCCTGCATCTACGACTGTCATGGATAATGTCTATGCAACACCGCTCCTCTACCACCCTATTATAGCTAGCTCCTTACATAACGCACTTGCCCTAGTCTGGCCTCTGCCCCATCTGCTCTACAGCACCTGACAATGTCACCTTCCTGGCTGCTTCACCCCACCCTCTCCATATCCTTACCTACCCCCACCTCTTCTCCTTCTCATTTCTTACCTCCCGCCTTTGCCCCTTCCATTTCTTTCTACCACCCCTCCCCTCTTGTCCTTTTCCTTTCCACTTTACCCTCTCCTGTCTGTTCAAATTACTTTGATATCCTTTACCCTTATTTGTGTAACAATTTTGTCTATTGTCATGTGATACCAATGTCTTAACGTGGAACCTTTGTAAAAGAGCCCTGGTCTCAAAGGTAATTGTAATCCTAGAATTGAAATAAATAAATAAATAAATCCTCCCGGGTCCGCCTCTGCTGCTGCTGCTGCTGTTTGAGAAGCGTTCAAAGTGAATCTAAGAGGCCGAATTATAAGTTATGCCTCTCACCGCAGAAAACAGAGGGAAAAAGAAACTAAGGTGCTAGAAAAATCTCTGGGTGATAAAGAAAGGAATATAAGCAAGACCCCCAAAAACTTCAGGACCTAGAGTTCTTACATGAGCTATTGGCACTGAGAATGAAACTAAATACGTTAGCCTCCTGTGAGGTAGAATTCCAGATTTTAAGATTAAAACACAAGTATTGGGCAGGGGGTGAAAAAGCTGGGAAGCTGCTGGCATACAGTTTGAAGAAACAACAAGCTGATAAGCATATAGCGCAATTGCAGGATAGTAAAGGGGAAATATTTAGTAAACCGGACTCAATAAACAAAATCATGTTATCCTTCTATGACTCCCTGTATAGCTCACATATTACCCAAGATAAAACCAAATTTGATAAATTCATAGAGGGCATGAAACTTCCCAAACTTACAGAAGCCCAGTGTGAGCAATTGGAGGGGTCCATAGAAGTGAAGGAAATTAGGGATGCAATTAATAAAATGGCTACATGGAAAGTCCCGGGGGGGGGGATGGATACGCAGTAGATTTTTATAAGGTAATTCAAGAATCTGCCGCTGTTCCTATGAGGGATATGTTATAAGAGGCTCTAGCAAAGGAGATACTTCCACCCACCCTTAGAGAAGTGATTATTACAGTCCTCCCGAAGGAAGGGAAGGACCCCAACCTTCCAGCAAGCTATAGGCCTATTTCACTTATAAATGCAGATGCTAAAATCCTGGCAAAAGTATTAGCATTCCATAATCCTTCCATGTTTAATTCATACCTCTCAAGTGGGCTTTGTAAAGCGCTGGGCCAGTACTGATCACCTTAGATCTTTAATATCTCTCATACAAATGGTGGGGCAAATCCACACCCAGCAGCAGCCATCTCGGTGGACTTTGAGAAGGCCTTTGACTCAGTCGAGTGGGACTTCCTGCATGCTATACTACAACACTATAACTTTGGTACTGTCTTTAGAAGCTGGGTCAAAACTCTTTATACAGCCCCCAAGGCAAGATTGCTGACAAATAATATTCTTTCAGATCCAATTGAACTGCACAGGGATACCAGGCAGGGGTGCCCGTTGTCCCTCATGTTATTTGTACTAGTTATAGAAGCCTTAGCCAGTGCAGTTAGGGAGCACCCGATGATTAGGGGTATACGTATGGGAAATGTTTCTTGCCACGCTTTATTGTATGTGGATGATTGTCTTCTTTTAACTGAGAATTTTCATACATGTGCACAGTTCATAGTAAAATTACTGCAAGCATTTTCAGACATCTCAGGTCTAAAAGTTAACCAGGGCAAAACAGAGGTACTCCCCTTGAATTCCAAGCTCTCCTTCGAGGACATCTCCCGGGTGGGCCTGGTTTCCGCTCGGGGAAGCATAAAATATCTGGGGATTAAGATCCTACCATTTGTTTCCTCTTTGCCAGAGGCTAATCTTGCTCCACTGGTTAATAGTCTAAAGGAGGAGACTCTACAGTGGAAGAAATTAAACCTATCCTTGCCAGGCAAGGTAGCAGCAATTAAAATGATGCTGGCACCAAGGGTCTACTATGTTCTATCCCATCTTCCAATCATAATTCCAAAAAAATGGTTCCAAAAACTAGACACCAAAATGAGTGTCTTTCTGTGGGAAAATAAAGCCCCTCGGTACAGTAGAGCCAAGCTTCAAGCTCCTTGGATTAAGGGTGGCTGGTCCCTTCCTCATTTTCAACATTATGCCTATGCCTTCTCAGTGGCTAACATGCTTAAATTGTTTTGAGTACCTCCTGAAGCCTTGCCATCCTGGGCAGCAATTGAAAGTGGGGCCCTTATGGGGAATCATCTCTCAGGGTATTTGGGCAACTACCCTCCCTCTTCTGTCTGCCATTGAATGACTATTAAGGCTGCCCATTGGGCCTGGCATCAATTTGGGGTCATTAGCAAATCATGCCTGAATCTAGAAAGTTTCTTACCATCTGGAATAACTCCAGTTGGACAATTAATCAAAGACCCTTTTTGTGGGAATCCTGGAAAGAAAATCAGATCAATCAGTTCAGTGATATCCTAATGGATGATGGGTATACCCTGGATAGGTTTGCGTCTTTACAAAGAAGGTATAACTTGGGGAAAACAGAATTTTGGAGATACTTGCAGCTTAGGCATCTCTATACAGGCTGGCTTCATAGGGGGTGCCCTTGTGTTATATGTCACTCCGAGGACAGAACCTTTGGTAAAAGAATGCCTGTGACTAGATGGGTACAAGGGAAGAAAGGCTTAGCTGGCCAGATTTATAGATTCATGAGAGGTGACCTCCCTGACCCCTCACTGTTGGCTAATATGAGATGGCAGATCATGTTAGGTTCTGCTATAACAGAGGAAGAATGGAAGAGTAGTTGGATGATGGTTAAAAGGGCTTGTGTTGACCACCGGAGCTTTCTGATCCAAAACAAAGTATGCACCTCTGGTACTGCACCTCAGCAGTACTACATAAAATGGGCCTAATACAGGAAGATGTGTGCTGGAGGTGTGATGCCCAAGGGGCAGATTTGTTTCATGTATTATGGCAGTGTGACTCCATATGTCTCTTATGGTCTGAAGTAGCCCAAAGCTACTCCAGTATTCTTGCCCGACGAATCCTTAATTGGTCAATACTTTGGGTTCTGGGGATCTCTCCCCCTGATTGCAGAGTGACTGGCCCATGCCTTGCATGGCTTTTGCAGGCATCTCTAGAGGTTAAACAGCTTATAACTATGTAAATGGAGAACTAAGGAGGTCCCCTCCCTCACGGATTGACTGGTGGCTATGGCTAAGCTAGCTAACTATGTCAGGCTTACACACCTAGCTAGCGATACTCTGCATATTTACTTGGAGAGATGGTCCCTATTTATGCACATCATTCGGGGTACATCATCCATCCCCATTGACACTAGTGGCAAGGACCTGCTAAAGCCCCCATGAAGGTCTCCCCCCCCCACCACGCGCTTTGCTACTGATAATACTGGGTAAGGGAAAGAGTCCCTCCCCCCAATCATAGTCCCACCTGATGTTAGATGCCCTCTGTCTTTCATATTAACTGTTCAGTTTGTTGCATGACCATACAGTAGGCATAGGATCTTCAGTGAAACAAGAAATCCTTTATTTGAGATTCAATGTATTTAGGACATAGTATGTAATATGTTGTTTGCATTCCCTTTCATATGAAGAATGTAACTGTTGTTGTGTCTCTATAACTAAATAAAAATTTAAACTGCAAAAAGATACAGGGGCAGAGGGCATTTCTTCATGGAGAGGGTGGTGGAGCCCTGGAACAGACTACCAGAGGGAGTGGTGGTGGCTAAATTGGTGGAAGATTTCAAGAGGGCATGGGACAAGAATATGGGGCTGAGTATCGGGGTCAGGGCAAGGGCTGGCAGGAAGGGGGAGGTGTAGGGGGGAAAAAAGGCAGACTAGATGGGCCAGTATGGTCCTTTTCTGCCGTCAAGCTTCTATGATTCTATGATATGTACAACATCAACATAGTTGAAAAGGGGAAGGATTGTCCTGGTGAGAGGATCTGATGAACTGGGAGGGAGAGGGCATCTTTGTCTCTATATAGTGCACCCAGTTTGTGGTGGAGTTTGGAATGAATGTGACTTATGTGAGTGGAGAAATCAGGGTGACTGTCAAGCCAGACTCCAGGATACTTGTAAGCAGGGACTATGTCTAAAATAGTGCCATCAAGAGTGGAAAAAGAGGGTGAGTGTGTGGAGATTGGTTTGTCTGTGGGGTATACCAAAGTTCATAGAGATTTATTTTGATTGTGTTTACATTTAGCTGATTGTCCTGGAACCAGTTCAGGACACAACTGAAATCAGCTTGAAGTAGGGAAGATACCTCGGAGGCTGAAGGGCTGGAAGAATAAAGGATAGTATTACCTGCATAGAGGTGAATATAGGAGTGAGAGCATACTAGAGGGAAATCATTTAGGAAGATGGAAAAGAGGATGGAACCTAGGCTAGAGCCTTGGGGCACACCTGCTGGGATGGGGGGAGAGTATCTCCAGTCTGGACTCATTGGGATCGGCCTGATAGGTAGGAGCAGAACCATTTGACAGTAAGGGGGGAGAGACCTGCTAGTTTTAGTTTCTCAAGAATGAGTGAATGGGAGACAGAGTCGAATGCCTTGGCAAGTTCTATAAATATGGATGAAGTAAGGTAACCTTGATCCATACCAGTGAGGATGGCATCTGTCACATGGAGTAACAAGGAGACAGTGGAATGTTTTTTTCTGAAACCTAACTGATAAGGGGACAGGAAATTTGTGGAGGTGAGGACATTGGTGAGTCTGTTTAGGACAAGGGATTAGTGGAGCTTGGCCAAGACAGGGAGGAATGAGATGGGGCGGTAGTTATCTGGTTGAGCCCTATCTCCATCTTTATGAAGGGGGTTACTTTAGCAGATTTCCAGGCCTGGAGGATGAAGCCAAGGGTGAAGGAGGGATTAAGGAGATGAGACAGAGGGTGGGAAATGGCTGGGGCACAGATCTGTAGGAGGAGAGGGTCGAGCCCATCAGGACTGGATTTGCATGGGTTTAGAGATTTGAGGGCATAGAATGCCTCCTGAGCTGTGACAAGGGAAAATGAAATACCTTTTAGGTAGGGAAAGATGGAGGTGCTGTGATGGGGTGTGGGGTGGGTGATGGGGAGAGGGTGGGGAGGGAAGGACAGAGATGGAGGATAAGGTGCAGGTAGGAAAGAAATGATTTAGGTGGTGGCAACAGTGAAAGGGTCAGAGATTAGGGTGTTGTTAATGAGGAGAGAGGCCGGAGGGGGAGCTAGGTGTGGGGTTAAGAAGGGTGGAGAGAGTATGCCAAAACTTATGGGGGAGTTGTGATTTTCATGTAGCGTGTTCTTGAAGTAGTGTGACTTAGCAGTCCTGCTAGCTTTTGTGCAAGCTTTTCTAAAGAATGAGCATTTAAAATGAATAAAAGAAATGCCTGCCCTGGACCTGAAGTCTCCCCCCTCCCGAAATTTGGTGTGCACTGCAATATGCAGTCCAGATGAAAAAGCCAGGGAAGGTAATAGGCCAGACTCTGCACAGAATATTGTTTTTTCACATTTTTATGTTGATTGCGCGCATGCGCAAGAAACATGTTGTGACAGGTTTCTCCAGAAGCAGGTTGTGGAGGCGTGGCACTGTTATGGCCAATGCCCCCACAGCCTGCAAAGACTTGCCCCGCTTCCCCCAATGCCATGGCACGTTGCTGCTGACACTAGTTCAGCCAGCATGCCACAGCTTTCTAAAAAATCAGCCACTGCAATCAGGGACTGCCTCATCATTGCAGCGTCAGCCATCCGCTGCAATGAGGGAGCGACCCATCATTGCAGGGCGGGATGTAAACCCTGAGATTGTTTGTGAACATGGCGGCGGCTTGCCGCCATGTTCACAAACGATATAACCCCCCCACCACGTGTAGTTGCCGACGGGGGCCCCAATCCCTGTCAGCTTTGGTGGTCTTTTGTTGCCGACGGGGGAGCCCAGTCCCCGTCGGCATTCTGTGTCCCCCCCCTTTTGTTCCTGCCGACGGGGTGGCCAATCCCCATCGGCTGTAGTGTTCCCCATTTGTTTTGTTGCTGACGGGAGCCCTCCCCATCGGCATTCTGTAACCCTTTTGTTGCTGCCGACGGGTGCCCAATCCCCGTCGGCATACTGTTACCCTCCCCTACTCGCTTACCCATCGGGGTGCCTAATCCCCCGTGCCAGCTACTGCTGCCCCGTCAAGAAAGTTTTGCTGGCACACTGGGATCCCACCCCAGTGTGCCAGATGCCCCTGCAAATTAGAAACAGTCTCGCCGACGCCTGTTTTTTTTTTTTTTTTTTAATCCTGGAAAAGGAAACCGTCTCTCGGCGCCACCCTGCTTTCCATCCGCAACCCGCGATCCACCCACTGCACGCCCCTGCTTCCTGACACACCCTCACCCTATACTTACCTTAGGAGCTCCGGCGCACGATCTTCGTGGACCGGAACACGCCTGCACTCTTAAAGCCACCGCGAACTGAGGAAATGCCGGTAAACTGTATAATGTAATACATAGGGTTTTTCAGCTTTACTGCATATCTCGGCATTTTGGGATTTTTCCACCAAATTTTCAACATGGTTTTTTGGGACCCCTCCTCATGAATTCTTGAACTGTCAGGCTTAATCAGCCCGAAAGGTGATTTCACGGTCACCGCGCCGGAATCACCTTTCGGGCTGATTAATGAAACGACAATGCCAGTGTTCGTAGAGGTGGGCTCTCAAAAGCCTATGCTGCAAATTTGGTGGAAAAATCCCCAAAATGGCTGTTTTAATGAAAGTGCACTGCGCAGCTGTTACGCACGCCCAGAATCTCTCATGAATTTGGCCATATTTTCATGCCAGATTTTCAACATTGGCATTTGTCACACCTCCTTGTGAACAGTATAGCTGTCATTGTTCACATCCTGGCGGAAATGTGTTTTCGCACTCTGGTGCAGAATAGCGTCACTGTGGGAAATCAGTGTTCGGGACAGATTAAAAATGACAGTGCCACTGTTCATGAGTAGAGGTCCTGAAATGGCTATGCTGAAAATTTGGCAATGATACCCCATAAAATGACTATGTTACTAGCGCGGCGCTGGCGTAGTTTGCACGCAGTCTCAGAATTTCCGCGAATTTATAATATTTTCTTTCACCAGGAAAGGCAACACTGAGCAACAAGATGCTCATCTCCCGTGTGAACTGGGGAGGGGTACAAGGGGGTTGGATAACACGCAGGTTATCAACTGAGAAAATAACAGAGGCAAATAGCAGCATATGGATACAATTGCATTAAACTACAAGCAACAACACGTGGAGTACATTGAATATTGTATGGCGCATATAACAATTACCTGACATATAGCAGCAATACAAGAGAACATTTAGCACACTGTAATATGCAGATATAAGTAACAGGAGACATAGAACATATGATGGTGCAGGACAAAAAGGCACAGGACAAAAGTGCATAGGTTGGGGCTATATGCCAGCATTTATAGCAAAGCTAAGGCTGCTGGTCAGCAGTGGGGAGGGGAGCAATTGGCATATGGCTGAATCAGGTACAGGAGCAATTAGTGGTGAGGAAGTTAGCTAGGGCAGTAGAAAGAGAGTGGGCAGAGGAGGAATGCTGAATTTGAGGTGGGAGATCATTCCATAGCTTGGGTAACCGGTGTGAGAAGGCAGCTTGCCCAGCAGTAGTCTTCCACCTCGGAATTGATAGTTGGCTGTAGACGCAGGATCTAAGATAATGGGCATGGGAGGGGGCAGCTGAGAGCACAGAGGAGAGGTAGGAAGAGATGGTGCCAAGCCATAGGTTAGATACATATTTAGCACAGTGTGAAATGTGGTGGTTTCTGAGGGACGGTAGTGCCGGGGAACGGTAGAGGTCGCAGTGGTGAGTAAGGGGTGAGGCATTGAGAGCAAAGCGGCACAAGGCATTAAAAAGTGTGTCTATCTTAGATAGGGTGGACTTAGGGGCTGCACCGTAAACAATGTCACAGTAATCAAAGGAGGGAAGTATTATCTTCTGGACCAGTTCATGTCGGACGGGGGGAGGGAGGCTACTGCGGTTCCTATAAAGTGCACCGAGCATGGGGTGCAGTTTTTTTGAAAAATCATCGATGTGGTCTGAGAAGGAAAGATGGCAGTCGAGCCATACCCCCAAGTAGTGGAATGAGGAGACATGTTAGTGTTTTTGACCATTCGGGGTGTGGAACTAGGGAAGGGATGGGAGTCTGGACAGGTGTTGCCGTGTGCCAAAAGTCATCATGACAGTTTTTTTTTACATTTAGGGAGAGCTGAACCATTGCTGTACTTTGTTGAAGTTGGCTTGGAGGTTAGGAGCTTCAGGGTCGGAGCCTGAGGAGAAGAGTACAGTGTCATCTGCATACATGTGGATTGAGGTAGTACAGCAGATGAGCGGTAAGTCATTTAGGAATATAGAGAACAGAATGGGTCCCAGAACTGACCCCTGGGGTACACCGGTAGTTAAGGGAAGGGGGCAGGAGATAGCATTTGCGACTCTAACGGACTCGGTTCTGCCAGAGAGGTAAGTTCTGAACCAGTTGGTCGCAGCAACAGAGAGGCCTGATTCAGCGAGACAAGAGAGCAATATGGGGTGGGAGACAGTGTCAAAGGCTTTCGCAAGGTCGATGAAGGCGGCTGAGGTGATCAGCCCACTGTCCATACCAGTCAGGATGGAGTCGGTAAACCTTATCAGGGAGGATGCGGTGGAGTGTCCCTTTCTGAAACCTGACTGATAGGGTGTGAAGAAATTAAAGTCGGTGAGGAAGGAAGTAGGTTTGATGAGCACAAGGTGCTCTTGTAGTTCTGCTAGTACTGGGAGGAGGGAAATAGGGCGGTAGTTGGAGGGGGAGGTGGGGTTACCTCCTTTTGGGAGGGGGATGACAGTGGCATGCTTCCATGCTTGGGGGATGGCAGCAGTGGCAAAGGATTGGTTTAAGAGTTTGGCAAGTGGAGTTGCTATGGCGGTGGCGGAGAGGTAGAGAAGTTTAGGGTCCAAGCCATCTGGGGGTTTGCCTTTTGAAGAGTTGAGAGAAAGTAGCGCATCTAGGGCATTCACTGCAGAGATGTCATTGAAGGAAAAGGAGCGAGGCCTAGTTAGGTTCGTTACCTCTGTAGAGGGTGCGATAGGTGCAGGGTTTGGCAGGGCAGAGAAGAGAGTGGCAGCACAAGTGGAGAAATATATGTTGAACTCAGTAGCGACTGCTGTTGGCTCAGCAAGAATGGAGTTGTTAATATTTAGAATTGCAGTGAGATTGGCAGCTGGTGGGGTGAAGAGGAAATGAATGACCTTCCAGAATTTTGAGGGGTTATTTAGGTTGGACTGTAGGGAGTTGCTGAAGTACTCTGCTTTAGCTAGGCGAGTGGCTCTGGTACACTTGTTTCAGAGCATGCGGTATGCTGAGAGATGTTGTGGGAGGCATGAGGATTTGTACATTTTCCAGGCTTTGTCATGGGCGGTTTGACATGCAACCAGTTCTTGGGCGATCCACGGCAGGTGGTTGCCTCGTACTCTTGTATATCGCAGCGGGGCATGTTTGTCCCAGATGCTGAGGAAAGTGTCTTTAAAGTGAAGAAAGACGTCATCAATGGGGCCCATTTAGCTAGATTCTGGTGTTTGATTTTTAAAATGCCAACATTTTTATGAGTTTTTCACACTTTGTAGTTCGTAGGGAAAAAAACAAGATGGAGAAAAAGGATTGGCCGCTCATGAAAAAGAATCCTTTTTCGTGAGACCAAATTCTTTGTCATACTTTCTCCCTCTATTCTGAAAAGTGATCTTCCCATTGAAAACAATGGGAGTTTAAAAATGTAATAACGTCACAACGGATTAATATTTTTTCACAAAACAAATGCATGGCAATTCTGTTACGAAAGCTATTTCTACCATAAAAATCACACCAAAAGTTTACACTGCCTGGACACAAGGTGATGAGAAACAATTGCAAAAAATGGTGACTTTTAAGGGTTTTACACTATCTAGCTTTCAGAAACCATACATACAACCACAGCAAAACTTGCCACTTCAAGAGATCTACCCCATGGGACAGTGCATACCAAATTTTGTGCAAATCCACTGATCGGTTGCAAAGTTATTAAAGTGCAAAATGTTAGGTTTAACATTAAACAGGCTACTCAACCCTAACTATATATATATTTTTTAACATTCCATATTTATGCTTATGCCCTTTAATGGTCTACTTTCTATCACTTTTCCCTGCTGCTTTAGTGTATATAGGCAAGCAAACAGATGGGATCCCATCCTTTTACCAGTAGTTTCAGGAATGCAGAATGAAACTGACTAGTTGCTGGATTTTCAGACAAGCAGTTCTGCAGTAAGCTGAAACTGTTCAAATGTCTTAGTAGGCCCCATACCCAACAATCAAACAGAAGAGACATACACAGTGCTTTGGAGAAAATGTCTAGAACCATGCATTTACTGAAATCAATGATCTACATCAGTAACATGGCATGTGCAGCTTGGTAGTGTCAACAAGCCGTTAGGTGGTCACCACCATAAACCAGTCTGTTTCATACCCCCAAGGACCATGCATGTGGACCTGCTCTTTCCCAAAGGGTAATGCCTCTGGAGGGACCATGGCTTCCGAAGCATAATGAATGGCTCAGAGCTTTGTGATGTGCACCCATCAGCTGATGCTACACACGCAGGGAAGCCCAAAATGGCTATCCCATGATGGTCCCTCAATCACTGGGACCTTGCCTCCTTCCAGCCTTGGGAAGAACCCATCTTTTTCAGTAGTAGATTCCCCCCTCTACCTCCTTGGTACACTCCTTGCGAGACTACCATGCTACAACAGGATGACAAAATCGATCCCCTCCAAACAGCCATGTTAACAATTCTCCAGTACACCATGTAATCATGCAGAGATCGGTGCTGGGGCCAGTGTTGTTCAATGTCTTCATAAATGACATCAGGGAAGGCATTAAAGGCACAATTTGCTTGTTTGCAGATGACACCAAACTCTGTGGGAAAGTGGACACCAAGGAGGGGATACAGGATCTCATGGAGGACCTCACCAGACTACAGACTTGGTCAGAAATCTGTCAATTTAGTTTCAATACCAAAAAATGCAAAATAATGCACATAGGGGCCAAAACCCTAGGATAGAGTATTATATAGGAAGGGTTCAGGTAACTGCTTCCATAAAGGAAAATAATCTAGGGGCAGTGATTACGAGTGACGTGAAACAAACCTCTCAATTTAAAAAGGCAGTGGCAAAGGCTAACATGATGCTGGGGTGTATTGCAAGGGGATTCAGTAGTAGGCAGAGCAAGGTTATTTTACCATTGTACAGGTCTTTGATGAGACCACATTTAGAATATAGGGTGAGGTAACTTACCTTAAGAAGGACATCAGCATGCTGGATGGGGTTCAGAGGAGAGCAACCAGGATGATCGAGGGGTTACAGGACAGATCCTATGAGGAGAGGCTGGGAGCCCTGGGGATGTACTCCCTGAAAGAGAGGAGGCAAAGGGGTGATATGATAGAGACCTGCAAGTACATGAAGGGAATTAACAGAGTGAAAAGGAAGAGTCTCTTTAAAATGAGTGACAACAGCACCACTAGGGGGCACAGACTAAAATTGATGGGGGAAGGGAGATTCAGAAGGGATATAAGGAAGCATTTCTATACAGAGAGGATGGTGTCCACCTGGAATGAGCTGCCAGAGGAGGAGGTGGTATGAGCAAGGGCAGTGGGAGCATTCAAGAGAGCTTGGGACAAGCACAAAGTGAACCCTTGGGACCAAGGAAGGAGAGAAGGGAGGAGAGGAGGGACAGTTGGGGCAGGGTCATTGGTGTAATTGTAAGGCCAGAACCTGCATCACTTACTAGCAGATGCAATAGACCAGGTGGTCTTCTTCTGCTGGCTCTTTTCATATGTTCGTATGTAACTCTGCTAGGAACATATCATAACCTTCATCTGACACCTGTACTCTATCACATGCTTCCAGCTGAGGTAGCGTTGAGATTATTTCATCATGTCTTAGCACCATTTCACCTATAATATCCATAAAAGTCTGCATGGCCATGTTAACCATCCTGCAGGCTTTCTTAATTGACACCAGATTCCTGGCATTACACCATCTTTGCCTGTATATAATGGGCAACCAAACCAGCACCACCCCCAGTCAGGTTTCCTTGAGCAACCACAGGTCATCTTTGATCTGGCATAGCAACCACAACAATTTCTCCAACCCTAAGTCACTGCCAACCAGGTGAACCACTAATACTTGTTTATGTTTTTTTATTATTCTTTGGTAACCAGGTAAGGCCTACTGGGCCCAAAGGACCACTGAGGAAGTTATAACTTCTTTAAGGTCACACAGTATTCAAGTGGAGGTAGCGGAATCAAACCCAATTCTGCTGGATGTAATAATCTTCATTTACAGCTTGTCTTCTTGACTATATTGCCAGCCCACTTTCAGGAGGGTCTTTGGCTATGCTTCAGATGTGACCCATGGAAGGAAATTCACTTGCTCCCCTGATGACCCAGGGCACCTGCTGACACTGAGGATCCAGGAAGAGCCCCCACATGGGTGTTTTTCACTTGCCTGGTTGTTCAGTAAAACAAATGAGCGTCCACATATCCACAACTCGTTTCTTCTGGAAATTGGTACCTGCTGGGAAACCAAAAACAACAGTGATAATAAATGTGGTTGCACATAACCTTCAAAATGCTAGGACTTCCACCTCCCCAGCAACTGAATCTGACAGTCCAAGAAGCCTTCTGCCCTTGCATTGGACACTATGCCAGTTCAAAATGAGTGAGTGTTAAACTCCCCTGGCTTCCATACTAGCTCTTCTGTGGCCTGGCCAAGAACATATTAACACAAGCAAACAGTCTGGCGCAAATGAGGAAGAGTGGAAACAAAACACAGGAACAGCAAACATGGACTGGAACCACACTTTAAAAACAGCAAGTACTAAGTAAGTGCAGAGAGACTTTAATTATGCACAGCTACAAAAGACCCCAGCACTTTAAATCCATGCAGATTCTTCATTGTGGAAGCAGTGAAAACAACATCATAGTTTGCTTAAATAGCAGAGAATATTTATTTATTTAGCTTTCGTTTACCAGGTAAGTGCACTAGACAAAAAAAATGCCTATTTCCAGGCCACGACCAGGAGAATTACAGTAACAGGGTAGCAACAAAAAACTGAGACAGGCAAATCAGAAATCAGCAGAATATACAAAGAGTTTCTAGAATAGCTGCCCAAATGAATAAACAGTAGTAATATACAAATGACTGATACAGAGCATAAGGCAATAGCCATGAACAGGCAATAGCAAATAACCAAACAATAAGTGGACCTAAAAATAAATAAGTGGATTCAGGACACAGTAACAAATGAACGTGAAACAGCAATCAGCAAGGGAAGTGTATCATGTATATACTGACAAAAAACATCCAAAGCAAACAAAACCAAGGTATGCAAGGAGCTAGAAGAACAAAACAAAATGAGACAAGTAAGCAACATTAGAGGATATAGGCAGGAACAGGTGTAAACATAGTATTAGGAGATGTCAGGAGCAGGAGCATACTTCAGAGGAGCTAAGATATTTGAATTATTCTCTTTGAATGTGAGGTGCACTGGCGAACCTGAGGTGAGAGGGTAGGGAGTTCTGCGCTCTAGGGGCAAAGTGAGAGAACACCTGCTCATCCATTTTTAGAGGAGCACTGGGGAACAGCCAGGAGGGCCTGATATTTGGAGCGCAGGGGATAGGCAGACTCAGCAGGAGTGAACACTGAGGCCAGTTAGGCAGGTTTAGAGGACCTAAGGATGTTATCACTCGAGCAGCATAGAATGTAGAAGTGCTGAGAGGGTGGGGAGGGCCAATTTAGATTAGAATAGAGTGAGCAGTGGTGGGTAATTCAAGGAGCAGATAAGGCAAACCTACACAAGTTGTTATAGGAAACATTCCATTTGTGGAAGCAGCTCAAGTTGGCCTGATAAAAGGAGGTAATTGCATAGCATAGGCTTGGATACAGGACTCTCTGGGCAATAGCAACTCTGGTCACAGGACTGAGGGCATAATGGATCCTGTATGCAAGTCCAAGTTTGGTATTAATGGACTTGCGGATGTTAGAGAAGTCCAAGGCAGGATCAGGTGTAACATCTAGGTATTTGAAATGGTTGGTCTCAGAGACGAGGGAGCCATCGAGACATTGGAAGTGCAAATTGGAGGCACAGACCTGAACCTTTTGAGAGGACCCAAAAAGCATGGCCTGGGTCTTGCCAATGTTCAGTACGAGGCAAATTTGGGTCAGCCAGATTTGAACTTTGTAGAAGTCAAAGGCGAGCCATGAATTAATATCAAGTCAAGGACCTGAAACCAAAGTAGAGCACCAAGTCATCAACATATAGAAGAGTATGACAGTGGGAAGGGGTGTTGGGAATATCGTTGAGAAAGACAGAGAAAAGGAGCAGGCCCAGAATGGAACCTTGGGAAACACCAACACTGATGGTGGCAAGAGTGGAGATGGCTTTATTAAATTAATCAAATTATTGACAGTTACAGAGGTAGCTAGAGAGAACCACTTTGGGGCTGAGGTTGAGACTCCCAGGGTCTCCAGTTTGTGTAGCAGGAGGGGAGTGATTAACCAGGTCAAAAACCTTTGTCAAGTCAATGAAAATGGCTCCGGTGAGCATACCTTTGTCCATGTTAGCTTCTACATCACTAGTAAACTAGGCAAGGGTGGTGGAGGTGCTGTGAACAGGCCTAAAAATATGCTGGGCAGAGCATAGTAGGTTATATTTTAGTAGGTAGTTCAAGACCTGAGAGGAAACTAGTTTTTCTAGAAGTTTACAGAGGATAGGCAGAATTGTTATAAGGTGGTAGTTATTAATATATTTGGGATCACCCTTCTTGAACACAGGTATAATCTTGGCCACCTTCCATTTACTGGGAACAGTGGAAGTGGTAAGAGAGAGGTTAAAGAGTTGGGTGACAAGGGAGGCAAGGAAAGGGGCAGCCAGCTTAAGTATTTTTTGCTTCATTCCCACCTGGGTTAACACTACTAAAGGGTGAGATGGAGTTAAGGAGATGCAGGACCTATTGATGCGAGACTGTACGAAGGTACAGTGAGGGGACAGAAGGGCAGGTAGGAGAGGCGGGGAGCTGCAAGGGGCAAGACATAAGCGACTTGAAACAACACAGATCAGAGAAGAATGAATTGAAGACATTAGCTATAGTAACAGGATTATCACATTGCCAATGACCATATCTGAAGGGGTTTGACCTCTACAATTGCTTAAGAGTTGCTTGATTTGGGACCAGAAGCTCTTGGAGTGTCTCGCCATAGCGAGAAGAAGATCCCTACAGTACTTGCTTTTGGCCAACCAAATTTCATTTTACAAGCATGATAGGCAAGCCAGTCAGAGTATAAGGAAGAAGATTTGAATTTGGCCCAGCATTTGTCTCTAGATGTGAGCATGGAGAGTAGGGGGCTATGTAGCCATCTAGTAGGTTTCTCTGACCCAGTGCCTGGTGACTGGGATGTGCTTCTCATGAAGGAAGGTGAGGATGGGGTGAAATACTGTACAGCTGTGTCAACATCACAAGTGGAGTACAGATGAGACCAGTCAACACAGCTGAGGTCAGCAAGGAAGGCATCAGGGTTAGAGCTGAGAAGTCTCTTAAGATTAGCTCCTTAGGGGGCAGGAATGGGAGCTGCGTTCCACACACACAAGATTTGTGAGTGATCACTGATCGAGTTGGCGAGGGGTATCAGCTGTGGTGATCCTATCCTTCCTATTAGTTAGAACTTAATCAATGAGTGAGTAGTGACCCCCACTGTTGGGGTATTTAGTGGGGCAGTTATTAGTTGGAGAGGTAGGCTTTACTTAGAATTGACTCAAAGGTTTTGAGTTAGCACCGAGCCAATCTAAATTAAAATCACCCATGAGAATGATCTAATGTTTCCCTATAGCAGGAGGCAGGTAATCAATAAGTTCAGCTAGTCCAGGTTAACCACCAGTAGGAGAAATGTAAGTGCAAACAATGTGAAGCTTCTTTGTCCCACCTAAGACAAGTAAGGAATGTAAGACTTCACAAGAGGCAAGGGGTTAGACAGGAAAGTAAAGGTTAAGATCAGGCTTACAGAATAGTTCAAGGCCCCCCCTTTTCGAGAAAGGCGTATCAGCTTGAAGTAAGGTTTATACACTGGTTCAACACTGGAAAAGCTGTTACTCAAATGTATGAATGAAACCACTATTAGAAAACCGAATTCACCTACTAGTGATAAAAGTGCAAAGGCTAAACCTGTACATGTAAAATACAGGAAACATAAAAATTAGCTAATTACTTATTGCTTATTTTTCTTTATAGTGTGGATACAGTTCATGTTTGCTGTTCCAAGACCATATCAGAACTAGAGAGCCATTAATGGGGTACCATCTCCATGTCAGAAGAATGCACCCCATGCCATCAGGCCTCTGCATGTATCTCTGTCCACACATTCCAACTTGCCCCAGGGGGTGGCCTTAGGATACACCAGCAACTCTGTGCTAGGTGGTCCATTTTAGTCTTTCGGGGCCACACAAACACCCCTTTGGCATCACTGCCACATCCTCATCTGACAAGATCACCTCAACCGTTCCTACTTTAACTGAAATTTGGACACCATAATGCCCCACAAAGGCTACCAAATAAAGCTGCTTGAAACAACACTGTTTCTGATGGGGATAGCATTTACCCTGCAGTTCACTCCAAACCTGTTCCAACATGCCTGTGCTGATTGGACACCTGCCATCAATGCTTTTGGGTACCCCCCCCCCGAACCATCCTTCCAGCAAATTACTTAGCTGAAAAGCCTGCGTATTCAAATCCAATGACCTTAGAAAAACAAGATATGACCATCAAGTGTCTGCTGACTACCCCTGACATCAAACTTTCTTGATTCATTTTGACCACATGGTGGCATAACTGGTCCCCCAATACTGGCCACACATTACCACAGCCCTGGGCCTGCCTTACATTTAAAAAGTTTTCAGCACCCCACCTGTATGCTTCCCCTTGTACCAGGAACCAAAGGATTCCTGATTAGCTCCCAGGTGTCTGGTTCATCAGCTCCCAGAGGAGGGCTGGGACTTCCTTGAGATGTTTTCTGCATTGGATGCCAGTTCTCAGAACCTCTGCCACAGTGAAAGAGAAAAGTGCCAGCAATACCATTGTCCAAACCCACATGCACTGCTTTAAAGTGGAAGTTCAGTAAAAGGCACTTCAATGCAAGACCTGCATGAGGTCTCCCATCAGACATTTTGCCCATTATTGTCCATCAATGGTATGTACCACATCCATGTTATCTCTTCCGAAGATGACCTTGATCTCTGAGCTGATCCCCAACCTGGAGGGCAACCACTACTGGGAAGAATTCGAGCAAGGGGTGTTCTTTGTCAGTCTGACCTCACCGCAGCTGGTGATCATTGCCCCCGCACCATGCCCCTTGGAAGCATCGCTCCAAAGCCAAAGCCTCCGAAGCATCCGTACAGCTCCAGTTCCTGGCTGGTTGTGACTGTGGGCCAAATGGACACCCCATTGAGGCCCTTCAAAATGAACAACCAAACTGCCAAACTCCATCATGCTTTCGGTCATCTGTAGCCTGTGGTGAGGTTTTTGGCATCCTGCACCACCTTTTCCATGTGATGTAAGAAGGTCTACCCCATCAGGATTACTTTGCATGTAAAACTAAGGTGACCAATGAGCTGCTGGAGCTCCCACAATGTTATCTTTTGTTGCCCCAGCAGCCCCTGCTGCAGGTGCTGCACACCTTCTGCTGGCAGCTGACACACCATGGCATGTGTGTCTATTTCAATGCCCCAAAATTGTATGGTGGTACATGGCCCTTCTGTCATGGGCTGTATCAGTGGCACCTCAATGTCTCGCACACCACCTAGAATACCTACATAGGTGCCCACATTCTCCAGTATCATGTCTTCCTATGAACAAAAAATTGTCCAAATAATGAATCACCTTAGTCTGTTCCACCTTACAAATCACTACCCAATGCAGAAAGGTACTAAACTGTTCAAACACTGAACAAGCTACAGCACACCCCATTGGCATGCATTAGTTGACATAGTGCTGTCCTTGAACTTCATTCCTAATAGAGTCCCGTCCTCTGAATGTATTGGTAGTAACCTAAAAGCCAATTGATGTCTGCTTTTGACAGCAGGGCTCTTTTTTCTGCTGTCCTCACCATCTCTACTGCTCTGTCAAACCCTACATATGACACTGCTATGTTGTGTCAAGGGTCAATATAATTATTAACTGCATCCCCCTCCAGGTAAGAGAAATGGTTTATTATCCTGAACTCACCCAGGGCCTTCTTGGGGATCATGCCAATAGGGGACACTCGCAAGCATGGTAAAGGCGGGACTGGAAACGGGCTGCTGATCTGCCCTGCTGCTACCTCTTTGCATATGTTTTCTTGAACCAGCTTGGTCGCTTCCTAGCTGAGTTCAAATTCTCAGCCTCATACCTCCAATAGGGTCCTCATGCAGAATCTGAAAGCCCATCGCAAAGTCATCTGCATGGAACCAGCAGATGCCCAGTCTGGGTAACTGTCCAGCCATGGCTAATTTGGTCAGCCCTTAATAGGAATGGGGGCTTGTTACCACTTCCAAAATGGCTGAGGGTTTTACCACCTGGTTTGTATAGGATAAAAGGTGAGGCCGGCCGCAGGACATGCATTCCTGTTTAAATCTGCAGTACTCAATCTTGCACCCGACCCCATTTAAAATTATAACAATGCCCAGGTGTGCCCCCTCCCCAAAGGCAAAACCTTGTGACCCTCTCTTTGGCAGTGGGACTCCTCAACTGGAAAACTACAATCCATGTACTGAACACCCTCCCCAATATTCTATGGCCACAACAATGTCATGTTCAATGCATTCCACTGCCATGATGGTCACTGTGCTTCTGCTGCCACAATTCCTCATCATATCCCAACCAAACATAACCTGGCTTATGGCATGCATGGCCATGACCTTGCTGTAGTAACCCCACAACCCATTCCTTCTCTGGATTCACCTGGTCAGTTGTTCCACTAAAATAACAAACCCCAGTGCCCAGTTCTGTCAGGTACGGTGAATCTGCACCCTTCTTCTTACCTCAGCTCCCTAGTCTTTCTCTTTCTTATCTCTCTTATCTTCAGGTTCTTGAGTTGATTCAAGAGATTAAAGATATCCATGTACCTGCAACTCAGAAACAGCTGCCACACTTTTTTGATGAGTTAAGACCCCACTGGCTCCCCCAAACTCCCAAACCCTATAGCACCGGGGTGGGTCACCACCGGAGTACGTGCTACTAACTGGGGCACATCTGTGCCCAAACCCATAGTCACTACTCCCATGCTCTGAATAGCAACCACTGATGTAGAAGCAGAGGAGATGTCAGCTGCACCATCTGACTAGGGTTCTCCATCCTAAAATAACTAAATGCAAAAGAGAGGGGGATGGGAACACACAGACTCACAGCTGGGCAATAATTGTCTTGGGCACTGTACAGCTTCAATTAGCTTTATTCTGAGAAAAGTGCTCAGTGCAACAAATACAACACTGGCAGGCAGCTGACTCAGCATGTCACCTTCCACCAAAGGCTTTGTCATGGCGCAGTGCCCTAGAAGGTACTACATTGTGTGTGCCAGGCCAGCTAATTAGTCGCAATAGTGCTCTTAATAATTTAAACTATAGCAGGACACAGTTACTGATTACTCAAAAATTGTACCAACACTTTAGATTTTCATGGCTGCATCTTTCTAGAAGATAACCTGGAAATACATGTAAGCCCCCCCGACCCCCATGTCTAGGGGTATCCAGATGGTAAATGTCCTGGGGAGGAGGGCACTGTACAACCACGAAAACACAGGCCAGAAATAATAGCAGGAAAACAGTACCGCGATTCCCACGGGTGTTGCAGGTGATGGATTAGCTCCATCGAGAGTGCCCACGGACCCCCAAACAATGCAAGGGTGGTGAACTGGTGGAATGCGCAGACCTTCACCTGCCTGACCTGCCAACTTCGCCCGCATGCCTTTGTAGACAGTCTTTATTAGGCAGGCCTCTCAATGTTCTCCTCGATGGCGCAAATGGTTCTCGGGGATCACACCCTGGAACAATCTGGTGGCTGGCTGTGGAGGCAATCTTCTTTTAGCAGCAAAAACAGTAACTCCAATAAACAAGGCAAACACCAAAGCAGCAAAAACAGGAGATCCTGTTTAATGAACAGTTGATAAACAGAAACAGTCACTCCATGGAGCAGGGGGGTAAACAATTCACAGTAGGGTTACTTTACAGGTAAGCACCTGACATTTGTTCTGCAACAGTCTCTTTTGCCAACAGAGTGATTCAGCTTGCATGCAGACACTCCCTCAAGCAGAAAAGGCTACATTCCTGGCAGCAGCAATATGGTGGACCGAACCAGGCCACACTCAGAGGCAGGTTATACTTAGCAACACTTTCATTTCATATCCCTTCTTTTCAGTCTCAACTTTACACAGGCACTACTTACTTTTCATTCTCTAATTCTCAAAACTTGGCATTCACTGGGGACTATGACAGCACAAGATGTTTCTACTGTCCCAGTCCCATTTCCAACTTGGCCTCACTTTAAACTTTTTCCACCGGGAGGGGTCTCACAATAATTGGAGCATTCTCTGTACTTCAAGGCCTTAAAAGTCAAAATGGTGTTCTTAGCAAGGACTGAACCACCAAAGACCTTCTGGACATACAATCACTGATGCCATGCATCTTCTGTTCTCCCCTGCAGAGTGCTGACCACTCCTAGACCTACAGGGACTAAAGCCCCCCTGCAGAGTGCCACACTCCCAGACCTACAAAGACCCAGAGGCACTTCCCGCTCATGCGGTGATTCCAACCTCCAGACTGTCTTCACTCAGGAGACTGTTGCTTGTGCCACATGGAGCACCTGGACAGTCTGCCACCCACTGGGGTCCCAACCAACCATTCCCCATATGAACCTTCCCTGCCTCCAGAGGCTGCCCAACCCGGAGTCTCAACACTGTAACAACCACCGGGTCTGGGTAAAAGGGTATCTCTGTGACCACTAAACCCACAATAGTCCAGGCTGTCACCTCTAAACTGTGCCCCTGGCCCGAACTGCCAGAGCAGGATAGCTCACAGGACACACACTGACCCACAGGCTGCACTCACCCATGGGTGAGACTACTTAGAAATGCAGTGGCCCCATTGGTGCTTACTCCTACCAAGGTGCCAGAGATCACTTACGGGCCTGCTTCTGCTTGCCCTCGGCTCCAGCTCCCAAACTGCACTGACAGGCCCACGAACATGTGCTCCATTGCTCCCCTTCTGAGTTTGCTCTCTACCGGCCCAAACCACCGCACTTCTCATAATGTAGTCTCGAGGGAGGAGGGCCGGGGTGGCAAGTGGCCCACCCTTGGCCCCGCCACAGCCCTCCAGACGAACTGAGGTGAACCCTGACTCCTCTCTTTTCTGGAAGCTTACTCTCAAAATGTAATCTGTCTCCTCTATTTATACCCGCTTAGGATGGAACTTCTGCCAGCAGCAAACAAGCCCAAAATCCCAGACCTACCAGCACCACTAGCTTTTCCTGCCTAGCTACACCTAGCAACCAGCCTAACTACACTTAGCAAACTAAAGTTAACTAGTAAGCTCCCAGATGGTGCTTACATACAAAAAATATTAAGATTAATAATGATGGACAAAACTGTATCACATAATAATCTCATTTCATGGAACATAAACAGATAATGCACAGGAGCTAATATCAATATACAATAGCTAGAGCATCACTAAAATCATGAAACCAGTCACAGGAATGGTGCTGTTTCATAAATGCCATTCAGTACTGGCCAGGACCTGGCCCCATTTCAAATATCCAAACATTTTCCTCCTACTGACCATGTGATCATAGTCACCCTCTTTCTGACTCCTTCACCTTTTCTACTGCTAGAAATTTGAAGGTGTGGCTGCTCTCCCTTCTGATCTACACTCTGTTTAGCCAAGGCATTATTCATATCCTGTTTTTCTATAGCCCTGATGTGTTCGCCTGTACGCATTTTAAAACTGTGTAAGGTTTGGTAATGTAAAAGCTCCACAGTAGCAAGAGGCCAAATAGACCAGACCAGAGGCATCAGAATTTACAAAGGCATACACTAAGATTACCCTTCCATTTTTGGGGTTAACAATTTCCTTCCCTGGAGACAGTTGCAGACAGTATTTACAGCTGCCACACCTGAAATTCCCATTGGGCAGGGGAAAGAGCCAATTGTTAGAATTCTGAACAGGATCTGTTCTCTGTAGGCTATTGACCACTTGGCCCTCTATGGCGCTAGTCCTTCGGCACAACATCAGAGGTTGATTACAGGAGAGTTTTTTCAGTCCTTTAACCGTTCTCAGGACTGGGTAGTTTTTATATATCACTTCTGTCACCTTAAGACATATGAACTATACTGTATCTCATGTCTGTTTTCTGGGTGACCTGCTTAACAAGCAGGTCTTGAGAACATTTATTTTAGCTGCTTGATCCATAGCTTCCTCAATTACCTGTGCAGAGTACCCTCTCTGAAAAATCTGTTTGATAGCTCAGTGGCCCATTGTTCAAATGACCCCTCTAGGGTACAGTTCTTCTACTCTCAGACACTGATATTTTGGAATGTTCCTCATGATGTGTGTGTGTGGGGGGAGGGTAACTGCTGAACACCAGTAAGGTGCTCTGGTCAGTTAACTTCCTAAACAAATCAGTAGCCAATGTACCATCCATTTGGTTTACAATTTGCATATCAAGAAAATTGATAACTTTTTGACTTTTTGTGATTATTGGGGAAATAGAGGTGGTTAATTTGTGAAGTTTTTAATAAGGCTTCCTTATTGTAATATATCATGAATTACTAAGTTGTATAATGCCAGTTGCTATGGTGTAAAGGTTTACTATCTATGTAGGTGTACAGAATATTGTCTGCATTGATTGTTTTAAAATGTGATATTTGTCAAAATATTTTCTTAACAAATATGTATTATTGCTGTGCAAACAGGACCACCTTGAAAACAGGACTGTGGACCTAAAGGAAGTATTTCCATCTTCCTGCATAAAAATAAAGATTGTTTTACTACTACTACATACAAGAATGTAACAAAATTATTAAGCTGCTGCTCACTCCCTCACCACATCATGAGGACATCATCAATATATCTCTTCCATATGTCCAGCTGGTTGAAAAAAGGGTTAACATCAGAACGGTATGCATAGCCATTCTCCAATTCACCTAGGAATAAATTGGCATAATTGGGCACAAGTGACCCCATTGCCATTTCTTTCATTTGTAAATAGTAGCATTTTTGAAAGAAGAAAGCATCGTGACTCAAGTACAAATCTGGCCAGCTGGAGTAAGAACTTGGTTGGTGGACTGGTCACATTTCTGGAGTCCAAGAAACTCCTAAAAGCATTCACCCCCCCCTTGATGGGGAATATTGGACTATAAAGATTTAATATCAAGAGTGACCAGCCACCAAACAGGTTTCAATTGTATGTAACGCACAAGTTTATGGACATCTGAAGTATCCTTGATATTGGACCTCAACTCAGTAACAAATTCCCCCAAATAGAAATCAATGTAGCATGACAGGGGTTCAGTTAAACTCCCCATCCTTGAGATGATGGGTCTCCTAGGTGGTTCCACCATTGGAATGCGCCCATCCAAAGGCACCCATCATTAGGGCACCAGGATTTTAATTTTGCTGCCTGTTTTTTTAAGCGGGGGGGCTGTGCCCCCTGCACTCCCCATACCCCCCTAACTATATATTCTAACTCCAGGAGGGGTGGACCTCAGGGAAGGGGCAGCAAATTCAAATTTTGTGCCCTAATGATGGTTATACTTGGACGGCGCACAGATGGCCAGAAGGGCTCTTGGATGGAGTCTGTTAAACTTTATGGATCTTCTACGAGATTACATAAATAATCACCTTAGTGAGGTGTGTGTAACAGTAAGGTACTCTCTAAGATCCCTAGAAATAACCCCTCAGCATATTATTCCTCAAGGTAGCAGTCAATCGTGTTTTTAAACAAAGTCATTTGATCTTTGGTCAGTTTTGGTAATACTAATGATCAGATAGCTGGCACAGTACGTCTTGGTTATACTTCTCAGTTACCATAAAGATAACTGCTCCTCCCTTGTCTACAGCTTAATTGTTAGTTCATGTCTTTCAGACAATTCTTTGAGGGCTTAGGTTTCACTGGAGCATAGATGTTGATATGTTCCATGATTACTCTGTTCATTGAACAACTTATCCAAGTCCATTTCACATAGTTGTAAAAATCACTTGAATTCCTGGATCCAGAGGGGGGGACATAAAGTGATCTGCACTTAAAAACTTAATCACTGGAAGTGTCCATAGCAGATATCTCCCAATCAGTGATTTTATTTGCATCATTGTCATGCTGGGCACCACTCTGTAGGTGTTGGATGACATCAAGACTGTTGCCCATATTGACCTGTATGCCATCTTGTTTGTTGAAATAAGACTTAAATTTCAGTGACCAGCAACATTTATGGAGACCCACAATGGTATTGAAATGCTTTGTTCCTGAGGTGGATGCAAACCTAGCCCTTTCTCCAATGATAACATTTCTGCTATAGATAGCTTGCATTCAGAAATGTTCAATCAATCAACTTTTGTTTATAGAGCACAAATCTTATTATGATCCCATGCACTTTACATAAAAACATTTAAAACAATACAAATACAATAACATAAAAATAATCATTATTAAAACAGTAAAATACTATTTCTACTCTGGGAATGTTAGACTAAATAGATAAGTTTTCAGCTCCCTCTTAAAGTGCTCTATATTATGACTCTCTCGAATAGGATGAGGCACAGAGTTCCAGAACAGTGGGGTCCCAGATGACTTTAAACAAACTCCTGGAACCTCCAGCAATCCCTCGTCCTCGGAATGGAGGGGGTGCAAAGGGTGGTAAGGTTGGAGGAGGTCTTGCAGGTTGCTGGGCCCTTGCCTGTGTAGGGCCTTATAGGTCAGCAAACTGACCTTGAAGGAGATCTGCCACCTAACAGGCAGCCAGTGCAGATAGCGAAGCACAGGAGTAATATTGCAAGACCTAGATAGGCTGGTCAACAACCTGGCCACCTGTTAATGACATTAATCCTTGAGACCTCCTCTTGGCTTGGTTGTGCCATTGAGGACCTTTTTCTTTTTCCTCCCTGTCCTTGTGCATTGCTTGTTCTGACTCTGCTGATTGTCCTTGAAATTTGACAGTTTTGAACACCTTCCTCTGCTATGGGGAAGGGGAATGTTGTCTAAAAAACACGATTCTCTAGAACTGGCTTCCAAATCACTGGCCTCAGTGCTATGGTCCAGTATATTGCCACTTGGCATTTTCAGAATGGATTTTGGTTCTTGTGTTTTATTTTTGTTTTCGAATTTCTTCTAGTAGAAGATGCAATCCAATGTGCAGCTTTTCTGTCATGTGTGAACTTTTTTAACTTGGTTTGCTCGATTTGTTCATCTAGCTTCACTATTTTCTTTTAAGCTTGGTGTTGAATTTGTCAAATTCAGTGCAGTCTATGAATTTGTAACGAATCTTGGCACTCCTTCAGGTGCTTCTCAACATTCACCTGCACTTCCTTGGAACCTTCTAGGATTAAATGTATCAATGCAATGCGTGCTTGCTGTAATATATTATCGACAGTTCAAAAAATTCACCCTCTCCTGTCCAAAAGCCAAATGCTTCAGCAAGCAGAGGCCTCTTGGCACCCTGTCCACCCTGATATAAGCTTCCAGGGTGGACTTTTGTAAATAAATTCTCCTCTTTGAGGGCGACCTTCTCCAGTTGTTGAAATGCTCTCATTATACCTAAAACGGCTTCACTGAAAGTAGCCACTGCTGTACCTGGAAGTTGTTGTTCTTCTGCGGAGAAATCCTACAGAAGTGAGTTTACATTGGCAGGGAACTGAAAGAGAGAATTGAGGTAATCAATAACATATCCTCTGTCCTCTCCTGTGTCTCCCAAGGTTCCATGCTTGGCCCTATCCTCTTCTCCCTATTTATAAACAACCTCCCCTCAGTCTGTAGGTCAGCTGAAATTGACATGTATGCTGACAACACTATTCTTTTCCTCTCTGGGCCCTCTGTCACAAGCATACAGTCCCCCCTTCAGGACAATTTTAACAGAGTCCAGTCCTGGTTCAAGGACAACAAACTTAAACTCAATGTCAAAAAAACAATGTCCATGATCTTCGATACCAGACAAAAGCTGGCCACCCTACAGAAATCCCCCACTTTTACTACCTTGGATAGATCCACCCTTGAGAACATCTCGGCATTCAAGTACTTAGGGGTGTGGTTGGATGAGAACCTGGATTTCTCCACCCATGTTGATGCCATGTGTGCCAAGCTTCACCCCAAAGCAGGTGCCCTCTTCTGACACAAAGACATCCTCCCTCTTCCCACCTGTCATGAGTTAGTCTCCAAAATGATACTACCAACTTTTACTACACCAGTGTGGTGTATGGCACGGCCTCTCAGACCTCACTAGGCAAATTCAACATTCTCCTAAACTCCTTCTGCCATTTTGCCACTGCCTCTCCCCCTCTTACCCACCACTGTCTTCTCTATTGTCCCTTATCCCTCATCCCCCCACCCCATAGGCGAATGATACACTGTGCGACTTTTGTTGTTAAATTCTGGTTTAGTTCCCTCCCTCCCTCCTCCTCTCCTCTCGGCTCTCCCAAGCTGCCTCCTTCTCCATCCCTCACCCTCACTCAGTCTCTGGCCAATCTGCTTTTCCCTTCCGCTTCCCTTCTCTCTGGAACAAACTACCCTCTGACATCTGCTCATATTCCTCCCTCCTCTCAAAAGGTTCCTAAGACAACTTACCTATCAGCCATACTCCCAATGTTCCCTGTCTTACAGCCTTAATTCTGTGTACTCTGCTGAGCTGTTATACTTGATTTTGCTATTGTAATTTGTTTTGGGGACTTGTATAACCTAACCCCATTTTGAGTCTGTCCGTAGTTTGTCTTGTTTGTACTGTATATTACTGCATTTTTGGGTGGCTTTTTCATTTGTAACTGGGTCTTGTAACCCTGACCCATGATTCAATGCTGCTGTGCCTTGTGTTATTATGCTGCCTTTGTGCCTTTTCTCCCTTGTTCCCTTCCGTGGGTCACACCTGGAAATGAGCTTCAGCTCAAGGTGCTTTTCCCAGTTATTAACTTTAAATAAATAAATAAAATTACTTGCACTCCCTGTTGTGTCAGTATCCAAAACTGTTGTAGTGTTTTGCTTGATACTTCTCTGCATGCCCAGTTAAAGGCATTGTGGGGAGAAATTTCTGAGGCACTCCAAACCTTACACACTGAGTCTCCAAGCCATCTGATATGCTTCAATGCACATGTAACTTCTAAAGAAGCCCGGCCCCTGCAAGACCCCTCCTCTACCCTTCTGTGGTCAGTTATTCATGTGCATCTGACCAGGCTACATGCACAGGACCAAGCTCCTGAGCAAATTAGTAGAACAGAACGATCAATCAATACAAACAAAGGTAAGACTCTGCAATTATAAAAACTGAACCCTACAGACAAGTTATAGACTGTACTAACATTCTTGGCTATAAAAATACTACTGAGCACATTTCTAGTGGCTCAGATCCGTGTCGTTGAGCGTCAGTTTGCAGATAGAGCAGGAGAAAAAGAGCTGAGTCAATCATAATAAGCAGCTGGTGAGAACTACAGTTCCATGAGATCCCTCACATAGTGATCACTAAGAACTTCAGCACCAGACATAAAAGGGACCAGAGCTCCCTCCCACCAGCAGGAAACTCCTGGGTACACTGGCACTGTAGTAACACCTTGCAGCCCTCCCAGCAACTGCAAGACAGACTGCCTGACAACGAGAGAGAGGGTGAGAAAATAATGGACACTGACCTGAGGGTGGTCAGGAAGAGGCTCCACATCCACAAGGAATTTCGCATGGGGAGGGAGCATGGAGTTACCATCATATCCAGGAACCCTGCTGTGTCTTCTTCAGCAGTTCACAGGGAATTTCATACCAAAGCATGAGTGCAGTGCAGCAGCGCCACGGCGCATGCACACTTGATGCCATCTCAGGAATGGTAGCACCCCAACCATGCAGGCAAAGAACAGTGAGTGAGATGCCTAGAAAATGGACAGGGTGTCCACCAGAGGGAATTGTCGAGTCCCTCTTCTCACTAAGCCATCAGAACAGGAGAAGTCAAAACCTACAGCTGAATTAAATATTTCAAATGGCTACGGCAGACATTTTTGTAGTTCACAGGGCAGGTGGCCATGTTTGTAGTCCAGGGATGGGACTACAGAGTCTCCTTACTAACAGTACACTGCAGTGATAGCCATATTTGTAGTCCAGAGATAGGACTACAGTGATGGCTGTTTTAGTAGTTCTGCACACTAACAGTGGACTCCTAGCAACCATACTCCTAGCAACCACACTCCTTCTGGTGGCCATCAACCAATAAAAGACAGGAAGAAGTTCCTAACTATGGTACATTAGATAGGGCTTTAGATGATGAAATAATCCTAAAGGCACTTATCCATTGTGTCCCCCAGGACAGAGAAATGGTGAAAATGAGGATCTGCAAGACCTGCAAGATACTCCTACTACCAGCAATCATGAGCCATTTTTGCTCAGACTGCTTAGGCAGCGAGAGTTGTCAGAGCATTCCGACCATTCCAACCAGGACAAGGCACCTCATCCCAGGGGGCAGCACCAACCAGCACCCTGTCCAGGGAAAATTCTCAGCTCAATACAGCAGTACTCCTCACGCAAAATCAGCAGGCCACAAACACACTGATTCAGCAACAACAGCAGTTTATGTCAGCCATACTTCAGAAGCTGGCAGAAATCTCCAGCCGAAACAACCAGCCAGGGCCATGGTAGCCCCCAATAGGCCACAAGCTAACTCCACACAACAGGAGACCCCAGATGAGTCAGGGGTTGAATTAGATGGCCAATCAAATGGGAAGCCAGAACCACAAGAGCCGATGGAGCAGGACCCGCAAACACTGACGATAAAATACTGCACCCAGACCAGATTCTGAATCTGGTGAAGGCAATAAAAGAAACAGTGGGGTTTGTGGACCCGCCAGCAGAACCAGCATTGAAGCTGATAACCTCACCAAACCCAGCCCCAAAATCAATAAATACCTTCTCAGTATGTGTGTCAGTACAGGAGGTGGTACACAAGGAATGGGGACCAACAGAACCACTAGAGTCCCAGAGCACAGATCCTGGGACAAGATGTACCATTTCAGGAGAATGATCTAAAGATGTAGTGCATGGCTCCACAGGTGGACCCACAGGCCACATCCCTAAGTAAAAGGACTGTCCTACTGGCTGAGGTACTCGCACAAAGGAGCCAACAGACAAGAGATTGGAAGGACTGCTCAAAAAGAACTTTGAATTAGCCAGGCTGGGAATCAGGGCAGCAACAATGGCTATCACACCTCTAAAGCCCAAGTGCTCTGGCTCCAGGACATTCAAAGACTCTCGCACCCAACTCACCAGAGAGGATCTTGATGGAACAGTCCATACTAACCACAAAGTACTTGTTAGACATGGCAGTCAGACTCTCTGAGAATTAATGCCAGACCAACAGCAATAACTAACAGAGCCAAACAACTTATATGGATGCAAATCTGGGATGCAGATTTGGAATCAGAGAACCATACTCCTCAAAATACTATTCAAGGGCAGCACTGTTCGGTGAAAGAATGGAGAGGTTCAAAAGGCAAGAAGGAGGGCAGAGAGATGGTATCATGACAAGTCGTCGCCAACATATCTGCCGGACAGATCTGGTCCAGAAAGAACTGCAATTTTCATGACACAAGAACTGATTATAGCACAATAACCCAGGGACAACCCAGCAAATCAACAGACACCAGCAATATAAGCCTCGAACAGATTCCAGCACAACAGAAATCACCCTAATAACTCATTCAAACCAAAACAAGGCAAGCAATGACTATGAGCAGGTAGGCAGTAGGGATACTGCCAGTCGGGTCCCGACTCAAGCTGTTTCCGTCAAGAATGGCTAAAGACAATGACAGACAAATGGGTAGAGAGTTAGTGATGGAAGGGTACACAATAGAATTGATTGGGACACCACAAAGGGACTGGCTGATCACCTCCCCAATAACGAAAAAGAGGCCACCCCCAAAACAGGTCAGGAACATACTGGGTGACCTCATCAGAACAGGGACAATTATAGAGGTACTGGGAATAGAGCAGGGCAAGGAATCTATTCCATATTCTTTATGGTGCCCAAGAAAATGGGAGACCTTTGCCCTGTGCTCAACTTAAAATTCCTAAATCACTTTGTCCAGTACGTTATTCAAAATGGAAATGGTATGATCAACAATCAAGGCACTAAGACCTGCGGATTACCTAGCATCCATAGGTCAGTGCCATTTTGAATCATGCTAACAGTTGATCTGTGGCTCTGCTTGCAAATTTGTTCTGCCTGCAAAAACTTTTAACTTGAACAAGCTGTTCTTAGAAGCTATATTCTATACCACCTTGTCAGCAGATCTGAAACAAGACGCCAGCCTGTGCTGTGGTAACTGTGGTAGCTGTGTTAAAAATCAACTTGACTGGATTGTTATCTTTGTGTTCTGACATCTCTCGGCCAATTTTGGCTGAAGTTTTGAAAAGTCTGGCAGAGGTCCAGAAGAAACTACTTCAGTATCATTTTGTATAAGTGTAACAACTTAGCAAATGGTAAATACTGTTTTTTTATCTCAAAGACTCTTGGCTTGTATATTGTACTTTGCTGAAGTGTTTTAATATCAGCCTTTTTAAACATTTTTAATAATTTTGTAAATTGGTATTATTACCATATCCCACAGTTTAAAGAGCAACTCCACACTTCAGCATGTGCTTTCATAAATAAGATGTTTTAGCTGTTACAATTTACAAGACAGTACATTTTTCATTTCCAATGAAAATGTCAGTTCTACTTTTATAGCCACTGGATTTGACTGTCAACAGGAACTTCCTGTTTGGCAGTAGGAAGTGAAGGATCATAGAGAAACATTGGTTTTGTCAACACTGTGTGGTACCATTTGCTTGTAACTAACTCTTCAATGAATAGCAGAGCATTGTGGGAACCTGGAGGACTAGCAATAGGCTAGTATACCTCCTACCCCAAAACAACATCTCTCTGTTAAAAGCACTGTTGCCTGGTGGTTCTCTTGACTTTTAAGGTCTTGTAAACCTTCAACTCACAGCACCTTGCTGAATTTAAGTAAATATTGTTATTTTTACTTCGCGCCGAAACCAGAAGTGAACGGACACTTACTTCCAGTTTTTCAGCTTAAAACCTGCCCCTCTAGTGAATGGGGTGTTTAATAGTGGCATTGCTACTGATATAGCAAACCTCTGGTGAGAGGTGGAGTAGTGCAGTGCACCAATATACTTTGATATACCATTAATATATTTGTTTTAACTGTTGCTGCATTGTGTGGTACCATTTGCTTGTAACTGACTCGTCAGTGAATAGCAGAGCATTGTGAGAACCTGGAGGACTAGCAATAGGCTAGTATACTCCTACCCCAAAACAACATCTCTCTGTTAAAAGCACTGTTGCCTGGTGGTTCTCTTGCCCTTTTAAGGGGTTGTAAACCTTCAACTCACAGAATCTTGCTGAATTTAAGTAAATATTGTTATTTTTACTTGGCGCCAAAACCGGAAGTGAACAGATGCTTACTTCTGGTTTTTCGGCTTAAAACCTGCCCCTCTAGTGAGTGGGGTGAGCGTGCGCGGGGCTGCTGTGTCCGCTGGGCACGTGGAAACTGCTGGCATTAGTCAAACTTGGATAAGATAATTTTAGCATATCCTCTACTTAGTAAATATACACCTTTAATAATGGAAAAAGAACTTAGTAAGTGTATGCAATGTTTGATGTATAGTGAGGGAAAGTATGGGAGCGAGTATGTATGTGCTAATTGCCATCTGATTACTACTCTTGAAGCAGAGATAGTGTTTCTGGTTAATATTAAACCAGTTTCTACTGATATTAGGGAATTGGAAAGTTACATTGATCTTATGGATGAACAACTTCATTCTAATGAACAGTTTCCTTCACATTTAGGTAGCATTTCTATGCCTCCTGATGAGGAAACAATTGTAACGACTAGTACTAGTATACCTGTTGCCTCTGCCTCCTCTTATAAGGTGGATGATTATCCACCCTCTTCTCATGATAATGATGACTGGACCATTGTCACAAAGCCTCTTAAAAAAAGGAGGGGCGGTCAAATACACAATAGTGCCCCTATTGAAACTCGTAATAGGTTTGAGCAATTGACTGTATCAAATAAAGAAGTGCTACATGATTTATCCTGTGCATCACCCACTGTTGATAATAATGGTTTAAAACACTTTTCAATCAGGAGTTAATGCCCATGAATATTTATCCTAGTAAGTCTCAAGATACCAAATCAATACCTATTAAGTTAATCGCTCCAGAGTGTGTTAAACAATCACCTGTTTCTGATTCTTGTACCCTACTGTCTCAAAACAAGTGTTAGTCCTGGGAGATTCAATCATTAAGCACATTGACAGGGTGGTATGCAATAGTGACAAGAGCAACACGCACTTGTTCTAGCTTCATGGGGCCAGGGTATCTGACATTACCTCCATGATGCCTAAAATTTTATGAAATGCGGGGAAAATCCACTGGTTATCATACATACTGGTGTTAATGATATAAACAACACCTCATTTAATCAGTTACAACAGGACTATGTGGCATTATGTAACCTGTTACTTGATAGGGGATGCTGTGTGTATGTATATCTGAAATTCTACCTGTCCCGAGAGCAACATCTACCATGACGTAGAAAATCAAAGCCCTAAATGAATGGCTGAGAAAGTGGTGTTTTAAGCAGGATATACCCTGTATTACCCACTGGGAATCATTTTCAGATCGTTCCTCCTTGTTTTGCTGGGACGGTTTACATCTCAGTTGTAGGGTAGTACACATATGGGAAAAGCATCACTAAAATCATAAATCATTGTTTAAACTAAAACAATTGGGAGAATGGGTCTATTCCCAAGTCTCTGAATACTTACCAAAATATTATTACAACTAAATGTAAATTCTAGCTTTGAATGCAAGATCTTTAAACCAACTCAAATTAACAGAACTCAAAGCCAAATGTAAAACTTTAAATATAGGTGTGGTGGGAGTAATTGAAACTTGGCGGGACACATCCTCAATTTGGTCCAGAGAAATTCCAGGTTATAAATTATATCATAAAAACAGATTAGATAAGCAAGGAGGTGGAGTTTGTATGTACAGACAAAATTATATTCCTTCTTTTGAAGTGTGTTCTCCCTTTCCTTTGGAAAGTATATGGGTTAAAATCTTATTGAAGGAGCAGTCCTATATAACTATCGATAACATCTATCGACCTCCATCTGCAAATTCAGATTACACAACTGATATGTTTAAAGAAATTACACATTTTTCAGAATCTCAATATTCTGTAATATTTGGTGACTTTAACCTCCCTCATATTAACTGGGACTCATTCTCAGGACAGTCCTATGCCGAGAGTGCGTGTGGTTGCTTCTGTAGCGCCGCGCTGGCTGTCATGGATAGCGCGGTGCTGCAGGGATTGCTGAGGTGCATTCTGGTAGGGCAGGGTGTTGGTAAACCAACAACATTACAGTGCCATGTCTGGACGGCAAGACAGCGGCAGTTGTGCACAGGGACAGGTGCTGGGGACGAGTCCTACAAACCTGGTGCAGCTGGTCGTGAAATGGCATAGGAGGCTGTTTAGAGGTGAGGGTGTGGGGACCTCCATGAATGCAAGTGTGAGAGACGGTGGCTAGGGAAGCTTGAAGAGTATACCAGCATGTCTTCGCACGCAGAGAAGTGCTACCACAGGTACATGGACCTGAGATGGTGGCAGAGGCAGAAGCTAGAGCGACAGGCGATGAAAGGTGATGGTACTGTGCCTGTGCCAGGTGAGTGGTGTTGTATGTGGAGGTGCATACATGTCAGGGTTTTTGTGCATGTGGTGGTTGTGTAGGTAGAGGGGTGGTGGGGGGCGTCTGGCCGGTGGGTGAGTGGTGTGGGTGCAGCGGGGTGGTGGTGGGGTGTGTGCTTTGGGTGTGGGTGTGGAGTGTAGGTCTGTGTGTACAGCTGTGCATAAACGGTGCACTGTGTTGTTGCACACTGTGTACAGGCACAGTGGTACATGTATTCCTCTATAGTGCTGGTGCATGCTGTGACCATTGCTGTGGGTGGTCGGTGGGGTGCATTGTGTTTAGGTTGCATGTGCATCTTGCTGTGATTCACGATGTGTATGTTGTGTCATGCTCTAACAACATCTTTCACATTTGTCCACTGTAGAGTGGATTGAGCAGCCCGCGAGGTGCGACTCCAGCCCAGGACACAGGAGCGGAGACGAGACAGCACGAGGCGCCATCACTTCCACAGCATGCGCAGGAGGGCAGCAATGACAGCGGTGGCGTGTTGCATGAGTACCTGTTACATTGCTCTGTGATGTGTACACTTTCACGATGCTGCGCACCACATCTGGGTGTCAGCCACTCACTTGTCTGCAAGGTCACTGGGCGGTGTGGTGTAGCAGTGTGGTGGCGCGGTACAGCGTGTTTCACACCACAGCTGGGTGCTATCAGCTTGCCTGGGGGCCGGTCACATTGCAGTGCTGTGCGGGTGGCAGATGGTGTTGCTTGCTTGGAGTGGTGGGTGTTCTGTGGGGACACCATGCTGACGGGCTGACCTTCCCACCTCTGTGGTGCATCCATACCACCACCACAGGACGTTCACAATTGCACAGGTGTGGTTACTTGATGTGCATGCAGGACAATATGGAGCATGCCTTGGGACTTACCTCTCCACCCTTCTGGACACCTGCCTGAAGACTGCCTGTCACACTGTGCTGCATACTGGCACTGTGCCGTGACGTATTGGCCATCCATCCATGTGTGTTTTGTTGCGAGGTCACTGTGTTGCTGTTTAGTTGCAAGGTATGGATATCACTGTGCTATTACATTATGTCGTCTCCTGCCAATGTTGACCGTGTGGCTGTGGAGGTGGTCCTCACTGTGTGGGGGAGGGTCCTGTTATGAGTTGGGGACACTGACATGTACCATGTCCCGTTGGGTGATATTGCTGGTGACTGCCTGGCAGCATGTGAAGGCCCTTCTGTGACAGCTGCTCTGTGCCCTGGCTGACTGTTGTCCCCTGGCCTGTGTTGGTCATTGCCAGGACACTGTCATGGTTCATTGATGCTCCTGCATGCATGTCGTTGTTGTTTGTTCTGCGCTCTGATTGCTGTGCATTTCCATGTGTGGCTGGGCAGCATGTCCCAATGTGTGGATGCCCTTGTGCATGTCCTTGCGTGTCCCTTGCACCCAACTCACTGGGTTTCCAGCTGTGTCTGCCGTGTCTAACGGTGTGCTGTATCATGGTGGGTGGTGTCACATATCCCCTGGTGCTGTCAGGATCGCTGTCATCATCCGTGTTGGGTTCTGTGTTGGTGCCTGTGTTGCCCTGTGCTGCATTGTGGGATGCTGCCATGTTGTCATACCACTGCAGAACTCAACACCTCCAGGGATAGCCCATTGGGACATGCTGTCCATCTTTGTATGGCAAGGTTGGCTGCTGGTTGCCTCCTGTGTGGTGTACCGTCCTCATGGTCTCACCCTTCCTCTTGTAGGACCACTACGGGCATCGCTGTGGGCAACGTGTCCCGAAGAGACAGAGGGAATGGAGGAGCTGCTGCACAGGATTGTGAGGCAGCAGCGAACACAGATCGAGCAGCAGGCCATCATTATTACTGAGACCAGGAGGGTGGCAAACATCCTGGAGGCTCATCTCCCTGTTCCTGCAGACATAGTTATATCCCCTGTTGTTTTTAAGTCAGCCCTCACCACCCCCCTCACTGGACTTGATTCTACCTTCCTTGCCCATTGTCTTCTGTCCCTGTGTGCATCCTCCTCCACTTTGCACCCTTGGCCTGTGTCTTCCCGTCCCTCCATCTGTTGTCATCCTTATGTTTACCTTTGTGTGCCTTTCCCTGCTAATGGTGTTTGACATTTTTATCATGTGGTGGGCATTTGGGGTTGTGTGTTGGGGGGAGCTTGGTGGGTATTTTCTAGTTCTGTTTCAGTGTTGTGGGGAAGGTTGTTCAGTGGTGGGTGGGGCATTTTGTACTCTGGGGTTTGTTACTTGTTATGTTCTGTGTTATATTTGCTGTTGTGTTCCGTTTGCTTTACTGTTCATTATTGTTTATTACACTGGTTAATGACATTTTACGGTGTCCTGTGTCATTCTTGGGTGCTGGGGTTCCACATGCTTTGTACTGTTGCTGGTGTTCCACATGGGTCTGGGTTGTTGCTGGACTTTCCCGTGGATGTGTAGCATCCTCATGGGTGGGCACTGTGGTGTGCTCCTGATACCTCATTCCAGCATGTGTTGCCTTGCATGTGTCCCAGGATCAGGCTGTCTCTGCACTGTATTCCATTGTGTGTTTGCACTGCCTGCCTGGTGCTATATTCAGTGCTGTCTTGTGTGCTATATTCAGTGCTGTTATTCCTGGGCTTTTTCTGCACTGCACTTCTGGGCCTGTTTGCCCGGTTTCCTTTGCTTGCTATATTCAGCGGGGTTTGCCCCCGGGCTATTCGTTTTGAATATGGCTGGCATTTTGCTCCGGGCTAGGTTTGCATGTCAGGCAGTGCTATTCGCTGCCAGGGGCTAACCTTTGAATATCTGGCCCTGTATGTTTTATACATTTTAACATCCTGGACTATGACCGCGTAATACGAAGTATGATCTTACTTCGTATGACGAGATATGAAGTAAGACCCTACTTCATGAGCCAAAAAGCCAGAATATTTATTTTAAAAAAATGTTTCTGATGATATTGGGGTGCCCAATTCCCATATCAGCACTAGAACCCCCATGCCAGTGTATGACATTGGGGAGCCCACTCCCAGTGTCCCCAACAGAAGGAAAACAGTCTCCCATATTGCTGACAACAGGGTGCCCAAACTTCATGTTGGCAGTAGCCACCTCAAGATGGGACAATGGGGAGCCCACTTCCAGTGTTCCCAGTTCTGTCATACCCCCCCATCACCTCCAGTACTGTGGGACACCGAGGAGCCCACCTCCAGTGTCCCAAAATGTTTATTTCTGTATACCTGAAAAAAAGAAAACAGTCCCCTGACGTCTTTTTTTATCCTGTAAAAAAGAAAATGGTCCCTTGTTGTCTCCCTGTCCCCACTCCTCCTCCCCTATCCTGACCCTCCCACTGAGCAACCCCCCTTGCCCTATACTTACCACCAGAGATCCTCTTCTGTTATCTTCTGTAGACTGGGACACGTCTGCACTCTTCAAAGCCAAACCGTGAACTGAAGAATCAGGGTAAGTGCCATATAATGGCTGTCAATTGCATTTTGAACTTATGTTGATATCTCGGCCATTTTTCATTATTTTTTTTACCAAATTTTCAACATGGGATTCTTGGGAACCCACCTCATGAACACTGTCACTGTTATTTTGTTATTCGACCCGTAAGGTGATTTCCGTCACTGTGGAAATCATCTTTCAGACAGGGTCACAAAGAACAGTGCCAATGTTCATGAGGTGGGGTCCCAAAGTTTACATGTTGTAATTTGCAAAATACAAAACACCCGGAGTTACACGTGGTCATTGAAATTTTTCTATGCTCCCTCGTAACTTTGGCAATTTTTTATATTTTCACTCCAAATTTTCAACATTGCCATTTTTTCACACCACCTCATGAACAGTACAGCTGTTAGTTTTCACATCCTGCCCGAAACATGCTTTTGCACCTGTTGCACAGAATGGCATGTACGCTGCACAAAATCATCTTTCAGGACTGAGTAAGGAAATAACACTGCCAGTATTCATGAGGTGGGATTCCCAAAAGCCATGCTCAAAATTTGGTGAAACAATTCCTAAAAATGCCTGAGTTACATTCATCCAGTGAACTTATTCAACGCACTCGCTTAACTTTGGTACTTTTCAATATTTTGACACCAGATTTTCAACATTGTCATTTTTTTCACACCACTTCATGAATAGTACAGCTGTTATTTTTCACATCCTGCCCAAAATGTGTTTTCACACCTGTGGCGCAGAATGGCATTGCAGTTGTGCATAATTACCTTTTGCCTTGCATTTCACAATTTCTCTGTACTGGGGTACATGAGGTGGGGGTAATAAGATGGCTATGATGACAATTTGGTCACTGTAGTTCTACACATTGAAGCGCAGGGCCCAGAGGGCCCTGTCCTTCCACACCTACAAACATATGCACATCTACTAAGGGACTGGATCGCAGGGTCCAAAGGGCCCTGCATTCCCACAGTAAAATAAGGACATTATTATACTGTCTCAAAAAGTAAAGGAATTCATTGCAAAAAACTCCATTAATGCATCAGTTTGGGTTTGTACTACAACAACAAAAGTATGGAAATTCAGTGTTAGGGTTCCCACCCCTATCACCCCACCCCAGCCTCACCACCCTCCACACACGAACAGGCATAGAGGTGTGTCTTGGGGTTGTTGGGCCTAACTCTCACCCCATTCTCCTATTCTGTACCATCTCAGCTTCCTCACACAAGGAATGGGGTGAGAGTTAGGGCTGATGACCCCGAGGCACACCCCGATGCCTGTTGGTGTATGGAGGGTAGGGGGGCTGAGATTGGATGGGGTTGTAGGGGTAGGAACCCTAACACCAAATTTCCATACTTTTGTCACTGTAATAGGAACCCTAACTGATGCATTAATGGAGTTTTTTTTGGTAATGAATATATATATATATATATATATATATATATATATATATACAATACACATTGAAATAGTAGTTGAGATGTCCCTGAACATCACAGAATTGCCTTTTTAGCAAAATAAGCATATGCATGTAAGAGGCTAGGGATACAGAAGGACTCAGACACAGGTGATTTTCTCTGGAAGTCTCTCCCAACAGCTTCTTTATTGGGAAATTACGATAAAATAAGAAAATCAAAAAGGCGGACTGATTTCGTCAAAATAAAAATAACGTACATTCAAGAAGAATAGCACAAACAGCAGTAATGCAGCATCAAACAAAAATATCCAAGTCTTGTGCATAATAATTCGTAGTAACTAGAGCACTAGCTAGGGTGTATACGCTTCAGCACCCTGGAACACATCTGACTTCTCTCTGAAGAGAGCAGCTATATATATAATAAGACTGTTCCTGATTGGCTAGAGTTCCTGTCACTCAGCTTACATGAAACAATTTTTACACAAAAGCAAATATTTTTTATCTCAAAAGGCTTATAAGATGTTCTTACGGAAATCTTTCTTTTATCTGCATGCTTCATGATTATTTATTTCGATTCTGGTTCTAAAACCTCTGATTTCAAGGGTTAAGCCCCACCTCTTGTTTCCCATTCTCTATATAATGCCTAACAATATGGCCGTCCAGCCCCTAAGAAGAGAATCTAGTACACAAAGCCCTTCAATATCTTATAACAGGTAAAATAATTTCCCTCTTATTTTCTGTTGTTATATTCACTCTGTTCTCACTTGAGGGGCTCATACTTTAATAGGTTTGTTTACAAACCTGAAACAAACAGTTAATTATGCTGCCTGCTGAGCTGTGGATATTGAAACACAGCTCAGCCACAGACAGCAGCAGAAATACACAGGTCGTTTTTAAGTTTGAGCAGAATTCACGCTACAAGGCGCTTTAGCGCAAAAAGGGACAACGCGCGACCTAGCACACTACTTTTCTGGTGGTAGAAAAGCTATTTTGCAGATTTGCGGCATTTACGAGCTGTGCGATAGTGCGCACATTCATGCAGCTCGAAAAGAACGCCGAGACTGAGCGTTTCGATATTACGCTTGTTTCTTAGATAAAATCACAACAACTATTACATTTCTGGAAAGGAGAGGCATTCTCAAGGCGTTTTAGCCACAAAGAGGGTAATTATAATGCTATTCATTTATCGGACAGTTTAAAGTGTTTTCTGATGAATTTAAAGGGGCCATTACATCTTCAAGGGAGGACTGAATATACAGGAAGACCTCATTCACTTTCTAGGAGGTACTAGATGTGGAGATATTATTAATGACTAGACAGGATAGGGTTATCAATAAAAGAAAAACAGACAGAATAACAATAAAAGAGGATGCATAGGTGGTCAGTCTATGCAGGAAAAGACAATACAAGTACAATACACACAGAGGGAAGACACATGAAGGAAAGGGGGGGTCTAGTCAAAGCATAACAATAGTACCTCTGTAGAAATATGAAAGGGATAGATCTATAACTAAATTACTAGACCCTTTGACATTCTCCTCCCCGCTCAAGAAAAAAAAATAGTTCAGAACAGTTTGTCTGAAATACAAATATCTATATATTTTTTTTTTTAAAGTGATGAGGTACAGATCTCTTATAAGTAAGAGATGGAGCCAAAGCCCACCCACTCCTCAGGCTCCACCTCGGGGTCCCAAACACAATTCCCTTTCTACCTCAGTGAATACTATCTTCTGTTCACTGTTGTACAAGGGTCATAGAAAAAAATTATTTTAGCTCTTACAATTTGCTTTAATGATTTCTTTAATACACCCCGAGGTCTGTCATATAAGATATAACTTAACTATTTTCATGGCCATATCTGGATAAGAAGTCTGCATTTTTATGTTCTGTTCCTTTTCTATGTTTTATTTTGAAACAATATGGCTGCAATGTCAAGTACCATCGCATTATGCGAGGGATTTTATCCTTCATAACATTGAGCCAACAAAGGGGGTTGTGGTCTGTCCATAGTTCAAACTCTGCGCCCCATAAATAAAATCGCAGAGCCTTGATAGCCCAGCATATTGCTAGGCATTCTTTTTCAATAGTAGAATATCTAGTCTCCCTTTCATGTAACTTCCTACTGATGTATATTATAGGATGTTCTTCCCCCTCAATTATCTGTGACAATACCTCACCTATGCCACAGTTTGATGCATCTGTTTGAAGGATAAAGGGCAGTGTGAAGTCAGGGGTGCTTAACACTGGAGAAGAGCATAATAATGCTTTAATTGTGGAAAATGCTTCCTCACAGGCCTGAGTCCAAGTCACTTTCTCAGGTTGTCGTTTTTTTGTTAAGTCAGTGAGAGCATTAGCTACTATAGCGAAATTTGGTATAAATCTTCTATAGTAACTAGCGAGCCCTTAAAAGGATCTCGCATCCTTTTTGGTTACTGGCCGAGTGCTATTGGCTACAGCTTCAATTTTAGACTTAACAGGTTTTAGTGTACCCCCTCCTATTTGAAAACCTAGATATTCTGTCTTTTGCATAGCTACTGAGCATTTAGATGGGTTGATAGTCAGGCCCACAGAAATTATAGTACTTAATACTGTGGTTAGGTGATTCAAATGGTCAGACCATGTGTTACTGAAAATTACTACGTCGTCCATATAGGCGGCACTAAAGGTAACATGTGGTAGGAGAAGCTTGTCCATAAGTCGCTGAAAAGTCGCCGGGGTTCTATGGAGCCCAAATGGCATAACAGTAAAGTGGAATAAGCCAATTGGGGTACTAAAGGCAGTTTTTTCTTTGTCACCAGTATCTAAAGGGATCTGCCAGTAACCTTTGGTCAAGTCAAGAGTTGTAATATATTGAGCTTTTCCTAGATGGTCAAGGATATCGTCAATGCGTGGCATTGGACAGCTGTCAAATTTAGATATTTCATTTAATTTCCTGAAATCTAAACAAATTCGAACCCCACCTTCTTTTTTTCCAACCACCACAATAGGGAAATTCCACTCACTGTGGGATAGCTCTATGATTCCTAACTGCTGCATTCTGTGTAGTTCCTGTTCCACTTCACATCTTAAACGTTCTGATATTCTATAGGGTCTTTGCCTTACAGGTGTTATTTGGGTGGTGTTGATTTTGTGTACCACATCCATTACCCTCCCAGGTTTTCCTGTAAAAACTTCTGAAAATGCTGTAAGACAGTGAAGCTCAGCCATTTGTTGGCTGGTAAGCTGGGGATTTATATTTGTCATTGACCCCTCCTGCTTTTGATTCTAACCGCTGGTATACTAGATCTAGTTCGCTAGTGGGAGTTTCAGGGTGTATGTAACCCACAAAGCAATCTTTTCTTTCAACCCATTTCTTTAACAGATTAACATGGTATTCATTGGTTTTTTTCTTTTTATCTGGCAAGACCACTTGATAGGTTACAGGTCCTGTCCGTTTAGATATAGTATATGGCCCTTGCCATGTCATGTACAATTTATTATCTGAAGATGGTAATAACAATAATACTTTATCCCCTTCTTGGAATTCTTTGGTTCCTGTCCCCTTGTCATAATGTGTTTTTTGAATTCCTTGTTGTTTAACATTAGTCTGGTGGGCAATTTCTATATATTTAGCTATCTTATTCCTAAGATGGCAAATATAATCGTTGGGGACCTGACTCTGAGATACTTGTCCTTCTTCCCACTTCTCTTTCATAAGATCCAATGGGCCTTGTGGATTACGTCCATAGAGTAGTTCAAAAGGTGAGAACCCAGTGGATGCTTGGGGCACCTCCCTGTATGCAAACATTAAGTATGGTAGTAGTATATCCCATCTACGGCCTTCTTCCTGACAAAACTTTTGTAACATTTTTTTGAGGGTTTGGTTAAATTGTTCAACCAGGCCATCAGTTTGTGGATGGTAGGGGGTGGTATGTATGGCAGTAATACCCAGAATATTATATAATCATTTTAGTAACACTGAACAAAAATTGCTACCCCTATCTGTCAGGATTTCCTTAGGCATACCTATTCTACTGAATAGTTTTCCAAGTTCCTCTGTTATTTTTTGTGCAGTAACGTTACGTAAGGGTATAGCTTCTGGATACTTAGTAGTGTAGTCACAGATTACCAATATGTATTGATTACCTTTCGTGCTTTTAGGGAGGAGACCCACCACATCTATAGCTATCCGCTCAAAAGGAGTTGTTATCAAAGGCAAGGGCATTAGGGGTACCTTATCCTTTTTCCCCCATTCTGGCTACTTTTTGGCACTCTGGACAACTCCTACAAAATTCTGCCACCTGCTCATGAATACCAGGCCAAAAGAACCGGTACAACAGGAGATTCAACGTACGATCCCTACCCAAGTGTCCAGCTAACGGTTTGTTGTGGGCTAACTCTAGAAGTTGTTGCCTATATTCTTGGGGTACTATCAACTGATCTACAACTTCCCCACTTTTTGGATTAACACATCTCTTATACAACAAACCATTATTCATTTTATAATTCTCTGACCCTTTTTTAACATCAGCTACTTGGGAAAAACAATTTTGTAAACTGGGATCATGTTGCTGTGCAATTCTAAAGTCTATTGTTGGAACAACAGAGTCTGTGACAGTCTTACTTTCCCTTTTGACATTTTGAGTCCATTGCAGCTTTTCTTTTCTTTTCTGGGCTTTTGATTTTATTTTCTTTTTGGACTCTTCAAAAATATCATCAGAAAAAGGGAATACCTGCTCCAACTTATCTTTAGTTTGAGATCTAGTAACCATTGCAGCAACATTGCCAGTTATTAGGGTCTGAAAATCAGGATGTTCATGCCCAATAAGTACGGGTACAGGCAGATGAGGAACAGCACCTACCCGGATGGAATGTGTATGTCCCTGTATAGTTATGTCCAAGTCATAGAGAGGATAATGATGGATATCTCCATGAATACAAACTACCTCAGTCTTCTGTGGCATATGGTTAGACCTTGGATCCAGTAGGGCAGTTTGTACTAAAGTCTGTCTGCTGCCTGAATTGAGGAGGCCACATACCGTGTTCTTTCCAATTTGAACAGGCAACATATATTGACCCCAGTTGGCCAATGCTAAATGAGAGGCTTCAGTCTTTCTCTTGGGGCAAAATCTTGCAACATGGCCTTTCCTTACACACTCTCAGCAGATAATATCTGGGTTATAGACTTTATGTGGTCTTGGAAAAACTTTAGTGCCTGTTGGAGGGAGCATAGGAGCCACAGTTGAACTACCTTGTCTGGAAATAGAGGGTTGGTGTCCATGTAACATGGCTCCCTTAGGACGTGAGGGATGAGCTGCCATGAAGTCCTCTGCCAGGCGGATTGCTGTATCTGAAGTCTCTGGTCAGTGCTCTTTTACCCAAAGTTGGACATCCTGGGGTAAAATTTTAATAAATTGCTCCATCACAATGGTTTCCAGAATCTGGTTGAGCGTCCAAGTAGTAGGTTGTAACCATTTTAGACATAAGTCCTTTAAGCGGATGTAGGCGTCCTGCGGGTTGTCGGCAGCCTGGTACTTATAAGTCTGGAACCGTTGATGATATGTTTCAGTATTTATGTCATAGCGTTTCAAAATAGCAGCTTTGACCTGATCATAATTGTTTGCATGGGCAACCTCTATATGACTATACGCCAGCTGTGCTTTCCCAGTAAGATAAGGTGCCAAGCGAATCACCCACTGGTCTCTGGGCCATGCGCATGCTGTTGCCACTCTTTCAAAGGTTGTAATATATTTTTCTATGTCATCACTTTCCGCAAGTTTAACCAATTTAATGTCCTTGTGACCTCCAGGCAGCTGGTCTGTGGGCCTGTTGACTCCCAGGGCTTGTATGGCCCTTAAAGTATCAGACCATCTGGCTTCATATTCCTTTTTATCCCTCTCCCTCTGCTTTTCCAATTCCATCTGGTGCATACATAACCATCTTACCAGTTCATGAGTCTCTAGAGGGGGCACTTCTTCTCCTATTTTGCCTCCAGTTGCTTGCAGTTCAGGTTCTACTTCCATTTTCGTAACAGGTTTTCCTTCCTTTCTCCTCACAACTGGCTCCAGTCCAGATAGAATGGGTAATTGATAAGCTGCTGTCACTGAACGAGTAGCTACCCCTGTGTAGGATCCTGGTTCCGCCTTTTCTTCCTGCATATATATATATATATATATATATATATATATATATATATAGATAGTCCACCAGAGTCTCGGACAGATTCTCCCAGTTGGGTGTAGTTCCAACCAGTATCCCACTTCTGACACCAGTGTAAGAGGCTAGGGATACAGAAGGACTCAGACACAGGTGATTTTCTCTGGAAGTCTCTCCCAACAGCTTCTTTATTGGGAAATTCCGATAAAATAAGAAAATCAAAAAGGCGGACTGCTTTTGTCAAAATAATAAAAATAACGTACATTCAAGGAGAATAGCACAAACAGCAGTAATGCAGCATCAAACGAAAATATCCAAGTCTTGTGCATAATAATTCATAGTAACTAGAGCACTAGCTAGGGTGTATATGCTTCAGCACCCTGGAACACATCTGACTTCTCTTTGAAGAGAGCAGCTATATATATAATAAGACTGTTCCTGATTGGCTAGAGTTCCTGTCACTCAGCTTACATGAAACAATTTTTACAAAACAGCAAATATTTTTATCTCAAAAGGCTTATAAGATGTTCTTACAGAAATCTTTCTTTTATCTGCATGCTTCATGATTATTTATTTCGATTCTGGTTCTAAAACCTCTGATTTCAAGGGTTAAGCCCCACCTCTTGTTTCCCATTCTCTATATAATGCCTAACAATATGGCCGGCCAGCCCCTATAAAGAGAATCTAGTACACAAAGCCCTTCAATATCTTATAACGGGTAAAATAATTTCCCTCTTATTTTCTGTTGTTATATTCACTCTGTTCTCACTTGAGGGGCTCATACTTTAATAGGCTTGTTTACAAACCTGAAACAAACAGTTCATGATGCTGCCTGCTGAGCTGCGGATATTGAAACACAGCTCAGCCACAGACAGCAGCAGAAATACACAGGTCGTTTTTAAGTTTGAGCAGAATTCACGCTACAAGGCAGCTCGAAAAGAACGCCGAGACTGAGCGTCTCGATATTACGATTGTTTCTTAGATAAAATCACAACAACTATTACATTTCTGGAAAGGAGAGGCATTCTCAAGGCATTTTAGCCACAAAGAGGGTAATTATAATGCTATTCATTTATCGGACAGTTTAAAGTGTTTTCTGATGAATTTAAAGGGGTCATTACATCTTCAAGGGAGGACTGAATATACAGGAAGACCTCATTCACTTTCTAGGAGGTACTAGATGTGGAGATATTATTAACGACTAGACAGGATAGGGTTATCAATAAAAGAAAAACAGACAGAATAACAATAAAAGAGGATGCATAGGTGGCCAGTCTATGCAGGAAAAGACAATACAAGTACAATACACACATAGGGAAGACACATGAAGGAAAGGGGGGTCTAGTTGAAGCATAACAATAGTACCTCTGTAGAAATATGAAAGGGATAGGTCTATAACTAAATTACTAGACCCTTTGACAACGCATATAGGTTTTTATCCTCTGGCACACAGTCCCGAGTGGTCTAGGAATGTTCTAGGCCCAGTTGGTAGACCTGGACCCCCTCCCAAGACAATTATGGAAATAGCAATGCAGCTGATCTCTCACAGCCCTCTGACCTCTAAAAAAATGAAAAAAAAACCAACAAAAAAAAAAAAACAGCGATGAGTCCTAACCCAACATGACAAATAGAAACTTATCTCCAAATGGCTGGATAAATGGAGCAGCCAAGATATAGTACAGAATAAAAAAAGATCCAGTCAGACCTTCCACTTTAGTGCTACACGCTACACATGTGCAAATACCTTATCTTGAATATTCTGCCCTAATATTGTATTTGGGCTCACAAATGTTCTGGGATTTGTTATTCATGTTCAGTATTCGGGGATATGATTTAAAAAATAAAATAAAAAGGGAAACAATAGCCTCCCATCCTTCTCCCCAGCCCAAATCCTTAAATTCAACCCCTGTCCTCCAACCTTCTGTTTGAAATGCAGTCCACCCTCCTCCTCTCCCCAGCACCCACAATCTTATATTTAAGTAGTTATAACTCCCATGACAGGTGACTGGCAAAACCCGCCTGTCTCTTTAGCTGACCATCATCTAAGGGCTCATTTGTGCTATAAGAAAAAAACATTTTCGTCACCCCCCCACCCTTGTAGTACCCTCTGACTGCCCTCCTTCCATCATCAGCACCCAATTTCTGAATTAATTGGCTGACAGGCCATCTGTGGATGACAACAAGATGACCGGCACAAGCCTGCACTCCTGCATGGCCAGCTGCCTTCTGCAGAATGAAAGCAGTCCCACCCTTGCTCACTCTTTATAGTGAAACCAGCTAATCACATGATATGCTAGTTTCACTATACAGAGTGAACATGCACAGAAGCACTTTAATTCTTCAGAAGATGGCCAGCCATGGAAGAGAGCAGGTTTGCGCTGGTCACCTTCTGCTTAGAGGATACACAAGGGTGGTGGGTGGGGAAAATTTATTTTCTTTTAGTGCAAATGGGCAGTTACATGATGGCCAACCATGGATACAGATGAGTTGTGCTGGTCGGCCATCGTGGGAATTGTTACTATTTAAATATAAAATTATGGGTGCTGTGGTGGAGAGTGGGATTAGGTTTCTAATACAGGGTAGGGGATATGGGGCTTGAATTTAAGAATCTGGGTTGTGGAGGAGTGTTGGGGGCTATTCCTTTTTTCTTTATTCTAAACAGCATTTCTTGAATAAGAATAGACATGAATAGTGCCACTATTCATTATTTGTATCTGAATAACAAATAGTGCATTATTCATGGTATTTGGGAGATACTGTTCATTACTCACACACCACTACAATACCCCTGTTACTTCTTCAGGATGGAGGCTTCTACAAATTTTCACAAGTTACATAGCTTTCGCAAAATACTGTAGTATTTTATTCAAATTATGTAATTTGCGCAAAATACAACAGTATCTTGCTGAAGTTATGTAATTTACACAAATGGGAGTGCAGGATCCGAATGGCCCTGTGCTCCCACCATAACATAAGGATGCTGTTATACTGTCTCAATGGAGGGATGGGAGCGCAGGGTCCAAAGGACCCTGTGGTCCCACTGTAACATAAGGATGCTGTTATACGGTCTCAATGGAAGGCTGGGAGTGCAGGGTCCAAAGGACTCTGCACTTCCACTGCAAAATAAGGATACTGTTATAGTATCTCAAGGATACTGATGTACTGTCTCAACTGAGTAACAAACCTCACATGATACAGTATAGGAGAATGGGGTGAGAAATAGGCCTGATGACACCAAGGCACAGCCCGTCACCTCTTCTGTGGTGAGTGGGAGTGGGGTGGGGTGGTAGAGTGGGGAATGTTAGGGTGTCAACCCTATTGCCTCATTTCCCTAATTTTGTTGCCTCAATCCTAACTGATGCATTAACAAAGTTTTTTTGCAATGAATTTCCTTACTTTTTGAGAAAGTGTAATATAATTGGCATCTGGCATGTGTTGGTGGGAGCGCAGGCCCTCCAGGCCCTGCACTCACTTCAAGCTGCCCATTTTTTTATGTGCCATCTTAAATAATTTTCACCCCAAATGTTCAACATAACCTTCTTATCACCTCACCACATGTACCCAGTACAGAAAACTTTCAAATCCCTGTTGTAATGTAATTCTGCACAACTGTAATTTTGTTTTGCACCACAGGTTTAATGCTGCTGAAACCTTGCCCTTATTGCTGTGTAATGGTCACACCCACCCCTATTGCTCATCTTGCACTGTTCTGTTATCATTTACCTTAAGTGATAACCAGGAGTGGCTGGCCCAACGGCACTGAGGGTTGAGAAGCTGGATGCCACACCTCATGCCACGCCGGTGACCTGGGTTTGGGAATGAACTCTGGCCAGTGGAGGTCAATAGGGATGAGAGAGGATTGAGGGTCTGAAGGATGGCTCTCCTCTCTCAGGGGGAGGGAGACCTGTCATCCCGCTTGTTGACTGCCCTCTGGTAGTGGCTAGAGGGCAGTACGGGTCAGGAGATACGTGCCAACATCACTACATTAGCAGGGAGGGGGGACAGGAGAAAAGTGGAAAATAGGAGCCTGGGAGGTTCTGTGATGGCTCCTGCGTCCACAGGGGTCAGCCCAGTGCATCTGGATTGGGTTTCAGGGGAGGAGTGTCAGTGCCCTCCCTCCTGGTCCTACCGCAGGGGGCAATCCATGGAGAACTGACTGGGTTGGTGATGTAGGAATGCAGGTAAGCTAGAGAGTGAGTCTCTCTGAAAGGAGAGACCACAGCCACCTGATAGGGCTTTCAGGAGGATTAAAAAGTTGTATGAAAAAAAAAGTGATAACCAAGAGTCAATCACAATAAAAACAGCAGGGTATATGTAGGAACAAAAACCTTAGCTAGTCTAGCATGGAAGAGTACAAGAGTGGTAGAAATGAAAGGGCATGGTACCTCGAGCAATAAAAAGAGAGGGGGAAGGAGGGGGTAAAAAGAGAATAAGAGGGGTGGCAGGCAGAGTGGTGACAACATTTGGAAGGCCACGTGTGCAAATCCAGTCCTGTGGTCTTCAGTCTCCCGAGCAGCACATATTTTGTAGGTGCCATAGTACTGGCATGGCCTTGGTCAGGTTCACTGACTGCATCAGTAGAGCAATGGACAATAGGAGGCTCACTGGCACGGTTTTTATGGCCCTGTCCATGGCCTTTGATTTAGTTGATCATTCCCTGCTGTTCGGGAAGCTGAAGAACATTGGACTGGCAGATTTTCCATGTGTTTGGTTTCAAAGTCACTCAACAAATCGTCCTCTTAGAATAAGCTATAAAGGCTTACATTCTGGTACTTGAGTATTGGAATAGGGAGTGCCCTAGGGTTCAGTCCTGGGGCCTCTACTGTTCTCCTTGTTTAGTGATACTATACCATCTGCCTTAACACATGCTAAGTCTGTCTTGCATGCAGATGATATCATTATTTATTTCACTTCTTCTGTGGAGGAAATAAACTGGGCACTTAATATTGATTTCTCCACTCTAAACCTATGGCTTTTACAACATCATCTTCTACTAAATAGTAACAAAACAAATGCATGATATTTGGATCAAAACCTAGATTGTCAAAATGTTCTCCATTGTTGATTACTGATACAAAAGGCACTGTACTTGAGCAGGATACTGAATTCAAATTACTGGGACTGCTTTTGGACCCTAACGTAACTTTATCATTACATATAAGGGCAATGAATATACAAGTTAATCAAAAACTAGGTGCCATATTTAAACTACAGAATTGTTTAATGTATGGAGGCCATATTATTGCAAACAGTGTACTATCACCCACATTAAATTACAATTCACTTATTTTCTCAAACTTAACCTCTGCTGATTTAGCATTATTAACTAACACATTTCATGGGATCTGTAGATTTGCACTAAAAATGCCATTTAGAACTCATCATTGTGTACTGTATGCATAGTCTGGTTGATTACCTTCCAAGTTTAATGGCTTGTATAACCTGTGCTGTACTGTGGATAATACATTAAGGTTAAAAACTGTTTCTCCTCTATATGCTCTCCTTGATGTCAAAATAGAATGTAGGCAGTTAAGATCTACGGGAAAGCACATGTTAATAATCCCAGCCACCTCAACTGTTACAGGTGAATGTGCTTTTTCAGTCCATGCTGCTAAATGCTAGAACAGCCCACCGGAGTCATTTCGTATAATGCTAAAACTCAGTTTTCAAGCAGCTGTTAAAACTGCATTTTTTTAAAACGACTAGATTGCAAATGTTTTACTGTATGTAGTTTTTGTATTGAAGATGTTGTTGTGTCTAAGTTTATCCTGCACAGTGCATGAATATATCTTAAGTATTCATGACTAGCAACTTGGCTGTTTGTAAGAATGGCCCTGGGTTAGTCATGAAAAGGGCCTTGGCTCATTGTACTTACCCAGTAAACAAAAGTTAAATAAATAAGTAAATACATAAATGCTAGAAGTCTAGGAAATAACATTCTAGACCTGGAGGCCATTATGGCAGAGGCAGACCTGAATACTGTGGCCATTATGGAGTCATGATGCACTGGAAACCACAACTGGGGCATAACCATACCAGGCTGTACTCTGTTCAGGAAAGACAGAGTTGGAAGAAAGGGAGGGAGTGGTGCCTTATGTAAGGGAAGGCATAAAAGTGATGGAGATTCTGGGAATCAAGGGGGTAGTAGAGGTACTGTGGGTCACCCTGGAAATGGGAAACAGAGCCATTATTCACAATGGCATGATCTATAGACCTTCAACACAGGGAGAAGATTTAGATAAGATACTGGTGGAAGCCATTGCAAAATGTTAGACAAGGGGGGAGGTGCTGCTGTTGGGGGGACTTCAATCTGCTGGATATAGATTGCAGCCTCCCAGCTGTAGCTTCACCTAGAAGCAGGGACATCCTGGACTCTCTGCAGGGTGCAGTCCTCGGGCAACTAATCAAGGTGTCCACTTGTGACGAGACAATACTGGACATGGTGGTCACTAACAGGGATAGTATTGCTGATGTCAAAAGGTAGGATGTAGGAGGCCACCTGGGGACCAGTGATCACTGTACAGTGTGGTTTAACATAAGGATGATAGTGGAATCAAACCACACAAGGGCAAGGGTCTTGAACTTCAGGTGGGCAGATTTAAAAAAAAAATGGGTGAGTGCCTCAGGGATGACCTGGTGGGAGGATGGCATAGTGAAGGCAACAATCCTCTGTGTAAAGCAAGTAAGCAAAATGAGGAAAAAGAGACCGCTATGGTTCTCAAAAGAAGTGGCTAAAAAGGTAAATGTTAAATGCAGAGGGAGGAGAGAGGAGGAAAGGGAGGTGTCTCAGGAGAAACAGAGGGAGGTAGGGAAAACAATAAGGAGCATGAAGGCACAAACTGATGAGAGAAAAGCCCAGCGGGTAACTAAACAGGCCAAGACATTTTTTTGTATATAATTGATAAGAGAAGGACCAGGGGAGGGATTGTAAGGTTCAGAAGGGAAGGGAGGACTGCAATGGAGGACTAGAAGAAAGCAGATATCCTGAACAAATACTTTTGTTCAGTGTTCACAGAGGAAGGAGACGGGGAGGGGCCCCACAAAAGCAACAGGAGCATTGGAGAGAGGAAGGTAGACACTGGTCCTTTTAAAGGAGAGAGTACTGAAGGGACTAGTTAATCTAAAAGTAAACAAAATGATGTGGCCAGAAGGTTGCATCCCAGGGTACTGAGGGAGCTTGTGGGAGGTACTGGCTGCACCTCTGATAGTCCTGTTTAACAGGTCACTGGAAACAGGAGAGGTTCTGGAGTACTGGAGGGGGGCAGATGTAGTCCCACTTCACAAAAGTGGTAGCAGAGAATAGGCTGGAAACTATAGGCCAGGCAGTCTGACTTCAGTGATGAGGAAGTTAATGGAGACACTGCAAAAGGAAAGGATTGCGGAGAATCTTGAATTCAATAGGTTGCAAGACCCGAGGCAGCATGGATTGCTTAGGAGAATGGTGGGGGGTTGGGGTCATACCAAACAAATCTGATAGGTTTATTTGACTGGGGGACCAGGGAAATAGATCAGGGTGGTGCAGTAGACGTGGCCTACATAGAAGGCTTTTGACATTGTTCCACATAGGAGACACATAAGGAAACTGGGCAGCTTAGGGGTACATCCAAAGGTGGTAAGTTGGGTAAGTAACTGGTTAAATGATAGGTGACAGAGGATGGTGGTAAACAGAGTTCACTCCAGAGAAGGAAGAGTGACCAGGGGGGTGCCTCAGGGCTCAGTACTGGGACTGGTCCTCTTTAATGTTTTTATATGTGACATTGCAGATGGGCTGGAAGGGAAGGTCTGCCTATTCACTGATGACAGCAAAATCCTCAGTAGGGTGGACACTTCAGTGGGAGGCGGAAAGAATGCACTTGAGAAAACTCAGGATGTGGTCAAGGGTATGGCAGCTGAGTTTCAGAGCGAAAAAGTGCAAAATTATGCACTTAGAGCATGTAAACTTAGAAGAGGAGTACAAAATGGGAGGAAAGGTAGTCACAGTCACCATACAGGACAAAGACCTGGAAATAATGATATCTGATGACCTAAAGGTGGCAAGGAAGTGTAGCAAGGCAGTTGGGAGGGCCAGTGAGATGCTGGGGTGCATAGGGAGGGGTATCACTAGTAGAAGGAGGGAAGTGGTATTGCCTCTGTATAAATTGCTGGTGAGACCCCACCTAGAGTACTATGTCCAGTTCTAGAGATCACATCTCTATGGGGAGAGAGACAGAGTAGTGGCTGTCCAGAGGACGGCAATTAAAATGGTGTAGGGTCAGCATCAGAAACCCTACAAGGAGAGACTAAATAACCTCAATATGTATAACATGGAAAATAGAAGGAAGAGTGAGGATGTAACAGAAACCGTTATATACCTCATGGGAGTATATAAGGTAAAGGACAGGAGTATTTTTCAGACAAAAAGATACACAAGAACAAGGGGACATGCAGTGAAGCTGGAGGGGGGAAAATTCAGGAGAGATGAGAAGAAGCACTTCTTCACACAAAGAGTGGTGGATGCCTGAAACAGTTTTCCAGTGGAGGTAGTGGGGGAAAACACTGTTGGGGTTCAAGAATGAATGGAAGAGACATAAGGAAATCTTGGTGGAAAGAACATGTGTGTATGGGGGGGATCAAGTTGGGTCTGCAGTGTCACTTTAGGAAGGGAAGAAAATGGACAGACTGAGTGGGTCAAGCCGCAGTGGTCCTTATCTGCAATCAAATTCTATGTTTCTATGTTTCTGGTCCATTTCAAGGAGGCTTCTGGCATTAAAGAGCTACTGACACCTCCAAGAAAACTTTGAAAAACACAATAGTTAGGTACAATTCATCCTGCATTCCATATGTATTCTATAGACGTATCTGAGTAAGCTGTGGTATAGACCACAGGCTGAACAATCCAGCAGACTTAATAGACCGACAAGGCCTTTATCTGCTTGTTTCTTTCATATGTTTGTATGTTCATATCTTCCCTATTGTATATTAGGGAGGAAATTGATATGAATACATGGTCTTTATCCTAGGGAGTTCACCTGCCTGCATAGCTTACTCCTTTCTTCAAGTCATAGTGCTCTGTTGTGACATTGCAATCTGCTCCCATGGGAGTAACTGTCATGTCATAAAGCAGTGCATTATGACCTCGGGTAGGGTGAATGCAACAGGAATAGATGAATTCATCAGAAGCAAAGATCCTGTTTTCATGCAAATGACCTCAATAATACATAATGTGGAGGAAAAATGCAAAACTAATGTGAAAAACAAGCTGAACTGTGTCTAAATATTATGTTTCGATAAAGTTGTCCTGAAGGCATCAGCTACTCTTTAAGGTAGATGAGAATCTTGCGAGAGAGAGAGAGAGAGAGAGTGCTAGAGGAAGCAGTTAAGGGGCCAAGGTTAGCATTATATCGAGAATGAAAAGAAATTTACTGGAATTACAGTTCCTGTGTTTAAGGAGGGTATAGAGGGAAGTGTGGTAAATCGATGGACAGAAGGATTAGCTTAGAAGATTGCTTCATGGGGAAACCATGAGGTTGGAGGTAGATAGTGCAAATGGACCAGGGTCTCATCTATGACCAGGCTCCCTCAAAGAGGACATATTGGAGTAGTGGTCAGGGAGAGGGTAGAGGGAGAACTAGAATTATTGGCTAAGACAAATAATAGTCAGATGTGTAGAAATGTGAAACCTGATGTAGTGGAAAAATGCAGATAGATGGCGAGAAATGTAAAATATAAAATAGCTAGCAGAAGCACTCAAACTGTAATGGTGGTCTATAAGCAGGAGAAACAACACTGTGTAATAAATAGGTGTATGTAAATCAATCTACAAAATAGTTAGCAGTGGCACTTACAACTGTAACTATCATAGTGGTGCTGGAACCTATGGGTGAGGGGTGGTGGCAGCCCTCCACTTTTCTCCAGCAGCATTTAAAGTGCCCCTTTAATGCATGCAAGGTAGGCAGGGAAGCAATCATGGTCTCTTTTGTTAGTACTATAGCTCCCCCACTTTTCCCCATGTTCCGGCACCCTAGCGAAGAGGACACACTAGTAAAAAGTAGTGAAACTGCACACAAATGCTAGTAGAAGAAAAAAGAAACAATTGAAGAATAGTGTACACCTATTGGGAAAATACACTTCCAGTTAACCCAGATAATGTCAAATGAATAAATATATTAGGGTCAGTAATTAGCACAAAAACAGCTCAAGGCCGGATTAAAAAAAAAAAATAATAAAAATAGAAAAGACAATGAATAAACATGGCTGCAGAAGTGATTTGACAGGGATTACACAGGAATCACAATTTATTAGTATGTGAATTTTATGTATAGTTTATCTCATGTCTTCAGAGTGACTCCCCTTTGCCTAGCTGCTTCCCCCAGCCTTGTCAATCCCTTCTCTGATGCTTACTGTGGCGCTCTGTGTGGGTGTGGGGAGTGTCATGCTGCTCCGCCACATTGAGTTCCTTCTGGGTGGTGTACAGTGGCTCCCATCTGGCCTATCTAAATTATGGGATCCCAAAAGTCAGTGGGGTCAGCAGAGCCAGAGGGATGCCAGTGTCATGCTATACACTCTGGAACATTTTCCACCTTATGCTTCTCCCTCGGACACCAATGTGTCAAGGATCGAACGTGAATGCTGAGTGCACCCATGCTCTAGCGGAGCCGTCATCCTCCCACCCATCTACCGATCTAACTGCACCACCACCCGTGGTCACCCACGTGGCAGTATTGCTGTGGAGCATGCAAGTAGCTCTCCCCAGAGGAGGATAGCATCCTGCTGGATACATGGTCCTCCTTGCCCCGCTGCTTCTGCCAGCCCCCAATGCCCAAGTTTGTTCCTAAACCTGGGTCATTGTCTTTATAAGCACTAGCCCAATTGCTGTGCTAACAGGCCAGCCAATAGAGGAATTTTAAACCACAGCCCTTTGTTATCAAGGGACAAATGGGCAAGGAAGAAGAAGGCAATGCACTAAAGGTACACTTTTCACTTTAGAGACCAGGAATGGTAGGCACAGTGGAAATGTAATAATGCTACAGCACTTAGAGGTGAGGAGTAGCAAGCAAGTACATGTCAAACATTGCCCATTTGTCTTTTGCTTTCCTTGCTGACTCTGGATGCAGACTAGCCACCCCTGCTGGACCACTCATTCTGGGGAAACTAGCACTAGAGACACATAAGACATGCAGACCTTTAAGCATGCCTAGCCACACCTTTCATAGCTGATTGTCCAACTGAAACAAAGCACGGACAAACAGAGAGCCTCTAGATTGGGGAAGGTTCTGGGAGGGGACTGTCAGACTGACTATCTTGTTAGCCTGAAGAAAGCAGTTGCTGGGAAAGTTGAGGGTGAGTTGGGCCCATGTTATGGCAGCTCCTGTCAGCATGGAAAAATAAAGGCGAGGCCTGATGTTCAGTTAGAAGTGTGGTATTGCTGGGTGGGGGTTGGGGGCGTGGCTAGCAGCTGACAAGGTTGGATGCTTTAGGAGACAGCTCCAGCATACTAGCCAACAAATCATAAATATATCCTTTTTAAACATGCAATCTTCAATTTTAATAACCAAAGTAGACAGCGTTCATGTTCTGCATAAATGGTACCTTTTCTGACACAGCAGCATGATAGGAAAACCTCTCCAACGAGCCTCTCAAGAGAGCAGCAAGAAAAAGAGAGGGTTAATGGGTCAGGCAGGGACGAGCAACCTATGCCATGAGGCCCGTGGAGGTGGGGAACCCACAAATGGAGCCCTCTTACAAGCAATAAGAGACCTTGACTACAAAGTAAAGCATATAAGCACTCTGCTATGGAAACAAAATTGAATCTAGTCACAAAAGAAGAAAAATCGGCCACCAAAACTGCAGGCAAAGCAGCGACAGTGGTGACTGGACTTACAGCTGAAAATCCACCTGTTATGGCTCCAACTTAAGCACCTAGAGAATGGGTCCAGCCTGCAAAATGTAAGGGTATTGGTGGTCCCTGAAGGAGCCGAGGGGTTGGACCTCCTCTCCTACATGCTAGAACTTGATAAATTCATCCTGGGACTTGAACTTCTGGGCTTATTAAAAAAAAATACAGAATGACGCCAAGAAAAAGACCAGCACTGCTGAATCAGTCCCAGATCATCCTAAGTATGATGAGTGGTCCACACATGAAAGGCATGATCTCGATGCAGCTGAAAGAATGAGGTAGATATATCTAGAAGATGGCATGAACCTGTATTGCTTCCCGGACATCAGCTTTGCCATGAGGCAGAGAAGGAAGAAATTTAAGGAGGTGCAGGTGGGACTGCAGACATTTGGAATTGCTCATGCTTTACAGTTTCCTGCTCACCTCAGAATAAATTATGCCAGGGAAACGTTTCTCTACCCTGACCCTATAGAAGCAGGGAAAAGACTACACTCAATCTAACTGGACTTCATCAGTTGTGAGCAAGAGACTGCCTCTGGAATGGAGGACTGATCTTGAGTCAGGAGGATAAGCCCTCTATGTATACTGTGTAACCCCCATTGGGAGGGGGCTTACCCAAATCACCCTCCTGCCACCCTCCTGAGGCTCCTGTCTGCTGATCGAGTCTGCTGCAGCAGCAGCTGGCTCTCTCTAGCTCCACCATGTGTGTGGCACTGACAGAAACCATGGCTGCATGAAATCTTTGGTGCCTCCTGTGCCCTTTGCTTTGCAACTGTGGCCACATCTAGTCAACCCGGTGCCCTGGTCCTGACAGAGGGGACAAGGATACAACCCGGATGCCACCCTTTTCTTTGGCACCACTTTGCCATGAGATTGCCTCCAATTCTTGGTCAAGAGCTCATGCAGTAATGGGTTCCTCCCCAGTACTCCCCACTCAAACTGTTGCCAGCCACCTGACGTCTGCCCTACCTCACTCACACTCTCCATGGCATGACCAGACAATAGCCCAGTAGGGCTTAAGTAAAACCCCTGGGGCCAGCCTACTTAATGGGGGCAAATAAACAAATAAATAACAGACTTTGGAGCATAAGGCTCCAGCAGAGCATGGGGTCAGCCATCTTTATGCCACTTGACCCCGATGCCCAGTCAATCAGAGGGTAGAAAACTCCCACAACAAACAGAAAAGATTGTAGAAGGATGATGCAGTCAGACTCTCCCTAATAGACTGGCGGGCTGCAAGGGAAAATCAGAGGGCTGAAGAGAGTAGAAAGATTGATGGACAGCTCTGCCTGTCCAATGAGACACTGAATGGAGGGAGAGAAGTTTCTGGACTCTTGAGGTGCTTGTGGCAGTCTGAGAGAGGCACAGGTGTTCAGACATGCTGCTGGTAAGACCAAGGGAGAGGCCTAGTCAGGCTAACAATCCTGCAAGCCCTCCCCGGATTCATTCTGCACACTCACTGTGAGCCTTATCCTGGGCTTACACTGTTCAGACACTGCCAGATGAGCACTCGCTGGAAGAAATTACTGAGAGTTTGAGCTTGTGGGCCATTGCTGCATACTGAAGCTGTTGAACTGTACCGAGCAGAGGCAGAGACCCTACACAGGTTGCTCCAGACCCAGGTAAGGGGTCTGCTAGCCCTTATCTAGTGGGGTGGATCAGAGAACAAGAAGCCACATGGTGCAAAATGGGAAGCCTCTATGTAGTGCTCCCATGACTGAGAGCTGAGCCAGAAGGACTGTATCCTTAAAGATGTGAGCCAGAAGGGCTGTATCCTGAGAGGTGTGAGCCAGAAGGGCTGTATCCTGAGAGGTGTGAGCCAGAAGGGCTGTATCCTTAGAGGTGTGAGCCAGAAGGGCTGTGCAGCTGCAGAACATCTGAGGGAGTCTGAAGTGCTTCATCCCTAGACTACTGGTCTCTGTTCCTGATTTCTGCTCACCCTGTTGTGTGTACTGTCCCCTGACTCAACTGAACTGCTGCATCCATGGGTCACAAGTGCTGGCATTTAAGGCTAGTGCCGTTTCTATTCTTCAAATTTTGGATTGCCATTACTGCATTTGGATTACAAGTTGGTTTTCAAGCGTTTTCATGTTGGATTTCAAGTTGTTTAAACTGTGCTAGCACACTATGGCCTGTTGCAGGCTTAATTTGTAAGTTTGTTAATCTTCATCAAGTGCTTCACTGACAGATCCCAGGCCACGTAGCTACCAAGCCTGCAGCGAGACTCTAATGTAATCCCTGGGTAGCCAGAGCCATTGGTTATTGTGTCATACTTGAAACTACTGGTATCAGCTGAAGACAGTTACCGCACACTGTGTTGTACCCCTTGATTTGGCAGGTGATTCATAGACTGTGTGGGATCTGAGAAGGTGGTAATGACATAAAGCACAGTGGCGACCGGGGAGGGGGGGGGGCATTGCTACTGTATATGGTGCGAATGTTCACGGTGACTTGCAACTGTCTAACCCCTTCTTTTCCTCCAGTTGCCAGTACTAGGTTCTTAAATAAGAGCGTGGTTAATATGTTGAACTTTACTTTTGTGTGTGTAGCCAGTTTGTATAACCTGATTGAAATGTTTATTGGTGAAGGCAACAACTGTCATATTGGCCCCCAGCAGGTGGTCCAGTCCAGTTTAAGGTGATGAATAGACACTGCTTCCCTGGTGATGATACTGCACACAATATCTGGCCCACTTATTCTCTCTGGGTGGAGACACTGTGCTAATTATTATTTGTTCTGGAACAAAAAAACCCTACCACAGGAGAAAGAAAGAACAAACTCATCTCCCTCAACCAGGTGGGCCCTGTGCAGTCAACAGGCAGGGGAGTGAACCCTGACATGGTGACCCAGCGGTTACAACTGTATAACATGCTCAATTTCTGCCTTAAAGTATGTGCTGTAGAGCAATGATGAAGTTAAAAGTTTATGGTGGTAGTTGATAATTAATGCATGGGGCCGATATTGCAAAATGATTTACTTTCACTGTTTCATACCTGTATGTATGTATGGATGAGGACCAGGGAGACTATTAAGTTGTTAATAAAAATGTTCAGTCACAATCGGCTTTTGCCCCACATGTCGGCCCTTGGAGTACAAGGGGGGAACTGAGGACCTCAAAATGACTACATAAATAATTAACTATTATGTGTATTTTGTCTATGTTTGTCAATTGAATATATTTGGTCTTTTGTAAATATGAGGTATAGTATTACCCAATAAGATCTTATAACTGTTGTATGTGTTACTATTACTTTGTAATTTATGTGTAAGAGTAACTGGAAAACGTATCCTTGGACTTCACTGGAAATGAGCTTATTTCAGTTGAGTTATCCGATTCATTTTGCCCGAAATCAATAAAAGTTTTTGCTATTTACTATTGCTATTACTACTACTACTATTACTTACTACTACTACTATTACTATTGCTACTACTACTACAACTTACTACTACTACTTATTACTACTTACTACTACTACTACTACTTCTTATTACGACCTACTAATACTACTACTTACTACTACTATTACTACTACTGCCTTGTGGTCACAGGGGTAAGCAGACTATATGCCAGTGCAAATACACCTGTCTGGCTTGTAGCTAGAAGGGCTTCCACTCATGCTGAACAGCTGCACCGTGAGTTCTTTTCCTACTACCAGAAAGGGAGTGAGTTACTGCAAATCTGTTACTTACCATATAATTGAACATATTTATTTGTTATAAAATTGTCTGTTACAGTTCAGTTATCTAGCATGACTTAGAAATGGATATTTACTGCTGTTACAAATATTAGAGCTTTCACCTAATAGAGTGATACAGTTGACTGGATGGGGATAACTGCCTCTGAGGCTCCTAAGTATTAGCTTTCAAGCTTTGCTTTGTTATAGGTACTATACAAACTCTAACATCGCTGTAATGACATCTCTCTGTGCATCTGTGCAGAACTGAACATTTTGGACACTACATATAGCAGTTCATTGTCACTGTTGCGATAGCTGATCAGGGAATTCCTATGAAACAGTTTCATACTCACATTACCCCTGAATGAGGTAATGTTGGATGCAGTGTCACAATACTGATTATACAATTTTTTGTGCAATGCATGCACTTGTAACCAATGTGGTATTGAATATACTTTGTATAATTTAAAATTATTAATACATATTTGAAAAAAGTGTGGTATTGCTGATGTGGAGCGACTATTGCTACCAAAAGAAATACTGAGGACTGGTTCAGGGATGAACCGAAGGGTGGGTGGCCCTTTCTTTACACATTTTTCCCTGTATGGAACCAGATAGTCTGAAAAAACATTGGCAAGTGACAGGGAGCCTCCAGACAGAATGAAGCTGAGGGAGAAGGCTGAGTCAGATTGGTTGCCTCCATAGTTTGGAGAGTGACTGCTGAAAGAGTTGAGCCCTCAGTGCGGTAGATCCTGTTGCTGTAGAGAAACAAAGGGACATATTTTAAATTATCTTTTTTCTCTCTATATATAAGCTACAGTAGTTGCCAAAATCTGCTTTTATGTGGAGAAATTTCAATGGTTCAGCCCAGTAGTCCCTAAATAGACTTTTACTAAAGTCTTTTGATGTTGTCTTGTATGTCCTTCACCCCTTGACCTGAACAGAATAGACACATAGGCATTTTGGAAGAAAGGGTCACAGCCATGTGCTTATCTATAAATGACCAAATACAATAAAAGTGTGATGTGCACAGCTCAGTAGTATCAGCAAGCCTCTTACTGTGCAGTTTGTCTCTTCCTCTGGGGTGGAATCACTATCTTTTAAAGGGCATAGTCTCTAGAGGGATTCCAGCCTCCGAGGCATAAGGGATGGCACCTGAGCTTGCATTCCTCCATTGTCAGAGGGCACTACACACACAGGCCAAAACCCAAGGCAGCTGTCTCCTGACTGGCCCATAGGACACTTCATCACTGGGGCTCACTTCCTGCCAGCTTTGAGAGGAACCATTCTGTGACAGTGACAGGTTCCCCCATTACCCCCTTTGTACTCTATGTGTGAGACTACTGTGCCACCACAGGATGACTTTGCTCACTCCCCCCCAAAAGCATGTCACATTAACAGTTCTCCAAAACACCCTGTACATCTGCTAGAAACCAATCCAACCTCTCTGTAAACAAATGCACCCCATCCTTAACATGCAGCTGCATTAATTTTGTTAGTGTCACCAAGCCACAGTACCATGCCCCCAGTTGTTCCCATAAAACTGCACATTGATATTAACAATCTGACTGCCACTGGATCTGTGGAATACCACCAGGTTTTCCACTGCATGACGTGCAACCTTATCAGCATAGCTCCCAGCCATCATTGCCACAAAAAGTGGAGGTTGTCTGTCATCTGGCAGATAAAACCTAATGATTTTACCAGACTCAAGTAATTTCACCACAAATGGATCAGCAACACTCTGTGAGGGTCTTGCCACCTGGCTTCTGCCATGACCCATGGCACAATGTCTTTCCACTTGCTTCCCCTATGCCCCGTCCATTGTACATGTTGCTGATGTAGTCCAAGAAGAGATTCTCACCTTCCAGTGTCTGCCTGATCCACCTGTCGATAAACAAAAAGAAGAGATTCTTACCTCTCAGTGTCTGCCTGACCCACCTGTCGATAAACAAGAACATTACAACAAATGTGGGAGCACATACCCTTGAAACACCTGTGACTTCCATCGCCCCAAAGAATTTATCTATGTGACTCTGTTAATCATACCTCCCTTACATTTTTTGCAGCCCCAGTGTAAAATGCATGGGTATTAACACAGATCAGTTCAATCCTAACCCTTCATAACTCTGCCAAAATATATAGAAACTGAAATACTGTCAGAGGGGTGCCATTCTTGTGTGAAAGAACAGTCCTCCCCTCCAGGTCACTGGGACATGTACTTTTGGATTTTAGCCTGGACGCCCCATGTGGTCTCCACAGGTGCCCTTAGGTTACACCTGCAGCCTACAGCCAGGCAGTCCTTTTACTCTGACAGAGAGCCACAAGCACATGCCCTCAGATGTCACTGTCATGTCTTTGTCTGCCCAAACCACCTCTGTTTCAGCCACCTTGTTCAGTTGTATCAACTGGGAGGCAGTATAGCGCAGTGGTCTAAGGCTCTGAGCTGCAAATCTGGTGACATCCACCAAACCAGACTTGGGTTTGAATCCCACAGCTTCCACTTGCATACTGTGTGACCCTGAGCAAGTCACTTAACTTCCTTGTGCTCCCAGGTCACTCCTGTAAAAAAGCTTTCTGCTTAGTGTGCTATTCCTGGTTAAACAACTAAGAAAAAAAAAAATAACAATATACTCTGACACCCGAATTGCCCCACAGAAGGCAGGTAGAAAGACCGTTCTGAATAATCTTACCTCAGATAAGTCTGAGCACACCTGCTCCAACTCTCCCCACACCTGTTCCAATAGGTTGGGACTAACTGACTGCCGGTGGTCTATCCTTCTAGATGTACCTTGTGCCCATCCTGTTAACATTTTGCAAAGCCCAAATGCTTGCATGTTGCCTTGCACTCTGGTGACTGCTTGAAAATCAAGCTATACTTGCCAGCTGTTGGCTCACCATTCCAGGTATGCACTCCTGTCACTTCTTCAGCAGTACATATTGGCAGAACTAGTCCACTGGGATGGGCCAAGCCTTTGTCAACCTTTGTGTTTCCTGTGCATTCAAAAATCCCACAACCCCACATCTTCTAAGCTGCCCTTGTGATAGGAGCTAATTCCTCATTAGCTCCCAATCTGCTTGTTCACCAATTCCTCGAGGAAAGCTGGGACTACTTTGAGGTGCCCTCCACTTCATGCAATAGCTCCAAGAACCTCTGCCACTGGAAATGAGAAATAGCATCAGTGATGCCATTTTTAACTGCAGTCACAAGCAAGACCTTAAATTGGTTGTTTAGCATTAAGCATTTTCTCACAAATACCGGCACCAGATCTCCCATTGGCCTTTTTGCCCCATTTGACCATTAATGGTGTATACCACACCCCTACTGCCAGTCAAAAAAATTATCTTCTTGTCCCAAAACCTGTGGCCTCATACCCAGAATGTCACTGCAACTGGGAAGAATTCTAATAAGGTGACATTTTTTCTCAGCCCCGGCTCCCGCCATCTCATTGGCCAATGTTCTGCACACCAAGCTCCTTGGATGTACATCTCTAAGTCAAAGCTCCCAGATGCATCCATGTAAAGCTTTATATCCTGACTGGTGGTGGCTGCTGGCCTTATTGAAACACCATTAAGGCAATTCAGAAAGGTCATCCATATTGCTAAATCTTCCCACATACTCTCCATTACTTGGAGTCTATGATGAGTCTTTTTGCAGCTGGCCCCCACCTTTGCCATTCTGCAAATGAAGGTCCTTCCCATTGGAATTATCTTACATGTAAAGTTAAAATGCCTTAATAGTTGTTACTACTCCTTCAAGGTTATTTTGCATGCCCCAGCCACCATGACTAACAATTCCTGCAAGGCCCGTACCTTATCTTCTGGTAATCGAAACACTGTGGTTTCGGTGTCTATCTTGATACCCAAAAAGGACAACACTGTGTAAGGGCTTTCTGTTTTGGCCTTCACCAAAGGCACCCAAAGTCTGCACATACCTCCTGAAGAACTTTATGCAAGTGTCCACATTTCCAGTGCAGGATGTTCCAACAAACAAAAAGTCATCCAAGTAATGGATAACTTCTGTTATCTTTGCTCGCTTTGTCACCACCCACTGTAAAAAAGTGCAGAAGCACTCAAACACCACACATGCCACTGTGCAACCACAGGACATGCATCTGTCTATATAATACTGCCCTTCAAATTTCATCCTGAGTAAATCTCTGTCCCCTTCATTAATTGGTAGTAACTTAAAGGTTTTTGATATCCACCTTAGTAAGCAAAACTCATTTCACCACCACCCTCACTACTTTGCTGCTCTGTCAAATAAAGCAAAAGATACTGCCATGAAACATGGCTTGATGTAGTCATTGACAGATCCTCTTTTGAGTAAGACAGTTGAAAGATCATCATGAATTCTCCTGCAGGTTTTTAGGGCACTAGCCCAATCAGAAGTATCTGCAGCAATGATGATGATGATGGGGCCAAAATGAGCTGCTAATCTTTCCTGCCCCAACTTCCTTTGCAATCTTGTCCATAACCAGCTCCTTGGTGGATCTCAAGTTCTCAACCTCATAACATGACTGTGAGCCCTTATATGAAAATTGAAATCCAACTCTGAACCTGCCCTCCAAGGATTGAGCAGCAGTTTTGTCAGGGTACTGAGAAAACCATGATCTAATTCAATCTACTCTTACTGAGATTGGGAGGCAGGTTGTGCCACTTTTGAAATGGCCAAGGGGGCTGCAGCACCTGATTTACACAGAGTGAAGGGATGAAGTCACTTACAGGCCATGCATTCATACTTAAACCTGCACCTCTTCATCTCACCCCCCCCCGGTTATAGCTGTAACACCACCTGACCTGGCCCCTTCCTGGGCAGCCCCATGTTTCCCCACTCCTTGGGGACTGGACCCTCTTAACTGGGAAATACTCTACATGTGCTGCAATCTCACCCCATATTCTATGGCCCACAGCAGAATCATGTCCAACATACCCCAATGTCACCCTGGGTCTGCTTGCATCCACTGATGAAACTATTAGTCATATTCAAGCCAGCCAAAACCCAGATTACTGGCAAGCACTGAATCTAAGAGGAAGCGGGGAACTACAGACCAGTCAGCCTCACCTCGGTAGTGGGGAAGATCATGGAAGCACTATTGAAGGACTGCTCTCCTCTCTCGGGGGAGGGATCCAGGGCTAGCCCGGTACCTCAGCGGCCCCGGTGGAGACTGGAGGCACTGCAATGCCCAGGGCATAATAGTAGTATGCAGAGCCATGATGGACATCCCTGGCATCATTGCATGCATGGGCTCTGGGGGGAGGGAGGGGGAAGGGCGTAACCATACAAGTGAAAAAAAAACTCTGCCTCCCGATAGGCGAAGGAAGGTCCAGGGATGTCAGCCAACCATGCCCAATGTCAGGCTCCTTCTGTCATCTCCTCTGCTCTCCTCCATTCCTGGCCACCTATCTAGATTCTAGATAGAGCACCAGGAGGAGTAATCTGGAGGTCCCACCTCATTGGACTCAGAGTCGGGGGGCTGGGGGGCTGGGCAATGGATGGATAGCAGGGCCCCAGGAGGCATGAGAGAGAGAGAGAGAGTGCTTCAGGCAGGCAGGATAATAGCAGGCTCTGAGAAACCTCTCCAGAGAGAGTTCAGGAGGTAAGAGAGATAAAGTTGGGGGAAAAATAGGCTAAATCTGCTTATTTTGAACTTTTTTCCTGTGAAATGATGATGTGGGTGGGAAATAAGGATTTAGTCATGGCTGGGGATTTTAATGCTGCATGGGTTGGTCTAAGGGGAAAAAAGTTAGAAGACACACTGCAGAATTTACACTTAAAGCAAATATTATATACTCCTACAAGAAAGGGGAGACTAGAGGGTTCTAGAAACATCTTGGATCTTATTTTTGTGACTCCTGATCTGGAAATCCTAGACAAAGAAGTGAGTCCACCAAATCTGGGTGATCACAATGTGATTAGTTGTAGAATAAAAGTGAAGCAGGGGCCAAATATGTCACAAAGATCCCTTCCTCGAGTTATGAAAAGAAATTATTATAATTATAGTCCACAAGCTCTACAAAATCAAATTCACCTCCAAAAACTATATAGGGTTGCATTAATACTGGATATTGATTTGGCAGCTAAAGAATTCACTAATCTTTTTGTGAAAGCTTGCAATGCGTGTACTCCCTTTAAGGAGCAAAAAACTTATTTGCACTGCCTGCACTAGTTAACTGATTCATTTAAAAAGTTACTCAAGGTGAAAGATAGTCTCTGGAAAGCTGTGAATAAAACCGTAGATAAGGAGATTTGGGAAAACTATAAAAAGATCAAACAGGAAGTTAGGAAACAGAAGATAAAAATACCACAAACCCAAGCTATTATTGGAAGTTAATCAAAAACTTAATGAATCCTGAAGTGACTCAAACTGAAATGAACTTTAACAATAATGGGCAACCTGTTACTGCGGTGAAAGCAGCAGAAATATTGAATGATTATTTTGTGAGGTTGCCAGATTTGGATTGTCAGTCTGGCAACATTACAAAAAGTTATCTTTCCCAGAATAAAGAATCATTCAACGGTGGTAAAACTACTCCAGGTTTCATATTTAGGGAGATAAACAAGAGAGAGAGTTTATTGTAGCTATAAATAAACTGAAAAATAATACGACTTGTGGTCTGGATAATATTGAAGCCAGATTCTTGAATGATTCAGTAAATTTGATAGCTCAACCCCTTACTGTTTTGTTTAATTTGAGTTTAAGATGGGGTTTGTTTCCAAATAATTGGAAACAAGCCAAAATGGTTCCTATATTTAAAGGGGGAGATGCTTCAAACCCATCCAACTATAGGCCCATTTCCCTGTTGTCAATAGTATTAAAGCTTATGGAATACTTGGTTCCATTTCCAATTGATGGACCATTTAGAAAAGTATGGGAAATTAACATCTGTCTAATTTGGCTTTAGGAAAGGCTTTAGGAAAGGATGGTCCACGGAGACCGTGCTTATGGATTTTTTAGATCAGCTAGCCTTTCCTCTTCATGAGGGACAAACTGTGACTCGGTCTTCATTGACCTGTCTAAAGCTTTTGATCTAGTTGACCACAGGTTTCTGTTAGAAGATCTGACAGAAATTGGGATTATGGAAGATCCTTTAAGGTGGTTCTCCTCATATTTGAAAAACCACTCTCATTTGGTAACTGTAGATGGTAGCTATTCAGATTTACTCCAAGTAAATAGAGGTATCCCACAGGGGGTCCATTTTGGGCCCCTTGATGTTTCTTGTTTATTTGAACAACCTTCCACAATCCACCACTTCCACAAATATAATATTTTATGCAGACGATATTGTATTAATAACTAAAGGTACTGATTATAAAGAGGTTGAATCAAAATTACAATTAGATTATGCGATAATTCAGAAATGGTTCCTAACTAAGAAATGAATCCTTAAAAGCAAAAAAAAAAAAAAGGGGATCACGTGATGCAGAGCATAAGCTAGCTGCTCTTCTTCTGAGCTCCGTCTGCCCAACCTATATTTTTAACCCTCATTTGTTCCTAACACAAGTTGCACTACTCTAGGGGCAGTATTTGTGTTCCAGTGTCACCTGCGATCGTCTCTTGGTGCTCAATGGAGGTGGAATTGAAAGATACGCTACCTCGGCACACTCCTCCGTCTACTCCGGAGAAGGCCCCAAAGAAAGCCAGGGCCTCTGCTAGCCAGCAATGCTCTAATCAGAATGCAGTCTCTCAAGACGTTGAGCCGCTTACCTTAACCAGTTTCCGGAAAGAATTTCAACCTTTTAAAGATGAAATGAAGGAGTTAGCAGGAGATCTCAAAAATATTACCCGAGCACTGGAGGATTTAGCACTATGAACCAGCGATAATGAAGCCCGCATAAAATCAGTCTAGAGAAGAACCGGGAAGCTGGATCCCAAATTAGCCTCGATGAGACAGCGAATTTCCCGTTTAGAAGCTAAAGTCGAAGACCTTGAAGGCCAGAGTCGCCGTAACAATATTGTTATTATTGGCCTCCCAGAAAAGCAAGAAGGCAGCGACCCTGTTAAATCTGCGCAGCGACTAGTGGAAAAAATTGCTGGTCCATCACCTTTTGGGCATGGCTATGTGATAGAGAGAGCCCATCGTGCCCTGAGAGCTTCTCCACCTGCTGGATCCCCTCCTCGTACCTTTATCCTGCGCTTTCTCAATTATTTAGAGCGTCAACATTTTCTGGCTAAAATTAAAGAAATTCAGGACCTGACTTGGGAGGAGGCCGCTGAGGATTGTACAGGACTTGCTGCTTTTCTATCCGGCAGAAAAGAGCTACTTTTCACCCCATCATCACCAAATTGATCGCTGCCAGTATTAAATTTAAGATGGGGTATCCTGCTCGTTCAGGTTTTGTGGCTGGTTCCTGGCGTAGTTTTGACAATTATGACTCTGCCCTGGCTGCTCTCAAGCAGGCCCTTCGGATCTCTTTAATAATGTTTGATATCTCTGGCTACCCGTTTTTCTTCTCTGACTCCAACTGTTTTATTTCAGTCTTAGGACTGTTATGAATCTGGGTTGTAATTTTACAGGGTGTGCTGTAATATTGAGATGCCCGTTTTGGAGCAAAGTGTTGTTTTCTGGACCTTCTCCATGGCCCCTGTCCCTCTCCCAGCGACGCTGGTGTCAGTTCTGGCGCTTTGTGGGCTGTGTGTGTGTTCTTTGGCCCTGGTGGCCTGTTTTAGGGGGATCACCTGGTGGGTGTTGGTTGTCCTGGGGCTCCTTCCTTTTTCTCCTTGGAGTCAAGTTTTGGATCTCAAGGTGTTTTCCATAATATAGGAGAGCAAGTGTTTTCGTTTCAGCCTGAGGACGCCATGTGCTCCGTAATTCCCTATTCGGTTTTGGCCTAGTCCATTTTACTTTACTCTAGTTTGGCCGCTACATTTTCTCTATGTGTGCTTATAGGGAGTTTGGGGTCTTGATTTTGACTCGATGGTTAGGGAGTGGGGGCTTCTGCTCCTGGGGGTCAAGAGAAATCAGATGTGTGTTGAATTTTGATCCACAGTATTTCATTAGTTATCATAGTTATTTTTGCACTTGAGTAGTGCTGCTTTGGAGGTTGTGGGGATGGGCTGAGAAGGGACTACTGTGGGCTGCAATCACGGTCATTGATAATTGGGTGGGATGTGGGTGGCGGGGATTGGGGTTGGGGATTTCTTGTTTTGGATTTGTTGTGGGATTTGGTATGTCTGAAAGGGGGAGGGTCTGCACAGCACAATTGGGATTATATATGATATTTTGGGGTGGTTATTTCATTTCAATTGTTGGGATATAATTTTCGATTTTGCATATGGCTAGGAATATTAATTTCTTGAGTTGGAATGTTCATGGCCTTCGCATAAGACGAAACAATATAAGGCCCTTAAACATTTGGAATATATGAAAGCAGATATTATATTCCTACGGGAGACTCATTTACTTAATTCTGAGTGTACGCAATTGCGTAGATTGCAAATTGGTCAGGTATTTGCATCGGAAGGTAATTCTCAGAGCAAGGGGTGTTGATTATGATATCGAGATCAATCCCATTCAATCGCTCTCAGGTAATTCATTTATACTTGGGAGATATATCTTTGTTAAAGGTACATCGTATACCTTAGAAATTCTCCTTGGTTCCATATATGGTCCTAATCTTGATAGCCCTGAATTTTTGTTCAATTATCAGAAATACTCTCACCCTATTGCAACCTTCCCATTATAATTGGTGGGATCTCAATCTGGTTATGGATACAGCTATGGACAGATCTGGTTCTAATAGGAAAGGTCTATCCCCGGGTCAAAGGGCGGTAAGAGAAATGATGGACCAGTTGGCCCTATGTGATGTATGGAGGGTTCTCCATCCAGAGGCTCGAGAGTTCACCTTTGTTTCTCCGGTACATAATACCTCCTAGAGAATTGATTATGTTTTAATTTCTAATATGCTGTTGCCCAGTGTTTTAAATATAGAGATATCCCCTTGGCTACCCTCGGACCATGCGGTAGTCTCCTGCTTAATGGCCTTCTCGGTACTACCCAAACCAACTGGTAGATGGAAACTTAATAACCAATTACTGAAAGATCCGAAATTGGTTAAATATATTTCTTCCCAAATAAAGGACTTCTGGCTCTTTAATCGTAACTCTACCACCAGGCCAGATATAGAATGGGGTGTATTCAAAGCTTTTTAGGGGTATCCTTATAGGGCTTGCTTCCTAAAGAAAAAGTAAAGTTGTCTCGTATCTCGGAATTACTTACTCAGATTCGAGAAAAGAGGCCGGCTTTCTGCCTCTTCATCTGAGGATTATAGACAGGATTTAACCGGCTTAGAGACTCATACCTCAGACTGTTGAGTGAACAGGCTGAATGGGCTATTATCAGAACGAGGGCAGTATATACAGATCAAGGGAAAAGCAGGGCGTTTATTAGCTAGGAGGATAAAGCAGTTGGAGACCTCCAGGGCCATACCGGCTATCCGGTCCTTAGAGGATGGTCTAATGAAGATTTCTCCCGGAGATATTCTGGGTGAGTTTAAAAAGTATTTTGAGGAGATTTATGGACCTATGAGGGATCCACCTTCTAATGAAAGGATTGTCTCCTTTCTAAAGGATCTTAATTTGCCCTCCTTAAGTGAGGCTAGTAGAGCCTTACTTACGGCTCCCATTACAGAGTATGAAATAGGTGAGGTTATCAAATCTCTCCAACCTGATAAAACTCCTGGCCCAGATGGCTTTTCGGCCAACTTCTATAAGACCTTTGCTAGCGAGCTAATTCCTTCTCTATTGAAACTGTTCCAATGCATTTTAGAAAGTGCCGCCACTGAAGTTTCTCTTTTTGAGGCTTTAATTGTCTTGTTGCCCAAACCTGGTAAACCTCTTGATTCAGTAGCCAGCTACAGGCCTATTTCACTTCTCAATCAGGATATAAAAATTCTCACTAAGTTATTGGCTGATAGGGTTAGTAGGATTCTTCCAGAGCTAATAGGTGCTGAACAGGTTGGGTTCATGAAGGAAAGGTCTTCAGTTGACCATCTGAGGGCCTTGGTACATGTCTTCTCGGCCTCCAAGGATTCTGTTCATCCGAGGGTGTTGGTTTCTTTGGATGCCAAGAAGGCTTTTGACAAGGTGTACTGGAAGTACTTGTTGATGGTTATGGCAAATTTTGGTTTTCCTCCACAGTTTTGCTGTTGGATTAATTCTCTCTATAAGTTCCCTACCGCGAGGGTTACTTGTAATGGTCTAACCTCTGATCCTTTCAATCTTTTCATTGGCACCAGACAAGGTTGCCCACTGTCCCCGCTGCTTTTTAATTTATATATTGAACCCCTTATTAGACAGATTAAACTAAATCAGGGTATTCAGGGTATTCAGGTTTTGGACCACACCTTGAAAGTTCTGGCGTATGCAGATGACCTTTTGTTGTTAGTCTCATATCCGTCCTCTTCTATTCCGGTCCTGCTTAAAACTATTGACAATTTCAATTGCAGTGGCTAATTACAAGCTCAATACTGGAAAGTCGGTAGTTCTCCTTTAAGTTATAAAACTTTTGCTCAGGATGTTACTCCCTTTGGATTGGCCTGGAATCCAGTGGCAATTAAATATTTGGGCCTTACTTTACCCGAGTGTCCTCTCATTTAGCCTAATATAATCTAGATCCAGTGTTGCAAAGTATTGAAATGGATCTTAATAGATGGAAGCATTCTCTGTCTATCTGGGGAAAATTAACTTAGTGAAAATGAATGTTTTTCCTGTTTATTTTACCCTATGAACATGTTAAATATCTGGCTTCCGTTAAAATGGTTTAAAAGTTCATCCTATAATCTCTGCTTTCATATGGAACCATAAAAACCTAGGCTGGCTTTATGGCATATTGCTGCCCTTAAACTGTCTGGGGCTTAAGATTGCCCACTTTGGTTTGTTTTACTGGGCCAGCCATGCTAATAAGTATCTTAAGTGGCTTATGACCAATGATGATTCTGGAGACACTAGTTATTCTCCTCTTTGGTTAAAAATCGAGATTTCTCAAATTCTCAATTTGGGCCTTTCACCCCAGGGCCTTATTGTATTCTAGCCCAAATTCTCTTCCCATCTCACTACGTAACTCCCCCATTGAGACATCTCTCAAAGTACATATGCAGTTGTGTACCTTCTTAAAGTACTTTCATATTTCAGATCCCTCCCAACCATTGTTGGGTAATCCCAATCTTTTGATAGATAGGAGACCCATTAGGGGGGATTGGTTACCTTTACCAAAGGATACTTTAGTTAAAGATTTGCTGTCAGATGGAGGTAGCTACCTTACTTCAATTGAGATCTTAAACAAATTCCGAATCTCTCAAAAGATGATTTTTAAAATTTTTCAATTGCGTCATCTGATTGTGAACAAATTTGGTACTTTCCCCTCTAATAGGGTATCCCTCGATTTCTGTGACACACTGCAACCCTTGTCTGAGGTAGCTCATACTGTCTCGGCAATATATGGTGTGTTACTCAGCTGGGTACACCCCGCAGTTCTGGCGCCCAAGAGATATTGGTCCCTGCTGTTCCCGGATTATAATTTTGATTGGGCTAGTATTTGGAAATCTTGTCATAAGTTTTTGTTACAGGATAGACTTAGAATTATGCAATTTAAATTACTACATAATATTTATTTTTCTCCCTTGAAACTGACTAGCCTTGGCATGATTTCTTCCTCTGCCTGTTTTAGATGTTTACAAGCAGAGGGGGACCTCCTTCATATTTTTTGGAGCTGTTCTAAAATAATCCCATTGTGGGACACTATTAAACAGAAGTTGGATCCCCTCTTGGGGTTGGGCAATCTTTTTACGGCGCAGATATGTGTGCTGGGGGATGTCTCTTCTATTGATGTCAAGAATAGGAAGTACCATATTTGTTTGATCTCTGCTTCAGTTAAAAACGTGGTCTTGAAGCATTGGAAAGATACCTCACTGATCACCTATGGCGAATGGTTACAAGAACTCCTGGCTAACCTTAGAACAGAAAGGACCATTGCTAGTCTTCAGAATAAATTACCCAAGTTTAATCGGATTTGGGGTCCTTTATATTCCCTTTATTCCTGTTCTGATTAGTTTGGCCCCGTATTTTATTTTGGCTTTAGGCTGCTATTTTGTGTGCTGTGCAGAGGGAGGGAGGGGTTTTTTTCTTCAACATATTTCACTGCCATTTATATCTCTAATTTTTTTTTGTTTTTTTTTGTTAGGGTGGGGCTGGGTGGGGGTTGGACTGCATCCGGACTGTCTTTGTTCTTCATGTGTATTGTCAATTGTTATTTGCCTTTCACCAGATGTATTCCTCTGGTTAATAATCTTTAATAAAATTTGAATTGCAAAAAAAAAAAAAAAAAAATCCATGTTATTTAGCTCAAACCACAAGAAAACTTTTGGAGGTAAAATGAAATTAGAAATTAAGACTCTAAATTGTCAAATTTTGACCCAGGTTCCATCATATAAGTATCTGGGTATCGAAATTGACCAAACCCTTACTTTTGAAACCCATATAGACACTCTAATTAGAACAATTTCCATGGTGTTAGGGATCCTTAGACGTGTATCACACTGTATGACAAGAAAAGACAGACTGACAATTGCAAATCAGTTAATCATCCCCTTGTTGGAATAGGGGTCTCAAGTTTTTCTACACTCAAATAAGAAATTTTTACACAAACTTGACATAGTGTATCATAAAATAGCTAGTTTTATTCTGAAATGTGATCCACTTACTCATCATTATGTGTTGTATCAAAGTCTTAACTGGAATTCCTTGAAGTATAAAAGAGATACGGCTTGGGAGTTTACGTTAAAAACGGGAAGCCTCAAAGGCTTGTAAACTCCTTAAATTGGACAAACCATAACTTTTCTTCAAGAAACAGCAATAAAACCATGGTAATCCCCAGGGTGAGAAATAACAATGGGATGATGACATTTGGGTACAAATCAACAGTTACCTGGAATGGTTTGTCAAACCATCTTCGAGAACTAGACTTAACAATTTCTGAATTTAAATTCCTTAACAATTTAAATCTGATACACACCTGTACTTGCTGTTAGGTAAATTTAAATCTGATATCACCCGTGCTTGCTGGTAGATAAATTTTTAAATGCTATTGACTGCATAAATTAACCATCTTTTGTGTTATGGTCTTTTATATATTCCTTAATTGCTGTACTTTTTGTGTGTCTGAACCCTAAATATACTATGTCCTTGTCTTCCCCTTAATAACTCTATTTGAAACTACTTTTTGCATTTACCATCTACAGGACCACCTTGAAAATGGTATGCATAGCCCTAATGGTGTAATATTCTTGCTGAACCAATGCCTGTACAAATAAACATGTTTTTACTACTACTACTTCACACATTCAGTGCACATTCACTCTTCACACATTCAGTACGCATTGATTCACTCTTCACACATTCAGTCTTTTTGCATTCACTCTTTACATTTGCAGTCTTCAAACATTTACTTTTTTCAAAATTTTGACCCCAGATTGTCAAGATAGTCATTTTATGACTGCTGTTATAAACATGACATGTAACATTTATAGTATATTGGCCGAAATGTCATTTTGCACCACAAGTGTGAAAAGACATCTTGTCCAGGATTTAAAAAATGACACCTGTCACATTTATGAGGTGGTGTGGAAAAATGGATATGTTGAAAGTTTGCAGTCAAAATATTGAAAAATTATCAATGTTATAAGTGAATGTTGAAATATTTCAATGTTCCGTCATAATCAGGACATTTAACCATAACTGTACACCAAATTTTCAGCATAGCCTCCTTATTACCCCACCTGATAAACCCCATAGCAAAATATTTCTAAATCCCAGCAAAATTTTGATTCCATGCCACCAAGATGTCATTCTGCGCCACAGGTACAAAAATTCATTTTGGCCAGGATTTGAAAAATGACAGCTGTCACATTCATGACATGGTGTGAAAAAGGGCTATGTTGAACATTTTGGGTCAAAATATTGAAAATTACTAAAGTTATGTGTGAGTGTAGAATAATTTCAATGTATACTTGTAACTATGTGTAACCCCCAGGCCACTTTTTAACTAGTGAGCACACCCCCCCATTAAAATCTGGAAACACTGGTTACCCACATACTGGCATACCATTTTACTTTACAAAAGGTAGGTACCACACTTGATGTTAGGATGTATACCTGGCTCATTTTCTAGAGGAAGAGAGCGGTAGGGGTACAGAAACAAAACAACATGAACCTTGTGTAAATTAACACAACCCAGGTCCTGGGTGGAGACAGCTAGGCATATGCCCCAGTAAATCCACAGAACCACAAGCAATAATCAGAATGTCCATAACAGTGACTGGGATTGTGCAGTATGTCTTTATTCAACAGATGGAAAATTAAAGCAGAAGTGGACCCCCAAGAGTCGGTCTAGGCTGGACAGGTACATTTCACAGACTCTCCTTGCATGCAGTACAGTTCATGAACACACAACAGAACAATCTTCTTCCCAATTCCCAAACTGTTGCATATAGTGGACACCTGACTACGCTCATGAATATTTTCCTCCCATGAGTGTCATTTAGTAAATCTAAGTCACACACTCTGAACTCTTCTTTGAACATAGGTGCACATAAGTGAAACTCAGTCATGCACCTTAACCTGCAGCTTGGCACATGGCCAAGCTGCAGGTTAATGCATGACTGAGTTTCACTTATGTGCACCTATGTTCAAAGAAGAGTTCAGAGTGTGTGACTTAAAGTACTACAATACCCAGATTCTACTAAAAATGTTCAGATAAGATGCTTTTATAGTGTATAGTGGAATGCTGTTATGCATGAAATTCCATACGTAGAATATGCTTGTTCTGCTGCAGTAGTGATGTCACTATGTTGTTCTACTGCAGTAGTGATGTCGCTACTGCAGCAGAACCACTTGGAATGCTGGCACATTGTTGCTTTCCTCTATTTAATTATGTGGTGACAGTATTCTAGAGCCTCTAAAGACTTTTCAAGTCAGTTTCATTATGAAAAAGAGAAAAAGCCCACAATGCACACATTTCACATAATACTACTAAATACTATAAAAAATACAGGATGAGCAACTTTATGCACAACCTGTGTGTTCCGCCACCTCAGGGTTCTGATTCCCATGGACCTCTTGAGCTTTGCTCTCGAGGTCAGAAGGAATCAGAACCCCTCTGTGGCAGAACACACTGGTTGTGCCTAGTTGCCCATCCAGTATTCTCTATATAATTGTAAAAGCACATGTCATTTATGCCACATGGTGCTGTTGTAATATGTATTATATTGGTAAAACTACTTGAGAGGAGTGGACATGTATATTTGGAACATTTGAGATCTGTGTATTCAGATAAGTGTGACAGCTCTGTTATGTATCAATTTAAAACTGTTCATAACTGTGATTTTAGCAGTTTTAGGTTTGTGGTCTTTGATGAGGTTGCTAGCTTTAATGGAAGTGGTGATCGGGTAAACATTTGGAACAACTGGAAATTAAATGGATTTTTAAATTGAACACACTATTGCCAAGGGGTTTAAATTGTGATCTGAATTTAATCATCTTATCTGTGATATAGGGTTCTATGTCATAATGGCGAAAGCCTAAAGGTGATCGCTATTATGTAGAAGTCAAAAGTGCCAAACATTTATTTTGGCACTCTGACACCACGGCGCACATCAAAAGGGCACCGGGAACTTCATTTTTTAATGTTTTCTGCACCCCCCATGGGGGTCTTTGCCCCCTGCACCCTCCTACTGAAGGATTCTCAACTCCAGGGGGGTGCATGTTGGGGGGGGGTGAAAACATTAAAAAAAAAGTTTGGGATGGATGCAACAAAAACGCACCAGCTCCCAGCCCCAGTACCCTGCCGACCGACACCGGCAACCCACCCACCACACCACGGGGTTGGCTCGGCAAGTCATTATGGCACCACCCCTCACATCCCTCACTGTGCGTGCCTGCTCCCACCCACCCTGTGCATACATATAGTGACATCCTGTTGCTATAGTCGCCCACCCCCCATCCGGCCATCCTACCTTTCCATAGCCATTCCTGAAATGTGCTGGGGAGTGGGTCACCTTTATTGTAGGCGCCCATTCCCCAGTGCTCTTATCATGGGATACCATGATATAGTCTTGGAATTTGGGTGTTTCTTGCAGCTTTAAAAGTTAGCTGTGATGCTAGACTTTTTTTTATAAAATATGCTCTGCTTGTATGGTCTATGTATTATGTGTCCACTGGGTTGATCAATTCACTGTCTGTGCCATTTAATGTCAAAGGGTTTTGCCATCTAAATTTCAGGATGTGCTAAAGAAATTGCTCTTTCTGTATTAAAATTTTATATGTGAATTTATGCTGAATGAAACTGTATTACAGACTTGCTTCATCCTGAATTTTTTGTTGCACTCTGAATCTTGGAAGTAAAGCACTTTACAAACTAATGAGTGTGCTGTGCTTAACTGGGTGTCCCATCAAAACAGCGAGTGCATTTACATGAATGAATAAGAGCATGTGAAAAACAGCGAATGTAATATTGGCGACATGGGATCCATAGCAAATGGTTACATCAGTGATGTAGGGAGTGTCCCTCCAGAGTTCTTATATGAAATCTGCCCCCTCCTGACTTTGTCCCCCTCCCCGACTTGTGTCCACCTGGAGTGAGAATATTTAATCTGCTCCCCTCCTGACTTTGTCTCCCTCCCTGCGTTGCGCTCCCATGGAGTGATAATATTTAATCTTCCCCCCACCGACTCCCTCCCAAAGTGTACTTCCCCATCTTGCTTCACTTCTGTAACTTTGCTATTTTTGTTTTCCTCTGTTTTTTGCCCTTTTGACTGCTGGCTGTTATTGGTACATGCTATGTTTATTGGTGCTCATTGTCCAGCGCTCATAGTGTCCTTGTGATTTTGCTTTCGCTGTTTTGACACAGTACCACTTAACTGTATGGGAAGTCTTGGAGTTCATGTTTTGCATTGAGCACCACCCTTCCAGCGTGCTTACCTGGAGTCTATGTGGGAGGTTTTTATGGGAAGTCTTGAAGGGCCTTCTCCCCCGAGCTTCTGAACTCTCCCCCTCAAGTCTGGAAAACAGGCCTCCAACCAGGCTTTGTCTTTCACCTGCACCAGTGCTTGAAACTGCATCTCAGATCCTCTGTATGTGTTTTCTGCACTGCCTTACCTTCTCCTGGCATCCTAGACTGCTTCAGAGCTGAAAGACAAAGGAAACAAAACCTGGCCCTGTACATATTGTACTAGGTTTTCTGTTGTCACAAGGCTGCACTGTGCACATATCAGCAATTATTGACCTATTATCATGATACCTTGTCCCCCTTTCCCCCTTTCTTGCCTTCCTCGCTGCTCCCCCTCAAGTTTAATTCTCTACCTTAAAATCTGTGGTTTTTTTATATAACTCGGGCTCTTGGTGGGGAGGGCCTTGCCATGGCAGCATAGCTTCCCACTAATGCTGTCCCTCTGTGTCTGTGTTTTATCTTCTTCCCAGACCTTTGGCCCAAATGCTGCCCTTCTGCCAAGCTGGCCTTGCTACTCTGAGCACAATGGCCATACTGCTTTTAGCGCCTGGTCTCCCCCCAGCCTACATGGCACAGCCATGTCTAAGAAGGCCATGTTCCATATCGCTGCCTGCACATGTCCCCTTTAGTCCCTGCTTGGCTATAAGCCTGTCCTTTTTTTTATACAAAATGCCACAGTTCTTGTTACAGATGGACCTCAATGCTTGTGCTCTTCTGCCCCCCCGTATAGCCTCCTGATCTGCCAGAGGTATTGATGGGGCTGCCTGATTTGCTTTGAGATGTCTGCCTACCTGGGTAACCAGTCCCTGGAGCATTGGGCCATTCCTGTCCCAAAACAATCTGTATGCTTTGCCCCCCCACACCATTTGGACCTATCATGTTCCATTCCCTATGGCCTACCCTAAGATGAATCTATGCTGACTGACAAGTTCCTACCCTACAGCCCTGGCTGGCTTACCCTGTGCACTTCTTGCATCCAGCTTGCATGGTGCTGCTATGCCCAAAATGGCTGCTGGTTGCACACTGCACACATGCCGACCATCCAAGTCTGCATGCGGCCACTACCCTTTTTTTTTATTTCATATTTTATTTTCAAATTTAGCCATATTTCCTTTTTTCATGATCCCCTGCCTTTTGCCAGGGACTTTCGGGGAGCATCTTGATTTTCTTGTTTTGGCCTATATGCCCCCTCTACCTGAGCTGAACTGCACCTGCGCACTACCCAACTCCATAAATGCTTTTATGTAATGCCTGCAGCAGAATCTCCTTGCTCCAATTATCAACAGTCTCACTGTTTTGGAGCCCACATGAAAAGCCTATTTTTTTCTATTCTTTGGAAAAAACATCACCCCAAAAATCACAACTCTCACTGTTTTAGAGCCCACATATGCAAAGACCAGTTTTCTTAAAAAGACATCTCGCACTTGGATAGCAAAAGCATTCCATTCTGTAGCACATCTATGCAAAGCCGGTTTTAGGGCTGCAGTGGGTGGAGTCCTGCAGACCTATTCCTTTCAAAAAAGGAGTCTTCATTCCTTTCATTCTTTGTGCCCAAACAGCATGTTGAAGTATCACCACAGTCACCTCCGCGTCTCCGGAGCACTCCACCGCACTACACTATTTTGTACTTGAAAAGAAATCGGTCCATCCTGATTGGGACACTGGGGGATTGGGCAGCCCAGTGTTAAAGTTATGTTTCTGTGTGTGTGGGGTGGTGTGTGCTGAGAGGGAGGGTCGGTAGGGGGGCATATTCCTAATTTTAAAGAAAAAAACAAACGGCAGTCACGGTGGAACATGGAACACTCTGCCGTGTCCTGCACTCTACTGTGCATGCGCTAGCACTAGCACATGTGCATTGTAGTGCAGTGGTGGTGGAGTGTGCTGCACTCTGCCATGACTGCTGTTTGTTATTTTTTCTTTAAAGTTATGCAAATCCCCCTAACCGACCATTCCTCTCAGCATCTCCCCAGAAACATAACAGTGACACTGGGGGTGCCTACTCCTCAAGTGTTGCGCTCACCAATTTTTTTTTGAAAGCATACCCCCCACCCAACCTTCCCTTTCAGCACCCACCACTCCACAGCCCCCCAGAAACATAAGAGTGACACTGGTGGTGCCCGATCACCCAGTGTCCTGATCCCCAGAAACATAAGAGTGACACTGGATGTGCCCAATCCCCTAGTGTCCCAATCAGAACTTCTCCCCCCATATACTCCCACCCAACCTACCCACTCAGTGCCCCTCACCTCCCACCCCCAGAAATAGAAGAGTGACATTGGGGGTGCCCAATCCCCCAGTGCTGTGATCTGCAGTCCTCAGATTTCATAAAAAAAAAAAAAACCTGTAAAAAAAAAATGTTCAATGTCTTTTGCGGCTGTTAGATCCCTCCAGCCAACCCTCCCACTCAGCACCTACCACCCCACCACCCCAAGCCCTTACTTACCGATCAGGAGTCCAATGCTGTAATCCTCTCTGGACCATAGACACATCTTCACTCTTCAAAGTCAGATCACGAACTGAAGAAACAGATATGTGGTTCTATGTATTTCAATGGGGGGTTGAACTTAGTGGCATAACTTGGGCATTTTTGCATATTTTTGGCCCACATTTTCAACTTGCCTTCTTTGGGACTCTACCTCATGAACAATTGAACTGTCATTGGGCAGATCTGTCAAGAAAGGTGATTTCACAGTCCCTGCATGAAATCACCTTTTGGGCAGGAGTTGAACATTTTGTCTGCACTTGTTCATAAGGAGGGGTCATAAGAAGGCTATTTTGAAAATTTAGTGTACAAATATTTAAAAAAACAACAAAGTTATGAGCCTACATTGAATTTTGCGAACGCAGGCTTGTAACTTGGGTAACTTTCAATATTTTTCCCCCAAATTCATAACATAGCCATATCTTTACAACACTTCATGAGTGTAACCACTGTCATTTTTCAAATCTTGGCCAGAATGTTTTTTTTACATCCTGAAAGGTGATTCACAGTCCCTAAGCAAAATCACCTTTTGGGCAAGAGTTTGAAATTTTCTCTGCCCCTTTTCATGAGGCGGGGTAATAACGAGGCTTTGTTGAAAATTTGATGTAAAAATAATTGAAAACAATAAAATTATGAGCCTATGTTGAATTTTACAAATGCAGCTCGTAACATTGGTAATTTTCAATATTTTTACCCCAAATTTACAACATAGCCATATGTTTACAGCACCTCATGAATGTGACAGCTGCCATTGTTCAAATCCTGGCCAAAATGTTTTTTTACATACCAAAAGGTGATGTCTCGATCTCTGCGTGAAATTACCTTTCAGCCAGGAGTTGAGAATCTTCTCTGTCATTGTTCATGAGGGGGGTCATAAGGAGGCTATGTTCTCAATTTGGTGTAAAAATAATTAAAATACAAAAAAAGTTATCAGGCTATGTTGAATTTTATAAATGCAGGCTTATAAGTTTGGTAATAATCAATATTTTTAACCCAAATTCTCAACATAGCCATTTCTTTACAGCACCTCATGGTTGTGACAGCTGTCATTTTTCAACTCCTGCCCACAATGTGTATTTGCGTCCCGAATATTGATTTCACAGTACCTACGTGAAATCACCTTTTGGCCAGGATTTGAACATTTGCTCTGCCCTTCCTCATGAGGCAGGGTCATAACAAGGCTATGTTGACAATTTGGTGTAGTACTATTACAAAAACAACAAATATAGGAGCTTACGTTATATTTTTCTAACAAAAGTTTGTAACTTTGGTAATTTTTAATATTTTTATATCAAATTTCTCACCTGCAACCCCATCAGCTCTGGCTAGAGTTTTTTTTAAAAGGCATCTCTTGGTTTTACAATAAAGGCCTCCCTTTCAGTAGCACACATATGCAAACTGGATTAGAATGCATTATTTTATCTAACAGTAAAGGCATCCCTTTTCCTTAAATTAATTATGACCTTAGCACTTTATCACAGTACTACCCACTGAACTATTTGAACAGATATTTGGTTGGCAGGGTGTCTCACTCCTGCACATGACTCGGCTACCTGCACACACACCACATGCTGCACAATCATGAAGCACTCTGCTTTGCCTGCTTTCTGTTCCCAGTCCCCTTGCAGATGTTCTCAGCCCCAGGAGACGGGTAGGGCATTTCCACAGCAGCTTCCCTGTCCCTTGCTTTTGTGGAAAGGAATGACCATGTAGCTGACATTTGCATAATGGCTGCTCAGTCCCTCTTGTGACGCAACTATGTGCATGCACGCCACGCACTGCACAATCATGAAGATCTCTTGTTCTGCCTGATGACTGCACCTGGTCTCCTCACTGGATTTATCTAGCCCTGGAAGATGGGTCAGGTATTCACAAAGCAGCTTCCCTGTCCCTCACTGTTGTGGAAAGGAACAGCCACTCACATATAATCCCCTTTTCTGGGTGTGCCTGCTACACCTGCTCCCCCAGTGCTGCCCTTCACTGGCTTCCGCTCCCACTCCTTCCTGTACTGGGGCTCCTCTGAGCCCTACTTGTTCTCCCTTCAGGCTCCTCTGCTAAGGTTATAAGCACAGTTTCATACTGATACTTCTGTGCTTTTTATTTAATGTATATTTTTCAAAATAGGCTGGTTGCTTGCCGAATGGCAGATCATCACAAACTCTTGCGCAGTCATCTCACACCTTCAGTGCTCCATGACTATTACAATCAGCAAGGCATCCCAGCACAGTTTCACTAGCTGACAACTGAATGCAACACCCAGTAAAAGGAGCAATCGGTACTTTAAGCAAACCCAGTCACACAAAATAAAATAATTTTTTTTTTAAATAATGGGGGCTACATGGGCAGTTGCCAGAATGCCCTCTGCTGGATGAGACCTGAAGCTGGACTACCATTCTCTTTAACTGTTCTGACCATGCTGTCACCTTCTGCTCTCATTGACTCTGCTACACCTAGGCTCTGAGCTACCACTTTCCCTCCTTCTAGCTGCAGCAGTATCTTGAACATCCACATAGTGCAGTATTGCAAACCTTGTTTACTAAATTTCTCTCACCCTGGTCCTTTGACCCTATGTCTTGCTGTCACTTCTCCAATGTCCTGTAATCAAACTAGTCAAAGGAGCAAAGAGGCTGGGCTCCCATGTATTGACCCTTAACTAGCCTCTTGTTCAACTTCCCCCTTCCCTGGGCTGTCACCTAACTATACTGGTTTGCCCTTTTTTACCATCCCCGTCCTGCCATTCCTTGCCACCTTCAGCATGGCTGTAGGAAGACAAGCTCCGTGTACTCCATAGTGTGCAGTTTTATTTTATGGGGCAACATCAAGGCTCTGCACTGCAATATTGTTTCAGGCAATACAATGCAAGACTAGCTGATCCTTTCTGGAATTCCATTCTTGGGAATTAAAGCTAGAAACGATAATCACTGAGACTGTCACTGAGTGAGCAATGTATGGCACCTGTATTTATTAATGCATGAGTGGGAGCAACAAACAGTACAATAATCTATAAAACTTGTGTTTATTGTGTCCGATGGAGTAACAAAAGTGGTCATGGGTGTACGCATTTGAGTTATCTGGCTATACTCTTACCTTCTACCAGCCATCATGGGAAGGGCACACAGATAAAGGCCTACATGCTTCAAAGGTTCCCATTGCCTACTGTCTAATAAATGGTGACTAGTGTTTTGTTTGATGCTGGATGCAAATAGTAGTGGTAATGCAGTCAGACCTCTTTTATCCTCATTTATATGGATGTCTGGTTATACTTAATTATTACAGGCTTTAAAAGAATGAATCTTTTATTATTTGCCCGTTTAATCCAGAAACATGTGTTTACATATAAGAAACATCCAGCCAATACACAAATCTGTTGTGTCCCATTTAGTTTTGCCTCATTAGTATGTAAATTAGGTGCTAAGTGGTCTAACTAATAATACTCCTAATCCCTCAATTATCTCCCACCCAGTCCATGTAAGGGGCAGCACCGTTCTAACAAAACAAACTGTGCAGTATTTTAAATAAAAGGATAACGCAAAGACACTATATTAGCAATCAAATAAATAATATACTGTGATTTTTCATTGTCTGGCTATGATCATTTCCTACCTGGAGCAGTACCCTCTGAGGAAATGCAGGAACTTACAGACTGTGTTCTGGACATAATAAAAATTATACATGTAAAGGGTACAAACACCTCCAAGCAAAAAATAATTATGGATTATTTTAAATTACTCATTAAAATAAAATGCTTAAGAAAGGAAGAAATGTTTTTAACTGTTTGGTATTGATATGCACTTCTTTTTTCTATTTTAAAAGTAAAGTAAGAAACATACATTTGGAACTCTGATTACTACTGTATGTATACTAAAATTTTTATGTAGCAAAATTGGCCAATATAAATATTTACAGATTAACCAGGTTTGACTGCAATTACATGTTTTTAGTGTAGGAAACATTTTTCATGATTTTGTATTTACCTACATTTTTATGGTGCCCCTTGCTAATATGTCAGAGTACTTTTCTCAGATATAACTACCAATTACTGTTTGATCTTTTTTTTTAACAGATTGTGCTCCCTGCTTGATATTATAGATCTCTACACTTAGGTCCAGACCTTCACCTCTTCTTGACTTGACTACTGCAATGCACTCTATAAGGGCCTAGCTTGTGGTCAGTCGATTTGTCTACAACTAATTTAAAACTTTGGAATGAAGCTTCTGACACCTGTTCAGAGGCTGGATCATGTTACCCCCTTGTTCTGAATCCTGGGCTGGTTGTTGCTTAGGTGGCACATTGACTATAGGAGTTGTTTGATAACATATACAGCCTTGAACAATCTGGGACCCCAGTATCTCATCAAGCTCCTGATCCCCCATACCCCAACTGAGAATTTGAGTCCCATGGGGTGGCGGCTTCTGAGGGTGCCAACATTGCAAATAAAATCCACTGCTGACTGGGCTTTTGCAGTTGCTGCCCCCACTTTATGGAACCCCTGGTGGAGATCCAGTCTATTCACTTCCTGGCTTCCTGTAAATACAATATCTGCTGCAAATCCATCTGATGATACAGGCCTTTGGCAAGATGGTCTGAGGACCCTGCTTTTGGACTCAGTCAGGAGTTTCCACTTTGCTTTGCCTATTTAGCTTTTCTATTTATTAATACATGCTCTTTAGCTGGATTGGTAAGGCTAATCTATGGTTCAGTGGGGCAGCCTGTAATTGGCTGTTCCTCAGGACTGGCTGGTCATGCCATTTGCATGTGCCTGGCCAGTTGCTCTGTGCCTTTGCTTTGGGGGAATCCTCCTTTTGCTTTGTTGCCACCATGTTAGCTCTGCTTTCTCCTTTCATTTTGCTGCTTTTCCTTATGTAACCCCCCCCATAAATTGGGGTTTACTATAATGTCTTCTTGCACTCCTTAATGCTCACTGTCAGGCTGGTGTTCTGTCTTAAGTAGTGCTATCTCTTTGTGTGAGAGTGCTCTAGTGAGCCTCTATGCCTGTCTGTTTAAGAGCATAGCTAGTCTGTGTTTAGAAATTAGTCTGGGCTGGGTCTGAGTGATTTAGGGCTTGTGACCAGCCAGACAGTGTGTTATTTTGCCCCATTCTGCAGTCGCTACTTGCACAGAGGGAGCTTTCATAGGAACTGTGATTGTTTACTGTTTATTTGCTGTTATAGTAAAGATGGAGAAGTTTGTCTAACTTGCTTTTATTGCAGCTTGAACATTTGGATGGGAGCCACTGTGTTGGGTCTTGGACTTCCAGTATTTAGACCAATCGAATCACTGGGGACCTAAAATGGAGACTGTCCCTAGGGGTCTTGTGGAAAGGAAATTCTGTAGTTTTGTAGTTTTTGACTGTTGGTGCCTAAATTGGCCTAGAGGGGGAGCCCAAACTGTAACTCACAGCTCCTTCAGCTAGCTGAACTTTTGGATTACCAGGGAAATCCCCAGAACTGCCTGAAGCAGTAGATCAGTTAGAGTTGGAGGTTGAAGAGTGAACAGCTCGAGCTTTTGAGCAACTGCTCCCTGAAGGAGCGTAGGGGAATCGGTGGGAAGAGGCTATGCTGGCCTTCCTGCCATGTTCTCCAGTAGCTCGAATTGCCTATTGCAGAAGTCAGACCTGTTTGATTTCCAGCCTTGGAACTGCAGCAGAAGAAAGAAGAAGTTTGTTATTGTGATTTGTGATTTGGAGCGAAGACTTGCTCCAGAAGCGATCTGCCCAGCTTGTGTTAGAATTTGTCTTGGATTGAAAGATGTGTGCAGTGGAGCTGTCAATTTGCAACTGGACTGTATCCCAACTGTTGTTTAATGGAGTTAGTGATTTAAATGTGCTGAATGTGTTTCGTGGGTCGCGGTTTGGTTCCCCACTGTCAAATCTGTTACTGCAGCTGGAGGCTTCACCAGCAGAAGATCAAAAACCTTTGCAGAGCTGTTCATCCTGCCTGGGCCCTGCCATCTTGGCCTAGGCTGCTACTCATGCATCAGAGACCTTCTCAGCAAAATACTGGCCTGGGGATTCGACCCCCTGCCTAACACCCTTGAGCAGGTAGCGACCACCTGGAGGTGAGCTGTGTCAGTCCTGCTTCCTCTGGCCTCCCAGATCATCACCATGAGGTCTACATCTTGCCTGTCCTGCATCCTGATTCTGGTAGAGTGAGTACTAATCAGGGTAGCTCCCTGCAACAAAAACAAAAATCATTGGGGTACCAACTAATTATTTCTTTCACTGGGTTATTGCAATGGACTGAGCCATCCAGCGTGGATTACAAATAATTGGGTTATGTGCATGTTTAACTGTTTTCCTTTCTTAAGGGCCCCAACAACAGCTGCAACGCTGACCTCCCTTGGCAATGCTTCCTGCTAGCCTGTATGACACACTGGGTACCCAGGATTGTTGAACTGTCTAATTGTGACTTACAGTGCATGGTGAACAATCCTGATTTAGATCAGATTGCTAATCATTCTGCTAGATTCATGCCCCTCCCTTGTTCACTGCCCCTAAATAAATCTAATTGTCTTCTTCTCGTTTAACCTGGCTAGTGTGCATATTATTAGTTGGTTTACAGTGGTAAGATTGTATTGCTGCATTGCTGATCTTATTTTCCAGGGGATCTCTAGGGCAGCTGCCGTAGACACAGCCCTGGTGGTAAGTGAAAAGGGTGTGACCACATTATTATTACTATCTATTGATTGTGAATACACCATTGTGTTATTTCTTAGGCCACTAGAAGGGTTGGTGGGTGGCATTAGCATCCCAGAGAGCTGTACCAGAGCAGTTGAGCAACCCCAGTACCATTCTTCTGGGTGGAAGCACCCATTTACAGAACTCAAGCCCCTTAACCTGCGTATTGCCAATGCAGGCAGGGGTAGTAGCCCTTAGAATGGTGCCACCTAAGGGTTACACTTATCTTTCCTGTCATCCCTCTCAGCTGAGGCATTGGTCTAACCCCAGGAACATTTTCCTCTCCCACTTCCTAGCTTATAATCCTGTTAAACTCTTTTTTTTTTTTAATTAAATCAGATTTATTTCAGATACAACCATCAACAACATGAGTAACACAGGACATTTAACATAACAAACCACTCCCCCCAACCCCCTCCCTCCGACCCTGAAAGCCCCCCTCCCCTCCTCACAGAGTGTGCCGTTCAACCCAGAAAAGGTGCTAAGAATACAAGAAGTCCAGAGAATATATATCTAAGGGGAAGCCAGAGAGAGCTCAGAAAAAAATCTTTTATTCAGATACAGGGCATAGAGTTTGCTCCATTTCTTGTTAAAAAGATGCAATCTATGGTGAGTACTGGCAGTCAGGCATTCTGCCTGAAGACAGAAAGAGAGCTCATGCAGCCATTCATGGTATGAGATAGGTGCTGGATCCAGCCAATGCTTAAGGACCAATTTTGTAATGGCCAAAGAAATAAGTGCAATATGGTATCTCTTTTGCATAACCATAATCTGCGTGTAGTCCCCTAAAACACATATTTCTGGGATGAAGAGACCTTCTAAGCCCAGAAGGGGGTCAGCACGTGATTCAATTAGATCCCATAGGGGAGAGACCTTCTCGCAGGACCACAGAACATGCAAAAGCATACCATCTGCCTTGCTGCATCTAGAACAGGCAGAAGAGGAGAGACAACCCATCCTAGCCAATTTGACAGGAGTATAATACACGTTGTTTAAGATATGCTATTGAGCAAGTCACAGCCTGTCCTGGTTGATGTATTTATATAGGTCCTTCCAGATGCGTACCCAAATGAGTGTGACATCTGGTATCAGGGCCTCCAAGACCTTGGAACCAGCAGAGGGGTGGGGTGAAGGGTGGCCAGAAGAAATTAATAGAGAAGGGAAGTGCCATGGGGCCTAATGTTAGATCCTGTATCTGAGGCAACACACTGTCTAAACCAGAAACCTCAGGGGTGGGGCCAAAATGTTGCAATATCAGATGTCTTAACTAATAAATCTTGAAAATATGAGACAGACCCAGTTGGAACTTCACCAGGATCTCTGTAGAAGTCAGATACCCTGGCCTCATGAAGCTGAGAACCAACTGGAAGAGAGCATACTATCCCCAATCTTAATGTTTATGTTAGATAAGACAGGCTGGGAAGTATCTTTAGGAGGTAGAATCTTTAGGGAGGTGCATAATTGTGAAAAAACTTTAATAGATGTACCAATTATTGAGTTACGTAGGGGTGCCGGCAAGGATTTCCAAGAAAAGAAGAAGATGGTGGAGGCAAAAATATTGGAAGTGTGAAATAAGTGGGTCTCTATTTGCTGCCAGATAGGGATATAGTCTCCAACTGTCACATTCTGAGGAGTAGAAAACCATTTACCACATTTGTAAAGATGGCTGTCTCAGTAATAAAGCAGGAAATTTGGCAGTCTGAGGCCACCTGATTCTTTGGGAAGTCCTAACTTGAGATATGAACGTCTAGGGGACTTATCTAACCAGATAAATTTTGTGATGAGTGAGTGGATGCATTGGAAGAAGGAGAGAGGAAGCCAGACATTAAGTATGTTTAAGGGATAGAAGAGTCTGGGTAGAATATTCATTTTTATAATGTTGATTCTGCCCCAAAGGGAAATGGGGAGAGCTCTCCATCTTAGAAGGTCTTGTTGTATGACTGTGACTCAATCATCGAGGTTTAGCTTCTTCATAAGAGAGAAGAATCAGTGCCTAAAGAGACACCTAGATATTTGATAGATCTAGGGGCACATCGCATGCCAAATTGTGTAAAGTCAGATCTAGAAGTAAAACTATTAAGGGGAAAGATTTCGGTTTTATTGCAATTCAGCTTGAGATATGAACGTCTAGGGGACTTATCTAACCAAATCTAAATTTTGTGATGAGTGAGTGGATGCATTGGAAGAAGTCTATTGTAATTGAAGTATAAACTAAACTGATCAATCACTTTCAAGGTTTCAGTGAGAGAGGTGGAAGGGTGAGAAAGGTGCAAGAGGATATCATCAGCATATACTGAGAGACAAAACTGACTCTCCGACCTGTATGACGAGTATATTAGGAGATGCTTTAAGTTGCCTTATTAAAGGTTCCAGGTATAGGTTGAAAAGAATGGGAGATAGTGGGCAGCCCTGGCGGGAACCTGTATGAAGGGAAAAATAGGAGGAAAAGACCCCATTGCAATATAGCTTGGCTGATGGGGAAGAATATATCATTTGAAGCCATTGCAGAAATATGGGAGGAAATCCATTTTTTTGCAGAGTTAACCATAAAAAGGCCCATTCAACTCTATCAAAAGACTTCTCGGCATCAAGGGAAAATAGGGCTATAGGGGTAGGGGAAGACTTAGCAGTTTGAAAAATATGACTCCATTTACGTAAGTGATCTGCTGAAGATCTGCCCGGGATGAATCCACCCTGTTCTGTGCTAAGTAAGCAATACCAAACATTCCTTATTCTTGTGGCAAGAATTTTAGTGAAAATTTTAATGTCACAATTTAATAAGGAGATGGGATGATAACTAGCAGGTTGAGAAAGGGGTTTGTCCAGTTTGAGGAGAAGTACTATAGTTGCTTCTAAGAGCGAGGGGTCTAGTGAATTGGCCGTGAACATAAATTGGAAAAGACAGAGTAAGAGAGGAGACAATTCCTTGATAAAGACCTTATAAAAATGAGAGGAAAAACCATCAAGCCCTGGTGCTTTATCTAGTGCTAAATTATTAATAGCTGTCACCACTTCTGACAGGGAGATGGGAGAGGATAGGAGAGGCTGTTGATGGTCCAGGAGCAGGGGAAGTGGAATAGCATCTAAGTATGTTGTCATCTCCTCGGTACATGGTGAAGAGGTGTACTGGCTGTAAAGTGTGTGGTAAAAGTTTTCAAAGACTGAAACAATGTCCCTGGGAAGGGTTTTTAATGGTACTATCTGGAGCCAAGATGGAAGTGACAATTCTAGAGCTTTCCAGCTTTCTCAAATGAAGAGCAAGCAACTGTCCTGCCTTTTCCCTTTGCTCAATGTATTTGGCCTGGGTCTTTAAGATGGCATACTCTGCCTTCTCCCTCAGAAGATCAAAGTTTTTGTCCCAAAGGGACAACAGGGTAGTTAAAGAATCCGGGGAAGAAGACGGAGATAGAGACTGTTCAAGAGATCGTATTTGATTTAGTAAGGAAATAGCTTCTGATTTACAGAGTCTCTTCCATTTAGAAGCAGGACGAATAAATTCTCCACATAGGAAACATTTCAAAGTGCACCACTCATGGTTTCCTCTAGGAACTGAATTCTGATTAGACTCAGTGTAGGACTGAATAAGAGATTTTATTTTGGAGACGATGAAGTCGTCTTTGAGGAGTTGGGTGTTTAGCTTCCAAATAGTGTCCCATTGTAAATCCATAGAAGGGGTAAGTAGGAGCCAGGCTACAGCGTGATCCAAGAGCATAATGGGCTCAAGGCCAGCACTGCACAACCTGGGTAAAAGAGATATACTAGTGAGAATGTAGTCCAACCTAGATGATGTATGATGGACAGTAGAATAAAAGGAGTTGGTTTGGCTGGACGGATTAAGAATTTGCCATGGATCACAGAGACCAAGTGAATCCATAAAATCTTTTAGGGCCCGTTGAGCAGGAGATAGAGGTCTGAGAGATTGGTTGGAGCAGTCTAGGTCTTGTGTGGGTTGAATATTCCAGTCTCCACCCATAATTAAGGGAGACGGAAGAAAAGGGGCAAGCCTATCCGCTAGATCCATAAAGAAGACAGGGTACCCCCCTACCGGATCATAAATGTTACCCAATATCACCTCTCAGCAGTCTAGGAGGCCATTGACAAATACATACCTTCCCAGTGGGTCAGAGATAACTTGGTCTGCCTGAAAGGAGACATTGTGATTTATTAGGATTGCAACACCCTTGCTCGAGGTTGAGTCACTGGAAGCAAACACCTGATTGACACCTTGTCTACGTAGCCAGTTAGCTTCTTGAGTGAGAAGATGAGTTTCTTGAAGAAAAATGACATGGACTTGAAGTAGGGGAAGGTGCTTATATATCTGGTACCTTTTGAGTCACTCTCTAACTCCCCTGACATTCCAAGTTAGAATTTTAACAACATTATTAGCCATAGTCATAATAACCAGTGAACATAGAACCACAAACATGTGTTACAAGGCACACTCCATCCCACCCCACCAGCCCCCCCTCACCATCCAGTGGTCTAATGAGTTCAACCAGTACCTTAGGATAGCAAATAGCCAATGCAGGAAGAAAGACCATAGTAAAGTGTAACAAGATTGATTAACTAGATGTCCAACTAGGTAGTGTGGGTGGGCCCTCCCACCCTTCCTCCCCTAACTACCCCTCTCTTGGAGGCCAGGACCCTAGGATCATGGCTAGACATACTGTAGAACCCTGACCCAGTCACTTGTGTTAAGAAGTCAGAATAACCAATGGTCTGTGGCAGTTCCCCTGCCAACCCTATCTCCCGCCCCCACCCCATAACTATATACAACGGGTCCTCCAAGGTGCCCAGTTCCCAAATAAGCGAACTATAAAAGAGCTCAGGAGGAGCCTTAACCCCAAGGCCTTAAAAAACCCTTCTCCAGACTTAAGAGGTGCTAAAATTAAATGAACGGGGAAACTGGGGGAGAGAGAAAAAGGTTGTGCATATCTAATCGAACCATATGGGGTCGCTCCCTCCACAACTTCCCAGGCCCTGCTCCCAGTCCACAGTATTGAGAAGGGTATATAACAGTATGGAGAAGGCTCAGGACCGACTCCCCAACTAGTCAGTACATGAAGAGTGTCAGCCCACAGGAACTTCAACCATCCCGAGACCCCCCACCCACCCATCTATCCACCCAACATTAGTTGTTAACCCCACAAAGTAAGTGTACAACATTATTAGAAATGGCATGCAGGCAGGCCTACCTGAGGGGAAATCAGCCTACGGCTAGTACCATTATCTGGCTGTACTGGTGTTCACCCTGTGTGAGAGATTCCAACTAAATGAGGGCTAAGGAGATTGGGAAAAAGAGAAATGAAAATAGAATTGAGAAGAGCAATGTCGGATAACAGCGAGACGAAATTGCAGAGGGAAAAATAAGTTTTAGCAAAGGGCAGTCAAGCATGAAGAGGTTAGGCAGGTTTAACCAAATCATCACCTGCAAGGGGGTGCATGGTAGGACAACCCAGAGCAATACCAGCTAAATGAGGCTCAGTATTCTCTGCAGGGTAAACACCAGTTGGATCTAAATGAAGTAATATACCAGGGGTAGGTTTTGAGATCCCAATCAACAGACAAAAGCCACACGAATAAAGAAATAGGGACAGAGTGAATCAGTTGTATCCCAGAGAGTCAGAGTTGTGGTTCAGTCCTGAGTGGTTCTGGTGGGAATCTAAACAAAGCAGGACTGGGGCTGCCTGAATCTCACCCCTCCTGAATCAAACACTTGCATCTGGAGTTCCCAACTCTTGGAGACCAGGCAGACTGAGGCAGCCCCCAAAGTGTGTACAGCAGATCCCAGTGTCCCCAGCTAAACAGGGCCAGGCATATACCGGGGTGTCCATCAAGAAAGCGTCCATCCATTGTGGTGAAGAGGGCAGAGGAAGGTCATCCACGAGTGGGAATACGCAAACATCTCTAAGGTAGCCAGGCCCAGGGCAGTCAATAAAAGGAGGAAAAAGAAACAATCAAGGTATGCACATTCAGCATTTATCAGAGAAACACAATAGTGAGAGTCCGGAGCTGTTCATGTGTCTTTAACAGGTCAGGTAGACAGCTGGCTAGCTCTTTAGAGGCTTGGTCTGTAGTATCAAGTGAGAGCCAAGAGCCAGCAATTAAAGGTTGTAGGTTAGCTGGAAATGCCATTTTAAATTTGATGCTGGTGGCAACTAGCTTACTCACGATCGGATGAAAGGCAGCTCTTTTTTGTCTGGTTTCCAGCGGTAGGTCTTGGGTAATATGAAGGTGTTTCCCCTCCCATAAGATCCCTTGTAACCCTTTCATTTTTGCCAGCACATGTTGTTTCTCTAAGTAGCTTAGAAATTTAACAATAATGGGCCTGGGAGGAGCATTTTCAGGAAGTTGAGGATGGAGAGAACAATTTGGTAGGTAGAGTTGTGAGGAGAGGGGCCTACCAGTTTAGCCAGTAAGTGTTGCAAGATGACAATCGTGGAGGGTCCTTCTTTGGCCTTGTGCAGCCTGAAGATCAAGATATTATTCCTATGACTGCGGCCCTCCAGATCTTCCATTTTGAGTTGTAACTTAGCAATCTGCTGTCTTAGCCTTGTGATCTCCAAATCTGTTCTGTCGCACCAGCCCTCTAGCGATGTGGTGCGGGCTACCGCATCTCTGATTCTGTGGCCTAGTCCCCCATATCAGACCTAAGGGACTTTAACTCCACAGATATGTCAGCGAGGGTTTCTTTAAAGGACATCAATTTTTGCAAGAAGCGGTCCTTGGTCAAAGGTACAGCAGAGACAGAGAGAATACCAGATGGTATTCATCCATGGTTTCTGATCGAAACCTCTATAAATATTTCTATACCTTTGTTAATTATTTTCAATAAATCCTTACAAGAAAGCATTGTACCAAATGATTGGTGTTCAGCATTAGTTACTCCCATATTTAAAAAAGGCAATAGAGGTTCTGTGCAAAATTATCATCCAATTAGCTTGACCTCAGTGGCTGGTAAATTAATGGAACGAGTAATGAAGTCTCTAATAGATCAAGATTGTAAAAAATTAGGAATTTATTATACAAATCAGCAAGGGTTTACTCCCAAGTATTCCTGCACCACCAATCTGATATCTTTTTACAATAATATAAGTATTCTACTAGATGTGGGTATCCCTACTGATGTAATTCTTTTGGACTTTAGTAGAACTTTCGATAAAGTCTCACATGAAAAACTCATTACTAAAATGCACAATTTAGGTTTGTCACCTGATATTGTCAACTGGACTTTAAACTGGTTGACAAATTGTTCTCAGAGAGTCAGAATTAATGATATCTTGTCTGATTCGGGTAGTGTGACAAGTGGTGTACCACAGGGGTCGGTCTTGGGACCAACATTGTTTAACCTCTTTATCAGTGATTTACAAACAGGGCCAAATAACTTCATAGTTAAATTTGCATACGATACTAAATTGGGGGGTAAGGTTAATAATCAAAAAAATATTTCTGCATTAAAGAAGGATTTGGAAAAATTAACACTTTGGGCAAATGAAAATCATATGCAGTTTAATCAAGACAAATGTTTAGTAGTGCATTTTGATGTAAATAATCCAAAAATGATATATCATATAAACGGACTACCACTTCACTCATCAAATTGTGAAAAATATTTAGGGATATATGTTAATAATAAACTTGCATCAAATGATCAATGTGTTAGAACTGCTTGCATGACCAACAGACTTTTGAAGCAAATAAAACACGCTTTTGTTAATTGCACTGAACAATGCCTTATTCCATTGTATAGGGCATACATTAGACCGTATCTAGACTATGGCTCCCCTTTCTGGAATCCAAACCAAAAAAAAGGCATAGCAATTCTTGAACAGGTTCAAATGATAGTAACTAGAATGATTCCAAGATTAACAAACTTGGATTATCAGAACAGATTAAAAGCTACTGGTCTCTTCTCTCTTCAAACTAGAAGATTAAGAGGTGATATGCTTATGGTTTTAAATTTAATAAATTCACCAGATCTAATGGAAAAATGTGGTCTAACACTCTCCAAAAGGAGACATGTTCCGAGACTGCATAATAAACAGCCTGAAGTAAAAACTTATAAAACCAGCAAAAGGGGAAACTTTTTTCCAATAAGAGCATCCATTGTATGGAACACCTTGCCACAAGAATTGGTAGAGGCAACTAGTGCCACTGTCTTTAAAAACAAATTAGATGTTTGGTTGAGGGGATAATAGATAAAAAATGTCCCACATAGTGTGGGGAACAGTCTCGATGGGCTCTGGCCTTCTTCTGTTCTTTCATACCAAGTCAAGTCAAATCAGAGGACGAGGGTCCAGGTTGCTTAGAGGACTGTAGAGCTTGTGCCTTAGACTTTCTAGCTGACTTTTCCGGAGTCACTGGAGGAGTATGGTGGAGTGGGACCTGCTTCATATCTGTCTCCATCATGGTGGGTTAACGCCAATGTCGATGCCCAGAAAGATTCAGCCAGTGACAGTAAGCAGGTAGCAAGTGAACTGAGTAGATATTGTGCTCAAAAATGAGGTTTAGCAGGTGAAAGAAGTAGATGGGTGAGCAGAGTAGTAGGAGTTCCTGAGCTGAGCTGCTATGGTGATGCAGACATTACGTGATCTCCTCCTGTTGGATTCTTGCATCTTGCGATTCTAGGACTGAAACCCAGAGCTGACTGACTGCTTATCTACAGTGCTCACAGCTTCCTATTTTCTCCCTGTGGCAGCAGCTGCACTCACAGTTCATAAAATGGCTCTACCTCAGAACAATTTCAGGAGCCTTGCTTTCCCTTTTGTTATTTGTTAAGGTTGAAATAAGTCCTTATGGTAGCACTAGTTCACAGCAGTATTTCACTGTGCATAACCAGGGCATTGTATTGCCTTACTATTTAAGCTCTGTCTGACTGTATACTTCTAACAACCCCACAAACATTTGTTATCATGTCCACTATTTCAAAACAGTGATTCTAACACTCAGAGCTTCAGTAGTTCTAATGACCACTAATAATTCCAAAGCCGTGGTTCTAATGCCCATAACTCAGTAGTATTAATGCCCACCAATCATTCCAAAGCCATGGTCCTAATGTGCAGTTCTCAGCAGTTCTATTGTCTGCTAAATAGTCCAAAGCCATGGTTCTAATGCCCATGGTGTCAGTGGTGCTAATGCCCACTATACAATTCAACAATGCAGTACTAATGCCCATTGCATCAGTGGTTCTAACACCTGCTCCAAAGAACAAGCCATGGTACTAATACCCACAGCTTCAACAATTCTAACGTTTACTACATAATTCATAGCCATACTTCTAATGCCCACAGCTTCAGTGATGCTAACATCACCTAAATAATCCCAGGCTGTGGTTTAAATGCCCATGGCATGAGTGATTATAATGCCTGCTACATTCACCAAGCTGTGGATCTAATGCCCATAGCTTCAGCAGTTTCAATGCCTACTTCATACTCCAAAGTCATGGTTCTAACCTCCATGGCTTTGGTAGTTCTAATGCCCTCTACATAATCCAAAGATATAGTTCTAATAGTTCTAACACCCACTACCTAATCTGTAGGCATGGTTCTAACACCTGAAACTTCAATAATCTCAGGCTGTGGTTTTAACGCCCATGGAATCAGTGATAATCCCCGCTGCATACACCAAGCCATGGTTCTAGCACCCATAGCTTCAGCAGTTCTAATGCCCACTACAGATTCCAAAACCATGATATAACCCCCACAGCTTTGATGGTTCTAATGTCTGCTAAATAATCCAACGTTATGGTTCAAAAGCTCACAGCTATGGTTTATATGCCACCTACATTATCCAAAGCTGTGATTCTAACACCCACTGGTACTATATCCTTGCTGCCATTACTCAAGTGCATAATGGATCACCCCATTTCTATTAAATCATTTCTATTGACCTCTCAGATTTATACCAATCTCTCAAATACTTCACTAAGCCAGCGAAAAGAAGCTCCAAGTCAGCCTCTCCTAGGTACACAGAACAGACTTCCTCTAAGATTAATCTTACCCTCCATTCCATGGGAATTTCATTTTCCTCTTCTGTTAAGAAAAAAAGCTTGTGTCTATATTTTTATGGTCACTGAGCCCTTTCCTGTTCAGTATGCAGCTCATTGACTCCTCAGTCATCTCTATGTCCATTAAGAGTTTCTGAAGCTCCTGCTGCTAGCGTTATCTGTTCCCAACCGTCCTCACCCAAAGTAATCTTTGTTTCAAGAAATTCAACAGATAAGAAAGTCATACTAATTCTTCTGTCATCAAGCAACATGATCTGCCATAATTCTAACCATTCAGACTGTCTCTTATAAGCTTGCTGCTTACTTCTCATGTGTTGCAACTGAGGAGATGGCCATACCAAGACTGTGTGCCATGCCAAATGCCCTCAGCATCCATAATCTTGATGCCTAGTTCATCTGTCCACACCATTCATCATTGATCTTACACAAGCTCCCATAGCCATGTATCCTAACCAGCAATTCATACAGTAATCTTATCTGTCCTTACTTATGGCTTCAATACAAGTGTCCAAGCCTCTCTGCCGGAACCATACCTTTGTCCCTATTTGCTATCAACCATTTGAGAGCCTGATGTCATTATTTAATTGCTTCAGAAAGAATTTACTAAGGCCCTTTTAAACAGCTCATTGACTCTTCAGTCATCTCTATGTCCATTAAGAGTTTCTGAAGCTCCTGCTGCTAGCGTTATCTGTTCCCAACCGTCCTCACCCAAAGTAATCTTTGTTTCAAGAAATTCTACAGATAAGAAAGTCATACTAATTCTTCTGTCATCAAGCAACATGATCTGCCATAATTCTAACCATTCAGACTGTCTCTTATAAGCTTGCTGCTTACTTCTCATGTGTTGCAACTGAGGAGATGGCCATACCAAGACTGTGTGCCATGCCAAATGCCCTCAGCATCCATAATCTTGATGCCTAGTTCATCTGTCCACACCATTCATCATTGATCTTACACAAGCTCCCATAGCCATGTATCCTAACCAGCAATTCATACAGTAATCTTATCTGTCCTTACTTATGGCTTCAATACAAGTGTCCAAGCCTCTCTTCCGGAACCATACCTTTGTCCCTATTTGCTATCAACCATTTGAGAGCCTGATGTCATTATTTAATTGCTTCAGAAAGAATTTACTAAGACCCTTTTACACAGCCCATATTTTCCATTTACCATATAAGCCCATTTGGCATTGTTATGTGCACATCCACCCTGAAGAAAACACGTATTATTGATTTATCAGCACCGTATGACTCCCCAACTCCCAACATCAGCGCACTCATTCTGGCCAAAGACTTCTCCCTCAACTATGCTGGCATAGATGATGTCATCTCAGTTATCAAAAAGGCTGTCAAAGGTATCTGCCATACCAAAACTGACATCATGGACATCTCAATCTTCTCCTGACCTACCTTTCTTTGTAGCACTTACATAGAGTCTCTTGGGAAGGACTCTATTATTTTATTATTTTACAGTACACTTAACCTTTGAAAGGATATAGATGAGTTGGAGAGGGTTCAGAGAAGGGCAACCGAGATGGTGCAGGGTATGCAGGGAAAGTCATACGAGCAGAGGTGTAAGGAGCTGGATCTGTACATGCTGGAGACAAGGAGGGAAGGAGGACACATGATTGAAATTTTTATGTAAAGGGGCTCAATAAAGTGGGAAAGAGGGTTTACTTAAGAGGAAGGAGTGGGTCAAAACTAGAGGGCACAGCCTCAGACTGCAAGGAAAAAGATACAGGGGCAATGTGAGAAGGTGTTTCTTCATGGAGAGGGTGGTGGAGCCCTAGAACAGACTACCAGAAGGAGTGGTGGGGGCTAAATTGGTGGAAGAATTCAAGAGGGCATGGGACAAGCATATGAGGCTGAGTATCGGGAGGGAAGGGCAGGGGTTAGCCGGGAGGGGGAGGTGTAGAGCAGAAAAAAGGGCAGACTAGATGGGTCAGTATGGTCCTTTTCTGCTGTCAAGCTTCTATGATTCTATGAAGAGCAGCAGCAAACTGTTTGATCATCTATTATTTGCAGAATGTTGGATTTTGCCACACGTCTGCTGTTATCCATTCATTATACATCTTCTCAATGACTTCCTTTTAGTGGACTACCCGACACTTCCACCAGAATCAAGTCTATCAATTCTCCAATCTATTTTCTTTTCTTGGAATTTCCATTTCTTCTGAAAAGTCAGTTGGTCCAAAAACTGAAATAGAATTTCTGGGTATCATACTTAATTCCATATGAATGAAAGCCAGAGTACCCTAGAACAAACTAATGTGAATTTCCTCTATCCTCTCATCCTTCAAATCCAGAAAATGTATTTATTTAAATTTTGGTAAGCGGGTACGGGGGTGGCCCAGAATTAATTACATACAACAAGAGAAAAACAGCAAGAGCAGTACAAAGCAAATGATGCGATACAGACATTACAATAAATGACATAATTGATAGTACAACAGGCAGGTTAGGTACAATTAACAAACATCATGAGAAATAAAACATTTACCTATAGCATATCGAAACTGGTTTGGGTCCCAATATGGGAGAAATGGTCAGCCAAGAAGCTGACAGTAGCCACCTGGGTAGCTCTTCGGAGTGATCTGATACTCAGTGGTAACATGAGCAGAGACTCAGCTCCAACAGGTGGGTCTTGTGGCCTTTCTTGAAGCCTCCAAGGGAGTTGCATTCTTGGAGATTATTAGGGAGGCCATTCCAAATGGACGGTATATGAGCAGTGAAAGACCGGAGCCTTGGGATGTCTGGACCCTGGTGACATGGAGGGGCTGATGATCGGAGGACCTTAAGGTTCTTCCAGTCCATTTAGGTGTTATCATACACACCAGACTGGGGGGAGCATTAGCTTGCTGAAGCTTGAAAGCCAGCCACAGAGAAGGGTACATTAATCTACCCTCTAAAGAAGGCCAATTTAGTGAGCGCAGTACTTTACAGTGGTGTTCTAGGGGCGGGGCACCTAGGGCAAAGCTCCCAACCCTATGGTATAATGTTCTCTGCTTTTGCATCTGTACTTCTCAGTGAATATAGCACCAGGGCCCCATAGAACAATGTGGGCAAGAGCATGCTGGTGGCTACCCTTAGCTTAGATGTCTGAGTAAGGAACGGGCTCAGACGATACAGGAGACCGAGCTTCTGGATCAGTGTCTTGATCAATTGATCTACATGGCCCTCAAAGGAACAATCTTGGTCAAGATACACACCCAGTTGAGGACTTCCGGTGATGTCAGAGGGCTAATGGCAGCTTAGATTTTCAGCTCCGTCTCCCTCCCAGTTACTATCTATTCAAATCACCCTTTAAATGTGATGTCTTCACCAGCAAAAAGCAAAAGAAACAGAGCAGGGAGGCTACCATCGACACCGATGCAAAAATTGAAAGAAATGATGCAGGGAGAGGAGATAACTGATATGCAGGAGAGAGACGCAAGGGAGGGCCTGCAACGCACCGAAGCTGGGGCCGAAGAGATCCCACCGAGCCTCAGAGAAACCATACTCCAAACAGCCCGAACGGTCACAAAGATCGATCAGACCCTCTGTGAACTCAAATCGGATTTAGCTAAAGTGGACCACAAAACAGATAAGCTTGAGCTTTGTGCCAACCAACTGGTCAAACAATCAGATCGCCAAGACAGGCTCTTGCTCTATCTACTTGCCAGAGACTGAGAACTTACTTGTAAATTAGACGATCTGGAGGGCCGAAACAGAAGACAAAACATAAGATTTTTTGGGATCCCGGAGGGCTCCGAAGACAAGTTTCAAAGTGTGGCCACTTTTCTACAAAAGATGCTTAAGCAAATCCTTCCGTTACCCTCAGATGCTGACCTAGCAATGGATCGGGCACACAGGTCTCTAGTCTCCCGCCCCAAAAATCCCGACGCGAGGCCTCGCTCCATAGTTGCCAGATTTACTAGCTACCGAGCCAAGGAGGAGATTTTAAAGTTGGCCTGGAGGCAAGGAACGCTGAACTATGAGGGCCATCGAGTTTTTTTAGACAACGGTCATACCACGAGGGTCCAAGAAGCCAGGAGAATGCTCTGGCCGATCATGAAACAGCTTAGAGCCCGCAACATGAAAGTACAAATCCTATATCCAGCGAGGCTGAGAATTCATACAGACAAAGGCGTAAAAACATTCCAGGACTTCCTGTCTGCCACTCCCTACCTGGAATCACTTGGGCTAACGGTTCCCCCTCTTATGAAGGAAAGATTGGAAAGAGACCTACTCGCCTCAGCTTGGACCGTCTCGCAGAAGGGGCCGTCACGCCGAGGAAACTCCCATGGAACCCACAAGCAGAATTTGAAAGCAGATGTCTCTGCCCTGATAGCTCAGCTGGGAGATCCTGCAAGTCTCAATAAAAAGGCTCCTCACTTGCTGGAGGAACAAGGAGAGTGTGTGCCAATCGAGACGGCTGAATCAGACGACGCGACATGAGGCATGGGACAAGAAGCCTGAAGGAATCAACACCCTCACCCCACGCCTTTTCGGCGGAGTTTTTCTGAAAATGCATCGGGTTCCCCACCTGGCACTGTGAAGGGACATCTGTCCGGTCTCTCTACCTCCCCGCTATCTCTTTCCTATGTGCCATCCCTCATGTTCTGATGACAATCCCTGGGCGATGTGTAGTGAGTACAATATTCTGATTTCCTTGGTTGTCAAGTAGAGCGCACACACCTAGATTGACCACGCTATATGGGTCTCTTCAGGGTGGATGTTTCCTCACCATCCCATCAGTGTGACTTGACGGCACTTAAAGACTGCAACGCGACTGTTACTGGCGAAGTGATGTGGGGGGGGGGGGTCACTGAATGGATAAGCCAGCTGCACTATGAACTGAGCTGACGGGTAACCCGATGAGACTTAAAAAACTGGTGAAGTAAAAGTGTTTATATTAAAGAACATTTATCCTAAAAGCTTTGTACTGCTGAAAATCAGGTTAAGAGGGCTCTCAGGATGTGCTTTCTGGTTAAATGACCACTTTAAACCCTGAGCCCCATGGAGGAGGCAGACTCTGACAAAATCACTCTGACAAAACTAGCCTGGCTGAATACAGACCTCTGAAGTTAACTTAAGCAGTACAATTGTATATAGTTGGGGCTATACTCATCCAAATATGCTTGTTTCTGGGTTTAGTATTCCCCAATGATTCCCTCTCTTTTTGTTAATTATTAAGCTAGGGTGATTTTCCAGATTAAAAAAAGGCCCTAAGGACCTCTGAGGGAGTCGGATTATGGTTGCTAGATGCCGCTCACTGACTATGTGGCACCCCTTATAGGGGATTTCCCCCTGGGAAGAAGGGTGTATACCTTACCAAGTTGGTGCACCCTCCTAAGTAGCGTTTTTGCGCTTGCCCTTTGGGTGGGATTTTCCTCCCAACCACCCCTAGGAAGTCGATGGATAGGTATTTCAGGAGGGACGGGACGGCTTCTTAAGAGCTTGCCCGCCCCAATCCTTTTCTTGTCCAGGCCCTTACATCAGATTGGCCTTGGGCACATGTTTCTGACAGTTGTTCAGACCTTCTTATTCTTGTTGAAAAATTTCTTGTTAATAGTTTTGCTTCAGTTATACGGGTACTTATTGTCTCTTCTTGAAACTTTTAATATTTCAGGTATGTCTAGATGTTTCACCATTCTGCAGATTAATAGGCAGAGTATGTTTGAGTTACATCAATGGCACATCATAATGTAAAAGTCCTCTCATATAACATTAACGGCTGTTCCAGTCCAGTGAAGAGAAAACAAATACAGAAATACATTGCTAGGCAGAATTGTGAGGTGAACTTCTTACAGGAGACTCACTTGTCCCCTGCTGAGGTCCTAAAACTTAGAACCAAGGCCTACCCACAGGTTCATTTTGCCTCGCTGGAGTTGGGGCATAGAAGGGGATTTGCCATCCTGCTTGCGGAGTCCTTTCCGTTTGAGGTGGAAGACACTGTGACAGACAATGCTGCCAAATATATTATGTTGGTAGGGAAAGTGCAGGATACCCCGGTTACGCTAGTTAATGTTTATGCCCCCCCGGGTTCCCCTATTGTATTTTATACCTCCCTTGCCCGCTTGGCAACAGAGAGGTCTAGAGGCCTCCTGATTATGGGGGGGGGGACTGGAATTTGTTCTGGGACAGAAATTTGGACACCACATCGGGCATTCAGAACCCTGAATACCGTAAGGCTCGGGCAGTCAAACAAGCCTTTTCCCAGATGGGACTGGTGGATGTGTGGAGGGAGAAATATCCCAGAGCTAAGGACTATACATGCTACTCACCCAGGTTCAAGGTATACTCACGGTTGGACACCTTTTTTACTTTCAAAGATAGTGTCCCTGCCCTACCCTTTATGTGGGTTGGAGTGTCAATCTTGTCGGACCACAGCTCAATATTCTTGGAGGTTGCTATTGTCCTTCCTAAAAGAGCAACACACTGGAGATTGAACAAGTCCCTTCTCCAGGATAGGGAAGTAGTTGATAAAATCAAACAGCACATAATAAACACCATTACCGAAAATTCCACTCCGGGAGTTACGCCTCAGATCATATGGGACACATTAAAGACAACAATCAGGGGTCAATTAATAAGCATAGCCTCAAGGAAAAAAAAAGATTGCTTGTTAAAACAGCAAGACCTGCATAAAAGATTATCAGAGCTGGAGTCCCAACAAAAGTTGACTTGGGACAGGCAGAGGGACCTTGAGCTAAAATCCCTAAAAGCAGAAATACAAAAGTTACAGAGGGAAGAGGTCGAGAGGAACTTTTTCTTTCTTAAACAGAAATATTATGAGGGAGGTCCCAGAGGCACCAAAATGTTGGCAACTAGATTAAGACAGCTTAGAGCCAGGGCTACAATAACTAAAGTTATCTCTCCGATTACTAGTTCTATTACTCAGAAGCCTGAGCAAATAGTAGAGGCCTTTGTTTCGTACTACCATAAACTTTATACACCTCAGGTGTTAGCATCAGTTCATGAAACCAGGGGTTATCTTGGAGCCATGCCCCTCCCCAATCTTCAGCCAGATAAAGCACAAACCTTAATTAAGCCTATTACCCTAACAGAAATCATAAAAACCATAAAAGCTCTGAAAGCAGGGAAATGTCCTGGCCCAGATGGCTTTGGAGCCGAATTCTACAAAACGTTCACCCCAGATGTAGCCCCATTACTGCAGAATGTTTTTTGTGAGGTCTGGCAAGAGGCGAATCTGATCCCTCCCTCCTGGCAATATGCAACGATTACGCTTATCCCGAAAGAGAATAAAGACCCCGTCAAGTGCGAATCCTACCGCTCAATCTCCCTCTTAAATTCAGACTATAAAATCTTTACAGCAATAATAGCATCTCGACTGAATACCATCCTGCCAGACTTAATTAACCCTGACCAATCGGGATTTATACTGGGCAGGCAAGCCCCAGATGGTGTTCGCTCTGCCATTAATATAATAGATGCCATACACCGTGCCCATCTCCCTGCATGCCTTATGAGTTTAAATGCGGAAAAAGCTTTTGATAAAGTCTCCTGGCCATTCCTGTTCCTGGTCCTAGAACACTTGGGCTTCCCGCAGGCGTTCATTGATTGCATTAAGTCTTTATACGCTGATCCCCAAGTATATATCAGGGTTAACGGAGGTCTCTCCAGGCGATTCACCTTGGGGAAGGGCACTCGTCAGGGCTGTCCCCTGTCCCCTCTTTTATTCGCCCTTTATATAGAGCCATTGGCAGAGGCAGTTCGTGCCTCTCCAGTGGTCCATGGTATTGAAGTTGGGGGACAGCAGAGAAAAATATCACTCTATGCGGATGACGTTCTGCTCTGCTTGACCAACCCAGAGACCTCGATCCCCAACATCTGGTCCATCCTAACGGAGTTTGGTAGACACTCGGGTTATACATTGAATAAGACTAAAACTGAAGTCTTATCTTTTTATTATTCCCCCTCACATAGAGTTGTGGAATCTTTTCCGTTGAACTGGTCGGCACTTAAAATGTCATACTTGGGTGTCTGTCTAACTAAACACAATTCGCATCTCTTTAAGGCTAATTACGTTCCACTCTCAGGCCAGGTACAGAAAGACTTGGATAGGTGGTCACTTTTGAACCTTCTGTTATACCTGAGAATAGAGACTGTAACCATGAACATCCTTCCTAGATATTTATACCTCTTCCAATGTCTCCCAACATATATAACTAAATCACAATTTTATGTCTGGCAAAGAATGATTTTAAAGTTTATTTGGAACAATAGGAAACCCAGAGTAAACGTCCAAATCCTCCAGCTCGGAAGGGCGAGGGGAGGTAGGGCCCTTCCGGACTTTGAGGATTATTATCTTGCTGCGCAGATTAAAAGGGCGCTTCAGTGATCTGTCCCTACCTACGAAGCTAATCGGAAGGACATGGAGAAAACAGAGGAGGAGGAGAGGGGAACCCCACTGGGAGTCCGCATCGTTCATGTTGAGAATTCCACGGCCTGCCCACCCCCACTTCTGACTATGGTGAGGGACACCATAAGGGCCACACACAGAGCGTGGCAGAAATATAAAATAAAATTCTCCCTTTGGCCGTTTTACAGGCCATCGTGGGATGCTACTTTTGCCCCATCTCGACTAGACCACACCTTCAGAACCTGGGAGAGAATGGGCCTGATTTATGTTAAACAATATATGTCAGATGGGGAGGTGTTGGACTTTAAGACCCTTAGAGACAATTATGGACTGCGTACCTTGACTTTTATCGTTACCTGCAAGTTAGAGACTACATATGTAGATGTCGTAGATCGGACCCTCAGTCGAGCAGGGCGACCCCCCTTGTGGAGAGTCTCTCTGCAATCCTATCCTCACAGAAAACCACAGGTCTTATTTCTATACTATACAAAACCCTCGCAGGTCTAAAGATGGACTACTTGGAAAAGGTTAAACATAGGTGGAGGGAGGAAGGGGCAGCTGACATTAGGGGAACTGACTGGGATGCGGTGTTCAGACTGGCTCCCAGGACTACCAGCTCCCCTTCTGGCAGGAATTTAGTTGGAAAGTGAAGATACGGTACTTCCTGGCTCCCCTCTCACTCAGTCAGAGGGATCCTGAAAGAGACCCCTCCTGCTGGAGAATGTGTGGGGAAGTGGGGGCAAACTATTTACATATTATGTGGCTGTGCCCGTGGCTGGGTCAGTTCTGGGGAGATGTCTCTCAGGCGCTTACTAAAATCTTTGGCTTGGAGCCCCCCCTGGATTGCCTTGCCTTGTGCTGGGCGAGCCACCACAGAACTTGACTGGAGCAGATTCAACATACCTATGGACCCTCCTCTTGGTGGCAGTCCACAAAGCGATTACTAAATTGTGGTTAAAAAAAGATACTCCCACTCTAGGCACCTGGATACAAATAGTCCAGGGAATTGCAGAAATGGAAGAACTAATGTACAAAATAAACCATGGAACAACAATATATATTCGGAGATGGACTAGATGGATACACTGGTGTCAAATTTCTCCGGCTAGCTCAGGAACCTAATCATAATGGTCCCTTCCATGGTCCGAGGGGAAGCAGGGCGGAGGATCTTGCCTCGTATTTTTTTTAAATACTAATTGAATTAAAGTTGCTGGTGGTCTTGCTGCCTGGAGAGGGGTACTACTTGCCTTAGTAAAGAAGCAATGATGTAAAAATATAAAAATGCCTGATAAACTTGTATTAACTGTACCCGTTTGTTGTCAATAAACTTAAATTTAAAAAAAAAAGATACACACCCAGTTATTTAATTCAGTCTACTACTTCTATCTTAGAACCATTGGACTGGGATGGAGACAGTAGGTGTGGCCTATCAAGTCCCAGACTTTTAGGTCCAAATAAGATAGCTTTCATTTTTTTACCATTGAGGACCAGCCAATTGGTCAGGAACCAGTTCTCCAATATGGAAAGGTTCTGGCTGAGTTGGTGATTTAGCTGGGCAGCATTCTAGGATGACCTATTCAGCACGCTGCCATCAGTGTAAAGGGCCACCTTGGCACCCCCACAGTGCTTGGGCAAGTTATTGATAAATAGGGAAAACAGGAGGGGACCCAAAATTGAACCTTGAGGGACCCCATCCAAAATGGGGCATTTTTCAGACTTTTCCCCCAGCCATCTGACTATCTGAGATCTACCTTGCAGGTAGTCTGTGAAAATCATGCACAAAGAGAACTTCTCTCTCTCTCTCTCTCTCTCTCTCTCTCTCTCTCTCTCTCTCTCTCTCTCTCTCTCTCTCCTCCTCTCTCCCTCCCTCCCTCCCACACCTTGCAAATTATTCCTCAAAGCAGATTGGTCATTGCTTACCTTCTCCAACTTGTCACACCTGCTGTTGCCTTACATCAACAGACACTTATCTCTTCATCAGCCAAGACTAATATAGCTACATGGTCATCGTACCTCAGACAGTAGAATGGTATTTCATTGTTCTATCATCACGATCCTTCAGCTGGTTCACCTCAGATCTTTACAGACTTCTTTGCATTACACAACTTTGCAGCCATATTCAGAGATACAGTAAATGGTTGTCAGGATCTTGGCCTCTAGAGTTCGCTTCAGTTCTGCAATGAACCATGACATCAGTTATTTTATATCTGATCACCACTACTGCATCTACCTAGGGTCAACAGTGGTATTCAAAAGTGGTTACATTCTGCTCTAACAACCAAGCTATAGTCCACCTTATCAACAAAGGCAGACTATCTTGCTCATCTGTAATGTTATTTCTGAGATGCCTAACCTAGACTTCATTTGTCTGTCATTTTCAAATGCATGCAGTATACATTCCATAGGATTCTAATGTGGCAGCTAATGCATTATCTAGTTTTAATAGTAAGATCTTTTGAACTTTACTTCCTACAACTAAATTATAAATGACCCATCCTTCTCAATTCCACATGTTTGTAAGGACTTCACTTTTTATTTTCAAAAAGCAAACAACTGTATTTGGTCTTCCCTAGCCCCCTCAGTGCTACTTAAAACTGCTTGGAAAAACATCTCTGTTTTCTTTACTCTGCAAGCCATATCTCCAACTCTTGCCTCCATGATGCTGCTTTTTTGTGCTGCCTACTGCCATCATTTGAAGAAACTGTCATACCACTATAAAACAATACGTGTCAGGCATCCAGTTTATTATTCATCTATTATCCATCTATATTCAATACTTAAGTGCCTTTGTTCATCCATACTGACCAAAGTCCATCTTTCATGTCACAATCATCCATTAAATTGTTCCTTAATATAATCAAATAGCTGATAAACTTACTACAGAACAAGGTATTTTCACCCTCTTTTCCCCGGCCTATTACTACACCCTGGACCCTAGACAGTCACAGGTATCCCTCCTTCCTCCCTTTCCTCTACCTATTATGGCCATGTGCCTATCCCACATATGCTTGAAGCTCCCCACAGTCTTTGCCCCACCATCTGTTCTGGCAGGCTATTCCAGCTGTCTAACACCCTTTCTGCAAATACATATTTCCACACATCACTCTTAAACTCCCCCCATCAAGCTTCATGGCATGCCCCATGTTCTGGTGCTCCTTCTCTGAAAGAGACTCCACCTGCACTGTGTTCACCCCATGAGGTACTTATAGGTCTCAATTATGTCCCCTCTCATGTTCCTCTCCTCCAGGGAGTACATGTTGAGCTCCTGCAGCCTCCCCTCATATGGTTTCTCACCCAATCCCTGCACCATTTTGATAGCCCTCCTATGGATTGCTTCTACCCTGTCAATATCCTCACAGAGGTGCAGCCTCCAGAATAGGACACAGTACTCCAGGTGGGGTCTAACTAGTGAGCAATACAGTGGCAATATCATGTCCCTTTTCCTGCTAGAAATTCACCTCCCCATACAACCCAGCATCTGGCTAGTCTTACCTGCTTCCTTGTGACACTGCCCTGTCACTTTGAGATCATCAGATGTGATTACTGTGAGGTCCTTCTCTTGCTTGGTAACTGTAAGTACCTCCATTCTCATCTTATACACAGTCCCCAGGTTTCCCTACCCCAGGTACATGACTTTGTACTTTTGGCATGGAAACTCAGCTGTCACACCCTAGACCACTTGTCTTATTTCCCCAGATCCCTTTACATTATCTCCACCAGTCTTGGGTGCCCAGCCTGTTGCATATTTTTGTGTCATCTGCAAAGAGGCACAACTTCCCCTCCAGTTCCATAGCAATGTCACTATAAAAACATTGAAGAGGACAGGACCCAGTACTGAACTCTGTGGTACTCCACTGGATGCTCTCCCATCCCCCAAGTAACTGCAGTTTCCCAACCCCCCATCTCCTGCCTTTCAACCAGTTAGATACCCAACTTGCCACCTTCTCCCCCACCCCATGCTGCTAAGTTTCTTAATCAGCCTTCTGTGTGATGCAGTGTCAAAGACCTTACTGAAGTCCAGATAGGGCAAGTTCACTGCCCTCCACTGATCTACCTCCCTAGTTACCCGCTCAAATAAATTTATTAGATTTGTTTGACAGAACTGATCCCCTGTGAAGCCATGCTGCTGGGGGTCCTGCAGACCATTTGCCTCTAGGTAATAAATGAATCTCTCCTTCAGCAGGGTTTCCATTATTTTCCCACCACTGATGTGAGACTGACTGGTCTGTAATTGCGAGCCTCCTCTCTGCTGCTGCTCTTGTGCAAAGGGACCACATCTGCCCTCCTCCATTCCTCTGGAACTACCCCCCTCTTCAATGAGGTGCTGAACAGTGTTGCTGGAGGGGTGGCTAGCACTGTGCTCAAGTTCTTTTAGTACCACCTGGGTGGATCCTGTTTGGCCCCATTGCCTTGTTTTCCTTTAGAGCTGCCAGTCCCCAATGGACTCTTTCTTCTGAAAATGGACTTGTGGCCATTCCCCTGGTGCCTGCTGATGTATGTTGGTCTGTCCCATCCCCCCATCACTGTGAAGACTGAGCAGAAGTACTTGTTTAAAATTTTAGCTTTTTCTTGATCTTCCTCTGCACAGTACCCCTCCTGCTCTCCTGATCCTCACTATCCTTTCCCTTGACTTCCTCTTTTCACTCACATAACTGAAGAAAGTCTTATCCTCTTTTTGACCTCCTGGGATATGTCTCCTCTGTTTGCTGCCCTCACCCTCCGCTCTGCCTTCCTTTGTTCATCTAGAGATACCTCCCTGTCCCCCTCCATTTAGGGCTCCTTGTACTTCTTAAAAGCTTTTTTTTTCTTCATTACTGCCTTAGCCACCTCCTTTGAGAATCATCATGGCCTCTTCCTGTTCTTACCCTTGCTTGTTTCCTTCAAACAGCTTGCCATTGTCTTAGTTATTCTCTCCTTTATCCCTTTCCGTTGTGCCTCCACTCCCCCTGCCATCCCTCTCCAGTAGCATGTGCAGGAGTAGTGAACAAGTGGGGGGCAACAATCCTAACAAAGCTAGGGGGGTCTGGGGGCATGCCCCCAGAATGTTTGAAAATAATCACTGTATATGGTGCATTTTCCTTCATTTTAGAGTTAGGGAAGATTGAGTCAATGACAGTCATATATTTTGTGGGGCGAGACTGTCACAGGAATCCCAGTGGGCTGTGATCAGCCAAACTCTAATGGGTAAGGGTTACTTGCTTGCTCGCACTGCAGAACCTGCTGACACAGTGTGCAGACAGGACAGGATCCCAGTGGTTGAATAGAATTCTAAATTAGGATGCATAGCATAGGCAATGTTTTGCTGTTTAAAACTGCATAAATTTTTTCAGATTAGTGCAAGCAAGCAAAGCAACTTGTTGGAGTTTGGCTGATCACAACCTGTTTGTTACTGCTGGCAATCCTGTGCAGGACAGTCTCACCTGGAAGAAATATGACTTTCACCACTGTACTGTACAGCAAAATCATTGTTTTCTAATCCATCTGGGCTCCAATCCGGACACCGGACAGCATGCAAATCCTCCTAACTGGCTACTCCTACCCACCCTTAATTCAAGCCCTGCTGGTCAGCCAAACCAGCCCCCACCCAGCCACCCCAACCCAACATTCCAGTCCCCACTATCCACACCAGAGTGTGGCACCAGCCACTAGAACTAGTTTAGTCTGTCCCTGCTTCCCCTCACCCTGCCACCCTGCCAGTCAGTCAGTCCCTCCCCAGCCAGGTCCCGAATCACCATTGCCTACCTGACCTCATGGAATGAAGCTGAGCCAGGATCTGGGAGCCCAAAAAAGTGATTGGGAGTAAGGAAGTCCAGGACTCTGAGTGGCTGCCGTCCATCCCCGTTCTCCCTTGCCTCCCTCCTGAGTCCCTTTGCAGGCATTTTAGCAACAGAGACATAACAGCATTTCTTGATCAGCAAGCTACAGCCACCGACCACAAATGCAGTCTGCTGTTTTTCAGTCCTGTTGTCCTCCGGTCCATAGGCTGTGATTACCTGAAAAAGCCCCAATCCCAGCCCGATCCCAGTTCCCTTCCTACCTGACCACAGCATGGGACACTTGGCCAACAGTTCTATTTGTTCCTACCTCCTCCCCACCAGTCAGTAGATCCCTTCCTGGTGTATCAGCAGCCAGCAGAGCAGTACAAAATTTGGAACCAGGAGGAGGACTGGAAATGAGTGTACTCTCCTGTCCTGATAAGTCACTGATATTATCATTATTTCACCAGGTCCCATGTGGTGGTGGTGGTCAGTGTGGAGGCTGCCATGCTGGTAGCCAGGATGGGATGACAGGGACAGGCCGAAGTCAGGAATCAGACTTGAGATTCAGGACTTCAATGAGCAACTTGCAGAATTGTGGATCTGTGTGTTCCAAGGGCAAAGCATCATTTTTTTTTCCACCATCTATTTCTTGGCTGAATTGAAATGAAAAAAATTTAAATGCATCTCAATGGGGGCTGGACCAGGCCCCATGCATGCCTCTGTTCCTCCTTTCAAGGTATTTACTAAGGCAGTCTCCCATTTCTTTAAAATCAACTCTCCTGAAGTCCAGGACTCTCGTCCAAGTGTGTTTTTTCTCCTGCCCAATCCATATGCCAAACCACACTGTACAATGATCACTTGTACCCAGAGGGCTATCCACTGTGATGTCTGCAATGCTGTTCCTGTTTGTAAGTACCACATCCAGTACTGCCTTGTCTCTAGTTGGTTCTGTAACCAGCTGCCTAAGAAATGCTCCTTGTAGGGAGTCTAGGATGGCCCTACTTCAAATTGTAGCTGTGGCCATAATGCTTCAGTCAACATCTGGCAAATTAAAGTCTCCCGTAATCAATACTTCACTTTGCTTACCATTCTGCTACTGGCCTCCCCCACAATCCTAACTAATTCTTCCCCCCTGTGATGGTGGTCTGTACACTACCCCAATGCAGATAAAGGCCCTGGACCAAGTCTCTAAGCCAACAAAAGAACCTCCAGCCCTTCCTTATCCCATTGTGTCCTTGTATCTCCGTGGCCTTTATACCCACTCTCACATATAAAACACCCCCTGCCTTCCCTCCCTGTCCTATTCTTCTGAAATATGCTGTAACCCAGAATTGTCATGTTCCTGCCCTGGTTTGCTGTGCACCAAGATTCTGTTATGGCTACCAGATCCAGGTCTGCCTCTGCAATGGTTACCTCAAGATCAGAAATCTTATTTCCCAGGCTCCTTGTGTTGGCACGCATGGCTCTCCACTCCTTTTGTCCCTCCCTGCCCCTACTTTGCCCTTGCTTACTGAGTCCATCCTTCACCCTTCCCTTGTTCCTGGTACTGTTCTTTCCTTTTCTCCTTTTTCAATTTCCCTCTTTTCCAATCCATCCTCTTTAATTCTTCTCTCAGACTTAGAACCACCTTCTGACCCTCCCCCATCCCTATGCGCCTCTACCTCAGGGAACTTATTTCCCCTTGGCTTTTGCTCTCTGATGCTCCATTTTCTGGGGTCATTCACTGCCACCCTCATTATTTCTGCCACCCCCCTTGGCTAATTTAAATGCCCATCAAAGTTGCAATGAAGCCTTCCACTCAGGACTGCCAGTCCCCTCCTGAATGGATGAAGGCCATCTCCTTTGTACAGGCCTTCATCCCTCCAGGTAGGACCATAGTCCCCAATCTCTGCACCATGTCTTCAACCAGTTGATGAAGATCCTGGTGCAATGTTTCCTATCCTCACCCTGGCCGTACACAGGTAGCACCTCAGTGAAGGTCTGTAGATGTATGATATGTTTCTGTTAATGTCTTCAAATATGAACAGAAATGTTACAGTGACTTACATACTTAGTGTTGCCAGGTAAAACATGTTATGTCCTTTCATGACATTCAATGAATACGGCGCATACCAAAGACAACTCACAGATCTCCAACCATTACTCTGAATCAATTCCACTACTATAATGACTACTACATTGTTCATGTCATACATTTATATTTTTCTTTCTTTTCCAGGTTTCCACCCATCAAAATATTCTGATCTTTTCTTCCATATAGGAGATGTGACATCTGCCTCCAAAAGAAGCATCATAATGCACCTCATTAAATGGCTTGGGAGATAGTTATCTTCATGCTGCAAGTTATTTATGAATAATCCTGTGTTCAAACGTAGGACTGATTATAACCAGCACTCTTAGCAACCAAGAGGGAAGGCTAACTGAGGCCTAGGATCCCCAGAAGTTTTCTCATTGGGGGTCCTCTTCTCCATGCTGAGGTCATTATATCTGACAGCTAGGTTTTTTTTCCATCAGACAGTTTTGGGTGTTTTGCTTCCTTTTGCCTAGTCCATATACCTGGGTACCTCCAATGGGGTAGAAATATGCAATCAAACCACAAAATATCACATTTTACAAGCATCCATACATCCTCATGTGCTGCCCTGTGAATGGTAAGGCTAAAGACCTCTGGTTCGGTGGGGCATCCCACAATGGGCTCCTCCCACTAAGACCACTACTGAAGGCCATCAAACCCAGCCCTCTGGGCAGGTCTCATCATTTTGGCCCTCCTACTCCCTATCACCTCCTCTCCATCTGGTTGTGGGGGAAGGGGGAGGTCTTGTTTCCATTAGCCCAGGTTCATGTGCCTGGACACCTCTTATAGGGTGAAAATGTGCAGTTTAACTGCCAAATATCACATTGCACAAGCATCCTTATGGGCTGTCCCAGTGAACATAGGTCCCATTGTTAGATGGGTAGCACTTTGCTAAACATGCTAGCAATGCACTAACAAGGATTAGCTTGGATGAACAGGGAATAAGTCATATTCACTGGCCGCCAGTGCACAGTGCTAAGCAGATAGCATGTGCATGCATAATAAACTGCTGCATGCATGCAAATGAGGGATTCCCTTACAAACAGGGTGCAGCAGTATATTTAGTAGCTTTCTGAATGCCCTAAACAGCGTCTGTTGCAGCACTGTTTAAGGAATGCAAAACCCTACTCTTAGTAAAGCCCAGAGTGGTATGCAATGACCCACCTCCAGCTGAGCACCAGATAGCGGAATGATAGCCAGTTCTACAGTAGGATTTCTCATTCCCTGTCACTCAGATGGTGACTAGCCAAGGTGGTGACTGTAAGGGCTGTGCTGGTCACTGTCTATGTGTGGCAGCAGCTGACATGTTATGCCATATGGGGTTAGCAGGCTGCTATGGGGTGGAGGGTGCTGAATGGATTGGAAGAGGGTGTTGTATGACACTCAGGCAGGGTTAGAGTGTCACTAGACTACTGGGATGATGGGGTTTTTGTAGCTTTTGAAGGTCTGAACCTGTGATTGGGAGGCCACTGGACTAGCAGGATGATGGCATTTATGTAGCTTTTGAAGAGTTAAATCTGTGATTGGGGAGGCCATTACACAACCAGGATTATGGGGGTTTTGTAGCATCTAAAGGATTGGAACTGGTATTGGGGGGGTGGAGGGGCCACAAGACTACAAGGCCGGTGGAGTTTTTTAACTTCTGAAGACTCAGACCTGCAATTGGGAGGTGAGGGGGCCGTTAGACTAGCAGGATGTTTTTTTTTAGCCTGTTAAGGATTAGACCTGATATCAGGAGATTGGGACCCACTAGACTACCAGGATGATGTGGATTTAGCTTCTGAAGGACTGAACCTGTGATAGGAGGGGCCACTAGACTTCCAGGGTGATGGGGTTTGTTAGACTCTGACAGATCGGACCAGTGATGGGGCATTTGTGGCCACAGCTGTGCACAATGCCTTCACACATCCGTGCATGGTGGTGTTGTACAGAGATGCCAATGAACACAAAATGGCATACAAATTGCCCTTAGTGCCTTGCATGCCATGTATTATCATTAGCATACCTGCAGCTGAAAATGGCCCACAGGGGCAAATGAGCTATCCTATTTAGGATGTGCTATCTCCCATTAATACTGTGAATCACTTTCTTGCTGGGGGCTATGCTGGCATAGCAAAAAGGCACTGTGTGCTGTGTTCTCACAGGTCCCATATTTAGACAGGCAATGCACATTGGTCAAAGCGTTCTGCCTGTCTAAATATGACCCCTAGGCTGGTTGTGTGCTAAGTCAAGCAAACCACTAATGCAAACATGCTGCTAACAGCAGGCCGGATAAATGTTTTGATGTGCAGGCACTCCGAGCTGTGGAAGAGTGCTTCAAATAAATAAAACTGTACTACTACACAAAACCATTCACACAGTGAATAGACTGCTTAGAAAGGTTGACATGTTGATTATTGAGTTTATAGCTAGATTAGCAATATGCAAAGAATGGGAAAATAAAGAGAGTAACACAATCTTCTTTATTATAGCACTGTGCATATAATTCTCACTTCAAGACATTAGTCTGATTCTGAAGGGTGACAAGGAACCTGCTTAACATTAAGATCTGCCACTGATCCAACAACTGAAGAATCTCCTAAGTTTACCTATATTGCTTCATTCTGGTTATCTCTGGGTGTTTTCAAAGTGTTGTTTTTCTCAGCAATATATGAACCCTCCATCCAAATTAAATCTTCATCTGGTAATGGAAAGAAATGGGAGACTGCCTTAGTAAATACCTTGAAGGGAGGAACAGAGGCATGCATGGGGGGTGACCCTGGCACTGCCCCCCCCATTAAGATGCATTTACATTTTTTTTACATTTCAATTCAGCCAAGAAATGGATGGTGGAAAAAAAAAAGAAATTAAAGTCTAAAAAAATGTTACTTCATCATAGTCTTTAAACACAGTAGTTTGCATTGCCCAATTTTAATCATCGGTCTTGCAGGGCAACATAGAACATCAAAGACACCTTTGATCATAAATTTATTTCTTAGAGTGAGTTTTTAATATTTGGGAAATTTGGAAAGATATTACTTTTGAACACAATTCAGCTTGTATTTAATATATGGTATGTGTTTCTTGTCCTTATATTCTTCACTCGTAAGTTCAATTACATATTAACAGGATCCTTGTCACCTACAATTGATGGTCTCCTGCCTGATTTATTCTTTGCTAAAGTCAAAATTCTCTGTGAGATTATCATCAATTTTTGACAGGGTGTGTCTGTTTTTTACCCTCTCTGTCACTCTGTGGGATCCTGAGGGGGTTTTATCAGGGGCTCTTTGGGGGAGTTCAACCAGGTTTTGGCCACATATGCCTTCTTTGGTCAAGCCCATTTAAGGCAACTGTGCAAGTGGCTCTGCAGACCTACTGGGTAGCCAAGGGAGGACTTGCCAAGGGCAGCCAGCATTAACTGGATAATTGGAAACAGAAGCAACATGAGGTAGCTGATGTAAAATGGCATGCCTTGGCAGAAGTGGGGCATCTGGCTGGAATCTTCAAGGAGCGGTAAACCCTGCAGAACATAATGATGAAAGGAAGCTCAGAAAGAGAGATTGCCAGGTTTCCAGAAGATGGAGAACCACAGAGACTTGGGAAGGAAGGACTGAGTTAATTACCTGTATCAAGCTACATAACCCAGGATCAGGGGCTAGAAGAATAGTTCTAGATGAAGACCAGTAGCTTGAGGTTGGGCTGCATTTAAAATGTAGATTCCAAGGGGGAGGGTGCCTGAACTAGTAGTGTGAGGATGAACACTGCAGGCCAGTACAGAGAAAGGCAACTTTAGGGATAGCTGTTGTCTGGAGCTGGTAAACCCTCCAATACAGTGTACAGTGAGAGGGCAAATTTAGGTAGAACTACTGACTAAGGTTGATAAAAGCTTTCTTTAAAGAGGAGGTGCCATTTCTGTGGTTCCAGTGTCCCTGCATTATGGCTCCCCTAGTTAAACATCTTCATCTGGGCATAATTTTAACCTGTTCAGTAAAGACATAAACTTTTAAAATGATACTGTTGTTTTTTTTCATCCTCACGCCAAGTTTACCCACAATGTCCCACGCCACCCAGAGTTCTGTTATCCCGCTGATGTGTAGAGGTGAATAGGGGAATAGATCTAAGTGTGGGAGTGCAAGAACTGGGAACATCTTGTGTTTGTGGGGAAGACAAAGTGATATGTGGAAATACAAACCCCAGACATGAAGACATCTGTCTTTTTATGGTCTCTTTTTTTTTTAGTTTCTCCTTAGGACTGCCTCCAGTATTGAACTTGCTCACATCTTGCCAGGACACATCACAACATCTCCATACCGAGCCTGATGAACCATGCCCACCAAGGATTACGCTGCAGAGAAAGATGAGGGGGACTGGAAAATCAAACCGGGGCAGGGTAGTGAGGATGAGGGGCAGAGAACTGTGTGGTCAGTGCTATGGGGTATCTAGGGGAATCTCTGGTTATGAGCATAGAGATATGGCATACCCCACATTGGTTCTGGAGTCTAGAATGAGTGGTCTTGGTTGTCTTTTTGGTGGTACTCACGGTCTCCAGTTCCCTTCAGCAGGCCTGTTTTCTCTTGTACTTCATATTTTATTTTACAGGTGGCATGGTAAGCAGATCCTTGCCACAAGCCCTGTGAAATGAGTCTTCATTCCACAACCCTGCTGTGGGCTTTACAATTTGTTCCAAGTCCAGCAATGTGGGGCCAGCCCCCAACCCCGACCTGTCGCTAAGGGGTCATTCTCTTAATTCTCCACAGCATCAGAATCAAGACCCCAGTGTGAAGTGGGTGATATGTTCTGGTGATTGTGCCCATGGTTTGGTTCATTTTAGGAGGTGGAGAAGGTTCCCTTCAGTTTCCCTGCTACTACCTCCCATAGATAACACAACGCATGGGCATAACCATCAAAATGAATGGTTCCTATCCATGGACTTTCTCCCAGTTCCCATGTTTCAGGGACAGGTGGCTTTAGTTGTGTTACACTTTCCAACTTAAAATGTTGGCCCTATCTCTGGTCTTCCTTCCCCTGCTTTCAAACACTTATGGTGATAGTTTGAGATCCATATGGCGCTGGGAGGTGGGGGACCGGGAAGTCACTCAGTAGTGTAGAAACCATTTCATTCCCTGGAGTTGTGTCAACTTCAAATGCCATCTGATGACTTTTTGTTTTCAATTTCAAACTCATGTTTTGGTAGTCTGCTTGACAAGGACATCCTCTGTGCAGTCACTGAAATGAAAAACTGATGCAGTACTTACTTTTGGTGTCATTTGCCTCCAAAGCTGAACTCTCCATTCAGTAACATTTCTTCCAGTCAGTGCCATTATGCTGTGTGTCTGTTTATACTTAGTGAAGTGTCCTGCATGTGTGAAGCTTGCTCTCCTGTTGGTGAGTTCAACTTTGGAGGCAAGCAAGGCTGAAAATAAGTATTGCATCAGTTTTTTGTTTCAGTGACTGCACAGAGAATGTACTCGTCAAGCAGACTACCGAAAAATGAAATGTCAGAAATGCATGGGGAAACTGTGAGAGACGTTTGTATTCCTGGTGCTTCACTGTTTCCTGATTGTGGCACAAAAACATCTCTCACAATGTCCCATTAATTTGCATAGCCTGAACTGAAATTAAGTGGTCTTGGCTACAGCTCGCTATGACAGCTGTGTAGTACTATTCACCTTTTCATATCACAAGGAGAACAGAACTCTGGGTGGTGTGGGGCATTGTGATTAAAAACATGGTGCAAGGAAAAAAAATGGCAGTATCATTTTAAAAGTTTGTCTTTACTGAATAGGTTAAAATTGTGCCCAAATGAAGATGTTTAACTCAGGAAGCCATAATGCAAGGACACTGAAACCACAGAGACAGCACCTCCCCTTTATTTAGTTGTTTTAACCAGGTATAGTACACTAAGCTGAAAGCTTTTTTACAGGAGCTTAAGTGATTTGTTTAAGGTCACACAGCATGCAAGTGAAAGCTGTAAGATTCAAACCCAGATCTAATCTGGTGGATATCACCAGATTTGAAGCTCAGAGCCTTAAACCACTGTGCTATACTGCCTCCACAGGCCACCTCCTTTAACAGGATAGTCTGGAACATGACTGTGAAGCAGAGTTAGAGCTGAAATCAAGCTCTGGAATGGAAAGCTTTCCTTAGCTCTGACAGCCAGAAGTGGAAAGCTTTTTGAAAGCCCAGAGATTTAAAAGATTTTCAAATAGTGTTTTGTTTTTTTTTGCAAAAGAAGTTAAGTGCATTTTTTATTGTTTGTTGGAAGATGCCTTTCCTTTGCCCTGTCCAAACTATATAACTGCTTTGGAAACCATTCACAATACCAATTTAGTGAAACTGGTTCAATGCATCCACACTGTGCAGTAACCATTCTTGATGACTATTGGTGTTAAACTTGTTCTCTCTGTAACCATTTCTGATTAATTCCAACGCACAGAACTGTGATTGCGTGTTCACACTCAACTATAATTGTTTTAGTTAAACAATTACAGTGTAAACAATTTTTACTACTGTCCAGACAAGTGAGTGGAACTATGCTAGCTGAGGAAAGTTTTTAAAAATGATTTTAAGTTTAGGTACCTAGCAGGGTTTAACAATGTTTTTTGTTAAAATATTTTAATGGGCTTGTAGTCTGGATTCGAACCGTGTCAGATGGATTTTAAATGTTTACTGGCACTACAGGATGTCCCTTGGTGTTTCAGCAACCCCATGTCAAAGTAATCATTTTTTGCTGAGTACATAATGGTCATCTAAACATTTAAATTCCACAACACAAAAACAGGGGTTGCCATGCTTGTTTTTAAGTTACATGGTGAGACTTAATCCCTCTTTATGGAAACAATCTGTTAAGGTCAGATTATTTTATGTAATTATCACATCAATGTTTTAGGTATCAACATGAGTGAGAAAGAAAAAATGAAACAAAGATACATCACTGTCACGATGTTTGCTTCATTGGTTCCACAAATGTAAAACTAGAAACATAGAAAGTGATGGCAGATGGGGACCAAAGATCCATCTAGTCTGCCCTGAGTAATTATTTTTTTATGTGTCATTCTTTTCAAAATAAAGAGTAAATTGCCAATACTATGACACCCTATTGAGCCAACATTCTCAAAAATGTTTGTATGGTTTTATGCATGAAACCATTTTAATTCCCTGTCATTTTCATAAAATGTTTTTGATAGATGTAGAATATGGTTGTAAATATATCAAAAGAAAGAAATATAGGGTTTGCCATGCATCTTTTGATTATATCTGCTTTCAAATTTGTAGTTTGAGAGGGGGCTGGCTCAGGACAAAATATTGAAAAATTCTGACAAAAAATAAAATTTGCCAGAAAACTATTTAAACAATTTGAAGTACGTACAGAATGACATGGATGTTAATATAAAGGAAACAAAGTAACCAAAGACAGACAGACAGACACGTACAGTATATATTGAATAATGCCAATGGCTGCAACTGTTGAAGCTATTTTTATGTTTGCTTCCATGCATGCACAAGAAACATTATGGGACAGCTTAGGAGAGAAGTGGGTTGTGGAGGCGCGGCAGTGTTACAGCCAAGGGAGGCACTGCATTTGGGGGCTTGGCACTAGTGGACCAATGGAGGCACAGTGTACCGATGACACTGGTCTCCAAAAAGTGCACCAAGTTGTAACGTTTTCGCTGCAGCAATCGGGGGCCACCTCATCATTGCAGCATCAGTTATTGTGCTGCAATGAGGGAGCGACCTGTCATTGCAGGGTGGAACGTTAGCTAGCCTGCTACTGTTTGTGAACATGGCGGGTGGCTTGCTGCCGCATTCACAAACAATATTAGGCAGCCTCCCATGCTGAGGGGGTGCCCAATCCCCCTCAGTAGCATGTGTCCCAACCCAAACGGTCTTTGTTGGCTGACGGGGACCCCAATCCCCGCCGGCTTCAGTGCCTGCAATGTTTATTTAGCCGACGGGGGAGCCCACTCCCTGTCAGCAAGATGTAACCCCCTACCCACTTTCATTGTCTGCTGATGGGGGAGCCCACTCCCCGTCGGCATGATGTAACCCCCCCTGGTTTTGTTGCCTGCTGATGGGGTGCCCAATCCCCGTTGGCATGACGGCCCCCCCTCATTTTCTTGTGTGCTGACAGGGTGCCCAGTCCCCATCGGCTACAGCTGCCCCCTCAAAAAGAGTCCCTTGGCATGCTGGGAGCCCACCCCAGTGTGCCAAATGCCCCTGTCAAATTGGAAACTGTCCCATGTTGTCTTTTTAATTTTTTTCCCTGTAAAGAAAAAACGGTCCCTCGTGGTCTGTCAGACCCCCCCACAACCCAGGCCACCCACTATGCACCCTGCCTCCCCACACCCCCTCTCACCCCATACTTACCTCCGGAGTCTGGCGTGATGATCTTTGGTGGACCGGGAACACGTCTGCACTCTTCAAAGCCAGCCACGAACTGAGGAAATGCCGGTAAGCTGTATAATGTAATAAATCATTTTTTTTTCAACTTTGCTACATAGCTCACTCATTTTTTGGAATTTCTGCACCAAATTTTCAACATGGGGTTTTTGGGACCCCTCCTCATGAATTCTGTCACTGTCATAGTGTTAATCGTGCCTGAAGGGTGATTTTGCGGTCACTGTGTGAAATCACCTTTCAGGACTGATCAACGAAATGACAGTGCCAGTGCTCATAAGGTGGGCTCTCAAAAAGCCTATTTTGCAAATTTGGTGAAAAAATTCCTAAAAATGTTTTACGAGCGTGCATTGTGCAGTTCCTACGCATGCTCGTAAGTTCACAGATTTGTAACATTTGCACTCCAGATTGCCATTGCCATTTTATCACACCTACTTATGAGTAGTACAGCTGTCATTTTTCACATCTCACCCAAAATGTGTTTCCGTGCATGTAGTGCACAATGGCGCAGTCGGTGTGCGAAATCAAAGTTTGGGGCAGATTAAGAAAATCACAGTGACACTGTTCATGAGCAGAGGTCTTAAAATGGCTATGTTGAAAATTTGGTGAAAAAAGTCCTAAAAATGACTGGTTTACGAGCTGCGTTGCGCAGTTCATATGCACGCTCATAAGTGCATGAATTTTTAATATTTGTAGTCCAGAATTTCAACAATGCCATTTTACCACACCTACTTATGAGCAGTACAGCTTTCATTTTGCACATCTCGCCCAAAATGTGTTTCTGCGCATGTAGTGCATGATGATGCAGTTGGTGTGAGAAATCAATGTTTGGAACAGATTAAGAAAATCACAGTGACACTGTTCATTAGCAGAGGTCCTAAAATGTCTATGTTGAAAATTTGATGAGAAAAGTTCATAAAATGACTGTGTTATGAGCGTGCATTGTGCAGTTTTTACGCACGCTCGCACCTTTGCACATTTGTAATATTTTCACTCCAGATTGCCAACACTGCCATTTGCCTGCACCTCCTTATGAACAGTAAAGTTGTCATTTTTTCATATCCTGGCCCAAATGTGTTTTTGCACTTCCGGCACACAATAGCGTGGTCGCTGTGGGAAATCACTGTTTAGGACACATTACAAAAATCACAGTAACACTGTTCATTAGCAGAGGTCCTAAAATGCCTATGTGGAACATTTGGTGATGAAAGTCCATAAAATGACTGTGTTACGAGTGTGCATTGCCCAGTTTCCATGCACGCTTATAACTTTGCACATTTATAATATTTTCACTCCAGATTTACAACATTGCCATTTTTCCACACCTCCTTATCAACAGTACACCTGTCATTTTTCACATCCTGGTTGAAATGTATTTTTGCAGTTCCGGTGTAGAATACCATGGTTGCTGTGGGGAAATCAGTGTTCAGGACACAGTAACAAAATTACAGTGACACTGTTCATGACCACAGGTCGGTAAATGCCTATGTTGAAGATCTGGTGATGAAACTCCATAAAATGACTGTGTTACATGCATGCGTTGTGCTGTTTCCACGTATGCTCGGAAGTGCAAGCATTTTTAATATTCCCACTACATATTTTCAACATTGCCATCTCTTCATATCTCCATATGGATGGTACAGATGTCATTCTTCACATCCTGCCCAATTTGTGTTTTCGTACATGTGGTGCAGAATGGCACTGTCACTGTTGGGAAGTCAGTTTTCAGGACACATTCACAAAATCACACTGCCACTGTTCATGACAAGAGGCCCCAAATGCTTTCATGAGGTGGGGTCACAAAAAGGCCATGTTCGAAATTTGTACTGTGAATAGCAACAAATGCCTGAGGCATTACAGTTTCTAACTATAACGTCCTACCCTGTACAGACAGACAGGCATCGAGGTGTGCCTTTGGATTGCCAACTGTACTGCTCATGCCATCCCAACCCCAACCCCCAGCCACTGACAGACATCGAGGTGTACCTTGGACTCTTTGTCCCAAGACTTCACCCCATTCTTGTATGCTGAACCCATTTCAACGTATATCCTTATGGAATAGGGTGACTGTAAAGCCAAACACCCTAAGGCACAGCTCAATACGTGTCGGAATTGGGTGAGGTGACATGGCTTGACCATCATGGGTGATGACCCAAAACCTTACCCCAAATCCTGTCCATCTCTACAGGATGGAGGTGGGGTTCATGTGAAGTTCAGTACTTCACTGCCATTCCTATTCTGCATCTGTCTAACTCCTGCATTTCTAATACTAATACCAGCAAGCAAACCTTTGGCACTGACAAATGCTTGTTCTTTTCTGCCATTCTGTATATATTCTTAGCTGATCATGACATAATATGATAAAGCATTACTTTAAAAATTCTTCCATATATTTTAAAATGTGCTTGTGCCAGTAAACAACTTGCTGCTTTGTCAAGTTAGTGTGCTCCCCCCTTCCCGCAGCTCACTCTTAAAATAGCAGGCTCTTAATGACACATTAACAGTTTTGTAAAGTGGTGAAGTGACCACCAAGCAAGTGTAAGATAAAAACCATTAGAAAAGGGCATTCTGTAAACATCCCATTGTAAATGTACATTATTGCATCTACATTAAATTGCTTCACTTCATATTCTGAAAGATACTCCATAATGTATTATCTAAAACAGAGCTATATTTAATGATTTCATTCTCTCTGGTGTCTGTCTACCTTTGTGTTTTTGATGCGCCATTCTTTTCTTTACATAGACAGACCCAGAGAGAATGAAATCATTAATGTAGATGCAAAATTGTTAATGTGTCTTTAAGAGCCTACTATTTTTAGAGTGGGCTGTAGGGGCCCACACTACCTTGACAAATGCATCAGGAGTAGAGGGTGCAAAATGTTGGGCTCCATGGGTTCCCCTGTGACTGTATTTCTGCACTTGTTCTGCACTTTATATCTGGAGACTACAAACAAATGTTTTTTGCACAGCATACAAAACAAGTGTATCATGTCTGTTTGTGGGCTGAGTGCCAGATCTTCTATGGTGGCAATTTTAGTTTCAGATCATGAGCACCATTGCTGAGCCAGCAGTCCCTACTAACATGTTCAAGTTATGGAAAATGCTCCAGCAAAAGCCCCAATCCGCATTAAGCAAGAGCAGTTTTAGCAGTTATCAAGTTGGCTTTTGCAGAAAAATGTAAGTCAAGCAGTGATGGCTGCAACAGAGATTTTGGTTTTGGCAGTGTCTACATCAGAGAATACACAGGAAGACCCAGTTAGAATGTTGGACATTCTGTTTGCAAACCAAGAGGGGAAGATCTGCTTTCAACTTCCATGTCTGAGGGAGTAGCCATTGGAACAACTGTGGGCAGCATGTTGACAAGTAATGAACCTTGCCTTAAAAATGTCTTTAGTGGCTATGAGAAGTTAGCACTGAATGCAAGAAGGTTGTTTTGGCAGCAAAGATCTATGCACGCCTACCTGGATGTAGGCAGAGTACCCAGGGGCTTATGGCTTTTTGTCTTTGGGAAAGAAAGAGCTTTGTTCCTTACCGAGCGAAGGGAGGAACTCCATGCTGGTTCTCTGGGACTGATACATTGTATAGTGAGAGACTCTAAACCTCACCAAGAAAAAATAACTAAGCAAATTCAGGCAAAGGAAAAAGAGCTCGAGGCTTTCAAAAACCCAAATGAACTGCAAGAGTTAGAATCAAATTTAAAGATCACCTTACAGAAACTGGATGTTAAAACAAGTGCATATAAGAAAAATAAATTCTTGAAAGATGAACAAGACTATAAACAGAATAGAGTCTTTGATTGGGCAAGGAAACCAAAATCCATTTTGAAAAAAGGAACACAAACCAGTTCAGAGGGTAGCTCAGCAGATTTGGAATCAACATTTTTTTAGAGGAGGAGATGGAGTCATGAATATCCCCCCCCCATGCCAGTCCCCACAACATGGATAGAAACACACCAGGAGGGGCAGGAGGGGGAAGAGAAATAAGTGGCCAGTATTACCAGAAAGGAAACAGGGGAAAACAGATTAGGTTCCAGAGAAACAGGAGCTAATAATGCCAGTAGCAGGAACATCTGAAGCACAGGGAGATAATGGTGCTGCCATACTGGTACTAAATATTGAAAATGTCAATGTTATTAATATCTCTAGTAAAGAACTTACAACATCACATATATAGGTTTTTAATAAGGGATCGAGTGTTGTGTCCTTCAGTGGTATTACTAAATTTGGGATATACCTAGATTTACAAAAGTTCATCAGAATTTTGAATCTGAAGTGTTTCTTTTCAGTGGAAAACATGAGGCAGGGTACTAATTCTGTAGAAGACACGGAAGGTGAAGGTGGTTCTTGGGGAAAACCAGAGAACTGTTTTGACACGTAGATCTATATTTTGCCCACCAATGAATGGTGTAGTGCACATGTTCTTCAAGGCTTGTGAATATGAACTTGACAGGCACTATGAAGGAGGGGGACAAAGATTTTATACCAACATGGCGAAAGATGAAAGACAGGCAATGAAAGCTTTGGTGGACGACACTTCACTTACATTGAAACCAGCAGACGGGGTTGTTGTTATGGACACTACCTGCCATGAAGCAGAGGTTCAGAGACAGTTACTAAACCATAAAGTATACAAAAAAATGTCTGCAGATCTCACCATGTGTTTTAAACAAAGAGTGGATGCTCTGATACAGAATGCTGTGGAAGAGTATGAAATTGACTTGAGATCATCTGTCTTATTTTAACAGTAGAATACCTTATTATGCCAGTAATATATTTATTGCCAAAAGTACATAAAACTCTACACCCCCTCTCCCAGGTAGACCTACTATTTCTTGTGTGGGCAGTTTAACTGAACCCCTGTTCCAGTTTATAAATTGCAAAATCAAACCCCTGGTTACCAAGTTACGATCTTATGTACAGGATGTCAGAGATATTCTGAACATTTTAAATAACATCCAAATTGGGGGTGATAGTTTTTTTGGTCACCCTTGATGTGGAGTCATTATATACAAATATACCACATAATTACAGGTTGTTACCATTTGAATCTTTTCTGAACCAGAGAGTAAGCTATATAGATACTAGTAGAGAATTACAAGTGGAAATGGCAAAATGTGTCTTAGAATGTAATGCTTTCAGTTTCAAGGGGGACTACTATGTACAGAAAAGTGGCAGTGCAGTGGGGACAACCTTTGCCTCCAACTATGCTAGATTGGCTATGGGTATGTGGGAACAGCAAATGATCTATTCAGAGGAAAACCTGTTTCTTGTCAAGACTGAACTCTAGAAGTGGGTTATTGTTGATTGCCTCATGATGTGGTGGGGAACGGAAGAAGAACTCATTGAGTTCAAGAAGTATTTGGAGAAGGCAAGACCTGGGTTCATATTTGCTATCTGTTGGAACAAACAAGAAATTAGCTCTTTGGACATCATAGTAAAAAAAGGGGTGATGGTGGTATAGGTACCACCTTATGCAGAAAACCCACAGAACCAAATACACTCCTGCATGGCAGCAGTTGCCATCCCCACCACACCATATGGAATATACCTAAAGAGCAGTTTATGCAGATTAAGAAAAACTACACCCAGCAGGAAGATTATCTGAGAGAGGCAGCAGACCTGAAAAACAATTTTCTTGTAAGGGATTATGGTGCTGGGGTAGTTCAAAATGCTAGGAGGGATGTGGATTCCATGTCTAGGGAGGATATTTTAACTGTTCGCAATAGGGATGACCACAATGCTAATGTTTTGAATTTTGTCACCACTTGTTCCACTGAGGCCAGGGTGGTTGAAAATATTGTACAGGAGGATTGGAAAATTCTTACAGCAGAGCATAAATTAAGAGAGTGCACTACTAGTTACCATAGATTTGTCTATAGGAGGGCAAAAACTTTAAGGGATACCCTGGTGCACAGTACACAACCCTGTGGGCAAAAAAGGAATTTTGGGTTATCGCCTTTACCCTCTCTCATGAGAAAGTGTGGTCGACGCAGCTACTGCCATGTTATGACCAATGCTAAAACATTTTTGAATCCTAAACTAGTGAAGAGGGTCACATAAAAGATGTTATTAATTGTGATACCACAATGTAATATGCCTAGCTAGTTGTCAGTGTGGAGCATTTTATATTGGATGCATGAAAAGGAGATTCAAGGACAGGGTGGGGAAGCATATGCAGTCAGTGGAAACAGAAAACAGTAGATCAGCTCAGGCAATACATGTTGGCATGATGGAGAACAGAGATCTCCACAAACCCACCTTTGTGGGCATAGACAGTGTCACTATGGGCCACAGAGGAGGGCACATAGACAAAAAGCTAGCATTGAGGGAGGCAACCTGGATCTTTCATTTGGAAGCATTAAACTGGCCGGGTTTAAATGATCAGATAGAACTGGCACAGTCATTGTAAAATGTTTTTGATGTGTCATTCTTTTCTTTACAGATACCACAAATATAGATGGACCCCAGAAAGAATGAAATAATTAAATATGTCCTGTTTCATATAATATATTCGAGAATATCTCTTTCAGAATATGAACTGGAACAATTTAATGTAGATGCAATACTGTATATTAACAATGGGAGGTTTACAGAATGCCCTTTTCAAATTGTTTTTATCTTACACTTGTTTGGTAGTCACTTTGCACTTCACAAAATTGTTAATGTGTCTCTAAGAGCCTTCTATTTTAAGAGTGAGCTATAGGGCACCACACTACTTTGACAAAGCACCAGGAGTAAGGGGTATGAAATGTTGGACTCCATGGGTCCCCCTGTGGAGTGTATATTTCTGCACTTTATATTTAGAGACAATAAATGAATGTATTTTTGCACAGCATACAATGGCATCATGCCTATCTGTAGGCTGTGTGTCAGATCTTCTACTGTGGCAAGGTAAGTGAGTTGCAGTTCCTATGCTGTAGAGATATGTCACAACCTGCAAAACAGACTGGGGGTATAATCCCAGGAGGCAATATAACTTCACAAATTGTTGTTCTTAGCTAACTGTACTTCTCATATAATGTACTATTCCAACACCATACCACCATGAATCACCACTTAAGTAAGTTTCCATTTTAGAAAAAAACAGTTGAAACAAATGTTTAAGTCTTTGACAGGATCTGAACTGCTGATCCTTTGCCTGCTAAGTGAACACACATTCAATGTTTCATTGATGTGCAGGTAAGCAGGTTGCAGTTCCTATGGTGCAGAAGTTATGTCACAACCTACAAAATTAGTGACTGGGGATCTAATCCCAGCAGTGAATTTACCTTCATAAATTGTTGTTCATAGCTGAATGTTCAAAATACAATTTACTATTCCAACTCCACACTACCATGAATCACCACAGGAGTGTGTTTCCATCATACAAAAAAAAAAGGAAAAAAAATGCTTAAGTCCCTGCTCAGATGTGAGCTACTGATCCTTTGACTGGAAGCAAACACACATTCAGTGTGCCACTGAACTGCAGATTAGTGAGTTGCAGTTCCTATGATGTAGAGTTTATGTCACACTTGTAAAACAGGCAACTGGGGATCTAATCCCAGCAGATGATTTACCTTCAGAGATTGTTGTTCTTAGCTAAATTTACTTCTCATATAATGTATTATTCCACTCCACACCATCATGAATCACTACCCAAGTGAGATTCCATCTTACAAAAAAAAAAGAAAAAATGTGTAAGGCCTTCCCATGATTTAGACTATGCCTACCTGAATGTAAACCACTGATCCTTTGCCTGCTAAGTGAACACACATTCAGTATGCTACTGAGCTGCAGGTAAGGGAGGTGCATTTCCTATGGTGTAAATGTTATGTCACAACCTGCAAAACAGGTGACTGTGGTCTAATTCCTGCAGGTGATTTACCTTCACAAATTGTTGTTCTTAGCAAAATTTACTTCTCAAATAAGTTCATGTTACAACTCCAAACTACCATGAATTGCCACTCAAATGGTTTCCATTTTACAACAAAAAAGTTTAAGACTCCTTCAGGATCTGAACCACTCATCCTTTGCCTGCTAAACAAACACACATACAGCGTGCCACTGAGCTATAGATAAATGAGTTGCAGCTCCAATAGTGGGAAAGTTATGTCATAGCCTGCAAAAAAGTGACTCAAATTGTATTCAGACCTGGACAAACCTCAACAGGGACTAATTTAATTGACTACAACATACTGAAGAACTACGTTCAATTATTTGAAAGTCTTCTATTTAGCTCTGCTGAAACCCTTCACTACTTCAACAATGACATCTAGAAATGTCTGTCATACAACAACAGTTGTAGTGAAAAAGAAAAAAATGTGCAATACAGGGAATCACACCTAGGCTTGTGTATGTCAGAACCCTATGCCTAGAGCTAAAAGCCTTATCATGGACATCATTAATTACATCATGTAACTGAATCATTCACACTAGATGTCATCTTAAACTTGACAAAATGCACAGAAGAGTATGCATGACCACAATAGATGTTAAAAGCTATGCTGTTGGCATCTAAAAATAAGGAGACTTGTGTGTAAATCTTGACATGACCTAAATGTAATGTTTTTCAATAATTTCTTGAATTCACTTTAATATCCAGCATCTTTTTCATCTGATCTTGCATCTGTCAGATACTGTCAAGAAATAAGTGAATCTAATGCTCTTTAACCCCCTCATGCCTAGAGTCACGTCCATGGCTCATTTTGCATTGAGGTCTGTGGAATTCATGTACAAAGGGGTTAAAGGGATCTGTTTCTGTTTTGGTTTATTTTTTCAAGATCTCCTCTTTATGATAATACCTAATAAAGAAAACAATAATGGTAAGAGTAGAATTTTGTGACATCCTAATCTTTCATTATTGGGCAAGAGTAAAAATACATAGGGCGGATTTTCAAAACTGAGGATACTGATAAGAGGAAAGACTTTTCACTCTGTTAGCATCCTCCATTAAGCAAAAACTCAAGGAACTTATTTTCAAAGGTGCTTAGGTTTATGCTACAGATTTGCCCATTTAAAATAGCCTGCACACAAAAAAAAATACATGCATCATTTTTGTGATGCAAGTATCATCATATTTGCAGCAAATGTGAAGAGTTGCAGCAGAATTGTATGGAGTTGGACCATCTTTGAGGTGGTCTAACCATCTTCTGCAATTCTGCACAATTGGGACAAAAGTGGGACACACACAATTGAAAATCCTGCTCATGGTCTCTTAGTCTGAATTTTTTTTGTTGCTCGACATTAGACTCCTGCATTTTCAAACAGTCCTCAAAAAGCCCAAATTCCTGCGTTGATTTCTTGGATTTTCTTGGTATTATTTTCCATATTTCTCTTTTTCTTTCCATTGACTCTAGTATGATTTCTTTCACAGTGACTTCCTCATTTCAATCACAATCACTTTCTCACTCCAGTCATTCTCCATAACCACATAACTACTATGATTTCCTCTCTGCATCTTGTAGATATGCATTTATGGTACCCTGGAGCCAACTGGTCGAGTACTGTAGCACTCAATGTGATAGTGAGTGCTGATTATTCTGGGGCCTGGACTTTCGATAGCCAGACATTTTGCAGATTAAAGTTATATGCTTTTAAACAATACCGCTGATGCAGGCAGGGAATATGGACAGACTAGGTGGGCCTAGCAGTCCTTATCTGCTGTCAACTACTATGTTACTATGCTTAGCAGGTACTGATACTTTCAGCCCAATGTCCTCAGCCTGGCTTGGGCTCAAAGCCCTTTGACATTTCTTAAACCTAGATGGTCAAGCTGTTATTTAATTATAGTGGTTATTTAAGGAATGCAACACAAGCTTCTAAAATCCTCCTCTCAGATTGGAAGTTACTGTGCCCCCTTATCTTATGTTCAGAGTAGTATATGATACATAAACAGTATTTGAATTGGTCAGTAAATATAATATTCTATGTTTCTGATAAATGTGTACAAATTGAAGACATGTATGAGCTGTAGGAATAATTAGACCAGTCTAATTGAAATCAGACCCTCCCCCCTCAGTCTCACTGCATCTAAAGGAATATAGACATGCTACTGAAATGAGCTACAAACTAGCAGATGAACACCAACCTTACATACAAACTTAGGAAAGAAGACCCTCAGTCCATCAAATTATTTTCCCAACCAACTTAGCGATAGTATCCTGGCACCCCCTTTTCTTCAACTTACTTATCTAGCTTAAACTTGATTGAAGAAGCAGTGTTGACTGACATCTCTTGTTCTGGAAACCTACTCCAAATGTTTCACTCTTCATTCTGAGATGTAATTCTCCCTTATAATGCCCTTGAATCTTCCTCCTTTCAAAGACACTAGGTGCCTCCTTGTCCTCTTACCCTTGCACATACGGAAGAGTTGGATTTGGTCTGATAGTGTTATCCTTTCCAGATTTTTTAAAATGGCAGTCATGTCACCCCTGAATCTCCTCTATTCCATGAAGAACAGTTGTAGTTCTGCCAGTTGGTCCACATAGCCCATGTTTTCTAAGCCCTTAGCCACCTTGTTTGCTGTTCCCTGCACTTTCTCAGTCCTGTCAATATCCTTCTTCAGATAGTGGACCCAAACTGTACACTATTCTCAATACAGGGTCCAACCAGTGATTTATACACAGATATTATGTTATCTCTCAATCAGCTTATGAAGTTTCTTTTGATGCACGTCATCAGTTTTTTTGCTGCTGTCCCACACTGCCCCCACCTCATTTAAAATTGTTACTGATCATTTCCCCAATGTCCATTTCCTGGAGAGTTTCAATAATCTCTATATCTTTCAGGTAGTACTTTGTTTTCAGATGTTTTGACCACCCTGCATCCTTTTACATACAAAGTTGAATTTTATCTGCCATTTTTCTACTTGTTTCCTGAGCATGCCCAAGATCCTCTGCATTTAATTAACCTTCTTCTGCAATTTAACTACTACTCCTATTTTTTTGTGTCAACAGCAATATTAGGAACCCAACTGCTGATGTCCACCTCCAGATTACTTATGAATACATTAAACAACATTGTCCCCTGCACAGAACCTTGAGGGACTCCACTTGTCATTTTTCACATACATGTGAATAGATTGTTATTTATTACAAATATGAGCTAGTTGTGGTAGAGCTGAGAAGTCATAAATTGCAGCCTAATAAGTGGGTATGGTTAGAAGTCTGAAATGTAACTGTTGTGGGGAGATGAGGCCAGGAAATGTCAGGGGAACCTGTTCATGCAGTTTTACACACAGTACTACAAATACTTATATGAATACACCTCCACACACTGTATATACACCTATATAGACATCCATGTACAAGAGACCAACACAGCTTTTGAATACAATACTGTCTAGAAACTGTGCTGAATGTAAGCAGTAACACATGACTGGTATTACTTACTTGGTATTATTTGGTATGAAAGAACAGAAGAAGGCCAGAGCCCATCAAGACTGTTCCCCACACTAAGTGGGACATTATTTATCAATTATCCCTCAACCAAACATCTAATTTGTTTTTAAAGACAGTGGCACTAGTTGCCTCTACCAATTCTTGTGGCAAGGTGTTCCATACAATGGATGCTCTTATTGGAAAAAAGTTTCCCCTTTTGCTGGTTTTATAAGTTTTTACTTCAAGCTGTTTATTATGCAGTCTTGGAACATGTCTCCTTTTGGAGAGTGTTAGAAAACATTTTTCCATTAGATCTGGTAAATTTATTAAATTAAAAACAATAAGCATATCACCTCTTAATCTTCTAGTTTGAAGAGAGGAGAGACCAGTAGCTTTTAATCTGTTCTGATAATCCAAGTTTGTTAATCTTGGAGTCATTCTAGTTACTTTCCTTTGAACCTGTTCAAGAATTGCTATTTCTTTTTTTTTGGTATGGATTCCAGAAAGGGGAGCCATAGTCTAAATACGGTCTAATGTATGCCCTATACAATGGAATAAGGCATTGTTCAGTGCAATTAACAAAAGTGCATTTTATTTGCCTCAAAAGTCTGTTGGTCATGCAAGCAGTTCTAACAGTGATCATTTGATGTAAGTTTATTATTAACATATATCCTTAAATCTTTTTCACAATTTGATGAGTGAAGTGGTTGTCCATTTATATGATATATCATTTTTGGATTATTTACACCGAAATGCACTACTAAACATTTGTCTTGATTAAACTGCATATGATTTTCATTTGCCCAAAGTATTACTTTTTCCAAATCCTTCTTTAATGCAGAAATATTTTCTTGATTATTAACCTTGCCCCCCAATTTAGTATTGTCTGCAAATTTAACCATGAAGTTATTTGGCCCTGTTTGTAAATCACTGATAAAGAGATTAAACAATGTTGGTCCCAAGACCGACCCCTGTGGTACACCACTTGTCACACTACCGAATCAGGCAAGATATCATTAATTCTGACTCTCTGAGAATGATTTGTCAACCAGTTTAAAGTCCAGTTGACAATATCAGGTGACAAACCTACATTGTGCATTTTAGTAATGAGTTTTTCATGTGAGACTTTATCGAAAGCTCTACTAAAGTCCAAAAGAATTACATCAGTAGGGAAACCCACATCTAGTAGAGTACTTATATTATTGTAAAAAGATATCGGACTGGTGGTGCAGGAATACTTGGGGGTAAACCCATGCTGATTTGAATCATAAATTCCTAATTTTTTACAATCTTGATCTATTAGAGACTTCATTACTCGTTCCATTAATTACCAGCCACTGAGGTCAGGCTAATTGGACAATAATTTTGCACAGAACCTCTATTGCCTTTTTTAAATATGGGAGTAACTATTGCTGAACGCCAATCATTTGGTACAATGCTTTCCTGTAAGGATTTGTTGAAGATAATTGACAAAGGTATAGAAATATTTATAGAGGTTTCGATCAGAAACCATGGATGAATACCTTCTGGGCCCGGACTAGTATTTTTTATTTAGTTTTTTGATAGCCTGTATAATGTCAGTTGGATAGAACCTATGATAATCTACGTGGCGCACTTTAAATGTACTGATAGGTGATTTTTGAGAGAAGACAGAACAAAAGTACTTAGTGTGTGTTTGTTAAAAGAGATATGTACACAGCACTTGTGTGTGTGTGTGTTGTGTGTGTGTGTGTGTGTGTGCACGTGTGTGTGTGTGTGTCTGCCTGTGTATGTATGTGTGTGTGTGTGTGGTGCATGCTGAGGCATGAGGAACACGGCCACAGGCCATGTGCTCTCAGCAATTATTAGAGGAGTTTTTATAATTCCAAATGAATGCAACATTCAGAAGTGTATTATTGCAGTTATGAAAAGTTCCAGTATTAAAAGTGTTAGCTTAGAAAATTTAGCACTGTATGTTTGAGAGTACATATGGGTAGAGATGCATCGAATTTATAATTTGCCGGTGAAGTGAACGCAAAGTGGGCACTTCGCGTTGCTACTCCGCTATGCGGAGTGGGCAATGCAAAGTGCTCACTTCGCCTTGTCATTACCACTTTGTGTTAAGGCAGAATGGCAACGTGAAGTAAGGCAAAGTCATTGTTTTTAATGGACTTCGCGTTCCTCATTAGGATTCTAAGTGATCCACTTGGTGTTTCAGATTTGGCAACCCCCCCCACACATCACATGGCTTATGGTACTGTAACTCACATGTTCTTTAGCTAGGCAGGAAGAAAGTGAGTCATACAAGCAGACACTTTTACTTTCTCCTGTGCAGATGGAGAGAGAGTAGTTCGTGTTTTGTGACTGCTGATACTTTTAGAGCAGAGCGAGGAGGAGATTTAAACTTTGATTTAGACCCAACAGCTTTTTTAAAAGCTGCATTTTTTTGTCTTTTCTGTAATCTTTTTTACTTAATTTGTTCTTTCTGTAAATTTTATTTTTCTTACCTTTATAAGTAGTTAGTTGTTTGTGTGTGTGTGTGTGTGTGTGTGTTGTGTGACAGTGTGAGTAGTGATTGTTCGGACTGAGGGAGCTCAGTAGGAGAGATGGACCAGGGTGAGGGAATGTCTGGGATGGGGCTGCTTTGGGAGAGCATGGTAGTGGTAAGCATCGTACCATGTGCATGTGTGGAGGGCATGGGAACCCATTCCTGTTGGACCACTCAAAACTTGTGAGTGCTCCCCCAAAGCAGGCCCAGCACTGCCTCCTGTCCTGACTCTGAAGCAGTTGAACCCCCACTACCAAGTCCAGCACCAGGGGTCCTCTGGAGCAGGATGTGCCTGTTCCCCCTGACTCAGGTGTGGATCCCATCCCTGTTCAGCACTGTGACCAGCAGGCTTACAATACATCCAAGTAACTATTAAAAAAAATTTATGTTGTGATTCATGACGTGATCATAAATTGTGATTTGTGACTGCATTTGTGACCATGATGATGAAGAAACATGAATGCCTATGGCTGTACTTCCCCGGGCCCCGATGAGCTGTAGCTTAAAACTCCCAGACTTAAAAACACATATCAATGAGTACAATGGTGGGGTGGTGAAGCCTGGAGAGATACTACAAAACAGGCTTACAAGACATCCAAGTAACCAGAAAAAAAATTAATGTGATTCGTAACGTGAATGATCGTGAATAGTGATTTGTGACTGCATTTGTGACTGTGATGATGAAGAACGTGATTTGTATCACGAGCAGGGGCGTCACCAGGGATACAAAGTTGGGGAGCTGATGCCCTTTAGTCAACATCCTAACAAAGCTAGGGGGTCCGGGGGCATGCCCCCCCAGAAAATTTTGAAATTTTACCTTCAAATGGTGGCTTTTCCTGCATATTAGTGGTGAAAAATATGTTTGAGAAGCCTAATTATCAGCCATGTATTTAATATGGTACATGTGGAAAAATTTTGTTACTGGTCCACCAAGGACAGCTTGCAGGAGGACCTCAGACGAAATGAGAGACCAGAACAGCCAGATACATCATTATCCCAGCAGATCTGCTGGGATGGTTGCAGGAGGACCCCAGAGCAAATGAGAGACCAGAACAGTCAGACACATCATTATCCCAGCAGATTTGCTGGGAAGGTTGCAGGAGGACCCCAGAGCAAATGAGAGACCAGAACAGCCAGACACACCAACCATTATCCCAGCAGATCTGCTGGGAAGGTTGCAGGAGGACCCCAGAGCAAATGAGAGACCAGAACAGCCAGACACACCAACCATTATCCCAGCAGATCTGCTGAGAAGGTTGCAGAAGGACCCCAGAACAAATGAGAGACCAGAACAGTCAGACACACCAACCATTATCCCAGCAGATCTGCTGGATATCAGTGTCATACAGGTTTTACTATTATCGTGCTGATTTTGGGAGAAGTAGCTCAACCTTTCTGTTTGTCATGGATGCAAATTCGTCAATCACATCATCAGTGTCAAGTTGTCTGCTTTCTTCGGTCTGAATAGTTGAGAATTCCAAGTGAACTCAATCTGTCATTTTCTGTCTTGTTTCTCAGATATGTCTTAATAGACTCATGGAACTAAAGGGCGCTCACACACACATGTGGTAACTGGGATTATTAGAGCAATCTGTAGTGATTTATGCAGCGTCGGATACATGATTTCTGGAAGTACATTATAAGATTGGTCATATCATGTGGACGTTCATTTTCTGGCAGCCGACAAATGAAGTTTCTTGTTACTACCAGTTCCTCTTCCAGAACTGGACAGTCATACATCTCTCCAAGTGGCCTCAGTTTGTTCTGGTCCAAGAATGTGTTAGACTGTGGTCTGAGAGCATTGATCGCAACCATCAGTGTTTGGTTATGCTTGGAAAACCTTCTGTCAATCTCTCAATCATTTTGTCAATCACAGGTAAAAACAGTGATTCTCAAATGCACAGCAGTTCTTGTTTCATGCGATGCTGATGCACTTTGTTCAGTTCCAGTTCGTGAAGTTGGAACAAAGTGCTCCCAAGTATGAGGTAGCTTCCTTTGCCTCTGTGGACCGGAGTATTTTTGGTGTCTGTGTCTCATATTTTCTGCCATATTTTCAGCTTCCCTGTAGAGAACTAGAAATCTCTTCAGTATGAAATTGTGCAATTGTGTCTCTCAGCTGAGATACAGCAGTCACTGCACATCCGAAGTCCAAAGCCTGAGTCTGAAGTAAGTTATTTGTTCCATCAGCCACTAACAGTAGTTTGTCAAACATTTTAAGGAGAAATAAATTGTTGAATTCTAGAAGCTTGCTGTGGAGTCCTCTGGCCTTTGCAGTTTCTCATTCTTCACATTCTGAAAGATATTTTAGAAGAGCTGGATAAGTTTCTATTACTGCCTTTGTTGCTCACTTTTGACAAGCCCACCTGGTAGAACTTAACTCCGGTATCTCAAGAATTCTAGTCAACCCAAGCTCCTTTTGAACATTTAAGAACCCCTGGTGAGTCAGGACAGATTTGGAAAAGAACGTGTGTATCTCTTGAAGCATGTCAAAGAATTTCCGTACAGGAAGAAGTGATGAACAGGCATCTACAAGGACCAAATTCAGAATATGCGCATAGCAATGAACATATATAGCATATGGATGCTTATGACGAAATAGTTCCTGGACTCCATTTAAGTTGCCGCTCATAACAGGTGCACCGTCATAAGTCTGAGCTACGCAAGTCACCGAATTCTCATGGAGGTCCCAGTTAGTCAGCTTTGAACACAGCTCATTTGTCAGACTCTGGGCATCTAATGCTGTTACTTGATGGAAGCACAAAATTTCTCTACAGGGGAACCATGGTGAACATAACGAAGGCAAATACTCATTTGTTCTCTGCAAGCAACATCTCTAGATTCATCAGCAAGTATTGCAAAATACTTTGCTTCTTTTACCTCATTTAAAATTTTCTCTCTTATTAATTTTGCACAACATTCTATCATCTGATTTTGACTGAGAGGTGAGAGATAGGTAGCATTTCCTGGCATGTGAATCTGCAAATTTTGCAATTCAGGATCAAACTTTTTTTTAGAAGATCAAAAGTCTCTAAAAAGTTACCCCTGTTTGAGCTCCCTTCACACTCCCCTATGGCCTCGAAAGGCAGTTCCCTGTCTGCCAAACAACAAAACAATCTCAACTATTCTTCTCAGGTACTCCCTGCACTTTTTAATATCTGCAATCATTGCTGAATCCATTAGCTGTATAATATTGCCTCTTTCTTTAGATTTCACATAAGCAGACCAGGCCTCCATTGCTCCTGTATGTGTTGTTGTTTGTTGGTGTTCTCTCATCTTGTCTATTGCCTTCTTCCAGTTGTTAAACCCTCTGGACGTGAAAGCAGTGTCCGCTCGACCAGAGCAACTTGAAAACATTCTGCAGGCAAAACAAAATATGACATCATTGCTTACACTATATTCAAGCCATTTAAATGATGCATACCAGCTGCTTGAAAATGAATGCTTCTGCTTTCCAAAATCCCTTTGCGGAAAACTAGACAGCTTTGGCTGTACAGGACCAGCCTCTTTGGTTCCCAGATCATTAGGTACAACAGTAGCAGCAGACGTACATCTTGCTACTGATTCAAGTGCATCATGAGATGTTCTGGGAGATGATGATGTGTTTGCTACATCTTCTTGTACTGGTGGAACTTCCACTTCATTTCTTAATGGCTGCTCTGGTTGCAGCTGTTGAGCATCACTGGGGTCTAGGTAGTTACTTTCTTTATTCTGATTTTTTGATTTTGGACGGAAGAAGTCACGGATACTCATTTTTAACAAGGCTGATGAGTGTGTGACAAGAACTAACTAAAAAGTAAACTATAAGAAAACTTGCTCTCTTATTGGGTCTGGTACACAGGGATGAAATGTTTATGTGACAGACTTAGTCTAACACATAGGGTTCACAGTTCACTTGTTCAAAAAAAAAAAAGTGTCTGAAATTGAACTGGCTAACTCCTTGCTTGTGATGTTATTGTTAAGCTTGCCACAATACAAACCCGAGGCATGGGTCAGGGTATAAGACAATTTAGGAAAAGCAAACTTCTGCTATTTTTATTCTAAATTTGTGAGCCTAAAAACATAAACCACCAAAGTGATGGTCTTCAGTCTTTCTGAGCTGTCAGCTCTTCACTATTACTCACTCAGTTTACTCAGTAAAATAGTAAATGTGGAACTAAGTTGCAAGTAAGAAAAAAATAAACATATATGCAGTAGTTAATAATGCTGCTGTATGGCAGCACTCACAGCAGGTTGTCTGTGTCTGAGCTTCAATTTACCCCAAGACACACACAAACACCCCCTTGTATTTCACTCAGAGAAAAGCCTCTAGCCCAACAAGTGAACTGAGTCTTCAATGTTTGATAATAACTTTGTAGAAAATAGAAATACAGATTGAATTCAATTTGAATCTCAAATAGTGCCTCTGCTCTGTTGCTGCTCTCTACCAACTACAACTACGTCACTAGTTTGCCAGTAGAGACTACAGTGTACCACGTGTGTGTTGGAGAAGCACACCACGTGTTTGTCCACTGATTGGCTCACTGTGCAAAGCAAACTGCTGTGCTGTTAGTAGGCAAGTATGAGGCAGGTGCCAGTCTCAGAAGAATGAGCACTCCTCTCGCCTCCTTAGTTCTTCTGTTTCTGTCTATCATCCTCCCCTCCAACAACTGACGCCATTGTAACCAACCCGTCCTGACTCCCATGCGTTGTTCAAGTTCCAATCAGTTTTCACTGTTAGTACCGGGTCCGGGACCAAAGCATTCAAACACATAATAATAATGCATTGTTATTTTTATACCTGTCAAACAAGCACAGTTCTTGACTTTTTTCCTTCTCTGTGTTACGAGGTAACACAGAGAAGGAAAAAAGCCAAGAACTGTGCTTGTTTGACAGGTATAAAAAAATAACAATGCGCCCCCCCCCAAACGTTTCCCCATGTTCCGGCACTCCGATGAGTCAGTCTGTAATAAATATAGTTAGCCACTCTTACAAAATACAAATAGCCAATGGCTTGGATGAAAAAGTGAAGGACCCTGGCTGGCTGAATACACCCCTTGCAGAATGCAACAAGGAACAAAAAGTTTTGCGAGGGTCAGTACTGAGTGTGAACTTTGTGGAAGTTTCTTTTTTTGTTTTGCCCCCTACCCTCCTGGCTGGGTCCGGCCCGCCTCGAGTGAGAAGCGATGACTTCCATTCTGCCGTTCACCCCTCCGATCGTCAAGCGGCTGCTGGGCTGGAAGAAGGGCGAGCGGAATGGGCCAGAGGAGAAGTGGTGTGAGAAGGCGGTCAAGAGCCTGGTGAAAAAGATCAAGAAGACGGGTCAGCTGGACAAGCTGGAAAAGGCCATTACCATGGAGAACATCAACACCAAGTGCATCACCATCCCCAGGTAAGGGGGGGGACTGGCCCCGGATGGACCAGACCGAAGGGGGGGCAAGTTCCACTCCAAGGCATTAACCTTTCCCAGGTAAGGGGAGGACCGAACCAAAGCACCCAAAGGGGACTGGGTCAACTCAGAATGACAACATGAAGGGCAGCAGTGTCCCCATGACAGGGGGTGCCGATGGGCTGGGTAGCAGGACGAATCCGAGTCAGAATGCCAGCAGCACCCAAGGGTATTGCACCATCCCAAGGTAAAGGGGCTTTGAGGGTCGGACTGAACCCACCCGGAGACTGAGTCAGAATGTAAATTGTAAACCCCAAGGGCATCACACCATCCCTGCCCCGCCCCCCGGTAGTAATGGGGTGCAGACGGCAGGGATGAATGGATCGGATGGGCGGCGGGGGTGAGGGAGGGGACCCACCAAACCAAACGAAAAGAGACCAAGAATACAAAAACATCAGTGCATCACCACCCCTGTAAAGGGGAAGATGGGCTAGGGAATCGAACCGTAGGAGGCAGGTCTGGAACAGAGTCCTAACATTTGGAGGATTTTAGTTCTGTAGTGATTTTCATTTCGTCTGAGAAGAGGTGAATTAGACTCTTCAGAGTTAGCAATATGCAGATGTATTTTTATTCCATTTACTGAAGCGGCACTAAAGGATTGCTGGACTGATAAAATGCTGGAGAGTTTGAACTTGACTGAGCTTACAGATATGTTGCATTGGTGAAAACTATATTGTATGATGCGTTGAAAATGTCCACTATACTGATCGAAGGAAAGCGTATTTCAGATGCTCTTTCCCAGTCGGCGAATCCGATGAAGACAGAAAAGAAAGCGGAGTAGTGGGACATAGACGCAAAAGTCCTGGTCCTCCTGGGATACTTTTTTAATTGCACTTGCCCTCTACCAGCTGAGGCTGCGCAGCCCGATGCATCTACCACACTTCGGAAGGGTCGAAGGATCAGGGATGTGCTGTACAGATGAGATCAGGCAATACTGATGCAGCGCTTTGTAAAACAAACCTCGAGACTGCTCGAAACTAAAAAAAAAACCGTAATGTGGTTCCTCTCGTACTTCTAAAGTAATGGCAGGGGTGGGCTAGCCCGATTGCCGTTTCTTAATTGTTTACATTCTATGGCTGCAGAATTTAAACAATTAAGAAACTGAATTTTTTTTAATTTTTAGTGCAAATGATTGGGGGGGCTTTAACTTAGATTGGGGGGGCTGTAGCCTCCCCAAAATCAACGTGGTGATGCCACTGATCATGAGTGACTCGTGATGATGGTCCTGACTTAAAAATGCATATTAATGAGTACAATGTTCATGTAGAATTAAGCACCACACCTGTCCAGTACTCTGAAGGGAACAAAGAAACAACTGTGATTTAAGTTACAGATGGAGATTGGGCCCTAAAGAGATGCAAATGCACAGACAGATTAAAATTGCGCTGTGCACTGAAGAGATGCAGACACAAAGGCACAACACCTAACCAGTGCTCACCATCAGAAATTCAAATCTAGAAAAGAATACCTTTACCAGTTGGGGCGGGCCGCATGGGGGGGCAGTGTACTGCACTGCTGCAGTAACAGTCACTAGTACTAGTACCAGTTCCAGTAAAGATACCACAAAGTACAAAAATCACACAGCTGCAGTGGATAGCAGCTTCACATTGCTTAAATTATTATGTGGCACAAAAAAAGGTGTCTGATTTGATGACACGCGTCACACACATACTCACACACACACTAAGTAATGCACAGCAAATTGAAAACTTCAGTAATATAACCACATATTTTTAGCAAACTAAAATTATGCACTGCTGCACCACAACAATCAGCAAAAAAATGGCAAGAAATATTGAAAATATTACTGTGTGTACATTAACACAGTTAAACAAGAAAAATATCACCAAAACAGAAAGCACTTTCTTTTTCTCCAAGTTAATCTACCTACACCACAGATACACCCCTTCCTCAAAGCACACTTCCACTGTCTCTCAGTACACAGACTGAATGTTGTACATTAACATTCAAAATCCATACACAAACAATAAACGCTTGACGATATGAGCACAAGAGGGTTTCCTATAATCGATGAACTAAAGTTTCAGCAAAAAAAAATTACTCAAAATTGCTTTTTTAACAGCTTTTTGAAGGTTTGAATTGCAGAGAGCTCTCAGAGCAGATTGTCTCCTACAGCTTCCTACACACACACTACCCCAAACTGAGAATGTGCAGAACAATCTAGAGCCCATGTGGCCTGAAATCCCATGAAACACTGGAAAATTTGCCTTTGGAGCTTAAAAAACACTGGTAAGTAAATACATTGTTCTCAATGTACCGCCTATAGAATAGTGGAGTAGTGGTTTGGGAAGGCGAAGTAACGTGAAGTCATTGTTTTCAATGGACTTCGCATTACCCATTGCAACACTACTCTGCTTCGCATTCGCGGAGCATTCATGACTCGCCTTCACTCCATGGATCACTTCACGGAGCTGACTAGCCACTGCCCCACCACTATATATGGGCACAGCAGGCGACATGGCTCATTCAATTAGAGAGCAGTGTTTGTGGTAGCTATCTAGATTTTAGTTAATGTTTTTAAGGTTATTTATTGTTTTTTCCTTTTAATAGAGATTTTTATTGTGCATTTTTTTGGTAAGGTTTTCTCCCACTTGTCCCTGCCCAAGCCCCCCAGCACATGGCCATATGTGTGTGTGGAGCCACACTCACCAGAAGCCAGCTGAGCCCTGTCTTCCCACCTGTACTGCTGCCCCCTCCTTGCCTATGCTAGCCCACTGGACCTCCACCTGGTGGGGGCAGAACTATGAGGGGGACAGCAACCTGCCCCTACCACCCTCAGGAGAAGAGAGCAGCCTACTGGCTTGCTCAATCCTGCTCCACCCATGCTTGCACTCTGCTGACCCAAGGTTGTCCCCGAATCTGGGTCACTGGCGTGGCACAAGGTAAGGCATCCAGCACCTCAATCCTCAGCACCATCAGAATGGCCATATTTATTGTGTTTTAAATGCTGAGCTACTGCACAAGACATTTTCCAGAGGCTCCCCAAGAGTACAAATTTAACAACTTTGTGCAGGTAGCAAAACTGTACATAAGTGGGGAACTTTGTATTTGGGACTTTTAAAGGCTCTAACAATCTTTAAAAAAAAAAACTGAAGTACCGAGACATGCCACTTCTAGTCTGCCACCTATATTTTTTGTTTTATTTATTTCAAAAGTCTTTCCAGGAAACACATACTGAGTTGATAACAGCTCTTTTCCAGATGCGTCCTGGGGGGAAGGGAGGGAGCACACAATGCAAGAATGTCAAAATGAAAATAAGCATAATACAGAAACACTAGTGATAGAAAACAAAATAAAATACAATGCAAAAATACACTGTAATAAAAAGAATGATAAAATAAAATAGTAGTAAAATACATAACAGTTATTACACTTTTTGTCCTAATAATTGCACTCCTGATTGCATTACAAATGTTTGCTCATTTATATAACATTTCTTTGCTGCTGTTTCCCTCTGTTTTTAACCTTCCCTGGGTCGCACCTGTAAATGAGCCCTGGATCAGTGTGCCTTTCCTGCTTACCAATGTTGAAATAAATAAAAACAGTCACAATGTGCATGCGATAGTGCTTACACAAAAGAACAATGTAAAACAATGCACTAAGGTACAAATAGCATGTAACAGTGTCAGTGGCTCAGCAGATTACACACTCACCTCTTAGGCTAGATGATCAGAAGACTGTGGATTCCTTCCCCACACCAGCATGTGGGTTAAATCCCAATACTGACATTGTAGTGCAGCATGAGGGGGTGCTGCACGCCTGTGGTGCTGTCTTTTGGATAAGACATTAAACTGAGCTCCCGTCTGCTTATTCTTGTGGTTGTTCATGTGGATGCTAAAGAGCCCATGGCACTTCTCAAAAAGAGTAAGGGGAATTTTTTTATTAAATCATAACAAAATATATAAAGATCAATATTATGTCATACAAAATCATTAAGAGAAAAAATCAAACACAAATAAGTATTGATTCATACAAAAACCCCAAACATAAAAAAAAAAAAATATAACCAACTTAAAATCCACCCCCCAACCCCGCCATAAGAGTAGGGGAAATTTTTTTTTTGAACTTCAAAAATCAAACCAATACAAACAGTGTGAACTTCGCCCAAAAGGAAGATGCAAAACTTAAAAAAGAAAATCAAATAAGAATTAAAGTCATACATTATCTGAAAATAATTTAATAATAATCCTAAAACATGTCCTAATACATAAAGAGAAACCCCCCCTTCCCCACTAAAAGAATAGTTTTTTTCCCAAAAACTATTCATAAAAAATCAAAATATGCCCATGTCTCCGAACATTCTCTTTTGTTCCCCTTTAACAATTCATCAGACTTCCATTTTTTTATTTCTCATATTATAATGAAATAAAGATCCAAGGCAGCCATGTCTTGTTGCTGCAAAACTAAACGGCATCTGCAAATCCATATCCAATATAAAAAATGGGCAGACAAGACCCTAACCATACCTACATTCATCTGATTACATCGAGTAGAAGGGATACCAAAGAACAATAGTGTAGAGGCTGGAGGTATAGGTAGCATACCTTTCCACCTATTTTTTACAATATCCCCAAACTGGACAAGAATAATATAAATGGTCTATAGTTTTTATCACTTCTGTACAACACACTCTAGAACAATACCTGTCTTGTAAAGTGTTATGCTTCTGATTTCCTTTAACATTTATTCTCTGATGACCCCCCAACCACAATGTATCCCACAATTGTTCAGGGAGCCAAGGATCCATAACATATTCTGATATGTTGACCTGTTGAAAGCATGAAAAGCTCAAAAAAGGATATTCCTGAAAATGAGCAACCAATAGCTCCTTGTACAAAAGCTTCCTAGAGAAGATTTGTACCATAGTATATTTCATTTCCCATTTAATAATCCAATCGAAACACCCCTCCCACCTTTTTACTAAATGAGGACTACTTTCATTTTTATGAAAAAAATTACCTTTCTCCTATTCTAACAAAATCCCTTTAAGTAAAGAAACCTTCCATATACTCCATAACTGAGTAGTACCTCTTATCAGAGGTAATAAATTCGTATATACAAATACCGTGAAAAAGAATAGAATAGGGTTCAACATATTCACCCCCCATCTTTAACTTCTTTATATAATATATTCCGTTTAACAGGGTTTAAATGACTACCTCAAAAACAAACTAAAAAAAAATCTAGATAATGAAACTTCCAATTTTTTAGGTAGCAGAAAAATAGCACTAATATATAGAAATATCGGGGTTAAAAAAGACCTACTCAGGAATACCCTTTTCTTTTTCCCACCTTTCCATCTATTCCATCTGCTCACCATCTCATTTTCCACAGATAATAATCAAGGCCAATTATATTCCACCATTCCACTACCTCAAAAATAGACTCCTAAAATTTTGCATGGATTCATAGCTACCATACAACCTCCAAGCACCCTTGGAGTAGCCTGAAAACCCTTCAAATCAATACATTTTGTTTTCCTAATAGTCAAAGTAGCCCCTGAAGCTTTTCCTACAACCTGAATAAGATCTAAAGCAATAATCAGGGACTGATGGTCCTGAATCAATAAACACAAATCATTGGCATATGCCAGTACTTTACAAGCAGAGGAATATCCCCCAGTCAAACCTAAAATTCAAGGGGATTGCTGAAGGAGTCTCATAATCGGATCAATCATAAATGCATAAAGGAGGGGGCTTAAGGGACAACCTGATGCACCCCTCTCAGCACCTGAATTTTAGGACCCATAATACCATTATCATAAGGAACTACAAAAGCTAACCCGTAGCAAACTTCCAACCAACCTAGAAATTCTTTTGGAATCCCATACGCAAGCAAACAGGCCCATAAAAAAGAATGAGATACCCTATTAAATGCTTTGGCTTAATCTAAACTGACCAAGAAACCAGAATTCTTCCCCACACCATTCCCTCCATCCCCTTCTACAACCTCCCTAAGTAACAACAAAGCATCAGTAATTTTCCTTCCTGGAATTGAACAAAATTGCGTTTGACTAATCAGATCTTCCATAACCATTGCTAATCTATTCCATAATAATTTGGCAAAAACCTTAAAATCAATATTTAATAAAGTAATAGGACGCCAATTAACCAAGTCCGTAGGATCCCCAAATTTAAACAAAAAAACCAACAGACCCTCATACATATTGTGAGGTAAATAACATTCTTCTTGAAAAAATCTATACACAGTCAACATTTCTGTTGGAATAATCTCCCATAACAATATATATATATTTCATTAGGCAAACCATCAGAACCAGGTGGAATTCCCTTGCGGAGACTCTTAATTACCCTATGCATTTCTAAGTTAGAAAAGGGGGGATATCAAAATCTCTTGAAATTCCTCAGCAAGTAGTGGTAATGCTGCTGCCTGTAAAATTTGAGGAGTATATTGAGAAAATTCCACTGGGGAACTAAACATTTCTTTTACATATTGTGTAATTAACCCCATAATAGAACCATTATCTGATACTAATGTTCGTTGTGGTGTTTTTAGACTTTTAATCAATTTCTTCTCTCTACGTTTTTGACAACAAACAAAGGGATTTATTCTTTCAGCTTTCCCTGAGTACCAAAAGTTTGTTCTTTCTGAAGGGAACATAATCAATCATATTGGTATGATCTCATATTTAGTTTAACTGAAGCAATCTCATCTCTGAGATCCACCCCTTCCTCACACTGCCCTGATGGAAACACATCTAATTCATGTCTGAATACTAAATATTCATTATATTTTGACGCTGCTTGAAATTTCCCATGAATCTTAAAAAATCCTACCATAAGAATTTTTAAATCTTCCTACCAGAAAAAAAACCTATATTATCATATAGGAAAATCATAGATACTTTGTCCTGTATCAATTCTTCAAAAGCAGACACAATTACAGGATTCTCTAATAGAGACATATTCAATCTCCAAAACCCTAGACCGGTTTCCCTTACTGGGGGAATTGCAATATTTACCCCTATCAACATATGGCCTGAAGTTTCTATAGGTAAAATAGAAATATCAGAGACCTCCAACACTTGTTTCATAAATAAGAAGTCTATGCGGGAGGAAAGGTTACCTTTAAAAAAGGTGGCCTTAACAGATCTTATACCCCTCCCTTGAAAATCTTTCAATCCGGCCTGAAATATCAGGTTTTTCAAAAAGGTCTTATCGCAATATTGCTTCTCTTTTAAATCATGAAATTGAAAATTTATATTAAAATCACCCTCCCAAAAAAATCTGTCTACTAGTAAACAAATAAGGCTGAATTTTTGTTAACAATTCAATTCTCAAAGATTTTGTTTGTGGACCATAAACTATAATCAATCTACAAGAAAAATAATTAATAATTACATCTAATAATAATGCTCTACCAGGATCAATATCTACTAAACGCAATACCTTAACATTAGAAGAACGAAAAAAAAAAACACTCCACAACAAGCTTCCATTCCTATTGACCAAAAAGAAGAACCCCACCACCATTCTCTGGTTGCTTGCGAAATGTCAGCTAATGTGTGAAGTCTAGTATCTTGCAACATAAACACATCAAAGTCTAAGTTTTGTAAAATGCCGAAAGTAGTTTTCCATTTATAATCTGATTTAATACTGTTGACATTTAAACATGCCACCCATAAACTGATAGCTTCAGGGAGGTTTATTGATATTTTTTTTACTTGACCTTGTAACCCTTTTTTGTAACACTACCTCTTGTGAGTTCTGAACCTCAGTATCTGGAGTTAATAATAGCCCTGAAACTTGGCTCTAGATCTAAGAACCTTCCTCCATGGGGTCCTCCCTATCCACCTGCTCCCCCCACGAAGTGAAAGCAGAAAATCTATTGGAAAGGGGTAAAGGTGATAAAGGTATCAAAGAATGCACAGAGTCTGAACAGTCTGCTTTCAACAAACTTGAGGGGGGGACCACTGGACTCCCAGGGAGAGTGCCTTCCTGCAGATCCACTACTTCCATTTGCTCCTGAGAGGATACAATTAACTGAACAGGAACCCACTGAGGTGAACCTGGGGGGGTTACAACAGAGGTTTCTACTGCTTCTATACAAGAACTCTCTTTATCTTTATTATTAACCTGAGGTAAAGGGGGAACAACTGTACCCTGTCTACCCATGTGAAATCTTTCCCTACTTCCTCCTGAGGAGGAGACATTACTTCTATCCCTTCCTCTACGCCAGAGCGGAGGAGGATGTACCATTTCATGTTCTGTCCCATGCCCATAAGGCCTCCGAGCTTGAGATAGAAAATCTCCTGGTCTGATATCTCTTCTGAATTGTGGGCTGCCCATGGATACTCCTGAAAACTATGGTCTTCATCCCCAAAGAGATTACAGATTTGGATGGGACTGTACATTGAGCTGCTGAATGTCCCAATACCCCAAAATGAAAACACTTAATGCTATCACAGTCATTATTCAAATGAGTCAAAGCCCCACATCGATAACTTTTAGGCTGGCCTGCATAGAACAATATTCCCCTGTCCCCTCCCCCCAAAAAAAGGACTTGGCAAGTGCTGAATCCCCATGTCTGTTTGTTTTAATTGAACCCGAAAGTTCCATCCTCCATTCCAAAATCCATTCCCGTCCATGATTGGCCTAGGATGTTCAAAGATTGCGCATCTTTTTTCTAACCTAAATTTAATATTGTTTACATCTACCCCTCATTCCTAAATAACACTGTTAAAGTTTTAATAGTGGGTTTAGTTATCGTGATTACTAGGAATTCTTTCCATGCTTCTAAATCTTTCTGTTCATAATATAATTTCCAGGATTTGTCCAAAAGAACCATTGAACAGAAACTGACATCATAGTTCCTATCCCCAGGTGCATGTATAAAAGCATATACAGCAACAGGAGTAAAACCCATCAGATCTTTAATAAGAGTTTTCCCTACCCAAAGTCTATTGGGAGGAATTGGAGCCTTCCCTATATATTGAATCCAAACTAGAAATCTCCTTTTTGCAGCCTCTTCAGGCTTACAAAAAAGCCCAGCATATGATGTAGGTCTCCCCCGATCTTGCACAGAGGGCAACGCCTCTCTAGAAAGAACTGATAACTTCTTCCTGCCTAGACTTTTGCTGCAAACCTTCCCCCTTCTCTCCTACCTTTTCCATAACAGTAACCAGGAAGTCCTCTTGAAAGTTCTCTTGCTGAGAACGAAAGTTTTGAACATCAGGGTCCTGATAATCCAACGAAGAAAGAACCGCATCTGATGTATCAGAAAAACATAGAGCCTCCTTATTGGAATGCACAGTTGCAGCAGAAGCAATTGGGGACTTAGGCTTTTGACTGTCTACACTGACCAGTTCTATGCCAGAGTTCCCCGGAGAACCTGGAATTGGTACCAGTGGATCCAGAACCCAGCGATTCCCTTGACATAGCCATCCCGCTCTCTGCAAAACATCCTCCGGAGACCAGTCTTCTGAATCAACTGGTAAAACATTTCCATCTGTCGGAACATTGTAATTTATCCCCATACTTCCCTCTGGGGTAGAAACAGCATTTATTAGAAGACGTTTGCTAATACCTGATATGGGACTAGCTTCCAACCTTTTCTGTTTTTTCCTTTCTTCCTCCAATCTAGATCTGCTAAGATTGCATTCCTGCTCTGCAGTAGAAATCAAAGCCAATAACTGAGTCTTCTTTACCTCCAGCTCCTCCTGTAGTTTAATGTCCTTAGTATTCAGGTCACCAACAGCATCAGGCATAAAGGGTGGAACCACAAGATTCTCCGGTACAACTCTGGTAAGGGATTCATCTCTACTAGAGACCTCTTTTCAGACTGGATATGTGATTCCTCTGAAGCTCCAAAAATCTGACCTTCCCCATCCATGGTCTGGGACATACTGAGCTTCATCAAACTCTCCTGCAGCACTTCAGTGCCCTCTGCAGCAAGAGATGGGGAATTTCCCCGGTGTCATGGCCAATGTTCCCCCTTCACTAAAAATACCATTAACAGCTTAATCTGGTTCAATGCCAATCAGTTTCCATCTTTGTCCCCCCTCCTCTGGACAAGGCTGACAATAGACAGAATTGCCTAGTCCTCCTTTTCTGGTCAATAAAAATTAAATAAATAAAGTGTAAATAAAGTACTGGGAGCCAATCCAGAAAGGAGCAGTATAATGCCACACAACCTATGAAGGTACTGGAGTTAAAGGAAGACAGGAAATTTATGCTGCTTTGCAACTTTTTATTATGTTCTTATTTACAGAGATGAAATTCATACTTCCAGCTGTTCCATAGATAACTGCAGTTAAATAAACATAGATATGAAACATTTGTTTGGTAATCTTTTATTTTTATGGACAGAATTCTATACAGTTCCATGGCATTCTGTATGGTTCCTTTCATGGAACCAGAAATTTGGAGTTTTGACTGTATTATGGTTTGTGTACAGGTTGCTAATCATGATTTGCTGACCTATCCAAATACAGCTTAGAGTTCTATACACAAACCGTGACATAGTTAAAACTCCAAATTACTTGTTCCATGGAAGGAAAGCTACAGAATATTGCCCATAAAAACAAAACAATATAAAATACAGTTTTTCACATAAACTTTTATTCAGACACAGTTAAACAGAGATCATTTGGGGGCATGGATATAATTTTTGAACCCAAGAATATTACACACAGCTGCCAATTAAAAATGATTTCCTGTCCTCTTTAACAATGCCAAAGTGAGGCAGTGAAGAGCAGCAGTTCAAGGCCACACACACGAGGGACGGGGGTGCAGACCAAAAGTGAGGGGGAGGAGGGAAACATTTGGGTCAGGGGTCTGGAATTCTTGCAGGAGGGAAGTAATAAAGTCATGGAGAAGGGAGAAAAAGGATAAGGCTAAGCAGAGATATAGAGGAAAGGAGGACCAGAGCTTAGGAAAATTATATGAGAAGGCAACTTGGCCAACAAAAGTTTTTCTGGAGGGGAAGGGAGGGAGAGGGAGTGAGAAGCAGTGTTATAGTTATGATATAAGTTGTAAGTGTTTTATTTGTGAGAGGATTGAAGCACTGCTGTAGATGGGTGTTTAATAAAGAGACCAAGCCAGCCAGTGGTGCTGAGAGTTGAGATTCTGGATGCCACACCTCATTCCATGCCGGTGACCTGGGTTCGGGAGCAAGCTCGGGTGCCATGGGTTGGCAGGGAGAGAAGGGATCGAGCATCCCCAGGATGGCTCTCCTTTCTCAGGGGAATGGTATTGGGGGTGTCTGGTGTTCCACTGACCCCAGGTGGAGACCAGGGGTACTGCAGGATCCCTGACTAGCAATGAGAGGGAGCATGGCAGAATTCGGCGGGGTTGCCGTGTGTCATGGTATCACCACATGTCATGTTCAGGGATTGGGGAAGCACCCGAAAAAAAACCTGAGGGCCGGATAGGTGATGGCATCCAAGTCCCTTGACTGCCACATGCCCAACACTGGGCCTCTGCCTCTGCCCATTGATCTCTTTGTGGGTTTGGGTTGAGGGACCAAAGGGAGCACTATCGCCTTTGAGTGGGCAGATGGTCACAGTGGTTGGTAGGGCAGCAGGTGAGTGGACTGCCTGAGAGAGTTCCGGTCCTCAGGAGACATAAATAGATTAAAAAAAATAATAATAATTAAGAGACCAATAAAACAACCAGCCATACATACAGCACACATGAACACATGCCACATAATATACTGTATATCCAACAGCTGAAGAAAATAAAAAGAGAACAGTGGTAAAACATAAGGAGGCTGAAAGAAAGGTTTAAAGGAACTCAGTCTGTCATTTAATTTAGAGGGTTGCTGGAATCCTGAAAACAGTAACTTTGCTACTCATAGTTAACATACAGCTGAAACTTATTCTGAAGCTGAATTCATAATGCCCTGCTTGTGACATTAATATCATTTCCACAGCAACTGATCATGATGTCACAAGAAGAGCATTATGACTACAGGTCCTGAATAAGGCTCATGTGTAATTACACTGTAAGGGACCCAGACATTTTACAAATAGACAAAATACAAAGAAGATACACAAAACACATGACTGGTCTGAAAGGACTTGAATATAAGGAGAGATTGGAACACTTAACTCTTATGTCCTTAGAGGCAAGAAGAAAGAGGGGAGATTTGTTATATATGTGGGATATTATAAATGATCCGTATTTGTTCATAGAGCTTAACTTTAATTGCAAACAGGACGATATCAACACCTGTGGTCACCCTTTACAGCTGAACTATAGTAGATATAATACTACTAAAAGGGAATCATGGTTTTCCGTCCACATAGTCAAGACCTGGAGCTCACTACCTGTAGATATAATAGTTTGCAAGAGTAAACCTTTATTCAAGAAAAAGCTCAATGTAGAGAAGCACCTTCATGGACAATAAGGGTTATTGGATAGGAGTCTCATGTGCAAATTGCCTCCAGCTCCTGTTAGATTGCAGTATGAATTGCACTCTGAATCTAACATTCATGTAGCTGTCCTTCATACAGTACTATAAGTTGTTAGGGTCTCCTTGAGGAGTCTCTTATGAGATAACAGACTTTGAAGATGAGATTTGGGTGAGTGGACAATGAAGCAGAGCTGAGTGCTTTTGGCTGCCCAACCCTCACAAGAGCAATTTTGAATACCATAAAAGACACCCAACAGAGGCTTTATTAACTTATTACAAATCACTCATGATAGCTAGAGGGATTTATAGTAAGTTTCAAGTATTGCTTTAAATTTCAAAAGTTAAATGAGGTCACCTTCCCCTTGGTGCTGAAGGGAAATGCTCCACTGCTAACGTTCCTGCTTGAGATACCACTATTAGCAGGATAAGTGTTATAGTGTCTCTGTGTGCTGATTGGCTGAAATTATGTAAGTGATATATAGTAATGAACAAAATGGCTGTAAGCTCTCATGTTTGGGGAATGCAGCAGACTGAATTCTGCTGATACAACTGTGAGTTTGTTTTCTTGCTGGTGACCGGGAACCCTGTTTTAAAATAACGGTATATTAGTATCCTGGTTTTGCTAAAGGGATGTGAAGTTAAATATCATAAGGCATTTGGACTATCTTCCCAACTCAGGGTTTTAATTTAGAGGAGGGGTATTTGTACAAAATGTATAGTACACCAGTGAAGAGGCACAGTTTTACTACTACTGGAGACAAATATATGAATATGGTTTCTGAAAGTGCTGAAACTGTATTTGTTAGAGGGGATAGTTCATTGGTTGTTTTTCCCTCTACTGGAAAATAAAAGCAATTGATTTTGATAGGAAAAAAGACAATTGTGATTTTTGAGAACTACAGAAGGTATGTGTTTTAAGACATTAGGATTACTTAAGTGTGCAAAAGGCATCTTAATACACTCGAGCTTGAACTAATGCAAATTGGAACAGTTTGCTTCATTCAGTACCTTGCCAAGCTTAAAGAGCTGCTGGCACCACAGGGAAAGTTGGCAGAGTTGCAGGCATTGATGGCAGAGGGGGAGGTGGACATAGCTGCCATTACTGAGATGTGGGCAACCAGGCACCATGACTGGGACCTAACCATCCCAGGGTACAAACTATTCTGGAGGGATAGAGATAAAGTGAAGGCTGGGGGGGGGATTGCCATTTATGTAAGGGAAGGGATCAGATGTAATAGGGAGGGAGGAAGGGAAGGAGGGCAGGTCAGAATTAATCTGGCTGCAACTACACAGCCAGAAAGGGACCATGATCCATCTGGGGGTCATTATAGACCTCTGACCCAGAAGGAGTACATTGACAGGGAACTGGGGGAGCAGATAAGGAGGCATAGTGGCAAAGGAAGCACAGTTGTGGGAGGATTTTAATCTACCGGGGAATGGATTGGAGCATTCCAGCAACCACTTGCACCAGGGAGCAGATCCTCCTGGAAGCATTCCAGGATGGCTTCCTTACCCAGAGGCTAATGGAGCCAATGAAGGAGAGGAATACACTAGACCTGGTACTGGAGGATGGTGAACAGGTCAGGGATGTAAAGGTGGAGGAACCTCTAGCAAGCAGTGACCACTGCACAGTGTGCTTCTCAATCAATCTGGGTAGAGAAGTAGCCACTACAAAAACTAGGGTCCTGGACTTCAAAAGGGTAGACTTTGGCAGGATGGGACACATACTGGAAAGTCATATGGCAAGCATCTGCCCAGAAATGGACACAGAACAAAAATGGGCAGTCATCAAGGCAGGACTGGCTGAAGCCACTAAAACTTGTGTCAAGAGCCAGAGCAAGAAAGCCAGGACCAAGAAACCAAGTTGGATGAGTAGAGAGGTTGTGGAGAAGGTGAGGGAGAAGAGGAATGCATTTAGGATCTACAAGAGATCCAACAGGGCAGAAGACAGAGAAGAATATGTGAAGAAATCCAGAGAAGTGAGCAGAGTGGTAAGGGCAGCAAAGGCAGCTAGGAGATGGAGATTAGCACATGGGATCAAAGAAGGAGAAAAGGATTTCTTCAGATATATCAGAGAGAAGAGGAAGAGCAAGGATCAAATTGTTAGGATCAGGAGGGCAAGTGGGTGGGTAGAAAAGAGGTCTGAGCAGACAGAAGTACTTAATGAATACTTTTGTTCAGTCTTCACCAAGGAGAGGGATGGGCCGGTACCTGAGAAGAAGGGCGAGGTGGGAAAGGGTGGAGGAGAAACAACCACGGATGGTGAAATCAAGGTGGAAAGGGTGAGGGAAGGCCTAAAGTCTCTGAAGGTGGACAAGGCACGTGACCCAGATGGAGTCCACCCCAGGGTGCTGGCAGAGTTGGCAGAGGTCCTGCCAGGGCCATTGGCAGGCCTGTTGAATACCTCTCTGAACTCAGGATGCATGCCCAGGGACTGGAGGGAAGCACATGTGGTACCTCTCCATAAGAGTAGGCCCAAGGACGAACTGGGGAATTACAAACTGGTAAGCCTTACTGCAATTATGGGAAAATTGATGGAGACAATCCTCAAGGAAAGACTATTGCAATTTCTTGAGGATAACAATCTCCAGGACAGCAGGCAACATGGGTTTGTCTCAGGCAGATCCTGCCAGACGAACTTGGTTGATTTTTCTGACTGGATTACAAGGGCACTGGACAGGGGACATGCAGTAGATGTCCTCTACCTGGATTTCAGCAAGGCCTTTGACTCAGTGCCATATGGTAGGCTGACCTGCAGGTTGAAGAGTCTGGGAGCAGGGAGGAAACTGGTCAGATGGGTCAAGAACTGGCTGCAAGGTAGATGGCAGAAGATAGTAGTGGGGGGGCATCTGAACCCAGGGCAGTAACAAGTGGTGTATCACAGGGCTCAGTGATGGGACTGGTTCTGTTTAACATTTTCATAGCTGACATTGCAGTGAGGATTAAGATCAAGATCAGTCTCTTCACAGATGACACAAAGATTTGTGCCGCGGTAGATGGGGGAAGGAGCAAAAGTACTTCAGGAGGATTTGGTAAAACTGGAGGAATGGTCTAACACTTGGCAGCTTGATTTCAATGTCAAGAAGTGCAAAGTGATGCATTTAGGAGGCAAGAACCCAGGACACAATTACTGGCTGGAGGGTGTCCCGTTAACAAAATCCAAGGAGGAGAAGGATCTGGGAGTACTGGTAAGCAGGGAGATGAACCACTCTGCTAAGTGCAGGAAGGTAGCAGGGAAGGCAAACAGGATGATAAGGTGCATAGCAGGGGGGATTACTTCTAGGAGTGGGGAGGTCATCTTGCCCCCTGTACAGGTTCCTGGTGAGACCGCACCTAGAGTACTGTGTGTAATTCTGGTGCCCCTACTTGAAAAGGAACATCAAACTACTGGAGTGGGTACTGAGTACAGCACAGGGCAACAAAATTATCCTGGGGTTGGAGGACAGACCATATGAGGAGAGACTGAGAGAGCTCAATATGTATACCCTGGAGGAAAGAAGGGAGAGAGGGGATATGATTGAGACCTTCAAGTACCTGAAGGGTTTGAACAAAGTAGACACCAGGTGTATGTTTAATCTGAAAGGTGGAAGGGAAACCAGGGGACACTCTATGAAGCTGGAAGGGGGCAGGTTCAAGAGGGAACTGAAGAGGCACTGTTTCACAGAAAGGGTGGTGGCAGGGTGGAACGCTCTTGCAGAGGAAGTTGCACCATTGCAGAGTGTTGGGGCAACAGGAGGGGGTGGGACAGATTCAAGGGGAAGGTACAAATTAGGAGAGGGTGGGAGATGGGGCAGGGCATAGGAGGGAGAGGGGGGCAGCTGCAATCAAATGGACTGAAGTGCTGCACACTCAAGCAGACTAGATAGACTGAATGGCCTGTATCTGCTGGCAATTTTGTATGTTCGTATGTTTGTATGTAAAACACTGAGAAGCCTAATATTTACACAGTGCAATACAACAGAATGCAGAACCATGCAATAACATTTTGTATAGCCCACACTTTTTATACAGTGTCTTACAATCCACTTTTTAGAGAGGTAAGCATAAAATATGGGCAGGCCAAATAAAATATTGTAGGATCTATAAAACTGCATTAACTGGCTGCAGTAAATAGGAGAAGAATAAACATGGAGAGTACCTGGGAGGTAGGCTATGTGGATAATAAAGGAAAAAAAATTGTTTTCATTTTCAGATTGACATCAGTTGCTAATAGGTACTATAAAAATTAATATAGGTTATTAATTAAAAACATAAACAAAATAAGCAGTTAGAAGCATAGAACTAATTAATTTCATAGTTGAATAATTATGGCAGTTAAACAATATCAATTGGTCCAGCCTGCCAGCACAGTGGCAGCATTACCACTTGCAGCACTACTGCTTGCGATGCTGGTGACATAGATTTGGGAACAAGCCTGAGCCACTGGTGGGCTTGCTATGGAAGGATGGTGGGGCATATCATGGATACTTGCATCCTCAGGGGTGGGAGAGCTACTGTTCCTTGCTGCATTACTGCCACTTGGTGTCCCCAGGTGATGGTTGCAAACGGGGACACTGGAACAGAGAGGGAGACGTTGCCACACTCAGACAGCATGCACACATGCATATGCATGTAGAACAAAAAGGGCCTCCATCAATGGCTGGGATGGCAGAAAAACTGAAAAATGCCAGTGGCCTCCATATGCCGTCCACTGCTCCTCATAGGCCCTACTCTGGTGGCTGTGTCTGTATTGCTAAAACTGAAAATTAATGCTGAAGGAGGACTGGGGCTCCCTTCAGCAGCCCCAGCCTGGGGAGAAATTCAGGGAGGCTCATGACATTGGGTACATTCTCGGTATGGCGGGTGATGGGGCTGGGGACTGGCAGGACAAATGAAGGGCCAGCCAGAGAAGAGGGATAAACAAACAAACAAACAAAAATATTGATGAAAGCATCACTGATTTCTAAAGGCACCAAAGAAGATCTGTATGAAATAATATGTTGCTAGAAAGAAAGCTGACAAGCTTCCCCTGGCACTGAAAAGGGAAGTGGCTTGGTGGATGGGGACTGAGACACAGCATCTATAAACTGTAGTGAGAAAGAAAAAAAGTTCTGCTCTGGGGAATCAAATCCAGGCCCCTTACTCTCTACTGTTTGGTAGCCTGTAGCTCTAATGCTGTACTAAGCACCACAATTGCAGGATACTTTTGTAATGAACAGTCTCTCTATTTGAAGTATTGTCCCAAGTTGCATTTCAACATCAAAATCTGAGATGGAACCTTCATGTTATCAAACATATAGAATTTTCAAGTTATCAGTAATATAAAACTTCAGATCTTCAGTCAATCATTAACATCAGCAATGACATCTAACAATATCTGTTATGCAGTGTCACAGTCTTCCTGCATGACAAAAGGGGTTAACTCCCATTGAAATTGCATTGTTTCCTACAGTAACTCTACTGCAGAATTGGGCTTCATCCTGACAAGCTTCACTGTACTTATGCTCCACTCTGAGGCTCAAACCCAGCTCCCTGTCCTCTTCTACTTGATAGTCTGTCACTGTACCACTGTACTAAGCATCCTATAGGGGAGATGCATGCTATGGCAAAGGATATCCAGCAGTGAGTGCAGACAGCCCACTGCATAACTGCAGTGGATTTTTGTAATTAATAGTCTGTCTATTTAAAGAAGTGCCAAAGTCTGAGCCAGAACTTTTCAAGTTATCAGCAATATAAAACTTCAGATCCTGCTGAAAGCATATCACTATCATCATCAATGACATCTACCAGTTTATCTCCTATTACATAAATTCTAATGAGATTCTAATGAGAAAGATGACATTGTTTCACACTTAAGCAATAAGGCATGGCCAGGGGTTAGATTAACAGTCTGTTAATCACCCCCTAGGAGTGTAATGTGGTATGAGGTGCAGCCGATATATTGCCCTAGGAGTGATTAACTGACTGTTGATCTAACCCCTGGGAGTGCCTTATTGCTATTATAAAAAATGATTCCAAAAGAAAAGTGTTAAAAGTGTATTTTTTATGTTTTCCTGATTTAGAGGGAGATTTTTAATAAAAGAGGTCTTCCACCAACAGTTTAAGAATGCTGGTTCAAAATCAGAATGCATCATTCTAGTCATTCAGCAGTGCTAGAGGATGGAATGCTGACAGGAAGAATTCATGAGCTATTGTGATCAGGCTGTACATGACAGTATAACATGGATTAATGTAAGGTTTTTGGAATCCTAACAGCTAATCAGATTACAGCATTTCTGAGACCCTTTTTATAATTAAGCAATAAGGCATGACCAAGGGTTATGTTAATGGTCTGTTAATCACCTTCTAGGGGTGTACTGTGGCACAAGGTGTAGCCGAGTGCCACATGCCTCTAGAGGGTGATTAACTGACCATTAACATAATCCCTGGGAGTGCCTTATTGCTATTATAATAAAAAAATGTTTTTAAACAGTGTTAAACCTTGTTCAACATATGGCTAAGCTCTACATGTATGTTAATAAAAGATTAACATAAGGCTGTTAGAATGTTGGCAACCAATCAGAAAGCTCCATTTCTCAGACCCTTTTTATAATGAGGATTGAACCCTGGCTTGAGTAGGTCTGAAATCCTACACCAAGACTAAAAGTCCTATCACTGACATCATCAATGACATTATACTGCTGAAATACTTGGACAGAATGTACACTCAAACTTGACTAAATGTAAAAAAGAGTATACATGAACACCATGGATGCTTACAGCTATACTGTTGGACCTCTACAAAACATTTAAACCAGCTACTAGTATAAAAACAGTTAAAGCCAGGACTTAAAAATTAGGCAGTCTCACATAAATTAGCCACTCAAGCCAGTTTGCCAGCTCAAGACAGGAGGTCAATGAAAACAAGAACAAGGTCACCTTTGGTGTAGGTGTAAGTAAGCCAGCCCAAAGTTGTTTATAAGGAAACATGGGAGTTGTGGGCATGAGGAATATGACAGTTTATCTTGTGTGTTGCAGGGGTTGCACAATGTATACCTTTCTGGCTGACTGTGGACATTTTCTTTGGTGTGATTGCAAACTAGCTGCATCACTCAAGGTCAACATTGGCATACTTAAGAGGTGACTGACAATGCCCCAAATGTGAGGGTTGAAGGGTCAAGGGCAGGGACCTAGTGGGAGGAACAATACAAAGGTCTGCCAGATGTTGGGAGAACCAGAAGTGTAAGTGCAACAGTAAGAGGTAGGGACTGAGTTAAATTCTGTGGGAGTGGGAAACGTGGAAGTGAGGGGTAGAATCTTGAAGGAAGGTAGGGTCCCCCAGTGGTAGCTATTCAAAACTACTATCCAGTCATTAGGATGGTAGTGACTACTGCTGAGGGCCTAAACATGGGGCTCCAACAGTAGAGGGGTGACAGGGTAGGTAAGCAGGAATATAATGGTGGAATGAGAATCTATTGTGAGGTATGTAAGCAAGTTAAGTAAAATATGGGACACAGTAGCCATGGTACTTCTCAGTCACTAGCCTACTGTACCTGGTGTGCTGGTAGCAGACATCATGGAAAGGCTGGTAGGCTTGTGCAGAGTGGAGGAAGAGGAACTGATCATTATGGTACATGCTGATACCAATGATGACGGAAGAGGCAGACTAGAGGTCTTACAGGATAGCTTTAAGAAGTTCAGAAGGAGAATTAGAAGCAGGATCTCCTAGGTGATATTCTTTGGCATACTGTCAGTCCCATGCACTGAATCAGAGAGGCAGCAGTATGTTGGACAGGTGCATGCATGACCAATGGTTTGGTGTAGAGAGCAAGTCTTGATTCTTCACAAACTGGAAGGCATTCTGGGGCATAGAAACCTATATTCAAGGGACTTCTCAGTCCAGTAGTCGGTGAAGATTTAATAAACTAAGACCATAGTTGGTAGGGATCGGTATAGGAGAATAGACATGTCCTTGGTGGGAACAAGAAGGTAAAAAGGTTAGATGTGAGAGGTCCAAAGCAAGGAAGGGGGAAACCACAGTCATCCACTGTATGACAGTAAATGTGAGCAAAGTGTTTAACAAGATCGATGAGTTCTGGTATAAGCTCCATGAGGTAATCTATGATGTGATGGGACTCACAGAGTCCAGGCAGAATGACCGAACTAGCTGTGTTACTAGGGAAGCTGATCGCAATCTCTTCAGAAGGGACAGGATTGGATTGATTTGTATTTTAACTCCTAACTACCTCCAGCACTTTTAGAAATTCAAACCTTCCATTGCTTAATCTTGATATAAAATAGCCGTCGAAGCAAAATTGAATTATAGAGGGGATTGAGACAAGTCACCATAAGGAGTGGAGAAAGGATTGAAGTTCTACAGAAAACGTCTGGCTTGAAATAGGATTCATAAGAGACAAAACAATTGTTGGGGGATTATGTTTATAGAGTACCAGGCAGTACAAGTGAATGGGACTTGGAACTGATGAACAAAACCGAGACAGAAATTACTATGGGGCCCATGATTCTCATTGGGATTGCAACCTAACACTAACTAGAAGGCAAAAATTACCTAGGGAAAACAGGGAGGGATTTCTTGTCATTTGTAAAGAACAATTCCATACTTCAGTATGTCAAGAAATGGATGAGATGGGATAAAGACAGTTCTAGGGAAGCAGACTATGGGCCAGTATAGCAGGAAAGCAGGATTATGATGTACAAGGGAAGGGCAGAAAGACTTGGATTTCACAAGAGATGAAGGGAATAGCAAACCCTGTTTTCAATAATTAGGGACCAAAACAGCATCAAAGACATGGTGGCATCACTGTTCATTGTGAGTGTGTGTGTGTGTGTGTATATATATATATATATATATATATATATATATAGAGGCAAAAATCTCCATTTAATGCATTAGTTAGGGTTGTTTCACACCGACAAAAGCAAGGAAATTCGGTGTTAGGGTTGAAAGCCCCCTTGGCCCCCCTGCCCACACCCCCAACTGGCATCGGGGTGAGCATTACAGTTGTCAGCCATAACTCTCACCCCATCACATGTGTAAAGAAGCAGAGGTGTAGGAGAATGGGGTGAGAGTTAGGACCGACAACCCTAATGAGCACCCCAATGCCGGTTGGGGGTATGGGCGGGGGGCCAGAGGCTTTCAACTACACAATCTCGCTTTTCGGTGTGAAACAACCCTAACTATGCATTAAATGGAGTTTTTACTCCTTTAATTCCTCTTTTGAGAATGATAATGAGAAATAGTGAATGTAATATGGTGGCGGGCTCCCGCCACATAATGTCTTGTCACATAGTAACATTGTGCCCGCAAATGCAAATAATAATGCGCACGGTGACACAAAGCGAAACAGAAAGAGAAACAGTAGTGTAGACAGAAATGTTAAAAACAACGCAAAAGCAAGCGCAAATGAAAATGCAAAGGGTAATGCATATGGTGGCGTAGACGAGAACGGTAAGTGAAATGGGAGTGGAACCACAAGCGAAAACGGTAACGGTAACAGTAATGTAAGTGCACAGGCTGGTTTTCCCCAAAAGCTGCATAAAGAAAGACAGTGAGTACAAAGAATGTACAGTATGCATAGTAATGGTTCTCGGAGCAGAAAATGAGGGGTCGAAATACTAAATTGCTTATATCTCAGGAACCGTACGACGTAGGAAAAAATGTAAAAGTCATACGATTTATGACTTTCCTGGCTAGTTTTATACTTAGCCCCCATTATGGGGCTAAGTACTTTTCTGACAAAAAGTCTGTATCTCGCACCATTTCCGAGATACGAGCCCTGAAAGGCGTGGCGAACGCCATAATGTTATCCTATGGGAAAAAAAGAGAAGTTTGGAGTGCCATAACTTTGGCTCCCTGTAATATTTTTTCACCAAGCCACAAAAAGACACATCTGTGAGATGTTGACTGTGTTCCCTCCAAATTTCAGCCCAAAAGGCAAAACAGTTATTTTGCAGCAGGGCGCCAAAGGATTCCTGTAATGAGTCGGACGCCGTAATGTTATTCTATGGGAAAAAGTGTCAACTTTGGAGTGCCGTAACTTTGCTGCCATGTAATATTTTTTCAACAAAACACTGAAAGGCACATCTGTGAGATGTAGACTGCGTTCCCTTCAAATTTCAAGCCAAAACACCAAACCGTTCTTTTGCAGCAGGGTGCCAAAGAATTGCTGTCATTTTCCCACAGCCTAGAAAAGTACTGTCGAAGTTTGCAAAAGCTTTCGCAAATTCATTCGACAGTGTTGCAAGTGCGACAGTACTTTGCGAAAGTACTTTTTCAGAAATTTGAAAAACATATTTCTGTGGTGTTTTACCCCAAAATAAAGACATGGCTAGCATCCTCAGGGTCCGACTAGGTGAATACAAAAAGAATTAGGTTGCTAGAGGGTCCCAATTTTAAATGCCAGTCATTTTTGTGATCACTAACTGAAAACAAAATGGCAGATTTGCGACAGTAAAAGGGCCATTTGCGACAGTAAAAACTGCATTTGCGACACTGTCGAACATTTTGTTAACTTTTCCCATTGACTTATATTGGGAACTTGTTTTTTGAATAACTTTTGAACCGTTTAATATTTTTTCACGAAATCTTCAAAAGGCATATCAGGGACCCTGGCCGCATGTTCCCTGAAGATTTCGGACTGGTCACGCAAACCATGCTACTTGTACACGTGACAGTAAAATTCCAGAAAAGCGTAAATGTGTGCACAGATCACGCTTAATAACTCCACAGCCATATAAGCGACTGGTACAAAACTTGGCAGATCCCAAGGTGTATGGGTCATGATAGTGTATTCCAAATTTCAGGCAAATCCATCAAACAGTTTCAAAGTTATTAAGATGCAAAATTTTGGGTTTAACATGTAAATGGCTCCTCAACCTAACTATAGTAGCACTACCAGTGCCACTATATTATATATATATATATATATAGTTTGTGTGTGTGTAAATGCACTTAGTAACTACTTTACTTCAATACGCAGCTATGACATCAGAGGGCATGGCCAGTGGGTGATGGAATTTTCAGTGTATGAGCAGGCTAAGTAGGACATAGTGCTGATCACACCAGAATTAGTGGAGAAGTATCTGGAGGGTGATGAACATGGAGAATCACAGTGTCTGGATGTATCCACCTGATGGGAATACTGGGGTTACAAGGGGTTTTGTTTTGGCCTCTTGCTGATATCTTTCATGACTCCTGACATGCAAGGGTGATGCCAGATGACTGAGAAATAGCCCATGTTTTTTCTCTGTTCAAGAAAAAGGCTAGGTGAGACCCAGGAAATTACCTGCTAGCCTTACGTTGGTGCTCAACAAAATGTTTGAGTCAATAATAAAACATGGTTGTTTAGCACATAGAAGACACTGAGTAAGTCTCTAGCATACACCATTGTTTCGCAAATCATAGATCCTGTCCAACCAGCAGAATTACATTCTTTGAGGAGTTAACCACTGAAGTGAATAAGAGCTGTGTAGTGGATGTAGTCTTCCATGTCCCCAAATCAGAAAAAACAATCAAACAAGAGAGGTGATCTTGCCCCTCTACAGGTTGCTGGTAAGGCCACACTTGGAGCATTGTGTGCAGTTTTGGAGGCCATACCTAAAGTGTGATATTAGGCTACTGGAGGGGCTGTAGAGGACGGCAACAAAGATGATATGTGGAATGGAAGGGACAGACTATGAGAGCAGACTGGGAGACCTGAATATGTACACGCTGGAGGATAGAAGGGACGGGGGCACATGATAGAGACATTAAAGCATCTGAAGGAACACCAGGGGCATGGGCTAAGAATAGAAGGGGGAAGATTTAGGAAGGAAATGAGGAGACACTATTTCACAGAGAGGGTGGTAGCAAAATGGAACGCACTACCAGAATGGGTGGTATCATGTAAATCTGTGAACAGCTTCAAAAGGGCATGGGACAGGGAACAGGGGAGAGTGAGGGTGGTGAAAGTGGGGGTGGCAATGGTATGACAAAGGGGAGGGGGGTGGGGCAGCTGCAAATTAGGGGTGCTAGCTGCACACTCGAGCAGACTTAGATAGACTGGATGGTTTGCTTCCACTGACACATTCGTATGTCCGTATGTTCATAATCAGATAAACTCCAAATTGCCCTATAAAAAATCGGTGCTGATCCGATGAAGTATTGACAAATTTAGTATAAACTCTGCCTCAGTAGTAATTTAAATGAAATTCCACTACTGCAGATACCCACGCCCTGTATAAGTCTAGTTTATGGTACTAAGAACAGGCCCCCAAGAAGAGGTAGAGTTCAACTGATGTGTAGCACTGACTTGCAGTATATGTGGGTTTATGCAACTGCAAAATCAGACTTTCTGGCCACAAAGACAAATTTTCGGACCCTGTTGTGACCACAAAAATAGATTTTAACATCCAATATGGAATAGAAAGGAATGAGTATGCCACTCAGCAAGGAACTGCTATTTCTTTAATGTGATTATTTCAACCAGCCACTGTTATAGAGGTTGTTTCATGGGGATTATTGCCCACTTCTTCACTGAGGGGTGAAAACTGATTCTTTTACATGTACTCCTATATAATGATGCCTACTGTATCTCTGCTTTTTTTTCTTACTGCCTTACAGTTGAGCGCATATTTTTTTCCAAGTCACTTACAGTGCCGGTGCAAAGCACTGCTATCTCCAGTAGTCACACCTTAGGAGACAGCAGTACTCTGCATCTTCTCTGTAAGTGTCTTCAAAAGAATGTGCACCTGACTATGAGACAGTAAGAATGAAAGCAGAGATATGGTAAGCACCACTATACAGGAGGAGGAGGAGGAGATAACCAGCACTGACGAGGAACCAGTACTTGAAAAAAGGGGCAATAATCCCCATGAAACACTGGGCTCTGTGATAGTGGCCAATTAACATAATCACATAAAAGCTCCACCTCCTGGGTCTGTGTGGGTGGTTGTTTGTGTTTGTCTGTGTCTGAAGTTTAATTTTGGGGATTTACAAGATTTTCAGCTTGGAGTAACTACACCAACAGTTCTCAAACTTTGTCATAGTGAGCCTCCCCTAAGCCATGGAAAAGATCTTGAGCCTCCTCCAAAATACTGAAATATGTTTGAGCCTCCCCATAGAAAATAGCCTACTTTTCACAGTACATCCGGAATAAATTGAAACCTCTTTGCATAGCTGGCTCTCATGTTTTTACGCATATTGTAACCCCACCCCCCATAGGACAACCTACTTGCTCCAATATTTTGACTCTTGAAACATTGTTGCCCCTTACTGCCATACCTTCATGGGTCAGACTGCTTTTTCTGTTTCCCCTCTAACTGGAATAACCTTCCTGCCGACCTCTGCCTCTCCCCTCTCACCCTGCTCTTAAGCAACTTCTCAGGGATCATTTTGCTGCCTCCTGTTCTTATTCCTAGTACCTATATGGTTAACTCTTGCATTTGGACAGTTCTGCTGCCAATCTAATTGATCAATTGTTCCTTGCATTGTTAGTTTACTGTTCTTAATTTGTTTGCATGTTTATTCATTTTGTATTGCTTGAGTGTTTTGCAGTTACATTCTAAACTGTATTCTCTCACTACCCTTCCCTGGGTACACCTGAAATAAGCCATGGCTCAGTGTACAGTACCTTCCCTGGTCACCGACTTGTGAATAAATACATAAATTCACCTACTGTTATCCTCTTTCAGTTTGCCTTATCCCTTCACACAAAATCTATAAAGTTCAAAATTGAAATATAATACTTTTTTCAAGACTTGCTTGAGCCTCCCCTGGAACAGGTTGGGGCCTCCCCAGGGAGGCTGGCCTCACCATTTGAGAACCCCTGAACTACACCATTCTTGCTCATTACATCTGTGAAGGTCTTCTGGACTGGATTTCTGCTAAGCATCACCACAAGGTATTTGCATTTTCAGTTTAAAATCAGCTTTCTGGAAGCTATCCCAAGCAAAACAGAAGTCAAGCAACTAGATCTGACAAACTCCCATGACTCTGAGTCCTGCTCAAATCCACATTTTCACCTGGCTTGCTCCTAAAGGATCTATTTGTGGGCTTTTAAACAACCTCTTTAAATAACAAAGGAAGCACAAGGACAAAAGAACTTCACATCCTGTACTTGTACTTGAGTAAGTGTGCCCCAGGCTATCAATGTAATGGGGCTGGGGAGTGCATGCCTGCAGTCTTGCATAGCCAAAGCCTCTTGTCAATCCCTGCCTAGCTGTGACCCTGGGTGACCTCCGTCATAAGTTGTACCAATAGCCCAGGTGGCACAAAAAGAAACTGGACTGTGCATTCCTGTGTTTGTTAGCTGTGTCAGCAGCCGGGGAGCCGGTCGCTGTCGGCGACCAGAGAAAGGAAAGTGGAGATCTGTATTGAGCTGTGGCTGCAGTCGGCAGTGGGGTCGAGGTTGGTGATCACAGGAAGGAGAGCTGAGCTGTTTGGAGCTGAACTAGCAAGGCGCACAGGTGGCAGTATGGCAACTGAAGCAGGGACAGCTAGCCAACCGCAGACAGAGGTGTAGGATCAGGTCAATCAGGGAGAGAGGTGCCAAGGTGGTAGGCTTTAAAAATAGCCATTCAGACCGATAGAAGGACTAAAAGTGGGAGCAAGGAGCATCCTGAGCTAAGGAAATCACTGTGAGGAGCTGATTTGCAGCAAAGGAACTGGGTCCTGCATTTCTTCACAGGGGACTTGAACTTCAACCTTGGTGGATAAGGGAAATTGACACAGACACTAAGAAATACTTCACAAAAGAGCTGAAATTGAGGTGAAATGAACTGGGTCGAGACTACTGACACTGGAGGTGCTGGGAACTTGATCTTGGACCACTGACCCTGGAGGTGCTGGGGATTAGGACTTGATTTGAGGTGAAATAAACTGAGTCAGGACTACTGACACTGGAGGTGCTGGAAACTTGATCTGGAACTACTGACGCTGGAGGTGCTGGGGATTTGGACTTGAGCTTGATGACTTGGACTTGAACGTGGTGGCTATGGTTATTAATTCTTGATGCCTATGGTTTGCACATGCTTTATTATTTCTAAGTCTTGACTGTGGGTTGGGGCTGAGGAGGGGCTGAGGGTCAGGGGCCCAAAAAATACATAAGGGTGATTTTAGGACTGTATCTAAGTATCACAGAAGAAATGGTAGGGCAGCACAGAGGGAGGGGTAACCAAGGGGGGATCTTTGGCAGGGTGGTGGGGTGCAGTGGCTGTGGAACGGCTATGATCCTAAATTGGGCTTGGAGGATGGGGGGTTGTATGATGTGTAAGCAGCTCACTCAGCTGAGAGAGGAAGTGGCAGGGCTAAGGGGGGGTTAAATGGGGGGGAAGCTAGGGAAAGTGGGTTAGAGAGACCAGGATGGTATAAGCCAAGGAAGGAGTGGGAAGGGCTGAGTGGATTCACTGGAGGATCAGATACACTGTTTCAGAAGTCAGAGGCTTGGGAGGGAGAGGGTGGAAGGGGATCCAGAGGAGATAGACCAGAGGTGGTAACAGACAACAGCAAGTCCAGATTTGGGACAGGGACGCCCGAGACAGGAGGAAAGGGGCCAGTGGGAATTGACAGCAGGAAGTCTAGAGGCACAAACATTATGCCTGTAGCTAGAGAAAAGGGGTCAGTCAGGGATCAGGAGGAATGGAAGACAGTAGGCTCAGGAAAAGGCAGATGGATGCCCAGTTTGAAGGACAATGCAGCATAGGTGAAATGAGCCAGAGGGTGGAAGTAACAAATAGTTTTGCCCAGCTAGGTATTCTAGTCGAGGACATTGAAGAGGAAGGGGTCTAGCAGGAGCCATCAGAGAAGGGGGGTGCAGAGCGGCTGGGGGACATGGATGAAAAAATCTCAGGTGCAATGGAAGGGACTGAGGAGTGGGCAGGCACATTGCATGCAGGAGAAGGGGTGGAGGAGGGGACGGACACATTAGGGACACCCCAAAAGGTGGCACTAGAGGAACTGTGGCATAAGAAAAGGGGCAGGAAGGAAGCACTGGAAGAGCTGGAGTTGAGCTCCTGGGAGGATGAAAATGAACTGGAGGAAACCCTGTAGGGTAGCAACTGCAGTAGGAGGCTGGGGCATGCACCGGGCAGGGTGCAGGAGAGGGGAAATATGCAGACAGGGCAGGTGGTAAGGAGGAAGACTTCCCCAGGGGCTAAAATGGGGAAGGAATGGAGCAAAAAACAAAGCAGTATGGGTACAGTGCATGCCAGGGATGACGGTGCTGGAGGTGAGGCATCATATTCCTTCCTGGGGTAAGCAGCAGGATGAAAGAACACATCTGGTGTTTCACCTGGGCGCAAATGACTTGGAAGGGAATGGTCTGATGGAGGTACAGGCAAGGTTCTAGGAACTTGCTAGGTTCTGTAGGAGCAACACTGTTTTTCCTTCCATTTCCTTCTCTGAGGTGTTGCCAGTACCAACAGCGAGCACACCCAGAAAGGAGAAGATAAGGGCATTCAACCATTGGCTACAAGGTTGGTGCAGTCGGATGGGGTTCGGCTGGATAGGTGACTGGGGCTCTACATGGGAGGAGGAGGGGCTGTATGCCCAAGACAGGCTGCACCTGAGCTCTTCAGAGGCAGCTACACTAAAGAATAAACTGGGGGACTTCATGGCAAGGAAGTTCAATTTAAACTAAATAAGGGGGGGTGGCTAAGGACAGTGCCAGCCTTACGTGAGGCAGAGCAGAGAGGCTATCAACCTCCCCCCAAGTCACAACACTCATTAAGGGAACACTTAGCAGCAGGGAAGGACAGGATGGGGCTACATGTTGGAAGGCTTTGGTTGCAAATGCCAGGATCCTGGGGAACAAAATGTGAGAACTGGAGGCCACCATGATGGAGGAGAACCTAGACATTGTAGCAGTGAGTGAGACTTGGTGGAATGAGCACTAAGCCTGGGAGACGGTGATCCAGGGTAGTGGTTGTTTAGGAAAGATCTGGAGGGGAAGGGGGGGAGGGGTGGCATTATATATCAGGGAAGGGATTGGGGCCATGGAAGGGCAGGATGAGGAGGGGGAAATAGAGATAATGTGGGTCACCCTAGACAGGGGACTGGGTAAAACCTGCGTGTTGGGGTAGTCTATAGGCCTCCTATGCAGGGGCAGGAAGGGGATAGACACTTTGTAGAATCAGTAGCGAGGATGGCATGGAAAGGGGAAATTGTGCTACGTCAGGACTTAAACCTTCCGGACATCCACTGGGAGGCCCAAACAGCAATCCCCGCAAGGAGCAGGGCCATCTTAGAGGCTCTTCAGGGCATATTCCTGCAACAAAGGGTCGGTGAGCCCACTAGGGGTGGTCCTCACAAATGGGGACAGTGTGGAGGAGGTGGAGGTGGGGGAAGAGCTTGGCACCAGTGGCCACAGGGCTGTCAGGTTCAGGGTGAGAGCGGGCAGAGAGAGGGTTAGGACAAGAACCAAGGTAATGGACTTCAGAAAGGCTGACTTTCATGGAATGAGGAAGGTAACTGGGGAAAAAATGTTGAGGATAGGGGATGTGCAGAGGGTGGAGAAATTATGGGCAGCCATCAAGAGAGGGGTATTTAAAGCCATGGACTCATGTATAGGAAGGGTAAGAAAGAATAGAAGACAGAAAAGACCTCTGTGGTTCACTAGAGAGGTGGCGTTAGGGGTCAAGGAGAAGACTAGAGCATTCAAGAGGTGCAGGAGGACACAAAAGGATGAGGACAGGGAAACCTACAGGGAAAGGAGGCTGGGCAAAAGATAAGGAGGGCTAAGGAGGCCACTGAGGAGAGGATAGCGAAGCAGGCAAGGAGGGGGGACAAAACCTTCTTTAGGTACGTTGGAGAAAGGAGGAGGGCACAGCATGGGATTGGAAGGATAAGGGGAGAAAGTGGAACAATACTGGAAGGGGACTTAGAAAAAGCAGAGGCATTAAACAGCTATTTCGCCTCAATCTTCACGGAGGAAAGGGAGGGTAGGGGACCAGGATGGGTGGGAGGTGACAGCCACAGGCAGGTGGCTGTGGCAGAATTCACTGCTGAAGGAGTAAGGGAAGAGCTGGGTAGTCTTAGGGTAGACAAGACAATGGGGCCTGATGGAATACACCCAAGGGTTCTCAAGAAGGTGAAGGATGAACTGGTGCCACAACTAGCGAGGCTGTTTAACTTGTCCTTGGTCACAGGGGTGGTGCCAATGGACTGGAAGAGGGCAGAGGTAGTCACACTACATGGGGGGTTGGAAGGACGAGGTCAAAAACTACTGTCCTAGTCTTACCTCAGTGGTGGGGAAGGTAGTGGAAACACTACTTAAGATCAGGTTGATAGAATACTTGGAGATGAATGGCATGCAGGATGACAGGCAGCATGGCTTCACTAAGGGAAGGTCCTGTCAGACTAACCTAATAGAGTTTTTTGATGGGGTGACACAGATAGTGGACCAGGGAGGAGCAGTGGACATGGCCTATCTGGATTTCAATAAGGCCTTCGACACCGTTCCACATGGTGGAACGGTACATAAGCTGGACAGACTAGGGGTGGACAACAGGATCACCAGGTGGGTGGAAAACTGGTTGAAGGGAAGGAGTCAGATGGTGGTGGTAAATGGGACACATTCCAGGGAATGGGCGGTGACCAGTGGGGTGCCACAGGGGTCAGTGCTAGGACCAATACTCTTTAACATCTATGTTAGTGACCTAGCGGAGGGCCTGGAGGGATGGGTGTGACTGTTCACAGATGATACAAAAGTCTGCAATAGGGTGGATTCACCTAGTGGGGTGCAAGCCATGAGGCGGGACCTGGAGAGGCTGGAGAGGTGGTCTGACCTGGAAATTGAAGTTTAATACACAAAAGTGCTCGCTGATTCACCTGGGGAGGAAGAATAGGAGGGAAACTTATTCCCTTGGGGACTTGGTGATTAAGGAGAAGGAAACAGAAAGGGACCTGGGGATTATGGTATCGCGTGACCTCAAGGTGGGCAGCCAGTGCAGCAGGGCGGTGGGAAAGGCAAATGAAATGCTGGCCTGCATTGCGAGGAGTTTTAATAGCAGGAAGAGGGAGGTGCTAATGCCACTATACAGAAGCATGGTTAGGCCGCATCTGGAATATGGGGTGCAATTCTGGAGGCCTCACCTACGAAGAGATGCTGAGCTGATGGAGAGGGTGCAGAGAAGGGCAACCCAAATGGTATGAGGGATGCAGAATATACCCTATGAAAGAAGATTGAGAGGGCTGAATTTGTACCCTCTGGAGACTAGGAGGGAGAGGGGGGACATGATTGAGACCTTTAAGTATCTGAAGGGAATAAATAAGGTAGACGGTAACAGCTTGTTCAAATTGGAGAAGGGCGTGAACACGAGGGGTCATAGTCTCAAACTGGAAGGTGGGCAATACAGAGGTAATGTCAGGGGACAGTTTTTCACAGAGAGGGGTGTGGAGGCCTGGAACAAGCTGCCAGAGGAGGTAGTGGCAGCTGAAACAGTGGAGGGGTTCAAGAGGGCTTGGGATAGATTTAAGGGGTTGGGAAAAGAGGGTGGAAGCATAACAGAAGGGGGGAGGTAGGGTGTTGGGCAGTTTAGATGGGCTGTGGTGCCTTTCTCTGCCGTCACACTTCTGTGTATCTGTGTAATACAGATTTCCATGGTGAGTGGCAGACTCATTCCTTTCTATTCTGAATTAATATGCCATTTATAGAGTCTGCTCCCCATCCCATCAGCTTTCTCCATCTTCACAGCAGCTCTGTATTGTTGGTATTTCTTGCTTTTTGAGCTTCCAATATGTACCACAACATTCTGACTTTAATTTTTCTAGAACTGGCAACGTAATAGGGAGTCAGCTTAAATGGACATGGAATGTAAATGGCATATTAATACAGTCATCATTGCTTCAAACATGCATGGGATAGACATAGGGGAATATTAATGTAACCCCCTCCTCTGGAGGGGGCTTACCTGGACTGCTGCTGCTGCTGCCTTCAAGAGGTCCCTGGAATTGCTGCTGCTCTTGCTGCTGGCTTTCTCCCACTTGACCATGTGTGTGGGGGTGGGAGAGAGATAGTGTGGCAGTACTGACATTCTCAACACCTTCTGTGCCCTTTCAGCTGTGACTCAGGCTATAGTTCCTCACCCAGTCACCCAATCCTAGCAGCAGGGGCCAGAACGGACAGGATGCCATTTGTGTTTTCAGGGCATCGGTGCCACAAGGACATCCAGCCACCATTTTGAGTTTGAGCACAAGCTGCAAAGGGGTCCTCCTCAGGGCTTCTGCTCTGCTGGACCCAGCTGCCATGCAACATGCTCCTCTGCCACACGATGAACCCACCGGCTCAACTGGATGGTATCCCAGGAGGGCTTCAACAGAATCTAGGGGCCAGCACATGGGAGGGGCAAATAAATAATCAAAAAGACATTGAAGCACAAGGCTCCTTCAAAATATTGCTGTGTCCATTTTGTTGACCCTTGACCCAGCTTGGCAAATCAGAGGGCTAGAAAGCCAAGGACAAGGAGAAACAAATGACTGTGGGAGGATGGTGTAATCAGTGACCCTTTCACTGTACTGGTAGGCTAAGAAGGCCAGAGTCAGGAAAGAGCAGAAGGAATAATGGACAGTCCTGCCTGTCCAACTGGGCACTGAATTGGAAAAAGAAGTAACTGGGATCAGCTTGGATGTGTGGGGTCTCAGTGAAGCTTTATACCACCATTTGGTCTTGATTCATACCTGCATTTCCTTTCAGATGAACACTGCTAGAACTCCTACTGTGGTGGAGACGTGTGCCTTGGTGTGCCCATGAATGAATATGTATGAAAAGATTCCCATCATTGTAGGAATCAGGGCCCATATGTTCCACTGCCTGGGTCAGTTGTGCAAAGAGTTTGAAGCAAGGAAAGGAAAAGCATTAGTGCCCCTTCATGGACTTACCAGACAAGTTTACACTCACAAAGCCCCTGTTCTGCCTGAGGACAAATCTATGGGAACTGTTTGGTGCCAAGCCTGATCTGAAGTTGTGTTAGCCTCCCAAAAAGAGTGTGCTGTGAAGGGAATAGCAGGCCTCATGTGATCTTGCCAGAATCAGCTGCTGATGTTGGATGGCCCAGAGGAAGCTGGTTTGCCAGATGGACTCATAGTCACACCTAGCATACTGCCAGCTAAAGCTAATGTCAGACAAGTAACATTTCATGTGGCAAATGTAACAGCCCAGGAGGGCTTCAACAGAATCTAGGGGCCACCACATGGGAGGGGCAAATAAATAATCAAAAAGACTTTGAAGCACAAGGCTTCTTCAAAATATTGCTGTGGCCATTTTGTAGACCCTTGACCCAGCTTGGCAAATCAGAGGGCTAGAAAGCCAAGGACAAGAGGAAACAAAGGATTGTGGGAAGATGATGTAAGAGACCATCCAAAGGGGATGGACTCATGCCAGGGTGTATTGTGCTGACCTGGCCATGCAGACAGAAAAAAGGGATAATTCAGCTCCACGATAATTCAGTCCTTTATTGTTTGAGTTTGGAGGCCCCTCTTTGCCCACAAAGTAAAGGAACAGAATTCAAAAGAAGTTGTCACAGCAGACCAACGTTTTCTCCCTGAAGGAATGGGATGTTGGGTGTGCCAAGGGTGTACAGCACCACATCTGGGTCACTAATAAGAGGCCATATTGGGAGTGGTTGAGATGACTGGCCCCCACTGACATAGATGATGTCCAGAAACACTTGCAGGAGATGCTGTCTACAGGCATCATACAGGAATTTAGGGGCCCCCCTATATATCACCAATTGTCGTTGTCATGAAGAAGAGCGGGGCTGTCAGAATAAGTGGGGAGTACTAGACTCTGAACAAAAGAACTGTATCCAACCAATATACAATGCCATGAGTCCAAGTTGTCCTAGATTGCCCGAACAGATGTCAATGGCTCAGTGTGATGGATTTGAGTTCTGGCTACTATTTAATCCCCATGGGCAAGCAAGATTGAGAAAATACTGCCTTCATCTGTGGTTCTATGAATTCTTCCAAATGCCCCAAGGGATCTCATTGGTGCCAGCCACATTCCAATGGTTGATGGATAGAGCGCTGGGTAATGTGACCCAGTTGGAATGCCTTGTGTACTTGTGTGACATTATCATATTCAGTAGAACCCTGGAAGAGCAGGAAGCCTGGCTGTTCAAAGCACTTGACAGATTGGGAGAGTATGGCCTCCAGCTGTCCAACAACAAGAACAGGTTCTTCAGGACTTCAGTCTCGTATGCTGGTCACATCATGTCCTAATCCATACCAATCCTGAATATATCCAGGCCATTATCACCATGCCAAAATCCACAGAGTTGAGAGAACTGTAGAGTTTCTTGAGATTCTTCATCTATTACAGCAGGTTCATTGAAGACTATACCAGGCTCATCAAGGTTATGCAGAACCTGACCAGTAGCCTGTGATGTGGGTGACTGTATGTCAGTGACTGGTCATAAGGGTGATGGCACAATGGCACTGACTATGTGAGGGACCTGGGATTTCTCCTCCTTACCTGAGTTGCACCCCCCGGCATAGGAATCCAAAGTAAAGGGGGTGTGGAGGGTGAAGGACCCCTTATTAAATAACATACTGTTCTTTAGTCCCCCTGGTGGTTTTGCGTCCTTCCGCGGGTCACCATCCTACAGTTGCCCTTGTCACATAGCACCAACCTGACCCAAGGGTATCCTTCTGTCAACTATAAAAACAAGCGGGCACCACTGTGGACACCTGAAAAGGTTTACTATAGAGTACATGAACTGCTTAGTACAAGATAGACCCAAGCTTGTGATAAAGCATTTAAAAAGATAATTAGACAGTTCACCAATGCTCCCATGTTGGCCTATGCAGACTCCGGAAAGCCATATGGGTTGCACACAGATGCCAGTCTCAGTGTTTAGGGTGTAGTGTTAAATCAGAATTGTATTGCACCCAACCAAGATCTGCTATTATAGTGGATTTTATATCTCATTCCTTGGTTGATTTGGCATGCTTCATGGAGACCTGGCTTGGTGATGTGGCTGGTCTGATGTTGGAGGCAAATGTTCCAGATGGGTTCTTTGTGGTGCACTACCTAAAGAAGGATGGGGGTTGTGGTCATCTATTTTAGAATTAAACTGAACCAGATGGTGCACCCAGGGGATTCCTTATTCTTTGAATGCATGGATGTGTGTGTGGGGGGGTGTCAAGGTGCAGGTCACAGGATTCTCCTCATTTATCAGCCCCCAGGACATGTGGGGGGCTGCAAGAAATCACAGTCACTGACAGGGTGTTGGAGTCACTAAGACGGCTTATTCTTGGACACTACAGTGCCTGGGTTGATGACACACTCTCACATTTTGGACGGGATTTCCTCTACGGAATGGAATGGAATGCCTGGGCCTCATACAAGCTGTTACTTATGCGATTCGCCAACATGGGCATGCCTTGGATTTGGTATTCTCCCTGGACCTTGAGATGGAAAACCTCAGGACTGATCTGATTAGTCATTCGGATTATTGTGTCATCAGGCTAATTTTCAGGGCACCCCCTGTAGTCTACCTCCTGTGGAGATGGTTGGATACTGCCCTTTAGCAGGGCTTAGGCCAGATGGACTTATGGTGGTGCTGAACACCTCAGGTATGGCGGTGGCATGCGCTGAAGGATTGGAGGAGGCAGTGGTGACTTATAATAGAGCCGTTGATGCAGACTTTGATCTTGTAGCACCAGTTAGTGTACACCATTGGTTTCACACCTTGACTCACCATGATTTAACAGCAGGCTGAGGGAGATGAAAGCAAGGGGCAAAGTTGAGAGCCTTGTTGGAGGAGATCGAGGGCCCAGGAGGACAAACTGACTTTGAATATTCACTACAGTGAATATCAAAGGGCAATCTCCTGTAAGAAGGCAGAATTCCTGACAAGGGAGATTACTGCTGGAGTGAACTGACTAGCACAGCTTTTTCAGATGGTGGACAGGTTTCTCCATCCTGCCTGTTTGGAGTCTGTGAAGGCTGTTTCATTCACTAAATGAGAGGAGTTTGCTTGGTTCTGTTCAGACAGAGTGCCTTTTATTCAGACTGGGATCTCACCAAGTGGGCTGTCACAGCCCAACAGTGTAGTGCCGCAGGTATGCAATGACAGTTAGTGGTCCTGGGGAGAGTTTCTGCCAGTGTCAATGGAGAAGGCTGGGGAGGTGATCTTGTAGTTGTGGCCAACATTTTACAAATTGGATCTAGGCCCCAGCAGGCTACTAGTGAGCTGTGTCAGGTAGCTGAGCTCAGAGTTTACTGAGATTGTCTGGTGCTCTTTGTCAGAAAGGATTTTCCCATCTGTGTTGAAAAATTCATTGGTGAAGCCCCTCTTGAAGAAGCCATCATTGGAGCCAGGCATCTTGGCAAATTGCCAATCTGTCTCTGACCTGCTATTTTTAGGCAAGGTTATGGAGAAGGTGGTTGTGCTTCAACTCAAGGCACACCTCATGGTCTTTTATATCTATGAGCATCTCCAGTCTGGTTTTAGGTCAAGGCATAGCACAAAAACCTCATTAGTCAGGGTGCACAATGACTCTCTCAGGGAAAGAGATAGAGTCAATTCTTGTCCTTCTCAATCTCTCCTTAGCATTTCATGTCCAGCAAGTGAGTGGAAGAGCAAAGGAGTGGAACAGGCGACTGACATCGTAGGTGTCGGCAGGCATCAGCAGAAAAAAGCAGAGACACGGGGGACTCTGCAGATTGACTAAGGCAAGGTTCCTGCTCACTTCTGTGTAATACTCACTGCTGGGAAGGGTGGAAGTTCAAAGGTACTGTAGACCCAAACTGGAAATAGAAGCAACACCCTATCTAGGCTAAGAATATAAAGATTTAAACAAGGCACAGGGGAGCACAAATAGAAATAAACAAAAAAGGGGAAACTAGAAACACCCTATCAGGGCTAAGGCTACAAAAGTATGTCCAGATAACACATGGAGAATAGAAGTTGAGAATGCTGGGAGTGGTTCAGTGCAGTGGCTGTGGGGCGGCAGTTTTCAGAATGATTTTATGGAGGCTGTGGTGCTGCCTCATCTGCACACACCTCTCGGGGTTGAGGGAAGAGGCTGCTAGACTCCAGGCCAAGTTGACTAGGATTTGTGAGACCTCTTCCCCCCATCCAGAGGCTACCATGTTTGCCTCCGTTACCTCAGAAGGTGTCAGTGAGGAGAAATTGTTGGACTATGGTGGGCTGTAGAAGGGCAGGGGTGGTGGGACAGAGGCACATTCCTCAACTGGTACCACTACAAAATTCCTACACTGCTTTGGCAGAATGAGACTGCCAGAAGGAAGCAACCATGGTAGTGACCAAAGGGAATGTGGAGGCCCTCCATTGTGGAGACCCCAAGGAGGGTGGTAGAGGATCCCAGAGGAGGAGGAAGCAACTTCTGATAGGGGACTGAATTGTGAGGGGGATAGATTTGGGAATATGAAGGGGGGAGAGGCAGGTTAAGTGTGTTCCATATGCCACAGCCCAGAGGGTTGGGAAGTGAATCCTGCAGTTCGCTAGGGCAGCAGGACAGAAGGGAGAGCTTGATGTCATTGTCCACTTGGGGACTAATGATCTGGCTGGGAATGGGGCTAGAGTAGTGCAGTGGGAGTTTAGGGAGCAAGGGAGGGGTCTTAGACAGGTAGCTTGCTTAGCGGCTTTTGCTGAGGTGCTGCCTGTCTACGACAGGGGACAGGAGAGGAAATGCCTCACCAGAAGCTTCAACTCATGACTGAAGGAATGGAGCAGAGAGGAAGGGTTTGGCTACATTGGGGACTGGGGACCCACCTGGGAGGGTAAGGACCTATACAGGTCCTGTATGTGTATGTGCCTCACGACCTCCTTGTGAATGAGCTTGCTTAGCGGAGTCTTTCCTGCAATAAACTTGAACTTGAACCACAGGGGTGATGGCCTGCATTCATCTAGGAGGAGAAGTGCAGTCCTCAGTGGATGGTTTAAAAGTTACTTCAATGAACATTTAAACTAGCCAAGGGGGGGGGGGTGGCAGAAGGAATCAGGAAGTTGGAAACTGCCTCCCCCCACAAGCTGAAGTAGAGAGTAAGGAGAATCTGAGAGGAGAGGAATCCCCCAGGGTGCAAATTAATAAAGAGAACAGGGTGATAGAGATAAAGGGGGAAAGGAACAGGAGCATTAAAAAGAGAGGTGGGAAGGAGGGATGGCAGGAAGGCAGAAAGGGGGGCAACAAGTATAGTGGAATCAAAATCTGGAAGGCCATGTGTGTGACAGCTAGAAGTCTAGGAAATAAGATTTCAGACCTAGAGACCATCATGGCAGAGGCCGATCTGGATATTGTGGCAATTACTGAGTCATGGTGCACTGATAACCATGACTGGGACATGGCCATACCAGATTATACTGTGTTCAGGAAGGACCATGTGTGAAAGAAAGAAGATATGATGCTATATGTGAGGGAAAGCATAAAAGTCATTGAGATACAGGGAATACAGGGGGGGAGCAGAGCTACTGTGGGTTTCCCTGGAGACTGGGAATAGAGCCACTATTCATACTGGAGTGATTTACAGACCTCCAGCACAGAGAGAGGAATTAGATAAGGTACTGGTGGAAGCCATTGGTAAGATGGCAGAAAAGGGAGAGGTGCTGCTGCTAGGGGACTTCAACCTGCCAGATGTGGATTGGAGCCTCCCAGCAGCAGCTTCAGCTGGAAGCAAGGACATCATGGACTCTCTGCAGAGGGCATTCTTTAGGCATCTAGTGTGATGGAGCAATACTGGACCTGGTACTCACTAATTCTAACAGGAACAGTGTTGCAGACATCAAGGCGGGAGGCCCCTTGGGGACCAATGAGCACTGTATGGTGTGGTTCAGTATAAGGACGGCTGTGGAATTGAACCACACAAGGATTAGGGTCCTGGACTTCGGGAGGGAAGATTTTATAACGATGGTGAATGCCTCACGGATGACCTAGCAGGGGTGGGTGACCTGGGTGGAGTGGAGGAACAGTGGGCAAAAGATAAAAAGGAGCATAGTAAAGGCAACAAACTTCTGTGTCAAACAAGTAAGCAAAGGCAAGAGGAAAAAGAGACCACTATGGTTCTCAAAAGAGGTGGTTGAAAAGATAAATGCTAAAAGGGTAGCATTCAGAAAGTATAAGGAGATAAAGAGGGAGGAGGATACAGAGGTGTATAGGGGGAAACAAGAGGGAAGCAGGGAAAGCAGTAAGGAGTGCAAAGGTGCAACCTGAAGTGAGAATAGCCCAGGAAGTAATTTAAAGGGACAAGACATTTTTTAGATATGTAAGTAAAAAGAGGAAGACCAGGGGTGGGATTATAAGACTGAAAAAGGGAAGAGGAGACTGTGCAGAGGGGACCAGGAAAATGCAGACATCCTGCACAAATACTTTTGTTCAGTGTTCACAGAGGAAGGAGAAGGGAAGGGGCCAGAAAAAAGTAACACAAGCTTTGGAGGAAGGTAGGTGGACACTAGTCCTTTTTTTGAGGACAGAGTCCTTAAGGGACATGCTAATCTGAAGGTGGACAAAGCAATGGGGCTAGATGAGGTGCATTGAAGGGTATTGAGGGAGCTCAGGGAAATACTGGCTGCATTTCTTACAGTTCTATTTAACATCTTACTGGAAACAGGAGTGGTTCCAGACGACTGTAGGAGGGTGGATGTAGTCCCACTACACAAAAGTGGTAGCAGAGAGGCTGTTATATAGTGGTCTGCATATTGTAATTGTTATTTGTTCCCTAGTTAGTGTTCACTGTGTAATAATAGTGATATTTAGAGATAGTCCCTTTAGGGGAAACCTGCTACTGTAGTTTCCTCAATGTAGTGAACACCAAAACACCTCAGTTGCTTCTTATCTACTTTATTCTTAAAGGAGAAGTCCACCCAGAATGTGCAAAAACATATGTTATGTAGAGTGTTTTGATATGTATGCTAAATCCTAGTGTGTCCTTCCCTCTGTCTGCTATTAGGAGTTTTTCCTAAATTAGCCTGCTAGCTGTATGGTAGTTTTACAACCCCCGGGGATCTCCATCACAAATAGGTTTATTGGCTTTCTTTCTCCTACGATGCACCTTTGCTCATGTGACAGTGATTTAGCTACGCCCTTAGATTTAGCAGGGTCTGTCACAGATCAGCCACAAAGATAATACTTCTTTCAGATAAGTCACACTGCTAGATTTTGGGTGAGTGTAATCATTGTTTTTTGACATTAGTACCTTGTCCTGCTACGTTACAACCTATAAGGTGATGTTCAGTTTTTACTACTTAGTACTAGTGCAAAAACTGAAAGTGACAGAGGAATAGAGTAAACAGTGACATGATTGAAACACACACACACACACAGCAGAACATAGCAGGACAAGGTACTGATATCAAAAAATAATAATGATTACACTCACCCAAAATCTAGTAGTGTGTCTTCTCTGGAAGAAGTATTTTCTCAGTGCTGAGCTGTGACAGACCCTGTAACAATACACTGGCTTCCTGCAGGGTCAATTAGACATCACACCAAAGAGCATTCTGGGAAGACTGGGGGCCATAAAAGAAACCAGAATGGCAACATCCAAGGGCAATAAAACAGTTAGGGAAAGTTAGAAAAAACATCTCTCACAGCCTGAGGAAAAGAAAACACTGCAAACTGGTTAAAACACAGAAAAAAAGTCTACTACATATCTTTCTGATTTTAACATGGAGTTTTCCTTTAACATCAGTTCTGCTCAACTTCTGCATGGGAAAGTTAATGGAGTCACTGCTGAAGGAAAGGATTAATATATTGAATTCAATGGGTTACAAGAGCCAAGGCAGCATAGTTTCACAAGGGGGGAGGTCATGTCAAATTAATCTGATATATTTCTTTGACTGGGTGACCAAGGAACTAGATCATGGTGGAGCGGTAGATGTGGCCTACCTAGATTTCAGTGAGGCATTCAACACCATTCCATGTAGGAGGATAGCATGCAAGCTGAGTAGTTTAGGAGTGGGCCAAAGGTAGCAAACTGGATAAGAAATTGGATAGGAGATAGTCGACAGAATGTGGTGGTAAATGGAGTTCAACCCAAGGAAGGGAGGGTGGCCAGGGAGGTGTCTCAGGGATTAGTGCTGGGATCGGTCCTCTTTCATATTTTTATAAATGACATTGCAGAGGAGCTAGAAGGGAAGGTCTGCCTCTTTGTGGATGATACCAAAAATCTACAATAAGTTGGAAACTCGGGGGGGGGGAGGTGGAAAGGACGTGTAGAGACCTGAGAAAACTAGTGGAGTGGTTAAGGGTATGGCAGCTGGGTTTTAATGTGAAAATTGCAGAATAATGCACTTCAGGCACATAAACCCAGGGGGTGGAGTACAAAATGGGTAGAGTAGCATTGAGGACCACCAAGCAGGAAACAGACCAGGGATAATCATACTGGATGACCTAATCGTGACCAAGCAGTGTGACAAGACAGTAGGGAGGGCAAGTGGGATGTTGGGGTGCATAGAGAGGGGGGTATTATGAGCAGAAAGAGGGAGATGGTGTTGTATCTGTGTAGATCACTGGTAAGACCCCACCTAGAGTATTGTGTCCAGTTCTGGAGACCACATCTCTGGAAGAACATAGAGAAAATGGAGGTGGTCCAGAGAAGGGTAACTAAAATGATGCAGGGTCTGTATCAGAAGTCCTATGAGGGGGGACTAATGGACCTCAATATGTACACCTTGAAACAGAAGAGAGAGAGAGGGCAGACATGATAGAAACCTTTAAAAACCCAATGGGGGTAAATAAGGTACATGAGGGGAGTATTTTTTAGAAGAAAAGGTGCTCAAGAACCAGAGGAGATGCTATGAAGCTGGGGGGGGTAAATTCAGGAGAGATGTGAGGAAGTACTTCTTCACAGAAAGAGTGGCGGATTCCTGGAACAGTCTTCCAGTGGAGGTGGTGGGGGTAAAAACAGTGGTGGGGTTCAAGATGCATGGGATAAGCACAAAGGAATCATAGTAGAAAGGAAAGAGGAGAGAGAACCAGCTGTAGATTGGGCACAGTCTAATGTAATAATGTAGGTGGGGAGAAATAGGCAGACTGGATGGGCCAAGAGGTCCTTATCAGCTGTCCAAATCTGTTTCTATGTTGTTTGACACTGTGGACCATGGACTTTTATTGGATCAAGTCAGGTAGTACGTACTCTCACTGGAAAAGCCATCTGCTGGTTTGAGGCCTACCTCATGGGCAAGACACAGAGGAGAGTTATAAGAAGTTTCTCCTCGCTGATGGACCTACATTGTAATGTACCACAGGGGTTGTTGCTTTCACCTGTGTTGTTTGCAGTATGCATGTTGCCCCTGGGTAAGATCATTAGACAGTATGGTGTTGGGTTTCAGTGCTATGCAGATGATGCTCAGCTCGATCTGTCTTTTGCACTGAAGACATCTGGTGCAATGGGTGCGCTGAATAAGTGCCTGGCTAAGATCCAGGCCTGGAAGTCATTAAGCTGGCTGATACTTAACTGGATAAAACTGAAGTGCTGGTGATTGAGCCAGGTCAGATGGGGCAGTGGCAGCTGCCGAGAGGAAGTTGGGGCATCGGCTTGGTACCTCTAGGCTCCTGGCCAGTGCAGAGGTGAAGAATCTGGGAGTCATTCTGGACAAGTGGCTGACATCTGAGGCTCAGATGTTGGCAGCAGATTGCCTTCTTAGGAACATCAGCCAGATTCAATCCCTTATTCCCCTGGATGACTTGCCCTCATTGGTGCACTTTTTTGTGACCTGGCGGCAGGACTACTGTAACAGTCTATCAGTCTATGCCTTAGGGTCAGTGGAGGTATGCTGCAGAGCCTGCAGTTGATGCAGAGTGCAACTGCTGGGTTGTTGGCCAGCCTTTTGAGGTCGAGTCATATCTCCCTGGCACTGGGTAAACTGCACTGGCTGCTGGTTAAGTGGTGTATGTTCTACAAAGTTGGGTTATTAACTTATAAGGCTCTCCGTGGGCAGGGTGCAGGTTATCTGAGTGATCTCCTGCACCCTTACATGCCTTCATGTCCCCATCACTCTACTGAGGAGTGCCTCCTGATTGTTCCCAGGGCCAGGCTTAAAACCTCAGGGTACCTGTCCTTTGAGGTCATGGGTCTGGTTCTTTGCAATTCATTCCCAAGGGCACTGAGTGAGGATCCTCAGTGGAGACCTTTAAAAGGGGGCTTAAAACCCATCTTTTTGCACAGACCTATGAGAGTCCCTAAAGGTCATTCCAGTATGATTTTAGATCGCTGTCATGATAGTATGATTTTAAGTAGCTGCTAAAATTTTTATCTTAGTATACTGAGATTTTGTTTATTATTTATTAATTTGGCTATTGTATTTTATTTGTTGTGTATTTGCTGCTACCTCTATTTTGTTGTACTGTTGACCTGAGCCTCCCAGGAAGAGCACATAAAGAAGTAAAATCTACTACTACTACTATCAACAAAGACCCCGGTCAATCACCTATGTCTGTCACTATCAGAAAGAAATTATCCTTTACAGTGGCTGGAGTTTTTATAACTCAAATAGGAAATTACACAACAGCAAAAAAATGTCCTGGACTCTGACTGGTCAGTGTGTGCTTGTTACAGCAAAGTTATCTGAGTACAGCTTCACGGTGTCAAATCCCAACATACAGATGACTACATGCCAGATTGAATAACAAACTATAGCTTCTGTTAGCAAGAGAGCTTGATATCTTATAACTGTAATACAAATGCAAAAGCTTAATTTCATACACAAACCTTATTTACTTGTATTGTTGGGGGGGGCAAAAATTGTTGTCATGGCTAAAACATTTCATAGTTAGGCAGAGAACAAGTGTCAGAACATCTCCTTTATAGCATGGGAACATCTCTCTTATAATATCAGTTTTATAGTTAGATTTTTTATTAGGAAACGCACCACATAGGAATGCACTGCATCATGGGTATGCAAATACACTATTGCCTGGTACTGCATAACACACTACAGTGATAAAAGACAACTGATTATTTGCATACTCATGATGCAATGCTTTCACATGGGAAGTGTTTCCTCAAAAAAAAATTTTTTATTAAATTAAAACGATAAAACTGTACAACTGATACTATAAAATAGATATCCCTACACATAAAAGGGATGTTCCAACACTTGTTCTCTTCCTAGTAGCTATCTACATGTGCTCATTTGTGTCCCCACAATATGTAAGCAGCAACGAAGGAGGGTTCTACTGGGGAATTGATGCATGGTTATGGTTATGGGGTGGGGAGGGGAGTTGTGGCATTAGGCCTTGGCCAACACCTGCCCAACAATGCATTAATTCCCCAGTAGAAGCTGACTCCAGAGAGAATTAATGTGTTTGTAACATGAGAATACTGGCATTGTTGTTGTTGTTTCCGTTTTTACAGTTCTGTTTGGCTTTGTGTAGGCACATTGAGATCCTGTGTATTCACCACGATGTGTGTTCTGTTTGCTGCTGTGACAGCTAGTGGTGGTAGAGCTTGTCCCGGTGACCCCTTGATTAATAGTTGGAGCAGGCATTACCAGTGATTAATCACTGCTCCAACTTTGATCATGTGGTGCATTTTGTCCAATGACGTTGCCTGATTTCAGGCTTCTCTTGTTTGCCATGTTACAAGTATTTGTAAGGGGCACACACCACAGTACACACTGATAATAACCCACTCACCTATTTGCAGACAACTGCTAAACTGAATGCTGCAGGCCGTTGCTGTTGTGAGCCCTTGTTTTTTTCTCCAACTGGGGAGGGTCCTCCCTCAACTCCAGTGGGTCTTCCCCTTAGCTCTGTCCCCCTGTTACTCTATGGGCTTACCATTGACTCTGTCCTCCACATGCCACTCCCTCTCTCTCTCTCCCCACAGAGGATGGCTGGCTATGCCTCACGCTGCTTGGGCCAGGTCCCAAATAGGAGTAGTGCTGCTTTTCGCTGGTATGGGGCATGCAGGAAACCAGCAGTCATTGTGCTGGGGTATTTTTTTCCTTGTGTTTTTTTCTCTCCAATGCAAAGGCAGGGTGTATAATGATGCAAATGGCAGTGCTGTGCATGCACCCTTGTGCAGCACGTTGGGCATCTGCCCTGCCCCCTACTGTACAGAGCCGATGCGCTAACCTCCAATCACTGCTAGGGGCCAGGGCAGTGCTGACCACTAATACCCTCCTTCCCTGGAGGAGGAGAGCTGTATTTGAGATGCTCGATCCTCCTCCCCTCAGCCAACCCTCAAACTCCTGAGGTCGCTCCCAACCTTGGGTTGTGAGCACCACATGTGGTAGCCCTACCGCTGTGCTGGCAGGCCAGTGGTTGTGAGCCCTCTTGACATATGATTACTGTGTGGATTATTGCTTCAGAAAAAACAACATGGATGCTGGCATACTATCCAGAAGACCCCACCCAGGTGTGCCAGGGCCTGAATGGATCCAAATCCCAGAGACTGCCACTCAGGCTTTGTGCAAGGAATATGATACTGAAGAATAGAATTGACAAACTTCGGGGAACCACCTCATCTGGTAGACAACTTGAGCCCCCCTCATTAGACTGCATACCTGTGGCCTATTACAATGTTGTGTCCCTCAGTAAACCCACTTTGCCAGAAATGAGTCCTCAAGACTGGAGGAAAAAGCAAATGGAGGACCCTGCAATCCAAGACATTGTTAAAATCCTCCAAAGAAGAGGACACCCAAAATTTGTCAACGTGAATCATCCTGAAATCTCTCTGCTATAGAAAGAGTGGAGCAGATTGAAAGTGCATGAAGGCATGATTTACAGAGAGCCACAGAGCAATGATGGGCCAAGCTGAAAATAGTTGCTACTGCCTGTCATATTCAGAAAGCTGGCTCTGAAAGACCTGCACAATGAGCACTAGAACTGCACATAGCACTCCAAGTGTAGTCTCACCAAGGACCTGTACAATGGCAGAATGACTTCCCCTTTCCTGGAGGAGATTCTTCTGGCAATGCATCTCAGCATCCTGTTGGCTTTGGCTGCTGCTTTATGGCAATGCACAGAGTGCCTCAGGTCCCTTAGTGATGATTAACCCAGGTCCTTTTCCTTTTCAGAACTGGACACCTGTGCCGCTGCTAACCAATAACTGGCTCCTGGGTTCTTAGCTGCATGGACTTGGTTTGCATTGACATTTTGAGCTTGGAGCCAGAAAAAACATTGCTAACATACTGGTGGTGACAGACCACTACTCCTGGTATGCTCAAGCATTTCCTGCAAAAGACTAAAAGGCCACAACTGTAGCCAATATTCTGGTTGAGAAGAATTGTGTTCATAATTAATTGCCAAAGAGAACTTATTCTGACCAGGGTTGGGATGTTGAAAGTCAGCTGATCAAGGAGTTGTTGTCTCTCTGGGGAATAATGAAGTCACAGACCACTCCCTACCACCCTCAAGGTGATCTGTAACCAGAAACATTTAATAGAACCTTATTTAATATTCTTTGCAAAAACTGCATTAATGCAACATTTAGGGTTCAGGCTAAAGCAAAAAAGTAGGAAAATGTGGTTTTAGGGTTTCTAACCCTAAAACACCACCCACCCCTAAAACAAATCAGGAGTGCTGTCTTCCTTGCAGTTGTCAACCATAAAGCTCACCACATTCTATACAATGCAGAAACATACACACCTAATGGGGTGAGCTTTAGAGTTGGCAACCCCAAGGAAGACTGCACCCCTGATTTGTTTTGGGGGTGGGGTTTTAGGGTTGGAAACCTTAAAACCACATTTCCCTACTTTTTTTTGCTTTAGCCTGACCACTAAATATTGCATTAACGCAGTTTTTTTTTCAAAGAAATTCCTTACTTTTTGAGATAGTATAATCGTATCCTTATTTGATTGTGGGATCGCAGGGCCCTCTGGATCCTGTGCTCCCATCCTTCCATAGATGCATATATGTATGTTGCTGTGGAAGCTCAGGGACCTCTAGGCCCTGTGCTTCAATTTGTAGGAGAACAGCAACCAAATTGTCAGCATAGCCTTCTTATTACCTCACCTCATGTACCCGCTACTAAAATTTTTCAAATCCTCACCAAAATGTGATTCTGCGCCACCGTAACATCATTCCACACCACAGGTGCAAAATGACAGTTTGGTCAAGATTTGAAAACTGACAACTGTCATGTTCATGAGGTGGTGTAAAAAATGGGTATGCTGAAAATTTGAAATCAAAACATTTAAAATTACCAAAGTTACAAGCAAGCGAAGCAAAATTTCAACAGATGTGCATAACGTTGCCATTTCTACATATTTTAGTCCCAAATTTTCAGCATGTCCTTCTTATGACCCTACCTCATGAACAAGGGCAGTGAAAAATTTAAAATCTGCCCGAAAGGTGATTTCACCAAGTGATTGCAAAATCGCCTTTTGGGCTGGATTTGTGTAATTCCACCACCATTGTTCATGAGGCAGAGTCTCAAAAATGCCATGTTGAAAATTTGGTGTCAAAATATGCAAGAATGGCAAAGTTATATATCAAAGTTGAAAACAGCTTTAAAATACATTGAACCGCACTTACCTTACTTTCTCATATTGCAGTCGGAGGATCCAGCAGTAAGACATGTCTTCCATTGGACAGTGATCTTCACCCTGGGACCTGTTCAGGTGAGTGAGTGTGTATGTGTGTGAGGGTGTGTGGAGTGGTGGGTGCACAGAGGGAGTTCGGAGGGGGGGGAAGTCAGATCGGCGAGGGACTGTTTTCTATTTTACAGGGTTTAAAAAAAAGACATAGAGGGACCATGTTCTTTGTTTGAGACAGGATGGTGATCAAAGGTTGGGGGTGCCACTTGACACGAGGGAAAGAAAAAAACTTAACAGGGATTTCGATTGGAGGATGGGGGGGGCACTAGACACCAGGGAAGGATTTAATCATTACGTGGATGGCAATCAGAGGGTGGGGGAGCACCAATGAAAACCAAGGAAAAATAAAATAATTACAGGGACAGTGATCGGAGGGTGGTGGGTGCCACTAGTCATCAGGGAAAAATTAAATAATTAGGGAAAAGGTGATTGGAGGATGGGGGAAGGGTGCCACTAGACACCAGGGAAAAAATTACATAATTAGTGGACAGCATCCAAAATCCTACTTTCATTTACTGGAATCCTTTTCCACATCAAACAAAACAAGCATTTGTCAATAGCAAATGTTGTCTCGCTGGCATTGGCATTGGTGGTGCCAGAGTTAGAGACGCATAATAGGAATGGCAGTGAAGTATTGAAGTGATGCCACCCACCCCACCCTGTAGAGACTGACAGGCATTGGGTGTGCCTTTGGGTCATCACCTATAACGGTCATGCCATTGTACCTCACCCTACCCTGTAGACACTGACAAGTGTCGTGGTGTGCTTTGGGATCTTTGGGCATTATACTTACCCCATTCCATAAAGAAATACGCTGAGGTTGGTGCAGTATAGGAGAATGGGATGAACTTTGTGGCCGAACAGTGCAAGGCACACCACGATGCCTGTCAGTGGCTGCAGGGTGGGGGTGGAATGGCATGAGTATTACAGCTGATGATCCCAAGTCACACCCCTGATGCCTGTCAGTGTCTACAGGGTGGGGTGCTACAGTTGGAAACCCTAACACCGTAGGCGTGTGTTGCTATTTTCACTCCAAATTTTCAACATGGGCTGTTTGTTAGCTGAAAGGTGGTTTTGCACAGCAGCTATGCCATTTGGTGACACAGGGATGAAAACATATTTTGAGCTGTATGTGGAAAATTACAACTTTATTGTTCATGAGGAGATGTAAAAAAAATGGCAATGTTGAAAATCTGGAGTGAAAATATGAAAAATTGGTGAAGTTATAAGCATGCATAGAAACTGTGCAACACACATCCATAACCCAATTATTTTGGGGATTTTTTTAACCACATGTTTAACATAGGCATTTTGGGATCTCCCTTCATGAACAGTGGCACTGTGATTTTGCTAATTTGTCCAAAACGTTGATTTTGCACAGTGACCATGCCATTGTGTCCCACATGTGTGAAAATACATTTAGGGCAGGATGTGAAAAATGACAGCTGTACTGTTCTTAAGGAGGTGTGAAAAATGCCAGTGTTGAAAATCTGGCATGAAACTATTGCACATTTGCTTAGGTACAACGGTGCATGGAAACTGAGCAGCACACACTTGTAATGCAGTCATTTTATGGAATTTCATTATCAAATTTTCAACATAGGCATTTTAGGACTTCTGTTCATGAACAGTGTCACAATAATTTCCTCAAACTGTCCTGAAAACTGATTTTGCACAGCAACCACGCTATTCTGCGCTGGATGTGCAGAAACACATTTTGGCCAGGATATGTAAAATGACAGCCATACTGTTCATAAGGAGGTTTGGAAAAATGCTAATTTTGAAAATCTGGAGTGAAAATATTACAAATTCACAAAGTTACAAGTGTGTGTGGAAACTGTGCAACGCACGCTTGTAAAACAGCCATTTTTGGAATTTTTCCCACCGAATTTGCAACATAGGCTTTTTGAGAGCCCCACTCATGAACAGTGGCACTGTCATTTTGTTAATCAGTCCCAAAAAGTGTTTCCGTGCAGTGACTGCAAAATTACCTTTTGGGAACCAAATAATGCCATGACAGTGCCTGAATTCATGAGGAGGGGTCCCAATAACACCATGTTGAGAATTTGGTACCAAAATTCCCCAAAATGGCTGAGATATGCACCAAAGTTGAAAAAACCCTATTTATGCCATTATACAGGTTACCAGCATATCTTCAGTTTGCAGTCGACTTTGAAGAGTGCAGACGTGTTCCTGGTCCACCGAAGATCATCGCGCCAGACTCCAGAGGTAAGTATGGGGTGAGTGGGGTGTGGGGAGGCAGGGTGCACAGAGGGTGAGTGCGGGTTGGGGGAGGGGGCAGGAAGACCACAAGGGACTGTTTTCTTTTTTACAGGTTTAAAAAAAAAAACATTGGGGAACAGTTTTTCTTTTGCAAGGGATTTGGCATGCTTGGGTGGACTCCCAGTGTGCCACCTAAGTGTTTTTTTTTGGGGAGGATGTTGTAGCCGATGGGAGATTGGGCACCCCCATTGGCACATACTGAAGAGGGCACTAGCCGAGGGGGATTGGGCACCCCTCAGCACACACAACAAGGGGGGAGACATTATGCCAACAGGGAGTGGGCTCCCCTGTTGGCAAAATAAATGGGGATGGGGGATAAATGGCAACAGGGATTGGGCCCCCCATCGGCAAAGAAAAATTGTTTGGGGGTGCATGATGCTAAAGGGGATTGGGCACCCCCACGGCATACATTTTAAATGGGAAGGGATCATTATGCCAACGGGGAGTGGGATCCCCTGTCGGCATTGTGACAGGAGGCTGTGGAAGTCACTGCCGCCAAGTTGCATGCACGTCGGGAGGTGTGTTGTGGTCTCACTGCATGAGAGCTTCACTCTCATTGCAGCAGACCTTTTCTAAGATCTGGTGGACAAATTAGGGATGTGTGATGTCAACTTCTGCTGCTGGCTGATTGGGAAATGAGGGACGCACCTACTGCTGTGTGCCCTGCATTCTCCCAACAGTGACCGCACCTCCAAATCTGCTACTACCGCAATATGTTGACTGTGCATGCGTGAGCCAACATAAAAAGGAAATGAAAAAAGATCCCTTCAAATGAAAAAAGAATCTCAAAAAAAAAACCGAAGTCCACAATCTTTTTTCATATGGAGGGATCCTTTTTTGTTTAAACGAAATAGCATATGAAAAGGATCCTGTTTTTCATTTGAAGGATCCTATTTCATTTAAACAAAAAGCATACTAAAAGGACCCTTCAAATGAAAAAGAATATGAAAAATCTAAATCCAAAATCTTTTCATTTGAGGGGATCCTTTTCGACACATACAAAAAGCAGGAAAAACTAAGTCCAAAATCTTTTTCATGAAGGATCTATTCAGATTACTAAAAAGCCCATGTGAAAAACAGAAGTGAGACACAAAAAGGATGGATAAAAAATGCATTTGGGGGTAATTTTTCCACCAGTGAAGTGCATAATCCACCTAACAACATCCCAACGAGCATGGTACATGTGTTGGTCTCTGTGCAGGCTGTTACATTTTGGGATTCATTTATTTTTTGTTTAAAAATGGAAAACAAGATGGCAGCAAATGAAAAAAAAGATTTTCCCTGATAAAAAAGGATTGGTCCCATATGAAAAGGATTCTTTTTTTTGTTTCATGCAGCTATCTTGAAGTGCTTACTGAGCATGCTCAGAACCCTCAATGTTAAAATTAAATAACGTTGGAATGGATTAATATTGTTTCACCAAACCAATGAAAGGCACATCTGTGGGCCAAGTTTTTCTACTCTGAAAATTTCAGACCAAAGTTCCAAACTGTCTAGGTGCAAGGCGATGACAAAAAAACAGCAAAAAAATTGTGATTTTGTTTACATTTTTTTCACTATTTACATCTCAGAATCCGCACATCCAACTAGAACGAAACTTGGCATGTCAAGAGATCTACCACATGAAACTGTGCATGCAAACTTTTGTGCAAATCTACTGAATGGTTGTGAATATATTAAATTTTAAAATGTGAGATTTAACATAGAAACTCCTGCTCAACTCTAAATATAGTAGCACTGCTGCACCACTATAACGTTGGACATGTTGGACACTCAGAAAATATCTAATTGGAGTCAACAAGTGAGCATGCTCATCCATGTACACAACTGAACTCACAGTGACACCATGGGCAGTCCACACATCTGTTCTTGTTTGCAAGGGAAGCCAGGCTCCCATTGGACCTTGCATTTGGAGTATCATCTGGTGGAGACAGTTCAGAGACTTACTCTAGGTGTGTTCAATGACAAAATCAGCAGTTGGATGATACCTACAGGCTGGCTGCTGAATTGTCTACAAAGAGAAACTTGGCAAACAAAATCAGATATGACAAACATGTCGGAGGTCACGAGTTACACCCAGGGACCACCCAGGCCACCACCACTACCTCAGAGGTTGCCAAGAAAGAGGAGTGGTTGGACCACGGTGGGCTCATGGAGGGTGAGGGTGGTGGAACAGAGGTGCATCCCTCCAGTTGTGCCTCTCCACAATTCATTCGCCACTCTGGCAAAGCATGGTTCCTCTATGGAGGCATCTGCAGTGGAGACCAAGGAGGATGCTGGGAACCTCCACAATGGAGACCCACAGGAGGGTGGCCTAGGACCCCACAGGGAAATGAAACAACTCCTGGTGGGGGACTCAGCTGTCAGGGGGTAGAACTGGGGGAAGGAGGGGAAAAGGAGGTAAGGTACCTGCCCAGCGCCAAGGCTTGGAGGGACAGGAAATGAATCCTCAGGATCGTGGGAGCAGTGGCAATGGGGAGGGAGCTGGATGTCATTATCCACCTAGGGATGAAAGACCTGGCTGAGAATGGGATCAGAGCAGTGCAACAGGAGTCTGTGGAGTTGGGGAGGGGCCTTAGACACATAGCACACACGGTAAATTTCTCGGAAGTGCTACCTGTGTGTGGCATGGATGAGGCTAGGGCACTCCGCACCATGGGATTCAATGACTGGTTGAAAAGCTGGTGCAGAGCTCAGGGAATTGGCTTCATTGGGGACTGGGGCTCCACCTGGAGGGATGCAGGCCTATACAGGTGTGATGGTCTGCATCTATCCTGGAGGGGAACCAGGATCCTAGGTGATAGGTTTGAATGCTTCAGTGGCAAGCATTTAAACTAGTCATGGGGGGAGGCACTGAAGAGGAGAAGGGAAATCCTAACCTTCCCTCAAAAATCAGGGTAATTAGTGAGGTAAACACCAAAATAGAGCAATTGATAGGGAGGAGGGCAGGGGTAAATGGAAAAAAAGACAAAGGCAGTAGGGACAGGGATGGGGCCAAAAGAAATAAAGCCATAAAAAATGGAGGGTAATGAGTACCAATGCCCGTAGTCTAGGTAAAAAGCTCCCTGAAATGGTGGCCTTGATGGAAGAGGGATGCCTGGATGTTGTGGCAGTCACAGAAACATGGTACACAGAGAATTATGACTGGGATGTCAACATACCAGGGTGCACAATCTACAGGAGGGACAGGGAGGGAAGAAGAGGAAGAGGAGTAGCTTTCTATGTAAGGGAAGGGATCAAAGCAACAGAACTAAAGGGCAAACAGGGAGGAGATAAGGCACTGTGGGTCACCCTGGAGACTGGAAATGGCTCCACAATCCACACAGGGGTGGTATACAGACCCCTGTCTCGGGGGAGGAAATGGACAAGGAAATGATAGAAGGCATCCTTGGGATGGCAGAGAAAGGGGAGCTATTGCTCATGGGGGACCTGAATATGCCAGATGTTGATTGGAGCACCTTTGCTGCAGCCACATCCAAGAGCAGGGCCATTCTCGATGCCCTACAGGGGTCATGCCTCAGACAGCTAGTTTTGGAATCCACTCGTGAGAGAGCAATCTTGGACCTGGTTGTCTCAAATGGGGATGGAGAGATGATCTCTGATCTTGAAGCGGGTAGCCATCTAGGAACAAGCGACCATCAAACAGTGTGGTTCACGATAAACTTTGCTGTAGAGTCAAGCCACACAAAAGTGAAGGTACTGGACTTCAGGAGGGCTGATTTTGTCAAAATGGGAGAGTGCCTCAGAAAAGCACTAGCAAACAGGAAAGAAGGTGGGGTGGAGCAACATTGGGGAAACATCAAAACCACCATCACAGAGGCAACAAGTCTTTGTGTGAAGCAAATAAACAAATCAAAAAGAAAGAAATAACCACTATGGTTCTCAAAAGAAGAGGTAGGGAAGGTAAGGGAAAAAAAGAGAGCATTTAGGAAATATAAGGAAACACAGAAGGAGCAGGACAAAGAACTGTACCAGTTAAAGCAGAAGGAAGCAGGTAAGGCAGTCAGAATAGCAAAGGCCCAAACCGAGGAAAAGATAGCCAACTCAGTTAAGAAGGGGGATAAAACCTTTTATAGGTACATTAGGGAGCAAAGAAAGACTAAGGCAGGGATACTGAGGCTGAATAAAGAGGAAGGTGGTTGGGCAGAGAGCGACAGTGAAAAAGCAGGGATATTGAACGAATACTTATGCTCAGTATTCACAATGGAAAAGCAGGGGGAAATACCTAATCCAGTCAATAGAAGCACTCTGGATAGGGGGGTTGATATTAGTCCTTTCACAGAAGAAAGGGTTCTGAAAGAACTCTTAAAACTGAAGGTAGATAAAGCAATGGGGCCTGATGGGATTCACCCCATAATTTTAAAAGAACTAAGGGAAGAACTAGTAACATCACTGACTACCCTTTTTAATAAATCATGGGAGGATGGGGTGGTACCTGAGGACTGGAGGAGGGCGGATGTGATTCCCCTTCACAAAAGTGGGAGCAAGACAGAGGCAGGAAACTACAGACCTGTTAGTTTGACCTCAGTGGTAGGAAAAATGATGAAATCACTTCTGAAGTAAAGAATTGTTGAATACCTAGAGGCCAGTGGGGCACAAGACCCAAGACAGCATGGATTCACAGCAGGAAGGTCATGTCAAACAAATCTAATTGATTTCTTTGACTGGGTGACCAAAGCAGTAGACCAGAGAGGGGCTGTGGACATGGTCTACCTAGACTTTAGCAAGGCATTTGATACAGTCCCACACAAAAGATTAATAAACAAATTAGCCAGCCTGGGAGTGGGTCCTAGGGTGGCAGCCTGGTAAAACACTGGTTGGACAACAGGACACAGCGGTAATAGTAAATGGAGTCTACAGTGAAGAAAGGAGGGTTACTAGTGGGCACCGCAGGGTTCTAGCACTGGGGACGGTCCTTTAATGTCTTTATAAGTGACATTGCAGAGGGACTGGAAGGGAAAGTATGTCTCTTTTCAGATGACACAAAGATCTGCAACAGGGTTGATACACAAGGGGGGTGGAAAGGATGAAAAGGACTTGGCAAGGTTGGAGGAATGGTCAAATGTATGGCAGCTTAGATTCAATGCAAAGAAGTGCAAAGCAATGCACCTGGGAAACAAAAACCCAGGGGAAGAGTACACAATGGGGGGTGAGATACTGACAACAACAAAAATGTAAAGGGACCTGGGGGTAGTCATATCAGATGACCTAAAGGTGGGCCAGCAATGTGAGAAGGCAGTAAGGAGGGCTGGGGGGATACTGGGATGCATAGGAAGAGGCATCTTCAGTAGAAAACAGGAAGTTGTTTGCCCTCTGTACAGACAGTTGGTAAGACCATATCTGGAGTACTGTGTACAGTTCTGGAGACCCCATCTCTGCAAAGACATAGACAGGGTGGAGGCTGTCCCGAGGAGGGCAACCAGAATGATGCAGGGTCTGCATCAGAAGACATATGAAGAAAGACTAAAGGAACTAAAGATGTATAGCCTCGAGGAAAGGAGGGAGAGGGGGGACATGATAGAATCCTTCAAATAGTTCAAGGGAATCAACAAAGTCCAAGAGGGTAGCATCTTTCAGAAAAAGAAATGTGCAAAAACAAGGGGGCACAATTTGAAGATAGAGGGGGGACGGCTCAGAGGTAATGTGAGGAAGTATTTATTCACAGAGAGGGTTGTGGATACTTGGAACAGCCTTCCTGAGGAGGTCATAGAGTCAAAAACAGTGGGGGGAATTCAAGAATGCATGAGACAAACATAAGGCAATTCTAGTGCGGGGTAGGAGGAAGTAGGCTGTTGGTTAATTAGGATCTGCAGCTTATCCGTTAGGTAGGGAAATGGGCAGACTAAGTGGGCCAAGCGGTCCTTATCTGCCGTCACAGACTATGTTTCTATGTTTCTGTGTTTCTATGTTTGGAGATAGAGGGCTCAATTTTCAAAGGTTGATGCAGGGCTTCCGAAAAGCCCTGCATCATCCCCATTCTTTGATGCAGCTGCGGCAAACTCCTTTGGCACAACTTCACCCGATTTTAGTACATTGCGTGCAGTTGTGACACTTTATACATTTTACGGTGGCCTGTGCAAAATATGTGGTACAAGTCCCTGGTATACAGCATGCCACAAGTTAGACCGGGGGGGTTGATCTAACTTGCAGTATGTGGTGCATGTGATTGAAAATCCCGACTGGCACCAGGAGAATGCTGCAAGCTCCATGCGCCGTTTGATCGATGTACCAGGGACTTGCAGCATTCTCAGGCTTTTAAAAATCGAGCCCCAAGTCTTGGTTCAGAACTTGGAGATACCTGGAAAGCATAACATTGCAGATCAATATGGCAGCATCCAATTTATGGTCACAGACAAATGTGTGAACTTGTCAATATACTGAGTTTTCCTGGGGGGGTCACCGTAGAAGTAAAACTTTGCACGGCAACCATTTGCTCCCCATTGAACACTCAAACATGTCAAATCTGACAATGGCCAGTACTCCACCACAGTATGGAAACTAGAGGTTCTAAAAGACACAGTAATGAACCTAGTCAGCCTGCAACCAGCCTAGATGATTGTCCACTCAGTCCTCCAGAAAGTACTTTGTCTGAACCAACACCCAATGCAACAGATTTGTCTGAAGAAGAGGACGACCTTGTTTGTTATCATTCCACTGCAGACTATTCCTATCTGTTAACTGCTTCTGATAACTGATGGATGCCAACTACTCCACCCACCTAGTTAAATCCAGATGCAGAGTCTTTTAAATTCCCAGTTAGACCAGCTATCTCTGAACTACAGCATGTGTAAGATCAGGCAGAATCTGTCCAAGAACCAGATATTGTAATTGTGCCAGCTCACTGTGAGAAACCACGTTCACTACCCAGGGAGGAGGGACATGCAACCTCATTTGTCTAGGAACACAAAGTCCCATTCTGACATTCAGAAAGGCCTATAGCACCCATTTTGAAGCTCAGTTATGACACTCCTGGTGCCCTCACTGAACTGACCTTGTATGTACTGCACTGTGGAATCTATATCACACCCCCTTCCATATCCAGTATTGAGTTCAATGGTCCTATGTAATAATGTTGGGATGCAGAGTACTGGAAATGTTGGTCATATAGGAACAATTGTCTATGCAAAAATGTCTGTGAAACTGTTGTTAATTCTGAACCTGTTAATTTTGTTATGTGTCTATGGACCCTGTGAATAGCTAGCTAGGAATTTTAAACTTTACATAATTTGTTTGGAGATTTTTTTGCAATGCATATATATTGTTTTTTTATTTGTTGTATTTAATTGTAAGTTTACCATCTGTGTGGTGTCTAGAGCCTTGGAAAGGTGCCTAGCAAATACATTTGCCTAGCTTTGACTTGCATTTGTCGAGGTACAACTCTTAGTTGTGGTTGTTTTGTGTCTGTTAGAAATACACTGGTTGACACTCATGGATTTGCCAGGGTGACAGTTTGTGACTCAGAAAGAGTGTAAAACCATCCTCAGAAGAGCTTATTTGGACTGCTACTGCCACCCTCCTGAAGTCCCTGGAATGGCTGCTGCTCTTGCTGCCAGGGCACTATTGCTTGACCATGTGTGTGATGGTGAAAGAAGAGAGAGAGAGAGAGAGAGAGAGAGAGAGAGCGCGCAGCAGTATAGACATCCTCGGTGCCTTCTCTGACCTTTCAGCTGCAGCTCAGGCCATTGTTCATTACCCATTTCCCTGATCCTAGAAGTAGGGACTGTGAGGTAGAGGTGGGCAAGCCAGGAATTTTTCACCAAAAGCTAAGCCAGAGCCAAGCCATGGTTAGGCTTTACTCTACAAGCCAAAACACAAGCCAAGACCAGGCTACTGAATGCTGTTTTCCACATAGGAGTTCAATATTTCAGACACTATGACTGCTCAGGCTGACAAAAATGCTTACTTTGATCATATCTGGCTTGGCTTGATCTTGGTTCTCAATTGCTTATAGAGGTCGAGCTGAGCTCAGTCAGGCACTAAGCTCGAGCCAGGCTCAAGACTGCTCTGGCTTGCCACCTCTACCAGGAGGAACAGGATGCCATTTGTTTCTTCGACACATTGGTGGCACAAGGACACCCATCCACCATTTTGAGGGGGAGTTTACACTGTAAAGGGGCTCCTCCCCAGTGCTCCTGATCTACTGGACCCAGCAGCCATGTGACCTGCTCCTCAGCTGCACCACAAACCTACTGGCAGGCCAGGAGGGCTTCAACAGAATCTAGGGGGCCGGCACATATGCGGGAGCAAATAAATACTCAAAATCAAAGACTTTGGGAAATGAGGTTCCTTCAAAATATTGCTGTGGTCATTTTGTTGACCCACGACCCCCCATCTTGGCAAATCATAGGGCCAGAAAGTCCAGGACAGGGGCAACAAAGGATTGTGGGAGGATGATGCAATCAGGGACCCTCCCACTTGACTAGCAGGCTAAGTAGGCCAATCAGAGTGCATGACAGAGCAGAAGGACTTATAGACAGCTCTGCCTATGCAATGAGGCCCAGAATTGGAGGAAGACATTTTTAGGGTCTCAAGAAGCTTGGGAAAGTCTGAATAAGACACTGAGGTGTTCCGACCTGCTGCTTGGGAGACCAAGCGAGAGGCCTAGCCAGGCCAACAATCCTGCAAGCCTTAACCAGGGTTCATCCTGTAAACTAACTGTGAGCCTTATCCCAGGACTATGCTGTTCAGAGGCTATGACATAGAAAGGCTGTTATATTGTGAAATCTGTGAAGCTGTGCCAGATGAGCACCTGCTGGAAGAAACCACTGAGAGTTTGAGCCTGTGGGGCAGTGCTGCATACTGAAGCCACTGAGCTGTACCAAGACAGAGACCTGCATCCCACCCAGGTTGTTCCAGAGCCAGGTAAGTGGCCTGAAAGCCCTTATCTAGGGGAGTGGATCGGGGAACACAGAGCCATGTGGTGTGTGCCCTTAGTACATTAATAATCTTGATCCAGAGGGAAGTGGGACCGTGGGGGTTGCTTCTGGAATCTAGGCTCCTTGAGAACTGGGGATCCACTGTGTAGTGATCCTCTGACTGACAGTGGAGCCATAAGGGCTGTGACTTGAGAGGTGTTAGCCATAAAGGCTGTATCCCGAGAAGTTTGAGCCATAAAGGCTCTGCTGCTGTAGAACGTCTGTGGGAATCTGAAGTGCTTCATCCCCAGGCTTCTGGGGCCATTTTCTTATTGCTGTCCCCTGCCCTGACTAAACTGCTACATTCATGTGTCACATGAGTGCTGGCTGGAGTCTTCTGTGCTCTTCCAAATTTGGTTTACAGTTACTGTATTTGGATTACAAGTTAGTTTACATACATTTTCCATTTGGCTTTCAAGTTCTTTAAATTGTGCGCTAAGCACACAATGGCTGATGGGGGGGTTAAATTGCAAGGTTGCTAATTCTCAAGTGCTCCACTGAAAGAACCTGGGCAACCTAACTATCAGGCCTGCACTGGGACTCTAGTGTAATTCCTGATTACCCAGCATCATTGGTTATTGTGCCATACTTGAAATTGTAGTTTTACTACTGGCACAAGCTGAAGAGTTACTACACTCTGTATAGTATAATTCCTCTTTTTCTCCCCCTTGACTGGGCAGGTGCATCATGGATGATGTGGAAATCTGAGAGTGTAATAGTGGGTGGTCCAGTCCAGTGTAGAGTGCTGGGTAGGTACTGCATCCCGGGAGGTGCTACTACACACAACATCTGGCCCACTTATGCTCTCTGGATAGAGGCACTGCACTATTTATTATTTATTCTGGGACTAACCCCTCCTACCGCAGGAGAAAGAACGAACCCTACTCTCTTAACCAGGTGAGCTCTGTACAGTCACCAGGCAGGGTTGTGAACCCAGACATGGCAACCTAGGGCTTACACAGCAGTAAATAGTCAGAAAGGGGGGAGTGTCACTGGAGACCATTTAGCATCTGCAGAGACAGACTAGGCAGGGACCATCTTAGCAGACTGGGTGGACCAAGCGGTCCTTTTCTGCTGACAAATTCTGTATTTCTATGTTTCTGTGTAACCTCAAGTGTGTTGTGTGGCACAAGGCATTACTAAGTGCCTGCAACCACAAAAGAAGTGCTGTTACCCCACCACAAAGCACACCCTTTAGAGTCATATTGTTATTATAAAATAGGTCTAAGATTTTTTTGGGTGGTGGTGATAATAAAATGCACAAACATAAAATAATGTAAAGCTGGACCACTGGCATAATGGGTAACTCTACCGCATGTGTTGCCTATGGCACGGGTTCAGGAATGACCCCAGAGTGTCGGAGGGTCAGATGAGGGAGGAGGTTTGAGCATCCAATGCACTTCTCTCCTTCTCTAGGGTGGGTGGCAGCTGTTGGCAGAATTCAGACTCCTAGTGGCAGCTGAAAGTCAGTGCACCTGATGCCTCAGCATGTGCTGGGAGTGGAGAGCAGATCCAGTGGTTTGCTAAGACAGTAGATCACTGTAGGGAGCTAGATGCCATCGTCCACCTGGGGACAAATGACCTGGCAAGGGATGGGTAGGGGTAATTTTAGGGAGCTGGGGAGGGACCTTAAGCAGGTAGGATATATGGTTGTGTTCACAGAGGTGTTACTTGTATATGACCAAAGGGAGGACTGGGCATTCCACACTAGGACTTTCAACAACTGGTTGATGGCATGGTGCAGGGAGGAGGGTATCAGTTACATTGGGAACTAGGAGCTAGCCTGGGAGGATGTGGGCCTCTATAATGGTAATGGCCTGCATCCTACTAGGAAGAGGGCCACAGTCCTTAGTGGGAGGTTTAAATGTTACTTGGATGAGCATTTTAATTAGCTAGGGGTGGAGGCTGTATTACTAAGGGTGGCAAAAAGTGCCCCCCCATGATAATTAGGCAATAAGACATGATGTGGTGTGCATTTACGCTATGATAACCGCACTCCTAGGGGTGTAGTTAGGCACGAGGCTGAAAGCCAAGCACCGGTCACCCCTAGGAGTGCGGTTATCACATCATAATGCACAACCCCAGAGTGTCTTATTGCGCTTATAAAGAGGCCCTTTAATTTTAGTGGCTTTTTTTAATTTAAAAGCACTTTTTTTTAATAATTTTTTAATTTTTTTTATTTCATCTAGGATTACAATACCTTTGAGCCGAGGCTCTTTTACAAAGGTGTGTGCAACAGCCATCATTTTTAGTTACAAACATATAGTCATTGACTTACAGACATGTAATAACCAGTACAAAGTCATGAGCTATAAGCAAGACATGGAAGGAGGGAGGGTGGGTGGGTGGGGGGAGTGAGAGGTAGGAGATCAAGGGGGGTGGAGGGCAGGAGGTAAGGGGAGTACGGGAGGAGGTTGGGGGCAGGAGTGGAGATACGGGGGGGGAGGTGGGCGAGGGTGGGAGACAGTACAGCCAGGGGGCCTTGTCGAGGGAATATGACAGGTAAGGTGCTAGGGGTGCAAAGACTGATTGTAAGTGCTGGGTGCTGGGGCATGTGCAGCTGGAACGGTGAAAATGTTAAGATGGGCAATCACAAGATGCAAGCAGTAAGAGGCACAGCTTGGACTTGAAGAGGCCAAGTGTTGGAGCAGTCACTATGTCACTGCCAAGAGAGTTGAGCCAGTTGGATGCCCTATAGGCGAGTGATCTTTGTCCTTGTGTCATGCGACATCGTAGGATAAGTAGTAGATGGGAATTGGATCTCCTTGTAGTGACGTTCCTATGTCTAGGCTTAAGGAGGGCACAGACACCAGGTGGGGCAAGCCCCATTATAATTTTCTTGGCCGTAATGCAGGTTTGGTATTTTATGCGCTTGTCCAGTTGAAGCCATCCAGATTGGGAATAAAGGTCACTTGTGTGGGTACGGCGATGTGAATAAAATAAAAATGTAAATGGATATATGTTTTTAACATAAAATAGTCCTTCCACCTACTATGGCTACATTAAAGTAAGGATTATATTACTAATGATAGTATTAATAAGAATACTAATTACAGTTATAGTGATTTAATTTACTGTGAATCAGTAGTTGTAGTTTTATTTTACATTATTTTATACTCTGTGTTCCTCCCTGCCCACTGAAGCACTATTAGCAGGCTAACTTAGCATTTTCCTTTTTTTTTTTGTAAGTCCTGCTGTTTTTATGAAGCGTTCCTCATTTTGCATATTTGTTTCACATTTTGAAGGACAATTTGGGGAATTAAAGGGTCAGAGGTATGGCCCTTACAGTCGTTTGCACAACCTTGAAAGACTAAAGCAAATGCAATAGATCCTTTTTAAAACTAAGTTTACATTAGAGAGAAAAGGTCTATCGGTATCCAGTGTCCAGTTTCAGTTTAAACCATGTTGTGGGCTGAACCCTTTCCTTTAAAACAGAATAGATGGGATACAGACCTGAATGAAACATCTCATCGGGCTCTATGTCAGGCAGCATACTGTATTTCTTTCATCCAGGTTGGCACCACAATACCTGCCCATGCATGAAGTGCTAAAGTTGTGTGCGGCTTCAAGCAGACCAGTGATGTGGCCACTCTGTGTGGCAAAACATCCGACACAGAAGTAAGGCATGCTGAGATGTACACCCACTCAAACCACCCCCCACGCTTGCCTCACTCTCTCAATTTTAAAAATGTGTAAGCCTGTTAATTATGAAGCCACTTAACAACTTGCCACCACAGAGCAGAAAATAGTGGTTTGAAAACTGTGAAGTAGAGACTGCTCTGTATAGTGGCCGATTAGGAACATGCTCACTCCTAAGTCAAATGGGCTGATGGTTGCACAGTGGATGAGAAAATCTGAAAAAAAAAAAAACGTTATTTCTTCCTGCTGCTTTGGGGAGGGGGGGACACAGCAATAGTAATCAACGGAAAGGGTAGAGAACTGCTGCCTGGTTGCCACACAAGAAAACTAAAGTGATTTTCTAAAATGTTAGTGGGCTAAAACAATGGTGATGGCAAACTTCTAAAACATTCTGAAAAGAATATTTAAAATGAATTAATAAGCCATCAGGTTCTGTTCTGTGGCTGTTTTACTGGAACTAGTTATTTAGAGTGCAATATTGTCCCATATTGCACTATAAATAACTAATCAGATTACTCCATTGGTCTCTGCCATTTTATAAAGCAACAATGATGGAAGACCCAAGGGGAAAAAAACTCCTCCAAGGCAGAGGCACAAGAAGAAAGGAATGCAGACAAGGCAGAGGACAATGATGTATGTCAAGAATGCAAGAAGAGAGAAGTAAAAGAGACAAAAAACGGAGAAGGTAATGGGGGGGCAGGAGGAGCTCCAGAGAGCAACACAGGCAGAAGTAGAGGAGATGGATTGCAGGCAGGTAACAAGGTATGGAAAGCCATGTGCACCAACACAAGAAGTCTGGGAAATAAAATTCCAGAACTGGAGGCCATCAGAGAGGAGGCTAGCCTGGACTTGGCGGCCATAACTGATCCTGGTACACTGCCAATCATGACTTGGACATGGCCATACCAGGCTACTCTCTGTCCAGGAGAGATAGGGAAGGAAGGAGGGGTTGTTCTATATGTGAGGGAGGGCATCAAGACTGTGGGGCACCTAGAGGAAAAGGAAGGTCTGGAGGTGCTGTGAATCATCCTGGATACAGGAGCTGGGGCCACTGTCCATTCAGCAGTTGTATACAGACCTCCAGCACAGGGTTAAAAGTTGGATAAGGAATTAGAGGAAACCATCATCAGGATGGTGAAAAAGGGGGAGGTGCTGCTAGTTGGGGACTTCAATCTGCAAGGTGTGGATTGAAGCCAGCAGCTTTGGCAAGGAGCAGGCTGTCCTTTACTCCCTACAGGGGGTGTTTCTCAGGCAGCTAGTCAACGAACCCACTGGGGATGGGGCAGTGCTGGATCTGGTACTTACAGACTGGGACAGCATTGCAGACATCATAGTAGGCTGCCTCCTAGGTACCAGCAATCACCGTACAGTGTGGTTCAACATTAAGAGGGGAGTAGAAGCAAACCATGCAATGACAGGGGTCCAGGACTTTAGAAGGGCAGATTGTAAAGAAATAGGATACTGCCTCAGAGACTACCTAGTAGGGGATGAGTGCCAGTGAGGGGTAGTGGAACACTGGGGTAAATTTTGGGAGGGCATAATTAAGGCAACCATCCTCTACATGAAGGAAGTGAGCAAAATCAAAAGGAAAAAAAAGACCATTATGGTACTGTAGGGAAGTGGCCATGGAGTTGAAGGAAAAAAGGGTGACATTCAAAAGGTATAAAGAAAAGAAGAAGGGGGTAGACAGAGTGGTACACCCAGTAAAACAGAGGGAACCAGTTAAGATAGTGAGAGGAGTAGAGGTGCAGAGGAAAGGATAGCCAAAGGGGTATCTAAAAGGGATAAGCCTTTCTTTAGGTACATAAGTGAGAAGAAGAAAACAAGTGGAGGGATAGTGAGGATAAGGAGGGAAGCAGGGGGAGACTGCACAGAAAAGGATCAAGAAAAAACAGACATCTTAATCAGGTACTTCAGCTCAGTCTTCACAGTGGAGGGAGGGGATGATGTACCAGCAGGGAGCAGCAGAAACAATTGGGATTGTGGTGAGACAGGTCCATTTCAGAGGAAAGAGTCCTGAAGGGACTTGCAGCTCTGAAAATGGATAAGGCTATGGGACCACATGGGATACACCCAATGGTACTAAAGGAACTGAAGGAGATCCTTGCTGCACCACTGATTGCCTTATTCAACAGCACACTGGAAGCAGGCATGGTTATAAAGGACTGCAGGAGAGCAGACATGGTCCCACTCCATATGAGCAGCAGTAGGGATGAGGCTAGAAACTATAGACCAGTCAGTCTCACATCAGTGGTGGAGAAATTAATGGAAACTCTATTAAAGGAAAGGTTAATAGAGTATCTTGATGCAAGTGGGCTACAAGACCAAAGGCAGCATGGCTTCTTGGGGGGAGGGGGCTCATGACAAATTAATTTGATTGATTTCTTTGAGTGGGTGACCAGAGAAGTAGACCAGGGGAGGCCAGTGGACATGAACTATCTAGACTTTAGCAAGGCCTTGGACACTGTGCCACGCAGCAAACTGATAAAGAAATTGTGCAGCCTAGGAGTGGGATCCAGAGCTGTAAATTGGGATTGGGTAAGAAACTGGTTAATGGATAGATCACAGAGGGTGGTGATTACTGACACTTACTCTAATGAGGAGAGAGTGACCAGTGGTGTGCCACAGAGCTCAGCACTGGGACTGGTCCTCTTTGATGTTTTTGTAAGTGACATTGCAGAAGAACTGGATGGAAGTTATGCCTTTTTGCAAAAGGCACCAAAGTCTTTAATAGGGTGGATATTCAGGAGGGGGATGAGAGAATGCACAGGGACCTTGGGGAAACTCAAGGAGTGGTCAAGGGCATGGCAGCTGGGGTTCAATGCCAGAAAGTACAAAGTCATGTACTTATGGCATAGGAACCCAGGAGCTGTGTATAGGATATGGGGAGGTACTGACACTCATTAAGCAGTAAAGGGGCCTTGGAGTAATCATTTCAGATAACCTCAAAGTGGCAGGGCAGTGTGACAAAGCAGTTGGTAGGGTCAGTGGGATGCTAGGATACATAGTGAGAGGTATCAATAGCAGAAGGGATGTGGTGTTACCACTGTATCACTTGCGAGTGAGACCCCACCTGGAGTGTTGTGTCCAGTTCTGGAGACTGCACCTCAGAAAGGACATAAACAGCATGGAGGCAGTCCAGAGGAGGGCAACTAAAATGGAACAGGGGTTGTATCAAAAGCCCCATGAGGAGAGACTGAGGAATCTCAACATGTATACACTAGAAGTGAAGAGAGAGAGAGGGGACAAGATAGAGACCTATAAGTATCTCATGAGGGCGAAAAAGCTACAGGAAGGGAGCCTCTTTCAAATATGAAAGCGCACCAGGACCAAAGGGCATACGATGAAGCTGGAAGGGGGGAATTTTAAGAGGGATGTAAGGAAGTACTACTTCACAGAAAGAGTGGTGGACACCTGGAAAAGACTGCCAGCAGAAGCTGTGGATGAGAAAATAGTAAGGGTATTCAAGCCTGCATGGGATAGACATAGCAGAATATTAGCAAATAAGTAAGGACGAGGGAGGGCTGCCAAAGACCCAGTTAGGGTCTGTGGATACATACTAGTCAGGGACCATCTGGGCAGACTGGGTGGGCCAAACTGTCATTTTCTGCTGACAAATTCTATGGTTCTATGATGAGATTATTTATTTATTTGAATTTTGGTATCCAGGTGGGCCCACTGAGACATTATAGTTCTTTTCTCAGGGGTGTCTCAGGAAGAGCAGTGCATTGAAAGTGCAATATATTGACAGAGGAAGGACAAATTACATTGGTTTGGGGTCACAACAATTCCCAGATCTACAAGATCACAAATATAGATTCACATAAGTTAGACAATAACACATAGGCTGAACATTGCAAATACAGTTACTTGTATAAGGCTATAACAATGGGAACAGATGAAAATCACCACAATACAAGTTACATCAGGGGCTGAAGAGTAATTAATATTGTAGATTTCACATTCAAGAAAGAATTACATCCACTAAAGCAGTTAGGAGAGCAGACGACTGGATGCACAAGGTAAGTCAAAGATATTAGGGAAGCAGGAGGAAATACTCATCTGAAGCAGGACCAATGAGGAGTGGCCATGAGATGGGATAGCAATGAGGATTTAAATTTAGGGAATGAGGAACAGGATAGTAAGGAGAAAGGCAGGGAGTTACAGGTAGACACAGCAGAGTAGGTGAATGATCTTTGGGCCACAGCCAGCCGCGATTTTGGCATTACAATCGGGATAGGGAAGCGGACCTAAGGACTCACTGAGGTTGTCGGAGCTGAACAAGCTCACCAAGGCAGGGAGGAGTGTATTTGTGGACCACTTTGTGCATCAGGCAGAGGGTGGCATACTAAAGTTTAGATTTATAAGTTAACCAACCCAGGGAAGAGAGGACATCACAGTGGTGATAATGGGTATTGACCCCCTAAGACAAATCTCCTAACCCTGAGATAGGCCTGTTTGAGGTAAGATAGGACTGTGGAGTTGGCTGTGAGCAAAAGAGGAGCACTGTAAGTAAGAAGGGGAAAGTGTGTGGCAAGAGGCTGATGTGAGGAAGGGACAGATACGATATAGAATGCCAAGCTTTTGGTTCAGTGATTCGGTTAGGCGGGTGACATGAGTGCCAAAAGAAAGTGTGGTATCAAGGGTGACTTCCAAGTACTTAAAGGATTGAACAGATTCAAGGTTATCACCATTTCGAGTGAGAATCACAAGGGAGGGGGTTGTTATGCAAGGAGGAGTGTGGATGGGAGAAGAGCATGCTTTTAGTTTTTTTGTGTAAAGGACTAGTTGATGTTCTAGGAACCAGTCTTCAAGAGCATGAAAGTCAAGGGTTAACATTTTGTTGATCCACCTGATGTCAGGTGAGGAGCAGTAAATAATAGCATCATCCACATACAGATGTACTGTGGCACCTCCAAAGTTATTAGGTAGCTCATTAATGAAGAGGGAGAATAAAAGTGGGCCCAGGATGGTGCCCTGAGGTACACCGTGGGAAACAAGTCTGAGGTCAGAGAGAGAGACAGCCCACTTGACCCCTTGTGAGTGGCCTGAAAGATAACTCTGGACCCACTGTAAGGAACTGGTGTCAAGACCAAGGAGATGTAGCTGCTGGAGAAGGAGACCATGGTTGACCTAGTCGAAGGCCTTAGTCAGATCAACGATGATGGCCCTGGTGGCATGGCCATGGTTCATGGCATGGAACAGATCAGAGGTGACTTTGATTAAGGCAGTAAGGGTGCTATGATTTTTCCTGAAACCATGCTTTATGGAGGAGAGCAGATGATGGAAGTCGAGGTGGTCCTGAATGTGGTCGTAGAGAATTCTCCCCTGGATTTTGGCAAGTGGACAGAGGATAGAAATGGGTTTGTAGTTCTCTACTATAGTGTTCAGACTGTCCTTGTGCACTGGAACAACCACCATGATTTTCCATTTATCTGGGACAGTACTCATGAGAAAGGACAGATTGAACAGGTCACGAACTGGGCGGGCTCGAGCAGCTGAACCCAGTTAAGAAATTTAGGTTCTAGGGTATCATAGCCAGGAGACCCATCAGCTTTCAGATTAGAGAGAAGCAAACAGACATCTTTAAGGGCTGTTAGTTTTAGCTGAAAAGCTCCAGTACTCGCTACAGGTGGAGGGTCAGGTTGGAAGTGGGGGGGGGGAATTGTTGAATTGTGAAGTATAGTTATGGAGATTAGTGGAAAATTCATTAAAACAAGGCAATGGAAGAGGGGGTCTGAGAATGGTGCCTTGGGCGATGAGAGAGCAAGGGACCTCTGTGGTCTTACTCTTGACCAGGGAATTAACCTTCATACAGAATTCCTTAGGACTGCAGAGGTGCTCCATTTGGAGAGTCCTGTAATAGAGGCATTTGGCCTTATTAATATTGTTCTTACACTTGTTTCTGAGCTGCCTATAGACTTGCCAGTCATCAGGAAGCCCGATATGTTTTTATATCTGCCAGGCTTGATCTTGGATGGACATCAGTTTCCTGTGCTCCTTGGTCAGCCACGGAGTTTTGATACCTTTCGTCCTACACTTTTTCAATGGAACATGACTATTAACTATTACAGAGAAGGTGGATATAAAGAAATTGAGGCTTGGCTGATGTCTGGGAGAGTGTTAATAGGTCCCTAGCTGGCTTCATTTAACAATGCAATGAAAGTGTTGAGGTCGAAATAGGACATATCCCGGACCTGGGAGATCTTTGTGGAGGGGGTTAGGGAAGTTATCGCACCAGATACAGTAGGTAGGGGAATGGTCACTGATGCTGTAAGGAAGTACACCTACAGATTATACCCCATGGGCACAATTGGTGACTACCCAATCAAGCATGGTGTGATTGCCTGAGTTAGTATTAATTCATGTAGGTTCATTGATGAGTTGGACTAGATTGTAATCAGCAAGCATGGCATGTACCTTATCAGAGTGGGGGTTCAGCCAATCTATATGGAAGTCACCACAAAGTACAAGGTCATGATGAGGGAGGTAATGAAGGGGGGGAGGCAGGTAGTGGCCTCCTTTGGGGGCAGGTAGATGCATCCCATGATTAGTTTTTTTGGTAGAACCAAAAGCCAAGGAAAGAAGTAGTTTCCTCTGCAGGGGGTCCGGGACCAGGCACAGTGATTTCAGTGGCATTTAGGTCAGACTGGACATAAATAAGGACTCCATCATTCCTTTTACCCACCCTATCCTTCCTAGAACAGTTATAGCCTGTTATAGCTACCTCATGTTGTTTGATGCTGGTCTTCAGCCAGGACTCAGAGATACCAAGTAAGTCAGGTGTTTGCTGTCTAACCCAGACTTCGAGTTTGGCCATTTTAGGGCGTAAACGTCTAGCATTTATATGGGAAAATCTTAGCCCTATGTGGGCACTATGTGTGCTAGATGTGGTGTGGGGTGTAGAGGCAGGTCAGGTAGGTCCAGGATTCAGCTCAATATCACCTGCCTGAATGAGTAGGATGATGAGGGAGAGCAGAAGGTCCAGGATGAGGTATGAAGTTGCTTCCTACTGATGCTAGATAGAGTGGAAGAAATGCAGAGACTTTATTGAAGCCAGTACCTGAGATGACCAGCATCCCTTTTGGGGAGGCATGGAATAATGAGATACACGTGCGTTGGTTCCAGCGTAAAGTGATATGTCGGGGTGTGCAGATTGTACATAGGAGGGTGTTTCAAAGAAAGGGCAATGAGGTAATCCACAGAGCATAGGAGTAGGAGGCGGGGGAGGACAACCACACAGCCTAACGTATCCATTTTGGGTGGTAAAACAGAAAATTAAGTACTGGGAGCAGGGTTGAACAAGAAAATAGAAGAGGGGGTAAGGGGGTCATAGGTATAGATATATTTGGGTGAGTAGTCTAGTAAATTGGGAGTGTACTAGATTAGCTGACACAGATATGTTCAGGTGTGGATTAGTGTGAAGGGGATGAAGACAGGGAGTCTGAACATAAGTGATATGGGCTGTTTACTTTGGGATAGCTAAATGGCAAAGTGAGAAGATAGAACTTTTCAATGATTGGTGGGCTGAGGCTATAAATGTAAATGCCTAGATAGGGTGGGCGGGGAGCCGCCGCAGGCATGGGGGAAATTACCGTAGCTTTACAACAAAAGACTGGCCTTAGAGCAGATTGTACGTTGTGGCTGTGAATTAACTTGATTCACTAGTACATTAAATTAAAAAGTGGCTGTGTGGTAGGTTATGTTAAAAAGTGGCCATGAAGCTGTAGATGCACTGGCTTTACACTGTGTGACAATCTGGCCAGTGATGAACTAAAAAACAGGCTGAGATTTAACTTAGCAAACTAACAATAATTGAGCACACTAAAAATAAACAGTCCGTAGCACTAAATTATTTTAAATGCATTAAGACGTCGACAGTCAAAGTCGGGAGATCAGGGCAAATCACAGGAGGGCAAAGATGAAAAGACACCAAGTTTGAAACAAGTCAGAAAAAGGCAGGGCGCCACAGGCCAGAGGTTGGTACCTTACAGAATGCAGGTAGTGGGTGGGAGGCAGCTCCATACAGGCAGAATGCATGAGGTGAAGGAGGGCAGCTGAGGAGAGAGAAGAGGTAAAGTTAAGTCTAGGGTAAGCAGAGGGAGGAGACTTGAACAAAAGAAGAATAGGGGTAGCCAATCAGAGAAAAGATTACGAAAAAAGTGTATCGAATCAGGGATCTACAGGTGGAGACAAAATGGAATGGGTGGGAGGGAGAGAAGGCAAAGCAGGAAAGAGTGACGAGGGGTAAAGCAGAGACCTAAACAGAGGTACAGAGTAAATCAATTCTGTACAAGTAATCAGGTAAAATGTAAGGAAAATTCTCAGCAAAGTAACTTTCCCTACCCTAGCTTTACAACAAAAGACTGGCTGTAGAGCAGATTGTACACTGTGGCTGTGAATTAACTTGATTCACTAGTACATTAAATTAAAAAGTGGCCATGTGGTAGGTTAGATTATAAAGTGGCCATGTGGCCATAGATGCACTGGCTTCAAGTTGTGTGTTATTCTGGCCATTGATAAACTAAAAAACAGGCAGAGATTTAATTTAGCAAACTAACAATAATTGAACACACTAAAAATAAACAGTCCATAGAGCAAAATTATTTTAAATGCATGAAGACGCTGACTGTCAAGGTTTGGGGCTCAGGGCAAATCACAGGAGGGCAGAGATGGAATGGCACCAAGTTTGATACAAGTCAGACCAAGGCAGAGCATCGCAGGTCAGAGATCCATACCTTACAGAACACAGGCGGCGGGCAGGGAGCAGCTCCGTACAGGCAGAATGCCTGAGTTAAAGGAGGGCAGCTTACAGAATGCAGGCAGCAGACAGAGAGCACCTCCGTATGGGCAGAATGCCCAAGGTGAAGGAAAGCAGCTTTGGGGACTTGAAGGGATATTCAGCCATAAATGTGATGTCTAGGAAGAAGACTCCACCCTCATACACTGAGCCAGGTGGCCCCATGATAGTTGACCTCCATTCATAAATGTTATTTCCTTTGGTGCAGCACTGCAGTTGGGAAGCGGACCAGCTCCTCCTGAATCCTAGCGATTGAAAAGAAAAAAAAAAGGTCAGAATGGGGTGTTTGCTCCCCCCCCCCGGGCTGACAGTGCTGCTGTTAAAAGGCAGTCAGTAGCTCACCCATGATGGATGTCAGCAATCTTGGATGTCCCTGATCTTGGTCTCTCTCTCTCTCTCTCTCTCTCTCTCTCTCGCTCTCTCCCACTATAGCTGGGGAAGTCCCACAATGTAGACAAGCCACGTGCCATGCCTCTGTGCAGTTATGTCTGGGAAGATGCTGGGGTGGGAGTGGGTGGGGGTGCCCAAGGCTAAGATGGGGTGTATCCTATTGGTATCCAGTGAACAGGGTGACTGAGATTGAATGACTGCAAGAACGGCGACTCAGTGTCAGCGCCTGTGTTTGTGCTACCCTGAATGGGTAGTGATGGGTGAGAAGGAAGGTGACCAGAACCACACCATGGGGGATGGAAGGGGAGGGAAGGTATGAGGGAGGCAGTGCAGCAGATGGCTGCTGAGCTAGCCATCTAGTGTGGTGGTGAGGGCACAGGGTTCAGGTCTAGAGTGCGCGATAGTGTTATACACTGCAGCATTTTTTTTTTTACTTTTTTTACAAGCCCCCCCTCCCCAACATGCACCACCCTGGAGTTGAGAATCTTTAGTTAGGAGGGTGCGGGGGGCAGAGCCCCCCACATATCAAGTAGATCCATGTCGGCTTTGTTTTTTTGCCATGAGTGTACATCGCCGTTTTTATTTTCGGTGATGTATACTTGCCCATCGCTGTTATCACATAGAACCTATCCCCACCACACAGAGGAGAAAAAAGAGGTAACAAAAAATAATGTTAAACATTTAAACGTTCATCCACCCCAGCATAACAGTCCCAGCACAACCAGTATTACATAGATACATAGACAGTGTCAGCAGATAAGGGCCTATGGCCCACCCAGTCTGCCCATTTGAGCTTGTAAGTTCAGTTTGTTTTCCTAGAAGTCTGTTGCCCCTTACCCCTGACCTCTAGAATTCCTTTATGTCTATCCCATGCATTCTTAAATCCCGTGATTGTTTCAGCCCCCACCACTTCCTCTGGCAGGGTGTTCCACTTGTCCACCACCCGTTCTGTGAAGAAATTCTTTCTCATGTTTCCTCTGAATCGTCCTCCCTCCAACTTCATCCCATGCCCTCTAGTCCTGGAACATCTTTTTTGCTTAAAAACAGTGTTTTCCTGCACCCTGTTCCTCCCTGTAATTATAAGGTTTTTGTGCCCCATATGCATTATCTTGCACTTCTTTGCATTGAATTTCAACTGCCAAACCCTTGACCATTCTTCAAGTTTCTGCAGGTCGCTTCTCATTCTGTATTAGCATGCTATTTCAGTTTCAAAAATTACACTTAGTAAAATCCATTGTTTTTAAATTAGCCCTTAAACCTCTGTTTTCTCCAGTCTATTTCCAGTTACCTATTTCTTCATCTTTACTCCTTCTATATATTATTTCCTCCCTTTCCCTACATTGTTTCTTTCTATCTTGCTACATTGAATAGACGGAATGTTTGCAATGAAAACACTACCAAGGAAGCAGGCAGGTAACTGGGGACCCTTACAAAGGAGGGACGGAGGGACAACATTCTCAGGGAAGTAGGCAGATGGCCAGGGCTGGACAGAAGGAAGCAAGGCGGGGAGGTGGATCAGACCTTACACTCAATAACCGCTTCAATTCTCTTCTTCTGCTCGAGGATAAGGGGGGTGATGTAGCCACAACAGCATTTCTACTGGCAGAATGTTTCCCCCACACACACACATACAACAGAAGGCCACACACTTTGAACCAGAGCTTCTGCTTTTTCCTCTTGCAGGTTAAGCAGCAGAGATTTCCCAGTTAAACAGGTAAGGATGGGGGGGTTTATGGTTAGCAAAGAAACAATTGGAATTAAAAACTAAGTACTGTAGTACTTCATTTTAAAGAAACACAGAAACATAGACAATGATGGCAGAAACAGACCAGAGCTCCATCCAGTCTGCCTAAGTTCTCTATAATCCCTGGAACCTACTGTTCCTCCTGGGTACTAACCCTCCCCATCATCTCTCTATTTGCCTCCCTGGTCCTGTTGCCCCTGGTAACCACTATTTCCTTCAGTATGTCCCAGCTCTTCTTGAATCCCCTTTTTCACACCCACCACCTCAGCCGACAGACTGTTCCAAGGTTCCACCACCCTTTCTGTAAAGTAGTACTTCCTCACATCCCTCCTGAACCTACCTCCTGTTAATTTCCATTCGTGCCTACCTGACTCCGAATTGGTAGTCAGGCTAAATAGTTCCCTGCAGTTGTTAATTCCTTTAAGGAACTTGAAGGTCTCTTTCATATCTCCCCTCTCCCTTCTGGTCTCCAGTGAGTACATATTTAGTGCATTGAGGAGCTCCTCATAGGATCTGCCCTGCTGGCCCTGAATCATTTTTGTTAGTCTGCACTACACTGTCTCCAGCCTATCCTTATTCTTTCTTAGGTGAGGGCTCCAAAACTGGGTGAGGCCTCAATAGAGATCTGTATAGGGGAAGTATTGCCTCTTTTCCTTTACTATCAATACCCATTGCTATACATCCCATCATCCTGTTAGCCTTGCTATAGGCCTTGTTGCACTTACTAGATTGCTTAAAGTTGCTAATGATAACTCCCAGATCCCGTTCCTCATCTGTAGTGCTAGTCTCTCTCCTCTCATCCAGTACTCTGTCTTGGGGTTCTTTTCCTCTAGGTGAATTACCTTGCACTTTTTAGCATTGAATTTTAAGTGCCAGACCTTTGACCACCCATCTAGCTTTTGTAGATCTCTCAGAATTTCCCTTATTCCCTCATCTCTATCCACCCTCCCACATAGTTCTGTGTCAACTGCAAGAAGATTATAACCTGCCTTGAATTACTTCTCCAATGTCATTAATGAACATGTTGAAGAGGACCAGACCCATGACCAATCCCAGTGGAACCTCTCTCATAACCTCCCTCTCTTCTGATTTAACCACATTGACCACCACCCTCTGCTGCCTCCCCTCTAGCTAGTTACCCACCCAGTTCACTATGGGTTTAGCTGCACCCAGGTCTTCCATCTTCTTGAGCAAGAATTTGTGAGGTACTGAGTCAAAATCCTTGCTGAAGCCAAAGTAGAGCAGATCCACAGCATGGCCCTTGTCTAATTCCTTTGTTACCCAGTCAAAGAAAGCTATAAGGTTAGTCTGATATGATCTTCCTGCCATGAAACTGTGCTGTTTACTATACTGGAGCCTGTTGCCCTCCAGGTAGTCTATGAGGTCCTCTTTGCTCAGTGACTCCATGAGCTTCCTTACGATGGAGTTTAGACTGACAGGCCTGTAGTTCCCTGGCTGCTCCTTATTCCCCCTCTTATGAATCAGTACAATGTCTGCCACCTTCCAATCCCTTGGAAGTTCCTCAGACCTAAGTGAGCTGTTGAACAGACATACCAGTTGTTCAGCCAGCTCCACGGCTAATTCCTCGAGTATCCTCAGATGTAACCCATCCAGTCCTGGAGTCTTATCTATCTTGAGGGCAGCCAGCCCTTTCAGAAACCTTTCACTAGTGAACAATGGCTGTCTCATTTCCAGGACTCTCATAGTGGCTGCTTTGATGCCACTATCTGTCATGGATCCACTGTCCTCCTTAGTGAAAACTGAGCCGAAGTAGTTATTTAGGATGACAGTCTTTTGCTCATCTTCCGCTATCATCCTATTCCCCTCAATTAGCCTCATGATTTCCCCATCTTTTTTTCCTTTTTTCACTAATATGTCTGAAAAACTGATTGGATCCTGACCCCCTCCATGATATGCAGCTCTTTGTCCGCTTTGGCCTCCCTAATTGCCCTCTTTGCCTCCCTATTTGTCTGTAGATAATACTCCCATTCTACCTCCTCCTGTTTTTCCCTTGTATTTATAGAAGGCCTTCTTTTTAGTCCTTACCACTTCCATGACCCTTGCTGAGGACTACAGTGATCTCTTAAATGTTTTTCTTTGTTACTGTTCTTATGCATACTTTAGATGCCGTGAGGGTGCCCCTCTTAATTAACCCCTATCTCTCTTCCACCCCAACTACGTTCTGCACCCCTACAAACTTATTCCTGACCAGTTCCCTCATTCTATCGAAGTCAGCCCTTCTAAAGTCAAGGACTTCAGTTCTTGATTGTAAGTTATGTATGTGTGTAACAAGAAGATTATGAGGACAAATAACATTTAGTCTTTTTTTTTTATTTAAGACTGTTTTATTTTGAAGGCCTTCTGCGAGATTTTTACTAAGTAAAGGTGATGGCCATCTTTGTGTCTGAAAACTGAGGTTGACAATGCCCATTGATTTTTGTAAGTGTGAAAAGGCTGATGGCCAGGGACTTTAATGAACTGTGATTTTGTACTGAAATAACATCACTGCTTGGAATGGTTACTAATGAATCAGAAGACAGATAAAATAGATGTCATTTTATAACATTCCTGTTGTGATCAGATACTGTATTAAGAGTGAAATGGTATGTTACAATTACCATAAGAACAAAAAATAAGTGCAGTGCTACTGTTTGGGCTGAAAATAAAAATGTCTTATTAAATAAACTCTGACTATAGAAAAATAAAGTTAGAATCAATATTTCAATCAAAGGCCTTAGAGTCCTGACAAAGACCTATTTAATTCTACTTTATTTTCTATTTTCGGCATGCATTTAACAAATCCTTTCGTTGTATTACAATTAAATAGTTAAAGAGATCAGGGGTCTCATTCACAGCTGCAATTCTGAAGTATAAATTGGTCAGAATGACCCCTTTGTACCACTGTTGAACACTGTGACCTGCTGCACAATGAATAATGGTGTTGCAAGCCTTTCCCTAAACAATTGCACAGGGCATTGTGACCGAAGACAGAAAAGGTCAGAAGAAGGCATGCTAATGCAGGAGCCAGCATGTAAACAGTGCATTGATCTATACTCAATAATGCATCACCCCCTCCAGATCCCAGTCGTATGCCACAGCACTTCTCAGCCTGTACAGGCCTTCTTGCTAGGACAGTTTGTGACTGTCACTAGGACTCTAACACCCATAATGCCCACTCACCCACACTCTCCTTCCCCTTCCTTTTACGCCCACTCTTCCCTATTGCCCTGTCCCTCTGTCTTCCTCTCCCCCCTGTGCCTTTTCTCCCACTGGATCAACCTTAAAACCAACATACTACCACTACCTCCCCAACCTCCTAGACAAAGCCACTTCTTCAGGCTGCCCACTCCCCGCCGTCTCCCATCCCCCTCACCTTGACTCCTCCTTGGACTCTCACACTAGGTGTCACACCTGTTTATCTGCTTCACTACATATAAACACTGTCCTTTACCCTAGTTGAATGCTCTTGACGCTGTACTATCACCATTGGTACTATGAATGACATTGTATCCTTACTGTATACTAGCTACCTACTATTCGAGTATTGTATGTAAACTGTTTGTTATTGCTGTCATTGTCACTGTTTGACGTGGAACCTTTGTAAAAGAGCTCTGAGCTCAAAGGTATGATCCGAATCCCTAAATAAATAAATAAAAAATACAGTGGTGGTGAGTAGGGGACTGGTATGTGACACAAGTGATGAGTGACTTTGTTGGGAAAAGAGATTGCTAAGGGGCCAAAACATGGAATCAATGGACTAGAGGGCTAGGGCTAGGGCTAGGAAACAGTATCCACTATATGCTAGGGACTAATAACTGGCTAGGGTTTGGGAGAAGGGCCATGGGACCACCTGTATGGCTGCTATAGTCAATGAAAATTGTAGCATTTACTAGCTAGAAGTGAGCCATAAAGTAGGGGCTGTGAGCGTGGGAGGATAACTATGGCAGTAGTCCAGAATACCTGGGACATTGCTTGGCATCATGTGATTGGCACTGTGCTGTGCATGTTCCTCTGTGGTTGTTGCATTTCAGGTGTCAGCAGTCAGAAACCCTATATGTGAGCACTGTCACTTGGTGACTCATTTGCATTGTGAGTTACTTGCCAGGGAGACTCCTCCCCTCTGGCAACCATTTATGTAAGGCTGCTTTTGGTGGTGACACAACAGGGAGTCAGTTGCATCCCAACATTGTACTGTCACAAACTGTGACTGTGTATTGGGATCCTGGAGAAACAGATACATGGAAAGAGTTCTTCCAAGTTAGTTGCCAAACATCAAATAAGCACTGACCTTGACGATCATATACATTGCGGTCTGGAAATGGCCCGAAATAGTGCAACAAAAACTTGGAAAAGTAATTTGGAGTCACAAATGACTTTACAGATCAGCATTAATTGCTGCTCAGCTGTTTGAAGGTCAGAGGTCATGGTTATGCATTAAGATGACAGCTGATGCATTGTAGTCATTCTAATTTAATTTTAAATGAAACAAAATTGCCAACACATCGTAAATGAAAAGTACTTGTGCTATTGCCCTGTAAACTGTTGATGTTCACTCTCCATAGCTAAATGATGGTCCCTATTTAAATTAAAGACTCAGTGTGAATTGGATAGCTTATGTCTCTGTGTGATGGCTTTTCTATTAAATGGGTTTACAAGAATCCTGTTTATCTTAGTAACAGCTTGCCATGCATCTTAATGAGGCTCAGGTGTGAATTCCATGCTGTGTCTTTACTAAGCAGTGATCTGTACATTGACTAAAGATCTAGTACAAGTATTTGCAGTAATAATAATCATTGAAGATAGGTCACTTGATGCATGGCACAATTTGTGGGAGGATATTCTTAGCTGCAAGACTTTCATTTATGAGCAACGTGTTTTATTACACATGAAAATAAGGCAATGAATCATTAAGCTGTGCATTTTTTTTGTTATCCACTGGGATCTGGATTCACATTAAGATCTGGCAAAAGTGATTACAAATTATGTCTCTTTGGGGGATGTACAACTAGTCTACTTGTGGCAGGAAATAAACGTTAGAAAGCTTATGATGCCTTGCAGAAGTATACAGTTAAAAACGATGCTTTTATGGAACATAAAACAGGTAGACTTGCTGGGGCATTTTGACTGCTGGTTCCTTAGTCAGCATGCAGTAAGTACAATGAATGTGTGCTGACATCCTCAGATTTCTTTATAGATTGTTTGGGGTTTGCTTTAAAGAGTGGATGTCATACAGATCATGAGATTCCCAACAATGCTATTACTGATATTTTGATCTAATCCATAAATCTTTCCAAATTATGTATGTTGGCAGGTGTACCTCTGATGACTTGAAAACTATTTTACTGAATTATTCAAATATTGTATTACAGTGTATTTAGTTGCACTGCCATTTTATAGTATGTACAGAAAATTTTTCTTAGTCAGCACTAAGAGCCTCACACCCAAGTATGGTGCTGGTCATAATTTACACTTTGTGTGCAAAACTCTTTTTTTAACTTATTGTTCACTGCAATGTAATATATTGTATCAAACTGATTCTGTTGACTTTCAAGCTGGATTTGCTTTAACCAAAAATCCCGGAATCCCCTACAACTGACATCAGAGAAGTGATGTAGCACTGGGAGATTCAATAGCCTGCAGTGCATGTTAAAGATTTTCTCAGCTCAGATCAGATGTTTGCTGGTCCTGCTGCTCTTTCAGGGCTCGTGTAAGTAAGTACAGTCCTCTTCTTCACAGTAGTAACAGCTGATTGGCTGAATTTCAGGACCAGGAACAAATATATTTATCACTGCATGATACAGAAGTCTTTAACTATAGCAATAATTTTCAAGAGTTGCCTGGGGCCCACAATATATGCATTAGTGTAGTACACATGCACTGTCACACTCTAATACGTACTTAACAGTTTGCATACAGCCACTAAATATTTTGGATTTCTGATGCACATTTAACAAAGACACTTACAGGTGTCTGCGTACTGTCATACACATACTAACAGATGCCCAGACATACCTCTTACCTCTTGTTAATGTGAGGTTAAAATACATTAATGGCATAAATCTTGCCTTTCGGAATTACACTGTTCATCTGTTAGTTTTGTTCTAAAGAAGTGCCATAGATTAAAATCCAAGGAACTTGGCTTGCCTGCTTCCTGGATATGTGACTGAAACTATGCAGAACAGACACTTATCTTGACTTCAGTGCAGCTTGGAAACCCAGGGGGTATGTCAGTAAGTTAACAATCAACAGACCAGGGGGTTGAATCAGAGCAGGAATGGGAGGGCTTAGCCTAAGTTTCAATGTGAGGGAAGAACTCCTCCCACATACATAATATAGACCAGCCTCTCCCTGGACTCCTCGCTCTAGTGTTTGAAAAAAATAGTCCGCCATCCTCCCCTTCCTCCTCCTATTCCAGCATTTATTTATTGAAGATATCAGAATTACAAACCTTTGAGTCTTAGACTCATTTCCAAAGGCTCCATGTCAAGAAACAGTATACAACACAGAAGCAGGGTATAAACAGTAACAACAAAGCACAAATTGTGATTTCAGATCACCAATAGAGTACACATATATGCAAAGTAGTAACAATGCAAGCAATGACAAGGATGAGGCCTATATAAGCTGATTGCTACACAGATCCTACTAAGCAACCTTTGATTGTCAGAGTCAAAGCAGTAGAAATCCCGACTTTGTCAAGCAAATCAACAATATTGTACATAAGAGAATAATACTGCAACACACTCACTGCACTCAAGGTCTGGTGGAACTGTGAGGCTTATTACCCATAGCCAGACATCACACCCACTATGTACCACTACAGAAGCATTGACCAGACAAGCATGGTCAGCGCACAGTCAGTAGGGGCGATGGAGGGGTAGGCCAGATGACCATGGCTAGCTGGTGCATTGTCAGTGATGAGAGGAGAGAATGTGGTCTTTGAGGGTTACTTTGAAGGGACCTAAGTTGGAGATAAAGGTAACAGCAGAGAGGAGTTCATTGTACCATACCGGTGCTCCGTAGGGAAATGACCTTTGTGCTAAAGAGGTCCTGACCCTGGGGACAGACCACAACTTTTTATTTGCAGCGTGGGTGTTTGCTGATCCATAGGATGTAAGGAGAGAGGCAGAAACCCCAAGGGGGTTAAGTCCCATGTGGATTTTATTTGTGAGGTGACACATTTGATAAAGTAACCTTTCATCTAGAGTGAGGATATTTGTTAGGGCATACAGGGTGCAGGTTTGGGTATGCCTATCCACCCCAGAGAGGCGTCTATATGCTTTGTTTATAGCCAAATGGATTTTATTGAGGGCTGTGTGGTCAGCAGCAGAGTAGACGGTGAGCCCATAGTCAATTAGTGAGAGGACTGAGGAGGTAACAGCAAGGTTGAGTGCCTCAGGGGGTAAACAGTGTCTGTGTTGATACAGTAATCCTATGCAGGCATTTATGGCTGAAGAAAGAGTGTTGATATGGGAGTGGAATGAGAGGAAGGAATCAAATGTTAGGCCCAGATATTTATATGTATGGACCTGTTCAAGAGGGAGGGGAGCTTAGGAAAAGATTGTTAGTTGTGCATCCCTGACCTTGTTCTGTCAGTGGGCAAAGAGCATTGACTTAGTCTTTTTTACATTGACCACAAGTCTACGGTCAATAAACCAGTTTTCGATCTGGTTGAAATCATGTAGGGAGGACTGTAAGATTGTGGGGTCAGAGTGGGAGGCAAAAAGGACTGTGTCATCTGCGTAGAGCAGCAGGTTACCTGGGCAGGATTTAGGCAGGGTGTTCAGATAAATGCTGAATAGTGGAGGACCGAGAATAAAGCCCTGGGGGACCCCAGAGCAGACTGGCAGAGTGGTTGAGAGGGTGTTGTTTATCTTGACACAATGGGACCTATTTGTGAGGTAACTGGTAAATCATGAGATGGGTCCAGGGGACAGACCAGTGAGGTGGAGTGTACTTAAGAGCAGGGGGTGAGAGACTGTGTTAAAGGCCTTAGACAGGTCGATGAAGACACCTCCTGAAGGGTGTTTTTTTATCCAGGGCATTGTGTAAGAATTTGGAGAACTCAGTGAGGGTGGTTGTTGTACTGTGTCCAGATCTGAAGCCATGCTGCTCCCTGCATAGTATGTGCTGAGCAAGCAAGTAATCGGTGAGTGGGGTGGCTACAATTTTTTCCAGGGCTTTAGAGGAGGGAGGAAGAATAGAGATGGGCTGGTAGTTATTGGGGGAAGTGGTGTCACCACTCTTTAGAACTGGGATGATAGTGGCCATCTTCTAGGCTGTCAGGAACTTCTCCAGACAGAGAAAATGGTTAATGAGATCAGTCGGGGGGAGAGTAGAGTCTAGTACCAAATGAAGGATTTTCATGTCAAATGAATCTTTGCAATAGCAGGAGCCCCTGAGTGCATTTTCGAGGTAGGGCCTTGCCTCACTCATAGTTATGACCCTAAGGTGGAATGGGGGGTATGGATTGTTTGGCTCAGAGATCGCAAGAATAGGTTCAAAGAAGTTATTTGGCAGAACTGCACTTAGGTCAGAGAATGTAGAGTTAGGACAGTTGGCTATGGCTAGCGGGTCAGAGGTAGTATCATCTTTGATAGTTAGCTGGGGGGGGGCTGGGTTTTTCTGTTTAGTTCCTTTAAGTTGTCCCAAAACAACCGTGCATTCACCCAGGAGGAAGCAAGGGTAGTTTTGTAGTAGTCAGATTTGGCCATCCTTATGGCCTAGCTGCACCTGTTACATGCTGCTTTGTAGGTCTGCCTGTCCACCTGTGAGCTAGACGCAACTGCTTTGTGCCAGAGATCATCATGATTCTTTAACTGTAGAAGCAGCGCAGGTGTGACCCAGGGGGCATTGCATTTTTTGGATTGCACTTTTGAAAGAGGAGCATAGCTATCGCACACTTTGTTGAATAAGTGGATGAAGTTGTCAAGGTCTTTATCTATGGTAGGGGCACAGTTGATAGGGGACCAGTTCCAGTGAGCCAGATATTGTCTTAGTTTAGTGAGGCCACTGGGTTGGAGTTGGCATTGGGCTATACTGTTTGGTTGGGGTTTTAGCCACTGACACGACCAGGAGAAGAGGATGGGGGAGTGATCACTTAGAGAGTCTGGTAGGACAACAAGGTTCAAAATTCTGTTGGGATGATTGGTAAGTAGCAGGTCGAGCAGGGTGCTAGATCCATTATTGGGATTCATCCAGGTTGGTTGGTTAACTAGCTGGTTCAGGTCAAGAGCAGTGAGTGTGTCCTTGACTGGGGAGGCTGAGCTGGTGAGCCAGTTCACAATAAAGTCCCCTACAATGATGTGTTCAGTTTTGGGGGGGAAGCTGGAGATATAGCCAGCAAGGGATTGAATAGCAAGAACTTGATTTCTCAGAGGGATGTAAGTGACAGTAAAAGTTAAAGGGGCTCTGGAGGGGTCTGGAGGAAGTTTTATCATCAGGGCTTGGGCTCCATGGTCATGAGAAAGTGCCAGAAGATCTTGGCACAACAAGAGTCCCAGATGTAAATTGCACCCTCCCACCTCGTTTGCTCATTCTGTCGACTCTGTCAAGTGTGGGGCCTGGGAATGTAACAAAGGAGTTAGGGGTCTTCTTGGACAGCCAGGTTTCTGAACGGGCTAGAACATCTGGCTGATGCTTCAGAATCCAGCATTGTAGGGTCGCCATCTTTTTGGGCAGGCTGCAGATAGTCATTGCAGCAGTTCTTACCCCATGATGCGAGGAGCTTGGGCTGTGTGAGACAGGGCCCGGGTTGGGATGTACATTGCCAGAAATTGGCAGGAATAGAGCAAAGATTCTAAGCAGAGCCAGAGCTTGCTGTTTGTTAGTAAGGGTTTATTGCCTTCTAGTTGTGGTGCAGACAGTACAAGGGATGGTCAGGGTGATAAGGCCAGGGAAGGAGAGGAACGTGAGTTGGCATGGTGGATGGTGGTGGTACATGACAGCTGGGAGATAAGTGGGGGGAGGAGGGATGAATGACAAGGAAAGGGAGCATGAGTGGGAAGCGAAGTTGGGTCAGGGTGGGGGGAGGTTTCAGGACAAAGGACCTTAGGAGTAGGGCTGGGAGGTCCAAGAAGAAAGAAGGCAATAGTGATCAGCATGAGCCTGGGAGGGCTGTGCAAGAAAGAGAGCCAGGTAGACAGTAAAAATTGGGCTGTTGCCCAGTGCTGATATAAGGGGGGCAAATTAACACTCATAATTGAGGAGGTCTCTGTGGTGCAGCTGTAGTGCAGTGGACTTTGGCACGGGAGGTATCAGGTTCTAATCCCGGGGAGAGAGGCACTGAAAGAGACCTAGGGACACCGTAGGAAAAGGGCACAATGGTATCTGGGTGGTGGGCGGAAAGACCATGAACAGAGGACACAACAGTGACTCCTAGTGGTGACAGAATGGCACTGCAGGGGGTGGGGGCTACGGGGAGAATGGGTTAGGAGCCTTGTGGGCGGAAGGTAGAGAGGACAGGTAGTATAGAGAGTCTAAAGGAAAAGGAGGTCCCCTTGGTGGTTGGCTCCTATAACCTGCTAATGGCAGACTGGTGACTTAGGAAAAATAGGTACAGAAAGTCACATGACAGGAGAAACTCTTAAATTAAGGGCTGAGCTTGGGTGGGAGGGTGGCTGGGGTGGGCTAACATCCCTCACAAAGAAGCAGGCTGAAGGGAGGCAGCTTTACCTCTTGGCTCTCTGCGACGAGTCCCGCCCCACCTGGAGTGCTTCTGATGCTGGCTAGGTTGCGACTGGGGAGGGAGTCTCTCTTGGTGAGGGGGTCTCTCTGTTCCTACAGTTATCAAATCTCAAGTTCCTACACCTACCCAGCTTAAAGTAATACCAACGATGGGAATAGAGTTAAGCCACAACAGACTATGCATGAAGCATGAACACGTATTATTTCAAAAGCATTGAACCTTGTGTTTGTGTGTTTCTAAACCTTCTGTTGAGGCATTCTACTTCATTTTGGAAAGCTGCATCTTTGGCCACTGTGGTAAGTTCTCTGCTTGTTATGCAAGAGACTCAGGTTCGATTCACAATACTGATGCATAGGTCAAATTAAAATATTATTAATACATTTATTTCTTACTGTTTGATATAGAAGTTTAACTCTCTGTTTAAATTTTTCTAACATTTTTCCAAATGAAAAAAGCAATAATATCTGAAGAGGTACCATACAATACCCATCTGAGACATTCTGTAGTTTATTGGTAAGACTAAAACCCAAGTTGTATGCTTCACTGGTGTTTGACATACCCATTAGACTAGAGTAAAACAACCTTATTTCTGTGCAGCAGTGTAGCTTACTGGATGTGCCAGAAAATTAAAAAGGCTGGGGACCTTATAGAAACCCCAAATATTTGTATCTTCAACAAAAGACAAGGGCTCATCTCATAAACTTCCAGCAATATGTGCTGAGCTGGAAGTTCCCCAGGTGCCTCCATAAAATGCCAGCTGATATGGGAATAACGAAAATGGAGTACACTGATCTGCACCATGATGATGCATTCAAGAGGAGGTACATTCCAATGTGATGTTTTTTCTTTTCAAAGTTTTCTTCCCACAAATTGAGGGTATAACAGGATAAGGCAGGTATGGCAAATGCCCCAGTGTTTCACAATGTCAAGCCACTTCCTGGGGGGGGGGGGCTTTCAGGTTGTGAGTGGGATCACTCTGTAAGTGCCTATGTTACCTTTTTATGTACCAAACAAAGCAAGTTTTGCACATCACATCACAATTTGGTCTTTTGATCTGGAGTGCGAGTATCCAGCTTTTTCTTTGCTTGTACCTGTTTGTTTCTGGCAGCACTACTTGACTTTTATGCAGCAATTTCCTGTTTCATCTGTTCACTAATTTTTCAGTTGGACTAGTTCAACATTTTCAAAACCAAAAATGTGATATCGGAGCAAAAACAATTACAATGTGCAAAAGCAGCTAAGACAGAAAAAGGTCTTCCTTTACAAGGGATGCAAATATCTGAGCAGGCAAACAAGCTGGGCTGTTCCTATTTGAGGAGTCTGAACTATCTATCTACCCAGACATTAAATACTCTACTAGACCTCACAGAAAAGGGTATCCTGTGAATTTTGAGTGAGTCAATAGCAGCGAGCCAATTTGGGAGAAGGTAAATGAGTGACTGAAAATGGCTACCGTGATTTTACAGTGAGTGTCATTGTAAGTGAATTAGTAGTGGTAGGAGCTATAGAGGAACATGGTTTGTAAAGGATGTAGGCATTTATGTGTCAGGCTGCTTCCATGGTGGCCACCTAGCATAGAGGAGAAAGTCACAGCCTACGAGCCTGGGTCTGCAGAATTTTTTTGTTTTGTTTTATTTTGTTCTGTGGAGTTTATTTTTTGTTTTAATTGGGGAATGTTTCATTCCTGCTGTTCTGCCCACCCTTCTGACTTTTTACCCCTTTGCTACTGTCCCCTCCAAAACTCTCCCCCTCCGCTATTTGTCTTCCTGCATGGTATCTCTCCTTCCAGAATTTTCCCCTGTCCCAGTGTTTCATTCCCCCTGGAGTTTGTTAATATAATTATGGAGGGTGTGGGGGGTGAAGCCCCCCCCTGCAAAGGTGGGTGAAGGGTGCAGTGACCCACAAGAAACAAAAATTATAGATGTTTCCTGATAGAAAATATTTCAAAAGAAGCTGAATTTGCAACACGTCGTTATAGTGCTGGTCGCCCTCATACCTTTCGCTGTTGTTTTCTCACTTTTTTTGTTGGTGCTGTTTTGCAGTTGCCTTTATGACATGGAGCCCAGAAAAGCATTTGATGGGGTCTGTAAATCTTCTTAAGGTGCTCCACGTGCAGACCAATGGGTATTTCTATCATACCATCCATTCTCATCTGCCAATGTAAAAGCAAGATGGCATCACGCTGGATGGCTGTCTGGGGGTGGGGGGTCAGCTGTGATTTTGTCTGCAACAGTGTTTTACTGAAGAAGAATCTGTTTTTTCCATTTTTATTGGGATAGATAGTCAATAGGAGTAGGATATTTTAGCAGTAGTCAGTGCACTAAGTGAGGTAGCTTGAGGAGCTAGCTTTATTGTTTTTTAGTGAGGGTTGGACAGCGTGGGGAGGTGTGGTATTGAAGCCGGGCACCTGGTGTCACTATTGTTCCATGTCTGTGTAAACTGGCAATTTGCTGGAGCCACTGTTTTGCCTGGAGCTTTTGTTTTTCCCAGACAGAGGAGCTATTGATACTGCCTGGAGCTTCAACTGTGGAGCTGTCATTACTAGTATAGTCCTATGCCGTGAGGAACGGTGGAGCACAGGACACAGAGTTTTGGAGCTTGAGGGTTGGTGGAGCACAGGACGCAGAGCTGCAAGTCTAGAGTCTGGAGACTCAGTTTGGATCACCAGGTGTTGTATGTGACTCTCTTTTAACAGCTTTTGGAGGAAGACTGGAGGAGAGGATTGTCAGTTTTGTTTAACATGGTCAGTGCTGTTATCTGGGCAGTATACTGTTGCCACACCCACTGTAGCCTTGGGACCTCTCCGAACGACTGAGAGAACTGTTTATTAAGTGAAAGCCTGGTGTTTGTCTTTTATTTGTATTTATTCAATCTGTGTGCTGAGGGTCTGAGTGCTGGTTCCTACAGGTGGTGAGAGAACCCAGGGTGCTTCAGGTTTCAAGGCTCATTTGGACTCTGGACTTTGCGAGTTAGAGGGGCAATAGTGAGTGGTTGCCCTGGTATTATATTCAGGGACCCTGGTTTTCCATTTTTAACGGTAACACCGGTAACAATCACGGAATCCTGCTTGGTTTGCGGATTTTGCATTCTTGTACCGGTGCTTCACGGAAATTGCATGTCACTGCACAGAATCTCTAAGATTTCAGTATCTTTTTACATTTTTTTTTCTCTTTCTGTGTTCCCTTCTCACAGCATCGGTATCCCCTAGCTTCACCCCCAGGTAATGCTCAGGAACTCCTGTGGACCTGCTCCTATCCTGCCTGGGTTGTACCCCCAGGTGGAAAGGGAAGGGACCATAGGTCACCCCTCCACATTCCCTTAGTGTGTGTCAGGCAGCTCAGTGGGTCCCTCATGGAGCCTGATTATGAAGTCTGGGGCACCTGGGTCCCTTTTGCCAGTGGCCGATATGGAGTGATTGTTCCTGGTTTTCTGGTCTCTGTCCCTGAGGGCACAGGCACTAAAGATCCAAGAAGGTAGTTCACATAGAGACATGTCACTGCTCCAGATCCTGGCTAGTGTCCTCCCCTCCAGATCACTCTGCAGCACCATCGCACCACCACCCATGGTCACACCAGTGGTGGTAAAGAAGCAGGACCTGCAGCCCACCCTCCCGGGAGGAGGAGAGCAGTCCCCCAGGTGCTCGATCCTACTCCCCGGCCAGATCTCCAGCAACCAGAGTTTGCTTCTAACCCTGGTCACTGGCATTGCAAGCAATAGTGCCACTGGAGTGCTAGCGGCCTAATTCAGATTTCGCATCTTAAAATGAATGCTGCTGTTTGCATTCTTTCTGCTTTGCTGCATATAGAAACAGTAAGAAAATCCCAAACTGCTTTGTTGTAATCAGCCATTCAGTTTAACCACCCATGCCTAGTGGTTAGAGTAACAAACGGTGATTGAACTGGGTACCTCAGCAGACTTGGGTTTGAGTCCCATAACCTCCACTTGCATCCAAGCAAGTCACTTAACCTCCCAAGTGCTTCTAGGTCACTCCTTAAAACAGACAGCTCTGCCTAGTGGGCCTTACCTGCTTTACAAAGAATATAAAAAAAAATACCAATATATGTTTACTACATCATAGAGTAGTAGTCAGAGTACCATGTAATTTACTTGAGTTTTACTTGGACTGCAATGATTTTGTATAGGTAAAGGTAAATATTCAGATATGTTTTATAAGCTTGTTTTTAGACTTTAGTCAGGTTTGTATTGTATTCTTTGCATATAAGCATCTAAGCTGTAGATTGATAAATGCAGGATCACTGTTACCGACTAACTTATTCATCTTATAATCAGTAGGGCCATCCAAAATCCTCAGTTGTTTGAATGAAAACTAGTCTGAATGAAAGTATGTTCTTTAAGAAGAAACTGCCTTACTACTTATGAAAAGACTTCACAGTTAGCACCCCATTTAGGTGAATTGGGTCATTTGCACCTTTTCTCCTACCTTCTGGTTCTGTCTCTGTGACAACATTTTTCTGATAAACTGCTTCAACAAAAAGCAAATGTTAAGTATTTAAGAGTACTTAACAAGGTAAGACCCCAGGGGCTGTATGATGCTGGTGGGCAGAGTAGTGCTTAATTCACATCTGAACAAAGACATGAAAACTGGGAGACACCCTTTTCATGGACACCAAGTAGAAGAAAAAGCATCCACATGCCTGAGAGATGCATGAATCCATTTGAAGGTCCTCCTCTAATCACTTGTGGATTTTTTAGGTGAAAACACTTTATTTCAAATTAGCAAATTCAAGCAGTTTTTTTTGCTTCTCCTACCCCCTGGCCAGCCACTCCTTCAGGCCTTCCAAGGCCCCCTACCACCACTGCTGAGTCCCAACCACTATCCACTGACCCTAACTGCTGTGCTACCAGGTAACCCAAAGTAACTCTTCATTGAGAGGGTCCCTACCCCTGTGGGAGGCTACCAGGGGAGGAGAGTTGCCCCAAAAAGCATTCTGTGTATCCTGGGCATGTCGGGGTCAGAACAGACACATGTCTGGGGTCTGGTGTATGGCAGGACCAGCAGCCATCCTTCGGTTGGCCAGTGGGTGTTTTCCCATTTTCTTGGGAGCGTGACTGGCTACATGATGTCAATGCACAAGCCTACATCCATCACACTCCTCCTGCAGTGAGGACTGATGTGTTGTTGTGCTTCTGGCCTCCACCATGGACCAGCAAATCCTGAGCCATGAACCCACCCTCCCCTCTCAGGAGAAGGGGAGTGGTTGTTGGACACTCAAGCCTTCACCCACCAGCTGGCCCTCCAACACCCAAGTCTGTTCGCTAACCCTGGTCAGCAGTGTCACAGGCAGATATACAATTCAGGCAGTTAAATTATAGATAGGAAAAAACAAAGGTAGTCCACCTTAGCAGTGATGGTTCAGATTAATTCACATCTGAGTTCTAACAAGCAAAGAGGCCAAGTCATTTGTAACTTGTGCATGTGGATTGTGAGTGTTGAAAGGGGGATCAAAGTGCTGTCACTACTGTCATCACCCCAGAGGGATGTGTACTGCATTGTTGCTACTGCCATCACACAGAAGGGGTGGGGGCTGTAGTGCTTCTGCCATCACCACTGGTGGATAGGGAATGTAGGCCTGCTGCTGTACCACCTGAGGGATGGGGGCCATAGTGCTGATACTGCATCTCACATGAGGAATGATGACCGTAGTACTGCTGCCATCACACCTAGGGATGGGGCCATAGTGCTGCTGCTTCTGTCACACACAGAGGGATGGGGGCCTGAGCGCTGCTTCCATCACACCTTAGGGACGGGGGCTGTAGTGTTGCTGCTGCCATCACATCTTGTACCTAAAATAACTTTAAATTGGTACAAGGATGGAAGGATGTGTAATAGTGGAGGTCAAAATTGCTAAAATGCATGTTAGCAGAGTTAAAAATTGACCAGTGTCCCTGATTATATTCATGTATGCTCCATCTAGTATACCCTCTGTTTTATAATTTTGTCACTACTGGGATTGTTCCTGGACTTAATGGACTGGCTACCTGAATGGACTTAGTCTTGGTTTGCTGTGAGCCCTCCCACACTGCACCGTGGGATTTTGTTTAGAACTGTCTGGATTCTTCTTAGTTCTGTTTTTGTTCCCCCTATGAACTCTGAGCATGGTTTGTTTTTAAAAGGGGAGGGGTGGAAGGGTTTTGAGGATTTTGGGAGGTGGTTGTGAGGGCAGTTATGGTATGGGAAAGATATTGTGGGGGTGAGAGACTTTAGGTGATTTTACTGGGACAGTAGTTTTGCCGTTTTGACCCCTTATGGTTATATTACTCCCCATCCCAGCTTAGAGACCTACCCACCTTTGACCCCTGCCTGCTGCTGGCTGAAGTATACCGCCAATGCTGGGAGGAGGAAGTCATGCAGGGGCAGAAGGAAAACCCATGGAGTGGGGAGTAATGAGGGAATGGTCCCTATTGGGGTTGTGTGGACCAGGAGACACTCTGGGGTTAGAAAGGGACTTGAGAGGGGTTTATCCTGTCTGGTTCCTATGCCCAGGGATCCTGCCAAATCAAGTGGGAAGGCAGGCACTTGGTCTGCTGGCTTCTTCCATTCACTTCTGGTAGTGCTGTGCAGTGTCAGGTTGATGAGGAATAAGACCACAAGTATGGCAGATCTCATTTCCTTTGTTGCTCTGGGTGCATTACCAAGACCTGCCTGGGGGATGACTCTGGCCCAGTTCTGGAGGTGTCAGTCCCAGCTGGCTTCTCAGTGCTGCACTGCCCAAGCAGGGATTGCAGGGGAAGGGAGGTGGCCATCTACTTTAGAACTAAACTGAACCTGGTGGGACACCCAGTAGGGGATGCTAAGTTGTTTGAGTATGTGACTATGCATGGTGGTTCAGGTGTGGTCTGCAGAATCTTCATCATGTACTTCCCTCCAGGTCACGAGGGTGAGTTTCTGCAGGAAATCATGTCCTTCATCGCTGACCTGGTCTTGAAGTTGCCTAGGTGGCTTATGCTGGGCAACTTCAATGCCTGGGTTGATGACAAAGGTTCACATTTTGGTAGAGATTTCCTCCAGACCATGGAAGTTCAGGGCCTAGCACAGGTTATTACCACCGCGACTCATCAACATGGCCATGCATTGGACCAGATATTCTCCCTAGGGCTCGAGGTGAATAGGCTTGACACTGTTCTGGTCAGTTGGTTGGATCATTGTGTTATCAGGTTCTGTTTCAGGGCTCCTCCTTGTAGTCTGTCCCCTGTGGAGGTGATTCAGTACCGACCTTTGAGATGGCTAGGACCTGAAGGACTGATGTTGGTACAGGACCCCTCGGAAATGTTAACAGCATGTGGCGAGAGTGCAGAAGCCAGAGTGTTGGCCTGTAATAGTGTTATCAATGGGGCCTTTGACCTTCCAGCGCCAGTCCATGTACGTCACCTGGTGTCATGTTTCGGCTTATTGTCATTTGATGGTGAACTGAGGGCACTTAAAACCAGGGGTCAGAAGTTGGAGCATCGTTGGCAGAAGTCTAAGGCTTGGGAGGACAAACTAGTTCCAATTTCCCATTATGAGGAATATCAGAAGGCAATCACTCAGAAGAAGGCAGAACTTCTGTTGAGAGACATTACTGCTGAGAGGAACCGACCCGCTCAGCTCTGTCAGACTGAAGACAGGCTGCTCCACTCTGCCTGTCTGGAACCCATGAGAGTAGTTACACTCATAAAATGTGAGGTGTTTGCTTGTTTTTTCTCAGATATGGTGTCTTTCATCTGGGTTGGTATTACTCAAATGGGGCCTTATGAGCCCAGCAGTGGTCTGCCTTTGGGCCAGGAAGGCATTAGGTGTTCTTGGGGTGAATTTCAGCCAGTAACAGTGAAGAGATCTGCTGGGTTGTCTCAGCACTGTGGCTGACATTTTGTAATTTGGACCAGGGCCTGACATGACTCTTAATGAGTTGTGTCTACTATTTGGGCCTGGTGTTCGCCAAAATTGTCTAGTGTTCTCTGCAGAAGGGGCTGGTTCCAGTAGCACTTAAATGTGCTCTGGCAAACCCTCTTCAGAAAAAAACTTCTTTGGACCTGTAAGTCTTGGCAAACTATCGTTCAGTCTCTAACTTCCCCTTTTAATGGCTGTGGACAGAGCCTATAGCCATATCGCTTTAGCTTGAAAAGGGGTTTCCGTGGAACGCATTTTTTAATAGTTTTCAGTGTATCCTTTTATAACATTGCAAATCCCTATGGCAGTTAAAAAAATACTCCTTTCTTTCCTTTTAGAATGATGGACACAGACCTCCAAGCTGCTTTTCTCTGAGAGCAAATGTGCACACCTTCCAAACAAATCTAAATATCTTTAAAACTGTTCAAGATGCACAAAAACAACCAGCGTGAAAGTTGTTCAGGGCAAAAGGACCTTTCACATGTGGGTAGTCACTAATCTGAATTCTTTATATTTTGTAAAATATGGTCTTCCAAATAACCTCATTGTTTTCTCTCTCTGAGTGAACACAGTAGGAGTCATGCCAAACAAATGTAAATATCTCGGAAAGTATACAAGTTACCAATATACAACCAACATGAAAGTTGTTCAGGACAAAATGACCTTTCAAATGAGGATAGTCACTAATCTGAATTCATTAGATTTTTCTAAATATAGCAATCTGAAAGGTGAAAATTGTGAAGAAAAATGAAAATTCAGGCAATCAGATAGCCATAGTTTAAAAAATATAATTAGTGCAGTTTAATGAATAGGCTAATTTTATTTATTTATTCTTTGGTAACCAGGTAAGTGCACTGATCATGGGGGCCATTTTCAGGCATGACTTGGATCAGCTAGTGGCAACTAAAGTACTTAGGCATTATAGATAATAATCACAATTCTGGTGGCGGAATCCACTAGGCAACCAAGGGTATAGTCAAATTGCCCCTGCAAGGGGAGCCAGCCTAGTGAGCGGTAAAGATCACAGTGGCGAGTGGTGTAAGGAGCAGACATGGTAAACTGGCAAGCATTGTTGTAGGCTACTGTGAGCCTAGCCTGGAGGGTGGTCGAGTTTCTGGAGTATATGGGACAGCAGTGGTCAAAGATAGGGAGTAGGTTGCCAGTGACTATGGCAAGACAAGCCTCGTAGGTCAGGTAAGACTTTAGGCAGTAGGCAGCACCCAGTTTCTGATTTACTGTCCTGACCATGCTGTTTTGTGATCAATGTAAGTAAGTGAGGGGTCAAGCAATATCCCTAGATACTTAAAAGTAGAGACATTCTCAAGGGCAGAGTCATTAGGGTGGTGGACGAGAAAATCATTGTTAGCATGTAGGGTTTTGGCTAGGTAAGATTTAGAGCTGAACAGCATGGTCTTTGTTTTTTTTTTTGCATTGACTAGCAGAAGATTGGATGAGAACCAGCTTGAGGCTGTGCAGTAGTTTTTGGACAAGACGGAGGAAATACGGGAGAGGGATTGTTCACTGTGGAAGATGACAAGATTATCAGTGTAGAGTAGCAAGCTACAGGTGAGGCTGTCAGAGGGAAGAGAGTTAACAAATATGGAGAACAGTAAGGGGCCAGGATGGATCCCTGGGAAACTCTCGTGGAGACAGATAGGGGAGAGGAGGTAGTAGTGCCAATACACACTGATTGGGAGCATTCTGAGAGGTAGCTACAGAACCAGTCTTTGGTTTCAGTAGAGCAGCCAAGGACTAATAGTTTAGAGAAGAGGAGGGAGTGATTGACCATGTCAAAGGTTTTTGAAAAGTCAACGAAGACAGTACCAGTGGTCTGCTCTCGATCCATGTTTGTGAGGATGTGGTCTGTGAGAAGGACAAGGGCAGTCACATTGCTGTGATGCTTGCAGAAACCATGTTGTTGGCTGCATAGGAGATTGTGGTTGGATAGGTAGTCAGTTAATTTTGCTTGGGTGGGGAAGGATAGATATGAGCTGGTAGTTGTCAAGGGAGTGGGGGTTCCCCAGATTTAAAGATGGGGACTACTGTAGCAGATTTCCAGGAGGCAGGCATAGTGGAGGTAGTCAGGATGAAGATAAAGGTGAGTGGTTTGAAGATAATTGGTGCAGCAAGCTTCAAGAGGACCGGGGAGAGGCCATCTGAGCCTGGGCTACCCCGATTAGGTAGTCTCTTCAACATATTGTAGGTCTCCTTAGGGGTTATAGACATGAAGTAAAAGGGGGGGTGAAGGGGTAAGCATTAGAGAGGGTACTGGGGACAGGGTGGTGGGATGGGTAGAGCATAGTTCATTCTGGGTAGAGGTGATGGAGGGAGCAGCGTGAGAGAGAGGTGGGGTGGTGGTAGTTCCTAAGAGTTAAGGAGGCAAGGTGGTGGCTTGCTGAGTAGGGCTGACAGGTCAATAAATTTGGTGTTTAGCACTTTTTAAACTTCAGAGGGGTCAGTAAGTAGGCAGGAGGAGGAGCATAATTGAATGTTGATACTATGGGTGGGGGGATTCAAAAGGGAGATGCTGATATCCCAGAACTGTTTGGGATTACCCAGACTTTCTCTCTGTAACCTTACATAGTAGTCTCGCTTTAAGGACCTGGTGGTTTACATTTATTTCACAGGTGGTGATAATCATTCCAAAGGACAGAGGAGGGGGCCAGTTTGTATGCAGCCCCCTTGATATCTCGTGCCTTCATAAGGATCAAAAGTTCTTTGGTTACCCAGTGTTTGCATCCACTTTTGACATGCTGAGTGGTGATGAGAAAGTGACAGTCTTGGATGGCTAGTAGAGTATTGGTACAGTGGGTGGCAGCTTGTGATATGTCAGTGATAGCATAGAGGTCCTGCCAGTTTATAGCACCAAAATCCTTGGGAAGGCATGGCCGATTGGGGTGATTAAAGTTGCGGATGGACAGGTACTTTGGGGGAGGGTGGGGGGCCTTAGAGGACCATATGATGAATGTGGGAGAGTGGTCGTTCAAAGAGTCGGACAGAGTGCCGGTGAGGGTGATCTTGTCAGCACCATTAGTAATCACCCAGTCCAGGAGGGTGTGGTTGGAGGTAAGACGGTTGACGTGAGTGGGGAGATTGATGATTTGCACCAGGTTTAGTTGTTTTAGGAGGTTAACATAGTCAGGTTGATGAGGGCTGAGCCAGTTAAGGTTGAAGTCACCAAAAAGGAGGGAACTCTGGGAGAGAAGAGTGAGCCATAGCCGGTGAGGAGGTTCTGAAGGCCTTCTACCCCCCACCATTTGGGAGGTTATAACAGCATCCCAGTAATAGTTTTTTTGTTGACCCAAGAGTAACTTTGGTGATAAGCCAGTCACAAGGGGAGTTGTTGTTGGAGTTCAGGATGAGTGTGGCAGTGATCAATTCATGTATGAAAATTGCAGCGCCACCGCCCTTTCTTTTTCCTGGTCACTCCTTGTGAAGAAGTGAGTAGCCAGTTTGCTGGACCATGGTGTCAGGGTGTTGTGGCTTTAGCCAGGTCTCCGTGAGGCATAGTACCTGGGGGTTGTAAAGGCAGACCCAGGCTTTGACTTCAGGAAATTTAGCAGGAAGATTGCAAATGTTCATGTGGGCAAGTTTTAATTTAGGTGGGCTAGCCCAAATGGGGTTGTTTGGTGCGAGTGCAGCTTGCATGGGGCTAAGGTTTGTCTCAATGTCTCCTGCAAGTAGGAGCAAGGAGAGTAGGAGTAGGTAGATGCACAGGGGCTGAGGGCAGGGGAGGAGAGAGAGAGGGGAGAATTAGGAGCCAGGATGCTAGTTAGCATTGTTGGAGGTTAGAGAGGATGGCATGCATGAGGGCCCCAGTGGGGGTGGACTCCCATCTAGCTGGGGTAGGTGGGGAGCTGAGAGGGTGTTAATCCTCAGTAAAATGTGATAGGTTTATTTGGTCAGAGGCTAATACTGTGGTAGTGAGGTTGGCTAGGAACTGCATACCCATCAGAGAGGCCACAAGTAGAGGGAGGTAAGGGGGTTTCATTGTGGGTGATATGAAACAGGAAAAGATGGGTGCAGTGGGAGAGAGTTGAGGTTAGAAAGATCTCTGTGAGAAAAGGTGACAGAAAGTAGGGGGATAGAGTGTACTTTACGGAAAAGGCACCCTAGAAGAAGGAGGGATGGGCAAGAAGAGGAGTGGCAAATCGAGAGAAGACAGGGTTTAGTAGGTGGATCGTAAGTGTACTTAATCAGCCATGGGGGAGGATGGATGGGATGAACAACCTTTCCCTTCATAGTATCATATCATAGTATCATAGTAATCACAAAGCATTATTTAGACTTTCGTCCTTATTTGCTTGCCATGAGTAAGAGGTAAAAAAAGGACCCATTAATAATCTCTAACCTTAGTTTTACTGAATTCATCCAATCTAATTTTAAAAATATCTATGGTTGGACTACTAACTATCTTATGTGGGAAGGAATTCCAACAAGAGACCACCCGCTGACTAAACCAATATTTTCTTTTTAGCAAATTCCACTTCTGCTGTTTAATCTGTTTACAATGAGTTCTAGCACTGTAATTTTTTACATATAATTCTAGTCCTCAATCTTATCTGAGGATGTTTTCTTGGAATGATCTATAAACTAAGATCATACCGCCCCTCCATTTTATGTATGCCAGAAAATATAGATTAAAATCCTGCAGCCTCCCTTGATATGTCATATTTTTAAGTCCCGTTATTGCTCTGGTTGCCCTATTCTGCACTCTGTCCACTCTCTCTATCTCTCCTCTTGTGTGAGGGGACCAGACTTGAGAGCAGTACTCCAAGTGGGTTCCCACCATTGACCCATACAATGGGATCAAAACTTCCCTGCTTCTACTTGATGTGTGTCTCAGTATACAGTTTAGGGCTCTGTTAGCATTTTTTATAGTTTAATCACAATGGGAAGTAAAAGTAAGTTCATTGCATATGATGACACCCAAATCCCTCTCTTGCATTACTTGCTTTAGTTTGTTATTAATAATATCACTTAATTCCAGGTTCTTTTTGCCCATATGTAGGACTATACATTTGTCTTCATTTAATTTATGGTTATGCTCTGTTGTTCATTTCTCAATATGTTTGAGAGTTTCTTGAAGTCTAATGTAGTCCGAATTTGAGTCTATCACTGCTACCACTCTGCAGTCAGCTGCAAACTTGGTTATCCATATATTGTCCGTATTATATTGTAAGGATGATATATATACTGTATATATGTTAAACAAACAGGGACCCAACACTGAACCCTGAGGGACCCCGCTTGACACAGAAAGCCAGTCAGACAGTACTCCATTTATAACCACTCTCTGTCTCCTTCTCCGTAACCATTCTACTATCCAGTTAACAAGAATTGTATTTATCTTTAGAGAAAGAAGGAATTTGACTAACTCATCATGTGGTAATTTGTCAAATGCCTTAGAAAAATCTAATTGTATTACATCCACTGACCTTTCTTGATCTAAAGGTCTGCTTACTTTTTCATACAAATGTAACAGATTGGTCTGACATTATTGTGATTTTGTAAACCCATGCTGGCTACGATCAAACAGATCTTTTCCAGTCAGGTGATCATAAATATGTTATTTTATAATAATGTTTATACTTTCCTCATTGTGGATGTTAAACAAACTGGTCTGTAATTTTCAGGGAAATCTTTCCTTCCCTTCTTAAAGATAGGTACCACATGTGCTTCTCTCCATTTATTAATCACCTTCCCTCTGTCTAACGACCTTTGAAAGATAAAGGCTAATGGTTGGGCTATCTCCTCTTTTTCTGAAATGAGTCTCAGATGAGTATTGTCCAGTGCAGGAGATTTGTTAATCTTAACCCTCCTCAATCTATTCAAAACATCTTTTGTGTTGATTTTAATCTACTTTTCATCAGTTGTATTGTATTTAATATCCGTTGTTAATATATCTTTGGGATTAAACACAGTGGCAAAGTATTGATTCTGTACCTCATCCATTTTCTTGTTATTTAATATATTGCCTCTGTCATCCTTGAATGGGCCTATTGTTTGTTTATTCCCTTTTTGTTATTGATATATGCATAGAAAACCTTGTAGTTATCTTTACTTCTAGTTGCCAATTTTTTTCAAAATTTGTTTCAGCACTTTTGATTAATTTCTTTACACATTTTATCTGTTCCTTATACTTTGGAAGAAAGTCTGTATCAAGCTTAGATAGTTTATACATTTTATGTTTTTCCTTATCTGTTTTTTTTTTTTATTTTACAAGTTAGCCATTTAGGAGAAGCACATTGTTTAGAATTTTTGCTTATGTATGGTACATATAATTCTGAAATTGCACTAATTTTGTCTACTAAAGTGCCTTACATCTCCTCCAGTGTTAACCCAGTGAACTCAGATATCCAGTCCCATGAGAGCAATGCCAGCCTAATTTTGTTATGTTTTGCTTTTTTAAAGATTGGGATTTTTATGTTATTACCCTGTTGACTAGGTACTTTACTTAATTGAAAGAAAACAGTATTGTGATCACTATTTGCAATTGGGGGTCCAATCTCAATTTCAGTTAATTTGGGTCCCATATTTGATAATACAACATTCAATATTTTATTTGATATTGTGTTTGCCTGGACCAACTGTTCCAAGCCCAATTGATTAAAACTTTCTAAGTAATTTCTTTCACTGCTACCTGATGTTTTCTGGTTTGCCCAATCAACACCTGGAATATTTAGATCCCCAGCTATAATGATATTTTCAGCTGGATTTAGTAGATCTAGATAGTTTAAGATGTCCTGGTTCATTTCCCTATTAATTGAAGGGGGTCAGTACAATGCTCTCAAAATAATCTTTGGGGTGTTTTGGGGCACAATTTTAACAGTTAAATGTTCTATATTGAATTTACCATCATGTATTTCCATACTATGTATGGACTCATGGACATAGATTGCCACCCCACCTCCCTTCCTATGTTTCCTAGATTTAAAATAAGTATTAAATCCAGTTATGCTTTTATCCCATGTATCACCCTCCTCCCACCAGGTTTCTGTGAGGATTGCTATTTTAATGTTTTTTTCTTTCATTAAATACATGAATTCATCAAATTTGTTGTCTAAGCTCGTCACATTTGCTAACAAGCAGTTAACTGACTCTAAACCCTTGTTTTGGAAAATGTGCTTGCTGGTATCAGTTTTTGTCTTGATATATTTCCCTTCCCCCACCTTTTCCAGTTTAAATGATTCTCAATAACTTTGTTAAATGTATTCCCCAAAACTCTTTCTCCCATTCTATTTAAATGAAGCCCATCCTTCTTGTACAATGATCCATTTCTGAAAATACAACCTGGTTCTATGAACCCTGTTTTGTTTTCCAGACAAAATTTCCGCAACTTGCAATTAATAGAGACAATGTCATGGTTAATGCAGTGATACATTCCATATGTAGCTAGAATGCCAGATATAATAATATCAGTAGTATATTTGTTTAATTCCTGAATTAATTCAATGTAATTTTCCAAGATGTTTCCTTTTTTACTTGAGTTGATATAATTTACTCCTATTTGGAGAATTACCAGTGGTTGTTTAGTTTGCCCATACATCCCTCTAAAAGTTGTTTAAGTTCTTGAATTTTTATTTCTGGGAACATGCTAACCATTGTATTATTATTTCTTCCTTTGCATACAATTGTGTCAGTTCCCCTTATCGTAGAGTCCCTTAACACTATAATTTCTTTAGTTATTGGATTTAACTGTGCCATATTTTGTTGTTCTGCCTTATTGCCCCCTGTTGTTGCTTTGTTAGGTTGCTGAGGTTTTGTAGTTGCTAGAACTGGAGGTTTGAATACCCTGTTAGAATTTTCTAGGGAGCTATCATTACTAACTTCAGTGGCCTGCTCCGTATCTAGGACTGAAATGGAATTTTTTATTTCTACAGGAGCACTATTACATATGTGCATCCCTCTACATTTTTCTTTATTCTTTTAAGCTGTAGCCCAGCTTCCCTCCTCCTTTTCTGCTATTTTCAATTCCGTGCCCAAGTCCCTGGCAACAGAGTCTATAAAATTCTCAAGTGTTTCTATATCCTGTTTAGTTTCCAACCTGTTGTTTAATGCATTAATTTCCTATATTAGTTCTCCAATAAGTATACACTTGTTACATTTGTAACCCTCTGAATATCCTGATCCCTGAACATACCTTAAACAGTGAATACACTTCGTGAATTGAGTCTCCTTTTTGCTTTGTTTTTTTGTTTTATGTTGTGTTTTTACCTTCTCCTTTTTATGCAGTCTTTCATACTTTTACACAGGCCACAACCCCAAGTCTGTCAACTTGATTCTTGCATCCACAGCTGACACGCACTGAAACGCGTGTCTCTGCACATCTCCACACATGACCTCGCATATGAACCCTACTTGAGCTTGCCCCACTCGCTCAGCAAGTGGATTTATAGCCAGCCAACAAGAAGTCCCCACGAAACCTGGCTTCTGGTCTAGCGCTGCACTATGTGGCAAATATCAAATTTAAATATAAAAGAATCACCCTCGCTGGTCAAGCCACCTCATGCAGTGGTCTTGACTGCCGTAATGTGGGTACTGTTTTTAAAATGCCCAAATTAGGGTGATCTTTACTCAGAGAGGAGTCCCCGGTCTTCCAATATCCCACCAATCCTACAATGTGGAAGTAGGTACCGGAGTGAATCCCTTGGTTACCAGGCAACACAACCTGGTCTCCTGCTCTCCCCATAGGAACATACATTTAAAAAATATCACACTGACAAGGTCTAATAGGGTCTTTCACCTGCCCTCCTTTTTCACAAATCACACACCTCAGTCAACTGTGTAAAGTTTAAAATATTACTGCAGACCCAAAAATCTACAGTTGAAAGCCCTGGCTTCAAGGCTGTGGTTGGATTCAAGATACACCAATCGCTGCACAGGAGCTGAGGGGAACAGCCAACTGGGAGCCAGGAGAGGAAGTTGGCAGCCAATCGGATTCAAGCTGGTAGCAGTGGAGCTCAGCGGTAAATACCCGATGCCTGTAGTGGGTGATGAGAGCTGGATGGTGGCAAGCACAGGTGCTGCCAGTCAGGGAAGAGGTCCATGGGGCTGGGAGCACCTGGCCCAAGGGCACTTCACCTGGGGAGAAGAAAAAAGAGAGAGAGATTAAAACTGGCAGGTAGATTAGGTCAGGGCATATAGTCCAGACAGACAGTGGGGAAACAAAGAACTAGAAGAGGTGTTGATTGGGATGATGTCGAAGCACAGACTTGGGAATGGAAGGTAGGGGGGCTAAGTACAGAAGAATGGGAGTGGCAGGAAAGTCAGGGATGTTGATGGAAGGAGGAGAAAAGAGAAAAGAAAAAAGGAAGATGGCAGCTAGAAGACAGTCTGAGGCACAGCTAGGGTGGAGGGTCAGGTAGGAAAAAAATAGCAGCCGAGTAGCAGACACAGGCAGGGATAGAAATAGCAGCAGAGTGGCAGTGACAGGCAAGGAAGAAAAAATAAGCAAACAGCAGGTACAACAAATTGATTTAGTTGCAGTCGCTAAAAAACATTAATTACTGTGGCACAAAACAACAAAGTCCCCAAAAATATGAACTACCCTAAGTAGAATGAAATAGCCAGTGAGAGAAAACATTCCCAATAGTACAAATAAATTCACAAACCATGCACTTAACAAATGGTCCGGTGTAGTCACAGTTCTCTCACAAGAAATACATTTAAAATTAGAGTCCCCTTAGCATAAACACAGTCAGAAACTAGTATCCCATGTCTGAAAACCTTTCCCTTAAGCTAAAGCCAGATCTGAAAATCTACCAGTGAAAGCCCTGGCTTTAAGGCTGTGGTTGTATTCATGATCCACCAATTGCTGCACAGGAGCTGAGGGAAACAGCCAACTGGGAGCCAGGAGAGGAAGTTGGCAGCCAATGGTATTCAAGCCGGTAGCTGTGGAGCTCATTGGTCTGTATCTGATGCCCATAGCGGGCGGTGGCAAGTGCAGGTGCTGAAAGTTGGGGAGGAGGTCTGTGGGGCTGTGAGTGCCCTGGGCTGAGGGTGCTTCACCTGATACCTATAGTGGGCAGTGGCAAGCACAGGTGCCATTTGTCATGGAGGAGGTCCAAGGGACTGGGAGTGCCCAGGCTGCGAGCGCTCCACCTGATGCCTGTAGCGGATGGTGAGAGCTGGGCAACGGCAAGTGCAGGTGCTGCCAGTCAGGGAAGAGGTCCATGGAGCTGGGAGCACTCAGTCCATGGGCGCTTCATCTGGTATTTTTGTCCTTAACAACTTTCATACTGATGGTTTATGTGTAACGTGTCTACTTTTAGAGATATTTACATGTGTTTGCCATAACTCCTATGGAAAATGAAAATTGAGGTAATCAGATGGCTATAGTTTAAAAATATTATTAATGCAGCTTATTGAATAGGCTCACTTGAAAGGTCTTTTTGTCCTGAATAGTTTTCATACTGTTTTTTTATCTGTAACTTGTAAACTTGTAGAGATATTTACAGTTGTTTAGCATAACTCCCAGTGCACATCTAAACAGAGTGTTTTGCAAATTACTGCACCAGTTAAGTGAAATTGTAAACCAGAACCCCATTCATTTCTTGTCATGCCTAGTTTAAAGTGGACAGGAACTGATTACTTATGTGTAGCTGTTTGAAATGTCTCTATTTTCCTAAATTACATTTATACTGCTAAAGGATCCCTGTGCCTGAATAAAAGCTGAAGCTGTCAGTTGTGTTTCATATTGTTTTCTTCATATGGACAACATTCTGTGCAGTTCCTTTCATTTAACCAAGAATTTGGAGTTTTGGCTATGTCATTTCATGGTTTCAGAACCATGGGCACTGTGCTGATAAGTGCCTGCTAACATTTCTGAAACCGTGAAGCCACAGAAAAACTTGTTGCTTTATTGGTCCTTGTAACACAAGATCCACAGAAACAGATGATTTGATACCTTTTATTGGACCAACAGAGTTGTTACAAGAGAACACAGGTGCTTTTAGCTTTTGGATTACACAGAATCCTTCGTCTGAAAACACTGGCAGTTGTTTTAGAAGCATGAAACTGCAGATTGGTAAATGAAGGCCCACTCACCCAGTGTATTATAAGTTGATTTTATTTAATCTACATATCATACTGTATATCATATGATATAGTACCAAGTACTAAAACATAGTACTATGTAAACGTTTCGGATTAAACCTTCATCAGTACAGTACCATATCTCTAAAATATAACATATAGACTATATTTAATTTAATTATAGTTATTACATTGTTTCTCTGTTATGTTATTTAATGCTTAAGAGACTTGCTCACCAATCAAGCACCTGGCTATCGTGACTTTAGTTTAGCATTCCATATATCTTATTTTACTTATAGATATTGAAACATAGAAACATAGACTTTGATGTCAGATAAGGACCGCTTGGCCCACCTAGTCTGCCCATTTCCCCCTACCTACAGGATAGGCCGCAGTTCCTAGTTATCCAACAGCCTATTTCTTCCTACCCCCCCACAAGAACTGCCTTATGTCTGTCCCATGCATTCTTGAATTCTCCCATAGTTTTAGACCACAAAACCTCCTCAGGAAGGCTGTCCCATGCATCCACTACCCTCTCTGTGAAAAAATACTTCCTCACATTGCCCCGGAACTGCCCCCCATCTTTAAATTGTGTCCCCTTGTTCTTGCACGTCTCTTTTTCTGAAAGATACTACCCTCTTGGACTTTGTTGATTCCACTGAGGTACTTAAAAGTTTCTATTATGTCCCCCCCCCCTCTCCTTTCTTTCTTCAAGGGTATACATATTAAGCTCCTTTAGTCTCTCCTCGTATGGCTTCTCTTGTAGACCCTGCACCATTTTAGTTTCCCTCCTCTGGACTGCCTCTATCCTGTCTATGTCCTTGCGGAGATGGGGTCTCCAGAACTGGATGCAGTACTCCAGATGGGGTCTCACCAACTGTCTGTACAGAGGGATAACAACTTCCTGTTTTCTGCTGGTGATGCCTCTCCCTATGCATCCCAGTATCCCGCTTCAGCCCTCCCTACTGCCTTCTCACATTGCTTGCTAACCTTAAGGTCATTTGATATGATTACCCCCAGGTCCCTTTCCTTTTTTGTTGTTGTTACTACCCCCCATTGTGTAATCTTCACCTGGGTTCTTGCTTCCCAGGTGCATTATTTTGCACTTCTTTGCATTGAATCCTAGCTGCCATATTTCTGACCATTCCTCCAACCTTGCCAAGTCCCTTCTCATCCTTTCCACGCCTCCTTGTGCATCAACCCTGTTGCAGATCTTTGTGTCATTTGCAAAAGGCATACTTTCCCTCAGTCCCTCTGCAATGTCACTTATAAAGACATTAAAAAGGACTGGACCCAGTACTGAACCTCATGTACCCCACTAGTAACCCCTCTTCTTCAGAGTGGACTCCATTTACAATTACCTTCTGTGTCCTGTTGTCCAGCCAATGTTTTCCAGGCTACCACCCTGGGACCCACTCCCAGGCTTGGTTTATTTGACTAGTAATCTTTGTGTGGGACTGTGTCAAATGCCTTGCTAAAGACTAGGTAGGCCATGTCCACAGCCCCTCCCTGGTCTACTACTTTGGTCACCCAGTCAAAGAAATCTATTAGATTCATCTGACATGACCTTCCTGCTGTGAACCCATGCTGCCTTGGGTCCCAGCCCCACTGGCCTCAAGGTACTCAACAATTCTTTCCTTCAGAAGTGACTCCATCACTTTCCCTACCACTGAGGTCAAACTGACAGGTCTGTAGTTTCCTGCCTCTGTCTTGGTCCCACTTTTGTGAAGGGGAGTCACATCCGCCTTTCTCCAGTCCTCGGGTACCACACCATCCTCCTATGATTTATTAAAAAGAGTAGTCAGTGGTTTCACTAGTTCCCCCTTTAATTCTTTCAGAATTCTAAGGTGAATTCCATCAGGCCCCATTGCTTTGTCCACCTTCAGTTTTAGGAGTTCTTACAGAACCCTTTCTTCTGTGAAAGGGCTGGGATCGAACCCCTATCAAGAGTGCTTCTGTTAATTGGATTAGGCACTTTCCCCTCCTCTTTTGTGAATACTGAGCAGAAACATTCATTCAGTATCCCTGCTTTTTCACTGTCCCCCTCTGCCCACCCACCATTCATTCTATTCAGCTTCACTATCCCTCCCTTTGTCTTTCCATGCTCTCTGATATACCTATAAAAGGTTTTATCCCCCTTCTTAACCAAGTTGGCTATCTTTTCCTCAGTTTGAGCCTTTGCTATTCTGACTTCCCTTCCTGCTTCCCTCTGCCTTAACTGGTACAGCTCTCTGTCCTAAAAAGATACAACCATTATCATTAGTAATCCTTAAATAGTGCAAGAATAATTTCAATAGCCCATGGTGATTAATCTTTTGATTTCACAAATACTTGCGCTTACCCTAAACATGCTCATTTCTCTTTTTTTATGATCATATATAAAGGTTTTCATGTTTCCTTTTGCTGCATTATTGCATTTATCTGTAAAACAACATTTATTTTAAATGTAAACGCTACCAATCTTAACTTCTCTCATCAAGCAATCTAAGAAGAGTTATATATACGTAAAACATCAAGTCACATCCTTGTTAGTAAACTCACAGTTAAAAAGTACTGGTGTGCACAGACCTCTTGCTCTCTTTATGGCTTCAAAGGTACTGCGCCGACTAGTTGCTGCATCTTAAATAGTATGGGAATTGGGCATTGAGCTTTGCACGTCATCGCGTGAAACAACCATCTCACGTAGTAGCAGCAATCACTCTATGTGCCCGACCTGCTTGGAGTAGCAGCACCATATGCTTTTACGGTGTCCCATTAACTTAAATATAAACAAAGTGCAATTTCATTCTAATCAAATGTGATATCTTATCACATATGAATACATGAAATCTGTAGCCATTATCATTAGTAAATGGTAGATGTAAATCTTTTTACATCACAGATACATTAGTTTGTCCTAACACATCAATATTACGTTATCAACTGTTAATAAACCCTTTTATATTAATCTTATATGTTCATACTTCTGTATTAAGTTTGTTGAATAATCCATTTTGCTTTTAAGACCCCATTACCCTCAAATGTGAGTGCTGCCTGTATAAGCTTCTACTTTCTTATTTCTTAGCTTACAATATGTCAGTACTCACATGCACATATCTCTCGCTTTTTCTCTAGATTTCAAAATAATGCATTGTCTAAATATTGTTTTAAATCCTGCAGAAATCTAGCGTTTGAATGTGTATACTAGCGTGCATTAGTCTCTCGCTCACTCTCTGGATTCAAAAGTGTTGAGCTGACTAAATATTGCATTTTAAATACTGCGGGATTCTGACATTAAGTTGTATATGTCACCACGTTAAAGCATCAGCCTCTCACGGTATCTGCAACCAGTCTATGTAACCAACCTACCTAGAATAGCAGCACCTTGTATTTTTAAGGCGTCCAATTAACCCTAATATATAAATAACCAATAGTTTATTAATCACATATGTTCTTATGATTGTAATGAGTCACTTAATTTATCTTAAGCCTCTAACGTATATTCAACATGCCACCATTTTAATGAAACTGATTTGAAAAATATTAACCTAAAGAAGTGTTAGGGGCTGAAATGTTCATTTTGACACATGCAATATACTGCATGATATAGAAAAAATGATATTCTTTATAAAATTGGCTGCCAATCAATCAAGTCATTTAAGCCATATCTAGGGTTGACTGCTTCAAAACGATCTATATAATAGGCTTCACGAGTTAATATTTTATTCCTGTAGTCACCACCTCAAATGTGAGTGCTGCCTGTATAAGCTTCTACTTTCTTATTTCTTAGCTTACAATATGTCAATACCCACATGCACATATCTCTCACTCTTTCTCTAGATTTCAAAATAATACGTTGTCTAAATATTGTTTTAAATCTTGCAGAAATCTAGCATTCTAATGCATTTACTAGTGTGCATTAGTCTCTCGCTCACTCTCCAGATTCAAAAGTATTGCGCCAACTAAATATTGCATTTTCAATACTGTGGGATTCTGACATTAAGTTATATACATTACCACGTGAAAATATTAACCTCTTGTGGTATCTACAACCACTCTATGTATCCAACCTACCTAGAATAGCAGCACCTTGTATTTTTATGCTGTCCAATTAACCCTAATATATAAATAACCTATAGTTTATTAATCACATATGTTCTTATGATTGTAATGAGCCACTTAATTTATCTTAAGTCTCTAATGTATATTCAACATGCCACCATTTTAATGAAACTGATTAGAAAAATATTAACCTAAAGAAGTGTTAGGGGCTGGAATGTTCGTTTTGACACAGGCAATATACTGCATGATATAGAAAAAATTATATTCTTTGTAAAATTGGCTGCCAATCAATCGAGTCATGAATGATTTGTTGAGACCGAGCACAAAAGAATCTTTAGATACAGATAGAATTGTATTCTCAACAGTTTATAATGATAGATTTTTTCAGATGAGAAATATAGTTAACAAACATTGGCATATTTTACAAGTGGCTCCTTTAAGTCAGCAGATATTTAAAAATCAACCATTAATTGTACCCAAATGAAATAGGACTTTAGGGAATCGATTAATGAAAGCTGAACATAAAATACCAGATAATAGACCTTCACATTTTTTTAAATCTGTCTGAAGTTAAGGGCAATTTTCCATGTGGCCATTGTATTAACTGTAACAATACATATAGAATTAAAATTATTAGGAATACTGCAAGAGATGAAGAGATCACTATAGAACAATTTATTAACTGCTCTACTTCAGGTGTATTGTATACCCTTAAATGTCCTTGTGACAAGATTTATACTGGTAAAACTGAAAGGCCTTTAAAGACTAGAATAACAGAACACAAGAGTGATATCCGGAGACAGGATTTAATATCTCCCGTAGCAAGACACTTTTTAGAACAGGGTCATCAACTTCCACAATTGAGATTTTTTGGAATTGAAAAGATTCTTCCCATCTGAAGAGGTGGTGACTACAGGAATAAAATATTAAGTCGTGAAGCCAATTATATAGATCGTTTTGAAGCAGTCAACCCTAGATATGGCTTAAATGACTCGATTGATTGGCAACCAACTTTATAAAGAATATAATTTTTTCTATATCATGCAGTATATTGCTTGTGTCAAAATGAACATTCCAGCCCCTAACACTTCTTTAGGTTAATATTTTTCAAATCAGTTTCATTAAAATGGTGGCATGTTGAATATACATTAGAAGCTTAAGATAAATTAAGTGACTCATTACAATCATAAGAACATATGTGATTAATAAACTATAAGTTATTTATATATTAGGGTTAATTGGACACCATAAAAATACAAGGTGCTGCTATTCTAGGTAGATTGGTTACATAGAGTGGTTGCAGATACCGTGAGAGGTTGATACTTTCACATGGTGACGTATACAACTTAACGTCAAAATTCTGCAGTATTGAAAACATAATATTTAGTCGGCGCAACACTTTTGAACCGGAGAGTGAGTGACAGACTAATGCACACTAGTATATGCATTAGAGCACTAGATTTCTGCAGGATTTAAAACAATATTTAGACAACGTTTTATTTTGAAATCTAGAGAAAGAGCGAGAGATATGTGCATGTGAGTATTGACATATTGTAAGCTAAGAAATAAGAAAGTAGAAGCTTATACAGGCAGCACTCACATTTGAGGGTAATGGGGTCTTAAAAGCAAAATGGATTATTCAACAAACTTAATACAGAAGTATGAACATAAAAGATTAATATAAAAGGGTTTATTAACAGTTGATAACGTAATATTGATGTGTTAGGACAAACGAATGTACCTGTGATGTAAAAAGATTTACATCCACCGTTTACTAATGATAATGGCTACGGATTTCAGTTATTCATATGTAAGAATAAGATATTACATTTGATTAGAATGCCATTACACATTGTTTACATTTAAGTTAATGGGACACTGTAAAAGCATATGGTGCTGCTATTCCAAGCAGGTCGGGCACATAGAGTGATTGCTGTTACTGCGTGAGATGGTTGTTTCACGTGATGATGTGCAAAGCTCAATGCCCAATTCCCATACTATTTAAGATGCAGCATCTAGTTGGCATAGTACCTTTGAAGTCATGGAGAGAGTGAGAGGGAGAGAGTGAGAGGTCTGTGCACACCAGTACTTTTTAACTGTGAGTTCACTAACAAGGATGCGACTTGATGTTTTGCGTATATATAACTCTTCTTAGCTTGCTTGATGAGAAAAGTTAAGACTGGTGGTGTTTACATTTAAAATAATGTTGTTTTACAGATAAATGCAATAATGCAGCAAAAGGAAACATGAAAACCTTTATATATGGTCATAAAAAAAGAGAAATGAGCGTGTTTAGGGTAAGCGCAAGTATTTGTGAAATCAAAAGATTAATCACCATGGGCTATTGAAATTATTCTTGCACTATTTAAGGATTACTAATGATAATGGTTGTACCCTTTTATATCTATAGGTAAAATAAGATATATGGAATGCTAAACTACAGTCATGATAGCCAGGTGCTTGATTGGTAGGCAAGTCTTTTAAGCCTTAAATAACATAACAGAGAAACAATGTAAGAACTATAATTAAATTAAATAAAGTCTATATGTTATATTTTACAGATATGGTACTGTACTGATGAAGGTTTAATCTGAAACATTTACATAGTACTATGTTTTAGTATTCGGTACTATATCATATGATATATGATATTTAGATTAAATAAAATCAACTTATAATACACTGGGTGAGTGGGTCTTCATTTACCCACAGTAAATTTACCCACCTGCAGTTTCATGATTACAAGTTTTTTGATGGGTATTGGCTCCTCCCTTAAAAAAGTTTTTTGTTTTTGACCGAGGTGGCTGTGCTGGACCCTTACTTCTTTTGAGTTGTTTTAGAAGAACCCTGATCATACAAAAAAAAAAAAAAAACAGATAAAAAGTCGTTAAGGACCCCATTGGTTAAAACTGCATAAAAAAACAACATACCCATATAAAGACAGCAAAAGTTCCATCAAAAGAAAGGTATCCCAAGATCAAATGACACTGACTTGAAAGTTCGCTCCTTGAGAAAAGCTATAAACTAAAAGAGGCTTTATTTTTTTTTTGTTTTATCATCTTTATCCCCTGCCTCATGCTCTAGTGCCCCCCACTCCTTCAGGCTCCTCAGTGCTACCACAAGTTACTGGCTCTCCTCTTTCTCAGACTTCCCTCTGGTCCCCACATTATAGCCAACTCCCACAGGGTATCCCGGTATATCCCTTCACTGGGCTTCTCCCTCTCTTCCGAGGGGAGCATACCCAGCGCATGACCCAGTAGGCCCTTTGGAAGTGCTGCTGACATGGAGGAGGTTCTTTAGAGGTTCCAGTGATGTTGTGGAGTGGGGGAGCCATCATCTTGCAGACACCAAAGCCATTTTCCAGTTTTCTTGTGTGCCCCTGCACCGCTTGTGTAGTGCCTCCCAGTATCCACTGGGAGCTGCTGCCAAGCGAGGCAACCCAGTCCCCCAACCCCAATGAGGATAGCAATCCTCCGGATGCTCAGATCCTCTTCACCCCTTGCTGACCCTTGGCTTCCTGTGTCTGTTTCTGAACTTGGGTCATTGGCATGGGTCCAGGTAAAAGGCCAGTGCCTCAACCCTCTACTCTACTGGACCAGCCAGAGGCTTCATTTTAAAACCCCTCTGTGTGTGTCTGTGCTAGGATTAGTAAATGACAATGATTAAAAACCACAGGGAAAAATAAGCTTAACGTGCAGCTGACAACTTCAGGAGAACTGTAACAAAACATAATATTTAGATAAAGTTCATCTTGTATTTCACATTAGTTCTTTATTCCTTCTCCACATTATTTATTGCTGAGGTTAACTGCATGAAAACAGGATTTTTGCTCCTGAAGAGTTCCTCTATTTCTGTTGCTGTCTCCCTACATGAGGTCATAATGCACTGCTTGTGAAATCACAGTTACTCTCATGGCAAATAGATTGTGATGTCACAACAGAGCATTATGACTTGAAGTAGGGTGTAAGCTATAGAGGCATATTAACTTTAAAGTAACTGTAAGGGATAAAAATCATGTATTTGTGCACATTTCCTCAGTAATAAATAATGAGGAGGAGAAATCTAGAATATATATGGAATACAAGCACAATTTTACCTATTTATTATGTTTGTCAAAGTTTTCTTACAGGCGTCAGTAGTTCTTTCAGCAATACATAGTAAATAATGTTAAAAGTCTTATACATGTGACAATATCTATGTGTTAAGTGAAAAATAGATTAGCACATAAATAATCAATCCCTGTCCCCTTTAACTCATTCAGACCCATTGTGTGTTTAGAACATTGGAGACAGAACTCCAAACTCCTTTTACAACCTGCCCTAGTGTAAATTAAGCATTCACCAGCTGTTTCACACAGTGGCGTCAAATTTTACACAGTGTAATGTTCAGATACATTGTTCTTAAAGTCTGTGTACAATAAATCCATATTACTCATGAATAGTCAAACTTATACTGTCTCAAACTTGATAGATCTGCAGTTCTGTAACAAGTGACTAGTGTATGTGTGTATTCAAAATCCAAACATAGCACAGACCCCTTTGAAATTGAGATACTGTTATCCTAATATGTCCATGTATCAACGTGTCCATAAGTACCTAATCTTCTGTTGTATTAAATAACAGTTCTATAAATCTAAAACCAAAACAAAACACAACTGACAGCTTCAGCTTTTATTCAGGCACAGTTAAATAGGGATCCTTTAGAGGTATGAATATAATTTATGAAAATAGAGAAATTTCAAACACCTGCACATAAATAATCAATCCCTGTCCCCTTTAACTCATTCAGACCCATTGTGTGTTTAGAACATTGGAGACAGAACTCCAAACTCCTTTTTCTCAAGAATCTTCCCAAGGCACTGTGCAGAATTGTTAGCAAATGTGCACACATTCCAAACAAATCTAAATATATTTAAAACTATTCCTGGTGCACAACAACAACCGATCTGAAAGTTGTTCAGGACAAAAAGACATTTCAAATGAGGGTAGTCATTAATCTGAGTTCCTTATATTTTGTAAAATATGGTCCTCTTATTACCTGTATTTCCATTGTTGTTTTTACAAAATTGACATTTCTGATGGCAACTAAAAAAAAAACTATAAAGAATTTAAATAAGTGACTACCCTCATTTTGAAAAGTCTTTTTGTCCTGAACACAAACATGTAAAATAATGTAATTGAGGCACAGAAATCCAGGGGTAGAGTACAAAATGAGTGGCGTGGTATTGACAACATTAAGAAAGCACACATTAAAAAAAAAAACCTTTACATACAGTTGATTACTGTTTATGCATCAATGGCTGCCACTGTACATCTGATGCAAACCCATAATCATGTTCCTTACTTGAAACTAAAAGGAATGAGGGGGGAGGCCATAAATGACTCCTTGTTTTTGTGTTAAAGAAGTCTTTTTTTTACAGCAAAAACAAGGAAATGGGTAATTTTTAAAATGTGCAGACAAGCATGGGACCACTTTTTTTCACAGCATGCCACCACTGGCAGCTACCACTTCAAGACTGCTACTACTCCCACCTAATACAATCGGGGAAAACCAGAAGTAGTTTACCAGTACTGAGATCAATATGGTTAAGACACATTAACCAGAAATAACTGCTTAGAAAAGAATGAGAAAGTGACTGTGATGACAAGCAAATCCCAGACCAGATCTCTAGTTTGTTAATAGTCTCCTCCTGAATTAGATTTTTTCCGCTGTGTAGGCCAAGCTTTACAGATGTTATGCCATCATCAGATTTGTATAAGAGCAGTGTGGAAGCACATAACTGGACCACTGTCGGATGTTCTGCCACAGTGCTCCAGCATAGTTTCCAGTGTTTCTGTTTATGCAGCCCTTTCCTTCTATGGGCTGCATAAACATACCCACTTCCTTTTTCCAATAAAGATTTTATTGATTTTGTCATTTTTATTTACATACATTTGACAAATGATTGTTATCTAGAACATCCTATGTTCTGAAATATTGACAATAAAAACATGTATATAAACTGCTGAAAAATGTCATCATTCAATAAATATCAGACAATTCAAAAATAATTAATCAAAGGTGACTTGAACCATACACCAACATAAACTGTAACAAACTAACATACCATATTCCATTCACTTTCCCATTTTCTCTATCATCCCTGTTTCCCAGGACCTCGTGTAATTAATTAAAAATTAATGTGTCTAAACCTTCCTACCAAGCAACTTTCTTTAGATGGGTCTAAATACAACCCATGTACTTCCTATGTCTCTATTACTAGTCTGTATTTCTTCCCTGCAACATATCTAAGATAGGCTACCAAGTGACATCAAAAATATGAATTTTGTTTGCTAGCAAATGTGCTATTCGCTCATTGTTGATGGTTTCCCCCCAGCTTATTATAATACTCCCTAAGCATAGGGGTACAGTCTGATTTCCAATTTGATAGCAAAATACTTTTGATAATCAGTGCAATAGCCAAGACTCCTACCATCTGATGTTTGTTAATAGGTTCATCTCTTGGATCAGTCCCCAGAATGAGAAACTTTTGATTGAAAGAGACTTCAATATTATAAGCTTTTTCACATCAACTGTGGAATGACTTCCACAATGATGAAATATGCAGGCAGTCCCAGCACATATGTAACAGATTTGCCTGTTTTTGCTGACATTTCCAACATGGTCCATCTGGCAAATACCCCATTAACTGCAGTCTTAAGGGTGAATAATAATAGTAATGCAATATTTTAAATTGGACCGTATTACCTAATACTTCCATACTCATTAGACATGCATTTTTTCTAGCTGAAGCCCACTCAGTTTCAAAAATGTCTAATCTTATTTCCCCCTCCCATTTTTGTTTGGCTACTAGGGACATTAATTTTTGATCAGAGCACTCATTTAGTTGTTTATAGCCCAGGCTAACCCGTTTTCTCAGACTTACCAACTTCATTAGCTGATTCCATTGGGATATTCCTGTGTCTGCAAGAGTCAAACTGGGGCCCAACATAGCATCTGACAAGGCTTTCCTGAGCTGAAAATAAATAGAAAAGTGAACTCTTTATAGTTGGAATTTATATCTCAGGGTTTCAAATGATAATAAAATGCCTGACTCATCCAAAAGGTCCCCTAGAATTCCAATACCCAATTTCTTCCATTCCAGGTCTTCTAAAAATTCACCCTTGATACCCAAGTTAGGATTTTCCATATTGGCATTAGATAAAGAGTTGGATTTTTAATATTCAAGACCTTTTGTATCTTCTGTATACTCTGTACAGAATCAGAAATGCAGTTGTATGCTTGAACTTCAGAAGAGTTCTTAACAAATAAGAAATCTAACAGTCTATAGGGACATTTGACTTTTTCATCCGGTGTAATACTAGACCACTTGCTTGAACCTAAAGGCCAATAAATATTTTTCCCAATGCAGTAATTCAAACCCCCATTCCAGTTTACTGGCTCTTAGTTTATTCATGGACAGTCTTGGAGGCGCCTCACCCCATAGAAACTTTCGTACTGGACCATTTGATCTTTTAAAGACTTGTCTTGGTCTTAAAAATGGGATGTTCTGAAAGAGAAAGAAGAGTCTGGGCACCACCATCATTTTAATGGAGTTAATTTTCCCCCAAATTGACAAATTGGCCCATTTCTTAAAATCTTTATCTATATCTTCCAAGAGAGGGAGGAGGTTTAACTGTAGAATTTTCTGCAGATTCCTTGGGATCTTGATTCCTAAGTATATAAGGGAATCCAAACACCAAGTCACCTTCCCCAAATTACCCAGTGTTAAGTCAGGCTTCGTGTACTTATAAAGAGATAAGAACTGTGATTTTCCCCAATTTATTTATAACCCTGCCAGTTTGGAGAAATTTTCCAGTGTGTCCTCTAGCGGTTTAATGGCTGAATATGGGTTGGTAATAGTAAGCAAAATGTCATCCGCAAATGCAAAAACCTTATTAACTATTGTCCCTGCTTTTATCCCTTTAATGAGTTTATTAGCAGATAGTTTCTGCAACAATGGTTCTAATACCAAAATAAACAAATAAGGTGACAGTGGACATCCCTGTCTCACACCACGATGCAACATAAAGGAGTTAGGTAAAAAAACATTTGTTATTACCTTTGCCATTGGGTTAGCATAGAGAGATTTAATGCCTAGAAGAAACTCTTTGCCAATTTTAAAATTTTCCAGAGTTATACAGAGATATTGCCACTCTAGCAAGTCAAATGCTTTAAAAAACTCTAAAGCTATAGCAATGGCAGGTTCCTTGATTTTACTCACTATATGTTGGCAACTTAGCAGTCTCCTAACATTCTCATATCTGTTCCTGCTTGGTATGAAGCCTACCTGTTCCTCCCCTAGGAGCTTGCTTATGAGGCCTTTGAGTCTGTTTGCCAGTATTTTTGCCATGATCTTATAGTTATTCATTCATTCTTTATTTATATAAGGCACCTTTCTTAAAACCAAGGGGCCTGAACAAATACGTAAAACAATAAATAATTAAAACAACATTAAAACAATCATAAATCATTAAAAGCTTTGCTAAAAATATATGTTTTCAAAGCTCCCTTAAAGCTTTGGACAGTCAGACAATTTCGCACCTGACGAGGTAGAGAGTTCCACAGGGCCGGGGCCATAAAACTAAATGATCTTGCCCCTGAAGTTTTTAAACAGACCCTAGGAATCACTAGTAATCCCTCATCAGTGGATCGGAGAGAGCAGGGGGGACAGTAGGGACAGTAAGGACAGTAGGGACAGAGGAGCTCTTTCAGGTAAGCAGGTCCCTGATCATGTAGGGCTTTACAGGTCAGCAAACTGACCTTGAAGGTGATTCGCCAACAAACTGGCAACCAGTGCAGTCTGCGGAGCACAGACGTTATATGACTAGACCTAGAAGATCCAGTCAACAGCCTGGCTGCCGCATTCTGCACTAGCTGCAGATGGCAAAGTTCAACCCCCAATAGCCCCAGGTAAAGGGCATTGCAATAGTCAAGGCGGGAGGTAACGAAGGTGTGGACCAACATTGGAAGATCCTCTGGAGGAACCAGGTGTTTCAACCGGGCGATGTTCCTCAGATGATAGAAAGAGATTTTGACCACCGCTGACACCTGAGATTTAAAAGTCAGACAGTCGTCAAATACAATGCCCAGGTTCCGCACCTGGTCTGAGGTCGTCAGCTGGACACCCCCAAGCCATAAGCCTGAGGGTGATCCAGCTAACAAACCTGCCTCACAGTGACCCTTGTCCACAACCAACACCTCAGTTTTTTCAGGGTTCAACTGCAGCCAACTCCCATTCATACAGTCTTGGATCTCAGCAAGACAGTTGTTAAATACCAAAATGGCAGCATCTTGGCCAGGCACAAAATACATATACAGCTGGGTATCATCTGCATGGCAATGAAAACCCAGACCATATCATCTAACAATCACTCCTAACAGCAGCATATACACGGCAAACAACATGGGTGCCAAAATGGAACCCTGCAGTACCCTACAGGATAGGGAGATTGATGCCGAGGAAAAAATTCCAGACACTACCCTCTGAGTCCTACCCTCGAGGCACGATCAAAACCACCGGAGGACAGTATCAGACATTCCACAGATAGACCGCAAACACTCCAGTAGTACACCATGGTCCACAGTGTCAAACGCTGCAGAGAGATCAAGAAGAACCAAGATAGAGCAGGTCCTTCGATCTCTCGCTATTAGGAGGTTATTTAGTACCCGAACCAGTGCTGTCTCGGTACTATGCCTTTTCCTAAATCCAGACTGGAGAGAATCATAGACATTGTCGTTGGTCAGATGATCATCCAGCTGCGCTGCAACCACCTTCTCAATAACTTTACCCACAAAGGGTAAGTTAGAGACAGGCCTGTAATTTGCTAGACAATCTGGGTCCAAAGAGGACTTCTTCAAAAGAGGCTTGACTACAGCCTCCTTAAGAGGATCTGGAAAGATCCCCCTCTCCAGCACCTCCAGACTGTCACAGCAAGGGTGATTTTATCAACACAATCCACTAGGAGACATGTGGGGCCTGGGTCCCAAATCACAGTTGGTTGGACGCAGTGATTGGATGATCATCACAATGTCATTGATTGTGGGGAGGCTGAAGTCAGACCATGCAAACTGGGTGTCCGACATCTCCTGCCAACCATCACAGCTCCCATTGGAGAGGGTCAAGCAGACATCCAATATGATTTTGGCAACCTTATCTGCAAAGAAGAGAGCAAACTCCTCACACCGTTCTTGAGAAAAGGCTCTTCCAGGCTGAAGGCAGACTGGATTGCACAGTCTGTCCACGGTCCAGAAGAGCTGAGCCGGTCTATTCTGTGCAGCCGCAATATCTCTGGACAGGAATTCTGCCTTCTTACGAGAGATTGCAGATTGATAGACCACATAGTGGTTCATCAAACTAAGTTTGTCATCATCCAGACCGGACCTCCACCAGCACCTCTCCAACCTTCGTCCAACTCTCCTCAACTCCCTCAAGGTCTCATCAAACCAAGGAGACCTGGGACAAAGAGTGAGAGGATGAACACGAACAGGAGCAATGGAATCCAGGGCCACTGCCACCGCCTTATTATAGGCACGCACCAGCTGTCCTGGATCCATGCAATCTATCGGTAGGCATGATAGGTCCAGCACCGCCATCAGGTCAACCAGGGAAACACCCCTTAATGGGCGGTACCGGACCATTTCCATAGGGGCTGACCTATTGGGGTGGCCTCAAAACTGAACCCAATGGAGTGATGGTCTGACCATCCGACCGGTTCCACCACCAAGTCGGATATCTCCATCCCCAGAAGGAACACCAGGTCCAATGAATGCCCACCAATATGGGTCGAGGAGGAAATTACCTGTGTGAAGCCCAGTGAAATCATCAACTGGAGGAAGTCTTGATCGAAATGTGAGAGTTCATCATCGACCCAGGCATTGAATTCCCCCAGAACCAACCATCTGGGGGACCCCAATGTCAGGTCAAAAATGAAGTCTGCAACTTCCCGCAGGAAAACATTCTCATCACCTGGTGGATGGTATACAAGAAGTATCCTGCACCCCACACCCTCGCCTAAGATGCAGTCAAAGGACCTGGTTACTCCCACTGGTACCTCCACTAGGCCCAGTTCTGTTCTAAAACAGATAGCAACACCCCCGCCCCTATGATCCAACCTCGGCAGTGTATCACCGAGTAGCTGGCTAGAACTGCTGCTGCCAAAACTGGTCCAGCATTTTCATCCAGCCAGGTCTCGGTGATGCATGCCAGGTCAGATGACCCAACAAAATCAGCTATAATAGCTGTTTTGTTTTTAATAGACCTGGCGTTGCACAACACCGCCTGAGTAGAATGAGCCTCTGATGATGACCGTGTTACCTGCTAACTATAGTCAGAACCCTTGGGTATGGGCACCAGACAGGGAGGTCCCCTTTCCTGGGCCCATTATGCCCCAGGGCATCTCCTTGTTCCCACTATCCCTATCCACCCACTCCTTTCCATACCTCCTCCAGACCCAGCACCAGCCCTCCTCCTTCTACCCACAATCCCCAAAGCCCTACATCGTCGATAAACCTCCAGTGATGGGGGGATAAGAGAAGGGATGAAGGTCCCTGAGCCTGGAGGGGGAATAGTGCCCGACTGTCCTAATATTGTCCCCTCACATAATTAACACAACAATAAACAATCTAGAGAATTAACCCCCTCAAACACTTAAATGAATAACACAACTCTACAATAAAATAACATACAACTAATCAAACAATAATATAACATATAAATCTAATAAACATAATAATCAAATAACTAATAACTTAAAACTAAATATAAAATATGTCTATCTAATAAAACCTATGTCCTTATTTCAAACATATAATAAATTAACCCTATCAGTCAAAAGATTTGTATTATTGTAGTGTCCAGAATGTGCCTTCAGACCTCCAATTAGAAGCTTTAATTTTATTTCTCTACTCTCACCTACAATGCTCTCACCACTGTAGGAAAAGGAGCTTTCTAAACTTTACAAGCCCCTATCATAAGGTTAGATTTTAAAATTAAAGAAAAGGCCTCCAAGTTCAATAACCAGATTTTTGGTTAAGTCACAGCACAGTTTCCTATGAAGATAGAATGAGAATTCCGAGTTGTTTACTGCCCACACCGGTGTGCTCTCACCACTACAGGGTAGGAGATTTAAAGATTTTGCAAGCCTCCTCTCACAAGGCTAGGATAACACTTCAGAACACAGTTCTGTTTTTGCTGAATATGTAACAAAAACTCACCCGAAAACAGAAGTTAAAAAGTACTTCACCAACAGATGGTCCAGAAAGTCCCAGTTTCCTTCACTCATTGTAGCTTTCCCTCCTCCACAAGAATCTTCACAGTAGTAGGCAGGCAGTATTTAGATCTCACTTTTGGGTTAGGCTCAACCCGATCCTTCACTGTGGTGAACTAGGCTAGACCACCCTTCGGTGGTCTCCCTGTTTCACTTAAGGGAACTGGACATATACCACCACCCTCCGGTGGCAATAACATCCGTCCCTCCATCTGGACCAAGGAACCCAAACACCCTCAAGCTTACATGGAGATCCTTGCTGCACACAATACACACCCCTTCTCTGGGCTTTCTCTAGCTGGTCCTCTCACAATAGGTACCCGACATCATCCTCCAAGTTTGGTCTGACTGTGCTCTCATCCCATTTGGAACCTACCAATCTATACACTGTTCCTCACTGTTCCTTCGGCACTTCACGGCCTCAGACCACCAAACGATAGAAATCCCTCGGGCGAGTTAATCAAGCAGTAAGCAGCTCCTTATAGTTCCAGTTTACCAGTTTCTATTGTGTTATAACTGCGGATACTAAGTTTCCAAAAGAAATTAAATAAAACACGGTAAACAGCGGTCGACTTAGACCGTAAAATAAACTTAAGACTTAACCAAAAATAAAGTAAAATAAACCGAGCTCTCCTGTAATTAAATAAGCAAATGAGACAAACGAAAGTTTTTACTCTCCGATTAGAGAGCTTACAGATAGCAGCCCAGCGTGGCCGCCATCTTGGACATCACCTCTGCCCCAATGAAATGCAATGAAAAAAAAATCAACATTTAGTCATACATAGTCAACATTTAATAATGAGATAGGCTGTTAGTTTTCACAGTATTGTGGGTCCTTACCTCTTTTTGAAATTAATGAAATATATGCATGCTTCATAGATCCTGGCAAAGCTCCTGTGGACAAAGCAGCCATAATTGTTTTGAACAGATATGTTAAAATGTCAGGTTTAAGAGACCTATAGAATTCCCTAGATAAGCCATCTGGACCCGGAGTCTTATTAGATGGTAGTTCCTGTACTACTCCACGAAATTCTTCCAGTCTGAAAATTCCTTGTCTGAGTCTGACAGTTTTGGTAAGCCAGCAGATGTTAAGAAGGCTTGAACTTCTGCCATCCAACCTTCTTGCTTACTCTTATACAGTTCCTTATAAAATTTCTCAAATTTCTCAGAAATGTTGCTGTTAGTTACCAGAAGTTTATTCTGTGCGTTTTTAATGCCCGCAATATTATTCTGAAAAGATCTTTTTTTTAGCCTGTATGCCAAATGTTTACCTGCTTTTTCTCCTGACTCCCAATATGACTGTTTAACTCTAAAGAGAGCGTATTCTGCCTTGGCCAAATGGGTCTTATTTATTTCATATTTTAGAAAAGCGATCTGGTTTAAGAGGTGTCCGTTCATCTGTGGCCCCTTTTTGAATTGTTGTTCTAGTTTGGCTAAGTCTTTCACTTTTTCAGCTAGGTCTCTTAATGTTTTCCTCTTTTTGGCTGCCGAGAAACTAACAATTCTTCCCCTCATAAAGGCTTTGAAAGTGTCCCACAGACAGCTAAGCCCAACTTCTCCGTTATCACTGATATCAAAGAAATCACTTGCCTCCTTATTAATCCATTCCATAAGTATGGGATCCTGTAATAGTGATACATTAAATCTCCATCTGGAGGACTTACTTCTTTCCCCCCCAACCGCTAAAACTGTTTTAGCAAGAGCATGATCTGATAGAACTAGGTCACCAATTTTAGTTGTCAGTAAATCTGGGATGAATGACTTTGATGCTAAGATCATATCAAGCCTGCTATAGGAACAGTGCCTGTGAGAAAAAAATGTGTAATTTCTTCCTTGTGGATTTAATAATCTCCAGGAATCTACCATGCCAAGATCCTCAAGAAGCGAGAGTAAAGCCCTCTGTGAGTTTGTGACCTTAACATTGGTTGGTGTACCACTTCTATCTATTACAGGATCCAACGTTTCATTAAAGTCTCCCCAAGAATGATATCCTTGACTGCAAGAGTGCTTAACCTGAAATTGATGTCTCTAAAGAAATCAACATGTCCTGAATTGGGGGCATACACATTACAAATAGTAATCTCTCTTCCTTCCAACACACCAGTTATTTGGAATCTCCCATCAGGGTTTGCATAATGCTCTGTTTTTGTAAAATTCACCCCTTTTCTAATCAGAATTGCAGTGCCCCTTTTCTTTGAGTTGAACACACTGTATTTCACTTGTGCTACCCAGGACCCAGCTAACATTTCTGCTTCCCCTGGGAGCAAATGGGTTACCTGTAAAAGAGCTACATCCACCTTCTCCTTCTGTAGATGATTTAAAACATCATTCCATTTAATTGGGGTACCTAACCCCTTGACATTCCAGGTTCCAAAAGTTAAATTATTTATACCCACGTTATAAATTCCTACTTACTAGTGAGAAGTTCGTCTCAATTATAAATAAAATTGGTTCCAGTTGCAATAGATCCAGGCAGGTCCAACACTTACCCCTATACTACCGTAACAGAGATTAAGACACACCAAAGCTTAAAATGCAACATAGAGTTAAATTACAACACAGCTCCCCCTCCCCCTCAAAAATAAAAACTGCTTTCTGTTTATTCTGTAAGCAAAGAAAGAAAAAAAAAACAGCCTTAATGCTAAAAAATGCTAATTACAGAAGTGCTAGAATCCAAAGGGACCGCAATTTAAACACTTTCCTTCCCCAAGCAGCTTGAGCATTAAGTGACTACTACTCTCCTAATAAAAATGTAGCAGTCATGAATACTGCAGATATTAGGTTGTACTTATTCACACTTACTTGGATCCCAATCAGCCAACCCACATAAAGTCAGTAAAAAATTAATAGTTCCTGACTTTGAGAGAAAAGGCTTAAAATACTTAATGCACCTGTACTTTTCCACTCTGTTATAGCTCTACGCCCATTTAGAATCCAGAATGAGCAATGGAAAGTTCAAACTCTGCACCCCCTGCACTACAAAGGTGTGAATCAATACAGCCAATAGTCTGTTTGTCTGAAACAGCTTGAGCATCTCCCAGCCTGTTGCTGTTAGAACAGAGAGTCTTAAGTACAGCCTGGTGTGTTTATATATAACATCTCATCTAAAAGTGGAGTCACATTTTCTCCCTTATGCTGATTACTGATGAGGGAGATATATGTAAGTCTTCAGTACATTTATACTAAGGAGGAAACCTCCTTTATTAACTTAATAATCTTTTCCCCTCAAAGTACATTCAGAGAGGATCACTGCACAATACTGAAGTTTCAGCAAAAGTTGAAATTAGAATCAGGAATTAAATTTCCTGTCCTGTAGTTGGATTCCCAAAATTCTGAAGTAGTAACATTAGTGAGAACTGTAGACATTCAGGATCAAACTTGAAGTTATAATAACCTCAATAACCACAACATTGAACAATGTCTACATTTGGCATCCACTTTGTTTTGTTAACAAAAAACAAACAAAAAAAAACCTTAGCTTGTTATTATAGAAAATTGAAAACATGTTTAAACCATTAAACATTAAAAATTCCTTCAAGAATCTAAATAAATCTGTAAATAACTATTACTCAATAAGTCACTGATACTTCAATTACAAGCATGAGGCACAGCATATAACTGTCCACAATGCTATGCCAAAGACCTCATGAGTACTTCTTCAGCCCTATAGATCAGTCTCCTGCACTCTAGGGTGCCTTCCTCTTAATCTTTGAGGACAGCTGGGCCAGTTTATTTAGTCTTCCTTAACTGAAAATACCCCCCAAATATAGGAGAGAGAAAACATCTTACCCAAAATTGCTGTGGGAATAGTCCTAATAAAAGAGAAAACAACACACACCCTCTTCAGATGTTCCAGGAAGCATTCCCCAGCAAAAGGTCAAAGTTCCATGTGTGATAATCCAATTGGGCATTGCAGAAATTAACTGCCAGCCAAAAGAGCTTCTCGATCCACAGTTAGGTACTCAGCATTTCCTCTTCCTGGAGGGGACCCTCCTGTGCTGGTGTTGGTGATTGGCTAGGTGATGAATATGAACTTGAAGACTCTCACCAATTCCTGCTGCGACTCCTCATTGGTTTCTCCACTGCAATTCTCAGGTCCAAATCAATTCCTAATCCTCCTTTGAATGCTGGACGACCCTTCCTATCTCCTGTGGTGTTGATCCTCCTAACAGGTAGGTGACTAGAAATTGAGACAAAAGTAGGAGAGGGCGGACAAAAATGAGGTGCTAAAGGGACTGAATTCTGGTGCTGTGCATTTAGCTGTAGAGCTTATGCTGGTGTTTTAGAATTCCTGGTAAGTGGGCTGTGTTCCATTGCGGTTGGGTTCTCTCAATTTGATTTCTTCAGTTGGGCCCCATTCTGAACTTTCTCCACCAACTGCCTCTTTATTCCAGATTGTGACTTTTTTCGATAAAGAGTCTAAAAAGCCCCATGCTGCATCTACAGAAGTGCAAAAAACATTGGGTCCTGATGAGGGCTGCAGCACCAGAGTAGTGGGATATTTCATATAGTAGTTTACTCCTTTCTTCTGCAACTCCCACTTCACTTCACTGTATTTCTTCCTTCTCTGTACTATTTCTGTGGAAAAGTCCTGGAATAGGGAGATTTTGGCACCCTTCAATATCAGGTTCTGCTTTTCCCTTGCCATTTTTAACAATTCCTCCTTTACTGAGCACCGCAGAAAATAGGCTATAATTGGCCGAGGAAATGATCCCTTCTGCAGTTTAGGAGCTAGGGAGAGATATGCCCTCTCAATCTCTAATGGCCCATCCCAGTTCCTCTGCAAGATTTCTGAAAATAAATGATGAGGGAACTGTGGCATATTCCTCCCTTCTGCCCCCTCAGGTATACCAGTGGTGTGCAAATTGTTCCTTCTCCCCCTATTCCCCAAGTCATCCAGTTCATCAAGAATGTATATTAGCTGTTTGTCATAATAGTCCAAGCTGTCCTGTAGAATTGTAATGTCATTTTGCATTTTGATGATTTTATTTTCTGAGGCCTTAAACCATTGTTTGAAATCTTCCATACCCTGGTGCAGCAATGCCATAGAGAAGTTCATTTCTGCCATATCCAGTCTCAGGCCCTCAAACAACTCCTTTACCTCTGCCAGATCCATTTTAGGTTTAGGTCGCGCTGCACCTTCCCTTATCGGTGGCATGATTGTGGACATTACTATTCTGTGGTTTAGGGCTGACATGACTGCTGTACTCCGAATTTTTGATCAAAAACCCGCAATCAAGATATAGACAGAAAGTCTCCCTTTTCACACCTTCAGTAATTGGGACTTTGACTTGCCTGTTAAAGCCTTACGATCCATTCTGCTGCTACTTTTTAATGCTTTTGAGATGATTTAAGGAGAGTCTAATCTGGAGCTCAAATGTTAGGCTGCCATTCCTGTCACTGGCCAACATACCCACTTCCTGGCACACTACTTTTCCTTTCCACAACTGCAGAAGTGATGGCCGTCATGTGCAACATGGTGGTGTTGACTTAAACTGTGCATACATAAGTATCGTGCATATGTATGTAACCCCCATGCCACCTTTGGCTAGATAGTACCCCCCTTAAAAGAACTACTGCCAACTACATGGCATACAATTTTCTTTTGGCAGAACTACACTCATGGTACCAGCCCAAGCACTGGAGTGTATACCAGGCTCATTATCTAGAGGATGGGGGGGTGGGCCTACATACTAAAATGTACCTTTTTATTTACGACCAGGTCCAGGGGAGAGGATGCTGGGCATATGCTAGACCTAACTGCTGAGGGGCCCCATTAACGTTTACACTAGAGGCAACAAGTGGAATGTCCAAAGCAGTAACCTGGATTTTGCAATATGGCTTTATTTACAGATGTTACTTAAAGCAAGGGTGGTCCCCCAAAGGTTTGTTATTGCAATATAGGCAATCTCTTTTTTGCAGGACACTTTGCTAGGCAGTACTGTTTTCCACAAAAACATCTCTATCTCTCTTTCAAAGAGTATATCTGTGGGATGTGCCACATACTTTAAACATTTTCCACACATTTCCATTTCCAAAGTGTATATCTGTGAGATGTGCCACACACTTAAAAATCCTCCTGGTGCATGGTCTTTGCCCAGAGAACAGTGGTGCCCGTCCATGAACCACTTAGCCCTGTGTAAAACTCCAGATGGCATTTCTCCTATCCTTTGCCCCAGACAGCCTCTGCCATTCCTTCAGGGTTGCACCAAATCAGTCTCCAATCCCCAATGAATTGCTAAAGACTCCCAACTTTAACTTCAAATTCAGCACAGTTGTAGTGAAAGGGGTCCTGACTGGTGTGATTTAGCCTTATCTAGGACACACACACACACACACACACCTCAGATAACTCCCTCAGAGAACAGTCTCAAATTCTGTTCTCACAGATTAGTTGTTCCTTCCTCCCAGTCATGGAAAGAACAAAAGGCACCTTTCTTTCTTTTTCTGGTAGCTGTCAGATTCTACTAATTTTTCTTCCTTAAGGAAGCTGTGAACTTCAGGAGATTTCCCCTTGGATCCAAAAGAATTGCTTTCCCTCTCATTCCCCCTGGAGTGAAACTAAAATGTCTTGCAGGCAAACTGAAGATTTTATCAAACTAGGGTGAGAAATACCAGGGCTCCCTTTGATACAGCCCCAATGGTAGATCACACCCGCCACTCTGACTGCCACACTTGAACTTATTGATGAACATTCTAGGCTCCCCAAGAGCAGCTGATTCTAAAATGGTTATGCTGCTGTGAGAGTTCTAAATGACATAATCATCTTTCTCTCAGGCTAGCTGAGTAAACAATGGTGTCAATATGTAGAAAACCCCTAATGAGTTCCCCAGCAGATGCCTTTTCCTACCTGCCTAACACTAGTACTAATAGGATTCTAGTAACCCGAGGGGACTGGGTTGTTACACATAGTTATGTCAGCACCGCCATGTTACGAAAGGCTGACTCTGGGGCAAACTGCACATGTGCGAATATCACACATGAGCAGTACTGTAACTGCTGCAGTATTACAGCTGACTCCAGTGCAGTGAGAGCACTGGATATTTTTTTCATCACTCTTGCCACTCCTAAATGCTCCCCACAGCTGTATTGGCTCTGACCAGAGTTTGCTAGGGAAGGTTATTGAGAAACTTCTCACGCTGCAGTTCAAGGAACACTTGGCAGCCTGATATGGCACTAATCAGGGTGCTTAATGATCTGCTCAGAGCAAGGGACAGGACAGTAATAGATTATCATCCTCCTTGATCTCTCTTCAGCATTTGATACCATAGACCATGGCATAATCTTGGACTGTCTTAAGGGGTATGACAGACTCACTGGCACTGTGATTTGCTGGTCTGAGTCCTTCTTACAGGCTTTAACCCAGAGGGTAGTTCTAGGAAATTATTACTCAGACCCGGTAGTTCTGTCCTGTGGTGTGCCCCAGGGTTCAATGATATCCCCAATGTTGTTCTCAGTTTATATGCTACCCCTGGGCAAGGTCATTTAATGTTTTGGGCTGGAGTTTCACTGCTGTGTGGATGATACCCAGCTCTAAATATCTTTTGCTCCTAGGACTCAGTGTGCCATCAACGTGTTTAATAAACACCTGGCCAAGATCCAGAACTGGATGACCTCTAGCTGGCTGAGATTGGACCCTGAGAAAACTGAGATGTTAGTTTGTTGAGCCGGGCAGAAAGGGGGGATTGGCAGCTGGTGCAGGAGCAACTGGGCTTCGGCTTGGTGATGCTGGACTGCTAGTCTGCCCTAGGTTGAAGAATCTGGGAGTCATGCTGGATGAAGGCTTGACAATGGAGGCTCAGGTGTCTGCTGTAATCCAGAATGGCTTTTTCTAGCTTCAGAATATCTGCAGGATCAGATCCCTTATCCCCCCCAAAACCTGACCACACTGATCCATGCATTCATGACCCCTAAGTTAGATTATTGTAACTCTCTGTACCTTGTGATTAATGGGATTATGCTATGACACCTGCAACTGTTGCAGAACTCTGCTGCCTGGTTATGTACAGGCTTACAAAGATCATGCCATACCTCTCTGGCACTGCATGTCCTGCACTGGCTGCTAGTGAAGTGGTGTATCTCATTTAAGGCCCAGCCTACATGATGGAGTTCCTGTACCTGCACATTCCAGTTTTCCCATGCTGATCCACCAGGGATCCTGATGGTCCCTAGGGCCATATCGAAAACCTCAGGTGGATCAGACCTTTGAAGTAGCAGGCCTGTCCCTTTGGAATTCCTTACCCAGGACATTAAGGGTGGCTCCCTCAGTGGATGTTTTTAAGAAAGGGCTCAAGTCTTATTTATTTCAGCAAACTGCTAGAGAAATTCTGTAATATATGTATACAGCACATTTTATAATTTTAGTGTATTTATGTTGTTTTATTGAAATAATGTGGCTATTTTATTTACCAAAATTGTTATGGTTTATTAATTGTGTTTAGTCTTCTACTGTTTTACTGTAATGGCACCCTGGGCCTCCAGGGAAGGGTGCCAGATAGAAATAAAGAATAAATAAATAAATACCTTCAGATTGCAACATACACTTAGTAGGCACTGGAAAGCTGTATCAGGCATGATGGTGTGTTGTCAGAAACCTTTTCACTTTCTACCTCTACTTCCTTAAAAAAAATCTAAAAAATAAATTGCCTCCAAAATGAAACCAGGAGTCTCTCTCTCTCTCTACTGGTTACCACTTTGTCAGTGCATGAAGGGCATTGTGGGATAATGCAGGACGGCCAGCCCTGTTCGGGCATGGATCTTTCTGTGAACCGCCTCCGTAGTTTGACCCACTGAAGAAAGCACTGCCTCCTGCCCACCCCCCACTGAGCCAGGGGATGGCCAGCCCTGTTCGGGCATGAATCCTCCTGCAAACTGCCTCTGCAGTTTGACCCACTGAAAAAGCACTGCCACCTGCCCACCCCCCGCTGAGCCAGGGGATGGCCAGCCCTGATCGGTCAAAAATCCTCCTGCGAACCACCTCCACGTTTTGACCCACTGAACAAGGCACTGCCACCTGCCCCCCCACCACTGCCCCCACTGAGCCAGGTACGGATGCTGGAGATTTTGAATTTGGTGCCTACATACATATTGTACTGATTGGCGCTCTTAGCCCATCTGCGGATCTGGACTTTCTTAAAATAGGCACAAATCCAAATAACAGAAACTGGGCTCTGTGTGCAGTTACACCTTGCCTGAATTTTCTCTTTTTCCTAACCGAAATTCCTTTTTAAATCTATGATATTTTTAAAAGTTTGTAAAGTCTGCTAGATTTGTGTTAAATTCTGTTTAGTTAACTGCACTGCTGTAAAGAGCTCTCCAAACAACAGAAACCGGGCTCTGTGTGCAGTTACACCTGGCCTGAATTTTCTTTTTTCCTAAACAAAAGTTCTTCTAAGTCTATGATATTTTTAAAAGTTCTTAAAGTCTGCTTGATTTGTATTAAATTCTGCTCAGTTAACTGCACTGCTGTAGAGAGCTTTCCTGCTCAGTTGAATATGTGCTACTTCAGAGAGCTATTCTGTTAGGTTTTCAAATACTGTGTAGTGAGCTATTTTTAAAAAAGGAAAAAGTTATTGTTTTAGAGAGGGCATAGGGTGCATCCCTGCTATGAGTCCTAAGGACTTCCATAGCCATACTGTATTGCCTTGCCTCTACCCTTCCCCCGATTCCCCCTTGGACCCTCCCCGGTCCTCTGTCTCCTTTGTTCACTCTTATCCCTCCCCTTTCTGCTGTAGAAACTTAATCTCTGTCTGCCTTCTCTCCCCAGGGGATGGCCAGTCCTGTTCAGGCACGAATCCCCCATGTGATCCACCTCCGCAGTTCGACCCACTGAACAAGGCACTGCCACCTGCCTGCCCCCCACTGAGCCAGGTATGGATGCTGGAGATTTTTAATTTGGTGCCTACATACAGATTGTACTGATTGGTACTCTCAGCCCATCTGCGCCTCTGGACTTTCTTAAAAAAGGCACAGATCCTAACAACAGAAACCGGGCTCTCTGTGCAGTTATACCTGGCCTGAATTTTTTTGCCCGCTGTCCCTCCCCCACCTCCATCCTTTATTAAATACTTGCTGGAACAAGTGAGCTCACCTCCATTCAGTTGTACAGTATCTCTTAAGGGGCAAGAACCTCTTCTCTTAAAGGGACAAGTGCACCACCTCTCACAAGGTGAGCCCCCTACATGTTTCTCTCTACTAAGTCCCCAGTTTGGTTTTCTCATTTAATAGACAATCTCCTGTAGGGGTCAACATCCTCCTCTGCATGACTACATTCCCATCAAAAAATCTATTGTGGAGAGTTGTGCTGTACTCATCCTTACCTGTCCCCCAAAAATAAAATACAATTCCAACATGGGTTCATGTGGGAAAAATGAACCCTCTTGAATTAAAACTCTCCCTTCTTCTTCTTCTTCTTACCTTTCTATGTGCCTCTTGTGAATCCAAAAGCACTGACCACAAGCCTGTTGACCCTAATATTAACTCCTATATGCTTCAATCATGGCAGATACTCCACTGTGATCATGTCCCTACACTAGACCACCTCTACCCTGGATTGGACTTCATGGGGAATGAGGAATTTCAAAAAAATACTAGACCACACTATCTCAGTGTATCACTAAGTATACCAGTGTGAACAGCAATCTATGCACTATCTGTCTCTACCACCAAAATGCTACCACCCAAACAAAGCAGTTAAACCTGCTCACTATGCAAATGGTCTAGACACTGGGACTAACCTGCAAGTTTTAGCTTTAAAATTTCTACTTGGGAAGCACAACAAAACCCTCACCGTTCTCTCTGTGTACATTCCACCTGGTCAGAAGAACCCTGGGCTAAACTCACTGATGGAATGCCGTGGTGCCTTGAACTTAAACAATGAAACAGTACTGCTGGGTGACTTTAATGTCAACTGGCTTACACCAGTCTCTAGTCCTTATAGGGATGCAGTTTCCACTGTGCATCTTTCCCAGCTTGTCAATTCTCCTATTAGGATAAACTACAAGACTGGTACCTCCTCGTTGCTTGACTGGGTCTTGTCTAATCGACCGGACCACATCTCTCTCATCACAGTGCTTCTGGATGTACCTTGTGACCATTCACCAGTTCTAATTCACTGGGCTACAACTTCTCCAAACCCCCACTGAAAACAATTATCCATAGGGTCCTTAAACACAGTCACCTTGAAATGCTAAAAGTTGACCTTCGCCAACAAAACTGGTCAACAGTCTACTCTTCCAGTTCTGTTGATGCAGCCTTAAACCAATTCATCCTGCTGTTTAACAGGGTGTGTGACAAGCATGTCCCACTAAAAAAGTGCAAAATCAAAGGTTACAACAACCCCAGGATCACGCCTGAACTTCTTGAACAGATGAAATCAAGGGATCATCTGTGGCACATAGTCAGAGCAACAGGTAAACAAGTGGACACCCAAGCCTACAAAAAAGCCTGGAATGACTGCACTAGGGCCATGTGCACAGCAAATAAATCAATATTACAAGCAAGCCCACACTCACACCTGGAGTAACTGTAGAAAATTCTGGGCAAACCTTAAAGAAGTCACTGGCAAGGACACAAAGTCAGCACCCACCATATTGAACATTGGTGGTGTTCCCACTACAGACCCCCATTCGATTGCGAATTCTCTCAATGAAGCCTTCTAAGACCTCAATGGCATCCTCCCTCCTGATTCTTTTTCCTCCAAACATCTCAACTTCTAAACCAAGCCCTGTAGCCCTACCTCTCTCTCATTCCCCGCTCTACTTTAGAACCATCTCTCATGGTGAGGCTAGGAAATATCTCCAAAAGGTCTTGGGTAAGTCCCGTTTCGGTGGTGGCTTCCTCAACTTCAAATTTGTGGCTGTTACCCTAGAAGGAATTCGGTCACCACTAGCACACCTAATCAACACCTCACTCAGGCTTCCTCAGTTCCCACATTTATGGAAAGCGGCCCCGGTGACACCCGTTTTCAAGAATGGTGATCGAACCTCACTAGGTAACTATTGGCCCATCTCAATATTCCTGCCTTTGTCTAAGGCTCTTGAAAAAATAGTTACTGACCAATTAACTGAATACATAGAAAAGTACAATATACAGTGCCTTCAACAACATGGGTTCCGAAAAGGACACAGCACCACTACTGCATTGCTTGAGTTTACTGGTTATATTCACAGTTCCCTGGATCATGGCTCTCTAGTCAGTGCCTGTTTCATCGACCTGTCAAAAGTCTTTGACATGGTTAATCATGATGACCTTCTAGTTGAACAGCTTGTTATTGGTCTGTCTATTTACACAGTTACCTGGTTTAAGAGCTACCTTATGAATCACTCTCAGCAAGTTAGGATTGATAATGTCCTATCTGACAGTAGACCCGTTTACTCCGGTGTACCTCAGAGCTCCATCCTGGGTCCCATTTTATTCAGTTTGTTCCTAAACAGGCTCCTGCTTGCCAGTAGCTGTCCGATTCTGCTCTATGCAGATGATACAGTCCTGTATACAAGTGACCCTGATCCTTTTAACTTACAACGCAAGCTCCAGGACAGCTTTACTGCAGTTGAGAGATAGTTCAGAGAACATAAACTCATTCTGAACTGTAAAAAAAAAACAAGACCTTGTTGTTTTCCAGTCCCCACAGTAGGCATTGTTCACATCCACTCAACATAACAAACAAATCTGGGACTACATTGGAACTCTTCCAGCATTTCAAATATTTGGGGATCACAATAGAAAGCACTATGTAATATGCCTTGCACACTGAAAATGTTGCAAAGGCTGTGAACATCCGTATTGGTTTGCTCCATAGGCACAAGCAAAGTCTTACCCCAGAGGCCCTAAATCTCACTATCTAGAATTCAATGATCTCTCTTGTTGATTGTGGCATTGTAGTCTATGGCTCAGCTATGGACACAGCCCTTCACCGTATAAAGGTCACCCTAAATAAAGCCTGTCTACTCTTAACTGCTTCCTCATGGCTTACACATACATGTGACCTCTATTACCAGGCTAACTGGCTCCAGTTCAAGATAGGCTCAGGTTCCAATTATGTCTTCAGGCCAAAAAAGTGAGTCTGGACCTCATGCCAAAGGGTGTACAGAAGCTCCTTACTCCCTATAATAACAGCCATTCCACCAGAAGCTCAGATAGCATGATCTTTAAAATTCCTAGGTGTCTCACCTCTCTTGATAAAAGAGCTTTTGCCTACCATGCTCCCATTTGGAATAATAATCTTCCTCCTGCCATCTCCTCGATAACAGCATTAGGCTCCTACAAACATGAGCTCTGAAAACATCTCAATGCTAACACTATCTGTGACTGCTTGCCTTAGCCACTCAGTGCTGTTTTTCCATGTCCCTATACAGCTCTCCCTCGTGACCACATTTTTTTAAAATTTATTTATTTAAAATTTTGATGACTGGGAAAGGCACACTGAGCTGAGGCTTGTTTTCAGGTGTGACCTGGGTACGATTTGTACAGGGAGTAACAAAAGAAATAGGAAATACAGTCAGTTATCACAATCATTTTAAATAGTACAGTACAATTATCGAAGATGTAACATTTGGTCAGTGTGGAGTGTGAGAGAGATGAAGTGAGATCTACCTACCACATGGCTCCTTAAATCCTGCACTTGTTACTTCCCTTCATCATGTGCCTTAATGTAATCTATCCCTCCCTCCTCCCTCCCTCCTTCCTTCCTTCCTTCCTTCCTCCTCCTTCCTTCCTTCCTTCCTCCTCCTCAAACTGCCATCTTACCCACCACCCCTCTTTCTCCTACTATCTCTCCCATCTGCGTTCAGACCCAAACCCTCCCCCCCCAAAAAAAAGCTTTGTCAAGGCCATCCTGGGTTGATGCTTCTCTGCTTTTTGAGTGGGTGTTGGCTGCTCTGGGCTGCTGTAACCCCTGAACATTACCTTTCATCCTGACAACTCAAGTCTTCTGCAGTAGCTCCCCCTGCCTTACAGGCATCCCCAGTCTGAATTGTTCTCTCCTCCTTAAACTGCCTTAACCCTCTCACAAACTTGTTGTACTTACAATAACCTGCTGACTTAGTTTGTTTGTTTATGTTTATAGTAATACTTAGACTCATATTTGTTATTAGCCTGCACTTACATCTCTATTGTATACTTATATTTTTATTTTCTTTTTTAATCACTGTTAATGTAATTCTGATGTGGAACCTATGTAATGAGCTTGTTCTCAAAGGTGTTAATCTGAGATCACAATAAATAAATAAAAAAGCAGTCCTTATAAATGGAATCATAAAGCTCTTCCTCCTGTTGCTGCTCTGCTCTGGCAATATTAAATTAAGCCCAAGGCCTTTTACACCTATTGATGCCCCAGCAGATTTAGCTCACCTAAAAGGTATCAGCTTCCTCCACATAAATACATGCAGTTTATTAAAAAAATTAGATTTAGTACAGGCCTGGGTGCTACATGCAACTCCAGATGTGCTGGTAATATCAGAGTCTTGACTGAAGAGCTCTACTCCAGACCAAAATGTCAACATACCCTACTACAATATTTTTAGAAAAGATAGATGCTCTAAAGGAGGGGGCTTGCAATTTATGTCTCCGACAAATTCTTGACCTCAGTCATCAACTCCTCCACTATTCATATGGAATAAGAATGTCTCACTCTAAAAATCTCCCTACCATCAGGTGAATCAATTACTGCTCTAGGCTGCTACAGACCTCTTTCAGGAGAACTCAAGATATTAAATCTCCTCTGCAAAATGCTAATATCCTCTGACTCTGAAACCATCATAATAGGAGACCTGAACCTAGACTGGAATTCCTACTGCTCTACTCCATTAAGAGGCCTATGTGATGCCCACAGTCTACAACAGCTAATTTCTGAAGCGACCCCACCAAATCTTAAAAAACCCTGCCCACAATACCCTACTAGACTTAATCCTCACTAACAAACCCCATAGAATCTCTCACGTAGGTGTACTTCACAACAACACCAGCGACCACTTGGCAATATCCTGCACAAGATATACACCCAAAACTACCTTGCTACAGAATATATATTCAAAAGGAATTTTTGTAAGTTTAATACTGCAGCTTTTCTCAGGGACCTTGGCAGGATAGGATGGCAGGATCTATATCTTGCACCCTCCATATCTGATGCCTTCACCCTATTCCAGTCCCTAGTCTTACAAGTGATTAACGCCCATGCTCCTGTAAAAAAACAGAGCTAGAAAGAAATTTCGGCCTTGATTTAATAGCACCTTAAAAGCTGCACTACTACACAGAGGTGCCCTCTGGAAGAAGGATAGAAGAACCAAATCTGAAGCCAACTGGGCTGAGTTTAGAATAATTGGGAATCACTGCACCAAGCTGATCAGAACAGAAAAGGCTAAATATTTCCAAAATGCACTTGAGTCTTCCAGGAACAATACTGCCAAATTCTGGCAGATCCTGAATGAAGTTGAGGGTCACAAGCCTTCATCCACTTTACCAAACAAAATCAAATATGGAGATAACACCTATACAGACAAACATGATATCTTAGATGCACTCAATAATCACTTATCCACTGCTGGTCTAGCCTTCAATACCTCCCCAGCAAGCAAACTGCTAGACCAGAAAAATATCCATGACACATCAAGGCCTCCAACTATTTTCCCCACTTTCCTGACCAAATTCAGTTTTACGCCAGTCACACTCAAGCAGGTAGATCTGTTAACCTCACTCGACAGCTAAAAAAGGACTGGGGCTGATCTAATTGACCCCTACTTTCTAAAAATAGGCTACTACCATCTGGCTCCACAAATCACCCACCTTTTCAATACGTCCCTCTCAGAGGGGGTGCTACTACCCTTATGGAAAACAGCTCATGTTGTCTGACTGCTTAAAGCACGAGACCCGAGCACCCTAAACAACTATCGACCAATCTCCCTGCTACCTACCCTATCAAAGATACTTGAAAAATTGGTAAATGCCTAACTAAGAGAATACCTTGAAACACATAATCTCCTAAATCCCCTACATTCTGGGTTAAGGCCCAATCACAGTACAATCTCTGCACTCGCCAAAGTCACCAATGGCTGGCAAACTGCCCTCGATGCCAAAAATCATGTAGCCACTATATTCCTCAACCTAAGCAAAGCTTTCAATACAGTGGATCATGACTCATTGTTGGCTCAACTGCAAAACCTAGGGTTAGACAATGCAGCCATCAAATGGTTCTCCTCCTACCTCATAGGAAGGCAGCAACAACTGAAAGCACAGGGTGACCTTTCACCTCCCAAAATACTCCTGTGAAGGGTCCCTCAAGGCTCCATCTTGGGCCCCTTGTTATTCACAGTGTAAGTGTACATCAATAACATTGACCATAATATCAGTACGGCCAGTGTTCATCTATTCGCAGATGACATGGTACTGTATGCTGCACAACCTACGATCGAATCTGCATGTGTGGAGTTACAACATGACTTCAATATATTGTAGAAAAACCTATTAAAACTAAAGCTACTACTTAATGCAAATAAGACCAAGACTTTGTTCATCTCCCCACCCTCTAAATCAGCAACTCCTGCTACACTTTCTGGAAACATCCATATCTCAACCTTGATGGGTGAAACCCCTTGAAAAAGTAGATAGCTTTTGGCTCAACTATAAGCTCGCCTGTGCCATCCACATCGAAGAGTGCCCTAAAAAACTAAAACAGCGGCTAGGATTGTTCTTTCGTATCAAATGGTTGCTCACCCACGAAGCTAAGAAAAGATTCATCCTAACAACGTTCCTCCCACTCATTGACTATGCAGACCTCCTTTATAGTCACTGCCAAAAAACTATCCTTGCAAAGCTGGATGCCTTAGATCATAGGGCCCTAAAGTTTATAACTGACTCTCTATTCAAAATGCATCACTGTTCACTCTTTTTCCAGCTAGGCTGGACTTCACTGACTATCAGGAGGTGGCACAATGCCTTCATCTGGATATTTAAAGGGCTTATCAATAAACTTCCTTCTTACATTGCAGATCTTTTTCCAATTCACCCCCTGTGCATATTCTCTTAGGAAATGCACTCACATCCAGCTCGATATCCCTAGGGTCGGGTCCCTCTTTGGCACCTCATCCATTAGAATGTGGAATTCCCTGCAATGTAGCCTAAAACTCACACAACTTGTGCACCTATCTGCTTTTAAACTGCTTATAAAGCCCCTTATGACTGAAAACTGCAAGTGTAACTGATAGTGTACCATCCTCCAGCAAGAGCCTTTGCACTGCACCCTGCCACAACCCTTGCCATTCTACCCCTCCTGCCTACCCCTCATAACCTCTGTTCATCACTGCTGCTGTCTTTCTCCTTCCCACTCTCCCTTAATAATTAGTTCCACTTCCCCTTCTTTACTCCCTTATCCTAACCTTTCCCTCCCACACATTATTCAGCTCCAACTCTACCTACCTTTCATGTATTCGCCCTGTCGCCTTACCAAGCGCGTTGACCTTGCTTATGTCTGCATGACACATATATCTTTTTTTATCATAGAACATTTTTATTAATTCCCACAGGCAAGAACGTCTCAGTTAAAGAACAAGGGTAGCATGCCATATACAGGTTGGATACAGAGAAAAAGGTACATAAATGGAATAAACATACCAGTTAAGCTTACAATGTGCCACATAGACATGATCCTTGACACTAGTACCAAAAAGAAGAACTCAACCTTAGACAGTAATGAATAATTCACAGCGAGCAAAAACAAGTATAACAACTAACTTATACTTCCCTGTCAGTTATGGTATGTATCCCTCTATAAAAAAATACATCAGGCAGGAGGGTTACCTGGAGGGGTAGGAGTCTTACAGAGAGGAGAGTGGAGATATGCATCCCACTTGCAGGAATACTGGGCTAGTTGACCATGGTGGGAATAGGATAGCCACTCTAGAGTCGCTAGTTTAGCAAGAACAGCATGCCAGGCTGGGAGAGCTGGGGGCAGCAGTTGTCACCAGTACATAAGTAACAACTGTTTGGCTTCTAGCAGAGCTAACATCAGCCAGTCCCAGTGCACCTTAGGTAGAGAGGTTAGCATGGCGGTGTCCCCTAAGAGCAACCTGGGATCTAGGACAGTGATGGGGTGTGCCAGCACTTTGGAGCAGTCATCCACAATAGAGGACCAAAAGGTAGTGAGGTGTGGACATTGCCACAACATATGCAGGAGATGGGCAGGAGATTGTTGGCATTGGCAGCATTTGGAATGGGGAAGTAACCCAGCCGAATGGAGGGTGGCAAGTATCCTATGCCACCTAAGCAGGATTTTAAGCTGTAGAAAATGACTTCTAGCATCCCTGTAGGTAAGGCAGGCTGCTTTGAGGTAATGAGATCAAGACTCCTTAGAGATGGTTGTGTGTGCATCGGTCATTCATTTAAGTCAGCAGGTATCCATGAACTCAGGCTGTGAATCATGCCAGACTCTATAAAAGCACCTCGCTAAACTGTAGGCAGAAGGCAGCTTGTGTAGTGAGTCAAGCCACTGCCATTTGGTGTCTAGGATGTGTTGTGCATGAAGAACATGGATAGCACAGCAGAGTTGGTGGTATATCCAAAAGTTCTTGGCAGGCAGGTTGAGTTACGCTCAAATCTGTTTGAAGAACATTAGTTCTGAGGAGTCAGGCATGTACAAGTCCTGTACATAGTTGATGTCTTGCTCAGCCCAAGTGGGCCAATGCATGGGTTCTCTGCCAACAGTAATAAGTTCATTACGCCACAATGTAACATATCACAAAGGAGGGGCCCAGTTCACACAGGGGTATGGGATAGGGTCATAAGGTAGTGCCAGATGTGTCTAGTTTCACTTATAATGGGAGTAAGGTCTGAGGCAGGGACTCTATCGGACGTCTGCAGAACTCTAAGAGAGAAAAGGTCCTCAGAATACTGGCTTAGAGTTCAGCCCATACCGGAAGCAGGGAGTGTTGGGGGGCAAATCATTTAGTTGCCTGTGCTGCCAGGTAAGCTAGGTGATAGCCTTGAAGCCAAGGTAGGCTCATGCCTCCCTGCATCCAGTGGGCTCATAATTTGTTCAAACCCCATCAAGGCGGTTTCTCTTCCCAGAGGAAATGGGATATAAGCCTTTCAAGAGAGCTGAATAGTTTAGTGGAGAGATGAAGAGGAAGGTTATTGAGCAAGTAGGCAACTCTAGGAAGGAGGAGCATACGGATGGCCGCCACTTTACCAGGTAGGGAGAGATGCAATTTGCATCATTGCTCGATTTCTGCTGATAACACAGCGAATAGTGGGGAAAAATTTACTGACTCAAGCTCTGACCACTGAAAGGGGATTCTCATCCCTAGGTAAGTAAAGCCCTGTGGGGCTCAGGCCAGGTCTGTGACCTGGAGGCAGTCAGTGTTACAGGCCAAGTTAAAGGGGACTAGAGTAGTTTTCTTCCAGTTAGTCTGTAGCCTGAAGAGATGGTCAAAATCTTGCAGGATTGATCAGACTGTAAGCAGAAAGCATTGTGGGTGAGATAAGGTAAGCAGTAAATCGTACGCATATGTGGCTACCAAATAGGTGACTCCTGAGACTGTTATACCAGAAACTTCCTTAGAAGTGAGAAGTTTTCTCATGAGGGGGTCCAGTGCCACTAAAAGCAGAGGTGGGGAGAGAGGTCAACCGTGATGGGTACCTCTGTATAGGGAGAATGAGGGGAATATATCCATGTTAGTTAAGATTCTGGCCATAGGAGAGCTATAAAGTGTGGCAATCCATTGGTGAAACTGGGGGCCAAAGCCATATAAACAGAGGACTTCATGGAGATAATCCTGCTGTATGGAATCAAAAGCTTTGGAGAAGTCCATGGCCAGAGCTGCCATGGGCATTTTAGAGTGAGACGCCAACCATTTAAGATTAAGTAGCAATCTTGTATTGTCTTCCCCGGACTTCCCCCGCATGAACCCCACTTGTGTGGGATGAATTATAGATGGCAAAATGTTCAGCATCCTAGTGGACAGAAATTTAGCTATGATTTTTGTGTCAACTGAGGGAAGGAAAATGGGATGGAAATTGACACAATCTAGTGGGTCATTACATTTTTTAGGAAGGAGGGTTATCAGGGCTTCTCTAATAGTAGGAGGGAGGACACCTGAGGAATGTTCCTCTTGAAGGCAAGTAGTAGTGGGTGAGCAATTTCCTGGCCAAGTGCCTGATAGAGCTCCACTGTCATCCCATCAGGGCCTGGGGCTTTACCCGTGGCTATCTGTGAGAGGGCCAAATGCAGCTCATCAATGGTGAGTGGTGCATCTAGAGTGTCTACTTGAGCTGGTGTAAGACAGGGTATCGAAAAAGAATGGCAAAACTGGCTTAGCCCCTGCGACAGCTGGGAGGGGGCCATACGGGAGTGGGACAGGTACGGTGATTGGTAATACTGTTGCATAGTGGTATTAATCCCTCTAGGATCAGAGGTTAGATGTCCAGAAGGGGTCCGGAGGGCTTGAATGTGGGAAGATGCCTGTTGCTTCCTTAATAGGTAGGCTAGAAGCCTACCACCTTTTCCCTCCTTCCTCCCAGTAGGCGTGTTTGGACCATAATAACAGCCATTCTGCTTTTGCTGCAGGATGGAGTTAATCTGGTACTTTTACACAACTAAGTTCTGGATTAAGGATCCTGTCCCTAGTGGTGGCTGGAGACACCTTAAAGCAGGACTTGAACACAGTGAGCTCCAACTATAACAGAGCAAGGGTCACCTTTCGCGCTTTATTGTCGGCCACTGCATAGGAAATGATGCTGCCCCTGAGGATCACCTTGAAGGCTTCCCACACTGTACCCAGTGGTACCTCGCCACTTGAGTGTAGGGAGAAATAACCCTTAGCCATTTGAGTTACCATTTGATGGAACTGGGGATCATGTACCAAAAGGGGATTGCATCTCCAATGGGTACCGGTAGAATGAGGTGTTGATGGGGTATATAACAACATGGCAGGAGCATGATCAGAGATCAAGATGTTGCCTATCTGGGATTCTGACATTCCACTGGCTGCCACAGCATTAGCAAGCCAAAAGTCTATGCTGCTGTGGGTGGCATGAACCGGTGAAAAATAAGTATAGTCACACCCAGTGGGGTGATCCAGTCTCCATATAGTGACAAGGCCCCATTCCTCCATCACCTCCTGTAGTGCTAGCTTAGCCTTGGGATGAGCCTAGGGGTGGGTTTTGACTTATCCAGGAAAATATCGTGGACTAGGTTAAAGTCTCCGGCAATCAGTATGGGGATGTGCAGGTAGGACGATGAGAAGGAACATATAGCCTGACTGAGAAATGGGGAAAAGTCAGCACAGTCTACATTGGGAGAGCACACATTACACAGAATTAACCTGCCTCCAGGGAAGGAAAATCTGGTGACTATCCAGTGACCCTGAGAGTCAGAACGGACCTCTTCTTCACCCAAGGGCAGGAGCGACATACTAGAATGGCAACCCCTGTAGATTTGGTGGTGGCTGAACTCACCACGACTTTGCCAACCCATGACTTCTTAAGTCACTGTACAGTCCTGCTAGTGAGGTGCGTCTCCTGCAGGAGGGCTGTGTCAGCATGCAGGGCACATAAACTTTGCAGTACCTTGGTATGCTTAATGAGGTGGTTAAGTTCCTTAACATTCCAGGAAATTAGTCGTACCCCTTGGACCGAGGAAGTAGCCATTGTAATCTAATATAATAAAAGGTAGGAGGTACTTATCCACCAGGTGTGCAGTCAAGAAATAGAGGGAGTGTACCTGCACAAGTGGTGGATAGGGCCTAAATATGCCAAAGGTGGGATTCCACACTCACTCATAGGGAAGTGTAAGCACTATGAGCTGTTAATTCAGAACAAACCAGAACAACTTTAAAAAAGGAACAATCTTCAGCCTGCAAGGAAGAAAAGACAATAAATACAAATTGCAAATATGAACAATATAACAACAACAAGCCTTGCTTCACTGCAATCTGGCAGAACCAGAAACTAACTACCAATGCAAGGCCAGTAAAGAGTAAACAGAGTAAGTGTAAATATGCTAAGGGTGGAGAGCTCAGTGTGTAAGAGGTCTTCTAGCAGTATGGAGATCCTCAGCTATGCTAACTCCAGCACCCATGTGGGGGAGGTTAAATACCAGTCCAGGAGAAAAAAACTCTTCCCTGACTGATATGCTCCCCAAGGTCAGGTTCCATGGTACTGGGGGGGTGGATTATGGGGGGGAAGGAGATGGTGGACAAGGAAGAAGACCCAGGAAAGATGGGATAGGTGGGAGGGTCCCCCAACCGAGATGCATCTCGGCCAAGTTGCAGGTATGTATTATACAAACATACAGGATACAGCCGTCCTGAGAGAAATCCTTCTGCAGAGTAGATGGTGACAAGAAAGGAGAAGAGGAGGGTGACACAGAGGGTACACAACCTGGACAACCTTTGCTGGGATGGAACTGTGAGCATCCAATAAGCAAGAGGTGGAGGCCCATACAGGGAATCTCTTATGGCATTCCCATGTTCAGTGTCACCTGGGTCTAAAATTCAGCAGTGTCAGTGGCTCAACAGGTAGCACACTAGCCTCTGAGGCCAGGAGATCAGTAGGCTGTGAATTCTATCCCCACACCAGGCACTTGGGTTAATATCCCAATACTGACACTATAGTGCAGCATGAGGGGGGTGCTGCACTCCAGAGGTGCCGTCTTTTGGATGAGACATTAAACCGAGGTCCCATCTGCCTGTTCTGGTGGTAGTTCAGGTGGATGTTAAAGATCCCATGGCACTTCTCGAACAGAGTAGGGGATTTTTATTAGGCAAAGAAACATAACATCAAGTATATACAAAAAGGAAAAACAAGACAATGAAACAATGAGTACACATGAGAAAAAATGCATGTCAATACCATTACAAAGAAAACATTGTGTAAAAGCAAGAATGAAACAGTAATATAAGTGCAATTAATACAAAAAGGTAATATTTGTCCAAAAAGAAGTAAAACAGGAAACTGAAAGTCTGCGTCCCTCTGATTCTCTAAGATTTGACAAAGCAGTTTCTATTTGCTGAATAACATTGTTAGGGGACAGCCGTATCTGTTGTAAAGTATATTGACAATAAGCTTGCCATAAATAATATTTACAAACTGAAAAAAAATCACCCTAAGGGTACTGGGGTGACATGGTAGCCGAGGAATGGAGAAATCATTCAAAATCAAAATTTGATATGTAATGCGGCTGAGAATTGGCCACTTCCATTTATTGGCCAGTGTTTTCCAGAACAAAAGCGTATCCAGACATTCAAGAAAAAAATGAGACATGGTTTCCTTGATAGTAGAACAATAAGGTTTGGGGCAATATCTCTCCTGGGATGATTTATGCTTCAAGTTCCCCCTTACCGGTAATCAGCCATGACAACATAACCATGTAATGTCCCACATATGTAAAGGTATACGGGTATCTTGCAGCACTGATAAAGCATTTTCTTTGCTAGAAGGAGGACACAATGGAAATTGTATATCTGGTTTGGAAAGGTTAATGAGAGCATCATACGAATGTTTCCGAGGAAGTAGCATTATAGATGCTTTAGTAAGTTTCCAATGACGTAATTTTTTAAAACTATCTACTACATAAGTTGGGGAACCAGGGATACGGGCAAGGAAAGGGGGAAGTAGGACCCATTTATTCCATACGTCGTGCATGTGATAATTAATCCATGTATCGCAAACATGAGTTACGGAGTGAATTCTAGTAAATAGGTGAAAAAGAAAAAAATGACAGATAAAAAACAATAGGGTTTACCATGGCAAGTCCTCCCTGTTTAACAGGTAAATATGTGAAGTCACGCTTAACGGGGTTTAGATGGTTTCCCCATATCATTTGAAAAAAAATGCTCAAAATTCTAGTCTCTAGAGCACGGGGTGGAGCATATACATAACTGAGGTATAAAAATAGTGGAATGATAAATTGCTTTACCACTAGAACCCTCTTTTTTTCTCAATTTCCAAGATTTCCAAATATTAACTTTATTGTCTCCTAAACCTAATCGTTTTTCCCAATTATATAGGGCAGGATGTGGGACATTAAACCAAATCCCCAATATACGGTGAGGGGATAAACATAACTGAATCCCACCCACATCTGACACTACAGCAGAGTCAGGGGCTAAGGGGATAGTAACACTTTTTTGTAAGTTAAGAATACCACCAGAGAGTTTGGAAAATGAGTGAAAAATATCTATAGTACGGTCTCCTGACTGCTTATCTTGAACAAAGAGTACAACGTCGTCTGCATAGGCAGAAATCTTAACATGAGGTAGTGTCGGGTGAGGTGCAATACCTACAATAGAAGAGTCCCATAAAATATGTCGTATGACAGGGTCTAACGTGAAGGCATATAATAATGGGCTGAAAGGACATCCCTGATGAAGGCCAGTCGTCTGAAGTAAGGTAATACCCATATGACCATTAACTAGGGTTACAAAATATGCCATAGAAAACAAACGCGTGATCCATTGTATGAAAGTAGCAGGGATACCATAGGATGTCAGAATGTATAGTAAGTAGGCATGCTGTACAGAATCAAATGCTTTCACTTGATCTAATGAAAGTATAAAACCTGAGAGAGCATGATGATTTTTTGCCTCAAAAATTTCTCGAAGAAGAAACAAATTGTTTTGTATAGAATGTCCTGGGACAGCACAGGACTGGGCAGAAACCAACAGGTCAGGGGCTATGCAGGATAATCTAGAATTTAGAATTCATGCAAGTAGTTTGTAATCTGTATTAAGAAGATGTAGAGGTCTCCAATTCAATAAGTCATGGGCATCACTTTTTTGTAAATAAATTTAAGACATGACAAACTAAATTCCGGGGTGACTTCAGTACAATGTAAGACATAGTTAAAAACTTGTGTCAGAATTTCCAGGAGATTGTCCTTGAAAGTCTTATAAAAGTCATGGGTTAATCCGTCAGGACCCGGAGAGACCTGTAACGATAGATGAGAAATAGCAGAAGCCACTTCCTCCTGCATAATGAGAGCAACAAGATCCGGGGCACAGTGAGCAGGGAATTTGCGGAAATGGGGCAGAGAAAAATGCAGAAAAGTTTGGTGTTGAAGGAAAAGGTCTGCAAAATAGACTCTGTAAATGAGAATGAACTATATTTAACATGTTTTGTGTGGTATAAGTAATAACACCATGCTGATTCAATAAACCATTCATCACCGTGTTCCGAATCCTATCTTGGTGTGCAAAAAAAGGGTTCGTAGAGGGCAGGTGTGAGGTTCCCACTCTCATGAAAAAATCCAACGTGCGAGCACTGTTACATTGATGTGAGACCATATGACGTTTAATAGTGGCAATTTGGGAGGAGTAATCAATAGGGGACGTTAGTAGATAAAGATAGTAATTTATATAATTGATTTCTATGGGATAGGTATGTGATATATTTATTTATTTATTAGCTTTTGGTAACCGGGTAAGTGCACTAGGCAACAGACCTGCCTATTTTCAGGCCCGACCCGGGAGAGCACAGGACATTGGTTACAATATGCAGAAATGCACAGACATAATATAGGTGTACAGCAGCAAAACAAGATATACATTGGGTAGCACAGTAATAGTTACATAAGGGTACATTTTAGGCATAGATCATAATAAGGATGTAAAATAAAGCAATTAGGGTAACCATAAGACAGCTGAGGACAGTAAAGACATCAAGGTTCATAGCCACCTAGACAAGTGTATTGCATGGGAGAACATTAGTGTAGTACTGTGGGTCAGACCCGACAGCCTGCAGGGACAAAGCAAATTAAGAGCATTTGCATTGGCCAGAGGCTAGGGAGGTGGGTGAACAGTGAGTTTTTGAATTCTCGATGGAGGCTGAAGTTTTCACCATAAGGGGGAGTGAGTTCCAGAATTTGGGAGCAAATGGGCAAATGCCTGTTCACCCATTTTGTCATGCAAGGTCTAGTGGAGAGCATGGGGGCAGAGGAAGACCTGAGGGTATGGGTGTGTGAGACAGGAGTCAGGAGGTTGGCAAGATAGACAGGGCAGGGAGGTCTAGACAGGTAGTCAATAAAGCAGCCCAGGGAGTAGACTCGAATATCCTTAGGTGACAGCCAATTTAAGCCAGCGTAAAGGAGACAATGATGGGAAAGACGTGGGGCAGTTAAGGTGAATCTACAAATGTTGTTGTAGACAGTGTCCCATTTGTGGAGTGTAGCAGAGTTTGCAGCAAAGAGGAGGGGCAGAGCATATTGGAGCTGGGGTAAGAGAATACCTGCAACAGAAAGTCTAGCGGAAGGAGTGAGGGAGTGGCGCACGTGATAAGCTCCGCCAATTTTAGCATTGACGGCACAGCACACCATATTGACATGTTGAGACAGGTCAAGTGTGGGATCCAAAGTGACCCCAAGGTACTTGAAGGACTCAGTGTTTGAGTTGAGGGAGCCATCAAGGCATTGAACCCAGAGCCTGTTCGCAGGGGCAGACAGTTTCTTAGAGGATCCGAATAGCATAGCACAGGTTTTTTCTAGGTTCAGGACTTTATCACAGGCTATCCATTTTCCCATAGTCTGAAAAAGACATTTAAGTTCCAACTTAGTATCCAACCACCATTGTAACAGGGAATCATAAAAACAGATTACTGAAATCCGGGCATGGAAGAGAAGGTGGACAGGGTCTTGCATTTCCAGTGAGGAAATGTGAGAGTTATTTAATTTCCAGCTAGTAGAGGGAGAAAGTGAAGAAACAGGGGATTGACCAATGTAGAAACTGCAGATAAGTAAAAAATGGTCTGTGATCTCCAAAGGTCGAAGTGTGGCTGTACGTGCTACGCAGTGTGGGGAAGAGAAAAAATAGACAATTCGTGTATGAAAGTGCGACCTATGATACGTATAACCAGTAGTAGTATGTAGTGAATGGTAGGCGTCAGTGAGACTCGTCCCTTTCACTAAGTCAGATAAAGCCAGGGAGTCACAATAAATTTTCTTCCCCTCCGCAGTTCGATATTTAACATCCAATGAACAGTTAAAGTCTCCCCCCAGATAATATGTTTTGTGGTACATAAATATGGTTGAAGTAATTTCAATAAAGCAATACGGGATGCCTTAGTTTGTGGACCATATATAGTGATCAAACAAAACTGAGAACTGTGAATGGTACAATCAAGAATTAAAGCCCTACCAGGAGAAATATCAATGATGCATGAAATAGAAAAGTGTATGGAGAAGAACAAAATAGCAATCCCATCAGCAACATTGTCTCCAAAGGTCCAGTAAGAGGGCCCCTTAATCCAACTGCGTTTAAGGTGTTGTACCTCAAATAGTGTGGAGATATGTGTTTCTTGAATAAAGAGGATGTCAATGTGTAGCGAAGCAGCTAGATGAAAAAAAAATTATCTTCTTGTAGTTTTTAATGCTACAAACATTGAGAGTAGCTACAGTAAGGTATGCCAGGAGAAAGCATAAAGTCACCCACTACCATCAGTGATTGTCATATTTTTCAGCTTTTTGCTGCCTTTGAGAGATTTACTAATTTTTTTATGGGATACATCAGGAGGTTTGGGGGTGGACAACTCTATATCTGAGGGAAAAATCGAATTGTCCAATTCGCCATCTGACTCTGCTCTGCCACCCTTTAGACAGTCAAAAGGATTAGTAAGGGGGAGGTCAAAAGATTTCACAGTTTTCCGTGTAGCAGCTCTAGTGACCCTTCTGCTTGGTTTAAAACCTTTCTGGTCTGTAGAAGGGGTCACTGAATTAGTCTTGGGACAGGGTGAGGAATTGGAATTAGGTATAGAAGGGATAGGGTGGTCCAGTATAATAGGTGGAACCTCACTGTTCACAGGAGGAGGAATGGGAAGGGGCAGTATCCACGAGATTTGAAACATCAACCAGAGAAGTGGGGTTTTCCTGTCTTTTATCCTGTGCCTTTTGTACTAGTACATCAGGATCCCATCCTTATGGTTTTTGCTTGCCCAAGGACATTGGTGGTAGGCATGCCCTGTTTCCTCACATAAATTACACTTGAAAACATTCAGGCAAGAAACAATCGGGTGACCATACCCCCCACAAAGACCACATTTTAATAAATCACACATGCCACTTAAGTGCGTGTGTGGCCCACATTTGTAGCATGCCCATGGCTGACCCCCATAAAAACATACACCCCGATCCTTACTCAAAAAGAAACTGTTAGGTAAGTGGAGAAGTTCAGAGTTAACTAGAAAAAGTTTAACTTTGAACTTCCATCCCCCGTCCAGAGGCCTTCTTCATCTAAAAGTGCCTCAGGAGGGGATATTGCAATGTTTCTGTAACCAGTGATTAATGTCACTAACACTGACCCCCTCATTCCTAAACATGATAGTGACTGTACAAATGGAAGGTTTAGTGAGGGGAATGACATAAAATGGAGTCCAGGGAGAGGTATTCTTTAAGGAAGCATATTTATGCCAGAATTTTTCTAAACCAACAGTGGTTTTAAAACTGACGTCAAAGGTTTCTTCCCCAGAAACATGAATCAAGGCATATATGTCAGAAGCATGGAATTGCATGGTGCCTTTCAGCAACGTACAAGCTACATAATATCTGTCTGGGAAATCCTGAAGCCCACTCCTGTAATGTAGACGAACAGCATTATGGCTAAGGGCTTGTTCTAGCTTGTTCTAAATAAGTCAGAAAGCATAGGATCAGTGTGGGGGGGGGGGTATTGCTGGGGAGGGTTGCAGGGTGGAGTCAGTGAGGACGGACTTTCTCCAGGATCATCTAGTATGGAGAGTGGAGGAGGTGGGACAGAGTCCAGGAGATGTGAGGAGGGCTGTACATTGTCTAAGGCCTGGGCAGGGGAAGAATGGGCACCATACGAAGCCCTCCTATCAGGATGTGGAGAGAGAAGTAACAAATCACTTGGGTTACCCTGTACTGTAGGGGGCTGAGAAGATAAAGCATCATGCATATCCATAACATCCCCCCAGGCTACCTTAGGCATATTAGATGTTTCATTAGAAATATCAACAAAAGTAGAAGTGTCCCCTTTTAGAACAGGCCCCTCGTTGGAGCTCATAGAAGTTGCAGGCCTGGAGGGTGAAAATAAGACGCCATGGCGTTCTGCATCCCAAGAAGGGTCAGGGGTCCAAGATCCAGATGCCGTCTCAGTCCATCCTGCTTTTCACAAGGCCGTGGAAGCAGTCCAAGGGGGAGCACAAGCTGGGTCATCTGTCGGAAGTCCAAAGCAAGATCGTAATAGCTCTGAGGTGGTAGAGAAAGTATTAAGAGGGATCTGAGCAGGCAGTGATAGCGGAGAATTTGTAGACTTAGTAGGCATATCTCTCGAAAGTGACAAATCTGTCGCATCCCTGGTAGGAACGGAAACGCATGGGGGAAGATCCGGCTGATGACACCGCGGCTGCTGAAATGAACGTTCTGTTAACTGACCAGAATCAGGAAGCAGCTTCGATGGCAAAGAATCCAGAATGGAAGAGGTAGAAGGGACAGGGATGTTCTCGGCAGTATTCAGCAATAAATCTGTATTCATTGTTCCAGGGTTTTCAGACGTGAAAGCAGTAGGTGTATGTGAAGGCAAAGCAGTCTCGTGCAGTATAACAGACTCCAGAGTCGGTGCAGCACCATCATGCTGCTGACACCTCTTGCAATCATCCTTGTCTGCGTGCCGGAAATCCCCTACCGGAAAGAGTAGGGGAATTTCCCCGGTGCAATGGCCAAATTTTCTCCATTCAAGAAAAATACCACCAACAGCTTAATCTGGTTCAAGATCAGTTGGCATTCATCTGTATCCCCCTTCCCTGGGTCATGCCTGAAAATAGGCAGGATTTGTCTAGTGCACTTACCCGGTCAACAAAAAGTAATTAAATAAATAAAATTACTTCTAAAGTATTTGGGCTCTGTCTCAAGGCATTTCAAGTGTTAACAGGGAATGCATACAGGGGAGGGAAGTGAAGCCCCAGACCGGAGCGGGGGTCGGGGAGGCTGGGATAAGATCAGGCGAGAAAATGCAACAAATTCTTTAGCTTATCCGCACTTGCAGCCCACCCCTCAGAATAGCCCTAAACAAACCAACATCTGAAATGGTTCCCCCCAAAAGAGAATCAGGTGCATTCCCCTGTCAACCAGCCCTAATCAGAGGCCACATTCCAAGCGTGAGAGGCCTGAACGTAGTAATAAGTCCCAAGTTAACCTGAGCAGAGACCTTATTCCAAGTCTGAACATTACAGACATAGCAATAAGTCCAAAGTCAACCTGAGGGTCCATTTGAGGAAGAGGGGGTCACAGTAGGTATCTCTGTAGAACTGAGAGGGGTTGCTGCTAAAGAGCTGCATAGGACTTGAGGCCAGGTTTAATGGGTAAAGTCAAGTCTACAGCCCCATCGGTGGTCGATTCTGGAAAATCTACCCAGTCCTGGGGGTGCCCAGTGTCCATGGTGTCCATGTCATCTGCCGGTAGGCAGAGATGATCGTCATCAGAAGGAAAGTCATCTCAGGGGACCTTGGCTGGCAGAGCAGCAAGTCGCTGATCAGGAGAAAGATGCTGGCCACTCCTGGAGTGCTATCTATCATGGTGAGGGGAACCCAGTCCAAGAGGAGGCAGAAACAGGTTACCTGGGAGTGAAGGGGGAGTTGCTGAAGGGGTGGTAGGAGAGATAGAATCAGAGGGACCTTTAACACTAGGACTGGGAGAATCAATAGAAGCAGGAACAGTCTGACCAGAAATATGTTCTCCCGGGACCACCTTCCCTTCAGCTTGGTTCCCTATGGGAGGTGTTAACTTGTTGGGTTCCCACAACCTTCTGGGAGATGTAGTTGGAGGAAGTAAGGTAGGCCAAAGCTTGAAATCCATCCTCTCAATTTCACTGGGATGTGTTGCCACAAGTTCTTTGCCCTCTTTTGAGACCTGCAGTAGGGTAAGATTTTTGTTTCTGTATCTAAAATCATGATATTGCAGATATTTCTTAATAGGGAGGAAAGCCTTGCGATGGGCAACAGCCTCTTGAGAAAAATTCCTATGGAAGGAGATTCGTGCTCCTTGCCACTGGATCTCCTCCAAATCTCTAGCAACTTGTAACACCCTTTCTTTGGTGGAACAATGTAATAGATAAATTATAATGGGCCTTGGTGCCTGCCCTGACCACTCCCATCTCCTGACCAACCTATGGGCCCTCTCTACCTCCACTGCACCCCTCCATCTCTCGCCCAGCATGAAAGGGATAGTTTCATTCAGGTATCTCTCCATATTTTGGCCTTCAGAGCCTTCAGGGATGCCGATAATATGAATGTTGTTATGCTGCCCCCAATTATCCTGGTCCTCAGCACACCCCCAAAGTACAGACAGTCTTGCCTCATGTGCCTGAAGACGCTGCCTCATCTTATTTTGTTGTAGCTCAAGGTTCTCCATTCTTTGTTCTGCAACATGCATTCGGTCCTTCAGCTTCTTTACATCAGCCACTGTTCCAGTAAGGGCCGAGTTGATACCATCAACTCTGGACAGTAGGGCGTCTAACATGTGGGTAATATATTGGAGAGACTCCCCCACCGAAGCTGACTGGGGGGGGCATACTCTCCAGTGGTGGCAGGGTAGGCGTAGATGGAGCAGAAAAAGCCATTTGAGGTGATGAGTGCTACCACCTTTCTGAACTTAAGGTGAAGTCTGTAAGGCTTCCCGGGCAGCTGAACTGCATACCACATGCAGCAGGTTAGGATCTGAGCAGGAGAAATGCATGGCCTAGTGTCTGGAGCAACTCGTGAGCACACCGGCGCTTTTGGAGAAATAAACAGACTGTAGAATCACAAAATAATGACACTGGATGATTTGGGGTTGGGGGGGTTATCAGGTATCTTGTAGCTTCACATGAGGGCAATACCCCGGGATCAGGGAGGCCGACTGCAGGTTACATTCAGCCATGGAGAGAGTGCAGAATTTCAGCTGCCATCTTGTTGGTGGTCAGACCACGCCCCTGACACATATATTTACTATGTATGTACCCATCCTGAACTGTATAAACCTCCTTGTATTATTGTTTACCCACCCTGAAATGTATATACCTCCTTGTATTATTGTATATATCTTGTGTGTCCCTCCAGGACCATCTTGTAAATGAGTATCTCAATGATGAACTTCCTGGTAAAAAATAAAATTGAATTGAATTGAATTAACTCCACATCTGTAAGTGCCTTTTTTTTTACTAAACAGTTTCCTAGTATCTCATGAAACCAGAAGTGTTGTGGTCATCACTTCTGGTTTTCCAAGATTCAAGCAGCAGACGTAGCAAGTGAAGGTGAGCTGTGGAGGCAACACTTGCAGAGGCAAGCATGTCTGCCAGTGTCAGGCAGGGGTAGCCAGGAGGCCAGGCACCTTGTCTAGTTCTAAGGTAGGCAAATTTTATCTTTGGTACAGGATAACAGAATAAACCATGGAACAGGAAATGGGATATGTTACCCTAGCAAATGGACAAATTGGAATACAATGTGGAATTAACAATGAATTCAGCCTCAAATATACTGCTGACTTCAAAGCCTGTACACAATGTAAGGACACTAAAGAGGACAGGAAATGAAATAAACAATTAATAACTACAAGTCGTGTCTTGCTTTTTTTTTTGATTAAAACTATCCTTTTTTTAAATTTGTGGCCATGAAAGTCTGTGTTTTATTTTTTTTATTTTACCAACCTATAGTGAACGTGAATATGGCTGATTATGTAGATACCCGTTTCTCGCTTCTTGTTTTTACATTAGTATTGTGAGCGAGCCTGGTAAATGCTGATGTTGCCATTCATGCATTCCATGGCAACATCAGGACTCATGCTCCATTAGACGCTTATGCAGGAAGCTGTCAGAATTAGACATAAACCCAGAAGTAAAGCCTGACATTTTTATAGGTATAGCTTTCATAAATATTAGCTTGACTTTTCTATTACTGGGTCTAATTTTTATTACAGGACTGATTTTTCTAGTATGCCATAATTAATTGAGTACATCTATGCATAATTTTTTGTAATTAGTATAGTGTTATCTTCCTGCAGTTATGTGTGTCCTGAGCAGTGAAGGAAAAAAAATAAATTCACAAACAAAAAAGAGCAGTACTTGGTGCATGAAAATAAAAAAAAATAAAAAATGAGTCTGTAGTCTGAGAGGATGCATACAGTAATCTGATAAATAGGGTACAAGGCTGCATGTGTAACTGACATGTGGTAACCTTTGCCCTTGCAAAGGTTACCACAGACTGGCAAATTGCCCTGGATTCTAAAAAGCATGTGTTTGCCCTCTTTCTCGACCTTAGTAAGGCCTTTGACACTGTGGACCACAACATCTTGCTTTCAGCATTAAACAATATCGGACTTGATAATCCATCAATCAAATTCCCCAGAACGCATCTGTAATTGAGCAGTACTCTACTCAGTATGCCTTCCTGGTAAAAAGCTTAAATAAATAAATAAATGGTTTGCAAATTACCTCACCAACAGGCTACAACAAGTCAAAGCTGCGGGTAATCTGTCTCCACAAAAAACCTCTTCTAAGAGGTGTCCCTCAAGGGTCCATACTAGGCCCAATCCTATTTGCAATCTACATCAATAATCTGGACACTCACTTGCACTCAGCCAATATTCATTTACTGCAGATGACACTGTACTATATACCACAAATTCCACCTTGGACTTGGCACAAGAAAACTTTCAGCAAGACTTCATCACCCTCCACAATAATCTCATCAAACACAAGCTTCTCCTAAACGCCAAAAAAGATAAAAGCCATGATCCTCTCACCAAAAACAGGGCACAGATCAATACATATTCCTAAGATTCTAATGCTCCTTGATGAACCCCTTGAGACAGTTGAAACCTTTAAATATCTAGGATTCTGGCTAGATAGTAAACTCAACTTCCTGTGCCACCTGAATAAAGTCTCAAAGAAATTAAGACAACGGTTAGGCCTATTTTATTGGATTAAACATCTGCTTACCATAGAAGCTAGAAAAAGACTAGTACAGTCTACATTCCTACCTATACTGGACTAAGCTGACTTTCTTTACACTCATTGTCCCTTAACGGTGCTTAACAAACTAGACACTCTATACCACCAAGCCCTAAGAATAGTCCTTGATCTACCCATGCATACTCATCATTGCCTACTATACCAGGAATCGGGGTAGACATCACTCTCAACCAGAAGGAAAAGAAATGCCTTACAGCACTAAACAATATCGGACTTGATAATCCATCAATCAAATTCCCCAGAACGCATCTGTAATCGAGCAGATCTATAGAGTGCTCACCAGTAATCTTCCTTCGTACATTTCGAGTCTATTCCAATGTGCCAAGGGCTCCTATGGCCTGAGACGTTTCTCCTTAATTTGTTTCAAGATTCCTAGAGTAAAAGCATCATATGGTTCGGCTGCAATCAATTTTTCACTCCCGTCGCTTTGGAATACTATGCAAAGCTCACTAAAATTATCCTCATTGCCAGGCCTTTTCACATTCAAAAACTTGCTGGCCGTTTCTCTGAAGGAAACATGCAACTGTTTTAGACAACACTGAGCTTTTTAGGATTTAGCCTTATTATCAATGGCTACAACTAAAACTTATCACAGATCCGCTGTTTGGGGGACCTCCAGTACTCCTAGCATACCTTACCCTGACCCCCTTTACCCTATCCTCTCCCTTCTGTACCCCCCCGGCTTCCCTCTCCTGGTCCGCTACCATTGCATTGAAGAGATTCCAGGATGACTGGCTTCTCTTTTTTTTTTCTTTCTGTGAAACATAATATGTATTGCACATCGCCATACAGTGGCAGGCCAATGTTAGGAGCCTTATGTTCCTACTTGTTCAAAGTCTGCATTATTGTCAAGTATACCTTACCTGTGAATATGTACTGTACTGTATGTATTGTATTCTAATTTTTTTTTCCTTTTTGTTTGTACAAGTGTCCAGGACCACTTTGAAAATGAGCTTGCTCAATGGTGTGTTCGCCTGGTTAAATAAAGTGATTGATATTGATGTGGTGTCAATATGTTAGTTTTCTTCCTTCACTGGCTTTGAAGTGTTCAGTTCCTTCTGCAGTACACAATCAGGATATTGGATGGAATTGGTTTTGTTGGTTTCAGGGTGGGAAATGGAAAGATGAATGTGGGATTGTGTTTACTATTATAGTATTTGGGGTCCTACTGGTGGTAATGGGAAAGGTATTATAAGCTTGCCAGAAATAAAACAGAAAAGGGGTCTATTCAGTGGCATATTACCACATCTATGACACTTTATACTATATAGAATTTATTTTTGATGTCAAGAAGGATGACACAATTATGTGTTATGACTGACACACCTATCCCCCTTCACACCCACACATACACATATGCTCCATCAACCACACGCTGAGCATTACTGCTGATCCAAAAAGCTGCCTCCACATTTCATCATGCATAAGCTCACCCAAGTTACCTGCTCCAGGTAGTGATGTATTCCTGGAATTATTATAGGAGAATTTGATAGCATTCAATATTTTAATTGCCTGCAATTACACATCCAACCACAAAATGTTATTGTACAAGGGCAATTTTGTATGTAACTGAGGTCAGATGCATCACCGATCCATAAAATACTACTGCAGACATGGGAAAAGTTAATGTATTATAATAGCACCAAACTGCAGGTGTGGAAAAAGTTAATGTATTATAATAGTACCAAACCACTGCACGCAAAATACTGTGTAGAAGAAGTACACTTGCTATTTGTCTGAAACACAGCAAACTCTGAAATCCTCCTTAATAAAATTACAACTACTGTTAATAAGTTATAAAGCACTTCCCACCAACAAGACTAACATGAAAATTAGTTGCAAAATTGCCCTGTGAAGGTGCAAGTGTGGCATCATAGACATCCTGCGTTTGGGTATTCGAGCAGTTTCAGCCCTTTAGTTAATTTTTTTAGTATTCAAACAAAAATCAACACAGACAGTTACTGTATGTGTTTGCAGGGGAATTAGAAAATGCACTGAAACCAGCGAAGACAATCTGATTTATAAATGTGCTGTGACCTAACTGAATCCACAATAGCCAGTTCATTACATTTGAATGTTCAATGGAAAGCATCTGAAAAAAATGGCCAGAAATATTTTAGATAAGATAATCAAAGAACAAAAAACAGTAAACCAAACTTATTGGTGGACACCATTGAGGGTGCTTAACTAAAATCTGTCACATCTTACACTTAGTCTTCTTCTGCACAAATGTTTACTTTAGGATGATTTTACAGTCACATATGGATTTAGTAAAGCTCATAACAAGTAAAAAAAATGTGGGAACAAGTCTTTTTGTTTCAATCTCAGCAACACAAAGATAACCACACTGTATAATGTCCTGACTAACACATACAGTAACTCTCTGTGATGATTTTGGTTTGAACACTCAGGGCCAGATATTCAAAACTTTGCCCTGGGGCTAAATTAGCACTGCCTGGTGGGCAAACTTAGCCCAGAGCACAAAGCAAGCCATATTCAAAAGGAATAGCCCGAGGCAAACATCTTCTGAATATAGCATGGGAATGAGGTCGGGCAAACTGGGCTGGGAGTGCAGGGCAAACTTAGCCTTGAAATAAGACAGTTCTGAATATGGCAACCAGGAAGTGCAAGCTACAACAGCAACACAGTGCACAGTGATGTGAAGGTAGGTAGAGGTGAACTATGTGGCCAATGTGTGTGCCAGCAAATGCGTGGACCCAGTACAGTTGCAGGCAGCAGTGTATGTGAAAGTAGTGTGCAAAACTGTAAAATATTCCCCAAACTGTTTGCGCAGTGCTAACACATTTGTGCAGGTTTAGCGTAGGGCTAAACCGTTAGCCCTGTGCAAACATATTTGCCCAATGCTAAACTTTGCCATATTCAAAAGTGACATGCAAATGAGCCTACTTAGGTAATCTCTGGGCAAACATCCAAATTAGCATCTCATTATGCCCTGATTTGCATGTAGTTTACACCGGGCTAACGGTTTAGCCCTGAGCTAAACCCACGCAAACGTGTTAGCACTGCGCAAACTTGGAGAATATTATACAGTTCTGAACACTGTTCTTTCACATGCACTGCTGTCTGCAGCTGTACTGGGACAACATGGCATAGGCACAGATGGTGGTGGTGCTGCATGCAACTGTCACACTGCAGGTCATGCTACAGTGCACAGCAGACACTACAGTAGCAAGGGGGCCAGTAGTGTGTGGACACAGCAATGCCTATGGTATGTAGGGCAGTGATGATGACTGCACTATACACAGTGAGAGGCCCAACATGCAGGTGTTTACTGACTGTGGACATTACTCTTATGCTGTTGTGTGACCCACAGATGCTGCACCTCTGGCATGGGATGCTCACACTGACATATACATGTCCAGCTTTGTGTGCTGTGGCAGTTGTACAGCTGTGCGGTATGTGGCTGGGGGGGCATATAATATCAGAAAGGCACACTGGTGTTGGGATATTCCCAATACTGGCCCATGTGCACTGCATGATGTGTCCCAGCCTTGTGGCCACACCTGGTCTGTGGCACAGCCTGGCCACCCATACACTCTCCCCTCAACATCCTCCATGCCCACGGTGCTGCATGTGTGTGCTGGCATCTGTTGGTGTCCACAGAAGATTGGTCCGCAGGTGTGTGCTGTATGGCCACACTGCCATGCTGTCCACTGGTGGCAGGGTCACTACTTGCTACCTGGCATAGCTGGGACTGGTGGCAGATGATGGCATCATTGTGATGCCATCAGTTAGCAGCATATTTCCTCTATGTTTGACTTTGTCTATGTGTCATATTTATTTGTTAGGGTCACACAAAGCCACGCAAAAGCCGCGTAAACACAGCGCAAAGCCAAAGTGTCGCACAAAGCTGATTGCCCAGGGTTAAGACAAGCTTTTCCTTGGCAGTAATGTGCACCACACTAAGTGTCGTGCTTAGTCGCGCAAAACCACTTTGCACGGCGCTAGTCGCTGAATATAGCATTGCGCCTGTATTCATGTCAGTTTGCCCATTGCATACATTATAATTTTGCCCTGCGCTAATGCAGTTTGCCCATGCTATTTGGTCTTTTGAATATAGCAGACCTGTGCTAATCCTGCACTAAACCTGCACAAACTTTTTTGCCCAGCGCAAAGTTTTGAATATCTGGCCCTCAAAGACTAAACTACATGACTGCTACAGCCAATTGCATGTCAATTACTTCCCCATTGAAACCACCAACTCTTTTAGATTATTTTTTTCCTGTCCGTCTTCATGATCTAAGACAACAGGAAAAAGGCTTTTTTACTAAATTGCCAGTATGCTGAGACACTAAGCTCCATAGTTATTCAAAAACAATGATACTTACAGTATTACTAGCAAAACTGTACAAAAAGGTCTTACAGTTTTTAATGGAGCTTCAAGTTTTACTGGCAACAACACCAAATGCATGAATGGGGTTACAACAGCTCAACACATCTGTTTGGGCAGTAATAAGCCTGCAAGGAACCTTAGTTATCAAAACAGCATGAGGATTCAAACTTATGCTAAAAATGAAAAAAAAACAACAATAAAAGACACTAATATGAAGAGAAAATATGTTTATTTATATGTTGCCTGATTAAACCAACACAACAGCCTAAGAACAAATGATTCCTTTCCTCTTTAAGGAACTGAAAATACAAATTGTGGAGCTGGAAATGAAACTGGACAAGCAAGAGAGTGTAAACTTACTAAAAAAAAATTGAAGAAGAAATACAAACAAGTGCCAAGCTAAGCACTACCCAGAACCTAAGTGATGTAAGCACAAGCACTAGACAAACTCAACTACATAGAAACATAGACTTTGACGGCAGATAAGGACCACTTGGCCCACCCAGTCTACCAATTTCCCTACCTATTGCATAAGCTGCAGATTCTAGTTAACCAACAGCCTACTTCTTCCTACCCCCCACCAGAACTGCCTTATGTCTGTCCCATGCATAATTCTGTTGTTGACCCACAAGGGGTAATAGAAAAAAAAAGACATAGGGAGGATGAACAGGAATCTGACAAGGACTGGACATTAGTAAATTACAATCAAAGAACTGTGAGTGGTAAGAGGGTTATGTCTTTTGATACTGAACTACAAAATACCTTTGAGACCTTGACACAGAATGAAAATCCTGTTGTTATTGAAGAAGAAAATGAATCAGAAATAAACTATGAGTCCAGGAAAAATTGCTAATGTATGCCAAATATTTGTTTTTGGTGACTCCATAATTAAATATACAGACAAGTTTATATGTGGGCCTATAAAATAAATCAGACAACTAGCAGTTTTTCAGGGGCATGGATTTCTGATATTGATAGGATGTCAGACAGTATACTGCAAAATGCAGTGGAAATCCCACTAGTGATGGTCCATGCAGGCACCAATGATGTTGGGAAACAAAATATAGACCATATAAAAAATGAGTTTATGGGGCTCGGCAAGAAACTGGAGAAGTCCCTAGGACCAACAAATGGAGAGATAAAGAGACAAAGACAGTAAATGAATGGCTCAGGAAATGGACCCAAAGTAAGGGTTAAAAATGTATCACAAACTGGGAGAGATTTGACATTTTTTTTTTTATTATTGTTAGGATGGTTTGCATTTAAATAAGCATGATACTGCAGCCCTAGGGAAACAAACTGAAACATTGATTATAAGTACTTTAAATTTGAAATGAGGGGGCACAGGTTCAAAAATATAATTAAAAATGAAAGAGGTTGGTTAAAAAAGAAATTAGAGGAACCATTTTTTTTTATCAAGCCAATGCACACAGTCTAAATGTAATAAAAAATCAGAACTTGAAATAATTTTATCTAAAGAATGCATAGATATAGCTGCAATTACTGAAACATGGTGAGACAGTACAAGTGATTGGAGCAAACATATATAAGGTTATAAGCTGGTAAACAGAAATAGCCTGGGCAGAAGGAGAGGTGTATGTGTATACATTAGGGATGGAGTAGAATGTTCAGAACTAATGGTATAAATTTATTTATTTCTTTAAATGAGATTCACCAGGAAAGCAACATGAACTGTGAACAGCTCATTTCCAGAAGCATCCTGGGGGAAGGGGTTACATAAGGAGGAGACAGTAAACAACAGTACAGAGAACAGGTTACAGATCCAGTACAATCCAGATAATACAATCTTCAGTGACATCTATAGAAATGCAACTTTAACAATACAGATACCTGACAGGCAGTCAAGACTTGAACAGAAGCTAGGGACAACAGAACATATAAGGCAATTGCAAATTTCTTATTTACATAGTTACAGTGAAGAAACCAGTGCAACAATACATAGTAGAGAGTCGATGACTTTAAGTGCAACTGCAATGATTTAGACCAAATGACCATAACATAACATCTTGAGTACTGTAAACTACTGGTAGGAGTAAAGGAGTACAGAGCAATGGTGCAAGATTCCAAGTGCTGAAGAAAATTCCCAATAAATAGACTTGTGTGTGGGAGGAAATTTAAAGAGAATAACAGGGAGGGTGAGGGGCACTAAATTAACCCCTTCGGGATGCAGAGAACCCTACCAAGGGATCAGCAATATTAGAAGGGGGTGGCAAGAGAGAATGGAGGGGGGAGCCAGGTAGATTAACCCCTTAAAGAGAAGTAACTGAGAGGTGGAAAGTATCTGGATACAGCTGATAACTGATAAAGGCAAAAAGATAATAGTGGGAATTTTCTATAGGTCACTTACCAGTGATCACAATTATAATCAGGAATTATTGAATACAATTATTAAGGCATCTGATATTGGAAATCTAATTGTTATGGGAGATTTCAGTCTACCAATCATTAGCTGGAGTGATCTAAGTGGTGGGTCAATACAAATGGGACTTTATAGAAGCACTGTTAAATGACAGTCTTGAACAGAAAGCAAAAGAACCAACAATAGAATATAATATTCTAGATCTTATTATAACCAACCTGTTTTACTAAATCAGTAGCACAGTAATAGGGGAAACTTTGAACACCAGTGACCATAATAGCATAAGATTAAACATGAAGACAAATATGGCTAGAACAGAAGGAAAAACAGTAACTAAAAACTATTTCAAGGCAGATATCAAGAAATTTAGAGAAAGTCTGTTAAAATGGGAATGGGAAAATGACCTAGAAGGAAAATCAGTAGAGGATTGTTGTTTAACAACAAAAATAAGTTATTAGAGGTGAAAAGCAAGTATGTTCCAATCAGGAAGCTTTACAATAGAAAAGGGAAAATTCTGCTATGTCTAACTAATAGGGTACAACAACAGATTTGGAAAAAGGAAAAGGCATATGCCAGATCTAAGAATTTGCACAGTGAGGACAATCGACAGAGATACAAGTCACAGTTAAAAAAGTAATAATAAGGAGAGAAAGAAACTAGAGTTCAAAATGGCACACACTAAAGAAAACAGCAAAACTTTTTTTGCATATGTAAACAACAGTGAAGGGTCAGACAAGAGAGTTGGACCAATAGTGAGTAAGGGGGAGTTGATAACAGATCCCCAGAGGATGGCAAACAACATAAATGAGTTCTTCTGTATTTAACAAAAAACAGTACAATCTAAAAATGAGGTAAATGTAAATAATATGGACACATTTACAGAAAATATATCATAAATCAAACCAAACCAAATGAATCACCTGGTCTGAACAGGTTACAACTTAAATTATTGAAGAACATACATGATTGTATAATAGGCCCAATAACTAGGCTGTACAATGTATCTTACAGTATGGGAGAGGTGCCTAAAAATTGGAGGCATGCTATTGTTGTTCCAATATTCAAAAAAGTAAAAAAGAACATGATGGAAAATTATAGACCTGTCAGCCTGACAGCATTCCTTTGCAAGGTGCTTGAAACACTAGTTAAGGAAAATTGTTCAATGAAATTAAGGAAACGGGGTTGATGGACTGTACCCAGCATGGCTTTATGTCAGGTAGATTACACACAACAAATCTGATTGCTTTTTATGAAAAAATCAGTAGCAGTCTAGACCAAAAATATCCCAGTAGACATAATTTTTCTTGACTTAATTAAGGCATTCGATAAGGTACCTCACCTTGAATTGATATGGAAGATGAGGACGTTTGGGGATGATAATAAAATAGTAAGCTGGATAAACAGATAGACAATAGAACTCAACATGTTATAATAAAAAATACACTATCAGATGTGGGGGAGGGCACAAGTAGGGTCTCACAGGGGTCCATGCTGGGACCCACACTTTTCTCCCTGTACACAGGTGACATGCATAACAATGCTAAAAACTGGATCAAAAATTTACTGATGAGATCAAATCAGGGGTAAGGTGGACAAGATTATCAAATATTAATCACTTATAAAGGATCTAAAGGAGATTGAACTATGAGCAAAAACTTACAAAATGACCTTTAATGCAGACAAATGTGTGGTTTTGCATTTGGGATGAAACAACCAAATGAAGAAATACAGTATAGATGGAATACTGCTGAAAAAAGTAGAGTCCAAGAGGGACTTGGAGGTATTAATAAGTAGTAACTTGTCCAATGAAAACCAATGTAAAAAGGTAACAACAACAGCAAATGGACTCATCAGTTGCATAAAAACATCCTTTATTACTAGAAATGAACAGTGTACAATGTCTTTATATAAGACATATATAAGGCTGCATGTGGACAGTAGAGCTCCTTAATGGAATCCATATTTAAAAAGGAATAGGGAAGTACTGGAGAGTGCAGCACAGGGCAACATGATTGATCCCAATTTTAAGAGGGGAAAACATGTGAACAAAGGGTCTTAAAGCTGGGACTGTTTACGCTGGAACAGAGAAGACTTAGAGGAGATATGTTACAACTGTGTAAAGTTCTGGGGGATTGTGAACTTATGACTGAATTAGGTATACAGTACATGCACAGAGGGATAGACTTAAGATCTCATAAGAAGCAATTAAAAACAAGAAAATGTAATAGCCTGCCAAAGAAAGTAGTCAAGGCAGAATCCTTTAAGATATTAAAAAAATATTGATGAATACATTCTTAATAAAAGATACGCTATCTACATCCACTAGGAGTGGGAGACTGTATAAATGAGCAAATGCCTACTGTCTAATAAAACCATTTATTGTACAAATTATCAGCATCCTGAAGGCTGGTCATTTAGTTTAGCAGCTACAGGAGGACTGGTCCTGAGATTGGGATAGCAAGGTTTCAGACATGGATCACTGATCAGGTGATAATGTATGGGAATTAATGGACTGCAGAGGAGTGTAGGGATAAAACATCTGAGCACATCCTCTTGTAATGGTAAGCTTGTTTCACATTGCCACTGGACAGCTATGTGGAGTGCTTGTTTGCATACACGTAGGATCTTGACTTTTTTCTTTGTCACATAACCCACAACAAAATGGTGGTTTCCCACTAGCTGGATTCATCTCGGTCCTCAAAAGTGAAGGCCAGAATGCTTGTTCTCTACTGGTGCTTGAATGTTTAGTGACTAGAGGTGCAGCAAAATTTAATTTTGCCTGTGTAATTCTGGCAAAATCAGGAATTTTGCCCCACAAATATTTTGTGAGTTTTGCACATTGCGTATTTTGCAAAATATTTTGCAGGTATGAAATGAAGATTTTTGCCCATGAAATGTGGAAAATTCCACATTTTGTGGGTAGAATTTCGCGTTTCACACCCGCAAAATATTTTACAAAATGCACAAATTTCATGAAATATTTAGCAGAGCAAAATTTACGGAATTCACCCATTTCTAGTAGTGACTGTTGAACCCTCATAGGTTGACTCAGCCTATGGTTAGTGTTTATTCTAGTACATATTTATGTGTGTAGATTCAATATAAATGTATGTGCAAAGGTACATCTCTTTTATATACATATACAGAGCTAAAAGTCGAGACAAATCATGTAGTAATTTATATTACTTAGAGTTTTTTTGATAGAAATGTTATATTGTTCTGAGGGACACTTTTGTAAGAATCTTTACATATTAATACATAAAAATAATGGAAATATACATGTGTAAGCCCATTGATGAATGTATAAACTCTACTCTGAATCATTGTCTATATTTGAAAGGGAATGGGCCCCACATTTTGTTTTCATTGTGTTTATATGCTGCTAAAGACTGAGCCTATCCAGTTGGATAAGTATTGTTTTTAAGTCATATATATAGCACTATATTGTATAACACTTTAAAAGTTAGTAAGATAGAGCTAGTCTCTGTGCCTTTAAATCCCAGGACCCAAGGCAGCATGGTTTCACCAGGGGGAGGTCATGTCAGACCAACCTCGTTTAATTTTTTGACTGGGTGACTAGGGAGGTGGATCAGGGGAGGGCAGTGGACATGGCCTATCTGGACTTCAGCAAGGCCTTTGACACTGTGCCAAATAGAAGACTATTACACAAACTGGGGAATATGGGTGTGGGCAGGACAGTAGTGTGGTGGGTAGGTAACTGGCTGGGTGGCAGGAGACAGATGGTGGTGGTAAATGGCTGTCACTCCACAGAGGGAAGATTGACCAGTGGGGTACCACAGGGATCAGTGCTGGGACCGGTCCTATTCAACATCTTCATCAGTGACATTGCGTAGGACCTAGAAGGCAGAATTTCACTGTTCGCTGATGACACAAAGCTCTGTAACAGAGTAGACACACCAGAGGGTGTAGACAGAATGAAAGCCACCTGCAGAAACTTGAAGAATGGTCAGGGGTTTGGCAGTTGAAATTCAATGCAAAGAAGTGCAAGATAATGCATATGGGGCACAAAACCCTGGCACAATATATCAGTTGGGGGTGAGGATATAGCATGCACCAAGCAGGAAAGGGATCTTGGGGTTGTCATCTCTGATGACCTCAAGGTGGGAAACAGTGTGACAAGGCAGCAGGTAAAGCAAATAGGATGCTGGGATGTATAGCCAGGGCATCACCAGCAGGAAAAGGGAGGTCATAATTCTGCTATACAAGACACTAGTGAGGCCCCACCTGGAGTACAGTGTACAGTTCTGGAGACCATACCTACGTAAGGACATAGACAGGGTAGAGAAGGTTCAGAGGAGGGCAACAAAGATGGTGCATGGATTGCATCACAAGTCCTATGAAGACAGGTTGAAGGAACTGAACATGTACTCCCTGGAGGAGAGGAGGGAGAGAGGGGATATGATAGAGACATACAAGTATCTTACAGGGAAGAACAGGGTGCAGGAAAACACTATTTTTAAGCGAAAAAGATGTTCCAGGACTAGAGGGCATGGGATGAAGTTGGAGGAGGACGATTCAGAGAAACATGAGAAAGAATTTCTTCACAGAACGGGTGGTGGACAAGTGGAACACCCTGCCAGAGAGAGGAAGTGGGGGCTGAAACAATCACGGATTTAAGAATGCATGGGATAGACATAAAGGAATTCTAGAGGTCAGGGGTAAGGGGCAACAGACTTCTAGGAAAACAAACTGAACTTGCAAGCTCAAATGGGCAGACTGGGTGGGCCATAGGCCCTTATCTGCCGACACTGTCTATGTATCTATGTATCCGTACTGACCTGGGATGGGCTATTTACTACTTTTAAACCACAATACCTCCTTTCACCAGCATTCCTGGAGAAAGCCTAATGGTGAAACATGGTCGGGAGTTCTGCTTGTCTTGTGCATGGCCACGGCAATGGCCATGTTTGTATGCTATTTTTATGCATTTGCACTATTAAATTATTAAATTATTGTCACAGCTAAAGCCTAGTGCCCGTGTATTTTGTTTGTTTTTTGAATCATTTTCACACTGGAGCACAGGCTATTGAGAGTGGAGTGGACTTCCCTTGTATTGTTTATTCTAGTTATAGCCTAAAATTACTTGTTCGTATTTATTTTATATGTTTTTATTACATTTCTGTCTAGTGAAAAGTACAATACCAGTTGCTAAATATGATTATATTTGTATAGCTCCTGCATTTAGGCTGACTGGAGTTGTTTGGAAAACTATCCTGAGAGCATAGTTGCTTGCAAGTATTTGTCGGCTACTAGCAGTTGGGCCACCTTGGGTTTATTAAGCCACCTCTAGTTATTCTTTTCTGTAGGCCTGATATGAGACTTTACTCTTGTGGCTCCATTTTAATTCCATGGATCAATATCTCCATTATGGGTTTTATCTTAGGGAACTTCCAAAATCAAAAACAACATAGATGCTTTAACTGTGACACAACTAATAGGCGAACCTACATGCCCCTTATCTCAAAACCACTCCTTAATTGACTGGGCTCTCACCTCCCACGCTTATCGGATAATTATAGCCGGTACACTTCCTGAGTCCATTAGTGACCACCACCTAATCTATCTTGTCCAGAAAATCCACCACCCCAAAGCCTCCCCGAAAACATTAATACTCCATTCCTACAAATCCTTGGACCTATCTCCATTATTAAGTGACCTATACTCCAGTGATTGGACAACCATACATCATGCTACATTAATTGACTCCAATCTTCATTACTTCCATTCTAAAATCCTATTTATCTGGGACCGCTATGCCCCCCTAAAACAGACATGCGTTCATGGATCTCACCTACCCTGGCTCTCCGACAAACTAATTGCTTATCTACATGCCAGGGATCAGGCGTGGAAAACATACAAATCATCCTGCTCCCCTCTTACTTTCTAAACTTACTGCACACTAAGAAATGCCTGCACTAGGGCAACTAGGTTTACTAAGGCTGAGTACTTCAGTGCAAACTTTAACAAAAACATTAATCACCCATCCAAATTCTGGAAGGTAGTCAATTCCCTGTTCTCCCCTCCCATCCCAACCTCCTGCACCATTTCTCATAGTGGAAAATGTCACCGTCTCTGACCCCCTCCCTGTAGCCTCTGAGTTTAATGCTTTCTTCACCTCCTGCCCCTCCACCCTGCTTTCTACCCTACCTCTCACCTCTTCACTATCGCCCTCTAAACTTCCTCTAACAAATTGACCATCTAGCCCCTCTTTCACCTTCACTCCTATCACCCTTGCTAGTGCTCTTGAAGCCCTTCTTTCCCTTAACCCCTCTAAAGGCAAATGCTCCTCTGGACTTGATTCTAAAATTCTCTATCTGCTCCAACTATTGCAACCCCACTTGCTTCTGTGCTAAACCTCTCCTTCTCACTTTTCTCTGTACTATTCATCTGGAAACCATGACACTGTAATCCCGTTGCCTAAAGGTGGTGATCCCTCCTCCCCTTGAAACTACCAGCCCATCTCCTTACTACCCATTCTTGCTAAGCTTCAAGGGAGCTAGGTTCTTTCCCAACTCTTCTCCTACCTTGACTCATCCTTCTTTTTTCATACCTTACCAGTCTGGCTTCCAGAAAGGTCACTCCACCACTTCCTCCCTCCTTAGGCTCACTGACTCAATACATACTAGCATGGATCAGGGACACATCACTTCCACAATCTTTGTCAACCTAGCTAAGGCTTTTGACACTGTCTCCCATTCCCTCCTGCTTATTTATCTCTCTGCTGCTGGGCTCTTGGATACTGCTACCAGTTGGTTCCATTATTACCTCGTTGGATGAACTCAGTCTGTTCAGATCTCTGACAAAACATCCACCCAACTTCTCATAACTACAGTGGTCCCCCAAGGCTCAGTGCTTGGCCTACTGTTATTTTCTATCTTCTTAAATGACCTTCCCTCTGCATGTCTTAACACGTCCACCTATATCTATGCTGACAATACTGTTCTGTATTCATCTGGATCCTCCCCTGCTGATGAAGTATCTGGACTTCAGGCTGATTTTGACAACATTCAGCTCTGGTTTTGTCAAATCAGCTATTCCTGAATGCCAAGAAGACAGTCTTCATGACCTTCGGCACTAGGCAAAGACTCTCTTGGCTCACATCCCCACCCTCTTTCCACACCTTTGATGGGACTTTTCTCAAGTACACCTCATTTCACTATCTAGGGGCCTGGCTTGACCAGAACCTCCATTTCTCTGGACCCTTCAATGCCATCTAGGAAAAAGTTGCATCCCAAAGTGGGTGCCCTATATAGAAATCCTGGATGTATCCTGCTGCTGGCTTGCCATGCTCTGATTCAGAAAATTATATTCCTCACATTTGACTATGGTGATATAGTCTACAATGCAACTCCCAAATCTTCCTTAGCCAAGCTGGACACTCTTTTTCACTCCTTCTCTCATGTTTCTCTCGAGGGTCCTCCACGCACCCATCACTGTAACCTCTACCAATCTCTCTACCTCCCCTCCCTAGCTGACAGATGTAATATCCACTGTGCCTCCTTCCTTGTTAAATACTGGTCAACTCTCTCCCCTCTTACCTCTCTTCCTCTATCTCTCTCAAAACTCCTTCCTACCACTCCTTTAGAAACCAAGACTCATGAACCCTAAACCTTCCTCACAGATCCTCATCTGCAGGCCAATCAGTTTTCTCCTACTACTTCCCATAAGTATGGAACTCCCTTCCCCAGTCTGTCCTCTAGTCAGCCTCACCTAAAATCCTCTCCTCCCTCTTAAGGAACCTTTCCTCCCTGGCTGTACTTGTGCCTAATCTAAGCATACTAAATAAATATTCCCTCACCTTATTTTTGCCCCCAAGGTTGCAACTAAACTCTTAGCACTTATAAAGGTTAAAAGTTAAATCACTCTGTGCCTTGTAATCTGTTGGAGTTCTTTTCTGAGTGGGTAATATCTGTATTTGCAATTACTGCTTCACTGCTTTTTTGGCCAGCTTCTCTTGCAAAAGAGGCACCTGTCTCAGTAGGTCTTACTGGTTAAATAAAGGCTAAAAAAGTTTGGAAATTGTTCTTCTGGTTTTCCTTTATATCACACAAAAGGTAATTATCCATTGAACTACTGAATACTTTAAAATCACACTAAATAGGTTTATAATTATAGACTTGGGTGCTTAGTTTCATTTAATTTTATTTAAATGAGATCCTTTGAAAAAATATTGTTCATTGTCAAAGTTGCTTGTAGTCAGAAGCACAGGCAAAACATTAAATTTGTACAAATCCGGTAAAGATGTCTGCAGTCAGAAGCACAGCCAAAACATTAAATCTGTACAAATACAGTATAAGAATTACAGAAATATTATAACATTTCAGAAGACTGTACATGCTTCTTAAGTTGCTATACAGTACACGTGGATAAAACTTTTCAACATCCATTAAAAATTGCAGCATAGAATTCCAATAAGATGCAATATGATAATAAAAGGACAACTGTCCCACACTTTTTTTTACATTTAGGCAACCTAAAAAGTGAGGCAACCAAGGATCTACTAAAAATTGCAGAATGAATGGTTACCATAGCTATGAAGACTAGTTTAACAGGAGTATCATTATTTTTCTGTTTCCAAGCCCAATACCCAAGTTGATAATGTATACTCTGGGTCAAATTTAACCATCACAAAACTACATACAGCTCATGAGTTGGTTTATCCATTAGCAAATTGATAGCAAATTTACAGGCTCTATTTTGCAATATTTATACATGATGTCTGGCAGGCAGAAGAATAAATTATCAGTTCACAGTATATTATGGGAAAGCTATATGGCAATACTAAACTGTTTGTGTCTTTATAATATTAGTATTATTTCAAAAAAGCAGACCACATTTTTGATTTCCAACCTTTACCACATTCTCAATATGTTCAGAGTAACTTAACGTACACTCCAAGGTCAAACTGAGATATTTATAAATATTGACCTGCCCCAATGTAGTACCACTATAGGTTATGATATGAAGATTTTGGGAGGTGCTATGAGTCTTCCAGGAATTGAAAACCATTGTTTTGGTCTTCTATGTATTCAGACACAATTTGTGATTGATAAACCAAGACTGTACCAAGTCAAAATCAAACCGTAGTGAGCAGGTTAATCTCTGGAAACTTTTGCCCTTTGCAAATATCACTGTATCACCTGTGTACAACTGCATATTCAAAGTTTTTATTGACAAGAAGAGATCATTTAAACAGAAACTGAATAATAATAGTCCCAGAACTGAACCTTGTAGGACACCCAAGGTAACTGGGAATGGAGAAGAAAGAGTATTGTGAAACTTTACTTGTATGTGGTGAGACAAGTAATCATGAAACAATTGTAGAACAGGCAGAGAAAAGCCTATATGACCTAAATTATTTAATAGTAAATGACAGTGAGCCAGCTCAATTGCCTTGGAGATAATGTATATCTATATATCTATAGAACCTGCAATTTCACCAATGTCCAAGGCCTCATGTATGTACTGTAGTTTGTGAAATAAGCAAGAGCTGTAGTTGTACAATGTTTATTTTTAAATCCATGTTGTTCTTCAGTGACTATGTCATATTTTTTAAGTAATCCATAATTTGGTCATGTACTATGTGTTCTAAGGCCTAGGACAGTGAGGAAAGCATCAAAATTGGCCTATAATTAGAAACATCCTGTCTATCTCCACTTTTAAAATATCAGTGAAACAAATGCAATAGTCCAAACAGAAGGAATTTCCTTGTATATGAGTTAAACAATTAAACAAGTTTAAACAAAAATTCAACAAGTTAAGATTAAACAATTTAGTAATTGAATTGCCAGCTCATCCAATGCAACAATTAACAACGTCATATCTAAATGATAAGAGCCAAATCAGGACTTTAACTTCAATTGATGTAAATACTTCAAGGACGTTTTTACCCTTATAATTCTAAAATAAAATGCCTGGCAATTAGCATCTGCTTGACAGCAAGGAACAATTAACCAATCTAAATTAATAGCTGGAATATTTGCAGCCAGTTTCTCAACTTCACAGGTAAAGTAATTATTAAAGGCATCCAAGATGAGTAAGGGGTCAGAAAAAGGGATCCATTTAATTGAATTGAGCTGGTTATTGTATGGTAGTTCTTTCTTAGTAGAGCATTTTAATTATTTCCCAAAATTACATGACTCTTTAATACTGGAAGGCTGTTTTTCAGTGTAATACTGTGACTTACAATCACGAGTTAACTTACTACACCTATTCTGTAACTCCCAATATTTAACTAGTGACCTATGGTACCTATTGGTTTGATAATTTTCCCAAGCCCTGTCCCTGTCTCTCATCAAATGTACTAATTCTGATGTGGCCCATTTTTTAGAATTTCTCTTCACTCTTTAGACTTTAAAAGGTAGATAAACTTCTTAAATCCTAGAGAATTCTGAGTAAAAAACATCAAAAGCATCATCAATACCAGGGATGAGATCCACAAAAGACCAATTAACTGATTGTAGAGCTTCTAAAAATGTTACTATATAACATTTTGTGAATATCCAGACTTTTAAAGTGATAGAAGAACATTTAGTAGTTTTACATGACCAGACACATTTGACTGGAGAATGGTCACTCAAGAATTTGAATACAGTATAACCCCGATTATCCGAAACCCTATTAACTGAAACTCTGGATTATCCGAAACTGACCTGTGTTCCCCATTTAGTAGGTGATAATCAGAGTTATACTGCATAAGCCAGTTGTGTTTATAATTTAACGGCTCTCTAAACAACTCATTAGCATACAACCGCTACAACATAAATTTATTCACAATAATGCTTTCACCTGAGTTCTAACAGGGGACTAGGTCAGTTTGGCTTCAGTAGGTACATAGCAAAATTTGAGTTTACAAGTGCATCTTACTAACGAGCATTGTTTTATTGACATATCATAATAACCAATTAAATACATAATTCACGACTTGTTGCTTTAGTTTCGGAATAGAGGTTTGGTCAAGCACTACGTTATGAAGACTGCGCTAGTACCATTCCATCAGCTAGCACCTATGAGCTCATGCCGGTGTGGGAGGGAGGAGATTGGGAGTCTTTTGAGGATTTTATGAGGGCAAAGCAGAGAGTAACTTTCCTAGAGTGGATGTTCATGTATTTAAGGTAAAATGCAACAAATTTAGTTGGACATCATGTCCAGAGTTGTGGCATGCTAGGTATGATGTTCAAGTCGGCTTTTTATTGCAATGTCTGGGTATGCTCTGGAATTACCGTTGAAATTTTTTCTCCAGAGCGAGATTTTCACCTCTGTGTTTAGTGTTCAATGAATACGACGAAAAAGTTATTGCGAGCATGCCTTTCCCAGTTATCTAAACACCCGATTATCCAAAAGAATTAGTTGTCCTCCAAGGCTTTTGGATGTCCATCTCTGCAGGGACTTAGTCTCAGGATGACCTGACTGCAGGTGTTGTGCCCAAAGTCCCCTTCACACCTTTGAATGGATGAAGGTACACCCTGATGCCAACCTGTGGGTGTCAGTGCAGTGCTCCTGGCTCCCTCAGTGGGGAGGCATCTGCCTGGGGCACACTGGTTATGGTCATTTGTGCTGAGAATCATCCAAGAGAAGGGACTTGGTCCAGGGTGACCATGCATCTTCCTGACCTGGTCATGAGCCTCAACCCCAAGGTTGGAAGGCTGCCACCAGGCCCCGAGAGAAAGGAGAGTCAGACTTTGCATTTTTGTTGCAAAATGTCAACTCTGAACCCAGCCTCCAATCAATGGGCACCACCACCACTGGAGGACTAGCCCAGGAAGATGCCTCATCCATGGATCCAGAGTGCTCCCAGAAATCTCTGACAACCTCCATAGGGACTTAGTCTCTGGATTTTGCACAAAAAAAGTATCAACAAAAATTTCCACAGACCTGCCTACCAGAGTCATGCCCAAAGTCCCATTCACCCTGTCAGTAGAAAGTAGGGCCACCCTCAACCAGACCTCCTGGAACTCCAGTTGGCCCAGGACAGGCAGATTCAAACCCATCCTGACTCCCATAAGCAGGGTTTGGCCATTTCATCCGTGTTGACAAAAATCTCCTTGAACCTGCCTACTGGAGTCATGCCCAAAGTCCCCTTCATCACTTCGGTGAGAGGAGGCACACCCTGAGGCCGACTTCCTGGAGCTCTACTTGGCCCAGAAGGTGCAAATATGTTCTCAAGTGAAGTTCCACAGCCACAAGTGTCGTGCCCAAAGTTCCTTTTGCACCTTCAGTGGGACAAAGTACACCCTGAGCCTGACCTCATGGAACTCTGCTTGGATATAGCTGGGCAGATTTGTGCTCATGCCAGACTTCCAGATGGCAGGTTCTGGCCCTCAAGCCATGGTCCCTGGAAGATGAGGCCTATAGAAGGTAACTCATCCATGGATCCAGAGAGCCCCCAGGAGCCCCTGTCCACCTCTGTAGAGACTTAGTGTCTGGATGACTTGAACCCAGTCCCCTTTACCCCTCCACCCCTTCAGTGAGATGAAGGTACACCCTGACACTGACCTCCTGGATCTGTCTGGATATAGCTGGGCAGATTCAAACCCATGCCAGACATTTAGAGGGTGGGCTCCAACCCTCTGGTCATGGTCTCTGGTGGATGAGGCCAGAAGAAGGCAGCTCATGCCAGAGTGCAGATTGTCCCCAGGAGCCCCTGTCCTTCTCTGTAGGAATTTAGTCACTGGGTTTTACACACAAAAAATGTTGGCCAAAATCTCCTCATGCCTGCCTATTAGAGTCATGCCCAATGTCACCTTTACCCTTTCAGTGTGAGGTAGGGCCACCCTCAACCTGACCTCCTGTAGGACTTGTTGGTCTGGGACAGGGAGATTCAAACTTGTTCAGACTTCTTTAAGCAGGGTTTGGCTTTCTTGTCTCATGGGGATTAATTCTCTGGACACATCTGCCTATGGGTGTTGTGCCCAAAGTTCCCTTCACCCTTTTGGTGGGATGAAGATGCACCCTGAAGCCAGCCTCCTGGTACTTTGGCTGGATGCAGCAGGGAAGATTTAAACCCATGCTGGACTTCCAGAGGGCAGGTGATGATCAGACGATGATGGTCCCCATAGGACAAGGCCCATGGAAGGCACCTCATCCTCAGGTCCAGATAGCCCCCAGGAGCCCCTGTCCACCTACATAGGGACTTAGACTCTGGATGTCTTGTAGGGACTTAGGCCATGACCAGATAACCATGGTCCAGGAGGATGAGGCCCAGGGAAGGCACCTCATCCCCAGGTCCCAAGATTCCCCAGAAGCCCCTGTCCACCTCTGTAGGTACTTAGTCTCTAGACAACTTGTAAAGACTTAGGCTATGACTAGACAACCAGAGTCTCAGGAGGACAAGGACCAGAGAAGACATCTTGTCCCCAGGTCAGACAACCTCCAGAAGCCCCTGTCCACCTTCATAGGACTTAGTTTCTGGACCACCTGAACCCAGTTGTTATGCCCAAAGAACCATTTACCCCTTCAGCAGGAGGAGGTACACCCTTAGCACAACCTCATGGACTCTGCTCAGGCATGGCCGGACAGATTTGAACCCATGCCAGACTTCCAGAGGGCAGGTTCCAGCCATGGTCCCTGGCAGATGAGGTCCACAAAAGGCACCTTGTCCCCATGTCAGGCGAGCCCCAGGAGCCCCTGTCCACCTCTGTAAAGACTTAGTCTCTGCATGACTCGAACCCAGGTGTTGTACCCAAAGACCCCTTCACTTCTTTGGCAAGACAAAGGTACAAACTGAGGCTGACCTCTTGAAACTCTGCCTGGACATGACTGAGCAGATTCAAACACCTGCCAGACTTCCAGAGAGTGGGCTCAGACCCTCAGGCCATGGTCTTTGGTGGATAAGGCACAGAGAAGCACCTCATGCCCAGGTCCAGAAAGTCCCCAGGAGCCCCTGTCCACCTCTGTAGGGACTTAGTCTCTGAATTTTGCACAAAAAAAGTGTTGGCCAAAAGCTCCTTGAACCTGCCTACCAGAGTCATGCCCAAAGTCCCCTTCACCCTTTCAGTGGGAGGTTGGGCCACCCTCAACCCGACCTCCCAGAAATCTAGTTGACCCTGATGGGCAGATTCGATCCCATTCAGACTTCTGTAAGCAGGGTTTGGCTATCTCATTCAAAAGGGACTTAGTCTCTGGACAAACCTGCCTATGGGTGTCGTGCCCAAAGTTCCCTTTATCCCTTCAGCAGGATGAAGGTACACCCTGAAGCTGACCTCATGGTACTCTGGCTGAATGCACCAGGGAAGATTTAAACCCATGCCAGACTTCCAGAGGGCAGATGACAATGAGTTGATGATGGTCCCCATAGGACAAGGCCCAGGGAAGACACCTAGTCCCTGAGTCCAGTGAGCCCCCAGGAGCCTCGGTCCACCTCTGTAGGGACTTAGTCTCTGGAAAACTTGTAGGGACTTAGGCTATGCCCAGATGTTTATGGTCCCAGGAGAATGAGACCCAGGGAAGACACCTGGTCCCCAGGTCCAGAGAGCCCCCAGGAGACCCTGTCCACCTCCATAGGAACTTAGTCTCTGGATGACTTATAAGAACTTAGGCTATGACCAGATGATAACAGTCTCAGAAAAATTAGACCCAGGGAAAGCACCTCATCCCCAGGTCCAGACAGCCCCAGGAGCCCCTGTTCACCTCCCTAGGGACTTAGTCTCTGGATCACCTGAACTCAGGTGTTGTGCCCAAAGTCCTCTTCACCCTTACTAAGGGATGAAGAGGCACCCTCAGGTAGACCTCCTGGAACTCTACCTGGACACAGCTAAGCAGATTTAAACCCATGCCAGACTGCCAGAATGGGGGGTCCAACCCTCTGGCCATGGTCCCTGGCTGACGAGGCCCAGGGAAGCACCTTGTCACCAGGTCCATATAGCCCCCAGGAGTCCCTGTCCACCTTTGTAGGGATTTAGTATCTGGATTTTGCATAAAAAACCATGATGGCCAAAATCTACTAGAACCTGCCTACCGGAGTCATACCCGAAGTCTCCTTCACACCATCGGCATGAGGTAGGGCCACCTTCAACCATAGACATAGAAACATAGAAAAATAAACTTTGATGGCAGATAAGGACTGCTTGGCCCACCTAGTCTGCCCATTTCCCTACCTACAGGATAGGCCGCAGATCCTAGTTAACCAATAGCCTATTTCTTCCTACCCCCCACAAGAATTGCCTTATGTCTGTCCCATGCATTCTTGAATTCTCCCACAGTTGTAGACCCCACAACCTCCTCAGGAAGGCTGTTCCATGCATCCACTGCCCTCTCTGTGAAAAAATACTTCCTCACATTGCCCCTTAACTGCCCCCCCATCTTTAAATTGTGTCCTCTTGTTCTTGCACGTCTCTTTTTCTGAAAGATGCTACCCTCTTGGACTTTGTTGATTCCACTGAGGTACTTAAATGTTTCTATCATGTCTCCCCTTCCTTCTTTCCTCAAGGGTATACATATTAAGTTCCTTTAGTCTCTCCTTGTACTGCTTCTATTGCAGACCCTGCACCATTTTAGTTGCCCTCCTCTGGACTGCCTCTATCCTGTCTTTGTCCTTGTGGAGATGGGGTCTCCAGAACCGGATGCAGTACTCCAGATGGGGTGTCACCAACTGTCTGTACAGAGGGATAACAACTTCCTGTTTTCTGCAGGTGATGCCTCTCCCTATGCATCCCAGTATACCCCCAGCCCTCCCTACTGCCTTCTCACATTGCTTGCTAACCTTAAGGTCATCTGATATGATTACCCCCAGGTTCCGGCAACCATTTTACACATTGTTTAAAAACACCTGAATTCAAGTCTCTGTGTCATGAGTAGTGTTCCTGAAAATGTTATGCTATTTGGTTTTGTGTTTTTTTTAAACATTGTGTAAAATGGTTGCCACTGATTTTTAAAGCTTCAGTGATATCTTGGCAGGTTTTGAATGCAGGGGTCTGACAAAGTCACAAAACATCCCCAGCAATTTCTGTGAAGTAAAAAAAAAATCTTTAAAAACAGATTTCCAAAGTGGGGTTTTCATCCATTTCTTTGAAAAGTACTGATCTGAGTTGTCTTTGGATGACCAAAGACCAAGCTGATATTCCCTCTTTATAGAGGAAAGGCAACCTGGACTCCTTTCAGTGACAGTTGCAATGACTCTTTGTCCATGGGGATGGGTTGCAAGACTAACATAGAATTAATTTGAATTCATTCAGTGTTGAACAGCAATGGCCTTATCACCAGTCCTGGATGGAGCTGGTGCATAACCCTCTTCTGTCATGTTAGTGTCCCCCCACCACAGACCTTTGTTTCCTGCCCCCAAGTTAGTTAACAATCCACTTTGGATGTGCACTGTGGATAAAACACTTGTGTACTTTGTTCAGAAGCTTGTCATGCCTGAGCCACAGTGTCAAAGGTCTCGCTGAAGTTTAAACTGACCATAGCATGTATGTAACTCTGCCCCATCCACTTTTCTGGTCACCCCTCAAAGAAGTTGGCAGGTTGGCTTGGCATAATCAGTAAAATGGCCTTTGTGTTTTACAGGAATATCAGAAGGTAGTACATATTCTGTTTTTATTACAGTAATGGTAAGACTTCCAGTCTGTAAGGAAAAGGAATTACCAGAGATTTTTAATACAGCAATTTGTGAACAAATGGAAGTAACTCAATGTATGGGAAAGCACAGGAAACCCCACAACGAGTCAACGAGTCACGAGTCAACGAATCATCCAAGCAGACCTCTAAAGCAGTAGGTAAGGCTAGGGGGGTGTTAGGGTGTATTAGTAGGGGTATCACAAGTCGTAAGAGGGAGGTAATAATCCCTCTGTACAAGACATTGGTTAGGCCCCATCTGGAGTACTCGTGCAGTATTGGACACACCTTCTCAAGGACATTAACCAAATTGAGGCAGTCCAGAAGGGCAACCAAAATGGTGCAGGGACTGCATCAGAAGACATATAAGGACAGATTAACGGACTCAATATGTATACCCTTGAGCAAAGGAGGAGAGAGGTGATATGATCGAGACATTTAAACACCTTAAGGGCATAAACAAGGTGAAAGAGTCTAACATGTTTAAATATAAGAAAAATAGCAGGACAAGAGGACACAGCATGAGATTAGAGGGAGGCCGATTAAGGGGAATGTGAGGAAATCTTTTCACAGAAAGGGTGGTAGATGCATGGAATGACTACCACAAGTGGTGGCTATGAATACAGTGCAGGGCTTCAAACAGGCATGGGATAGGCATAAAGGAGCAATACAAATGACTATGAATAGATAGGTCACTGACAGAGCAAAGGCCGATGGCACATTTATAAGGTAGAAAAAGAAATGGGCAGACTGGATGGGCCTTGCGGTCCTTATCTGCCGTCAACTTCTATGTTTCTATGAGTTGCAGAAAGAACATAAAACTGATCAGGAAGCCCTCAAATGGATACTTCCGATTATAATACTTTATGAGCAGGTACAAGGCAACAAATTAAATAACAATTAGAAGACTAATTGGAAGCAGTGGTTAAATCTCAGAGCGCTGAAACAGCCCAGTAAAATCTAATGAGTCAGACCTGTTCCCAGCTGCTATTATCTTCATTAAAGTCTGTCGTTTTAAATAGGAAATGCTTTCAAAGTAAGGGCGAGAGCTCCAGAAGGCTTGATTCTCATCTGAGTTCAACTCTTTCCCCAAGGGATCTGATTTAAACAACCCAGAATGAAACCTAAGCTCTTTTGAAATAGCTGAAACAAACTTTGAATTCACTTCTTTGAAGAAGGACTGACAGGTGAAAATATGCTTACTTTCTTACATTTTCATAAACATGTTAGCTCTTTTTGTGACTTGAGAAAAAAATATTTATTTTTGCCTGAAGCGCACACATTTCTTTGGCTTTAAGTAGGCTTTTGCCAAAATAGCCTTTCCCCCTCTATAGGCTTTTCCCTACACAGTGATCCTGTTTTGAGAAGAACTTGGGTATACTGAATTCCCTGACACTGTATACTAAACGTATTGTAAAGTCAAATATTCTTTCAGTATATTTTAATGGGGAAGGTTTCCCTTATAATTAATTTTCTGAGCAGGACAGTATATTTTTACTTTTGTTGTACTCTTCCGAAGGATTTCAGCTACCAGATTAGACCAGTTTAAAGGGATATTTTAATGTTCTTGTAACAGTCAACCCATCCTTTTCAGTCATACATGCCCAGCAGTGGTTTAATAATAAATGACACATGTGATGCTGACTGTTTTAGAACTTATAAAAATGTGGGGAATCCTGCTTCCTGATAAGTGGACAAAGTTCCAAAGCCATGTGGTTCAGGAATAGTAATCACTCTGCTTTGCACTTTTTCCGGCAACAAGGATGCTGTACATTTACGAATTAATGACCCCCTGAACATTTCTCAAACAATTAAGAAAACCACCTACATTTTTCTTATATTTTGTGAACCATACTTTTCTTATATTTTATTCTTTTATGGTGAACTCATTTTATAAGTGGCAAGTACAATAAGCCACTCCAGTGTGTGGGTTACTATTCCTGAACTGCACTTCTAGGTGGTTGAAGCCACCTGGGTGTGCTGTTCAGGAGTAATAACTCATGCACTGTTGTGGCATATTGCTTAAATAAATTTGACTGCTACTGTCACCTAATGGTGATAATCCCCGGAGATGATTTATTTTGTCTTGGCAAATACCCGTTCATCTGAAGGGTGAACACTGTGTTTCTGTTCAGTCCACATAATTGTTTTTTACACATAAGAGCAGGTCTTAGCATGGTGTGAACTGTGCCTTCGTAAAGGACCCCAAGAGCAGAGGGACCTCCACAAAGCCTCAGCTGTCCAGTTGACCACTTTTCTTCCTGGTTCTCTATGTTCTAAGTCAAGTAAAGTGCATAAATGGCACACAGATAGCTGAAAATTAAATATGTGGAGACCATGGTAGGGATGAAAATGCTCCTTGTAGGATTTGTGACTTCTGATATGGGGCCCCAGCAAGGAGGTTCACACAGGACCATGAGATAGCTAGGGCCAGTGCTATTAAATACACCTTTCATATGTGAAGTATCTCATATCATTGTTATATGTTAGACACTATTAGTATAGTGACTATTTGCAGACAAATATGGCAGCAATTATACTGCAGCAACATTCCTGACACTTCTGTTGACAACTGCAAAATCTGAGTTATTGACAGAGAGAACAATAGCCAGTGGGGTCCTTATGAATGGTACCATGGAGTACTTAACTCCTACCCATGCAATCTCCAGAAATAGGCAGATACAAAAAATTCATGTGCTGGTCTAGAATCTTTATTTTCCCTTTTGGCTGCCATTGTTCCTTAAATAACACTTTGACACAGTTCTACATTATTTCCCTTATCTATCAGCTTGCTACATCATTTGATAAACTTCTCAGCTGCTCACTCCGAGTGTCAGACCCGGTATAAGTAAATTAACAAAATAAATGTTCTTGGTGCTTTACTTTTAATAAGCACACTTGTTTCCTTAGCCACTCAACTACCTGGTCTTACACACTGAGCCACCTGTATCACTCTTGTTAGTCCAAATGCATGCAAAGTGAAAAAAACAACAACTTTCTTGCTCCTTTACTTTCTACAGGCATTTCTCACTCCCTCAGCCACACACTGCCACACTGACCTGTCCACTCCACTTAGTAGCAGTAAATCCTGCTTCCTCACATACTAACAGTGCGACTGGGCACTAGGTTAGAACACCGTCTGCAACAACAATGTGATCAAGAACCACACAGTAAAAATGGAGCAGTCAAAAACAGTGCCCAGGATAAATGCCACATGGAACAATAATGCCAGTGGTAGTGGTCCAACAACACACAGATGACCGCTACCATGTTGAGGGCACACAAGGAAACTTTTGGTTTTGCAGGGTGCTCTTTCCCATCGTCCACTGACAAGGGGGTCTTTGCCCCCCATGCCCTATATATACTGTATTTAAAACCAACTCTATGGGGTGGAAGTCAGGCATGAGGAGAAACCTTGGGGGGATTGTTGAGGAGGAAAGGGGAACTGGGTAGGACAACCAGGAGCAGACACGGTAGCCACACAGGTCTGGAGGGGGGGGGAGACACCAAAACACAACCAGTCCTGGGAGAAATAACACACACATAAAAAAAAAAATACACACACAACCATAAGTTCCAGGACCAGGAATCAAACCCAGGTCCATCACTGTCCTGCTGCCCTTCGCTGCCTGTGGCATTACTCTCTGTGCCATGGCAGATGCTTGGTGGTGGGCCACCCAACAGACCCTGTAACCTCTTCCTTTGTTCAGCAAAAGCTACAGGGATAGTGCTAATCCTACCTTCGCTATTCCATCCCTGTAGCTGTTCTGTCTTTCACGACTCTGACCGCAAACTTTTGAATGGCACTATTGTCGTTTCGCTATTCTAACCTGATACGATAAGACTGCACTCTTGCTACCTTCTTTGCTTACTCAACTCACAGGGAAACAAACTGTTTAATAAGTACTTCTGCTAGTTTTGAAAAGTTGTTATTTTTTATTATTTTTCTTTGAAAACAGAATCCCATTTTATAAGTCCACTAGAAGGTTTCAAGGTGTGGGTTAAACTAGATGGCTGTCCTTTCAGGGTCTGTAAGTTTCCCTGCCCATGGCATCAGGCATCAGGCATCACTACGCCCCAGGAGGGTGGTTATTGCAGACTAACCTACACCCTGTTGTATTTTATTGCCTGCTTACTTCATGCATAGGGTAGTTAACATGTGGAATAGCGGCAATAGCCTACCTAGTGAAACTGCGGAAGGTAGTATTGTTCAGGCTTTCAAAGTAGGACTAGAAAGATTAATGAGGGACAGCACACTGAGAGTTACACATTAGGAGTAGCATTCCAGCTAATAAACTTGGATCTATGTTTATAGTCAAATTAGGTGTATTCCTTGATGTGTGGCAGGAAAGTGGACATGATGGACTCTAAAACCCTTCTGTCATCATAACACTACTATAGTATATTACAGTACTACTACTACTGTAAGTTAGTTATAGCTAGTTTATTGTTCGACCTTTTAGGTCATTACAATTTTCACAAAGACAAAAAAGAAAACAACTAAAAATAAATAATCAAAAATTCGTACATAAAATACACCAAACACAGCAATAGTTAAAATCTGCTACGTGTATATATGCCTGTGTTAGAAATCAATTTAATTAGTCTATTTATTTGGGCACTTTAACTCTTACCCTAATCTTAAGCAGGGAATTTTCCTCAAATCGTGCTATATTTCACCCCCTGCTCATTTATTACTTTCCGTATTTATGTTATCTGCTTATACTAATAAGTTTTACACAGAATATAGATTATCCCTCTAAATTTCATACATTAGAGCAGTCATCTGGTTCCTTACTCAATGTACCATAAGTGACCCTCACGGGAGGAGATAGGCCAGGTCCTAGGCCATAAAGCACACAACCAAAAAATTGAGTTACTACATTGCTTACTATCCCTTGATGGATTTAGAGGTCCTTAGCTGCTGCGTCCAAAGTGTTCCAACCTGTGCCTCCAGCTAGAGTTCACCATAAGGGACCCAAATGGTGCACCCCATAGCACATGCTATCCCATGCTCCACAATGTGACTCCTATTATAGGCATTCACCCTCAACTGTTATGTATACTAGGATCACATATAGGTTCCTGCTGCCAAGTCCAAATCTTCCAATTGGGTCTTTTCATCTTATGTATGACCCAAAATCAATATCGGCTAAAAGCCCTGACTCCATTGCTCTCCCCACCCCGACTCAGGGCCACAACGAACTCACATGGTGGAAAACCAAGATTACAAGGCATAAACATACAGGGTCTTCATACAAAAAGAGACAACATTTCTTCAATAAATATTATCACTAGCTAAACATGCCCCAAGGTTACTACTAAGCATAAATCCCAGATACATACTATAAATTCTTAGCAAATAAATAAGCACATATTACAACAGCTGTACATTACAAACTGAATAAAATTAATTACAATATGGCTGTGTGCTAGATAAAAATAAAAAGTAAGTGGTTATGGTTCAGAACATCAAGTCACATATATAAAGATGTCCAAACTGCACCAATCTACTCCATTTCCAGGAGTCCTTCTGCTGTTTCTTTGGCAGTTACCAGATGAAATCCATTAACAACTGGTTACCAAATAATCCACCACTTCAAACAAACAAATAGCATTCAGTATACCATATTTCTCTCCAGCTTTCTTAGAGTACTTATTCATCCAACACAAAGACAGGCTCCGGGGTCCCATGGGCTCAGAGCTAGGCTCCACAAGCACCGCACACCCGAATTGCATTCAATATCAAGACTCCTCAGACAGACATGCAACCGACTTTAAGCCAGCAACAAATTTCAAGTCCGAGTCCTAAAGTCCAGGCAACCAAAAGCCCTCATAATTAAACTGTGTTGTCAGTAAAATACAACTGCACAGGAGTACAAGTTTCTTGATTGTGAATTTAGTGCACGTCAAAGCACATTAAGACGCTTCCAAACAATAGCAACGGCGCTCTATAAACAGTGCAAGCATACCTCAAAGACAGCCACATAAATCAGCAGCTATTATTGCAGTATGAGCATTCTTTATACTCTGACACAAATCGAAGTAAGCTTAAACTTTTGTTAGCATAGGCTTCTATTTTCAACCAGGAGTCCCTCTAGCTGATGAACTGTAAGTCCTGCTCTGGGGCCTAATGCTCATAAGCTCATGTCAGTGTTTTAGCAAATCAGCATTCCTGTTAATTTAACCATTTTTGGATCAAATATCTCTTTCTTCTTCTCCTATTTCTCCACACCAGAACATCTTTGCGCTGTAAGAACCTAGGAAAAGGGAAAGAAAAATAAACGTTCCACTGAGCATAGTAAATTTAGTATGTCAGAATATTAAGGCAGACCCCCAAGCCCTAGGCAACAGTAACCAACCTCTTCAAGGTAAATTCAAGCATTTCAGCACAAACTGTGTGGCTACAGCATTCCTTTTTTCCACAAGCCATTACATTAAACTCTCCGAGAACATCTTCCCTGTAGTCTCCAACTGCACTTCAAATCAGAAATCTTCTCCTATAATCGATTCTATCGGCGTCTCACTGAACGGCGGTATTTAAATCTAATAACTCTATAGTACAATAGTACAGAATGCTATCAGGATGTTGATTACTGACTGCTGACTCCGTATTGGAGTTTTCAAATACAGTAAATCAGTGCCATTTTACGAGCTAAAATACACATAAGATTCATTCACCATTTGCAAAATTAAAATAAAAACAGCGCTAGTTTCAGCAGTGAATAAACTGAAAATGCTACTCATGAACAGAGCTGGAGGGAGTGGAGCAGCACAGTGGCCATCTTGCCGCCCTGCCCCCAGTATGGAATGCGGTAGGCAGAGGTACCACCAGTACTACTACTGTGCTACTATTGCATACTACAAACTGAATAAAATCCATACACCATGAAAAGGAAAGGGTTTTTGAGATACAATATGTGGTAACTTTCAGGCCATAGGTAACATAGAAAATCTATAGTGGTGATTGGGAATTCAAGGCCTAATTAGCTGGATGGGGCTGTATGGCTTGACTAGATGCCTTTCATGTGGAGAGGCTGTCCCAAAGATTGTGCATAAATATCTGTGTATCTGTGTGGGGAGGGGGGCTGGGCTTCTGAAAGCTACCTCATCATAGCCATGACTAGTGATTTTCATGTACACTCAGTCCAAATAGACTCTAATCCATAAAAAGTTGGCTGTAGGTACTAGAGGGCTTCATCCTGAGTGGATGCATTCCATCACAGCTCTGCCCATGCCTTTCTAAAAATTATTATTATACTTTGTGCTCTAAAATACAAACTTTGAAATATACCAGGACACTCTTTGAACTGTGGTGACTCCATCAACCAAATATATTGAGGGGACACCAATCAGGAGGCACTGCTGGATTGAAGCAAACACTGAGCCACAAGTAAAAATAACAAAATATAAGTGAAAAAAAAAAGGAAAATGGGCAGCCACCATAAGGTTCATACTAGTCTGTGGGGTGAGAGTTAGGCCCGACAACCCAACACACCCCAAAGTCTGTTGGTGTGTGGAGGGTGGGGAGCGGGGCGTGGGGTAGTAGGGTTGGCAACCCTAACGTCTAATTTCCACATTTTGTTGGTGTGGAAATCAACCCTAACTGATGCACTAAAAAGAGTTTTTTTTGCAATGAATATATCTATCTATCTATCTATCTATCTATCTATCTATCTATCTATCTATCTATCTACTTTGTGAATATTGTTTTTACAGCACTCTTAGCACAGTGGATGGACTTACAATAGAGGATTCCCTCTATATCCTGTTTATGTAATACAGTCCATTTCAAGGCATTCTATAGGGACTACCTGGTAGTAAGTTATGGTTAGGTGCACAACAGAGACATGAGGATTCTTATTTATATTACATCACTGTGTCATGTTCTGTGCTGACAGTCTAATATTTATTTATTTAAAGGTTTGCACACCAGGTTAGCCCCATCTAGGGGAAACACCTACTTTTAAGAAGGCAATTGAAGACCTGATATAGCAGCAGAGAGATTATGAAGCAGGTACATCCTACACTTCAAAACAAAACTTTCATGTATATAGTACAAAAAAACTCAATTAAATGTGTAAACTATTTACATCCAATAACTGGAGGTGGCAGATTCAGTTTCTGGAGGAGGTGGTATACAAAAGGGTAAGAGGTTAGTATTGTCAGGGTTTATAAAAATGGTTGAAGACAGAAACATAGAATTTTATTTATTTATTTGAATTTTGGTAACCAGATTGGCTCACTGAGACAATACAGTCTTTTTTCAGGGGCGACCCATGACAAGGGTACAGTACAATAGTGACATGTGCCAAAGAGTGACTGAAAGATGATATATACAGCAGATTAAACTACATTAATACTAAGTAAGCAAGTACAGTATGCACAGCAAGAATACATTAATGCAATTGAGTATAAAATCCGACTACAAACAATGCCAGTGAAATATACATAGCAAATTTATGTAAGTGCAAGAAAGTATAACCAGAGTATCGTGGAGCATGTCAAGACATGAACTCTGTAATTCTGTAGCTGGAGATGAACTCTTTAATTCCATAGCTGGAGAACCAATACTTGAACTCAAACCATTCCAATGTCAAATTGACAATGGATGGTACAGGTTTTTAATGAGATAGTACAGAGGGTGCAAGGTAAGGACTGCTTGGTCTATCCAGTCTGCCCATTTGTCCCTAACTACACTATTACCGCAGACTGTGCCCAATCTACAGGTTTCACCCCCCTTTCCTTTCCACTGCAAGTTCCTTGTACTTATCCCACGCAGTCTTCAACCCCACCACTGTTTTTGCCCCTGCTGGAAAGCTGTTCTGGGAATCCATCACTCTTTCTGTGAAGAAGTGCTTCTTCACATTTCTCCTGAATATACCCCCCCCACCTTCACAGCATGTCCCCTTGTTCTTGAGCACCTTTTCTTCTGAAAAGTATTTCCCTCCTGTACTGTATTTACTTCTGTGAGGTATTTAAATGTGTCTGTCATATCGCCCCTCTCTCTCCTTTGTTCCAGTTCCAGGCTGTACATATCAAAGTCCTTTACTCTCTTCTTATAAGGTTTTTGATGCAGACCCTGAACAATTTTAGTTTTCCTCATTTGGATCACCTCCACTCTGACTATGTCCTTCCAGAGATGTGGTCTCCAGAACTAGACACAATACTCTTGGTGGGGTCTTCCTAGTGATCTATACAGAGACAACACCACCTCCCTCTTTCTGCTGGTGATTTTCCTCCCTATGCATTCCAGCATCCTACACTCCCTTCGTCCCTACTGCCTTATCGTGCTGCCTGGCCACCTTCAGGTCATTAGAGATGATTACCCTCATGTCTCTTTCCTGTTTTATGGTCGTCAATACCACTCCACCCATTTTGTACTCCTCCCCTGGGTTCACGTATCCTAAGAGCATTATTTTGCACTTTTTTGCATTGAAACCCAGCTGCCTTGCCTTTGACCACTCCTTTAGTTTTCTCAGGTCTCTGCTCACCCTTTCCGCTCTCCCTGGGATGTCCAGCCTATTGCAAATTTTGGTGTTATCCACAAAGAGGCAGACCTTCCCTTCCATCTCCTCTGCAATGTCACTTATAAAGACATTAAAGAGGACCAGTCCCAGCACTGATCCCTGGGGCACCCCATTGGTCACCCTCCCTTCCTGGGAGTGAACACCATTTACCACCACCCTCTGTCGCCTATCCCTTAACCAATTTCTTATCCAGTTTACCACCTTCAGACCCACTCCTAAGCTGCCCAGCTTGCTAACTAGTCACCTATATGCAGTGTCAGTGGCTCAGTAGGTAGCACACTCACCTCTGAGGCCGGGAGATCAGAGGGATGTGGGTTCAGTTCCCACATCTGGCACTTGGGTTAATATCCCAGTACTGACACTGTAGTGCAGCATGAGTGGGTACTGCACTTCTGAGGTGCCGTCTTTCAGATGAGATGTTAAACCAAGGTCCCATCTGCCTGGATTGGTGGTAGTTCAGGTGGATGTTAAAGATCCCATGGCACTTATCGAAAAGAGCAGGTGAATTTCCCTGGTGTCCTGGCCAAATTTCCCTCGTTCACTAAAAATACCACCAACAGTTTAATCTGGTTCAAGGTCAGTTGTCATTCATCTGTATCCCCCTCCCCAGGGTTGTGGCTGAAAATAGGCAGGATTTGTCTAGTGCACTTACCCGGTCAACAAAAAATAAATAAATATGGAATGATGTTGAACACCTTACTGAAATCTAGGTAGGCCATGTCCACCAAAACATAGAAACATAGAAGTTGTCGAAAGATGGGGACCTTATGATCCATCAAGTCTGCCCTTGTTTTCCTACCCTCCCACTTAGCTGCCTGTTTGAGTATCCCGCAATGCCTGTTCATGCTTGAATTTCCCACTGTCTTCACCCCCACCACCCCTCCAGCAGGCCATTCCATGGTTTAACAACATGCTCATTGAAGAACAATTTCCTCATATTTTTTCTGAACCTACCTCCCCTTTGAGGTGAAGGTCATGCCCTCTTGTCCTGCTATAGTATTTTACCTGAAAGAGGTTCTGCACCTGTACCTTCTTTCTGCCTTTAAGGAATTTAAATGTGTCTATCATGTTTTCCGATTCTTGCAGTGCTCTTGGGAGTATAGATTGAGTTCATTGAGTCTGGCTTCATATGGTTTCTGGTGCAAGCTCTGCACCATCTTTGCTGCTCTTCTCTGTACCATCTCCAGCCTATCTATGTCCCTTCTGAGGTGTGGCCTCCAGAACTGGATACAGTATTCCAGGTGGGGTCTTACCAGGCATCGATACAAAGACATGATCACTTCATGCCTCCTGCTTGTGATGCCCCTTCCTATGTATCCCAGGATGCCACTAGCTTTTAGTGCTGCCTTCTCGCATTGTTTGCTGATCTTGAGGTCATCTGATATGATCCCCCTCAGGCCTCACTCTAGCCTTGTATCTACCAGCAGCTCTCTTCTCATTGAGTACAATTTCCCTGGGTTACGTTTTCCCAGGTGCATGACTTTACATTTGTTTGGCATTTAATTTCAATTGCCATATTCTTGGCCATTCCTCCAGCATTCAAGATCAGATTCCATACGTTTGTTGCCCCTCTGGTGTGTCAACCCTGTTGCTAATTTCGGTGTCATCAGCAAACAGGCACACTTTTCCCTTCGATCCATCAGCAATGTCGCTGATGAATATGTTGAAGAGGATAAGCCCCAGAACTGAGCCCTGTGGAACCCTGCTAGTCACCCTACCCTCCTCTGACAGAGTGCCATTTACTAATACCCTCTGTGTTCTTCCATTTAACCAGTTCCTGACCCAGCCTGTTAACTTAAGCCTGACTCCAATGTTCTCTAGTTTATTGACTAGTCTCCTGTGCATAACTGAATCATGAATCAAACGCCTTACTGAAGTCCACATAAACCACATCCACTGCCCCACCCTAATTCACTGTTCTGGTGACCCAGTCAAAGAAATCTACCAGGTTTGTCTTGCAGGATCTCCCTGCCATGAAACCATGTTGCTTTGTGTCAGGCTGACCACTTTCCTCCAAAAAAGCAATGATTCTTTCCATCAGTAGGGATGCCATCAGTTTCCCACTACTGAAGTTAGACTAACTGGATGATAGTTTCCTGGTTCTTGCTTGCTTTCACTCTTGTGCAGTGACACTACTGTTGCCCTCTTTCAGTCCTTCGGAACCTCCCTGCTCTCCAACAATTTGTCGAAGAGCATTGCTAAGGGGGCTGCTAGTTCCCTCCCAGGTTCCTTAAGTATTCTTGGGTGTATCCTATCTGGTCCCATAGCTTTATCCACCTTTAACTTGTTGATTTCCTCTAGTACCCTTTCCTCTGTGAAGGGACTCGTGTCTGTACCTCCAAGTGGAATATTCATTTTGCCTATTGTTGGACTGCTACTGTTTACTTCCTGTGTGAAGACTGAGCAGAAGTATTCATTAAGCGCCTATGCCTTCTCTCTGTCATGTTCCGTGGGCTGCCAATCCTTTTTCATGATTCTAACAATGCCTCCATTAGTCTTCCTTTTTTCTCGTATGTACCTGTAGAATGTTTGTCACCCCATTTCACTCCCTGAGCTATCCTCACCTCTGTCCGTACCTTGGTATTTCTTATCACTTTCCCTGTCTCTTTTAGCTTTTCTTTATATTCTGTTTTGTTAGCCTCTTTCCCTGACTCCTTGTACTTTCTAAATGCTTTGCACTTTTCCCTCACCATGGTTGCCACCTCTTTGGAAAACGATAGTGTTTTTTTCCTCTTTTTATTCTTACTGACCCGGCGGGAATACTGTGATGTGACCATGGTTATTGCATCTTTCAACCTTGTCCAATACTCCTTGATGCTCCCTTCTGTTGTGTTACTAAGATTATCCCTCAGGCAGGCCTTCATTTTTGTGAAGTCTGCCCTCCTGAAGTCAAGGACCTTTAGCTTAGAGTGTGTGGAGTTGTCAGTCCTATTTACCTTGAACCATACTATGCAATGGTCATTGTTCTCCAGGTGGTTTACCACTTTGATCCCCCAAACCCTATTGCTATTTGTGAATACCAGGTCAAAGATTGTGTTTCCTCTTGTGGTGTCTTCACTAGTTGACTTAGGCCTGCTTTCTGCAGTGTCACTAGGAATTCCTTGCTTTTTACAGCTGCAGTGGGTGTAGCCCTGCAGACGTTTTGCCTTTACAAAAGGACTCCCTGCATAAATTACCTTCCAAACAACATGATAGAGTGTTAAAAATAGTGTCCTCCAAAAAAGCCTCATTACTACTCTGCCTGTGCCTGTGTGGGAGCTTGAGAGCACTATTTTTTCCTCTGGCTTAAGAAGTTAATTGAGCCCTCCCCAGTACTGCCTTTTTTTTGTAAGTTGAAACCTCCTCCAACAATTGAGTCCTCCCCAAGTACTGCCTATTTTTACAAGTTGAAACCTCCTGCAACAATTGAGCCCTCCCCAGTACTGCCTTTGCTTGCAAGTTGAAACCTCCTCCAAAGTATTGTACAGGCCTTTTCTTTGTTTGTTAAGTTTCAGTGCTTAATTAACTACCTTTTGAAAACTGAGAAACTCCTGCTTTGCTGGTATCCCATCCCCCACTCATACAGAGGTATGAATTCTTTTGTTAGCCATTGGATGACCACAGCTGCAAAATGATTACATTTGTCTACAAGCACTATCTTCTAAAGAAGACACAAGCTATTGAATCAACACACACACACACACACACACACACACACACACACACACACACACACACCCTCGCAATAACCTAAGCAGAACACATCTGGATAAGGTACCAATATTTAGAAAATGTATTACACTTACCCAAAGACTAGCAGTGTGACTCCTGGCTGCTGTGTTCTCTCTGCTGTGGCTGAGCTGTAATAAAGACCTTGTAACAAGACACTGGCCTCCTGCAGGGGCTATTAGACACCAGAGCAAAGGACTCTCTGGAAAGACTCTCTGGGACAAGATGCAATAAAAGAAACCTGAATGGTAGCCCCTGGAGCCATAAAACAGCCAGGAAAAATTAGAAAAAACTCCTCTCACAGTCTGAGCAGAAAAAAACAAAACACTGGGATGAAGTAGGAAAAATAGAAACATAGAATTTGATGGCAGATAAGGACCGCTTGGCCCAACCAGTCTGCCCATTTCCCTACCTAATGGATAAGCTGCAGATCCTAGTTAACCAACAGCCTACTTCCTCCTACCCCCACTAGAATTGCCTTATGTCTGTCTCTTGCATTCTTGAATTCTCCCACAGTTTTTGACTCTACTACCTCCTCATGAAGGCTGTTCCATGCATCCACAACCCTCTCTGTGAAAAAATACTTCCTCACGTTGCCTCTTAGTCATCCCCCCATCTTCAAATTGTTCCTCCGTGTTCTTTCACATCTCTTTTTCTTAAAGATGCTACCCTCTTGGACTTTGTTGATTCCCTGGAGGTATTTGAAAGTTTTTATCATGTCCCCCCCCTCCTTTCCTCAAAGCTATACATCTTAAGCTCCTTTAGTCTTTCTTCATATGTCTTCTGTTGCAGACCCTGCACCATTTTGGTTGTCCTCCTCTGGACAGCCTCCACCCTGTCTATGTATTTGTGGAGATGGGGTCTCCAGAACTGTACACAGTACTCCAGATGTGGTCTTACCAACTGTCTGTACAGAGGGCCAATAACTTCCTGTTTTCTACTGGTGATGCCTCTCCCTATGTATCCCAGTATCCCCCAGCCCTCCTTACTGCCTTCTCACACATTGCTGGCCCACCTTTAGGTCATCTGATATGACTACCCCCAGGTCCCTTTCCAGTTTTGTTGTTGTCAGTATCTCACCCCCCCTTGTGTACTCTTACCCTGGATTTTTGTTTCCCTGGTGCATTACTTTGCACTTCTTTGCATTGAATCTAAGCTGCCATACATTTGACCATTCCTCCAACCTTGCCAAGTCCCTTTTCATCCTTTCCACCCCACCCTGTGTATCAGCCCTGTTGTAGATCTTTGTGTCATCTGCAAAGAGACATACTTTCCCTTCCAGCCCCAGTACTGAACCCTGCGGTACCCCACTAGTAACCCTCCTTTCCTCACTGTGAACTCCATTTATTATTTACCGCTGTGTCCTGTTGTCCAGCCAGTGTTTTACCCCAGCTACCACTCTGGGATCCACTCCCAGGCTGGCTAATTTGTTTATTAATCTTTTGTGCAGGACTGTGTCAAATGCCTTGCTAAAGTCTAGGTAGACCATGTCCACAGCCCCTCTCTGGTCTACTACTTCGGTCACCCAGTCAAAGAAATTGATTAGATTTGTCTAACATGACCTTCCTGCTGTGAAGCCATGCTACCTTGGGTCCTGTGCCCCACTGGCCTCCAGGTACTCAACAATTCTTTCCTTCAGAAGTGATTCCATTATTTTACCTGCCACTGAGGTCAAACTGACAGGTCTGTAGTTTCCTTCCTCTGTCTTGCTCCCACTTTTATGAAGAGGAATCACATCTGCTCTCCTCCAATCCTTAGGGTACCACATCATCCCCCTATAATTTATTAAACAGGGTAGTCAGTGGTGTTACTAGTTCTTCCCTTAGTTATTTTAGAATTCTGGGGTGAATCCCATCAGGCCCTATTACTTTATCCACCTTCAGTTATAAGAGTTCTTTCAGAACCCTTTCTTCTGTGAAAAGACTAATATCAACTCCCCTATCGAGAGTGCTTCTATTGACTAGATTAGGTATCTCCCCCTGCTTTTCCATTGTGAATACTGAGCAGAAGTATTCATTCAGTATCCCTTCTTTTTCCCTGCCGCTCTCTGCCCAACCACCTTCCTCTTTATTCAGCCTCAGTATCCCTGCCTTAGTCTTTCTTCATTCCCTAATGGTCAAGGTTTTATTTCCCTTTTTAACCAAGTTGGCTATCTTTTCCTCGGTTTGGGTCTTTGCTATTCTGACTGCCTTCCCCACCTCCTTCTGCTTTAACTGGTACAGTTCTCTGTCCTGCTCCTTCTGTGTTTTCTTATACTTCCTGAATGCTATCTTTTTCTCCCTTACCTTCCCAGCCACTTCTTTTGAGAACCATCGTGTTTTTTTTTTCTTTTGTGTTAATTTGCTTATTTGCTTCACACAAAGGCTTGTTGCTTCTGTGATGGTGGGTTTGTTGTTTCCTCACTGTTGCTCCATCCCACCTTCTTGCCAGTTTCCTAGTGCCTTTCTGAGGCGCTCTCCCATTTTGACAAAATTAGCCCTCCTGAAGTCCAGTACCTTCACTTTTGTGTGGCTTGACTCTACAGCTAAGTTTATTGTGAACCACACTGTTTGGTAGTCACTTGTTCCCAGATGATAACCCACTTCAAGATCAGAGATCCTCTCTCCCTCCTGAGTAGGTTCCATAACTAGCTGTCTGAGGCATGCCCCCTGTAGGGCATTGAGAATGGCCCTGCTCTTGGATGTGGCTGCAGCAAAAGGGCTCCAGTTAACATTTGGCATATTCAGGTCCCCCATCAGCAATATCTCCCCTTTCTCTGCCATCCCAAGGATGCCTTCTATCATTTCCTTGTCCATTTCATCCCCCTGAGGTGGGGGTCTGTATACAACCCCTGTGTGGATAGTGGAGCCATTTCCAGACTCCAGGGTGACCCACAGTGCCTTCTCTCCTCCCTGTTTAACCTTTAGTTCTGTTTCTTTGATCCCTTATCTTACATAGAGAGCTAATCCTCCTCCTCCTCCTCCTCTTCTTCCCTCCCTGTCCCTCCTGTAGATTGTTTACCCTGGTATGTCAACATCCCAGTCATGGTTCTCTGTGAACCATGTTTCTGTGACTGCCACGGTATCCAGGCATTTTTCTTCCACCAAGACCACCACTTTGGGGAGCTTTTTACATAGACTATGGGCATTGATACTCATTACCCTCCATTTTTTTATGGCTTTATTTCTTTTTGCCCCATCCCTATCCTTACTACTTTTGTCTTTTTCTCCATTTACCCCTACCCTTCTCCCTATTTACTGCTCTATCTTGGTGTTTACATCACTAATTAGCCTGATTTTTTGGGGGGGGGCTAGGATTTCCCTTCCCTTTTTCAGTGCCTCCCCTCCTTGGCTAGTTTAAATGCTTACCAATTAAGCATTTAAACCTATCACCTAGGATCCTGGTTCCCCTCCTGGGCCTGCATGCCTCCAGGTGGAGCCCCAGTCCCCAATGAAGCCAAACCTATGCCATTCAGAAACAATCATCTACAACTCTGACCCTCCACCCCGGGGAGTGCCTTCCTTCCTTTCAGACATCTATTCCCAAAGGTTAAGTAACAGGTCTAGTCACAAACGACTGCAAATATCTCCCAGCTACAATTCCTCTCTGGCAAATTAAAGTTAAAACTAAGAAAAGTCAACCCCAAAAAACAGAATCAATACACAGGTCCAAAAAGTAATAATTCAGTTCAGTGTCCTCTAGAAAATAACCTCCTTGATTCAAGGAAGCTGTGGCTGCTTTCTCACTCTCTCTGTTGCAGTCTCAGCAGAACACAAAAAAGGATATAATATATATATTTCCCTGATTTTAACATGCAGTTTTACTTTAATAATCCACAACAAGGTGTGGGTTGGGCTGGGATTTACTCACACCTGGCAAGTGACCAACAATACCAGGCATGCATAAGTCCCAGTGCACTCCACACTGTGCAGTGGATTACTGTGATTGTACAACTGGTAGGAAGTAAAGAATTAAAAAAAAATAAAATACTCAATTTCTACAGTGGAGCATAGGTGCAAAGGGGATGAGGTATTGGGTTTACCTTTAAATGTCATCTTTCATCTTATCTGAAATCAAGGCAGTAGCCATTTCACAGAACCATGAGACTGAAACTGATTCTGCAATTGATAAAGCTGTGCTGGGCAGCATATAGCTAGCTAAACTCTGGCATCAATTTCTGTCTCAAGGTTTTGTGAAATGTCTTCTGCTTTCTTTATTGTTTTGTTGCAGAGATGTCAAAATTGATATTGCTGAACAGCTGACAGCTGGGTAACCCTTCACACCTTTAACCAGTGTCAGTGGCTCAGTAGGTAGCACACTCGCCTCAGAGGCCGGGAGATCAGAGGGCTGTGGGTTCAGTTCCCACATCTAGCACTTGGGTTAATAACCCAGTACTGACACTGTAGTGCAGCATGAGAGGGGTGCTGCGCTTCTGAGGTGCCGTCTTTCGGATGAGACGTTAAACCGAGGTCCCATCTGCCTGGATTGGTGGTAGTTCAGGTGGATGTTAAAGATCCCATGGCACTTATCAATAAAGAGTAGGGGAATTTCCCCGGTGTCCTGGCTAAATTACCATCATTCACTAAAAATACCACCAACAGCTTAATGTGGTTCAAGGTCAGTTGGCATTCATCTGTATCCCCCTCCCCCGGGTCGTGCCTGAAAATAGGCAGGATTTGTCTAGTGCACTTACCCAGTCAACAAAAGCTAAAAAAAAAGAAAAAAAACCTACACAGAAAATAATTTATAAGACATTACCTCCTGACTTACAGGGTTGTTATTCCTTTGGATTCTTACAGAAACTTTGCTCCTCATCTTAACACATTTGAACTGAATAGACCAGAATCTTGGTCTAATTTAAACCAATTGTATGATACAGGCTTATTACTTAGAAATCCTCAATGCAGCACTAAATATAGAGAATACTGTATGAGCAACTATGCACAACCAGTGTCTTCTGCCACAGAGGGGTTCTGATTCCCTCTGACCAGGAGAATGAAGCTCGAGAGGTCCATGGGAATCAGAACCCCTAGGTGACAGAACACATTGGTTATGCATTAAATTGCTCATCCTATATTTTTATAGTGTATATTAGTATTATGTGAAATGTGTCAATTGTGTTTTCTCTCTCTTTCATGAAGAAACTGAATTGTGAAATCTCTAGAGGTTCCACCACCCTTTCTGTGAAGAAATACTTCCTCATGGTACCCCTTAGTCTACCCCCTTCCAACCTCATGTCATGCCCCCTCATTTCTGGACATCTCCTTTTCTGAAAGATGCTACCCTCCAGCACCCTATTTATGCCTTTTAGATATTTGAAAGTTTCTATCATATCACTCTTGTCTCTTCTCTTCTCCAGGGTACACAGTATATATGGAGGTCTCCCAGTCTCTCCTCATATGACTTTTAGTGCAGGACCTGCACTATCTTTGTTGCCCTTCTTTACCGCCTCCACTCTGTCTACATCCTTATGGAGATGCAACCTCCAGAACTGGACACCATATTCCAAATGAGGCCTCATCAGTGATCTGCAATGTGGCATCACCACCTCCTTCCTTCTGCTGGTGATACCTCTCCCTATGCACGCCAGCATCCCACTGGCACTCCCATAGCCTTGGTACTGTACAATGTATAGCCACCTTTAGGTTATTCAGTATGATTACCCTCAAATCCCTTTCCTGTTTGGTCAGCATCAGTCCCCCCTCCCCCCCGTAATCCTCCCTTGGGTTCCTGCAACCCAAATGCATGATTTTGCACTTTTTTTGCATTAAATCCCAGCTGCCACACTTTGGGCAATTCCTCCAGTTTACCTGGGTCCCTCATCATTTTGTCCACCCCTCCAGGGGTGCCCACCCTGTTACAGATCTTTGTGTCATTCACAAAGAAGTACACTTTCTCCTCTATTTTTTATTTTTATGTTTTTTATTTTAGTCTTAGGTAACCGAGTAAAGCCCACTAGGCACAAGTGCCTGTTTTCAGGGGTGACCTGGGAGCACTGGACAGTTAAGTGACTTGCTCAGAGTCACACAGAATGCAAGTGAAAGTTGTGAGAATCAAACTCAGGTCTGGTCTGCCGGATGTATCAAGCTTGTTCACACCTCATTCCTCTAACCTCTAGGCTATACTGCCAGCCCACTAGTCACTAGCCACTCCTCAGTTTCACTTATGAAGATATTAAACAGAACTTGGCCCAGGACTGATCCCTGTGGCACCCTGCTGGTCACAGTCCTTTCCTTACATTGAGCACCATTTACCATGACTCTCTATCTTCTATCATTCAACCAATTCCTAACCAAGTTTACCGCCTTGTGATCCACTCTCAGGCTGCCCAGCTTGTTCACAAGACACATGTGGAATGGTACCATAGGTCTTACTAAATGCAATTCATGTTTATGTTTAAGCCCATGAAACACCCTTATCTAGTTTGGCATTTGCAGCCATAGTGGATCTGCCAGAATTTGTTTCTAATGCTGCTGTGCTGGAACTCTTATCAATGCCTGGTAGATTTTAATCCCCTACCAGCACCATGTCCCCTTTTTTTCTGACAACTGAAGGATGGTTTCTGGTTTATCCTTGTCCCTAGTTTCCTCCTGATTTGGGATTCTGTAGATTACTCCTACCCAGATGGGTGTCCAACTGCTGGACTTAATTGTAATCCATAGATCCTCAGTTTCCCCCTGTGCCTGCTGGATTTCAGTAGCACTTATGGTATCTTTAACATAAATAGCTGCCTCCTCCCTTTTTCCCAGTCCTATCTCTCTCCTGAGCAAGTTACACCCTGGGATAGTCACCTCCCAGTCATGATTGTTCATGAACCATGTTTCAGTCATGGCAACCCAGTCCAGTCCTGCCTCAGCTATTGTGGCAGTGAGGTCTGACATCTTGTTAGCTCCACTCCAACTAGTTCCATGATCACAGAGTCAGGGAAATCTATCAGATTTATTGGACATGACCACCCCCTTTAAAACTATGCTCCCTCGGATCTTGTAACCTACTGGCTTCAAGACATTCCACAATCCTTTCCTTCATCAGTGATTCCATTAACTTTTCCACCACCAATGTTAGGCTGACTGGCCTATAATTGCCAGCTTCCTCCCTACTACCACTTTTGTGTAATAGGACTACATCCACCCTCATCCAGTGCACTGGAATCACTCCTGTTTTCATTGAGCTGTTAGAATGGTCAGAGGTGAAGCTAGTATTTCTCCCTCAGTACCCTTGGATGCACCTCATCTGGCCCCATTGCTTTGTCCAACAGATTAGCAAATCCTTTCTGAACTCTCACTTCTAAAAAAGAACTAGTGTCCACCTCCCCCTGCAAAGCTTTTGTTGCTTTTTGTGGTCTCTACCCGTCACCTTTCTCTGTGAACAGTTAACAAAAGTATTTACTCAGGAGATCTGCCTTTTCCTGGTCCTCCTCTGCACAGTACCCCCCTTCCATTTCAACCATACAATCCCACCGTTGGTCTTCCTCTTTTCACTTATATACCTAAAAAATGTATTTTCCCCTTTTGTTACGTCCTTGGCAAGTCTTGCTTCAGTTTGCGCTTTTGTGCTCCTTACTGCTATTCCTGTTTCCATCTGTTTCCCCTGATATACCTTCTTATCCTCCTCCCTTTGCATCTTCTTATACCTTCTGAGTGCTACACGTTTAGCTTTTACCTTTTCAGCCATCTCTTTTGAGAACTATAATGATCTCTTTTCCTCTTGTTTTTGCTCACTTGTTTGACACAGAAGTTTGTTGCCTTTACTATGCTCTTTTTATCTTCATCCACTATTCCTTCACCACACCAAGATCATCCCCCTTGTTGTCATTCCTGAAGCATTCACCCATCTTTTTAAAATCTGCCCTCCTGAAGCCTAGGACCCTTGCCCTTGTGTGGTTTGATTCTGCAGCTATCCTTATATTGAACCACAACGTACAGTGATCACTGTTCCCCAAGTGGCATCCCACCTTGATGTTTGCAGTACTGTACTTGTTAGTGAGTACCAGTTCTAGTATTGCCCCATCACGAATGAGTTCACTGACTAGTTGTTGAGGAACACCCCCTGCAGGAAGTCCAGGATGTTTCTGCTTCTTTTTTTTTTTCGAAATTTCTTTTTCTCTCCTTCTACGTCCTTGCCAGAGCTGCCCCTTCAGGAGACACCAATGAAACCCATCCTTGCCACTGACTTACCTGCTGCTTGTGGTCCTTTATCTTACTGCGGATTACCCCCCCAGGTGGGGTTCGGGGTGGGGTGAACCCCTGTACCTTAATTTCTTCCCCGGTCCCCGAGACAGCGGCAGTCAGTGACACATTGAGACTGAGTTCGACGCTCCATCTACCCAGCTCTGGAGGGTGATTTTCCCTGTTCTGTGAGGACACTGCTAGCCCTTGACATCAAGGCATGAGCGCCAACATCCACAATGTCCTCCCCCTTGGTGATGCAGCCTCTAGAGGTGATTGGTCCACAGACCTCTGCCCATGACCAATCAAACCCCCAAGGTGCTGATGAGCTGTCATGCCTCCAGCCTCCGCCAAAGGTCACCGCTCACCGGGATGGATCCCCACCCTCCCCCCAGAGAAGGTGAGCTGTCTTTGGATGCTCAGCGTTTTTACCCCTGGCCGACCCCCAGCGATCTGAGTCCGCTCCCGAATCCGGGTCGCCAGCGTGGTGCAAGATGTGGCATCCAGTGCCTCAACCCTCAGCACCATTGTGCCGGTGAATGTCTTTGCTTCTAACTGAAGCCACTGCTGGGAGGCTTCAATCTACATCTGGCAGATTGAAGACCCCCACCAACAGCAACTTCCCATTTTCTGCCAACTTGCCAATGGCTTGCACCAGTACCTTATCTAATTCCTCCCCCTGTGCTGCAGATTTGTAGATCACTCCAGTATGGTGGCGCTCTGGATGTGTCCTGACTTTACAAGCAAATGTTCAGAGGTTTGATTCCAGATGAGGACACATGCATGCTGTCTTAGAAAAGACACTCAAGAATTATACAGGCACTATAGTCATGTTTTCACCATTCTCTTCCCATTTTTGGGTTCAGTACTGGGACCAGTCCTCTTTAATGTCTTTATAGGTAACATTGCAGAGGGACAGGAATGAAAAGTATGCCTTTTTGCAGACAACACAAAGATCTGCAACAGGGTTGATACACAAGGGGTGGAAAGGATGAGAAAGGACTTGGCAAGGTTGGAAGAATAGTCAAAAGTATGGCAGCTTAGATTCAATGCTAAGAAGTGCAACGTAATACACCAGAGAAACAAAAACCCAGGGGAAGAGTACACAATGTGGACAGAGGTACTAACAACAACAAAATTGGAAAGGGACCTGGGGGTAGTCATATCAAATGACCTAAAGGTAGACAAGCAATGTGAGAAAGCAGTACGGAGGACTGGGGAGATACTGGGATGCATAGGGAGACGCATCACCAGTAGAAAACAGAAAGTTGTTATCTCTCTGTACAGACAGTTAGTGAGACCCCATCTGGAGTACTGTGTACAGTTCTGGAGACCCCACCTCTGCAAGGACATAGAAAGGATAGAGGTAGTCCAGAGCAGGGCAACTAAAATGGTGCAGGGTCTGCACCAGAAGCCATATGAAGAGAGACCAAAGGAGCTTAATATGTATACCCTCAAGGAAAGGAAGGAGAGTAGGGACATGATTGAAATTTTCAAGTACCTCAAGGGAATCAACGAAGCCCAAGAGGGTAGCATCTTTCAGAAAAAGAGATGCACAAGAACAAGGGGGCACAATCTGAAGATAGAGGGGGTATGGTTCAGGGACAACATGAGGAAGTATTTTTTCACAGAGAGGGTTTTGGATGTATGGCATGGCCTTCCCGAGGAGGTAGTGGGGTCAAAAACAGTGAGAGAATTCAAGAATGCATGGGACTGACATAAGGCAATTCTAGTGGGGGGTAGGAGGAAGTAGGCTGTTGGATAACTAGGATCTGCAGCTTATCGAATAGGTAGGGAAATGGGCAGACTGGGTGGGCCAAATGGTCCTTATCTGTCATTAAGGTCTATGTTGCTATGAAAAGTGGCTCAATTCCTTATCTCCAGGGTGATAAAGAGTCCCTCTACTCCCCCCTGTATTCCCTGTATCTCCATTGTTGTATGCTTTCCCTCACATAAAGCACCACAGAGTACAAGTTCTCTTAAAGGAGTACAATGTCCTTGATGTTTTCAGGACTTTCCAAGTAGCAGACATTGATATGAAGAAAGCCTTTGTCCCAGACATTTAATGTACCCATGGCTCAAATAGGAGGTTTCTGGTCTGTAACCTTGGGGATAGGGTTGACAGGGCTTGGAACATATCTCTGATAGGTTGGAGGGAGGGACAGAAAGGCCCTTGATACATTTATGTATTAAGAAAGTCCATTTCATTTCTTTTCTTTACTCAGGGGACTGGTGGCCTAACATGTTGTATAACATGCAGTGGTAAATGTCCTTGCTGCAACATAATTCAAACCTGCGCATGCTTTTGAGGGCTACTGTTCCTTTTTGCAGCATGGATGAATATGCAGATCTGTAGATTCCACTACCATATTCCAAGGTAGGCAGAAGAGTCTAAGACAAGACCTGTTTCTGAGGAGTCCTAGTTTTTGATGTGAACTTTGTACAAGTTTGGGGATGTGCTCTGAATATGAGAGAGCTTGACTGAACCAGATTCACAGGTATTGAAATGTACGTACATTTTATAGCACTATTTGTAGTGAGCTGGCACCCTAGTCTTAATGCTAAAGAGCATATCTTGGTCCTGGAACTGTCAAGTAGCAGGTTGTTGCTGTCCATCGAGGTCTAAATGGTTTTGAAGGCAGGGTGCATTGTTTCATTGAAATCAGTAAGGAAGCTGGATGAAACATAGATAACGGAGTCATTGGCTCAGACAGGCATATTGCTATTGGTGTTGGTACATATGGATACATTTATGAACAGTCTGAAGAGAAGGGGTTTTAGTATGAAATCCTGTGGCACTCCAAATTTAAGCAATTTTGGAGAGAAGGTTTCACCATTAACCTTGACTAGATGTGTCCTATTAGACTGCAGATTAAGTACAAGGACCATTCATTAACATTTGGGTCTGGGTGCAGACATCCATTCATTCCACGGGCCATGCATTGTTTAGTGTCCTATGACCATGGTTGAAATTTGCTGGAGATCATAGATTTATGGTGGCTGCCCCGACCTTTGGAACTTACTGTCAACTGATATCCATCTTGCTTCCTCATTTGGCACCTTTATGATTGCACTGTTTTTACACAAGTATTTTATGGCCAGTTTAATTTGTGATTTTTGAATGTAATAATGGTGTGATAATTACTGGTCAGTGAGTTTAATACATAAATCCCTAACACTCTCAAACTTCACAATACATGAGAAATAATATATTCACATTATTGCTCATGTATTATAGAGTGTGGCTCATGGTGGATCTTTACCTTGGAAAACAATTTTTTCTTTCTACTTTTGTGAGTGAAAAAGCTTGCGGTAGAAACATATCAACTGCAGCTGGCTATTTACAGCATGAACTTGTAACTTAAAAAAAAAACTCACAGTCACACAACTCTTCATCCTTTCAGTTAAAGGTGAACTGCACTGAACCTGAAAGTAATTTTTCCCAGCAAAAACTACATTTTAAATACTAGTTTCAGTTCTGTTATTGCTCCATTATACAGTCCTATTAGTAATAAAGTGGTAATTTCTGATTTACTGTACGTAAAGGTAGCAAGTATCATTTTAGAACTGTATGAGGTAGCTTATGTACCTTGCACCATAATACTGAATTCAGTACTTATAAATCACTTCTACAGGGAGGAATTACTTAAATGGCTTAGAGATTAAATGCAGCTCTCCTTTAAAGAATCTTCTGAAATCCTGTTTCAATAAAAATTACAAGCACTTACTATAGCCATTCCATTTCTTTATGTAGTTACCATCAGTACCTGTGGTTCAGGTGGTCCCCATCTCCCAATCACCTGTTCTCACAAGGCATAGTATTCCCCGTTGGTCCAGTTGCTCCCCACCCCTGATCACCTATTCACTCTTTCTTTAATATTCCCTAGTAGTCCAGTGGCTCCCTCCCACACCAAGTCATCCATTCCCTCTTTTTTTAGTATTCTCTGGTGATTAAATTGTCCTGTCCCCTGATCACCCATTCCCTCTTTCTTTAGTATTCCGTGGTGATCCAGTAGTTCCCCTCACTCCCTGCAATCACTGGTTCCCTCTTTCATTAGTATTTCCTTGAGGTCCAGGGGGTTCCCCACACCCCCACCCTCCCCAATACAGCTGCTTCTACAGTACATGCACTCACTAACAGCTCATTTCTTGGCCAGCTGTGGAAGTGAGAAGAAGGTTGTGCTGGGAACTGTATGTAGCTGGTAGGCACCCCAGCTACCGGGATGAGGAGGGACTGTGGGGAGGCTGGATGTCAGCAGATGGGTTGGGTAGGGGAACTACTCGACTACCAGGAATTGCTATGATGATGTATACTAGGAGAGTGGGGAGTGTGGGGTAACCACTGGACCACCAGGAAATACTAATGTAAGAGGGAATGAGTGATAGGGGGTGGAGAGACCCACTGGACCACCAGGGAATATGAAAGAAAGAGGGAACGGGCAATTTAGGGGGGTGGAACCACTGTAGCAATAGTGAATACTAAGGAAAGTGGGAACAGGGAATCATGGGGGTAGGGTAGGGCAACCACTGGACTAAGAAAGAACTCTTTATGTTGTGAGAATTGGCAATCGGGGAGGGGGGATCCTCTAGACCATGGGAATACTATACATTGTGAGAACAGGCAATCGGGGCATTGGAGAACCTCTGGACTTAGTTTTATCCATGTAAGTGGTGCTAAAGAGCTGTTGCACCCCATGCAAATAGGAACATAATGGGCATGCAAATAGACCCTTAATGCGCCTTGCATGCCCAGTTGGCTCATTTGCATGCTCAAGCTGAATATAGCCCAACGGAGTCTCGGTACTATCTTGTTTCAGTCACTTCTATTCCATATGGGCCAGTCACAGAGCTGGTCTGTGTTGGGGCAGTTCAATTCACTTAGTACTGCTCCTACATGGACAGATATTCAGCAGATAGCGCTGCTCACTATCTGTCTGAATATCACGGCAGCTGGGGTAGCGCAGGGGCAAGTGTAGTGCAAGCATTTGCACTTTTCTTACCCTGTTTTCTGAATATGGGGCCCTATGTATCTTTAGTCTCCACCAGTGATAGTACAGCAGAGGCTTGGGTAGGAAGAGGGAAAATCAATATGCATCTGGAGCCACTGAACAGAAAGCTGCTCCCGCAACATACCTGGGCTCCCAGTTAGGAACAGAGACTACCAGCAATGATAAAAAAACAAAATATAGTAAAGGGGCAAAAACGTGATTTTTTACAAACTCTCAGTCTGTAATGGTACAGGTACATCTCTAGCTTTGCTTTCAAGGTTCATGGCCATCACACACTTTGAGTGTGTAATAAAAACCAAAACAACTAAAACAAACTCATAATACAGCCCATACCATACATTATTCTCTATGTTATTTATTGCCTAGCCATGTTTAATGTTAACTTTTATGTATTTTTGTGTGTTAGTCTTATTTTCTGTAAATTGCTCTGAGCCCTGTAGGGATGATACGTAAAGAAAGGTCCTGTCCTAGTCTATCCTATCCTGTCCTGTCCTTAAACAGTAGACACCATTTTATAAGCAGGACAATACATTCCAGAGGACCCCAGTTGTGTATTCTCACAATATATAGTATTACCTGGCTTTCCATTGGTCCCCCCCACTCCCAATCAGCCATTCTCATAACATATAGTATTCCCTGGTGGTCCAGTGGTTCCTTCACCCTCCAATCACTTGTTCCTACTTTCTTTAGTATCCTCTTGTAGTCCAGTGATTCCCCCATCCCCAATGGCCTGTTCCCTCTTTCTTTTGTATTCCCTGGTGGTCCAGTGGTTCCCCACCCCCTGAGTTCCCATTCACTCTTTCATTAGTATTCACTGGTGGTCCAGTGGTCCCCCCAAAACCCCCCACCCAACCCACTGAAATACCACTTCCCTGCACCTCCTTTCCTCTACCAGCTACATATGGTGGCCAGCACAGTCCTTCTCTCAACCCCATAGTTGGCCACCATATGAGCTATCAGTGAGTGTGTGTACTGTAGAAACAGCTGTTTTTACAGTATGCGTGCTCACTGACAGCTCATATGGTGGCTGGCTGTGGAGGTGAGAGGAAGGTCTGTGCCATTCGTCTTTTGTCATGCAGTAACTTGAGACACTACACTACATCTCGACCATCTCCATAGTACTTAAAAAGATAGTGTAATGCCTAAAACTAATACCAGTATTACTTTTTTAAAGCAGACAATTATTACTATTTATATCTGCAGTACTTTTTCTTTTCCCTTTAGTTAATTAAAGATTTTTTTTACCTCGTGTTGGAAGGTGTGATGTGTAGAACAGCACTCTGCCTGGCTGCTGACACATCTAGCTCTTTTTCTCCCATTACATAATCAGCACATACAAAAAAAACCTTCTATCCCTAACCCAGAGTCATAACCTGCACCAAGTCATAACAGACCCCACAAGGGTTTCATCATCCTCAAATTGAAGTACACTATTCGACTGGATTCTTACTATCCAAGTAGGATCATGGCTGCAGGCACACTTCCAGATGGCATCAGTGAACACAAATCATTCTATTGTATCTGGGGTCCCTCCACAATCCCTTCTCCTCCACCATGGTACCTTACTTTTCAGAGCTATGCCAAGCTGGGCACCACTGAATTCCTGCAAGACATCTCCAAAATCGACTGATCCCCTATTTATCAGGCTATTGATGCTCAAACTGCTTTCCACCTCTTTTCGTCTAGCTTTATTCCTATCCAGGATGCACGTGAACATTACTGCACAAGGAGAGCACACGGCAAGCAGACTAAATGGCTACAAAAGGACTTGCTCGGGCTACTCTGGTATCGAGACAAGTGCTGGAGAAAATACTGAAAAACCGGGTTCTCATTGGATTATAATATGTACAGAGCCCAAAGAAACCTGTACAAAAGTAAAATTCAGTAGGCAAAGAGTTCTTACTTCAAAGGCCTGCTCCTGGATGTGGCAGGTGACTCCAAAAAATGTTGTTCTCATATAAAAACTTTCCTGGGTGCCTCTCAGTCCCATGCCATGAATGATATGGTAATTGATGGTGCCCATTGCAATGACTCAAACACCATTGCCAACTCATTTAACAGACTCTTCTCTGACCTCTCTAAGTATACTACCTTACTACCTCATTCCCTGATGGCATGGCTGGCCAGTATCTTCAGAAGCCTCCTCTCTCTAGGTCTGGTATCCCCCATTTCACTTTAAAGCTGTCACTAGATCAAAAGTCCTTAAACTGCTTATGAATATATCTAAAAGTACTAGCATTGGCTCTAAAGGCCTAGAATCTAGGGTCTTAAAATTGGCTGTCCCTGCCAAAATATTCATGCTATCTTTATGCCAAGGTCACATTCTGGATGTATGGAGGATTGCTAGGATTACACCTGTCTTCAAAAAGGGTGATAAAAAAGACATCACTATCATCCCATTTCGATACTATCTGTCCTGAGTAAGATACTCGAGAAACTGGTATTACAAGCGACTGATTTCCTCACCAAATACAATCTACTATCACCCAACCAACATGGCTTCTGGAAGGGTCATAGCACCTCCACTGCCATTGTTCAACTTACTAATGACATACTAGGTGCTATGGATGGCAGCCAACTTTATAGATCTGATGAAAGCTTTCAACCTAGATGATTACCCTCTCCTCCTAGAAAATTTCTTATCCCTTGGGTTCTCAGCACAATCGGTGGTGTAGTTCCAGAATTATCTATCAAACAGGACTAAGATGGTTCAGTTCAATAATAATGCCCTAGCTGAGCTAACTTCTATTAACACTGGTGTCCCTCAGGGCTCTATTCTGGGGCTTCTCCTTTTTACCATCTTTGTCAATTACATATTTCTCAGGACTCATCCTTGCACCACCACCCTCTATGCTGATGACCTGGTCCTTTATTCTAGCTCCAGCAGTGTCACTGATGTCAACCATCACCTCACATGTGCCTTTCAAGAAATCAGTCCTGGCTAACTAGAAATAAGTTGGCTCTAAATGTGGCTAAGACACAGGCTATGCTATTTGGTACAACCGCTAAACTGAAAGAGTGCTGAGAACTTTTTACCGTAACCTGTGCCAATGGTTTCCATCTCACAGCTGTTACCTCCTTCAAATATCTGGGAGTTCACCTTGATACCACACTCAGTTTTAATATGCACATTCAGACCATTTGCAAATCTGTGAATAGCAAACTCGGTGTTGCCTACAGAACTTGCTATGCTCTCTCGCCCTCAGCCAGGCTCGCGATTGCCAGTGGCATTATTCTTCCTTCTCTAACCTATGGATCTATAATCTACATGAATGCTTCTAAAGCCACTATCTGCAAGTGGGACGTTAGTTACAACAACATATGTCACTATGCCTCCGCGTCCCCTTGACTCAAACACCACTGTCAGCTCTATGCTGACCTAAATTTGGCTTCTCCCCACTCTTATCGACTATTGACCTTAGGATCCCTACTGGATACTATCATTAGATCTAACATTCCCCTGTCACTTGCCTGTCTGCTCACACCCCCAACCTCCCTATATGGACTACGCTCCTCGAACCTATCACAGCTACAAGTCCCTAGATGCACATCTACTCAAGGCACACGTGCCTTTTCCCACTCTGCTACTAAATATTGAAACTCCTTGCAACATGAGATATGTGAGGTGCCAAGCCATCACATCTTCATTAAAAGACATCAAAATCTGCTTGTTGACCTTGCCAGTTGTACTTGTTTTAACCCACCCTAGACATCTAACCTCAGAACCTTTAAAGACTCCTGCCCTCTTACCATGCTAGCAAACTTGTGTATCCAGCATCTCTTCCTTGCTGTGTATCCCATCCCACTGCTCCCCTCCACCTTTCCCTCTCCTCTCCTCTTCTCTTCTCTTCTCTTCTCTTCTCTTCTCTTCTCTTCTCTTCACTTCTCTTCTCTTCTCTTCTCTTCTCTTCTCTTCTCTTCTCTTCTCTTCTCTTCTCTTCTCTTCTCTTCTCTCCCTACCTCAACCCTACCTTTTCCTCCCACCTCTTGGAGCCCTTGGGTTCTCCAACCAACTCCAGAGGAGCCTCCTACTAGTACTCCAAAACGTCCCTGGTCTATCTCCTATCTCACCTCCCCCTCCTCATCTTTTATTTATGCCCCACCCTTTGGCTGTAAACTCACCTCCCAATATCCTGAACCCTATCCATGATCCTTGCATTCATGTAACCCTTGTAGTCTTAACTCCCCACCACCTGCTCCTAAACCCTCTGTATTTTTAGCTAATTTGCTCTATTCTTTTAGACTTGTCTGCTGTGCTCTTCAAAATTACATTCCTTGCAGTTACTTCTGCCCCATATTTCTCAAATGTTATTGAAAATTCCTCCTGTCCAATTGCTTTGTGTTAGGCTATTTTATTGCTCTGCTGCATTGGTTTGCTTTGTTTGTTGCACTGCTGCATTGTTTTGCTTTGTTTGCTTTAACACTCTGACATGAATTTGTTTGTTTGCCTTCACTGCTCTTTGAATGTATTACCACATTATTATCACCTGGTTTTGGATCTTGATGTAATTTGATGTCTTTTTTTACCTGTAATGTCCTTCCTGTAACCTCCTGGGTGGTGCCTGAAAATAGTTATCTCCATGACTAGTGCACCTTACCTGGTCGACAAAAACTAAATAAATTAAAACATTATGACCTCATGGACTGTGACATTACAGCTACTGAGAAAGAACCACTCAGTAGCCCCCAGGTCAATCAGCTGTGATGTCACTACAGTGTGGTCACAGTGCTGATAATGTGGTGGGAGGAATAGAACTAGATATGTCAGCTGCCAGGCAAAGTGCTATTCCAAACATCCAGCATAATACTATTACATAGAATATGGTCTAATGAACAAAGGGGAAAAGAAGATACTTTAGAAATTAAAGGTTACAATGGATTAATTCTTAAAATTTGTAATAGTTTCCAGTCTGCTAGTTTTGGTTCCACTAACTCTTTAATTATCCACATATGGTAAAAACCGTGAGCAATGAGAACAGCACACATACAACAAAAGCAAAGAAAAGAGCAGACTTGGCTGACTGGAACAACCATGCTTTGGTGGAGCAAAACTAACACATTGCTCGTGTTGCAAACAGCTTTCCTGTTAAAGAGACATACAAGTAATTTCATTTTACACATGTGATATGACTAAATATATGACATGTAAAAAAAAAACATACACTTCAACAACAGCTGAAAACAAAGCATTGTGTCAAATCTGTGCATTTTCCAAATATACACATATTTTTTCCTAGGCAAATATATCAGTGATTTTAAATATATCCACAAACTAAGCTGACTGTGAATTTAATACTTGGAGTAACATAACTCATATATTGTGTGCAAAAAAGCTAAACAGTTTAAACAAGTACAGCTAATTAATTATATAATGTGTAAAACTGATTTCCCCTAGAGAGAAGCTCATACATACTGTATCAGAACTGAGTCTGCAGCTCTGTGTGCTTTGTTTCCTTGTGGTAGTGGGGACACGGTCTCCAATTCTGTTCAGTGGCAAACACACAGTAAGATTAATTGTTGAGTGAGTTTGTTATAGAAATAACTATAAGTAAGTAATAAGCCATGACATGGTGTGCATTAAAGGATTTTAATGCATGCCCCAGGGGTGTGCTAAGGCACGAGGCCAAAGGCTGAGTGTCCTCACGCCTCTGGGAAGTGCATTAAAACCCTTTAATGCACACCCTGAAGTGACTTATTACACTTATAAAATGGGTCACCATGGTAAATAAAGTAGTGGACATCACACTGTTATGGTTTCACTCTTTTTTTACTGATAAAAAAGTTAACAGGGCATAAATATTGAAATTGTTGCAAAGTGCATAAAATAGTTCCTATTCATGTTCATGTTAATTGAATTCTGTGAAACAATTATTAGAGAAAAAAATGTATTCATTTTGTTAGATTCATAAATTATTTCGATTCTGCTTTTATTTTTCAAATCAATACATTTGTTTTTACCTTTTTTCTCTTCAGAAAATGAAGTTTTACAACATGCAAAAATGTTTGATACTTTAAAATTTTAGCTCTATTGAATCACTTGAATGGATCATGAAATAGTTTTTATTCTGTTTAAATTTAATGTGAAATTAGATACTCAAACTTGAGAAACACAGTTCAAATGTCAGGAACAGGGGAAGGTAGCACATTTGAATATGTTGCTATTGAGATTCATCATGACAGAGTCACGTGATGCAGAGCACTAGGTAGCTACCGTTCCCTAGAGCTCTGATCGGCCGACCTCCTAAATAACAATTAAAAAACGTTTTTTGCACTGGAACATCTCAGCTTTTCTGCTTTACCCATGGGAGAAGAGGTACACTGGTTTGGCTGAGTCTGATGGAAGTTGAGATGAAAAAAAAAACATGCTGAGACATACCCCACCGGCTTCCCCAGAGCAGGCCTCCAAAAAATCCAAGGTCTCAGCTGCTCACCAGACCCAGTCTTCAGCTGCAGACGGTACAGAAGTTGAGCCGCTTATTCTAGCCAGATTCTTAGAAGAATTTCAACCTTTTAAGGTTGAAATGAAAGAGTTTGCAGGGGAAATTAAAAGCTTAACTCATGCCCTGGAAGACCTTTCGCAACAGATGTCCAACAATGAGACCCGTATTCATTCCCTGGAAGGAAGGAAGGAACGAGAGGTTGGAACCTGACCTAGTAGCTATGTGGCAATGTATCTCTAAACTCAAAATAAAAGTTGAAGATTTTAGAGGGTCGTAGCCGCCGCAATAACACGGTCATTATTGGCTTGCCAGACAGAGAGGAAGGGGGAGACTCGATTAAGTTTGCGAAGAAGTTTGTAGAAAAAATAGCTGGGCATGTTTGGGCATGCTTATACAATTGAGAGAGCTCACCGTGCCTTGTGACCATTACCCTCTCATGGAGCCCCCCCCCATTCGCACCTTCATGTTTCGATTTGTAAATTATCAAGAGCACCAGCGCTTCCTGTTAAAAGTCAAGGACATAAAAGAGCTGCAATGGAAAGGGGCGAAGTTGAGAGTTGTTCAAGACCTGCCTCTGACTGTCTGGAAAAAGAGAGCTTCATTCCACCCAATTGTTAAAAACCTAATTGCAGCGGGAATTAAATTTAAAATGGGCTACCCCGCTAAATTCCAAGTGTTGGTGGCAGGCTCCTGGAGTACCTATGAGAATCCAGAAGCAGTGTCTATTGACCTCAAAGCAGCACTTCTGGACCTATTTAAAAATCCCTGAAGCTGATAAGGGGGGCGGCTGTTGTTTAAAGAGTGTCCTCAGGTTGCTAAATTATACCTGTTTCTGCGCTGAGTTCTCGGATGTGCGCCTACTAGGCTTTCCCTGCAATTTGGTCAGTGCTCTTGCAGAGAGTCAATGGGATGCATGGACGTTTTCTCCTCCGTGCTTATAACTCGGGCCCCCTCTTTTCATCAGACACTGCTTCCCTGATTTGTACCTGTAATCCCGATTGTGGCTGCAGCCAGTTCCTGGAGTTGATCGGTGCTGTTTCTCGGGCCTGATGTTGTGCCAAATTTAAGTATCCCCAGGATTCTGGTCGTGGATCCAGCATAAGATAGTCCCTGTGCTCAGGAAAAGCCAACGAGCTGCTGCTAGTGGCTATTATTACTTGTGACCACTAGATGGAACCAGAGACTGTGATTCCGTTCTTATCGAACGCTTTAGCAAAGTTTTATCCAGCATAGAGACACTAGAGCGTTTGTATTCAGCATGATGGGGACTTGCAGGCTTGTTTTCATTTCCATTAAGGGGGGAATGTCAGAATTGTGATTAAGGGGCACTGCAAGAACTTATTAGTTTGCCCCTGGGACTGGCTTAGTGGCTGTTTTATAAGGGGTATATGCTAAAATTGTATATAACATGGTGTATAAATATCACCTTAAGACATAAGGAAATGCTGCTGATGAGGGGATATTGTTATCAGTTGTTTTGGTAGGTCCAAGGAAGGGGGATTAGATAGATGCTTAGGTAAGGTTATTTGACTGTTATCACTGTTATTAGCTCCTATACCTTGTTGGTAAGTTCCAGGCAATTGCTGTTCTACTAAGACAGCCTTTTCTTTCCAATATGCTACAAGAGCAACAAAGTTTATAACTTGGCATGGTGCTTTATAGTTTACATATGGGGTGGGAGGATGGGCAGAAGGGGAGGAGGTGGTAATACTGTGTGGACTTTGTCATGGACCATGGTAGATCGGGAGGGGGTTGGGTGGAGGGGAAAGAGGGTCTTGGGGTATTTTATTGGCATAGTGTGGGGAGGATTTGGGTTAAGGGTAGTTGGTACAATGGGGGAGGGTACTGGGGAGGGAAGCACAGCACACACAAGGTTTGGGAAAGGGAAGGAGGGTCCAGTTACAAAGAATACAATGGATATAGTGTTTATGGATGGTTAAGTAATGGCCAGAGACATTACATTTATTAGCTGGAATGTTAAGGGAGCTCGCCATAAGTCTAAGCAATACAAGATTTTAAGGCACTTAGATTATGTGAAAGCAGATATAATGTTTGTTCAAGAGACCCATTTACTTAATAGTGAGGCTAACCACATGAGGAGGCTACAGGTGGGCCAGGTATTTGCTTCGGAAGGTAATACTCAGAGCAGAGGAGTGATGGTGGTGATTCATAGGCCAGTCCCATTCAAACCACTTCAAATAATCCAAGATACATTAGGGAGGAATGTTTTTATAAGGGGCAATCTGCACACTCTGGAAATAATCTTGGGGTTGATTTATGGCCCTAATGTTTACACCCCAGGCTTTTTTGTGCAGATAATGGAAGTACTCACACCATTTCTTAATATGCTCATTATTATAGGAGGGGACCTAAATTTAGTAATGGATCTGTCAATAGATAGATCAGGGCCTTCCAGAAAAAGACTCTCCTCTGCCCAAAGAATGGTTAGAGAATTGTTAGACCAAATCAGTCTTTGCGATGTGTGGAGGATTCTTCACCCGAAAAAACCGGAATTTACTTTCACCTCCCAGGTGCACAGCACCAGGTCCAGGATTGATTATGTTCTGATTTCTAACACTCTCATATCAGGTGTACTGGATGCAGATATAGCGGCTGGGTCACCTTCCGGTCACTCGGTTGTTACTTGCTTAATATCATTTCCTTCTCTTCCTAAAACAGGGGTAGATGGAAGCTTAATAATCAGTTGCTAAAAGACCCGAAGGTTGTTAAATTTATCTCTTCCCAGATAACAGATTTTATATCTCTCAATTACAATTCCACCAGTCGACCTGATATGGAGTGGAGTGCACTCAAGATTTATTTGAGATAAATCCTTATCAGGCTGGTCTCTCAGAAAAAGCAGGAGAGACAGAAACGGATTTCTGAATTACTTGCTCAGATTCAAGAAAAGGAGGCTAGGCTCTCTTCCTCATTGTCTGAAGAATATAGGCAGGACTTAACCAAATTGCGAGATTCATATCTCAGTTTGTTAGGGGAGCAGGCTGAGTGAGCTATTATTAAAACAAGGGCTGCATATTCCGACCAAGGGGAGAAAGCTGGCTGCATGCTGGCTAGATGAGAAAAACAATTGCAATCCGCTAGATTAGTTGCGGCTATTCACTCAAAGGATGATGGCTCAATTAAAACATCACCTAAGGAAATTGTGGGCGAATTTAAAAAATACTTCGAGAAGTTATATGGGGCAATAAATGATCCTCCATCAGAGGAGAAGTTCAAACTTTATTTAGGAGGGTTGAACTTGCCTTCTCTAGTGGAGTATCATCAGACTAGGCTTACAGCTCCTATAACACATGGGAAAATAGAACGTGTCATTAAGTCCCTCCCTTCTGATAAAACACCAGGCCCAGATGGGTTCTCCGCTAATTTTTATGAAGTTTTTTCTAAAGAATTATTCCCTTCATTATTGAGCTTGTTTCAATATATACTAAGCAGGCTTGCAACGGATGTCTCATTGTTTGAGGCATTAATAGTACTTTTGCCCAAACCAGATAAACCTCTAGACTCTGTGTCAAATTATAGACCCATTTCACTTCTTAATCAAGATATTAAAATTCTTATGAAATTATTGGCAGATTGTGTTAGTGAAGTTCTTCCTGAGTTAATTGGGGTTGAGCAAGTGGGATTTATGAAGAGGAGATCTTCTGTGGACCATCTGCAGACTCTGGCACATGTTTTCTCAGTCTCCAGGGAGGCTGATCATCCCATGGTTTTGGTTTCTCTGGATGCCGAGAAGGCTTTTGATAGGGTCCACTGGAGATATCTTCTAACCACTTTGGAATCATTTGGTTTCCCCCAGGAATTCCGATCATGGATTGGCTCCATTTATAAATTCCCCTCTGCAAGAATTGCCTGTAACGGTATTATCTCAGACCCCTTTAAGCTGTTTGCGGGCACTAGGCAAGGTTGTCTATTGTCCCCGCTCCTTTTCAGTTTATACTTAGAGCCTCTTATTAGGTGGATTATGCAAACACAGGAGGTTCAGGGTATTCAGGTGTATGGGCATACTACTAAATTATTAGCGTACGCAAATAACTTATTGCTTCAAATTTCCTATCCAATCTCTTCCATTTCTGCCTTATTAGAAATTATTCAGGGATTCAGTGAAGTTGCCAATTATAAACTCAGTATTGGAAAAACATTGGTATTTCCCCTGAATCATAAAACTTTTAAACATGAGATCACTGCTTTCGGGTTAGCTTGGAGCGTGGATGCAATAAAATATCTAGGGCTTACCCTTACAAGATCACCAGCCCTTACGCAACAGTTAAATTTAGACTCCTTGGTTCATGGGATTGAAGCAGATCCTAAAAGATGGGCCTTGCTTCCATTATCGATGTGGGGGAAAATCAACTTAATCAAAATGAATGTACTGTATTTCCCCATTTGTTTTACCCAATAAATATGTTAATTGCCTGGCTTCCTTTAAAATGGTTCAGGAAAATTCATGGTATAATTGCCGGATTTATTTGGAATTATAAGAAACCCAGATTGGCTTATCATAAACTAGCAGCTCCCAAGTCGATTGGAGGTCTGAGATTGCCTCATATAGGGATGTACTATTGGGTCAGTCATGCTTATTTTAATATCTCAGGTGGATGAACCCGATTGATTCCCAGGTACAAAGTACTTATGTTCCATTTTGGTTAAAGGTGGAGATATCCTATATACTTGAGCTAGGTCCATCTCCCAGGGCCTTACTGCATTGCACTCCAAGATCTTTACCCATGGCCCTTCGAAATTCTCCTATTGAGATATCCATTAGAGTTCATTCGCAGCTATGTACCTTTTTAAAATATAGTCATATTAAAGACCCATCTCAGCCATTAAAGGGCAACCTCAACCTCCAATTGGATGGTAAACCCATTATGGGTAATTAGCTTCCACAATTGGAGGATGGTCTAGTCAGCGATTTAATTTCGGCAGAAGGGCGATGGTTATCGTCAGCTGATATTTTGAATAAATTTCAAATCCCACAAGCTGATATATTCAAAGTTTTCCAACTTCGGCATCTATTGGTTAAAAGAGTGGGCATAATTTCTCCAATAACTCCAGCTCCGGATTTCCAAATAGAGATAGGACCACTAGCAAGAATGGCTCATGCTGTTTCCAGCATATACAGTGTGTTTTTTAGCTGGGTTCATTCTCAAAACCTGGCTGCGGTGAGTTATTGGTCCTCACTTTTTCCAGACACGGAGCAGGACTGGACGAGTATCTGGTGTAGTTGCCATAAACATATGTCACAAGACAAGCTTAGACTAATACAATTCAAGTTATTGCATAATATTTATTAGTCCCCTCTCAAGTTGGCAAAATTAGGTATTGTGTCCTCCTCCACTTGCTACAGATGCCAGCAGGGTAGTGGGGATCTGCTTCACATTTTTTGGAATTGTCCCAATGTAGCTCCACTCTGGTCTAGGATTAGATAAGAGATTGATCCCCTACTGGGGCTGGATGATCTGTTTACTGCAGAGATATGTGTATTAGGCGATATCTCCACTATCTCTGTATGGAATAGGAAGTATAATATTAGCCTGATTTCCACTCCAGTTAAAAAAGTGGTCCTGAGGCATTGGAAGGATACCTCAGAAATTACCTATGGTGAGTAGTTACAAGAGTTACTTGCTAATCTTAGAACAGAGAGGGTTATTGCTAGTCTTCAGAACAAGTTACCAAAGTTTAATCAGAACTGGGGCCCCTTATATACCTTTTATTCATTACCATCCAAGGAGTGACTCTTCCCTATTTTAATAACACAGGCTGAGAACATGTGTGCTGTGCAGGGATTCTGGGGAGAGGAGGATGGGGAGGGGTTGGGGTGGGATTTGGTGGGGGGTGAATACATCCTGGTAAAGTCATGCTCAAGTATTGATGTAACTACTGCTATGTACTTTTATAGATGGATGTATTCTTGGTGTTGGAAAATTTCAATAAAATTTGAATAAAAAAAAAAAGAGATTCATCATGACAAAGTCTTCTTCCGTTAGTCATTTCCTCCTTTTTGGCATCCATTTTGCTGCTGTACTGAAGCAGAACTCGTGCTGCAAGAAATGTAGGAAAAAGATTTAGTTGAATTAGGTAGTCTTCTGCGATGTTATACATTTTCCTTTTCCTTGATGTGTTTGTGTATTTTAGTCGAAATTTTTTGTATGGTTTTGATGGCGATTGTGTCGGTTCTGGGGTGAACTCATGGGGTAACTAAAGGTTTGATTTTGGAATCGTGCTGCATGACATGGAAGAAAAGTGTTAACGGTTGGGGAAACATATTTGTTTATGCTGCTGCATTTCAGACTTGTGCTGGAAGAAAAGGTAGGACAAGTGTAAAAAGCTGGAGGGACACATCTGTGATTTTTTACTGTACATGTCTGCAATCGTGCTTGTGCTGGACTGAACTCATGAGGAAACTAAAGGTTTTTTTTATGCTGCTGTATTTTGGACTCCTGCTGGAAGAAACTGGAGGAAAAGGAGTTTTGTTGTTTTTTTGTGTTTTTTTTTCTGCGAATGTTTTGCTGATCCAGTAAACTCATGGGAGATTAATGCGACACTAATTAATTAATTAATTAATGGAAGGATTTTGTTAAATAACTTTCAGTTGTGGGGTGTGTATACTAGCAGATTAAATGGGAAAGTTCTTGCTGATGATTTGTGTAGAAATTTATCTGACGATGCTTTTGCAGCCTGTATTAAGTGCTGTGGCTGTGGGAATATTGGGTTTGGTTGGGGGAAGGGTGTGGGGGGGGCTGCAGGTCAGAAATCAAAGATCAAACTATACTGTGATTTTACTTGTCTTTTTTTATGCTCTCTGCATGTCTGAGTCAGCTGCTGTATGTTCTGGAAAGGAGATATAAAGAATTTTAACATATTATGGTTTTGGGGAAATGTCAACATTTATTTACATTTGCACATGCTTATACAGTGGTATTACCTTTCTTATTTGCTGCTTCTCCATAATTACAGATGAACTGTACAGTTCCACCAGAAATGTTTAAATTGGAATGTTGAATGGTGTCGTGGAGGGGACTGGACCTTTTACATAGTTGAATATGCTTTTCTTGTGTGTGCTCGCAGAGGTGCTTGCCACTTGACTGCATACCAGTTTTTCGTCATGCTGGAATGTTTTTTTAGGTTTATCTTACATTTCCAATGATGGAACTCCATTGCTGTCTATCGATAATTAAAGAAGACCAGTCATTTTTTAGAGACTGTTCACAACGATGTCCAGTTACGGACATTATCTCTCTGAATGCTACTCCTGCATCTGATAGTATGTGCACTATGGTACTACACAAACAGTGATTTATGTACGTTTTTGTGAACTTGGCTTCTTTCAACAGACATGGCATCATATTGCCAAGATAATTTATGCCCATGGGTTCTTGTGTATACCAATATGTTTCACTGTAGAAGATATGTTGAGGGACTTTCTGAGGGTGTAAATAAAATGCTTTACCATCCTGTAGACATTTTGAAACATACTTTAGGAAAGATGAGACTGGACACTTGTCATCTTCCAGTTGTTCAAACACAAACCCTCAAAGGCTTTCTTTGTTTACTTCAGTGGCTAGTTTACGGTTTTTGGTGTTTTCATTGAAACTCAAGCTGATGTATCGGATCCAGTCTCTGTTTGATTAATGCAAAATGAATCATATTTTAGGTCACAGAGGCCCTCCCGTCCCCACCGGGCAGAGTACATCTGCACATTGAGCCAAACTTTTCTGACAAGCCCTTCTGCTGTGGTGGTTGAAATTGCCTCAGAGTTTCATAGAGTCCTTAAATCAACATCAGTGATTCTACCATAATGGGAGGCCTTGTCTTTTCCAGACTTACGGTACCTTTTCACTACAGCTGTGAAAATATTATTAGCTGTTTTGAATTCCGGATCTGTTACAATATTCAGGCTCCTTTGAATGTCTACTGTGCCTAAATAGTGGTTTATTCCTGCTCTCAGTGATAAGTAGATAGCTACGTTATACTCAGTTCCATAACTGCGTCTCACTGAGGCATAGAATTCATGCAGCACCGTGTTTAGATCCTGTGGTGAAATTAATTTGTCGTCAATTTCTAATTTTTTCTGCTGTGCCCAATCGTTCAGTACATTTATTGCCCAGTTTGTGTTTTTCTTTATATTGGTCTTATCTTTGTCTGATTCAGTGTTAAGTTGAACTTCTGATAAATCTAGATGCCTACCTTCTTTTCCTTTTTCTAAATGTTTCTCTTTTCTTACTTTTTTTTTGGGTGGTGAATCTTGTTGACATTTTTCAGCAATCCAGTCACTGTGAGATGCAGAACAGTGCAGTTCAAACTAAGATGAAGGTAAGTTTTCCTTTTTTTTTTGCTCTGTGGATTTCACTCAGCTACCTGTGCCACTGTTATGCAGGAAGCTAGTTGGGGATGCCCAGTGTATTGATATTGCTGTGTCTGTGCCAGGTAAACAGACTATGGTACTGCAGAAAATTAGGACCGGTTTTTGGCCGTGCATATAAAGAGATTTAATGAATGGTCACATGACTCAATTTGACCAGTAATATTTAACTAAATGTTGATGCCCATTTTAAAAGGAGGAAAAAAACGACACAATAAGTCAAGAACAGATATTCACACAAACTCTTACCAACAGCTATATTGACATTATTTCTTGGTTCATTTTCAAGCAGAGGAACAGTCAGCAAAGCCTCATCCTACAGAAATACTAACAGTCATTCACCCAAAATTTGACAATCATATCATCATTAAACCCAGCAGACTGTAAGCTTGGAATCTTAATACCCAGCAAGTCTACCATTGATTCCACTAACCTTTCAGAGTTTCCACCTCTAGGTCCAGTCTCCCATGTTAACCTTTTCCATAAAAAAATAAAATGTACAACATGTTCTTTTGGATTTCTGTTTTGCACATTTTAATCAGTTGCATACTTGATATTGCCTTCCATTCTGGCTTTACACATTCACCAATGCTGACTCTGAATTTTGAAATTGTTCGGCCAATATAAAAAGCCCCACAACTGAGTGACATTATATATATATATATAATTCCTTCATTGTCACTGGTAATAAAATCACTGGTCACAATGTTGTTCTCACCTCCAGGGTGTTTAATAAATTTAGCCTGTTTAATATATGTACACGATTTATAGTGTGCACATTTTAACTGCCTGGAGGCAGTGGTGGCGGCAAGGAGATGAAAGCTACTGACTCATTCTTCACATATCTAGCACACAATTTGTTATTTTTGGTCTATTACAAATAATCTCACCCAGTTTCTCATTGCTTTTTAGGACTGCCAAATGTCTATTTAGAATTCTATAAACATGAGGGGCTCCTCTTGAATACATGGTAATGAATCTTGGGGCCCCCTTTCATATCATGTTTCCATTTAGTTTTGCAAACCCCATATGAGAGTTGCAATCTTGGAGTCTGAGAAACTGAATCCACTGTAGCTTATATATTTGTACAGCTATTTCCACAATGGAAAAGTGCTGAATTTGTTCTTTCTGTCTTTTCTAATAGCTCAGTTGATTAGAGCAATTCCCCGGCACTGGTTGCTTGAGATTGAGTCACCTGAGTCCACTGCCAAACCTTGGTTACCTGCTTGGTGGTATTGGGGTATGTTCCCAAAATAAGAACTTACACTCTGTCTGACAAATCAAGCCTCTAGCACCGGGATATTCATGGGTCCTGATTAGGGACCACTACATATTTGCTCCAAGAGCAAATTAGTACCTGGAACAAACCAGTGGTATACCGAAACATGTTATGGTACTTTGCAATTGCTAAAGGCATATTCCAAGATACCCACCAGGTACTAACCAGTTTGTAATTGCAAACCCCAGCCCCCTACTGGTCACTGGAGGTATGTGGTCAATAGGATGCTATGGGGATTGCAATTGCAATCGGACTGTTAGGGCCCACTAATGCCAATTGCTCATCTGGAGAAAACTGCCATATTTGTACCTTAAGATGCAAATGACCCCATTGCACTAGCAAGGTGCTATGGGGTCATTTGCATCTCATTAGGCCCTCATTATTGGCCAGAAGCAAACAGTGTTTGGACATCCTCCCAGCATCTCTCAGGGCTACCTCACTGGTGGTCTAGTGTTCCCTTGCCCCCAACAAACAACCCTGCCAGTCTGTAATAAATATTCCCTGGTGTCTAGTGGTCCCTCATGCTCCGTGAACACCTCCAATGGTATTGATATCAGTATCTCTGGTGTACAGTGGTCCCACCTGTCCCTGAAACACCTCTGACAGTATTGACATAATTACCTCTGGTGTCCAGTTGTCTCTCCTGCCCCTTCAACACCCCTGACAACATTAATGTAATTATTTGTGGTGTCCAATGATCCCTCCTGCCCACCTGAACACTCGCCTATGGTACTGATGTACCATAATTATCCCTGGTGTCCAGTGGTCCCTCATACCCCTTGGCTGTCCCCTCAAACCCTGACCTCCCCCCAGGTTCACTTCCTCTCTTGTTGACTGGCATAGATCTTTCACTCACCTCCACTGATGGGTGCTGACTGACAGTTCCCAACTGCACACCTACTGTAATCAGCTGTGATTGAGAACTGTCAGTCAGTGGCTGGCTGTGGAGGAGAGCAGAAGGTCTGTGCTAGTCATCAAGGGGGCGGTGGACCTGGAGGATGCCAGTGTTGGGTGGGCACATTTGAATCAAGGGTTTGAAGGGGCCACTGAACAAAAGGGATAATTACATCAGTACTGACAGGGTTGTCTGGGGGGTGGGAGGGACCCGTGGACACCAGGAATAATTACATCAGTCCTGTTGGGGGTGTTCAGGGTGGAAGGGACCACCGAATATCAGAGATAATTACATCAGTACCATCCGAGTTGTTCTGCAGCAGGAGAGAACACTGTACTCCTGGGATATGATATCACTACTGTCGGGGGTGTTCTAGGGTGGTAGGAACTGCAGAACACCACAGATTAATAACTATTGACAGTCATAGGTTTTTAGGGGATGAGGGGACTGTGGTTAGTGAGTACAGATCATAAGGACTGGTTTTGGGAGGCAACAATTAATGCGGCACTGACAGTTACTTACCACCTCTCCAAACCTGCCAGTATGCTGGTGCACTTACTGTACTTTCAAGAGACTATCAGCTGTTTTGCATAGGTTCACCAGCATACTTTATGGCCAGTCACAAATGGGTTAGTGTCTCACTAATCATGCCATCCAATATGGCATTTTGCAATCCCTCCCTGCTTTGAGCCTACAAAGTGGTGCTACCAACTCGTTGACCTGGTTTGATGTTGCCAAAGGGGTTTGAATTTCCTGGCCTACATGGCATCATAAGGGTAGAGATGGGCAGTCAGCTACTGCTCAGAACTAGTCTCTTATTGCTGCTATTGTTTATGCTACATTTTGATACATTGGAAAGGAAAGGTATGTCCAGTATGAAGCAATACATCTATCCTGTAATGACTATTATTAGCATGAGCAAAGGCTAATGTACTTCTATTTTGATGGGGAAATTTTGCAGCTGAATATATGCCCTCTCTCTGGTGTGCTTACTGCAAGTGTTATCCCAGCAGTATGTTTATGTTGCTCATGCATGATGTATAAAAACTTTGCAAGACAATTGTTTATAGGCTGCACTTCTTTTTAATGAGACTGCTGGCTCTTTGGCACACAACTGTGTTACTGAACATTGTGTAGATGCTGAATGGGAGGTGGCAGCAAGTCAGCATTCAGGATCTGAGCAGTATTCATCTTTTAGTTTGAAAGGTGGATAGACCAATAATTGGACCCTGTCTCCGCTGTAAGTTATCACCAACTGAGCAAGTCGGCTTCCAGTTCCATAAATGTTTAGCCTTATGACAATGAAATGTACACTAACAAGGAAGACAACTATGTTAAGGACTGAAGGGGAACTGCTTCTGGACTGTAAAAGACTGCAGCTGGACAGAGGGTTACCACCTTGCAGTATTGGGATGTTTTGGACATGTCATGTTATTGTGGGCAAGTAAGGCAATCTCAGGTAGAAACCATATAAAAAGAGAGATGGTAGAGCAAAATACATTGTAACAGAAGTGAGGCAGGTGGGCAGTGAGGCTGAAACAAACAGACATTTATGTACAATGATGAAGTGGCTCTGATTTAATTCCTGGCTTTGAATGGGCAGGCACACTGTGTTGCTGGATTAGGCATATTTTGGGGACTGTGGTGTAGAATTATTAGTACTCACTGTTTGTTAATAGTTACAGCATTTTTGCAATAGTCAGGAAAACTTTTTAAACTATCATATTCAGACACAATTCAGTTTCTATTTCAGTGTTAGCTTGCTATATGTTTGCTCCATCATTCGTTCTGTCTTTTGTGTACTTATTTATCCTATACCACCCGATCTGGGTGGTGTCTGAAAAAAGGGCAACAATGCTCAGCGTATCCATCTCATTACCAAATAAATTGAATTTACATTAAAACTGGATTTTTGGTCTGGGACCTCACCCCTGTTAGAATGTGAAACATTATTTTATTTATTAGTGACTAGGCTTCCCTGTGACCGTATGTTCATACTTTATTTTTTGTTATCATGTTAAACAGTCTCCAGTCACAGGGTATCCATTTTTTTGTATGTCACTGCACCAGTATGTATTGTTTTCTTGATAAGCTTATGGCATTAACTCGACCTCATGCTGAAGAATGTTTTGGTAGTCATGTTTTGTTTCCTAATTGTATCACTGTATTATACTGATGTGTATCACTGCTTTGTATTGATTGTGTTATGGCTGCCACCCTTGTGGCTCGGGTCGCAACTGAAAACAGTCCTCTGGATCAGTTTGCTTACCCGGTTACCAAAGACATACATACATACATACATAACTAAGTAAATCCATTTCATCTTGCTGCTCATCTCCCTGCTGAAGTTATGATCCTCTGTTTGTGCAATCAGAATAATTTCCACAGCAACAGATTATGATGTCACAAACAGAAAATTTTAACTTCAATTTCGGGAGCGAGCAGGAGAATGAGATGAAGTCTGGGCAATGAAATATTGTTTTCCTGCAAATGTTAACCAGTAATTAATATTGCATATAATTACTTAAAAATAACTTGAATCATGTCTTAATATTATATTTTCAAAAGTTTTCTTGATTAGGAGGGTAAAACAGATTACGGCAACAAATAAATAACTATGTGATTCCCCAGTGCCCCTACTCCATTACAAATCACGGTGGCAAAACTGTTTAGCATTGCCTTGCCCATGCATATCAACAACTAGGTTTCATTCAGGGCACCACAGAATGTAAACCCCCTCACAAATGTCACTGAATCATCACATAACTGCTCATATTCTGGCCCCAGATAGAATTTTAGCACTTCCTTGATGTCATTCAAACTTAATTTAGATAATTATATGGGCAATTTAAAGTTTAGATTCTACCCTTGATTTGGTGGTGAGTTCATAAAAGGTAATAAAACCTACTGAACTTGTTTTGGTCCTATGAACCTATAATTACCGCAGGTCTTGCAGTGGAATATAGGTTTACACCTCCCCCTCCTCCCCCCTTGTGTTCCCTCTTCCCCCCTTGTCTCCTTTGTCCCTATTTATATTTCTAAAGTCTCTTCCGTTTTACTAGTGGTACTGGATATTTATTCACTTAAGATTAGCTAATTTTAAGAGTTTGTTTGTTTAATAGTATCTGCATGATTTAATACAAGTTTTTTATCAACTTTTTGTAAGTGAATGTCTTTTTAATATGATGTCATTAAGTCACATGATGTGATTTTTATTTAAATGTGGGATGTGTTTCACAAGTCCTCAGCCTTTAATAAAGGGCTTATTTGTCTGAAAAGTGTCAGGCAATGACCAGTTGCTTGCATATTTGTTCTTCAATAAATTGTGGACTAACTTTGGCAATGACCTGGTGTCCCATTTTTAAGGTTTTTAGTTTGCTCGGAATTTTCTGGTAGGAAGGTTTACACTTCTACAGTGTACACTGGGGCCTTGACCATGTCCCCCTTCAGCCTTCTCTTTTATTGGCCCAATAATTGGAGTATGTCAAATCTTTTTTGGAAGCTCCTACCTCCTTAGCTATTAATCAGCTCATGACCTCGCACTGGACCCTCACAATCTCTTTCATGTCTTTCTGCACTGTGATGACCAGAAATAGACACAATACTTCAGGTGTGGTGAAACCAAGGCCATTCACAAGGGGAAGATCACCTCCCTTGACCTGCTTCTCAACCCCCTTAATATATACCAGCACCATATTATTTTTCCTGCCTGTGGCAGCACACTGCCTGTCTGGCTTCAGCTTATGGTCCACAATTACCCTAGAGCTTTTTCCTTGATTGTGCTGTACACTGTTGCACCACACAGTGCATATGTGTGACTCAGATTCCTTACCCCTAGGTACGTAGTACTTTGCTCTTCCCCACGTTGACTATAAGTCCTCATTTCTCAGCCCGTGTCCCTAATGTGTTCAGGTCCCCCTGTAGTGCATCTCCTTTCTCTGCTGTATCCATTCTTCTTGCCAGTTTAATGTCATCAGTAAACGTTAGCAACCTGCTTCTGACCTCTCCTTTAGGTGATAAATAAATAAATAATGTTAAATAGCAGTAGACCTAGGCTAGTCTGTTCTCTGAGGCACCACACTCAGTACTTGCCTACATTCTGAATGATGGCCATATACCATCACTCTCTGCTTTCTACCTGTTAAAGTGATTTAGTCAGATTCACATCTAACTTACCTTACTTTTTTGGATATGACAGTGATAGTCAGCTCGCTCCATTTTCTCTAGTTTATTCCCTGTCTGTATTTAGATAAGTGTGGGCAGCTGATTACTTTGCGTCCCCATTGATGAATACACCCCCTCACTATGACTTCCAGCAAGGGAGAGTGCAGGGGCCCACCACATTGAAATGAAGGGGGCTCGATTTTACATCCTATTTACCACCTTATAATGGTGAGCTGGGAATTAAGGAAGGTTACCACCCAACTAACAAGGCCCTTGTTAGTAGAGCAGTGGCTTTCTTTAATTGCCAACTTGACATTATGAGGTAGTAAACAGGATGCAAAATCGAGCCTTACTCATTTCAACAGGATGCGCACCTGCGCTCTCCCTTGCTGGACATCATAGCGTGGGGGCATGTTCATCAATGGGGACGCAAAGAAATCAGCTGCCCCACTTTCTCAGGGCCAAAGTACAATTGTTTTTATCTAAATACAGACAGTAAATAAGCTAGTGAACATGTGGCAAACTGACCATCACTGGCATAACCTATAAAGTAAGGTAAGTCAGTTTGTAATTACATAAACTGAGTGACTAAATAATTTTAACCAATCTGTTATCTATCTGCTGTACACTTTATCTCTATAGTGTGTTACTTTTTATGAGTTTTCTATGTGGTATGGTGCCAAAAACCTTGCTGTAGTCCAGCTAGACTACATCTACCACACAGCCCATATCTACCTCCCGTTACCTCCTCGAAGAAGGCAATCAGGCTTTTTTGACTGGATCTGCCTATTGTGAATCAATGATATATGCTAAAGAACAACCCATTTTCATCCATGTGCTGAACTACTGTATCTTTTATAAATAATTCAGTTTGTCTAGCACCCAAGTAAGACTCACAGGTCTGTATTTACCTAGGTCTGACCTTGTCTGCCCTTCCAGAATAGGAGGATGACATATGTTGCCGTCCAGTCCTCTAGCATTATCCTCATAGTTAAAGTGATTTAGACAGATTCATTTCTGACTTACCTTACTTTATAGGTTATGTCAATGATAGTTTTGCACTATTTTCACTAGTTTATTCACTGTCTGTATTTAGGTAAAAACAATTGTACTTTGGCCCTGACAATGTGGGGCAGCCAATTCCTTTATTCCCCATTGATGAACATGCCCTGACGCTATGATGTCCAGCAAGGGAGAGCACCTCATTGAAATGAACGGGGGCTTGATTTTGCATCCTATTTACTACTTTATAACGGTGAGTTGGAAATTAAGGAAGACTACCACTCAACTAACAAGGCCCTTGTTAGTTCAGCAGTGACCTTCATTACTTTCCTACTCATTATTATTATAAGGTAGTAAATAGGATGCAAAATTGAGCCTTATTCATTTCAATGGGATGTGCCCCTGTGCTATCCCTTGCTGGACGTCATAGCGTGGGGGCATGTTCATCAATGGGGATGTGAAAGAATTGGCTACCCCACATTTTCGGGGCCAAAGTACAATTGTTTTTATCTAAATACAGACAGTGAATAAACTAGAGAAAAAGGGGCCAACTGACTATCACTGTAATAACCTATAAAGTAAGGTAAGTCAGTTTGTAATTATATAAACTCACTAAATCACTTACAGTAAGAGTCCTAATAGATATTAGTAAAGGTCCCTGCCAGAACTCTTTTTAACTCCACTATTACCCTTAGGTGGATACTATTGGGTCCCTGAGATTTTCCTGTAGTAAGTAAAAGTAAAATCTTTATTTTTATACAAGAAAGTTGACCATCACACCATTAGGATCAGAGGTCTTATTTTCAAGGTGGTCCTGTGTTTTAAAAACATAAATCTAATCTAATACATAGATTTCACTAATCTAAAAACCAACATCATTGAACTGGATGAACAAACACATACATCATACATTATATACAATTTTACAATATGTACATATGTACAAAATAGCTAAGATGGAAATTTAATTAATTGTCCAATACACAAATTTATTATCTGAAAATTCTTGTTTTAACCTCATAGTGAATGCCCCTTATTCTCGCCCTCCAGATAATTACCAACTTATTCTGGTGTGAGCAGTACTGTCTCCTGCTTGGCCTGCACTTCTGCCTTAACTTGCATCCTCAGTGGGACATGCCCCAGACTTCCTGGCTGAATACTGACAAAAAGTTATTATTCAGTGCCTCTGCCATTCCCCCGCCTCACTAGTGTGCCTTCCTCAACAAAGATCATCAGATATCTGTCTGTCTAGCTATGCATGTGTCTGTCTGTCTATCTATCTATCTATCTATCTATCTATCTATCTATCTATCTATCTATCTATCTATCTGTCTGTCTATTCATCTATCTATTCACCCATCCATCCAAGAACATATATGATCATGAGTAATAGGATGATTAAGCAAGAGGCCAAACAACTGTTATCCTTAGTTATACAATGGCAAGAAAAATTCTAGGAACCTGATTGGCTGTGGATCCCTAGAGACAGTGATGTTATTGGACATTATACAATGGCAAGAGAAAATCCTGGTCCTTGATTGGTCAGAGTGGGACTGGACCCGGGATGTTATCCCAGCATAACATCCCGGCTCTAGTCCCAGTACAGTAACGGCCGCATCGAAAGTTTAAAAAAAAATCCATCCACAGCTGTCCGTTGCTTCCTGCTCGCACTAGAAGTGAAAGCCGCATTTCCGATCGGCTTCACAGCAGGCACAGCTCTCACACGTTCCCCAAACAAGCCTCGTTTATTTCGTAACAGGAAAAAAAAACTAAAATCAAAGCTGTCTTCACGATTACCGAGCGTTTAGCGTGACAATAGTCTGCCGCTCTTTCTCCGGTGCCCCCGGCACCAACACCATCATCTGCTCGCACTGAAAGTGAAAGCAGCATTATAGATTTGCAAAAACAGTAGGCACAGCTCTCACACGCTCCCCAAACAAGCTTTATTTATTTCTAAAAAAGAAAGAAAAACCTGAAATCAAAGCCGTCACAGCAGTCTCCTGCTCTTTCTCAGGTGCTGCCGCCTCATTGCCCGTTGCTCTCTAACGCTCGCTCAACTCATGTTTCTTCTCGTCTTTTTTTCTTTAAATACATGAACCAATAGCAGGAGAAAAACAGTAAAGAAAGGAACCCAGTAGGAGAACACCTAGAGGAGCGGGTTGTGGGTGGGGGGGGGCACACCTATTAGAGACCTGCAACAGACACACATAAAAACAGCTCCACCTGCTGTACAAACAGTATAAGGCACTATTTTTCAAATCCGCATCCTTCCACAATAAAAAAAACTAAAAAAATACAATTAAAACACTATTTTTTAACCATTTTTCTAATGTAAATGTAAACGAGCCACTGGGAGAATAGGGATGTTCTTCAGGTAGGTTAGCGATACTGATCCCGCTCAGGTAGCGGACGCCCGGCTGCCGGCCTCGGCCCAACCACCCAAGGTGGGATGTTATCCCAGCATAACACCCACCCTGTCGGGCATTATTCCTTTAATAACATCACTGTATCTAGGGCAGGTGTAGAGATGGTCAGAGAATATTGAATAAAATCCTTCCCTTCTTCCCTCCCTCCTCGAGCCACCACTAAGTCAACATGGCTTCAGAGTCCTGTTGCAACCACAACTGTTGCCACAGCTCACATCACAAGCTGTGTACACACTGAATTCTTCAGTGGCCAGCCACAAGCAGTTTAAAACAAACACCCCCCCACCATAACAAATGCCACCAAGCATTTTTTCCTCTCTTATACATTTAAACAGCTGCTCCAAACAGCTTCTGAGAAGGTGCGTAGCTGTGCACAAATCATCTGCTCCCCTGACTCCCTGAACTTACCTGTGCTGCCTTTAGGAACTGCACTCCTGTGCTGTTCTCCCGGTACAAATTAGAAATGCTTCAAACTGTACCGGGAGAACCTAAAATCAAGTCATAGTAAAACCCATGACCCTGTACTAAATGGCGCAGCTTAGAGTGATTGAATATCGGCACTGGCTGGCTGAACTGCTTGTGCTTCTGAGAAGTGCAGCAGATCAGCAACATCTACTTCAGTTTCTTCCATTTGTGTTTTGAAATTACCTTCTACATTTTTTTAAATAACAGTGCACACTGCAGTGTTACATTTATAGCTGTAAAACAATATGAGTTTTTCACATATGACCAGGGACTCCAAGTGACTGCAGTTTATAAAGCTTGCAGTGCGGTAGTTGGCTTCAGGTATGACTCGCTCACCACCGGGAGATAAAGCAACAGAGCGGGAGATTTGAAACACAGAATGAAATGCAAATTATTCAGACATCAACAGAGCAATGTGGGGGGGGGAGGGACCACACAGTAGAAGTAACAAAGTCAGATCTTTACAGGGCTCAAATATTGTATCAGTGCCACCTGTTGGACAAAACAAAAACTATTAACTCTTTTTTTAATAAGTATGCTTGCCACAAGGAAAACTTTAAAAAACGGCATTTAAAAAATATTTTTCTGATTTTATTTTCTTTTTTAATGAATAAACCATTGTAAAATAGCAATAAGGCACTCCAGGGTGTGTGTTATTGGGTAATAATATCACTTCTAAGGTGTCCAATGCACTCGACCTGCAGCCTTATGCATCAACCACCCAAGGTACAATGTTATTATACAATAACTCATGCCCTGTCATGCATTATTGCATAATTATTAGTTAGTTAATTAATTCTTATTTACAGTGACCTTCTCTTTAGGTCTACCACGGCAATGCTTAAATTATAGGAAGCAGCTTAAAATAGATACTAAGTTTAATGCATGGCTGAAGGGCTTGTACTAAGGATGAGACAGTTTTTAACAGATTGGGGCAACATCAGATGGTGATGGAAGCTGTTTAAGGGGGATGGCCTACACTGCAATAAGGTGCCAGGGTGCTGGGGAGAAGGCATTCACAACACCTATATAGGACTTTAAACAAGGAGAGAGGGGAGGCAGCCCAATTAGGGATAGACAAATCCATATAACTGAAGGAAACAGGGAGGGCCACTGCCCAGAACTAGAGCAGTCAGACAGAACAAGCCCAGAGGCAAGGATACCCTCTTGGACTTTAAAAGGGCAAATTGTGGGAGGGTGAGGGAGGTGTTAGAGGATGAACTATGGAAAGTGGAGAGACAGTAGGAATAACTAGAAAATGTGATCTTATTAAAAGGGGAGTACTGGAGGCAACAGATCTCTATGCAAAAATGGTGGGGAAGAGTAGAAGGGGAAGAAATAAATATGGTTCCCAAAAAGCACTGCAGAGACAGTAAGGGAAAATGGAAGGCATTTATTAGGTAGAAAATGAATCAAACCGTGGAAGTAGAAGATGACTGGGGGGCATATCAGAAAAATGAGACTGGCAAACAGGGGAGCGATACAAGTAATATTGGAGGCAGAACACAGGCTAGCAGAAGGAGTTAAGTGGATGACAAGTTGTATTTTCTCTATGTATGAGAACAATGCAAAACCTAAGGAGGAATGACCAGGGTACAGGGGGTGATGGGTAGAAGATGAAAAAGGTTAGACAAATATTACTGAACAATTATTTATGTTCAGTATTCTTGGTGGAAGACAGGGGCCATCTGCCAGACTGCAGCATGGCAGCCAACAGGGGATCAATAGCAGGTGTTAACAAGCAGCCCATAATAGAGGAGAGAATGTTGAAGGGACTTCATGCACTGAACATGAATAAATCAATTAGCTGAGATTTGTTGCACCAAAGGGTATTGAGGGAGATGAGGCAGGCCTTGGCAGGTCTGTTAACATATCTCTTCAACTGCTCTTTTGAGACAGGACAAGTGCTAGACTAGAGGATTTGAGGACAGAGAATGTGATACCCTTACATAAAAAGTGGCAGCCAGAAAGAGCTAGGTAACTGTAGATCAGTCTGTCTGACATTTGTAGTGTGGAAGCTACTGCAGTCTATAATTAAAGAAAGGATAGTAGAGTTCCTGGAGGCAAATGGCCTATGTGCCTGGGCAACATGGCACTACAGTGGACTCCGCTACTGAACCAACGGAAGTGGCATCTCTCACCATGCTCCAATCTACCCTACATCAGTTGGTGAGAACTGTGCAGGAACTAGATAAAAAATTTGACACTTTAACACCATGCTGGAGATGAGGATGGAGCAATGCGAGGCCACAGTACAAAGGGCTGATTCATCAGTACTTAAATCAATTGACTCGACAGCAAAGCTGGTCAAAGAGAACTCTCTCCTTCGCCAACATCTAGAAACAGTACAAAACCAGGCCAGAGAGTGAAATCTGAGAATAATCGGCCTGTCAGAAGGAGCGGAGGGGGATGACCGTGAGTTTTTTGCCAAATCTCTACTCCTTGCCGGCTTGAACATGGATGACTCTGACCCACCATTATCTGTTGAGAAGGCTTACTGAATTAGTCCAAGGTGGGCTGTGGCCGATCCTGCAGTACCAAGGACTTTCCTAATAATTTGCACCAGCATTGGAGAATCGGGATAGAGCTTTAATGATCGCCAGACATCACAGAGCCCTTAAATATGGAGAGGACTCTCTCATGTTGTTTCTGGACCTGTCCTACAGTACCTGCTAGAGCTGCAAAGCCTTTGATGGTATCCGAGGGCAGTTGTGGCTGTTAAAAATTTCCCAGCAGCTACTCTTGCTGGCCAAACTGTGTATCAATCGGAATGGACAGCAATATCTTTTTAATGAAGCTCAGGATGCGGAGAAGTTGGTTGTTCATATGGAATCTGAGCTGACTGCAAGCAATGAGGGCCTTTCCTCAGATGAGGATTAAAGTAGTAGACAAGGGCTGGTAATGTACTGCGAGGTTCCGATGAACATAAGAGGGCACAAAAGTTTTCTTTTACTGACTACTGATTACTTTGGAGTTTTATAACTCTCTTCCATTTTTTTTCTTCCTTGTGGACAACAGTAAATAGTTCTAAATATGTAGTTAGTGTTGTGTCCTTCTTTCAGAGTAAACAAGACTCTTATGAATGTGAGATGTATTAAAGGGAACTTTAAGTAAGTCGATGGTTTACCGGCTTGCACTTTGGCGATGATTGTAAAAAATGTTGGTCCCTTTTGTCTTTCTTTCTTTCTTTCTCTGATATAGGTTGGACTTACAACAAAATGAAGGGACTTTTCTAAATAATAACTCTAGAGCCTGATAATTATTGTTAATTTCTTAATAAGGATAGGGATGCATTTTTAGCACTGTATGGTTTATAAATGATGACTGTTTTTTTCCTGGGAGCTTGGGAATATCATCTTTCCTTTAATGTTTTGTTAATAATAACTGGGGGAATCAATTTCTGACATCGGACAATATGTTAATAAGGTATATGGGAAATTATCACCTTTGACAGATTCCCCTTTGACCTTCCTGGCTATATACTCAGGTCAATAATTGTTTAAATGGTAAAAAACTGGGTAATTCTCCCTATGATGTAACACTAGAGGGGGTGTCTTACACTAGAGCTTTATAAGTGAATAGATATAATGCTGTAACTGAAATGTATATCCTCCTGTGTAAAACTGTGATGTAAGTTATTGCTTACAAAATCAATAAATAAAAAATAAATAAATAAATAAAGCCTAACTGAATTCTTTGATTGGGTGAAAAAGCATACGGGTAGGGGTCAGGCTGTTGATGTCTTCTGTCTAGACTTCAGCAAACCCTTGACTCAGCCCCACATGGGAGATCGATAAAGACATTGAGTGACCTGGGGTGGTGGACAAGATTACAATCTGAGAGAACAATTGGATGAGTGGGAGGACCCAAAGTGTGCTCTTAAATGAGAACCCTCAGGGAAAAGGGAAGTCACAATTGGAGTACCCAGGGTTCAGTTCTAGGACCAGTTCTCTTAAACATATTTATTTGTGATATAGGGGAAGGGGATGAGGGAAAGATATGCATCTTCATGGATGTCACCAAGGTCTCTGGAAGAGTGGATACTGAAGAGCGAAAAAGGCCCATAAAGGTAGATCTGGAAATTCTGGAGAGGTGGCTGAGGATGTGGCAGTTGAAATTTAAATGTAAAACAAGTGCAAGATAATTCACATGGGGCTAAGAATCCAATAACAGAGTATAGGGTAAATGGAATGGTAGTTAGTGGAGATAACACTAGGGAAAGGGAACCTGGGGTTGTTAATTATGGAGAACATGAAGACAATGGCAAAATATAGTTGGGCTGTTGGAAAGTCAAATCGGATGCTGGGATGCATAGGGAGTGGGATCACAAGCACAGGTAGAGAGGTACTGTAATACAGCTCATGTATAGATCCTGGTTTGTCTTCACTAGAAGTATTGTGAGCAGTTTTGGAGCCCACATTTGAGAAAGAACAGGGACAGGTTAGAGGTGGTGCAGAGACAAGCCACCAAAATAATACAGGGGGGAAACAGAGTAGATTCTGTGAGAAGTGCTTGGAGGCTGTAAACATGCACACAGTGTAGGACAAGAGAAAGAGGGGCAACATGTTTGAGATGTTCAAGCTCCTTCACAGAACTAGAAAAGCATGTTTTATTCTTAGAACAACCACTAGTATCTTCTGACCATTTCCAAAAATAATGTTATATATTTTTATAATACTTGAAACTACATTTTGAAAGCTGTAACACTTGAACAGTTAATCAAGTTCTCCTGTATTGCTGCATGCATATACATGTCAATAGAGTATGTTAAAAAGCCAGGATTTAAAAAAATGCAGTGAAACATTTTATGTTTTTTTATATCTACTTAGCTGACGCCAAGCTTTTGTTAAAAAGTTTCTAGCCATAACAAGTCCGAAGTTATCACATTTTAAATAAAATACCTTTTAAAGGGTCTTACTCTGGAACTATTGGGGCTAGAAACATAATTATTTTCTTAAATGAAAGCCTTGGAGTCCAGCTATTAAGAAACTGAGTTGTTATTACACTGTTACGATGCAACAGTAGTAATTGTGTTATCGATATAGAAACAGTTTTCTCTACCTATATTGATGTATATACTTACATCATGACACGTTTTTTTGTGAAATAGATGTTTTCAGCATACTTTTTTTAATATTGACATGGAAAATTTCATGATGGCTTTAAAAAATACAATTAAAAAAGTAACTTTTTTGCATTTTGTCTGAATTTTGGTATTAGTCCTGATAATGTAATTGTTATCCATATAAGTGTAACACCCATAATATTCATCTTATACCCCATTGCTAACATTTCATTCCCCCTGCCAGCATTAGCAATTCTTCCTTGCTTTCACAGGGTTCACCTGCAAAAGCATCCAAAGATAATAAACAAGATAGACAGCAGTGAACTGTTTACAGTGAGTTTCAACATGTGTACCAGGGGTAACTCCTTGAAACAGGGGAGGTTCAGGAAGGATATAAGAAAGTATTTTTTTCAAAGTAAGAGTGGTGCTGGAGAGGAGCAAGCATCCAGAGGAGGTAATAGAAGCTGAAACAGTGGGAGAGTTCAAAAGGGGAGGGGACACACACATAGGAATAGTGCATAAGGGTGCAGATTGGGGGAGGGGGGAGGTAGTGAGGACTTACAAGGGCACAGACCCAAAACTAGAGAGGCTTTGGCAGAGTGGATTGGCCACTTTGCTTTGTTTCTATATAGCTACATGAGCAAACCTGACTATGATTAAAGTTGTTTATGACTTTCACCTGATATTCATTGCTGCTGATCTCTTAAAGACAAATCACATGCATTGAATGGTTGTCTTATGAGGTCATATACAATGAATAAATTAATATAGATATTCACTATTCACTAAAAATACCACCAACAGCTTAATCTGGTTCAAATGGCAGTTGGCATTCATCTGTATCCCCCTTCCCTGGGTCGTGCCTGAAAATAGGCAGGATTTGTCTAGTGCACTTACCCGGTCAACAAAAGCTAAATAAATAAAATATGATGAAATTTTAGGCAATTAAAAATGAAATACTTACACAGAGATTGTCTAATCACTAGTAATGGTGTGATTTCCAATGAAGTTATTCATGCAGCACAGTGCATGAAACAAGCATTTGTCAATGCTGAATGTTTGCTTGCTGGCATTGGCACTGGTAGCGTAGAAGTTACAGAGCTGCATAATAGAAATGACAGTGAAGTATTGAACTGAAACCAACCCCACCACCATGCTGCAGAGAGTGACAGGCATTGGGGTGTGCCTTTGGGTCATCAGGCATAACGGCCACACCATTTCACCACACCCTACCCTGCAGACACTGACAAGTGTCATGGTGTGCCTTGGGGTCTTTGGCCCTTATGCGCACCCCATTCCATCAGGAAATATGGTGAGATGGGTGCAGTATAGGAGAATGGGGTGAACTTTGGGGCTGAAGAGTCCAAGGCATACCTCAATGCCTCTCACTGGCTGCAGGCTGTGGAATGGTATAAGCATTACAGGCAAGAATCCCAAGTCATACCCCTGATGCCTGTCATTCTCTACGGGGTAGGGCATTATGGTTGGAAACCCTAATACCTCAGGCATTCCTTGGTATTTTCACTCCAAATTTTCAACATTTTTTGTGACCCCCCCACCTCATGAACAGTGGCAATATCAGTTTGTTAGCCTAAAGCTGCTTATGCACAGCGACTACGGCATTTAGCACCACAGGTGCAAAAACACATTCCGAACAGGATGTGAAAAATGACAGCTGTACTGTTGATGGGGAGGTGTAAAAAATGGCAATGTTGAAAATCTGCAAAATATTAAAAAACTGGTGAAGTCACGAGCAGCATACAAACTGTGCAACGCACACCCGTAATGCAATTAGGTTGGGGATTTTTTACAGCAGATTGTCAACACGGGCATTTTGGGACCTCCGATCATGAACAGAGTCACTGTGATTTTCTTTATCTGTCCTGAATGATGATTTCCCACAGTGACCACACATCTCTGCGCTGAAAGTGTGAGAACACATTTCGGCCATGTTGTGAAAAATGACAGCTGTACTGTTCATAAGGAAGTGTGGAAAAATGCCACTGGTGAAAATTTGGATTGAAAATATTATAAAGTCATGAACTTACGAGAGTGCGTGGAAACTGTGCAATGCTCACTCATGACACAGTAATTTTATGTACTGTTGTCACCAAATTTTCAACATAGCCATTTTAAGACCTCTGCTCATGAACAGTGTAACTGTGATTTTCTTAATCTGTCCCAAACATTGCTTTCGCACACCGACTGCACCATTGTGCGCTACATGTGTGGAAACACATTTGGGGCGATATGTGAAAAATGGCAGCTGTACTGTTCATAAGGAAATGTAATAAAAAGGCAATGTGGAAAATCTGGAGTGAAAATATAGAAAATTCGCAAACTTACGATCGGGCGTAGGAACTGCGCAATGTGTGCTCATAAAACAGTCATTTTTAAGAATTTTTTCACAAAATTTTCAACATAGCCATTTTAAGACCTCTGCTCATGAACAGTATCACTGTGATTTTCTTAATGTGTCCCATACATTGATTTTGCACACCGACTGCACCATTGTGCGCTACATGGGCTGAAGCACATTTTGGGCAAGATGTGAAAAATGACAGCTATACTGCTCATAAGGAAGTGTAATGAAATGGCAAAGTTGAAAATCTGGAGTGAAAATATAGAAAATTCGCAAACTTATGAGTGTGCATAGGAACTGCACAACGTGCGCTCGTAAAACAGTCATTTTTAGGAATTTTTTCACCAAATTTTCAACATAGCCATTTTAAGACCTCTGCTCATGAACAGTGTCACTGTGATTTTCTTAATGTGTCCTATACATTGATTTCACACACCAGCTGCGCCATTGTGCGCTACATGGGTGGAAACACATTTTGGGCAAGATGTGAAAAATGACAGCTGTACTGCTCATAAGGAGGTGTAGTAAAATGGCAATGTTGAAAATCTGGAGTGAAAATATTGAAAATTCACGAACTTACGAGTGTGCGTAGGAACTGTGCAATGCACGCTCGTAAAACTAATTTTTAGGAATTTTTCCACCAAATTTTCAACATAGACTTTTTGAGAGCCCACCTTATGAACAGTGGCAGTGTAGTTTTGTTACTCAGTCCTGAAAGGTGATTTTGTGCAGTGACTGCGAAATCACCCTTCGGGCCCGATTAATGCCATGACAGTGATAGCATTCATGAGAAGGGGTCCCAAAAACCCCGTGTTGAAAATTTAGTGCCAAAATTCCAAAAAATGGTTGAGATATGCAGCAATGTTGAAAAAACCCTATCTATCCCATTATACAACTTTTCCCATTATGAGCATTTCCTCAGTTCTCGGTAGGCTTTGAAGAGTGCAGACGTGTTCCCAGTCCACCGAAGATCATCGCGCTGGAGTCCGGAGGTAAGTATGGGGTGAGGGGGGGTGTGGTGAGGCAGGGTGCGCAGTGGGTGGGCGCGGGTGGGGGCAGAGACAGCGAGGACCATTTTCCAGTTTCAGGTTGTTTTTAAATGATGATGCGGGACATTTGCCATGCTGGGGTGGGCTCCCAGCGTGGCACAAGAAAAACTGGTGGTGGGGGGTGTGGAGCTGACTGGGGTTAGGCACCCCATGGCAATAACATCTGTTGCCATGCTGGGGTGTGGGCTCCCTGCATGGCACCCTGTACTGGGGGACCAGTGGAGCCGACGGGGATTGGGCACCCCCATCGGCTATACGATGTGCAGCCACACTGGGGTGGGCACCCAGCATGGCATACGGAACTCTGCTTTGGGGGGGCACAGCACAGCCGACGGGGGATTGGGCACCCCCATCGGCTACACGGTGTGTGCGTGGGGGGGCGATCATGCAGAATGCATGTGTTTGTGTGTGTGTGTGTGTGTGTGTGTGTGTGTGTAAGGGGAGCTTGCATGAGCAGGCGATATCTTATCGCTGCTCACTGAAGCATAGCTCCCCCTTTCAACTGTACTCCACTGCATTTTGGACTGCTGTCATAGACCGCTCCAGCAGGCATTGGAAAACTGTGGCCGTGCCTGCAAACACACTGACTGAATTGGAAGAGGGCTGCCACACTTCTGAAAACTCGGATGATGGCACTATGTTTCTTGCACATGCATGCAAGCAAACATAAAAATGAACTTAAGAGTTTCATGGTTCTCCTGTTGAAGCTGTTGTGTTACTGTTATGAAAAAAGTAGACAAAGAGAAAAAAAACATTTTGGAAAACCCTAAAATTGTGTCTTGGTGCTATGACTTGGTAGAGCCTCTGTTGCTGCTCAATGTGGCGTGTACATTTTGTCCTACTGTATGCATCCATTTTTTTTAGGAAAGTATGTAAATGCTGACTGACTTCTGTGATGGTTTTTGGTTTCTGCTGAGCCTGCAGTTTCCAAGGGTAGGCAGTGCAAGTATGTCTTGTAGCAATGCCCAGGGGATAGTGCAAGTACAACTCTAGCCAAAAAATGGACTAAAACAGTGCCTGCAGAAGTCATTTCTCTTTATTTTCCTTTTGAATGTGAGTGGGGAATTTCTACGACAGCCCCCAAACATGGGATTTTGCATGAATCCAGTTCCTTTTTTGGCATCCATATTCCTAGAATACAGCAAGCAGATATGAAACGAGTCATATGGTTTTACAGAAAGACAAAAATTGGTTACAGAATCACGTAAGCAGTGAAACTAATTTTACATTATAGCCAGGACACATGGCAAAAAAGCGTCAACACTTACAATGTGTTGGCACAAAACATTTTTAAAAATCTTTCCTAAGTCATGCCAACTTTATCAGTTTGCAAATGTATAACTTTCTGCCTTGAACAATTGTTATGGTCGTATAGTTTTTCCCCTTCTTGAATGTTACTGAATACAGTATCATAAAATGCACAACAAACTCCTAAGCAGAGCAGAGTTAAAACAGACCTTTTTCACTATTAAACTGAAATTTAATATTAGTTACTTTTGGGAAGCTAGTTATAACCCTTTCCAGATTTTATTTGAACACTTCCAAGATACTTTTGATTGCTGGCCCTATGGCTTATTGAGTACAGTATTCAGAAGTCTCTGTCATTTGAACTTTGTATGATGATTGATGGGTGCAAACATGTATCTGAAGAGTTGATATTCTGGTAGTTCCATTAGGTCAGGGAAAAGTACTTGGACCAAGATGCTCTGTGACAGATTTACAGTGTTACAAGACTGACACAGTGAAAAAAATCTCAAAACAGTGCTAATGAGGTAGCTTCTGGCTTCCTTGGCTTTCTACTAGCTATTGTGCTGAGAAAGGAATCAGGAAGGAACTGTCTACATTTCTGCAACTACTACAAATACTTCAAATGCACTGTATCATTATATTAGTAAGTTCCCAGCATAGCTAAAAATATTCATGCATAGTGATGTATAAGACAATTTACATAGCTAACACGGAGACAATTTATTTCAGTGCAACATAAATGTCACTGCAAGGTTGGTTTTCAATTTAGAAAACAATTACATGTGCACCGTCCATGGTGATATGATATGTATCTTTGCTGGCACTGAGGATTTTGTTCTTGGAGTCTGCTATTTTTTATAAAATGCTGCTATATTTCTAACTTTGATAACTTTGTTACGTAAAAAAGCAGGATGTAAATTAATTCTGCTAGAGCAAACATTTTCTAAGCTATAATGTGTTAAATATGCCCAATGTTAGTTGTATAACTTTCTGATATCAATTCAAGATAGATTTTGAGTTTGTAGGTGTATATGTTCCCAGAAATGCCTTAATAACTACTTCTAAAAACTAAGGAAATTGACTGTTCTGTGGGCTTTGGAATAAAAAGAATGTCTTAGGCTTAACAGAAGCACTACTCTAGATAGCTGGCTAGATACACTACAGAGGTAGGTAAATAGGTAGATACAGTAGAGTCTGCATTTACATAACTTTGCAATGCATTACCAGCTCATTAACAGCCAGAAGAGATAATTGGGTCAAACAGGCTTCTTCAGTTTTGTTGTGAATGGAATGTTAATGCTCAGCCTGTGACAGAATACCTTGCATGACGGAATGTACAGATCAATGACAACTCATTTAAAACTCACTGCTGTTATTGTTATAAGTACATTTGTAGCTCAGATCTAACATCATTACCATCTGAATGCAGGCTGTACTGTAAACAGATAGATACACAGACAGACTTAAAGTTGAATTACAAAGGGTAAAATAGCTTGATATTAACCGTGGTTATATGGGTGATAATTATTGAGGAATCTGTATACATAATCAGCTCTTCTAGGTCATACTCTATTGATGTGCTTCTAATCACTCCATTTTTGACCTTTCTGCCCAGTCCGCTCCCCCCATCCTCATGGCTAATGTTTCATCTATCTTTGACCTTTCCACTGTAGCAGTTCACTTCAATGAGTTTCTCCCTACCTGTGCCCTTCCCTCTTCCCCCTTTGGGCTCCTCACATCCCCCCTATCATTACCCCCACCCCACCATTCCCTGTAGTTTCTCTTCTCCCCTTTGTTACTACCCAGGATGCCCTGCTTGCCATTTCCTCACTCAGCATGTTAAAATTTAGTCGTTATGGCCTGGACCCCAGACTTCTCCATCTTTCATCTTCTGCCATTGCCTCTTCCCATACTCAGCTCCTCAACCTCTCCTACTTGCTCTGTGTTGTCTCCAGGTCATGGAAGATTGCCAAAGTTCTCCCCCTTCACAAAGGGGGTGACCCTCCCTCCCTTGACAGCTCCAGTCCTATCTCCTTTCTCCTGTGTCTTGCACAGCTACAAGAAAAATGTTTTTACCCCAGGCTTGTTGACTTTCTACATTCTTCTAATTTCTTCTCCCCTTCCATCTCCTTGCACTGGGCCACTGACTCCATTTTCTCTGGGATGGATTAGGGGCACACCATGGTGACTATTTTCATTGATCTGGCCAAAGTTTTTGATTGAATTACCCATCCTCTCCTCCTGGCCAAGCTGAGGTCTGCTGACCTCTCAGATCCAACTGCAGACTGGTTCTGTTTGTATCTCTCAGGCCATCAGCAGTTGCTACAGGTAGACAACATCCTATTCCCTCCACTACTAATTCAGGCTGGGGTCCCACAGGGCTCCATCCTGGATCCAGTCCTCTTCTTCATTTTCCTGAATGACCTCCCCTCTGCCTGTTCTAATTTGCATACTGGTTGGGTCCCTACTCTCTTAGATAGCATCACTCCTCTCACCTTTTCTCTCTGCTTCATACTTTCTTCTCTTCAGGCATCTTGGTGCCTTCTCTCTTCCCCACCCACTCTCCTCTGTTGGGCAGTCACTTTCTCCTATTGCCCTTCCTTCCTCTGGAACCTGCTCCCATCCTCTCTCTGTCCTTCAATTTCTCTTTTCTTACTTAGGCACCAGATAAAACTCATCCAAGCCCCCACCTGCTCCTGTCTGCCCCATACCTGACTCTCCTCCTTGGAGCCTTTTCCACACCTGTTGTTGGGTCTTCTCTTGGGTTTAGTCACTTTCCCAACTGCTAGTGCACTGTCATGCTTCAGCCTGCTCTTGTCACTTTTACTGCACATCAGAGTTGCTCACACCAAGGTTAGGCCCCTCTTACTGTTATTGCACTTGAACCATATCGATTTGTACACAGCCTGAACATTAGTTTGTACTGTTTCATTACTATTGTGTATCCTTTTCCCCTTGGTCACACCTGGAAATAAGCCTTGGCTCAGTCTGCCTTTCCTAGTTACTCATTTTCAAATAAATGAATAAATAAATAATAGCCATACAGTTCCCCAAAACATATAATACAGGATTGTGGGGAACACTGTTATATGCACAAAAAAATATTGGTAATACATTTTAAGCTAGCCATTTGTTTGTTTCTTGGACAGAAACTATTGCAGGTTTGTCTACACCTCCTTCCTTATCTCTAATTAATTCAGGTTACTCCCACTGGTGTTACACAGCCAGAGTATTAGCCTCAGTGCCCTTAGGCTTGCATAAATTAAAACACAAAGCTTGGCACCCCAGTTCCTCCTCCATGCCAAGCTGGAAAAAGCCTCAAGCTCATTGCCTTTCACTTGAATCCCTGAAAAAATTGCTACTCATACTCTTACTCTGCTCTGGCAATGTTGAGCTTAATCCAGGGTCCATAAATAAACTTACCTCCCCTTCTGAGTCACTATCTCTTAAAGGTATTAACTTTATGCACATTAACATGTGCAGCCTGCTGAAAAAATTCATCCTTATCCAGGCTTGGACCGCCCATACACTGCCAGATGTGCTTGTTATCTCAGAATCCTGGCTACAGCCCTCTACACCAAATAGCATGATTAATATACCTAATTACCAGATCTTTAGATGCAATAGGCAATCCAGAGGAAGTGGGGTCGCCATCTACATCAAAGATAGATTTGTGGCATCAACACTTAATTCTAACTCACTGGTAGTGGGATTTGAGTGCCTGGACATAAAAATTGACCTATCCCCATCGTTAGCACTCCGAGTCATAGGATGCTATAGACCACCATCTGCCAGTACTCAGCTCTTGTCCTATCTTGCAACTATCTTGGACACTAGCCCCCTGGAAACAATTATCCTGGGGGATCTAAACTACGATTGGCTGTCAGAAGCCAGTCACCCACTTAAATCTTTCTGTGACTCCCTTGGTTTCACCCTACTCAATGAAGAGCCCACCCATATCAACAAAAAGAATACAGCCAAAAGTACCCTTCTTGATGTCCTGCTTGTGAATACACCCCATTCCTTCTCCCAAGTTGGAACCTTTGACGTGGATATTAGTGACCGTTGCCTAATAGCTAGAGTTTGGGCAGCCAACAAAGTGCCAACTATGGCCAAATTCTCCAAGAAAAGGTCAACCAGGTCATTCGACCCAAAGGCATACCTACTTGACCTAAAAAACTCCCCCTTGAGGCAGAGTTTTTACCTTGCTAAAACAGTGGAAACTGCATATTCTATACTACATGAAATCATTACCTATGCCATGAATCTACATGCGCCTCTGTCAAAAATACGCATAAAGGCTAGGAAATGCCATTGGTTCATTCAAGATCTCAAGGCTGCACTACTGTCCAGGGATAAACTCTGGAAAACTGCCCACAAATCCCAAAAGAGGAAGATTGGTGCCTCTTTAGAACAGCCAGAAATCGCTGCACCAAACTGATTAAGGAAGCTAAAGCCTGCTGTTACCAAGCAGAACTAGATACTGCAACCAATTGCCCCTCCAAATTCTGGGCCACAATCAAAAGAACTGGTGGGAGCCATGTCACAAAATATGCTCCCTACAAAATTACCTCTGACAATACAGTAATCAATGACAAAAAGAGATGTGCAGGCATTCAATATGCACTCATACAGCAGGCTTAACCTTCGATAACTCGCCTGCATGTAGCCTGTGCATCCAACTTGGCATGACCCAACCAAATGTTGGCTCCATTAGTCAACATTTCTCATTCTCATCAGTTTCCCTCAAGGAAGTGAAAGACTTGATTCTCCACCTGGATACTAAGAAAAGTGCCGGCGCAGATGTACTTGAACCATACTTCCTAAAGATAGCATGCCACGTATTGGCAGTGCCTGTTACTCATTTATTCAACCTGTCCCTAACACAAGGTACCCTTCCTCAAATATAGAAGATCGCACACATTATCCCCCTATTTAAATCTGGAGACCCTTGCGACCTTAATAACTATAGGCCAATTTCTCTCCTGCCCATACTCTCGGAGCCACTGGAAAAATTAGTAAATGGCCAACTAAGATCCTTCATCGACAGAGAAAAATTACTAAACCCCCTTCAATCCGGGTTCAGAGCCAACCACAGTACAGTCTCGACATTATCCAAAGTAACCAATGACTGGCAACTGGAGTTGGAGCATAAAAAATCAGTATGTGCTGTGTTTCTTGACCTCAGCAAAGCATTCGACACAGTCAACCACAACCTGCTCCTTGACTCACTAAAAACACTAGGACTGGATGCTACTTCTCCAAACTGGTTCTCTGAATATCTGACAAACAGATACCAGCAGGTGAAAGCAGATGGTGAACTATCTGTCCTAAAACTCTTACAAAGAGGTGTCCCTCAGGGATCCATATTAGGTCCCCTCCTCTTTGCAGTGTATATCAAAAACATTGATGAGGGACTCAAGGATGCAAGTATTCACTTATTCACGGATGACACAGTGCTGTACCTGAGTTGTCCCACACCAAAAGAAGCTTGTACTGACCTACAAAAAGATTTCAACCTCCTGCAACTCCAACTAATCAATAAAAAAACTGCTATTAAACGCTAATAAAACTAAAGCCATGTTATTTTCCCCCACAAACTACACAAGCGCTACTGACTCCCTCCCCCCAATAACCACGATGCTGGAAGAGTGCTTAGAGTACGTTCCGAAATTCAGATATCTTGGGGTCTGGATTGACTATAAACTCTCTTTCACTGTCCACCTGGAAGACTTGTTGAAAAAATTAAGGCAAAGACTTGGCCTTTTTTACAGGATAAGAAGACTTCTTACAGCAGACGCAAAGAAATGACTAGTCCAAGCCATGTTCCTATCCTCAATTGACTACGCAGACTTCATATACAGTAGCTGTGTGGCTTCCTAACTTAGAAAATTGGATACGCTCTACCACATAGCAATACGCTTCATCACTGACCTCCCCCTCTCTACCCATCATTGCACACTATATGCCACCATGGGCTGGACCTCAGTTCACTATAGGCACAACTTTAATGCAGCACTCTGGGCACTTAGAGCCCTCAGTGGCAAACTCCCTCAATACATCGTCGACTGTCTGTCTCTGATTGTGCCCAGGAATTATTCCCTTAGAAGCTGCTCACAACTCCTGCTAAATATACCCAGGGCACTCACACAAGTCAGGAGAGCTGCCTTTGGATTCTCACTCCCATCAACATGGAATAAAACCCAAAAAATACTTCAGCTGAAAACCCCAGTAAGTACCCTTTTGTTCAAAAGGCTTTACCGTGATGGCATTATGGAAATTTGCAACTGCTTTACTAGACACTAACTAACCTCCCTCCCTCAAGCGGCGCCCTGCAAATGGTGGCTCCCCAGCTGAAATGTGTGCCTCTGTCTCTAGCATGCCCACCAACAGATCCACAAGATTTATTGCCGAACTCCCATATCTTATTCTTTGACGCTCTGAACAGCTGCAGCCTGATTCTAACACATGCTACCGCCCTTGGGGATAATTATCATCTTTCGGCCCCAAAAGTATTCGGTCCCTCATCCATACAACACCTCCCTCTGCCCCAACCTCCAGGACCCTTCCAGTTATGCCCCTGCTACTATATTCCTCCTTTTGCACTTCGTACAATGGCAGTTTTTCTCCTCCATATGTCACCGCATTTTGGGGCAAAAATCACTTCAATGCCTTTTGTATGGTCCTCCACCCTCCCAGTCCCTCACTCTGCTCTAACAATTGGGTCCTCTTCACTTGCGCCCCTATTCCCCACCTCTGCCTACATTATGCACTTGATATCTTCTATCTGGTATGCCTACCCTCTCCCTAACATTTCCCACTATAAAATGCAGAGTTTTTGGGCTTGGATCCAGCACAAGTTCATTATCCACGACTCCTTGTACTTCTGTGTTCAATGTATATTACCTGTAAATGTGCATTTTTACTGTAATAGCAGCTATTTTTATTGTTTGTACTATTGTGACTTGTCTTTCTGTATTATTACTGTAGGACCACAGGTCGACCTTGTAAATGAGCTTGCTCAATGGTGCCCACCTTGATAAATAAAGATATTGATTGATTGATTGATTGATAGATTGATTGATTGAAAAATAATATGTATTGATTCTGGGGAATTAATTTAGTTCTGCATCGAAGATACTCAGATAAGTTCCATTAGATTTTTTATGAACAGAAAGGTTAATTCAAATCCATTTGCTTGTCCAAGTTGCTCCTATTTGCAGCATTGTTTTTTTTTTTAATCAGGAGAATTACTATGCACTCAAAATGGAACCCATATGGAGCAAGTAATTAGACTAGGTAGTCACTGCCTTTGACCCAGATAGTGCATTAGCTAGTCAGCTAAAAATGTCTAATAGGGACGATAGTGAGGTCTAGTGATAAGAATACTGAATTTACAAGAAATCATAAGCTAACATCCCACTATGCTGACTATGCAATCTTGAAAAAATGTCTCATCCTTCCTCTCCTACAGCACTCCGGCAGTAGATATAACATTAGGTACAAGCAAAAGGCCATGTAAGTGAGGTGTTGCACTTCAGTTGGCCACTCTTGAGTAAATAAATTGTAAAACAAAAATGGAGTGGATTGTGATATGAACAATGGCACAATCTGGCAGACAGCCACCAGAGCAGATAATTAGCTATCCAACCATCTCTTCATGGGTACATACTTGTTCTCACAGAGTACTACACAAGCATGAATTGAGGAATAGGTTCCAAGCATTGAGATCACCAGTGTTAGTGCAGCCAGTCAACAGGGCACCAAGTCGGGATTTCACCGACCCCTGTTTTTGCAGAGTGCTGTGTACCCCACCCCCTTTCTTAAGATTCTAACTCCAAGGGGGGGTGTACATCATGGAGGGGGCATGAATCCCAAAATTGGTGCCCTGATCTGTCAGCACACAAATACTAGCACTCTAATGGCAGGAAGGGTGTGGAATAACAGTTATGTAAACATAACATTAAATGGCTGACAGGTAGGCAGTAAAATGAGGGTTGATGAACAATGTTCAAACTATATTGTTCTAATTGGAATACCCCTCTGATCAATACTGAGTCCTTTGCTCTTCAAAATATCTATTATTGACCTTGAGTAGGGGATCACCAGCAGGATGCTAAGGACTAGGGGTATGCAAGCCTCAAATGTTAACTCTGAATACCATGAATAAAAATGTAGAAGCATAGAAAGTTGTCAGCTGAAACAAGTCAATTGGTCTATCCAGTCTTCCCTTTGCCCTACATAATCACCAAGACTGATCCACCAAATTGTCACTCATCCCTGCTCCACACTTTTCCCTGTTCCACAGCACCATCTGTTGAACCCATGCATCCATTCCATGTCTGCTTGAATTCAAACACTGTTTTTGCACAAACTAGCTTGGAAGGCAGTCTGTTCCAGTTTACCACCACTCATGCTGTAATAAAGTACTTTCTTGTAACCTTTTTTAACCTCCACTGCCAGTTACCGTGCATTTCCCTTATTGTTCTTATTTGCACTGGTGGGGAACAGTGCACTGTTGCCAAGTTTTTTGAAACTTTGCAGAAACTTAAATGTCTCTATCATGTCCCCCCACTCCTTTCTAGCCTTTAGCGAGTGCATGTTCAGCTCCTGTAGCTTTTTCAAGTAGGACATCCCCTGTTCCCCCTAAATTTTCTTGGTGGCCCTTCTCTGCAATGCCTCCACCCTGTCTTTATTGTTCTTCAGGAGTGGCTTTCAGAACTGTAGGCAGTACTCTAGGTGGGAAATTACTAGGGATCTGAACAGGGGCAGTAACACTTTTTTGTTCTTACTGTTTATTGCTCTAACAAACATCTCAGTATTTTGTTTGTCTTGCCTATGGACCTACTGTATTGAGCAGAATATTTTAAGTTATCAGATATGAGAACCCCAAGATCCTGTCTCCCCATTGTGCACTCCACACTTATGCTACCCATCTTGCATTTGGTTCTTAGGTTCTTTGTTTCAATGTGCATGACTTTGCATTTCACATTGAACTTCAGGTGCCATAGCTTGGATCACCTCTCCAAACTCCTCAAATCCTCAGTTTCCTACTGCACTCCTCAGTGCCTACCCCTCAGATTTTTGTGTCATTGGGAAAAGGCATATCATGCCCTAAAAGAGGGTAGTTTTGAGAACACCATGGGAGGGAAGGAGGGATGTGAGGTGTCTATCTGGTGCCTCATCACAGAAGGATGGAGAGGAGATCCTTAGAATCACTAGGGAAGAGGGGAAGATGGTGTAGCTGGATGTCATTGTCCATCTGGGACCAAATGATCTGGCAGGGAATGTAGCCAGAGTGGTACAGGATAGATTTAGGGAGATGAAGAGGGACATAAAGCAGGAGACACACGGTGGCCTTCACCGAGTGGCTACCTCTGCAAGTCTGGAGGGAGGAATGGAGACAATGCACCATGGTCTTCAACAGCTGGTTGAAGGCATGGTGCAGGGAGGAGGGGTTTGGCTGCATCAGAGACTGAGGTCCCAGCTGGAGGGATAAAGGCCTGTAAAAATGGGATGGCCTCCATCCATCCAGAGGGAACAGCAGTCTTTGGTGAAAGGTTTAAATGCTAATTCAACAGGCATTTAAACTAGCCATGGGGACAGAAGAAAAGTGGGAGGCAGTGAATGCCCCACCCCAAATAATGGAGCAGCAGTGAAGAAAATCGTAAGGGAAATAAATTCCTCATGGGTGGTGGTGAGTATGAGCAAGGGGGGAAGGGACAGGATGATAAAGAAATGGAACTGAGGCTGAGATAAATACTAGTGAGGGTGGGCAGGGGGAGGATAAAAAGGAGAAGGACAGTACTAGTGAAAAAGGTAGGATGAAGAACGGACTTGGGAAGGGAAGACAAAGTAAGGCAGAGAGAGACAAAAGGAGTGGAGAATCATGTGCTCAAATGCATGGAGTCTAGGAAACACAATTCCTGATCTAGAGGCTACCATTGTGGAGGTGGACCTGGATCTGATGGCCATAACAGAATCATGGTGCACTGAAAACCACAGCTGGGAGGTGGCCATACCAGGTTACAACATATTTCATAAGGATAGGGCAGGGAGGAAAGTGGAGAATTGTTTCATATGTAAGGGAAGGTATAAAGGCCATGGATATACAAGGATGTGGTGTGGAAATGGAGGGGCTGGAAGTTATTTGGGTTGGCTTAGAAATGGGGTCAGGGGCCTTTATACATGTCAGGTTGGCATACAGTCCACCAACACATGGGAAGGAACTGAACAGGGTTTGGGGGGAGGCCATAAGCAAAATGGCAAGCAAAGGGGAAGTAGTAATCAATGGTGACTTTAATCTGCCAGATGTGGACTGGAACATCCTGGTCACAGCAATGGTTAGGAGCAGGGTCATCCTAGACTCACTGCAAGGGACATTTCTCAGGCAGATGGTTACATATTCCACTAGACAGGACAGTGCTGGATCTGGTACTTACAAACAGGGACAACATAGTATACATTACAGTGGGTAGCCCCCTGGGTTCCAATGATCAATGTACAGTGTGGTTTAGCACATGGATTGGACATGGAAAAAAACACACTATGACAATGGTCCTGGGCTTCAGGAGAGCAGATTTTAGAAAAATGGGAGGATGCCTTAGGAACTTACTTGAATAGGGAGATAACTGCGAGGGGTGGAGGCACCATAGAATAGAATAAAAAAGGGAAAACAGGTAACAACAAGCTGTTTAAAGGTAATAAGCAAGGGTAAGAAGACTAAAAAAGAGGCCGCTGTGGTTCTCAAAGAAAGTGGTTAAAGCTGTAAAGAAGAAAAAAACAGCTTTCAGAAAGTACAAGGTGACATGAAATGGAGGCAGACTGGGAGGCATATCTAGAAAAACAAAGAGAGGCAGGAAGGAGGGTAAGGACGACAAAGGCTCAAACTGAAGAAAGGATTGTCAAGGAAGTCAAGAATGGGGATAAGATTTTCTTCAGGTATGTAAGTAAGAGGAGGAAGACAAAAAGTGTTATAGTGATGATTAGGAGATGGGGGCAGGACTGTGCAGAGGAAGCTGAAGACCAGGAAAAGCTAAATTTGAAAGAAATAATTCTGCTTGATATTCATAGTTGTAGTGGAGGGATGGGTACATACATCAACAGGCATTGGGAGGAGGGGTGGACACAAGCCCGTTTATGGAAGAAAGAGTTTGCTGTGGGTTGGAAACCCAAAGGAAAACAAAGCAATCAGGCCAGATGGGATCCATCCAAGGGTACTAAGAGAACTGTGCACAGGTGCTGGCCACCCCTCTGGCAACACTATTTAGCACCACATTGGAGGTGGGGGTACCTCCAGAGGACTAGAGGAGAGCCAATGTGGTCCCTCTGCACAAGAATGGAAGCAGGGAGGAGGCCAGCAATTATAGACCAGTCAATCTCACATTGGTAATGGGGAAGCTAATTGAGTCCCTTCTGAAGGAGGGACTGACGGAGTACCTGGAGAAGACAGATGGGCTGAAGGACCACTGACAGTACAACTTCAAAGGGAGACGGTCATGGCAAGCAAATCTTACAGATTTTTTTGATTGGGTAACTAGGGAAGTGGATCAGGGAGGGCAGTGGACATGTCCTATATGGACTTCGCTAAGGCTTTTGACATTGTACCACACAGAAGGCTGATAAAGAACCTTTGTAGTCTGGGAGTGGGTGAGAAGGTGGTATGTTTGGTAATAAACTGGATGAACAATAGGAGGCAGAGGGTGGTGGTAAATGGCAACCACTTGGAGGATGGGAGAGTGAGCAGTGGAGTATCACAGGGATTGGTACCTGGCCCTTTCCACTTCATTGTCAACATAAGTGACATTGCTGACACATTTTAAGAGGAAGGGTATGTGTTTTTTAGATGACTCAAAGATCTGCAATAGGGTGGACACCCAGATGGGGGTGGACAGAATGCAAAGGGATCTGGAGAAACTAGGGGAGTGGTCTAATGGAGTGGAGGCTGCATTTCAATGCCAAAATGTGCAGTCATGAACCTGGGGTGGGGTAACCCAGGGACTGTGTATAAGATAGGGGAGGTACTTACAGTTACCTGGGGGAGATAATTGCAGTTACCAATCAAGAGAGGGACCTTGGGGTTCAAGGTTCAAAAGTTTATTGATCAACAAAATGTTGTCATTACAAACAGATATGTTAAAACCATAGACATGAATACATTTACACATCAAGATTTAAATAGTAAGTTTTCCAAGATGGATAGTAAAAACAGCCCTTGAAATATACATGGCAAAATACATCTAAACATTTATAGTTTTAGTAGTTTTAATATACTTTGTAAGGACCATGAAATAATATTTTGAAGAATTTACACATACATGACTAATATAGGAAGTTGAAGAAAAACAGTCTCTTTAGATAATTAGAAAATTCACCCAAATGTAAACAGGACACCTCTGGGTTTGGATCTGTTTACCTATGACTCCATTTGGTGTTTTGTCACCTGTAATCCCTTTTCCTTTATGGACCGAGGACCCAGTTGGTTATGAAAAGATAGTTAATTTCTTCAATTTCATTTACATATAGTTCTGTTATAATTTCATATACATTAGTCAGAAAGTTTATTTACAGTATGGATAACAACAGTGCTCTCTACTTTGCTTTCTTTCTGAAGGGCACTAATCATTGATATTCCTGTGTGCCCTTTCTCAACTTTATTAACAGTCCTTGGGTACAGCAAGAGTAGTTTTGAAATAACCAAATGCTAGAGTAATACAGTAATATGAGCTTGTTTTATTTTAAGTAAAAAAGAGTGAGTGTAATTCACTAATAATTTAAGTTTATTTACATCACAAGTTGCAACCAAATTAAGAATAGCCTCATGAAGAGGTATATTTGTGTTATCTGGATTTTTATCTACCATTTCCTACATTGGTTTTGATATCTTGGAAAATATAGGGTGATATGCATGAAGTTATCCACCACCCATGAACTACAATCACAATAAGGAGATACAATGTTTTCTCTAGATTGTTTACATAACAGTAATTTGGAGATGAATACTTCTGATCTATACCTATTAAGACCCCTTTTTTAATGTCTGCAACTATTGATAAATAGTTTCCTCTCCTAGTATTTAATTTCAGTATTTTATAAGTGATGTTTATTTTTAAGGAACTGATTCTTGATAATCATTCTGCATTGACTGCTCTTTAATTTTATTCACTATGAATTCTCTTGGTTGGATAGAGATATCTGTAAAAATTTTACCTAAACCTGGTGAATATAGTTTCAGTTTAAGGAAATTAAAATATGGGAATGTGAAACCTCTGGTTGAATACTCAACTTCCTTTTTCATACATGTTCTTGGTAGTTGATATTCTTCTATGATTTGTAATTGCAGTATAAAACTACTTATTTTCAATTAATTAGGGTGCCCAGCAATATTTACTCTAGCTCAAAACAGAGAATAAAATTGGGTATTTAAGGCATCCTAATAAATATCTATAGAGTTTAACTCAATTTCTAGCTATATTGTTTTTGTAAATCCCCATAGTTCTGCTGCATACAATATTGCTGCTTTTATTTTGGCATTAATTACCACAAGACTCCTTTCCACTGAGTGCCCTCTATATGTCCTCATGAATCTCATTACTCCATTTATTTTATTCTGGAGTTTCTGCTTCATGTTGCTTATATGTGTATTCCATTTTAAGTTGTGACAGTATAGCAAACTAAGATATTGATAGAGTTTCATCATTTCCAATTTCTTTCCCTCCTTATATAAGATATTTTATTTTGTATTTGTTGAACTGAATATTAGTAATTGAGTTTTGGATTGATTGATTTGGAGAAATTTAGATTTGCATAATTCTATAAATGTATCCATTTTCATTTTTAACCCTATCAAAGATGTAGCTATTAAACCAATGTCATCTGCATATGCAAACTGTGGTATCTTTTTGTTAAAAACGTTTGGCGAGTGAAATTTGTCATTACATAACAATTTAATAACTTAGTTTATGTGAAGGTTAAACAGTAATGGTACAAGGATACAGCCTTGCCTAACACCAAGATTTGTTTTTATTGAATTTGTCAAATTCCCAGTTTTGTTACCTTGCAGTTTAGACCATGTTCTCTCATGTAATCTAATTAAAATGTCTAGTAAATGTTAATCTATTCTTAAATTATATAAAAATTAACCATAATGTTCTTCTACTAATACTAGCTAGTGTCATACTTAAATCAATAAACAAACATAATAATTTTACTAAATGTGTTAACACCATGCAGTTTTGAATGCTTGATCACCATTTCCTGAATCTGTTTTGGGTTTCACCCAATAAGTTATTTTCTACCCAAAGATTCAATTTTGTTAGTATAACATGTGCAAAAACCTTTTGTGATGTAGCTAGTAGTTCAACAGGGCTGTACTTAAAGGGTTCATTTTGGGATCCTTTTTTATAGATGGGGAAAATAATGTTCCCTAGCCATGAACTAGGATACTTCTGAAATTGAATCATGTAGTTATATAGGTAGTACAAACTTGAGGCTCACCAATCAATGAAGTATTTATATACATCTGCTACAACTCTGTCTGGTCCATGATCTTTGTCTGGTTTGTAAAATTGCCTGTTGTATATCTTGTTTGTTTTGTAAATTGGGTTTGACATATACATGTTATATAATTCTTGAAACAAATTGTTTGCCATAATATGTCTCTGTTCTTCTTCTACATTACAGTAAATGTTTCTGAAATGCTTTCCCTATATCTCTGTTTGTATAAATGCTTCTAAAGAAATACAATACATAGTACAGTCTTTAGCTATCATTACCCAAAATTTCTTTGGTCTTTTCTCAGGAATTATTTTATGTAATTCTGACCACAAATAATTTTTGTATTTGGTTGTTTCTGCCTTTAGTATATTATTACTGTATATTACTTCCTTTTTATACTTAGTAATCTGAGATTTGTATGTGTTTTATTAATTCTGACTTGTCTTAAAGTTTTATTTAGAGTTTTCATTGCCATTTTACATTTTCAATTAAACCATGTATCCCTCTTCATATATTTCCTGTTTGTATTATGTGTGTATAACAAAGGTTCTATGGAATGATATAAATATTCTCTTATCTTGATCAGATCTTTAGTTAGGGCTTCTTGATCTAGTAATTGGTATTTTAAAATGTTTGAACCAGAATATTGTAATATGGCCTTGCCATGGGTGGGATAATTAGACTACACAGGAGATGGTATAACTGGTACAACACACCTCGAAGGTGTGATTTTTATTAAAAAAATAAATTCAAAATATAATGAAGTCAAACAAATAAATTTCATAGAAACAACAGAAAGGAAAAGGCAAAAAAGCACAGCTTAGCTTGAAACAATCAGAGCTATCAGCTAACATATGTCTGTGCCTGACCTCTATCAGAGATCTCATTGGGAGAACCTCTCAGGTCCTCTCCCAATGACTATCTGCCATAGTGTTTCAGCTTGAGTCTATTATAGGTCTCAGACCCCTCCCACAAGCTGAAACTCCTCCCAACAATTATCTCATATACATTTCTTTTATCCTTAGATTCAGGCATTTCTAAATACTTCATAGTACTCTTTATTCAGTTGTACAAATAATCAAAGTAAGGCATAACATTCCTTTTGTATCTTGATGCATAAAAACAATATCCCTTAATTCCAGGAAAATGGGCTGCATTAGGCTAAACTTCACCCATTTTGTAGGAGGAGGAAGGGGTTTGCTAACAGCATAAAATTAGCTCACATCATGCTACTCACTCCCTAAAGGAACCACACCTACTAAGCTTGGTGTGTCTGTGTACAGCCTGCAGACATGCAAAGCTTACTGTTTGGGAGCATTTTCCAGAGAGACAAGGTAATTGCTTCTAAATCTTTTCAGATAATGTGCACATTAAGTGTAAAGAGAACAGCTGCCCAGGAGCATTGCAGTGCATTCTAAATGCACTGAGTCACTGTTCAAAGCCAGGTTTCAGCAAGTGACTCAGTGCTTGAGAATTGCAAGAATGAAAAAGCGCTAAACCTATACATACAGGGATTCTGTCCCATATTTTGTTTACATGTTTATCTTGAACAAGAAGTGGATACATAATCAGCTTCTTAAGACCATTTAAGGTCAAATTCTAACATTAAAGTGGGGAATTTAAACCATTGTCTGTTTTACTTGAAAACCCAGTGAAAGTGAGGCATCAGGGTTGCAATAACCTAGACACACATGCATCTTACAGATGGGGGTATTCAGATGAATCTCTATATCGGTACTACTCATATTTCAGGCATACCAGTTTTTAGCCTTAAGCATGCCAAGTTTCTAGAGGTAGCAGAAGCAGGAAAACAGGGATAGCTAAAGAGTTCCCATTATAATGAGTGGCCAACACGTCACAACGTGAACTAGACAGATAAATAAAAATGCTGTTGTGCAACAGTCTTAGAAGAAATTAGAGGAAAAGAGAGTAATAGAGAAGAAAGAGAAGGTTTGCACCTCAGATTCTTGGTGTTACTTAAATGGTGGGGGGGGGGGCTCCACCACAGCAGGCCTGCCTAGCTTATCTAAACTACCAATGACCATTTTATTCTCTTAGAATTAATTATTTCAAATCATTCTGTCCCCTTTACTTTATGTGGTTCTGGCTTTGATCAATCTAATTTATTTAGGAACGAGTGATTTATTTAATATTAAACAAGTGGGCATAATCAGGGATTGATGGGGCACAAGACCACCCAGACAGGGTGATTTCTTTAATATCAAACAGGTGAAAACAGGGATCAGAGAGGGGGGACACTAGACCACCAGGACAGGTGGTGATTATATAACATAATAATGCTGACTGAAATTGGGAATGGGGAGGGGGATTGCTTGTCTTTGTGGCAGGATCCTGTGGCAAACCACTCCTGTGTGACAGGTGTTTGTGCATTGGAAAGGTTGCTGCAAGTATGGGGACTTAGGCACCAGGACCCCTCCTGTACTTGAAACTGGTGCATGGTCCCTGGCACACTGGGCTTCAGTGCAAGCTGCTTTTGCCACAGCTTGTGCTGATCTAACCCCCTTTGAGAATTGAGCCCCCATCTTTAAATTTTACAGTCATGTCAACCAATTCTTCCAGGCCATGGATTTTAGATTTGAGGGGGATTTTATATAAAAGAAAAATTAAGAAAAACTGGACTAGTGAGTTCCTCCAATAATAAGAGCTTTATTAGCTTGCTTCAATTTTCTACTGTCATTTAGTTGCCATTTTTCAATAATTGGTAGCCAACATTTCAAGACTCGAACTGGGCTCTTTGTCAGGGAATGTGACTAATTAGATAATTAAAAATAGCTAATTAATTACCAAAACTTATTAGTTACTGAATCACAGTTAAACAGTTCGCATTTCCTTCAAAAAATAATAAATGTGAATAGTTCTCAAATAATTATCTCTATGTTAAATGCCTATGAAAACTTGTTTTTCTGTATCTATTTACAATTTTCTTGTATTGTAAACAAATTCAAAAACAGACCTATATTTAGAAAATTATTTCAAACAGCATATTGTTATCAATTTTGCCAAATAGGACCCATCACTTTAAATTGTTAAAGGTTGCTGATTGTTTATCACTTGAAAATAAAGCCAATTTAAAGATGGGTACCATCTTACATAAAGGAACATTAGGTCAGTTATCTCAGACAGCCCTGTCATTATTTTCCAGACCTATGAATTCACAAAGGACTAGGTCCCAGAGTAAAAATATGTATACAATTCATTTTTTTTAAAAAGTGATTGATAAAAATCAGAGTTATATAGGGCATCTAGATTTTATAACTCTGTACTCAATGAAACTTCCAATTGCACAAAATTTACAATATGCAATACTAAACTTAAACATTGATTGTTATTATGAAATGAATGTACATGCACTTGATGTTTGTTGTTTGTTTCATTAGTATTGACATAATTACTGTGTTTTTTGGGGGTTGCACTGTATTATATTCATGTTATATGGCTTGTTTTAAAAAAAAAAACTTGTCACTTGTGAAAAAGGGCAAAAATGCTCATCAGCTTACAAGTATAAAAATAAATAAATGACTAAAACCTTAATGTTTAATTTCAATTACCTTATAATTTGTTATAAGTCCTTGTCTGTATATTGTTCAATTTCAAAATTATGTTACATGTGCCTATACATGAAAGTTTAAACTTTTTTAGTCATAATTGTTAGTATTACTATTATTATTACAATTTTATTTATAAACGTGTTTGTTCAGCTTCATTTAGCAATCTCTTTCTAAATGTTCAAACTCATCTTTGTCAAGCCAGCCTTGTTTCTTGTCATGTTATGTGCTGTTAAAGAGCAGCTAATGCCTTCAGGAGAACTTTAAAAAAACATAACATTTAGACACACTACGACTTGTATTTCACATTAGTTCTGTATTCCTCCGCCCCATTATTTATTACTGATGTAATCTGCATGAAAACAGGATCTTTGCTCCTGAAAAGTTCATCTATTCATGTTGCTTTCTCGCTACCTGAAGTCATAATACACTGCTTATGAAATCACAATTACCCCCATGGCAACAGATTGTGATGTCACAACAGAGGATTGTGACTTGAAGTAGGGAATAAGCTATAGAGGCAGATGGACTCTAAGTTATAAATATCACATATTCATGCACATTTCCTCAGTAAAGAATAATGTTGAGGAGAAATCTATAGAATATATATGGAATGCAAGCTGAATTGTACCTAAATATTATGTTTTTCAAAGTTTTCTTAAAGTGTCAGCAGCTTTTTATGGGCTTTATATATCTAAAATAAAATAAAACAGTTACTTCAGTACTCTGCTTACAACTTTCAACATCATTAAAAAACAAATCTGTCAATTGCAGGTTTTAAAAAATCCACTTTATGAAGACTCTGTTTTATGTTTTTCTTAGTGATAGCTGGTTAATTTCACAGCCGTTAATACAATGTAACTGCTTTTGCCTGAAAACCAATAAAAGGTTGCTTACCCTCTTATATTTCTGTCATGGGCTTCATAATGTTCATTCTGTTGCAAAACATACATACATAGGTTTTAAGCCTTCATTATGCTTTTACGTTAAGCCTCTTACATACAGTATACTTGTTAGTAAGTAACTTGTTAGTGCAAGGAGAGAAAAAAAGACTTGTTTCCAACTTACTGTTTTAGATGCTGAACTTTAGCATCTTCCACCTAATGCTGCCACCATTATGACAAGGGTTTACTTGCTTCTTCCTCCTGAATTTGAGGGGGAGTACTGCTGCTGCTCCAGGTAGCACATGACGTATGCCGAAAAGTGAGTCGGCTATGTAATAGTGTCACCATAGTTTTTTTGACCAGGATGCTATTGGCTACCTGGCCTAAACAATGGGAAGCTCCTATTTCTCCCACAGCAAAATGCTGCAAACAGTTGCAGCACAGGAGCTCAGCAGTCAAATAAAAATGTGTCTTTTTTATGAAGTGATGCACACATTTACAAAAGAGCTCCTTTATGTGACCCAACTGTTTATCTCACTGCAAATTTAAATGTTATCTTTATAAATCAATTGCTGGTATGAGTTCAGCTTGGGGGGGAGCACACAGAAAAACAGTCATGGGGTATCATAAGGGCACATTTTAAGATGACTTAAATATTGCAATACCTTTCCACATTATGTATCCTACTTTAGTTCCAATATGGTGAATTAAAATACATACATTTAATTAGTTTCTTCATTCAAACCATGGTGAGCTGACAGAGGACTCCATTCTCAAAGCTCCCAGCATGGCACAAGGGGCTTGTGCCTCAAGGAATGGCACAATGAGCCCCTTGCACCAAATGATGCACTGTGAGTGATTCTTAAAAGTGGCCTGCGACAACCGCAGGCTCTCTGCACCAAAAGGGGCTTGTGCCATCCTTGTGGCACAAAATAGGCTACAGCATGGCACTAGGGGGATTGCAGCAGCTGCAAGCTGACATATACCCAAAATTGAAATTCTCTAAACCCTCCCAGAGGGCATATATGCCCTTTGGGAGGGTTGCTTCCTGCACCAATGTGCCACAGCCCCCCTTTCTCAGCCCCCAATCCCTCTTTTAGTACATTAACCACATTCCTGGTGGTCTAGCAACCCCCCGATCTGCCTGAATATTACAGTCTCTGTCCCTGGTGGTCTAGCGGACCCCCACTCAGCCCAATCCCCTATTCTGAAATATAGAATATTCCTTTGTGGTTTAGTGGACCTTCCCCCACTAAGGCCCGATCCCCCATTTTTAAATACAGTTCCTTCCCTGGTGGTGTAGCAGACCGCCCCAACAAGCTCTGATCCCCCATTCTGAAATATCACAAATTTCCTAGTGGTTTAGTAGACCCCCCATCCTGAACACCAGCCAGTGACTGGCACAGCCCAATGCTCACCACCATGACAAGCCACCAGCTGAGCCCTCAGTTAGCTTGTACTGTATACAGTATGCACTCATTGACTGACAGCCCAGTGGGCTGTCAATCACTGAGTGTGTACGGTATACAGTATGCACTTAGTGACTGCTCAGTTGGCTGTTGGTCATAGTGGTAAGCCATGGGCTGTGCCAGTTGCCAGCTGGTGTTCAGGATAAGAGGAATATGGTGGAGGGTGGGGTCTGCTGGACCACCAAGTAGATTGTTTTATTTCAGAACAGGGGATTAGGGCTTGGGGGGTGGTCTGCTAGACCACCAGGGAAGGTATTATATTTCAAAATGGTGGATCAGGGCTTTGGGGCATCTGCTAAACCACCAGGGAAGTTATTCAGAATGGGGGATTGGGGCTGGAAGGGTGGTCCACTAGACCACCAGGGAAGGTATTATATTTCAAAATTGGGGCATGGGGAGTCTGCTTAACCAGCAGAAAAGTTATTCAGAATGGGGAATCAAGGCTGAGGGGGTACCGCTAGGCACCAGGGACTGACACATGGCCACCCAGCAGCTTGCTGCACACCATGCATAACCATGGACCATGCATAACCATTTGTTAGGTGCATAGCCATGGTTGCCACAAGCTGGTGGACTTTGCCATCAGGACCCTACCCAATAGAGAATCGGGTACAGAGTCCCTGATATACTGGGCTCTGACACAAGCTGCCTTTTGTCACAGCTTGCATCAATCTAAGGTCACTTTGACAATTGTGCCCAGAGCATTTAATCTTTTTATCCACCAGGCTTCTTTTTTCAAAAGTACCCATTCCCAGTCACCTCCTTGTGCTAGTTTCCTAACTCTGTTTAGTACAAAAAATCTTAAAATAGCTATACAATACTTCTTCCTATTAAAAGGTCTTGCCAGGGGTGATTTTGCATATTGTTCATGTGTTCAGTAATCCTCAGTTTTAATGGTTGTGTTGTCTCTCCTATATACGTAAGTTCACATGGGCTCTTGATGCAATAAATGACATGTTCTGAATCACATGTCAGGAATTCTTTTATCTGAAATGTTTCATTTTGGCTCATATTGGAGAATTCTTTTTTTCTTATTGCATTTGAGTAGTGGACACAATATCCACAACTGAAGAATCCTTCAGATTTGCCACCTAGCCACATTGTTTTCTGGGGGGGCGGGGAGCAATGTTGTGTTTTAACCAGCTTTTGTTTTATGCTTTCTGTTTTCCTTGCTCTGACCAGGGGTATTCCTCAAACGTTTTTTGACCTACTGCATTACTCCTAAGTATATTCCAATGTTTAGGTATGTTTTTTCTAATAACTTTTCACTTGAAGTAAAATATTTCTATCTGTAGATTTTTTGTACAAATCCATTGTATATCTATTGTTTACTTTCACCACAAGAAGATCCAAGTAGGGTATCTGTTGTGAATAATGTACCATAGTAAAAGATATGATTTCCATACAGTTATTCAAATGGTTGAAAAAATGTAATTAGGTCATCATCAGTTCCTTCCCAAATTATAAATATATCATCAATAAAGTGTTTATATAATTTTACTGATGAGAAATATGGGTTTGTTTTCTCATTAAGAATGCATCTGGTTTGGAAATCTGTCATAAAAATGTTAGCATATGTAGGGGCCATACTGACACCTACTGCTGTACCTTATTTTTGTAGGTACACATTATCCTCAAATTTGAAAAAAAAAATATTATGTAGAACAAACTCTGTAATGTTTAAAACTAAAGCGTTAGATGGTTTTGTTCATTCTTTTGTTCTAATATGTTAGACATATCTCTCTGTTCCTCATCATGAGGAACTGAAGTGTATATAACCCCTAGGCAGCGCCACCCCACCCCAGTGTTACACCCCTGCCTACTACCCAGGACATAGGCTAAGGGGTTTGGGTTCACTAACTTATAACATTTTTTAAAACCTTTGCGCAGTGCCTCCACTCAGGGTGCTTTACGTGGGTGAGATGGTGCTGGGCGTAGCCCCCTGAGCTGCTACACCACCCACAGTGACCAGTTACCTTCCCCAGACATGCCCCAATACACAGTTCCTCACATTTCCACATTTTCAATTAAAGACTGTCTCTAATAATATGCTCACATGGGATTTCAATCAACAACAAGAAGAAGATACTTATTTCAGGGGTAATAAGGAGCTAGGAAAGGGAAACAGGAGGAGTAGAGGTTATGTTACCGTATTTACACATGTACAGAGATCATTTTGGATTTTGCTGGTGAACCCTCCAGCTGGGTGGCTACATATTAACAGGCGGACATAAATCACATTTTACCATTCAACTTAAGACATCCAGAGCCCTGGCTATCTAGCTGCTGAGAAATCAGATGTTAAGCATAATTATTAATAATACCCACACTGGTACCAGTCCCAGATACAGCAGAAACCCCCGCAATCTCATACCATACTGGTTAAACAGATACCACAGTCCAAGATGTTGCAGGCCTGATGGAGTAGCAGCTGGTCGAGGTGGCTGGCTATTAATTTGAAGGTGGGGGCAATTTGGAAACAGATTTTTTTAAAGCAGCAAATTACTATTTACAACCACAGCAGGGATTACCCTGCACTTTAGCAGACAAAGCAGGGATTGCCCTGCACTCGCAGACTTCTGAACATTCCAGAACAAAATATGTAGATCTTACATCCAGAACATTCAGCACAATATTTGAAAGTCCCATGCAAAGCAATAAGGGTGATACTTTTGTCAAGCATCCTAGATGCAATTCAAATATGGTCGCATCCAGTACTTTATATACCAAAAGGCATCCATCCAGAGTAAGTTGGCAATGACACTTTTATCAAGCATCTCATACTTTAGTCACAGGCAGTCACATCCAGCACATTCTATATACCAAGAACATTATCCACAAGCGGAGTCCTATCCAGTACGTTTAGCCATTTAACACTTATACCAAGCGCTTGTAGATTAAATTCTGTGCAGACACAGGTACATTCTCTTTAAGGTATCTTAGACATTAATATGCTCTAGGGCCTCCTGTCTCATGAAGTGGCAAACGCGTCTTGGCAGACAACTTCAAGATGGCAGGACTCTAACTCATAGCTACACATTTATATGATTCACTAAGCCCAGCATCTTGCTGCACCTGCAACTTAGCCATTTGGGCCACAGACAAGATGCATCCATTACTTGAACTAGGCAGTCTCTTATGGGGTTAGTAGCCCAGACTGCTGACTTCAATACTTCACACTTAACGGCACACATTTTTAATGGGGCATGGAGCCCCTAAGATTACTTGCTTAGCTTCCCTCACATTAAGAAAGAGGTACCTGCCAGGTCCTCCCACAGGTCTCATCCGTAATCGAAGGCATCCTGAAGACTTCTTCAGCTCTCTCACCGCTGAGGTACTTGGTCAGCGCTCTCACCACTGCATGATGTCATCTGGTCTGGTAAGCACTCTCACTGCTGCTGAACATCTGATTCTTCAGTCCACATCTTTCCCCAATGTGGGAGGGAAGGCTAGCCTCTGGAGGACAGTACTGGCAACCTCCATACTAGCTGTTGCAGAAAGCCCAATTATTGTAACTAGTTAACTGAAGAAAATAACAGATGCCCCCTGAAGACTGAAAGGGCTTGAATTAAGTGGCCCAGGCCTGATGGCATGGCTTGAGCTTGAGCCCCTCCCCCATGGGGGGCTCCCAGTAGGCTGGAGCCTGCTCTGCTGCTCTCTCTCTCTCTTTCTCTATCAGCTCTGCATCTCTGAATCTCCAGACAAACTGGCAACATTGTCTCTTTATAAAGTTCCTAGCTAGACTCCTGATTGGTAGCAGGGATGGGGTGACATGTCTTCAAGTTGCGGAAGGACCTGTCAATCTGAACACTCGAGGCACAATTGGGTTGTGGAATTTGCACCTAAAATAATGTCCCAGTAAGCCCCATAAGCACTTGGGTGCTTACCCATGAGATGCAGTGAATGTCACTATGAGCTGGTGTGGGACAGCAAGAGGCATCAGACAATATAGGCAGGCATAAATTAATATTTATTTTGAAAAATAGCGGACTGGAAGGTGACAAAACAAAGACACAGAAAACAAAGTAAAACGAACTTTTGTTACAGCGTTAGAATTCAGCTAACTCCACTGTGGTGTCATCAGCTACACACACCCCCAATACTCTGCCTGACCTCCCTATGGAGACTCTTTTTATAGTAAAAATAAGTCAGGTGACAAGAAAACTCTGCCTTCAGTAGTTTAAATTTTAAACAAAACAATGATATAGAACATTTTATCTTCTATTGTGGTCCTAGGTTTATATCATTTGGAAATCCATCACTTAGACATATTTAAAACATAAAATAAACAGCAAATCACAGTATTTTATTCAGGGAAGCACTCTAGTGGTCCACCATCTCAACACACAGCATAAATGGAAGGATGATTTGGCCGGCTGGCCTTTAGATAAACACAGTTGTTGTCAAGAAAGGGGGACCTCAGAGCTAAACTGCCCAATAATGAAGCAAGAACCTCTTCGCTAACAAAATACCTCTTTTTGGAGTCGATTCAGCCCACAACACAGCCCGGTAAGCTTCATTTCCCCCGTGGGTGATACATTAAGCAAGTAAAAGGATTTAGAAGCATTGCAAACGCCCGGGTAGTACTTCGCGATAGTGCGAGCATTCGTGCGGTAAATGAAAGCCGCGGCTCCACACTATCTCTGACTCAAATTCACTCGACATTTAGTTTTCCTGTACCTTTTGTTTGAAGGTGAGTTTGTTACTTTAAACTCCTATTAGAAAATAAAAAAAAAGGTGTTTGTTTTTCATACCATTAGTATGCATACATAATATCCTCTGCTAAAATACATCATAGCGTGGTGCCGTCTTATTTATAAGCCTCAATACTCAATAAGCCCCCGACAATGTAGCGGTCATTTATTCTTGAATTCAGGGAATAAAGGGTTCCTTTCTGAGCTCAAGAAAGGGGGGGGTACGCTTATGTTATTACCCTGCTTTAAGGAACTAGAGTGCACAACATAAAAAGGAGGGGGGGGGACATAAGACGCAGACAGACATCAAGGTACAAAACAAGATGGGTGGCCAGCCCAACAAACAACATGATATGGACACAACGAATAACATAACAAATGTGCATTTCAGCTGAGTTTTAAAGCAGCGGTAGATAAATAAAAAGACAAAATAAAAAGGGTGGGGGTTATTATCCATCACATTCCTCCCCCTTCAAGACCAAACTTTTCATAGTTGGTTTCTGAAACTCAAAGGGCAATTACACTAACTGATAACAGGTCCTAAAAGGGAAAGATGGAGCCATAGCCCACCCTCTCCAGGGCTCCACCTCAGGGTCCCACATGAAACAACGTACACATAATTCACATAATACATGATATACCCGCCTTTTTAATTTCTTTTCTGGGAGTTCTACTGCATAGGTTACTGGACCCATACATTGCACTATCTTATAGGGGCCTTGCCATTTCATAAGTAACTTATTTTCAGAGGAGGGTAACAAAAGTAATACCATATCCCCCACCATAAACTCTTTATGTTTTGTTCCTTTTTCATACTGCTCTTTTTGTTTTCCTTGTTGGTAAAGGTTAACCTGGTGGGCTTTTTTGACATAATTTATCAATTTTTGCCATAATGTTTGCCAATATTCCAATGGTTCTACTATTTGTTGGTCAGTACTGTTTTCCCACTCTTCTTTTATAATGTCCAAAGAACCCCTTGGATTATGTCCATATAACAATTCAAATGGGTAAAACCCTGTAGATGATTGTGGGACCTCTCTGAAGGCAAACATGAGATAAGGGAGGTATATGTCCCATTTGTTACCCTCCTTGGTGACAAACGTACGTAACATTTTTTTTAAAGTTTAGTTAAACCATTCGACTAACCCATCAGTATGTGGATGATAGGGTGTAGTAAAGATAGCTTGAATACCAAGAGCCTGATACAGGTGTTGTAATAGTTTTGAACAAAAATTAGTACCTCTGTCTGTCAAAATAGTTCTAGGGAAACCCAATACAGATAAACATCTTTATTAATTCTTCTGCTATTTTGGTAGCAGTGATGGTATGGAGGGGAATTGCCTCTGGATATTTTGTAGCATAATCCACCACCATGAGAATAAAACGATTCCCCTTTTTAGTTTTAGGAAGTGGTCCTAACACATCCATGGCTATCCTTTCAAACACATTGGACACTAATGGCATGGATACTAGCGGTGCTTTGTCTTTACGCCCTATAGCTGCTACACGTTGACAATCAGGGCAACTTTTACAGTATTCTGCCACCTGTTCATGTATCCCAGGCCAATAAAACCAGTACAAAAGGCATTTTAGGGTGCGATTCCTATCCAAATGGCCTGCTAAAGGGATATCATGGGCAAGTGTCAGCAATTGCTGAAGGTATTGTGCAGGTACCATCAACTGCTCAACTACTTCCCCATTTTGTGGATTAGTACATACCCTATATAACCAGTCATTCTCAATCTTCTAATGGGTTTGGTGTGATTCATCTGACTTCTCTATAGGCAATACCTGTGGAAAAAAAGGCATTAGGGTTACATCATGCTTTTGGATATTTCTAAATTCTTTGTTGGATAAGTCACATTTCTTAGCTAATATTTCAAGTCCCGTATCTTTTTTAGTCCACATATATTTGTCCTTCTTTTTATTTCGTTTACTTTTCTTGTCTTTACCAACAGTTTGGAAAATATTATCTTCAAATGGGAATAACTCCCCCAATTCCTTTTCTTGCTTTCGTTCATGTGCCCGAGTGGTGACAGCTCCAATATTTGTGGTTAATAATGAATCAAAATACGGATAATCATGTCCAATGATTACAGGGACTGGCAAAGAAGGTACGATGCCCACTTTCATATTTAATAATGTCCCATTTATTTGGATCTCTAAGTCTCATAAGGGATACCAATGAACGTCCCCATGTATGCAATTGACCCCTGTAATTGGTTCTTCCTGGTTTAATTTTTCCACTAGAGAGGCATGGACCAGGGTCTGTTTACTGCCAGAGTCAACTAGTCCAGATACCACTGAATCCCCTGTTTGTACAGTTGTTACATAATGACCCCAGTTGGCAAGCACTAAGTGGATTGAGTCTACCTTCTTCTTTGGGCAGAACCTAGCAATATGTCCCTTCATTTTGCATTCATGACAAATAATATCATGGCTGTACCCCTTACTTATTTTACTGTGTTCCTTGCCCCCAGGAGATCCACTGGACTGACTTGCGGGTATCATTCTAGTAGGAGGAGACTTTGCTATGGCTGAGGAATTTCTCGGATTTACGAATGTCCTAGGTCGTTCGGGTCTAGCAGTTATATAATCCTCAGCCAGTAATATAGCTGCCTCAGAGGTTTCGGGGCGATGTTCTTTTACCCACAACTGTACTTCTTGTGGTAGCACCCGAACAAACTGTTCCAAAATAATGCTTTCCATAATCTGGACCACTGTCTTGGTATTGGGTTGCTGTCATTTATGGCATAAGTCATTTAATTGAATATATACATCTTGAGGGGTGTCAATGGTTTGATACTTATATGCTCTGAATCGTTGTTGATAAGTTTCAGTACATATGTCATATTTTTTAAGGATGGCTTGCTTAATATGGTCATAATCATTAATATGCGCAATTTCTGTATGGCAATAGGCTAATTGAGCTTTCCCAGTCAAATAGGGGGCCAACCTGACAACCCATTGATATCTATGCCATGCACAAGCAGTGGCCACCCTCTCAAATGTCAAGAGATATGCTTCAATATCATCAGAATCAGCCATTTTAACCAATTTTATATCTTTTTGTTCTACTGCAGGTGCTGGTGGTGGTCTTGTCATGCCTAGAGCCTGTATAGCACGTACGGTGTTGGTCCAACGAGCAGCATTCTCTGCACGGTCTCTCTCCTCTCTCTCCAGTTCCACTTGTCGCAGATGCAGCCAGTGGAGCAGCTCATGGGGGTTATCTGTGGGGTCTTCCTGTTCAAAACCAGCTGCTTGGGCGCCCCTGTCAGTAGGCTTCACGTCTTCCATCACCACGGTATCTCCTTCAGTTTCTGCCTTAGCCACCTTCCTGCATACTACTGGCTCCAGTCCAGTCAGTAAAGGCAAATCCAATTTTTGTACAATAGACCTTCTGGCTGAGACAGTACGCTCTCCTGCCTGTCCGGATGCATGCGATTAAGATCTGGTCACAGATCCAACAGTAGATCTCTTCAAAACCCACGACCCCACTTCTGACACCAAATGTGAGCTGGTGTGGGACAGCACGAGGCATCAGACAATATAGGCAGGCATAAATTAATATTTATTTTGAAAAATAGCAGACTGGAAGGCGACAAAACAAAGACACAGAAAACAAAGTAAAACAAACTTTTGTTACAGCGTTAGAATTCAGCTAACTCCGCTGGGGTGTCATCAGCTACACAGACCCCCCCCTATACTCTGCCTGACCTCTCTATGGAGACTCTTTTATAGTAAAAGTAAGTCAGGTGACAAGAAAACTCCACCTTCAGTAGTTTAAATTTTAAACAAAACAATGATATAGAACATTTTATCTTCTATTGTGGTCCTATGTTTATATCATTTGGAAATCCATCACTTAGACATATTTAAAACATAAAATAAACAGCAAAACACAGTATTTTATTCAGGGAAGCGCTCTAGAGGTCTGCCCTCTCAACATACAGCATAAATGGAAGGATGAATCAGCCGACCGGCCTTTAGATAAACACAGCTGTTGTCTTGAAAGGGGACCTCAGAGCTAATCTGCCCTGTAATGAAGCAAGAACCTCTTCGCTAACAAAATACCTCCTTTTGGAGTCGATTCAGCCCACAACACAGCCGGTAAGCTTCAGTTCCCCCGTGGGTGATACATTAAGCAAGTAAAAGGATTTAGAAGTGTTGCAAAAGCCGGGTAGTGCTTCGCGATAGTGCGAGCATTCGTGCAGTAAATGAAAGCCGTGGCTCCACACTATCGCTGACTCAAATTCACTCGATATTTAGTTTTCCTGTACCTTTTGTTTGAAGGTGAGTTTGTTACTTTAAACTCCTATTAGAAAAAAACAAAAGGTGTTTGTTTTTCATACCATTAGTATGCATACATAATATCCTCTGCTAAAATACATCATAGTGTGGTGCCGTCTTATTTATAAGCATCAATATTCAATAAGCCTCCGACAATGTAGCGGTCATTTATTCTTGAATTCAGGGAATTAAGAGTTCCTTTTTGAGCTCAAGAAAGGGGGTGGGGTTATTCTTATGTTATTAACCTGCTTTAAGAACTGGAGTGCACAACGTAAAAAGGGGGGGGGGGACATAAGACGCAGTCAGTCATCAAGGTACAAAATAAGATGAGTGACCAGCCCAACAAACAACGTGATATGGACACAACGAAAAACATAACACATGTGCATTCCGGCTGAGTTTTAAAGCAGCGGTAGATAAATAAAAAGACAAAATAAAAAGGATGGGGCTTATTATCCATCACATTCCTCCCCCTTCAAGACCAAACCTCTCATATTTGGTTTCTGAAACTCAAAGGGAATTACACTAACTGATAACAGATCCTAAAAGGGAAAGATGGAGCCATAGCCCACCCTCTCCAGGGCTCCACCTCGGGGTCCCACATGAAACAACGTACACATAATTCACATAATACATGATATACCCACCGTTTTAATTTCTTTTCTGGGAGTTCTACTGCATTGGTTACTGGACCCATACATTGCACTATCTTATAGGGGCCTTGCCGTTTCATAAGTAACTTATTTTCAGAGGAGGGTAACAAAAGTAATACCTTATCCCCCACCATAAACTCTTTATGTTTTGTCCCTTTATCGTACTGCTCTTTTTGTTTTCCTTGTTGGTAAAGGTTAACCTGGTGGGCTTTTTTGACATAATTAACAATTTTTGCTATAATGTTTGCCAATATTCCAATGGTTCTACTATTTGTTGGTCAGTACTGTTTTCCCACTCTTCTTTTAAAATGTCCAAAGGACTCCTTGGATTATGTCCATATAACAATTCAAATGGGGAAAACCCTGTAGATGATTGTGGGACCTCTCTGAAGGTGAACATGAGATAAGGGAGGTATATGTCCCATTTGTTCCCCTTCTTGGTGACAAACTTAAGTTACATTTTTTTTAAAGTTTAGTGAAACCGTTCGACTAACCCATCAGTATGTGGATGATAGGGTGTAGTAAAGATAGCTTGAATACCAAGAGCCTGAGACAGGTGTTGTAATAGCTTTGAACAAAAATTAGTACCTCTGTCTGTCAAAATAGTTCTAGGGATACCCAATACAGATAAACATCTTTATTAATTCTTCTGCTATTTTGATAGCAGTGATGGTACGGAGGGGAATTGCCTCTGGATATTTTGTAGCATAATCCACCACCATGAGAATAAAATGATTCCCCTTTTTAGTTTTAGGAAGTGGTCCTACCACATCCATGGCTTTCCTTTCAAACACATTGGACACTAATGGCATGGATACTAGCGGTGCTTTGCCTTTACGCCCTATAGCTGCTACATGTTGACAATCAGGGCAGCTTTTACAATATTCTGCCACCTGTTCATGTATCCCAGGCCAATAAAACTGGTACAAAAGGCGTTTTAGGGTGCGATCCCTATCCAAATGGCCTGCTAAAGGGATATCATGGGCAAGTGTCAGCAATTGCTGACGGCATTGTACAGGTACCATTAACTGCTCAACTACTTCCCCATTTTGTGGATTAGTACATACCCTATATAACAAGTCATTCTCAATCTTCTAATGGGGTTGGTGTGATTCACCTGACTTCTCTATAGGCAATACCTGTGAAAAAATAGGTATTAGGGTTACATCATGCTTTTGGATATTTCTAAATTCTTTGTTGGATAAGTCACATTTCTTATCTAATATTTCAAGTCCCATATCTTTTTTAGTCCACATATATTTGTCCTGCTTTTTATTTCATTTACTTTTCTTGTCTTTACCAACAGTTCCGAAAATATTATCTTCAAACGGGAATAACTCCCCCAATTCCATTTCTTGTTTTCGTTCTTGTGCCCAAGTGGTGACAGCTCCAATATTTTTGGTTAATAATGAATCAAAATATGGATAATCATGTCCAATGATTACAGGGACTGGCAAAGAAGGTATGATGCCCACTTTCATATTTAATAATGTCCCATTTATTTGGATCTCTAAGTCTCGTAAGGGATACCAATGAACATCCCCATGTATGGACTTGACCCCTGTAGTTGGTTCTTCCTGGTTTAATTTTTCCACCAGAGAGGCATGGACCAGGGTCTGTTTACTGCCAGAGTCAACTAGTCCGGATTCCACTGAATCCCCTATTTGTACAGTTGTTACATAATGACCCCAGTTGGCAAGCACTAAGTGGACTGAGTCTACCTTCTTCTTTGGGCAGAACCTAGCAATATGTCCCTTCATTTTGCATTCATGACAAATAATATCATGGCTGTACCCCTTACTTATTTTACTGTGTTCCTTGCCCCCAGGAGATCTACTGGACTGACTTGCAGGTATCATACTAGTAGGAGGAGACTTTGCTATGGCTGAGGAATTTCTCGGATTTACGAATGTCCTAGGTCGTTGGGGTCTAGCAGTTACATAATCCTCAGCCAGCTGTATAGCTGCCTCAGAGGTTTCGGGGTGGTGTTATTTTAACTACAACTGTGCTTCTTGTTGTGGCACCCAAACAAACTGTTCCAAAATAATTATTTCCATAATCTGGACCACTGTCTTGGTATTGGGTTGTAGCCATTTATGGCATAAGTCTTTTAATTGAATATATACATCTTTAGGGGTGTCAATGGTTTGATACTTATATACTCTGAATCATTGTCGATAAGTTTCAGTACATATGTCATATCTTTAAAAGATGGCTTGCTTAATAAGGTCATAATCATTAATATGAGCAATTTCTGTATGGCTATAGGCTAATTTTTTTTTTCATTTAGTTGTTTAACCAGGTATAGCACACAAAGCTGAAAGCTTTTTTAAAGGAGCGACCTGGGAGCACAAGGAGGTTAAGTGACTTGCTCAGGGCCACACAGTATGCAAGTGGAAGCTGTGGGATCCAAACCCAGGTCTGGTCTGCTGGATGTCACCAAATTTGCAGCTCAGAGCCTTAGACCACTGCGCTATACTGCCTCCTGATTGAGCTTTCCCAGTCAATAGGGGGCCAACCTGAAAACCCATTCATCTCTGGGCCATGCACAAGCAGTGGCCACCCTCTCAAATGTCAAGAGATATGCTTCAATATCATCAGAATCCACCATTTTAACCAATTTTTTATCTTTTTATCCTGCCACAGGTGCTGGGGGTGGTCTTGTCATGCCTTGAGCCTGTATAGCATGTATGGTGTCGGTCCAGCAAGCAGCATTCTCTGCACGGTCTCTCTCTCCCTCTCTCTCTCCCTCTCTCTCCTCCCTCTCTCTCCCTCTCTCTCACTCCAGTTCCACTTGTCACAGACACAGCCAGCAGAGCAGCTCATGGGGGTTCTCTGGTGGGTCTTCCTGTTCAAAACTGGCTGCTTGGGCACCCCCTGTCAGTAGGCTTCACGTCTTCCATCACCACGGTATCTCCTTCAGTTTCTGCCTTAGCCACCTTCCTGTGTACTACTGGCTCCAGTCCAGTCAGTAAAGGCAAATCCAATTTTGGTACAATAGACCTTGTGGCTGGGACAGTCCGCTCTCCTGCCTTGTCCGGATGCATGCGATTAAGATTTGGTCACAGATCCAACAGTAGGTCTCTTCAAAACCCACGACCCCACTTCTGACACCAAATGTGAGCTGGTGTGGGACAGCACGAGGCATCAGACAATATAGGCAGGCATAAATTAAAATTTTTTTCAAAAAATAGCGGACTGGAAGGTGACAAAACAAAGACACAGAAAACAAGGTAAAACGAACTTTAATTACAGTGTTAGAATTCAGCTAACTCCGCTGGGGTGTCATCAGCTACACAGACCCCCTATACTCTGCCTGACCTCCCTTTGGAGACTCTTTTTATAGTAAAAGTAAGTCAGGTGACAAGAAAACTCCGCCTTCAGTAGTTTAAATTTTAAACAAAACAATGATATAGAACATTTTATCTTCTATTGTGGTCCTATGTTTGTATCATTTGGAAATCCATCACTTAGACATATTTAAAACATAAAATAAACAGCAAAACACAGTATTTTATTCAGGGAAGTGCTCTAGAGGTCCACCCTCTCAACACACAGCATAAATGGAAGGATGATTTGGCTGGCCGGCCTTTAGATAAACACAGTTGTTGTCAGAAAAGGGGACCTCAGAGCTAAACTGCCCTGTAATGAAGCAAGAACCTCTTCACTAACAAAATACCTCCTTTTGGAATCGATTCAGCCCACAATACAGCCCGGTAAGCTTCAGTTCCCCCGTGGGTGATACATTAAGCAAGTAAAAGGATTTAGAAGTGTTGCAAACGCCCGGGTAGTGCTTCACAATAGTGCGAGCATTCGTGCGGTAAATGAAAGCCGTGGCTCCACACTATCGCTGACTCAAATTCACTCGATATTTAGTTTTCCTGTACCTTTTGTTTGAAGGTGAGTTTGTTACTTTAAACTCCTATTAGAAAATAACAAAAGGTGTTTGTTTTTCATACCATTAGTATGCATACATAATATCCTCTGCTAAAATACATCATAGCGTGGTGCCATCTTATTTATAAGCCTCAATACTCAATAAGCCTCCGACAATGTAGCGGTCATTTATTCTTGAATTCAGGGAATAAAGGGTTCCTTTTTGAGCTCAAGGAAAGGGGGGGGGGGTTATGCTTATATTATTACCCTGTTTTAAGGAACTGGAGTGCACAATGTAAATGGGGGGTGGAACATAAGATTCAGTCAGACATCAAGATACAAAACAAGATGGGTGGCCAGCCCAACAAGCAACATGATATGGACACAACGAAAAACATAACACATGTGCATTCCGGCTGAGTTTTAAAGCAGCGGTAGATAAATAAAAAGACAAAATAAAAAGGGGGGGGGTTATTATCCATCACTGTCCCAGAAGTCCTGGCTATCTATTGCTGCAATTCCAATTGGCTGTACTGCTGGCAATGGCTGCTTAACCCACTGTCCTTTATAGCAGATTAGATACAGTCCTGAATAATGTCCTGGTGCAGCCAGAAAGAAGTAATTATTTGCCACACAGTTCTATAGCTTAAAGGCTGTACTTGCAGTTGCTGCACAGTTGAAAAACATGGCTCTTTTACTTTTCCTGTTGCTACTGCACTTATGGAAGCTCCCCTTGCAGCAGCTGACATGCTGACACACACAGTCCCAGATACTGGAATTGCCAGGGAAACAGTACTCATTTTAACTTTAAACACTTGTCCCCACGTGCACAGTATATTCCCAACAAGCAGCAACAGTTCCATTTTGTAAAACATTTTAATTCTTTACTTTTCGGCTAGAGCTGAACATAGCTACCCTGAGGCAGCCTAACACATTGTTATGCATTATTCAGATGACTGGGGCCCTGCACAGGCATACTGAAATGAGCCCTGGTCAGAACTCCTTTAATTCCCATCTGAGTGGTCCCCCAGCAGGCTGTCCGTGGTCACGGGGTCCCAAATAGGTGGAAGAGATCCCGGGACCCACGACACAGTCCCTGAGGTGACCACAAAACAAAGCTGCTCCACATCAAAGGTGCTTAGCATGCCAGCAAACTCCCCTGCCTGGGCCTTGCTTACTTTTGCAGTGGGAGCTCGCGGTTATCAGATTTAAGCCCGAGGACTGGATTTTCATTTGACTGCAAGCTGGGGCACACACGGGGACAAACAGGACCTGGGAAGCCAGAAAAATTAGAGGCCAAGTCAGGAGAAGCCTGAGAGACAGCATGAGAAGGACAGAACAAAACAGGGTAAGGTAACCCCAGACTGGCATTTCTAGGAACCCCCATTTGCAAGGGGGTTACATATATAAACTTTGTAATTCAATTGTTACTACTCTTTGCTGTCCAATGTTTGTATTTTGTGTATTAAACTGTTATAAAATATTAATAAGATGTCTCAAGTCCTTTAAGTATGATACTGAATTTTCTGTAACCGGTTTGCAGTGGAAATCTACAAAAATAGATAATGGTTCCATTTTTGAATCTTGCAGAAATAATTAGTCTCTCTGGTGGTTTATGAAGATGTTTATGTATTTTGGGGAGTATGTGAAAAAGGGGGATTTTTTTGGCTTTTAAGTTTTAATGCTTTTGCTACCTATTCTGGTATCCAATTATTTTCTTTTGCTTCCTCTATCATATTTTTAATGCCATTTCATAGGGTTTCAAAAGGAATGGTATCAACTTCCTGATAATTAACTCCATCATTCAATTGTCTAAAACATTCTGCTCTGTAATCTTCTTTATTTAAAATCTCAATCTCACCTCCTTTATCTGCCTCCTTTATGATTATGGTGTTATCTTCATCTTAGGCTGTTAAAGCTTCAAATTACTGTTAGGTCAAATAAAATTCCTTTGTTGTGTCTCACTTGGCTTAGTTATCACATCTATATCCTTTTTGACCATGCTATGTAGGTTTCAGTGTTGGGTGGTATTGGCCCTGGTGTCAAAATAGGGGATTTTATTTTAAGATTCTCCCTTAATGTTCTATCTTTTTCACTGCTGCCCTGTTTTTAATTGTTGGAGGTATATTGTTATGAAAGTGTTGTTATCCTTAATTTTCTGAAAAAAGTTTCATGTCCAATTTTAGCTCAAAAATATTTATTTTTTTATTTATGCAAAGGCTTAAACCCTTATTCAAAATCTGTTCTTCCAGTGACCTCAGTATTTTGTTGGATAAGTTAAAGACTAAGGATTTTTCTTTATTTGTTGTCACATTTCATGTATTTTAGTAGTGCTTTCTGGTGTTATCTCTAAAGTGGATGTCCTAGACTGTGGTTGACTCCCCATCCACCCACCAGCCTCCCCCCCCCGCCTCTCCAGATTATAAATACAGCCTATAATCAGCTTCTTAGTATTGCCAAGGACAATTTCTACAAAGAGATTCTCACATCTGGATGTTAATATCTCTGTCTTTAGCTCTTTTAGTACAAATTGTTCCCTTGTGTACATAATTATACCCCCCATTACCCTGTCTATCTTTCCCAATAATTCTAATGTCCCCAATATGAAACAAATTATTAATTACATTAGGGCTTAGCCAAGATTTGGTTATCATTATTACATCTGGGGCACCATGCTTCCAGTTCATGTTTTCTTTTTTTGGCAATAAACTGAAAATATTCAAATGTGCCAATTTCAGTCCTGTTGTAGCAAATCAGTTTTTTACAGTGTTATACTCAGGGCTCCTGGTGTTCTGTGGCAGAATTTTCTGATTTCTGCGGCAGGACTCCTTGACTTCTGTGGCAGCATTTTCTGATTTCTGTGGCATGATTTATTCATTTCTCTGGCAGAATGCAGTCCTGTCATTGACTAAATATGATGTGATGTCATTGATGACATCATATGCTGAGCATAGAGGAGGGGCTTCAGGATAAACGAGGTGGGAAAGAAAGCCTGACACTATGGAAAAACAATATATTTATATGAAAATTCATCAAAAACAATGAACTCTGTGGCACTATATATATTCTGTGGCATGATACAAATTCTGCAGCAAATTCCGCAACCGTAGAACCGCTGAATTCCAGGGGCCCTGGCTATACTCCATGGGAAAAGTAGTGACCCTACTCATTACTCTATCCTTAAATCAACCATTTTTTCCCTACTGCATTTAAGTTTGTTAAAAATAAATCTATTAAAGATGAGCCACTGTGTGCATTACAGGTACATACACCTTCTTTATCACTTGATGTTTTACAGTTAATATAAGAACTAATTCCAAAGAAGTGGGGTTTAATTATAGTCCAGCCTTTCTATATTTTTTATTATATTTTTTTGTCTGTGATTCACCCTCATTTAAGAGGTTCTTATTTAGAATAATAATCCCTCCTTCATTGTTAATATCAGAATATAGATTTAGGCCCAGATATTCAAACTGCGCCATAAAAGTGAGCAACAGCAGGAGGAGCAAGCACAAGTCCACTGCGCCCATGCGCAATAAGCGCAATATTCAAACACTGCACAGGTCAAGCTGCGTCTGCAGCACATGACTGAATATTGCACCAACTGCACCATTGCGCAACCAGGTATGTGCAGTGACACAGTTCAGATGTGCACTAGGACAACCAGGGATGCTCAGTGGAGCAGGGCAGCAGTGAAACAGCACAAGCAGGGATGCACAGGGACAGGATGCAGAGGCCCACCACCCATGCTACAGAGAGGCAGAGGAGCACACAGAAGAACAGACATTTCCCCCCACACCCCATGCACTGCACAACCGGGGGAGAGCTGGAATAACCACCGGCCCATGGATACCAGCAAGAAACCCACAGTCAGGGCCTGGTACCCCAGCACATCCACTGGCAAGCTATGACTGGCACACAAGGAGGTCTGACCACCCCATGCCACACCATCCCACCAATGCAGAGCACACCCTGCACCGTGATCCCCAGACACCCTGCCCAGGAGCAGCGTCCACTAGTGCAGTACACCCCATGAATGTCACCACCCCCACTGTGACAATGCAACCCTGTGCACCACAGAACCATGCAAGGCAGCCCCACCATGAGCACCCGTCAGTGGGTGACAGCAGACAGCGATGCAACGACTGCATATACAGTACCACCATGCACGTCCCCCCGAGGTACAGCTGAGAGACCGATCATGCGTCGGCACATGAGGTACCCCACACATGATGGGGCATGCCCAGGACCCCACCACCAGTGGTACAGCACCCTGCACACCCTCCCAAGGACACACCCCGATCCAGTACTGGCCACACCAGCCAGCGCAGACACCCACAGTGGTGCATGGAAGCATGCACCATGCAGGATGCAACACAGTGCATGGACAAACACCCACCCATACCCAAGGGCACACCAACACAGGGACACAGTAGAGGGTCAACCAAGCCCCCAGTGTGTGGTCACGGAAACTGTGTACACATGGCCAGCACCCCTACATGGCACAGGAGTGCCAGCCACCCTGCACAGGCACCATGGAGCTGTACGTCACCAGCATGTGCCCAGAGCACAAGTGACAGTGGAGCACATCCCCTGCAACACACACAAGCGACAGCATGGAGGTGGGACAACAACAGCAGAGGCCGCAGTGCCACCCGAGGCAGATATGCACTACACCAGTGACAGGAGGCAACCTGGCATTGCGCTGAGTACAGTGACTGTCCAGCGTGGACAGCCACCACTTACATGCCAGTGGACTGTGCAGGTCACAGACATGCAAGGGTGTCAGCTGCACAGGCCATGGACGGTCTGACAGGTGCACCATGGACACAGTGCATGCACCATGGACCACTGCACACAGTCATCCAGTGCACAGGGAACAACACACAAACCACAGACAGTGACTGATAGCTACTCCCACACCATAGTCACTTCCCCTATGGACACACACATGCCCATGACTGCACCACCCCTGATGCCATGCACACCACTGCAGCTGAGCACCTTTAGCCCACTGCAAATCAGAGACCACCACAGTAGGCCTAACAAAACAAATGTATTTTAAAAGATAGAAAACAACTATTTACAAATATGTACAAAAGGTTGGGGGTGAGGGCCACAAACCAGGTGGTGGTGGGTAAGGAGCAAGGGTGAACAAATGGTAGAGGGAAGGAGGGGTGTGAGAGTGGGTCCAGGGGGTAGGAGAAATCATGGGGTGAAAGATGTTCAGTGGGAGCCCCACTACCCCCTCTGAAGGCGCCTCCCGCCATGCCTCCTTCAGACTCCCAGCAGGTCGATTCGCTGTAAAATCTCCAGGAAGGCCCTGGCCACTTGCAGTATCTCTTGCAGCACCCACTCTGTGTTCTGCAACCACCATCCACCTTGGACAGGGAGCAGAGTCAATAGGTGTGAATGCACAGCCCACTGCAGCCCACCCACTGTGCATGGCATACGGCCATGGGACATGCCTCTGTGATGGTGTGCAACCACCCACAGTGATTGTGTCCACAAGACCTGCCAACCAAGGTGCACACAGCCATGCAGACTGCTGCACACACCCACCGCCCAAGTCCCACACAGCACCACCATGGTTGTACAGTGACATGGCTATGCAGTGCGAAGGCAGTGGCACAGCCATGTACCCTGTATATGCATGGACCACCATTGATGCACTCCCAGACATGCAGTGCCCCTGGATAGTGCTGACTGTATCATGTTGCATGCATGGCAGTGGTGTCAATGGATGGTGGCCATGCCCTGCCGCCCGCCCTGTTACACAGCATGCACTAAAAATCCTGGATGTAAGGCACTCGCCATCATCAGGCTGGTCCCGGCACTGGTCTGGTATGGTTGCTCTTGCATCCTGACGTGCCTCACACCACAGCCTCCCCTCCCTGGCATGCCAGAGCTCCTCAGGGCCTAGGGTGCAAACATGGAGAGAGGAACATCAGTAAACTCTGGTAGCAAAGTCCCTCCACCCCCAGGTGTGTGCGATCCCACACAGCCATACCCATCTTCCCCCCAACCCTATACCACCACCGTGGCCCACACTGGATGCCCCCAATGTGCTGGATACATGCCACTGCGATACCTGTATGGATGTAAACAGTGTATGGATGGGGCACCTACCTGGCCATGGAACCACACCCCTCCTGGAGCATGCCCACAGGCAGGCAAGCCTGTCTGGGTCCCTATGCTGCAGGTCCCCATACTGATGCCTGCACTGCTCTGCCATGTGCTGGATGCCCATTGCCTCCTCCAGGGCCACTGCCACCTCCTCCCACATGGCACTCATGGCCCTGTCCAGGGGTGCCTCCCCAAAGAGTGCAGCAGCATGGAGCTCCACCAGGGACACTAGGTTAGCCAGTTTGACCTGGTTCCAGATTGGTGCCCATCTCCGTGCCATCCTCCAAGCATTGAGTATCAAAATGGTGCTCTGTAGCGACGTCCGCCATGTGCAGATGCTGTGTGGTACTGTGCTGCCATTCCCCATCGCACTGTCATCGAACAGCGCGATAGAGGTGCACCCATGCAGATGCATAGCACTTAGGGGCAAAGGTCGGCACTGGGTCATGGGTCTCTTGTACACGGACCGCCACAGCACGATTGGTACTCATCGCATGTAGCACGGGGAGGGCACCTGTGTGGCACTTCCTGTAGTGGCCTACCATGCTGTGGCTCCACGTTGCCTACAGTGCCCCAGTGCCAGAGCACCATACATGTGAACCGTGCAGTAGTGCCACTGGCACAATGGTGGCTGTGCCCTGCACTGCCTCCCGTGCACAGCACGTCAGCAGCACAGCAGGTGTCAACATCAGCACCCCAGGCATGCGCCATGCACGTGCACTATGCACGTCACAGAAATTAGCCCTTGCCTGAGCACGTTCAACACAATTGAGCAAGGCGCAACAGTGCGATATTTAGTCGGCATATGCAAATCAGCTCATCAGTGATTCAATGGCGCAGATACTGCATTAGCATCCACTTAAAACTGCACCTCACCTCATTTGCATGCGTTGCGCTATATAAATGTGACATTGGGCTGCAGAAGCCATAGTCTGGTATTGCAGTCTATTGTGGTGAGTTGCATGCTGTTTGGGAGTGTGGACTGTGGTGTGTGAGAGATGCATGGGACTGCACAGTCAGAGGTAACACCTGTCATTCCCACAGGATCAATGATGAGCAATCATGAGGTGGAGGAGGAGGAATAGCGACGTGGGAGGAAGAGGAGGACAAACTTCACCAAGGCAGAAACAGATGCCCTGTTTGAGGCCTACCTTGACCAGGAGCCGCTGCTCAGTGGAGAGCGGGGAACACCACAGGCCCGTGCTGCTGCATGGGGAGAGGTGGGGCGTGCCATCAACCAGCATGGCAGCCACCAGTGGTCCGTGCAGGAATGCAAGAGGAAGGTGGGCTCAGACAGGAGGAGGATTATGGATAAGATGGCTGCCAACAGGGCAGTATGGGCTACGACTGGTGGGGGACAGCCGGACATGCAATGCCTGACCCCACAAGAAGAACAGGTTGCTGGCAGCATGTGGCGTTGTGCCATCAAGGAGGTTCCAGGTGGTGGATTCAAGATGGGTGGTACCCCATCACTGCATGGTAGGTCCTGATCTGTCGCTGAGGGGGATGACACAGGGTAGGGCAGATACATTAATGCTTCTGTGTTCCCTTACAGCTCCTTAGCATCTACATGGGTCAGCAGTGGTGGGCTCATTCACTGAGGGCAATACTCTGGACACAGAGGAGGGCCCATCCACCTCCACAGGTGTCCGAGGGTCAGGACAACAGTGGGCCCACCTGACTGTCCATACTGATGTTGGTGGAGCAGGTGTGGAGGAGGCCCTGCCCATGTCCCAGCATGCCAGCATCCATAGATGCCAGCATGCTGAGACTCGGACTGGTGCTGGATCCATCACTGATGATGATGGAGCTCACATCATGGACAGTGATACGTGTGGGCCGCAGGATGGCCCCACAGCAGGATACAGCATGGGCATAGCCGTGGGTGGTGCCACCATGGAGGCCTGTGTGACATCACAGTCCCAGCCTGTGCCTGTCTGCACCAGTGGGGCAGCACTGGTGTGTCCAGGAGAGTGGGGCTGTTGTGGCCACTGCAGTGGCACCATTGAGCCCTAGAGAGTGGCAGCCTGAGGGGCAGTGTCAGCAGTCAGCCAATGGCCATGGGGGGGACAGTGTCAGGGGCGGCATCAGTGCACCACCTGTGGACGTGCCCAGGCATGGCCCTGGTGTGCAGCACCCAACCTCAAGGGGTGCTGCCCATCATGGCCATGAACACCATGAGGGACAGCATGCCAATCAGGCAGATGACCTCTTAGATGAGCACACCCACATACTCCATGATTCAGTCGATCACCAGTTGCGGCTTGTGATGGCGGTGGATGCACTCAATGCGGTCCTGTGCCAGGCAGAGGAGCGGCACAGCAGGGACACTGGTCTGCTCCTGGCAGGGATGGACCAGCTGCGGGAGGATGTGACTGCCACCATTGACAGGCAGACACAGGCAATCACAGCTGTCATGGCCACAATGGGCACACAGTTATTTGCCCATGCATTGCAGACACAGCGCAGTGCAATGTCCACCCCCCCATTCCCAGCGTCATGCGACACCATCCTTGTCAACACCGGGTTCAGCTGTGGGCATCCTGAGTACGCCTGGCACAGGCATGTTTGGTGAGCTGCAGACCCCTGCTTGAGAACAGTCATGTTCACACAGCAGAACCCCTGGGGAACCTTTGGTGCCACCCCATGAGGCCATTGGTCAGCCTGTCACTGCTGGCAGGTCTCAGTGGGGCCGCCCATGCATCCGTGGTGGCCGTGGTACTGTGCCATGTGACTGACCTGACTCCCACCATGGCTACTGTCTGACGCTGCCCTGTGTGCAGTGTGTTGTTCAATGTGCAATGCATGAGTGGGGTACTCGGCCCTGCACACACACACACACACACACACACGTTCCATCTGCACACCCTCCTGGCTGCTGACCACTGTGGCATGTGCATGATGATGCCTGCATTGCTCTGACTGCCACTGTGCAGTGGTGCCCAGCGTCTGACACACGCACAATGACAGGCACTGGGCATGGTGGTCTGTGGATGCGTGTGTGGCCAAGGGTGGTGTTTGGGGTCGACATGCCTCCTACCCTTTATGCATGTCTTGTGAGGGTGTGTGTGTGTGTGTGTGTGACTGCGTGCCATGTTAGACCTTGCCCATCCCTGATGGCATGTGCGGTTCCATACTCACCCAATTCCCTTTACGACATGCACCTCTGGGGTTTGTCCATGCATGTTTGTGGGTTGTGCCCTTGCCATTGGTGGTTGCACATGGCCCCATGACTTACCTGGGTTGGTTGAAGTGCTCCCCTGTGATGGTGTCCTGGTGTAGCTATGCCATCTGGATCAGTCGGGGGTTCCTTCGACCAAGGAGGGCTGCCCCTCACCATCTGCACCAGTGTCCTCATCGTTCCCATCGCTGTCCCCCTCTCGACCTGTACAGCTATTCCACAGTTGTTGGCCATGTTGTGCAGGATGCAACAACAGGGCAGGAATAGCCCACAGGCCTTTGAGGGGCTGTACTGTAGGGCACCACCAGACATGTCCAGGCAATGGAAACATGCTTTCAGCATCCCAAACACCCACTCGATGACAGTGCATCTGATGGCATATGCCTCATTGTAGCATTGCTGCAATGGGGTCATGGGCCACCAGTATGGTGTGAGCAGCCATGGACAGAGTGGGTATCCGTTGTCACCTGTGTGTAGATGGTGGACATTAGTTTGGAGATCAGCTTTGCCCTGCCATGGGCCATCTAGGCCAGTACCCATATCACCTCTGACTATGCCCCTCCCAAGATCCATGTCTTTCTGCATGATTTGCATACTCACCCACTTGGTGGCCAGTGGGGATGTCCCCACTCTTGAACCTGTGGCACAGTGCAGACTGGTGCCAGATGAAGGCATCATGTGCTCCCTCAGGGTGCATGGCACAGACATTGGTTATGCACCCCCTGGCATCGCACACCACCTGGCAGTTGATGCTTGCATACCCCTTCCGATTTATGTCTGCTGCACCTTCGGGGCCAGGTGGTGTGTGGATGGCCACATGGGTGCAGTCAATGGCCCCGACCATGCCAGGCATACATGCTACCCTATAGAACTCTTGTATGTGTGCTGTGCGCTCCACCGGTGTGCTGGGGAAATGGATGTACTCTGCAGCATGTGGCAGCAGTGTGCTGAGGAATTGGGTGAGTAGGCGTGATGTGGTCGACTGGGTTATGCCTGTCATGTCCCCTGTTGGTCTTTGGAAGGTACCCATGGTGAGCAGGCACATGACAGCTGTCACTTTTGTCTCCACTGACAGAGCATGGATGTGACATGTGGGTGCCTGCATCACATCACTGTACAGCTCACAGAGCTGCCTCAGGATCACCTGGTTCAGGCGGTACCAGACCACTCTCTCAGTGTCACTTTACAGCTCGAAGCTGGCACGGGCTCGGTACTGCCTGTTGGGGGCATCCCGCTGACAGGCCCTTCCACGGCCATGCCTCCTGCTGCCTGCCTTCTCACACCCCTCATTACTTCCTCCATCTGAATGGTGGTGCTGGTCATGTCCCTGGCTTGTGTTACCCCCCTGGCAGCTGTATTACCGTTCTCCCCACTGTCCTGTCTGCTACTTACCCTGCACTGGGAACACCTCCCAGAATTGGACGTCCTGCCCACTGTCAGTGCCCTCAGTCCTATGTGGCACTTCCCCTTTTCTCCTGCACAGTGGCACAGGCTCCCCACTCCTTCCCTGTTCCTGGTGGTTTCCAGGTGCTCTGTCCTGCTTCTGCCCTGTTCTGCTCACAGCTACTGTGTGCCTGGTTGCAGTCTGCTGACTCCTACATCTGGCTTTCCTGTAGCATTCTTGGCCTCTCTCTTGTTCCTTTTTATTTTGGATCATTTCTGCTATCACGCAACTTCTGTTTGCTCCCCTATTGTGCATGGCACATGCTGTTGAATATTGCACTGCACCATTTATTCATGGTTCCTCCCCTTCAGTTGCGCATGCATTCATTACCATTGCACTCTTGCGCATTGCGATTTGGGGGGGCACAGCTGCCTTACGCTGAATATCGCACAATGGTGCTTTTTCGAACTTGTGCTGGCACATCCTGGTTGCGCATGGCACAACCCTTTTGAATATCAGGGCCTTAATGTTTTTTATTTTACCTCTCAGAAATCTTGCATTAAAGTTTCATCATGCCACATACAGTATACATCTTGTTCTGAATATCTGTCCATTATATTTTGGAGTGTTTATCCAACCATATTCCAAGTAATACTATAATCTGTTTACAAATTTTGTGTGGGAAAATATACATTTATGAAGATCACATTAATATTTTTTCCTATGACCTTAACCCCTAGAATATTGTCTTAATTTGTCTCAGTCTTTTGGATTTTAACATCTTGTTGAAGTTTTATAGCCATTAATTAGCCCATTTTTTGTTCACCTTTTGTTTGATAATTTTATGGCCTTTGTAATAAATGTTTCATAATTAGGTAATTTCGTGGGAAGTGCTGCTAACCATGTTTTCCAGATAAGAATTTTATCAAATGTACCTATAAATGCCATACAATCAGTGTTCAAATTTTGAAAATAATCACTCTGTGTTCCATGATAAAATCTGCCAATGTGTTTTACTTTATGTACAGTGCATCTTGTTGTAAAATTAACTTAGCAGGTTTAGCTGGTCATCCTCTCACCTTTGGTAATGTTGCAGATGCATTGTTTTGAACAAGACTACTAGGCTGCAATACTTCATCATGACCTGTTGTTTCTGTTTATTTATTGTTGTTATTTGAGGTCATTTACCTGTCCTAAAAGTCTCACTAGGATCATAGAAGTATTATTCCATTTCATTCATTCATTCATTCATTTATTTTGAAATTGCAGGTAAGTACTCTGGAATATACATTTCATTTTCAGGTATGACCATAAGTCAAATAAAGGTACAACATTCAGATATACATGTTTTAACAGTATAAAAATACAGAAATAACAGTAATACAATACATTCATTTACATACACGGTCATTCAAACTTTTAAAATGATTAAAATCTACCATGTTGAAGGTATCAGCAGATGTAGATTGCTTAACACTGAGAGGTAAGGTGTTCCAGACAGAAGCAGCACAGTAGACAAAGGTTCTCATGCCTGCATTTGATTATATGTGGGGCAAGACCAGCTGAGACTTTGTAGATGCGCATGACTCATAAATGGAAGCATATTTGATAACTGAGTTTCATAAAAAGACTGGGATTCCAGTATTTATTATTCTGAATGTAAAGTGGGACACTGAAATCCTGTAATTATTCTGTACAAAAAAACAATTCAGTTGATTTAGTGTTTGGCAGTGGTGTGTACGATGGGGAGCCAAGAGGTTAAACTTCCCTGTTTTATTTAATAATGTTTCTTTTCTAGATGCAGTACAAGCAGGAGTAGTATTAATGTCCAACGATGCATAATTCAATATTGGGAGGAGATTTTGTTGAGCGATAGTAAGACATGTTTTTTTGTTAAAAAATGTTGCAGTTGGTATAATGTTCCTATCTTTTCATGTAACTTTGAAGTGACTTTGTCCATGTGCGCAATGAATTTTAATCATGGGTCGAAAGTCATACCTAAATATTTAAACAAATCTACAGTCTCAATTGGACTTTCACCCTGTGAAAAAAACTGTAAAGTCACTTGACTTTTTTTTATTTTAACATCAGATCCAAAGAACATGGCTTTAGTTTTTATTTTATTTAAAACCAGATTATTCTGACAAAACTAATTTAGAATTTTAGAAAACTCACTGCTTAGTGTAGAATTGACTTCTAGAACAGATGTACTATGAGACACCAATGCTGCATCATCTGCGTAGAGTATTCGGTCACAGTTGTGTGGTACTTTTGAAATAAGTTCAATAAAGAGTGTAAAAAGTAAAAGGCCCAGTATGAAGCCCTGAGGGACTCCACACTGGACCCTGTGGAATGTAGAAAAAAAACACATTAAATTTAACACACTGAAAACTACTGTCAAGGTAATCCCTGGAACAATTAATAGTGTGGGTTCCAAGTCCCACATGCTCAAGATGTTTCAATAAGATGTTATGATCTACTAAATTGAATGTAAGTAAGTAAGTAAACTTTATTTATAAAGTACCTTTCAAGTTCCAAGGCACTGTACAATACAACAATAAAATACATAGTTAAATAGGTACATGAATAAACATAAGTATAAAGGTAAAATTACATCAAATACATAAATTATAAATGATAAGATCTAGAAGAGTCGGCTAAAAACTGTCAGAGAATGCTTGATGAAAAAAATAGGTTTTTAGTACAGTTTTAAAACTTTCGACAGTCAGGCATTCTCTTAACCGATGAGGTAGAGAATTCCACAGGATAGGCACCGCATGCAAAAAGGCTCGGGTGCCATAGGTTTTCAAGCACACCCTGGGAATCTCTAGCAATCCCTCATTGGTAGAACAGAGAGGACGGAGTGGGCAGTAGGGAGTGAGAAGATCTTTCAGCTAGCCAGGTCCCTGTCCATGTAGGACTTTGAAGGTTAGCAAGCCAACCTTAAAGGTGATTTGCCACTGAACAGGCAGCCAGTGCAGTTTGCACAGCATGGGTGTAATAAGACTGGCCCTAGATGTGCTAGTCAGAAGCATGGCCACAGCATTTCGCATTAGCTGCATGAATGCCTTGGTTAGGTTCATGAACACTGCCCCTCTTAGGCCACTGGTCTTGGTAGCCCTATGGACAGTGTCTGTGAACTCAACCAAGGCAGTCTCAGTGATATATCCCCCCCAAAACCATGCTGGTTAGGAGAGATTAGGTCATGGGTCCTGATATAATCATTTAGCTGTGAGTATACTATTTTTTTCTGTATTTTTGAAAGTGCTGACAATATTGATATAGGTCAAAAATTACTGAATTCTGACTGGGATCCTGTTTTGTGAATGGGTATTATTAGAGACTATTTCCACAGACTGGGTATTTGTCCTGTTTGAAATGATAAGTTGAATATTAAGCTAATAGGGTAAGCAATTTTAGGTGATGCAAGTAGCAGAAGTTTGGGCAGAAGTTCATCACAGCCACATGCCTTATCAGTTTTTAACTTTTTAAGCAGTTTTAATACTTTAACACTTTTAACAATTTTTTAAATTTTTTTAAATTTGCCTAGTTAGTTTAACTTCCTGATCAGTAGTGGCTTGCCCCATTGACCTTTTTGATATTTGTCTAAATTTGTGAATTGGGAGTTAAATTCGTTGGCAATTAAGATAGGGCCAGTCAACACACACCCATCCTTTAGCATACTAGCGCTTGCATCATTAGATGGGGTTAACAGAGATCTAAGAGAACCCCAGAACTGTTTTTGAGTAGGACAAATGTTCCACTTGTTGTTGCTTAAAGAAATTCATTTGGGCTGCTCTAATTTCCTTTTTACAAGTATTCCTTTTTTTCCTGTATTTTTTTAAGTCAATGGCTGTATTACTTTTTATGAATTTTAGCCAGACAGAATCCCGATCTTTCAGCAACTTAAAGAGATTGTTATTTAGCCATTTGGTTTTCCTCCCACTAACTCTCTTCCTAATCACTGGTGCATATTTATCTATTATCTCCATAAAAACTTTAATGAAGTAGTCCAGTGCACAATCTACATCGAGAATAGCTTTCAAATAAGACCAATCTATGTTAGATAACCTACTCAAAAGTTTGGGACCATCTAATTTGTTGCAATTCCTAATTTCAATATATTTAGGGGATGGCTTTTGCATTCATCCTCCTTTCCAGATTCCAAAAGTTGGATTGTGGTTGCTGATAGAATCAGATATTAGACCACTGACAATAATAAGCTCCTTTCTATTAGTTAAAAAACAATCTAATAGAGTCTTAATTTTAAATTAAGGCGAGTGGGATTAATTATTAGTTGCTGCAGGCCTGAGTCCAGGAGCACAGTCTTATATTTAAAACTGTCTTTGCCAATCCAATTCAAGCTAAAATCACCCACTACCAATAATTCCCTTTTGCCATAGGTAGTTACTAATGCAATAACACCCTGAAACCCCAGATTATTATTTTTGGCAGCATTATAAAACAATAGATGTATAACTTTTTAGATGCTCCCAAACTGACTTCTAGGCCAAAGTGCTCAAGGCAAAGATGACTTAACTCAGCATGAGTAAGGGGTTTTGCTGACAAAGAGTTTTTGATGTAAAACATACCCCCACACCCTTCTCCCTGTCTTTTCTGTAAACTCAGTATTCTGGTAAAGTCAATTCAGTGTCAGAAGTTGTAGGGCAAAGCCATGTTTCAGATATTGCTGGGATATCTGTCCTATAGTAATAAACCCAGTCCTCTATTTCATAAACCCTAGAGGTAATACTTCTAGTACTAAAGTGGATAATTTTAAGGCCTCCTTTTATAGTCAAAAAAATGGTCCATGCTGGTGTCAATAGTGTCAGCCATAGGACCTGGATTCTGTTCTGTTTGATCCAGTGCTTCTGCTTGCCCCAATATCTGGGTAACTGATTTCTCAACTGTAAAAAAATATATCAAGTTGTGGGTAATTGGTATGTTCTGTAGCCATCTGCATCCAATGTATTTTATCCTGTGTGATCAGAATTTATAGAAATTGTGAGACAAGAAAACTAATAATACTTTTTTAGTTTTCCCTACTGGCTCTCTTAGACCAACATACCAGGTGAATAAAGTTAAATGTTTTTAACTGTAATTTATGTTCCTGGTTATATTCCTTCTTAGACTAGAGTTGAAATAATGGAGCTATATTGTCAGTTTTTCCTTATATTGATGTATTGTCATTTACCATTTTGGGGACTTCGCTGTTACAATTCATTTGATCTATTTTTTCAATCTGAAATCCTAATTGGGCCTAAAAAGCCTTATTTTCCCATATCTTTGTTGCTGGTTCCAGATTTTGGAAACAAATCAACACTGTGTTCTTGTTATCACTTCCTTGAGAATCCACTGTTTGTACTGTACACAGTAAAGGTGGTTCTGTAATTCTGAACAGGTACTTAACTCTTTCTTTTAATATGTTTCCTCTTTCATCTTACTTCCTTTGTATTCCACCAACTATTATTTCATTAATAAAGTCCTATTAATGTCCTGCACCTCTGAAGTATTTGACAAAGTATCTATTGGTATAGATGGATCGAATATTATACCTAAGTGTCTCAGAATTTTATTTTTCATAATGCAGTCTGCCTTTTCTAAACTTAAAGTAAAGAGTAATATTTGGTTTGAAGCCACCATTGATCTGGTTACTTGCAAGACACCATTTGTATGCATTTCCAGATGCAATAAAAAAAGATTACTTTATTAAAAATGACTGCCGTTTCTTTATGTCTGTGAATTCCATTTATTGTCAGTAATGTGATATTATCAGTTACAGCTGACTTTTGCATTTCATTCAAAGTTATATTTTCAGATGGTTTGGGGTTTGTCTTTTGCTGAATTGAAGGATCCAGTTCTCCCTCTACTGCTTTTTTTATTGAAAAATCTTTAGAGGGCTTACAGACAGCAAAAACAACATTGCCAATATGGATTCTGATAACATGTATAACTTCTACAGCTACAGAAAATATAAACATGTCTCAGAATATAACATTAGTTCTAGTAAAAAGTACATGCAAAAAAAAAAAAATTTTGCTGCCCAAATTGAGCATTATAATTAATTAGAGAAGAAAGATCATCAAAGCCCTGGTATATTTACTGTTACCTAATAAACAGAACTTACAAATAACAACAACAAACCAGCAGAGTCAGTGTCCTTAAACAGCTAATCACCTAAGTAAAATGTGTATAGAATAATCTGATGACTATAGCTCAATTGAAGCTCTAGTGCTACCATGGGATCTAAGTGTGCACAATCCACTCCCATCCAAGGTCTCAGATGCCATTTGATCTAGGACTCAGATTCCTTCCAGATCTTCAGCTATTAATGCAAAGGGGTACCATCCAATTTGGAACTGCTCCACCTTAGAGTCTAAACAAGAAGTCAGAGGTTCAAGTTGTTTAATTGTTTTACAATTACTAAGCCACCTCTCTAAACAGGGAGGATCCGGTCGAAGCCAGAACCGGGTTATTGCTTTCAGGGCCATGACCGTTAAGATCTGAAATAAATAGAGACTAGCAGCCCCCCCAACACCTTTTGGGGGAAGGTCTAACACTAGGTGTAAAAACTCAATTGGTCTCCTAGATTCAGAGCCTTACTGATCAATCTGACCACCTTCTTCCAAAAAGAAACCAAAAAAGGACATCCCCAAAACACATGATAGGGAGTTCCCCTCGAGCCATAGCCCCTCCAACAATTATCAGTTAAAGATGTTTTTAAATGTACAGTTCTATCAGGTGTTAAAAGATATTTTATAATCACTTTCCACTTGAACTCTCGCCAAGGGGCTGATCTAGTAGTTTTATGTGGGTGTATATATGCCTCTTGCTCCCACAAAGATTGAACTCTGGTAATCTGTTGGGATCCTCAATCTTTAGCAAGCAAAGCATATAAATCCGAGAACAAGTGAGGCTGATTGGATAGTGTTGCTGCCTTCTTAATTTCCTGCAACAGGGGGTGAGGCATCGAGGAGAGTCCTTCAATCAGGGAATTCAATAACAAAAAAATGCCTAACTTGAAGATAATGAAAAAAGTCATAATGAGGTAAGTTAAACTTATGTTGAACCTGTTGGAATGGGAGAACACGTCCATTCTCCACAAATTATTAAAAATAGTGTATACCATAATGCCCCTATTCCTTAAAGTGACTGTCCATCCTTGCTGGAGCAAAGTGCGGGTGTCATTGTATGGGGACCCAAATCTCCTGTACTGCTGACATGCCTACTATTTTCTTAATGGATACCCACAATTTAAAAGTGAACTTTGTGCAACAATTAATCAAAAGGGCCAAATCAACCTCCCGGTGAATCAACCAAGGCCAGACTTTTAAAGGAGTGGAGCCCGGAAGACTAGCTTCCATTTGTAGCCAGGCTAAATCAGAGGAACCATGTAACATACTGACTATATACATTAATTGGGCTGCTGGGAAGTAGTATTTAAAATGGGTACACTGCAGCCCTGATATGCTTTCTAGCCTGAAGAATACACCAGCTAACTCTGGGTTGCCTACTTTTCCACATAAATTACTTAGTAATCTGGTCCAATCAGGCCCAGTCATGTCTGGGCAGTGGAAGAGGCAGTGTATAAAACAAAAAAAGTAACTGGTGTAGGACATTCATTTTTATTACATCAAGTCTATTTGACAAGGACAAATGAGGAGGGACCATCTATGGAAGTCTGCCTGGAGGGAATGTAATAAATTTACCATAGTTACCTTGACATAATAGAGACAAGTCTATAGGTAAATTAATTTCTAAATATCTGACAATGTCTTTATCCCAGGAATACCAAGTACCTAACTTAAACTGATTCAAAATCGAGCCACTAATAGTAATAATTTCTGATTTAGTGGTATTGACTTTAAAGCCAAAAACAGAGCTAAAAGAGCTTCTCGTTTAGGAAGATTAGTTTCTGGGTATCTCAAAAAGATAACTGTATTATCAGCGTAAAGCATGATACAATTATCTATTCACCCCACCACCACCTCTAAGGAATTGGGCTAGAGTGACCCATTTCCACTAGTGGCGCCATGCTCAAAGCAAAAAGGAGCAGCAAAATGGGTCATCCCTGCCTGGTGCATCTAGATATTGACAGAGGAGAGGCGAAGACATCATTCACTTGAATTGAGGCTGTGGGTGAATTATAAATCATGTTTATACATTTAATGAAATCCCAACTAAACCCCATATACACTAAGACTTCCTTAAGAAATGTCCATTTAAGCTGATAAAAGGCTTTTTGGGCATCAGTTGAAAGGGCTTATTGGGGAATGCTGGTTTTCTGGCTTTCTGACAAAACATTTAGCATACATCTGATATTGCCTGCTAAATGCTGCCACGTGATAAACCCTGCTTGATCAGGATATGTAAAATTAGGAATGTGGCCAGGATTTTTGTGAAAAGCTTAAAATCTTGAATTTAACAAAGGAATAGGCCTTTAAGAGCCACAAATCTGGGGATCTTTATCTGCCTTTAAAATAACTGAAATAAGGGTTTCATTTCAGGTGGGGGCATATGTCCCATCCATTGACATGTTTGGAATAGTTCACAGAGAACTGGGGCTAATACTAATTTAAAATGTTTATAAAATTCAGCATTGTAACTGTTGGAACCTGGGGCTTTCCTGATTTTAAGGAATCAATTGCCTCTATTTATTTATTTATTTATTTATTTAAGTCTAGGATTACAAAAGTACCTTTGCACCGAGGCTCTTTTACAAAGGTTCCACAACACTAAGAACAGACAATACTGTTACAGAGTAAACTAAACATGACACCAATAGTAATAACAACTTGGTTTCAAGTACAATTATATGACATATTAAAATCACAATAGGAGGTTGAATTAAAACATAGGTGAGAGGAAAGGGGAGACGATGGGGTGGGACAGAGTACAGCAGCCTAGTGGGCTTTGTCAGGACAGAGTATTTGTGAGTGTAAATGTTAAACATGGGAAAAAATAAAGAATAAAGAAGTCCTTGGAGTGGGATCAGCATGGGCAGTGGAGGTTAAGAGCAGCTGCAGAAATGACAGTCGCTCAGCTAAGGCAGTCACAGGTGCTAGATACAACAAGGGAGTGATGGAGTTTCTTCTTGAAGGCGCCCAGAGTTGGTGAGGCAGTGATGGCACTGGTAAGATTATTGAGCCAGCTGGGTGCCCTGTATGAAAATGACCTTTGACCTTGGGTGGTACGACAATGAGGGATTTGCAGTAGTTGTGGTTTTGAGCTCCTGGTGTTGCAATTGTTTACTCCAGTCTTAAGAAGGGAGCAGACCCCTGGGGGGGCATTGCCCATCATTATTTTCTTGGCTGTGATGCAGGTTTGATACTGAAGTCGGTTGTTTAGTTGCACCCATCCAGTTTGAGAGTACAGGTCACAGGTATGGGTAAGATGGTGGGCTCCAGTGATGAGACAACATGCTTTATTTAGGGAAGTAGCAACTCATTTGAGTGTGGAGGCAGTGGCAGAGCCTTAAACTATGAGTCCATAGTCAATAACACTCACAATGGAGCTTTGAATGGCAATAGACAATGCTTCAGAGGTTAGATGCTTTTGGTGATGGAACAGAAGGCCCAGCCTGGTGTTTGCCATCTTTGCAACATTACTGATATGGGTGGCATAGGAGAGTTTGGAGTCAAGGGTGATGCCAAGATATTTGAAGGTATCGACTTGATCAAGGGTGACTCCTTGTCTGGTAATAACGGTGAGGTGGTAATGTTTATTTTTGTTTTGTGAGCTACTGAAAAGCATGGCCTTAGTTTTTGTCTGGTTTAGTAACAGTTTGTGCTGCAAGAACCAGTTTTCAACTGATGTGAAACCCCGTTGGAGGTTGTCATGCAGTTTTTCTGGATCATGATGGGAGGCAAGGTTAACTGCATTGTCTATGTAGAGTATAATTTGTTCTGGACAGGAATCTGGCAGTGTGTTCAGGAATAGGCTAAAGAGGAGGGGGCCCAGAATTGACCCTTGTGGAACACTAGAGAGGACCGGTCTAGCATCAGAGAGTGTTTAATCTATTTTCACTCTTTGGGACTGGTTGTCTAGGTAGCTATTGAAGCAGTCAACTGAATCGGGTGAGAGCCCAGCCTTCCGTAGTTGGACAAGCAGGAGATGGTGGTTGATGGTATCAAAGGCCTTAGTTAGGTCGATGAAAGCAGACCCTGTTAGTTTACCATTGTCCAAAGAGTGGTGAATGGCTCCGGTGAATTTGAGTAATGTTGTGGAAGTAATGTGACCGTTTCTAAAGCCATGTTGTTGCTTGCACAGGATGTTGTGTATGTCCAGGAATTTGAGTAATATTGTGGAAGTACTGTGACCATTTTTAAAGCCATGTTGTTGCTTGAACAGGATGTTGTGTATGTCCAGGAATTCGAGTAATGTTGTGGAAGTACTGTGACCATTTCTAAAGCCATGTTGTTGCTTGCACAGGATGTTGTGTATGTGTAGGAATTCAGTAAGCTGATCAGCAACAATACGTTCCAGGGCCTTGGAGAGTTGGGGTAGGATGGACATTGGACAGAAATTTTCATGGGCAGTTTTGATGCCACTTTTGTGTATAGGGGTTACAGTGGCCAGTTCCCATTTGTCTGGGAACTGGCTGAGGCTGAGGGAGAGGTTAAAAATCTTAGTCAGTGGCCTGAGGACTTCTTCAAGGGTGAGGGATAGAAGTTTGAGGTCAAGTGAATCACTGATGGATCTGGACTTAGTGATAGCTTTGGTAACATAGCTGCAGATCTGGCACATCTTGATCAATTTAAAGTAAAAAGGAGGGTGGCTAGTGGATGCAGAGGAGATTGGGGGCAATGAAGTGTCCTCTTCTCTAAAAAATTCGGGGGGGAGTACAAAACTAAGGCCAGTGAAAGCAGAATTGAACGTATCAGCAACGATTTTCGGGTCAAGTGTAGTAACCCCACCTATGCAGAACATGGATTTAGACTGCTTCCTGGTGACTTCTTTAATGTTGTTCCAGAAATCTCTTCAGTTTTCCCAGGAATTTGTGAGAGCGCTCTTGAAATAGGCAGATTTCATTTGCCGGATGGCTTTGGTGCAGTCATTATGAGCATGTTTATAGTTAGAGATGTCTGTTTGCTTCCCAGAGTTTCTAGCTAGTTCCCAAAGATGGTCCCTTTCTTTTAGTCACCTTAGGAGGTCTCCTGAGAGCCAGGGGTTAGAGAGAGCTTTTACTTTTCACTTTTTAAGAGGTGCGAATATGTTGCAGGCTCCGTTAAAGGTTTTGATAAAGTGGTCCAGGGTGGTGTTTACATCTGTTGCAGTGAAAATTGGTGACCAATCCAGTTGGAGGAGGTGGATTTTGACATAAGTTAGATGGCCATGGGGCATGACTCTGCTGGTTATGGTTTTTGGGGGCAGCTTGCTGAATTTATTTGACCGGGTGCAGCTGACAGGGGAGTGGTCACTGATTACGTCTGGGAGGACAATGGAGTTGGAGATCCAGAAGGGTTGACTTGTAAGGAGCTAATCCAGAAGGGTGCTGGTTCCCATTTTATAGTTTTTTCTGGTTGGGGAGTCAGCCATCTAGGTGAGGTTTGCCACTGTTATCGAATCCCTGTGAGCCGCTGCCTCAGCAGCAGGCCAATTTATATTAAAGTCCCCATTAAGGATAGATTCAGTGTCCGGTGGGAGATACTTGACAAAGTCTAGGGCTGTGTTTAGGCCACAGTCTTGTTCTTTTGGAGGAATTTAGATTGTGATAACTGTAAGGGCTTTGTTTTGAGCAACAAGGAGGATTTTGATAGGAAGGATCTGTGCCGCACTGGTTGGGGAACAGTGCTAACATGGTGACCCACGATAGTATCCTTTAGGTAAAATGCGCAACTGCCACCTCTTTTTGTCATCCGGTCAAGCTGAAAAACATTGTACCCAGGGAGGGCAAAAGCATGATCTGGGACAGATGGAGAGAGCCAGGTTTCAACAATACCTAGGATGTCTGGGCAGTGTTGGCTAGCAAAAGTCTGAAGGGCGTCAATTTTGTGTAGCATACTACAAATGTTGAGCGACATGATAGAGAGGGCACCTGTGTGCTTTTTGAGGTTAGGTACCTTAGTAGGGACTGGGCCAGAATTAGGGTGAACATTGCCAGATAACAGCAGAAGAAGAAGAAGCACTAGTTTCAAGGTACACAGGTGTAGTTCCCTTATCATGCGCTTTTGCCTTTGTACCTGGCATGTGTGTGGCTCACTGATGTGTGTCAAGGGGTGAAAGCGTAGGTTAAGGGTAAGAGCAGTATGAGTAGAGGAGGGGAGAAGCCAAAACCCATATGTGGGAGAGGGTAGCTCCATAGGGGAAGGCCGATCCCAGGGCAGAAAGCTAGGTTCTTGATGTAGGGTACCTAGGTGTTTATACATAGGAGCAAGTAGGTAGTTGTTTGGGAGGGAGGGGAAGCAGGCACTGGGAGGGTGCAGTAGAGGAAAGAGGGGAATAAGAAAGAGGAGAAGGGAGTACAGAGTATGAGTATGGTGCATGATTAGCTGTCAGCATGGATGGCGCTGGAGAGATGGCGCAATGATAGGAAAGGAGAGAAGGAAAGGCAGGAGTGGCTAGTGCATAGGAAAAAGTGTGGGAGGTATACTGCAAAGGTGACCACTGTAAATACTGTGGGTCTGAGATATCAGGAGTGAGAGAGTGGGTGTACAGTAGGGGAGGACGAAAGAGGGGGAGGGTCTCGTATAGGTGCCCAATAGAAGATAAGGGGAGGGGATGGGCAAGAGAGAGGGCATGGGGAAGGTCTATTTAATTAAGGTCGGAGGTGGGGGGGGTTTAACATTTTGGCCGCAACTACAATCAGTCAATGGGCGCAGCAGCCCCAAAACAGGAAGGCTTCAGCAGACCAATGTCTGCTCAGAAGAAAATACAGAGTCCAATCAGGGTGTACTGCAGTCAGTGGCAGCCAATAGCATCAGCCCACAGCAGCCCAGGTGTGTCCAAGGGTCTTATCCAGCTTTCCTCATTATCAGGGCAGCCAGGAGGTATGCGGTAGGTCGGCTGGGAGTGCCGAGCCACGGCCGGTCCAGCAGAGGGCTCATAGCCCGAGACTTACGCTGGATCTGGGGGAGAGAATACTATACTTACTGAATAGTAACAGGACTGTCAAGCCAATTTTGATCTTCCTGAGATAGGGTTGATATATGCAGAGACTGAAGAAAAGTACAGGTATCTTGCAATACTTGGGATGGATCTTTATCTTCTTTATACAGAGTGGAATAATAAGAATGAAAACAGTCCACTACATCCATTGCACAAGATTTAACTGAATCTAAAGAATTCTCACTTCTTATTACAGAGACAGTCCTCTCAGCTGCCATCTTTCTATGTTGAAGGGCTAACAATTTAGTTGCTCAACTGCCAATTTCAGAATATTTGTGACATCGATAAAATAAGAAGTTTTACATTTTTGTATTATATATGGTTCGTAATTGATCCCTAGTGTGAAATAATTCCTTAGCTACCTGGGAGTCTCTGGGTACTTCGTGTTGAGATTCTTATCCCTGAAGTTTCTTTTCTAGTGTCTCTTGTACAACTTTACTTTGTATATTCTTACCTGCCTCCCAGCTCAGTATTCTACCCCATAAAACCATCTTATAGGCATCCCAACAATTATGCAATGAGGGACCAGAACTGGAATTTAACTCAGAATAGGCTGTTGTTTTATCTTTAATCATTGACATGAATTGAGGGTCACTTAGCAAACTGGAATTAAACTGCCAGTAGGGTTGTGAGGGTCTATCTAATATTTTCAAAGTCAGGGAACTAAGAGCATGATCTGATAAAGTAATTGGGTGTATATGGGTCAAATCTAGTCTAGAAACTTGCTGAATAGGGACCAAAAATAATAAATAAATCCATGAGAATAAAATGTATAATCTCACCCCTCAGGATGTTGGAACCTCCAAATATCAACCAACCACATTTCTTTCATTAAGCCTTTAAGAATTCACTGGTCATCCTATTTGTTTGTACATATCTAGAGGTTTTGTCCAGGGTAGGGGCCAAAATACAATTAAAAATCACCCCAACACTAGCATTCCAGAACCTAAACTAGCTATCTTACTAAAAACGTATTGGAAAAAAGAGGAAGCATCAATGTTAGGAGCATAAATATTTATAAAATGAATCCTGAAAGAACCCACTAAGCCTGAAACTAAAACAAGCCTATCCTTCCTGCCAGTCTGAACATTAGAAATCTAAAGGGGGGCCCCTTTCCACACCAATATAACCACCCCATTCTGTTTAGCTCTAGGGTTTGAAGCCGAAAATTCCTGACCCACCCAAAGTCTGCAGAGCTTCAAATGCTCCATATCAGACAAATGAGATTCTTGCAGAAGGCTATATCTGCAGGCATTTTGTGCAGTTCTATAAGAATCTCAACACTCTTAACAACCGTGTTAAGCCCCTTTTTCATTGTAAGAAACTACAGGAAGCTTATCCATAATCAATTAGAAAAAGTGTAACTGGGACCAGAAACCTAAGACAAGGAGAGACAGCATCTATACTTTCAAAAGCCAACTCCGCTGATACAAACTGTACTATAAAACTATTCATTCTACCATATAAGAAATATTGGAAAAAGAGATTATATTTAAAATCCAAATAAGTTGAAGAAAGAACAACTTCAAGGTACAGGTAACTAACCAAGGATCAGCATCATTGGACATATGCACTAATGAGGTGGGGATATCAAACAATTCCCCTTCACAGTGCATGCTCTGAGCTGGTAAAAGAGCTGGACTGACCCCAGTGAGGACAAGATCCATTACCTGCATATTAAGGGAATTCTATAAGAAGCCCCCAGCCAGCAGAGAGGGTGCAAGCACAGGAAAAAGATCCCCCTCTCCACCACACCCCGCCTGACTATTGCAAAAGTAAATCAACAAGCTGTCACAATATTATCCAGCAATAATAACAAATCCACTGCAAGCCTAAAAACTATGGATGCAGGCAGGATACCTGGGAGCCCCAGGATAGGGGAAAGAGGGTCGGCTAAAAGGGGGCCCCACTGCACCAAAATTCATCCCGACAGGAAGGCAAGAAACAAAGAAAAGGAAAAAAAAAAAGAAAAGGGAGGCAACAGGAGAGGAAAGGAAAAAGAAGAGGAGTGGAACTGAGGAAGGAGGAAGGTATTGGAGAGCACACTACAGCAATTACCACACCACCTGAACGAAATCCAGGCTACCAGCATAGCTTCAATTAAAACACACAGCCAATGTCAATCTGGAACTAATTGCAAAACATAGCAATTATGTCCTAGCCAATCCCGGGCTACCCCAAGAACACCAATAGAACAGAAGCAATAAATTGAAGTTCTATAAGCAAAAGGCTAAATTATCTTAGTCCACAGGCAATCAAATTGTCCCTTTAAAACCTCGGGGCATATCCCTACACAGAGTCTCTCCTTAATCCAAATGATAACAGGTGAACTGTGGCTACCATTTTCGAGTCTCTCCATAATGAAGGCAAAGTAATTTAAAGGTACAACTAAATAAATTAAAGAAAAGAGTGACCCAAGAAACATAAAAAGAGGAAACAAAATAAAAATGAAAAAAAAAAAGGGTGGAAATCCATATCCGCTCCCCTCCTACTGTCCCCCCAAGCCAGACCCACCAGACTCCTTACCTCTAGTCCAAGGTTGCCAATGAAAAATGTGCGCAGTTCACCCACATCTCAAATAAACATTCTAAGTGCTTGTACCACCGAATATTTCACAAGAATAGGGCAATGTAGTGAGAAATAGAGTCCAATGCCACTAAACAGATTCAGTTCAGGAGAAACAAGTACTGTTCTGGTCAAGTAGTCAGAAGTAGTAGCAGGTGAAATCCAATGTATAACATTTAAGGGGGAGTAGATTTTGAAGTGAAAGATGAGCCCACTTCATCTGAAACAGAGGGTACACCGAGCAAACCTGACAGATCTTTTTGTAAAAAAGCTGGCAAACAATCTCCTGGACAGGCTCGCTTTCTAACCCCTGCCACTGTACTCCAGGGGCCCGATTCTAGAAGGGTGCTGCCGATGAATGTAACTTGCGCCACCCGCAACTGCAACATTGACCCTGCACCCTATTCTAGAAGGGGCAGGGTCTCTGCAGAAAAGTCCTGCAATTTGTGACATGCAGCTAGGTACGCCACACAGAGGGCTTACCTGGCCAGCATGTCGCAACCCACAGCGGCAGGTCGCAAGTGCATCCCCCTGCCCAGCATGCCACAATAGCCACCCTGCAGGGCTGCCCACACCCCCTGCCCCCCCAAGCCTCCAGAAATTGCCCCGCAATGCTGGCCACACCAACCACCCCGATGCCCTGTGTACTTAATGCCCTGCAGGGGTTTTCCACATCCCCATCCCGAATACCCCATTGTACAATGTCCCACAGGTCAGCACTATCATCCCCCACCCATACCCTGACCCTGAGTCGCTTGCACTGACTGTGGCATCCCAGCCCTGGTAGTCTGGTGGTCTACCCCCACCCAGCTGTGCCAGCCACCCAGCACCCCTGCTCATCCCCAGCTGGTGACTGGCACAGCCCACTTTCACCTCAAGGCCAGCTGCCACTGAGTTAGTGGAGTGCATTGAAGACACACTCAGATATTAATATCTGAGCATGTTTTTCCAGTAGCACTCCTACATAACTCAGTCAGCGGCTGGCCATGGAGGTGAGAGGTGGGCTGTGCCAGTCACCAGCTGAGGACAGGTGGAGGGGTGCTGGGTGGGCTGGCATGGCTGGGTGAGGGGCACTAGTCTACCAGGGCTGGGTATTTGCCATAGTTGCAGCCGGCGACTCAGGGGTTGGACCACAGGTGGGGAGATGACAGTGCTGCCCTGTGGGGCATTTTACAATGGAGGATTCAGGGGGCTGGGGGTGTGGAAAGCCCTGTGGGGCTCTGTTTGATCACTTCGGGGGGCTGGGATGTGGGAAGCCCTGCGGGGCCATTACTGTACGGGTGTGTGTACAGTACGGGGATGGGGCGGAATCGTGGCCCTGATTCTGGACATGCATTTCTGGGGTATTCCTGTGTTAAATACTTGGTCTGCTCTGAACGTGCAGGCATATGTACAATTTGGCTGACTGCAGAGTGGAAGGATGTATGTGATAAACGAGGGTTCATGTCCAGCAAAGCATTGCAGTAATTAAATAGACGAGTGTGTCTATTTTTAGATGATCCCTGAGCCCTACATTCCAACATATAGGAAGTGGGTAGAAAGTGGTAGTTTGGGGAAATTACAAGGACTACAACACTATTGTGTCTTAATAATATCTGTGTGGGACACTTTTTTATCCTGTGCCTGCCTTGTGAATGAGCAAGGGACGCATAAGGTGCTTTTTAATATTTTATTTTTAGCAGCTTGTGTTACTAGCACATTGTGACCTCCCCGAAGCATTTCCGGGGTATTCCTGCATTAAATACTCGGCCTGCTGCGAGCAGGGTAAGCGTGTCTGTAGCGCGAAACATGTATCATACACATGTCAATAGGGTCAATAGGGCCTAGGGCCACATAAATAGAAAGCTGTAACACGGTGGTATAGTGAACGTTTATAACAATGGACCCACTGAAGCCAGGACAGTGCTTAAATAGCACATGTAGTAAATGCCAAATGCTCCCACTGGGTGAGTGCATAATCAACTTTACTTGTGCAAAGTGTGATTTAATAGATGTTTTACAGGCTGAAAATTTAGCACTATGCAATAGATTAAAAACATTAGCTGATATCAGCATCTTAGAGGATTATATAGATACTGTAGCAGATGAGGTAGGACTTAATAGTTCCCAGGTGGTCACAAGTCCATATAAAAATGTACAAGTATCAGCACCATATGTTGAGCAGAAGGAAGAGCAGTGGTGTAAAGTTCCCCAGAAAAATAAGAAAGGAAGATAGAATATTGGGGGATTATCAAATGTGTTAACACCAAATAGGTTTAGCCTTCTAGCACAAGATGTCACGACTGAACAGGAGACATATCAACAAAATCAGCAGATTCACATTACGGACTTTAATGTGGTCTGTCTTGAAAATCAGGTAGAACAGGTTGATACTATAATTAATACAGTTTAGAGGGATGTCTTGGTAATCAGAGACTCAATGTTAAAATATACTGATTCCATATTATGTAGACATAGGAACACCTCAACTACTGTCAGTGTATTACCAGGTGCGGGAATTTCAGATATTAGACATCTTATACCAGGTCTCCTTGAACACAACGAACAACCATTGGTGTTATTACATGTAGGTATTAATGACGTGGGCAAGAGAAAAATGCTAGATATCCAAAGGGACTTTGAGTACGTAGGTATAGATCTAAAAGATAGAGGTTGTGACCTGATTATTTCAGGTATTATACCAAACCCTGGGGTAAATTTTAATAAAACATCAGGAATTGAGAGTTTAAACAGGTGGTTGAAGAGGTGGTGCCTTAGAGAGGATTATGAGTTCTTGGAAAATTGGGATAATTTCTATGATACAAGGCTGTTTGCATTAGATGGAATTCATTTGAATAGGCAAGGAAAACGCCTTCTTTCACAAATATTAAAACAGAAAATTTACAAATTTTTAAACTTCCAGGTTGGGGAGAGTGGAGTTGTATACCACAATCATCAACAAAGCTGGGGTTGGTTCAGTCAGAACACTGGAACTACGAACATACAAAATTTGCCAGCAGATAAAGTCCTAGAGGTCTATCAAGTCTGCTCGAATGTGCAGCTAGCACCCCTTATTCTGCAGCTGCTCCTCCCTTCCACCCTTCCCTTTCATTAACCCTCCCCCTTGTCCTGTCCCATCCTCATTTGAAGCAGTCCACTGTTCTACTGCATACTACTTCAGCAGGTAAGGCATTCCACCCAGCCACCACCCTCTCTGTAAAAAAGTGTCTCCTCATCTCCCTCCTGAACCTTCCTCGCTCCAGTCTCATATCATGGCCCCTGGTGGCCGTCCCCTCCCTTACTTTGAAGAGCCCCTCTGTACCCGTCTTGTTTATTCCTTTCATGTATTTAAAGGTTTCAATCATGTCACCCCTGTCTCTCCTCTCCTCCAGTGAGTACATGTTCAACTCCTTCAATTTCCTCTCGTATGATAAGTCCCCCAGCCCCTTGATCATCTTTGTCACTCTGCGCTGCACCCCCTCCAGTAACTTAATGTCCCTCTTCAGATAAGGATGCCAGTACTGCACGCAGTACTCCAGGTGTGGTCTAACTAATGACCTATACAGTGGCAGAATCACCTCCTCCTCAAGCAACCCAGCATTTTGTTGACCTTTGCAGCTGCCTTCCTACATTGTGCCGAGTTGTTCATTGACCCTGTAATGAGCACACCCAGATCCTTCTCCTCCTCTGTCTGGGCTAGCTGCACTCCCCCCAGCTGGTAACTCCTCCTTGGGTTCTTCATCCCAAAATGCAGCACCTTGCACATTTTGACATTAAAGCCCAGTTGCCAGGTGTCTGACCAGGTTTCAAGCTTTGCCAGATCATCCTGCAACCCCTGCCATCCCCCTAGGTCATCCACCACCGCGCCTACCTTGGTATCATCAGCAAACAGACTGATCTTGCTCTTGATGTCCCATGATATGTCTGCAATGAATATCCCAAACAACACTGGTCCTAACACTGAGCCCTGTGGAACACCGCTCATCACTGCCCTTGGGTGTGAGAGCTCCCACCCACCACCACCCTCTGTTGCCTTCCCTGCAGCCAGTTTCCTACCCATCTCACCAGCTTTGCACCCGCCCCTGTGCCTACTAACTTCCTTCCCAGCCTTCCATGTGGCACTGAGTCGAATGCCTTACTGAAGTCCAGATACAGGACATCCACTGCATGGCCCCTGTCCAGCTGCCTAGTTACCCAGTCATAGAACTCGACCAGGTTGGTTTGGCAGGATCTGCCACGTATGAAACCATGCTGTCTGCTGTCCTGTCATCCTTTGGCCTTTAGGAGGGCCACCAGCCTCTCCTTCAGGATAGTCTCCATTAGCTTACCCACGATGGATGTGAGGCTCACTGGTCTGTAGTTTCCCGGTTCATCCTGGAGGCCACTCTTGTCAAGGGGCACCACATGAGCCATCCTCCAGTCCTGAGGTACACACCCCGAATGTAGTGAGGCATTAAATAGGTCTGCCAAAGGTCCTGCAAGGACCTCTGCCAGCTCCTTCAGTACCCTGGGGTGGATGCCATCTGGGCCTGGCGCCTTGTCCACCCTCAGTGCCTTCAAACCCTCTCGAGCTCTGCTTCCATGATTTCCCATCTGTCACCACTTCCTCCCCTGCTTCTGCCATTTCTCCCACCTTGGTGTCACCCCCTTCTCTTTAGTAAATACTGAGCAGAAGTACTCATTTAGTGCTTCTGCCTTATCGCACTCTGCTTCCACCCAACCCCTCCTTCCTAATCCTTACTATATGGTCCTTACAGCCCTTTTCTCCTGATGTACTTAAAGAAGTCCTCTCCCCTTCTTAATGCCTTGTGCCAGCCTGAGTTCCGTAGATGCTTTGGCTCCCTTACTGCCCTTGTCACCTCCTTCGATTCTGTCAAGTACTCCTCCCTGTCCTCCCCCTTCCCTGTTTTCTTGTACTTCCTAAAGGCAGCTCTTTTTCTCCTTACCTTTTCCATGACCTCCTTGCTCAACCAGATCAGTTTCTTAGCCCTAGCCTTCTTGCTCTGGGCTTTGCAGCAGGTTTTGGTTGCCTCCACTATCCCCAGCTTTATGAGCTCCCACCTCTGGTTAGTGTCCATACTAGATTGAATTCTGGCCAGGTACCCTTTTATCACTTCCCTCATCCTCCCAAAGTCAGCCCTCCTGAAGTCCAGCACTATTGTGCCAGATTCCACTCCTTCCTTGCCCATATCCAATGTGAGCCATACTGAGCGGTGGTCACTCCCTGACAGTGGTTCCTCCACTGTAAGTTCTCTCACAAAGTCCCCATTTGCCAGCACAAGGTCAAGGGTATTTCCTAACCTGGTTGGTTCACTGACCATTTGCAGCAGGAAACTGTCCTGGAAGGCATCCAGCAGTACCTGCTCCCTTCTGTTCCTGGTTGTTGGGGTGCTCCAGTCCACTCCTGGCATGTTGAAGTCCCCCACAATCACCACACTACCCTTCTCGCAGGTCCTCCTGATCTGTCCTGCTAGTTCCCTGTCTAACTCCACCATCTGAGATGGTGGCCTGTACACCACTCCCATTCTAAGAATCCTATTCTTGGAATCCTGGATTTTCATCCAAAGTGACTCTGTACTACCCTCCTCCCCCTTCCTCCCTTACACATTTCAGTCCTTCCTTCACATATAGTGCCACCCCACCTCCTTTCCCAATCACCCTGTCCCTACGAAATAATCTGTACCCTGGTACAGACAGGTCCCAGTCATTGTATTGGGTGGCCCATGTTTCCGTGATGACTGCAATGTCCACCTCTCCCTCTGCCATGAGAACCTGTAACTCTGCAGTTTTCCTCTCAAGGCTCCTAGCATTAAGGGTAACCACCTTCCACCCTCCCCTCCCATCCTGCCCTCCTTTCCTAGCATCACCAACAGTACTTGCCATTTGTCCTTTGTCACTGTTATGGGGGGTTAGTTCATATGGTTTCCCAACCTGTGGTCTCTGCATATCTCTTCTCCAACTGCCACCCCCCACTCCTAGTTTAAATTCCCAACTTCATCTATGTACTCCTCCATCCTCTGTTTCAACACTTTCTTTCCCTCCTCACTCAAGTGTAGTCTGTCCTTGGCATAGAGACTACTGTCCTCCCAAGTCCCTCCTCACCCCCCCCAACAGCCCATACCCTTTAGCACAACACCAGGTTCTTAGCCATCCGTTAAAATTCCTCTATTCTCAGCTTTCTTGTTGTGCTTGCCTTTGGCACGGGAAGTATCTCTGAAAAAGTTACTGATCTTCCTGCCCCCTCACATAATTGTGCTAGTTCCTCAAACCTCCTCTGGACTGTATCTACTGTCTTGTCAGCCAGGTCATTTGTCCCAAGATGTATAATTAAATGAGGCTTGTCCCTACCCCTTCTAGCATATTTCAGAACAGATTGTCCCACCCTTTCTGCTGTCATTCCTGACATGGCCTACACCCAAATGCGACTATGCCTCTCCCCCTTGCTACCCCACCTAACTCCTCTTAGTATTGAGTATTGAACTGTCTCTTATTAAACACAAGAAGTCTTAATAATAAACTAGACAAACTGGTGTTTGCTTTAAATAAATACCACATTAGTCTGTGTGCCATTACAGAAACATGGTGGAAACAGGATGACTCGTGGGATAAACAAATTCCTGGTTTTCATCTCTATCATAGAGACAGGTCACTTCAAAAGGGTGGGGGTGTTGCCCTATATGTAGCTGATCATATTATATCTGAAAGTGTAGATATTCTTAAATATGATACTGCTGAATTTACTTGGGTTAAATTATCTCCCCCCCAAATGCCAATAATAAACGTGGGTGTTGTATACAGGCGACCATCTAGCTCACAATTGGATGACCTTAAATTACTAGAATGCATACAAAACTTCACCCAGGCTGGAAATTCTTTGTTATTAGGTGACTTTAATTTTCCAGGGTTGAGTTGGGATCCCCCCAAGCAGAATCATTAAATGAGCAAAGATTCCTCAAGTGTTTTCTACTAAGTGGTTTAGAACAGTATGTTAAAGACCATACTCGAGGTACCCATACCTTGGATTTGGTACTTAGCAATCTCGAATATGATATTCAGAATTGTAGGGTTTTATATCCCCTAGGTTCCAGTGATCATAATATGGTGGAATTTAGTAGTAGTAAGGTTACATCTAAGACAGGACAGTGGTATATAATTTCAACAGGGCAAATTTTAACCCCATAAGTAAACACTTAGCATCGTGGGATTGGCAGACTGATTTCAGGGGATTGAAGTTACAACATATGTGGGACATTTTAAGTAATAAAATCAAATCTCTTGTACAAGAGTACATCCCTAGTTTTAAGAAGACTAAAAATTCCCGAAAGAAAAAATGGTTTACCTCACAAGTAGTTAAAAATATAAAAGGTAAAAATAAGGCATATAGTAATGCTAAGAAAAGTGGACAGCCTGAAAGGTGGGCAGAATATAGACTTGAACTTAAAAAATTTAGGTTAAGTATATGTAAAGTGAAAGAAGATTATGAATATAAATTGGCATCTAAAGTTCAAAATAACTATATATCATTTTTCTCCTACATAAATAATAAAAAGGGTGTTAACAAGTCAATAGGGCCCATAAAGAGACCAAATGGTGATTTAATATTAAATGACAAGGATATGGCATGCTATTATAATGCATACTTTGCTTCAGTGTATAATCGAAAAACTCATAATACTTTGAAGCATCAGGCTAAGGATGCAGGTTCACTTGTAATTGAGATTAATGATGTGAGAGATAGGCTAAAAGTCTTGGATCAGAATAAAGCACAAGTACCCGATGGTCTTCTCCCCAGGGTGCTAAAAGAGTTGGCTGATGTATTGACAGCCCCAGTAGCATATCTATTTCAACATTCTATAGATAAGGCAGAAGTTATGGACGAATGGAGGCAGGCGGAAGTCATCCCAATATATAAACAAGCATTTGTCAATGCCGAATGTTGTCTTGCTGGCATTGGCATTGGTAGTGCAGGAGTTGACGAGATGCATAATAGGAATGGCAGTGAAGTACTGAACTGATGCCAACCTACCCCCACCCTGCAGAGACTGACTAGCACTGGGGTGTCCCTTTGGGTGTTGGCCATAATGCTCATGCCATTTCCCCTCTCCTTATCCTGCAGACACCGACAAGTGGCGTGGTGTGCATTCGGGTCTTCGGGCTTTATGCTCACCCCATTCCATAAGGAAATACACTGAGATGGGTGCAGTATAGGACAGTGGGGTGAACTTTGGAGCCAGATCGTCCAAGGCACATCTTGATGATTGTCACTGGCTGCAGGGTGGGGGGTGATGGTGGAATGGCGTGAGCATTATGTCCGACAATCCCAAGTCACACCCCTGACACCTGTCAGTCTCTACATATGGGCATTCGGCACCAAATTTTCTACATAGGCATTTTAGCACCTTTGCTCATGTACAGTGTCACTGTTATTTCCTCAAAGTGTCCCAAGAAGTGATTTCGCACAGCGAGCTCGCTACTCTGCGCCGGAAGTGCAAAAACACATTTTGGGCAGGATATGTGAAATGATGGTTGTACTGTTCATCAAGAGGTGTGGAAAAAATGGCAATGGTGAAAATCCAGAGTGAAAATATCACAAATGCATGACGGTACGAGCATGCGTGCAATCTGCCAAGGCACGCTAGTAACACAGTCATTTTATGGAGTATCATCACCAAATTTTCAACATAGGCATTTTAGGATCTCTTCTCATGAACTGTGTCACTATCATTTTCATAATCTGGCCCAAACACTGATTTCCCACAGTGACTGCGCTATTGTGCGCCGGAAGTGCAGAAACACATTTCGGGCAGGATGTGAAAAATGACATCTGTACTGTTCATAAGGAGGTGTACAAAAATGACAATGCTGAAAATCCAGCATTAAAATATTGTGAATGCGCGAAGTTACGAGCCTGCATAGCAACTGCGCAACGCATGCTCGTAAAACAGGCATTTGTTGGATTTTTTCCACCAAATTTGGAACACAGACTTTTTGAGAGACCACCTCATGAACACTGGCACTGTCATTTCATTAATTGGTCCCAAAAGGTGATTTCGTACAGTGACTGCGAAATCACCTTTCGAGGCTGATTAATGCCATGACAGTGATATAATTCATGAGGAGGGGCCTCAAAAACCCCATGTTGAAAATCTGGTGCCAAAATTCCAACAAATGCTGAGATATGCAGCAAAGCTGAAAAAACCCTATTCATTCTGTTATACAGCTTACCAGCATTTCCTCAGTTCGCGGTCTGCTTTGAAGAGTGCAGATGTGTTCCCTGTCCAGCAAAGATCATTGCGCCGGACTCCGGAGGTAAGTATGGGATGAGGGGGGTGAAGGGGGGTGTGGGGAGGCAGGGTGCACAGTGGGTGGGTGCGGGTGAGGGGCAGGAGACTACGAGGGACCGTTTTTTTGTTACAGGGAAGAAGAAAAACAAAATTACATCACGGGACAGTTTTTTTATTTCAGGGGACATGGCACACTGGGGTGGGATCCCAGCATGCAACCTAACTGTTTTTTGGGGGGGTGCTGCAGCTGACAGGGGATTGGGCACCCTCATCAGCAGAAATTTGCGGGGGGGTGAATTTATGCCGACGGGGATTGGGCACCCCATTGGCACACAATGAAAGGCGGGGGAGGCAAGAGTTGAGGGAGATTGGGCACTCCTCGGCATATAAGAATGCAGGGTGGCTGATTTATGTCGACGGTGAGTGGGCTCCCCCATCGGCACACAATAAAAGTGGGGATGTGAAGAGAGGGTGATTGGGCACCCCTCAGCATATAGGAAATGGGAAGCTGCTTGTGCAGCCACAGTAAGCCACTGGGGGATTGGGCACCCGCGTTGGCCATTGGGCAGGTGGCTGCACGCCATGCTGCTCATGTGACGAGCACGCAGAAAGGGTCCACTGCGTCTGACAAGCTTTGCTCGGATTGCAGCGGACCTTTCCTTAGATGTGCTCGCCACATTAGCATGCATGGGGCATGCAGGCTGATTGGGGAATGAGGGACACACTTACTGATGCGTACCCTGCAGTTGCCCAACAGCGGCCGCACCTCCAAAGCTGCACCACTGCAAGATGTCAACTTGCACACAAGTGCGGCAAGCCAACATAAAAAGGGTCAAGACAGGAGGCATCTAACTATAGACCTATCAGCCTGACATCGATATTGGGAAAAACTTTGGAAGCTATTATTAAAAATTATATCATTGATATGATAACTGTGCCAGAAGATCTTGATCACAATCACCATGGCTTTAGAAAGGGTAGGTCTTGTCAGACCAATCTGTTAGAATTTTATAGCAAGGTAAATCAAGCACTTGATTGCCGTAATCAAGTGGATGTTATTTTTCTGGACTACTCCAAGGTGTCCGACAAAGTTTCACATGGCCTCTTGACTGAGGCTTTAATCAAGTAGGGTATACATGCAAATATTTCTCACTGGATTGAAAACTGGTTATTAGATCAGAAACAGAGAGTTTCAGTGAAGGGCTCCCTGTCGGATTGGGCAGATGTGACTAGTGGTGTTCCACAGGGCTCAGTTCTGGGCCCCTGCCTTTTCAACTTATATATTTTATCCATGCAAACTTCGACACAAGTGTGGTTATCCAAATTTGCAGATGACACAAGAATAGGTTATATGATTAATTCCAAGGAGAATGCGGATATTTTACAATTAGCTCTAAAAGAACTTGAATGTTGGGCAATAAGTAATAATTCCATGTTCAGTGTTGACAAATGCAGGGTTATGCATTTGGGGAAACATAATATCCGTTATAAATTTACATTAAATGGAGTTGTGTTACAAGAGACAACGGAGGAAAAGGATTTGGGCATTTATATTACCAGTGACTTTAGTTTTAAGACACACTGTAATCATATTATTAGTAAATCTAGTGGACTTCTGCACTGTATAAATAGACATATTTGAAGTAAAGATAGATTAGTGGTAATGCCATTGTACAAGGCATTGGTCCGCCCACATCTGGAGTATCGCACCCAGTTTTGGTCACCAGGGGAAAAAGGGACTGTAAAATCATTTGAGCAAGTACAAAGAAAAGCTACCAGACATGTGGCAGGCCTAGATGGATTGTGTTATCAGCAGAGGCTACTTGAATTAGATCTGTATTCACTGGAGTTCCGTAGGCTCCATGGTGACATGTGTATGGTATATAGAGTACTTTTGGGTGATGATTTATGTCAAAAACTGGGACTTGAATTAAGGATGCAGTTATATGAGCCTAGAGTGCACCCACTTCAAATACAGATTAGTTCCTATTGTACTAATACTAGGAAAAACTGATTTAGTAAAAGGGTTACTAGAATTTGGAATGGTCTGCCAATAGAGGTGGTAGCTAGCTCTACCATGATGGAATTTAAGAAATCCTTGGATGAATACTTGATCAAACAAGGTATTACAGGATATTAATATAGCAGGCCTTAATGAACTTCGGTCTTCTTGGCCTAATAATTACCTATGAGACCTATGAGTTTGTGCGGTGCCCATTGGAGCAACAATGGGGCAGTCTGGGCATGGGGGGGCACATGGACCGGGTTCTACAGGACCCTCGGAGGACGGATGTAAGTTACACCAGCTAAATGCAGGTGTAACTTACATTGCCGGTTCTCCTCTGGGGGTTCTTGTAGAATCACGACATTGGGGACTTTGCTGCTGCTGCCCTCCTGGAATGGGGTGCAGCTGCTGCCATAAATACCCTAGCACCATGTAGCAGGGGGGTTATGGCACAACTGCTGGCGTAACCGCTGTTCAGCGCAAGAGCCATCAACATGTGGCAGGCCACTTTGTAGAATAGCGCAAGTCGCAACTGCTGGCATAAGTTGCTACTTGCTCCATTCTACTTGGCACAAGTGCTGTTACACCAGATGTAACTGTTCTAGAATCTGGCTCTAGGCCTTTTTCGAAAGCAACAGCTCCAAATTGTCCATGGTCAGGTCTGGCAAAGTAATGTCCCATTTCTTGAGCTGTGAAGCTGCCTTCTCTAAACTATTATAGATGACAGGGCCAGAGTCCAAATAGAGTTTGAGTCTGGCAGTATATATAATTTGAGCTCTAATGGAGTGTTCCTCCTTAAGCTGCTTAATAATAGGATGAAATACTGTCTCTTAGCTTTCAAAGCAGATGAAAAATCCTGTTAAAAAAATCAGGGAACCATTATAATTCAGTCCTCGCTTCTGCCAAGCAGTAGACAAAATTAGATCCCTAGTGTTGTAGTCTAACATGTGAACAATGATTGACCTCAGACGAGCCGCCAGGTCTTTAGGTCAAGGAGCAAGTAATCTATGAACTTGTTCTATATGAAGAGGCGTCTCCGCCAATAGAACCAAAACTGACCCAAGAATGTGCTTCACAGAATCTGTCATTGAGGGGAAAGAATCTTCCATTCCCTCATGAAGACCATGAATATGGAAATTGTTCAGTCAAGCTCTATTTTCAATATCTTCAGCCCTGCTTTCTAACTCCTGCTCCAGTTGCAGAAGGTATAGGAGGACTCGATCATGAAGAATAGTTTTATCTGTGAGGTCTCCCACTTGCTGCATAGTTGTTCAGATCTTTTTATGTAAATTCCTCATATGCATCATAAGGTCAGCAATCACTGACTCAATCTTTTGGACTATGGTCAGTACCTGTTGAACAGTAGTGTCTTCATCGAAAAGAGAATCTAAGTCTTTGTTATATTCTGGGTCTCTGGAACCTTCTGAAGCCAGTGAGTGTGAGTGGGGAGATGGGGCCAAAGAAGAATTCACAGCCCTGATTTTCTGGATCAACATTTCAGATATTTTCTTCAATGCCATCCCCATTTTAGAATGTCCCGACCTGTTGAGCATCTTGTATTAAATGTAACCACTGTTCCTGAACTGGACAACCTAAAGATAATGCAAATCAGATGGTCGAAATGGGATTGGGGAAGAGAGCAATACACTGAAGCTGCCGTCATCACGGTGACCAAACCGGAAGACCCCTCTACTGCTTTTAAGTTTGTTCACCTCAAATGGCCTAGTCCCTCTGCCCATCGGCACCTAGCCTTTGGCTCTCTACTACATGGTATCTACAGCTCAGGTCTACCTGGATCTCTCTCCTTACTTCTGTACTCCCAACCCAAACCTCCGTCTATGGTCTCCGATCGAATGACGACACCCCTCTCTTTATCCCCAGATGCAAAACCACTATAGGTACACAAGCTTTCTCCTACCTAGCACCTAAAAACTGGAACGCTATTCCACAAAATATTTGCCAAGCCCCCACTCATGCCCACTTTAAGAATCTCCACTGTCAACATCTTCTGGCTTCCAACCCCTGTACATGTTTCTGGCCACCATAGTCCACTCCTTGCACTTCTACCTTCTACCCCACTTACCCTCCCTCTCCTACCCCCTCTACCCCTGTCTTCTACCTTATCTCTCCCCTCCCAAAACCTCACGTCATTTGATGGCACTTGCTATTTACTTTGAACCTGTTAGCACTAACATTGTATATATGGTCTGGGTAGCTGTATTGCTCTAGTTTAACTGGCACTGTTTGTTGAATACACTAAACAATCTACATGTCTCACACTGTTTGCATTTGTCCTACTGCCTACCTCTTCCTTGTGCTGCGTCACATTGTACTGGTCATGTGTTTCACTTGTATACTCCCGGGTCGTGCCTGAAAATAGGCATTGCTATGTCTAGCGCACCCAACCGGTAACCAAAAGCAAAATAAATATCAGTGTTGATTCTGTGATTCTTGTCTTTCCTGAATATTATCTTGTGCCTTAATTTTCTGCTTCCTGTTTTTGCCAGCCAACTTATCTTGTCTGTTACCCTGAGCTGTTTTTTTTCTTTTTTGTTTTATGTGTTTGTATTTCCCATTTCCTTTGCTTTTTACTTTTCTTCTTACCGTCCTTTGTGTCTGGTGTTTGTGGTATATTTATTATTATATTTTTATTAAATGGAAGAGGGAGATGAGTTTGTATACATTTATTTGCAGTCTGAGCTTGTTTTTCATCTGCCTTATCAACCTTATTCTGTTTTTGCTAACAAATAAACCATTTTCATCAATAGAATAATATATTAACATACTAACATACCAAGATACCAGCAGATTAGGCCTTATGGTATGTTGTGTCTGCCTGGGAGTCAGCACTCCTGCAGGCATTCTCTTGCACCTGCAAAACCCTCCCCCTAGGCCACCCCATCCCCTGCCAGGGCCTCCCCCTCCTTGGTTGGCATTTCTCATTTACACCTTCCCCCAATAACTGTCCCAACCTCTCTTGAACCCTTCCACAGTAATACTAACATATATTCCTCTAGTAATCTTTCTACTATACTTTTTTCTTCATTAAGTTTGCTCTGATGCCTAGAATTTCTTTCTTTAATACCAATATGGTTTCAAGAATTACAAGATTTGCCTTATATAGATGTATTATATAGTCCAGTGATTCTCTGGATAATACAGCCACCATTGGGGTATTCCTTGTGTCATCTAAGCTATGCTTTATTGTTTCTGTATATTCCTTTGCTCCCTTATTTTTATCCAGAAATGGTTTCCAATTAAATATGGGTGAGAAGTCTGAAATCTTCCAATAAAAAGACTAACTGCAAAAAAAAAAAAAATCTGGAGATACTGATAGGCAGCCATAATTATTCTGAGTTCCTTTGTTGAATCATTTCCTTTATATTCTTATCCTGTATATAATTTTTTAGTATGTTAATTATAGTACCCAATTCATTCACAACTTCTGCTAAATTTGGGGAATGTATTACTAAAGTGCTGAGTTCTTGGTTCCTTTTATATATTATTTTTGGAACAGTAGTTTCAGATGTCATACTTATGGGTGTGGGAGTCGGTTCAGGAAAGATATATTTATTTATTTATTGAAATTGTTTCACCAGGAAAGGCACACTGAGCAACAAGATGCTCGTCTCCCGGTGCGACCTGGGGGGAAGGGTTACAGTGGAGGCAGTTCATATAACAGACAAAAGAAATAGATTACAATGTAGGTGATGTACATAACTGGGGGGGGGTAAGCAGAAACAATACAGTAGAACTATAATGCATTTAACAATAGGTGAACAGTACAGAGATCATACATGAAGGATACGGTATACATAACATGGAACATTCCGGATTAAAACATATTTAAGTGCCAGTAGCAAAGCATGAGTGGCGGTAGCAGAACCGTAGCTAAAGCGAGGTGCAGCAATTTGACAAGTAGAAGTAGGAGAGGAGAGGGGGATAACAAGGCTGGGAGGGGTGAGCAGTAGGGTGAGAGCATGGATAACAGGAGGGAGGGTGGGAGAGAGGAGGGTGGGGAAGGAAGGAGGGTAACAATTAGGGGGAGAGATGAAGTGGAAGGGCAGTGTATAAGCCAGGCAATATGGCGAAGGCCAAGCCACTGGTCAGGCACAAGAGAGGGATGGTGGGAGGAAGCAGGAGGGGAAAGGGTCAAGGGCAGTAGCAATTAGGTGCAAGGAAATTAGTGAGAGCTGAGGATAGGGATTGTTTGGATGATGAAGGGCGGATCTGAGCTGGCAGGTGATTCCAGAGTTTAGGGACGTGGTAAGAGAAGGCTGACTGGCCGGTGGTGGTCCTGTGGTGAGGGATAGCCAACAGTCTTGAATCAGCAGATCGGAGGGAGTGGATAGGGGTGGGGGGATAGGGAGGATGCAAGGTAGGGAGGGAGGGAGCCGAGCCAAAAATTGAAAGTAAATTTGGCACAGTGAATTAAGCGCCGGTTGCTCAGGGAAGGCAGGCCCAGAGATCGATAGAGCTTGCAGTGGTGAGAGTGGGGGGGACATCAAGGGTGAAACGGCAGAAGGCATTAAAGAGGGGGTAAAGTTTGGTTAGGGTGGTCTTGGGGGCAGAGTTATAAATGACATCACAGTAGTCAAAGGAGGGTAAGATCATTTTCTGGACTAGTTCCCTTCTGACCGGTAGGGGGAGACAGGAGCGGTTGCGATAGAGGGCACCTAGTTTTGGACGTAGTTTAGAAATGATGGCATCCACATGTAAGGAGAAGGTGAGGTGTCGATCCAGCCAAACCCCTAGATATCTGAAGGAGGGCACATCCTCGAGGATGGAGTTACTTAGTGTATGGAAGCTGAGGGGAGGGGGAATTTTGATAGCCGCTGTTTAGTACCGAAAGTCATAGAGACAGTTTTTTTTGTGTTTAGGGATAGCTGGTTGGAATTGAACCAATGTTGGATTTTGTCGAAGTCAGTTTGGAGATTGGAGGAGACTTCTTCGTGGGTCCGGCCGGAGGTATAGAGGACCGTGTCGTCCGCATACATATGGATTGCAGTAGAGGAGCAGGTTTTAGGTAGGTCATTTAGAAGGATGGAGAAGAGGATGGGGCCAAGGACTGAACCTTGGGGGACACCGGTGGTGATGGGGGGGGGGAGGTGTGGTCGGCAATTTTAGTGGATTGGGTTCTATTTATAAGGTAGGCCCTGAACCAGTTAGTGGCAGATTCAGTTAACCCAGCGCCAGATAGGTAGGATAGGAGGAGAGGGTGGGATACCGTGTTGAAAGCTTTTGCTAGGTCAATGAAGATAGCGGCAGTGATTAGTCCATTATCCATCCCGGAGAGGATGGAATCCATAAGTCATAGCAGGGAGGAGGTGGTTGAGTGTTTTCGGAAATCAGACTGAAAAGGGGTGAAGAAGTTGGTTTCAGAGAGAAAGGCAGAGAGTTGGGAAAGCACTAGGTGTTCCTGGAGTTTGGCAAGGGTAGGGAGGAGGTAGATGGGGCAGTAGTTAGTGGTGGAGGTAGGATCATCGCCTTTTGGGAGGGGAATGACAGTGGCATGCTTCCATTCGGAGGGGAGTTCCTCAGTGGAGAAAGAGAGGTTTAGTAGGGCTGCGAGGGGAGTAGCAATGACAGGGGCAGAAAGGAAGAGGAGTTTGTTATCCATGCCATCAGGGGATTTGCCTTTGGAGGGGTTCAGGAAGTGAAGGGCAGCGAGGGTTTCGGCAGGGGAGATAGGTCTGAAGGAAAAGGTGTTCCTACTAGTCAGAAGGTGGGTCACTTCTCAGATCACTTCTGTTTTTTGACAAACTTTCTTTTATCAGCATTTATCTGCACATTGAAAACCACTTATGGTTACTGCAGGGTAGCAGGAATCATGAGGAGGTGAGCAATGGGGTAGAAGGGCTTGGAGGTGCGAATGGGGGCAGTATTCAAGTGGTGAGGTTCAAAATTCACCCTGAGGTGAAATGGGAACTAGAGAGGGGCTTGCCTGGCTGATTCCTATACCCAGGGCTTCCAACAGATTGTGTGGGCAGGCAGCAGATAGGCCAAGAGCCGCAACTTGCCCCGATTGGGCAGTGCTTTGTAATGCCAGGTTGATGAGAAATAAGACTGCAATTATAGCAGACTTGATTTCATTGGTCGACCTGGCTTGCATTATGGAGACCTGGCTGAGTGACGATGTTGGACCAGTATTGAAGACATCCGTCCTGGCTGGGTTCTCCATTGTGCACTGCCTGAGGAGGGACAGCAGGGGAAGGGGACTGGCAATCTGTTTAATCTGTCTAATTTCTCTGTGCTCCTAGTAGAGTCTACCTCATTATTTGAAAGTGTGGTCTTTCAAGGGGGCCTGATGTAGGCTGTAGGGTCCTTCTCGTATATCGCCCTCCTGGCCATGAGAAGGATTTCCTGCAGCAAGTAGCAGACTTTTTTGCTGACTGGGTGTTGGAGTCACCTAGGTGGTTGACTTTGGGTGATTTCAATGCCTAGGTCAATGACAAATGCTTGCATTTTGGATATGACTTACTGCAGACCATGGAATCACTAGGCATGTCACAAGTCATTACTTCTGTGACCCATGCTCATGCCACACCTTGGATTCGGCAGTCTCACTGGGACTCAAGATAAATAATCTAAAGATTGATCCTCTCATGTGGTCAGATCATTGCACAGTGAAGGTCTCATTTTGGGCCTCCCCTGAAAGTCCTTCCTCTGTGGAGATGGTCCACTTCTACCCTTTAAAGGGAGTGACCACAAAAGGACTGATAGTGGAGCTGGACCTATCGAGTGTGCTGGATGCTTGTTTAACAGAACCAGAGGAGACGGTGATGGCCTATAATAGGGCTGTAATTGCAACTCTTCATTCTGTTGCATCAGTCCATGTGTGACCCAGGCCATCACTCTTGAGGTCCCCATGGTTTGATGGGCAACTTAGGGAGCTGATGACCGTGGGTCAGAGGTTAGAATGCCTCTAGCAGAGATATGGCACTGAGCAAGAGAGACTGGCTTTGAAAACCCATTACATTATGTATAAAAGAGCAATCTCCTGTAAGAAGGCAGAGTTCCTGTCCAGGGAGATTGGTGCAGCAAACAGAGCAGCTGAGATTTTTTGGATTGTGGACAGGCTTATTCACTCTTCCTGTCTCCAGCTGTTAAAAGCATTGTCTGCTGCAAAATGCAAGGAGTTTGCTCTGTACTTTGCTGACAAGCTGTCTTTTGTCAGAGCAGGTATCTTCCGAGTGGTGTTTCATCGGGCATCCAGGGTCAGATCTGGAGCAAATAGAAGCAATCCTCATGTCTAAAATGAGGTTAGCTCAGTGGAACCAGAAGAGGTTAGTAAGGTTATCTTAAAGCTATGGCCTACATATTGTGAATTGGACCTGGGCCCAACATGCCTCTTAATAAGCTATGTGAGGTCTCTGGGCCCAGAGTACACAGAGATAAGCCGGTGGTCCATTTCAAGGGGGGTGTTCCCCATTGCTGTTAAAAAGGCATTGGTGAAACCCTTTTTGAAGAAACCATCTTTGGACCTCAACTGTCTCGCAATTTATATACCAGTCTCTAACCTTCCCTCTCTAGGCAAGGTTACTGAAAAAGTAGTGGCCACACAGTTCGAGGAATATCTCACTGCCTTTGACATCTAGGAGCAACTCTAGTCTGGCTTATGGTCAAGGCACACCACAGATATGGCACTAGTCAAGGTGCAGAATGATCTCCTCAGGGCGAGGGATTGAGGCAAATGGACAATTCTTGTCCAATTTGATCGCTCCTCAGTGTTTGACACCATGGATCATGGAGTGTTGCTAGCTCACCTGCAGGAGCTCTGTGGACTCTCCTGTACTGTCATCAATGGTTTGAATCCTTTCTCACAGGTAGGATGCAAAGAGATGGGAACTTATTCCTCCCACCCGATGCCCCCTGTCCTCTGTTGTTCCTTAGGGTTCGATCCTCTCACCAATGTTATTCATGTTACTGCTGGGTGATATCATTACATGTTACAAGTTGGGTTTTCGCTGCTATGCAGATGATACCCAACTGTATATGTTGTTTGCACCAGGGACACAGGGTGCAGTCTCAGTCCTGAATTCCTACTTGGCCAATATAAAGAAATGGATGTACTCCAACTGCTGAGGCTCAACCCAGCTTGCCGGTGAGGAGCTGAGGTGGGGGCTGGGCTAATGTTTGCTTCTTCTTCTCTTACCACCTTAGTAAGGGTGAAGAATCTGAACATTATTTGGGACAGTAATTGATGCTGGAGGCTCGGTATCATCCATTGTCTGAAATGGTTTCTACCATCTTTGAAATATCACCTGGATCAAACCTTTTATCCCACCCAGCAACCTGTCCTCACTGATACATGCTTTTGTTACATCCAGACTTGATTATGGCAATTACCTTTACCTGGGACTAAATGGAGGGACCCTATGTTGCCTGCAGCTGGTGTAGAATGCTGCGGCCAGGTTGTTGACAGGTCTTCCAAGATCCTGTCATATATCCCCAGTTCTATGCGAACTGTACTGGTTGCCAGTGGGGTGGCAGATCTCCTTCAAAGTTGGCTTGCTGACCTACAGAATAGGGCTGGAAGAACTTGGTGAAGTTCTGACTCTTATTAAATAAGAACCAAAACAAGGTGGAGTTCTGATTAGTTTTGATTATTTATAAATATTTGAACAAAATGCAATAAAATGCATAAAAGTGGCCAAAGGCAGTCATATTCAACACAGAGGCCGAAAAATAACTTAATGCATGATTTGTATAAAAATTACAGTAAAACTATTGAATAAAAGCAATAACTGCTAGTTGCTTCATGACTGGGTTGTATTGGTGGCATGCCCGTGACGTGAGTGTACCGAGGGGGAGAGAGAGAGAGAGAGAGAGAGAGAGAGAGAGACAGACAGAGACAAATGCAACCGCTATTTTGCCTGCCTGCCTGCCTGCCCTGTACAGTGAACACACACACTGCTCAGCCACACTGAGGCCAAGATTAATTTCTTTATTTGTGATTTCTGTGATGGTAAAATTTCTCTTTGGCCCCCAGTAGTCACTCTCTCTCTCTCTCTCTCTTTTTCTCCTCTGCATGGCACAAGTCAAAGATTTATTTTGCCAGCCTGTTTTTGCTTTGTGCACACACAGCCACACTGGGGCCAAGAATAAACTTTATTTGTGATTTCTATGACTATAACATTTCTCTTTCCCCAAAGTAGTCTCTCTCTCTCTTTTTCTCCTCTGGATGGTGGCACAAGTCAAAGACTTATTTTGCCAGCCTGCTCTTGCCCTGTGCCCACAGCCACACACACACACACACATATACACACACACAGCCACACTGGGGCCAAGAATAAACGTTATTTGTGATTTCTGTAACTATAACATTTCTCTTTTGCTCCCAGTAGTCTCTCTCTCTCTCTTTGTCTTGCTCTATGTCTCTCTCTTTCTCTTCTGGCACATTTCAACAATTTATTTTGCCAGCCTGCCCTTGCTCTATACACAACTCTCCTCTCCCCTCTTTCTAGTATTCAATATGTTATTTCCAAACCCACATAGGATAGGCTACAGGATTAGTCAGGAAGCTTGAGAGGTACTACTTACTAAGTCGATCTCCACTCCTCTCTATCATTCAGAAATCATGGAGAGAACAAGACCGATGACACCGCTGACCTGAGAGCCGACAACAGCAGCTGCAGCCCACACTCAGATCTCGCCACCACACTACACGTGACTGTGATGTGTGGTCCTCCCTGCTCCAGGGCTCAGCTTCACTCCTCTTCTGTCTTTTTGGTCTGCCTGGAGCCATCTGTTCCTCCAACCTCCAGTGTATATCAGTGATTCAAAAGTAATGGCACTGCAACTTGGGGAGGGGGAGGTACCAGGGCAGAAAGAGGAATAAAATGAAAATCCTGACCCTATTAATAATTTTATTATCCCCCTCTGTGGGGTGCCAGGCATGCAGAAGAAAAGCCCTGCTTTCCACAGACCTGGAGCTAGACATCTGCAGTGAAGTCAGTATTTATCAGGGTCCATGGATTCAGGGTTCGATCTGGGGGTCTAGATTTCAGATGGAACAGTCTGCCCAGCCCTAATGAAGAATAAAGCCCTACATGGATTGGGCCCTAACTACCTGCAAGACCTTTTATCTCCTTACCAGACCTCCCAACCTCACCTCACCTCTCCTCTCCTTGGAGGTGGGCCTCCTAGCAATTTCCAAGATTCAGTTAAAATCTTCTGGTGAATGAGCCTTCAATGTTTCTGCCCCAATCCTGGGGAATTTGCTCCCCAGATGTCTGAGGGAGGTCTTCACCGGAGGCCTTCAGAAGAGGCCTGAAGACCCATCTCTTTACATCAGCTTTCAGACTATCCTGGCAACCTGGATATCATTTTTAAATCTTTCTTGTATTTAATTGTATTTATTCTGTCTGTTTTATTTATTAGAGACTAGCATTACGCTGTCTGCAACTGTTTTGTTAGATGTTAAATGCTCTGGTATTGGTTTTATTGTTACTGTTTTATTGTTTTGTGTAATGTACAGTGCTCAGAGCCTGTGGGAATGAGTGCTCTATAAATAAAGTTTGCTTGCTTGCACATTGAAAGTTTCCTTATTTCCTATTTCTGCTTTGTGATTTAATTCTGCATCTTTTGTAGAAGTTAAGGCTTTGTTTAATAGTAATTTGGAATCCCCAATATATTATTGTGGTTGAAGTGTTTTTCCCCATAAACTCTTATATTTTTAGTTTAAGTTGTTTCTAGTATTGTCCTTCTTATTTGGTTTCAATGTGCCCTTAAAACCTATTTTCCTCTTTCCTCCAATCTCTACTTCTGATTTTAATTGTCTTCTATTTTCACCTTCAGCCCTTCCCAGCATTGATGGTGGCGATAACATTTGCTGAGAATTTGTATTATTGGTCCTCATATTAAGGAGGGACTATGGTCAAACTTTCTGGCATCAATATATTCAGAATATGGATCAACATAGCCCCAATCAGCTTCAAGCCAATACTGAGATATCTAAGTTACTTTGTTTAAATGTTTAAAATCATTTTACATCCCTAAATTCACCGCCTGTTCAAAAAAGCCATTTTCAGTGAAGAGCTGCTGATGATGTCATCTACTGAGCTCACAGTCTAGTCCTCCCTGACAGCAAGCTTATAGGACCTGTTTCTCCAAAGTTTAAAGATCAAGTGCAATGGTTTTCACCAGTAAAACAGGCAGCACCATTCAATAACCATTGCCTTATAAAATATGGTTTTGTAAAAAAGTTGACAAATTTGTATTTTTTGTTTGTTTGTTTTTGGTGCTTTTTTGTTGTGGTCCTTTTATCCAAGGTTGCTGGATGATTAGTCATAGTACACTGCTGTCAGATTTGCAGACTGGCTATCTCTGATGTGGTGAAAAGCTATGATTATTCACACCTGTCATTCAATTGAGGTGATTTCTCAGGATGGCACTTTAAAACAATTATTCCATCACCTTGTAAATGGGGTTGGGAGAGGTAATGCTGTTTTGAAACCTTACTGCAAGTTTTTGTGTAGTAGCTAGCTCAATGTTCAACCAATCATTCAATCAATATTTTATTCATCATTAATGTATGAATGAATGGGATACTCATTTGAGCAGAGCTAATTTTCTGTTTTCTCCATGGCAGGCTATTATGTCACCTATATTCAGGTTCATCTGTGTTGTACTCCACATTAAAATGATCAATTTATCAGGACTAACACTTCCACTCCAAGTAGAATTTAACACATATAAGGATCCTATTAAAACTTACTGTAAAGCAGACACTGACAAAGAGCAATGAAGTTACATTACAATGAGGCAACATTACAATACTAGTAGCAATACAACTTCCTAACAGGCACGTTAGAGTGGCACCCTAAATGGTATCAGTAGCCTGGAGGCATGCTGACTCAGCTTCCAGCAACTCTGGAGAAATGAACCACACCAAAAAGGCATTAAAAATACACATTTTACCAACTTTGTTACAAAACCTGAAACACATAGATTTTATATCAATGTTTTTAGAATGGTGCTGTCTGTTTTACTTGTGAGAACCATTGCACAATGATATTTAAACTTTGGAGAAACAGATCCTATAAGCTTGTTGACAGGGAGGACTAGATCATGAGTTCAGGAAATGACATCATCAGCAGCTCTTCACTGAAACAGGCTTTGTTCTCTGCACCACTACTAGTAGCTGATTGGCTGTCTGCTTCAACTGCTGGGCCATTCAAGCTTACTTTTATAGTTGGCTGGTAGTACAATACCTATTGGTATGGCAATGAGGTTTTCTCAGCCTGGATTTCCTTATATGGCAAAAAACAATTAAGAAAGCTCATGAGATGCTCTGGAATGACACTTCAAAAAATCAAGTGGAAAAAATTATTTTATTAAGTTTTTCTTTTATATTTTAAATATCCATTTCCTACTTTATCTTATTTTCATTAAAACTGAGATTTTTGTTTGCTTCTTATTCAAACACTTGTGCCTTGAACTGTTTTTCATGAGTCCCAAATCTTAGCATCTATGCTGAATAAGTTTGTTCAGAGTTCAGAGTTACACCTTTCAGTGCTGTTGGTCAGTCCCCTCATCAGTGACCCCTACACTCCACCTCTGACTAGGTTCAAACACCAGTACTTCCATTTTATTTGGATTTGGTCTCAACTAGCTTGATGACATCCAGTCTTGGATCTCAGCCATGCACAAATTGAGTACCTTGACAGCAGTAGATGTCCTGAGTGCAAAAGACATATGCAGCTGAGTATCATCAGACTAACAATGAAAACCCAAACTGTATAGACTAATGATCCCTCCCAGGGGTAGCATGTACACTGAGAACAACATGACAAAGAGGATCGATCCTTAGGATGCACCACAGAGCAGCTGCTTCAGGAGTGAGGAGAAACTCCCCATCAGCACCCTGTGTCTCCTGTCCCTGAGGAAGTACTCAGTTCAGCAGATGACAGTGCTGTTGAGTCCACACTACTCCCTGAGGTGGTCCAACAACAATCCATGGTCCACAATGTCAAATGCTGATAAGCAATCAAGGATAACCAGAATGGATTGCTCTTTGTGGTCCCTAGCCCTGAGAGGGTCATTATGCACCCTGACCAATGCCATCTCAGTGCTGTATCTCAACCTAAACTTGGACTGGAGAGGTTCATAGATGTCTAAGACTGTGAGATGTTCCTCAAGCTGCAGAGCCACCATCTTCTCAATAACCTTCCCCAAAAGGGGAGGCTAGCGATTGGTCCATAATTCACCAAGCAGTCCAGGTCTAACAATGGTTTACTGAGGAGAGGTCTCACCAGAACAGCTTATTATGCCTTTGGAAAGATCACCCCTGAAACAGAACACCAGATCAGCTTAGTAAACACTGGACCCAGAAATCTAACACAATTGATAAGCGAGCTGGGCTCAGATTCAGCTCATGAAAGGTGGTCCGCAGCTCTGAGGTCACATCACAAACCTCTTCCATCAAAACTGGTCTAAACTCACTCCAGACTGATGAAGGGTATCCACCACTCAGCAGCTCAGTACTGCTGGGTCAAGGTGACCCAGTTGGAGAGATCCTGGACTGAATCAAGGACACCCTGTCAGAGACAAATTAAACAAACTCTTCAGAATGAGCAAATGAATTTGCTCTTACTAGTGGCAGGCGGACCAGATTTTAGTATTCTATCCACAACACAGAACAGCTGAGCTGGTTGGTTTCTTCCTGTTGCAATCACCCTGGACAGGAATACTGCCTTCTTATGGGAGACTGCCCTTTTGATACTCACTATAGTGTGTCTTCAAAGCCAATTTATCCCATCAGACCTAGATCTTCTGCAACAGCATTCCAATATCCAACCCCTAGACTTTGGCTCCCTGAGCTCCCCATCAAACCACAGTGATCATCAATCCCGGTAAGTCTGGGGTCATATATAGACCATCTACAGACCAGTGCGATTGCATCAAAGGTTGAGGCAATGGCCCTGTTATAAGCCATTGCCTCATCCTCTGATTGAGTCGCACAAGCAGCAATCACACTTGAGAGTTCCACTGATACCTGAAGTCCTTCCAGGTACAACCTCTTCAAAGAGCAATAATGAACCATCTCCATAGGGGGTAGACTCTGGGGAAGCCCCCAAAAGTACAATGATCTGACCATAGAAACATAGAAGTTGACAGCAGATAAGGACTGCAAGGCCCATCCAGTCTGCCCATTTTTTCTACTTTATGAATATGCCATAGGTCTTTACTACGTCACTGGCCTATCTATTCATACTTATCTTTCTTGCTCCCTGATGCCTATCCTATGCCTGTTTGAAGCCCAGCACTGTATTCATATCCACCACTTCCTGAGGTAGACCATTCCATGCATCCAACTTCCCAGACCAATCCTGAGGTTATTAACCTCAAGGCCCAGCAAGAATACTAAGTCCAAGGCATGACCATGTTGATGAGTCATAGAGACAACTACCTGTGAAAGGCCCAGTGAATCCATCAACTAGAGGAAATCATGACCAAATTGTGAGAGTTCTTCATTGGTCCAGGCATTCAAGTCACCCAGAATTAACCATCTGGGTGACTCCAGCACCCCCCCTCCATGATGAAGTCTGAGATTTCCTGCAGGAAAACCTCTTATGTCCTGGAGGGTGGTAAACAAGAAGGATCCCGCAACTTGCACCTGGACCCCTACATATGGCCATGTATTCAAATGACAAAGTAACCCCAACTGGGTGAGTGGCAAAATTCAGCTTGGAAGTAAAACAGATGGCCATACCCTAGCCATGGTCTATCTGTGGGAAGTACACTACAGAGAACTCAACCAGGACAGCCCCCTCCAAAACAGGACAGGCCTCATCACGCAGCCAGGTCTCCCCAAGACAGATCAAGAGAAGAATAAGACATTAAATCTGCCACGAAGGTTGTTTTGTTTATCAGTCTGGCATAGGCATGAACAAAAGTTACAATAAGTCCTCATGAACTGTTGAAGGATTATATTTTTTTCTTTTAAATTGACCATATAAGATATTTAAACTTATTTAAAACTTGTATAGATAAGTCTTGTACTGTATCTGATGAGATGTGCCAATTAAAAACATAAGTGATAACAGTCATTTATATCTTGTTTCCCAGGATATCTTTAATAAATAATAATTGGTCCTACCATATTGCTCTAATAGGAGCAGACTAGCAAATGTTCTTTAGCTGGATTATTGACCTTGTAGCACCATTTCCAGCTGGGGTTAATGAACAAGGGCCCAATATGCAGTCACAAAGTACAAAGTGGTACAATGGGGCAAGTGAAAATGTGCGGTGATTCCACAGGGTTGCTACACACAGCCATTCAAGATTCACAGTTTCAGAATGCAATTAGGACTGTGTAAAGGGTGAATATGTTGATGCAGAACCAATGTGGCTATGTGAACATACAACTAAGAATGATATACATAGATCAAGTATACAAATGGTTTCACATATTGCCAAAAGCACAAACAAGAATTTGCATTGCCCTGAGCCCTCATTACTATCTTATTAGTATAGCTTTGTGTGCCATTAGCATGTAGGTTACCACCATTAAAAAGCCCAAAGTGGGCCATTTCTTACTGAAACATGATTTTTCACAGGACAATATGTAACCTTGACCAATGCAATAGCATTATTTTCTCTCAATAATCAGAATTAAGACTAAGTAATGTAGATTTTTAGTTGTTCATATTGACTGCTATGCACTAAGATGTGGGTATTACATGCATAAATGTGTATAAACAGCAAGTGTATATATATGCCCGTGGATAGGTGCTAGGTGACTTGTATTCCCCAATGACAAGCACCAGTTCACAGTCCTGCCCCTGATGTGTGGTACTCCACAGACAGTTTTCAGGACACTGACAGGCATCCAATTCAATGCTCAGCTCAGGTCTTGGAGTAGATCCCCTGCTGCATGCATGCAGGGGATACTGGGAAGGCATGGGACCCAGATAACTGTTTCCACAATGGTGTGCATTTATAGCTCCTTTTTTTTTGTCTCTACTTTGTTTCTCCCCTGCTTCATGTGACTCCCATCTGACCGACTCCCCAAGCTCTGTCCCCCAGAATTACCAGAGCTTACCTTACGCCTGGTTCATGAGCGGTGCCTGCAGAGAGTCAGTCACCATCCTGCTGCCGGCTGCCTTTTTCCATTTTCTCCCCTTATTTCCCAAGGATCCCAGGAGAAGGACGCATGTGTGTGGAGGCATGCATGCACCTTACAGCCCCAGTAATGGCCCTCTTCCGACTGCCCCATTGGCCTATCACTGTCACCCTCACTTGCGCAGGCCTTGGCCTCCACCAGGGGGTAGCCGAGAGTGAGGGATGCCACCCCACCTCCTCAGAGAGGACAGCTGCCTTGCTTCTGCTCCATCCTGCTCTTCCCACCCCCCCGTGCCGACCTCCGATGATCCAGGCTCACTCCCGAACCCGGGTCACCAGCATGAGGTGAGACATCCAGTGCCTCAGCCCTCTGTGCCACTGGGCTAGCCTTGCATTTATATCTTCTAAGTTTAATCTTGTGTACTGTGAGGACCTACACCCATTCCACATGTTGGTGTCCCTCATGTTTGAGAAACAAGAATGATATATCCATATCTATATCTATATCTATATCTATATCTATATCTATATACTGTATATATATATATATATATACACATATACTGTATTATAGCTGCACGGTAGTGCAGCTATAGCTATGGTTGCCCGGCCATGTCTATGTTAAACCCAGAACTTTGCACTTTAGTAACTTTGCCAGTGTATGACGGATTTACCTGAAATGTGCATGCGTGGTGTGGTACCATAGATCTATGGATTTGACAAGTTGCGTTATAGTCGAATGAGTGGTCACTGAGCTGCAGAGTGCCAAAAACAAGTTTATGAGAATGCCCCAGGGGATCTCTGGTGCCCCAGCCACTTTTCAACGACTGATAGGGCATGCAGTAGGAGACATGAACTTGTTGGAGTGCCTGGTATACTTAGACAATGTTATTGTGTTTGGAAGTTCATTGGAGGAGCATGAGAGCCGACTTTTTAAAGTGTTGGATTGGCTGGAAGATTTCAGCCTTAAGCTATCCATCAACAAATGCCAGTTCTTTCAGACATCAGTAAAGTATTTGGGGCACATAGTGTCCACCAAGGGGATAGAGACAGATTCTAGCAAAGTTGAGGCCTTGACCACCTGGCCCCAGCCCTACAATCTAAAAGAGTTACAACGCTTCCTAGGATTTTGTGTTTATTACCAACGGTTCAAAAAGGACTACTCAAGAGAGATTTACCTACTGCTAAATCTTACCCAGGGTTACCATCCCACGAACAAAAAGTACAAGAGAGTGGCCTCCACCAAATCAGAGAAAGTGTACTTCCATCCTGGTGAACTTTTTGGATCTTGTTGGAGACCCGACTGCGAGGCTGCTTTCCATGAAATCATATATCAGCTCACCCATGCTCCTGTCCTTGCCTATGCTGATCCTGCCAAACCCTATGTGTTACACACCGATGCTAGCCTACAAGGTTTGGGAGCTGTGTTATATCAGGAGCATGAGAATGGCCTGAGACCAGTGGCCTTTGCCAGTAGGAGTCTGACCCCATCAGAAAAAAACTATCTGGTACATAAATTGGAGTTCTTGGCGTTGAAGTGGGCCATTGTCGACCAATTTCATGACTACTTGTATGGAGCAAAGATACTGGTAAAAACAGATAATAATCCACTGACCTATGTGCAGACTTCAGCTAAATTGGATACTGCCGGGCATCGGTGGCTTTCTGTGTTGTCCATTTATGATTATGCTGTTGAATACAAGATCAGGCCTGAATCACATAGATGCTGATGCTCTCTCCCGGAGGCCTAAGTCCAGAGGTTCCTGGGTCAGGTTGTCCAAGCCGGACATACGAGCACTGTGCCAAAAGTTTGACAAAGATGAATCGATGTCCACAGACCCAGTGGACTGCTTGGTGGACTGCCTGGACCCCTCAGACACTTGCATACCGGCTGCATACTGTCACTTCTCCATGCTAGATATTAGTGCATTGCCTCAGTTTGATAATGACAGCCTTCAGCGAGCTCAATCTCAAGACTCTATGATCCAATCAGCCCTCAAAGGCCTCTACGCTGGGAAAGATGTATCCAAGTTGCACGCCTCTGATTTGAGAACTGCATTATTGTACAGAGAAGGCCCTAAATTTAAGCTAATAAATCAGTTTCTGTACAAGAGACTGTAGATGGGGGGGTGGTTAAGTAGACAAACAACAATTGGTCTTGCCCACAGATCTCAGAGACTTGGTGCTGAGGTCCCTACACAACCACATGGGCCACCTTGGCATCGACAGAACCCTTGACTTGGTGCAGTCCCGATTCTACTGGTCTAAGATGGGGGCCAATGTTGAACATCATGTATGGACTTGCAGCCGCTGCCTACAGAGAAAGGCCTTGCCCCAGAGGACTGCCCCCCTTGTCAACATCACTACCAGCACACCAGTGGAGCTAGTTTGTATTGACTTTCTAAGTTTGGAGCCTGATCAGTGGAATATGAGTAACGTGTTGGTGGTCACTAATCATTTTACCAGGTATGCCCAAGCATTCCCCACCAAAGACCAAAAGGCATCCACCATGCCAAGGTGCTGATAGAGAATTTTTTTGTTCACTATGGGGCCCACCAAAGAATTAATTCTGACCCGGGCAGAGACTTTGAGAGTCACTTAATCAAGGAAATGCTGTCTCTATGGGGGGGTGCAGAAGTCAAGCACCACCACTTATCATCCGCAGGGAGACCCACAGCCCGAATGCTTTAATTGCACCCTGCTTGACATGCTGGGCAGTCTCCACCTGAAAGACAAGCCAAAATGGAGCCAGCAGATTAGCACCTTGGTCCATGCCTATAATTGTACCAAAAATTATGCTACCGGGTTCTCTCCCTGTTGCCTCATGTTTGGGAGAGAGGCTTGGTTACTAGTGGACGCTTGTTTTGGGGTTTCTTCTGATGAGGTCAGAGCTGAGAATTACCTACTGTACGTGCAAAAACTAAAAGCTCAATTGAACTATGCATACCAACTAGCTCAGACAATGGCTGCAAAGAGAAACTTAGCTAATAAAGAAAGATATTGTAGAAAAGTAAAGGACCAAGAGCTTCAAGCTGGAGACCATGTATTGCTGTGAAATCTGAGATTGCATGGCAAACACAAAATTGCTGATCATTGGCACCATCTTCCACACATAGTAGTAAGCAAATTGAGTGATTTATCTGTGTACAAAGTGCAGCCAGAAAACAACTCAAAAGATGTCAAGACCATGCACTGTAACCATTTGTTGCCCATTGGCCAAATCATGATTGAAGCTGAGCCCCCAGAGGTTGTCCCCCCCCCCAGACCAGCGGCTTGGGCTTCTGCAAAACAAAGACAGAGAAATCTTGCCCCAGTGGTCACTGACTTAAGGTTCTCTCCACAGCAAACCCAAAATGATAATGATTGTCAGTCCACTTCTGTTGAGAGTGAGTGCAACTATGCTTATTACCCCTCTTATGAACTGAGTCAACTGTTTCGGGGTAACCCCATGGTCAATTGTGGGGATGAAGCTAGATCTTCTGGATTGCCTAACCCCTCAGCTTTATCCTTAGAGCCAATGCTCCCTGAGACTGAAGTGCAGAGCGTCAAGTCTAATGATGTTGAGTCACTGTGTATGGTGGGACTGTGTAACTTACCTGAGGGAGAGGCCGATGATCTGAGTCAGACTGGTGATGTGCCAGAACATGAGGAATACTTTGAGTGTGATGAAAATTCTCTTCCAGTACCGGAGTGCCTTCTCAGTGAACCAAGTGTTGTAGAACCTGAATCCACAGAGCCAGGGGCTGACAGTGCCCCAAGTTCAAACTTTTCTACTCAGACAGAGGCTTCCCTTAGAAGGAATGAAAGTGCAGAGATTGAGGTGAAAGGTGGAGGTGAAGTGGAGACTGTGGCTGTTCCCCCCAGGAAGACTGGTCCAGCTGTCAAACCAATAGTGTGCCTCAGCTATGATTCCCCTGGGAGGCCAGTGGATTTGCCTCTCAATGTGGTCCACAAGGGAGTTTATGTGTTCCAGAGTTCACTGCCCAAACTGAGCTTAAGTGCAAATTCCCAGTTGACTGTTCTGTCCTCCAGGTATGGTGCCCCTGCCCCATCTAGCCCCAAGGTAGCTGATAGGGAAGGGCCCCCTTTCACATTGTTCAATGTGCAGGAAGTGATAACCTGAAGCTGTATAGTAGTATGTGTAAGTTACCTATGTGAAATGTGCCTGATGTAATTCAGAATGGGTATAGTAACATGAAAAGTAGGTATATATGTATAGTAACGGTTAAGTATGTTGACTGATATATACAATGTGATTGGCATAACATGTTGAAGGTATAAATGCATAGTATAATTTGCATCTGAAATTATAATGATGGTACAGACTTGACACGGACACCAAGTTTTTTCCAGGCAAGGAAGGTGTAACCCCCCCTATAAATGGGGGTTCCCCAAAAGTCTTCCACGAGCTCGACTAATTGCTCACTGCTTGGTTGGTGTTCAGTGCTAAAGCCGTTTAAATGTTGTTGCCAGTGAGCGCCTTTAAAGCCTCCACATACTGTCTCTTTTAAGTGCTGCCTGATTGCAGGTAAAATTATTCTAAATGGGGGTCTGAGTGTTTCCCTGCTTGAGTCCCGCCCAGTCTGCTGAATAATTGCACCATTTCTGCCATCGCTAATTGTGCAGAAGGAGCCCTGCTGAAAGATGTAACAAATTGCTGATAATCATTTAGAGCAGTGATGAAAATGGAGTTTGTTCTAACCTGCCTTTCTTTGCAGCAAGGACTGTTTCTGTTTAACTCCACCATATTGGTCCTGAACTGCTGGATTGGACCAAACAGTACTTTAGGACCCTAAAGTGGAGTCTGTTAGAGTGGGACAGTGTGGTGCCAGACTCTGGGAATTGTAGTTTTGGACTATTGGCACCTTTTTGCACCAACAGTGGGAGCATATTGTGACTGACAGCAGAACCGACCAATCAAAAGGAAATGCCCGGAGCTGTCTGCTGGCAAGCCAGATCTAAGTTGGAAGCTGAGAGAGCAACAGCTCATGTGTTTGAGTGGCTGTTTTGCACAGTAGTTCATGCGTGAGAACTGTGGAAGGCCTGCCCTCTGGCCTGCTGGTTTGTTTCTGCCCTGAGAAGGAGAGGAAAAGTACTTTCAGACTAAATCCAAGCTTGTGAGAGTGAAAGAAGCCACCAAGGTGTAACCAGGCTCAGCCTGTAAAAGACCAAGGATTTTGCTGAATACGATCTGCATGTCAGGAATTCCAGCCACTTCTGAGCTCCCAGAGTATGCAGAGACTTGTGATCATGACTGGGGAGCATTTGGCCTGGTACAGCTAGAATTCTGGTATATAAATGTGCTGTGTAGTGAAAGAGAATCACGATTTAGTTTGGCTGCATGTAAGCTGTGTGCTACTGATTTATACATGTGAATGTGCTGTGTTTCCCACTGTATGAACTGCGTGTTGCAGGCTTTTACATATAAATGTGCTGTGAACTGGAGGGGTGTAGCGATCTGTTTCCCCCCAACTTGAACTGTGTGCTGCTGGCATTTTACATATAAATGTGATGTGTACTGAAGGGGAGTCACGATCTGGTTTCCCTCTAGCTGAGTTGTGTGCTGAGGGCTGAAAGTTATACCCAGCTCAATTCAGACTGAATCCACTGCTGCCTAATGCAGTTAGGCCCTGCCATGAGGGCCTTGTCTCCGTACCCCGCTGCATCGAGAAAATCCATAGAGAGGGACCTGCCTAGGGGATCAGCGCCCTGCTCCATGCCTGAACAGGAACAATGCAGAAGTGACTCATGTGGACCTTGCTTCTTCTGGCAATCCAGAAAATCCAACTATCATCTCGACCACCATCCATCCTGTGTTCAGTCTTGGGTACCATGAGTAGCTATCAGGGTAGCTCCCTGCAACCATCTTTTAAATCAAAAAGTGTGTCAGCTGATTATTTTGTTGTGTTGTTTCCATGAACTGAGCCCTCCAGCTCTGGATTACAATTAGAAAGGGTGCATCTTATTTCTTTTTCTTCACAGAGCCCCTACCAGCTGCAACGCTGGCCTACCCCGGGCAACGGTCCTGGCTAGTCCCCCTCTCCATCCTGGGTACCCAGAGAATGTGACTGATAGGGACACTGACTGCATGCACAATTGTGATATTTATAGTGTGATTAAGCCAATTAATCTGATTACCCCCATCCTTGTTAAAGTCCCCTGAATAAATCAGATCTGCTTTTTTCTGCAATTTACATTGACTATGGTGTCTGTTTATGCCTAAGGTATTGCATAGTTGTTGTTTTTTTTCTTGCATCACCTTATTTTACAGGGGGGTTCCCCAGAGCCAAGCTGAAGAAACCAGTCCTGGGGGTAAGTGCTAAATCTAGGTGTATGTGTAAAGCCTATCAGGGATATTAGGAAGGTAAACATTGTGTACCACTTGCAGGAGACAAGGGGGTCACAGTGTCCCAGAGGGCTGTGGTCTGGTTAGTCAGACTGATACCAACCCTGACCTTTAGGTGGAGGCACCTGTCACTGAACCTAGGCCTCTTAACCTACTACTAACCAAGCAGGCAGGGGTAGTAGCCCTTGGGGTAGCGCCACCTAGGGGTTACCTGTGCCTCTCAAAACTGTCACAAAACCAGATTTTACTGTCGCAAATCCACCTTTTACTGTTGTGCTACCGCCATCTTGTTTCAGTTAGTGGTGAAGAAAAACGTATGTAGTTCAAATTCTACTGCCCCTAGGTAAACACTGACAGTTGTGTTTACCTAAATGGGGCCTGAGGGTCACAGTGGTACCATCAGTTTTTTTCTAGGACCCCTAGAAATACCTCTTTTAAAATCAGGTCCCCCGTAGTGTCACAAATGACAACAGTATATTTGTGACACGTTTGCAAATCACAACACTGTCACATCTGTACTGTCTCAATTTACAACACAACTGCACCAAAAATACAATTTCTCTGCCATACCACTGCACCTAAACGGTTGGAGCTTTTTGGTTGAAATTTGCAGACTGGCAAGCCCTGAACCCACAGATGTGCCTTATGATGATTTGGTAAACATATTTAATAGGGTTATAAAGTTACAGTGCTCCAAAGTTGAGAAATTTCCCATAGGACAACATTACGGTGCCCACAGCACCTTTCGGTACCCATATCTCAAAAATAGTGCGAGGTACAGATTTTTCATTCTCTGCAGCTAGGATCACATGGAGGTTTCAAAGTCATAATTACCACTGCAGTGGAATTTTTTTCATAGTTGTTACAGTTACTGAGATATTGCCAAATTAGTGTTACAAGTGTTCCTTTTCAGTACTATGTGGCTGCTGTATGGCTCCTTATGTGTAAGTGGGAGTGCAGGGCCAAGAGGGCCCACGCTCCCACATACGCATACCATTATGCAAAAATGGGCAGCTTGAGGGGAGCGCAGGGTCTGGAGGGGCAGCGCTCCCACAACCACATACCAGTTATTAGTTACATTACACCTTCTCAAAAAGAAGGGAAATTGCAAAAAACTTCTTTAATGCATCAGTTAGGGTTGATAGCACAGCAACAGAAGTATGGAAATGTGATGTTAAGGTTACCCCCCACCCTCCCACACTTCACACACCAATAGACTTCTGGGTGTGCCATTGGGTCGTCAGGCCTAACTCACACCCCATTCTCTTATACTGTAGCATGTCAGCCTGTTTACACATGGAATGGGGTGAGAGTTGCCCTGATGACCCATGCACACCCAACATGTGTTGGTATGTGGTGGGAGGGTAGGGTGGGGGAATCCCTAACATCACAGTTCCATACCTTTGTCGCTGTGCTATGGACCCTAACTGATACATTAACAATGTTTTTTTGCAAAGAATATGTATATATATATATATATATGTATATATATATATCTATATCTATATTGATATCGATATCTATATTATACCTGCACGGTAGTGTGGGTATAACTGGGTTGCCAGGCCAATTCTATGTTAAATGCCAAAGTTTGCATTTTAGTAACTTTGCAACCGTTTCTCTGATTTGCCTAAAAATGTTGCATGTGTAGTGTCCAGCCATAGATCTCTGGATCTGAAATGTTTTGTTCCTGTCAAATGTACGGTTGCACAGCTGTGGAGTGTCAAAAATATGAAAAATCCTCAATTGTTGTGCAATTCTTTGTCAGGCTACAGCGACTGAATGGTGCATCTGTTGGGCTTCAAATGTGCATTTGTATATGTGGCCTGGGTGAAGGCCATGCCTTTTGAAGATTTGGTGAAAAATTATTAATCCTTTCAAAAGTTATGCATGTTTTTCATGTCCCATTTTAGACTATGGCAAAATTTATATGGGTGACACGAATACATTTGCAAAAAAATTTTTCTTTTGATTCTCTGCATTTTTCTTTTTGTGCTGCCACCATCTTGTTTTCAGTCAGCAAGAGAGAAAAAAATAATGTAACATGAAAAATACTACATCTGTTGGTGTGTGGAGGGTGGAGGGGGGTGAGTTGGGGTGTTAGGGGAGGTAACCCTAACATAACATTTCCATACTCTTTGCCGCTGTGCTATCAATCCTAAGTGATGCATTAATGAAGTTTTTTTGCAATGAACATGTATATATATATATATAAAATTAACAAAATATTTTGACCACTCTGATTGGCTAACAGCCTGTCAGAGCCGTGTCCTTATAGCACTATATCTTGCCAACCTGCACTACATTAAAGAAAGCCACCACAGCACAGTTGTAATATCAATGTTCCTGAACTGCCAGTGTCATGAACAGTGATCTCCTCAGCCGAGCCATCCCAGCAACTGGCACACTCACAGCATGCCGAACCCATACCATGGCAAGTAAACCAGATCCACAGTTAAAAAAAATGGCACCGTATAGAAAATTCTTCAGAAACCCGCACCAGACAAAGCAGTATATCGAACATACCAGACAGCACTTTTCAAGTGAATTTTGAGGAAATATTCACCAGAGTCAAACAGGGGATAGCTGGCAGTGATGAAAACTGGAACAGACCTAGAAAAAGAAAAGGCAAAAATGAACCGGTGAGTCAACCTGCGCAGTTAAGTCTTGAAGAAATAGATAGGCTTGAGCAAGAGAAAGACAAGGTGAACACTCAGGAAACCATCTCATGGGCACTACAAGTATTCAATAACTGGTGCCAAGCTAGAGAAATCACCACAGATCTAGGGACAGCCACATTGTCCAAATTGTGTCAAACCTTGCGAAAATTCTATGCAGAGATGCAGCAAACTGATGGCACAGAGCACAGCCTCTCAAGTTCACTGTCAATCTGAGCTGGACTAAATCAGTACCTAATCAGTCCACCCCCTAATAGAAATATAAACCTGCACACTGTCCCTGGCTTAACCCCAGTCAACCACATCTTTACCCATTTTGTAAGTGATAACTGGAGAGAGGGAAGGGACACATCACAACATCATCCCCCCCAATCTCCACAGCAGATCTAACAAACCTGAAAACATCTCCTGTGCTGTCTGTCAGCACACCAAGGAGTCTACTATATAAAGTATGGCTGGACATCCAGCTCTGCATAATGCAGCATGTCAGGGAAGGGCTTCGCCAACTGAAACCACAACATTTTGAAATAAAAAAATCAGATGACTGAACTGAATTTATCATACCCACATTCAATGAGTGTACTAAAAACCACAAAAGAACTAAGTCAGATATGGAACAAAATCATGGATTCATTTATGCCATGCCAGGCAATATCCTCTGTTCGGTAGCTTAATTTAAAAAGTATCTCAGTAAGCTACCAACTGAGCCACCTGCCTTTACCTACACCCCAGATGTCTTCAGCCAAATGAATACAAATTGCCAAAATTTGGTACACATGGGAGACACTTGGGATCAACTATTTAGCATCTCTCAGGGCAAAGATCAGTACCAAAGTCTGTCCTTCAGCCCAATACACCAACCACAGTGTAAGGGCAACAACAGTCCAATTAGGACTTGAGGACAAGCAGGACTTGAAACCCATCAGATCATAGCCATCACTGGCCATGAGAACAAATGCAGCCTCAGATCCTATTGGGCAGCCACTGCAGAGGATCGCCGAAAGTGGAGCAACATCCTAAGCTTAAAAGAGGATAGCATACTTCAGGAAATCCACCCAAAAGAACCATCTTCTACTTCTCAGCCATCCATGAGTGCAGCCTTCCTGCAAACTGTTCCTGAGCCCTCCACCAGAACATCCTCATTGAGCACGCTGCAACCCAAAACCAGAAACAACAGCCAAGACCACACAGAAAACGAGATTCCCATAGCTGAGAACCTTGCAGTCTACCAAAGTTTCACAAGAGAAACGACCAACACGCCTTTCATAATTCAACACTGCACAATGAAAAAAGTGCAATTCATTAACTTTACAAAATGAAAATGAAAGCAATGCAACTCCACTTCCTAAAGTTCAAAAACATAAAATATTCCTATTTATTACTGAAACAGTTATTTATTACTAAAACAGTTTAAAAGAACTCTAAAGTGAAACTACAAGTTGAGCTTTTAGATAAAGTTACACAATAGCAAAAACAAATGTTCTAACAATAGTTCTCTACAATGCAACTTATCACTTTCAGTATTAAAAGGGACTATTTTATTGCTTCCTGTTACAAAACTTAAAAATAATTAAAGTGCTAAAATGATCAAACAAACTGTCTGTCTCTTTTGTCAACTATACAAAAGAAATTTTTTGCCCATTTTATAAGCGTAATAAGACACTCCAAGGTGTGGGTTATGGCCTGATAAGAGCATGCCCAGGTGCTAAAGGCACTCAGCCAAGCACCTCATGCCTTACAACGCACCTGGGGCATGCTCTTACCAGGCCATAACCCACACCTCATCATGTCTTAGTGCTGGCATATCATGGATAGATAGATAGATAGATAGATAGATAGATAGATAGATAGATAGATAATTGATCGATCGATAGATGTGTGTGTGTGTGTGTGTATTCATTGCAAAAAACTACATTAATGCATCACTTAGGATTTTTATTAAAGTGTAAAAAGCTGGGAAATTTGATGTTAGGGTTACCAACCCTACCACCCCCACCCCCACCTTCCAAACACCAACAGGAGTCGGGGTGTGCCTTTGAGTTGTTGGCCCTAACTCTCACCCCATTCCATGTGTAAACAAGATGAGATGGTATAGTATAGGAAAATGGGGGGTGAGAGTTAGGCCCAATGACTCCAAGGCACACCCCGATGCCTGTTGGTGTGTGGAAGGTGGGGGGGTGGGGTAGTAGGGTTGGTAACCCTAACATCAAATTTCCCAGCTCTTTATGCTTTAATAAAAACACTAACTTATGTATTAATGTAGTTTTAATGTCGTTTTTTCTAATGAATTTCTCTTCTTTTCGAGAAAGTGAAATGTAACTGGTATGTGGTTGTGGGAGTGTGGGATCTCCAGGTCCTGTGATCCCCTCATGCTACCCATTGTTGCATAATGCTATGCATAAGTGGGAGCATGGATCCTCTGGGCCCTGCACTCTCACTTACACATAAGTACAGATATACCACAGCCCTATAGTCATGAAAAGTAACCCTTGTAACACTAATTTGGCAATATCTCAGTAACTGTGGCAACTATGAAAACAAATCCACTGCAGTTGAAATCATGACTCTGAAACCTCCATGGGTGCTTAGACCACTAAGATGTGGACAGTGAAAAATCTGCACCTCAAATCATTTTTGAGATACAGGTGCCACAGTTCAATGGAAGCACGTAACTCGCATTTTCAGGATTTTTTTTCACCCAATTTTCAACATGACATTTTGGGAACTCTACCTCATGAACAATGTCACTGTCATTTTGTTACTCTGTTCCAAAAGTTGAGTTTGCATAGCAAATGCACCATTCTGTGCCACAAATGCGATATCATGCTTTGGACATGATGTGAAAAATGACAGCTGTATACTGCTCATGAGGAGGTGTGGAAAAGAGTAATGTTGAAAATCAGGAGGGAAAATATGAAAAATTGGCAAAGTAGAAACTGCAAAATGCACACTTGTAACGTGGCATTGTTGGGAATTTTTTAACCAAATTTTCAACATGGGCTTTTTGGGAAATCCCCTCATGAACACTGGCACTGTAATTTTGTTAATCCATCCCAAACATTGATTTCACACCACGTCATTCTGCACCAGAGGTGCAAAAACATATTTCTAGCAGGATGTGAGAAAATTACAGCTGTACTGTTCATGAGGAGGTGTTAAAAAAATGGCAATGTTGAAAATCTGGAGTGAAAATATTAAAAATCAATGAAGTTACGAGCGTGCGTAGAAACTGTGCAACACACACTTGTAACATGGCCATTTTTTGGATTTTTTGTGCCAGATTTTCAACATGGGCTTTTTGGGACCTCCTGTATTGAACACAGGGACTGTCATTTCATTAATCAGTCCAGAAAGGTGGTTTCATGCAGCAACCATTAAATCACCTTTAGGGACCAAGTAGCGAAATGATAGTGACAGTGTTCATGGGGTGGGGTCCTAAAATACCTATGTTGAAAATTTGGTGAGACAATACCAAAAAAATGGCTGTGATATCCACATTTAAATTCTTTGTTTGTACTGGAGTCATATAAAGTAGGATCTTAGTTTGTATGATGAGATACAAACTAAGGTCCTACGTCGTATGACTCACGAGGTAGGATCCTAGTTTGTATCTCATCATACAAACTAAGATCCTACTTTATATAATGCCAATACGAACGAAGAATTTAAATGTTAAATAACACACATTTTAAGGGCATTTTCCAAACAGAAAAGTGCAGAATGCATCTGGGGGAGGGGGTACAATAAGCAAGCTACATGAGTTGGTTCCTCCCCAGAATATCATTTTGAGAGGTTTCCAAATTTGAATTTCAGGCAAACTGGAAACAAGATGGTGGCCATATGAAAGAGGAATTTTCTCATACAATGCAGGGTTCCTCTTTCGTATCATATAGCTATATTGAAGTGCCTACTGATCATGCTCAGAAATGATTTTTCACATTTTTAAATTACAATAACTTAAAAGCGGCTTATTGTTTTTTCACCAGACTAGCAAAAGGCTGTGGAGTAGTCCCTTTCTGTCCTGAAAATTTCATACCAAACAAACAAACCCTCTGGTCAGTAGGCAAGTTCAAAGAAAAATCCCAGTGAAGTCAATGGGTAAAAACATGTTTTTTCACCTCTCCATAACTCAGAGACCACACATCTGACCAGAACAAAACTTGTCAGATCAAGGGACCCATATCACAGGAAGGTGCATATCAAATTTTGTGTGAATCCATTCAATGGTTGCAAAGTTATTAAAGTGCAAAATTTTGAGTTTACCATTTAATTGCCTACATGACAGTGCCCCTATAATACAGATATATATATTTATATATGTATATTATAGTGCCATGGTAGTGGCACTATAGTTAGGGTTGCACGGACACTTCTATGTTAAACTTAAAATTTTGCATTTTAATAACTTTGCAACTGTTTGTCCAATTTGCCTGAAATGTTGCATGTTCTGTATGGTACCATAGGTCTCTGGATCTGGCAAGTTCATTCCAGTTGGATGAGCAGTGGCAGAGCTGTGGAGTGCCAAAAAATGTTATAAATCCTCACTTTTTGGCAAATTCTTTGCTCTGGGCTACAGTCCAAATGGTTTGTGGTTCTGATCTGAAATTTTCAGGGTATATGGGGACTGGCTCACTGAATTGCCTTTTGAAGGTTTGGTGGAAAAATATTAATCCATTCAAAAGTTATTAAACTTTTAAGTTTCCCATTATAGCCTATGTGAAAAAATATATGCTGGGCATGAAAACTTTCGTAAAATCACTTTTTCAGTGCCGGAAATGGGTTTTGTACTTTTGTGCTGCTACCAACTTGTTTTCAGTTAGTGATGGCAAAAAACACTGTAATTTAGGAAATACTGCCCCTTGGTAAACACCAACAGTTGTGTTTACCTAATTGGGGCCTAAAGAAAACAGTCGTGACATATAGTTTTTAAAAATAATGCCTGGAAATATGTTTTGTCAATTTTTCCATTATTACTTTGCAAATTTGTGAACGCACTTTCAAGAAACTGCAAAAGCTTTCACAAAACATTGGCAAAAGTTTTGTGGTACTTTCACAAATTTGTGAAAGTTCCCTCCCCCCCGAAAAACAGTTTCTTTGCCACTTTGTACTAAAAAAAATTGTTAGGACTTTTGGGCTGAAATTTGCAGGACAGCAAGGGCTGGCACCATAAATGTGCCTTTTGCTGGTTTGGTGAACAAATATGCAATTGTTCCATAGTTATAACACTCTGAAGTTTTGAAATTTCCCATAGGATAACATTGTGGTGTCCGTGTCACCTTTTGATGGCTATATCTCGAAAATGGTTCATGATATGGATTTTTCACTAAGTGCAGCTTAGCACTCCTTTAGGTGTACTAAGCATGCATGCAGGTTGCCAGGTCATGATTACAACTGCAGTGGAATTTTTTTCCAAAGTTCCTATGGTTATTGAGAGTGCCACATTTGCTGCACAAGGGTTACTTGGAATGTCTCTAGGCCTGCACTGTCTCTATACTTATGGGTACATCTTATGTATAGGTGGGAGCACAGGGCCTGGAGGGTCCAGAGCTCCCACATGAAAATCAGAGACAATTAAAAAGTGCATGCATGATGGGAGCACAGGGCCCGGAGGGCCCTGCACTCTCACAACCACATGCGAGTAACATTACACTTTCTCAAAAAGAAGGGAAATTCATTGCAAAAAGTTCATTAATACATCAGTTAGGGTTGCTATTACAGTGAAAAAAGTTTTGAAATTCAGTGTTAGGGTTACCAACACTGTCACACCATCCCCAACCCCCACACACCAACAGGCATTGGGGTCTGCCTTCGTGCCATCGGGCCTAACTCTTACCCCATTCTCCTATACTGTACCACGTCAACTGCCATACAAATGAAATGGAGTGAGAGTTAGGCTCGATGACCCCAAGGTAGATCCAGATGCCTGTTGGTGTGTGGAGGGTGGAACGGTGGGGGTGGGGTGGGGTGGTAGTGTTGGTAACCCTAACACCGAATTCTCAAACTTTTATTGCTGTAATGTTGCAATGAATATATCTATATCTATATCTATATCTATATCTATATCTATCTATCTATCTATCTATCTATCTATCTATCTATCTATAAATATATTGCAAAAAAAAAAAAAACATTGTTAACACTCCAGTTAGGTCAAGTGACAAAGTTGGGAATGAGGCATTAGGGTTTCCCTAATTACCTTCCCAAACCAGGCAGGAGAGCAGGTGTGGTGTGTCGGGCTTCTCAAACCTAACACTCACCTCATTCCATTCTGTAAATAAGGTCAGATGCATAGGCTTTATGAGAACGGGGTGAGCGTTAAGCTTGAGAAACCTAAGACACACCCCACACCTGCTCTCCTTCCTGGTTTGGGAGGGTGGGGTATTAGGGAAACCCTAGCACCTCATTTCCAAACTTCTGTCACTTTGACTATAACTGGAGAATCAACAAGGTGTTTTGTAACTTATTTCCTTATTTTTTGAGATGATATAATAGTATCCTTATTTAACTGTGGAAGCACTTTTTTTATTTTTTTATTTTATTTTAGCTTTTGTTGACCGGGTAAGTGCACTAGACAAATCCTGCCTATTTTCAGGCACGGCCCGGGGGAGGGGGAATACAGATGAATGCCAACTGACCTTGAACCAGATTAAGCTGTTGATGGTATTTTTTTTTAGTGAATGAGGGAAATTTGGCCAGGATACCAGGGAAATTCCCCTACTCTTTTCGATAAGTGCCATAGGATCTTTAACATCCACCTGAACTACCACCAATCCAGGCATATGGGACCTCGGTTTAATGTCTCATCCGAAAGACCGCACCTCAGAAGTGCAGCACCCCTCTCATGCTGCACTACAGTGTCAGTCCTGGGATATTAACCCAAGTGCCAGATGTGGGAACTGAACCCACAGCCCTCTGATCTCCCGGCCTCAGAGGCGAGTGTGCTACCTACTTAGCCACTGACACTGACTCACATGGTCCTTTAAACCCTGTACTCCCATCCCTCTGTAGATGTGTGTGTGTGTGTGTGTGTGTGTGTATATATATATATATATATATATATATATATATATCACAGTGGCACGATTGCGCCAGTATATTTAGAGTTATGAAGGCACTTCTATGTTAAAGTCAAACATTTGCACATTAATAACTTTGGACCCGTTTAATGGATGTGCCTTAAATTTGGTATGAGTGGTGGGGCATGATAGATCTCTTGATATGCCAAATTTTGTTTTGGTCAGACTAACGGTCTTTGCGCACCAAACCACTGAAAAATGCAAAATTATCCAGTTTTGGAAGCAGTTTTGGGGATTTTGCCCATGGCTCTGTGTGGCCTTCATGTGGCATGCTGGCCTGTGAGATGGCTCACCTGAAAGAGCTTCAGTGGCTGAACATTCCAATTTTTATTTGGTGAAAAAATATTAAGGCATTCAAAAGTTATGACACTTTTAATCTCCTATTATAAGTCAATGGGAACATTTATATGGTTGTTTTGTGAACAAAGAATTCTCATCCCACCTGGTGGTCAAAGAATTTTCAGCCTCGGGGTCAAAGAATCTTTGTCCCCAAGAATTCTTTGATTGCGAGGTCCACCATCTTGTTTTTTAAATTCCGTCAGAAAAAATCAAATATCTCGGCTCAGGGATCACTCCTGAAGTAAAACCCGCTTGGGTTTTATTCAGAGGGCTTCAGTCTATCGACTCATGCCTTTGGTTTCACCTAAAATGGTCAAGAAATAGAGTTATGACATTTTAAATTCTTTGATCATGGCTCGCTAACTATCTTTGTTCGCTAGTCTGCAAATTCTTTGTTCATGAGATTCTTTGATCGCGATCCTGCATTGCGAGGTAAAAATAAAATTTTCTCAGCCCAGGGGTGGCCTAGGAACACAAATGAGGGTGAGTTTTGCTCAGGGGGCTTCGTTCTATCAAGGCAGGGCAGTAGTTTCATGTAATTCTGCCTAAAACTCGAGTTTCACCATTTTTTATTCTTTGATCATGAGCCTGCAAATTCTTTGATTGTGAGAATCTTTGACTGGGATCTTGCATCGTGAGGGAGGGACAAGACGGCCCTTTGAAAAATTCAAATTTCCCAGCCCAGGGGTGGCCAAGGAACACAAACTCTCCAATTGAAGACTCATCTTTCTACTGGAATATGTCATATTGGCTGCCATATGAAAAATTAAGGTAAGTGGAGTTCAAGGTATTTCAATGGGGTGTTCAACTCTGGTGTATAACTTTGCCATTTTTGCATATTTTGTTGCCAAATTTTCCAAATTTTTAACATGGCCTTTTTGAGACCCCACCTCATGAACAATGGTGGTGGAATTTTACAAATCTGTCCTGAAAGCAATTTTGTGGTTGCCTGGCAAAATCACGTTTTGGGTGGGATTTGAAAATTATCACTGCCCTTGTTCATGAGGTGGGGTCATAAGAAGGGTATGTTGAAAATCGGGTGTCAAAATATGTTAACATGGCAAAGTTATGTGCATCTGTTGAAATGTACCTACCCTCCCTGGTAAGTTTTGTAATTTTAAATCTTTTCACCCCAAATTTTCAAAATAGCCAGTTCTTTACACCACTTCATGAATGTAGCAGCTGTCATTTTTCAAATCTGTGCCAAAATTTATTTTCGCACCTCTGACATGGAATGACATTGTGGTGGTGAGGAATAATTTTTCGTCGAGAATCTGAAAATTTTTAGAATTAGGTTCATGAGATGATATAATACTGTAAGAAGGCTATGCTGACAGTTTAGTTGCTATTGTGCTACAAATGGAAGTGCAGGGCATGGAGGGCCTTGCATTTCTTCAGCAACATACATATTGGCAACTATGGAGGGATGGGAGCAGAGGGCTCTCTGGGCCCTGTGTTCCCACAGGCAAATAGGGATGTTTTTTATTTATTTATTTATTTATTTATTTTTATTTAGTTTTTGTTTACCGAGTAGGGTGCACTAGCCATGCAATCACTATTTTCAGGCACTATCTGGGATATGATTACACTATCTCAAAAAGTATGGATGGATGGGAGTGCAGGGCCCATAGGGCCATACACTCTGACAGGCAAATAAGGATACAATTATACTACCTCAAAAAGTAAGGACATTTTTTGCAAAAAACTGCAATAATGTAACATTTAGGATTCAGGCTAAAGCAAAAAAAAGTAGAGAAATATGGTTTTAGGGTTTCCAACCCTTAAACCCCACCCCCGCACCTATGACAAATCACGGATGCAGTCTTCCTTTGGGTTGTCAACCCTAAAGCTCACCCCATTAGGTTGTATGCCTCTGGAGTGTATAGAATGTAGTGAGCTTGACTGCATTTGTTTTTGGTGTGGGGGTGGGGTTTTAAGGTTGGAAACCCTAAAATCACATTTCCCTACCTTTTTTTCTGTAGCCTGAACCCTAAATGTTGCATTAATGCAGTATTTCAGTATTTTGCAAATAATATCTATCTCTATCTATTGATATATATATATATATATATATATATATATATATATATATATATATATATATATATATTACAGTAGCATGGTAGTGCTACCATAGTTAGGGTTGAGGAGCCACTTACATGTTAAACCCAAAATGTTGCACCTTAATAACTTTGCAACTGTTTGACGGATTTGCCTGAAATTTGGAATACACAATCAAGACTGATATGCCTTGGGATCCGCCAAGTTTTGTGCCAGTCAGATACACAGCTGCAGAGTTATAAAGCATGATCTGCGCATGCATTTACACTTTTTCTGGAATTCTACGGTCGTGCCTACAGGTTGCACGGTTTGTACAACAGGTCCAAAATCTTCAGGGAACATGCAGCTGGGGTCCCCGATATGCCTTTTGAAGATTTTGTGAAAAAATATTAAACGGTTCAAAAGTTATTAAAAAAACAATTTCCCATTATAAGTCAATGGGAAAAGTTAACAAAAAGTTTGACAGTGTCACAAATGCACTTTTTACTGTCACAAATGGCCCTTTTTGTGTCACAAATCCGCCATTTTGTTTTCAGTTAGTGATCAGAAAAATACTTGGCATTTAAAATTGGGACCCTCTAGCAACCTAATTCTTTTTGTATTCACCTAGTCGGGCCCTGAGGATGCTAGCCATGTCTTTATTTTGGGGTCAAACACCCCAGAAATATGTTTTTCAAATTTCTGGAAAAGGTACTTTTGCAAAGTACTGTCGCACTTGTGACACTGTCGAATTCCTTTGCGAAAGCTTTCGCAAATTGCGACAGTACTTTTCTAGGCTGTGGGAGAATGACAGCAATTCTTTGGCACCCTGCTGCAAAAGAACGGTTTGGTGCTTTGGCCAGAAATTTGGAAGGAACGCAACTGACATCTAACAGATATGCCTTTCAGTGCTGCATTGAAAAAATATTACATGGCAGCAAAGTTATGACACTTCAAAGTTGACACTTTTTCCCCTAGGATAACATTACGGCATCCGACGCATTGCAGCAATGCTTTGGCGCCCTGCTGCAAAATAACGGCTTGGTATTTTGGGCTGAAATTTGGAGGGAAGACAGCCAACATCCCACAGATGTGACTTTAAGCTGTTTGGTGAAAAAATATTACAGGGAGCCAAAGTTATGGCACTCCAAACTTCTCTTTTTTTCCCATAGGATAACATTATGACGTTTGCCGCGCCTTTCAGGGCCCGTATCTCGGAAATGGTGCTAGATACAGACTTTTCATCAGAAAAACACTTAGCCCCCTACTGGGGACTTAGTGCAAAACTAGTCAGGAAAGTCATAAATCATATGACTTTTAAATTTTTTTTCTATGTCGTACGGTTCCTGAGATATAAGCAATTTAGTATTCCAACTCCTCATTTTTTGCTCCGAGACCCATTATTATGCATACATTCTTCGTACTCACTGTCTTTCTCTATGCAGATTTTGGGGAAAACCAGCCTGTGCACTTACATTACTGTTACCGTTGTCCTTTCCGCTTTGCAGTTCCGTAATCTGCTTCACTTACTGTTTCACATCTACGCCACCATGTGCGTTATCCTTTGCATTTCCATTTGCGCTTGCATTTCCATTATTTTTCACCATTTGTGTCTACAGTACTGTTTCTCTTTCTGTTTTGCTTTGTGTCACCATGCCCATTGCCATTTCCATTTGCGGGCACCATGTTACTATGTGACATGACATCACGTGGTGGACCGTTCCCATCTACGCCACCGTGTGCGTTACACTTTCTGTTCTCATTCATGCTTGCATTACCATGTGCACCACTGTTAGCACTTCTGTTTGCTTTGCTGTTCCTGTTACTATGTCACAAGACATTACGTGGCGGGAGCGCAGGGCCCGAAGGGCATTACAGTCACTATTTCTCGTTATCATTCTCAAAAAGAAGGGAAATTAGAGGCAAAAAACTCCATTTAATGCATCAGTTAGGGTTGTTACACAGGGACAAAAGTGAGGAAATTCAGTGTCAGGGTTGAAAACCCCCCCTTGGGCCCCCCAGCCCACCCCCCAACCAGCACTGGGGTGCGCATTGGGGTGTTCGGTCCTAACTCTCACCCCATTCTCCTATACCTCTGCTTCTTTATGCATGTGATGCGGTGAGAGTTAGGCTGATGACCCCACGCGCACCCAAGTGCCGGTGGGGGTGGGCTAGGTCCAAGAGGGATTTTCAACCCTAACACTGAATTTCCTCACTTTTGTCGCTGTGTAACAACCCTAACTGATGCATTAAATGGAGTTTTTTGGCTCTAATATATATATATATATATATATATATATATGGATGTATATATTATAGTGGCACGGTAGTGCCACTATAGTTAGGGTTGAGTACCTTATTTAAGGTTAAATGGTAAAATTTTGCACCTTAATAACTTTGCCACTGTTCAATGGATTTGCCTGAATTTGGCAGGCACTGACTGGTAGTATAGATCTTGGGATCTGCCAAGTTTCGTACCAGTCGGATATACTGTGGCAGAGTTATTAAGCTACATTCTGTAGTGCATTTATGCTTTTTTGTGCATTCTTTGCTCACACCTACAGGGCGCACACTTTGCACAACCAGTCCAAAAACTTCAGGAAACTTGTGGCTGGTGTCCCTGATGTGCCTTTTGAAGATTTCGTGAAAAAATATTGAATGGTTCAAAAGTTATTCAAAAAACATGTTTTCAATTATAGTCAATGGGAAAAGTTAACAAAACATTCAAGTGTTGTAAATGCAGATTTTAGCGTCACAAATGACCCCAGTAGTGTCAGAAATCCACCATTTTGTTTTCAGTTAGTGATCACAGAAATGCTTGGTATTTAAAATTGGGACCCACTAGGCACACAATTCTTTTTGTGTTTACCTAGTTGGACTCAGAGGATGCTAGGCATGTCTTTATTTTGGGGTTAAACACCTCAGAAATATGTTTTTGACATTTTTTTGGAAAAGTAGTGTCGTGAAGTAGTGTCACATCTGTGACACTTTTGTGATTTTTTTTGCGAAAGTGTTGTGATTTGTGACACTACTATTCAACACTATGGGGAAAATAACAGGGATTCTTTGCCACCTTGCTGCAAAGTAACAGTTTGTTTTGGGCTGGAATTTGGAGGAAGACTCACTTGATGTGCCACAGATGTGTTTCAGGAGTTTGGTGAAAAATATTAGACAGCTGCAAAGTTATAGCACTCCAAAATTAATGCTTTTTCCCTGTAGACTAACATTACAGCATTCTCCATGTTACAGGAATTCTTTGCCACCCTGCTGCAAAATAATGGTTTGGTCATTTGGACTGAAGACCAAACCGTTATTTTGCAGCAGGGTGCTAAAGGATTCCTATAATGAGTCGGATGCCATAATGTTATCCTATGGGAACGAGTGTAAACTTTGGAGTGTCGTAACTTTTCCGCCATGTAATATTTTTTCAACAAAACACTGAAAGGCACATCTGTGAGATGTCATCTGTGTTCCCTCCAAATTCCAGGCCAAAACACCAAACTGTTCTTTTTCTCTGAAGATTTCGGACCAGTCGCACAAACCATGCAACCTGTAAAGACGACAGTAAAATTCCAGAAAAGCGTAAATGCGTGCAAAGCACGCTTAATAACTCCGCAGTTGTATATGAGACCAGCATGAAACTTGGAATATCCCAAGGCATAAGGGTCTTGATCAAGTATTCCAAATTTCAGGCAAATCCATCAAACGGTTGCAAAGTTATTAAGGTGCAAAATTTTGGGTTTAACATGTAAATGGCTCCTCAACCCTAACTATAGTGGCACTACCATGTCACTATAATATATACATATCCATATATATATATATATATATATATATATATATATATATATATATATTTTACACATACATACTAAGGTAGACTGTGAAGCAGGCAAGCCATTGCTCTTATGTGCTTTTTTATTGAAAAAAATACCTTAATGTTGCTCCTGATAAGATATGTTTATCTAATCTCTGCTTAAAAGAGTTTTTATTCCTGGCTATTATTACCTCCAAGGGCAATTCATGCCACAGCTTAACTATTCTATTGGTAAAAAAGTACTTTCTTGTATTCAAGTGATACATTTTACCTTTTATCTGTAGAGGGTGCCCTCTGGTTTCAATAACTGAGTCCATGAGTTCAAAGCCCAAATCACACATTAAAACTGGGTCCTGTGTAATATCATACATCAATAACAGGTCCCTACATGCACAACATGTTTCCCATGACATACGGCCCAAACATTGCAATCTATCTTTATATTCTTTTTCTTTTAAATTATTAATCATCCTGGTGAATCTGTGCTGGACTTATTCCAGTCTTATCCTCTCACACCTTTTATGAGGATTCCAAATCTGGGAGGCATACTCTAAATAAGGAAAAACATATAACCTATACAAGAGTAGCAGAACATTGCTAGACCTAGAAACAATGTTCCTTTTAACTGAATGAACAACTTTGTTTGCTCTATTTATTACTTCTGATACCTGCTTTCTATAATTAGTATCATGTCCAATACTGATACCCAACTATCTCTCACATTTAATTTTAAGAAGCTATTGTCCATATATCCTATAGTTAAATTCCAGATTACACCTTCCTAAATGCATTACTTCACATTTATGCAAATTAAGTGTTATATCCCGTTGTTTGCCCCATATCATTTTCTTATCCAGATCATTCTGTAATCTAAAACAGTCTTCTAAATTAACACAGGCGGCATCAACCTTTGTATTGTCTTCATATTTTATACTCCAGGGGGAAATGTTCAAAGTCAAATCAGAAATTAAAATATAAAACAGAGCATGACCCAGAACAGACCAGTGTGACACACCACTGAAGACCCTGTTTTCTGTTCCTTAACCACTCAGCAATCCAGGATATGAGAGAACAATCAATATTGTATGATTGTAATTTCTCTATAATGGTCAGTGAGGGGTTAGATCAAATGCTTGTACAAAATCTAAGTAGATGATATCACAAGGAGTACCTCTATCAAGTTGTTTGCTAACTTTTTTGTAAAAGGTTAACAAGTTTGTTGAACAACTCCTGCCTTTGAAGAAACCATGTTGCAATGGATCAATATTGTTTAATGAAGTAAGAAGCCGATCCTTAATAACACCTTCTAGTAATTTTCCTATGCCACATGTGAGGCTAATGGGATGGTAATCACACACCTCCTCTCTTTTACCACCTTTAAAAATAGGCACAACATGTGCAATCTTCCAATTCTCTGGTACTGTAGCAGTGGTTATAGACAATGTTAAAATCTTTAGTGGTAGCAATAAATACAGAGACATAATCTGGAGCAATCTGGGGGAAATTTTATCTGGTCCCCAGAGATGCATTAGTTTTTAATGTGTCCATTCTTTCTTTTATTTCTTGTAATGTAGTATTGTATGTAGGGCCAATAACAGTTACATTTATTTTGATATCAATTTTACCCTTATAATAGACACTACAAAAATACTGATTAAAGGTTTCAGCCATGAGTTTATTATCAGTAATTGTTGTGTCATTATAGTAAATGGGACCAACTTTATTTATGGGTTTCTTGTGAATATTTATATACGTATAAAATTGTTTAACATTGTTTTTATTTGTGTTTTCTGCCAATTTTATTTTGGCTAATTTCTTAGCCTTCCTTATTCTGGATTTACACTGTTTTTGTACTTGTATAAGCTCCAAACATGGCATTTTTGCCATAACATCTAAACTTTTTATAAAGTTGATATTGTTTTATTAATTAGCTTTGCAAAAACTTTGTTAATGCACTAGTTAGGGTTCAAGTGACAAAAGTAGTGAAATGTGGCATTAGGGTTTCCAACCCTAACACCCCACCCCCACCCTGCAGGCAACAATAAATGTAGGATGTGCCTTGGGGTTGTCATCCCTAATGCTCATCCCATTCACTGAGTAAATAAGTGGAGATGGATACAGTGCATGAGAATGGAGTGAGTGTTAGGACTGACAACCCCAAGGTATACCACACCCCACAGCTGTTGCTGTCTACAGGGTGGGGGTAGGGTGTTATGGTTGGAAATCCTAATGTCACATTTCCCTCCTTTTGTCACTCCAACCCTAACTAGTGCATTAATGAAGTTTTTGCAAAGAATTTCCTTTCTTTTTGAGATAGTATAATTTCATCCTTAGTTGTCTGTGGAAGCGCAGGGCCCAGAGGGCTCTGCGCTCCCATTCCTACTTAGAAGAGTACATATCTGTATTAAAACAGGAATGAAATGATCACCATAGCCTTCTTATCACTCCACATCATGAACCGAGTAATGAAAACAATGAAATCCTTGCCAAAATGTGATTCCACGCCACTGCAATGCCATTGTGCACCACAGGTGAAAATACACAGTTTGCCCATGGTTTGAAAAATGAAACTGTCACGTTCATAAGGTGGTGTAAAAAGATGGTTATGTCGAACATTTTTAATCAAAATATTTAAAATTGCCAAAGTTAGGAGAGAGCATAGCAAAACAATAATATTTGTTCATAATGTTGGCATTTTTACATGTTTTCACCCCAAAGTTTCAACATAGCCTTCTTATGAAGCCACCTGATGAACAAGGGTGGTGGAAATTTTCAAATCCCACACAAAAGAAGATTTCACCAAGCAATCATGAAATCGTCTTTCCAGCCAGATTTGCGTAATTCCACTGACATTGTTCATGAGGTGGGGTCCCAAATGGTCATATTGAAAACTTGAGCTAAAATATGCAAAAATAGCAAAGTTATGCCACAAAGTTGAAAACTCCATTGGAATACATTAAACCATATTTACCTTAGTTTCTCATATTGCAGTTGGCAGTTACAGCAGCAAGACATGTCTTTGATTGGAGAGTGGATCTTCATCCAGGAAGGGGACCTTAATCCTAAGTGAAAAGTTTGAATGCTTCAGTGGCAGGCATTTAAACTGGCCAAGGGGGGGTCTAGGAAGGTTATGAGGCTTAGTATCCTCCCCCTCGGAGCACATACTCCACACAAGAGCTAAAGGAGAAGCTAGAACAGCAGAGGGCACAATTCAGAAGAAGGGCAAGGATCAGGGAGGACCAGGAAAGAAGTGCACCCAGGAAAGTAAAAGGCACATGCCAGCAAAGCAGGGGAGAGAAACCACATCCTGGAGAGCTATGTGTGCTAATGCCAGAAGTCTGAGTAATAAGATGGAGGACCTTGAGGTGGACATGGTAGAGACAGACCTAGACCTCTTGACCATCACTGAGACCTGGTGCAATGATTAACACAGCTGGGAAATGTCCATACCAGGATACAATCTATTCAGGAAGGACAGAGCAGGCAGGAAGGGGGGAGGATTGCACTTTATGTGAAGGATAAAATAAAGGCCACAGAGATTCAAGGGGAATGGGGGGTTACTGTGGGTTAAGCTAGAAAGATGAACAGGGTCAGCCATCTGCATAGAGGTAATATACAGACCACCAGCCCAAGGGGAGGAGATACTGTAGATAGGGAGTTGATGCTATCTATCCAAAGGATGGTTGCACAGGCAGGTGTTGTTGGTTAGTGACCTCAATATACTGAACTTAGACTGGAGCCTCTCCACAGCAGCAACAACAGCCAGGACCAGATTTATCCAGGACTCCCTACAGGGAGCTCTCCTTAAACAACTGGTAGTAGAATCAACACAGGAGACAGCAATACTGGACCTGGTGCTCACAAATAGGGACAGTGTGACAGGGGTCACAGTAGCACAGCACCTGGGGAACAGTAATCACTGCTCAGTGGGATTTGAGTTAACTGAAAAGGCATAATCCAGTCACACAAAAACAAGAATCCTTGACTGTAGGATGGCAGATTTTTGGAAAAATGGGTAAATACTTAAAAGATGCATTGGCTGGAATAGGGGAGAAAATAGGGGTAGAGAAACAGTGGGAGGTGATCATATCCAGAATAGCAATGTCAACAAAACTCTGTGTTAAACAGGTCAGTAAGAGAAGGAGGAAAAGGAGACTATTATGGTTTTCAAAGGAGATAGCCAAGAAAGTTTAAACAAAAAAAAAAATCATTTATACAGTACAAGAAGACACAGGTGGAAGGAGACAGGGAGAGGTACCAGGAGAAGCCAAGGCACAAACAGAGGAACACATTGCGAAATCAGTGGTGAAAGGAGATAAAACCTTTTACAGGTACATCAGGGAAAAAAGGAAGGCAAAGGAAGGGATAGTGAGGCTTAAAGGGGATGACAGGTGTCATGAAGAGAATGACAACTGCAAAGTGGACATACTGAACAAATACTTCTGCTCAGTCTTTATGGAGGAGACGGCAGGATATGGGCAAGAAAGGGGTAGAAAGGGTAGGATGTGCATGGAAATAGATACAAGTCCTTTTCTAAGGGAAAGTGTTCTGAGGCATCTAGAATCAATAAGAGTTGATAAGGCAATGGGGCCAGATGGGTACACCCCAGGGTGCTGAGGGAGGTAAGGGTGGTGGTGGCAGAATCTCTGGCAACCCTGATCAGCCTTTCATTGGAAACAGGCAAGATACCCAAGGACTGGAGGAGAGCTGATTTAGTCCCACTATACAAAAGCGAAAACAGAGAAGAAGTGGGGAACTACAGACCAGTCAGCCTGACCTCAGTAGTGGGTAAGATCATGGAAACACAACTGAAGGAAAGAATAGTGGAACACCTAGTTGCCAGTGGTCTACAGGACCCAAGGTGGCATGGATTTACTGGAAGGAGATTGTGCCAGACTAACCTCATAGAGTTGTTTGACTGGGTGACAAGGGAGGTGGATCAAAGGGGGGCAGTGGATGTGGCCTACCTGGACTTCAGCAAGGTCTTTGACACTGTGTCAGATAGAAGGTTGTTAAACAAGCTGGAGAACATGGGAGTGGGCAATATCATGGTAAAGTGGGTGGAAAATTGTTTGGATAACAGGACACAGAAGGTGATGGTAAATGGCAGTCACTCCACAGAGGGAAAAGTAACCAGCAGGGTACCACAGGGATCTGTGCTGGGCCCAGTCCTCTTCAATATCTTTATAAATGACATCACAGAGAGCCTAGAAGGGAAATTTTGCCTGCTCACTGATGACATGAAGCTCTGTAACAGTGTAGACATGCCAGAGGGTGTGGGCAGAATGAGAAGAGATCTGCAGAAGCTTGAGGACTGGTCAAGGGATTGGCAGCTAAGATTTAACACAAGAAAGTGTAAGATAATGTACATGGGGCATAAAAACCCAGAAACAACTTATCAGATAGGGGGAAGGATATAGAATGCTCCAAGCAGGAAAGGGACCTAGGGGTTATCATATCTGATGACCTCAAGGTAGGAACTTAGTGCAACAAGACAGAGGGTATAGCAAACAGGATGCTTGGATGCATAGGCAGGTGTATCACCATCAGAAAAAGGAGGTAATAATTCCACTATACAGGACATTGGTGAGGCCACACCTCAAGTATAGTGTCTAGTTCTGGAGGCCTTACCTATGTAAGGACATAGATAGAGTGGAGGCAGACCAGAGGAGGCAACCAAGATGGTTCAGGGATTACATCACAAACCCTATGAGGTTAGGATGAAGGACCTAAATATGTACTCACAGGAGGAGAGGGTTGAGAAGGGTGATATGATTGAGACATTTAAGTAGCTCATGGGGAAGAACAAGGTGCAGGGAAATAGAATTTTTCAAAGAAAAAGATGCTTCAGGACTCAGGGACATAGGATGAAACTGGAGGGAGGGAGGGAGGGAGGTTCAGAGGGAAGTACTTCTTCACAGAGAGGGTGGTGGACAAATAGAACAGCCTGACAGATGCCAGGTGGGGGAAGAAACAATTACTGGATTTAAGAAGGTATGGGATAGGCAAAGAGGTATCCTGGTAGTTGGGGGAAGGGGAAAACCCAGTTTCAAGGAAGCTTGGAGAAGCACAGTTACTAGCATTCTAGGGCAGACTGGGTGGGCCAAAGGCTCTTATCTGCCAAAAACATCTATGTATCTGTGGCTTGTTCAGGTGAATGAGGGTGTGTGGAGTTGAGGGAGGCTGCAGGGTAGTGTGTGGCCAGTGGGAGGTTGGGGGAGTGCCAAGGGATCATTTTTTTTCAGGGAAAAAAGACATTGAGGGATGGTTTTCTTTATTTCAGCCAAGCACAGGATGGTGGTGGTGGTGATGGAGGTACCTCTAGACACCAAGGAATTCTGAAAGGGGACAGTGATCAGAGGGGTGTAGGTGCCATAGGACACCAGAGAAAATTAAGTACAAGGATGGTGATCAGAGGGTTAGGGGGTGCCACTAGACACCATGGATATATATTCATACAGGGACCATGATCAGAGGGTGCGGGGTGCAACTGAAAACCAGAGAAATACATTATAATTATGGGGATGGTGACTGGATGGTGGAGGGTGCCACTAGACACCAGGGAAAAGATGTTGGCACATGAAAAAAGATTTTCACCTCATGGCTTGTGATACGAAAAAACAATATGTTTTTTGTATCATGAGTCACAAAAAAAGATGTATAACCTTAAAAAAAGTACTTAACTTTGAAAGGGATTGATATGTGTTTGCTAAACTAGCATAAGGCACATCTGTTGCTCAGCCCCATTCTACCCTAAAAGTTTCAGAGCAAAATTCCAAACAGTATGGGCAGTAGCATAGTTGAAAGACAAAACACATTAAGAGAGTTAAAAACAATTGGCTAAATATGAAAAATGAATATTGTTCATGATAAGCAAGTCACAAAAAAAGATTTTAAATGTTGAAAAAAAAAACATTTTAAGGACAATAACCAACAGTTAGGTGAAGAATGTAGCTAGCATGGTCCAGATAAGCAATGTGCATGTGTTGCTTGCACTCCAGAATATCATTTCGGATACTTTTGAACTCTGAATTTGTGGTGAAAACTGAGAACAAGATAGCGGCAAAAGAAAAAGGGTTTTTCTCCTCACAAAAAAGGATGCGGTCAATATGAAAAAAGAATACTTTTTTCATTTCATACAGCTATTTTTAAGTAATTACTGAGCATGCTTAGAACCAATTATTCAAATTTTCAAAATTAAATAACATTGGAACAGATTAATATTTTAGCACCAAACAAGCAAAAGACACATCTGTGGGCCAGTCACTTTCCACACTGAAAATGTCAGATGAAAAATTCCAAACTGTCTGGATGCTAGCCAAGTTAACAGAACCCCCCCCCCAAAAAAAAATGGGAAAAAAAATCCCCCCAAAATCACTTTTTGTACTATCTGGGTCTCAGAATCTGCACATCTCACAGGAACGATACTTGGCACATCCAGAGATCTTTCCCACGAGATTGCATGTGCAAACTTTTATGCAAATCTATTGAATAGTTGCAAAGTTATTAAAGTGCAAAAATTGGGGTTTAACATTAAATTGCCTACTCAACCCTAACTAGTCACGGGGTCATAATGTCAGCAATAATAACAGCATGAAAATCAATGCCACCAGCAAAATGCCAAAACCCCATACAACGTCTGGCAAAACACTGACCAACACAAAATGTCGCCAAGTCATAGGGCAACAGTGAATATTGTTTGTATTGCCCCCTGCACCCACCAGACAAAAAAATAATCAACTGCAAGTGAATGTGGACTTCGGGAAAGGGAAGAAACCCGGGAGGGGGAACATTTCTTTATTTATTAAAAAAATGTTGCAAGACTGGGAGACCTGGGGGTACCAAACCATGGCCCCAGGTCTCTAACACCGCAATGTGCTGGTGCCGTAGCCACTCTTCCACAGGAGCAGCTCGACCAGGCACCATGCTAATGGCAACATGATTCTTCCCTCATTCCAGCAGACAGTGACTGGGGTAGAGGTAATTCCCTTACACTATTCTAACCCTGTCACTGTCAATATTTTCACTGTTGTAACAGCGCAGTTAGTACCGTGCTGTTATAGCAGTGACATATTGACCTGCTGCATCCTAACCATAGGGGCATGACCATGCCCCTATATATATAATATATATATATATATATATATATATATATATATATATTTATACATACACATATAAATATAGATATAGATATAGATATATACATAGCTCTGCCTATATTCTTTTGGTGTGTGTGTGTTGCTATAATACATACAGTAGCATATGTATGTTCATATATACTGCACTGTACATTCTGTTTCCATTGTAATTAGCATATTTCATATGATGGTACATATGTCTTCATACCAATGTTTTGTTCTTGGTGGGTTATAATACATAGCATGGTGCATATGTGTGCTTTTTTTCCATAATAACATTTTTATTTAAGTTTCAGTTTTCACACTACAACAGTAATGCATAGTGCAACTTCACATATATATGACAATGTTAAATATCACTTAATCATTAGCCAGGAATGACAATATTAATCATTAGTTCATATACAGATATTCAAGTCATGCTAATTTCTGTGATCTTTAAGTGAGGAGACACGTGTTTATAAATTCTATACTTATCAGAACCTGTTACCAAAGGAATACTATAGCATAAAGTATATAGTAGCATCCTACATCTTTAAGTAGTGGTCAGTTGCAAAAAGGGACCCCATATGTTCAGAAAACCATCAAGTTTATCGAATAGCATATAAGATATTCTTTCATTATTGGCAGTGTAACTCATCATGTTATACCATTCTAGCAATGTGGGTATACTAGAGCTCTTCCAGTACTTAAGTATTAGATGTTTTGCACATACTGATGCTACTTAAAGTTATCATCTCTGCTGATGGTTAACAGTAGAATTGGGTGGGAAGATGCCCAAAATATATATTAATGATGTACAGGGTATGTTGATTAACAATGTTCAACTACATACATTTAGTATCTCACCCCAGAATGCTTTTAGCAGAGGGCAGCTCCACAACATACAGTATGTGAGATATTGGCATTTGGACTCTGGCACATCCAGCAGTTAGAGCTAGGAGATGAACCTATCGCCCATAGTTTCATAGGTGACATATAAAACCAATGAATAATTTTGTATTGAATAAGCTTACCTTGCGTATTCCTGCATCCATAATATGCATGTTCCCATGCTAAGTACCAATCTTGTTCTGATACGGAGATATCCATTTCTAATTCCCATTTCTGTCTAGCTGAGGAGGTCAGAGATGGAGTTGTAATAAAGTTGATTATTACTTTATATACAAAACCAGGTCCTTTCTTTAGTAACCCTAACTTTATCAATTGTTCCCACTTAGGGGAGTAGGGTAGGGATAGATCATCCAACAATATATTTTCTTTCAGTACCTTACAGAATTGCAAATAATAATGACAGTGTAACCATGGCAAATTATAGAGTATGTTGCCTTTATCTCAGAAAAAGACATCATTATGCAAGAATTCTTCTTAACTATGTCACTAACACTATTGATACCCACACTTGCCCATTCACTATTTAATAACAGGGGGGAGTTTTTTTGCAATATGAGGATTGGACCAAAGTGGCATTGTTTTTGAGGGAAGTTGTGTAGGGTTAATAGCATTGTTTACTTTTTTAAGAACATTAACCGTACTTTTCAAATGAGGATTGCCTTTCAGTTCTTTAGGAAGGGGTATATGTATAAAATTGATTAGATGGCTAGATTTTAGCAGATTTTTTTCTGTTTGCACCCATAAAGGGACAAATGGTGAATTGTTAGAATTGGTTTGCATGTATGTAGTGGGTTGCTTAAAAATAAATGCTCACTGGTAACATTCACAATGTGGCATTGCAAGTCCTTGAAGTTCATGTGACACCCTGATTTTACTAATGCTTAAACGTGGACATTTATCATCCAACAAGAATTTCTTACACAAAGAGTCCAGTTTACAACACATATTTTTTTAACAAGAATAGGTATATTGTGAAAAATATAAAATATTTTTGGAGCTATAATCATCTTTACTGACTTGACTTTGCCCCACAGAGAGAGAGGTTCAGCTTTTTCCAACGGTTTAGTTCCGCTTCTATATTTTGTAGTAGACACCGGTAATTGATGTTAACTGAAGATTCTAGCTGAGTAGTAATTTGAAGACCCAAATATGTTATCTGATCTTTCACCTAGTTATTATTAAATGTTTCTGTTATATTTTACAAAATAGAGGGAGTTTGGATGGGGCATAATATTTGAGTCTTATCCTAATTAACTTATAATCCTGACACAGATCCAAATAGAGATAATATCCACTTGAGTGTTACATATGACATTGCTGGATTAGATAAGGTTAAAAGCAGATAATCTGCCGATGCAAATGTCTTGTGTTCCATAGAGTTAGTTTTAACCCCAGAGATACTTGGATGGTTAGCAATGCATCTAATTAGTGGTTCCATAGCTAGAATAAATAGGTATGGGGACAATGGGCAGCCTTTCCTAGTTCCACAGGCTAATGGGATTGATTGTGAGATAATCCCATTAGAGAGAATCTGAGTTGATGCATTTTTAAATAGTACAGCGACCCAGTAACTAAAATTGTCTCCACAACCAAAATAATCTAAGACCATAAACATACAGTATATTCATAGGATATAGAGTAAAGGGCCTTAAACAGATCAAACAAAAGAACCAAATATGATTTCTTAATTTTATTAGCCTACCAGATTACATTCATAAGTCTCCTCACACTATCTGTCCCTGATCTGTCCAGGACAAGTCCCACTTGTTCTTTACCAATTAAGCCAAGCACTATGGTTTGTAATCTAATAGCCAGTACTTTAGCTACTATTTTATGATCTGTATTCATCAAAGATATAGGACGGTAGCTATCACATAATGGAGGATCTTTATTCTTCTTATGAATGAGGGTTACCAATGCTTTTGTAAACGTGGGAGGTAAAGTTCTTTTTTCCCCCCAAGACTCGTTATACATTCTAAGTAAATGAGAGGAGATTTTTGAACTTAAGGTTTTAAAGAATTCCCCTGGGAGGCCATCTAACCCTGGGTTTTTTTCACTAGGGAGAGAATTGATTATTGATATTATTTCTTCTGTACTTAGATTTTTATTAAGTTGTTTCAGGTCTATCCTAGATAATTACATCCGAGAATCAGATTTTAAAAAGTAGGATACTTTCTTTAGATCAGTATTTTCATATGTTTAGATCTGAGTATAGAAATCTGTGAATGCTTTATTAATATCTTTATTACTCCTCAGGATTGCATTTGCCTTTTGTATACATGGAATTATATTTTGGTCCTGTATTTTCCTAAGTCTGTGCACAAGTAGTTTCCCCACTTTCTCACTAGATTCCCAATATTTCTGTTTTGAACAGAAAAGGGCATATTCTGTTTTTGCTGAGATCATAGCATTAATTTAATTTTTTTAATGTCATCTTATATAACAAATTAAGATCAACATTTTTAGAAATTTTAATTTGCCTCTCCATTGCAGCTAAATCTAACTGTTTCTCTAGGATAACCTTCTCTTTTTCTCTTTTTCTAGCAGAAGAAAAACAAATTATTCTGCCTCTGAAGTAGGTCTTATATGCTTCCCAAAGATTTGCCTCCGTAACTTCCCCATTATCATTAACCCTAAAATATTCATCAATTTCATTAGATACCCATTCAATGAATTTTCATCTTTCAAAAGAGATGTGTTAAGTCTCCATCTCATTTCTTTAGGCTTCCCTTCTCCTAAAATAATGCACATACCTATAAAGGCATGATCAGACAGAATAACAGAATCTATCCTGGCATCCAACACACAGTTCACCAGGTCAGAACGTATAAACAAATAGTCTATTCGACTGTATGTTGAATGACGATAAGAGTAAAAAGTATAATCTTTCTCTTTTAGATTAACAATTCTCCAAATATCAGTTGGTACTAAGGTCTTAATCATCTTATTCAAGGAATACTGATCTTTAGATACAATAAGGCCACCATTGAAAGGATTTCTGTCAATAACAGGATTCACTACTTCATTAAAGTCACCACCTAATATGAATTTATATTCTGAATAACAAATATGTTGTGCAGTGATCTTATCAAAAAATACATGTTGACCTGAGTTAGGGGCATACATATTACACAGCAATACCTTCAAACTATCTAGTGTACCCAATAAAATCTGATATCTACCATCCAGATCTGACACATGACCAGATTTAATGAAGTTGTTACCTTTTCTAATAAGGATTGCAACACCTCTTTGTTTGGAGTTTAAAGCACTAAATTCAACTTGTCCCACCCAAGACCTACAAAACTTAGCTGATTCATCATCATCGAAGTGGGTCTCTTGCAAAAAAGCTAAATCTACTTTTCCCTTATTTAACTCTGTAAATATTTTTTTCCTTTTCATTTAAAACTAGAATGAATAAATTAAATAACACTGTTAGTAACAGGTAAACCAACAGCGTATAGATAATTCTAATAGAATTTTCTTAACAACTATCTTTAAGAAATGTACTAAATCTATATACTTTAAAAGAAATAAAATTGAAGTAATATCAGTAGGATGTACTCTATTATATTGCCAAGAAAAGGCCCACTAATCTAGCCTGAAGCCTAAATGTCTACTATAGTAAAAACAAGCTACTATTATCCATCTGTTATATTTGGTTATTAAACCTTAAATAGCAATACACTTATCCAGCAATTGAATAATTAGGAAGTTTTACAAAATTAGCTGTAGCTGTAAATTTGTTTATCCAGTTGTAAGGCAGTCAAAAGAAAACAGTACCAGTAGGGTGTAATCTACTGTATTGCAAATGAGTCCACTGAACAAAGGTCAAGGTAGTGTTGGCAAGAGTAATTGACTCGCTAGCAGTCAAATGAGTGTTGCTATAATACTGGTCCCAAGTAGTGAAATATCATTGCTTTCTATGTAACATTAAGTAGATCATAAGCCAGGACTAGATAGCAATAATGCAGCAAAGAAGAAATAGTTAAAAACGTATTCAGCAAGATGTCACAGCCATGTATGGGGGGAGGTGAACATAAACATGAGGACTGACCATACAATCATAAACATGAAGATGAAGTCAAACAGACAAACATTTGTGGACTTAAATAATCAGAACTGTGGGCCCTTAGCGCATTCCAGATGACCTCCATTAAACTTCCAACATGCAAAAATAGAACCAGTATATCTCCTATAGTTATATAACCAGTGCTTAAAGTAGGTTGCTGATGGAGAATTTTTATTCTCAATACACTATAAGTGTGTTTGTTTTTCCAATCATTCTTACCCCCACTATATCTTAAAGTTCCTTTGCATGTATTTTTGAAGGGTATAGTTCACATTCCTTAATTGGACATACTTACCTTCTATTTGTTAATAATTTTAGAACTGAAAGAGTGAAATTCTGGATTAATTTTCACCTCAAGCACATGTATAATCATTATACAATGGGGGGGATAAGAGGGCATCACAGATATAATATTCAAGGACAGCAAGAGGGACAGTAAAAGAGTATGAAACATAAAATCCACACTGGCAACACCTCCGTATAGTATCCAAACATGTTGCCTGTATCTTCCTAAACATGAACAAGTTAAAAAAAAACACAAACATTGTGCTTTTTTTGTTTGTTCCCCCTTATCAAACTATTGCCATCTATGCACATCTTAAAAATTGCAGAGAAAATATTTGTGACATGAATTTAAATACAAAGTAAATCAGAATATTTATCTAGCTGCATAATATTTCTAGAAAGCGATGCAGTACTATATATTCCATCCATGCTTGTAAGCTGATTTTGGTAACCAAGAACCAAGCAATGCTCCTGACCTTCAATCTGGTAATGGTTCTTATTCTGTTGGTGAACTAACACCACTATACTGGTAGCAAGTTCTTGTTGCATGGTGATGTTAACACAGGAAGTGGTGTATTGGAAACAGCACAATTCTCAGATATAGACTTGAGAGTTTAATTATCTGGTGGCAACATGGGAGGGATTACAGTTCCACACAGTGTGGTGTCCATAGAGGGGAGCACTTCTGGTTCAGGTGAGTTCACATTAGAAGAGGAGGTACAGTAGCTCTCTCTGCTATGATCCCTTTACCTTGGATTTTGCTGCTGGGACAATCGAGGAATATTGGAGTGCCTTCCTATTAGTTTTGCTTTCCTTGCAATCTCTGAATTCCAGGACTTCTGGACTTTCTGACTGGCCACATCTGAATAAAGGTGAGGAGTAGTTGCAGCATTTCGCAGTGGTGTTGATGAGTCTCTGAACAGCAGCACAAGGTTTAGTAGCATGGTTCTTAATGGAATCAGTGCATGAGCCATCATTAGAATTTTCCGCCCTAACTGCTCTTGCACATTGTTCGAATTACTACAGTTTATTTGCTCAGGTTTAAATGAAGAAGCACCTCTGTAATTATAAATAAAATCTGCTGCTTCCTTCACTGAGTTGCACTTAACTGTTCTACTGTTAGTGTCCTGAATGAACAGGGTGGCTGGATATTTAAAAAAATACTGCATTCCGTCACTCCTCAGGCACTGTTTAAGTTCATTAAACTCCTTCCTTCTACCCACCAGTTCAAATGAAAAATCTTGAAAGACAAGTATACACTCCCCTCTCCATGTTAAGGTTCTTATTTCCCTGGCTATATGCAGTATATCTTCTTTAACAGAGTATCTTAAAAAGTATGCTATTATTGGCCTGTGTTTTTGATTCTTCCCTCTATATCCCAAAGATCTGTGTGCCCTTTCTATTTCTAATGGCCAGGGCCATTGATAACACAATATATCTGGTATGCACTTCTGCAGAAATGACACCATGTTTTTCCCTTCAACGTCCTCTGGCACCCCGAGAATTTGTAAATTATTCTGCCTACCCCTGTTCTCAAGATCATAAACTTTTTCCATCAAGTATGCTATTTGCTGGGTTTGCCTCAGGGAAAATTGTTCTAAGTAGCCCACCATGGATGTCAATTCAGTTATTTTGGCACTGTTAACCCCCTGTGCAAGATGTCATTTCCTCATTTTGCTTGGATAGAGCTGCTGCTGAAGTTTCCACCTCAGTAATGTCTATTTTTAAATCAGACAGTAAAGCTTTCATTTCTGCCACATTGTTTTTACTAGCATAATCTGCATACATACTGTTTGTATCAATTTCAGGTGGATTAGCCATCTGATCATGTGTTCTGGGTGATCGAGGGGAATGGGACCTCCTACCTGGCATGTTTAGTTAGCGTCAGCTTGTCAGCTACAGTTAAAATGTCAGAAATATGGAAACCAGCTCTCTGCTTTCTTTGCATCACAGCGACTCAAGTTTAGGCTTATTTTAATCCCTGAAGTGATTGCTAACTCATCCCGGTGGATCAGATTTAAAAAAATGATAAATTAGAGCTTAATTATTTTAAATCAGGACTGGGTACTACAGAGCTCACTCGGACACTGCCATCTCAATCAAGCGCCAGCACACTAACTGTGCTGGTGGGACAAGGTTAACCCACTGTGATGCCACAGACCTCCTACTGGGATGGTAGGACATATCACCACTGTGCCACATTGTATATATTGTACGTCAATATACAGTTCATACCAGAGATACAGAGCACACTGTAGGCAGCCTTGTGGCTTACTTTACATGCAGTGGAGCTAGTGGTTGCACCTATTCATGCACAACTGTCGGGAACATGCTGCCGGACCCGGTGGGTATCTTTGGTGGGGCCTGCACTATAGTTATGGCAGGGTCCCCACTGCTGTAATCTGCATGCCCCTGTGTCCAACACTACCTGTCTTTGTGCATGGTGTGTAGTGTGGTCACTCCCCAGACACTCCCTCTGGACTGCCCATAGAGCATAGCTGCATGGCAGCCAGGGGATCGAGCATGCAAAGGGCCTATGCACCTGTTGTGAATGCTTTGGTGAGTATGCTGGGCCTCTGCTACATGGCAATCATGCTTAGGGTTGCCTACATGCCTCGGATACACAGCACATAGGCAGCCTGCACTGTTGTACATAGGCCCCATTGACTTCAAGCATTTTGAGGTATTTTAATTAAGGTATCATAGTTTTCTGCAACATCTAGAGGATAATAAGAACATATTTTTTTCTATTGTAAAATCAGGATATTTAACATTTTTCATATTTTTTGGCAGGACACAGCCTTCCAAACCAGGACTGTCCTGACAAAATCATGACAGGTGGTACCCTAACACCCATTTGGTGCTAAAGAATTCCCACACTTACTGTGGAGCCACATAAGTACAGGGTCTGTTCATGAAAAGGGGTTACCAAAGTGTGACATGAGGGACAGATTTTCAGATTATTTCTAGATTACATTTGTGATGCATTTCAAGATATTATGACCAAAGTATGAAAAAAGAAACATATTGGGAGATAAAAGCCCCACAGGTTCCTGAGATAAAATATCTGTTTTGTGGTGAGTGTAACAAGTGACACCACACACCGTGGTGAATGTAGCACCTGACACCAAACATTTGTTTCAGTAGTAAACACGTTAATAAATATGTAATGAGTTGTATTAAAACATGAGAAACAAATATTTGTAAAGAATTATATTACATTAATTGCAAATGTGATGTTTTGCACCATGTACCATGGTGAATGTAACAGGTGACACCACACTTATGTTTCACTTACTGAAACTATACTAAACATGCCTAACAACTAAAATACTATGGCTACTGACTGACATACTACTATAGGACATGAACAAATTTGACAATATATTACTGGCAAGTGTAATGCTTAACACCACATACCGTGGTGAATGGAACGAGTGACACCACGCCATTTGTTTCAGTTTTACAAAGTTTAGTGAACATGCCTAATGGCAAACATGCTACTAATAATAACTGACACAGTGCTACAAAACCTGGAGAAATCTGACTATAATAACAGTAGTGAGAGGTATGATGTTTGATACCACATACCATGATGAATGTAACAAGTGACACCACACTTATGTTTGACTTACTAAAACTGTAGTAATCTTGCCTAACAACTAACATACTACTATTACTGATTGACATACTTCTATAAAATATGAAAAAAATGAACAATTACATTACTGGCAAGTGTGATGATTAACACCATATTACGTGGTGAATGTAACAAATGACATCACACATTTGTTTCAAATTTTAAAAACTTTACTGAACATGCCCCATGGCTATCATGCCACTACTAATAACTGACATAGTGTTACAAAACCTAGAGGAATTTGACAATAATAACAGTACTGGCAGGTATGATGGTTGACACCACATATCGTGGTGAATGTAACGAGTGACGCCACAAAGAAAATCCATTTTAACTCTCCACCCCATATACACTGAATAATCCCTACTACAATTGATGCCCAGAACTTTCCTTAGACATGCAGTTGTCACTGAAATATGTTCTCTGAAAATTTTCCCAACAATCAGTGAATGATGGTAACCAAAGTCTACCTGTGGTGAATGTAACTGCAACCCTCGTTGTTGCATGCAGTGCTTATCTTCATGGAATGTAGTCCTACAAATGGAGGAGCCACATGCAAATGCTGGGTTTTAAACCACAACTAAGCTCCTTCCTCTATGGTTGCTCCTTGGTTCTGATGGGCAGGTTATGACTTTGCAACTGTCACATACTGAAGGGTATGTACTGTATGGTGGGCATTGGTAACCCCTTTTCATGAACAAACCCTACACAACATTTTATACAAAGCAAAATATGTGGTGTTAAAGGTTTTCACAGCTTCTGCTCTCTTTCCATGCCCACCATGATAAAACTAAGCATTTTGGTATCATGCTGTGATGTTTACCATTAGAAAAGTGTGATAGCATGATCTGGACGCATCTGCAGTATGATACCATTGTGCACAGAAAAAGAGTGACTTCAGGGGATGAGATTTGCTTGAAATACTGCTGGTAGTGGCAGCATTCATTGAATTTAATCATTTACTAGAAAACTAAAAATAAAACTGGTTTACATATAAATCTACTGAAGATAAATCTCAGAATGTCAGGACTTTATTATTGCTAAATTACCATATGATAAAATTATTTTCTGACCACGCTGTACAGTGCTTTTGCTTTAACTAAATAAGGGCTAATGAAGTTACACAATAGCTATACACATCCCCATTACCTAGGTTCTTCTCTAGTAAAGACATGGGGCTTGATTTTCAAATGGGCCCTTAGATTGACGTAAGCTGCAGCAAACAGCAGCTTGTGTCAAATGCTGGTGTGTCAGGGACCCTGTACCTGATTCTCATACAGAAGAGATCCCAGTGCTAAATCCCTCAGTTTGCTGCAATCACCCCAATTCAACAAAGAGAAGGTGCTTGGGAGGCGAATGCCACAAGCTATGGGACAGCCATGTGACATGGCAACCAGTGCAAGAGACCTACCGGATGTGTGCTCTGTTGGTCAGCAGAGGCTGTGGGGGACAGGATGGGTCAGGTCAGAAGGTGATGAGTGGCATGGACCTAGGATGAGGACAGACTAGTGTGCGATCATGTGACACTGACAGTCTGGGAGGGACAGGTAAGGTGTGATGTTGCTGACCAGCTGTGCACCCAGTGATCACTGTGAACTGCCATAACTTTGCAGTTGACTGCTGTCTGATACAACACAGTGCAATGACACTAAATGGCCAGTGCCTGCCAGAGTCAAAGTGGAAAGGAATATAGCGCTCAGTATGCAGGTTACCTATTGTACAGGATGACATTTTCAATCACAAGAGTACCATGTGCATATTTATGGAACACATACAAACAGAGGAGAGAAAGAAGTAAGTGCCTCAGCTGGAGCTTGAACCTAGGCCACCCAGAATACCATTCCAGTTGTGCTACCAGCTATGCCACCAAGGAAACTGGGCCATCTTGGAGCACATTACTCTTTCTCCAATGCACAGTCCCTGGCTTTTGAAAATCTGGCCCATGGTGTTTGCTCTGCTGTTATACCTATGTGTGAGTACTTTTTGAAGTATGACCTTTCCATTGCTTAACCTTGATGCAAAATGGCCGCCCAGGCAAAATTAAGTGGTTTGCACCTGTGGTTAGGTAGTTGAAAACTACAGTAATTTTCATTGCTCAGAAATGCTGGAACGCAAATGCTGGTTGTTGCCGTGAAAACTGGCATTGTGTAGACTATTTATACCAGATGGAGCAGATTGCACTTATTTCCATATGCTTGGCCACCTTTGCGATAGCAATTGCACTTGTCTGGATACCTGGTACAATCTCTATGTAGTGCTCAAACTGTCTGCTCTGTGTATCACATAATCTGGGGCAATGAATTCGCAATGTTTTTTGTTTATTAATCTAATTTTTGTTAATCAGGTTGGTACACTAGACAAATAAATACATATTTTTAGGTATGATGCAGGACAGTACAAGTAACTTCTGGGTGGTTGAAGGCACATGGCGCAAGTACTATGTGTCTCACAATACGCTTGGGCATACAGTTTACCAATAGAATCCCACCCTGGTCATGTCTTGTTGTATATATATAACCTGCTGTCGAGCTATTGAGCCCTGTAGTTTCCATAATCATGCTTTTGTATGAAAATCCAAAGGGAACTATAACTTTAGCAGCCATATGTGTTAGTCTAAAAAGGGGGGGCATCAATGATGCTGCATTTAGGTATTTATTTATTTATTATCTATCTGTCTGCCTATCCATCTATCTATCTGTCTGTCTGTCTTTCTAGCTGTCTAGCTATCTGTCTACAGATTGGTGGCAGTTAATTTTATCATTTCTGTAATCTCATGAAATCACTGAAAGCACTTTCTACAGCAAAAGTAAAGGTCTACAAGATTTTAATCCTACTTTAGAAAAAGCAATTAAAAAGTACTGAAAACTAATCAATTCAGAATTTCATTTGGCAGAACACCCTGGCCATCATCAGTAAAATGAATGCAAACATATCTTGATTTAATGAAAAATGCTCAGTAGGAGTTGAACCTAGTGACAGAAGGAAATCATCTGGCAGGAAATATCCTGGCAAATGGTTGATGGTGGTCTTAAAATACAGGCTCACTTACCCTGAAATTCAGCATATGCAGTTTTTAGTATAGTGACCAGTATCATTTACTGGTTTAAGAAAATGCCAACCACTGTACACTACCATTGCAAATTATTTTACACAATAACTTCACAACAGCTGGAATCTCATCTCTGTATTTACAGAAAACAACAGATGCTCTGAATGTTAGGTTTATCCTTCTAAAATCTCATCTGACATGACAATGGATTTCCTCTCTGCAAGTGAAATGGAGTGTTCCTTAGGCAGTGTGATCTAACGTGCCATTCTGCTGTCTGAAAATCCCTTTCACTAATTATTACATTGCCCACAGTTTTTCCATGACTGAGAAGACAAACTGAATATGATCCAATTTTACAGCACTGTTTATCAAATGTCCAAAGAAATCACTACACTTTTCTGCTAAGGACAGCATCCTTCTTTTTTAAATGGCATTTTGTGAAGTAAGACCTTGAACAGACATATCTGTTGCAGACAGGTTCCATTTTTCACTGACACTGGACAGGATTTAAAAGGAATGAGTATAATAACTCTCACTATTAGTTCAAGATGTTCTTTTTCAACCTAGACTGTCACAGGTTGCTAAGCAAGAAATCATGCCTTTTTTTAGTCACTGTGGCTATGGTTGCCCTTCTGCTAAAGTAAGCATCTACGTTTCATATTTGCCTAGCACTGTCATTGAATTAAACAATAAGACATGACAGGTGTGCTTTGTGGTGTGATAATAGCACACCTTGGGTGTGTTGTGAGGCATGAAGCATTGCTAAGTGCCTTCAACCACCCAAGAAGCACCATTATCCTGCTGCAAAGCACACCCTGGAGTGCCTTACTGTAATTGTAAAATGGGTCCAAGACTTATTTGGTGGAGGTGGGGTGAAAAATCCACAAAAATAAAATAATGTTAAACATTCTGATTATTTTTTTTTTCCAAAAGTTCATCCACCCAAACAAAACAGTCTCAGCACATCACAGCATTTCTTGTTTGTCTTTCCTACATTCAGTAGATAAAATGTTTACTATGGATGGAAAGTAAGAATTCACATCTCTACTCAGTTCAACTGGCAGAATGTTTACCCCTGCAATCACACAATACAAAGCCTCAGATAGAACCAGGGCTTATGTTTTACCTGTATCACATTAAGTAGGAGAGATTTCCCTGGAAGCAGGTGCGGCTACGGGGGTGATTTTTCATGGTCAGGAAGAAGCACCAGATAGTGAAACTGTAAGTAGTGTACTTTACTTTTTTTAATGCATGTGTGTGTGTGAGAAGGGGATTATGAGGGCAAATAACATTTAATTCTATTCTTAGTCTTTTAACTTGAAGGCAATTTTATTTTTAGGGCTTAGTAAAAAGGTTTTTAAGAGTAATGGTGGAAGCCATGTTTGCGACGGCAATCAGAGATGTGTAGTTAGTATTGATTTTATTGTGAGGAGGTTACTGGATCTTTATCCAGTGCTACTGTGCTGAGATAACAGTGTGGGTAAAGATGGCCCTCAGCCAATCAGGTTAAATAGTTTTGAATCCCATGTTATAACTGAAATCATAAAATGGCAAGAAAAAATCCTGGGCTCTGATTAGCCAGTGGACTCCATCAGCAGTGATGTTATCGCTGCACAACATCACTGAATGAAGATCAGGCACAGAAGATGGCATGAAGTGAAAAAGATCAATGGGAAATGGCAAGAAGGTGTCCCGATATCTGACTGGTCAATGTCTACCCTGCACAGTGATGTTATCCCAGCACAACATCACTGTATCAAGGTCCAACAGCCACATGACCTGCTCACATTTTAGAGTATAGTATGACATATCAGTACACTATAATCTGTAAAATGCAAAAACCTCCCTTTCACTATCTTACAGTTTATTGTTAGAGCAAAATAAATGCTTTCAAACAACTTAACTGCCAACAACAACTCAAATCACAACTCAGAACTAAACTTACTTTACAAAATGGCCATGGCTTCAGAGTTTGACACGAGTCGCACAGCCATGTACTCAGTTGCCACTCAGCCATTTCTCCAGGATGCCGCATTCAGTGGCTCTTTCTACAAAACTGTTTCTGTCATTTTTTTAAACTCTTGCCAGGTCAATTTACATATCTCTTCCCTCCCAACAACCGGCCGAGATTGGACCTGAAACTGAAAGTCTTTACCTGGGTGCTTCTGTTTAGTTAGACATTTTAAAATGGCAGCACTGCTTGTACTCACAGAAAGACTCCTTTCTATCCCACAGCTAATACCACTCACTACAGTTACTGAATGCCTGTTTTCCTTCCCGCTTGCAGCAGAATCGAGATAGCAAGTGCATGTGAGGGGAGAGGGACTACCACCATCAAACAACAAGAACAAGCACAATGTGGAAAGAGGGGAGAGAAGAAGTAGCAGCATTGTTACCTACTGCACATGATAGAAATTGTGAACTTTTTAAAAAATGATAAATATCCACATACAAAAATCAATAAAAATAGGGAAAGAAATTATTTTTCAAATTTCTTTTTTCTTTTTGTTTTTACAACTGTATAATAGCAATAATGCACTACAGGGGTATGTGTCATGTGGGATAACATCACTTCTCAGGTGTTGACTGCACTTGGCCTGTGGCCTCATGTGTCAACTACCTGAGCCGTGACATTATGCCAGCATAACACACACCCCAGTTGTGCATTATTGCTTAAACACTACATCCGGGGCCAGATATTTAAAGCTTTGCACCCAGTTCAAATCCATAGTGCTGGAACAGTGCTGAATTTGCATCAGACTACAATATTCAAAAGCCCTGTTAGTGCCCGTGCTGTGTGATAGTGCTGATGCTAAAAGTTAATGTATGCATGGGAGGAACGTAGAGGAGTGTCTATGAATGCCAGTGCATTGGCATATTCAAAACAGTAGCATTGCGCTACAGGTTGTTGCACCACCGGTAGCACCGCACTAAATACTGCCTGTAAAAAGCATACAGTAAGTGGTGGTGGAACCCAAAGTAATTCGAAGTGACACTTCGAATCACTACACTAGTCAGCATCATGATTCCCCTACCACCACCACCGCCACTCATGTGGCACATTGGGAGCCCACCCCAGTGTGCCCAAATGCATTGTGCATGTTCCATACCTGTAAATAAAGAAAACTGTCCCTTGATGTCTTGTTCCTAGGATGCAGGATCCTGCATCGAACTGCCATAGTCTACGCAACAAATCCACCCACATGGGGTGCCCAATCTCCATGTTGGCATCATGTCCCCTCCCCCCAATTCATGTGGCACACTGGGAGCCCACCCAGTGTGCCCAAATGTATTGTTCATGTTCCATATCTGAAAATAAAGAAAATCATCACCTGAAGTCTTGTTCCTAAAATGCAGGATCCTGCATCAACATTTTTGATGCAGGATCCTGAATCAAACTGCATAATCTACCCAAAAAATCCACCGACATTGGGGGTCCCAATCCCCATGTCAGAATCATGTCCCCCCAACCCATGTGGCACACTGGGAGCCCACCCCAGTATACCCAAATGTATTGTTCATGTTTCATACCTGTAATTAAAGAAAACCATTCCCTGATATCTTGCTCCTACAATGCAGGATCCTGCATCAAACTGCGTAGTCTACCCAAAGAATCCACTGACATCGGGGTGCCCAATCCCTGTGTCACTTTCATGTCCTCCACCCACCCCCCCATACGCATGTGGTACACTGGGAGCCCACCCCACTGTGCCCAAAAGTTCTTTAATATTATATGCCTTGCCGACGGGGGTGACCAATCCCACATCAGCAGCATGTATCACCCCAACTCATGTGACACACTGGGAGCCCAACTTAGTGTGCCCGAAAGTTAGCTTATATTCATATAATTTGCCATGCCGATGGGGGTGCCCAATCACCCTGTTGGCAGCACGTATCCCCCCCCACAACTCATGTGGCACACTGGGAGCCCACCCTAGTGTGCCCAAATATATTTATTTAGTTATTGTACCTGTACATAAAAAAAAAACATTCCCTGATGTGTTATTTTATTTTGAACCTGGAAAAATGAAAATGGTCCCTCATCATCTTCTGAGTCCCCACTCCCTCATCCCCACCCTCCCACTGAGCACTCACCTACCCGCACCCTCCTTACCCCATATTTACCTCTGGAGGTTGGCGCTGTTATCCTCCGAGGACTGGAACATGTCTGCACTCTTCAAAGCCAAACCACAAAATGAAGAATCAAAGGTAAGCGCTGTATAATGGCTGGCAATGGAGATTTTGACTTAGGATGATATCTCATAGGTTTCATAGGTTTACAGAGTTTTTAAAGACTATAGTCCATATACTCGCCATTGTCTTATGTATATCCAGAAATATTATTGATCATATATTGATCAATTTGCATCTTAAAAGATTCCATCATTCTACTATTTATTATTTCAGTTGGAAGCTTATTCCAAATCTTGACCACTCTCACAGTTAACCAGTGCTTCCTCCTAAGTGTATAAAACCTATCTGATTTAGTCTGTAATGGATGAGCTCTAGTACTGTAGGGTTGATCCCTTAATACAAGATTTAGCTGTTCCCAGAGTGTGGGGTCATTTAGTGCCCTATATATCAGACATAGATCACCTCGCAGTCTGCGATACTCCAAAGTATACAGGCCTAATACTGACAACCTCTGTTTATACTCCGCCCCTGGACCCCAGCTATCCTCCGTGTTGCTCTCCTTTGCACCCTTTCCAAAGATCTTATATCGCCTCTGCCCCGAGGAGCCCAAAACTGGGTGCAGTATTCCATATGAGGATGCACTAATATGTATAAAGTGGTAAAATAAATTTTTTATTGCTCTTAATGTGTTTTTTTATGCAATATTGTATATTACTAGCCTTTTTTTATTATCTGATTATAATGTGGCCTAAAACTTAAGTTATTGCAAATTTTAACTCCCAAATCTCTTTCTTCAGTGATGACCTTTAATAACTCATTGCCCAACCTATACTGGAACATTGTATTATTTTTACCAATATGCATAACAGTGCATTTTGCAACATTGAAAGTTGACCCTTGTCTTAGTGCCCATTCTTCCAAATTTTTAAAGTGGCCTGAAGTGCATTTGTGTCTTCTTTATCATTTATTACCCTACCTAATCTGGTATCATCAGCGAATTTTGAAAGCCATATATCCAGTGCAGAGCTCATAGACCCGATATATATGCTGAACAGGCAGGGACCCAACACGGAGTCCTGTGGAACCACGCTGGTCACATCTGTCCATCATGAATACTCTCCCTTTGTACAAACCCTCTGCTGTCTACCCATAAGCCATGACCTAATCCAGTGAACAATATCAGAATGTATCTCCAACATACTAAGTGCATCCCTAAAGGGAGACAGTATAGCGCAGTGGTTTAAGGCTCTGAGCTGCAAATCTGGTGACATCTAGCAGACTAGACCTGGGTTTGAATCCCACAGCTTCCACTTGTATACTGTGTGACCCTGAGCAAGTAACTTAACTTCCCTGTGCTCTCAGGTTGCACCTGCAAAAAAGTTTTCGGCTTAGTGTGCTATCCCTGGTTAAACAACTAAAATAAAAAAAATAAAAAAAATCAATCAGTTTGTCATGTGGCACTTTATCAAAGGCCTTAGCGAAGTCCAGGAAAATCACATCCACTGAGCTCCCTATGTCCAAGGCCTTATTTACTTTACCATAAAATTCAAGGAGATTTGTCTGACACGATCTAACCTTTACAAAACCATGCTGTGTATGATCTGTTTTCCCCAGTCTGATGTTGGGAATTTGTAATATAAACTTCTGTAATTCCCTCCAGTACATTGCCCAAGATTGAAGTCAGGCTAATTGGCCTGTAATTTTCCACATCCTGCATGGATCCCTTTTTATGTTTGCTTGCATGCATGTGCAAGAAACATAGTGCCACCATCTGAGTTTCTGAAGGTGTGGTACCCTCTCTTCCAATTCCCTCACTGTGTTTGCAGGTGTGGCCACAGTTCACCAATGAATGCTGCAGCTGTCTATGACAGCAACCGAAAATGCAGTGCCATACAGTTGAAAGAGAGAGAGAGAGAGAGAGAGAGAGACGCTTCAGCGAGCACGATCAGATAACTGAAGCGCGCTCTCTCTCTCTCCGTCCCCCCCCTCCTTCCTTCCTTCCAGGTGCCACCCATTACAAATGTCCTGTAAAAGCACTGTCTTGGTGTTACAATGCCCCATATACACACCTAAACAATTATCCTGATAAAAAACTAACGAACAAAAAACTGTCTTGAATCAAATGCAAAACCCTACAAAAGTCGGATATGTAATCACTGGCCAGATCCTTCCATTTGGAGAGTTAACTTGTTTGTAACCGCAGCTCTGTGGAGGATGGTAGCCTTCCCGCCTGCGCGGTCGCAGCCCCACTGTAGTGGAGTTTTCAAAAAGGCGCATGAGCCGTCCAACATTCTCCACGAATGCCTCGATTTTAACTCCCTATTGTGCATCGCTCCTGGTTAGTTACCCCCACTAAAAATGACATGAAGCCCCCTCTAGCTTTTATGATTGCGAAGCGATCACTATGAATGACCCATGGGGGTTGGTGTATGAAGCCCTCAGTTTTGGACTGTGGCGCCCCCATCGGAAGAGTGGTTTGTCCCACGGAGAGTTCCGTCCGAAGGCGAGAGGAGCGTGGAGGGCCGTAGCTTAGGGAGCATCGCCAAATGCCCAGCTATTTCCTGGCATATATAAAAGGCATGACTAGGAAATAGAGAATTCCCTCACTGCCACCTGTACTGTCTTCGCGTGGACGGGACTCATGAAACGGACTCGCTCCATGTTGTAGTACTGCGGCAGGTATGGTCGCTTGCCAGAGCTCCTTCTCCCGAACAGATTACATGCAAGTGTTGTGGACAGTCCCTTGAGCACTGCGGATGGCAGTGGGACAGATGGCTGCCATGGCGATGGCTCTGAAGGGGATCCTGGGGTCGTTAGTGCCCCACGTCGGCTGCTGGCAGGCAAGTTTCCTAAGGGTTCGGGCGGGGGCCGGGCTGGTGCTGGGGCTCTGCACTTTCCTACTCTGGCTGCTCCCTCGCTGCTGGATGTAATAAAGCAGGCCATAGCCATACCCTTCACCACCCTCAAGCAGGGCACAGCGACCTGACGTCTAGTGTGTATTTTCACAGCCTATCTCCAGTCCCTTCCCAGCCCAGCCTAACTGAGATTTAATCTACTTTTAGTGGGGGGCCAATAAGAATTGTTGCTACTATTGTCCTTATGCATAGTGTAATATATGTGTATCATGTTTTTGCTCATGTTGTGTATATTATATTTTTGTTCCGAACCTCCTTGTAAATGAGACTGCTCAGTGGAGTAATTCCTGTCGATAAACTTTAACTTGGGTCCTTCTTTTACAGCATGCAGGACTGAGGCACAGGCAGTACATGGGAAGGGCACTGAGTGGATCAATGGTTGGTGGGAATTGAACCTGTGACCTATAAGGCATGTAAGAATGAGCTTTTCGTTCATTCTCGAATCGTGCCACCAGTGCTGATTAGCAGGGAAGCCGAGTCACAGCTACCGTGTAAGTGGAGGACTAATTACACCCCCCCATTTGTTATGAAGATTAACACCATGCATTCTACAGTACTCTGCTATTGTGTGGGACAGTTGCAGGTGCTGTGATATGCTGAACTACAATAGCAGTACTGAGATGGCATAAGCAAACCAACTAAAAAGGGGGTGGGGGGCTAGACTGGTGGCGCTGGATGCCACACCTCGTGCCACAACGATGACCCACAGTCGGGAACGGACTCTGGTTGCCCGGGGGCCATTGGGGAGAGGAAAGAGTGAGCATCCATAGTCGGCTCTCCTTCCTCAGGGAGGTGGGATGCTGCAGCATACTGTTTGCCTGATACCCAGTGGTGGCTGGGTGTCGGCACATGCACACTGCCAGAATATGGAGGGACCCCATATCCAGGGCGTAGGCTGCCTCTGAAGAAGCAGAGCCCAGCCATTCCATCCATTGCATGTTCATGGCCCCAGGGAGTCAAGCAAAGTGGAAAATGGAAGCTGGCAGGCTACATGATGACCCAGACGTGCCCCGGCAATGAGCCACCCCAACTTATGGACTGTGCTCCAGGGAGGAGAAAGTCGACATTCCTCACCCTGGCCCCACTGCGGGGGTCAATCCGTGGGGGTACTATGGGGCACGGTGGGTATGGCTGGGCTCAGAGGATGAGCGCCTCCTAGGGAGGGCCGGAGCCGCCTGCCAGCTCTGTGGAGCTGGAGGACAAAAGAATAGATAGAAAAAAAAGGGGGGGAGTTGGGGGACAAAGCTCCCCATTCTTAACAAAACCAGCTATTTAGGCATTTGTGTGGGTGGCTTCGCCCCTCCCCCCAATGTTTTCAGTTGTAAGCTTCTCACAGAGCAGCTAGTGTTATAAACTGCCATGTCCCTCGCATTTGATACTCTGAAACATCACATGGCGGAGTCCTTAGTGTTCCACTTTCACCATAAGTGCTGGGGCAGCAGTGTTGACAACATGCCAGAATGAATAAAACATAGTATTTCTGGATGCTGTATGGCTGTCTTGTGTATACCATGTGTGGTGACCCAGATCAATAGAGCAGGTGCACTAACTGTGAAAACATCCACCTAGTGTAACGAGGCTAATTAATGCTTTTTTTTTTTTTCCCCCAGCTCTGGTTTTCATCCCTCCCATGGAATAAACAAGTTTATATGTGCTATGCAAGATGGCTCTTACTGTATAAGGGTGTCATCTTGTGTACTTCGGGTGAGAGGGCCATGAAGTAAAGCTGATGTTTATGCTATAGATATCTCAGACATTACAGCTGTGTATTACAGGAATTTCTTTTTAAAGAAAATAACTTCAAATTTTTTCTGGTGAATCCTGCAACTAGATTCTTTCTCTCTCTTTTTTTTTTTTTTCTTTTATCAAAAAGCACTCTTGCTGTTGTACGTTGTGTTCTCTGCCACTGGCTGAGTCGTTCCTTTCAGTCTGCCAGAGCACAGCAGCACCACATACAACAGCAAGAGTGCTGTGTGTGAAACAAACCAAGGGCCTGATCCACATAGGTGACCAGGATACACTCAAATTGAGAGTGCCATGATCCTGTACCCCTGATTCCCATCCACGCTGGACAGCATCCTCAACCCCAGGCATCTGTGCTCTGCTGGTGTGGAGCCACACATGGGGGGTCGGAGGAGTGTGTCCAGACAATGGGCATCCAGTTGGATGCCTGCACTGGTCCACAAGTGGATCCCTACCAGGACAGGGAGCAGGGCATGTTGGGATTCGGAAGTCCTTCAGGACTGCCTTATCCCCACTGGAAACTGGCCAGTGCTGGTGGTACCCCAAGCCCACTGTGGAGGCTCCTAGCTGGAAGAAGTAGGAGGGAGGACCGATCAGACCCAAAATCCATATTTGTCACTAGGTGGAATGGGGTATGTAGTCACTAATGGCTCTAGTCAGACGTACTGGCTGGCCCTCCATGCTGTGGAAACTGAGCTGGATATCAGTCGCATGCCTGCCCATGCCTCCAGATCTGGCCTCTTCTACTCACCCTGCAGCCACACACACAGACTGATTGTATGTGGAGGGGGCACACATCCCTTGCGGATGCCATGGCGGTGAACATCCTACATACAGGGGCACTCCACAGCTTGTCCTGGTGTTGTGCATGTGTGGAAAGACTGGGAACCTTCTTTGTGTTCTGTTATTTTAATTAAATAAAATGGATGAAATGTTCCTGCCTCTGAAGTGGAAAGCTGCTAACATTGCCACATGAGATGACAGCTGTATGCAGTATAAGAGGCTCTGCTTCTCTGAGTGCTGATTGGTTCAAATCGCATAAGTAATTTTAATTCAGAGTTACTGCTCATGCTCTGTAACAGAATCCAGAGTGGCTCTGCACTCTCTTGATGCAAGAAATGAGAAGTTGCCAGTTACTTTTAAACAATACTCGGTTGTTGTAGGATTTCCATACAGCGTCTTTCTCCTTGTGGAATCAAAGTCTCCATTCCCCAAACACACTCCCCAGTGCTTCGACGAGAGGTGTGGCCTTCCTCAGGGGGTGGAGTTCATTCAGCTTATCCTCTAAGTAGCCACAACTGTATGAACATTATTACAACACTTTCTTTACTTTTAAATGGCTCTGGGAGGATTTGAGCTTGTAGCTGTTCAACTTTCAAATCTCGTTTTTCTGTACAAAACATTTTTCTTTTTCTCATTTTCTACTTTTCTATCGAATAATTTCTAACAAAAAGGGAGTTTGTGCTAGTGTTTATCTCTGTAACAGAGTAAGACACAAGCAGCTGCCAAGGGCGTGGAACTTGGGAAAATTGGAAAGCTCTATTTGTAACTGTAGCTAGGGGAGTGGGCCTCCTTTAACTGTATGCTCTAAGAGTTAGGTTTGTGTGCAGATGGCTGTGGCTTCTCTTTACACCCCAGTTTCGATTCCCAGTACCTCCACTTCAGAAAATAACGTGGGGTGGGGGGATAGATAAAAGCAGCTGGAATGGTGAGATGTTTGCCTGGAGCCTCCCACCAATGTTGTATAGGAGGTTACCTTGTTCCCCACAACATCTGGTGTAGTTGACAGGCTAGCAAGAGGTGAGCTCAGCGAAGCGCTCATGTTAAAAGGGGAGAAATGTAATGGACTGACTCTGAAAATAAGTGTGGGAATGTGTAAAGCAGGAGTGGAGAGGTGCTTGTCTGTGAAGCCTTCCAGCACTGTTTAGTACGAGATTGCATTGGTTCCCACTAAAGCTTGAACAACACAATCACATTGCCTTCCTAGCTGGACATGAAATCAGTTACTTTTGAGAACTGAGGTTTGCCCTTCTCATGGAATTTTCTTTGTTGATTCCCACAACTTGCAGTGATACCTCTGCAGCTTCCCCCCCCCCAATGGCTGTGAAATAAGATGCCCAGCTTCACTTGTACATGCAGGGTTAGTGACTCGGTAGGTAACACGCTTGCCTCTGGGGCCAGAAGATTGGAAGGTTGTGGGTTGTAGCCCCACACCAGGTACTTGGGGTGATGACCATTACTGACACTGTAGTACTTCACTGCACTTCCTATTCTGCATCGGTCTAACTCATGCACTTTCAGTGCTAATACCAGCAAGCCAACATTCGGCATTGACAAATGCTTGTTATGTATAGGGATAACCACAGCCTGTTTCCATGCTTCTGGTACATCCCCCTCTTTTATAGATTGTTGAAAAAGGCAGGCTATAGGACCTGCCAATTGTTAAGCCAATTCCTTTATTACCCTTGGATGCAATTCATCAGGACCTTGAGCTTTATTCTGATTCAGCAACTTTAATTTTTTTCCACATCACATACCCTTAAGGTAATAATCAGCTTGCAAGATGCCATACTGCATTGAGGTGTGGTGATTGTAGGGTGATTAAAAACTGAAGCAAAGTAATTATTGTAATGTTCTGCCATTAACTGGTTGCCCGATATGGTAGTTCCATCCTGATTTTTTAGGGGGCCAATTTTTTTTATTACCTTTTTTGTTATTTATATACGAATAGAATGATTTATAGTTATCCTTTACTTTGGTAGCTAACTTAAATTCATAATTCCTTTTCGCTTGCTCAATATGTTTTTTTGTAATCCTTAAACATTCTATATATTTCACCCAGCTTCCCTTATCACCGCTTAATTTTGCTGTTCTATACATTCTACTTTTTTTTTCTTTATTTCCTTCTTAATTTTTGATGTCATCCATACCGGGAGGGTTTTTTTGTTTAATGTCTCATATTTTTTAGAAGATGGGATGTGAGTCTTGTCTAGGCCATGCAGTTTGGTTTGTAATTTGTCCCACATGACAGAAAGTGAAGCATCCTTAAATTCATTCTCCCAGTTCCAGTTAACCAAATCACTTCTCAAGCCCTCAAAATCTGCCCTATCGTACCTAAAAATGGAAGTTTTACCTGAAGTAACACTTGTCTGTTGCATATAGTTAAACCTAATGGTCGCTAGAACCTAGTGGTGGCAAGACTAAATCACCAAAAAGTACTCAAAACCAGGTCCAGGATGTGATTTCCCCTGGTGTTATTTGTGACATACTGTTCAAAAGCAGCTAGGTTAATTATTTCTAAATAATGCTCTTCTATAGCTGTATTAACTTGCAGTGTATTCCAGTTTTTGTCTGGTAAGTTAAAATCACCTAATAATATATCATTTAAGTTAGACAACTGCTTGACAAAGTCAGACAGCATAATATCCTCCAGTGTGGTAAGCGAAGGAGATCTATAAACTACCCCAATATTTAGCCTAGTATTTTGCCCTAAAGAAATTTTCACCCATAATACCTCACTGTTTTCCCATTTTGAGGTATCCAAGCCCTCTGATACAATACCTTCGGATATGTATAAGGCCACCCACCCACCTCTTGTCAATTTTCTATCCTTATATATATAAGATATAGCCTTGAATGTTTTTATCCCAAGTATCTTCCAGTTTCCACCACGTTTCAGTAATTGCACAAATGTGGATATCATATGGGTGTGCAAGATAACTTGAAGCTCATCCGTCTTATTGTTTAAACTTCTTGCATTAAGTGAAATAAAATTTAATTGGGGTTTTGTTTGGCTATTTTTGGGTGCTATGTTATGTGTAGTTTCCTGACCCCCCCCCACCCATTTTTTAGTTTAAATATATCTCAGCCATTTTTAGGAATTTTGACCCCAAATTTTCAACATGAGGCTCTTGGGACCTCACCTCATGAACACTATCACTGTTATTTTGTTACTCAGTCCTGAAAGGTGATTTCACGGTTGCTGCATGGAATCACCTTTAGGGACTCATTAATAAAACAACAGTGCCACTGTTCATGAGGTGGGGTCCCAAAAAGTTCATGTTGCAAATTTGGTGAAAAAATTTCAGAAAATGACTGCGTTATGAGTGTGTATTGTGCAGTTTCTATGCACGCTCGTATATTTGCCAATTATTAATATTTTTAACCCACAGTTTTAGCATTGCCATGTTTCTACATCTCCTCATGAACAGTACAGCTGTCATTTGTCACATCCTGCCAAAAATGTGTTTTCACATCTGTGGTGCAGAATGGAGCGGTCACTGCATGAAATCAACTTTCGGAATGGATTAGCAAAATCACAGGGGAGATCCCAAGAAATCTATGTTGACAGTCTGGTGAAAAACTTCCAAAAATGACAGTTATGAGCATGTGTTGTGCAGTTTCTATGCACGCTCTTCACTTCACTAATGTTTCATGTGTTCAGTCCAGATTTTCAACATTACCATTTTTCATACCACCTCATGAACAGTACAGTTGTAATTTTTCAAATCCTGCCAAAATTGTTCTTCTGCACCTGTGGCACAAAATGGCGTTACAGTTGAGTAGAATTATATTTCCAGAGGGATTTGAAGGTTTTCTGTACTGGGTACATGCGGTGAGGTGGTAAGACAGTTATGTTAAATATGTGGTGAAATTTATTTAAGATGGCACAGTTATCACTATTTGTTGTGATTTCACTACGCCTGCTCGTAACTTTATGTGTGGAAGCACAGGGGCCAGAGACCTCTGTGTTTCCACAGCTAGATATAGATGTGCATCTGTGGATGGAAGGGAGCATGGGGTCCAAAGGACCCCATGCTCCCACTTTGACATATGGATACTGTTGTACTATCCAGATGGAGGGATGGGGACCCTGCACTCCCACAGCAAAATGAGGATACAATTACACTATCTGAAAAAAAAGGGAAATTCATTGCATGAAACTCCATTAATGCATCAGTTAGGGTGAATACTATAGTGACAAAAGCAGGGAAATGATGCCCTAATGCCCCACACCCAGGGTTCCTACCCCTACCACTCCACCTCCACCCCTCCACACACCAACAGGCATCTGGGTGTACATTGGGGTCATTGGCCTAACTTTCACCCCATTCTCCTGCATTGCACCACCTCAGCTTGTTTACATATGTCACAAAAATCTCCTGTACTGTAGCATGTCAGCTTGCTTACACATGGAATGGGGTGAGAGTTAGGCCTGATGACCCGGTGGCACACCCCGACATCTGTTGGTGTGTGGAGGGGGGTGGGGTGGCAGGGGTGGTAACCCTGATGCCACATTTCTATGCTTTTGTCTCTGTGCTGTGAACCCTAACTGATGCATTTACAGAGTTTTTTTGCAATGAATATATGCCTATGTAGAGATAGATACAGACACAGTTATACAGTCCTTTACAGTGTCCCTCCATACAGGGGCCCTCCCCCTGTGTTCCTCTCACTATAGCCCTGACCTGCATTTGTCCCTTCTGGGAACAGTGGTGCACACACAGAGACTGTACTGTACATCCAGACTTTCAAGCAGGGAGTTATATTAAGCGAAAAAGATGTTCCAGAACTAGAGGGCATGGGATGAAGTTGGAGGGAGGATGATTCAGAGGAAACATGAGAAAGAGTTTCTTCACAGAACGAGTGGTGGACAAGTGGAACACCCTGCCAGAGGAAGTGGTGGGGGCTGAAACAATCACGGGATTTAAGAATGCATGGGATAGACATAAAGGAATTCTGGAGGTCAGGGGTTAGGTGCAACAGACTTCTAGGAAAACAAACTGAACTTACAAGCTCAAATGGGCAGACTGGGTGGGCCATAGGCCCTTATCTGCCGACACTGTCTATGTATCTATGTATCTATTATTCTATGGTGTTACATAACTCTTACCCTGTGTACATACAATGAGGAGTTTCTGTCTCCATGTTTGTGGATGTGCCTCTCATTATGGGAATCGGTGTCCCTCTTTGTTTCACATTCAAGAGTGTCTGTGTTCCTCATTCAAGTGCTGACTGGGTGGGAGGTATGCACTGCATATGCCTGTCGACACCTGCAGCCAAGGCTCCTAGAATTCTGCAGCCGCAGAATTTTGCGCAGAACACAATCTACGCCAGAACTTCTAGGTGCTGAAAATTCATTCTTCTTGTTGATTTTTTATTAATATTTCTGTTTTTCCATAGAATCTGGTTCCCTTTCCTTCTTTTTATATCCTAAACCCCCTATATGCTCAGAATGTTATGTTATCATTGCTATAACATCATAGGTTAGCAAATGAAATGGCTGCAATCTGCAACAGAAATGAATAGTCACTTATCTACCACACAGCTCCCACTGCCAGAGATGGTGGCACAGCACATCAGGCATGATGATATTTGCTCAACCTGCACTACAGCCTAATACAATTTTCAGTCTTACATTATTGCACTAAGGCCAACTTAAACAAAACCTTGTCAATAGCACAGACCTGTTAAGTCCATACCTCACTTTGTACAGGCCTATTTGTGCCTTAAAGGTACAGAGATGCCATCTGAAATGAATAACTGGTAAAATTAATTTAACTGTCATTTTTAAGAAAAAATAAAGTAATTATGCCCAGAAAAGTGGAATATAATAATGTGTAGACCTGTTGAAAGAATAGACCTGTTAAATAAATAATTGCACTGTAAGCATTTTTGCCAGGGTATTGATTACATATTGTCATTGGTTGATAGAATCACCTAAAAGTTATGGAGAAATGTTGTGTGCAGGGACAGCTGTTGGGCCAGAGGGTAGCATGCTGTGTTTCCGTGCCGGCAACTCAGGTTCAGAGATTAGCTCTGGGAGCTGGCTGGGCAGCACAAGGATTGGTGGAACACATCATTGCTCAGAGCCTGGGAAGGTGTGGTGCAGTGTTCTGTCACATGGTGGACACATTGTGCTGGTCTGGAGAGCTCTATCTTACAATCGGTTCACATGCATGTCATGGCCTGATAGTGTTACGCAGTGTATCAGGGAAAGCAGGTTGACATCAGAAATGAGTTTTGCAATAACTCCTCTATTCCATTTCTAATGGGACCTGTATGAATGAGGATGCAAGTTCATGGAAATGAAAAAAAAAAAATATATATATACACACACACAGAGTATCTCTGTCTCTCTCACCACATACACACACATTTATATGTATGTTACAGATTGCATATAAATATACAAGTGATACACAGTGGGAACTTCATGAGTGGTGTAGAAAGCACATACAAATATGTAAGCAATAGACAGTGGAAACCTCATTAGTGGGATACATAGCATGCATATAGAAATACCTTATCACATAAGATCCCCCTCTGCATATATCATTTATTTAACAGGCTAGGACCTTAAGGGAGAGACATTTGTTTTGCTTTTTTAGGCATAAAATTATTTTTATAATTCTGTAATTTTTTGAACTAGTGTTACTGTGCTTTCCATCATCCTGATTGCTATAACCACTGCCATGAAAGTGAAGTCAGGATGACAAGCTGCCACTGTGATGTGGTAGTATGTTAGTGCCTCAGAACTTCCACAGAAATTACAAACCACCGCCGCAGAAGTTCTGCGGCAAATAGCAGTCTTGCTGCAGAACTTGGTCCCACTGTGCCGCAGAAAAAGTAGGGGCCCTGCCTGCAGCTAACAAACTTCAAGGCTGTCATACAGGTGGAGCTGTGTGTACATCCTGGCCTGCAGCTTTTAGCATGTATGTCCAGTCTGACCTACAGGTGGAGTTGTGGGCATCATCCAGCCTGTGTTTTTTGACCTGTAGTTCCAGTCTGACCTACAGGCAAAGCTGTGTGCACCATGGAAAAGCACCGGGCAATCTTCATGCTAATGTATGCTAAGCAGGCCTTAATGAGATGCTAATGTGGCTGTTTGCACACAGATTGTCTAAGTAGGCTCATTTGCATAGAAGCTTTCAATATAGCAAACTTTTGCCCCAGGCTAATGTGTTTGCACCAGGCTAATGTGTTAGCACTGTGCAATTGGGTTAGCCCAGGACAATCCTCTCAAAAGCATAGCACAGTTTTGCAGAGTGTCACCTGCATTATTGTTTGCAGCTGCTGTGCAACACTTCATTGCTATCACATACATTGTCCATCAACATCGGCTCTGCCTTACTTCACCTCTGTGTCCACTGAGCTGCTGTTGCATTTTGTACTTCCCTGTTGCTATATTCAGAGCTGTCTTATTTCCCAGGCTATTTTAGCACTGCACTCCCTGCCCTGTTTGCACTGCTTCCTTTACATGCTATATTCAGCAGGTTTAGCCCTGGGAATATTTCTTTGGCTATGGCTTGCTACTGGTTCAGGACTAATGTAGCATGCCATGAAGTGTTACTTAGTCCTGGGGATAAGCTTTGAATATCTGGCCTCTGATATGTCCAAGTTGCCCACATTTGGCCTGTCTGATTTTCATTTGGCCAGTATATTTTAGAAATCCCTTCATCCCACTGCATCAACACTACTCAAAAACCCTCACACTTTCCCCAAATTCACAATGTGATCCTTCCTTAAGCATGTTTGTCTCATTTAAAAAAACAGAATTTAAATTTAAGATATTACTGCAATGAGCTTCACAGTCTCCGTGCTTGGCAGCATAGACACCAACAGCATGTGTTCATTTCAAAAACCACAATGCTTGCACAACTTACCAATCCACTGCTTCAGCTTTTGAAATGGGCTGGCAGTATAGCCTAGAGGTTAGAGTAATGAGCTGTGAATGAGCTTGGCACATTTAGCAGACCAGACCTGGGATTGATTATCACAACCTCCACTTGCATACTGTGCGACTCTGAGCAAATCATTTTACTGCACAGTGCTCCCAGGTCACTCCTGAAAACAGGCTCTTGTGTCTAGTGGGCCTTGTGACACTTGGACAGCTGGTTCTGATCACTGTATCATTTGTTGTACTATAAAAATGTGTTATGAACTGTCTCTCATGAGAAATGCTGAAACAGCATGTGAGTATCACACACACACACACACACACACACACACACACACACTTTTGGATACAAGTTGTTACCTGGAAGGCCAGAAGCTAATTACAGAGTAGAACAGGCCTTAATCAAGGATCTCCTATTTATCTAAGTTAATTAGAGCTGTAGTTGCTAAGAGGGAAATCATAAACTTTTATGGCATTTAGGGGAAGAGTGCAGGTTATATGGCACCCTGGTGTGAAATCATAAATGCATTGATGTCTGTGTGAGAGAGGATTCTGCTGATAGATGAAAGGAAATTTACAGACTTGACTGGGGAAGTCACATGGGGAAAGGAGTTTCTGCTGATGTAACCTTAATTATCTTACCTTCTAATATGATAAAATATCCTGGGTGTATCATTTTTCATAACCAGAGGAGGAGCTAGGCGACCTCATGCAAAGAGGTGGGCAAAGCCAGCTTTTAAACAGAATTCTGTTTTCCTTCAGAGACTTTTATCTACACTGTGACAAAGAAACATCTTTGAGCACTTTAAGCAAGTATACAGGCAGAGAGAGAGAGAGAGATCTAAGTACTGTATTAGGAATTGCACTGTTAAAACCTTGTTCTTTTAAAAGATTTGTATGTTTTGTGATATATGGCTCTGTATTTTATGTTTCACATATTTTTTAATCTATTTTAGTAAAACTCTATTTTTAGAGCCTACTTGGTCTGTCTTTGAATTTCTTCCTTTAACAAGTGAAATATATATAGTTAAAGCAGACACTGTGCATAAGCTTGAATGGTGATACTACACTGAAAAAAGGTAAGATTGATCTGAGGTCTTTTATTAGAGATTTTTAGGGTTCATTTCTGTATACCTGGTTAGGTGCCCATAGGCAAAGATATCTGGCCCTTCGAAGACAGAATTATCTGAGTCTGTGCATTGGGTATGCTAGCAAGAGGTTCACAGTTTGAATCCCTCCAGAACTGAGACCAAAGGTTGATTCAAACCCACAAAACAGACAGGAAGGTTATGATGTTTCTGCTAACTGTTCACAAGACTATGCTCAGAGGTTGGTACTTTGGGAGTATAGGGTGACCTGCTGAGTGGGTTTGTGACAGGCCTTACCTGGTTACCAAAGACTAAAATAAAAAATAAGCTTCATCGGGGTGCATTGGCTGTGCTGGCTGCAAAAGTCCTTCACCAAAAACACATTTACGTGCAGGGAGGAGAATGAGCTGTTGACTGCAATGAAAGAGAACAAAAGAGTGCCAGAGAGTGTGGCAGTGTTTGAGAGGGGCAGCATTCAGAGATGGGGAGCATCATGCAACAGTACCACCTACTGGCAAAATAACAAACTGAAACCTTTTTTCTGCATATACTGTACCTACTCACAGAAAACTCAACTACAAATCTATTCTACACATGCATTTTTCATTTTTTTTTTTTTACAAAGACCCATTTTTAAAATTGCAATAATGCACTCCAGGGTATGTGTTATGGGGATAATTTCACTTACCGGATGATGCTTGCACTCAACCTGCAGCCTAGTGCCCAACGATCTGAGAAGTGATGCTATCACAAGACAACAATCGCACCATCATGCATCATTGCTTATGCAACTCTCACTTTTTAAGTACTTTCCACGCACATTTCCCACAGGTATTTGCAGTGACTGTTTAACATTAGGAATGTCAGGGTACTCCATTAACATTGCCTGATACACCTGAACTTCGTGATTTTGGAGCCAGATTGGTTAAGATGAATATCATGGGCTCTGGATTTTTTATTTTTTATTTCCAGAGCAGTGCTTCATGGGCAGGACACTGGGTTATATACTTTTCTGAAAAGTTTCTAGGTAGAATTCATTAGTAAGCACATCACCAGTGCAGAAAATACTACCATTGACCTGGAGAGACAGAGAGGGACACCTCTTCCCCAAGCTTCCCCTTGCCATCAAGCCAATTTAGTTAGAAAAATATTTTGGAGACAGATATGTTAGAAACAGAAGCTCTAGGACTAAAGCTTAGTGTACAAGTAAGGTTTTCTCCCCTTCCTTTGATTTTGAAAAGTTTCCTTTTCCGTTTTTAATGTGTTTTTTTTTGTAGTGCTACAATCAGTTAGGGTGAGTGGAGTAGATTTCTGATCTGCTTCCTGAATAAGGCACTAACTTGAAGTTTATTCAATTTTTACATTATAAATTACACACATTTACAAAATAAAATAAGAAAGATACAGACATATTATTAAATAATAATAAATTATAGGAAGTGAATACATACTGAATGAATAGCAGAGTAAATAAATGGCAATGAAAGGCAGAAAGGAGGGGGGTCCACACTACTAGGCAAATCTACAAGGCAATATCCCACTGTTTTATAAAAGGATAAGGTTCTCTATCTAGTATCACAAAACACCTCTGGGCATGAAAGTTTGATCATGCTCCATGACACAAAGAGTCCATCTCTGCCATCGTTCCTGGAACAGCTGCCTCCCACATAAGCTCTGTGTTGATTTTTCTGTAGGATAGATAGAAATGACAGTGTCCTACCACTGTGACAGTTTTGGAGCCTGTGGTTTTAATCAATAGGCTGATTACACTCTTGACAGTCAATAGTAAAATGAAAAGCAAGTTCAAATCTCATTCTTTAATGCTTGATCCCTTGGGGGGGGGTACAGAGAGTAGAATTAGGGGTGACAAAGCCAGTCCAGTTTCCAGAAAAATCTTATCCATTTTTCAATGCAACGTTTGCAAAAGACAGAAGTAGTGCTCACCAATGGAGACAGGATCATGGATCTCCAGGTGGAGGGGGACCTGGGATCCAATGACCATCACGTGGTTTGGTTCAAGTTGGACAAAGAAATACAGGCCACACATACAAAAGCTAAACTCCTAGATTTAAAAGGAGCTGACTTTGCAGAGATGGGAAGGAGGGTTAAAGAGGAGTTCACTAAGGGGGGGACAGGAGTGGGCATGGAAGGGCAATGGGCATGAATTAAGAAGTCCATTGTATGGGCTGGCCCGGTGGCACTGAGGGTTGAGGCACTGGACACCACACCTTGCACCACGCTGGCGTCCCAGGATCGGGAATGAGCCTGGATTGCTGGGGGTCAGCAGGGGAGGGAGAGGATCGAGCATCTGGAGAACAGCTGTCTTCCTCCTGGAGGGACAGGGGTCCCTATTTGGTGCTTGGCTGACCTCTGGTGGACGCCAGAGATACAGCAAGTGCCAGAGAAGCATAGCGAAGGGGCGTGGAGTGGCAGACGTCAGTGAGGCCTTGACATCAGGGCACTGGCCACTCCCAGGGAAAAAGGGAAAAAAACCCTTCAGCTGCAGCGGAGACAGAAAACTGGAGCTTGCCCATGATTTACGGCTGCCCTCCTGGCATCCTCCCGACACCGCCAGAGAATTCCGTGGTGTTGGAGCTCACCCTGCCCAGGTGGCAAACTGAGGCTACATGGGTGACGGAGGATTGACCAGGTAGGAGTGAACCATAGTGGGATGACTCCTAGGTACTCCCGAGGAGACTGGAATTGAGGGGAGGGAGGAGGGAAAAATAGAAAGTACAAAAAAAATTAAAAGAAGTCCATTGCCTGGGAAACCAATTAATGTATGAGGGTGAAGAACAAAGGCAAGAGAAGGAGGAAGTCACTCTGGCTTTCTAAGGCAGTGGCAGATAAAATCAGGGCCAAGAGGGTTGCCTTCCAAAAATATAAGGGGACGCAAGAGGATGGGGACAGAGAAGAGTACCAAAAATGTCAAAGAGAGGCAGGGGTGGTGGTGAGAAGTGTTAAATCAAAGACAGAAGAAAGGCTAGCACAATCAGTGAGGAAAGGGGACAAGACATTCTTTAGGTACATAATTGAGAGGAGGAAGTCCAGAGGGGGTATAGTCAGACTCAAAGGGGACAATCAAGAGAGGGAAGAAGGGGACCAAGTGAAGGCCACAATCCTTAACAGGTACTTCTGCTCAGTACTACAGAGAAGCGGGGCAGGGACAGCAACTGGAAAACAGATGTGCAGAGAGGGAAGAACAGAGATTCATAACATTTACAGAACAGAGGGTCCTAGGGGAACTTACAAAACTGAAGGTGGTCAAAGCAATAGGACCAGACGGAGTACATCCAAGGATCCTAAAGGAACTGAGGATGGAGCTGGCAGCACCTTTGGCAGCACTGTTCAGTGAGTCGCTGAACACGGGGGGTGGTCCCGCAGGATGGAAGAAGTGCAAATGTGGTCCCTCTTCACAAGAGTGGTGGCAAGGAGTACGCAGGGAACTACAGGCCAGTGAGTCTCACCTCAATAATGGGGAAGATCATGAAGACACTGCTTAAGGAACATATTGTGGATCACCTGATATCCATTGGAATGCAGGATCCAAGACAGCATAGGTTCACGGTGGGGAAGGTCCTGTCAAACAAGTCTAATAGATTTCTTTGACTGGGTGATCAAGGTGGTGGACCACTGAAGGGCAGTGGATATTGCCTATCTTGATTTCAGCAAGGCCTTTGACACAGTCCCACATAGAAGGCTGGTAGACAAGCTGAGGAATCTAGGGGTGGGACACAGGGTGGTGAACTAAATCATGAATTGGTTAGTGGACAGAAGGCAGAGGGTTGTGGTAAATGGCACACAGTCGGAAGAAATGGGAGTCACCAGTTGGGTGCCAAAGTGGTCAGTCCTGGGATCATTCCTCTTCAATGTCTTCATAGCAGACATAGCAGAAGGGCTAGAGGGAAAAGTATGCCTGTTTGCAGATGACACCAAGCTCTGAAACAGAGTGAATACTCCAGGGAGCATAGGGAGAATGAAAAGAGACATGGAAAAGCTAGAGAAATGGTCTGAGGTATGGCAGTTAAGGATTAGCGTGAAGAAGTGCAAGATCATGCATGTGGGGAACAGAAACCCTGGAGGGAGCTACATGTTGGGAGTGGTGAGTTGTTGACGGTCACCAGGGAGAAGAGGGATTGGGGGTCATTATATCAGATGACCAGAAATCCACCAAACAGACTGCAAAAGCAGTTGGGAGGGCTAGTGGGATGTTTGTGTGTATAGGGATGCTTATTACAAGCCATAGGAGGGAGGCAGTGATTCCATTGCACAAGATGCTGGTTAGTCCTCACCTAGAGTACTGTGTGCAGTTTTGGAGGCCACACCTACATAAGGATATTGACAGGGTGGAAACAGTGCAGAGGAGGTCAACTAAGATGGTGCAGGGTCTGCACGATATGGCATATGGAGATAGACTTAGGGACCTCAGTATGTACACATTGGAACAGAGACAGGCGAGGGGGAACATGACTGAGACTTTCAAATATCTAAAGGGCACAAAGAAGGTGGAAGGGGATAGCATCTTCCAGTGTAAAAAATACAATAGAACTAGAGGGCATGACATGAAATTGGAGGGGGGTCGCATAAGGGGTAACATGGGAAAGTTCTGTTTTATAGAGAGGAAAGTGGAGGAGGCGGTGGGAGCATGTACAGTGGAGGGATTCAAGAGGCATGGAATAGACACAAGGGAATCATACATATGGGGGGCATAGCTGAGGCAGCTGACCTAGTAGAGGCAGCAGGAGCAAATTGGTAAAATGGGCAGACTAGATGGACCTTGTGGTCCTTTTCTGCCATCAATTTCTATGCTTCTAGGTTTCTATGTTATGACCACAAGGGTTCTAAAATATCTGTACCTATGTTTCCAAGCATATTCCCACCATGACCCTGATTTTCAAAGGGTGAAATTTGACACAAGGTGCCTGCACCAAATGGAATTGACGCAAGTGGCACCTTGTGTCAGATGTTGAGGCAATCCTGATTTTTGAATGCAGGCTACATCAGAATCAGGAAGCTGTGCACCAAACCAGCCCTGCACCTCCCCTGCACCAGGCATGGTGGTGCACCAGGTCATAAGGGGGCTTGTGCCATAGCGGGGCTGCAACATCCACTAGTTTTGGATTTTGAAAGCCCCGCCATGGCCTCAAGTCATGGCAGTGGTTAGACCAGCCATCAGCTCAAGACTGTGGCAGGGGGAGCAGACCCTACAACCTGCAGGGTACAGTGCCAGTGGTCCTTTTGGAGGGTCCAATTGGGTTGTGTGTGCCACGGCACAGTGTGCAAGAGTAGGAGGATGACACTGGGTATTTCTGCCAAGTACAGTCCCACAGAGCCACAAACAGTGTAATCCCAAGCATGAAGGCATGACCGTGACCCGGACTCCCTGGTGTTCTCAGCCTTGCTGGCCATCCCATAGTCAAGGACAGTCCCCTCTTGTCAGGGAGTATGATAGCTATGGGACAGCTGGCAGGACTGAGAACACCAGGGGGTCTGGATCCTGGTCGATGCCTTCATTGCCCATCTGTGGCTCTGGGACTGTACTTGGCACTATTGCCTGGTGCCACCATGCTACTCTGGCATACCATGCCATGGCACACACTGCCCAACAGGGCCCTTCAAAAGGACTGATGACACTATACCTTGTCGGTAGCAGGGTTCCTTTCCCCCCAAATGTCGTGAGTCTGGGACCAGCTTTGCAGTGGGTGGGGGAGGGGCTGATAGCACCCTCCATCAATCCCCTCTGGTGGGTCAACTCTTTGGTACAACACTCCACCTGTGGAAACTCAGGAGACTTGGTACAGGGATCCCTTTTCTACTAAAATACTGCACAGCATCCCTAGCACACCTGGAGTTTGCCGCAGGTTGGGACTGGCCCAATGTGCGCCTCATATATTTGAAGATGTGAGTCTTATTGTTGGCAATGCAAATTTCAACCACTAGCCAGAAGAATAAGTTGAGCCCAGCTCCTTATTCTACCTGCTCAATATATGTTGTTTGTGATTTCTATCTGTAGCACAGCTGACCCATTGTATAATTTACCTTAATAATGGGTATGAAATTTGCTGTGTCCTGATTGGCTGAGATGGCTTTAAACACTGTGCCTTATGTGGTGACAACAATTGGGTTGAGAACCTTTCTGGCAACCAGGATGCTGTTCACTTAGATATCCACACCTTCCAGGAATGTTTTGAAAAAAGATTTCTGGCAGCCATATTTGTAAGGTTAAAACCCTTAACACCCCTGACTTGAAAAAAAAAAATACATGATTCAGCACATTTGAAGAACTCCACACTCCATCCATGACTTAAACCACATCTAACATATTAAAATAAAAACATTTAAAACCCATCTACTTACCCTTGTTTTCTTGTTTTGTTACTTTTTGTATTGTACAGGACTTAGTTTGTCCCTTATTCTTTTTTTGAATGAAGGAATTATTTTTCATATGGATTTTTCATTCATACAAAACAGGATCCCTTCATACGAAAAAAGATTTTGGACTTGTTTTTTTTCCCCTACATTTGAACTTCATCAAGCCATACTGCCTCAATATTTACAGTTCATGGACAATCAATATATCAAAATAAAGGCCTTAACAAGTGCTATGGAATAGCACATAATATCCCCCCCCAACTATTTAGGGGTCATATAGAAAAACAAAAATTAAAACATCAACATTTGCAAAGGATAACATTGCAAATGTAACAAGCCATACAACGAAGCAAATACATTGCCTTTTTGTCAGAAATGGAAGCACAGGGCACTCTGACCCCTGTGCTTTCCCAGAAACATAGATGTATGCTTCTATGGAAGGATGGAAGCATGAGCCGGAGGCCATGTTCTTTCTCAGGCAAATGAGGAAATCATTACACTATCTCAAAAAAAGGAAACTTCATTGCAAAAATCTTTGTTAATGTACCAGTCAAGGTTCAAGCAATAAAAGTAGGAAATGTGGTGTTAGGTTTCCCAACCCTAACACCCCAGTCCAACCCAGCAGGCAGCACCAGGAAAAACAATTATTGTTTCACCTCTCCTGCAGCTTTGCAAATCAGTCATGGGTTGTATCTTGGGATTGTCAACCCTAATGCTTACCCTATTCTCATATACTCTACATATCTCAGTTTATATACTGATGGAATGGGGTGAGCGTTAGGGTTGAGATCCCCAAGGTACACCCCACACTTGATTTGTGAAGATGCAGGAGAGGTGAAACCATAATGTTTTTTCCTGTTGCTGCCTACAAGGTGGGGGTGAGGTGTTAGGGTTGGGAACCCTAACATCACGTTTCCCTATGTTTATTGCTTTAACCCCAGCTAGTGCATTAACAAAGATTTGTGCAATTAATTGAGTTTCATTTGTTAATGTCATTTATTTATTTAGTTTCTATTTGAATAGTTGTTTGCCAGCTTTTTAACACAACCGAAAATCAAAGGGGGATGTTGCTTGCCTGACTTTTTCCTTTATGATTTCGCTCTCCATAGTAATAAACTGTTTCTGTGGGGCCAAGCATTGGATGGTACAGCTCCAAGTTTGTACTGCCCACTGTGGTTTCAGCTAGAGTCCCAGTTGTGTTTTCAACATGGTATTCAGTTATCTAGTCTTTTATATTCCAAACCTGATGTTCTTCCCCTTTGTCTATGCAACACACCCCTAAAGTAGTCTATGCAAGCCCTGGTACAGCTGCATCTATATCTCAGGAAGGATTAGTCTCATGATCTTTCTTAGCCTATCTTGGTGAACCCAATATCAGAATTGCTCACCGGCCCATTCCTAGTGGTTTATGTCCTTCCTTATGGAACTCCTCGGTGGAGGCCCACCTTCAGGATGTAAGCTTGCCCCTCAGGCTATAATTCAGCACAGGTTTGCCCTCTCGGGTTATCATCCCTTTAAACATCTGCAGTTGCTGGAGCAGTGGCTGCATTCCTGGGTCTGCAACCGGGGGCTTCACCGTCTCCTTCTCCCCTTCCGAACCTATGGTTGATTGCCCAAAACCCACATTCCATCTCCAATTTCCATGCTTATTTTCAGAACAATGATCCATGGGGTCTTTTGAGAATTGGCTTTTATTGGAACCATGTTTTAGGCCTTCGGCTTGGGCCTCAGGACTGGCAACTAATTTGTAAATGGTTATATCAGTATTTCAAGCAAGATAGGTATCATTATATTCAGTTCCGCATTATACATAATATGTATCATACCCCACTAAAACTACATCATATGGGGCCTTGTTGGACTGTTCCCACTGTGGAAATGGAGTGGGCTCTCTCAAGCACATATTGTGGGACTGTCCTAAAGTGGTCCTTTTCTGATCCAGTATTAGTGGCTCTCTGGACCTGCTACTCTTCTTAGATCCCTTTTTCACTCTCAAAGCCTGCTTAATAGGCCATTTCCTGGCTGAGTTCTTTGGATCCCATAAGGCATATCTTTCCTTAATTAGCATAATGGCTAAATTGGTCATTCTTCGCCATTGGACTGACAATAGTATTCCATCGCTTGCTGAATGGTGACAGGACATTTTGCAGGCCTTAGCAGTGGAAAAACACATTGCTAAATGGCAAGAGACTCTTGACAGATATGTGACTTTTTTGGGACCTCTGGAGGCTCTTGTTTAGGGGGGGTACATGGCCATCTCGAGATATGATCCTTGTCTCTTGACAGTGATTACCCTCGTGGGGTGCCCTTTGCATGCCCCATCTGGGCCCCTTGCTCCCCTTTTTTCCTCTCTTTTCCCTCCTATTTGTTATTTCCCTTTTGGATCTGCCCCTTTTGGGTCTGGTAGTGCTCAGGGTTGCTTGGGTGGAGTGTGTGGGGTATGGGTACGGGTTGGGGGGACTGTAGGGTGGGGAGATTGGTTGGGGTTGTTATATTTTTGCTCATGTTTGTTCTTTCTTTATGCTTCTTTGGTTCACTGTGCAGATGTATAGACTGATTTTATTGACTGTTGTTTTCCTGAGTAAGTGTTACATTGCTCCTTTTCTTATTGTTCATGGTCTGAAATTTAATAAAGTATATTAATTGACAAAAAAGGATTACTGGTTGCGTTGTGGGAGTGGGGATTGGGGCAAGGTAACCAAAAACTGCTGTTATGTGTTTTGGTCTGGTTTTTCTTGTAGGTTGGTGGGGGGGGGCCTCACAGATGTTACAGAGGCAAATGTTTCTGTTCTATGTTATCTTACAAAATACTAGGGGCCCAGATATTCAAAACCCAGCCACTGGGCAAAGGTAGCACTGCCCAGCGGGCAAACTTAGCCCAGAGCGGAAAGCAAACCATATTCAAAAGTATTAGCCTGGTGCAAAACCAGTTGAATGTAGCAAGCAAAGGAAGCCAGGCAAACAGGGCCAGGAGTGTAGGGCAAACATTGCCCAGGAATAAGACAGCACTGAATATAACAAATAAGACAGCACTGAATATAGGACCCAGGCAGGCAATGCAAACACGCAGTGGAACACTGTGCAGAGGTAAGACAGCCTGATCCTGGGACAAAGCAAGGAAATACAGCCTGGAACAAGGTTCCAGGTGCAGATTGCAGTGCAGAACCCAGTAAATGACACACATGCATGTGAATGGCAAGTAACAACCAGGACCTATGTGCGGGAACCATGGAACACTGCATACGAGGAGAAAACCCCAGCACCCAAGAATGCCACAGGACACAGTTAAGTGAAGAAACTCTAATGTAATAATAAACAAAGGTATGGCAAAGAAACAGGCACAGTAAAGTGATGCAAACAGTACACACATAAGTGGAAATGGTAAATGAAGGAAGTAAACAACAAATAAAACCAAACTGAGAACTGAACACTACCACAACAACAACAGCAACAGGGCGAACCACCATGAGGATATGAATGCCAGAGGAAGAAACTGAAATGCAAACCCCCCCAACACAAAACAGCACCACAAGGAAGACCCGCATGCAAATGAGTACAACTGCAGAAGTAAAAAACAGAAACAGTGGTATGAGAAACATAGCAACATATTCACAACATATACAGGATGGGCAAGGGAAATGGGGGGAAGGGGACATGGACACAAACAGGGGGAGAGTAACAGAAGGTAAGCATGAACATCAGTCCAGAAAGGGTGGGGACAGCCAACAGAAATGGGAAGCTGATAATGGCTGATTGCTAGATGGATCTGGCAGACGTGCCTCCAGGACTGCAGCCACCCTCCTGGTCTCTGAAATAAGTATGGCCTGCTGCTCAATCAACATCTTCTGCTGCCAGACAATGCGACGCAGCAGGTCCTCTGACCCCTCCGACTCCTCTGTTCCGGTCACCCACAATGACAATTGGAGTGGGCCTTGCTATAGGAAGGGGGAGCATGTGAGGATGGGATACCGGCCAGGAGGCATACTGCAGCCACAGGTGGCCATACAGACATGCTGTCCATCCCTGTATGGCCACAGGTGGCCATACAGGGATGGACAGCATGTCCCGACAGCCATGCCCAAGTGGTGCTGAGAAACGCAATGGGAGGCACACCCGGAAGGTGCCCACAGGGCAGACCTGGTTGACACAGGCACCATTCCAATACCCAGTGGACATGGTAATGACACGCCCGACAGCAATATGGCACAGGTGGCACCACCCACCCCAGCACTGCACTCAGTGAGACAGTGTAGACACACAGGTGGTCCCCAGGATGGCTGTGTGCATGGACCATGCAACAACATGCACAAGGGCACCCACACATCAGGACAGGATGTCCATAGACAGATGGCAATGCACCAGAATGCAGAGCACAACAACATCAACCCAAAAGGGCACCAGAGCAGCACAATGCAGGCATGGTGGCCAGCCAATGACCAACCCATGCCAGGGCTGAACAGACCCACAGCATAAGTAGGCCCACAGGCTGCAGACAGTGGCAGGGGTGGGCCGACAGATACCACCAAACATGGCCCCCAGAAGGCACAATGCATGGTGCTCTGCAGCCACAACATGCACGCAGTCAGCGAACAGCCAAACATGGCCAGCGAAGCCAGTGGACAGCAAGGCAATGCCAGACTTGCACAGGTGTAGGAACTGGGGGAGCTGGAAGGCCGGAGCACATCACACTGCATATGTGTGCATGGCAAAGGACAGCGTGAAAACAGTGTCCTTAGTACACTCATGTGTGTCCCTCTGACCCTCTGCCACCACAGCCCCTACCACTATCTGGCACCCTCACAGCAGTGTATGCTGACACTGGCCCCCAGCGCCCCACCCCTCGCCACAGTGGCCTGACAGCTAGACTCCAGCAGCAGTGTGCAACACTGGCACACAACACAGCACAGTGCCACAACACCACTGGCCTGATGCCTGTGACAGCCAAGCCGCCAGCACAGTCAATGGCAGACCACAGAAGGAACCACACATCACAGAGAGACAAGTCAAATGAGCAAGACATGTACTCATGCAACAGGCCCCTGGCCTCAGGGCTGCTCTCCTGAGCCCACTATGGCATGGTCGGCACCCTTGGGCTGCTCCTCTGCCTGTCCTGGGACACCTCTTGGCCCTCTCCTGCCATCCCAGACTGCTCAATTCACTCTACAGTAGACAGAGGAAATAACAGCGTTAGCACAACACACAGCATGTACTGCGAGCACCACAGTAAGATGCACACCAACCCCCCACAACACTGCACACACAGGGCAGCCCAGGGACAGTGGCTGAACACAGGATACACCCACACAGAGGGCAGCAAGGCCCATGGAGCATGCACCAGGCACACAGGACATGTAGGCATGGTGGCACAGCGGTGCTACAGTGCCAGATGCAGGTGCACTGTGACTGGCTGCACACACAGCTGTGTAGGCTGTCAGTGGCCCAGGTGACAGCGCCCCTGCACCACAGTGGAGTAGGTTGCAGGGCAGTGCTGTATCAGGTCCCACCATCAGCAATGTCCTATTCAGAGCTATTTAGAATTTTTATTTTTAGTTAAGTTCGGAAGCTAGGCTAAATTAAGTTTAGGAAGATACTGTAGTGAGATTCCTGCCTGTGGTTCATGTGCAGGCGAAGACAGTATTGTTCGTTATTTGTTCACAGCTGCTGTAGTGCTTGTCATTGTTTGGCTCCTGTGACTGTATTTGGCTGTTTCGCAGTTGTTGGGAGGCCTGAAGTCCAAGTTCAAAGGGGAATTTTGTGTGGACCTGTGGATCTAGATTTATGGAAATCTGGAGGATTTCCCTAGCAAGGGTGACCAATTGCTGTTGGCTGTTTCAGGTGGGGAATTTTTCTCCGATGGACATAGTCTTTTGTGGGCTCCTCCAAGGTACTGTTGGCATTTTATGTTGGCAAGCTTATTTTGTTTTGTGTAAACACTAAGCTGCTTTCAACTAGAGGATTTGCGACGTTTTATGGAGCTGAGGCTGACTTGGGCACTTGGTATACCTCTTTCTGTTCACCTTCTGAGGGGCGCCTATGTGTGCATTGGAGCTGCAGCGGGAGGTGCCGATGCACGTCTAGTGAAGAGTTGATGTGCTATCGGCAACCTCTAGGTCTCTCGGGGGAGTCTTCTTTTTAGCAGTCTCCAAGCTGGGGACCATAGTTGTGGCTCCTTAGAGCAGGGTAATTGCCTCTTAGGGTGAGCAGTTGAGGGGCTCTTAATTTTGACCCTAAAATCATTTATCCTGAAGGCAAGATTCAATTGCCAAATAAAAAGCTTACTGGGAATTTATTTGCTGCATTTAAATTTAATTTTCACTTCAGAGGTAGTGAGAGAACCTCTGTGGCTTTAATTACCATTTAAAAGGCTTTCCTATTGGCAGTGAGAGTGCCACTTGGGATATTCATTTGCAGATTGCTTTCTGGGACTTGGACTTGGACCCCCGTGGATGTATCCACTAGGGGGCCAAAGACATTTCCAAATTCTGGGATCTTCCTAGGGGTCCCAGCGACTGGTGAGAGCGGTGCTGGGGCTTCCTGGGGAGTATATTTCGGGTTGCATCTTTTGAATTGACTGCCGAAAGATTCTGGAAAATCTGAATATAAAGTGACTTGTGCCATCCTGAGTATTGGCATTTCTTATGTGATTTGCAATTTGCTTCCCTGAACTGTTTTCAAAGATTTAATTTTGAAAGCACCTTGCAGATGTTTTCCTCACCGCTAGCCCACTAATTCTGCAACTCCCCCTTTCCATCCTGATGCTTGCCATGTTTCTACCCCAGCTCTCAATCTTTCCCTATTAACTCTTCTTGCTGTACCCACCCTTCCCTGTCCACTCCAGCCTGGCTAAAGTCCCACCCCATCCATAGCAGTATCACAATTATCTACCCCTCCTCCGTCATTATCATAATAAACAAGTACAAGACGGCCATTGTCACTTTCTGTGGTTTTAGCTCAATTTTTCCCCCAGTCGTCAGTAATACATCCCTACTCCTCTTCTTTACCTCTCTAACCTGCCATCCCATACACGGCCTCTTTCCCCTATAGGTGTAGTTGCTGGCTGCCTCACTGAAAAGATCTTGCTTATAACCCCTGTATGCCTATGGTTGATTGTACATCTGCTGACTTCTTCAATTGTAAAATAATGCTTTTTTTTATTTATTTCAACCTTGTACTGTACTGTATGCACTGTATATACATTTTCTTCCTTGTATATTATTGCTTTTTGTATACCTGCTTCTGTACTGTATTTTGATGTATTCATGGTCAGGTCCACTTTGCAAATGAGCCTTGCTCAATGGTGCCTGCCTGGATAAATAAAGAATTTGATTGATTGATTGATAGATTGAGTTTTATTTTTAGGGGGTTGTTTGGGGGGTTTAGTGTTTGATTTGTGTGTGGGTATGTGTTGTGAGTGTGTGTGTGTGTGTGTGTGTATGTGCTTGTGTCTGTGGAGGCTGTGGTACTGAGTTTTGTTTTGGTCTTGGGATTACGTAGCTGGGGGTGTGTGTCTGGGAATGTATGCGGGCCTGGGGTGGGCCAGTATAGTGTATGGGGCATCCTGGCTGTTCGATCTTCAGCCTTTTTTTCAGCCTCCCTGTGTCAGATACTACAGCAAGGTGCTGTAGAGAGGTTGGAATCAGGAGGAGTCATAGGACTCGATCAGGGCGGGGTGCCCCTTGCACTGTGGGTGGTAGGATCGAGGTAGTGGGGTGCAGAAGGCACCCTGGAATTAGACGGGACTTGGGGAAGGGCCAGACATGTTTAGTTCCTGTCACCAGGGTTCCCACCAGACCGAGTGGGCAGGTGGCCAGAAAGGCTACATTGTCCACCAGACCCCTGAGGGCGGTGCTTTGCAATGCCAGATCGGTCAGAAACAAGACTACAATTATGATGGACTTGGTTTCTTTGGCCAATCTGGCTTGCATTACAGAGCTCTGGATTGGTGATGATGCTGGCCCAGTTTTAGAGGCTGCCATCCCATTGGGGTATACCTTAGTGCACTGCCCCAGAGTGGAACGCAGGGGTGGGGTAGTCATCTGTTTTAGATCTGAGCTGGGCTTCACTGCACACCCAGTGAGAGCACCACATTCATTTGAATGTGTGGCCATTCGTGGGGGTCCGGGTGCAGGCTGCTTGGTTCTCCTGATTTACCGTCCTTCTGGGATGGTGGGAGATTTTTTGCAGGAAGTGACCGATTTCATCATCGGGGAAACATTAGAGGCCCCAGATGTTTAGTGCTGGGGGACTTCAGTGTTTGGGCCGAGGATGAATCCTCTCGGCTTGGTCATAACTTCCTCCAGATGATGTCATCTCTGGGCTTTGCGCAGGGAGTTGCTTCTGCAACTCATCAGGGAGGCCACATGTTGGATCTGGTGTTCTCACTGGGGCTTGAGATAAATAGTCTCAGCATTGATAGGGTCGTTTGGTCCGATCATTGCATAGTGAAGTTCCAGTTCAGGGCCCCCCTCAGTAGCCCTTCTCCTGCAGAGATGGTCAGCTATCGCCCTTTGAGGGGGTTGACCCCTGAGGGTTTCTTGGCAGTGGCTGACCTATCTAGTGTGGACAATGCATGCAGTGGGGGGGTTCGTAGTAGTGGACGCCTATAATAAGGTGCTTTCTGGTGCACTTGACTCCCTTGCACCAGCCTGTGTATGACCCAGATCTTCTCACTTGAGGTCCCCTCGGTATGACAGGGAGCTCAAGGAGATGAAGACCTTGGGTTGGAGATTAGAGCACTGCTGGTGGAAGTCCAGCCTAGAGGTAGACAAACTAGCCCTACGTATGCACTATGGTACATACTGGGGGCAATCAACCATAAGGAGGCAGAATTCCTGACCAGGGAGATTGCTGCTGGGAGGAACCAATCAACTGTGATCTTTTGGACTGTGGACAGTCTTCTTCATCCTTCCTGTCTACAGCTGAAGGTAGCCTTTTCTAACACATTGTGCTGTGAGTTTACTCAGTTCTTCTCGGACAGGGTGTCTGCCATCAGGCAGGGAGTTCCGCCAGTGGACCAGAATCTGGCCGACAGTGGTCGCCATGGGTGGCTGGAGAGCACTCCACATGTTTGGGGTGAGTTTAGACTGGTGGAGGTGGCTGAGGTCTGTGAGATTGCTTCCAAGCTTCTGCACACCTTTTGCGAACTGGACCCAGTGCCAACTCATTTCTTAATGGGATATGTTGACTCCATTGGCCCGGTGTTTGCCCTGATTGTCCACTGTTCCTTGTCAGAGGTTTTTTTTCCTGATGTCTTGAAGGAGGCATTGGTGAGACCTCTTCTGAAAAAAACATCGTTGGACCCTGACGTCAAGGTAAATTACCGTCCTATCTCCAATCTTCCATTTTTAGGTCAGATTGTTGAGAAGGTGATGGTGCTTCAGCTTGAGGAGCATCTTGTGGCCCATGATCTGTATGAGCCTCTCCAGTCTGGGTTCCGTGCAAGGCATAGCACAGAAACTGCGCTAGTTCGGGTGCACAATGACCTCCTTAGGGCTAGAGATCGAGAGGAGGGGACAATTCTTGTTCTCCTTGATCTCTCTTCAGCATTTGACGTGGTGGACCATCGAGTGTTACTTGACCACCTAAGGGAATTCTGCGGACTCGCCAACTCTGTCATTTGCTGGTTTGAGTCTTTTTTATCTAACAGGAGGCAGAGATTAGTGATGGGGAATTTCTCCTCCTCCCCGACCACCTGTCGTGCGAAGTTCCCCAGGGTTCAGTCTTGTCACCGGTGTTGTTTGGTGTGTACGTGCTACCCTGGGAAAGCTCATTAGGAAGTACAGCTTGCGTTTTCACTGCTGTGCTGATGATACCCAGCTGTACCTTTCCTTTGCCCATGGAACATCTTGCACAGTAGAAGTGCTTAACAGCTGCCTTACTGAAATCAATGACTGGATGGCCTCTAGCTGGTTGTGACTGAACCCCAGTAAGATGGAGGTACTGGTGGTGGAGTCGAACAGAGGGCATGATAGGTTGGCATCTGGTGCAGAGACAGGACTTTGCCTTGGCTCTATACCATTGAAGGCCTCCTCTAGGGTGCGTGATCTGGGTGTTATTCTTGACAGCAGTTTGACACTTGAGTTTCAGGTGGCTTCCGTTGTCCGTACCAGCTTTTATCATCTGAGGAATATCGCCAGGATCAAGTCCTTAGTTCCGCCTCTGGACCTCCCCACTTTGGTGCATGCCTTCATGACATCCAGGCTTGACTACTGTAGTACACTGCATCTCGGTGTCTCTGGGGGTACCCTGCACTGACTGCAGCTGGTGCAGAATGTGGCAGCGAGGTTGTTGACAGGACAGTCTAAATACTATCATATTACTCCAGTGCTGCATCAACTGCACTGGCTGCCAGTTAGGTGGAGGGTCCTCTTTAAGGCGGGTTTGCTCACCTTTAAGGCCCTACATGGCCTGGGCCCTGGCTACCTGATGAACCTTCTTACACCTACTGCCTCAGTCCGCTCCCTCCACGCCTCCTCTAGGGGCCTCCTCGTGATTCTCAGGATGAGGCTAAGAGCTGCTGGCGACAGAGCATTTAGTGTCACTGCCCCCGTCCTGTGGAATTCTCTCCCTTTAATTGTTAGGAAGGCCCCATCTGTTGAGGTATTTAAGGCCCACCTCAAGGCCTTCTTGCACGATCAGGCCTTCCCGGACTATGTTTTATAGTTCATACCTGTTTTTAAAAAATGTTGATGTTTAATTTAGTTTTAGAGACTCTAAATGTAGCTGTAGCTGAGGGTAGCAAATTGTGTAGCAAATTTTGTTTTAACTTGTTTGGACCAGTGTATATAATTGATTATTATTGTGCTGTGCTGTATTTATTTGATTGATGTACGGCACCCAGAGCCTCCGGGATGGGCGTCTCTTTAAATAAAATTTGTCTTGCCTTGCCAATGTCCCGATCTGATGTGTTATTTTAGTTTTTAACCTGGAAAAATGAAAACCGTCCCTCATCATCTTCTGAGTCCCCGTTCCCTCATCCCCACCCTCCCATTGGGCACTCACCTCCCCACACCCCTCATACCCCATACTTACCTCCAGAGGTCAGTGCTGTCATCCTCTGAGGACCGGAACATGTCTGCACTCTTCAAAGCCAAACCGCAAAATGAAGAATCAAAGGTAAGTGCTGTATAATGGCTGGCAATGGGGATTTTGACTTAGTATGATATCTCAGCCATTTTTAGGAATTTTGACGCAAAATTTTCAACATGGGGTTCTTGGGACCTCACCTAGTGAACACTGTCACTGTCATTTTGTTACTCATTCCCTAAAGGTGATTTCATGGTTGCCACACAGAATCGCCTTTCGGGACTGATTAATGAAACAACAGTGCCACTGTTCATGAGGTGGGGTCCCAAAAAGTTGATGTTGCAAATTTGGTGAAAAAATTCCAAAAAATGACTGCATTACGAGCGTGCATTTTGCAGTTTCTACGCATGTTCGTAACTTTGCCAATTATTAATATTTTTACCCCACAGTTTCAACATTGCCATGTTTTTACATCTCCTCATGAACAGTACAGCTGTCATTTGTCACATCCTGCCCAAAATGTTTTCGCAACCACGGCACAGAATGGGGCGGTCGCTGTGCGAAATCAACTTTTGGAATGGATTAACAAAATCACTGGGGAGGTCTCAAGAAACCTATTTTGACAATCTGGTGAAAAGCTTACAAAAAATTACAGAGTTATAAGCGTGTGTTGCACAGTTTCTGCGCACGCTTGTCACTTTACCAGTGTTTCATATTTTCAGTCCAGATTTCCAGCATTACTGTTTTTCACACCACCTCATGAATAGTACAACTGTAATTTTTCAAATCCTGCCAAAATCATTGTTCTGCACCTGTGTCAGAAAATGGCGTTACAGTTGATCAGAATTATATTTCCACAGGGATTTGAAGATTTTCTGTACTGGGTACATGCGGTGAGGTGATAAGACAGTTATGTTGAATATGTGGTTAAATTTATTTAAGATGGCACAGTTATCACTATTTGTTGTGATTTCGCTACGTCTGCTTGTAACTTTATGTGTGGAAGCACAGGGGCCAGAGACCCCTTTGTTTCCACAGCTAGATACAGATGTGCATCTGTGGATGGATGGGAGTGTGGGGTCCAAAGGAACCCGCATTCCCACTTTGACATATGGATACTGTTTTACTATCCGGATGGAGGGATGGGGGCCCTGTGCTCCCACAGCAAAATGAGGATACAATTATACTATCTGAAAAAGAAGGGAAATTCATTGCAAGAAACTTCATTAATGCATCAGTAGGGTGAATACTTTAGCAACAAAAGCAGGGAAATGAAGCCCTAATGCCCCACCCCCAAGGTTCCTACCCCTACCACTCCACCTCCACCCCTCCACACATCAACAGGCATCTGGGTGTATGTTGGGGTCGTCAGCCTAACTTACACCCCATTCTCCTGTATTGTACCACCTCAGCTTGTTTACACATGGAATGAGGTGAGAGTTAGTCCATTGACCCAAACACACACCCAGACACCTGTTGGTGTGTGGAGGGTGGAGGGGGGGTTGGAATGGTAGGGGTGGGAACCCTGAGGGTGGGGCATTAGGGTTGATAACCTTAACGCCTCAGTTCCCTGCCTTTGTCACTATATTATTCACTCTAACTGATGCATTAATGAATTTTTTGTAAAACACACATATATATTATAGTACCACGGTAGTGGCACTATAGTTAGGGTTGAGTAAGCACTTTGATGTTAAACCTCAAATTTTGCACCTTAATAAATTTGCCACCATATGATGGATTTGCCTGAAAGTTTGCATGCGCAGTCTGGTACCATAGATTTCTGGATCTGGCAAGCTGTGCTACAGTCGGATATATGGTTGCAGAGCTGCAGAATACCAAAAAACATAAAAAAACAGAATTTTGAGAGTTTCTTTGCGCGCCCACAGCCTGCTCAATTTGTTCATTCAGTCTGAAATCTTCAGGGATGATTCAATCTGGGTCACTGATGTGCCTGTGGAAAATGTGGTGAAAAAATACTAAACCATTCAAAAGTTATTCCAAAAACAAATTTCCCATTATAGTGAATGGGAAAAAAATATATGTGTCTCACAAAATCAGCTGCCAGTATATTTTCCTTTCGTAAATGGCCCCTGTACTTTCATGCTACCGCCATCTTTGGCATTTAAATTTGGGACCCCCTATGTAAACACTGACTGTTAGGTTTACCTAGTCAGGTCCTGAGGATGCCAGCCCTATATTTTTTGGGGAGTAAACCTCCCCAGTAATCCCATTTTTAAAATCAGCGCCCCAGTACTTTTCGCAAATTGTGAAAGAAATGCCCATGACACTTTCGCAAACATGAAAGTGTTGTGCTGTTTTTTTTTAAAACTTTCTCAATTTGCAAAAGAACGTTGCCCAAAAACTGCAAATCTTTACCATCCCTCTGCAACAAAATGGCTGGGACTTTTGGGCTGAAATTTGCAGATGTGCTCTTTTGTGGTTTGGTGCCAAAACATTCAACAGGCCCAAAGTTACAGGGTTCCAAAATTGAGTAATTTTCCATAGGATAACATTGCGGCATCTGTGACACATTTCGGCACCCATATCTTGGAAATGAAGCGAGATACAGAGTTTTTGCTACCTTCAACTTAGATCTGGAAATCATAGATTACAACAGCAGTGGAATATTTTTCCTACTTGCTACTGGTATGGAGATATTGGCAAATTAGCATCGCAAGGGTTCCAAGGGTGCGTTCTCAGTGCATTTCAGTGCCCATATGTTGTGAACGATGTGAGATACAGATTTGGTCAACTTATCTTGTGTGGAGGTCTCACTGTCATGATTACAACGGCACTTGCATTTTTTTCGTAGGTGCTACAATTGCTGAGATATTGGCACATTACTGTTATAAGGATTCCTTGCCCTATAGGGCTGCTGTCTGGCTCCATAGTTATGTATAAGTGGAAGTGCAGGGCCCAGAGGGCCCTTTCTCCTACATACACATACCATTACACAAAAAATGGGCAATTTGAAGGAAGTCAGGGCCCAGAGGGCCCGCGATCCCACTAACACAAACCAGTTATCAGTTACATTACATGTTCTCAAAAAGAAAGGAAATTCATTGCAAAAACTCTGTAAATGCATCAGTTAGGGTTCATAGCACAGTGACAAAAGCATGGAAATGTGGTGTTAGGGTTACCACCCTTACCACCCCACCCCCTTCACATACCAACAGACATTGGGGTGTGCTACAGGGTCACCAGGCCTATCTCTCACCCCATTCTTCTGTACTGTAGCATGTCCACTTGCTTACACATGGAATAGGGTGAGAGTTGGGCCTGATGACCCTGTGTCACACCCCAGCATCTGTTGGTGTGTGGAGGGGGGTGGGGTGGTAGGGGTGGTAACCCTAACATCACATTTCCATGCTTTTGTCTCTGTGCTATGAACCCTAACTGATGCATTAACAGAGTTTTTTTGCAATGAATATGTATAGATAGATACAGACACACAGTTATACAGTCTTTTACAGTGTTCCTCCATACAGGGGACCTCCCTCTGTGTTCCTCTCACTATAGCCCTGACCTGCATTTGTCCCTTCTGGAAACAGTGGTGCACACACAGAGACTATACTGTACATCCTGACTTTCAAGCAGGGAGTTATATTATTCTATGGTGTTACATAACTCTTACCCTGTGTACATACAATGGTAATGGTTTCCATTGTGTCCTGAGTTTCTGTCTCCATGTTTGTAGATGTGCCTCTCATTATGGGAATCAGTGTCCCTCTTTGTTTCACATTCAAGAGTGTCTGTGTCCCTCATTCCAGTGCTGACTGGGTGGGAGGTATGCACTGTGTATGCCTGTCGACACCCATGGCCTGCAGCTAACAAACTTCAAGGCTGGCATACAGGTGGAGCTGTGTGTACATCCTGGCCTGCAGCTTTTAGCATGTACGTCCAGTTTGACCTACAGGTAGAGTTGTGGGCATCATCCAGCCTGTGTATTTTGATCTGTATCAATCAATCAATCAACCAAAGTCTTTATTTATCCAGGCGGTCACCGTTGAGCAATGCTCATTTGCAAGATGGACCTGGTTAGAACATGTATACAAAGTTAAAACATTCCACACAGTGATAGTACATTCACAATATGGGCAAAGCCCCAGGATAATATTACATATGGATACAAATACAGGTAATACAAATAGAGGTATTACAATGCAAGAGTTCGTATGAGTGAGGGACAGCATCAGCATAGAAAATACAAGGACAATGCACATATACGTGCAGAGCGATGACTGCAGCAGCAGGCTAGGTAAGAAATATGATAGAAAAGAGGCAGACGGAGCAGAATTAATGGGAGTAGGAAGGGTGTGTGTAATGCTAACAGGGAGGCTAGGTGCAACTGCCAGAGGTCAAAACATTACAAAGGTATCTCAATCTAAAGTGCCGGGGAGCTCCAGCCAAAAAGGGAGACGGGGGGAGGGATTGTACTGAATGTCGAAAGCAAGGAAGATACTGCGAGAAACTGTAGTTCCAGTCTGAGCTACAGGTGAAGCTGTGTGCACCATGGAATAGCACTGGGCAATCTTCATGCTAATGTATGGTAAGCAGGCCTTAATGAGATGATAATGTGGCTGTTTGCACACGGATTGTCTAAGTAGGCTCATTTGCATAGGAGCTTTGAATATAGCAAACTTTTGCCCCAGGCTAATGTGATTGCACCGGGCTAATATGTTAGCACTGTGTAATCAGGTTAGCCCTGGACAATCCTCTCAAAAGCATTCGTAACCAAATTTAAATATCTGGGAGTATGGCTTGATAACAGACTCTCCTTTGTAGAACACATCAAAGACTTGTTGAAAAAACTCTGGCAAAGGCTTGGACTTTTCTTCAGGCTAAGCAACTTCCTCACTATAGATGCCAAAACAAGACTGGTCCAACCTACTTTCTTATCTCTGGTGGATTACATGGATTTCTTGTATAGACAGTGCTCTATCTCCCAGTTAGCCAAACTCGACACGCTGTACCACCGTGCACGAAGGTTTATCACAGGTCTCCCAAATGCTACTCATCATTGCATCCTGTATGATACTGTGGGATGGACCTCCCTTAAACTTAGGTGCCATAAAAACACTGCTCTCTGGACTTACTGTGCCCTCACAAACAAACTACCCCAATATATTTCCGATTACCTACCCTTATGCACAATAAGAAAATATACACTCCGAAGCCATTCCTTCATCTCCCTTGCAATACCCAGAGTAAACTTGCATTTCAGTAGAGCGGTAATTAGCTTCACGCTCCCTACCCTTTGGAATAACTTTCAAAAGACTCTTAAATTAGACATCCTTGTCCCTCTGCCCATCTTTAATGCACTATACTCACATGCAGTTAGCAAAGTCTGCAACTGCTTTGCTCATCCTCAAATGGATCCTAAACCACTCATGGCTCACCTGCAGGTCTGAGCCATGACCACAGCCACCTCTAAATTATGGTGGCTGTTACCGTCTTATCGTCTGTATGTTGAGAATTTTCCAACTTGTGCTTCAACACTATACCCACCTACTCCACACCCTATATTCTGCCCCATTTAAATGCGCTGCCGTACTTCTCTCCTAGTCAGTGAGCCACAGTTTCTAGCGCACATGGGGTCTGTAATCCTTATACATGGTTGTGAAATTATCCTTTACCTCCTAGAACCAGCCGGCGTACAGCTTTAAGCGTATATGGGGCCTGTAGTCCTCAAATGTTGTTATGCAATTATCTTTTACTGACCAGACCTAACCAGTATCCTAATCCTTATATATTTATGTGTATTACTACCTGTACATAAATTCCACTTTGGGGCCTTGCCCACACTGTTTACTGTAACTAATGTATGTCATTTGCATAACCTGTATCTACAGTATGTTTCAAACAGGTCCACCTTGAAAAAGAGCTCTACTCAACGGTGACCGCCTGTATAAATAAAGACTTGATTGATTGATTGAAAAGCATAGCATAGTTTTGCAGTGTGTGGCTTGCATTATTGTTTACAGTTGTTGTGCGACACTTCATTGCTATCACACACATTGTCCATCAATGTCGGCTCTGCTTTATTCCACCTCTGTGTCCACTGAGCTGCTGTTGCATTTTGCACTTCCCTGTTGCTATATTCAGAGCTGTCTTATTTCCTGGGCTATTTTAGCACTGCACTCCCTGCCCTGTTTGCACTGCTTCCTTTACATGCTATATTCAGCAGGTTTAGCCCTGGGGATATTCCTTTGAATAAGGCTTGCTACTGGTTCAGGGCTAATGTAGCACACCATGCAGTGTTAATTAGCCCAGGGGCTAAGCTTTGAATATCTGGCCCCTGGTATGTCCAAGTTGCCCACATTTGGTGTGTCTGCTTTTCATTTGGCCAGTATATTTCAGAAATCCCTTCATCCCACTGCATCAACACTACTCCAAAAGTGTAGAAAAGGCCCTTACACTTTCCCCAAATTCACAATGTGATCATTCCTTAAGCGCGTTTGTCTCATTTAAAAAAACAGAATTTAAATTGAAGATATTACTGCAATCAGGTTCACAGTCTCCATGCTTGGCAGCATAGACACCAACAGCATGTGTGCATTTCAAAAAGCACAGTGCTTGCACAACTTATCAATCCACTGCTTTAGCTTTTGAAATGGGCTGGCAGTAGAGCCTAGAGGTTAGGGTAATGCGCTGTGAACAAGCTTGGTACATCCAGCAGACCAGACCTGGGTTTGATTCTCACAACCTCCACTTGCATACTGTGTGACTCTGAACAAACCATTTAACCACACAGTGCTCCCAGGTCACTCCCGAAAACAGGCATTTGTGTCTAGTGGGTCTTACCTGATTACCAAAGACTAAAATAAAAAATAAGCTTCATCTGGGTGCATTGGCTGTGCTGGCTGGAAAAGTCCTTCACCAAAAACACATTCATGTACAGGGAGGAGAATGAGCTGTTGACTGCAGTGAAAGAGAACAAAAGAGTGCCAGAGAATGTGGCAGTGTTTGGGAGGGGCAGCATTCAGAGATGGGGAGCATCATGCAACAGTACCACCTACTGGCAAAATAACAAACTGAAACCTTTTTTCTGCATATACTGTACCTACTCACAGAAAACTCAACAAAAATCTATTCTAAACATGCATTTTTCAACTTTTTTTTTTTTTACAAAGACCCATTTTAAAATTGCAATAATGCACTCCAGGGTATGTGTTATGGGGATAATTTCACTTACCGGATGATGGTTGCACTCAACCTGCAGCCTAGTGCCCAACGATCTGAGGAGTGATGTTATCACAAGACAACAATCGCACCATCATGCATCATTGCTTATGCAACTCTCACTTTTTAAGTACTTTCCACGCACATTTCCCACAGGTATTTGCAGTGACTGTTTAACATTAGGAATGTCAGGGTACTCCATTAACATTGCCTGATACACCTGAACTTCGTGATTTTGGAGCCGGATTGGTTAAGATGAATATCATGGGCTCTGGATTTTTTATTTTTTATTTCCAGAGCAGTGCTTCATGGGCAGGACACTGGGTTATATACTTTTCTGAAAAGTTTCTAGGTAGAATTCATTAGTAAGCACATCACCAGTGCAGAAAATACTACCATTGACCTGGAGAGACAGAGAGGGACACCTCTTCCCCAAGCTCCTTGCCATCAAGCCAATTTAGTTAGAAAAATATTTTGGAGACAGATATGTTAGAAACAGAAGCTCTAGGACTACAGTTTAATGTGCAAGTAAAGTTTTCTCCCCCTTCCTTTGATTTTGAAAAGTTTCCTTTTCCATTTGTAACTTTTTTTTTGCAGTGCTATAATCAGTTAGGGTGAGTGGAGTAGATTTCTGATATGCTTCCTGAATAAGGAGCTAACTTGAAGTTTATTCAATTATTACATTATAAATTACACACATTTACAAAATAAAATAAGAAAGATACAGACAAATTATTAAATAATAATAAATTATAAGAAGTGAATACATACTGAATGAATAGCTGAGCAAATAAATGGCAATGAAAGGCAGAAAGGAGGGGGGTCCACACTACTAGGCAAATCTACAAGGCAATATCCCACTGTTTTATAAAAGTTTCTCTATCTAGTATCACAAAACACCTCTGGGCATGAAAGTGTGGTCATGCTCCATGACACAAAGAATCCATCTCTGCCATCGTTCCTGGAACGGCTGCCTCCCACATAAGCTCTGTGTTGATTTTTCTGTAGGATACATAGAAATGACAGTGTCCTACCACTGTGACAGTTTTGGAGCCCGTGGTTTTCATCAACAGGCTGATTACACTCTTGACAGTCAATAGTAAAATGAAAAGCAAGTTCAAATCTCATCCTTTAATGCTTGATCCCTTGGGGGTACAGAGAGTAGAATTAGGGGTGACAAAGCCAGTCCAGTTTCCAGAAAAATCTTATCCATTTTACAATACAATGTTTGCAAAAAGATAGAAGTAATGCTCACCAATGGAGACAGGATCACGGATCTCCAGGTGGAAGGAGACCTGGGATCCAGTGGCCATCACATGGTTTGGTTCAAGTTGGACAAAGTAATACAGGCCACACATACAAAAGCTAAACTCCTAGATTTAAAAGCAGCTGACTTTGCAGAGATGGGAAAGAGTGCTAAAGAGGAGTTGGCTAAAGGGGGGCAGGAGTGGGCATGGAGGGGCAATGGGCATGCATTAATTAGTCTATTGTCAGGTTAACCAATTAATGTGTGAGGGTGAAGAATAAGGGCAAGAGAAGGAGGAAGCCATTCTGGCTTTCTATGGTGGTGGCAGATAAAATCAGGGCCAAGAGGGTAGTCTTCCAAAAATACAAGGGGACACAAGAGGATGGGGACAGAAAAGAGTACCAAAAATGTCAGAGAGAGGCAGGGGCCATGGTGAGAAGTGCTAAAGCACAGACAGAAGAAAGGCTAGCACAATCAGTGAGGAAAGGAGACAAGACATTCTTTAGGTATATCAGTGAGAGGAGGAGGAGGAAGTCCAGAGGAGGTATAGTCTAACTCAAAGGAGACAATGAAGAGAGGCCACAATCCTTAACAGGTACTTCTGCTCAGTCGTTACTAGAGAGGGAGCGGGGCAAGGACAGCAACTGGAAAACAGATGTGCAAAGTGGGAAGAACAGAGATTCATAATATTTACAGAACAGAGGGTCCTAGAGGAACTTACAAAACTAAAGGTGAACAAAGCAATGGGGCCAGATGGAGTACATACAAGGATCCTAATGGAACTGAGGATGGAGCTGGCAGCACCTTTGGCAGCCCTGTTCAGTGAGTTGCTGAACACGAGAGTGGTCCCTCAGGATGAGAGAAGGGCAAATGTGGTCCCTCTTCACAAGACTGGTAGCAAGGAGTACACAGGGAACTACAGGCCAGTGAGTCTCACCTCAATAATGGAGAAGATCATGAAGACACTGCTTAAGGAACATATTGTGGATCACCTGGTATCCATTGGAATGCAGGATCCAAGACAGCATAGGTTCACGGTGGGAAGGTCCTGTCAAACAAGTCTGATAGATTTCTTTGACTGGGTGGTCAATGTGGTGGACAAGGGAAGGGCGGTGGATATTGCCTACCTTGATTTCAGCAAGGCCTTTGACACAGTCCTTCATAGAAGGCTGGTAGACAAGCTGAGGAATTTAGAGGTGGGACACAGGGTGGTGAACTAAATCAGAAATTGGTTAGTGGACAGAAGGCAGAGGGTTGTGGTAAATGGCACACAGTCGGAAGAAATAGGAGTCACCAGGCGGGTGCCACAGGGGTCAGTCCTGGGATCATTCCTCTTCAATGTCTTCATAGCAGACATAGCACAAGGGCTAGACGGAAAAGTATGCCTGTTTGCAGATGACATCAAGATCTGAAACAGAGTGAATACTCCAGGGAGTATAGAGAGAATGAAAAGAGACATGGAAAAGCTGGAGAAATGGTCTGAGATATGGCAGTTAAGGATTAATGTGAAGAAGTGCAAGATCATGCATGTGGGGAACAGAAACCCTGAAGGGTGCTACATGTTGGAGGGGGTGAGTTGTTGACGGTCACCAGGGAGAAGAGGGATTAGGGGGTCATCATATCAGATGACCTGAAATTCACCAAACAGACTGCAAAAGCAGTTGGGAGGGCTAGTGGAATGTTTGGGTGTATAATGATGCTTATTACAAGCCATAGGAGGGAGGCAGTGATCCCAATGCAGAAGATGCTGGTTAGGCTTTTTATTATTAGTAGTAGTAGAAGGGGTCATATTTAGGTTAAAAAAGAAGAAAAGAAATAAAGTCAGTGTGTGTTCTAGTCTGGGAAGGGTACTGTATCAACTTACTTTGCTAAATTAGTAGGAGGAGAGAGAGCTTAATTGGGGGTGTGACTTAGACAATATAAAAGCAGGTGACTCCAATTACAACTTCCTGTTGCTAGCCTTTGGATGACAGAAATCGTGCTTGTAGAGCAGAAAGCAGCTAACTAAAAGAAACTACCATTTTCTTACTAATTTAACACTTCTATCCCAGCAGGAGTCAGTGTCTGTTAAGATTAAGCACACACATACTTTATTAGACATAGAAGGGGTCTTATTTAGGTTTAAAAAAAGAAAAGAAAGAAAGAAAGTCAGTGTGTGTTCTGTGCTGGGAAGGGTACTGTATCAACTTACTTTGCTAAATCAGTAGGAGGAGAGAGAGAGCTTAATTGGGGGTGTGGCTTAGACAATATAAAAGCAGGTGACTCCAATTACAACTTCCTGTTGCTAGTCTTTTTTCTTACTAATTGCCCTCCATCCCACATCTCCACCCACCCACCCTAAGCCAGTTCTACTTTTATAGCCACTGGATTTGACTGACAACAGGAACTTCCTGTTTGGCAGTAGGAAAGGAAGGATCATAAAGAAACATTAGTTTTGTCAACCCTAAAGGAATAAAGTAGCTCACTCTCCTCCCCAGCTGCTGGTGGTCTGACACTGAGCAAGGAAGAAGGAGGCTACTGAATAATATAGGAAGTTGCTGTCCCAGAACAGGAATGGTGAGAGTTGAAAGGAGAGGAGAGAGTAAGCATACATAGAAACAGGAGAGGGGACACAAAATAACACATGATAGGAGTGGTGCAGTGCAATGGCTGTGGAGCGGCAGTGTTCTGGGAGACATTCTGGTGGCTGCAATGCTGCTCTATTTTCAAGCACCTCCCTGGTCTGAGGGAGGAGGTTGCCCATCTCCAGGCTGACCTGGCTAGGATTCATGAAACCTCTTCCCCCACCCAAGGACCACCAGGACCAATATCACTACCTCAGAGGTTGCCAAGAGAAAGGAGAGGCTGGCCAGGGTGGGCTCAGGGAGGGAGAGGGTGGTGGAAGAGAGTTGCACCCCTCCAGCTGTATCTCTCCACAATTCATATGCTTTTCTGGTGGATAGTGGTTCCCCTATGGAGGCACCTGCAGTGGGGACCAAGGGGGATGCTGGGAACCTTCACAAAGGAGACCCACAGGAGGGTGGCATGGGACCCCAAAGGGGAATAAAACAACTCCAGGTGGGGGACTCAATCATTAGGGGGGTAGAAGTGGGGGAGGAAGGGGAGAGGGAGGTAAGGTGCCTGCCTGGCACCACAGCTTGGAGGGACAGGAAGCGAATCCTCAAGATCGTGGGAGCAGCTGCACAAAGGAGGGAGCTGGATGTCATTGTCCACCTAGGCACAAATGACCTGACTAGCAATGGGATCAGAGCAGTGCAAGAGGAGTTTGTAGAGTTGGGAAGGGGCCTTAGACAAGTAGTGCATATAGTAACCTTATTGGAGGTGCTGCCTGTCTAAGGTAAGGGTGATGCTAGGGTACTCCTCACCAGGGACTTCAATAAATGATTGAAAAACTGGTGTGGAGCTAAGGGCCTTGGCTTTACTGGGGACTGGGGAACCACCTGGAGGGATGCAGACCTATACTGGCACGATGGTCTGCATCTGTCCAGGGAGGGGGGATCCAGGATCCTAAGTGAGAGGTTTAAATGCTTCATTGGCAAGCATTTAAACTAGCCAAGGGGGATGCACTGAAAAGAAGCAGGGAAATCCCAGCCTCCCCAACAAAACACAGTAATTAGTGAGGTAAACAAGGTAGAGAAGTCATTAAGGAGCAGGACAGAGGTAAATGTAAAAAAAGGACAGGGATGGTGCTAAAAGGAGTAAGGCCATCAAAAAGTGGAGGGTGATGAGTACCAATGCACATAGTCTGTGTAACAAGCTCCCTTAATGAGTGGCCTTGATGGAAGAGAGTTGCCTGGATATTGTGGCACTCACAGAAACATGATGCACAGAGAACCATGACTGGGATGTCAACATACCAGGATACACAATCTATAGGAGGGATGGGGGGAAAAAGAGGAGGAGGAGTAGCTCTCAATGTAAAGGAAGGGATCAAAGCAACAGAACTAAAGAGTAAACAGGTAGCAGATGAGGCACTCTGGGTCACCCTGGAGACAGTAAATGGCACCACAATCTGCATGGGGGTTGTATACAGACCCCCATCTCAGGGGGAGGGAATGCACAAGGAAATGATGGAAGGCATCCTTAGAATGGCAAAAAAAGGGGAGATATTGTTGATGGGGGACCCGAATATGCCAGAAGTTAACTGAAGCACCTTTGACGCAGGCACATCCAAGAGCAGGGTCATTCTTGATGCCCTACAAGGGGCATGCCTCAGACAGCTAGTATTGGAACCTACTCGAGAGGGAGCAATATTAGACCTGGTACTCTCAAATGGGGATGGAGAAAGAATCTCAGATTTAGAAGTGGGTAGCCATCTGGGAACAAACGACCGCCAAACAGTGTGGTTCATGATAAACGCAGCCATACAATCAAACCATACAAAAGCAAGAGTATTGGACTTTAGGAGGGCTGACTTTGAGAAAATTAGAGAGTGCCTCAGAATAGCACTAGAAAACAGGCAAGAAAGAGGGGTGGAGGAACAATGGGGAGTAATCAAAACAGCTATCACAGAGGCAACAAGCCTTTGTGTAAAGCAAGTCAATGAAACACAACGAAGGAAAAAAATGATATGGTTCTCAAAAGAGGTGGCAGGGAAGGTTAAGGAGAAAAGGATAGCATTCAGGAAATATAAGGAAACACAAAAGAAGCAGGACAGAGAACTTTATCAGTTAAAGCAGAACGAGGCAGGGAAGGCAGTCAGAATAGCAAAGGCCCAAACTGAGGAAAGGATAGCCTACTCTGTTAGGAAGAGGGATAAGACCTTTTGTAGGTACATTAGGGAGTGAAGAAAGACCAAAGGAGGGATACTGAGATTTAATAAAGGGGATGGAATGTGGGCAGAGGGTGACAGTGAAAAAGCAGGGATACTGAACAAATATTTCTGCTCAGTATTCACAAAGGAAGAGGTGGGAAAGGTACCTAAACCAAACAAGATAGACACTTTGAAGATGGGGGTCGATGCCAGTCCATTTACAGAAGAAAGGGTTCTAAAAGAACTAATAATATTGAAGGTGGACAAAGCAATGGGACCTAATGGGATTCACCCAAGAATTCTAAAAGAACTAAGGGTAGAACTAGTGACACCACTGACTACTCTCTTTAACAAATCATGGGAGGATGGGGTGGTACCTGAGGACTGCAGGAGGGTGGATGTGAATCCCCTTCACAAAAGTGGGAGCAGGACAGAGGCAGGAAACTACAGACCAGATAATTTGACCTCAGTGGTAGAGAAAATTATGGAATCACTTCTGAAGGAAAGAATTGTTGAATACCTAGAGGCCAGTGGGGCACAGGACCCAAGGCAGCATGGATTCATGATGGGAAGGTCATGTCAGATGAATCTAATAGATTACTTTGACTGGGTGACCAAAGTAGTAGACCAGGGAGGGGCTGTTGACATGGCCTACCTAGATTTTAGCAAGGCATTTGATACAGACCCACACAGAAGATTAATATACAAGTCAGATGGCCTAAAGGAGGGCAAGCAATGTGAGAAGGCAGTAAGGAAGGCTGGAGGGATACTGAGATGCATAGGGAGAGGCATCAATAGTAGAAAACAGGAAGTTGTTATCCCTCTGTACAGACAGTTGGTGAGACCCCATCTGGAGTACTGAGTGCAGTTCTGGAGACCCCATCTCTGCAAAGACATAGACAGAGTGGAGACTGTCCAGAGGAGGGCAACCAAAATGGTGCAGGGTCTGCACCAGAAGACATATGGTGAAAGAATAAAGGAGTTTAATATGTATACCCTTGAGGAAAGTAGGGAGGGAGGGGACATGATAGAAACTTTCAAGTACCTCAAGGGAATCAACAAAGTCCAAGGGGGTAGCATCTTTCAGAAAAAGAGATGTGCAAGAACAAGGGGGCACAATTTGAAGACAGAGAGGGGATGGCTCAGAGGTAATGTGAGGAAGTATTTTTTCACAGAGAGGATTGTGGATGCATGGAACAGCCTCCCTGAGGAGGTTGTGGAGTCAAGAACAGTGGGGGAATTCAAGTATGTATGGGACAGACATAAAGCAGTCTTAATGGGGGGTAGGAGGAAGTAAGCTGTTGGTTAATTAGGATCTGCAGATTATGTTAGGTAGGAAAATGGTCAGACTAGGTAGCCAAGTGGTCCTTATATGCCGTCAAATTTTATCTTTCTATGTTTCTATGTTTCTATGTTTCTATGTTTAGGCATCACCTAGAGAACTGTGTGCAGTTTTGGAGGCCGCACCTACATAAGGAAATTGACAGGGTGGAAATAGTGCAGAGGAGGGCAAGTAAGATGGTGCAGGGTCTGCACGATAAGGCATATGGAGACGGATGTAGGGACCTCAATATGTACACATTGGAACAGAGGCAGGAGAGGGGGGAACATGACTGAGATTTTAAAATATCTAAAGGGCACAAATAAGGTGGACGGGGATGGCATCTTCCAGTATAAAAAATACAAAAGAACTAGAGGGCATGACATGAAATTGGGGCGGGGTTGCATAAGGGGTAACATGAGAAAGTTATTTTTTATAGAGAGGAAAGTGGATGCATGGAGGAGGCGGTGGGAGCACGTACAGTTGAGGGATTCAACAGGCATGGGATAGGCACAAGGGAATCATACATAAGGGGGAGCATAGCTGAGACCACTGACCTAGTAAAGACAGCAGGATCAAATTGGTAAAATGGGCAGACTAGCTGGACCTTGTGGTCCTTTTTCTGCTATCAGTTTCTATGCTTCATGGTTTCTATGTTATGACTACAAGGGTTCTAAAATATCTGTACCTCTGTTTCCAAGCACATTCCCACCATGACCCTGATTTACAAAGTGTGAAATTTGACCGAAGGTGCCTGCTCCGAAAGGAATTGATGCAAGTGGCACCTTGTGTCAGATGTTGCAGCAGTCCTGATTTTTAAATGTAGGCTGCATCAGAATCAGGAAGGCATGCACCAAACCAGCCCTGAACCTCCCCTGCACCAGACATGGTACTGCACCAGGTCTTAAGGGGGCTTGCGCCATAGCGGGGCTGCAATATCCACTAATTTGGAATTTTGAAAGCCCTGCCATGGCTGTAAGTCATGGCAGTGGTTAGACCAGCCATCAGCTGGTCTAACAGCCCTTGTGCCACAGATCAAGACTGTGGCAGGGGGAGCAGATCCTACAACCTGCAGAGTAGGGTGCGAGTGGTCCTTTTGGAGGGCCCAGTTGGGTTGTGTGTGCCATGGCACAGTCTGCAAGAGTAGGAGGGTGACACTGGGTATCTGTGGCAAGTACAGTCCCACAGAGGCACAGACAGGGTAATCCCAAGCACGAAGGCACTGACCATGACCCAGACTCCCTGGTGTTCTCAGCCCTGCTGGCCATCCCATAGCCAAGGACAATCCCCTATCAGGGAGTATGACAGCTATGGGACAGCTGGCAGGACTGAGAACACCTGGATCCTGGTCGATGCCTTCACTGCCCATCTGTGACTCTGGGACTGTACTTGGCACTATTGCCTGGTGCCACCATGCTACTCTGGCATACAATGCCGTGGCACACACACTGCCAGTAGGGCCCTCCAAAAGGACTGCTGACACTGTACCCTGTGGGTAGCAGGGTTCCTTCCCCCCCAAAAACGTTGTGAATCTGGGACCAGCTTTGCAGTGAGTGGGAGGGGGGCTGACAGCACCCTCCATCAATCCCCTTCTGTGTGACAACTCTTTGGCACAACACTCCACCTGTGGAAACTCAGGAGACTTTGGTGCAGGGATTTCTTTTCTACAAAAATACTGCACAACATCCCTGGCACACCTGGAGATTGCTGCAGGTGGGGACTGGCCCAATGTGTGCCTCATATGTTTGAAGAGGTGAGTCTCATCGTGGGCAAAGCAAACTTCAACCACTAGTCAGAAGAATAAGTTGAGCCCAGCTCCTTATTCTACCTGTTCAATATATGGGTATGGAATTTGCAGTGTCCTGATTGGCTGAGATGGCTTGAAACACTGTGCTTATGTGGTGACAACAATCGGGTTGAGAACCTTTCTGGCAACCAGGATGCTGTTCACTTAGATATCCACACCTTCCAGGAATGTTTTGAAATAAGATTTCTGGCAGCCATATTTGTAAGGTTAAAACCCTTAACACCCCGACTTGCATTAATAAAAAAAAATACATTTCAGCACATTTGAAGAACTCCACACCCCATCCATGACTTAAACCACATCTAACATGTTAAAATAAAAAAATTTCAACCCATCTACTTACCCTTGTTTTCTTGTTTTGTTACTTTTTGTATTGTACAGACTTTGTTTTTTTCCTTACTCTTTTCTTGTATGAAGGAATTCTTTTATGCATGGGTTTTTCATTCATACAAAACAGGATCCCTTCATACGAAAAAAGATTTTGGATTTGTTTGTTTTTTCCTGCATTTGAACTTAAACAAGCCATACTGCCTCAATGTTTACAGTTCATGAACAATTAATATATCAAAATAAAGGCCTTAACATAATACCCCCCCAACAATTTAGGGGTCATATTAAAAAAACCAAAATGAAAACATCAAAATTCTCAAGGGATAACATTGGAAATTTAACAAGCCACACAATGAAGCAAATAAATTGCCTTTTTGTCAGAAATGGAAGCACAGGGCAATCTGAGCCTTGTGCTTTCCCCAGAAACATAGATGTATGCTTCTATGGAAGGATGGAAGCGCAGAGCCCGGAGGGCCATGTTCTTTCTCAGGCAAATGAGGAAATCATTACACTATCTCAAAAAGTAAGGAAACTTCATTGCAAAAATCTTTGTTAATGTACCAGTCAAGGTTCAAGCAATAAAAGTAGGGAAATGTGGTGTTAGGTTTCCCAACCCTAACACCCCAGTCCAACCCAGCAGGCAGCACCAGGAAAAACGATTATTGTTTCACCTCTCCTGCATCTTTGCAAATCAGTCATGGGTTGCATCTTGGGATTGCCAACCCTAATGCTCACCCTATTCTCATATACTCTACGCATCTCAATTTATTTACTGATGGAATGGGGTGAGCGTTAGGGTTACGATCCCCAAGGTACACTCCACTCTTGATTTGCAAAGATGCAGGAGAGATGAAACCATAACATTTTCTTCTGTTGCTGCCTAAGGTGGGTGGGGTGTTAGGGTTAAACCCTAACATCACGCTTTCCTATGTTTATTGCTTTAACCTCAGCTAGTGCAGTAACAACGTTTTTTGCAATTAATTGAGTTGTAGTTGTTAATGTCATTTATTCATTTAGTTTCTTTTTGAACAGTTGTTTGCCAGCTTTTGAACACAACTGAAAATCAAATGGGGATTTTGCTTGCCTGACTTTTTCCTTTACTATTGCGCTGTCCATAGTAATAAACTGTTTCTGTGGGGCCAAGCATTGGATGATACAGTTCCAGGTTCGTACTGCCCACTGTGGCTTCGGCTAGCGTCCCAGTTGTGTTTTCAACATGGTATTCAGTTATCTAGTCTTTTATATTCCAAACCTGCTGTTCTCCCCCTTTGTCTGTGCAACACACCCCTAAAATGGTCTATGCAAGCCCTGGTACAGCTGCATCTATATCTCAGGAAGGATTAGTCTCATGATCTCTCTTAGCCTATCTTGGCGAACCCCAATATCAGAATTGCTCACCGGCCCATCCCTAGTGGTTTATGTCCTTCCTTATGGAACTCCTCGGTGGAGGCCCACCTTCAGAATGGTAAGCTTGCCCCTCAGGCTATAATTCAGCACAGGTTTGCCCTCTCGGGTTATCATCCCTTTAAACATCTGCAGTTGTCTGGAGCAGTGGCTGCATTCCTGGGTCTGCAACCGGGGTCTTCACCGTCTCCTTTTCCCCTTCCGAAGCTATGGTTGATTGCCCAAAACCCACATTCCATCTCCAATTTCTATGCTTATTTTCAGAACAATGATCCATGGAGTCTTTTGGGAATCAGCTTTTATTTTCACCATGTTTTGGGCCTGCGGCTTGGGCCTCAAGACTGGCAACTAATTTGGAAATGGTTATTTCAGTATTTCAAGCAAGATAGGTATCGTTATATTCAATTCTGCATTATACATAATATGTATTATACCCCAATAAAACCACGTTATATGTGGCATTTACCCTCGCTGGACAGTTCCCACTGTGGATCTGGAGTGGGCTCTCTCAAGCACATATTGTGGGACTGTCCTAAAGTTGTCCTTTCTGGTCCAGTATCAGTGACTCTCTGGACCCGCTACTCTTCTTAGATCTCTTTTTTACTCTTAAAGCCTACTTAATGGGCCATTTCCTGGCTGAGTTCTTTGGACTCCATAAGGCATATCTTTCCTTAATTAGCATAACGGCTAAATTGGTCATTCTTCGCCATTGGACCGACAATAGTATTCCATCACTTGCTGAATGGTGACAGGAAATTTTGCAGGCCTTAGCAGTGGAAAAATACATTGCTAAATGGCAGGAGACTTTTGACAGATATGTGACTTTTTTGGGACCTCTGGAGGCTCTTGTTTAGGAGGGGTCTATGTCCATATCGAGATATGATCCTTGTCTCTTGACAGTGATTACCCTTGTGGGATGCCCTTTGCATGCCCCATCTGGGCCCCTTGTCACCCTGTTTTCCTCTCTTTTCCCTCCTATTTGTTATTTCCCTTCTTGGACCTGCCCCTTAGGGGCCTGGTAGTGCTCAGGGTTGCTTGTGTGGAGTGTGTGGGGAATGGGTGCGGGTTGGGGGGACTGTAGGGTGGGGAGATTGGTTGGGGTTGTTATATTTTTGCTTATGTTTGTTCTTTCTTTATGCTTCTGTGGTTCATTGTGCAGACATATAGACTGATTTTATTGACTTGTTTTATTGAGTAAGTGTTATGTCGCTCCTTTTCTTATTGTTCGTGGTTTGAAATTTAAGAAAGTATATTAACTGACAAAAAAGGATTACTCGTTGCACTGTGCGAGGGGGGAATTGGGGCAAGGTTACCAAAAACTGCTGTTATATGTTTTGGTCTGGTTTGTTCTTCTTGTATGTTGGGGGAGAGGCCGCACAGATGTTACAGAGGCAAATGTTCCTGTTCTATGTTATCTTACAAAATACTAGGGCCCAGATATTCAAAACCCAGCCACTGGGCAAAGGTAGCACTGCCTGGCGGGCAAACTTAGCCTGGAGCGGAAAGCAAACCATATTCAAAAGTATTAGCCTGGTGCAAAACCAGCTGAATATAGCAAGCAAAGGAAGCCAGGCAAACAGGTCCAGGTGTGTAGGGGCAAATGTTGCCCGGGAATAAGACAGCACTGAACATAGAAAATAAGACAGCACTGAATATAGCACCCAGGCACGCAGTGCAAACACTCAGTGGAACACTGCAGAGGTAAGACAGTCTGATCCTGGGACAAAGCAAGGAAATACAGCCTGGAACAAGGTTCCAGGTGCAGATTGCAGTGCAGAACCCAGTAAATGACACACATGCATGTGAATGGCAAGTAACAACCAGGACCCATGTGCGGGAACCATGGAACACTGCATACGAGGAGAAAACCCCAGCACCCAAGAATGACACAGGACACAGTTAAGTGTAGACACTGGAATGTATTAATAAACAAAGGTATGGCAAAGAAACAGGCACAGTAAAGTGATGCAAACAGTACACATAAAAGTGCAAATGGTAAATGAAGGAAGTAAACAACAAATAAAACCAAACTGAGAACTGAACACTACCACAACAACAACAACAGGGTGAACCACCATGAGGATATGAATGCCAGAGCAACAAACTGAAATGTAACCCCCACAACACAGAACAGTACCACAAGAAAGACTCACATGCAAATGAGTACAACTGTAGAAGTAAAAAACAGAAACAGTGATATGAGAAACATAACAACATATTCACAATATATACAGGATGGCAAGAGGAAATGGGGAATAGGGGACATGGACACAATTAGGGGGAGAGTAACAGAGGGCAAGGATGAACATCAGTCCAGAAGGGTGGGGGGATAGCCAACAGAAATGGGAAGCTGATCATGGCTGATTGCTGGACGGATCTGGCAGACGTGCCTCCAGGACAGCAGCCACCCTCCTGGTCTCTGAAATTAGGATGGCCTGCTGCTCAATCAACATCCTCTGCTGCCAGGCAATGCGATGCAGCAGGTCCTCTGACCCCTCCGACTCCTCTGTTCTGGTCACACACAATGACGATTGGAGTGGACCTGCAAGATGAAGGGGGAGCACGTGAGGATGGGACACTGGCTAGGAGGCATACTGCAGCCGCAGATGGCCATACAGGGATGGACAGCATGCCCCGACAGCCATGCCCAAGTGGTGCTGAGGAACGCAATGGGAGGCACATCTGGAAGGTGCCCACAGGGCAGGCCTGGTTGACACAGGCACCATCCCAATACCCAATTGACATGGTGACGACATACCCGACAGCACCATGGCACAGGTGACACCACCCACCTACCCCAACACTGCACACAGTGAGACAATGCAAATGCACAGGCGGTCCCAGGATGGCTGTGTGTGTGGGTCATGCAACAACATGCACAAGGGCGCTCACACGTTGGGAAAGGCTGCCCATAGACAGATGGCAATGTACAAGAATGCAGAGCACAACAACATCAAACCAATGGGGCACCAGAGCAGCACAATGCAGGCACAGTGGCTGGCCAATGTTCAACCCATGCCAGGGCCGAACAGACCCACAGCATAAGCAGGCCCACTGTGTGCAGACAGCGACAGGGGTGGGCTGACAGATACCACCAAACATGGCCCCCAGAAGGCACAGTGCATGGTGCCCTGCAGCCACAACATGCACACACGTGGTCAGTGAACAGCCGAACATGGCCAGCAAAGCCTGTGGACAGCAAGGCAATGCCAGCCATGCACAGACATAGGAACTGGGAGGGGCCGGAGGGCTGGAGCACACCCCACTGCAGAAGTGTGCATGGCAAAGAACAGCATGGAAACATTTTCCTGAGTACCCTCATGTGTGTCCCTCCAATCCTCTGCCACCACAGCCCCTACCACCATCTGGCACCCTCGCAGCCATGCATGCTGACACTGGCCCACGGCGCCCCACCCCTGCCACAGCGGCCTGACAGCTAGACTCCAGCAGCAGTGTGCAAAACTGGTGCACAACACAGCACAGTGCCACAACACCACTGGCCTGATGCCTGTGGCAACCAAGCCGTCAGCACAGTCAATGGCAGACCACAGAAGGAACCACACATCACAGAGAGACACCACAAAAGAACAAGATGTGTACTCACACAACACGCCCTTGGCCTCATGGATGCTCTCCTGGGCCCCCTACAGTATGGCCAGCACCCTCGGACTGCTCCTTTGCCTGTCCTGGGACACCTCTTGGCCCTCTCCTGCCATCCTGGGCTGCTCAATCCACTCTACAGTGGACAGAGGAAACAGCAGCATTAGTGCAACACACAGCATGTACCACAAGCGTCACAGCAAGATGCACACCCACCACCCACAACACTGCACACACAGGGCAGCTCAGGGACAGTGGCTAAACACAGGATACACCCACACAGAGGGCAGCAAGGCCCACAGAGCATACACCAGGCACACAGAACAAGTTGGCATCATGGCGCAGCGGTGCTACAGTGCCAGACGCAGATGCACTGTGAATGGTTGCACACACAGCTGTGCAGGCTGTCAGTTGCCCATGTGACAGCACCCCTGCACCACAGTGGAGTAGGTTGCAGGATGGTGCTGTATCAAGTCCCACCATCAGCAATGTTCTGATCCACTACCCACACCTGTGTCACCCACACGGACACAGCATGCACAATGCTGGATGTGCTACCTCCATGTGTGCCGCCTGGGAACAGTGGCAACCATGCTGAACCCCACACCCTGTACCAGAATGCCCTCCTAGGTGGCCAACATGTGTGGCCCTGATCTGTGCCACATGCACCCCAACACCATGCATGGTAGCACATCTGTGCATACACACACACACACAGGCACACGCACACGCTTGCAGTCCGAGAGGCACATGACAGTGGTGAACAATGTGCAATGCCACTTACCTGGCACTGGCACAGTGCCCTCACTCACTATGCTTGAAGCGGTCCAGCTGCTGCCACTGCCAACGGCGCATGTCGGTGTACCAATGTCGACACTTCTCGGCATCATGGGAGATGCCCATGCAGTCACTGGTCTTCCGTGCAGTGGAGGCCCACACCTGCTGGCATGAGAGATCTCTCTCCCTGACCTCCCCAAAGAGGCAATGGTGCCTTTGCTGCAGCAGTTGTACGAGGTTAGCTGTCTCAACCTCCCCCAGTGCCTGTCCCTATGAACTACTGCACGCAGCCTATGATTCTCTGCCATGGTCAATGGTGTCTGGTACCCTGCCACAAGTGTGGGAACACAGCCTGTGCCACTCCCAGAGCTCACCAGTCAAGTGTGCTGTAGTGCCATGCTCCCACATGAGATAGCGTGGTGCTACCCGGAAGTTAGCGTGATGCGCATTCGTGACCCCACCACCACCCTGGAGCAGCAATGACACGCATATACGTAGTGCCACACTAGGCAGCATAGCACGGCACTGGGGGTGCACTACCCTCAGGTGCTAGCATGGCACAGGGGCCTTGGGTGCATGTGTGGAGGTCACACTAAGCCACACAGTGCTGCACTTATGGGACAGCATGGCACTGGGCCACACATTGCCCTACCCTAACATTTTCCCGGTGCTAAGCTGTTTGCCCAGTGCTATTCAGGCCCATATTCAACCGGCCTGTGCAAATGAGGGCACTTGTATATCCAAGGTGTGAACAGTGTGATTACCATATCATTAACTGCTCATTTGCATGCCTAACAGGCTGGATAGCCCAGCTGGGCTATATAAGGGCAAACAGTGCTCCACCAGTGTTGTGTCTTGGGGTTGCAGCACACATCCTATGTTACAGACAGATAGGCATTCTGGAAGGAGACGTGTCGCAGGAGGCAGAGCAGCAGGCGACAGGTCTGTATAGCTGCCACAGGCCTGGCGGTATGGCAGTGGGACGTCACCAGGCTGGGGCATAGACACTGCACACCTGCAGTCTGCAATGGTACAGGCAGGGGACAGGATGGATGACTGCAGGCCCACAGACTGACATGGTGCAGCATAGTAGTGCACAAGGCCAGTGGTCCAGCCAGTCGACTGGGCCGTGTGACACGTTCATGCACCAGCAGCAGCCACCGATGTGTATGGAATGCCTGCACACTATGGTAGCCAGTCATCAGGCAGGGGGCACACCACGGCCTGCAGGCATGCCCCCCACCCATGTTACACCAACAAGGGGGTCATGGAACCACGTTTACCACTCAGGATGGGGGTTGCAGACCCACTGATAGTGGTAAGCAGCCACAGTCCAGGGGTGATAGGCTCCAAACAGTGCAGATCCCATAGTGGCAAAGAGAGCACCTTGGGGTCTGGGCCTAGCATCCTGTGATGGCATGCGTACCTTCTGTACTGTCTGGTTGTGCAGTCCATGCCCTGTGTGCACTGTACATGTCCTCTGGGGGCTGGATGGGGTAGTGTGCAATACCAGATGGTAATGGTAGGGATGTCTCTCATACCAGGGAACATCTGAGCGGTTTTGTCACAGATGACATGGGCCATGCAGTACCCATGTGGGGGCCGTTGTGTGCAGTGTGCCCGTGGTGTATGCCGTCAGGCGTGCATGTGCAATGTGCACACAGGGGTGGCCGCATCACACAGTGGCTGTGTGCGCTGTATGCACACATGCTGGCCTGGGCCTTCACCATGCCACATCAGGTTGGACAGTGCAGTTGTTGAGGGTAGCATGCACATAGTGTTACGCGTGTTCCATGCAACACAGGCATGCCAGAGAATATGACACTTATCCCTCTGCATGTCTCCCATAGGTACTGCAGCATGTCAGGAGCACATTAGGGTGCACCGCTTCTCCCAGGATGAGCTGAAGACCCTGGTGCATGGAATCAAGGAACGGGAGCAGGTGATATGGCGCCACAAGGTGACAGACGCGGTGGTGCGCCAGGCGCGGGATGAAGTGACGGCAGGGGTAAACGCAGTTGGTGGCCGTGGCTGGACAACAGACACAGTGCACAAGCACTGGAGTGACCTGCTGCACCGATCCAAGGAGGAGGAGGCACAGTGACTACGAGACAGACTACGGACTGGAGGTGGCCCACAATCCACACAACAGCAGCAGGAGGACTCATTCATGTCTGTGGTGGCATCCACCCTTCGGCTGGTGTCCATTGCCAGTGTTCTTGGTGGAGGATGTGAGACATTACTCACATCACCTAGGACAGGTCAGTATTCGTGTGAGTGCACACCCTGCACAGAGTCACTGCACTGTTGCTGGGTGTTGGTGTTGCCGTCGTACCTGGGGTGCACTATGGGGGTGCTCTGCTATGCACACTGTACACATGAGGTGGGAGTGCATCCAACCACTGCCTGGCAAGGCTGCCACCACAGCTGACAGCCCATGGCATGTGCACTGTGATGTGGGTGTGTGCATGTGGCCATGGTCTATGTCCGTGGGACTGCTCTGTGTGGTGTGCACGTCTGTGGCGTGTGGCACGTATCCTAGGGTGTGCATGTACTGGTGGTGGTTGTGGCACACTGTGCACATACCAGTCAGTGACTCTGTCTCATATTCTTCCACACCGGTGTGTGCAGGGCTTGCAGCATACCAGGACCACACTGGGATGGCTGCCATGGAACCAGAAGCTGAGGAGGAGGAGAACCTGCCATCGACCTCTGGACTGGGTGCCAGTCGTGGACCTTCAGCCAGTCACCGTGTATAGCACTCTGTTGGACATGGGGTACACCTCCTGGGGGTGCTCCAATGGTGGTGGGGACCTGGACTACAGTGCAGCCCTGCAGGATGCCCAGGTGGAGGATCTCAGTGGTGGCCAGGTGATCCTGCTGACTGTCACCATCGACATGGGGTCAGATGAGTCAGAGGAGGGTTACATGATGCCCATGCAGGGGCCTGTGGTGGGAGGCACAGAGGGTGGGGCAGGGTGCGGTCCGCATCACAGGTGCCATGGGGTGCATAGCCATGCCAGCATGGGTGGACTTGTTCAGCCGGTGGTGGGCCATGTGGGGGCCATGAGTGCCTCGCTGGACATGCAGTGCCCTCCATGGGGAGGGATACAGGGCCCACAGGGGACACAGCACCCCACCAGTGCCCTGCAGCAGCAGGACATTCCACTGCTGCAACAGCATCCCCTCCATGTTGAGCTGCAGGCACAACCACCAGCTGCCACTGAGGTTGCTGCCGCCATGGAGCCAGATGCCCTCAGGGCCCGCCCTCTGCTCCCGGCTACCCTCACATTCCAGCAGGAGGCCCAGATGGACCTGCTTGGCCTGTGGAGGGAGCTCAGGCATGAGCTGTCACAGATGTGGGAGGCAGTGTCCCTGGGATTTGCATGGGTGGAACAGCGGGATGAGGACAGGATGGGCCACATGGTTGCCACACTTGACCTTGGCTTTGCAGGACTCATGGCCATGGTGGTCGACCTCACCACAATGCTGTGTGGGGTGCATGAAGGGCAGCAGGCTGTGCAAGGGGGTCAGCCTGCCCATGGTACAGAGGCCCACAGGTGGGCCACTTGTGGCCACAGGACGGACACTGGCACGAGCACCACTGCATTGTGCACATCAGCCGGTGACCAGCACCGCTGTGGGCAGCCACCTGCCCTGTCTGGCTCTGCTCCTCAGTGGGGGTGCAGGCGGTCCACCCTCCCAACCTCACCGTGGTTCTCCCCAACCTTTTCCTCAGCTCAGAGCACCCCTTGCTCTGTGTCCCACACACATGGTGTGTGTCATGTGTGTAGTGGTAGCCTCCAGAGAAAGGCATGGCTGCCATGCACATGAGCACTGTTGGTACTCAGTTGTACACACATGCATGCACGCACCCACGCACACACATGTACTCATGCTGACACACACATACACGCACACACACACAGTCACTAGCACATTCACACATGCACAGCCATGGTGTCCCATCCCACACTGCCACCACACATCAGGCATCACCTGCATCACTGTGCCATGGCTGTGTGTCCTCGTCACATGTGTGTCCTGCACAACCCACACATCACACTGATGTCACGTGTGCATTCACTACCACTGTGTTGTGCACTTGTTTTGTTGGTTATCAGCACTGTTTTGATTGTCTGTACATAATAAACAGTTTTCCACTGTACTGTTTCCTATTTCTGTGCTGTGTGTACTCACCTTCTGGCCTGTGACAGTGTCCTGATGATGTCAGCCCTGTGCTCCAGGGCCCTGCGGGCCATTCAAAGATCTCTCCTCTCGAGTTGCTCCACTATCCCCCTGACCGCTGGCTCTGGGTCACTGTCGGCCTGTTCCTCAGGTTCAGGTGCCTGTATCCCACTGTTCATGGCCATGTTGTGCAGCATACAACAAGCTAGGATGATATGGCATACCTTCTGAGGCCTATACTGTAGGGCATCGCCTGACGTGTCCAAGCATAGGAAGCGCATCTTAAGTATGCCAAACACCCACTCTATAATGTTTCCGCTGGTAGCATGTGCCTCATTATACAACTCATTGGTCACTGTGGCCAGCCGGGGTACTAGTGTCAGCAGCCAGGTTCCCAGGGGATAGGTGCTGTCCCCTGTTGAGAGATGTGCACCTGTTAGTGTTGTTCTGCTGTCTGCCCTTTGCTGTATTGAACCACATGTGTTGTTATCCCAGGGCCCTTCCTTGCCTTTCCCTTCCTATCCCCACCCCTGCTGTGGTGTGTGTGTGTGTGCCTTGTTTGTTGCTACTCACCGACTAGGTGTCCACAGGATATCTTACCCTCCTCAGAGGCCTGACACAGCCTGGACTGGTGCCAGATGAAGGCAACATGGGCACTGCTGGGGTGCTGCACATAGACATTGCTGATGTGCCCAGTTACGTTGCACACCATCTGGCACTTGATGGAGTGGTACCCCTTCCCATTGACATACACCTCACTGCCATCACCAGGTGGTGCAGGGATGGGGACATTGGTGCAGTCAGTGGCACCAAGTACTGCTGGTAGGTGTGAACTGGATGGAATTGCTGCATGGTTTCTCTGCACTCTGCTGCCGTGCTGGGGAATACTATGAACTCACCAGCATGTGGCAGGAAAGCTTCGAGGAACTGGGTCAGGAGACGTGAGGTGGCAGAATGCGATACCCCTATGGTGTCCCCCATTGGTCGTTGGAATGTCCCTGTGGCTAGAAAGCACATCGCTGTTGTCACCTCCTCCTCCTCGACTGTCATGGCATGGCTATATCTGGTGTTGGGGTGCAGCTGCTCAATCAGGGGTTCACATAGCTGCCTAAACATACCCCTGTTCATCCTGTACCAGCCAGTGATGTACTCATCTGGCAGGGTCTCGAAGGAGACCCTGGGCCAGTACCACCTGTGTGTAGCATAATGTCTCTTTGGCCTGCGTTGTGGCCCATGTTGGCCCTGCTCCCTCTCCTCCTCCTCCTCCACTACTGCTGCCATCAGTGGCAGCAACACTGCATTCAGCACTGCTGCCATTTCCACTTCCTGGTGTGGTCCCTCCTCCTATGTGGTTTGCCCTGGGATAAGACCTGCCTTTTATAGGTGGTACCAAGTGCCACACTACATGTCACGCTATGTGTTCTAGCACAGAGCTATGGCTCTGAATATCCCGTAGCATGTGTATGCTGGGTTCCGGCCCCTCACTTTGCCCCTTGCATACATTGTCATTTTACACCATGCTATTGTAGTTAGTGTGTGCTAACCGGTCCTTTGAATATCACAGCTCCGCGCTATTGCCGCACTATTGGTTTGTGCGCTGCACTATGTTTTGAATAGCTAGGCCTAGGTGTCACAGTTATAAGAGATTTCTGTTTACAAATGCCATCCAGAGGCTGGAACATTCAGAATTAAATGTAGGTTGGTATAATGGATAACACTCTGAAACTGAGCTCTTGAAATATTAATGTGCTCAAATTACATACTAAAAGGAAGACTGTTGTGTAGACATAAAAATATGAAGGTGTACATTGCCTGTTTGCAGGAGACCCACATGACACTCAAGGACGGAGAATATATGGCTAAGAATTGGGGAAGGGAATGAGTGGGTTCATATTTCATATCTTAGGCCAGAGGAGCAGCCATGTGGCTAAGACCCAGATTCCCAGGGATTATTATACAGGTAGCAGTGGACAAAAGTGGAAGATTTGTGCTTCTGTAGCACAGTTAAATACGGGACAATCCATTGGGGTAAGTTCAGTGTACGCTCTAAATGTGAATAATACAACATTTTTCACATATCTTTCATTAGAAATGACCAAATTTCAGGGGCCCTGAATATTAAATGAAGATTTTAATTGTGTACTGGACAATACCCTAGATCGCTCACATTATATAGGTGGTCTAGAAACCAGAAGCACCAAAGCTCTGAAAGAGATATTGAGGGATCATAGACTGATAGATGCATGGAGGCACCTGAATCCACAGGCAGAGACTACTCCCATTATTCACACTCAGCCAGAATGTACTAATAGCTTGACATGGCACTTGTCTCACAAGACATCATTTTTAAAGTAAACTCTGTGGTATATGACCCCATCATAATCACATACCATTTTCTGTTGCAAGTGGTGATGTTGAGGGATGGCTCATCCTCTAAGGTGTGGAAAACTGATCCTACTCTGCTGAAAAAAAGGACTTTCAACAATGTATTAGGCACCAAATCAGAGATTTCCTAATGAATAACCCTCCTGTGGCCACCTTTGCATCAGTGAAATGGCATGCTTTAAAAGTAGTATTAAGAGGAGCAATTATTTCATATGCCTCATATAAAAAAATAAATGCTCAGCACATTTCACAACCAGAGGTTAGGATCTTATTGGCCAGAAAGAAGCACAAGGAGTGTCCCTCTGCTGTGGGATATAATGAGTTACAAAAGTTTAAGTGAGAATTCAACACAGCACATAATATAAAAACAGAAAGGGATTTGTTGCTCACTCAGGTAGGTAATTACTTTGAAGGGGATGCAGGTGGTAGATGGTTGGCCTGGCAGCTGCATAACAGACAGGGAGCCAGTAATGTAACTCAGGTGAAAAACAGTAAGGGTAAGTCATGTTATGGAGAGAGGGATATAGGAGAATGTTTTGTCTCCTATTACGAAACGCTATATGCTTCTAAAGTCACACCATCACAACATCAGTATAATGCCTTATTTGCCAAACCCCAAATTCAGAGAATTAGTAAACAAGATAGTGAGGCAATGGAGAGACTTGTAACATGGGATGATATCTGTAAGGTGATCAAACATTTAAAGGGACGTAAGGCCCCAGGACCGGATGGGTATCCAGTTGATTTTTTTTAAATCTTCTGCTAGGAACTCCAAGCTCCGCTTCAGGACATGATCACTGAATCCCTGCCATCTTCCATGTGCTCTGCTACTATCACAATTCTCCCTAAAAATGGCAATGATCAGAAATACTGCACATCTTATAGCCCCATATGTCTCCTAACAGTTGATTATAAGATTATGGCCTATGTACTGGCTAATAGGCTCAAGGGGGTATTCCCATCCATCATATATGAGGACCAAACTGGGTTTATAAAGGGGAGACAAGGGAAACTAAATATACAACACATGCTGAATGTGGTATGGCGCTGGACAAGGAGGAATGTACAGGGCAGCCCGGGAATACTGGCCTTAGATGCTGACAAGGCATTTGATCGGGTTGAGTGGGGGTATCTTTTTGAAACTCTATGTAGATTTGGCATGGGGGAAAATATGCTGAGGTGGATCAGAGCACTATACAAAAAGCCCTCAGCCCAGATACTTGTTCATGGGACACTCACCACTCCCATATTGCTGACCCGAGGAACTAGGCAGGGATGTCCCCTGCTATATGTGTTATGCCTGGAGCCTTTGGCTGCTGTGCTTAAGGGTGAGGACACCATTTGCGGCCTTGCAGTGGGAGGGAAGCAACACAAACTAGCACTATTTGCTGAGGATTTGCTGCTCTATCTACAAGACCCTGAAACCAGCATCCCAGTATTACATAAAATCTTGGTGGAGTATGAAGAGCTGGCAGGGCATAAAATAAACTAGTCAAAAAGTGAGATACTGGTGTTGGGACAGGGTGACGACAGTTGCATATGGACCTTCCCCCAAGATTTGAAAAGTGTAGGGATATTGAAATACTTGAGAGTTATGATTCAAAAAAACTTATCGCATTTGTACAAAGATAATTTTATTCAACTGTTGAACAATATGAAAGTGGACTGCAAGAAGTGGGAGAGCGTGTCAGTAAGTTTTTTTAAATTATTTATCTTTTTCTCCCATTCTCATTCACCCGCCTTCACGTCCTTGGTGCAAGCATGCTCAAGTGAAGGCATGCACATGCCACACACTGTGGGATGCCCTGCCCTACCGGTCACCCGTGCCCACCTGCACCACCACCGGACTTCCACCCAGTGATGGTGGAACTGTGGGTGGGTGATCCACCCTCCCCAGGAGAGGAGAGCCACTGCAAGGCAGCTCAATCCTGTTCCAACCCTCCCCCCCGTGCCTGCTCCCCGACAATCTGAGGCTGTTCCCGAACCTAGGTCACCGACGTAGCATGAGGTAAGGCAGAAATGCTTCAGCCCTCTGCACCACTGGGCAAGTGCTTATCAATAAGTTTGATTGGCAGGATTAATACCATCAAAATGAATCCCCTTCCAATGTGTCTGTATTTATTCCAAAACCTTCCCACTACAGTCCCTGAGAGTTTCTTTAGGAAACTAAACAGTATAATGCATAGATTCCTCTGGCTGTGTAAGGCAGCCTGAATAAAGAGAACAATCTTACAATTGCCATTTAAGAATGGAAGATTAGCTTTACCTAACTTTAAATATTATTATTGGGTGGCACAATTGCCCTACTTGGAAAACCATAATACCCACTCAAACTCCAACATGGGTAGAAATGGAGGAAGAAAATAGCTTAGTGGGCCTAATGCAGGGGATCCTGTCTCCTACCCTGCTTTGTCCATCTCCCACAAAATACAAGAACCCTCTAACCTGGAACCTAATAAGGCTATGGCTGGGGGTACATAAACATATTAACCACCCTTGTGGGTTATCAGCCAACTTGGTGCTGCATTTGGGCTTTTGTAAACTAAATGGGTACAATGTATTTCTTCATCGTGCCTTGTATTGATGGCAAAGGGCCAGAGTGGGGACAATAGGGGATTTGTTCTATGGAGGTAGAATAAAATCTTTTATGGAAATCAAGTAGCAAATATGGGATTCCAGCAGGTGCTTTCTTTGCGTATTTAAGAATAAGACAAATAACTGCCTCCTGGAGTCCTACACTATCCCCTATTTTTTTTGTCAACTCTGTTTTTGCACCACACTCCTGGAACTCTCTCAGGAGATCCACACTCACCACTACAGTTCTACCTCCCACCTGAAATCCATGCCCAGGGAAATCAGGAACAGACCCTTCCTCTCCTACCTGAATGGATGCCTCAGACTACATCCACCAGACAGTCAGGGAGATCAAGAGAGACGGAGAGTGAATCCAGTGTTGGGAGTGTGACAGCAGGGCACTGGAGGGCTCCGTCCCCTATCCAGGGTGTGGAGGATTTTTTTTCCTTGTGTGTTGCTCCGGGCATTGACATGCAATGGTATCCTGCTCATGCCAGGCATGCTCCCATGCCCGAGTGAAAGACACCCACCGCCACCCAATCCCCTTCCACAACCCCATGCTGACTGCAACTACCCCTTCCTCCTCCAGATGTCATTAGTGCAGTGCGAGCGAGAACCCACCCACACCAGGAGAGGAGAGCTGTCCTCTGGACGCTCAATCCTACTCCTCCCCTGCCAACCCCCGATGACCCAGGCTCACTCCTGGACCAGGGTTGCCAGTGTGGCGTGAAGTGTGGTGTCCAGCGCCTCAACCCTCAGCACCACTGGGCTGGCCACTATCCCCTATTGAGGAAGCTATTAGTAGTCCTCAGCCAAACACCAGAATTCTGTCTCTTTATACAGATTATTTCTAAATGCTCCCCCTCTCTTATTGGATCCAGGCATGCTTAGGAAGAGGATCTTGATTTAGTTATAGATGATAACACATGGAGAGAAGCAATTAGGCATTTGAATAATTGTTCCAATTCCAATAAATTGCACGGGTCCAGCTTAATTATTTATACAGGATCTACCTCACGCCTAGCAAAATACACATTTTCCTCTTCTAGACTGAGTATCTACCCAAAATGCCAGGTTGCTGAGGGGAGCTTTTTACATATGGCTCTTAGATGTGGTAAAGTAACCCCTTTTTGAATTGAAGTTCACAGTATTATGCAAATAATACTGGGGACTGACCTTCTAAACATCCCACTGGAATTTATGCTGGGAGTGGAGCACTCTCCTAACAGGAGGAAAATGCATAGGTTATGGGTAATGGCTTTAATAACAGCCAGCAAATTGGTAAACCAGCATTGGATTACTGAAACCCCTCCAAGCCTTGCTCACTGGTTAAATAACTTTGGGCAGTGAATGCGTTTAGAGCAGATTCAACTGCAGGCCAATGGGCAGGAGCCTATCTTCACCAACCTCTAATCGAAGCTATAGAAGCTATAATAGTTTCTCTTTGAATCTCCCTCCCACCACACCCAGGTATATTTTCCATTTATCAGAGAATATTTTCTGCATTTAAATGTGTTTGCATCTGTGGGGATTTATCGCTTAATCTGTAAACTGTATTATTGCTTCCTGCTTAATGCGACTGTAGTACTACCATATGAGATTAATATGCTATATTAAGATGTAGTCACTAGGGCAGAAAAGCAATATTTACAAGATACATCTCATTAGTCTAAGTAATTAATAAGGCTAAAATGAGTTAAATGGGGGTGTAGGGGGCTTAGAAATGAGCCTATGTAGAAAATTACTACCAACATCCTACTAAATTGTTGAAATATATGTAATAGAATATAGAAGCCCAAACTTGTATGTATGTAATGCTGTACTGTTTAACAGATCTCTGAATGTCAAAGAGGAATATGAACATGTATTTGTGATACCTATTCAATAAAATATGTTTAAAAAAAGAAAGTAAAAAAGGGAAAGCTTGGTTGTTGGGAGAGTACATCAGGTGATGGTAGGGAGTTTGAGATCTTGAGGTGTAGTGGGAGTCTGTGGTTCAGTGGTCAATATTGTGAGGGGCAACCACACCACTCGACTGGGAACCAGTCAATAGGGCTGTAGCACCAACATATTCAAACCCTACAGAAGTAGCGACCCCACAGCATTCAGGACCCCAAAGCATGAAAGCCATGCAGCAGGAGGGTGGTATTTGCAGGAAGTATTCAGTTCTGTATACACTCTGCCCATGCAACCATTGGTCAAGATAAGGCAGCACTGGACTCCCAGGTAAATATCATTGGTCTCAACTTTAGGTTAGGTTTAGGTTAAATTTTATTGTTTGACATTTCTATCATTGCACACACTGACATGTACATTTCAAAAATTAGACACAATAGGTTAAGCATAGGCAAACAAGTTAACTATTTAAAGTGGAGCAATTTCCTAATACTATGCCTTAGCTGCTCTCACCGCCCTGGTGACTGTCTTGGCTGTCACCTTATATTCCTCCTGATCCTTTTCACTCCTTGAGCACTTGAAGTGCCTGTAGGCCGCCTTCTTGTCCTTCACCAACTCCTGTACCTCCTGGGTCCACCAGCAGGGTTTTCTGGCCTTACCGAACTTACGCCTTTCCCTTGTGCAGAATCTGGTAACCTCCTGTATTCTCCTCGTAATGATCTCCCACCTGCTGTCAGCATCCATATCCGGCCTTATTCTGTCCAGACGATCTTAAAGGATTCTTCCCATCTCCCTGAAGTCTGCACCCCTAAAGTCTGTTACTACCATCCTGGTTCGGCTTTCCTTCCCCCCCTAGGTCCAGGAAGAATCAGACGGTGGCGTGATCACTCCCCGCCAATGGGTCCCTCACCTCTAGGCCCCTAATCTGATCACTGTCTGCCAGGACCACATCCAGTGTCCGGGCCTTCCTAGTTGGCTCACCCACATGTTGTGTCAGAAACGCATCCTGGAAGACATCCAGCAGCCTCTGCTCCCTGGCCACTGGAGATGTCGTCCCCCAGTCTGTTCCTGGCATGTTGAGGTCCCCCATTACCACTACCCTTCCTAATCTACAGTGTCCTTTGAGATTTTCCACCAAACTTTCTTCCAGAACTTCCGCCAGTGCTGGTGGTCTGTATACCACTCCAACCTTTACTCTTGCATCCCTGCGTCAGCTGGGTGACCCAAATAGCCTCCACGTTCTCCTTTGCCTCCTCTACCCATGCCATTTCTGACTAAAAGTGCTACACCACCACCCCTTCTCTCCCTTCCCCATCTTTTCTGAGCATAGTATAGCCCTCCAGATTTAGATTCCACTCGTGCCCTTGAGTGGCCCAGGTCTCGGTGATTGCTGCCACATCTAACTCCCCCTCAACTAGCATCGCCTGGAGCTCAGGCATTTTATTTCCTAAGCTCCTGGCATTTATCAACTAATTTTTTTTTTTAATTTTTGCATTTTCAGGGACAACTGTCCCTTACATGCCAATTCTTCCTGATGCAGGAGTTAGAGTTGGCTACTTTTTTGTGCAAGAATTGTTTTACGGATGTGATGTCTGCTCTGTGATGCAGTGCTATACAGATTAATAAGGTACGGTTTAGGTGTCTTTACCTGTCCAGTCAATAAGGGGACTGATGATGTCGGTTGAGAGATCAATGAAATGTAAGTCGGTCTTTTTTTTTTTTAATTTCCTTCCTTTTTTGAATGTTCACTGTTCAGTTTGGGTAACAGGACCGGGTGTGTGTGTGTGTGTGTGTGTGTTTGTGGTTTTTTTTTTTTTTTAGTCATGTAGTTTGTGTGTTTACACTGAGTTCCACACAGAGGCCAAGTGAGTATAAAGACAGCAGTGACATATAAGTAACAAGGTAATGAGCCTTTGTGTGAAGCAAATAAACAAAACAAGACGATGTAAGAAACCACTATGGTTCTTAAAGGAAGTGGCAGTGAAGGTTCAAGACAAAAAGAAAGCATACAGGAAGTACAAGGAATCGCAGAAGGAGCAGGACAGAACTGTATCAGTTAAAGCAAAAGGAGGCTGGGAAGGCAGTCAGAACAGCAAAGGCCCAAACCAAGGAAAAGATAGCCAACTCAGTTGAGAAGGGGGATAAAACCTTTTATAGGTACATCAGGGAGCAAAGGAAGACCAAGGGAGGGATAGTGAGGCTTAATAACGGGGAGGGAGGGTGGGCAGAGGGAGACTGTGAAAAGGCAGAGATACTAAACAAATATTTTTGCTCAGTATTTACAAATGAAGAGGGGGAGGTACATAAAACAAACAGTAGTAACACTCTGGATACAGAAGTTGATACCAGCCCATTTACAGAAGAAAGGGTTCTGAAAGAACTCTTAAAACTGAAGGTGGACAAAGCAATGGGGCCTGATGGGATTCATCCCATAATTCTAAAAGAGCTAAGGGTAGAACTAGTGACACCACTGACTACCCTTTTAACAAATCATGGGATGATGGGGTGGTACCGTAGGACTGGAGGAGGGTAGATGTGATTCCCTTCACAAAAGTGGGAGCAAGGCAGAAGCAGGAAACTACAGACCTGTTAGTTTAACCTCAGTGATAGGGAAAATGATGGAATCACTTCTGAAGGAAAGAATTGTTGACTATCTAGAGGCCAGAGGGGCACAGGACCCTAGGCAGCATGGATTCACAGCGGGAAGGTCATGCCAGACAAATCTGATAGATTTATTTGACTGGGTGACCAAAGTAGTAGATCAGGGAGGGGCTGTGGACATGGCCTACCTAGACTTTAGCAAGACATTTGACACAGTCCCACACAAAAGATTAATATACAAGTTAGCCAGCCTGGGAGTGGGTCCCAAGATGACAGCCTGGGTAAAGAATTGGCTGGAGAATAGGACACAGAGAGTAATAGTAAATGGAGTCCACTCAGAAGAAAGGAGGGTTACTAGTGGGGTACCGCAGGGTTCAGTATTAGGACTGGTCCTCTTCAATGTCTTTATAAGCGACATTGCGGAAGGGCTGGAAGGAAATGTATGTCTCTTTGCAGATGACATTAAGATCTGCAACAGAGTTGATGCACAGGGTGGGGTGGAAAGGATGAGAAGCGACTTGGCAAGGTTAGAGGAATGGTCAAATGTATGGCAGCTTAGATTCAATGCTAAGAAGTGCAAGGTAATGCACCTGGGAAACAAAAACCCAGGGGAAGAGTACACAATGGGGGGTGAGATACTAACAACAACAAAAATGGAAAGGGACCTGGGGGTAGTCATATCAGATGACCTAAAGGTGGGCAAGCAATGTGAGAGGGCAGCAAGGAGGGTTGGGGGATACTGGGATGCATAGGGAGAGGCATCACCAGTAGAAAACAGGAAGTTGTTATCCCTCTGTACAGACAGCTGGTGAGACCCCATCTGAGTACTGTGTGCAGTTCTGAGACCCAATCTCCGCAAAGACATAGACAGGATGGAAGCTGTCCAGAGGAGGGCAACTAAAATGGTGCAGGGTCTGCACCGGAAGACATATGAAGAGAGACTTAAGGAGCTTAATATGTATAGCCTTGAGGAAAGGAGGGAGAGGGGGGACATCATAGAAACTTTCAAGTACCTCAAGGGAATCAACAAAGTCCAAGAGGGTAGCATCTTTCAAAAAAAGAGGTGTGCAAGAACAAGAGGGCACAATTTGAAGATGGGGGGCAGCTCAGAGGTAATTTAAGGAAGTAGTTTTTCACAGAGAGGGTTGTGGATGCATGGAACGGCCTTCTGGAGGAGGTTATGGAGTCAAAATCAGTGGTGGAATTCAAGCATGCATGGGACAGTCATAAGGCAATTCTGGGGGGTGGGGGTAAGAAGAAGTAGGCTGCTGGTTAACTAGGATCTGCAGCTTATCCAGTAGGTAGGGAAATGGGCAGACTGGGTGGGCCAAGCGGTCCTTATCTGCCGTCAAATTCTATGTTTCTATGTTTCTATACTACTGGCAGTTGAGATTAGCAGAACATGAGATAAATCTCTGTGGCCAAAGCCACAGTTTATAAAAGGATTCTATCTCTGGTAGTCTTCCTTATTGCTTTTTTAATAAATTGCTTTCATATAACTCAAAGGGTAAGAAGTAAATATTGTTCTATCATAAGGAGATGTTAAATATCTCAGTACAGTTCCAGCCCAGAGTTGCTCACTCATATTGGATGACTCTTCCTCCACTGTCTGGAAATTAATTCTTTCATCAGTTTTATATTTCATCAACATAAGCAGTTTGATTGTTGGAAATTCCCCCATGTGCCTGAAACCCAACCTATTCAATAGACTTTTTATTGCTATCAGCCTGGTAATATAAAACTGTTGTCCATATATATCCTTATTTCATTCACACACAGTTTGATATATCTCTCTTCTGCATGTTTGGAAATGCTCTGTAACCAAAATGATAACATTCTTTTATTGATTAAAATTTGTGCTCATGACCAGCCTAATTCTGCTTGGGACACATAGGAAGGGCTTGATATCGGTATCAGTAATAGTTGTTTATGAACCATGGGCTGGATTCTCAAAGATCTTGAAAATTCTGCAGTTGCAGGAAAAACTCAGTGCAAATTAGTTGCCACTTGCAGAACCACAGTTTCTCCCACTGCTATGGTATTTTTAAAAGTGGAGCCAGTTTATGACCAGCTCTGCAATTTATGGCAGCTTGCAGATGGTGTTGCTATGGAAATCCCCACAGCTGCAGATAAATGTTACAGCTGGTCTGTAGCTGCTGTGGATGAGAATAACAATATCTGCAGCTGCAGAGATTTCGGTCTGCAACTGGAGTTGCAGTGTGGGACTTAGTCCCCAAACAATTTGAGAATCCAACCCCATGTTTATAACAATATTCAGACATCTGTATTCCTTGTATCCTCATATTTCTGCATCAAATAGTACATTTTTTTTTTAGTCTCGCATTCATAGCCAACAGTATACCTTTAATACTGTTCACACCAAATTCTTTATTAAATTTCAATAGGGCTACTAAGGTTTACTTTGATCTACTTATGCACCTGTCTCAATGTTTATTCCAATATCTGTTCTGTGAAAAACATACAAGAAAGTCATAAAAGCAAATCTGTTCCATTCTTGAATTATTCAGGAAAAGTGAGGCCTTATATGATTTATGTCTATCAGTAACCATACTCTAAGTCTTCCTAAGGTTTATGCCCCAGCCACTATCCTTACATATGCACTAAAGTGGTTCAGTTTCCTCTGGAGAACTGATTTCATGAAGATATTAGCATATGCAAGGCATCCTATGTGACAATTAGAAACTTTGAATTATAGCTGGCCCCATGGCACAGAGGGCTGAGGTGCTATGCACCTCACCTTTCCCCACAATGGAGACCCAGGTTTGGGAATAAGTCATTGTCATTCGGAGTTGGCTGTGAAGGAAGAAGATTGAGTGTCTGGAGGACACCTCTCCTCTCCCGGGGGGGGGGGCCCTTGTCAACTCGGCCCTTAAGCTGCCCTTGGGTGGAGGTCCAGATGTAGTGTCTGCAGCTTGAGCAGCATGCACTTTTGCCATGGCAGGGATAGAAGGAAGAACACAGGAAAAAGGTGGTCACAGGCTATATGAAGCCTTGCTTGCCCTCACCCTGTGCTGTCACTGGTTCATTGACCCACAAATCTGGATGCAGGATCTTTGGGTGAGGGAAGACCAATCCTCTCTTTCCCAGCCCTGCCATGGGGGATATGGGGCTTGGTGGACTGGGAAGGCAGCTGCTGGGTGAGGGAGACAGGGACAGGGCTGAGAAGCCACATGTGATGCGCCCGGCAGAAGAAATGTACATGGGAAAAAAGGAACATTTAAGTTATGAAACTTACTATTACTTAATTCCAAAAGAACTGGGTTGATAGAGAGGTTAAACAGCACAAGATCTAAAGTACAACCTTGTTTAACAACTTGGTTAGTGCTTAGTTAATCTGATAGAGTACCTTCTAAAGAGTGTCTCAGTTTGTCACACATGCCTGAATATAATCTGGTGTTGTTCCTGTCTTTGCCAATTTTTTTTCCATAGCACTTTTTTGCTGACTTTATCAAAGGCGTGGGTAAAATCTATGAATACCAAATACTGTATAAAGGTTGTTTCTTTTTTCTACAGAGATTTTTTGTGCCTTAGTCTGCTGGCACACTCTTCAGCCACTCCTCCCCCCTTGACTGTCCACCATTCCCCCCCCCAGGTCCTACCTGCCTTGTTTCCCCACAGTTTTCCCCCTGTGGTGTGGCTGGAGGAAGGAGGGCCATCCTCTCCACCCACAGAGTCTTATGGTTGGCAGGGCTTGAGATGATAGCAGTGGTCAAAGCAGGTGAGCAAAGCTTCCTTGGCGCACAGCCCACACATTTCCCATTTCCTGCTCCCTGCCTCAACGTCAGTATGTGTGCAGTGACATGGGCATGCAACATGAAGATGCTACACATACTCAAATGCCTGCACCTAGACCTTAGAGTTCTGGCTTCCTGCTATGTCACCCAGCCTATGCTGGGTGGCAGTCAAGCAGTGGCATGTGCTGTCTCCCCCCCTTCCCAAAAGAGGAAAGCAGTCTATGGACACTCAGTCCTCCTTCCCACGGCCAGTCCTGAACAACCCTTGTCCATTTCCAAACCTAGGTCACCAGTGTGGCAGGAGTTAAGGCACCAGCACCTCAGCACTCCATGCCACTGGGCTGGCCTAAAAGTTGTTTCTTAATCAGACAATGTTTGCCACCTAGATTGCCCATTGCAACACAGTTTCTGGAAACAGAACAATTTTCCCCAAACCCTGATTGGGCTTCAGCATGAATACTATTTTCTTGGACCCAGGATTGAAGCCTCTTCAGGATTATTTTACTAAAAGGTTTTTGGATATTGTCTAGTAGGCTGATGGGGTAGTACATAAGAGGTTTATTAAGATCACCCATTTTCTGAATCAGATTTATAATTGAACATCTCCAAGACTCAGGAGATGTAAAGAAAATCATGCAGCACTGAACAATTTAATTATAACTGGAATCCACAAAGATTTCCCTAGTTTATAAATTTCTGCCAGGATGGAATCTGGCCCTGGAGCTTGTCCCAATTTTTGCTTAAGGACCACATTCTCTATACTGTTTACAGTAACAGGACTGATCTCTCAGGGGAGAATAGCCTGTATAATGTTAATCTCTCATTTACTCTCCTTCTCTGAGGAAAAGTACCTTGAATAAGATTCCAACCATACTTTGTGATATATCTGGGCATCAATATCGTTTTGCCATTTTAATGTTCCTTCAGCTGCTATTGTCCCAAATTTCTAAAGTCTTTCTGAATAATTCAGTATGAAGATCACACCAGGGATCTCTCCACCATCTCCGCTTCCTCTCTGGGGTAGGCCTATATTTGGTAGTAACTGTATTTGACTTCTAGGTAAATACCCTTTGGTCTCAACTCCTAATCTGGGGAAGACATGCATATTGTGGCAGTTACATTGTATTACAAGATCTAGACTCCCATACAAAGAAGGGTGTCTGTACAGACAGGAGGTGGGAGTTGTGAGTTGGAGAGGATGTAACACACTCTGGAAGACAGGGAGGTTGTCTGATTTATGAGAGATTTGAGTTCAAAGTCATAGAGTTGAACCACCTCAGGGCTGTGCTTAGCAGATTGAGGGTCCCTCCCATCCATTGGGTTCCTGGGGCCAGTAGCCTGTCTTGCAGCAGCCCCAAAGGCCTTTAGAGGCAGGGTGGTATACTTTGGGAAGGGAGAAAGGTGTGAAGGGGCAGGTCTGGCTCCCCTGAGTGGTAACAAAAATACTGTATTAGCCCCTGGATACACTAGCTAGAGTAACTACCTACAGGCTCAACAGGAATAGCCCGAGTCTGCCACTATCTGCAGGGTACAAGTTCCAATCTCTGCAGAAGGATCCTAGTGGTGCAACCCATTACATACAGTAGGAGCCTGTTGGGGGGGAGTTGGGGAACAAAGGAGATAAAAACAGGAAGAAAGTCTCAGTGTTGGGAGACTGGATTGGCACAGGAAATCTGGTTGAGAGCCTGGAGGCTGGCAGAAGGATGGTTGTGTGCCTTCCAGTTATATCAGAAGAGAAGATCCTACTCAGGTTTCAGTCCCTGATTAGTGGGGAAGATGGAAAGCCAGATGTTGTTATCCAGTTGGGAACCAATGATCTGGAGGGATGCATTGAGGAAATTGCCTAAGAGAGAAGCTTAGAGAAAGTGTAGACTTGGTAACTTTCTCAGAAATGCTACCAGGGCCACACATCTGTCAGGCTAGAAGGGCAAGGATTTTAAACTAAAACACATATTTTTAACTAGCTTTATCTTATTAAGAAACAGCAAGTTTGTACAATAGCAAAGCAAGTATATCATACACGATTAAAGTAATAAACAGTGAAAACAGATAACCTATACAATGAAGAAAAACAAATAAATATTGATTTGGGACCTGAACATCTCACTTTCAATAAACTTACATTACATCCAAGCAAGGCAAAGACAATTAAGCAGTATACAATAGTCATGAGAATCTTTAGCATAAAGTAGTAAAAGATAGATTTGCAGCAATTCTAAATATCCACAGTAAAATTTTTCATTGATATGATGCAGTTGATAACTATCTACTAGCAACCAGACAGTACATATTATAAACAAAGCATTGGCATATTCCTAGTGTGCTTCAAGGGAGCAGAAGAAGAGTGTATAACTTCTCCCATCTTTGCTGATAGGTTTTAATTGTAAGGTTGTTAAATTTTCCAAAATTTTCAGAAGCAATGAATCGGTCATTCTGGATGAGACAAGCGACTTGATCTAAGTTGGCTTGGTGAAAATATGAAAGGGGAATTAATTTGTTGCCGAGTTTGAAATCAAGATTAAGGCTGAGCGGTTGGCAGGATCCCTCTGAGGAATGGTTTACCTATAGTGGCGTGACATCCCTGACAGCGACAGACACAATGCTGAGTGTTGGCATTGAACTGTCGGGGATGTGTGTGTGTTTCCTTCAGAGGGCTGTGCCCCCGAACCCCCCATGTGAGGGGCTCTGCCCTCCACACACCCCAGTTTCTAAATATACAACTCCAAGTCAGAGTTGTCTCAGGGAGAGGGTGAAACACCGGGTGATGCAGTGCCTGTGCCAGTGGGGACCATCACAGCAACCCGATGTTGTTGGTCGAATTCTGTTGCTGTGATGGTCTTCGCTCTTGCAGTTTCACTGTGCATTTGGCATCCCCTGAGGGTTATAGTCCAAAACCCAACAGAGTGGCAAGTAATCTGGACCAACCAACCTATGGGGTTGTAACATAGTGTGGGAGGAAGCTTGCACCAGGGTGAATAAGCTAGATCCTGGTGGGTAATGCCATTCATTTTGCACATGTATGATTCAAAATCCTTGTAATGTGAGAGATAATGATAAGGAGGGATCCCCATGTCTGGTAGACTCCATGTCACAAATTTTCTGGCTTGGGCCATGAGGTAGTACCATGTAGATTTGGAAGTTGGAGACCTCCATGCTTTTTTGCTAAGGTTAATTTAGAATAGGAAATACAGGACCATCTACCTTTTCATAAAAACTCAGAAAAGATCCTTTGGTGCTGAAGAATCCACTTTTGTAAAAACGGGACATCAGTCATATTGAGGGGATATAGTACTCAGGGTAAAATGTTCATGCAAAGGAGGGAAATCTGCCCCATAATGAAAGCAGAAGCCTTTGCTAATGATGCAAGTTGGCTTGCATACCTGTTTACACTCATAGGAGCCGAGTTTGTAAAATTTTTGATGGGGCCCAGGGGTGACGGGTCAAAGCCCTACCCCTCCAGTCCAGGGGTCAGAGGTCATCTGCCAGTGGGATCAGAGGTCAACTACCAAGGGGTTAGGGTTCAAAGACCCATTCCATGGGCAAGGGGTAAGATGCCAACCCACCGCCACCACCACCACGGCATTATGGGAGCAAAGCACTTTTTATCACAACATGGGGTGGTTAAGCCCCTGGCCTCAGGTATAGGAAATAAATTGAAATACTATTTAAAAGGCTTGTTTTTAAACTTTAATAAAAAGACACCTTTTCTGGGGGGGGGGTGGTGGAGGCATTTTGGGGTTGGTGATTGATTTCCCTTAGAAACTTTATATTTTGTTTGTTACTGTGTGTGAATGTTAATAAATATTGTATTTACGGCCAGCCCGGTGGCGCTGAGGGTTGAGGCGCTTGGCGCCACACCTCACACCATGCCGGTGACCCGGGTTTGGGAGTGGACTCGGGTCGTTGGTGGGTCGGCCGGGGGGAGATAGGCTGGAGCATCCAACGACAACTCGCCTTCTCCGGGGAGGGATTCGGCCGATGCCCGACACTTGCATGACCCCGAGCAGAGGCTCGAGGAACTGCAAGCTCCATTTGGGGATGGGTGTCCATTGAGCAGCATGGACCTTGGTGCATGCGTCATGACATCGGGGGAGGTTACTTGCTGCTCGGGGAGGGAGAAAAAACGTGGAAACAAGCCTGCCTCAGCCGGGAAGATGGGAGGACCATGGCCGTGCCCACGATTTGCCTGTGCCCACCCAGCAGACCTCAGACCGATGAAATGTAAGTTACAGGGTCTGAGCCCCCCGCCTTGTCCCTGCCCGGGGGGTAATCCACGGCTCCATGGGGCCTAGGAGTCTGCTTGGGTAGGGTTCCGGGCAGTGGGATGTCCAGTTGTCCCCCCCTGAAGGGTCGGAGGTGGCAGGCTGGGGAGGAGGAATAAATAGTAATTTCAAAAAAAAAAATATTGTATTTACCATGTAGTGTCTTTTACTGTGTTGTGGTTTTCTTTCTTTTTTCTTGTTTTGGTCCATGGCTGGGACTTCAACAGAAAGTGGATGTGAGGTGTCTTCTGATCTTTTTTCCCCATTTTGGCTGGCGTTCAGTCAAAATGGCCCTGTACCCCAGCGATTTGCACCATCTCTGCCGATTCCTCAGTGGTGGTTAGTGTCCAACTCCCCGCCTTCCCAGCTGCAGCATCAACACATGCGCCCCCCCACACACACACACTCGTTGGTTCCCCTGTTTGATCAGACTGAGCCACAGTTACCAAATCAATTGTGACCGACACAGCCTGCCATATACTACCTCAGCTACCTCTGTTTAACATTAATAAGGTGCAGAGCCTAGCATGGCAAGTCATCACCTATGCCCTATTCTTAAGCTGCACTACCCATTACTGTTAGACAGCAGGTGGCCTATGAGTGATGAGCTGTACCAGGTTCAGTCACCGGAGCAAAACAGTCAGGTCAGACGGGGGGACCAACAGGTGTGTGTGTGTGTGTGTGTGTGTGTGTTGATGACTCAACTGGGAAAGTGTGGAACATTCCTTGTGTGGGAATGGCATAAATCACTGGAGTATGAGGCCAGGGCATTGTGTATGTGTGTGTGCTTCCTTGCAAACAGATTCCCACACAGTTGTTGCAGGACTGGGAGCACTCAGGCTGTTGCCATGGGGTGGGGACTTGACAAACATGGGGGGGTCTTATCCCAACTTGCTTGGTTACCGGATGTGGGGAGGTACCCCTACACACTAGGGACTAATACATATAACATAGGGCATGGGATGCAGGTGGCAGAGGGAAAGGATTAGGGAACCGTTCACACTTGAAGGAATGGGATCAGAGGAACATGTTCCTCTGTATAAGCGGTTGGGATCAGAACAGGGAGGGTAGATGCACCCCCACATACCAGCAACACATTCCCTACTGTACAAGAGCAGGCTTGGATGGGAGGGAGTAGTGTGTGATGAGTGTGGAGAGGTGGTGGCCCATGCTGACTCAGGCACACTCCCTACACCAACTACTACTGTACAGTGGCAGCACCATCCTAATACATCCACAGTATGAATCTAGCATGTACATTTCACAGGTAACCTCAGAGACCAGAAATCTAATAACTGCATGTGGTTAGTGGTGGGCATCTTTAATGGCGCAAGTCATTAATTACTACATGACCTGCAAAAGGTCTGAGAAAACCACAAATATACCAAGTATTATCATAGGATGTCATAAATACATTGTTGCTTAAAGACCATATGATTTCTTTGACAGCAAACACATACTGCCACAGTGAGAGTATTGGCAACTGGCCTTTTGTTCCCAAATACATCGTACTTTTCTTCATCAAACCACATATCCTTTATTTCACAACAGTTCCATTAAATGCATTTTCAGTTTACAACTTGTAAATTAATTTAGTTTGCAACTTGTAAATTAATTTAGATTATATAATGTAATACAAGCTGCTTGCCTCTGAAGGATCATTAACATAATTAGTCAAGCTGTCACAAGTTAAAACACCATAAATCTGGAGATACACACACAGTATGCAACTAAGAGACTAAGTAGGGATGTCAACAGAGAATACTGGATGGGCAACTATGCAGAACTAGCATATTCTGCCACAGAGGAGTTCCGATTCCCTCTGACCTCGAAAGCGAAGCTCGAGAGGTCCATGGGAATCAGAACCCTGAGGTGGCAAAACACACATAGAGTGTGCATAGAGGGTGCATAGAGTTACTCATCCTGAATTTTTATAGTACACTACATTTTTCACACTAGTACTGTGTGAAAAATGTGTGTTGTGAGTTCTTTTGCTTTCAAAATGAAACTGACTCATGCAGTCTCTAGAGGTTCTAGAATGCTGTTCCACCACAGTAAGGTAGAACAGCAGTCCATTTCCATGACCTTGGAACTGTGGTAAAACAGCATTTTGAAAGGGATGTAATTCTATACAGAACACTCTACTATACACTATATACAGTATATTCAGTTCAGCATACTGTAAAAGACATGTCTTCTTCACTATATACAAACAAGTGTGTGTAGTCATATTGAAGTTACCATGGTGACCGAACCTTTCGAGTTCCAGTCTCGAGGCTCAAATGGGTGCCACGGCCATGACAACCTCTTGATGACAACAGACACTTGTAAAAGTATACTGGAGTATTACATTATCCTCTATGTGTATTTTATGAACCAATGGTTGCACCCCTTAAAAATGTTGAGGTTCTCTACTTTGAATCAACAAGTCCTGAGACTCATATGAATTGTTCCAACAGAGTAATATATTCAACAGGCAGATAAAATAAACATTGTCGTCAGTGACTTTCTTGAATGGTAAAATGAAACACGACCTCCTCCACAAGGTACTCATCACCCAAGATTTCTCTTTCCACCCCCAACCCCTTACATCAATTAGACAAGTCCCAATTAAGAGGTTTTGAAACATGTGCATGTGTAAGAATGAGAAAGTTAATCTAGCAAATCCCTCCAAAATCAGATACTGTAATTTAGTTACTGTCTGTACCCCTGTAATAACTGCCTAACCCACATTGATATCCCTTGGGATCATCAACAACCATGGCACAACACAACAGTGTCCTGACCCCAAAACTTACAAGGTGCCATTTAATCAGGCATACTGCCATAATAAGTCGAGGAGGCCTGCTGAAACACTTACACCTACACAGCCAACAGCACACCAAGGTAATGCTGCAGGCCAGGGATGTCTCCTGTTTGGCAAAATGGACCACAATCATTTCTATTTCCTGCACACTAAGTTCTGGCCCAGTGCCCCATACTCCTAAATTGCCGATAGTTTGGTTGCTCTGCATTGGCTGAGGACTGGGCACCCCATACCAGTTACCAGTAAATAATACAAAGCCCAAAACACAGCAGGAAACACCAGGTTATGTAATCTGTAGGCTAGTAGAGACAGCAGAGAGAAGAGGAGCCCCAATCCCCCAAATACCCTAGGTCCCCTACATCAAGTCACTAACACGTGTCATTTCTGAATATAGTGTACCCCAGTCCCTGTCTGGCTGGCTGCACCTATGGGTTTAGCAGAGGTTGAGAAATGAGAGAGCAAGACATAAGTGGAATGAGGCACTGTATTTCACTAAACATATACCATTGTCAGGTTAGAGACATGAGGACTCAGGGACATACACACACAGGATTTTTTTTTTTTGGGGGGGCATGGTCTGAGTACATAGAAGACATAAAGGTAAAACCCATGCAGCTCATTACAGTTCACCATCACCACATTATACCTTCCAACACAAGGTGACATGATCATCATTATCATGGCTCCTGAGGTGTGTAGTCTGTGGAGATGACTGGATGAAGCCTGGTGCTGCAGCCTGCAAAAGGAAGACTCATCAAAGGCCTTCAGTGCTTGCACCTAGCTGTTTACACACTGTCAAAATGGGCCATGTGGCCAATAAATTGGACAGGAGGACAAAATAAGAAACACAATTCCCTTGTCTGCTGCGGTCATTCCCTACATTATCCCTGACTTTGTCTCATTCATCTATCCATCCTCCTCCTCCTCCTCCTCCTCCTCTGAGAGGAAGAGAAGCACCAATACCCCCTGCACCCAAATCCCAGGTCCCCCACATCAAGTCACTCACACAAACAACTTCTGAGCATGAATCATGATGGTGATCCACCCCTTGGCTGGCTGGCTGCCCCTATGGGTTTAAGCAGAGGTTGCAGATTGAGATGGGAGACAGAGACTGTGTCATTTTTTTTTACATGGCCTGCCTAGGATGATAGAAGACACACAAAGGTAAAATCCATGCAACACATTAAAAGTTCACCGTCACCACAGCATTACCCCTTCAGTCACAAGGTTACATGATCATCCTGGCTCAGCATGGGGTGTGTAGTGGAAGAGACTGGATGAAGCCTGGTGCCTACAAAGAATGACTCAAAGGGTTCTTTTTCTTCTTCACTAATTGGTGGGGGAGATATCCCATCCAGATCGGGAGGGGGAGAAATATCCCATCCAGATCAGGGGTGTTCAAATCAACATTTTTAGGACTTGCCCAGGCATGACCCTAGCTAAATATCCACTTGCCCCCTATTTGTTACAAAGAAATTAGCTCTCTTTTTGTACTTGCCCTTAAATGAAATTGTACTTGCCCCAGACAGGGGGCCATGGGATTTGCACACTCCTGATCCAGATAGCAGGAATTGTGCAGTACCTCTGCTCAGAGAAAGATTAATGACTGGTCAGCATAACCCCCAGGACACTGTACCTGCCCACCTCCCCACTGTGGTCACTACTCCAACAATTAGCCTGCACTGTTACTCTTTGGAGACAATGAGAAATGGTGCCTTATGTAGACTTCATCACAACCACATGTAGTCATTATTCCATGCTATGAGTAGCCAAATAAACTTTACTGGGGCTGCCACTAAAAAAAGGTCCCCACAAGTGCAGCCCTCACACTCGGCTTGCCATCACACCACAATGCAGCTTGATACCAGTATTTCCCTTTTAACCAATCTAGGGAGCTCTTATAAAGTGGCAGTATAGCCTAGAGGTTAGAGTAACGAGCTGTAAATTAAATTGGTACATCCAGCAGACCAGACTTGGGTTTGATTCTCACAACCTCCACTTGCATAACTGCCCAGTGCTCCCAGGTCGCCCCTGAAAATAGGCAATTGTGCCTAGTGGGCCTTACCCGGTTACCAAAGACTAAAATAAAGTCCCTGTGTACCCAGTATTGAATCGCTACTGACCCCATTGATGTTGCCGTTGGATGGCTGGCAAATTTGCATTTTAAATTAAATGCTGGGCACCGGTGGCTGCTGCTCAGATAACCCCCAACCCAAAGGTCATGCAATTGCAAAAATGGCAGTCTTCCTTAAACCTGAGGTATTTGCAGAGTTCCTTGCTGGCTTATAATGGACAGATGTAAAGATAAACAAACAATGTATTAGCCTGCTGGTAGCTGCCTACCTTTGCTGGGGGTCTGGGGGATGATGCTGGCTGGGTGTGTTGATGATGGCAGCTCTCCTCTGACCTCCTCTGCTGCTGCTCCCCTCACTCCTCTGCTTTGAGGTTCTACCTGACCTGCAAGCTGCTCTACTATACCTGGTGCCTTGCCGCCAGCTGCCCAGACTGAAAATGGACCTTCATCAACCACCACCACTACGCAAACTGTCACCCGACCACTTTGTAACCCCACCCGGCGAGCTCGAGTTGCCCGACCCATCACTTTACTCACCCCGACACTCTCTGCTGCAACACTGCACGGCTAGTCTGCTGCTCATCCTGCTGGCCTTCTTTAATGCCTCGTGGTGTCGTGTGGTGCCCTGGACTCCTGACTGGCCAACTCTTGATCCCGGACTCTCTCCCCCTGGCTGACTGGTGAGCTGACTCCAGCCACACCACCTTGCTCTCCCTTTCTGGCTAAGCTCCACTTGTCTTGGCTGGCTGGACACCTGGACCATCATCCCTCCCTCGCCTTTGACTACTTCCACGCTGGGTTGGCCCATCGCACAACACACTAGAACTGAAAACCGTCACCCTTACCAGTCACCTGAGTGCCTCCTCACTCAGAGAATCCCCCAGACAGACGCACGCCTATCGCGCCTAATAAGCCCCCGCCGATCGCAGTGCATGCGGCAAATTGAAAAATGCCACTTTGCCAATGAACCAGCCATAAATTGATTTGGGGAGATATACCAAGAGCAGTCAAAAGGCACCATCCAATTCACACCAATTTTAAATAATGCCAATGCCACCAGTCAATTAAACAGCAGTGGGTGGGCAAATGGGGGAGGGGGTCAGGGGTACATTGGTGCGCATGTGGTCACAGACAGCAAAGGGCACACGCACAAGAGAGAAACTAACCAGGGGGCAAAGAACTACACTGGCAGCATGTAGCGAAATATTGCTGGGGCTCAGCCCAGGTAAAAAAATATTGCTGGGGCCGATGTCCCATGGGCCCATATAACCCGGCACCTATGGTTATGCTCCTTTTGCAAATCCAATAACATTGGTTTTATGGATAAAACCATACATCCCAGGGTACTAAAAGAGCTAGGGGTGGAACTAGCAGAGCCATTATCAGAACTGTTTAGTGAGTCTCTGAGCACAGAAGAGGTCCCAGAAGACTGGAGAAGGGCTCATGTGATCCCGCTCCACAAGAGTGGTAGCAGGGAGGAGGCAGAGAACTACAGACCAGTCAGTCTTACCTCAGCAAGATTATGGAGGCACTCCTTAAGGAAAGAATAGTGCAGCACCTGGAATCCATAGGAGCACAGGATCCAAGACAGCATGGGTTTACAACAGGAAGGTCCTGTCAGACTAATCTCATAGATTTCTTTGACTGGGTAACCAGGGTGGTGGACCAAGGGGGAGCAGTTGATGTCGCCTACCTTGACTTCAGCAAAGCTTCCAATGCTGTTCCACACAGAAGATTGATTAACAAGCTGGGTAGGCTCGGGGTGGGTCAGAAGTTGGTCAACTGGGAGGCAAACTGGTTGACAGGCAGAAAACAGAGAATGGCGGTAAATAGTATTCAGTCAGAAGAGATGCCAGTCACAAGTGGGGTACCTCAGGGAACAGTCCTGGGGCCAGTCCTCTTCAATATCTTCATCAGTGACATTGCAGATAGACTGGAGGGTAAGGTTTGTCTGTTTGCAGATGACACCAAGATCTGCAACAGAGTAGATGATCCAGATGGTGTGGGCAGAATGAGAAGAGGTCTAGACAAACTGGCAAAATGATCAGAAGAGTGGCAACTGGGGTTTGATGCAAAGAAGTACAAGATCATGCACATAGGGAAGAGAAACCCTGAAGCCACCTATAGGTTGGGAGGGGAGTTGCTGGCAGTCACAAGGGAAGAAAGAGACTTGGGCATCATCATCATCACGGATGACCTGAAATCATCCAAGCAGACCACTAAAGCTATAGGTAAGGCTAGGGGGATTCTGGGGTATATTAGTAGGGGCATTAAAGGAGTAAGAGGGAGGTAATCATCCCTCTTTACAAGAGACTGTTTAGGCCCCATCTACAGTACTGCATGCAGTACTGGAGGCCACACCATCACAAGGACATTAACAAAATGGAGGCAGTCCAGAGAAAGGCAACCAAAATGGTGCAGGGACTGCATCAGAAAACATATGAGGACAGATTAATGGAGCTCAATATGTATACCCTAGAGCAAAGGAGGTAGAGCGATGATATGATTGAAACATTCAAACACCTTAAGGGCATTAACAAGGTGAAAAAGTCTAACATGTTTAAATATAAGAAAAATAGCAGGGCAAGAGAACACAGCATGAGATTAGAGGGAGGTCGATTATGGGGTAATGTGAGGAAGTTATTTTTCACAGAAAGAGTGGTGGATGCATGGAATGGCCTACCTCAGGAAGTGGTGGATATGAATACAGTGCAGGGCTTCAAAAAGGCATGGGATAGGCATAAGGGAGCAATACAGATGAGTGTGAATAGATAGGCCATTGACAGAGTAAAGGCCTATGGCACATTCATAAGGTAGAAAAAGAAATGGGCAGACGAGACAGGCCTTGTGGTCCTTATCTGCCGTCAACTTCTACGTTTCTATTTTTCTAATTCCACCACCTTTCAAAACAAAGCAGTGCATAAGCAGGATGGACTGCACTTAAACAGAACTGGAGCCAGAATATTGGGTAAAAAAATGATGTCATCACTTTTTATTTAAACTTCCAAAAGGGGAGGAGGGTCTGTTAAACTTAAAGGATATAAAATTTAAGGAAACAGAGAATGCTTACAAGCAAGGATGGAAAAGAGTTCTACTTTTTTAATTTAATAAATGTTATTGAAGTTTACAATAAACAGGGTAATACAACATACAACACACTGACAGTACACAGAACATACTTCCCCCCCCCCCGAGATACATCCTACAGTTAATATGAGAATATATACAACTATCCAAGTTATCCAAGGATTATAGTATCCAAGTAACCAGTTGACAATTGAATTATATATTAAAGCAATGTATTGTTCTCTTTGAGCTAAAAAGGTGTACTAAGATTACCTAGGCATGCCTAAGGGATAGACTGGACTGAAAAGAGGGCATCTAACTTACCCCAGTTTTTACTATATGCAGCCATATGATTCCGTAAACTGGCTATCATTTTTTCAGTTTGAAGGTTATAAAGCAGTTCATTGAGCCATTCAGAATAGGTAATCTCATTCTGATCCATCCAGTGACGGAGTACCAACTGCTTCACTGAAAGTGAGATTAGAGACATGAAATATCTCCTTTCTTTAACTTGAATATCTGAAAAGTCTCCTACTAAACAAATTTCAGGGGAGAAATCATTTTCCAACCCGAGTAAGGGATCAGTCTGTGTTTTAATCCTCTCCCAGAGGGGGGCCACTTTCGAGCATTCCCATAGTACATGCAGGAGGTAGCCTTCTGCTTGATTACATTTGGAACATGCGGAAGTAGGTAGCTTTCCCATCTTCATCAGATGAACAGGAGTGAAATAAATATTATGCAAAATGTAAAACTGGGTAAGACGCAGCTTATCATTGGTCAGGTAAATATAGACATCAGTCCGTATGCGTTCCCAATTGAACGTCAAATTAGGAAGTGAAGAGGACTGGTAGCCAGAGTGGCCTGTGGCCTTTCAAAAAAGTGTGGAAAACAAAAGGGAAGCTAGTTGGGACACTGAATGGGGTTGCCAGGAGTGGATTTGGAGTAAAGAAAATAATTCTTTCTGCTCGGTAGTCCATGCTGTCATGCCATACCAATGTATCACCATATGTTGGAGTCGGTAGATTTTAAATATCTGTGTGGTCGGTAGATTAAAATGAGTTAGTAGGTCCTGACTATTAAGAATCTGGCCTTCTGAAAGGAAATCATGTACTTTCTTGTCTTTGATCCAAGGCATTCCCTGATTGGACAGTATTTGTCCTCCCAATCTGAAGTTAGCATTGTGACATAGTGGTTGAGATATGTCTACCAGATTATTGTAGTGCATAGTTCTACACAATTGGGCATGGACTGTAACTGAAGTATAGACAGTCAATCCTTTAATTTGTGAAGGGATACATTTGGGTGAAACAAAGAAGAGACTTTCTGGAGAAATGCCAGATTCCGCAATTTGTTTTCTTTCTATTTGGAGCCATAATGGGATATATTTGGCTGTTTCAGGCAATGTAGGAGGTTTGGGACATCTTGCATATTTAGAAATGTGGCTTGCCAGACAGTATATGTAGAAATTGGGCAGTCAAAGTCCTCCAAGGTGTTTCAGTGCTCCTAAGCGATTGTAGGCTTTGAGTGGAGTTTTACCTTTCCATAAAAAATGGGAGATGATATCGTGGAGTTTCTTAAATCATTCAACGGGGAGGAAAGGATTTAACATGTTTAAGGGGTAAAATACCAGGGGAAGCACATTCATTTTCATAGTTTCATAGTTTGTACAAAGCTTATATGTAGACTTTTGTCCATTTTGCTTGCATGTTTTCCAATTTAAATACTTGTTTTATAATTGTCTCACTTTCTTTTGACTAAAGCTGTCTAACCTTGCTTTAAAAGTTTCCAAGGAGGGACCATTTACTACAGTAGTTGGAAGGGAATTCCAATGAGAAATCACCCTTTGGCTGAACCAGAATTTGCTTTTGAGAAGATTGCATTTTTGCTCATTCAGTTGTAGCTCATGTAATCTAGTATTGTACTTCTTTGGCTTAATTTTGAGGCCAAGATCTGTTCTAAGGTTGTGGTTGTAAAAAGTCTTACAGTATATACTAAGATCATATCTCCCCTCCATCGTCTATATGCAAGTGAGTATAAGTTCAATGCCCTCATCCTTTCCTCACATGGTCTTGCTCCCAGCACCTGTACTGATCTGGTCACTCTACCCTGCACTCCCTGCAGTCTTACCACTTCTCCCTTTTTGTATGGTGCCCTGACCTGTGAATAATACTCCAGATGCGTTCTCACCAGTGCCCCATACAAGGGCATCAAAGCATTCTCATTTCTACTCTCAATATGCCTTAGGATGCAATTAAGTATCATATTTGCCTTCTTTACAGTCTGGTCGCAGTGAGCTCCAAAAGTACGATCATTTTTAATAATTACTCCCAGATCCCTTTCTTGTAGAGATGATTTGAGTATTTTTTTATTTATGTTATATTGTAGTTCTGGGTTTTTATTTCCTTTGTGTAGAACTATGCACTTTGCACTATTTAGTTTTAGCTTATACTTATTTGTCCACTCCTCAATATAATTTAAGGAATCTTGAAGCTGAACTTGCTCTAGTACTGAATTTACAACTGCTCCTACTCTGCAGTCATCAGCAAACATTGTTACCCAAATATTTGTGTTATTATATTGTTGTGAGGATATATATATATATATATAAATTAAACAAACAGGGTCCCAGGACCATGCTCGTTACAGTTATCCAGTCAGATAACACTCCATTTATTGTTACCCTCTGTCTTCTATTATCCAACCAAGCTGATATCCAGTTTATGATGTTATTTGGGATTTGTAGCGAAAATAATGAGCCTATTAATTAATGGTGTGGAAGTTTATCTAAAGCCTTAGAGAAGTCCAGTTGTACTACATCAACTGAATTCCCCAAGTCCAAAGCCTCACTCACTGATTCGAGCTTGCAGAGATAGAGAGAGAGAGAGAGAGAGAGAGAGAGAGAGAGAGAGTTCTGCCTACAACGGTCTTGTTGAAGAGTGTTGACCATATTACCTAAGTTTAATTTTTTCATTAAGGTGTGCTTTTGGGAATAGAATAATGCCGAGGTATTTGAGCTTAGATTTCCACACCATTCCTAAATGTGCAAAATCAAAGGAAAGACCTTGGAGTTCAGTGGCATTATAGTTGTTTTGTTGAGGTTGAGCTTGTAGTTAGAAAATTTGCCAAATTCAGAGATAATGCTCAGGGCCTGAGGAATAGAGATGGCTGGGTTTGACGAATGCCGTAAAGTATCATGCAGGTATGCTGAGAGCCTGAGATCTAGTGTGCCTACAGGGATTCCTTGAATATTAGGAGAGAACCTAAGCAGGTATAGTAGGGGTTCCAAGTATAGATTAAAGAGCAGGGGAGATAGGGGGCATCCTGAAAGGAGTTCTACTTAACACAATGGAAAATAAATTTGAGGAATTTCAACATCTTTCAGACACCCAGGATATTCAGATTTCATTAATAACAGAAACCTGGTGGGAGAAGGATGATATATGGGATAAGAATATGAAAGGCTATAACTTATTTTCTAAATCCAGAGATCATAGGAGAGGAGGCGGGATTGCTATATACATAGATGAATCCCTAAAATGTGAAGAGATTCTAGTAGACCAAGATAATTTGGAATTATTATGGCTGAAATTACTACCTCATTCAGCAACTAAAATAAAGTTACATTTACTGTATAGGCCCCCCCCTCAATTTCATCAGAAAATGACGCACTATTATTAAATCATTTAGCAAATTTAGACCTGGCAGAAAGAACAATACTGATGGGAGACTTTAATCTGCCTGGAATAGACTGGCAGGGGTTAAAGGGTACCTCAAAAATAGAAAAAACATATCTGGAAGTTTTTGACCAAATTGGCTTAGAACAAAATGTGCAGGAAGAAACTAGAGAAAAAAAATACCCTGGATATTATACTGACAAATATGGGGACACAATAAGTGAGGAGGTAGTGGATAGTCCACTTGGGAATAGTGACCATCAAGCAGTATCCTTTAGAACAGAATAAAGTAAAAAAAAGGCACGACAAGCATACTAAACTTCAGCAGGACTGATGTCACATCTATCAAATCCAGCATTTCACAATGGGAGTGGAAGAATGACTTTGAAAACAAGTCAGTAGATAAAATGTGGGAGATAATGACAGACAAAATACAGAAAGAGGTACAAAATCATATACCAAGCAAAATGAAGTATAGCAAAAATAAAAGTGCTCCAGGGTGGTTGAACTCAAATATAAAGAGGCTGATAAGAAAAAATAATAAAATGTATGAAGAATTCAAAGGTAGAAATGATCAGGAAGGAAAAATGGTCTATAGAGACATGGTCAAAAACATTAAAAAAGAAATAAAAAAGGCAAAATCTGAATACAAGATACCGTTAGCTTCAAAAGTTAAATGCAATTACAAAGCCTTTTACACATATATCAACAACAAGAAAAAAAGGTCAAAATACTATAGGCCCCTTCATTAACAAGGAGGGAAATACAGCAGACAGTAAGGAAATGGCAGATATTCAGAATAATTAGTTTTGCTCAGTCTTTAATACAAACATCACAGATAACAAAAAGGGCAACGTCAGATCAAAACAGAGCAAATCATGATAAACCAAAAAGGTGCATTAAATAGACTACAAAAAATAAACACAAATCACCAGGGCTGGATGACGTACATCTCAGGGTACTCCAGGAGCTTTCAGAGTGTATAGCTCCACCACTCACTTATATATTTCAGACATCACTGGTTAGAGGGAAGGTAGCACAGGGGTAGAGAGAAGCTACGGTAGTGCCCCTATTGAAAAAAGGCCCCAAAACTAAACCTGACAATTTTAGACCAGTAAGTTTGACATCAGTGATGGGTAAAATCCTGGAGTGCATGTTAAAAGATCACATATTATCGCATTTGGAAACATATGACCTACCAGACACAGTAAAGCATGGATTCACAAAAACCAGGTCATGTCAAACCAATATGCTGGTCTTTTATGAAAAAGCAAGCAAGGCATTGGACAAAGGAAATTCAGTTGATGTAGTCTTTTTTAGATTTTTCAAAGGCCTTCAACAAACACCCACACACTGAAATACTAAACACCCTAAGAGTGACAAAATTGGATACAAACATAGTAAATTGGATTGAGGCATGGCTGGGAAAGATAAGACAGAGGGTGACAATAAATGGATATTATCTGACTGGGCTCAGGTGAAGAGTATGAGGTACCCCAGGGCTCGGTACTGGGACCCTGTATTTTTAATATATGTGTAATGTCACTTAAAAATGATCACCCAAACCTATGAATAACAATGTTTGCAGATGATTGCAGGATTGGAGCTATCATTATAAATGATGGTATAAATTTGCAAAAGGCCCTGGAAAATATCCACAACTGGACAATCAAGTACAAACTAGAACTCAATGTGGGAAAATGCACAATCATGCATATGAGAAAGCATAATAGGAAATGTAGTGATTTACAATTCGGGTCACACTGTGATAATATAGTAAAAAAGACAACTCAAATGCTAAACTGCATCCTGAGACACATAGGGAGTAGAGATAGCAAGGTGTTAATACCACTGTATCAGTCTCTGATGAGACCACAACTAGAGTATTGTGCGCAGGTATGGCCACTTTACAAAAAGGGGGATATACAAAAAATAAAAAGCATACAGAGAAGGGCCACAAGATCAGTATCAGGACTTAAAGAGGTCACATACGCAGAGAGACTAAACAGGTTAGATCTTTATACCCTGCACTATAGAAGAATTAGAGGGGACATGTGCATGCTGTACAGAGCCTTATATGATAAAGCACTATAGAAAGATCTTGGGCTGAGCCTAAAATACTGCATGTATGAACCTAGAGGGCACCCTCTACTACTAGCTATAGGAACATGGAACTACTGAGGAGAAAACACTGCTTCAGTCAGAGACTTGTACCCTTATGGAACAGCCTCCCAGTAGAGGTGCTGACGAGTGAGAAAATTGATGCTTTCAAAAAGAGGTTTGATAAGTTCTGCACAAACAATAATGTGCCATCTTAACCTTAAACAGGCAAGCATAAAGGACAAAAGTCTATACAGCTTGTAATTACCCATGTTACCTATGTGTGAAGTAAAGGAGAGAAATTTAACGTTGTCAAAGAGGGGATATTAGTCGCAAGCCATATTCCTAAATAGGTAAGACCAGAGGTAAGACCACTCCTTGACCAGGCCACGGACCCCTCAATTTCTGGAACCTAAACAGTTTTTCAGAAATCCTCTATACTGCAAGGTACTAGCCCTGACTTTTGGATTTTGGTACCAGTGGAAGCTGATTTTTGCTGAACACATCTCTAACTACTGTAACTCCCCCTGTCTCTCTAGTTGAATTTGTGTGCCAGGGTTTAATAATTTGTTTAATCCTCACAGTCATTTTAAGTTCTGAGTTGATACTAGAAGTGAATTGTGAGCCTTGACTATGTAAATTCTTCTGCTGTCTGGCCTGCAGTCTGTCTCCTCCCCAACCCCAAAACAGTGTGCTGTGCTCTCTGACCCTGCCCACTTCTATTATTCTCTTTGTTCTGATGTAAAAAGCCTCCTCTTCCAGCCTTTAAAAATCCTGTTTTTCTACTTTATTTCAGGGATCCAGTTTTTCAGAAATCCTCTATACTGCAAGGTACTAGTCCTGACTTTTGGATTTTGGTACCAGTGGAAGCTGATTTTTTTCACCCTCCCCCCCCACGACTTGTTAAATATACCTAAACCACTCCCCCTTCTGTGCTCCTTTCTCCCATTGGCCATCTTGCCAATTAAATTTAAAGCTACAGAACACCTTCTAGAGTGTGTTCCTGACCCAGAGAACTACATCTCTAACTGCCCCTTGTCTCACCACTCCCTCTTCTCCCCCTTCATAAGGCAAGCCAAGCTAATTCCTTCCTACTACTTGCCATTGTCCCCACTCTCCCTTGGAAAGATGAAGCTGGCACTACCTATATTATGTGCCATCTCCCTAACTACTGTGCTGGTATTGACCGACTTCTGTGCGACAGTGCTGGCCTGTGATCAACAGCGCCTCTCCTTCCTCTCATTCTCCCCCTCTCATTCTCCCCCTCTCCCCTGACTCAACCCTCTTCACTCACCACTAGGGATAAGTCCACCCTGGGGTACATCTCTCTCATCCTATTCACTAAAGGAGAACGCCACCTCCTTGGCCACTACCTGGTTAACCTCTCCTGGTCTCCTTCTATTCCCTCCTGCCCATACATTCTCCTACTATCACTACTCTCCTTTGCTGGGGACATTGAATGCAACCCTGGCCCAACAAACTCCCATATCACCCCCACCTCCAGCATCTGGACAAATGCCCCTGGTCTTAAATTCGCACATATCAATGTCTGCAACCTTCCATCTAAATTCACTGACCTTGAGGCTTGGATTGAGCTACACAAGCCCCATATTCTAGGACTCACTGAAGCATGGCTAAAGCCACACCACACCAAAAACACCTTCAAAATGCCTGGCTACTCTTACCTACGCCTTGACAGGCCAGGCAGGAAAAAAGGTGGTGGTGTGGCCCTGCTCCTAAGGGAACCCCTCTCAGCTAGCATTGTCCTACACTCCATCCCTTCCTCACCTAGTGCATGGCTACTCTCTGAATTGACCCTGGTATCCTGCAAGAAACTCTATATTGGCTGCTGCTACAACCCCCCTCATGAATGGAACCATTGGACTCACCAGCCTCCTCCAAGGCCTGAGCTCTCTAACTCCCCACAGGGAATCTATCCTTCTCAGCGACTGTAATCTAAACTGGCTGAGCTGCCACCAGCCTGACTATGTATCCCTGTTAAAGCAGCACAATCTGGTGCAGGTGATCACTCTTCCCACCAGACTTAGTCCACGCTCAGCCACCCAGACTCTACTAGACTGGATCCTCATAAACAGGGAGGACCAAGCATTATACACTGGCACCATTGCTGACTCTATAAGTGATCATTCACTGACCTATCTCCTCTGGTCTTCCAAACTAAAGTGCCCCCCACCCAAATATCTATCTCTAAGAAATTTCAGCTGCCCAGTCTCCACAAATCTCCTTGAGGAGGCCCAGTCCTTGGACTGGTCCATGCTTCCACACTTTTTTCCCTTTCCAATGTAGCCATGGCAGTTTCCACATTTACCCAGGCTCTACTAACACTCCAGGACTGCTTTTTCCCCTGTCACTACCAGACGGGTCAGAGGCAGGTGCTCACGCTGGGTCTCTAAAGATCTCCTAACCCTTATGAAGGCCAGAGACAACACCTGGTCCACTTTCAAGGCAACCCCCTCTCCTGCCCTCTGGGATGCTTACAGGCACATGAGGAACAAATGTAAACAACATGCCAAATTTTTGAAACAGACCCACTTCCGCAACCTGGAAAAGACCAACCTTGGAGACCCTAGAAAATTCTGGGACTCAATCAGCTCCCTCCTAAACCCCCACTCCAGCTACGCTGCACCACATCTCAACTCTCAGGATGGGCTGCTGACCGACCCTCACGATGTGGCCAGTGTCTTCAACTGTAAGTTCACCAACTTATCCATGTGCCTAAAAAAGCTGCCAATTGCCCAACCTCAAAGCCCGGCCCTAATATCTGACACACTGCCATCCTCCTCCAGCTTTGCCACTCACCTGCAAATATCCCCATTCTATTTTAAAGCCCTCTCCATACATGATACAGTGAAGCTACTCAAACATCTACCTAACCATGGCTCCTCCGGATCTGATGGCCTATCTCCAGTCTTTCTTAAACTGATCTCTTCGGCGATTGCCAAGCCACTCACCTTCATCTTTAACCTTGCCCTTTCCACCTCCTCCATGCCTGACCCATGGAAGATAGCTAAGGTTATCCCCATTCTTAAATCCGGTGACCCCAAATCCTCTGACAAGTACCGTCCAATATCCATCCTTCCTCATCTCAGTAAACTACTCTAGAGAGCATCCCACAATCAGCTCACTGAGTACATAAGCAAATACACCCTCTTATGCACCCAACAGCATGGCTTTTGCAAGAATCATTCCACCGCCACTGCCCTTGCTCTACTGACCGACCACATCCTCTCTAACATGGATAATGGTAAAGCCACCGGGGCTGTCTTCATCAACCTCTCAAAGGCTTTTGACATGGTTAACCATGCTCTCCTTACCTCCAGGCTTAGCCTCCTTGGTTGTTCTCAGAAAGTCACAAGCTGGTTCACTAACTACCTTACTGATTGCTCACAATTCATGTGTATTGGTCAAACCTGCCCCCCCCACCCTGCCTGTCTCTGTGGGGGTCCCTCAAGACTCAATCCTGGGTCCCCTCCTTTTCTCCTTATTCGTTAATGCACTTCCCTTCAACTGCCTCAACTGTAACTCTCTCCTGTATGCTGATGACCTTGTCCTCTTCCATAGTGACAAATCCACGGCTGCAATTTCCTCAGTTCTCTCACACAACTATGCTGGAGCCCACAGCTGGTTCTCAAAAACCTCCTCTTAGTAAATGCCAAAAAAACTAAATCCATGCTGTTTGGATCTAAGCCCTTCCTGACCAAAACTAAAAGCCATGCCCCCTTATGCATTCTCACCCCAGATGGTACTGTCCTGGAGGATGTCAACACCTACAAATACTTAGGAATACTGCTCGACCCCTCCCTCACCTTCACTGAGCAGGCAAATTCACTTGTCAGAAGGTTCCATCAAAAGTTAGGTGCCGCCTATAGATTCAGGCAATACCTTACTCCTGAAGCTAGACTAGCCATTGTCCAGGGTAATCTTCTCTTGACTACTGCTCCCCTATTTATGCCAGGATCTCAGTTACTGCTATGACTAAACTCTCCGCTGCCTACAACAGTGCCTGCCACTTTGCTTTATTGGCCCCCGTTCTCCACCCACCACTGTACCCTCTATAATACTCTTGGATGGTTACCACTGCAAGGTCACTTTGACCTAGCCCTCTGCTGCATGGTGGACAATATCATCCACACGGCTCCAGAATCCCCCCAACTGCCCTTCTGAAAACCCGAACATTCCTCTGCAATCTCCGCTCAAATGGTACTCCCCCTCTAGCTGTTCCTAGGGTATCCATCAACATGGGTAGCAGAGCTTGGTCTGCAGCTGCCCCCTCTTGCAGTGGAACAAACTACCGGCTGAACTCCATTCCATTGACACACACTCCAGTTTCAAGTCCCACCTTAAAGTCTAGTTCCTGGAAAACTCATCCTGCCGATGCTCCCAGGGGTCTCACACCAACCCACACTAGTCAGCTCCCCAGCCCAGGGGTTACCCACCTACCCACACTAGTCAACTCTCTTGTCTACAACTGTTATATTGCATTTTTCACAGTAATATTTGACTTCCTTGCCTGTACATATTGTATATACATTTTATTACTGAGTATTCTGTGTATTACTTGATCACTGGACGATGCAGTCTCACATTGTACACTGTGCCAATGATTTGTTTGTTTGTACCAAGTCTTCTCATGTCTGCTATTGAAACCTTGTATTCACTGTTCTCAAATGGACTTATGCATCAGACCTGTATATTGTGTCTACTATTGTTGCTTGTATCAAATCTGTTTCATGTGCATTACTGTTACCTTGTACTCCACTGTCACCCTGCGCCATGTGTTATGGCCCGGGTCATGCCTGAAAATGGTCCCTGGGATCATTGCACTCACCCGGTTATCAAAGTCATAAATAAATAAAATAAATAAATAAATAAATGGGCCAACAGCTCACCAGTTCAGGAGGAAGATCATGTTTATAAGTTTTTTGATGGAGGGGCAACAGATTTTTCCATTTAGAGGACAGAAAGCATTTCCTCATGCCATTCCCTATAGGAAGGGGGTAGTTGGTCCTTTCAATGGTGCAAAATATTCAACTTGGCCACTGAAATAATAACGGTCAATGTGATAGCATTGAGGGCCTAGTAGAGTATTGATGCCTATACCTATACTTAGGAGGCAGAGTTCCAGGGAAAATACATCCTTTAATCTCAGTAGAGGATACAAATGAGTTTTGAGTTGCTGCCAAAATGGCTGAGATTGGACAATCCTATAGGATATAATGGAGGGATCCCTCCTGGGTACTACATCTACTGCATATAGGACTATATAATTGGTATAGCTTATGCAATTTTTGGGGAGAAAAGTATAGATTATCTATTATTTTATATTGCAACCTCTCTAGAGGAAGTCAAAAGGGTAACTGAAACATATGGTTGAAGGGATGGTGTGGTGATCAGAGGTTTGCGCATTAAGGGCAGTGGGAAACTCTTTGGGAAGACATGGCTTTGTATGCATCAGACTGCCTGTATTTCAGTTGATGGGGACAAAGGACGATGGGAGTGAAACTGGAAGAATACATTAGCCAGAGTTTGAACAAGGCAGGCGGAGGGCTGCACCAGGGCATACAGCCTAAGGCTTCCTCATGGTTGAAGACATAGGGATCCTCCTAGGACAGTACAGCCAGGATATGGTGGGAGAGGAAGGGGTGTAGCATTTGCGACTGTCATTGGAGAGTCATAGAATAAGCAGGTTCACCAAAAGGCACTCCTGGAAAGAAAGCCACAGAAGGCAAAAGATGCCAAGGCAAAGGTAGTCCATGGGATTAGACATTAATAGAAGAGGGTATCAAGCCATCTGGAAAGCCATATGTGTTAATGCCAGGAGCTTGATTAATAAAGTAGGGTATCCTCAGGTATCGGTTGCAAATGCCCAGCTGGATATAATAGTCACAATGAAAACTTGGGCAACACCACACTATGGATAGGACATCACAGTCCCAGCATACAGAACCTTTAGAAAGCATACAGCAAGGAGCAGGGGAGGAGTGTTCCTGTAAGTGAAGGAAGCAATCAAGGCAACCAGGGATAGTGAACAAGAACGTGGAGACAGAGTCACTATGGGTATATCTAAGATCAGGTTGGGGCAGAAAGATAAAAATGGTGTGGTTTATAGGCCACCAAATCAAAAGAATGGGTGGACAGTGAGCTTGAGAGGAAAATTAAAAGGACAGCATCATACGGGGTCATGATGCTCATGAGAGACTTCTTTCTACTAGATGGGGACTAGATCATCCCTGGGGGCAAGCAGCATCAGATGTCAGGCACTCATAGATGCATTCCAGGATGGCTTCTTGGTCCAGCAGGGTCAGGAAGTCAAAGAGGGAAGGAGCGACCCTGGATCAAGTGCTAATGAATCGATTCTACTGTATGTCAGGGACATAAAAATAGGTGCACCTCTGAGTACTAACGTGCATCTGTTAATGTGATTTGCTATTGTGTTAAGAAAGCAGCATGCCAACTCCAAAACTAGAGTCCTGGATTTCAGAAGAGCACATTTGGGAAATGAGGGAGAAACATTAAAGAAAGTTAGTGGGTGTAGGGGGCAGGGGGTATAGAGGGGAGGTAGGCCATCATTAAAAACAGCCTTTAAGAGGTCACTCATGTCTGCTTGAAGCATGTCATGAAAAAGAAAGAAATACAGAAAATTTACTTGGTTTTGTCTAGTCTGTTACACAGGAGGGTTGGCAAGAGCAAATGAAAATAGAAGAGGGTGGCCCTCAAAAACTATAAGGCAAGTCACAGGGATAAAGACAGGGAAATTTAACTTCAAATAAGGCAGGGGGTTGGCAAGGCATTGAGGCAAGCAAAAGCTTGGATGGAGGAAAGGATTGCAGTGGGGGAAAGGAAGGGGAACCAAACCTTTAGCTACAGTATGTCAGTGAGAAAAGGTAGGTCGAAGGGGGTAGTGACGCTAAGAAGCATGTCAGAATGGGTGGTTGTAGACAGGAAAAAGGCAGGAATACTGAATGAATACATTTTACTAAGTATTACAATGGAGAGAGAGAGAGAGGGGGACATTACTAAGGGAGCATACATGGGTAAGGGGGGCAGACATGGGGATAGACATTAAAACAATCTCAGAAGAGAGGGTTTTGAATGTGTTAAGGGTGCTACAGGTTTACAATGCATGGGTCCTGATGGACTGCACCCAAGGGTGTTAAGAGAACTAGGGAATGACCTGGTGTCCCCACTGACAGACTTGTTCAATAGCTCTCTGGCATCAGGAGTAGTCCCAGAGGATTGTAAAAAGGTAGATGTTGTTCCCTTATGCAAGAAGGGCAACAGGAAGGAGACAATGAATTACAGACAAGTGAACCTAATCTCTCGGTGGAGAAACTGACAGAGATCCTGTTGAAAGAGAGATTAGTAGAATAAAAGTTAGTGGAAAAAAGCCCCAAAGCCAAGTACAGGATAGGAAGAGATGAAATACATGCAAAAAGGGGATCTCAGTGTTATTATCAGTACAGGTGGCCTAAAAGTAGTGGCCCTGTGTTCAGCGATGGAGAGGAGAGAAAAAAGGATGATGGGCTACATAGGGAGGGGATAGCAAGCAGAAGGAGAGAGAGGTTGTAGTCTGCCTGTGCAAGTCATTGCTTTACCCCACCTTGAGTACTTTGTGCATTTCTGGAGCTCTCACCTTAGAAAGGAAATTGACAGGGTGGAGGCTGTGCATAAAGGGCAACCAAGATGACACAGAGGCAACAAAAGAAGCCCTATGAGGAAAGGCTGAAGGGCCTCAACATGTACCTTTAGAGAACAGGAGAGCTAAGAAACATGATTGAGACCTTTAAATACCTCCGAGAGATAAAGAGGGTGGAGTGTGGGGAGCTTTTTAAGTTGAGCTCAAGTATGGTTACAAGAGGGTGGGAGTAAAATTTCTTGATAGAAGTGATGAAACATCTCTTCATGGAAATGGTGGTGGACAGATGAAAAACTCTGCCTAGGGAGATGTTGGTGGCAGAGACAATGATGGGATTCAAGCATGTTAGCACAGCCATATGGGTATCATTAAAAGGAAGAATCACAGAGAGAGGATGGAGGAAGCTGAAGGCTACATAGGGACCCCTCCCCCATAGGATGGTTAGGGAAGACTATATGGGCCTTGCAGTCCTTTTCTGCTGACAAAATCTATGTTTCTACCTATGCAAGGGTAATGGAGATTGCAGTGGGGTTGGTGGTGGTATTCAGGAGATATAAAGGACATCAAGCCTAGGGGTCAGGGAAGCATACTGAGAAAAACTGAGGGAGGCCAACAAGGTGGTAAGGAAAGCTTTAATGGATGTGGAACTGAAGATAGCAGTGGGAGTTTTAGAGAGTAATCAGGTCTTCTTTTGTTACATTAGGGAAAAGCAAAATATGAAGAAAGGCATAGTAAACTGGAACAGGGTGAGAGGTGGGTGGAAGAAGGCATGGGTAAAGTAGGAACACTGAATGATTACCTCTGTTTGGTATTTACTAAGGAGAAGCAGGGTCCATTACCTGAAGTAAAAAGTAAAAACTAGATCAGAGGAAAACTGAGTATGGAATTGATAGCCACTGAAACAGTACTCAAGGGGATCAATTTCATTTCATTTTCATTTTATTTTTTGCCCTTGTAAGTCTGATGAGCAAATTGCCCATTTTCACAGATGACAAGCAATACAAGGGACAAGAAACAGGAACAATAACATATACAATACATTAGGACACTTCACAAAAAAACAGTTAACAAGTACATTCTTGAGTACACTGTAAGTACTTTTTTAGCTTAGATTTGAAAGAGAATACAGAATTACAAATTAATAAATCACATGGGAGTGAATTAAAAAACTTTGTCCCCTGTATAATAGTGAACATTGACCCAAGGTTCTCTTGAAAAAGGGGACATTAAATGTAACTTTGACTGAGTTCTAGTGCAATTAGAATTGACATATCTTGAAAAAAGTGAGCGCACTGAATTAGGTAACAAACCAGCTTTGATTTTAAATAGAAAAATACCCATCTTAAACTGAATTCTATTTATAAGAGAAAGGCAGTTGGAAGACTTTAACAGCAAACAGTGATGGGTTTGAGCTGGAACAGAGAGCATAAACCTCAGTATAGAATTATATGTAACTGACAATTTTCCTAACAGTTTAATACTCATTGGAGCAGAAACCACCGACCCATAGTCTAGGACACTAAAAAGGAAACTGTGTGCCAAAAGCCTCCTGGATTCAGGTGTCAGATAATGCTTAACTCTATAAAAAATCCAAGTCTTTGATGTACTTTTTTTATGGTAGAAAAAACATGTTCGAAAGTGAGATTGGTATCAAAAATAAGTCCCAAATATTAAAATGTATCAACATATTCAATGGAATTTCCCTTAACTTCGCAGACAGATGGAAGATTGGACAAATTAATCTTTTTACTCCAGAAAAGCATGATTTTTGTTTTTACTGAGTTAAGCACAAGAGAATTTGCAAGCAGCCAAGTTTGAAATGAATCAAAGTTAGCCTGAAGTTTATCCAAGGCCTCCTTTGGATTTAAACTATCCTTGTAAATAACTGCATCATCGGCATACATTATGATGGAGCTAGATGAACATGAGGATGGAGCACCATTCATGAGAAGTGAAAAAATAAGTGGGCCCAAGATAAATCCTTGGGGAACACCACATCTACTTAACTTAGGAGAAGAAGAATGACCTTCAATTGTTGTCACATGTGACCTATCTACGAGATAATGGCAGAACCATTTAATCACTTCACCAGAAAAATGCATTTTTTTCATAGTACATGGAAGCACACTGTGCTCCACAAGGTTGAAGGCCTTGGTGAGGTCCACAAAAAGAGCAGCAACTGAGTGCCCTTTATCAAGGGCTCTCTGGATGTCGCTAGTGAACCTCACCAAGGCTGTTTCAGTATTATGCCCTGCCTTAAAACCATGCTGATAGGGGGCTAGTAAGTCACATTTATTAAGGTACTCCAAGGTCTGATCTAATATAATTTTCTTGAGACAGGGGTGGCAAAAGATCTATTGGGCGGTAATTAGAAACTAATGAAGGGTTCCCGGCTTTATGTATAGGTCTAATAACTGCGTGTTTCCACAATTTTGGAAACACACCATGGACAACTGAAAAATTGAAAATAGTAGTAAGGGGATAAGAAAAGTATCAATACCCAATCTAAGTATACTAATATATACAGAATCAGTCAACAAAAAGGGTTTAGGATCATTACAAAATAAATAATGCCTAACTGTCTCAGGTGTCACTTCATTGAACACAAATTTAGGAAACAATTCGAGATCAGCCCTATGACTGTTAACTGTTTCAAGATATACGCAAGGACTGGGGACCCTTACATTCTCAAGGTCTCCAAAATCAAGGCCCAGAAAGTCAATAAATCTATATGAGCAGATGTGCTGCACCCCAAGATGTTGAAGGAGATAGTGCAGGTACAGACTTTGCCCCTAACAGAGCTGCACAATTGTTCCTTAGAGTCTGGGAAGGTACCAATAGATGAGAATGGCAGACATTGTACCCAAAGTGGAGAAATGGACGAGCCAGGGAACTACAGACCAGTCAGTTGGACTTCAATAATCAGCAGATTATTGGAGACTATTGTAAAGGAGTGGCTGGTGGAGTTTCTGCTGGAAAAGAGATGCAAAATGGAAGCAGCATGAGTTGTTTGCAGCCAGCTCTTGCCGTACAAACCAAAATGACTTCTATGAGTGAGTGAGTGATGAAGGCTGTTGATATAGGACTGGTGGTTGACATACTGTATCTGGACTTCAGCAAGGCATTCAGCTTGGTTCTGTACAGGCAGCTGATCAAGAAGTTAGGGTACCTTGAGATGGGGAAAAGATTGGCTTGATAGGTGGGGATCCTGGCTTAAAGGGAGTACACAGAGGGTAGTAAGAAATGGGGAATACTTGGGAGTGAAGGAGGTCACTAGTAAGGCCCTGCAGGGATCAGTACTTGGGCCAGTACTTTTTCACATCTTCATTAGGAACATAAGGGAGGGTATCAGAGGAGAAAATCTGACTCAGAGGATGACACCAAGCTCTGTGGTGGGTAAAACTGTAAGCAGGGTATGTAGGCATTGAAGGAGGACCTGAAGAGGCTTGCAACTGGCATCTAGGCTTCTATGTTAAAATGCTCAGTCATACTCATTGATGGCAGAAACTCTTGGCTGAATACAGGTTGGGTGGGGTAACAGTTACTGTGAATGAGGAGGACATGGATCTAGGACTGGTGAACTCTAACAACCTCAATCATCAGCACAGCACACAAAGCAATAGGGAAGGCAAACAGGATGTTGTTTGCATTTCTAGTGGGTTCAGCAGCAGGAGAAAATATATCATCTTGCCCCTGTTCATACCCCGGCACAACCACACCTGGAGTAATGAATGCAATTTTAGAACCCCCAGGAAGGGCACAAACAGGCTGGAGACAGTGCAGAGGAGGGTGACCAAGAGTATACATGGCAAGCAAGGGAGGATGTATGAGCAGAGACTGGAGAGTCTCAACATGCACACACTGGAGACCAAAAGGAAGGAAGGGTGAGAGGAACATGACCAAAATATTTAAATACAGGGTATAAGCAAAGCTGGCACAAGCAAGCTTTTCACAGAGTGTGGGAACATTAATACCAGAGAAATACAAGGCAATTGATGGGAGCAGGTTTAAAAAGGACATTAGGAAGTACTTTTTCATGGAGAGGGTGGTGGATGGGTGAAGCAGACAGCCCAAGGAGCTAGTCAGAGTAAAAGTGGTGAGCAGCTTCAGGAGAGACTGGGATAGACATAAAGGGCTGGTTACAGGAACTGGGAAGGTCTGATGGGGAAGATCATGGTCATGGATCCCTAGTTGGCATGTACCACCTCACAGGGCAGACTAAATTGACCATTAAGCCACCTTCTTCTGGCAGTTTTATAGTTTACTGTTTCTAGATGTGCACTGTGAGTGAATTTTTAGTGCTACTAGACGCATAATAATGAACAAGATAAATCTGCTCAATAGCACCATAGCCGAGTGACTCACCTTCTTCAAAATGATTATGTGGGACTACCACCTGGCACTGGAAATGACCCTGCAATTAGTGTTTGATCCAAAAATAGTTCTGGGACAGAAATAGGAAGCTATGAGGAGGAGGAGTGAATTACAACTTTTCAGTTTTAGGAAAACTATTGTGTGGAGGGGTACTATCATCCTCCTCATCATCAATTGCCATTGATGAATAATAGATCAGGAGGAGGTTAGGAGCAATCCCTATAAACTAGTTAAACATGTATCTGCACTTTGCTATATGGTACCTGCTGCTCTGTAGTTTCAAACTGCTGCTCTATAGTTTCAAACAGCAGCCCCGAATAGTCATTTATTTGTATGGTATATTTAAGCAATAATGCACAAAAGGGGTGTGGTATCATGGAATGTCGTCCCACCTCAGGTGAGCTGTGAGGCATAAGACCATAGGCTGAGTGACTTCAACCACCTAAGAGGGGATGATATTCCATGATATCACACATCTTGGAGTGTAATATTACAATTACGGAATGAAACAATTTTTGAAATAATAAAACAAATTAGAAAGTTAGTTGTAAACCCCAGGGTCCTTAAAGAACTAAGAAAGGTGGTGGCTGAACCTCTGGCTATCCTGTTTAGCCGATCACTGGAAACAGGGGAGGTACCCAAAGACTGGAGGACAGCAGATGTAGTCCCCTTATACAAAAGTGGGAACAAAGAGGAAGCAGGGAACTACAGACCAGTCAGCCTCACCTCGGTAGTGGGGAAGATCATGGAAGCACTACTGAAGGAGAGATTGGTGGAACATCTGGTTGTCAATGGACTACAGGACCCAAGGCAGCATGGTTTCACCAGGGGAGGTCATGTCAGACCAACCTCATTGAATTTTTGACTGGGTGACTAGGGAGGTGGATCAGGAGGGCAGTGGACATGGCCTATCTGGACTTCAGCAAGGCCTTGACACTGTGCCACATAGAAGACTATTACACAAACTGGGGAATATGGGTGTGGGCAGGACAGTAGTGTGGTGGGTGGGTAACTGGCTGGGTGGCAGGACACAGAGGGTGGTGGTAAATGGCTGTCACTCCACAGAGGGAAGAGTGACCAGTGGGGTACCACAGGGATCAGTGCTGGGACCGGTCCTATTCAACATCTTCATCAGTGACATTGCACAGGATCTAGAAGGCAGAATTTCACTGTTCACTGATGACACAAAGCTCTGTAACAGAGTAGACACACCAGAGGGTGTAGACAGAATGAGAAGGGACCTGCAGAAACTTGAAGAATGGTCAGGGGTTTGGCAGTCAAAATTCAATGCAAAGAAGTGCAAGATAATGCATATGGGGCACAAAAACCCTGTCACAATATATCAGTTGGGGGGTGAGGATATAGCATGCACCAAGTAGGAAAGGGATCTTGGGGGTCATCTCTGATGACCTCAAGGTAGGGAAACAGTGTGACAAAGCAGCAGGTAAAGCAAATAGGATGCTGGGATGTATAGGCAGGGGCATCACCAGCAGGAAAAGGGAGGCTGCTAATTCCTATATAAGACACTAGTGAGGCCCCACCTGAGTACAGTGTACAGTCCTGGAGACCATACCTACGTAAGGACATAGACAGGGTAGAGAAGGTTCAGAGAGGGCAACAAAATGGTGCATGGATTGCATCACAAGTCCTATGAAGACAGGTTGAAGGAACTGAACATGTACTCCCTGGAGGAGAGGAGGGAGAGAGGATATGATAGAGACATACAAGTATCTTACAGGGAGGAACAGGGTGCAGGAAAACACTATTTTAAGTGAAAAGATGTTCCAGGACTAGAGGGCATGGGATGAAGTTGGAGGGAGGACGATTCAGAGGAAACATGAGAAAGAATTTCTTCACAGAACGGGTGGTGGACAAGTGGAACACCCTGCCAGAGGAAGTGGTGGGGCTGAAACAATCACGGGATTTAAGAATGCATGGGATAGACATAAAGGAATTCTAGAGGTCAGGGGTAAGGGGAAACAGACTTCTAGGAAAACAAACTGAACTTACAAGCTCAAATGGGCAGACTGGGTGGGCCATAGGCCCTTATCTGCTGACACTGTCTATGTATCTATGTATCTATGTAAAAATATTATATAATAACCAGTTAGCAATATTTTCTGAGGGCTCAACCACTTATTATTTCCCATAATAACTGGTTGGGCCAGCCCAGTAGCGCTGAGGGTTAAGGCACTGGACACCTTACTTTGCCCCACACCAGCAACCCAGTTTTGGGAACGACCTTGGGTCATCGGAGAGCTGGCATGGGGGGAGGAAGGAGGGAGCAGGATTGAGCAGCTGAAAGGCAGCTCTCTTCTCCTGGGGTGGTTGTTGCCTCCCCCCTGGAGTTCCAGTCCCACCGAGTGGAGGTCCAGTGGGTAGCATAGGCGGGAAGGGGCAGCATTGTAGTGGGAGGGTGCCCTGAAGTGTGGCGTGTGTGTGTGCCTCCAGACATGCACGCATGCCCAGGGCACGAGAACAGGGAGAAAATGGGGTGGAGGCCAGCAAAAATCTATATATATAAAAAAAATAACTGGCTGGTTATTACAGTGCCTTGAGCAGTCTTAGTGGGAGCCCCGTTCTCGCAGTCATGCAGCTAGAGCTGGGCGGAAGTTGCAAATTCTGCTTTCATGGAATTTTTGTGAAATTTCATAAATTTCATGAAATCTTCTTAAGTTTCACCCTTGCCAAGATTAGAATCTTCTGAATGTGTTTAGTGAATTTTCACCCCCTTGTGTGTAATTTTCTGTCTGAACTGCTGAATAAAACACATAAACTGCAGGATGACAGTTCTGAGAAATTTTATTCCACAGTTTAATGTATCATTCCACAATACAAGTAATCATTCCACAGTTCAATGATCAGTTATGTGGAATTTCGTTCTGCATTATAATTCATGAATTCTCAATTCATACATTCATTCCATAGTTTAGTGACTGACTGAACTGCGGAATGAATGTATGAATTGGGGATTAATGTGTTAAACTATGGAAAACAATTCCACAGAACTGACCACTGACAGTGATCAGTTCTGTGGAATTTCCTTCCACAGTTTAATACAATAATCCACAATTCATACATTTATTCAACCGTTCAGAGTTGGAATTTCCACAAAAGTTGCCAATGTTCATTCCAACATTTCACTAGTGAAATTCCAACTTTCATAAAAATTCTGCCAGCGGAAGTTTAATTTTGCACAGCCCGACATACAGCTGCTGTCATTTACCATTCCTGCTGAAGACAGAGGGGGGATGGCTCAGAGGAAATGTGAGGAAGTATTTTTTCACAGAGAGGATTGTGGATGCATGGAGCAGCCTTCCTGAGGAGGTCATGGAGTCAAAAACAGTGGGGGAACTCAAGAATGCATAGGACAGACATAAGGGAATTCTAGTGGGGGGTAGGAGGAAGTAGGCTGATGGTTAACTAGAATCTGCAGCTTATCCATTAGGTAGGGAAATGGGCAGACTAGGTGGGCCATGCGGTCCTTATTTGCCATCAAATTATATGTTTCTATGTTTCTGCTGTGGCTGTGAGAAACTGGAAGACAACAGTATCAGAAAACTTCTCATTTGTTAGTTTACAAACATTTGGGGGGATTTTATTGTGAAAGTAAAAATACTGGCAGCACTGTACCAAAACTAGTGTACTTTTTTGTATGTTTTCTCTAATGTTTTAAAAAACAAAATATTTCCCTGCTCCTATTTACTCTGTGTTGCCGTTTTTCTGTTTGCCATTTATTAAACAGTTCAGTTTCTGACTTTGCGATTACATAGATTTATTTATTTATTTGCTTTTGTTAACCGGGTAAGCACACTAGACAGCCAAGTGCCTATTTTCAGGTGTGACCCGGGAGAGTTACAGATGAAAACTTCATATATATACAGTTGAGAAATCGAAAGAAATACATAGGAAAAAAACAAGCAATTCAAGACTGGATCTAGAGCAAGGTAGGCACAAAATACATTCATAGACAGTTGAGGGATGGAGAAAATTACATAGGAAATAAACAGGCAATTACAAGGCTGGCTCTAGAGCAAGGTAGGCACAAAATACATTCATAGACAGTTGAGAGATGGAGAAAATTACACAGGAAATAAACAGACAATTTCAAGGCTGTCTCTAGAGCAAGGTTGGCACCAAGTTCATACATGGACAGTAGAGGAGTCAAGAAAATATCAAAAATAACAGGTGTTTCAAGGCTGGATCTAGGACAAGGTTGGCACAGTGCATTACAATAGAATGGGGCATACAGGATATAGAAAACCGCAAATCCTTGTACTTCTAAATGTATTTACAATAAATTTCATTTGAATTACAGAGCTCTGAACTGCGACTGTCTAATGTTTTCCATTGTATACTGCTTTGTGTCTGAAGGACTTTTAGTTTTTATAGTTTCTGGTTGGAAAAATACAGTTACACCAGAAATTGTAAAAACTAATGCAAGGGTTAGAGTGTATCACTCAAATTGAATACTCCTCCTCAGGGTGTGATGCTTGATAAACCCCTTGAGGGTGTGTAAATTCTTGCAATACACTCCACCCCATGCATTATTCTCTACATGACTTGTGTTGACTGATGGCATGACCTGCTTGTTGATTTGTGGCATGACGATCTACTTACAGATTGGCATTATGTACTGGGATATCATCCTGTACTGTGGTCTTGGCCAATCAGGGCTGAGGATTTTGACCATCTATTTCATAATCCTATTTATTTCATATGCCACAGTCATATACTTACTTCACTGATGACATTGCCTGTCTGTGTTTTCTACATCATAAAGATAGAAAGCACTAGCCAGCCATGCTGCTAGACAATAACATGTCACATGTACAGTGTCTGCTGTGTTTGCAACTATTATGCACCATGTCTGCCTGCCACATTCCTGATCCTGCCAAGATCACTTCCCAGCCACTGCACTGTACTGCCTGTGGCTTGAGGAATCCAGTGAAGATGTTCTTCTCATTAATACAACCATATGCTATATCTGCATCCAGATCACCTAACCTTGGATAGAATCCACAAGGTAAGTATATTTATTATAATGGATGGAAACTCCTTGCATTGCAGAACATGCATCCATTGAAATAATAGATTGCTTGTGCCAGGCAGATGATGGTCATGCAGTCACGTATTGTCCCTCTGTAAATGCAGTTCTTCAATCCAATGCCTGTCCCCCCCACCTATTATTTTTATTTACTCTGTTAGTTGTTTCCACTTTTTTGTTTCATCATCAGTTTCTTATGAAATTGTTTTCTATTTTTGTTCACATTATCCCAATCATCTGTTTGGTATTGGACTAAGCAGAGACTGCTGGGGAAAAAAAACAAGGTACATTTGAAGAACGAAACTATCTTCTGCTGCACCACAACCAGAAACACCCACCACCACCTTGTTGAATGCACGCCTCTTCTTTCTTCATGTGGATTTGATTACTCCCTCAGGCCACTTCCTCCTACAACCAAAAATGCCATACTGAGTTAATCAGCATGCTGAATGGCCCCCAATTTTTTTTTTTTTTTTAGTTGTGTTTAATCAGGATTAGCACACTAAGGTGAAAGCTTTTTTTATAGGTACAGCCTAGGAGCACAGGGAAGTTAAGTGACTTACTCAGGGTCACACAGTACGCAAGCGGAAGCTGTGGGATTTAAACCCAGGTCTGGTCAGCTGAATGTCACCAGAGTTGCAGCACAGAGCCTTAAACCACTGCGCTATTTGAACATTAAAGCAATAGAGCACTGTTTATCTTCTAATACATCAAAGCACATCAGAACAGGAATAATTATTTTCTATCACAACCTCATCACACTATATATTAATGAAATATTAAACAATAAATATCATGCTGTAACTTTTAATGATCATTTAAGAACCTTCCCCAAACCCCCTCCCAAACACTTCTGCAAAAAAAGCAAATGACGATTTCTTACATATACTGATTTTATTTTGGCATCACAGTTTCAAAGTTTCATCATATGCTTCTACCGTAAGTCCCCAGATTGCAGAATAAAGAATCAAGTTGCATGCTCCACCTCCTCCACTTAATTGTGACTTTTTTCTTGGCAATAGCTCACACTTGTACACACGTACAAACACAGACACACACACAGGCATGTATGCGCGTATACACACACACACACACACGGCTAGATTTTGTCAGCGGGCACAGCATAGCTATACAATAAACCATTGCCCAAGTTTATAAAAGTGCTGCAATTTGCAGGATTTTCACACAGTTACAGCCATTTTCAAGAAATGTGTTTCTTGCAAGGGTAGAAACTGGTGCAACTGGTAGATATGTCCCATAAACATTTACTGGTGCCAAAGTGTTAGGTGAATAGCACTTCAATGCAAAAATGCAAAAGTGATATAAGTGGCATGGGGGCTAGCAGAGCACAAGCCTTTATAAAGTGCATATAACTGCTGTCACTGACGGTGCCAGAATAACTCAAAATTTCACATGGTTCAATTGATTGTATCTTAAATGGGCTTTTTCTGAGTCACATGAAACCCCTCACTTCTCAGACTGCTCTTGAACACAGTTTTATGATTCATGTCAGTATATGAATATATTTTGTCTGTGGAGCACATAGATATAAACTTGGGCTGACGATAAAGTGAAGGCTGACTTCCTGGCTCCTGGTTGTGGGGGTGGATTTTCTGAACTGACTCAGAAATTGTCAGCTAAAGTAAGTGAAGAAACTACATAGTGAGCATGAACTGATCTTACTGCATAATAGTATTAAAGAATGGAAGGCGCAGGTGTGAGCTGGCAGATCAATACTCTTTAGCTCTGGCTTTGTTATGCAGTGCAGTAAGAAGCAGAAGTCCAGAAAAGTTTTACTACATTATCCTATTCTGCAGGTGCCACTGAGTGAAATTTTGGGATACAGAGCATTGTTTTAATTATGAAGTTTCAGGAAAGTTGGGATCCAACATTTGCTACCAGATCTGGTAAAATAAATGTAACCCCCCCCCTACAAATGGGGGTTCCTAAAAGGCCTTTCTCGGAGCTTGGCTAAGTGCTCCCTGCCTGAGGGGCGTTCGGCATAATGTTTAAAATAGGGTGCTGTGAGTGCTTCTAGAGCCTCTGGTACTGTCTCTTTAAGAGCTGCCTGCTCGCAGGTCTGATTAGTTTGTAAAAGGGGGACGGTGGGTTTACAACTCGAATCCCACTCAAGCTGCTGTTTGAATTGCTCTGTTTCTGCCGTCGCTAAGTGAGCAGAGGGAGCCTTATTGAAGGGTGTAACTTTTTGCTGGAACATATGTTGTGTAGCAGTAAAATTGCCATTGTTTAACCTGCCTTTTATTGCAGCTGTGACTCTGTGTGTTTGGCCCCTCCATTTTGGACCTGGACTACTGAGAATGGGCCAATTGGGCAAGTGGGGCCTTAAAATGGAGACCGCTTGAGCCAACCAGAATTTGGACTCCCACGGGAGCCTGTAAAAAGGGAGGATATATGGTAGGTGCTTCTGGGAAGTGTAGTCTGGACACTGGCGCCTTTTTTGCACCAATAGAGGGTGTGTGAAGTGACAGTCAGAACAAAGCAGCCAACTGGAGCCCTGTGGAGCGAGAGGAAACTGCCCTGCAACTGTCCTTTAGGGGCAGAGTCATTGGTGATCATGAAGAGAGAAGGAGCTCTGGCTCCTGCGCTGTGAAAGTCTTCGTGCGGGAAGCACATGTGGCAGGCCAAGATGTTGGGCGATAGCATTGCCAGAAGGAGCGGACAAGATCCGTGGAGGAGTGCAGGCAGAGGAGGCTGTATGTTTACAGCTACCTACCAGGCTCACCCTGTAGAGGACTGGAGAATCTGCTTCAGTCGCGCTCGGTCTGTCAGGACATGTGAAGCTGCGTCATTTGGCCTGGTTATTGCAGTGAAAGTGATTGGGATTACAAAGCAGCTGCCTGGTATGGTACCCCTCTGCTCTTCGTATAAATGTGTGGAGAAGTGTTTGGATCTCAGGCTGGGTCCTGCAAGTGGTGTGAGAGCGATCTTTCTGCAGGAGTTGTGAGTACTAAATCAGGGTAACTCCCTGTCAGATGTTCATTGTGAGGGCAAGATTTGTCTGGCTGCTCTATTGGCTGCACAAAGTGAGCCTGCGGGCTCTGCTTAATCAATTTAGGTATCAAATGCTTGTTTTCTTCGCCATGGCCCCAACCAGCTGCACCAAATAGGCTAACCTTGTATTGCCTGGGTACCCAGAGACAGTGACTTATAGGTTTGGCCTGTGTACAGTGCCATATAAATATATATATATATATATATATTAGAGTATTAAGCTAATCAGCCTGATCTCCCCCGCCCTTGTTAGTTCCCCTTCAATAAATCAGATTTGTTGTTTGCAAGATATGCTGTCTGAACTGAGTGTTTGTGTCCCCCTCTTGTGCATGGGCTGTAGTATTACTGCATCTTATTTTACAGGGGATCCTTCGTGCCAAGTTGGCCAATCCATTCTGGGGGTAAGTGTAAGTCATCACGGTGGTGTGGGAAGCATTCGTGGGCCACTAGTGGAAGGAAAGGGGTGTAGCAGTGACCCAGAGGGCTGTAACCGAGTCATTTTCGACTATTCCAACCCCGACCTGTGGGTGGAGGCACCTGCCATTGGATCCAGGCCCCTCAACCTGTTGGTGGCAAAGCAGGCAGGGGTAGTAGCCCTTGGGATAGCACCCCCTGGTGGGGTTACATAAATATTCACAAAAATGTTGAGCTGCCTCTCATTTTCTCAAAATTCCACTGTCATTCACAGTTCCCTAAAAAGCAAATTGTGCAGGATGTTGTACCCATTTAATTCGGGATATCATATTAGATACTTCTTGTTTCTTGCTGCTATTTTAAGGCACAACTCTATTCCATTATTTAAACATTTTTATCACCATCACAGCCCCTTCTGTTGCCATCACTGCCTCTTGTTACACGGTATTTGCCCCTTATGCTATTATAACTGCCTCTTCTGCAATAGCCTATGCTTTACATCTGTTTCTGCCTCACCTTGCACCACCATTTTTAAGTAAGATTCTTTCTTCTTCAGCATAGCATCGTATGCTTTCACTGCTGCTACTGTCTGATAAAGATTGCTCACAAACCTACAGTACTACATTTTGTCTCGTCAGAGAAGTCAGAGTATTCAAAAAGAGTAACCTATTCTTGAAGCACTCTTTTCTTATTAAATATTTGGTTTGGATATTGCACATTTAGCATTCTCAAATAGTCTCTTTCTGACTGTCCTTTTTGCTTTTTGTCTTAGACCTTCTATATCATAAAATGGAAGCACAAAAGTGAGCCTAAATTAAAAGATATTAAAAATCAACTTTCTTAAATAAACACAAGGTCAAAGAAATGACAACCGCAATAATGAGCCATGGCTTACTGTACATATGGACAAGGAGATTTTATATTATAGGACCCAGTTGGTAGCCATCAGGGCTGAGAAACTGTCCAGGGTTTGAATGGAGGAATGAGAGCAATATTTTAAATTACTTTGAAAATAGTGTATCATTTTTTACAGTTTACTGTCTTTGCTGCTTCTTCATAATGCAGGAACTATTGCTTTTTCTGGATTGGTATGCATTAGGAGTACTGTTAAAGTGTTTTACACAATACAGCTTATAACTGTGTTCTATACTATTAATTACCATTGAGTTTCATAGGCACGGAGTTAGAGGTGATGCTAAGGGAGACCCTATGTGGCCAACCTTAATGGGGCTCTCAACATTACTAGTAACATTTATTTGTTGACATAGCCCTTCGCAAAACCAGACAGTAAACTGTGTTTGTCAACTAATTTTAAATAAGACAGTTGCACACAGTTATAGATACTGTACATAATGTGCAGCCTTTATGTGCCCTATTCATGAGATAAACAGTGAGACTCCTGATATGATTTCTAATACATTTCAAGCACACAAAACATTGACAATGTAATTGTTCAGAGGTAAAACTCCTAACACTGAAACTGGTGCTGAACAATACTGGACGGGTCAGTTATGTACTTTTTTCGGCCAAAATACTGAAAGCAATAAGGAAATGACTGTTCACTTTAAACTACATCACGTCTAATAATGTCTCATTTTCCATAAAAATTTTTGTTTCCATACCCTCAGTTTGAAATAGCAAATGCAAATATCTTGTTTTAAAGCCAAGCTAAAAGTCAGATTATTTTTAGCTTCCCTTTCTTTTTTAAAGATCAGCAACAATCTAACGACAGTCGTAATGGGCTTCACACTGAGATGGAGATGTGCATTTGTAATGTATGACTTGTGAAAGACGATCATGATTCTTGCTGAAAGAAAAAGGTGTTGTGACAAGAGCCATCATTTTTGCTCAGCTGAAATGATCTAGTTAAACACTGGTCTTGTCACACTTGACTGGACCTCAGATCATACACAGATCAGTTCTCTTCTTCTCTGAGGAGACCCTCTAGACATTTCATAAGTAAAAATAATCATAGAAACATTTTAAAGGATGTAACCACAGAATCTCAATGGGCTGGCAAGCTTCTTAGTTACAGTCAATCACATGCCCTGATCGAATAACAGCAGATCAATTTTATCCCATTTATCTCAGTGATAGTATCATTTTTAGTGCATACCTCTCATCCTTTTACTAACCCACTTTTGGGACACTGTCCCAAGAATGTGGGAAGAGAGTAAAACTGTGGAACACGGTGAGAGTAAGCAAATAAATAATTAAGCATTCTAAATTAATATGAATTTATGCTTTAATATCACATGGGTACAGTGCAGGAAAGTTCCTTTAAATGTGGAGTTGAAAGGAATTTTTTTGTGAGCATTTACATTAAAACAGCACTACAGTTATGGCAGCACAGAGACCTTCTGCTACTCTAGGTTGGATGAAATGAAAAAGTTAATGTCTATGTTTTTGATACATACTATTGCCCTTAGGTTGGGGCTGCAGGATGACTTCTAATACAATAATCATTCATCCCACTAAGTCTTTTCCCACAACTGTTTTGTGGACTCCTGAAAATGAATATTATTTTCAGTAGAGCAGAATAAAAAGCAGTCAAAACCTCCCCCCTACAAAATCATTATTTTTTATCATTGCTTGTCCTGATGTTTTCCTATGGTATATTCTTATATACTGTAGTTTAATGCTTCATTGTGTATGCTTTTTATGTTGCTTGCACGCATGTGCAAGAAACATAGTGCCATCATCGGAGATTTCGGAGGTGTGTCACCTCCTCCTCCAATTCAGGCAGTGTGCTGGCAGGCGCGGCCTGTAAGCCAATGCATTTGGAGCTGTCTCGACACGCTCAAAATGCGATGCTCAGCCTCTGATTGAAAGGGGATCTACACTTGAGTGAGCAGCGATAAGAAGCTGCCCGCGCGCAGCCCCCCCACAGGCGTGTGTGCCCCGCACGCACTGTATAAACGATGGGGTGCCCAATTCCCTCGTTGGCTGAGCTGGCGCTGTCTCCCCCAGTTAGGTGCCACGCTGGGAGCCACCCCAGCGTGGCAATCAGTCCTTAGCTGACGGGGTGCCTAATCCCCATCGGCTGAACGCCAACCCCATGTCCTTGTGCCATGCTGGGAGCCCACCCAGCGTGGCAAACATCCTTGTAGTCTTTTTTTTTTACCTGAAAAGCAAAAACGGTCCCACGGGCGCGGCCTCCCGACCCCCTCCACAACCCGCACCCACCCACTGCGCACCAGCCTCCCACCCCCCTCACCCCATACTTACCTCCAGACTCCGGTGCGACGATCTTCGGTGGACCGGGAACACGTCTGCACTCTTCAAAGCCGACCGCGAACTGAGGAAATGCTGGTAAGCTGTATAATGGGCTAGATAGGGGTTTCAACTTTTTGCATAGCATCTCTGAAATTTTTGATTGGTAATTTTCAACATGGGGTTTTGGGACTCCTTCTCATGAATGATGTCACTGTCATAGGTATTATTCAGGCCGAAGGTTGATTTCGCGCAGTGACTGCACAGTGACTGCAAAATCACCCTTTCGCCTGAATACCACCATGACAGTGACATCATTCATGAGAAGGGGCCTAAACCCTAAGTTGAAAAATTTGAAAATTCCAAAATGACTGTTTTATGAGCCGCATGCTAGTAGTTCAGACGCAAGCTCGTAAGTTCTGCGAAATTTCAATATTTTCACCTAGATTTTCAAAATTACCATTTTACCACACCTTCTTATGAGCAGTATAGTTGTCATTTTTCACATCTCACCCAAAATGTGTTTCCACCCATGTAGCGCAGAATGGCGCAGTTGGTGTGCAAAATTAATGTATGGGACAAATTAAGAAAAACACAGTGACACTGTTCATGAGCAGAGGTCTTAAAATGGCTATGTTGAAAATTTGGTGAAAAAATTCCTAAAAATGACTGTTTTACGAGCGTGCTTTGCGCAGTTCCTACGCACTCTCGTAGGTTTGCAAATTTTCAATATTTCCAGTCCAGATTTTCAACATTGCCATTTTTCCACACCTTCTTATGAGTAGTACAGCTGTCATTTTTCCATCTCACCTAAAACGAGTTCCTCGCTTCATGTAGCGCACAATGGCGCAGTCAGCAGCGAACTCAGTTTATGGGACACATTAAGAAAATCACAGTGTCACTGTTCATGAGCAGAGATCTTAAATGACAATGTTGAAAATTTGTGAAAGAATTCCAAAATGACTGTTTTACAAGTGCGCTATGCAGTTCCCACTGACGTCAGAGGTTTGCAAATTTTCAATATTTCCACTCCAGATTTTCAACATTGCCATTTTACCACACCTCCTTATGAGCAGTACAGCTGTCATTTTTCACATCCTGCCCAAAGCATGTTTCACCATGTAGCGCATAATGGCAGAGTCGGTGTGCAAACTCAATGTATGGGACACATTAACAAAATCACAGTGACACTGTTCATGACCAGAGGTCTTAAAATGGCTATGTTGAAAATTTGGTGAAAAAAATCCTAAAAATGACTGTTTTACGAGTGTGCGTTGCGCAGTTCCTACGCACTCTCGTAAGTTCACAAATTTTCAATATTTACACTCCAATGACTTCCAAATACCTAAACAGCACATAGAAGCAAGCAACATTCGGCATTGACAAATGCTTTTTTAATGTGGGACTCTGAGTAATCTCATTTTAGAAGCTCAAAGATAACACACAAATCATGAACTATTATAGGGGACATAAAGGAGGCTAATTCTGGCTATTTGTGATGCATCCAGTTTTTGACTGTAAATCAACTTATTTTTAAAGTCTAGGGGGCCAGATATTCAAAGCCTAGCACCGGGTGCAAATCCATAGTGCTGGACTAGTGCCAAATTTGTGCCCGACTGCAATATTCAAAGGTATGTTTAGCGCCGGTGCTAGTTGTTAGCGCTGACGCTAAATTATAATGTATGCAGGGGAGGGACTGAGGGTAGGGGCCCTGAATGCCAGCGCACTGGCATATTCAAACGTATAGTGCCATGCTACAGGCATTAACATGACCTGTAGCGCAGTGCTAAATACTGCAAAATAAAAGCTGGTGGTGCCTCTCCGTCATGAAACCAGACCTCCAGTAGCCACATGAATATGTACACATCCATGGCAGTGTAGTGGTCCCACCACCCAATGTGATCCCCATCCTCCAGTAGCCAAGGGAAACAATAAATAACATTGGTGGTGTAGTTGTCCCCCTCCACCCTCCAACACAATCCCTGTCCTCCGGTAGCCTAGGAAACAGTACATATCATTGGTGGTGTAGTGGTCCCCCCCCCCACAATGCGATCCCCATCCTCCGGTAGCCACGGGAAATAGTACATATCCATGGCAGTGTAGTGGTCCCCCCAATGCAATCCCTGTCCTCTGGTAACCACGGGAAACAATAAATAACATTGATGGTATAGTGGTTCCCACCACTATCGATCCCCATCCTCTGATAGCTGAGGAAACACAGTCATTGGTGGTGTAGTGGTCCCTCTACATGCGATCCCCATCCTTCAGTAGCCATGGGAAACAGAACATATCACGGTGGTGCAGTGGTCCCTCCCAACACAATCCCCATCCTCACGGTAGCTGTGGGAAACATAAATAACATTGGTGATGGTGGTCCCCCACCTCTATACGATCCCTGTCTCTGGTGGTCTGGAATCAATAGTAAGTTCATTGGTGGTGTATGGTCCCCCCATAGTGCACCTCCTGTTGCTCCTAAATACCTCCTACTGGGCCGGCAACCAGCTCAGCTCTCCTTTCACCACCACGGCCGGCCGCCGACTGCGGTATGCATGAGCGCTTACTAGTGAATGAACGCCATTCATACCGCAGTCAGCAGCCGCCGGTGGTGAGAGGAGGGCTGAGCCAGTCAGCTGCGCCTGTAGGATCTTTTAGGGCAATGGAAGGTACACTGGGGGCACCACTACACCACCAATGAACTTACTGTATTTCATGCTACTACCAAGGATGGGGATCGCGTTGGGGATGGGGGGACCACTACACCACCAATGATATTTATTGTTTCCTGCAGCAACTGGAGGACGGGGATCATGTTGTGGGGTGGGAAGACCACTTCACCACCAATGAACTTAACTGTATTTCACAGCTACTGGAGGACGGGGATCGCGTTCAGGGCGGGAGGACCACTACACCACCAATGACATTTACTGTTTCTTGTGGCTACTGGAGGTTGGGGATCATGTTGGTGGGGTGGGGGAACCACTACATGATCATGGATAAAACCCATTTTACCAGTTACTGGAGGTCAGGGATCATGCGGGGGGGGGGACCACTAGACTACCAGGGTGTGCAACAGGCACACATGAAAACAGGGACCATGATGGCAGAGAGGCCTGCCTGGCCCAGCCAGTCTGCCCTGTTCCCTATCTAATGGATATGCTGCATATCCTAGTGAACATGCAGCCTATGGCCTCCCGCCCCCAGCAGGTTTGCCTTATGCCAGGCCTGTGCATTGAGTTTCCCCACTGTGTTTCACCCACTACTGCAGTGGGGTACCTATGTTGTTGGGGGGGCCTCCTCCAGGGCATGTGTGGCCATGGGCTGTGTGTCTGTGTGTAGTTATCGATCTGTATAGCTATATATATATGTGTGTGTGTGTGTGTATATATATATATATATATATATATATATATATATATGTATGTAGATAGATATACAGGTCCTGCTTGCACAGATGCACAGATGCATGGCTGTGTTGTATACACTGACTGTACCTGCCAACACACAGTTTCTGCTGCTTCCAGCCTGTGCTTCTATTCCGACCAACAGTGGATGCTGTGGGCATGTCTTGGCCCTCAGCATCCAGCCTGTACTTCCATTCCGACCAAAAGGGGGAGCTTTGTGCTCCATCCAGTATCACTGGGCAAACTGCATGGTAATGTATGCTAAGCAGCACATAATGAGATGCAAATGTCCCTGTTTGCCCACGGATTACCTAAGTAGGTTCATTTGCATGGGAGCTTTGAATATAGCTCCTGTTTACCCCGGCTAACCACTTTGCATTGGGCTAATGTGTTAGCACTGTGCAATCAGGTTAGCCCCGGGCAAAACTCACTTCAGCATAGCAAGCACAGTTCTGTAGTGTGTGGCTTACATTGTTGTTTGCAGTAGATGTCAGACATCTCTGTGCAATCACACACAATGTTCTCCACCTGCAACACTGGCTTGCTCCAGAGTCTAATGAGCTGCAGTTGCAGTGTGCATCTCCCTGTTGCTACTGTTTATTCCATGCTGTCTTATTCCCGGGCAATTTTTGCCCTGCACTCCTGGCCCAGTTTGCCCAGCTTCCTTTGCTTGTCATATTCAGCTGGTTTTGCACTGGGCTATTTCCTTTTGAATATAGCTTGCTTTGTGCTTCAGGCTGTTTTCCCACCAGGCGGTGCCAATTTAGCCCCAGGGCAAAGTTCAATGTAATAGGAAGGGTCAGATTCTCTGCACTGGTGTTTCACTGTACCAGTTGTTACATAGCATACTGTACAAGGATAACATGTCATTGAGTTGCCACAGTACTGGAAATGTGCTGGAATATGTTAAACTGGCAGGCCACCTACAGATACTTTTTATAATACTGATTAATTAATCCTGTGATAAATCTCTTGTCTGTCATAATCTGTGATATATATTTGTCCTATCAAAATCTCTGTACAGCAATGCTAAACACAAAGACTACTGCACCTAAAAAATGTGATTAATTTAGTACAGAGAACAACAAAAAGCAGTGTGACTCACCATCTTGCAAAAATTTTGCGTTTAAGATTATAGATAAATCTAACAGGAGTTAAGGAAAAATTATGCAATTTAATTTAATCATGCTTATGGGGCTTACTACTATTATATTCTTTTTGAATATATTATGAACAGACTTTTGAATGTTAGTAGTTATTTTTTTTATTGATGTGACTGTTGCAGTAAATATTGCTTATTTAAAAATGTTTCTTAGAAAATGCATTAGGATTTTGTTCTGAAGAATCTAGCCTTCTTTCTTTGTTTGAGGTGACTGATTTGACAAAAAAAATATCCAACTGTTTAGTAAGCTTTTAAAGGTAATTAGATTTTTTAGTTTAGAGGAGTAGAGTGAATGTGCCTGTATTTAGACATTGTTACTCATCATTTGAATCTGCTAGTGAATAAGATGCACACTGGGAAGCATAATGACACTTGAAAACAGCAATCCCAAAATTAGGGGTTGACTCTCACTTTGCTCCTTGTGGGTAACACCACAGATCTGGTCTGGATCTCATTTCAGGTTAAGAGTGAAAGGTGCTTCGTCGTCTCAGTACATTTCAAGAAAACAACTGTCCAGAAGGCATCACAACTTACAGTTTGGGATGATTCAGTACAAGGAGTGCCCTTCACTGTAAAGAGTCACTCACTCTCTCACACACACACACACACACACACACACACACACACAAAATGTGTCCCCTCTACATCAGTACTCTTGTTTTAGTAAATTATAGTTACATACAGCATGTGATTTCAGCCAGTCATACTCAAGAATCACAGGGCACCCTATCATGTGTACAGTTGGCATGTCATGTGCTCTCATCAAGGGGGCATTTCACTTCAGCAATGTGAGGGAGCAGTGATACATTTAGGGCACTTCAGTTATTTAAAATGTGTTTCTAACTATGGAATGGGGGTTCTCTTACTGAAAATTATACTGCATGTGCATTCCTTTACCTCCCCCTCTTACGACTGCCCCTGATTCTCCACCTCCTACATGACGCCACATTAACTAACCTGGCAGTATAGCCTAGAGGTTAGAGGAACGCTGTGTGAACGAGCTTGGTACATCCAGCAGACCAGACCTGAACTTTATTCTCACAACCTCCACTTGCATACTGTGTGACTCTGAGCAAGTCACTTAACCACCCAGTGCTCCCAGGTCACCCCTGAAAACAGGCACTTGTGCCTAGTGGGCCTTAACCCGGTTACCAAAGACTAAAAAAAATTAAAACAGCTTGGCAGAAGACACCAGGAGAAAGGACTGCTGTGTGACTGAACTTCTCTGCTGGGACTATATTGCCCTCCTTCCCTCCCCTCCACCCCCCTACCCAAAGCTAGTTCTATTTTTATAGGCACATAATTTGACTGACAACAGGAACTTCCTGTTTAGGGGCAGGAAGTGAGTGATCACAGAACCACCAAGGACCCACCATCCTAGAAGATCAAGAGTAGCTCTCCGGCCCCCTCTAGCTGCTGGAGGTCTGCCTCTGAGCAAGTAAGTGGTCTATTGTAAAATATAGGATATTCTTGTCTCAGAACAGGACAATCAGGAGCTTAAAGGGCACACAGGCAGAAATTAAGGAGAGAGAGAAAAAAAAACAGAGGAAAGAGTAAGGATTGCAAACAGTTAAGGGCCAGAAATAAGACATGATTGGAGTGGTGCAGTGCAGTGGCTGTGGGAGCAGCAGTCTTCCGGGAGATGTTCTGGAGGATGCAGTGTTGTCCCATCTGCAGACACCCTCTGGGCTGAGGGAGGAGGTTGCTCATCTCCAGGCTGAGTTGGCCAGGATTTGTGGGACCTCCTCTTCCATCCAGGGACCACCAGTGCCACTGCTGCTGCCTCAGAGGTTGCCAAGAAAGAGGAGTGGTTGGACCACAGTGGGCCCAGGGAGGTGAGGTGGTGGAACAGAGGTGAATCCTCTCCATTGTACCTCTCCACAATTCCCTATGCCATTCTGGCAAAGTGTGGTCCTCATGGAGGCACCCACAGTGGAGACCAAGGAGGATGCTGGGAACCTCCACAAAGGAGACCCACAGGAGGGTGGCAGGGGACCCTGCAGGGGAAGGAAACAACTCCTGGTGGGGGACTCCATTGTTAGGAAGGTAGAACTGGGGGGAGGAAGGGGAGAGGGAGGTAAGGTGCCTGCCTGGCGCCATGGCTTGCAGGGACAGGAAGCGAATCCTCAGGATTGCCGGAGCAGCTGCACAGGGGAGGGAGCTGGATGTCATTGTCCACCTAGGGACAAATGATCTGTCTAAGAAAGGGATTAGAGATGTGCAGGAAGAGTTTGTGGAATTGGGGAGGGGCCTTAGCAAGTAGCACGACGGTAACCTTTCTCGGAGGTGCTACCCATCTATGGCATAGGAGAGGTTAGGGTGTTCCGCACCATGGGATTCAATCAGTGGTTGAAAACTGGTGTGGAGCCTCAGGGATCGCTTCATTGGGGACTGGGGTCCACCTGGAGTGATGCAAGCCTATACTGGCATGATGGGCTGCATCTGTCTGGGAGGGGAACCAGGATCCTAGGTGATAGGTTTAAATGCTTCATTGGCAAGCTTTTAAACCAGCCAAGGGGAGGCACTGGAAAGGAGCAGGAAAATCCTAGTCCCCCAAATAATCACAGTAGTAAGTGGCAAACACCAACATAGAGGTGTCGATAGGAAGAAGGGCAGGGTAAATGGAGAAAGTGACAAAGGCAAGAAGGACAGGGATGGGGCAAAAGTGGTAAGGCCATCAGGAAATGGAGGGTAATGAGTACCAATGCCCATAGTCTGGGCAACAAGCCCTGAGCTGATGGCCTTAATGGAAGAGGGATGCCTGGATATTGTAACAGTCACAGAAACATGGTACACAGAGAACCATGACTGGGATGTTAACATACCAGGGTACATAACCTACAGGAGAGACAGGCAGGGGAGAAGAGGGGGAGGAGTAGCTCTCTATGTAAAGGAAGGGATAAAAGCAACTGAACAAAAGAGTACACAGGGAGGAGAGGAGGCACTGTGGGTCACATTGGAGACTGGAAAGGGCACCACAATCCGCACAGGGGTTGTGTACAGACCCCCATGTCAGGGGGAAGGAATGGACAAGGATATGATAGAAGGCATTCTTAGAATGGCAGAGAAAGGGGAGATACTGTTGATGGGAGACCTGAATATGCCAGATGTTAACTGGAGCACATTTGCTGCAGCCACATCCAAGAGTGGCAGGCATTAGACAACTAGTTTTGGAACCCACTCGTGAGGGAGCAATCTTAGACCTCATACTCTCAAACGGGGGCAGTGAGAGGATCTCAGATCTAGAAAAGGGTTACCATCTGGGGACAAGTGACCATCAAACAGTGTGGTTCACGTTAAACTCAGCTACAGAGTCGAGCCATACAAAAGTGAGGGTACTGGACTTTAGGAGGGCTGACTTTGGCAAGATGGGAGAGTGCCTCAGAAAAGCCCTAGCAAACAGGCTAGAAGGAGGTATGGAGCAACAATGGGGAATTATCAAAACTGCCATCACAGAGGCAACAAGCCTTTGTGTGAAGCAAATGAACAAATCAAAATGAAAGAAAAAGCCACTATGATTCTCAAAGAGGTGGCTGTGAAAGTCAGGAAGAAAAGATAGCATTCCGGAAGTATAAGGAAACACAGAAGGAGCAGGACAGAGAGCTGTACCAGTTAAGGCAGAAGGAAGCAGGGAGGGAAGTCAGAATAGCAAAGTCCCAAACTAAGGAAAAGATAACCAACTCAGTTAAGAAGGGGGATAAAACCTTTTATAGGTACATCAGCGAGCGTAGAAAGACAAAGGGAGGGATAGTGAGGCTGAATAGAATGAACAGTGGGTGGGCAGAGGGGGAAGTGAAAAAGCAAGAATACTGAATGAATATTTCTGCTCAGTATTCACAAAAGAGGAGGGGGAAGTGCCTAATCCAATTAACAGAAGCACTCTTGATAGGGGGGTCTATGTCAGTCCTTTCACAGAAGAAAGGGTTCTGCAAGAACTCCTAAAACTGAAGGTGGACAAAGCAATGGGTCCTGATGGAATTCACCCCAGAATTCTAAAATAATTAAGGGAAGAACTAGTGAAACCACTGGCTACTCTTTTTAATAAATCATGGGAGGATGGTGTGGTACCCGAGGACTGGAGGAAGGCGGATGTGATTCCCCTTCACAAAAGTGGGACCAAGACACAGGCAGGAAACTACAGACCTGTCAGTCTGACCTCTGTGGTAGGGAAAGTGATGGAGTCACTTCTGAAGGAAAGAATAGTTGAGTACCTAGAGGTCAGTGGAGCACAGGATCCAAGGCAACATGGGTTCACAGCTGGAAGGTCATGTCAGACGAATCTAATAGATTTCTTTGACTGGGTGACCAAAGTAGTAGACCAGGGAGGGGCTGTGGACATGGCCTACCTAGACTTTAGCAAGGCATTTGACACAGTCCCACACAAAAGATTAATGATCAAATTAACCAGCCTGGGAGTGGGACCCAGGGTGGTAGCCTGGGTAAAACATTGGCTGGACAACAGGACACAGAAGGTAATTGTAAATGGAGTCCATTCTGAAGAAAGGGGGTTACTAGTGGGGTACCGCAGGGTTCAGTATTGGGTACAGTCCTTTTTAATGTCTTCATCAGTGACATTGCAGAGGGATTGGAAGGAAAAGTATGCCTTTTTGCAGATGACACAAAATCTGCAACAGGGTTGATACACAAGGAGGCGTGGAAAGGATGAAAAGGGACTTGGCAAGGTTGGAGGAATGGTCAGAAGTATGGCAGCTAGGATTCAATGCAAAGAAGTGCAAAATAATGCACCTGGGAAACAAGAACCCAGGGGAAGAATACACAATGGGTGGGGAGATAGTAACAACAACAAAAAAGGAAAGGGACCTGGGGGTAATCATATCAGATGACCTTAAGGTTAGCAAGCAATGTGAGAAGGCAGTAGGGAGGGCTGGGGGTATACTGGGATGTATAGGGAGAGGCATCAGCAGCAGAAAACAGGAAGTTGTTATCCTCTGTACAGACAGTTGGTGAGACCCCATCTGAGTACTGTGTCCAGTTCTGGAGACCCCATCTCCGAAGGACATAGACAGGATAGAGGCAGTCCAGAGGAGGGCAACTAAAATGGTGCAGGGTCTGCAAGAGAAGCCCATATGAGGAGAGACTAAAGGAGCTTAATATGTATACCCTTGAGGAAAGAAGGAGAGGGGACATGATAGAAACTTTTAAGTACCTCAGTGGAATCAACAAAGTCCAAGAGGGTAGCATTTTTCAGAAAAAGAGACTTGCAAGAACAAGGGGACACAATTTAAAGATAGAAGGAGGGCGTGTCTGGGCAATGTGAGGAAGTATTATTTCAGAGAGGGTAGTGGATGCATGGAACAGCCTTCTTGTGGAGGTCGTGGGGTCTAAAACTTTGGAAGAATTCAAGAATGCATGGGACAGACATAAGGCAATTCTTGTGGGGGGTAGGAAGAAATAGGCTGTTGGTTAACTAGGATCTGCGGCCTATCCTGTAGGTAGAGAAATGGGCAGACTAGATGGGCCTAGCGATCCTTATCTGCCGACAAAGCCTATGTTTCTATGTTTCCTTCCCTTACAGCTCTTCCAGCCTAGATGAGTTATAATGTAATGTCTGCACTTAACAATCAGCAACTGCAACTGTTGCCATCAATTTAATGTCGCTGGTTATTACATAGAAACATAGAAGTTGATGGCAGATAAGGACTGCAAGACCCATCCAGTCTGCCCATTTCTTTTTCTACCTTATGAATGTGCCATAGGCCTTTGCTCTGTCAACGGCCTATCTATTCATAATCATCTGTATTGCTCCCTTATGCCTATCCCATGCCTGTTTGAAGCCCTGCACTGTGTTCATATCCACCACATCCTGAGGTAGGCCGTTCCATGCATCCATCACCCTTTCTATGAAAAAGAACTTCATCACAGTACCCCTTAATCGGCCTCCCTCTAATCTCATGACATTACCTGTTGTACCTCTGCTTGTAGGGTCATTTTTTATCATGTCTCTCTATGCTGTTCTCTATGTTGTATTATGTACTGCACTTTTGTTTTTATACTTCCCATCCTATGTAACCAACCATTCCCTTGTCCCCTAGGACACATCTGGAAATGAGTAACTTGCTCGGTATGTCTTCCTGGTGTAACGTTTCAATTAACAAATAAATGTGGACCCTCTTCTCCAATCAGAAGGCAGACTTATAGATAGTTTTTCCTACAATAAACTCACAACTATTGTTTTATGCTTCATAAAAAAGACAGCAGTGACATCATCATCTTTACCTTGCATTCTAATTGTGGGATGGCTGCTTAAAAATACAGGAAAAGTATTTTTTCAAGCCATATCATAGAATTGCAATAATATGACAGTGGATTTGGTATCCTTGACATAATCTGACTGTTTTGTAGAATTAAAGTACCAAAGCGTTATTCACACTGACATTATTGCCTTGTATGTAATTGATTAAATAATGTCTCATGCTGTTTAGTCTGATAGAACTCTTTGGTATCCCATAATATGGACCAGTCAAATTGAGTGACTCACTTTGAGCTACTCAATTTGAGTGCCTGAGGAAACAGCAAGTATAACAAAATAATGAGAGTCTGTAACTACTGAGGGTCACAAAATAGCGAGAATCAGAAAACAAGAAAATAGCAAGCAGTTGATGTATGAAGTGTAGTCACTGTGGGCTGAAAACTGTGCTGCCAGCATAACGTACTGGTTAGAGTCACCACCTGTGTGTCACTAGTACATACGGTAGAGCTGGGTTCGATTCCATTGGGTGCTTTTTAGTTTTTTTCCCCTTTTGAGTTTGTTCCCATCCTAGAGTTCATGTCTTCCCATGCCTCCCAGTTCTGTCACCCCCAAGTTGCAATTTCGAATTTCCACCCACCCCCGATTTTCTCTCCCACCCCAAGTTGCCTCCCCTGCAGAGTATCCCCCCTACCAAGTTTCTCCCACTCCCTGAATTGAGCCCCCCTGGTGATGATTATTTTAGATGGGGGTGTGTGGGAGGGCAGAGCCACCTGCAGAAAGTCAGTACAGTTTTTTGCAGTTCCAGTGTTGCAGCTGGGGGAGAGCAACTGCACAACTTACGTTTTATAAGTTTTGAAAATCCACCACATGGTATTGTGGGCAAACCTTTACTGCACCTGTCTTCACTGTATATGACCAGTTAACAAATAGCTCCAGTTTCTACTAGCAATGGGGGGACTGATTCTAAAGCCCCCTCTTCCCCAAGAATGAAAGATACCCCTCCCTTAACAAACTATGCGGTTTAAACAATTAGCATGAAAATGTCAAACTTCACTACAGTGGCAGAATGACCACATCTCGTCTCCAGGGAGTACATGTTGAGATGGCCAAATCTCTGCTTGGGAGGTCTGTCCAGCTGACCCTAGATCATCTTGGTTGCCTTCCTCTGGACCATTTCCTGCAGATTGATGTCTTTCTTTTGATGAGGGTATTAATATTGTACACTGTATTCCAGATGTGGCTGAATGATCACTGCTTTTCTGCTGGCAATACACCTGACAATACAGCCCAGCATCTGGTTTGCCTTAGCTGCCACTTTTCTGCAGTGTGACAAGTGTTTTAGGTCATTTGTAATAATAACACCCAAGTCCTTCTCCTCCTCCTCTGACGGAGTGGAATCCCAGTTGCCTAATACCAGCCCACCTCTCCAGTTTGTCCGGTCTTCTCTAAGGTCCTTTCTCCCTTCTTCTGCACCCACTCACCCACGGTCTCCTCATTTGTATTTATGTTTACTAGGTTAGATAGGATATAAGGAGGCTCTTAGCCCATCGAGAATGTCCTCCCGTATTTACAGATAATTAGACCAATCAGTGTTTAGAGTAAAACAGCATATCTAAGGTATTTTTAAATTAGTTGAAACACTCAATATCTACCACCTGCTGTCGAAGTCTGTTCCATGCTTGGGTTGTTCTAACAAGATACAAATGATCACTTTTAGCTGTAATTGCTCTAGGTACCTGTAATTTTTTATTGTGAGATCTTAAGTTACCTCTACTGTTACTATATTTTAGTTCACATTCTGTCATTAGGTTTTCAGACTGCAGTAATTTAAATAGTAATAAGAGGTCACCCCTTTGTCGTCTTGCTTCCAAGGAGTGGAGATCAGTTTGTATTAATCTGTCATGGTAATTTTTAGTTTGTAATCTAGGTATGATTTTTGTAGCTGACCTTTGCACACTCTCAACAATTGTAATATCCTTGACTAATGATGGTGACCACACCTGAGATGCGTAATCTAATATTGGGCGAATAAAGCTTTTGTATATTGGTATGATAAATTGTTCAGAGTTACACGTAAGTGTTTGTTTAATACGAGTAATCATACTTTTAGCAGATTTATCAATAGTTATACAGTGTTCAGAAGGTGACAGGGTATCAGTCATTATTACTCCCAAATCCGTTTCCTTGTGGGAGCTCATTAATTTAGTTTGATTAAGAATGTAAGTTTATTTTTTCCCCAAGTGTAATACAGCACATTTATCAGCCTTTAGGGTCATCCCATCTGTGGAGGCCCATTTTGCAATTTTACCCAAATCACTAATCAAGGATAGATGTTTACTGAATGTGTCAACCTCACCCCCAAGTTTTGTGTCATATGCAAATGTTATAGGGATGTTGTGTATGTCCAGTCCCATATCACTATATAACTGTTAAAGAGAGTTGGTCCCATCACTGAGTCCCGTGGGACACCACTTGTAACTTGTCGAACATTGGATGTGACATTATTAATACAGACACATTATTCAGCAGTATTCACTCTTAGGGTATATGGGTGCAGGTGTGGCGTTCTTGTTTTAGAAGCTGTTGCACTTACCGAGGAGCCACCACCACCTTGCCTTACTTTTTTGGGCTTTTTGGCTTGTCTTTCCTAATTTTTGCACCTTTTACTTTCCTTTTATCGCTGAGAGCGTAGACTTTGGGATGCAATTCAGTGCAAGTGAGATAACGGAGGATTTAAGAAGGAAAGGAACTTTAGGAGTCTTCCTTGTACACTTGCTATTCCATCAAGAGTGAGTTTCTCCCTGCTGCCCCTACTGTGAAAATGCAGAAAGCAGGAGATATTTCTGGAAATATCACAGAAATTTGGGGATATAGCTGGCAGTGTCTGTGGCTGCTACTGTAAGTTCTCCTTTTACTTATTGAGTGGATTGAGTGGATAAGAAAGTGGCAAGAAGTGGTAAATCAAACAAGATTTTTAACAGTGGTTTTTAACAAAGGGAAAACAAAAAGAAAAAAAACAATGTATTTATGGGTTCTTAGAGGTAATAATTAGTGTGGTAGCAAGGTAGACTGGTAGTCTGGTAGTGCTAGGCATCTATTGCCCATTAATTCAGCGAATAGTGAGGCATAGATGCATAAAATTTAATTTTAAGTATTTTTTTTTAAGTACATCCTTTTCTTCTTTTTTTCTTAGTGTTTGGATGCTGGGTGTTGGGATATCAGAACCTCGATTTTATTGTTCAGGAGAAGCATAAACTGATTCCAAGCTTCTCAGAACTGAGGGTCATGGAACATTTTTACTCGAGCTTTGCAGCATTCAACTTTTTTCCATCTTTTTCTACATTTTGGTTTTCGAAGAGTGTTAAAAGGAAAGAAGAAAAGAAGTAATCTGAAGCTGTTAGAAGTTCTCTACTCGAACAGAGTTAGTGTTAAGCTCCCTATGGACTCCCTATGGACTTTTGAACTTTTTTCTCAGGTGTCTTTTTCCTTAGATTTAATCAGGGCTTCAATTGCTGAATCACTCCTGAATTACTCCTGCTTTGGCCTTTTATGGCCTCCAGTATATGTATATTTAGTGTGGTGGTTTACATCTCTCACTGACCTATGTCACAATGTTTTTGGTTTTAGCAAACTCTTTTTACGACTAAGACCTTGGCCTGCTGCTCTGATTGAGTAATTTGCATAGCCTGTACTCATGCACTGGTCCTGTTGAGTCTTTTTGACTGATTGATCCTGTAGACATATTTGTATAGAAATTGAACATCTGTATCTTGGTAAATTGGTACTTGATATTCACCTTCCACTTTTTATTAAGTCATGTTTACTAAAAGTGGAAAAGCATTGCTTAAAAAGCAAATTAATCCATCTCAGCAGATAGTCCAAAGAAAAAACTGCTGTGTCTAGTCACAAGAACTGTTACTATCATCTTCCACATCTAAGGATGGATTATCTGACCCTATGCTTTGCATTACAGAAGAAGTAATACATTATTATAGTCAATTACCAGTTCTCTCAAGCCCTTCTCCTTTGCCCCATATAAAATCCTCTTTAGAACACCCTCAGCAATCTCAGCAGGAGTATGTTGAGGAAGAAGGAACCTACCTTGAAAATATGCAAGCAAATTCAGTTATGGGAGGTGAGTCACAGGATCATAGAATCTTAGATACCCCTAACCAATTAACTTGTACCTTCTTGAGTAATAAAATTAAATTATTTTACTTTGACCCCCCCATCACATCTCAACCTAAGCACTACCTTCAAACAAAAATTACTGATTTCTTTCCCCTTCTAAGAGATGGATTTCCTAAGGTAACCACTAAAAAGAAACCAAAAGTGCTAGCTGGAAATCTGGGGAATAACCAAGAATTTCCTTCAGAAGTCTCTGGGGAAAAGGGTTTGGAAAAGGGGACAATTTTAGAGGAGGCTGAAATTTCTTTACAACCAACAAGGCTAAATCTTTTTAGCCCATTGGAGTTTAATGTTAGTAATCTTAGTGATGTTACACCCCCCCCCATACACCATCTCTAGAAGAATTTTCAATTTTGGCATGCTCCCCGATGAGATTTTGGCGAGATTAGATAAAGAAGTGGAAAAATTAAGCATTTCACCTGACTTTTTAGCATAATGTCCAGATACTATTTCTCAATATACAATTAAAGATTTAGCACATCAAATAATGGCTATTAGAAAATGGGTAAATGAAAACTCACACCCTGATTGGCTGAAACAGCCTGGCACCAGAGCTGTTATTTCTTAATAATGCCCAGTGAAAAGCAAGTACCAATTCAGGGTGCCCCATTACTTACACTATTCTTGGGCACCCTGAATTGCCAAACTTGTCATTCACCATGTTTTTTTGTGTTGCTTACCGAGATTCGCCTCGTAACTGCTCAATACCCATAACAAATCCTTGCGTACAGCTTTGTGAACTCGGCCCTCACTTGTACTCACAACTTCACAGTAATTCACATCCTTCATAGCCATAGATGTGAAAAACGAATTTGTTTTTTCAAACTTATATTTTTTTCTTCGGTACTGGCTCACCTGACTTCGGTCGGTATGCAACTCCTGAGCCCCGACATTTCACCAGTGTCTGCCCACTCACAGTAAATCCACCAACTGAATTACAGTAAAAAAATGAAAAGAAAAACAATAATCCACTTTTTTCTCTGGCCAGACAAAATTTCTCCCACGTCTTCAACTTGGGGGGGGGGGGAGTAGAGGCATGAGCGGGCGAGCACCGAGGTTACCATGACAACCACTTTAAAAGCTTAAACTACAGAGGCTGCACAAGGACAAGAGACCCCACAGTAACAACACAAAACCTCATGCAAATACAAATGGAGGAACTATTTTATTATACCTTAAATGACATGTAAGAATTTAAACATCTAAACATAACATTATTATTTTTTTAGAACATTAAATACAGTGGCCCATTTTCTAAGTGTAATAATACCCTCCAGGGTGAGCGTTGTGGGATATAACGGACCTTCCAGGGTCTATAAGGCCCTCCACCTGTGGCGTTGGGCCTCATTATGCCCCAGGTGGTCCGTTATATCCCAATAACACCCACCCTGTCGAGTATTATTACTTACATATAGTACTGCTTGAAGCATATAATGAATTGAAACATTATATAAAGGACTTGACTGGCTTATTTTCAGAAAGCCAGTCTAAACTTTTACAAAGAATAGATGAATTGGAAGTGGTGACTTTGAAAGGAAGAGCTCACCATCCCTCATTCCCCTTTATTCATATTCCCAACAGCCCTAAAAAAGAAGGGAAGGAAATCCATAAAAGTTAACAAGATCCCCCCCAAAAAAGACAAGATTATTACTAAAAATAATAAAGCACTTTGTCATAGTGATAAAAAGAAACAAGCATTTGTCAATGCCAAATGTTTTCACGCTGGCATTGACATTGGTAGTGGCGGAGCTAGAGACGCATAACAGGAATGGCAGTGAAGTATTGAAGTGATGCCAACCCCACTCCCACCCTGTAGAGAGCAACAGACATTGGGGTGTGCCTTTGAGTTGACAGCTATAATGCTCATGACATTGTACCTCACCCTACCCTGTAGACACTGACAAGTGTTGTGGTGTGCTTTGGGGTCTTTGGGCATCATACTTACCCCATTCCATAAGGAAATTCACTGATGTAAGTGCAGTATAGGAGTGTGGGGTGAGGTTTGTGGCTGAACAGTGCAAGACACATCACGATGCCTGCCAGTGGCTGCAGGGTGGGCATGGGGTGTGGAATAGTGTGAGCATTACATCCAATGATCCCAAGTCACAGCCCCGATGCCTGTCAGTCTGTACCGGATGGGGTGCTACAGTTGGAAACCCTAACACCGTAGGCGTGTAGTGGTAGTTTCACTTCACATTTTCAACATGGGCTGTTTGTCAGGCCACCTGATGAAAAACGGCACAATCACTTTGTTAGCTGAAACGTGGTTTTGCACAGTGGCTGTGCCATTTAATGACAGAGGGATGAAAACACAGTTTTGGGCAGGATGTGGAGAATGACAACTGTATTGTTCATGAGGGGGCGTACATAATGGCACCATTGAAAATCTGGAGTGACGATATGAAATATTGGCGAAGCAATGAACATGCATACAAACTGCGCAACAGACATCTGCAATCCAATTATTTGTGGGAGTTTTTTAGGTACATTTTCAACATAGGTATTTTAGGACCTCCCTTCATGAACAGTAGTGCTGTGATTTTGTCAATGTGTCCCAAAAGGTGATTTCCCACAGCGAGCACGCCATTGTGCACCACAGTTGTGGAAACGCATTTTGGGCAGGCTGTGGAAAATGGCAGCTGTACTGTTGATAAGGAAGTGTGCACAAATGCCAGTGGTGAAAATGTGGCATGAAAATATTGCAGATTTACGAAGTTACAAGGCTGCATGGAAACTGTGCAATGCACGCTTGCAGCACTGTCATTTTATGGAATTTTGGCACCAAATTTTCAACATAGGCATTTTAGGACCTCTGCTCATGAACAGTGTCATCATCATTTCCTCAAACTGTCCCGAAAAATTATTTTGCACAGCGACCGTGCAATTCTGCGCCGGACATGTGAAAATACATTTCAGCTAGGATATATAAAATGGCAGCTGCACTGTTCATAAGGAGGCACACAGCAATGGCAATGTTGAAATTCTGGAGTGGAAATATTATAAATTCACGAACTTAAGAGCTTGCATGCAAACTGCACAACGCATGCTCGTAGCACAGTCATATTATGGAGTATCGTCATCAGATTTTCAGCATATGCATTTTAGGACCTCTGCTCATGAACAGTGCAACTGTAATTTTTGTAATTTGTCCTGAACACTGATTTCTCTCATCATCTGCACTATTCTGCACCAGAAGTGTGAAAACAAATTTCAGGCAGGATGTGAAAAATGACAGCTGTACAGTTTACAAGAAGGTGTGGAAAAATGCCAGTGCTGAACATGTGGCTTGAAAATATTGTAAATTCACTAAGTTATGAGCGTGCATAGAAACTGCGCAACACACGCTCGTAAAACAATTTGTTTTGATTTTTCCCACCAAATTTGCAACATAGGCTTTTTGAGAGCCCCCCTCATGAACATTGGCACTGTCATTTCGTTCCTCACTCCCGAAAGGTGATTCTGCACACTGACTGTGAAATCACCTTTTGGGACCAAATAACGCCATGACAGTGCAAGAATTCATGAGGAGGGGTCCCAAAAATCCCATGTTGAAAATTTGGTGCCAAAATTAATGCCTGAGATATGCAGCAAAGTTGAAAACCCCCTATTTATTCCATTATACAGCTTACCGGCATTTCCTCAGTTCACGGTCGGCTTTGAAGAGTGCATACATGTTCCCAGTCCACCAAAGATCATCATGCCAGACTCCGGAGGTAAGTATGGGGTGAGGGAGGTGTGGGGAGGCAGGGTGCACAAAGGGTAGGTGCAGGTTGCGGGGGGGCAGGGAGACAGCGAGGGACCATTTTTTGTTCACAGGGTAAAAAAAAACATTGCAGGACAGTTTTTGTTTTACAGGGTATTTGGCATGCTGGGGTGGGCTCCAAGCATGCCACCTGTTTGGGGAGGTGCTGCAGCTGATGGGAGATTGGGCACCCTTGTCAGCACACAACAAAAGGGGGGTTCATTTATGCTGATGGGGATTGGGCACCCCCTTTGGCATATATCAAATGGGGGAGTGCTTTATGCCAACGGGGATTGGGCTCCCCCATCGGCACATGCATTGGGGCCACGGTAAGCTGGCAGGAGGATTGGGCACCCCCGAAGTCTGTAATTGGGTGGCTGCCATGCTCACAATGTGGCCGAGAACATCGGGAGGTCCGAAGCATCTGACGAGCTTTGCTAGGATTGCAGCCGACCTTTCCTTAGATGTGCTCGTCACATTATGTATGTATGATGTGGCACTGGCATGCAGGCTGATTGGGGAATGAGGGACACACCTACTGATGCATGCCCTGCATTCGCCCAACAGTGACTGCACCTCCAAATCTGCACTACTGCAAGATGTTGGCTGGGCAAGCACGCCAACATAAAAAGGTGGAAAGTTATCTGCTTCTAATTTGAAAAAGGTTTCGGTTAAAAATCTTTCAACAAATGTATCAATAATTCTTCCCTCCTTGAAGGAGAGAAGTATACTGGGAGCAAACTCACATCAGTTTAATACTGCTCCTACTGTTTCTACTGCTCTCATTCAGCAAGCAAACACCACTAGGAATGCTTTGCATATGACAACTAGACATGATAGTGTCCCTTTAACAGGTTCAAAAACCCGACCTACATCCCAAACTAAGAGTGAACTTATTAATGGAAAGGAAGTCATTATTAAACTTGAAGATATTTTTGTTAAATCCTATGAAATGAATGAAACACTGACTGATCTTATTAAAGTTTTGTTTCAATCTGAACTTGTATTACCAGTGGCTGCTGCTGCCATTAGATGTGTTTATAGAGATAGATCTGCTGTTAATAACCTTGTATATGTTCTATTATCCAACATGGACATTGCAAAAAAAATATGGGCAAAACAACGGGACCTAGATAAACTGGGAATATTGTTTTCCTTTCAGGTAAATTGGACCACAATTTGGAAATTTGACATATGGTGAGAAACAAATGATGACTTATCTCCCCCTTGAAAGCATTGGTGACACACTGTCCTTTATGAAGTAGGATTTTGATCAAAAAAAAGTCACAGAGTCTTTGTCCATATTTGGTATAGAGCACTTTGAGGGAGGCAATTCTCAAATGTTGACCTCATACATTTGTAATTTACTGATGTTTTGTTTAAATGTTGACATTACCACCTCAGATTTGGAATCAGTGTCCAGAGTCTATTCTGGAGCCCCTGCGACTCAAATTGATATCATTATAAATTTAAATCTTTATACTACTATAAAGCAAAATCTGTTCAAATTGGACAGAGCTCAAGTTTTTATAGTGGACTTTTGGGAACTTGAAAATTTACCAAAGCAGAGCATTACTTTTGAAGTCAGTCCATGACTATTTAATTCAAATTCTATACAGCTTAATCCATCTTTGGAAGAACCTTTGTCATCTTAGACTTCCTTATTATCTGATTAACCTAATTTATTATCTTGGAACATAGTGGGAATTGCTTCAAAGTTAACAGATCCTGATTGGTGGGAATTTTCTTAAAACATTAGAAATAATGTTATTTCAGGAAACCTGGGCTTTAGAACCAACTTTATTAAATGGATACGATTCTTATTCTGCACCTGCAAGGAAAGTGAAACATAATAGCAGACCGGGGAAGGGGGGATCTGTCAACATTTATAAAAATACGGAAGGGCCTCCAGGTTCTGGATCACATTTTGCCAACTAAAGAAATTTTGCTGCATGTTCTCAGATGGGATAATTATACATTTTTGGTGGTTAATGTTTATATACCACCAAACTTTCAATCCTCAACACAATATTGATGTGTGGGACCAAACTAGTTGTAAAGATGGATGTTATTTTGGTGAAGTATCAGATAGATACAGTTTTCCTAGGGGGATACCTCAACGCCTGTATTGCCAACTTTGATCATTTATCTATGTTGCAATCGATAGTTATCTAGGTGACCTTGGAACAAGAAAGTCAATCGACATTGTTTTAAATAGTGCTGGAAGGCAGTTGATTGACTTTGTTTCTAATAATAACCTGTTAATTTTAAATGGTAGGATGAAGGGAGATCTAGAGGGCAACTGTACTTATTTTTCATTAGTAGGAAGAAATGTTATTGATTATTTTCTAATCTCCTCAGAGAGTTTTTTATATTTTCATTCCCTTACTGTAATAATGAGATCAGAAAGTAACCATTGAGCACTAGCAGTGAAAGTCGATACGATGGGAAATAAAAAAAGGGCTGAAACAAAAGATTGTCATCCAATTCATTTAGGAGTACGAGGTAGATTTAAATTATTGTTAAAATCATTAAATAAGGCTAGGGTATGTGATATTATTTATTCTCCACAGATGGTCTCTCTATTTTCACTTGCACAAAATCTATCTTCTGTCCAAAACACTTATAAAGAACTTGAGAATGCCTCCAAATGATCAGTTCTAAAATATATAATTTTAAGACCGAATCAACCATCTCTTCTTCCTGGTTTGACAGCCAGTGTAGTAGAAAAAAACATAATTTAGGGAAAATCATTAGATATACCAAGAAGTTTCCATCAAAGGAAAACTTTGCATATTTTAAAAAAAGCTAGGAAATCATAACAGAAATTTCTTAAATTAAAAAAGTTTGATTACATACAAAATCAATGGGTCATAATGCAAGAAATTATTGCTTCCAATGACACAAAAGCCTTTTGGCAAATGGTATCAAAGGAGGCAAACATGAGCCAATCTTCTTTAGCAGTGTATATTCCCAAAGAAATCTAGGTTACTCACTTTAAACATTTCTTTTACTACAGATCTACAACTGTTCAACTCTCAATCAATGCCATTTTGGACCTCATCTGTTAATTATGAGCCTCTGATTGTTACTTTTAGTGATGTGGAATGTATTATCTCAAAAACAGCTAATAATAAAGCACCTGGTCTGGATTCCATCCCTGGGGAAACTTACAAGAACCATAAAAATGATTGGTACCATTCTTTGTAAATTTTTTCAACCTATGCCTTAAAGAGAGGTTCATCCCTCATTCATGGACCAAAAATGTAATTGTTCCTTTACACAAAAAAGGTTCATATCAATCTCCTTCAAATTATCATCCTATAAGTTTTCTTGATATTAGTTGTAAATTATTTTCTGGAATACTTCTAGAAAAACGTCAAACATGGGTTGACAATTGTAGTCTGCTTTCTAAATTTCAAGTACGCTTCTGCCATGGTTGTTCTACATTAGATAATATATTCACTTTGGCTCATTTAATAGAGAACTATAAGTCCTATAGGAAAATGAAAATGTATGCATTATTCATAGATTTTACAGCAGCATTCAATTCCGTGGTGAGAGAATCTTATGGAATATACTTTATAAAATAGGCCTCTCATTAGAAATACTTAATCCTATCATTCTACAGTATTCCAATATGTACACTGCAGTAAGATATGACAATAATGGCAATATTACTGAATACTTTCCCACTAATAAGTGTGTCAAGAAGGGGTGTCTTTTGGCCCCTTTATTATTTAATATCTATATTGTAGTGTCAGTGGCTCAGCAGGTAGCGCACTCACCTCTGAAGCCAGGAGATCAGAAGGCTGTGGGTTCTATCCCCACATCAGGCACTTGGGTTAATATCCAAATACTGACACTACAGTGCAGCATGAGGGGGGTGCTGCACTCCTGAGGTGCCTTCTTTCGGATGAGACATTAAACTGAGGTCCCATCTGCCTGTTCTGGTGGTAGTTCAGATGGATGTTAAAGATCCCATGGCACTTCTCAAAAAGAGTAGGGGTAGTTTTATTGAAATAACATCGCATACAGAATTGAAAATTAAACAACTCAAAATAACATATACAACCAAAAAAATCATACTTAACTGTGAACAAGAACCCTTTTTCCATTCCCTCCCTTCTTGCCCAAATTTAAACTAAATCCCAAATCATAATTTTATACCTCCTCGTCATCATTTTCCAAAAGCCATAAATATCTTTTACATATTACTTCACTAAAGTAAACAATAACAGTAACACCTTATAGCTCAGAAGGAAATAATTTATATTTAATAAAAACCCTTTCCACCACCTTTGTACCTTCTGAGGTGCTACACTCTTTATATCTTTTTCATACATGTGCCTCATAGCTTAATACACCAAAACTTGTACTGTGTCATATGACATTATACTCTGGTTCAACACCCAGTTACATCTAGCTTGCCATAAACTGAATTTCATGCAGCAAAGAAAAATCATTAAAGTATCATGATGAAACCTGGATCCCAACATGGAATACTGACCCAAAACAAGAAATTCATACAACATAGTGGTAAACCATGTCATATTCTATTTTGCTGCCAAAAAAAATCCACAAGTTACTAGAATAAGAACAGGTAAATAAATAATGCTCCATTGTCTCCTCCAAGTTAATACAGTCCTGGTAGGGACACTGTCATTCATTTAAAGTTTTATGCTTTGCATTTCCCCTTATCTGTATTCTCCCATAGACTGAGAGCCAAAGATGTTCCCACCTATGAGGGGGAATCCTAGAGTTAATCAATTGTGCAATTACCAAAGTATTCTAATCCAGTAAGCAGTGTTTAAAACTAGGACCAGTAAGGAAACATTGTGCCATCACTGTCTGATATAAATGTCAACCTGACAGGGACAATACTTGCTGTTTTGTTAAATTCCACTTATATCATTTAGAAACTGCTGTTTAAAAAACTCCAGAACATGCAAATGATTCCCCAATTTTGGTGGCACCACCCCCAAGCTTTAAAATACCGAGCTAAATTTATCTTACACCAGAAAGGTTTGAGGGGGTATCTTCTGCCCCTAGTCCACATTTCACTGTCTGTGAGAAAAATAATGTGTGGAAAAAATATAACTGAATAAATCATTCCCAGTCCTCTTTGATGAACAGGAAGACACATAAAATACCTTTGTATAGGATTCAACCTGCTTCCCCACAACATTTGAAAAAAGAGACTATTTATTTTAGTTTCAAGCATCTGTGGTGGAGGAAATAACATAGTAACATAGAGCAACCCAGGAATCAGAATTTTTTTTATAATTTGAATCCTTTTCAATTTTGATAGACTCCATTTTTTCCATCTATTAACTTTCAATTCTAATTTGGACAAGGATTGTTCCCAATTTACTAATTGCTGTGCCTTCCTCTGTCTCTTCCCAGTTGAAGCTCCCTGCCCAAAGCACTCAGTTGAGCGCCAGGGCTACGCTCTGCCAGCGGGCGGTCGGCAACTGCTAGGCCACCTCCAGGGACCACGAAGCTGGGAGGGACAGCGAGGGAAGGTACGGGAAAGCTGCGGCCAATCAGAAGGTAAGCGCTCTCAAGGCATCGCAGCCGATTGGTCCCCCTGCTCCATTGACTTGCATTGACTAAAAATTACACTGCCAAAAGCTGTTTTTGGGGTTTGAAAATATTGCTAAATTGTGCAAAAAAGGGCGGTTTTGCTTGCAAAGTGGGAAATCTAAGGGGCAAATGTTAAAGAAACTGTGTTTAATGTGATTACAGCCTTTAGTGTGTTTTCAAGTGGGCCAGACGCTACAGTGCCTCAGTCCCCCACAGCCTTTTGTTGTGTAAATTTTTTATCACTCTGCCCAGCAGAAACACTTGTTTCTGCTATTTTACTAATTGCTGTGCCTTCCTCTGTCTCTTCCCAGTCGAAGCTCCCTGCCCAAAGCACTCAGTTGAGCGCCGGGGCTATGCTCCGCCAGCAGGCAGCCGGCAACCGCTAGGCCACCTCCAGGGACCATGAAGCTGGGAGGGACAGCAAGGGAAGGTACGGGAAAGCCGCAAAATTTTTGCCCACCCGCTCTTCCCCCTCCTTGTGTGTTACATTTATAGGCATCTTCCCGCCGAATCTCATCTCCCGCCCCCAGTGCCACACTAACCAATAATTTGTCTCATTGCCCCTGCTGTGCCACCAAATCAGCAGCCCTTCCTTACTGTTCTCCCTGTAGCTACACTATCGATTTTCAGCTTGTTAGTCACCAATACCGCTTTCACAATGGGGAGATTCCTTTGGCTATATCTTTCTCTATCATTCGAGATGTTCGATGAGAAAGATATCCCCCCCAGTCAATACCACACTAAAAAATGTGACCCACCTTCCTAGCCTCTCTGATTCACCTTTACTGGAATACGACCAGATCCTCACATATGCCCTACCGATGCCACATCACAATCAGTGGGGTAACCTCCATAAAGGGACACAAACTGTCATGTGTATATTCTGCTCGATGCTCCATTATTGGGTATACAGTTCCCCATTATGCCTGACCTCCAAACTACTACTTAGTGACTCAGTACGAAGCCATAACCCCCGATTGGAATACCTCAAAACAGTGGCCGCTGAATAAGAAAAGGAGGGCCAAAGACAGTCCCCTCTTCCTATCTCTTGAAGCCCTTATGAAACTCCTATTCTTTTTGCTGATCTGTATTGGAAATGTAGAAATCAACCCAGGCCCTCCTGAGTGTATCACCTCACCAGCAGACCTAGCCTCAACCAAAGGCCTAAGTTTTCTACATATCAATGCATGCAGCCTCCTAAAAAAGCTTACATTGATACAAGCCTGGGTTGCCCATACCCTGCCAGACTTTCTTGTGGTGTCTGAGACATGGCTCAAACCCGCCACAGCAGATAGGGCTGTAAATTTACCCAACTATCAAATATTCAGAGCGGATTGCCAGACAAGGGGCGGTGGAGTAGCTATATATGTAAAATCTAGTATATCTGTATCCTGCCTTAATGCAACATCTATGCCCAAAGAATTCGAATGTATATCCCCCTCAAAGTAACTCCAATACGGCAGCTTTTCAGCTAGTTGGCTGCTATAGGCCTTCCTCTACTGATCACAAGCTTCTAACCCACCTGGTGAATCTGATCAAACTGGGCACTGAAGAAATCATAATCCTAGGTGATCTAAATCTAAATTGGCTTTCCAAGGCAGCAGTACCATTAGTTTCATTCTGTAATACACTCGGGTTCTCACAACTGATAAATGAGCCAACAAGAATCAACTTAAAGAATAGAAGCAACAGCACATTACTTGACATCATTCTGGTGAATAAGCCCCACCTATTCACGCACACTGGAGTGCTTTTCAGTGACATAAGTGACTACTGCCTCATTGCAGGAGTAAGATCATCCAGCAAATCAGCACCCCCAGCAAAATTCCTACGGAGGAGATCCAAGAAAAAAACTTCAATATTGAGGGATATCTCCATGATCTAACTCATTCTACAAGATGGCAAGAGTTTTACCTAGCACACTCTGTGGAAAAAGCACATCAGGTGTTAAACAGCATAATACTAGGTGCCCTTAACACTCATGCACCAATCACTAGTGTTCGAATAAAAAACAAATCTTGCCGCTGGTTTTCAGCTGACCTTAAATCTGCACTGCTGGAGAGAGACAAGCTATGGAAACTGGCGAGGAAGACCAAGAACCCAAATGACTGGGCGATGTTTAAGAAAGCCAGAAATAGCTGTACCAGGAAAGTACGGGATACAACAGCTGCCTTTTATAGGGCTGAACTTGACTTCTCCTACCACAATCCTGCTAGGTTCTGGAGCACCATTAAGGGTATTTTAGGACAGGACTCTAGCACCTCACTACCGACTCAATTGCACACCAATAAGGGGTACAATCTCAGACAGAATGGAAGTACTGGATGCTTTCAATAGTCACTTCACAACTGCTGGCCTTGCTTTTGACACCTCTCCAGCTAATCTGCTACATGCACAACTAAGCTCCCAGCACACTGGAGCTCAGAGAACTGATTCTTCCTTCTCCTTCAAACTGATCCTGTTGAAGCAAGTAGAGGATCTAATGTTGCAAATGGATATAAAAAAAAGCACAGGGGCAGACTCCCTTGACCCCTACTTTCTAAAGATTGCAATATAAGCACTTGCAGTTCCCTTAACACATCTTTTTAATCTGTCATTAATCTCTGGTTCTAGTCCTACAATGTGGAAAACAGCTGAAGTGTTTCCCCTGCTAAAATCAGGGGACCCCATGGACCTCAACAATTATAGGCCTATATCCATTCTTCCAGTGCTATCCAAGCTGCTAGAGAAATTAGTGAGCATCCAGCTAAGAGAATACCTTGAAGATGCTAATCTCTTAAATCTAGCTCAATCTGGGTTACGAGCTAGGCATAGTACTATCTCTGCACTGGCCAAAGTTACAAATGACTGACAAACCGAATTGGATAAAAAGAACAGTGTCTGTGCTGTATTTCTAGATCTCAGCAAGGCATTCGACCAGTGGACCATGAGCTGCTACTCTCTTCCTTGCATTCCATAGGCTTGGACCCACCCTCCCTTAAGTGGTTCAGGTGTTACCTTATGGATAGGTCACAGCAAGTGAAAGCTGAAGGTGATCTATCTCCACTAAAACCACTTCTAAGAGGAGTTCCGCAAGGATCTATCCTGGGCCCTATCCCGTTTGCCATTTACATTAATAATATTGACTCAAACCTCACCAAAGCCACTGTTCACCTGTTTGCAGATGACACAGTTTTGTATGTCAGCAACCCATCACCTGCAATAGCTCATGAAATTCTACAAGCAGAATTCCCCTTATTACAACATCAACTACTGGAAAAAAAGCTTCTTTTAAATGCAAAGAAAACAAAAGCAATGTTTTTCTCCAACCAAAGCTATACAAATACCTCTTCACTAAACAATCTCCCCCAGCTATCCACTATCCTTGGAGAAAGCCTGGACTATGTAGAAAAACTCAAATATTTGGGTGTGTGGATAGATAGCAGGCTTGATTACACACATCACATTGAAGAACTTCTGAAAAAACTTCACCAGAGGCTTGGCCTATTCTTCAGAATAAAACACTTCCTAACCAGAGACTCGAAGATGAGGTTGGTCCAGGCCACTTTTCTTTCAGTTATTGACTATGCAGATTTCCTTTACAGTCACTGCCCCATCTCATATCTAAGCAAATTGGATACACTGTACCACAGAGCATTAAGGTTCATAACAGATCTTCCATTTAACACTCATCACTGCTCTCTCTATGCTGCAGTCGGTTGGGCATCCCTACACCTCAGAAGTAGAAATGCTGCACTATGGATTTACAGAGCGTTATCTAGGAAGCTTCCAAATTATATTTTAGACTGCTTCACATAGGCCACAGCTAGCTCCTATGCCCTAAGAAGCAACAACTTCATCATGCTCAAGGTGCCTAAAGTCAACACCCGGCAAGGGATGTCTGCAATCAGCTATTCTCTAACTATGGCATGGAATGCTTTACAGAAGTCCCTGAAGCTGATCAATCTTATACCTCTAGCATCCTTTAAACAGCTTTGCATAAGTCTCTTCTCAGGGAAATGCAACTGCTACCACAAGCTCTAGTCTATTCACATTCCTTACCCTCCCCCTTCCAGACAACTATCATAATTTGCAACTCATTTCCCATAACTTATCCCCACAATTCTCCCTCCCAGGCAGCCCTCATTTTATGGTACTTCAGTTCCCTATAACCTTATCTACACTGATCTTGCTACCCCGGCTATAATCTTCTCCCACTAATTCCTTGCCCTTACCCCAGCCCTTATTACTCCCTTACACCTCCTAGTATTAGCCCCAGCCCCTGTCTGAGTCCCCTATACCCTCCCTTCCATGTTTTTTACCAGAGGCTATGATCACCACTTTCTCATTCACTCAAACACTGTGTCTCCTTGTCTGCATTGGCTTGCCCTGCAACTTGGAAATTTTTGGGTGCCTTATGTTGAGTGTATGCCTTGATTCCTCCACTGGGATATGTATATACTGTATTATCTAGTGTACTTTTCTTATGTCCTACCTTGTCCTGTTATGCTTTAATCAACTTCTGTCTTTTGATTATGTATATATAATTGTTTTAAATGTATCTGTTTATGTACCAACTATTGAACCTTGACCTTATCAGGTCCATCTTGCAAATGAACTCAACTCAATGATGTTCACCTGAATAAATAAAGATTTGATTGATTGATTGATTGATTGATTGAATTTAAAGTAGCCAAATTCTGGGGTCCAAAAGTAATCCCAAGGATTTTAAGGGGTTCCTTAGAAATCCGAAGACCAGCTAACTGAAGGGAGTTAGGATTACCCACACCAATAAACAATCCCCTACTTTTGTTTATATTCAACCTAGAGTTTGACACACATGCAAATTCAGACATCATTTGTAAAAAAAATAGGGAATTGGGTATAATCCGAAAAAAAGACGCACATCATCTGCATAAGCCTGCAGATGCAAATCTTTCTTAATTCCAGTGCTTATAATCCCTTACCATCTAGGTGAATCCATTAAAATGTGTAAAAAGAGGTCTAAGGAAAACACATAGACTTAGCGGACAACATTGTCGCACCCCTACATGGATTTTAAATCCACTAGTAAAAGATCCCCTTATAACTGGATATACCACAGTGGAAGAATACAGTAATTGAATATATTGTACAAGTGCCTCCTGAAATTCCATAATATTGCAATACCGAAAATAAATACAAATGGGACACCCAGTCAAATGCTTTTTCATGATCCACTGAAATGATGGTACCATGCTTCCCTGAACAGGATAAAAAAATCAATCACATCCCTAATGATCATGAGGGCATGTTGTATTTTCTGGGAAGGAAGCCCAACAAATTGTACCGAAGAGATAACCCATCTAGTTAATATTTTCAGCCTATTATTCAAAATATGAGCCAACAGTTTATAATCAGTGTTGATAATGGTTATTGGTCTCCAGTTAGTAATTAACTATATATCTCTGGATTTAAATATATATATCAAAATACCTTCCAGAAATGAGAATGATATTGCATTTTTTTTAAATAATCAAGCACTGGTTCTAGGCAGTCTGAGAGTTCAGTAACAAATGTCTTATAAAATTCTATAGGTAAACCATCTAATCCAGGAGATATACCTGATGTAATACTATTAATAGTCGATATAATATCGTGATTAGTAATTTAGAAATCTCCAGTTTCAGAACACAGGGGAATACATTGAAGAGTTATTTGCCCCAGAAATGTGGCAATATCTTGAGCCTTAGGAGCAAATTCAGGCTCCATAATAGCATTATGTTTTTTTATTATTCTATATAAATCCTGCTCTGAATTACATAATACCCCTTGAGGAGCCATTAAAGAATCAATTTCAGTATTATCCCAGAAGTGTTTATAAGCCTGATAGGGGTCTCCCACCGGGGTCTTTTTTACACCATTTTGAAATAAAATGTTCATGGTTCTTGCCCAATCATATTGATAAATCAACATTTGTTCTTTTATCATTTTAATTTGCTCTGAATATTTGTAGTTAGATGTGCTGGACCATGAAAACAATTTAAATAATTGCTGCCTTAAAGAAAGATAGTTTAAAAAACTCTCATTTTCTTTACATTTTCCATATTGTTTTAACCAATTTTTAAAATCCAATTTAGTATCCAGCCACCACTGACCAATATCTGTATATAAAAAATATACTGAACATCTAGCCTTAATTATATCCCTTATTCCTTGCTGAACCCAGGTTTCCTCTAGAACAGTAGTATTTAACTTCCATCTGGGAAATGACATCTTTAGGCATGGTGTATCAGTAAAAGAAACAAGTACAGCCACATGATCTGAAAATTCTACTGGGTACGTTTGCATTGTAGCTCATGGAAGATTTCTAGAAATGAATACATGATCTATCAAGGATACATATTTACCTCACTTAAATGTAAATTTTGGACCTTTGACCTGAAAGTCAGTACAGTTTAAAAAGTCCGCAGAGATCACCATTTCTGACCAAGCATTGGAACCACAGTAAACTTTCCCTCTTGATTTTGACCTAATCACTTGAGATTTTACCTAGCAATTGAAATCACCACATAAAAAATATGATAGGAGGCTACCAAATACGGTCTTACTGCATTAAACAATGTTACTCTATTTGCGTTTGTTTGGGGTCCATAGACATTAATCAAACAACAGGTCATTGTTTTCCATACCCCATCTGGTAACAGTGCCCTTCCTGGCACAAGATCAACAAGTTTCAGAAGTCTGAATGAAAATGAGTTAAATAAAATGCCTATACCATCCGCACTTGCTTGGCCAAAAGACCAATATGAAGGCCCCCAGGCCCATTCCCCCTAAAAACTTCTTATATTATCCAATGAAAAAACCCAAGTCTCCTGAAGGAAACAGATGTCTAACTTAACATGTCTTACAAAGTCAAAAACTACCTGACGCTTCTCGGTATTCAATAAACTATGTACATATAATGTACCAATTTTAAAGGACATCAGAAGTTATGTAGTATGTATACATACATTAATTTTAATTTATTTTTCTTCTTTTTTTCTTTTTTCCTTTATACCCCACAGAATCTGGTTTCTGGACCTCCACTTCCAGCTCTCTAGATTGAGTATCCCCTTCATCTTGTTCCATTTTGGAATCCCCCCATTCAGGGGCCAAAATAGCAAATAGATTTGGAGAATTCACATTCCCACCGGGGGGAGGGGGGGAATAGAAATAGATCTTATATTCCTTAAAGGCCTATGTCTTTGTTGTGGAAAATCTGGCACAGGGGGAGGTCCGATAGACTGTACTGGATCATTATAACGGACAGGAGTTAAAATTTCCTGTCCAGAAACTAATAAAGGGTCCTGTGGAACTAATGGAACAATTTTCTCCTTTTTTATCCTAACCACCTTTTCTATGAGAACCTCTGTTTCAGTGGGACATGGAGGATGGGGTTCTGGATTAGGGACCTTTGGGAGAGGTATCTCCTGCAATCCTGCTGAATCCTGACTTGTTGAATAAGCAACTCAGGACTCACACATGCGGCAGCATTCTTGGCAGCCCAAGGACAATCCTTAAAAGCATGTCCAAAATCCTCACAGAGGTCACATTTTGTATATGAAGCACATTGAAAGGAAACATGACCCAGTTCCCCACAATTATCACACCAGGGCCTATCGCAAGTACTGGAAATGTGTGTTCTGGATCCACATTAATAGCAGGCTCAAGGTTGTCACACATAAAAACACACACCCCGGTCTCTTCCCAACATAAATGAATTTGGAATGTGAGTTATCCCAGTCTCTGTACTCCATAGCTTCACCTTATATTTCCACCCCCAGTCCAAAACATCTCAGCATCAAGGATGGTCTCAGGATCCCCCAATAAATCACATTTTTGTGACAACCAATAAGTGATGTCAGCCACATGCACCCCCTCGTTTCTAAACATAACTGTTACAAATTTAACTAAAGGTTTAGACAATGGAATAACCACAAATGGAGTCCAAATAGGAGAGTACTTCACTTGGGTGTAACGTTCCCAAAATAAATCCCAAAAATGAGCTGAACGAAAGCTCACACTGAAGTTGTCTTCCTTGGAGATGTTTATAAATGCAAACACCTCCAGAGGGGAAAACTGCAATGATTCCTTCAATAAGATTTTTCTCACAAAATGTCTATCCAGTCTCTCTTCCATGCCCCCTTTGCATTGAATCTGAACCGCATTCCATCTGGGGGCTGTCTCTTTTTCAATATTGGCAAACAATTCAGATAACAGCGGTTTTTGGTACTTCCTTTTGTCCTGGTGTATATCATTATCCCTTACAGGATCTTCCTTCATATCATTTTCATTTGAATTGGGATCCTCAGGCTCTACCCCCGCACATGGGATGGTACTGGCCTAGGTTCACCACCAGTTCTTGCCTCCTGGCCGATCCTAGAATCTTTGATTTGCTTTTCACTATTATTGGTAGATTTTAAAATGTTACTGTTTTGAGGCCCCGGAGCCCAGGTAGGGGAATTAGGGCTAAAGGGTAATCTTATGTCCCATGTTGGATCTGGAAGCCATACCCCCTGGGGCTTGCTTCCATCCCGATTCACTGAGGACCTTGTCTGGAGACTAAACCTCTTCAGAGGAAACAGGGTCTGGACATAAGGAAAATGCCTTTTGGATTGCAGAAGCAATTGATACATTTTTATCAGGAGTTAGTTTATCAACTACTTGTTTTTTTACATTAATCCCTGAAAGTCCAATGTCTATATGGCGTTTTGCAAAGGCCATTGCTAGCCCCTTCTCCTTTTTGTCTTCTTTCTGGCCAGTTTTGGCTGTTTTTTCCTCGACAGGGAAGGAAAATTGAGTGGCCATGGCTTGAGACTCTGGTTTGTTGGACTGAAAAATAATTAAATCAGCATCTTTTGGATTATCCGTGAAAGAAGCAGCCAGAACTGACACAAACCCAGATATTTTTGACAAGGGTTTTACTGCTGTCTCAATTAGGCGAGTAGATTGTGGGCCTAGGTTACTTTGACCTAAATCAGCACTAATAGGTATCGTAGCAATCATGGGGGAACATTGATCCATTTTTATTTTCTCAATAATAAAAGTCAGATTCCCAGGGCTTGGCTTTAGGCACACGCTGTTATCAGCGTTGAGACTGCCAGCCAGCTTACTGTCCCCAATTTCTGCATACTTGTCATTGCTACAAATTGAGTGAACTGATGACTCACCCAGCCCTGACTGGGCCTTTGATCCTTCCACATCAGCAGGAATTCTGACAGGCTTCACTGCCACAGTGTCATTCAGGCTGTTACCTCGCAAGTCTGCCAGCTGGGCTTGCAATCTAAATTTCTCTTGAGCATGCTGAATCTCTTCTTTATTAAACAGAAGTTGCAACACTCGCTCGGTCTCCTCTAAATCTTTAGGATTTCCCACTTTATTTTCTCCAGTTTCATTCACAGTACTAAGATCCTCTGTAGAAAAAAAATTTAACTGGATTGTTCCCCCATCTTCTGAGTGCAGTAAATTTTCAACAATTGCATCCATTTCAATCATTTTGTCAGCGTTAGAGACAACCGTCTCCCCTAGTCCTTGCACGTCCATCCTCTCAGCTTGCAAGTCAGGACTGGCCATTGCTTTGGCCAAAGTTTTACCCTACTGTCGAGTAGAGAAATTTCCCCAGTGCCCTGGCCAAATTCCCCCCATGCACTAAAATACCACCAACAGCTTAATCTGGTTCAAAGTCAGTTGGCATTCATCTGTATTCCCCTTCCCCAGGTCATGCCTGAAAATAGGCAGAATTTGTCTAGTGCACTTACCCGGCCAACAAAAATGAAATAAATAAATAAATAAATACATATTGACTCCTTACTCTCTTTTGATGCACCTTTATCCCTAGATTCTCCTAAAATGAATAATGTACATATTCCCATTTTAGCCTGTGTGGATGATTTGATACTGCTGTCCCTTTCTACTATAGGATTGCAAAGGAAATTGTATCAGGTTAAAATAAAATGCGATCAGCTTCAATTAGGAATTAATTTAAATAAAACCAAAGTTATGGTTTTTGGTAATCAATCTCTTTTTCCAAGTATTTATATGGATAAACATCTTATTGAGGTAGTTCCATCATGGACTTATTTGGGAATGACATTTACATCAAATGGGCCATGGATCACTCTCGTAAAACATCAGGTTACCAAGGCCAAGTATATTGCAAAGGCATTGCTGCAATTAAACTTCAGGTTTGGCGGTTACTCAGTGTTGCCTGCCATTAGTTCGGGGGAAGCCAAGATTACTCCACTTCTCCTTTATGGTGCAGATGTGTGGGGAACTAAAGAATTGTCCAGCTTAGAACTCCCATTATCTTATTATTACAAGGCTATCTTACAAGTCCCTCTCTCTACTTCTAATCCAGTTGTACGCTCTGAGTTGGGAAGAATCTCGGTGACAACTATAGTGAGTCTAAGACTGGTCTTATATTGGTTGAGAATTATTAATAGTAAAAAAATGATGATATTCCATCTCTTTGTCTAGTTGAGAAAAGTGTATGGCTTACTAGAGGTTTTTACTCCCCTTGGTTAAAAAAGCTGATTACCACTCTTAAGAGTATTAACTTTTATCATTTATGGAAAGATTAACTGGGGGGGGGATAACCATATCCAAGCAATATAGAATTAAAATAAAAGAAAAAATCTTTGGGTTGGCACAAAAGAAACAAATGGAATTAGTCAGAGGACAAAGACAGGCAATCTGGTTTAGTCAAAATAAAATCGATTCAGGCATTGATAATTATTTATTATTCCCTATATCTCTGAGAATTCATAAAATGCTTACATGGAAAGGTTTAGAATTGTCACCTCCAAATAAATGTATTTTAATAATTTAAGACAAATGATGGCTCTATAGAATCGCACTGTTTATGTAACAGATGTTTTCAGGAAACATTGAATCATATTATAGTACAATGTCCCCTATATAATTATTGTAGATATCTTCAGTTAAAACAAAGTTTATCAAGATATGTGAGTGTAAATTATGAGCCTGTATTTCTCTTAATGCATCCCATGATCTTGGAAGATGCAATTATGATTGCCAAATGTATTGCTTCTGTCATTAGTTTAAAACAAAGAACTATAAGGAGTGCAATAGATAACAGAGATGTAAATTAATTGTATAGATTTGGTATAACAACTATTCTGGATAAAGATATTTATACCACTTGATGTGCAATCTTATCAAATGATGAATTTTAATCGATGTCATAATAATTTTTATCTTTTTGTAATGTCCAAACTATTTAGCATTGGATGAACAATAAAAATATGATGATGAATATAGAAACATTGTGATCTATTTTCAAGCCAGTTGTTTATACATCTTACTATTTGTTTATTAATTCCTAAATTTATCAGTCTATGGACCAAGTTATAATGAGGCACCTTGTCAAAGGATTTAGAGAAATCTAGTAAAATGACATCAGTGGGTATACTGGTGTCCAAAATTTACTTATTTGGTTATAAAAGGTTATAGGATTGGTAGAACAAGATCTTCCCGCCATGAAACATACTAACATACTAAAATGCCAGCAGAATAGGCCTAATGGTCTTTCATGTCTGCTCATTTGGTCACCCCCCACCCAGGGAGCTGACCTTGCTGCCCCCCTCACCTTCTCTGGCTTCTCCCTTCCCAGTTCCAGATATTCTCACTGCATTGGATTTTGCTTCCAGAACCCTTCCCCTGTACCTGTCCCATCCCCTCTTGAACCCCTCCACCATCTCTGCCTTCACCAGCCCCTTAGGCAGTGCATTCCATGGTTCCACCACCCTCTCAGTGAAGTAGCACCTCCTCCTTTCTCCCCTGAATCTTCCCTCCTCCAGCTTCCACCCATGCCCTCTAGTGGCCCCCTCCTCCTTCCTTCAAAGAACCCTGACTGTTCCTCCCCTATTTACCCCTTCATGTACCTGAAGACCTCTATCATGTCCCCCAGTCCCTTCTCTCTTCCAATGTGTACATATTTAGCTCTTCGAGCCTCTCCTCATAGGTCCTGTCCCCCAAGTCCCAAATCATTTTGGTTGCCCTCCTTTGGACCCTCTCCAGGAGTTTAATGTCCCTCTTTAAGTGTGGCCTCCAAAGCTGCACGCAGTACTCGAGGTGTGGCCTCACCAAGCAGAAATACAGAGAGAGTATCAGTTCCCTCCTTCTGGAGGTGATCCCCCTAGCGATGCATCCCAGCATCCTGTTGGCCTTGGCTGCTGCCCTCCTACAAGTCTCCGAGTTGTTCGTCTTGACATCCACCACCACCCCCAGGTCCCTCTTAGCCATCGGGACTTATAGCATTCCTCCCCCAGGGTGTACACTTGGCCCAGGTTTCTGGCCCCCAGGTGCAGTACCTTGCATTTCCCTGCATTGAACCTCAGCTTCCACTTTCTAGACCATCTTTTCAGAGCCTCCAGGTCCCCCTGTAGGGCCACCCTCCCCTCCTCCCCATCCACCACCACCCCCAGTTTTGAGTCATCCGGAAAGAGACTCCTCTCACTCCTGATACCTGTCCTTATGTCAGAGACATAGGCTTTGAACAGAAGGGGCCCAAGGACTGATCCTTGTGGGACCCCACTAATGACCCTCCTTGGGGATGAGACTATCCCGCCGACTACAGAGCTGTTGAGTCTGGTCCTAGAGCCAATTGCCTAACCATCTGATCATCTGGTTCCCCACCCCCATTTCTCTCAGCTTATCTAATAGGCCCACGTGAGGAACAGAGTCAAATGCCTTGCTGAAGTCTAGAAAGAGGACGTCCACTGGTCTACCCAGGTCCAAGGCACTCGTCACCCAGTCATAGAACTCCACAAGATTTGCCTGACATGATTTCCCCTGGATGAATCCATGCTGTCTATCATCAAGGCACCCTGACTTTTCCAGGTCCCCCCCAGCCTCTCCTTGAAAATTCCCTCCATCACCTTGCCCACCCCCAATGTCAGGCTGACAGGCCTGTAGTTCTCTGCCACCTCCCTTGATCCCCCCTTGTGGATGGGCACTATATGCACCACCTTCCAGTCCTGGGGTATCCACCCTGTCCTCAGAGAGATGGTGAAAAGCTCCTCCAGGGGTTTCAACAGGACATCCGCAAGTTCCTTCAGCACTCTGGGATGTAATTTATCTGACCCTGGTGCTTTCTCCGTCTTAAGGGACCTGTGGGCTTCCCTCACTCTCTCTCTCTCTCTCTCTCTCTCTGCTGTGATTTCCACTTTGGCTACCTCTTCTCCCTGCTTAGTCTTCCCCCCTCCTGCCAGTGATGCCTCCCCCTCTCCCCAGACCTGCCAATCGGTAAGGGTCCCCCTTCTCAGTATCACTGTCTCCTCCCATGTATGATGCAGCACACCCATTTTTCTTGTTGAAAACTGAGGTGAAGTACTCATTTAGTACCTCAGCCTGCTCCCCCAGGTCTGGTGCCCATCTCTCCCCTGTTTTAATCCTGCTAATCTGCCCCTTCACCCTTCGTTTTTCTCCAGTGTATCTAAAGAACCCCTTGTTCCCTCTCCTAATTTCCCTGGCCAAGTTCTGCTCCTTCCTTGCCTTAGCCACCCTCACCACCCTAGTGGCCCTTCAGCCATCAGCTCGTACTCCCCTTGATCCCTTTCACTCCTTGAGCACTTGAATTGCCTATAGGCTGCCTCCTTTCCCCGCACCACTTCCTGGACCTCCCTGGTCCACCAGCAGGGTTTTCCGGCCCTACCACATTTTTGTCTTACTCTTGCACAGGTGCTGGTAGCATCCTGCACCCCTCTCCTGATGATTTCCCACCTACTATCAGCATCCATGTCTGACCCAATCCCATCCAAATGCTCCTTAAGGATCCTTCCCATTTCCTCAAAATCTGCCCCCCTGAAGTCAGTTACCTCTGTCTTTGTGCAGCCTTCTACCCCTCATAGATCCAGGCAGAACCAGACCGTGGCATGGTCGCTCCCCGCCAATGGGTCCCTTACCTCCAGGCCCCCAGTCTTGTCACTGTCTGCCAGGACCACATCCAGTACCTGTGCCTCCCTGGTCGGTTCCCCCACCTGCTGAGTTAGGAACGCATCTTGAAAGACATCCAACAACCTCTGTTCCCTGGTCACCGAGGATGTCATAGTCTCCCAGTCTGTTCCTGGCATGTTTAAGTCCCCCAACACCACCACCCTTCCCCTGCCCAGTCTGCAGTGTCTCCCAACATCTGCCACCAGACTCTCCTGCAGCTCCTCCGCCAGTGCAGGGGGTCTATACAAAACTCCTATTTTTATTCTCTTGCCCCCCATCTTGTTATCAAGGTGACCCAAATCGCTTCCAAGGTTCCCTCCGCCTTCTCTACTCCCCCTATGCCAATGCAGTTTTTGACTATCATTGCTACACCTCCTCCCCTTCCCTCCCCCTGTCCTTCCTGAACATAGTGTAACCCTCCAGGTTTAGGTCCCAGTCGTGTCCTGTGGTAGCCCAGGTCTCAGTAACTGCTGCCACATCCACCGCTCCCTCAGTTAGCATCGCCTGGAGCTCAGGCATTTTATTGCCCAAGCTCCTGGCATTTAGCAGGACTACCTTCAACCAAGCTGATTTTTATCTACTAGGCCTGCATTTTCTAGAAATAGTTCTAACCTTTCTTTTAATTAAATGTTCCATAATTTTACCACAATGGGAGGTAAGACTAATAGGTCTGTAATATGAAACATCCCCTCTATGACTTTCTTATGAATAGAGACTGCACATCTCCAGTAGGGTTTCCACCTACCCTGATTTTCACAGGATAGTCCTGATTTGGGCAGCTATGTCCTGCAAAAAAACATGAAAAATACTAAGGCCCAGATATTCAAAAGGGTTGCGCATGGCGCAACGGTGTTGCGCCATGCACAACCCACTGATTCACCCTGGAGCGATATTTAAAGGGGAAAAGTCGCCGCACAAATCACGATGCCACTCGGGCATCAGTATGTATGCGGGCACAGGTGGCGGGCGCGTCGCCATAAACTGCACAGCCCAATATTCAGCCCAGGCCATGCAGAGTTACAGGTGCAACCTTACCTGCGCCTGCACAAAGTTAAGCCAAAAAAAAAGGAACAAGTCGAGGGCCACCCACAGGTGAGCTGCCGCATTGCAGGGCACAACACAGCAGCTGCCACCTGTGGGTGGCCATCTGCTGTTCCCGCTGCACCTGGTGGCACCCCCCATGCCCCGATCATGGGTATAACAGTAACCTGCCCAAGTAGCCTGATCGCGGGCATCAGACCCCCCCAAAGTCCAATATCCCTGGTGGTCCAATGGACCGTGTGTAGCCAGTCATGGGCATAGCAGGGTGTCCCCCAGCCCGATAGCCCGATCGTGGGCCATGCCTTCCTAACCCCCCTCCCCAGTGGCCGGTCATGGGCATAATGTAACCCCTCCCGAGTAGCCCGATCACGGGCATCAGATTCCCAAAGCCTAATATCCCTGGTGGTCCAGTGAACCAAACGGAGCCCAATCACAGGCGGCATTCCTCACCCCCAAGTATGAAATCTCTGGTGATCTAGTGGACCCCACCCCACCTGCCCGGGCCCCACCCGCTCCCCCATCAGCTTTGGTGGCAGCACCCACCCACCTGCCACCCGCCACCCACCAAATGACAGCTCGGTATGGCTGCATGCCCATTGGTTCGAGCATGAGCCAATGGGCATGCAGCTCATCTATACTAGTCAGTCCAGATATGTGAATGAATTTTCATTCACATATCTGACTGACTAGTTAAGGGTTGCATGCCCATTGGCTCATGCTCTGAACCAATGGACATGCAGCCATACCAAGCTGTCAGTCGGCGGGCGCAGGTGGCAGGCGGTGGGGTGCTGCCGCCGCCCGCTGATGGGGGGAAGCAGGGCGTGGGGCTCCATGGGCGGTGGGTGGGGTCCACCAGATCACCTGCAATCGGCTACCTCGGAGGGAGGAGGGTTGGAGGAAGGTATGCCTGTGATCGGGCTACTCCAGTCGACTGGACCACCAGGGATTGGAGACATCCCTTACCGGACTTCCCGCAATCAGGCTGCAGGGGGCGTCAGTCCCTGAGGGCTGCTGCCTGGCAGGGGCCAGGTGCAAGTCATCAGGAATCAGTGCACCTGCATGCTAATGGCATTCAAATGGGGCCGTAATCAAATGCAAATGGCCCCCCGTGCACCTTGCATAAATTATGGGCTCATTTGCATGTCACCCTTTGAATGTCGCAGGTGCTGTGCATGGCGCAATGGAACTTGCGCCACCACATCTCAATGCTCCACTCTGACCACTTGTGCTGGCGCAGTTCCACTGCGCCATGCACAGTGGGGGTGGCATGGGGGCGATATTCAAAGCAGTTGCACCATAGCGCAACTCCGTTGAATATCGCCCTGGCCACACCCCTGCACAACTATTTTAAGCGGCACACAGGCTTGTGCCACAAACTGGCACAGTTTGAATATCTGGGCCTAAATGTCCTGACTTTATGGTAGAAAAAATATTTTTAACTTTCCACTAAAAGTTGCAGAAAACTATAATAGCTTAAGTAAAATACCTTAAAATGATAAGAAACAACAGATGCAACTAAGAAACTACAATACTTTGCCTTAATACTGCTTGTATAGAGAAAACAAGTCTGTTGCATTGCTTGACGTTGTGTACTGTCCTGTGAAAAATCATGTTTCAGTAAGAAATGTCCCACTTTGGGCTTCTTAAAAGGTGGTAACCCTAATCTCCAGTTGTCAGGTATTATGCCTTCTCTTAAAGATCGATTATAGATGATTGACACTGGATGGGCCAAAAGTGAAGACGTATGTTTTAGAAATATTGCACTTTTATTGTCAGGACCAGGACTAGATGTACCTCTTAACAAAGTGAATGCTTTATATACCTCCTGCAGTATAAAAGGTACTTCAAGAACAAGATCAAAATTTAGAGGGTCAGGTACTTGGAATTTAGGGGAAAAACTGAACAAAAGTAATTGTTAAATGTATCTGCAACTAGTTTATCGTTGCCAATTATTGTGTTATTTTCTAATATCCACTGCTGCATGAGAATTTCTACAGTTAGAATTTATATAAGAAAAAAGTAATTTATTGTCTTTAGAATGCACTATATTTAGTTCAATGCCAAATTTAGTCCGTCTGTTTTGTTTTTTTACCTCCCTTTGTGCTTGCAAACATTTCTGTTTATTAATGTCTGTTCTATTTTTCTTATACTTTGCATGAGCCCTATGTTTTTGATTAATTAGTTTTTTAACTTTGGCTATAAGCCAGATTGGAACTTTGCCCTTGTTATTGTATTTCTTTCTTGTTGGAACAAAATCATTTTCATTAAGTAGTAATATGTCTTTAAATGTTTTCCGGGCCATATACACTGATTTATTTTCAAGAATATTATTCCAATTCAGTGCTTAGAGATGTAGTCTTGTACTAGTGAAATCAGCCTTATAGTAATTTTTTTATCACAGTATTACATATATTTTTGTGCCGGCCAGCTGTTAGGTGGCATAATATCATAAGGTGATGACTATTACCCAATGGACTCTATGTGCAGACACTATAAATTTAATATTCCAAGTTGGTTAGAATTAAGTCCAAAGTTCTATTTTCCCTAGTCGGTTCATTTACAAGCTGATCTAAGCCTTTTATGACACAGACAAGTTTCAGCAAAAAGGTTTTCAAACTCATTTCTACCAGTGTAGTCACTCCAGTTTAGTTCTGGTAGATTAAAATCACCCAGGATTATAATATCTTCACTGTCTGAGAAAAATGCTAGTTCTTCAAGAAGGGCTAAATTATATTGTTTAGATGCTGATGGAGGGCGATAGTAGTTTCCAAGCAATACTGACAAGCACCCTGGAAAAATCAGTCTAACCCATATGGATTCAGGACAGACATCCAAACTAGTATGAGGCTGTACCTGGTGTGATGTAATGAAATTATGTATGTCAAGACACACTCTACCACCTAATTGATCTATCCTAACTCGATGATAGAGCATGTATTCAGGGATATCTCTGACCCAATCTGACTTTGTATCCCACCATGTTTCTGTGACAGCCACTACATGTACATTATTTTGAATTATAATTGCTGGTAACTCATATATCTTATGTTTACTTAGGCTTCTGGCATTCGTAGTCATTATCTTATAACCTGCTGTTTTGTTTCTACTGAGAGTTGAAGCATTCAAAGTAAAGATAATATTATTATGATTTCCTCCCTCCCCCCCAGTTCAAGTTTAAATGTTTAGTAATATAGTTTTCAGTTCTCCTGCCCAGAAGGTTGTTACCACATTTAGTAAGATGGAGGCCATCCCAAGAAAATAAATGAGGTCTTTCCAAGAAGTTCTCCCAGTGAGTAATACATCCAAAGCCATTTTTTAGACACCAGAATTGCAGCCAGTTGTTAATATAGTTTATTTTAAAAGACAGATTCCATTGCTGTAGGTGTGGGTAAGATTTGTAAGAAGCAGATCTCACAATGTATGTTTGTATCCTTTGCCTCCAAATGGAAAATATCCAGGCTGTCCTGTTCATCCTTATACAATATTAGCAGTTGGTACAGCAAATTAGCTCCTGAGATTTTTGATTGATAACTACAGTACAGAAAAAAATTATAGTAAATTTTTTTTCTGTCCTTCGCTGCAGTAAAAGACAAAAATCTTATAAAATTCTCTTTGGAGATCTTCAGAGATTAAGGGAAATATCTCACCAAAGCAACTGCTACTGCTGTATGATTTGTCTTTCAATCTCCCTGTCATTCTGCTTGTAATATGTAAGTTAACAGTTGCATCATTTGTTGTTAATAATATTATTCACAAGTTGGCACTTTGATAAAGTTAGATGGTAGAGGGCTTTTCTGCACACACATTCTAGTATTCTGTTGGATTTGTGTCCCAAACAAAGCTTAAAGTGGCTTAAATCATATCAGCTCTGTGGGCTTATGCAACTAAGTGTAGTGTTATGCTTGTGCAATCTCTATACAATAACCCTGTCACTCGTATTTACTGCAACAGAGTATTTTATCTTGGTTCACTCTCTGCAAGCAGGCACAAGACAGGGATGCCCGGTCTCCCCCTTATTACTCAAACGTTGAAAGATTGATAACTTTGGCCATTCGCGCTCTTTATTCCATGGGAAATTATCACCCTGTAGGGGTACCAAATGCATGGAACCTTCGAGAGGGTTCCACTCCTAGAGGTGTTGTGGGAAGGATTTCCTTGTCTAAAGGTACCTTAGGAAGGAGCCCTGAGCAAAGTGGCATGCTGCTGGGGGAGGAGGGGAGAATGATGGGGCAAAGAAAAAGTGTTTCTGAGAGAGTCTGGAAGGAACTGGTTTATATAGCTCAGGAAGGGGTCATGGCTGGTTGCTTCAGCCCATGGAACTATAGTCTTAGCTCTCCAATTCTTTTTTTATTTTAATTTAAAGTTTATTGATTTTGCATATACACCTCAGAGTAACAGAGAGTACAATGACAAAACAATTTTCCCATCCCTCCCCCTCTCCCCTACCTCCCCCCTATATCCTCTTCCCCCTGGTGCCATCTATACAATGCAATTCCCAGTCACAAAGGGCTATTCAAGAAGAACATTATCAACTTGCTCACAGGTAACATACAATTGCCACTTTAAAGTGAATAAAGAACATGGAGTTTTTCCCATATCTTTTTATATTTACCCATATGATTATATAGGCTTGAGATCATTATTTCTGTGCGTAGATTCGAAAGTAACTCCTGAACCCATTCTAAGTAAGAAATAGGGAATGAGCCCAACCAGTGCCGAAGCACAAGCTTCTTCACTGAAAGGGCAATTACAGTGATAAGATATATACAAACCATAATTGGAAAACCACTGAAGTCCCCTAACAGGCATGCCCCAGGAGTGAAGTATTCTTGTAACTGCAGCAGAGGGTCTATTCTATTCCTAATCATTTCCCATAAAGGAGTGACTCTGCAACATTCCTAAACATATGTTGTAGGGTATCTACATCCTCATTGCACCTATTACACAAAGGCGTGCTCTTCCTTCCCATCTTATGCAAGTTGTACAGTGTCATGTACATATCATTAAGAATTTGTAGTTGCATTAACCTTAACCTATCTTGGGTTATATGACGGTGACAACTTTCACAGATTTCCCCCCATCTGGGTCCAGATTGAGGGTACAGGTCAATCCAGTATCTCAGAATCCCATCTATTTTCAGGAACACTTTGATATATAAACTGGCATATATGTTGGAAACAGCAAGTGAAGCAGCAGCTAGATCACTATGCTCCTTAAGTGGGTTGTTCAGATGTGGGGATACCGTCATTTGTTTGAAGTATTGAATAAGCATGTGTCTGACTTGATATACTTTGAAAGCCATTTTGTGTTCAATCCCACACTTGTGCAGTATCTCCTCAGTTGACAACCAGTCCCCCTTAACCTTTAACCAGGTCTTCCACCATAATATCATTCAGCTGAGGGATCCAGTCAATGGGAATCATTTTCCTGGCAATTCTGAAATTAGGATTCCTGACTATGGGTTGGGTCAAATCCTTTGTATTGACATATTTCAGAGAGGTGTATAACTGAGAGTGGGTGTGCACTGAAGTGCCAGTAACCAACTGGTGCAAACCCATGGGCAGCGCACCTAGTTAAATATAAGTCATTGAGGTTGGAGAAATGCCATTAGCCTCCAACAACTCTCACTCTATACTAAGCCAGAGGGGAACACATGGGGATGACTCCAAAACCTCCTCATCTCATATACTTACTTTCCCTGACTGGCCCAGTGATAAAGACCACTGAATGAGGTAATTTCAGGCCTCCCAAGCTTTTAGGGGCAGCTAGTTTGTGGAATGCTCTCCTTGGAGGGTTCCCACCCAGATAAAGTCTGTGACACATGTATGAATTACTTTGAACCAAGCTTTAGGTAGCCACAGGTTCATAAGATTAATGGGGTAAAAAATTCTTGGGAAAATATTCATCTTAACAATACTTACCTGTCCCCATAGAGATAGTGGGAGACTACACCAACATTTCATATCCTGCTGTATTGTTTGAAGTAGAGTGTCCAGATTTAGTTTCTTCATCTGGGCCTCACTTCTGGCTAGCTGTATACCTAAACACTTCAAGGATTTGGGGGACCAGCTGAGCCCCAGTTTTGTGATCTCTTGTTTGGTCAGTCTGAAACTGAGGGGAAAAACAGATGTTTTACCTGCATTAAGTTTGTAATTGGACAGAGAACTATACTCCTCAATCGATTTCAGAACCCCTGGAATGGAATTTCCTGGTTGGGATAAATGCAGCAGGATATCATCTGCATAGGCTGCAATTTTCTCTTCCATGGTAGCTAGTGGTGCACCATGGAACCCTGGAGAGTTCTTTATGGAAACAACAAGTGGCTCCAAGTAACGTTTGAATAATAAGGGGGAGACCGGGCATCCCTGTCTTGTGCCTGCTTGCAGACAGTGAACCAAGATAAAATACTCTGTTGCAGTAAATACGAGTGACAGGGTTATTGTATAGAGTTTTACTACATGACACAAACTTAAGTGGGAACCCAAACCTGTGCAATGAGTTAAACAAAAACTGCCAATCTACTCTATCAAAAGCTTTCTCTGCATCCAGGGAGACCGGTGCCATAGCATGAGGGGTGTCCCTGGGTGCAGAGAAAACATGAGTCAATCTACAGAGGTGATCCACCAAAGATCTGCCACGCATAAACCCACTTGTTCAGGACCAATGAGATAAGAGAGAACCTTCTCCACTCTCTCTGAAAGCAGCTTTGCTAAAATTTTAGTATCATAATTGAGAAGAGAAATGGGTCTATAGCTAGTATCATTACCTCTAGTAACCTTGGATCCACTTGTTCTTTCTCCAACATATGGAAAACTACTAGTAACCATGGCGCCAACTGCTTCGCAAATGTTTTGTAAAAGTTGGGCGAAAACTCGTCCAGGCCAGGAGTCTTATAGAAGGGAAGGTCTTTAATTACCCTGATAATGTCTTCCTCTGTGAAAGGGGTCATTAGCGGCTCAGCCTGGGAAGGATACAAGGTAGGTAATAGAATTTGGGCTACATATTGATCAACCTTTTCTTTCTGAGGCCTATTCGGCATCTGACTGTACAAACCCTTGTAATAGGTTTCAAGCTTTTTAGAGATGTCCCTGGCATTGACTTTGAGGGAACCATCTGATTCAGCCTGTATAGCTGCAATGTACCGTGAAGAGTCCTGCTCTTTCAGCCAAAGAGCCAAAAGACGTCCATCCTTTTCCTCCTGTTCTGAGTATTTAGCTTTAGTTTTCGATATTGCCCATTCTGCTTTTTCCCTAAGTAGCTTGCTGTATTTATCCTTAAGCTTAGTAAGGGTCTTCTTATCAGAAACACTTGTTTGATTCGAAAGGTATTTCTCTCTAACTCTAATTTGGGCTAATAATGATTTTGCCTCTTCCTCCCCTTTTCTTTTCCTGGCCACCATAATCTTAATGAACTCCCCTCTTATGTAACATTTGAGAGTCCCCCTTCCATGGCCAGATTTTGCATTGAACCCCAGTTCTCCTTTTTAAAGTTCTTTAAGCTTCCTACTGTTTGTATAGTAATATACCTTTCTTTCAAGATCTGATTATTAGTTTCCAAACTTTATCCACTGGCTGGGTGGCTGAGAGAAAGATTTGACAACCTACCATCGAATGGTCAGATCCTGGCCCATGTTCAATGCTATAATCCAAGAGACCCCCCAGAAGGGACCGACTCAAAAGAAAATAGTCAATTCCGGAGTCTGTCCCGTAAACAGGGGAATGAAAGGTAAATTCTCTGACTGAAGGGTATAATACCCTCAAGGGGGTCACACAGACCTACGTGATCCATTAGCCCTCTTAAGGCTCTCTGTGCTGGTGACAAGCCCAATCCTCTCCTCCCCACTGACTTATTTATATTGGGATCAAAAGGGAGGTTCCAATCCCTCTCCAGTAAAATTGGGAGGGATAGGAAAGGTGGTAGTAATTTGAGTATATCCATAAAACAGGATGGTGAGTCGGAATTAGACCCATAAAAGCAACCCAATATCAACTCTGTGTTTAAATTCTTTCCCCTTATCAAAACATAGTGCTCCTGTGTATCCCTAATACATTGATCGCAAGCAAAGGGAAGAGAGCATGCCAATAAAACAGCCACCCCCTTACTTGCTGTGCTGTTCCCAGCTGCAAAAACTTGACCCACATGCTGTCTCTGCAATAGATTGGCTTTCTTTTCTAGTAGGTGGGTCTCCTGGAGCATTGTAATATTCCCCTGGAGATGACCCAGGTGTTTGATCACTTTCATCCTTTGTAAAGGTTGCTTAACCCCCTTCACATTCCATGAAAAACTTTAATGGATGATGCAATATTTAAGACTCCTGGACTGTGCTTGCCCTTGCAGTTTATCATAACATAACCCTGTTGTGTACCTGTGTACCCTCCTACTCTCTACTAGGCACCATAGACCCTGTTTGTCCTCCCCCTTATATCCCTGAGGCCCCACCCCCAAAAAACCTTTATACACTGTTTCCCACCTGCCTCCCCGAATACCACACCCCGAAGCACATTCCCCTACCATATATCCTCCCAATACCCTTGAGAACCCAGTTCGTTGACCAAGTACAAAACTTGTATTTGAACCTCCCCCTCCTCAAAAACACTTTTTATGGCCCGCAATGATCAGCATACCAACTATCCACCCTTCCCCCATCCACCCGTCCAAATTCAATTGGTAACAAGCCCATAGATATCAACTAGTTAGATTCACTAAGTGATTCCTATACTTCTTAACCTAACAAAACAGTGGTAACATTCAGCAGTTCAAAAACATTTCAGGAACATTCCTCTTGGGACCCCCCCACCCAACCACAGATGCGACATCCAGTCCCAGATACTCAAAAGTTCAAACTCCAATGATTCATGTGGTATGTGAAAATCAGAAGCAAGTCCCACTGTAAGGAGTAAAACACTTTAAAAGAAAACCAAAACCTAAAAAGAGAAAAGGGTTAATAAACACCCTGTAGTACCACTGGTTATCACTCGAAATAACTCTTTTTAGCTTTGCCTCCACAATGCAGTAACCGAAAACAATCTGAAAAACTCCCTCCTGTGTTTCTGTCCCAATGCAAAATTACAGGTCTAGTGTCATAAGCCTCCGGTGGTAGCTTAGTCCGTGTCCCAAAAGAGAAACAAAGTGGGCCAGGGCATTAAATTCTCCTGCCTGTTGTCAGTCCCAGTTGCTTCACCTAGATGTCAGCCCCGAAAGGAAAAATAAAGGGGGGGACCATCGAATGACCTGTTCTTATATGATCCTCAGGACAGATACCCATCACAATAATTGCTACTGAAAATTATAGCCCGAAATAACAGCTGGCTAGATAGTTCACATGCTAGTTCACATGCTGGTAAGAAAGTTCCACTCTCCTTGACATTAAAACTCCCAGCCAACTTCCACATGAGCATTGAGGACAGTTTAGCCCCAAAATTCATAAAGGACACCCCATATCACAAATTACACAGTTAATATCTGTTATCAAGTTCTTTACCGTGCTCTGGCCCCTATGGAATTACTGTCAGAATCGAGCAGACTTAGAACAAACATTAATTACCTCCATTTTTCATCATAGGACTCATGCCGAAGGAAAATGCCTGCTTACTCTCCAGGCTCCCTCAGTGATCCATAAACAAAGCTGGCCGTACCTTTTTAAGTGTATCCACTGCTTAATCCACATTTTCAAATGTAGACCAGGTCCCATATAAAAGGACCTGCAGCCGGGCAGGATATGCCAACCGGAACTTGATGCCCGAAGCTATGCACTTAGAGACGATGGGGTGAAACAAGGCTCTTCTCTGTCTTACTGTAGATGGGAGATCTTGTGTGACCCGAATCTTTTTCCCCTCCCAAAGCACCTCTTGAATTTCTCTCAGTTTGTTAAGCACGTGTTGCCGTTCCTGAAAATTTAGGAAGCGAAAAATGAGGGGTCTGGGAGCCGAGCCCGGGGCTGGCATGGGTCTAAAAGCCCTGTGAGCTCACTTGATGATGTTATTCATCCCAAAGGGAGAGGGCCCAGCTAGATTTACCAACAATTTCTGCACAAAGGTGATGGTGTTGGATCCCTCTTCTTTCTCAGGGAGTCCGATCACCACTACATTGTTCCTTCTGTTACATCCCTCTAAGTCCTCAATCTTAGCTTCAAGCTTCTTGATGTGCTGCCTGTTACCCATGGTAAGCGATTCCAGCTTGTCTGCCCGTTTCTTGACCGAGATGACTCTCACCTCACCTCGTTGTCTGAGGCCCGTATGGATACTTCTTTCAGCCCCTCTGCCATTGACTTAACTTCAGTCATGATGGATCTAATTTCTTCTTTGAAGGGCTGAAACTCTATCAAAAAATGCTCCGGTGTGTGCGGGGTTGAGTCAGCTGCTGTGGGTGAGAGAGATCCTGAGGTCAGGCTACAGTCTGCACTTTGCTGTTGTGCTTTAGGCTTTTTCTGCGCTTTTTCCATAGTGGCAGGCGTATGTGCCTGGGGGCCACATGCCACATTTCTACTTCTATAAATGCAATTTTCAGTAGCCCAGTGGATTCTGGAGCGGATGTGGCAGGTCAGTAGAAGTTTACCCCTGTAAAATGAGCTGAAAATAGTCTATTTAGAGCCGGGTGGATGGAGCATGAACTAAGCGTGGCTTAAGCGGTTGACTGCATCATGTGACCCCAACCTTCCAATTCTATGGACTTACACAGCTAAGTGCAATGTTATGCTTGTGCAACTGTTAATAACTTTGGCCATCTGTGCTCTCTATTCTAATTACTACCCTGTATGAGGTACTAAAGGCATGGAACCCTCAAGAGGGTTGAACTCCTCGAGGTGCCTCAGGAAGGATTCCCTTGGCTAAAGGTACCTTAGGAAGGACTCCTAAAGTGAAGTATTTTTTTTTTTTTGTAGACTTTATCTCTCACCTGACAGACACTGTCAGGTGTTGACTCTTGGTGGTGGCTCTGCTGCCCATCTGAAACCCCCACCTCTAGTGCTCACCTGACCTGGACCTCCTCTCAACCCTTAATAGCGTACAGCATTATGGCGAAACCTGGACCTGTGTGCTCCCCAAGTTGGACCCCCCCCGGAGTTGAGAATCTTTAGTGAAGGGGGGTCTGGGGTGCGCAGCCCCCCATAACTGGGGGTGTGGGGGGTGGAGTCCCATACAGAACAAAGACATGATGCCTCATGGCATTAATCACGCAGCACAATAATGCCATGCGGCATTATGTCTTGTGACATAATGACCCTGTGCCCTCTCAACCTTCCTCAGCCACTCGATCCCCCAGCTCTGAGCCCCCTGGGGCAGAATCACCAGCTCCTCCAGTGCTTTATCTGCAAATCTAATGGAGCAACTGGAGAGGCAGAGGGAGACCAGGAACACCTGGACAGATGGCCCGACATTGGGCATGGGGCCCCACTGATCAGCACCGTCGCCTGCCGACAGTAAGGGTTTTTCTTCTGTTGTTTCCCTCAGGAGCGTGAATATGCAATGAAACCAGCATGGTTAAGCAGTAGATGTCTTCTGTGCTCCTCCTTTTAACAGCTTCTCGCTAGTGATACCCCCCGGTTTCCACTGGGGGTGCCTACTGGGCCAGGGACATCCTGGATCCCTCCCCCAAGGAGAGAAGAGCAGTCCATCGGATGCTTAATCCTCTCCCTCCCCTGCTGACCCCCCGGTGCCCAAGCTCATTCCCAAACTCAGGTTGCCAGTGTGGCAAAAGGTGTGGAATCCAGTGCCTCAACCCTCAGCACCACCGGGCTGGCTTCCCAAAGAGAAGTATTGAACAGCAAATGTTGACCATAAAGTTCAAGGAGCACAGACTGACAGCAATCAAAGATGACAGGAACAGCCACAGACTGAAAGCAAGCTGATAGATATTGAAACTGAAGCACAGTGGCATGACTTCCTAAGGAAAGAGGAAACGGCAGAGAAAAAGTGTTTCTGAGAGAGGCTGGAAGGATTTGGTTTATATAGCTCAGGAAGGGGGCATGGCTGGTTGCTTCAGCCCATAGAACTACAGGCATAGCCTTCCAGTTGTAGCTATTTTATCAAAACTACCCACATCCTGAACAACATTTGTTCCTTTTCCCCTCTAATGGGAACTGGAAAGACTGTGAAGGGACTCTGAAGATCTGGACCCATAAACACTTACTGAATTATTACTTACAATATAAGTGTTAAGCTAGAGATAAGAACACTTAGAACATTTTCAAAAAGGCTTGTGCAGTACATGTTGTTTTCAACATTTTTCATCTCCATTTTTAAAGTACTCATGCAAGAAAATCAATGCCTCTTATTAGCTTTAGGAGGCATCAATCAAAGTCATAATTTACTTAGCTGAGTGATATGATTTCAGACTGTGTGGGTGCATTAATTTCCCTGAAATTACATGTTAAATCATAGCTGCAAATCTAAAAATAGTCTGCAAAGTGCAAGTTTGTAACTTTATTTTCTTTGCCACCTGATGGCTTTTGCCTTAGTAGAAATATAAATTAAGAAAATTTGTACAGAACAGAAGGCAATGTTATCAAAACAATAGAGATCAGCATAATGCAGACAGAAACAAATTAGACATCAGAAGAATGACTTACTGTATATTTCCACACAGGCTGAAGTTACAGGGGACTGACTCCCTCGCCATCTTTTCCAGTTAGACTTGAAGCCAGTATGTGGGGATCGTCGACCAGTGGGTTTCCTCTCCAAGGGAAGAGAATCAGATATCTAAAAATCAAACAGAAAACATATGGATATATGTATATTTGAGAAATAAAAAAATGTTGTGTGTTTGTTGTTATTACCTGTTGAAAATGTTAATAAAAAATGTAATAGTAAAAAACAATGTTGTGAGAGTCCTACAGTATAATATAGATGTACAATCCATTCCAGAGCAGTATCAGTGGCTCAGAAGCTTGCAAACTCACCTCTGAGGTTAGAGGATTGGAAGGCTGTGGGTTCCATCCCCACACTATGATCTCAGGTTAAAAATCCCTATACTAACACTGTAGTGTAGCATTAGGGGGGTTCTGCACTTCTGAGGTGCCATCTTTCGGATGAGATATTAAACCGAGATCCCATCTGCCTGTTCTGGTGGTTATTCAGGTGGACATTAAAGATCCATGGCACTTCTCGAAAGGGGTAGGGGAATTTTATTTCAAATAAAAGAATCATACATACATTACAAATGAAACTCAAATACAAAGGAAAAATACAAAAAACTAAACCAAAATACATACCAACTATTACAGAGAAAAAAGGAAACAATTTCTTTCAGCAGAGATTACTGCAACTGTACAAAAAAATCTTAAAATAACATGATATCTTAGGCCATATACAGGACTATATTATTACAATGAAAGCCACAAACAACTCCTCCACATGTTTCAAAGTACCTGAACCTAAAGTTCTTTCCTCCTGGTTATACACTTTGGACATACCTTTTGTGAACATATCAAGCACTATCTTCGGATACATATATTTTGACTGAATCTGCAGGGTACCTCTAGTCTGCCACAGATAATATCTGCAGCATGCAGAACAAACCTGCAGGGTAGACTCAATGGTCCCATATATTCAAAAGACTTGTGTAGCACAAAATGGAAATGCTTGGCACAGCCCAGAAAATGCACGACTGTGTGATATTCAAAAGCGTGAAATGCATCGTGCATATTTAATTGCTCAATCCCACACAAATAACGTATGCCACGCAGAAAAAAGGGGCAGACACCTGCATATGCCATACATGTATATATTCAGAGGAAATGCCTGTGCTGCACAACCCACATTTGGGCCATGCAAAAATTAGGTATAAAGGGGCAGCCCTAAATCAGCCAGACACCCAGAGGCAGGTTGCTGAACTGCAGGCAGGATGGCCAGGATTGCCTTTCATAAGGCTGCAGTAATGGCTGATGTCAGGAGGCTGAAGGAAGAGCAAGCTGACCTACATAGGGCCCATAGGTGGTACACCCAACAGAGATGGTATCGGCCCTGTGTCTCATATGAACAGCTAAGTGACACAGACACTGTGGGCTGGTAAGCTGCTCCATGAGGAGCTCCGGGCACCTACACACAGAAGTCATGCTGTGATAATGGAGACCAAGGTCACAGAGGCACTGTTCCTGCTTGCCATGGGTACCTTCCAGATACTGGTGGGGGACACCACTGGGATCACCCAGTCAACCACCTGTCATCTCCTCACTCAGTTCCTAAACACTCTTATATGGTTTCATGCCTACCATCAGTGCTAGGTGCCATTGACTGCACCCATGTGGCCATCAGAGCACCACTTGGTAGTGACAAAGACATCTACATCAACTGGAAGTGGTACCACTCCAACTGCCAAGTGGTGTGCGATGCCATAGAGCGCATCGCAAATGTGCTTTCCCAGTACCCTGGGAGTGCACACAATGCACACATCTGGCACCAGTCATCCCTGTGCCATTGCTTCGAGTCCAGGGAAATACCCAGTGGCCACCTTGTTGGTGAGTGCAACCACAGCCACAAACAAGGTGTCCACATGGTTTTACAGTACAGTGATGGCAGACGTACAGGTGCCAGCTCTGAAAGAAGGGATGTTGGAATGGCAGACATCCATGGGACACATGGCAGGGAAGGAGGGAGTGATGAGACCTGAAAAGGATTGACCCAGAACAGACATGTAAAGCTGGCATGTGAGGGCTGACATAACAGTGAGCAATAGGCACAAGATTCAGGGGTGGTGCCATGGTGTAACACTGTGGGAAGGTAAGTGCAAGAGGACGTAGTGGATCGTGTCATTGCTGTGTGGAAAAAAAATATCTCGAGGATGTGCCCTAACCCACAGTCCAAATGGCTTGCAGGTTGCAGTGGAAGTGACAGTGGAAATACAACAGCAGGGAAAGGGCCAGAAACAGGAGTGCAACAATGTGCAACAGTGACAATATGGGTGGGGAAATGCGCAGACAAGGCCGACCATATGTAACAGGTCTGAGTGGAGAGCTGAATGTAATGATAGTAGAGAGAGTACTGACATATCACCTTCCTTTACACAGGAGACAGCACATAACCCCTCTGGCCATGGATGCTCACCCAAATACTGTGGCCCACGTCTGAAGCAGAAGAGAGGTACAATGAGGCACACACAGCTACTAGAAACATCACAGAGCCTGTGTTTGGTATGCTGCAGATGCCCTTCAGATGCCTGGACAGATCCAGGGGTGCACTACAGTATAGCCTGGACAAGGCCTGTGGCATATTCCTGGCCTGTTGTATACTACACAACATGGCCATAGACTGTGGAATAGTTTTCCAGGAACCAGAGGGCAACAGTGCAGAGGATGTGGAGCCACCAAATGAGGGTGAGCATCAATGGCACAACAGGAGGTACCCAAGATTGGCCCTGAGGGAACAGTGGTACAGGGACACCATTGTGCAGGAACATTTTGGAGCCAGAAGGTGAGTATAGCCTGCAGGTGTGACATTGCTGGTATGCACACAGGCACAGTGTACGTGAGTGCACATTGGGCCTCACAGTAATGGTGAGCATGTACAGGACAATCTGACGTGATGTGCAAACAGGTGTGAGGAAGTGCATGCACACATGTTCACAACCGAGACAACATTAGCAAGGATGCATAGAGGTACTGGTAGCAGCTTGATATGGATCAGAGACAGACTACTGGCACATACCCACAGTGGCAAGCCACAGATGCACTCATCACATCCATGCCAGTCCGTCAATCATAATGTCGCAAGACATTACAGCTAAGCAATATACTGCGCTGCCAATACAGCGTGGTATATTGCAACCTTAATTACTGTATGTCTTGAGGGGGACTCCATCCCTGCAACCCCCATTATGGGGGGGCTGTGCCCCCGAACCACCCCCAACTTAAATAACTAACTCTGGGGGGGTCAACACTTAATATCACACAAAGTGCGAAAAATAATAACATTGTTTTGCGTCTGGGACCAGGAATCGAAACCTGGTCCACAGACACACTGCCTCCCTTGCTGCATGTAGCTCATACTGTCGAGCCACAGCAGCTGCTCACCAGCCCCTCCTCCCAGCAGAGGTCTTATCCTCTGACTGGGAACAGTGCGAGGATGCACTACCGCGCATACAGCCTTTCGCAGTTTTGCACCCTCTTGGCCTTCTCAACTGTGCTGTTCCTGTTGCGTGGTTTTAACTTGCGCAGTAGAGCGTACGACAAAGGGACCCGGTAGGTGCCAGTCCCACAACATCAGGAGCCACGTCCATGCCCCAGATGCCATCCATACATTGTGGCAATGGTACATGGGTTGTAAGGTGGGTCAGTGTAGTGTACAGGGTGTGGACAATGCACAACCACAGGCATTAAGAGGCAAAAGTAGCCCTACCTGTGGCCTGGAGGCATCACGGACATGCTGCATAGACCCTGGACCCTTCAGGAGTTGTGCGTATGGCCACCATGGACATGAACACGGCCTCATCTCAACAACACAGACATACCCATTAGGGACAGCCGTTCCACAGGCGATGCCGCACCTGCCCCTCTGGGGGTAGAAACATGTGTCCATGTATGGCTACATGCTGGGGTGGGTGTAGAGAAATGTGAATCATGGCTAGGAGTGGGTGGATGTGCAAGGCTAGGGGATAGTGTGTGGGGTAAATGCGGGTGTTGAGTGGTGTTCTGGGGTGCTGGAGTTGCTGCAAAGTGTGTGGTGGGTGGTACAACCACCACATGCAGCCTGGGTCACAGTGTGGTCCCACATTGCCGCCACAATATCAGATAACCCTGTAGTAATGTCCTCATGGAACACACAAATAGCCCCCATGAGTTCCACGTGGTGGGCAGAAGCCCACTCCTCATGGAGGTGCATCTGTGCCTGCAAACCCTGCATAGCGTCATGGAGTGCCCCCTGGCTTTCCACGGCAACCATCAGTAGCCGCTTATGGTTGGCAAGCTGGTTGTCTGGGGCAATGTGTTCGGGGCTGGAGTCAGGCTGCTGATTGGGGGGGCCTGGCGTGCGACTGCCACAGCGCATGGGGGCCCCATGCCTGGCCACAGGGGTTGTGGTGATGACGCATGTGCAGTTACTGTCTGTGAAGGGGCTGCCTGAACCTGCACCTGGTCAGGCTGTTGCTGGTCACCTGTTCCCCATTGCTGGGCAATAGTGCCCATCTGCTTTTCCACTGCAGGCCGCAACATGTTAGCTGTGCAGTTGCTGTTTACAAATGTTGGCCCACCCGCTGCACAGGGGCCAGTCCTGGATGGCTGCTGGTGGCATATGCAGCATGTGAGGGATCAATCTGGAGCACATGGGAGGCCATGTTGGGAATGACACTGTCAGTCATTGTGCTGTCATCCTTAGTGTCACTGGCAAGCACCTCTGCAGCAGTGAGGAGGGCCTCAGCAGAAAGAAAGACCACCTCATCATCATCATCATCTGCATCCCCTCCGTATGTGCAGGGCCACATAAGAAGGTCCTGCACTGGCAGTGGCTGTGGTCTCAGGTAGGGGACCACACTGTGCAATGTGCGGTACCTATGAACCACCACTTGTTCCAGGATACGATGGTGCTGTGGAAACAAAAGGATAGATGACGGTTAGGGATGCATGTCCATGTATACAATACAGTAACATACACAGGTAGAAGCACATGCATGTACCAGGTTTACATGTGTAACCACACACAAGCATGACATAGTAAGCAGTGGACATGCCAGCCATGCTATGGTGCACACTTAAGCTGTTCAACGCACAACCATAAAATGGACGTAGTTGGTAAGCCACACAGTGCTACACAACATGGTTATCTGGAAATACATATACATAGGACAACTCATGCATAACCAGACATGATATGCAATATGTGTACTTACAGTGCTGGGATGGGTCAACCCCAGTCTCGAGGCCCCCATCAGGAACAGCCTGCACAGCTATCTGGAGGAATGTCGTGGCCATGACTGCCTCCTGGGCTGTCATCTGGTTTGGCCTGAATGGCCCGCCATCAGTGGCCAGAAGTTTGGCATGGGTCGGGCCAGTAGGCCTTTGCCCCATACTCTTAGTCCACTGGCCTGTTTCTTGCTCACCTGAGGAATGCAGCTGAAATGGCCCTGTGCATTAACATCCTCTGTCACCTCCCTCCAGCCCTGTTTCTGCTCTTGCAGTGTCCTCAACTTCCTGTACAGGAGGTCTTCATGGGCCACATAGGCCTTGGTGAGGGCTTTCAACTCGTCCTTAGTAAAATTAGGGCATCTGCATTTTTCTGCTGACATTTCTGGTGCTCGTGGAATAAACAGATAGAGACAGTCCCAGTTACAATGACATGGAAATGGAAATAAGCACCTTTCAGAGAACAATGAATTCCACACACATACACACACAAACATGACACAACACCTGTCATCAAGGCTGCAGCACCTCTTGGTTGCCTGTGTGGAGTGGTGGTGCTGCCCTGCTTTTATGGTAATGTGCATGCAAATGAGCTGAATGCATTCCAATAATGAGATGCAAATGTGCTGTTTGGGCACAGATTGTGCAATGAGGCAATTTGCATTTCCTGGCTGCATATTACAAAGATGCGTGCCATGCAGGTGGCTTCCAATCACACATTTCCATCTGCTGTGCAGAACACCATGGTGCATGGTCACAGACAATAGCGTGATAGATGCCACACATCACTGCTCCATGCAGGACACACACAGCACCATTCAGTGATGACAGCAGTGGTGTATCGTGCATAAGCAAACACAGGTCAGTCACGCGCGATACTAACCTGCCGTGCATGCCCCTAGCAGAGAGGTTGGCCAGAGTCATGGCAAGGAGCTGCCTTCACAATATGGTACCACGCAGCTACCACAACCTTAGTTTGTTATGCAGCACAATGTTATTGTGCATGTGCAGTGTCATGGCTGTAATACCCTATCGTGCAAAGGCATGGTGCTAACATCAGCAGCACATGGCTAACCAATGATGCACTATCATGCTATGTACGCAGGATTCAGGCCTGCTAAAACATGGCTGAGTGTTTCTCTGAACAGCAGCAGCAGAATCATGGCCAGAGCTTCTAGAGAGATGGCACCAAGCCAGCGGGACTAGCGATGGCCAGACCTGGAGCTGGCTAACCTGGTGGACCTAGTGGTCCTCAGGGAGGGCCAGCTATGCAGGGATGAAGACCTGGACAGGCCCACATCGGAGGTGTGGGCCCAAATTGGCAGTCTTTTGTCAAAGAGGACTGGGGTGGTGTACACTGGGGAGCAGTGTCACCACCGATTCAGCAAACTGAGGAAAGACAGGTCATGGCTGGAGAGGTTCCATGCTATGGTGGAGGAGGGCATGGTGCCACGCTCAGGTATGTACATCATGATAATGTGTGACATGTAGGATGATGTTATCTGTCAGGGGTATGTCTGTGTCTGACAGTGACCAGTGTGGAATGTGGCATGGTATGTCTATTGATTCACAGTTGCAGAACACTATGCCCATCCATTGTATTTGGAAAAGACATGCCCCACCCTCTCTATAGTGCAGATGTCAAGTGGCACATGTTCATGCCTGTTCCCCTAAGGGCAACAGCTGCTAACAAAGGCTGGCAACATGCCAAGCGGTACCATTGTACATTCTACTGACCAGAGAATGGTACCGTAAGATGCCAGGTGCACAGTGGACAATGGTGGACTGGCTACAGGACCAGTGTATTGCACCAGTACACCCTGGACATGGCACAGTGTGGTAATAGGCACATACATCCTCAGCACTGACATAGGTGACTGATATGCTATGTATGCCCTGTGTGTACCATGCAAGTGTGCTGGCACATAAACTGTATGGCCACCTGTTCTGATATGCATATGTAGGTACACACACCTTTGTATGTTGCTGTACAGTACAGTATGTTGCATGTGTCAGTTTCACATGTTCTGCTATGTACCACCAGCTGTGCTGCCAGTAGGCACACGTACTCCACAGCTGTCAGCAGTCTGTGTCCTGTATGCACATACCTGTCCTGCATCCCATCCCTGGATCCCATGATACCTGTACATATGGGCCGTGGACCACACAATTCCCTGTCACTGTAGCTGTTGAACTTTGGCACATATATGTTTAGTACAGAGCTATGCAAATTTACATGGGTGTATCACATCCCCTGTGATGGTATGGCAGTCAGACATACACTGTTAAAATTGTGGTAGGGTGGTGCACGTTATCCTTAACATACACCTGGGTGGTGTCTCCCACTGTACATGTCCCTCTGGTGTGGCTTGCACACATGACCAACGCACATCCAGAGTTGCTCAGGTTCTAACTGACCACCCTGCCCTCATAGTGTACACACATGTCAATGTGAGTGTTTTATAATCCCACCAACATGCACAGTAGCTGTGCTATAGACATGTGTTTCTGACCAACGTGTACACCCTCACTATGCAGGTATGACCACCTGTGTGACACAGCAGGCCTCACATGTACACATGGCATCCTGGCACTGCAGAGTTGATGGAGGCATCTGGAGTATGTCACTGCGGTTATTCCATTCAAAAGCCCACACACCCTTGGTCAGAGACACAGATGGAACATGTATGCCGCATGCTAGCCTTGCTGGTCAGCATGGCTATGTCCCACTGTGTGCTCACAGCCATGTACAGCATGACTGTTGTGCATTGTGATGCCACAATCCATTTCCATGCCTCTATTGTCCATATGTGTACATGCATGTGTCTGCAGATGTGCCACAGGCCACACACACCAGGACCAGGTAAATCATCTAACCATGTCTTGGCATGACAGTGAACAACATTCTCCCTGCAGAACCCCACATGTCCCTGTGCATCACAGTCCTCCTTGTGGCCTTGCATGTTGGGTAATGTAGGCATGTATTGATGCACAGCACAGTGTGTTTATAGGTACCCATTGTGCATCTCCATGATACAGTGTGGCAGTTGGCATGCCACAGCACAGGGGTATGCAGGTGCCATGCTGATGTATGTGTCCTACAGGTGTCCACTGTGTGTCGAGCATCCAGTCCCATAACTGTCATAGCACCATTGACAATGCAACCATGTATCCATGCAGTTGTATCTGCTGAAGGTCAGGAGTCACAGTGGTAACAGGCACATGACTGCTGTGGTGTGTTCTGCCCTGACATGTTAAGGTGGCCCTGCATAGATCTACACATGTAGGTGCCTGTCATGGACATGGTGACCATCAAGTGAATTGGCATATATGGCTGAACCCTCTCACCACAGCTATGTGGTTCTGTATTTTTTTGGTTTTTTATTCAAATCAAAGTTTATTAATTTTTAAGGATAATGAGTACAGATCCAGGAAAACAATCTGTGTTATACATAAAACCATGAAATACAGTATACGCTGGAGCTGTCCCCCACCCCAGCCTCCCACCCCTCTCCCTCCCCACTCTCCCCATAAACATATAACCCCCCCACCACCCTATTCAGCACAGTCATTTCTCCTAATCAGGTTAGTCAAGATGTTAGTCACATATAATGAAAAATAAATTAAATGGAGAACATCGTATGAAGAGGCTCCATATCTTTCTGTATCTGTCAAGTCTATTGTTGAGACTTGCTATCATTTTTTCTGTTCTGAGATTTGCAAGTAGCTCTTTTAGCCATTCAGAATAAGAAATATCAGTGTTGTCCTTCCAATGATGGAGAATGACCTTTTTGACTGACAGGGCCATCAGGGCTATGTGGTAGCATCTGATGGATACTGAAATTCTGGCACAGTCACCTAGAAGACAAACTTCAGGGGTAAAAAGATCGGACAAGCCCAGCAAGGGGTCAACCCTTTGCTGGATGTCGGTCCAGAGAGGTATAGCTTTGGGGCAGGTCCAAAAAATGTGATATATAGATCCCTCCACCTGCTGACAGTGAGAGTAAGTGGGTGAATCAATAAGACCATACTTACGTAGTTTTTGAGAGGTATAGTATAGGTTGTGTAGTATATGAAATTGGGTAACACGAAGCCTATCCTGGGTGATATATTTATGACAGTTACGCCATAAGGTATTCCAATCAATTTCCTAATTGGGAAAAAAGGAAGTCCAATATTGTACAGGTGCAAAGCAAGTTGGGTATGCCCAGTTATATAAAGTCCTGTAAATGTTAGATACAGAATGTGGTGAGTTGCCCATAAGGGCCAGCTCACCTAAAACGTTTTAGTACCCTGTTGGGGAGGTGTCACACCAAATATATTCAATATTAAGTGTCTTAGTTGAAAAATTTTAAAAGTAAATTTAGTGGAAATAGTGAGTTTTTTTTAACATCTCAATAGAAGAACACCATGAATTCTCAGTTGTCACAAAATAGGAAAGCCGGACATCTTCCAGTTGGGGAAGTCAAGTAAGTGTGATCGGCTTATTATCTATTTTTAAATTTGAGTTGCCCCATATAGGTTGTGTCAAGTCTTGAATATGATTATACCTTATAAAGGTACATAATTGAGTGTGAACTCTAACAGAGATTGCGATAGGGGTTGATTTTAAGTTTAGAGGGAGAGCGCAGGGTTTGATATGGAGCAGGGCACCCGGAGTTAATCAATTTGTTTGAATGAGGGACAATTCAATTTTGAGCCAGTTAGGAACAAAAGAAGAAGCAGTAATTTCTTCTTTGTTTACCAGCCATTTAATATATTTAGCAATATGACTCGACCAGTGATAAAATATTAAATGAGTGAGACGTAGACCTCCTTTATCTTTGGGTGCTGCTAGTTTATGGTAAGCAATCCTAGGCTGCCTATTGGCCCAGATACATTTTATGATCAGATCATTAATTTTACTGAACCAGGTCAAAGGTAACCAGATATCAAGTAGGTAAAGGGGATAAAAAGCCTAGGAAAAACATTCATTTTAATTAAATTAACTTGGCCCCATGAGGAGATGCGTAATTTGGACCATCGATTTAGATCTGAGCCAATAGTGTGTACTAGGGCATCTAGGTTTAACTTTTGAATTAAAGCTGGGTTTCTGGCAATTAGAACACCCAGATACCTTAAGGAGTCCTGTGTCCAAGAAAGACCCCTCTCTGTAATGGAGCTTTTGATGACCTTGTGATTAAGAGGGAACACGAGGGTTTTATCTATGTTCAGTTTATAGTTAGATAGTTGGGAATATTTTTCAATAATTGAAAGCATAGGAGGGATTGACATATTTGGGTATTATAACTGCAACAGAAGGTCATCAGCATAAGCTGAGACCTTAATGTCATGTCCCAGAATGGTAATACCCTGAATCCTCGGGAAGGACATTAAGCAGTGAATAAGGGGTTCCAGGTATAAATTAAAAAGTTAAGGGGATAGAGGGCAGCCTTGCCTAGTACTAGAGTGTAACAGGAAGAGATTGGATACCGCTCCATTGGCAGTAATCCGAGCTGAGGGAGTACTATGAAGGGCCTCAATCCAGTTTTAAAATTGTAAGGGAAAGTTGTAAGCATTGAGAGCACGAAACAGAAAATTCCAGTCCACCCTATCGGATGCCTTCTTGGCATCCAGAGAAACCAAAGCTGCAGGGTAAGAGGCATCTCTGGATGCCGAAAGGATGTGCGAAAGAGTTCGGAGGTGATCAACTGAGGAACGTCCCTTCATTAATTCAACCTGCTCGGGACCAATGAGCTCAGGCAAAACTAAATTAATTTGGTCTGCTAGTAACTTAGTTAAAATTTTAACATCTTGGTTCAGTAGGGATATTGGACGATAGCTGGTGGTTAGCTCTGGATTCTTATCCGGTTTAAGTAGAAGAACTATAAGGGCTTCTGATAATGTAGGGTCAGTAGGTGCACCCGATAATATATATTGGAATAAGGGGACTAATGGGGCAATAATTATTTTTGAAATATTTTATAAAAATTAGCCTAGAAACCATCTGGCCCTGGTGATTTATCAGAAGGTAAATTTTGAATGACTCTAAGAATTTCCTTGGAAGAAATCGGGGATATGAGCAATTTTTGTTGAGATTCAGAAAGTGATGGCAAGTCAGATGTGGACAAATTGGCATCCAAGATTTGCTCTGATGGTGGATCTGTCATAGAACTGTATAAATGTGTGTAATACCTACTAAATTCCGAGACTATATCCATTTTAAGGCGCCATCTGAATGAGAGCGGATTGATGGGATGTATCTGGTAGCTTTCTGTTGTTTGATTTGAAGTGCTAATAGGTGGCCCGCTTTTTCTGCTTGGTCTGAATAAGATGCCTTTGCTCTCAGGATAGCAAATTCTGCTCTGTCTCTTAAAATCTCAAGATAAGCAGCTTTTAGTTTGGCAAGATCCTGTCGAAGGGTATCAGAAAACTTAAGAGTTGCTTCAGCTGAGCAAATTTGAGAGAGGAGAATATTAAGCTCCTTTTCCTTTGGGAAGCTATACTAATTAACATCCCCCCCTGATAAAGGCTTTAAAAGCACCCAATATAAGATCTGGTTGAGAAGTAGAATGGAGGTTGGTATCAGTAAATTGCTCAATATGTTTATTAAGAGAGGTAACTACAACAGGGTCCTTCAACAACTGGTTATTAATTTTCCATCTGGTATTTATCTTGGGGAGAAATGAAAGGGTGAGATGACAAGTTACCAGAGAGTGATCAGAGGGAGGGTCAGGCTGTCTGGAGGCATCTAAAACACCTGGTAGGAAAACATGGGATAGAAAAATATAGTCAATATGTGAAGCTGTTTTGTGGACTGGGGATAGAAAGGTATATCCTTTCTCTAAGGGATGTAACACTTGCCAGATGTCACAAAGACCATAATGTTCTAACAACTCCTGAAAGGCCCTTTGAGCCGGTGAGCGGTCTCTGCTCAAACTGGAAGAACGATCCAATAAAGGATCCATAACTGTGTTTATGTCTCCCTCCCAGAATAATTGGTATGGACAAAAATGGGTATGCATCCTGTGTTTGACCATGGCATGCCAATGGTTGGAAGCACACCACCTTGGCAGGCACACGGCCATGACAATGACCGCCATCCAGTGTTGTCCTGTTGCTGTGGCCTCCCATTGGTGTCACATGTCCATCTATATCTGTGCCACATATTCCGGTGTGAGACAGGCATGGGATTGTCCATGTGCTGACCCGTGTATCCATTGCAGCCCACATGACACCACCCACTGGGACCATTGTCCATCCTGTGCATTGGTCCCTCATGGTGCACAGTAGGGGTGCAACCCCAGCTTGGCTGACTGCTATGTCACCCATCATCATGGAGCATAGTCCACAGGACACTGCCTATGTATTCTACATGCAAGGATCACAGTCAAGGGATGGATGTAGGGTGTTGCTTACATTACATGGTACACCCACTGACTGCATGTACATAATACTATTAATGTACTGTCTGTGTATTGTGGTGGTATTCAGGGGTGGGGGCCAGTATACATCCTTATATGATGACTATGCATAGGTACACTGTATGCCATCCACTGTTGAGAGTGCATACGTTCTCTCATGGGTGTACAGTAGACATCCACATTGCTGCATCGTATTTGGGTGGATTGTGGGGGACATGTGTGATAATGCATGGCTCTGATTGTGTCTTTGTCACTGTGTGCTCATTGCAGACAGAGAGGCCAGGGCACAGGCCAGGCATGACCAGAGGAGGACCCTTGATGACACTGGGGGAGCCAGCCAGTGGCACACAGCATGGGTGTCGCTGCAGAGACATTCACATGAGTATGCATGTTTGATTCACATTGCCATGCCCATTCTGTGCTGCACTTCCACTGTGATGCATCCACTGTGGCCTTGTGTTCCCCTCATGAGGATTTACATCATGCAGATGCACATGTGGTGCATCCACCCTGTACATTGTGGTCTTCCCCACCCAGTTGCCCACCATGGAGGACCCATGTCTACTCCCATGCTTCAGGCGCTGTGCACATGATAGTCCTGTCCTGTGCCACATGGCATGGCCAAAGCAGCTGTTTCTGTATTGGACTCACATCCCTCACAGGGTAACCTTGCACACAGTGCATGCAGGCATATTACATGAAACATGTGGCACCCTATGTGTCACTGTCATGCTACATGTGGTCTGCACTGGGGCCGTCTACACACCTGCCCATAGTTGCCATGGTGGGGTGGTCATGTGGCCCCTTCATGGGCTGTGGTGATCGATGGCCTGCAGCATGTACATGTCCAGGTGATCCTCCCACCTAGCCCTTGGGATGATTGTAGTATGCTGTGGCTCGAGTTTTTGCCACTTACAGCTTCAGAGGATGTAACCATCTGTATACATGACACTAACCATTGTGCACGTGGTAGTTGTGCCATGCAGTCATGCATGCTGACACTGCATTTGGCCTGTGCATTGTCCACCACCAAACACAGTGTGTATAGGCCTGTCATGTCAGCCTGTTATGCTAGATGTACCCAGTGACAGGTGTCAGCTCCTCGGTGCCCTCTCTGTGGTGGGGACATGGGTATGTGCCTTGGTTATGTGCGGACACCTCTGCTTAGTGTGGTCTGTGCGTAGGTGTGGCCCTGTGGTGCATCACACATGTTTCCATTGTGGGGGTCATCATTTAAACATGCTTTCACTGCCTAACAGAGTGAGTGACTGGGATTATACACTGGCCAACGGACTATTTCAATAGCCCAGCTGCTGTACCTACTGAGTCATGTCCCTGTCCACAACAGGTCCGCAGGGCTAGTTCAGGGATGTTCTTCCCATGACTGCATGATGTCCACCAGTATTCAGCTAGCATGCCAGTGCCAGTGTCAGCATCTGCATGTTCCTCTGTACAGCTGCCCCCAGGGCTGCCAGACTATTGTTGTATTATTGTGTTGTGGAGGTGGTGTTGTTTGCCCACACAGGTCCATGCTGCATCCTGTCCATCCTTGCTTGCATTGGTAGACCACTGTAGACAGTCAGGACCAACTGTGGGGGGGGGGCTGCTGCCACCCCGCCCCATAGGTCTGATGCCTGTGGCTGTCCTGCACACACTTCTTCCATTGGAAGGTGCACCGTGGCTGCGGCTACTTTGCATCTTACATACAGCCATGTGCATCTCCACAACATTGCCCTGTGGCATATGGGCTGCACATCCTGCAGTGGTCTATTATGGTGGCACACCCGCAACACATGTGTTGTGCTTTGTGGCACACATGTCCACTGCACATCTGTGGTCACTGTTGCATGCTGATTGACTGATGGACTTCACTTCAGTTCAGGAGGGACAGAAATGCTGCTCTATGGACATTCAGAGCCATATATGAGCAATTACCGAGATATGTCTCAGACTGCTTCAAGCAAAATACAATAAGTAAGTATGCCCTAAGAAGCTATTCTTCCATCATGTTCAAAGTGCACAAAGTCAATTCTCATTTTGAAAGGGCAGCCATTAGCTTCACGTTGCCCTCCCTATGGAACAAGCTGCAAAAAACATTAAAACTGAGTACACCTAGATCCATTACTTCCTTTAAATCCCTCTACTCAAGACTTATCTAGGAACAGTGCAATTGTTTTCAAAATCATTAGTACGAATTTATTCCATCTGTATCACCTCTAAGCATGTCCCTTTCTGTATCCTGGCATATGATCCTGTAACATTCCTCCCTCTAACCTCCTTCCTTCTCCATTAATCTCTCTATATGTCCTGCAATATTACTTTTAAGGTTACAGGTTTCCGCACCCTGATAGTTAGTGCTATGCCCATTGCCCCCTGCTATGCTCCTCTTATTTTGCACTACCTAATTTCACCCTCCTCCCCTCTCTATCCCATCCCTTCCCTCCCTTAATTCCTCTCCTTTTCTAAAGCTCCACCACCCATTACTTGCCCATACCCACCACCCACCGTCATCTACTTCCTTAGCCCTCTGACAAATTCCTTAGAATACACGTATAGTATAGTTAATCTGCCACCTACACTTTCTCCTCACCCAAATTCATAATCCCTTTATTTTTCTATACACATGTAAATATATGAAATCTTGTAAATGTATTATGCCCATCCTCACATATGTTATGTGTGGCATCCTTAATGACTTGTATCACCTCATCTCTCATTGTATTTCTTGTATTGTCCTATGTTTATGTAAACAACCTTGTCCTAACCAGGTCCATCTTGCAAATGAGCACTGCTCAGTGATGTTCGCCTGGATAAATAAAATTTTGATTAATTGATTGATTGACACAGCCTGTGGACGGCACACCACACATGCATGTGTGCACATTACAACCATTGTTCTGTAGGGAGAAGCAGGCTATCTGTGCATACATATCAACCCATTGGCACTGCTGCTGTATTGATTTGTTGTTTTCTTCCCAAGATCGTGTATAGGCACTGGCCGGTGCACACAGGGGTGTCTAGACACCAGCTGGGACACATCACAGACAGGCAGCCCGAGGGATGATGAATTTACTTAGGGCAATACTGCTTCACCAGAGGTCCCTACTGTGATCAGTGAGGGCTATTGCATGGACACTGGGGGCCTTACAATGAGAGATGGCATCCTCACACCTCCTGTGGGTGCCACCCCCCTTTTGGGCCATGAGGCAGATAGCAAACCCCTTATTAAATAGTTATTCCCCTTTCCCACCCCACTCTCCCACCTCTACCTCCATCCTTGCATTGTAATTAGTTCCACCCCTCCCACCCTTGTCCACTGTATTCCCCACCCCAATACCATCCATGCTAATGTTTTGTACTTTTTCTTCATTATATTGTTGTTGGTATTATTGTTGTTAAATATTATTGTTATATTATATTTTTGATGAATATTTACCTAAAAATATATATTTTCATATTCCACATGGCAGGCTGCAGTTTGTTCTTTCCTAGGGATCTTTGACAGGTGGTTGAGCCATGCACTCCCCCATCTACATGTCTGCAGGCACGGGGGTGATTTTCAGCCTTTGCATCCCTCACTGCTCCCTCTCCCTGAGGAGGGGAGGCTCCACTGTGTGTGTCCCTGTGTTCACTTATACTGGTTGCACGATGGGCCTGTGACATGTCCGTCCTTCCATACCATTCCGCTGGTTCAATGTGGTGACCTGGCAGTGCACTGTGTGGGTGACAGTACCTGAAGCAGGCGCCTTTGCGTAACTGTGTGCATGTGTTCTGGAGTGACATCAGACATGTACTGTCATTGGGGTTTGATCCGTGTATCCCTCCCAGGCTCCATGTTGTTGTGGTTGTGTCATGGTGACACAGTGGGCCTTCTGTCCTGCTGGCTTTTCTGCTGCACAGTCCATCATCCTCCCACATCACTACTATCCATTGGTCATGGCCACTGTTCTGTTCCCCTGTCCTTGGCAGTGTGTCTACTGTGGGCAGTGTGAATAGGCGTGCACATGTCTAGGCATGTCTGTATGGTACACAGAGCTGGCCCCTTGCAGTCCTTGCATCAGGCCCTTTTGGCCCCTGTGGTGTGCCACTGAGACTACCCTGTCCCCTGGGCAGCCACGCTGTTGTGCCAGACACGTTCTGACATGCACATGTGCAGTGCTCCACAGACACTGTTTGTGCATGTGGACCCTGCCCCATTGAGTGCAGTTCCCCCATATTCAAATGTGGCCTGCTGTGCCATGCGATCGCGCTTACTCGGGATATTCAGACATGTTTGCGCAGTTCCATGTGCTGGCGCACTTTCTGAATATCCCACTGATTTGTGCTTGTGCAATTAAATGCATGGCACAATTACTTGTGCGGTGTAGCCAGCCACTTTTGAATATGGAGCCCATTGTGTTTATTCCACTGTGTGCCACATAACCCCAAAACTACTGACTGATCTTCCGCATACCTAAAAAGGGGTACTTTCTATATCAGGCTGAGCAGATTTCAAAAGGACCTTTCATAGGAGTGTTCAATCAGAAAATTGCATTGGGCAGGATTTTCAAAAGCCTTAGATTGCTACAAGTCCTGGTGCGCCAATGATGTGGCACATGGGGCTTGTGGCGATCTAGCAGAATTTTTTATCCTGTTTGGCAATTGCCACAAGTTAGACCAACCTTTTCTGGTCTAACTTGTGGCAATCCTAGGGGTTGTTTTTATGGAGCTTGCACCAGATATTTGGCACAAACTGCCGTAATTCATGGAAACTGTCACAACTGTGCTTGAGATTGTAAAATTAGGCACAGTTGCAGTGAAGGGTTTGGCACACCACCAGAACCTAAGTGCTGTGGGGCAGGGCTGGATGCAAGCCCTGCGCTATGCTTTGAAAATCCTTTCCCTTGTGTCTGAATTACATTCCCACAACTAATTTTACTATTATAGCTACTATTATGGCAAATAATAACTGGCCATCCCCACTGAAAACAAGCATTTGTCAATGCCGAATGTTGATTGCGTTAGTCTGTTGAGCTTGCTCAGTGGCCCTCTGTCACTGGCTCAGTCTGTTTGTCCTGGTGCTGCAGGCTGCTCTTTTGTACTGGGCTGCTGTCTGCATTGGCACGCTGTTCTGCTGAGGAAGAAATCTACAGCTGTCCCAACAGAGCTCCATTGAGGTTGCTCACTCCTCCTCTCTCACTCGCTCATTCTGTTTCTCCTGGCACTTCAGGATGCCATTTTGTACTGGGCTCCTGCCTCTGTCGGTGCCTTTTTCTGCCCATAAAGAAATCTGCAGCAGTCCTGACAAAGCTCCGTGGAGCTCACTCACTCCCCTTCTCTCACTCGCTCATTCTGTTCTGCCGGCGCTGCAGGCTGCCCTTTTCTACTGGGCTCCTACCTGCTTTCCTGCCTTCTTATGCCCACAAAGAAATTTGCAGCAGTTACAATACAGCTCTGTTGAGCTCACTCACTCGCTCATTCTGGTTTTCCTGCCACTGCAGGCTGACCTTTTGTACTGGGCCCCTGCATGCACTGCTGTCTTTTTCTGCCCTCAAACAAATCTGCAGCAGTCCCAACAGAGCCCCGTTGAGTTCACTGACTCCCCCTTCCTCACTCGCTCGTTCTGTGTCTCCCGGTGCTGTAGGCTGCCCTTTTGTACTGGGCTCCTGCCTGCATTGGCGGCTTTTTCTGCCCAGAAAGGAATCTGAAGCTGTCCAGACACAGCTCCACTGAGCTTGCTTATTTCCCCTCTGTCACTCCCGCATTCCGTTTGTGCCAACGCTGCAAGCTGGCCTTTTGTACTGGGCTCCTGCCTGCGTTGCCGCATTTTCTGCCCACAAAGAAATCTGCAGCAGTCACACTAGAGCTCCACTGAGCTCGATCACTACCACTCTGTCACTCGCTCATTCTGTTTCTCTTGGCGCCGCAGACTGCGCTTTTGCATGGGGCTCCTGGCTGCATTAGCACCTTTGTCTGTCCACAAAGAAATCTGCAGCTGTCCTGACAGAGCTCCATTGAGGTCGCTCAGTCTCCCTGTTTCATCGCTCATTCTGTTTGTCCTGGCGCTGCAAGCTGCCTTTTTGTACGGGGCTCCTGCCTGCATTGGCACCTTTTTCTGCCCACAAAGAAATTCCAGTAGTCCTGATAGAGCTCCATTGAGCTCACTAAGTCCCCTTGTCCCACTCACTCATACTGTTTCTCCCACCGCTGCAGGCTGGTCTTTTGTACTGGGCCCCTAACTGTATTGATGCTTTTTACTGCCCACAAAGAAATCCGCAGCAGTCCTGAGAGCGCTTTGGTGAGTTCGCTCACTCCCCCTCCCTCACTCGCTCTCTCGTTCTGTTTCTCCCAGTGCTGCAGGTTGCCTTTTTGTATGGGGCTCTTGTGTTGGGGCCTTTGTCTGAACACAAAGAAATCTGCACTAGTCCAGACAGAGCTCAGTTGAGCTCGGTCACTCCCCCCCTCTCACTCGGTCAATCTTAATCTGTCCCAAACACTGATTTCCTAGACTGACCATTCTACTGTCCATCAGGAGTGTAAAAACATATTTTAGCCAGGATGTGAAAAATGACAGCTGTAGTGTTCATAAGGAGTTATGGAAAAATGTCACAGTTGAAAATGTGGCATGACAGCATTACAAATTTGTGAAGTTACAAGGGTGCATAGAAACAGTTCAACGCACGCTTGTAACAAAGTCATGTTATGCAGTTTCGTCACCAAATTTTCAACATAGGGATTTTAGGACCTCTGCTCATGAACAGTGCCACTGTCATTTTCTTAATCTGTCCGAACACTGATTTCCCACAGTGACCACGTTATTCTGCACCGGAACTGTGAAAACACATTTCAGTCAGGATGTGAAAAATGACAGCTGTACTGCTTATAAGGAGGTGTGAAAAAATGCCACTGTTGAAAATCTGGTGTGACAATATTACAAATCTGTCAAAGTTACAAGGGTGCGTGGAAAGTGCGCAACGCACACTTGTAACACAGTCAATTGATGGGCTATCATCACCAGATGTTCAACATAGGCATTTTAGGACCTCTGCTCATGAACAGTATCTGTAATTTTCTTAATCTGTCCCGAACAGTGATTTCCCACAGCAACCGCTCTATTCTGCACTGGAAGTGTGAAAACACATTTTGGCCAGGATGGAAAAAATGACAGCTGTACTATTCATAAGTAGGTCTGGGAAAAATGGCAATGTTGAAAATCTGGAGTGAAAATATTATAAATCTGTGGCCTTATGAGTGTGCGTGCTAACTGCGCAACGCGCGCTCATAACACAGTCATTTTATGGAGTATCATTACCAAATTTTCAACATAGGCATTTAGGACCTCTACTCATGAACAGTGTTACTGTCATTTTCTTAATCTGTCCTGAACACCGATTTCCCATAACGACCGTGCTATTCTGCGCCAGAAGTGCAAAAACACATTTCAGCCAGGATGTGAACAATGACAGCTGTACTGCTCACAAGGAGGTGTGACAAAATGTCAATGGTGAAAATCTGGTGTGAAAATATTGTAAATTCGTGAAGTTATGAGTGTACATAGCAACTGCGCAACGCACACTCATAAAATAGTCATTTTTTGGATTTTTTCCACCAAATTTACAACATAGGCTTTTTGAGAGCTCACCTCATGAACACTGGCACTGTCATTTCATTAATCAGCCCTGAAGGGTGATTCTGCACAGTGACCGTGAAACACCTTTCGGGGCTGACTAATGCCATGACAGTTCAAGAATTCACGAGGAGGGGTCCCAAAAACCCCATGTTGAAAATTTGGTGAAAAAATTCCCAAAAATGCCTGAGATATGCACTAAAGTTGAAAAACCCTATTTATTACATTACACATCTTACCGGCATTTCCTCAGTTCGCAGTCAGCTTTGAAGAGTGCAGATGTGTTCCCGGTCCACCGAAGATCATCACACTGAGCTCCGGAGGTAAGTATGGGGTGTGGGGGATGTGGGGAGGCAGGGTGCGTAGTCGGTGGGTGCGGGTTGTGGGTGGGGGGGCAGGCCAAGCACCGAGGGAGTTTCTTTCTTTTCAGGAGAAAAAAAAAGATGTTGTGGGACTGTTTTTCGCTTCACAGGGGCATCTGGCACACTGGGGTGGGCTCCCAGTATGCCAGCAGAGGCTTCAGTTTGGGGGCCAGCAGTAGCCGACAGGGGATTGGGCACCCCGTCGGCATGAACAAAATGGGGGAGGTGTTCACTATGCTGACGGGGATTGGGCACCCCCATTGGCAGGAACAAAACAGGGGGTTCACTATGCCTGACGGGGATTGGGCACCCCACTAGGCAGGAACAAAAGGGGGGGTTACAGAATGCCGACGGGGAGTCGGCAAGTAAACACGGTGGGGGGGAAGGGGTTATATTGTAAGTGAACAGGGCGGCAAGCTGCCTCCATGTTCACAAACAATATCAGGCATTCTACATCCCACCCTGCAATGACGGGTCACTCCCTCATTGCAGCGGATGGCTGACGCTGCAATGATGAGGCAGCCCCTGATTGCAGCGTCTGATTTTTTAGAAAATTGTGGCATGCTGGCTGAACTAGTGTCAGCAGCAGTGTGCCACGGCATTGGGGGACGGGGGACAAGCCTTTGCAGGCTGTGGGGGCATTGGGCACAACATTGCCACGCCTCCACAACCTGCTTGTGGAGAAAGCTGACGCAACATGTTTCTTGCGCATGCACACAATCAACATAAAAATGATGGCCGATTATTATAAGCAATTTATAAAACTCTGCTGGGAGCCTATCACTTCCTGATGCAGTTTTATTCCCCACTTGTTCAAATATACAATCAGTCTCAGCATGTGTGACTAGTACTAGCAACTGTGTCTTCTCATGCTCATTTATCTGTGGGATAGTAAGCTGTGACAAAGTCTCACCATCCCATTCAGTCTCAACTGTGCTACCAAATTTATTCATAACATGATCGGGCACCACATCCAACATACCAAGTGCCAAGGTCACCACCCTGTCCCCCTCCAGGCTATGAACGCCACTCACAATCCTATGTTTTGTTCTATCCCGACAGCCTACAAATTTATCCAGGTGCTGTGATTTACCCTGTGTGCCAGATTTGAATTCTATTTCTAATGAGCCACCTCACTCATACTGGCAATCTTTCATTTCTTCCTTACTCTGCTGACCTGCTATCATCTTTGTAGCCATCCTCTAGACCTTCTCCAGCAGGTTAATGTCCTTTATGAAGTGTGGGCACCAGTACTGAACTCCATACTCTAGATGTGGCCTCACCAGTGACCTGTACAAGAGCAGTATAATGTCCTCTTTAATACTACTGATCCCCCTAGCCATGCATCCCAGCATCTAGTTTGCCCTTGCTGCTGGTTTCTTGCACTGTGTGGAGTGCTTCAGGTCGCTAGTGATCATCACGCCCAAGTACTTCTCCTCCTCTGATGCAGATACCTGGACTCCATCCAGGTAGTACTCTGTCCTGGGATTCTTGGTTCAAATGTGCATAACTTTGCATTTCTTGGCATTGAAGCCAATCTGAGAGATCCCTGACCACCTCCCCAGCTTTTCCAGATCACCCAGTAGGTCCTGTATCCCTTCAGCTGTGTCCACTCTTCCACAGAGCTTGATGTTGTCTGCGAATAGGCATATTTTGCCCTTGACATAGAAACACAGAAACATAGAAGTTGACGGCAGATAAGGACCGCAAGGCCCATCCAGTCTGCCCATTTCTTTTTCTACCTTATAAATGTGCCATTGGCTTTTGCTCTGTCAGTGGCCTATCTATTCATACTCATTTGTATTGCTCCCTTATGCCTATCCCATGCCTGTTTGAAGCCCTGCACTGTATTCATAGCCACCACTTCTTGAGGTAAGCCATTCCATGCATCCATCACCCTTTCTGTGAAAAATAATTTCCTCACATTCCCCCTTAATTGTCCCCCCTTTAATCTCATGCTGTGTCCTCTTGTCCTGCTATTTTTCTGATATTTAAACATGTTAGACTCTTTCACCTTGTTAATGCCCTTAAGGTGTTTGAATGCCTCGATCATATCACCTCTCTCCCTCCTTTGCTCAAGGGTATACATATTGAGCTCTGTTAATCTGTCCTCATATGTCTTCGGATGCAGTCCCTGCACCATTTTGGTTGCCCTTCTCTGGACTGCCTCAATTTGGTTAATGTCCTTGTGAAGGTGTGGCCTCCAATACTGCACGCAGTACTCCAGATGGGGCCTAACCAGTGTCTTGTAAAGAGGGATTATTACCTCCCTCTTACAACTTGTGATACCCCTACTAATACACCATAACACCCCCTGAGCCTTACCTACTGCTTTAGAGGTCTGTTTGGATGATTTCAGGTCATCAGTGATGATGATGCCCAAGTCTCTTTCTTCCTTTGTGACTGCTAGCAACTCCCCTCCCAGCCTATAGGTGGCTTCAGGGTTTCTCTTCCCTCTGTGCATGATCTTGCACTTCTTTGCATTAAATCCCAGTTGCCACTCTTCTGACCATTTTGCTAGTTTATCCAGCTCTCTTCTCATTCTGCCCACCCCATCTGGATCATCTACTCTGTTACAGATCTGGGTGTCATCTGCAAACAGACAAGCCTTACCCTCTAGTCCATCTGCAAGGTCACTAATGAAGATGTTGAAGAGGACTGGCCCCAGGACTGATCCCTGAGGTTACCCTTGTGACTTGCATCTCTTCTGACTGTATACCATTTACCACCACTCTCTGTTTTCTGCCCGTCAACCAGTTTGCCACCCAGTTGACCAACTTCTGACCCACCTGAGCCTACCCAGCTTATTTATCAATCTTCTATGTGGAACAGTGTCAAAAGCTTTGCTGAAGTCAAGGTAGGTGACATCAACTGCTCCCCCTTGGTCTACCACTCTGGTTACCCAGTCAAAGAAATCTATGAGATTAGTTTGGCAGGACCTTCCTTTTGTAAACCCATGCTGTCTTGGATCCTGTGCCCCTGTGGATTCCAGGTGTTGCACTATCCTTTCCTTAAGGAGTGCCTCCATAATCTTGGCCACTACTGAGGTAAGACTGACTGGTCTGTAGTTCCCTGCCTCCTCCCTGCTACCACTATTATGGAGTGGGATCACATGAGCCCTTCTCAAGTCTTCTGGGACCTCTCCTGTGCTCAGAGACTCACTAAACAGTTCTGCTAATGGCTCTGCTAGTTCCACCTTTAGCTCCTTAAGTACCCTGGGATGTATGCCATCGGGTCCCATTGCCTTATCCACCCTGAGCTTAGCAAGCTCTTGTAGGACCTTTTCTTTTGTGAAGGAAGTAGTGCTCACCTCCCTCCATCCTGTGTCCATGATGCTGTGCTCAGAGACTCACTAAACAGTTCTGCTAATGGCTCTGCTAGTTCCACCTTTAGCTCCTTAAGTACCCTGGGATGTATGCCATCAGGTCCCATTGCCTTATCCACCCTGAGCTTAGCAAGCTCTTGTAGGACATTTTCTTTTGTGAAGGAAGTAGTGCTCACCTCCCTCTCTCCTGTGTCCATGATGCTGAGCTGTGGGCCCTGCCCTACCTTCTCTTCAGTAAATACTGAGCAAAAGTATCTATTTAGGATAGATGCTTTTACAGGGTCCTCCTCCTCACATGCTCCCTTTTCTCCATTAAGCTTAGCAATACCCCTTCTGGACTTTCTCCTTTCACTAATGTATCTATAGAAAGTCTTGTCACCTTCTTTTACTGTTCGTGCTAGTGTTTCCTCAGTTTGGGACTTTGCCTGCCTTACTGCCTTCCCTGCTTCCCTTAGGGCAGTTTGGTATGCCTCCCTATCTTCATCCCGCTGTGTTCCCTTATATTTTCTGAAGGCCAGCCTTTTGGCTCTGACCTTTTCTGCTACTGTCTTTGAGAACCAAAGTGGTTTCCTTCTTCTTTAGTACTTCCTTTTCTGTCTAACACAATGGGATGTTGCTTCAAGTATTGCATCCTTAATGCTTGCCCACTTTGCCTGTACCCCCTCACCTGTGTTTCTTTTCCCTAGGGCTAGCTTAACTCTGTTGGCCATCTTATCAAAGTCAGCTCCTCTGAAGTCCCATATTTTCGCCTTGGAATGGGATGATTTAGATGTAGTAGCCAAATTGAACCATACCATGTGATGGTCACTGGTCCCCAGGTGACCTTCTACCTGGAGATCTGTGATCCTTCCTGTTAGTCAGTACTAGATCTAGGATAACCCTGTCTCTTGTGGGTTGCTGTACCAGTTGTTTGAGGCCCTCTCCTGCAGGGAATCCACTATGTGTCTAGTTCTGGCAGATGTTCCTGCTGGTATTGACCAATCTGTATCCGGCATGTTGAAGTCTCCCATTATCAGAACCTCCTCTTTTAGCTGTCATGTTTTGTATATCTTCTAACAGTAATGTGTCTATGTCCTCCCCTGGTCTGGGGGCCTGTAGACAACCCCAGTTCTTATGGCTGTCCCATTTCCTGTTTCCAGGGTGACCCACAGTTCTTCTGGCTCCTCATGTGTATTCTGAATTTCTGTAGATTTGATATTTCCATTGACATACAGGCCACTCCTCCCCCCTTTTTCACCTCGGTCTCTTCTGAACAATGCATAGCCAGGTACTGAAGTCTTCCAAGTGTGGTTACTGGTAAATCATGTCTCACTAATTGCTACTATGTCCAGTTAAGCCTCTGACATTATTGTCTGCAGGTCTGGGATCTTATTTCCCAGGCTGTGAGCATTTGTGTACATGATTTTCCATTGGCCAGATTTCGGTGTGTTAGTTGTTGGGTGAGGTTGGCATTACCCCTGTGCATCGTATGGGGAGACAAACCTTTTATCTTACCTGGTGATGCAAATGAACTGCAAACTTGCTGAAACTCTGTTTGACCACTAGCTGAGGGGGGAAGGGTGTTCTTCCCATTCGACATATGGGGTGCTGCACCCATCTCCCCATTTGCTAGTTTAAATATTCTGCAATGATGTCAAACTTCTGCCCCAATGCACTGACTCCCTCCTTAGTCAGATGCAGTCCATCAAATTTAAAGAACTTTCTCTCCCAGAACTGTTGCCAGTTCCCTACAAATCTGTGTCCTTCTTCCTGGCACCAGCCCTTGAGCCATGTGTTTAGCTCCCCTATCTGCCCTTCTCCGACCTTCCGTCCATCTGCTCCCCTCTCCCAGACTGGCAGGATCTCAGAGAAGGAGATGCCGGATGAAATGGATGATAGTTTGTCACCCAGCCTGGTCAGGTGTTCCTTGGTCTCCACAACTGACCGGCTGGCGAGATCATTAGTCCCTATGTGTACTAGGACCTCAATGTTTTCTCCTGCTTTGTGAACAATTTTAGCAATGCGGTCAGTGTCTGTCCATGCTGATGTACCTGGGAGACATCTGACCATTACCCCTGGCTGGAGATGGGTATCAACTCCCCGAATCATGGAGTCTCCTATGATCAGAAGTTTTTTGGATTTCCTTTTTCCTTTTTTGTTTTGGTTCCTGATTTGGGTGAGTTTTGTTGTACTAGCTCCTGTGCTGCAGTGTCCTGCTCAGCAGTGTCTTCTGCCTCTTTGTTTGATTTCAGAGATAGAGGCAGCTACCTGTTTGTAGTGTTTATATGGTTTTTGGTGGTAACATGTTGGAGAGCAGAGAGTGATGGGGCACCCGATTTTCCCCTCCTAACCACCTGCCAACCTCCTGGACCAACTACCCTCTGTGGTCAAGGTTTTTCTGTTGGATGCTGGGGAGATGGCGGGTGGTTCTTATAATGTAGTTCCTCTTGAATATGAAATTTGAGACGTGCAATCTCTGCCCATGCTGCCCGGAGCTGAGCCCTAAGATCTCCAAAGGCCCAGCATGTAGGACAGTGTCCTAAATCCTGTAAGACTGTCCTTCTGAAGATTGTGCCACAGTACCTGCAGTTAATGATATCCATTCCAGATAAGTTGCTGGGTTTATAACCTAGTCAGAGTAATTAGAAGGAAAAAAAGGAAAAAATGCAAGTAATGGTTTGTGTTTTGTTTTTGTTTAACTTGTTATAACAAGTTAAATTACTAGTGCCCCTGTAAATGAGCTCACCTTGTGGAGGCCTCACAGATCCGCCCCTTCCTGCTCTGCCACAGGAAATGTCACAACTGTGGTACCCTATAAAAGGAGTGTAGTGTGGGGTGGTTGGGGATGGGGGAGGGTGGCTGGACCCTTCCCCTGCTGAGAAAGAAGAACCACGGATGAAAGAACAAGGAGGTAAGAGCAGAAACAATCAGTCAACAACAAATGCAGTAACCCTGAAAGCTTATCCTAATGTTAGATGAAACTGTAAAACCTGTAAAGCACCACCTGTAATAATTTCAGAGAAGGTATACGCTGTAAGAAACACTTTGCTACAGAGAAAAATAAAGCAGTAACAGAAGATATACCTTGCAAAAGACAATTTGAATCAGAAGATTACAGCAGTAATCTGTTAGCACACACCTGTAGGCACACCTTGTAATAATAGAAACATAGAAACATAGAAGTTGACGGCAGATAAGGACCGCAAGGCCCATCCAGTCTGCCCATTTCTTTTTCTACCTTATAAATGTGCCATCGGCATTTGCTCTGTCAGCGACCTATCTATTCAGTAGTCATTGTATTGCTCCCTATGCCTATCCCATGCCTGTTTGAAGCCCTGCACTGTATTCATAGCCACCACTTCTTGTGGTAAGCCATTCCATGCATCTACCACCTTTCTGTGAAAAGAATTTCCTCACATTCCCCCTTAATCGGCCTCCCTCTAATCTCATGCTGTGTCCTCTTGTCCTGCTATTTTCTTATATTTAAACATGTTAGACTCTTTCACCTTGTTTATGCCCTTAAGGTGTTTAAATGTCTCGATCATATCACCTCTCTCCTCCTTTGCTCAAGGGTATACATATTGAGCTCCGTTAATCTGTCCTCATATGTCTTCTGATGCAGTCCCTGCACCATTTTGGTTGCCCTTCTCTGGACTGCCTCAATTTGGTTAATGTCCTTGTGAAGGTGTGGCCTCCAATACTGCACGCAGTACTCCAGATGGGGCCTAACCAATGTCTTGTACAGAGGGATTATTATAATGCAGAAGAAGGTATACCAGCAACAACAATTTGAATCAGAAAAATAAAGCAATGAAATGTTAGCAACAAGCAGTAGCAATCCTGTGAGTAAAAAATAAAAACAACACCACACAGTAAATCTGTTTAGCCAAAATAAGTCTTAATCCTTTTTCCTTGCTCTGGTAAGTTTCTCTACTCTGCCTTTCAAGAAGTCTTAGAAGGAAAGAGCTCAGGTGAAGCTAGGTGCCTTGGCCAGCAAACCAAGTCTTCTACCTTAATGAGATCTCCAATGTCATTGATGAAGACATTGAACAACACCGGCCCCATCACCAAGCCCTGTGGGACTCCACTGGTGACCTCTCTAGTGCCAGATAACTCCCCCCACAACCACCCTCTGAGTTCTATCCCTCAATCAATTTTCCACTCATCTGGTCATCTTATACCCAACCCTGAGATCCACCAGCTTTCTGATCAACCTTTTGTGGGGCGTAGAGTCAAAGGCCTTGCTGAAATTCAGATAGAGGATGTCTACCACTTGGCCCCTGTCTACTGTTTTAGTGACCCAGTCAAAGAAGTCAATCAGATTCATTTAACACCCCTCCCCCCATGAACTCATGCTGCCTCGCATCCTGGAGACCATGCTGCTCCTCTAGATATTCTACCAACCTTTCCTTAATTATGATCTCCATGAGCTTGCACACAATTCAAGTTAGCCTGAGGGATTTTCACAGGTAAGTGTCCCGTAGCCCCACCTAGTCTATTCAAAACTCCCTCTGTACTCACCAGGCCCAATTTTCAAAGTGGCTAGTAGAATGCAAGGAACTTGCATCAAAAAGATTTTGATACAATGGGTGACCTGCGTCACAACTTGTGTCATTCCTGATTTTCAGACATAGCCTGCATCAATCCTGATGCAGCTGCACCAAAGCCCCCTCGCATCATAGCTGCATAAAAAAATCTGATGCTCCAGGTTGTAAGGGAGCTTGCACCATGGTGGGGCTTTAACATTCCTTGTTTTGGTATTTTGCAAGCCCCGCTGTGGCCGTAATAGGTGGCTCCATTTAGATCAGCCAGGAGTGGTCTAAGTGCCCTGCGCTAATGCTTGGCTGGGCAGTGATTGAGCTGCGGGGCCAGGAAGGTAGGGAACAGGGGGCTGCTGGGGCACTGAGGGTACCATAGGGTATGAGGGGATTCTTGATTAAATAGTGCACTATGGTGAAAAGGTATTTTGTCTGCAACACTTGCTATTTTTAACTATCAGATGAATATGGAGCATATATGCATAGAAGGACTTTATCATATATTGGCCTTCTGCCCGTATGAACTATTATTCAAGTTCAAGTTTTCTGCTATACAACCTTGCATATAACATAAATACTAATGTTAGAAGTGGTGTAAAATATAAATCAAATTGTCCATACATGGCAAAGTGACTGTACATCAGTCAACATTGATACATCAATGACTAAATGAATTTGTGCTTATCTGTAAAACAAAGAATGAGCATGTATAAGGAGTGGAGGATGCACCAGGGAGAGGTACCATAGGGTGCATCATGCAGCTGATGGGACTGGATAGGGGTGGTTGGCATTGCAATTCCATTATGACACTGCCAGGGCTGCTTCCACCTGGTGCTGTGTCATAATAGGATTGCGGTGCCAACTGCCCCTACTCGGTCACCTAGGCCGTCTGATGCACTGTATGGCACCTCTGCCTGGTGCATCCTCCACTCCCTATTCCTGCTCATTCTTTATTTTACAGATAAGCACAAATTCATTTATTCATTTACTTATCAATGTAGACTTATGTACAGTCACTTTGCCATGTACAGACAATGTGATTAATATTTTACACCACGTTTAACATTAGTCGTACATTATCTGCAAGGTCATATAGCAAAAAATGCAATCTTGAATAATAGTTAATATGGAAGAAGGCCAATGTATGATAAAGTCCTTCTATGCATATATGCTCCATATTCATCTAACAGTTCAAAATTGCAAGTGTGCATGCAAGATAAAATACTTTTTCTATGTAGTCACTATTTAATGAGAACCCTCTCATTCCCTATGCCCTCCATCATGCTCTATGGTACTCTCAGTGCCCCTTCTGCCCCCGACTGCCTCCTGTCCTGCAGCTTCACCCCCCCCCATCCTGGACCCTCTAGTGTTGTGCTAGGTGGGGGTGCCAGATCCCTGTGGCAATTCCTACAGGTGTGCCAATTGTTTGGTGCAGATGTTGGCTTGTGGCAAATCTGGGGAGTTTGGTGCTGGGACCCTGATTTTCATAAAAATGGGCGCAGGATCCCTGGCACATCCGCGTTTACTGCAGCCCTGGAGCGATGCAAATTGTGTCACTCTAGAGGCTCTTTGAAAATTGAGCCTACGGTCTCTTGTTGTGCGTCTGGAGCTTGGGACAGTTCCTCATTCTTATGAAAATGACTTGTATCCCGAAGTAGCCAAGAAATCCAATTGGGGGCATGATTCCAGCAGGCAGCCAACAATGCTTCTTTCATGTACCACACAGTGTCTTCTGGCTCCTGCTGCTGTACAGGTCTAGATTGCTGGGTAGGGCATCCTCTTCTTAGACCAAGTCACTTACTGACCTTTACCAGACACCCTGCCACTCAACATTGAAGGTCTGTCTCCGTCACACTGTAAAGCCCGATGACTACACTACACTATTTTTGGCAGTCCATGAAAAGCTTCCTCACTCTGCACTCTTTCTTGCATGTCAGCACCACTGCTTTGATCTTGTTCTATCACCTTAGAGACCATGTCATGACTTGCAGTCTCTATTTGATGGTTGAAATTCGGCTGCACCACTATTCCATCAGCAGCTGTGATGCCAAAGTTCATAGTTTTTTCTTTTTTATCCCGTGTTGCTTTGTTCCCTTGGGGCTTCCTGGCAGGGCTGCTTGGTTCTTTTCCTGCTCCTCCTGACTGACTACCACCTCCCACAGAACTCATGTCACCCAGGATCCCCATGGATTCCCACCCCCGTGTTGGGTCCAGGAAAGGGAGGGCCATTCTCCCCCCACCTGGAACATTATCCAGCAGTGGGTTGGCTTGTTTAAGGTGGCATTGCATGTCAGGACAGAGAGGGTGGGACATCATGGAGCCCAGATCTCAGTATTTTCTGTGTTCTTGCTCCCCTTACTGGCCATGGTGACACGCTGGTGTGCATGAGGGCGTGGGTTCTTCACAGAACCACAGCCCCCTCTATACTTTGGTACTCAGACACTGCAATGTCCCCCAGGCCTCCACCAGGGGAAATTCTGGGGAAAGCCAAGGGCTGAGGTGCCAGTCCTCCCCTCTCTGGGAGAGGAGAGCAGCCCTCTAGGTGCTTAATCCTCTACCTCCCCAGCCGATCACCAGCGACCCAAGCTTATTCCCGAACTCAAGTCACCAGTGTGGCAGGATGTATTTATTTATTTTATTTATTTGATATTCGGAAATAACCTTTGAGCCAAGGATTTTTTACAAAGGTTCCACATCATGTGAACAGAGTACAGACATTCAATCAAGAAGGTTACAGTTTTTAGAGATTTGTGACATTATACAGCACAACAGTTAAGAAAGGTTACAGAGTTTTTAGACAATTGAAACACTATACAGCACAGATGACATTATCTTGAGCTGATATAAGTACTGGTAAAGTGCAGAGGTGCTAGAGGTTAGGCAGAGGGGCAAGCAGGACAGGGTAAGGGTAGATGGGGGGCCTCTAGGAGAGTGAACACAGAGGCAGCAGCTGAGGCTGGGGCAGGTGAGGTCCCATCCTAGTGTGGGAGGGAGGAGCGGGGGGGAGGAAAGGAGGTGAGGGGAACATGAGCAGCCCCTTAAAGTGATTCAGAGGCATTGTCAAGGCATGTGTGGGGGGAGGGCTTATATTTTGTGCTAAGAATAGTTGCAGCCAGCAGAGCCTGGCCTGGGCATCCAGAGGCTAGGTCAGCCACTGGGGAAGCAGGTGCACACAGAGCTGGAGGTCAGATAGTGCTTAAGGCCTGATTTGAAACTGCACAGGCTAGTGGAGTTACGAATGGTTTCAGGCACCTCATTAAGCCAAAGTGGGGCTCTATAGGAGAAGGTGTGCTGTCCGAGAGCTGTGCGTTGGAATGGCACCACGAGAGCACCCTGCATTCTACTTCTGGTTTTATACTCTGAGTCTGGTAGGGAGAAGATGCCAGCTATGCATGGAGGAGCTTTCCCCAGCAATACTTTTTTGCCAAGGAGGCATGTGAGGAATTTAGTCCTGCACCCAAGAGACAGCAGGTGTGTCTGTTCATAGAGGGAGCAAGTATGGGTCAGTCGATTGCCATTCAAGATGAGCTTGCAGGCCTTGTTGAGAGCTAAGTGTACCCTCTTGAGCACAGAGTCTGATGCTGCACTGTAGATAACCAGACCATAGTCAATGGTGGAGAGGATGGAGCTCGTGACTGAAAGGCGGATGGCTGTCATCGTAAGGTATTTTCTGTGCATATAAAGCACACCTAGCTTGGTGTTTACTGCCCTGACCACCAGGTCAACATGTAGAGCATAGGATAAGGTGTTGTCCAAGGTAACCCCAAGGTATTTGAAAGAGTGAACCTGTTCCAAGGGGGCAAGGACATTGTTGGTGATGTCTATGGTGGGGAATATTTTCTTGAGCTGGTGGTGGATAGGAGCATGATCTTGGTCTTTTTGTAATTGAGCAGAAGCTTGTGCTCACAGAACCAATCTTCTATTTTACTGAAGGAGTGCTGAAGTGCTGCTTGGAGTGGTTCAATTCGAGAGTTGCTATTGAGGATGACAGCGTCATCTGCGTATAGGATTATTTTGGAGTCACAGGCTTAAGGGGGATTATTTAGGAACAGGCTGAAAAGCAGGGGTCCCAAGATGGATCCCTGGGGAACCCCAGGCATGACTTCCCTGGGGCCTGACACTGTTTGTCCTATTTTTATCTGTTGTGATCTGAGGAACAGGTAGTCTTGAAACCAGAGTGCTGCACTGGCTGCCACCCCTAGCCTTTGTGGCTGGGCCAGTAAGAGAGTATGGTTGATGGTGTCCAAGGCTTTTGTTAAGTCTATGAACACTGATCCTACTAGTTTGCCTTCATCCTTAGCTTTGTGAGCATAGTCAATGAACTCCACTAGGGCAGTTGTTGTACTGTGCCCTTGCCTGAAACCATGCTGGTTGGGGCATTGCAGCTGGTATTTGCTGATGTAGTCTGTCATTTGATCCGCAACAATTTTCTCTAGGGCCTTGGATCGGGGGGAGGATTGAGATCGGCCTGTAATTAGACACATTGGTCCAGTCCCCACTTTTGTGGACAGGAGTGACCAGCGCTTGCTTCCAGGTGGCCAGGAAGTGTGCCAGGGTAGGGATTTGTTAAATTGTTTTGTAATAGGCATGATGAGTACATCAAGAGTTAGAGATACCAGGGGTGTGGCCTGACCACTAAACAAGATGGAGTGCTAGTTAGTTTCTGCTGACAACCCAGAGTGAAGTTCTTGACGAATAACCAACTTAACTTAGCTATCCTTACCAAAAAAGAAAGGTCACTAGCTAAGAACTCCGTCTATCTTTGGTCCACTTTTCTGCCTAACCCTGACATTGGGAACCTCCTATAATTGACTGCGGGCCTGTGGTATTGCAGCACCACCATTCTGGCATGTCACAAAAGCAAAAGGAGTTAGAGAACCATCAGTTCAGGGCACGTTCTCCTACCTAATGGCTCAAATGGAAGCCCTTACGACAGCCACAAATAAAGTCGCTGGTGCACTGCAAAAATTAGACACAAGAATGGGGCAAGTTGAGCAATCTGTAGATCACCACAAGGAGAATCTGCAAGGCCACTCTGCACTCCTGAGGGAGCAGGCCACCCAAATTAAGACTCTACAAGAGAAAATGGACAATATGGAAAAGAGGAGCCACTGTAACAACTTGCGGCTCCTCGACTTTCTGGAGGGCTGTGAAGGGCCCAGAACTGTTACTTTCCTCTAGCAAGCCCTCCCAGAGCTCCTACAACTACTGCCTAACACTGGGCCAACTATGGAGAGGGCACATCATTCTCTGCAGAGGAAACCATCTCTGGGCAAAAGGTCGAGACCCATACTGGCCTGTATACTTAACTTTGCCGAAAAAGAAGCCATACAAAACAGAGCTAGGGAACTTGGAGCCCTGGACTGGCGTGGGCAGAGAATCATGATTTTTCAAGACTATTCATGTGAGCTGGCTGGGAGGAGGAAGGCCTACACTGATGCTAGAAGGTGGATCTACAACATCCAGGTTCCCTTCACACTCCGCTACCTGACAGTCTTAACCATCACCCATAATGGCACGACGCTACAGTTCCACACACCAGAGGCGGCTATGGAGTTTATATTCAACACTTGGCCTCCATCTAAAAAACGCTGCCATAGTCCAGCACCAAATGAAACTGACATGGCAGGCAGTGCTCATCTTGACCGGCGATCTCCCCTGAAATGAGACCAGCCCACCACCGAAGCAGAGTTTCAATGATCTAACGGGACCTCAAAGGGAGCTAGAGCCCCATATTCCTAAAGGCTGAAAGAGACCTCCATTTGCTACCCATGCCAGGTGGGAGCACCCTCGGAACAGAACACCCACTGAAGACTATTGTCACCCACCTGAAGTATGCATGCAGTGAGCTGAGACTTAAGAAGTCGAGTACACCAGCTTATATTTCTCCAAGAACAGATTCTCTCCCATTGCTCCAACAGAAGATACACACGCAGATGACTTTTCATTGGAAATGGACGTGTCTGTACCTGCAGGTCGAAACCACAAGCACGAAGAAGTACAACGCTCCTGGGTGCTACAGGCAGATGGGGCCCTTCTGCTTGACAGTCCTGAACTAGCGATTGTGGCTTTGGGCCTTCCACAAGGACTTACACAGATGCCTGACACCAGGGCTGGAAAGGAGGATCCCCGTGAAGTGCTCCCTGGCTGACTGGCACTCAGATAAGTCCCTCAGGTTCTATGTCTATGGGGAGTAATTGTGGGTGGTTTAAAGGGGTTTAACAGGGTTAGGGGATAAGAAGTGCCATGGGGCTATGCAACAGTTCTCCCCTTGCACATCTCCCCCCTTGATTGGTTTCTGGGGTAATGTGACGGGCAGAATAATCTCATTTGCCCCCCCATTAGACACTCCTCCTTTTCGGCTTACATGGGGAATTTGTGCATATGCTTTTACTGTTTTCATATCTGTATGCTGGGGTAGGGTGGGTTGTGGGTTCCAGGATATAGAAGGCATTGTTAAAATGGATACTCGTATTATATCCGGAACACCCGATGCCCCCCTTCCCCACAGTTCTCCCTCTCCTCCTCTGGATGTCATGGTTTGGATAAGACTCCCCTCTTCAGGCCTGACAACTTGGAGGAGGTATCCCCCCCCCATCAGCCACCTGAGTGCAAGGGGACCTATTCCTGATGAGTAGGTAAATACCCTCATCTTGAATGACACCTACTAGCTCAGGACGGGTAAGATATAACCCCTATGGCTCTGGGAGACAACCGGCTTTGTATGCAATACATCAGCTATAAGGTGTTCTCAGTCTATATTGACTGCCCTTGCAGGTAAGACACAACAATCCAAACAATGGGTTAACTAACCCTAACCCCCCAGCTTAATCTGGTTCAAGGTCAGTTGGCATTCGTCTGTATCCCCCTTCCCTGGGCCGTGCCTGAAAATAGGCAGGATTTGTCTAGTGCACTTACCCAGTCAACAAAAACTAAATAAAATAAAAAAAAAGGTATAGCAGGTATGCCATTGACTGGGGCTCCAGCCGGCAAAGCCCAGCTTGAGACCTCCTAGGATTCTTATTTTCTGTATTAGCTAAGTATATATACGTTCTTGTAAGCACTATAAGGGACGCTTCAGCCCTTCCAGTTTATGATTCCCTTCATTTCTCCCTCTACTTTTGGAGGTGGCAAAACAGGAAGACACCATCTACTCATAGAGGGCAGAGGACACTTTAAGACAACTAGACTTCCACAACCACTCCAGCTACCCACCTGACACAACCCAAGGTCATAAAGGTGGCAGATCTATTGTAACATATGGTATTTGACTATCATAATGGTATACAGTTACATAGGGGATGCACAGACACTACCATGTTCCTATGGAGGATGGCTGAGCTGATCTTTCACACTTGGAATGTCCAGTGGCTGAACTTGGCCATAAAGCAAAAAAAGGTCTTCTCTCACTTTAAGCATCTCAGATCAAAGGTGGCCTTCCTCCAAGAGACTAAACTCACAGGGAACGACCATGTTTCTATGGTGAAAGACTGGGTGGGACAGGGGGTGCACTCTGAGGCCCCTACTAGGAAGCATGCTGTCCTCATTTTAATATACAAATTGCTGCACTGGACCATGTCAGACTCTACAGCAGACTCAGAGGGACGGTGGGTCCTTTCCAAGTATCTTACCCCTCAAGCCCTTTCACGCTGTGCAATGTCTATGCCCCAAACAACGACGACCCCCACTTTTTTCATAAACTGGCTTATACTATCAGCACATTCCTGCCTGCCAGTTGTCCCCTGCTACTTGGGGAGACTTTAACTTGGCTCTGGTTCCATCCTTAGATATGAATGATAAAGACAGAGAAGTACATATTAGGGAGAGTAGAGCATTGCACCAACTAATAAAGGACCACGGTCTCACAGATGTGTGGAGACTGTTTCACCCCAGGGACAGAGACTACGGGTACCACTCAGAACGCAATGCTTCATATAGCAGACTAGACTATTGGCTTACATCCCCATCTCTTCTTCACAACTCTCTAGATGCCACTATCCTCCCCTGAATCTTTTCTGACCATGCCCCAGTCCAGATACTAATACAGTGGGGAACAGCAGCACCCTTGACTAGGCATTGGAGACTTGACCTTCTCCTTATCCAAGACCCAGTGTTTGTTCCCTGGGCAAGAACAGAGGCTTCCCTGTTCCTGACACATGACCCCCCCCCCCCAGTCACCTTGGTAGGGAACATGTGGGATGCCTTTAAGGCCACCATGAGGGGTAATATTATGGGATATTCAGCTACCAGACACAGAGAAGGAGAGCAATGCCTCCTAGACCTTGAACACCAACTAACAGCGGCTGAAACCCAATTTAAAAAGATGTCCTCCCCTGTTTCCCCTATTGGCAGAACTATCCTTGGTTTACGCTTAGAAATCAATCAGCTTCTAAATAGAAAAGTGGCCATTCTCTGGCTCTGACACACATTCTGGGAGGGAGGGAGGAGATAAAGGGGGTAAAGTACTGGCCTACCAACTTAGATGCCAGCAGATTAGCTGGCTCATTCCTGGCCTGAGAAACAATCAAGGGACCCTGGCTACCACTCCACAAGCCATAAACCAGATTATGACATCCTTCTACTGGGATCTCTATTCCACTACCCACTCCCAACCAGTCCCTAAGATCCAGACCTTCCTGGACAGCTTGCCCCTCCCCACACTGTCTCCACAACAGTCCTTTGAGTTGGATGCCCCAGTTACCCAGGATGAGGTGAGTGCTGCTATTCAGAGTCTTCAACTGGGCAAATCCCCTGGGAGTGATGGCTATACTGCTGACTTCTACCAGGTGCTGGCACCAGTGATCACCCCTCTTCTCACTGAGGTTTTTCAAGAGGCTGGGACCCAAGGTATCCTCCCTCCCTCTCTCCCTCCCTCCTTCTGGGAGGTGGCCATTGTAGTTATCCCAAAAAAGGGGAAAGATCCCACTAGCCCAGGTAGTTATCATCCAATCTCCCTCATAAATGTGGACAGTAAAATCTATGCAAAGGTCTTATCTGCCAGACTGAGCCCCTTACTGTCACACCTAATTCACCCCTCCCAGGTGGGTTTTGTACTGGGCCGTCATAGCACTGATCATCTCAGAACTTTGATGAATCTTATGCACACAGCAAGAGCCTTGCCAACTCCAGCTGCAGCCATTGCTGTGGATTTCGAAAAAGCCTTAGATTCCATAGAATGGGACTACTTATACCTGATCCTCTCCCATCTGGGAATGGGTGAAGATTTCATAACCAAAGTGCAGGCCATCTATAATACCCCATCAGCATGGGTCACTATCAACTCTATGCTCTCATCCCCATTTCCACTAGAACTAGGGACTAGACAAGGCTGTCCCCTCTCCCTCCTACTGCAGCTGCTATTAGACAACACTCACATATCCACGGGATAAGAATTGGGGACATAACCTACCCGACTCTGATGTATGTGGATGACCTCCTCCTCCCCTTAAGTGATGCCCTCCACTCCTTGCCCCATTTACTAGTTCTGCTTGACTCCTTTACCACTTACTCAGGCCACAAACTTAATCAGTCAAAGACTGAAATCCTTCCCTTTAATGAATACTGCCTACAACGCCCATGGGTTACTATGGGCCTCTAAGTAGCTAACCTACCTGGGCATCAGGCTCACCACTAAACTAGAACACCTCTGGCAAGCTAACATACAACCCCTGCTTGACAACACCAAGACCAAATTTGATTGGTGGAAACAACTCAAACTCACCTTAGCAGGCAAGATCGCAGCCATAAAAATGGTGACTGCTCCTCGGTTTCTCTACCTCTTAGCCCATATACCCATCTCTCTGCCCAAGCTGTGGTCCCAACCCATAGACAAGCTATTTGGGGACTTTCTACAGGAGGGCTTTAAACCCCGCTTTAGCCGAGCTAAGTTGCCAGCCCACTGGATGCAGGGAGGGTGGGACCTTCCATGTATGGAGGAATACAAATGGGCATTTCAGGTTGCACAAACTGTCCACTGGTTTCATACTCTCTTCTCCTTCCCCAGGCCTCAGTGGGTCCACATTGAACTAGAAATGACGAGCACCTTGGTTTCCTCCTCTCTCCTATACCCGATCGGAAGGTCCACTCACACACAACCCTCTCCCTCAGACTCTGTCTCTATTTCCCCCACAGTGGAGATGTCCAGAAGAGCCTGGTATTATGTACATAACAAATTGAACACTGACCCGCTTCCACTCTCTTATGGACCACTCTGGTAGAACCCCTCTATAACCATAGATAAAGGTAGGGTGGCCTGGAAACACTGGTCCATTAAAGGCCATCAAACCGTGGGAGACCTATGTGACTGTGATCTTACTAGGGTCTCTACTTTTCAGTCCCCACAGACACAGTGGAACCTCACTCACAAGGAGTTTTGGAGGTACCTCCAGATCAGCTCGGTGGTTACTCCCTTGCTGGGACACCCCACACATTGGGATAACCCATCACTCTTGCAATCATGGATAAGACACCCAAAAGGTCTCACAGGCCAAATCTATGCCAAATTTCAGGACACCCTGCCCTCTTAATCAGGGGATTCCAAGAAAAAATGGGAAAAAATGCTACAGTGTACTGTCACTGACTCTCAGTGGGGACTAGTCTGGCGGGATGCCCACAAGTGGCTCCAAGATGCCAGATCCAGGCTGATCCACAATAAGATCTTACACTCATGATATAAGACCCCTGATGTATTACATAAAGTCAAGCTCCTAGAATCTGATTGCTGCTGGAGGTGTGATGCAGAAGAGGGGGACCTGACCCATATACTATGGTTCTGCCCTATGACACAAACCCTCTGGAGGGTGATAGTCACACTGGCTACTAAGGTACTCCGCAGACCGATCCCTCACACCCCACTTTTCTTCCTGTTGGGGATTGGAACAGACCTCCCACTACTGACCCCACAGGAATATAGGTGGTTAGCGCTATTGACCATACAGACAAAAAGGGCCCTACTATGTAAATGGTGCACCACAACTACTCCCACACTTGCTGAAGTGGAAGCCTCTTTTTCAGCATTAGCCAAGCTGGATAAGATTACCCACCTGAAAACTTATCAAATGGTCAAGTTTCAGCAATGCTGGGCCTCATACCTGAGACATGTACTACCCCTACAAGGAGTGGGATGACTCCTCCCCCTTGACCACAGACTGGACTCAGTAGATACTCTCACAGATGGAGGATTTGGATGAAGGCATGGGTTACTGGTACCCCTCACACTTGGCTCACTATTATTATCAGACAACAAGCAGACCCCCTGGAGCAGGGTGTCCCTCCCCGCCAGGTGGGGAATTACGTTGTTATGTCACTGTATGGTGTGTAACTATAGATAATGCAGTAGATTCAGTTCATGGATTCTTTGTGTATGCCTCTGCTCTGATTTAGGAATTATCTCACGATGCATCAGAATGGAGACACACATATCCAGACCACCTGACGACATGTCGTGGCACGACCCCCTCTTCAGACGGATAGGTGTGTCTTCAATCAGGTATTCCTGTTGCTCTCCATAGAATGTGATTAGGTAAGTACTATATTCTGTTAACTTGCCATGTTTTGATCCCTGGTTGAAGCTGTCCCACAGCTATACTTCCTTGTTTATCCCTGATACAGTACAATAGAACAGCCTCCCTGAGGAGGTCGTGGAGTCAAGAACAGTGGGGGAATTCAAGAATGCATGGGACAGACATAAGGCAGTCCTAGTGGGGGGTAGGAGGAAGTAAGCTGTTGGTTAACTAGGATCTGCAGCTTATCTGTTAGGTAGGAACATGAGCAGACTAGGTTGTTTCTATGTTTCTAATAACTTGCACCCTGTAACCTTGTGCAAACTGTGATTATGAACTTCCTCTTATCTCCTTCTCTTTTACCTCCCTTTGCCTTCCCACCCTCCCCTCTTTATACCCCTCCCCATTTATGGTTCACTGTTTAAAGCAATACTGCTTACTTGAAATAGTTACTAAGATGTAATGTGCTATATTATTTTTGAAAATAAAAAAACTTTACAATAAGAGTTAGAGATACTAGCTTCGTGTCTACTCCATCGCTACCCATTCTGGTCTTCCCAAGTACTTTTTTGTATAGAACGAGCCACCTTTACAGTAACTCTCTTGAGGTAGAAGGTAGGGTGGGAGGTACTGGGTGCTTTGTTACCTGAGGGAACCTTGGTGGGGTGTAGGTAGTCAGGAGGGAGGGCTGTACTTAGATCTCTGAAGGCAGAGTTGAAGGACTCCATGATGAGGAGTGGGTCCGAGGTAGGAGAGCCGTTAATGTGGAGCAGCTGTGGTTCTATGTGATAATGGCGAATGCCTAAAGGCGATCACCGTTATTGCACAGTCAGAGTGCCGAAAACATTTTTGGCACTCTGACAACCCCGGCGCACGGGACAACGGCACCAGGACATGTATTTTAATGATTTCTGTGGGGGGTCCAGCCCCCTGCACCCCCCCTACTAAAGGATTCTCAGCTCCAGGGGGGTGCATGTCGTGGGGGGTGAAAGTATTAAAAAATAAAGGTTTGGTCCGGGCACAATAAAATTGCATCAGCGCCCAGACCCGAACCCAGTACCTCACCCACCCCAACCACTAGCCAACCCCCAATACCACAATGCAGCTTGGCAATCCACCTCAGCGCCACCCCCTACAGCTCCTCCGCCCCCTCCCAGCCCATGCTCCCCGTACTCTCTCCCCCCTGCGGGTGTGCGTACACATAGCAACATCCTGTCACCCAGTTCGCCCACCCCCTCATCTGGTCACCCTACCCTCCCATCGCCATGAGGGATTGTGCTGGGAAGGAGCTGCCATTATGGACAGCACCCTTCCCCATGAGCCCACCTCACGGGATACCAGCAGCTGTGGGTGTTTCTTTTTTCCTACCCCAGGAGATTTTTTGTTTTCCCAGAACCTTTTGCAGTCTCCCCAGCTTTTATCAAGCAGTTCCTTGTGGTGATCAGCTTTGGCCCTCTGTATTAGGTGCATGTAACAGTTTCTGGCAGCCCTGTACAGCTGGTGGTCATGTTCCTTATTGGATGCCCTTGCTTTTATCCAGAGGTTGTCCCCTTCCATCATCATGGCTAGGAACTTGCCTGTAATCCATCCATTTGCCATTTCTAGGCACTGTGAGGCAGCTGAGGATGCCGGATCATGGGCCGCTGTCTAGGGGAAGAAGTGAGAGGAGTCAGATGTCAAAGGAAGCTCAATTGGTGGGCATGGAGGAAGCCCAGAGGGCAGGGCTTGGTTCAGAAAACAAAGGAGGTGAGAGGATTCAGCCTGTTCTGAGGCACAAAGAGGGTCCCAAGAGTGGGTATGTGGGAGGGTTAGGTTTGGGAATTAGGAAGAAGTGGTGAAGCAGAATTTAGAGAATGATTTAGGTAGCAGCATACAAGGCATGTAACTTAACATTAAATGGCTGTAACCATTGTACTCTAAGATGGCTGCAGCTAGAGAACCCTAGGCAGATTAAGAACTCTGTTTAAATATTTAGGTCTAGGCAGTTTGGCTACAACAGGTGGCTTAGCAATGAGATATTGCCATAAAATGGCTGTAATCACTTTACACTAAGATAGCTGCAGCTAATCTACCCTAGGTAGATTAAGAACTCTGTTTGAATATTGGGTCTAAGAAGTTTGGCTACAACAGGCTCCTTAGCAATAAAAGTTCACCTTCTGAGACCGTATTCACTAGTGCATGTAGAGAGGAAAGATACAGATTGAAGCTAGAACTTGCAGTGGTAAATCACACGCAGGGAAAGTAAGCAGAATTGTCCAATTACTTCTCTGTGGCATGGTAGAAAGTTGGGGAGCTTCTCAGGGGCTGTAGTGGTGTCTTGGAGCCGACTGAGCAGGAGAGCTTTGTTTCAGCATGGCCTGCAGGCGCCAGCCAATCGGAAGACATGAGCTTCCAAGGTGGTCCAATCAGGAGGCCTGGCAGTTCTTTTGGAGGAGCGGAGTACAGCAATGAGGGATGCAGACTCAGGGCACTGTTCAGACAGCTGTAGCAGCTGTAGAGAGTCGGGGGAGTACGGCAGGAGGAGGTGCTGCTTCCAGGTGCTATGAGGCAAATGAGGACGCCTAATCATGGGCCATCATCTAGCACAAAGTGCCTCAGCCATCCACATCACTGGGCCGGCCTCAGGGTCCATAGTTAAATCCATGTCTGTGCAAGGAACCACCAGCTTTTTACTGACAGCTGCACTGACAAGTGTCTCCTTTGAATTTCTGACATCAGCCAAGGTGTTAGCCACCAGCTTACTTGACTTGACAGGGAGCTGCTCTGCTGTCAGCACATCCTCCATCTAGCAAAGTACAAAACAGGACAGGGTATCTTTTGGGATTAAATACCTGTCTTCCTCCTCTGCAACAAGGGAAAGCAGGTGTCTTTTGCATTCTTCCAAAGCCTTTTTAAGTTTGACTTCTTCCTCCTCTAAATGGAACTTACAGGGCTGCTTACATTCAATGAGCTCCTCAGATGAACGTTCAGCCTTTTTTCTTTGCCAGTTTCCAGTTCTGACTCTCCAACCAGACATACTGCTTTGACCTCTGGTGAGTAGGTGATGTGGGAGGAGGTCGGCTCCCCATCATCTTTAGCTGCTTCATCTTCTTCCTCACAGTTGGCCATTATGGCAAGTTGCCAAAACAGCCAGGGTTTCCTCTAAATTTCAAACATGATGTTAGAAGTTATGCAGTAATATCTGGTTATAAACTGAAATAGCTAATAATTCTCTATTCTATATATTAACGATCTCGTAAACCCAAGTCATGGATTTCCAAAGAGACCGATATATGTGAAAAGACCAACTATTTTGTTCTTGAAAGTAAATATGTAATGTAGATGAGGAAGTTATTTTCTCTAATTCAAAATAACAAGATGTTTGCTTTTACTGTATAACTAACTGGCATCTTACTTGTCAAACAAAAAATGTTATACAGAGAATCCATACAGATAAAGAGCGGAAGTCATACTTTCCCCAGCCAAGGCTAACATGATTATATACCAATTCATCATACTGTAGTGAAAGAAAAAGTAGTTCATTCTAGACAACTGCAACATGAGTCCAGAAATCCTGTATAAAAGCACAATAAAAGAATATATGATTTTGTATCTCCAAAATTCCTTCACACCCCACTCATGGACAGTATCTGTCTTTCACTCATGGGCCATAGCTCTCAAAACTGCTTGTTGTTTTGATGCAGACCCTTTAAGAAAATCAGGTAAAGTTTAAAATTTTGTTCTCACAATTACTTCATATAAAATGTTTCTCTCAGTTTTTAATAACCCCCTCAAAGGAAAGGGACCATCTCCTGGATACCATGGTGGTATCTTTTATATAAGGTGGCAGTTCAGATACTTTATATGCTTTTGGTCAGCTAAAGGTACCCCTCTTCCAAGATGGCAAGAAGGGATTCAATCACTCTAATAGCCATAGAGCCCATGCCTCATGACTGTCATTTCCTTAATCAACCAAACTGCATTAAATGTAGATACAATAAAAGAAAACAATGGAGTTTATCATTCCCAAACCTCCTTCCTTTAGTGGTAGATATGTCACATTTTGTTTAATAGGATTGAGTCTGCTCCCCCAGAGTAACACGAGAATAGGATAATTTCCCCGGTGTCCCGGCCAAATTTTCCCCATTCAGTTAAAATACCATCAACAGCTTAACCTGGTTCAGTGTCAGTTGGTTTCCATCTGTATCCCCCTCTCTGGGATGAGGTTGAAAATAGTCAGACTTGCCTAGTCATCCTTTCATGATCAACAAAAACTAATGAAACAAATAACATTTTAGAAGGGCATACTGTAATGTAGGCCATTATAATGTGCTCATTGGCTGATTGTTAAGTTTTTATTTATTTATTTATTGAAATGTTTCACCAGGAAAGCACACTGAACAACAAATTGCTCATCTCCTGGTGAAACCTGGGGGAAAGGGGTACAGAGTGGATAAACAGTTATACATTCGAGGTACATGAGACAGCAGTTAAATACAGTGGATAAAACAGTGGGTGATTAATTATACATTCTGGTATAAGAGTAGTAGTGGGCGAAGTGGGCTCAATCCACTCCGTGAAGTGATTCGCAGAGCAAAGGTGGATTCGTGGAGTGATCCGCAACGCGAAGCGGAGTACTTCACATTATGATGAGTAACGCAAAGTCCATTGAAAACAATGACTTCACATTACTACGCCTTCCCAGCCAACTGCTCCACCAAATATTAAGGTGAAGTGCATTGAGAGCAATGCACTTCGCCTTGTTTTTGAGCTCCGAAAGTGAATTTTGCAGTGATTCATGGGATTTCAGGTCACATGGGCTCTATATTGATCTGCACAGCCTCAGTTTGGGGTAGTATGTGTAGGAAGGAGTAAGAGACAGTGTGTTCTGAGAGCTGTCTGTGACTGAAACCTTCTAAAAGCTGTTAAAAAGGCATTGTTGCATTTTTTTGGGGGCTCAAACTTTAGTTCATCGATTGTAGGAAACCCTCCTGTGCTCATATCATCGAGCATTTTTGTTTTTGTGTGGATTTTGAATGCTAATGTAGAACATTGATTGTGTGTAGTGAAAGACAGTGAAAGTGTGCATTGGGGGAGGGGCGCATCCGTGGAGTAGGTAGATTTAAGTTGAAGAAACAGTGATTTCTTTGTTTTTTGGTTATTTTTTGTTATATAACTGACTATGTTACTGTACACACAGTAATATTGTCAGTAATTGTTGAAATTGTCTTACTGATTGTGTGTTGTGTGGATCTGGTGCAGCAGTTCATAATTTCAGGTTGTTTACATAAAAATGCTTGGCATATTACTGAACTTTTCAATTTGCTATGCATTACTCGTTCAGCATTGTAGACAAACTGTTCGGTGTGTGAGTGTGTGTGCAGTGTTGCGTGACATCAAATAATACACCTTTTATTGTGCTACGGACTAGTGTAATTGCAGGCGCAGCAGTGTGAACCTGCTATCCATTGCAGCTGCCTGATTTTGTACTACGATCGTGGTATCTGTTCTTTGTTTTGCTGCTTGTACTGCCGTAAAAATCTGCAGTCAGTGCTCCCCCCTTCCCACACCCCTACCGGCAAAAGGAATTTTTTTACCAGACTGGATTGTTTTTGTGACCGCATCAGCACCACTGGTTACTGAAGTTGTTTTCATTGCATGACAGACTAGTCTCTTATCTGTTGCTAAAGCTACAGTTGTTTTTTTTGGCTTCACGTGCAGCATTCCCCCAATCAGAGAGTGGACTCATCAAAATCTAAATTTGGTTATAATATTGTGGTTGATCCCCCAAAATGCCCACAAAGAGACATGCAAGCAAAGCTGTTTCTCGCCATTGCAATGCTGGCAGTAAGATAGTCTGTGGGCATGGTAGTACGCAGACGCAGAAGTGCATTGCTGATGTGAGGAAAGGTATTTCTCCTGCAATGTTTTTTACAGCCCAATCAGTAGATTCACTCAAAGTTGGAGGAGATGATGTTTTCTCAGCTGGTGGTGTTAGTGTTACTGGTGTTAGTGGTGGTGGTAGTATTAGTATTGGTGTATCAAGTTCAAATCCCAACCAGTGTACCATATCCAAAAATATTGAGTGTGAATCAGTGCAAGTGAGTGGCAGCGTAGATGATGTCATACTTCCCAGTAACATCCCAGTAACTGAACCTGAAGATGCTGATAATCATGTCAATGATAGCATACAATGTGATATTCCATCCACCGTGGCAGTTAATGTCACGCATTTTCCATGCAGTGATTTACAGTGTGGTAAAAAAAATATCAGGTGATGGTGGTGCAGATGCTGATGATGAATGTGATGATGACGATGATGTTGCTGTTGTTGCAACATGCAGTCCACATGCTAGCATCCAAGCAGAAGATGTGGATGTGTGTGACGTTGATGACTATGATGATGTAATTCATCCAAGTTGGGAACCGGAGAAAAATAAATTCAAAGTGGTTGTGTCTGGGTCTGTTTGCTGGAATCCCCCCCTTGTAAAAACTTGTGATTTACCAGTTTTAGTTGATGATGACCCAGTAATAAATATGATAGGTAGTTGTGGTGGTCAGTTGCAGTCCAGGTGTGCAGTGCCTGAATCATCATGTGCCCCCCCCACTTCAGTGCTTAAAAAAGCAGACTTAAATAAGTCACCTCATGGACATGTTAAAAGCAGAGTATCACAATCCCTTGTTTGGGATTTTTTTGTTCAAGATGCAAATGATGAGTCAGTTGCAATCTGCCAGGTTTGTCACGTGCGTGTGAGTCGAGGTAAAAAGGGGGGCCATCTGGGCACAAGAGGACAGCAAACACATCTTAAGAACAGGCACTTGGCACTGTGGACCCAGCACAGGCTGGCAGCTAATACCACAGTGGGGCATTCACCCTCGTCACCGGCAACCATAGCGAGCATGATATCCCCTTCCATGACTGTTAAGTCCAGTAGGAAATTAAATGTGTGCAGTACTGAGGTAATACGAGCAGAGGATTACTACAGGCATGATGAGATGGAGGACCATAATGATTTTGAAATGCTGTCCAGTGCTGGTGAGAGTAACAGTTTTGGTGGTGGTGGTGGTGAATGCAGTATGTCTAGTGCAAGTGGTACATCAACCCTGGTTGGCAAATCTGGCAAAATAACTGCATTTCTGGGTTTGTCATCATCACCTGTGCAACCATCTTCATCAAACATCCACACTCCACCCCCTGCCAATGCCATTCATCACAGAGCTCAACCATTTGTGATCACACCCCATGTAAAACATTTAAGTCAGCCCACGTTACAGATCGTTTTTGTGCAAAAGCTGAAGTACACCCCGAATCATACAGTGTCACGTGAACTTAATGCTGCTGTAGAGGAAATGCTGCCAATTGATCTTTTGCCCTTCTCCTTTGTGGAGAATTCTGGGTTCTGGTGGTTTGCTGTACATGCCTTTCCCAAATGGAAAGTCCCATCCAGGACATACTTTTCTACCCGTGCTGTCCCCAAGTTGTTCCGCACTGTGTTTGACTCAGTAAGACATGCCCTTCAACATTCCTCTCCATTCATCCATTTAAGTATGGATATGTGGACAAGTGGAAAAACAGCGAGGAGTTCATATTTGTGTATAACTGCACACTGGGCGCAGGTGCCGGGGGTTGTTTGTGATGTTGGTAGTGTGAATAATCAGTGCAGTAAGGTGGATTGTCGCAGTAGCAATCTTCCAGGAATTCGACAGCATGCAACGATTGCTATGCGCAATGTGACCTGTTCACACACTGGTGAGAACATGTTGGACATGATACTGACTGAAATTGACAAATGACTAAACCCTCTGACCCAGAGAGCTGGGTTCATAGCAAGTGACAATGGATCAAATGTGGTAAAATGCATCACGAATGGTGTTTTTTTTCGTGTTCCATGCATGGCCCACTGTTTAAATCTTGTGGTGCAGGAGTTTCTGCAGCACCCTGATGTAAAGGAAATGCTGAACTTTGCACGACATATCTGTTCTCACTTTTCAAGATCTGGAAAGGCCCGTGACCAACTGCAGCAGTTGCAGATACAAAACAGCCTGCCTCAGCACCGCTTGAAGCTGGAAGTTGTCATCCGGTGGAACTCCACTTTATACATGGCAGAGAGGTTGTATGAACAATACAAAGCCATCTCAGAATATCTTGTTATGCACACTAGCCATGACAGTTCCGGGGCCTCCATGTCTATGATGACTGAACAGTGGCACCTCATGGACTCTGTAATAATTTTGCGGCCTTTTGAACATGCCACACAGGCAGTGAGTGGCAAGTCTGCTTCCATTAGCCAATCAATTTCACTGCTGTGGGTGTTGAGGCAGACATTGGTGAATGTACAGCATGGTCTTGATGTTGCTGGAGATGGTGGTAGCAGTATGTTGCCGCAACACATGCAGACAGTATTCAACCAGAATTGTCATGCTGTAAGCATTCAGCATAGTGGCAACTTTACCATAGCAACAATGCTGGACCCACGATACAAACATGGAATTGCATCAGTACTGGAAGGAGGGCCTGAACAGGTAAAAAATATCAGTGGTCAACTGGTGCGCTTGGTTCGTGAGGCACAGAAGTCACATGCCACATTCAGCAAACCTCAGCAGCATAATCCTGCAGAAGGTGTACCTGTAGGACTATCAAGCATATCCTGCGAGGGGAAGGGGACAGCAGTTCCAGGTGGTCTATCATCCAAAGTGGCTGGCGTCAACCCACTTTGGGAGGCTTTGTCCCAAGTGGGTATTTGTGAAATAAATGATTCGGGAGAACAGGATGATGCATCAACAACTGGACTTAGTGTGGCTCAGAGAATGGTTGAGTCATATTTGTCTGAAAATGGGCATCTAACAATAGTTGAAGATTCTCTTTTGTACTGGAGTGGAAAGGTCAGTGACTGGCCAGAGATGACTGCAGTGGCACTGAAGTATCTCACATGCCCACCCTCCAGTGTAAGTGTTGAGAGGGTATTCAGCTCAGCAGGTGCAATAGTCAGGGATCGTCGGACAAACCTCTCTCCTGCAAATGTTAGTTTGCTGTCATTCATTAAAATGAATGAGAGGCACATACCAGCACAGACTGCAACCTCTGTATTCGTACCCTGGCCTAGTCATGGTGCCTTTGGTGATGTGGAAATGGACCATCCTGGTGGCACTGGCAGTGACTGCCTGAAATGGCCCACCACTGATGTAGATGATGACACAATGGAGAACGAATTTCCCAGTGGTCAGACTTCAGACATAGATGACTGTGTTGGAAGCTTTCTTTATGAGGATAATGATGTGGTTAATGTTGGCAGGTTTTAACTGAAGTTGTTAAAAGGCAGTGTACCACCCCTCACCACCAACACCACCACCAGGACTGATGTTAGCCATTGCCACCACTGAGCATGAGTCTGTCTGACCCCCGGACCACCACCACCACCGGGGCTAATGTTAGCCACTGCCACCACTGAGCATGAGTCTGTCTGACCCCTGGACCACCACCGCCAGGACTGATGTTAGCCACTGACACCACTGAGTACTAATCTGTCTCCCCCCCAGACCACCACCATCACTGGGACTGATGTTAGCCACTGCCACAATGAGTCTGTCTGACCCCCCCCGGACTACCACCACCAGGACTGATGTTAGCTACTGCCACTACTGAGCATGAGTCTGTATGACCCCCGGACCATCACCACTGGGACTGATGTTTGTCACTGCTACCACTGAGCATGAGTCTGTCCACCCCCCAGAACACCTCCACCACCACCACTAGGACTGATGTTAGCCACTGCCACCATGAGTCTGTCTGACCCCCTGGACCACCACCACTGGGACTGATGTTAGCCACTGCCACCACTGAGCATGAGTCTGTCCAGACCACCACATCCATCAGCCACAGACACAAAGCTTCTTAATATTTAAACTATAAAGTGAGTATGTGTACTCATGTTTGTTATGCTGTTTCATTTCCTTTAGTTGTATGTTTTGTTTTCTGTAGCTTTTCAGAGCCACAATGGTAAAACACATACGGTACACTTATTTTGTTTTTTTTACAGGTTAACAAAAAAAGTCTCCATCGCTGAAACTCGGTTGGAATGGTACTGCAGCTGTACCGTACAGAGAGGAACCTATGGAATATCCATGTGAAATCCATTCTGGTAAGTATGAAGATTTTATTTCATCTGTTTCATTGTTTTAGAAAGACTGCTGCAAATATTGTACACAGGTTGTGTTAGTTGACAAGATGTGGGTTTGAAATGTAACTTGACTTGAGATTGAGAACCAGGGAGGGACAAATAACAATTAAGTTGTAAGAAGTCATTCATTTATTTTTTTAGGAAACTTCCAGATGCTTTGTTGTTCTGTCAAAGTGGCCTTATCCAAAAAAGTTTTTCCACATCATCAGGCACCCCCTTCCCCGGGATTGGGCACACATGCAACATGCAGAAGTCATTTCATTAGATGACCATCATTAACAACCCGACTCCAGAAGGATGCAGATGAAATCTGTGAAGAAGTAACAAAATAAGAAACCATTACAGACAAACCTGCAAATATGATTCCCCCCACTTCCCCCCCCAAAAAAAATACTTACCTTCATGTGCTTGAGAGTTATCCATTTCCAATTTCAACACAAACAATTCTCATTGAGCACTGGAATGTGCACACCAACAGTTTCTGTGACCTGTGATACAGAACAATACCATGAGTACATGTCCATGTCAACCCCCCCTCCTCACTTACAAAATACACAAACATATGTCTATATATATCTACTCACTAAGGCTACTATTAGTGTACAGACAAAGGGCACCTTCCATCCACTTGAGATGATCACATTGCATTTGCTTGAATTGCCTCACAGAACACACTGAACCAGCAACAGGATGCTCATGGTCATCATTTTATTATGGGAGACTTTGTATGTGCTGAAGCACTCCCATTTCACTGTGTTACCACTTGTCAATATTCTGCACACAAGGAGGGTGCATTTTGGGCCTGCAGAAAAAAATCTGGGGACTCTGTGCCAGCACTGCGCGCATGACTGAGTGTGCCATTAATTCTGGGGGACTTTGTATGTGCTGAAGCACTCCCATTTCACTGTGTTACCACTTGTCAATTTTCTGCACACAAGGAGGATGCATTTTGGGCCTGCAGAAAAAATCTGGGGACTTTGTGCCACCACTGCGCAGATAACTGAGTGCACCATTAATTCTGGGGATGCATTTTGTGTGTTGTATGATTGTTGTGAGCTCATGATGTCATACTGACACTATCAATTAAAGCAGCGTTGCAAGATTGTTGTGACAATTTTGAGCTGTACTTTTTTATGCTACTTTACATTGCCACAGCCACTAGTTACTCTGAGTAGTGACTTGAATGATACGCTTCTTTTTACAATTTCTGTCTGCTTTACTTAGTTGACTACTTTTGTTCATGTATGAAAAAAAAATGAACACGCCTTTCAATATTGTTTTGATCAGGTTTGTCTTTATTTGCAGCTGCTTTTCAATAAATACTGTTCTGTGGTGTCATAAAACACTGCCAGCTGCATAACTGTTAATTTACAACGGAAGTGATATATAACAGCTAACTGATGTGATGGAGAAAAGCAGAAGAAAACAATGACAAAGACCTGGTCAGCACCAATTTAAAAGGAATGCTCCTTTCATTATTTCACACATGAAAAAAGGTAGTACAGCAGACTCAACTACTGGAAATTCTCGTATCATTCCAGTCAGGATGTAAGTAAAGGAAGTTGTAACATAGCATTAAAAAATATAGGTCAGAGTTCTCAACAGATTGTTGTGCTGCTGCTTTACAGAGATTCACCACGTTACTTAGTTATGGTGATGCACATAACCTAATATGTGGGGGCATTACTTACAGTGGAATATTTCTTGCTCCACAGAGTGCAATATATTTCTGAGAAAACCTCCTGTAATTTCATTGCAGTGTGTCACGTGATGGAGGAACTCTCATTCAGAAAAGCCACCCACATTCTGTCCCCCTTTCTCCGCAACTTTAGGACGTGATGCCAGGGGGAACCAAGGGATGCAAGAGGGAGGTGAGGGGTGGGGGTAAGGGTAAGGCTGAAAGGGGATAGGAAGGATTTAGAGGAGGGTTAAAATGTGCATAAAGTTTACTGGTTACTTAAATGCAGATGGGAGGTAATATGAATAAGAAGGAAGGGGGGAAGGGAGAACCGAGCAGAGACCCAAGTGAATAAAAAATGAGGCTGAATGTCGAGCACTTCATCTTCATGAGACAATCACATTATTGTTGAGGGCAGTGTGTCAACTGGCAAATTATCACTATTATACTTCATGTGTTAGAAAAAAAAAATGGTGGCCAGTGCAGCAGTAGCACAGTGCTTGCAATGCTGGCAACCTGGTTTTGGAAGAGAGCTTTAGTCAATGGGGCCAGCCATGGGGAAGATGACTGAATGCCCAATAGGACGCACTTCTCTGCCAGGGAGCAAGAGGAGCAAGCTCTGCCATGCTAGTGCCACCTGGGTGACCACAGGTGGTGGTGGTGCAAGTTGGAGTAGCAATGGGCAGGACAACACCTCCTGATAGTTGGCCTCACACTGCCTACTTGATACCCGGCCTTCAACTGACCACGGGCATCTGAAGAGGCTTGGTAAAAACTTGAAGGCCCACCATAGGGGGAAGCAGTGGAGGAATGGATGAAAGGGGCCAAGTCCTAGAGCTAGTGGATGATGGAGCTGGGGGGGGGGGTCATTTGAGAAAGAAGGCTGGTTGTGTTGTGAAGGAACAAAAACAGAAAGTCAAAAAAAGGAACACAATTAGTGGTGCTGTTTTTGGCTCCAGCTAAGTTTGCGTTAATGCCCTCCTCTCCCTCCCCTGCACTTCACTTGTTTAAGTTGCTGCTGTCACAGCAAACCTATCAGTATGTAAGGTAGTATGATCATATCACTACTATCATTTTATTGACAGTAAAATGACTGCTGTGAGTTAAAGTGCAGGGAGGGTGAAGAGGAGAGTTAACTCAGACCTAGCTAGGACCAAAAACAGCATCACTAATTTTTTATACTATCTACTCCAAGCTCTGTCCCAAGGTTAACACTTTATATCCCAATAAGGACTGTCTCTCCCCACCAAACCTCTGGGAGCAGGTCACCAAAATGATTCTCCCCATCTTCGATTACACTAATGTGGTCTACAGTGCTACCCCCAATCCCTCACTTGCCAGGCTGAATATCCTCTGTAACGCCTTCTGCTGTTTTGCCACTAGCTTGGCCCCAAACATCCAGCAGTGTACACTGTACACTGTACCCAACATTTTCCTTGCTTCCTCTACCTACATTGCCAAATACTGGTTTAGCTTACTCCCCCCCCCCACCTTTCCTCCATCCTCTCTCCAACAGCTGCCTCTGCTTATGAACTAAGTTCCAGAGACTCATGCTCCCTCTCCATCCCTGTCCCACACTTAAATGCTGGGCAAGCAGTGTTCTCGTACTGGCTCCCAGCTCTCTGGAACCAGCTTCCCTCTTCCCTCTGGCTTTTCCCTTCCCTACTTTCATTAAAGTGTTAACTAAGGCCATGGCTCAGTGTGCCTATCCTGGTAATCAAATTTAAAATAAATAAATAAATGACCATTGTGAGTTTGCTGTAGAATAAACTCTTTGTAAGTCCGGCTTGTGTGATCAGAGGAGAGGGCTCACATGTAGTATATTAGAAGTTAATGAATGGTATCAGTTGGAAAGTTTGGTTGTAACACTTTTCCTGCAAGGGCAAAATTGAATAAAGCAAATTGCTCTGAATGATTATTTATACATTAGGGACAACTAAGATTAACCTGCTTATGAAAAAAAGTGATACAAATCAGAACAAAAGGAGTTAACATGCACAGTAGCTCTAATTTTTGTCAAAACATTGCAGTCAAAATGATAATGTTCTAAAATGTCCAGTCTTACCTGTGCAAGGGGAAAAACGAGAAGCAACTGATATGCTTTTCAACCAGCCTTCGGTTACAGCCATGGGTATACAGTAAGTTGAAATCTTAGGCTGGTTAGAGCATTCTTGTGCTTGCCATTTGACAAAACTCTCAGATAAGATTCTGTGTAGTTAGATTTCATAACAGGAAAAGAGGAGATGACATGCCCTGGGCTATTTGGGAGTAGTGTTGTGTGCAGTGCAAAAAATTGCTTTGCAAATTAATCTGTGAAGTTCCACCACCTTGTGAAGTTAATCCGCTCTGTCAATACAGAGTCAACTTCATGAAGCTATGAATTGAGTACTTCACTGGTGAAGCTGTCTCCCCAGAAGAAGTTCTCTGGAATGTGAGCAATGTACCACGTGGCCATAGGTCACATGGTATTGAAATTATGTTTATGCCATTAGGAGGTTGTGTTCACTGCGGTCTTACAGTATGAAGAGATTGTAGGAGACAAGTCTGTCCCTGTGCTTGTCTGAGCAAATAAAAAGTTCTAAATCCTTTAAAAATATGTTTTTTGACTCAAAATCAGTCACAACTTGTTCTGGTGTTCCTTGTGCATCAAGATTGTGCCTTTTGGTTCTGTTTTTGGAGATTATTTAGTTTGAAACTGTGTTTTTTGCTTTGTCTATAGAGATGCACGGCTGTGGGAGGGAAGGTGTAGACAGTCAGGCAGCCCGGCAAGGTCTGTAGTTTTTTACTGATTAGATTTGCCTTAGTTTTTTTTCAGCCTTTCTTCTTTACTACTTTCTGCCTGTTGTCTGTAATTTCTCATTTCATTTAGGGACCTAAGTTTTGTGTGTTTAAGTATTCCATACGTCTCCTTCTATACATGTATTAGTTTTAGATGTTTAATTGTTAAAGTGGCAGTGCTCTGATGCTGCAGAGAGATAATTTGTCATTTAGTTGTACTTAATTATTGTTACCCCAGTCGCGTTGTTAAAAAAAAATACTAATTTTTGGGGGGCTTACTAGTTCAGTGCATTCATTTTTTAATATCTCTTCTGTTACAGACAGCACTGCTAATCCCTTGGGGGAGGTGTTGTCTGCTGCCGTTTTGTGTTGCTGCAGTCTTTCTGTAATTTTGTCACCCCTCTGTACGTCATACAAATATTACTCATATTTAAAAAATAACTGGGAAGAGGGGGAAGTGCTGGGGAAGTCAAAGATGTCAGCAATTTTGGTGGGGTAGAAGATGTTGCTGTACCTGCTGTAGCTAAAACAAGTATGTGTGCAGCAGCATCTACTGTGGCGGCAGGTAGTAGTAAAGGAGTAGCTGCTGAGGTTTGCAAAGCATCACACAGAACACTACCACTATCATCCCTTCCCTCCTCTGTCCCATGTCAAAGCAAGGGCTTTTAAATCCATAGCTTGGGATTTCTATATAGTTGATGAAACAGTCGCTATATGTCAACATTCTCAAGCTTGTTTTAGCATGGAAAAAAGGGTGCCACCTAGGCACTGGTGGGCAACACACACCTAAAGTCATGTCACTTATTACGATGGGCTCACCACCAAAAGTAAGCAGGTGCAGGGGGCACTCGGTATTATCATCATTTGCCAAGGCAATCAGAAGTGAAGTAGAAATACCCCACATGGAGGGAGGAGTAATACAGAAAGAAGGAGGAGTCTGTGGCACTGCCTAGTAGTGGGCATAGCAATGTGTTGAGTAATGTACCACCCCAAGCACCATACAGTGATGCCAATGCAGATGAACCCCAACACCCACTAGTTTAACTAAAACACAAAATGTGCAGCTCTAGGAGGACTCTGATATTACCTCACTGCCAATGCCACCATGTGGAGTCCAGCTGTTTGATAGCCCCACCCCAAGAAAGGTCTGGCCTATGCTGCAAAGTATGTTTGAGTATGACTTAAAATATCTACCAAATCATACCATTTCATGAGAACTAAATGCACTAACAGCTGAAATTCAGCCCATTGATCTGTTAGCATTCTCTTTTGTTGAAAATATGGGTTTTAAAAGGTTGATGGCCCATGCCTGTCCCACATAACAGATTCCACCTTGTACTTATTTCTCAATGCATGCCATTTCTGAACGGTATGGGACAGTCTGATGCACAGTAATCCATGCCCTGCAGCATCTGGCATCACCATACATACACCTTAGTATGGATATGTGCACAAATGGCAGCTCCTAACTGTGCATTACAGCACATTGGGCACTGATGTCTGGGGCAGAATTGTACTCAGGTGAGGGAGAAATTGCAGTAAGCCAAATTGCAGTGGTAGCAACACTCTGGATATTTGACATCATGCCACGCTGGCATGAAGAACATCAGTGGATCACACATGGTCAGAAAACGTTAGCATTATGCCTGATAAAGATTTATGAGTAGCTTCACCTCTATTCACTCAAGGTGGCTTTTACTGTGAATGAAAATGGCTCCAATGTAGTGAAATGTATCAGTGATGGCTGGTTTTTCAGGGTGCCATGCCGGCTGGTACACTGTCTCAATCTTGTTGTTCAGGAGTTTCTGTCATATCCAGATAGTAAAATAATGTTGACTGTGGCCTGTCACATCTGTGTCCCCTTTGCCCATCATTCTGGAAAGGCCTGTGAGCAGCTGAGAAACATGCAGACACAGAAAAAACTGCCTTAGCACTGTATGAAGTTGGAAATTATGACAAGTTGGAACTCCACACTGCACATGATAGAGCAGCGGTAGGAACAGTATAAAGCCATATCTGGGTATCTGTTTCTGCATACAAGCAGTGACAAAGCTGGGACATTCATTTCTTTAACTACAGACCAGTGGTGACTAAGGGATGGTCTTCTCATGATTTTATGGTCATTCAAGTGTGCAACACAAGCAGTGAATGGGGACACTGCCTGCATCACTCAGGCCATACCACTTGCATTGATGCTAAGGCAGACTCTATTAAATGTACAGCAGATGCATGAGAAAGGTGCCGATTCTGTAACTTGTGTCTTGGTGGAACACATGCTCCAGGTGTTGGACTGCAACCCCAGCATTCTGCAGTCTGGTAAAATAAACTGATCTTATCTGCATTAAAGATGTCATCAAGTGAGAAACTGGATAACAACGCAGGTAAGATGTATTTTAGCTAGGAGTGTGCAATTACTGTGTTGGCATCTAATTTTTTCCCATGTTCTCTCTTGAACATGATGTTAAATCAAGCCTTCTAGTGGCATAGCCACTCCTCCATTACATCGAACCCTTTGTGGCTGAACTTTGTGGCAAGTTTGAGTGCCTTGAGTCCCAGCATAGGGCTGGGCAGTCAAGCCCTTTTTCACGAGAGCCTACTGGAGCCACATAAAGACAGCCTCCTCAGTATCAATGTTCTTGCACTCACTTGTTTACTTTCTTTGTGGGTTGCTGTTGCTCTGCCAGTCAGCTGTTATTTTTTGCTGATTTTGAGTAATGCAGCCAGCTTGAGATGTTGATATACCAAATTGTTTAGCAGTGCTAGATGAGGAGGGACCAGGTCCATGTAGTGCCTCAAGGACACAGCTCTGATCGGGTAAACTGATTTCATACTCTTAGCAGCAGCCATGACAGACAGCAGTTCAGAGCAATGTGGGCAACAGCTCTGACAGAGGATGGAACTTATAGGAATGGGGCTGTTATCACCTACTTTTTATCTCAATTTACCAGTTGCCTTAGTCCCTATTATAAGTAGCTACTTTACATTGACTTACTATGGAAAAAACTGGTTCCAGCAGAACACCATGATTAATCAGGTTGTCCCTACTAACAGCATCCTCACTAAAAGTGGTATGTACTCATTGTGTGATTTTCTGTGCACTACAGTGCTTTACAAGTGGTACTGTGGAGGGACATCAGCACAATGTAGAAGCATATAGCAGCAGACTTGAGAAACATTCAGGAGAGGAACATTTTAGTATTGTGACATTTTCTGTGCACTATGAAGCTTTGCAAAAGGTGCTGTGGTGGGACAATGACAGTCCAGTGGCATACAGCAGCAGCAGCATGTATGTTTTCTGGGACTTGAGAAACATTTGGGAAATGAGAAGTTAAAGGGACACGTCAATCCTCTTAGGTCTCAACTTGTCTTAGTTTTGAAAGCATATTTTATAGTTGCTCACATTCTGTAGAGATTATTGATGTAGCTGGTAGTTTTTTCCTTTTTAAAAGCTAAAAAACAGATGACCCTCCATACTGGTGTTACCACACAAAAAACTGTTTGTTTACAGTCCATGATCAACTCCCACTGCAACTGTCCTGTATTTGGGAACACCCCAGCACTGTATAGACACTCACAATGGTGTAGGCGGTGAGCAGACTATTGAATCATGAGTGGCTACACTATTTGGGGGAGTTCCTAATGTTCAGGAAGTAGTTAGTAAGAGTTAATCAAAGATTTTAAACAAAACAAGGTTGGATATAATTACACCATTAACATGCATTTCAGTTCTACTATATACGTAAACAGATAAACCAACCAGCAACATCAGTGAATCTTAAAGAAGTTAAGCAATCATTAAATGTGGGCTTTCACCTAGAAATAATATGATGCAAAAAGGGTTGTCAGTGTCCCTTTAATGAGATTTTCTGTGAAGTAAAGTGCTCTAACAAGTTCTATGGGTGGAGCGTGTGTGTATGTGTGTGGGGGTGGGGTGCAGTTGAGAGGGAGACTGACCCAGTGTGGCATCTATAACATAAAGGAGCAGATTTGAGAAACATTCAGGAAATGAGAATTTATTGTTGTTAGATTTTTGTGTCTTACAGTGCTTTGCAAGAGGTGCTCTGAAGGGACACTGACAGAACACATCAGCAGCACATGGCACCAGACTTGAGAATCATTCCCCCTGCAGATCATGGTACCATCCCTGCCCTCACATCCATTAGAGCCCTCTCCCTCATTGTCATGACCTGCCCTCTCCGTTTCTACCCCTCCCTCCCCAGAACATACTTGTGGTCATTGCACAGCGGTCACTCCCAGAAGCATAAAAACTCTTGCTATGGCAAAACACTACCTAATGAAGCTCATCTTGCTCTGGGAATGTTGAAGTAAACCCTGGCCCTCCCAGCCCCATTATCTCCCCCTCAGACTTTGCCTCCGCCACAGGCCTAAAACTCATGCTAATTAATGCACGAAGTCTGCTTAACAGATTTGACCAGCTCCAAATTTGCGTTGCCCACACCAAGCCAGACCTTATCATCATTACCAAATCATGGCTTAAACACTCTATTCCAGATCATCTAATAGCGATACCTGCCTACAACCTCTACTGAGCTGACAGGACCAGGGGGGGTCAAGTGGTCATCTACTATAAAGACAAATTTAAAGTATCTGATATCCTTACCTTCTCAGAGCCAAAATAATTAGAATATGTGTCACTATACCTCTACCTGCCATTGACTGAAATCCTTCATATCATTGGTTGCTACAGGCCCCCCTCTGGGGGCAATGCAGTAATTTCAACCCTCAAATCCCTGATAGCCCTCAGCAGCAATTAAACCATAATTCTTGGTGACCTAAACCTCGAGTGGCTAACATCCAAATCAAATGACCTAAAAGGACTCTGCAACAAACTTGGCTTCTCATAGCTTATCACGGAACCGACCAGGGACAACACCAAAACTGTGCAAATAGATCTATCCTTGACCTCATCATCTCAAACCACCCACACAAAATTGTCAACACCGCAGTATTCCACAATAACCTGAGCGATCATGGTATTGTAGTCTGCACCACAGCCCAGGTGAAATGCCCTTCATCTGCCAAATTTACCATTAAGTGCAGTTTCAGCAAATGCAATGCATAAAACTACCTTGATGACCTCAGAGGGTCAAATTGGGAAAGCCTCTACCTCACCAAAACAGTAGACAAGGCAGTCACGATCCTCAACAACTGTCTGCTAAAGATAGCATGCCCCCCTCATCAAAACTAGGGCTTGTAAATTCTCCCATCCCTGGTTCACACCAGCACTCAAAGCAATGCTCACCTCCCAGGATAAGCTATGGGCCCATGCTAGGTGGACCAAGTCTGAAGCCGACTGGCAGGCTTTTACAACTGCTAAAAACACTTACATCAAGCTCATCCACTTGACTAAATCAAACTATTACGTCGATACTCTTGAACAGGCTAATGGGAGTTCTGCCAAGATCTGGCAGACTTTAAAAACCGTCAAAAGGTGTAAAGCAGCCCCCTCTGTCCCTACCAAAATCATTGGCGAAGGAGTTGTGCTAGAAGATCGTGATCTTGTCCTAAAGAAAGTAAATTCCCACTTTGCCACCACTGGGCTGGCATTTGACTCCTCCCCCCTATGCAGGGTGGTCTTGCCCCCCTCTGGTCTCCAATGCCCCCCATACCCCCGGTCCCATACCCCTTCCATTTACATCCCGTAACCTACAAGGACATGGAAGATTACCTTCATAGCCTTGACACCAGGAAGGGTAGTGGCTCTGATGGGATCAAACCCTTCTTTCTCAAACTTGGCTACTACAACCTCACAGCCCCCATTCTCCACATATTCAGCCTTTCTATCACTACCACTACTGTCCCCTCCTGTTGGAAATCTGCCCATTTTCTGCCTCTCTTCAGATCCAGCGACCCCTCTGTTCTGAATTACTATAGACCTACTTCCATCCTCCCAGTTCTTTCCAAAATACTTGAGAAACTCATATATAGTTATCTAAAAGAACACATCAAAGAACACTCCCTCCTTAACCCTGCACAGTCGGGGTTTTAGGCATAACCACAGTACTATCTGGGCCTTAGGTAAAATCACCAATGACTGGTACTCCACCTATGATACTAAGCAAGTAACAGATGCAGTGTTCCTCAACTTGAGTAAAGTGTTTGACACTGTCAGTCACAGACTGACTTCGCTTAGCCTTGCAGACCTAGGTGCCACCACCCCCACAGTTCAATGGTTCACTAGGTACCTTGCAGGGTGAGTTCAGTGAGTAAAAGTAGATGGTCTTCTATCGAACCCCCTTCCCATCACAAGAAGCATCCCCCAAGGGTCCATATTAGGCCCCTATCTTCTTCTTTATCTACATCAACATCATTGATTCCAACATTGTCAATTCTAAACTGTACTTTTTTGTGGACGACACAGTACTATACACTTCTAAGCCTATGCTAGTCGAAGTCTGCAATAAACTTCAATACGACTTCCTTCAGCTCGAACAAAACCTTATCTGCACCAAGCTACTGCTCAATGCAAAAAAAATGAAGGTAATGTTCTTCCGCCATAGCAACATTTCCCCCTTCCCATCAAGACTAAGGTTGGTACTGTAACAGTTTTGACATCCCTAGGGGAGCCACTCAAAGTGGTGGACAAGGTTAAATACCTAGGCCTATGGCTCAACAACAAACTCTCCTTCAGTGCCCACATTGACAACCTTACCGCCAAGTTTAAAGCCAAATTAGCTTCTTTTTTAGAAACAGAGTGCTCTTCCCAACTGAGGACAGTCTCAGACTCATCCAGGCAACATTCCTCCCATTCTTAGACTATAGGGATATCATATACAGTTGCACATCAGCAACCAACCTTTACAGGGTTGATGTCCTATTCCACTGTGTCCTTTGATTTATCACCAAGGCACCCTCTAGGACCCACCATTGTGACTTGTATTCCTTTGTTGGGTGGATGTCCCAATCCTCTAGATGACTGCTCCACCTTGGCATATGGATGCTTAAAGTGCTACACTATAAGTTCCCAGCTATATTTCCTTCTTCATCCATTTTTTTCATTGCACTTACTCCCTAAGGAAGTCAGCCTTCCTCCTTCTGGACATCCCTAGAACTCATACCTCCCTCAGCAAGTGCACTATCTCGCATGCCCTTCACGTGGCTTGGAACTGCATTCAGGTTGTGCTCAAGCTCACCAGCCTGGTCCCAAATAACTTCTTTAAGTCACTAGACTCAAAGCATTTCTCAGTTTTCTGTAACTGCCAGAGGACTTAGCCCACCTCGTCTCCATCCTACCCTATTACCCTTGTCTCTTAACTGTGCTAAGCATCTCTACCTCCTCCCCCTCCACCACCACCCACTCACTCTGCTCACCCTTTCTTCCTCTCTTCCTCTCTTCCTCCTCACCCCCTCACTCTGCCCACTCCTTCTCCCTAGGCCACTACTGGCCCCTTTAGACAACCTATTTTTGCTTCCATTCTCTCCATAAACTCCTTCTCCCCCCCATCTTCCTTATCTTTTTCTTTTTTCTTTTTTTTCCTCATTTCTTTCTCTTGTCTTTTTTCTCTTCTCTCTTACTAACTTATACCTTATATATTGTTTTTAACATAATATTTGAAATGTTTAGTCTGTTTTATTCTGTAAGGCACCTTGGTTTTTTGAAAGGTGCCATAAAAATACATTTTATTTATTATTATTAATAATGTTGCCTTCAGTATGTCACCCTACTTAGCTCTTTCTGCCCTACCCTCTTTCTCCTCTCCACTGCAGTTGTTGCCCTTCTTGATTACTTATACCCTTAATTTTTCCCCAAGCACTTTACTTCAGTGCTGATTATCTCATAGTTTTGCATAATTCTGTTAATTTCCCAGCTGCAATTCATGACTCTACTGTATTTTTACTGTATCTTGCCCCACTTTCGCACTGTGTTAATGCCAAGATCTAGTAAAGACTGTATGTATTGAATTGTACGAATTCTATTATTTGACTATGTATGTACCTCCCTTTATGTAAACATTGTTTTATTACCCATATGTGTACCACCTTTTATGTAATCAGGATCCCCTTGTGAATGAGCCTGCTCAATGGAGTTTTCCTGCAATTAACTTGAATTGAATTGTATTAAACTTGAAACATTTAAGAAATGAGAATTTAATATTGTTAGATTTTCTGTGCAATACAGTGCTTTTCAAGAGACACTGTAGAGGTACACTGATACAGTGCAGCAGCAGCAGCATATGACAACAACATGTATAATTTCTAGGACATAAAGAAAAATTCAAGAAATGAGAAGTTAATAAAGTGAGATTATCTATGCAGTAAAGTGCTTTAACAGGTGCTGTGGAGGGACTCATTTGGGAGGGAGATTAACACAGTGCAGTATTAAAACATAGCAGCAGACTGAGAAGCATTTGATAGATGAAAACTTAATACTGTGAGATTTTCCATGCACTACGGTGCTTTACTTGAGGTTCTGTGGATATACACTGACACAATGCATCAGCATATACTGTAGCAGCAGCATATATAATTTCTGGGACTTAAGAAACAATCTGAAAATAAGAATTGCATTTTGTGAGATTGTCTGTGCACTACGGTGCTTTACAGGAGAGGTGCTATGAAGGGACACTGACGCAGAACAGCAGAAGCAGGATGTAGCAGCAGACTAGAGGAACATTCAGGAATGATAAGTTAACATAGTGAGATTTTCTATGTAGTAATGTGCTTTACAAGAGAGGTGCTATGGAGGGACACTGGCACAGCACATCAGCAGCATATGGCAGCAGACTTGAGAAGCATTTGGGAAATAAGAATTTACTAGTGTGAGATTTTTTGTGCACTGCAGTACTTTACAAGAGGTGCTGTGAAGGGACACTGACACAGCACATCAGCAGCATATGGCAGCAGACTGGGGGAAACATTCAGGAAATGAGAATTTAATATTGTGAGATTTTTCTTGGTACTGGAGTGCTTTACAATAGGTGCTGTGGAGGGACACTGACACAGAGCAGCAGAAGCAGGATGTAGCAACAAACTAGAGGAACATTAGGAAATGATAAGTTAACATCATACTGAGATTTTCTGTGTAGTAAAGTGCTTTATGAGAGTTTTTGTGGAGGGACATTGACACAGCACAGCAGCAGCATATAGCTGGAGATGTAAACATTTGGGAAATGAGAATTAAATAGTGTTAGATTTTTGTGCACTACAGTGCTTTACAAGAGTTGCTGTGAAGGGATACTGACACAGCACATCAGTAGCATATGGCAGCAGACTTGAGAAACATTCAGGAAATGAGAATTTAATATTGTGAGATTGTCTGTGCACTGCAGCGTATTACAACAGGTGCTGAGGAGGAATAATGGCACAGCACAGGAGCATATAACAACAGTATGTACAATTTCTGGGACTTGAAAAATATTCAGGAAAGGAGAATTTAATATAGTGGCATTTTCTGCGCACTAAGGTGCTTTAACAGGTGCTGCGGAGGGACTCAGTTGGGAGCGAGACTGACACAGCACAGCCACATCATATATCTGCCAATCTAGAAACATTTAGGAAATAAGAATTTAAAATATGGTGCTTATATGTACAGCAAAGTGCTTTAAAAATTACAACTAGTGGTGTACTGGTAGATGTCACAATACAGCAGCACATATCAGCTGTGGGACTGGTGAAGCATTTGGGGACTAGATGATGTTTTTATGTTGCACTCTTCACATGCACCATAAATCACAGTGTTTTACAACAAAAAAGTAGTGAAAGAAGAGACTGGAGGACAGAGAATGCAAAATTGTGCATAAAAGGAAACACTGAGCTGACAGCAGAATTTAAACAAGGTAAGGATGAGGCTAGCTGAGGTACACTAGTAAGGTAGAGAAGATAGCAGAAAGATGGTGGCAATCACAGAAATAAGAATTCAGGACAGAGTAAGAGGAGTTGAGACTTAAACATTGTTTTTCTATTTTTAAAATGTTTAATTTTTTTATTTTGTAAAGAAGGAAAAACGTGGAGGTGATGATGAGGAGACAGGAGTTGCTTTCTAGGGCTACAGTCTAGGTGGGACAGAGAGTTCACCAGCACCACCACCACACTGGAGATCCACCGTCCCTGAACAATGGTTTGCAAGGAGCACCTAGATGGTAGATTTCATGTTTTTATTTATTTATTTATTGAACAGTTTCACCGGGAAGCACACTGAACAACAAGCTGCTCATCTCCCGGTGCTTCCTGGGGGAACAGGTAAGGGGAGACGTATATACAGATTACAAATCACATATAGATAATACAGTGCATCTAAAATGAGTATCTTACAATTTCATTTAGAGACTGAACAATCGAAACATACAGTATGTTTTACATACAAGTAAAGATAACAATATACAGTCAAATCGGCAGTAATAAAAGCAAAGCAATAAGAATTAGAATGGTAGTTAAGTGCCAGGTTGGATACAAGTGCTAAAGGCAGCAATAAACATGTGGCACAGTTGCAGCCTCAGTTGGGTGGTAGAGCAGAGCAGGGTTTGATAGCACACATCAGGTGCATTGGCAATTTGAGGAGAAGAAGTTTGAGAGAGCAGTTTTTATAGACAGAGCAGAAGATGAGTGTCTGATCTGTGGTGGTAATGAGTTCCAGAGTTTGGGGACAAAGTGGGAGAAAGCAGACTGGCTGGCAGAGTGAGTCTGCAGGGGATAGCCAGAGTCCTGGTGTCAGTGGATCTAAGTGAGTGTATGGGGGTTAAGGGGTGGACAGAGCAGAAGAGAGGTAAGGGGTGAGAGCTGAACCAGAATTTGGAGGTGAACTTAGGAATGTGGGAGAAGCAATGGTCAGTAAGTGAAGGGAATGTGAGAGAATGGTAAAGATTGCAGTGGTGTGTGCAAGGTGGAGCATCAAATGTGAAGTGACAGAAGGAGTTGAAGAGGGAGTCCAATCTGGCTAACATAGACTTCGGGGCAGCACTATAAACCACATCACAGTAGTCGAAGATGGGGAGAATCATTTTCTGGACTAGTTCACGCCTAGCCATTAGAGGTAGACAGTTCTAGTTCCTGAAAAATGTGCCAAGCTTGGGTCACAGTTTTTCAGAATTGCTTCCGCATGTCCAGTGAAGTTGTGGTTTTGGTCTAGCCAGACCCCCAGGTATCTGAAAGAGGAGGTATCCTCCAGGGAAGTCCCGTCTAGGGTAAGGAAGAAAGGAAGGTAGGGTGGTGAGCCTAGAGAGTCTCTGCCTCATGCCAATGGTCATGGAGACAGTCTTTTTGGCATTTAGGGAAAGCTGATGTGTGATAAGCCAGTGTTGGAGCTTGCTGAAGTCCAATTGGAGTCTGGTTTCAACATCAGAGAGGGTGTGGCCGGAGGTGAAGAGGACTGTGTCATCAGCGTAGATGTGAATAGATGTTGTGCAGACTGATGGGAGGTCATTAGCAATACTGAGAAGAGTAGAGGCTGAACACTGATCCTTGTGGGACACCAGTGTCAATTGGCAGGGGAGGGGACAGTGAGTCAGCAATCCTGACTGATTGTGTCCTACCTGCAAGGTAGTCCTTAAACCAATTAATGGCACAGTCAGACAGTTCAGCTGAGAATAGGTTGTTTAGGAGGAAGGGATGACAGACCATGTCGAAGGCCTTAGCAAGGTCAACAAAAATGGCAGATGTGAATAGGCCACTGTCCATCCCTGTGAGGATGGAGTTGGTTAGCCTAAGTAGGGATGTGGTGGTAGAGTGATGTTTCCTGAAACCAGATTGGTAAGGTGTGAAAAAGTTAAAGTCTGAGAGACAGGAGGAGAGTTGTGAAAGGACCAGGTGTTCCTGAAGTTTGGCCAGGAAATGTAGCATGGAAACTGGGAGGTAGTTACCAGGGGAAGATGAATCACCACTCTTGAGAAGTGGTAGGACTACTGCATGCTTCCAGATTTTGTGCACTGTGGTTGTGGCGAAGGAAAGGTTTAGGATGTTGGCCAGTGAGGTGGCTATACCTGGGGCACAGAGATAAAGGAGCTTGGGGTCCAGGCCATCAGGGGAGTCTCCTTCATTAGGGTTTAGAGCAAGAAGGGCATTCAAAGTGTCAGTGGGGGACATTTGGGAAAGAGAAGGCTCCTTTGCATAGGGCTTCATTTTGTGGTGTAGTGGTATTTGCATAGGAGGGTGGAGGGTGGAGGGAGGGAGGCAAGGAAGGTGACTGCACATGAGGTAAAGTATGATTTAAATTTGATGGTGACTACAAGGTGGTATGAGAGCAAGGCATTGTTAACCTTAAGGAGAGGGGGAGGTGATTTAGATGGGGGGGGGATATAGCATGGACAGCCTTCCAGAATTTGGAAAGGTTGTCAATGTTGGATTTAAAGATGTTTTTAAAATATTTTTCTAAAATATTCAGCCTTTGCTAATCTAATAACCTCTGTGCATTGGTTACGGAGGGTACAGTAGATCATGAGGTCATTTGGATTTTTCATTCCTTGATGTTTTTTCCAGGCTAGGTCACAATCCTGTTGACAGGGTAGGAGCTCCAGGGTGATCCAGGGAAAGTGGTTGCCTTGGACCCTGGAATGCCTAATGGGGGCATAGATGTTCCAAGTGGCAATGAATGCTTCTTTGAAGTAGTCCAGGGCATCGTCAACAGAGATGGCCGAGGAGATGGGAGACCAGTCTGTTTGTGCAAGACTGAGAAGTAAGAGGTCTAATCTGAGTCACTTAAAAGACCTTGAATGTATAGTTTGTGGGGTACTTTGGGCATGTGTATTTTTCAGACCATAGAAATCATATGGTCATCACTTAGTGAGACTGGCAGAAGACCAGATTTTATGACTCTGTGAGGGTGGAAGGTAAGGGCACAGTCACTCAGTGAGTGGTTTTGTGATTTGTGGTTTATTCAAGTTGGCTCAAGGATTTGTTGCCAGAGGTTCTGGGCAGTTATATTGTTCCAGAGCTTGGTGAGAGGGGGAGCAGCCTAGTTTTGATTGAAATCACCCGTTATGTATTGCTTACCCGTTGATGCATGAGAGGCAATGGTGGTGATGAGGTCTGAAACAGAAGTTGGGGATAGACCAGGTCTGTAGTAGACACCAGCTACATATATTGGGACAGAGAATGGAAGAGAGAGTCTAAAAAGAGGACCTTGTGGGAAGCTGGGGCAGATGTGGATAGAATAATGTTAGCACTGAGTGATGAGGAAGTACACATCGCCACTCTGAATCCCCAGCTTGCTCAGTCTGGCCAGAGAATGGAGTAGCCAGGAATGGCAATTTCATTATTTGTAATTTAGTTGTTTAGCCAGGATTTGGATGGTATAAGGATATCAGGGTCAAGAGAGACAGCCAGTGGTTGTAGAAGGACTGGTTTTGGTAACAAGCTATGAATGTTTACATGGTGTAGTTTGAGGCCATGTGGGAGGGTATGGAAGCTGGTAGAGGAGGGGCCGATGTTAGTGTTAGCTTGTGTGGTGGGGATAGTAGGGTGAGGGCCAGGATTAGGGGTTTATGTCCCCACACAATAGGGGTAAGTATGTTGCGATAAAACAGTGAAGTTTATCTCTCTCTTATACCATGGTTGGGAGGTGAGTGAGTGAGTGGGGGATATGGTGGCAGATTTGAGTTAGTGGAGTTCACAGCTTTAGGAGTGATAATAGACAGTAGGAGTTAGGGAGTGAGATAATGGAGGCAATAGGTACGGCTGGGAAGTGGAAGCAAGCAGATTGTTCAAGTATTAGGCTAGTAGGATGAGGGGTTTGAATGCTCCGCAAGGCTCTGGGGAGGGCAGAAGCCAGAGGAGGGTTCGTGGAGTTTGTGAGAGAATGGTAGGGAAGAGTAGAGGGAGCTAGAGTGGGAATGCATTGAGAAGGAGCCAGATTGGCCAAAGAATCATATTGAAAATAAGAGTATGGGAGCAGGGTTGAGCAAGGAATTTGACAGGTAAGTAGCATGTATTAGCAACCTAAGAGCAATGTGGTAGTGCTGCACTCTTATAAAACCAGGGAAAAAGCAATAGAGTGCAGAAATGTCGTGTATTTATCATTTTTTATTTTTTTAATTTTGTGGGCAGAGAAAAAGAAAAGTTGCCCCCTAGGAAGTCACAAGATTGGGATTCCAATTGTATTAGTTACCTAACAGCAAGTGATAGCACAGCACTCTTAGACAGATTAGGGGAAAAGCTACTGAGTGCAGAAATTACAAGTAAATTAAGGGCAGGGAACAGGAAAAGTTGCCCCCTTTGAAGTCACAGGTTGGGATTCCAACAGTGGGCTAGGGGAAATGAGTCAGCAGCTTACAACTACTTGATTGGTTGGAGGGCAGAGGAAGTGGAGGCTTACTGTGGCAAGACCATTTAAAGAGTGCCAGTGGTAGGGTACAGTGGGCGGGAAATAATTTGAGCACAGAAGCAGCTGCAGCTATAATGAAGCTGCAGACTGGTAAAACAATTAAGTCAGCAATAGAAGTAGAGCAAAGTCGGATCAGACCCGAGTCAGCTATTGCTGCAATGAGTGGCCAATCTGGTTATAGCCGCAGATGACACCAGAAATTCAAGTTTTGATTTATCTTGTTTAGGGCAGGCACTGCAGGTGGTGGCTGCCAACAGTGGAGCAGCACCACAGGAGGGAGCCTGCTCAGGGATAGATGGATGAAATCTACGGAGGAAGGGAAATTAAATTATTTTATCAGTAAGAAAATCAGGGGGTGGGTAGTAACGAGGGGCACAGGGGCCAGACAGATTTCAGAGCAACAAGGGAGACAAAGGAGGGCTTAACTGGTGGGAAGGAAACTTCTGGGTGAAGGCAGGGTGCGAAAGGAAAAGGTGCTGGGGGGATGCAGGGAGTTTGTTGGGGGCTGAGGGGTCCCAGTGCTGGAGGTTAGGCAGCAGGCAGCAGATAACAGGGGAAAGAAAAAAGAATTAAAGTAGAGGGGAGAAGAGAGCACAATAAGGGGAAAGGTATGGTTCTCAAGAGAGGTGGCTGTGAAAGTCAGGAAGAAAAAGATAGCATTCCGGAAGTATAAGGAAACACAGAAGGAGCAGGACAGAGAACTGTACCAGTTAAGGCATAAAGAAGCAGGGAGGGAAGTCAGAATAGCAAAGGCCCAAACTGAGGAAAAGATAGCCAACTCAGTTAAGAAGGGGGATAAAACCTTTTATAGGTACATCATGGCGTAGAAAAGACAAAGGAGGATAGTGAGGCTGAATAGAATGAGCGGTGGGTGGGCAGAGGGGACTGTGAAAAAGCAGGAATACTGAGCGAATATTTCTGCTCAGTATTCACAAAAGAGGAGGAAGTGCCTAATCCAATTAACAGAAGCACTCTTGATAGGGGTCGATCCCAGTCCTTTCACAGAAGAAAGGGTTCTGCAAGAACTCCTAAAACTGAAGGTGGACAAAGCAATGGGTCCTGATGGAATTCACCCAGAATTCTAAAAGAATTAAGGAAGGAACTAGTGAAACCACTGGCTACTCTTTTAATAAATCATGGGAGGATGGTGTGGTACCCGAGGACTGGAGGAAGGCGGATATGATTCCCTTCACAAAAGTGGGACCAAGACACAGGCAGGAAACTACAGACCTGTCAGTCTGACCTCTGTGGTAGGGAAAGTGATGGAGTCACTTCTGAAGGAAAGAATAGTTGAGTACCTAGAAATTCAGTGGAACACAGGATCCAAGGCAGCATGAGTTCCACAGCGGAAGGTCATGTCAGACGAATCTAATAGGATTTCTTTGACTGGGTGACCAAAGTAGTAGACCAGGGAGGGGCTGTGGACATGGTCTACCTAGACTTTAGCAAGGCATTTGACACAGTCCCACACAAAGATTATTAGTCAAATTAACCAGCTTGGGAGTGGGTCCCAGGGTGGTAGCCTGGGTAAAACATTGGCTGGACAACAGGACACAGAAGGTAATTGTAAATGGAGTCCACTCTGAAGAAAGGGCGGTTACCAGTGGGGTACATAGGTTCAGTATTGGGTCCAGTCCTTTTAATGTCTTCATCAGTGACATTGCAGAGGGCCTGAAGGAAAGTATGCCTTTTGCAGATGACACAAAGATCTGCAACAGGGTTGATACAAGGAGGCGTGGAAAGGATGAAAGGGACTTGGCAAGGTTGGAGGAATGGTCAGACGTATGGCAGCTAGAGTTCAATGCAAAAGTGCAAATAATGCACCTGGAAACCCAGGGAAGAATACACAATGGGTGGGGAGGTAGTAACAACAACAAAACAGGAACGGGACCTGGGGTAATCATATCAGATGACCTTAAGGTTAGCAAGCAATGTGAGAAGGCAGTAGGGAGGGCCGGGGTATACTGGGATGTATAGGGAGAGGCATCAGCAGCAGAAAACAGGAAGTTGTTATCCTCTGTACAGACAGTTGGTGAGACCCATCTGGAATACTGTGTCCAATTCTGGAGACCCCATTTCGCAAGGACATAGACAGGATAGAGGCAGTCCAGAGGAGGGCAACTAAAATGGTGCAGGGTCTGCAAGAGAAGCCGTATGAGGAGAGACTAAAGGAGCTTAATATGTATACCCTTGAGGAAGGAAGGGAGAGGGGGGACATGATAGAAACTTTCAAGCACCTCAAGGTAATCAACAAAGTCAAGAGGTAGCATCTTTCAGAAAAAGACTTGCAAGAACAGGGGACACAATTTAAAGATAGAAGGAGGGCAGTTCAAGGCAATGTGAGGAAGTATTATTTCACAGAGAGGGTAGTGGATACATGGAACAGCCTTCCTGAGGAAGTTGTGGGGTCTAAAACTGTGGGAGATTCAAGAATGCATGGGACAGACATAAGGCAATTCTTGTGGGGGGCAGGAAGATATAGGCTGTTGGTTAACTAGGATCTGCGGCCTATCCTGTAGGTAGGGAAATGGGCAGACTAGATGGGCCTAGCGGTCCTTATCTGCCATCAAAGTCTATGTTTCTATGTAATAAACATCAACTTGCTCAAAATTAAATTAGTATGAACATCAGCGCTAAGAACAAAGCTAACACAGGCAAAATGATTTGCAGTTTGAACAGCAGCGCTAAGCCCTAACACAGGCTAAATGAATTGCTATATGAAATTTTAACTAGATGATAACACTTTAGTAGAATACAATACACATTTCACAGAAAAAGTAATTTGAACAATCAGCTGCAGCTGTAGACTGAAGTTACAGACTGGTAAAACAATTAAATCAGCAGTAGAAGTAGAGAAAAGTCAGATCAGACTCAAGTCAGCTATTGCTGCAGTGAGTGGCCAATCAGATTATAGTCACAGATGGCACCAGAAATTCAACTTTTGATTTACCTTTTGTAGGTCAGGAGCTGTGGGTGGCAGCTGCTGACAGTGGAGCAGTGCGTGAGAGGGGAGCCTGCTCAGGGCTAGATGGCTGAAATCTTTTGTAGGGCAGGAGCTATGGGTGGAGGCTGCTGACAGTGGAGCAGTAGTGCAGAAGGGGAGCCCACTCAGGGATAGATGGCTGAAATCTTTTGAAGGGTAGGAGCTGCGACGGAGGCTGATGACCATGGAGCAGCACAGCAGGAGTGGAGCCTGCTCAGGCCTAGATGGCTGAAATCTTTTGAAGGGCAGGAGCTGCAGGAGGCGGCTGCCGACAGTGGAGCAGCACTGCAGGAAGGGAGCCCGCTCAGGGATAGATGGATGAAATATTTTGTATAGCAGGAGCTGCAGGCTGCAGCTGCCAACAGTGGAGCAGTACCATGGGAGGGAAGCCCTCTGAGGGAATGATGACTGAAATCTTTTGTAGAGCAGGAGCTGCAGGCGGTGGCTGCTGACAGTGGACCAGCACCACGGGAGGGGAGCACACTCAGGTTAGATGGCTGAAATGTTTTGGAGGGAAGGAGCTGTGGGTGGTGGCTGCCAACAGTGGAGCAGAGCCACAGAAGGGGAGCCTGCTCAAGGCTAGATTACTGAAATCTTTTGTAGGGCAGAGCTGTAGGCTGCAGATACCAACAGTGAGCAGTGCTGTGGGAGAGGAGCCGACTCATAGCTAGATGGTTAAAATCTTTTGCAGATCTGGAGCAGTGGGCATTGGCTGCTAACAGTGGAGTCATGCCTCGGGAGGGGAACCCAGTCAGAGCTCGATCGCTGAAATCTTTGGTAGGGTAGGAGCTGCGGGCAGCGGCTGCCAACAGAGGAGCAGCACCATGGAAGGAGAGCACGCTCAGGGCTGGATGGCTGTTATCTTTTGCACAGCAGTGGCTGCAGGTGGAGGCTGCTGACAGTGGAGCAGTGCCATGGGAAGGGAGCCCATTCAGTGTTAGGTGCCTGAAATCTTTTGTGGGGCAGGAGCTGCAGGCAGTGGCTGCTGACAGTGGAGTAGTGCTATGAGAGGGGAGCCCACTCAGGACTACATGGCTGAAATCTTTTGTAGGACAGGAGCTGTGGGTGGCGGCTGCCAACTGTGAAACAACGCTGCAGGAGAGAAGCCCACTCAGGACTAGATGGCTGAAATCTTTTCTAGGGAAGGAGTTTGTGGTGGTGGCTGGCAACAGTGGAGCAGCACTGTGGGAATGGAGCACACTCAGGGTAATTGGTTGAAATGTTTTGTAGGGCAGGAGTTGCAGCCATAGGCTTCCAACAGTAAAGCAGCATTGTGGGAGAGGAGCCCACTCAGGGCAGGACCTGTGGGTGGCAGCTGCTGACAGGGAGCAGTGCATGAGAGAGGAGCCTGCTCAGGGCTAGATGGCTGAAATCTTTTATACGGCAGGAGCTGAGGGCAGCAGCAACCCACAATGGAGCAGTGCCATGGGAGGGAAGCCCGCTCAGGGCTAGATGGCTGAAATGGGGTACGACCATTTCGTCCCCAGACAAATCATCACGGAGTATTAATAACGGACATTAGGTCACCAGGACAGTTTGCCGTTACCGCTGTCATCGCGTGGACAAAGTGTTGCAGTAGCTCTCGTCGCTTTCATCACTGAGTATTCCGAGACATCTAGCCTGTACTAGCCTGAGTGGATGACACATTGGTTTGAGCCTTTACCAGCCCGAGTGTATGACACTCATGTATGCCATAGTGGTACACATCTGCTTTAGCTGAGTACAAGCCTGCTGTAGCCTGAGTGTATGAGCCTGCTCTAGTCTGCGAGTACACCACAGAGGTATGAGTATAGAAGGAGTCCAACTGAAAGGAGGAGGGATTGATGTGTTTGACACGTGTACTTTGCTGAAACCGCTGTGGCAATTGCATTATTTTCTTTATTTATAGAAACTCTCGTCGTCAGAAAGAGTTTATTTATATATAAGGAGTCCAACTGAAGGGAGGAGTGATTGATGTGCTTATGTGTTTGACTTTAGGGAATACCAGTTAAATTCTTTATTTATTGACAGACCTCTAGAACTCTGTTAAAACTCTTTGTGTTTGACTTTAGGGAAACGGTTAAAAACAGTTCCATTCTTTATTTGATTTTGGAACTCTGTGAATTGTTCTGCTTATGTTACATTTATTTCAATAACAGAATCTATATCCATGAGAAACATTTTAGAAATACGTGATTTCACATTTAGGCATATGGATTTATACACTTTGTTCAGCCGTACATATCGACTGTTTTTTCTTGGAGCTTGGTGTTCTAGCTCCATCTGCTGACGCTGCAGTACAACAGCATGTTGCTCTTGCCGCAGCTTTCTAGCCAGCTTAGCTCTAGTTGGGTGTCTAATATTTACAGTGCATGTGAAGACATGGTGCCAAGCCTCAATGGCATTATTACTGCGAGGCAAATCATGCAGTACTCTGTTGTGTTGATTCCTGAACTGCAAAGCGAATCTTGGCTGTCTGCGCTTTTTCCGATTTCTTGCCAGCCTTCCAATATAAACGTCCTCAAAGTAATCAAATAAGCTTTCCAAGTCCTCAGAGTCTGTGTCATCATGTAGTGCCTCAAAGTATCATTCTACATCCTCTGTCGGTACATAAGCCAACCCTAAAAGGCAGCGGACCTTTGAGCAAAGTCAGGATCAAGCACATATCTCTGCTGCATACCTTCTTGCTGGACACATCACCATAGCGCTTGCCCCAGGTGGAAAGTACACCCTGATAGATCCGAAGAAGGAAACATGTCAGACAAAACTTTAATAGCAGCAATTTCATAGTCAGTCATTATACTGACTGGGCTTATGTGGCTACCAAGCAATGATTTAAGGTGAACAAACAACCATCTATACACCTCCTCACTATGCCCTGGCAGTAAGGCATACATGCAAGGTCTGTTGAACCCCTGGACAAGAGCATGTATTGTGTACAATTGGTCATCTTGCTGCGGTGCTACAGTGAATGTACCATCACAAAACCAGCGTTGATGGTCTCATAGCACCTGCAAGTCAGTCTCGCTAGCAAAAATAATCAGACCTTCTTCTTCAGCCTGAATGAACTGTTCCCCATTTACTGTCTTGCAAAATTCTGAGATGTCAGAATCAGTTGGGGAAAACAGTTGTCTGTGTCTACACACATCACGCCGCATAGTCTCTTGACTAGGCAATAAGTGTGGGTTGCGAATTTCCACCTCTTGGAGTGCCTGCAGAACGATATTTTGTGTGCACTCCTCTGATTCTGCAGCTTTTCTTTTCATGCCACCATGCACCTTAATGACTTGAGCAAGACCGTGTACTGGAGCATGGTTATGCTCAGTCGGTGCTTTCAAAATGCTGTCACCCAGAGTGTGCATGTAAGCCCTGCATGTCTGTTGCTCGCAACGGCAGATTATTTTATCGTTTGCCCCATCCTTTTCTTTAGTGTAAAGAAAATTGTCCAAACACAGCTTCTTCATGCCTTTGTGTGGTAACGAACTCCATGGCAATAAAGGCAACAATCGATTCTCTCTGATTTCACACCCAGACCTTGTCACCAAAGGCAACCATCGATGCTCTCTAATGCTATGCCTTGACCTAATGTATGTAAGTACTGCTCACCTGCTTATCAGTTAATTCGTTAATTAGTTACGTGAGGTAGATGTAATCTGCAGTGCGACATTAGTATTAAGTGAGGTAGAGTGCGACATTCCTCCGCGGTTAAATGCCCGCGACTAATATGCAAGCGACTACTCATAACTGCAACATTTTGACCGCTACATTATAACCGTGCCGGAAGACACCGTGACTATTAGTCCGTAAACTGGCTGAAATCTTTTGTAGGGCAGGAGCTGTGGATGGTGGCTGCTGACAGCAGAGCAGAGACATGGGAAGGCAGCCCACTCAGGATTAGGTGGCTGAAATCTTTTGAGGGCAGGAGCTGCAGGTAGCGGTTACCAACATTGGAGTAGTGCCGTGGGAGGGGAGCCCGTTCTGACATGGGTGGCTGAAAGCTTTTGAAGGGCAGGAGCTGTGGGTGGTGGCTGCTGACAGTGTAGCAGTACAATGGGAAGAGAGCCCTCTCAGGACTAGATGATCAAAATCTTTTGTAGGCTAGGAGCTGTGGGCAGAGGCTGCTGACAGTGGAGCAGCAGTATGGGAGGAGAGCCCACTCAGGGCTAGATGGGTGAAATCTTTTGTAGGGAAGAGGTTGCAGGCAGAGGCTGCCAACAGTGGAGCAGCACTTCGGGAGAGGAGCCCGCTCAGGGCTAGATGGATGAAATCTTTTGTAGACAGGAGCTGCAGGCAGTGGCTGCTGACAGCGGAGTAGCACCACAGGACAGAAGCCCTTTCAGAGCTACATGACTGAAATCTTTTGTAGGTCAGGAGCTGTGGGTGTCGGTGGCTGACAGTGGAACAGTGCATGAGGGGGAGCCCATTCAGGACTAGAAGGCTGAAATCTTTTGTAGGGCTGGCATAGGACAGGAGCTGCAGGTGGCAGCTGCCAACATTGGAGCGGTGCCGAGGGAGGGGAGCCTGTTCTGGGGTGTGTGGCTGAAATCTTTTGAAGGGCAGGAGTTGCAGGATGTGGCTGCTGACAGTGGAGCAGTACATGGGAGGGGAGCCTGCTCAGGACTAGATGGCCAAAATCTTTTGTAGGGCAGTAGCTGCAGGCAGCAGCTGCTGACAGCGGGGATGCATCCCAGTAGGGGACCCTGCTCAGGGTTAGATGGCTGAAATCTTTTGAATGGCAGGAGCTGATGGTGGCAGGTGCTGACAGTGGAGCAGCACCATGGGAGGGGAACCCACTCTGGGCTAGATGGCTGAAATCTTTTTTAGGGTAGGAGCTGTGGGTGGCAGCTGCTGACAGTGGAGCAGTGCATGAGAGGGGAGCCTGCTCAGGGCTAGATGGCTGAAATCTTTTATACGGCAGGAATTAAGGGCAGCAGCAACCCACAGTGGAGCAGTGCTGTGGGAGGGAAGCCCAGTCAGGGCTAGATTGCTGAAATCTTTTGTAGGGCACAGGAGCTGTGGGCGATGGCTGCTGACAGCAGAGCAGAGACATGGGAGGGCAGCACACTCAGGATTAGTTGGCTGAAAACTTTTGAGGGCAAGAGCTGGAGGTGGCAGCTGCCAACATTAGAGCAGTGCCATGGGAGGGGAGACCATTCTGGGGTGGGTGGCTAAAATCTTTTGAAGGGCAGGAGCTACGGGTGGTGACTGCTGACAGTGGAGCAGTAACACAGGAGGAGAGCCCTCTCAGGACTAGATGATCAAAATATTTTGTAGGGCAGGAGCTGCAGATGGTGGCTGCTGACAGTGGAGCTGCATCCTGGTAGAGGAGCTGGCTCAGGACTAGATGGCTGAAATCTTTTGTAGGGAAGCAGCTGTGGGGAGAGGCTGCTGACAGTGTTGCAGCAGTGTGGGAGGGGAGCCCATTCAGGGCTAGATGGGTGAAATCTTTTGTAGGGAAGAAGCTGCAGGTGGAGGCTGCCAACAGTGGAACAGCACCTTGGGAGAGGAGCCCACTCAGGGCTAGATGGCTGAAATCTTTTGTACGGCAGGAGCTGAGGATGGCAGCAGCCCATAGTGGAGGAGCACCGTGGGAGGGAAGCCCACTCAGAGCTAGATGGTTGAAATCTTTTGTAGGGCAGGAGCTGTGGGCAGCAGCTGCTGACAACAGAGCAGACACACGGGAGGGAAGCCCGCTCAGGATTAGTTGGCCAAAATCTTTTGTAGGGCAGGAGCTGCCAGTGGGGACTGCCAACATTGGAGCAGTGCCGTGGGAGGGGAGCCTGTTCTGGCACGGGTGGCTGAAATCTTTTGAAAGGCAGGAGCTACGGGTGGTGGCTGCTGACAGTGGAGCAGTACCATGGGAGGAGAGCCCTCTCAGGACTAGATGACCAAAATCTTTTGAAGGGCAGGAGCTGCAGGTGGTGGTTACTGACAGTGGAGCAGTGCCATGGGAGGAAAGCCCTCTCAGGACTAGATGATCAAAATCTTTTGTATGGCAGGAGCTGTGGGCAGAGGCTGCTGACAGTGGAGCAGCAGGGCAGGAGGGGAGCCCACTCAGGTCTAGATGGGTGAAATCTTTTGTAGGGAAGAAGATGCAGGCAGAGGCTGCCAACAATGGAGCAGCACCTCAGGAGAGGAGCCCACTCAGGGCTAGATGGCTGAAATCTTTTGTAGGCAGGAGCTGCAGGCAGCAGCTGCTGACAGCGAAGTAGCACCACAGGACAGGAGCCCAATCAGGGCTACATGACTGAAATCTTTTGTAGGTCAGGAGTTGTGGGTGTCAGTGGCTGATAAGGGAACAATGCATGAGAGGGGAGCCCATTCAGGACTAGAAGGCCGAAATCTTTTGTAGGGCTGGCATTGTGGGCGGCGGCTGCCAACAGTGGAATAGCACCATGAAAGGGAAGCCCTCTCAGGGCTAGATGGCTGAAATCTTTTGTAGAGCAGGAGCTGTGGGCAGTGGCTGCAGACAATGGAGCAAAGCCATGGGAGGGGAGCCCGCTCAGGACTAGTTGGCTGAAATCTTTTGTATTGCAGGAGCTGCAGGTGGCAGCTGCCAATAGTGGAGTGGTGCCGCAGGAGGGGAGCCTGTTCTGGGATGGGTAGCTGAACTCTTTTGAAGGGCAGGAGCTGTGGGAGGTGGCTGCTGATAGTGGAGCAGTACCATGGGAGGGGAGCCTGCTCAGGACTAGATGGCCACAATCTTTTGTAGGGCAGGAGCTGCCGGCGGCGGCTGCTGACAATGGGGATGCACCCCAGTAGGGGACCCCTCTCAGGGGTAGATGGCCAAAATCTTTTGTAGGGCAGGAGCTGTGGGTGGAGCCTGCTTACAGTGGAGCAGCAATGCGGGAAGGGTGCCCACACAGGGCTAGATGGGCGAAGTCTTTTGTAGGGAAGGAGCTGTTGATGGCGGCTGCCAACAGTAGAGGAGTGATGCAGGAAGGGAGCCCGCTCAGAGCTAGATGGCTGAAATCTTTTGAATGGCAGGAGCCGATGGTGGCAGGTGCTGACAGTGGAGCAGCACTATGGGAGGGGAACCCACTCAGGGCTAGATGGCTGAAATCTTTTCTAGGGTAGGAGCTGTGGGTGGCAGCTACTGACATTGGAACTGTGCCACTGGAAGGGAGTCTGCTGAGGGCTAGATGGCTGAAATCTTGTGTACGGCAGGATCTGTGGGTGAAGGGTGCCGACAGTGGAGCAGAACCATGCCAGGGGAACCTGCTCAGGGTTAGATGGCTAAAATCTTTTGTACAGCAGGAGCTGTGGGAAGAGGCAGCCTACAGTGGAGCGGCACCACAGGAAGGGAGCCTGCTCAGGTCTGGATGGCTGAAATATTTGTAGGGCAGGAGCTGTGGGTGGCAGCTGCCAACTCTGGAGCAGTGCCATTGTAGAGGAACCCATTCAGGATTAGGTGGCTGAAATCCATTATAGGGCAGGAGCTGTTGGCAGAGGCTGCTGACAGTGGAGCAGCACCCTGGGAGAGGAGCCCGCTCAGGGCTGGATGGGTGATATCTTTTGTACAGCAGGATCTGCGGCAGCTGCTGCTGACAGTGGAGCAGTGCCATGGAGGGGAGCCTGCTCAGGACTAGATGGCTCAAATCTTTAGTAAAGCAGGAGCTGCGAGTGGTGGCTACAGATGGTGGAGCCACGCTGTGGGAGGAGAGCCCGGTCAGGGCTAGATGGCTGAAATCTTTGTAGGGTAGAAATGTGATGGCAGCTGCCAACAGTGGAGCAGTGCTACAGAGTGGAGCCTGCTAAAGGAAAGATGGCTGAAATAATTTGTAGTGCAGGAGTTGCAGGCAGTGGCTGCTAAACAGTGGAGCAGTACCACGGGAGGTAGCATGCTCCAGGGTAGATGGCTGAAATGTTTTGTAGGGCAGGAGCTGTCGGTGATGGCTGCCAACAGTGGAGCAGAGCCACAGGAGGGAGCCCATTCAAGCTAGATTGCTGAAATCTGTTGTAGGGCAGGATCTGTGGGCGGCAGATGCTGACAGTGAGAAGTGCTGTGGGAGAGGAGCCCAACCATGGCTAGATGGCTGAACTCTTTTGTAGATCAGGAGCTGCCAGTAGCAGCGGCTGCTGACAGAGCAGTCATGCCATGGGAGGGGAACCTGCTCAGAGGTAGATGGCTGAAATCTTTCATAGGGTAGGAACTGCAGGGGAGTGGCTGGCAACAGTGGAGCAGCCTTACATAATAGAGCCTGTTCAGTTCTAGATGGCTGTTATCTTTTCTACAGCAGAAGCTGTGGGCGGAGGCTGCTGACAGTGTAGCAGTGCTGTGGGAGAGGTGCCTGCTCAGGGCTAGATGGATGAAATGTTTAGTAAGGTAGGAGCTGAGGGTGATGGCTGCCAACAGTGGAGCAGCACCTTGGGAGGAGAGCCAGTTCAGGATTAGGTGGCTGAAATCTTTTGTGGGGCAGGAGCTGCGAGCGGAGGCTGTTGACAGTGGAGCAGTGCCATGGGAGGAGAGCCCGCTCAGAGTTAGACAGCTGAAATCTTTTGTAAGGCAGGAGCTGAGATTGGCAGCTGCCAACAGTGAAGCAGTGCCATGGGAGGGGAGCCCGTTCAGAGCTAGATGGCTAAAATCTTTTGTAGTGCAGCAGCTGTGGACAGCGACTGCTGACAGTGAAGAAGTGCCATGGGAGGAGGCCCGCTCAGGGCTAGATGGCTGAAATGTTTTGTAGGCAGGGCTGTGGGTGGTGGCTGCTGACAGTGGAGCAGCGCCTCCGGAGGGGAGCCCACTCATGACTAGATTTCTGATATTTTTTGTAAGGCAGTAACTGTGGACTTTGGCTGCCAACAGTGAGCAGTGCTGTGGGAGGACAGCCAGCTCAGGGCTAGATGGCTGAAATCTTTTGAATGGCAGGAGCTGATGGTGGCGGGTGCTGATAGTGGAGCAGCACTGCGGGAAGGGAACCCACTCAGGGCTAGATGGCTGAAATCTTTTGTGGGGCAGGAGCTGTGGGTGGCAGCTACTGATATTAGAGCTGTGCCACTGGAGGGGAGCCTGTTGAGGTCTAGAAGGCTGAAATCTGTTGTAAGGCAGAACTGTGTGTGGTGGCTGCTGACTGTGGAGCAGTGCCATTGTAGAGGTGCCCTTTCAGGATTAGGTGGCTGAACTCTTGTAGGGCAGGAGCTGTGGGCAGATGCTGCTGACAGTGGAGCAGTAGCATGGGAGAGAAGCCCATTCAAGGCTAGATGGGTGAAATCTTTTGTAGGGCAGGAGCTTCGAGTGGTGATTGCTGACAGTGGAGCATCGCTGTGGGAGGGGACCCTGCTCAGGGACAGATTACTGATATCTTTTGTAGTGCAGGAGCTGTGGACAGCAGCTGCTGATAGTGAAGAAGTGCCATGAGAGGGGAGCCCCCTCAGGGCTAGATGGCTGAAATGTTTGTAAGGCAGGAACTGTGGGTGGTGGCTGCTGACAGTGGAGCAGCACCTCCGGAGGGGAGCCCACTCATGACTAGATTTCTGATATTTTTTGTAAGGCAGTAACTGTGGACTTTGGCTGCCAACAGTGAACAGTGCTGTGGGAGGACAGCCAGCTCAGGGCTAGATGGCTGAAATCTTTTGAATGGCAGGAGCTGACGGTGGCGGGTGCTGATAGTGGAGCAGCACTGTGGGAGAGGAACCCACTCAGGGCTAGATGGCTGAAATCTTTTGTAGGGCAGGAGCTGTGGGTGGTAGCTACTGATATTAGAGCTATGCCACTGGAGTGGAGCCTGTTGAGGTCTAGAAGACTGAAATCTGTTGTAAGGCAGGAACTGTGAGTGGTGGCTGCTGACTGTGGAGCAGTGCCATTGTAGAGGTGCCCTTTCGGGATTAGGTGGCTGAACTCTTGTTGGGCAGGAGCTGTGGGCAGATCCCACTGACAGTGGAGCAGTACCATGGGAGAGAAGCCCATTCAAGGCTAGATGGGTGAAATCTTTTGTAGGGCAGGAGCTTCGAGTGGTGATTGCTGACAGTGGAGCATCACTGTGGGAGGGAACACTGCTCAGGGATAGATTACTGATATATTTTGTAGGGCAGAAGCTGCGGCGGCTGCTGACAGTGGAGCAGTGCCTTGAAGGGGAGCCCACTCAGGGTTAAATGGCTGAAATCTTTTGTATGGCAGGACCTGAAGGCGGCGGCTCCCAACAGTGGAGCAGCGCTGCTGGAGGGGAGCCAACTCAGGACTAGATGGCTCAAATCTTTTTGTAGAGCAGGAGCTGCGGTGGCAGTTGCTGACAATGAAACCACATTGTGGGAGGAGCCCTCTCTGGGATAGATGGCTTAAATCTTTTGTAGGCAAGAGATGTGGGTGGCTGCCGTTGACCCCTTGCAGCTACATTTCACCAGCAAGGTCCCCCACAGTGACTACAGCGAATAGCCATTGTAGGAGACCTGCTGGAACCCGGCTCTGCCTGTCGGGGGTCCTGCCCCTCCTCGATCAGCACTGACTAGAGTTGAGAATGTTTAATTGGAAGGGGTGCAGGGGGCATAGCCCCCCACGAGGGGGGTTGGGAGGTGAAGCCCCCCGTAGAAAACAAGGAAATTCATAGCGAACTGGCAGCCGACTGCAAAATGCAGTTATCCTGCTGGTGTCGCTAACAGGGCATTTGACAGAATTTCTGTTGGACTCCTGTTGCAGATCCGTGGCTGCCAATAGTGGAGCAGTAGCTGCAGGAGGGGATCTCACTAAGGGAAAGATAGCTGAAATATTTTGTATTGCTGGAGCTGTGGCGGTGGCTGCTAACAGTGGAGCAACGCCACGGGAGGGTAGCATGCTCAGGGTAGATGGCTGAAATGTTTTGTAGGGCAGGAGCTGTGGGTGATGGTTGCCAGCAGTGGAGCAGAGCCACTAGAGGGGAGTCCGCTCAAGCTAGATTGCTGAAATCTGTTGTAGGGCAGGAGCTGTGGGTGGCAGCTACTGATATTAGAGCCTATGCCACTGAGTGGAGCCTGTTGAGGTCTAGAAGACTGAAATCTGTTGTAAGGCAGGAACTGTGTGTGGTGGCTGCTGACTGTGGAGCAGTGCCATTGTAGAGGTGCCCTTTCAGGATTAGGTGGCTGAACTCTTTTTGGGCAGGAGCTGTGGGCAGATCCCACTGACAGTGGAGCAGTACCATGGGAGAGAAGCCCATTCAAGGCTAGATGGGTGAAATCTTTTGTAGGGCAGGAGCTTCGAGTGGTGATTGCTGACAGTGGAGCATCACTGTGGGAGGGAACACTGCTCAGGGATAGATTACTGATATATTTTGTAGGGCAGAAGCTGCGGCGGCTGCTGACAGTGGAGCAGTGCCTTGAAGGGGAGCCCACTCAGGGTTAAATGGCTGAAATCTTTTGTATGGCAGGACCTGAAGGCGGCGGCTTCCAACAGTGGAGCAGCGCTGCTGGAGGGGAGCCAACTCAGGACTAGATGGCTCAAATCTTTTGTAGAGCAGGAGCTGCGGGTGGCAGTTGCTGACAATAGAGCCACATTGTGGGAGGGGAACCCTCTCTGGGATAGATGGCTTAAATCTTTTGTAGGCAAGAGATGTGGGTAGTGGCTGCCCGTTGACCCCCTTGCAGCTACATTTCACCAGCAAGGTCCCCCACAGTGACTACAGCGAATAGCCATTGTAGGGAGACCTGCTGGAACCCGGCTCTGCCTGTCGGGGTCCTGCCCTCCTCGATCAGCACTGACTAGAGTTGAGAATGTTTAATTGGAAGGGGTGCAGGGCATAGCCCCAGAGGAGGTTGGGAGGTGAAGCCCCCCGTAGAAAACAAGAAATTCATAGCGAACTGGCAGTCGACTGCAAATGCAATTATCCTGCTGGTGTCACCAACAGGGCATTTGACAGAATTTCTGTTGGACTCCTGTTGCAGATCCGTGGCTGCAATAGTGGAGCAGTAGCTGCAGGAGGGATCTCACTAAGGAAAGATAGCTGAAATATTTTGTATTGCTGGAGCTGTGGCGGTGGCTGCTAACAGTGGAGCAACGCCACAGGACGGTAGCATGCTCAGGGTAGATGGCTGAAATGTTTTGTAGGGCAGGAGCTGTGGGTGATGGTTGCCAGCAGTGGAGCAGAGCCACTAGAGGGGAGTCCGCTCAAGCTAGATTGCTGAAATCTGTTGTAGGGCAGGAGCTGTGGGTGGCGGATGCCGACAGTGAGAAGTGCTGTGGGAGAGAAGCCCAACTGTGGCTAGATGGCTGAAATCTTTTGTAGATCAGGAGCTGCCAGCAGTGGCTGCTGACAGAGCAGTCATGCCATGGGAGGGAGCCTGCTCCAGTGGAGATGGCTGAAATCTTTTGTAGGGTAGGAGCTGCAGGGGAGTAGCTGGCAACAGTGGAGCTGCATCACATATTAGAGCCCGCTCAATGCTAGATGGCTGTTATCTTTTCTATAGCAGGAGCTGTGGGTGGAGGCTGCCAACAGTGTAGCAGTGATGCAGGAGGGGAGCCTGCTCAGGGCTAGATGGCTGAAATGTTTTGTAAGGTAGGAGCTGAGGATGGCAGCTGCCAACAGTGGAGCAGCACCTTGGGAGGAGAGCCAGTTCAGGATTAGGTGGCTGAAATCTTTTGTGGGGCAGGAGCTGCGAGCGGAGGCTGTTGACAGTGGAGCAGTGCCATGGGAGGAGAGCCCGCTCAGAGTTAGACAGCTGAAATCTTTTGTAAGGCAGGAGCTGAGATTGGCAGCTGCCAACAGTGAAGCAGTGCCATGGGAGGGGAGCCCGTTCAGAGCTAGATGGCTAAAATCTTTTGTGGTGCAGCAGCTGTGGACAGCGACTGCTGACAGTGAAGAAGTGCCATGGGAGGGAGCCCGCTCAGGGCTAGATGGCTGAAATGTTTTGTAAGGCAGGAGCTGTGGGTGGTGGCTGCTGACAGTGGAGCAGCGCCTCCGGAGGAGCCCTCATGACTAGATTTCTGATATTTTGTAAGGCAGTAACTGTGGACTTTGGCTGCCAACAGTGAGCAGTGCTGTGGGAGGACAGCCAGCTCAGGGCTAGATGGCTGAAATCTTTGAATGGCAGGAGCTGATGGTGGCGGGTGCTGATAGTGGAGCAGCACTGCGGAGGGGAACCACCAGGGCTAGATGGCTGAAATCTTTGTGGGGCAGGAGCTGTGGGTGGCAGCTACTGATATTAGAGCTGTGCCACTGGAGGGAGCCTGTTGAGGTCTAGAAGGCTGAAATCTGTTGTAAGGTAGAACTGTGTGTGGTGGCTGCTGACTGTGGAGCAGTGCCATTGTAGAGGTGCCCTTTCAGGATTAGGTGGCTGAACTCTTGTAGGGCAGGAGCTGTGGGCAGATGCTGCTGACAGTGGAGCAGTACCATGGGAGAGAAGCCCATTCAAGGCTAGATGGGTGAAATCTTTTGTAGGGCAGGAGCTTCGAGTGGTGATTGCTGACAGTGGAGCATCGCTGTGGGAGGGGACCCTGCTCAGGGACAGATTACTGATATCTTTTGTAGTGCAGGAGCTGTGGACAGCAGCTGCTGATAGTGAAGAAGTGCCATGAGAGGGGAGCCCACTCAGGGCTAGATGGCTGAAATGTTTGTAAGGCTGGAACTGTGGGTGGTGGCTGCCGACAGTGGAGCAGCACCTCTGGAGGGGAGCCCACTCATGACTAGATTTCTGATATTTTTTGTAAGGCAGTAACTGTGGACTTTGGCTGCCAACAGTGAACAGTGCTGTGGGAGGACAGCCAGCTCAGGGCTAGATGGCTGAAATCTTTTGAATGGCAGGAGCTGACGGTGGCGGGTGCTGATAGTGGAGCAGCACTGTGGGAGAGGAACCCACTCAGGGCTAGATGGCTGAAATCTTTTGTAGGGCAGGAGCTGTGGGTGGTAGCTACTGATATTAGAGCTATGCCACTGGAGTGGAGCCTGTTGAGGTCTAGAAGACTGAAATCTGTTGTAAGGCAGGAACTGTGTGTGGTGGCTGCTGACTGTGGAGCAGTGCCATTGTAGAGGTGCCCTTTCAGGATTAGGTGGCTGAACTCTTGTTGGGCAGGAGCTGTGGGCAGATCCCACTGACAGTGGAGCAGTACCATGGGAGAGAAGCCCATTCAAGGCTAGATGGGTGAAATCTTTTGTAGGGCAGGAGCTTCGAGTGGTGATTGCTGACAGTGGAGCATCACTGTGGGAGGGAACACTGCTCAGGGATAGATTACTGATATATTTTGTAGGGCAGAAGCTGCGGCGGCTGCTGACAGTGGAGCAGTGCCTTGAAGGGGAGCCCACTCAGGGTTAAATGGCTGAAATCTTTTGTATGGCAGGACCTGAAGGCGGCGGCTCCCAACAGTGGAGCAGCGCTGCTGGAGGGGAGCCAACTCAGGACTAGATGGCTCAAATCTTTTGTAGAGCAGGAGCTGCGGGTGGCAGTTGCTGACAATAGAGCCACATTGTGGGAGGGGAGCCCTCTCTGGGATAGATGGCTTAAATCTTTTGTAGGCAAGAGATGTGGGTAGTGGCTGCCCGTTGACCCCCTTGCAGCTACATTTCACCAGCAAGGTCCCCCACAGTGACTACAGCGAATAGCCATTGTAGGAGACCTGCTGGAACCCGGCTCTGCCTGTCGGGGGTCCTGCCCCTCCTCGATCAGCACTGACTAGAGTTGAGAATGTTTAATTGGAAGGGGTGCAGGGGGCATAGCCCCCCACGAGGGGGGTTGGGAGGTGAAGCCCCCCGTAGAAAACAAGGAAATTCATAGCGAACTGGCAGCCGACTGCAAAATGCAGTTATCCTGCTGGTGTCGCTAACAGGGCATTTGACAGAATTTCTGTTGGACTCCTGTTGCAGATCCGTGGCTGCCAATAGTGGAGCAGTAGCTGCAGGAGGATCTCACTAAAGGGAAAGATAGCTGAAATATTTTGTATTGCTGGAGCTGTGGCGGTGGCTGCTAACATGGAGCAACAGCGTCACCCGGAGGTAGCATGCTCAGGGTAGATGGCTGGAAATGTTTTGTAGGGCCGGAGCTGTGGGTGATGGTTGCCAGCAGTGGAGCAGAGCCACTAGAGGGAGTCCGCCAAGCTAGATTGCTGAAATCTGTTGTAGGGCAGGAGCGTGGGTGGCAGCTACTGATATTAGAGCTATGCCACTGGAGTGGAGCCTGTTGAGGTCTAGAAGACTGAAATCTGTTGTAAGGCAGGAACTGTGTGTGGTGGCTGCTGACTGTGAGCAGTGCCATTGTAGAGGTGCCCTTTCAGGATTAGGTGGCTGAACTCTTTTTGGGCAGGAGCTGTGGGCAGATCCACTGACAGTGGAGCAGTACCATGGGAGAGAAGCCCATTCAAGGCTAGATGGGTGAAATCTTTGTAGGGCAGGAGCTTGAGTGGTGATTGCTGACAGTGGAGCATCACTGTGGGAGGAACACTGCTCAGGATAGATTACTGATATATTTTGTAGGGCAGAAGCTGCGCGGCTGCTGACAGTGGACAGTGCCTTGAAGGGAGCCCACTCAGGGTTAAATGGCTGAAATCTTTGTATGGCAGGACCTGAAGGCGGCGGCTCCCAACAGTGGAGCAGCGCTGCTGGAGGGGAGCCAACTCAGGACTAGATGGCTCAAATCTTTTGTAGAGCAGGAGCTGCGGGTGGCAGTTGCTGACAATAGAGCCACATTGTGGGAGGGGAACCCTCTCTGGGATAGATGGCTTAAATCTTTTGTAGGCAAGAGATGTGGGTAGTGGCTGCCCGTTGACCCCCTTGCAGCTACATTTCACCAGCAAGGTCCCCCACAGTGACTACAGCGAATAGCCATTGTAGGAGACCTGCTGGAACCCGGCTCTGCCTGTCGGGGGTCCTGCCCCTCCTCGATCAGCACTGACTAGAGTTGAGAATGTTTAATTGGAAGGGGTGCAGGGGGCATAGCCCCCCACGAGGGGGGTTGGGAGGTGAAGCCCCCCGTAGAAAACAAGGAAATTCATAGCGAACTGGCAGCCGACTGCAAAATGCAATTATCCTGCTGGTGTCACTAACAGGGCATTTGACAGAATTTCTGTTGGACTCCTGTTGCAGATCCGTGGCTGCCAATAGTGGAGCAGTAGCTGCAGGAGGGGATCTCACTAAGGGAAAGATAGCTGAAATATTTTGTATTGCTGGAGCTGTGGCGGTGGCTGCTAACAGTGGAGCAACGCCACAGGACGGTAGCATGCTCAGGGTAGATGGCTGAAATGTTTTGTAGGGCAGGAGCTGTGGGTGATGGTTGCCAGCAGTGGAGCAGAGCCACTAGAGGGGAGTCCGCTCAAGCTAGATTGCTGAAATCTGTTGTAGGGCAGGAGCTGTGGGTGGCGGATGCCGACAGTGAGAAGTGCTGTGGGAGAGAAGCCCAACTGTGGCTAGATGGCTGAAATCTTTTGTAGATCAGGAGCTGCCAGCAGTGGCTGCTGACAGAGCAGTCATGCCATGGGAGGGGAGCCTGCTCAGTGGTAGATGGCTGAAATCTTTTGTAGGGTAGGAGCTGCAGGGGAGTAGCTGGCAACAGTGGAGCTGCATCACATATTAGAGCCCGCTCAATGCTAGATGGCTGTTATCTTTTCTATAGCAGGAGCTGTGGGTGGAGGCTGCCAACAGTGTAGCAGTGATGCAGGAGGGGAGCCTGCTCAGGGCTAGATGGCTGAAATGTTTTGTAAGGTAGGAGCTGAGGATGGCAGCTGCCAACAGTGGAGCAGCACCTTGGGAGGGGAGCCAGTTCAGGTTTAGGTGTCTGAAATCTTTTGTGGGGCAGGAGCTGCGGGCAGCGGCTGCTGACAATGGGGATGCACCCCAGTAGGGGACCCCTCTCAGGGGTAGATGGCCAAAATCTTTTGTAGGGCAGGAGCTGTGGGTGGAGCCTGCTTACAGTGGAGCAGCAATGCGGGAAGGGTTCCCACACAGGGCTAGATGGGCGAAGTCTTTTGTAGGGAAGGAGCTGTTGATGGCGGCTGCCAACAGTAGAGGAGTGATGCAGGAAGGAGCCGCTCCAAGCTAGATGGCTGAAATCTTTTGAATGGCAGGAGCCGATGGTGGCAGGTGCTGACAGTGGAGCAGCACTATGGGAGGGGAACCCACTCAGGGCTAGATGGCTGAAATCTTTTCTAGGGTAGGAGCTGTGGGTGGCAGCTACTGACATTGGAACTGTGCCACTGGAGGGGAGTCTGCTGAGGGCTAGATGGCTGAAATCTTGTGTACGGCAGGATCTGTGGGTGAAGGGTGCCGACAGTGGAGCAGAACCATGCCAGGGGAACCTGCTCAGGGTTAGATGGCTAAAATCTTTTGTACAGCAGGAGCTGTGGGAAGAGGCAGCCTACAGTGGAGCAGCACCACAGGAAGGGAGCCTGCTCAGGTCTGGATGGCTGAAATATTTGTAGGGCAGGAGCTGTGGGTGGCAGCTGCCAACTCTGGAGCAGTGCCATTGTAGAGGAACCCATTCAGGATTAGGTGGCTGAAATCCATTATAGGGCAGGAGCTGTTGGCAGAGGCTGCTGACAGTGGAGCAGCACCCTGGGAGAGGAGCCCGCTCAGGGCTGGATGGGTGATATCTTTTGTACGGCAGGATCTGCGGCAGCTGCTGCTGACAGTGGAGCAGTGCCATGGAGGGGAGCCTGCTCAGGACTAGATGGCTCAAATCTTTAGTAAAGCAGGAGCTGCGAGTGGTGGCTACAGATGGTGGAGCCACGCTGTGGGAGGAGAGCCCGGTCAGGGCTAGATGGCTGAAATCTTTTGTAGGGTAGGAAATGTGGATGGCAGCTGCCAACAGTGGAGCAGTGCTACAGGAGTGGAGCCTGCTAAGGGAAAGATGGCTGAAATAATTTGTAGTGCAGGAGTTGCGGGCAGTGGCTGCTAAACAGTGGAGCAGTACCACGGGAGGGTAGCATGCTCAGGGTAGATGGCTGAAATGTTTTGTAGGGCAGGAGCTGTCGGTGATGGCTGCCAACAGTGGAGCAGAGCCACAGGAGGGAGCCCATTCAAGCTAGATTGCTGAAATCTGTTGTAGGGCAGGATCTGTGGGCGGCAGATGCTGACAGTGAGAAGTGCTGTGGGAGAGGAGCCCAACCATGGCTAGATGGCTGAACTCTTTTGTAGATCAGGAGCTGCCAGTAGCAGCGGCTGCTGACAGAGCAGTCATGCCATGGGAGGGGAGCCTGCTCAGAGGTAGATGGCTGAAATCTTTCATAGGGTAGGAACTGCAGGGGAGTGGCTGGCAACAGTGGAGCAGCCTTACATAATAGAGCCTGTTCAGTTCTAGATGGCTGTTATCTTTTCTACAGCAGAAGCTGTGGGCGGAGGCTGCTGACAGTGTAGCAGTGCTGTGGGAGAGGTGCCTGCTCAGGGCTAGATGGATGAAATGTTTAGTAAGGTAGGAGCTGAGGGTGATGGCTGCCAACAGTGGAGCAGCACCTTGGGAGAGAAGCCAGTTCAGGATTAGGTGGCTGAAATCTTTTGTGGGGCAGGAGCTGCGAGCGGAGGCTGTTGACAGTGGAGCAGTGCCATGGGAGGAGAGCCCGCTCAGAGTTAGACAGCTGAAATCTTTTGTAAGGCAGGAGCTGAGATTGGCAGCTGCCAACAGTGAAGCAGTGCCATGGGAGGGGAGCCCGTTCAGAGCTAGATGGCTAAAATCTTTTGTAGTGCAGCAGCTGTGGACAGCGACTGCTGACAGTGAAGAAGTGCCATGGGAGGGGAGCCCGCTCAGGGCTAGATGGCTGAAATGTTTTGTAAGGCAGGAGCTGTGGGTGGTGGCTGCTGACAGTGGAGCAGCGCCTCCGGAGGGGAGCCCACTCATGACTAGATTTCTGATATTTTTTGTAAGGCAGTAACTGTGGACTTTGGCTGCCAACAGTGAGCAGTGCTGTGGGAGGACAGCCAGCTCAGGGCTAGATGGCTGAAATCTTTTGAATGGCAGGAGCTGATGGTGGCGGGTGCTGATAGTGGAGCAGCACTGCGGAGGGAACCACCAGGGCTAGATGGCTGAAATCTCTTGTGGGGCAGGAGCTGTGGGTGGCAGCTACTGATATTAGAGCTGTGCCACTGGAGGAGCCTGTTGAGGTCTAGAAGGCTGAAATCTGCTGTAAGGCAGAACTGTGTGTGGTGGCTGCTGACTGTGGAGCAGTGCCATTGTAGAGGTGCCCTTTCAGGATTGGGTGGCTGAACTCTTGTGGGCAGGAGCTGTGGGCAGATGCTGCTGACAGTGGAGCAGTAGCATGGGAGAGAAGCCCATTCAAGGCTAGATGGGTGAAATCTTTTGTAGGGCAGGAGCTTCGAGTGGTGATTGCTGACAGTGGAGCATCGCTGTGGGAGGGGACCCTGCTCAGGGACAGATTACTGATATCTTTTGTAGTGCAGGAGCTGCGGGCAGTGGCTGCTAAACAGTGGAGCAGTACCACGGGAGGGTAGCATGCTCAGGGTAGATGGCTGAAATGTTTTGTAGGGCAGGAGCTGTCGGTGATGGCTGCCAACAGTGGAGCAGAGCCACAGGAGGGAGCCCATTCAAGCTAGATTGCTGAAATCTGTTGTAGGGCAGGATCTGTGGGTGGCAGATGCTGACAGTGAGAAGTGCTGTGGGAGAGGAGCCCAACCATGGCTAGATGGCTGAACTCTTTTGTAGATCAGGAGCTGCCGGCAGTGGCGGCTGCTAACAGAGCAGTCATGCCATGGGAGGGGAGCCTGCTCAGAGGTAGATGGCTGAAATCTTTTGTAGGGTAGGAGCTGCAGGGGAGTGGCTGGCAACAGTGGAGCAGCCTTACATATTAGAGCCTGTTCAGGTCTAGATGGCTGTTATCTTTTCTACAGCAGGAGCTGCGGGCAGAGGCTGCTGACAGTGTAGCAGTGCTGTGGGAGAGGTGCCTGCTCAGGGCTAGATGGATGAAATGTTTAGTAAGGTAGGAGCTGAGGGTGACGGCTGCCAAAAGTGGAGCAGCACCTTGGGAGGGGAGCCAGTTCAGGATTAAGTGGCTGAAATCTTTTGTGGGGCAGGAGCTGCGAGCGGAGGCTGTTGACAGTGGAGCAGTGCCATGGGAGGAGAGTCCGCTGAGAGTTAGACAGCTGAAATCTTTTGTAGGGCAGGAGCTGAGATTGGCAGCTGCCAACAGTGAAGCAGTGCCATGGGAGGGGAGCCCATTCAGAGCTAGATGGCTAAAATCTTTTGTAGTGCAGGAGCTGTGGACAGCGGCTGCTGATAGTGAAGAAGTGCCATGAGAGGGGAGCCCACTCAGGGCTAGATGGCTGAAATGTTTGTAAGGCAGGAACTGTGGGTGGTGGCTGCCGACAGTGGAGCAGCACCTCCGGAGGGGAGCCCACTCATGACTAGATTTCTGATATTTTTTGTAAGGCAGTAACTTTGGACTTTGGCTGCCAACAGTGAACAGTGCTGTGGAGGACAGCCAGCTCAGGGCTAGATGGCTGAAATCTTTTGAATGGCAGGAGCTGACGGTGGCGGGTGCTGATAGTGGAGCAGCACTGTGGGAGAGGAACCCACTCAGGGCTAGATGGCTGAAATCTTTTGTAGGGCAGGAGCTGTGGGTGGCAGCTACTGATATTAGAGCTATGCCACTGGAGTGGAGCCTGTTGAGGTCTAGAAGACTGAAATCTGTTGTAAGGCAGGAACTGTGTGTGGTGGCTGCTGACTGTGGAGCAGTGCCATTGTAGAGGTGCCCTTTCAGGATTAGGTGGCTGAACTCTTGTTGGGCAGGAGCTGTGGGCAGATCCCACTGACAGTGGAGCAGTACCATGGGAGAGAAGCCCATTCAAGGCTAGATGGGTGAAATCTTTTGTAGGGCAGGAGCTTGAGTGGTGATTGCTGACAGTGGAGCATCACTGTGGGAGGAACACTGCTCAGGGAAGATTCTGATATATTTTGTAGGGCAGAAGCTCGTGACTGCTGACAGTGGAGCAGTGCCTTGAAGGGAGCCCACTCAGGGTTAAATGGCTTGAAATCTTTGTATGGCAGGACCTGAAGGCGGCGGCTCCCAACAGTGGAGCAGCGCTGCTGGAGGGGAGCCAACTCAGGACTAGATGGCTCAAATCTTTGTAGAGCAGGAGCTGCGGGTGGCAGTTGCTGACAATAGAGCCACATTGTGGGAGGAGCCCTCTGGATAGATGGCTTAAATCTTTGTAGGCAAGAGATGTGGGCAGTGGCTGCCCGCTGACCCCGCAGCACATTTCACCAGCAACGTCCCCCACAGTGACCAAGCAGCGAATAGCCATTGTAGGAGACCTGCTGAACCCGGCTCTGCCTGTCGGGGTCCTGCCCCTCCTCGATCAGCACTGACTAGAGTTGAGAATGTTTATTTGGAAGGGGTGCAGGGGGCATAGCCCCCCACGAGGGGGGTTGGGAGGTGAAGCCCCCCGTAGAAAACAAGGAAATTCATAGCGAACTGGCAGCCGACTGCAAAATGCAGTTATCCTGCTGGTGTCGCTAACAGGGCATTTGACAGAATTTCTGTTGGACTCCTGTTGCAGATCCGTGGCTGCCAATAGTGGAGCAGTAGCTGCAGGAGGGGATCTCACTAAGGGAAAGATAGCTGAAATATTTTGTATTGCTGGAGCTGTGGCGGTGGCTGCTAACAGTGGAGCAACGACACGGGAGGGTAGCATGCTCAGGGTAGATGGCTGAAATGTTTTGTAGGGCAGGAGCTGTGGGTGATGGTTGCCAGCAGTGGAGCAGAGCCACTAGAGGGGAGTCCGCTCAAGCTAGATTGCTGAAATCTGTTGTAGGGCAGGAGCTGTGGGTGGCAGCTACTGATATTAGAGCTATGCCACTGGAGTGGAGCCTGTTGAGGTCTAGAAGACTGAAATCTGTTGTAAGGCAGGAACTGTGTGTGGTGGCTGCTGACTGTGGAGCAGTGCCATTGTAGAGGTGCCCTTTCAGGATTAGGTGGCTGAACTCTTTTGGGCAGGAGCTGTGGGCAGATCCCACTGACAGTGGAGCAGTACCATGGGAGAGAAGCCCATTCAAGGCTAGATGGGTGAAATCTTTTGTAGGGCAGGAGCTTCGGGTGGTGATTGCTGACAGTGGAGCATCACTGTGGGAGGGAACACTGCTCAGGGATAGATTACTGATATATTTTGTAGGGCAGAAGCTGCGGCGGCTGCTGACAGTGGAGCAGTGCCTTGAAGGGGAGCCCACTCAGGGTTAAATGGCTGAAATCTTTTGTATGGCAGGACCTGAAGGCGGCTCCCAACAGTGGAGCAGCTGCTGGAGGGAGCCAACTCAGGACTAGATGGCTCAAATCTTTTGTAGAGCAGGAGCTGCGGGTGGCAGTTGCTGACAATGAAACCCACATTGTGGGAGGAACCCTCTCTGGGATAGATGGCTTAAATCTTTTTGTAGGCAAGAGATGTGGGTAGTGGCTGCCGTTGACCCCCGCACAGCTACATTTCACCAGCAAGGTCCCCACAGTGACTACAGCAGAATAGCCATTGTAGGAGACCTGCTGGAACCCAGCTCTGCCTGTCAGGGGTCCTGCCCTCCCTCGATCAGCACTGACTAGAGTTGAGAATGTTTAATTGGAAGGGGTGCAGGGGCATAGCCCCACAGAGGGTTGGGAGGTGAAGCCCCCCGTAGAAGACAAGGAAATTCATAGCGAACTGGCAGCCGACTGCAAAATGCAATTATCCTGCTGGTGTCGCTAACAGGGCGTTTGACAGAATTTCTGTTGGACTCCTGTTGCAGATCCGTGGCTGCCAATAGTGGAGCAGTAGCTGCAGGAGGGGATCTCACTAAGGGAAAGATAGCTGAAATATTTTGTATTGCTGGAGCTGTGGCGGTGGCTGCTAACAGTGGAGCAACGCCACAGGACGGTAGCATGCTCAGGGTAGATGGCTGAAATGTTTTGTAGGGCAGGAGCTGTGGGTGATGGTTGCCAGCAGTGGAGCAGAGCCACTAGAGGGGAGTCCGCTCAAGCTAGATTGCTGAAATCTGTTGTAGGGCAGGAGCTGTGGGTGGCGGATGCCGACAGTGAGAAGTGCTGTGGAGAGAAGCCCAACTGTGGCTAGATGGCTGAAATCTTTTGTAGATCAGGAGCTGCCAGCAGTGGCTGCTGACAGAGCAGTCATGCCATGGGAGGAGCCTGCTCCAGTGGTAGAATGGCTGAAATCTTTTGTAGGGGTAGGAGCTGCAGGGAGTAGCTGGCAACAGTGGAGCTGCATCACATGTAGGAGCCCGCTCAATGCTAGATGGCTGTTATCTTTTCTATAGCAGGAGCTGTGGGTGGAGGCTGCCAACAGTGTAGCAGTGATGCAGGAGGAGCCTGCTCAGGGCTAGATGGCTGAAATGTTTTGTAAGGTAGGAGCTGAGGATGGCAGCTGCCAACAGTGGAGCAGCACCTTGGGAGGGGAGCCAGTTCAGGTTTAGGTGGCTGAAATCTTTTGTGGGGCAGGAGCTGTGGGCGGAGGCTGTTGACAGTGTAGCAGTGCCATGGGAGGGGAGCCTGCTCAGGGTTAGACAGCTGAAATCTTTTGTAGGGCAGGAGCTGTGGGTGGCAGCTGCCAACAGTGGAGCAGTGCCATGGGAGGGGAGCCTGCTCAGGGCTAGATGGCTGAAATGTTTTGTAAGGCAGGAGCTGTGGGTGGTGGCTGCTGACAGTGGTGCAGCACCTCTAGAGGGGAGCCCACTCATGACTAGATTTCTGATATTTTTTGTAGGGCAGTAACTGTGGACTTTGGCTGCTGACTGTGAGCAGCGTTGCAAGAGAGGAGCCCGCTTATGGCTAGATGGCTGAAATCTTCTGTAGATCACGAGCTACAGGTGGCAGCTGCCAACAGTGGAGCAGTACTGTGGGATGGGAGCCAGCTCAGGGCTAGAACACTGAAATCTTTTTTATGGCTGGAGCTGATGGCGGTGGCTGCTGACTGTAAAGCAGAGCCCTGGGAGGGGAGCCTGGTCGGGGCTAGATGACTGATACATTTTGTAGGCAGAAGCTGCGGCTGGCAGTTGCTTACGGTGGAGTCACACCATGGGAGGGGAGCCCACTCAGGGCTAGATGGCTGAAATCTTTTGTAAGGCAGTAGCTGCAGTCGCTGGCTGCTGACAGTGGAGCAGCACCGCAAGAGGGGAGCCTGCTCCAGGATAAATGTCTGAAATGTTTTGTATGGCAGCAGCTGTGCATGGCAGCTGCTGACAGTGAAGCAGACCCATGGGAGGGGATCCCGCTCAGCCGCAGATGGCTGAAATCTTTTGTACGGCAGGAGCTGATGGTGGTGACTGCTGACAGTGGAGCAGCACCGCGGGAGGTGAGACCCCTCAGGGCTAGATGGCTGAAATCTTTTGTAGGCAGGAGCTGTGGGAGGAGGCTGCCAACAGTGGAGCAGAACTGCAGGAGGGAAGCTCGCTCAAGGGTAGATGGCTGAAATCTTTTGTAGGGTAAGAGCTGCGGGCAGTGGCAGCTGACAGTGGAGCAGCGCTGCATTAGGGGAGCCCGCTCAGGGCTAGATGGATGAAATCTTTAGTAGGGCAGGAGCTGCAGGCGGTGGCTGCCAAGAGTGGAGCAGCATCATGGGAGTGGAGCCCACTCAGGGCTAGATGGCTAAAATCTTTTATGGGGCAGAGCTGCGAGCTCCAGCTTCCAACAGTGGATCAGTGCCGGGGGGGGGAGCCTGCTCAGGTGACGATGGCTGAAATCTTTTGTAGATCAGGAGCTGCGAGCAGCAGCTGCTGACAGTGGAGTCACAGTGTGGGATGGGAACCCGATCAGAGCTAGATAGTGGAAATCTTTTGTAGGGTAGGAGCTGCGGGCAATGACTGCCAACAGTGAAGTAGCACCACAGGAGGAGAGCCTACTCAGGGCTGGATGGCTGAAATCTTTCATAGGGCAGGAGCTGTGGGTGGTGGCTGCCGAGAGTAGAGCAGCACCATTATAAGGGAGCCCATTCAGGATTAGATGGCTGAAATCTTTTGTAAGGAAGGAGCTGTGGGTGGCTGCTGACAGTGGAGCATTGCCATGGGAGAAGAGCCCGCTTAGGGTAGATGGCTAAAATCTTTTGTTGGGCATGAGCTGAGGGCAGCGGCTGCTGACAGTGGAGCAGTGCCATGTGAGGGGAGCCCGCTCAGGTCAAGATGTCTGAAATCTTTTGTAGGGCAGGAGCTGTGGGCAGTGGCTGCTGACAGTGGAGCAGCAGTGCTGGAGGGGAGCCCGCTTAGAGCTAGATTGCTCAAATGTTTTGTAGGGCAGGAGCTGTGGATGGCAGCTGCCAACTGTGGAAGAGAGCCGTGGGAAGGCAGCCCTCTCAGGGCTAGATGGCTGAAATCTTTTGTACGGCAGAAGCTGTGGGTGGTGACTACTGACATTAGAGCTGCACCACTGGAGTGGAGCAGGCTGAGGGTTAGATGGCTGAAATCTTTTGTAGGGCAGGATCTGCTGATGGATGGTGCCAACAGTGGAGCAGAACTGCATGAGGGGAACCCGCTCAGTGCTAGATGGCTATAATCTTTTTGTAGGGCAGGAGCTGTGGGCAGTGGTTGCTGACTGTGGAGCAGCACTGCGGGAGGGGAGCCCACTCAGGGCGAGATGGCTGAAATCTTTTGTAGGGCAGCAGCTGTGGTTGGCAGCTGCCGACGTGGAGCAGCAGTACAGGTGGGGAGCCTGCTGAGGGCTGGATGGAAGAAATCTTTTGCAGTGCAGGAGCTGTGAGCAGCAGCTGCTGACAGTGAAGCAGTGCCACAGGAGGGGAGCCCGCTCAGGGCTAGGTGAGTAAAATCTTTTATAGGGCAGAGCTGCAAGCACCAGCTGCCAACAGTGGGTTAGTGCCTGGGGAAGGGAGCCCGCTCAGGTGAAGATTGCTGAAATCTTTTGTAGATCAGGAACTGCAAGCAGCGGCTGCCAACAGTGGAGTCACATAGTGGGATGGGAGCCCAGTCAGAGCTAGATAGCTCAAATCTTTGTAGGGTAGGAACTGTGGGCATCGGCTGCCAACAGTGAAACAGCACCATGGGAGGAGAGTCCACTCAGAGCTAGATGGCTGTTTTCTTTTGTACAGCAGGAGCTGCGGGGCAGAGGCTGCAGGCAGTGGAGCAGCACCACAGGAGGTGAGCCTGCTCAGGGCTGGATGACTGAAAATCTTTTGTAGGGCAGGAGCTGTGAGTGGCAGCTGCTGACGTTGGAGCAGTGCTATGGGTGGGGAGCCCGCTGAGGGCTGGATGGCTAAAATCTTTTATAGGCAGAGCTGCGAGCACCAGCTGCTAACAGTGGATCAGTGCCTGGGGATGGGAGCCCACTCAGGTGAAGATGGCTGAAATCTTTTGTAGATCAGGAGCTGCAAGCATGGGCTTCCTACAGTGGAGTCACGGTGCAGGATGGGAGCCCGGTCAGAGCTAGATAGCCAAAATCTTTTGGAGGGTAGCAGCTGCCAGCAATGGCTGCCAACAGTGAAGCAGCACCACAGGAGGAGAGCCTGCTCATGGCTAGATGGCTGTTATCTTTTGTACAGCAGGAGCTGCGGGTGGAGGCTGCTGACAGTGAAGCAGCACCACAGGAGGGGAGCTTGCTGAGAGCTTGATGGCTGAAATCTTTTGTAGGACAGGAGCTGGGGTTGGCGGCTGCTGACAGTGGAGCAGCACAACTGTAAGGGAGCTCATTCAGGATTAGGTGGCTGAAATCTTTTATAGGAAAGGAGCTGCGGGTGGTGGCTGCTGACAGTGGAACATTGCCTTGGGGAGGGAGCCCGCTCAGGGGTAGATGGCTGAAATCTTTTGTTGGGCAGGAGTTGAGGACAGCGGCTGCTGACAGTTGAGCAGTGTTATGGGAGGGGAGCCCGCTCAGGTCAAGATGTCTGAAATCTTTTATAGGGAAGGAGCTTTTTGCTGAGGCTACTGACAGCTGAGCTGCACCATGGGAGGGGAGGCCACTCAGGAAATGAAGGCTGAAATATTTCGTAGGGCAGGAGCTGTGTGTGGTGGCTGCTGACAGTGAAGTAGCACTGCAGGAGGGGAGCACACTCAGGGCTAGATTGCTCAAATGTTTTGTAGGGCAGGAGCTGTGGGTGGTGGCTGCTAACAGTGGAAGAGCCCTGCAGAAAGGGAGACCACTCAGGGCTAGATGGCTGAAATCTTTTGTATGGCAGGAGCTGTGAATTGCAGCTACTGAAATTGGAGCTGCACCACTGGTGGGGAGGCTGTCGAGGGCTAGATGGCTAAAATCATTTGTAGGATCTGCTGGGGAGTGTCTGGCAACAGTGGAGCAGCCCCACATATTAGAGCCCACTCAGGGCTACATGGCTGTTATCTTTTCTACAGCAGGAGCTGCAGGCAGAGGCTGCTGACAGTGTAGCAGTGCTGTGGGAGGGGCGCCTGCTCAGGGCTAGATGGCTGAAATGTTTTGTAAGGTAGGAGGTGAGGATGACGGCTGCTGACAGCGAAGCAGCACCTTGGGAGGGGAGCCAGTTCAGGATTAGGTGGCTAAAATATTTTGTGGGGCAGGAGCTGAGGGCAGAGGCTGCTGACAGTGGAGGAGTGCTGTGGAAGGGGAGCCCGCTCAGAGTTAGACAGCTGAAATCTTTTGGAGGGCAGGAGCTGTGAGTGGCGGCTGCCGACAGTGGAGCAGTACCACGGGTGGGGAACCCGTTCAGGGCTAGATGGCTAAAATCTTTTGTAGTGCAGGAGCTGTGGACAGCGGCTGCCGACAGTGAAGAAGTGCCATGGGAGGGGAGCCCGCTCAAGGCTAGATGGCTGAAATGTTTTGTAAAGCAGGAGCTGTGGGTGGTGGCTGCTGAGAGTGGAGCAGCGCCTCCGGGGGGAGCCTGCTCATGACTAGATTTCTGATATTTTTTGTAAGACAGTAACTGTGGACTTTGGCTGCCAACAGTGAGCAGTGCTGTGGCAGGAGAGACAGCTCCAGGCTAGATGGCTGAAATCTTTTGAATGGCAGGATCTGATGGTGGCGGGTGCTGATAGTGGAGCAGCACTGCAGGAGGGGAACCCACTCAGGGCTAGATGGCTGAAATCTTTTGTAGGCAGGAGCTGTGAGTGGCAGCTACTGATATTAGAGCTATGCCACTGGAGGGGAGCCTGTTGAGGTCTAGAAGGCTGAAATCTGTTGTAAGGCAGGAACTGTGTGTGGTGGCTGCTGACTGTGGAGCAGCACCATTGTAGAGGTGCCCATTCAGGATTAGATGGCTGAACTCTTCTGTAGGGCAGGAGCTGTGGGCAGATCCCATTGATAGTGGAGCAGTACCATGGGAGAGAAGCCCATTCAAGGCTAGATGGGTGAAATGTTTTGTAGGACAGGAGCTTCGGTGGTGACTGCTGACAGTGGAGCATCACTGTGGGAGGGGACTCTGCTCAGGGATAGATTACTGATATTTTTTTTAGGGCAGGAGCTGCGGCTGCTGCTGACAGTGGAGCAGTGTCTTGGAGGGGAGCCCACTCAGAGTTAAATGGCTGAAATCTTTTGTATGGCAGGACCTGATGATGGCAGCTCCCCGCAGTGGAGCAGCACTGCTGGAGAGGAGCCCGCTCAGGACTAGATGGCTCAAATCTATTGTAGAGCAGGAGCTGTGGGTGGCAGTTGCTGACAGTAGAGCTACACTGTGGGAGGGGAGCCCACTCAGGGATAGATGGCTTAAGTATTTTGTAGGAAAGAGATGTGGGTGGTGTCTGGTGACAGTGGAGCAGTGCTACAGGAGGGGATCACAGTAAGGGAAAGATGGCTGAAATATTTTGTATTGCTGGAGCTGTGGCGGTAGCTGCTAACAGTGAAGCAGCGCCATGGGAAGGTATCATGCTCAGGGTAGATGGCTAAAATGTTTTGTAGGGCAGGAGATGTGGGTGATGGCTGCCAACAGTGGAGCAGAGCCACTGGAGGGGAGCCCACTCAAGCTAGGTTGCTGAAATCTGGTGTAGGGCAGAAGCTGTGGGTGGTGGATCCCGACAGTGAGAAGTGCTGTGGAAGAGGAGCCCAACCATAGCTAGATGGCTGAAATCTTTTGTAGATTAAGAGCTGCTGGCAGCAGCTGCTGACAGAGCAGTCACACCATGGGAGGGGAGCCCGCTCAGTTCAAGATATCCAACATTTTTTGTAGGGCAGGAGCTGTTTTCAGAGGCTGCTGATTGTTGAGCAATGCCACGTGAGGGGAGCCCACTCAGGAAATAATGGCCGAAATCTTTTGTAGGGCAGGAGCTGTGGGCAGTGGCTGCTGACAGTGGAGCAGCACTATAGGAGGGGAGCCTGCTCAGGGCTAGATTGCTCAAATATTTTGTATGGCAGGAGCTGTGGGTGGTGGCTGCCAACAGTGGAGGAGCACCTTGGGAAGGGAGCCCACTCAGTGCTAAATGGTTGAAATCTTTTGTACGTCAGGAGCTGTGTGTGGCAGCTACTGACATTAGAGCTGTGCCACTGGAGGGGAGCCTGCTGAGGGCTAGATGGCTGAAATCTTTTGTAGGGCAGGATCTGCGGGTGGAGGGTGCTGACAATGGAGCAGAACCATGCGAGGGGAATGAGCTGAGTGCTAGATGGCTAAAATCTTTTGCAGGGCAGGAGCTGCGGGTGGTGGTTACTGACTGAGGAGCAGCACTGCAGTACGGGAGCCCGATCAGGGCTAGATGGCTGAATTCTTTAGTAGGGCAGGAGCAGCGGGTGGCAGCTGCTGATGGTGGAGCAGCGCTATGGGTGGGGAGCCTGCTGAGGGCTGGATGGCAGAACTCTTTTGTATTCTAGGATCTGTGGACAGCAGCTGCCAACAGTAAAGCAGTGCCATGGGAGGGGAGCCTGCACAAGGCTAGATGGCTAAAATCTTTTATAGGGCAGAGCTGCCAGTAATAGCTGCCAACAGTGGATCAGTGCCTGGGGGGGGGGGCCCTATCAGGTGAAGATGGCTGAAATAATTTGTAGATCAGGAGCTGCGAGCATCAGCTGCCAACAGTGGAGTCACGGCACGGGATGGGAACCCGGTCAGAGATGGATAGCTGAAATCTTTTGGAGGGTAGGAGCTGCGGGCAACAGCAGCCAACAGTGAAACAGCAGCACTGAAGGAGAGCCCGTTCAGGGCTAGATGGCTGTTATATTTGTACAGCAGGAGCTGCGCGCAGAGGCTGTTGACAGTGGAGCAGCACTACAGGAGGGGGTCCTGCTCAGGGCTGGATAGCTGAAATCTTTTGTAGGGCAGGATCTGCTGGCGGAGGGTGCCTACAGTGGAGCAGAACCATGTGAGGGGATCCCACTCAGTGCTAGATAGCTAAAATCTTTTGTAGGGCAGAAGCTGTGGGCAGTGGTTGCTGACTGTGGAGCAGCACTGCAGGAGGGTAGCCTGATCAGGGCTAGATGGCTGAAATTTTTAGTAGGGTAGGAGATGCAGGTGGCAGCTGCCGATAGTGGAGCAGTGCTATGGGTGGGGAGCCCACTGAGGGCTGGATGACAGAAATCTTTTGTAGTGTAGGAGCTGTGGGCATCGGCTGCTAACAGTGGAGCCATACCATGGGAGCGGAGTCTGCTTAGGGCTAGATGGCTAAAATATTTTATAAGGTTGAGCTGCGAGTGCCAGCTGCCAACAGTGGAGCAATGCCTTGGGAGGGGAGCCTGCTCAGGTGATGGTGGCTGAAATCTTTTGTAGATCAGGAGCTGCGAGCAGCGGCTGCTAATAGTGGAGTCACAGCACAGGATGAGAGCCCAATTAGAGCTAGATAGCTAAAATCTTTTGTATGGTAGGAGCTGCGGGCATCGGATGCCAACAGTGAAGCAGCATCATGGGAGAGCCCACTCAGGGCTAGATGGCTGTTATCTTTTGTACACCAGAAACTGTGGGGCAGAGGCTGCCGACAGTGGAGCAGCACCACAGGAGGGGAGCCTGCTCAGGGCTGGATCACTGAATTTTTTTGTAGGGCTGGAGCTGTGAGTGGTGGCTGCTGATGGTGAAGCAGCGCCATTGTAGGGAGCCCATTCAGTATAATGTGGCTGAAATCTTTTGTAGGGAATGAACTGCGGGCAGTGGCTGCCATGGGAGGGGAGCTCACTCAGGAGTAGATGGCTGAAATTTTTTGTTGGGCAGGAGTTGCTGGCAGTGGCTGCAAACAGTGAAGCAGTGCTGTGGGAGGAGAGCCCACTCAGTTCAAGATGTCTGAAATCTTTTGTAGGGCAGGAGCTGTTTGCGGAGGCTGCTGATTGTTGAGCAGTGCCACTTGAGGGGAGCTCGCTCAGGAAATGATGGCTGAATTCTTTTGTAGGGCAGGAGCTGTGGGCGGTGGCTGCTGACAGTGTAGCAGCACTGCAGGAGAGGAGCCTGTTCAGTTATAGATTGCTCAAATATTTTGTATGACAGGAGCTGTGGGTGGTGGCTGCCAACAGTGGAGGAGCACCGTGGGAAGAGAGCCCACTCAGTACTAAATGGTTGAAATATTTTGTACAACAGGAGCTGTGGTTGGCAGGTACTGACATTGGAGGAGTGCCACTGCAGGGGAGCCTGCTGAGGGATAGATGGCTAAAATCTTTTGTAGGACAGGATCTGCAGGTGGAGGGTGCCGACAGTGGAGCAGAACCATGCGAGGGGAATGAGCTCAGTGCTAGATGGCTAAAATATTTTGCAGGGCAGGAGCTGCGGGCAGTGGTGGCTGACTGTGAAGCAGCTTTGTCAGAGGGGAGCACCCTCTGGGCTAGATGGCTGAAATCTTTTGTAGGGCAGGAGCTGTGGATGGCAGCTGCTGACAGTGGAGCAGCGCTTTGGGTGGGGAGCCCACTGAGGGCTGGATGGCTAAAAATTTTTTTAGGGCAGAGCTGTAAGCAACGGCTGCCAACAGTGGATCCATGCCTGGGGAGGGAAGACTGCTCAGGCTAAGATGGCTGAAATCTTTTGTGGCTCAGGAGCTGCGAGTGGCGGTTATCGACAGTGGAGTCATGGCGTGAGATGGGAGCCCGGTCAGAGTTAGATAGCTGAAATATTTTGCAGGGTAGGAGCTGAAGGCAACGGCTGCCAACACTGATGCAGCACCACGGGAGGAGAGCCCACTCAGGGCTAGATAGCTGTTTTCTTTTGTACAGCAGGAGCTGCAGTTGGAGGCTGTGAACAGTGGAGCAGCACTACAGGAGGGAAGCCCGCTCAGGGCTGTCTGGCTGAAAATCTTTTGTAAGACAGGATCTGCGGGCACCGGCTGCCAACAGGGAAGCAGCACCATGGGAGGAGAGCCCACTCAGGGCTAGATGGCTGTTCTCTTTTTTACAACAGGAGCTGAGGGCAGAGGCTGTTGACAATGGAGCAGCACCACTGGAGGGGAGCCTGCTCAGGGCTGGATATCTGAAATCTTTTGTAGGGCAGGAGCTGTGGGTGGTGGCTGCAACAGTGGAACAGCACTATTGTAGGGGAACCCATTCAGGATTAGGTGGCTGAAATCTTTTATAGGGAAGTAGCTGCGGGCGGTTGCTGCTGACAGTGGAACATTGCTTTGGCAAGGGGAGCCTGCTCAGGGGTAGATAGCTGAAATCTTTTGTTGGGCAGGAGCTGAGGGCAGTGGCTGTGAACAGTGGACCAGTGCTGCAGGAGGGGAGCCCACTCAATTCAAGATGTCAGAAATGTTTTGAAGGACAGGAGCTATGTGGGGAGGCTGCTGATTGTTGAGCAGTGCTATGGGAGGGAAGCCCGTTTATGAAATGATGGCTGAAATATTTTGTAGGGCAGAAGCTGTGGGCGGTGGCTGCTTACAGTGGCACAGCACCGCAGGAGGAGAGACAGCTCAGTGCTAGATTGCTCAAATGTTTTGTAGGGCAGGAGCTGTGGGTGGCAGCTTCCAACAGTGGAGGAGCACCGCGGGAAGGGAGCCTGTTTGGGGATAAATGGCTGAAATCTTTTGAAGGGCAAGAGCTGTGGGTGGCAGCTACTGACTTTGGAGCTGCACCACTGTAGAGGAGCCTGCTGAGGTCTAGATGGCTAAAACCTAATGTAGAGCAGGAGCTGCGGGCTGTGATTGCAGATAGTGGAGCAGCACTGCAGGAGGCAAGCCCCCTCAGGGCTAGATGGCTGAAATCTTTTGTAGAGCAGGAGCTGCGGGTTTCAGTTGCCAACAGTGGAGCAGCACTATGGGTGGGGAACCCGTTGAGGGCTGGATGGCAGAAATATTTTGTAGATCTGGAGCTGCGAGTGGCGGCTGCCAACAGTGGAATCATGGTGCCAGGTTGGAGCCCTGTCAGAGCTAGATAGCTGAAATCTTTTGTAGGGTAGGAGCTGCAGGTAACAGCTGCTAACAGTGAAGCAGCAGCATGGGAGGAGTGCCCGCTCAGGGCTAGATGGCTGTTATCTTTTTTACAACAGAAGCTGCAGGGCAGAGGCTGCTGACAATGGAGCAGCACTGCAGGAGGGGAACCCACTCATAGCTAGATTGCTCAAATGTTTTGTAGGGCAGGAGCTGTGGGTGGCGGCTGCCTACAGTGGAGGAGTACGGCAGGATGGGAGCCTGCTCAGGGCTGGATGGATGAAATCTTTTGTAGGGCAGGATCTGCTGGCAGAGGGTGCCTAGAGTGGAGCAGAACCACGTGAGGGGATCCCACTCAGTTCTAGATGGCTAAAATATTTTGTAGGGCAGGAGATGTGGGCGGTGGTTGCTGACTGTGTAGCAGCACTGCAGGAGGGTCAGGGCTAGATGGCTGAAATTTTTGGTAGGGCAGGAGATGCAGGTGGTGGCTGCCGACAGTGGAGCAGTGCTAGGGGTGGGGAGCCCGCTGAGGGCTGGATGGCAGAAATCTTTTGTAGTGCCAGAGCTGTCGGTAGCGGTTGCTGACAGTGAATCAGTGCCATGGGAGGGGATCCCACTCAGGACTAGATGGCAAAAATCTTTTATAGGGGAGAGCTGCGAGTACCAGCTGCCAACAGTAGATCAGTGCCTGGGGAGGTGAGCCTGCTCATGTGAATAAGAGTGAAATCTTTTGTAGATCAGGAGCTGTGAGCGGCAGTTTCTGACAGTGGAGTCACGGTGTAGGATGGGAGCCTGGTCAGAGCTAGATAGCTGAAATCCTTTGTAGTGTAGGATCTGCGGGCATCAGCTGCTGACAGTGGAGCCATACCATGGGAGTGGAGCCCACTCAGGGCTAGATGGCTAGAATCTTTTTTAGGGCAGAGCTGCGAGTGTCAGCTGCCAATATTGGATCAGTGCCTTGGGAGGGGTGCCTGCTCAGATGATGATGGCTGAAATCTTTTGTAGATCAAGAGCTGCGAGCAGCGGCTGCCAACAGTGGAGTCATAGCGCAGCATGGGAGCCCGATTAGAGCTAGATAGCTGAAATCTTTTGTATGGTAGGAGCTGCGGGCATTGGATGCCAACAGTGAAGCAGCACCATAGGAGGACAGCCCACTCAGGGCTAGATGGCTGTTCTCTTTTTTACAACAGGAGCTGAGGGTAGAGGCTGCTAACAATGGAGCAGCACTACTGGAGGGGAGCCTGCTCAGGGCTGGATATCTGAAATCTTTTGTAGAGCTGGAGCTGTGGGTGGTGGCTGCCAACAGTGGAGCAGCACTATTATAGGGGAGCCCATTCAGGATTAGGTGGCTGAAATCTTTTATAGGGAAGTAGCTGCGGGCAGTTGCTGCTGACAGTGGAACATTGCTTTGGGAGGGGAGCCCGGTCAGGGGTAGATGGCTGAAATCTTTTGTTGAGCAGGAGCTGAGGGCAGTGGCTGTGAACAGTGGACCAGTGCAGCAGGAGGGGAGCCCGCTCAATTCAACATGTTAGAAATGTTTTAAAGGGCAGGAGCTGTTTGAGGAGGCTGCTGATTGTTGAGCAGTGCAGTGGGAGGGGAGCCCGCTTAGGAAATGATGGCTGAAATATTTCATAGGGCAGGAACTGTGGGCAGTGGCTGCTTACAGTGGAGCAGCACCACAAGAGGAGAGCCAGCTCAGTGCTAGATTGCTTAAATGTTTTGTAGGGGCAGGAGCTGTGGGTGGCAGCTTCCAACAGTTGAGGAGCCCCGAGGGAAGGGAGCCTGCTCAAGGATAAATGGCTGAAATCTTTTGAAGGACAAGAGCTGTGGGTGGCAGCTACTGACTTTGGAGCTGCGTCACTGTAGGAGAGCCTGCTGAGGTCTAGATGGCTAAAACCTTTTGTAGAGCAGGAGCTACAGGCAGTGTTTGCTGATAGTGGAGCAGCACTGCAAGAGGCGAGACCCCTCAGGGCTAGATGGCTGAAAACTTTTGTAGGGCAGGAGCTGCGGGTTTCGGCTGCCAACAGTGGAGCAGCACTACGTGTGGGGAGCCTGCTGAGGGATGGATGGCAGAAATCTTTTGTAGATCAGGAGCTGCGAGTGGCGGCTGCTGACAGTGGAGTCATGGCGCTGGATGGGAGCCCTGTCAGGGCTAGATAGCTGAAATCTTTTGTAGGGTAGGAGCTGCGGGTAATGGCTGCTAACAGTGAAGCAGCAGCATGGGAGGAGTGCCCGCTCCAGGCTAGATGGCTGTTATCTTTTTTACAACAGAAGCTGAGGGCAGAGGCTGCTGACAGTGGAGCAGTACTGCAAGAGGGGAGCCTGCTCAGGGCTAGATTGCTCAAATGTTTTGTAGGGCAGGAGCTGTGGGTGGCGGCTGCCAACATTGGAGGAGTGCAGCAGGATGGGAGCCTGCTTAGGGCTAGATAGCTAAAATATTTTGTACAGCAGGCGTTGTGGGTGGCAGGTTCTGACATTAGAGCTGCACCACTGGAGTGGAGTTGGCTGAGGGCTAGATGGTTGAAATCTTTTTTTGGGCAGGATCTACTGATGAAGGTGCCAACAGTGAAGCAGAACTACTCAAGGGGAACCCGATCAGTGCCAGATGGCTAAAATATTTTGTAGGGCAGGAGCTGCGGGTGGTGGTTGCTGACTGTGGAGCAGCACTGTGGGAAGGGAGCCCGCTCAGGGCCAGATGGCTGAAATCTTTTGTAGGGCAGTAGCTGCGGGTGGTGGCTGCCAACAGTGGAGCAGCGCTATAGGTATGAAGTACGCTGAGGGCTGGATGGCAGACATCTTTTGCAGTACAGCATCTGTGGGCAGCAGCTGCCAACAGTGAAGCAGTGCTATGCTAGGGGAGCCTGTTCAGAGCTAGACAGGTTAAATCTTTTATAGGGCAGAGCTGCGAGCAACAGCTGCCAACAGTGGATCAGTGCCTGGGGAGGGGAGCCCACTCAGGTGAAGATGGCTAAAATATTTTGTAGATCAGGAGCTGCGAGCAGTGGCTGCCAATAGTGGAGTCAGGGAGTGGGATGGGAGCCCGGTCAGAGCTAGATAGCTGAAATCTTTTGTATGGTAGGAGCTGCGGGTATCGGATGCCAACAGTGAAGCAGCACCTTGGGAGGAGAGCCTGCTCAGGGCTAGATGGCTGTTATCTTTTTTACAGCAGAAGCTGCAGGGCTGAGGCTCCAACAGTGGAGCAGCTCCACAGGAGGGGAGCCTGCTGAAATCTTTTGTAGAAAAGGAGCTGCGAGCGATGGCTTCTGACAGTGGAGCATTGACATGGGAGGGGAGCCGGCTCAGGGGTAGATGGCTGAAATCTTTTGTTGGGCAGTAGCTGAGGGCAAAGGCTGTGAATAGTGGAGCAGTGCCATGGGATTGGAGCCCGCTCAGTTCAAGATGTCTGAAATCTTTTGTAGGGCAGGAGCTTTTTGTGGAGGCTGTTGATTGTTGAGCAGTGCCACGGGAGGGGAGCAAGCTCATTAAATGATGGCTGAAATCTTTCATAGGGCAGGAGCTGTGGGAGGTGACTGCTGACAGTGCAGCAGCACTGCAGTAGGGGAGCCTGCTCAGTGCTAGATTGCTCAAATACTTTGTAGAGCAGGAGCTGAGGGTGGCGGCTGCCAACAGTGGAGGAGCGCCGTGGGAAGGGAGACCACTCAGGGCTAGATGGTTGAAATCTTTTGTAGACAGGAGCTGTGGGTGGCAGCTACTGACATTTTAGGTGCACCACTGGAGGAGAGCCTGCTGAGGGCTAGATGACTGAAATCTTTTGTAAGGCAGGATCTGCAGGAGGAGGGTGCCAACAGTGGAGCAGAACCACATGAGGGGAATGAGCTCAGTGCTAGATGGCTAAAATGTTTTGCAGGGCAGGAGCTGGAGGCGGTGGTTGCTGACTGTGAAGCAGCACTGTGGGAGGGAGCTTCCTCAGGGCTAGATGGCTGAAATCTTTTGAAAGGCAGAAGCTGAGGGTGGCAGCTGCCAACAGGGAAGCAGTGCTATGGGTGGGGAGTCTGTTGAGGGCTAGATGGCAGAAATCCTTTGTGGTGCAGGAGCTGTGGGCAGTGGCTGCCAACAGTGAAGCAATGCCATGGGAGGGGAGCCCAGTCAGGGCTAGATGGCTAAAATATTTTATAGGGCAGAGCTGTGAGCACCAACTGCCAATAGTGGATCAGTGCCTGGGGAGGGAAGACCACTCAGGTGAAGATGGCTGAAATATTTTGTAGATCAGGAGTTGCGAGCAGCGGCTGCCAACAGTGGAGTCACGGAGTGGGATGGGAGCCCGGTCAGAGCTAGATAGCTGAAATCTTCTGTAGGGTAGGAGCTGTGGGCAATGGCTACCAACAGTGAAGCAGCACCACGGGAGTAGATCCCACACAGGGACTGATGGCTGTTATCCTTTATAGGGCAGGAGCTGTGGGTGGTGGCTGCAGACAGTGGAGCAGCTCCATTGTAGGGGAGCCCATTCAGGATAAGGTGGCTGAAATCTTTTCTAGGCAAGAAGCTGTGGGTGATGGCTGCTGACAGGGGAGTATTGCCACAGGAGAGGAGCCTGCTCTGGGGTAGATGGCTAAAATCTTTTGTTGGGCAGTAGCTGAGGGCAGAGACTGCTGACAGGGAAGCAATGCCATGGGAGGGGAGCCCACTCAGGTCAAGATGTCCGAAAACTTTTGTAGGGCAGGAGCTGTGGGCGGTGGTTGCTGACTGTGGAGCAGCACTGCATGAGGGGAGCCTGCTCTGGGCTAAATGGCTGAAATCTTTTGTAGGGCAGGAGCTGTGGATGGCGGGTGGTGGCTGCCGACAGTGGAGCAGCGCTATGGGTGGGGAGACCGCTGAGGGATGGATGGCTGAAATCTTTTGTAGGGAAGGAGCTGTGGGTGGTGGTTGCTGACAGTGGAGCATTGCCATTTGAGGGGAGCCCTCTCAGGGGTAGATGGCTGAAATCTTTTGTTTCACAGCAGCTGAGGGCAGTGGCTGCCAACAGTGAAGCAGTACCACAGGAGGGGAGCCTGCTCAGGTCAAGATGTCTGAAATCATTTGGAGGGAGGAAGCTGTTTGCAGAAGGCTGCTGACTGTTGAGCAGCACCACGGGGGGGGAGTCCCTCAGGAAATGATGGCTGAAATCTTTCGTAGGGCAGGAGCTGTAGGTGGTGGCTGCTGACAGTGAAGCAGCTCTGCCAGAATGAAGCCCGCTCAGGGCTAGATTGATCAAATGTCTTGTAGGGCAGGAGCTCTAGGTGGTGGCTGCCGACAGTGGAGCAGCACCATTGTAGGGGAGCCTGTTCAGGATTAGGTGTCTGAAATCTTTTGTAGGGAAGGAGCTGTGGGCAGTGGCTGCTGACAGTGGAGCATTGCCATGGGAGAGGAGCCCGCTCAGGGGTAGATGACTGAAATCTTTTGTTGGGCAGGAGCTGAGGGCAGCAGTTGCTGACAGTGAAGCAGTGCAGTAGGAGGGGAGCCTGCTCAGGTCAAGATGTCCAAAATCTTTTGTAGGTCAGGAGCTGTTTGCTGAGGCTTCTGACTGTTGAGCAGCACCATGGGAGGAAAAACCCACTCAAGAAATGATGGTTGAAATATTTCGTACAGCAATAGCTGTGGGCCTTGGCTGCTGACAGTGGAGCAGTGCTGCAGGAGGGGAGCCCACTCAGGGCTAGATTGCTCAAATGTTTTGTAGGGCAGGAGCTGTGGGTGGTGGCTGAGAACAGTGAAGGAGCTCATTAGGATGGGAGCCCGATCAGGGCTAGATGGCTGAAATCTTTTGTACAGCAGGAGTTGTGGGCGGCGGCTACTGACATTAGAGCTGCACCACTGGAGTGGAGGTGACTGAGGGCTAGATGGCTTAAATCTTTTGTAGGGCAGGATCTGCTGATGGAGGTGCTGACAGTGAAGCAGCACCACGTCAGGGGAACCCGCTCAGTGCTAGATGGCTAAATTCTTTTGTATGGCAGGAGCTGCGGGTGGTGGTAACTGACTGTAGAGCAGCACTGCGGGAAGGCAGCCCACTCAGGGCTATATGGGTGAAATCTTTTGTAGTGCAGGAGCTGCAGGTGGTGGCTGCAAACAGTGGAGCAGTACTATGGGTGGGGAGCCCACTGAGGGCTGGATGGCAGAAATATTTTGCAGTGCAGGAGTTGTGGGCAGCGGCTGCTGACAGTGAAGCAGTGACATGCTAGGGGAGCCCGCTCAGAGCTAGATAGGTAAAATCTTTTATAGGGCAGAGCTGCGAGCAACAGCTGCCCAAAGTGGATCAGTGCCTTGGGAGGGGATCCTGCTCAGGTGAAGATGGCTAAAATCTTTTGTAGATCAGGAGCTGCGAGCAGTGGCTGCCAGCAGTGGAGTCATGGAGTGGGATGGGAGCCTGGTCAGAACTAGATAGCTGAAATCTTTTGTATGGTAGGAGATGTGGGCATCGCATGCCAACAGTGAAGCAGCACCACGGGAGGAGAGCCCGCTCAGGGCTAGATGGCTGTTATCTTTTGTACAGCAGAAACTCTGGGGTGGAGGCTGCAGACAGTGTAGCAGCACCACAGCAGGGGAGCCTACTCAAGGCTGGATCTCTGAAATCTTTTGTAGGGCAGAAGCTCTGGGTGGCGACTGCTGATGGTGAAGCAGCACCATTGTAGGGGAGCCCGTTCAGTATTATGTGGCTGAAATCTTTTGTAGGGAAGGAGCTGCGGGCGGTGGCTGCTGACAGTGGAGCATTGCCATGGGAGGGGAGCCCACTCAGGGGTTGTTGGCGGACATCTTTTGTTGGGCAGAAGCTGAGGGCAGCAGTTGCTGACAGTGAAGCAGTGCAGTAGGAGGGGAGCCTGCTCAGGTCAAGATGTCCAAAATCTTTTGTAGGTCAGGAGCTGTTTGCTGAGGCTTCTGACTGTTGAGCAGCACCATGGGAGGAAAAACCCACTCAAGAAATGATGGTTGAAATATTTCGTACAGCAATAGCTGTGGGCCTTGGCTGCTGACAGTGGAGCAGTGCTGCAGGAGGGGAGCCCACTCAGGGCTAGATTGCTCAAATGTTTTATAGGGCAGGAGCTGTGGGTGGTGGCTGAGAACAGTGAAGGAGCTCATTAGGATGGGAGCCCGATCAGGGCTAGATGGCTGAAATCTTTTGTACAGCAGGAGTTGTGGGTGGCGGCTACTGACATTAGAGCTGCATCACTGGAGTGGAGGTGGCTGAGGGCTAGATGGCTTAAATCTTTTGTAGGGCAGGATCTGCTGATGGAGGTGCTGACAGTGAAGCAGCACCACGTCAGGGGAACCCGCTCAGTGCTAGATGGCTAAATTCTTTTGTATGGCAGGAGCTGCGGGTGGTGGTAACTGACTGTAGAGCAGCACTGCGGGAGGGCAGCCCACTCAGGGCTATATGGCTGAAATCTTTTGTAGTGCAGGAGCTGCAGGTGGTGGCTGCAAACAGTGGAGCAGTACTATGGGTGGGGAGCCCACTGAGGGCTGGATGGCAGAAATATTTTGCAGTGCAGGAGTTGTGGGCAGCGGCTGCTGACAGTGAAGCAGTGACATGCTAGGGGAGCCCGCTCAGAGCTAGATGGGTAAAATCTTTTATAGGGCAGGCTCGAGCAACAGCTGCCCAAAGTGGATCAGTGCCTTGGGAGGATCCTGCTCAGGTGAAGATGGCTAAAATCTTTTGTAGATCAGGAGCTGCGAGCAGTGGCTGCCAGCAGTGGAGTCATGGAGTGGGATGGGAGCCTGGTCAGAACTAGATAGCTGAAATCTTTTGTATGGTAGGAGATGTGGGCATCGCATGCCAACAGTGAAGCAACACCACAGGAGGAGAGCCGCTCAGGGCTAGATAGCTGTTATCTTTGTACAGCAGAAACTCTGGGGTGGAGGCTGCAGACAGTGTAGCAGCACCACAGCAGGGGAGCCTACTCAAGGCTGGATCTCTGAAATCTTTTGTAGGGCAGAAGCTCTGGGTGGCGACTGCTGATGGTGAAGCAGCACCATTGTAGGGGAGCCCGTTCAGTATTATGTGGCTGAAATCTTTTGTAGGGAAGGAGCTGCGGGCGGTGGCTGCTGACAGTGGAGCATTGCCATGGGAGGGGAGCCCACTCAGGGGTTGTTGGTGGACATCTTTTGTTGGGCAGAAGCTGAGGGCAGTGGCTGTGAACAGTGGAGCAGTGCCATGGGAGGGAAGTCCGCTCAGTTCAAGATGTCCAAAATCTTTTGTAAGCAGGAGCTGTTTGCAGAGGCTGGTGATCATTGAGCAGTGCCATGGGAGGGGTGCCCTCTCAGGAAATGATGGCTGAAATCTTTCGTAGGGCAGGAACTGTGGGCGGTGGCTGCTGACAGTGGAACAGCACTGCAGGAGGGGAGCCTGCTCAGTGCTAGAATGCTCAAATATTTTGTTGGGTAGGATCTGTGGGTGGTGGCTACCAACAGTGGAGGAGCGCTGTTGGATGGGAGCCCACTCAGGGCTAGATGGTTGAAATCTTTTGTACGGCAGGATCTGTGGGTGGCAGCTACTGACATTGGAGGTGCACCACTGGAGGGGAGCCTGCTGAGGACTAGATGGCTAAAATATTTTGTAGGGCAGAATCTGTGGGCAAAGGGTGCCGACAGTGGAGCAGAACACGTGAGGGGAATGAGCTCAGTGCTAGATGGCTAAAATCTTTTGCAGGGCAGGAGCTGTGGGTGGTGGTTGCTGACTGTGAAGCAGCACTGTGGGAGGGGAGCCCCCTCAGGGCTAGATGTCTGAAATATTTTGTAGGGCAGTAACTGTGGGTGACAGCTGCCAACAGGTGAGCAGTGCAATGGGTGGGTAGCCCACTGCGGGCTGGATGGCAGAAATATTTTGTAGTGCAGGAGCTGTGGGCAACGGCAGCTGACAGTAAAGCAGTGCTACAGGAGGGAAGTCTGCTCAGGGCTAGATGGCTAAAATATTTTATAGGTCAGAGCTGTGAGCGCCAGCTGCCAACAGTGGATCAGTGCCTGGGGAGGGGAGCTGGCTGAGGTGACAATGGCTGAAATCTTTCCTAGAGCCAGAGCTGCGAGTGGCGGCTGCCAACAGTGGAGTTATGGCGTGGGATGGGAACCTGGTCAGAACTAGATACTGTAGCTGAAATCTTTTGGAGGGTAGGAGCTGCAGGTAACAACTGCCACAGTGAAGCAGCACCAATGTGAGGAGAGCCCGCTCAGGGCTAGATGGCTGTTATCTTTTGTACAGCAGGAGCTGCGGGCAGAGGCTGTTGACAGTGGAGCAGCACCACAGGAAGAAAGCCTGCTCAGGGCTGGATGGCTGAAATCTTTTCTAAGGCAGGAACTGTGGGTGGCGACTGCCATCAGTGGAGCAGCACCATTGTAGGGGAGCCCATTCAGGATTAGGTGGCTGAAATCTTTTGTAGGGAAGAAGCTAAGGGCAGTGGTTACCAACACATGAGCAGTGTCACGGGAGGGAAGCCCACTCAGGTCAAGATATCCAAAATTTTTTGTAGGTCTGGAGCTGTTTGCGGAGGCTGCTAACTGTTGAGAAGCACCACGGGAGGGGAGCCCGCTCAAGAAATGATGGCTGAAATCTTTCGTAGGGCAGGATCGGCGGGCAGTGGCTGCTGACAGTGGAGCAGTGCTGCAGGAGGGGAGCCTGCTCAGGGCTAGATTGAGCAAATGTTTTGTAGGGCAGGAGCTGTGGGTGGCGGCTGCTAACAGTGGAGGAGTGCCGCAAGAAGGGAGTCCGCTCCGGGTTAAATGACTGAAATATTTTGTACTGCAGGAGCTATGGGTGGCGGCTACTGACATTGGAGCTGCGCCACTGGAAGGGAGCCTGCTGAGGGCTGGATGGCTGAAATATATTGTAGGTCAGGATCTGCTGGTGGAGGGTGCCGACAGTGGAGCAGAACCATGCAAGTGGAGCTCGCTTAGGGCAAGATGGCTGAAATCTTTTGTATGTCAGGAGCTGATGGAAGTGGCTGCAAGAGTGGAGAAGTGCCGCAGGATGGCAGCCTGCTCAGGACTAAATGGCTGAAATCATTTTTAGGGCAGGAGCTGCGGGAGGTGGCTGCTGACAGTGGAGCCATCCCACAGGGCGGGCCTCCAGGAGCTAGATGGCTAAAACTTTTATAGGCTGGCTATGAGTGCCAGCCCAATAAAGTGGATCAGTGCCTGGGAGTGGAGCCTGCCCAGGTGATGATGGCTGAAATCTTTTGTAGATCAGGAGCTGCAAGCAGCAGCTGTTGACAGTGGAGTCACAGCGTGGGATGGGAGCCCGATCAGAGCTAGATAGCGGAAATCTTTTGTAGATTAGGAGCTGCGGGCAATGGCTGCCAACAGCAAAGCAGCACCATGGGAGGAAAGCCCGCTCAGAGCTAGATAGCTGTCATCTTTTGTACAGCAGGAGCTGTGAGCAGATGCTGTTGACAATGGAGTAGCAGCACAGGAGGTGACCCTGCTCAGGGCTGGATAGCTGAAATCTTTTGTAAGGCAGGAGCTGTGGGTGGTGGTTGCCGACAGTGGAGCAGTGCCATTTTAGGGGAGCCCATTCAGGATTAGATGGCTGAAATCTTTTGTAGGGAAGGAGCTGCAGGCGGTGGCTGCTGACAGGGGAGCATTTCCACAGGAGAGGAGCCTGCTCAGGGGTAGATGGCTGAAACCTTTTGTTGTGCAGAAGCCGAGGTCAGCAGCTGTTGACAGTGGAGCAGTGCCATGGTAGGGGAGCCTGCTCAGGTCAAGATGTCCAAAATCTTTTGTAGGGCAGGAACTGTTTGCGAAGGCTGCTGACTGTTGAACAGTGCCACGGGAGGGGAGCCCACTCAAAAAATGATGGCTGAAGTCTTTCATAGGACAGGAGCTATGGGCAGTGGCTGCTGACAGTGGAGCAGCGCTGCAGGAGGAGAGCCCTCTCAGGACTATATTGCTGAAATGTTTTGTAGGGCATGAGCTGTGGGTGTCGGCAGCCAACAGTGGAGGAGCGCCACTGGAAAGGAGTCCGCTCATGGCTAGATGGCTGAACTCTTTTGTACGGCAGGATCTGTGGGTGGCGACTACTTACATTAACACTGCACCACTGGAGGGGAGACAGCTCAAGGCAAGATGGCTGAAATCTTTTGTAGGGTAGGATCTAAGGGTGGAGGGTGCCTACAGTGGAGCAGAACCATGTGAGGGGAACCTGCTCAGTGCTAGATAGCTAAAATATTTTGTAGGGCAGGAGCTGCAGGTGATGGTTGCTGACTGTGGAGCAGCACTGCTTGAGGGGAGCCTGCTCAGGGCTAGATGGCTGAAATCTTTAGTAGGGCAGGAGCTGCAAGTGGTGGCTGCAGACAGCGGAGCAGCACTATAGGTGGGGAGCCTGCTGAGGGCTGGATGGCAGAAATCATTTGTAGTGCAGGAGCTGTGGGTAGCGGCTGCTGACAGTGAAGCAGTGCCATGGGAGGGAAGCCTACTCAGGGCTAAATGGCTAAAATCTTTTATAGCGGAGAGCTGAGAGTACCAGCTGCCAACAGTGGATCAGTGTCCGGTGAAGGGGAACCTGCTCAGGTGAAGATGGCTGAAATTTTTTGTAGATCAGGAACTGTGAGTGGCGGCTTCCGACAGTGGAGTCATGGTGCAGGATGGGAGCCCATTCAAAGCTAGATAGCTGAAGTCTTTTGTAGTGTATGAGCTGAGGGCATTGGCTGCTGACAGAGGAGCCATACCAAGGGATCAGAGCCCTCTCAGGGCTGGATGACTAAAATCTTTTTCAGGGCAATGCTGTGAGCACCAGCTGCCAACAGTGGATCAGTGCCTTGGGAGGGGATCCTGGTCAGCTGATGATGGCTGAAATCTTTTCTAGATCAGGAGCTGCGAGCAGCGGCTGCTGACAGTGGAGTCATGGCGCAGGATGGGTGCCCGATTAGAGCTAGATAGCTGAAATCTTTTGTAGGGTAGGAGCTGTGGGCAACGGCTGCCAACGGTGAAGCGGCACCATTGCAGGAGAGCCTGCTCAGGGCTAGATGTCTGTTATCTTTTGTACAGCCGGTGCTGCAGGCAGAGGCTGTCAACAGTGGAGCAGCACCACTGGAGGGGTGCCTGCTCAGGGCTGGATGGCTGAAATCTTTTGTAGGGCAGGAGCTGTGGGTGGCGTCTGCTGACAGTGAAGCAGCGCTGTTGTTGGGGAGCCTGTTCAGGATTAGATGGCTGAAATCTTTTGTAGGGCAGGAGCTGTGGGTGGGGGCTGCTAACAGTGAAGCAGCGCTGTCGGAGGGGAGCCCTTTCAGGATTAGGTGGCTGAAATCTTTTGCATGGCAGGAGCTGCAGGTGGTGGTTGCTGACTGACTGTGGAGCAGCACAGCTTGAGGGGATCCCACTCAGGACTAGATGGCTGAAATCTTTATTAGTGCAGGAGCTGCACGTGGTGGCTGCAGACAGTAGAGCAGCACTATGGGTAGGGAGCCTGCTGAGGGCTGGATGGAAGAAATCATTTGTAGTGCAGGAGCTATGGGTAGCGGCTGATGACAGTGAAGCAGTGCCATGGGAGGAGAGCCTGCTCAGTGCTAAATGGCTGAAATATTTTATAGCAGAGAGCTGCGAGTACCAGCTGCCAACAGTGGATCAGTGTCCGGGCAGGGGAACCTGCTCAGGTGAAGATGGATGAAATTTTTTGTAGGTCAGGAACTGCGAGCGGTGGCTGCCAACAGTGGAGTCGTGGCGCGGGATGGGAGCCCAGTCAGAGCTAGATAGCTGAAGTCTTTTGCAGTGTATGAGCTGCGGGCATTGGCTGCTGAGAGAGGAGCCATACCACTGGATCAGAGCCCACTCAGGGCTGGATGACTAAAATCTTTTACAGGGCAGTGCTGCGAGCGCCAGCTGCCAATAGTGGATCAGTGCCTTGGGAGGGGATCCTGCTTAGGTGATGATGGCTGCAATCTTTTCTAGATCAGGAGCTGCGAGCAGCGGCTGCCGACAGTGGAGTCATGGCGCAGGATGGGAGCCTGATTAGAGCTAGATAGTTGAAATCTTTTGTAGGGTAGGATCTGTGGGCAACGGCTGCCAACAGTGAAGGAGCACCACTGCAGGAGAGCCCGCTCAGGGCTAGATGTCTGTTATCTTTTGTACAGCAGGAGCTGCAGGCAGAGGCTGTCAACAGTGGAGCAGCTCCACTGGAGGGGTGCCTGCTCAGGGCTGGATGGCTGAAATCTTTTGAAGGGCAGGAGCTGTGGGTGGGAGCTGCTAACAGTGAAGCAGTGCTGTTGTTGGGGAGCCTGTTCAGGATTAGATGGCTGAAATCTTTTGTTGGGCAGGAGCTGAGGTCAGAGGCTGTGAACAGTGCAGCAGTGCCACAGCAGGGGAGCCTGCTCTGTTCAAGATGTCCAAAATCTTTTGTAGGGCAGGAGCTGTTTGCGGAGGCTGCTGATTGTTGAGCAATGTCACAGGAGGGGAGCCCGCTCAGGAAATGATGGCTGAAATCTTTCATAGGGCAGAAGCTGTGGGCGGTGGCTGCTGACAGTGGAGCAGCACTGCAGGAGGGCAGCTCACTCAGGGCTAGATTGCTGAAATGTTTTGTGGGGTAGGAGCTGTGAATGGTGGCTGCCAACTGTTTAGGAGCACCATGGGAAGGGAGCCCGCTGAGGGCTAGATGGCTGAAGTCTTTTGTAGTTCGGAAGCTGTGGGTGGCAGTTACTGACATTGGAGCTGCACCACTGTAGGGGAGACTACTGAGGTCTAGATGGTTAAAATCTTTTGTAGAGCAGGAGCTGCAGGCGGTGGTTGCCAACTGTGGAGCAGCACTGCAGGAGGTGAGCCCCTCATGGCAAGATGGCTAAAATCTTTCGTAGGGCAGGGTCTGTGGGTTGCATCTGTCAAGAGTGGAGCAGCACCGCAGGAGTGGATCCCGCTTATTGCTAGATTGCTGAAATATTTTTTATGGCAGGCACTATGAGGGCAGCTGCTGACAGTGGAGCAGTGCTGTGGGAGAGAAGACCACTCGTGGCTAGCTGGCTGAAATCTTTTGTAGGGCAAGAGCTGCGGGCAGCGGCTGCGATAGTGGAGCCTTGCCGCTGAAGGGGATCCTGCTCAGGGCTAGATGGCTGGAATCTTTTGTCAGGCAGGAACTGTTTATGGAAGCTGACAACAGTGGCGCAGCACCACACAAGTGGAGACGCTCAGAGCTACCTGGCTGAAATCTCTTGTAGGGCAGCAGCTGCAGGTGGCGGCTTCCAACAGTGGAGCAGCACCGCTAGAGTGAATTCCGCTCACAGTTAGATTGCTGAAATCTTTTGTAGAGCAGGAGCTGTGGGTGGTGGCTGTCTACAGTGGAGCCTTGCTGCAGGAGTGGAGCCAGTTCAGGGCTAGAGGGCTGAAATTTTTTGTAGGGCAGGCTCTGTGGGAGCAGGCTGATGACAGTGGAGCAGTGCTGCTGGAGGGGAGCCCGCTCAGAGCTAGATGGCTGAAATGTTTTGTAGGGCAGGAGCTGCAGCTTGTGGCTGCCAACAGTGTAGCAGTGCCACTGGAGGGGAGCCCTCTCACGTCTAGATTGCTGAAATGTTTTGTAGGGCAGGAACCGTGGGTGGTGGCTGCCAATAGTGCAGCCTTGCAGTTGGAGGGGGGCCCGGTCTGGGCTACAGGGTTGAAATCTTTTGTAAGGCAGGCACTGTGGGTGGAGGCTGACGACAGTGTTGCAGCATCATGGGAGTGGAGCCTGCTCAAAGCTAGATGTCTGAAATCTTTTGTAGGCAGGATCTGCAGGTGGTGGCTGCCGATAGTGGAGTAACACCATGGGAAGGGAGACCACTCACGGCTAGATTGCTGACATTTTTTTGTAGGGCAGAAGCTGCAGGTAGCAGCTGCTGACAGTGAAGCTGCACCATGTGAGGGGATCCCGCTCAGGGCTAGATGGCTGAAATCTTTTGTAGGGCAGGTGCTGCATGCAGAGGCTGATAACAGTGGAGCCACTCTGAGGGAGGGGAGCCCATTCAGAGTTAGATGGTTGAAATCTTTTGTAGGGCAGGAGCTGTGGGTGGTGGCTGCCAACAGTGGAACAGCACCATGGGAGGGAGCCTGCTCATGTCTAGACTGCTGTAATCATTTGTATATCAGGAGCTGCAGGCGGTGCCTGCTGACAGAGGAGTTGCAGCAGGATGGGAGCCTGCTCAGTGCTAGATGGCTGAAATCTTTTGTAGGGTAGGAGCTGCGGGCAGTGGCTGCTGACAGTGGAGCAGTGCCATGGGAGGTGAGACTGCTCATGGCTAGATGGCTGGAATCTTTTGAAGGGAAGGAGCTGCAGGCAGCAGCTGTTGACAGTGGAGCAGCACCATGTTAGGGGAGTCCACTCAGGCCTAGATGGCTGAAATCTTTTGTAGGACTGGAGCTGCGGATGGCGGCTGCTGACAGTGGAGCAGCGCTATGGGTGGGGAGCCCGCTGAGGGCTGGATGGCAGAAATCTTTTGCAGTGCTGGCGCTGTGGACAGTGGCTGCTGACTGAAGCAGTGCCATGGGATGGGTGCCCACTCAGGGCTAGATGGCTAAAATCTTTTATAGGACAGAGCTGCAAGCACCAGCTGCCAACAGTGGATCAGTGCCGGGGGAAGGGAGCCTGCTCGGGTGAAGATGGCTGAAATCTTTTATAGATCAGGAGGCGCGAGCAACAGCTGCTGACAGTGGAGTCATGGCGTGGGATGGGAGCCTGGTCTGAGCTAGATAGCTGAAATCTTTTGTAGGGTAGGAGCTGCATGCAATGGCTGCCAACAGTGAAGCAGCACCATGGGAAGAGAGCCCGCTCAGGGCTAGGTGTCTGTTATCTTTTGTACTGTAGGAGCTGTGGGCGGAGGCTGCCAACAGTGGAGCAGCACCACAGGAGGGGAGTCTGCTCAGGGCATGATGGCTGAAATTTTTTGCAGTGCAGGAGCTGTGGGTGGCGGCTGCTGACAGTGGAGCAGTGCCATTGTAGGGGAGCCCCTTCAGGATTAGGTGACTGAAATCTTTTATAGGGAAGGAGCTGTAGGTGGTGGTTGCTGACAGTGGAGCATTGCCATGGGAGAGGAGCCCGCTCAGGGGTAGATGGCTGAAATCTTTTGTTGGGCAGGAGCTGAGGGCAGTGGCTACTGACAGTGGAGCTGTGCCATGGGGGGGAGCCCACTCAGGTCAAGATATTCCAAATCATTTTTAGGGCAGGAGGTGTTTGTGGAGGCTCCTGACTGTTGAGCAGCACCATGGGAGGGGAACCCGCTCAAGAAATGATGGCTGAAATCTTACGTAGGGCAGGAGCTGTGGGTGGTGGCTGCTGACAGTGAAGCAGCACTGCAGAAGGGGAGCCCACTCAGGGCTAGATTGCTCAAATGTTTTGTAGGGCAGGAGCTGTGGGTGACAGCTGCCAACAGTGGTGGAGCACCATGGGAAGTGAGCCCACTTAGGGCTAGATTGCTGAAATCTTTTGTATGGCAGGAGCTGTGGGTAGCAGATACTGACATGGGAGCTGTGCCACTGGAGGTGAGCCTGCTGAGGGCTGGATGGCTAAAATCTCTTATAGGGCATGATCTGCAGGCTTAGGGTGCTGACAGTGGAGCAGAACCTCATGAGGGGAACCCACTCAAGCTAGATGGCTGAAATCTTTTGTAGATCAGGAGCTAAGGGCAGAAGCTTCCAACAGTGGAGTAGTGCTGCTGGAGGGGAGCCTGCTCCGGGCTAGATGGCTGAAATCTTTTAAACAGCAGGAGCTGATAGCAGCAGCTGTCGACAGTGGAGCAGCTCCATGGGAGGGGAACCAGCTCTGTCATAGATGGCTTAAATCTTTTGTAGAGTAGGAGCTGTGGGTGGTGGCTGCTAACAGTGGAGCAGTGCCACGGGAGGGGAACCCACTCAGGGTAAGATGGCTGAAATCTTTCGTAGGGCAGGAGCTGCAGACAGTAGCTGCTGACAGTGGTGCAGTGCTGCAAAAAATGAAACCTGCTCAGGGCTAGATGGCTGGAATGTTTTTCAGGGCAGGAGCTGTAGGTTGCTGCAGCCAATAGTGCAGTAGCACTGTGGGAGGGAAACCAGCTCGTGGCTGGATTGCTGACATATTTTCTTGATCACGAACTGCGGACGGCAACTGCCAACAGTGGAGCGGTGCCACAGGAGTGGAGCCAGCTCAGAGGAAGATGACTGAAATATTTTGTATGGCAGGAGCTGATGGAGGTGGCTCACCAACAGTAGAGCAGTGCCACGGGAGGGGAGCTTGCTCAGAGCTAGATGGCTGAAATCTTTTGTGGGGCAGGAGCTGCGGGTGTCAGCTGCTGACAGTGGAGCTGCACCATGACAGGGGAGCCCACTCATGGATAGATGGATAAAATCTTTTGTGGTGCAGGAGCTGTGGGAAGCGGCTGCTGACAGTGGAACTGCACCACTCGAAGGGAGCCCGCTCAGGGCTAGATGGCTGAAATCTTTTGTAGAGCAGGAGCTGCAGGCTGAGGCTGCTGACAGTGGAGAAGTGCTGCGGGAAGGGAGTCCTCTCAGGTTTTATGCCTGAAATCTTTTGTAGTGTAGTAGCTGTGGTCTGTGGCTGCCAACAGTGGAGTAGTGCTATGGGAGGGAAGACTGCTCAGGGATGGGATGGTTGAAATCTTTAGTAGGGCTGGAGCTGTGGATGGTGGCTGCTGACAGTGGAGCAGCACTGCGGGAGGGGAGCCTGCTCATGCCTAGATGGCTGAAATCTTTTGTAGGGCAGGAGCTGTGGGTTGCAGCTGCCAACTGTGGAGCAGCACCATGGGAGAGAAGCCCGCTCATGGCTAGATTGCTGAAATATTTTGTACGGCAGAAGCTGTGGGCAGTGACTTCCAACAGTGGAGTGGCACTGTGTGAGGGGAGCCTGCTCATAGCTAGATGGCCGAAATCTTTTGTTGGGCAGGAGCTGTGGGTGGTGGCTGCCAATACTGGAACCTTGCTGCAGAAGGGGATCCCGCTCAAGGATAGATGGCTGAAATCTTTTGTAGGGCAGGCGATCTGGGCGGAGGCTGATGACAGTGGAACCTTGCTGTGGGAGGAGTTCCTGCTCATGGCTAGATGGCTGAAATCTTTTCTAGGGCAGGAGCTGCTGGTGGCAGCTGCCAACAGTGGAGCAGCAGCATGGGAAAGGAGCCCACCCACAGCTAGATTGCTGAAATGTTTTGTATGGCAGGAGCTGCGGATGGTGGATGCCAACAGTGGAGCCTTGCCATGGAGGGGAGCCCTCTTAGGGCTAGATGGCTGAAATCTTTTGTAGGGCAGGCTCTGTGGCAGAGGCTGATGACAGTGGAGCAGCATCTCAGAAGGGGTGCCTGCTCAGAGCCAGATGACTGAAATCTTTTGTAGGGCAGGCGCTGCAGGTGGTGGCTGCCAACTGTGGAGCAGTGCTGTGGGAGTTGAGCCTGCTCATGACTAGATTGCTGATATCTTTTGTAGAGCAGGAGCTGCGGGTGGTGGCTGCTGACAGTGGAGCTATGCCATGGGAGGGGAGCCCAGTCAGGACTACATGGCTGAAATCTTTTGTAGGACAGGAGCTGCAGATGGAGGCTGATGACAGTGGAGAAGTGCTGCAGGAGGGGAGCCCGCTCATGTCTAGATTGCTGAAATATTTTGCATGGCAGGAGCTGTGGGCAGTAGTTGATGACAGTGAGCAGCGCTGAGGGAGAGAAGCCCACTCATGTCTAGATGGCTGAAATCTTTTTCTAGATCAGGAGCTGTGGGCAACGACTGCTGACAGAGGAGTCACACCGTGGGAGTGGAGCTGGTTCTAAGGTAGATGGCTGAAATGTTTTGTAGGGTAGGAGTTGCTGGCAGCAGCTGCTGACAGTGCAGCAGCAGCACCACGCTCAGGGCTAGGTAGCTGAAATCTTTTGTAGAGCAATAGCTGTGGGTGGAGGCTGCTGACAGTGCAGCAGCACCGCAGGAGGGGAGTCTGCTCAGGGCTAGGTGGCTGAAATCTTTTGTAGGGCAGGCACTGCAGGTGGCAGCTGCCAACTGTGGAGTAGTGTCATGGGAGGGGAGCCCGGTCATGGCTGGATGTCTGAAATCTTTTGTAGGGCAGGAGCTGCATGTGGCGACTGCCAACAGTGGAGCAGCACCATGGGAGGGTTGCCCGCTCATGGCTAGATTACTGAAATATTTTGTACGTCAGGAGCTATAGTTGGTGGCTGCCGACAGTGGAGCAGTACCACGAGAGGGGAACCTGCTCAGGGCTACAATGCAGAAATCTTTTGTAAGGCAGGGGCTGCAGGTGGTGACTGCCAACTGTGGAGCAGCACCATGGGAGGGGAGCCCACTCATGGTTAGATGTCTGAAATCTTTTGTAGGGCAAGAGCTGTGGGCGGCGTCTGTGACATTGGAGCAACACTGTGTTAGGGGATCCCGCTCAGGGCTAGGCGGCTGAAATCTTTTGTAGGGTAGGAGCTGTGGGGGGCAGCTGCCAATACTGGAACCTTGCCATGGAAGAGGAGCCCACTCAGGGCTAGATGGCTAAAATCTTTTGTAGGGCAGGAGCTGCAGGTGGCTGCTGCCAACAGTGGAGCAGTGCTGTGAGAGGGGAGCCTGCTCATGGCTAGATTGCTGAAATGTTTTGTATGGCAGGAGCTGTGTATGATGGCTGCCAGCTGTGGAGCCATGCTGTGGAAGGGAAGCCTGCTCAGGACTAGTTAGCTGAAATCTTTTGTAGGACAAGCACTGTTGGGTGAAGGCTGATGACAGTGGAGCAGCATCTCAGGAGGGGAGCCTGCTCAGAGCTAGATGAAATCTTTTGTAGGGCAGGCGCTGCATGTGGTGGCTGCCAACTATGCAGCAGTACCATGGGATGGGAGCCCGCTCACAGCTAGAATGCTGAAATCTTTTGTAGGGCAGGAGCTGCGGGCGGCAGCTGCTGACAGTGGAGCCACACTGTGGAAGGGGAACTGCTCAGGTCTAGGTGGCTGAAATCTTTTGTGGGATAGAAGCAGCAGGCGGAGGCTGATGACTGTGGAGCAGCAGCATAGGAGGGGTGCCTGCTCAGAGCTAGATGGCTGAAATCTTTGGAAGGGCAGAAGCTGTGGGTAGTGGCTGCCAACAGTGGAGCAGCGCCATGGGAGGGGAGGCCGGTCATGGCTAGATTGTTAAAATCTTTTGTAGGGCAGGAACTGTGGGCTGCGATTGCCGACAGTGAACAGCACTGTGAGAGGAGCCCACTCATGTCTAGATGGCTGAAATGTTTTGTAGATCAGGAGCTGCATGTGGCAGCTTCCAACAGTGGAGCTGTGCCACAGGAGGGGAGCCTACTCAGGGCTAGACGGGCGAAATGTTTTGTAGAGCAATAGCTGCGGACAGAGGCTGCCGACAGTGGAGCAGCGCCGCAGGAGGGGAGCCCACTCAGGGCTAGATGGCTGAAATCTTTTGTAGGGCAGGAGCTACAGGTGGTGGCTGTTGGCAGTGGAGCAGCACCATGGGAAGGGAGCCTGCTCATGCCCAAATGGCTGAAATCTTTTGTAGATCAGTAGCTGCGGGCAGCGGCTGCTGACAGAGGAGTCACACTGCGGGAGGGGAGCCCACTCAGAGCTTGATGGCTGAAATCTTTTGTAGGGTAACAGCTATGGGCAGCAGTTGCTGACCGTGGAGCAGGGCCATGGGAGGGGAGCCTGCTCAGGGCTAGATGGCTGAAATCTTTTGTAGAAGTTTATTGCAGGGAAACTCCATTGAGCAAGCTCATTCACCATGAGGTCCTGGAGGTCATACACATACAGGGCCACATTATACAAAAAAAATATATTGATAAGCAGTTATACAGAAATATATGCAGTGCAATAATAAGACAATTAGGTTGATAAACATTCATCTCGAATTGAAGAACAGTTTAGTGAGTAGCAGCACAGGAAGACAGACGCATTATCGCCGCAGCACGCTTTTTCAATCACCGAAGCCGCCTTTGGCGACGCCGAAACGCACGCCTGTGGCTTTTTATATGCTGCTTGCTTCAGCTATCCTATTAAAGCTGTTTTAACTACAATTTCAGCATTGATGTGTTTTATCGACACTGAGCCGCTCTGCGTGTTTTTCTACAATTTTCGTGTTTGGCCGGTCTTGTCCGTTGGAGGCCGCCTTTTTGTACATATACCACAGGAGGGGAGCCTGCTCAGGGATAGATGGCTGAAATCTTTTGTAGAGTAGGAGCTGCAGGTGACAGCTACTGACAGTGAAGCAGTGCCACGGGAGGGGAACCCGCTCAGGGCTGGATGGCTGAAATGTAGTTATTAAAATCTCCGATTACAAATATCTATGAGTGAGAGACTGTTTTAGACATATTCCACGTCAACTTTGAACAATACAATTCATACAGAGAGGCAATACCAATTACAAATAACATTGTAAATTAGATACTGTAGCATATTGCAGTTGGAGGGTAAGACTATAAACAAGGTAGAGTAAATATCATTAGTAAGTGCCGTAGGTGCCATTGTCACAACCAAGTGTGGGATTAGCTGAACTGCAGACAGGGAAGCGCAGCCAAAGGTAGGCTTTGTTGAGCAGATGTGGTTGGGGGTAGTTCCAGGTGATTGCATGGCCAGTAGAAAATACAAGAATGAGCAATCAGTGAAATGTTAATTGCTGCATTAGGTACAATTGGATTAAGTGGGAGTGTGGGTAAATGGAAGCCCTTGTCAAAGCAGTAATAGGAAACAGTCACAAGTGACACAAGAATGAAGAGAAAGTCAGAGAGCCAGCACTAAAGGTAAGGTATGGTAGGGAGGAAAAGCTGGGGCAGTTGTGGTTGGAAATGGGGAATGAAAAAGGGAGGGACAGATAGGTTAGTTGGATGGCTATGCAGGACAATCGCAGCAACTGCATGCAATCAGGTGTTGCCTTAGGAGATACTTGAACAGACCAAGCTTGGGTACATCTAGGGTATCTTGGGGTAGGCCATTTAGCCACCTTGGTGCCTGGAAACCAAATGATCATTGGGCTTGTGAGGTGCGATAGAAAGGGACTTGGAAGGCATGTTTTGCTGCACTCCTGGTGCTATGTGTCTAGGGGGCGCATTTGAGAAGGTGCAGAGAGTTAGGTGGAGTTAGGCCCATGTTGATTTTTTTTTGCATATAGGCAGGTGTGATACTTAATCCTGTCTCTGAGGTTCAACTAGTTGGTCATGGAATACAGGTTGTATATATGTGTGCGGCTATGGGCACCCAAGACCAGGCAACAGGATTTGTTGTGGGCAGTAAGTGACTAATCCATAGTCCACAATTGAGAGTATGGAGCTGGTGACTGCTGTTAGGAGTGCTTCTAGGGTCATGCTGTGTTGATGTCTACAGAGGATCCCTAATCTGCTGTTAACCACCTTGGAGACTGCGCTGATATGCTCTGTGAAGGACAGTGTGCTGTCGAGGGTAATACCGAGGTATTTAAAGATGTGAACTTATTTAATAGGGACATTGAGGTTGTTGAGTATGGTAAGCGGGACTGATTTTAGTCTGTTATGGAGGCTAGCAAAGAGCATGGACTTTGTTTTTTTATAATTCATGATCAGCTTGTGTTGTGAGAACCATTCTTCAACAGTTTTGAAATTGTCTTGTAGACTTCTGGCTAGTGAAAGTGGGTCAGAGTGACTGGAGAATAGCACCGTGTAGTCAGCATATAGGAGAAGATCACCGGTGTTGGCTTGAGGGAAAGAGTTAAGGAAGAGGCTGAATAGTAAGGACCCAGTATGAACCCTTGGAGAACTCCTGAGAGGACAGATAGGCTGGAAAATATGGCATCACTGATTTTTACCCATTGGGATCTATCCTCTAGGTAGTTTTTGAACCATCCCACAGTCCCAGTGGAGGCTCCAATGACATGGAGGGATTCAGTAAGGAGAGAGTGACTGACTGTGTAGAAAGCTTTAGTGAGGTCAATGTACACTGACCCCACTAAGTGACCACGGTCGAGGGCTTTGAGGATATAGGTAATATATTTAAGTAAAGCAGAGGTGATGCTGTAATCTTTCCTTAAGCCATGCAGCTCTGGGCATTGGATGTTATATTTGGTCAGGTACTCTGAGACCTGGTCAGCAACTATCCATTGCAGGGCTTTGGAGAGGGGAAGGATGATGGAGATCGGGAGGTAGTTGGAGTGAAGAGCTCTGTCACCACTCTTATGAATACGGATCACTACTGCAGTTCTTCACCATGAGAGGAATTCCCTGAGACAGAGTGACAAGTTCAGTGTTTTTGTGAGGGGCTCTAGAACTGCATCAAGTGCCAGGTGTAGCAGCTTTAGGTCTAGCGAGTCACTGCTAAAGCGAGATCTGTAGGACCTTAAGTAGATATTTTTTGGCTGATCTAGTGGAGACTGTTTTAAAGTAAAAGACTGGGTTGGTTAGCAATGGTACTGAGCCCTTTTGGTCAGTTGGGAAGGTAGGGTGATCATGGGGGAGTACTCCACTGAGGTCTGTGAAGGCTGTGTTAAAGATGTCCGCTATCTTCAGTGGGTCCTGGATGATTGTACCACCTACCCTGAGCATGGTGGGAGGGGTTTTACTGGACTCCACAACACTGTGTCAGGGGTCCCTCATCTCAACACGGAGTTACACCACTTTGGCTCTTTTGGAAGTTACCAGAGAAGGTGGAGGAGGATATGAAGCTGGCATTTCAGATGATGTCCCCTGCAGCCCCTAAGTCTGGCTGCAGGTCCCATTCCAAGTCTCCTCTATGTCCCCATCTGACATCTGGACACTTCGTCCTCTCTGTCTTGTTACACAACCCATTTGATGCAAAAAGACCATTAGGAGTGTCACCACAACCATCCCTCTCAGCCACCTTCCTGTGTCCCTCCCACTCATGGCTGTTGACTAAGTTGGGTGTGCTGTCCATCAGAGCCCAAGTGACTGCACCTTTTTCCATGCTGAACAATGGTCTGACAAAGTTCACATTTCACAATGCTGTTGTTGGTAGGGTCCAGATCAAACAATTTCCAAATGAGGGACCTGTGCTGTTGGGTAGGGAACATGGATGCTCATAGGGGCTTCTCTTTATAGGGATCAGACAAAAGCATTTCCACATGGTGGGGGCACAGGGGCCTGATCTCCTGTGGGTTCTTCTGGTGGCTTTAAAGCAGGGCCAATGGGGGCCCCACTACTTGTTGCTGTGCACTCTGGGGAGGGTGCCTCCTCCCAATGGAGAAGCCACTGCTGGCAGAGGTTTCTTTCTGCCTCTCTCTCTTTCTCCCACACCAAGTGCTGCTGGTGCCACCTGTTATTTCCTATGTGGACATATTGGACAGTATGTTGCATCCATTGACCACATCCCCCTCTCTTAATACCTGTCCCAGTCCTAACACACTCCTCTCCACTCATTTTTGTTTAAAAGAAAAATATGAAAAAGTTGAAATATACACTAAACAATGCAGAGTAGCACAAAGAAAGTTAACAGAAGAGGCAGGACAAATCACACAATAAATAATTAGTAAACAAGAATTAACAGAGCAAGATCATCTAAAGACACAAGTCAAAGGAAAATGTTGATAAAAACCTCTAGATAAAAGTACAGAAACATAAAGAAAATCACACAAAAACACAACTAAAAATATTAGCAAACTTCTATGTGAAAGAAACATGTCAAATACACAAAGAGAAAGCCACAAAATCTTATTTTTTAAATTATATTTGATAGTCACAAAAGTAACAGATCTGTCCCCTTCTACACGGTCACACAGACTGCAAAAATAAAAGTGAGGCACACTCTATACATAGAGCTGAGGCATGTGATCTGCAGGAGCTATTCCACGCGATCTACAGGCACTTGTTTATCAATAGCCTCTGCCTGAGAAACCATTGCCAAATTTGCCTTCAAAGCAAAGCGGAATGCAAAGTTCACAAGTGAAGTGGATATGGAGTGAAAACAGGCAACCTGCTATAAGAAGGTAAAAATTTGTGAAGTGATTTATGAAGATAAAGTTGGCAACTTTGCCTGCAATTGAAATTTTGCAACATTTTTACCTGGGACATGTCCATGTGTCATAAATATCAACAACAGTTTACAGTGGTAGCCACCACCACCTCCAAAGATAAGGTATGCTATGGTCAATACCATTTTCAAAAGCTTCAGTCATCTTAACTCTTTGAGTGCTGAGTATGTTTGAACATATATAGATTCTGGATGTATATATACTCCCACAGTCTTCAAGTACAAGTTTATTGCAGAACGGGAGCTGTGGGCGGAGGCTGCTGACAGTGGAGCAGCACCGCAGGAGGAGAGCCTGCTCAGGGCTAGATGGCTGAAATCTTTTGAAGGGTAGGAGCTGTGGGCGGTGGCTGCCTACAGTGGAGCAGTACCATGGGAGGGGGGCCCACTCAGGCCTAGATGGCTGAAATCTTTTGTAGGGCAGGAGCTTTTGGTGGCATCTTCCAACAGTGGAGCAGTGCCACTGAAGGGGTGCCTGTTCAGGGCTAGATAGCTGAAATCTTTTGCAGGGCAGGTGCTGTGGGTGGAGGCTTCTGACAGTGGAGCAGCACCACAGAAGGGCAGCCCACTCATAGCTAGATGGCTGAAATGTTTTGTAGGGTAGGAGCTGCAGGTGGTAGGATGCTGACAGTGGAGCAGTGCCACATGAGGGGAGCCCTCTCAGGACTAAATGGCTAAAATATTTTGTAGGGCAGGAACTGTGGATGGTGCTGCTCACAGTGAAGCAGCACCACAGGAGGGGAGTAACACAGAATGGCTACCCGGTAATCGATTAAACACACATCCAATGCTGAAATTGTAGTTGAAACAGCTTTAATAGGATAGCTGTATTGAATCAGGATGCTCCTCCAGTGCACAACACCATGCCGCAATCAGCGCTGGCTGTTGATGAGGATTTGGTAGCACTCCCCTGCACTTGAATTTGTTTATGGTGATTGTTCATTCTGATACTGGTTGGGGATCTGCTACTGTTCTTCAGGTGATGCCTTTTAGCCCCAGTTCTTTCTTGTTTCACGGCTCACGCTGGGACTGCCTTGCAGTCAGTAGATTGTGCGATCTGCTCCTGCACTAGATATACAAACTTTTATTTAACAGCTGGGACATTAACCAGGGGTGGGGATGTTTATTTTCAAAATCTAGCATGGGGTTATTGATTATTACCATCCCTATTAATGGGCTGTATTAAAGGTGTGTGGTACTGCATCATTATATTTTTTTTTTGTTTGCTTGGGGTGTTTTAAAAGGGGTTTTCTTTGTACATTTGTGAGGTTACTTTATTTCTCTTGCATTGCTATTTGCATACCAGTTGGGGGATCTCTGCTGTGTTTTGGTTACAGGAGCAGGTGGGTATGGGCTCAATGTGGTGGGCAGTAAGTAGGTTGGCTCTGCCTCCCTCTGCACCAGGTGGGGTGTGGGAAGGCATTGGTGGGTGGGGGGGTCCCACCAGCCCTAGGTCATCCATTCACCGTGCTCATCACAGGGGTTGGGGAGGGAGGGGGGGTGTGGGGAGTTCTTTATCTGACTCTTAGGGGAGGGAGGGGCTTTCTGGGTTTTGCAACCCCTCTCATTTATGTTTGGCTTGGATTATAATATTAGACTTATATTTTGGGGCATTTCTGGATGGGAGGTATGGGTTATGGGGTTTGCTTTGGTCTGGGGAGTTTTCTGTTGGGTTTTATGTTATTTCTGGAAGATATATTGGGTTTTTATGTTGGGAGGCGTTTTTATCCTTACCTTTGCTTTATTGAGTGTGACTTTGTTCCTGGGATGGGAGAAACTTGGAGGGGGGAACTGTTTGGGGAGCTTTCCCATTGTTGGAATCTGAAGGGTTATATGGTATGACTTCTGATATCCCTTTCTGGAGAAATGTAGGTTACTGTAGGACATCCACCATCCTATTTAATAATGTTATAGGTATGTTTTCATGTTTTCACTATGATTGGTTGTTTGTTTTCATATGGCTCAGATTGGTATAATGTCATGGAATGTTCAAGGTTTAAAAGTCCCTGTGAAACAGAAAAAGGTTATTTCTTTTTTAAGATCTTCTGGTTGTGACATTATATTTCTACAAGATACCCACCTGTTGAAAAGGGATGTGAGCTGTTTAGAGAGCGGCTCTTTCAATAGGGCCTATTCCAGTTCTTACAGCTGCAACAAATGTGGAGTGTCTATTTTAATTAGACATGGGTGTCCCTTAGTTGCAGAGTGGTGGGATGCGGGTAAGGAGGGGAGGCTGATATTGGTTCTAGGTAAGTTGGATCGCATTCCGGTATTACTGTTTAATGTCTATGCCCCAAATGATGATGCCCCTGATTTTTTTTGTGGCCTTAGCCCAAAAGGTATTGGATTGATTGAAGGAGGGGATTTTAATTTGGCCCTGGATTTGGTTCTTGATTGAGACACAGTTGAAAAAGGGCTTCCTGCTCATCAACGATCTAGAGCACTGTTATGCCGGATTATTTAGGATTTCAGTTTATCTGATTGTTGGGGGATTTTTCACCCCTGTGCTAAGGATTTTACTTTTCGATCCCCTAGATTTAAATAGTTTAGTAGATTAGATTATTTCCTGGTTAGTTCTTTCATTTTATCAGATGTGGTGGCTGGTCAGCATTGCCCTATTTTATTATCAGACCATGCCCCCATCGAGATGGTTTGGACTGCTTGACAAATGGTAGCTCGAATGCCCTAGTGGTAATTTAATCCTATGTTTTTAGAGATGGAGGATTTTAAGAATTGGTTCAGAGAGGAAACTGACTTTTTCTTTAGGTTCATCTCATCCCCTGATGTCTCAGTCTTGACGGTGTCGGATGTTTTCAAGCCATACATCCGGGGCCAGATTATTATGTATGTTTCGCATATTAATAAACAGAGGTGGGGGAAGTGGAAGGTCTCACCACCCAGATTTGACAATTGGAAGAGGCTCTTTATACCCCTTCCAGGGTACAGGATAACTGCACGGCCGAGCTTCTTAGGTGTAGCGAGCATTTGAATTCTGTTTACCATCAAAAGGTGATGAAGTCCTTATTTTTTCTGAGGCAGACATACTGGGACTCCGAGGACAAGACATGGAGGCTATTGGCCTACCACCTGAAGAAAAGGTCTCTAGATGCCCAAGTCCTGTATTTACGGGGGATTGATGGAATGTTGGTCTTGAAGTCTCAATGGACGGCTGAAGAATTCAGTCGATATTATGTTAAATTGTATGCCTCATCAGTAGATCCTACCCCGGACCAGCTGGACTTTTTGTTTTGCTAACCTTGCCCTTAACCTATTTGCCCTTGGAAGTGGTGACTTTGTTGGAGGAAAACATTACTATATCAGAATTCCAACAGGCTATCATGGCCATGTCGTTTGGAAATGCACCTGGTCCTGATGGCTAGAGCGTGGAATTTTATTGACAGTTTGAACTGCAATTGTCACACCATCTCTTGGAGTTGCTGACTGAGACTGAGTCTACTGGAACTCTCTCAGACTCTATGCAGGAGGCAACTTTCACTGTCCTGCCTAAACCGAGAAGGACACCACAGTATGTAGTAATTTCCGACCTGTTTCCTTGTTAATTGTTGACTGTAAGATCTTTGCTAAAATTTTAGCTATACACTTGGAGTGTGTCCTTCTCCTTTTGATCAGTCGCTCTCAGTCTGGGTTTATGAAGGGTAGGCAGGGCATTGATAATTTGTGAACTATTATCAGTCTCATCCTGGTGGCAATAAAGGGTCCAGATTCTGCAGTGCTTATAGGATTAGATGCCGAAAAGGCATTTGACTCTATTGAGTGGTGGTATTTGCAGTTTGTTCTTTCCTGCTTTGATTTTGGTCCAAGATTTCGTAAATGGGTGGGGTCTCTATATTCCGCTCCAGGACTAGAGTTTAAGTTAATGGGGTGTTATCTGACACTTTTTCACTGTTTCATGGGATGAGACAGGGGTGTCCCGAGTCCATTATTGTTTTTGTTGGCCCTTGAATCTCTTAATCTCGCCATTTGGCAATATCCAGGGATTCGGGGTTTTCCAGTGGGGGATCATTTTTATACACCTTTGTTGTACGCTGATGGTATGTTATTGTTGTTGACAAAAGTAGAAACTTCACTTCCAGAAGCCTGGTCACTTATTGGGTAATTTAGTGCCGTATCGGGGCTCAGAATTAATTAGGAGAAGATGGAGATTATGTCTCTTTATGCAACAGAACCTGTTTGGTCATCACTGGGTTCTTTCTCCATGAGGTGGTTGCCTGATGGGATAAGATATTTGGGTATATCCATTTCTAACAGTCTCAGGAGCATGTGCTGTAGCAATTTAGATATGGTGTTAGATGAGCTCAAGGTGGATTTTTGCAGGTGGAAACAACTAGGCCTCTCCCTTCCGGGTAAAATTGCTGCTATCAAGATGCTGGCTTTTCCTTGAAATTTTTATAAGTTAAGTAATTTGCCCTTTCAGATACCTCCTGGAGTTTGGCTTACTTTGAATAAACTACTTTCAGATTTTATTTGGCAGTGGCATCCTTCACGATTTAGTAGGAAGCTTTTGTGTGCCCCGGTGATGGCTGGAGGGTGGGTGGAATGTGCCCTGGTTGTGGGCTTATAATCTTTGCTTGGGAGTCAAACAAGCTTTGGGATGGTTACGTTCCAAGGATCAGGATGTGCCACTGTGGTGGAGATAGAGCAGGTGCTGGCCAGTAAAACTCCCCTGGTGCTGGCTCTAACATCTTGGAAGGTTGTGCACAATACGACTACTTTTTCCGATAAGACTTTCTAGATGGGCGTGGGGTAGGTACTGTAAACTGTTGGGGTGGAATTTTCCTCTGTTGGTAGATATGAACCCTTGTGGCATAATTCGCATATACAGGTGTGGGGGGGGGACTCTTTTCTGGCTAAATTTCCACTCTCAAGGTATTTGGATGGTGGGGGATGTTACTGATCCTAGTTCAGGTCATTTCTTATCGTTTGCAAATTTATGGGACAGGTATCATCTTCCCGCTAATTCCTTTTGGCAATATTTACAATTCAGACATGCCTTATTTTCTACCCTTTTTCAAAGTGGCTGCCTACGGCAAATCCATATGGCTGCTTATATTCAAAATTGGTTTAAACTTACTAAAGGCCACCTTAGTGTGTTTAATAAAGAGTTGAAACAGGTGTTTATACCAGATTGGGAACAGCACCAGCATAAATGAGAAGAGGACATGGGTGCGGAGTTAAATGCGCAAGCCTGGCTCAGGTGCTGGGTCACTGCTCATAGGGCCTCCCCAGACACACAGCTTCAGTTGATCCAAAAGAAGATGTTAGGCAGATGGCACAGTACCCTGGTCCACCTGGTAAAAATGGGTGTTCTGAGTTCTGATTTGAGTTGGCAGTGCTTCCAGGAACAATTTTCCATAGTCTGTGGGATTGTTCTTTGGTAAGGAGATAGTGGGACAATATTATCTCAAGTTTGGAAGACACTCTGCTGTTGCTTTTGCCCAGATCCCCATCTTTTTGGATTTTGGGGGAACCTTCATTTTGAGGACCAGAGGTTACTGGTGTTTAAAGATTTTTTGTTTGCAGTAGCCTTGGAGGCCAAGAGACTTTTACTGGTGCATTGGAAGTTGGTAGAATTTCCAACCCTGCTAAGATGGCAGCAGGCTATGGATAAGGTGGTGGCTTTTTATAAACTTATTTTTTGGCAGAAGCATCTGCTTATGTGGTTTCTTAGAGTGTGGGATGGTTGGGTAAAGGAAAGGGAGGTTTCACAGGGGAGCATACAGAGTGTTTTCTAAACTCCTTATGAATGGTTCTTCTTTTATTTTCTCAGTAGACTAGTGGTAAAGTGGATTTCCCAGTTAGGGTAGTGTGATTATGAAGGGAACTGTGTAACTTGCTACTTTGTTTTCTTTGAATCTACTGTTTGTCCTCTTGTTATATGATGCTTATTCTTCTATTTGGGAATGTTTTTCTTTTAGGTGACAGAATGTATTCCATGTCTTCTGTTAATGTTCCCTGCAACTTTTGCTATATATTACTGGTTGTATTTTATGAAAATTTTCAATAAAGTGTTTATATAGAAAAACAAAAACTTAAAGCTTTCGAACCTACAGGTCATTCTTCAGAAAGAAAATGGCAGGTTACTTGAAAAGAGCTAAAATTACTAGAGCTTACACATTTTACACATGAATGTGACAGATTAATGATAAAGGCAATGTCAAGCGTGAAAAAAAAAAGACAAAAAAAACCTTAGTTTCTTTTTACACATGAATGCTCCAGTTATATAGAAGTCATTAGCTGAGATGCACTATTCGAGATAAGGAGGAACCTCTTTGGAGATGTAGCAGTGTGAAGGGCATCTTAGGAATTGGGTGTATCATAGATGACTGATAAATTGACTGTCAGTCTCTTGCTTGGATATGTGCCTATAGCTCATATGTGTAGTTGCCCATTCCAGAGGTCACTAAGTTACAAAAGTTCCATGAACCCCTCTCTAAATTATATCCTCCAGCTTTAACCACACTGAGTTATGAAATTTCTTAATGTTTAAAGAGAAAGTCCCCTCAACCTTTTATTATATTTGCTTGCACGCATGTGCAAGAAACATAGTGCCATCATCCGAGTTTTCGGTGGTGTGTCACCCCCTCTTCCAATTCAGTCAGTGTGTTGGCAGGCGCGGCCCCTGTCCGCCAATGCATGCTGGAGCTGTCTATGACAAGCTCCAAAATGCAGTGGCATACAGTTGAAAGGGGAGCTACGCTTCAGTGAGCAGCGATAAGATATCGCCTGCTCATGCAACTCCTACACACACACACAGAACACACACACACACACAGAAGCATGCACGCATACTGCGTGCACTGCCCCCAGGCACACACGTATAGCCACGACGAGGTGCCCAATCCCGCCTGCTGCTGCACCCCCCAAAGTTTCAAATGCTGGGTGCCCACCCCAGCGTGGCAACTCATTTATATAGCCGACGGGGTGCCCAATCCCGCCGGCTTCACTGTTCCCCGAGTACAGGTGCCATGCTGGAGCCCACCCCCAAAGGGCAACAGATGCCATGGCCGACGGGTGCCCAACTCTCGTCACCCATAATCCCAGCCATCCTTCTGCCACACTGGGAGCCCACCCCAGCGTAGCAAATGTCCCGCATTGTCTTTTTTTTTAAATACCTGTAAAGAAAAACAGTCCCACGCCGTCTTCTGCCCCCCTCCCCACAACCCAACCACGACTGCGCACCCTGCCTTCCACCCCCCTCACCCCATACTTACCTCCGGAGCTCGGCGCGACGATCTGCGGTGGACCGGGAACACATCTGCACTCTTCAAAGCCGACTGCGAACTGAGGAAATGCCAGTAAGCCATATAATGGAATAGATAGGGGTTTTTCAACTTTGTTGCATATCTCAAGCATTTTTTGGAATTTTTGCACCAAATTTTCAACATGGGGTTTTTGGGACCCCTTCTCATGAATGATATCACTGTCATGGCGTTATTCGGGCCCGAAGGGTGATTTCGCAGTCACTGCGTGAAATCATCTTTCGGGCCTGATTAACAACGACACTACCAGCGTTCATAAGGTGGGCTCTCAAGCCTATTTTGAAAATTTGGTGTAAAAATCAAAAAATTACTGTTTTCGGCGTCGTTTGAGCAGTTCCTCGCAGGCTCGTAAGTTCGCGAATTTTCAATATTTTCACACCAGATTTTCAATATTGCCATTTTACCACACCTTCTTATGAGCAGTACAGCTGTCATTTTTCACATCTCACCCAAAACATGTTTGCGCCCATGTAGCGCACAATGGCACAGTCGGTGTGCGAAATCAATGTACAGGACAAATTAAGCAAATCACAGTGACACTGTTCACAGAGGGTCTTAAAATGGCTATGTGGAAAATCTATGAAAAAATCTCTAAAATGACTGTTTTATGAGCTGCGTTATGCAGTTCCTCACAAAGAGTTCGTAAGTTCACAAATTTTCAATATTTTCACTCCAGATTTTCAACATTGCCATTTTACCACACCTTCTTATGAGCAGTACAGCTGTCATTTTTCCCATCTTGCCCAAAATGTGTTTCCACCCATGTAGTGCACAATGGCGCAGTCGATGTGCGAAATTAATGTATGGGACACATTAAGAAAATCACAGTGACACTGTTCATGAGCAGAGGTCTTAAAATGGCTATGTTGAAAATTTGGTGAAAAAATTCCTAAAAATGACTGTTTTACCAGCGTGCGTTGCGCAGTTCCTGTGCATGCTCGTAAGTTTGATTTAATATTTTCACTCCAGATTTTCAACATTGCCATTTTATTACACTTCCTTATGAACAGTACAGCTGCCATTTTTCATATGTCACCCAAAATGTGTTTGCACATACTGTAGTACAATGGTGCTGTTGGTGTCCGAAAGCAATGTTTAGGACAGATTAAGAAAATCACAGTTACACTGTTCATGAGCAGAGGTCTTAAAATGGCTATGTTGAAAATTTGGTGACAAAAGTCCATAAAATAACTGTGTTATGAGTGAGCATTGTGCAGTTTCCACGCACCCTCGTAAGTTCATGACTGTAATATTTTCAGTCCAGATTTTCACCAGTGGCATTTTTCCACACTTTCTAATGAACAGCACAGCTGTCATTTTTCACAACATGGCTGAAGTGTGTTTTCACACTTTCAGCACAGAGATGCGTGGTCGCTGTGGGAAATCATTGTTCGGGACAGATAAAGAAAATCGCAGTGACACTGTTCATGATCAGAGGCACCAAAATGCCTGAGTTGACAATCTGCTGTAAAAAATCCCCAACCTAATTATATTACGAGTGTGTGTTATGCACAGTTTCTCACGTGCGCTCGTGACTTCACCATTTTTTTAATATTTTTACTGCAGATTTGCAACATTGCCATTTTACACCTCCCCATGAACAGTACAGCTGTCATTTTGTACATCCTGTTCAGAATGTTTTTGCACCTGTGGTGCTAAATGCCGTAGTCGCTGTGCATAAGCAGCTTTCGGCTAACAAACTGATATTCCCCCTGTTCATGAGGTGGGGTCACAAAAAAAACATGTTGAACATTTGGAGTGAAAATACCAACGAATGCCTGAGGTATTAGGATTTCCAACCATAATGCCTCACCCTGTAGAGAATGACAGGCATCATGGGTGTGACTTGGGATTCTTGCTTGTAATGCTCATATCATTCCACACCTGCAGCCAGTGAGAGGCGCCGAGGTATGCCTTGGACTCTTAGCCCTAAAGTTCACCCCATTCTCCTATATCACACCCATCTCACTGTATTTCCTAATGGAATGGGGTGCGCATAAGGGCCAAAGACCCCAAGGAACACCGTGACACTTGTCAGTGTCTGCAGGGTGGGGTGTGGTGAAATGGTGTGGCCATTATGCCTGACGACCCAGAGGCACACCCCAATGCCTGTCACTCTCTGCAGGGTGGTGTTGGGGTTGGCTTCAGTTCAATACTTCACTGCCATTCCTATTATGCAGCTCTGTAACTTCTACACTGCCACTGCCAATGCCAGCAAGCAAACATTCGGCATTGACAAATGCTTGCTCTGTTTCCCTGTGTAGTTTGTAGGCATGCACAATGATTGCCTCAATTGCACCTTCCTAATTTTATTAGGATTTAAATGTAAATGAAGGTAAAGTCTGGTATGAAATGCTGCTTGACTCCACTGCAAAGGTTGTGACCTGACTCATGTAAGGCACCCTGAATTTTGATGATGTTTTGGTGCTAAAGCCTACAGCAGTTACACTGTATTTTTCAGTGCTTTTGCTGTCCTTTGCCAGTCCCTATGTTCTTGTCTTATTCTGGCCATGAAACATTTCAAGGCATAGTAAGTGCCCTGCTGTTTTCTATCGTTTAAAGTGGATCTGAGTTGGAAAAAAAATGCTTTTTGAGAAAACAGGGACTTCACAAGACATTTAACAGAACTGAATGAGAATATAACTTATGCTGGCTTGTGCATGTACGCATCATCAACTCCCACAATGCCTTGCATTAATAGGGTTATGACCTTTGGAATGATGACAAACAGATTTTCATACCAGTGCAAAAGAGAGTGAAACAACCTCATTTATATTTAAATTAGGATGACATTAGGGGGATGCAAGCGAAGGAATTATAGCTCATGCCTACAAACTTCACAGGGATACAGAAAATAGGCTGCGGGGACTTTCCCTTTATTCAATGCATAGTAATAAGGAGACGTACTAGTATAAAGCTTTCTCACAAATGAAGAGACCTGGGAGTGTAATGCAAAATCACACAGTGGGGGACAAAGTGTTATCAAAAAGACTGCTTTGTACCACCACTTTGTGCCACCACTAAGTTTGGGACCCCATCAAGCCATGCACAATGGAGCTTAAAAACACTGAATATGTGGCCTCTGAGTAGTCTACCTCGTCTCTTATGAGTTTGCATTGTTTCCTGGAGATTAGTTATTTTTTGTGTTTAGCTATTTTTGATTTTAGTACTTTGTCTGGCACATCAGAGTATGTTTTTTTTTTTTAAGTTTTTAAGGTTCCTTTCACGTGTTTATGACTTTTGATTCTACAGATGTGTGCTTATCTCTGTCTTCCTTAATAAGTATTGACACTAATTTCAGTGCACATTAATGTAACCTGCTTCCCATCCAGTCCTGTATTTCAGCTTTTCCAGTCCTTCTGAAGGGGTTTTAGTTATTTTTAGCCCTCACAGGGCCTGGTTATAGTCCCTGTAATTTTCTCCAATTTTTCAATCCGGCTCTTCAACTTGCTTCCTTCTCCCAATGTTGTTGGTGTTTCTTTGCTGAACAACAGGTTATTCACTCTGTTCCTTCTCTTAGTGATACTTTATTTCTGCTCCAAACAGAAGTAGATTGCAACCAGTATGTCTGAATCCTCCAGTTCCCTCAGGTTCATTTTGCATGAAAGAAGTTCACACTATATCTTGTGACACAATTCACTTCAACTTTCTGTTATGCTGCTGAGTTACTTCCTGTGCCTATGGTAACACACTAACGGTTACACAGATACATAGATACATAGACAGTGTCGGCAGATAAGGGCCTATGGCCCACCCAGTCTGCCCATTTGAGCTTGTAAGTTCAGTTTATGTTTTCCTAGAAGTCTGTTGCCCCTTACCCCATGACCTCCAGAATTCCTTTATGTCTATCCCATGCATTCTTAAACCCTGTGATTGTTTCAGCCCCCACCACTTCCTCTGGCAGGGTGTTCCACTTGTCCACCACCCGGTCTGTGAAGAAATTCTTCCTCACGTTTCCTCTGAATTGTCCTCCCTCCAACTTCATCCCATGCCCTCTAGTCCTAGAACATCTTTTTCGCTTAAAAATAGTGTATTCCTGCACCCTGTTCCTCCCTGTAAGATTCCTGTATGTCTCTATCATATCCCCTCTCTCCCTCCTCTCCTCCAGGGAGTACATGTTCAGTTCCTTCAACCTGTCTTCATAGGACTTGTGATGCAATCCATGCACCATCTTTGTTGCCCTCCTCTGAACCTTCTCTACCCTGTCTATGTCCTTATGTAGGTATGGTCTGCAGAACTGTACACTGTACTCCAGGTGGAGCCTCACTAGTGTCTTGTATAGTGGAATTATGACCTCCCTTTTCCTGCTGGTGATGCCCTGCCTATGCATCCCAGCATCCTATTTGCTTTACCTGCTGCCTTGTCACACTGTTTCCCTACCTTGAGGTCATCAGAGATGATAACCCCAAGATCCCTTTCCTACTTGGTGCATGCTATATCCTCACCCCCCAACTGATATATTGTGCCAGGGTTTTTGTGCCCCATATGCATTATTTTGCATTTCTTTGCATTGAATTTCAACTGCCAAACCCCTAACCATTCTTCAAGTTTCTGCAGGTCCCTTCTCATTCTGTCTACACCCGCTGGTGTGTCTACTCTGTTACAGAGCTTTGTGTTATCAGCAAACAGTGAAATTCTGCCTTCTAGGTCCTGCGCAATGTCACTGATGAAGATGTTGAATAAGACCGGTCCCAGCATTGACCCCTGTGGTACCCCACTGGTCACTCTTCCCTCTGTGGAGTGACAGCCATTTACCACCACCCTCTGTGTCCTGCCACCCAGCCAGTTACCTACCCACCGCACTACTGTCCTGCCCATACCCATGTGTGCTGTCTACCCTCTTACTATGTCCAAAACACAGTGAGAGCTATGCTGTACCAAATGCTTCAATCAATCAATCAAAATCTTTATTTAACCAGGCACAACACCGTTGAGAAGGACTCATTTTCAAGGTGGACCTGGACAATAAAAATACTCAGTACAAGGACATACATACATAGCTATACATATTCATACATATAATAAGTTTTATATAAAATAAAACAATATATACATGTACAAGTTCAGTACATAGCATAAAATGTGCATATAACATACATGAGAATAATGAAATAATGCTCATACAGAGTAGGATAATGATTACTGCAGTATACAGAGTAAAAAAACATTCACTGCAGTATATAGAGTGAGATAATGTTCCCTGCAGTATACAGAGAAATAGGATCCAATAAGGAAAAGTGACAGGGTTAGTATAGGGCTAGACTAACTCAGACAGTCAATATACTGTAACAGAACACAGGCAGGTACCTAGAGTGGCATAACATTGATAATGAATTGGGGAAGCCTTATGAGCAGGGAACAGAGGGTGAAAACAGAGGGGGATAATGAGTGAGTGGGATTAGGCATACAGAGCAGGGGAAAGGGCGGGCAAAAACAAAGATGCTTGGGGGAGACCTGAAAAGTGAGCCTCTGCAGGTAAGTGACCAGTAGGGCCAGCAGAGTAATATTTTGGTGCATCATGTTGTGGGCTACTGAAACCACCCACTGCAGAAGCAACAAAGATGGTTTATGCTTCACTATGTGAGGCCTAGTAATAACTTTTATGACTTTGTTTGTTTCTTTCCTCCACTTTTGTTACATCATCAGTTCTAGAAGTAGCTCTTCCTGAAGTGCAGAAACAACAAAGTGTTGCGCACTGTGTGAGACTTAACAAAACAATGAATTTAGTATAAATGAAGCAATGTAAATCTACCAAATTGTGATATATTTACTCACTGTTGTACAAGTATTCAAAGTTTAGCTTATACAGGACAATGCTAATTGCAAAATAAAAAAGTTATCCAGTTCAAGTCTCCAGCCTGTGTTATCCCATCTCTGGTGTCTAGTGGCACCCCCTACCCTCTGATCACTATCCCCTTATTCGTACAGTATGTTTCCCATGTATCTTCTGGCAGCCCCACAAAACAATGGCAAACACAAGCAGTGAAACTCATTATGTAGGAAAATGAGGGCCACATTGACCTTAATAATGTAGGACACATCATCATATGCATAAAGAATCAAACTCAGAGCATCGGAGGCTAGTAACTTAACAGCACTACACTTCAAATTACAGCTTGGACACTAGCTGGAAGCCCTAACAATGGAGTGATAATGGCACTGAGTCTGTTGTAGGGTCACCATCTTGCACCTGCCAGGTAATTGCAGCTCTTAAAGAGCTGCTAATAACAGCAGAGTATCTGTCACACTGAGGGAGATTAGAATGAGGACTACAACCTACTATAGTAGGAACTTTTTTAACTCCATAGACAGCCATTGAACACCTGCACTAGTCAAGATAAACAAGTAGTGGGCTAGCTGCACTAGTCCTGGTCAATTAGTACTATGCCCCGGACAAGCAAAACAATGCTAAAATCGATGCTCCAAACAAAATTACTATTTAAGTGATTAAGAGCATGCAACAGGGTAGGTGTGTACAAAAAAGTGCACCTTCAGTTGAAATATCTCGCCACCATATAGAACCTTTGTTTTAAAGTCAGCTCTCAAAATGGAAAAAACACATGCAAACCATAAAGTTCATCTGGTTTATACTTCATTTATTTTGAGATTCAGTAATTTACTTCAGGCTGTATCAGTGCAAAATAACTGTGGTGCAAGTTTCACATTACTAGCCCATGACAAATGCAGGTGCGCATTCAGACAGAATAAGTGCGTGGTGCAAAAATAGCTGTTCTCACAATCCCTTACCCTAACAGTCCCATGACCTGCCATAATCTCAGTGCTTCACTCAAGAATCTGTTTAAATACCCCCAAAGTGGTCATGTGACCTGACGGCACTCACATACCACTTCCTTAAAACACTCAATTAAAATGATTTGAAATTATACAAATTCTAAAACATTTAAACACAGAAAACATCTAGAAAATACTCCATGTATCAGAAGACAGTTATTATTTAAACATCCACAACAGATACACTCATTTTATTTCTGTCCAGTACCTACTGAGGCTGTTTCAAATACAGTGGACAATTACATGAAAAAGCGATCCCAGTCTGGTGTAGTTTGACATATAAATGACGGTTCATATCACATTCAGACCTATAAACTACTGTCCTTAACAAGTCCTGTTTCAACTTTTAAACATCTCACAGGCTATAAATAAAGTTTTTTTTAAACTGTTTATCTTTTTGACTTTTTAACAGGACAAGAACGGTGTTCATACTGCAGCAACCCAGTTTATGTCTCAGGTGCTTTCTGCAATATAACAAGTTCTTATTAGTCCACTAAACAGGTTTGTACATATCTTGCGAAGCCATGTCATCAAACATTGGACTTCTGGGGCTAACTTATAGGGGTCTGGTAGCGCTCCAGCAGTTATTTATTTATTTTTTTTAGTTGTTTAACTAGGTATAGCATACAGCAGTTAGGGTTGAGTAGGCTGTTTAATGTTAAACCCTCATTTTTGTACCTTTAATGAAATAGCCCAAAATTTGGCATGCATGATCAGGCAAGATGTAAAAAGTGTTGTGATGGCATCTTGTTTGGTTTTCGAGATACGGAGCGCCAGAAAACAGAAAACAAAACATGTTTAGTTTCCCTTTACTTAACATTGGGCATTTTTTGCTCTCACCTACAACCTAGATGGTATTTTTTCATGACATTTTAGGGTTCAAGCGGCCCATACCAAGGGTGTGCCTTTGGAAGGTTTCGTGAAAAAATATTATATGGTTCCAGAATTATAATAATTTTAGAGTTAATGTCCTGACACGAACAATAAAAAAAAATGATTGTATTTGCTTGTTTTCATGATATGCCTCTCGTGCTAAAAAAATACTGATCGTGATGGCTGCCATTTTATTTCTTATTTTAACCCTTGCGTGGTCACGGACTGATATATCAGTCCAAAATCCCTATACATTCTAATTCTGTTGGCAGCCTAAAGATTAAACTCAAACACTGAAAATGCATAACAATAATATATTTTTTTTAAAAAACAAACACCTGAACCTAGCTAAACAGGACCCGTTTAGCTAGATTCTGCTGTTTATTTTTAAAAATACTTGCCACTACTAAGTATTCTGAACACTCCAAAATGCAGGGTGCCCAGCTTAGTGAGAGGGGCTGCTGACCCACATTCTCTATATGAGAACAGCAAGACTTCCTTGAGTTTTGCAGCCACAGCTGAAACTTATGCTGCAGGCTGCTATGACAGCAGTGAGACACCACTTCTCTGGTGTCTAGTGGCAATCCCTACTCTCTGATCACTATCCCCTTATTCATACAGTATGTTTCCCATGTGTCTTCTGGCACCCCCACCCTCTGATCACAGTCCCCTTATTCGTATAATGTTTCCCTGGAGTCTAGTCATGCCCACCACCCTCTGATCACTGGTCCCCTTATTCCTATCATGTTTCCCTGGTGTCTAGTGGCACTCACTACACTCCGATTGCCGTCTCCTTATTAGTGTAATGTTTCCCTGGTGTCTAGTGGCACCCCCAAACCTCTGATCGCTGTCTCCTTATCAGTGTAATATTTCCCTGGTGTCTAGTAGCACCCCAACCCTCTGATCACTGTCTCCTTATTAGTGTAAAGTTTTCCTGGTGTCTAGTGGTGCCCCCTACCTCCACCCCCACCCTTAGCCAGTTCTACTTTATAGGACATGATTTTACTGACAACAGGAACATACAGTTTGGGAGAAGGAAGTGAGTGATCACAGAGCCACAAAAGACTCACCATCCTAGAAGGAAAAGAGTAGCTCCCCCCCCCCCAGCTGCTGGAGGTCTGACTCTGAGCAAGAAAGGAGACTATTGAGAAATATGGGAACTTCTTGTCTCAGAACAGGAAAATCAGGAGCTTAAAGGTCACAGAGGCAGTAAGTATGTAGGGAGAAAAAAATAAAATAAATAAAAATAAATAAATCTATAAACAGAGGAAAGTAAGAATTCAAAACAACAGTTAAGGGGCCAGAAATAAGACATGATGGGAGTGGTGCAGTGCAGTGGCTGTGGAGCAGCAGTCTTCCGGGAGACATTCTGGAGGATGCAGTGTTATCCTATCTGCAAGTACCTGTCTCGGCTGAGGGAGGAGGTTGCTCATCTCCAGGCTGAGTTGGCCAGGACTTGGGGGACCTACTGTCCCACCCAAGGACCACCAGGGTCACTGCTGTTGCCTCAGTGGTTGCCAAGAAAGAGGAGCAGTTAGACCACAGTGGGTTCAGGGAGGGTGAGGGTGGTGGAACAGAGGCACATCCCTCCAGTTGTACTTCTCCACAATTCATATGCCATTCTGGCAAAGTGTGGTTCCTCTATGGAGGCACCCACAGTGGAGACCAAAGAGGATGCTGGGAACCTCCACAAAGGAGACCCACGAGAGGGTGGCATGGGAACCCACAGGGGAAGGAAACAACTCCTGGTGGGGGACTCCATTGTTAGGAGGGTAGAACTGAGGGAGGAAGGGGAGAGGGAGGTAAGGTGCCTACCTGGAGCCATGGTTTGGAGGGACAGGGAGCGAATCCTCAGGATCACGGGAGCAGCTGTACGGGGGAGGGAGCTGGTTGTCATTGTCCACCTAGGGACAAATGATCTGGCTGGTAAAGGGATCAGAGCAGTGAAAGAAGAGTTTGTGGAGTTGGGGAGGGGCCTTAGACAAGTAGCATGCACAGTAACCTTCTTGGAGGTGCTGCCTGTCTATGGCATGGGTGAGTCTAGGGTGCTCCACACCATGGGATTCAATCAGTGGTTGAAAAACTGCTTCAGAGCTCAGGGGGTTGGCTTCATTAGGGACTGGGGGTCCACCTGGAGTGATGCAGGCCTATACTGGCACAGTGGTCTGCATCTGTCCAGGAGGGGAACCAGGATCCTAGGTGATAGGTTTAAATGCTTCATTGGTAAGCATTTAAATTAGCCAAGGGGGGAGGCACTGGAAAGGAGCAGGGGAATCCTAGCCACCCCCCAAAAAATCAGGGTAGTAAGGGAGGTAAACACCAAGATAGAGACGTTGACAGGGAGAAGAGCAGGGGTAAATGAAGAAAACAACAAAGGCAATAAGGACAGGGATGGGGAAAAAAGGGGTAAGGCCATCAAGAAATGGAGGGTAATAAGTACCAATGCCTGTAGTCTGGGCAACAAGCTCCCCGAACTGGTGGCCTTGATGGAAGAGGAATGCCTGGATATTGTGGCAGTCACAGAAACATGGTACACAGAGAACCATGACTGGGATGTTAACATACTAGGATACACAACCTACAGGAGAGACAGGGAGTGTAGAAGAGGGGAGGAGTAGCTCTCTATGTAAGGGGAGGGATAAAATTAATGGAACAAAAGAGTAAACTGGGAGGAGAGGAGGCACTGTGGGTCACCTTAGAGACAGGAAATGGCACCACAGTCCGCACAGGGGTTGTATAGAGACCCCTATCTCAGGGGGAGGGAATGTACAAGGATATGATAGAAGGCATCACTTGGATGGAAGAGAAAGCAGAGCTACTGTTGATGGGGGACCTGAATATGCCAGATGTTAACTATAGCACCTTTGCTGCAGCCACATCCAAGAGCAGGGCCATTCTTGATGCCCTACAGGGGGAATGCATCAGACAGCTAGTGTTGGAACCCACTCAGGAGGGAGCAATCTTAGACCTCATGCTCTCAAATGGGGACAGTGAGAGGATCTCAGATCTAGAAGTGGGTAGCCATCTGGGAACAAGTGACCACCAAACAGTGTGGTTCACAATAAACTCAGCTGCAGAGTCAAGCCATACAAAAGTAAGGGTACTGGACTTCAGGAGGGCTGACTTTGGCAAGATGGGAGAGTGCTTTAGAAAAGCACTAGCAAACAAGCAAGAAGAAGGGGTGGAGCTACAATGGGGAAGCATCAAAACTGCCATCACAGAGGCAACAAGCCTTTGTGTGAAGCAAATAAACAAATCAAAATGAAAGAAAAAGCCACTATGGTTCTCAAAAGAGGCAGCGGGGAAGGTTAGGGAGGAAAGGTTAGCATTTAGGAAGTATAAGGAAACACAGAAGGAGCAGGATAGAGAACTGTACCAGTTAAGGCAGAAAGAAGCAGCAAAGGCAGTCAGAATAATAAAGGCCAAAACTATGGAAAAGATAGCCAACTCGGTTAAGAAGGGGGATACAACCGTTTATAGGTACATTAGGGAGTACAGAAAGACAAAGGGAGGGATAGTGGGGCTGAATAGAATGGACAGTGGATGGGCAGAGAGGGACAGTGAAAATGCAGGGATGCTGAATGAATACTTCTTCTCAGTATTCACAAATGAGGAGGAGGGGGAGGTACCTAATCCAATTAACAGAAGCACTCTGGATAGGGGGGTCAATCCCAATCCTTTCACAGAAGAAAGGGTTCTGAAAGAATTCCTAAAACTGAAGGTGGACAAAGCAATGGGGCCTGATGGGATTCACTCCAGAATTCTAAAAGAATTAAGGGGAGAACGAGTGACACCACTGACTACAATTTTTAACAAATTGTGGGAGGATGGCGTGGTACCTGAGGACTGGAGGAGGGCGGATGTGATTCCCCTTCACAAAAGTGGGAGCAAGACAGAGGCAAGAAACTACAGACCTGTGCTGGCCCGGTGGCGCTAAGGGTTGAGGCGCTGGATGCCACACCTCACTCCACGCCAACGACTTGGGTTTAAGAGTGGACTCGGGTTGCTGGTGGTGGGTCAGTCAGGGAAGTACGGCTTGAGCGTCCCACGACAGCTTGCCACTCCCAAGGAGGGCCGGGTGGGAGGGTCAATGCCCACTGCACTTGTACGACTCTGGGTGTAGGCTCAGGGGATTGCAAGCTTCCAATAGAAGGGAGATGGGCAGCCCAGGCACACAGTAGATGTTGGCATCTAGCACCTTGCTGTCAGGGGCTAACACTGTGTGGGGGAAGAAAAAACTGAAAAACACCTGTCAGCTCCAGGATAATGGGCTTCCCGGGGCATGCCTCCAATTTTCCTCTGCTCACCGACTACCTCCAGACCCGAAGAAAGGAAGAATTATGGGGATCCGCCCCATCTTGTCCCCACTCAGGGGGCAAGCTGAAGCTACATGGGGGACTGGGAGGTAAGTATCAGTTAGGGGAAGGTAGGAGGATGACCTCTTGGATGCCCTGAAGGGTCGGGCTGACAGGCAGTAGGAGGGGAAAAAGAAACTACAGACCTGTCAGTTTGATCTCTGTGGTAGGGAAAGTGATGGAATCACTTCTGAAGGAAAGAATTGTTGAGTACCTAGAGGCCAGTGGGGCACAGGACCCAAGGCAGCATGGGTTCTCAGTGGGAAGGTCATGTCAGATGAATCTAATTGATTTCTTTGACTGGGTAACCAAAGTAGTAGACCAGGGAGGGGCTGTAGACATGGCCTACCTAGACTTTAGCAATGCATTTGACACAGTCCCACACAAAAGATTAATAAACAAATTAGCCAGCTTGGGAGTGGGTCCCAGTGTGGTAGCCTGGGTGAAACATTGGCTGGACAACAGGGCACAGAAAGTAATAGTAAACGGAGTCCACTCTGAAGAAAGGGGGATTATTAGTGGAGTACCGCAGGGTTCAGTACTGGGTCCAGTCCTTTTTAATGTCTTTATAAGTGACATTGCAGAGGGGCTGGAAGGAAAAGCATTTTTCTTTGCAGATGACACAAAGATCTGCAACAGGGTTAATACACAAGGAGGCGTGGAAAGGATGAGAAGGGACTTGGCAAGGTTGGAGGATGGTCAGAAGCATGGCAGCTTGGATTCAATGCAAAAAAGTGCAAAATAATGCACCTGGGAAACAAAAACCCAGGTGAAGAGTACACAATGGGGGGGGAGGTAGGAACAACAATAAAAATGGAAAGGGACCTGGGGTAATCATATCAGATGACCTTAAGGTTGGCAAGCAATGTGAGAAGGCAGTAGGAAGTGCTGGGATACTGGGATGTATAGGGAGAGGCATCACCTGCAGAAAACAGGAAGTTGTTATCCCTCTGTACAGACAGTTGGTGAGACCCTATCTGGAGTACTGCTTCCAGTTCTGGAGACCCCGTCTCCGCAAGAACATAGACAGGATGGAGGCAATCCAGAGGAGAGCAACTAAAATGGTGCAGGGTCTGCAAGAGAAACCATATGAGGAGAGACTAAAGGACCTTAATATGTATACCCTTGAGGAAAGGAGGGAGAGGGGGGACATGATAGAAACTTTTAAGTACCTCAGTGGAATCAACAAAGTCCAAGAGGATAGCATCTTTCAGAAAAAGAGATGTGCAAGAACAAGGGGACACAATTTGAAGATAGAGGGGGACGGCTCAGGGGCAATGTGATGAAGTATTTTTTCACAGGTGGATGCAAGGAACAGCCTTTCTGAGGAGGTTGTGGGGTCTAAAACTGTGGGAGAATTCAAGAATGCATGGGACAGACATAAGGCAATTCTTGTGGGGGATAGAAAGAAATAGGCTGTTGGTTAACTAGGATCTGCAGCTTATCCAGTAGGGAGGGAAATGGGCAGACTAGGTAGGCCAAGCAGTTCTTATCTGCTGTCAAAGTCTATGTTTCTATGTTAATTGCTGTCCTCTTATTCATATAATATTTCCCTACTGCCTAGTGGCATCTCCACCCTCTGGTCGCCATCCTCTTAAGTATGTTTTTTCCCTGGTGTCTAGTGGTGCCCTCTGATTGCTGTCCCTACATTGGTGTTATAACTGTAATAAAGAAAACCATTCCTAAAGGGTTTATATTCTGTTAAATCTGTAAAAAAGAAAATGGTCCCTCGCTGATCTGAACCTCCACCTCAACCTCCCACTGAGCACCCCCCACCCCGACCCCCCACATCCCCACACTCCCTTACTCACCTGAACACGTCCGAGGGTAAAGATCCACTCTCCAATCAAAGACACATCTTGCTGTTGGAAGTGGGGACTGCAGTATGAGAAACTAAGGTAAGAGCAGTTCAATGTATTTCAGTGGAGTTCTTAACTTTGATGCATAACTTTGTCATTTCTGCATATTTTGACTCCGAAGTTTCAACATGGCCTTTCTGGGATCCCACCTCATGACCAATTGTGATGGAAGTATGCAAACCATGCTCGAAAAGTGAGTTTGCGGTCATTTGGTGAAATCACCTTTCAAGCAAGATTTGAAAATTTTCACCACCCTTGTTCATGAGGTGGGGTCAAAAGGTGGCTATGTTGAAACTATGGAGTCAAAATATGTAAAAATGGCAAAGTTATGTGCATACCTTGAAACTTTTCTGCGCTTGTTCATAACTTTAATCATTTGTAAATATTTTGACTGAAATTTTTAACATAGCCATTTTTTCATACTGCCTCACAAACATGACAGCTGTCATTTTTCAAATCTTGGCCAAAATGTGTTTTTACACCTGTGGTGACGTTTCGGTGGTATGGAAGGAGGTTTCAGTGAGGATTTGAAAACTTTCACCTACCAGGTTCATGAAGTGGGATAATAAGAAGGCTATGGTGAAAATTTGGTGCACAAATATGATAAATTGCAGTATTTCAATGTTCACTCATAACTTCACAGATTTTAAATATTTTTGCTACAAACTTTCAACGTAGCCATTTTTTCCACACCACCTGATAAACGTGACATGTGTCATGTTTTAAATCCTGGGCAAGACATGTTTTTGAACTTCTGGTGCAAAATGACATTTCGTCCAATATACTATAAATGGTGCATGTCATATTTACAAGGTAAATCACAAAATGAGTATCTTGAAAATTTGGGGTGAAAATAAACAAAAATTAAAAAACTTTGTGTGCAGTGCCAATCTTGACCCTAGGGGTAAGCTTTGTGATCCCATGCTGGTTAGCTGAGTTTGGTGGTGATATCAGTGACACAGCTGGATAGGGTGAGGGTGGGGGGATGGTGCGGTTATGTGACACCCCTTCAGCCAGGGAATGAAAGGTGCAGGGTTGTCCGCACAGGCGCAGTTACCATATAGTGATGACAACTGTCCTCTAGACATATGGTCCTGCACTGGTTCCACCCTCGGAATGCATCAGCGATAGTGAACCCGTCATTAGGGCACCAATTGTCAATTTCACAGATCACTTTTTATGCAGGGGGCTTTGACCCCGCAACCCCGACTAAGGATTCTAACTTCAGGGGGACAGACCTCAGGGATGGGGTGGCAAATTACAGATTTAGCACCCTAATGATGCAGCACACTAAAGCTGGTGCCCTGAGGGTGTGCAGTGCCCTGCACGTCCCCCCCCCCGGGTGGTAGAGGGCACTGTGCATTGGCTGATAGATGCACTCTTTGCCCTGTGCATCTGTAGCTGTGGCCACATAGAAGTGCAGAGACCACAGGACCCTGCAATTCTACAGCCCACCAGACAGCCCCATGAATTCTTTACATACATCACTGCACAGAACTGCAGGGTCTGCAAGGGCCCTGCACTTCTGTAGGTGGACAAAGTCTTCCCTTGGTGCAGGGCATCTGCATCTGTTCAAGCAGGTCCCTTTGGGACCTGTGTGAATGAGGATATGATTCCACTATCTCAAAAAGAAAAGAAGTTCTTTGCAAAAAAACTTTGTTAATGCACTAGTTAGGGTAACTTAATGCCACAAAAGTAGGGAAGTGTGGTGTTAGGGTTTCCTACCCTAACTCCCCACCCAAGCAGCAAAAGGAAAAAACATTAGTGTTTTGGGTCTCCAGAGTCTTGGTGAATCAGTTGTGGGGTCTTCCTTGGGGGTTTCAACCCTAATGTTCCCCGCATTCCCTAAGCAAACATCATACATGATCTCCATGAAGAAAGTTACAACAAATTGTGTTGGCAACATGTGGCGAGGCATAATTTTCTACCTTTAAAGAGTGTATCACTATGAAGCACTAGCTTGGAGCTGTTTCTTGTGCTTTGGACTACAGGCTATGGGTTGGGCTGGAAGCGAGACCATTAGGGTTGACAACCCTAAGGAAGACCCCACCACTGATTTGCCAAGATTCTGGAGACCCAACCCCCTAATATTTTTTCCTTTTGCTGCTTGGGGGAGTTGGGGTGGAAAATCCTAATGCCGCATTTCCGTCCTTTTGTGGCATTAAGTTACAGTAACTGGTGCATTAACAATGTTTTAGCAAAGAATATTCAATAATGTGCAAAAGTGGAGTGCAGAGGTTTGCACTACGCTTGCCCTTGTGTCTAACCTTAAGGATGCTATATTCGGATGGATAGCGTACCAGCTCTATCCTACTGAATATAGGGCCATGTCAGGGCAGTGCAAAGATGCATAGCACTGTCCCAACATGAATCTGGGCTGTATTCATCCCATAGGAAAGTGCAGAGAACTGCACACCCAGACCTGATACTGCCAGAAGCCCCCAGCACAATATTAAGCTGGCAACTACAAGTGAGTCCATTGGGCATGCAAAGCACTAAGGGGCCACATGCATGCCCTTTATGGACTCATTTGCTTCGGAAGTGGTGGCAGGTTTGCACCACACCTGTGGCTGCCCGCCACATCAGGCATGGTGACGGGCATTCTTCCCACACTTCAGAAACCTGTTCCTGCACTTGACATGTACTCCCTGGTATCCAGCTCCCTGGTATCCAGTGGCACCACCCACCCTTCGATTCCCATGTTAAGCAGGCTGTTCCTGGTGCTTAGTGGCACCCCCCCCAACTTCCGATCGTTGGACACTGTGTTAAACAGCCTGTTCATGGTGTTTAGTGGCAACCCCCACCCTCTGATCACCTGACAGCATATTAAACAGCCTGTTCCTGGTGTCTAGTGGCACCCCCACCCTCTGATTGCCAGTCACCATTTGTATTTAGGTTTCTCTGCTGTCCAGTGGTACCGCCCCACCTACGGAGGACCAGTCCCGGTGGCTACCAGCACCCCATAGCTAGATACACCCCACCACCCACATTGTGCACACCACCCATCCACCACCTATACCTATAGGGCATGTGTATACTGTCTAATGTATCCTTACTAAGAGGTATTCCTTTTTAAACCCTTATAGTAATTTAGCAATGTAATTTGCAGATGGTCCATCTCTGCCCTTTAGGATACTGCAATACTAAAGCAGATAAATAGATTCACTATACCTTTACCAGTTTGGCCCAATAGATTTGCTTACTGTTTACAAGATCAGTCCCACTACTTATTAAGGACTGATGGTGCCAAAGGCATCACAGGTTCACTCTGCTGTATTCAATTAGCAGAGGAACTCATTAGACTAATCTTTCCCAGCTTTAACTCTGGGTGCTACTAAAAATAAGTTGTAATTATTATGCCATGAAAGATCCATTTTTTACAGAGCAGCCACTTGTAGAGAGAATGAGGAATGACTTACAAAGACTAAAGAGTAATGTAAAAGGAATAAGAACAGAAGCATGCATACTGTCTTCAGTAGAGAGTACGTGCACTCCCTATACAGTACACAAGACTCACGCTTCTGTTCTTATTCCTTTGGACACCAGGTCAACCTAAACACACATGGTGACCGGTGATCAGAGAGGTGCCACTAGTCACCAGAGACAGCCTGTTTAACATGGCAACTGATGACTGGAGGTTGGGGGGTGCCACTAGACACTGGGGACAGATGTATGAACACGGCGACTGGTGATCTGAGGGTGGGGGTGACACTAGACTCCAAAGTCAGCCTGATTAAAATGGTGGCAGGTGATCAGAGGGTTGAAGATCCACTAGTCATCAGGGACAGCCTGTTTAAGACAGCAGCCGTTGATCAGAGGGTGGGGAGGGTGCCACTAGACACCAGGGACACTTTGTTTAACATGGCAACTACAATTGGAGGGTGGGGGTGCAACTATACTCCAGGGGCAGCTGTATGGACATGGTGACTGGAGGATGGAGGGTGAAGGGTGCCACTAGACACCAGGGTCATCCTGATTAACATGGTGGCAGGTGATCAAAGGGTTGGGGGGTGTCACTTACCACCAGGGACTATCTCGACATGACAGGGATGTGCCACTGGACACCAGGGCACGCACTGTTTACAAAGGCTGGGGTTCAATGGGGGGGCGGGGGGCCAGCAGCTGCAGTACCGCAGTCTGCTACCAGAACCTTGCACCTTGTTAAGTTGGGTTTACAAAGGTAATAGCTTGTTCCCCTTCAGGTGGCATTTACCACCTGTGCAAACCTCTCAATATCTCGCTGCACCCATATGCAGGGGACAACCCCCTCATTTGAATGGGCACAACAGTAACTTAGTGTTCAGGTGCTAATGAGTTTTGCCCGCACTGTGGGGGTGTTTTTTTCAACTTCTTCTTTATTATATAATAACAATAGGTCACAGCCATAGCAGTACAGCTACCAAAAAGAACTATTCAGGATTGGGATTGAAATACATCCAAAGGAAAGTTGAAAAAAAAGTATGTACAAAACTTGAAAGTAAATCTTCTACAATGTACCAAAATTATAAAGTTCTATAGCTGTGTCTTGTATTTGAAACTTTCCAAAGGCATCACGGATAAATCCTGACCTATATAAACTGATATCGAAAACCAACTTGGTCATAAATTCATAACTATGTACATTGTCAAACAAATATTAAAATAATTGAGTAATACAGTTCACCTGTGTGGCTGGTGTTCTAGTTAAATATAACAAAAGTAAAAGGTCAAGTTGAGTGACTCTGAATTGCTTAACTCCTCCATAAACAATGTTACAAAACAAACTTACTTTCTTAGAATCAATAACCCCATGCCTGTTGTGATAGTATAGAAGTACCCTTTGTTTTTTCAATGAATTTCATGAAGGGGAGCCAAGCTCCTGTAAATCTATCTGTCTGTAACCTTAACTCTGCAGTGTTTTTTTTCAGTTCAGTAGATGTGTTTAATCAAACCAATCTATTCTGATACTGATATTGTGATGACTTTACCCGCTGTTGCTATAAGAATTCCTAGAAAGGACCTTTGGCTATTATTTCTTTTACCTTTGGGTGAAAGACCTAAAATCAGGTGTCAGAAGTCAGGGTCTTTCATCATACCGACCATCTGTCTATATTTTTGTCCAAGTTCTGCCCAGAATGGATGAATAACTGGACTGTCCCAAAATATGTGATAGTGGGTACCGACCCCCACATCCCCGCTAACATTTATTTGACTTTATTTGTGAATAATATTTTGTATAAGTCAGAGTAAGAAAAAAACGACTAGTTAATTTCCAACGGAATTCCTTCCAGTTGTTTGAAGCTGATGTATAGAATACCCCATGCCAAACCTGCTGCCATTCACGAATCATAAGTGCCTTCCAAGATTCCCCTTCCCACACCCGCTGGGAGTGAAGAGGTGGCAGATCCTGTGAGGAAAAATACGTTTGAATCAGTAAAGAGATATTTTTTGTATGAATCCCTGGGCTGCTTTTTGGATCACCAAGGAGAGAGGGTGAGGATCTTGTTGTGCCTCCTGGAGATGGGAGTCTCTTCTCAGGAATGACACCACCTGTAAGTAGCGAAAGAAATCCACTGCCTCAGGTGAAATTTTGTTTTCATTTCCACAGAGGATTTAATAACTCCTTGGTGGATGAATTAGGAAAAGCAGCATAGCCCCCTCACCCTCCATCTGTGGAAAAAATAATCCAGTTTAGATGGTGTGAAGGGGGCACCGTGGATTATCTGAGTCTGTGAAGTTAATGTCTTTTGTATAAATAAGTCTTCCTTTACCATTTTCCATATTTGATAAAGTTGTCTTGTCCAGGGATTAGACAGTGTTAGTTTAGATATGTTTTTTATGGGGGTCTCTAAACCTTCTCGGGGGGTGTAGACCCAGACTGCCTCTCTGCTCCTGCTCCATCCAAGAATTCTCTGGGTCTTGTCTCAGGAACCAAGGGTCCGATTCCAAGATGAATGGAGTAACTTGCATGCAGTTGTGAGTTATGCCATTCGCCCCTATGCCAGGGACCCTTCGCCACATTCCAGGAGCAACAGGGTCCTGGCACTTGCGACATGTGGGATATGCCAGGTGTAGGCTACCGCCACATGCCTGGCATATACAACCCGCATGTCACAATTTGTGGCCAGTGACAGGCAGCCCGCCTGAAGGCCCCCTCCTCCAGACCACCACGGCACACACCAGGGGGCATGGGTGGGCAGGACAGATGGCACAGGCATCAGTTGAGGTGCACCAGGAATGGACCCCCAAGGGTTCTGCATGATTGGGGGGATAGGGGGCTGGGGTGTGCTTGAGGGGGCTTGGGGGACAGTATGGCACCATTGCAGCAGCGCTGCATGACGACATCCGATGGTGCCAGCCATCAGATGTCACTTAGGGCAGCTCTGAGCTGCAATAAGTCCAGTACGCCACAGCGCATCTCAGAATCGCAACTGCAGCTTAAGACAGCCGCCTTCCTAGAAATGGGTGGAGTTGCTGTTGTAACCCGCAGTTGCACCAGGCGTTGCAGGCTGCAGCGTAGCAGGTGGCATAACCCGCAGTTGTTGCAGCCTGCATCCGTCAAGACATAACTCACCACTTGTAATTCCAACGGGCATAACGCATGGCATAAGTCGTGGGATATGCCATGGAGTTTGGTGTATTCTGCTTTATGCTGGCATAGCCCGTCTTGGAATCGGGCCCCATATCAGTAGTATAAGTTGCGTATCTGGTAATACAGTTCAAGGTTAGGGAGACCCATGCCTCCTTGCTGTTTAGGTCACTGTAAATCTGACCAATGTATTCTGGCTTTCTTCCCTCCCCATACAAATTTGTGTAAAGCCTTATTTATTTTCAACCATTCTGTCCAAGGAAACTTTAAAGGCAGAACTTGAAATAAAAATAGAAAACGTGGTAAAATATTCATGCAAGTAGCATCTATTTTCCTTAATAGGTTGAGAGGGGAGTAGTTCCCATCTTTTAAGGTCTGTTGTTATCTCTTTTATTTATTTATTTATTTATTTATTTATTTATTTATTTATTTATTTATTTATTTATCTCCAGCTCCTGGAGAACTCCTTCCAGCATCCACTAGCTCCCAGTCTCTACCCTCTCCTGTGACTGTTCCTCTCCCCTAGTGCCACCGAGCACCATCTATGGGTCTGAACCCTCTGGATGTAGGGCTGTCCTATCCTACCAGGGTGCTCTATATATAGGGCAAAGTGCCCAGCACATGAGGCGGCTTGCGGAGAGGAAATAAGCCTATGATTGGAGGTGTGGGCTTGGGAAGGTCATGGTGCCATGGTGTCATAGCCTTCATCTATCCCCAGGAAATGTTTTTTTTTTCTTTCCTTTAGTGTACAAGTGTTTCTTGATTCCCGCGGAGTGTGGCTCATTGTCAAGGCAACTTCATGCTGCAACTCTGCCTCCCAACATTTGCAGTGTTGCTACATTGGGTGCCCCTGATGGCCGCCAGAGGCCGCTCCAAGAGCGATCGCATCCCTCACCCTCCCCAGGGAAGAGAGAGCAGTCCTATGGATGCTCAATCTCTTCCCCCTGCTGACCCCTGCGATCCGGACTCATTTTTGAACCCTGGTCACCAGCATGGAGCAAGGTGTGGCATCCAGCGCCTCAACCCTCAGAGCCACCAGGCTGGCTGTTATCTCTTTTATAAGGGTGCCGTAGTTTACTTGGTATAAATGATTAATATTAATTGGAATAAGTATCTATAGATACCTGAATTGAGTCTTGGACCATTTGAAAGAAACCAGATTGGTAAGGGTGGGTGTTTTAATACTCTTATCAAGATAGCTTCTGTTTTTCCCCTCATTTATTTTGAATCCAGATACATGCCCATATTGTTTTAGGATTTGATATATAGTTGGAAAGCAGGTCCCAGAGATACTGTACAACATGGTATCGTTTGCATACAGAGATATCTTGTCCCCCCCCACCCTGATCTCCTCAATACCCGGGTGTGAACGGATCAGTTCTGCCAAAGGCTCAATAATGAGGGCAAAGAGGATTGGGGGAAGCGGGCAACCTTGCCAGGTCTCCTGGCGAATAGGTACAGGGTCTGATATTGTACCATTTACTTTAACCCATGCCATAGGAGTGGAGTAAAGGGTTCCCAACCAATTGCAAAACTGAGTGTCAAAGCCATATTTGGTCAAAGCGGCAAAAGAATTTCCAGTTCAGGGAGTCACGTGATGCGGTGTGCTGTGTAGGACGCCTCTCTGTTTGCTCCGACCTTCCACCTGTTAAATCTCTTTTAAAACCCTGTTTTACAGCGCTATTTACCGCAGACCGCTTGATTTTCACCTTCTTAAACGTTCGTGCCCCCATTATAAGAAGCTGATGGACAAGGAGATGTGGAAAATCGCTTCCAAACATACGCCTCCTGCTACACCCAAGAAGGCCTCTAAAAAAAATAGGGCCTCCTCTTTGCAATCCTCGCTGCCTGTCACTACTGAGAGCCCTGATGCGGATCTCCTTACTCTCTCAAAGTTTTTAGAGGAGTTTCAGCCTTTTAAGGCTGAAATGCAGAATATGGCAGGAGAAATAAAAGGCATCTCAAGCACCCTGGAGGAGCTCTCCAAGAAAACAGCTGATAATGAAGCATGTATACACTCTGTCGAAAGGAAACAGGACAATGCTGAACTGGAGTTAGTGGCCTTGAGGCTAAGGCTAGTGAAGATGGAGAATAAAGTGGAAGATCTGGAGGGGCGCAGTCACCGCAACAATGCGGTAATTATAGGTTTGCCCGAAGGTGAAGAGGGCTCAGACCCCATCAAGTTCATTAAGAATTTCGTGGAGAAGGTGGCAGGCCCTTCCCCCTTTGGAACAAGCTATATCATAGAAAGAGCTCATCGTGCACTACGCCCCCCCTTCCCCGGTTGGAGCCCCCCCCCAGGTCATTCATATTTCGCTTTTAAATTTCCAGGAGTGACAGCATTTTCTTATACAAAGTTAAGGAAGCACAAGATTTGCAATGGGAAGGTAAAAAGCTGAGGGTGGCACAAGATCTGTCTTTATATGTGCGTCAGAAACGAGCCACATTTCACAAATTGGTCCTCAAACTGATTGCAACGGGAATCAAGTTTCGAATGGGCTTTCCTGCAAGGCTTCAAGTTTGCCAGAACGGCTCCTGGGTGACCTACGAGGAAGTGGAGTTGGCAACTGCAGGGCTCAAAGAAGCGCTTCCTGACCTATTTAAGTCTGCATGAGAATCGACCTGGTGCAGTGGGCTATGCTGAGTTTTCCATTGGTGGTGTTGTCTAGCTGCTGCTAATCTACAATTCTCAATAAACTCTCTGGGGCTATGTCGGTGACAAATTGCACATCTGGTTACCTAACTCTATGCTGCAACTCTCATGAAGGGTCTCCTTTCTGATCTAAAAAATGGAAATTTTTCTCCCGATCCGGTTCTCACCCCCAGGACTGCCTAATATTTTGTTGACTCTCTTGTTTTAGCTTTGGCTAAGCCCAGCCTCGTCTTTGGGTTTACAAGCTAGGTGTTAATGGGCTCCTGTGTTTTCCCTCTGGATCTAAATAATGAATGTCTAAGCGGGGTCATTGTGTTCAAGTCAAGTCTCATTCTGACAGAATTGGCAGCTCATTTCCTTAGGGATGATGTCCTGATTTTAAGGCAATGGGGGGGGCAATGCTTAGCTCTCTCGGAGCTTATAATGAGACCCTGTCTGCAACTGTGGTCCCTTCCTGGTCCTTTTAGCAAGGTCTGGTTTCTTCTTGGCTTCCCCCTCCTTTCGCTCCCTAATGCCACTAGGCATTAAATATGGTTAGCCTGAACACCAGACGGAGATCCCGTAATTGCAGACAGGTGGAGATATCAGGGTTCCTGTACGCCTTAATCAGGCGTTTGTCTGTCCCTCTCTTATAACCCTGTTAGAGCGCTGTTCTTGGATGGCTCCTTTTTTTTCAAATTTTCCCTATAAGAGTGAGGTAGTCACTGCTTCTGGTCCAAGCAATGCGGTCTGGACAGTGACCCTGGAGCTCACAGACTCTCCCTTATTTCAAAGAAGACAGTAATGGCCTGCTCACTCTCTGTTTCTTATGCCTATTGTTCGCGGGCTGCGCCTCAAGAGGGTGTCTAAGGTTATTATTTCCACATATGATGCAAGTTTTTTACTCACTTCACACACTGTGGACCATGTTGATGCATGGTTCATGGGGTTTCAGCAGGGAGGGTTACTTTCTCTAAGGGGCTCGTGCAGCTAATTCCCCTGTATTATTAAGGGGTGATGTTAAGCAGTAAGAATTGGGGATGTGTTATTCTCTATGGAGTGTTCTGGATATGAAGGGGTATTCTTGTTCTTGTTTCCTGGTTCACGAGGGCGGGGAGGTTGGAGGAAGAGGGACTTTTCAGACTGTCGTTCATCATGTACCATGCAAAGAGGGTGGGTGTGGGGCGGGGGTTTCAGGGGCGGATCGGGGAAAGGACTCAGTACTGGCAGAGTTGGGGGGAGGGTAGAACAACCCAGCGGATACCATGTTTGGAGTAGTACTGATGTGAAACATAAACACAAGCTGTGCTTCGTAAGATTTCTGACTGGCAACATGGGTGATGGCTAGAAGCATTCAATTTATCAGTTGGAACGTTAAAGGGGTGAGGCATAAAACTAAGCAATATAAAATCCTGAAGCATTTAAACCATCTGAAGGCAGAAATTATGTTTTTGCAGGAGACACACCTGCTCAAGAGGGAGGCTGACAAAATGAGATGGCAACAGATTGGGCAGATGTTTGCGGCGGAGGGCACGACCCACAGTAGAGGGGTCATGATCCTTTTGCATAGGTTGGTTCCGTTCAAACCTCTCCAAGTTATATCTGATCCTTTGGGCAGATTCCTGTTTGTAAAAGGCAGACTGCATACCCTGGACATTGTCTTGGGTGCTATCTATGGCCCTAATGTAGACTCCCCAATTTTTTTTTGTTCAGATAATAGAAGCCTTAACTCCATTTTTGGATACCCCCATGGTCATAGGGGGTGACTTTAATCTTGTTTCTGATCAGGCTCTAGACAGATCAGGTCAATCCCGTCAAGGTCTCTCTCCAGCACAAAAAGCTTTTAGGGATCTGATGGACTCTGCAGGTCTTTGTGATATCTGGCGTGTATTATATCCCAATACAAGGGAGTACACTTTTGTTTCCCCGGTGCATGCAACTTCCTCGAGGATTGATTATATCCTCATTTCTCAAACTCTTTTACCAGGGGTTATAAGCTCTAGTATTGTCTCAGGGCCCCCGTCAGATCACTCTGTGGTCACCTGCCTAATAGCCCTAGCTTCCTTGCCAAATAAAGGGAGAAGGTGGAAGTTGAATAACCAAATTTTGAAGGAGCCGAAGACGGTTCAATATATAATATCCCAAACAGAGCAGTTTACTGCTACCAATTCTAACTCCATAGGGAAGCCTGCTATGGTATGGGGTGCTTGTAAAGCATATTTAAGGGGGATTATAATTGGCCTAACATCGAAAAGGAAAAGAGAGAGGGCATCTCGGATTTCTGATCTTTTCTCTCAGATTAGGGGTATGGAGACTGCTCTCTCTCCATCTTCCTCAGAGACATTTAAACAAGATTTAACGAAATTGAGAGAAGCCTACCTAGCTATGTTGATGGAGCAAGTCGAATTTGCAATTTTGAAAACAAAAGCTACTGTATATATACTGATCAGGGAGAGAAGGTAGGCAGAATGTTAGCGTTGCGTATTAAACAACAGGAATCTGCCAGATTCATTCCTGCAGTCCACTCCCCCAAAGACAACTCCCTTAGGGTCTTACCCTCAGAGATAGAGGAGGAGATTACAAATTATTTCAAGGATTTATATGGCCCTATGGCTAACCCCATCTAAGGACAGACTCTATGAATATCTGAGTGATTTACAATTGCCATCTCTTACACAATCCCAGCAGAAAGTTTTGGAATCTCCTATCTCTGAGGGCGAGATTGAAAAGGTAATTAACTCTCTTCCACCTGATAAATCTCCGGGCCCTGATGGGTTTACCTCCAACTTTTACAAAGTTTTTTCTAAGCAATTGATTCCCATTCTGTTACTGCTTTTTCAGGCTATCCTCTCCAGTCAAGTATCCGATCCCTCCCTTTTCGAGGCGTTGATTGTTCTGCTGCCCAAGCCGGACAGACCGTCTGACCAGGTCTCAAGTTATAGGCCGATCTCCCTTCTCAACCATGATATTAAAATTCTGGCAAGATTACTAGCCGACCGTCTGGAGGCAGTACTTCCCTTTCTAATAGGGGCAGAACAGGTTGGTTTTATGAAAGGGAGATCATCGGTTGATCATCTGAAGACCCTGTCTCACATCTTCCTGGCATCCAAGGATGCTTCTCATCCAATGGTCCTGATTTCCTTGGATGCCGAGAAGGCGTTTGACAGAGTCCACTGGGACTATTTGTTCGTTACGATGGAGGTTTTCGGTTTCCCTATGAAATTCCGGAATTGGGCTAGTTCGTTATACAAGTTCCCCTCTGCCAGAATCTCCTGTAATGGGGTTGTCTCTAGTCCCTTTAAACTGCATGTGGAGACCAGACAAGGGTGCCCTCTATCTCCCCTTCTCTTTAATATTTACTTAGAGCCTCTTAATAGGATGTTATCAGGTGCCCAGGGCATTTCGGGTATATCTCTAGGTGAGCAGGTGGTTAAAGTTGCGGCCTATGCAGATGATCTCCTGCTGCAAGTAACACACCCACTCACATCTATTCCCACTATTCTAAAGTTAATAGATGACTTCAGCAAGGTCTCAAACTATAAACTTAATGTAGGAAAGACTGTAGTTTTTCCTCTTAATCATAGGGTATACAAACGACATTATCGCGTTTAGGCTCACTTGGAAGTCTGACTATATTAAATACCTGGGGCTCCTTTTAACTCGGAATGCAGCACAGCTCAGACAACTAAATATTGATGCACTGGTACATAAAATAGACCTAGACTTTCACAGATGGACCCTAATTCCCCTTTCTCTTTGGGGCAGAATTAATTTAATCAAAATGAACGTATTCCCTCATTTGTTCTACCCCCTCAACATGCTAAAGATATGGCTCCCCCTGTCCTGGGTCAAAAAAGTGCACAATATGATCTCAACTTTTATATGGGGTGATAAGAAGGCTAGGATGGCATTCCATAAATTAGCTGCCCCAAAAGCTAAAGGAGGATTAAGGTTTCCCCATATTGGGCTATACTATTGGGCCAGCCAGGCCAACAAGTATCTCAGATGGTTGACCACGGATCAATTGTCCACAGCAGCCACGTACACCCCGACCTGGTTAGCCATCCAGTCCACTTCCATAAAAAAACATGGCCTTTCCCCTGCTGCATTGTTATACACCAAGGCTAGTTCCCTACCTGAATCTTGGGAGCTTAAGCAACAGGTTGGTAGAAAAGAGGCCAGGAGTTATATTTTGTTTTAAACTGAAATATTTGAATAGTTTGTTAGTGAAATTAGTTCTATGTGTTAAAAATTATTACCTTGAATTTGAACTGATACTTGGGCTGTGATATTGTAGGTTTGGGGATAGATGTTTGGCAGGGAAAATTAGAAGGTAATTTAAATGTGTTGTTTGCCTGGTGTTTCTTAAATTTCTTAAATTTTCTTTAAGTTTCTTAAATACTGAAAAGCCACTGGGGGTTGGGATTGAAGGGCTGAGTATTTCTGTTTGGGACTGAAATTTGAAGCAACAGGAGTTGGTGGGCCTGTGACATCATACGGTACCTGGAGTCTGCTTACACACACTGTTAGTGGGACTGAGCACATACTGGACTGTATGTGTTTGTGAGACTTGGAACTTTGTTGGTGGGGTTGAAATTGGGTTTGTAAATAACTACAGTCAGTATAGAGAGAAACTGTACTCCAAGGGAAAGGGACTGAGAAAAGGGGGTGTGCTATTATAAACAGAGGGGGATAATCAGGGTGGCCATATTCCACCATGGCAGGCATCTTCGGAAGGGTTGTAGGCTGCACAGGCTGTGGGATGGCAATAATTCTAAATTGGGCCTGGAGAGAGGGAGGCTGCCCACTCTGTGAGACAGCTATCTTGTATCAGGAGTGAGGTATATTGGTTAAGGAGTAAGCTGAGGGAGCTGGGGGGTGTCCAGGATGGAGTGTGGATATGGGCAGCAGAAGGGTGGGGCTGAGGGAGGCTGGGGCAACGCTCCTGAATACAGGACATTATGCTACAGCAAGCAGAAGGGGGATATTAGGGACAGAGGACCCTTAGATAGGGAAGTTGATGCTAAGGGAAAGCGTACAGGGTGAAAATTCTGAATTCAAGGAGACTGGAGGGAAGAGTCAGGAGGGGCTGTGTGGAGCCTACAAACAGCAGACTGTGGGAAGGGAGCTCCTAAGGTGAACAGTGCAAGAGAGGAAGAAGAGGTCAGTTTAGAGATGCAGTCAGGAAACTCGGTCACTTGATGGAGGCTGACATAGAGTGTCACAATAAATTTGAGATACTAAGCATCCTAGAGGGAGGAAGGGTTGGTGGAAATGAGGAAACTTATACAGAGGCCGGGAGGAGTCAGATACCCATAGGGCATCACAGAACAGCTATGGAAAGGATAGACATAGTCCCAGAGGGAGAAGGGGAAACATATATGTTAAGCAAATGGGGGAGATGCAACATATTCCAGACATGAGGGAGGAGAGCATGATTGGAGATGAACTGGGAGACAAGGAGGTGGGAGAGGAGCCCCCCTTCAGCAGGAAGGTCAGTACCAAGGATGGGGCCCTAGCTAAAGGGGACCCACAGAGAGCCTCTGGAGACAGGGGTACTATTACAAGGGGGGGGATGAGGGTGCGGGGAAGGGAAACCATCAGGGCCAGGATAAATGGTTCAGATAAGAGAGGGTTAAAGGGACACCTATTAGAGGGGTTTGAGTTAAGTGGGCAAAATAGCAAGGGAGGCAGAAAGGGGAGGGTGACAAGGGGTCTCTAATAAGGCAGGAAGACTCCCATGAAGTGCGATCATGAATAAAGTGGGGAGGGGGCTGAGAGGGCATAGTGGAGGTAACCATAAGGATGATGGCGGTGTTAAGGTTCTGTTACTGGGAGACTCGATGATTAGGGGTATCCATTGGGAGGGACAGGGGGTGGATGCCATAGCCAGGTGAAGGTAGTGAGTATCTCTGGGCTGACAGTGCACAGAGCAAAGTTCATGGTGTATGAAATGGTTAGGGATTGTGGAGGGAAACCGGATTTCTTGGTGCATTTGGGAACTAATGATCTAGAGGGAAATAGCATTTTGGAAATCCAAGCAAGGTTCCAAGAACTTGCCAGAGTCTGTCGGGATAATGGATGCAACATTTCCTTTTCGGAGATATTGCCAGTACCAAAGGCCTCAGTGGAGAAAAAAATGAAGCTCACAGAGGTTAATGAATGGCTCAGGAAGTGGGGTGAAGAGAATGGGTTGGGGTGTTAGGAACTGGAATGGAGTTTGGGAGGATAAGGGACTATATGCCAAGGACAGGTTTCATCTTGCCCCATTAGGGAAGGAAGTCCTTAAACAGGGATGGCTGACTACATACAAGAAAGGTGGGGTTTAAACTTGTAAGGGGAAGGGATATGGAGGGGCTGACGAAGCCCTCCCTCCAGATGAGGGAGTAGCCTTCAAGCCCAAGGGGAGGGAAACAGACTGGAGGTGGAGGTTTCAGGAGGAGCAGGGAAGGATGGAGTATAAGGAATCTGGGTGGGGTTCGCAAAAGGATCAGGGATAAGGGGTGGGGGTTAGTGTTAGTAAATGCCAGGAGCTTGGGAAACAAGTTGCCAGAGTTCCAGGCCATGCTGTTCGGGGGTGGCTGTGGCGGCAGTCACGGAAACGTACAACAAAACCATGACTGGGACCTAAATGTACGGGGTACACTATGCTTAGGGAAGGATAGAAAGGAGGGCAGAGGGGTGGAGTGGCTATGTTCATTAGAGATGACATAGAAATTACTATGGTAGAAGAGGCAGAGGAAACGGGAGGCCTTTATGGGTCACCTTACGATCCCCAGCAGGAGATAAGGTCAAGCTGGGAGTAGCATATAGGCCCCCCGGGATAAGTGATGTTCTAGAGGATGGTTTGCTGGACAACATCATTGCCCAGTGTGGACCAAAAGGGGAAGGAGTGGTGTTGATGGGGGACCTTAATATGCCAGGTACAAACTGGGGAACCATGTCCTCTAAGGTGGCCAGGCAGAGGCTGCTGGATGGCTTCCAGGATGTGTTCTAACACAGCATGTGATGGAGCCCACAAGGGAGGGCATGTCCTGGATGTGGTTCTGGCAGATGGGGATCTGGTAAGGGACATGGTTGTACAGGACCCCTGACTGGGAGTGACCACAATACTGTCTGGTTTCAAATAAGCATTGGGGAGTGGGGTGAGATCTAGGACACTGGCAGTGGACTTCAGGGGGCAGACTTTATGGGCATGGGAAATATTCTCAAGGATCACTTGAAGGATTACCTCAACAACAAGTGTGGAAAGGAGATGGGAGGTCATAAAACGGGACTTCATGAGGCAGTCAGGATCTCGCTAAGTTGAAGCGTAAGGGAGCAAGGTCACATAAACCATGCTGGTGGTCCAGTGAGGTCCAGGTAGCAGTCAGAGAAAAGAAGGGCTTACAAAAATATAAAACAACAAGAGGATAGGATAGGAAATGTACCAGCTTGCATCTAGAAAAGTCACCCGTATGGTGAGGGGACTAAGTCAGTAAAGAGCAACGGCTGGCACAGGGGACACATGGAGGGAAAGGGTTCTTCCAGTACATTGGGGAGCGGAGAAAAACTAAGGGCCATCTCAGCAGATTGAGATCAGAAGGAGGGTGGGTGGAAGAGGCGAGGACCAGGCAGAGGTATTTACAGTACTTTGCTCTGTGTTCACTAGGGAGGGGATGGGATATCTACAAAGCAAGGCACAAAGGGATAGAAAGCGGTAGGGAGTGGGATCAGGGGAGCAAACAGAAATGGAGCAAAGGAGGAAAGGTTACCCCAGGGTGTCACATCTGGATAAGGATAAAAAGACCAGTAAGGTGGAGGGACGGATGATGCCATCCCACCAAAGGTGTGGTTTGCCCTCAAGGCCCTAAAGAAAGACAAATCTCCTGGGCCGGATGGCATTCATCCGAGAGTACTATAGGAATTGGCGGACATACTGGCTGCACCCTGGCGGAGCTTTTCAACAGGTCACTTGAGACAGGGAGGTACCTAGGTTGGCGAGAGGCACATGGTACCAATCCATAAAGGGGTTGAAGGAAGTACAGGAAACTATAGACCCATCAGTTTAACCTCGGTGGTGGGAAAATTAATGGAGAGTATACTAAAGGAACGATTGGGGTTTACTTGGAGGAGGTGGGAGGTCTGGATGATCGGCAGCATGGGTTTGTGCCAGGTAGATCATGTCAAACCAACCTTGTGGAGTTCTATGAATGGGTAACATCAGAACTGGACAGAGGTAAGCCTGTGGATGTATTATTCTTGGACTTCAGCAAGGCGTTTGACTCTGTCCCCACAATGGTCTGGTGGAGAAACTGATGGGGTTAGGAGTAGGCCCTTTGATGGTCAGATGGATTGAAAACTGGATAGCTGGACGCACTCAGAGAGTAGTGGTCTGTGGGGAGCTCTCAACCCTACAGAGGTTGGTAGTGGGGTACCACAGGGCTCGGTCCTGGGTCCAATCCTGTTTAATGCATACATATCAGACATCAGGGATGGTATAGGGTGTGAAATGAGTCTCTTCTGGATGACTCCAAGATGGGAGCAGTAGTTGAGGGAGAACAGGGAGGTTGGCCTGCAAGGACCTGACACCCTGGAAAGCTGGGCTCACATGGAAATTAAATTTAATATCACCAAGTGCAAGGTGTTGCATCTTGGTCGGGGAAACCTAAACACAGGTACACCCTGGGAGGAGGTGCTGGAAGCCTCAACAGGGGAAAAAGACCTAGGGGTCATGGTGGATACATGTATGAATAACACTGAGCAGTGCAGGAGAGCAGCAAGGAAAACAGGATGTTGGGATGCATCACAAGGGGATCACCTCTAGGAGCAAGGAAGTGATTCTGCCGCTGTACAATGGACTGGTTAGACCACACCTTGAGTACTGTGTACAGTACTGGAGACCACACTTGAAGAGGGACATACAGCTCCTGGAGAGGGTACAGAGGAGGGCAACAAAGATGATACGAGGGCTAGGGATTTGACTTACGAGGACAGACTTGAGGAGCTCTGCCTGTTTTCATTGGAGGAGAGAGAGACAGGGGGACATGATTGAGGTCTTCAAGTACCTCAAGGGAATAAATAGGGTAAACATGGAGGGATCTTTAGACTAAAGCAGAGAGGCATCACCAGAGGGCATGGTTTGAAGTTGGAAGGTGGAAGGGTGAGGGGGGGAAAGAGGAGGAGGTTTTTCACTGAGAGGGTGGTGGACCCTTGGAATGCTCTGCCTGGTGAGCTGGTTCAGAGATCCACAGTGGAGAGCTTTAAGAGAGGGTGGGACAGACACAGAAAGTGGATGTATCAGATGATGGCCTGTCCCGGGGGGGTGGGGATGGATGATAGGGGTTTCTGGAGCACAAGGGATGGGAGGGTCTCGGCACCCAACTAAGGATCTAGGTTCGAGCAGACTTGATAGACCATAAGGCCTAATCTGCTGGCAAATAGTATGTTAGTATGTTAGTATCTCTACGCAGATCCCCTATAGCTGTTTCAGTCAGGGTTCATACTCAGTTTTGCGCATTTCTGAGATATAAGAATCTCAAGGATTTATTTCAACCCTTGATAGGTAACCCTAATTTTTTACTAGACGGTAAGCCCCTCCCAGCTAGTTGGCTCCCTCAGATAGGAGATTGCCGTCTTGATGAGCTTATAACACCCAACAGTCAATGGGGTTCTTCAGCTGACATTATGCACAAGTTTATGATACCTCGCATAAGAATTTTCAAGATTTTCCAGCTTTGTCATCTCCTGGTTAAGGTAATGGGTTCGACTCCCCCCCTCTGGCAACCCATATCAGTTTCCAAGCTACCTTAACGGAGTTGGCGGGTTCGGCCCATGCTGTATCCAAAATACACAGTGCTCTATTTACCTGGGTCTATCCTGATAACTATGCTCCCGTCACCTTTTGGGCCTCTCTCTTCCAGGGCAGAGACCTGGACTGGCCTGTCCTGTGGCAAAGTTGTCATAAGTTCCTCAAGAAGGATAGACTTAGATTAATGCAATTCAAAATTTTGCACAATATTTACTATTCTCCGCAGAGGCTTGCCAGACTGGGTTTGGTGTCCTCTCCTCTTTGCACAAGATGTCAGTCACAAGAAGGAAACCTTCTTCATATATTCTGGAGCTGTTCTAAAGTTGTCCCACTCTGGACTATGATTAAACAGTGTGCTGACCCTCTTTTAGGGCTCTCAGACTTGTTCACCCCGAAATATGTCTTCTTGTGGATTTCTCCTCCATTTCGGTGGTGAACAGGAAGTATTACATAGCTTTAATGTCGTTGTCTGTCAAAAAAGTGGTGTTAAGACACTGGAAAGATACGGAGGTACCAACATATGTTGAATGGCTTCGGAGTTACTTAGAATCTCAGAACAGAAAGGACTATTGCCAGTCTATACAACAAAAAAAAGAAGTTTGATAGGATTTGGGGCCCATTACAAACTCTCTATGCATTACAGGTTTAAGCATCATTAGGCCATATCCACAGGTACCGTGCTAAATGTATAAGGATGCACTGGGTTGTTTGGGGCTGGTGTTGGGCAGGGGGAAGGGCAGAGTGAATCATCCTGTACTTTGTATGTATGAGGTTCATGTTTTATACTGTTATGATTCATTCTCTGTATTGGAAACTTTAATAAAATTTGAATTTGGGAAAAAAAAAAAAATTTCCAGTTCAGGTGATCAAATGCCTTCTTGGCATCAATAGTGATCGCTATCTGAGTTTCCTTTGTGTGTTGACCATATTGAACTATATTTAGATGGTGTTTAATATTGTCCAATAAATGGTGATTTGGAATAAATGCAGTTTTGTAGGGGTGATTTAAATTTCTAATAAATTTGTTGATCCTATTTGCCAAAATGTTTGTGAAAATCTTTAAGTCAACATTTTAGAGGGAAACTGGGTGATAGGACTCACAATATTCCCCTGGTTTTTCTAGTTTAGGGATCACTGTAATAAAGGCCGATTTCCAAGAATCTGGTAAGTCACACTGTTCTTGGCACAAAGTAAACACCTCCACCAGAAGGAGAGTAAGCTGTTCTTGAAAAGCTTGATAAAATTTGGCATTAAAACCATCTGGGCCAGGTGATTTGCCTATGGCCACGTGAGAGATTACCTGGAAGATTTCTGTATGAGTAATGGGGACATCAAGCATATTATGTTCTGCTTCAGTAAGCATGGGAAGAGTAACCTGCACCTGATGATCAGAGATTTCATCTGTGGTGGGGTCCTCTAGGGTGTTAGGATTATTACAAGGTGCTGAAGGAGAGACTGGGGGAACATCTGGTTGTCAATGGACTACAGGACCCAAAGAAGCATGGTTTCACCAGGGGGAGGTCACGTCAGACCAACCTTGTTGAATTTTTTGACTGGGTGACTAGGGAGGTGGATCAGGGGAGGGCAGTGGACATGGCCTATCTGGACTTCAGCAAGGCCTTTGACACTGTGCCCACAGAAGACTATTACACAAACTGGGGAATATGGTGTGGGCAGGACAGTGTGGTGGGTGGTAACTGGTTCGGCCAGCAGGGACACAGAGGGTGGTGGTAAGTTATTGTCACTCCAATAGGGAAGAGTGACCAGTGGGTACCACAGGATCAGTGCTGGGACTGGTCCTATTCATATCTTCATCAGTGACATTGCGCAGGACCTAGAAGGCAGAATTTCACTGTTCGCTGATGACACAAACCTCTGTAACAGAGTAGACACACCAGAGGGTGTAGACAGAATGAGAAGGGACCTGCAGAAACTTGAAGAATGGTCAGGGGTTTGGCAGTTGAAATTCAATGCAAAGAAGTGCAAGGTAGTGCATATGGGGCACAAAAACCCTGGCACAATATATCAGTTGGGGGGGTGAGGATATAGCATGCACCAAGCAGGAAAGGGATCTTGGGGTTATCATCTCTGATGACCTCAAGGTAGGGAAATAGTGTGACAAGGCAGCAGGTAAAGCAAATAGAATGCTGGGATGCATTGGTAGGGGCATCACCAGCAGGAAAAGGCAGGTCATAATTCCACTATACAAGACACTAGTGAGGCCCCACCTGGAGTACAGTATACAGTTCTGGAGACCTTACCTATGTAAGGACATAGACAGGGTAGAGAAGTTTCAGAGGAGGGCAACAAAGATGGTACATGGATTGCATCACAAGTTCTTTGTGGACAGGTTGAAGGAACTGAACATGTACTCTCTGGAGGAGAGGAGGGAGACAGGGGATATGATAGAGACATACAAGTATCTTACAGGGAGGAACAGGGTGCAGGAATACACTATTTTTAAGCAAAAGAGATGTTCCAGGACTAGAGGGCATGGGGATGAAGTTGGCGGGAGGATGATTCAGAGGAAACGTGAGGAAGACTTTCTTCACAGAACGGGTGGTGGACAAGTGGAACACCCTGCCAGAGGAAGTGGTGGGGGCTGAAACAATCACAGAATTTAAGAATGCATGGGATAAACATAAAAGAATTCTGGAGGTCAAGGGTAAGGGACAACAGACTTCTAGGAAAACATAAACTGAACTTACAAGCTCAAATGGGCACACTGGGTTGGCCATAGGCCCTTATCTGCCAACACTGTCTATGTATCTATGTATGTAATACTTCTGAAAAGCATTGGCTATGTTCTGTGGGGTATAGGCCTTGTGGGTATCAACTCCCTGCTTTTCTTAAATAACCTTAACTGATCTCTTCATTTGGGCCCTGCGTATTCTAAAGGCTAGTAGATGGCCTGTTCTATTACCATGATTGTAATATTTTTTGGTGACAAAACGCAAATTGCCTTCAATTTTCTCATCCCATAAGTTTTGTAAACCTTTACGGACTTTCTGTAACTCATGGTATACTATCGATGAGTTTGTTTGTGCTGTTGTTCAAGTTTACCTAATTCTATTTCCAATTTTTATTGCTTTTCTAATTTTTGTAGTTTGAGCTTTGAGGAAAAGAAGATAGTAATAATCCCATGCAGTGTGGTCTTTAAGGCATCCCAGCAACATTTTGGTTTTGTTTCTGAATTTAAATTGTGCACTAGAAAGTCTGCCATTGTGTCCTTCATGAGCTGGCAGAACTCTTCTTTATTTAATAAAGATGGATTCATCCTCCAGGAAGACTTCTTAGTCCCATTCCCCAATTGGATTTCAAGGGCCACTGCGGAGTGATCTGATAATACCTTTGGATGTATGGTACTTGCTTTGATTTTATGTAGGTCTAGGGCACTACCCCAAAAATGGTAAATTCTAGAGTAAGACTTGTGCAAATTTCAATAAAAGGTATAATCCTTAACTGATTGATGGAATTCCCTCCATATGTCTACGAGGGCTAATTCACACATTCCCCTTTAACAGCTTTACCCATTAGATGGTTAGTGGTGACTGAAAGGGAGGAGTGATACCACTGTGGATCAGTGACACAATTGAAGTCCCCCCCACCAAACAAAATCATGCCCTTCCCCAAACCTATTTTAGAGAATAATCTCTTAAAAAATTCTGGAGAATCTTGATTAGGAGTATAAAGGTTAATCAAGTGGGTTTTTTTGTGAAAAAAGAATACCCGAAACTATAACCACTACCATGTTCTGCTACTTCTGAATGGGTGACCTCGGGGGGTAAATTCCTTCGAATAAGAATGACTACCCCTGCTTTTTGCCAGATGGATGTGAGGTGTCAAAGACCTGGTTGACCCACACTCTATGTAGTTTTAAATGTTCACCCTCCGAGAGTCTGGTCTCCTGGAGGAACCCAATATCTGTGTGAAGGTGCTTAAGATAGGTTAACATTTAAGTTCTCTTAACTGGGAAGTTAATGCCTTGTACTTTTAAGAAGGCAATCTTTAGGGACCCCATAATGAAAAAAAATGATAACTGCAACGAAAACTGTCCCTCCGTTTCCTATATACCCCCTTGTCCCCTGAGGTCACCGCACAATCCAAACCCAGATTAGAATCACTCTGCCTCCTTAAATGCTGTAAATGCAAAACAAAAACTTGAACTATATACACATTTTCCTGGACAACTGGTGCAGTGTATTTTAAATTAACAGAGAAGTTAACCATTACTTGTAACACAGTGAACTTGTACTTCCAAGGTGTAAGAAGTAGTATCCCCTCTTGGTGCCTGAGTGGAAGTAGCAGTGGCTACTGAGCTTACTAACTAAGCAAGCCTGACCCATCATTGACAGGTCAGTTAATGTCACAGGTTGCTTACTACTTGGCGGTATCATACTAACATACTAAAATGTCAGCAGAATAGGCCTAATGGTCTTTTGTGTCTGCTCATTTGGTCAGCCCCCACCCTGGGAGCTAACCTTGCTGCCCCCCCATCTCCCTCTCTGGCTTCTCCCTTCCCAGTCCCAGATATTCTCGCTACACTGGTTTTTGCTTCCAGAACCCTTCCCCTGTACCTGTCCCACCCCTTCTTGAACCCCTCCACCATCTCTGCCTCCACCAGCCCCCTGGGCAGCACATTCCATGGCTCCACCACCCTCTCAGTGAAGTAGCACCTCCTCTTTTCTCCTCCTTTATCCCCTGAATCTCCCCCCCTCCAGCTTCCACCCATGCTCTCTAGTTGCCCCCCTCCTTCCTTCAGAGCACCCTGACTGCTCCTCCATTATTTACCCCCTTCATGCACCTGAAGACCTCTATCATGTCCCCCTAGTCCCTTCTCTATTCCAATGTGTACATATTTAGCTCTTCGAGCCTTTCCCCATAGGTCCTATCCCCCAAGCCCCAAATCATTTTGGTTGTCCTCCTCTGGAGTTCAATGTCCCTCTTTAAATGTGGCCTCCAAAACTGCACACAGTACTCGAGGTGCGGCCTCACCAAGCAGTTATACAGTGGGAGTATCACTTCCATCCTTCTGGAGGTGATCCCCCTAGCGATGCATCCAAGCATCCTGTTGGCCTTTGCCGCTGCCCTCCTACAAGTCTCTGAATTGTTCATCTTGACATCCACCACTACCCCCAGGTCCCTCTCAGCCATCGAGACTTGTAGCATCCCCCCCCGGGTGTACACTTGGCTCGTGTTTCTGGCTCCCAGGTGCAGTACCTTGCATTTCCCTGCATTGAACCTCATCTTCCATTTTCTAGACCACCTTTCCAGAGCCTCCAGGTCCCCCTGTAGGGCCACCCTCCCCTCCTCCCCATCCACCACCGCCCCCAGTTTTGAGTCATCCAGAAAGAGACTCATCTCACTCCTGATACCCTTCCTTATGTCAGAGACATAGGCATTGAACAGGAGGGGCCCAAGAACTGATCCCTGAGGGACTCCACTAATAACCCTCCTTGGGGATGAGTCTATCCCACCAATCCAGTCCTGGAGCCAATTGCCTATCCGTCTGATCATCTGGTTCCATACCACCATTTCTCCCAGCTTATCCAACAGGCCCCCATGAGGAACAGAGTCAAATGCCTTGCTGAAGTCAAGAAAGAGGATGTCCACTGGTCTACCCAGGTCCAAGGCACTCATCACCCAGTCATAGAACTCCACAAGGTTTGTCTGACATGATTTCCCCAGGACAAATCCATGCTGTCTATCGTCCAGGCACCCCAACTTTTCCAGGTTCCCCCTAGTCTTTCCTTAACAATGCCCTCCATCACCTTGCTCAGCACTGATGTCAGGCTGATGGGTCTGTAGTTCCCTGCCACCTCCCTTGATCCCCCCCCTTGTGGATAGGTACTACATGCACCACCTTCCAGTCCTGGGGCACCCACCCTGTCCTCAGAGAGATGCTGAAGAGCTCTGCCAGGGGTTTCACCAGGACATCTGCCAGGTCCTTCAGCACTCTGGGATGTAATTTATCCGGCCCTGGTGCTTTCTCTGTCTTAAGGGACCTGAGGGCTTCCCTCACTTTCTCTGCCATGATTTCCACCTCCGCTACCTCGTCCCCCTGCTTTGCCTTCCCCTCACTTGCCAGTGATGCCCCCAGACCCTCCGATCGGTAATGGTCCCCAGTTTCACCGTCTCCTCCCATATATGATGCAGCTCCATTTTCATTGGTGAAAACTGAGGCGAAGTACTCATTTAGTATCTCAGCCTGCTCTTCCGGGTCTTGTGCCCATCCCTCCCCTGTTTTAATCCTGATAATCTGCCCCTTCACCCTTCATTTTTCCCCAGTGTATCTAAAGAACCCCATGTTCCCTCTCCTAATTTCCCTGGCCAGGTTCTGTTCCTTCCTTGCCTTAGCCGCCCTCACCACCTAGTGGCCCTTCTGGCCATCAGCTCATACTACCCTCAATCCCTTTCACTCCTTGAGCACTTGAATTGCCTATAGGCTGCCTTCTTTCCCCTCACCACCTTCTGAACCTCCCTGGTCCATCAGAAGGGTTTTTGGGCCCTACCGCATTTTCGTCTTACTCTTGTGCAGGTGCTGCTAGCATCCTGCACCCCCGTCGTGATGATTTCCCACCTACTGTCAGAGTCCATGTCTGACCCAATCCCATCCAAGTGCTCCTTAAGGATCCTTCTGATTTCCTTGAAATCCGCCCCCTGAAGTGAGTTACCTCCGTCTTTGTGCAGCCTTCTACCCCTCCTAGGTTCAGGCTGAACCAGACCATGGCATGGTCGCTCCCCAACAGCGGGTTCCTTACCTCCAGGCTCCCAATCTGGTCACTATCTACCAGGACCACATCCAATATCCGCTGCTCCCTGGTCGGTTCCCCCACCTGCTGAGTTAGGAACACATCCTGAAAGACATCCAACAACCTCTGTTCCCTGGCCACTGAGGCTATCACAGTCTCCCCGTCTGTTCCTGGCATGTTTAAGTCCCCCAACACCACCACCCTTCCCCTTCCCAATCTGCAATGTCTCCGAACATCTGCCACCAGACTCTCCTCCATCTCCTCCAACAGCATAGGGGGTCTATACACCACTCCTATTTTTACTTTCTTGCCCCCTCTTGTTATCAAGGTGACCCAAATCACCTCTACAGTTCCCTCCTCCTTCTCCACTCCTCCTATGTCAATGCAGTTTTTGACTATTATTCTACCCCTCCTCCCCTTTCCTCCACCCTGTCCTTCCTGAACATCGTGTAACCCTCCAGGTTCAGGTCCCAGTCATGTCCTGTGGTGGCCCAGGTCTCAGTGACTGCTGCCACATCCATCGCTCCCTCAGTTAGCATCACTTGGAGCTCAGGCATTTTATTGCCCAAGCTCCTAGCATTTAGCAGGACTACCTTCCACCCTTTCCCTATACTTCCATTTCCCCTGTTCATGTTCCCTTGGGGATTCCATTTTCCCCTGGTCTGTACTTTACCAGTCAGCCTTTTCCCACCTTCCTCCAGCTCCCCAGGGGGGTGGAGACAGAGTCCCTCCTTTATTGGACCCCCCTCAACAGCCTTTTCTCCCATCCCTCCCCCCTTCACAAGTTTAAACCCTACTTTTCACCAATGAACCCCTCTATTTTCAACTTAAGGATTTCCCTTCCCTCCAAATTGAGATGAAGCCTATCTCTAGCATACAGCTCCTTATCCTCCCAGGTCTCCCCCCAATCCTCCATCAACCCATACCCTCTGGCCTCACACCACTTCTTGAGCCACTGGTTTATCACCCTAATCTTCCTTTTGTGTTCCCCACTAGCCCTTGGCACCGGCAGGATTTCTGAGAAGGAAATTGCACATCCTATATCATGACAGACCCTGGCAATCTCCCAGAACCTTGCCTGTATCTCTAGCTCACTATTTCCCTCAATGTCATTGGTACCCAGGTGAACCAGTATGTCTGGGGAACCTCCACAGTCCTTTGCCAGCTGATATACCTCATGCTTGACCCTGAGTACCGTTAGTCCATGAAGCATTTTGTTCTAACTGGGCAGGTTTCTCTGTCCCTATCCCATTTGATCCCCTGATCATGGAATCACCCAACAGGTGCACTCTGGCCACCCCTTTTCCTCCATTCCCCTTCCCTTCCATGTCCCTCATCCTTTCTACTGGCCCCCCCCAGCCGGCTCCTTGATCCTCCCCCTATCTGGGTGCCACCTGCTATCCCCTCCTTATTTACCCTGGCCACCCCCTTCCTTCCAGTCCTATGCCTCTCGTCCTCCTGAGTATCCTTCTGTACCTTGCTACCCCACCATTACTGCTCGTGACTTGTCCTTCCCCCTCATCTGCTAAACTAGCCTGGCTCATCCTCCATTCCTTCCCGTCTCTGTTCAACCCCTCCTTGCCTGTCGTGCTCCCCTGGCCTAAACCCTCAGCTGCCTTTAATGTATCCTCCTTGTACTTCTGGTCCTTCTCCTTGCCCTTTCCTCTCAACTGGTCCTTCTCCTTGCACTTTCCTCCCTCTACCCCCTCCTGCTCTGATCCCCTGCTCCCCCCCCATTTTCCCACATTCCAAGTTCCCCCGTTCCTCCTGCTATCTGTCCCCCTGCCTCCTGCCCTCTACTCCTTTCCATCTCTAACTGCCCCTTTCATGGCTACATCACCCCCTCATCCTCAAGCAGAAGAAGAGAATTGAAGCGGTTACTGAGCTTAAGGTCCAATCCACCTCCCTCCATTGCTTCCTTTTCTCCAGCCCAGCCATCTGCCTACTTCCCTGAGAATGTCCTCCCTTTGGCCCCTGCCTGTGAGGGTCCCCAGTTACCTGCCTGCTTCCTTGGTAGTATCCTCCTTTTGGGCCCCATCTGCCAGGGTCCCTATGCAACCCCAGAGAGTACTCTCCTGCACTCCTTTCCCTATCCTCCTGTCCCTAGTGCTTGGTGCAACCCTGTGGGAGAGCCCCAACCCATTCCCCAACCATACCTCTCCTCTTCCCCCAGCTGTCTCCTAATTCCCTCAACCTCCTCCTCCCTAAGCTGTGCTAGCTGGTAGCACACTGGGCAACCACCAAACTTCCAAGCCCAGTCCAGTATCATGGCTGCCCCACACCCTGTGCACCCCACCACCTTCCCAAAGATGCCAGCCCTAATGGCATGTGGTCCCATCCCCCTCCAAGTAGGTTTCCTTGGGTGAGCCACCAGGTTCCCCACTAATCCAGGATACACCCCTACCCACTAATCAGGTCACCCACTAATCCTAGACACAGTCCCACAGTAAAAAGGTACCCCTGTTACTAGGTGCAGTACAACACAGTAAACTTATAAGTGAAGTGAACAACTCCCTAAGCTCCTCGCTCCCAGCCTTTAAATCCAACCCCCAGTGGTTATAACTACATGAGCTGCAACTCAGAAGAAATAGGCCTCCACAAATGAAGCCTGCTACACAGTGAAACATTAAACAAATGAGCCCACTTATAGCCACCAAAAACAGTTTACAAACCTCCAACAGCCCCAAAAACAATACCCTGCTAGCCTCTTAGAAGTAGTAAGAAAAAAAATTAATAACCTACCTGTCACAAATTCACTCAACCGGTCAGCCCTCTACTCCCAAAGTGCCAACCTCTGAGCTTAGGATTTGTGGACAGTGAACAGTACAAGGTAACTCTCTTGTCTGTTTTGTGGGTTCGAGTCACCTTAGTCTCAAGTTCTGGAGGGATTCAAACTGATAACCTCTTGTTAGTGTACTCAATTATCAGGCTCAGGTAATTCTGTCTTCGAGGGGCCGGATATCTTTGCCTACGGGCACCTAACCAGGTCTACAAAATGAACCCTTAGAACGCTATGCAAGACCTTAGAGAACTCTATCCGTTTCCCAGTTTGGTATTACGATAAGCTCAACATGGTGTTAACTATAACCATCAAAAGCTTCACTTAAATAAAAAGAAATTTCAAGGCACACTAGCAGTTTCCGTTTTAAAATATATATCTTTACTTTACAAATAGGAAAACAGAAAATATTACAGAACAAAATATCCCAAAACATACAGCCTTAAAACAAACAGGTAAAAGTGCAAGTTCCTACAATACATACATTTAGGCTGGTCTAATCTAATATATGCTTACTTTCTTTCAGTGCTGTGATGTTTCTTCCTCAGTCAGAAATATGAAAGTGTGTCTGTCAAGGTATTCTCAGTATGTTAAAAACTGTCCTGAGCTGGCCTTCTCTCTGAGGTCACCAAACTCTGCCTTGGTGTAACAAAAAATATATTTTTTATAACACCAAGATGGCCTACTAAGGTATTTAAAAAAATTAGAGATGACATAATAAATCTCTTCTCTATGTAACTAGTTGAAACCAGTCTGTGACCTGCTTTCCCCTAGACATCGAAAGTCTCTTTGATATAAGTCACTGTATTCAAAGCAAAAGTGTATTTGACTCCTTAATTCCATCTGGCCTTGGTATCTACACATCAAAGGTCTCTTTGATGAAATCAGCTGGTTTCCTGAGAGGTTATTCATAACACTGGTCAGTGTCCCTTTTCTCAGGACATCTAGTGCAGATCAAAGGATTTCCCTGAGGATGTCATGAATGGCTAATTTTATTTCCTGGTATCAAAGCAAATTGACAAGATAATTACACCCCAAATATCTGCAGTTTAGCCTTGTCCTGTACTTTGAACTTATCACTGGGGGTTTGAAGTGTCAGTTTCAGCAGCCAGCATTGCCTTTTGCCACAGTCCATCATACATTATCTTTTATATTTACAACAAAAAATTATACAGGGATCAGAACCAGTTGTCCAGGTCTGACACTACCAAGTAAAATCCACAAGAAACCATGTAAAAACAACAAGAAAGAGCTACTGTACTGGAACAGATCTGCCCCCTTCCCCTTCCAGTTACTTCTGAGAAGCCAAAGCAACTGACACCACAAACCTGATTCAGCTCTGCCTCCAGTTAATTAGCTGAGTGAGACCTGGCCAGACCATTAGAACCCTTCCTCCACTATGCACTAAACTTTGCAGCTAGTGAAGCCAGCAAAAAGGAATCAAAATGCCACTCAAAGCCCCCCAAAATAAGTTTGCTACCAAAGGAAACAGGTCTCCAATTCAAACAGCTTCACTAACGACACATCAAAATAGGCTTGAAATTAACATATGTAGGTCTCCAATTCAAAGAAACCACCCTGATTAAATCCCACCAAATAGGTTTTAAATCAGAAGAAATAGGCCTCCACAAATGCAGCCTGCAACACAGTGAAACATCAAACAAATGAGCCCACTTATAGCCACCAAAAACAGTTTTCAAACTTCCAGCAGCTCCAAAAACAATACCCTGCTAGCCCCTTAGAAGTAGTAAGAAAGAAAAGAAATAACCTACCAAGTAAAATCCACAAGAAACCATGTAAAAACAACAAGAAGGAGCTACTGTACTGGAACAGATATGCCCCCTTCTCCTTCCAGTTATCAACCACCAATAGTCCACAAAAAAGACAGTGGGGAATGCAGCTCGTTGCCCTAGAGCCTGGGGCGATACTGATGAAAACTCTTGGGTATAGACTTAAATCCTGTTTATCCAGCAGCAAAAAGGAAAGAAAAAAGAACCAGATAAGGGGGAAAACTGAAGAAGGGGAGAGGTTGAAGAGAAGGGGTAAATAATAAAAGAGAAGGAGAAAAAGGAAAAAAAGAGCAGAGCAGTAGTTATTAATAATAATCTGATATTTTAAACCCAGTATTCCATGGCTCTGTTTGAGTAAATCATAGGAAATACTATGTTCTAGATATAGATAAAGTCATACTCAAGTCTCTAGAGAGCATTCTGCATCCAAATGCGCATAGCGCGCAAGAGCCATCTAGTGGAGAATTATAGAAGTTGTCTTAATATGTTGAAAAACTGTAGACCATACTAATAAGTACATAACTTAAAGAATGAATTGATTCTATGTTAAAAGTTATAGTCTACCTTGTTGACCATTGTACCTCTGGAATGTTCAAACAAAAAGAAGAATAAGGCCAAATGAGAAGAAAAAAGGGTGGACCGCTTCCACTGTATTAGTACTCAAGTCTGCGTCATGATGGCTCTACATTAACATTCAGCAACCGAGAAGTAAAGCATATGTGAAGAGGGAGAGTCTAATTGGCCATGGGAATGGAGCTAGCCAGAGATTTCCCCATATTAAAATAAAGTTTCAGTTAGTTCAAAACCTCTGGGCTGATAATCACAAGCCACACTGTGGCATTGAAAGGGAAAGTCCTACCTTGAACATGCAGTGTTCAAGTTAGAGAACCTGCTGCACAGATGTCCTCGGCTGAAATGGTTTTGTTGATATTGTGCAGCTCCCTTTCCATAGATTGCTTGAAGTCTGCATTCAAACTGTGTGGCCAGGTTTCTGGAGCAACATTAGTTATTTTCGGTTGTCCCACTCTATGCTAGGCAACTAGTGTTATGTGGTGTTCCAATGCCTCCATTTCAAAGTCTGGGCAGGTCATATTCATTTTTCTCAAAGTCGGGGCTGCAGCTCTAAGAGAGTCAGAAGTTTGTGCTCCAGAGTCTCTTTGAATTTGCAATCAAGCAGGGTAAAATAACTGAATATTTATATTTTGAAGTTTAACTTGTTTAATGACATCTATCACTTTTTGATGTTTTCAATTCAAGATATTGGACAAATCCTAATCAAAATAGATATGTTGCACATCTATGTTAAGATACGTAATGCACCAGGCTGTTTGTAGAATTATCTGCTGTTTCAGAAATTCCAGCATTCAGACACCGATTGATTGTGGGTGAGCCTTTTGGTATTTTGGCTTCTGGAGTAATGAGCGATGGGCTCTTTCAATAGGTAGGGTTATGTCCTCTGGTATTTTAACAATTGCCCTAAGGATATGAGTAACAAACTTCTCCATGGAAGAAAAGGATTTTTCTGCATCCTCAGGGACCCCATGTATGCGGAAGTTTTTCTGACTGGTCCTTTTTTCTTGGTCCTCCAAGCAGCTGTGTAGTTCTCTCTCCCCTTAGCCAACAAGTGAAGCAAGGCCCAGTCGTGATGGCCCACCCAATCTACCACACTAACCAAGGCTTGTTCTGTTTCAGCTGTCCATGTTTCTATTTTTTTCCAAGTCCGCACAGAGATCTGCCAAGGATAACTCTTCCCGTTGTATGGTCCTACTGACATTCTCAAACTTGCTGAGAATAATTCCCTGGTCTGAGGAGATGGGCCAGTCCTCTCTGCTGTCAATACTTGGGGTTGAGGATCTCAAGCTTTCATCTTGAGGTAGGCCTGGCGTCATGTCCTTGTCCATCATGGCTTTTAATTTTACCATTTGTGAAAGATTCTTTCTCGATCGATTACTTGTCATCATAGGTGTTTAAGATGAGCACACTCAGTGGAATCTAAAATGATGATGGGGGGATATTTTAAGACAAAAAAAAGCCCCTGGCTCCCAGAGCTCATAAGTTAGTCAGCCATCAACCCCATGATGTCACTGGAAGTCCGGGGGTGTTTGAATTTAGACCTCACCCACACATCGGGTGCAAAACCCAGTTAGTGCAGGCAAGCATCCCTTAGCTCCTGGGCTAAGTTTTGAATATCTGGCCACTGGGGTTCTTAAAATTCCTGATATTCCTGATGTGGTACAGCAGCCCTATTCAACACAGAAACATAGACAATGATGGCTGAAAAAGACCAATGGTCCATGTAGTCTGCCCATAAACCCAAACAAGCCCAAGACCAATTGTCCATATACGGTTCTAATCCACACTATTTACCACCATGCTCCCTGCCCTACCACTAGTACCTTGAGCAACCACTAAGCCCTTCACTCTGTCCCAGTCATGTTTTAAATTGTTGATTGTTTTGGCACCGACCTCATTAGCTGGCAGATTGTTTCCCAACACCACCACCCTTTCTGTAAAATAAAAGTTTTTTTTTGTATTTTTTTTTTTTTTTTTTATCATTTAAAGTTTATTGTTTTCTCAAAAAACAAGACACAGTTATCAAAACTTAGTTATATAAACCTTACAGGGAAAGCATTGACATCTCGTAGTTATCTTTCCAAAAAAAATAATTGAAATCACTCACTTTCCCCGGACGTAACTACAGACAATAGCAAATAGCCTAGAAACTATAACCCCTCCATCCCCCCTTACCTTCTACCATTAAATATAAGAGGTCAGAAATAGTAAATTAACAATTCAAAGGTACTAGCATAATAAACCAAGAGATTTTTAATTTATGCCTCCAGGTAGAAAGAAAATGCCCCAGGAGCCCCATAACTTTACAAAAGACTCTTTCTACCCTTATACCTGCAATATGTTTTTCAAGTTGTATAGCTAGAGTACATTCCCTGTGCCATTCCACCAATGTTGGGACCTTGTCTGACGCCCAGTATCTGAGGATTAATAACTTCGTGACTGCGGCAGCCAGCATGATACGTGCTCTCCAGGCTTTGCGGGTGGTCGCAGGGAAAGCGCCTAAGATACAGACCTCGGGGGTATCCATTTTGTGAGAGCCAAGGATAGGGCCGAGCAGGGTACCCACGGATTTCCAAAAGCTCTGGACCAGGGGCACAACCATAAAAGGTGGTATAGAGTTCCATCTTCCTTTTACATTTCCCACAAGAAGGTGAGCTAAGTACTCCCTTCTGAAGAGATGGGAAGGAGTCAAGTACAAGTGATGCATTATTTTAAACTGTATCAATCTTAGCCTGTCTTGCTTCATGAATCTATACACTGTAGCCCAGAGTGTGGCTCCAAACTTTTGGGAGGCACTGATATCCATCACCTCGACCCAATAATAGCAGATTCCAGAAGGAAGTGTGTGATCCCATTCTTGAGGAGACTACTTAACCTTGGCCACTGCATGTGGCTGCTACAAAGTGGTCCTTAGAAGAGTGTGAATATCTTTATCTCCTTATCCGCTTTATAATTCAGGGAGAAGACCTGAGTCAGAGCTTTACTCAGCTGCAACCATTTGTAAAAATCAAGGTCCATGAAACACACATTTTTTTTCAGAGCCTCAAATGTACATGGCCTGTCCCGATCCCAAAAGTCCGCAACCGTTAATTTACTTATCTGAGGCCAAAATGCAACTGGAATGAGGGCGCCATCGATTTTAATTTGTGGATTGTCTACAATGGGTTGAGAGCCGGATAACCACCATTGAACCCCTAAATAACTTTGTAACTGATGAAATGCCCTGATAGACCATCCCATAGGATTATTTTTGAGCGGCTTGGGAAGACTGGCTAAAGGGATATAAAGGAGCGCAGATAGGGAGCATTTGGCCCTCTTCGCAAGACCCTGTTCAATGTCCATCCAGAGAGGTATATAAGTAACTTTAGTGTGATCACCATCCCAGAAAGCCAATTTCCCTACATGGTGGGCCAAATAATAAATAAATAAGGAGGGGGCTGCTAGGCCACCCTTAAGTTTAGGAGCCGAAAGTTTGAAATAGGATCGACGGGTTGTTTTAGTTTGCCATAAAAAGGAATTGAATAACTTCTGCAATTTAATAAACCAACTCTTTGGCAGGAAGGCTCCTAGCATATCAAGCGGGTAAAGAAGCCTAGGAAGAGCCATCATTTTTATAAGGTTCAGTCTGCCCCATAGAGATAAGGAGACTGTGCCCCATCTCTTAAAATCTTCCGAAATCTCCTGCACTATAGAACCCAAATTATCCCCGATCATCTGAGCAAAACTCGCATTTATGTTTATACCCAGAAAAGTGATGGATTTGGTTTCCCATGCAACACCTAGACCCTGCACATCTGCTTTTTTTGTAAAATGGTTTAAAGGGAAAACTTTAGTTTTAGCACAGTTTAATTTATATGAGGATACTGCGGAAAAATTATTAATCTCCTTAAGTATAGCTGAGATTGAAGTTTCTGGGTTTTCTATATGTAGAAGCACGTCATCCACATATGCAGAACAGGCATAACTAGAATCCCCTATTTGTATACCTTTGATAGCCGAATTCTTTATGATCCTACGCAATAGTGGTTCCAAATATAAGTTAAACAATAAAGGGGATAAAGGACAGCCCTGCCTAGTACCCCGCTCCAACTTGAAGACTTGTGACAGGAATCCATTACATTTCACCCTGGCTGATGGGCAAGAGTATAATAATCTAACCCAACATAAAAAGTTGTGGGGTATGCCAGGCGAAAGAGCAGCAAAAGGAAGGGCCATGAGACCCGATCAAAAGGCCTTTCGGCATCAAGTGATAGGAGTGCTGCTGGGATTTTAGAATCTTCGCTATTGCAATAAGATGCATAGCTTCCTCATGTGATCGTGGGATAATCTCCCTCTCATAAAGCCCACTTGTTCCCTGCATATTAGTCGATCCATAACTTCGGCTAGTCTATTAGCTAAAATTTTTACGGTATTTTAATATCAGTATTGAGTAGAGATATTGGCGGTAACTATCCAGACTGGTTGGATCTTTACCGGGTTTTAGGATTAAGGAGATAGTGGCCTCCAGGAAAGCTGGATCAGAAATCCCATGATCGTACCAGTACTTAAAAGTGTCTAGTAGGATTGGTGAGATCTCTGGGAGAAAAGCCTTATAAAAATTACTCGGGAAACCATTGGGGCCTGGAGATTTGTCTAGAGGCAGCTGCCGGATAACTTGATGTATCTCAAAGATAGCAATTGGGGCTTCTAAGATGTTGGACTCGGCTTCTGATAATTTTGGCAAATTCACTTCATTTAAATATTCCGAAATTTCAGGGCCAGAAGATCTCAGATCAGGTTCTTGTGCATATAATTTCTGGAACTCTCCAAATAGTTTTGATTTCCTCGGATCAGTACAGATCCGATCTCCTTAACTTCACGAACCCTACTATGTATTGCGCTGAGTCCATTTGTTTCACCGCCAAGCAAGGAGTTTGCTCGCTTTTCACCTAAGTCTAAATACTGCATTTTGGTTCGAGTAAGGGCAAGTTCTGCTTGTTGAAATATTATTTCCGAATACTGGGCTTGTAATTGGTGCAACTTGGACCCAGTCTGACTCCTGGTGAGATACGGGATAGAGTGTTCTCGATTGATTGGATTCTATAACACTGTTCTCAGCCTTTCGCCTGCTCCCGCTTTCTTCCTGGACGCATCTTAATCAACTCCCTCTTAGAAAGCATTTTAAGGCAGCCCATATTAGGTCTTTTGATATATAGAATCATTATTATCCATCATAAATTGTACAATAAGCTCCCTAATGCTCCTTAGGGCTTTTCTTCTTCATAATTTGGTATTTAACCTCCATTGCGTAAAATCTCCGCATCTCCGGAAAAGGCATATCTTCACTCACGGGCGTGGTCTGAGATTACCCTTGCGAAATCTCTGCATGGGACATGTTGGGAACCATAAATGAGCTAATTAAGATATAATCTATTCTCGAATAAGTATGATGAACTGGGGAGAAAAAAGAGTACTGTCTCCTTTCTGGGAAAAATAGACGCCAAATGTCAACTAAGGCTGTTTTGTTAAACTCCTTCAAGGCCCTTTGTGATGGTGAAAGGCCTCTGTGCCTATAGTGAGATCTATCTAGATCATTAGAAAGTACTAAGTTCCAGTCTCCTCCAAGAATGGTGATATTGTGTGCATCTAGGCCCATTTTAAGGGGAAGGTCCCTGAAGAATGAAGGAGATTCACAATTGGGACCATAAACCAAGCCTAATACTACGGATTGAGATGCTAATATTGCTTTCACAAATACAAAGCGCCCTTCTGGGTCCCAACATTCCTGTACCAATTTGAAAGGCACCCCTCTTGCAATCAGGATGGCCACTCCAGCTCTCTTAGATGACGCCGGCACCAAACACTTGAGCTACCCACAGTCTTTTAAAATAGTGCAGGTCAGCTCTCTTTAAATGTGTTTCTTGAAGGAGAGCAACTATGCTTCCTAAGTGAGAGGTTTATGACCACCTGCCTCTTGACCCTATCCTTGGCTTCTTCTTTTATGTTCCAACTGACAATATTATATGGTAATGTCATATACCTGGTAAATGGAGTAAAATGAAAATCTCTGACAAATCAGATAGGAATTACACTGTCGCCCTGGTAAAGTAATGCTAAGCACCTAACGGACAAATGCCCTCCCTATTTGAATATTCAAGTCCCTGAAATTTCCTCACCTCCCTCCCCTCCCTCTAGCGTGCCCCCCAGCCTTCCTCCCTCACCCCCTTATAGCAAATTTTCCTAATACCCTCCCGCCTCTTAAAAGCACGCAACTCCCAGTTCCCAACAACTGCACTCCTAAAGCTATACTGCCACATGATATACATCCAGGAACAGCCTAGAGCTAATTATCACCCCAATCCCCACCTAAAGCCCACCTACTCCGATTACTAAGATACAATCCCATAATAGGCCAGTAGAAATCAAATATATGCCCCATAGAAAAAAAAAAAAAAAGGGGGGGGGAACCCCCCTGGGACGTCGTTCCTTTTTAACGACCATCCTTCTTCTCTTCACTCCTTGTTCTTCTTCTTAAAGCTCTTATGCTGACACTTTGACTGCTCAGGGTAAATAACCAGAAGGATAACAACCCCATAAATCAGCTCGAATCTTGTTAGTATTGCAGTTAGTAAATCCGCCATGTTCCAATAGGAGTAGACTAGACCAAAAGAAGATATTTCCGGAGGAGAAAATAAAAATCATTATTTTGTCCTTTTTCCTTTAAATGTCCAACATTCCTTCCGTCATAAATCCTTCATAATTAAATGGATGAAAGTCTCACTCAAACATATGAATAGGATGAAGGTTCACTTGAACAGATCTGGAAGTATCCGCTGCAGCTCCTGTTGGGCCTGCTGTTGTGACTCGAAGGACAACCATTTCCCCTCATGAGAAACCATTAGAATGGCAGGGTATTTCACCCTGAAAGGTTTTGATGCAGCAATAAGTTTGGAGACTAATGGATGTAGTTCTTGTCTTCTGATCCTTACAGAATGAGGCAAATCCTGCACAATTCGGATTCTCTTGCCCTCCCATAGAAGCTCCTTCATTCCTCTAACTTTCTCCAGAACGTGTTGTTTATCCAGATAATTGAGAAAACGGAGAATCAGAGGTCTGGGGGGTTGACCCTGTAAAGGGGGAGGGCGTAGAGCTCGATGTTCCTTTCTATTACATAATCTCCCCCTCCAGGAGGAGAACCTGTGATTTTAAGGCAGAATTTTTGCATGAATGTAATAGGAGCACTACCTTCTTCTCTTTCTGGTATCCCAATAACTACCAAATTGTTCCTTCTACTGCGCCCCTCCAGATCTTCTAATTTATCTTCCAGTTTTTTAATTCTTCTCTTTGCCAGTACAATCTCTGTATCTGCTCCATTTTGTCTGCTTTCTATGGAGGAGATGTTGCTCTCTGCATCCCCAATCCTCCTGGATAGCGAATCCACTGCTTGCTTGATGTCCTGAATATCCCCAGCTAAAATAGAGATGGAGGCTTGAAGGGGCTTCATCGTCTCGAGGAACTTGGCTTCCGTAAGCATGGAGTCCATAATGGGGAGCTGGGACAGGCTAGCTGACCTGCTGCTTAGCCCTCTTGCCTCCTGTAGTTTCTCAGCGTCTGTGGGCCGACCCGGTTTCGGATGCGTTTTTTTTATATAGGATTCCATCGCTGGCTTCCGCGAATAAGCCATCGCGCTATAAGGTATACTGCCAGTTGAAAAAACAACCGCTGTTTGTCGGTAAAGACACCGCAAAATAAAGAAATAAGTAATCGATCGGGGAGCTCCGGGCGAGTGCGACTTTCTCTCAAGCTGCTATCACGTGACCAAAATAAAAGTTTATCACTTCCCTCTTGAACCTCCCCTACCCTCCCATCAGTTTCCACTCATACCCCTGTATTCATGATCTGCTACTTATGCTAAATAGTTCCTTGCAGCTTTCCTTGTTCATTCTGTTAAGGAACTGGAAAGTCTATATCATATCTCCCCACTCTTATCTGGCCTCCAGCAGATACATGGTTAGTGTCTTCAGCTGATCCTTGTAAGATCTGCCCTGCTGGCTCTGAATCATTTTGGTCACCCTTTGTTGCACTATCTCCAACCTGTCCTTATCTTTCCTTAGGTGAGGACTCCAGAACTGGGCACAGTACTCCAGGTGGGGTCTCACTAATTATCTATAGAGAGGTCATAATAGTTCCTTTCTTCCTCTGTCAATATCCTTTCCTATATGCCCAAGCATCCTGTTTTCCTTACTGTAGGCCTTATTACACTGGCTTGATTGTTTTAGGGAGTCGCTAGAGATGATCCTCTAGGTCTTCCTCAGAGGTTGTGCCCAGCTTTACTCCACCATCTAATATTCTGTCCTCGGGTTCTTGTTACCTGTGTGCATCACCTTACACTTTTTGGCATTGAATTTCAACTGCCAAACCTTTGAACACCTCTGTAGCCTTTGCAAGTCTCTCTGCATTTCCCTAACTATAGTATTTCCTTGCTGTCTAGCCTGCAATAGAGCTTATTGTCAGCTGCAAAGAGTCATGTATTGCCCTGATTCCTTCTCCCAGGTTGCTGATAAACATCTTGAAAAGGGGGCAGATGACCAGACAGTGACCAACCTAACTCCAGCTTCTTGCGCATAGTTTGTTGTACCAGGGCGGATTGTGCTCGTTCCTCCCCCCTACTTCCTGAGCCCCCATGGGGATAGGATTAATACACCAAGGACTGACAATTTGAATTCCCACATAAAATAATGTATACTTGAGCAAGAACTGCATCTTTATTGTACAGTGTAGCAATAGTTGTGTGTGCATTTTTCCTTGGTACTTCTGTAATCACATAGTTTCTTCACAGAATGAAGACACATGGACAATCCTTTTACTCCCTTTACGTCTAGGACTAATATGTTCTTAAGGACTGCCTACAAGTTTAAAGTTTCTTAACCTTTTACTTATGGAAAACACGTTTTCTACCCGAGAGTTCCTGTGCTCATTTTATAAATCAACCACTTCTTACTTGTGTATTTTGGGGTTACGGTGGTGCCCTAGGAAGATCAAATATCTCAGCCTCTTCCTAACTAGGGGTGAGAGTCAGATGAGGAACCTGAATTTGGACCAGTTGTTGACTACAATTCAACAAGACCTGGGGAGGTGGCAATCCCTGCCCATCTCATTATGGGGTGCATTAGCCTGATAAAAATTAATGTACTCCTGAGATTGTTTTACCCCTTGTGTATGTTGAGCTCCTGGATTCCTCTGGCTTGGTTTACAAAAGTCCACGCCAGCATATCATCATTTATATGGAGAGGAAAATCTTCCCCTAGGGCCTATAACAAACTAGCGGCATCTAAGAATTTTGGGGGATTGAGGCTACCGCATTTTCGACTTTATTTTTGGGCAAGACATCTAAATAAATATCTGAGGTGGTTTGGACCTAAGGAAAGGGAAGATTCAGAATTGTATATTCCAGACTGGGTGATCTTAGAAAGGGAATTGATTTCCCAGCTGGGGATTAATCATAGTGCATTGTTGTACATCTCCCCTAAGGTCTTGATGAAATGTAGGGCTCCCCCAACTATAGTCACTTCATTAAGAATCCATTTCCAACTGTGCTCCTTTTTGGGGCTTAAAACACACAGAACGCCTTTCAACCAGTAATTGGGAATTCCAATCCAAAAATAGGGGGGGACATCTTCCGGGTAGGTGGGTTCCTCAGATCACAGACTCTAAGCTAGGGGATTTTCTTAAGGAAGGCCATTGTATATCCTCGACAGAGACTATGGCTAAATATCATATTCCTGGGTCTCAGGCATTCAAAGTGTTTTAATTGCATCACCTAGTGTTAAAAGTGTTTGAGGATTTGAAGCTGACTGGCAGGGATGAAGACTGGGAGGCCTCTTGGGGTCAGGTTGCTGGGAAACCTCATGCTGTATCCCTTTTGTACACCATGTTGGTCTCCAATTCCCTGGATGCACAGTACGAGAATCCAAAATATTGGTTTACAGTTTTCCCCCAGTTTAATGGCAATTGGGAACCCATCTGGAAGAACCTACATTCATATATACCGCAAGACAGGCTTCAACTAATACAATACCAAATCATCAATGGCTTGTATTGGTCCCCAGTGAAATTACACAGGATGAACTATGCTCCTTCCCTCATCTGTACCAGATGTGAACAGCATGAGGGAACCCTTTTACATGTGTTCTGGGAGTGTGCCCCCGTTAAGAGACTATATGATACCATCAGAGAGAAGTCAGACCCTCTTCTGGGGTTGGAGAACCATTTTTCTCCAGAGATGTGTTCTAGTCCATTTCTCCTCTAGAGCCTATGAGAGCCTGTAGATACGACATGGCTTTGGTATCCCTAACCCTGAAGAAGCTGGTGTTATGGCACTGGGTGGATGGGAAGGACATTGCGTATACAGAATGGCTCCAGGACTTATTGTTCAATCTTAGAACGGAACAGATGCGAGCCAGTCTATGGGGCTCTTGGACTAGGTATAAAAAATTATGGTGGGCACAGAGCATGTGATGGGTTTGGCTTGCTAGCTGCTAATCTTTGAGCTCCTGCTTTCTCCCTTCAGAAATCCGTCTCAATCAGCCTTTATTGGGTCAGCTTTGGAGTATCTGCCTATCTGATACTACTTCTGACAACTTGGGAGGACCATCCAGCCATTTTTCTGGTATCTCAGCCGGTTAATTTTACCACGATGGAAGCAGAAATGAAAGTGGCCCTACCCAGGCATACACCCCCGGTCTCGCCTGACAAGCAGGCCAAGAGCGCTAAATCACATCAACAGTCTTCCGCTAAACAACTGAGCACTCTTTCAGCTCCAGTACCACTGTCAGAGGAACGATTCCTGCAAGAACTGCAGCCGTTTAAAGAAACGCTACAAGACATAGCTACAGACCTTAAAAATATATGCAGTGAGGTGGCTGATCTTAAAATGTGAGCCGCAGACGCTGAAGCATGCACTCACTCTCTGGAAGCCTGGTGAGACAAGACGGATCCCGAAATAATCAAGCTTAAACAACAAATAGTAAAATTGCAACTTAAAACAGGATTTAGAGGGCCATAGCGGAAGAAACAACATCCTAATTTTTGGGCTCCCAGAAGGGGCGGAGGGCTCCTCAGCTATTGTGTTTATTCAAAAGCTTCTAAATAAGATCGCAGGCCTCTCTCCACATAACCCCACTTACTTAATCGAAAGGGCACATAGGTCTTTACGCCCGAAACCAGAGGAGTCTGCCCCCCCCGCCCGATGATTATCCGACTGCTCAACTATCTGGAAAAACAGCACATTCTCTACAAAACCAGAGAATTACACACCATTCAATGGGAAGACAAGTGACTGCGTATCACCCAGGACCTGCCGTTAGAACCCATCAGAAGAGAGCTGCCTTCCACCCCACAGTCAGTAAGCTGATCGTGGCCAGTATTAAATTTCGTATGACCTACCCAGCTCGTCTACAAGTGCTGGTAGATGGATCATGGCTCTCCTTTGAGTCTGCAGCTCAAGCTCAGGCAGAAGTGGAAAAAGAAGCTTCCCTCATTGTTTAAATCCCCATGATCTGGTTTATTTTGCTGGAAGCCCTGAGTTTTACTGCCCAACGATTTAAGTAGCCTACCTTGGATGTGGCCTGTCTGTATGGGACCTGCAGGATGAGAAGTGGCCTCTGTCTTCAGACTGGCGATAATGGATCCTAGATGGCATGACCCGAGGCTGTGGATTTAGGGAACTTGCGCTTGCTATATTGTTGATCCCGTGGACCATATTTCTCCATCTTGCTGTTTCCCTAGGGACTGTTTTCTGCGTGGGGCAAGTCCGCTAATGTTATTGTTCCCCCGGGAAACACTCACTTCCCTGTTGGGTCGTATGGGAACATCAGTTCGACTCGGGACACTCTTAAAAAAACTTTTTCCTCTCTCTCTTTGTTTTTATTTTTTAACTCCTGACATACTGGCTAATAAGGTCTGTGATATAACTAGGGGGCAGTTAGTCAGTTCTCTTATTTCTCCTACTCTACGACTCTATGCTCCTCTTTTCAACTTCCAGACACTCTTGTCTCTTCCTACACTAGAGTCTCCTGCTTACAACTCTACTACCTCTCTGGATATACCCTACAACTCTCTATCTCTTTTTCTAACCTGACCTCAATTCAGAGCTGCTGCAAGGCAACACCTGTGATATTATGCTGGTAACAGGTCGGTTGTTATAATTTCTATATAGATGGCTCTTTTTACAAATGCATCTTGTTTTATTTTTTATGATATTGTTGCTATCCACTTCTTGGATTTCTGGGGGGGAGGGGATTGGGGGTGGAAGGATTGTATCAGTCTAGGGACGGCCAGCCTCATGTACTGGTGTGTGGGAGGGAGTACCCTAGCTACCTTCCGGTATATACTTATAGTCCTTATTACTTTTTCTCTCATATTGTGGGCTTTATGGTTGTATTTTCCTGTTGCAAATTCATGTTTATCACATTGTTATATACACATATTATTCAATGTCCACTATATATGTTTAAGTGTGTTTAGGGGGGTGGTTTCTTTAGGGTACATGTGGGATATCTACCCATAACTTATATTGATACAACCCAGTGGATATTATCATTCGGTAGAGAATTGTTTGTAAATAGTTATAGGTGGGTATGGTCTAGTTGGGGGGGGTAGAGTCTATTCATATTTACTGTGTTCCACAATCACTTAAATTGGCTGTATTCCAAGCTCTATATGTTTTAAATGTTTGTCGGTTTGAAATACTCTTACTTTTTTGCTGGTTTTGGGGGAACGCAATAGTTACCTTTTTAAGGGAACATACTTATAGAGGGAAGTTTGTGGTGCACTTTAGCCATATAGAAAACTGGTTACATAAGATGGCTCATAGAAACAATGGCTAGTGGCATTAAAAACATTATAACTTGGAATGTTAGAGATGCTCGTGAACCTAACAAAAGATTCCAGATCCTCAAACATATATCGATACTGCATGCCAATATTTCTTTCATCCAAGAGACCCACCTCCTCCCTAAGGAAGCTACTGGTTTACGTAGGCAGGAGACTGGGCAAATCTATGCATCTGGCATTTCGACGGCTAGTGGGGGGCTGCCATCCTGATCCATCGTTCGATACCCTTTCAACCGAAGGTGATCATCACAGATCCACAAGGGAGATATGTACTGGTTCAAGGTCTATTAGATCGTATGGAATTAGTACTTGGGAGTATATATGGACTGGTGGGGGGGAACCCTGAATTTTTCCAAGACCTATTGGGTAAACTACAACCATTCTTGTCTCTCCCATTGATACTTGGTGGAGACTGGAGCCTACCACCCACCCAAGATTTAGACCACTCTAACTCTCCCCTTAAGCCCCTCTCCATTGCCCAAAGAGCATTAGCAGAATTCCTCGATTCTACCGGTTTGTGTGATTCATGGAGACTGCTGAACCCCACAGCTTGCACTTTGTCCTTTCAATCCATGGTGCACTCTTCCTGGTCCCGCCTGGACTATATTTTAATTAGCCGTTCACTTATACATGGCTGAAATGGTTCAGCCATAGAACCGATAGTTATTTCAGACCATGCAGTTGCTTGGACTACTTCATTATTGGACCCTAGTTTCCAAAGGGACTCCGTATGGCGGCTGAACACGCAACTTTTAAAGGAGGATTATGTTATTTCCAGAATTTCTGGCCTGAGTCAATCATTCATTACTAACAACCATGGCTCGGTTGTGAGAGCGGACCATGAATGGTGTGTCTTGAAATGCTTCCTGAGAGGAGAGTTTATCAAGCTCGCCTCTACTCGTAAGCAGAAAAAAAGAGGCTACTATCATATCTCTCTTGACCCAAATTTATTCACTTGAACAATCTCTCTCTCCCCTCTTCCTCCTCCGACCTACTGTGAACATTATTACACTTAAGGAACCAATATTCCTCCTTATTACAAGAAAAAGCAGAATTTGCCATACTAAGAACTCAGGCAAAATATATAGAACATGGAGAGAAAGCAGGCCACCTCCTAGCATTGTGCCTAAGTTAACTTGAGGTGTCAAAGATTATTTCTGCCATCAGCACCCCGATGGGTCTATAAAAACCCATCCTAGAGATATTGTATTCATTTTCAAACAATTCTACTCTTCCCTCTGTAGTCGGCGCCCTTCTCCTCCGTCACAAAGTGAGTTACTAGAATATCTGACTGCCTCATCATTACCAACTCTCTCATCATCACAGCAGTCCTTTTTATCCATGCCTATTTCTCTTCAAGAGGTAGTATCAGCTATCAATAATTTAGCAATGGACAAGACTCCAGGCCAGGATGGCCTACCTTCAAACTTTTACAAAGTTTTCACTAAAGACCTTGCACCTTGCTTGTTACGCTTGTATCAATATATGATTTCTGGGCAAGTTCAAGATCCATCCTTATTAGTGGCCTCAATTATTCTCCTTCTTAAACCAGACAAATCCCCTCACTTACTTGCGAACTACCATCCAATTTCCCTGCTAAATTGTGATATTAAAATCTTAGCCAAAATACTCGCTAACAGAATTGAACAAATTTGGTCCCACCTTCTTAGTCCAGAGCAAATAGGATTTGTGTCAGGTAGAACCTCAGCAGATCATCTTCATAAACTTTCGTATCTCATTCAGTTGGCAAAAACCTCCCCCATTCCAATGGCACTAATTTCCCTAGATGCAGAAAAGGCCTTCGATAGGGTGGACTGGGACTTCCTGTGGGCAACGTTACAGGTAGTGGGCTTCCCCAGTGACTTTATTAAATGGATTCAATCCTTATATTCCTCCCCTCTGGCCAAGATACACTGCAATGACGTATACTCAGATACTTTCCCTCTTTTTTCAGGTACACAGCAAGGGTGTCCGCTTTCTCCTTTCCTTTTCAATTTATACCTTGAACCCCTTATTAGATGCTTGAAATCCTCTCCTTTGGTAATTGGTATACCTGCAGGTAACAGGGCTCCACAGCTTTCGGTTTATGCAGATGACATACTTCTTCATCTTTCTGATCCAGCCTCTTCCTTAACAGAGGCAATGGATATTGTTGACACTTTTGGGAAATTTTCAAATTATAAACTCAATCTTAGTAAAACCTAAATCTACCCCCTTAACCATTTAGCATATAGTTCGGCCCTCAATAAATTCGGAATGAAATGGACTCCTCGGTTTATTAAATATCTGGGCATCTGTGTTACCTCTGACCTATCGCTATCACGGAAGCTTAATCTAGAGGACTTGTGGCACAACATCCAACAAGACCTAACAAGATGGAAAAATCTCCCACTCTCGCTATGGGGCAGAATTAATATTGTCAAGATGAATGTCCTTCCTAGGCTCTTTTATCCATTAAATATGCTAAATATTTGGCTACTTGTATCCTTCTTTCAACGCATTCACTCAGACATCAACTCATTCATCTGGCTGGATAAGGCAGTTAGAAGAACCTACCTTAAATTGGGTCAACCTAAAGAGCTAGGAGGGCTATGATTGCCTAATTTCCTACTTTACTACTGGGCCAGCCACCTATATAAATGTGGGAAATGGTTATCTTTACCTTGACTTCTTATACAACAAGACTACATTCCAATATGGTTACAAATTGAATCAAATATGCTCTCTTCCCACAAGCTATCCGCAATCTCACTTTTTTATACTTCAATGAAGAGTATACCAAGGGCCTTACAGTCTCTTCCAATTGGTAAATTGGTTAAAAGTCCTGTCTCAATTGTTTAGATATTGTAAGGTATCTCCGACCATTGATTTCTCCCAACCAATTTGTGCTAACTTAAATCTTAAAATTGGAGGAACTCCGATAACTAGAAACTGGCTACCAATATCTTCTGAACTTACTGTTTCTGACTTCTACTCACAGAACTCTATTTTGTCTTTACAAGAGACTTTAGTTAAACTCCGATTACTAACATCTTCAGCTTTCACGATTCTCCAGCTTAAGCATCTCCTGGTTAAAATGTTTGGGCGGGAACCCAAACCCTCTTATATTAGTACTTTTCTGCAACAAATTACCGTCCCAACAGCCAAACCACATGGTATCTCTATTCTCTATAAGCTGCTTCTTACATGCCCGCAACCTCCATCGGTAGCCGGCTCCAAGATCTGGCAAGGTTTTTTTCCTGACGTAGATATTAATTGGCAACGCCTATGGAAGGATTTACATATATATCTTATTCAAGACCGTTACAGATTAACGCAGTATTGTATCCTAAATAACATGTATTATACTCCCATTAAACTAGCTCAAATGAAGCGCCTTCCCCTCTAGTACATGCTCCAGATGTAATAAAGAGGAAGGCTTGTTATTGCATATATTCTGGACATGTGAGAAAGTATCTCCCTTGCGGAAACAAGTTGAAACAACCTTGGACCCACTGTTAGGGCTGCAAGATCTTTTCTCCCCCACCATATGTATTCTGGGAGATTATTCTAAAATCCTGGTGAAAGAGAGAAGATACCATATGGCTCTCATCTCACTAGCAGTCAAAAAATTGGTGCTTAGACATTGGCTGGATCAAGCCCCTATTTCCTATACAGAATGGCTGCATGAAATATCCTTTGCCCTTCGTGCTGAACATTTAATTGCAAATGTACGTCACTGTCAATCATCGTTCAATAAAAAAAATTGGGGAAATTGTATGCCCTCTGCTTGTCTTGATAGTGTGGTTTTGGTTTTTCATGAGCTTCTCATTCCCCTTTTTCTTGTTTTTTTAACTAGCTGTTAATCGCTCAGGTTTTCTTTTTGGGTTTGCCATATTAGGCTTGTTTTAAATGCACCACGGAATGGGGAGGGTGGGAGGAGGGGGAGGTAGTTAGGTTTGTTAGGGTAGTTTATAATTATTATTTCCTCCGACTTATTTTCTTCCCTGTAAATGATTCTTCTCAGAATATTTCACTTACAGATTTTGTTTATGCTTTGTCCTGTTATGTTGTTTTATCTTATATAAATAAATAAAGCATGTTTAATTCCAAAATAATAAAAATGTATGGTGGGGCTTCCATTCTCTATTCACGTTCAGCAAAGTTCCTTTGCAGGGGCAGCTCCTCTGTCCTAAAGCATTAATTTATGATGCTTTTGTGTAGAAGATTCGGATTGCCTTTCTGTAAAGGTTCACCATGGTGTAGGTGTGAAGCCGGGGGGGGGGGTGGCAAGGCATTTGTTTCAGTTATACATCTTGTTATTGTGTTACTATATGTCATATTATCATGCTGTATATTTTTCAAAAATCAATAAAAACTTTAATTAAAAAAAAGGGTACTGACATGCTGGTAGGGCTACTGTGATGCTACACATGCTGACTGTGGTGGTGTCCCTGCATAATATCTGTGGCACATATCCCAACATACATGTGTGGGAAATACCAAGAGGTGTGCCCCTATACATAGACCAACACATCAACAACACGTCCATACAGACTACATGTCTTGGCCTAGGGGTTACATGGCAGGTAATGTAGCAGACAGTGTGGCCCTCACTGCATATATCACAAATCTGAATGACTGTGCCCTGCTGCCACCATCTGCTCCACCTTGTCCGCACCATCTCTGCCCCCATCACCGGCTGTCATGGCTGCTGCAACATCGGGACATCCTGTGGAGATACAATTACATAGCACACATTGTTAATGTGCATCATATGATACTGCTTTCTGACACTGTAATGCTGGCTGTCCTATGTGTTGATGATGCCACCTACCTTCAGCTGTACACTGCCCTGTCCTCATAGCAATATCCTTGCATTGGGCCATGTCACATAGCCTCTGAAGGATGGCTGGGTCCCTCCTGGCCATGTCATGCCAGCGGTGCTTCAGCTGGCGTGGTGTTCATTTTATGCCTGATGCTCTCTATAGGTGTGCCCCAATTAGGTTCCACACCCTGTCCCTTTCAGAGGATATATGGTTTTGGTACCCAGGGGGACGCGGAACCCTTCCCCTTGTTGCACAGTGCTAATGAGCTGTACTGTCTACTTGGGTGTAAAGTTAGGAGCCCTGCCATTGAGAGATGCCATTGTTTCTACAGTGGAGTGGTACGCACATGCCTCAGCCATCATATAACTATACAGGCCCAAGACCACTGAATGGCATTGCATGTTTTCCCGACACATGTGTGAGGGTGCACTTCCGTGTTAGCAAGCTGTGTTATCACACAGCCCACAATTGCATCAAATTTGAGTCCGTATTTGTGAAACGCTACATATTTGAATGCATTTCCTGATGCAGACTGCAAATGGATTATAGCCTTATAGTAACACGCACATGCTGCATGTGTAATACATCTTCTGCATTGTGTACAATGATTATGCCACAGTATGCCTGTAGTACTTATGATGCAATATGCAAGCTGTAAAACTGGCATCTCTATACACAGTTTCATCCATAGTACTGTAGCACTGTGTATGTGCAGCTTCTGTCATAGCACAGTCCACCTGGCAACCATCATACAGGCATGCCTGTTACTGATGTACAACATTTCTGCAGTCTGGCACTATATCCTCACAACCTCCACTTGCATACTGTGTGACTCTGAGCAAGTCACTTAACCGCCCAGTGCTCCTAGATTGCCCCTGAAAACAGGCACTTGTGCCTAGTGGGCCTTACCCGGTTACCAAAGACTAAAATAAAAAGAAAATATCCATCAGCCACAACATGTGGCACAGGCTGCTCCCTGTGTGTCCCTCAACATTGCCTGGCATATGCGGACACATTCACATTGCTAGGTGATGGTTGCTGGCCACACATAGGTTAACATTACCCTGCCCACTACCATGTTCAGTCAGACCATGTCCATATCAACCCCCCCAATGGCACAGACATACAGCATCCTGCCATAGTAAGGCCATTGTGCTGGATGTGTGACTGGGTGCCAGAGGGCTAGGTGGCACACATGTGTCATGTATGCCTGCAATCACTAGGGCAATGGGCGAACGCAAACCCACCAATGTTCTCCAAAATGCGCCCATGCCCTGTACAGCTTGCTATGTGTCTGCTGGAATGATCTATCATGATCTACTCCTTTGTTCAGCATTACTCACCTTGGTCATACACACTCAGGTCCTAGACACAGGATGCATGACATTATGCCATGCCACAATGCACAACATCCATTGGTGACAAGCTGTTGCTGTGTATGGCATGTGCCACTCTGGCCATACAGACCTGCACGCTGCACTGTTGACTGCGCAGCTATCCATAGTGGTCACTGTGGGCCATATTGCCATGTGGCTCATCACAAAGTAATGTGTTCAGTAATGGTACATAGAGAATGCATGTGGCAATGTGTCCTGTGCATTCTTGCTTAAATTGGACAACACTATGTCCATTATGTACGTGTACAGCACCCTGTATCTAACATCTCTGCATGCCTAGCATCTCCTCAGTACCATCCCTGGTATAATACAGTCGCCTACTAGCATGTGTGTCGACACTGGCCTACATACATATACACCTATGTATGTGTGTGATGCTAACCCATCCACCCCTTGTCACCTCATGTCGCCCCACACATGCCTCATCCATTGTGTCCGTAATGCATACATTTGTGCACATCCATGCTTGTTGCAGTGTCCACCTGGTGACACACACTGGGAATGGGCATCATTTGTAATACAGTGCTGCCACCTATGGTGGAGCACACTGGGCAGACAGTTATGGTGCTTGCCATCGCATGGTCACACATAAGTTGACATCAGCATGGTCCTGTCTTGCGAGGCCTCATGGCTGTTAGTTACTGCTGCCAGTGCCACCCTTGGGATGATGCTGCCCTCAGGTGAAATGTTTTCATATTAACTCCACCCTAGCACAGTGTCTTGCTATCCTGCCTCCTGCTCGTGTGTGCTGATATCCGCCTCCTGCCTCCAGGCGGTCATCCTGTCCATCACCATCCACCTCTACGGCATCCAGGTCTGGCAGTGGCACATGCTGTGCCAATGCAATATTGTACAGAATGCAGCAGGCCAAGAAGATCTTGCAGATCATCTTGGGGCTGTATTGCAGTGACTCTTCAGACCAGTTGAGGCATCTGATGCACGTCTTCGGTAGGCCTAAGGCCCTCTCGATGACTGATCTTGTGGATGCTTGCATCTCATTGTACTGCTCCTGTGCTGCACTCTGGTGATGCTGCACAGGGGTCATGAGCCAGGGCAGTTGGAGGTATCCACTGTCACTCATTGCGTTTGCCCTCACTGTGCACCTCTGTTGTGACATGACCTACACACTGATACCTGTACACCAATCAACTGCCAGCACTGCCAGCACATCACCCACCCCACATGCCACGCTACCCACAATTGGGTCTGTATGCATCACACATTGACTAGCCACATCATAGTACTGTCCCTCACAGCATATACTGCATGCAGTGATTTCCGGACACATTTGTATACTCCAGCACAGGCACACCATGTGGATGACACACTTTCACATCTGTGCATCTATTCCTGCACATCATACACAATCTATTCCCTCACACATGTGCGCACCAGTCCACTCTTGCACCCTAGTGTCCATGTTTCACCTACCTATTAGCCATTCACCATTCACCATTGATGTCTCCATGTTCAAAGGTCTCGTGCAGGCCACTGTTGCAGAATATATATGCATCATGGCACGATTCAGGGGTACTGCACTACCACATCCAATATGCGACACACTGGGCATCACACATGACCTTGATGTTCATGAAGCGATAACCTTTGCGGTTGACATATGCATCCCCCTCCACTGGTGGTGCACGAATGGTGACATGTGTGCTGTCGATGGTACCCAATACATGGGGGAGCCCTGCCAGTGTGTAGAAGGCCTGCTTCACAGCCTGTTGCTTGAGGGCTTCACATGAGAAGCAGATGTGCATGTGTGCTTGGCATAGTAGCACATCCAGGAACTGCCTCAGGCACTTGGATATGGCCGCATGGGAGATGCCAACCATGTCACCACTGGGGGGTTTGGCAGCTCCCAGTGACAAGGATGAAGAGTGCTGCACTGATCTTAACATCAACAGTTATGGTGTTCCCTGTCCTGACTGCAGTCTGCAACTCCTCCTGTAACTCATGGCACAACTCACTGATTGCAGACTTGGACAGGCAATATTGAACTATACATTGCTCCTCCATGAGGTCCTGGTATGATGTCCTTCTGCATATGACATGTGGTGCATATCTCCTTGTGGCTCTCTGCTGCACCTGTGGCATGCCATCCTGCTGGATCCTGCCATCCTGATGCCTGGCATGCCGCCACATCCATTCTACTGCCATCATTATATCAGGTAAGGCTAGCGGTCCTGACATATTTGCTGTCACTCATATGGGCCGCTTGTGCAAGCACACTGCTACCTCCCAAGTGACTTAGCTGTCTCTGTCTGCTAGGGCCTTTTTATATGCTCTAGTGTGGTTAGATCTTCTCCACCTTGGTATAATCTGTGTGTGCCGCTCTTGGTGCACATTGTTGCTCTCCTGTGTCAGAATTCCCATATTAGGGGATACTGTGGCATTTTATTGATGCATGTCACATTGCGCCATTGCACAATGCATTTTTTGGCACATCCATGGTGCAAGACCCTTTGATGCATCCACCAGTATTTTGGCACAAGCTGTGTTGTAAAATCACAATTGTTGCATTTCTCGATACAAGTCACTATTTGCACCATTTTTGGCCCAACTGCCTTGCATCACCCCCTGAGGCTTTGAAAATTGGCTCAGTGGCTCAACTCAGTTGGTGACTGGCATTTGAACAAAGGCTGGTGGTATGTCCTGGCCAAATTTCCCTCATTCACTAAAAATACCACCAACAGCTTAATCTGGTTCAAGGTCAGTTGACATTCATCTGTATCCCCCTCCGTGCCTGAAAATAGGCAGGATTTGTCCAGTGCACGTACCCGGTCAACAAAAACTAAATAAATAAATGTTTCATCCTTAATAGTCCATGCCTCTATGCTCACAAGAATCATGTAAACAAGATCTAAGCCTTGCACTTGGGATTTGCAGAAATATTTAGGCTTGCCTATTTTTTCTATATACTGTAGAAACATTCATCATTACCTCTCAGATGGCCATCCCTGGAACAGATATGATGCTGAGTGGTACTTTTAGTGAATATGATGCTAAGTTGCACTTTTAGTGAATACTTAGCCTATATGTTATCTGTATTTGTTTATTATTGGCCAATGTTTTACAGGCAAAACTACTACACTATATACTTTAAAAAGCAGTATATATAGCGGTATTTATAGCAGTGTCAGTGGCTCAGCAGGTAACACACTCACCTCTGAGGCTGGGAGATCAGAAGGATGTGGGTTCTATTCCCACACCAGGCACTTGGGTTAATATCTCAATACTGACACTGTAGTGCGGCATGAGGGGGGTGCTGCACTCCTGAGGTGCCGTCTTTCAGATGAGATGTTAAACTGAGGTCCCACCTGCCTGTTCTGATGATAGTTCAGGAGGATGTTAAAGATCCCATGGCACTTCTCGAAAAGAGTAGGGGAATTTTTATTATAATAACATCAAGGACACATAAGTACAGATAGTGCTGAGTCACACAAACCAATAGTCAAACAAAAGGTAATAAGAAAATCCAAAAATACAAAACAGTGTTATTGCACACATACAGAGGAAGAAAAAAAACACTAATCATAAAAGAAAGAGATAAGTATTACCTTCATAAATAGAAACATAGAATTTGACAGCAGATAAGGACTGCTTGGCCCACCTAGTCTGCCTATTTCCCTACCTAATGGATAAGCTGCAGATCCTAGTTAACCAACAGCCTACTTCCTCCTACCCCCCCACTAGAATTGCCTTATGTCTATCCCATGCATTCTTGAATTCCCCTACTGTTTTTGACTCTATGACCTCCTCAGGAAGGCTGTTCCATGCATCTACAACCCTCTCTGTGAAGAAATACTTCCACACATTGCCTCTGAGCCGTCCCCCTCTATCTTCAAATTGTGCCACCTTGTTCTTGCACATCTCTTCTTCTAAAAGATGCTACCCTCTTGGACTTTGTTGATTCTCTTGAAGTATTTGGAAGTTTGTGTCATGTCTCTCCTCTCCCTCCTTTCCTCGAGGCTGTACATCTAAAGCTCCTTTAGTCTTTCTTCATATGTCTTCTGTTGCAGACCCTGCACCATTTTGGTTGCCCTCTTCTGGACAGTCTCCACCCTGTCCATGTCTTTGCGGAGATGGGGTCTCCAGAACTGTACACAGTACTCCAGATGTGGTCTTACCAACTGTCTGTACAGAGGGCCAACAACTTTCTGTTTTCTACTGGTGATGCCTCTCCTATGCACCAGTATCCCCCAACCCTCCTTACTGCCTTCTCACATTGTTGGCCACCTTAGGTCATCTGATATGACTACCCCCAGGTCCCTTTCCATTTTTGTTGTTGTCAGTATCTCCCCCCATATTGTGTACTCTTGCCCTGGGTTTTTGTTTCCCAGGTGCATTTCTTTGCACTTATTTGCATTGAATCTAAGCTGCCATACATTTGACCATTCCTCCAACCTTGCCAAGTCCTTTTTCATCCTTTCCACCCCACCTTGCGTATCAACCCTGTTGCAGATCTTTGAGTAATCTGCAAGGAGACATACCTTCCCCTCCAGTCCCTCCACAATGTCACTTATAATGACATTAAAAAAGACCGGTTCCAGTACTGAACCCTGCGGTACCCCACTACTAACCCTCCTTTCATCACTGTGGACTCCATTTACTATTACCCGCTGTGTCCTGTTGTCCAGCCAGTGTTTTACTCATGCTACCACCCTGGGACCCACTCCCAGGCTGGCTAATTTATTAATATTTTGTGCAGGGCTGTGTCAAATGCCTTCCTAAGGTCTAGGTAGGCCATGTCCACAGCCCCTCCCTGGTCCACTACTTTGGTCACCCAGTCAAAGAAATCAATTAGATTTGTTTGACATGACATTCCTGCTGTGAATCCATGCTGCCTTGGGTCCTGTGCCCCACTGACCTCTATGTACTCAACAATTCTTTCCTTCAGAAGTGATTCCAACATTTTCCCTACCACTGAGGTCAAACTGACAGGTCTGTAGCTTCCTGCTTCTGTCTTGCTCCCACTTTTGTGAAGGGGAATCACATCCGCCCTTCTCCAGTCCTCAGGTACTACACCATCCTTCCATGATTTATTAAAAAGGGTAGTCAGTGGTATTACTAGTTCTTCCCTTAGTTCTTTTAGAATTCTGGGGTGAATCCCATCAGGCTTCTTTACTTTATCCACCTTCAGTTTTAAGAGTTCTTTCAGAACCCTTTCTTCTGTGAAAGGACTAATATCACTGTCCCCCCATCCAGAGTGCTTCTATTGACTGGATGAGGTCTCTCCCCCTGCTTTTCCATTGTGAATACTGAGCAGAAATATTTGCTCAGTATCCCTGCTTTTTCACTGTCGCTCTCTGCCCAACCACCTTCCTCTTTATTCAGCCTCAGTATTCCTGCCTTCGTCTTTCTTTGCTCCCTAATGTACCTATAAAAGGTTTTAACCCCCTTCTTAACCGAGTTGGCTATCTTTTCCTCAGTTTGGGCCTTTGCTATTCTGACTGCCTTCCCTGCTTCCTTCTGCTTTAGCTGGTACAGTTCCCTGTCCTGCTCCTTCTGTGTTTTCTTATACTTCCTGAATGCTATCTTTTCTCCCTCACCTTCCCCGCCACTTCTTTTGAGAACCATAGTAGCTTTTTCTTTCTTTTTGATTTGTTTATTTGCTTCACACAAAGGCTTGTTGCCTCTGTGATGGCAGTTTTGATGTTTCTCCATTGTTGCTCCACCCCACCTTCTTGCCTGTTTGCTAGTGCTTTTCTGAGGCACTCTCCCATTTTGAGAAAATCAGCCCTCCTGAAGTCCAGTACCTTCACTTTTGTGTGGCTTGACTCTACAGCTAAGTTTATTGTGAACCACACTGTTTGGTGGTCGCTTGTTCCCAGATGGCTACCCACTTCAGGATCAGAAATCCTCTTTCCTTCCCCATTTGAGAGTACCAGGTCTAAGTTTTCTCCCTCCTGAGTGGGTTCCAAAACTAGCTGTCTGAGGCATGCCCCCTGTAGGGCATCAAGAATGGCCCTGCTCTTGGATGTGGCTGCAGCAAAGGTGCTTCATTTAACATCTGGCATATTCAGGTCCCCCATCAGCAATATCTAACCTTTCTCTTCCATCCCAAAGATGCCTTCTACCATTTCTTTGTCCATTTCCTTCCCCTGAGATGGGGGTCTGTATACAACCCCTTTGTAGATTGTGGAGTCGTTTCTAGCCTCCAGGGTGACCCACAGTACCTCCTTTCCTCCCTGTTTACCCTTTAGTTCTGTTGCTTTGATCTCTTCACTTACATAGAGAGCTCCTCCTCCTCCTCTTCTTCCCTCCCTGTCCCTCCTGTAGATTGTGTACCCTGGTATGTTGACATCCCAGTCACGGTTCTCTGTGTACCATGTTTCTGTGGCTGCCAAGATATTCAGGCATCCCTCTCCCATCAAGGCCACCATTTCGGGGAGTTTTTTACCTAGACTTCGGGCATTAGTACTCAATACCCTCCATTTTATTCTGGCTTTATTTCTTTTTGCCCCATCCCTATCCTTACTGCCTTTGTCTTTTTCTCCATTTACCCCTGCCCTTATCCCTATCGATTGCTCTATCTTGGTGTTTACCTCACTAACTACCCTGACTTTTGGGGGGCTAGGATTTCCCTTCTCATTTTCAGTGCCTTCCCCCTTAGCTAGTTTAAATGCTTGCCAATGAAGCATTTAAACCTATCATCTAGGATCTTGGTTCCCCTCCAGGATAGATGCAGACCATCGTGCTTGTATAGGCCTGCATCCCTCCAGGCACAGCCCCAGTCCCCAATGAAGCCAAATCCCTGAGCTCTGCATCAGTTTTTTCAACCAGTCATTGAATCCCATGGTGTGGAGTGCCCTAGCCTCATCCATGCCATAGACAGGTAGCACTTCTGAGAAAGTTACCGTGTGTGCTACTTGTCTAAGACCCCTCCCCAACTCCACAGACTCCTGTTGCACTGCTCTGATCCCATTCTCAGCCAGGTCATTCATCCCTAGGTGGATAATGACATCCAGCTCACTTTCCCTTGCAGCTTCTCCCACGATCCTGAGGATTCATTTCCTGTCTCTCCAAGCCATGGTGCTGGGGAGGCACCTTACCTCCCTTTCCCTTCCCTCCCCCAGTTCTACCCTCAACAATCAAGTTCCCCACCAGGAGTTGTTTCCTTCCCCTGTGGGATCCTGTGCCACCCTCCTATGGTTCTCCATTGTGGAGGTTCCAAGCATCCTCCTTGGTCTCCACTGTGGGTGCCTCCATAGAGGAACCATGCTCTGCCAGAGTGGTGAATGAATTGTGGAGAGGCACAACTGGAGGGGTGCACCTCTGTTCCACTACTTTCACCCTCCCTGAGCCCACCATGGTTCAACCACTCCTCTTTCTTGGCAACCTCTGAGGTAGTGGCAGTGGCCTGGGTGGTCTCTGGGTTGGGGAGCAGGTTTTCTGAATCATTGCTAGGTCAGCATGGAGATGAGCAACCTCCTCCCTCAGACCAGAGACGTGCCTGCAAATAGGGAAACAATGCAGTTTCCAGAATGTCTCCCAGAAGACTGCTGCTCACAGCCAGTACATTGCACTACTCCCTACATGTCAGTGTCCCTTCCTGTTACAGATGCTTGTCTTTTGTTGTTTTTTGTTCTTGTTTTAGTGTGTGCAAGCTTGTGAGTGTCTCTACCCCTTATTCAGTGTGCTGTGCCTTTAAGGATATGAACAGGGGTATGTTGTTAGCAGTTTTAGGGAAGTGATGTCAGAACCCCTGCTATAAAAGAAGTTATGCACTTGAGATGGGTGGGGTGTGGGGAAGGGTTGGAGGGAGTAAACCTATGCCATCCAGAAACAATCAACTACAACTCTGACCCTCCACCCGGGGAGTGCCTTCCTTCCTTTCAGACACCTATTTCACAGAGGTTAAGTACCAGGTCTAGCCACAAACAAGCATTTGTCAATGCTGAATGTTGCTTGCTTGTATGTACTATTTAGGTATTAGGAAGTCATTGGAGTGCAAATATTGATCGCGAACTTACAGTGTCGCGTAGGAAGTCATAGCCTTTCCTCATAAAACAGTCATTTTAGGAATTTTTACCAAATTTTCAACATAGCCATTTTAAGACCTCTGCTCATGAACATTTTCACTTTGATTTTCTTAATGTGTCCCATAGATTGATTTCGCACACCGACTGCGCCATTGTGCGCTACATGGGCAGAAACACATTTTGGGTAAGATGTGAAAAATGACAGCTATACTGCTCATAAGGAGGTGTGGTAAAATGGCAGTGTTGAAAATCTGGATGAAAACATTGAAATTCGCAAACTTACTGGCGTGCGTAGGGACTGCCATGTACTCAGTAAAACAGTCATTTTTAGGAATTTTTTCACCAAATTTTCAACATAGGCTTTTTGAGAGCCCACCTTATGAACACTGGCAGTGCCATTTTGTTAATCAGTCCCAAAAGATGATTTCATGCAGTGACTGTGAAATCACCCTTTGGGCCTGATTAACGCCATGACAGTGCAAGAATTCATGAGGAGGGGTTCCAAAAACCCCATGTTGAAAATTTGAGCCCAAAATTCCCCAAAATGCCTAACATATGCAACAAAGTTGAAAAAACCCTATTTATTCCATTATACAGCTTACCGGCATTTCCTCAGTTCGCGGTCGGCTTTGAAGAGTGCAAACGTGTTCCCGGTCCACCGATGATCGTCACGCCGAGCTCCAGAGGTAAGTATGGGGTGAGGGGGTGTGGGGAGGCAGGGTGCGCAGTGGGTGGGTGCGGGTTTTGGGGGCAGCAGGGAGATGGCGAGGGAACGTTTTCTTGTTTTACAGGTTTTTTAAATAGGGCGATGCCGGGGCGTTTGCCATGCTGGGTGAAGCTCCCAGCGTGGCAGCTGGAAAACTGTTTGTGGGGGCTGGAGCTGGCGAGGATTGGGCACCCCCCGTCGACTATAGCAAGATTTGCCAAGCTGGGGTGGGCTCCCAGTGTGGCACCTGGAAAGCTTTTAGGGGGGGCGTGCAGCCATGGAGCCAATGGGGGATTGGGCATCCCCATCAGCTATAACATTTTTTGCTACGCTGGGGTGGGCTCCCAGCATGGCACCTGGACAGTTTTTGTGGGGAGGCATGGAGCCAACGGGGGATTGGGCACCCCCGTCAGCCATACAGTGCGTGGGGGGGAAGGAGCACATCAGCAAGCAATATGCTTGCTTGCGTGTGTGTGGGGGAGGAGAGCTCTGCTCACTGAAGCGGAGCCCTCCCTTTCAACTGTATGCCACTGCAATTTCGACTGCTGTCATAGACAGCTGTAGCAGTCATTGGAGAACTGCGGCCAAGCCTGCAAACTCACTGACTGAATTGGAAGACGGGTGCCACACCTCTGAAAACTCGGATGATGGCACTATGTATCTTGCACATGCGTGTAAGCAACATAATGACTGCAAATATCTCCCAGTTACAGTTCCTCCCTGGCAAATTAAAGTTAAAACTAAGACAAGTCAACCCCAAAAACAGAATCAGTACTAGTTACACAGGTCATAACAGTAATAATTCAGTTCAGTGTAGTCTAGAAAATAACCTCCTTGATTTGAGGAATCTCTGCATGCTTTCTCTCTCTCTCTCTCTCTCTCTGTCTGTGTCTCAGCAGGACACAGACATTTTCATACATTTTCTAACTAATCGGTCTAAAAAAAAAGTGGGAATACCCAAGTCATCATTTATATTTGATAAAGATATTAAAACCCTTCCACCAATGAAACACATTTTGAGAAGAGTTACATGCAACATCAGAAACATAAAGTCTGGCCATAGCTTGAGAGACCAGAACACGAACAGCATCATATGGCGTTAACTTTTGGTGTAGAACCCATTGACATGTAATTTGCCACAAATGGTACTTCAAGAAACATAAAAAAAAACAGTTAAGGTGTCTGGATGATACCGAGCTCCTAACTGGACATATTGACCTAGTATAAAAAAAAATCATATGACATAGTGGACAGCCACTGCATGTTTCAAGATTGGGCTAGGTGGGACCATAAAGGTTTGACATGAGAACAATCGAAAAGATAGTGCCCTGTGGTTTCCTCTAAATTAATACAGTCCATATAAGGGCAGTTATGTTCCTCCAGTGCCTTATGTTTAGCATTGCCATGGACATTTATCCTCCCATAAACAGAGAGCCACAAGTGCTCCCACATAAGAGGGGGAATTCTAGGATTAAATAACTGTACCAGCACTGATAGATTATTTTGAGGAGAACAGTTCTTGAAAACCAGTTCAGTAGGTGAAACCATAGCCATAACAGCATGGTAAAGCTGATGTCTGGAACTCTGTATAATTATTTATTTATTTTTTATTTAGTTTTTGTTGACCGGGTAAGTGCACTAGCAAATCCTGCCTATTTTCAGGCACGGCCCGGGGGAAGGGAATACAGATGACTGCCAACTGACCTTGAATCAGATTAAGCTGTTCTAAGCTGAATTAGCCATTTAGGAATACCCCATTTATACAATTTAGAAGCCACAGGCTGAAAAAATTCAGGCTCATGCAGATAGATTGACAGCCTAGGAGGGGTCACACCCCAAGTTGTCAAATACCGAGATAATATAAGTTGAGTCCATTCATTGTGGGGGTCCTGAGAGAAGATTAACCCACTTTTCATCATCTGGGAAATAAAGTATGGAAAAACACGATAGGATCGAGCATCCCAAGGATACCCTTTTCTCTGGATAGCTAGGTTAAACACATTTTATGGGATTCAGTCTATTTCCCCAGAGCATCTGGAAAAAAAGGCTATATAATTTCACGTCCAGGAGCCTGGGGGTGGAGGGAATAGATCATAGCAACATGAAGTAATATGGGAACAAGAAACTGTTTAATAAGCTGAACTTGTTTAACTTTAGACATTTTCCAATTTCTCCATCTAACTACTTTAGATTCCACTTTCTGCAACCCCACTTCCCAGTTTAATAATGGCAAATTATAGGGCCCAAAGGTTATCCCCATAATCTTTTGGGGATCTGAAGAAAAAGGGATGCCCTCTACACACAAGGGAAAATGAGTTCCAGAACCAATAAACAGACCCCTGCTTTTAACAATATTCAGTTTTGAATTTGAAAGTAGAGAATAATCTGAAATCTCCCATAGAATATAAGACAAATGGGCAGAATCTGTGAAAAAGAGACAGACATCATCCGAGTAAGCCTGGACCTGCAATTCTCTCACAGATCCAGGTACTGTGATTTGACACATAACAACTGGGTGAACAATAGTGGAGGAATAAAACAATTGAATCCGTCAGATTAAACAGTCTGGGATCCCATATGCTCTAAGGGTTGAGGACAAAAAGGGAGGATGCATTCGATCAAAGGCTTTTTCCTGATCAATGGAAAGCAGGCAGCCAGTAGTGTCAGTAAGAGACAAAAATTAAATTAGATCCCTTATAACCATAAGGGCCTGCAGAATTTTTCGGTGGGTAAACCACAAAACTGATAGGGGAAAATAATCTGAGCGGCATAACGTTTCAACTGATTATTAAGTATTTGGGCTAAAATCTTATAATCTGAGTTCAAAATTGTAATTGGTCTCCAATTATGGTGAAGCGATTTTATCAATCAATCAATCAATCAAAGTCTTTATTTAACCAGGTGATCACCGTTGAGCAAGCTAATTTTCGAGGTGGACCTGGGTTTGTTAACAAGGAACAAGGGACAATATACATGGGATGCAGCACACAAGAAAATAGTAATAATACAAATAAAGTGAGATACAATAATACAGTATATACAAAGTATCAGCAGGTAGCATTGACAGTAGTATATGTTTGGAACAGAAGATGCAGCTAGTTTTGGGTAGGACACAATTTTTCATAAAAGTAAAGAAATATACATATCAGGTGCACCAAACACAAATAAAACCTAATATAAAAAGATATATAGTGATACGGTATGGAGAATTTAGAGCTGGAACCAGGGCCAAAAGAATGTGGAAGGGACAGATATTGGGGTAGAAAAGGGGAGAGGGAAGAGTCGATTATAGATGTGATCAGTCTTTTAACAGTAGTAATTAAAGTGTGCTTGGACTTATAGGAGTCACTATTTAGGGTAGACAGGCACAGGACTCCTTATTATGATGTAGATATAGAGATTTAAAGCTGCTAGGCTGATGGGGTGAGTTAATTTCAAAGTTTTTGCAGCTTGTTCCACAGTTGAGGAGCACAAAGCTGATGGCTGCTCTGCCAATGCCAGATTTTGCTTTGTAAACATAAAGGTAGATATAGGAGGTGCTTCTCAGGGCATACTTCCCCAGAGTGCACAAAGGTAAACAGACAGAGATATACTGGGGCAGTTTATTTGAGGTACCTTTGTATGTCCAGACTGCAGCATTTTTTTTGCTGTCTGTAAGCAAGGGATGACCATCCCACTGCAGTGTACAATGCACAGTGGTGGGTTGAGTATGGAAAACCTGTGATAAATCTTATGGCTCTGTGATAAAGCGTATCGAGTTTGGCTAGGATACCTGCAGGTCCCTGACTACATAGAAAGTCTGCGTAGTCCAATAAGGAAAGAAAGGTAGTTTGAACCAGTTTCAGTTTAGCGTTTCTTGTGAGGAGATTATTAATCCTAAAGAGCAGACCAAGTGTTTGTCTAAGTTTCTTTGCCAGTTCTTCTAAGTGATCTGTGAAAGTAAGTCTATGGTCTAACCAGACCCCTAGGTACTTAAACTTTGGTACATGGTCCAACTGCTCACCTAGAATGGTAGTGATCTGCGGGAGTGTCCCAGCAATTTCAGGATTTATTGCATTTTGAAGGGGTGAGAGGAACATTGCCTTGTTTTTTTTTGCATTTAAGAGCAGTTTCTGGTTTATAAGCTGATGTTGCAGCAGATTAAATTCATTTTGAAGGGTTTTACAGGCCGCTTCAAGTGTGAGGCTACTAGCATAGAGTACTGTATCATCCGTGAATAGGTGTATTTCTACTTCTTTGATGGGGCATCTACGTTGTTAAAATAAATGGTGAAGAGCAAGGGACCAAGAATAGAACCTTGCAGTACACCCCTTAATAGGGGTTTTGGTGGAGAAACTTCCCCTTCTGCCTTTACTTGTTGAAGTCCTCCTGAGAGGTAGTTGGAGAACCATTTAAGGGATAGGGAATCCAAACCAATGTTCTGGAGGGACGACAGAAGCAGTCTGTGATCAATGGTATCGAACGCCTTGCTTAGGTCCAAGAAAACTGTGCAGACAAAGTTGTTTTTGTCCAATTCAAGCTGCCAGTCGTTTGTCACCTTGGTAGAGCAGAGATTGTACTGTGCTGTGCTCTAAACTGAATTGTAATGGGTTGAGCAATTTTTCTGATTCCAGGTACTTCCGAAGCTGGGAGTTCACTATTTTCTCTAGCATCTTTGACAGGATTGGAAGTAGGGAGATTGGCCTGTAGTTATTGAGGTCACTAGGATCTCCTGACTTAAACAAAAGGACCACAAGTGCGTTTTTCCCAAATGGGCGGTAGGTCACCATGGGACAAGGATAAGTTGAAGAGATGAGTAATTGGGACTGCAAGGAGACGGTAGCCGACCTTTAGGAAGTACGAGTCAATGAGGTTGGCCCCAGTACTTCTCCTAGTGTCCAGCTGAAGGAGAAGATCTTTGACTTCTTTCAGCGAGGTAGGCTGCAGAGAGAAGGATGGACTGGGGATGGGTTTTGCTTGTGTATCCAATCTAAGTTGTTGGCAGAGAATATTCGCAGGAGAGGAGTCAAAGGATAGCCCTGCAGTGGCAAAATGATTATTGAGAGCATCGAGGATAGATGGTCTGTCGGAGATGACAGTATTGTCGATCAATAATTTAGTAGGTAGGGAATTTACAGTGGTGTGACCTTCAATGTCTTTGATAGTCTTCCAGAATTTGGAGGCATTTCTTGAGGAGCATTCCAGCTGAGAGTGGTAGAAATTAGCTTTGGCTTCTCTGACCATTTTGGTGCAGAGGTTCCTCGCACTCCGGAAAGAATTCCAGTAATTTATTAAATTAGTTTTCCTAGCAGTTCTCCAGAGTACATCCCTACTCCGCAAAGCATTTTTCAGGTCTTCTGTAAACCACCGACAGGATTTTGTATCTGGCACAAACTTTTACCATGGGAGCATACTTGTTGACAGCCCCTAGCACAATTTCTGAGAAAATATCATAAACCATAGTCAGGGACTTGGCTAGATAGAAGTTCTGCCATCGCATGGAGTCTCTTAGGTCTGATATATACCCTTGGAGATCAAAGTTGCGTATGCACCTTTTAAAGGAGAATTTTGGTACAGTTGTGGATTTAAGAGTGGATCTTACACACGCGATGAAGCAATGGTTGCTAATATCAGAGAAAAAGACACCAGCAAGGGAGAATAAATGGGGTTTGTTAACTAAAATGATATCCGAGAGAGTACTGTTATTAGGGTTAAGCTTGTTAGGACCAGTAGATTCGTTTTTTTAGCTGTGACAACCCAAGGGAATCACAGAACATTTTAAGTGGGGGTGGATGCACTGGAGAGCCAGTCTAAGCTGAAGTCCCTAGTATGATACACTCTGAAGATGCAGAACCCAGGATGTTTTTGAGATGCTTTAACAACTGTAGTCCAGCTGATTGGGGTCTGTAGTATCCTATTATACATAATAAGACACCGGTGGCAATTTCAATCTTTAATGACAAGCTTTTGAATTCTTTTCGGACAGAGATTGAGTCAATTATGGAGGCAGGGAATTTATCCTTGATGTAAATAGTTACCCCACCACCTCTGGTTTGCCTGTCAGCTCTGAAAAAAGAGTAGGAGGGGATTTATTTTTATTTTTTTTTTATTTTAGTTTTTGTTGACCGGGTAAGTGCACTAGACAAATCCTGCCTATTTTCAGGCATGACCCGGGGGAGGGGGATGCAGATGAATGCCAACTGACCTTGAAGCAGATTAAGCTGTTGGTGGTATTTTTAGTGAATGAGGGAAATTTGGCCAGGACACCGGGGAAATTCCCCTACTTCCTGCTTCCTGTGAGCAGGGGGGACCCATTTTCTGGTGTGACCAAGATGGCAGGAGAGGAGGACAGAGGAGGAGCTGCACATGGGGTGCATAGCCCAGAGTAATTCATACCTGTTGATTTCACCGCATCTGGAAATGCCTGAAATGGTGGCTGGGATGCACCTGCGAGGTGGCCAGCAAAACGCCAACTCAAGTGGTCCTTCAGTTTCTGTTGCTACATTGGGGCTTAGTTTGTCGGAGAAACAACGCTGTTTGGAAGAGGAACTTCTTCATGTGAGTGCATTATTGGTACAGGAACATAGGAACCTTGCTGTGGAGGATGACAGGAAGCGGAAGAGATCGGAGGGTTCCCTGAGCACTGCAGCAGCAGCGGGGCCCAGCAAGTTGCATCCGGTTACTGAAAGGCCGAAAGTCAGTGAAGTTTCGACTTCTAAAGATTGGGGAGATCTGGTAGATGAATCCTGGTCTCCAGAGCATGCGCTGCATGGAGCTGGCTGGATTCCGATTTCGGGTGATTTATGGAAGCCAGCTGATGGATCTTCAGCACTACCAGAGTCTGCAGAGATAAGTACTGTGGCTTTAACAGTCCCTTCTCCTGTTGTTTTAGTCTCTGCACTCCCAGCCTCCCCTTTTCCTAAATCTACTACTGATTCTGGACTACCCTTGGACAGCCTGTTAGTGGAAGTGGCTGCAGATGTGGCTACTTCCTCTGTCATCTGAGGGCCAGCTTTGGAACCTGTGAAAAACCTTCCTATGCCAGTCATTTTAGGCAACCTCTAGAATTAGCTAGCGATGAAATGCCATTCATTTACGATATGTTGGCCCCAGGATAATCCCCTGATAGGTTTTATGTTGGAAAAACTTTATTGAAGAAAAGTATGGGTTTTCCCTTCTGAAGTCCATCCTGATCCATGTTCCTGGAGAGTTCACATTTGATGTCAGTTTTGCATCCAGCTCTTTTGGAACTATTCTGGAGTCACTATTTAAATCTAAAACTAATCCCCTGTGGTCGGACTTTATTGTACTGCCTCTTTCAAAACAGGCCTTTAGGGTCATTCGATCATGTTCAGAAATGAAGGGGTTAATGTCGTAGATATTGTTAACTGGTTATCTAAAGATGTGAAATACAGGGGAATCCTGTTCCTATCCTGGATGCAGAGGGATTTTGGAATGGGGGTTGGAAATTTAGGATTAAACTCCACTCTACTGATTCTGATTTGGTGCATCTCCCCAACTGTTTTTTTGGGGAGGGATAAGAGGTTCCTTTTTTATCCAGGTCAGCCAAGGGTTTGCTTCAAGTGTGGGTCTCAGACTCACATAAGCACCTCTTGTGATGTGCTAAAATGTTCTTATTGTGGGAAGTCTGGTCATCCTAGTGCTCACTGTTTCCAAACCTCTAAATGTAATCTTTGTGATGTGGTGGGTCACACATTTGAACTTTGCCCTTTGGCAGCTAAAAATACTCCGGAAGCTGATTTTGGGGTACAGGACCATTATATTAGGGAGGCAGTTCGACTTAGCATTCCTACTGGAGGAAGGTTGGATCCCAGTACCTCTGGGGCTAGTCTCCCTTGCCCGTGTCAGGTCTTGATTAGAACTCTACCTCAAGCACAGACTCTATAGATATACCTGAAGTGGTGACTCATGAGGTACCAGAGATAGGACAAGGGGTTATTTGCCAGGATTCAGTCTTGTCTGGTTGGACCCCTTGGTAGAGCGGTTTTACTATGGTTAGTGGCAAGAAAGGGAAATCTGTTAAAGGAAAGGGGAAGGTGGGTAGGAAAACACCTTTACCTTCCATGCATGGTTCTATTGCTGACCCTAATACCTTTGCAGTATTGGTAGAGGCTCCAGAGGTGGTTTCTGACATGTCTCTGCCTTCTGCATCCCCCCTAAGGCCTGAGTCCTTGGAACCTGCTGAAGGACAGATTGGCCCTAAGCCATTAGATGGGAAAAGTGGAAGGGTAACAAGAGCATCTAGCAAAGTAAAGTGACTTTACCCTTTCATTAACTCATGGTTCCCTTTTACTTTAGAGTGGCAACTTTAAATGCAAATAGCATTAAATCTCCTGTTTAACGTCAGAGCACTTATTCTCATTTTTTATATGAAAATCTGGACTGTGTTTTCCTGCAGGATGTTCGTTTGCATTCTCCTACGGAGATAGAGGCTGCCACTACTGGTTGGGTGTGGGGAGATTGTTTTTGGTCTTTGGGAAGTGATTTGTGTAGTGGGGTGGGGATTTGTTTTTTTCATTCACATATAAAAGTAATTCATCAGATAGAGACTTTAGCGGTAGGGTCTTGGTTTTGGATGTTAATGGGGTTCCTTACCCTACGGTTACTTAATGTTTATGCACCTCAATCTAAATTTGATCGAGTAACCCTTTTAATTCATTATATCCTTTCTATGCACCTCTTTATGTTACTATCCTTGGTGGGGACTTTAACTGCTCCTTGCCTTCCAGTGTTTCTTCTGGAACAAGGAAGAAAGTGTATAGTGATATGCAAGCTTGTCAAAACTTCTTGCAGATACTGGTTTGAATGATGCTTTTGGGCCTACCTAATGGGTTTGGAAATACTTATTTTGCAGAACTAGAGCTTCCAGAATTGACTATTTTTCTTTCACCAGGGGTTGTAGTGCAATCACAGTCCTTGCAGGAGGTGGCCACATCAGATCATAAAATGCTTAGATTAGTGTTATGTGACATGCCTGAAGTTCGGAAGGGGCCAGGGTTTTGGAAATTAAATGTTACCTTATTAGATATCCCTGGTGTGGCTGATGGTCTACATTCCCTTTTTTTAGCTCGTCAGTCTGTTTTCTTTCTATATGAAGATTTAAATACTTGGTGGGAGGACCCGAAATGTGAAGTCAGACTCTATTTTCAAACCATAGGTTTAAATGGGAGATTCCGGCATGATGGACTTCAATATCTTAGAGAACGACTTCATTTTTTGTCTACTTTCCGCCAGTCTTTGGGATCTGCAGGTTTGGATCAAATTAAAAAGGTAAAGGAAGAGTTGGCTAATTTACTATCTCAGGTTTTACAGGATGTGGAGAGAAAGCATAAATATGGGATTAGTGGTACAAAGAAGGATACTTTACCTTTTGAAAATCTGAAACTTCTTAAACACTCCCGAGCTATGATGTATTTAAACACCTCAACTGGGGGGCGTGTTACAGCAAACACTGGTATTTTAGATACGATACATGACTATGTTACTGCATCCTTTAAGAGTAGATTGCTCCCTGAGAACCCCATTAATGATTGGTTTCTTAGAAGACCAGTCCCTGTTTTGTCTATAGATGAGCAGTCTACTTTGGTCCAACCCATTATGGTAGATGAACTAAAGACTGCAATTTGGTCTCTGAAGTCGGGAATTACTCCAGGTGCTGACGGATTGTCCCATGAAATCTATAAAAGTTTGTGGGAAGTTTTGGGTACTGAACTATGTCGGATATTGAATGCTGGGTTACAGGCAGGGTCTCTACCTAAAAGCATGTTACAGGGTGTGTTGCTTTTACTGTATAAAAATAAAGGGGAGCATGGGGATTTAGATAATTGGAGGCCTTTGTCTCTTTTGAACACTAACTATAAGATCTTGATGAAAATCTTTTGTATTAGATTACGGGGTGTATTGGGTTCCTTATTACATCCATCACAATTTAGTGGGGTGCCACATCAAAGGGTTCAGGATGCACTGATCCTACTCAGGGAGCTTATAGCTAAAGGAGCATCTGGAGACATGTTTGGGCATCTGGTTTGTCTTGACCAGGCTAAAGCTTTTGATCAAATAGAATATAGTTATCTGTGGGAGAGTTTGAGACGGTATGGGTTTCCCTCACAATTTATAAACTGGCTACATACCTGCTATACAGACATCACTCTGATACCTAGCATAAATGGATGGTTGGGAAGAGATATTGAGGTACATAGGGAAATGGCAGGGTGTCCACTAAGTCCCCTACTCTATGTCTTATCCTTGGACCCCCTTTTGCATGCTTTAAATAATACAGATGATATTGTTGGATTATCAGTTGGTTATATGGACCCACAGATAGTGACAATAGCATATGCAGATGATTTGGTTTTAGTTCTGTCAGATAAAAATTCTGCTGTTGCTGCACGGACATTATTGTATACCTTTTCAGCTATGTCTGGTTCCTCTATTAATAGGTTTAAAAGTGGGATATTGCCTTTGGGGTATGAGGCCACTGATGTGGCATTGATTTGGGACATGCCTATTAAAACTGGCTATAGGAAGATTCTTGGTGTTTATTTTGGAGGTGTGGATGATCACTACAATTGGGAGATCCAATTATTGGAGGCATGTAATAGGGTGTTACTCTGGAATAAGGGCCGAATGTCTAAGCGAGCGTAATTTATTTGATTAAAACTTTTTTGTTGCCATATTTTTTGTTTATAGCTGCAGTTTTTCCCCCTCCCCCTTCTTTAGAAACCTCTCTTTATGATGTATTTTTTCTTTGTTTATGGGGTAATAGATTAAATCCGGTGAAGAGGGGTATCACTTATTTACCTATTGACGAAGGAGGTTTGGGTATGGTGAATCCGGTTGTATTCTTGCATAGTATATTTATCTTTTATAATTTAGTTCCTTTGCTCAAGGGGGTTGTTAAGATCTGGTCCCCGTGGGTGGCTGATAGTATAGATCCCCTTCTTAGGCATTGAGTTCAGGATTCCTTTTTGGCCCAGCAGGTAAGGCTATGTGCATTGACTAGTCATTTTCATACGATGTTTCAAAAGTTGAAATCCTGGCATGTTGTCAGAAAATCCTTTCTTCTTCAAACACGTCAGCAATTCTATAGTACTATATTGCAGGATTACTTTTTGGTGGATCCTTGGTTTCATGATTTACCAGTTTCTGAGCAACATTCCAAATTACAATTATTAGTAAGCAAGAGGGTACCCCGCTATATGTGGGATTTTTTATGGCTATGTCTCCACAAGAGATTAGGGGTAAAAGGCAATATGAGGCATAAAGAACTCTTGGAGAGGTTTGTCCCAGGAGGAGACCTGCTAGGGGTGGTTGAAACTATGGAACATTTTTGTGTGGATTGCCCCTTTGTAGTTTCCTTTTGGTCCCAATTTCAGGATGTGTGGCCTTTAAATCCTTTTCAGGATCCTACATCAAAGATATGGGTGGAAGGGGTTCTGCCTGGCTCCTGGGTGATTTATGATGTAATCACTATGCACCTGTTAATGGGTCATATAGGCTTTCAGCTGTGGCAAGCACGGTGTAATTTGACACTTCGGCAGAAATTACTCTCTGTATCCCAGATTATTTATAACATTAAGAAGGTAGTACTTAGCTGGAGACTTCAGGAAAGGGAAAAAGTGCATCCTGAACTGTTTCGATTGTGGTGGAGGAAAATGAACTGGCTTGACACATGGTAAAGGTTACGGTGCTATGTCCAGGCTTTCTTGAAAAGTGCTGGGTATCCCTGCTTGCAAGGCTAGAACCTCCTTTTGGGGCAATTTTGGTGGGGACTGCTATTTCTGCATACATGTTAGTTTTGTTTTAGGCCCACTTCCTCGCTCTAAGGGGAGGCATTTGTATCTTCTGGTACTATTTGTTTTTTTAATTTTCCAATCATTTTATGATGCTGTTTTGTTGTGCATACTTGGTTTCTATGCTTCCTGTACATCCCATTTGTATGCTAGTATACTTGTTTTGTTTCCATTTGTTGTGCATTATGATTTCTACTGTATATATTATTGTTTGATTGTTGCTTTTTAGTTACAAATACTCCCCTAATCCTTTTTAGTGGGGGGGGGGATGTTTTCATATTATTTCTTTTACATTGCTCTGACATGGTATGCTGACAATACTCATTTGTTTTATTTTCCATATGATTTGTTTATTATTTTATGTGACATACCACAGTTTATATTTCACTTTTGGTCTACTGTTATGATAATATACAATTCCCTACTGTTTTAGTTGGGGGGAAGTTGGCACTGGTTAGTTTTTTGGGTCACTAAACTGCTGCTGATTTTTGAATGTATGATGTAATACTTATTTCTGTTAATTCTTGTTTTATATTATGATTTTGTGTGCTGTAAACACTATTTTGTACATGTTTTGCTTTCTGGTTGTAATAAAAAATTCCCCTACTCTTTTCAATAAGTGCCATGGGATCTTTAACATCCACCTGAACTACCACCAATCCAGGCAGATAGGACTTCGGTTTAATGTCTCATCCAAAAGACAGCACCTCAGAAGTGCAGCACCCCTCTCATGCTGCACTACAGTGTCAGTACTGGGATATTAGCCCAAGTGCTAGACGTGGGAACTGAACCCACAGCCCTCTGATCTTCCTGCCTCAGAAGTGAGTGTGCTACCTACTGAGCCACTGACACTATATGTTAACTGTTAACTATATGTTAACTTCGTTGTTACTGGTCACCGATCGGAGCCAGGACTCCATAATCACCAGAACATCTGGAGCAGTATGACATACCCAGGCCTGAACAGAAGTGATTTTTTTTGTTTTGTTTGATTTTTTTTGATTTGTCACTAGATTTAAATAAAAATATCAATAAGCCTTCCAAAAAGGCAGGGTGCATTTTCTGGGATGTGAAAAAATAGTCAAAGACCAATGCCAGACATAAAGAGATTTCAGAGGAGAAGGTTTTATAAAATTCAAATGGCAGGCCATCTATGCCAGGAGAGACTATGTTTTTCTGAGTCCCAGTAATCTATTCAATTTCATCGGGCCCAATTAGATCTTGATTAGCAGGAATATCAGCCGAAATTAGTGGGACTTCAACTGCATCCAAATATAATTGAATGGATTCCACCGAAGGTAAAATTAGAGGACTATGGGAGTGGAGAAAGGATTCAATAGTCTCATGAATGGCTGTGGTCGAGTGGACTGTCCGCCCTTGCTGATTCACCAAGGAGTCCATCAAGACTGTATGCTTCAAGGTTTTATAGGCCACAAAGGGATCACCTATTGGGGATTTTTGAGTCCCAGACTATAGCATAGCCTGTAGAGACTGCACCCTGTCATATTGATAGAGCTGCATTTCTCTTTTCAAATTTTGAATTTGTCAAGAACAATCTGATTTTGTAGTGTTAGCCAAAGTGAATAATTTAAACAATTGCTGGTGTAAAGAAAGATATTTCAAAAATGTTGTATTCACTGTCTTTGTGCCAAACTGCTGGAACCAGGATTTGAAGTCTGCTTTAGAATCCATCCACCATTCCCCAAGATCGGAGTAGAAGAAACTGACAGAGCAACGAGCAGCAATTGACCCAAGGATCCCTGGCCGAACCAGTGGATTCCTCAACATTGAAGTGTTAAGTTCCATTGGTTAGATTGGGCAGAAACCCCTGGGGTACTACCTAAAACAATGAACAAAAATATATGGTTAGAATATTCAGTAGGCTAGGTATGAAAGGAGAAGTGTGGCAAAGTGTTAGACATGAACATGTGGTCTATGGTGGTGCAATATTTATGCCTCATATAGGTAAAACTAGGCCCAGATTCAAGAAAAGTACTATAGTCAATCAATTCAGCCAAATCAAAAATTTGGTAAAGAGTATTGGAATCACAGTACACTTTTTTTATGAAGGTCACTCTCCTCTCTTATAAGGGCAATTAAAATCCCTACAGAAAAAAATTAATATGAGAAGTAACCACGTATGGTTGTATTGCATGGAGGAGAGATACTCTCTCCGCCTTCAACTGTGGGCCATAGATGTTAATGAGATGACAATGCATGCCCTTCCATACTCCATCCAAAATCAAAACCCTTCCAGGACATAAATCAATAAGTTTATTCAGAGAAAAACGATACCCATTGAAAACTCCCACCCCATTGGCACTGTCCAGCCCAAAGGACCACTAGGAAGGGCCCCACACCCACTTCCCCTGGAAGAATCTAAGCTGGTCACAGGAAAACAACCTTGTTTCCTGCAGAAAGCAGATCTCAAACTCAGAGGCATAGATAAAATGAAAAACTGCCTGACGCTTTAAGGGGTTTAATAGACTATGAATATTCACAGATCTCATCTTCATCGGGATAGCAGCTTTAAGCTCTTTTTCTGCTTTTTCTTCTTTTTAACCCTGTAACCAACCAACTCAGGATTTAAAGGGGCATGAAGGGCAGCAGAAGGCTAAGAAGCCGACTCCATCTGGTCCATGTCAGAGATTCCATCTTCAGAGGTCAAAACCTCAAAGGGGTTAATTGATTCAATGGAACCCTGAGACGAAGCAGGTTTAGACTTCAAATTCCTAGAAGAATCTCTAGGATAGGGTGCTAAGACCTCAGCAGAAAGCACCAAGGGATCAGAGTCCCTATAACAGACTGGGATCAGGGGAACAATGCCAGAGGCCTCTACTCCAGGAGGCAGAGGGGGAGGAAGAACAGTTACAGCCAAGGGAACATCTGAAGGGGGGGGGCCACAGACACTTGGGGAAGGGAGACAGGAAGAGAGGGAATAGAAACCTGTGGGGAAAGTGGGTCAGACCCAGAACCGGGCACCAAATCCTGCACATGATGGATTAACAGGTCTGGACTCATACATGAGGCCTTGTTCTTAGCTGCCCAAGGGCATTCACCAAAGGCGTGACCAATCTCATCACACAAATTGCATTTTGTATGGGAGGTACATTGTAATGCAATATGACCTATGTCACTACAATTATCACAGCACAGTTTATAGCAGGAACTGGAGATGGGAGTCCTGGAATCACACTTGTAGCATGCCTGGGACTGCCTGGCATAAAAGCACACACCCCCGGTCCCTGCCCAATATAAACGAATTGGGAACATGAGTGATCCCTGAATCTGACTGCCAGAGTTTGAACTTGTATTTTCAACCTCCAGTCCAGAATAGCTGAGTCCAGTATTGCCTCAGGGTCACTTAAGACTTTGCATTTCTGGGAGAGCTAATAGGTAATACCATCCACGTGGACGCCATCATTCCAAAACATGATGGTAACGAATTTAATCAATGGTTTAGTAAGGGGAATAACCAAATCGGGATTCACGTGGGTGAGAACTTCACCTGTTTGTACCTCTCCCAAAAGTGGTCTAGAGCATAATGGGTGCGAAAACCGATGTTGTAATTATCCTCCCCACTGATGTTGGTGAAGGCGAAAACCTCACGTGGGGAGGAATGAAGGGAGTCCTTCAGCAAACACTTTCCCATGAAATGCCTATCTGCTCGATGCCTTTGTAGCGGATCCATACAACATTTCTTCTGTGGGCAGCTTCTTTTTTTATTTTAGCAAACAAGTCAGATAAGAGAGCTTTCTAAGTTTTTTTTTTGTTTGTTCAACCAGGAGAGACACACACTAAGCTGAAAGCTTGTTTACAATTGTGACCTGGGAGCACACGGAAGCTAAGTGACTCATTAAGGGTCACACAGTATGCACCTAGGTGGCTGTGGGATTGAAACCCAGGTCTTCAGATCTGCAGCTCAGAGCCTTAACCCACTACCCACTTGGGGAGGATCCTGGGGAGAATCATCCTGGACAACAGCACTGCCCCTGTGTGCATCCGAAATGGTAGGTAAAACAGTCGAAGTAGGTATACCAAGCTGACCCCCCCGGACAGGGGGTGGAGGACAAGAGGCCACCCCAGAACTAGTAGAATTAACATCTGGTGGTAAATCCACAATAAGCAGGGAGTCAGAAAGTGTTTTGGAAAGTTGCCCTGGACACCATGTAGGAGAATCCTGTGAAAAATTCAATTTCGGATCCCACTCTGGATCAGGGAGCCAGGTACCATCAAGGCAAAGTTTCCAAACGGCTTCACACAGAGCATTTTGTGGGGACTAGGATTCATTCGGGGGAGTTTCCCCTTGTCAAGTGCAAAGGCAGATTGTAGCACCTTGGTAGTAATTTTCCCAACTGTAGGGTCAGGGGGAGTCGAGATAGACAAAACATCACTGTTATCAGGGTCAGGGGCCAAAGAAGTATGTCTCTTAGCTAGGGTCAAGGCAGTCATGTGCCCCTTAACATCATCTTTAGTTCCAGAAGCAAAGCCTCCCTCTTTAGAGCTGAAGGAAAAAACTGTCACACCCTCCTGAACACAGGTAGAGTGCTGATAAATCACAGGAGCAGGGATGGGGGAAGAAGGCACCCCCGTCGAGCCGCTGGTGGAAATATGCCTCAGGAAAAACCCTGTGTCCTTGGACAGAGGTTCCTGAACAGGGGGAGATGTAAAAAACAGTTCACTGTCAAACGGAGTAGGCAGTTGCCAAGGGTTCTTCTCCTCAGGCACAGACATCAGTACATTTGGAGACAATTCAGCCGTTGGAGTGCAAGCAGTCGGCTGTGGGCACCCACTAAGTGTAACGGTTAAAATGCCAGCCAAAATGACAATGGAATCGGGTGCTACAGTAGGTGAAATAGTTAAAGTTTGAGAGGGTGACTCACCAGGCCATGTCTGGGCCAGTGCCTTTGATGTAGCTGTGTCACAATCGCTGTTGACAGGCCCTGTCAAGGAAGTGACCTTCGGCCATCCGGTTTGCAACATAGCTAGTTTATCCTGCAGGTCTCGATCCATATCCTGATGATGAATATTTTCCAAATTAACCAGTTGAAGCAAAGAAGTTTCAGATTCGGTCTGAGAGAGGATAAGTTGATCAGAAACATTCCCGGTAATGTAGCCAGAACGGCTTAAATTCTCGGTTGAAAGATACACTTCTGGAGTTTCAGCTCCAGTCTTCTGAGCATCCATAACTAGCGCTAAGTCACGCTGAGCCTCTTGAGTTGCAGAGGTAGGAGAGGAGGCATGCTGCCCCACCCCAGCGATATCCATCTCCTCAGGAGGATCGAAGGAAGTGGCCATCTCTCAGGCCAGAGGTTCCCCCTACAGGTCGAGTAGGGGTGTTTCCCTGGTGCCATGGCCAAATTTGGCCCCATTCACTGAAAATACCACCAACAGCTTAATCTGGTTCAAGATCAGTTGGCATTCATCTGTATCCCCCTTCCCCCGGTCGTGCCTGAAAATAGGCAAGAAAAGTCTAGTGCACTTACCGGTCAACAAAAACTAAATAAATAAATAAAGTTTGTTAAAACTTTGTTGATATACTTTGAAACTGCATCTATATTACTTAATATACTGATATATGAAACCACTATTGATAAAACTCATTTAAGCTAGCGTGACTCCAAGCCTTCATTCAAGAAAAGTATGTCTCTACCCCGACTGCCTAACAACTAACCCATTTCAAATGTTTTTCTTTAGAAAATGCTTACTTTGAATTTGTAAATGAAATCTTAGTGTCAAGCCAACATAGATATGTTCTATCAATAGAGTTTTCATCTATCAATGTATTAAAATCATGTTAGAAAATGGCTATGTAAATTCTAGTGTTCTGATTGGCTAGCACACTTTGCATAGTGGGTATTTTTTTAATAGAGCCCTGTTAAAAATGAGTGCCAACTGCATGGCATGAAGGCAAACTGATATCCTGGTGCCAGTTGAAAATTCAAACCAAAGTAGCCACCATTTTGTTTTCGTTTGCTAAGTGGACGAATGACTGAGGAAGGCCCCCCACAAGAGAAATGTCCCCCACAAGCCCGTGAACCCATGAAGCCAAACCATCAATTAAAAAAAATGTTCTTAAAATGAAAGAAATGTTTTTACACCACAATAAACTTTCCTAAATGTATACAGGTACTTCTGGCTCCAGCTCCCTCAAAAGCTGTCCGTAGCAGTAGTCTGAGCAAGCCGACAATGAATGTGCATGCCCGGGCAGCCAAACTTAACAAAATGCTGCCTCCACTCCTCAGTCCATGCTCCTGTCATGCCACACAGCAATACAGACCCATTTTTTCATACCCCTCTGTACATATATACAAATCACCCGTCCCCAGAAACATTCACTAATACATTTCACCAGACATCTGTCGACAACAGCAGGGTATCGCTCTTTGTTGTACACCAGAATAACTTTTCCAGTCTCACCTCCATGCAACAACAGACAGAACTGGCCTTAGACTTTGTGGGGCCCAGAGCAGAAGTAAAACACGGGGCCCCCATAACCAGCAGTTGGCAGTCAGGCTGGGGATTTAGATGCTCCCCAAGCCAGACATGAAGTCCTCTGAATCCAAGCCCCCCCCCAGCCACAGCAGCAGGACCTTGTAATAGGTGTGGGATAACAGATGGACACACACAACCTGCATTAAAGTTCAACGTACCATTGGCATGGCATAATGTTTATTTACTTCATAAACAAAAGAAAACTAAAGCTTTAATTGTAAGCAAAATAAAAGAAGGCATAAACATAAAATACTAATAAGCTTCACAGCCGTGGTAAACTTTAACATTCAGTTTCCACCAAGGGTGCTTGGACTCCTCTCAGTCCTTTGTCCACCCAGGCCAGAAAGCACTGACCCTATTTAACTACATGCAGAGCAGGTTATACCTTTATACCCGCCAACTAGGTTATGTGCTTCCAGCATCATCCAGATAGAAAACATTTTAAAACATGCTCCTTTTAATTTATACAATGTAATGGAACTTTCAGTTACCTTAATGCATTGTTGTTTTACCATGAAATGTACATAAAAGCAAATGTAGGCTAGGATAAAAACCTGCCATTTCAAGCCTGTCCTGACTGACAGCAAGCCTAGCATAAAACTGGGCACTAGAGGCTGCTGCCGCCCTATAGACAGGATCACATTTGACTGACAACAGCATAGGAGACACAACAATGACTCAGTCTGCAGCAACAGAAAACGTAAGTGTCAGACAATACTGATGTTGTGCTTTTACCTAGACCCCGAAGTACAGGCTTAGTTCTCATTGGTGTTGTAAAACCTAAGTCATTAATAGTACGGTGAACAGCACCTGTCGGCTGAAATGTCAGCTGACGGCAGCACTTTTCCAAGCGACTCCTAATAATTCAGAGCAGGCTTATTTACGCTATAACAACATCCTCAGAGGGGTAACATTGTTACAGGAGTAGCAGGGTTTTACTCGTAGGCAGAAACTGAGAGCAGTGTGCACAGACAAGCAGGGAGCGGTGCCTTCATCACACCGCCATGCCTGTCTCTCATGCCGGTGAGTATACCTTTCATTTAGGAGCGCAATGCAATGGCTGACTACCAGAGAATATTTAGTACGGGGTTTCTAAGTGTATGTGCTTTCAGCATAATTCCTGTTTATCAGCAGAACAGCGCAACAGCACAAAATTATGTCTTTTCCCACGGTATAGAGCAGTGTTTAAATAAAACACATTAACAAGCCAAAGCACTCTTTGAGGACACCGCTCTGTTCTCTCCTGCTTAACTATTACTTCTACAGAAGGGAACAACACATTTCTCCCTTTTTCTCTTAAAGGAAGTAGCCTGTTCTCTTACAACATATAACATATAACATAATTCGGTGAACTACTTTCAAGATTATATACAAGTCCATATCCCAGGTCACCATTTTGACCTTTTATTATCAACCTTTTTCTTGAAATATTTTACTTTTACTTGGCATATTTTTCTATAAATCTCTGAAGGATTATCCTATTCCTGCTTTTGACCTTTCATTGGACCTAGAACTTTGGAAACAACAGAGGAGATAGTTAAGAAAGGGGGGGGGGCAGAGGTGGCCAACAATCTGAACTGGAAAAGAATAGGATAGCAAATAGAATAGATAAGAACTGTTGCAACAGTGGTTTTATTTAAGAAGAAGGTCCAAATCAAGGGATAGGGCTGTTCCCTGTCACAGACCTTCATCTCTTGCCACCTCTAAGATGAACCAGGAAGCACATTTGTTCCAATCCCCCACCCCTCAAAAGCACACCAACAGGCAGGATCCCCAAGGCAGGGCAAGCTCTTGAATGAAAGGGCCTTGTGGGCTGGGGATTTGGGTGCTCCCCAAGCCAGACAAGCAGTCCTGTCGATCCTATCCTCCCCCACAACTACACCACCAGCTACTTCTCTGTGAAGCTCCCCCCGGAGGCTCATGGCTCCAGTACACCATCACAAAAAGAAAAACTGCATTTAAAGCTGTCTTCTCAACCTTTCCTCAGACCACACCACACACGGAAGATCATTTTTAAACTCTCACCCCCAGACAAGCAGCATATCAATTCAAACCTCCTCCCGGCTGCCCCAGACAAATAGTTTGAGAGCCCCCCCAGCCACACCAGTAGGCCATCCTCTGCAAAGCTTTCCCCGGAGGCCCATGGCTCCAGTGCCCCCCCAATAACTCGCGCAACAAAAAGCAGAAGCTGCGTCTAAAGCTGTCCTCCCAACCTTCCCGCAGACCACACCACACACAGAAAATCATTTTTAAACTCCCACCCCCAAATAAGTAGCAGCAGCATTTCAATTCAAGCCCCCTCACAGCTCCCCCAGACAAATAGTTTGAGAGTACCCATCGTTATCAGTGCCAGGAGAGGTCGACTGGTTGGAAGAAATGGTCTGGCAGTCTGAGTCAGCGTGGATATGTGGCTGGCGTGATTTTAGTTCGTGGCAGTCCGGGTCGCAGGTTTGCAGGCAGTGCGGGACGGGTGGCAGTCCAGTCATGAGGCAGACTGAAGAGTTCAGGCAGGTTCAGCAGGTCCGGCAGAGTGGGTTCAGCAGGTCTGGAGTGGCATTTAGCAGGTCTGTTCAGGTGATTCAATGCAGAATGTGGCCACAGAAAAGGGATAAAATTCTACACATCCTCCATTTTCCTTTAAACTTCATGATGATGGTAACATTGCTGACTCTAATCTGATTGGGTGAGCAAGCTGTTCTTCACTGATTGGTTGCTGAATCCTGCCCACCCATTGGCTGAAAACACCCCCTCTCCCCCTCCTCTTCTTATTGGGGAAACCCTCCCTCCACCCGATTAGTTCCTTGTTGATCTCTTGCTACTGTTTGATTGGCCATCTCTGTATCCTACTACCTAGCTTAGAGACGGCCCAACTCCCAAGCTCTGGAAATGTATGCCCTGATCCTGGGAGGAGGTAGTTGGCAGGCAGCGTGTGTCATCTGCGGGGGAGGGGGGCCCAGATGGGGCCAGGTGATGCTGTGCCAATATGTATATTGCAAACAATGGGGTTTGCAATCGGTGGCTCCGCAATGTAGTCAGCGGTTCAGTCAACAATGATGGGGGGGTGAACACAGCAATACATGGGGGAGGTGTGGTGTAAGAGGGCAGCAGGGGGCAAGAACAAACTGGAACAAATTGAGAAAGTCAAGAGGGTAAACTAAGAACAGAATGGGCACTGTTGCTGCCTGCTGTACACTCCATCCATGCACCCCGTTTATTGGTGCAAGCTGCAAAACTGCAGTCTGAAGACATACTGTAGTAGTCAAGACAAGTGTGGGGCCTAGGGCAGCTGCCCCTACTACCCCACCCAGCCATTTTCTATGTGCAATAATCCTGTCCAGGGTGGGTGGGTATTGGGGAATACCAAACCTTCCAGGGTCTATAAGGGCCTCCACCTGTAGCATCGGGCCTCACTATGCCCCCCTGGGCGGTCCAGTATTCCCCAGTACCTCCCACCCTGTTGGGTATTATTGTTTGCCTGCTGTAGTAGAAAAGTAACAATTCCTGAAATAGCTTGTGTGAAGTATGTAGAGGATACTAGTAATATTCTGTCAAGGCAAATGAGTATCTTTCCTGATATTTTTTAAGATTTATACACATAAAACAACAGAAATTCAAAATATACATTTCTAAACGTTGACTTACAAAGTAGTACAACATTCTGTAATTACTACATTTTTCTATCATTCAAGGGCAGAGGGGTAAATCGTGGTATTTTTTTTTGTTTTAATTTGTTCCTCCCTTGCTCCCTGCCAGCCACTCCTTCAGGTCACATGGGACCCCTGCCGGTACTCCACCCCCACTGCCAACCACCACCCCACATGACAGCCCCCCTGGGTAACCTGACATTTCCCTTCATTGGATGGGTCCCCCCTCTCCCAGGGGGAAGGCGCTGGTGGGGCAGGCCAGCGCTAATTACTTGGCCTGGGTGCTGCTGGGGTGGTCAGGCTATCCGGGGCTTCATGTCAGTGGGGGACCGGCAACCATCATCCGGCTGGCCATGGAGCCATTTTTCCTGATTTTCCTTGGGAGCGCGATGTTCAGGACGTCAAAGCAAGAACCAACATCCTTTGCATTCCCCACGCAGTGGGACCCAATGTGCTGTCATGCCTCCAGTCTCCACCAGAGGTCGGCAAACACTGGGCCATGCACCCCCTTCCCCCGGGAGATGGTGAGCCATCATGGGACACTTGAGCCATCTCCCCCGCTGGCCCTCTGACACCCGGGTCTGTTCCCAAACCTGGGTCATCGACATCACAAGTGGAAATCCAACCACTGTGCTGGAGGGCCATCATGGTATTTTGGAAGATGCAGGTGATTTTCCACACAAAATTTTTTGTTCTGCTTTTACTTAAAATTGTTGTCCAGCAATAAAACACAAAGCCAGACTTTGGGCAGTATTTTCGAACCTGCCGGGATGCCGCAAGCGTCCCCCGGTGCGCCGAACATATGATGCATGGAGCTTGTGGCAAGCTCCAGTCGCAATCGGGATTTTTTTATCCCTTGTGCTGACTGCAGGTCTATAGACTACATTTTTGTGGTCTAGCCTGTGCCACTCATCGGGACCTCCAACATGGCGCTTGCGCCAGATATTTAGAGCAAACTGCAGTAAATCATGGAAACTGTCACAACAACACCCAGAAAGGGAAAATTGGCATAGTTGCAGCAATGTTGTTCAGTGCACCGGCAGAACTTAAGTCCCATGGTGCAGGGCAGGAAGCAAGCCCTGCGCCATGGTTTGAAAATCCTGCCCCTTGTTTCTAAGTGCATCCTGGAGGGGTGGGGGAGATGTTGCCACGGTCCTTGTTTTTAACTGGTATCATTAAAGAGACACTATGAAATTCAGGTTTAAAACTTGGAGTCATGACAATATTGCTATCTATGTCAAGATATTTATGATGTATCAATATTCTTCAAATCACTTTAACAATGCTAAAATAATTATTTTCAAAGTTAGAACATCTACTGTATGTTGTAAAACATATTTTAAGTATGTCATCATAATGAATATGAAAATAACTGTGTCAATATAGTATGGTCCACTCTCGAAAGTTAAAAAGAAATTAAGTTTGCAGCCCTGTGGGTTCCAAAATTATTAAACAAAATATTTTTTAAAAGGTCTAATATTTTAACCATTAGGACTAGAAATGTAACTTTTTTATATGAAATATTGGAGATAGTGCAATACTGTTATGCTACAGTATGTTGACATACTTATAGTGAGTTGAAACTCTGCGTGGACAGGGTGGGAAGGAAATGAGGGTGTGTGGTGCTAACAGCATCAGAAATATAGGGAATTCAGGGGAGGCAGACGCGTTGTGGGTTACCCCTGAGATTGGAAATGGAGCCACTATTTACACAGGCATGATCTACAGGCCTTCAGCACAGGGGGAGGAGTTAAACAAGGAAATGCTGGAAGCAACTGGCCAAGTGGCTGAAAGGGGGAGGTTTTGCTGTTGAGAGACTTCAATCTGCCGGATGAATACTGGAACTTCCCAGCTGTGGCTTCAGCTAAAAACAGGGACATCCTGGACTCCCTGTAGGGGGCATTCCTCAGGCAACTAGTCAGTGGACCCACCCACTCAGGATGGGGCAGTACTGGATCTGGTGCTTATTAACAGGGACAGTGTTGCAGACATCAAGATAGGAAACTATCTGGGGACCAGTGATCATTGTACAGTGTGGTTCAACATAATAACAGCTGCAGAATCCATTCACACAATGGCAAGGGTTCTGAACCTCAGAAGGGCTGCTTTTATAAAGATGGGTGAATGCCTCAAGAATGACCTAGCAGGGGGAGATGACCTAGGGGTGGAGGAACAGTGGGACAAACTAAAAGAGAGCATAGTGAAGGCAACAAATCTTTGTGTCTAGCAAGTAAGCAAAAGCAGCAGGAAATGGAGACCATCATGGTTCTCAAAAGAGGTGGCAGGAAAGATAAAGACTAAAAGGGTAGTACTCAGATGGTATAAGGAGACCCAGAGAGAGAGGAGGAGGAGGAGGATAAGGAAGTGTATCAGGAAAAACAGAGAGGCAGGGAAAGCAGTAAGAAGCACAAAGGTGCAAACGGAGGAAAGAATAGCTTAGGCAATATCAAAGGGGGACAAGACATTTTTCAGGTATGTTAGTGAAAAAAAGAAGACTGATGGAGGAATTGTAAGGTTAAAGAGGGAGGGAGCACTGTATGGAGGGGGGGCCAAGAAAATGCAGACATCTTAAACAAATACTTTTGCTCAGTGTTCACAGTGGAAGGGGAAGGGGAGGGACAGTGAAAAAGAATCATGAGATTTGATGGGAGGGAAGTGGCCACTAGTCCTTCCTCTGAGGAGAGAGCCTGGAAAGCACTCGCAAACTAGAAGGTGGACAAAGCTATGAGGCCAGATGGGGTGCATCCAAGTGTGCTGATGGAGCTCAAGGAGGAACTAGATGTGCTTCTGACAGACCCGTTTAACAGATCCCTGAGATTGTAGTGGTCCTGGAGGACTGGAGAAGGGAAGATGTAGCCCCACTTCACAGAAGTGAAGGGTAGTAGGTAAGAAGTGGACAGTTATAGGCCTGTTAATTTTACATCAGTCGTGGGTAAGTTAATGGAAACACTACTAAAGGAAAGGATTGTGCAATACCAGGAATTCAACGGGTTACAGGATGTGAGGCAGCATGGATTCACAGGGAGGCAGTCACGCTAAACAAATCAAATAGATTTCTTTGGCTAGGTGACCAAGGAGTTAGAGCAAGGTAGAAAGATGGACATGGCTTTCAGCAAGGCTTTTGACACCACTCCACATAGGAGACTGATTAGCAAGCTGGTTAGCTTGGGGTGGCTACCAAGGTGGTACCTTGTGTAAGAAACTGGTTAGGGAATAGGAGACAGAAGGTAGTTGCAAATAGCATTTGATCCGAGGAGGGGAGGGTGAGCAACAGGGTACCTCAGAGTTCAGTGCTGGGATTGGTTCTCTTTAATGCCTGTATCAGTGACATAGTAGAGGAACTGGAAGGGAAGGTCTGCCTCTTTGCAGATGACACCAAAATCTGCAACAGGGAGGACACTCTGCAGGGTGTGTGGAAAAGATGGACAGAGATCTGAAAAAACTGGAGTAGCGGTAAAGGGTTTGGCAGCTCGGTTTTAATGCAAAAAAAATACAAATTAACACACAGGCTATAGAAACCCAGGGACAGAGTACAAAATGGGTGGAGTAACACTGACAATGACCAAACAGGAAAGAGATCTGGAGGTAATCATACTGGATGATCTAAAAGTGGTTAGATAGTGCAAAAAGGCATTGTGGAGGGCTAGCAGGATGCTAGGGTACATAGGAAGAGGTACCACCAGCAGAAAAAAGGAGCTGCTGTTGCCCCTATATAGATCACTAGTAGGACCACACCTTGAGCACGGTGTCCAGATCTGGAGACTACATCTCAGGAAGGACATAGACAGAGTGGAGGCGGTCCAGAGGAGGGCTATCAAAATGGTGCAGGGCCTGCATCAAAAGCCCTATGAGGAGAAGCTGAAGGAGCTCAATATGTACACTGTGGAGGAGAGAAGGGAGAGAGGGGATATGATAGAGACCTTTAAATACCTCATGTGGGTTAATAAGATAAAGGAGGGGTGTATTTTTCAGAAAAAATGTGCCCTAAAACAAGGACCATGCTATGAAGCTGGAGGGAAGTAGGTTCAGGAGAGATGTGAGGAAATATTTCTTCACAGAAAAAGTAGTGAATTTGCAGACCTGCCTTCTAGTTGAGGTAGTGGGAGGGAAAATGTGCTCCCAGGTCGCTCCTGTAAAAAAGCATTCAGCTTAGTGTGCTATACCTGGTTAAACAACTAAAAATAAAAAAAAAAATGGTGGTGGGGTTTAAAAATGCCTGGGACAGACACAAGGGAATAATTTGTTTATGTATTCTTTTTATTGTTTCATAAAGTACAATGAGAACAATTTTTCATCAATCCTCAATTGTATGGAGTTAATTAATTAAGGCATAAGGGAATCATAGGAGTGGGGGAGGGGGAAGAGACAGCACCATAGATCAAGTGGGCGTACAGCAAAAATGAAGGAAATAAATAAATTGGGCAGACTGGGTGGGCCAAGCGGCCTTTATCTGCTATCAGATTCTATGTTTCTATGTTTCTAAATCCCTTTAACAATGTCAACATAATCATTTCAAAATGACTACATGGATGTTGTAAAAATGATTTTAAGTATGTTGATATTCTGAAAATGAAAACAACTGTCTCAACACAGTAAAATACATGTTGTTTTTATTTTAAATATATAATAATACAACTTTGCTGTATATATGTGATGTAAATATGTTCAGAAATATTTTTATAAATTTATGGTACTTATTTGTAATTGATAATATAGTATGCAAATGCAATGAAACTTAAGTCATATAATACTAAACATTCAGTACTGTTTTCCTGAAACGTGTTTCTTTTGAATGATTCAATAAATATATCTTATGACTGATTACCATTATCAGAAGATTTTTAGTTGTCTTTCATTAATTTTTTTTTTATTTATTTATTTTATTCTTTGGTAACCACATAAGGCCCACTAGGCACAAGTGCCTGTTTTCAGGGGCAATCTGGGAGCACTGGGTGGTTAAGTGACTTGCTTAGAGTCACACAGTATGCAAGTAGAGGTTGTGGGAATCAAACCCCGGACTTCTGGATGTAACAAACTCATTTATAGCTTGTTACTCTAACCTCTAGGCTATACTGCCAGCCCAAAGAGATTAAGGAGAACCACAGACCTTTTTCTAGTTTGTATTAGCTGTATAAGTCTTACAAAATTAATCCACAACAGATATGGTATATAGTTGATTTCACAACATTGCTACATTAGGAGACTTGGTGCTGCTGTCCAGAGTTATACTGTACATCATCAGGGGTGGTTTAACACAAGTTTTGCAGTAGACAGGGCTACCAAACCAATCTGCATATTATCACATGGACAAGATTATATGGGCAAAAACAATTTTCCACTGACTTTTACTAACTAATATATAGCTAACCTGCCTACTTAAACTTTTGGTATCACGTGACACATATTTATTGACATCTTCTCCACCCCTTGCTAAGAATCACAAAATAAGAAAACCATCAGCCCACAAATGTAACCCAACTGCAAAATTATAAATAACTAGTCACTTCCCTTCCAATCTTGAAATTGAGCTAATTATAAAGAGAAAAAAAAGTATGTGTTAATATCACAGAGCAACTTTCTCCCTCTTTGTTACTGTCCCATACCCTGGTACACAAAGTGAGTAGTCTCAAACAAAATCCACAACATAATAATGTCCAGGGCAGGAAAGACAACATGGCATTAGCACCCCATTGCAGTACCACTATAAAACTCATGACAAATTTCATTTTAGGTTCAGCTACACATTAGTATATAGGAAATGTACATGCATACTCTGGATATACCAGAGAACCCAATGAGACCTAAAGCTCAACCATATTGTGCCACTAAAACTGAGCATTCCGTCTCCCCTTGTACCCCTGCTCCCGGTTAATCAGGACAATGTTCAGTCTGCTTCCATGTCTTCATTGATCCCTTGAGTTTCCAAAGCCCAGTCTTGAAAATTTTTCAGTAAATTGTCAGCTTATTGAGGATCTCCACACATATAAATTACTCTGTATTCTATATAATTCTAAATTCTATATAATTTAGAGCAGGATTTTCTCTAATTAATTAATTAATTTATTAATTTATTTATTTATGTCTTTAGTAACCAGGTAAGTATAAAGTAAGTAAGTAACCAGGTAAGATCCAAAGGACCATTTTCAGTCAGGACCCGGGCCACAGATGTGGCTACAAAATAAGCATAAACAGCAGTAACAATGTACAAAAACAGCAATAGCACAGGATAACACATGTAATACAGGAATTGATAACACACCTCAAAGCAAGGTAAATAACACATAGTGGAATCAAACAGATTTGCAAGCACAAATTTCAGCAAGGCTTTCAACTCAGTACCAAACAGAAGATTGTTGAAGAAGCTGGAGGACCTGGGTGCAGGTAGGAACATAGTCAGAGACAGGAAACTAGTTGAAGGACAGACAGCAGAAGGTGGTGGTAAACGGGGTCAAGTCAGAAGAGGGGGAGGTCCTGCATTGGGTTCCACAGGGATCTGTCCTGGGTTCTGCCTTCTTCAATATGTTTATCAGTGACACTGGAAAGGGCATCAGGGGAAAGTTGTGTCTCTTCATAGATGAAAGGAAGCTCTGTGACAGGTAGATAGTGACAAAGGGATCAAGGAGATGTAGAGAGTTCTATAGAACCCAGAGAGCTGGTCTAAGGTTTAGCAGTTGAAATTCAGTGCTAAGAAATGCAAGAGTATGCACCCAGAGGAAATAAAAAACATAAGAGTACTGGATGGGATGGGTTAAACGGAGCACTACAGCAGAAGAAAAGGACCTAGGAGTCATCGTTAGTGACTCTCTCCAGCAATCAAGCCAGTTTTACAATGCCTATAGTAAGGCTTATAGGATGCTAGGGTGTATCAGAAGGGGTACTGACAGCAGGAAAAAAGGAGGTACTACTACCTCTATAGAGGTCACTGGTGAGGTTGCACCTTGAATACTGTGCTCAGTTCTGGAGTCCTCACCTAAGGAAGGATAGGAACATGCTGGAGATGGTACAATATAAGGTGACAACATGATTCAGGGCCACCAGGTCAAATCTTATGAAGATAATCTCAAGTCACAGACCATACTGTAGAACTAGTTATTTTCATGCAATGTAAATTTAGCTCAAACACAAATGCAACCATAATTGTGTAAATTTATTTTAGCACTAAGTCAAAATCACCACATTCACTATAATGGAAAAAATACTAAAATTGCTAGTTAGCACAAATTTATTTGCACACAAATTGGTGCTTGAGCAAAACTAGTGAAAATTCCAAGTTCTACTGTATACTTGATGGAGACCAGGTTGGGGGGAGGGGCATGATAGAGACCTTCAAGTTCCAGAAAGGAATAAACAAGGTAAACTGGGAGAATTATTTAGCATGTGTATAAAATCAAGAACCCAACATCACAAGTTGAAACTGGTGGTGGTGGTGGTGGGGGGGATTAAGAGGGATGTGAGGAAGTTCTGTTTTACAGAAAGGGTGGTGGAGCTGAGGAACAGTTTGCCAGAGGAAAATGTTGGGCACCAAAACCATAAATAGTTTCAAGCATGGCTGGAATAGAGTGAAGGGTCTGGTGATTGCTCAGGTCAATAGAAGTATGGAGGTGAACAGGAGTGGATTGGGAAGCATAAAACCCTGCATGGACAATAGGTCCCAGAGCAGATAGGAACTCTGGGCAGACTAGATGGACCTGTGGTTGTTTTCTGCCATCATTGTCTATGTTTTTTTGTTTCTACATTTTTCCAAAGTATACCAGTTTTAACTTTGCCTGATACTGATGGGCATGTGATATGTCCAGAGACCTCATGATTGCTCTGATTGGATAAAAGGGATTCCTTCAGGTGTTGGCCACAAAAATGAACTCTAGGTATAAGGAGCTGCAGGCCCCATGTTTAGTAATTAGTGAAACCATTCTTCTTGTAGCAATAAGCACCCGATCTCTCTTATGTTCTAGCCAAAATTACCAAAAGTTTGCACAAAGAGTTTTCAATCACAGCCCTTTTAAGAAGAGTGATCTTGCATGGACATTGAACCAGAAGCACAGGTTTCAAGTTCAATACTTCCCCCAGTTACCCAGTCACATATGTCAATGCCTGCTTTCTCACTTGCATCAGGCATGCCCAAGATTCATCGATTAACAGCTCTTGTAAAACTTTCTAGAAAGTCCAGCCAATATTGTAGACTTGTTTTCTTTGATCAGCCATGTGGTAGTAGTCCTTGTCCAAAGCACAACTCCTACCACTTTCTTTGTCTCTGCTGCTGGTTTTGTAGATAGCAGATTATGAACTAACAATCTGATTTGAAAATCAGTGACTTTGGTGTCCACTTGAGAACTCTCAAACTGAGAACTGTAATTGTGTGCAGAACATCCTTCAGTGCTGTTTCAGGCTCCATTGAGTCTAATGTCTCTGCTGCTTTCAAATTACCACTTGATCCCATGATATGCTGTCCTGACATTGTCCATGACATTCCTCTCTCAGCACCATCTCTTGTTTGTTTTTGGTCAAATCCTCCAAAACTTTTCATACATCGCTTAATCCATCAAATATATATTCCTGTGGAATTTTATAAAACGTCCATAGACCAAAAAAGGCAATAAAATGGTTATTTCATGAAATATCTGCAGGATCTAAGGTAAAATGTGTCCTGCCCTGTCTTGGTGACCATAGGCTTGCTCTCCCATCCCCCATCAATATTCTTTTAAACTCTATCAATATACTAATCATCAGTATCGATACTGTTTTAATATATTAATAGATGAAAACTGTATAAATAAATATCTTGGGTGGTATTTTCAAAATTGTTCAAAAATGACACAGTTGTGTCAAGATACAAAAATGTGTGTCATGCAGATGCAGCATATAATTGTGCCATATTTTCATTGCTGCATCAAAACTGACACTTATACTTCTGTCATAATTGCATCGTAGTTGCTGCATATTTGTGGGTTACATCATAACGCATTACTTTTGCATTACTAAATTTGGACACAAGCACTGGTGCAGCAGGAAGTAGCACATACATCTTCTGATGGTAGCGCAACTTTCAGATGCAGCTGTGAATTTAGGATGCAAAACAGATGCAACTTGCTGCTGCATCCATCATAACCCTTTGGAAATATAGGCACAAAATTTCATATAAACAAATTATGTTTCTAGCCCTACTGGATCAAAAGTGAACCTTTTTAAATATATTCTTATTTTTTTCTTTTCAGAAAAGGCTAATCTTAGAACCATTGGGGCTACAGACTTTCTTTTTTTTTTAAACTGAAGCTTGAAGTCAGACCAAAATATATGTTTTTCATATGTTGTTATCTTAAAAAAATAGCAATACAGTTTTAAAGTATATTGATATATATTTGTGGCTGAATTTAAAAAGAATTATATAGGTGTGGTTCATGTGTACCTAGGGGAATTGTAAACATGATCACGAAAATTTTTCTAAATCCTACTTGAATAAAATGTTTAAAGGCACAAAACATGAAAAATAGGTGAGAATACCAAGAAAAACAAGCATTTGTCAATGCCAAATGTTGATTGCGTTGGTCTGTTGAGCGCGCTCAGTGGCCGTCTGTCACTGGCTCAGTCTGTTTGTCCCGGTGCTGCAGGCTGCTCTTTTGTACTGGGCTGCTGCCTGCATTGGCACCTTGTTCTGCTGAGGAAGAAATCCGCAGCTGTCCCAACAGAGCTCCATTGAGGTTGCTCACTCCCCCCCTCTCTCACTTACTCATTCTGTTTCTCCTGGTGCTGCAGGCTGCTCTTTTGTACTGGGCTCCTGCCTGCATTGGTGGCTTTTTCTACTCACAAAGAAATCCACAGCTGTCCCGACAGAGCTCTGTTGAGGTCACTCACTCCCCCTTTCTCATTCACTCATTCTGGTTTTCCTGGCGCTGCAGGCTGCCCTTTTGTATTGGGCTCTTGCCTCTGTTGGCGCCTATTTCTGCCCACAAAGAAATCTGCAGCAGTCTGGACAAAACTCCGTGGATCTCGCTCACTCCCCTTCTCTCACTCGCTCATTCTGTTCTGCCGGCACTGCAGGCTACCCTTTTCTACTGGGTTTCTGCCTGCATTGCTGCCTTCTTATGCCCACAAAGAAATTTGCAGCAGTTACAATACAGCTCTGTTGAGCTCACTCACTCACTCATTCTGGTTTTCCTGCCACTGCAGGATGCCCTTTTGTACTGGGCCCCTGCATGCACTGCTGCCTTTTTCTGCCCACAAACAAATCTGCAGTAGTCGCAACAGAGCCCCATTGAGCTCACTGACTCCCCTCCCTCACTCGCTCATTCTGTGTCTCCTGGCGCTGCAGGCTGCCCTTTTGTACTGGGCTCCTGCCTGCATTGGTGGCTTTTTCTGGCCAGGAAGAAATCTGAAGCAGTCCCGACACAGCTCCACTGAGCTCGCTTACTCCCCCTCTGTCACTCTTGCATTCCGTTTGTGCCGGCACTGCAAGCTGGCCTTTTGTACTAGGCTCCTGCCTGCATTGCCGCATTTTCTGCCCACAAAGAAATCTGCAGCAGTCACACTAGAGCTCCGTTGAACTCATTCACTAGATACATACATAGATACATAGACAGTGTCAGCAGATAAGGGCCTATGGCCCACCTAGTCTGCCCATTTGAGCTTGTAAGTTCAGTTTGTTTTCCTAGAAGTCTATTTCCCCTTACCCCTGACCTCTAGAATTCCTTTATGTCTATCCCATGCATTCTTAAATCCCGTGATTGTTTCAGCCCCCACCACTTCCTCTGGCAGGGTGTTCCACTTGTCCACCACCCGTTCTGTGAAGAAATTCTTTCTCATGTTTCCTCTGAATTGTCCTCCCCAACTTCATCCCATGCCCTCTAGTCCTGAAACATCTTTTTCGCTTAAAAATAGTGTTTTCCTGCACCCTGTTCCTCCTCTAGATACTTGTATGTCTCTATCATATCCCCTCTCTCCCTCCTCTCCTCCAGGAAGTACATGTTCAGTTCCTTCAACCTGTCTTCATAGGACTTGTGATGCAATCCATGCACCATCTTTGTTGCCCTCCTCTGAACCTTCTCTACCCTGTCTATGTCCTTATGTAGTTATGGTCTCCAGAACTGTACACTGTACTCCAGGTGGGGCCTCACTAGTGTCTTGTATAGTGGAATTATGACCTCCCTTTTCCTGCTGGTGATGCCCTGCCTATACATCCCAGCATCCTATTTGCTTTACCTGATGCCTTGTCACACTGTTTCTCCTTGAGGTCATCAGAGATGACAACCCCAAGATCCCTTTCCTGCTTGGTGCATGCTATATCCTCACCCCCAACTGATATATTGTGCCAGGGTTTTTGTGCCCCATATGCATTATCTTGCACTTCTTTGCATTGAATTTCAACTGCCAAACCCTTGACCATTCTTCAAGTTTCTGCAGGTCCCTTCGCATTCTGTCTACACCCTCTGGTGTGTCTACTCTGTTACAGAGCTTTGTGTCATCAGTGAACAGTGAAATTCTGCCTTCTAGATCCTGTGCAATGTCACTGGTGAAGATGTTGAATAGGACCGGTCCCAGCACTGATCCCTGTGGTACCCCACTGGTCACTCTTCCCTCTGTGGAGTGACAGCCATTTACCACCACCCTCTGTGTCCTGCCACCCAGCCAGTTAGCTACCCACCACACTACTGTCCTGCCCACACCCATATTCCCCAGTTTGTGTAATAGTCTTCTATGTGGCACAGTGTCAAAGGCCTTGCTGAAGTCCAGATAGGCCATGTCCACTGCCCTCCCCTGATCCACCTCCCTAGTCACCCAGTCAAAAAATTCAATGAGGTTGGTCTGACATGACCTCCCCCTGGTGAAACCATGCTGCCTTGGGTCCTGTAGTCCATTGACAACCAGATGTTCCACCAATCTCTCCTTCAGTAGTGCTTCCATGATCTTTTCCACTACTGAGGTGAGGCTGACTGGTCTGTAGTTCCCTGCTTCCTCTTTGTTCCCACTTTTGTATAAGGGGACTACATCTGCTGTCCTCCAGTCTTTGGGTACCTCCCCTGTTTCCAGTGATTGGCTGAACAGGATAGCCAGAGGTTCAGCCACCACCTCTCTTAGTTCTTTAAGGACCCTGGTGCACCCCATCTGGCCCCATTGCTTTATCAGCTCTTATTACTTCCAGTTCTTTCAGGACCCTTTCTAGTAAAGGGACTTGTGTCCATTTCTGCACCATTCTCACCCCTTGTACTCCTTCAGACCCATTATCCTCTCTTCCTTAGTAAAGACTGAGCAGAAATACCTGTTCAATATGTCAGCTTTACTGTTGTCATCCTCCATGCGCTCCCATCCTCCCCTTCAGTCTCACTATCCTCCTTTGTCTTTCTTTTTCACTTATGTACCTGTAAAAGGTTTTGTCCCCTTTACCCACTGATTTTGCAATGCGTTCTTCTGTCTGAGCTTTGGCTTCCTTACTGACTTCCCTGCCTCCCTTTGTTTCTCCTGGTACTTCTCCATATCCCCTTCTGCCTGTGTCTTTGTATTGCCTGAATGCAATCTTTTGGCTTTCACTTTCTTTGCTACCTCTTTGGAAAACCATAATGGTCTCTCTTCCTTTTCCTCTTGCTAACCTGCTTAATGCATAATTCTGTTGTTCTTATAATCCCCATTTTAAATACTGCCCACTGTTCCTCAACCCCTGATTTCTGTCCCATTCCCTTAATGCCTCTTTCAAGTATCTCCCCATTTTCCCAAAGTCTGCCCCTAAAATCCAGGATCGTGTTTTGTGTGGTTTGGTTCTGCTCTTTCTGTGATTTCAAACCACAATGACTGGTGGTCACTGTTACCCAGGTGCTCCCCACTGTTACCCCCATCCACTGTCCCTGTTTGTGAGCACAAGGTCCAGTATTGCCTTCTGCCGAGTTGGTTCCATGACCAGTTGCTTGAGGAAGGCACCCTGAAGGGAGTCCAGGATAAATCTGCTCCTCGTTGATGCTGCTGCTGGGATGCTCCAGTCCACGTCTGGTATATTGAAGTCTCCAACCAGTACTACCTCACCCTTGTCTGCCATCCTTTGGATGGCTAGCATCAGCTCCCTATCTGTTTCTTCCTCCTGGGCTGGTGGTCTATAGACCACACCTGTGCGGATGGCTGGCCCCATTTTCCTTTCCAGCTTAACCCACAGTATCTCTCCCCATTTTGTTCCTCCTGGATCTGTGTGGCCTTATGTCATTTTTTCACATACAGTGCCATCCTCCTCCCTTCCTGCCTGCTCTGTCTCTTCTGAATATGTTGTAGCCAGGTATGGCCATCTCCCAGTCATGGTTATCATTACACCAGGTTTCAGTGATGGCCACAATGTCCAGGTCTGACTGTACCATGACAGCCTCCAGATCTTCCATCTCTGTCACTCGCTCATTCTATTTCTCTTGGCGCCGCAGACTGTGCTTTTGTATGGGGCTCCTGGCTGTGTTGGCACCTTTGTCTGTCCACAAAGAAATCTGCAGCTGTCCCAACAGAGCTCCATTGAGGTCGCTTAGTCTCCCTGTCTCATCGCACATTCTGTTTGTCCTGGCGCTGCAAGCTGCCCTTTTGTACGGGGCTCCTGCCTGCATTGGCGCCTTTTTCTGCCCACAAAGAAATCCCAGCAGTCCTGATAGAGCTCAGTTGAGCTCACTAAGTCCCCTTGTCTCACTCGCTCGTACTGTTTTTCCCACTGCTGCAGGCTGGCCTTTTGTACTGGGCCCCTGCCTGTACTGATGCCTTTTACTACCCACAAAGAAATCTGCAGCAGTCCTGAGAGTGCTTTGGTGAGTTCGCTCACTCCCCCCTCCCTCACTTGCTCTCTCATTCTGTTTCTCCCAGTGCTGCAGGCTGCCCTTTTGTACTGAACTCTTGTGTTGGGGCCTTTGTCTGAACACAAAGAAATGCGCACCAGCCCCGACAGAGCTCAGTTGAGCTTGGTCACTCCCCCCCCCACTCAGTCGATCTTAATCTGTCCCAAACACTGATTTCCTAGAGTGACCATGCTAGTGTCCGTCGGGAGTGCAAAAACATATTTTAGCCAGGATGTGAAAAATGACAGCTGTAGTGTTCATAAGGAGTTATGGAAAAATGCCACAGTTGAAAATGTGGCGTGACAGTATTACAAATTTGCGAAGTTACAAGGGTGCATGGGAAACAGTTCAATGCATGCTTGTAACACAGTCATGTTATGCAGTTTCGTCACCAAATTTTCAACATAGGGATTTTAGGACCTCTGCTCATGAACAGTACCACTGTCACTTTCTTAATCTGTCCCGAACACTGATTTCCCACAGTGACCACGTTATTCTGCGCCAGAACTGTGAAAACACATTTCGGTCAGGATGTGAAAAATGACAGCTATACTGCTTATAAGGAGGTGTGAAAAAATGGCACTGCTGAAAATCTGGTGTGACAATATTACAAACCTGCGAAGTTACAAGGGTGCGTGGAAAGTGCTCAATGCACACTTGTAACACAGTCAATTGATGGGCTATCATCACCAAATTTTCAACATAGGCATTTTAGGACCTCTGCTCATGAACAGTATCATTGTCATTTTCTTAATCTGTCCAAAACAGTGATTTCCCACAGCGACTGCTCTATTCTGTGCCGGAAGTGCGAAAACACATTTTGGCCAGGATGGGAAAAATGACATCTGTACTGCTCATAAGTAGATCTGGGAAAACGGCAATGTTGAAAATCTGGAGTGAAAATTTTATAAATTCTTGGCCTTTTGAGCGTGGTTACCAACTGTGCAACACACGCTTGTAACACAGTCATTTTATGGAGTATCGTTACCAAATTTTCAACATAGGCATCTTAGGACCTCTACTCCTGAACAGTGTCACTGTCATTTTCTTAATCTGTCCTGAACACTGATTTCCTACAGCAACCCGCTATTCTGCGCTGGAAGTGTGAAAACACATTTCGGCCAGGATGTGAACATTGACAGCTATACTGCTCATAAGGAGGTGTGACAAACTGTCAATGTTGAAAATCTGGCATGAAAATATTATAAATTCACGAAGTTACGAGTGTACATAGCAACTGCGCAACGCACGCTCATAAAACAGTCATTTTTTGGATTTTTTCCAACAAATTTGCAACATAGGCTTTTTGAGAGCCCACCTCATGAACACTGGCACTGTCATTTCATTAATTGGTCCTGAAGGGTGATTCCGCACAGTGACCACAAAACCACTTTTCGGGGCCAATTAACACCATGACAGTTCAAGAATTCATGAGGAGGGGTCCCAAAAACCCCATGTTGAAAATTTGGTGAAAAAAATCCCAAAAATGCCCGAGATATACACTTAAGTTGAAAAAACCCTATTTATTACATTATACAGCTTACCGGCATTTCCTCAGTTCGTGGTCAGCTATGAAGAGTGCAGACATGTTCCCGGTCCACAGAAGATCGTCGCGCCCGGGCTCGGAGTAAGTATGGGGTGAGGGGCTGTAGAGGCTTAGGGTGCGCAGTGGGTGGGTAAGGGTTGTGGGTGGGGGCAGGGCAAAGCGCTGAGGACAATTTCCTTCTTTTCAGGGAAAAAACAAAAGACATCACGGACCATTTTTGCTTCACAGGGCATCTGGCATGCTGGGGTGGGCTCCCAGTGTGCCAGCAGATGCTTCGGTTTAGGGGCCACCAGTAGCCGACGGGTTGGGCACCCCCATCAACAGGAACAAAAATGGGGGTCATAATGCCGACGGGATTGGGCACCCCGCCGGCAGGAACAAAAATGGGGGTTCATTATGCCGATGGGGATTGGGCACCCCATCGGGCAGGAACAAAAGGGGGGTCTATTATGCCGCGGGGATTGGGAACCCTGTCAGCAGGAACAAAACGGGAGGGGTTCACTATGCCGATGGGGATTGGGCACCCCCGTCAGCAGAAACAAAAGAGGGGAGGTTTACAGAATGCCGACGGGGAGTCAGCAAGTAAACACGGTGGGGAGGGGGTTATATTGTTTGTGAACATGGCACCATGTTCACAAACAATATCAGGGGTTTCATATCTCACCCTGCAATGACGGGTCACTCCTTCATTGCAGCGGATGGATGACGCTGCAATGACGAGGTGGCCCCTGATTGCAGTGACTGATTTTTTGGAAAGTTGTGGCACGCTGGTTGAACTAGTGTCAGCAGCAGCATGCCACAGCATTGGTGGATGGAGGACAAGCCTTTGCAGGCTGTGGGGGCATTGGGCAGAACAGTGCCACGCCTCCACAACCTGCTTGTGGAGAAAGCTGTCGCAATATGTTTCTTGCGCATGCGCGCAATCAACATAAAAATGTGTGCATGCATTTTGAACTACAACTAAAAGCATATACAAACAAAATTTTAAGAAACATATAACTCATCTCCTACTTTATGTAGGGTCCACAGGGCCTGAAGCAAGTTAAGACTCATGATGGGGTCAGTACATACAGTATCAATTTTAGGACTCATCTGCTGCTACGTACAGGGTCCCAACGGCCTGGCATGAAGCAAGGTAGGACTCTCCTGATGCTTTGCACAGGGTCCTGCATTAAAAAATGTAGTTGTAAAGCAAGTTACACTGACTCCAAGATTCATTTAAAAAAATTAAAGGGGAACTGTCATCAACAGGGTTTCTTAATGTCTGAAAGCTCATAAAAAGCTAATTTGAGTGAGCCATTGCGTTTATGTGTGTTTTTGCAGTCCAGAGTTATTCATATGTAAATCAGCCTGTAATTAAGGGCTGGGGGCAGTCGCATGTTTCAGGCTCCTGACAGGAAATGATGTCACCGAGGAACTTGGCTTTCCACTTACTCTTGGTTAAATAGGAAATCATCTGTTTTATTAAGTGTGTTTTAAGGTGTTATTACAACACTTTCTACATTTATAATAATTGTTTTGTATGTGCATTGAAACTAGTGAATTATCACCTTTATATTTCAAACTGTTAGTAAAAATGAGCCATTTTCAGGATTGCTTTAACCTCTAGGCTATACTGCCTGCTGATCATTAAAAACTACACATCTCAAGGCTGGCTCTGTGGTGTCACCAGGTATTGGGGCCCATATCAGGATTTCTAAACACTGGCTGTGTTCATGTCAGTGCAGATTTCTGGGGCTGCCACAGCACCGGCTGTCTTATTCTTATCTCTCTCTTACAGCCATTTCTATTACAATTACGGGTGTGAACTCAGGTCTACAAGATGCAAATGTTGCTATGTACCTACTGGCCTGGCATCATGGGGCCAGCCTTGAAATGTGCAGTTTTTGATTTACAGTTGGCAGCATAGCCTAGAGGTTAAAGCAAGAGCTGTGAACAAGCTTCATTCATCCAACAGAATGGGTTTTGATTCCAACATGCTACTTATATAGTGTGTGACCAGAGCAAGTCACTTATCCTTCCTGTGGTCCCAAAACACACCCAGAAACAAGCTGTACTGTAGCTGTGTTCCCTCCCAGACAAAGACAATTAGAACAATCTGTGCATGTTGACTTGAAAAGAAAAATGTTAGGACACCATTAATTGTTTATTAATTGCAAAAACACGTAAATGGACAACATTGTTAAAACATGCATAACTTGAAATGCTTTATTAAAAGAGTAATTTACCTTTTTGATGAAGTTAAAAGTATATCAGTTTCTTACTCAAATACTTTGGATGGAATGGGATTTTCTACTGTAAAGGAAAAAAAATGAATGTGATTGTTCCTGCCGCTCATGCCCTTCGAGCGTGTTTTACACTGTGCAGCTATGCCAATGGATCACAACTTTCCAGAGTGCCATTCCTACTGTAATGTAAAAAAAGAAAGGAAAAAAAGGGAAAGACAGGCTGAGTGTGTGGTGTGTGTGTGTCTATCTCTGAAAGAAGTACTGCACTAACTGAACTGTGCTGAAAGGAAAAATTATCACCATTAATTAAATAAAATAACATATGGGTGGGTGGGTGGGTGTAAAAAACAGAATGTTGCATACACCCTTGGTGTGGGATGTTTTTATAAACCCCTTAGACTTTACCCTTGAGGTTAACGTAGCATCCCATACTTTGTGTGTGTAAAATTCTGGTTACACACACCCAACCATATATTATTCTATATTTTAATAATGCAGTTCACATTATGCATGTTTTAACAATGTTGTCCATCTATGTGTTTTTGCAATTAATAAACAGTTAATTGTGTCCTATTTTTTTCTTTTCGAGTTAAATCTGGATAGAAAGAGCATAATATTTTCAGAATCATAATATGTGCTCAGATAGTTTTTTATTGTCTTTATTCAGGGAAGGCACACAACTACAGCTTATTTCTGGGTGTGTTTTGGGACCACAGGGAGGTTAAGTGTCTTGCTCTGGTCACACAATATACAAGAAGAGCATGTTGGAATCAAAAACCATTCTGCTGGATGAAAGAAGCTTGTTCACAGCTCTTTGCTTTAACCTATAGGCTGTACTGTCAGCTGTAATTAAAAAACTACACATTTCAGTGTAGCCTAGAAGTTAAAGCAATCCTAAAGATGGATTATTTTTACTAACAGTTTGAAATGTAAAGGTGCTAACTCGCTAGTTTCAATGTACATACAAAACAATTATTATAAATATAGAAAGTGTTGTAATAACACCTTAAAACACACTTAATAAAACAGATGATTTTCTATTTAACCTACAGTTAATGGAGGGCCAAGTTCTTCGGCGACATCATTTCCTGTAAGGAGCCTAAAACATATGGCTGCCCCCAGCCCTTAATTACAGACTGATTTACATGTGAATAACTTTGGACTGCAAAGACTTACACATACATACAATGGTTCACTCAAATTAGTTTTTATGGACTTTGAGACATTAAGAAACCCTGTTGATGACAGTTCCCCTTTAAGTTTCTAGCCCTAATGGTTTCAAAGTTAGACCTTTCAGAAGGCACTTTATTTTTAATGGGATTATTCTGTAACTATTAGGACTATAGACATGATTTCTTTTTAACTTTCAATAAAGGCTGGTACTTTATAGACACGGTTGCTTTCACGTTCATCATACTGACATGCTTAAAAAAACTTTTGCAACATAGTTGCTGTCATTCTGAAAATTATGTCAAAATTGTTAAAGTGATTTGCAGAGCATGAACACCTCAAAAATATGTCAACATATCACAATAATATTGCCCTGACTCCATGTTTTAATTAAAAAAAGGTTGTAGCCCTAACAGTTCTAAAACTAATACCTTTGCAAATATAGTTTACTTAAATTATGATAATTTGGAATTGTTATGGCTGCAAACTTAGAACTCAAAACTTAGAACTGGCTCAGTAATGCACTTACCTGGTTACCAAAAGCTAATAAATAAATAAATAAATAAATAAATAAATAAATAAAAATAACTTTATATAATTGCTAGTGACCCCCTTTAGCACACCATTAACAGGACTCTTTCAAATACCATAATAACTGTAAAACCAATTATTACGGCATTCTCAAAACTTTCTTTCACTAGCAGTGTCCTCGACCATCAATCATTTGTTGTGCACCACCTCACTGGCTCTTAGTCTGTGTGTGGCGGTCTGAACAACACAATCAACATGGCAGCTCCATTGCTCTGTTTGCGAGCACCCCGCACTGATCAATTCCTCTCAGATTCCTTTCAGGTAGTCTATTTATTTTTTTGAACATTTGTCTGGTTGATCCTGCCTTTACAAGATAAAAAATATATCTGATCAATCCTGCTATTACGCTTCAATTGTGGACTCAGCAGACAGCGAGTCAGATTGGGAACAGACTGCAGATGACTGACTACACTTGCAGTTCTACACTGCAACTTTTAAAAAAATATGGAAACACAAAAGAAAAAACATCTGTACTGCTGAACGAGACACACAGATTGTGTGTGTGAGTATGTGTATGTGAGTGTGTGTTTGTTTATGTACGCACATGCCTGTGTCTGTGTGTGTCTCTCTCTCTCACTGACAAAACTACTTTCTGAGATGAATGCTTCAGCTTCTGCTTTCTGAGAAAAAAAATCCTGCAACAGTAATTATAATAAATAATGACTACAACTTTGATGTTAAGAATTTTTTTTACACTCTATCGGTGTGTGATGACCTCATAAACTTCGTGTGTGTAAAAAAATCCATAACACACAGTTTCATAGCCATTATTCTCTATATAGTTAACATTAAAACTTGTATCCTGCTATATTGACACAGTTATCATGTCACACTTTAAACATACTGAAAATCACTTTCACAGCTCAACATTGTTAAAGTGTTTTTCAATCCATATATGTTGTATACCATAATAATTAATGTTCTATGTTGACATTTTCTATTTAGCACTGCACTGGTGGCATATTGCATTGATAATACCTTAACTACTTTTGGAATTGTGACATATGTTTTGTGAACTTAATTCAATTTACTGCTAAAAAATAATATTTAGGGAATACTGGATGCACACCCATTCTCAATCAACCTGTGCTGCAACAGAGGGGTTCCGATTACCTCTGACCTCAACAGCGAAGATCAACAGGTCCAAGGTAATCAGAACCCTGAGGTTGCAAATCAGGCTAGTTGGGCATGTGGTTGCTTATCCAGAATTTATTATAGTTTATAAAATGGGATAAAAAATCTAAGCCACTGATTGGCTGTTTCAGCTTCCCAGCCATGTCCTTAATGTATAATATTTTACCCAACCGGCACTAACGTGTCCCAGTCTGCCCCTTGACAACAATGAATCACTGAGCTGTGCCAAGCAGAAACAAAAACACAGCCTGGCACAGCTTAGCGAGCGGCAGCGGGAAATTAGTAGTCCGCGCTAACAGCTGCACATACCCAGTCTCTCTGTCAATCCAGACCAACAGCACTCACGGCAGCACACTAACCATGCTGGTCACGTACAACATCCCCCTTCCCACACATAGTTCAAATTTCTTATTTTATGTTTCTCACACAGCCTTTGCTCCTTGTATTTCCACCTCCAATACTGCATTATCCTGACTTAGAGATCTGTACTACGCAGGTGACCTACTCCTCCCGTAACCTAACTTTATCCACAAAACACATGTGTAGCAAAATACTTCTCCCTCTAAACCAAAAGTTTTCCCCTCTGTCCAGCGTGATTTAAAAAAACAACACAAAACAGTATTCTACGGCATCGGTGTGCTTTGAAAAAAACTGAAAACGCTAGTCTACGGCACCTGGTAAAGGACACACTTGCTGACAGCCTCAAGCAAAGAACACGCTTGCTCCTCTCACTCCTATCAAGTCACCGACTTCACTACCAGTGTTAAAAAGACAAACACTATGACAATCAAATAAATTGGCCAGTTTTTATTTCTGCCAACATTTCCTTTTCACAGTAGTTATTGGGATTGGAACAGAGATGCAGCAACATATGCAGACATGGTTGCACTTCAGACAGAAAACGCATACTGGCTATAATAGAAACGACAGCTCACTCTATTTAAATATAGTAAAACACAATTTTAAAGAAAAATGTATGCTAATAAAAATAAAGAAAAATTAGCTGAGAAATCCAAATGAAACACATTTTTAGTGACTTAATAAGGGGACTATTTTCTTCTATTTGAACTATTAAACTCTCTTTTTTATTTTTAACTCCTTTATGTTTTTTTTCTTTTTACTCATTAAATAATTAGTAGATGTGCCCATTTTATAAGCGCAATAACACACTCCGAGGTGTGGTTTATCGCCTGATAAGAGCATGCCCAGTGGCATAAGGCACTCAGCGCAAATGCCTCGTGCCTTAGAACACCCCTGGGCATGCTCTCATCAGGTGATAAACCACACCTCGTCGTGTGTTATTGCTTGCGTATTGAGTGATTGGGTTCTTGGAGTTTAATAAACTCTGGATGGTCATCTGGAATATGCAAAAACTGTCAAAGCTATCACAGCAGTTCACTTTCAGAAAGCAATCTTGCTATCAGATCAAGGAGACAGCTGACTAAGGCAGCTGGAACTTTTCTGTTAGAACGTTTCTGACTAGAAGGCATGTAAACAAATACCTTATTAGAAGGGTAGGGTTTGTAAGGTAAATTGGGACCTTCAGTTAGGGTAAAAACCAAAACACAAGAGTTAGTGTGCTAGTCTGAGTCACGGGAAAGGAACTGATAATCATCTTTGCTTTTAGCTGGGTCAGGAGGAGAGCTGTAAATTGGGGTGTGTGGCTTAGGCAGAATTGAAGCAGGTGTCTGCATTTAGAGTTCCCTGTAGTTTGCTTTTGATCAGAGAGCAATCTTGCTATCAGAGCAATGAAGTAGCTGACTAAGGCAACTAGAACTTTTCTGCCAGAACATTTCTTACTAGGGGGTAAGCAGACAGATACTTTATTAGAAGTGTAGGGTCTGCAAGGTAAATTGGGAAGAGCGGAGCTTGTAAATCCATTTGAGGCTTCTGAAATGAGCCAATCAGATGATGGCCATGCCTCCCTCCCTGGTCAGCAGCCAATCCTGGGCACTACCTGGGAGCCAGGAAGTGGGCAGGGGTTTTCTGAAGGACTAGACCTTCTGGTTCCCCCCCCACTTCAGCCCCCCTACATGAAGGAGACATGCACAAAGGACGTCAGAGTCTGCCCACTGGAGTCAGACCAATGAGGCAGCCAGCATCCAGACATTCTGCTCCCTTGCTGGCCCAAGGGGATCCCTACCTAGGTAAGCCTGCTGGGGGCTGCATTATAGGGTGGTTGTACTTGGGAGGCCAGTTAAGTATGTCAGTCAGCTTAGGGGCTTGCTGTTGTTTTTCCTTGTCTTTATATGGCATTGTTTTTTTCTTAACTGATACAAGGTTTTAATGTGAGTCTGGGTAGTAGTGATTGTGGGTAAACTGTTCCTAGCTGCTAGGGTGATTCAGGGATCAGGGCCTAATGTTAAATAGTTGCTAGATATACTAGGGTGTAGGGACTTGCCGTAAAAAGGCTCCTAGATATTAGTGAGATTCAGGGTTTAAGGGTGTATGGTTACTGGGAAGTAGTAGGATAGCCCAACTGGGTTTGGGACAAACAAAAAAGTGAAGGACTAGAAAAACAGAGAAAAGGAAATGTGGGAAGTGGTACAATGCAGTAGTTGTGGGGCAGCAGTCTACAGGGAGGCCTTCTGGAGGCTGCAGTGCTGTCCCATCTGTGTGTGCCTCTCTGTGTGGAGGGAACAGGTTTCAAAACTCCAAGCAGCACTGGCAGAGAGTTAGGAGAATGTCATAAGGCTCAAAGTTGCATTGGCAAGGAGTCGAGGGATCATCTCTCCCACCCAGGGACCACCTAGCCAGACACCGCTACCTCAAAGGCTGACAGATGGAAGGAGCAGTTGGACTAAGGTGGGCCCAAGGAGGGCAGGGGTGGTAGGATCAGGAAGGCTGGGGGAGTGGGTAACAGACACACTCCTTATCCAGTGACACTAAGAAACTCCTACACCATTCTGGCAGAGCAGGACTGCCATGAGGGGGCACCCAACGTGGTAGATGAAGGGTGTGGAGGGCCACCCAAATGGAATCCCCAGGAAGGGGGAAGAGACCCCAGAGAAGGAGGAGCAACTATGGTGGGGACTCTATAGTCAGGGGTATAGAGTTGGGGGAAGGAAAGGGGCAGAGAGGGAGGTTACAGTAAGTACCTACCTGGTGCATCAGCTCGGAGGAATGGAAAGCATATCCAGTAGATCACGAGGGCTATAGGAAGGAAGAGGGAGCTGGATGTCATTGTTCACCTGGGGTTGAATAACCCAGCTCTGGAAGGGACAGGGGCAGTTTTCAGGAGCTAGGGAAGGGTCTTAGGCAGGTTGCATGCACTTGAGCCTTTATGGAAGTGCTGCCTGTCTACAACAGGGGGAAGAAGAGAGAGGTCTACACTAAGGCCTTCAAACTAATGGTTGAAGGAATGGTGCAGAGGAGGGGTATGGCTACATTGGGGACTTGGGCTCCATATAGAAGGATCAGAGCTTGTAGTGGGGACATGGGCTGCATCCATTCAGGGAGGGAGTGGGAGTCCTCAGTAGATTGTTTACGTATTACTTCAGTGTGCATTTAAACTAGCCATGGGGGCTGGTGAAAGCAATGGGGTGGCAGAAACTGCCCCCCCCAGGCTGTGATGGAGGGTAGAGAATTTCTGGGGGAAAGGATTCCTACCAAATTGAAGGACAATCAAGGGTGCAAGGGATCAGTATGGGAGGAAGGGGGAAGTGAAGCAGGCAGTATGCAAAGGGGAAGAATGGGGAACAACTAGACAACATGAGAATGGACAAGAGTAGGACTAACAAACTCTGGACAGCCATGTGTGCCAAAGTTAGAAGTCTGGGAAATAAGATACCAGATCTGGAGGCCACCATGGCTGAGGCAGGCCTGGGTATTGTGGCCATCACTGAAACATGGTGCACAAACAACCATGACTGGGAAATGGTCATACCTAGCTACACAATGTTTAGAAGGGACAGGGTAGAAAGGAAAGGTGGGGGAGTGGTGCTTTAGGGTAACAAAAACATCAAAGTGACGGAGGTAAATGCAAGTCGGGGGAAGTCGAGGTGTTGTGGGTCACCCTCGAGTCTGGAAATGGAGGCACCATTTGAATGGGAGTGGTATATAGGCATCCAACACAGGGAGAGGACATAAACAAAGAGATGTTGGAAGACACAGGCAAAATGGGAAAGAAAGGGGAGGTGGTGCTGGTGAGGGACTTTAATCTGCCAGATGTGGAGTGGAGCCTACTTGCTGCAGCATCAGCTAGGAGTAGAGACATCTGGGACTCCCTGCAAGGGGCATTCCTCAGGCAGCTGGTCAGTGAACCCACTTGAGGTGGTGAAATACTGGACCTAGTACTTATAAACTGGGACAGTGTGGTGGATGTCAGAATGGGGAGTCATGTGGGGACCAGTAACCATCACATTGTATGTTAATATAAGATCAACAGTGGAATCCAGCCACACAAGGATGAGGGTTCTGGATTTCAGAAGGGCTGACTTTACAAAGATGGGGGAATGCGAATGCATCCAAGAAGACCTGCCGAGGGGTGAAATTGGAGGGGGGGAGTGGAGGGAAAATTGACCAGAATAAAAGAGAGCACAGTAAAGGCTACGGACTTGAACAACAGGCAAATAAGCAAAAGCAGGAGGAGGAGACCATCATGGTTCTCAAGGGCAGTGGCAGAAAAGGTAAGGGAAAAAACAGTGGCTTTCAGAAGGTATAAGGAGACCCAGAGAGAGGAGGACAGAGAAGTGTATCTGGGGAAATGGAGAGAGACAGGCAAGGCAGTAAGGAGCGTAAAAGCGCAAGCCATGGAAAGAATAGTCCAGACGGTATTAAAGGGGTACAAGACATTTTTCAGGTATATCAACGAGAAAAGGAAGATCAAGGGATGGATTGCAAGGGTTAATAAAGGAGGCAGAGAGCTATATTGAGGAGGGCCAAGAAAAGGCAAATATCTTTAACAAATATTTCTGATCACTATTCACAGTTGAGGGGAAGGGGAGGCACCATAAATAAGCACCAAGAGATTGGGGGAGGGAAATGGACACCAGTCCTATTTCTGAGGAAAGGGACAAGGAAGCACTCGCTAATCTGAGGGTGGACAAAGCCATGGGGCCAGACGGGTTGCATCTAAGACTGTTAAAGGAACTCAGGGAGGTGCTAGTTGCACCTCTGACAGACTTGTTTAACAGTTCACTGAAAACCAGTGTGGTCCCGGAGGACTGGAGAAAGGTGGATGTATTCCCACTTCACAAAAGTGGTAGCAAGATGGAGGCGGGAAATTACAGTCCTATCGGTCTGACATTTATAGTAGGCAAATTGATGGAAACACTATTAAGGGAAAGAATCGTAGAACACCTGGAGTCCAGTGGATTGCAGAACCTGAGGCAGCATGGCTTTACAGAGGGGAAGTCATGCTAAAAAATTCCGATTTTTTTAACTAGGTAACCAGGGTATTGGATGAGGGGTGGTGGACGTGACATACTTGGATTTCAGAAAGGCCTTTGACACCTCTGCACAGGAGGCTGGTAGACAAGTAGCATAGCATGGGGGTGGGCAATAAGGTGGTAACCTGGGTAAGAAACTGGATAGGGGACAGGAAGCAGAGGGTGGTGGTAAATGGAGTTAGCTCTGAGGAGGGGAGAGTGACCAGCAGGGTACCTCAGGGGTCAGTACTGTGGACAGTCCTCTTTAATGTCTTCAGTGGTGACATAGCAGAGGAACTAGAAAGGAAGGTCTGCCTCTTTGTGGATGACACCAAGATCTGCAACAGGGTGGACACTCTGGTGAGGGTGCAATGAATGGAAATGACTTGAAATGACTGGGGGAGTGGTCAAAAGTTTGGCAGCTAAGGTTTAAAGCAAAAAAGTGTAAAATAATGCACTTATGTTACAGAAACCCAGGGGTGCAGTACAAATGGGGGGATATTAGCAGTGACCAAGCAGGAAAGAGACCTGGGGGTAATCATATCAGAAGATCTGAAGGTGGCCAGATAATGCGACAAAGTGATTGGGAAAGCTAGTGGGATGCTGGGATGTATAGGTAGGGGTATTACAAGAGGGATGTAGTGTTGCCACTATATGGGTCTTCAGTAAGACCTCACCTGTAGTAGTCTGTACAGTTTTAGAGGTCAACTGTTTGGAAGGACATAGACTTGATGGAGGCTGCCCAAAGGAGGGCTACCAAGATGGTACAGGGTTTACATCAAATGTCCTATGGGGAGAGGCTAAAGGAATTAAACATGTACACCCTGGAGTAGAGGAGGGAGGGGGATATAATTGAAACCTTTAAATGTCTCATTGACGTGAATAAGGTACAAGTGGGAGGTATTATTCAGAGGAAAGGGTGCTCCAGAATAAGGGGCCACATTATGAAACTGGAGGGGGGTAGGTTTAGGAAAGATGTGAGGAAATACTTCTTCACTAAAATGGTGGTGGATGCCTGGAACAGTCTTCCAGCAGAAGTTGTGGGTGCAAAAACAGTGGTGGAATTCAAAAAAGCCTGGGATAAGCACAAGGGAGTCATAAGGGATAGGTAAGGGGGTGGCAGAGAAAGTGCCATAGAACTGCAATGCAACAACAAAGGGCAGACTGGATGGGCAGTGTGGCCCTTATCTGCCATCAACGTCTATGTTTCCATTTTTCTAGGTTCATTTTCAACTCTTTGAGATGCGCACAGTAGTTCCTTCCATTTAGAAACAAAACTTGTGCAGTCTTCAGAGGGGTTCATATGCTACTGTACCACAGAAGGGTCAAATTATGTTCCATGACCTTTGAGCTGTGGTACAACAGCATTTTGAAAGGGATGAAAAGCCATACACAACAATGCTCTAAAATACACTGCAACAGTACAGTTGCTCAACTACAGTATTAAAACATTTGTTTATTCAACAACATTTGTGCAATGTTTCTTAACAGAACTCACAAGCTACAAAAAAGTATGGTTTGATACTGCAATTGTGCAATTTTGCAATATAATGACAATGTTTAATTAGACATAGTACGGGTAAAATAAAACAGTAATAAAATACTTATTTTTTGCAATCGTGACACATCATCTTTTTAAAAGATTATTTATGATGTTTTTTTAAGATGGTCTTATTTTTGGTTAACATTTGGTAAAACAAATAGTTCTGCCACCCACAAATTTGTTACAGTGATTTTTAATGTCTCTTCCCAGATCACTGATGGATAATCCACAGAGGACCAGACCCAGAACCATGCCTTGCTGGATCCCAGTGGTAAACTTCCTTTGATTTTTGACCCTTAACCCTTACTCTCTGAGTCTGACTTAGCCATTAGCTATCTAGCTAGTGATTTTATTGTTGAGACCAAGGCTAGTTAAATTTAATGGCTGTGGGAGGAGCCTACAGCCATTTTGCGAGCTGTTGACTTAAAACGGCCAATCATGGCACTTTCTGTTGGACTTTTGGAAGTATCCTTCCAAAAGTCCAATGGCGCTTGTAACACTCCACCACTATGGCGTCGCTATGGAGTAACAACCGCATTTATTTCTGCTGTTGGCTTCCCAAGATTCTTGGCAAGAACTGCACATGGGCGCCTTTGTGCACATGCCGTGCAGTTCCACTGGCACAACCATCTTGCCGCAACTACACATGCATGAATGCTGCGCATGCACCGTTGCATCACTGCCGGTTGGCAGCATTCACTCTTCAGAGCTCTGCAAGCTCGCCACAGCATATCGGTTCTGGCTAGAGTTTGTTTACAAGGTTGCTAAGCAGGACCACATCAAGCGCCTTGTTCAAGTCCAGGAATATGCCATCCTAGGAGTTACCCTCATCCAGATCTCTGCTTACTGGTTCATAAAATGTAAGGAGATTTTTATACAGGAGTTGCCTTGTTTGAACCCGTGCTGTAATTTGTCATTGATTTCTTTATTATTGCAATCCTGTTCTAGTTTAGTTTTAACATATCTTTCCATCATTTTCCCTGTGATGGAGGTCAAACTTATTGTGCTGTAGTTCTTAAGTAACTGTCGATCCCCTTTCTTAAACATAGGGACAACCTCTGCTACCTTCCAGTTGGATGGGATTTCACTTTTGGCTAGGGATCAGTTAAAGATATATTCTAATATTGTTGATATTTCCTCTGCTGGTTCTTTTAGTAGTATTGGGGCTATTTCGTCAGGTCCTGCTGCTCGGTCAATGTGTAGACTTTTAGATGGTTTAAAATTTCTGCCACTGTAATTTTATCAGCTTCATCAGTAGAACTGACATTACTTACGCAGATGTCCTCTCTTAGTAGACTGAACAGAAATAAGTGTTTAATCCCTCTGCTATCTCGGAGTCCTTTGTAATCAGTTTGTCATTAGCTTTTTATGGTCCAATGTTATTTTACCCTTTCCTTTAAGAGTTTGTGTAACTGCAGAAGGCCTTCATATTTTGCTTGTCATTAGTTTGTTTTTGTACTAAGTTTTTGCCTTTCTAATCTCCCTTTTTAGTGCTTTTTTGCAATCTTTTAATTTACTTATATTGTCATTATAGAGATTTTTTGATAGTTTACATTCTGTTTTTTTTTTATTTCTTGTCAATACAGATGATTTCTTTGTGAACCACAGCAGGATTTTTCCATTCTTGTTATAAACATGTCTACTAAGTATGTATTTGTTTCTTAAGTTGATAATTTTCCCTTTAAAAATTTCCCAACACTCCAATGCATGTTTTCCTTCTATTTCCCTTTCTCAGGTACAAGTGAACATTTGCAAACTGTACTTGAAGTAGAATCATTGATAACAAGTGAGGAGATACTTAAAAGACTACACAAAATAGATCAGAATAAATCCCAAGGTCCGGATGGAATACATCCAAGAATAATCAAAGAACTGGAAGACCTTTTGGCTGGACCCCTGGCAGTAATTTTTCAAACATCACTAAAAAAAGGGCAAGTTTTGGAGGTATGGAAACAAGCAAGAGTGGTTCCCATTTACAAAAAGGGGAGTAGACATGATGTATCCAACTATAGACCAATTAGCCTGATGTCTGTCATGGGGAACATTTTTGAGGGTATTTTAAAAGATTATATTGTAGACCATGCCCAAAAAACAGACTTGGTAGACCCAGTACAGCATGGATTTACCACCGGAAGGTCCTGTCAGACCAACCTATTGGAATTCTATGGAAAGGTCAGTAGGGCTATGGGTGAAGGTCAGCCTGTGGATGTGGTGTATCTCGATTTTTCCAAGGCCTTTGATAAGGTTCCCCATGGAGAACTTATTGATGCATTAATAATACATGACTTACCAGGAAAAATAACAAAATGGGTAGAAGCATGGCTTACCTCTAGAAAACAATCAGTAAATGTAAACGGGACTAACTCTGCATGGGCCGAGGTGACTAGTGGGGTGCCCCAGGGCTCTGTCTTGGGACCTTGCTTGTTCAATATATATATTGCCTGAATGAGGGTTAATAATGGAGTCTGGGTTTCTAAGTTTGCTGATGATACCAGGGTTGGGTTTCCCATTAATAACCAAAATGATGCCACAAAATTACAAGAAACACTAAATACACTGGAGTCCTGGGCATCAGATAAAAAATAGCTGTTTAATGTGGATAAATGTTGTATTATGCACTTTGGGAAGGCGAATAAACAGATACCTTATACACTTGGAGGACAAATATTAAGTATTGTGGAACAACAGAGTGATTTGGGTATTATGGTTACAAACGATCTATCATTTAAAATGCATTGTAATTCAGTCATTAAAAAATCAAGTGGTATATTACATTGCATAAATAAACATATTACATCTAGAAGTAGGGATGTTCTCCTGCCCCTATATACATCACTGGTGAGGCCGCACCTGGATTACTGTGACATTTCTGGTCACCCAGTGGAAGAACCGATATAGTAGCACTTGAGAGAGTCCAGAGGAGAGCCACTCGATATATACAGGAGGTTAAAGGTCAAGATTATCAAAGGAGGTTAAACATCCTGGATTTATATTCCTTGGAATATAGGTGTTTAAGGGGATATGTGTTTGATCTATAAATCAACCATTGATCCAGACTTATGGGAACTATTAGGCCTGAGATACAGGGAATTATTGTGTAATACCAGATCACACCCTCTACAACTATTTGTGGACTGTCCAAAAACAAAAAAAAGAAAATCCTGGCTCACATTGAGGGTTACTAATATTTGGAATAAATTGCCATTAGAAGTGGTAGCTAGTGATACTGTAAATATATTCAAAAACAGATTGGATAGCTTCTTACTTAAACATAATATCCAGGGCTATTAATAAAATGGCGAGCAAAAGGACTAATGTCTATATAACTCTGTACTTACCTATGAGACGTAAGTGTGCATCTCCTCCTTTAGTTTGGTATAGTTGCCAGTATTGTACTTTAAGAAGACAGTCTTGTCTTTGTTGCATTTCATGTTACTTTCCATGTTTATCTCTATGGTCGAAGGATCAGTTCTACATAGTGGTTCTGTTATATTAAAGCTTGTGCCCCCAGAGTAGTATATGGGTACCAAATCTAATATATTTGAACACCTTGTTGGCTGCCTAATGATTTCCCTGGCTCTACCCAGTGCTTGCCCACATTCACACAGGCTGGGAACTTTATAACACTATAGAAACACAGACTTTGATGGCAGATAAGGACCGCTTGGCCCACCCAGTCTGCCCATTTCCCTACCTATTGGTTAAGCTGCAGATCCAGCTTAACCAACAGCCTACTTCCTCCTACCCCCCACTAGATTGCTTTATGTCTGTCCCATGCATTCTTGAATTCCCCCACTGTTTTTGACCCCACAGTGTACTCAGGAAGGCCATTCCATGCATCCATCACCCTCTCCATGAAAAAAATACTTCCTCACATTGACCCTGAGCCATCCCCCCTCTTTCTTCAAATTGTGCCCCCTTGTTCTTGCACATCTCTTTTTCTGAAAGATGCAACCCTCTTGGACTTTGTTGATTCCCTTGAGGTACTTAAATGTTTCTATCATGTCCCCACTTCTCCCTACTTTCCTTGAGGGTATACATATTAAGCTCCTTTAGTCTCTCCTCGTATGGCTTCCGGTGCAGACCTTGCACCATTTTAGTTGCCCTCCTCTGGACTGCCTCCATTCTGCCTATGTCCTTGTGGAGATGGGGTCTCCAGAACTTCATGCCGTATTCCAAATGGTGTATCACCAACTGTCTGTACAGAGGGATAACAACTTCCTGTTTTCTACTAGTGATGACTCTCCCTATGCATCCCAGTATTCCCCAGCCCTTCTTATTGCCTTCCCACATTGCTTGCCTTCCTTTAGGTCATCTGTTATGACTACCCCATGTCCCTTTCCATTTTTGTTGTTGTTAATACCTCCTCCCCACATTGTGTACTCTTCCCCTGGGGTTTTTGTTTCCCAGGTGCATTGCTTTGCACTTCTTTGCATTGAATCTAAGCTGCCATGCTTTTGATCATTCCTCCAACCTTGCCAAGTCCTTTCTCATCCTTTCCACCCTCCCTTGTGTATCAACCCTGTTGCAGATATTTGTGTCATCTGCAAACATGCACTTTCCCTTCCAGCCCCTCTGCAATGTCACCTATAAAGACATTAAAGAGGATGAGTCCCAGTACTGAACTCTATGGTACCCCATTAGTAATCCCCCCTTTTTCACAGAGGACTCCATTTACTATTATCCTGTGTCCTGTTGTCCAGCCAATGTTTTACCCAGGCTACAACCCTGGGACCCACTCCCAGACTGGCTAACTTATTTATTTAATCTTTTGTGTGGGACTGTGTCAAATGCTTTGCTAAAGTCTAAGTAGAATATGTCCACACCCCCTTCCTGGACTACTACTTTGGTCACCCAGTCAAAGAAATTGATTAGATTTATCTGACATGTCCTTCCCACTGTGAATCCATGCTGTCTTGTGCCCTGTGCCTCACTGACCTCTAAGTTCTTTTCTTCAGAAGTGAGTCTATCATTTTCCCTACCACTGAGGTCAAACTAACAGGTCTGTAGTTTCCTGCCTCTGTCTTGCTCCCAGTTTTGTGAAGTGGAATCACATCCACCCTCCTGCAGTACTCAGGTACCACACCATCCTCCCATGATTTGTTAAAAAGGGTAGTCAGTAGTGTCACTAGTTCTCCTCTTAGTTCTTTTAGAATTCTGGGGTGAATCCCATCAGGCCCCATTGCTTTGTCCACCTTCAGTTTTAGGAGTTCTTTCAGTACCCTTTCTTCTGTGAATGGACCCCCCATCCAGAGTTCTTCTACTGCTTGGTTTAGGTATCTTCCCGTCCTCTTCTTTTGTGAATACTGAACAGGAGTATTCATTCAGTATCCCTGCTTTTTCACTGTCACTCTCTGCCCACCCCCTTCCCTTTCTTAAGCCTCATTATCTCTTTCTTGGTCTTTCTTCGCTCCCTAATGTACCTATAAAAGGTTTTATCCTCCTTCTTAACTGAGTTAGCTTTCTTTTCCTCAGCTTGGGCCTTTGCTATTCTGATTGCCTTCCTTGCTTTCTTCCTTCCTTCCTTCCTTCTGCTTTAACTTGTACAGATCTCTGTCCTGCCCCTTTTGTGTTTCCTTATACTTCCTGAATGCTACCTTTTTCTCCCTAACCTTCCCTGCTTTGAGAGCCATAGTGGTTTTTTCCTTTGTTTTGTTTTGTTTGGTTGATTTGCTTCACACAAAGCCTTGTTGCTTCTGTGATGGCTGTTTTGATGTCTTCCCTTTGTTGCTCCACCCTCCTTCTTGCCTGTTTGCTAGTGCTTTTCTGAGGCACTCTCCCATTTTCCCAAAGTCAGCCCTCCTAAATTCCAATACCCTTGCTTTTGTATGGCTTGACTCTACAGCTGTGTTTATCATGAACCACACTGTTTGGTGGTTACTTGTTCCCAGATGACTACCCACTTCTAAATCCAAGATCCCCTCTCTGTCCCCATTTAAGAGTACCAGGTCTAAGATTGCTCCCTCCTGAGTGGGTTCCAACACTGGCTGTCTGAGGCAAGTCCCATGTAGCACATCGAGAATGACCCTGCTCTTGGATATAGCTGCAGAAATGGTGCTCCAGTTAATATCCAGCATATTCAGATCCCCCATCAACAATATCTCCCCTTTTTCTGCCATTCTAAGGATGCCTTCTATCATTTCCTTGTCATTGCCTCCCCCTGAGATGGTGGTCAATATACAACCCCTGTGCAGATTGTGGTGCCATTTCCTGTCTCCAGAGTGACCCACAGTGCCTCCTCTCCTCCTTGTTTGCTCTTTAGTTCCATTGCTTTGATCCCTTCCCTAACATAGAGAGTTCCTCTTTTACCCTTCCTGTCCCTCCTGTAGATTGTGTACCCTGGTATGTTGACATCATAGTCATGGTTCTCTGTGTACCATGTTTCTGTGACTGCCATGATATCCAGACATTCCTCTCCCATCAAAGCCACTAGTTCAGGGAGCTTGTTACCCAGACTATAGGCATTGGTACTCATCACCCTCCATTTTTTGATGGCCTTTCCCCTTTTAGCCCCATCACTGTCCTTACTTCCTTTGCCTTTTTCTCCTTTTATCCCTGTCCTGCTCCCTCTTGACTTCTCTACCTTGGTGTTTACCTCATTAACTACCCTGTTTTGTGGGGGGAGGCTGGGACTTCCCTGCTCCTTTTCAGTGCCTCGCCCCTTGGCTAGTTAAAATGCTTGCCAATAAAGCATTTAAATCTATCACCTAGGATTCTGGTTCCCCTCCCGGACAGATGCAGACCATCTTTCATTATAGGCCTGTATCCCTCCAGGTGGACCCCCAGTCCCCAGTGAAGCCAAAACCCTGAGCTCCACACCAGTTTTTCAACCTTTCATTGAATCCCATGTTGTGGAGTACCCTAGCCTCACCCATGCCATAAACAGACAGCACCTCTGAGAAGGTTACCATGTGTACTACTTGTCTATGGCCCCTCTTCAACTCCACAAACTTCTCTTGCACTGCTCTGATCCCATTCCCAGCCAGGTTTTTTGTCCCTAAGTGGACAATGACATCCAGCTCCCTCCCCTCCCATGCAGCTGCTCCTGTGATCCTGAGGATTCGCTCCCTATCCCTCCAAGCCATAGCACCAGGCAGGTACCTTACCTCCCTCTCCTGTCCCTCCCTCAGATCTACCAACTAACAATTGAGTCCCCCACCAAGAGTCATTTCTTTCCCCTGTGGGGTCCCATGCCACCCTACTGTGGGTCTCCTTTGTGGAGGTTCTTATCATCCTCCTTGGTCTCCACTGCAGGTGCCTCCATAGAGGAACCACTCTCTACCAGAATGGCATATGAATTGTGGAGAGGTACAGCTTGAGGGATGTGCCTCTGTTCCACCACTCTCACCTTCCCTGAGCCCACCTTGGTCCAACTGCTCCTGTTTCTTGGCAACCTCTGAGACGGCAGCAGAGGCCCTGGTGGTCCCTGGGTGGGATAGGAGGTTTCATGAATCCTAGCCAGGTTGGCCTGGAGATGGGCAACCTCCTCTCTCTGACCAGAGAGGTGCCTGCAAATAGGGCAACATTGCAGCCTCCAGAATGTCTCCAGGAAGATTGCTGTCCCACAGCCACTGCACCACTCCCGCCATGTCTTATTTTGTGGCCCCTCTCCTGTTGCTTTGTATGCTTGCTCTCTCCTCCCTCTATTTATTTCTCCACCTACTTTCCTACTGCCTATGTGCCCTTACAGCTCTTGCCCTTCCTGTTCTGGGACAGGAACTTCCTATATTCTTTGGTAGTCTCCTTCTTCCTTGCTCAGAGTCAGACCTCCAGCAGCTAGGGGAGGAGGGAGAGCTAATCTTTTCCTTCAAGGATGGCAAAACATATGTGTCTCAGTGATCCTTCCCTTCCTACTGCCAAACAGGAAGTTCCTGTTGCCAGTCAAATCCAGTGCCTATAAAAGTGTAACTGGCTAAGGGGGGTGGGGTGGGAAGGAGGACAATTAGTAAGAAAAGTTCTAGCTCTTTAGTCAGCTGCTCCTTGCTCTGAAAGCAAGATTGCTGTCTGCCAAAAGCTAGCAGCAGGGAACTGTAATTGGATCAGAAGTGCACTTCCTACAACTTCTATTTTGACATTTTTTTGGCAGATTTGGTAAAAACAGTGTTAAAAAACATTATTTAGCAATGCAAGGGTTTATAACCTTATAAAATATATCTGGAATGCATAGGAACTGTGCCTTCCGAGGTAGGTATCCCAGTATCATGGATCACTGGTGCATGCCTACCCAGTGTTGTGTGTGCTGTGTCAGTGACATTGTACCCCTCCTTGCCTGCCCAGCACTTCTGTGGACATCCAGGATGGATTGTCTTTGAAAAGCTGGAGCAGCCAGATGATGCAGTGGCAGGAGTGTTGGCCCATAGGCAAACATGGCCACTATACATTCTTGACTTCCTCTCCTGGGGGTGGGTAGTACTGCTATACACTACAAAGAAGATTTGGGGAAGTTGTGGTCCCTGAAGGAGTCCTTAAAGGTAGGTGCTGTGGGTGGGGAGGCAGCACTGTGTGTCCATTGTGTATAGCTGTGGCATGCATGTGCACCACACTCTTGACTTTCGTCTGTGTTTTTGTCATTTTAAGGGTATCATGGGCCTTTCAGACAGATGGTCTTAGTGGATAGGGAGTACACCACCACCACCCTGAAGGGATCCAGTGAAGATTCTGAGGAGAAGGAGAAGGTTTATCCACCTGGCAGTGCTCTATTGCACGGCGACACCTGTCCATAGTTGGGGATTGCTTACATTATTCTGTGGCTATGATGCACACAAAATAAAACATGTACACTTGTCTCTTTGTTATTTCAGTTAGCAATGTTATGCTGCCTGACAGGACTGTCAGCCCCCCGGGGGGGGGGACACCCCATTGTCCCTTGATGTCATTTGCTATTTACATGCTGTGCATTTATGTTGCACATTTCACAATATTACATTGCCAGTTTTGGACCTATGTGTTACTACAGGTCATCTGCAGTGCTGGTCCATCCAGCATCCAAGGAGGCAGTATGGTGCAGTGGTTTAAGGCTCTGAGTTGCAAACCTGGAGACCTGGGTTTGAATCCCACAGACCCCACTTGCATACTGTGTGACGCTGATGAAGTCACTTAACTTCCTTGTGCTCCCAGGTCACATCTGGAATCAAGCTTCTGCTTAGTGTGCCTCTCCTGGTTAAACAATTTCCTCTCCCCCCATGACTACACATATGTGTGTTGTGAGCATGCTGTTATTTCATCATGCCCATCTGTCCATGCATAGCACTGCCATGGTGGTGCTACAGTGGCGATGCATGTATGCATCTCTATGTACCCTATATGCATGCTGCACGGCTGTAGCAAGCATGTTTGAGGTTGTATGCCCCGATGCATGCCTGATGTGTGCTGTGAAACTATTGCATTATATTAGTGTATAGGCCCCATTATGAGGAACAGAACCATGACTCAGTGGCTACTTTAAAATTTTTAGAACTGGAACATATCCAGACACCCAAGAGAGGTGGAGATCTCAAACCTCTGCTTCAGTGTGAATCTTTTTGGATACACAAGTTAGATGCTGTTCAACTGAAAGGATGTAATAAAGATTTTGGATTTAACAGTTTTTTTTTACTTTAACAGAGTTTGAGCTCTAGCCCTTTTTACTTAGCCAGTGTCTAGTGTGTGGTAGCTTTATTATTTTTTTATGTGTCACTTCTGTATAAAACTTTTATAAGGCTTCATTTTCTTGGAGCACTCTGCAGTGCTCTAGGGTAGGACATAAGCTACTATAGCATAATAGAATAATGGTTTAGGATATTACTATAGCTCAGCAAGAGAATGTCAGCACATAGGTCTGCAGTAGAAACTAGAATATCTCTTTAATATCATATGCAGCTGGAACACAGTGCAAGTCCCTGGCAGGGGACTATGGGGCTCCACCAGTTTTCTCTTTCTTGGCTCACATCCACTAATTGGTGGATATTTATTATTTTTCAAAATTCTAGTATAAAATAGATATGAGGAAACAGCTGTAAGCAAATGAATAATATACATTTGGAGGTAAAAACTGGACTACTGTATGAGCAGTAGTAGCCATTTGGTAAGGCCTGCATTTTGTTTATCATTTTATTTCATGGAAATCAGGCCAATAAAATCCAGTAAATAGTCCACTGACCATTAATGTCACGTGATATGGACTGATTGAGTCACCACAATCAGGCAAAATGTTTGGCTAAATACCATAAACCAGATTCAAGTGCTAGTGGAGACAAAATCCTTTTATATTGGTAGGAAGGATAACTGATGGCCTAATGCCTCTGTAACTGGGTTTCCTCTCAAGCATCTACAAAACAATTTGAATCAGTGTGATGGGAATTTAAAAGTCAGGGCATGCACAGATATGGTGACTTTTCAGTAGCGTACACAATGCGAGTATAAGCGCCTTGAGGCTGTGCCTGCTGTAAGTATTCATACCTCTTGCTCCCGAGGAAACCAGAGCAACCTCTTAAGCACCCATTGTTTCATTTCAAGGAAGTCTCTGAAACGGAAGCAAGACAATATCTTAAAAAGATGCTAGGGAAATCAAGATATAGTGGTGATACCCTGGACCTTAAATTTGTTAACCTGGCCTTAAAGGAAATTCTTGACCTCCTGACTAAAATAATCAACCTGTCCCTCTGCCACTCTCAATTCCCTCAATTGTGGAAATCTGCGACTGTAACCCCAGTGCACAAAAGTGGCTATCAGACATTGCATAGCAACTACAGGCTGATCTCCATACTCCCTCTGCTTTCTAAAGTGCTTGAGCAGATTGTGGCAGGCCACCTTGTCGAGTATCTGGACCTTCGCCAATTCCAATGCCCTGAACAGCATGGGTTCCGGAGATGACACAGTACCATCACAGCTTTACTGGAGTTTACTGGTTACATTAACCATGTTCTAGATCAAGGCCATGTAGTGGGGGCAGCATTTATTGACTCATCTAAGGCATTTGATACAGTGCATCATGCTCTCCTTCTCGAGCAGCTCACAGACATTGGGCTCTCATCAGAAGCCATGAAATGGTTCAACAACTACCTACACAACCGCTCCCAGCAAGTAAGGATTGGTGATGTCCTCTCTGAAAGCCATCCTGTCCGTTCTGGTGTCCTGCAAGGGTCAATCCTGGGGCCATTACTATTCAGTTTATTCCTTAATAAACTCCTGGTCTCCTTTTACACTGATGACGCAGTTATATTTACAAACAACCCTCACCCTGAGCTTCTAGATGAGGATCTTCAACAAGGGTTTCCATCTGCTGAAAAATGGTTTAGGGAGCACAGGTTCGTTATGAACGATAAAAAAACAAAGACCATGTTGTACTCCAGCTCCCTAAGCAAACACAAGGCCTTCCCTCTAACAATCAAGAATGATAACGGTGCCTCCCTTGAACTTGTTCAGCACTTCAAGTACCTGGGCATCACAATTGACTCCTCCCTGTCCTATGCTCATCATATAGATAATATTGCAAAGGTGACTAATACAAGAATTGGGATACTTTACCATCACAAACACAGTCAAAGAAGCATTGAACCTGGCCATTCACAGTTCAGTTGTCTCACTTATTGAAGATGGTATGGCTATTTATGGGTCGGCAACTGACACAGCTCTCAGCCACATCTCCGTAGCATTAATCAAGGCTTGTCGACTTCTCACAGGTGTTGCAAGACTCATGCACATGTGTGATCACTACACCCAGGCAGGCTGGCTTCAACTGAATAGCAGAATCCAATATCAAACCTGTCTGCTAGCCAAAAAAGTCACTCTAAATATGCTACCAATAGGGGTCCAGAACCTTCTAACCCCTCATCTGAGTGTTCGTCAAACCAGAAGTTCCATCAGTCAAGTCTTCAATGTTCCCAGATGCCACACGGCCCTGCCCCAAAGTGCATTCTCCCACCGTGGCCCTCTCTGGACCAATTCTCTTCCACCTGACATAACCGCTGCTGCAAAAATTGATTCATTTAAATGCAAACTGTGACAACACCTTGTTACTAGTGACACCTGTGATTGCATCCACTAAGGTCCTCTCCCATAACTGGAATCTTCCAACAGCACTTAGCCAACTCCGCTAACTGTCCTCTATTGGTGGTAGGCCAACCATAGCACTGCACTGAGCCTCCCCCCTTTACCTCCCCTCTCTGTCATTTCTACTATGTTGCCCTGTCAATCTTATGCCTCCTTTTCTCCCTGTCCCCTCTCTCACTCCCCCAATCCCTCTTCTCTGCCATTACCACCTGTTACTCCCTTTTTGTATTACTAAACATTGTTATTTCAATATTGACATTGTACAATGCCTCAGCTGCCTCTGTCCTGTTGCACTAGTATATCTTATTGTTTATTTTCTCAAGTCTCTCATTTGACACTGTAATTATCTGTACCTGCTGTGCATAATGGCTTATTTGTATGTGCCGAACTGTTTCTTTGTCTATTTGTCTTTTAATGTGGAACCTATGTAATGAATATCTGCTCAAAGGTGTTAATCCAAGAATTTAATAATAAATAATGCCATTTTTAGACCTCCCAGTTACATATTCAGAGCCTATCATTACCTAACATTAACAGAATGAACACGGGACTTAATCATACATTCTTGGTCCAGGGTTTAATTTTTAGTGAGCACCTCTAATGGCACTGTGGTATTTCCAGGGAATTATTAGGACATTACAAATCAGCTAATATGTATTTTTCTTTGTTAAAGGATACCTAAACAACATTTTGACAACAAGCTATTCAAAAATCTGACTTCATAGGGGACTAAAGGAAAGACTACTGTATTCATTAATGCTAAAACTACATTTACATGTTTTACCTAAATGTGGTTTCAAAGCATTTGAAAAATGTAAAATCAGCCTTCCAGTTTAAAAAAAAAAATTACCTTACCTGCTTCCTAGAATGGCTGCCAAATGTGTTAAGTGATGACATCATTGGAGTCAGTCAGAGAGCTATATGGCTCTCTATAATGCTAACTATTTCTTTTTTCCCTTCCTATAGAATTATTTAACCAAAATGGTCAAAACCATGTGCATTATTTTGATCATTACACATGTTAGGCTATGGTTCTGTTCATTTTGTTTACTTTAACATGCTGAAATTGTGTTTTAATCTAACCGACTTTCTCTTTGGCAAACCACAGTGCAGTACAAATCTTAAATAACCTGGTGGTCTAGTGGTTATGGCGGATCCAGGATGTTACAGTGGGGGTGCTTCGGTGGCGTGCATACTTGATATGCACTTTTTAACATTTTTATTAAACCTTTATATTTTCTGCTATTATTATTTTCTACTAAGTTTTGACAGAACCTACAAATGTAATCCATAGTTTTGAATGTAAACATTTGTACAATCAATAAATCAGACTTCTTCAACAAAGTGAAATGCAGCAACAGCAGCAAGCAAGTAAGTTACAATGAGAGGGGAAGGTGCAGCCGCACTCTTCATCACTTCCTTGATCCACTACTTGTTTGTAGCAAAGTTCTTGTGTAGTCCAATGTCAGAGTTCATACTTTCTCAGAAATCAAAAATATGCTTGTCTTGTCTTCTTTTTCCATGGGGAATAATAATAATAAGAAGAATGAGCATTTATATAGTGCCTTTCATACACACTGTATCCCAATGTGCTTTGCAAGCAATGCTAGACTGGTAGTGAAATGACTGAACATGTAGCGGCAGCCATTTCATACATTAATAGCCACACACAGCCTTGGACAGTTGCATGAACTGGTTTTATGGGAAGGGGAATGTTGGCCAGGACAATGGGGTCAGGTAGTGATCATGGTGCTGGCAGGCCTACATCTTATATTTTACAGTAATCTGCTCATAGTTCTCCCTTCTGTCTTCCCCACTCCCTGAATATAGCAGTACCTTGCAGAAGTGGCCTCCTCAGTCCCCCTCTGGTATTCATTCTTCACTCCTTCTCCCCACACCAAAAACTGGTGAGCTCATCACCCTTCTGCATCATGAATGCAGGTAGTAAAGTCCCCAGGTTTTTTGACATATCAGAAATAAACAAATCTTTCCAGGAAGTCAGGCTGATAACAGTAGGGAACAAGGGGAAAGATGGGCTTTCCTATTTCCTGCTTAGTGACTGTCAGTATCCCCCATCCTATACTCAGCCCTGGGTTTATGTGCCCTAGGTCCATGATTTTGCACTTTTTGGCGTTGAACCCCAATTGCCATGCCGTTGACCACTCCTCGAGGTCCTAAGGTCTCTATGCATTCTCTTCACCCCTTCTGTAATATTACAGATTTTGGTGTCATCTACAAACAGCACACCTTCCCTTCCAGTCCTTCTGCAATGTTACTTATGAAGACATTAAAGAGGACGGACTCAGTAATGAGTCCTGCGGCAACCCGCTGGTCACTCTCCCCTCCTTAGATTGAGGCCTTTTGTCACCAATCTCTGGATCATTTGTTATGGTCTTTAAAGACAATATAAAATAAGTTACCAGTCAGCAATTTTATTTCAACAGTATGAAAATACCATTTACCACCACCCTCCTCTGTCGTCTATCCATCAATCAGTTATTTACTCAGTTTACCACTTTGGATCCCACACCTAGATTGCTCAATTTCTTTATCAGTCTCCTGTGCGGCACAATGCTGAAGGCCTGGCTGAAGTGAAAACAGGCCACATCGGACTTCCTGTGATGTCATCATTGATATGGCAGCCTGAAACCTGAGGCTCTCAGCTCCATCTAAGAAGTATTCCCTGTTAAACCTGGTAATTATGTGGCAAACCTGGCTAAAACAGTATGAGGAAGGGGACTATGAATAAGTGACCCAATCTGAAAGACAGAACTAACCTGCAAGAAGAGGATGCCTGCAGAATGAATCCTGATGCCTCAGATTCTGAGCTCTCCCAGGCCTCAATGGATGCGCCGCAGCTCACAGACACCTTGCATACTCCTCACAGCCTGAAAAATAAAAAAGGTCATGTTGGAGACTACCAAGAACTCCTCTCCTTTTGAGAAGAAGTTAAGCAAATGTATCTGGACTTAAGGAGGGATGTGGAAGGACTGGAAGAGAGGGTGGATGAAATGGAGTGCCAACTTATGGCTGCTGAGACCCGGGTGGATGCAATTGAGCAGGCCATACAGGAACTTAAGGATCAGCAAGCGGCTATTTCAGCGAGGCAAGAAGATTTTGAAAACCGAGCCCATCATAAAAACATTAGGTTTAATGGTATTCCGGAGGGCTCCAAAGGGCAAAATATAAAAGATTTCATAATTACACTGCTCCGTACTGCCCTGGAGTTGCCCGCTGATCTGCCTCTTGAGTTAGAGCTTGTCCATAGAGCACTGAGCCCAAAATCAGTCTTGCCAAATGCCCATCCCTGCTTGATATTGGCCAGATTCTTAAATTATGCAAATAAAGTAGCAAGTCCTCCAGATGGCCTGGAAGAAACTAAAAGTATACTAAGGCCAGACTCGGATTCATCTTGATAATGACTACGCTCCTATCACAATGAAAATCCGACAAGAATATTTACGTTTGCTCCCCTTATTCAAGCAGCAGGGGAGCCAATTCATTTAACTGTATCAAGCTCGCCTGATTGCATTTTTTCCAGAGGGGCGCATGGCATTTGATTTTGCAGCAGTGACTTGGGAGGAATTAAAGAAAAGAGGCTGGCAGATTCTGGTCCATGCTACAGTGAACTCATACCAGAAGCCATGGCCCCCATGCTGGCAGACAGTCACCGGATTAAGGCACTGAGCAAGTAACCCTCCAACGGATGTGCAGGCAGCTGTGGCACGCTTAGCCACTTACCGGAGGATGGAGTTGGCAGCTTCAATTTGAGGATCAGGACATATTAGACACCTCAAGGCAGGTATGATAGTGGGGGATTGGAGAGAAATCTAGTTCACGTTTGCCCCTTTCCATGTTTATTTGGCGGTCGTAGGGCTCAATAATTGATATTGGTTAGCATAGGGGTGTTTCTTGTCTGTATTCGCCACCTGTCCTGAAGGGTGGTTGTTCTCCTCCCCCCCCCAGTCCTTTGGTGGGACACTGAACGTCTTGAGTGCAAAATTGGGAGAGAGCAATACAGAGGCTCTCTTAATGGACAGATTGACTTCGGAGCCTAAGGATATGGCATTCATTTATTTTTTGGACATAGCCGATCTGGGCAGATATTGGGTTCATGGTGACTGTCTGTATTATTTCATTTGTTCTGCCCTTTCATGGTGGTCTTCAGTGGCTGGAAGGACTTTGGACATGGTGTTCTGAAACTTTATTTTAGCTGGTACAAACCAGTCTTACCACGAGAGCAAAGCTTTTTTCTGTTTATAGACACCTCACACTTACTGCTGTTTTCTGTTTACTCTGAACTGAGTGAGGACCTCAGCCAAAAATTCAGAGTTGGTTTTAAGTTGGTACTGGGAATTATTTGACTGAATATTGGATAGCACCTTGGACTTAAGTTGGGGCACTGTGACAGGGGGTAGAACATCCTGTATCTGCTGTGTCAGTTAAACATAATTCAGTCCCATTGATATTTTTACTTTAAATTGTTACTGTCTACATACTGTGATGGGGGCTCCATATAAATTCTGTGTCATATGGCAAATTTTGTGTTTTTGGGCTGAGGGGTGGTGGTGGTGGTGGGCAGTCCTGCCCCCTTGGGGGTGGTGGAGTGGGTTGTGGACTTCTGATGACTTTTATGTTTTACATACTCTATCCTCCTCTTTAATTTTGATTTAGGGTCCCAGTTGGGACCTTCAGCACCATTTTGTGAGGTCAGGTGTTGTTGGGAGCTAGAGGACATGTTTTTGGTGCACTGGCCTCTCCCTCTCCCTCTCCTGCCCTTCCAGGGTGAATGCCTGATAAATTGTGGGGTATCACACAATTACTCCCAGTTTTCTGATTTATTTTGGGTATCCATATTTAAAAAGGTCTGCGGTAATGGGCACCCAGTGCCTTTTTTATTTGTCTGATTTAATAGGGTTGGAGCTGGACCCCTCATGCCCATTATGATGGTGTTTTTGTTCTTCCCATCCTATTTCTTTACCACCATCCCTTTTCTTTATGTTGTCCTTGGATTTTGGGGCATTTCTCACCCCACAGAGGCCCAGGTCTTTAGGTTTCCTGGTTTATCTTCCATACTCAGGGACTGGTTGGGAATTTCCCCTTTTCCCCTTGGGCGTATATGGAGTAGTTCTGAACTCTCCTCAACAATGGAAGTTCCCTGCTTTGTTAGTTCTATTTTATACTGGACAGATTGCTCCTTGGGGTTCCCTATGTTGCTCTATTTAGGAGTACTTGGGGAGCTTCCCCCTTTTTGGGGGGTTTAGAGGCTTGCACTCTCAGGCCTTGGTTGTTGGGGTTGCCCCCCACCCACCATTTCAGTAAATTTAGGAAACCTGTTTGAACAGTTAGATTGTTTCTAGATGGTTTTCTCTGGTACTTTATATGTAATACCTTTTTGTGGGTTTGTGTTGCTCCCTCGATGAAGCGTATGATAGGTATATTGGCCTGGTTGGCCTTTGTTTATATTTTTAAAGGTTACACTTTTCTTCTAGTGTATTGAAATGTTATTTTGATTTATATTTTTATACACTCAGTGAGGTGCCATGCAGAAAAGCTGTTGCTAATATGAGTTCTGCTTGATGCTATGACTTTAAGGTTATATTGCAGGCATGGAGGTACTGGGTGGGACCTACATTTTGCACCCTGCTGTAAGGTGCCCTAAGGGGTGGGTGCGGGTGTGTTCTCCGCCCATGCCTTGGTTAGAAATGGATCGCAGAGTCCTACAGCACTTTCTTCTGTTATTTTTTCTCAAGATGGCTACTTTCCAGTGAATATTCTTTCATTCAATGTTAATGGTATTAATAGCCTGATTAAAAGGTTCAGGCTGCTCCAGTACATCAGAAAACAAATGTCAGATATTGTATACTTACAGGAGACTCACTTGCCTTTGAGGGAACACTTAAAGTTAGGTTCAGGGGGAGGTACAGTATTCATGCCTCTTCTTACCATCGGGTTAGGAGGTGGGGTGTGGCCATTATGATCCCGACCACTACAACATTTCTCCCCCAACAGGAGTATAGACATACTAATGGTTGTTTTGTGATTTTATCTGGTTTGTTATACGGGGTGCAGGTGACACTTGCAAATAATTATTTCCCTTCCCATGCCTCCCCTTTGAAATTATTTTTTTTCTTTAATAAATTGCTGGAGTTGCATAAGGGGTTACTCATACTCGGTGGAGACTTTAATGTTACTCTGGCTCCCTCCTTGGATACTTCTAACCCTCACAAACACAGAAACACAGCCTCCCAAAAACATCTACTCTCTCAGATGTCTAATTTGGGGTTACTAGATGTTTGGATGCACTTTTCCCAACTTCGAGTGGCTACACCTATTTTTCCCCTCGTTTTCATTCATACTCCAACATTGATTATTTCTTTGTTACTGCAGAACATATGGATGTCCTTTGGGACTTATCCATAAATGCTAGATTTCTCTCTGATCATTCCCCTCTAGTATTAAAATTAGATTTAGGTAAAACATGTAAAACCTCCATGTGGTGCCTTAATCTCTCCTTATTGCGGGACGACGAATTATGAGCATTGATAGTCTAAACAATTCCATAAATGAATTGAGGAAAATGCCACCACTGACATTTCCTCTACCCTACTTTGGGATATGCTTACAGCTGTACTTTGTGGGGAGATCATTTCCTATGTCTCCTGAAAGTGACAACAGAGAGAAGCTAAATATAATAGGCTGCTAAATGAATTAAAACACTTACAACAAGACCATACAAATAGGGATGCACCCAGGGAGGAACGCATCCATCAGATTAAGCGGAGTTACAGAGCATCTTGGATGCTAAGGTCCAGATGGCTCTTTTATATCTGAAACTATATCATTACAAAGGGGGTCCTAGGGGTCTGAAAATATTGGCACAGAAAAACTCCAAGGTTGTCTGCAGGCTTCCTGCATAATGCAATTTAAAGACCCTTCGACTGGTTGTTTGATGATGGCTACTCCAGATATATTAGATTTTTTTTTGGCAATTTTATGGTCAGTTATATTCCAACCAGGCTCCCCCTTCAATGACCAGATAGCAAGTTTTTGGGCTCCTCTTTCAATTCCTAAGTTAACTCAGTTATAACAGGCTAGGTTGTTGGCTCCCATATCAGAGGAGGAGGTATGTTTGGCATTGTCTTTGGCTAAGACATTAAAATGTCTGGGCCCCGACTGCTTCTCCTCGGAGTGGTATAAGGCATTCTTAGACCACCTTCTTCCCACATTGCAGTCCTCCTTTCACACGGTATAGGAGGGCTCTTCTTCTCCTTCATTGTGGGCATATGCCATTTTAACAACCATTTAAAAACTGGGAAAAGACCCCAAGATTCCGACGTCATACAGACCCATCTCTATACTAAACTGTGATTATAAAATTTTTATGTCCTTCTGGGCACACCGCTTAGAAGGGATGTTACCCTCTATTATTGGTCCCGATCAATCTGGCTTCATCCATTGCTAGCAAATATCAGAGAATATGTGCCAAACTATCCACCTAATGGACTTTATCACACGGAGATCTACTCCAGCAGTCTTCATTAGTTTAGATGCCGATAAGGCATTTCATAGAGCTTCCTGGGGGCATGCGCTATCCTGCTTCAGTTTTCTGTAGGAGTTTACCTCTTGTCTCCATCATATTTACTCCTCACCTTCTGCATATCTCTGTGTGAGTAGTGACATGGCCTACCCTTTCCGTTAGCCAGAGGGACAATACAGGGTTGCCCCTTGTCACCCCTACTATTCACAATCTATATTAAGCCCTTGGCTATTGCGCTCTGGAAAGCCCGAGATGTGGAAGGCATCCCCTTGGGAAGTGTGTCTTATAAATTGTCTTTATATGCAGATTACGTTCTCTTGACCCTCCTAGACCTCGAAGAATCAGTCCCTGTGGCTTGGCAGATATTACAGGATTTTGCTGATGTCTCTGGGTATGTCATTAATACAATCAAAAAGAGGTTCTAACTCTCAATTATTCTCCTTCACCGGCCTTGAAACTTTGTTTCCAGTTGCAATGGAGAAGTATAAAAATAAAGTATTTAGGTATTCATTTGCTTCAGTCCCTCAAAAATGTAGAACTGGTCAATTATGAGCCTCTTAAACAATCTATAGAGTGGGACCTTCATAAGTGGTCACAATTGAATCTAACCTTTTATACTAAGATAGAGGCAATTCAAATGACTTTACTTTATAGATTCCTATATTTGTTTCAAACGATCACTATTGTTCCATCCTCCTACATTTTTTCATCAAGGAACAAACTCTTGTTCCGGCTTGTGTGGGTGGGTGGAACATTGCCCTTGTTTATGCTGGGCTCTTCTTCAGTTGTCCCTTGCATAGGGGGGCTTAAACCTTCCCAGTCTCCAGCTTTGTTACCAGGTGGTGATGGCGAGCATTGTTATGTGCTGGCTGAACGCTGTCTGCATGGCACCCTGGAAGCAGATTGAATTTGTCCTGAACAATGTTTTTGATACGGTGCGGGTCCTTTTTGCTTCTTTAGCTTCATTGCTTAATTGAAATGATTTTTTACTCTGGCACAGCACACACCCCCTGCACTTGGTATCGCCTTCGTTTCCTTCTGGCATTGGCTCCAATATTTTATTATGTGAGGCCTTTGGCTGCGGAAGCAGACTTTCTGCCTGCACGTATCAACCATACCTTTTGGAGATGGCACACTCAAGGCCTATCTTATATTTTTCAGTTTCTAGATGACCAGGGTGTTTGCCCATTTTCCACCCTCCAGTCCACTTTTCAGTTAACAAACAGGGAATATTTTAGATATCTGCAAATTTGCTCCTTTCTGTTACATAAGGGACCTCAGAGGAGCTGACTCCCTGACCCACTCCCTCTATTGCTGAGCATTTTTACGAACTCAATAAAAGGTATGCATTGGCAACATTTGATTGGGTACCTATATAGAGGTCTCCAGAAGTATTTGAGTGGCTCCACTCAAGGGAGATTGGATTCTTGGAACATGGAGTTATCCACATCCATTCCTTATGACCTGAGGCTAAAATATATAGTTTGATCCATTAGGATTTCTTTCGCCCCATACTGGCGAGAATGTGCCTGGAAGTCCCGTAACAGGTACTTTAACACACCATCCCGGTTGACTAAACATTTGTCGCCGCATTATGGGCACTGCTGTAGACAGTGCAGAGAGACACCGGTCACCCATTATCTTGTATTTTGGACCTGTCCAGTCCTTGTGCCTTTTTGACTGTGGGTCATGGACAGTCTCTATATTCTTAAGGGGTCCTGAAGCGGTTCTAGCCCCAGAGCTGGTTCTACTCTTGATTCTGCCCTGAGACATATGCCTCCTGCCTGGTTCTGTGTTATACATTTATATACTCGCAGCTAAGAAGGCAATCACAATCCTATGGCGGCAGCTATTTGCACCCACGCACACCCAGTGGCATAAGATAGTCAACTATATGTACACACTGGAAAGGCCAACTGTGAGATGGGCGGGTAGGACCTCGCAATTTGAGATTAAGTGGTGGTCCTGGGTTTTATATATTTCTGAAAAGGATGATTTTTTTGTCCCTTGAAGTGGTGGATTTCCTTTTATTTATTGGGGGATAAGATTTGAGTGTAGGGGAGTTGAGGTTCATGTATTTTTAGCAGCTGGAGCAGCCTGTACCTTAGCCTTCTCATTTATTTCTTCTGCGTTTTCCACACAGGTGATACCTACTTCTTTTTAGATTTTAGTTAGGCCTTTTGTCTATAAGTAGGACGGTGTATGATAAGTTGGGTATTGACACGTTATATTGGTGCCTTATTTTTCTTATCTGTTGTGCTTGATGCATGACATTGAAACTGGAAATGTGTCTGCACCTTGCCCTGAATGATCAAATAAATAAAAATAAAGTTAAAAAAATATAAGTCACATCCTCTGCCCTCCCCTTATCTATTTTCTTGGTCACCCAGTCAAGGAAATCAGTCAGATTCATCTGGCTCTCCCTTCCACTCTGCCTTTGGTCTTGTAGTCCATTAGATTCAAGATACTCTACTTACCTCTCCTTTAAAAGGATTTTCATCAGTTTTCTGCCACTGATGTGAAACTGACAGGTCTGTAGTTGTTTGCCTCCTCCCTGCTGCCAATCTTATGGAACGGGACTATGTCTGCTCTTCTCGAGTCCTCCAGAACCATGCCTGTTTACAGTGACCTGTTGAATAAGGCTGTTAGTGGTGCAGAAAGCACTTCCATACATTCCTTTAGTACCCTTGTATGTATTCTGTTCAGTTCCATGGCCTTGTCCACTTTCTGATCTGCAAGTCACTTCAGGGCTTTATCCTGTGAAAATGGACTTGTGTCCACCTCCCTACCACTTATTCTGCTACTCCCTTGTGGTCCATCCTCCTCCACTCACTGTGAGGACTGAGCAGAAGTACTTGTTCAGGATGTCTGCTTTTCCTGATCCTCTTCTGCGCAGTCACCCTCAGCCATCCTCCTAATCCTTACTATCCCTCCTTTCATTTTCCTCTTCTTGCTTATGTACCTGAAGAAAGTCTTGTCACCTTTAGCTATCCCTTTGGCTATCCTTTCCTCGGTCTGCACGATTAATCTCTTAACTGCCTTACTTACTTCCCTCTGTTTTACTTGGTACGCTTGTCTGTCTTCCTCCCTCTGCATTTCTTTGTACCTTTTGAATACAATTTTTTCTCCTTCACCAATGTGCCCACTTCCTTAGAGTAGTACCATAACAGTCTTTTCTTCATTCTGCTTTTGCTCATTTCCTTCACATAGAGGCTGGTTGCCTTAATTGTGCCCTCCTTTATTTTTTCCCACTGTTTCTCTACCCCTCCCTGGCAATTCTGCCCTACTAGGCAGCTTCTGAGGCAGTCCCCCATTTCTTTAAAAAACACCCTCCTAAAGTCCAGGACCCTTGCCTTCCTGTGGTTTGCCTTCTTAATGTTGAACCACACTTTACAGTGATCACTGATCCCTAGGAGACTAAGCATAGTTTACCCATGCCGCAGCAACAGTCAGCATGGAGACATCCCCGACGGCCGCAGTGCTGACTGTCAACATTGCAGTGACGGGGATGCCTCTTTGTATCCATGGGGGGCTGTGCCCCCGAACCCCCCCATGTGGGGGGCTCCATCCCCCACACACCCCCGGTCTCTAGGATTCTAACTCCGAGTCAGAGTTGGATGAGGGGGGGAGCAAACACCCAGTGAGGAAGTCGTGATTGCCAAACAGACCACCACAGCGACAGGTGCATTTTGCCCAATTCCTGTTGCTGTGGTGGTCTTCGCGATCTAGGAGTCGCTGCCGAAATGGTATACCACTACCCACTGTGACATCTGCAATGTTCTCCCTGTTAGTAAGCATGACACCAAGCACTGCCCCATCCCTAGTGGGTTCCCTGATTAGCTGCTTGAGAAACGTCTCCTGTAGGAAGTCAAGAATGGCCCCACTCCTTGCCAAGACTGCAGATTGAAAGCTTCAGTACACATGTTTCATAGTTTCATAGTTTAATACGTGTTCAGTAGGTATTTCTACCTTTTGAGAACACGCCACCTTTTTATGGGTGGAAGCTAAATTTTAGGTCACCTTTGTAATTATCTATATTATTTTTAAATGATGTTATAGTTTCGCTATTAACCACATTGGATGGTAAGTTTTCCAGATATTGACAATCCTTTGTGTGAACCAATTATTTCTTTTTACAGTATTATTGGAGGTTCCTTTAAGTTTTAATGAATGAGATCTAGTTGTTTTGTTATTTTTATTCCTTTCTAGGCCTATAGTTTCAAAAATTATGTCATTCTGGAATGCTTTATAAGTTAGACATAAATCACCACGGAGATGCCTGTACTCCATTGAATAAAGATTTGTTGCTTTTAATCTACTTTCATAGTCTAAATTATACAATCCATTTATTTTCTTAGTTGTTTTTCTGTGAATGTTTTCTATAAGTTTTTTGTTTTTGATTAAGAATGGTGATACTACTGAGCTACAGTATTCTAGGTGAGGTCTAACTAGACTGGTATATGATGGTAATAAAACTTTAGCATCTCTGCTTTTATTTTTTTTTTTTTTATTTATTTAAACAGCAGTTTGGAAAACCTTTGAGCCATAGGCTCATTTACAAAGGTACCTTGTCACAGTTTTAATATTTCTGAGTATACAGTTTAGGATTTTATTGCCTTTTTTAACAGCTGAAATTGTATGAGTATTGAAACTAAAGTCGTTAGAAATAATAACACCTAAATCTTTTTCTTGTGTAGTTTGTTCTAAGTAAGTCTCATTAATCTTGTATGGATAACAAGGGTTGTGCTTTCCCAGATGTATTACCTTACATTTGGTCTCATTAAATAAAAGGCTTTTATTTAAAGACCAATCAACTAAATGATTTAAATTTTTTGCATTTCGTTCATGTCGTTTTGATCTTTTATAATACATCCCATTTTATAATCGTCAGCAAATTTTACTAACCAACAGGAATTGTTAAGAAGGCACATTGTAGATATTAGGATGTTAAATAGGGTTGGGCCCAGTACAGAACCCTGGGGTACACCACTTGTTACCAGGCCTGGGTTAGATAAATAACCCTTAACAGATACTTGTTGAGATCTGTTAAGCAACCAAGCATGAATCCATCCTATTATTTTAGAGTCTAGATTCAATTTAACTAATTCCGTTATTAATATTTGGTGTGAGACCGAGTCAAATGCTTTGGAAAAGTCCAGAAAAATTATGTCTACCGAAAATCCCTTGCCCAGAGCATGACTAACTGGTTCCAAAAAATACAGCAAATTAGTTTGACATGATCTGTTGTTAAGAAATCCATGCTGATAATGTCCAATATACTATTGTCATTTAAATGTTTAGTGATTCTACCCTTGAGTACCCTTTCTAGTAGTTTGCACAAAACATCTGTTAGACTAATTGGTCTATAGTTTTGTTCTAGATGTCTATTACCATTTTTAAAAATAGGAATAACTATGGCTTTATTCCAATTAGTAGCTGTTTTTTCTGTAGAGACGATACGTTAAATATTAAAGTTAGTGTTCCAACTAGTTGTTCTTTTAAATTAATAATGAACAATGGAGGGATACCATCAGGTTCTGGGGAACCACTATTTTTCAGTATATTAATAGCTTCCATAACTTCACTTTCTGTTATATAGGAAAAAGATGTAGTTTTAGTTTGTTCATTTGTTGAATCTATCTTGCTTTTATGAAAAATATCTATAAAATAGTCATTCATTTTGTTAGCAATTTCAATTTCGTTAGTAATTAGCTGCTGAGATGACTGTAATGGTCCTATTGTTGGACTGTTTTTTTTAAAGAATCTATATAATTATAAAAGGATTTTTTGTTATCTTTAACATTGGTAGTTAATCTTAGTTCTAAGTTTTTCTTTTCTTTTATGATCATATTTTTACTTTTATTTGATGTTAGTTTATACCTATTCCAACTTTCACTTGTTTTATGTTTTTTATACTTCTTGTATAATCGATGTTTTTGCTAATATTTTCTTTATTTTGGGATTCCACCATAAGGGAGCTCTTTTGTTTTTAACGTATTTCTACTACTAGGGACCCAAAGCTTAATGCTTGTGCTAATTTTTAACATGAATTTGTTATAAACTAAATTAATATCTTTGTCAATAAGGTTGTTGGCCCAGTTCCATTCCATTAAGTATTGTTTAATTTTCTTATAGTTGGCATTTATGAAGTCTTTTACAACTGTGCAGCCAGTGGTTGCAGTCAAATAAGTTAAGTTCATTGTTGTATGAACCATATTATGGTCACTGTTTACTAGTGGTTGATCGATAGTAACCTTTTCTTCTGCATTTTCTATGTAGGAAAATATCAAGTCTAATGTATTATTTCCTCTGGTAGGAGATTTTACTAATTGCCTCATATTATTAATACTCATTAGGTCAAGGAATGAGTTCTCCAAAATGGTATTGGCTTTTAAATTTAGCCAATCAATATTAGGAAAGTTTAAGTCTCCCATAAACAAGCAATTTTGGTCGAGTGTATTATTTTCTATATTGTTTATGAAATTTTGTTCTCTTCTAAATTACGATTTGGGGCTCTATAACCTAAGCCTACCATAATAGTATGTTCTGGTATGAGATTAATTTTAGTCCATATTATTTCACCTGATGTGACCTCATTTGGTTTAGTTACACTATAGCTTTTAAATTTATTGTGTACGTATAGTGCAACACCTCCACCTCTGGTGTTGGTACAATTTTTCTCATATTTTGTATATCCCCTTATTTCAGTGCCCCAGTCCTCATTTTTGAACCAGATTTCCGTTACTGCGTAAATGTCTATTTTGTTTGAATGGACATATTCAGCTAACTCCTCAATTTTATTTAACAAACTTCTTGCATTTAAGAGCAATATGTTGAATTTTGTATTATCAATTATAAGATTATTGCTGCCATTTGGAGTGGTAGTATTTTTAGTATGATTTTGGTTTTGCTGATGTAATCTGGTAATATTTAGAGTATCCAAGTTTTTTGGATACTCCCCCTCATGATTTAGTTTAAAACTTTGTCAGTATGGACTAACATATGTTTACCCAGTAGATTATTTCCTCTTCTACTAAGGTGTAAACCATCATATGGAAATAATTCATCCCTGTAAACAAAGTCTTCCCAATGAGTGATACAACCAAGTTCCTGTTTCAAACACCATTTTCTTAACCAGTTGTTAATCACTTTTATTTTGTTTTGAATATATTCTGAAGCCTAAGGTATTGGGAGGATTTCTGAAAAAGTGATACTGCACTTGAGTTCAGTTAGTTTATTTGTCATTGACACATAATCTTGTTTGATTTTATATATTGGATCTCTAAATATGTTATTTGCCCCTGCATGGATTATACCATTTGAGTTATGCGATTTGGATAAAATGTCCTCTAACATTTGAGTAATATCTCCTATTTTTGCACCTCTAAAGGTAGACACTGTTCTGTACTCTTTGTCAGGATTACAGATTTGTTTGTCAAGAAACTTGACCAAAGAGTCGCCCAATACAAACAGATGATTGGATGATAAGCTGTTAACTTCATCTGCTTGAGATTGATTTATAGTGGGTTCAGAATTTGTTTTTTGCTCTGGATTATGAAGTTCCATAGGACTAATAGGAGGATTTTCTGTAGTCCCAATGTCTTGGCAATTCTCAATATCTTTTACTGAATTAAAAATAGAATATTGGTTTGACAATGAGAGTTCAAAGGCTTTTGCCCTTCTGCCCTTTTTAGCAGCTCTTGTGTTATTAACAGTTACCCAATCATCATCTAGAATAGTGTTTTCACATTCCCTTAATCTTTTTCTGTCGGTTACTGGGAGATCAATTAATAAATTAGTATTTGTATTTAGTGAAAATGAGTCTGATTTTCTGTTGGTTTCATTTGTCTGAAAGTTTATTAAATCAGCGTTTGTTGTAGCTTCTGTCAAACTTTTACTATTATTTGGTGTATCTTTCGAAGGTTCAATTGCTTGTTCATTAGATATTTAGAATCTATTCACCATACTTTTTTGACTTGTTTCTAGTTTTTGAAGCCTCTCCACAAATGTTAGAATTTCTAGTTGAAGCTCTTCATTGATTATACATTTTATACATTTATTACTTGATTGTGGATCAAGGAACTCTGTGGTAAATAAGTACATAGTACATACAGGACATTTAATGCCGTTTTCCCCACTTTCTGATCTAATGTAGTCTGCCATATTGGGTTGTTTATAGTAGTTTAAAACAGGATAGACTTACAATTGCGCTGTTTTGTTGTTTGGTTTTGTCACGAACCCACGCTCCCACGCCGGCAGACTGAATTCACGAACTAGCAACACCTCACCCTTATTTGCTATCCTAATGGTGGCTTCTCCTAGTGCCTTATCCAACTCCTTTCCCTGTGTTAAAGGTCTGTATGCTACTGTTGTATGGCTAATGCACCCACCTCCTGTCTCCATGGTGACTCACAGCATTTCCAGCCCTCCCTTTTCCTCCAGGCTCCCCTGTATTTCATTAGCCTTGATTCCCTCCTTCACATATAGAATATATTAGTGTCTCCAAAAAGCAGCTGCTTCCTCCTCCTCCTCCTAGCCTGGGGCCTCTACTTCTGAGGAACCCCACATCTTCCCTGGCCACTACTTTGGATGCCTCCTCCCAGCTGTCCCATCCACCAGTACAGTGAAGGAGTTTTGTAGTGGCATAGGCTGAAGAGTTTGTATCTTAGCCTCTACTCCCACCCTTCTGGTACCCACCATGGTCCAGTCATTCTGAATCTGCCTAGGTATCCTCTGCGATTAGAGCTTAGGCAGACCATGGGCCCCAGGGTGGGATGAAGGGTCCTCTGCATCCTTGCCAGCTCAGCTCAGAGTTCAGTGACCTCTGCTCTCAACCCACATAGGTGAGTGCAAACTGAGCAGTGTATCAGTCTCAAGAAGGTGTCTGGAAAGACAACAGTGCCACACCCGTTATATTGCACCACTCCTATGGTGTTTTTATGCCTGCTTTACCCTTTTTCACTTTCACCTACTTTGTCCCCTCCTGCCTCCTATCTATGCTTGTTTACCTACTTCTCCTTCCATACTGTACCCAAAATTGATTTATTACCTTACCCTACATAAGGTGTTTCCTGTGCTCCCTTCTACCACTATTCCTTTCAGCTGCACTTCCCCAGTACTTTACTCCCTCCTTGTTATGCCTGGCTACCGTGTTCCCTTCCTCCGCTCCTTAAAATGCATTTATCATCTCACCCTAGATAGGGTGCCTCCTGTTTTCCCTCTACCAATAGCTACCTATACCTAGTCTTGTTGTTTTTTCTCCTTTCCTGTTAATCCACTATCTTTAGACATTTACCTACCCCTTATAGGATACGTGTACACAGTACTGTGTTTTATGCTGCCTGGTCTTGTGTCTCCCTAGCAGAGCCTCCTGCTGATTGAAGCTGACTTGCAGATGTTTTAGATGCCTGCTGACACCTTAGACGCCTTAGGATATCTGTTCCACTCTAGTACTGTTGCACTTATGCACTGGGACATGAGCATCATCCCAGATGTAAAGAAAGATAGATAGGAGCAGGACCCTACTGAAAGTGAGATGTTACATCTTGTTTGATCACCAGCCTTGCAGGTTAGATGGAAGGTTAAAGTTTTTCCTACCATTCACACCTATAATTCAGCCCCACTCCACCTTAGGGGCCATGGAAAATATAAAATTGCTTAAGGAGCTACAGAAATGTCTCTAGATCATGTTGTTATGGTCTTTGAAGACAATATAAAACAATAATTTGTCAGTCAACAATCTTATTGCAACAGCATGAAAGTGTTATCTCCCACTTCCACATATATGTGATGGCAACAGCCAGTCTGTCAAAGTTCCACCAGGAACACAAAGTGCCTCACTACTCCTTAATACAGTACTGGGCATTATCACACAGTGGAACTCCATCTATTACATGGCATAACAACTGATGCAGTAGAAAAAGGCCACACAGTGGTGCCAGCCAGGATGCAATGCAGTAATGCTGCAGCATATCACAAAATGCTGCAGTATACTACAGATAACAGTTTGATTTAATGGTAATTAAGCCTTTTTGTTATGCAGCATTTTGCGACGTCACTTACTGTAAGTTAGTGTGTTGCATCACGGTTGGCTCTGCTGTACATGCAATGGCCTGTCACATGATCCTGGTCACACAACTCATTACTGGCCCACCATAGACCAGCATTGTCCAGTCCTTGCCCACTTTGAAAATGCTACCCATGAACTCAACAGCAACATTGCCTTTGGTTATTCCTATGCTGCCTATCACCCTCAGTTTTACCAATGAAACTTGTAATTTAATAGCACTGGCATGGTCATGTGGCCAAGTTCTTCTTGCCCAAATATAAAGATATTACATAAGCTAAGCTTATTATAGCCCCCCAAGCCATGAAGTTCACATTTTCTGCTTACACCAAGAGGACACAATTGTTCAACTTCTACTTTGTAGCCCTACTGACTAATCCTTCAGATAATTCTGATACTCCAGCTCAGTCACTTAATCCTGTTGACGAATTAAGAGACCCTCATTTACATATTAAATTTTCAGTCTCCAGTCTTAAAAATAAAGTGGTCTCAGTCAAGCAACAGTTCCCTTCTTCTTCCCAAGACCTATCTCAACCAAAGACTTCCAGCCAGGGTCCTGCTATTGTTTCTTCTCTGACAACAAGCTTATCTGTACTTAGTCCTCAATCATCTATGCAGCTGTTGACCAAAATTTCTCTGTTTCAACCGCACTTAACACCATACACCCACACCATTATTTGGTGGCCTATCATCCCTCCAACTCAACCAAATCTAGCTAAACCTCAGCCTGCAGGTATGACACCATGCTACCCTACACCATGGCTTTTTCTTCCACATTTCCTCTTCTTTCAGTTTTTCTAAAGCACCTGTTTTCTTTACACTTTAAAAGGACATACTAGATGGGAATGATGGGAACCTTGTAGCCCTTCCAGTGTGTCTATGCATGATATCATGTAAAATATCATGTAGGGATGTGTCATTTATCTTCAAGCTTAAGTATCCTCAGCTGTTTACATAATTTACCATCCCTGAATCAGTGGCAGCATTCAGCAATAAAGTGACATGTTATGTGAAGCTTCCCCCATGCCATGAAGAATTAGATGCATACCTTTGGTTCATCCTTAATCTAGCTATTCCTAATGGAGGAAACTGTTTTAATGATTATCACAGGACATTTTAAACAAAACAGCAGCCATGCTACAGAGGTTCAAACTTTGACTGAACTGGGCTACTCTAGATAATGAACTTTTGCCGTTAGTCTGTAGGCCAAAGGGCTCTTTCTTGTACTATCTTCTTTCAATCCAAAGCTCCCCAGACATATTCTATATGCCTCAAATCCTCTCCAGTAAGTGCAATCATTAACGTATAATGTTATCAGGACACCCCATATGCAATAGCTTAAAAAAATCATACTGCTCCACTCCTTCTCGCTGTTTCTGACACATTTGCAGCTATTGTGGAGACGCCCGTGTCAAATCAGTCTATCAGCAACATCCCAGTTCATAACTCTTCTCATGTAGAAACTTATATTTACCTCACTCATCCACTACAGTAGAAATATTTTATTTATTTTCTCCTCTCCTCTAACGACTGAATTCTGAGTGCATCTTCTTTCTGGCTAAAGGCTTATGACATGGATTTTACACTGGTGTTCAAACCTTACCTTCCTCATCTCGTGGTTGCAACTATCTACAGTCAGATATTGAAGAACATTTCATAGTCAACAAACTCTTGCAAAAAGAAACAATTAACAGCTTCCCATGGGGTCCAATTGACCATCCACCTTTTCCATTTATAGGATCAGTCCTAGTAGCATTTTTTCCTGTAGATTTTCTGGCATGAAATGTCTCTTCATATTCATAGATCTGTCTGCTCCCTGTTTACTGTATATACTACTCTGAACATTAGCTCTCTCATCCCATCTACTGGGAATTAGAGTATTCAAGGATTGACAATGCCTTTTAATTCATCAGGCATGCCAGAGAAGGAGCTGGGCTATCCAAAGCAGATGCCTTAGATGCCTTCAAAGTCATGTCCATCCACCCATCCCTCTGGCATTTATATGACATTCCTTATAAAGATTATTACTACTTCACTATTTTCTTAATATTTGGGTACAAAACCAGTCCCAGGTTCTTCAACATTTTTCTGAAGCACTATATAAGATACTCACTATTTCAAAAATACCTTTTATTCTCCATCTTTTGGATGACTTCCTGCCCATAGACTCTCTGTCCTCTTCTCCAGCTCTCAGAATTACTTGAATTATTGACCTGCAAACATGTGAGAATTTCAGTCTCTCCAAATAAAAGATTAGGGCCCACCACTGAGGTACAATTCCTTAGATCATACTAGACTCTCAGAAAATGGAAGACCATCTTCCAGGAGCTAAATTACCATGCATTACTACAATGGCGTCCTTGTTTGCTTCCAGGAAATCATGCACAAAAGGAAAACTTCTGTCTTTACTTTTTCACTTGAATTGACCCATGTGTATACCTACAAGCTTTTTATAACCTACCTGTTGCAAATAATGCCTTCCCCTCAGAATGGGATATTCATATCTGTATAATGGCAGCAGCTTTTTCTGACTTATCCGTGTGGACTTATTTTCTCTTTCACTGAATGGGAATTCCATGTTCTAGACAGACAACCCCTTGTCTCTGTCTTAGGAAATATTAACAGATGTTTCTTCCTCTTTTGGCTTTGTTGTCTAGCATGAAGTGTATGCTTCACTTAAAACTGGTAAAATTTTCTGAATACCAAAATTCATATAAACATAACATTTGATGAGAAATGAGGACCACTTGGCCCACCCAATCTGCCCATTTTCCCCTACCTACAGTATCACTGCAGGCATTGATCAATCTCTGGTTCTTTCTCCCTCCCCCGCCTTGGATATGGGTCCCCACATCTGACTACCATAGTCCAATACTGGTCTAACATATGTTCTATACAGAGGCATAACCCACCTCCTCACCTCTGCTCATGAAATGTATTTTTATTGCCCACAGCACCGTATTTGCTTTTATCTGATTGTTATAGCATGCCTCAAAAGTTAATTTATTATTTATAATAATTCCCAGATCTTTCTCCTCTTCAGATTTTCTTCATTGTTTGCCGTTCAGAACATAAATATGTTACTTATTCTTATTTCCAAGGTGTATGACACAACACTTCTCTATGTTTAGGCTCATGTCTGTTTTATTTACCCAATCTTGAATGCTATCCAGATCTCTTTGGACGGAGTTTACATTCTCAATATTTGTGGCCATACCAGCTAATTTTATATTGTCTGTATATTTACTGATTCAGTTTAAGGATTCTCTTCCCATAGCATCCATAAATATCTTAAACAGCACAGGGTCAAGCACAGACTCCTGTGTGACCCCGACAAATATCCATTTATACTAACCCTCTGGGCTCTATGTCCCAGCCATGCATCTACCCAACCTATAATCTGTTCCCCAAGATTCTTCTCTTGCAAACATTTAATGATCTCATGATGGGGCACTTTATCAAATGCTTTAGTAAAGTCCAAATAAACACAGTCCACAGGCTGTCCCCTATTAAGAACTGCTGATATTTTTTCATAAAAACACAGCAGATTTGTAACACAGGCTCTCCCCTTACAAAAACCGTGCTGATCCCCATCTACCTGGTCCATGGCCTCCAAATGGTCATTTATATAGTCTTTAATAATTGATTCCATTAGTTTACCTGGCACTGATGTCAGACTTATTGGTCTGTAGTTTGTGTAGACAGCTCAGTCCCCCCTTCTTGTGTATCGCCACCACGCTGGTCATTCGCCAGTCCTCCAGTACCTCGTTAGCTATTAATATTTTGGTAAACATCATCTTCAATGGTATAGTTATTGCTGGTGTAAGTTTTTTTTAAGTAAGGTATTGCATATATTATCTGGCCCTGCAGAGTATGTGTTTTTTAATCCCTTTATTTTTTTCTAAAATCATTTCCTCTGTTATATTTATAATGGGTTCTAAGGTTTTATTTTTCATTTGCCCCTTCTTCAGTTTTTGTGAAAAAAACGAGCCAAAGTAATCATTACAGTTGCCATTTCCCTAGGTTCGTTTATGATTTTATCCCCCTTCTAATATTGAACACAGATTAGTGTTAGTTTTATGCAAGGAGTTTACAAATCCATAAAATTCCCTCATATTATCTTTTTGTGCTGTCTCTCCTCATTTTTTTCCATTCGTTATTTACTTTTCTTTATTAACGTCTTACATTGTTTCTGTATGTTTTTGAATTCTTCCCAGGTTTCCTGTGTTCCTACCTAGAAACATAGAAACATAGACTTTGACGGCAGATAAAGACCGCTTGGCCCACCTAGTCTGCCCATTTCCCTACCTAGAGGATAAGCTGCAGATCCTATTTAACCAACAGCCTATTTCTTTCTACCCCCCACAAAAATTGCCTTATGACTGTCCCATGCATTCTTGTATTCTCCCACAGTTTTAGACCCCACAACCTCCTCAGGAAGGCTGTTCCATGCGTCTGCCACCCTCTCTGTGAAAAAATACTTCCTCACATTGTCCCTGAGCCGTCCTCTCTCTATCTTCAAATCGTGTCTCCTTGTTCTTGCACATCTCTTTTTCTGAAAGATGCTACCCTCTTGGACTTTTTTGATTCCACTGAGGTACTTAAAAGTTTCTATCATGTCCTGCCTCTCCCTCCTTTCCTCAAGGGTATGCATATTAAGCTCCTTTAGTCTCTCCTCGTATGGCTTCTCTTGCAGACCCTGCACCATTTTAGTTGCCCTCCTCTGAACTACCTCCATCCTGTCTATGTCCTTGTGGAGACAGGGTCTCCGGAACTGGACGCAGTACTCCAGATGGGGTCTCACCAACTGTCTGTACAGGGGGATAACAACTTCCTGTTTTCTGCTGGTGATACCTCTCCCTATACATCCCAGTATCCCCCCAGCCCTCCCTACTGCCTTCTCGCATTGCTTGCCAACCTTAAGGTCATCTGATATGATTACCCCTAGGTCTCTTTTCATTTTTGTTGTTGTTACTACCTCCACCCCATTGTGTAATCTTCCCCTGGGTTTTTGTTTCCCAGGTGCATTACTTTACACTTCTTTGCATTGAATCCAAGCTGCCATACTTCTGACCATTCCTCCAACCTTGCCAGGTCCCTTCTCATCCTTTCCACGCCTCCTTGTGTATCAACCCTGTTGCAAATCTTTGTGTCATCTGCAAGAGGCATACTTTTCCTTCAGTCCCTCTGCAATGTCACTTATAAAGACATTAAAATGACTGGACCCAGTACTGAACCTCACGGTACCCCACTAGTAACCCTCTTTCTTCAGAGTGGACTCCATTTACAATTACCTTCTGTGTCCTGTTGTTCAGCCAATGTTTTATTCAGGCTACCACCCTGGGACCCACTCCCAGGCTGGTTAATTTGACTACTAATCTTTGTGTGGGACTGTGTCAAATGCCTTGCTAAAGTCTAGGTAGGCCATGTCCACAGCCCTCCCTGGTCTACTACTTGGTCACCCAGTCAAAGAAATCAATTAGATTCATCTGACATGACCTTCCCGCTGAGAACCCATGCTGCCTTGGGTCCCAGCCCCCACTGGCCTCTAGGTACTCAACAATTCTTTCCTTCAGAAGTGATTCCATCACTTTCCCTACCACAGAGGTCAAACTGACAGGTCTGTAGTGTCCTGCCTCCGTCTTGGTCCCACTTTTGTGAAGAGGAATCACATTTGCCTTCTTCCAGTCCTCAGGCACCACACCATCCTCCCATGATTTGTTAAAAAGCGTAGTCAGTGGTGTCACTAGTTCTCTGCTTAATTCTTTTAGAATTCTGGGCTGAATTCCATCTGGCCCCATTGCTTTGTCCACCTTCAGTTTTAGGAGTTCTTTCAGAACCCTTTCTTCTGTGAAAGGACTGGGATCAACCCTCTCCAGAGTGCTTCTGTTAATTGGATTAGGCACCTCCCCCACTTCCTGTTTTGTGAATACTGAACAGAAGTATTCATTCAGCATCCCTGCTTTATCACTGTCACTCTCTGCCCACCCACCATCCATTCTATTCAGCCTCACTATCCCTCCCTTTGTCTTTCTACACTCCCTGATATACCTATAAAAGGTTTTATCCCCCTTCTTAACCAAGTTAGCTATATTTTCCTCAGTTTGTGCCTGTGCTATTCTGACTACCTTCTCTGCTTCCTTCTGCCTTAACTGGTACAGTTCTCTGTCCTGCTTCTTCTGTGTTTCCTTATACTTCCTAAATGCTATCTTTTTTCCCCTAACCTTCCCCACCACCTCTTTTGAGAACCATAGTGGCTTTTTCTTTTGTTTTGATTTGTTTATTTGCTTCACACTAAGGCTTGTTGCCTCTGTGATGGCAGTTTTTATATTTGCCCATTGTTGCTCCACCCCCCTTGTAGCCTGTTTGCTAGTGCTTTTCTAAGACACTCTCCCAACTTGCCAAAGTCAGCCCTCCTGAAGTCCAGAACCCTCACTTTTGTATGGCTTGACTCTGTAGCAGAGTTTATTGTTAACCACACTGTTTGGTGGTCACTTGTTCCCAAATGGCTACCCACTTCTAGATCTGAGATCCTCTCACTGTCCCCATTTGAGAGTACGAGATCTAAGATTGCTCCCTCATGAGTGGGTTCCAAAACCAGCTGTTTGAGGCATGCCACCTGAAGGGCATCAACAATGGCCCTGCTTTTGGATGTGGCTTCCGCAAATGTGCTCCAGTTAACATCTGGCATGTTAAGGTCCCCCATCAATAGTATCTCCCCTTTCTCTACCATCCTAAGTATGCCTTCTATCATATCCTTGTCCATTCCCTCCCCCTGACATGGGGGGTCTATATACAACCGCTGTGCATATTGTGGTGCCATTTCCAGTCTCTAAGGTGACCCACAGTGCCTCCTCTCCTCCCTGTTTACTCTTTTTTCAGTTGCTTTTATCCCTTCCCTTACTTAGAGAGCTACTCCCCCCTTCTGCCCTCACTGTCTCTCCTGTATGTTGTTTACCCTGGTATGTTAACATCCCAGTCATGGTTCTCTGTGTACCATGTTTCTGTGACTGCTACAATATCCAGGCATCCCTCTTCCATCAAGGCCACCTATTCAGGGAGCTTGTTGACCAGACTACAGGCATTGGTACTCATTACCCTCCATTTCTTGATGGCCTTACCCCTTTTTGCCCCATCCCTGTCCTTATTGCATTTGTCACTTTCTCCATTTACCCCAGCGCTTCTCCCTATTGACATCTCTATGTTGATGTCTACCTCACTTAGTACCCTGATATTTTGGGGGGCTAGGATTTCCCTGCTCCTTTCCAGTGCCTCTCCCCTTGGCTAGTTGAATTACTTGTCAATTAAGTATTTAAACCTATCACCTAGGATCCTGGTTCCCCTCCTGGACAGATGCAGACCATCATGCCAGTATAGGCCTGCATCCCTCCAGGTGGACCCCCAGCCTCCAATGAAGCCAAATCCCTGAGCTCTGCACCAGTTTTTCAACCACTGATTGAATCCCATGGTGTGGAGCACCCTAGCCTCACCGTGCCATAGACAGGCAGCACCTCCGAGAAAGTTACCGTGTGTGCTATTTGTCTAAGGCCCCTCCCCATCTCCACAAATGCTTCTTGCACTGCTCTGATCCCTTTCTTAGCCAGGTCATTTGTCCCTCGGTGGACAATGACATCCAGCTCCCTTCCCTGTGCAGCTGCTCCTGCGATCCTGAGGATTCACTCCCTGTCTCTCCAAGTCATGGCGCCAGACAGGCACCTTACCTCCCTCTCCCCTTCCTCCCTTGGTTCTGCCTTCCTAACAATGGAGTCCCCCACCAGGAGCTGTTTCCTTCCCCTGTGGGGTCCCATGCCACCCTCCTTTGGGTCTTCTTTGTGGAGGTTCCCAGCATCCTCCTTGGTCTCCATTGTGGGTGCCTCCATAAAGGAACCACACTTTTCCAGAATGGCATAGAAATTACGGAGAGGTACGACTGGAGGGATGAGCCTCTGTTCCACCACACTCACCCTCCCTGAGCCCACTGTGGTCCAACCACTCCTCTTTCTTGGCAACCTCTGAGGCAAAGGCAGTGACCCTCGTGGTCCCTGGGTGGGAGAGAAGGTCCCACAAATCCTGGCCAACTCAGCCTGAAGATGAGCAACCTCCTCCCTCAGCCCAGAGAGGTGTCTGCAGATGGGACAACACTGCATCCTCCAAAACATCTCCCAGAAGACTGCTGCTCCACAGCCACTGCACTGCACCACTCCCATCATGTCTTTTTTCTGGCTCCCTGTTATTTGGAATACTTACTCTTTCCTCTGTTTGTTTATTTCTTTTTTTTTCTTTTTCTTCTCTCACTACTTACTTACTGCCTCTGCACCCTTTTATCTCCTGATCTTCTTGTTCTGAGACAAAAAGTTCCTATATTTCTCAGTAGTCTCCTTACTTGCTCAGAGTCAGACCTCCAGCAGCTGGGGGTGGGATGGAGAGCTACTCTTGCCCTTCTAGGATGGTGAGTCATTGGTGGCTCTGTGATCACTCACTTCCTGCTCCCAAACAGGAAGTTCCTGTTGTCAGTTAAATCCTGTGCCTATAAAAGTAGAACTGGTTTAGGGTGGGGGTGTGGAGGGGAGGGAAAGAGGGCAATATAGAGAAGTTTTAGTTATACCTTTCTATGCTTCTTAAATAACCTTTGCTTCTTTTTTAACACTCTCGTTATTGCTTTGGTGAACCATTTAGGTCTGATACCTGCCTTGTTATACTTTTTGATTTTTCTGATATTCTTATCACATATATCTATTACGTGTTTTTTGATAGTATCCCACATTTCATTTATTGATTTATCCCCCAATTCTATTACCCAGTTTATACTTTGAAGTTCTCTCTGAATATTTGGGCCATCAGCTGTTTTCTAATTATAGATTTCTCTACATCCCTTTATTATTGGTACGTATTCTTTGATTGTACAAAATATGTTATTATGATCACTATTCCCCAGGGTGATTCCACTACACACCTACTTATCTTTAACTCTCTTGTTGTTAGTACAATATCAAGGATGTGTTCTCCCTTAGTAGGCTGTCTTATATTTTGTGTGAGACCTAACTGATTTATTGTAGCCAAGAAGGTTTAATTAATACTTTTCCTGGCCATTTCCTGTCCCCAATCAATATCAGCATAATTTAGATCACCCATGATTACCACCTTTCCCATCTAACATGCTTTTATTTCTTTGTTTATAGTGTGACTGATCTCATCTTCTGTACCTGGGGGCCTATAGATAATCCCTAGCATAATAAAGTTGTTTGGTTTCAGTTCGATTCTAATCCATAGTGCTTCTGTATGTGTGCCCATCTCTTTAATTTTTTTAGAGATATTTATACTTCTAAATTGTTTTGATATATATGCTGCTACTTCCCCTCTCTTTTTCTTATCCATCCTGTCCCAAAAATGGAGTGTGTATCCAGGTATGTCCCTTTCTCACTCATCCCTGGCAGTCCACCAGGTCTCAGTTAGGCCAATGATATATGTGTCTTTCTGTAAGGTGAGTAGTGCTTCTAGTTCCTTTTTTTTATTTTGAATGCTTCTAACATTAGCAAGTATACAACTTAGGCTGTTTTTTTGTGTTTATTTTTCTTGCCTCTGTTTCTGTGATTTGGGTGTTCATCTGCCTTAGCCCCATGTATGTTACTTTTGGGTCTACTGTTTTTGTTTCTCCCCGTCCCCCTTACCTAGTTTAAATATTTATTGATTGTGGTTTGAATGCTAGTAGCCAGCTCAGTAGTCCCCGCTCTACTCAAGTGAAAGCTGTCTTTTGCATATAGTTCTTCATTTTGATATGAGGTCTCCCAGGTATCACTATAGGCTATTTCCCCTTCTGTGGATTTGATTGCTATCCTGATATCTACCTGCTATTGTGTGATTTTTTTTTCACTTATCACATTTTGTCCTAGGTAGTATTCCTGCGATGACTGGAACCTGTCCTTCCATTTTTGCCTGTTGTGCACAATCCCATATTTCATCCACCAAGTCTTTTTCATGGTCCTTTCTGATGTTGTTTGTTCCCACATCAATAATGATTACTTGACTATCAGGTTTTGTACTCAGTAGTTTGGGTAGTCTTGTTCTTCCTCACATCTCTCCTAAATCTACCCCTCCAGCTTCATAGCAAGTCCCCTAGTCCTTGACTCCTTTTTTTGCAAAAACATACTACCCTCCTCTGCCTTACTTACTCCTGTGAGGTATTTAGAGGTCTCCTTCATATCCCCCCTCTCCCTCCTATGTTCCAGGGTATACATATTGAGGTTCTTTAGTCTCTCCTCATAAGGCTTTTGATGCGGACCCTGCACCTTTTTAGTTTCCCTCCTCTGGCCCACCTCCACTCTGTCTATGTCCTTCCAGAGATGTGGTCTCCAGAACTGGACATAGTACTCAAGGTTGGGTCTTACCTGAAATCTATTTAGGGGCAACACCACCTTACTCTTTCTGCTGGTGATACTCCTCCTTATGCACTCAGCATCCTGCTAGCTCTCCCAACTGCCTTGTCACACTGCCTGGCCAACTTAGGTCACCTAATATGACTATCCCTTGGCCTCTTTCCTGCTTGGAGGTTGTCAATACCACTCCACCCATTTGGTTCTCTGCCTCTGGGTTTCTGTGCTGTAAGTTAATTATTTCACACTTTTTCACATTGAAACCCTAGTCTCCTATGTGAAACAGTGTTGAAAACCTTGCTGAAATGTATGTAGGCCAAGTCTACTACTCCATACTGCTCTAATTTCTTGGTCATCCAGTCAAATAAATCCCCCCCCCCAGTGAATCCACGCTGCCTCAGGTCTTGTAACCAATTGGGTTCAAGATATTCTGCAATCCTTTCCTTCAGCAGTGTTTCCATTACTATTCCCAACACCGATGTCAAGCTGACTGGCTTATAACTGCCAGTCTCCTCCCTGCTACCACTTTTGTGAAGTGGTACCACAGTACATCAGCCCTCCTCTAGTCCTCCGGAACCACTCAGTTTTCCAGGGATCTGTTAAATAGGACTGTTAGAAGTGCAGCCAGTATCTCCCTCAGCTCCCTCAGCACCTTTGGATGTACCCTTCTTGCCCCATTACTTCGTCCACTTTCAGATTAGTGAATCCCTTCAGGACTCTCTCCTCTTAAAAAGGACAAGTGTCCACCTCTCCCCTTCAAGGCTGCTGTTATTTTTTTGCAGTCCTTCCTCTTCCCCCTCCTGTGTGAACACTGAGCAGAAGTATTTTGTTCAAGATGTCTTCCTTTTTGTTGTCTCCTCTGCACAGTCCCACCCCCTTTCCTTTTTAACCTAACAATCCCTCCCTTGGTCACCCTCTTTTTGCTTACATACCTAAAAAATGTCTTAACCTCCTTTGTTACCACCTGGTCTGTTCTCTCTTCAGTTTGTGCCTTCATGCTCCTTACCACTTTCCCTGCTTTCCTGTGTTTCCCCGGTTCACTTCCCTGTCCTCTTCCCTTTGTGTCTCCTGATACCTTCTGAATGCAACCATTTTAGCCTTTAGCTTTTCCATTACCTCTTTCAAGAACCATAGCCGACTATTTTTCCTGCTTTCTCTTCCTCAATTAAATAATACCTTTGCCCCTTTGGAATATACCCAATCATAGCAGCAGCAGTTGCAGATCTTTGGGACTACCTATTGCATTCAGAAACAGGTATATTCTATTGCAATAATAGAACTATGGTTCATATTATCAACAACAGCAAATCATCCTCCAGGGGCACCTTCTCATCCTATGTATTGCCATTTGTGGATCTTCTGATACCACTGATGATAGTCTTTACTGCTTTAGTTTTCAGAAAAGGTTAAGCCCTGTACCACAACCCAACTCTACTATGCCAACCCTGTCTACATTAAGAAAGAATCTTATTATTAAGCAAATGTGTAAATCACCAAAGACCACAGCATATCTGACTGCCTTAGCTCCCTCGTCCCACTTTGCATATACCATGACTTAAGAAAAGTACAAGGTGGTCTGCATTTTTCAAAATCTAAAAATCCTTGATGCAGCAACAGTGCAACTATTGACATTTGCATTTTTTTGAAAGAGAACTAACAACTTAAATCATGTTACTATAATGGGGGAAAATGTGAATTAAATAGTTGAAACTACCAAATCCCTGCAGAAAATGTGTCTTTCCAGTTCCTATGCATCTCAGAAACTGTATTTCTATTTCAAATTCATTGCACTTCATGACTGTCAGTCCCTTTGGGTTAAATTTAATATGTGGGCAATGTTAAATTTGTCCACTTGAAAGAATGTAAGTTTGTGATAGTCTACCTTAAAAAAAAACAGTTTTATCATGCTCTATTCATTCACAACTAATGAAAAACTGCCTGTTTAGCACTACGCTCTGGTCTGTAGCAGTGGGAATTTTTGCCCGCTAGTGCTTGCTTTGAACTTCTGAGCTTATTAGCCCTCTGAATCAATATTCAGTGAGGTTGCATTACAAGTTGAGGGAATTCGGACTTTTCATTCAATGTGATTATTTCCCACCCTCTAGCTGTCAGCAGGCTCTTAAACACCCTGCTCCAGAATGATCAAAACATTAGCAAAGCCTTGTGATGTTTGGACATGCTAGTCAGTGCCAGATTCATTAATCCTTTGGGTTTCAGACAGATGCTATGCACAGGGAACTGTATATTAAGATATTCCTTTACTAAGCACCACATGACAGTTGAGAAAAGCCTGAGGAATATAATACAGTACACTCCAGTATGTGTTGAGAATATGTAATACCAAGAGAGTTAGGCAGTAGTCTGCAAATGTCTCTAAACAGTTTTGTTTGGATATAAGAAGACTAACCTCAGCAGATATGACATCAAAGAAACAATGAAGATTAAATAAGTTCATTAAGCACCAGAAAGTTCCATTACTAGCTGAAGGAGAAATATCAAAAATGTCTTTCTCCTCTAAGAAAGATTTTAGTATGTTTGCAGGTACCAGGGGGTCAAGTCTGGCAAATTCCTGAAGACACATGATAGTCTGTGACCATTTTACAGACTTTTTTTTGCTATACTTTTTCTCCCCTGGGCATACCTGGTCTGCTCCCATTGTCTCAGCGTCCTGTGGGACTCCAGCAGCCATCTGTATCTGCCGCACCCTCAGAAACTTCACCTTCTAACTCCTGTGGCTTACCCCCCCCACAATGATGTGGTGGGGAGCCCCCAACTTGCCTACCTACAATGGATCCAGTTCAAGCAATGCATCAGAGCTGGAGATCCTTCGGACGGCCATAAAGCCGCGCGATCAGGCTGCCAACTTTTTCCAAGTTACTCTCTCATGGGCAGTGGAGCATGCAATGCCATCATGGGGATGTGCCACATATATGTCTGCTTGTAGCACATCCGATGGCTGCTCCTCTGCCTCCCTTTGAAGATACAGCACAGTGTGCCAGCCCCTAGCCACTGCTAGGGGCCAGGCAAGCATCGACAACTGGAAGAACCCCCACCCTAGAGAAGGAGAGCTGTCTGAGGATGCGTCATCCTTCTCCACCCCTGCTGACCCCCATTGACCCATGCTCACTCCCAAGCATGGGTTGTAAGTGTGGCACAAGGTAAGGCATTCAGTGCCTCAGCCCTCAGCACCACTTTGCTGGCACTGTTCTTCAGACTTGAAGGGAGAAATGCTGAAAATGGATGTGAGGAAACATTTTTTCATTCAAAATGTAATGTGGGTTTGGAATAAGCTACCAAATGTGGCACTGTGTATAGATAGTGTACACTGCTTTATTCCCAGACTGGTTAAATTATGATGTGACAAGGCTGTATACTGTTACTGTTACAAGAGGAAGACAGACTTGATAGAACAACAGTCTTATTCTGTCTCTCTCCACCAATATAGCTTGGTCACCATTCCCTTAAAATAAGTGCAGATCCAGAAGCAAATTGTTTGATACCTTTTATTGAACCAACAAAAATGTTACAAAAAGAAAACAATGTCTAAGCTTTTTGGACCAATCAAGTCCTTCCTCGGAGACTTATGACAATTGCTCAGAGAGTCACATTATGTTAACAACCAGATAACATATTAAAAAAACTGAAAAAATTCTCATTGGTTAAAAGTACCTATTTCAAAAAAACCACAAATTTAAATGGAATGAATAGCATCCCATTAGCTTGCTGTTACTGAGAATCTTTTCAAGATCATGTCAGTACAAATAATGTACTACATGATAGCATAAGTCACATTAAACAAGACATCATTGCATTGAGTAACTTACTGATTGATAAAGGTTGTACAATTAGTCTGTCCGAAATACTGCCAGTTCCAAAAGCCACAGAAGCCATCACAGACAAAATTAAAAACATCAATGAGTGGTTACGCAAATGATGTTTTAGTCAAGACATTCCCTGTATAACCTGTTGGGAGAATTTCATTGATAGACCCTTCCTATATTGTTGGGATGGACTCCACCACTCTTGGGGAAATCTATATTAAAAACAATCGACACTCTTTTAAACTAGATAACCGCAGGGAGATTGGGGAAATTCCTAAATCTCTAAAAACATATAAGTCTCCAACACATTGTAAAGTCCTGTCATTAAATGCACGTTCTTTAAATCAGTTGAAAATGGCTGAACTAGAGGCCATTATACACACCCATAACACTGGAATCATAGCTATTACGGAAACCTGGTGGGACATTACGTCCTCCTTACTGAAACATATTTAGGGATACAAACTTTACCATAAAGACAGGCTATAAAGACAAGGAGGTGGTGTTTGCATCTACATTCGAGATGATATTAAATCTCATGAAATTCATTATCCAACTACTACTGAAAATATTTGGGTCTCTGTACAGTTTAAGAGGCTACCTTACATATACCTGGGTACCTGCTATAGACCCCCGTCATCTGACCATGATTATGTTTCAATTTGTTAAAAGGCATTTCCCATTTCTCAAACAAGGAGGACATAATATTACTAGGGGACTTTAATCTTCGGAACATAGACTGGCCCACTTTATTAAGTATCAATAGTCAGGATAAGCTGTTTCTCACTTGCCTCTCCGAACATGGTCTCTCACAGCTTATTACCTCTCCGACCAGAGTTTGCAACACCCTTGATCTTCTCATATCTAACATTCCCAACTCCATTTCAAATATACATATTAGGGCACCTCTTGGTACGAGTGACCATTCCACCATTCTTTTTTCTGTTCAGACTAATCAACCATGTTTACACAAACATACAACGTATAAAAACTATGATGAAGCAAATTTCAAAAGTATAAATAATTCCCTTTTATCCAAACCCTGGGAAACTCTTATGTGCCATCTCTCAACCAGTGATGCTTGGACCTTGCTCAAAACATTTGTTCACCACTTAGAACAGTTGTGGGTTCCTCTAGTAAAAAAAATACAACTCAAAAGGTAGAACACCAAGATGGTTTAATAAAAACATCAAGTCACTAATAAAGAAGAAATTTATAATACTAAAAAACTCAAACGTAAAACAACATGTAACAATGAAACTATTCAGATAAAATACAAATCAACATTGCGTCTTTTAAAACACACTATAAAGCTAGCCAAAACTAAACTTGAATTCAAAATAGCCCACACCAAAGATTTTCACAAATATCTGTATTTCTACTTAAATAGTAAGAAGGGCAATACCAGAAAGGTGGGACCATTAGTACACTATAACATTATTATCAGCGCAGACCAAGACACCGCAAATATTTTTAATAATTACTTCACTTCGGTGTTCTCACCTAAAGATATGTCAGCCCCAAATACCCAAAACTCATATAATAACTCCACTACCTACAACATAACAGATGATATAATTTTGTCTGCCTTACATTCCCTAATAAAAACATCCAGCCCAGGCCCTGATCACATCACACCAAGATTTTTACATGAAACTGCTAAGGCAATATCAGTCCATTTAAAAATAATCTTTAATAAATCACTCAAAACTGGACATATTCCGCTGGACTGGCTAACCGCCACAGTCACACTGACCCATAAAAAGGGCACCAAAGCAAGCATCCTGAATTATCGTCCAATAAGCCTCACATCTGTTGTCTGCAAAACCATGGAAAAGATCATCACATCACTTATGGAGAAAGAAATGACTATACTCAATCTAGTTGACAAGCCTCAGCATGGGTTTAAAAAGGGTATTCATGTACTTCTAATCTTGTGTCTTTCTATAATAATATAAACTTGGGTTTAGACAACAAAATTCCATCTGATGTTATTCTTTTGGATTTCAGTAAAGCATTTGACAAAGTTCCACACAATAAACTGGTCTTAAAACTGGAATCTATGAGTTGTTCTTGTTCCATTACAAATTGGATAAAAAACTGGCTCACCAACAGATTACAAAGGGTGAACATTAACACTTCACTGTCAAATCAATATGCAGTCAGCAGTGGAGTCCCTCAGGGGTCCGTCTTGGGACCCCTACTATTTAATTTATATATCAGTGATATGAATGTTACATCTCAAAACTGGTTGTCTAAATTTGCTGACGACACTAAACTCGGTGGCAAGGTAGATTCAGCAGTCCATCTACAAAGCCTGATCACTGACTTAATTCATATTGAAAAATGGACACTGACAAATCATATGGAATTTAATACTGATAAATGCGTAGTTCTCCACTTCGGCTTTAATAATCCAAGAAACATATATAAACTAAACAATATCCCTCTGAAATCATCAAACATAGAAAGAGACCTGGGGATACTTGCAAACAGCTAACTTTCTTCTTATGATCACTGTTTAAAAGCCACTAAACTAGCACATTCCCTTCTGAGTCAAATAAAATGTTCTTTCATCACCAGAACTAAACAGTGTATTATCCCCTTATACAGGTCTCATATAAGACCCCATCTGGATTACAGCTCCCCATTTTGGAACCCATATCTAGCAGGTGATATAGTAAAACTGGAACGAGTCAGGAGAAGGGCTACAAAAATGGTCTCTGGTCTATTGACCAAAACTTACACTGAGAGATTGCAGGCCACTGGACTCCAAACTCTCCAAACCAGAAGATGCAGAGGAGATATCTTGTTCCTTTACAAAGCCATCTAATCTCCTGAGTTATCCACACAGTGTGGGCTCCTCATTTCCAATAAAAAAAGAACACTTAGGTCACACAACAAGCAGATTATATTAAAAAGGGCAAATACAAATAAAAGAAATAATTCCGTAACAATACGTGCAGCAAGACTATGGAACTTGCTGCCACAAGATCTAGTTAATATTACAAACTTTAACACCTTTAAAAAACACCTAGCTATTTGGCTCACTGTGAGCCACACCCATTCTTATTGATCCACATTGTGTGGGGGAAAGAATCTCGATGGGCCTTGGCCTTCTTTTCTTTCCATACTAAACCTAGTAAACCTAGTAAAATGACATTCATTAGAAAGGCTGAATACTCTAGCAGGCAAAGCCTGTCACTGAAATTATTAATAAATGTGTGTTATGATAATACATTCAAAATTAAAAGCAAGACCTTTGGACTTAATACCACAAATGTCCAAGTTAAAACTTGATAGTATTCTATGATAAAAAAAACTATGCAACAGAAATGTACTGTATATATGGAAATAAGAGGGGAATAAGAAAAATGTACCTTGTATGAACAACTGTTTAAAACATTCATACAGAATTAAATTTATCTGGAGGTATTTTCTAAATTATACTCTCAACCAGTTAACACATTCCATAAATATTAAAACCTACAGTGCTGTAATAATATTTTTTACAAGATAATATCAATTGTCAGTATTATTGCCAAATAAAAAAATACATGTCTCAAGGACAACATAGAAAATGAGATAATGCATCTTAGAATGTTCAAAGTTCAGTAATGAGTCAGTATATAATTAATTAACTATATGAAGAGAAGCAGTCTTAAGGATCTGTATAACCCCCCATGGAATTAGACTCTTCCCCACAGAAAGATAACTAGAAAAGAAGTGTATATTCACTATGTATGGGAGCCAAGAGTCCTAACACCCTGTAGCATAATTATGACGTGTACCCAAATGTAAGCCTACCTAAATATGACAGCACAACCCCAGACCTTCCCCCCACACACAGCCCCCTTCCCACACAAAAGAAAACACTATCTTCCAACCCTCAAAAAACACACACAAAATAACCCCCCACTTACACACTATACTCCCCCCTTTCATACACACTCACCCAAGACAACCCAAATCCCCCTCCTCACACATAGATGTATATTTGGTGAGAAACCAACATATTGATAACCAGTTAAAAAGGACTCTATAGAAAAACAATCAACAACACACTGAAATCCTGTTACATGTCCATCTTATGAAGTAAAGGTCTGTGTAAATTTAAGTGGGAAAATGTTCATGCCATCAGCTACCATATTAAGAAGAAAAATAAACTTAATCTCAAAGGTATGTCTCTGCTGTGTATTTTAAAAAAATCATTTTAAGACCATGACTGACATATCTGAGATTAAGTGGTCATTCTGAGAGAAGTGTTACCCCACTGGTTTGTAAATCATCTTCAAAAAATTAAAAAAAGGTACCAGGCTGGCAAACTAGGTAGTAGCAAATCAAGAGAGGATGAGGATAATAACACCTTTAGCTATATCAGAGGTAAGGGTACAGTAAAGGACAGAGAGTGACCACAAAATACAGAATACTCCCTGTACAAATTTTGGGCAAGAACACCAAGCTACGTAACTAATATGTTGTCTGAGTTATCTGAGTTCAAAGGGGTCATGCTACTTGGCAGTAATATTGATTTCTATGATTCAGCCATATTTACATATATTACATTTGTGAAAATAAAGAATCCTGAAGGATTGGCATGCAACCAGGATTTTGCATGTCTTCCAGGTTTTTGGCATGAAGAGGAGGGACCTGGGGAGTGCTTTTTGATATAGCTTTAATAAGAGAGGGATCATTATGTAAAATAGTCTGATGACAGTGGACAACAGTATCTGTTTTATTGCTGAGGCCATATACTGTAAGCATCCTATATCACAAATGTGACACTGGGCAACCTTTTATGCCTAGTATTCTTGGGACAAGTGTATTGTGTCATTAAATATTTTTGTTTTTCCCATGAGCATTATTTTCTGAACTCCCTTCGTACCCCCTCTCTATAAACATATTCTTCAACTCCTCAGGTAGTTTCTCAAAGTCATTTTCATTATAACAATTGAACCTTACCAAAAATTTCTATCCCAGTGGAAAGTTTAGTATTAAACTCTTTTTACATGCACTATCTGCTCTGAGTAAAGTCTTGTCTGCAGTAGAGTTTCTGAATGTTTATGATTGGATATAAAAACTAACAACACCTGGCGGGCGAGGGGGGTGAAGGAACACTGGTCCAAGCTAAAAGCGGGCACAGTGAAGGCAACAAACTTCTGCATCAAACAAGTAAGCAAAAGCAAAAGGAAGAGGAGACTGCTATGGTTCTTGAAAGATGTGACAGAAAAGGTAAAGGATAACAGATTAACATTCAGAAGGAATAAGGAGACACAGAGAGAGGAGGATAGGGAAGTGTGTCACAGAAAACAGAGGGAGGCATGGAAAACAGTAAGGAGTACAAAGGTGCAAACTAAAGAAAGAATAGCTCAGGGTGTATCAAAAGGGGAAAATACATTTTTAAGGTATGTTAACAAAAAAAGGAAGACAAAGGGAGTGATTGTAAGGTTAAAGGGGGGGGAGAACTGTATGGAGGGGGGGCCAAGAAAAGGCAGACATTCTGAACAAATACTTGTGCTCAGTGTTCACAGTGGAAGGGGAAGCGGAGGGACCATGAGAATGCATTAAGAGTTTTGATGGGAGGGAAGTGGATACTAGTTCTTTTTCAGAAGAAAGGGAGTGGAAAGCATTCACTAAGCTGAAGGTGAACAAAGCTATGGGGCCAAACGGTGCATCCAAGGGTGCTGAGGGAGCTCAGGGAAGTACTAGCTGCACCTCTAATTGACCTACTGTATTTAACAGATCACTGGAGACTGGCATGGTCCCAGAGGACTGGAGCAGGGCAGATGTAGTCCCACTTCACAAAAGTGGTAGCAGGGAAGAGGCGGGCAATTATAGGCCTGTCAGCCTGACCTCAGTGGTGGGTAACTTAATGGAAACACTGCTAAAGGAAAGGGTTATGGAATATCTTGAATCCAGTGAGTTACAGAATTACAGGACTGAGGCAATGTGGATTCATGTGGGAAAGGTCATGACAAACAAATCTGATAGATTTCTTTGAGTGGGTGACCAAGGGGTTAGAGCAAGGTGGAGTGGTAGATGTGGCCTACCTGGATTTATTTATTGTTTTATTTTTTCAGCTGCATTTATCCTCCTACCTTCACCATCCCCCAGACTCTCTCCAGTGTGGTCACTCGATGCCACCTTATCCCACCCTGCCTGAAGCTCCAATCCTGCCTTCCAGGGTGGGGACTCCCCCTCACTTGTCCAGCCACTCTGACCCCCCAGCTCTGTGCCCCCCAGGGTGGGACTGCCAGCTCCTCTGGCATCCTTTCTTAAATCTAGACTGAGGACCAGAGAGCGAGGAAGCACTGGAGGCAGGCGGAAGACCCTGTGTTGGATGTGGAGGTGTACCCCTGGACCCACCATCGCCTACTAGGGGATGGGGCCTATTTCTGTGTTTTCTATGTCCTGATAGCATGGTGTGCACTGACTACCAGTGCAGCATTGGCATGCTCCTGCACCCACCTGCAGGACGTCTTGCTGCAGCTCCCATACCCCTTTTTTCCATGAGCCCCATGAGCTGCTTCACCCAATCACCACCAGAAGCCGCCAGAGCTGTGCGAGGCCCTCAACCCTCCCCAGGAAAGGACACCTACCAATCAGCAGCTCAATCCAAGTCCTCACACTCCCCCCCTGCTGACCCCTGGTGGTCCAAGCTCATTCCTGAACCCGGGTCACTGGCACTGCGCGAGGTGTGGTGTCCAGCGCCTCAACCCTCACCACCACCAGATCAGCACCTACCTGGATTTAATCAAGGCTTTTGATACCATTCCACATAGAAGACTGGTAAACAAGCTGGGTACCTTGGGGGTGGGAAACAAGCTGGTGACCTGGGCAAGAAACTGGTTGGGGATAGGAGACATAGGGTAGTGGTAAATGAAGTTTGCTCTGAGGAAGTGAGGGTGACCAGCAGGGTACCTCATGGTTCAGTGCTGGGATTGATCCTTTTTAATGTCTTTATTAGTGATATTGCAGAAGAGCTGGATGCTAAGGTCTGCCTTTTTGTGGAGGACACCAAGATTTGCAACACGGTAGACACGAGGGGGGTGGAGAGGATGGGCAGAGATCTGAAAAAAGTGAAGAAGTGGTCAAGGGTATGGCATCTGGATTTTAATGCAAAAAAGGTGGAGAATAATGCACTTTGGACATGGAAATCTAGGGACAGAGAACAAAATGGGTGGGATTATACTGATAATGACCAAGCAAGTAAGAGACCTGGGGGTAATCATATCATGTGACCTAAAGGTGGCCAGGCAGTGTAACAATGCAGTCAGGAGGGCTAGTGGGGTGCTGGGATGCATAGGAAGGGGTATCACCAGCAGAAAGAGGGAGATGGTGTTGTCCCTATATAGATTACTAGTGAGACCACACCTTGAGTACTATGTCCAGTTCTGGAGACCACATTTCAGAAAGGACATAGACAGAGTGGAAGCAGTCCAGAGGAGGGCTACCAAAATGGTGCAGGGCATGCATCAAAAGCCCTACGAGGAGAGGCTAAAGGAGGTCAATATGTACACCTTGGAGGAGAGAAGAGAGAGGGGGGATATGATGGAAATCTTTAAATACTTCACAGGGGCTGGCAAAGGGAAAAGGAGAATGTTTTAACCAGGAAAGGTACACTAAGCCGGAGCTTGTTTCCAGGTGTGACCTGGGAGCACAAGGAAGTTAGGTGACTTTCTGAGAGTCACACAATATGCAAGTAGGGGCTGATTGGATTCAAACCCAGGTCTCCAGGTTTGCAGCTCAGTGCCCTTAGCCACTACAATATACTACCTCCTCCAGCTTCATAATAAGGTACAGGAGGGGAGTATTTTTAAGAACAAAAGGTGCTCTAGAACAAGGGGACATGCTCTGAAGCTTGAGGAGGGTAGATTCAGGAGAGATGTGAAGAAGTATTTCTTCACTGAAAGAGTGGTGGATTCCTGAAATAACCTTCCAGTGGAGGTAGTGGGGGCAAACACAGTGGTGGGGTTCAGAAATGCCTGGCAAAGGCACAAGGGGATTGTAGGGGTAAAGAACTGGGGGACAGACAGCACCGTAGATCAATTTGGTCTGCAGTATAAATGAATGTAGAAAAGAAATGGGCAAACTGGGTGGGCCAAGCAGCCCTTATCTGCTGTGAGAGACTATGTTTCTGTTTCTAGACCACAAGTTTCTATTTAAACAATCAATGGTTCTATCATCCAGTTTGAAGTAAAATGCACATTTAAAATAATTTTTGCTTCACCAGTCAATCAACCATTGTGCCTCTTGTTCAGATTGCTACACTACGCATACCACATCATCAATGTAGTGGTGCCACCTAACATACCTATAAAGAAGGGATTCTCTGTGCAATCAGAAATAAGTATTTTCCCCCACCAGCTCAGGAACAAATTTGTACAACAAGGAGTAACAGTGACACCCATTGCAGTGCCCCTGATCTGCAGGAATAAATCCCCATGAAATAAAAAATAATTATACTCAAGAATAAAATCAGAGGATAAAGAAATTCAGATGGCAATAAACCAAACTTTTTTTGTGTGGAGGGTGCTTAATAGAATGACTCTCCAGTTTGTGCCCAACACATGTAGAGAGAGAGAGTGAAGAGAGAGAGAGAGAGAGAGAGAGAGAGAGAGAGAGAGAGAGAGAGACTACTGTGTATTATCCAACTACCACTTACAGTTCTCCTTCCAACAAACATTCCCTAAGTTGAGAGGTCAAGACAAGTAACTCCTATTGCCTTATGAAAAAAAACAATATATCTAGAAAAATGTTCCATTAATGACCCTATCACTGAAACAAAAGGATACCCGGGGTTGATCAGACATTTCTTTCTCTTTGGGAGACTATAAAAACAGGGCAAACTAGAATAATGACATAAAGTGAATGGGTCTCAAAGTAGGAGATCTAGCCTGGTGGGATAGCCCTATCAACATAAATATCCTTATTTGTATCAATATAACCTTCAGGTTACATAGCATGTCACTTTATGACACTGCTGCCCACCGCTTCTTCCCGATTGTTTGCTCCTGATGGCTTGAGTTGTCGTGTGGTAGTCATGAAGCCAAGCATTATTAAAGGGAGTAATTGGTAGGGTACTGGTGACTGAGATTTATACTTTCTATATGCTAACTTGTGTGAGTTATGAAAGAGGGCTCACTTCAGGCTCAGAAGAACACTAATAGCAGCAACAGGCTGGGCTGAGCGAGTCAGCAAGGGACACAGTAGTAGGGGTCTGACTGATGGGTGAATTATGGCTGCAACTAGCTCTCTCTTAAAATAATCAAGGTAAGTGAATACTGCCACTCTCTGGGGCACTAGGAAAAGGGAGAGGTGGGTGGGAAACATTTTACATGGGCTGGGTGTGGCCAGGAAATTAGCCTAGGCCACCAGGTGAGGGGGAAGGGTTATTTTATGTTTTTTTTCTTCCCCCTTAAAAACAAGACAATTACTGAATAATGAATATGAATACCCGCATATTTGGAGCCCTGAATACACTATTTATCCTATATATTTGGGATAAGGTATTTGTATGCCCCTACCTGCAGGGGTGGGGGTGGGGGGCAGTGGGATGCTTGAGCTCCGAGGATGCCTCGGAAATAAAAAACACTCCTGGCTCCACCTCCCTCCTCCAGCCATGCTGCACTCCCCAAGTTCCCACAGTTAGAAATGGCACAAGAAACATCAAACAGAAGTGTCTAATTAAACAAGTATTTTAGCCAGATGATTTAAAAAAAAGCCCAATAGCTTGGTGGCTGATATGTAGAGCCCACATTGTCCAATCCTACACATGTGTCCAGGACCTCCACTATCCTTCCTACTGCCCCTTCCATCTGACTATTGAATGAATAATCTGCATTACTGCCACAAGTAGAATATTTAGCTTGCCCTCCAATGTTGTTGGTCTGCTGTTCCATTATGTTGTTCTGATCTTCTAAATTAACATTCAGAATAATTTTTCTGAACAGCTTAAATAAATCTACCTGCATGTCAAATTTCTGTGAGGCTGGTGTTTGCACAAATGAATGTCTTTTGACAGTATGCATTGGTTTGTGTTTCCATTAGAACTCCATGTGAGAGATTGATCACTTACTGTATGTCTGTTCACGTTCCTCTCTGATCTCACATCTGCTGATTTTCATATTTGTTTTATCCCCCTCCTTGTATTTTCTGGTTTTTACTTTTTGCTCCCCACGGGATTCTTGTTCATTACGTTATCTTAAAAAGCAACAGTTTTATTTCTATTGGGGGCTGTAAAGCAGATGGAGCCTTTTGTTTAAGTACCTCTTGATGCTGTTGATTTTTATTTGTTTCTGTTCTTATGAGATCTAAATCTGTCCCCCCATTAGTTTGTGACCTTCCTTTTCTATCCCAGTGATACACTGCATTATCTTTAGAATAATTTTCTTCACACTAATGTTTAGATTTTTTCCATTTCACAACCTCCTGCTTAAATTATTCAAGTACTGATTTTAAATCCTTGTCCAAAGTGCTAAAATCTGGCTGTTCTTTGAAACTTTGTAACACACTCTAGTGGTGCTCAGATTCTCTTGAATCCACTCCATCAGTCCCATGTCAGAATTTTGGAAATTTGAGTGTGATTCCATTTTGCCTCTGATTAAGGCATCAGAATGGAACAGAACACATAATAGGAAGTTTTAATTTTACATCCACCTTGACCTCCCTATAAAGCAATACCTTCCCTCACCCAGTAAATTATTACAGGAATCAAAGGAAGGGAAAAAAGAAAACTTCCCAAAATCCTTCTCCTCCACCCTTACCTCCCTCCCTCCCCTTACCTTAATGTCAAGCTACTGGCTGTCTGACTGGGTGTAACTAGAAGCTCAGTGGCTGTAGGTGGCAGTAGCATAAGATCCTCAAGTCCAGTGGTTGAGTTGCAAAAAATGCTGCTGCCAAAATAAATTCCAAATTTATTTCTGACCCAACACAGATGCCATCCAGTAATGCACGACCATACTCCTCCCAGAAACCCTCTGTTTCCCACATACCCCATCTGCTGGCATCCATAGTCCATCTCCTTGCTGTGGTAATGTTAATTTAACTTATAGTTACCCCCCTCCAGCTTGACCCAACCCTGACCCTAAGACAGGAGACCCTGTCCCCACCATGATCTTGCAGCTCGTTGGTGGTGGAAGGGCAAGCTGAACTGTTAAGTCAATAAAATAATTAACACTATCATTCAGTGCTTGTGCTGCTTCAGACTACCAGCCCATTCCTCACACTCCCTCACCCACCACAGTTCTGTGACCTGCTACCTGAGCAGGGCTGACTGATTCATAAGTACACATATAGCAGACATAAATTATCCATGTGTGTGAAACAGACAGTCTCTAAAGGTGCCTAATTTGGTGCCTCATAGGTGATAGTGGTTACCCTCTGAGGACATAATTCCTGGGGGGGCTAATTGTGTGTGGATAAAATCAATATCAAACAGTTATACTTACAGTGCTCCCCCCCCAGAAAGGCTGCTTAAAAGACTGAAGTTCATTAATGTTAATTCTGTTTTTACTGTCTGTCTTCATGTCATCATTTGAACATTTTAAAGGGGTTCTTGGTCTCTTCATTCAGCTGAATCATGATTAGCATGATTACCATTGACAAGGTGACCCTCTCATTGGTCGGTTACCTACAGTTTAAATTTTAACATGCCAATATGAGATGAAGTCCCAATGCTATTTCTCTTTTTATGGCTACATAGCAGAGCTATGCAATGTATTGCTATGACGTAATAGTGAGAGGGGACTCTGGAAGTACATGACCGGATACCGCCACTGTGTCCTTCCACAGTGTAAATGAAGCACATGCAGTCCTCTCTACTTACTACAGTGCTGCCCCCCGCTCACTATTTTCCCGCTCTGCACTCACTTCCAGTTCATTTCTGGGTTTGGAGCTAGGTGCAACCTCACCTTCTAATGCTTCCCTGGTGTCCAGTGGTCCCCACCACCCTCCGATCATTGTCCCTCTGTTTCCCTAATATTCCCTGGTGTCTAGTGGCACCCCCACCCTCTGATCACCGTCCTGTGTTTCTGTGATGTTTCCCTAGTGTCTAGTGCCCCCCACTCTTCAATTACTGTCCCTGTATGTCTGTGATCTTTCCCTGGTGTCTAGTGCCACCCCTGTCCTCCGATCACCATTCCCATGTTTTTGTGATGTTCCCTGGTGTCTAGCAGCCCCCTGCCCTCCGACAGCTGTCCCCATGTTTCTGTGATATTCCCTGGTGTCTAGTGGCCCCCTGCCTTCCAATCACTGTCCCAAGGTCACTTTTCAAAATAGGACCTGTAATAAAGAAAACCATCCCTTGATTTTTTTTTTACGTTAAACCTGTAAAAAAAAAAATGGTCCCTCACTGACCTCACCCCTGCTACCCCGACCTCCCACTCAGCAGTCACCACCCCACACCCCCCACACACCGTCACTCACCTAAACAGATCCCAGGGTGAAGATCCACTCTCTGATTGAAGACACATCTTGCTGCTGGAACCGCCTACTGCAATATGAGAAACTAAGGTTAGTGCAGTTCAATGTATTTCAATGAGGTTTTGAACTTTATTGCATAACTTTGTCATTTTTGCATATTTTCACCCCACATTTTCAACATGACCTTTTTGGGTCCACACCTCATGAACAATGATGGAATTATGCAAATCAGGCCCAAAAGGTGATTTCGTGGTCACTTGGAAAAATCACCTTTCAGGAGGATTTGAAAATGTCACCACCATTGCTCATTAGGTGGGGTCATAAGAAGTCTATATTCAAAATTTGGGGTTGAAACATGTAAAAATGACAACGTTATGAGCGTACATTAACTTTTTTTTTGTTTAACCAGGAGTAGCATGCTAAGCTGAAAGCTTTTTTACAGGTGCGACCTGGGAGCACAGGGAAGTTAAGTGACTTGCTCAGGGTCACACAGTATGCAAATGGAAGCTGTGGGATTCAAACCCAAGTCTGGTCTGCTGGATGTCACCATATTTGCAGCTCAGAGCCTTAAACCACTGCTCTATACTGCCTCCCATAATTTTTGGTGTGGTCACTTATACTGTAACTTTGTGAATGTTAAATAGTTTGACCCAAAATTTTAAACATAGAGATTTTTTCACACCACCTCATGAATGTGACAGCTGCCATTTTTCAAATCCTAGCCAAAATGTGTTTCCACATCTGTGATGCGAAATGACTTTTCCATGGCACACAGTCACATTTTGGTAGGGATTTGAACACTTTCACCTACCGGATTCATGAGGTGGGGTAATAAGATGGGTATGCTGCAGATTCATCATTTTGCAGCTGTATTGGCTTTGACCAGAGTTTGTTTTGTGTGGAAATAGCTCCCTGTCTGCATCTTTTATATAGTGGGTTCTGGCCTATAAGAGGCTCATAGGTGACCAGTAGGAAGCTTATTAATTTGGAGAAGGCCACACCTCTCCTGTTCTTTGATGCATTGCTAAGAGTTAACCAAGCTCAACCCATGCTAATACAAAGCAATTTTATTAAATTTCTTATACATTTTTTTAAATGTTGCAGGGGGCTGCTGGTGGGTTCCATGTCATAATAGTGAGTGAGGTTCGGCGACACGTGATAATGGCACTGAAGCCACATCGCAACCAGTTTTTAAAAAAATATTTTCTTGTGGAGGGCTTCACCCCCCACACCCCCACTTGTGGTGGGCACACTCTCTTACTAAAGATTACTGCTCCGGGTGGGGCACAATTTGGGGATGGGGAGAGAACCGGGATTGCAAAAGTTGTCAGCGCTGTAGTTCTGTCACTGTTCTTATGCGTCACCGTTCCTCACTCGCTAGCTTCACAGGCTACCCTACTAGTGTGTGGTCACATTATATAACCAGTTATAGTACCAATGCTCCCCCACTCCCCAAAAGAAAAGCAGCTTACAAGCTTGCAGTTCATTAAAGTTAATTCCATTTTCTTACTTTCTGTCTTTATTTCATGATTTTAATATTTTAAAGGGGTTCTTGGTATCATCATTCAGCCAAATCATGATTAGCCTGACCACCAGTGACAAGGTGACTACCTCCTCGGTCAGGTACCTATACTTTAAATTTTAACACGCCAATAGGAGCGGAGGTCCCACAGCTGTCTTTCTTTTTTCTTTTGTGGAAACCATTCTGTGACTGCATTTTTACATTCACTTGTGCAAGGAACATCTTGCTACTAATTACATTTTAGAGGTGTGTCACTGCTGAGCCAATTACAGCTGAAACTGCAGTAGGCTTGGCAGTGTACACCAGTGACCAGGCACTCTGGTCATGACAGTAGTTCTGCTTGCTGATGTGGCATGTTCAGTAGTTGAAAGAAATGAACAGCTCCAATGAGAGAGCGTTTCATTTCTTCTGTAGCTGAAGTCTGGCCATGCGCATTAGAGTTGACACTGATGCACATGCCTGGAGTTATGGCAACAGCTTTTACATATGCAGCTCCTGTCACCTGCCGCACTGTCTCTCCCCAGTCCTCGCTCCTCTGACCCTGCCCCCCAGGCTTCTACATTAGTCGTGGTGTGGCTTTGCTTATTGGTGGCTGCTGCCACCTGCTGCACTCTCTTTCTCTCCCTGGTCCTCACTCCTCTGCCCCCGGGCTTCAACATTAGCCACAGTGCAGCTTTACTTATTAGCGACTCCTGCTGCCCACTACAATCTCTCTCCCTGGTCCATGCTCCTTGCTCCTCTGCCCCCAGGCTTCAACATTACCTGCAGTGGGGCTTTACTTATTGGTGGCTACTGCCACCTGCTGCACTCTCTATCCCCCCAGTCCTTGCTCCTCTGCCCCCAGGCTTCAACATTACCTGCAGTGGGGCTTTACTTATTGGCAGCTCCTGCCACCTGCTGCACTCTCTATCTCCCAGTCCTTGCTCCTCTGATCCCCCAGGCTTCAACATTACCTGCAGTGGGGCTTTACTTATTGGTGGCTCCTGCCACCTGCTGCACTCTCTCCCCCGGTCCTTGCTCCTCTGACCCCTCCAGGCTTCTACATTAACCATGGTGTAATTTTACTTATTGGTGGCTCCTGCCACCTGCCTTACTCTCTCCTTTGAAATCCCCAGGCTTCTACAATAGTCGTGGTGCAGCAGTGAACTTTCAGCATTGACAAATGCTTGTTTTATATAGTGTGTTCTGGCCCATAAAAGGCTCACTGGTGATCAGTTGGGAGCTTACTAATTAGGCTTAGGCCACCTTCTCCTGTTCTTTGATGCAGTATTAAGAGTTTAGCAAGCTCAACCCTTGCCAAGACACAGAGATTGTATCATATTTCTTATACATTCTTCTTAAATTTTGCAAGGGGGGAAGGGGCTACTGGTGTGTGGCTAAAATCAGAACTGAACAGTTATAGTATCAGTGCTTTCCAGCCAAAGAAAAGCTGCTTAAAAGCCTGTGATTCATTAAAGTTAATTCTATTTTTTACTTCATGTCTTAATTCCATCATTTTAATATTTTAAATTTTACTCTGCTCTTACATTTTGCAGGTAGGCTGCTGGTGTGTGGCCCAAATCAAAACAGTTATAGTAGCCAGTCCAGTGGTACTGAGGGCTGAGGCACTGGACGCCACACCTCACACTATGCTGGTGACCCAGGCTCGGGAATGGACCCGGGCCATCAGGGGGGAGGATGGGGAGGAGGATTGAGTGTCCCAACAGATGTTCTCCTCCTCCTGGGGTGGGTTACCAGCTTTCTTCAAGCACCTGTAGCTCCCCTGCCTGTGGAAGCATGGGCAGTGGGGCACATGGCTCTCCGGAGTCAGGGGAGGGAGGACGCTGTCAGACATTTGATGACAGTGTGCGTCAGAACGTCGTTTGTCTGGATGAACATCCTCAGGGGATGGGGGAAAAATGAATACACCCATGGCCAAATGAACAATATGGAAAAAGGGGGATTCCTGGTGGTAGGACTTGGCAGATGCAGTAAGAGGGGATACGAGGCCCCCTCTGAAGCCAAGGAGCCAGGCAAGTATTAAAAAAAAACAGTTATAGTACTAGTATCAGTACCAGTACCAGTGCTCTTTCCCTTTCATAGTCGGTTTTAGGCACCAGTGAACCCTGTGGTTGCTGGAGGCCCTCTGCTAAGTGGGGGGACATGGCAGATCCAGAGTACAACTTCACTTTTAATTTTTTTTTAATTATTATTCATGCTTAAAGTAAAACAGCAACAAAGGGCATCTCTGGGAATCAGTGGAGCCTTATCATGTGGTGTCATAACATCATGAAATTACTCACTAAGGTATGTTCAGCCAGTCAGAGGCTGATGTACAGTACAGACATGGATTGGATGGGCAGTGGGGTCACAAAGACTAACATTGCTACTGCCCCCTTAAAAACACAAATATGTAACAAGTTGTATTGAAAATAAAATGTGCATTTTGGACAAAGTAAAAGACAAGGTTGGTTTGCTTTGGGTTAACGCCTCATGACTTGCCTTGCTGTGGGTCCCCAAAACTCTACAGCTGGCCATACCTTTTCTCCTAGTTAACAAGCTCCCTACTGGCCACATGTGAGCATCGTATGAGCCAGATCATGCTATATAAAAGATGCAGCCAGAGAGCTGCTGGCTTTTAAGCAGCTTTTCTCTGTGTTGGGGGAGGAGGGGGCGGAGAGCACTGGTATTATAACTGATTTTGATTTTGGCCACAAAACAGTAGCCTCCCCCCCCCCAACAAAATTAAAAAAAACAAGTATAAGAAATGTGAAAAATATCTGTTTATTAGCAAGAGTTAAGCTTACAAAGCTCTTAACAATGCATCAATGAACAGGAGAGGTTGGGCTTTCTTCTAATTAGTAAGCTCCCTCTTGGCCACCTATGCATCTCTTATGGGCTAGAATACACTACATAAAAATGCAGCCAGAGAGTGGTTTCCACACAAGAAAAGAGAGATAGTACTGGCACCTCAGCTCATATTGGCATGTTAAAATTTAAAGTGTAAGTTCCTGACCAATGAAGGGGTCACCGTGTCATTGGTGGTCAGGCTAATCATGATTTGGCTGAATCGTGAGACCAAGAACCCTTTAAAAATACAGAAATAATGGAATGAAGACAGAAGGTAAGAAATCGGAATTAACTTTAATGAATTACAGGATATTAAGCAGCTTTTTTTTTTGGAGGGAAGGGAGTCATACTATAACTGTTTGATAATGTACAGTGGTGACCAGTAACATGATGTAGAATATCCAGAAATATTATGATATATTACAGGAAAGTCCTATTCTTTTCAATTGGATTTTTGATATGTCTTGATATAGTCAGATACTGTATAAAATGCAACTTGTCACTGACTACCACTATAGTGTATTAACCCATTATAGCTAGGCAGCATGTACAAGGCATAGTATGTGTATCCTGCATTTACTTTTTTACCATTTCTGGCATGGTAGTATGATGGCATTTAAGTGTTTTTTTTTTTTTTTTAGGTTTTTATCCAGCCTCACAGGGCTGGTAGACGTCTCTGGCCCTCACTTGGAGGGGCTAACTCTCCATCTTTCCCACACCAGTTCCTCCAAGAGAATCCCCCACGGGTTACCCCACGTGGCAGGGACAAAAGAGAGGAGTGTTGACTCCCCCCCTCCCCTGGAAAGAGAAAAAGGGAAAGGGGAAATTATTTAACCAGGAAAGGCACACTAAGCAGAAGCTTGTTTCCAGGTGTGACCTGGGAGCACAAGGAAGTTAAGTGACTTGTTCAGAATCGTACAGTATGCAAGTGGGGGCTGATGGGATTCAAACCTAGGTCTCCAGGATTGCAGCTCAGTACCCTTAACCACTTCGCTATACTGCCTCCCCTGCCCTGGAAGCCAACATCTAGACTCTGGGGGAATGAGTACTGAGGCAGCTGGGCCATCATGGAGCCTGCCAGCTCCATTTTCAAATTTTTCTCTCTCCTCCCCTTGCCGTTGTTGCACGCATGCGTATGGAGGCACGTGCATGCAGTGACCCATGGCACCCTCCCCAGGCCAGCCTCTCCCATCTACACTACCTCCAGGCCTCCACCCAGGGGCAGCTTTGCAGTGGTCGCAGCTTGGGAGCCCCACCTAGGAGGGGAGAGCTGCTGTATGGCTGCTCAATCCATCTCCCGGCCTCCCCCCCCGCTGACCCCCGCCAACCCAGGCTCATTCCCAAACCCAGATCACTGGCGTAGCGTGAGGTGTGGCATCTAGCACCTCAGCCCTCAGCGTCACTGGGCCAGCCAGGCATTTGAGTGTTGATCTTCAAAAGTAGACTCCCCAGTATGGCAAATGAAAATGGAGGCAGACCTTAAGAAGCTGGAGGAGTGGTCTGCATCGTGGCAGCTGAACTTTAACACCAAAAAGTGCAAAGTCATGCACATAGGGAGGAAAAACCCCAAAAAAGAGTACTTCTTGAGGGGAGTAAAACTAGCAACAACCAGTCAAGAGTGTGACCTAGGGGTCATTATATCAGATGACTTAAAAGTGAGTAGACAATGTGAGAAGGCAGCATTCAAGGCCAGTGGCATACTTGGATGCATTGGGAGGGGAATCACTAGCCAGAGGATAGAGGTCATACTGCCACTGTATAGGGCACTTGACTGCCCCCACCTGGAGTACTGTGTCTAGTTCTGGAGACCACACCTTAGAAGGCACATTGACAGAATAGAGATGGTACAAAGGAAGGCAACAAAAATGATACATGGAATACACACAATTCCATATGAGGAGAGGTTGAAGGAATTAAACATGTTCTCTCTGGAACAGAGAAGGGGGGGGGGACATGATAAAGACCTTCAAGTTCATTAAGGGGACAAATAAGGTCCAGGTTCAGGAACTTCTGAAGGCCAGTGAGGGAGGCAGAATGCGGGATCACAATCTTAAACTAAAAGGGGGCAAATTCAGGACCAACATTAGAAAATTCTTCACAGAGAGGGCAGTGAATGCCTGGAACAGCCTACCAGCAAAGGTCATAGGTGTCAAAACAGTGGCAGGGTTCAAGAATGCATGGTATTAGCAGAAATCTATAATACAAATGAGGGGGTAGCAGGGAGAGGGTAGTAAGTAAACACCATGGACAGACTGGATGGACCTCAAGCTCCCCTTCTGCCATCACAGTCTATGTTTCTATGTATGTACTTTACCAGTGGAAAGCCAGCATATGGTGGAGGTGTATAGGGCCATTTCCCTGTGCTAAGTAGAACATACACTCTGGGCACCTGATACACCATTGCACTATGGGGAAAACTAAGGTTATCAAGCCATAACTAGGGTTCTGTGTGCTCTACCTCCCCCATCACCTTAACCCTATGGGGCAGTAGGAACAGTACGGGTACCAGGATGGGGCTCACAGGAGGATGGCAAAGCTACTCCAGGTGAGTACATGGTTCACCACTGCATTATTTTACTACTATAGCTGTGGCTGTGCAATGTGTATACTGATGGCCTCCTCATCCTATGATTGCATGTTCCATCTGCCCCATAAGGACCTTAATGATCCAGAGGGGGAGGCCTGTTGGGAACCAGAGGATAGCACCTAGTATGAGCCTGCCCTGGATAGGGACCCTGATGACTGGTTAGGGCTGGACAGCTAGTGCATCTTGGTTCCAGGTACCAGTTGGTGCCACTAGGGGTGACCACCTCCAGGTACTGCAGCCAGTGGAGGGCTATACCTCTGTACCCTGGTCATCTGACCCATGCACTGCTGACCTCTAGTCCAGGGAGTCATACTGGATAGCCCAAGATGTGATGCAACTGAGTAACCAGGAGAAACACCCGTGGGCCCTGTTCCTCATTTAACCAGGGAGCCATATGGGCCAGGGTTAGATGAGGTGCATCCCCAGTTACTGGGACAAACAACCATTGACCTAGTTGAAACCTTCAGTGACTGAATGTAACAAAACAATTTGATAATATTATGGTGCTTGTGGTTTATTATTTTTGTCCTGCGCTTATGTCCTGGTTGTAAGTTGGTGTGGGGAGAGGGGGTTGTATTTTAGGATATATAGAGGGGTATCTCATCTCGGGGTGGATCATGTAGACTCCTTCAAATATCTTGGAGTCACACTAGAGCTGTCTGTAAATACTGTATACACCAGAAAAAATATCTGCTGTGATACATTCAAAAAACTGGTACACTTTACCATATTTGTATTTACTTAACCAAAGAGACTCGATTGGCTATAGCACAACAAAATATTTTATTAGTTTTGAATTATGCTTCTATTGTCATTAACACTGTACAGATTGTTCTGTGCCCAAGAAAGAAGTACTTTTACAAAAGATCAGTAAATTTGCCCTATTAGCACCACATCAAACCCCTCATTGCCAAATCCTGGAGAATATCGATTGGTCATCAGTCCACAACAATCATAATTTATCTTTATTTTGATTTCTTTTCAAAGTTATGAATTCTGTTCTTCCTGTCTCCTTGCGTAAATGTTTAATCAAATGTACTCCAACCTTTGAGTCATGGGGCCAGATATTCAAAACTTTGCCCCGGGGCAAAATTAGCACTGCCCGGCGGGCAAACTTAGCCCGGAGCACAGAGCAAGCTATATTCAAAAGGAATAGCCCAGAGCAAACAGCTTCTGAATATAGCATGGGAATGAGGCCGGGCAAACTGGGCTGAGAGTGCAGGGCAAACTTAGCCCTGGAATAAGACAGCTCTGAATATGGCAACCAGGAAGTGAAAACCACAACAGCAACACAGTGCACAGCGATGTGAAGGTAGGTAGAGATGACCTATGTGGCCAATGTGTGTGCCAGCAAATCGTGGACCCAGTACAGTTGCAGGCAGCAGTGTATGTGAAAGTACAGTGTGCAAAACTGTAAAATATTCCCGAACTGTTAGCGCCAAGGCTAACATCGCTTATGCTGGTTTAGCATAGGGCTAAATCATAGCTCCGGAGCAAACACGCTTGCTCCGGAGCTAAACTTTGCCATATTCAAAAGTGACATACAAATGAGCCTACTTAGGTAGTCTGTGGGCAAACATCCAGATTAGCATCTCATTATGACCTGATTTGCAAGCAATTTGCACTAGGCTAACTGTTTTAGCCCTCACGCTAAACCCGCGCACAAGCGTGTTAGCGCTCGCAAACAGCTTGGGAATATTATACAGTTTTGAACACTACTTCCACATGCACTGCTGCCTGCAGCTGTACTGGGACAACACAGCATAGGCACAGATGGTGGTGGTGGTGCTGCATGCAACTGTCACATTGTAGGTCATGCTACAGTGCACAGCAGAAACTACAGTAGCAAGGGGCCAGTAGTGTGTGGACACAGCATTGCCTCTGGTGTGTAGGGCAGTGATGATGACTGCACTATACACAGTGAGAGCCCAACCTGCAGGTGTTTACTGACAGTGGACATTACTGTTACGCTGTTGTGTGACCCACAGATGCTGTACCTGTGGCATGGGATGCTCACAGTGACATGTACATTTCTGGCTATGTGTGCTGTGGCAGTTGTACAGCTGTGTGGTATGTGGCCGGGGGGGCATATATTATCCGAAAGGCACACTGGTGTTGGGGTATTCCCAGTACTGGCCCATGTGCACTGCATGATGTGTCCCAGCCTTGTGGCCACATCTGGTCTGTGGCACAGCCTCGCCACCCATACATACTCCCCTCAACATCCTCCATGCCCACAGTGCTGCATGTGTGTGCTGGCATCTGTTGGTGTCCACAGATGTGTGGTCCGCCGGTGTGTGCTGTATGGCCACACTGCCATGCTGTCCATTGGCAGCAGGGTCACCACTTACTGCCTGGCATGGCTGGGACTGGTGTCAGATGGTGGCATCATTGTGATGCCATCAGTTAGCAGCATGCTTCCTCTATGTTTGGCTTTATCTATGTGTCATATTTCTTTGTTAGGGTCACGCAAAACCCGCGCTAAACCCACGCAAACACCGCGCAAAGCCATAGTGTCGTGCAAAGCTGGTTGCCCAGGGTTAAGACAAGCTTTTTCTGGGCGGTAATGTACACCATGCTAAGTGTCGCGCTAAGTCACGCAAAACCCCTTAGCACGGTGCTAGTCACTGAATATACCATTGCACCTGTATTCATGTCAGTTTGCCCCTTGCATACATTATAATTTTGCCCAGCGCTAATGCAGTTTGCCCGCACTATTTGGCCTTTTGAATATAGCAGACCCGCGCTAATCCCATGCTAAACCTGCACAAACGGTTTTTGCCCGGCGCAAAGTTTTGAATATCTGGCCCATGGTCTTTTACTGAACTCCTGCTATTTAAACCATTTGTGTGCACAACAGCTGGTAAACTTATTTTTGCATATTGTGCAGCTTTCTTGTGAATTCTTTGCCCACGCAAATTAAGCAAGTTTCATCCTTTAAACTTTTCTCCTCAGCTGCTCTTCAGTATTTAAAAAATCTTAATGCTTGTTCTTGTAAATTGCACTGAGTGTTGTATTTATTGAAAATTACTTCTTGTACTTTGTTTTCTGTATGTTTTGTATTGTAACTATTTTTGACCTCAGGTCGTACCTGAAAAAGGAATGTATGTTCCAGTGTACCTACCTGATAATCCAAATAAATGAAATGAAAATTAAATAATAAATCACCTGTAGGGTGTTGTGTGAGTTTATCCATGTGTATCAGAGCTTGTTAATTCTGGATTGTGCAGTACTGTACGTGTTCCTGCTGTCTGTGTGGTGTGCTTGGGGTGGTGTAGTTTAGGGCCAGTGATCTCCCTGTGCACAGACTTATGCTGTGGTTTGGTGTTCACATACACTAATCATGCATATGTCCGATGACACACTCAGAAAACTACTGCACATTGTGTAGTGTGTGAGCAGATCACTCCTGTACAGCATACAGTGTGCTTTCTGGATCTGTGCCTTGTCGACTTCCATGACTTTGGTCTGGAAGTATCTATGTACACACTTTTGCTATGTAGACATGTAGCACTCCCAGAACTCTAATGCATTGAGTCCTATGTCAAAATCAATGATCTGAATTCTGAACATACGTACTACAAACACATGAAAATTACCAGCAGAAGGCCTAGTGGTCTATCTAGTCTGCTTGTGCTGCGGAGTCTCAAGCGGCAACTAAGGGCTTTATCCCCACCAACTGCTACCCCTCTTTACTTCCCTCTCCCTTCTTGACCCTGACCTTCCCCTTTACTCTCTCCCACCATGTTTTGAAGCCCTCCACTGTCTCCAATGAGACCACTTCCTAAGGGAGCTCACTCCACCTGGCAACCACCCTCTCCATGAAGAAATGCCTCTTGAAGGTCTCTCCTGAACCTTCCCCCCTTCAGTTTAAGTCAATATCCCCCTCATAGTTTTACTGCCACTAAGAATGCAGAGGCTCTCTCTGTTCACCTTGTTAATGCTCTTCAAGTACTTAGAGGTCGAATTATGTCCCCCCTCTCCTTCCTCTCCTCCAGGGAGTACATGTTCAGGTCCTCCAGCCTCTAATTGTATGTCCTGCCCTGCTGATCTTTAGCCATCTTAGTTGCCATTCTCTGGAACGTCTCTAGCAGGTTAATGTTCTTCTTCAGGTGGGAATACCAGTACTGCACACTATACTCCAGGCGTGGCCACACCAACAATCTGTATATCAGCAATGTGACTTCCTCCAACCTGCTATTGATTCCCCTGGCATTGCAACCCAGCATTTTATCGGCTTATGCCACTGCCTTCCTGCAATGTGAATAGAGCTTTAGGTCCCTAGTGATCATCATCCCCAGGACTTTCTTTTCCTTAGATTTAGTTAACAGGCCTCCTCCCAGGCTGTACTCCATCCTCAGTTTCTTGGTTCCAATGTGGATGACCTTGCATTTTTTCGAATTGAATCCAACTTGCCATATTCCAGCCACCTCTCAAGTTTGGACAGATCTTCCTTTAGGTCCTCTATTACTTCTGCTGTATTCACCCTCCCACAGAGCTTCATATCGTCTACTAATAGGTGATTCTTGCCTTTTATGCCTTCTCCAGTGTCATTAGTAAAGACATTAAACAACACCAGTCCAAGAACCAAGCCCTGTGAGATCCTGCTGGTGACTTCCCTAGAACCTTACCCAGTTACAAAAGAATAAAAAATAAATAAACCTAAGAGCTTGCCACCACCACCACCACACTCTGAGTCCTGTCCTTCAGTCAGTCTCCCACTCATCCAGAGAGTTTCTCCCCCACCCCCAGATCCTCCAGTTTTCTGATCAACCACCAATGGGTCACAGAGTTAAAGGCCTTGCTGAAGTCGAAATATAAAATATCAACCACTTGGCCCTTGTCCACTGTTTTAGTGACCCAGTCAAAGAAATTGATTGGGTTTATTTGGCAGGATCTCCCAGCAATGAACCCATTCTGTCACTCATTCTGGAGACTGTTTTCCTTCAGAAAACTCACCAGCCTTTCTTTAAGGATTGCCTCCCTTAGTTTACCCACAACTGAGGTCAAGCTGACTGGTCTATAGTTGTCCGGGTCATCCCTGGGTCCACTTTTACAGGGCAGCACCACATGCACTGTTCTCCAGACCAGTGGTACAACCCCCATAACCCCTGATTCTAGCAAACTATTGAACAGGTCCACCAAGGAGCCTGCTAGTTCCACCACTAGTTCCCTCAGCACACTGGGATGGCTACTATCCAAACTTAGTGATTTAGCTACCCTGAGGAGAATAATCCTTTCTTCACCCTGTTCTCACTGATCTTTTATTTATTTATATATATATTTAGTTTTTGTTGATCGGGTAAGTGCACTAGACAAATTCTGCCTATTTTCAGGCATGACCGGGGATACAGGTGAATGCCAACTGACCTTGAACCAGATTAAGCTGTTGATGGTATTTTTAGTGAATTTTTCATCCACGCACCCCCCCCCACCCGGTACTTGGCTATCCCTCTCCTTTGTAAAGAGAGAGCAGAAGTATTAATTCAGTACCTCTGCTTTGTCCCCATCTTCCACCCACTCTTCCCCTTCGTTCTTTAGCCATATAATAACATCTTCCTTATCACTTTTTTCACTCATAGACTTAAAAAAGGCTTTTTCTCCTTTTTTTAATCCCGTTTGTTAGCTGCAATTCCTTCCTGGCTTTGGCCTGCTGGACTGCTTTCCCCACCTGTTAGGCCTTACTTTGGTACTCCCTCCTGTCCTCTTTCTTCTGGGTCCTCTGACACTTCCTGTATGTGATCCTTTTGTTCCAGACTGCCTGGGCTACCTCTTGGCTAAACCAGCAGAGTGCTTTGGCTCTCAGGTTTTTCCACTTCTCTGATATAGCCTGACATACTCATTTGTGGCTGCTGCTGCCCATTATTTGATGACAGGCCACTTCTAATCCATCCCATTCCTTTAATGAGGTTAGTCAGGTAACCCCTTAGCAGATCCCCCGTCTTTCTGAAGTCTGACCTTTTGAAGCCTAAGATCTTGGTCTTTGTGTTTACCTTTTCTCTCACCATGTCCAACCTGAACCACACCATATGGTGGTAACTCCCTCTCAAGAGCTGCTCAGTCGGAATGTCCTGAATGTGGTCCCAATTTACCAGTACCAGATCAGGGATTGCTTCCTCTCTAGTGGGTACTGTGACATCTTGGGTCAGGAATCTGCTCTGCACTGCATCCAGGAATACTTGACTCCTGGTGTAAGTTGTGGCAGGGATTTTCCAATCCACCTTGGGCAGGCTAAAGTCCCCCACAATTGCTACCTCCCCTTTGCAAACAGTTGCCGTGATTTAGGACCCCAACTTCCTACCCCTTTCCACCTCCTAGTTAGGAGGTCTGTAAACCACCCCAAGCCTTACCTTCTTTCCCCAGTGGATTGTAAATGCACCCATAGCACCTCTGGCTTCCTCTCCTCCACCACCTCCCTCATACAGGTTATTCTCTCTGTTACATATACTGCTACCCCCTCTTTTCCTACTTCCCTGTCCCTTCAGTACAACTTATACCCAGGGACTGAGAGGTCCCAGTCATCGTTTGGTGTAGTTTCTGTGACAGTCACAATGTCCACGCTCTTCTTTGCCAAAATCACCTACATAGAAACATAGAATATGTCAGCAGAGAAAGATCAGTAGGCCCATCTTGTCTGCCCAATTTGTCCAGCCTAATACTACTACACTTTTGACTCTGTTTGGTCACAGGTGTCCCTCCCTCCTCCTTTAGCGCTATTTATTATACCCATGTGCCTATCCTAGGCATGTTTGAAGGTTCCCACTGTCTTTGCCCCACCACCTCTTCTGACAGGCTGTTCAAGGTGTCCATCACCCTTTCTGTAAAGAAGTATTTCCTCACATCCCCCTTAACCCCCCTAAGCTTCATAGCATGCTCACATATTCTGGTGCTCCTCCTCCTGTGAAAAACGTTCCTTCCTGCACCTTGTTCACCCCTATGAGGTACTTCTAGGTCTCAATTACGTTCCTTCTTGCTCTTCTCTCTCTTCTAGAGAGTGCATGTCGAGCTCCTGCAGCTTCTCCTTATATGATTTCTTGTGCAACCCTCACATCATTTTAGTAGCCCTCCTTTGGATCGCTTCCACTGCTGATGTCCTTTTGGAGGTGCATCCTCCAGAACTGGACCCAGTACTCCAGGTGGAGTCTCACAAGTGAGCTATATAGAGTCAACACCACCTCCTCCCTTCTCCTGCTAGAGATCCCCCTCCCTATGCACTCCAGCATCTGGCTCGCATTGCCCACTGCCCTATCCGACTGCCTGCAACCTTGAGATCATCAGATATGATCACCCCAAGGTCCCTCTCTTGCTTGATAACTTATGTATCCCCCATCTTATATACAGCGTCCTTGTTTCCCTGCCCTAGGTGCAAGAGTTTGCACTTTTTTTTGATATTGACACCCAGCTGCTGCTCTCTAGACTACTCATCTAGTTTCCCCAGATCTATTTTCATTCTCTTCATCCCATCCTGGGTGTCCACCCTGTTGCAGATTTTAATGTTATCTGCAAAGAGACACACCTTCACCTCCAGTTCCTCAACAATATTACAAATAAAGACACTGAAGAGGACAAGACCTAGTACTGATCTGTCTGGTACTCCACTGGTCACTCTCCCATTCTCCAAGTGACTGCCATTTGCTACCACCCTCTGCCTCCTGTCTTTCAACCAGTTTGATACTCAACTCACCACCATCTCCCCCACTCTCGGGCTGCCAATTTTCTTTATCAGCCTCCTGTGTGGTACAGTGTCAAATGCCTTACTGATGTCCAGATAGGGCAAATCAACTGTCTTTCCCTGATCCACCTCCCTAGTTACCCAGTCAAAGAAATCTATGAAGTTCATTTGCTATGACCTCCCCCTGTGAAGGCGTGCTGCTGGTGGTTTTGCAGCAGCATGTCTCCTGGTACTCTGGCAGTCTCTCTTTCAGTAGAGATTCTATCAGATCCCCCACCACTGATGTGAGAATGACAGGTTTGTAATTGCTGGCCTCCTCCCTGCTGCCACTCTTGTACACAGGGACAGCAGTGGCACTCCTCCATTTCTCTGAATCTACCCTCATCTCCAATGAGGCGCTAAACAGTGCTGCCAGAGGGGTGACTAATACCATGCTCAGTTTTTATTAATTTTTTTATTTGTATTTTAGTCCTCAGTAACCGGGTAAGGCCCACTAGGCACAAGTGCCTGTTTTCAGGGGTGATCTGGGAGCACTGGGCGGTTAAGTGACTTGCTCAGAGTCACACAGTAAGCAAGTGGAGGTTATGAGAATCAAACCCAGGTCTGGTCTTCTGGATGTACCAAGCTTGTTCACACCTTGTTACTCTAACCTCTAGGCTATACTACCAGCCCAGTTCCTTAAGTACCCTTTGGTGGATCCTGTCTGGCCCCATTGCTGTATTTTTCTATAGGGCTTCCAACCCCTAGTGGACTATGTCTTCCATAACTGGATTTGTGTTCACTTCCCCACAGTGCCTGTTAGTGCATGACAGCTCGGCCCTCCCCCTTCCACTGTGAACACTGAGCAGAAGTATTCGATTAAAATTCTAGCTTTTTCATGGGCTTCCTCTGCACAGTCCCCCCTTCCTGATCTCCTGATCTTTACTATACTACCCCTTGCCTTCCTCTTTTTGCTCCCATACCTGAAGAAAATCTTATCCTTATTCCTGACCTCATGGACAATCCTTTCCTTAGTCTGAGCCTTTGCTGTCCTTACACTTCTTCCTGCCTGCCTCTGTTTCTCTAGATATACCTCCCTGTCTGCCTCAGTTTGGGTCTTCCTGTACAGAGAACTGTATCAGTTAAAGCAAAAGGAGGCTGGGAAGGCAGTCAGAACAGCAAAGGCCCAAACTGAGGAAAAGATAGCCAACTCAGTTAAGAAGGGGAATAAAACCTTTATAGGTACATCAGGGAGCAAAGGAAGACCAAGGAGGGATAGTGAGGCTTAATAAAGGGAGGGAGGGTGGGCAGAAGGAGAATGTGAAAAGGCAGAGATACTAAACAAATATTTTTGCTCAGTATTTACAAAGGAAGAGGGAGGTACATAAAACAAACAGTAGTAACACTCTGGATACAGAAGTTGATACCAGCCCATTTACAGAAGAAAGGGTTCTGAAAGAACTCTTAAAACTGAAGGTGGACAAAGCAATGGGGCCTGATGGATTCATCCCAGAATTCTAAAAGAACTAAGGGTAGAACTAGTGACACCACTGACTACCCTCTTTAACAAATCATGGGAGGATGGGGTGGTACCGAGGACTGGAGGAGGGCAGATGTGATTCCCTTCACAAAAGTGGGAGCAAGGCAGAAGCAGGAAACTTTAGACCTGTTAGTTTAACCTCAGTGATAGGAAAATGATGGAATCACTTCTAAAGGAAAGAATTGTCAGTATCTAGAGGCCAGAGGGCACAAGACCCTAGGCAGCATGGATTCACAGCGGGAAGGTCATGCCAGACGAATCTGATAGATTTCTTTGACTGGGTGACCAAAGTAGTAGATCAGGGAGGGCTGTGGACATGGCCTACCTAGACTTTAGCAAGGCATTTGACACAGTCCCACAAAGATTAATATATAAGTTAGCCAGCCTGGGAGTGGGTCCCAAGATGACAGCCTGGGTAAAGAATTGGCTGGAGAATAGGACACAGAGGTAATAGTAAATGGAGTCCACTCAGAAGAAAGGAGGGTTACTAGCGGGTACCGCAGGGTTCAGTATTAGGACCAGTCCTCTTCAATGTCTTTATAAGCGACATTGCAGAAGGACTGGAAGGAAAAGTATGTCTCTTTGCAGATGACACTAAGATCTGCAACAGAGTTGATGCACAGGGTGGGTGGAAAGGATGAGAAGGGACTTGCAAGGTTAGAGGAATGGTCAAATGTATGGCAGCTTAGATTGAATGCTAAGAAGTGCAAGGTAATGCACCTGGGAAACAAAAACCCAGGGGAAGAGTACACAATGGGGGGTGAGATACTAACAACAACAAAAATGGAAAGGGACCTGGGGGTAGTCATATCCGATAACCTAAAGGTGGGCAAGCAATGTGAGAAGGCAGCAAGGAGGGCTGGGGGGATACTGGGATGCATAGGGAGAGGCATCACCAGTAGAAAACAGGAAGTTATTATCCCTCTGTACAGACAGCTGGTGAGACCCCATCTGGAGTACTGTGTACAGTTCTGGAGACCCAATCTCCGCAAAGACATAGACAGGATGGAAGCTGTCCAGAGGAGGGCAACTAAAATGGTGCAGGGTCTGCACCGGAGGACATATGAAGAGAGACTTAAGGAGCTTAATATGTATAGCCTCGAGGAAAGGAGGGAGAGGGGGGACATGATAGAAACTTTCAAGTACCTCAAGGGAATCAACAAAGTCCAAGAGGGTAGCATCTTTCAAAAAAAGAGGTGTGCAAGAACAAGAGGGCACAAGTTGAAGATGGGGGTGGCTCAGAGGTAATTTAAGGAAGTATTTTTTCACAGAGAGGGTTGTGGATGCATGGAATGGCCTTCCGGAGGAGGTTGTGGAGTCAAAATCAGTGGTGGAATTCAAGCATGCATGGGATAGTCATAAGGCAATTCTGGGGGGTGGGGTAGAAAGAAGTAGGCTGCTGGTTAACTAGGATCTGCAGCTTATCCAGTAGGTAGGGAAATGGGCAGACTGGGTGGGCCAAGCGGTCCTTATCTGCCGTCAAATTCTATGTTTCTATGTTTCTATGTTTCTTGAAACCTGTTTTTTTCTCCCTTACTGCCTTAGCCACCTCCTTTGAGAACCATAGTGGCCTCTTTCCCTGTTACTCTTGCTTTTTACTTCTAAACAGCTTGCCATTATCTTACTTACCCTCCTTTCTATTCCATTATGCCACCATCCCCCTTCTATCCCCCCCCCCCGGCATGGTATATCTTAAGGCAGCCTCCCATTTCTTTAAAATCTGCTCTGCTGCAGTCCAGGACCTTTGTCCTAATGTGTTTTTTCTTCTGCCCAATCCATACTGCAAAGCACACTGAATAATGATCACTTGTACCTAAGGGACTACCCACTGTGACGTCTGCAATGCTGCCCCTATTTGTAAGTACCAGATCCAGCACTGCCCCATCTCTAGTGGGATCTGTACCCAGGAAGACAAAGAAATACCTCGGATTTGCACCTCCCAGTGCCATTTTGCACTCCTGTGGGTGCTTTTTCCACCCTTGAAAAAGCACCTTCAGGGGTGCGAAATGGCATTGGGAGGTTAGTAGTCTCTGTTTGGGGGCTTTTGGAACCTTTATCAGCTGTATGACAATCATATGTATATGCACTTTATATGTTTTGAAAAATAAAATTCTCCATTTTAGCTTAATCAGAGTAGTGTTTTGAGTGTTTAGAACCTGCATGGGAATGCAAGTGCGGGGTATTTCTTTGTCTTCCTGACTGAGCACTTACCTGTATGCACTGCATAAACTTGGGGTGGTTATTTTCCTTTTTGTCCAGATATGTAACCAGCTGCCTGAGAAATTCCCCCTTCAGGGAGTCTAGGATGACCATGCTGTTAGTTGTAGCTTTGGCCTGCAGGCTCAGGCCACATCGAGCAGATTAAAGTCACCCATAATTACTACTTCTCCTTTGCTTGCCATTTTGCCTATGGCCTCCCCAAAACCCTGTCCAATTCCTCCTCCTGTATTGGTGGCCTGTACACTACCACAATGCTAATAAAGGCCATGGACCCCATCTCAAGCCAACCTAAAGAACCTCCAGCCCCTCCTTATCTTCACTGCGTCCTTGTATTTCCGTGGCCTTAATACCTTCTGTTACATATAAAACAAGCCCCCCCCTTTCCTCCCTGCCCTATCCTTTCTAAAAATGTTGTAACTAAGTATGGCCACCTCCCCGCTACAGTTGTTGGTGCACCATGATTCTGTTATGTTCACTAGATCCAGGTTTGCCTTCGCAGTGGTAGCCTCACGGACAGGAATTTTGTTACCTAGGCTCCTTGTGTTGGCACACAAGGCCCTCCACTCCTTTTGTCCTTCACTGCCCCAACTCTGCCCTCCCTTCCTGAGTACATTCTTCACCCTTCTTTTTCACTGGTACTGTCCTTCATCATTTTATCTTCCCTCTGCCCACCCTTACTAGTATTTTCCTCCACCTTAGTTCCATCTCTCGACCCTCCCATCCCCTCCATCCCTGCCCCTATTCCCCACTACCCCTGGGAAATTTATTTCCCCATGGCTATTCTTCACTGCTGCTCCATCATCGGGGGGGGAGGCATTCACTGCCTCCCTCTTTCTTCTGCCTCCCAACTTGTCTATTATAAATGCACATCGAAGTAGCATTTAAACCTTCCATCCAGGACTGCCATTCCTCTCCTGGATGGATGGATGGATGGATGAATGGATGGAAGGATGGAGGCCATCCCATTTGTACAGGCCTTTATCCTTCCAGGTAGGACCCCAGTCCCCAATGTAGCCAAACCCCTCCTCCTTGCACCATGTCTTCAACCAGTTGTTGAAGACCGTGGTGTAGTATACCCTCTCCTTCCCCCAGCATTGCACAGGTAGCACCTCAGTAAAGGCCACCTTGCATGCTGCCAGCTTCAGGCTCCTCCTCAGCTCCCTAAACCTTTCTGGTACCACCACAGTTGCATCTCCTGCCAGGTCATTTGTTCCAGTATGGACAATGACATCCAGCTCCCCTTCCTACTCCACTGCCCTAGCGATCCTAGGGATCCACTCCCCATACCTCTGTGTCGAGTGCTGAGTAGGCAACTTACCTCCATCCTTCCCTCCTGTGGTTTTCCCAAAACTACCCCCTAATGACTGAGTCCCCCAGCAGAAGTTGCTTTTTTTACTGGGGTCCTCTTCCTCCCACCTTTGGGCCTCCTCTCCAAAGGCCTTCCTTGTCATTACCATGGGTGCCTTGTCTTGGCAGTCCCATTCCACAAGGGCATTGAATGAGTTCTGTAATGGCACTGGCTGAGGAATATATTTCCTTACTCCCCCCCCCCCAACACCCTCCAGGAGCCCACCACAGTCCAGCTGGCCCTCCTTCTAAGTACCCTCTGAGGCATCAATGTTAGACATGGTGGCCCTTGGGTGGGGGAAGAGGTTCCCTGAATCCTTGACAGCTCAGCCCAGAGTCTAGAGACTGCCACTCTCAGCCCAGTGAGGTGTACACAGTTGGGGCAGTACCTCAGTCTCCAGAAGGCCTCCCTGAAGACTGCCACTCCACAAACTCTACATTGCACCACTCCCATCATTCCCAAATCTTCTCCCCCATTACTTGGAAATGGATTTATACCCTCACCCCAGATAGGGTGTTTCTTGAGTTCCCTTTTCTTGTCCAGATCATCCCATTGCTGTACCCTAGTTAGGTATTAAATTGCTTCCTTCTTAAACTTTTAAGTAGACTTTTACTAGCTTTTCCCTTTTGTACCCTGACCCTGAAATGCAGGTCATCCATCTTGTTACCAAGGCTATGTGTATTTAGGGATACCACCCTCCGCCACAAATATATTCCTCTCTCCCAACATAGTTGTCCTCCCTGTTGCCCGCCACTGCTTTCTCCCCTCCTCAGCCATTTGCACCCCTCTTTTCTCCCTTAGTTTCTCTGATATCTTTCCCTCTGTGTGGTTCCCTGTCCTGTAACCAACCTCCTTCCTTCTGAAGATCCCACCTCTTTGCATCTTACAAGTTGCTGCCACCTCTCTGTCCCATACCCTACTCCCAATTCAACCTGATTGGACTGGGGAGGAGGTCTGTGGGCCTCTCCTCCCAGAGACTCTTGGCATGAAGACCGAGTCTGCTACTCCATCAGTTAAATTAAGACTCCAATACATGTACTCTCCCAGCCTTTCCCTAAGCACCCTGGACTCCCTCTGCTGAGGTGCAGCCTATCTGGTGCATGTAGGATTTTGCTACTCCAGATCCCTTCCCAGCCTCAGATACAACCAAACCCCCCCCCCTGCACCATTCTCATAGCCAGCAATTAAAATCCTCTAATCTCCTTTTCCTTGCTGTGCTGGCTCTAGGTACTGCTGGCACTTCAGAGAAGGCTACTGATCTAACCACTCCCTACAGATTTTCCCCAGTGCCCTAAGCCTCTTCTGCACTACCTCTGCCTTCTCCTTAGCTAGATCATTTGTTCCTAGATGCATTATCACATGAGGTTTCACCCCTACCCCTTGCACCAGCTGACAAATCATTGGGCACATCCTCTGTCTTATTATCCTCCACATACAGATAACCTTTCTACCTGTGTGCACATCCCCTTTCCCTTCCCATCATATAACCTTCTCTATCGAGTCTACCAGGATTACAACTCTGCCTCCCCTTACCCTTATCCCCACCAGATTACCCACCTCTCTCTCCCCACTGCACTACCCACCTCTCAAAATCCCGCCGCCTGCTAGCTCCCGCTTAGCCTTGCCTCCACCTTTCCATCTTTCCCCTCGCCATCAGTCTGACTGTCCCTCCCACTGCACTTCACAGTGACCCCTCAAACCATCTGTACACCAGCTCTGTCCTGCTTCCCATACTCCATGATTCCCCTTCATCGATCCTTCCCTCCCCATCCTTCCTTCCACTCCTTATACCTGCCCTCCCCTCCCTAATCATTCATCCCTTTCCACCACTACTGTTGCTTACTTCTCCACACCTCCACTTGTCTAACACTCTGGATCCCCTATCCTGAACTGGACCCTTCACCCTACCTCTGTTGCTCCCCTCACCTCCCTGTCCCAAATCAGTGAGAGGAATCTATTCCGCATTGGTACCATACTAGGTGCTCCCACTCCAGTCCCTTCCCCTCCTGACCTCCCCCATCCTCCCAACACTCTCCAACCCCCTCCCAATGTTTTCTCATCCTCTGAGGTAGAGGGAATGCCCCTCCTCAACCCTCCTCTGCCTACCTTGCTCACCTGGGCTGTCCTACCCTCCTTCTTCCCTGTCTCATTCTCACCCCCCCACTAGTCTAAATAACTCCTGTCTGAGCTGCTTCACCTCTGCCAACAAGTGATTCAAATTCCTACACACTGGGCAGCCACCTACCTCCTACAACACAACCAGGAACTTCACAGACCAACACCCCCTACAGCACACCACCCTACTCCTGTCCTCCTACCACCTATACATGTTTCCTCCCCACAACATGCTACCTTATTCAGTCCTAGTCTTATCATTATAGTATATGCCAGCTTCTCTCCTCATATACCTAACACTCACCCCCTGCCACAATCTTTGAGGGCCTAGCCCAGATAGGATATAGTTGCAACCCCTCTGATTCACTTATCAGCCTATCCTAGATACAGTTTAGCTGCAATCCCTCTATTTCCCTACTCCATAGCCCTACCCTAGCTAGGGAGTCCTACAGTGTCCTGTATTCCTATCTCTCACTCCATCCTCCTGTCCTCCTTGCCTTACTTAACCTCCACTGAGCAGAGTGGCCTGCAGCCTGTGGTCCTCCTGGCGATGTCCTGCTGATGCCCCCGGATGCCCTTTAGATGGATGTCACACTCCTGCTTCTTGTCACTCATGCATCAGGGTTACTCATGCAAGGGGTCACTTGGCCCTCGGGGTATTTTATAGGAACTACAGCTGCCCTATTGGCTGACTGCAGTCACGTGGTCTTCTGGGACCTCCTATACCACCTGCTAGTTTGGCTCTATTCCTGCCCTCTGCCCTCTCTCTGCAGGCATCCTCCCTCCTCCCAGAACTCCTGCCTCACAGTTATAGAATCAATTAAACAATCATAATGTTTCTCAGCTCTCACTTCCCCAATTCCATTTGTTTGAACCCACCATCAGCTCTCCTTCTGCAAGTGTCCTCCCTCCACCCAGTTTCTCATCTCACAGTTCCTCAATTTCCTTTGCTCAAACCCTTCCTCAGCCTTCCCTTTGCAAGCATCCTACTTCCTCCATGACCCCCATGCCAATAATGAAACTTGTGAGCAGCACAGCATCTCCACTACGAGAGAACCTGTTAGAAGAGAAATCCCCAAAACACTTCTCTCACAGATACTGCTCCTCTCCTCTCCCCACCTCCTTGATAGCTCATAAATGTCTAGGTGAGTGAGAGAGCAAACTACAGATTGTAGGGCTTTAAACCTGAAAGACTACAGATGTACTGTTGTCTGACTGTAGCCACATGGTCTGCTGAGACCTCCTGTACTGCCCGATGGTCTAGCTCTATTCCCATCCTCAGCCCTCCCTCTGCAGCCATAATTCCTCCTATCAGAACTCCAGCCCCACAATTATGCAATCAGTTACACAGTCAAAATGTTTTCAGTACAAACCAAAGCAATGTCTTAGTTCACAGATACCTGTGACATGGACAGCTTGTTCTGAGTGCTTTATGATCATTTTTTGTAGTACAAAAAAATGTGTATGGACTGTCTCCCATGAGAAAGGCTGAAACAGCATGTGAGATCACACATACACACAGGTTTTAGATACAAGGTGTTACATGGCAGGCCAGTAGCTAATTACAGACTTTTATAAGTTAATTATAGCTGTAGTTGTTAAGAGGGAAATCATAAAGAAGTGTATGATGTTAGTGGGGGAAACCAGGTTTAGCAAACTGGTGTGAGGTTGTAAATGTTCCTTTGATGCCTGTGTGAGAGAGGATACTGATTAAGATCAAAGAAATGTCATTTGAAGAACTTGAGTTATGCTGAGGTTGCAGAATTTAATACTTGGAAAAGACATCCTGTGTTTATATAAATATATTTTTTATATATATATTCTGACAGGGAGGAGCTAGATGACCTCATGCAAAATAGGTGGGGAAAACCAGCTTTTAGACATTATTATGTTTTCCTTCAGAAACACTTTTATCTAGACTCTAAAAAAGAAACATCTGTCAGCACTTTAAACAGGTATTTAGAAAGAGAGACAAATTTAATTAAACCCTTGTTCATTTAAAAGATTTGTACGTCTTGTAATATAGTAGTTCTGTATGGTATGTTTTACATATTATTATTATCTATTTTAGTAAAACTCTTTTTAGAGCTTACTTGGCCTGTCTTTGATTTCTTTCCTCTACAAGTAGAGTATATATGGTTACAGCAGACACTGGGCATAAGCTTGAATGGTGATACCAAACTGGAAAAAGGTAAGAATAATCTGAGGTCTTTATTAAAGTTTAAGGGTTCATTTTTGTACACCTGGTTAGGTGCCCATAGGCAAAGATATCTGGCCCCCTGAAGGCAGATATATCTGAGCCTGCTCATTGGGTACACTAGCAAGAGGTTCACAGTTTGAATCCCTCCAAAACCTGAGACCAAAGGTTGATTCGAACCCACAAAAACAGACAAGAGGGTTACCTTGTTCTCTTAAACTGTTCACGAGACTGTGCTCAGAGGCTGGCACTTTGGGAGTAGAGGGCTGACCTGCTGAGCGGATTTGTGACAGATTGGTTGGCAGCGGTGGCATAAATGTTGGTATTATAAGCTTGTATTGTTCAGCGTGTCAGCTTGAGACGTTAGCTTACTTGCAAAGAAAGAAAAAGGCAGAGTTTTATTTTAAAAAGAAAACAGAACTTGGCATACAGTCAAGTTTCTACCCATTTTATTTTTTTTTCCTAAAGTGCAAGTCAGAGTAGCCGTAGTTAGGGAAGAAGATGGCTTCTGACTACAGCAGGCACGCTGTAGATTACTTAAAGCAGTTGTGCGGGGACAGAGGAGTCCCATTCGAGGTGACAGCCAAAAAGCAGAACCTCATAGATGCCCTGATGGTAGCAGATACCCAGAGCAGCAAGCCATGAACCGTGACTGGAAAGGACCAAACCTCGAGTGTGGCAGGGCTAGTGGCCAGTCCAGATCTGATAAGGAGGGCAACAAGGCCACTGTCAGTGAAGGGCCACAGCAGCAGGGGAAGGTCACCAGTATCCTGAATCCAGAGGTACTCAGGCTGCAAACTGAGTTGCGCAGGATGGAGCTGGAGTTCCAGGAGAAAAGAGAGCAGGAACAAGAGGCGGAGCGAGAACGCCGAGAGGCAGAGCGAGAACAGAGAGACTCAGACTGTGAGGAGCATGAGCATCAGTGAACTACAGAGGAGAAGAGAGAGGAGTGCCAGAGGCAACACAAACTGGAGAAGCTACGACTCCAACCAGCGGCACCAAAGCAGGTAAGTGGCTTGGGTTTAATTGGGACTACAGGACTGGGTTACAAATTGAATTCCAAATTAATAGCTGAATTTAAAGAGGGAGAGGACATGGATGCCTTTTAAAATTCTTTTGAAAAAGTTTGTATTCAGGCTAAAATTCCTAGAGAGTCCTGGAGCTTCCAGCTATCCCCGATACTTCACGGGAAAGCTAGGGATGCATTGGGTCAAATGGATAATGAGGACAGTAGTAATTACAGCAAACTAAAAGTTGCACTGTTAAAAAAGTTTGAATTAACTGCTGAATCATACAGAGCTAAATTCTGTAAGCTCAGGAGAAGCTCTGATATGAGCCATGAGGAGCTAGCCATGAAACAACATCAGTTTTTAAAATGTTGGTGGGAAGGAATTGAGGCAAACTCTGTTGATAAAATTGAAAATGTGATTTTATTAGAACAGTTTTATTGGGCTTGTCCAGCAGAGCTAAAAACCTGGCTAGAGGACCGAGATCCCAAAACAGTGCAAGAGGCTGCTGAATTCTCGGACCGCTATGCTAAGAGCAGACTTGCTCTAAGAATGAATGGGGCAGGCATGGCAGTGCAGAAAGTGAAAAGCGTGCCTTCAGGGCAGCTAAAACCTTCACTGCCTCCACTGAAACCAGTTAGTCCAAGGTTTCAGAGAAAAGATTTCTCTGAGAGAAGAAATGAATCTTGACTGTGTAAAGAAACTGGGCATATTGCCAGACAGTGTCCCAAAAAGGTGAGCAATAATACACAACAGGGTGCTAGAAAAGAAGTGGGTTGTTTTTGTGTCCCTGGAAGCATGCCTGTGAACATGAGGGAACACATGCACCCAGTCATGGTGAATGGTGTACAGATACAAGGGTTAAGGGATACAGGGGCATCCTTAACCTTGGTAAAGGGGGATCTGGTACAGCCTGGTCAGCTTATACCCAATAAATACATCACTGTCCAAGGGTTCACTGGTGAAGAGAAAACATTGCCACTGGCCAGTGTTCTCCTGGACTGGGGTGAAACAGGGGGAGCTGTGCAACAGGTAGCTGTAGCCCAAACATTAGCATTGGATGTGATCCTGGGTAACAATCTAAAACAGGGGATGGTATGTGCAGTTACCCGTAACCAAGTGGCAAGGGAAAATTGTAGTTCTCTGAACCCCACAGAAGCCATTGTGGAAACCACTGAGAGGCTGATTCCCAAGCCTGTGTCTCCAGATGGGGAGACTACTGAAAAGGGGGTAGAAATTTCCCCAGTAGTAAGTAACCACACAGCTACAGAGGGTTACTCCGAAGAGGGAGGGGTGACCCATTGTCAAAGGGTTGGGATTGATAGTGATCCTGAGTGCCCTGACTCTAGCATTAGGGACCCTAGTTAGCAACTGAAAGGGACCTGTCCCATGCCTTGGGAATGTGTGAGGGATTCACAGCTGCTCAGAGAAGTGACCCTAGTTTAGAGAAGCTGAGGGCTTGGGCAGACTCGGGCGGTACACAGGGAGGTGACGGCAGGCATAAGATTTACTTGGAAAATTGACTTATGTATACTCAGGCAGTACAGACAGAGGGAAGGATGCTAGGCAGACAGCTTGTCGTTCCCCAGGGGTATCGTGAGCAGTTGCTGAAAATTGCACATGATATTCCCTTGTCTGGTCATCTGGGAATCACGCACACTATGCAGCAGTTAGCCCAGAATTTCTACTGGCCTAACTTCACCCAGCAGGTTAAGGAGTATTGCAGGTCTTGTCACCGGTGCCAGGAAATAGAGAAGGCGGGCAAGAAAACCCAAGCTGCCCCGATTCCATTGCCCATAGTGGAGGAGCCTTTCCAGAGGGTGGGAATGGATAATGTGGGGCCTTTAAATACCCCCAGTTGCTCAGGGAAGAGACTCATCCTGACTGTGGTAGATTATGCCACCTGGTACCCAGAAGCAGTCACCCTATCCTCACTGAGGACAGACAAAGTGGCAGATGCCTTACTTGGGATTCTCTCCCATGTTGGGTTTCCACAGGAGGTAATCACTGATTGAGGGGGTTCCTTCATGTCGACCTGATGAAATGTTTATGGGAGAAGTGTGAGGTGGTGCAGAGATGCACGACACCGTATCACCCACAAGCCAATGGACTTGTGGAACCATTCAATGGTACCCTAAAGTCAATCCTCTGGGTGTTTGCTGAACAGCATGGGAGGGACTGGGAGAAATACCTTCCCCACCTGTTGTTTGCATACAGGGAGGTACCCCAAGAGTCGACAGGATTTTCCCCCTTCGAACTCTTAAATGGACACCGGGTACGTGGGCCCCTAGACTTGATCCAGGAGGACTGGGAAGGCAAGCACACCACCCAGGGAAGTCCTGTTGTGGATTACATCCTTAGGTTTAGGGAAAGGCTGAGGGAGCTTATGGGGACAGCCCAGAGCAACCCAGCAGCTGTCCAACAGAAACAAAAGTGTGGTACAACCGCAGAGCCAGAGCTCGCTCATACATGGTGGGTCAGGAAGTCATGGTCCTTATTCCGGTCTGGAAAGACAAGCTGCAAGTTGAGCGGGCAGGACCGTACAAAGTGGTTAGGAAGGTAAATGACGTGAACTACACTGTGGAGTTACCTGACAGAAGACAGACAGAAAGGATGTACCATGTCAACATGATGAAGCCATATGCAAATAGGGGTGACATGGTGTTTTCAGTGTGTAGTCATGGGGAGGAGACAGATGAAGGAGACCCTGTCTGGATTTGCTGGAAGAGAGTAAGGGGAGTCCTCTGTGGATGCAGCAAAATTGTCTCCCCAGCTAGCCCCGGACCAGATCCAGAAAGTAAGGGAGGTTTTAGCAGACTTTGCCCCATTGTTTAGCACCAAGCCTGGACTAAGCCCCTTAGTGACACACGATGTGGAGACAGGGACACAGACGCTCATACAGCAGACAGCATATCGGGTGTCAGAGGCTGTCCAAAAGGACATTAGGAGGGAAGTGGAGGAGATGCTGTATTTAGGGGTAATCCAGAGATCCCACAGCCCCTGGGCCTCACCCGTAGTTCTTGTGCCTAAGCCAGATGGCTCTACTCATTTCTGTGGACTATCATGGACTGAATGCAGTTACAAAGTCAGACACCCACCCAATGCCCTGGATGGACTAACTCCTGGACAAGTTGGGAGGGGCAAACTATCTTATGACCATTGACCTGACAAAGGGGTATTGGCAGGTAGAATTGACAGACAGAGCTAGGGAGAAGTCGGCCTTCATCACTCCGATAGGCTTATTTGAGTTTAAAGTAATGTCTTTTGGAATGTAGAATGCCCCGGCCACTTTCCAAAGGTTGGTGAACCAGATGTTAAATGGTGTTGAGGAGTACGCCATGGATGACATTGCCATCTTTAGTACCAGCTGGGAGGAATACCTATCCCACCTTAGGGAAGTGCTGGGCCAGGTACAGAGGGCCAGGCTCACTGTCAAAGCCGGGAAGTGCCAGGTGGCCATGGGAGAAGTGGTATACCTCAGGCATGTGGTAGGCCAGGGACAGCTCTGTCCTAACCAAATAAAGATAGAGGTGATCCTGGCGTGGCCCAGACCAGAAACCCAGTAGCGGGTCAGGAGTTTCCTAGGGACAGCAGGGTACTACAGGAAATTTTCACCCAATTACAGTGCCCTGGCTGCTCCCTTGTCTGATCTGACAAAGAAAAGGATGCCAAAGAAAATTACCTGGGGCCCAGCCTGTGAGGAAGCCTTTACCAGACTAAATGAGGCACTGTGCAGTGCTCCTGTTTTGACAAGTCCTGACTATAGCAAAACCTTTATAGTTCAAACTGATGCCTCTGACATGGGTATTGGAGCAATACTAAGTCAGACATCCAGCCAAGGCACAGATCACCCAGTAGTCTACCTGAGTAGGAAGTTACTTCCCAGGGAGCAAGCATACTCCACGGTGGAAAAAGAATGTCTTGCCATAGTGTGGGCCCTAAAGAAGCTGGAGCCATACTTTTATGGGCAGCATTTTGTGGTGCAGACTGACCACAAACCTCTGGTTTGGCTGATGCAGATGGGAAAGAACAATGGTAGATTGCTAAGATGGAGTCTTGCTTTGCGAGGGTATGATATGACAATCGTACATAGGGCTGGAGCAAAAAAACCCAGAACTCAGATGGGCTTTTTAGAGTCTTTGAGGAGTGAACTGATTTGGGAAGCTCATCCCATGCAGGAGATAGAGACCCCTAATTCAGTCTAGGTTGGGAGGATTGTGACATGGACAGCCAGTTCTGAGTGCTGTATGATCATTTTTTGTAATATAAAAAAATGTGTATGGACTGTCTCCCATGAGAAAGGCTGAAACAGCATGTGAGATCACACACACACACACATACATGTTTTAGATATAAGATGTTACATAGCAGGCCAGAAGCTAATTACAGACTTTTCTAAATTAATTATAGCTGTAAATGTTAAGAGGGAAATCATAAAAAAAGTTTATGATGTTAGGGGGGAAATAGGTTTAGCAAACTGGTGCAAGGTTGTAAATATTCCTTTGATGCCTGTGTGAGACAGGATACTGACTAAGATCAAAGAAATTACATTTGAAGAACATGAGTTATGCTGAGGTTGCAGAATTTAATACTTGGAAAAGACATCCTGTGTTTATATAAATATATTTTTTATATATTCTGACAGGGAGGAGCTAGGTGACCTCATGCAAAATAGGTGGGGAAAACCAGCTTTTAAACATTATTCTGTTTTCCTTCAGAGACACTTTTATGTAGACTCTGACAAAGAAACATCTGTGAGCACTTTAAACAGGTATTTAGAAAGAGAGACAAATCTAATTACTGTAGTAGGAATTGCACTGTTTAAACCCTTGTTCTTTTAAAAGATTTGTATGTCTTATGATATAATAGCTCTGTATGGTATGTTTTACATATTATTATCTATTTTAGTAAAACTCTTTTTAGAGCTTACTTGATCTGTCTTTGATTTCTTTCATTTACAAGTAGAGTATATATGGTTACAGTAGACACTGGGCATAAGCTTGAATGGTGATACCAAACTGGGAAAAGGTAAGAATAATCTGAGGTCTTTATTAAAGTTTAAGGGTTCATTTTTGTAAACCTGGTTAGGTGCCCATAGGCAAAGATATCTGGCCCCCGGAAGACAGATATATCTGAACCTGTGCATTGGGTACGCTAGCAAGAGGTTCACAGTTTGAATCCCTTCAAGACTTGAGACCAAAGGTTGATTCAAACCCACAAAAACAGACAAGAGGGTTACCTTGTTCTTTTAAACTGTTTGCAAGACTGTGCTCGAAGGTTGGCACTTTAGGAGTAGAGGGCTGACCTGCTGAGAAGGTTTGTGACATTACCCAATTTCCTTTGTTTGAATCCATCCTCAACCTTCCCTCTATAAGTGTCCTCCCCCCAGTTTCTAAGTTCACAGTTCCCCAACTCCCTTTGTTTAAATCCTCCATCAACCCTTACTTCTGCAAGCATCATCCCTCTATCCAGAACCCCAGTCCCACAATGAAACCCACAATCATCACAGCATTCTACTACTAGAGAAACTGCTAGAAGAGAAACCCCCTTCAAACACTTATCTCATGGATCCTACTCCTCTTCTCGCCTCCTTGATAGCTCATCAACATCTAGGAGGTGAGTGAGAATGCAGTCTAGAGATTGTAGGGCTTGAAACCTGAAAAACTACAGCTGCCCTATTGGCTGACTGCAGTCACATGATCTGCTGAGACCTCCTATACTGACAGCTGGTGTGGCACTATTTCACACTCAGCCATCCCTCTGCAGGCGTCCTCCTTCCTACTGTAACTCCAGACCCACAGTTATACAATGAATTCTAAAAACTGACCATTACTTTAGACACCATCATCTTTCTATTACCTTTGTGAAATGTATTGTGCAGTAGTAAAATATTCTCAAACATTAGCTTCTGTTTTCTAAGATGGTGCTTACTTTTCCACATTACCTCTTTATGGCACAACATGTTGATTACTTTGTCTTATCTGAGGGTTTGCAAAAAAAAGAACAGTATGTCTCCTAGATAAAATTCAAATTTTCTCTGAATTTCTAAAACAGATATTTCTGTGCTTCAGCAGTCATTCCATGTTAGTTTTTTTACTATCTTTTGTGGGAAGTAATATTCTATAGTGTAATAGTCAACTTCTGTTGACTGCTGGAATCAAATTGCTTTATGCACAGCTTGTTTTTAAAAAAGCAATGAAAATAACATTTAATTACGTGTTCTTAAAGGGAACTGCAAATGGCCTAAATATTTATTTCAGAGAAATATTTTACCTTTAACCATTGTCAAAACATGTTAAAGACCAATGAACTTGCTGGTTAGGTGCCATTAAATATTTAATATTTACATTACTAAATACTGTAAAATACAAAAAAGGATAAAATACCCTAGGGAATGCAACAGAAAACAGTTAAACAGAAAGATTACAGAAAGACGAACCTCTAGTCTCTAGACTACAGTGTAAAAGATCATATTCCCAACTCTGGGTTGCTTCTTCTCTTAGGAACCAAGTTGCCACTAAGGCCTGAAATCAGTGGCTGGCACTTTCTTGCAGTGGACATCTGCTATGCTTTGTCTTCCAATTGTTTCTGCCTTAGCCTGAGCTGTAGTGCAGTGTTAACCCTCTCAAGAAGTCCACCCACCTATCACATCATCCTGTCAGTCACAAAGATCAACTTCCCTTTGCCGCTTTGCTCCAGGAGCTGGCCCAAACCACTTTACGGCCTAATACCCATGCCTCCAGATGAGGTTGGTTATTGGTATTTATGTACAACAGACTCGGCCACTTGTGTTGTTTCATAAGGGACTGAAATCCACACAGGCTTCTCAGAAGCATGGCTTTTAAATGGACAGCCTGTTTGCTGTAGTAAGGACGAACTTACAAGAGCAATGCTTCTGGGTCCACTCCCACAATAAACAATCTTTCTCAGTAGCCCTGTGACATTCCAAGTAGTTTTGTGCGACCTTTTAACCCTTTCTAATCACCTGATAAATGTCAGGATTACTTCCCAACTTGGTCACATAGCTATAATACAAATTACTGTCTATGTTATAAATGCAAAGTCATATTTTATAACCCTGGGCTAAAGGACAGTCTCCTTAACCATAGCGTTAAGTAGGACTTTTGAACCTTAGCATAATGTAACAGACAAACTGAGGTATTTCATCTACTGTAATTTTATTCAGGTCATTAGCACTACTAGCACCTGGGAGGAATAGTATTTTTCCATTCAACTCTGCAGCATTATTTATTTACTGAAAACTTGTCACAAGAAAAGACACACTGAGTCAAGGCTTGTTACGAATATTACAACTGGGTAACAAGAGAGCTGGATATGGGTCATGCTGTAGATGTCCTGTACTTGTACTTCAGCAAGGCCTTTGATTCAGTGCCTCATGGGAGGCTGGAGGGGAAGCTGACTGCTGTGGGGGTGGGGACGAAGCTGACAAACTGGATAAGGAACTGGCTGCAGGGGAGGTTGCAATGAGTGGTGGAGGGAGCTCTCAACACTTAGCCTGGTGGCAACTGGTGTTGCACAGGGCTCGGTGATGGGCCCAGTGCTATTTGGGCTCTTTATCTCAGATATTGCACATAGAGTTGGGGGCAGGTTTAGTCTGTTCACAGATGATACCAAAATTGGGGCAGTGGTGAACGCAGAGGATGGATGGAAACAACTACAAGGGGACCTAACCAGACTGGAGGTATGGTCAGAGAAGTGGCAGCTGAGATTCAATGCAAAAAAGTGCAAGGTTATGCACTTTGGGGCAAAGAACCCAAGGAGGGACTTTTGGTTGGGAGGGGTGAGGCTGGGGATCACAGAGGAAGAGAAGGACCTAAGGGCGTTGGTAACAGGGAGCATGAACAACTCTGCCCAATGCAGGAAAGCAGCAGCTAAGGCGAACAAGATGCTTGGCTGTTTCGCAAGGGGTTTCTTGTCCAGGCATAGGAGGTGATCCTGCCCCTCTACAGATCTTTGGTCAGGCTGCACTTGGAGTACTGTATGCAGTACTGGCTGCTGCATCTGAAGAGGAATATTAATTTACTTGAAGGTGTGCAATGGAGAGCAGCAAAAATGTTACATGGGATGAAGGCCAAGACCTATGAGGACAGGCTGAAAGAGCTGAATATGTACATGCTGGAGGAGAGGAGGGATGGGGGGATATGATTGAAACATTCAAGTATTTGAGGTGGCTAAACAAAGCTAGCACTGGAGAGGTGTTTAAACTGAGGAAGGGTAGGGTCATGAGGGGGATATGGACTAAGATTGGAGGGTGGAAGATTTAGGAGGGAGATGAGGAGGCACTACTTCACGGAGAAGGTGGTGTTTAAATCGAACACTCTACCAGAGGGGGTGGTATCATGCAAGACAGTAGGAAGTTTTAAGAGGGTGTGGAACAGAGCACAAGGGAAGATCTGGGTGGAGGGGGCTGAGGCTATCATGAGAATGACAGATGTGGAGGGGGATTGGGCAGCTGCAATCTAGGGGGCTAGCTGTACACTCAGGCAGACATTGTTAGACCAGGTGGTCAGTTTCTGCTGGCAGATTTGTATGTTCATATGCTCGTATATGGTGCACACAGGTTACTTACCGTGTGTCTTACTTGTGCTTTAGGCCAGCACACTTTTGGAATAAATAACAAGCAAATCAGTTTATTAGCAACTCACACAGGAAGTGAGTGCTCCATATGCATGTTCTTTATCTGAAGACATTATGAATGCTTTGGATTTCTTTCTTTTTTTGTCCCTTGAGAGTCTTCACAGCATTTTGTTCTAATTTTCACCTGAGGTAATGCTGCAATTAGCTCAGTCATGATGGCTCATAATTATTTCAAATGTCAATAAAATTATCACTCTGTAAAGAATTCAGAACTATTTTATCACTTTGATATATTAGTAACTGTAAAGTTTATAAACAAGTCTGATATTAAGGATTTTAATTAGGTACTCTATCTAGAAGCACTTTTATTAGTTGTGATATATAATAAGTCAAGAAAGCCTAATTTTTTCATTTTTGCCAGCTGTGAGATAACTGCTGCCCTGTTTGTTTGTTCATAACCATGAAATTCCCTCCTCTTCTGCTTCACTTTTTTCCTGCAAGAAAGTGTTATAATTAGGAAACAGTTACAGTGCTGTACATTCAGCTCACATCCACCTCATAGCTCCCTGTCTCAGTCTTTTTGAAGCAGTTTTTCTTTTCTGATTGTATTTAACATAAGGCAAAGCTGCATTGCACACAGTGGTAGCCAGAGACAAAATGCATTAAATATAGATAATACCTACTGTAGTGGGTTGCAGTAGAATACAAATTAATCTCCATTAGTGAGGGATTAAGACCCATAAGTGGCCAAGCCATAAGTCAGTAATGAAGGTCTTATCATTTATGTGGAGACACGTGTTATTCTTCTGCATCTCATTATGTAGTTGATATATACTACACTAGTTTTAATGTTTTCTGTTTCTTTCCCTTTGTTTTAGTGCAAAACTGACTTTCTTATCATTGTAAATTATCTTGCCAATTGTTCTCTGCTTACTAGTTTCCTATTTCCAGATTTTAAATGGAAATAACCTGTTCTAAGTAGAATAACGTGTTCTATGTGAGATAACATGTTATGCTAGGCTATTCTATAAGTTAATAGTGCCTCCGAGGGATTCTCTTTATGGTGTAAGAGACTCTGAGCCTGAAGTTGTGGCGAGAAGACTGCAAAGCCAAGTTGAGCAGAGTCATTCTGCATGCCCAAACCTCAGGAGAGGGATCTCTTACACCAAAAGCAACATCCTAAGGAGGACCTATTAACTTATAAATCACTCACGTTTAGTTTGAGTGATTTATAATAAGTTTAGTCTTTTTTTTTTATTGTGCCACCCCCCCCCCGATGTTGTAGTGGAGTGTTCCCTCCTAGTGCTCCTACATGACAGCCCACTGTACACGGATAAGAGTTACAGTAGTTTTGCATGCTGACTGGATGAAATTGTAGGAGCGATTTATAACGGCATTTATAAAATGGCAGAACAATATTCTACTAATTTCATTGGTGGAGAGAGATCAGCGGACCATGAATTAAATCTCTTTGAACACACAGTCAGCTACTAAATTTTGTTTTCCTGCCCCAGAAACCTCCTTACTGAACCTATCACTAATCCTCCAAACAGAAACTAAAAAAAAAAAAAAAATCCAGTGGTCACCATAATGAAGATCTTAGCCTTTACTGCACTGAAATTTAAATGTAATTTTTCTTAAACATTTCACATTTTTTTTTTAAAACTAACTGCATTGACCAACTTGCATCATAAGCCAAAACATATCTCACAGGTTAAATAAAGCATTTGACCTCCCAACTGCTAAAAGTAAACTGTGAGGCCTCTACACAAGAAACATTGATTTTACCCATTGCATCGCTACAGCACCAAATACAGATGGTTTCCTCTCATCTTTGTGCAAAAAAGTCATCTGCCTTTCACAAAAAACAAATGAAAATGTACTTTTGTCATCTAAGTTCCCCAGTTCTGCTGCTAGAAATTGGAGGGGATTTGGGAGTCTGACTCATGACGTGGTAAACTTATGGTCCTCTCCTACTGGAGGGGTGGGAGTACCAGTCAACAGCTTCTAATCAGCACACCACTGAAATAATTACTATGAATATTACTTTTAACTCCCTTCCCTCTCCTTAATCTCTTTGTGTCTCTCTATGCTAAATGTTTTATTATTATGGGGTTCTTTACAGGCACATTGACATGTTACTGCTTTAGTTTTTTTGCTCTCCACATCACACAGAAGGTATTGCAACTTTATATATGTCCCCACTCCCATATTGATACATTTGCACCTTTTCACAGCCTTTCTCTGTAACTGATGGCACTGCAAACTGTGTACTTTTTTTATCAGATTTACCCTGTTCTATTAGATGTTCATTTCTTTGCCAATGTATGTTTCAATATATTGTATTTCCACTGTCTGTATTCTTGGTTGTAACCTCCCGGGTCACACCTGAAAAAAGGCATTTCATTGCCTAGTGTGCCTACCTGGTAAACAAAAGCTGAATAAATAAATGATGTTGCTTCAGCTGGGAATGACAATGGTCCGCTCTTGCTCCAGCATCCCATGCAAAACAATCCATCAATTCATCATGTAACACAGAACACATGTAAGGGAGGACTGGAGAAGGAGCAGGTGTATTGCCTGCTCAAAAGGCGAACTACACTGTTTTTGTTAGGTGTGGGCAGACTGAGGGTACAGAGAGTGGAGAAGGAGCATGAATATACCTGGCTCAAACAGCATAATGCACTGTTTCCTCACTCGAGTGTCTCAGGGCAGATGGATGAAGAGGAACAGAGCATGAATGAGAATATACCAAGCTGAAACAGCGATATACTGTTTTCTCATGAATAGGAATCTAAATCAAAGAGACTACACAGTAAAAAACAAGCCTATAATACTGTGTCTCTCCCATCTGCTGCTTGGTAGTTCTGACAGGCACTGTGGCTGAGCAGAGCATGTGGAGCAGTGGAGCTCTTAATGAGAGACAAGAGCAATTGACATGTTCCCCAAATACATGCTGTGGCAGTAAGAAACTGCAGAAAATTGCTCTGCTCAACCTGTGCTTCACCACTAACCACCAAAAACTACTCCTGAGACACTGAAACTACAAACAAGCAACCTACTCCATCCCTTGCTCTGCAGTCTGGTACACCCACGAAGTGCAACAGCAAAGCACTACCTGCTGACCACATACTGCAAAGTGCACTGTTTTATCAATTTTTACTGCTCTAAAATCCTTTTTGTAAACAAGAATTTAAAACAAATACTATATTATTTTAATATCAAAACACACTTTGTAAAGATTATTTTATCTCATTCCAACTGAGCCATTTTATGAGTGTGATAAGTCACTCCAGGGTGTGCATCAAAAGTATTTTAATGCACTTCCCAGGGACATAATGACACTTGGCCTGTGGGATCTTCCCTTAGCATGCCCCTGGGGCATGCATTAAAATCCTTTAATGCACGCCCTGTTGTGACTTATTACTTACATAATGATAAGCTGCATTGTTGGCAACATTATAAAATAAATAAAAAGCTTATTCCTGGATGCTCTTTGGAATAAAAAAAAAACAACTTCATATTTATTTTTTTTTTTTTTATGAACATACAGTTCAATTCCTGATGTAGTACATATCAAATAGGTTATACATAACCATTGAGGGTGCCACCTCTCTTAATACATGCAATTATAAATTTGTGCCACATCTATTAGATACGTCATGGAGGGATTACTACATATAAGTAAAAACTTTAACGTCCAGTAGATTGCTGTTTAAATGGCCCATGAGCGGCATGGTAATATCCCAAAACATTAAACATTCAGTTATCCCTAGTTATCCCTATTTCTAGCTCCTAAAAAGGAGAAATTATTTAACCATGCACATTACAAGTTGAAGTAACCTCAAGTGAGGTCTAGTTCCTCTTTGTAACTGAGGCTTTTGAATCCCCACGACTCATCTAGGCTACAAGCATTTTATCTACTGTAAACAATTATATTTTTCTTAATCAAAGAAAAGCTGATTAGCAACACTTCAACTAGTGTAGAACTACTTTACATAACTGTAATTCAATAAGATCACTCGTTGTTGGAATAATACAGTTTAAAGGCTCAAAAAGTCCCTTCTTCACCCAGCATATGAAGAAATTTTCAGTCGTCCGAAGTAGATTCCATGTGGCCCTGTGCTGATCAGGTGACTGGAGGAGTGGAAGCATTTTTACTTTTTGCTCCTTCCTGTTGTAGCTTGTCTCTTTTTGGATTGCCCACCTTTGTACCTGGTCTCTTCCTACACCTGTTGTTGCTTTCAATTTTATAATTATCTTCCAGTAGAATACTTTTATTTCAATAAGTTAGTATGGGGAATTCAGAGCTTCAGCCCAAAACCTCCATCTTGCTCGGGCTCCATAGCGCCCCCTTCCCAATGCTCTCTGGAATGTCTTATTTATACTGTAGGTTATGTCTCGCCATTGTAACAAGACGGCAGTGGAAATAACATGAGCTACAGTGCAAATAACATATTTCTACCACAACTGAATAACAAGGCAGAATAACTATTATTATTCTTTACTGTTATTCATTACTCTCATGTTATAAATAGGGGATATTCCATGGGTTGATCACAAATAACCTTTTTACTCACTCTAAAATGTTGTCAACAATGCTGGCTAGCAATAGGTGGTGAAGCTACAAGTGTTAAACTGCATTACTAGCATCATGAAAGTGTGAATAAAAAGTTTGCAGTAGAGCAGAGATCCAGCTAGTGCTGCTTTTGCTTCTATCATAAAATAAATGAGGTCCCCACCCTGGACAAACAAATATTTTAGACTGCCAAAGTCAGAGGGGGGAGTAGGTCAGATGAGATTTTACTTCACAGGGAATGCACAAAAATAAAATGGTACAGTAGTAGAAACAACAAGCATTTGTCAATGCCGAATGTTTGCTTGCTGACATTGGCAGTGGTAGTGTAGAAGTTACAGAGCTGTGTAATAGGAATGGCAGTGAAGTATTGAACTGAAGCCAACCCCACCACCACCCTGCAGAGAGTGACAGGCATTGGGGTATGCGTTTGGGTCGTCAGGCATAACGGCCACACCATTTCACCACATCCCACCCTGCAGACACTGACAAGTGTCACGGTGTTCCTTGGGGTCTTTGGCCCTTATGCGCACCCCATTTCATTAGGAAATACGGTGAGATGGGTGCGATATAGGAGAATGGGCTGAACTTTGGGGCCGAAGAGTCCAAGGCATACCTCGATGCCTCTCACCGGCTGCAGGGTGTGGAATGGTATGAGCATTACAGGCAAGAATCCCAAGTCACACCCCTGATGCCTGTCATTCTCTACAGGGTTGGGCGTTATGGTTGGAAACCCTAATACCTCAGGCATTCGTTGGTATTTTCACTCCAAATTTTCAACATGGTTTTTTTGTGACCCCACCTCATGAACAGGGGGAATATCAGTTTGTTAGCCGAAAGCTGCTTATGCACAGCGACTATGGCATTTAGCACCACAGGTGCAAAAACATTCTGAACAGGATGTAAAAATGACAGCTGTACTATTCATGGGAGGTGTAAAAATGGCAATGTTGCAAATCTGCAGTAAAATATTTAAAAAATGGTGAAGTCACGAGCGTACATAGAAACTGTGCAACGCACACCCGTAATATAATTAGGTTGGGGATTTTTTACAGCAGATTGTCAACTCAGGCATTTTGGTGCCTCCGATCATGAACAGTGTCACTGTGATTTTCTTTATCTGTGCCGAACAATGATTTCCCACAGCGACCACGCATCTCTGCGCTGAAAGTGTGAAAACACGCTTCAGCCATGTTGTGAAAAATGACAGCTGTACTGTTCATAAGGAAGTGTGGAAAAATGCCACTGGTGAAAATCTGGACTGAAAATATTACAAAGTCATGAACTTACAAGGTGCGTGGAAACTGCGCAATGCTCACTCATAACACAGTCATTTTATGGACTTTTGTCACCAAATTTTCAACATAGCCATTTTAAGACCTCTGCTCATGAACAGTGTAACTGTGATTTTCTTAATCTGTCCTAAACATTGTGCGCTACATGTGCGAAAACACATTTTGGGCGACATATGAAAAATGGCAGCTGTACTGTTCATAAGGAAGTGTAATAAAATGGCAATGTTGAAAATCTGGAGTGAAAATATTAAATTCGCAAACTTTCGAGCATGCATAGGAACTGCGCAACGCACACTCGTAAAACAGTCATTTTTAGGAATTTTTTCACCAAATTTTCAACATAGCCATTTTAAGACCTCTACTCATGAACAGTGTCACTGTAATTTTCTTAATTTGTCCTGTACATTGATTTCGCACACCGACTGCTCCATTGTGCGCTACATGGGCGGAAACACATTTTGGGTGAGATGTGAAAAATGACAGCTGTACTACTCATAAGAAGGTGTGGTAAAATTGCAATGTTGAAAATCTGGAGTAAAAATATTGAAAATTCGCGAACTTACGAGCCTGCGTAGGAACTGTACAACGCACCGCCAAAACAGTAATTTTTATGAATTTTTTTCGCAAATTTTCAACATAGCCATTTAAGACCTCAGCTCATGAACAGTGTCACTATGATTTTCTTAATTTGTCCCGTACATTGATCTCGCATACGACTGCGCCATTGTGCACTATATGGTAGGAAACATATTTTGGGTGAGATGTGAAAAATGACAGCTGTACTACTCATAAGAAAGGTGTGGTAAAATGGCAATGTTGAAAATCTGGAGTGAAAATATTGAAAATTTGCAAACTTATGAGCCTGCGTGGGAACTATAGCACTCAATAAAACAGTCATTTTGGCATTTTGCGCAAATTTTCAGCATGGGGTTTTGGGACCCTTCTCGTGAGTGATGTCACTGTCATGGTGTTGTCGGGCCCGAAGGGTGATTTCACGCAGTGACTGAAATCACCCTTCGGGCCCGAATAATGCCATGACAGTGACATCATTCATGACAAGGGGTCCCAAAAACCCCATGTTGAAAATTTGGTGCAAAAATTCCAAAAAATGCCTGAGATATGCAATAAAGTTGAAAACCCCTATCTAGCCCATTATACAGCTTACCGGCATTTCCTCAGTTCGCGGTCGGCTTTGAAGAGTGCAGACGTGTTCCCGGTCCACCGAAGATCGTCACGCTGAGCTCCGGGTAAGTATGGGGTGAGGGGGTGTGGGGAGGCAGGATGTGCAGTTGGTGGGTGCGGGTTGTGGGAGGGGGGCTGGGAGAAGCGCCTTGGGACCGTTTTTATTTTGCAGGTTAAAAAAAAAAAGATGATGTGGGATGTTTGCCACGCTGGGGTGGGCTCCCAGCGTGGCACAAGGATGGCTGGGGGGGCCGTGGAGCCGACGGGGGATTGGGCACCCCCATCGGCCATATGATCAGTTGCCACGCTGGGGTGGGCTCCCAGCGTGGCACCCAGTACTCGGGGGGGAGGTGAGGACGAGTGGAGCCGGCGGGGATTGGGCACCCGTCGGCTATTCTATGAGTTGCCATGCTGGGGTGGGCACCAAGCATGGCATGTGGAAAAACTTTGGGGGTGCACAACAAGCCGGCGGGATTGGGCACCCCGTCGGCTATACGTAAATGCGGAGGGCAGCACGCAGTATGCGTAAGGCGTCAGTGTGTGTAGGCGGAGTTGGCGCATGAGCAGGCGATATCTTATCGCTGCTCACTGAAGCGTAGTCTCCCTTTCAACTGTATGCCACTGCATTTTGGAGCTTGTCATAGACAGCTTCAGCATGCATGGCTTACAGAGGTCCCGCCTGCCAACACACTGACTGAATTGAAGGAGGAGGTGACACACCTCCGAAATCTCGGATGATGGCACTATGTTTCTTGCACATGCGTGCAAGCAAACATAAAAATGTGTTCACAGCAACAGCACGCATGCGACACACACACACACACACACACACACACATATGAATCTAAGCAGTGCACATGGCATGCATAAATAAACTACATGAAAAGAATATTTTATGATTTTGCTTTATTTACTTTATTTACTACAGTGCACAACCACTAAAGTGAGGATTACACTGGAAGGCCATCAGCAACAAAATCAAGTTTTAAAGAAATGCTACATTACAAATATCCCACATACCCAATGAATCAAAGAAAGTATTTGCAAATTACCATGAATATAACACAAAGGCTGGTTCAAATTTAAACAGTATAGGATGGTGCTAAAAGAGTTTATAAACATTCTATAAATGCTGACAATAAATAGGGGCACATTTTGCCCATGGTAGAACTCATAAGTATGCCACAAGTGTTATCTCAGCTTATGGAGAGGAAGGAACCTATATTGTGATCTCATTTATTTGCTCCATGGTTACTAGTTCAAAAAGAGCTTTATTAAGGTTTTAAGACAAACAAACAAATTACCCATGCATAACTCAGAATCATAAGCTTAGATTGTACTTGCATAATCAAAAAGAGTGCATGATACTGATATAAGGTTAATCTCCAGTAACTTGAACAGTGTAATGCGTAGGGGTAAGATAGTTTCTGATTTAGGAGGTGTCGGATCCTAAATGCCCACTGGGCAAGTACAGTATATGGGGACGATGTTATGCACAGAACCAAGGTAGTATTTTCTATTCTATTCACTAACTATGTACATTAAGACAGGCACAGCAAACATTGGTCTGCAGACCTGGTTTTATGGGGTTTGTTTTATTTAGTTTTTTGTTTTGGGGGTAGTAAGAAAAGTACGGTAACAGGTGGTAAACCATATGTCTTAAGCACTTTGATAGTAGGAGGGAGTCTATGAAGATCTTCTAGCAATGATACAATTTATCCATGGAACTACTGGCAAAATTAGACAACTTTTCATAAGTGGCCAGTTGGTCTATGGAGAGGAGTTATTCCTGGGAGGAAGGGCATTATGTCTTACACCATTGAATGAGTAGAAGGTTGTCTGGCCACTGCCCCAACAGCTGTGGCCCATTGGGCAAGGGGATCATGTTTGGGGATGTTCTCAGAGCAGCACCACAGCAGTAGGAGGGGCCCATCCACATGGAGCTGGGGACCCACTACCTGTTGGCAGATCCTTAAGATGTCTGTCCAGAAAGGTTATATAATTGGACATGTGCATGTGATATGATACAGTTGGATGCCTGCCTGACCACATCTCCAGCAGAGGTTATGGGACATAACGCCTCACCGTTTCAGTTAGAAGGGGGTCATATACCATCTTAATAAGTTCTTGTTCATGATAAGGTGGCTTCTGCCATCCCAGCAAGTGATATGGATCCTGTGCCAACTATGAGCCCATTGCAAGTCTGTGATATGTATCCCTAACTCTTGCTCCCATTTCATTCTTGCTGAGAAAGATGGGTCTGTGTGATTGTCTTTCATGGCCTTGTAAATTAAACTGGCCCAGCCTTTCCGGTGTTTGGTCCATGACAGTACAGGGAACGTCACCTCCCAGTACAAAGGCATCAGGAGGGGGTTTCCTCAAATGCATCACCACATCCTTGATCCGAAGATACCTCCAGAAATGATTCTGTGGAAGCTGGTAGCACTTCTTAAGGTTAGTGAATGAGTTGATGGCTTTAGAGCCGAGCATCAGAAGATCATGCACCAACCGGATACCCTGTGCCTCCTACAGGGTCCAGTGAATGGTGATGTCATCTATAGTTAGCATTGGATTATTCCACAGGGAAATGGCAACCCATGAACCTCTGTGTTTGGAAAGACTCTAGTGCACCTTCTTTCACTAGGTGAGAGATAGTGCTACAGGTGGTGGGACAAGGTGAGACTGATGATTGGTGGAGTATATCAGGACAGCTGGCATAACATTTTGGTTAGTGCAACCTCTATAGCCACATTGAAGAGTGAGCGGGGGAGGTTGAGAACCATTGCACAGTTTGGGCTGAAATGAACGTCATATGATAGCCATAAAATCATGTTAGGCCGCATCCCCCACTGCTCCAGCAATGCCGTAATTTCAACCTGCTGTAACTGGGGGTACATTCCCACAAAAAGTGTCCCATTGTCAAATCAGTTTTCTGGAGCCATTTCACAGGTATAAGGATGAGTAGGTGTGCCAATAGGTGAAGAAATTTTGGGGCCATCATATGTTTTATTGATTCAGTTTTTCTGGCTATGAACAGGTATAGGGCCTTCCATCTGTTTCGATCTAGTTGGGTGGATTTAAGTAATGGCTTGAAGTTTAGGGGTTATCATTTTTGCAAGGTCTTGATGGAGTTTGATCCCCAGGTAGGTGATGCTGTCAGGGGCCCATTTCCGGTTCAAATCTTTGGATGCCTCCGCTTTGCAGTGTTTATTTAATGGCATAATCTCAGTCTTGGACTGATTAATCCTCAGGCCCAAAACTGAAGTGATGGAGGTAAGAAGATGGATTATGCAGCTAGTGGCTTGTTATGGTAAGGAGGAGATCGCCCACATATAGGAAGGTTTTCTTGGAGTCCTTCCCTATTTGGATAAGAGGGATGTCCTGCTTCTCTCGAAGGGTGATGGGTAAGGGTTCGATGGCCAGGATGAAGAGTAAGGGGGACAGGAGGCAGCCCTGTCTTGTCATGTTCTGTAGGTTAAAGGAGGAGGAGGATTGGAGGCCATTGGTTAGCACCTTTGCATTGGGAGATGAGTATAATAAGCCCACTCAAATCCTGAAGGCTCTTTCTATACCCATTTTCTCCTGTGTTGGCAAGCAAATATGGCCATTCAACAGAGTCGAATGCCTTTTTGAAGTTGATGGTGAGGGCAGCCATGGGAAGGGAGAGAATGCGAATGCCAGATTAGAGACATCAGTGTCCTTAAATGGTTGGAACTGATGTGCCCTTTGATGAACCTGACTTGAGCTGGGTGAATCAGGCCAGGTAGGGCTACTTCCAACTGGATGGGCAAGACTTTGGCTAGGATTTTGGTAACCGCATTTATTAATGAAATGAGATGACGGTTGCTGGTAAGGTGGGGTCTTTGCCTTTTTTTGTCTACACTGTGATCACTGCTTCCTGCATAGTGGTAGATAGTGTTCCCTTACTTAAGGAATCTTGGAAAGCCCATAGTAGATATGCAGTGATATCCTCCCTGAGGATTTGATAAAAATCAATGGGGAAGCTGCCCCTCTGGGGGCTTTATGTGAGTTCATCACTCTGATGGCTTGCAATATTTCTGCCTCAGAAAGAGGAGCATCCAGGGTATCAATCTAATGTGGTGGAATTACAGGGCTAGGAATGCTATGAAGGACAGCATCTATGGTAGTCCTGTCAGGAGGTGTTGGGAATGCATATAGATTCTTGTAGAAACGGACCATTATCCTGTTGATTCTGTCTTGTGAGGTATCAAGTGCCATGGTAGCATTGGTGAGGCCCATAACTGTCTTGGCAGCTTGCCTTTTTTTGAGTCTGTATGCAAGCAATTTGCTGGATTTGTCTGCCCCCTTCCAATGCGTGTCTCATCCTTCTTAGAGTCAGTTCAGCTTTCTGCATCAGGTGGGCATTTAATTTATCCCTTGCTCTGATCAATTGTGCCAGTAATTTCTGAGGGGCCTGGCTGATATGAATGGACTTCTATTTGACTTCTAGGGCAGCAAGCTCTTTTTCTAGATTGGCTTGCTCGGTCATTCTTTTCTTAAGTCTGTTGGCTGTGTAAGAGATAATTCTACCCCAGATGGAGACTTTAAATGTCTTCCATAATGTGGTATCTGAGACATATTCAGTGTCACTGGTAGACCAGAATTGTTGAGCCTCTACCTTAAGCCACTGGAGGAATTGTTTTCCAGCAACAGTGGGTCAAGCTATCATGGGAGCGCTTTGGAGCTGATGGCCCCCACTTTAGGCATATCTCGATGGGAGCATGGTCCAATATGATGACTGGATGAATCTGGATACAGGAAATGCGATCATAAATGGAGTACAAGACTAGCAATAGATTAAGCCTGCTAGATGAGCCATAAGTGGTTGAAAAGCAGATGTAGTCCCGGACCCTGGGGTGGCAGGTACACCATGTATCAAGTAGCATATATCAGACATGAGTTTGCTGACCACCTTGGATGCCCTGGTATGTGTCTCAGCACTGCCCCTTCACCTGTCCAGTTTATGGTCCATGGTAAGGTTAAATCTCCACATAGTAATATGGGGAACTGATTATCATTGAATTCTGCTAGTTCTTGAGTCAGTGTATGGAAAAATGTTGGTATTAGGGGCATATACATTAGCCAAAATCAGGGGTCCATCTGGAGCTACTACTTTAGCTAGAAGCCATCTTTCAGCTTTGTCTGCAGTGGAGTTAATAACTGACAAGTAAAGGGTCTTATGAATGAGAATAGACACTCCTTTGTTTTTTTTGCCACTGCTTCACTGTGTAACTCTCCCCCCACCCACCCTTGCTTGAGCTTCACTGCCTTTTGGGATGTCAGTTTCATTTCCTACAGGTAAATGACATGGGGCGTCAATTTCTTTAGATGAGTTAGTACCTTTTTATGTTTATTAGGAGAGTTGAGGCCCCTGACGGTCCATGTGACACTATTAGTCTCCATCTGGATGCTTAAAACAGGTACAGTATATATGCAGAATTCGAGACTGAGACTCTTTGTCTCTCTCTAGTCCCCTCCCCCCATAGCTCCTTTGTGCTCAGACAATTACCCCTTGTGTACCATATCCCAGAACCCCCCACTTGCCATGCCTGTCTAAAACTACTTAACCTAAAAAAGAACAGCAAATACCAAACTGCGTAATATACAGCCATTAAAACATTTGTGCCAATAACCCTGCCCTTTCCCACAAATCAACAGATGATGCAGCTCTCACCTTGGGCAAGGGCTTACCAGAAGCCAATTTGCCAATGACCATCTCTGGATGTATACTAAAAAATAAGAACATACAAGTCCAACAGCAGATAGCCATGCCTAGTGGAGGTAGTCTAACTGCCCTCCCCCCACAATGGAGGACAGTTCTGTTGACTACCACTAGCTGCAGCTTGTCGGCTATAAATCTAGGAACCAGTAACTTGTGGTCGGTAACATCCAACTGTAAAGGGGTATTCCATTGTTGCAGTGATGCTGTAACATCAAAACCTACACAGTGACACAGTTGCAGTGACTGCAGTTGCGGTGAGTTGTTTTCTTAGCTGGCAGTATGTTGCAGTGACTGGTGTGTGGGCAGCAGGACTGTACATTTCTTCACTGTCTGACTGATGTGGAGTTTGTTATATTAAATGGGGGAGTGTGGGGGGCACAGCCCCCCACATGGAGAGTGCAGAGGGGAGCAGCCCCCATGCATTGATACTATAAAGTGTGGTGGTCAGTTTTGGTGTGTTCCGTGGTCATTGTCGGGATGTGTTGGTGTTGGGGACATTGGAGGAATTGTGTTGCTGTACGGGATGTCAGCTGGGATTTCTGTCGAAGAGGCTTGGTGGAATCCCATAAAAGAGAACCATAGAACTTCTGAACTGACCCTGTGGCCCGGATTAGTATAAGAAAAAAGGTTCCGGGGACACATAGTGGCTTGGAAGACTGCATTCTTCATCACACTATTTGTAATTAACTTTATACAGTGACATGTATTGTCTAATAAATCAACTCTCTGCTACATAGTGAGTTACACTTTGAGCTTCAGAGCATTGGCATCCTGACTGTGCTCCCAAGTTGATGGAGCACCTGAGAAGCCAGGGAAGGGCTCAGTGCTGATTAGAAAGTGCCTAAGATCAGACTGCCCTTCCGAGGGATTATCAAGGATCCTGGCACCTCTCCAGGGCACACAGAGCAAGCAACTGAAGATTTGAAAGAGATATAAGGCGAAGCCAGAATTTTGGGTCCCTCAGACACCCATTGTGGTATACACTTAGTGGGCCATGGGGGGGGAAGGATTATGGCCTGTGGTCACAGGGTCCGTACCACCTCATCCATTCATACACCCAAACTGGAGCACTGCGAGTGATGGGGAACATAAAGAGCATGCATACAGTATTGTGCAGACTAAGTAATATACAATTGGAATAGACAACCTGCCTATATATGTTCAAAGCATACACTAAATAGCCCTTGTGTCTTTAAAACATTGAAAGGCTGCCTTGCTTACTCGCTCAGATAGGGCAAATCAGCATAGCGTCCTGCCCCCTCTTTTATACCCTGCTGATGTCAAAGCAAGGGTAACATCTGAAGGACACATCTGAGTGCATATTTCTTTGCATGAGTGTAAGAAACAAGATCATTAAAAGCACCTCTCTGAGTCAGCCCTCGTTCTGCATCACCATCAGAGGCAGTGGCGTCATGTTGTGGCCTGTAGGCTCATCTGCACCAGAGGCTTCACTGGATGTGAGGGCTGCTGTCTCGGCCAAGGATCTTGTCACTTGTGGATTTACTGTTGGTGACCCCGACGTGGCAGACATGGAATGAAGCTATGAATAGTTCTCAGGTGGGTCTCTTAGGGCCTTGAAATGGTTGAGCCCATCTCCTGGGCTGGCAGGTCCCATTGAGGGCTGCGACTTTTGGTTACAGTTGCTACTATGGGAGCAGATTTAAGGAGATGGCTATCTCTGGTTACCATCCTTCCTCTTCTTTTTTTTGTTTCTATGCTGGGTTTTGGAGGGCAGGATCCAGGGATTTGTATTCATCAGTGGTAGTGGAAGTGATGAGCCAATCTTCTTTGTGCAGTGTTAGTGTTATTTGGGCCTGGCCGTGTGTCCACCTCCTGTGGGGAAGTCTCAGGCCTGTATGGTCAGGGTGGTGATCTGAGCTTCGCCAGATTAATTTGAGGTGCCAAGCATACGAAGTAGTCCTCAGCTGCCTCTGGAGAGTCTAGAAGCCTAGTTACCCTCTTTGAGGTGATCCTCAGTGCCGCTGGGTAGCATAGAGAATATTGAAGGCCCAGTTCTGTGCAGGCCCTCTGGGCTGTAGTAAGGGTTCTGCAGCATTCTGTGAGCTCCATGGAGTAAACCACAAAGATTTGGATCCTGTGTCCTTGCCAGGTAAGAAGTTGCATGTCCCTGACTGGCAACATTATTCCCTCCTGGTCTATGTAATGGAGGAAATGGACAAGTATGGGTTGGAGGTGGGATCCTGGAGCATGTTTGGAGGCTAGCAAGTGGTGGGCCCAGTTGAATTTTATCAGCTCAGACCAGCTGTGGTCTAGGATCTCAAGGAGATATTTTGGATGAAGCAAAGGGTGTTAGTTCCATCACTGCCCTCCTGAAACCAGAGAAACCTCAGGTTATTATACCTGCTTTGATGCTCTAAGTCCTCGATCTTTTGCCGCATTAGTTTGATTGTGCGGCCCTGGTCATGGATGTACTACATGATTCGCTCGCCGCGATCCTCAGTATCTGTTATACGTTGTTCCATTACATTAGTCCATCAGGACAGGGATATAATATCAGCTGCTGTATTTTGAGCTGAAACTTCAAGTTTGCTCATCATTTGTGGAGACATTGTTTTGCCTCTTGAAGGCTGGAGTCTGGCATCTGAGCCCCAGTGGTCACCATGACAGTGCCATAACAGCTTGTCAAACCTGAGGCAGTGCAGATGGATTGGTGATGCAGCACTCCAGATTTTCTACAGACTGAAAAAAAGGATGACGGATCTGTGCAGTAGAGGTAAGTGGTTGTCACCTTATACTAAAAGCTAAGCAGAGGGGGTGGTAATAGCACAGAGTCTGCAGGATGAAGTTAAGGCAAAGGCAGAATTCATAAACCAGGCAGCCATCCTCCAGTCAGGCAAGCCGCACACCCCTATTTGGGCCATGGTTAGCCTAAAATATGACAGAAATTCAAAAGACCACCAATGTCATGCATCATGTTAAGCATATGCATGGTGAGGTGCATATACTTCCCATGATGCTCTTCATTTGTTTATTCTCCACAGGTATGATGCTTGCATTAGTGGGGTATGTGAGCATTATGTAAGTCCTTATATGCAATATCTATGGGAATACCCTTGGGCAGGCAGGGTTAGGCTGACACACATACAAATATAGTCCAAGAGGGCAGAGCAACATTTCCACTTCCTTCCTGTTAGACCCATACTTCTTGTGACTCTAATAAGGCTTCTGGCTATGTGAAGCAGTCTTAAAGTATGAGTGAATAGTGTGTAAAGGCATTGTAAACAGAACCAGCCTCATTCACAGAAGTGACCTTGAGAGACACAGAGAGAGGCTCATTTACTGAAGAGTCTCTGAGGTGATCCCCCCAAAGCTATGATGAACAGACAGGCTTATTCACAGAAGAGTACTTGAGAAGTTCCCTGAGAAACAGACAGGCTCATTTACAGAACTATTCCTGAGATGTTCACCACATTCTCAGTTACACAAGTGTCCTTGAAAAAAATAATTTTCTTTCATTCCTAAACCAAAATATAGGATTTTAATTTTTTTAGGCATACCTGCTCACTTGTCATGCCCACCATGAAAACATTAAACAGCTTGGTGTAATATTATGCTGTATACCGTCAGAGACATACACTAGCACCATTCTAATACATCCACACTATGAATGTGCAATCAAAAGGTAACCACAGCAGATCTTTTATTTTTTTTTAATTTGGCAGATCCCTTTAATCAATCAAGTCATTAATTACAAAATTAGTAATAAAACCACTTTTAAAAATATCTGAGGGAATTAGCAATACACTGATGATGAACCTAAGGAAGTCAGAAATAAATACATGCTAAAAAGACTACAGTATATGATGAAATTTTAAAGCAGAATGAACTAGGTCAAGGCACCTCCCCAGCAATTTGCTGTGAACAGCAGAAAGGCAGGCCCATGTTTCATCATTTTTCTAACTCAGTTTATCTTTTCCCAGGGGAAGGGGAGCATGCATATTTGACCTCACAGGTTTCATTTTCAGGATCATGGTTAGGAGTGCAACCTTTGGATGAGGAGAAAACCAGATAATAACTACACCCCTAACCATGTTTCTGTCCCCACCTCTTTTTATGACTAAGTTCTACACTCTGACTCACTCGATTTATTCAAAATGGTTGTCCAGCTCTCATCATGCAAGATATCGTCAGATTATCAATCAATCAATCAATCAATCAATCACTTTATTTAACCAGGCATAAACACCATTGAGCAAGCTCATTTTCACGGTGGTCCTGGGCATTAATACAATAGAGTACACTTCATAAGATTACAATTATGGTGGACAACGGTGCAAAAAAAAAACAAACATTGTGAAGGTGCCGGTCAATATGGGCCTATATATACCGATCAACATAATTAACATGCAAAGTTACATAATGATAAGCTTTACTGAAATGAGAAGAGACAACAATCCCATATAGTCTACGCTATGTAAGAGCTCAGACCTAAATGATAAAAAATAAGGAGGTATTAAGAAATAGGGTAGAAATTGGGGTGAATCAGTAGGCAGCCAAAAGGGAGGCCAGAATAGGTAAAAGGTAGAGAATAGGCAGGGCCATCTTGGATTAAGGGAAATAGGCTTATAAGTCATAGGTTTCTGTTGTTAGGAATGTGGGGTGGATGAGATACTTAGGCGTAGGATTTGAGAGTGGCACCCGGGGCTTAGGAGTCATCGGCATCTGAAACAGTTGCATGATTCCTTCAGATAATCTGTTAATAGAGCTTTGAATGTGAAAATGCTCGTAAGTGAGGATAATTTTAATGAGTCTTACATAGTGTTCCAAAGTGATGGAAGTGAGAAGTTGATTGCTGCTGAGCCAAGGGTAGTTTTCACTCTAGGAATCTGGAAGCAGATTAAGGAGAAGTGTCTCAGGCCATAGGAACCTTTAGCCCATTTGAAGATGTTCGAGATGTATGCAGGGAGGTTATCAGATAATGCTCTAAAAAACCAGAGGACAGCATTCCTTTTTCTTCTAGTTGAGAGTGAGGTCCAACCCAAAACCTGGTATAGATGACAGTGATGTGTACTACGGGGTAGATTTAAGATAAATCTTAGAGCCCGGTGATAAAGGGTGTCCAGTTTGTTTAGTATCGTTGATGGGCAATGACTGTAAAGGAAGTCAGCGTAGTCCATATATAGGTAGGAATGTAGTTTGTACTAGTCTCATTCTGGCTTCTAATGAGAGTAGGTGTTTAATGCGATAGAATAAACCTAATCGCTGTCTTAGTTTTTTTGAGGTTTCATTTAAGTGGCACAGAAAGTTGAGCTTGTTATCCAGCCAGAACCCTAGGTATTTAAAGGTATTAACTACTTCAAGGGTTCATCTAAGAGTGTTCAGATCTGTGTGATATGGGACATCCGAAGTAGACTTTGGTGAGAGAATCATTGCTTTAGTCTTTTGGCGTTGAGAAGGAGCTTAGATCTCCATAGCTTTGACTTGTTGTAACCTATTGGTTAGGTAGCTGGTGAACCATTTAATGGCAGAACTATCAAGTCGATGTTACTCAGTGCAGTAAGCATGATGGTATGATCCACAGTATCGAGGGCTACTTAGATCAATGAAGAGAGCAAATACATGCTTCTTAGGTCCAAGGCCATTTGCCAGTCTGTAGTTACTTTGGCAAGAGCCGATACTGTACTGTGTTTGGCTCTGAAGCCGGACTGAGCTGGGTTTAGCAACTTTTGTGAATCAAATGTTCTCTAAGTTGGATGTTGACAATTTTTCAAGTAATTTAGAGAGGACGGATAGTATAGAAATAGGCTGGTAATTGTTCAGATCACTCGGATCCCCAGTCTTGAATAATGGTAGGATGTGGGCAGTTTTCCACAAGACAGGTAGCTCACCTTGAATCAGAGAGGTATTGAATAAGTGTGTAATGGGGGCAGTCAGATAGATATGGCCAAGTTTTAGGAAGTAAGGTTCAATATTATCTGCACCCGCCCTCTTTTTTGTATCCAGAGAAGGGAGGAGGTCCTCCACTTGCTTAAACGTAATTGTGAGGAAGCTGAAGGGGGTGGGATACAGTTGGTTATGGTTGTGATTATCAGTGAAGCCAACAGTGTAGTCTCTTGCCAGGCTAAGTTTGCAGATAGGTGAGGTGTCAAAGGCAAGGATTATGTCATGATTATTTTTCTGGGGGTTGTTTGATTTAGACTGAAATACTTTTAGTTCTAATTTCAGTGCAGATCAAGGTTGGGTAAGGGTGCAGAGAGGTTTTGGAGGGCTTTGTAATGTCAGAGAAGTCTATAAAAAGTGATAGTTAATCAAGCTTATAGTGTTGAATACCCTTACTTGTTTCCATGTTAGTCATGCATTTGATATGCTTGGACACATTTTTTATTAATTACCTAGGTTTCTGGTGCCTTCAAACCTAGGTTGTGTTCCTTTCACTTCTTTAGCTACAGCTCTTTTTCTTTTCTTATTCCTAACGCATTCCATGACATTAGTCATACTGTTCCTTGTTGTTCACCTGAATGGCCCAGAATGGTGTTACTAGAAAGTCTAGGTAGCATCAACACCAAGAGCAGTATCTACTAACAGAGAAAGAATAAATGTGGTTACATAGGCAATGAAATATTATATTATTAATCTAACAAAACATGAGTGCAGAAAAATCAGAATATAGGACAGACCCAAAAGTCTCAACAAGCAGCATATCTAGTTTGGCAGTTTGGCTCTGGGACAGACTTTGGCACAGGTCATGCAGTAATGAAGGGGCTGGCAGTATAGCCTAGACGTTAGAGTAACAAACTGTGAATGAGCTTCGTATATTTACCAGACTTGAGTTTGAGTCCCACAACATCCACTAGCATACTGTGTAACCCTGAACAACTCACCTAACCTCCCCAGTGCTCTCATGTTACCTGAAAACAAGCCTTGTGCCTAGTGGGCCTAACCTGGTTACCAAAAGAATAAAAGAAATATATAGAGAGAGAATAACAGCTGGGTAGGGGGTTATAATGAGAATGTTACACCCACCCAAAGTGTAGGATGCCACATAAACTCCGAGATCAGAGCTCAAGGGGTTTATTAAGGCATCCCACACCGAGGGTGTGTGTAAAATTCAAGTTTTATATCCCCTACCCAGCCTTTATTTTATATAATTGTTGGTGCTAATTTTATCACCACAGCAATTATACAAAACTAAAGACAGCTGCAGACTGGTTGGGTTTCAGTGTGGTCCACGACTTGGAGCAGAAGCGTTTTCTTTCTTTTTTTTCAGTCAGACACTTTTTTTTTAAGTCCGACACTTTACGAAACAAAACTGCTCGTTTGTTCAACTAACTTATCGCTGCTAAATTGGAATGCAGTGAACTGTGAAGTGGTGGTGAAAGGCTGATGGCACCCAGGAGAGGAAGATCACAGCTGGCACATGTGCAGAGCTAGGGAAACCGGGCACATGTTCGCTGTTATAACCAGCTGGCTATAACAGCGAAATTACAACCTGGTTTCCCTTTGGGGAAAAAATGAACATCCATTATTATATATATGTAACAGAACAAAAGAAAAGCAAAGAAACCTTTACCTCTGTTAATTGCACCATGCCATGATCAGGTGGCAGTTGGCACCATGCTGAATCAGACATGCTGCATGTCGGGACTATAACTGGAAAATAGGAACCCATATAATGGTATAAAAACTGTTTCCTATAAAAGCAATAAATGACAACATTAAAAATGCAGAGTATAAATAATTAGGTTAGTTTACTGTTAATTGTCTTAAAGGGGAACTGTCAGCAATATGAGCCTCACATCCAAGTGTGAAGCTGATCCCAATTGACCCTTTGTGTGCAAAACACTTTTTTACCTAATGATTACTGCAATGTAGTAGATTGTATCAAGCTAATTTCATTGATTTGTAAGCTGACATTTCCTGAAACCAGATATGCCAGACTCCCCTCCAGCTGACATCAGAGGAGAACTGCAGCAATGGGAGATTCAATAGTCTGTAGTGAATGTCAGAGTTGTTTATAAGCTGTATTACTTGGTATTACTTGGTATGAAAGAACAGAAGAAGGCCAGAGCCCATCAAGACTGTTCCCCACACTATGTGGGACATTATTTATCTATTATCCTTCAACCAAACATCTAATTTGTTTTTAAAGACAGTGGCACTAGTTGTCTCTACCAATTCTTGTGGCAAGGTGTTCCTTGCAATGGATGCTCTTATTGGAAAAAAGTTTCCCCTTTTGCTGGTTTTATAAGTTTTTACTTCAAGCTGTTTATTATGCAGTCTCAGAACATGTCTCCTTTTGGAGAGTGTTAGACCACATTTTTCCATTAGATCTGGTGAATTTATTAAATTAAAAACCATAAGCATATCACCTCTTAATCTTCTAGTTTGAAGACAGAAGAGATCAGTAGCTTTTAATCTGTTCTGATAATCCAAGTTTGTTAATCTTGGAATCATTCTAGTTACTCTCCTTTGAACCTGTTCAAGAATTGCTATGTCTTTTTTTTGGTTTGGATTCCAGAAAGGGGAACCATAGTCTAGATACGGTCTAATGTATGCCCTATACAATGGAATAAGGCATTGTTCAGTGCGATTAACAAAAGTGCGTTTTATTTGCCTCAAAAGTCTGTTGGTCATGCAAACAGTTCTAACACAGTGATCATTTGATGTAAGTTTATTATTAACATATATCCCTAAATCTTTTTCACAAGTTGATGAGTGAAGTGGTAGTCCATTTATATGATATATCGTTTTTGAATTATTTACACCGAAATGCACTATTAAACATTTGTCTTGATTAAACTGCATATGATTTTCATTTGCCCAAAGTGTTAATTTTTCCAAAACCTTCTTTAATGCAGAAATATTTTCTTGATTATTAACCTTGCCCCCCAATTTAGTATCGTCTGCAAATTTAACCATGAAGTTATTTGGCCCTGTTTGTAAATCACTGATAAAGAGGTTGAACAATGTTGGTCCCAAGACCGACCCCTGTGGTACATCACTTGTCACACTACCCGAATCAGACAAGATATCATTAATTCTGAGGATAGGGACTTTGCAAGAAGCAAACTAAGAGCTTTGAATATGGGAGCATTTGCCTTTTAAATTGTGTTCGTGTTTTGGGCTGCCCTTGACTAGTGTTGCCACCTGTTTGGTTTTTGACCCAATAATCTGGTTTTCAGGTACCTTATGTGGTCATCTCCAGGGAGATATGTAACTTATGCCCACAATCGGGTGAAGGGGCATGGTCACTGGACCACCAGGGATCATGTGAACATATGCCCATGATTAAGCAATGATTAGCAGTCCACTGGACCACCAGGGTTTATTCGACATATGCCCGCGATTGGGCGGGGGGCGCGACGCCCCCTGGGCAGAGGGCTCGTGGACTGTGTTCTGGGTGGTCTGGTGGCCACCCACAGCAGGTGGCTGCCGTGTTGCACCTTGCAATACTGCAGCTTACCTATGGGTGGCCAGGACTTACTTCTGGTTTCACCGGGCATAACCTTGTCCCCCCCCATGTGGTGCAAGGGGGGTATGTGCCAGCATATGCGTCGCACATTCCGGGCTGAATATTGAGATGTGCTGCATATGCATGGGCACACCCCCCGCACTTGTGCTGCATACATTACTGGTGTGCCTCTTCGCATGGGGGGTTGCACAGTGCAACCTGCCCCTTTGAATATCGCACTGGGGTGCATTGGTGGGTTATGCATGGCGCAACCCTGTTGCACCATGCATTACTCCTTTGAATATCCCACCCAAAAGGTAACTGCTTCCTTAGAATCCTGTACCCTTTATCTTTCAATAGTATCTCAATATCTGAGGGGTCCCAATCAAGAAACTGGAATTAAGATTTAAGAATTTAGACAAGCATATTATTGAAATTCCTGTGAGAAAGTATGCCCAGAGTCAGACATGATAAAAATCCTTATTTCTTCTGTTATATGTTTTTTCAAGTTGTTGATATTTATTTTAAAGGAAGAAATCTATTTTGCAAACCACCGATTCTGTACAAAAAATAATTCATAATGCTGCCATTTCGGTGTTATGTACCTTTTTCAAAGATATGGTGGTCTATATGAGACATAAATATCAAAATAAATAAGTTGTTAATTTGAAAAAAAAAACATTTCCCTTTTTTATAGATCAGTTTTAATTTTTTTCATCTATCTGGTTGATCCTGCATTTAAATTAAAAAACCAAAAAACAAAACCCTTATCTGGTTCGTTCATACTCTGCTTTGGCAGCTTCCAATGTTTGCGCTGAGTGGGAAAGGGTCCATGCCTGACTGCTTACAGTCAGATATAAGGGTGATCGGGTGATCATGCTGTCAACTGTAAGTGTGAGTGTGTGTGTGTGTGTGTGTGTGTGTTTGTGTGACTCAGGACTCTGGATGGAAAAAGATTGCTCTCCAGCTATTATATAAAATAAATGATGGGAAACACTGTGACACTCAAATTTAATGCACATCCTTTGTGTGGGATGCTTTAATAAACCACTCAGGCTTCACCCATGGGGTTTATGTAGCATCCCACACCTCAGCTGTACATTAAATTCTCATATCACACACTTCTCCATCCTTTATTCTATATTTATGAAGAAAGAAAGAATGCTGGCTCCTGATTGGCAAAGAAGGACTTTCAGCCAGGCCGTTATCCTAGCACAATAGCCTGGCTGAAAGTAACATGCTTAAAAAATACATGCAGTTTACTAAAAAGGACCCATTTCATAATTGCAATAAGGCACTCCAAGGGGTGCATTATGGTGGGCTAACGGTCCTTCTCAGGTGGTGGAAGTACTCAGTTTCACCTCATCTTCAACTCACCTGAGGTGGGCCATTACTCCACCATAATGCACCCCCCTGTCATGCCTTATTGCTTAATTATATATAGGTGTGGACACAAACTCCATTATATAAATACTGAACCACAAAAACTTTATAATCAGTCACCTGTTTCAGATATTGCTACCATTACATTACTTCTCAGTCCCTCACTAAGGACCACCACCATGTTTACTGGAAACTTTTCAGAAAGCTGCTAGCTGCTCCTATTAGTGGTGATGTTCCACATCAACGTTCATGTCACGGTGTGCTGTCCATGGCAATGACCATGGCAACAAATTCAATTTCAAATTAAATTTAATTTATCAGAAGGCAAATTGAGAGTAAACTCTTTTACAGTTGTGTCCAGACATAAAACAAAACATAACATAACAAACAATACAAATAAGATTTGTTTCAGCATACTGCACTATATACTCTAACATTATTAAAAAAATCATCTATAACAATCACAGTGACTGCACAGCAGTCTATTAAGTATTGACTTAAAACAAAAGATAGGTAGAAGTGAAGTCAGTTTTATCTTTTTCAGCAATTCAGTCAGTGTACGAGGTACAGATGCAGTGAGAGCGAGCCCACCATGTTTTAACATAGAAACATAGAAGATGTCAGCAAAAAAAGATCTCTTGGCCCACCTAGTCTGCCCTAAAGTCCCTACCTACTGTGCTACCATAGACCCTAATTGATCTTTGTCCTTAACCCCCCCACCAGCCTTGTTACTAAGGTCCCCCTGTGTCTAGCCCATGCATGTTTGAAAACTGTTACCATTTCAGTATCCACCAGCTCTGCTGGGCGGCTGTTCCAGGCATCCATCACCCTTTCTGTGGATAACTATTTCCTCACATCCCCTCTAAGTCTCCCCCCTACCAGCTTCATATCATGCCCCCACGTCCCTGAGTATCTTTTTCTTTGCAATATGCCACCCTTCTTTACCTTATTGATATCCTTGAGGTATTTGAATGTTTCTATTACATCTCCCCTTTCTCTCCTTTCCTCCAGTGAGTACATATTTAATTCTCTGAGTCTTTCCTTGTAGGGCTTCTGATGCAAGCCATGCACCATTTTGGTTGCCCTTCTTTGTACTGCTTCCACCCGGTCTCTATCCTTCCTGTGATGGGGTCTCCAGAACTGGGCACAGTACTCCAGGCATATCCTCACTATTGATCTATATAGGGTAACACTACCTCCTGCTGCTTGTGATACCTCCTCTCTATGCACCCCAGTATCCTACTAGCCTTTTCTACTGCCTCATTACACTGCTTTACTACCTTCAGGTCATCAGATATGATGACCCCCAGATCCCTTTCCTGTTTTGTTGTTGTTAACACCCCCCCAAATGATACGTAACTCTTGGATTTCTGTGTCCCATGTGCATAATTTTACATTTTTTGGCATTGAAGCCCAGTTACCAAATCCTTGACCAGTCTTCCAGTTTTTTTAGATCTTCCTTTATTTTCTGCATAGAAACATAGACTTTGATGGCAGATAAGGACCACTTGGCCCACCTAGTCTGCCCATTTCCCTACCTATTGGATAAACTGCAGATCCTAGTTAACCAACAACCTACTTCCTCCTACCCCCCCACTATAATTGTCTTATGTCTGTCCCATGCATTCTTAAATTCCCCCACTGTTTTTGACTTCTCAGGAAGTAGGCACTAAATAATGAGAAAGAGTTTCTGATCTGAGACTATGTTTGTTAGGTGGCTTAGATTGCAGCAAATTCAAAAGGTGAGACGGAACCATACCCAGTATGAATTTGTACACAAATATGTTCCAATGTAACTGCCTCCAAGCTAATAAGGAGACCCAGCCAACCATAGCATGAAGACTGCAGTAGTGTGTTTTCCAAGGGAGACCAGTGATAAATCTAATGACACTGTGGTATAACGGGTCAAGTGTACCTAATAAGGTGGAGGTAGCTTTTCCGTATACACAATCCCTATATTCCAGTTATGTCAGAAATAAAGAACTGACCAGCTGTTTACAAATTATTAAGCTGAAGTGTGCTTTGTTCTTATGAAAAAAGCTGATACATATTTTTTTTAATTTGGTTGATAAATTCTGAATGTGAAGGCTAAATGAAAGTTGGTCATCTGGAAACATTCTTAGATATTTATGAGTCAGCCTTGTCTATTACTGTACCCTCTAATGATTTTCTAGAAAATGACGACATATTTGCCCATTTTTTATTACTAAATAACATCCACACGGTTTTCCTGACATTAAGCAGTAATCTTAAGTCATTCAACGCCTTCTGAGTCATGGTAAAATCTTCTTCTATTGAAACAATTGCTATGTTAGGGTCTTTATGCTGTGTATACTAGATTGTGTCACTGGCATTTAAAAATATGTTTGATGACAACAGGGCTCCTCGACAGTGTAGCAGCTACTTCACAAAATAAATCTCCCGTTTTTCATGTTTTATTAAATTAATAACTGATGTAAACAAAACACACATATACACAAGGTCCCTGTGTATAGCATAAATGAAATATGCAAAAGAGACCTTGTAAAAAAAATGCTTCATTTCGAATTGAGCTTTTTGCCCTTAGGCACATCTTTTGTGGCTTACGCCACTCATGAGGCTATGCAAGGTCAAACAGCTCCACTGAAAATAAATCATTTATTCCACGGATCCCTGTTGCATATCCTATCTATAGCTATTTATATATATATATATACTTACAGATTCATGGTTACTTATTTGTTCCTGAAACTGCTTACATATAAAGGGGCTGTGTTCTCTATTAAGATACAATGTTTTGAAAAGCTTACCCTTTGTCCTTTCTCAATGCATTAGCCTGTTGAACTGCACCCAATCTGAAAGTGATTTAAACCAATGGCTAGTGTCACTGATCAGCTGGTTTTGCTATGCTCAAGCATGGGAGTGCTTTCATTCAGTAGAAGGCAGCTAGCCCTGGAGGATGGTGGGTTGTGTCAGTCATTTTCTTTTTCTGCATTGCATTCTTGAAAGAGGAATTGGGTGTGGGGAGGAGAGGAGGCCTGGATGGGAGGGTGCTGTTGGGGGAATATTTTATTTATTTATTTATTTATTTATGTATTCAAGTGTTTCACCAGGAAGGCATGCTGAGTGGAATTTCTCATTTCCAGATGTCTCCTGGGGGGAAGGGAAAGTGGAGGTACAAGTACAGCTTTGCAATGGTACAATTTTTATAGGCAATAATTGTATTCAGTACAAAATAAAGATACATGAGGACATGGTAAGTACAGTACAACAAATTAAGGTATAATGGACAGATACAAATAAGCGTAGGAAACATAAGCAGTTACAAGCAAGGAAGTGAACAAGATAATAACAATAACTGAGAACACACTGCAAATATTTATTTGACAATTAAGGAGCGCTGAAGACAGCGAGGTGGGCAGATTGGTTGGTCCCTATTGTGGGAGGATTTTTAATATAAAAAAATGAATCTGTGGGTGCTGAAGGGGAGTAGGGTGGGATTAGGATTCTAACAGAGGGTTGGGGAGAGAAGTGTGTGCTTTTTAAAGAATGGATTGGGGAGGAGGGTGGGGTGCTTCTCTTCTTTTTTTTAACAAGCACATGAACTATGAAAATGAATAACAAATACCCAAATATCTGTGTGCCTGAATATTCAGAATAAGGTATTTTCTCAACCCTAGTGTCCGGTGGTCTCAGCCTTCCTGATAGCCTCCAGTACCCCCATTAATGTCAACCCACCCCCATCCCTGCTGTTCCCAGATGGCAATCATCACCCCCTCTCACCTCCCTGACTGGCCATCATCTGCCACACACAGTTCCTGTATCACTATATATTGAGTTATAACAATACAAAACCTATGGTAGGGGACAAACTAAGTTTGCTTAAAACTGTACAATGCATGCATGGGGACTTTTTATTCCACAGAATGTTTAATTTACTCATAATTTTGTTATTTATCATGCTTTTTTGCACCAGACTTGGGTGCTGTCTAAGGGACCTTCATGACATAATTATTGGGGACCGATAGCTCACACTCAAATTGAGTGTTTAGTCTGTGGGGAAGTGCCAAACACCTGCTTTGGGTTGGAGTTACCAATCATTAATGTTGTCATGGGGAGGGGGAGGCATAGGACATCACCAAAGTTTGGTGCAAATCTTTGACAAATGACAAAATTATGCATGAATTATACATTTTGTGGAAAACACTATCCGAATATATGTGTGGTACAGCTTGAAGCAGACACAGTGTTTTTCCTTCCACAAATACTGTATCACTGTAGCTTGGTGTATAGTAATACAGGAACTGTGTGTGACAGAAGGTGGCTGTCCAGGACAGTGAGAGGATGGAAAGTTCTGGTCATCATCTCTGGGCTATGGTTGGGGGCATTGTTAAGGGTACATGAAGCTACTAGGAGAGAGGGGGGGAATTCATATGGGTATTCAGTAAGGGTGGGGTACCGCTAGACACCAGGAAATGAATTCTTATTTTTATGGGGATCAGGTAAGACTGGGGGCACCAGTAGATGCCAGAAAATGAATTCTTATTGGGGTCAGGTGAGTGTGGGGAATGGATGCGATTTTTATCTAAACATATGGCAGCAGTGCTGCGGTGGGCAGGGGAGCACCAGTTTATGCACTGACAAAAAAAAAGTTTTGGAAGTGGTAAATTGCTCTGCCCAAGAAGCCTTTTGAGGCTTCCAAATATCCATATTCATCATGCCAGTGCACCTTGCATGCATGTGCAGCTTGGGAGGGGGCTCAAACTGGAGGAAGAATGTGGTGCAGTCACTCTAAAAATAAATGTACCAGGAGCAATGGGAGAAAACTGTGGGGGAGATGCAGCCATAAGGGGAAGCATAGTCGAGCCCCCAGATAACACAGGGTCAGGTTTAGGAGTAGGTTGCCAAATCCCTGCAGCTGACTCATCCCACCCTGCTCCCTGTAATACTGTGTCCAACTTCCATTCGGGAAGGGGATAGTCAATTGTGTAGAGGCATCTCTGGCCTTTCTGCAGACCTAGGGAGGAGTAAACAGGAAGAGGCATGCAATCTGCAATTGCAGTGGGAACTTCCTATTGAACATCTGACAGTGAAGAATCGGATTGTGGGGTGCAGAGCATGCTGGTGGCAGACAGTGAAATCAGCTGCAATGGAACAGTATTGTCCACTGAATTAGGAGGTTTAAAGGGAAAAGGATTCCGATTGGGGGTGCAGGAGAGGGGGACTTCAGTTCTGCATCAGGAGCAGTAGGAGCACACCCAGAAAGGAGTGGAACAGCAGCTGCAGATTTGTGCTAACAGGGCAGCTGTGGCAAGTGCTTTGATGATAGTTCATCATCAAGTGCAATAGGTGGGTCCTGTTTGTCAGTTGTGGTTGGAGAAACTGTCAGTGAAGAGGGAGCAGCGCCTTGCTGGTAAAGGAGTTCTCTAGCTTTTGCATTATGGATTTCTTCTTGGTCCAACAAGGAAAGCAGATGTCTTTTTTCTCTTCTAATTCCAGTTGTAAACATGTGTCCATGTCTAGAATCTGTAGAGGTACAATAGGGTCAGGTAGCAATGCAGTTGGTTGAAAAATATCCATGGTCGTGTCTGTTGTTGAAGCAGGCAAATCTGTCATCCTGGGTAAATCCATGGAAAAGTTAACCTCTGGAAAAGCCTACAAGGGGAAGGAGGCTCACTTCTCTAAGTCGATAGGTGCAGCACTGGTAGATATTTGGTCCACCATCTTGCTGACAGACAGAGTCTCTCCCTACTGCAAAGAGTAGGAAAATTTGTTTTATTGAAATCATACAAAATAAACATAGGTACAACTTAATACAATCATAAATGTCATTTTTACTCTGATCTGTCACAAATGTAATCAGGGAGAAGGTTCTCTCGGGCATATTTTTTGGGACTGCCCCCCCATCCAGAACCTTTGGGTAGAAATTCAGGATAAAGCTGATCCTTTGTTAGGTCTGGAAGACCTCTTTACTCTGGAAATATGCCTTATTGGGGACTATTCCAAGGTCAAGGTTAGAGTGCGTAGATATCATATAGCAATGATTGCAATGACATTGAAAAAGCTTGTATTAAGGCACTGGGTTGATGCACTAAAGCTCACTTACACAGAGTGGCTTCAAGACCTTTTGTTTAATTTGAATGTGGAGCAGTTCAAAATAGTTCCAGGGTACTCTTCTTCCAGATGCAAAAAAAATTGGGTTGGTATGCATACAATTTACATGCTTCAAACTGGTGTTCACTTAGTTTAGGGAATCCCAGGATAGTACCTCTCCTTATTGTATACATATGAATACCCCTTTTTGTACAAATCAGTACAATGCTCTTCTTTGTGTTGCCCCTTGATTCCTGTATGGATTGTTCTAAAGACATCTAAGCCAAGGTGGGGTGGTAAGGGGGGGAGGGGAGCATTGTAGAAGTTTTGGGGGATAGTAAGTGGGAGGGTTTAGGTAGAGGGAGGTGGGTGGAGGGGGGGAATGTCATTTTTGTACAAAAAAAAAGAACAAAAGAAAAGGAAAAATGCAAAACATGAACAATCTTGTAAGTGTTTCCTTACACTCACTCACAATAATAACAGAAGAAATTCAGCTACAGTGATTATTTTTGTTTTGAAATCATACTATAGTCATACATATATAATAATCTCTTATGAAACTTCATCTGTACTTTAAGTGACTGGATTATCTGAGTCAGTAGCCCACGACTTGTTTCTCCATGCCTTATTTAATTCCTGTTCTGTTCTGTTACGATATTCTGCTTGATATGTTCTTTGTATTTCATTAAGAATTTTCCTAATAATTCTTCATAGGTAATTACTTTCTGCTGCAGAGTGAAAAAACATATAATATTCAAAATGTGCCACTTCAAAACGGTTAGTAAGACATTCAAGGTACCCCTCTCCCACTTATTCCAACTAGGTGGATAATGGCCATAAATAAGTATATCATAAGTAATTAAAGAAACCAATACTTCATTCCATGTGTTGGCCACATACATCCAAAATTTTGCACTATAAGAACAGGAAAAATATAAATGTTGTAAAGTCTAGCTGTTGTATACATTTGGGCCTAGAACAATATCTTTCTGTCGGTTGTTTATTTTATGGTTTGCTTTAATAATAAGCTTTTTATGACAGCATAACCAGTGGATATCTTGCATTTTAGTGGGGATCATTTTTAATCTCAATAATTTGTGAAGTGAATCCAGATGTGTGCAAGGGAATAATGGAAAGGTAATTTGTTTGGTGAAGTGTCTCTATTACTACATTTATAAATATATTTTCTTGACTTAGTAGTCAAAAGCTGACTGTTATAGTCCATTGTTTCGGTTTCACAAAAACATCTCTTAAGTATTTTGGGGATATTAATGATTTCCGAACTACTGCACCTTCAAATGTCCTTGATCCTAGGACGTAAACCATGTAGCTATAGAAGAAAAAAATATATCCTTCCAAATTTTGTCTGATATAGCCAAGAAAGGTGTTATGTTAGTAGAGAAAAAAATAGTATAAAAAAATAAAATTGGGTTAACCATGTCTAATCTGCCTTTCTGTTTCAGTAGATAAGCAATGTTTCTTTTTATAGGGTTTAGTCTGCTGCCCCAAACAGCCTGAAAGAAAACACTTAATAATGTGGTCTCCATACTTTTTGTGGATGAAAAGATTGCTGCAACATATAAAAAAATAGGTACCAGAAAAGTTTTAGTCAGGTGTATGTGCTTAACTTTCCCAGTTCGATGTGATAATGGCGGCTGCCTAAAGGCGAGCTGCATTATCACGACATCAGAGAGGCAAAAACATTTTTGGTGCTCTGACATCCTCGAGTGCAGGAACAATGGTGCGGGGACTTACAATTTCATGCTTTCTATGGGGGCTACCCCCCACCACGAGGGGCTTTGCCTCGCACCACCCTACTAAGGGATTCTTAACTCCAGGGGGGTGCATGTCGGGGGGTGCGAAAGCATGAAAAATAAAGTTTCGGGCCAGGCACAATAAACTTGCACCAGCGCCCAGACCCAAACTCGGTACCTCACCCACCCCAACCACAGGCCAATCCCTGATGCCATGGTGCAGCTTGGCAACCCACCACTGCGCCATCCCCTCCACCCCCTCCCAGCCCACGCTCACCGTGCTCTCTCCCCCCCACTGCATGTACGTATAATGACATCCTATTTCTAGATTCGCCCAACCCCACATCCAGTCACCCTACCCTTCCCATTACCATTTGGGCTTTCGCCCATAAAGCGTCACCATTTTGGACATTGCCCTTGTGCATGTGCCCACATCACAGGCTACCAACTTTCACTAATGGCCATCTATTCCACCGCTGTACTATTTGTTTTCCCTGATTTATTTTGCTTTCCCAGTTTAAAATATCCAGTTGTACTTGTCCGTATAAGATCCCTAAATTTTTTATGGGTACAGGTGTTACAGTTATTCCCACTATCTGAGATGATTTAGGATTTGTTTTCTGAAAACACCTCCCAATACAGTTGTTTTTATTTAATCTTGCTCCTGAAAAAGCACCGTATTTCTGACATAATATTAAGACATTCTCTACTGATTGTTCATCCTGTGTCATGGAGCTAATATCGTCTGCATATGCTAGAGTTTTAAGGGGGAGGGGAGTTACCTTCACATATGACTGGGAGAATAGTTGGGGCTGAATTAATAACTCTTATCAAGGGGTCAATACAGAAAACATATAATAAAGGTCTTAGTGGGCACCCTTGCGTTACCGCTGATTTTACTGGAATGAGCAGGACACCCCACTCATTGATCTAAGGGGTTACAGTAGCTGTACAGTATAATTTCTGTAACCAATTAATACATTTGCCAGGGATTCCATAATTCTGTAAAACATACCATAAATAATCATGATTTACAGACTCAAAAGCTTTTTCTTGCTCCAGAAAGATTATGAAACTATTCAAACCTGTTATGTTATCCTTCTCAATCACTTCTCTCAGAAAGATCAGTTGGTCTGTTAGTTCTCCCTTTTACAGAACATGGTTACTCTGGAGTAATAAGATATGCAGCTACTTGCTTCAGCCTACTGTGTAAGATGTTTGCCAACATTTTGAAATCTACGTTTAGTAGACTGATTGGCCTGCAATTATTAATATAATTCCTGTTCCCTTTTTTATGTAAAATAAATTAGAGTTCCTTCTGCCATAGATAATGGGATATGTGCTTGTTATAATAGGAAGTTGTAAACAACTGCTAGTTCATGTGCTATCTCAGTGCCAATGAACGTGTACATTTCTGAATTTAATCTGTCTTTTCCTGAAGCCTTCCATTTTCAAGAGCTGAAATTGCCAGAGTGGCCTTAGCTGCTGTGATCTCTGCATCTAAGGGTGCTAAGATATTCTGAGGACATTCAGGTATTTGAAAGTTTTTGAAAAAAATATTTGTATTTTTATTTATTTATTTAGTACTAGGATTATAAATACCTTTGAACCAGAGGTTCATGTACAATGGTTCTGCGTCAGCAGAGGGTACAACACAGAAATAGTAGCAAATACAATACAGATTTTAGAAGTGATACAGCAGTACAATACCAGAGACAAATAATGAGGTGCAATTAATAAAGAACAGGTATACACACAGCATGCATGGATGAAAATGAGAACAATCCTAGGGGTGAGGGGAGAGAAGCTAGGGGTGGGGAGCAAGGAGTGGGAGATTAGGCAGTCAAGGATTTTAAATTGTCATAAATACAGACAGCAGAGATGGATTAAGTGCTAGGAAGCAGGGGTGGGGGGAGTGAAGAGACCAAGGGATGGGGGCAGGAGGCGGTACAAGGGAGGGTGAGAGGGGATGGAGGGGTTAAGGAGAGGACAACAAAGGGGAAGGAGAGGATGGAGGGGTTATGGGGAGGAGATGAGATGGGGTGAAAGGAGAGAAATTGGGTGTGAGAGTTAGGAGGGGAAGAGGGGGGGGTATGAGGGGAGGGTGGGGGACAGGAGGAAGGGCCAGTAGGTGGGAGGTAGGAGAGAGAGTGGGAGGAGAGGAGGGTAAGTGGACAGAGAGCAGTGGGAGAGGTGGTGAGGGGAGGTGAGGTGGGCAGTAGGGGAGGGGTGAATGGTGAGCCACAAGCCTAGGTGGAGCAGTCACAGCTGCTAAGTTCAGTGACATGCTGGTGGAGTTTATGTTTGAATGGTCCAAGCTTGTTTTCAGCTACAATTTCAAAAGGAAGGCTATTTGTCAATGAGGGGGCCCTGGTGTAGAATGCACATTGAGCCTGGGTGGTGCGGCAGAATGGAACGATATATGTGGATTTGAGGAAACTACATGTAAAACGTGTATTGGCAGCAGATACCATTAAGGCGTGCATTGCAGGTTAAGGCAGATTTTCTTTGACAGAATGCAGGACTGGTAGACAAGTCTACTGTTAAGGCTGAGCCAATCAGAGTGCTTGTAGAGAGCACAGGTATGCGTACACTTCCCCACACCAGTGTTAAACATACAGCTCTTGTTTAGGGCTGTTCTGATATGTTTTAGGGTAGTATTCATGGCAGCCCCATAGAAGACTAGCCCATAATCAATAATGAATAGCAGAGAGGTAGTTATTGCTGCTCACATGGCTTCATTAGTTAGACAGCGACGGTGGTGGTAGAGGACCCCTATTCTTGAGTTAGCTGATCTTGAGACATGATGAACATGTGAGGTGAAGGACATTGTGCTGTCAAGGGTAATACCAAGGTATTTAAACTCCTGAACCTGCTCAAGTGGCTACTGTAACTCATTATGGATAGTGAGGTTAACAGTTCTGAATTTGCCATGCGAGCTGTGAAACATCATGGACTTTGTTTTTTTGTGATTCATCAAAAGTTTATGTTGAGCAAGTCGGGATTCAGCTAGGCTGAAGTTTGTCTGAAGGTCGTGGGAGAGCGGGACAGGGTCTATATGGGTGGGAAAGAGGAATGCATCATCAGCACAGAGTATCATGTTATTACTGCAAGCAGCAGGAAGATTATTGATGAAGAGGCTGAAAAGCAGAGGACCCAGGATCGAACCCTGGGGGACACCAGAGTGAATAGGGAGGTCACTTGAGAGAGAGTCAGCGATTTTGACTTTTTGACTCCTAGCCAGAAGGTAGCTTTCAAACCATTTGGTGACAGCATTTGAAAGGCCAAAGATAGTGAGAAAGTGCAATAAGAGTTGGTGGTTCACGGTGTCAAAGGCTTTGGTCAGATCAAGGAACACCACACCCAGTAGGTGGCCTATGTCTAGCGCCTTATGAATATGGTTAGTGAAATCTAGCAGGGCATTGATAGTACTATGGGCTATTCTAAAACTATGTTGTTGTGGGCAGTGAAGGTTATATTTGTCGAGGTATTCCTACAGCAGTGTGAAGTCTGTTGTTTTTTGTTATAAAGCTTCATAGAATGCTGTGTTACTATATGCAGTAAATCCTTTGAGTCTGTTTTTTCCTCATTATTACTAATAAATATTTCATAGATTTTGTTTTTACTCTGTCATGACAGCTATCAAATGGACATATAGGATCCTTTTTTCCTTGCATGCCAAATAAGTGTTGCTGTTTCAGCTTCCCTGCTTGTTTGTCATAAAATTGTTGCATATGCTGTTTAATTTTATTAATTTGTCCTGAAAAATCGTGCTGTATTATATGACAGGGTCACCGGTTTCTGAAGTTGTTTCCCATAACTTTGATATTGCAAATGTTCCTGATGATGTCGTTTTTACTAACTGATTGTAATAGAGACTTTAAATCCATTTTATTGTCTTCCCACCATAGGGCTGGGTCATCATACATAGTCATTGAAGATTTCTTTGCTAGAATAAAGTACTGAATTTCCTGTGTAACATCAGTATCTGATAATAGCGAGGCATGAAATCGGCATATTACTGGTCCATAAGATGACATTTTCTTTGTGCCAATAAAAAAATGAAGTTCATTATGGTCAGAGTATTCAACAGGACTGGTGTTTATCTATTTTATGTCTAAATTTTTGTTTGTGAGAAAAAAATCTATACACATACCCAGGTTCCCATTATGAAAGGTTGGATCTGATCATGAAGTATGTGTAATATATGAATCTATTAAATTAGTTGAATTAATTATTTTATTCAAACAAATTGTATCGCAGAAACGTTTCTGAGTAGTGGTTGTTCTCCCCCTATCCTTTAAAGATAATCCAGAATTGAAGTCCCCAACCCATGTAATGTTATGAGGGGTAAATAAATACGGTTGGATTTGCTGGAATAATTCAACTCTATCTGCTTTCTTTTGCGGAGCATATACATTAATGAGCCTGTGCAATTTATTCCTGTTTTTAATATCCAGAATAAGGGCCCTCCCTGAGACTAAATCTATTACTTTACTAACATAAATTTCAGGGTTGCTGCAAAGAAACCCGACTCCAGATGCTGTGTCAGTACCTAATGACCAGTATGAGGGGCCTATATACCATTGTTTCATGGTGGTGTTAAGTTCCGTGATGGTATGCAGCCTTGTGTCCTGGATAAAAGTAATATCAAACCTGTTAGACATAAGTTTTGAAAAAACAATCCTCCTCTTACATGTTGATGTAATGTTATTTACATTAATAGTACATATTGATAAATCAGCTGTCATGTTAGTAAGGTGGAGGACATCATTGTGGTACTATAAATCAGGCTTAATTTTTTTTTCTTCTTGCCTGACCTTGTAAGCCCTTTTTTGACCTCTGTGACATTACTCTGGCCATGCATGGTTTTGCCCTGTTTATCTCGCTTACTGCACTCTGTATCAGAGGGTATATCTAACTGACTGAAGAGTCCTCTGAATCGCTGTCTGAGTTCTCTGTCTGCAGTACCTTGCATTTGTTTGTTAGTGTTATGGAAGAGGTTTGGAGAACTTTTGGTGCTGGCTGCTTCCAAGAGGGTCTATGCCTGAGTTCCCCTTTCCTACTCCTGTCTCATTTGGGGGGGGCATTATTTGCACTGCAAGGGAGTGATTCTGGGGTACATTCTCAGTGATCTTCATTTTGGCTGCCTCTCCAGCTGTGGGGGCTTCTGCATTCTGGGACCTTTGCTGTGTAAGCTGTTCATCTAGGGGAGCATTCTGCTTTCTAGGGGAGGGGGGTGAGTTACACTGGACTGAGCTCTCTGTGAATTTGTGATTAGTAACTGCTGCTCCTCTCTAGCTGCCTGATCTTCTTGATTGTGTGCTGACCACTGCAGTCATTACAAGAGTGGTACCTGGTCTCACATAAGTTGCACATTGGCCCGTTTCTGCAGTGTCCACTAATATGACCAAATTCATTACACAAGGTGCATTTCAATCTATCACAAATGCTACTTAAAGTAAGTGACCAGTGGAGCTGCATCTATGGCAGGACTTGGATTGGCCTGCATAGAATAATACACCATGGTCTCTCCCACCAAAAAAAACAGTTTGGTAGGTGCTGTAACCCTGAGTCATTTGAGTGCAAGGGGACTCTAATTTTCCAACCCCTGGTCCAAATGTCTTCCGAATCAAAGACGGCTTCAGGATTTCTGAGTACTGTACGACGTTGCTTAAACCAACAAATCAAATCAGTCACACTGACTCCTTAGCTCCTGAAAAGAACTGTAATAGTCTTGTGGGCTGGTTTGGTCAGTACTTCCCGTTCCCAGGGCAAGCATGGCAAGAAAAGGGAGAATGCAAGAGTTTAAGGAACGACTAAGGGTCTGGTGTTGGGAAAAGGGGTATGGGCTGGTAGGAGGGAGGGGTGGGGCCTGGAAGAACAGCAGTCTGTATGCAAAAGATAGAAAACACTTAAATGAGGAAGGAAAAATTGTACTGTAGGCAAGGATAGGGAAGCACATTGAGGAGCATTTAAATTAGATGATGGGGTAGCAGGAGGGATAGTGGTATTCAGAGGCCTAGTGATGTGAAACCAAATGAGCTTACCCCCGTGATAGCAAGGTAAGGAGGAAGGCAACTACTAAGGGAGCGGACATAAGGGGAGAGAGATGGGGGGAGAGTAGAGACAAGTGTTGGAGGGTGGTAACACTAAATGCTAGGAGTTTGGGGAAGAAGGGGGTGGAACTACACTCTCTCTTGGAGGAGGAGGGCGTGAACTTGGTGGCTATAACTGAGACATGGGCAACCCAAATCTATGACTGGGACATGATGGTTCCGGGGTCTAGATTACACCGGAAGAATATGGAAAAGGGGAAGGAGGAGGGGGGTGGTGCTGTACATAAAGAAGGGCTTAAAATGTGTAAGGGAGGAGGGAGACAAGAGAGATATAGAAGCACTGTGGGTGCAACTACAGGATCCCAAATATAGATCACTAAGACTAGGGGTGGTGTACAGACCACCCTCTTAAACTGAAGGGATGTACAGGGTACTGGCAGAACAGATCAGGAGGAACTGCGGGAAGTGGGGGTGGTGATAGTAGTGGACTTCAATCTGCTGAAGGTGGAGTGGGACACACCTACCACAAACAGCAGAAGGGAGCAGGTAATGCTGGATGCCTTCCAGGAAAACTTTCTAGTACAGTTGGTCAAGAAACCAACTAGGGAAAGGAACACTCTTGACCTTGTACTGATGAATGGAGGAGTGGGTGAGGGATATGAGGGTGGAGGAACCACTGGGGGGGGAGTGACTACCAGACAGTGTGGTTCCAGTTACAGATGGCTAAAGAGAGGATGGCATCTGGCACAAGGGTGCTGGATTTCAGGAATGCTGACTTTAAGATGATGAGGGAAGTGGTACAGGGGTTCCTGTGCAAAATTCAACCAGGTATGGACACACAACAAAGGTGGGAACTGATAAGACAGGGGATAGTGGAGGCATCAGAAACTTGTATCAGGGCCCAGACTAAGAAGGCTAGGGGGAAGAAATACAGCTGGACAAGTAAAAGGGCACTTGACTAGATGAGGAAGAAAAGGGCAGCTTATAGGAGATACAGAAATTTGGGGATGGAGGAAGATAGGGAGGAATACCTGAAAGAAGTGAAGGAAGTGACCAGGGGGGCTAAAGGCAGTCAAGGCAGCAAGGGAACTCAGGCTGGCACAGAGCATAAAAAAAGGGAGAAAGACTTCTTTAGGTACATCAGGGAGAAAAGAAGCTGTAAGGACCAAATTGTAAAAATTAAGAAGGGGGGGAATGGGTGCAAGAAGGGGGTGAAAAGGCAGAAGTGCTCATTGACTACTTCTGTTCTGTCTTTATGAAAGAAAAGCAAGGGGTGCTACCCGTAGTCAGAGGGAGAATAGAAACAGATGGGGGGTGGGGTGACGGAGAGAGAAATCACAGTGGGGAGGGTGCTGGAGGGGTTAAGGACACTGAGGGTAGACAAAGCTCCGGGACCAGATGGAGTACATCCGAGAGTGCTGAAGGAGCTGGCAGAGGTCCTGACAGGACTCTTGGCAGACTTATTTAATTCATCTCTAGACACAGGATGCATACTGCAGGACTGGAGACTGGCTCACGTAATTCCCCTCCACAAGAGTGAACCCAAGGGATGAACCAGGGAACTATAGGCCAGTAAATCTAACGTCCATAGTGGGGAAGCTAATGGAGACCATCCTAAAGGATAGGCTAGTGGCACTACTGAAGGTGAACAGGGTGCAGAACTGGAGGCAGCATGACTTCATCAAGGGCAGGGAATGCCAGACCAACCTGGTGGAATACTATGACTGGGTGACTAGGCAAATTGACAAGGGCCATGTGGTGGATGTCCTGTACCTAGACTTCAGTAAGGCCTTTGATTCAGTACCACACGGGAGACTTGCAATCAAGCTACAGAGCACAGGGGTGGGAGCAAAACTGGTGGGGTGGGTGGAGAACTGGCTAAAAGATAGGCAGCACAGGGTGGTGGCAAGTGGGGAATACTCATCCCCTAAGCCTATGACAAGTGGTGTTCCACAGGGTTCAGTGTTGGGTCCAGTGCTGTTTGGCATATTTATTGAAGACATCTTGGAGGGCAGCAGCAGCAAAATCAGCCTATTTGCAGATGACACCAAGATGGGAGCTGTGGTGGATGACCAGGAGGGGTGGTGGGGGCTACAAGAGGATCTGGCAAGGCTGGAAGCATGATCTGACTGACGGCAGCTGGGGTTCAATGCAAAAAAATGCAAGGTGCTGCACTTTGGAACAAAAAATCTGAGGAGAAGCTACCATCTGGGGGGAGTGCATCTTGAGGTAACAGAAGAGGAGAAGGATCTGGGGGTGCTCATCACAGGAGCAATGAAAAATTCTGCACAATGCAGAAAGGCAGCAGCAATGGCCAACAAAATGCTGGGGTGCATTGCAAGGGGAATTACCTCAAGAAAAAGGACAGTTATTCTACTGTTATACAGATTGTTGGTTAGACCCCAACTGGAATACTATGTGCAGTGCTGGCACCCATACCTACAAAAGGACATTAGGCTGCTGGAGGGGGTGCAGCATAGAGCAAACAAAGATGATTCAGGGCCTGGGGGAATTGCCATATGAGATCAAACTAAGAGAGTTAAACATGTACACGCTGCAGAAGAGGAGGGACAGGGGGGATATGATTGATACCTTCAAATACATGAAAGGGATAATCAAAACAGACACAGAAGGTCTGTTTAGAAGGAGGGTGGGGATAGACACTAGGGGTCATGATATGAGATTTGAGGGGGTAGATTCAGGAGAGAGGTGAGAAGACATTTCTTTACGGAGAGGGTGGTGGCAAAGTGGAACGCACTACCAGCTGAAGTGGTGGTGTGTGCCACAGTGGAATACTTCAAGAAGGGGTGGGACAGGGCAAAGGGGACAATAAAGGGAGGTAAGGGGAAGGGGTGGGGCAGCAGCTGAAAAGGAGTTAGCTGCATTCACGAGCAGCCTAGACAGACCATGACGGCCTTTTGCTGCTGGCAATTTTCATATGTTCATGTGTTCATGGAATAACGACAAAAGGGGTCCATAAAACTATATTCTTTAGTTGCTGGTACTGATTCCAAAACTTTTGTAAGCCACTGTGGAATTTAAAGCTGATATCAAAGGATGATTCCCCACAATACATGGGTTAGTGCATATATCTCCGTAGTGTTAAACCCCATACTTTCTTTCAATAAGGTGCGAGCCACAAAAACTCTATCAGGAAATCTTTCCATGCCCCCTCTATATACTAGTCTTATGGCATTATGTTGTTTCGCTGGGTAAGTAGGGGCATGAAAAAAGAAGCATACTGCCTGTTTTGTTGTCCATTTTCATCATTCAAGGGAAAGTTCATAGGGGGGTCAGTGTTTTCTGCTTTGGGCTCAATGTTAATATCTCTGGTTGGGTCTAAAGCAGCGGTAGATACAGTATAACAGCAGACTGCGCAGATATTTGTAAAATTGGGCTCTATGTGAGCTCGAGTTCTTTTGGTAGCTGTAAGGGTGAGTTTTCAATAAGAGCAGAGTCAGTGTTAGAAATAAAATTACTGTTACCTGTATCCATAGTTGCGCTGGTCAGCATTTGCACCCCTGGAATACGTATTGGTGAAGAGCCAGAAATCCATGTTCTAGTTTTTCCTGTATTTTAGACCCAGCCTGCTGCCTGCAAGGATTTTTCTACCGACCATTGCAAATCATCTGGCACAGAGGTGTTGGCCCAATCTGATGTCCCAGTTGTTTTACCTTTGTTCATCTGCATTTTTTCATTCCCTCTGTCCGGTCTTGCAATAAAAGAAAAGACAGTAGCTGTTTGTTGGTCTGTGTTGGTCATTTGAAAAATCGTCGTGAAGGGAGTTGAATTTTCTGCACATTGTGTCTTGTCCTGTGTATTGATTGTTTCCATGGGAGTTGCTCTGTCACAGTCCTGGTTGCTAGGCAGGGCCATGCTCTGATGTGTAGGAACAGATGCAGCACTTTTCTCAAAAGCGGCTGCGATATCTTTTTTCTCTGAATGAATTTTGCTTCCTTAGCCACAAGTAAGTCTTACAAAGTGTTTTTTCTTTCCACCTGGGTTGATTCCATTAAAGTAATGTTTTTATTTGTCGAAGTATCTTTATTTCCCAATCCCGTTGAGTTCTCCTGTGGTATCTTCTTGTCTCTTGTTAAATTTTTGAATCCTTCATTTACATCGTTGAATTCTTCAGTCTCTGTGGGCATACAGGCAGGGGAGGAGACCAACTCCCCAGCCTCTCGCACATCCACCTCCATCACAGCTTCAGCCGAACGGGCCATTCTCCAAATAGTCAAGGGTTCCCCCTGCTGGAGAGTAGGGGAATTTCCCCTGATGTCTGGGCCCACATTCCCCTTCCCATAAAACTGGTTCATGCAATTGTCCAAGGCTGTGTGCAGATGTTATGTGCAATGGCTGCCACTACACGTTCAGTCACTTCACTACCAGTCTAGCTTTGCTTGTAAAGCACGTTGGGATATAATGTGTATGAAAAGCACAACATGAATGCTGATTCTTCTTCTTCATTTTCTACCTGCTTGAAAAACTAAGGAAGTTTGGTCTTGATAGCCTGACCTGTTGATTCTCGAACTACCTAAACAACAGGTCTCAATAAGTGAAATGGAAAGGTGTGCAGTCCACACAGACCCATTACTGACAGTGTCTCCCAAGGATCCATGTAGGGTCCAATGCTTTTCTCCCTCATTGAAAATGATATGCCTGGTAATTGTGGTGGGGCTAGCCCTCAGCTTTACCCTGATGAAGCTGTGCTGCACAGATGTCCTAGGAATGTCAGCCTCATCAACAGTCACGGAGCTGGTCACTTCCTGGAACTGGAAAAAGGGTTTTTGTCCAATAAGTTGGTACTGAATGTTATGAAGACCAAGGCTATCTTGTTTGGTCCTAGACACCTAGGTGTAGCAAGGCAGCACCTGTTAGCCCTAACCGCATCATCTTGAGCGCAAGTTGAAGTGGCCGAGGCTCTCAAATATCTTGGGGTTTACTTGGACTAGGAAAGTACTCTCAGGAACCATTCTGATCTTACTGTGAAATCTATGCACTAAAAATAGGTCTACTGTACCAACTAGGCAACTACCTATCTAAGGAACCATGACTAGTAATTGCCAACAGTACACTGCTTCCTCCCCTTCAGTGTGGTGCCTCTATTCTCTAGATTCTGAAGTGCTCTGATAGCAACAAGCTTAATGTTCTCTATAATAAAATTGGTCAATTTGCCTCTGGTGCCTCACCTAGGGGGCGCCACTGTGACATTTTCGGCTCCCTAAATTTGCCTTCTTTGGAAGGTAGACTGGATTACCTTCTCCTCTGCCTTGCTTTCAAATCTGTAAAGGGTGTTACCCCCCCACCCCCGGCCATCAGGTTATCCTGGTTCCCAAGCCCCTGAGGAGAACTCCCAGGTCATCTAGTAGCACCCTACTAGAGATTCCCAGGGTGAGGTTCAGTGCCGGCAAAAGACCTTTCACCAGTTTAGCTTTATCTCTGTGGAACACTTTCCCAGTAACCTCCAAGACCCAGCTGAAAAGATGATAGTTTTATAATGATGTGTCATAAATGCTGGGTCAATGTCAACTCGCTCCCGTCAATACACGCCGAGACAATTCGCTCCCAACAATTCTTATACATGTCAATTAACTCCCGTACTTTACGCTCCATGTATTTTCGCTCCCAGTACTATTTGGATTCATATTCCAAATTTCCAAAACCATTTTAATAATAACAGCTGCCCCCCCCCCCCTCCGGGGTCGAAAAATTGAATTTTTTTTCAAAACTTCAAAAACCATAATGTAGTGTGAAAGAGTAGGTCTGTAATTAGTGACTGCTTTAATTTTCAGCTGACAGCAAACTTTTCAGACTTTGTATCACAGCCATTGCTACAGATCATTGCTAGTGTATCTCAGTGTAGGTTTCTGTGCTGAAGAAATAAGCTATACTAATTACCTCTGATAGTGTATGTCTGTGTAGGTTGCTTTTCAATTCAATTTAATTTGCGATAGCATACTGAACATCTTGCTCCTGTGTTCTTTGCCTCCCTCTCGGTTCTGTAACCATGGTTGCTGTCAATTACTGCTGTCAGTCACTGTCAATTTGTAATCAAGTTTATTTAAAAACAATGGTATCAGAAGAGAACTCAATGCTAACACTTGAAAATGGAAGGGAGGCTCATCTTGTCAGAGCAAACAAGCAAAAGCTTGTAGATGGACAGAATTATATTTACACACCACAAATGTGGGCACAATGGAAAATCTATTTGGCAGTGTGAACTTGCAGTGAAAAAGGCAAAGTGTTGCAACGCAAGGGTGCACACTGTAAGTTATGACAATCCTAGTATTATTGCAACTTTCAGCCAGCACTCACATGCTCCTGACCCTGCAGCTGTAGAACAAGCAGAAGCAGTAAATCTCGCAAAAAGAAGAGCTGCAACTACTCAAGATACTACTGCGCAAGTATTACTCCACTCAAAACAAAGTATTTCACTGGCAGCACAGGGGTGCATGGTAGATAAAAACATGAAACGCAGTATTCAGTGAGTAAGGGTGCATGGTGCACCTCCAAATCCATGAAATTTATGTGAGCTATCATTGCCTGACTACTATACCACATTCACAACTTCTCAAGGCATCAAAGTTCATTTTTTGTTGCTCGATAGTGGCCCTGGGGCAGAACGACTACTAGTCTTTGGAATGGAGGCAAACTTACAGTACCTAGAGCACTGTAGCAATTGGTTTGCTGATGGAACATTTAGCATTGCTCCACCACTGTTTTACCAAATATTTATCATATTCGGGGAGCGATTTGGAAATGTGCAACCAGCGGTGTACGCTCTATTGCCAGGAAAAAAAAGAGAGCATTATGAGCGAGTGCTAACTGCTATAATAAAAATAAATTCACATCTGGATCCATTAGTAATTATGATTGACTTCGAGAAGGCCACCATTCAAGCATTTAAAAATGTTTTCCCACAAGCACGTCAAGTGGGGTGCTTTTTTCACTTTGCACAGTGTAATTATCGGAAAATACAGTCGGAGGGACTGGGAATTAGGTACTCGCAGGACACAGAATTCAGCCTTAAATGCAGATATCTACCCGCTCTTGCTTTTTACCCCCCAGACCAGGTTGTCACCAGATTTGAGGACATCACCGATGAAGGGCTCAATATTTTTCCTCCTGAACTAGAGTCCATTATTGACTACTTTGAGGACACTTGGATTGGGCGTAGAAACAGACGTGGCACAGGTAGAAGGCAACCACAGTATGCCATCACTCTGTGGAACCATAGTGACAGTGTGGCAGAAAAACGGTCAAAAACAAATAATGCAGTGGAAGCTTTCCATAGACGGATGCAGTCGATTCTGTGCATGTCTCATCCCTCAATATGGAAATTCATAAATGGATTAAAGGGCATTCAACGAAAGAGAGAAGCAGAAATAGAGCAGCTGATTGCTGGAAATTCCAGAAACGCTCCAAAAAGACAGTACAAGGACAGTGCTGTCAGATTGGAAAAGGTCCTTGAACAAATTTGAAGAGCGGTCTACCGAAGAGTTCCTCAGAGGCGTAGCACACTGCTTCCAATACTAAAACTGAAATTAAGAAATTATTTTTTAACTTCTTCACATTAAAGATGTTATTTTTAAACTTATTTTTAAACTTATAAAATGCTGGATATACTGGAAGGCTCTCAATATCCCTGAAAAAACAAAGTGATCTACTGCAGCGATGAGACAGAGGTAGGAATCAGCTCATGTTATCATTCTTTATCACTGCTGTTGCTGCAAATGATTCTGGGGGGGTGCAGTGCTTGTACTTCTAATTATGTTACGGCCTTGTTCAGTTTGCGAATGCATCAAGTTATGTTACAGCCTAGTGAGTTTACATCGGAGCAAATCGGGGGGGGGTCAGTTTGCGAAGAGTTGTAAATTGAGTTGTCTCAGGTCTCTGAAAAAACAAACATTCTTTAACACTGCTGTTGCTGCAAATGCTTCTGGGGGGGTCAGTTTGTGAATGCTTCAAGTTATGAATGAGTTTACATCGGGAGCTAATTGACATCGGGAGTGAGTTTATATCGGGAGCTAATTGACATCAGGAGTGAGTTGACAAGAGCGTATTGTCAGGAGCGAGTTGTCGCAGCGCGTATTGTCGGGAGCGAATTGACGCTGTCCCATAAATGCTTATTATCATTTATGTTCAAAGATCATGTTCAAGCTTCAAAAACCATCATTGTGATCATAATTAATAATTAAACATCAACATTAAATGGACGTTAATCAAAATTCATGAAGTTATGGAAACTGTGATTATGATTAATGATGATCTCATATCATCATGATTTTTCATGATTGTCCATGGTCAAGATTACAGTAATAAATTAAAAAAAATTAAATGTATCTTTTCTCTGTACTTTTGGAGTTTATCTTGTATTTACACATCTTTGTTGGAATGATCAAGTTATGATACCTCTTCTGTAGAATCCCACTGCTTTCAGTTATATTTATTCTGATACCGCACATCTTACTGGAGTTAAAAAGGCTCATGTTGCCGGCCCAGTTGCAGTGAGGACTGAGGCACTGGCATCTTACCTTGTCTTATGCCAGTGTAACCCCTTTGTTACCCGGGGTTACTAGAATCCCAGTAAGACCTAGTGGTAGGCAGGGAAAGCAGCTTGTGAAACTCCAGTTAAATGGGTTTCACACTGTCTCACTCTGTCCTCAGTCACAGCTGAGACGTGAGAGATGACATCACTATAGAACTGTCACAGCTGCATGAGCCACATTGGAATCTACAGCTCAGGGAGTGAGTTTAGAACTTTAGGAAATTCAAAGGCATTCTTCTTCAGTTTGTCCTAAAGCAAACAGGAAGGAAGTCAGTCAGTCTTCAGTTTGTTTCAAAGAAGGAAGTGTTCCTGTGTTTACCTTTTTTAAAGTGGTGTAGACCGCTCCCCCGGTCTCAGTGCCCCCCTCCCTCCGGGGGGGGAGGAAAAGTTCTCTGTGGGTTCCAGGGGCAATCCCCTTCTCACACCATGGAAGGAAGCTGCCTGGTTTTATTTAGTCTGTTCTTGTATAACAGCAAAGAAAGTGTTACTTCGCCTGTGGGGCACCTGCAACGAATGGGTGAGTGTTTGGCTCCATTTGAAGGGGCAAACAAATTGTTTTCTTCAGTTGGGAAATGGATGTGGACTGCTATTTGGGAGGACTATGTCAGCTAGGACAAACAAATGGAGCAGTCAAACAGTCTAATGTTTTATTAGATTTCAAGTAATGTTGTAGAGGGGGTGCTTCAGGTTATCCACCGTTCAATCTACATTTTAAAGTTCTAAAGTTTTCTGTGTGTATCCAGAGAAATGGCCGGGTATGGGCTGTGGGAGCTGGAGGTGGGAAAACCCCCCATCTTTAGTAACCAGGTCCACCTCTACGGATTTCTTCTGTGTTTTGCTACTTGCCTCATGCACTTGGCCAGTGATGGGGTGGGTACCCAGACGTGGGTCGCAACTTGAAAATCTCCATAGGAGTCACAGACTCTAAGTGGTGTGGGGAGCCACAGGATGGGAAAATTACTCCTTGTTGGATGGGAGTCTCCTTGTTTGATGGGAGTTCGATTGGAAGTAAGAAAACAAATCTCTCTAGGAGTCACAGACTCTAAGTGGTGTGGGGAGCCACAGTTTGGGAGTCTCCTTGTTTGATGGGATGTCTTTCCAAGTAAAGTGTGGGTTCATTCTTCAAGTGGACCATCAGTCAAGTGGCCAGCAGGGGAGCCGGGCCAGTCGGGCTATGTATCCAAAGCGCATGCAAAGTCTGGGCTGAGTGCCTCATGGGTCCAAAGCTAGACAACTGTAGTAATGTGTTCATTCTTCAAATGGACCACTTTGTTAACCTCTAATCTGCACATACAGTAACGTAGCCCTTTGGGGGACCATGCAATGCTTTGTTTATGTTCAGTTAGTTAATAAATAAAGTCACACTGAAAAATCCCAATTCTGGTTCTGGACATTACAGTTATTGCTTCCTGTAGTTGGATTTACTTGGGTGCCCCTGTGCAGAGTAGCCAAACCTAGGTCCCTTGTGCCAGGTAACCTCATCCTCCCTGAACCCAGGTCCCCCACCAGGTATTGCTGCCAACGCCAACAGCATGCCACCTGTTGTTTTAGTAAAAAGGCAGGGGTGGGGTCCCTTATAAAAATGGAGGCACCGCTTTGGATTTGTTCGGGAAGGAAGGTGCTTGGGCAAGTGGGCTAGTGTTTTGGCTATCTAGCAGTCGGTAGCCCAAAAAAGTTGAAGCAATTTCCCTAGTGTGTTGCTGTGTGCTGTGAATCTTGTGCTGCTATTTAAAAAATGCCAACTGTTTACCAAGGAGCTGTAAAGCCAAAGAGTGTGTCCTTGTCCTGCATCAAAAAAGTTTACACCGTTTTTGTCAAGTTTTAAAATGAATTTCTGTGAAGGAAAGTGTGGAAAACTAGGGGTAGCAACAGAGAAATTATGCCCTGGACATTGGAAATGCTTTCTGTGCAATGCTAGAGACTGCAGAGTTAATGGCAATGTTACATGGTTGAAATGGGCTCCCTTGCAGTGAGTCAGTTGAGGAAAAAAAAAAGAGAATTTTTCAGTTTAAATTTGCCTGCTCGACGATTGCGTGAGGAAGGAGCCCTAGCGAAGAAGAGAGCTCATTGCATGGCGTCGTGTGGTTGGTCAGTTTGCCATTAGTCCCGCCCCTCAGCCAGCTCTTCAGAGTCTGCTTCAGCATTCGAGAGGGAGACAGAGAGTAGTGTGTGTACTGGCAGTGGAGGAGAGTTCGCAAAGTAATCAAAGCGCTGTAAACGGTAAAAAAGTGACTTTCTAGTTAAAAATCGGGCTCAACCCGCATATTGATTGTGGGATCAGTGAATTGTGTCGTTAAAACGACGATTGCAGAGACTGCCCGCCCGTTTGCATTCTGAGGCCTTCAAAAATCTGGCTGCAGGCCGTTTTACCCCATCGCAGCAATCTGCTACAATAACAGTGAGTAAATAATTAAAACTGCTCAATCAGTGATTTTCAGTAATGCCACATAAAATGTGTGTGCAGCTGTATGTTGCTTTGCAAGTAGCGATTGTGTGATGTCCTGCTGGCAAGTGCAAGTCTGTAAAGCCATTAAATGTGTGCATAGCAATGAAAGTAGCCTCAGTTTAAAGTTTGCAGCCAGAGAGAGACTGTGGGTTGTAAAAAGTGCAACACTAGTAGAAGCAGGCAATTCTGTGCTGAAACCTGAAGTTTTAAAGGGACTGTAATTAAATGAATGTTGCCAGCATGTGAAACGTCCAAGGAAAATCCTGTAAATATGTGAACAGCCAGAACAGAGCAAGTTCTGCAGTTTGAGTAAAAGTTATTAGTAGCTGATGTAAATCAGGTGCCCAGTGGCTTGACCCAGAGTCTGATTTTTGATGCACAGGAATTCTGCCGCTGCCATTACAGGATGGGGTGGTAAAGTAAACACAGCAGCAGAGGAGCCATTTTAAAGCTACAGAGTGTGTTCATTAAAGTGGGACTTTCAGTTACAGTGAACTTTTGTTTATTTTTCTGCAGTTATGGCCTCAGGACCAGCTCGTTACCCGGATCATGCCCGGGTTGCAGTAACAGCAGCAGTAAATAGATTGAGAGATATTGAAAAGTGGTGCTATAGAGGGCAACTCCCTCCTAATGTGTCAATTCCTAATTATCAAGTGCATGTATGCCAGATGTGTTTGAGTGCTGGAAGGGATGTCTTCATGATTCCTCATGGTGCTGGATGTCTACAAAAATATGGCTTGTATAAAGCACCTCCAATTCGTTTGGCTCCCACATGGACAAAAATTCAAGAATCTGCAGTTGGCAGCACACAGCATCAGGCGGAGCCTGTGGAGGAAGGTCCCTCGGGGGAGTGTGGCACAAAGCTAGAGGGTGCAGAATTAGAGACTGAATCTGAAATTGAAGCATTGGATGCTGGATCTCAGAAGGCAAGTTCAGATAAAGCATCAATAGACCCCTGGGTGGGGGGGCCTAGCCCAAGTCTCGAAGGTGAAGATGAGATGCTGGAGGCCGTTGAATGGGAGGTGTTGACCTCCGCTCCTAGTGATGAATGGATAGTCTCGGGGGTGAGAACTACTGCTCACTCCTGGGCTCAGATCCTCAGTGAAGAGGAAGATGAGGGGGAACCTATGTGGCCTTGTGAGAAAGGAACGGGTCCACAGCCTCAGGATCTTGCCTGGGAGGAATGTGTTCAAGAAGGTGGTGATGCCACTGCCCTGGCTTAACCAGAAGAAGAAGAAGAAGTCAGGGATCCGTTTTTAATTTCATTGAGGATGCGAAGCTGGCAGAACCAGGACCAGCCACCCCAAGCCAGGCCAAGCGGTCTCAGATTGACCAAAGCAAGTAAAGAGAGACTGGTTCGTAGAAAGGCCAATGAAATCTTTGGTATGACCTTTCCTACCTTTCCTCGGAGAGTCTGGGAGGAGACTGAGAACTGCAGGAAATCCTGGATCTGGGTTGAAGCAGTGAAACATGTGCATCCTGGGGCTAACCAGCATGTAAAAAATAGACTGTTCCACGAAAAGTATACACAGTGGAAGAGAGGCAGGACACTGTTTATGGACAGCATGAGAATAGTGGACGGAGAGGGACGTGAAGTCTCCCACTGTGTGAATTATGTGCGTCCAGATGGAGTAATAATTCAAGCCCCTGACCCCCTCTACTATTGGCCTCAGTGCAAGGACCTCCCAGTAATTAAGCCCGTGCCTACAAAATGGAGAGCCGAGCAGTGATAGTCAATACTGCCACATCTAGACTGTGAAGTGCCCTTATTGATCTGCCAATATGAATAACCAAGGAATCAGGTGCCCCACCTTCATCAGTCCACAGTGTACTGTCTTGTTCAGCAACCATCTACTAGCCCACCAGATGACTTCAGATCCAGAGAGGACACCAGCCCAGCTGTTTTCCTGTTCATCACCTGGTAATCGGATGACGTCGGACCAGCTGTTTTTCTTTTTGTTCCTGTTCTAAGGTTCCTTCTCCAGAGATGACATCGACCCAGCTGTTTCCAGATGTGCCCTCCTGTGTTTCCGGAAGATGTCCACCCAGCTGTATCAGAAGAAATGCTGCCAGGGAGATTCTTTGGCAGGGACCAGGTTTGTGATGTTCGAATACTTCAAGAGGCTGGTAAGTCCGAAAAAACCCTTTTTTTTCTATCTATATGACATTGCAGTACACACCCTACACTACAGACTTCAAAAATGTGTGAACTGTCCGCAAAGACTCTCCCCTTTGGGATTATGGCCTTAAAGAACTATGTTTCACGGGGCTCTGGCTCAGGAGAGACTCTTTAATGGACTGGCCTTCGGGCCTTGTGGTCACTAGTTGGGACTTTTAGGGCACTCCATCCCCCCAAAGGTGTATTGTAATCAATGTCATTAATGTACTTTAATGTAAATACCGTGTTTTTCTACCTTTTTTTTCTAAAAAAAAAAAATTCTTTTTTGGGATTGTTCAGTGTTTTGTTTTTTTCTGTATGGTAAGGGTTGTTGTTGTCATTGTTGTTGTTTAGATAGACTGTGCATGCAGATTAGGATGTGTTTTTTTTTGGTTTTGTCTTTTCTTACAGGTGTTCCTGGAAGACAGAAGAGAAGACAAGAAGAGGAGGAATGGCTCATCGGAGTTCCTCGTCAGTGCTTATGGTGTAAATTTAAATGTACTGTGTTATTATTGCTAATGGTTGTGGTTGCAGGCTGCCCAAGGTCGGGATGTCCCAGGTTTTGTTTGTTTGGAATATTATGTTGGAGGCAGATAGGGTTTTCCCTAGAGGTTAGGGGATAGACAGGCTGTGGTCCTGAATGGCCGTAGGGACTGCAGTGCTGATCTATCAGGGCTATGCTCTGGACGGTTCTACCAGAGTCACTAGGTGTCCATAGTAAGTGGATAGAGTAGAGGCTGACATGTCAGCTATAGGCCTCTAGACCCTTAGTGTTGCCTACCTGTGCTTGCACATGGTAGGAGGGGGCCTGATCATCCCCCTCTGCAGGTAGCACATAGGGTGGGATGGCCTAAGGCCGGGTGCATAATGACTGGGGACAGTCATTTTCCTGGTCAAGGGTGAGTGTAACCCCTTTGTTACCCGGGGTTACTAGAATCCCAGTAAGACCTAGTGGTAGGCAGGGAAGGCAGCTTGTGAAACTCCAGTTAAATGGGTTTCACACTGACTTACTCTGTCCTCAGTCACAGCTGAGACTTGAGAGATGACATCACTATAGAACTGTCACAGCTGCATGAGCCACATTGGAATCTACAGCTCAGGGAGTGAGTTTAGAACTTTGGGAAATTCAAAGGCACTCTTCTTCAGTTTGTCCTAAAGCAAACAGGAAGGAAGTCGATCAGTCTTCAGTTTGTTTCAAAGAAGGAAGTGTTCCTGTGTTTACCTTTTTTAAAGTGGTGTAGACCGCTCCCCCGGTCTCAGTGCCCCCCTTCCTCTGGGGGAAGGAAAAGTTCTCTGTGGGTTCCAGAGGCAATCCCCTTCTCCCACCATGGAAGGAAGCTGCCTGGTTTTATTTAGTCTGTTCTTGTATAACAGCAAAGAAAGTGTTACTTCGCCTGTGGGGCACCTGCAATGAATGGGTGAGTGTTTGGCTCCATTTGAAGGGGCAAACAAATTGTTTTCTTCAGTTGGGAAATGGATGTGGACTGCTATTTGGGAGGACTGTGTCAACTAGGACAAACAAATGGAGCAGTCAAACAGTCTAAAGTTTTAAATGGATTTCAAGTAATGGGGACTGCTATTTGGGAGGACTATGCCAACTAGGACAAACAAATAGAGCAGTCAAAAAGTCTAACATTTTATTGGATTTCAAGTAATACTGTAGAGGGGGTGCTTCAGGTCATCCACCGTTCAATCTACATTTTAAAGTTCTAAAGTTGTCTGTGTATATCCAGAGAAATGGCCGGGTATGGGCTGTGGGAGCTGGAGGTGGGAAAACCCCCCATCTTTAGTAACCAGGTCCACCTCTATGGATTTCTTCTGTGTTTTGCTACTTGCCTCATGCACTTGGCCAGTGATGGGGTGGGTACCCAGACGTGGGTCGCAACTAGAAAATCTCTCTAGGAGTCACAGACTCTAAGTGGTGTGGGGAGCCACAGGATGGGAAAATTTCTCCTTGTTGGATGGGAGTCTCCTTGTTTGATGGGAGTTCAATTGGAAGTAAGAAAACAAATCTCTCTAGGAGTCACAGACTCTAAGTGGTGTGGGGAGCCACAGTTTGGGAGTCTCCTTGTTTGATGGGATGTCTTTCCAAGTAAAGTGTGGGTTCATTCTTCAAGTGGACCATCAGTCAAGTGGCTGGCAGGGGAGCTGGGCCAGTCAGGCTATGTATCCAAAGCACATGCAAAGTCCGGGCTGAGTGCCTGGTGGGTCCAAAGCCAGACAACAGTAGTAATGTGTTTATTCCTCAAATGGACCACTTGGTTAACCTCTAATCTGCACATACAGTAATGTAGCCCTTTGTGGGACCATGCAATGCTTTGTTTATGTTCAGTTAGTTAATAAATAAAGCCACACTGAAAAATCCCAATTCTGGTTCTGGACATTACAGTTATTGCTTCCTGTAGTTGGATTTACTTGGGTGCCCCTGTGCAGAGTAGCCAAACCTATTCCCTTGTGCCAGGTAACCTCATCCTCCCCGAACCCAGGTCCCCCACCAGGTATTGCTGCCAACGCCAACAGCATGCCACCTGTTGTTTTAGTAAAAAGGCAGGGGTGGGGTCCCTTACACCAGTGACCCATTTTTGGGAACAAGCATAGGCTGCTGGGGGTTGGCAGGGATGGAGATGGATTGAGCATCCGATGGACTGCTCTCCATCTCTGGGGTGGTGGGTGATCAGCAGCCGGTGCATGCGTGATCTCTGGTGGAGGCTGGGGCTCAGCGACATGGAGAAGCTACAGTGTGGGTGTGGAGCATGGCAGATGCTTGATGTGGGTGTGCACAGGAGCGTGCATGACCCCATCGCAGGCATCATTGCATGCTGCACATCCACAGGAGGCACAAGGAAAAACAGAAAAAGCTCCCGGCCGATGACGAAGGAGCTCACAAGCCCTGCACCTGGCCAGCCACGGCTCAAATACTGGTTTCAATATCGGTAGGGGAGGGCCCCCTCCGAAGACCCCACAAGGAGGGGTAAGCCCTGGGAGCACTAGTGTCGGTTGGGGGAAGCCAGGTGATGGGGCTGGGGCTCTCCAGAGTGAGAGGGCCATTGGAGCAAGAGGAGAATAAATAATCACAAAAAAAGACTCATACTGGTTTACATAGCCCCGTTAAGTATTTCCTTTTACGATTGTGGTGAGTTCCTAAAAGTACCTGGTTTGTGCTCAAAACCTTTCCTAATAGTTTGTAAACTAATACTGTCAATGCAAAATTAATTTAAAAATAGAAATGACCACTGTTTTGGTTCATAAAGTGTGCATTTGAAACATGCAAATTAGGTATGCAAATGTGTATACTATACCAGACAGTGCATGCACTCTTCCTAATGGGATTAAAACTTGACTTCACATAATTTACATTATAATTGATGATATGATGAATTTGTCTTTGCTGATATGTGGCATTCATATTTTCATAATTTTAACAAATACAACTTTATGTATCACTTCTGTGACTTACAATTTTATAATACTGAACTAATATGATCATCAGTGATCATCACTTGATCATCTACAGATCATCAACAACCATCATGCTGATTTAAGTTTAAAAAAAGAATCAATAATCATCAGTTGGTGATTTAAAAGTTCATGTTTGATGATTAAATCATGATCTAGATGATGATCTTAGATCATGATCTGCTTTGATGATCTTATGGTAACATTTGATGATTAACAATGATCAGTCATGACTGACCTTCAAAAACCATGATTGATGATTTACCAGTTCGCCTGGGTGCTTCTCACATGGAGATTTCAAAAATTGGCTTAAGGTATACCTACTTGAGCTCAGCCAGTGCTCCTGTAATTACTGATATGTATCTGCTGATCTGTTTGTATTGACCCTGACCTGTACTTTAAGTTGCTTAGCCTCTGCCTTGTTCTGAATTTTTTGACTGCTCACTCACTACTGCTCTCCCCTGCAGCTTGTCTCAATTTGATCTGCTTATCTACTTGAATTATTGTAACTGTACCATTATTTTGCTAACTGTTGTGCTCATGCGAATACTGTGAATACTTGTACTGTAAGATTTTTTTTTTACTCTGTATATTGTTTTATTTATCTATGTAATTAATTTTGGGTCACCCCTGAAAAAGGTACTCTTAGTTTTAGCAGTTCCACCCGGTTAACAAAATTCAATAAATAAATAATAAATATCAGCCCAGTGTGGAAGGGAAAACATATGAACATACAAATTAGCCAGAAGAGGAAGGCTGTTTTATCAAGCCTGCTTAATTGCTGATCTCCTGATCCAGAAATTACAGTGGGCCCCCCCGCCTGCAAACCCTGACTCTTCTCTTCACTTTGTCCCACCCTCTCTTCAACTTCCCCTACCATGTTTTGATTGATGACCTCAGATGGTAGCTTAGTCCATTGTGACACCACCCACTCTGTAAAGAAAGGTCTCCTGACATTTGTCTTGAACCTCACCCCTGCAAGTTTGTAGCAATGCCCCCTTGTGGTTTTATTTTCACTATGGCAAAAAAGGTCCCCAATATCCAACTTGTTTATACCTTTTAGGCACTTCAAGGTTTCATTTATGTCTCCTCTTTCCATCTTCTCTTTGAGTGAGTACATATTGCATTTTCTCTGTCTGTCCTCATACGCACTGTCCTGCTGTGCCTGAACCATCTTTGCCACCCTCCTCTGTACTGTCTTGAGATAGTTGATATCCTTCCTCAGGTAGGGACTCCAGTATTGCACACTGTACTCCAGGTGCGGCCATGCCAAGGATGTGTACATCCTAGAATTCTGTTAACCTAGGATGCTATTTTCTGCATTGTGAATCCAGCTTTAGGTCACTGGTAATTGCTATCCCTAAGCCCTTTTCCTCCCATGATACAGTGACCTTGCTCCCCGTAGACTGTATTCAGCCCTCGCATTCTAGTATCCTGTATTTATGACCTTGCACTTCTTAGCATTGAACCCGAGCTGCCAGATGCCAGACCTCCTTTCTAGCTTCACAAGGTCCTCTTTTAGGTCTTGTACCACTTAATCTATGTCTAACCTCTCACAGAGCTTGGTGATATCTGCAGAGAGGCAGATCTTGCCTTTAATGCTTTCCCCAGTGTCGTTAATGAACATATTGAACAACACTGGGCGAAACACCAACCTCTGTGGGACCTAACTGGTAACTTCCCTCGCACCTGCAAGTTCCTTCACCACCACCCTTTGGGATCCACCACTGAGCCAATTCACCACCCTCCTGATCAATTTTCTTCCCATCCTTAGGTCCTCCAACCTCCTGATCAACATCTTGTGGGGCACTGAGTTGAAGACCTAGCTAAAATCTAGGTATAGCATGTCAACTGCATAGCCCTTGTTCACCGCCTTCATTATCCAGTCAAAGAAGCAGATCAAGTTGATTTGATAAGACCTCTCTGGCATGAACCCTTCTTGTTTCTCACCCTGGAGCATGTTTGCTTCAAGGATCCCAATTAGCCTTTCCTTCAGAATAGTTTCCATCAGTTTATCCACAAGGGAGGTCAGATTGACTGGATTTTAGTTCCCAGGGTCATCCATTGGCCCAATCTTGTGCAGTGGTGCCACATTTATGGTTCTCCACTTTCTGCGGTGCCACCCCGTATCTAATAAGCTGTTGGACAAATCTGCCAGCAGACTGGCAAGCTCCACTGTTAGTTCCATCAACACTCTGTGGTACATGCTATCTGGACCCAGGGACTTGTTCACCATTAGGGACATGAGCACCTTTCTTACCCTGCCTTCTGGTATCTTATCCTCAGTCATATCGCCCTCTACTCCCATCCTCCCTCAAAGCACTGGTATATCTTTTTCCTTGATAAAGACAGAACATATGTATTTGTTCAATATCTCTACCTACTCTTTACTGCTTTCCACCCACCCTGCTGGCCTTTTTATTTTCACTATGCCTACCTTTGTTGCCCTCTTATTAACTTCCTTCTTAATCCCTTCTCAAATTTGCAGCTCCCATGTAACCTTGGCCTGCCTGATTGCTCTACTATCCTCCCTTGCATTCTTTAAGTAGGCCTGCTCATCATCCTCTTTTCTGAATTTCCTATACCTTTTGTACATGGCCGTATTGTCAATCACTACTATATGTGGAAACACCATATTTGATCTCACAGGTTTGGGTCATGGTGAGCCTAAAATAGAAAAGCAACTTAAAAGACAAAGAATCTCGGTGCAAAATCACTAAAGCAAGCTTTTTACTGGATGGACATTGATAATAAAGCCACGTTTCATTGAAATATAACAATTCAGATATCCAACTGATGTCAAGCATTATGGTAAGAATGTGTGAGTCACCACAGAGGAAATAATGCTTACCCACTGAGGGCTCTATAAACATAGTGTAGGTGGCCAGAATATGATGGAAATAACCCTACCCTAGCCACTGCTTTGTGTTGCCTGATGGCCTTCTGCAGTGGCAGCATCCTTAACCCCCATCTGCAGCACTCTGCTGGTGTGAAGCCACTCACAGAGGAAAGGTATGGTGCTGGCCCAGAGTACAGACATTCAATCTAATACCCATGCCAGGCTCACTGCAGATCTCTACCTGCGTAGTGTGAAGGGGTTAATGGGATATGGCAGTCCTCCAGGGACTGCTGTATCCCTGTTGAGATGCTGAACAATATGCAAGGGCTGTGAAATGTTGCTGACCACTGCCAGTACTGCCCCCAGCCCACCAAGGAGGCTTCAAATGCTGGGGGTAGATAGAGGCAGGCTGATTGGGCCCAGAATAGAGAATTGTGGGTGGGCAGAAGGGGGTGCAAACTCACTGATGCAGCTCTTAGGTGCTGTGTAGCTTTTGCCCCCTTAGACTGCAGTCTGCACAATGGAGACTGGTTGATGTATTGGGCACATAACCACCCATGACATCTCACCTACCCCCATCTTACCCTCCCATGAAATTGGATGTGGAGGGCACCAGCAATTCATGTTCACAGATGTGCAGAGTTCCCTGCATGTATGAGGCAGCGTCTCCACACACTATGAACTGGCATTACAGCATCTCTGCAGGTGTGGAAGGGGATGCTGGCCTTTGGGGATTAAGGCCCTAAAATCAGGATTAAATTGTGCCAAAAGGCTTTTCAGAAAGTCTGCAGAGGCTGTGAACACCAGAGTAAGACACTTGTGCCACATCTGTATCTCAGCCCTAGGCAAAGGAAAACAAGCCATATTAGATTTCATGAGTTTGGGGAATAGTGTGCCCCAGATAAAAAGCAATTTATAAAACAAAAAAGTGGAAAATATAATGTTGCACGTCTTTATTTCTTTGAAACTTAGCTTTATTGTGAATACTTTTCCAGGCCATCCCAAGCTTGTGTCTGATTGTACACAGCATAACAGCACACCATAGAGGCTACCATGCACAACAAGCTTGTGTTGGCATCTCAAGGTTTATGGCCATGGCAAAGTCAAGATGCCAACTTAGGCTTGCTGTGTATGGTATCCCATACATTGTCTTTTATAGTACATGGGCCACCAAATAACAAGCATGCACCAAAATGGTTGTGAAACACACATTTAGTTTTTCAAGCATTAACACATTGTACATTTCATTAAAGAGATAATGATTAAACACAAATTTAATAGCCGTGAAATAACAGTGAAACACAGTCTTACAATGCTCATTTCATACTTTGAAATGTCACTTCTCTTAACTACAGTACTCATGCTTGTTGTCTGAGGTGATAAGTGCTGTACCGGAAACATGCAGGGAATTAAAAAAATGTCCAGGAAAGTTCAAAACTGCTCTGTAAACACTTTGGAGAACACGGCGGCTGACATTCTGAACAACGCTAGCACTATGTGACCTTGCAAACAGTCACTTTTTTGAACACAGGGCTAGTGACTGCAGCTGTGGCTCTAGTGGCTTTACCACACAAATCAATTCTATCTTGTTGTGCCGCAGTAGTGACATCCCTCCTGCAGCACAACAGCAAAATGACATCACTACTACAGTGTAACAACACTCTCGTGAGAATGAATTCCAGTGCAGAACAACATTATGGCAAGCCGTTAGGGACATAATATAAACATAGAAACATAGAAGTTGACAGCAGATCAGGACCGCAAGACCCATCCAGTCTGCCCATTTCTTTTTCTACCTTATGGATGTGCCATCGGCCTTTGCTCTGTCAATGGCCTGTCTAGTCATACTTATCTGTATTGTTCCCTTATGCCTATCCCATGCCTGTTTGAAGCCCTGTACTGTATTCATATCCACCACTTCCTGAGGTAAGCTATTCCATGTATCCACCACCCTTTCTGTGAAAAAGAACTTCCTCACATTACCCCTTAATCACCCTCCCTCTAATCTCATGCTGTGTCCTCTTGTCCTGCTATTTTTCTTATACTGAAACAAGTTAGACTCTCACCTTGTTAATGCCCTTAAAGTGTTTGAATGTTTGAATCATATCACCTCTCTCCCTCCTTTGCTCTAGGGTATACATATTGAGTTTCGTTAATCTGTCCTCATATGTTTTCTGATGCACTCCCTGCACTATTTTGGTTGCCCTTCTCTGCACTGCCTCAGTTTGGTTAATGTCCTTGTGAAGCTGTGGCCTCCAGTACTGCACACAGTACTCCAGATGAGGCCTAACCAGTGTCTTGTAAAGAGGGATTATTGCCCCCCTCTTATGACTTGTGATACCCCTACTAATACACCCCAACATCCTCTAGCCTTACCTACTGCTTTAGTGGTCTGCTTGGATGATTTCAGGTCATCTGTGATGATGATGCCCAAGTGTCTTTCTTCCCTTGTGACTGCCAGCAACTCCCGTCCCAACCTATAGATGGCTTCAGGGTTTCTCTTCCCTATGTGCATGATCTTGCACTTCTTTGTGTTAAACCCCAGTTGCCACTCTTCTGACCATTTTGACAGTTTATCCAGATCTCGTCTCATTCTGCCCACCCCATCTGGATCATCTACTCTGTTGCAGATCTTGATGTCATCTGCAAACAGACAAACTTTACCCTCCAGTCCATCTGCAATGTCCCTGATGAAGATATTGAAGAGGACTGGCTCCAGGACTGATCCCCGGGGTACCCCACTAGTGACTTGCATCTCTTCTGATTGTATACCATTTACCAACACCCTCTGTTTTCTGCCCATCAACCAGTTTGCCACCCAGTTGACCAACTTCTGACCCACCTGAGCCTACCCAGCTTATTAATCAATCTTCTATGTGGAACAATATCAAAAGCTGCAAAGGTAGGCGACATCAACTGCTCCCCCTTGGTCTACCACTCTGGTTACCCAGTCAAAGAAATCTATGAGATTAGTTTGGCAGGACCTTCCTTTTGTAAACCCATGCTGTCTTGGATCCTGTGCCCCTATGGATTCCAGGTGTTGCACTATCCTTTCCTCAAGGAGTGCCTCCATAATCGTGCCCACTACTGAGGTAAGACTGACTGGTCTATAGTTCCCTGCCTCCTCCCTGCTACCACTCTTATGGAGCGGGATCACATGAGCCCTTCTCCAGTCTTCTGGGATCTCTCCTGTGCTCAGAGACTCACTAAACTGTTCTGATAATGGATCTGCTAGTTCCACCCTTAGCTCCTTCAGTACCCTGGGATGTATGTCATCAGGTCCCATTGCCTTGTCCACCCTGAGCTTTTGTAGGACCCTTTCTTTTGTGAAGTGACTAGTGCACACCTACCCCCCCACCGTGTCCATGGTGCTGAGCTATGGGCCCTGCCCTACCTTCTCCTCAGTAAATACTGAGCAGAAGTATCTATTTAGGATAGATGCTTTTACATGGCCTCCTCCTCAAATGCCCCCTTATCCCCTTTGATCTTAGCAATACCCCCTCTGGACTTTCTCCTTTCACTAATGTATCTATAGAAAGTCTTGTCACCTTCTTTTACTGTTCGTGCTAGTGTTTCCTCAGTTTGGGCCTTTGCCTGCCTTAGTGCCTTCCCTGCTTCCCCTAGGGAAGTTTGGTATGCCTCCCTATCTCCATCCCATTGCGTTCCCTAATATTTCCTGAATGCCAGCCTTTTGGCTCTAACCTTTTCTGCTACTGTTTTTGAGAACCAAAGTGGTTTCCTTCATCTTTTGCACTTCCTTTTCTCTCTCTAACACAATGAGATGTTGCTTCAGGTATTGCATATCTAATGCTTGCCCACGTTGCTTGTACCCCCTCACCTGTATTTCTTCTAGCCAGGGCTAGCTTAGCTCTGGTGGCCATCTTATCAAAGTCAGCTCCTCTGAAGTCCCATATTTTTGCATTTGAATGGGATGATTTAGTTATAGTGGCCAAATTGAACCTTACCATGTGATGGTCACTGGCCCCCAGGTGACCTTCTACCTGGAGATCTGTGATCCTATCCCTGTTAGTCAGTACTAGATCTAGGATAGCCCTGTCTCTTGTGGGTTGTTGTATCAGTTGTTTGAGGCCCTTCCCCTGCAGGGAATCCACTATGTGTCTAGTTCTGGCCGATGTTCCTGCTGGTATTGACCAATCTGTATCAGGCATGTTGAAATCTCCTATTATCAGAACCTCCCTCTTAGCTGTCATGTTTTGTATATCTTCTAACAGCAATGTGTCTATGTCCTCCCCCTGGTCTGGAGGCCTGTAGACAACCCCAGTTCGTATGGCTGTCCCATTTCCTGTTTCCAGGGTGACCCACAGTTCTTCTGGCTCCTTATGTGTAGTCTGAATTTCTGTAGCTTTGACATTTTCATTGACATAAAGGGCCAGTCCATCCCCCTTTTTGCACCTCGGTCTCTTCTGAACAGTACATAGCTGGGTAATGAAGTCTCCCAAGTGTGGCTACTAGTGAACCATATCTCGCTGATGGCTACTATGTCCAGTTTAGCCTCTGTCATTATTGCCTGCAGGTCTGGGATCTTGCTTCCCAGACTGCGAGCCTTTTTTTACATGATTTTTCACTGGTCAGATTTTGGTGTATTGGTTGTTGGGCAATGTTGGCGATTCCCCTGTGAGTCGTATGGGGAGCCGGACCTTTTTCCTTACCTGGTGATACAAATGAACTACAAACATGCTGAACTCCTGTTTAATCACTAGCTGACGGGGGAGGGGTATTCTTCCCATTCGACGTATCGGGTGCTGCACCCCTCTCCCTATTTGCTAATTTAAATATTCTGCAAAGACATCAAACTTCTGCTCCAATGTACTGACTCCATCCTTTGTCAGATGCAGTCCATCAAATTTAAAGAACTCTCACTCCCTAAACTGTTGCAAGTTACCTACAAATTTGTGTCCTTTTTCCTGGCACGAGCCCTTGAGCCACATGTTTAGGTCCCCTATCTCCCCTTCTCTGACCTTCCTTCCATCTGCCTCCTTCTCCCAGACTGGCAGGATCTCAGAGAAGGAGATGCCAGATGAAATGGATGATAGTTTGTCACCCAGCCTGGTCAGGTGTTCCTTGGTCTTCACAACTGACTGGCTGGCAAGATTGTTAGCCCCTATGTATACCAGGATGCCAATGTTTTCTCCTGCTTCCTGTACAGTTTTAGCAATGCAGTCGGTTTCTCTCCATGCTGATGAACCTGGGAGATATCTGACCATTACCCCTGGCTGGAGATAGGTATCAACTCCCCAAATCATGGAGTCACCTATGATTAGAAGTGTTTTGGATTTCCTTTTTGCTTTTTTTGTTTTGGTTACTGTTTTGGGCGAGTTTTGTTTTGCTAGCTCCTGTGCTGCAGTGTCCTACTCTGCAGTGTCCTCTGCCCCTTTGTTTGATTTCGGAGATAGAGGCAGATATCCATTTGTAGTTTTTATGTGGTTTGTGAAGTTGATATGTTGGAGAGCACTGAGTGATGGGGCACCCGATTTGCCCCTCCTAACCACCTGCCAACCTCAGAATCTCTGGCTGTATTGTAAAACACATACACTATATGGTGAAATACACACATCATATAGTGAAACATATACATTATATAGTGAAATGCATATACAATGTAGTGAATCACATACACTATCTACTGAAATATATACATCATATAGTGAATACATACACTGTATACTGAAATGCATATATCATATAGTGAACATTGTGAAATGCTTACATTTCACAGTGAAACACCTACACTATCTACAGATACACATACTAAGTACTGAAAATCCACATACACTATATACTGAAACAAATGTACTATGTACTGAAACATATACACTACCTATTGAGATACACTACAGACTGAAAATCCACATAAACTATCTACTGAAACAAATACTGTACACATTGTAACACATACACTATATATTGAAGAAATCTGCATGCACTTTGTACTGAAACAAACACACTACATATTGAAATACATACACTATCTATTGAAATACATACACTGCACATTGAAAAATCCACATACACTGCCTACTGAAACAAATACACTATATGTTGAAACATCTACACTTTATATTGAAATACATACACTATCTATTGAAATAAATACACTATGCACTGAAAAATCTGCATACGCTATATACTGAAACAAATACACTATATAGTAAAACACTTACCCTATCTATTGAAAAATTTTGTATACTCTATATACTGAAAGAAATATATTACATATTGAAATACATACACAGTATCGGGGTGGGACAAATAGGGTCGCCAGGTCACAAAATGCGACCTATTTCCCCATTCTGCCCACTTAATTTTGACTAAAAGTTGCCATTTGGGCGAGTAACGCTTGTGGAAGCAGCGCAGCAGGCATGCATCTTTTTTTTTATTTTGTTCCCAAGTGCAGCCGTCCTTGCACATGCGCAGTATTTCTTTTTTTTTCCCCCACTGCGCATGTGCAGATTAGTCTCTGAGTCCGCGGCCATGCAAGCGTGATCCAGAATGGCAGTGCGCCGCCAGTATGCTGAACCTGGAGAGAGCAAGCCATGGGGTCTTTCTTGGAGTCTGCGTAAGTCGACTCAAAAGGGGATGGACTCGTGCCCAGAATAGATCACAAGGTATGATCTAGCAGGCGTTCACGTGTGTATGCTTGGTTTACTTGGTTTCAAAGGACAAAAGAAGGCTACTGCCCATGGAGATTGTCCCCCACCACATTGGTGGGATAATTATACCTTGAAGTTGTAGGACTCGAGCCAATGATCCAGCTCCTTTTTGAAGACTGTATTAGAGCTACTGTTTACTAAGTTTTGTGGGAGGAGATTCCACAGTTTGGGGGTTCTTACTGTAAAGTAGTTTAACCTTTTTGTTGTTTTAGCTTTAGATACAAATATCTGGTTGTTGTGATACCATGGGGAAGTCCAGCTGGGAGAGAAATGTAAGCCACATTGCCACATTAACTCTTGAGAATTCTTGATTTTGTACAGTAGGAGAAGGTCACCTCTAGTACGTCTTGTGCGTAATGAGTGTAACCCTGTAACTCTTAATCTTTCCTCGTAATCAAGTTTGGATAGATAAGGGACCATTTTTGTGGCTCTCCTCTGTACTCTCTCAACCCCGTCAATGTCCTGCACCAGGTAGGGACTCCAGTAGGGGGATCCATAGTCCAGATGGGGCCTGACATAAGCTCTGTACAAGGGGATTATGCATTCCTGTGTCCTAGACACAAATGAACGTTGGATTCGAGTGAGCAAGGCGTTAGATTTCCTAGCTATCATCCTGCAATGATCACTAGAGGATAGTTTATTATTAATGGTTACCCCGAGATCACGTTCTAATGATGACACTGAAGGGCCATGCTGTTCAGAAAATAAGTCTGCCTAGGGTTGTTTTTACCAAAGTGTACAACATGACACTTATCTGAGTTGAGTGTCATTTTGTTTGAAACTGCCCATTCTTCAATGGATTTTAGGTTATTCCTCATAGTTTCTCTGTTAGTCAATGTAAGAACAGAGCCACACAGCAGTATCATCAGCAAATTTTGAGAGAACATTTTCAGTGCTAGTCTGCAAATCACTAATAAAGATGCTAAACAGGGTGGCTCCCAACACAGACCCCTGAGGGACCCCGCTGGTCACACTCAGTGGGTGGGAAAGTGAGCCATTTATTCTGACTTGCTGATATCTTCCATTCAACCAACCTGACACCCAGTTGATTATGTAGTGAGAGAATCCCATATCATTCATTTTGTCAAGTAGGATGTCATGAGGGACTTTATCGAATGCTCTACTATAGTCGAGAAGTATCACTTCCATAGGAATGCCATTATCCAATGCCGTACTGACATGATTATAAAAGGAAACCAAGTTAGTAGTACAGGAGTATCCCTGTCTAAAGCCATGTTGTGTAGTGTCAGTCAAGTTACCCCTAATAGATTTGTGCTCTAGTAGATTCTTAATAACTTTCTCCATGATCTTGCTTATGACAGAAGTCAGACTTATCGGACGGTAATTTTCTGGTCTAGAATGGTTACCTTTCTTAAAGATTGGGACCACAGTAGCCATTGTCCAGTCCTGAGGGATAATTCCCTCATATAAGGATTTGTTGAATATAATTGAGAGTGGTTTTGTAATAGCAGTTGCAGTCTCTATTAAAAATCGGGGGCTGATGTTGTCAGGATCTGGACTGGAATTAGGATTTAGGGATAAAATTGCTTTTAGTGTGTCATCCTCGGTGATGATGTAAGAGGGGGTAACATTGTTTGCAGGTTTGAATCATTTTGGAACCTCTTTATTGGTAAATACTGAGCAGAATTGCTTGTTAAATGTGTCTGCCATATCTTTGTTGATATAATTGTGTCATGTATGCATAGGGGCCCCATGTGTCTATTATTTATCTTTTTATTATTAAGATAGGAAAATAGTGATTTATAGTTATTTTTGGTATGGGCCAGACGAAACTCGAGTTTCTTTTTAGATTGCAGAATAGCTTGTTTTAGTGATTTTAGAGTTTTCCTATATTGGGCAAACAATAATTTTCTGGTGTCACCCTTACTGTTTTTAACTCGTGCAAATAGCCTCTGCTTCTTCTTAATTAGAGCTTTGATAGTTTTGTTAAACCACAGGGGTATTTTCCCCTTTTATTATATTTTTTTGTTGTAGGAACATATAATTTTTCTGAGTTATAAATGGAAGTTTTAAAAAAGTCCCAGGATTCTTCCATGGTGAGAGAGGCTAGTGCTGTATCCCAAGGAATTGAGTTTAATTGGTTATTAATAGCATTGAAATTAGCTTTTTTATAGTTTTTCAATTCAGTACAGTTGGTGATATGATGACAAAATGACAGTGACAGGGAAATGGTGTAGTGATCACTTGATCCTAGTGGGGCACCAATTATAACCTTGGATATTAGGTTCCCTATATTAGTAATAACCAAGTCCAGTATATTGTCACCTCGTGTTGGTTCTGTAACGATTTGTTCTAGGCCCATATCAACCATGAGTGTGATGAAGTCTTTTTCGGCCTGCGTACTTCCAGATAAAGAATACCAGTTTATAGTAGGCAGGTTGAAATCACCCAGTATGAGGATTTTTCCTTTAGAGGCCATATCTAATATTTCATTATTTAAGCAAGTAGAATATTCTTTATTAGATGTCGGGGGCCTGTAGCATGTCCCTACCATCAGCTGTGGGTAACCCTTGAACTGGATGTTAACGCAGATTGATTCAGTATCGCTTGTTGAGGGGATTTGAAATGAGGTTATGTCATCTCTAACATATAGACAAATCCCCCTCCTCATTTGTCCCTGGCGGTCCTTATGATACAGTTTATACCCTGGAATGTGCTGGCTCCAAGAAGTATCAGGGCCCCACCAAGTTTCTGTAATGGAGATGAGTCCATATTTATTCAATTGACCCATAGCTTCTAATTCAGCCAGTTTAACCTGATTTAAGGATCTAGCGTTTAAACTGAGTACCTCACACTCAGAAATGTCCGTAGTAGGTTTCTTTAGAGAACAGGATCTTCTGTCACTGATCTCACCCCCGGGTTTTAGTTTAAAAGTTTGTTAATAGCTGTTGTAAAGCTTTTGCCCAGGAGTGAACTTCGCCTGCGACTGAGGTGGAGTCCATCCCAGCAAAACAGTGAGTCCCTTAGATAGAAGGTTTCCCAGTGTGTTAGACAGAGAATGTTCTGTCGGAGACACCATCGTCTGAGCCAGTCGTTAAAGGCCTTAATCTTTGTATTTATAATATCAGGTGCTCTCGGTACGGGTAGAATCTCTGAGAAGCAAGCTATGCTGTTGGGTATAAATGCTGTGAATGCTGCTGCCTGCCATTTCATTGACTGTTTATGAGGGAGAGGACACAGAGCATTCTTGTGTACTACTAGTACATTGCGATGCATCTTAGAACTTAAAAATTTAAATCAAAAGCCCTTTTAAGGGCTTAAGTTGGAAAACGCCCACAATTGTTCACTGGGGGTAATATGTTAGTGAGGAGAAGAGAGCATTCTTTGTGTACTACATTGCGATTGCATTGCATCTTAGAATTTAGAAATTAAATCAAAAAGGCCTTTTAAGGGCTTGGAAACATCTACAATTGTTCACTGTGAGGAGGAGGGTAATATTTCTGTCGAAAGTGGGAAAAACATTAAACTGGCATTTGGCAATTTAAACTGTATGACGATGTGCTGCTAAAGTAAGGGGGAGGGGACTTGCTTTGCTTGCTTCTGAGGGGGAAAAAATCCATTCTGTGCTGGTTTTACTAATGCTGACTCGAAGTGCTGCATAAAAAGCACTCAGAGTTGAGACTAGTGAGAGAGACCATTTTAAAGAACAACTGCATTACTTCAGGCAATAGGCATTGCAAGAAAAGTTAAGAAAGTTAACTCAAAGTAGTAGACCTTGTGTGTGCTGACTGAAGAAGGGGAGCTTAAGTTGCTTTATAGTCTTGGTAGGAGGGCAAAGCTACTTATCTGTGTGTGTGCCACAGTCTATTTGGGCATCTTGTCCTGGGATTTTGTCAGGCTTTGTTGGGTGAGACCGGCGGGACGGGACCACTCACTGATAGAAAAAAAAAAATAAAAAAATACAAGCTTGCTACAATAATAAGTCCGGACTACCACTTGTGTGCATATTATTGGCAAAGTCTGTTTTGACAATCCACCTGTCTTGTCGTCCAGTGTTGTAGTGGTTGTGGTTGTGTTTGTGTCAGGTTGTGTGTTTTCGGGACGGGGTTGGGGGACCAAAAAATACCAAATTAAAGATTGCCACAATTAATGAAATGCCCATACTAGTAATACCTGTCCTGTGTGCATATCATTGACTGAGTCTTTTGTTGTTTGGCTATCCACCTGTCTCATCCAGTCCTCTTGAGGTTGTGTCAGGCTTTTTTTGGGGGGATGAATTTAAAACAAAAAAAAAATTAAAGCTTGCCACAATTAATGAAACACCCATACTAGTACTACCTGTGTGCATATCACTGACTGCGTCTTTTGTTGTTTGGCTATCCACCTGTCTCGTCCAGTCCTCTTGAGGTTGTGTCAGGCTTTTTTGGGGGGACCAATTTAAAACAAAAAAAAAATTAAAGCTTGCCACAATTAATGAAACACCCATACTAGTACTACCTGTGTGCATATCATTAACTGCGTCTTTTGTTGTTTGGCTATCCACCTGTCTCATCCAGTCCTCTTGAGGTTGTGTCAGGCTTTTTTGAGGGGACCAATTTAAAACAAAAAAAAAATTTAAACTTGCCACAATTAATAAAAAAGGCATAGCTATTATAATCTGTGTGCAAAAATATTAGTGACGGCCTCAGGTTGTGTACTACAAATATCAGTCCAACCAAGACAAGTCCATCAGTCTCATTCACAGTCACAGCTACAGCCTGAGCCAGTCATGCTGGTTGTGTCAGGCTCAGGCAGGCATCCAAAAACTGTCTGCTGCTGTGCTGCTGCCATTACTGACAACCACTCATTGTTTTTCATACTGTTTTGGGATTGGAGTAATAAAAATGTCTGGAAAAAAGAAACAAAAACAACAACCTAATTTGTTTTCCTTTGGCTTTATTAAACCCAGTCTATGTGCTGTGGAAGAATTACGTAACAAAACCATTCAAGTCATCAGTAACACTGACAGTAACATTGTCGATGTTGCTGATGAGGAGGAACATGTGAAATTAAATCCTCCAGTTGGTAACGCTGCTGCTGCTGTTTCTTCTGTTTCTGGAGGAAGGGGCAGCCAGGGTGACGGCCACGACCATATTGACAGACCATCAGTAATGGTTACTGATATTGTTCAGGTTCCCAGTGTTTCTGCTACTTCTAGTAGTGTTTCCGTTGCAGATAGTTCATCTTCCTCAAGCTCTCTGTCCAGAATAAATCTTACCAACAGGAAAAAAGATTCAGTGAAACGCAAATTCAGGGTTGAATGGTCATGGGAATTTGACTGGCTTCAGTATGAGAAGCAAAGCAACACTATGAGCTGCAAGGTGTGTAGGAAGCAACCCCATCTGGCAGATCATACATCTGTGTTTTTTGTTGGTAGCAGTACTTTTAAAATGGAGTCTATAAAAATTCATGATGCAAGCAGTTCCCATGTTAAATGCATTCTGGCTGAAAGGGCTTGGAGGGCACCTGAATCCACACCTATGGCTTTTTGTTTTCAAAAGATGAATGTTGCAATGAGAAAATCCATGCGGTGTCTTTTTAATGTTGCCTACTTTCTGGCAACAAGGGATAGGCCATTTCGGGACTTTCTGTTTCATACCTCACTGTTACGCAAATGTAATATAAAAGTGATTGAACAATACACAAATCACAAGAGGTGCAGCGAGTTTGTGCATCATATTGCAGCAGTAATACGCAGAAATACAACTGAAGAGATAAAAAAATCTCCTGCTGTTGGACTGTTAATGGCAGAAGCACTGACAGAAGTGTGAGGAATGTGAATGTGTTCATCAGTTATGTTGGTGAAGATGGTACTCCAAATACCTCCTTTATTGGTACCGAGCTACTAGGAAAGCAGATGCCGATGGATACATTGCAGCATTAGATTCACTCTTTAACAAACTTAACATCCCCTTGTGGAAAACTCTTCCATGGATTTCTGGGATGGCCACTGATGGTGCATCAGTCATGCGAGGTCAACGTGGCGGAGTCAAGGCAAAGTTACAAAACGGTGGCCTGCCTTGGTTAATTGCTATACACTGCATCATACATCTTTTACAACTGGCCGTTCTGGATGCCCAAAAACATATGCCAGAAGTTCACGAAAATGAAAATGGTTTGCGGGCCCTGTATTCATTTTATCATTCTTCTCACCGAAGAATGAGAGCCTTGGAGGAGGCTGCTAACAACCTTTTCATTGAATTGAAAAAACTGGTCAGCATTTTCACAGTGCGCTGGGTCAGTTCGCACCACAGTGCTGTGTCAGCTCTTCTCCACAACCTGCCAGCAATAATTGCACACTTAGAGAATACTGCAACACAGCACAGTGGGACTCCTGATGCAGATAGCGCTAAAGGACATTTGAACTTTGTAAAAAACAAAAAAAAAATGTGGTTCTTGGCCTTTCAACAAGATTATCTTTCTATTCTTGGAAGGCTTTCTCAAAATTTCCAAGAAGAGGGTCTTCTTCTTACTCAGGTACAGCCACGGGTAGAGAGCTGCATTTCAGAGCTCATGAAGTTGAAGACCAATGCGGGCCCTGCTGAGGTACAGTTTTTAGAGTATGCCAGTTCGGAGGGCTGTCTCCTTACTAGTGGTATGGATGGCAGCAGCACTCCTCAAGCTCCTCCACCAGGCATGACTCAAAATGCTAGTGAACATCATGTAATACAGAAAAATAGGAATAAAAGGCAAAAAAGAACCAGGCAGGCCACTGCTTCAGACCAAGCAGCCAAGGAGATTGTTTCCAGTGAAAATGCCCGCACACTGATCAAGGAGAAAATATGAAACAGTGTGGTTGGATTCTTATGTGACAGATTTGAGCCCATGTGGCAGTCGGAAGACTACAAACGATTTTCAGTATTTGACACAACTGTTTGGCCTTCTCCTGATGACCCTCTCTTTCTAAATTTTGGTCAGGAACCCATCACAGGGCTTTGCCAGATGTACATGCCATTCCTGAAAAACAATACGGTTCAGAAACTTTTTCTGATCCAGAGCTGGAGGACACTGAACTTGAAAGAAATTACACAAAAGTTTTGGAAGAGTGGCAAGATTTCAAAATGCTGTAAAAATCAAAATACAGAGCATGTATTAAGAAAGGTTCACCAAAATTGAGAGATTTGGTCTATTACGGTTGTTGATCACAATTTTTCAGGTAATGCCAGTGAGTACAGCTGCTTGTGAAAGGTTTAGTGCTCATAATAGGATTAAAACAATATCTAAGTAATCTTATTGATAGCAATATGGACGATTTGCTGATGATCAGTTTAAATAGACCAACAATAGCGGACTTTAATCCAGACCCATCAATTGATCACTGGTACTCATCAACACCAGGATATTGGCATCTTTCTGGGCATAAAGTCACACATCCAGAATCAGATGTAATGGACTTGGAAGCAGAAATAGATGAGGAGTCGGAATCGGACTCGAGGAGTTGAATTCAAAGGACACAGACAGTGGTTGCATTGGAGTCGGATGTGGGAGGTGGACCGATTTTGAAGAAGACAGTAACAGCAATATAAATACTGTTAGCAATCTGTCAGCCGTAGTTTTTAGGAAGCATTTACTTATTTTCTGCCCTTGCCCTCAAAATCTAATTTTAGTGATGATGACCCTACAGTGGTGGATTGGGGATGGTAACAGCATAGCAGCAGGCAGCAGCTATATGTCTAGCCATGTAATGAAAAAAAGTCACAAAAGTACCCCAAAAAAGAACACACAAGACAATAAGAGAAATCACAACATCTGAAAGGTTTTATTGGTTTATTTAACAAGTCAACAACAACAACAACAAAAAAAGCAGTGTACACTTAGCACTAGGAGAGGACTTGTTGTCACTTGTAAATCAGCAGGTTCTGGTCAGTCAGTTAGACAGGCAGGACTTTCAATTTGTACTTTATAAATTCTCCCTCCTGTGTATACTTGATGCTGTTCTGGCAGGCTAATTCTCATCAGAATCTCTGGTAAACACGTTCCCAAATGTAGGTTAATAGACAATTCCTCATCTGAAAGGCAAGTTAAAAAAATGGCTACCATATTTTATAGGCTAGCGGCTGTAAAAAAAACTGGCCACCTAAAAATATTTTTGGCCACCAGATTTTGAGGTATGGTGGCCAAACTGGCCACCAGGTCAAAAATTGATTTGTCCCACCCTGCACAGTATATTTAAAAAATCCACATACACTATATACTGAAACAAATAAATGATATACTGAAACAGACTACATTCTGAACTTACCCATCCCTCAGACCCTTCCCCTTGAATGGCCCCTGCACTCATTTCCTGTTGCATTTAGTTAGCTGCTGGCCTGATGAGAGGATGTCTAAAGCTGCAGAGCAGAAGGTAAACAAAACAGGGCTATCTCTTATTTTAATTCTTTATGGAGTTTTCCATCTTGTTTTGCTTACACACCTTTAATCGAATTTCAGAACATTGTGATGTGACAAGAAACTTTTAAAACTAATTTCAAATGATGTAGTTTATTCTTTTAAATAAGTGCTGCCCTCATTTACTGTTAAAACACATTTGTATGTGAAAGCTAATACTTAGGATATTCCTAACATAAACCTAGGGGGCTGCATGCGTTTTTTCAAGTTAAGTTTTTGATCAGATTTATGTGTAATTAATTACTGTGTTAGTCTATCAACTTATCTGTGCTAAATGCTTGGGAAGCACTGCAGAAACTGTGATAGTGTAAGCCAAAAGCTTTGCTAGTTTGTACTCTATGGACTATATTTTGATTTAGTTTTTGTTTAATAAAAGTTTCTTGCTTAAGAAACAAAAATATATATTTTTTCTGCAATCCCTCAGTGCCCAGTTCTCATCAGGAGTTTAGCTGGCATATGCATATAATGTGCATGTTTCTATGCTAAATATCTTTACTGTTATGCCTTACTGGAGGCATTCACAGTCTGTTTTGGGGTCTGAGCTTCTCAAACTGTGTTTTATTTCTTTTTATTTCCATTGAGATTTTTATCTTCTTAGTCACACTGCGACTCCCTTGCCCACTGACATCTCCAGCTCAATCACCCACCATCCCCAGGACTTACCTGCTCTGATATTCACTCCCCCCACACACATATTCCCCATGTTGGGGCCAGGAGGGGGAGGGCTATTGACAAGGAGACACATATTCAGATAGGAGCAGGGCCTGGTTAGTAGTGCATAATCTGTGGCAGGTTGTTGGATCATTTGTGTCATTGGGGGTTTTCTACCTTTGGACTCATCCCCTGCCAGCCAAGCATGCAATGATGCAATTGCATATAAAGGCACATGCTTGTTTTGTGCCTGCCTGAGCCCCCCCCTTTTGCAACTCCACTGCCCTGCTAACCCTCCTCAGCTAGGTGGATGTTGAAAAGCAGAGTGGTCAGACTCCCCCTCCCTGACAGGAGAGCATTCCCCGAGATGCTCAATCGTATCTCCCCCCAGCTAACCCCTGTACAACCCAGGTCCACCCTCAAAACTGGGCCACTGGCATGAGAGGCAGTACAGTTACTACCAAGCTGCTAGGCCAGCCCACCGGACTGTGTTTTTATAAATAAATAAAGACAGCATTCAGATGAAAGAAGAAAATAATTGTATTTTAACTAGTTTGTTATAAACATTTTAAGTCACATCATAGTGTTTTGAAATCGGAGGTAGGTTTTGCAAGCAAAATAAGATAAAACAATACATAAAGAGTTAGATAAGATAACCCTTTTATGTTTACTTTCTGCATCTTAAGAGACATCAGCCAGGATTTTTAGTCAATTAGGGACCCATATTCAGAAGGTTAGCACAGTGCTAAACATTACTCTATTAACAGCATGGTTGGATGGGTGTCATAGTCAGCATCCCCTGATGCTAACCTGATCATGTGCATGTGTACTGCTATGGCCATCCAAATGAGTAATCCTTTCCTGCATACAGAGCACAGTGCTATGTAAAAGGTTTCCTTCTTAGTGACCATCAGTACCTCCCCCTACATTTTATAATCTGTCTCTAGGTTTCTATGCCCTAGATTCTTGATTTTGCACTTTTTGGCACTGAACCTGAGCTGCCAAGTCCTGTACCACTCTTTGAGGTTTCTAAGGTCCCTACTCATTCTCTCCATCTGCACCTATCAACGCTGTCACGGATTGTGGTGTCATCTGCAGAAAGGCACATCTGCCCTTCCAGTTCTTCTGTAATGCCACTTATAAAGACATAGAAGAGGACTTGTCCTGTTACTGAGCCCTCTGGTGCCGTATTGGTCACTCTGTCCTCATTGGAGTGAGTGCCATTTACCACCACCTTATGTGGCTGTGCGCTATCTCAGGTGCAGCACTTAGGAGTGCACAACCCTAATGACTGGCTCTGAAAATGGGGGCCCATGTACCACTGTAACGGGATTAGCACTGCACTGTGATAAGTGTGACTGGTACTGTTTTAAAAAGCATTCTTCTGTGCAGTGCTAACCTGTTAGCGTGGCACTATATATATTTTTTTGCACAGGATTACTGATTGCATCCAGATGCCAATACAAATGGGGGTTACTCTAATACATATAAGGTGTACAGATACATTAAATGCTTTCAGGAAGTGCTAACATACTGCCTGGTTAGTGCTAGATAATAATTCTGGGAATCTTGTTTTAACTGCACACACGCAGCCTGCCAGCAACGTCCCCCACATGCACACACACACTGTCAGTCCTGGACACAATATAAAAAAATTATTCTTTGGTAGTCTGGTGGTACCCCACTCACCTAATCCAGGTATAGCTAGAACATTTATCCCTCATTCTTGCTGCTGTTATACTACACACATTTCTCTGCCTGTCTGGTGCTGGGGAAAACAAGTTTCATAGTTAGCGACCGGCTGGAAAATAACTAAAAATGCTAAATTGTGTATTGGTCCATCAGAGGGAAAAGGCAACTAAAGAGTAGAGCTTCAGTGAAGACTCTTTGGGGGGATACCGGGGACAATCTGGGTGCCTTTCTCAGCAACCAGTGAGCTGTTGAGGGAACCTCATACATGTTAATTTTGGTTAAGGACAGTGGCTCCTGCCAATGGGAAGCTGACAGAAAGCTCCCAAGGGGAAAGAACTTTGGTTGCTGAGTTCAGTTTGGTGGAAGTCCCTCCACATGGAGGGGGTCTCCAGCCCCTAGGGAGAAGGTGGGGCTGTAGGCCTGTGAGGGGTGCTGCTTGGGGGCTACCAGCGGTCTGTCCCCCAGAGCTGGTTGTGCCTTTCCCCATCTAGAGAGAAAAGAGAGGATTTTGCGGGCAGCTCTGCAGAGAGGGAGAACTACAGTATTCTGCTGCTGTGCAGAGAAACTGCACCACAGTGCTGAAAGTGTTCAGAGTAAAGGTTAAATGGATTGTGAAAAAGGATTAATGAAATGGAAGGATTTGTGTCAAAAGAATGGGGAGAAAGCCTCTTCATTTTCACCTGCGCCACATCGGTGAGACACGAATGAGCAAGGATTTTTGATGAGAGAAGTAAGACAAAGTGTAAAAGGTTCTGTCTGACTCTAGTAATGACAGGGCATCTACAGGAAAAGGGAAAGAAAGGTTAAAGGACTTGTTTTGGTAGAGAAAACTGGATTGTAGAAAATGGATATGAAAACTGGATTGGAACCTAGGTTTTAAGAAGCTGTAGAGAGAGCCTCTTCTGTCTGGAGTTGACTAGCACCTGCATGGTGAGAAAAGGAGCTTTCTTGATGTATTTCTGAAAAAGAGTTGTTGAACTTGTGTGTGAGCCAGGGCACAAGAGTAGCCATTGTGTTGGAGTTGAAAGTCTGTGGGGGCAGGGGAATGAGCGGATGCTGTCTGGGTGGGTGCCTGCAGTCTGCTCCTGAGATGCAACAAGACAGGACACTGTTATGGTACACCCTTGGATTTTCAGCCTCTGCACAATCCCCCCAGAGCCTGATATTCAGGAAGGTAGCTGAGACTACTTGATTACACACCATAGCACGTAATTGAGGAAAGAATGGAAATGATCTGAAGAATCCATCCTAAACCCAGTGCCAGGTGGGGAGCTTGCTGACCCCCAACAAGTGGGGCCATTGGCGGCAAGGGATTGTGGGTTTTTGCCTGGGTGCTGGGGTGCTCTGACCTGTGGGGGAGCTGGGCCATGGGGATTCTCCCATGTCTGGGTCCCTTGTGGCTGGCAGGACTTGTGTAATGTCCTGTAGTGGGCCTCTGTGGACCAGGGGGGACAGGCTGTAAGACCTTTGGTCATGCTGAAGATCCAAGCTGCAGCTTCTATGCCTTCAAGTATTAAGCATCAGGCCCTGTTCTGCATCTGCTGATCCATCTACCCCAGGACTTCAATCATGTGTGCCATCTGAGAACTAATACAGCAGAGCCATGAGTGAGGGCAAGAATTGCCCTGCACCTGGGGAATATATAGTTATCTGTGTTCAAGTCCACTGGCACTGAAAGCCAATTCAAGGTTTAAAGCAATCAAGGGGAACATGTGAGGGGTTGCTTGGTTCAGGTGGGCGTGCACCAGCTGACCAGCTGCACCTCAGGCCTGCAGCTTGGCATTTAGGTACCCAGGGACAAAATTTGGGGTGTTATTCTGAACTGGTACCAGTGGGTTTGGGTTTGGTAATACCTACAGCAGTTAGATTGTCAGGTAACTTGGTGGCTGCATTATCAAAAGGTGATTTGGGTTAAAATCAAAAGGGGGAATGTTGTTTGGGAAAATGTTAAATCTTTAAAATGCAAATTTTAAATGTTTCTTAACCTCTATTCCATTCAACCCCATCCTAACCCTCCCAGTGTAAATAAATTTTGATGTTACTGTTTTAAAAAGGTCTAACTCAAAAGCCTGATTTTAGTAAACATGTTATTACTAGAAATTAATGATGGACAATGTGGAATGTGGGGATGTTCGATTCTGGTAAGTCCATGTATGGGGTAACTGTTAGGGAGGTGGGTTGGTACAACAATACAGGGGGTTGTACTGGTAGAGATCAGATCCACTTAAATGTACTCTGAGTGGCACCACCATTTTCTTTGTAATCTTGAGAAAGGACCCCCAATAATATCAACTATGGGAACCCAGGTCCCTTAACTGTGATCAGGCCTGCATGGCAAAGGTACTGGCCCTCTCTAGGATGGCGCCATAGAGGGGTCACAAGCCAAAAACATAGATTTTGGTCATCGTAGTTGTCTCAACCCATGTTTCAACACAAATCACTTCCACACTGATGTCAGCATGAGTTAAGGCAACAGTGTTGGTCTAAAACTGTGCTCTTGCCTACCTCTGAGCAGGGTTTAAGCGCAGTTTTAGAACATGGATTGTAGCATGGTTTTTACCATGCTACAGTCTGGAAATTTATTTATTGAAATGTTTCACTAGGAAGGGCACACTGAACAACAAGTTGCTCATTTCATGGTGCATTCTGGGAGAAAGAGGAATGGGAGTGTACAGCGAAATTCATCAACATGAAGAAGTAGAATATACATTATTGTATTGCAGCATACAGCAATTAAACATTAGCAACTACAGACATGAGGGCACAGAGCATACTAGCATGACATCAAGCAAGACATCCTAGAGAATGAACATACATAGAACTAAACATAGAAATAAACCTTTTAAACCATTTAACAGGGTTGCAATGGTTTTATAAAGACCTAAGGCAGAATATTCAAGTTTTTTTGTGAGTATTAGGTTATCAATTTGCTAATCCCAATTTGCACCGCTAAAGCAAGATAGTACTGCAAAGTGCCATATGATTGCTTGGTTACCAAGTCACTAGCCCATTTGTAAGTAGCCCTAATCCATCCTTGTGCACCTATGTAAAGCAGCTGACAGCACCTTGCGCATAGGCACATCGGCATGCTGGGAGGTTTAGGGAGGTGTAGCTATTCATTAGTGCAACACTAGTTACTGGTTCCCCAAACCAGGTGTTATGGGCTGTGCGTACCTACACTCACAACACCTGGGCATGTCATGCTACCGCTAGCCCTGGTTCCCCCACTGGTGTCCAGTGCCCCACCCCCAAATTGCATGCCTGTGTAATAAAACATCTGTCCCATGTGTCCAGCAGACCCCTCACCCCTGATCAACTGGGCCTCAATCAGATACTTGAGAAGATCAGTAATTCCTCTGTACCATTTGCCTGATATCCAGACCAGGGTTCCCCGAATGCCCCAATTAGTAGTCTGGTAAGATCTGTAATTCTTCCATACCACATCCTTCATGTTGAGTGGTTTCTCCACAGCATAAGTATGATATCTACCTCTCCCTGGCCAGCCCACCCAGTACCACTACAACTGCCCCCACTTGACCCCAACCTATTGTGTACGGTGACCAGCACAGACCCTCCACTCACATCCATAGCAGCCACCAACTGAACGACAGTTCACAATCAGTTGCCTACTGTAGTAAAAGCTGTTTCTATAGTAGGTGTGCGATCATGAACATAGAAACACTGAATTTGTCATCAGAAAAGGACCTAGTCTGCCTAGATGTTTTCTGCCTCATCTTCCTCCTCACATGCTGTCTGGTCTCCATCGACCCTCCCAGCCTCTTCTCTAATATACTGCTATGTCTACACCACACATGCCTGAAGCCCCCTACTGTTTTAGCCGCCACCACTTCAGCTAGCAATCTGTTCCAGGCATCTACCAATATTTTCTCACATCCCTCTTGACCCCTCCCCCCAGCTTCATTGCATTCATCTGGTCCTGGTGCTCTTTCACATTTGAAAGAGACTACCCTGGACCCTATTCACTCCTGCAAGATACTTGTAGGCCTGTATCATGTCACTTTTCTCTTTTCTCTCTTCTAGGATATACATGCTGAGATCCCTCTGTTTTTACTCTTAGGACTTCTCATGTAAACCCTGTACCATTTTAGTTGCCTTCCTGTGGACTTCCTCCACCCTGTCTATGTTCTTTTTGAGGTTTGTTCTCCAAAACTACATCGTACTCCAAGTGGGGTCTGGCAACACCACCTCCATCCTCCTGGTGGAGATACCCTTCCTACAAACCCCAGCATCCCATTAGCCCTACCCACTGCTTTGTCACAGTGCCACCTTGAGGTCCTCAGACATAATAACCCCAAGATCCCTTTCCTGTTTATTGACTGTCAATAACAGCCCCCCCATCCTGTACTCAGCTCTTGGGTTCCTGTGCCCTAGGTGCATGATTTTGCACTTTTTGGCATTGAACCCAACTGCCCAGCTTTTTACCTCTCTTCAAAATTCACAAGATCCCTGATCATTCTCTCCCCAACTCCTGGGTGTCCATCCTATTGCAAATTTTGATATCATCTGCCAAAAGGCATACCTTCCCTTCAGTTCTTCTGCAGTGTCCTCTACGTTAAAAAGGATTGGTCCCAATACTGAGCCCTGTGGTACCCCACTGGTCACTCTACAATCATTAGAGTGAGTGAGTGTTGTTAGCCACCACCCTCTGTCTCTTATCCATTAACTAGCTACTGTACTAATTGGAAGGCTACAGCCTGCAGTTCAAGGTGGCGGTGCAACAAGACACACCCCCATTCAGCTCATTTAAGGGCTGCTCTCCTCACTCCACACACAAGCATTTTTTCCTTGCCCCTCCATCCATCCCTCATCCTCCAGCGGCACGCCTCTCTTTCCCATGGGCTTCTTCCTAAGGTACCTTTAGCCAAGGTAATCACTCCTGCTGCACTTCAAGGGGTGGAACCCGCCTCTAGGGTTCCGTCCCTTCGTACAAGCACAGGGTGGTGTATCCCATGGACAGAGAGAGGCAGACAGTGAAAGATTATCTATGTTACTCAAGCATAAAACCAGTTACACAGGCACATGGAACCCAATTAACCATTTTAGATCCCACCCCTAGGCCGTTCAGCTCTTTATCAGACTCCTGTGTGGCACAGTGTTGAAGGCCAGCTAAACTCCAGATCGATCATGTCCACTGCTCTCCCCTTACCTATTTCCCAGGTCATCCAGTCAAAGAAATTTACCAGACTCATTTGGCATGACCTCCTCCCCATGAATCTGTGCTGCCTGTGGCGTTGCAGCCCTCTGGATTCAAGATAGTCTAACAGTCTCTGTTTTAGTATGGATTCCATTAATTTCCCCATGACTCAAGTAAGACAGACCAGACTATACTGTACTTGCTAATCTCCTCCCTCCTCCCTACTGATGCTCTTACAGAACGGGACTATGTCTACTCTCCTCTAGTCCTCTGGAATCACTCATGTTTCCAGTGAGTTGTTGAATAAGGCCATGAGTAGTGCAGCAAGCACCTCCCTGCCTAGTTCTCTTAATACCCTTGGGTGTATCCATCCGGTCCTATGGCCTTGTCCACCCTAAAATTTGAAGTCCTTTCAATAATACTCTTTCCTTTGAAAATGGACATGTGTCCACTTCCCCCTCCAGTGTTCACGCTGCTCCTTGGTGGTCTGTCCCTGTCTCTGTACACTGCAAAAACAATGGAAGTACCTGTTCAGCATGTCTGCTTTTTTTCTGATCCTCCTCTGTGCAGTCTCCCTTTGTCATCCTCCTTATCCTCAGAATCCCTCCCCTTGCCTTCCTCTCCTTGCTTATGTACCTGAAGAAATTTTGGTTTTCTTTTGATACCCTTTGGCTATGCGTTCTTCTGTCTGAGCATTTGATCCCCTCATTACCTTACCTGCTTCCCTCTGTTTTACCTGATACACCTCTCTATCCTCATTCTTCTGTGTTTCTTCATACCTCCTGAATGCCACCCTTTTACAAGCTTTCAAAGAAGGCTATTTTGATGTATCTCCCCATGTCAATGACGTCTGCCTTCTCGAAATCCAAAATGTTTGCCCTCGTGTGACTGAGAGCAGAAGAAGAGCAGGAAGCACTGAATTCTAGGCCACAAGAGAATGAAATTCCTCAAAATATGGGACTGCCATGCCCCCCCCAGTGCAGGACATGAGAATAGGTACCCCACCTGCCCTAGATCATGGCCAAACTCATACAGTAGCTTGCTTGCAAGTGCATGATTCGGCCTAGACAGAAAATAAATGTAACCTATCCTCCATGGCCTCCAGAGGTATCATCACCTCTGCAACACCTGTACCAGGGCAATAAGGTTTGCCAAAGGTGAGTATTTTACAGCCACTTTCAGTGCTAACATTGGTCACCTGTCTAAATTTTGGAAGGTTGCCACAATCTCTTCTCCCCTCCCACTCAGTCCCCTTTGCCTGTCCTCAAAGTGGGTGACACCCCTATCTCTAGCCCCTCCTTCATCACCACAGAGGTTTAATTCCTTTTATCACCTGCACCTCCTCTCTCCTCTCCCCTTCCTTGCCTCCCTCTCACCCCTGAAAACCTGCATAACAGTCATCTCCTTCCTTCCCCCTATTTTTCTTCTCCTCTCTAGTAACTCTATCCTCCATCACTGACACCCTTCCCACCTTTAACCCTTCCAAGAGTAGAAGACCAGATGGCCTGGATAGCAAACTCCTCCATTTCTCTGCCTCTGCAATCTCGTGCCCATTGGCTGACCTCCCTAACCTCTCTTCCTGCTGTTCCTCCATTCCTGCTGACTGGAAGACTGCCACTGTTACTCCTCTTCCAAAAGGTGGTGACCCATCTGCTACTAACAGCTACTGATCCATTTCTCTCCTCCCTTCAAAATACAGTAACAAATTGTCTTGTCACAACTCTCTCCCTTTCTGGACTCTTCTTCCTTCTTCACCCACTATAAGTCTGCCTTTGCTTTCTCAAGAAGCACTCCACCACCATCTCCCTGCTCAGGCTCACCAAATCCATTTGCAATGGTATGGCTCACAGCCTATTCACCTCTGCTTTCTTCGTCAATCTAGCCAAAGTGTTCAGTACTGTCTCCCACACCAATTATTATCCAAACTCCAGGCTGCAGGCCTCTCTGACTCAGCCATTGGCTGTTCCACTCCTACCACATGGGAGGTCCCAGGCAGTCAAAATTGGTGACCACCTCTCTCCTTCCTGCCTGTATCCACTGGGGTCCCACAAGGATATGTGTTAGGCCCTCTACGTTTCTTCATTTTCCTTAATGATCTCTCCTCCATATGCTTGTCTGCATCCATTTACATGTACACGGATGACACAGTCCTCTTCACAGCAGGCCCACAAACTTCAGCTGGACTTCGATCAAGTTCAGCCCTGGCTGCACACAAATCAACTTTTCCTCAGGGACATGAAGACTGTCTCCATGTCCTTTGGCACAAGGCACAGGCTATCTAGGCTCTCTTCCCTTCCTACTTTCCACACCCTGGATGGCTCCCCTGTGGAGGATGTTACCATCTTTAGGTATCTTGGAATCTGGCTAGACCAGCACCTAACTTTTCTGAACAAGTGGATGCTATAGTCAAAAAGCTGCACCCCAGTTTGGTGCACTTTACAGGAACTGCGACTGTATCCCACCTCCAGCATACCATGCCATTATCCAGAGAATGATCATCCCAATCTTTGGCCATGATGATATGGTCTACAGTGCAGCCTCAGTCACTACCCTTGCCAGACTGGACACACTCTTCAACTATTTCTGTCACTGCACTCTCGACTGTCCTCCTAGGACTCATCACTGTTCTATGTATAAGTTTCTCTCCTTTTCTTCTCTTGTGGACAGACATCATGCCCACTGTGCCAGCTTTGTGGGCAAATTCTGGTTAGTTTTCCTACTCTTCTACCTCTCCATGTCTCCCACAGCCATATCCTCAGAAGCTCAAATGTTTGAACCCTAGCAGTCCCTTCAGTCTCCACGACCATCAGCAAAGCCGCATTCAGCCACTGCTTCCTTAAAATCTGTAACTCCCTTGCCCCAGCCATTCACCAATCTCCCTCCTCTGGATCCTTTCAAACTACTTAATTGGTCTCACCTCTCCCTCCAGCACTTGCTAATACATTTTCCCTCCTACTCTCCAATGACTTGCTTCCAATTTAGGTACAGCTATAATTTAGGCATTTATGCTCCCACTCTAGGCATTATGCACAAATGTTTACAACTAGTGTTGATTTAAACTGCTATGTATTTGATCGCCAGCATATGTTTGTGGCTCCTGACTGTGCTGTATATGCATTGTCGATTGTTTGCTCATCACTCAAGTTCTCACGTCTTGCATTATTATTCCCAATGTAATTTACTATTATGTGCCACTCTTCTCTGTTCTGTCAATGGTCTTCCAACATGTACTGTATGTTATGTATTTTGAACTCTTGTGCTACCTTAACCCCACTTGTACAAGTTCTCCTTCCTCTAGGATGCATCTGGAAATGAGCTTCCAGCTTAGTATGCCTTTCCTGGTGAAACATTTAAATACGTAATTAAGTAAATAAATAAATTAATTATACACCCATATTATTATAATAATCAGGTCATCTGAATGGCAATTTGGGGGGGGCACTAGACACCAAGGACCATTTTACTATAATAACTGGAGCCATTTAAACTGTGAACAAGGGTGTGGAACATTTACATACCCAGGATCATTCTGGTATACTATTTGGGAGTATCAGAGCGGTGACCAAGGGTAGGGTGACAATATGCACCTCTGTGTGCTCAAATGAGGGCAGGATTTCTGGTGGCAGTAAACAGTATTGCAGTTTCAATTGTTAAGAACTTTCAAAACCTTTTATATAGCACTGTGCTCTGTATGCAGTAGGTGATCCCTCATTTGCATGGCCACAGTAGTACATACACATGCACATGATCAGGTTAGCATCGGAGGCTGCTAAATGTATGACACCTATCCAACCATGATGTTCCCACATGGCATGGTGCTTAGATGTTTAGCACTCTGTTAACCTTCTGAAAATGGGGCCCTAATTGACTAAAAATTCCCTGCCGATGCCTCTTAAGATGCAGAAAGTAAACAAAAATGGATTATCTTATTTTCCTTGAAAAACCTTTATTCAAGTTCAAAACATTGTGATGTGTCTTAAAATATTTATAGCAACTGTAGCTAAAATACAATTTCTTCTTTCACCTGAGTGCTGTTTTTATTTACTTATAAAAATACAGTCTGGTGGGCAGGCTTAGCGACTTGGTGGTAGTTGTACTACCTCCCATGTGAGTGGCCCAGTTTTGGGGGAGGACCTTGGTCAAACAGGGGTTAGCTGGCGGGAGAGATGATTGAGCATCTTGGGGACTGCTGTCCTCTCAGGGAGGGGGTGTCTGACCACCCTGCTCTTTAATAGCCACCTAGGTGAGGAAGGCTGGCAGGACATCAGAGTGGCATAAGGGGCAGGGCTTAGGCAGGCACAAAGCAGTACTTGCCTTTAATTGGACTGGCATCATTGCATGCTTGGCTGTCCATGGGATAAACCAAAGGTAGAAAACCTTCAATGGCAGAAAAATCCAGCAACCCGCCACAGGCTTTGTATTACTAAGGATCTGTACTTGGTTCACTTCTCTTTGCTATTTATATTAATCAAATTGACACTGGCCTATTCTATGGACATATAAGGCAATCACTCATAAATTACCTCAGTACCTCACAAACTGCCTAACTCTCTGCATCCCTAGTGCCTATTCACTCAGAAGTCTTACCATCTTATCTCTGGCTATCCCTAAAGTTAAAACGTGCTTTGGTAGAGCCTCAATAAGCTTTACTCTTCCTACGCTCTGGAATAAGATCCAGAAAACCTTAAGGCTCACTTCCCCTGTCACGCTCTCCCTCTTCAAATCCTTGTTCCTGAGGACCTCCTCAGAGGTCTGTCATTGCTTTAAATCAAGGTCTTAACATCACGATTTGTTGCTGCTTTAAATTCTGGACTTAAACCTCAACCATTGCCTGAGGCGTCATTTGAGTCCTCCCTTCTGTCATAGTCCACATCAAAGTCCCAACATCACGATCTGTCTTTGCTTCAAATATTGGACTTAAACCCCAACCATTGCCTGTGGCATCTGTTGTGTTTCTCCCTTAGAACAGTCCTTTCTCCCTAGACCATAATGTCCAACCCTCTCCTATCTCATCTGACCTTCCCTCCCCTCTCCCTATACCCCCTCCTCTTCCCACACCACTTGCCAGGCCATGCCTACAGTACATATCAAAGGACTCTTACATCTCAATCTTCTTCACACTTTGACACTACAGAAACTGCCACTCCTGCTCACTATGACTCCTCTAATAATGTTTACTGTATAAACTTTAGCTTATTACCTTACATCCATATATCTATAGCTATGCAATTATATTTAAATGGCGCTACCACCTGTTGAACCTATTGCTGTATTCTGGTGGAAGCATCTTGTTACATGTGATGGTTATATGTTATTATGTTGTTATTATTACTATTTATTTATTGAAAGAATCAGAATTACAACCTTTGAGTCATAGACTCCTTTGCAAAGGCTCCACATCAGTAAAAAGAAAATATACACGCATCACTTAAATATACACATCAAAATATTCAGCACAGTTAACATAGCATAGTTAAATAAGCAGTGATCTTAAAGAGGTCTAGGTTAATAATATGTTACTAAGACAGTATAAGCTTCAGAGGGTCATAATACTAGGCTGTAATTGTTATGCACGTTCACTCAACCTGTTATGTCTTTACCCTGTTGGCAATTGTTTTGCCGCAGGTCCATCTTCTAAATGAGCGTGTCTCAATGGTGTTCCACCTGGCAAAATAAAGATTTTGATTGATTGATTGATTGACTAACCAGGATCTATTCCTGTCTGAAAATGTGTCTCCTTGTGAATGGCCCTCTCCCTCCTGGCCCCACCATGGGGGTGGTGGGGAGGCCATGGGAGATGATCTCAGATCAGGTAAGTCCTGGTGATTTTGGGTGGTGGGGATGGACAGGTCAGTGTGCAAGGGGGTCTGTGGGTGACCTATAAGATAAACATCTCCCTGGAAAAATAAATAAAACACAGTTTGGGAATCTCAAACTCAATAATACAATCATACCATTTAAACAGTGTAACTATGCACTATGCAGCTTGACCAGGGCAGGTTTATTAGCGGAGACCAAGTGCCTAGCAAAGATTTGTCAACCTTGCAGTGCTCCGAAGAAATGTAATGGGGAGGTTAGGAGCGTGAGTGCCACCAGTGAGGGCATCACAGTGAAGTTATTTAGAACAGAAATGTGCAAATTATGCATATGCCAGCTGAGCTCCTGACGAGAACTGAGCCCTGAGCGATTGTTGCAAAAAATACATATTTTTTCTCTTAACCAAGAACCTTTATTAACCAAAACATTCAAATAAAAACAAAAACTAAATCAAAACTAACTCAATAGAGTACAAACTAGGAAAGTGTTTGGCTTACACTTTCACAGTTCCTGTAGTGCTTCCCAAGCATTCAGCTCAGATAAGTTGCTGGACTAGCACAGTATTTAATTACATATAAATCTGATCAAAACTTTAACTTAGAAAAATGCATGCAGTCCCCTATCTTTATATTATATAAGAGTGATATGTTAGGAGTACCCTAAGGATTAGCTTCCCATTCAAATGTGTTTTAACAGTAAATTAGGGCAGCACTTATTAAAAAGAATAAACTACAACATTTTAAATTAGTTTTAAAAGTTTCTTGTCACATCACAATGTTCTGAAATTTGATTAAAGGTATGTAAGCAAAACAAGATGGAAACCCCCATAAAGAATTAGAATAAGAGATAGCCCTGTTTTGTTTACCTTCTGCACTGCAGCTTTAGACATCCTCTCATCAGGCCAGCAGCTAACTGAATGCAACAGGAAATGAGTGCAGGGGCCATTCAAGGGGAAGGGGCTGGGGGATGGGTAAGTTCAGAATGTAGTCCATTTCAGTATATAGTTTGTTTCAGTATATAGTGTATGTGGATTTTTCAGTCTGTAGTGTATGTGTTTCAATACATAGTGTATGTGTTTTACTATGTAGTGTATTTGTTTCAGTATATAGTGTATGTGGATTTTTTAAATATACTGTGTATGTATTTCGATATGTAATATATTTATTTTAGTATCTAGAGTATGCAAAATATTTCAATAGGTAGGGTACGTGTTTTAATACATAGTGTATTTGTTTCAGTATATAGTGTATGCAGATTTTTCAATGCATAGTCTATTAATTTCAATAGGTAGTATATGTATTTCAATATAAAGTGTAGATGTTTCAATATATAGTGTATTTGTTTCAGTAGACAGTGTATGTGGATTTGTCAATGTGTAGTGTATGTATTTTAATATGTAGTGTGTTTGTTTCAGTATACAGTGTATGCAGATTTTTTCAGTATATAGTATATGTGTTACAATTTGTAGAGTATTTGTTTCAGTAGATAGTTTATGCAGATTTTTCAGTCTGTAGTGTATGTCAGTAGTGTATAGGTTTCAGTACATAGCACATTTGTTTCAGTATACAGTGTATGTGGATTTTCAGTACTCAGTATGTGTATTTCAGTATACAGTGTATGTATTTCACTATATAATGTAAGCATTTCACTATATAATGTATGTGTTTCACTATATGATATATGCATTTCAGTATACAATATCTGTATTTCACCATATAATGTATATGTTACAGGAAACAGTGTATGTGGTTCACTACATTGTATATGCATTTCACTATATGATGTATATGATTCACGAAATTGTGTATTTCACCATATAGTGTATGTGTTTTACTATACAGCCAGAGATTCTGAATTATGTCCCTAATGGCCTGCCATAATGATGGGCATAGTAAGGGAACAGTAACTGTTAAAAACTTTAAAGTGTTACATCATGGTTTAGGAAGGAAAGAAAATGAAAGGAAAAAGAGCATATTGTTTTTTTTGCAAAAAAAAAAATGCAGATAAAACTACCTGGTGAAGAAACAAATACTGCTGCTTTAAAAGCCTTCTTCCCTTCATTATGATTTGATATACATCTTATGAAGCTTTGCATTAGTGGGATATGTGTAATTTTATATTTCGGTGAAACTTATTTTTATTGCCAATGCCCTTTCAGGGAACCCTTGCTTCAGTGCTTTAGCACTGAGGTTCTTTGTCTTTTAAATTGCTTTCCTCTTTTGGCCTCACCATGGCCCAGACCTGTGAGATGAAATGTGGCTTGTCCCTGCTCTTTCTGGGCTGAGATACAGATGCAGCACATTGGTGAATTCAAACAAAGACAGACATTTGCCTTTGTTTGCAGTTCAGTCTTTGCCGATTGTTTGAGAGGTCTTTTAATGTCATTTAGTCTTGCATAAGGTAAGCACGTCTTTTTTTCTCTTTATGATGATTTGCTATAGTTCCCATGATGTTTTGCATTACAGAAATATATTTATCTTCCTTTTCTTTATATTTATTACTTTAAAGCCACATCTCCATAGATCCCTATTTGCTGAAAAGTAACTCTTGCGCTTTTCCTGAAAATACAAAAAGTGTAAGGTTTCTAATGGGAATCTTACTCCTAGGTCCTAATTCACCAAAGGTTGGGTCTGCCGAAAGTCCCTGGTGCACTGAACAGATGGTGCAGGGGGCGTCTGGCAGACATGTGGAACTGATCATGATTCACGATTGGATGCTAGAGATGCTGCGGGTTAGACCAACTCCTTCCAGGTCTACCTGTGCATCAAAGGGGAATGCATTTTATGGTGCTTGTGCCAAACCTTTGGTGCAAGCTGCTGTAAAATGTGATAAGGCTCACAGTTGCACCAGGCCATCCTGAATTAGGCTACATTGCACCACAGTACTTTGGAGCAGTTGCACCAAAAATTTCAGATAACGCAAGGCTTGGCACAAACCCTGCATCATCTTTTCTGAATCGGGACCCTAGTTTCTTGTACTTATACTGTAGTTATATTTCTTCATATCGTCAAGTGCAAAAAATAGCTCCTCTGGTGTAGAGATAAAGGTACAAGCTAGGAAGCAGGCATATTAGGCCTCCTGAGTTCAAACGCAGATGGTGGTTTCAAATAGAATATCAAAGGAAAACTTCTCAGGGACACTATTGGTGAGACACACAACAGGCATGTGTTTCGCTCTTATTAGGACTTATCAGCATGCCACATCTGTTATATCAGTCAGGGAAAGGAAAGAACCTGTCTCCTGATTTTATTAATTTGGTTATGGTGGGTCCAAACTGAAAAGCAACTTTAAAGACATTAACTTCAGTGAAAGAATACTCAAGCTGGGCTTACCCTGGAAGGGCACTGGCAACAAAGCCTTGATTCCAAAAAATACAAAATTGCACATACCCAACTAATGCAAAGTATCATGGGAAGTATATGCATGGTGATTTGCATATAATTCCTTTTGATGATTTGCATTAGTTGGTTGTGTGCATTTTGGGATACTAGCCAAGTCCGTATGCACAATCTCTAGGGGTATACCTTTTGGCATGCTGGGTTAGGCGGAGGTAAACGCAACTCTTGTCCATGAGATAAAGATACATTTTCCACTTCCCTCTAGGGTTACCACCTGTCCTGATTTTTGCAGGACAGTCCTGATTTGGGTAGCTGTGTCCTGCAAAAAACATGAAAAATACAACATGTCCTAACTTAACAGTAGAAAAAATATTTTCTAAATTTCCTCTAATTGCTGCAGAAAACTGTAATACATTAACTAAAATACTTTAAAATGATAAGAAACAACAGAAACAACTAAAAAACAACAACAGTTAGTCTTAATTCTGATGATATAAAGAAAACATGTCTGTTGCACTGGTCAAGGTTACATATTGTCCTGCGAAAAATCAAGTTTCGGTAAGAAATGTCCCACTTTGGGCTTCTTAAAAGGTGGTAACCCTACTTCCCTCTTGTCATACCCCTTCTTCATGTGATCCCAATAACCCTGCTGGCTTCATCAAGCAGCCTTAAAAACATCTTCTGCAGGAAACATGATATGCAAGTTCAGTAAAGTTCTCCTTTAAGAGTTTTACTCAGTCTCTTGGATTTCCCCAAACCCTTTTTATACACCAAAATGGCTGTGTTTTTCCATCAGTGTCTCTTCTTTTTTTTCCCATAGAGCAATTTCTCCTAGCCACTCTAATTGTTCCCTGGGAAATATTCTGTATGGCCTGTATGTAGCCCCTGTCTCCCCAGGTCCCAGTAGGCCACCAGTTCACCCCACTGCTTTCCCCTACATTGCAGGGGCACCTAAGTGAGGATCATCCTCCACCTTAGGTAGTCCATTGTGTGGACTAAGATTCAGTGTTGGTAGGCACTAGGTCTCAGGGGAATCCAGAGGCCCAGACTGTCATGTAGATCAACATGTTTTTTTCTGCCTTTTAGGTTCCTCCCACCTCCCCCTGACAACATCACAGCCTTCTGGCTGGCCTTACATGTACACAGCACACTCCCTGACGAAGTCTCATATAGAAACATAGAAACATAGAAACATAGACTTTGACGGCAGATAAGGACTGCTAGGCCCATCTAGTCTGCCCATTTCCCTACCTACAGGATAGGCCGCAGATCCTAGTTAACCAACAGCCTATATCTTCCTGCCCCCAAGAATTGCCTTATGTCATCCATGCATTCTTGAATTCTCCCACAGTGTTATACCCACAACTTCCTCAGGAAGGCTGTTCCATGCATCCACTACCCTCTCTGTGAAATAATACTTCCTCACATTGCCCTGAACACGCCCTCCTTCTATCTTTAAATTGTGTCCCTTGTTCTTGCAAGTCTCTTTTCCTGAAAGATGCTACCCTCTTGGACTTTCTTGATTCCTCACGAGGTACTTGAAAGTTTCTATCATATCCCCATCTCCTTCTTTCCTCAGGGTACACATATTAAGCTCCTTTAGTCTCTCCTCATACGGCTTCTCTTGCAGACCCTGCACCATTTTAGTTGCCCTCCTCTGGACTGCCTCTATCCTGTCTATGTTCTTGCGGAGATGGGGTCTCCAGAACTGGACACAGTATTCCAGATGGGGTCTCACCAACTGTCTGTACAGAGGATAACAACTTCCTGTTTTCTGCTGCTGATGCCTCTCCCTCATACATCCCAGTATACCCCGGCCTCCCTACTGCCTTCTCACATTGCTTACAACCTAAGGTCATCTGATATGATTACCCCCAGGTCCCTTTCCTGTTTTGTTGTTGTTACTACTCCCACCCATTGTGTATTCTTCCCTGGGTTCTTGTTTCCCAGGTGCATTATTTTGCACTTTTGCATTGAATCCTAGCTGCCATACGTCTGACCATTCCTCCAACCTTGCCAAGTTCCTTTTCATCCTTTCCACGCCTCCTTGTGTATCAACCCTGTTGCAGATCTTTGTCATCTGCAAAAGGCATACTTTTCCTTCCAGTCCCTCTGCAATGCCACTGATGAAGACATTAAAAAGGACTGGACCCAATACTGAACCCTGCGGTACCCCACTAGTAACCGCCCTTTCTTCAGAGTGGACTCCATTCACAATTACCTTCTATGTCCTGTTGTCCAGCCAATGTTTTAACCAGGCTACCACCCTGGGACCCACTCCCAGGCTGGTTAATTTGACTAATAATCTTTTGTGTGGGACTGTGTCAAATGCCTTGCTAAAGTCTAGGTAGGCCATGTCCACAGCCCCTCCCTGGTCTACTACTTTGGTCACCCAGTCAAAGAAATCTATTAGATTCGTCTGGCTGACCTTCGCTGTGAACCCATGCTGCCTTGGATCCTGTGCTCCACTGACCTCTAGGTACTCAACTATTCTTTCCTTCAGAAGTGACTCCATCACTTTCCCCTACCACAGAGGTCAGACTGACAGGTCTGTAGTTTCCTGCCCCTGTCTTGGTCCCACTTTTGTGAAGGGGAATCACATCCGCCTTCCTCCAGTCTCTCGGTACCACCATCCTCCATGATTTATTAAAGAGTAGCCAGTGGTTTCACTAGTTCCTTCCTTAATTCTTTTAGAATTCTGGTGTGAATTCCATCAGGACCCATTGCTTTGTCCACCTTCAGTTTTAGGAGTTCTTGCAGAACCTTTTCTTCTGTGAAAGGACTGGGATCGACCCCCATCAAGAGTGCTTCTGTTAATTGGATTAGGCACTTCCCCCTCCTCTTTTGTGAATACTGAGCAGAAATATTCGTTCAGTATTCCTGCTTTTTCACTGTCCCTCTCTGCCCACCCACCGTTCATTCTATTCAGCCTCACTATACCTCCCTTTGTCTTTCTACACTCGCTGATGTACCTATAAAAGGTTTTATCCCCCTTCTTAACTGAGTTGGCTATCTTTTCCTCAGTTGGGGCCTTTGCTATTCTGACTTCCCAACTGCTTCCTTCTGCCTTAACTGGTACAGCTCTCTGTCCTGCTCCTTCTGTGTTTCCTTATACTTCCAGAATGCTGTCTTTTTCTTCCTGACTTTCACAGCCACCTCTTTTGAGAACCATAGTGGCTTTTTCTTTCATTTTGATTTGTTTATTTGCTTCACACAAAGGCTTGTTGCCTCTGTGATGGCAGTTTTGATAATTCCCCATTGTTGCTCCACCCCTCCTCCTAGCCTGTTTGCTAGTGCTTTTCTGAGGCACTCTCCCATCTTGCCAAAGTCAGCCCTCTTAAAGTCCAGTACCCTCACTTTTGTATGGCTTGACTCTGTAGCTGAGTTTAACGAGAACCACACTGTTTGATGGTCACTTGTCCCCAGATGGCAACCCACTTCTAGATCTGAGATCCTCTCACTGCCCCCGTTTGAGAGTCAGGGTCTAAGATTGCTCCCTCACAGAGTGGGTTCTGAAACTAGCTGTCTAATGCCTGCCACCTGTGGGCGTCAAGAATGGCCCTGCTCTTGGATGTGGCTGCAGCAAATGTGCTCCAGTTAACATCTGGCATATTCAGGTCTCCCATCAACAGTATCTCCCCTTTCTCTGCCATTCTAAGAATGCCTTCCATCATATCCTTGTCCATTCCTTCCCCTGACATGGGGGCCTGTACACAACCCCTGTGCGGATTGTGGTGCCCTTTCCAGTCTCCAAGGTGACCCACAGTGCCTCCTCTCCTCCCTGTTTACTCTTTTGTTCAGTTGCTTTTATCCCTTCCTTTACATAGAGAGCTACTCCTCCCCCTCTTCTCCCCTGCCTGTCTCTCCTGTAGGTTATGTACCCTGGTATGTTAACATCCCAGTCATGGTTCTCTGTGTACCATGTTTCTGTGACTGCTACGATATCCAGGCATCCCTCTTCCATTAAGGCCACCAGCTCAGGGCTTGTTGCCCAGACTACGGCATTGGTACTCATTACCTCCATTTCCTGATGGCCTTACCCCTTTTTCCCCATCCTGTCCTTCTTGCCTTTGTCACTTTCTCCATTTACCCTGCCCTTCTCCTATCGACACCTCCATGTTGGTGTTTGCCACACTTACTACCGTGATTGTTTGGGGGCTAGGATTTTCCTGCTCCTTTCCAGTGCCTCCCCTTGGCTAGTTTAAAAGCTTGCCAATGAAGCATTTAAACCTATCACCTAGGATCCTGGTTCCCTCCCGAACAGATGCAGCCCATCATGCCAGTATGGCTTGCATCACTCCAGGTGGACCCCAGTCCCAATAAAGCCAAATCCCTGAGCTCCACACCAGTTTTCAACCACTGATTGAATCCCATGGTACGGAACACCTAGTCTCTCCTATGCCATAGATGAGTAGCACCTCCGAGAAGGTTACCGTGTGCTACTTGACTCAAGGCCCTCCCAATTCCACAAACTCTTCCTGCACTTCTCTAATCCCTTTCTTAGCCAGGTCATTTGTCCCTAAATGGACAATGACACCCAACTCCCTCCCTGTGCAGCTGCTCCGCAATCCTGAGGATTCGCTCCTGTCCCTCAAGCCATGGCGCCAGGCAGGCACCTTACCTCCCTCTCCCTTCCTTGCCCAGTTCTACCTTTCTAACAATGGAGTCCCCACCAGGAGTTGTTTCCTTCCTGCAGGGTCCCCTGCCACCCTCCTGTGGGTCTCCTTTGTGGAGGTTCCCAGCATCCTCCTTGGTCTCCACTGTAGGTGCCTCCATAGAGGAACCACACTTTGCCAGAATGGCATAGGAATTGTGGAGAGGTACAACTGGAGGGATGTGCCTCTGTTCCACCACCCTCACCCTCCCTGAGCCCACTGTGGTCCAACCGCTCCTCTTTCTTGGCAACCTCTGAGGCAACGGCAGTGGCACTGGTGGTCCCTGGATGCAAGAGGAGGTCCCACAAATCCTGGCCAACTCAGCCTGGAGATGAGCAACCTCCTCCCTCAGCCCAGAGAGGTGTCTGCAGATGGGACAACACCGCATCCTCCAAAACATCTCCCGGAAGACTGCTGCTCCACAGCCACTGCACTGCACCACTCCAATCATGTCTTATTTCTGGCCCCTTAACTGTTTGCAATCCTTACTCTTTCCTCTGTTTTTTCTCTCTCTCTCCTTACTTTCTGCCTGTGTGCCCTTTAAGCTCCTGATTGTCCTGTTCTGAGACAAGAATATCCAATATTTCTCAGTAGACCACTTACTTGTTCAGAGGCAGACCTCCAGCAGCTAGAGGGGGCCGGAGAGCTACTCTTGCCCTTCTAGGATGGTGGGTCCTTGGTGGTTCTGTGATCACTCACTTCCTGCCCCTAAACAGGAAGTTCCTGTTGTCAGTCAAATCCTGTGCCTATAAAAATAGAACTAGCTTTGGGTGGAGGGGAGGGAAGGAGGGCAATATAGTCCCAATAGAGAAATTCAGTCACACAGCAGTCCTTTCTCCTGAACCTACTTTGGGAATAGGCTCTGAAGTACTGCTGTGCCGAACTGAGCACCACTCCTAGCCTGGATATCCAGAGAGTAATGCTTGGTAAAGGTATGGACCATTTTCCAGGTGGCTGCTTGACAAATTTCTAAGACAGGAATATCCCTGGCAGCAGCCAGGGAAGCAGCTGTACCTCTGGTGGAGTGAGCCCTCAGGCCTGAGGGTGGAATTTTTCCTAGTTTCTCATAGCAGAATTGTATACAAGATACAATCCACCTGGCAATAGTTCTCTTGGTAGCAGGTTTGCCCTTCCCCACTTCTCCATAAGTGAGGAACAGCTGGAGGGAATCAAACCTGTGACCCTTGGTACGCTCTATGTAGTAGCTAAGGGCTCTTTTAACATCTAAACTGTATAGCGTCCTCTCTCCTGAAGAGGAATGATCAGTGAAGAAAACTGGAAGAGACAGACTGGTTCAGGTGAAAATCTGAAACCACTTTGGGCAAGAACCTTCTATTGGTTTTATGGACCACTTTATCCCTATGAAAGGAGATAAATATCAGGTTCCGCTGACAGGGCTTGCAGTTCACTGATACGTCTGGCAGAGGTAATGGCTACCAAAAACACAGTTTTCCAAGTCAAGTACTTAAGCTCTACTGAGGACATAGGCTCAAAGGGAGGTTGCATCAATTGAGCAATACAAACATTTAAAATCACAGGCAGGGGCAGGGTCTCTGAATGGAGGACTGGTATGAAGCAATCCTTTAAAAAATTTACAGAACACAGGATGAGATGATAGTGAGGAAGACTTCCCCACTGACAGAAAAGCAGAGACAGCTGACAAGTGTACCTTGAGAGTAGCTGGTCTGAGGCCTAGGCCATTAAGATGGACCATATAATCCAGAACTGTAGGCAGTTAAGCAGTGTCTGGGGAAATATGCTGCTTAGAACACCAAATGCTGAATCTCTTCCATTTGGAGTTATAGGTCTTTCTAGTGGCAGACTTTCAAGAGGCTTTGAGGATGTCCAGAACCCCTGAGACAGATGCAAATCTGCATACTCTAGCTCTTCAAGAGCCATGCCTTGAGATTGAGAGAACAAATCCTCCCCTGAAACGAGGTTATCAGGCTGTAATTTCTGGGAAGAGACAGGGGAAGATGGACTGCTAGGTAAAGTAACAGGGGGTACCAAGGCTGTCTGGTCCAATCTGGAGCAATCAGAATCACATTGCAAGGTTGTGACTTTATCTTGACTAAAACTTTGAACAGTAGAGGAAAGGGAGGGAAAGCGTACAGAAATGTTCCTTCCCAGTTCAGAATCAGAGCATCCAGAGGGACTGTGCCCAAAACTGGGGGTCTGCAACAAAAGAGAGGAAGCCGGTGATTGTCTGGGGCTGCAAAGAGATCTCTGGAGTGCCCCACCTTGAAAAAATCACCTTCAAGACCAGAGGGTCCAGGGACCATTCGTGATGGCCCTGTGAAATCCTGCTCAATGCATCTGCTAGCACATTGTCCTTCCCCGGAAGGTGGACTGCTATCAGAAAGGTTTGCAGGGAATAAGCCAGGGACCACGACTTCATGGCCACTGTGCACAAGGCCGTAGACCACGTGCCTCCCTGCTTGTTGATGTACCACATGGGGGTGGTGTTGTCTGTTCTGACTTGAACCGCCTTGTTCTGCACTGACTGAGAGAAAGCTTGCAGGGCCAGAAAAACTGCCCCGAGTTCCAGGAGATTGATATGGAGAAGAGATTCCTGAGGGGACCACAGTCGCTGGGCAGTGAGCGCCCCCAGATGGGCTCCCCAGCCCAGGAGAGAAGCATCCATGGTAAGGACCACTGAATGAGACTGAGTGGCAAATGAGACCCCTTGCCTTACATTGTCCTGATCCTGCCACCACTGAAGGGCTTGGATCAGGGTCTGGGTCACTGGGATGAGTTTGGTAAGGGAATCCTCCTTTTGGGACCAAAAGGCCCTCAGATGGAATTGAATGTCCCTCATCTAGAATCTTGCCCTTGGACCACTGCTGTAGAGGCTGCCATGTGGCCCAACAGCTGTAGGAAATGTCTTGCCGGTCGAGACACCTGAAGGCTGAAGGAAAAAGCCAGTTCTATAAGAACTCTTGCCCTTTCCAGGGGAAGGAAGGCTCTTGCTTTGACAGTATCCAGCTCTGCCCCTATAAAGTTAAGGAGCTGCACTGGCTCGAGAATGGACTTGGGAAGGTTAAGAAGAAATGCTAGAGAAGTAAGCACTTGCTGGGTCACTTGCAGGTCTGACTTGACTTGGTCTGGGGACTGGCCCACTATGAGCCAGTTGTCCAGATATGGAAGAAATGGAAATCTTTTGCCTCCTTAGAAAGGCAACTACTACTGCCAGGCACTTTGTGAAGACCCTTGGGGCTGATGTTAGGCCAAAGGGCATTGCTCTGAACAGATAGTGGCCTGAGGGCAACTCGAACCTGAGGTACTTTCTGTGGGAGCACCTGATTGGAATGTGAAAATAGGCATCTTTGAGGTCCAGGAAGGCTAGCCAGTCCCCTGGCCTTAGAGAGGGAAGGATTATTCCCAGAGTTACCATTTTGAACTTTGGCTTTAAAAGATGTTTGTTTAGGTATCTTAGGTCTAGGATGGGTCAACACTCCCGTCTTTTTTGGGGTCAGGAAGTACCTGGAGTACAGACCTTTGCCCCAGTGTAGGGTAGGTACTCTCTCTATGGCTCTTAAAGCCAGCAGAGATGAAACCTCTGCCTCTAGGGCAAGGGTTTCTGAGAAACCTGCAGGTGGAAAAGATCTGGCTCTCATCTTCAGAAATTTTTTGAAGCCGAGAACCAGTCCCTGGCTTACTACTTCCAGGACCCACTTGTCTGATGTAACAGACATCCAGTCCTGGATGAAGTAAGTCAGCCTGCCCCCTACTGTAATAGGAGAGTCAACCCGGGCAGGCCCATCAGGGTGTCTGCTTGGCAGGGACTTTAGGCTGAGGAGTGGATGCAGTCCTGCTCATCCCCCTTCTGCCTCTCCCTCTGAAGAACCCCCTCTGTGAAAAGGAAAAAGAGGCCTGTGGCTGGTAGAAAGGCTATGAAAAGGCCTGCCCCTACCCCTAGACTGCTGCCTTTGAGGAGTTGCCTACCTCTTTTTTGCCTGAGCACTCCTGTAAGTGGTCCTGTATTCATCCAATTTCTTCATGTAATTCTCTGTCTGCTCCCAGATAGAGAATTATCCACTACAGAAAAATCCATGGCCTTAGCCTGGGTATCCTCCGAAAGGCTAGTACATCTGAGCCAAGCCATTCTCCGAAGAGCCACAGATGTAGCCATGTCTCTTGATGACACATCATTGGAGTTCACAGCAGCATAAAACTGAACTTTTGATGCCTCAATCCCATCTGCAGCCACCTCCTCCAGCTACTTGGCTAGTTGGGGGTGGGGGGGAGGCCTGTTTAACCAGTGCCAGTATAGTGTCCCACCTGGACTTCTGGTACCTGGCTGCATAGGCCATATAATTTGCCTGCCTGAGTCCCAAGGAAGATGCCATGTACTGTTTTTTTGCCACGGCATCAATTTTCCTGGAGTCTTTATCTGGAAGGTGTTAAGTCAAGGGAATGTTTGCCTTGTCACAGGTAGCAGCCTGCACTACCCCAACATGGCTGCATTTCTGGTATATAAACTCTGTATCTGAACCTGATAGTGTATCTCTTGTCCATCTTATGTCAACAGGGGGTACAGAATTGGGAGACTTCAGGATTTTTTGTGTCTGTTTCTCAAAGGATTTGTGAAGGGGAACAGACAGTCTCCTGGACTCTGGGATGTCCATCATTTCCACATAATCAGGCTCCTCTTGATCCTCCATTGCCTCCTCCATAGGAAGCTGGAGGGTTTCAGCCACTTCTCTGTAAAACAAAAAATGCGAAGGGGACTCAGAAAGCCTAGGAGGGGATACACCAGAAGGTCTGTCTGGGGAGATGTCTGGTTCCACAGGTACATACAGACTTTCATCATCATCACCATCATCTTCAAACTCCCCCTCCTTCACAAACTCCGGTTCATAAAAATCTTCAGGGGCATAATCTTGAACCGGGGGAACCGATCGAACCGAACCCCTGCGAAAAGGTGCCGGATCGGTCGGAACTGGGCAAAGCGATTCCACAATTTGAATTGCTCTGGCTATTTCCTCGGCGGTTGGAACATGAACCTCTGGATCTGAACCAGTAGATTTTTCTTTCTGTTTCCGTTTCCTTTTTGTAGGAACAGACCCCTCAGGATCAGCTCTCCTCTTGCCTAAAGTAGTATCGCCCTGGTCAGAGGGCACACCTTCTGGTTCGGTCAGAACCGAACCAGGCTGGCCATCCGGGTCAGTGGACTTCTCGGCCTCCTTTTCCCCTCAGTCTATCTAGTCTCTTTTCAAGGGTAGCTTTAGGAAAATGTTTACAAATTTGGTAGTCTGAATCGAGGTGTTCAAACCCCAGACAATAAACACAGGTGGTGTGGGGGTCGGCCTTGGCAAAGACCTCCCCACACTCACTGCAGTGTTCAAACCCAGTGGGCCTGGTTTTTTTCTTGGGTTTCTCAGACATGGCCAACCTAACCAAACTTACCCTTTTTATGGCAACCACCAGGCAAGACCCCCTTATCGGTTCCTAACCGTGTCACGGGTGTTGGAAAAAAACATTCAAAGCATTTTTTTTTTTTTTTATAGAACCGATAAGAACTGGTAACCATACTCTAAAGTAAAACACAAGGATTCAATACCAATGATTGGTTCAGTCGAATCGATCTAATGCTTTACAATTTCCACACAGAAAAACAGAACAAAACCTATCTAGTACTCACGGTACCAAAGACAGAGATTGAACCGACTATGCGGAAATAAATAAGGTAAAAAACGATAACTTAACAGAGACTTTAACCAACTTTCAAACCGAGCTGAAGGAGAAATCTCCAGAGCAACTGTTCAGTGAGGCGGAGTACAGAATCTGACAAAGTACTGGGGTACCTGTCACTAGACTGCAACTTCTTGATGTGCTTAATCAGGCTGATGCAATAAATTAAAAATTATTTTCTTTGAAAAACTTTTTGGGTGTTTTTGTTTTCACTGGAGTGGCCTAATAGCCACTCCTGGCCCTGGGGTGCAAGTGAATTCTCTAGTTTTGTATGTACACAGCATATCCCTGCAGTAGAAACAGGCTCCCTGGCCAGGTCACAGGGGTCACTGTGGTGCTGAAGTTCACTTTTCTACCCTCCCCACCAAGGAACACTGCCATGTGTCAGCTGCCCCAGCCAGATCTACCTACTGACATGATAACTCAAGTTCGTTCCCAAACCTTGGCCAGCTGCACGGCAGTGCAATGTGCTGCTTCTGGGTCATTGAATCAAAGACTTTTGTATTATTACAGAAGAATAATCAGTTATTGGATTAAACTGCTTACAATGTCTGAGGTCAGATTACCTGAATCGTGCTATCAGGAAGGCTATATTTAGGGTAGACATGTTTCCCATGAGTTATAAATTTACAGGATTATCTTTATGCTGTTGGTTTTGGCTTTGTGTATAAGTTACTAAATCATCATAGGAGTGTCTCTTTTGGTATAAGAGACTCCTACCATGAGGTTTGGGTAGATGACGAGGACCTCAAAGCCAATCTGAATGGTTCTGGCTTCACAAACTTCATTAGAGGACTCTCTTTTACCATAATAGACACTCACCTGTAAGGACCTATGCAAGCAATAATACCCAACAGTGTGGGTGGTATTGGGCAATACTGCACCACCCAGGTGCATAATGAAGCCCGACGTTGCAGGCAGAGGGCCTTGTAGCCCCTGGAAGGTCTGGTATTGGAGGATATTATTGCAGTTAGAAAATGTGCTTTGTCTCATTTTTATAGGATTTAACATTAATATAATATCATAAAAAACTTGTAAAAAATGAAGGTTTAGTCTTTTTTTGGTAAAGTAGTCCCTCTACTGGTATATTTGCAAGTAGAGGACACAGCCATGCTTGATAACTATTTTTCTTTACGGTTTAGAGCTTGAATTTTTTCTCTGCCAATGTTCATTGTTTTCCAAATTATGTTTCTTTTCGGTTGTCAACCATCCTTCTTACACCCCTGTGCTGTTTTAAGTCCTGACTTGTACTTGCTATGAGTGAGTGCCATGCCCCATTTGTGTACTGCTGGCTCACAGTTGAGACCAGCAGTACTTTCTTTGATTCCATGCACACAGATGGAGGGTCACTGTGGACTTGTGCATGAGGGAAAGTGGGTGGGTGGACAGAGATCACTACACTGCTTATCGAGCAGGCGGCATTAACTGTGAAGAGAGATAAGGTATTCATCAAACAAAACAAACAAACAAAAAAAACAATATCACAAACTAAAATCAGTTCAGTGGAGAGAGGGTGGATGAATGGTGAGTCGGGTGTCTTACAGTAATGCTGAGCACGTTAAGTGCTAGCACTACTAATCTGAAATGAAATAACTTTTTTTAAAAAGGAGAGAATATTGTAAATGACTATGTAAGTGTGGGGGAAAATTCTTGATAATGTTGCCATTTTCTGGGGTTCTAGGCACTCAGTTTGTATTTGTAGTTGGTGAGGGGGCACTTGCTAAGCAAGGAAAATACATGGCGGACATATAACATTCAAATTGAGTTGGGCACAGTGATTTGTGTGGTGGTGTGGCACATTGGGCTTGCACTTGTTCTTTGCCAGGCTCTGTTGGTACTTAATGTACCCCACTGGCATGGCTCTCAGCCAATCAGATAGCAGGAAATCTGCCCATTTAAAACGCATTATACTAACATACTAAAATGCCAGCAGAATAGGCTTAACGGTCTTTCGCGTCTGCTCATTTGGTCAGCCCCCACCCTGGGAGCTGACTTTGCTGCCCCCTCACCTTCTCTGGCTTCTCCCTTCCCAGTTCCGGATTGGATTTTGCTTCCAGAACCCTTCCCCTGTACCTGTCCCACCCCCTCTTGAACCCCTCCACTGTCTCTGGCTTCACCAGCCCCCTAGGCAGCGCATTCCATGGCTCCACCACCCTCTCAATGAAGTAACACCTCCTCCTTTCTCCCCTGAATCTTCCCCCTTCCAGCTTCCACCCATGCCTTCTAGTGGCCCCCTCCACCTTCCTTCGAAGCACCCTGACTGTTCCTCCCCTATTTATCCCCTTCATGTACCTGAAGGCCTCTATCATGTCCCCCAGGTCCCTTCTCTCTTCCAATGTGTACATATTTAGCTCTTTGAGCCTCTCCTCATAGGTCCTGTCCCCCAAGCCCCAAATCATTTGGTTTGCCCTCCTCTGGACCCTCTCCAGAAGTTTAATGCCCTCTTTAAGTGTGGCCTCCAAAATTGCACACAGTACTCGAGGTGCGGCCTCACCAAGCAGTTATACAGAGGGAGTATCACTTCCCTCCTTCTGGAGGTGATCCCCCTAGCGATGCATCCCAGCATCCTCTTGGCCTTGGCTGCTGCCCTCCTACAAGTCTCCGAGTTGTTCATCTTGACATCCACCACCACCCCCAGGTCCCTCTCAGCCACCGAGACTTGTAGCATCCCCCCCCAGGGTGTACACTTGGCCCGGGTTTCTGGCTCCCAGGTGCAGTACCTTGCATTTCCCTGCATTGAACCTCAGCTTCAACTTCTAGACCATCTTTCCAGAGCCTCCAGGTCCCCCTGTAGGGCCACCCTCCCCTCCTCCCCATCCACCACCGCCCCCAGTTTTGAGTCATCCGTAAAGAGACTCATCTCACTCCTGATACCTGTCCTTATGTCAGAGACGTAGGCGTTGAACAGGAGGGGCCCAAGGACTGATCCCTGTGGGACCCCACTAATGACCGTCCTTGGGGATGAGACTATCCCACCAACTACAACCCTCTGGGTCCAGTCCTGGAGCCAATTGCCTATCCATCTGATTATCTGGTTCCCCAACCCCATTTCTCCCAGTTTATCCAACAGACCCACGTGAGGAACAGAGTCAAATGCCTTGCTGAAGTCCAGAAAGAGGACGTCTACTAGTCTACCCAGGTCCAAGGCACTCATCACCCAGCCATAGAACTCCACAAGGTTTGTCTGACACAATTTACCCGGGACAAATCCATGCTGTCTATCGTCCAGGCACCCTGACTTTTTCAGGTTCCCCTAGCCTCTCCTTGACAATGCCCTCCATCACCTTGCCCACCACCGATGTCAGGCTGACAGGCCTGTAGTTCCCTGCCACCTCCCTTGATCCCCCCTTGTGGATAGGCACTATATGCGCCACCTTCCAGTCCTGGGGCACTCACCCTGTCCTCAGAGAGATGGTGAAAAGCTTCGCCAGGGGTTTTGCCAGGACATCCGCAAGTTCCTTCAGCACTCTGGGATGTAATTTATCCGGCTCTGGTGCTTTCTCCATCTTAAGGGACCTGAGGGCTTCCCTCACTCTCTCTGCTGTGATTTCCACTTCTTACCTCTTCTCCCTGGTTAGCCTTCCCCCCTCCTGCCAGTGATGCCTCCCCCTCTACCCAGACCCGCCGATCGGTAAGGGTCCCTCCTCAGTATCACTGTCTCCTCCCATGTATGATGCAGCACCCCATTTTCCTTGGTGAAAACTGAGGTGAAGTACTCATTTAGTACCTCAGCCTGCTCCCCGGGTCTTGTGCCCATCTCTCCCCCTGTTTTAATCCTGCTAATCTGCCCCTTCACCCTTTGTTTTTCCCCACTGTATCTAAAGAACCCCTTGTTCCCTCTCCTAATTTCCCTGGCCAGGTTCTGCTCCTTCCTTGCCTTAGCCACCCTCACCACCCTAGTGGCCCTTCTAGCCATCAGCTCATACTCTCCTCGATTCCTTTCACTCCTTGAGCACTTGAATTGCCTATAGGCTGCCTTCTTTCCCCTCACCACCTCCTGGACCTCCCTGGTCCACCAGCAGGGTTTTTGGGCCCTACCGCATTTTCGTCTTATTCTTGTACAGGTGCTGGTAGCATCCTGCACCCCTGTCCTGATGATTTTCCACCTACTATCAGCGTCCATGTCTGACCAAATCCCATCCAAATGCTCCTTAGGGATCCTTCCCATTTCCTTAAAATCCACCACGCTGAAGTCAGTTACCTCCATCTTTGTGCAGCCTTCTACCCCTCCTAGGTCCAGGCAGAACCAGACCGTGGCATGGTCACTCCCCGTCAACGGGTCCCTTACTTCCGGGGCCCCAATCTGGTCACTGTCTGCCAGGACCACATCCAGTACCAAGCCTCCCTGGTCGGTTCCCCACCTGCTGAGTTAGGAGCATCTTGAAAGACATCCAACAACCTCTGTTCCTGGCCACCTAGGATGTCATAGTCTCCCAGTCTGTTCCTGGCATGTTTAAGTCCCCAATGCCACCACCCTTCCCCTGCCCAGTCTGCAGTGTCTCCCAACATCTGCCACCAGACTCTCCTCCAGCTCCTCCACCAGTGCAGGGGGGTCTATACACCACTCCTATTTTTACTGTCTTGCCCCACCTTGTTATCAAGGTGACCCAAATCACCTCTACGGTTCCCTTCTCCTCCTCTACTCCCACTATGCCAATGCAGTTTTTGACCATCACTGCTACCCCTCCTCCCCTTCCCTCCCCCCTGTCCTTCCTGAACATAGTGTAACCCTCCAGGTTCAGGTCCCAGTCGTGTCCTGCAGTGGCCCAGGTCTCAGTGACTGCTGCCACATCCACCACTCCCTCAGTTAGCATCGCCTGTAGCTCAGGCATTTTATTGCTCCTGGTATTTAGCAGGACTACCTTCCACCCTTTCCCTATACTTCCATTTCCCCTGCTCGTGTTCCCATGGGGATTCTGTTTTCCCCTGATCTGCACTTTACCAGTCGGCCTTTTCCCGCGTTCTTCCAGCTCCCCAAGGGGGTAGAGACAGAGTCCCTCCTTTATCGGCCCCCCCTCGACAGCCTTTTCTCCCATCCCTCCACCTTCACAAGTTTAAACCCCACTTTTCATCAATGAACCCCTCTATTTTCAACTTAAGGATTCTCCTCCCCTCTGAATTGAGATTAAGCCTATCTCTAGCATACAGCTCCTTATCCTCCCAGGTCTCCCCCCAATCCCCCATCAACCCATACCCTCTGGCCTCACACCACTCCCTGAGCCACTGGTTTATCTCCCTAATCTTCCTTTTGTGTTCCCCACTAGCCCTTGGCACCAGCAGGATTTCTGAGAAGGAAACTGTGCATCCTATGTCATGACAGACCCTGGCAAGCTCCCTGAATCTTGCCTGTATCTCTAGCTCGCTATTTCCCTCAATGTCATTTGTACCCAGGTGAACCAGTATGTCCGGGGAACCCCCACAATCCTTTGCCAATTGATATACCTCGTGCTTGGCCCTGTGCACCGTTAGTCCAGGGAAGCATTTTGTTCTAACTGTCGAGGCTTCTCCCTCCCTACCCCATTTGATACCCCGATCATAGAATCCACCAACAGGAGCACTCTGACCGCTCCTTTTCCTCCATTTCCCCCTCTTCCATGTCTCTCATCCTTTCTACCAGCCCCTCCACCCAGCTGGCTCTTTGTTCCTCCCTCTATCTGGGTGCCACATGCCACCCCCTCCTTATTTACCCTGGCCATTATAAATCACTCGAGTTAACTACAGTAATTTATAATAAGTGCTACATTGCATTTATTTGAATTTGAATAGAGAACATAATGGCGAATCTCTGCCTTAGCACACTCCCTTGCATTGATCATGCTCAATGTGACAACTGTGCGTAGGATATGAGGACAAGCTGACTCTTGCAGGACTGAGTGCTGATTGGCTGAAATCACATAATCAATTTTATAAAAGTGTAATCAGTCTTATTTAGACTATTCCTATACACCCAGTCTGGTAAAAAATAAAAGTTGCAAGACAGGCAGCTATAGTGACAGTTTGTGAAGCAAAAATACCACACTATCCTGATTTCAAGTTTTACATTAATGGGAATTTTACCTTTCCATTCTAATAAATCTAAAGTTGAGCTTATACCATATATACAATGAAACAACTCCCTTCATCTTGTAGGATCAGCAGATTTTCAGGATACTCAAACTAGACCCCGGAGCCGCCGTCAACCGTCGGAATCATGGACTGGAATTCAGGGCAGTTGCAATTAACTGGATATGCCCTGAGTTGCAGCCATAATTGAGTGGAGTTGTATTTTGTTCAACTGGTTGACTCCGTTGTTGTAGATTTAGCTTTAAGACTTACCCCCCCTCCCAGAACCACCAATTAAATAGTGCCCTTGGCTCCTAGATGCCAGTCCTCCTCCAATAGAGAAAGAGAGAGGGAGGAGCCAGGGAGTTGCATGCGCTGCACATGCGGCCATCCCCAAGAATTTTAGCAGGCAGTGTCGAGAACAGTACAAAGCAGATGGAGATAGTTGAACATGAGTATGGGTGATGGCGGTTGTTTTGAGCAATGCATGCTTGCACGGCATCTCACTGACCACTCGTCTTGACCCACTGGAGATGGGAGGAGAGTAGTGGATGGATTGAGAGAGAATAGGGCACGGGCAGAGAAGAACATTCAGGGTCAGGAGGGAGCGGCAGACTGCAGTGTGAAATGGGGCCTGAGGAGTAAGAGGACCAAGCACCGGGAAAGTGACACCGTATGGAGGAGGAGTGGAGGAGTGAATGGCCACACAGCCTGCTGCACTGAGGTGGGTCTGGGTGACTGTCACTGGTGTTAGGGAGTTGGGATGGGTCAGTGGGACTGTCACTGCTGGGCTTGTGCAGAGACTGGGAGAGGAAGACAGTGAGACGACTAGTAGAGTGTTTGCTTTCCAGCTTCCCTATATTTATACCCTCGCTTTGAAATGTTAAATCTGGCGCCTTTTGGTTTTTGAAAGGCGCTATAGAAATAAAGTTTGATTTGATTTGATTTTGGATTTGGCAGTGCTCTCCTAACTGGCTCTATGATGCCCACATCAGAGAGGGCTCCCTTCTGTTCTCTGCTGTATTCTTTTTGTCCCAACCAATGGACAAAACCTCTATCACTTGTTTATTGGTTTTAAACTCTTAACACCCCTGATTTCTACAAGGTAATGTGCAAAGTATAAATACTGTATTTATCCCAGTTTCTGAGGCACTAGACCTCCCCATGTCAATGCAATGTTAACTTGACAGTGTCCGCCTTTTTACCAAGTTTAATGCTGGACTGATTGATCTGCATTATAAAATGGAAAGGAAAGACAAATTTCGGTATCTTAGCATGGTCACAATATTGTGTGTTGATGTAGCTTCATGCATGATTATATTATACTGCCTTACTTTTGCCATCATATCCCTGCAATGCTGCAGACATAAGCATAAATGCTTTGTCAGACATTTATTCCTTTAGTGTGCATTAAGGTTGATCATCCTCTACCAGATTTCAGCAGTTACCTGGAGGTTAATCTGATCTTACCCATCGTAGGACCATTCTGAGAAAAACTGTCACAATAATTTTGACCTATCAGGAATTATTTATTATCCTGGCTTTATCTGCAGGGCATGTTAGTCATATGAACCATAATTAAACTTAATTGATTACTAGTGAAGTTAATATGGTGGTAATGTATTGAAAAGTGATTACATAAGTTAGGTAGCACAAAGCAGAACTGCTACCATGGGGTGGGGGACTTGGGGACTAGTAGCCAGGAGCTAAGGCCTTCCATTGGTTTTTAGCACTGCACTGTTGTGGCCAGCCTGGTGGGATGGTCCTGGGCTGGGATGGAGCTGAGGGCTGCCAGCTGCCTGGACTCTGGAGGGCCATTTTTAGTGGGCTTAGCTTGCCTTGCCACCACATGCCTTGTACTAAACCTGTACTAGTCAGTAGACCTTACAGCAGCTTTCAGATTCCATGCTTGGGGGTAAAGTGAATGTAATGGAATGGTTGAGGGAGGTACTGGGTTGAGGGAACTCGTGGCCTTGGACAAGGCCTAGTTCTGTAGTTAGTAGTGGACCCCAACTGTAAAAGGCAAGGTCCCAGGGCCTCCTGGATCAACTTGGTGCCCACTGTTTTTTTTTTTTTTTTTTTTTTTTTATGTGTGTTGCTGCACTACAATCTCCATGTGTCTTCATGGGCCAGGCAGCACAGTTGCAGAAGCTCTCCTCTCATGTCCTGATATGAAGGCGATGACAGCCTGATGAGAATGATGATGGCAAATAAGTCTCTAGAGCTGTGATATGTTTCTGTTTTTTTAGCACCTACATGTGCAGAAGGACCAACTCAGCTCCTCCTTGTTGTTTATAGAGAAATTTTAAGATCCTAATTTTTTATCTGTGTAATTTTGCCATCCCTCCCATGGCATTTTGAAGTAAGCACCTCTAGCGGTGCATCCCACAAGCTCCCCTGACTGTTCCTTAGCTGACTTCAGAGCCAGGGAGCAGCCATGGAAGCATGTATAGTTAGTTCTTATAGATGCAGCTGTTAATCACTCTGGTTTGTGACGATCTGACTCCTGTGCTATACCAAGGCTAGGTATAGACTGGCAGTTGCACTGGCAAGGGTAGATCACAAATCAGAGTTATTAATAGCTCCATCTATAAGGCCTAATTATACACACACACCTGTGGCTACTCCCTTGATCTGGTGTCAGCCATGGGAGCTTAAGGGATGTACCACAACAGGCACTGGCTGTAAAATGCCAGCTGGAGGGACATCAGGATCAACCAGCTAAAATATAACTATCTTAAAAGGCTGAAAGTAAAAAATTGTCTTTTGTAGTGAAACTGCTAATGGGGGCCTACCCTACTCTGAGGTGTGGGGCATGTACACTTGGACATTTTCCTTTAATGTTCCCCATTCCCACACACATTTCCTCAAGTGGCTGCTCTTGATGTTTTTTTTAACTGCTTGTGAAATGAAGGAAAACAAAATGGGACTGGTAAATTTGTCAAGTCACAGAGAGGCACAGCAGAGGCATGTTTTGCCCTTTGGGATTCAGTCTAGGGTTTCCAGACAATTTAACATGTTTACCTTACTGTACTATGTGTAATTGTGAACAGAGACTGCGAATATATATGGCGGAAATTGAAAAAATCAGTTGAAGTTTCTTTATTCAGTTGAAGTCATAAATTTCCAGCTAATTGAAAAAGTCAGTCAGGATGAGGTACAAGTCAGTCATAATTTGTAATTCAACTGACTCCGGGATCTACTCAAAACAATATAGGATATTTTATTTATTTATTTGTTTGAATTTTGATAACTAGGTGGGCCCACTGAGACAGTCATAACCCTTTTTCAGGGGCGACCCTGGGAATAAACAGCGGTGGACACCCAGAAGTCCACCTGGGGCTAGCGGTGCTGGGGCAGCTACTCAGCTGACTATCCACGTCTCTCTGCCCACAGGACCTCCTCACAAGACACCAGCAGACACCCAGAAGCCCATCTTGGGCTAGCGGTGCTGGAATAGCTACTCAACCAATCGCCCATGTCTCTCTGTCCACAGGACCTCCTCACAAGATGCCGGCAGACACCCAGAAGCCCACCTCAGGCTAGCGGTGCTGGAGCAGCTACTCAACTGACCGCCCACATCTCTCTGCTGACAGGACCTCCTCACAAGATGCTGGCAGAAACCCAGAAGCCCACCTGGGGCTAGTAGTGCTGGGGCAGCTACTCAGCTGACTGCCCACATTCTCTGCCCACAGGACCTCCTCACAAGATGCCGGCGGTAACCTAGAAGCCCACCTCAGGCTAGCGGTGCTGGGGTGACTACTCTGCCGACTACCCATGTCTCTCTACCCACAGGACCTCCTCACAAGATGCCGGTGGACACCCAGAAGCCCACCTCGGGCTAGCGGTGCTGGGGCAGCTACTCAGCTGACTGCCCATGTCTCTCTGCCCACAGGACCTCCTCACAACATACCGGCAGATACCCAGAAGCCCACCTCAGGCTAGCGGTGCTGGGGCAGCTACTCAGCTGACCACCCATGTCTCTGCCCACAGGACCTCCTCACAAGATGCTGGCAGACACCCAGAAGCCCACCTGGGGCTAGCGATGCTGGAGAAGCTACTCAGCTGACTGCCCATGTCTCTCTGCCCACAGGACCTCCTCACAAGACACCAGCATACACCCAGAAGCTCACCTCAGGCTAGCGGTGCTGGGGTAGCTACTCAGTCGACTGCCCGCATCTCTCTGCCCACAAAACCTCCTCACAAGGTACTCTCTCTCCCCCATGCTGAGGCTGAGCACCACCTTCTGATTGGTCCCGCTCTGCAATTACCTTCTTGAATTGGCTGCTCCTAGGTTCCTGGCTGAACGTCATTGGACAGTGCCCTAGCCTGCTAAACTTCACTGCCGAGGCTGGGTTGTAATTATCTCCATGGCCTTATTTTGAGCTCCGTGGACTTATTTTGAATCTGTATTTTCTCCCGCCCACCTGCCCCAACCCTGGCTGCTATTAAATATGCCTTGTCCCCCACTCAGTGCCTGGCCATTCCTACATCCTTTCACCTGATTCGTCCATCGCACTCAGTTCCTTCTGGGTGTTTCACACTTATGCCCTCTAGCTCTGGTGCTCAATTTTTTTTCTCTTTCTCTTCTTCTCTTTTTGCATGCAGTAGTTTGCTGGATAGCAGCTTAATTTCTGCCAATTACCTAGTACTCCCTTCCCCCGTCTCAAGGGCTCCACCTCTCCACTCATCTGGTTCTAGCACGGAATGTCTCCCTAACCTCCTACAATGCCAGGTCCCCTAAGTTTACTGCCACTCTGTATTCTTATATCTACAATACCCTTGTTCGCATGGCAGCCTCTTTGTGCTCCCCCTCCATTTGCTCCAGTCCTCATTGACATTACAAAACTCAGTCCCTTCTGTACCACAAACTCGGTACCTGGCTCTTTAAGGCATGGCCACCACAACTCATTCAGGCTCACCGGGGCCCTACCATTGCACCTTCAAACTGAACATACCACCTATTATGCTCCTCCTCAGATTCATATCCAGCAAGGTCAAGCACCCAACTACTGGTACTACCAAAGGGCAGTGTAAACTATACTGCAAATATTTTAAAAGCTACCTCCTCAGACTAGCCCTCTTCTTACTAATTCTGTCTGGCAACATCCACCCTAACCCTGGCCCACCTCGAAAAATGGGTGCTACTCGCCAGAAAGCAGGCACTCTAACCTTTGCTTCAATGACCATTTGTAGCCTGGTTGCTAAGCACACTAACCTGCAGGCCTGGGTAGACCTCCATAACCCTGATGTTCTGTCCGTGGTTGAAACATGGCTCTCTGCTAAAATCCCAGATGGAGCCATCAGCCTTCCAGGCTGCAGGGCCTTCAGGAAGGACAGATTGGCCAAGTGGGATGGGGGCGTGCTATCTATCTATCTACGGGACAACTTACAGGGTCACATCTTGAACCTACCCAGCTTTGGATCCAATACACAGGTACTAGCCATCAAGGTCCTCCTTGGTGCACACAACAAAGCTATCACCCTTCTCTCTGTTTATATCCCTCCCAGACACATGACTTTGGGCCTGCAAGCAATCTTAAACTGTCTTGGGACCCTTAGCCTCAGTACGGAAGTTCTTCTCCTTGGGGATTTCAACATCAACTGGTTGGCCACAGAAGCCAACCAATTCAAAGATGCTATTACCGCTGCTCACTTTAAGTAGCTATTGATGCCTCCACAAGGACCAGCTACAGGATGGGGACCAGTACCCTGCTCAACTGGGCACTCACTAACCACCCGGAGCACATAAGCAACGTTACCGTTCTTCCAGCTGCAATCAGTGACCACTCGCCCATCTGGTTCTGCTGGTCAAACAAGAACACTAAACCTCCTCCAAGAACAGTAATCAACAGGATCCTTAAGAGGGGTCACTCTTACCTTCTGAAAACTGATCTCCTTAATGCTGACTGGTCAGCGATATATGGGTCCTCTGATGTTGAATGTGCACTTGAACACTTCATCGCCCTATTCAATGCAGTGTGCGACAAGCACGCACCTCTAAAAAAACACAAAAGTCAAAGGCCTCTTCAACCCCTGGCTTGACCATAACATCTTTGAACTCATGAACAACAGGGACCATCTCTGGCATGTTGCCAGAGCCACAGGGAAATCATCAGACATCCAGAACTATAAAAAGGCCAGAAATACCTTTACCAAGTCCATCCATGTGGCCAAAAACACATATTACAAAGATACTCTTGCTCAACGATGGAAAGGTAGCAGAAAGTTCTGCACGAACCTGAAAGAGGTCACCTGCTATGATCCCAAAACCACCCCCACCATGCTCAGTATCAATGGATCACTCATTCTGGACCCCAAATCTATAGCCAACACCTTCAGTCAAATCTTCACAGACCTCCATGGTATCCTCCCTGCTGGCTTCTTCTCCCCTACCAATCCAACCAATGCCATGTAGACCCTCAAACACCCACCTTTCTATTTCAAAATAGTCTCCATTGGTGAATCCAGGAAATATCTGAGCAAAGTCCTTGGCAAAGGGAGCTACAGCAGTGATACCCTTGATCTCAAACTATTGGCTTTCACCTTGGAGGAAATCTTATCCCCTTTCATGTATATCCTTAACCTATTGCTCTGATGCTCTAGATTCCCACAGAGATGGAAAGCCACTGTTGCACAAGAATGGTGATCATACTCTCCTAGAGAACTATAGGCCCATCTACATCCTGCCGCCACTCTCTAAGGCACTGGAAAGGATTGCTGCAGACCAGCTCAATGAGTACATGGAAAAATACCAGCTCCAATGCCCTGAACAATGTGGTTTTAGGACTGGGCACAGTATCATCATGGCTGTTCTCAAATTCACAGGTTTGATCCATAAATCCCTCGACCAAGGGCATCTTGCTGGGGCCATCTACATTGACCTAACAAAGGCCTTTGATATGGTTACCCATGTCCTCCTTGCTGACCAACTTGTTTCTATTGGTCTCTCCACTGACTATGTCAACTGGTTCTGTAGTTACTTAGGCAGCTGCTCCCAGCAAGTGAAGATAGGCACTGTACTTTCTGACAGTCAGCCTGTCTGCTCTGGTGTCCCACAAAGCTCCATCCTGGGCCCCCTTCTTTTCAGCTTGTTTCTTAATACTCTTTTCCAAGCCTGCCAGAGCTGAGTCCTCCTCTACGCTGATGATGCTGTTGTATTCTCCAGCAGTGCAGTCCCGGATGTCCTCGAAAGGCAACTCCAGTGTGATTTCTCAAGCGTAGAGCAATGATTCCAGGACCACAGGTTGTTTATGAACTACAAAAAGACTAAGACCATGCTGTTCTCAAGCACCCACAATAAGGGCAGAGATTACCCGCTCTCTATACGTAATAGTACTGATTCATCACTTGAGGTAGTTCAACATTTCAAATACCTCAGCATCACCATTGACAGTTTACCCTACTATGCCCTCCATATAGACAACACTGTCAAAGCAATCAACTCATGCATTGGTTTTCTCCACAGACACAAGAATAGTCTGACACCCGCAGCCTTAAGCATTCCAGTTCACAGCTCTGTGGTCTCCCTTGCCGACTATGGTCTCGCTGTCTATGGATCTGCCTCTGACACTGCACTATAGTGCATAAACACTGCACTTAATAATGCCTGTAGACTCATCATGGGATCACCTAGACTGACTCATACCTATGACCTTTACTCTAGGACAAAGTGGCTCCCACTCCAAGACCATCTGAATTATTAAACCTGCCTCCTGGCCAAAAAGATCCATCTTGGTCAGCTACCGACAGGGGTTCAACAATTGCTTCTTCCTTGCACCAACCCCCGTCCCACTAGAAATTCTGAACACTGGCTCTTTCTAAACCCCAAATGCCACACTTCCCAAGGTCAATGATCATTCACATTCAGAGCGCTGCTGTGGATCAACTCCCTTTGGGATAACATTGCCAATCTCCTCACACTTGGAGCCTTCAAAATAAACCTTAAATAGCAGCTGTCTCCTAGGGCCCACTGTGACTGCCATGAGCTCCAATCTCCTTCTTCCTTCCCTCCCTCCCTCACTTCTCCCCACCCTTGTTTTCCCCCTCTCTCCCCCCTTCCACCTGACAAGGCCTCTCTGGCTGCACACATTACCTATCTGCATTTTTGGTGCACTCCACTGTCTTTGCCTGCTGTAATGGTCTAGCTGGTACTTCACTTCTCTGTCTCCCCCCATGGCTGACTATATCTTATTCATACCTGCCTTGCTTGTTTATCCACCAACTGTGCCCTGTACTTATGTTTCCTTGAAATACTGTTTATTATTTGTATGCATTGTCTTGAACTTTCCTATTAGCTCAAAGGTATTAATCCAAGAATGTAATAAAATAAAATAAAAACAATAAATAAATAAAAGGCAATTCCATGAGTAGGTACAATATACAATTGGGTGCAAGAGGTAAAACAACAAATAGAATGGGTACATTCAGTGGCAGGAGAACAATACACATATAAATATATAAAGCTACATGTGTGTTAATGAGCAGACAGTCAATTTCCTCAACTTCAGGCCAATGATTCCATGGTGGTCCAGAAGGGTCCAATGTTAATAAGTCTTCGATAGTGCTTGGGACCAACTGTGATGGAGGCTTGAGACTGCTGAATTCAGGCAGGGTATTTTGCACAGTAGATATAACATCATAAAACCAGTACTAAAAATGCACATATTTATAAACTATAAGAGAGGAAAAAGGTGGAAGTAGGGGAGGGAAGGGGTTTTAGTAGAAGAATAGAAAAGCCAGAGAGGGGTGTGAGAGAGGTAGAGGGAGCACTAGGATTAAGGAGAATGAGATAGGTGGAAGGTAGGAGAGATACAAAATGCAGGTGAGAGGTGCATAGTGGTTAATGGAGGATGTTAAGTACAGTTGTCACAACAGGTTGGGGGGAAGAAGATTTCCTTGTAGATTCTTTTAAACAGGGGAAGAGACATACATGAGAGTAAACTATGTGGGAGGGTATTCCATTTTTAAGGTGCAGAGAAAGTGAAGGATCGCCTGCCATTGGCTAGGAAAACTTTTGGAAGGCTCAGCAACAGGAGGTGGGAGTGTCGAAGGGTCCTGGGGAAGGATTTCAGGGTGAGTAGCCCAGAGAGAATGGGTGGGGGAGGAAGGTGAATACATTTGAACATGGAACATAGTACAGGGAAGTCCATTCTGGGCTCGAAGGACAGCCAGGCTAGAGATTTGAGAATGTCACAGTGGTGTGCCCGAGCTGGTGTTGCATCTGCAAAGTGAGCTATCCTGTGGTAGGCCTGTTTGATCTTGGCCAGAGTGGTGGTTCTGACTGAGCGAATTATGGGCATACCATAGAATAAACCAGGGAGGAGGGTAGCAGAGGCAATGATCTTCCTAGCACAAGGAGTAAGGTAGGGGGAAGTATGATGGAAAAGGCTGAGTTTCTGATTTGTAATAATGCTGTTAACATGTTTGTTGAATGATAAGTGATCATCAAGAGTCCTACCCAGATATTTGAATGAACCCATCCCTTCAAGAGGTAGACCCGAGGATGTGTTGATGAGCAAAGGAGGCTGAGAAGTTAAGTCAAAGGATGTATGGCAGAACAACATGGATTTAGTTTTCTTTATATTCAGTACCAGTAGGTTCCCTTTGAACTAGTCTTCCAGTTACTGGAAGTCTTCTTCCAGATTAGACCTGATAGAGGAGATGCCTGAGCCATGATGGTATAAGATGGCATCGTCAGCATAGAGCTGGATTGATGCATCCCCCTCACAGTTAAAAGGCAAGCCATTAATAAAGCTAGAGAAATGTAAGGGCCCAAGAATAGATCCTTGGGGGACCCTGTCCATGATGGGAGATAGGCAGGACAGGGCCCCAGCCCATTTGACACACCGGAAATGGTTTGATAAATAGTTTGAGATCCAGGAGAGGGAGTTGGAGTTGAGACCTAATGATTGCAGCTTGGAAATAAGGAGGGAGTGGTTAACAAGATCAAAGACCTTTGTGAGGTCAATGAAGACAGCCCCTGTGGCACTACCATGATTCATGGCATGAAAAATGTCAGAGGTGACCTTTAATAGAGCAGATTTAGTGCCGTGAGATTTCCTGAAGCCATGTTGATCAATCAATCAATAAATCAATCAATCAAAATCTTTATTTAATCAGGCGAACATCATTGAGCATAGCTCATTTACAAGATGGACCTGAGTGGTCAAGAAGTGCAAGTGTTATTACATTGACAAGGGTAGCATAAACAGTAATACAATGACAGGGGTAACATAAACAGTAATACAATGACATAAGTGCTAATATATAACAATATACATATGTACAAGGCACATTAAAACTTTTAATCTGTGAGACAGAAGGTAATGGGCACATCAGGAGTAATATGTAGATTATAGGACCTAGCAGGCATTTTGAGGGTGAATCTTGGGACTGGAAACGGGAGTTTTATCAGCATATAGGAACAGGGGTAGGTAGGGCCGGGGTTTAGGCCTTGTGGAAGCAGTTGCAGAGTTCTGGGAATAGGGTGGTGAATAATCTTTTGAAGGATATTAAGGGTAGGAGGTTATTTAGCTTCATGGTTTTTGGAGTGAATTCAAACAATTGCTAGTGAGTAGCTGATAGCAGCCTCCCAAACTGGGTGCAGACATTGGGGACTTAAGAATGATAATTTTGCTGATCCTTAGGTTGTATGGCCTAGAAGTAATTTGAGTAAAACAGTCTGAGATATAGGTAGGTAGCTTGCCTGATAAGGCTTTGAATATCCAAATTGCAGCATTCCTATTTCTTCTGTGTTGTAATGATGTCCAGTTAACTGCCTTATAAAGGGAGCAATGATGGGTGCTGAAGGGAAGGTCAGTAATGAATCTGATGGACCTGTGGTATAGGGTGACCAGTTTATTTAAGAGGGGGAGTGAACAATGTCCGTACAGAAAGTCAGCATAGTCAATGAGGGATAGGAATGAAGCCTGGATTAATCTTTTTTTGGAGTCTCTGTTGAGGTAGTGCTTTATTCTAGAAAATAAACCAAGCCTTTGTCTCAGTTTCTTTAGTAGCTCCTCAATATGGACAGAATAATCAAGCTTGTTATCAATCCAGACTCCAAGGTATTTGAAGTTATCAACGAATCCCAGCTTCTCTCCAAGTAAGGTGGTTAGTTGTAGGGTGGTGGATAGTGGGGTAGTGGCAGAGCAACTCTTTGAGGTAAAGAACATAGCTTTTGTTTTTTTGGCATTTAGAAGTAGTTTTTTATCCAGTAGGTTGTGTTGTAGGATGGAAAATTCAGATTGTAGCAGTTCACAGGCTTTAGATAATGAAGGATTGCTAACATATAATACAGTATCATCAGCAAACAGATGGATGTTGGATTGAGTGAGGTTAGCATCATATTATTAATATAGATGGCAAAGAGGATGGGGCCAAGAATAGAGCCTTATGGGTACACCTCTTAACAGTGGTTTTAAGGATGGATAGATTCCATTTTTACCAGTTGTGATCTATCTGATAGATAGCACTTGAACCAATTGAGTGAAGGGGAATCCAACCCTAGTGAGCCAAGGGAGGTGATTAATGATTCATGATCCACTGTGTCAAATGCTTTGCTCAAATCCAGGAACACAGCACAGGTACTGTTCTTCTTATTCATAGCAATCTGCCAGTCGTTGGTTACTTTGGCTAGGGCCGAAATGGTGCTATGCCTTGATCTAAATCCTGATTGTGCTGTATTTAGGAGGTTATTGTTATCCAGGTAGTCCCTTAATTGTGAGTTTACTAACTTTTCAAGCATCTTGGATAGAACTGATAGGATGGAAATGGGCCTGTAATTATTGAGGTCCATGGGATCACCAGATTTGAGTAAAGGAACTACTTGAGCTGTTTTCCAAGTGGAGGGAATGGATCCAGTGGTGAGGGAAAGATTGAAGAGATGAGTGAGGGGGGCAGATAAGACTTGAGATGCAATCTTGAGGAAGTAGGGGTCCAGGGAGTCTGTACCTGCACTTTTTGAAGTATCTAAATTGGAGAGGAGATCTTCCACTTCTTTCAAGGATATTGGGTTGAAGGAGAAGGTTGATGTAGCCTTTTTGACCCACGGTGGATTGAAGGTTCAAGGAAGATCTCAGGAGATTTGCAGGTGAAGAGTCAAATGCTAGTCCAGCTGTGGTGAAGTGGTCATTGAAGGTATTTAGGATTTCTTGTTTGTCCGTAATTTCTGTGTTATTTAGTAGCAGTTTGCAGGTTAAGGCAGGAGTAGAGTTTTGGCCCAAGATACCCTTTAGAGTTCCCCAGAGCCTGGTTGGGTTATTATAGGAGGCATCCAATTCAGCTCTATAATAGGCAGCTTTGGCAGATCTTATTTGTGTTGTACATGAGTTTCTTGCTTTTCTGAAATTTAGCCAATCTCTGGAATCCTTAGTTTTTCTTGCCTTTTTTCCACAGTTTGTCTCTGGCTAGCAAGGCTGTTTTAAGATCAGTGGTGAACCAGGGGCAGGACCTTACTTTAGTTCTGATATTGGTGAATGGTGCATGAATATTGAGAGCATTAGTGATAATGTCCTTTAGGATCTGGAGAGCTGTTTCCACTGAGGTTGTAAGGTAGAAACCTTGCCAATATATTGTGCTACTCAGGTCATGGAGGTATCCTGCTATGTTGAACTTCTTTTTTGACCTTTTGAGGACAAATTCAGCAGGGTTGGGTGGTTTGAGTGAAGATCTTATGCCAGCTATGGGACAATGGTCACTTACATCATTCGGTAGTACTCCTGCATGCATATATAAGTGAGGCTTGTTTACCAACATAATATCCAGGAGTGAGCTGTTGCTAGAATTTTTTAGGTTAACCCTGGTTGGGTCTTTAATTAGCTGTGTAAAGCCATAGGTGTCACAAAAGGTTACCAATGGAGCAGATGCATTAGATAGCCAGTTTAAATTCAAATCACCAAGGATGATGGTATCTTCAGGGCCTAGATTGGTTATTGACCCCAGGTGAGATAGTAATTTGAGGCCTGCTGAGGGGGGCCTATAGCAGCCAATCAATTTAAATGAAGACAAGTTGGGAAGGGATATTTTGATTGACAAACATTCAAATTCCTTTGGTTCGGATGTGTTGATGAGGCAGGTAGCAGAGATGGTGTCCTTTATGTATATGGCCACCCCACCACCCCTGGAAGGGCGATCTGCTCTGAAGAGCTGATAGTTGGTAAGGTTTACAACACTGTCTTTGGTCGAAGGTCTGAGCCAAGATTCAGAGATGACCAGAAAGTCAGGCAGGGTATGTGCCACCCAGGCCTGTATTACGGAGAATTTTTTTAAGAGGCTGCAGGCATTGAAGCGTAGGAAGCTTAGGCCATTTATAGAGGATAGATCAGCAGGGGAAAATAAACTTTCAATGGGGCCAGGATTTATTTCAATGGTACCAAAACAGATCAGAAGGTAGAAGATTAATTTGAGGAGGGCACCAAGGGACAGGGATAGTGAGTGGTCAGAGCGCTTTCCTCCTAATCCTGGGTGCCTGCTTGAGATGAGTGATGGTCCTGGTATATAGGTGCGAATTTTATCATAGCATAATAATTTAATGGACAGGCATAGTGGGTTAATAAAAGCCATGATACAAGTAAGGTGCCGGGGCTGTGCTGAATTGTTAGGGTGGCCTTATGGGATATCCCAGAGGTTGCATTGTAAACGTGGTTCGGGGTGAATAAGGAATCCGTGGTTGGCTAGTGTGGATGGCAGAAGTGGGCAGGTCGTATTAACTGAGTTATTTATCTTGACACTGGGCATAACATTAATATCATAAGGGACTGGGTGAGATGCGAGGCTCAGGAGCAAAAGGAAGCAAAGTAGCATTGTGGAGGTTAGGTATGGGTTAAGGGAGGAAGGGAAAAGGATGTGGGCGTGGATTAAGAAATGGGGGGAGAAAGTGTATAAAAGGAATCAACCAAGAGGGGGAGGGCGGAAAATTTTGCGGCTTTGCCTGCACTTTTCTGCCTGCTTCTCCGGCCTCCTGGAACCCTTGGGTCGGCTGCACAGGCACCGCCGACCTGCTTGCTCGGAGCCGCCCCGCCTCCCTGGACCTCGAGGGCTGTGCCTTCTACAAGGTGGGGGACAGAGGAGAAGGCAGTCAGCAAGGTACCTTTATTGCAGTAATCTGCAATAAGGTGCTAAAACTTAAGATTTGCACAACAATAGACTGGGAGGGTATGGGGTTAGGCTCAGCTGCCTAGCCCACACAGCATTTCAAAAGACTGTAACACTTATTTTAAAATACAGAAAACAGCCCATAAATCACGCACAAAGTAAGAGAAAACAGCACTTTTATGAGGAATTCAAAATAATTTAAAGAAAAGCAGAAACTCGCCAGAATAGTGCAGCAAACCCCAGTTTAAGTCTATGGGGAAGGCGCAGCAATCGGAAGCAAGGCACAGACTGCAGTCGCTTTCTGATTGGTTTGCGGCTTTGCCCGTACCTTTCTGCCTGCTTCTCCCGGCCTCCTGGAACCCTTGGTCGGCTGCACAGGCGCCGCCGACCCGCTGGCGGCTCGGAGCCCCTCCGCTCCCAGGACCTTGAGGGCTGCGCCTTCTACAAGGTGGGGGACAGAGGAGAAGGCAGTCAGCAAGGTACCTTTATTGCAGTAATCTGCATTAAGGTGCTAAAACTTAAGATTTGCACAACAATAGACTGATGTATTGATGTATTGTAAGAGCATTAGTCTGTTCAAGGAAGGAGTACAGCTGATTATATAGGATTCTTTCTTGGATTTTTGCTATAGGACACAAGATGGAAATAGGTTTGTATTTTTTGACCAGATTAGTTGGGCCTGATTTGTGCACAGGGACAACAGTCGTGGTTTTCCATTTGTCTGGGATAGTGTGTGTGACTAATGATCGTCCTATTATATGTCCTTTTATAGTACATAAACAAGAAATGCTGAAGTATTACCTTTTTGGTCCGTATTTTACAGCCAAATTAGAAAGACCTTCCCAGGCTCAATATTATTTGACTTATATAAGGATCATGTTCCCCATGTCACTCTCTTATTAATGTCTTGGAGTTCTAAGGTTATTCAAGCTGTTGCTGCCTTTGCATATAAGACATCACACGTTATTGAGATTCTGGGAAGCTTGAGCTCAGAATTAAAAGCTTACTTTAGTGCTTTCTGGTTTCCTATCATTACAGCCTCATTTATCTGATTTGAGTATATACAGTATTTAGTGTTGTTGATAACAATCATTCAACTATCTGTACAGATTTTTTTACATGACATTTATATTTGGTATCTCGTTGAGTGTCCAGTTCAGAGGTTTTTTTTTGTGCTTGAGGTACATATTTCATCCTAAGGACAATTGTTTTTTTGCAGGTGTATTTGATGACTAGTGAGAAAAAAACATTTATAGCCAAAGTTCCAGCTGTTTTCCCTCAGGCTACAGATATATGGGGACAGTTCAGCACCGGGCGGGGGGAGGGGGCGTGGATGTAGATCCCCAGACCAGAATCCTTTTTAGGCCCACACCAACCATCTGTTTACATGACATTTCTTCTAATGCCCTTCCCTCACCCACCTATCATTCAGACAGTACAATATTAACAAATCAATGCCAAAATTAGTGATAATTTTCTCTCTATACTCAAATGGTTTCTACTAATTTGCAATGACTGCAACATAAAAGTTAAACAGTTTTGAGCATTAGTAATCAGGTTCCCATAAAGTGGGAAATTAATGCTATTTTGCTTCCAGTTCAGTTGAGGAGATAAAATTCAGCTAGACAAGTGAGCTCCTGTTTGAGCATGGTCCAGTTCTAACAGTAATAAGACTTTTAATGGGACACTGTCAACCTTTTCAGGTCTCAACGTGTCTCTAGTTAAGAAAAAAACACATTTTATGATTGGTTACATTCTGTGGATATCAGTGATATAGCTGGTAGTTTGATTATGATTCGTTTTTTTCTTTTTAAAAGTGAAAAGCAACTGCCCACAATACTGATATTATCAAACTAAATCATGTTTGTTTATAGTCCTTGATTATCTTCCATTGTAGCTTTCCTGGACTTCAGAACAACTGCAAAACAGTCTAGCTACTCATAATGCAGTAGGAGGAGAGGAAACTATTGCTTCATAAGTGGATGCACTGCTTGGGTGTGTTCCTAATGTTCAGGAGGTATGCAATGAGAGCAGATCAAAGATTTGAAACAAAACAATGTTGGGCATAATTATAGCATTAATATGCATTTCAGTTCTACTAAGAAAGGAAGCAGGTAAAACAACCAGCATCATCAATGATCTGTAGGGAAGGTAAGCAATCATAAAATGTGTATTTTCAACTAGAAATTAAGTAATGCTAAAAGACTTGACAGTGTTCCTTTAAAAATAGATTTAAATTTTTTAAAAACGGCCACTAATCCTATTTTAGATGTCCCCGAGAAAAGGAACTAATAAATATCACGTTACTTCAATATCTAATTTTACTTATTCTGCTGAAGAGCTTGTTCCAGAAATAAATACTCCTCTAGCAGTGAAAATGAAAAACTACTGAAGCTTTGGAATCTGAACTTCAGAGAATATAATTTTTTAAGAGGGGGACAGAGCATAAGCAAAGTGTATTTCTAAAACTGCTACACTAGATTAAAAACAGTCCTGTAATATTGATGTTTTGAGCTTCTCTTTCCCTGAAAGCAGCCAGAACATATCAAAGTAAAAACTATTCACTTAACAAGCAGTGCTTTTCACTTTCCATGAAAACAGAGTGGCAGCAGGAGCATCAACTTAGAGGAGTGTTCTGGGAAAGCAATATACTGTTTTCTGAAGCCATTAAAGTAGCAATCATATTTTAAAATGGAAAGCTATTTCTAAAAATAGTAAGGTGAATGGTTTGAAAGAATGGCTGCAAACCCACTGTGTGAGCTGGGGTACCATGCTATTTTAATGACTGGAGAACACTGACATTTCTAGCTTAGCAGCCAGTCAGCATGCCAATGCTGTTCAGCAGCCACACACACCAGTTTGTTTTGTAACATTTGCATGCAACCTTCATGATCCAAGTCAGACATAGTTGTCATCATTCGGGTGTGTGCGTATTGTAGTGATGAGATGGTAGGGCCAGAACCAATTAGGCCCTTTATAATTTTTTCAGCCTTACAGGTTAACTCAAAAACAAAGAAAAGAAATGTTTACATAGATTCCGGGCTCATTAAAAACATTTGAAAACATAACATTTAAAACAATTTCACTTTTTGTTTCAAATATTTACTAATTTTATCTCCCTTCTTTACTATTGATGATTCTTACATGAGAATGGGTTGCTTGGGTTTCAAACTGTACCTCATTCTCTGTTTTTTTTTTGCTTTGCTGAAGCTGTAATCCTTTGTTAGATCATAATAATTTTTACAGAACAGACCGTGATGCAACAAACAGAATTATGATTTTTGCAGAGAGAAAAGCAGAAATTAGACAAAATCTGAAATATAACTATCTTGTTTACATGCATGTGTCAAAGAACAAAATAACGGCGACATACATGGACACCCATTGGGTATTACATACACATATTGCTGAGAAATTAACAAAATATTGCTGAGAAATTAACAAAAATCACACTTTGACAAATACCTCAATCTTGGTTGGTGATATGAGAGCAGACTGCAGCTCAGATCATGTCACATCCATTTGTTAATTTTAATTACACAACATACTATGCAAATGATACTCAGTGAAAACTAGGACACTATGGAAGCAATGGAGTAGCTTTGTGCTCCATTGACATCCTAGACAGGTTTAGATTAGTGTTTAATCTTTTTCAAGCGAGAGCAACATCATAGTTGTAGTAGTAGTGATAGTAATAATAGAAGTAGTAGTAGTGGTATTTGTGGTAGTAGTGGTAGTAGAGGTGACAGGGTACAGAGTACCAGATTGTGCCAGGAAATGTCTAACTGCACTTGTATGGTTCTAAGAAGTGTGCCAGCAAAATTGGTTTGAGCAAGTGGAGCAAGGATCAGAGATGACTGGGTGTGGGGGGGGTAGTCGTTCCACTGAGTAGGATGGTGGATAAAGATACAAACTGAACAGTTTTAGATTTGAAGTAAGTAGGATCATGGGATGGAGGGGGTAAGGAAGGCAAAGATATAATGGGGAACACAGGCAATCTAGTACTTAGCTAGAAAGAAAGAGCAGTGTGAGAAGTGACGGGCCTCTATGCAGGTGAGAAAGAGGTAAGCTTAAAGAGAGCAGTGTTGGGTCAGAGGAGGTGCACCAAATCAGCAGGAGTGGAGAAGGTTGTTCTGTCTGGCCAGGGTGAACTTGTGGACAACACATAGTCAAACACTGACATAGTCATCTTGAGGGTCAGCCCCCTGTGGACTAGAAGTAGAAGATAGAATTTGTTGTGGTTGTGCACCAAATTTGTGGTGCACATTTTTGTACATGGCCTTGAAGTGGGTGGTGAAATAGAGGGTTTTGTCCAGCCACTCAGTGAGATACTTAGGTGGCTGAAACTGGGGGATCAGGGGGAACTCAGTTCCTGGAGAGAAATTATTGAAAGTCTGACCCATTTCCAAGAGCAAAATGGAGAAGGACTTCTCTTGCATAAAATATGCTGCCTAAAGGCATAAAACTGACTAAATAGTGTAAATACACAACAATATTATTTATTTGTTGGTTTACTTATTTGTTTACCATGTAGGCACACTGGACAAGTAAATGTCTATATTTAGGTACAACATAGAAGAGTACGGAAGAAAAACATAATTATATAAACAGGAATTCCAGGTAAAGTAAGGCAGGTTAGAAAATGGGCTTTTTATTTCCTAGCATCTGATTGGCTAGTACCCTTGCCAGGGGGGTACGTTAACTTTCAATAGATGCCCAGGAAATAAAAAGTACCAGTCCCACTGTCCTCTCACCCACTCAGGTATCCCTCTGCCCATCCTGCTTGCTTATTGGCTAAAACATCAAAATTAATTTTAAATAAGTGCCATTTTTTTCTCTCGCTTAGTGAGAGATACTGGCCCTCACTTTAAGCTGCCTCCAAATACCCCCACATGACTGAACTTATCTTTTTTTTTTGCCGTTTTTTCAACTCTTCAATTTCACTCGTTTTCCTTATCCTCCACCCACCCGCTCACTCACTTCCGCAAACAAAATTGGCATTGTTTAAATAGTGCACGGGACGAGATACTGATCTTGCTGCGTATTTGTTAGAGTTAGCGGGCACACAGAAGTCACAGTATGGAGAAGGTAGTGAGTTCCACTGACCACCGCTGTTTGAAACTACAGCCCAGCAATGGTTTGTGTAACAGACATTGAAGAGAGCACTTCTTGGGGTGGGTGGGGGTTACTGTCACTGCGCTCACTCCAAGACAGACATCTTCACAAGCCCCAACCCTCTGTATTTATAAGTGAAAAAAAAACCAAAAACGGAAAACTGCTGATGATTCACTGCTCCTCGCTCCCTTCTCCATACCTCTGCCCTTCCGCTCTACTATATCCTCCTCAGAAGCTTCACTCTACTTTTGTGGGATTCGGAACACAGTGAGTAAATCATTTCTCCTAACTGCAGTCTTTTTTCACGTTTGCTTCTCGAGATTGCCATCTCGTCACGGAGTCTCATGCGCATTTCTTTCAGCCTCTGTCTATCTGTTACCCACCGCAACACACTGCAATTCAAACTAAGGAAACAAAACAGGAACAGACAAATTTATAAAACATATCTTGCTCGAACTCTCTGTAGTCCTGTGTGTGTGGGTGGGGGGGGTTATGTTAACATGACAACAGCCTCCAAACCCACAACTACAGGACTGCCACTAGGACACATAGGAGGAACTATTTTATTACAAAAGAAATAAAATAAAAACAGTTTTAACATTAAAACATACATATATTTTTCTTTAATAAAAATAATACCTTGGCCCATTCTCTAAGCGCAATAATGCCCTCCAGGGTGGGCAGTATGGGCAATACCGGACCGGCCAAGGGCTATAAGGCCCTCCGCCTGCGACGTTGGGCCTCATTACACCCCTGGCCAGTCCGGTATTGCCCAATACCACCCACCCTGTCGGGCATTATTGCTTACATAAGTTACAGGTTCAGAAATAAGCTTTACAAAAACAAAGTGTAATGAGGAAATGTGCCCCAGTCTCCTGTCGGGTATGTTTAATGCCGCATCAAAAGTGATGTGTTCTCCCAGTGAATATTGTTCTCCCTCATTACCATACACCCTTCTCGTAATAACATTATACAATATGCCTCTTCTATACCCATGCCAATACTCTCCATACCTCCTCCCTCCTCCCCTTTTCTTTGTCAAAGCCAATTTTGGCTGCCAACTACAAGCAGCCTGCCCTTAATAACTAGACCTATAGACTAGAGATATTTCTGTAATTAAAGTATTTGTATTTGAGGTTATACTCCACTTTTATCTTGCTTGTAAAATAGTCTTGTTACTTGGCTATTGTATGTTCTCGTCATATGATGAAAATTGTACTGCTTTGTCTGTTCTTCTACTGACTTGGAGCCTTTGTAAAATAGCCAGTTTGGCTCAAAGGTTATAGTTCCGAAACTGAACAAAATAAAAATAAATAAAATAAATACATTTTGCATCTCCAGCACTTTAAATGAGAACAGCGCTAAATGTAAAAGTCAGATTTTCCCAGTAGAAGCTGTTTTTTTAAATACTGGTTCAAATTCTGTTATTGCTTTAGGTATTCAGGCTTTTTAGTTATCTTAGTGGGTGTTTCTGATTTATTGTACCTGCTGCTAATAAGAACCATTTTAGAACTGAAAGATGTAGTTTATGTCCCTGTTCTACTCTTCTATTGTTGACAGAATGCATTTATGTTCTACAACAGAACTCTGCAGTTATTTGGGACATAAACTACATCACAGAATTCTAAAATGGTACTTACCACTAGATTATAAAGCAGAAACACCCACTGAGGTTATCAAAAAACACTGTACGTATGGAACAATAACAGAATTTGAATCAGTACTTAAAACTAGCTTCTAATGGTAAAAGTGACTTACAGGTTCAGTGCAGTTCTCCTTTAAGTGGATTGTCATTCATAGCCTCCCTATTCTCTGCCTAGTGCCAGAAGTCATAGAGATAGTATTTTTTGCACTGAGTGAGTGCTGGTGTGAGCAGAAGCAGTGTAGGATGTTGTCAATGCTCTCCTAGAGCGATACTTCAAGTTAAGGGACCAAGGCACCTGAATAATGCCCAAATGGCCTTAGTAAGCTAAAAAATACACCTTTTGCACCCCCTGTAATAGGTCAGGAATGGGGGTAAGACAACTAAGGGGCCCCACTATGATTGCCTTATCATGAATTTTGCATGAGTATAGTACTTATATTTTGGAAGGGGCAAATATTGCACTACCAGTATTCAACAATTGTGACTTATTATTTGGTCACAAAATAGATTAAAGCATAATAAAACCGTTTTAGCCCTCCCCAGGAGACTAGGTCTGCTGAAATACCACCCCCTTCCCCATCACCACGTCAGTGGTCTCCTCATCCTTTTCTGGTCCCCCATACTATGCCGCTAAATAAAAAGCTAGCATCCTGCCAGGACTGCCCTCACACAACACCATCTTTAAAAATGTAACCCTAACTCTATCTTTCGCCCCAGTCACCTCATTAAGTGTTTATGTGAGTCAACTGGTGGCCAGCCAAGGAGGTAAGAGGAGCAGGTCAGTGCTTTTATGGAGTCAGGGTATAGAACTTGGGCGCTCGGGGGGTGCCACAGGATATTGGGGTCAATTTACATGGAGTCTGGGAGAGGGAGTTAGCATGCTTTGGGTTGTACATCACATGGGCAAGACCTCAATATAATGTTGTAGAAACACAAAAACATAGACATTGCCAGCAGATAAAAAAATATGTATCCATCCAGTCTGCCCATAAAGAGTTTCCTACCTATGCCTCTAACCTGTGTTTTGAAGGTGTTTTCTAACCCAAATCATCTGTCTCTCCCCCTAGTCCCAATCCACCTCCCTAGCTCTTTCTCCTGGAATTAACAGCCATTTAAGCCTATCCCAGCCATGTTTGTATCGATTTACAGTCCCTGCCCCCACTGCTTCTGCTGGCAGTTTGTACCATGGCTCCGCCACCCTCTCAGTGAAGTAAAACTTCCTCATATCCTTCCTGACGTTTCGGTCAACTAGCCTCCATTCATGTCCTGTTGTGACTGCAGTACTGTTCCTGTTGAATAGGTCTTCAACGTTCACCCTAATAATTCCCCTCAGGAACTAGTACATCTCTATCATGACTCCTCTCCATTCTGGCCTCCAGTGAGTACATGTCAAAAGCTTCAAGCTGTTCCACATATGGTCTGCCCAACTAACTCTGGATCATCTTGGTGATCCTATGTTGCTCAGGCTAGCTTATATGTGTTTCTTCTCAGATGCAGACTCCAGAACTGGGCACAGTACTCCAGGTGTGGCCTTATCAATGACCTGTACAGCGGCAACACCACAGTTATGTTTTGAACAACAACTTACATCTTAAATGCTGACCTCCCTAAACACAGCAATATAAGGATTTTACTGTGGAAGAAGGTGTGCTGCAGCCTATGTAGAACATGATAGCTCTTCTGTACCCTGTAGCCCACAGCCTCCATCCACTATATGGAGCAATGTGCCTTGATAATGATATGTAGATAAGCAGGTAGTGGTATGGTTAGGATATGGTATGTAGGTGGTAGTGCTGTGCGTGTTGAGAAGGGTCATTAGCATTTTATGCATCAATACTGTAGTTCAACACTTCAGTGCTAAGGGGTTTGTGCCTCATAAACTGCCTACTTGTTCAGTGTGAAGAGTTCCTTAACACATGTGGTCACTCCTGTTTGTGCTCACACAAGACTTAGGGCGCAAAGCTCACAGAAGGGATATTGGAAACCTACTAGTCCACTTTAGCACACCATTTCTAATTTACCTCCTGGTGTCTCACACTTACATTTTATAAATGTTCTGTGTTCCTATTCTTTATAGTTTTTAATTACCAGGTTAATTTGCAATTAAGCAGGACCTTTGTCTCTACAGTTCATCTGCTCCTGCTGTTTAACGCTATCCTGACGTCACAATCCTCTGTTTCTGACATCATGATCATTTACACAGCAACAAACTGTGATGTCACACACAGAGCATTATGACTTCAGTAAGGGATCAAGCAGCAGAAGTAAGTTTACTGTTTCCACTTACCTCTCCTCTCTCATTAACCCTGCCAGCCACTCCTTCCACTCCCTCCATTCAGCTACTGCTCATTCCTTTCATATCCCACAGAATGTATCTGTGGCAGGTCCGTCTGTGTTCTCTATTTGCCTTTCAACTCTGTGGAAAGCTTGCTTCTCCTGATCTGTCTCACTTCCGCGCTGCACACTCCCAAACCACTCTTACTAACACACTTCTCAAAAGAACACATTTGCAGCTAGGCTTCCTAGTCTTTCCTCCACATTGTAACAGTCCTTTCCCTATCCACCCCCTCCGCTATTTTACCTACAGTACCATATGTTACCCATTTTGCCTCTCACTCTATTGTATGGATTACAACTCAGTGTACTCTGTAATTTTAATTTTACACCACTATGATGCTGTTCAAATATCTTGCCATACATTGGCAGTATGCTCCCTTACCTCTCTTCCGGGCTACCCCATAACCAATGTACACTTTTTACACTGTTTTATTTTTTCCTTTCTCTAATATTTAACAACTAACTTAACTAAATGATAACTTTAGTGGACAGGGATTCTGTTTTTAAGCAAATTAACCTAGCTATGAAAAGCAAAGGAAAAACTGTAGACAGGCGGAGTTTCCATTGAGGGGTTCTAGTGGCATAATTGGGACCACGTGAGTGAAGTTCAATACATCTCTGATGTCATTACCACAAGATGGAAACTCAGCCAGGTTGTGTATGGCTGTCTATGTGTTATTTTGTATATGTACAGGTTTGTCATTGATGTTGGTATACTACCACTGCTTTATGGGTTCAAATAAGGTTTAAGGACCTGGGTCATTAATTCCTGATGGGATTCGTAATCCAATTTTGGTGTTTGAATTGTATGGTGCCTCCACCCAGGGAAAAAGATTAAGTGGGCTACAGTGGTGGTGGTCACACAAAAGCTAACTGGTAGTGTGGCATAGCACAGGATTTACAGTAGTGCAATAAATGTTATTCTATTGTTACCATGTACCCCATCACACTGCACCACATACTATACTACACTACTGGTCAACTTTTGTGTGACTACCACTATATGTGATAAAACTAGAACTGTCCCCGAAAAACAATATTAAGATCCTGTTGTCCCCAACAGTACAGCTCATCTGCGTCCCACATGGTTCAATCTACAATTTGCTTAAAACTATCAAACTTAATGCTTTACAAATAGTGGGGGCCTATGTATGATTGTGGGCTGGTGCATGTGATAGGTATGCAGCCAGCCTCCCCATGTCCATATCCATGGACAGACACTTAGGGCATGACATTTATGACTGCCGGCCACCACAGGTTGCCTGTCTGTGGACATGCCCCTGGCATGCTAGTGCATGGTGATGGATCAGAGTACACAGGTGGGCATCCAATCAGATGCCTATCCTGGTCCAAGGCAGGATCCTCTGCTCTACATGGAGCAGGAGATTGTGGGACACCATGTGTCCCCTTAAAGTTACAGATGCTGGGCGAGTGCCTGAATACCTTCCCCTAGCCCATCCTGCCTAACCAGTGTGCTGGGGCAACATGGCGGGGGGGGTTCATCCCACCACAACCATGGGTGCACTTTGTCAGAGGTGCACAGTGGCTATAGCAGGGTCCCTCCTTGCATTGCCTGCCCCCCAGCACTCTACACCTTAGTGAATGGTGCAGAGTGTGGATATGCTCCCTGGTCTCTCCCCCAGACCATCTGTGCATGTAGCTCCATGAACAGATGGGGGATCAGGTGTAGAAGGGTGTGCACCCCTTTTGTGAATGATGCATGGCTCCACGGGACCCCAGTGTGTGGCTACATAACTTAGAAAAGCCTACGCACTGTGAATATGTGTTGTATAGGTTTTCCTCACATATGTGCACATGCCCCAATATGTTCATTATACAGAAATGCAAACAAAATACAAAAAGAGATTTATTGGTAGGTCAGGATCAGGCTCTGGGCAAGGAAAAAGTTAAGATAGGGTCAATAACTCAAATAGTTATAGCAGTAGACTATCTGTGTCTATCAGACTTCTACCCTCCACCTAACATGTGCCCCTGCTTGACTGTACTGTCAGGCATTACTCCACTACTCAACTGGTACTAATTACTATGACCCCATGTATCCTAGGTTGCTACCAGTGATTACTGGGTATCCAGCTGTTGGATCGTGGCAGGCCAATAGACAGTTAATGTAGCATGAGCTGAGGTTGAGGTATGCTTATACAACAACTACAAATGAAAATATTTATAATCCTGGCTGGATGGCCTAGTCTAGACAAATACAATTGCCCACTCTATGGCCCTATTTATCTAACTAGGATGGTTGCAAAACCCATAAGGCATCATCGGGTATTCATGGCTCCCTGGCTCACATGCGAGATGCAGTCCTGGCTGGATTTACTGGTTCTGTCCTGTGTCCCCCGGCACTCCTCTGATGGCTCCAACAGCTTCCTCATCTGTCCTCTGTTGGTCGCTGTCTATGGATCCTTTACAGATCAACTAGGCTCTCTCTGTTGGTCTGTCAGGAAGGTTGGCCGAATCCCAGGCTAGCAAGTTCAACTCTTGGCCATGCAACCTCAGTGCAACTCCCTCACTGGCAGGCAGTCACCTAGCTGGGGTGATCTGCTGTGGCTTTTAGGCCCCCTGGCTTGGTCTCTGTTGCAGACCCTTAGGTACACTTAGGAAAAAGCCTGTCCCTCAGAGCACTGAAGGCTCTGCTGCAGGGTGGCTTACCCTTGAAAACTGAATCTTTCAGCTGTTGAATCAGTATCTCACTCTTTCTATGGTGTGCTGCATACAGCAGCATCATACTTCTTGGCTGTATAAGCACAAGTATCCCCTCTAAAAGTATTAGCACAGTTCTTTCACAGATGGTGAGTTTGCCTTTTTCCTCTGTCTTTGGCAGACTGAAGTCCTGCTGAAAATTCCTCAGTGAAGAGCAAGCAAATGGCATTCCAACTGGCGAAGTCCTTCTGTCAGTAACTTGGGAGGGTCTGGCTGGCTACTTCTTTCTTTTTCAATTATATTTCATTGCATTAAATGTAAAACTACATAAAATGTACGTACAGACAAGCATAAAAAAACTGATACCTTCCAACTGAAGTACATCATTGTAACAGTTAGAGATGGGTGATTCCCCTGCTATATGTTATGACACCAAGGGTTGCCATGTATTCAGATTCATACATACTCACCATATACAAATAAGACTTGGGTAGTACCAAAAATTAAAATAGCAAAATCTGCCTTTGCTGTCGTGAGCAGAGATGTATAATAGTACAATAATGTAAAAAAACAAAGACAAGGCGCTGTGTCAGCATGTGGTCTAAAAGCAAAACAAAATGGTTATATTAAATGCACGCTGAAAATAGAAAATAGAGTTAAAAATCTACGTTTCTACCTTAGGTCTTCTTCAGGAAATATCTAAAAGAGAAAAAAAAACGAACTTGTTTTTTTTCTCTTTTAGATATTTCCTGAAGAAGACCTAAGGTCGAAACGTAGATTTTTAACTCTATTTTCTATTTTCAGCGTGCATTTAATATAACCATTTTGTTTTGCTGATAGTACAATAATAGCAATGTGCACCCTTCCTTAGGGGCTTAGCATCCCTTATTTACCTTCAGTAGGAGCTTAAAGTTAATGGCTAAATGTCTGACAGTAAGAGCTCCCCAGACTTACATTACCAAAATTGCTAAAAAACTTAGTCTAGTTGTGCAAACTCAGCAATATAAACTGTAGTTCATAGTAATGAAATGTATAAGTATTAAGACCTTAGTATAATTGTTCTTCTAACCATGAAACATTGACAGTACAATAATCCATATGGCTCTTTCATGAATTGTCACGTCCATGCAGGTGGGCTTACTCAAAAGCTTAAACTACTCTCTGCATCAGACATCAAGAATCAAACATGGGTATAACAGCACCTAAATAAAAGAAGAATTAAACATCACTATCATAGTGCTTGCAGTGTTTTAACCAACAACATTTAAAATCAGTTATACCCACAATAAAAGTACAATAAGTCCCATTTGCACTGGTTCTGCTTTAAGGCAATACATCTAGTGGGATGAAGGGGGATGCAGCTGGCTAAGGAAGATTGTATCTACACTGCTGAGCCCCACTTTACATATTAGTCTTCCCTGTCTTGCCATTTATGAAATATGACCGATAGTCTAGGCCTGACCACAATATTCAAATACAGACTGCATGACAGGAACGTTTATTTTAATGTTCCCACACAGTCCTGTACTACCAGCCTGCACCCCACCCTATCGGTCCCAAATCAGTGATTTTACCTTCTGCCTTCATCCTCACCCTCAGAATCTGAGTCTTCTCCATGGGTGTTAAATTGCCTCTTTACTTCAGAAAACTGACAGGTAGCCAGCCTGGTGCTGCTGAGGGCTGAGGCACTGAACGCCTCACCTTGTGCCACGCCGATGACCTGTGTACGGGAGCAAGCGCAGGTTGACGGGGGTCAGCAGGGGTGGAGAAGGATGTAGCATACTCAGACATCTCTCCTTCTTTGGGGTGGAGGGGGGTCTCCCAGTAGTCAGTGCTTGCCTGGCCCCTAGCGGTGGCTGGGGGCTGGCACACCGACGCTGTGTCTTCAAGGGGGGGCAGAGGAGCAGCCATCGGATGTGCTGCAGGAGGACATGTGCATAGAATATCCCCTAATGGCATTGCAAGCTCCACTGCCCAGGAGGGAGAAAAGTGAAAAATAAGGCATCCTGGCCAAGCGGCTTGATGGCCATCTGATGGAACACCAGTTCTGGGGGCGTCACCTGAACTGAATCCGGACAGGGTGGGTGAGTTGGGGGCTCCCCACCACCCCGCTGTGGGGGGTTAGCCACAGAAGAAGAAGGCATGGACCCTAAGGGGGTGCAATGTAAATGGATGGCGGCCGGAGTCCCATGGGGATGCCAGGTAAAAAGGGAGCAGTTCAGGTATGCCAGGAGAGAAACATTATACCAAAAGAAAACTGATAGGCTTTCCCCCCCATAAAGGATCTTCAAGCCTGTGGGCATCAGAAGCACATGGTGTACTCCTGGGGCACAGAGATAAGCTCAGATACCATCAAAGCTCTTTCTTAGCATTTTTGAGGTGACTCTTAGATCTGGAAACAGTTGGATGTGTGTTTCATTCCACATTAAGTGGCTCAGATTTGTGGCACTCAAAACTATGGTGTCCCTTTTGGTAACCAGTGATAACAGCATCTGAAAGTCAGCACCTGCAAAGATAGCCAGTCAATAATACAGAGCAGCATAATGCTGACACATCAGTAATGGCTAATGATCCATGATAGCCACAGTGTATGAGGGCACACATCAAGTGCGCCGAACGTCATTAGAGCGACTATCGATTAGGGTGACTAACCATCAGAGCGACCATCAGTTAGGGCGACTCCCAAAATAGCATGTGCATGTGTATGTGTGTGCATACACGCACACCACAGAATGGTACCCCAACAGGCACACACCATACCCAGAAGGGACACACACACGCACAGGCCAGGCAGGTGTGGCACATGGGGCAACATGCTCACCTCCCATAAATGCACTGCCTGCTCACAAAGCATTGGACCAGCAATCCCCGTGCATGACCCTCCACTCACGAACCAGGTGCATGCCACACAACCCTCCCCCACCAGGTCTGGCACTGCAATGCCCCCCTCAGCAATGCCACTGCAGAGAGCATACAGGGGTACCACAACCCAAGGGCACAGCATGTGCCACACAGGTGCAGGCACACCCGAGACATGCGGCACAAACAGCTGACATATGCCGACAGCTACACGCATAACCCCCCCAATGCCACTGCTGTGTAAAGTCATGTTGCCAACCCCCATGCTGTGGACAGTGGGGGATGCCTTCCCCAACGGTTCCACAAGCAGTGGCCATGTGTTGTGACACACCTCCATGGCACAGCATACATGCATGCTCCCCCCCCCACAACAGCAGCAACAGTCCTGTAAGAGACAAATACACCTGCCATTGCTGCAGCCATCAAGCCCTCGTGGCATACAACATTAGGCAGTGAATAGGCAGCAGAACAGTGTGGAATGCCTCAGGTCAGAGGTTCAAGAACAAGCATAGACGTCAGCTCAGTGAACAGAGGCACACACATGGACAAATAGTGTGTGCCCATTATGGTAGTGCACTCACCCATGAAGAACACGGCATCAGTTCCTGGGAACACAGCAAAACAATGGGCCCAATTGAGGCTGTACAGCTCTGCACTGTTCTGCTGAACTAATGCCACCATAGCCCATACAAGCTCACATTTGCACATGGAAAACCGGCTTGTGGGAGGTGCTCCCTTTTTATTAACACTGGCTACAGACTGTGAGCGTACCCCTGAAGTTCCGCCCTCTGGGACATCACCTGTCACATGACTCTGTAGGAATACAAAAGGCAGCAGCCTGCACAGAAACAATGTCTTACGACTTTAGGCAACTGAAGGATGGAGATACCCATATTCCTGCTCAGCTAGAAGGGGAGACCCCTATTATCCTTTGCAGGATATGTATATCATCAAGATAAGGAGGTTAGAGGGAAGGTCTACTGACATTGTGGCCAGTACAACAGCTTTCAATGTCCTGCATGCCTACACATGGTGGCAGACCATGTGGTGCACCAGGGGCAGAACCACAATCACATCCCTGATGCCGGTTAAGTTGGTGTGCACAGGGTTGTGGCTGATGTCCATGCCAGGACATACACAAGCATGGAGAGCACTGGACAGGTGATTGTCCAGTGCACCTTGGGGTGTCGGATGCTGTGGTGGGCAGGCTGCCCTCCCTGCCACTACTGAAGAGAACAGTACAACATGTCTGAGAGGCTGCAAGGGGCTCCCGGCCACACCAGCCATGGTCAACGACCTGGATATACCTCCCCAGTACCGTGTCACCTGCACAGGGGAGCTCTTCCTCCTGTTTGATAGCAGGCCGACCGAGGACAGGGTGCTGCTGTTTGCCACACAGCATGCACTACGCTTCCTGGGTGACAGTGAGGACTGGTTCCTTGATGGTACCTTTTGCACCGCATCACTCATGTTAGGGCAACTGTACACCACCGTACACGGCATGCGTGCAGATGTCATGGTGCCCAGTCTACATACCGATGTGCAGCCGTTGTGAGCAGGCATACAACAGAGTGTTCACAGAGGTGCGACGGCTGGTGGGTGACAGTACCCCACAGACCACACTAATGGATTTTGAGAGGGTGGCCTGGCATGCTTTCACCGCCGTGTACCCGGGGGTTGTGCTGCAGGGCTGCTTAATTTCACTTTGGCCAGGCCCTGTGGTGGCACATACAGCAGTCACCCACAGCACAGAGGGCTCACCAGATTGTGTTGCCATTTGAGAAACTTCATACAGTGTTCTTTTACTGGTAAGCATCTTGGAAAGCTGGTGACGGTCTCAGAATTTTTATTATGATTTTATCTCCTTATGTCCATCTCCTTGGGTCCCCCCATCCCCACTCCCCAACAGTCAACAGTGGCCACAGCTTCAGCCTTCTTCTTGCCAAGATGGTGGGTGAGAAACATACCAGTTGCCGGCACATAAGGACCACTTGGGCCACCTAGTCTGCCCATTTCCCTACCTGATGGATAAGCTGCAGATTCTAGTTAATCAACAGCTTACTTCCTCCTATCCCCCGTAGAATTGCCTTAGGTCTGTCCATGAGCAGCTGCCTTCACAGTCTTTGAAGTCTGATGTCTTTCAGTGCTGCTTATTGGTCATCTCCCAACACAGGTGAGGTGCTGCCAACCCAAAAGTAACTCAGGACAAGCAGATTTCAAAGTGGGGAAGAAATGGAATGAGCAACAATCAAGTACTCATTCAGATGCGGCGTCGATTTTAAGATCAGCATACTGTTGTGGACACTGCAAATAGAACCCCAGCTCTTTAAGCAGCCTTATGAAGAGTAAAGGCTTCTCAAAGCACTGGGGTTCTATTTATTGTACTGTAAGTGGGCTGAATCAAATTCAGTAATTTACTGTACCTTACATGTGGATGTATGGTAAGCCCAACTTTAAATAAACACTGCACCTGAATTAACACATGATGCGATAAAAACATAGAATTTGTCAGCAGAAAAGGACCACTCAGCCCACCCAGTCTGGCCAAGTGTTCTCTACCTACGTGTAACTCCTGCCTGTATATGTTAGTGCATGTCTTATTCTGCCTTCGTCCATCAGGACCTCCTTGTGAATGAACTTAATGTTTTTCATGCAATGAACTTGAACCTACTCCACGTCCATGGCCCTATTTATCTCCATTGACCCCCTCCTTTCTGTAATATACCCATATGTTTATCCCATGCATGCTTAATGCCCCCTACCATTTTAGCTTCCACCACTTCTCCTGGCAGTCTGTTCAAGGCATCTACCACCATTTCAGTAAAGAAATATTTCTTCACATCTATCCTGAATGCCACCCCCCCAGCTTCATTGTATGTCCCTTGGTTTGGATGCTCATCCTCATTTGAAGGAAACTCCCCAACTGTACCCTCTTTACCCCTGTGAGGTACTTTGTAGGTCTTGATGTCACCTCTCGGCCTCCTCTCTTCCAGAGTGTACATGTTGAGATTCTTCAGCCTCTCCTTGTAGGGATTCCTGTGACAATTCTGAACCATTTTTAGTTGACCTCCTGTGGAAAACCTCCACCTTATGTCCTTTCTGAAGTGTGAACTGTAAAACTGGACACAGTACTCCAGCTGGGGGTATACCAGGGAGTGATACAATGGCAGCACAACATCCCTCGTCCTCCTACTGGAGATGCCAGTCCTTATGCACCCCAGAATTCAATTTGCCCTGCACATAGCCTTGTCACACTGTACTGCCATCTTGAGGTCCTCTGATATAATAACCTCAAGGACCCTTTCATGTCTAGTGAGTATCAGTACCTTTCCCCATCGTATACCCAGCATCGGGATTCCTGTGCCCTAGGTACATGATTTTACACTTGTTGGCATTGAACCCCAAGTAAGTAAGAACATGGAATTAATTTTAATGAATTGCAGGCTTTTAAGCAACTTTTTGGGGAGTGTGTATGTATGTGTGTGTTTGGAGGGGCTCGGGTACCGGCAGTACCTCCAAGAATGCCACCGACTTCCCCACCACCTCACACTGCCTGCCCAAGTACTCAGTCCTCCCCCTCACTACCTCTAAAGTGTCCCACAAGTAGTTTGTACCCACATGCAACAGTAAATGAGGTTTCTTCCTGCCCCTCGATGCATGCTTGAGTAGTGCCTGCCCTGCCCCTCCTGCTCTCAACCTGGGGACAGCTTCAATCCAAATATGGGGGTGCCTTCCCCCTTTCCAACCCATCTCACCCATTTCAGTATAGAATTCCCCAGTACGAGTACCCCCGCCCCTTAACCCCTTTCCCTTCTAATGCCTCTTCCACCACCCCAGTATTCGTTCTTCCCTGTCCCTAACCCCCACCAACTACACCCTCTGTGACTTCTATATCTGTACCCCCTACTTCTGCCTCACCCCTTTTCTCTACTTTATCCCTTCCATCCTCCTTGAACCCCTTCCCAGCCTGACTACTTCCTACTGGGCTTCCCATGTCGACCTCCCCTCTTCCTCTGCTGATTTCCAACCCCTCTCCTATCCCTGCTGTTGTCAATTTAGAGTCCCCATTCCCTTCAACCCCGATAGTGATGCCCCTCCCATCCTTCCCCCCTTCCTGTAGCCTTCTGTCCTTCAGTCACCACCCCCTCCTTCCTTACTAGCCCCCTTCTACCCTTTTATCCTCACTATCTCTTCCCCTACCTGTTGCCATCCCTCTCATGCCCCTCTTGTCCTCCTCCCTTCAGTATGTTCCTGCTCCCCCTCTCTCTCCCATAGCAGAGGTTCAAATCTATTCATAATTGATACCTGTCCTACATCTCTTCCCCTTATCGGTTCCCCCTCCTACTTGTTTCCCTACGTGCCACCCCTGATGCCCCCCTACCTGCAGCCATCTGCTCTCTCCCCTGGTACTCCCTGTGGTGTCTTCCTCCCCCATCAGGAGACAGCCCCGTCCTCGCCTCGGGCACCCCCTTCCTTCTCCTCTCTCTTTTTTGCTAGTGCCTCTGATACTGGGGTCGGTTTCAGTCCCTAGTTATTCTTCCTCTGTCTCCCTTTGCCATCCCCTATTCCCCCCTCAGTATGCCTATCATACTCATCTGCCCAGCCACTTACACTCCTCCCTAACCTCACAGTTCCTCCCTCAAACTAGCCAGTCATTTACAGACCATATACAACCACCCCATCCTCCAAGCCCAGTGCAGGATCATGTCACAACCACACCCTGTATACCCCTCCATCTTTCCAAAGATGCCCGCCTTAGTGACATGTGGAACTTGCCCCATTGTGGCCCTCATCTTATGCTAGGGGCTCTTACTGCCAGGTTCTGTTCCCTACTACAACTGTTAGGTCCCTATTTACTCAAATTCCTGTCCCCCCCACACTAGTCCCCCTACTGCCCCCTTGCCGGCGGGGGCAATTCAGGCTCAGATGTCATCCATTAGACATTGTATTACTGTAGCAATCCTAAAGGCTCCTTGTCCGTTTTTCACCCCTCAGCTACCATACTTTTTGTTCTCGGCTCTCATATAGTTTCACTTAGCCCACTTAGAAATCCTATTGCACTCCAAGTATTACTCAGTTCAGTTAGAGAAATTAACAGAACAAATAAATAAGTATTATTACAGTAATTATAACAGTATAGCTCAGTACTTAGCTCAGTTAGAAAAAGAAACAGAATAAGTAAATCTGTATTATTACGGCAATCCCAAAGAATCCAGTCATCGCTTTGTGTCCACTCCAGAGACCTTGCTGTAATAGAGGACCACAGGGGACACTGGGTGGGAGGGTGGGCAAGTGTAAAGTTCCGGCAGAGCTCCATTGAGCTTATTCACTCCCTTCTCTCAGTCTCTCATTCTATTTCTCCCGACGCTGCAGGCTGCCCTTTTGCACTGGACTCCTGCTTGCATTGGCGCCTTTTTCTGCCCACAAAGATATCCACAGCAGTCCCGACACAGCTCTGTTGAGCTCACTCATTCCCCCTGTCTCACTCACTCATTCTGTTTCTCCCGGAGCTGCAGGCTGCCTTTTGTACTGGGCTCCTGCCTACATTGGTACCTTTTCCTGCCCACAAAGAAATCTGCAGCAGTCACTGACACAGCTCCATTGAGCTCACTCCACCCCTCTCTCACTCACTCGTTCTGTTTCTCCCGATGCTGCAGGCTGCCCTTTTGCACTGGGCTCCTGCCTGCATTGGCGCCTTTTTCTGCCCACAAAGAAGTTCACAGTTGTCCTGACAGAGCTCTGTTGAGGTTGCTCACTCACCCTCTCTCACTCGCTCATTCTGTTTCTCCTGGCGCTACAGGCTGCCCTTTTGTATTGGATTCTTGCATCCGTTGGCACCTTTTTCTGCCCACAAAGAAGTTCACAGCTGTCCTGACAGAGCTCCGTTGAGGTCGCTTACTTCCCCTCTCTCGCTCGCTTGTTCTGTTTCTCCTGGCGGTGGAGGCTGCCCTTTTGCACTGGGCTGCTGCCTGTGTTGGCACCTTTTTCTGCCCACAAAGAAATCCACAGCAGTCCCGACAAAGCTCTATTGAACTCGCTCACTCCCCCTCTCTCACTCGCTCGTTCTGTTTCTCCTGCTGCTGCAGGCTGCCCTTTTGTACTGGGCTCCTGCCTGCACTGATGCATTTTTCTGCCCACAAAGAAATCTGCAGCAGTCCCGACAAAGCTCCGTTGGCCTTGCTCACTCCCCCTCCCTCACTCGCTCGTTCTGTTTCTCCAGGCGCTGCAGGCTGTCCTTTTGTACTGGGCTCCTGCCTGAGTTGGTGCCTTTTTCTGCCCACAAAGAAATCTGCACCAGTCCCGACAGAGCTCAGTTGAGCTTGGTCACTCCCCCCCCCACACTCTCTCGATTGTAATCTGTCCCAAACACTGATTTCCCAAAGCCACTCCGGTATTCTGTGCCAGAAGCGCGAAAACACATTTCGGCCAGGATGTGAAAAATGACAGCTGTACTGTTCATAAGGAGGTGTGAAAAAATGCCAGTGTTGAAAACCTGGCGTGAAAATATCACTGATTTGTGAATTTACAAGGGTGCGTGAAGCTGCACAACGCACACTTGTAACAGTCATTTTATGGACTTTCATCATAAAATTTTCAACATAGGCATTTTAGGATCTCTGCTCATGAACAGTATCACTGTGGTTTTCTTAATGTGTCCCGAACACTGATTTCCCACAGCGACCTCACTATTCTGCGCCAGAAGTGCAAAAATGCATTTCAGCCAGGATGTGAAAAAATGACAGTTGTACTGTTCATAAGGAGGTGTGGGCGTATCCAGTCATTGCTTTGTCTCCACCCAGAGACCCTGCTGTAGTATAGGACCACGGAGGACAACGGGCGGGTGGGTGGGCAACTCTAAAGTTCCGACACAGCTCCATTGAGCTCGCTAACTCCCCCTCTCTCACTCGCTCATTCTATTTCTCCTGACACTGTAGGCTGCCCTTTTGTACTGAACTCCTGTTGGCATTGGCACCTTTTTCTGCCCACAAAGAAATCCATAGCAGTCCCAACACAGCTCTATTGAGCTCACTCACTCCCCCTCTCTCACTCGCTCGTTTTGTCTCTACCCATGCTGCAGACTGCCTTTTTCTACTGGGCTCCTGCCTCCATTGGCACCTTCTTCTGCCCACAAAGAAATCCGCAGCAGTCCCAACAGAGCTTCGTTGAGTTCGCTCATTCCCCCTCTCTCAGTCACTCATTCCGTTTCTCCTGGTGCTGCAGGCTGCACTTTTGTACTGGACTCCTGCCTGCATTGGTGCCTTTTTCTGCCCACAAAGAAATCTGCAGCAGTCCTGATAGAGTTCCGTTGAGCTCACTCAGTCCCGCCCCTCTCACTCACTCGTACTGTTTCTCCCACCACTGCAGGCTGCCCTTTTGTACTGGGCCACTGCCTGCATTGACGCCTTTTTCTGCCCACAAAGAAATCTGCAGCAGTCCCGACAGAGCTCTGTTGAGTTAGCTCACTCCCCCTCTCTCACTCGCTCTCTCATTCTGTTTCTCCCAGCGCTGCAGGCTGCCCTTTCGTACTGGGCTCCTACACTGGGGCTTTTTTCTGCCACAAAGAAATCCGCAGCAGTCCCAACAGAGCTCAGTTGAGCTCAGTCACTCCCTCCTCTCACTTGCTCGATCTTAATCTGTCCCAAACACTGATTTCCCACAGTGACCATGCTATTCTGCGGCAGGAATGCAAAAACATATTTTGGCCAGGATGTGAAAAATGACAGCTGTACTGTTCATAAGTAGGTGTTAAAAAATGCCAGTGTTGAAAATGTGGCTTGAAAATATTACAAACTTGCGAAGTTACAAGGGTGTGTGGAAACAGTTCAATGCATGCTTGTAACACAGTCATTTTATATACTTTTGTCAACAGATTTCCAACATAGGGATTTTAGAACCTCTGCTCATGAACAGTGTCACTGTCATTTTCTTAATCTGTTCTGAACACTCATTTCCCACAGTGATCATGCTATTCTGTGCCGAAAGTGCGAAAACACATTTCGGTCAGGATGTGAAAAATGACAGCTATACTGCTCATAAGGAGGTATGAAAAAATGCCAGTGCTGAAAATCTGGAGTGACAATATTACAAATCTGCGAAGTTACAAGGGTGCATGGAAACTGCGCAATGCACAGTTGTAACAGAATCATGTGATGGGCTATCATCACCAAATTTTCAACATAGGCATTTTTGGACCCGAACACTGATTTCCCACAGCGACTGTGCTATTCTGTGCCAGAAGTGCGAAAACACATTTTGGCCAGGATGGGAAAAATGACAGCTATACTGTTCATAAGGAGGTGTGAAAAAATGCCAGTGTTGAAAATCTGGCGAGAAAATATTGCAAATTCATGAACTTATGAGCGTGCGTAGCAACTGCACAACGCACACTCGTAAAACAGTCATTTTTTGTTTTTTTCCACCAAATTTGCAACATAGGCTTTTTGAGAGTCCACCTCATGAACTCTGCCACTGTCGTTTTGTTAATCTGTCCCAAAAGGTGATTACACGCAGTGACCGAGAAATCAACTTTCGGGGCCGAATAACGCCATGACAGTGGCTTAATTCATGAGGAGGGGTCCCAAAAACCACATGTTGAAAATTTGGTGCCAAAATTCCAAACAAAAGCCTGAGATATGCACCAAAATTGAAAAAACCCTATTTATGCCATTATACAGCTTACCGGCATTTCCTCAGTTCACGGTTGGCTTTGAAGAGTGCAGATGTGTTCCCGGTCCACCAAAGATCTTCACGCTGGGCTCCAGAGGTAAGTATGGGATGAGGAGGGTGTGGGGAGGTGGGGTATGCAGTGGGAGGCCACAGCTTCGGGGAAGGGGCACAGACGATGAGGGACCGTTTTCTTCTTTTCAGGGTTAGAAGAAAAAAAAAAGACATTGCAGGACTTTTTTCTTTTCACAGGTACTTTTGACATGCTGAGGTGTGCTCCCAGTGTGCCACTTGCATGTTTTGGGGTGGGGGGACTGGAGCCAATGGGGATTGGGCACCCCCGTCAGCACATACTGGTGTGGGGGGGTCTCATGAACCGAGGAGGATTGGGCACCCCTTTGGCACACAAGAACTGGGGGGGACATGCCAACAGGGATTGGGCACCCCCATTAGCACAGAACCAGGGGGAGGGGACATGATGCCGAGGGGGACTGGGCACCCCCTCGGCAAACAACACAAACTGATGGGGACTGGGCTCCCCGTCAGCAAACTGGTCGAGGAATGCAAGGGAGCCCTGCAATGATGGGTCGCTCCCTCATTGCAGTGGATGATGCTGCAATGATGAGGGAGTCCCTGATTGCAATGGCTAGAACTTTTCAAGGTTGTGGCACACTGGCTGAACTAGTGTCAGCAGCAGTGTGCCACCACATTGGGGACAGCGGGCCAAGTCTCAAAAGGCAGTGAGGGCATTGGCCACAACAGTGCTTCAGCTCCACAACCTGCTTCTGCAGCAAGCTGCCGCAACATGTTTCTTGCGCATGCGTGCAATCAACATAAAAAATGATGTTGCAAAGTTCTGATCATGACCCCCATCTGCCTGTATGTGTCGCAGCATTTTACTTTTGGCCCGTGCATTTGCTCTTGCATTTCTCTTGTCCAGGGAAAGATTATGCAAACTTCAACATTAATTACAGTGCTCTGTCATGAAAACTGACAGAAAGTGCAAAAGACAAAAGAGTGTGAATGTTGATTTGAGCAGTGACTTTTACAGCGACAGTGTTTTTCAAGGCATAATTTTAGCAGTTTGTCTTTAACATTAAGGAGCTGGTGACATGTTCAGGGCAACTTTAACAAAACATAATATTTAGACATAGACCAGCTTATATTTCCCATTGGTTCTGTATTTCTCCTCCCCATTATTTATTACTGAGGTCATTTGTATTAAAACAGGATTTCTGCTCCTGAAGAGTTCATCTATTCCTGCTGCTTTCTTCCTACCTGAAGTCATAGAGTACTGCTTGTGACCTCACAGTTACTCCCATGGCAACAGACTGTGATGTCACAACAGAGGATTATGACTTGGAGTAAGGAGTAAGCTATAGAGGCAGCTGAACTCAGAATAAACTCTAAGGGACAACGCTCATATATGCATACACATTTCCTTAGTAATAAATTATGGGGAGGAGAAATATATAAAATATAAATGGAATGCAAGCAGAATTGTACCTAATTATTATGTTTTTTATTTATGTATTTATTTGAATTTTGATGACTAGGTAGGCCCACTGAGATAAACATATCCCTTTTTCAGGGGTGACCCGGGGAAATACATTTCCAGCATGTTCGAGTAAGAGTAAGAGTTACAGAGAACAGTCTATAGAATAACGTTTGCTAACATCAGTCCATAAGTGCTAGGGTCAATTTACAATTTGTACAAACATAACAAGGATGGGGATACGAAATGATAACAAATCAATCATAAACACACACAGACTAGCAATGAGCCAGGCTGTTTTTTAAAGTTTTCTTTGAGGTATCAGTAGCTCTTTAAGTTTTATTGATTTGTGACACCGTTATAAACATGCTTTATTGCTGTGTTGTTGGCTGTAATAGTGACAGCCAAAAAGCTGAATCAAGTTCATTATCATTTCATACATTCACCTGAGATGTCACTTTATGTTCAAAGTGGATAGTAATGCATAAAGAGGGAAAACCTGCCAGATGTCGAAAGTATTAAAGGGGAAGTCTCCCATTGTTCCACACCAATATTTTCCCAACTCCTTATATGTAACTGTTGTGTGCTTCCTCCAGTTGCCAGCAGTCCTATTACTGTCCAAATCTAGATTATAGATAAAAATATATAGCCCTCAAAAGTTATCAATGTGTTTGTCTTCCATTTTACCATCAATGTTGCTGGAGGATGATGTCATCAGAGCAACAGATAATGGTGCTGCACTAAATGCAGTTCCACCAGTAAACCAAACCCACAATGTTTGGTTCCCCACTTGAGTAATGGAGGAACCCTTTAAGTGTTGTGCACATCCTGAAGTGCAGGTCTAATAGGGACTAGGACCATGTGAGTGTGATGCAGCACTGATTTGAGGTATATATAGTATTCATATAAAGAAGTGCCTGTATGTGTTGTGTTACTGTTTCTGTTAGCAAAAACAATTTACCCAATAAATGACTCTGGGTACAACAAGAGTTTTTAAGTGGTACTATACAGCTGTTGTATTATGCTGTGTGTGTGTTAACAGTCTCTGTTTTGATTGACACCAGCAGTGAGAAACAATCTTGCAATTAGGCCCCTTTCCCTTTGTAACTAGGCAGTCAGTGATTAGATGGCTGCTGTAAGGCAATAAAGAATTCAGCTATAACAAGGAATAGGTTACCAGGAAAGCATCAGCTTCAACATATGGAAGAAGGATAATTTAGTGGTTAAAGCACAGGCACAAGCACTGGGGGACTCTGGTTCAAATCCTACTAGAGTCCCTTACTCTCTAACCCTTAAGAAGTTCTCCTAACCTCCTTGGAAACTGTGATAGCCCCTCAGGTCCATGACTTTAAAAGTGCCCCAATTCCCATTATAAATCATTAGCAGTGATGTGAGAGCTACAGCACTTCACTTTCAAGGTACTAAGGATAAGCTGTGACAGCCCCCAGCTTTGTAATGCCTGCATTTGAAGTAGGATGTCCCCTACAAATCAGATGCTACACCTCAGCTGTTGTAGATAAAGAAACTAATCAGTCTCAGTGTTTGTAGTGCTCTGTGTTTGCTTAGCTTACTCCTCCCATGTCATATGCATTCTGTGTCTTGGTATTTCCACAGAAACTCAGATTTAAGGGGCATTTGAAATGTAAAACAATACACTTTATAAAGTAAATGATCTAGCTCTCCACTGTCAGGCTGCTGAAAGGGGATGTGTATAAGTAAGTCTTGTGTGATCCCTTGGTAAACTGCCCAGGCTTACCTTGTATTCTCAAGGGTGTTCACCTGGTTTCATTACAGAGTGACTGATTGACTGCTCAATTGATTGATTGATTGGTTGGTTGATTGATTCAGTCTACTGCTTTCCACAACATGCTACAACTGTCTCACAGAGAGAAATGAGTAGTGTAAAGAAACAGCTTTTGTTTCTTGTGAATGTAATACTATTAGATGTATTATTTGTTCTACACATACAGTATTAAGGCTACAGGTACTACTCCCTGTGTGAGTTGCATGGCAGAACTGCCTTAAGCCGTTGCAAACTTAAACTAAAATTAGGCTAGACAGCATTGATACCCTTACGTTTTGTTCTGCACTGTTGCTGCAGTGACATCAATGAATGGGAGGGGCTGTATTACAAGTGACTCATTTGCATGTAAATGGAGGCTTGCTTGACATTTTACTACCTTGTGTCAGAGCCTCAAACTCTAGATATGTGTTGCAACAGCAGAAATGGCTGATCTCTTATTGACATATGTACAGTACTTGATGTAATGTATAATAAATACATCAGACATATCCAAATCATAAATATACAGGAGTCTTCTCCTTTAACACTTTAGTTTGCTGTCTTCACTTCTCATCAGACATTTTTGAGAGAGATGTTTAGGTATTGTACTCTCAGTTGTCTCCTTTTTGAATTTATTTTTTCTTACTTTTCATCCAATCATCAAATGTCAGAATTGTACATTTTGTGTAATTTTTTGTATTGCTGTGTGATGTAATGCAGGTTTGTAATTGTTTAACATGTGTAACACTGCACAGGGTCATGTTCACTCATAACGTGTTCGTGACTGGATGTGGGAAGGTGGTTGGTGTCTGTGACACACTGCATGTGGGTATGGCTTCACTGACTACCACTCGATGCATTTGTATGGAGTAGTCAGGTGTGACAGGGTATACGTGGGTCTGGTGTATTTGTGTGTAACACACTGCATTTTGATATGGCCACTGGATGTGACATGGTTCATGTGGCTGCTGTGCCAGTCTGCATGTGTGTATTGTGTCACTAGGTGTGGTACGCTGCATGGGTGTATGGTGTCAAGTGTGATAGGGTGCATGTTGGTATGGTGTTGGTCACTCTGTCAGTCTTTCTGTGGGTACTGTATCAGTGAGTGTGGCACTGTGCATGTGGGTATGGTATCATGTTTCAGATGGTACATGTATGTATGGTGTCAGTGTGTGCAATGAACTGCATGTAGGTATGTGGTATGTGCATGTGACCGAGTGCACATTGGAATGGTGTTGGTGGTTGTGAGTGGATGCATTAATTAGGGTGTCACTGTGTGACACAGTGCATGTCAGTAGCATGTCATGTGTGACAGGGTACGTGTGGGCAGTGTATCAGTGTGTATGATGGACTGCATGTGGGTATGTGATCAGTGGGTGTGACAGGGCTTACATCACTATGGTGTCGCTGTGTGACATGGTGCATATAGGTATGGTGTTTGTGTGACATGATGCATGTGGGTATGCTGTTGTGGTGTTTGAGTGGATGCATGAAGTATGACCCCTGTCTGTGTGACAGACTTCACGTGGATGTGGTGGTGGGTGTTACTCTGTGCATGTGGATATGGTGACTATGGCTACCACTGGTGCGCATGTGTATAATGTCAGTCTGTGTGACAGACAGCATGTGGGCATGGTGTTGCTGGATGTACCACAGTGCATGGGCATATGATGTCTGTGACTGTTGTGAGGTGTGTGTGGGTATGGTGTTAGTCTGTGTGATGGACTGCATGTGGGTATAGGGTTGTTGGGTGTCAGTGCATGCATGGTGTACGGTGTTTGTTGGTGTGTCAATGTGCATATGGTTATGGGATCGGTGAGTATGACAGACTACACATGGTATACAGTCTTTATTTATTACATATTACATGCTTCTTGCTGGTTGAATGACAGGGTGTGCATATTTGACTATAAAATGTTAATAGTTTGCTGTACCAAAAACAGTCTTCAATAAATGTCTTTGATGTGAACTCAAATGTCTTCCAGTTGTTTTTAACACAGTCAATAAAACAGTTTCAGTTCATGCACTACATGTCATTATTGTGTATTAAGTCTTTGTTCAATAAAAATTAAGACCATTCTTACAGGAAAATTGTTTCCATAATTATCAATAGTGGAGTGTGTCTGTGAGTTGTGAGGCATTGTGTGTGTGGGTGTGAGGTCACTACATGCGACATGATGACTGAGGGCATGGTATGTTTGAGAGGTTGCAGTCATGTATGCTGTCGGTAGGTGACAGGGTGCATGTTGGTATGCATGTGGGTACATGGTACATGGGTCGGGCTGAATGCATGTGTTATGCATTGTGTATGGTGTCTGTGTCTGGGACAGACTGCATGCTGCCATACTGTCAGTGGGTCGTACACAGTACATGTGGGTACATGGTACATGGGTCTGACTGAATGCATATGTTATGCATGGTGTATGGTGTCTGTGTCTGGGACAGACTGCATGCTGCCATACTGTCAGTGAGTGGTACACAGTACACGTGGGTACATGGTACATGGGTCTGGCTGGATGCATGTGTTATGCATTGTGTATGGTGTCAGTGTCTGGGACAGACTGCATGCTGCCATACTGTCAGTGGGTGGTACACAGTACACGTGGGTATGGAGGTTGGTGGGCGTGTCACATTGCATGGGGTTATGGTGTGTGTGCGCACGTGTGTGATGGAAAGTATGTTGGTAATTGCTTGGGGGATTTCACAGGGTTTATGTTGGTATTGTGTCATCTGGTGTGACAGGCTGCATGTGAGTATGTTGTTGGTGTGTGTGATGCATTGAATGTGGATATTTGGTCGGTGGCTGTGACAGAGTACATGTGGGTATTTTGCCTCCGTCTTGTCAATGTCTTCATAAAGACATTGACAAGATGGAGGTGGTGCAGAGGATGGCAACTAGTATGGTCCAATCTCTCCTAACTCTTACGTAATCCTTGCATTTACACCACTCCAGACGCTAAACCCTACCTTCATGTACACTGCGTAGGCTTCACTTTTCTATAAAATGTAACCCATGCTTTAGTTGTATAAGAGGTATCCTATGCTTATTTTAAGTATTCCTTCTTATCTCTGCTGTGTTTATAATTTATGCTTATATGTTATGTATTGTTATGCACTGCACCCCTACCCCTTGCCCCTGGTTGCACCTGGAAATGAGCCTTGGCTCAGTGTGCTTTTCCTGGTTATAAACTTTTTAATAAATAAAATGGTGAGTGGTTTACAGCAAAAGTCCTATGAGGAGAGAGTAAGGGACCTTAACGTGTACACACTGGAGCCGAGGAGGGAGCGAAGTGATATGATAGAAACATTTAAGTACCTCAAGGGCATAAACAAGGTCAAAGGAGAAATTATACAGTATTCCAGTTTAAAAAGAGTGCTAGGACAAGAGGTCATGACATGAGACTGTAGAGAGGCCACATTAGGGGAAATGTGAGAAAGTACTTGAGAGGGTGGTGGATGCATGGACTAGCCTGCCACGGTGTGACTGACCAAATGCATGTGTGTATGGTGTGTGTGTGTGTGTGTGTGTGTGTGTGATGGCATATGTGAGTATGGTGTTGGTTGCTGTGACAGTGTGTATGTATGTATGGAGTTGGTCAGTGTCACAGTGTGCATATGGGTATTGTGTTGCTTGATGTTCCATTCTGCATGTTGATATAGTGTCACTTGATGACTCATGGCGCATGTGGTTGGGGTGTCGTGTGTGACAGGGTACATGTGGTTGGGATATAGGTATGTGTGATGTACTGAATCTGAGTATGTGGCAAGTGGTTGTGACAGGGTGCATGTGGTTATGCTACCACTATGTGTAACACGATGCATGTTGTTATGGTGTCAGAGTGTGATGTAAAGATGCAAGATGGCAACCGAGTTGGGTTGGCTGTCATGTTAGCTCAGCAGTTTTTTAGTTTTAGTTTTTAGTAGCTAAGTTTTCATTTTAAATGCTTGGCATTTGTGCTTAAAACAATCATAGTGCATTTTAAATTGCAGTCATTTTTTTATTGGTTTTTATCGACTGCTATTTTCTAGTATTACTCACTGGGAATCACCTGTGGTGAGAACACTCTTCGTGATGTTTTTTGGCACTTTATTCAAATATTGTTTGCTGCTTTATTGGAGGTTTCAGAAATAAGTCAATCTTTGGATATTGGGCCTCCCTGGGGACGTTTACATATACAGACCGGGTTGCAGTTGGATAAACTGGAATCAGGGAAGTATTTGAGGACTTGAGAAGCAAGAGAAGAAATGGAGAAAAATGGAGCAGTGGTAAGGGCAGCTGCATTGTGGATTATTGGGCTGCCCTTAGAGATCTAGACTAAGTGTGGAAGAGCCCTATGGAGATTCTATCTGCTGGAAGTGGCAAATTGATCTTTTAAGAAAATACAAAATCACACATGCCCCTACAATGCAAAGCATCATGGGCTGCATATGCAAATCACCACAGAATGTTATGCTGGTCCAACTTTAAGCAGAATTGCATGGTGCTGAAAGGCCTCTCACACAGTTTGCAAAGGGTGCTAACAGAAGACATAGACACGTGTTTCGTCCTACCAGGACTCATCAGTATGCCTCGTCTGTTTGACACCCCAGTGGAATGGACCAGCTACCCCTAAGGCAGTGTGCCTGGGATATATTATGGTGAACCCATTAAAATAAAAACTATTTAAAAGACAAAGAACCTCTGTGCGTAAACACTGAGGCAAGGGTTACCCCAAAGGGCATTTGGCTGGGAAGCCAAGTTTCAAGAAAATACAAAATCACACATGCCCCCACAATGCAAAGCATCATGGGCTACATATGCAAATCACCACAGAATGTTATGCTGGTCCAACTTTAAGCAGAATTGCATGGTGCCGAAAGGCCTCTCACACAGTTTGCAAAGGGTGCTAACAGAAGACATAGACACGTGTTTTGTCCTACCAGGACTCATCAGTATGCCTCGTCTGTTTGACACCCCAGTGGAATGGACCAGCTACCCCTAAGGCAGTGTGCCTGGGATATATGTGCATGTGTGATTTTGTATTTTCTTGAAACTTGGCTTCCCAGCCAAATGCCCTTTGGGGTAACCCTTGCCTCAGTGTTTACTTATAGAGGTTCTTTTGTCTTTAAATAGTTTTTATTTTAATGGGTTCACCTATAATATATCCCAGGCACACTGCCTTAGGGGTAGCTGTCCATTCCACTGGGGTGTCAAACAGATGAGGCATACTGATGAGTCCTGGTAGGACGAAACACGTGTCTATGTCTTCTGTTAGCACCCTTTGCAAACTGTGTGAGAGGCCTTTCGGCACCATGCAATTCTGCTTAAAGTTGGACCAGCATGACATTCTGTGGTGATTTGCATATGCAGCCCATGATGTTTTGCATTGTGGGGGCATGTGTGATTTTGTATTTTCTTGAAACTTGGCTTCCCAGCCAAATTGATCTTTTGCCTGCTTTGGACTACCTGGAGGTGGGTGCCATGTCCCGAGGCTTTCTGGTGGAAATAGGGAGTGCTGACCAAAGGGTAGAAGCTCTATTTCTCTATTGAGCCTCCTTGGTCTACCTGCTTAGGCTGGGTGAAGCAGGGGGCTTAGGTGGGAATACCTTGTGTAGTGTGGTGTCTGCGTCGGGGGGTGTGTCTGGGCCTAGTGTTGAACTTGTGGCAGAGGATCTATTTCCCAGAGTAATTCCACAGTGGACAGTCATGGAAGAGGATCACTATTCTGGGAGTTTTGTTTTCTTTGCCCCTGAAGATAACTGGGCAATATTTCAACATACAGTTTGTGTGACTTGGAGGCACTGAGAGAGCCTCAATTTTGCTTTTTGTTTGTTTTAAATAATTAAAACAATTTTCTGTTTGCTGACTGTTGAATGTAGCAGTGAGAGGGCCACTAGACTGGGACATTATTAGTGAGGGGGTTGGTGAGAGCTCCCCTCCCTTATTTGAACTCCTGGGAAGACGTGGCATGCTTCCAAATCAGGGTGGAAGAAACAGTATTGACTATAGTTAAATATAGTGGATTTTGAGACAATATTTAAGACATTCTTAGTGCACTGCTTTTGTTTTGGATTTTATGTTTTTGTTTGATTGAATGTATGAAATGGATGTAGTTGAGTGAGTGAGTGAGTGTTTGTTGTTGATTTTCTGCTGGGGGTAGGATTTGCAGGATGTGCTGGCAGAGGACTTCGATGGGCAGGCATTACTCTCCCGCTGAGCTTAGGGCCCTTCGCCCCTTTGATTGCCCACTGCTTTCAGCCGAGGTTTATTGACGTTGTCGTGCCTTGGGGATTGAGAGGAGGCATTGGGAGGGCCCTCAGACAGGGGAGAGGAGTGGGGGGGTGAATTGGGGTGGTGGAGTCAAGGAGACATCCTGGGGCGAAATGGGCCCAGGATAGGGGTCCATCCTGCCTGGTGCCCATACCCAAGGGCTCCACTTGTAGTGGGCAGGTGGCCCAGTCAACCTCACCTGCTCATCCAGCCCGGGTGGTGTTATGCAGTGCCAGGTCAATTTGTAACAAGACTGCAGTGATTGCAGATCTTGTTGGGTCATCTGACCTGGCTTGCATCACCGAGACCTGGCTGAACAAAAATGCTGGTCCCATTTTGGAGTCAGTTGTTCTGGCTGGATACTCAGTGATACACTGCTTGAGGTTGTATTGTAGGGGTGGGCGGGTTGCCATCTGTTTTAAGAGGGAGCTGTGCCTGGTAGAGGTGCCAGTTGGGGCCACTAGATCCTTTGAATGTATCATGGGTGCAGGTGTGGGCTGTAGGACACTTCTTGTTTATCGTCCACCTTGGAATGAGAAGGAATTCCTGCAGGAGGTCGCGAACTTCATTGTCGAGATAGTATTGGAGGCCCCAGGTGATTGGTTATGGAGACTTCAATGCCTGGGTTGACGATGAACTCTTGCAATTTGGACAGAACTTCCTCCAATTAATGACATTGTTGGGGCTCACACAGGTAATTACCTCTGTGACCCACATACAAGGACATTCACTCATTCACTGGATCTAGTATTACTGCTGGGGATAGAGATCTCTGATGTGGTGATGGAACCAGTAGGATGGTCCGATCACCACACTATTGGGTTCAGCTTTGTGGCCTCCCTAAATAGACCTACCCCTACGGAGGTGGTCCGGTACCGCACATTACGGGGAGTAACCCCAGTTGGTCTGATGGTGGTTCTGGATCTATCAGGTAGTGCGAGTGTTAGCAGTGATCCAGAGGGCCAGCTACAAACTTATAATAAGGCAGTGGGAGAAGTTCTGGATGTCATTCCTCCAGTCCGTGTTCACCCGCTCATCATGTGGCCTCAGTCCCCCTGGTTTGATGGAACCTTGAGGGAGCTGAGGAGAGTGGGTAGAAGGTTGAAGTGTTGCAGGCGGAAATTGGGCCTGATTGGGGACAAACTTAGATTGATGTCCCATTATTAGGAATATCAGTCTGCGATCTCCCATAAGAAGGCAGAATTCCTGTCCGGATAGATTGCAGCTGCGAAAAATCAACCAGCCCAGCTCTTCCGTACTGTGGTCAGGTTGTGTAATCCAGCCTGTCTTCAGAATCGGAGAGCCTTTTCACAAGAGAAGTGTGAGGAGTTTGCTCAATTTTTCACTGATAAGATTGTAACCATCAAGTCAGAGAGCAGTACAGCTCACTCAAATGGGCAGAGTCGTGATCGGTGTGAGTGCACTAGCACCCAGTTTGTCTGGTCGGACTTTGCCCGGTTGGTGATCGAGGATGTTGTGAAGTTGGTCCAGGGCTTGCGACCGACTTACTGTAGTCTGGATCCAGGCCCGATGTGCCTCCTTGTGGGGTGTGTGGAGACAACAGGACCGGTCCTGGCTGAGATAGTCAGGTGTTCCTTAGAGACCGGGATATTTCCGGACACCTTGAAAGAGGCGATGGTTCACCCTCTCCTGAAAAAAACCTTCTCTGTACCTGGACTGTCTCACAAACTACAAGCCAGTCTCTAACCTGCCATTTGTAGGTAAGGTTATTGAGAAGGCAGTTGTGTTGCAGCTCAAGAACCATCTGACCACCCATGACATCTACGATCCTCTCCAGTCCAGTTTCAGGAAGAGACGTAGTAGTGATATGGCATTGGTCCTTAATGATCTCCTGATAGCGAGGGATAGGATGACCCATAGCATCTTGGTCCTCCTTGATCTCTCTGCTGCACTTGATACCGTGGATCATGGGGTGTTGTTGGAACACCTGTGTTTTTTCTGTGGACAGAGTGGCATAGTCCTCAGATGGTTCCATTCATTCCTCACTGGCAGGGCTCAGAGTGTGGAGTCTGGGGTGTTTTCCTTGGCTCCTGTCTCCCTGCCATGTGGAGTACCACAGGGCTCTGTACTTTCCCCCATGTTGTTTGCTGCATATATGCTGCTGTTGGGAGATATTATTAGGAGGTACGGGTCGAGTTTTCACTGTTATGCAGATGATACTCAACTGTACTTGTCCTTTGTGCCTGGACAAGATGATGCTGTTACAGTATTTAACAACTGTGTCACTGAGATCCAGGAGTGGATGAGTGCCAGCTGGCTTAGGCTGAATCCAGATAAAACTGAGGTGTTAGTTGTGGACCCAGGTCGTTGGGTGGAGGGATCCTTGGAGGGGTCAGCCATCTGGGATTTGACTTTAGGGCAGCCAGCTGAGGACCTCTGACCAGGTGCGAAATCTGGGTGTCATGCTTGATAGTGGCCTGACACTTAAGACTCAAGTGTGGGCCGTTATCAAGTCCTCTTTTTATCATCTGAGGAATGTCACCTGGATAAACACCTGGTACCACCTGATGACCTTCCTACACTGGTCCACGCCTTGGTGACCTCGCGCCTTGATTACTGCAATGCCCTATACCTAGGGCTACCGGGGGTGGACCTCCATCGCTTACAGCTAGTGCAGAATGTGACTGCCAGGCTATTGACTGGTTTATGTAGATCTGACAAGGTCACTCCTGTGATCCGCACTCTGCACTGGCTGCTGGTGAGGTGGAGGATCACCTTCAAAGTTAGATTACTGACCTACAAGGCCCTACATGGACAGGGACTGGGGTACTAGCAAGAGCTCCTTTGCCCTTACCGCACCCTTCATCCTCTCCTCTCTGCCAATGAGGGATTGCTAGAGATTCCCAGGGTCCATTTGACAACATTGGGAGCTAGGTCATTTTCTTTTGTGGCTCTGACCCTGTGGAATTCCCTACCTCGTCGGATAAGGGATTGCCCATCCGTTGAGGCCTTTAAATCTGCCCTGAAAACTCATTTATTTGAGCTAGCATATGCTGGGACTTAGATTGTTGTTTTTGTTTCAAAGTATCTTGCTATATGTTTTAAAAAATGTTTAATAGTGTTGTTGATATTTGGTTTTAAATGTTTGTAAAACGCTATGGTCTAGGTTGGAATAGCGTTGGAAAAATAAAGTTTGGTTGGTTGGTTGGTGGTTGGTCTATGTGTGTTACATGGTGCATTCCGGTATGGTGTTGGTTGCTGTGCCAGTCTTCATGTAGGTAGGGTGTCACTGGGTGTGTCACGCTGCATGTGGGTGTGTTGTACTGTGTAACAAGTTACATCTGGGTATGGCATTGGTTGCTATGCAAGTCTTCATGTGGGTATTGTGTTGCTCGGTGTGGTATGGTTCCTTTGGGTATGGAGTCATGTGTCACATTGTGCATGTTGTTATTATGAGACACCTCCTCCGGCCCTGCGTGTCCCTGCTCATGCCAACCTATGGTATTTCAACCATGACTTATCCCTTGCGGTGGGGCCAGGGATGAGAACACCGGCTTTCTCCACCCCCACAGCACAATCCAGAAGCCGGGGGCAGCACAAGGACATGGGGCCATCATGGAGCCTACCAGTTCCATTTTTCCATATTTCCTCCTGTCCCTCCCTCCCTCCCTCCCTCTGACGTGAGGATGCCAGTACATGCCTCCAGACCCATACTGCCCTCCAGCCACTACCAGAGGGCAGTCAATGAGCAGGATGACAAGCCTCCCCTCCCGAAAGAGGAGAGCAGTCCTCTGGAAGCTTGATCCTCCCTCGCCCCTACTGACCCACGATGATCCGGGCTTCTTCCTAGACTCAGGTCGCCGGTGTGACGCGAGGTGTAACGACCAGCTCCTCAAACTCCAGCACCACTGGGCCAGCTACAAACTTCCAGTTGTATGTTCTAAGTGTGTATGTGTGTTACCGAGTAAATGAGGGCATGGCGTTGCTGCTTGCGAGTAGATGCACTGAATATGGTGTCAGTATGAGTGACTGTGCATGTTGGTAGTGTGTCATGTGTCACAGGGTGCATGTGGGTAAAGTATTGCTATCTGTTACATATTTCACTTGGCTATGTGGTAAGTGGATGTGACAGGGTGCATGTGGTTATGGTGTCACTATGTTGAACACAGTACATGTGGGTATGATGTTACTGGTGGTGACATGGTGCATGTGGTGATGGTGTTGGTCCCCCTGACACAGTACATGTGGGTATGATGTTACTGGTGGTGACATGGTGCATGTGGTAATGGTGTTGGTCCCCCTGACACAGTGCATGTGGGTATGCTTTTACTGGGTTTCAATGGATACATGGAGTAATGCCTCTGTGTGACAGACTGCACGTGTGTATAGCGTTGGTCACTGTCACGGGGTGCATGTGAATATTCTGTTGGTCACTGAACCACTCTGCATGTGGGTGTGGTGTTGCTGGGTGTGGTAGGGTGCATGTATTCATGGTGTTGTGTGTGACAGGGTGCATCTGGGTCTCAATGTCATTGTCTCAACAGGTGGAAGACAGATATGTGTGTGAGACCATCTGAATGTGGCCACTGTGTTGCTGGTTGTGAGTGGATGCATGGATGAGGGAGTCACTATGTGTGACACAGTACAAGAGGTTATGGTGTCATGTGTCACAGGATGCATGCTGGTAGGCTACTGGTATGTGTGATGTACTGCATTTGACTATGTGGCATTTAGGAGTGACAGGGGTGCATGTGGGTATGGTGATGCTATGGGCAACACGCTGCATGTGAGTATTGTGTTACTGGGGGTAACAAGATGGATGTGGCAAATATGTTTGTTATTACAGGGTCTATATGAATATGCCTTTGTAGGGTTTTGGTGACCGCATTCAGTATGGTCTACGACTGTGTGATGGACAGCATGTGTGTATGGTGTTGCTGATTGGTACTGGGTCAAAATAGTGCACCATGAAGAGCACTACAGGAACTGAGTTGTGTGAAGCATGAAAGGATTTAGAGCGACAGGGTTAGAATTGCTATAGGAAATTACCGCTACCCCTGTTGCTCTGCACTTCACCTGAAAGGGATCAACTAGCTGTGTGCTGGGGTGCCTGGCTGAGCTGTACCCATGGTGGAGTAGCTTGGGCACTAGCATATGGCACAGCAGGAGACCTGGGACCATGGTTTGGGTCTGACTAGGTCTTCCCCTGCTGAAACTTTTATTTAAAAAAAAAAACAAACTTTTACCTCCTCCTGATTTTCTTCCCATCCGTAAAATCCACAGCCCCCCAGAGTTGATTTTTTTAAAGTCCGGGGGGTATGGGGGGGCGAAGCCCTCCGCAAAAACAAAGAAGTCCCATTGCATTCAATGGGGCTGCACCTTTTCTGTTAGGTCGCTGTTGTACCCATCATTGTTTGGGACACCGCTGTTTTCCTTGCAGCATTTATTGCCACGTGTTATTGTTTATGGTGACATGACCCCATGCCTTGCTGGATGTAACACTGTGCATATGGGTATGGTGTCTGCGACAGTCACAGGGTGCATGTGGGTATGGTGTCAGTCTGCGTCATGGACCGCCTCCGGGTAGGGGGTGGTTGGGTGTCAGTGCCTGCATGGTGTACGGTGTTTGTTGGTGTGTCAGTGTGCATGTGGCTATGGGATCAGTGAGTATGACAAACTGTATACAGTCTTTATTTGTTACATATTGCATGCTTCTTGCTGCTTATCTGTCAGAGTGTGCATATTTGCCTATAAAATGTTAATTCTCATCATATGCATACTTGTACTGAAAAGACAGTCTTCAGTAAAGGTATTTGATGTGAACTGAAATGTCTTCCTGCTGTTTTTAACACAGTCAATAAAACAGTCTCTGTTCACTCACCACGTCATTATTGTGTGTTGTGTCTGTTCAGTAAAAATTCTTACAGTAAAATGGTTTCCATAGTTATCATCAGTGGAGTAAGTCTGTAACTTTGTTTTGTGTGTGGGTGTGAGGTTGTTGCATGTCACAGGGTGACTGAGTATGGTGTGTTTGACAGTAACTGATGGGGTCATTCTGTGACAGCGCAGGTTGCTACAGTATGCATGTGGATACATAGCACATGGGTCTGACTGGATGCATGTAGTATGCATGGTGTATGGTGTCTGTGTGTGTGACAGACGTTGTACTGTCAGAGTGTGGTACACAGTACATGTACTTATGGGGGATCTTTGGGTCTGTTACATTGCTTAGGGTTATGGTGTCTGTGTGTGTGTGACAGACAGTATGTTAGTAATTGCTTGCTGACTTTCACAAGATTTATTTGGCTATGGCATTGTCTGATGTGACAAGGTGCATGTCGGTATGGTGTTGATCATTGTGACAGACTGAATGTGGGTGTTTTTTCACTGGTTGTTACAGAGTACAAGTGGGCATTTAGCCTGTGTGTGTGTAACCAAGTGCATGTGGGCATGGTGTCTGTGTGTATCTGACATGGCACATGGGGCTATGGTGTTGGTTGCTTTAATAGGGTGCATGTGTGTATGGGGCTGGCTGCTGTCACATGGTGAATGTGTGTATGGTGTTGTTTGTTGTCACAGGGGGCATGTGGGTATGGTTTAGGTCACTGTGCCACTCTGCATGGGACTGTGGTGTTGCTGGGTGTGGCAAGGTGCATGTGGTTATGGTGTTGTTTCTGATAGGGTGCATGTGGTTAGCAATGTCAGTGTCTTACCAGGCTGCATGCTTGCCTTAGAGACCAGAAGATCTGAAGGTTGTGGCCTGTAGCCTCACACCAGGAACATTAACTAAAACACAGTACTGGCAATGGCGTGCAACATGAAGGGAATGTTTTTTCACAAGGTGCCATCTTTCTTGTGAGACATTTACTGTGTCTGCTCTAGTGCTGCATCAGGTGCATGTTAAAGATTCCATGGTACTGTTCGAGCAGAGCAAGCCTGGGAAACTTCCTACTATCTAATGACCCCCCCCCCCCACACACTCCTCCACAAGGCTGAAAATAGGCAGAATTGCATATCACTTCTTTTGCCTGGTCAACACAAAGTACTGAAAGAATAAATAAACAAAGAAATAAATTAAATAAATAAATATGATCTGTGTCTGTGACCAACTGCATGTGGCCACAGTTGTGGTGGCTGTGAGTCGATGTATGAATTAGTGTGTCACCATGTGTGACACAGTGCAGCTTGGTATAGTGTCATGTGTGACATTGTGCATGTGGGTTGATTTTTGGTGCTCGTGATGCACTGATTTTGGGTAGGTGGTAAGTGGGTGTGACTGGGTGCATGTGGTTATGGTGTTTGTTTGCCAGTCTGCATGTGTGTATGGTGCCATTCTGTGTGACATGGTGCATGTTAATACATTGTCTGTGTGTGACACAGTGCATGTGGGTATGGTGTCAGTCACTGTGCCAGTATGCATGTGGTTATGGTATTGCTTGTACTGGAAGGGTACATGTGGGTATGGTGTTGTGTGTCAGGGTGCATCTGGGTACCATGTGGGTATGGTATCGCTTGCACTGACATGGTGCACGTGTACAGTATATAGTGTCGTGAGTGACAGGGTGCATCTGGGTAGTGGTGTCACTGTCTTAACAGGTTGCACACTTGGCTCAGATACTGGAAGATGAGAAGGTTCATGGTTAAATTTGCAGACGATACTAAATTGGGGGGCAAGGTTAATAATCAAGAAAATATTTCTGCATTAAAGAAGGATTTGGAAAAATTAACACTTTGGGCAAATGAAAATCATATGCAGTTTAATCAAGACAAATGTTTAGTAGTGCATTTCGATGTAAATAATCCAAAAACGATATATTATATAAACAGACTACCACTTCACTCATCAAATTGTGAAAAAGATTTAGGGGTATATGTTAATAATAAACTTACATCAAATGATCACTGTGTTAGAACTGCTTGCATGACCAACAGACTTTTGAGGCAAATAAAACACACTTTTATCAATCGCACTGAACAGTGCCTTATTCCATTGTATAGGGTATACATTAGACCGAATCTAGACTATGGCTCTCCTTTCTGGAATCCAAACCAAAAAAAAGACATAGCAACTCTTGAACAGGTTCAAAGGAGAGTAACTAGAATGATTCCAAGATTAACAAACTTGGATTATCAGAACAGATTAAAAGCTACTGGTCTCTTCTCTCTTCAAACTAGAAGATTAAGAGGTGATATGCTTATGGTTTTTAATTTAATAAATTCACCAGATCTAATGGAAAAATGTGGTCTAACACTCTCCAAAAGGAGACATGTTCTGAGACTGCATAATAAACAGCTTGAAGTAAAAACTTATAAAACCAGCAAAAGGGGAAACTTTTTTCCAGTAAGAGCATCCATTGCATGGAACACCTTGCCACAAGAATTGGTAGAGATAACTAGTGCCACTGTCTTTAAAAACAAATTAGATGTTTGGTTGAGGGATAATAGATAAATAATGTCCCACATAGTGTGGGGCACAGTCTCAATGGGCTCTGGCCTTCTTCTGTTCTTTCATACCAAGTAATAAGGTTGTGGGTTGCAGCCGCATGCCAGGAACATGAACTGAAACCCATTACAGAATGTGTAGGGAGATTTCCTGGCCTTTGAATGACAAGGAATATATGTATGTGCCACACAGCCCAAAAATAAGTAACACCACTGCAAACTGTATAATGGCACACATACCAGGAGAGTGACTTCTTTCCAAAGAAAGAACAGAAAAAGTGTCTCAATTCATTCTTAGTTATTTTGTTTTCAATTTTTACAACCTGTCACCTATAACCTATTTTATGCATGTCCAGTATTCAAAAGGCTCTGTTGCACAGACAAACAAGTGTAGAACACACGGAAACAAAAAAGGGAGGGTATGCAAATTGAGAGGCAGGAACAGGAATATCAGCACAGGCTGATACTCAGCAGATGTGCATGCCACAAAAGGGTTTTGGGTGGCCCTTTTGTGCTAGACAAATACTGCTGATGAAAACCTCCTCTTACTCCGCACAACCCTAGTGGCTGTCGGAATAATGCAGCTGACCAGCAGGTTGGCCGCTGGGGGAGAATACCCACCCCCATGGTCCGTGGCACCCCACCCCCTTTTGCCAGTCCCTCTGTAAAAAAAACAATCCTTGGTGCCAGTGGTCCCTCCCCCCTCCAATCACCAGCCCCCAAGTAAAAATAGTAATCCCTGGTGCTAGTGGTCCCCCTCTCCCTCTGATCGCCAGCTCCAATGAAAATATCATATACACTGGTGGTAGTGGCCCCGCCGATACAGCCCTCGAGTAAAAAGAGTAATGCCTGGTGGTAGTGGTGCCATTTCCCTCCAATAACTGGCCCCCGAATAAAAAGATTAATTCCTGGTGGTAGCGATCTCTCCCTCCAATCACCAGCCTTGATGACAAAATCATATTCCTTGGTGGTAGTGGTTCCCCCTCCCTCTGATCGCCAGCCCCGGAGTACAAAGACTAATCCCTGTTAGCAGTTTCCCCCCTCAATTGCCAGCTCAGAATTAAACAAAACTCCTTCCTGGCATCTAATGGCAACCTCCCTGAGGCATGGGGCATCCCCCCCCTCACCTTAGCATTATATGCGGTGCTGCGGGTGCATACGGCACCAAGCACATCCCTCCTCACAACTCCTCTACTGGCTGCCATATGTCCAGGCAGGAAGCGCACTACTTATTGATAGGACAGGGTGCATCCACTACCCATGAAATTCGGCCCATAATGGGCATGCAAATGGACTCTTATCACCTAGCATGCCCAATGGCCTCATTGGCATGGGTTCCTTTGAAAATTACTGATAGCTCTTAGGTGCTAACAGCTCTTGAGGCCCACTTCGGGAAACATGTTGGGGCAGTGCAACCTGACTTAGCACTGCCCCGACATGGCTTTATATTCAGTTGGGTAGCACCTGACTGACTATACCATCCTGGGACCCCTGGGCAGTTACAAAGCAGTTGCAAAGCACAGTGCAAACATCTGAACTGTGCTTTGCACCCAACTGAATATCGAGCCCCTGCTCTTTAAAGATCCAGTGGCACTTGTACAATAGAAGAAGTTTTCGCAGTGTCATAGTTTCAAGATTTGTAGTACTAGAGAAAGGAAGTGTGTTCATGAAGAGTCAGGCCAACCATGTGAGCCTATAGCTCAGTGACTAGAGCACCAGGACAATATTCTGTGTGTGTGTGTGGGGGGCTCAGATCAATTCCCAGTCAGTCACTTTATTTATTTCTTACTCCAGTTTTTTATTTATTTATTTTTTTTTATCTTATTCTTTGGTAACCTGGTAAGGCCCACTAGGCACAAGTGCCTGTTTTCAGGGGCGACCTGGGAGCACTGGGCAGTTAAGTGACTTGCTCAGAGTCACACAGTATGCAAGTGGAGGCAGTGAGAATCAAACTCAGGTCTAGTCTGCTGGATGTACCAAGCTCATTCACACCTCATTCCTCTAACCTCTAGGCTGTATTGCCAGCCCAGTTCACAGTGTCATGTCCAGATTCACCCAATTCACTAAAAAGGTTGCAAGTTGATATGGTGTTTGTGTTTGACATGGTGCATGTGGATATGATTTTGGTAGCAGTGCCATCAGCATATGGACATGGTGTCACTGGGTGTGGTAGGGTGCATGTGGGCATGGTGTCGTGTTTGACAGGTTGCATGTGGATATGGTGTTGGTGGGTGTGACAGACTGCATGTTGTTAGGATGCTTGTACATATAACAGGGTGCTGTACTGTATTTATGAAGCTCTCATAATGAAAACCACACTTTCCCATGTGAATACTAGTGATTTAAAAATGAATGCCTTTTATTCTTAAGTATGTCTACACATATATTATTATATTATTATGCATTACAACAAGATTATCATAATATCTTCACAAGCATACAAGTCAAGTCGCTATTCAAAATGTATTCATAACATATGATGTTGCATAACAATAACCACTTCAGAATGCAAGAACCTCAAATGCCAGTGTAATGTCAGTCTCCACAAGTATTCCTCAGCAACATTCGATGTGATTATTAATAACAATACAGGCAACTCGACGTTCAGTACATCAATGGACTCACAGTAAGGAACGTTACAGTACATCCGAACATTGATTTGCACCGCAGTTCTTCATCTTCAAACTATGTAATGTGCACTTCATATGTGTCCTCTTTTTATCTTCTAGGCTGAGTTGTTAAACTTGAAGCCTCATAGAAATCTGAGGGTTGATATATTCCCGACTATTTTCCACATAATGAATCAGAGCCAAAGAAATGGGGAATGGCAAGTGAGTACCAAACAGAAGCAAAGTGTCACAAAGAGGTACATAACATCAAGAACTACATTACACATTAATCTGTGGCAAATGAATGAAATGCTAACTGACAATGTTTTACTTACATACAGATTATTGATGAGCTGCTGTCATATGTACCAACAGTTCCACAGTTTGCATCAGATGACAATGACAATGACATTAAGGAGACCGAAGTTGTCTATAAATATATATTTATAACTTTTTTCTTATGTTTTATTGATGTACTATGAATATGTGTTTATTTATCTGTATGGCACCCAGAGCCTCTGGGAATGGGTGTCTTTAAATAAATATTTACCTTACCTTACCTTACCTAGAGCCTGACCAGAGTACAGAGTTGCAAGTTGAGGTTGCATAATACCAAAAAACATACTCCAGTATTGCAACATAAACAGATGATGTCATTGTACTTACAAAGGGAACACAAACAGATGAAAATACTACCAAGGATCAAGGTGCACAGTGGCCTGAATTAGAATTCAGTTTTGCTGGTTCAGCAGAGAAGGTCATAAAAGATCATTTATACATCTCAGCATTTGATGTTGCCAGTAATGTTGATGATGATGCAAATCATGTTTTACCAAAAGTCGTACCGAGCGAGAGTAGTCAGATATGGTACTTTGACATCTCATCACAGTCAGGTATGGAGGATTATAATGATGAAGTAGAGACTGAGAGTGAGTATGTTCTTGATTTGGATGATTATGATGATTCTTCCACAGACTCTGAGGATGAAGAATCTGACAATGACCCTGCTGCAGCTACTTCCGATAAGTGCCTAGTGTACTTGTCAAAATTAAATGATTTATTCAGATATTGCTTCAACAGTGGCAGTCAGGTAATTGTCAAAATTATGTACTTCCAAGGCACAATGTTGTCTGTCGAAATGAAATACTAGAAAGATCACAGCATTGATTGAACCTCACAACCGACCTTACACAAAATGCCTACTGGAAACATCAAGTTGGCAGCAGTGATTTTATTCAGTGGCAACACATTTGGTAGGCTACAATTAGTTTCAGAAATACTAAAGTCTAAATTCATGAGTCACCAGACTTACAACAGGATAGAGAAAGTATCTCTTTTCCCAGCAATGAATAAGGATTGGAACACGTGTTTGGAGTGGGTGGCGCAGGGCTAAGGGAAGGTAGGATATCTGCTATTGTTTAAGAGTTTCGTCATCTGGCAAAGGTATTTTAAACTGTACCCAGGGGACCCATCCTAAGAACAGGCATGTTTCTTCAGTTGTTTATTATCTTCCTCAAGGCACCATGACTATCAGAATTAAAACTGTAGATGGGAAAGATGGGGTCCAATGTACTAAATGCATAATATATCTCATAGGGAATGATTTTGAGCCATTAACAGTGTTTATTTGCACAAAATGCAGACATAATGAAGAATTGATACATGATATCTCTCTATTTAATTCACATATGCCTGAGTTGGAACCAAGCCAGAAGGATATGGCCTGTCGTTTCAATTCAGCTAACATGACTACTCATGGTAGTTCCTCTAATAAGGCAGGCACTGTTAATGTTCCAGCTGTATCCTCACTTAACACATCTAGTACTGTTAACTTAGATCCATATCCAGCCAGTCCCAACCCCCCTTCAATACACTCCCCAAAGGGTCTCCTTCACTGTGACATAAGCAATAGAAAGCATGGTAGAGAAGATGACTATAACAAAGGTTCGGACAATAGATGGTATGAAGTCCAAAGTAGGAGACCACTAAAAAAGGGTTGAAAGGCTAATGCTTTTACTTTGAGTCTAGAAAATAGATACAATCCACTTCTGTATTTTGATGATGATAACCCTAGTCATACTAACCCGATACCTCCTGATATTACTGACTCCCTAGGCCATGTGGCTATGAACAATATAATAAACTCTTCTGAATTGCCCCCCATTCATTTGTCAACTATGCTTAACAATAACCCCCCCCTTATAACTGGTGACCTTATTAACTTAATGGATGTCACATCTGATCCTACTTTGACCACCACTCAAAATATAACAGCAGGTTCAAAATGTCCTAGGCAGACTTTTGTTATCAGAGACTCCACCATAAAACATACAGACAGAGCAGTTTGTGACACTGACAAACCAAATTGGACTTGTTTTTCTTTTCCTGGTGCTAACTTGCAAGCTATTATTAGTATGCTTCCAACTATTTTGTCTGAAAGAGGGGAGAACCCTGTGATAATTATCCATGCTGGGGCTAACATTATGAGAGAAGACGTACTCCGTGTTAAACAACATATTGTGGCACTAACAAATATTCTATTTGAAATGGGATGCAACATCACCTCATCTGAAATTCTTCCAATACCTAGGGCAAGCTCTTCAGTAAATCTGAAAATTAAACAGTTAAATGAATGGCTCAGGAAATGGTGTGTCAACCAGCAACTTGCATGTATCACTCACTGGGAGGAATTTTCTGATCATTTCAAACCTTTTTGTGGGGACGGTCTGCATCTTTGTGGATGAGGAACAACTCTCTTTGGGAAAAAATTTGTTAACCATATAAATGTATGTTTAAACTAGAAAGTCATGAGGAGAGACATGTTAGATGTGCCTCTCTTAACGTTAAATCAGATAATGATTCTATTACCTTAGGTAGTCCTCATCACTTGAAATTCCTTTATTTTAACGCCAGAGGGAGAGGGCTAAAAAATAAGGTTGATGAACTTAAATCTCAAGTCTTTGAGGATAATGTCAATGTTATTGCCATTACAGAAACATGGGAAGATGAGAAAGCAGCCTGGGACTGTATCATACCAGGTTTCAAACAATATATCTTAAACCGGTCTAATAGAACAGTGGGTGGCGTCGCTTTACTAGTTAATAGTGACTTGATACAGTAGAAATCTCTGACTTAAATATTGAATCAGTCTGGGTAAAAGTACTATCTGCTGTTGAGGATGTTATATTTGGCATTTGCTATACACCTCCCAGTGCTGATATAGCAATTACTGAGGGTATAATTACTGAACTGGAAAATTCTAGTGAGCTTGGCAGCATGATATGTATGGGTGACTTTAATTTAAGCGACATATCCTGGGATACTGGAAATGCCAACACTAGTGTGGGCAACACATTACTGACCTGTTCTCTTCAGCTTAATCTTCACCAAGGCATCTCACTACCCACCAGAGGGAGCAATATTTTGGATTTAGTTTTTTATAACAACCACCTTAATATACACGATGTTTGTATCTTACCCCTCTATATGTAATAGTGACCACAACACCATCAGGTTCTCTTTAAATCATTACTTCAGTACAAATACCCATAAGACTAAAATGTATCTATATAGTAAAGCAGACCTTCATAGTAATACAACAGAACTTGTGACTATTAATTGGAATAACATGATCTTCTCTCTAGCCTTAGAAGATAGTTGGAATGTTCTGTTGTCTACTCTATTGTCTTTAAGAGATAGATAGGCAATATAGTGCAGTGGTTTAAGGCTCTGAGCTACAAATCTGGAGACCTGGGTTTGAATCCCACAGTCCCCACTTGCATACTGTGTGACTCTGAGCAAGTCACTTAACTTCCCTGTGCTCCCAGGTTGCACCTGTAAACAAGCTTTCAGCTTAGTGTGTCTCACCTGGTTAAACAATTGGAGATACATCCCCTTTGTATTCAAACATAACCAAAGGAGGCACAAGTCTAAATGGCTGTCTACTCATATTCAATGGGTACTGAGACAAAAGACTAAGAAACACTCATTATATTTAAAATCTCGGACAAAGAAGAACTGGTCAGCTTATCTTAAAATCCAAAAAAAAATGTAAGGGTATGATAAAGAAAGCTAAGAAAAAGTGGGAATTTAACCTTGCAAGTATTGCAAATAAAGATAATGGGAAGACTATTTTATTCTTATATTAATTCCCTGAAAAAACCTATCTGTCAGGTAGGCCCCTTATTACACAATTCTAACCTCTCTCATGACCCCTTAGATATGGCTAACTTTCTGAATCACAAATTTTGTGACATTTTTTGTACTAAATCTGGTGGAGATAATGCTACTATAACAGTGGACAATGAGCCCCCTATACTACTGTCAGAGAATAAGATTTGTGCTAAACTTCTTTCTCTGGAAAACAAATACACTCCAGGGCCAGATGAAATTAGTGGCCACTTATTATATCTATTAGCAGACCAAATCTCATATCCATTATGATTATTATTTGAACATTGCTTACAGTTCCATTTTGTTCCCAAGGAATGGAAGACCGCATATGTCATACCGATTCATAAGAAGGGCTCTTGTTCCAACTGGGAAAATTATAGACCAATCAGTCTAACTTCAACAGTCTGCAAAGTACTTGAAAGTATCTTTAAATATCTTATAAGTGATACTAAAAACACAATTGACAAGGAACAGCATGGGTTTAAAAAGGACAGAAGCTGTTTAAGCAATTTAATGTGTTTCTACGAAGACGTCAGTAGGAATGTAGATGCTGGTATTCCTTATGACATAATTTATCTTGATTTTAGCAAGGCCTTCGATGTTAGGGCTCTTCAGGCCCTGGTAGTCAAACCTCTTGATACCAACATTAACAGACACTTATTAAATGGATTGATAATTGGTTGGCACACAGATCACAGACGGTCCTTATTTCCGGTCAACTGTTGGAGTCAGGGCCGGTTACTAGTGGAGTCCCTCAGGGATCAGTATTAGGCCCTTGTCTTTCTCAAATATTCATACTGACCACAACAAATTGTTTGTCAACAACAATTAAATATGCCGATGATATAAAGATCGGTAGGCCATGCAACAATGAAGATAATATTTATATAATTCAACAGGACCTAAATCATATATCTCAAAGGGTTGGGGTTTGGGGTATAAGACTAAATGCCACAAAGTGTAAGATGATGCACATCAGTTTCAATAACCCATCAGTTGTTTATTTATTGAATGAGACCCCATTGATAAGCACTACCAATAAAAAGACCTAGGTATATTCATAGCAAATGATTTAGGTTATAATAAACAAATTAATGAAGCCATTAATAGAACAAATCAAGCCATATAGTCCATCAAAAGAAACATCAAGTCCAGATATTCTGAAGTAATGCTTCCTCTCTTTAGAGTTTATGCAAGACCCCACCTAGAATATTCCTCGCAACTCTGCAGTCCATATAAAATAGGGGAGATTGAATCTCTGGAAAAAATGCAGAGGAAATTTACAAAACATACAACTGGACTATATAATATGCCATACGAAAAACATCTAAAAGACCTCAAACTTATGCCACTATCGCTCAGACGTCTTCAGGGTGACCTAATTTATATGTTTGACATTGTCAACGACCCTTATCTATTTACTCAAATGGGATTTTTGTTCAAAAATAATATATATCACCAGGGGAACCCCCCTCCAAATAACTAGAGCAAAATTCTATCATAAATCACCCAAGTACTTTTACACTCAGAGGATCATTAACCCCTGGAACAATTTACCTTTTGAAATTGTCTCAAGTGATAAGAAAACATTCAAAACTCTCTTGGATAACTTCATTGTTAACAAGGCTAGTATCAGCTATTATAATTAATTAGGTGCGTAAATGGGCCTTACAGCTCCCTTGCACCTTAACCACCTTAGTATGAACCTTAGTATGTAGCCAGCAAGCAGTGGTGCATACTAAGATGTTGAAAAGCAAACAGAACGTGACATTGTGTGGTGACAGATGTGACTCACCAGGGTCTTCAGCCAAGCACTGCACACACACGATGATGGATCAAGACAGTGGGAAGATTGTGGACTTCAGCCTGTTGCAAGTCACAGAAGTTTCCAGTTCCACCAATATGGAAAAAGAGGCCTACTGTCATTGTCTTGACCATCAAATAAAGCATGTTGTCCCAGTAAGTACTGTTGCAACAAATCATCATGGGTAGATCAACTGCCTCATGAATCAAAAATACACACCCAAACACAACATCACTCAACAGTTTGATGTTTGGCACTTTGCTAAGTGGATTAAAAAAGCAGTTGTTTTTAAAAGCCAGAAAAAAAAAAAAAGAATGTAACGATCTCCTGCCATGGATATCATCCGTCTCAAATCATTTCTGGTGAGCCTGCTCTTCATGTAAAGGAGATACATCGTTTCTATGTGAGATGGTAACATCAGTCACACACCATGTCATCGGTAAACGTTAAGTGGGGAAGTAACAAAAAATGTCACAGATGTGCACATCCTAAACTCACACCTGAACAGAAGGCTACAAAGACATGAATATGACCAGATTCACCTGTTCATTGTGCTCTAAAGGCTGTTATTTTCAACAGTAAATTCATGAAGGATTTAGATAAAGTAACATAATTTTGCCACAAAGGAGGACTCAAAGTTTTCCATTCACTACTGCTGAAATACTGCCCAAAGAGCCAACATTTCTTGTATGATGGGATGTTGGCAAGACAGCAGCTGGCAGTCATGGACCATAACAAGAATATGGAGAGACCAGCAGCATTGACATAGAGTGGACAGCAGAGATTCTGAACAGTTTACACCAAAAGTACAGTAAGAAGAGGTGGGTGGCAAAACCACTTAGATTCAAGAAACATCACAATACTCCAATGGAGATGATCCAGGCAGTAATGGATTGCAGAAGAGACCGTAAACCCCCTACTCCTATGACCAAGAAGGCATTGCCATGTAACATCTCCTTAACTGAATGCCCTGAAAGGGAGAACATAAATTATATGCACCAGTCTAGGTTCAAGAAAAAACAATATTGTGAGACCACACTATGAATAATGTGTGTATCATCGGTTTCACACAGTGTAAAACTTTGTTTTATTAAGTAGTGCCTGTTGAGCAATACATATTTTATCATCCTGCCATCCTTCACACCACCATTTTGTCGTGGATGGGAGCGTTACAGTGCAACAGTAACTTTCCACTGCTATACAAAGCTTGACCATGAGCCGTACAACAGTCCTGAGAGTGTGTACAGAGGTACTATGAGCAACAAACTGTTCATAGCTGCAGTTTGCAATGCACATGACCAGATGCATTGAAAACAGGTATACAATGACTGTCTAGAGCTGGTGTTGGTGTTGTACTTGGATATGGACGTCACAAAATGGAGGTATTAAAGGATGCCTAAACACTATTTTTTAGGTCACACTGTTCCTGAAATCATCCTGGAGAAGCATAGTAGAAATGGAGAGGTGCTAAATAATATAAATAAGTACCTTTAAATCAGGACTTTCACACATTTTTTTTGATTTTTTTCACTTTGCCACAACCAGGAAACATTTTAAGAGCACCACACGGATTGGAGCCAAAGGCTGCTGGGAATGTGCAATGTGATGATGTCATTTTAGCGAAGCATCTCATCCCTATTGCTCAATCCATATGGAACCTTATATACTGTGTGTAACATTAGCACTATATGTGTATCTTGTCATCTTTATCATTATTTAACTTGTACGTTTGTGCTCTTAAAATGTTTCCTGGTTGCAGTGAAGTGAAAAAACTTGCCAAAAATATATGAAAGTCCTAATTTGAAGGTACTCATTTATAATATTCAGCACCTTTCTGTTTCTAATATACTTCCACAGGAGGGTTTCAGAACAGTGTGCCCAATAAAATAGTTTTTAGGTATTCTTTGATAGGTATGTCTATACAGGACCTACATGCATGTGCACACAGCCACTACATGCCTGATACATCAATGCTGAGAATACCGCCGGAGGTTGTTGGTACACCCTTCAGATAGCTTATGTGAAAATGAATGCAAGAGGTCTGGCAGATGACCCACATTACTTCAGCAGTAGTCAACAGCATGTAAGTAAAATGAAGTAAAGGCTTTATGACAATGACAATGTGTCCATCACTGACACTTGTTTGGCAGGGTTACTTGATGGAAGCTTCACTTTGAAAAAAAAATTGCTCATATAAGGTTAATAGAGTTTTATTTAGGTAACTTCCTGTTTGCATAACAGAGCTTAAAAATTAACATTGTTGTACTGTTTTATAGCCCCGAAGGTTTAAAACCATTAACAGCAATGTACTTAGGTTTTTCAGAGAGAAACGTGGGTATCACATACAAGTAATAATGTACGTAGCCAGCAATACCATGTTGTACATTAGTTTCATTTTGAGAGACAGAAGTTTGGTATTGTTCATCCTTTTTGAGGTTGTGCATGTGCTGCAAACTCCTTAGAATAGTGACTGTTGAGGGGTGTGACACTGTCTGTCCAATGCAGAGTGCTCTACAAGGGGCTCGACTGTATCACACCAATCTTCAGCCAGGCTGGTCCTGATGCTGTTTTGCCTGAAGTGGTCTGCACTTGAAAAGAAAAGGCCACACCAATCATGTTGCGGCCTTTTCCTTTCATCTGCAGGTCACCATGCAGCAAACAGCTGTTTGTGTTGTGATCAGACTGCTGATGTCTCCACTCTCCCCTCGCCACCCCACCGTCCCTTGATGATGGGCTAACACTGCATTCGCAGGTGTTGGCAGTCATCACGTCTTCCTTTTACCATCTTAGGAACATTGCAAGGATTAAGCACCTTGTTTCATCTGGTGACCTGCCTACATTGATCCACACCTTTGTGACTTTGCACTTAGACTACTGCAGCTCTGTTTACCTGGGCTGCCAGGGGTTGATATCCATCGCTTGCAGCTGGTGCAGAACACTGTGGCGTGGTTGTTGATGCGGACTCCTCGTTCGAGTCACATCACTCTGTGTTAACTGCACTGGTTGCCTGTTCTGTGGCAGATCACCTTCTCAGTTGGACTTCTGACCTATAAGGCCCTACATGGACTGGGTCCGAGATATCTGCAAGAACTCCTGACTCCCTACAACCCTGGCCACCCTCTCCGCTCAACTGACGAGGGGTTGTTAGAGGTTCCCAGGGTTGTCTAAAAATGGCTGGGGACCAGGCTATTATGCATGGTGCCCCCACCCTGTGGAACTCTCTACCTCACCAGATTCGAGAGTGCAGGACCACGGAGAGTTTTAAGACAGCCATGAAAACCCACTTATTTCAGCAAGCATTCAGTGATTATTTTATTTGATCTGTTTGCACTCTGTATCATTAGTATCTTATGGATTGTCTGCTCTGTTATTTATATGTATTTTAACTAAGTAAAGTGCTTTAGTTTTATAATTGCACTATAAAAATAAAGTTTATTATTATTATATTATTATTATTCCTGGAAGAAGGGAGGAGGTGTTTTCCTTGTCTGCCTCCTCCATGTCCCGCTGTCTCTGTTTGCTTATTTTCTCACACCCATGTGGAGTAGACCACAGCCTAAGTTCTGTATGGGCTGGGAGTATTAGGTGCCCAAAGGCACTTTTACTCTAAGTGCGATCATGCTAGCAGATACCCCCTCTGTCTGCCAACATCAGGGTGCTCAATCCCTGTGTCAGCATGTATCTCCCCTCTCCCTTTAATGTGGCACATTGGGAACCCACCCCAGTGTGCTAAAAACTACTTCCAGTGTTTCTGACACTGGGATGCCCACTCCTGGTGTCAGATGTGCTCCCCATGCCCCTACATTCTCAGCCAACCTTGGGGGGCCCAGTCCTCGGGTCGGCATTGATCCCCCCCAGTACTCTGGCACACTGGGAGGCCACCCCAAAGTGCCGAAATCCATGAATAGTTTACCTGTAAAAAAGAAAACAGACTCAAGATGTCTTTTTTTTAAACCTGAAAAAAAAAGGAAAATGGTCCCTCGTCATTCCCGAGGGCCCCCTCCCCCAATCCGCTTCCTCCCTCTGTGCACCCCACCTTCCCACACTCACCCATACTTGCCTCCAGAGGTCAGGAGCAGTGATCTTCTGTGGACTTGGAACACTGCACTCTTCAAAAGCCAACTGCAAACTGAAGAAAATCATGGTAAGCCCTATTGATTACCATTAATCAATGGGGGTAACATAGAAACATAGACTTTGACGGCAGATAAGGACCGCTAGGCCCATCTAGTCTGCCCATTTCCCTACCTACAGGATAGGCCGCAGATCCTAGTTAATCAACAGCCTATATCTTTCTGCCCCCCCACAAGAATTACCTTATGTCTGTCCCATGCATTCTTGAATTCTCCCACAGTTTTAGACCCCACAACTTCCACAGGAAGGCTGTTCCATGCATCCACTACCCTCTCTGTGAAATAATACTTCCTCACATTGCCCCTGAACCGCCTCCTTCTATCTTTTAAATTGTGTCCCTTGTTCTTGCAAGTCTCTTTTCTGAAAGATGCTACCCTCTTGGACTTTGTTGATTCCTTGAGGTACTTGAAAGTTCTATCATGTCCCCTCTCCTTCTTTCCTCAAGGGTATACATATTAAGCTCCTTTAGTCTCTCCTCATACGGCTTCTCTTGCAGACCCTACACCATTTTAGTTGCCCTCCTCTGGACTGCCTCTATCCTGTTTATGTCCTTGCAGAGATGGGGTCTCCAGAACCGGACACAGTATTCCAGATGGGGTCTCACCAACTGTCTGTACAGAGGGATAACAACTTCCTGTTTTCTGCTGCTGATGCCTCTCCCTATACATCCCAGTATACCCCGGCCCTCCCTACTGCCTTCTCACATTGCTGCTAACCTAAGGTCATCTGATATGATTACCCCAGGTCCCTTTCCTGTTTTGTTGTTGTTACTACCTCCCCACCCATTGTGTATTCTTCCCCTGGGTTCTTGTTTCCCAGGTGCATTATTTTGCACTTTTTTGCATTGAATCCTAGCTGCCATACGTCTGACCATTCCTCCAACCTTGCCAAGTCCCTTTTCATCCTTTCCACGCCTCCTTGTGTATCAACCCTGTTGCAGATCTTTGTGTCATCTGCAAAACGGCATACTTTTCCTTCCAGTCCCTCTGCAATGTCACTGATGAAGACATTAAAAAGGACTGGACCCAATACTGAACCCTGCGGTACCCCACTAGTAACCGCCCTTTCTTCAGAGTGGACTCCATTTACAATTACCTTCTGTGTCCTGTTGTCCAGCCAATGTTTTACCCAGGCTACCACCCTGGGACCCACTCCCAGGCTGGTCAATTTGACTAATAATCTTTTGTGTGGGACTGTGTCAAATGCCTTGCTAAAGTCTAGGTAGGCCATGTCCACAGCCCCTCCCTGGTCTACTACTTTGGTCACCCAGTCAAAGAAATCGATTAGATTTGTCTGACGTGACCTTCCCGCTGTGAACCCATGCTGCCTTGGATCCTGTGCTCCACTGATCTCTAGGTACTCAACTATTCTTTCCTTCAGAAGTGACTCCATCACTTTCCCTACCACAGAGGTCAGACTGACAGGTCTGTAGTTTCCTGCCTCTGTCTTGGTCCCACTTTTGTGAAGAGGAATCACATCCGCCTTCCTCCAGTCCTCAGGTACCACACCATCCTCCCATGATTTATTAAAAGAGTAGCCAGTGGTTTCACTAGTTCCTTCCTTAATTCTTTTAGAATTCTGGGTGAATTCCATCAGGACCCATTGCTTTGTCCACCTTCAGTTTTAGGAGTTCTTGCAGAACCCTTTCTTCTGTGAAAGGACTGGGATCGACCCCCCTATCAAGAGTGCTTCTGTTAATTGGATTAGGCACTTCCCCCTCCTCTTTTGTGAATACTGAGCAGAAATATTCGTTCAGTATTCCTGCTTTTTCACTGTCCCTCTGCCCACCCACCGTTCATTCTATTCAGCGTCACTATCCATCCCTTTGTCTTTCTACGCTCACTGATGTACCTATAAAAGGTTTTATCCCCCTTCTTAACTGAGTTGGCTATCTTTTCCTCAGTTTGGGCCTTTGCTATTCTGACTTCCCTCCCTGCTTCTTTTTGCCTTAACTGGTACAGCTCTCTGTCCTGCTCCTTCTGTGTTTCTTTATACTTCCGAATGCTATCTTTTCTTCCTGACTTTCACAGCCACCTCTCTTGAGAACCATGGTGGTTTCTTTTGTTTTGATTTGTTTATTTGCTTCACAAAAGGCTTGTTGCCTCTGTGATGACAGTTTTGATAATTCCCCATTGTTGCTCCACACCTCCTTCTAGTCTGTTTGCTAGTGCTTTTCTGAGGCACTCTCCCATCTTGCCAAAGTCAGCCCTCCTAAAGTCCAGTACCCTCACTTTGTATGGCTTGACTCTGTAGCTGAGTTTAACGTGAACCACACTGTTTGATGGTCACTTGTCCCCAGATGGCAACCCACTTCTAGATCTGAGATCCTCTCACTGCCCCCATTTGAGAGTATGAGGTCTAAGATTGCTCCTCACAGTGGGTTCTGAAACTAGCTGTCTAATGCCTGCCACCTGTAGGGCATCAAGAATGGCCCTGCTCTTGGATGTGGCTGCAGCAAATGTGCTCCAGTTAACATCTGGCATATTCAGATCTCCCATCAACAATATCTCCCCTTTCTCTGCCATTCTAAGAATGCCTTCCATCATATCCTTGTCCATTCCTTCCCTGACATGGGGTCTGTACACAACCCCTGTGTGGATTGTGGTGCCCTTTCCGGTCTCCAAGGTGACCCACAGTGCCTCCTCTCCTCCTGTTTACTCTTTGGTTCAGTTGCTTTTATCCTTCCTTTACATAGAGAGCTACTCCTCCCCCTCTTCTCCCTGCCTGTCTCTCCTGTAGGTTATGTACCCTGGTATGTTAACATCCCAGTCATGGTTCTCTGTGTACCATGTTTCTGTGACTGCTATGATATCCAGGCATCCCTCTTCCATTAAGGCCACCAGCTCAGGAGCTTGTTGCCCAGACTACGGGCATTGGTACTCATTACCCTCCATTTCCTGATGGCCTTACCCCTTTGCACCATCCCTGTCCTTCTTGCCTTTGTCACTTTCTCCATTTACCCCTGACCTTCTCCTGTAACACCTCCATGTTGGTGTTTGCCACACTTACTACCGTGATTGTTTGGGGGGCTAGGATTTTCCTGCTCCTTTCCAATGCCTCCCCCCCGGCTAGTTTAAAAGCTTGCCAATGAAGCATTTAAACCTATCACCTAGGATCCTGGTTCCCCTCCCAGACAGATGCAGCCCATCATGCCAGTATAGGCTTGCATCACTCCAGGTGGACCCCCATTCCCCAATGAAGCCAAATCCCTGAGCTCCACACCAGTTTTTCAACCACTGATTGAATCCCATGGTACAGAACACCCTAACCTCTCCTATGCCATAGATGGGTAGCACCTCCGAGAAGGTTACCTTGCATGCTACTTGACTAAGGCCCCTCCCCAATTCCACAAACTCTTCCTGCACTTCTCTAATCCCTTTCTTAGCCAGGTCATTTGTCCCTAGGTGGACAATGACATCCAGCTCCCTTCCTGTGCAGCTGCTCCGGCAATCCTGAGGATTAGCTCCCTGTCCCTCCAAGCCATGGCGCCAGGCAGGCACCTTACCTCCTTCTCCCCTTCCTTGCCCAGTTCTACCTTCCTAAAATGGAGTCCCACCAGGAGTTGTTTACTTCCTGCAGGGTCCCCTGCCACCCTCCTGTGGGTCTCCTTCGTGGAGGTTCCCAGCATCCTCCTTGGTCTCCACTCTGGGTGCCTCCGTAGAGGAACCACATTTTGCCAGAATGGCATAGGAATTGTGGAGAGGTACAACTGGAGGGATGCACCTCTGTTCCACCACCCTCACCCTCCCTGAGCCCACTGTGGTCCAACCATTCCTTTTTCTTGGCAACCTCTGAGGCAACGGCAGTGGCACTGGTGGTCCCTGGATGGAAGAGAGGTCCCACAAATCCTGGCCAACTCAGCCTGGAGATGAGCAACCTCCTCCCTCAGCCCAGAGGTGCCTGCAGATGGGACAACACCGCATCCTCCAGAACATCTCCTGGAAGACTGCTGCTCCACAGCCACTGCACTGCACCACTCCAATCATGTCTTATTTCTGGCCCCTTAACTGTTTGCAATCCTTACTCTTTCCTCTGTTTTTTTTTCTCTCCTTACTTTCTGCCTGTGTGCCCTTTAAGCTCCTGATTGTCCTTTTCTGAGACAAGAATATCCTATATTTCTCAGTAGACCACTTACCTGTTCAGAGGCAGACCTCCAGCAGCTAGAGGGGGCCGGAGAGCTACTCTTGCCCTTCTTGGATGGTGGGTCCTTGGTGGTTCTGTGATCACTCACTTCCTGCCCCTAAACAGGAAATTCCTGTTGTCAGTCAAATCCAGTGCCTATAAAAATAGAACTAGCTTTGGGTGGGGGGGTGGAGGGGAGGCAAGGAGGGCAATTTAGTCCCAGCAGAGAAGTTCAGTCACACAGCAGTCCTTTCTCCTGGTGTCTTCTGCCAAGCTATTCCACTTAGGTTGATATCTCAGCCACTTTTCAGAGTTTTGGTCCCACATTTTCAACATGGGGTTCTTGGGACCCCACCTTACGAAAACAGTTACTGTTGTTTAGTTTCTCAGTCCCAAAAGGTGATTTTGTGGTTGCTGTGCAGAATCACCTTTTGGGACCAATTAATGAAATGACAGTGCAACTGTTGATGAGGTGGGTCCCAAAAAATCCTTGTTGCAAATTTGATGAAAAAACTCCTTAAAATGGCTGCACTACAAGCGTGTGTTGCACAGTTTCCATGCACGCTTGTAACGTCATCAATTTTTAAGATTTTCACTCCAAATTTCCAACATTGCCATTTTTTCACACCCCCTTATGAACAGTACAGCTGTCATTTTTTGCATCCTTCCCAAAATGTGTTTTTGCACCTGTGGTGCAGAATGGCGTGGTTGCTGTGCAAAATCAACAACTGGGACAGATTAACAAAATTCCAGTGCCACTGTTCATGAGGGGAGATCCCAAAAAGGCCATGTTGAAAATGTGGTGAAAACATTCCAGAAAATTGCTGCGTTATGAGCTTGAGATGCACAGTTTCTACACACACTTGTAACTTCACCACTTTTTCATATTTGCACTCCAGATCTCCAACATTCCCATTTCTTCACACCTCCTCATGAATAGTACAGCTGCCATTTTTCACATTCTCCCCGAAATGTACTTTCACACCTGTGATGCCGAATGGCACACTCGCTGTGTGAAATCACTTTTTGGGATTGAGTAACGAAATGATACAGCCACTGTTCATGAGGTGGGGTCCCAAAAAGCCAATGTTAAAATTTGGAGCAAACATACCAACAAATGCTTGGGGAATTAGGGATTCCAACCATAATGCCCACCCTGTACAGACTGACAGGCATCAGGGGTGTGACTTGGGGTTGGCGGCTGTAATGCTCACCCCATTTCACCCCCACCCCCACTCTGCAGCCACTGACGGGCATCGAGGTGTGCCATGGGGTCTTCAGCCCTAATGTTCACCCCATTCTCCTACACTGCACCCATCTTAGCTTATTTCCTTATGGAATGGGGTGAGCGTAAGGGCCGAAGACCTCAAGGTATACTGCGACACTGATCGGTGTGTGCAGGGTGGGGTGAGGTGGAATGGTGTGAGTGTTGTGGTTGACTACCCAAAGGCACACCCCCAACGCTTGTCAGTCTATGCAGGGTTGGGGTGGGGGTTGGCGTTACTTCAATACTTCACTGCCATTCCTATTATGCATCTCTATAACTCCTGCACTACTAATGCCAATACCAGCAAGCAAACATTCGGCATTGACAAATGCCTGTTTTTCTAATGAAGTAAACCAGTTCTGGAAGAACATAAGACATTTGTGTTGAGAGTGATGCCTTAAAATGCAAGGCAGAGGAATATACATAGAATAATATGGGAGGCATGTACAACAGCAATACCAACAGTGAACGTTCGGCATTGACAAATGCTTGTTTTGATATGTGTTCACTGAGCATGTTCTGTTGACTAGATGGTTCAGTTAAAAGAATAACCACACTTTATATTGAAAAATAATTTAATGTATAACAAGACATACAAATATGGGACCCTATGCACGAATGGGTGGGAATTACGCGGCAGAGGCATGTATCCCACCTGCATACTGTTGCTTCACGGACCTGAACAGGCATAGGGTGCATGGTATGCCCTACCGCGAGCACCCACAGGGCACCTGTCCGGGGCCCCACCCCTCTGGCATGCAGAACCATGCAGAGTGGTCGGGGGGAGAGTAGTGGACCCAGGCGGGCATCCAATCGGATGCCTGTCCTGGGTCCCATAGTGGATCACATGCATGGTAAGGCACGTGTCTGGGTGCATGAATACATACCGCAGGCACCCGGACCTGCGTAGACAGTCCCCATGGCCCATCTGTCCCTCCCGGCTGAGCCCATGTAACCCAGTACCCACCAAGTGCAAGGATGGCCCCCAGCAGTAGGATCTCCACCCCCATCTCGAATGCAGGACCCCCACAAACACATCGGTGCCCTGTCCCGATGTAGTACCCCCCACATGTCAGGGCCCTGTCCCTGAGGCAGTTGCCTCCCTCACATGAGCCCTGTCATGACTGGCACATGCTGTACTTGCAAACCAGAACCCCCGACCCCTGATCCTGGCCCCTCCACCCCACATTGGTGGTCAGTGTTCCCCCACCCCCACAGCACCAACAACCCCCTGTGCTTGCTAGATGGTACTGCGGCTCTGGACAAGCAGCAGCACAGCCCTCCTCACACCTCCTTGGCCACCGTCCATCCAAGTGATGCTGGGGTGCACCTCTATATATATAGGTAGTGCACTCCCAGCATCACTTGGAATGCTGGTGGCCAATGGGGTTTGAGCAGGGCTGTGCTGCCTGCAATCCAGAGCCACAGCACCGGCTAGCAGGTAAAGGGGAGGAGGGGGGTTGTCAGTGCCACGGGTGGTGTTGGGAAAACACTGAACACCAATGGAGCGGGGGAGCCAGGATCGGGGATCGGTCTGGTATACTTGGATATCCTATCCATGCTTACCACTTGGAGACTGCATTAGTGCACTTGGATCTGACAGTTGGACACTGGCAGGGAGTGACCATAATATCATAGCACCCGGAGCATGTGGGCATTGCCGTGTATGTCTTGGGCACCACTTCAAGGGGTATGTTCTACTGGTTGGGGAGTGTGAGTGTATGTGGATGGGGCATAGGTGTGGGGGGTGTACTGCATACATGGGGCCCTGTGCCCCCATGTGTGTGGTGGTGGGGGGGCTGCTGTGCCGGAGACGAACGTGGTTGTGAATTGGAGTGGGTGGGCAGGCATGGGGGATGGGTGATGGGGTTTTGATGGTGTGGGATTGGGACGATTCACCAGGACCAGAATGGGAGACTATGTGCATGCCCGCACATACAGGGGTTACAGTAGGGACCCCACTGCTGTAACCTGCTCCCCCTCCCCCCCGTGGCTGGCACTACACACACCTTAATGAATGATGCATAGTGCAGGCATGCCCCTGGAGTGTGGCCAGGGGATCAGGTGCATATGGGATGCATGCTCCTTTCATGCATCCTGCACCGGGGTGCAGTGGGTCCGGGGTGGCTGTGCATCACAGATATATGGTGCGTAGGCACTCTGCACATTCGTGCATAGGGCCCATGATTTGTATGGATGAAAACTGTTTCATAAAATGTGATATTTTGCAAAACTGAATTCTTTGGGGTGTTTCATTTTTATTCACCACACAGAACAATGTCTAAGTTGTAAACCAAAGATGTACATGGTGCTCTGTGGTGGTGGGGGGGGGTGTGGGGTGGCATGATGAATCACCCGCATGAGCTTCAGTGTCATAATCAGAATGGTATTCCATCTTTGGTGACATCCAGAAAGCCAATGTATTCTCCTGATTCCTGAGGATACACGTTTTTCCAACTTTTGATGGATCCACTATTTAAACTGTGTGTATCCAGCCCACCGATATGATCTGGAAAGATCATGCAAAACATAGAGAATAAAGTATGGGGAAGTGTGTGTAACTTGAAGTTTACATACACCCGAGGGGTTAGATGCTCATAAACCCCGAGAGTGAAGCTCAAGGGGTTTATGTTAGCATTTAACACCAAGGGTGTGTGTAAACTTCAAGTTTAAACACACTACCCCATACTTTATTTTATATAATTGCTGGATTTCCCTTTTTTGCCTCAGCAATTATACAAAATAAAGACCTTCCAGTGCAGCCGTGTTTAGATTAGAGTTACTCTGGTGCCGAAATGGGAATCGGTATCTTTTCAAAATTGCTTTTTTTTTTTTAACAGGTTTCCAAAATTTTTACTAAATATTGGGGGAAAATTAAAAGAAAAAACTTACCGTTGAGTTCTTCTGACGGAGCTGCGTTTGGCAAGACCGAAGCGGTGAACGGTCGGGAACAGTTGCGCTGCTCCGTGAGCATGCGCACAGCAAGGGGAAACTATGCGCATGTTTGCCATTATAAGCACTCCTTTATAACGGCAAATTATGCCACGGTTTCCCTATGGGAAAAAGGGGAAGCCAGTTATTATAAAGTCATTATACGTGTTATAATCATATCTGCAAAAGTTCACAGAACAGTACAACCAATTATTAGTTACAAAGTGATTGTGTGACTCGACATTACTGTACTTCACAAAGTGGACAAACCTTGGTCATAACAGTACTGATTCCATGACGTTCCTCATATTTTTGGTAATGGAAGGTAAATAAAAATGGGCAATGTGGTGGTGGTGATGGGGGTGGCAGTCATGTGAGTGTGTGTCTCATGGGTAGGGCTTCTCAGTGGTCAGGATGGCCAGTGGTTCACAAAGCAGTGAGCTGATTATTGAGAATGTGTAATGGGTGGCTGGGTGGTAGCAGGAGAGAACACGGATTGTAATACTTATTGTGGACTTGTGAGGGTGTGTGTAAACAATATAAAGTAAAGGAAGTGTTCCCTTTAGTGGTCATGTATGAGTGTTGCACTATGTGTTACATGTGCATGCCAACGAGCCCACAGTGGTCATGAAAATGGTACCTTACCACTTTGCATGACTCATGTGCTCATTTCCATGCACGTTGAATATACCACATGGGGTCTTAGAGCTATACCATGTGATGCAGTGTTCTTCCCTGTGTGCCTTATGCATCACTGGTCTATATGTTAATACCTTCATGGAGATCACTCTTACATTTTGTAGGGTATGAGAACTGTAAACTGACAGTGACCAGTTAGAATATAAGTGAGACCACTCTTACAAGTGTGAGAATGGTCTCCATGGTGGTATTAATATATTATTGATCAAGCCTGATCAATAAGATATTATCTTTTTTAAAAACTGTCTCAGAATGTGTCGGTTCCCAGGGCATCTGTGAATGAGACACTCTTCATGGAATAAGTGTTTCATGTGCAGAGTAGCTCTGATTGGTTGTGAGAGCTCCCTTGATCTATAATGTGTTTTGTGAGGGTGGTGAAAAATAAAAAGACAACATTTCAAACATGTTTGCAACCAGATTCTCATAAACATCATAATAGACATCATGCAGACATACTAATGTCAGGTATGCCATCACTACGGCGACAATTTTACCATGACCGACAGTACAGCGACAACAGCGACAGGTCACTGTAGTGTTGGTACGGGACCCCAATACTGCTTTCTGGGGGGGCTTGCACCCCCTCCTCGAATCAGCTCCAGCCTGCAGTTGATTATTTTAGTTACATGGGGTGAGGGGGGCAGTGCCCCCTGCACAAGGGTATTTCGGGGGTGAAGCCTGTAGAAGAAAACACAGTCTCAAGTGACTGGCTTTATGGCAACAATTGCGGTCGACATAGAGGTGTCGCTGTAATGTTGGTCGACAACAAATTTGTCGACTGACTATCATGGCTCCATAATGTCACCCACAGAGTGTCTTGCAGTAAGCAAACATTCTTGAAATGTTCAATCTGAGTCACACATTATAACGCAGGTTACAAGCATAGATAGCTCTCAGTTTCATGTTAAGCTGCTAGTTCATTACATTATGCTAACACAAAATATTTTAGAAACTAAAAAAAATGCTTTGTGTGAACAAAGTTGATTAATGGTTACAACAGAAATGTATGCGTTTACTGTCACAATATACATGCTGTTTTGCATATGCACACATACATGTATATATGTTTTTTTACAGTACTTCTGAAATGTCTGCAAAAGAGTAACGGTATGTTTTCACATATTATGTCATTTCAATGACCTCAATGTTCTGCAATACAGTGACTACAAATAATATACAGGATACTGTATGGGAATCATGCTCAACAATACTGTGTGTGCATGGAAGGTTTTATAGGAAGGGAAGGATTAGATGCACTAGGGATTTGGGTGAGGAAGGGAGGATGGAAGTGCTATGGATGCAGTTCCTAGACTCTAGAGGTAGAAAACTGAGGTTTGAAGTGGTGTGTAGACCACCAGCTCAGTCTGAGGAGTTGGATAGGGAATTGGTGGAACAGATTTGAAGGGTATGTAAGAAGGGGACTGTGGTGATCGTTGGGGACTTTAATCTGCCTGGGGTGGATTGGAGTACACCAGCCACCTCTAATGTCAGGGAGCAGATATTACTGGATGCGTTTCAAGATAGTCTTCTGGTGCAATTGGTTAGTGTGCCAACTAGGTTTCTGAAGGAGAGACTGGTGACATTTCTTGAGGTAAATAGCCTCCAGGATGGGCAGCAACATGGGTTCGTTTCTGTGAGATCTTGCCAGACCAACCTAATAGAGTACTATGACTGGGTTACAAGACAGCTGAATAGGGGCCATGCAGGAGATGTCCTGTATTTAGACTTCAGCAAGACCTTTGGTTTAGTGCCTCACAGGTGGCTGGGGGGGGAACTGAGATCTGTGGGAGTGGGGGTGAAGATGGCTTATTGGATCATGAATTGGTTGAAGGGAAGGCAGCAAAGGGTGATGGTGGTGGTGGGGGGACTCTCAACCCCTAGGCCTGTGACAAGTGGGATGCCTCAGGGCTCTGTGTTGGGTTCAATATTGTTTGGACTGTTCATATCGAATATCTCACATGGAGTCAGGAACAGGGTCAGTCTGTTCACAGATGATACTAAGATGGGAGCAGTAGTGGATGATGTAGAAGGATGGAAAGAGCTACAGGGGGACCTAACCAAACTGCAGGAGTGGTCAGCAAAGCGGCAGCTAGGCTTTAATTAGAAGAAGTGTAAAGTTTTGCACTTCAGGGCAAAGAACCCGAGGAGGGAATACTGGTTGTATTGGGTGAGATTGGGGGTCGCTGAGGAAGAGAAGGACCTGGGCATGTTGATAACAGGGAGTATGAAGAACTCTGCCCAGTGTGTAGCCAGGGCTAACAAGATACTGGGGTGTATTGCAAGAGGAATCTCATCCAGACATAAGGATGTGATTCTGCCCCTCTATAGATCACTAGTCAGGCCGCACTTAGAGTACTGCGTGCAGTTCTGACAATCATACCTGAAGAAGGATATCAGGCTGCTAGAGGGGGTGCTGTGTAGGGTGACAAAAATGATACAGGGGATGGAAGGCAAACCCTACGAGGACAGGTTGAGACATCTGAATTTGTACATCCCGGAGGAGAGGAGGGATCGGGGGGATATGATTGAAACATTCAAGTATGTAAAGGGGTTCAACAAAACTGGCACAGATGGGTTATTTAGGCTGAGGAAGAGAAGGAATACCAGAGGACACAGGCTATGATTGGAAGGGGATAGATTTAGGTGAGAGATGAGCCATTATTTTACGGAAAGGGTGGTGTCGAAATGGAATACCCTACCAGAGGAAGTGGTATCATGTAGGCTGCTGGGCACTTTCAAAAGGACATGGGACAGTGTAAGGGGGGGGGTCTGGGTAAGTAAGAATGAGAATTTGATGGAGGGGGATAGATGGAGAGGAGCAGCTGTGACCTAGTGGTGCTAGCTGCATACTTGAGCAGAATTGATAGACCATAAGGCCTGTTTCTGCTGGCAAATTTGTATATATGTATGTATGTCAATAAGGATCCTGGAGAGCATTGCTTGAGAGGCTTCTTGATTGACATCCAGTAACTAACAGGTATACACAGCACCGTCTGTTTTACATTATCATTCATAGTGCATGTGCATCCAGGTATTTCTGGAAGGGTGTGGGGTCTGACTTCAGTGTTGCTGCACAGCTGAAATAACTGATACTGAATGCGGCAATGGAGTACAGCTGTATCTTTTCCTATTCTTTAAAACAAAAAACAAACAAACAAAAAAAACATGTAACAGGTTGGATAAAGGCAAGCAGCAATTTACCAGCATTCAAACTTGTTGGCCTGCAATAGTAAACTACATTGTGAAGGACTGCAAATGTCTCGATTGGTGCTCACATTGTTGTCTATGTAATCAGCACAACAAACACCATCCATAGACGTCCTGTGTAAATGCAATTATGAATAGCTTTAATTTCCAATGTACATGTCCCAGTACTGTACTAAGACCAGGACATCTATGCACATTCCTGTGGTTGCTTCCCATTTCAGTTGTCATCCTCAGGAAAGCAACGGGAGGTTGTGCATGCACCAAGCAGTGTAAAGGACCGGCAGGAGGGAGGTGGGATCAACCAGATAATATCTAAATATCTCTGCAACTGTAACGTAACAAAATTAAAACACTTGTCAAAAATTATAGTCGGGCCATGCCTAACACCGAGGCATGGCCCAAGTACTGGTGAAACTTTTCCCTTTAACAGTATACAGTCAAGATAATGTTATGACTGACTTACTTCCATGCTTTTCAGTAACTTGCTCCATCTCATAACAACAAATGCTTTCTTGCTGTGAAGGCATGCTCTCACACTTCCCAAAGCAGCATTACTCTGTGTTCCCAGCACAATAATCCTATGTCACAGCTTCTGTATCGGATGATGATGATGAGCTGGAAAGATACTGAGCAGAGTCAAGATCAGGCAACGGTCTCTCTGATTCAAACATGTAAGGTTGAAGTCCACCAGCTGATTGGACGTATGAGAAGTCATCATCGTAGTTGGATTCAGACGACATCTTAAAGAAAATTATTTTGTCATAAAGTACACGCAAAATACATTTCATTTCAAGGTGCAACTGATGATATGAACAGAACAATGTAGAAAACAGTATTTATTTTTGTTTTTATAAATTATTGGTATATAGCTGATGCAGAATACAGGAACAGTAGTTATACACACAATGACAACATACCCCATGCATACATAGGCACAGAGAAATGTCCATTGTGTTTGCAGATAATGATCCTTAGGCCAATCCAGTCTTCCCTTTGTCCCTGCCTTTTCCATTGACCTGAGCTGGTCATAGGTGTTACTTCCTTCCTTTCTTACACTATGTCCGTGCACCTAAACCATGCATGCTGTAAGATTACCACAGTCTTCAACCCCACATCATCTGGCAGGCTGTTGTAGTCAATTGCCACTGTTTTGATGAAGAGGTATGTTTAGACATGTGTGTATTAATCATGCCCCTCTTAGCTTCAAGGAATGCCCCCTGTCATAGTGCCATTGTTCTACTGTTGCAGTGTTCTTCTTCTTTCCTGTCTCCAAAGAACACCCTCCACTTGCAGCTTGTTTACTTGTGTGATGTACTTTTAGGTTTCTATCATGTCCCCTTTTGCTCTCCTCTCTTTCAGGGAGCACAAGTTGACTTACTACAGACTTTCCCCGATTGAGTACTACGTGCAAACACTCACACCCATAGACTCCATACACTCATGCAGTGCATGACACACACCAAAACAATACCCACATGCACTCGCATACAACCTCAGACACCAGTTCAATATGCATCCTCTCATACACAACTACATTATGACGCCATGGAGTCTGTCACACCCACTGACACTATACACAAATGAAGCCTGTCAGACACAATGATCCCATAACCAGACATACCCTGTGACACACACCAACAGCATAACTCATGCATCTAGTCACAACAACAGAACACATACTGACGTAGACTCAGTAATGCACATTGCAACATACCAACTTGCAGCTGGACACACCCAATGACACAATATCCACATGCACCCTGTCACAACCACCAACGCCATACATCATGCATCCAGTGAAAATGGTGAAAACCATACACATGTGCATTCCATCATAACCAATGAAACCATACCAACATGCACCTTGTCATACCTGTTTTTGTGTCATCATTAATAATATTGTCATTTTGTAGTTAAATCTGTTTTACCTAGTTTAATGACTTTAGCACTTGAATGTGGGTTACATACATAAACTTGAGCCTTATCTGTTTACTTTTGCAAGATAGAATGCTTTTATTTCACATTGGGGTACTTGATGTCATGAAATGAACAGGTGGATTTGCACACTGTTTAGAATATTCTAATTGTTATATGACTATTAATGATGTGTTGTATTTAAGGCTCTCCGAGATTGCGTTAAGCCACACCCCTGAGGAAGACTCAGAATGAGTCAAAGCAACGGGACAAGTGGCAGCAGCTTGGGCAGTGCTTGGTGAGCACTAGTGAGTATTGTATTTAATAAAGCAAAACATTTTTTTAAGTGACTTACCACTGCTGTAATTGAATTTAGTTTCTCGAGTGCCATCAGTTTTGGACTTGTGCGTTCATGTATAAGGTAGGCAGCTCCCTTGATGGTACCAGCTGGTTTGTGGATTTGTAGTCCCCTTTACTGTTTTTGCATGCTACATGTACCCTGTCACACCCACTGACATGATACCCACATGGACCGTGTCACACCCACAGACAACATAGCGCAATGCATCCACTTATAACAAAGGACACCATGCAGCACATCACACACAGAAATACAATGGCAATATTCAGTCAGTCACACAAAGACAGAATACCAACATCTATACTGACACACCCACTGACACCTTAAGCACATGAACCCTGTCACACCCATTGACCACACACCCTATGTTGTCCATCACACACACTGACACCATGCAGACATGCACCCTGTCATAATTAATGACACCATACCCACATGGTGACCACCACACACGCTAACACCATAACTGCATGCAGTGTGGTGCACACACCAACCACATACCCACATGTACTCTGTGAAAGACACCAACATTATACCAATATGCACTTGGTCACACACAATGACATGATACACCATGTATATTGCATGCAACCAGAGTTACCTACACAGATGCATACACACATGCAGTCTGTCACCCACTGACCCCCATACTCGCATGCACACTGTCACACAGATTCCATTGCATCCACCAACACTGAACCCATAAACATAAACAGAATGTCACACAGGCAACACACATGCTCCACAGACGACAGTGACAGAGAAGCTATTACTGAAACAATATTTTCATTCTTATTGAAGAAAGACACAATGCAGTTTGGACATGAGGTCAGAGCGCACAGATGAATCTTTATTGACTGTGTTAAAAACAAATAGAAGACATTTGTCTAAACATCAAAATCCTTTAATGAAGACAGTGTATGGATTAAATATATGACGAACATGACAGTTGTATACACAAAGATGCAGACACAACCATAGAAACACACAAACACATTCAGTATATGAGACACAGACACAACATACCTCATACAGTCTGTTGCAAGTAGAGATGCAGCGAAATTAAATTCCGCCTGCGAAGTGAACGTGAAGTGGCCACTTCGCATTATCATCACGCTATGCGAAGTGGCCATTGGAAAGTGCTTACTTCGCTTTGTTATTATGAATTTGCATTGTTATTCCACCTTAATGTAAAGTAAGGCAAAATGACAACAGTATAGGCACTTTAGGCAGCCCCCCCACACATCACATGGCTTACAGTACTGTAAGTCACATGCTTAAGCCAGGCAGGAAGGAAGGAAGTGAGTCATACAAGCAGATACTTTCACTTTCTCCTTTGCAGAGGTAGAGAGAGGAAGCATTTTGTGTAGGAGAGGAGAGTTCATGTCACCAAGTTTCTTTCTTGAGCAAATTCCAAAAACACAAAAGCTTTTTTTAAAAGCGAAGTCTTTGGGTTTTTTTGTACTGTTTTGTTAGTTCTTTTTGGTGACCGATTTCTTTGTTTTATAAGTTTTGTTTTGTGTGTGTGTGTGTGAAGTCGCTCATCGCGTCGGAGAGGGAAGGAGTGTTTTTTTGTGTGATGGACCAGGGTCAGTATGTGGCCCATAGCTGGAGGGGAGTTGCGCACATGTGGGGGTCATAGCCGGGTGGTGTTGGACCACTCCAGATTCTTTGGTCCTGCCTCCCCACCTCTGGAAGCAGCAGCACCACCAGTGCCACTGCCACATCCACCAAGTCTGCCACCATCACCACCAGTAGCAGCTGCAGAACCTCCAGCAGCACCACCTCTACAGCAGCAGGTGGAGCCCCAGGTGCGTGACCATGCTGCCAGCACTGCATCTGCCCCTCCTGTGCCTAGTCCCCCTGCAGCTCCCCAGTTTGACAGTTTTTAAACTGTGTTGGGTGGACAGCAGCCTTGTAGTGTGTCTGCTTTGTGGTGTGCAGATGCGCCGTGGCCCCCGGGGGACAGATCTGGGGACTGGGGGCCAATGCACACATATGCTGAACCACCACAAGGTGGAGTAGCAGGCTGCCACTGAATGGCCCAAGCTTCCACCTGCTGGCCCTTCTGTGGCAGTGGCAGAGGGTGCTGCTGTTGTGCATCACTGCAGCAGGAGGAGGGCCACAGCAGCAGCTGCTCCACCACAACTTCCACCACTGCCACCAGCGCCACCCTTACCACCACCACTACTTGGTTCCCCCACCCGCACCAGTGGACCCCACAATGCCTGCAACTCAGACAGACATGGCATTTTTGTGGGCCACAGTGGAGGAAAATAATGAGAGGGTGGGTGCTCTCCAGCAGCAGGTGGAGCAGATAGAGCAACACCAGTTACAGATTGTGTAGATGCTCCATCTGCTGCTGGAATATCAAGGTATCGCCCATTAGCTTTTTTTTTTTCAGCACACCTCCCCCCCAGTGCTGTAGTGTTTTGTCTTTTGTTTATGTTTAATAACAGACAGAAGGAAGGCTACAGTATTAGTTTAAAGGGAAGCAGTCAGCAACAGGAGGTCCTGCCCCCTGCAAGGCTTACCCTCCAGTTAAGCCTTTTAAGTATGTTGCAGCATTTTTCTCATGCCACAACATACTTTATTTTAATAAAGAAAAGTCAGTGACCCGGAAGTATGGCAGACGCTATGGGGTCTCCATTATGTGTAAAGGTGCAACGGAGATGCACCATGTGCTTCAATATAAAAGTATTGAAGAGCAAGGTGTGTCACAACCACACCTTTCCTTTACACATAATGGAGCCCCCATAGCGTCTGCCATACTGCTGGGTCACTGACTTTTCTTTATTAAAATAAAGTATGTTGCAGCTTGAGAAAAACACCGAAGCAAACTTAAAAGGCTTGAGGGGGGCAGGAGCTCCTGTTGCTGACTGCTTCCCTTTAAATATATGCATACACATACAGACATACATGCTCCTTATTGCCCTGTTATTATAATCCAGTGCCTCAGTAATGTTTACTTTCGGTTGTGGCGTGGTTGTGGAAAAGCTGGTGTGAGCAGTGCAAGTATGATGTGCTAAATTGCATGTGTGCAGTCAGTGTTGTTTCCTGTGTGTGTGTGTGTGTGTGACATCAGACATTGTCCAACTTCTTGCAAACATATACATGCTGATTTGTTGCAGTGTTTATGGTATAAAGAATAGAGATAAGAATAACGTATGTTTTATTGTCACCATCATCATCAGCGGACTAAGTGATATGATATTTTTCAGAGGTGTCTGGCCAGTGTGCACCTTAGTGGCATACTGGACACATGACTTTTAGGAGAGCATGTGTTTATTGTGCTAAGATCTCTGCAAAGTCATGTGTGCACTGTGAGTGACTGAGGTGCACAGTGACCCGATACCTCTACAAAAAATATCATATCACTTACACCACAGGTGCAGATGGTACAAATAAAATATATGTCATATAGTCTTTCTTATATTTATTCTTTACATACTGCAACAAGTCACACCATATATATGGGCTGGCAGTATAGCCCAGAGGTTAGAGGAATGAGGTGTGAATGAGCATGGTACATCCAGCAGACCAGATCTGAGTTTGATTCTCATTACCTCCACTTGCATAGTATGTGACTCTGAGCAAGCCACTTAACCACCCAGTGCTCCCAGGTCACCCCTGAAAACAGGCACTTGTGCCTAGTGGGCCTTACCTGGTTACCAAAGACTAAAATAAAAATTAAAAATAAAATATATATGCTTGCATGAAGCTGGACAATGTCTGCACACACAGGAAAGAACACTGACGGGACACATGCAGTTTAGCACAACATACTTGCACTGCTCAGTCCTGCTTCTTGCAGAACACTTCATGAGTCCTGATACAAAATAAACATTACTAAGGCTCCAGAAATATTTCTTTTTTGAAATAGACATTAAAGCAGCAGTGCAACAATCTGGTGAACATTTTGACCTATACTTTTTATGCTATTTTACTTTGCCACTTTACTTACCTCCTGACTTGTATGATACCACTCTTTCCAGTATTTGAGTCTGCTTTATTACTTTTTTTCCATGTCTGAAATAACAAAAGAAGCACTCCTCCTTTTAATACGATGCAGACCAGGTCTTCGTCGGTGTTTTTCTCCATCAGTTGTTTATACATTACTTCTGTTGTAAAATTAACAATTATGTACCAGGCAGTGTTTCCTGACCTCACAGAACAATATTTGTTGAAAAACAGCTGCAAATAGTGATGAAAACCTGGTCAGAGCCATATTAGAAGGCATGCTCCTTTTTTTTTCAGACATGAGAAAAAGTAGTAAAGCAGACACAAATTATGAAAAGAAGGGTATCATGCAAGTCAGGAGGTAACTAGTGGCTGGCAATCTAAAATAGCATAAAAAAGTATAGGTCAACATTTTCACCACATTGTTGCACTACTGCTTTAATTTATAATATAAGTATGACATTATGTGCTCACAATCACAACACACAAAATGCAACTAACTGTCTTGTGTCCAGAAAATTCCCAAGTGCTGACGAAGTGAAATGGGAACATTACACCACATGCAAAGCCCCCCAGAATGTATTGCGCAGTCACTCATGCACGCAGTGTTGAGTACTTGATGAGAAATGTTGGTGTTGAAATTGGAAATAGAATACTCTCAAGCCAATGAAGGTAAGTATTTTTTTTTGGGGAGTATATTTGCAAATAGGTCTCATTAATGGTTTATTATTTGGTTATTTCTTCACAGATTTCATCGGCATCCTTCTCCAGTCTGGTAATGATGAGGATGATCATCGACTGAAACAACTTCTGCATGTTGCATGTCTGCCCCAGCCGGGGGCATGGTGTTGAAGAAGTTCTTTGGATAAGGCAACTATGACACAACTAAGCATCTGAAAGTTTCCAAAAAAAAGAAATGAATGACTTATTACAACTTGATTGCAACAGTAAGACATTATGTTTAAGCCATGGCTGTTCCACAGGTATCTGGATTTACACAGATAGCAAGCTGTCCCACTGCAATCATCAGATCACAATTTAATTTAGTACCAGGCTGTGTAACAAATACACTGTGTCAGTGTCCCTGAGCCTCAACTCCAGTTACATTTTAAAACCACATCTTGTCAAGTAACACAACCTGGGTCCAACTTTTTCAACACTGTCATGGCTGCACAGCTGCAGATTTGGAATACAGTGCATGATATGTTGCAGAAATATTTTCTGTGATGTACATCGCCTAGTTTATAAATCATCAGTCGAATTTGTTGCAGTCTTATGAAAAAAAAGGAACATATGAAATAACACTGATACACTTACCAGTATGGATTGGAAATGGATATCCCATAGGTTCCTGTAGACAGTTGTACCATTGATACAGACCTTCAGCGAAGGAGAGTCATTTATTGTTAACCTGTAAAAAAAACAAAATAAGTTGACCATATGTGTTTGACCATTGCAGCTCAGAAAAGCAACACAAAACAAAACATACAGCTAAAGGAAGTTGAATAGTATGAAAAACATTAGGGCACATACTCACTTAATAGTTTTAATAGTAAGAACCCTTGTGGCTGTGGCTGATGCATGTGGTCTCCTGTTTGACTCCCTCTGCCTTAGCATGGTCAATGTAATGGAAAAACATTGTCACAATGGCACTGGTGGTGGGTGGTGGTGGTCATAGTTGTTGCACATGATGATATTCCCTCTCACATCTTCCTGCATCTCATGGTGGTGGCAGTGGCGAACAGCGGTCTTATGGTGGTGGTACTCCAGGGGGACACACAGTCACATTCCCTATGGTGGCAGTGGAGAACAGCAGTCTTATGGTGGTGAGAGTCCGAGGGGCAGGATATACTGTGCTCTGTGTTATAAATGTGATGACGTGACATATGGAATTTGAGTCACTATGAGTGGAACAGTGATTTAACTTTATAAAAAAGAGAACATGTTTCAATACAAGACATGTGACAGCCTTTTAACCACTTAAGCTAAAACCTGCCAACATTAACCTCATCATCATTCATCATCATCCTCAGAAAGAAAGCTGCCTTCACAGTCTTCTATGTCTAAATTCTGACCACAGGAAAATTATTTCTCCATTGTTCATACTAAGGTTCATACTAAGGTTAGAAGAAAGAGCTAGTAGGCCAAAGCCCATAATGCTCCTATGCTAGGCCATAGAGTAGAATGTTAAGTCATGCCCAGACATAATTAGTTTGTCGAGACGATGTTTAAAAAATCTCTTTAGTATTACTTGTTACTACATCAGATGGAAGTCTATTCCAAGGCCCAATAGTTCTTACAGAAAAGAAAAACTTATGATTATTGTGTTTAAAAGATTTACCAGTTAACTGGAGGACATGACCTCTAGCATTATGTATTGATGACTTAAAAGAAAATCCTAACTCAGTCATGATATAGGGGTCATGAATAGTGTCCATATAGGAGGAGAAGGTCACATCTAATGCGTCTGATAGTAAGAGGCATTAGTTTCAATGTATCCAACCTAAACTCATAAGATGAGGATTCGAGACCAGATATTTTTTTAGTGTATTTTCACTGAACCCTTTCAAGAGAGTGACTCTCTGATTTTTTAAAAGGACACCACAACTGTGAAGCATATTCAAGATGGGGATGGACACAGGACCTGAATAGGGGTAACAACACCTCCTGATCTCGAGATCTACTATTACGTAAAATAGACCAAATCATTTTATTAGATGTACTAATAACCGAATGCATATGCTTGGAATATGTTAAGTCATCTGAAATGTTTATACCCAAATCCTTCTCATCATTAGTGGCACACAATGGTAAATCGTCCAGAATATATTGGAAATTTAAATTATTAGAACCCAAATGCATTACTTTGCATTTTTTGGAGTTTAACTTCATGCCCCATTTATTAACCCAGATACTAATTATATCAAGATCATGCTGAATACAAGATATTTGGTCTAAATTAGAACATGGTCCTCCGATCTTCACATCATCTGCATATTTAATTGTAAATGAAAGACAGGAATTAGTTAAATCAGATATAAAGCCTGAAAATACAGGGCGAGAACCGAGCCTTGTAGAACACCACTTAAAACTTTACAGAGTTAGAAAATGCCCATTAATCATCACCTTTTGAGTTCTGTTTGAAAGCCAATTATGAATCCATGTAATTATATGACTCTTGATACCAAGACCTGGAGTTTTGAATTAGAGCCCAGTGTGGCATGGTGTCAAAAGCTTTACTGAAATCAATAAAGATAATGTCACAGGCTAACGAGTTATCCAAACAAGAACTAAATGTTCATAAAAGCAGAGCAAATTTGTCAGACAGCTTCTACCCTTCTTAAAGCCATGTTGTTCCAAATCAGATGCATCAATAATAGGGCATAATATCCTTTAGTAGACTTTCTAACACCTTACATATGGATGAAGTCAAACTAATCAGCTGATAATTTTCCCATAGATGTTTTGATCCCTTCTTATGTATTGGTACCACAAACGCCTCTTTCCATTCACAAGGGATAAAATTATATTGTAAAAAAGGTCGAATAAAAGTTTGAGTGGAAAGGCAATATGTTTAGATAATAGGTAAAGTAAATGCCCTGCTATATTGTCTGGGCCTGAACAAAATTTACCTTTTAGTAAGTGTAGTTTTTTAAGAATAGACTCACCGGAGAATGTGATAAAAGTATCTGATGGTGAAATCATAGGTACAGGTGATTGAACTTCTGATGCAGAAAACTTTACAAAATTCATTATTAAATACATCAGCCATGGCTTTTGGCTCATGGATAAGTATGTTTTCTGTTGTAAGAGGCCCCACCACACTTGGACTTTTCCTGAGGGAGTTTATATAAGAGTAAAATTGTTTGGAATTAGACTTACTAGCTGTTGTTGCCAATTTCATTTCCCATCTAGATTTGGCCCTACGGATGACTAATTTATACTTTCTACTTGACTTTAAATAGGATTCCCAATTAGAAGTTGTCCTATTCTTTAGGTAGTTATGATGTTTTTAATTTTTTATATTTATTAAACGTTTTATGTTTTTATTCATCCATCTAGGAGTCTGTCTCCCATTAGAATTCTTATTTTTTGATGGAATATAATTATCACGAAGAGTCGAAATAAGTGATTTGAAAAGTACCCAACTTTGATATAAGGACTGGTTTAAAAAAAAGATAACCAGTTTATTTTTTCAAGGTATAGATTGATACTGTGAAGATCAGCTTTGTCGTACAGGTATATAATTGAAGAACTAGTATTAAAGACAATATGTCTCTGCAAGTTAAATAAAATAGAATTATGATCACTGCTGCCAACTGGTGATGAAATATACACATCCCTAATATCTAAGATGGTACTACTCAGAACAAGATCTAATATATTATTACCTATGGTTGCAGAAGTTATCCATTGCTGTAAGTCCAATTCCGAACAAGTGGACAAAAATTTATTACTAATACTGCTAGATGTTGTGAATGACTGCCAATTTATATGTGGGACATTGAAATCCCCTGTAATAATAACATAACCCATTTGAGTAGCTATTTCAAATTCGGAAAGAATGGCATCCATAATTAAACTAGATGAATTTGGGGAACATAACATGTCCCAAGAATAATAAAATCATGTTTGGATAGGAAAATTTTAAGCCAAAGACTCTCAGTCGGGAGGTTATGAATTTTTATAGAACTAGAAATATTGACTGAGTTGATTTTATTGTTAATAAATGAGGCAACACCTCCACCCTTTCTTTCACTTCGATTTAGATAGTAAGAGATATATCCAGGAGTTGCTTGATCCAGTGGGAGTTATAATCACCCCATGTTTCACAAACCGTAATAATATCAAAATACTTATTCAAATCACAGTTTGTAACTCATCAATTTATGTGTCAAACTTCGCATTAAAACTAAGAAACTGTAATTGTTTACTGGAGACTTTATAAGAGTGAGACAAAGAGGTGTGTACATTTGCATTCCCCCTCCCCCCATTATTTAGTTTAAATTTATGTTAATTGTAGATTGGAATTGTTGACTCAGCAATACATTCCCTAGTTTGTTAAGATGCAAGCCGTCAGGACAGTAAAGCTCAGATCTATCAGAGAACTCTTCCCAATGGGTCATGCACTGAATATTCTGTCGTAAACACCATTGCCTAAGCCAGTTGTTAATAATTTTAATTTTATGATTAAGAAACCGGGAGTACCGTGGTATGGGTAGAATCTCTGAAAAAATAATATCACACCCGAGAACAATCATTTCATTAGTCATAGAAACATAGGCTAATTTGATATTCTGAACAGAGTCCCTGTAGATGTTGTTGGCTCCAACATGGATAATACACAGTGGATTTATGTCTTGAGAACTAATAATATTATCGACCATATATGTTAGATCTGAGATCCTAGCACCACTAAAACTAGAACAAGTTCTATTATGTTTGTCAGGCTCACATAAAACCCTATCCAGATGTTTAACTAAGGAATCACCTAGAACAAATATTTGTCTGGTATGTGAATCATCAGTATTAGGAGACACATAGGGTGCCTCTTCACCAGTTTGAATAGTAGCAAAATCAATCAAAGGAATATCAGTCGTGGAATTAGGTGGTGGAGTTGAAGAATTTGGCATATCAACCATGACTTGGGAAGTGTTTTTAGAATTTAATCCTTCATTAGGGGACTCAATAGGAATACAATTAGAATCGACAGGGGCAGTGGACAATGGGTCAAAGCTATTATGTAGTCAAATGTTAAAATACTCAGCCTTTCTCCTTCTTTTTTTAGTAGCTTTAGACCCTTGCACATTATACCAAGTTGTATCTTCTATGCTGTTTACCAAACTGTGCTCATCTTCTCTAGCTCTTTTTTTAGAGACATCAGATGGATAAATCACTGAACTTCTCATAGTAGCGTGATTATTCACACTAGATATTATTTTGTCAGAAGGGATGCTGTAAGTAGAGGTAGAGGAAGTCTCATTTAAAGGGATATTTGTTACATGTAAAGCATCTTGAATTGTTATAGGTTCAGAATCATTTCTTGATTCGAATGCCAATATCCGTTTATAGTATAAGCTATTCTCACATTGTAATAGAATGTTGTCAGTACATTATGCACATTGAAAGGGAAGATTTTCAGCAATGTCAGCTGATAGGATAAACATATAGCAAGATGTGCATTGTATACCTGTTTCCCCTTTAGTAGTGGTTACAAACACATTAATATTGCTTGGTAGATTTAAGGAGGATGCCATTACCATGTGTTAGAGGTGAAACAACAGAACCACGTAATGTAATAGTACTCACAAGTATAAGTGAAGGTGACAACACGGCTGTAATTATTCCTCCTAACACCACTATACGCTTAACCGCGTGCTGAGCGTGCATGTCTTAGCGCCGTCTTCATGTGCACGGGTGCGCCACGCCCTGCTCACTTGCTCCGCCCTGCTCGCATGAGAAGTGCAATAAATGGAGAAGAGGACCCAATACTCAAACAAGGTTACAGAGCCCTCAAGATTTGATGTTTTAATGCCCTTTAAAACTCCATGAAAACCACTCATCGTGGAGCTGGTGGAGTATAAGTATGTTAGTCCCCAAATTAAAAATAAAAAGTTCCTTTTTGAACTGTAGTTCTCAAGTCTGGTCAAAAGAACTATAGTCCCTCTTCCTGCTTCCTGACAAAATGTCAGCAGGACTCAGTCACACACTCGTAGTATGCACAAACACAAACACAGAACAGAATCACAGTATTTTTTAAAATAGCTTGTAGTTTTAAAGTAAAGAGCCTGCAGATAGATCCACACACTGCTTAGGTTTAAAAATGGCAGAACAGAACAAACAAACCAGGAGGTTTAAATAGGACATCATGACCCGGAAGTACTCAAACAAGGTCACAGAGCTCCTCGAGATTTAATGTTTTTAATGCCCTTTTAAAACTCCACGAAAACCACTCATGCATGGAGCTGGTGGAGTATAAGTGTATGCTAGTCCCCAAATTAAAAATTAAAAGTTCCTTTTTGAACTGTAGTTCTCGAGCCTGGTCAAAAGAACTACAGTCCCTCTTCCTGCTTTCTGTCAAAATGTCAGCAGGGCTCAGTCACACACTCATAGTAGGCACAAACACAAACACAGAACAGAATCATAGTATTTTTTAAAATAGCTTGTAGTTTTAAAGCAAAGAGCCTGCAGAGAGATCCACACACTGCCTAGGTTTAAAAATGTGTTATAATCTACACCAGTGGTAGGCCTTTTCATGCTGTCACTGCCACCAGGTTGGTCCTTTTCTTCAACATCAGCAAAACCATGAGTATGCCAGGGTACGAATACTGAGGTTGCAGTCTGAGCTGGAATGTGCCTCTCATTTATTTTTATGAATGTCAGCAAAATGACATTTGCAGGAGAGAGGATTGTACAACGATCCCGAGCTATTGCACCTGCTGAGCTGAATACCCTCTTGACACTCACACTGAAGGGCGGGCATGTCAGGTACTTCAGTGCCACAGCGGTCAGCTCTGGCCTATCACTGACCTTTCCACTCCAGTATAAAAGGGGATCATCAGTGACTGACAAATACCTGTTTTCAGACACATATGACTCAACCATTCTCTGTGCTGCTCTAAGTCCAGTGGTTGATGCATCATCCTCTTCTCCAGAATCAAGCCTTCCAAAAGTGGGATAATGCCAACTGCTGTTGATGACAGACCACCTGGAACTACAGTCCTCTTTCCCACACAGGATATGCCTTATACTACTCTTCCAGGTTCACCTTCAGCCTGATTATGCTGCTCAGGCTTCCTGACCTTGGCACATGACTTCTGTGCCCCATAAACCAAGCACACCAGTTGCCCACTGACATTTTTTACCTGTTCAGGCCCACCCTCCAGTACTGAGGCAATTCCACGTTTGTATCATGGGTCCAACATTGTTGCTATTGCAAAGTTTTCACTATGCTAAATGCTCAAGATGTGATGATTCTGGTCGAATACTGTCAGCATGTGTTTCAGCAACACACATCTAGCACTGTCTCTGGCAACATCAAGACTATGCTGTACATTCACCAATGTCTGCCTTAGCACCCACAGAAGTGGAATTGATTGGCTAATGGAGGCAGACTCACCACTCACTGCCTGTGTGGCATGTTCAAAAGGCCTCAAGATTCTTATTACAGAGTCCATGAGGCGTCACTGTTCAGTCGTCATAGACATGGAGGCCCTGGAACTGTCACGGCTAGTGCACATGACAAGATATTCTGAGATGGCTTTGTACTGTTCATACAACCTCTCTGCCATGTATAAAGTGGACTTCCAGCTTCAAGTGGTGCTGTAGGAGGCTGTTTCAGATCTGCAACTGCTGAAGTTGGTCATGGGCCTTTGCAGAGCATGATAAGTGAGAACAGATATGGCGTGCAACTGTCAGCATTTCCTTTATATTAGGGTGCTGCAGAAACTCCTGCACCACAAGATTTAAACAGTGGGCCATGCATGGAACCCAAAAAAGCCACTATTCATGATGCATTTCACCACATTTGACCCATTGTCACTTGCTGTGAACCCAGCTCTCAGGGACAGGGGATTCAGCCACTTATCAGTTTCATTCAGTGCCACATCCAACATGTTTCCACCAGTATGTGAACAGGTCACATTGCACATAGCAATTGTTGCATGCTGTCGAATTCCTGGAAGATTGTTACCATGACACTCTACCTTACTGCACTGATTATTCACACTACCAGCAGCACAAGCAACCCCTGGCACCTGCGACCAGTGTCCAGTTATACACAAATATGAACTCCCCACTGTTTTGCCACTTGTCCACATACCCATACTTAAATGGATGACTGGAGAGGAGGAATGTTGAAGGGTATGTTTTACTGAGTCGGACACAGTACAGTACAACTTGGAGACAGCACGGGTCGAAAAGTATGTCCTGGATGGGACTTTCCATTTTGGACAGGCACGTGCAGCAAACTGCAGGAATACAGAATTCTCCACAAAGGAGAAGGGCAAAAGATCAATTGCCAGCATTTCAGTTACAGCAGCATTAAGTTCATGTGACACTGTATGATTGGGTGGGTACTTCAGCTTATGCGTAAAAACACTCTGTAACGTGGGCTGACTTAAACGTTTTACAAGGGGTGTGATGACAAATGGTTCTGCTCTGCGAATAGCAGGGGGTGGAGTGTGGCTGTGTAATAAAGATGGTTACACAGGTGATGACAAACCCAGAAATGCAGTTATTTTCCCAGATTTACCAACAGGGGTTGATGTGCCACTGGCACTAGACATACTGCATTGACCACCACCACCACCACCACCACCAAAACTGCTACTCTCACCACCATTGGATAAGACTTCAAAATCATTCTGCTCTTCCAACTCATAATGCCTATAGTAATCCTCTGCTGTTATTTCATCACTGCTGCACACATTTAATTTTCTACTTGATGCTACAGTCATGGAAAGGGATACCATGCTCATTATGGTTGATGACAAGGATGAATGCTCCACTGTGGTACAGGTATTAGCTGCCATCTTGTGCTGAGGCCACAGTGCCATGTGCCTATTCTTAAGATGTGTATGTTGTCCCCCTTTGCCCAGATGGCTCCCCTTTTTACCTCGACTCACACGTACATGGCAAACCTGGCAGATTGCAACTGACTCATCATTTGCATCTTCCACAAAAAATTCCCAAACAAGGGATTGTGATGCTCTAGTTTTAACATGTCCCCCTTATGCTGCTTATTGGACTTCATTTTTTTAAGTCATGAAGTGGGGGGTGTGCTACATGACTTTTCAGGCAGGACACACTTGGACTGCAACTGACCACCACGACTACCTATCATTATTACTGGGTCATCATCATCAACTGAAACTGGTAAATCACAACTTTTTACCGGAGGGGGAAATGCAAACAGACCCAGACACAACCACCTTGAGTTTCTTTTTCTCCAGTTCCCAACAGGGGTCACTGACATCATCATCATATTCATCAACATCAGCCACATCTTCTGCTTGGATGCTGGCATATGGACTGCATGTTGCAACCACAGCAACATCATCATCATCAGCACCACCATCACCTGAAATTTTTTCACCACACTGTGAATCACTGTATGGCAAATGAATGACCTGAACCATGATGGAAGAAATGTCACTTTGTGTGCTATCGTTGACATGATGATCAGAATCCTCATGTTCAGTTACTGGGATGTTACTGGGGAGTATGACATCATCTACACTGTCACTCACTGGCACTGCTTCACACTCCACTATATTTTTGGACACGGTAAACTGGTCAGAAGTGGAACTTGAGGCAGCAATACTCATACCACCACCAGCAATGCACTAACACCACCAGCTGGGACAACATCATCTCCTCCAATTATGAGTGAAGCTACTGATTGCACTGTAAAAAACATTGATAGAGAAATACCTTTCCTCACATCAGCAATGCACTTCTGCGACTGCGTATTACTACTACCACACCCACAGTCAATCTTACCACTGGCAGCAGTGCCATGGCGAGAAACAGCTTTGCTTGCACATCTCTTTGCAGGCATTTTGGGGGATCAACAGGAATATTCTAAACAAATTTGATTTTGGAACATTCACTCTGGGTGAGGGCCAGGGGGGATGGTGACACTGGATGTGAAGCCAAAAAAACAACTGTGGCTTCAACAACAGATACAGACACAAAGTCACAACAAGTTCAACAACACCTTAACTAGCCAGTGGTGTTCTCAAGTCACAAATAATCCAATCTGAAAAAGAATATCTGTTGCCAGTGGGGGGGGGCACTGACTGCAGATTACTGCAGAGCAAAACCAAGAAAAGATACCACAATGGCAGTACAAAATCATGCAGCTGCAGTGGATAGCAGGTTCACACTGCTGCACCTGCAATTACACTGTGGCACAATAAAAGGTGTATTATTTGATGTCACATCACACACCACACACACACTCACACACAGAATTTGGCCCCAATCCTAGAAAAGAATTGCCTGGCACAACAGCACTTATGCCAAGTAGAATGTTGCAAGTAGCAACTTACGCCAGCAGTTGCGACTTGAGCTATTCTACAAAGTGGCCTGCGACATGTCACAGACCGCTTCCGCTGAACAGCTGATATGCCGGCAGTTACGCCATAAGCCCCCTGCGACATGGCGCTAGGAGATTTATAGCAGCAGTTGCACCCCATTCCAGAAGGGCAGCAACAAATTCCCCAATGTAGAGATTCTACAAGAACCCCCGGAGGAGAACCGGCAATGTAAGTTACACCTGCATTTAGCTGGTGTAACTTAAATCCATCTTCTGAGGGTCCGGTAGAACCCGGTCCATGTGCCCTGCTCCCCATGCCCAGACCTCTTCTGTTGTTGCCCCCATGGGCATCGCACCCCCGCCCCATCCCACATTCAGTACATGCCCCCCCATACCCCCCACACAGTAATAGTCCTCAGGGCTACCCACCCCTTGCCCTGACTCCTGTGAAATCAATGCCCCGCAGGGCTGCCCACACCTCCAGCCCCAAATCCCCCATTGTAAAATGCCCCACAGGGAGGTGCTGTCATCCCCCCACCTGTGCCCTGACCCCAGAGTCGTCAGCCACAAATGCAGCAAATAACCTGATAAGCCCTGGTAGTCTAGTGGCCCCCCCACCCAGCCATGCAAGCCCAGCAATCAACCTCCCACCCTTCCCCAGCTGGCAACTGGCACAGCCCACCTCTCACCTCCATGGCCAGCTGCCGACTGAGTTATTTTGGAGTGCTACTGGAAAGACGTGCTCAGATATTAATTTCTGAGCGTGTCTTTCCAGTAGCGCTTTTACAAAACTCAGTCAGCAGCTGGCCATGGAGGTGAGAGGTGGGCTGTGTCAGTTGCCGGCTGTGGATGGGTGGAGGGGTGCTAGGTAGGCTGGCATGGCTGGGTGGGGGGTTGGGAGGCCACTAGACTACCAGGGCTTATCAAGTTATTTGCTGCATTTGTGACTGTTTACTTGGGGGTCGGGGCATGGGTGGGGGGATATCAACCCCCAACAGCCCTAGGTAAAGGGCATTGCAGTGGTCAAGGTGGGAGATAATGAAGGCGTGAACCAACGTTGGAAGATCATCAGGAGGAACCAGATGTTTCACCCGGGCGATATTTCTCAGATGGTAAAAAGAAGTTTTAACAACTGCTGACACCTGTAATTTCATGGTCAGACATTCATCAAACATAACGCTCAGGTTCCGTACCTGGTTTGAGGTGGCTAGCTGAACACCTCCAAGCCACAAGCCCGAAGGTGAACCTACCAGCACACCCGCCTCATGACGACCTGGGTTCACAACCAACACCTCAGTTTTATCAGAGTTCAACCTCAGCCAGCTCATATTTATCCAGGCCTGGATATCAGTCAGACAGCTGTTGAGCACCGAGACAGCATCATCTTGTTCGGGGACAAAAGACATGTATAGCTGAGTATCATCTGCATAGCAGTGAAAACTCAAGCCATACCATCTAATAATCACTTCTAACGGCAGCATATACACTGCAAACAACATGGGTGCCAAAATGGATCCCTATGGAACCCCACAGGGCAGGGAGAATGGAGCTGAGGTACAAACCCCAGACACCACTTTCTGAGTCCTACCCATGAGGTAAGATTGAAGCCATCTGAGGACAGTCCCTGACAGTCCACAGATAAGCTGCAGGTGATCCAAAAGCATACCATGGTCCACAGTATCAAATGCTACAGAGAGATCAAGAAGGATTAAGATGGAAGTGGTCCTTCGGTCTCTCGCTATCAGGAGGTCATTTAGTACCCAAACAAGAGCCATCTCAGTACTATGTCTCTTCCTGAAACAGGACTGGAGAGAATCATAGATATTGTGGCTGGTCAAATGGTCCTCCAGCTGTAAAGCCACCACCTTCTCGATAACCTTACCCAAAAAGGGAAGGTTAGAGACCGGCCTGTAGTTTGTAAGATAGTCGGGATCCAATGAGGGTTTCTTAAGGAGGGGCAGAACCACAGCCTCCTTAAGGGGAGCTGGAAAAATTCCCCTCTCCAAGGATAACCAGACTATCTCTGCAAGGACCGGGCCGATGACATTGACACAGCCAACAAGCAAGCGCATCGGGCCCGGATCCAAACTACAGTTGGTAGGACGTAAAGTCTGGATAACCATCACAATATCACTGATTGTAGGCTGGCCAAAGTCACACCACTCAAACCGGGCGTCTGACATCTCCTGTCGACCACTGCTACTCCCTAGAGAAAGGATCAGGCGGATATCAGACCTGATTGCGGCAACCTTATCCACGAATAATCGAGCAATCTCCTCACACTGCTTTTGTGAAAAAGCATTTCTGGGCTGAACACCAGTGGATTGCACAATCTGTCCGCAGTCCGGAAAAGCTGAGCTGGTCAATTCTGCAAGACAGGAATTCTGCCTTCTTATGGGAGATTGTTGATTGATAGACAAAATAATGGTCCATCAAATGAAGCCTGTCACAAACCAGGCTGGACCACCACATTTGCATCTCTAGCCTTCGTCCAACTCTCCTCAACTCCCTCAGGTCCTCATCAAACCATGGAGACCTAGGGCGAAGGGAGAGTGGATGAACATGAACAGGAGCAGTGGAATCCAGGGCCTCTGTCACTGCCCTATAATAGGAAAATACAAGATCCCCTGGATCCACGCATTCCCTCGGCAAGCCCGATAGGTCAAGCACCGCCATCAAACCATCTGGGGATACACCCCTCAAAGTGCGGTACTCAACCATCTCCATAGGGGCAGACCTCTTAGGAGGGATCTCAAAACTGAAGCTGATGGTATGATGATCCAACCATCCAACTGGTTCCATCACCAAGTTGGATATCTCCATTCCCAGTAGAAACACCAAGTCCAATGAATGACCACCAATGTGGGTCGAGGAGGAAACAACCTGTGTGAGGCCCAGTAAACTCATTAACTGGAGAATGTCTTGTCCAAACTAAGAGAGTTCATAGTCGACCCAAGCATTGAAATCCCCAAGGATCAGCCATCTATGTGGTCCCAATGTTAGGTCGGCGATGAAGTCTGTGACTTCCTGCAGGAAAACTTTCCCGCCTCCTGGTGGACGGTAGACGAGATGAATCCTGCACCCCACACCCTCACCCACGATACATTCAAAGGAGTTGGTGGTTCCCACTGAAATTTTCCTCAGGTTCAGTTCTGATTTAAAACAAAGGGCCACACCCCCACCCCTACGATCGATCCTTGGGCGGTGTATCACCGAGTACCTGGGTGGAACCGCTGAAGCCAAAACAGGGCCAGCATTTCCATCCAACCAGGTCTCGGTGATGCAAGCCAGGTCAGTTGAATTAACAAGATCTGCAATTATAGCATTCTTGTTTTTAATCGACCTGGCATTGTATAACACTGCCGAGTTCGATGAGCAGCCAAGGAAGACCGAGTTTCCTGGTTGCAATAGGCAGAACCCTTGGGTATGGGAACCAGACAGGGAGAACCCCTTTCCTGGACCTATTTCACCCCAGGGCATCTCCTTGTCTCCACTATTCCAATCCGTCCACTCCTCTCCATTCCCCTGGCAGGCCGAGTCCCCACCCGAACCCTCCTTGCTATTCCCAAACCCCTACATCATCTATACACCTCTGGGGACAAAGGGGGGCAAAAAAGGCGGAGATCTCTCAGCCTGGAGGGGGAATAATGCCTTACTGTCAACCCTGGCCAACACATTTCCTAAAACAAATAACCCAAACTAAATAATATATGACCACCCCAAACAACACAATCTATAACAAATACAAATACAACCCCCACCCCAAAACAAAACTAACTAAAACAAAACACAAAAACTTCACTAAAATAAAACCAAACTTTAAAAGTATTGCCCTAACCCCTGTATACTGGATTAGAGACCTCTGCACAGATATTAAAGTTATTTCAGTCCTTCTTCCTACAGTGTCATTGTAAGGCATTCTCACTGATCTACAAAGTCCAAAAGTGTAAAAGAAAAAAGAAAAATAAAAATAGAAAAATAAGTTCAAGCCCTCTCACTGCTTGAACAAATTTATAAAACGTAAAACAAACAATAAATCAGAAAAATAAACATAAAAGTCAAAGTGCGGACCCCAGGTCCTCTCACCACCAGGTTCCACCGTGTAAGCCCCAGTAAATCATAGAACGTAGAATAATATTATTCTTTTAAGTGCAGACACTCCAAAGTCCAGAGCAAGAGAGAGATATAATGTATCATACGAATAAGTCAATAAGCACCTCCACTCTACCAATCTACCATCAAGTAATCAGCTCCCGAGCAAATCCAGGCAAAAGAGTTCAAAATCCATAGTCACTCAAATCCTTGATTCATGAGTCAAAAAGACCAAACAGTGAGACGGGACTAAATATTGGACTGGGCAAATAAAATTATAGGAAGGAAGAGACTCCCCATCCACTGCCCCAAAACTGACCCTCAATCACTCCTGGGACCCGCAGCTACAGAGGTCACGGCAGTTAGGCCTCCCGGACCAACCCGAGGCCTCTTAGGATGATCTCCGATAATGCCACCAGCTCCCTGGGGCAAAACCCAGCCAACTCCCACTCGGTCCCTGGGAGTCAATATGGCCCTAAAGCAGTAAAAATCAGGGAGCCCCCACCTGACACTGCCCAATCAAGGCAAAACCTTAACAGCTACAGATCTTGAATCTACCGGCTCTTTCGATCAGAACTCCAAAGCAACAGTATCAGTTCTTTGCACTTCGATATACCAAATAAAACTGTTCCTCAAAGATCCACCAATGTTCTGTACCCAAACTGTAGATATTCAAAATCACTATTTACTCCCATTGGGTGCCTCTTCTATCTCCACTCCTGGATTCAGAGAGTCCAAGTTCAAGGGTCCCAATAACAGTCTCAAATACTGAGCAACAGAGCCCAGCTAAACAGTTTCAACAGAGTTTGTGTGCGGAGCCGAAACAAAGCTAAAACGAAACGGCCCACAGCGCACACTACCAAATAGTCACCAGGCACTGCAGCATCGGTCTTGATTCCTTTCAAATCCACACACTCCGATCATAGTTTGACTACCCCATAGACTACCCCAAACTGAGGCTGTGCAGAACAATCTAGAGCTCATGTGACCTGAAATCCCATGAATCACTGCAAAATTCGCCTTTGGAGCTTAAAAACAAGGTGAAGTGAGGCGAAGTACATTGTTCCTAATGTACTTTGCCTTAAAATTTGGTGGAGTAGTGGTTTGGGAAGGCGGAGTAATGCAAAGTCATTGTCTTCAGTGGACTTCGCATTGCCCATTATCAGGTGAAGTACTCCGCTTTGCGTTGAGGAGTACTCTGCGAATTTGCCTTTACTCCGTGAATCACTCCATGGAGCAAATTGAGGTCACTTTGACCATCTCTAGTTGCAGGCACTCACTCCATAATGAAATGCAGTAAGCCACAGTTACCAACAGCATTCCACATACATCCAGTCACACACAGCTAATTTACTGCTGTGCACATGCAGATGTGGGGGTCATCCCATGCATATGGATGCATACGGGAAATTCTGAAGCTTGCACAGATGATAAATGACACCAGAATGGGTGCTTGCTACCGCTTTTGCAAACCCTGAGTTAACAGGGAGCAAGGCAATACTGGCAGGCAAAGGTACTGCAGATGGCAGCCACCCCCCCTGCACCTTGGCCCATGTACATAATGTATTTCCTGATGTCACTGTGGCACTCACCACCCTCTGAGCACACACTGCTGTATAATGAATGTTGTCCATGGTGAATAGTGGGACCCCCCATTCCCACGTAGCTGTTTTTCATGTCTATGGTATGTAGCTGCACCACCAGACCTCCGATCTGTGGCCCACTGTTTACATTGTCCCTGGTGTTCGATGGCACCGCTGCCCTCTGAGCACCTGCTGTCATATCATGCATCTTGTCCCTGGTGTCCAGTAGCAATCACACACCCTCCAATCAGCGGCCATAGAAAGCATTTTCTATATGTGGTTCCCTAACTGTCATTATTTAGATTCCAATGCCATAATCCCCCACCCCCCCTTGTTAGTTTACCTCTTTTGGCTACTGTTTCCTTTCAGATGATTTCTGTATTCAACCTCCACTCATTTCTACATCCACTTAAGAAGTACTAGCATATTCATTCCTTATACATTCACTCTTTACATATTCACTCTTTATACATTCACTCTTTACACTTTCACTCTTTTCAAATCCACTCTTCGCACATTTATTTTTGTACTTCCTGATATCTTTGACTCTTGAGTATCTGGGGGCCTTACTGGACACCAGGAACATGCTAAACACTTTCAGGCCCTATCATCAGTGTGCAGGGGTGGTGCCAACAGACAAAAGGGGCAATGTAAGCAGTTACTATGTTGGTGATGGGGGGCGTGAGCCATAGATGCAAAGGTAATTTTAAACACTTACAGGGCAGGTAATTGGAAGGTGGATGGGGTACCACTGGAACTCAGGGACATGCAATGTATCTACCATTTCCCTGTTGTTCAGTGCCACCCCTACCCTCTGATGACTGGCTCTGTAAATGTTTAACATGTCCCCGGTGACCAGTAGGACCCCCATGCTTTACAATCACAGACAATGTAACTGATTTGCATGTCCATGGTGTGTAGCAGCACCCTTGCCCTCAGATCAGTGGCCCAGTAAGTGTTTACCTTGTCCCTGGTGTCTAGAGACACCCCCCACATTCTGATCACCAGCCCAATAACTGTTTACTTTGTCCCTGTTGTCTAGTGGCACCCTCCCACCCTCCAATCACTGGCCCTGTAACTGTTTCACATGCTCCTGGTGTCTGGGGGCCACCATCCCTCCAATCACTGGCCCAGTAACTGCTTACCTTGTCCCTGGTGTCTACTTGCACCCCCCCACCCACAGATAATAGTGCCTGTGAATGTTTAGCATATCACTGCTGCCCAGTAACACCCCATGCCCAATGATCACCGGCCCTGTAAATGTTTACCTAGTCCCTGGTGACTAGTGGTACCCCCTGCCCTCCAGTCACTGACTACATAAATGATCACCATGTCTCTGTTTTCAAGTGGAACACCCCACCCTCAGAGCACCTGCTGAGCACCCATTGCGGTGTCACACAACTACCCTGTGGCTAACTGGGGAGGGGAAGGGTGGTGTCCTCTATGCAGGCAGTGCGAGGGGGGTGCCTGTCTCTGTCATACAGTGCATCTCACCAGGCCCTGATTCTGTGGGATGTTCATAATTGTACCCCTCAAAATTGCTCTGTCCCTCATCTGCCCCTCATGGAAATGGTGATGCCCACCGACAGAATGTTCCATAAATTCTGATTGTATAGCAGAAATTCATAATATTCTATGATGCTAAATCAATAGTACAGATAGTGAAAGTAAGTACAACGATTATCAATGCACTTAGCCCATGTCTCTGTGTTTTAAGAACTGTCAGTCACTAATTGATCATTTTCAGGGACTGTGTTTCTCATTTCACTGAAAAAATATATCTATATTGATTTTAGTGAGCCACTTCATTGTATTGTTACTGTACAGCCACAAAGCATGCCAATGGTCACTGTACTACAATACAGCGATCAGCATGCAGGCTAAACAAACAAACAAACAAAAAAGGTGCTACAGATGACAACTGCCCTGAATGTGATGCTTAAAAAAAAAAAAAAACAGAGAAAAATTAAACTGTATTATTGCTTTAGACATAGGCTACCGATCTGGATTCCTCACCACAGACTTCAAGAGTAGACCACCACGGCAGGACACACAGTAATAACTCCCAATGTTTTGTCCTTGTTCTTTTTACTGTGAGTTCAAGCCAATCAAACACTGCAAATCTGAAGCAACATTTTAAATATGTACCTCCACAAACTGACACACAGGAATTAGAGTCCAGGGGTGGGATATACAGAGCAGATTTGCCATGCGCAATAGGGATGCGCCTGCACAAGAGTGGAAATGCGCCATGGTGCGATATTCAGCGGGAGTGGCAGTGCAGCACAACATGCAATGCGCCACAGCAGAACTGAAATGAATGCACGTGCAACTGCAGGGGGCAGAACCAGGAATAATGTGCACAGTGCGATATTCATCAGTAGGTGACATGCGCAGTAGCGGAGCAAGCAGAAGTTGCTCGACAGCAGAAATTAGCCAAAATAAAAGGGAGCAAGAGATAGGAGGATGAATGCACCACAGAGGAGCCATAGGTGGTAGCGCGGAGACAGAGTGGCAGGCAGGCAAGATTGGAAGCAGGGGGCAGGCGTGACCAGGAGGTGGATAGGGCCCACCGGAGGTGTGCATGAGTGAGAGGAGGAGAGTGTGTGTGTGTGTGTGTGTGTGTGTGTGTGTGTCTGTGTGTGTGTGTGTGCCTGAGAGTGCCACAGTGGATGGAGGGCAGTGGCAAGAGGCAGGGCACACAGAGGCGAACAGCCAGAGGTGAACCTGGTGCAGGGGCAGCACCAGCAACACACAGCGGGGGGAGGACCAGGTAGACAGCCGCCCGGTGGGGAACACCAGCCAGGGACATGGCCAGTGCCACCTTCCAGATGGAGGTGGTAATGAGGGGGTGTGAGAAGGCAGGAAGCAGGGAGGCATGGCCATGGAAGGGCTCGTAGGCGGTACACCCAGAACAGGCTGTACCAAGCCCGCACCACCTTCGAACAGTACAGTGACACTGAGAATGTGGGCCGGTACTGCCTGAAGCAGGTGATTCTGAGGCAACTCTGCGAGCTGTGCAGTGATGAGATGCAGGCACCCACATGATGGAGCCATACGCTGTCTGTGGAGACAAAGGTCACAGCCATCATGTGCCTGCTCGCCACGGGCACCTTCCAGAGACCAACAGGGGACATGACAGGCATAACCCAGTCGGCCGCATCATGCCTACTCACACAGTTCCTCAGAGCACTGCTGCCACATGCTGTGGAGCACATTCATTTCCCCAGCACACAGGTGGAGCGTACAGCACACATGCAGGAGTTCCACAGGGTAGCACAATTGCCTGGCATGATTGGGGCCATAGACTGCACCCTTGTAGGCATCCACATGCCACCTAGCCCAGAGGGGGTGGTGTACATCAACCGTAAGTGCTACCCGAGTGTCAACTGTCAGACGGTGTGCGATGCCAGGGGGTGCACAATCAATGTTCATGCCACGCACCCTGGAGGAGCACACAATGCCTTTATCTGGCACCAGTCTACACTGTGCCATAGGTTCGAGAGTGGGGACATCCCCACTGGCCATCTGGTAGGTGAGTACACATAGCACGCTGGATGATGGGTACAGACGTGGGAGGGTGGGGGGCATTGGCAGGGGTGCTATAGAAAATGGCCATGATGGCCTATGGCACAGTGATGCAGACCACCATGCTAAGAACTCCCCTCTACACACAGGGGACAGTAGTTACCAGCTACAGCCCTGGCTGCTTACACCATACCGGCCCCCCTTGACCCCAGTGCAGCAGCAGTACAATGAGGCACATGCCACAACACGGAATGTCATCGAGTGGGTGTTCGGGCTGCTGAAGGCATGGTTCCGTTGCCTGCACATGTTAGGCGGTGCCCTACAGTACAGCCCCTCAAAGGCCTGCGGGCTATTCTTGGCCTGCTGTATCCTGCACAACATGGCCACTGACTGTGGGATAGCCGTTGAGGTCGAGGAAGGGGACAGCAGTGGGGATGAAGAGGATGCCAGTCCAGCTGGTGTAGGGCAGCCACCCCCTGGGTGAAGGTACCCCTGGCTGGCCCTGATGGCACAGCAGCACCGGGACACCATCGCAGAGGAGCACTTTGGACAACACAGGAAGGCAATGGCGCCACATGCAACCACCAAGGGCAAGGGTACAGTCCACAGACAGGCAGGGGTGGACACCAGGGGTGGGTGACGTCAGGGGCATGGGAATGGGTGGGGGACCACACACAAAGGTAGGGACGGGCAGGCACGCCCACTCCAACAGGCACCCCCACCCCAACAGGCACCCCACACCCACACAGGACCACACACAACCATGCCCAGTGGCTGGCACTGTGCGTGCCTCAGATGCTGAGTACCATTGCACAGTGGTGGACAGCGCTACACAGGCATCATCATACACATGCCACAGTGGTCAGCAGCCAGGAGGGTGTGCACAGGGACCATGTGTGTGCAGGGCTGGGCACCTCACCCATGCATCACACAAAGAACACCACAGTGCACACAGGGCAGCAGCAGACAGTGGCCATGGAGGGGGATGGATCAGTCATGTGGCACAGTACTATGGCCACCACAGATGCAGGGGCAGCCCCGCCAAGACTTGCCAGCCATGCCAGGCTGACCAGTGGCCTCATGGGGTGGCACCGATGGCCCCCCAGGGGTGACACTGCGTGAATGCGACCATGTCCACGCAGGGGTGTGCAGGCCACCAAACATGCTAGGTATGCCCACAGCTGAACCCGGCTTTGACATAGCAGGGGTAGCATGATGCAAGGAACGGGGGTGAACATACCACTCTGTGGGGTGTGTGGCAGCTGGGCACCCAACCGGTTGGCCAGTATAGCCATGACAGTCACCATTGCAGTGGTCTGCCTGTCAGTGGTAGTGGTCACATCTGCCCTCTGCTGGGCCAACTCTGCCAGGATCAAGGCGTGGTCCCTGCTGCACACTCCTCTGCCTGGCGCAGAACCACACTGAGCGCATCCACCGCCGCCACAAGCTGCATCTGCTGATCTACTGAGGCCTGAAGAAGATGGCTGTGGTCGTCCAAGGGGTCATCTGCATGTCCAGCATGCTGTCCCCCATGGTGTTCCTGGCCCTGCTTCCCAGCACCCCTCGTCTGGGGTATGACCACATGCGGTGCACCACCACCACCCCCTGCCCCTGTCCCCACGTTGACATTGGCCATCTGCTGCTGCCCCTCTGGCTGCTGATCGCCAGGCAACACTGGTGTGGCCACAGCAGCAGCAGCAGCAACAGCCCCACCACCCTGGCTGCATGCCAGTGCTGCCCCACTGGAGCATGAAGACGCAGCCTGGGAATGGGCTGTTGTGCAGGCAGCCACGCAAGCACTACCAGCAGAACCACCTGGGCGGATGCCATCTGTGGGACCATCCTGTGTCCCACATACATCACTGTCCAGGACATGTGTCACATCATCATCAGCACTGGAGCTGGCCCCGATCCGTGTCCCAGCACACTGGACACCGAGGGTGGTGTCACGCTGGGACACAGGTAGGGCAATGTCCGCACCCACACCACCGGCATCAGTCCAGACAGACGTGCAGGGCTGCAGACGGTCAGTCCCTCGGACACCTGTGGAGGTGGATGGGCGCTCCACTGGAGCATGTCCAGGGCCTCTCCCTCGGTGGACACACCTACCACCGCTGCCCCATGCAGACGCTAAGGAGCTATAAAGAAACACAGTACCGTTAGTGGCTCTGCCTGGCCCTGGGGTCTGCCCCCCTACTACCTATACACTGCCAGCGCTGGACCTACCATGTAGTGATGGGCTGCCACCCATCTGGAAGCCACTGCCAGGAACACCCTTGATGACACTATGCCGCATGCTGCTGGCCACCTTCTCCTCCCGTGGCTTCAGATGGGGTACGTCCTGCTGGCCCCCACCGGTGGCAGCATGTGCCACCCTGATGTCGACCACCTTATCTTTAATCTGCCTCCTGTCCATGCCAACCTTCTTCTTGCACTCCTGCACAGACCACTGGTGGCTGCCCTGCTGATTGACTGCACGTGCCACCTCACCAGATGCTGCAGCACGGGCCTGTGGTGTTCCCCACTGTCTGCTAAGCAGCAGCTCCCTGTTGAGGTATGCCTAGAACAGGGCATCAGATTCTGCCCTGGTAAAGTTGGGCCTCCTGCTTCACACCCTTCCCTGCTCCTCTTCATCCTCTCGCTCGGTCATGTCATGCTCATGCCTAGGGGTTGGACAGGTCTTACCTTGGACTGTGCAGTCCCATACAGCCCTCCCAGACCACTGTCCCCATGTCCATACAGCATACAACCTACCTCAAAGGACTGTAATACTGATCTATGGCCTATGCAGCCTCAGGTCGTGTATTTATGGTGCTACGCATGCAATTGAGGGCAGGCGCAACTGTAATGGGATGCTAATGCAGTGGATGTGCCGTGGAATGGCTCATGAGCTGATCTGCATATCCTGGCTGAATATCGCACTGTTGTGCCTTGCACAGTGGTGTTGAGTATGCTCAGCCTATGGCGCACCACTGTGACGTGCGCAATCTGCACTGCACCACACATGCCCACGGTGCTGATGCCGAAGTTAGTGGCGCTGCTGACGTGCTGTGCACAGGAGGCAGTACAGGGCAAGGCCACCATTGTGCCTGTGGTGCAAGTGCACTATATGCTCAGAGGGGTGCTCGTGCTATGGTGCACTGTGGGCGCCATGGCACCACAGCGCGGTAGGCCACTGCATGTTGTCACATACATGCACCCTACTGCGCTACATGCAGGGCTTCCCAATAGCACTGTGGTGCTCTGTGCTTGGACAGACCCTTGACCCTGTGGCTGACCTTTGCCCTTTAGGTGCCATGCATACACATGGCTGCACCCCTATTGCGCAGTCTGGTGCCAGTGTAATAGCAACCGGCAGCACAGTACCATGCTGCCTCCGCACATGGGGCACGTGTGCTACAGGATGTCATTTTGTGGCCTCTAACTACTGCACTATGCTGTGCACCAGAGCACCCATGTGGATGGCGATTGAGCTGGCCAACTTGGTGGCATTAGTGGAGCCCCATGCAGGTGCCCTCTTTGGCCAGGTACCCCTCCTGAGACCATGGACAGCAGTGTGGCAGAAGGTGGCAAAGGGCCTGGAGGAAGCCACAGGGTGCAGCAGGACCCCAGAGCAGTGTCTCCACCGCTATGGGGACCTCCAGTGGTGGGACCCTGACCACCTAGGGTGACTGCAGGCACTTGCTCGGTGGGGCTCCGTGCCACGGCCAAGTAGGTGGTCCTTCGCAACACTGGTAGTATCTGTCTGTCCTGGCATCGCGGTGGTCATCAGGTCATGCCGCAGGGGGGCCGTACCTGTGTTGCCAGTGTTGGGGGTGCATCGTGTACACCCTGCACCACCGCATCACGGCTGGGCTGTGCGGGCATGCACACAGCAAGGGGGGTCTATGTTACTGGCCTGTACTGATGTTGTCCTCTCCATGTTTTCACTCTAGGCCCAGAGGATCACCGTAGGGCCCGGTTGGCCCATGAGAAGGGATGGCAGGCTGGAACAGGAGGGCACAGTGGTGGTGGGGGTCAGCAGCACCCTGCTGACCAGGACGCAGGTGAGTGCCATGTTTCCCCTTACATCTGTGCATGGTGGGTTGCAGGGGTGGTGGTGCACATGGCCCCACTGCCATGCATGCCCCATGGTGCACTCCACACCATCCTGTGGGACTGCACATGTGGGTGGGTGTCACAAGTGGGCTGTGCATGCACTGGGCACCTGGCTGTGCCACTGCCATCACACTGCATAGCCATGACACTGTATGGCCACATTGGTGCCATGCGGTGCATGGGCGGTGGGGGTGTGCAGCGGTTTGCATGGCTATGTGTGCCTGCGTAGGTGGGTCATGTGGGAACACCCACTGTTGGTGGTCACATGCCATCACAGGGGCTCAGACCACGGCTGTATGCCATGCACATTGGGTGGGCTGCGGGGGTCTGGCCAGTCACACGTACTGACCCTGGAGCATCACATTCAGGAGATACTGCAGGTTACCCAGGCCACACTGGAGCTGCTGCAGGACATGGAGCGGAGTGACCAGCGGTGGCACAGAAGGCACCACAGGGAGTGCAGGGATGAGAGGGGCCGCCAGTAGGGCCTGCGATGCCCGTGCTGTTCCTTCCCCTTCCTGGACTGTCCCTCACACCCCTTTGTCCCCCTCCTTGTCATTCCCCTTTGCCCCTGCCCATCCCCCCAAGTTGTAGCCTTGTAGCTCCCCTCCCCCACTTTGTATATAGTAATGTATATAGTTCTTGTTGAATATGTTACCATTTGAATTATAGATACATTTCATATTACAACTGTGGTGGTCTCTGATTTGCAGCGGGTGTCTGGTGCCTTGCTGTAGTGGTGTGCATGACGTCTAGGGGTGGTGCTGGCCTGGTCGTGGGTGTGTCTGCCAGAGCCCCTCCACTGGTGCAGGTGGGGGCCATGGTCCCTGACTGTGGTATGAGTGTTGTGCCCTGTGCACTGTGTGCCTGTGTGCAGCAGTCTCTGGAGCATGCTCTGTGTCCCTGTCATCCCAGGCTGTGTGTCTTCCCATGCGGCTGTGCCCCTTGCGTGTCTGTGGTACGCATAGTCATGCCAACCCCTCCACTGCATGCATGTTGTCTGCTGGCATGACATTGGTGACAGTCCGTGCCAGCCACCCTCTGGGCATGGCGCCCTGGAAGCTGGAGTCCTGACTCCAGGACTATTGCACATCTGCCTCTGGTGACACTGTGGGCAGCGCTGTTGTTGTCCCCTTCCATGCTGTCAATGGTGTCTGGAGCAGTGCCTGTGGTCTGCTATCTGTCACGTGTGCTCCAGCTGCATGCTGGCAGTGGCCAGGTTCGTGGTGCATGCACCACATGGCTAGCTCACCACCGCCATGGTGGTGTGCAGGTCGTGGGTGCATGGCACCATTGGACTTGCGACAGCAGCATCTATTGCCCCGCTATGTGTGGCTGTGTGACGGGGTACCCTTGGGACAAGGTGGGGGATTTGTCCATGCCCTGTGTTGCATCCTGTGTGGTGCATGCCTCCATGCACCACAGTGGGCTGCTGTGCTGTCTGGTCGGGCCACTGCTGGGACAGGGTGTGTGCATGGATGGGTGTGCGGGATGCCGTCCTGCTGGTGGTGGCGTCCAGGGCAGCCTTGTCACATGCGGGGTCCCTTGGGTACTGACAAATGGTCGACCTCTTTGCTGTGCCACTGTAGGGGCCATGCAGGGGGGCATTGTGTATGCTGCAGTGGCATCAGTGGCTGGTGTCGCCTGCTGCAGGGGGATCACTGTGGGGCTGTCCTGCATGGTGCCATGGGGTACAGGGTTGCATTGTCACGGTGGCGGTGGTGGCATAACTTCGGTGCTACGCACAGTTTGGTAATGTTTCTGGGCCAGGTGTCTTGGGATCACTGTACAGGGGGGTGGTCAGCATTGGTGTGGTGCTGTGGAGTGGGATGGTCCTGGCCCTCCTTGTGTTGCGGTCACTGTTTGCCGGGGGAGTGTGCTGGGGCACCTTTCCCTGTGGGTCTGGACGGCTGGCACGTGTCTGCTGTTGGATCGGTGCTGGGGTTCATGGGCATGTGGTCCATTCAGCTCACCTCTGGATATGCAGCTCATGGGGGGCCTTGGGGGGGGTTGGTCTGTCTGGCCTGCTGCATGCTTCTCCACTCATGGCTCATCCATGGCTAGTGCACCCCTGCTTCCTGTCCTTGTCCCTGCGGATCCATGGATGTGCTACTGCGCATCAGCCCTGCTCCACAGCGCATCACTGGTTGTGCCATGGTGCATCGGATGCGATATTCAGCTGTGTTGCGCAGGCGCATCTTGGCCTGCGTTTGGTTTGAATATCGCGCATGTCACACATTGGCACACTGCTCTTGCACCTGCTCCCGCTATTGAGCATCTTTTTGGCGCAGTCTGAATATCCCACCCCATGTATTTATTTTGACAACCAACACTGACAGCCATGCTATTCATAAGCAATCGTGCTCCACACAGTGTAGTGAATGGAGAGGGAAACAGATAGCTTGATTGGTTCCCTGTATGACATGTTACTTCTGGTGCTGTGAGGTTCATTGGGGTGTCATGCATCAAAAAATGGAGGAGACACAGCTGGAAAACAAAAATGAAAAAATAAGGGTACTGACTTAATTTTCTTACTGGGAAAAGTTGCGATATGCATACCACGCTTACAACACATATGGTAGTGCTATTTAGAGCATGTAGACATTTCCCTCTAAATTTGGTGTCTGTAAGGATGCTACAGGCTTCTTGATGTAGTTCATTGAGGTAGGTCTGCATTGTTTCACAGGATAGCTACAGTTGTGCACAATTTGCTAACCCATCACATGATACAAATGAAACTCATAGTTTCTGTAACTGGACATTATTAAGCTTTTTGAGTATCCACTGGAAAAGATCTTCCAAGGATGTTGGTCTGAGATCTCAGAAAAACTGAATTAGATAACATATTTGGGAGTAACAATACCTACATTTGTTATACCGTTCAAAGACCATCTGAAAGGGTTGCCATGAAAATGAAATGAGAATCAACATTTGGATATTGTGATGGACTCATATTTATGGCATGCTCTTTGTAATTGGAAGCCTCTCCAGATTTGTTGATGGAGTTCAGGAGGACAGGAATCAAAGAGAAGTGATGATTTAAGACACATATTTATCTTATCGCATCGACAATTATTTCACCCACAGTAAAAAATCACCTTCTGATAGTAAACAGTGAACTAAAACTTTTTTTCCTTGGTCTGTGATGGTGATATAGCTTATCCATATATTTAAAATGGTATTGTATGAACAGTATATGTCATGATGTTGCTCTGTGATAATTACACTTATCCACACAACAGCCAAAATTACACAGCTCTATCGACTGAGAGTTATGAATCTTATTCTCAAATGTGGAGATACGTAATTAAGATTATTTCAGTACAACCAATTATGTGCATATAGCTATATAAATATATATATATGTATATACCGTGCCACTATAGTTAGGGTTGAGAAGCCATTTACATGTTAAACTCAAAATTTTGCACCTTAATAACTTTGCAGCCGTTTGATGGATTTGCCTGAAATTTGGAATACACAATCAAGACCCATACGCCTTGGGATCTGTCAAGATTTGTACTGGTCGCATATACGGCTGTGGAGTTATTAAGCGTGATCTGCGCGTGCGTTTATGCTTTTCTGGAATTTTACTGTCGTCTCTACAGGTCACACAGTTTGCGCGACTGGCCCAAAATCTTCAGGGAACATGTGGTCAGGGGTTCTAATGTGCCTTTTGAAGATTTTGTGAAAAATATTAAACGGTTCAAAAGTTATTCAAAAACAAGTTCCCATTATAAGTCAATGAGAAAAGTTCACAGAAAGTTTGGCAGTGTCATAAATACAGTTTTACTTTCGCAACTGGCCCTTTTACTGTCATAAATCTGCCATTTTGTTTTCAGTTAGCAATCAGAAAATGCTTGACATTTAAAATTGGGACCCTCTATCAATCTAATTCTTTTTGTTTTCTCTAGTCAGACCCTGAGGATGCTAGCCATGTCTTTATTTTGGGTAAAACACTCCAGAGATATGTTTTCAAATTTCTGGAAAAAGTATTTTCATAAAGTACTACTTAGCGACACTGTTGAATGAATTTGCGAAGCTTTGCAAACTTCAACAGTACTTTTCTAGGCTGTGGGAAAATGACAGCAATTCTTTGGTGCCCTGCTGCAAAATAGCAGTTTGGTCTTTGGGCTGAAATTTAGAGGAACACAGCCAACATCCCACAGATGTGCCTTTTGTGGTTTGGTGAAAAAATATTACAGGAGCCAAGATATGGTACTCCAAACTTCTCTTTTTCCCATAGAATAACATTACACCGTTTGCCGCGCCTTTCAGGGCCCGTATCTAGGAAGCGGTGCAAGATCAGGACTTTTCATCAGAAAAGTACAAACTAGCCAGGAAAGTCATAAATCATATGACTTTTAAATTTTCTTTCTACATCTTACGGTTCCTGAGATATAAGCAATTTAGTATTACAACTCCTCATTTTCTGCTCCGAGAACCATTATTATGCATACATTCTTTGTACTCACTGTCTTTCTTTATGCATCTTTTGGGAAAACCAGCATTACTGTTACCGTTACCATTTTCGCTTGTGGTTCCATTCCCGTTTCACTTACCGTTCACGTCTACGCCACCATGTGCGTTACCCTTTGCGTTTTCATTTGCGCTTGCTTTTGCGTTGTTTTTAACATTTCTTTCTACACTACTGTTTCTCTTTCTGTTTTGCTTTGCTTCACCATGTGCATTACTGTTTGCGTTTGTGGGCACAATGTTACTATGTGACAAGACATCATGTGGCGGGAGCGTGGGGCCCTTCTGCCGGCGCTCTCACCGCCACATTACATTCACTATTTCTTGTTATCATTCTCAAAAAGAAGGGAAATTAGAGGCAAAAAACTCCATTTAATGCATTAGTTAGGGTTGTTCCACACTGACAAAGTGAGGAAATTGGTGTTGGGTTGAAAGCCCCTTGGCCCCCTGCCCACACCCCTGCTTCTTTACACATGTGATGAGGTGAGAGTTATGGCTGACAACTGTAATGCGCACCTGATGCCAGTTGGGTTGTGGGCGGGGCCAGGGGCTTCAACCTAACACCGAATTTTCCTCACTTTTGTCGGTGTGGAACAACCCTAACTAATGCATTAAACGGAGTTTTTTGCCTCTAATATACAGAGGGCCGGATATTCAAACTGCGTCGAAAAAGTGCGCAAGAGCAGGAGCAAGCACAAGTCAATTGCACATAGGCGAAGCAGGACGCGAGATTCAAACAAGGAGCAAAACAAATTGCGCACAGCCAACGCCTGAATATCGCACAACCGCGCCATAGCGCAATCCAGGAAGGGAAGCTGAGCAGAAAGGTTGTGCCACTAGCGCACAAGGCTAGCCCAGCTGAGCAGTCCAGAGGTGCCATAGCGCAAGCAGAGCCCCACCCCAGCAGAGCAATGAAACTGCACAACCAGGGAGGCAGGCTGGGGCCCACCGCCAGCCATGCCACACATGGGCACAGGAACACACTGCAGAACCAACAAGACACCCGCACCCAAGCACAGCATTACTGGGGGAGGGATGGATGATCCACTGGCCCATGGGGACAAGCCAACAAAGCACAGCAGGGCCATGGCCCCAGCACAACCACTGTCAGGCTGAGACTGCCACACACAGGTAGTTGACAACCACAGTGCACAGCAGCCCACCGTCTGCACAGCACATCCTGAACCGTGACCCCAAGACACCATCTATGTGCAGTGACTGTCACTGCAGTAAATACCATGCATCCCCCCGTCACACATCAACCTCGTGTAGCATAGAACCATACAAGCCAGACCCACCCTGGGCACCCAGTAGTGGGCGGCAGCAGATGGCAAGACCGACTGAAAGTCACTGCCACACCGGAGACACCTCCCCATGCACACACACACATGCACACACACACACACATACCCAGGACCATACCACCCCAGATGGCATGCACACCACTGCAACTGAGCAACCATAGCCAGCTGCAAATCAGAGACCACCACAGTATTCATAAAAATATATATATATTGGAAACAGAAATTACAACACCAAGATCAAGAACAAAACTATATACAGATATGTACAAGACAAGGGGGGGGGTACAAGGTAGGGGTGGGCAAGGTAGGGGTGAACAACTGAGAGAGGGAAGGCAGGTTGGGAGGGATGGGTGAAGTGGGAAGGGGAAGCACATTTATCGCCTTGCAGGCTGGTCTGCTGCTGCCTGGTGCTGTCCCTGTCACCTCCGCCGTCGCCTGACCCCATGGTGCTGAATGTCCCGGAGGATGTCATGTGTTGCGATGGACACCCTGGTCAGCCGCTGGAGGGCACAGTCCATCCTGCGTAGGATGCTGAGGCCTAGAAAAAGGGAAGACAGTCAATGGCTGTGACTGTCCACAACCCTGAACACCACCCATCCTGCAAGGCATATAGCCCAGTGCCCCTCACCTGTGATGGTATGCACCCACCCACAGTGACCATGCACATGACACGCCCAACCAGGCAGCACCAGCTATGTGCACCACTGCACACACACACTGCCTATGTCCATCACAGCACAAACAAGGCTGTCAAGTGACGTGGCAATGTGGTGGGATGCCAGTTCCACAGCCATGTGCCCAGTGCATGCATGGACCACCAGTGATGCACACACAGACGTGCAGTGACACTGGACAGTGATGACTGTCGCCTGTGTCATGCATGGTTGTGTTGTCCATGGCTGGTGGTCATGCCCACCCCCTCCAGCATGCAATAGCATCCATGATGTAATGATACTCACACTCATCAAGCAGCTGTGGCTGCTGTGCTGCTGCCGCTGTGGCCTACCCTCACTTCTCCTCCGTCCCGCCACCTGGGCCTGCAGCATGGCCCTCTCAGCCTGTGCCTGCATCCTCTCCGCCAGGCCTGTGGGTGACAAATGTTGAGAAAACATCAGTGTGACCCCAAAGCAGACTGCCCCTGCCCCAGTGAGTGTGCCTGCCCACACAGCCAGACCCATGCATCTCACACCTGCACACACGACACAGCCAACCATGGCAGAGCCATCCCCATGCACTGCCACCAAAACACAGTCACACCCCTATGGAGAATACAGGTGCATAGATGGTACACCCACCTGGCCTAGGCACAACACCCCTCATGGCACGTGACCTGAGGCATAGCAGCACATCCGGCTCCCTCCTGTGGAGGTCACTAAACCTGTGCCTGCACTGCTATGCAGACTGGCACCGCCCTGTGACCCTCACCAGGTCAGTGGCCACTTGCAGCTACACCTGGGTGTGGGCCATGGTGAGGGGCTCTTCCCTGTACAGTGCCTCAAAGTGGGGCTCAACCAGGGCCACCAGGTTGGTCACCTCCACCTGGCTCCATTGGGGAGCTCTCCTGCATGCCATATTTGGGGTCGCACAGCAGGCAATATGGTGCCGTGCAGCGCGGCAACCCACAGGAAATGTTGCGCAATAGACCACCATAGGTTCCAATCTCGCTGTTCGTACAGCGCCGTCAGTTCACATAGCGCTGTCACCAAACAGCACAATAGAGCCGTACACATGGCAGCCGAACAGCACCAGGGGGCAAAGGTCGGACACCAGGTCAGGGGTCTATGATGCAAGGACACGCACAGCGCCATCTGATGTCTACGCATCCTGCGCGACCGATCACCTGTGTGCCAGTGCCACAGTGGATTATTGCACAGTAGTGCCACAGCGCCATATGGTGCCCAGTGCTGTAGCACCACTGGCACAATGGTGGCCATGGCCTGAATTGCCGATTGCCCACAGCACATCATCAGTGCAGCAGACGCCTGCGTAAGCTACCTGGGCATGCGCAATGCAGTGTACCACACAGTCACAGATCTGCGCCATTGGCTCAGCTGGCTCAACCGTAATGCGCAAATTGCAACGGCGCGATATTCAGCCAACACATGCAAATCATCTGATCAGCCATTCAAAGGCGCAGTGGCGCGATTTGCATCTTATTACAGTTGCTCCACTCCTAATTTGCATCCATTGCGCTATAAATGTGCAACATTGGGCTGCGTTGGCCAGATTCAGTTACTGCAGGTGAGAGGTGGGTTGCATGCTGTGGGATGTTCTGGACAATGGTCATGGGATAACGCTGTAGACTGCACAGTGACAGGTGTCCACTTCCCACCCATACAGATCACCATGACCGAGCAGAGCCAAGGTGAGGTGAGGATGGTGGGGAGGAGGAGGCCCAACTTCACCACGGCGAGATAGAGGCCCTCTTCCAGGCCTACCTGGAGGAGGAGTCACTACTGAGTGGACGGCGGGCACCCTCAGACCCGCAAGTGCTGCATGGAGGGGTAGCTCGGGCAGTGGACCTGCACGGAAGCTACCAGAGCTCCGTGCAGGAATGCAAAAAGAAGATGGGGACAGACCGCAGGAGGGTGAAGGAGAAGGTGGCAGCCCTCAGGGCGGCACGTGCTGGCACTGGCGGGGGCCAGCCAGCGGTGGTGGAGCTGACCCCAGCTGAGGACCGACTGGCTGCATCAATGCAGTGGAGTGCTGTTGAGGGCGTACCAGGAGGTGGATTCCAGACAGGTGGAAGCCCATCACTGCACGGTATGACATGGTGGTGGTGTTGGGGGAAGGTGTTTTCACATGCACCTCCATGTCCTCTCTTCTGTTACAGATCCTGTTCGTCTCAGGGATGGTGGTGGTGGGTCCAGGCAGTGAGGAAGACCTGCTGGACATGGAGGAGGGTCCATCCACCTTCGTCACCAGCCAGCATGCACTGCACCAGCATGCACGCCGGGCTGCCAACTCTGATGTCGGTGAGTCAGATGTGGGGGGTACACAACCTGTGTCTCAGCAGTCTGGCATGCAAGCATGCCAGCACACTGTGACTGTGGCTGTAGCACGTACCTGCACCATTGATGATGCAAGGACTGCAATGGGCAGTGACATGTGTGTACCATGACGGACACACAGCAGGCCAGCATGTGCCCCTGGGCCTAGCTGGTTCCAACGTGTGTGCCAGCATGTTTGCACAGTCCCAGGCTGTGCCTGTCAGCACCGGTGGGGCAGCACCAGTGGCTGTGCAGGTGTCTGGCAATGTTGCGGCCACAGCCATGGAATGAGTGGTCCCTGGGGCACAGCGGTTGGAGGGGCAGCAGCAGCAGTCACCCACCAGGTCTGGGGGTACAGTGTCCAGCAGTGGCACATGCCCACTGCCCTTTGATATGCCCATTCCTGGTCCTGGTGAACAGCGCCCACCCTCAAGGGGTGTTGAGCATCAGGACCTTCCATACCCTGGGGGACAGGATGCCGTTGTGGCAGAGTACCCATTTGAAGAGCACACCTGCCTGCTGTGGGAATCAGTACAGCAGCAAAGGTGGGTTGCAACGTCCGTGGAGGCACTGTGTGTGGCTGTGGAGTGGCACAGCAGGGACTGTGCTCTGGACCATGCAGAGATGGTCCATATGCGGATGGATGTGACCTCCGCCATTGACAGGCAGACCCAGGCATTGGTCGCTGTCGTGGCTTCATTTGGCACACAAGCAGGTGCTCCTGTACCGCGCACCCCACACAGTACGCTCTCCACTCCCCATTCCCGGCGTCATGCGACACCAAGCCTGTTGACACCGGGTTCTGCTGTGGTCATCCCAAGCACCCCTGGTGCAGGTATGTTTGGCATACTACAGACCCCACTGCGGACAAGGTCGCAATCGTACAGTGGGACCCCTGGTGGTCCATTGGTGCCACCCCATGTGGCCCCTGCTCAGCCTGCCAGTGCTGTTGGGTCACGGCAGGGCCGCCCACGCATCTGCGGTGGCCGTGGAATGGTGCAACATGACTGACCTGTCTCCCAGTGCGGGCCCTGTCTGGTGCTGCCCTGTGTGCACTGTGCGTCATGGTGGGCAGTGCACTGGTGGGTGCCCTGCACATCACGCCGAAATACGGACCACCTGCACACCATCCTGACTGCTGTCCACAGGTGCGTGTGCATGATGATGCCTGCATTGTACTGTACCAAGGTGCAAGGGTGCCCAGCATCTGACACACATACTTGGATAGTACAGGTGGTGGGTGTGGTCTGTGGATCTGTGTGTTTGCCATGTCTGTTCCTGCTCTGCTGTGCACCTGCCCATGTACGCTTTGTGCCTGGTGTGTGTGTGTGTGTGTGTGTGTCCATATGACTGTTCGCCCCTTCCTGATGGTGTGTTTGTGTGCCTGGTCCCTTCCACTCCCCTTGCCATCATGCACCCCTGTTGTGTTACTCTGTGTGCCTGTGGGTTGTGCCAGGACAGTGTTGTTTGCCATGGCCCCTTGACTTACCTGTGTCGTGCATAATGCTCCTCCGTGATGGTGTCCCGTGCAGCTGGGCCGCGGATCAGTCGGGGTCCCGCTGTCCAGGGGCTGCTCATCACCATCAACACCGGCGCCACTGACGCCCCCATCGCTGTCCCCTTTCAACCTGTAGGCTATCCCACAGTCTTTGGCCATGTTGTGCAGGATACAACAGGCCAGGAATATCCCACAGGCCTTTGAGGCTGTACTGTAGGGCACCGCTGGAGGTGTCTAGGCATCGGAGGCGTGCCTTGAGCATCCCAAACACCCACTCAATGATGTTGCGTGTGGCGGCATGTGCCTCATTATAGCGTTGCTGCGATGGGGTCATGGGGCGCCGGTACGGTGTGAGCAGCCAGGGATGGAGTGGGTATCCACTGTCACCTGTGTGGAGACAGTGGAGATCAGTATCATGTTCAGGTCCATATTGCCCATATCCCTGTGTGCCACTACCATGGCACCTGTGGCATTCCCACCCTTGCCCTGAGTTTGCATTTCCTACATACGTACTCACCCACTAGATGGCCTGTGGGGATGTCCCCACTCTCGAATCGATGGCACAGTGCGGACTGATGCCATATGAAGGCATCATGTGCTCCGCCAGGGTGTGTGGCACAGACATTGATTATACGCCCAGTGGCATCACACACCACCTGGCAGCTGACACTGGAGAAGCCCTTTCTGTTCCTATATGCAGCCCCATCGGGGCCAGGTGGTGTGCAAATGGCCACATGTGTGCAGTCTATGGCCCCTAGCACGCCAGGCATACGTGCTACCCTGTGGAACTCCTGCATGTTTGCTGTACGCTCTGCCGCGGTGCTGGGGAAATGGATGTGCTCCAGGCATGTGGCAGCAGTGCGCTGAGGAATTGGGTGAGGATGCGTGATGTGGCCGACTGTGTGATGCCTGTGGTGTCCCTGTTGGCCTCTGGAAGGTGCCCATGGTGAGCAGGCACATGCAGGCTGTCACCTTGGTCTCCACTGACAGAGCGTGACTCCGTCGTGAGGGTGCCTGCATCACATCACTGCACAGCTCACAGCGCCACCTCAGTATTGCCCTGTTCAGGTGGTACCAGCCCACGATCTCTACATCTGTGTACAGCTCAAAGCTGATGCGGGCACGGTACTGCCTGTTGGGGGTGTACCGCTGACGGGCCCATCCATGGCCACATCCCCCTGCACCTTGCATTCTCAACCCCTCATTACAGCTTCCATGTGGAAGCTGCCACTGTCCATCTCCCTGGCTTGTGACCCCCCGGCTGATGTTGCTCTGTTACCCCCGCTGTCCTGACTGCTACTTCCACTGCACGGGCACCCCGCTGGCCTCTGCAGCCTATGGCCCATACTGCTTCCTTGCCTGCCCTGGCCTGTCACTCTCTGTCTTTCTCTCTCTCTCTCCCCCTTGGCATCCCTGTAGCGTTCTTGCGCCTCTTCCTTGAGCCTTTTATTTTGGCTCATTCGGCTGGGCGCAACTTCGGCTGTTCGCTGTTGCGCGTATGTCGAATATACATTACGCTCTTTATGCATGGATCCACCCCTTTGGTTGCGCATGCCTTCATTTGCATTGCGCTGTTGCTCAGCATGTTTTCAGTGGCGCAACTGCCTCCTGCTGAATATCGCAGAATGGCGACTTTTGACTTGCATGACAAGCAAGAACTCATTGCGCATATGCAACCCTTTGAATATCCGCCTCATGTATGTATATATATATATGTATATATATATATATATATATATATATATATATATATATATCAATATATGTGTGGACAGTATTAAAGAGACTTGGGTGTGCACTTAAAATAAGGTCTGTATTTTACTCATAATTTTTAATTAAAAATACAGAATGTGTGTTCTGTACTGTTGCCAGTGTGGTCAAGAGATAGTGTGCATAAAAAAAACGGTGTATGTTATTTTATTGTGGCAACATTTTAATAATGAAAATAGTCAGAAAAAGGCAGCCATTTTGTGACATGGCTGTCTGCTCATCTTGGTGACCATTAAATTTACTGTATTTAAAGCACAACACTAAAGTTTTCTTTTGAGTGACAGAGTGGATGTGTAACTGTCCCCAGTGATTATTGATTTTATGCAGATGTAATTACATTTACATGACACCACATGTAATTTATTACTTTCTTGCATTACTATGGTGTCTTATATAGCTGCATAATTTATTTTGTGTATGCTGCCATTATGCTTTGAGGTTTTTTTCAGTGTCAGTTCACATTGCTAAATGTGTTTCCCCCGTACATATCTGCAGTCTTAATGCAGTGGTATATACAGCCTGCTAGGAGCAGCAGCATTAGAAGCTGTGGCTCTTGCTATCATGTCCATGTTACCCACGTGGATGATGATACTGCTGATATTAGTACAAATAGCCAAGAACAGAAGGTGACATCAAGCATTCAGTTTTGATACTATGGCTCTAAGCAACACTGTTTTCTTCCTGCTGCTTCTCCCACTTACCATTCTTAAAAACAGGTAGAATGAAGCATCGTCCATTTTAAATCTGTTGTGCTGCACAGGAGTTTGGATGGATCTCAGAGGTCTCCAGTCACTAGAAAACATGATCTTCAGCATTCTGCTACACAACAGCAAGTTACAATTCTGGGAGGCATATTAAATAGTGACTGGCTAAAGTGCAGCAGTTATTCTGTGTCATTTTGGGGACAGAAAAAGTAAAGTTTTCACCTTAAGACTTCATGGTCCTTCTGTTTGTAAAGGGCCCCCTCTTCAAAATAGAGCATGATTGGATTAGTGTGCTGTGCAGCATAATGAGTATATTTTAAAGTTTTGTTTGGGAAGTGTATCAGCAGAACTTTCCTCTGATTCTAGCACTGTGTAAATGGGGCATATTAAATAGTATAGTTTAAAGTTGAGTTTGGGAAGTATATCAGCAGAACTTTCTTCTGGTGCAGTTAGTGTTTAAATGGGGGATATTTAATAGTATATTTTAAAGTTTTGTTTGGGAAGTATATCAGCTGAACTTTTCCTCTGGTGCTGGCGCTGTTTATATGGGGAACATTATATATTATCTGGCTATAGTACAGCAGTTGTGTTGTTTTTTGATGCAGAAAAGTTAAATTTGTGTGTTCTCTCATGGTCTAGCTGTTTGTGAGGGGACCCACTTCAAAATGGGGCTGTGCATATATGTGACCAGTCTAATCAAATAGAGTTTTGGTTGAGATTTATAGTATTTTGTTTACAATCCATCCAGTGGGTTTTCATTATATAATGTAATTTTTTCAGAATATTGTTAATATTGGTGAACTTTCCCCTGGTGATGACTTAAATCATGTTTAAATGGGGAAAAATCAACACATGTGTGGTTTCTACTGGCAAATTCTGAGAATGTGCATTTGTTGAATGAATGCTGCACCTGTTGATGTGATGATGGCTCTATTTTAGAGGTGTGTATGTGGAATGAATATAAAAGCTGCACTCTTAAAATATTTTAAATAAAATAAATGCCATTTGTGACAGATGCTTGTAATTTTGAAAAGAAGGGAGATGCTGGCTCTGGTTAAGGTAGGTGTGTGTGTGTGTGTGTGTGTGTGTGTTATTTTAAAATTATAAGGTTACCTTTCTTGATATGAGATTATAAAGGAGCATTATTGTATTGGCATACTGAAGTAGGAGATCAGGTGTGGGTGGTGGCACAATATATTGGAACTGTTTGAAATAAAAAAATATACAGCGATGGGGCCCACCTTAAAAATGCTTCTCATGGCATTGATCAGTTCATTCGAGGTTATGGGGGGAGTTACTATGTGTAGGAATGAAACAGCTTCTAAACTAGACATCAAGTGGTGGCATAATATGTTGGAAATGTTTAAAAATAAAAGAATACAGCACGTGTGCCTACCTCAGAATTGCTGCTCATGGCATGTGGGGGTACCAAGTGTACAACTGGGTCATTGCCTGGGTGTCCTAATGCCTGTAGGGCAACATCATTGTTTTGGATTCATCTGGCAAAAACATTTTCCTGATTTATTTATAATAAGACTGTTTCTAAATTAGATGTCAAGTGATGGCACAATATGTTGGAACTATTTTAAAATAAAAAATTACTGCACTTGGGCTTATCTCAGAAAGGCTGCTCGTGGCATTGCTTAGTACATTCAGGGTATGGGAGGGATACCATGTGTAGTGCTATAATCTGGTCATTGCCTGGATATACTAGTGCCTGTTAGGCAACATCAGTAGTTTTGATTCATCTGGCAAAAACATTTAGCAGATTTATTTATAGTAAGACTGCCTATAAATTAAATGTCAAGTGTTGGCATAATATCTTGGAACTGTTTGAAAATGAAAAAATACAACACCTGGGCCTGACTCAAGCTGTTTGGATATGGCAGTCCATATGCAGTACAAGAACCCTGCAGCAGTGATGTCCCTGTGATGCATGTGGTGGTGAGCACAGGGTGGGCCTGTGTAATATTTTGGCATCATTTTCCTATAATGATGGATAGCACTGGGTTGTTAGGGGATGCCATGCAGTGCCTGCATCTACAGTTATCAACACTGAACAGCTTGCCTGGGTGCTTTCTAGTTATTAACTGTGGTTGGGCCTGTCCTCAGTTTGACTCTGTGGAGGTACAGTGATGTCAAATGACCCCTGATGTGGCTTAGGCCCACTTTGTAACATCCAGCTGTCTCTTGCCTTGCCGTTGTGTGTTCATGGTGAACTTTGGTGTATTGTTTTGACTTGTAGAGCAGTTTGATGTGGCATTCCACATGCAGAACAAGAACCCGCTGCAGCGGCATCCCTATGATGCACGTGGTATGAGCATAGGGTGGGCCTGTGTGATATTTTGGCATCATTTTCCTCAAAGGCTGGGTGGGTTGCTAGGAGCATCATGTGGCACCCTCATCTACAGTTATCAGTACCAAACAGCTTGCCTGGGTGCTTTCTGGTTGTTAACTGTTGTTGGGCCTCTCTCAGTCTGGCTCCATGGAGCTACAGTGATGTCAAATGGCCCCTGATGTGGCATGGTACTTATCAATGTGTATTTGCTGTTTGGCTGATAATAAGCCACTAATAAAAGTTGTACCATGTATTTCACATGTTGCATTGTTACTGTGGTGTCCACGTTACCCACAGTAGGAGTATGCGACAGAGATGGTAAGATAATAAATCAAGTATAATCAAGTGATTTGTTCATGTTTATCTTTCTGCTTAATGTCCAGCTTAATTGTGTAATGGCATGTAGATTGGACATAAACAGTATAAACATGAAGTAATAAAACTTTGGTAACCTCCTGTTTGTATTTTTAGTGCTCTCTACATTGGAGGATAGATAATGACACATAGGTATGGAAGAACATCAAATCATTAGATGTTGTAAATTAATACACTTTAATAGAAGATGGAGGCACTGCATTTGAAAATTATACTTATTACTAGAAATGGGAAATAATGCATAATGGATACCAAGTTACACACAAAAGTAGTTTACATGTTATAAATAACTGTGCCATTTTTCCAACCTTAGAAATACAGAACTATCTTTATATTTTGTATTATGCAACTACCATATATACACATTAAAACTAAGGTTGAGTCATGCCTAATTATAAAACTTTTTTTGAGTATATGAATGTCACACTTTGTCTCTCGAATACTGCCCACACAGCTATATACATATACATATATATATATATATATATGTAAGAAATAAAAAATCACACATGCCCCCACAATGCAAAGCATCATGGGCTGCATATGCAAATCACCACAGAATATTATGCTGGTTCAACTTTAAGCAGAAATGCATGGTGCTGAAAGGCCTCTCACACAGTTTGCAAAGGGTGCCAACAGAAGACATAGACACGTGTTTTTTGGAACTTGGCTTCCCAGCCAAATGCCCTTTGGGTAACCATTGCCTCAGTGCTTGCACACAGAGGTTCTTTGTCTTTTATATATATATATATATATATATATATATATATATATATATATACATGCACATATATATATATATATATATATATATATACTGTATATATATATATATATATATGTATATATACAGTATATATATAGAGAGAGAGATGTAACCTAAAGTATATATTGCTCTACTGATAGATAGACTAGAATAGTGAATACCAGTTGTACAGTATATATCAAGCAGTGTCTACCTCCATGGAACAGATGGACACCTACTTTTGTATTATTTTAAGTGTGCTGTTTCATTTTAAAGTTAATACCATTATGGTTAAGTATATTGTATAGCTCATAGTGCCTATGTTATGCTTTCATTATTTGACCTGTTGAATGTTAACTTTTGTTCACTCTGTATTGCTGAAATGGCACTCATGTTACTCATACTGTTTTGTTATGTCACTGAATCAATACTGTCAAGCCTTTGTTAATCAGTTTTTAATACTGTCTTTGACATGGTGTAAAAAATTGTTATTCTGATGAGGAACCTTTGTAAATGAGCATTTCTGCTCAAAGGTGTATTTTCGAACTGTGAAATAAATAAATAAATATTGCTGTAAATTGGTGTACATTGATGCATGGAAACTATATTGACAGGACATAGCTATGTTAACTGGACTCAAACATTAATTAAAATAGATGTCACTAACCTTAGCAATTCCAAAGTACACCTTTCCAAAAAGAACATCTATAAAATGGGCTAACACTGGAAAAAATTAGGTCTAGGACCTTTTTTAAAATGAAAGCTTGGAGTAAAATCAACATGGGGACATCTGTGTACTACAGTTTTCAAGTATGGATTCATGTCTATGTACTTTGGTGTACATCAATACACTTTAAATTTATAAAGTTTAAAAGTTTATGGTTCAGAATGCTGTGATGAACTGTGAATCAATGTTTATCAATGCAGGGGAAACTGTAGCAACAGGAGGAGAGAGCCATGTCAGCCTGATCCCAAGCTTTTATTTTTAAAAAGTAGTTACTTTTATGGTTTCAGAGCTAAACCTTTTCAAAGATACTGTCCTTACGAAGATGATTGGAATGATTAGGACTAGGAACTTTTTTTTTTACTGAAAGCTTTGAATCAGTTTAGTATGGATGTGTCCTGTCAATACTTATCCAACTAGTTGCTACTATTAGAACATTCATAAATTACTTGGCATTCTGGACATTGTCATGGTGCCAAGAGCTGGCACTGTCTTGATGCTCGGTTAGCCCCTCTCTAGCACATCCCATCCAACACCCAAATACTTATGTTTGGTAGAGGGTCCTCTGCTGATGATCCCCACTCCACAATTTAGGCAGTGAATAAATAAATACCTAAAGACAGGCCAGCTTAGTTGTCCCTCACCCTAACCTGTACAACACACCAGTCCCATTAACTAACAGAGTCTGCACATCAGAGAACAAGGGATGCTGGAGCAGAGTTGTTAGTGTTATGGATGATGCTTGGGATACTGATTGGTCAGTGTCTAGTATCATCAATAATGCCAGCAACTCTGTCCCCATGCTCTCTCATGTGTGCACACTTACTCAACATATGAATGGAACTGGTGCTCATGCCCTGAGTTTGGGAGAGGGAAAATGAGGTAGCCTGCTGACTTTTAGTCAGAGGTGTGAAAACATGGAGATTTTATTACCGTTTTGCCAAATTACCCCATAGTTTTTGTTTTGGATTCAAACTATTACCCCCTTCCCTGACACCATCTGAGGGAATTATTTTTCCACAAGATAAATCTTTTAGGACCAGAAAGGCCCTATTTTCAATCTTATCCTGCTGTTACTGTACTCTCCCTTCAGTAACTTTAACCAAGCCTCCAACCTTTATTGGCAAAAGCTTCTAGTCAGGGGTCTCTTCCAGATGCTCCTATAACGTAGCTAGCCTCCTGCCAGTTCTCTGTCAAATGTGACACATGATTAATAGTCTTACTTGCAGCCCCTCCCTGAAGGACTAAGAAAGTTAGTTGGTTTTATAACACCATTCATATACACTGTCTCCCATAGTGATTTAGAAAGCAATGCGTTTGATATTAGTAGTGTACTGACTGTAGAACAGAATGCAACATTTCTTATTCACATTGTATCTCAAAGTTCTCTACAAAGCAATGTGTTGGATACTGGTAGTGCAAGGATTGAAGAATAGCACTGAATACAATTAGGATTTACAGTATACTGTGCTTTCTTTAAACCTAAAGGAAGACAGAAATGTTGCTGGCACCAGGCAGGTGAACAAGGAGATGATAGAGACACAGATAAATTGCAGAGAAGTTGAGCTCAGGGAGGTTACGGACTTGCTCAGGGTCACACAGTGAGTAATGGCAGTTGTGTGACTTAAACTGGGTATCTAGGTTGATAGCTGTGATCTAACCAGTAGATCAAAATGACTTTTACTGGTCCTGCCCTAAACAAATGATTAGCTGGCTTCCTACCAGTCCCTCCTTCAATACACGTTTCAGTCCTTCTGTCCTTCTTGTGCCCTTGTTTGGCTAGCTCAGTTGCCACTGCAGTACACCACTATGCAAGTTGCTGAGCAGCTGAATCCCCATCCATAGCCCATTCCTCCAGGACTCCAAATTAATTTATTATTACAGTACCCCTTCCCTGAGAGATGGACTCCCCCTTCCTAGTCTGAACCCCTCAGCCTATCCCCTAGGACCCTAAATACCCTCTTTAGTGGTGGTTTCTCCCAATCCACAACCCATAATCATGACTTAGTAAGTGCACACCCAGGAGGGAGAGATGAAGGGCAAGAACAGTCAGTGTCGTTGTTGGAACTAGACACACAGTCTGCCGAGTGCAGTCAGGGACACTGACAGCTCTGCCCTTCTCCCTCTGTCCCAGGCACATGTTTACTCAGTTTGGAAAAGGCACTGGGGTGCATAGCAAATTAAGGAGGGAAGGCAACTGACCTAGCCAGGCAGTGGACTTATTTTGCCCCACCAATTGTGAACTGGGATCAGTATGGTGGGAAGCTAATAAATACGGCATTTTGGGGTCCTTTGAGGGGAATCTAATGGCCTAGGTTTGAATGCATGTCTACTAGGTTCATATTTGTGGTTTATGCTTGCATTTTGACAATGCGGCCATTGTGGACAGTCATGTACACAAACCTAGGCTATTATTATATTGATGTATTAATATGCTGGAAATGCACTTTTACTATTTTGATTCATTATGTTAAAAAATACATTTTACTATATTGGTGTGAATTAATATATAGCATGGAACTATATTAATAGAACGTAACCATGTCAACCTGTTTGCACACATCGCCTACCACTGCCCACTGAAAGCTCACCATCCAACTTGTTTCCTGGAGGCTGAATGGTAGAGCTGCATCTTCCCACATCAGCAGTGCACAGCAGTACTTCATAGCAACAGGAAGCATTTTCAATAAAAAATGTTGACGTTCAGTAACACTTACTAACAGCAATGACAAGGCATCCTGGACTGCGCAGAGTTAATCTGCCACCCAGAAACTTGAGAACCTCAGTCTCCCGGTGCTGAAAGTCCTCCAACTGGTGTTTGAATTGACAGATGCTATAGGGTATTCTGTGGCCAATACCTTGCAGCACTCAATTGATATCTTCCCATTCCTTTTCCTTTTTGTTGATTGGGGGCCTGTTGACCCTGAACAGGGCATCAGTATTTTTACTACAATCAAACTAGAAATGGACTGACACATAATTCACTGAATGACACAAAACTGTAGAGCAGAAATAAAATGATAAATCACAGACCACAGACAAAAATAATTAAGAAGAAAGACTGAGGAAAACAAGTCAGACTACTGCTCACAGGGCTGCCTTGCTTGCTAGCTGGAACACCCCCTCCCCCACACAGCACTACTTCATATGAACATATGAAATGACAGCAGAAATAGGCCTCACGGTCTGTCGAGTTTGCTCGATTGTGCAGCTAGCCCCTCATCTCACAGCTGCCCCTCCCACTCCTCCCCTCCTTAGATTTACCTTCACCATCATCCTGTCCCATCCCCTCTTGAAACTGCCCACCGTCTCACAGGCCACCACCTCCTGTGGTAGAGTATTTCACTTGCCTATCACCCTTTATGTGAAGAACTGTCTCCTTACTTCCCACCTGAATCTTCCCCACCTCCAGTCTGAGACTATGCCCTCTCGTGTCCCTTCATCTTCTTAATTGGAAGATCCCCTGTTCAAGTCTTGCTTATCTGTTTCAAGTACTTAAAAGGTGTCAATCGTGTCCCCATCCCTCCTCTCCTCCAAGGAATACATATCTAGGTCGCTCAGCCTTTCCTTGTAGGGCTTGCCCTCCAAACCCTGGATCATCTTTGTTGCTCTATGCTGCACCCAGTCCAAAAATCTGACATCTTTCCTCAGGTGCAGGTGCCAGAACTGCATGCAGTACTCCAGGTGCAGCCTGGCCAGTGATCTGTACAGTGCGAGGACTACCTCCCTACTTCTAGAGGAGAGTCCCCTTGCTATGCACCCCAGCATCTTGTTGGCCTTCCCTGCCGCCTTCCTACACTGAGCAGAGTTATTCATGCTCCCTGTTATAAGTACCCACTATATCAAAGTTTATTTACTATAATAAAATAACATCTGGTTCAACTAGTAATACCTGGCCATGTAATAAAGGTTTTAGAGAAACTATACAACATACTATTACACTTTGCCCATTATTCTCTAAAGCAAGATCTCAGTATCTGTGGAATACTTAAAAAATTATGCCAGTACTAATTATGATCCGGTATTTGTACTTTTGCACCCTAGATATTCTGAAGATCTCAAACTAATAGCTAAATTTCTAGCTTCTGTTATAAAACAAAAAAAGAAAAGAGCCAGATTACTGAAAACATAACATACTCTAGTATGAGGTCAACAAAGGAAGAAACTAGAGGCGATATATTATGCACATTGTCACTTTATTCCAGCTTTGATGCTTATTTTTCTGTAAATGTTTGTAAATGTAAATTCTTTTAATATGCTTGTTATATATTTATATCTTTTGTTTTTATATAATGTAAAACATTGTAGAAACCACAATGTTTGGCCATTTTGTTGAACAATAAACTTAACTTGAACTTTAACTAGATGAAACATAACCATTAATTTCAACTAAATAAATCTGCAAAACTATGAACAAACCACAGTAATTTGGCTGCACATGACACTAAATATTTTCTGTGAGTATTTTGTTCATAGTACTCTGCTTCAGAGCAGTTTAAAAGCAGTTTTTTGCTCAGTTAAGCAGGGAGAGACTTCTCTACAACTCTCTCTTCATGAGACAGTACTGAATGCATGGCATACAATTCATTTCAGTACCATGTGACCTCTAATCCCACGATACATTGCAAACTTTGTTTTGGGCCCAGCTTTGCTGGCAAATTTACTAAGGTCGCCATTCGTGAAGTTAGCCCTGTACTGTGAATTGAAACATCAAAGGCTGGATTAATCTTTGCATATTGTGTTGAATAAACAAATTACTCAGCAAATTACTCATCCAACAAACCTCTGTCAAGGTTCCGTTCCATTGCACCACCTCAAGGGCAGCATTACTTTGAATACCGAGCACCACTCTGGCTTAACTTTCTCCCACCTGAGATAGTCTCCATCAGTAAAATAGGCCCTTTCAAATCTGTGCTTAAAACTCACCTGTCCAGCTGAATGCAATGCTCCTGCTACATCCGACCACTGCCTCCTGGAATACATCCTGTTTACCCCAACTATGCTGTTCAATACAGCCCAACATGCTACTTATCCACCTATTTCTTCTCCCTACCCCCACTTTTTCCCTCCTCTCTTATTCTATCTTGATACAAAAAAGGATTCCTTCAAGTAAAAAAATATTTTGACTTAGTTTTGTTTTCCACATTTGAACTTCAAAAAACCATAACACCCTCAATATTTGGACTTAAGGGGCAATCTATATATCAAAACAAAGGTCTTAATGAGTACTACAAGAATAACACATATCCCCCACCAAACATTTAGGGACACTATAAAAAAAACACACAAAATAAAAAATGTACATTCCCTTAGGATAACACTGGAATGCTAACAAGCCATATAATGAAGGAAAGAATATATGGAGGGATGTAAGGCAAATGAGGATACTATCACACTGTCTCAAAAAGTAAGGAAATTAATTTCAAAAAACATTGTAAATGCACTAGTTAGGATTAAACCAAGAAAAGGAGGGCAATGTGGTGTTAGGGTTCCTAACCCTAATACCCCCCCAAAGGCAGCAACAGGAGAAATCATTACAGTTTGACCTCTCCTGCATCATCACAAATCAGGCATGGGATGTGCCTTGGGGTTGTCAACCCTAATGCTTACCCCATTATGATATACTGTACACAAGTCAGCTTATTTACTGATGGAATGAGGTGAGTGTTAGGGCTGACAACTCCAAGATACACCCCATGCCTGATTTGCGAATACACAGGAAAAGTTACCCTAACACCACATTTCCCTACTTTTTTTTAGTTTAACCCTAATAGGAGGGCTTAAGCCTGAGGTTCAATGTGAGGAATAGCTCCTCCCACAGCCTCTACTTAAACCCATCACTAACACACCTCCCTTGCTTAGGGAGCATTTTTTGTCCCTGGGCTTGCTGCATGGCTGTGTGACTGTGCATTCTCTCTGTCTCCCTCTCCTTGCTTTGTCACATCTGTTCCTCCCCTCCCCTTCCCTGTGTTTCCCCACTTCTTCCCTCATTGTTTTCCTGTTCTTTCCCTTTCTGTTGCTTGCCTTTGTTTTTTTTTTCACCTTTCCCACTCGTGTCTGGGTGCTTCCCCTTTGCTGTCTCTTTTGGGCTTCTCCAACCGCCCATCATCTACTCATCTTGCCCTTTGCTTGAATGCCTGAACTACATTGTCCCAGATGCCTCCAGCTATGTTTTACAGCTTTGTGATACTGCTTGTCTGGAGTGTTTGCATTCATCCCTTCACCGGCACCTTTGACACTATTCCCTGTGCCTAAATTCCTCCCTGGGACTCAGTCACATCTCCTTCTGGAAGTCTGCCTCTTCCTGTCCATTCCCCTCAGCCCCCTACTCTCTTCTTCATGGTTCCTAAGTTCCCCTTCAGACCTCCAGTGCACTGTCTGCTCACAATGCTCAGCACTTAAATCCCCCTTGTGCTTCTCTGGTTTCTGGACCATGACACCCATCAGTTCTGCTCATCTCATCAACTGTCTGCCCATCTTCCTCTACATGGATGTACCTGGCCATGGTTTCATCTCCAGTGGATCTGATAACTCAGGTGAGGTATGGATAGGTTGTTGTGACGGCAGTGATCATGGCTCCTTTGCACCCCCATTGCTATTCCCCACATTGACCTGCAGGAATATTGGAAGACGGAACATTTAATGATGAAGGAAACTGTAGCATCCATGTGTAAAGGATAACTAAAAGGGCAGATGGGTGGCAAGGACTAACTAAGTCCACTATAGAGTTTTAATGGAATTAACAAAAGGGGGGTTATTACGCAGCTACAAAGTAGCAAAGCAGGAGACCTGCAAGGAAGCCATACTTTGTGTCTTTCCACCTGATTTCAGCTAACCGACGTGTTCCTAATTCTAATCATTGCATTTCCAAACTAGGGTACCTGCATTTTGCTGCCAGTTTCTATGTTTCTAAACATTTCCCTTTATCTGACATACACATGTCTGCAACTGGCTCTAACAACTATATTTGTCAATCAGTAATTCCTCTGTCCATGTCCCTATTTCCTGCGGAGTTGTACATTTCATTGCTGGTTTCCTTCACTGTACCTGCATTCCTTGAATGGCAGAATGCAGTAGCTTTCCTACTCCTTGCTATTCTCCTCCAGACTACCACATGTCTGATTGCTAATGGCTCCTCCAGTCACCTTACCACAGCATTGCTCTGTTGGGCAATTTATTTGCACTGAGTCATCCCTCATATGGCAGCTTCTGATCTCCAGGATGTTACTGGGGGGAACAGGGGGTTCTCCCATTCTACCGTTCATGAGGTTGCTCCCATTTCCCATCCCTGTTACTCCATCCTCTGTCACCTACACTCTCATCTGCTTCCCTCCCAGGTATGTATGTTCATTTATGGATGGGTCCTCCCATGCATCTATTTCTGTTGCATCCACAGCCAACCACTTCTTACCCTTCTCACTCCTGTTGTATGTCCTCCGTCCCATATTTCTACGTCTGTCCTACCATGTCTATGTATCATTCATTATCCTGTCTACTCTGCTGTTCCTCATGTCCTCCTCTCTACAGCTGCCTTCTGCGCCTTCTGCCAGCCCATACCAGCAATTCTCTGGACTCCATCCCTAACTCGCACCTTCTGAGGTGCTGAGCAGGTGGGCTTCCTCTGTCTACTGGGATAGGATTCCATACAATCACTACCTCCTACTACTTAACAACCTGACATCCTCTGTCCCTAACTGCTTGGCAGCATCGAGTGCAGGTTAGCTCTTCAACTACCAGGGATGGGAGCCATGTCTGCTATCTACCATGTCATACCATGCCTTCTCTAACCATATCAGTTGCTGCTTCCTTTGGGAACAGAATTTCTTCAACCATATATTACCATCATCCTACCTCTCCTAGCTGCATCAAGTCAAGATCATCTTGCCTCGACAGTCACGGATGGCTGCCTGAGTTTCTATTTCACTGCTTCACACTTACCCATTCTCAACCTGCTGCTGGATGCCGCTACCCTTCTGGAACTGAACCTCGTCTTGCTTGCATTCTCTGTTCCTCCTTGCCTGTGGCCTTGTCTCAGGTCTTATTGCACTGACTTCCCTGGTCAGGAGTCTGATCTTGCATTGACTGTTTCCACATTCTGCATCCTCTACCTGATATGGGACACAACTTCCCTTCAGGAATGGGACCTTTATTCTCCAAATGCCTGCCACCTCTTGGCTCTGCCTGATGACATCGACTAGAGGTCATCTCACCGACTACTGGGTGTGGTAGCCTGTTTATGGATCCACTAGTTCAATACATCCTCTGTCACATGCCTGGTTGCAGCATCCCTTCTGAACCGGGACCTCATTAACTCATTTGCCTCCATCCTCCTACCTCTGCCAAGTGGTATCGGATACTAGTTATCTCTTCTCGATTACCTAGCCTTGAAGCTCATTTCTACAATCAGCTGTTTTGACCTTATTTGCTCTCTACCGGACCAACACTTGCTGCTCCCTCCTGGACCTGAGCCATGTACCTAATGTGTCTTCACCCTCATACATTATCTGGAGTGTCTTGTTCAGGTCCTCTTACCTCAACTACCTTGGTTAGGAGCCTGCGTCTGCACAGGAGTCCATCCTTCTGTATTTTCTATCTCTGCCCAATTACCACTTCCCTCCAGACACAGGACCCATCTGCTCCAATTGACTTGCTTACTTCCTCACCACTCACCAGCCTGCACTTTCATAGACCATCATACTTGAACCCCTTTGCCTCTTTCCCTCATTATTAGGATTTTGGCAGCTAGTACTGTATTTATCTCAATCCAGTTTGACTGCTTCATGGACTTCCGTGTTGCAGGTCACCCCTTCCAGCTGCTGTATGAGCTTGTTTTTCTCTTTCAGATGTGGGAACCTCATCCTCTTCACACCAGCACCTTCCATCTGCTCCACTCACCGTTTGAAGCCTTTGTCAGATGTGGGATTCATATATCTCAACTCAGTTGCTCTTGTTACTTGGCTTTGGCCCTTGGACTTCCATGAATCTTTCTCTAGTAACTTGCTACAGCCTTCCACATTCCACTGCTGTTCGCTGAGGTGCTGACCTGGTCCTGTTCCTTCCTGCACTTCATGTCATCCAGCTTCGCCTTAGCCATCTCCTTCCCTGCATCATTCCTCCTGGCCATTAGGATTCACTCTGAACTTTCTTTCCATCTTTGAATAGCTGCCTTTTCGTCTCCACATTGCAGGATCAGGGCTTTGTCCTGTTTGCTGTGGCCCTATTGGGCATACTACCCTACCTATGGCCAGTATTCCTACCCAGTCAACTGCTCCTCCCATTTATCCATCTCATACTCCTATTCTGGCCATTCTAACAGCTCCCATCCACTACTCAAAGGATCACTTGTTCATTTCACCTGATAAAACTACTTTTAGCAAACATCCATTGGATAACATGCCTCTTAGACTCTTATGTCATCATGAAGTTTTCTATACTGCCCAATCAGCTCCTCATGATCATTCTTGGAATCCCATTCAACTGGACATTAGAAAGACCCCATCTCTCTCTATTGGATATTCCTTACAAATCTTGTCAGTTCAATCACTGCGGACTCCCTCTCTACTATGTCTCACTGGCTATCCTTGTACATCAAAAGGACCTAAATCCTTCAGTTATGCTCTGACTCCATAACCATTATTGTTGCTATGGATACCGGGAATCGCAAGATACCTCATGCCACTATGGACATCATCCATTTTACTTTCTGCAGCCTCTCCTACCAACACCGACTCTGTTGACCATGTTACTCGATTCTTACTCTCTCAACAGACACTGCTTGGCCTGAGACCTTCACAGCTGCCTTCCCAGAACTTTCATCATTGGATCTCCAGTGCCTAGCTGCTTACTAATGGCTATCAAACCACTGTTTTCTAGCTCCTGGACATCACCACACCTCATATAATCATCTACATTTTTTCATCTTATTACCATCAGTTGAGTTAGCCAACCATCCAGTGGTCCTTCTAGTCTATCCTTCACAAATTATCTCCATTACTTCTTCCGATGAAGGCGTTCAATGAGAACAAGCTCTTCCAAGTCTCAGTTTGGAAATCTGAAACCATTAAGGCAAATTCACTATCCCAGTCTTGCCTCGCAACAGGTCATAATCAATCATAGCACTAGGATCCTCTGGCATTCTACACTACTCAACCTCACTACCAACCCAGCCTACAGACTCTTCCATATAGCCACCTTCAAGCTTCTCTCAAGTATTTAGGTATCGGATTACCTGTAAACCTAACCAGCCATAGCCACCTCAGTGCATCTCATGGACAATTACACCACAGAAATACCCATATTTACTTCAGCTAGTGGGCAAGCAGAGCATATACAAGTATAGTTATGACATCATGCCCAAATAAGCTATCCAATTTTTTATACTGAACTTCCAATCATTCTCTATATATATTCGGTTACCATCTGGACTGCATCTGCAAATCTTCCTCTAGTCATCTACAAATCATTTATGGCATTTCTCCTATCAGGCTCTCAAAGACTGTGCTTGACTCTGTCTTCCACTTCATGGATGCTTATTTATCAACTTATTGCTCACTACTGAATTCCTTACCCCCAGACTTTACCGTGAATGTTAAACCTTACACAAGTTGGATCATTCACCTATAACATCATAAATTATCGCATTTTCCACAATTCACTGTCTGGAAGCATATCGATCAAATCATGCTCTCCCTGCTCATTACATCCCTGTAATCCCTTTGGACAAGTGTCCTTCATTACCTTGGAAATCTGGACTTCATTCACCCTTCTTTGACTGAATCTGCTTTACATTCTGGATTCTACCGCTCCTTCAGAAGTTACCTACTCTTCAACCTCAGGATCATCATCCAAACTACATCATCCATGGATCAAGGATGGATCATCATCTCTTCAAGAAGCTCACCTTTCTCAAAATTAGCTATGGTTACTAGAACCTAGATCCTTCTCCTCTTAGCGTGCCCAGAGGATGGGCAGACCAATGACTATGGGTCCTCAGAGGTTTCCTCCACCTGGGATTTTTCCTCTCCTGAGTGCCAGCAGTCATATTCTCAATGAGCTGGAGGAAGTATCTTGTTGGGCCTTCTATTCCCCTACACATTCCTACCTACATACCTACTACTCAAGTGTGGGAATAGAGTAAAGCCACAAAAAGTACTACAAGTTACACAAGCACTAATACCTCATCACTATTCCCCAAACATTGAATGGGCGGGCTTAAGCCTGAGGTTCAATGTGGGAAATAGTTCCTTCCACAACCTCTACTTAAACTCATCACTAACACACCTCCCTTGCTTATGGAGTGTCTTTTGTCTACCACCATCCCCTCATCATCCTTCTCCGGTGTTCTTCTCACCCTTGTTCATGGGCTTTCTATTCCCTACAAATTCCTACCTACATACCTACTACTCAAGGGTGGGAATAAAGTAAAGTCACAAAAAGTACTACAAGTTACACAAGCACTAATACCCAATCACTATCCACCAAACACTGAACTAGTGCATTAACAAAGTTTTTTACAATGAATAATAGTATAGTCAATAAATCCATAAGCAATTTAAAAAATATATTAAAGTGCAAAATGGAAAAGAAAAGTTCACACAAGCAGAAAAAGGATGTGAAACTTTTAAAAGCATTGCAGCTACTACAAGCACGTAGAATCTGAAGGTTGGGTGGTCTGTAGTAAGAGGGATTTCATGGGTAGGCAATGTAAAACTGGGCATTATGGCCAGTTTATAAAGTGGTAACGTTCTGAGTAATTTTCTTTGAAGGGAAAGAGGTTTGAATTGAAGCAGATAATCACTGGAATCCAGCACTGTTGCTGCATGGAGCATCTCTATTGAGAGGTTACAAGTTGCAGGACATGTGGCTCCATTCACTGGGATTTCTGTATATCCTCTGCTAAGAAAAACTGAACTGTTTGGCCTGCCCAGCAAAATCAGTTTCTTCACTGTGTAACCTGTAATATTTCAAATACTGTCAGTAGGGCAAAGCATTCTCAGAGAGATGTTACTGGTTTTCTGAAAAACAAATCATAATTGGTATCACAAAAAAATGACAAAAAAACTCACCAGACATTTTAGGACCTTCCATTTTGTATTAGTGAAAAGTTTTCATAAAAACAGGATCTTTTTATGGCTGCATAGCAGAGCTATGCTGATGTAATACAAACAAAATGGAGAGAAAGGGTGGCCAAAAAATTACAATTTTTCCCTCTGCGCAGTTGAGTTTCATCATATTATTGGTATGCGTTATGCATGAGATCACGGTGCTTCTCTGTCTCTTTTTTCCATCTCTCCTCCCCTTTTCTGGCACTTTTTCATCTCTGAAGCTCTCCATTGCCATCATTTCTCTCTCTCCCTCCTGCCTGCTGTACACCCCATTACCTGCTTGGAGTAGTGGCCCCTCCCTCTCCCCAGCCTCAATCCATCTCTTAAACTGTCCCCTTTCACTCTCTGTCACTGATAGCGATACCCCTCCTCCCCATCTCTCCAAGCAGTCACCACCCAAGCTGGGATGCTTACTCATTTTATATAAAAGGCACCCTGTTTTCTGTTCCCATTAGTGGTCATGGCTGCTGCCAACAAGCAGGAGGATTCATGCTACTCTACCCAATCCCAGTGTCCCTGGTATAGATTCCTCCACTTCTGATCTCTCCAAGCAGTATAACAAGAGGGTATCCAGTTTCTCTTTCTCCTTGGTGGTTGGAGCTCCTGCTGAGCCAATATGGAGGGATTCAGTTGGGCTCTGTGCCTACAAACATTCTGCCACTGCACCACCCTGTCCTATCCCTGTGTCAATTCCCCACCTCCCAAATCTCCCAAAGCATTTCCTCCCCGCCACTGGGGCTCTTCTTATCTTTTTTTGTTACAGAAAGGTCACCAGCTTCCCTTTCTCCTCAATGCTCATGGCTTTTGCTGATGAGAAATTTTAACTTGGACTCTGTGCCACATACTTTCTGCACTTTACTGCCTGATGTCTCTGCTGTCAGTGGGGCTTGGCTAAGATGTACCCAGAGCCAATGTAGGTGCCACTGCTACAGTGGTCCATTCGTAAAGTGGAGCTGATGTGTAGTGTATTTGTGCTGGCTGGACGTGGTGGAGAGCAGACTTGGAGTGGGTCTCAGCTGAGATGTACCTGAGCCACTGATGCCACTGCTAATAGTCTGGTTGCAGGTTGCCATATTCCACATTCATCTGACTGCCACAGTGCCAGTTTTCCCAGCTCTCTTCAGGACCTCAGAAGTTATATGTGTGTGTGTGTGTGTGTGTGTGGCGTGTATGTACATGAATGTGTGTGTGTGTGTAGACATACTTTTTAACAAACTTCCTGGAACTTTCATTGTCTTACACGGTGCACCTCTCTCTCCCTGGTCACAACTGTATAAAATCCCTGGTGTGTAGGGCCTATCTGCCTGGTCCCACTCATGTTATATCCCTAGTATCCAGGGCCCTTTCTCCTCCCTCTCCCTTTCCCTCTCTCTGGTGCCAACCATCTCTCTCTCTCTCTCTCTCCACTCCTCCCAGCCAGGACTCTGTCTGTGCTGAGGGGAGAGTGACAAATAATGTTTTATGGAAGGGCTCCCAAGAACTTGCATCCCAAAATACATCATCTGCCAGCTGGCCCACTGCAGGGGGCTCACGAGGGGCAGGAGGCCTGAGCAAAGAACTCACCGCCTGGCTGGTGCATTGGAAAGAAGTGATAGTGGTCTGTGTAACATTTTGAAAACAATAATGACCTCAAAGATTGGGACATGCTAACAGGGTATCAATGGTGCAGGAGGAAAGCAGGATACTTTTATTGAACCTATGGGATGGGGCTTCCCAACCAAAACAGGGGTTAGTTAAAAACTTTGTGGAAATGGAGTTGACTGCCCCCACGTATGCCCACAATCTGGTTCCTTTCCCCAATGAGCTAGACCTTTAACTAACTTAACACACACTGAAAAATAATTAAAGTCTTCAAGGAAGGAGCACACACCTCTACTCCCAGCATGGCTAGTGGGGATGAAAACAAGGAAGGCAGTAGGGCTGGGTGAAATGTATCTTCCACCAGTGAAATTCTGGCAAAATGCCAATTTTGGTTCTATGAAAGTTCATGAATTTTCACACAAATTTTGTGAAATTTTGCCCAAACTGTTATTTCAGTTATTTCCATCTAATTTAAAAACTGTTTGTCCAGATTGCAATCTGTTTACCATGATGATGGTACCAAGGTCCATGCAGAAGTTTGTAAAGTTTTCAGTCTCTGTCTTTAAAAGTGACTGAGTTATAAGCCTCCAAATTTGGGAAATTTTAAAATTACATTTCACAATTACGTAAACTGTAGAATTGCCCCTATAACTTTAAAATTAGTGAATAGAATATCACCAGTTTTATTAGGTTCAGTGACCCTAAATATTAGGCTTTGGGGACTCCCCCAAGGCCCAGCAGCAGAGTGCCGCACTGCCATGCTGATGACTTGGGATCAGAAGCGAGTCCAGGAACTCACATCTGGAGGCAGGCCATGGCCAAAACAGCTGCTGCTTGGCAGTGCATCTTGGTTCAGGAGGGTTGGTGGTGGGTTCCACCAACACAGTGACCCCTGCGACTGGGCATGGGAGTTTACTTCTGTTGCAGGGGAAACTGTGGCTGAGAGAGGCTGACAGAGTCACTGTCCCCACCAGGGGAGATGGGAGGGGAATAAAGTGTTCAAGAGAAACCTGACAGTGAACTGAATGATGGGTATTTTCAGCCTGATCAAGGTATATCCATGTGAACAAGGTATATCCCTGAGAGACAAGCACCCAGCAGGGAGAAAAACAACATAGGAAAAAAGATGCTGTGTGTGTCAACTCTCTAACCTGTTGCTCAAAGACTGGCCAAGTTATGAACAGCCAAAGATTCCAAAATAACATCTGTAATTAAAGTTGAATTTCATGAGCTTTTGTGAAATTGTGGAATGCTGTAATACTTTTGTTGAAGCCGTGTCCATACATTTTGCTCAGTCATACACTTCAGTTGCTATTGTAGAGGGGGGTAAAGGCTAGCTAAAGTGGCAATGAGGTAGCATTCATAGGAGGCTCCACAGTAATAATATAGTGCTGCCAATTTTCAGGTCACTATTTTGAGTGACAAACCATGAAGAATAGTCATGGACATTGCTGTGCACGAGCCTGAATTCTTGCAATATGCTAGATAACCACTAGAGCTCATTGACTTAATGACTTGTGGGAGTGTTTGCACATGCAGTATTGTTTCTTCACAATACCACCTGCTGACTCTTTAACAGTCTTGCAGACAACATTGTATGTTTCTATTATTTGAAAGCAGTAGCACTGCTAAGCTTTACAACTAGCTGCGACTTAAGTCTTTGTGACAGAAGTATCTGGATATCTTTAGTCATGATGGTGCATGATGCTGCACATCACTGTTGCAGGAGTGTTGAAGGGGTATGGCAGGGACATGGTGCTAGTGCAGGTAAGGTGATTCAGTGATGAGAAGTACTTTGTGAAAGTTAAATTCCACAAGTGGAATTCTAGTGGTATTATTTATTATGTGATCATGTATTATTGAGCAAATGTTGCCAATTAGTAATTTCTAAAGTATCCCAATATATATTTAACCTACTAAACCACACTTATCCAGCTTAATAAGATTCCAAGACATATTTACTTTTGGTATGCATGCTGAATCTTGAGTGTCTACCTGCTATAGAGGTGCAGCAATAAACATCCACATATTTTGAAAATGTTCCTACAATTTAACAAATAATTAAACTGTGAAATTTTGAAGTCTTGTAACTTTCAATTACCTCTCTATTTAGCAGCTTCTATTTATTTTTTTATTGAAAATTTCAGAGATTACATTTGAGCACAAGTGCTCCTTTACAAAAGTTCCAAATCAATAAGAGAATACAAAGCAACATAATGAAAAAAATAAATAAGCGAGTTCCAGTGGAATGAAGTCTGTCAAGTACAAATACAGTCAAACAAGTACAAATAAACAGGCTGGAATCAACTGAGTGCAATTTTACAATGAGGGAGACAGATAGAATCAGTGTAGAACAAGCATAGTAATGGTACATGTCCTCAGAGCAAGAGTTTGGCACAGTTAGAGTGAGTAGCAGTTACAGTTGCATTGATCTGTCAGGGTTGTCTGTAGTGCTCTCTTAAACAAGTCAAACATAGGAAGACTGATCAAAATATCAGGCAGCTCATTTAACCAGCCACCAGCCCTAACTCCGAATGAATGTTTGTACAGCTGAATACAGTGGAAATACTGTTCAAGGGCATTCCAAGCCATGCTCCAACCTGGAGTAGTACAGATTGGTGACAGGGTGGAAGTAGTGATTTATAGCTTGGTGGGGGTAGGCCTAGTAGCATCTTCTTGGCTAGAAGACATGTCAGGAACTTAATTCTGCTAGGTAGGGTAACCAATGTGTCTGAGTATAGAGGTTGCAGCTGTCAGCTCCTAGCACAGAGTGATAAGACTTATTACAGATCAGATTTATTCTGCTGAGAATTGAGTGGCAGGCAGTTGTGTAGATAGGGAGGCCATTATCAATTAGTGACAGTACTGAGCTTTCCACTATGAGGCATCTACCATGTGAAGTGAGGTTGACCCGGTTACAATACAAGTCTCCCAGTCTTCTGTTTACCATAGATACAAGATGGTCAAAGTGGGGAGCAAAAGATAAGGTATCATCCAGGATCACCCCAAGATATTTAAAGGTGTATACCTGTTCAAGCATATGTCCCAGGTCATTGAGGATGATGGGGGGAGGGGGGAAGGACCGTTCTCTTCATTTATGGCTTGTGAAGAGCATTGTTTTAGGTTTTTTTTTAATTTAGAATCAGTTTGTTTTGGGAGAACCATTTTTCAAGGTCCTCAAAATTACCCTGGAGGATAGAGGTAAGGCTGCCAAGGTTAGGGTTCTTGGAATAGATACATAGATACATTGACATTGATGACAGATATGGACCTATGGCCCACCTAGTCTTCCCATTTGCTCATATAACTATGCTTCTTCAAGCTTCTCTAGAAGTAGAGTGTCCCCTTCCCCTGACTACCAGGATCCCCTGATGCCTATCTCATGCATTCTTAAATCCTGTAATCATTTTTGCCCCTCTTGCAGGGCATTCTATTTGTCCACCATCCTCTCTGTATAAAAGTACTTCCTCACATTCCCCCTGCATCTCCCTCCCTCCAGTTTCATCCCATGTCCGCTAGTTCTGGATCATCTTTTTCTATGAAAAATTGTGTTTTCCCTGCACCTTGTTCCTCCTTGTGAGGTATTTATATGTCTCAATCATATCCCCCATCTCCCTCCTCTGTTCCATGGAGTATATATTTAAGTCTTTCAGCCTATCCTCATAGGTTTTGTGATGTAATCCTTGCACCATCTTGGTTGCCCCCCTCTGAACTGCCTCCACCCTGTCTATGTCCTTATACACAAGAACTGGACACGGTACTCAAGGTGTGGCCTTACTAATATCTTGTATAGTGGAATTACCACCTCTCTTTTCCTGCTGGTGATACCCCTGCCTATGCATCCCAGAATCCTGTTTACTTTTTCTGCTGTCTTGTTGCACTGACTCCTTACCTTGAGGTCATCAGAGATGATAACGCCTAGGTTCCTTTCCTGCTTGGAGCATTCTGTATCCTCCCCCCCAGTTGATATACTCTTCCTGGGTTTTTGTGCCCCATGTGCATTATTTTGCATTTCTTTGCATTAAATATCAACTGCCATGCCCTTGACCAGTCCTCAAGCTTCTGCAGATTTAAGCAGATATGCAGATAAAAGCATCATCTGCATAGAGAAGTACATTTGTAGACTGACAGGCATCATGCAGGTGATTTATGAATAAGTGATATAGTAGGGGGCCCAGAATGGAGCCATGGGGAGCACCAATGGATTTATTCCTTACGTCTTACAAGAAGCCATCTGTATTAATGCATTGAGTGTGTTTAGTGAAATAACTCTGGAACCAAATGACTGTGCCCTGTGATAGGCCTAGGTCATGAAGTTTGTAGAGAAGGAGCTTATGAATGTCCAGTGAAAGGTTTTTGTCAAGTTGATACGGAATATAAAATAGTTTCTATGACTCTTCCAAGAAAGTATGCATATACATTTTCAGCTATCTAGCTCCGGAGGTGACTAGGTAGTAAGCACAGAAATATTTTCTGAAATTTTCAAATGAATAATAAATTACCAGACTTTGAGCCTCTATAACTTCCTCACCCTTCATCCAAATCTCATGAAACTTGACATTCTTTTAGGGCTTATTCCATCCAATATGCTTGCCATATTTCTTGTTTCTAGCTATAATACTGACCAATTAAAGAATTTCAGAAAATTCAGCAAAATGTTGCAAAATATTGCAGACTTTTGTGAAAATTCCCCCAATCAGAATCTACTAATTTCACCCAGCCCTAGAAGGCAGAGGACAGCAAAAATAAATGACAGCTTTTCTTCTCCAAGTAGACAGCTCACAGGTACAGAATACAAAAATTAAAGAATAGAAGGAGAAAGAGATGCTACTCCACAACATACTTGTGGTAGAAAGATACAGGTTATATTTTCTTCCATGTACTTTAGAGTTATTTATTTTCTGTACCATGGTATTACTTTACTTGGTATGAAAGAACATAAGAAGGCCACAGCCCGAGACTGTTCCCCACACTCTGTGGGACATTACTTATCTATTATCCCTCAACCTTACATCTAATCTGTTTTCAAAGACCGTGGCACTAGTTGCCTCTACCAATTCTTGTGACAAGGTGTTCCATCAATGGATGCTCTTATTGGAAAAAAGTTTCCCCTTTTACTGGTTTTATAAGTTTTTACTTCAAGCTGTTTATTATGCAGTCTCGGAACATGTCTCCTTTTGGAGAGTGTTAGATTACATTTTTCCATTAGATCTGGTGAATTTATTAAATTAAAAACCATAAGCATATCACCTCTTAATCTTCTAGTTTGAAGAGAGAAGAGACCAGTAGCTTTTAATCTGTTCTGATAATCCAAGTTTGTTAATCTTGGAATCATTCTAGTTACTCTCCTTTGAACCTGTTCAAGAATTGCTATGTCTTTTTTTTGGTTTGGATTCCAGAACAGGGAGCCATAGTCTAGATACGGTCTAATGTATGACCTATACAATGGAATAAAGCATTGTTCAGTGCGATTAACAAAAGTGCGTTTTATTTGCCTCAAAAGTCTGTTGGTCATGCAAGCAGTTCTAACACAGTGATCATTTGATGTAAGTTTATTATTAACATATATCCCCAAATCTTTTTCACAATTTGATGAGTGAAGGAGTAGTCCATTTATATAATATATCGTTTTTGGATTATTTACACCGAAATGCACTACTAAACATTTGTCTTGATTAAACTGCATATGATTTTCATTTGCCCAAAGTGTTAATTTTTCCAAATCCTTCTTAAATGCAAAAATATTTTCTTGATTATTAACCTTGCCCCCCAATTTAGTATTGTCTGCAAATTTAACCATGAAGTTATTTGGCCCTGTTTGTAAATCACTGATAAAGAGATTAAACAATGTTGGTCCCAAGACCGACCCTGTAGTACACCATAGTCATACTGCCCGAATCAGACAAGATATCATTAATTCTGACACTCTGAGAAAGATTTATCAACCAGTTTAAAGTCCACTTGACAATATCAGGTGACAAACCTAGATTGTGCATTTTAGTAAGAGGTTTTCATGTGAGACTTTTTGAAGCTCTACTAAAGCCCTAAAGAATTACATCAGTAGGGATACCTACATGTAGTAGAGTACTTATATTATTGTAAAAAGATATCAGATTGGTGGTGCAGGAATACTTGGAAGTAACCCATGCTGATTTGAATCATAAATTCCAAATTGTTTACAATCTTGAACTATTAGAGACTTCATTACTCGTTCCATTAATTTACCAGCCACTGAGGTCAGGCTAATTGGGGTGGCCTTGGCCTAGTGGTACTTCTTATAACTATCTGTGTCACCAACCACTCTCCAGCACTTATATGCAGGTACCCCCTCCTGTACAACAGCTATAGGAATCAAGATATTGTACTGTTTTTTTTTTTTTTTGCATATGTAAAAACTATATGTAGTTCTTGAAGCAACAATTGTATGTGACTGGCCAGGGCTATGAAAATAAGGACCATACCCTGAATGATATATTGCATCTCAGTGGGCCCCTGTGTATGGTTACAGAGGGATATGTGTGCATAGATAGCTATAGATATATGTATACTGTAGTTTTTGAATGTGTGTCTCTATATGAGTGTATAATGGAATGCATGTGAGAGCATGCATGTGGAAGCATATTTATCTGTGTGTGTGTGTGTGTATGCAAGCATCTGGGTATATTAGTAATGGGGTATATAATATCTGGGTTTTGCTTTTTCCCATAGGTAAAACCGCTTGGGTAATTTGCCATTATAAAGGTGCAGTGTCAGTGGCTCAGCAGGTATCACACTCACCTCTGAGGCCAGAAGATCAGAAGGTGGTGGGTTGTAGCCCCACACAGGGAACATGGGTCAATCCCAATACTGATGCTGTAGTGCATCAAGAGGGGGTGCTGTACTCCTGAGATTCTGTCTTTCAGATGAGACATTAAACTGTGGTCCCATCTGCCTGTTCTGGTAGTTGTTCAGGTGGACGTTAAAGATCCATGGCACTTTTCGATAAGAGTAGGGACATTTTTTATTTAAAAACTGTAAAGCAAAGTAAAACCAAAAAAAAATACATGTTACATGCCACAAGAAAAGGAAGAAATCAGGGAAAATCAACCTTATTAATCAAAAAAAGAAAAATTAAGTATTCCAACATATAGTAACGATGGTGACTAATATGAGTTATGCTGTAAACACGTTAAATAGAAAAAATCAGTAACAATCCTCAGTTCCCTAAAATGAATCATATGAATACAGTAAAGAAATACATACAATTCTTCATTTGTTATTCTCATAACATAAAATACAGTGTAATAAAGAAATAATTTGTCACACACTTCTCTGGATTATATAACCCTGAAAGCAAACCACTTCCGTTAGGTTAGGCCCTTGAAATATTGTACTGTTAACGCAACCATTTAAAGGCATCCCAATGTGTATGCCACAATTGCCTGTACAACAGCCTATAGTTTAATTGCTTTAATTCTTGTAAATCATTCTGAATAAGCTGGATTAATTCATCCTGTGATATTTGTTGCTGCTGGAGCACTAGTCTACAACGCACCTGCCATATCCAGTAAACAAAACACACCATTAGTACCTTTAAGGAACCAATGTCGTAGTGAGCCCTCCCAACTGGAAATATCCCTTTAAACAATATAGCAGGAGACATATACAACCAAATATCCGATTTCCATTGTAGAGATACTGCCATCCAAAACCTAGTAATATATGGACACAAAAAATAAAGATGCTCCATCGTTTCTATCTCTGACTGACAATGTTCCCTGGGACAATAACGTTCTGAGCTCTCCTTATGTTTTTGATTGTCTTTCACATTAATTTTAATGTGACCCCCCAACCAGACCACATTCCACAATTTGGGGGGATTCTAGGCTCATTTAAATGGTACACCATAGCCTATTGTTCAGATACCTGTAGGTTGTGAAAAGTCTGTTCTACATAATAATTCCCCACTATAAGCTTATATAGTAGTTCCGAGGAATCGATAGTAGCAGGGACTGTGAAATGTTCAATTTTTTTAAAAGGTCAAAGCAATCAGTCCACATAGAGTTAGGTCTCTGAGTCCTTTTGTTTTTATGTTGAAATTCCATATCTCTCCAGTCTTGTAGAACCTTTTCCACGTAAGGCCACCCAAACAACCCATAAGGCCATACTGTTCCATACTATTGGTAATAAATTTGCATAAAAAATGCTCCCCAAAAAACACTGGATGCAGCATTCCAACACCTCCTTCTTTTCTATCCAGATACGTAATACCCCTTTTAATTGGGTTCAACCTGCTTCCGAAAAGACATGAGAAAAAAACAATATTATAATCTAGTTTCAAGTCATTTTGGGACAGGGTACACTTAGCTTAAATATAAAAAAAATGGTACCAAGAGGGTTTTAACAAGATATACCCTTTTCATTTTGTTCATGTGCCACCTATTCAATTTAGTCATAAGCTGTTGTCCCTTCCCAATTTGATGGGCCCAATTATAACTAGACATGTCCTTGTGACCAAAGTAAACCCCTAAAATTTTATAGGATTCTAAATCTACCACCCCCCACCCCCCCACTGAGACCAGTGTGTCTGGATTTACTGTGATGGGTATACATTTACTTTTATTTGTATTAATTTTTCCCCTTGAAATAGCTGGTAGGGACCGTACCAGGTTACTTGCCAGTCTCCCCGACTCAGCATCAGCAACTGTAAGAATTAGATCATCTGCATAAGCAATACTCTTTACAATAGATCCATTTGGATGGTAGAGACCTAAAATATTGGGGGAAGAAACCAGAATTCTAACTAATGGATCCATAGTTATAATGTACAGCAAAGGGCTCAGGGGACAACTCTGGTGAACGCCCTTCTTGATCATGCACTTTTGCCCTATCCATTTATAAGGCCTAACAAATGCCTTCTGATTGCACAATGTTATCCAGTTAATGAAACAAACTGGAAATCCATACATCTTTAAACGCTCCCACAAAAATGCATGAAAGATGATATCAAAGGCTTTTGACTGATCAGCGTTCATCACAAACCCTTCAGATTTACTTTGAGCCCCTTGTTCCATAATGGCCCTAAGTAAAAAATAAGGTCTCCATAATCTGTCTTCCAGGAACTGCACAAACCTGGGACTGATGAATAATTTGGTTGAGAACCCTGGAAAGATGTAAACTGAGAATTTTCACAAAAAAATTAAAATCTGTATTCAATAGAGTGATTTGCCTCCAGTTCTATAAATCAGTTTTATCCCCCTTTTTGTATAAAAAAATTAGTAATCCTTCAAACATCTGGTCATTCAGTCTAACTTCAGGAAAAGAAGCATGAAATATTGCCAGTAATTCCTGTGGGATTAAGTGCAATAGTTTTAAATGCAGTTTGCTAGGTAATTCATCAGACCAGGTGCCATCCCTTCCTGATTGACTGATTAGCCTCTGTCAATTCTAAGATAGTCAAAGGGGCCAAGAGGCCATCAGCCTATTCTGGGCTCAATTTTGGAACATTTGCAGCCCTCATCAATTGTACAAAGAGCTCTGGACAGGTGATCTCAGAGTCCTGTTTCTCTACTAGTTGCCTACCCATTTCCTGTAAGATACCTGTATTCCCTGTAATCAAAACCCCTGCTGTGTTCCTAATTCCCATCAAGAGGTTCCTCCTTACTCTGACACAACAATCCTTGAACAGAGTGGTCTGGGCTTTTGATCCTTGAGTTCTAAACCTTTGTTCCAGCTCTAAAGTTTTGTGTCGATTGTATTGTAACTGAAACATTTTCTGTTTAACAGTTCCCAACTGTTCCCTTCTGTCTAGTACTGTTTCCATCTGTTCAGTTAGAAGCTGTTGGAATTGTGTCTTTAGTTGTTAAGTGCTGCTTCTCCTGACCAACATGGTGTTCCATAACTGTGGTTTTAAAAAAAGCAGTGATCAACTGCTTAGTATCAGCCCACGATTTTAAGGGAGAGTCATACAAAAACTCCTACCCTGCATCTATAGTCAAGTATAGTAAGCAGTTCCTGACATACACGTTGTTTTTCTAGAAGACTAGAATTCAAACACCAAACCACTCTCCCTCCCACCCTCAGTGGTGTGGTGGAAATGGCAATACCTATCAGGGCATGGTCAGATGTTTCTATCAGAACTGCCTCAGAAAAGGAGACTGGTGGTATATTTGAGACTAAGTAAAAATCTATACAAGTAGATATGAGCCCTCCAAAATAAGTATGGTTAGGTGTCTTAAAGAGAGTAGCCTGAGCATCCTTCAACTCAGTATGCTTGATCAGACCAAGCAAAAATCCTGTATTACTGTAAGTTTCCACTTTTGTCCCTTTAGTGTCAGAGTTTAACAAACTAGTATTGAAGTCACCACCAAATAATATCTGTTTGTAGTACATAAATAAGGTTGTACCAATTTCAATATTTCCACCCTTAAAGCTTTCGTTTGTGGGGCATATATATTTATCACCCTATAAACAAGCCCTTCAAACCCCACATCTAAAATCAGAACCCTCCCAGAGGAGACATCCACTAATTTATGCACCAGGAATCCTGGGCTAGAAAAACAGACCCGCAGACCACTGCACACATCCTCCCCAATAGACCAAAAGGAATCCCTGGAATACCAAGCAGTTTTGACCCTCTCTACATCACTCATGGTCCAGCGCTAGTATCCTGTAACAGAAAGATATCATACTGCATTTGCTGTGAAAGAGAAAGGTAGTGCCTCCTTTACATCTGACTTAATACTGTTTACATTTAGGCTTGCAAGCCTTAGAAGTAGTCCTGGACTACATCTGAGGAAGTCCTTTTTCCTAGTACTTGCTCTCATGATCCTGCCTTGTGTACTATTGGTGTTCTGTGAAACAGATGGTACCTACCCCTCTGTTAATGGTTCATTTTGAGAGGATTGTGAGGAAGTATCCAAATCTTGTTCATTTTGAGAGGACTGTGAGGAAGTATCCAAATCTGCATCCTCCATCTGGTCAATCCAACTTTGGAGGACCTCGTAGGTGTTACTCACAGGAACATCAGTGCTTTTGTTCAATAAGTCCAATTTACATTTAGGTCTCTTATGACCCTTAGGAACCATCTGAAAGTCCTCTCTAACAGTATTATTTGAACTAGAGTCTCTTGAAATATTTGGCTGTACAGAAGGGGTCGGGAGAGGTGGCATACTAGCCGACTCCCCAGGGTGTTCTGGATAAATTAGCACTATTGAGGTAACATCTTCTGAAGATGATGGGTTGTCCTGCTCAGGGAAAGACCTTGCAGGTTCCTCCTAGGCATGCTGCTCTAGACTGGATAGGGTGTGTGTATTGGGGGGGGGAGGGAGGCTGAGGGTAAGGCCTCTCTGTTCCATATGGTCTTTTGGCTCTGTTTATGTAAAATTCTTGTTCAAGGGTATCCTCTGAATTATGAACTGCCCAGGGACAGGAACAAAACAAATATTCATCAATCCCACACAGGTTACACACTGGTGGGACTGTACAGAGGTTTGCAGTGTGCCCAGGCTCCCCACATTGGAAGCATCTAACTTGATTACAGTAAGAATTTAAATATGTTAGGGATCCACATTTATAAGAACTTTTGGTTGTCCCTGGTGGAAAAGTACTGTATGCCATGATCTCTTCCAGAGAAGAAGGAGGTGGGGAAATGTTTAAAACCCTCATCAGTATGTTTGAGTTGGACTCTGAACTTCCAGCCCCCAGTCCAAAACCCATTGTCATCCATAATGGGGTTTGGGTGGCCTTGTATATCTGCACATTTCTCCAGCCGGCAAATAATGTCATTCATCCTCATCCCTTAATTTCTAAAAAGGATTGTCACTGTTTTAACTGAAGGTTTAGAGATGGGGATGGCATGGAACTCCTGCCATTGAGGAGAATCTTTTAGTATATAATACAGTTTCCAGAATTTATCCAGAAATGCAGCTGAACAGAAACTAACATCATCACTGTTGTCACCAGGGTATGAATAAATGCATAGACATCTACTTCAGTAAAGTGCATAGAATCAATCAATAGTGTTTTTCCCACAGATAAGCTGTCAGGTATTTTACTGATACCTCCCTTAAATCTAATTCATACAGCAACTCGTCTTTTTGCTGCCAATGCTGACTGAAGAAAGAGGCTAGCATAACTAGGCATGTGCTGTTTGCTAATATCATCCTGTCATTCATCCGCCCCTTGGCCTGGTGGCTGTCCCTCCCCTTCTGCAGTAGTCCCTTCAGTGAGGTTCCCCATAATTTCAAGAATTACCTGGTTTGACTGTCCAGGTGGCACTCCTGTTGGGCCAACTTGTGAAGAAGACGATGCAATCACATAAGGGGTAAACCAGCTGTCTCTTGCTGTTGTATCATGCTGCTGCCGGTGTCTTATTTATTTATTTAGGCGTTTTACCAGGAAGGCAGACTGAGCAGAGTACCACTCGATTCCAGATGAGCCCTAGGAGTGGGGGTGATAGGGAGAAAAAAATTACAGAGATACAAAACAGAATTACAGAAACAAATACAACAGCAAATACAACAACTGCACAGTTACTAAAGAGGAAGATATACAAAATATGATGAGGTACAATTTGGAATGTACTCCTACATTTTGTTGGCATTGAGGAGCAAGAACTGTAATGCACCAGTGACAGAGACCCCGTAGGACAGAAAAAGTAATAGACTCCTAGCTACTACCTAAGGGCCTGAATGCCAGGCAGGGTAAGTGTCAGATTGGGATGAAGGAAGCAACATTTTGTAGAGGCAGTAATAGAGCCTGTGACATCAAGTAAGGTGTCTGGCGCAGTTACTGGGATCAGGACCATACCCATAGCGGTAACAGCTGCCACAGCCATGTCACATGTCCCTGGATTTCTCACTAATTCTGGAGGTATGATACAACCTCTGTTTTCAACAATCAAGTTCTGCTTCCAGTTTGGAGACCCTGGTATAGGAATAGCGGGGTCCGGGATCCAAGCCTTCTAAGAAAATCCAGCCAGCCTACTGTAAAGTGGTTCAAGGACCCACTTTCCAGACAAAGAAAAGTCACTAATGAAAACTCCAGAGGTACAGCTATTTTCCTCTACTACATCCATTTCAGCATATGGTGTGTTTATAGGGGGGTTGCCTACTGGTTGCAGGGTGACACGTTTACCCGAAGCCGACAATGGGCTCACGGCTGACCTCTTTCTTTTTTCTCATCTTCCAGTTTGTGTTTATTGGTCTGAAATTCTTTTTCAGATTCCATCATCATGTCCATAAGTTGCCGTTACTTATATTTCAATTCTTGCTGAAGGCTAGTTACTTCATTCAATATTAGCCATAGTAACTGCAATATCAAAGTCATTGATTGCTAATCCCATCGGCTGGTCGAAATAGGCTCAGTCTCTTCTGCAGAGACTGTTTCATCCTTAGATTCCATTTCTACTGCTTCATTCAGACACAAGTTGTCAGGATCCATATGCTGTGGTGCAGGAACACCTCTTGCTTGCTCCAAAGTTCTACCTGGACTGAAAGCCACCATTCTCCTCCACAGAGAGACAGTTCCCCTTGTAGAGAGTAGGGGAATTTTTATTTGGTATATACCAGCTGTACATTCTTTACAATACATAATCTTTAAATATAATCAAACATATTTCTTTCATAAATATTGTTTCATATACTTTCTTCATCCTACCATGTTCAATTATTTACGAAGGTAATGTGCTTCCACCTCTTTGCATGCTTATTTCTATTCACAATTTTTAATTCCTGACAATAAATTTTTTCCATTTCATTTTCAATCATAATAGCCAGTTCTTCATTTGTTACTTGCTTTTGCTGCAACACCCATGCACACCTGGCTTGCCATATATAATATTTTATCAAAGCCCCAATCAGTTGTGTGGTTCCTAGTTCATATTTATTCCATTCTGCACTGACTAGCCCCAATATTAATTCCACATACTGTATTTTCTCATACAGTGGTTCTTGCCATCTTTGCCCTAAAAATTTCCAGAAATCTTATACTACTGTACACTTGAAATATAAATGGCATTGTGTCTCTAATTGCTTTATACAGCAGCCCTTATACAATAATGCTCACTTGTCTGCTTGTGCTTGTGTGTGTTTGATACATCAGCCTCCGTGTATTGGTAACAATGTACATCTATATAAAAAAGTATTCTATCATTATTCATGTATTGTACTACATCCTGCTCTTTCTGATCTGGACATTGAGATATTTCTAGTTCTCCATGAAAGTTCTCTCTTTGTATATTCTGGTATAGTATTTTCCTATTAGATATCAAAACTGTTTGCTTATTTATTTTCCATAGATTTATTTTCTTAATCACATCATGCATGTATATCGACATCTTCCCCCAATTTTTAACTGTTATTTCTTTGTCTGCCTGCCACTCCTTAAAAGAGGGTTCTAACCATTCCAAACACCGCGGTCCCCAAATTTTCTTGGTTGCCCTCATGATGTTACCTAAATTATACATAATAAAAATGATGTAAAAAAAAGCTATCGGGTTTACCATTTCACGACCACCCTCCTTCCTTTCTCTGTACATAGTATCTCTCTTGATCAGGTTTAACCTGCTACCCCAGAATCCCTGGAAGAACAAATTTAATGCTTTTGTTTCTAGCTTCTGGGGTATGGGATAAATATAACTTAAATACAAAAAAAAATGGAATAATCAGGTTTTTTATTAACATTACTCTTTTTAACTTGGATATTCTTTTATTCTTCCATAACCGTACCTTCTGGCTTGCTATATTCAGGCATGCTTCTCAGTTTTTCTCTTCCGTATTTTGCTTACTAAATGTAATTCTAGTATTTTGATATCCTGATCCTGTACTGCAATACCTGCTATACTTGTTATTAGGGTATCCCCTATCTTACCTGTGTAGCATCCTGTGCTCTTGTTTACATTAATACTTGATCCAGACACTTCAGAGTAGCTTTTTCTGGTGACCAGTCTTTTTCAGTTTCTGCTTTAACCGGCTTTGTTAGCTCAATGTTTTTTCTTTAATTTCTACTTGTTTCCTAAGTATGGATCTTCAACATATGCCAATGGTCTTAATAAGGGCTTTTCTGTTAAAGTTAAGTCTGTTGAGCTGAATTCTGTACTCACATTCTCTTTTGCAGTTCCCTTTTCTGGTAGTTTTCCACTTGTCTCGCTTCCCTCAGCACTCTGTGCTGTTTCTAGTGTACAGGGCATTGTCTTTTCCTCTGTGGGGGCCTTTGATGCTCCTGTGTCATTTTCTGTCAGATTCGGGTGTACCTCTGTTAATGTGGCTTTCCCCATTTGGTGCTCCCTTTGCACTGGTACTCGATCTGCTCCCATGTCCTGCTGCAGCTCCTGCTTGCCTATTGCAGCCTCAGTTTTTTGGAGCAAATCCAAAAGCTTTATTTTCTTTTTTTTTCCAGTGCCATTAAGAGATCACACTCTTTAAAGTTGCCACTTTCATTTTCTTCAGTCCCTGATTCTGTCTCCATTTTTTCCTCTTCCACTTCTCAATTACTTATATTCTGAGAGTAAACTTTCTCTCCTCCACCAATGTTCCTCCTTCATCAGCCATCTTGGCTTGCAGCCAAACAGCCAAGAGCTCCCCCTACTGCAAGAGTAGGGGAATTTCCCCGGTGTCCTGGCCAAATTCCCCCATTCACTAAAAATGCCACCAACAGCTTAATCTGGTTCTGTAAGTCAGTTTACATCTGTACAACTATTCCCCTTCCCTTGCCCCCATGTCACACCTGGAAATGAGCTGCTGCTCAGCGTGCCTCTCCTGGTCACAAACTTTAAAAAGAAAAAGTATGTTTATAACGGCAAACACACACCAGGTTTCCCTCGCTTTGCACATGCACCAGCTGCAGCTCTTCCATTCTTGATCATTGGTCATCTTTCTTTCTCGCCCGAAACTGCACCGCCACTCAGACTTGGCGATAAGGTATTAAAAAAAAAAAAAAAAAGTATCATTGCTCTAAAAGATTTTAAAGAAAGCAACTACCAGAAAAGAAAAACCCTTAACTTTCTGCAGGTGACCATGGACCGTGCTAAAACCCAACTGGACTGTGGCCGCACCAAAACATCTGTTATTTTATATAATTACTGTGGCAAAAAAGCAAAACCCAACAATTATGTAAAATAAAATATTGGGTGGTGCAGAAATTCAGATTTTACACACACCCTAGGTGTTAGATGCCTAGACAAACCCCTCAAGCTTCACTCTTGGGGTTTATGTGGCATTTGACAGCCAACATCTGACACCTCAGCTGTGTGTAAAATTCTTGTTACACACAACACCCCATATATTATTCTTTATGTGATTGTCTGTAATTGGGTGTGCATTTATCTGTGTGTATGTGTTTAATCATGTGTTTATGCATTTAATCCTGTGTGTGGGAAAGTGTATAGTAGGATGTGCAAGCATAGCTTGCAGATATCTGTAGTGGGTGCCCATGCTTATGTGTGTGGGATAAATGGGTGTCTATAGTATGTGGTATGCATGTGTGTGTAATGGGTTGGTGGGAGTCTGTGTGCACACAAGTATGTGCCTGTGACTGTATCTATGTACATGCATATGTGTGTGTGTGTGTGTGTGTGTGTGTGTGTGTGTATGTCTGTTTGTGTGTTCTCAGTAGGAAACAATGGAAGCTTCTACATTATGTAGCTCTATTAGGCTGTATTTTTAATTGTGTTATTGTGATTAAGTGTAGGATTATAACATCACAATAATACAACAAACTTAAAATCTAAGGCACACATCAATTCTATAACCCATGTCAGGTTAATGCACTAGCTGCCCTTTTGACTCTGACCAGAGTTTGTTTCTATTAGACGCCATCAGTTCCTGTTGCTTATTCCTGCCGTGAAGTCATAATCTTCTGTGTATGAAATCATATGAGTCCTTCCTGGCTGATAGGGAGCAATATGTAACTCTGGGGAAAATTTCCTCCTGGGTGGCTGCTGTACCCTTTGATGTTCTGCAAAGTTTGATTTTGTCCCCGATTCTGTTCGCAGTGTACATATTGCCTCTGGGCGAGATTGTGAGAAGGTACAGTCTGTGTTTTTTCTACTATGCAGATGATACACAGCAGTGCCTCTCTTTTCCTCCATGCAAAACTGAATCTGTAATAGTGATTGATCAGTGTTGCCTGAACTGTGACTAGATGGCTGCCAACTTGCTGAGCCTTTAGCCAGGTAAAACAGAGTTGCTGCCTACAGAACAAGGGTTACAAACACATTTCAGCAAATTCATCATGATGTCTTCTTTAGTAGGCCCTTCCCTCAGAGCTGTGGATAGGGCTAAAAATCTGTGGTCATAGTGGGCAGCAAGCCATCACTCCAGGCATCGGTGACAGTTTTGTCTGCTGTGGATTTATCCATTTAGGAAACATTATCCAGCTGATGCCCATTCTTCAGTATTTTTACCTAGTGATTATGATGCATGCCTTCTTGGCTTCCTGCATTGACTACTGCAATAATCTATATCTAGGGTTTTCTGGAGGTTTGGTGCACTATCTTCAACTAGTGCAGAATGTTGATATCTCAGGTACAAGCACTGTCCATCATATCTTGTCTGTGCTGCAGTATCTGTACTGGCTTTTTGTGAGATGATATATCACCTTCAAGATTTGCTTCTTGGTTTTCAAAGCCCTCCATGATTGGGGCTCTAGCTACTTTAAAGACCACCTGCACCCCATACTCTGGATCTGCTGCAAAGAATTATCTGGAGATTTCATAAGCACACTTAAAATTGTCTGGGGACAGAGCTTTTGCAGTAGCAACCCTCAGACATGGAAATCCCTGCCTTCCTACCTTAGCAGATCTTCTCAGTTGAGGTCTTTAAAAAGGCATTAAAACACATTTGTTTTTCCCTTGTCCTTTATTTATTTATGTATATTTTTATATTCTTTTTATGCTCTCCCTGACTGTTGCAACCCGTATCCACTGTATCAGGTGACCTCTCAGTCCCACCCATGCATTCTCTGCCACTTACCACAGCCTTCATTTTCCACAGACATACCCCTCTGGGGTGGGATCAGTGGGAAGGTGTCTAGACTCCCTACCAAATAGCATAATTCTGTGAAGAGGTGGGCAGTTGGCATGTTGGGGCCTGAGAGTGCCCTCAGTTTCATTCCACATACTTGAAATGTGTTTTCTGTGTTCTCCCTGTTCCCTTTCATGCCTTGGTTGGGGATCAGTGGTGGGCAATCATGCTGATGCATGGCAGCACCCATCAGAGCTATTTAGTATCCCCCCCCGTGAACAGCTCCCTCCTGCACTGTCACCTCTCATCACATAGGTGACAGTGTTGCAGCATAGCCTATAATCCACCCTCCCTGAGGAGGAGAGCATCATCTGGGACACTGAATCCTTCTCCCCAGCTGGTCCTCTGATAACTCAGTTCAATAGCATCACAAGCAGTAACATCCCTTGCCTTTTATGGACCTCCTTGACAGCAGTGCCCCTACTAAAATGTTTCATTCTTTTATGTTGTTGTTCTGTGTGCTATCTGGTTTATATGTGTTTATAATTTTTTTACAATACGCTGAGCCCCAGTGATAGGGGGATTATATAAATAGAAATGGTCTGATTGATTGATAACATGTTGCCCTGGAAACGCTCCTGATGCCACAAGCAGTGGAATAGGGCACTAGGACAATAATGAATCAGGACAGAAAAACAGCAGTAACAGATGAAGTCAAAGTGGCATCAAGCCCACTTTTATGCAAACGTCTTTTGTAATAGAGAATGAAAAATTAAAATGTATTTTATAATAAAAAAATGAAATGTCCAAAAAGTCAATTGTTTTTAATGTTATTGGAGCCTAGTCCTGAATAAGGTCAACCATAATGTTTGACTGGCAACTGGGAAATCACTTTAGCATATTTGGGCCAAAAGAGGCTGGCCTATGGAGGGGGGAACAAAGAGTGATTCAGTGGCTTTATAATGTACCTGTATCGATATTTTATACCAGCATTAGGCATAGAGACTTGGATATCCAGAAGGATCAGAAGGGAGGATAAGATGTCTACATAGTATACTGAAGAGAAAGGTGTTCAACCTGTCCATGAAGATTTGGAGGGTGTCCTGGAACAGGAGGTGGTCTCCTCGCAACCATTCATGTAGAATTGCAAAGGTAAAATGCAGTCCCGGGGAAAGACTGAAAGTTCAGTAACCCAGTTCATTCAGAAAATATGCTATCAGAGCTGGGACTCACCCTAGTGCACATGGCAGCCTCATTAAACAGCTAAAAAACTGTTCTTAAATAAAAAAGCCTTCAGTTTATGAACCAGCTCAACCAGACAGGTAAACATTTATGCAGATTGTTGGCAGACCACCTGTTTATAAAGATGGTGATAGGAAGTTGTTAGGCCATCATTCTGGGGAATCACTGTGCATAAAGATGTGGTATCCATGGTAAAATGAATCAATCAGGAATTTTTCCTCCACAGTACAATTTCCAGATATTTTATTCTTTGTTTATAATGCTGTACTTAGCATTGCAAATGCTACATAGATGATTGTATGAGGGCTTTGTTTCTGATGACATTCACAGTTATTTCTCAAATATTATGCCGGTGTTTTCAAACGACCAATATCATGTGTGTCTGTCTTACATTTTGCTTAACCAGTTGTTCTGGCTTACCTCTGAGTTTATGATGAAGGTAAAACAATATATTAATAATATATACATTATATGAATTAAAACAAAAATAAAATAACAGTGGTGCTAGAGTAACAGACTGTACAACCACCTAGGACTCTGTGTCATATCTGATGCCAAAATTGCATGCCCCTGGTCAGAGGAGTGCACCGCATGCAGCAGAAGCAGCATACTTAGACTTCTGAAGGATGGTGCTGCTCAGCCCACAGCTTGTGTATTTTCTTCAAAGGAGGGATATGCAGGTTGGCTTTTCCTGTTGTGATGGGCCAGGCAGGGTTGCAAGGGGCAAATTGGGTCCAGAACCAAACTTTTAATATATATTTTCTGCCACAATACTTGCTTTATTTTTCATTGTGCTGGGCTTCTGCTGGTGACCAAGGATCAATCATGTTTATTTTTAAACATTATCTTTATGCATTATAGTAATGAACATACAAAGTTGATATTCAAGGTACAGAGTAGTCAGTGTTATTAACAAACACACAACATCATTATATTAGAAAAGCTTATCTCCTTCCTTTTGTTACAGCATTTGGAATTCCTACATTAGTTCTTGTCAGCATGGATTTTAAAACATAGGTGTAAAGCAGCAAGACCATGGACGAGTTACCAGCAATGTACATTAGATAAGTCTAAAACAAATCTCTTTGGTATTTGGCCATCAATAAGCCTCTAAGTCCATGAATCATCACTTGATTGGAGATATCTCCTAGCCCATAAGAATATTACTTTGTTATTGGGCTATAATCTCCTGCCATCCAAGCAGATGCAGCATCCAATATCATACAAAAATCTATAAACCTTTAGGGACCCCCATCCTAGAATAACATTTCTTACCCTGTTATTCTCCATGAGGAACTGATCCAATCTGAATTTATAAGCTACACCTATCACTTGTATTGTTGCCTTTGTGAGCTTGTTCCATGAGTTTATTCCTGTCTTGAAATAACTCATTACTGAGTGAAGTTCTTGTCTACATATGTAGCCCTTAATAGGGCTTAAGTATTATTTTTTTTGAGCTTGGATTGTGAAACATTCCTTTCTTCTTGCCTTTGGCCAACTACTGAAGCTACCGTATGTTCTGTGTATCCCCTTTTCTCACCGTCATCACATAACCACAGCCAGCTTCTATGTAGGCTGTAGTTTTCCAAGGTGAAACTAGATGAAGAGTGAGTTAGCTAACTTTTAGCACCTCATATTTTGACATGCAAAGGCTACTGGCTGGGGGAAGGGATGACATTTGAAAGAGAGACAATGGCCCCAGAGCAGTTTTATGAGTTGGAAATGGAACATACTGGCAAGGTCCAGTACTGGCCTTTCCATTTGGCAAACCCAGCTGGCCTGAGTCTCCTGTCTAACTCATTGCACACTACTAATTAAAGGTAGAGTGGATCAGGCTTACTGGTGTAAAAAACAACATGTTTTCCCCTCCCCAAAGGGCTGGCATGACCAAGTGTGGAATGCTTGCATGAGACATGGGATGGACTTAATAGGAGACAACAACGGTCTGACTGTTGAAGGATGATTCTTGCTCCTCCATTATGCACCAGTGTTGGCAGTTTGGGAGTACATTTCAAAACAGTTTTGTTATTTTGTGTGTGTGTGTGGGGGGGTGCTTTATGAAGAACAAGCAGCCATTTTAATGAGAATAGAAACCAATTGCTTGTCATAATTTATGAGGTGTCCTTGTACTCCTGACAAAGGGGATAGATGTTTTTGGGACCACCTTACATCCCTCCACTCCACGTAATAACTTCTTTACTGACAAATAACCTATCTTCCTTCTACTAATCAGGGGCTGATGAAGGCAGTGGGCCTATGGCCTTGTGTCTCACTATGCCCCGGTCATGTGATTATCCTAGCACAACCAACAGCCTATCATCTCTATTGCTTATAGAGCAACTCTACTATATTAAAAAGCTTAAAAACATCAGGGCCGGATTTTGAAAACCCCAAAATTGGCAAGCTCTGGATGTGCAAAGATATGGCACACTGGGCTTGTGGCAATCTAATTGGATGTTCTATCCCATACGGCTTGCCGCAAGCTAGACCATCTTTTTGTGCATCAATCCCGGGGACCGTTTTCACTGAGTTTGCACCCGAGATTTGGTGCAAGCTGCTGTAAAGCAGGTAAACAGTTGCAACTGTGCCTGACTTTCGACAATTGGGTGCAGTTGCAGTAAATGGGTATGGTGCATAGAAAAAATTTGATGCAACTCCTGCACCACCCTTTTGGAAATCCAGTCCCAGGTGTACAGCAATTATGTTTTAACTTTATTTTCTATTTGTTTGTTTTTTTTAATTTTTTTTACTTTCCCCTGCTGTTGGTCTACTAAATATTATAGATAATGCAGCATTCATTTCTCTGAGTCATTCAAAATGAATCTGACTCTCCTGTCTCTCACTTGCTAACCACACAATTGCTGTTTGTGACATCACAGTCTGTTGTCATGGTGAGCACTATGATGTCATAAACAAAGGCACTGTGAGGTTAATGGGGAGAGGAAGAAAAAATTACTCACCTTAGTAATGTTGTTTCTTCTAATGGAGTCTTGCTATATTATGACAATTGCAGTATGACCGCAGGTTAGAACTGCTCCGGAGGTGAAATAGTTAACTTTCCATGCAGGCATGGAACTTAGAGCATGAGCTCGGTTGAAAACTCTGTCTGTTGTGCTTCAAACGCAAACTGTCAGGTCTTTACGAGCTAAAACTCACTAAGGTTCTGTGTGGAAGCTGTAAACCTACACTAGCCAACTGGCTACTAACATAAACACTCATTTTTGGCCTAAAACAAAGACTCAAGTCAGGAGACCCAAAAATGCAAAAACACAACACCAATTCACCCAAAAAGGTAGGTGAAAACAACAAGGTGTGCATCAAAAAAGTGCCAACCCTGTACTGCCCACCCACATCCCCAAAACAAAGGTTCTGAGAGGGCAGGCAGGGAGGGAGGTCATAATATAGCAAGACTCCATTAGAAGAAACAACATTACTAAGGTGAGTAATTTTTCTTCAAACAACATGAAGTCTTGCTATATTATAACAATTACCAGACTACACAGCAGTACCCCATGGAGGAGGGACAGAACCTACCTAGGAAATAGGCTCTGAAACGCAGCTGTGCCAGACGAGCATCACTCCTAGCCTGGATGTCCAGGAGTAATGCTTGGTAAAAGTGTGAACTGTTTTCCAGGTAGCTGCTTGACATATTTCTAGAATAGGAATGTCTCTGGCAGCAGCCAGAGAAGCAGCTGTACCTCTGGTAGAGTGAGCCCTCAGGCCTGGGGGGAACTTTACCCAACTTCTCATAGCAGAATTGGACACAAGAGACAATCCACCTGGCAATGGATCTTTAGTGGCTGGCTTCCTTTACCAACTTCGCCATAGGTAGAGAACAGTTGAAGGGAGTCAAACCTATGACCCTTGGTACGCTCTATGTAGTAACTAAGGGCTCTCTTCACATCTAGGCTGTGCAACATCCTCTCCAGAGGAGGAGTGGTCAGTGAAGTACACTGGAAGTGAAACAGATTGATTAAGGTGGAAATCTGAAACCACCTTAGGTAGGAACTTTCTGTTAGTCCGAAGGACCACCTTATCTCTGTGAAAAGAGATAAACTCCTGCTCCACTGACAACGCTTGTAATTCACTTATGCGTCTGGCAGAGGTGATGGCTACCAAAAACACAGTTTTCCAAGTCAAGTACTTGAGCTCAGCTGAAGACAAGGGCTCAAGGGGTTGCATAAGCTGAGCAATGCAAACATTAAGATCCCAGGCAGGGGCAGGATCCCTGAATGGAGGGTTGGTGTGAAACAACCCCTTAAAAAAACTTGGAAAATACAGGATGAGCTGAAAGAGAAGAGGATTTACCTGCTGAAATAAAAGCAGACACAGCTGCCAAGTGCACCTTCAGGGTAGCTGGTCTCAGCCCCAAAGAATTCAGGTGGACCATATAATCCAGGACTGTGGGTAGATCAGCAGAGACTGGGGAAATATGCTTTTCCGAGCACCATATGGAAAACCTTTTCCATTTGGAATTGTAAGTAGCCCTGGTGGAAGGCTTCATACGGCCTTCAATATATCCATTACATCTTGGGAAAGGTGTAAATCAGCAAACTCTAACTCTTCAAGAACCAAGCCTTGAGATTGAGAGATTTGAGATTCAGGTACCAGACCCTTCCCTGGACACAGGTTAACAGATTGTGATTCCTGGGAAGGGACAGGGAGGATGGACTGCTAAGGTCAGCAGGAGTGGATACCAGGGCTGTCTGGCCCAATCCGGAGCTATCAGAATGACTTTGCATGATTGGGATCGGATTTTGACTAGCACTTTGAACAGGAGAGGAAAGGGAGGGAAGGCATAGAGAAACTTCCCCTCCCAACTGAGGACTAAGGCATCCAGTGGGAGTGAGTCCAACACTGGGGGCCTGCAGCAAAAAAGAGGAAGTTGGTGATTGTCTGGGGCTGCAAAAAGATCTATCTGCGGGGTGCCCCATCTGGCAAATACTACTCTCAAGACCAGGGGGTCCAGTGAACATTTGTGGTGGCCCTGGGAAATCCTGCTGAGAGCATCTGCCAGGACATTGTCCTTGCCTGGGAGGTGAACTGCCATAAGGGAGGTGTTCGGGGAGTAAGCCAGAGACCACAACTTCATCGCTTCGGTGCACAAGGCCGTAGACCGAGTGCCCCCTTGCTTGTTGATGTACCACATTGTAGTGGTGTTGTCTGTTCTGACCTGAATACTCTTATTCTGAACAGATTTGGAAAAAGCTTGAAGTACTAGAAAAACTGCTCTGAGCTCCAACAGGTTGATGTGGAGCAGAGATTTCTGGGGAGACCACAGACCCTGGGTGGTGAGGTCGCCCATGTGAGCTCCCCAGCCCAAGAGGGACGCATCTGTAGTAAGGATTAGAGAATGAGAGTGAGTGACAAAAGGAACCCCTTATCTCAGGTTGCTCCGATCCTGCCACCACTGTATAGCTTGGATCAGGTTCGAGTTACTAGGATCAGCTTAGTAAGAGGATCCTTTTTGAGACAAAAGCTCTCAAATGGAACTGGATGTCACTCATCTGAAATCTAGCTCCTTGCACAACAGCCATGTATCCTAGAGCTGCAGAAAATGCCTTGCTGGCTGGGAGACCTGCAGGGTAAATGAGGAGGCCAGGAGACTAGGGTCTTTGCCCTGTCCAGGGAGGAAGAGGCCTGTGTTCAGTTCTGCGCCTATGAAGGTAAGAAGCTGGACCAGCTCTAGAACTGACTTTGAGAGATTCAGAAGGAAACCTAGAGAGGTAAGCAGTTGCTGCATATCTGAAGGTGTAAATTGACCTGGTCTGGGACTGGCCTACTAAGAGCCAATCGCCCAGGTAAGGAAAGATGGCAATCTTTTGCCTTCTTAGGTAGACAACTGCTACAGCCAGGCATTTGGTGAATACCCTTGGGGCAGAAGTGAGGCCGAAGGGCATTGCTCTGAACTGGTAGTGGCCTGAGGGCAGCTCGAACCTGAGGTACTTTTGATGGGAGCTTTTGATGAGAATATGGAAGTAGGCATCCTTGAGTTCCAGGGAAGCTAGCCAGTCCCCTGGCCTTAGAGAGGGTAGGATAATTCCCAGAGTCACTATTTTGAACTTTGGCTTTAAAAGGTGCTTATTCAAATATCTAAGATCCAGGATGGGCTGCCATTCTCCTGTCTTTTTTGGGGTAAGGAAGTACCTGGAGTACAAACCTTTGCCCTGGTGTAGGGGAGGAACCCTTTCCACAGCTCTGAGAGCCAGGAGGGTAGAGACCTCTGCCTCTAGGGTGAGTGCCTCTGATGGAGTTGCAGGTGGAAAAAGATCTGGTTCTCAGCTTTGGAAATTTTTTGAAGCTGAGAACCAGTCCCTGGCTTACTACTTCCAGGACCCACTTGTCTGATGTTAAAGACTTCCAGTCCTGGACAAAGTAAGCCAGCCTGCCCCCTACAGGTAGAGGAGAATCGGCCCTGGCAATCCCATCAGAGTGCCTGCTTGGCAGGGGCTTTGGGCTGAGGGGTGGAAGCAGACCTGATTGTATCCCGTCTGCCTCTCCCTCTAAAGAACCCCTTCTGAGCATAGGCGGAGGAGGAAGCCTGGGCTTGGTAAAAAGGCCTATGAAAAGGCCTGCCCCTGCCTCTAAGAAGCTGCTTTTGAGGAGTGGCCTGCCTTTCCTTTGCCTGTGCACTCCTATAGGTGGTCCTATATTCATCCATTTTCTTCATGTAATTCTCTGTTTGCTCCCCAAATAGAGAATTTCCCACAACAGGAAAATCCATGGCCTTAGACTGGGTATCCTGACATAAGGTAGTACATCTGAACCAAGCCATCCTGCGAAGTGCCACAGATGTAGCCATGACTCTTGATGAAACATCATTAGAGTCCACTGCAGCATGAACTTGCACCTTGGATGCCTCAATACCATCCATAGCCACCTTTTCCAGCTCCCCTGCAAGCTGGTCAGGGACTTGTTTCGCTAGGGCCAGCACAGTATCCCATCTGGATTTCTGGTACCCTAGCAGCATAAGCCATATAATTTGCTTGTCTGAGTCCCAAAGATGCTGCCATGTACTGTTTCTTTGCCATAGCATCAATCTTCCTGGAGTCCTTCTCAGGGGGTGTGAAGCTAGGGAATATTAGCCTTGTCACAGGCTGCAGCCTGCACTACCCCACATGGCTGCATTGTTGAGTGAGGAAATCAGTGTTGAGCTTTGATAAGGTATACCTCTTGTCCATCCTTTTATCCATGGAGGTATAGTGAGGAGTTTTTAAAACTTTTACTGTCTGTTTCCAAAAGATTTATGCAAAGGAATAGACAGTCTCCTAGACTCTGGAATATCCATCATTTCTACATAGTCTGGCTCCTCTTGGTCATCAACAGCTTCCTCAACAGGAGCTGGAGAGTTTCAGCAACTTTTTGAAAACATGAAATGAGAAGGGACTCAGAAAGTCTTGGAGGAGAAACCCTAGGGTCTATCTGAGAGATGTCTGGATCAATGGGCACATCCAGATCTTCAAAATCATATTCACTCTCCTCATATTCTCTTCCCCTCCCCAGGTTCATAAAAATCCTCAAAATCATAATCTTGAATCAGTGGAACCGGCCGAATCCAACGCCATTTCTGAAGGTGTCGGGTTCGTCGGAACCGAGAGAGAGAGACTGGACAATTTGAATTGCTTTAGCTATTTCCTCAGCAGTTGGGGAGAGAACTTTGGCTCTACACTAGCTGACTTTCTAGTCCTTTTGCTGGAACCGCCTCAGAACCGGCTCTTCGCTTGTCCGAGGAAGTATCGCCTGGTCAGAGGGCACTCCTCCGGTTTGGTTGGCACCGAACCGGCTGGCCATCCGGTCAGTGGACTTTTGGCCTCCTTCCTGAGCCTACCAACTCTCTAATCTATGGTGGCAGCAGGGAAATTGTGACAAATCTGGCAGTCTGAATTGAGGTGGTCAAACCCCAGACAATAGACACATGTGGTGTGGGTCAGCCTTAGCAAAGCTTCCCACAAACACTACAGTGTTGAAACCCAGTGGGTCCGGTTTTTCTTTTGGGTTTCTCAGACATAATGCCAGCCTAACTAACTTGCCCGCTTGTGGCAATCCACCAAGCAAGACACCCTTATCGGTTCCTAACCATGTCAATGGTCGTGGAAAAATGTAATGAAATCCGCTTTTATAGAACCGATAAGAACTGGAACCGTACTTCTAAAAAGGACTAGTAGATTTTAAATATAACCTGATCGGTTCAAACCGAACCGATAAAGAATTACAAGTTCCGCAGAAAAATAAATGTAAAACCTATCTATTACTTACATTACCACAGACAGAGCTTGAACCGACCGGTTGCTGGTTTAATTTCGCTAAAACCGAAAAAATAATACTTTTAAACCGACAAAATGAACCGAGCAGAAGGAGAAATCTCTGGAGCGACTGTTCAGTGAGGCGGAGTAAAGAATCTGACAGTTTGCGTTGAAGCACAACAGACAGAGTTTTCAACCGAGCTCACGCTCTAAGTTCCATGCCTGCATGGAAAGTTAACTATTTCACCTCCAGAGCAGTTCTAACCTGTGGTCATACTGCAATTGTCATAATATAGCAAGACTTCATGTTGTTTGAAATGTTTTTATACAGACTTTCTAGATAGATTGCAAAGATATGCTGTAGACTTTGGAAAGGGACATTAAATACTTACAATGTATTCTCTAGTAAAAGCTGAAACCTCATATTTATGAAAGCACATGCTGAAGTGCAGTGTTGTTTTTAAATCAATACAGTCATTTCATAAAGTCATTATTAACCTGAAGACAATATATAAGTAACATCAGCCAATCTCAAATTTAGTATCTAGTGTCATATACAGTATACTATATCGATATCAAATGCCATTTGAAGAGTTGTGTTTTGACAGGTCCTTGAAGAGAAGTTTTTTGACAGGTCATTAAAGACCTGAATACTCAGTGTTGTTCTTATGTTTCTAGAAAGTGTATTTTTCAGCTGGGGAGGGACTTATTCTACTTAAAAAGTATTGTATACTTCCAGCCCTCCCTCAGATGTACCACCAGCATGTGGAGTTGACCTTGAACTGTGGAGTATTTGGAACATCCAGAGAAGGGGACAGGGATGCCAGTAAGCCTTACATATGGTCTAGTTCTTAATCTTAATTCCAAGGATGTTTAAAAATACTTTATAAAATGTTTTAGAACATTTTCTAGCTCCTTCATTCTAGCTGAACACACTCACTTTCAGAGTTATTGTGTAGAAAGTATCCAGATGAGGACTGCCGTCTGGCCCAGGAGATGTGCATTGAAGACCCATGCAGATGACCTTAGTTTGGAACAAGAGAAAATCAGAAGAGGAAGAAGCAGAAGAAAAAGAAGAAGTAGAAGAAGGAGGAGGAGGAGGAGAAAGAGAAGAAGAAAAAGAAAATGAAGAAGCGGAAGGAGGAGGAGGAGAAGGATAAGGAGAAGAAGAAACATAACCCACTCCCAAACCCAAAGCCCAGATCACACATCGCAGGCGCCTCCGCCCTGGTGGGCTGATAAAACTCAAACAGTTTCTCACCCAGATTAATTGGTCCCCCATTCATCATGTACCCGACATTGACACTGCCCTCACCTTTTTCTCCAAAACCTTTAACAAGGCCTGTGACCTCTTTGCACCCCTCACCAAAATTCGATCCAAAAAATGTAATGCACCCTGGGTTACCCCTGCCCTACTGCAAATGCTTAGAAATAGGGATAACCTCTGGCACCTTGCCACTGAAACAGGCCAGATGACTGATAGACAGGTCTACAATGCTGCTTGGAACAGGTGCTCATGGGCTGTCCGTAAAGCCAAGGCTGACCATTACCAGGTCACCCTCACCTCCTCCTGGGGTCTGCCTGGACTTTCTTGGACAGTATTAGACAGCTAAATGGAAATCACGCTCTCTTCCACCATCCCAGCTCACTATGGATGGCTGTACCTCCACCGACCCTGCCTGCATTGCTAACTGCCTTAACACCTCCTTTACTGACCTTAGATCTGTCCTTCCCAGTAATCTTTGACCCTCCCTCCAGCTTACCTCCCCTGTCCTCCAATGCCCCAGCTTCCACCTATGCAAGGTATCCACCCAGGAAGCCACACCCTCCTAATTAAAGATTTAAATAGCAATAGTCCCTTGAGTGACTCCCTGCCCACAGTATTCTCCGCTGGTGCTGAATGAAGTCCTTGCACCACTCACCCTTCCATAACCAATCCCTCTGCCTGGGGCAATTTCCCACGGCATGGAAAACAGCCATAGTCACACCCATTCATCAAGGTGGAAACAGGTCCTCCGCCAGCAACTACTGACTATACTCCACCCCCCCCACCAAAGCCCTAGAAAAAGTGGTGGCCAATTAAATCACTGAATATCTGACTAAGCATAACATCTTATGCCCAGAGCAGCATGGCTACCATGCTGGTTACAGTACCGGCACTGCACTAGTTGAGTTCTCCAATTTCCTGCACTCTTCCCTGGACGCCAGCTCCTTAGCCGGTGCAGTGTTCATTGACCTCTCAAAGGCCTTCAACACTGTCTCCCACCATCTTCTGCTGGATGCCTTCTGCTACACTGTTTTCTCCACTGGCCCTCTCACATGGTGTATGAGCTATCTATCTGCTCGCTCACAGTGTGTAAAAATCAATGGGACACTCTCTGAAACCCATCCCATCCACTCAGGGTTACCCCAGGGCTCCATCCTGGGCCCCTCTCTTCTCACTCTATCTAAACACCCTGCCCAGTGCATGCTCTGGCAAAATTTTACGTGCAGACGATGCTGTCATTTTTGCCACCCAATCAATCCCATTCTCCAGGACTCCCTAAAACAATCCTACAATGATGCTGAAGCCTGGTTTAAGGAGCACAGACTCATCATTAATCTTAAAAACAAAACAATGCTCTTTGCCCACCCCCAAAACAAAGCCTGCAACCACCCACTCCCTATCCTCCCTAGTACCAAAAAACAGCTTGAACAAGTCTGCTCCTACAAATACCTTGGGGTTACCTTTGATTCAGCCCTCACCTTCCACACCCACATTGATGCCCTTGCATCCACCACTAATACACGGCTTGGCATCCTCTACCGCTATAAAAACTGCCTCCCCCCTGATGATCTCCAACTTACTGTTACGTCTTCAGTACTGTCCCTTGTAGACTATGGCCTGCCAGTCTATGGCGCCTGCTGACACGACTGCCCTCAACAAAATTCCGCCTCACCCCAAATAAGGCCTGCAGGCTGACTACTGGGGCCCCAGGCACACACATACATGTCAACTCTATGACGAGGGTAAACTCCTTAACCTAGATGAACAGCTACGCTATCAAACCTGCCTCCTCACAAAAAAAACCCTACTCGGGCTCTCCCCTCCTGGGGTGACAGCCTCCATCCACCATACCCCACCCACCATCGCAACCCGAACCTCCAACAAGACCACTCTACTGGTCCCAAGATCCAGGACCACCCATGGTCAAAGGTCTTTCTGCTACAGAGCACCATACTGGTTTAATTCTCTCCCTGCTCCCATCTCCAATGCTCCAACAATCTCCAACTTCAAAACCGCCCTTTGGAGCCAACTGTTTAACACCCGCAGCTGCTCCTGTCTCTAAATGTGGCCTCGATCTCTCCACACTTGACAACGCCCACTAGGCGGCACTCCACCTCACCCCCCCAAATTTCTCCCTCTGTGCATCATACCTCTGTTATAACCAGCTTGTGCTAGCTGTATCAATGTAATTTGCTACTAAATTGTATAATGTATGAAATCAATATGTGTAACTCTACTTCAGTGACTTGTATTTTGTAAACTAAATTTGTTATGTTTGTCCTCAATGTGACGAGGTACCTTTGGAAATGAGCCTCTGGCTCAAAGATTGTAAACTGATTTTACAAGTAAATAAATAAAATAAATAAAAAAAGGAGAAGGAGAAGAAGAAGAAGAAGAAACATGAAAATAGATTTTGTTGTCAGAAAAGGATCTTTAGGCCCATTCAGTCCCTGCCTATTCCATCACCACCGACCCTACTTGGTCATAGGTGTCACCTCCCCCCCATTCCTCTATCTAGTATGCCCCTGTGCCTGTCCCATGCATGGTTGAAGCTCTCACAGTCTTTGCCCCCATACCTCCTCTGGCAGGCTGTTCTAGTTATATACCACACTTTCTGTGAAGAAATATTTCTGCATATCTCTCCTAAACTCCCACCCGCTTCATTCTATATCTCTTGTTCTAGGGCCTTCCTTTCTCTGAAATAGACACTCCACTTGCACCTTGTTCAATCCTATGAAGTATCTACTGGTTTCAATCATGTCCTTTCTTGTGGTATACCGTCACTGCAGTGACAGCTTTACAACGATCTCGTCAATACAGACAGGAGCAACAGATCACTGTAAAGTCTGCTCAAGACCTCGGCACTGTTTCCCCAGTCTTGCATCCCCTTCCTGAATCATTTCCAACTTGGAGTTGATTATAATAAACTATGGGGGTGCAGGGACAGAGTCCCCACATAGGGGTTGCCAGGAGTCCAGACCACTGCAAAAAACACTTTGAATTCCAATGGCACAATGCCTACCACAATTGCAGTCAACATAGTGCCATTGCTCCTAACCTGGGGTCAGAAGTATCGTGTCACCAAGGCATTGTAGATCCCCCTTCTCACTCTCCTCCTCCCTTCCGATAGTACATGTTGGAGTTCCTGCAGCCTTCCTTATTTGGCTTCTCCTGCAAACTCCTTACTATTTTGATGCCCTCCTCACTACTGTCTCCACTCTTTCAATGTCCTTGTGGAGGTGCAGCCCAGAACTGGATACTGTACTCCAGGTGGCCTCACCAGTGAGTGATACAATGGTGGCACCACCTCCCTCTTCCTGTTAGGAAATCTCTCCAGTACATGCCAGTATCCTGCTAGCTTTTCCCACTGCATTGTCACACTACCCAGCTTCCTTGAGGTCATCAGATATGATGATTCATAGGTCTCTTTCTTGCTTGGAGACTGCAAGCTCTACTCCTACTATCTTATACACAGCCCTGAGTTCTGCAGCCCTCAGTGCATAACCTTGTACTTTTTGGCATTGAAACCCTGCTGCCACTGGTAGACCATTCCTTTAGTTTCTTCAGATCTCTTTGCATTCTCTCCATCCCTTCCAGAATGTCATCCCTGTCGCAGAATTTTGTATCATCTGCAAAGAGACACACCTAACCCTCAGGCTCCCCCAACCCCAGGCTGCTTAGTTTCTGAACTAGCCTTCCTTGTGGCACAGTGTCAAAAGCATTACTGAAGTGAGACAGGCCATATCCACTAATCTCCCTTGATCCACCTCCCTGATAACCCATCCACCTCCCTGGTAACCCACTCAAAGAAATCTATGGGATTAGTTTGACATACCCTTCCCCTGTGAAATCATGCTGTCAGTGGTACTGTGGCCCTTTTTCCTCCAGGTGCTCCATGACCCTCTCCTTCAGAGCATCTCCATTAACTTTCCCACCACTGATGTGAAACTGACAGGCTTGTAGTTGCTAGCATCCTCCCTACTGCCACTTTTGGCAGAAGGACCAGACCAGCCCTTCTCCAATACTCTGGAACATCCCCCATATCTACTGAGATGCTAAAAAGCACTACCAGAGGGGTGGCCAGCACCATGCTCAGTTTCTTTAGGACCCTTGGATGAATCCCATCCTGTCCCATTGCCTTATTCTCCCTTAAGGCTTCCATTACCTTCCGGATCCTATCCACTGAGAATGGACTTGTGTCCACTCCCTCCTGTTCCTGGTACTTACTGCAGAATGCTGGTCTGCCCCTCCAACCCTCTACCATGAAGACTAAGTAGAAGTAATTATTTAGCATTTCTGCTTTCTCTTGATCTTCCTTTGTGCAGTACCCCCTGCCCCCCTGATTTTCACTATCCCACCCCTTGTTTTCCTGTTTTCCCCCACATACCTGAGGAAGGTCTTGTCCCAGTATTTTTTACCTCCTTAACTCTCCTCTGTTAGTGCTTCAGCTGCCCACACCCTTCTTCTTGCCTTCATTTGTTTTGCCAGACATACCTCCCTGTCTTCATCCTTCTGGGTCTTCTTGTACTTTCTAAATGCTATTTTCTTCTCCTTGTCTGCTTTGCCACCTCTTTAGAGAACCATAGTGTCCTCTTAAGAACATACAAAAATGCCAGCAGAAGCAGGCCTTTTGGTCTATCAAGTCTGCTCAATTATGCAGCTAGGTCCTCAACTTGTAGCTGCCCCACCCTCCCCACCTCTTCTTCACAACCCCCACACTCTGTCCCAACCCTCTTAAAGCCACCCGCCATTCCACAGGATACCACCTCCTCAGGCCTCTAGAGCATTCCACCTGTCCAACACCCATTCAGTGAAAAAATGTCTCCTGATTTCCCTCTTGAATCTTCCCCCCTTCAATCTCAGCTGATGCACTCTTGTATCCCTCCCTCTTCTAAGCTGGAAAATCCCTTCTGTGTTAGCCTTATTTATCCCCTTAGTGTATTTGAAGGTTTCAATCATATCTCCCCTATCTCTCCCCTTCTCCAGGGAGTACATATTTAGCTCACCTAATCTATCCCTGTAGGACTTTCCCCCCAATCCCTGGATCATCTTGGTTGCCCTATGTTGCACCCCTTCCAACAATTTGATGTCCTTTTTCAGGAATGGGCACCAGTACTGCACGTAATACTCCAGGTGCGGCCTGATCAGAGATCTGTACAAGGGAAGGATCACCTCCCTATTTCTGGAGGAGATTCCCCTCACTATACACCCCAGCATCCTGTTGGCGTTTGCTGCCACCTTCCTGCACTGAGCTGAGCTGTTTATGCTGCCCGTTAGAGGCACCACCAGATCATTTTCCTCCATGGTGCTTTCTAGCTGCACTCCTCCCAGCTGAAAGTGCTTCCCCCGGTTCCTAGCTCTGAAATGCAGTACCTTTCACTTCTTGGTGTTGAACTCCAGCTGCCATGTTTCTGACCACTCCTGTAGTTTGGTCAGGTCCTCCTGCAGACCCTTCCACTCTTCCTCTCTAGCTCTTTACTGACTGGTGCGCTCACATGCATAGGGAAGAATATTCTTGTTGGGGTCCTTTTGGGGACCTCCTTTGCTCACTTCCTTCAGATAGTATGTAGTTGCTTGGGCTATGCCCTTCTTAATTTTTCTCCATTAAGCCTCCACTCCCCCTCTGCCCCCCTCTAAGGCATTCTCTAAGGCAGTTTCCCGTTTCTTTAAAATCTGCCCTCCTGGGGTCCAGGACCCTCGTGTTAGTGTGTTTTTCCCCTGGCCTATCCGTATGACAAACCATACAGTATGGTGATCACTTGTACCCAGGGAACTACCCACTGTGACATCAGCAAAGCTGCCTCTGTTTGCAAGTACCAGGTCCAGCACTGCCCCATCCCCGGTGGGCTCCAAAACTAGCTGCCTGAGAAATGCCCATTATATGGAGTTGAGGATGGCCCTACTTCTTAATGTACCTGCAGTGAGAATGCCTCAGTGTACATCTGGCATATCCAAGTCACCACAATCAGAACTTCTCCCTTCCTGGTAATTGTATTAATGGTTTCCCCCAAGGTTCTGTCTAAATCTTCCCTGTGTCAGTGACCTGTACACCACCATGTGTGAATAATGGCCCCTGACCCCATCTCTTTCAAGAAAAAGAAGAATTAACATTTATATAGTGATTTTTATTCACACACTGTATCCCAAAGTATATTACAAGCAATGAGAGACTGGTAGTGAAGTGATGACAAACATGTAGTGGCAGCAATTTTTCACATCATCACCCACACACAGCCTTGGACAATTGAATGAACCAGTTTTATGGGAAGGGGAATGTTGACCATGACACCAGGGCAATTCCCCATCTCTTGCAAAAAGTGTCTTGGCTTTTTTTAACTTCCACCTGGACACCCAGCAGGGCAGTACCAGAAAAGGGCAGATGGAACCTCGGTTTAACATCTCATCCATAGGATAGCTCACCCTGACAGTACAGCACCTCCCTAGTACTGCACTTAGGTGCCTGCATTGGTGGTATGAGCTCAGTCCTAGTGTGGGATCAGAACCAATGACTTTCCTGCCCTGAGGCAGCTGTTCATTACTTGCCCTATGTCCAATCTACAACATGTAACTATGGTATATACAGTGTAAACCAGGGTACTGGGGCCATGTAAGGAGGCTCTTTATGACATTAAAGTCTGTTGCTGGTGGAAAATATGGTGAAAGCACATATTAGTCACATGTTCTATGGTTCATGCTTGCTTGACCGTGAAGTTCTATCCATGCTGTATTGAAGGTTCAAAGAAATGGTTGCATATTTTATTGAATAGTCATCACAAATTGATATCTTGCTTTCAGATATATCCCTGAGAACTGCTCAAACAAGTTTATTGCCCAGTGTTAGAAAAACTGATGAAAACCGTGTAGCAGATTTGTACAATATGTCATGTTTCTCTCTAAAGACATGCTGAATTCACCTTTCTCCTTGGGGGCCACTTTGTGACCTGGGGTTGTTGTTATTTTCTCTTTCAGTTCTCAGCAAACTACAAAGTGGGTGCAACTCTGAAGTCCTGCTGCAATTCCTTTACTTCTCTAAATCTGTTTTGTGGCCCTTTGCTGAACCCTAACTTCTGTGATAACTATTTCATTGCTCTTTGTCAAGTTCTAACAAGACTTCACTGGCTTCTGGGAACACCTTTTATAACCCTGTGCTAAGACCTTTATTGTCCCTGCTGCTCTTGGCAGCTGCTTTGTGGCCTTGTGCTAATGCTAGTTGCATGCCTATTCTCCCACTATGGCAGTATTTTGAGTCATCACTAAGGACTTTTCATTTCACCTTGAGCTACCATTCTAATGCCCACCTACAGGAATGCTGACTCTTCATATCACCTCCCCCCCATGAGATCCAGTCACACCAGGATGGCTACCATTTCTCTGGACACTGATCTGACTGACTGGACTGTCCATGCTATTTGCCCTCTCCATGCCATCTATGCCCCTGTCTCTCCTTGAGAGGAACACTGCTGCTGCACCTCCACATGGCTCCATAGATCTCTCTCTCTCTCTCTCTATCTCTTTACTGACTGGTGCTCTCACATGCATAGGGAAGAATATTCTTGTTGGGGTCCTTTTGGGAACCTCCCAGGTAGTGGTCATTGTCACAACTCTGGGTCTGCTGAAATTTGCTGTTTTGCTCAAAAACCTCACCTCCTGAACTGAGGGTACCTGCGTTACTTCTGACTCTATCTCTGCTGTGCTACCAGATTCTTTTACTTACTTCCAGCTTCCCCTTTTTTACCCTTGGACTTCTTCAACCAGGGATTACTTCAACATTGTGCATGTGGTGGTGGTGAGGGCTCTCAAACTATATCTCAGCACATAAATGTGTGTGTGTGTGTGTGGGGGGACTTCATATACAGTATGACTGAATGGTAAAATTAAATCAAATGTGGATATCCTCAGCCTCCAAATCCCAGTTAAAATGTTCATTGGTTGAGTGGGCAACTGTGGGTATGTTAGAATGATTGTGTGGTGTACATTTAGCCTTTGACATTCTCTGTCCTATGACTTGAACTACCATCTTTGTGAGGTGTCATTGTGCCCAGGATTCAGTCATGTGACAAAAACAACACTCATCTCAGTTAAGTTCCTTCATTAGAGGTGCCACAGGGACTTATCTCTTTTCTGCAGAAGGTACCTTAGGGGAACACTGTAGATAAGATTCGCAAATGAAAGGTCAGAAAGCTGCCAGAAAAAGAGAGGAGGATGGTGCAGGAAAGGAAACAAGCCTCCAAGGGATGCTTGCAAGTGACACTTTTATAGCACTCAGGGAAGAGCGTGAGCTGTCATCTCCCCCACTAAACAATGTGACACATTTTTCCACCCCACATATTCACTGGTTGAGTGGGTAACAATAGGTGCATTGAAATGCTTCTGCAATATAGATTTAGACTTTTACCCTTTATGTACCACTACTGTGACTACCACCTGCCACTTGCCACAGAACTGAGTTGTATGACCAAAGGAATCTATATCCTGGAGAGAATTCCACCCCTAGAACTGTCACAGAGAACAGTCCCCTTAGACTAAACATACTTTAGAAAAATGCATGCATGCCATAAGATTTCTTTAAAGTGAGATGAAACAGCACCCACATGATGGATAACTTCACCATTCAATCCAGTCTCATGGCAGAATGTTTTGACCTTAGGTATAGAGGAGAAAAAAAATCCTGTATGAAGGAAACCTCTGTGAATCCAGTGCTTTATGTCAGCATCCCTCCAGGTTTATAATTGTTATTTCACTGGTTCAGAAGGGCTACTTATGTAAGTGTAAGTATGCTAATGCAAAGCAGATTGAATGTTTGCACATTGTAATCTTTGGTCACTACCCTCTTTGTCCCAGAAGGGAACTACCATCATTTCAAGTGCCACTGTTGTGGCAAATGGAGTCTCTTGAGGAGGGTTCCACCCCTACAGGTGCTGCAGGAACACAATCCAGTCAGACTGAAAGTACTTTAGAAACATACAGCAATAAATGCAGAGAAGGGGAGAGAGGAGAGAAAGAGAGATTGAGAAGCTGCTGGAGGAGAGGAGAAGGATGGTGGAGAAAGGAAAACAAATATCTAAAGGAAGCTGGAGTATGCTCATTAAGTAGTGTTCGGGGGGAAGGGGACAAATAGGCCACTGCCTTACCAAATCTCTCAATTCACTGGTTCATATGGCAACTTCAGTATTGTGAGTGTAGGTTCTGTATGATAATGCATAGTACTTTGAATGATTGTACGATGTAAACTTTGACCATTCTACTCTCTGTTTGGCAGGGGACTACCACCATCTTAGATAAACACTAATGTGGCAAAGGAATCCTCTTGAGAAGGACTCCACTCCTAGATATGCCGCAGGTACAATGTCCCCTTAGATGAAAGGTTTAGTAGGAAAGTATAGTAATCAATCCCCAAAAAGTTAAAGACAAAAGCATATTGGAGCAATGACATATCCATGCATGCTTTCCCAAAAGGAGTGAGGGAACAGAGGACTAGCACTCAACAGATTTGGACAACATCCAGACCTAACTCATGGCAGACTCTTTTATGACCTTTGGCATGGTGAGAGGAAATCCCCCTATGGAAGAAAACTCTGGGGGTACAAAGCCTTAGGTCACCATCCCTTAAGACATAAATTGTTAATAATATTACATTTTCATAGGACATACTATGGGTAAGGCAATGTACGAGTTTGATAAAGTCAGGTTATCAACAAAACATGTAGGATTGAAGAATTATTTTGCTATGGATAGGTTGTGGAGTCCCTATGAGTTTAGAGTCCTTTATGGTGAAACTGTTTTTACAAAGTTCTAGGTCTCTGAAACATTCAAGATTGATGGTTGGTGTTTGAGCATGCTGAGCCATTACAGTAGAAGTAGTGTTGATATTCTTCAGGTTGGAGTGAGGAGTTGTTGAGGCTAGTTGAGGTTAGAGGGAGAGATCCCTAAAATGTTTTGAGGCATTGGGTCAGACAAATAAGACTCACAGGTTTAAGTATTGCTAGATGAACATGTGGAGAAAGCAGCAATCATGAAATTCATATTGTCTACAGCGAGCAAAAACCTGGTGACATCAATATGATTCAGGTTTGGACATGGATTTAACAGAGGTTAGTTCATTTCTGGATGATATGTTACTTTAGTGCAGTGGACAGTAGATTGGGATGGGTTTGATAAGTCCACGGTGTACTTTTAAAGGTAAAGACAAGTTAAAGAGAAGGTATGAGGTGTTAAACTGTAGTCTGTGCCTTAGAAATTGACCAAGAGCATATAACTCTGATTTATGAGGATCTGGAAATACAAAACAGAATTAAGGTGCAGATCATAAGAAGAAAGTACAGAGCCCTGGAGTAGAAATGTCATAGAGTACTTTGGTACAGTTCTGGATAAAGGGTCATAGTCAGACACTGGATGAAAGACAATTACCCTGGAAAAAGAGCCATTACTAGATTGTGTAGTCATTGCAAGGGGGAAGGAGTGGGGGTGTTAACAAGGTTCTGATTTCAGAGGAAATGGTGTTGAAAGGACTTAATGCACTGAAGGTAGACAACTCCATTGGCATAGACTGCCTGCTTTCCTGGGTGTTAAAGAATCCTTGGTGGATCCTAACTGTACTACTAGCTGAACTCTGAAAAAGCTCCCTGGAGTAGTGGGATGCCCAAAGGTTCAGTGGAAGTGTTTTGTGCTTCCATGTAGACAACCTGGGTTCATTAGCGAGCCCAGGGTTACTGAGATTGGGTTGTCAGGTTTGGGAGTGCTCCTGAGGAGAATGTGAGCCAAACAGGGAGGGAGACAGCAGGGCTCCAGTGTAGTGGTGGCCCCATGTGAGGAGTGATGGAGCTAGCTCTCTTGTGAGAGGTGGCATCAGCCCAGTGCACACTTATGCTATTGAGGTCTCCAGAGACTGTGCCTGACATCATGGGGTGGTTGGAGGGAAGAGGGAGAAACAGCACAAAAGATATGTGCCTTGGCTGCCATGAATGATAGTTCCCATGGTCCTCAGGTCTCGCTCTGTGTGAATCCTCCCAAAAGACAACAATGGGGGGAGCGGCAGTTGTGGCTATGAATGGCAAGGGGTCCCAAATTAAGTAACATGCCATGGTTGAAGGCCAAACAGTTACATGAAAAAAATAGCTCCCTGGAGTTGGTGGGACTTTCGGACTGGTAGATGGAAAATATAGTTTTTCTGCACCAGAGCGAAAGTAGGGACAATCCTGGGAACTACAGACTGCTTAACATTAATAGCAGAAGCTAGAAATTGAAATATAGGAGAGGCTGCTGTATTTCTTGGAGGTAAATGGACTTCAAGATGCCAAACACCAAGGGACAGATTTTCAAAGCAGCCAGATTTCCACAAACCCCAGGTGCACCAAAGATATGGTGCACCAGACTTATGGCAGTATAATGGGATTTTCCATCCTGTGCAGCAGTTGCCACAAGTTAGACCAGCTTTTTGTGGTGTAACTTGTGTCAGTTCCCGGGACTGTTTTTATGGTGCTGGAGCCAAAAATTTGGTGTTAGCTGCTGTAAATTGGGTAAACTGTAGCAACTGCATGTGACTTACTAAAATTGGATGCATTTGCGGCAAAAGTCTTTGGCATACTGCCACATTCAAAGTGTTGTGGTACAGAGCTTGACATAAGCCCGACACCACCATTTGAAAATCTGTCCCCTAGGGTTTACATGAGGAAAATGGGGTCCGATGATCCTAATCAACTTTCTGAATTTGGTGGCAAAGATGGTGGACAAAGGGCATGTGGTGGATACATTGTACCTTGATATCAGTAAAACCTTCAACACTGTCCTACATGGATGGCTAGTTAAGAAGCTAAGGGACCTGGGAATGGGTAGTAAAATCACAAGATGGGTGTCAATAGATTTTTTACGTGACAAAAACTAGAAGTTAGTCCTAAACATGGAATACTCAGAGGTTGGCAAGGTAACCAGTGAGGCGCTAAAAGAATTGTTTTGGGACCGGTCATTTTCAACATTTCTTTTGTGATATTGGAGCAGGATTGAAGGAAAGATTTGCCTATTTGCAGATGATATAATGATCTGCTGATAAGTAATCAAGGAGCAGAGAGTAAGAAATAAGAAAGATGATCTGGAAAGACTGGAGAAGTGATCAAAGGTTTGAGAGTTGAAATTCAATGCCACAAAATCTAAGGTAATGCAGATTGGCATGCCCCACATATGGTGACACCAATACAATGAACTACAACCCTATCGGGCAAAATCGACACTTTGAAGACAGGTCACTGTGTTGGCATGCCTGAGACAGGGGCACACTGTCTCCTGATCCTGTACCCCTGCCCCGAATCAACTGCAACTAGAGCTGATAATCCTAAAGATGGGGGGGCAGAGCCTCCTTCATGGGGGGGTTCAGTGGGGCAAAGCCCCCCAATAAAAAAAAACAGACTGGGAGACACACAGGATTCATGTAAACCACAACTTATGGTCAACATGATTCCTGTCGGTGAGATGCCGCTCGACAAAATGGTTGTTGAATCGGCATCGTAGAGCCATGCAAATTTAAGGTTGCTTTTAATCCAATTTACAGAATTGGATACCTTGGATTTGGAACTTTTTGTTTTAAATCTGAACTTTTACAATTCAATGCCAAAAATCCTAATTGAAAAAAAAATTTCCAGAATCGGAATCTAATCAGAATCCAGTCCAGATTCTATTTCAGATTGCATGTTAACCCCCTTCCCAGTACACACAGTAAGACCACATTGTAAGGCCAGTACATGGAAAAAGACTTCATCTGCTCCCACTCTTGTCTCCGCTCTCTTATCTTTAGGCTGCTGCTGATGGGGGTTCCCTGCATTCAGCTGTGCTGGAGTTCGACTCTGAACTGGAGTGTACTGTATTTGACTCTTCTGTTACAGGTGGCACTGGTGAACTGAAGACACTGACAGTCAGTCTTTTAAAGAAGTAATATGATTCCATCCTCCACACCTGACCCAGCAAGACCTCCCTGCCCCAGCAATACAACACCACTGACTATCAAATTACCCACATCCAAATTGCCTCCCAACTAGTAGCCAGCCTACCCCTGAGTCCAACCCAGGCCATTGGAAATACATCAATCAATATCAAAGAATCCCTTTCTAAATTCTGACTGCATGATTACCTAGCCATTATAGAAACCTAGAATTTGTCATCAGAAAAGGACCACTCGGCTCAGTCTGCCCAGATGGTCCCTGTCTAGTCTGTTTCGGCAGATCCTAACTGGTATCTGATGACCCTCCCTCCTGCCCATTTCCTAATATTTCCCTTTGTATAGCCTATGAATACTTGAAGACCCTTACTGTTTTACCCTCCATGACATCCACTGCCAGTCTATTCCAGGCATCAACCACTTTTTTCAATGAAATACTACTTCATTACATCCCTCCTAAACTTGACCTTCTCCAGCTTCATTGCATGCCCTCTAGTTCTGATGTTATTTTTCATTTGAAGGAGACTCCCCTGCTGCACGCTGTTCACCTCTGTAAGGTACTTTTAGGTCTCTATCAAGTCCCATCTTGCTCTCCTGTCTTCCAGGGTGTACATGTTGAGACCCTTCAGTCTCTCCTCGTAGGGCTGTTGGTGCAACCCCTGCACTATTTTGCTTGCTGTTGTCTGGACTGCTTCCACCCTGTATATGAACTTTCTATTTTTTTAATTCTATATTTTTTGTTGCCCTTGCTCCGCCAAGGATCAGCCTGGTCATAGACACGTGGTGCCCCCACTTTCATGGTAGCCAGACTCCAGACACCCCTGGCTTGCCCCCTCAGAGTGGGGTCATGACACCTTAGGCCATCAGTGCCGTGAACATGGGACTAGAATCATGGAGCTGGCCCCAAAAGCTGATTATGGCAAGGGCAGGCTTCATAGAGGTGGGCGCGAGCTGTCTTTTCCTTGGTTTTTGTCCCCAAGGGGGAAACATGCAATGACATCCTGCATCTGTCCTGCCCCTCTATGGCTGCCATATGCCTGCACTAGCAATTACTTCCAGCCTCCGCTAGGAGTCATTGTGTACCAGACATTATCCCCAACCCTCCCTGCTAAGAAGGAAAGCAGCCCGAAGGCGCCTCAATCCTTCTTCCCCGGCTGGCCTTCCAGCTCCCGGATCCGTTCCTGTGTATATGAACTTTCTAAGATGTGGGTTCCAGAACTGGACACAGTACTCCAGGTAGAGTCTTACCAGCAAGTGATATAGTGGCAACACCACCCCCTCCTGCTGCTGGAGATATCCCTTCCTATGCATCCCTGCATCCCACTGGCCCTACCCAGTGCTTTGTCACACTACTCAACCACATTGAGGTAATCAGATATGATAACCCCAAGGTCCCTTTCCTGCTTAGTGACTGACGGTACCTCCCTGCATCCTATGCCAAGTTCTTGGGTTACTATGCCCTAGGAGCATGATGTTTTCACTTTCTGACATTGATCCCTAACTGCCATGCTACTGATCACTACTCGAGCACCCCAAGGTCCCTAGCATTCATTCCACCCCTTCCTTATTGTCTACCCTAGTATAGATTTTGGTATCATCTTCAAAAAGGCAAACCTTCCCTTCCAGTTCATTTGCAGTGTCACTTATGAAGACATTTGTAACCACAAGGTGGTGCTATCCCTTGGGCTACTACCCCTGCTTGCTTGGCTACTAACAGGTTAAGGGGCCTGAGTTCTGAAATGGGTGCCTCCACCCAAAGGTCTGAGTTGGTTTGGGTTACTCTAACCAGGTCACAGCCCTCTGGGACACTGTGACCCCCCTTCCACTAGTAGCCCACACCGTACACAACAGTGACTTTCCCAATACCCCTGATATGCAAAACACATATACTTGTTCTTGGCACTTACTCCCAGGACTGGTTCCTTCACCTTGACTCTGGGGACCCCCTGTAAAATAAGGTGATGCAGTACAATAGTCACAACACAATACTTTCAGCATAAACTGACACCACAGTCAATATAAATTGCAGAAACAAACAGATCTGATTTATTCAGGGGCTGTAACAAGGAAGGGGGAAATTCAGTTTAATTAGCTTAAACACATTAATAATCACAGTACTATGCATGCACTTAGAGTCCCACTAGTCACATTCTCTGGGTACTCAGGATGGAAAAAAAGGGGCTAGCCAGGTCCATTGCAGCTGGATGGGGCCCTGTGATGGAAAAACGAACATGCACACACAATTTGTAATCCGGAGCCTGATGGCTCAGTTCGTGGAAAGAAAAGCACAAGGAAATCAGATGACAAACTTTGATTAAACAAAAGTTGCAAGGAGCTGCCCTGATAATTACTCACGATACCCAGGCTAAACACAGGAGAGCTTATGGCTGACTTGCTGGTTTGCCAGAAGACGCTTGGCCCCTTGATGATGGATCTTTCTGTGCAGCAAGGTAGTCAGGCAAGGCCCTCATGGCAGAATCTATCTGTTTTGTTAGTTCTTTAACCAGGACTAGCACACTAACCTGAAAGCTTTTTTACAGGTGCAACCTGGGAGCACAGGGGAAGTTAAGTGACTTGCTCAGGGTCACACAGTCTGCAAGTGGAAGCTGTGGGATTCAAACCCAGTTCTGGTCTGCTGGATGTCACCAGATTTGCAGCTCAAATTTGCATCTGCACCAGGCAGCATGGATTCAGTCCGATTCTTGCTGGGAAAACTACTTGCAGCACTAGCACACAGTTTATAGCAGACGGGGAAACCAGATTGCGATCCCCTTCCAGCACATAGCACATTTATATGTAAAAGAAAGTTTCTGTACCAGGCAGGTGACTCCTCGGTCCTGATCACAAAAAGCACTGCAATTACCCGGGAACACTATGGTAGCTACAGTCCTGACAGGCCGATTGCTTTCAGCAAAATCTTTGGTCTTCTACAGGGTAAGCCTGGTCCCAACAGCATCAGCTTGCTTTTTCCTCAAAATCTTCGGATTCAGTCTGAAAACACCTTTTTCTGACACTCTCTCTCTCTCTTCCTTCACAATGCAACCAGGCCAGAATTCGGGCCTCACACGCACCTCCCGCGTGAACTACCACACCACTCTAACAGAGCAGAGCTACTTCACTCTTCACTCCCAACTCGAATCTGGCTTGCCAGCAGATGGCTCAGGGTCTTTCACTTAAATCCATGAGGTTTGGTTGGTCAGTGCAGTTGTCAATCACAGTAGGGCTCCCTCTATAGGTGCAAAAAGGTGCCAAGGATCCAAAACTGCATTACCCAGAGTCAGGCACCACACAGCCCCATTTCAGTAGGCTCCAGACAAGAGTCTCAGTCCCCATTGGCCCAAAGCAGGCTCCATTTCAGAGCCCTCACCCCCTGATTGGTCCAATTCGGGAGTCCAGGACCAAAAACAAACAAACAAACAAATAAATAAATAAAATGGTGAAGCAGCTCAGAAACAGTTTGTGCTGCAAGAGAAGCAGGTTAGACAAACTACATTTTCATCGTTATACTAACAGGTCACCAGTAATTAGTTACATCTTTCAAGAGTGCTCACTCTGCCCACTTAGCGATGGCAGAAATGGAACACTTAGCCAGCAGCCCGGGCAGGACTCGGGCATAAATACACATGGTCCCCCATTCAAACTAATTATGCCTGCAAGCAGGCAGCTGTTAAAGAGACAGTAAATGGAGGCTCAAACAGCACTCACTGCAGTTTTCACTAAACGGCTTTAATGCCGAACACCACCCAGACTTGGAGCACTTAGGCAAGCTCCTGGAAGACTTTTGGGAACCCCATTTTCAGGGGGGTTACACCCTTTCTGGCCTGGAAAAACTTGGTGTTCGGATCAAGTAAGTACCCCCATAAACTCTAATACAAAACACCACATACATTTACACTGAAGCACGTTACCTTTGTTATAAACACATCTCTGATATTTCTCAAAACATCACTTTTTACACAGTATTATACATACATTGCACTTTGAACTCAAGTCATTACTTCCTGCACATGAAACTTGGAGAAAGGGGGCCCTTTCCTATCAGCTACCTTGGGGCTAGATGGGACAGGGGCACCATACTTGGAGGGCAGAACAATTAACCTGGAGTTAGCATTTATGCTCAGTTTGGGCAGTGAGCTCTGAGATACATATACTCCTTTATGGACCACATTGAGAGGCAAGTCTACAGGCTTCCCAGGAGAATCATAGCTGAGGCGCACTACAGGCTTTACAGCTCGACCAGTCTTTCTAAGGGAAACTGTTACAGTCTCTGCACTTTTAGCCTCACTTTCTGTGCTGTCTTTACTTGCCTGGGGAGTTTCTGTCGGGGTATGAAGGTTTGAACTTCGAGCACTGTCAGCCTCTGGCTCTGCAATTTCTGAGTCCACAACACTTGGTTCACATGGAGAGCATTCTGGCACTGGCAGGGAACTATCAGGACACTCAAAGTACTCCTCTTGTTCTGGTATGTCACCAGCCGATCCCATCTCATCTGACTCTTTCTCTGAAAAATCATACAGTTCCACCATACATAGTGATTCCATGTCATCTGACTTGATACTCTGCACTTCACTTTCTGGGAGCATTGGTTCCAAGGATGAAGCTGGGGGCTTAGGCAGTCCAGAGGGCCCAGCTTCATCCCCATAATTGACCAAGGGGCTACCTTGAAATAGATGACTTAATTCGTACTAAGGGTAGTAACCATAGTTGTACTCACTTTCATTTGAAACAGACTGACAGTCATTCTCAACTTGTGTTGGCTAGGGAGGAACCCTTGAGTCAGTATCGGCAGATGCAGACTTTCTCTGTTTCTGTTTTGTAGCAGCCGCTGTCACTGGTCCAGGGGGAGCAACTTCTGGGATCTCAGATTCAATCAGTATCTGATCGATGGGCAGCAAATGATTTCAATGCATTGTCTTGACATCCTTTGAATTATTTTCAGGCCTTACTTTATAGACGGGCAGATCATCCAGTTTGCTCACTACAATGTGAGGGAGATGATGCCACTTGTCGGCAATTTTGTTTTTGCCATGGAGTCCCAGATTTCTTAACAATACACGGTCTCCTGCTTGGAGCTCTTGGGCCTTTACCTTTTTATCATATCTTTCTTTGTTAGTCAAATTCCTCTTTGTAGCCATGGTCTGAGCTAGGTGGTAAGCATGATTCAATTGAGCCTTTAACTTTTGCACATATTGTAGGTAATTGTCAGCTCAAATCCCATCGGGGGAGACCCCCAAAAAAACATCCACAGGTAGCCGAGCTTCTCTTCCAAACATGAGATGGTAAGGGAAGAACCCAGTGGCATCACTTCTAGTGCAGTTTTAAGCATGTACCAGGGTGCTAATTTGCTGGCTCCATCTGGGCTTGTCTTTTGGGTGGAGAGTGCCCAGCATGTCCAGCAGAGTGTGGTTAAAACATTCTGGCTGGGAGTCCCCCTTGGGGTGGTAAGGGGTGGTTCTGGATTTCTGCACTCCCCACAGAGAAAGCATCTCCTTGATTAATTGGCTCTCGAAATCTCAGCCTTGATTTGAATGGATTCGCTGAGGGGCTCCATAATGTACAAAGAAATTCTCTACCAACACCTTAGCCACAGTGGATGCTTTCTGGTCCTTGGTGGGGAAGGCTTGGGCATACCTCGTAAAATGGTCAGTGACCACCAGCACATTGCAAATATTTCATTGATCAGGCTCCAAACTCAGAAAGTCAATGCATACCAACTCCATGGGGGTGCTGGTGGTGATGTTAACAAGGGGGCCAGCCCTCTGGGGCAAAGCCTTTCTCTGCAGGCAGCGACTGCAAGTCTGTATATGATGCTCAACATCAGCCCCCATTTTAGGCCAGTAGAATCTTGACTGCACTAGATCAAGGGTTCAGTCTATACCGAGGTGCCCCATGCAGTTGTGTAGGGACCTCAGTACCAAGTCTCTGAAAGCGGTAGTCAAAACCAATTGTTGCTTGTCTACTTGCCCCCTCTGTCTACTATTTCTTGATACAGCAAGCTGTTAATCAGTTTCAGTTTGGGGCCTTCTTTAAACAACAATGCAGTTCTCAAATCAGAGGAGCGCAACTTGGACACATCTTCCCTGCATAGAGGGCTTCAAGTGCTGATCTGATCATTGGATCTCGGGATTGAGCCCGCTGAAAACTGTCATTTTTTACTGAGGCAGTGCACCAATATCTAATGCAGAAAAGTGGCAGTAAGCAGCAGGTATACAATTGTCAGAGGGCCCCTTATAATCTATTACACAGTCCACTGTGTCCGGGGATGTCTGTTCCTCCTTGTCAAACTTTTGGCATAGAGCTCGAATGTCAGATTTGAACAGTCTGATCCAATCACTTCTGGAAGCAGGCCTCCGGGAGAGAGTATCAGCATCTATGTGGTTTAGGCCTGTTCTGTATTCAACAGTGTACTCATAGGTAGACAATGCAGAAAGCCACCTATGGCCAGTGGCATCCAATTTGGCTGAAGTCTGTACATAGGTCAAAGGGTTATTATCTGTCTTTACCAGTATCTTTGCTCCATACAGGTATTCATGGAATTGATCCACAATAGCCCATTTCAATGCCAGGAACTCCAGTTTATGTACAGGATAGTTCTTCTCAGATGGGGTCAGACTTCTGCTTGCAAAGGCCTCTGGTCTCAGGCCATTCTCGTGCTCTTGATATAACACAGCCCCCAAACCTTACAGGCTAGCATCAGTATGTAACACATATGGTTTTTCAGGATCAGCATAGGCAAGAACAGAAGCATGGGTGAGTTGGTACATGATTTCATAAAAAGCAGCTTCACAATCAGGTGTCCAGCATAACCCAAAAGACTCATTTGGACAGAAATATACTCTCTTGGTTTCAGTGGAGGCCACTCTCTTGTATTTCTTATTTGTGGGAGGGTAAGCTTGGGTAAGATTCAGAAGTGGGCGAATCACCCTTGAATAGTCCTTGATGAACCGACGGTAATGGCCACAGAATCCTAGAAATCTTTGCATCTCTTATAAGTTGAGGGGCTGGGGCCAGGTGGTCAAGGCCTCAACTTTGCTAGGATCAGTCTGTATGCCCCACATATTTTACTGATGTTTGAAAAAACTGCCATTTGTCGATTGATAGCCTAAGGGCGAAATCTTCCAAGTGATTTAATACTTTGAAAAGTCTGCTTTTTTGTTCCTCCAATGAATTACCAAACACTATAACATCATCTAGATATCATAGGAACTCCAATAAGTTCATGTCACCCACTACAAGCTCCATCAGCTGTTGAAAGGTGGCAGGGGCACCCGAGATCCCTTGGGACATCCTTATAAAGTCATAGAACCCAAGCGGACAGATGAAAGCTGTCTTCTCACGATCTTCGGGGGCCATGGAGATCTGGGAGTACCCACTGCACAAATCCAACACTGAAAACCACTTGCTACCATTCAGACAGTCTAAAGCATCCTGAATACATGGCATGGTGTACTGGTCACGGATGGTCCACCTGTTGAGGGTCCGATAATCTACACACATCCATACTGTTCCATTCTTCTTTCTCACCACAACAATAGGTGAAGCATAAGGGCTTCTGGATTCTTGTATTACACCAGCTGCAAGCATCTCCTGTAGGTGATGTCTTACATCATCTATATCAGCAGGTGCCAGGCTTTCAGACCTGTCACAGAATGGCCGCTCATTATGCAGCCGCATATGATGCTCAGCTCCTTGCACACATCCCACATCCCATTCCTTTAGTGAAAACACCTGGTCTCTCTGGGCAAGTTTCTCACTGATTCTCTTCTTCCATTCGGCTGGCAATGGGGAGTCACCAAAATTAAACAAGTTGGGCGTCACTCTGTCATTCTCCCCCGAATACTTGTTATTGGGTAGCACCGCTGTGTCTGCACAGTGTACGTTAGCCAGGGTGCAACCTTTATTTACCCGAATTTCCCTCTCTGACACATTATGAACCTGGACCATTACCCGTCGAGCATAAGCATGGGCCCGAGCAGGTAAGATTCTGGCTTTAACCAGCAATCCTTCTGGCAATTTTCCATCGCTTGGGGCATCCAGCATGAGTATTTTATTCTTAACATCCTTTCTTAGGCAGACCTCTCCTTGTAAAGTACACTGTGCATTAGGTGCCAGGATCAGGGACTCAGGATCCTTTTTCTATACAACCCCAACTAGTTCATCCATGTCCATCTCATCAGCATTCTTCTGTGATTCATACGCCCTCCTGATCAAAGCAGGAATTCTCAAAGATCTACCAGTTCTCTGCCCCTATCTCTCATAACAGAGTTGTGCCAGCCATCCAAACATATGGGCATTTGTCCCAATCAGTAGAGGAACCTCATCATACAATCCAGTAGGGGGATATACTAAGGCCAAGGTCTCCACTTGCTCTGCCACTCCAGCTACCGAGGTGGGGAAAGACACCAAATTCTAATGTAGCCAGAGTAGGGGTATGCCTTTTCACTTAACCTCCAGACATGCAGTCCTTCCAAAGGTTGTAAGGGCACATCAGACAAATGCTTCTGGTACCAGTCTTGGAAGATGATGGTTACTTGGGAGCCACTGTCCAGTACAGCCCTAGTAGACACTCCATTTACTTTCACAGTCATCTGCACGGAGGTACCCACCACTTTGGACCGCTCAGGCAGTAATGACGTTGGTGTGGATCGAGCATTGGCTTTGGTGGCATAACTTTTCCGAGCAGCTCCCCCTGGTGGCCGGTTGCTGCTTGGTCAAACTTTAGCCAATAACCGGGAAGTACCCCTCCTCAGATCTTCGGGTGAACGGCAGAAAGGGCGGGTGTGCCCATTCTCCCCACAGTGGTAGAAAAACTTAGGTTCTTTAGAGTCCCGGGGGGGGGGGTACGTGGGTCATCTCTTGGTTTGGGTACCATAGGAGTATTTGGCAGCTCCTCTTGGGCTAGGGCTCCTAGTCCTTGATCTTTGGGATCTCCACCAGGGTGGAGATTGGGCAGGATTTGCAGCAAGTCCCCCACTATGGCTTTCAGCTCCTGAACTTCTTCCAGTAAACTCCCCTCAATCGGGGCTCCAGGGAGACAACATGCACTCCCACTCCACCTTTAGTCTCTGGGATCTGATACAAATCAGATTCTCTGGCTACCTCAATCAACTCTTTAATCAATGCTCTCAGCTGCTGGGCCTCATCTGAATCACTCCTCTCCGGAGCCTGGCAAGTGTTCACAACCCCAGCATAGTGCTCCCAGCCCTCCTCAACAGTTTTAATTTCATGAATTTCTTTCAAGAGGTGGCAGTACACAGGAGATTTTTCCCTCCGATCTTGTAACTTCAGCTTTAATACCATTACGCTAGCAAATCTAGCTGACTTCAAAATGTGGTCCAGTCTGATCCTGTTCAGATCCTTTGCAGGTTCTCTCCCTTTCCTGTGGGCCCTCTGCAGAGCCCTCTCAATCCTGGTAACAAAGGCTGACAACATCTCATTCTTCCACTGTTTAGCTGACTTGAACTTCCACAACAAAGCATCCCCTGACTCAGTGCTGCCAAACACCCCTTCTAGGACAGAGAGGTATTCAGCCACAGTAGCCTCTGGACTAGTTGCTTGTAGAAAATGGATGGTCTCCAGTGCAGGGCCTCCCCAACTCTCCATTTGTCGTTTCCTCTTTTCTCCCTATGTACATTGCCATTCCTGCACTAAAGGGGTGGCATAGTCCATCCATGTCTCTAGATCATACTCCCCCGAGAGCACTGGGACTGTGCCGGAGAAAAATCTGAGCTTTCGGTAGGAGTCCAGCTGGATGGAGGGAATTATGATGGGGGAAGGGGCTACTGGAGAGCTTTTGGAGGAAACTGGATATGTACCTGGGGAATGAAGGGGCATGTAGTCACCTGAGAGGTCTAACACCTTTACCAGTTCCTGAGCAGTTTGCCCCTCTGATGCTAACAACTTGAGCAGTTTCTCTTTAAACCCATCTATACTTGAAGACCCACCTGGGGTGGTCAGACAACTTCATAAATGAATGACCCTCCATCCCTTCTGGGCACCTTTGGGCATCATGACAGGGGGTACCTTCTCTGGGTCCACTGGGGGGCTACACGAGATCAGTACTATCATAGTCTGTTCAAATAAATCAGCATCTCATCCCCTTACTTCAACTTTGTCCATGCCCTTAATTTGTTCCACAGTGGATACAATGTCAGCATTACTGGTCCCTAAGGGGACATCCAGCAGCAGAATAGCCTTTTGGGGATCTATCTCCTCAGCTTCACTCCACCCCATAATTCGTTGCACCAACAGTTTATGGGGGGCAATTTTTAGCTTAGGCATAGTAAGCTCCTCCATTTTCTCTCCTAAACTGAACATATCAGGGTAATTTCTTCACGTGGCCACTAGAGGATGCTAATCCCAGCGGTGCTTCTAAGATGTAACCCCTAGGTGGCGCTACCCCATGGGCTATTACCTCTGCCTGCTTGGCTACTAACAGGTTAAGAGGCCTGAGTTCTGAAATGGGTGCCTCCACCAAAGGTCTGGGTTTGTTTGGGTTATGCTAACCAGGTCACAGCCCTCTGGGACACTGTGACCCCCCTCCCACTAGTGGCCTACACCATACACAACAGTGACTTTCCCAATACCCCCAATATGCAAAACACATACACTTGTACTTGGCACTTACCCCCAGGACTGGTTCCTTCAGCTTGACTCTGGGGACCTCCTGTAAAATGAGGTGATGCAGAACAATAGCCACAATACAATACTTTCAGCATAAACTGATACCACAGTCAATGTAAATTGCAGAAACAAACAGATCTGATTTATTCAGGGGGCTGTAACAAGGAAGGGGGAAGATCACTTAGAGTCCCACTAGTCACATTCTCTGGGTACCCAGGATGGAAAAAAGGGGCTAGCCAGGTCCATTGTAGCTGGCTGGGGCCCTGTGATGGAAAAAAGAACATGCACACACAATTTGTAATCCGGAGCCTGATGGCTCAGTTCGTGGAAAGAAAAGCACAAGGCAATCAGATGACACATTTTGATTAAACAAAAGTTGCAAGGAGCTACCCTGATAATTACTCACGATACCCAGGCTAAACACAGGAGGGCTGATGGCTGACTTGCTGATTTGCCAGAAGAAGCTTGGCCCCTTGACGATGGATCTTTCTGTGCCACAAGGTAGTGAGGCAAGACCCTCGTGGCAGGGCTTATCTGTACCAGGCAGCATGGATTCAGTCCGATTCTTGCAGGGAAAACTACTTCCAGCACTAGCACACAGTTTACAGCACATGGGGAAACCAGATTGCAATCCCCTTCCAGCACATAGCACATTTATATGTAAAAGAAAGTTTACTGTACCAGGCAGGTGACTCCTCAGTCTCAATCGCAAAAAGCACTGCAATTACCCGGGATCACTGTGGTAGCTGCAGTCCTGACAGGCCGATCGCTTACAGCAAAATCTTCAGTCTTCTACAGGGTAAACCTGGTCCCAACAGCAGCAGCTTGCTTTTTCCTCACATACTTCTGATTCAGTCCAAAAACACCTTTTTCTGACTCTCTCTCTCTCTTTCTCTCTTTCTCTTCCTTCACAACGGCAACCAGGCCAGAATTCAGGCCTCGCACGTACCTCCCGCGCGAACTACCATGCTGCTTGAACAAAGCAGAGCTCCTTCACTCTTCATTCCCAACTCGAATCTGGCTTGCCAGCAGACAGCTCAGGGTCTTTCACTTAGATCCATAAGGTTTGGTTGGTCGGTGTAGTTGTCAATCACAGTAGAGCTCCCTCTATAGGTGCAAAAAGGCCCCAAGGATCCAAAACAACATTACTCAGTCAGGCACCACACAGCCCCATTTCAGTAGGCTCCAGACGAGAGTCCCAGTCTCCATTGGCCCAAAGCAGGCTCCATTTTAGAGTCCTTGCTCCCCCGATTGGTCCAATTCGGCAGTCCAGGACCAAAATGGTGAAGCAGCTCAGAAACACTTCATGCTGCAAGAGAAGCAGGTTAGACAAACTACATTTTCATTACTATACTAACAGGTCACCAGTAATTAGTTACATCTTTCAAGAGTGCTCACTCTGCCCACGTAGCGACGGCAGAAACAGAACACTTAGTCAGCAGCCTGGGCGGGACTCGGCATAAATACACATGGTTCCCCCATTCAAACTAATTATGCTTGTGAGCAGGCAGCTGTTAAAGAGACAGTAAATGGAGGCTCAAACAGCACTCACTGCAGCTTTCACTAAATGGCTTTAACGCCACACCACCCAGACTTGGAGCCCAAACACCACCCAGACTTGGAGCACTTAAGCAAGCTCCTGGAAGACTTTTGGGAACCCCCATTTGCAGGGGGGTTACACACTGAAGAAGGCTGATACCAGTACTGAGCCCTGTGGCACCCTTCTGGTCACTCTCCCATCACCACTCTCTGTCACCTTTCAGTTAATCAGTTTCTAATCCAGTTCACCACTTTGGATCCCACTCCTAGGCTGCTCAATTTCTCAATCAGTCTCCTGTGAGGCACAGTGTTGAAGGCCTTGCTAAAGTCCAAATGAGCCATGTCCAATGCCCTCACCTGATCTATTTCACTGATTACCCAGTCAAAGAACTCAGTCAGATTCATCTGACATGCCTCCCTCCCCCCGAATCCATGCTGTCTTTGGTCTTGCAGCCCACTGGCTTCAAGATACTCTACCAATCTTTCTTTTAAAAGTGTTTTCATTAATTCCCCACCTCTGAGGTGAGGTCACCAGCCTATAGTTACTAGCCTCTTCCCAGCTGCCACCCTTCTCTAGAAGGACTACATCTGCTCTCTTCCAGTTCTCCAGAACCATTCCTAATTCCTGTGAGCTGCTGAATGAGGCCATTAATGGGGCAGCCAGCAGCTCCCTGAGTTCTTTCTGTACCCTTGGGTGTATCCTGTCTGTTCCCATAGCCTTGTCCACTTTCAGAGCTGCTAGTCCCTTCAGGACTGTTTCCTCTAAAAATGGACTTGAGTCCTCCACCCCCCCTCGTTCCCGCTGATCATTGATAGTCTGTCTCCCACTCCATTGTGAAGACAAAGCATGTTCAGGAAGTCTTCTTTTACTTGGTCCTTTTCTCTGCAGTCTCCTTCTGCCTCCCTCCTTATTTGCACTGCCCCTCACTGTGCTTTCCTCTTCTTATTAAAGAGGTGGCCTACCTGAACAAAACCCTGGATTTCCACCAGGTCCCTTACTCAGTACAAAAATTGACATAACTGATGAAACCCATGGTTTTGATCAGGTCAGCAACCTCCTTAGTTACTTTCTTAGGCCACTCATGGAGGACCATGACTGGGGTGCACAGGGCATATAAAGGAACGAGGATTAGCAGCTGGAGGAGCAAAGTGATAATATCACTGTACAGGGAAGGCATGTCTTTTTGCAGATGACACCAATATCTGTAATAAAGTAGACACTCAGAAGGGGAAAGGAAATGCATATGAATCTCGGAAAACTAGAGGAATGGTCAAGAGCAGACTAATTGGGTTTCTGTGCCAAAAAGTGCTAAATCATGCATGTAGGGCACTGGAAACCAGGAACTGAGTATAAGATGGGGGGAGCACTGAAATCACTAAGCAGGAAATGGACTTTGGGGTTATCATATCTGAGTACCTCAAAGTGAGAAAAGTGTGACAAAACAGTGCATTTGGCCAGTGGGATGTTAAGATGCATAGGGAGAGGTATCTCCAGCAGAAGGAGGGAGGGAGGGAGGCAGTGTTGCCATTGTATTGCTAACTCATGAGGCCGCACTTGGAGTACTGTGTCCAATTTTGGAGGCTGCAGCTCAGAGAAGACATAGACAGGGTGGAGGCAGTCCAAAGGAGGACAACTAAAATGGTACAGGGGTTGAACCACAAGCCCTAAAAGGAGAGACTGAGGGATCTTAACATGTACACTGTAGGAGAGAAGAGAACAAGAGGTGACATGAAACAGACCTACAAGTACCTCACAGGGGTGAACACGGTGCAAGAGGGGAGTCCCTTTCAAATGAGAAAGAGTAAGAGAACCAGAAGGCATGCATTGAAGCTGTATAACTATATGCTAGAAGGAGGTGTGGAGCAACAATGGGGAATTATCAAAACTGCCATCACAGAGGCAACAAACCTTTGTGTGAAGCAAATAAACAAATCAAAACGAAAGAAAAAGCCACTATGGTTCTCAAGAGAGGTGGCTATGAAAGTCAGGAAGAAAAAGATAGCATTCCGGAAGTATAAGGAAACACAGAAGGAGCAGGACAGAGAGCTGTACCAGTTAAGGCAGAAAGAAGCAGGGAGGGAAGTCAGAATAGCAAAGGCCCAAACTGAGGAAAAGATAGCCAACTCAGTTAAGAAGGGGGATAAAACCTTTTATAGATACATAAGCGAGCATAGAAAGACAAAGGGAGGGATAGTGAGGCTGAATAGAATGAACAGTGGGTGGGCAGAGGGGGACAGTGAAAAAGCAGGAATACTGAACGAATATTTCTGCTCAGTATTCACAAAAGAGGAGGGGGAAGTGCCTAATCCAATTAACAGAAGCACTTCTTGATAGGGGGTCGATCCCAGTCCTTTCACAGAATAAAGGGTTCTGCAAGAACTCCTAAAACTGAAGGTGGACAAAGCAATGGGTCCTGATGGAATTCACCCAGAATTCTAAAAGAATTAAGGAAGGAACTAGTGAAACCACTGGCTACACTTTTAATAAATCATGGGAGGATGGTGTGGTACCGAGGACTGGAGGAAGGCAGATGTGATTCCCTTCACAAAAGTGGGACCAAGACAGAGGCAGGAAACTACAGACCTGTCAGTCTGACCTCTGTGGTAGGGAAAGTGATGGAGTCACTCTGAAGGAAAGAATAGTTGAGTACCTAGAGGTCAGTGGAGCACAGGATCCAAGGCAGCATGGGTTCACAGCGGAAGGTCATGTCAGATGAATCTAATAGATTTCTTTGACTGGGTGACCAAAGTAGTAGACCAGGGAGGGGCTGTGGACATGGCCTACCTAGACTTTAGCAAGGTATTTGACACAGTCCCACACAAAGATTATTAGTCAAATTAACCAGTCTGGGAGTGGGTCCCAGGGTGGTAGCCTGGGTAAAACATTGGCTGGACAACAGGACACAGAAGGTAATTGTAAATGGAGTCCACTCTGAAGAAAGGTAGGTTACTAGTGGGGTACCGCAGGGTTCAGTATTGGGTCCAGTCCTTTTAATGTCTTCATCAGTGACATTGCAGAGGGACTGAAGGAAAAGTATGCCTTTTGCAAATGACACAAAGATCTGCAACAGGGTTGATACACAAGGAGGCGGAAAGAATGAAAAGGACTTGGCAAGGTTGGAGGAATGGTCAGACGATGGCAGCTAGGATTCAATGCAAAAAGTGCAAAATAATGCACCTGGGAAACAAGAACCCAGGGAAGAATACACAATGGGTAGGAGGTAGTAACAACAACAAAACAGGAAAGGGACCTGGAAGTAATCATATCAGATGACCTTAAGGTTAGCAAGCAATGTGAGAAGGCAGTAGGGAGGGCCGGGGTATACTGGGATGTATAGGAGATACATCAGCAGAGAAAACAGGAAGTTGTTATCCTCTGTACTGACAGTTGGTGAGACCCCATCTGGAATACTGTGTCCAGTTCTGGAGACCCCATCTCCCAAGGACATAGACAGGATAGAGGCAGTCCAGAGGAGGGCAACTAAAATGGTGCAGGACCTGCAAAAGAAGCCGTATGAGGAGAGACTAAAGGAGCTTAATATGTATACCCTTGAGGAAAGAAGGAGAGGGGGACATGATAGAAACTTTCAAGTACCTCAAGGGAATCAACAAAGTCCAAGAGGGTAGCATCTTTCAGAAAAGAGACTTGCAAGAACAAGGAACACAATTTAAAGATAGAAGGAGGGCGGTTCAGGGGCAATGTGAGGAAGTATTATGTCACAGAGAGGGTAGTGGATGCATGGAACAGCCTTCCTGAGGAAGTTGTGGGGACTAAAACTGTGGGAGAATTCAAGAATGCATGGGACAGACATAAGGCAATTCTTGTGGGGGGCAGGAAGATATAGGCTGTTGGTTAACTAGGATCTGCGGCCTATCCTGTAGGTAGGGAAATGGGCAGACTAGATGGGCCTAGCGGTCCTTATCTGCCGTCAAAGTCTATGTTTCTATGTTTCTATGTTCATAACGTTCCCCAGGTGTGCACATGTGATGTTGGCTCTCTGTATAACTACTGTATATGTTCCAAGTACAAGTTATTGTCCACTGTATATTCTTACTAACATACTAACATACTAAACGCCAGCAGAATAGGCCTAATGGTCTGTCGTGTCTGCTCAGTAGCCAGCCACCTAGTGGGTGTTTGCCTTCCTGCTCCCCCCAGCCCCCAAGAGGGTCTTCTTTGGCTTCAGTTTCCCCTTGTATCTGTCCCATCCCCTCCTGAAGCCCTCCACTGTGCCGTTCTCCACCAGCCTCCTGGGCAGTACATTCCATGGCTCCACCACCCTCTCAGTGAAATAATGTTTCCTACGCTCCCCCCATGTAATTCCCCCCTCCAACTTCCACTCATGCCCCCTGGTTTTTTCCCCCTTCTTTAGCTTGAACAGTTCCTTGGTTCTGCTCTCAGTTATTCCTTTTACATACTTGAATACCCCTATCATGTCTCCCCTGTCCCTCCTCTCCTCCAATGTGTACAGCCCAAGCTCTTCCAGTCTCTCCTCATAGGGCCTCCCCTCCATGCCCTGAATCATCCTGGTTGCTCTCCTCTGGACCCTCTCCAGCAGTGCTATGTCCTTCTTCAGATAAGGTCTCCAGAACTGTACACAGTACTCAAGTTGCGCCCTGACCAGGGCATTATAGAGGGAGGATCACCTCACTCCTCCTGGATGTAATTCCCCTGCCTTTGCAACCCAGTATCCTGTTTGCTTTGGCTGTGGTTCTTCTACAGTTTTCAGAGTTATTCATTTTGACGTCTACCACCACCCCTAGAATGCGCTCACTCAATGTGGCTTGCAGTGTGACCCCCCAGGGTGTATACATGGCCCAGGTTTCTGACCCCCAAATGAAGTACCTTACATTTCCCTGCATTAAATTTCAATCCCCACCTCCTTGACCACCTCTCTAGAGTATCCAGGTCCCCCTGGACTGTCTCTCTCACTTCTTCCCTATCCACCAGTGCTCCCAGTTTGGAGTCATCTGCAAAGAGACTCAGCCTACTCCTAACCCCCCTCCCTATGTCTGAGACATAGGCATTGAACAGGAGTGGCCCCAGTACTGAACCTTGGGGGACCCCACTGATTACCTTCCTGTGGGAGGAGACTATCCCACCTACTATTACCCTCTGTATTCACCCCGAAAACCAATTTTCCACCCACTTACGCACCTGTCCTCCCACCCCCATCTCCCCCAGCTTTGCTATCAGCCCATTATGGGGTACCGAATCAAACACCTTGCTGAAATCCAGGTATAGGATGTCCACCGGCCTATGTCTGTCCAGGGCCCTGTCACCCAGTCATAGAACTCTACAAGGTTGGACTGACATGATATCTCTGAGACAAAGCCATACTGTTTATCATCCTGGTGCCCTAACCTTTTCAGCTGCCTTCAAAGCCTCTCCTTGATAAAGCCGTCCCTTACTTTGCCTACCACAGACATTAGGCTGACAGGCCTATAATTACCCATCTCCTCCCCCCTGGACCCCCTTTGTGGATAGGCACTACATGAGCCACCCTCCAGTCTTGGGGCACCCATTCTGTTTGTAGAGAGGTGTTAAAGAGTGCAGCCAGCTACCAGCTCCTCCACAAGTTCCTTCATAACTCTTGGATGTAGCCTGTCCAGCCCTGGTGCCTTATCAGTTTTTAGCTTCCAAAGTGCCTCCCTCACCCTATTCACTGTGATTTCTCCCCCCAGTCCTCCCCCTCATGCAACCTCCCCACCCCTTCTGGGTCTGGCCCAGCCTGTACCCTAGCCTCTTTCCATCCTCTGGTCTCAGACTGACCTGTTGCTTTTGTTGGCTCCTCTTCCCTTCCATCAGGCTGTAGGGATCCCCTGTCTCCTTCTGTAAAGATTGAGGCAAAGTACTCGTTTAGCACCTGTGCCTGTTCCCCTGCTTCCTGAGCCCATCCCCTCCCAGTCTTAATCATGCTGATCTGTGTCCTCGCTTTTCTCTTCTCTTTTAAGTACCTATAGAATCCCTTTCCGGATATCCCTAGCCAGGTTTTGCTCCATCATTGCCTTGGCTCCCCTCTCCACTCTGGTGACCCTCCTGGCCATCAGTACATACTCTCCTCACTCCTTGTCCCCCCTTGAATGTTTGAAACGTGCATTGGCAGCCTTTTTTTTCCCTCACCACCTCCTGCACCTCCCTGGTCCACCAACATAGCTTGCTGGTTCTACCATGCTTTCACCTTACTTTTGTACAGGGCCTAGTAGCCTCTTGCACCCCTTTTTTAAATGGTCTCCTACAAGCTTCCAGCATCCATGTCTGGCCTAATCTTGTCCAACCTCTCCCGAAGAATCCTACCCATGCCCATAAAGTCTACTTCCCTGAAGTCTATGACTACTGTATTAGTGTAGTTTTCCTGCCCCCCTAGATACAGCAGAAACCAGACTGTGGCATGGCCACCACCAGCCAGTGGACTGCACATCTCCAGGCCCCTTAGCTGGTCATTGTCCACTTGGACAACATCCAGTATCCTCCCCTCTCTAGTAGGTTCCCCCACCTGTTGGACCACGAAGGCATCCTAAAAGACATCCACCAATCTCTGTTCCCTGGTTACAGAGGATGTCATGGTGTCCCAGTCTGCCCCGGCATATTAAGTTCACCCATGACCACCAACCTACCCTTTTCAAGGTCACAGTGACCTTGATGTTCTCAACCAGTTTATCCTCCAGAGCCTCCTCTATTATGGGGGGCCTGTACACCACCCTTATTTTCAATTTTTTCCCTCCCCTCCTTTGCAGGGTTACCCGAATCGCCTCCACACCCCCTCCAGCCTCCTCCAGTCCACTAACCACTATTTCATTTCTATCAGCACAACACCTCCCCTTCTTCCCACTCCTCTATCTTTCCTGAATATCTTGTAGCCTTCCAAGTATAGGTCACAATCATTTCTCTGGGTGATCCATGTCTCTGTAATTGCCACCACATCCACCGTTCCCTCACCCAGCATAGCCTGGAGCTTGGGCATTTTATTTGTCATGCTCCTGGCATTGATCAGGACTGTCCTCCACCCCAATCTCTCCCCTCTCTCCAGTCCCCCCAACCCTGCGCAGTCCCTTTTCTGCCCAGTTTTCATTGGATTTGCAATGCAGTCCCATACACTCTTCTCATGCCCTAGACCTTCCCCCTTTACAAGTTTAAACCCCACCTCTCGCCCATAAATTGAGCAAGTTTTAGTTTCAAGATCTCCCTCCCCTCCAGATTGAGGTGTAACCTATCCCTGGCATATAACCCCTTATCCTCCCAAGTATCCTCCAGTCCCCCACCAGCCCATACCCTCGGCCTTGCACCATTCCCTGAGCTACTGGTTCACCCCTCTAAGATTTGTTTGTTCTCCCCGGTTGCCCTTGGTACCGGCAGAATCTCAGAGAAGGAAATTGTACTTCCTATAGAGTGGCAAACCCTGGCCAGTTCCTGGAATCTGGCCTGTATTTCATGTTCACTGTTCCCTTCAAAGTCGTTTGTCCCCAGATGTACTAGGAAGTCCAGGAATCCCCTGCATTCCAGTGTTATCGCATATAGCTGGAATTTGGCCATGTGTACGGATACTCCTGGTATACTTTTAGCCTTGACTGGGCTGCTTTTATTCTCTCCCACCCCCTCCCACTGGATACCCCTGGTCATGGAGTCCCCCAGCAGTATCACCTTTGCCCAGCCCCCACTTTGTTAGCCTGTTTTGTTCCTTCCAGGCTCCTCCTTCTGTCGTTGACCCCCTGCTTGCTCCTCCCAACCCCCCTCAGCCTGGGGGTCTCCCTCATGTGCGTGCCCTACTGTACTCCTTCTTCGACCTGTGACTGCCAGTTTGCTCCCCGCCCCCCAATCTCCCGGGTTGCCCAAGTTAGCCCCTCCAGTTCTACCCCATCTCCCTTCTTGAACTATCATCCTCCGATCCCCCACCCAAGCATCCTCCCTCTGCTTCTCTCCCCCACTCTGGACCTGCACTTCCCACCTCATCTGCTGTATTTCTCCCTTCCATCCTCCTCTCCCCTCATCTCCACCTCTTCTGTTGATTCCTGTCTCAAAGCTGGCCTGTCTAGAGAACTCTCTACCACCCCCCCTTGGTTGGCTTCCCCAGTCTGGACACCGGCCTGACCACAGTAATGACTCCTTCCACCCTGGTTTCTCTCAGTGCCCACCCCACCATTCCTCCCTCCAACCTAGGCTCATGTGCCGCCCCCTCCATCCTTTCCTTTGGTTCTGGCTCCCTCCTTTCTCTCCCTCCCCCCTCAGCTTACTGACCAAACCCTCTCTGTCCGCCTGCTCCCCCCACCAGCCTCCTCCACTTCATCTCCCAGATACTGTATTTTCTATCTGGATGATACATATGCACTATATTTCTGCTTTATTCTGTATGTAATTGTTATGCGGTCTAGCTGTAATTGTTATGCTCTCAAGCTCCCCCCTTTGTATCCCCCTCCTCCCAGGGTGCATCTGAAAATGAGCTATCACAGCTCTGTATGTCCTTCCTGGTGAAACTTTTCAAGTAAATAAAATAAACAAATTGGGAGGGGTTAAGAAGGATGTGAGGAAGCAGTACTTCACTAAAAGAGTTGTGGATGTCTGGAATAGACTGCTGGTTGAAATGGAGGAGTCAAAGACAGTAAGAGGTTTCAATTATGTATGGGCTAGACATAGGGGAATATTAGTGACTAGGCAGGGAAGCGGGAGGATTGCCAGAGACCATTTAGGGTCTACAGTGACAGGCTAGACAAGGACCATCTGGGCAGACTGGGTGGAACAAGTGGTCCTCTTTTGCTGAGAAATTCCATGTTCTATGTCCCTGGTTCATCCTCACCTGGAGTTCTATGTGCAATTCTGGAACTTTCACTTGAAGAAAAATAGGAACATGCTGGAACTGGTACTGAGAAAGGTAATCCGAATGATCCAGGGACAATAGGATATGACTTATATGGATATGGTATCAAACATCAACATGTACACACTGGAGGAAAGAAGGGAGAAGAGGGACATGATAGAGATATACAACTACCTCAGGCAGATTAATTCAGTAGACAGCAGAGAGCTGTTTATTTGGGGAGGATATAAGAGGGACATCTGAAAACATATCTACTTGGAAAGGGTGGTGCAGAGGTGAAATAGGCAGCCAAAGGAGGTAGTCTGAGCAAATTCAGTGGGGGAATACAAGCATAGATGGGATAGGCATATGGGACTGGTGAATACAGTACCAAAAGGAGAAGGAAGAGTGGGGGAGTGATGGGACACTAGATCCCTTTCAAAATCAACAGTAGATACTGTAGGTAGGGCTTGGCAGATTTAATGGGTCACATGGCCTATGTCTGCCGACAATGTCTATGTTTCTATGTAAAAGGGTTAGTTTCACAATGATGATTTTTTATTGTCCTACAGTTTTTGTTTGTGACCTCAGAGTTTACAAAGTAAGTGAAGCCTGGCAGAATATAACTATATAATTCATCCAATGGCATCTATTTTCTATGTACATTAAGCGCTAAAGCTTCAGTATTTAATTAAAGGTTTATTTATTATTAAATCAGGGAGTGTAAAAAATACTGTTACTCTTAATTTAATTCTAGGATAAAAGTGGTTTGAATGTTAATGGAGAGAACCATTATAATAATGTTGCTACTCTATTTGAGAAGTGCAAGTCATTCTGTGAATTTCTTGGTGATGTATGATGGAAAATATACAAAAAGTAAAATACAAAGATTGAACAGTTTCACTGGTAGACACTCATTTCATAAATAGTATTAAACATGGGCATGAATACACAGAAATGAATGTCTATTAAGACTTATTACTCTTTACTTTATCTTTCTTGTAACTCAACTTCAGAGACTTATGGACTATTTAAAAACATTGCCATTGCTGTCCTTAAAAAGCAACCAACACCATTAGGAGAACTTTGCCAAAACATAATATTTAGACACAGTTCAGTTTGAATTTCACATTAGTTCTGTATTTATCCTCCCCATTATTTATTACTGAGGTAATCTGCATGAAAATAAGATCTTTGCTCCTGATGAGTTCATCTGTTCCTGCTGCTTTCTCCCTTCCTGAAGTCATAATGCACTACTTGTGCAATCATAGTTACTCCAATGGCAATAGATTATGATGTCACAACAGAGGACTGTAACTTGAAGCAGAGAGTAAGCTATAAAGGCATAAGAACTTGAAGGGCTAAGGATCATGTATTCATGCAGATTTCCTCAATTATAAATAATAAGGGGAAAAAATCTATAGACTATAGAATGTAAACTGAATCATACCTAAATATATGTTTTTTACAGTTTTCTTTGAGGTATCAGCAGCTCTTTAAATGATGCAGTATGGAAAGACTTTTATCATTTCAACTGAATCTTAAGCGTAATTTAATAACTACAGTATGCAACATTAATATGTTCCTTCTAGCTAAAAGAATGGTGTTTACATTTTTAGCTGTTTACTGACCTCATCCTGTTTAAATCTGTCTTCTCAGAACTCAGACTAACATAATTAATACCTGAATATTGATAAAGTCATTTAGTCCTACAATTTAGACACTGGTAAACAATAACTACTTACAAGATTTTCATGAATTTTCCACTCATTGAGTCAGAAAGAATCAAGTCCAACATGAGACATAAAGATAGAAAACAGAGACAGAGAGAAAATGCAAATGACTTTAATGGCTGTTACATGTTCTGGGAGCTCTTCGGTTTGCTCCACTGTGCAGAATTCTGAACTAAAACATGCTGGTACATGTCCCACCAGAGTAACCTGCTCCCTTTGTGAATTTGCACAAGTTGCATTACCTGTTAGCTATTCAGTTCACCCAACCATAATAAGATGGGAAGAAGTATCCCACAGAAACATGATTTTGCATCACAGATAAGTTTTCCTGGGCAAGCCAATATAAAACAAACAAACAAACAAAAAAAACTAAAGAATTTTTCTATGATTTAAATTATTTAAATCAGCTGTTATAAAAGTAAAGTTATGAAGTGCTGTCTTTTAGATATGATCTGCTCCTGCTATAAAACCACTTTTGCACATAACATAGTGTAGAAATAGAAACAATGAGTGGCCAGTTTGCTCCTGCTCTGCAACTGGTGACTTTACAAAATTGCCTGATAGCAAGCACTTCATAATCTCACAAGTTAACAAATAAGGATGTAACATGATCAACCCTGTCTTAATAAGGGCTTGATCCACAAAAGGAATGTATCTCCACTGTACTGCCATGCATCCTGGGACTGCATGTGGCAGCGGCTTAATGTTTCAATTTATTTTTACTTTTCCTAGGGGATCGGGAGGGCAGGCGGGGATGGGGGAAGTGAACAAACTGTCGAGCATATGGGTGGGGTAGCATGACAGAAAACAGCCATATCTAAGAGAAAGTTTCTGATTGAGTGGGTAGAGCTGGAATGCAAGGTGGGCAGTATAATGTCTGAGGGGGATATCAAATTAGCACCCCCCCTCCAAACCCCCCCCAAAAACAGAAGGAGACAGTCCACGGAATCACAGATGAAAATCAAGAGCTATGGAGTGTATGGAGGGAAAAATATCTGACATTTGAAAATGAAAGTATTATAATGGAACATAGATGTGGAATGTACTAAGTTCATGTTGGCCAGGACTTGTTTTTAGCCATTAGTAATGCTCTCTTAATGCCACGGCAAGACGGAGTTATGGCCAACCAGGAAGCAGGGATTTTCTTATCCATTTTATATGCATGGATTTTCTGTGCCAGGCAGGACTTTATTTGGACCCTTTCTTCATTATTTGATTTTGGGAAACATGCAGATGTGAACATCTGCATGTTTTGCATAGTTGTGCAAGTCACAAACATGATTAGAACAAATTCCATGCTTATAACATGCGGAAAATAAATTCTGCAGCTCCACAACTTGTGGAAAAACATCCTAAAGTCCAACACATGGGGGGGGGGAATTCTGTAAGTCTACAGCAGATAAAACAAACTCTAGAAAGAGCCAATATGGCTACAAAATATTGATATTGTGGACAGTGAGAAATGTGTAAACTAGCAATTTTTGCACTAACCACTGAGCCACCTAACTGCACTTTCTAATTGTTGTGATACACACAAACTGACTAATACATATACATATATGCATATGTACAGTATTTCAGTGTAACATAGCAGTGCACTGTATACACACATATTTGCAGATAAAAAAATACATAGAGGAACCATTTTCTTCTTTTCACACTTCGAGGGACATCAGTGGGTGGGGGTGAGGAGGGGGTTGTTGCCACTAGACACCTCATTTAAGTCAGCAATGACATGCATAAGGCTGAAACTGATCTAGTTAGTGGGGGAATGTAGACTAGCAATTTGTGCATTAACCTCTGAGCCACCTAACTGCATTTTCTAATTGTTATGATACACACACACTGACTAATACATGTACACATATATGCATATATATTCCAGTATAACATAGCAGTGCACTGTCTACACACACACACACACACACACACACACACGTGCACTGCCTTATATGGCATTTATTTACTTATACATCTAACCCTAAATTTTACTGTGTTTAGGATGAGCACTGTGTTTTGCACTAACTCATTGTACTGCTCTACTGCCTCACACACACACTAACACACATGCACTGCATCATGTTCTGAACTATGCACTGCTAACATATAGCATTACAGCCATTTGCAAGCTGACTAGGAAAATGTCAATGCACCAGGAAAGGGTTAACAGAGTGGCCCGCCCCCCCCACACACACAGATCTCCCTCCTGAACTGATAACAAAACACAGTTATTGATACACTGAGCACATCCACTGATTGTAATTTGAGCTGGCATGAGTATGCTCCAAGAAGAGGAGATTTATAAATGAATCAAATGGTTTCAGCCAAATAGTGTGGAGCAGGGACACAACAAAGCCAAACTGCTCTAGCAGAGTAATTCTAAGAAAATTCAAATTGTATTAAGTCCATTAGGAATCTGGCGTGCTCCATTTCTCTATTGTGACAGCAACATGTCTGCAGGGCTCTGTACACTGCAGCCGTAAAAAATGATTATGCAGATCCTAAACTTGTAGAACAAAACATTTATGCTAGTCAACTCATTACTAACTGGTAGAAGAAGTTTCCCCCAAATCTGCAGTTTGCAAATGTGAAAAACAGAATTCCACAAATGTTCATCTGCAGATTTTTAATTTCACCATTGTCTATTAATTACCACTTCTTCAATCAGTTTTGATAAAAATTTGTGACAGGTTTCCTTATCTGTCAGTTGCAGTGTCTTCATTTTTGTGAGATGCTCCTTAGGAGAGCTTGTCTCCTTTTTCTATTATACCTGTTTGGGTTTTGAATAAAGTCAGGTAAATGTTATTCCTTGTAGGCCTCTCTGATATTTATCTTTCTTCTCTATGGAGAATATTTTTTGAAACATTTGTTTTGTTACTGAGCTGTCCAGCTCATGTTTCTTTTACAGAAATCTCCTTCCAGTGTGTAAGTCATAGAATATTTTTGAGTTTGCTTGTTGGTGCCAAGGTCATGTCCTGATCCTTCTGTCATTTTCCTCCATTGTAGATTATGCTTTTATTGGGTGTGCCTCCTTTTCAGAGGTGCAGGTCTATAACTGTAACTGTAATACTAGGGCCCATCGCTTCTTCAGTCTGTGCCTGGGATGTCAATTTTCTGTTAATTGTTATCTTGCTTCCTTGAGGACACTAAAATGCCTCTTTATTGGCGTTTAGGTTGGCATCTATCAGCTTAGATTTTTACACATAAGAATATCTGAACTTAGGCTTCACATCCTGACTTCCTGTCCCATTTGTGGTATTTATGACATTCTATCATTTAGTGACATATAAACATAGAAATATTGCATTTGCAGCAGAAAAAGACTGCTTGATCCACTCAGTCAGCCCATGTTTTCCATGCGTAATCTATGTCTGTAGACCCTATATGGTCTCTGGTGACCCTCCCAACTCTCTGCCTCTGCTCTAATAAACCCCTATGTTTATCGCAAGCATATTTGAAGCCCCCCACCATTTTATCCTTTATCATCTTGGCTGAAAGTCTGTTCCAGGTGCCTGCCACCTTTTTTTTATTTAATTGTTTAACCAGGAGTAGCACACTAAGCTGAAAGCGTGTTTACAGGTGCGACCTGGGAGCACTGAGAAGTTAAGTGACTTGCTCAGGGTGACACAGTATGCAAGTGGAAGCTGTGGGATTAAAACCCAGGTCTGGTCTGTTGAATGTCACCAGATTTGCAGCTTGTCCCTTTTTAGTGAAAACCTATTTCCTCACATCTCCCCTCAACCTTGTGCTTGTTCTCTTATGGAAGATGCTCCACTCCTGTATGTCAAAGCAATATAAGAGAGTGAAAGAAATTAAGGCTAGAAAGACAGACAAAGCAGCAGATGCACTGAAAGGGCCAAAACAAAATAGCACAACAGGAAAGCAGCAGAGAGAATCAAAATGAAGCAAAACAGCTAAGAGTGCACAGCAAATGGCTAAGGCACAGGTAAACAATGCAGGAGGATTCACCCCAACAGGTACAGTTTTTACTTTTACAAAACAAATTGGCCAGTCCGATGAGGTCAGAGGAAGGGGCAGGAATCTTTACAAGAAGACATTCAGAAATACTAAATGAAAGGGAAGCATTTCCCGAGATTGACTCTGTAGGTCAGCCCCAACTTGATTCTGATTCACAGGCAGACTCCTTTGAATCGTGTGAGGAAGTATCTTCACCTCTACCCCCACCCCCAGACTTGCAGCAAGTAGGTGAAAGTTCTAAAAGTAGAAATAGTGACACAGTTTTGGGGAATAGTACATTGGTGCAGTTACCATAGCAAGCTATTTAGACTCCCCAGTTTGTTTTAAGGAGGCTTTGTAAGCAAAACCCATGGCTGGGCAGCAGAAAACTAGTTCAGGAAAGCATTTGGAAAAACACGATAAGCTGGAAAAAATAGTGAAACAAATAAGGGGGAAATTACTTAGGATATCTTTTCAAGGGGAAAACCTGAGGAACAGGGAAGAGAATCACAGGAACATGATTCTGTACAAAAATATGAGGTTGAGTTAAAAGATAATATGAATACAAATACAAACATAGACAAAATGGGCTCTAATAAGAATAGCAACTCAACAACAAGCAGGCTTGAGGAGTCACAATTTAAAATCCTGCAGGAGCTAAAGGAAGGCTTTCAGAACATAAATCATCCTATTCAGACAATAGATAAAAAAATATTTGATGTAGTGGATACATTGGAAGCTTTATCTTTAAGAGCTGATGCCAGTGAAAAATAGATAAGTTCATTAGAAGACCAGGTTCCTAAAAATCTCATCTGAGGTATCTGAAGCTACCAAAGAATTAAACCTTTTAAAATCTAAGGTCGAGGACTTGGAAACAAGATCAAGAAGAGAAAATGTAAAAATAGGCAATTTTCCAGAAGTTGTGGAAGGGCCAAACCTGCTGAGGTTCTGTGAAGAAATGTTTCTAAAATTTTAGAGTTAAATTACCCTGATCAAAAGGTAAAAATTGACTGAGCCCATAGAGCTTTTGGTTCCAGGCAAGACCTCAGGCCAAGATTTATGTACATCAGACCATTAAGATACCAAGAAAAAGAGAAAATATTGCAGAAAGCAAGAATTGAGAAGGACCTGCATTATGATGTGATGAAATTACAAGAATATCCAGAATTAACACCCTCCATAATTGGGAAAATAATATTTTTTGATCATGTGAGAGACTTTCTAAGTAAAGATAGGATTCTGTGTTCCTTGCTATATCTGGCAAAACTAAGAGTTAACCTGGACAGGCAATTTAAGATTTTCTTTTCTCCCCAGGAAGTCACAGAAGCTTTAAGAAAAAGAAATCAGTATGGGACTACAGAATTAATAGTGGTTAAACAACCAATGACTACTGTTCTATCTGGAAATTATCCTCTGTGACAGTTTCTGTGGAAGCAGAATCCTTTAATATATTACAGCAGAAAACCACCTTATAAACATATCAACCAATCAATCAATTTTATTGTTCGACTTACATTAAGTCATTACATACAATACATACAAAAATACACAAATATAAACCATCTCTGGTTTACTACATATTTCCATAAAAAACTATTTACTGCAGGTATATTAAATCTCTATCTCTCTAATCATGTGAAGCTACATTGTCATCCCTGGTGCATATGGCATTTCTTGCTTTCAATTACTTTATTAGGGAGGCCACAGGTATTAAAATATATTTTGTACTTGCTTTCAGCAAATATGTTGTCAAATGTACTGGTTCATACTCCAGATTCCCTATAATATTCCCTATAAGTTTTTTCCTATATTCATTATACAATGGGCATAATATTAACAGGTGCACCAAATTATTCTGCCCATAACCACATTTAAGTAATCCATCTGCATCTTTAATTTTTGCATATCTATTACTATTACACTGGCTGGTAAAGCATTCAAATTTGAAATATGTGTAAATCAGCCTTAGACTGGGATTTGTCAACATATATAAATATTTTTCCATTCTATTGTCTCTCTTATTATGTTTTAACCAGTTGCATACCTTATGTTGTCTACATCTTTCCAGGTCTTGCTGTACAAAAACAACTCTTATTCTGTTCTTAATTTCAGTAATTATATTTTCATTTGGGTATCTGGCAGTATCTGGGATGCACATTAATAACCCATATGGCTTAATATAATTCTCTACCGTCCTCATGCTTGGGAAAGTTTTTTTTTTTATTTATGTACAATATTGCCTTGTCTAGGCATAATCCTGGATATCTATAAGTTTCCATACCAAATACCTTCAGCCAGTAAATTATTGATCTCTGTGTAATTTGATATCCCAGCTGAGTCTGTCCTAACTCTGCCCTAACCATTGCTGATGGAGCAATAAATGGTAAACCTAATACCTTTTTATAGAATGTATTTAAACAGGGCTCAATCATTGATACAGAATAGCTACCCCATATTTCTGCGCCATATAAAATCTGATCTTTCATTTTGGTGTTTATGACATCCATGTTCCCTTTAACTGATTTTACTCCATATTTATAGGAGAATGTATTTATAATAGGAGTATCTTTTTTAACTTTGTTTTTAATTTCTAAAACGTGTTTCCTCCACATACCCTCTTGTGAAAAGATTATGCCTAGATAGCAAAATTCCTTTACTGCTTCTATTTTGTTGTTATTTATCATATACTTATATCTGTTGTTATTCCCTCCAAAAACCATCACTTTAGTTTTTTATAATTAGTTTCTAACTCAGCCCGCAGACATTCTTGCTGGAATTTTTTTAAGATTCTTTTCATACCCAGATAGCTGGTTGAAAGTAAAGCAACATTGTCTGCATATGCCAAATATGGGCATCTTTCATCTCCAATCGTTGGCATGTGATATTCTGGTTCATAAAGTGTATTGAGGATGGTATCGATAAAAATGTTAATCAAAGTGGGGGACAGCGTACATCCCTGTTTTTCTTTTGTGTTGGTCTCAAAGCAATTACTGAGTTCTCCTTTATTAATATCTCTAATACTAGAAAAGTTATTTTGATACAATATCTTAATTATATTTAACAACTATCTTTCCATCCATTTTTGTTCTAATCATTCCCATAATAATCCTCTATTAACCTGGTCAAAGGCTGATTTTCAGTCAATAAAAGTACAATATAACTTTTGTTTCTTGACAATCTTGTATTTATATACTAAATGTGCAAGTGTGAAACATTGATCTATTGTTCCATATCCCATTCTGAACCAGCTTGTGCTTCATCCAGTATACCTTCTTTCTTAACCAATGTTCTGATTCTGTTATTTAAATTTTTTGTAAATATTTTGGCAGTGCTATCAGTTAGACTTATCGTTCTGTAACATTCTGGATTATCGCTTTCACAGTTTTTTAAAAATCGGCATAATGCCAACTATTGGGTATTCTCCCACTATCCCATATCTGATTAAATAGCTTGCATAATACAGGGATACATTGTGTCTTAGCCTTCCAGATCACTTCTATTGGTACACCATCAGGTCCTGAGGCTTTATGTTTATTAAAGGCATTTTCTGCCTGTTCTACTTCCTCTTTTGTTATTCTTACTTTAGATCCTAGCCAATTATCTTTTAAAGTACTGAAGAGTTTTTTAAGATATTGATAATCTCTTCTATAGAATAATCTACTAAAATGCTCCATCCACCTATCTGGTTCTTTATAATTTTCCGGTTCATCCTCCATTTTACTCATTCTTTTGTTTACTATTCTCCAAAAGCTCTTGCTGTCTTTTGTTTTAACTGCTCTCTCCAAATCTATCCATAATTTCTGGACATACTTAAGCCTATTTTCTTTTTAAATGTTCCTATATTCTTTCCTTAATTTATTCATTACTCTGTTGTTATTTGAGTAGAGTTGTTTATCAGTCTTCTAAGCTGATTATTTAATGCTTGCTTGGCCTTTTTGCAATCCCCATTATACCATATATACCCTTCTCTTTTGTATATATTGATCTTTTTGTTTATCAGTATAGAAATCAACCCTAATATTGCACCATAAAGAACGAGTAGGTCTTCATCCTCTTTTTGATCAATTAGTTCTTGTAATTCTGCAATAATACCCTGCTTTTCTAATAGTTGCATAAACTTATTGCTCTCACTTATACCCCATCCTATAACTAATTTTCAGTTCTAGTGCAAGATGTGAGCTTTCAGGTCTGAGTTGTATATCCATCTTTAAACATGAACTTAACAATTGAAAATTTACCCAAATGTAGTATATTACTGAAGACCCATTCACCCCCATAAGAGTGAATTTACCTTCTATATCTCCTGATATCCTGCCATTTAATAACACTAAATTATTATTTATAAAATTATTGTGAACTTCTGTCCCTTTATTGCTCACTTTGTGGTCTGCTGAATTTCTTTCCCCTTTAAGCTGTGTCAGATCTCCCTGATCAATATATGCTTTAATATCTTTGGCTACCCCTTGCACCCTGTTGGATAGTCTTGTTGAATGCCTCTTATTAAGGTATATGCATGATTTAACCAATCAATATCACATAAGTTACTTGATTCTAGCTGGGCATAAATATTGGTTATAGAAGAGATCACGTGATGCCTAGACCTGGATGGTAGCTCTGTCTTCAGGCTCCCTCCTCTCTCTGCCATACAAGTGCTCTTTGAGCTAATCCAGCTTCAACTTTCCTAAACTTTTGACTGCCTGCAAATGCACTCTGCTGAAAACTTCTAATCATCTCTGAATTTTCAGTTTTCCATGTCAGGACCCAAAAAGATGGAAGCGGATGTGCGGCAGGCCCAACCGAGGCACACTCCACCTGCTACTCCAGAAAAAATCCCCAAGAAAGCAAGGGTGCAGACACAACAATCAAGTCACCAATCTACCTCCTCTTCTACTGCAATTCCTCTAACTGAGGACCGATTATTGCAGGAGCTGCAACCTTTCAAGGAAACTCTACAAACTATCACCTCTCCTCTGAACTCAAGTCTCTACGCATGGATCTAGGGGATCCAAGCCGACGGGTCAGCAACACAGTAGCCCGCACCAGCTCGCTGGAATGATGGCAAGCCCAAGCTGATCCAGAAATCACCTGTCTCCACCAACAACTTAAATGACTACAAGACAAAATGGAGGACCTGAAAGGGAGGAACCGTAGGAATAACCTGCTCATTTTCAGGTTACCCGAAGCAGCTGAAGGCTCCTTACACAAAAGTTGCTAACCAAAATTGTGGGGCCATCTCCTTATAACCCCACTTATTTAATTGAGTGGGCACATCATTCCTTTCACCTGCTTCCTGCAGAAGGTTCCCCACCATGACCCTTTATTTTTAAATTCCTTAACTTCTTAGAAAAGCAACATGTTCTACAAAAATATTGTGAGCTGCAGAGCGTTACCTGGGAGGGTCAGTCACTTAGAATATCACAAGATCTGCCAGCCAAGACAAGGAAAAAGTCAGCTGCTTTCCACAATACAGTCTCCAAATTGATAGCAGACAGCATTAAATTTAGAATGTAATACCCTGCTACCCTACAAGTTTACCTTGCTGGCCAATGGCACTCATATAAGACTGTTGATCAGGCCTCCCAGGACCTTACTGCTCATCTCCCGGACCTCTTTATAACTCCCTGAAGTACTGCCTCTAACATCATGGGTTAAAGTTTAGTGGTCTGAGTAGCAAATTAGATAAAGCACCTGATTGGGAGTCACATAGCTACTAATGGCAGATGGCCCAGGACTGAGTCGACTGTCTGGATTTCTTTTTCAGATCTGGGAAATCCTTCTTACTTGGATGTGAGCCACTCGAATTTCGAGGAACCTAAATTCTCCAGTGGCTGGGATTATTTTATGAAGGGACTGTTTTGGCACAACCAATTGATCTTCCCATGGGAAACACAGGGTCTGATGATTCATGATGCATGCCCTAATGTTTCACTGCTTCTTGAAAGGGTGGGGTTTCTTTCCTTACAGCTGTTGCTTTTCATGCTCTGTAGTTTTCCTTTCCTAGATCATGGGCTGCTGCTAAGGACTAAGGTAGAACTGCATCCTTCAAAGGCATAATTGTATGGGTCATTCCAATCTTCTTACTACCAGTGTGCACTTCCAATTATTATTTTAAGCCTGCATTGTTGTCAAGGAGTGGTCACTCATTGGCTCAGCTTCAATGGACAGTTGACCACCATTTAGTTGGCTCAGGAGGGCACGAGTGGGTGAGGGAGGGAGGGAGGAGGGATTGCCTAGGCTCTAGCTTCTGCTAAGCTGGAGAGTGTTGCAATTTGGTTATTGGGGGGATGCCTGGACCCTTGTATACTGGTGGGCTCATGTGATTTGCTAGTTGGCCCTCACTCTGGCAGATTTTACTAACTTTTCTACTGTTTACTCAAGGGGCGACAACATTGGGCTCTGAGTTTGGACCTGTCAACATTGTCACTATTTTAATGGAACTACCTGGCTGGATGGGTATCCCATCTTAAAGCTGACCTTTTGCTTTTGCCCTATCATATTGCTCCATATAGTACACTCTGTTACCAGATGTCTTGGGGTAATGGGAAACTCGGGATTCTATTCATGTTACTGTGCTTCCTATTTAATGTGGGGGGGCCTTGGGGAGTCTTTATTACTTTTGGGGTCTGGGGAAAGAGGGAGTGGGGTGGTTTAACTGCTGTTTAACTACTGCTTACTGGGTTCATGTGTATTGTTGGGAGGGTAGTTCCAAGGTGTATTCAGTTACCTCTCTTGGATGGCATATAGCCTCTTTACTTATTGTTGTTACAGTTTTGAGACAGTGGGATGGGGATGTGGGGAGGGAGGAGGTGGGTGTGGAGTGCACTTAGAGGGTACTATCTTGCTAGACCTTTCACTTAAATATTGTGATTATGGCTAAAGGACTGATTAAGTTTCTAACTTGGAATGTTAGAGGTGTCAGAGAACAACTAAAAGGATATCAGGTACTTAAGCATAACTCATTACTACATGTTCAACTTTCATTTATCCAGGAAACTCGTCTTCTTCCCCATGAGGCACTTAGGCTCTGTAGGCAGGTCATTAGCCAGGTTTTTGCCTCTGGAGCCTCAACCTCAAGTAAAGGGGTAGCTATATTAGTTAACTGCTCAGTTCCTAAGCAGGTGGACTAGGTTATTGTGGACCCACAGGGAAGATACATTTTCCTGAAAGGCCTCCTTGATTGCAGGGAACTAGTTCTGGGCACTATATATGGACCAGTAGGGGTCAACCCAGCCTTTTTCACAGAATTAATTGATAAATTAACCCTCTTTCTTTCCCTCCCTAACAATTCTGGGAGGTGACTGGAATACCCCCCCCACTCAGTATCTGAATCAATCTAATTACCCCCTCAGGCTTCCCTCATAAGCACAAAGAACCCTACAGGAATTTACAGACCTGTTTGGCCTTTGCAACCCCTGGTGAATTCTGAATCCACTGTCCCATGCTTACTCATTCTATTCAATGGTCCATCACACATCCTTTAGATTGGACTATGTTCTTATTGGCCATTCCCTTATCCCTGGCCTCTGCAGTTCTGGTCTAGAGCTTATTGTCCTTTCTGATCATGCAGTGGCCTGGGTGACCCTGGTCCTTGATGATTACTTCCAATGAGATGCAACCTGGAAACTAAATACTCAGCTTTTAAAAGACGAGTATGTGACTTCAAAGTATTTCCTTTCTCATCCAATCATTCATCTCGTCTAACCAGAATACGGTACTGAGGGTGGATCATGAATGGTGCATCTTAAAATGTTTTTTAAGAGGGGAGTTCATTCATCTTGTCTTTACCCATAAACATCGTAGAGAAGCGGAAGCTCTTTCCTGGCTGACCCAAATCCGTGCATTAGAGCAGTCTCTTTTGGCCACCTCCTCTTCAGATTCTCTGAAGACCTTGCTCTCTCTTAGAGACAAATACACTACTCTAATACAGGAGAAAGCAGAATTTGCGATATTAAAAACTCAGACTAAATAAATAGAACAAGGAGAGAAGGCGGGCCACTTGCTCACTCTCTGGTTAAGGAAATTCGAAGCCTCAAGAATCATTCCCTCTATTAATGCCCCAGATAGTTCAGTTAAAACCCACCCTCGGGACATTGCTTCAGTCTTTGAAAAATGTTATTCTACCTTATACAGCCAACGTTCATATCCACCATCTGAGGAGGAGCTCTCTGTATGTCTAGATTCCTCTACACTGCCTCATCTGTTACAGCACAACCAAACTCTTCTCTCTACCCCTATTTCCTTAGAAGAAATAGAAGCTTCCATAAATAAGTTAGCACTAGATAAAGCCCTGGGACCTGATGGTTTTCCTTCTAATTTTTATAAACTCTTTATTAAAGATCTTGCCCCATATTGCTTCACTTATACCATTTTATGCTGTCCTCAGATGCTCTAGACCCCTCGCTGCTGGAAGCTCCCATTATCCTACTTCTCAAACCAGACAAGCCACCTAATTGTCCAGCCAGTTATCATGCTATCTCTCTATTAAATTGTGATATCAAGATTCTTACTAAAATCCTAGCCTCTAGAATAGAAAAAGTCTGGTCTTGTCCTCTTAGCCCCGAACAGGTTAGATTCATATCTGGGAGGTCGTCTGAGGACCACCTCCGTAAACTTTCCCACATTTTCCAAGTGGCGGGTTCTTCTCCCTCTTCTATGGCCCTGATCTCTCTAGATGCTGAAAAAGCCTTTGACAGGGTAGGCTGGTGCTCCCTATGGTCAATCCTGCACAAGATGGGCTTCCACCCTCATTCCTACAGTGGCTCCAGATGATCTATTCCTTCCCGGCGGCCAAAATATACTGCAAGGGTGTATTTTCCTCCCTCTTCCCTCTCTATTTTAGCACACACAATGATGCCCTCTTCTCCTTTTCTTTTTAATCTATATCTTGAACCACTCATCAGGAACCTGATATCCTCCCTTAACATAACTGGTATTCCCATCGGTAACCTAGTGCCTTCGCTTTCAGTATATGCAGATGACATTCTCCTTCACCTCTCCAATCCTATCTCTTCTGTTACAGAGACCCTCAAGATAATAGATAGCTTTGGGAAATACTCCAATTATAGACTAAATCTCAATAAAGCAGAAATATACCCCTCAAACACTTAAGCTATAAACAAGACTTTGCTCCATTTGGTATGAAATGGTCTCCCCGCTGTATTAAATATCTTGGCATATATTTAACCACTGACTCTGTGTTAACATGGAAACTAAATCTGGAAGACCTGAGGGGTATCATTCAACAAAACCTAATTTGCTGGAAGAACCTTCCTCCTTCATTATGGGGTAGGATCAATATTATCAAAATGATTGTGCTTCCTTGGCTCTTCTATCCTTTAAACAGGCTCAATATCTGGCTTCTGATATCTTTCTTCAAGAATATTCATTCTGTTACCACTTCATTTCTTTGGTTAGATAAAGCCCCCAGATGTTCTTATCTTAAACTGGGATTACCAAAAGAATCTGGTAGTCTGCGTCAACCTAATTTCATGCTATACTACTGGGCCAGCCATCTTTATAAATGTGGAAAGTGGCCCTCTGCACCTTAGATGACAACAGGTGAGGAATATGTCCCCAGATAGATAGATAGAATCTGACCTCATTTCTAACTACAGTTTGAGCCCAGCTACTATTTTCTTCTCACCCTGGAAAGTTCTCCTGAAGGTCCTAGCTTCTTCTCTGATAGGTACATCTCTCAAAGTATTTTTTCAGCTTTGTGCTTATCTAAAGATGTACCCCTCCAAAGACCTCTCTCATCCCATTTCTTCTAACCTAAACATTAGGATAGGAGGTCATCCACTGCCTACCACCTGGCTACCTGCATCTCCTGAAATTAGAGTATTGGACTTCTATTTCCAGACATCTATACTTCCCTCACCTGAGTTTCTTAATAGATTTCAGCTGGCACCTACCCATATCTTTAAAGTCTACCAACTACGGCATCTTTTGGTACAGCAATTTGGTACTTCACCACAACACTCCTTATTTGGGGACTTCCTCCAGCAGATCTGAGAGTTTGCCTGTAAACCCCATGGTGTCTCCACTTTGTACCTGTTTCTGCTTACTTACTCCCGTCCTTCCTCCCAAGCAGGTTCCAAGATTTGGGAATCTCTTCTCCAAGACCTCAAGCTTAACTGGATGCGCCTCTGGAAAGATTTATACACTTATTTATCTCAAGATCATCTCAGACTTACCCAGTATTTCATCCTAAATAATATGTATTATACCCCTATTAAACTGGGTAAAATGGGTAGTCTCCCCTCCTCTACTTGTTCCAGATGTGACAAGGAAGAACTCACCCTACTACACATACTTTGGTCCTGCCAAGAAGTATGTTCTCTGTGGGCACAAATTGAAGAGTGGTTGGATCCCCTTTTAGGTCTACAAGGCCTTTTCTCCCCATCCATTTGCATAGTGGGTGATTACTCCCAGATTCACTAGAATGATTCTCTTATCTGCATCATTCACTGATACTCCCTTTTCCTTTACCCTAAAAGTCTCTTGTTTTTTAGATCTCTTCTTTCTTTTTCACCTCTTGATTCGGTACAATTATTATTCCTTTTTCCAATATCTTTCACTTTTGTTTTTTCTCTCTGGTTATTTTTGTTTTCCCTTGCAATAATGTAATCCTCTTTACTTTCTAAGTTACTATCAGCCATATCTTTTCTCCAAGTATCTATCATATCATTATGTTTGGAAGACCCCTTTTTCTTTCCTCTTCCCATATTTTTGTTTTTTACTTTTTGCACTCCTACTCTTTTCTTCTCTTTATTCTGATTTCTACCTCTATTCTCTTTTATTTGTTCCTCCTGTTCCTTTCTTTCCTTCTGTACTACCTTTTGTTTATATTTGACTTCTTGCAGTAATCCTTTCTGTCATATTCTCTCAGACCTTGGTAGACTGGTGGGTGTCCTCTTTCTTGACTTCAGCAAGGCATTTGACTCTGTTCCTCATGGAGGCCTGTTGGATAGGCTGGGAGAAATGGGGGTGGGGAACCAGATGATCAGATGGATAGGCAATTGGCCCCAGGACTGGACCCAGAGGGTCCTGATTGGTGGGATAGTCTCATCCCCAAGGAGGGTCATTAGTGGGGTCCCATAGGGATCAGTCCTTGGGCCCCTCCTGTTCAATGCCTATGTCTCTGACATAAGGACGGGTATCAGGAGTGAGAAGAGTCTCTTTGCGGATGACTCAAAACTGGGGGCAGTGGTAGACGGGGAGGAGGGGAGGGTGGCCCTACAAGGGGACCTGGAGGCTCTGGAGGGGTGGTCTAGAAAGTGGAAGCTGAGGTTCAATGCAGGGAAATGCAAGGTACTGCACTTGGGAGCCAGAAACCCAGGTCAAGTGTGCACCCTGGGGGAGGAAATGCTACAAGTCTTGATGGCTGAGAGGGACCTGGGGGTGGTGGTGGATGTCAAGATGAACAACTCAGAGACTTGTAGGAGGGTAGCGGCCAAGGCCAACAGGATGCTGGGATGCATTGCTAGGGGGATCACCTCCAGAAGGAGGGAAGTGATACTCCCCCTGTATAACTGCTTGGTGAGACCACACCTCAAGTATTGCATGCAGTTTTGGAGGCCACACTTAAAGAGTGACATTGAACTCCTGGAGAAGGTTCAGAGGAGGGCAACCAGAATGATTTGGGGCTTGGGGGACAGGACCTGTGGGCAGGAGCTTGAAGAGCTAAGTATGTGTGCATTGGAGAAGAGGGGGAACCGGGGGACATGATAGAGGTCTTGAGGTACATGGGAGAGTAAGTGGGGGAGGAGCAGTCAGGGTGCTTTGAAGGAAGGATGGGGTGACTAGAGAGCATGGGTTGAAGCTGGAGGGGGGAGAGTCCAGGGGAGAAAGGAAGAGGTGCTACTTCACTGAGAGGGTGGTGGAGCCAAGAAATGCACTGCCCAGGAGGCTGGTGGAGGCAGATATGGTTGAGGGGTTCAAGAGGGGGTGAAACAGGTACAGGGGAAGGGTTCTTGAAGCAAAATACAGTGCAGCAAGAATATCCAGGACTGGGAAGGGAGAAGCCAGAGAGGGTGAGGGGGCAGCAAGGTCAGCTGTCAGGGTGGGACCAAACGAGCAGACACAAAAGACCATTAGGCCTATTCTGCTGGCAGTTTAGTATGTTAGTATATCATGTTGTTTCCTGCTGTTATCTCCTCTATCACACTATCCTGTCTCCATCTTTCATCTGGGAGCATTATTAACTCTGTTTCAGTTTCAAAATCCCTAAGCCCTTCTGCACTTATCTTGGATTTCAACTCACATTTTGTACTATCTCCCTCTATTTCTATGTAACCCTTTGATGTCCCTTCTGTTAAGTTTATTCTTTCTTCCTTCTTATAATTTGTCCTTTCTCTTTCCATATTTTCTCCCTATGTATGCTCTGTGCTGTATTGTTCTTTCCTGTAATTAGCTTTATTTGTCAAAAGGGGTTTTTCTTCTTGACAATCATTTATTTCTTGATTTGTTCCTGTTTCACATTCCCATTGATTAGGAGTCCATTTCCTTTGTTTGTCAACAACCTGTTTTATGTAAATATAGTTCTCTAAACAGACTCCTTTAACAAAGGAAATATATTTTCTGATTGACATCAGTTGTTCGTACATCAGTATATTAACAGTAAAGGGATCCCTCAATGCTATATATAATTCTCCCATTACAGTTACTGTAAGTAATGCTTCTTTATCAGTTGGGCTCACTGGACTCATAAACAAAGTTTCCTCCCTTAATAACCCACCTTCTCTCATGACCTCACTACTTATCTCCTTATTTATTAAAATCTGAGTCTGACTCTCTATTTCCTCTGTTTCCCCTATATTCTCGGTCCCTAGATCAATCTCTTCCATGCTTAACTTTTTATTTTCTATCCTTTGACCTTGTCCTTGTCTATGTTCCTCCTCTTCTAAAAATACAGACCAACTCATGCCCAAGTTAATATCCCTTATCTTCTTCTCTATTCTTTTATTAATCTCCATAGTTTCCCTAATTTCTTCGACCATTTTACTTACTTCTCTATACACAATACTAACCATATCCATGTTATAGTCATCTATTCTCTCATCAGTAATTAATCTTTCTATCTCTATGTTGGCTTCTATACTATCTGATGCCTTTTTTGGTACTTTGTCCTCTAGGATCTTATTTGATCTTTTCTTATTTCTATCAAAAATATCATAAATCTTGGATTGACTCATAACCTTATCCTTTCCGTTATTCCCAATTGGGTTAGAAGTTATATTCTTATTCCTCTTAATCTTTGCTTTTCTTCCCCTTTTTGTATTCTCAGTTATCTCTTTGATTTCTTCTTTTAAACCATTTACTTCATAATTCTTGCTTCTTACTTCCTCCAACCCCTTCCTCCTATTGCTCCCCCCACTATTCATTTGTTCTTTCCCACTTCTTGTCACAGTTTGCATTGTCACTTATTGCCTAATGCTTAACACTTTATATACACTTAATTATCTACTACATTAATTGAATTGAGTTAAATTGAATTCGATCAGCCAATAACACTTTAAATCTTTTTAAAAGATTCCTTAAATAGTCCTTATAAAGTCTTATGAGGTCTTGTAAGGTCTTATAAATTCTCAGTTAGATCTCAATAACCTCAATAACTCCAAAAACTTTAATGTACTTAAAGACCTTAGTGCTCTTAATGTCTTTAGTAGATTAAAATATTCTCACCACCTCGTATGGTTCTGCAGCCTTTCAATTTCTGATCTTCCAAAGTTTTTGCCTTTTGTCTTTGTAAATTCCTTCTGTCCTTCTATTAGCTCTATTTAGCTCTGTTTTCCATCAAATTTTCCTTCTTAATTCACTCTCAGTTTCAGTCTCATACAAATCCAGATCCTATAGTGCTGACCCAGTGTTCCGATGTTCCATTGTTCCCCACCTCTCTTATAAGTAGAGTAATCCTTGAGACCTGCTTCCAATTTTGCCTTTAGTTTGACCACTGTAATTGTCACCAACTGCCTTGGATGCACTCTAGCTCCAGGCTGAAACAGGTTCTTTTCTTTACTCCCTGTTCCCCTATACTCTTGTTCTTCCAAGGACTTCCTTCCACTGCAATACAAATTAAACTTCCAATCACCCGGAAAATAGCTGCATGTCTTGTATACTTTACCAGACTTTACAAACTATGCTGTCATTAGCTAACTTTTGTAAACTTTTACAGATTTCTAGATTTATAATCTTTATTGTCTTTACATTATATTTTATATATGGTTTTCTCCACACACTTGCACACTTGCACACTTACACACTTACCAAATCTATACTAAATATTAGGGAAATATAAAATATTAAGCAAATATAAAACAAATAAGTTACTGCTGGTCTATAAGAATATATCATAAAGTCTTAAAAACAGTACATATGTATATGAATTAAATATCTTACTTTTCCCCTTGTAAGTTATAAATCTTCCTTCCCTTCCTTTCTGTCTTAAAGGAAGTAGAAGTTCAGTGGAGCAAGAAGCAAAAAGCAATAAGCCGCTGGTATCCACGGCTACGTTCACTCTCAGTGTGCTCTAAAAAAATGCTTCTTAATGTATTTTCCATGCTGCTCAATGAGTTTTTAATGGGGAAAACAAAAAAGCTGCTGTAGATTTGCTACTAATTACAAATGATTGCTTGCAGAAATGAAATACAAATGTTGGGTAACTTAAAGAATCAAACCCGTGCTGACTGCAGAGTAAAATAATATAGCTGCATACAGCTCTGCCCAACAAAACTACACATGGCTGCACAGTCACTACACAGTCATGGATGCAGCACTGCACATTACACCTTTGCAGCATCCCCGTCCTCCCTTCCTCCATGCTTCTCCACAGTCAGCTTGTTTAAAAAATGGTGCTTGATCTCTCAGAATGCCCATGCATGTGCTTTATTTATTTATTTATAATATCTGATTTACAACCTTTGAGCCAAAGGCTTGTTTACAAAGGTACCTCATCAAAGAGTGGACAGAACAGTGATACAGGTTACAGAGAATGCAGTCAGGCAGACATTACATACATTTTGTACAGGCTATTTACATTGTTACACATGCAGTCAGGCAGAAATTATATACATTTTATGCAGTCTATTTATATTGTTACACATGAGAACATTAGATACAGTCTATTACATGTTACACAGGAATCAAAGTGACACCCCAGAAATACAGGGCTAAGCAGAGGAGAGACAGAGGGCCAGTGGGAAGAAGGGGGGTGAGGAGGCCGTCCGTAGGACATTGTCAAAAGTTGTGGGACCTAACAGGCATGTGAGAGCTGGCTAGTTACAATTACAGCAGCGGGTGTTGAAGAGGTGACTCTGAAGAGTGATTTTGAATGGGGCAATTTTAGGTGTGTTGGTAATGGTGACTGGGAGAGAGTTAAACCAGGAGGGGGCCCTGTAACAGAAAGATCTCTGTTCTAGGGAGGTTTTTGCTCTGGGGTATCACTAGGATAGCCATGTCAGAATTGCAGGTGGAGACAGTGGGGGAGGCAAGCTGGAGGAAGGCAGAGACCCCGGGGTGAGAGAGACTGAGCAGAATTTTCTCAGTAAGTAGGCAGGTCTGGTAGTGGAGTCTTTCTTCAAAGTTGAGGAGATTGGCTGTGGAATAGAGGATGCAGGTATGGGTGAGCCTAGGGGCACTGGTCAGGAGCCTGAAGGCCTTGTTGAGGGAGAGTTGGATTTTATGGAGTGCAGTATTATCAGCAGCTCCATAAATAGGGAGCCCATAGTCCACTAGAGACAAGATAGAGGATGTGATGGCCATCAGAAGAGCATCGGGTGGGAGGCAGTCCTTATGATGGTAAAGGAGACCAAACCGGGTGTTTGCGGTGACCAAGAAGGCATTTACGTGGGCATGAAAAGTGAGAGCAGAGTCATGGGTAATACCTAAGTATTTGTAGGTGGATACCTGCTCAAGGGGGTGCTGAGTGCTGGGAAGGATAAGGAATGGTGCATTCTTTGCTTTGTTTAGGTGATGGGAGAAAATCATCACTTTAGTCTTTTTTAGATTGATGACAAGTCTACGGTCCTTGAACCATGTTTCTGCTTGATTGAAGGTATGTTGGAAAGAGTCCTGGAAGGGAGTAGGTTTACAGTGTGAGGTGTAGAGAACGGCATCATCCGCATACAGTAGAATTTTTTTAGAGCTGGCATTGGGCAGGATGTTTAGGTAGAGACTGAAGATTAGGGGACCCAGGATGAAGCCCTGGAGAACTCTGGAGTGGACAGGTAGGGTGTCAGACAGAGTCCTGTTTATTTTTATGTATTGGGAGCAAACCGAGAGGTAGCTGGAGCACCATGCAAGGGGGCCAGTGGAGAAACTGATTTGGTGGAGGGAGTCAAGTAGGAGGGGATGACAGATGGTGTCAAAGGCCATGGAGAGGTCTATGAACACTGATCCAGCAATGTTGCCTGAGTCAAGGGAGGAGTGTAGGAAGTTGGAGAATTCTAGGAGGGCTGTGGCAGTGTTATGGCCAGAGCAGAAGCCATGTTGCTCAAGGCATAGTATGGCATATTTAGTTAAATATTCAGTGAGCTGTGTGGCTACCACTTTTTCAATAGCTTTGGAGAGTGGGGGAAGAATGGATATGGGCCAATAATTGCTGGGGGAGGACCTGTCACCACTGGTGTGAATGGGAGTGATGACAGCCATCTTCCAGGGACTGGGGAATTGACCTAGGCAAAGGGAGCTGTTTAGTAGGTCCATTAGAGGGACTAGGACATCATCTAGGACTAGCCGTAGGATCCTAGTGTCTAGGGGGTCATTGCTTGGACTATTGCTGTTTAGTGCCTTTAGCAGGTATGGACAGGCTTCATTAGTGGATATTTTTCACAGGTGGTACCAAGGGCACTACAGGGTAGGGGTTGAAATTCAGGCACGGGGTCAAAGAAGCTACTGGACAGTACAGAACTGAGATCTGTAAAGGTGGTGTTAAGACAGTTTGCTATGGAAAGTGGGTCAGTGGTAATAGTGCTGTCAGTGGAGAGCTGGGATGGAGGAAGGAAGTGTGCTTTCTCATTTAGTTCTTTGATATTCCCCAGAAGGTCCGGGTGGACCCCCATGAGGAGGTGAGGGTAGCCTGGTAGTAATCCGCGTTGGCCTTGCAGATGGCACAGATGCATTTTTTGTGTGCAGCATTATAGGTTTGTCTGTCAGCTATTCTGCCAGACTCCATGGCTTTGTACCAGAGGTTATCCCTCTCCCTGAGTTTTTGAAGTAGGGAGGGGGTGATCCATGGTGCATTTTGTTTTTTAGTGTGGAGTTTGGTGATCAGTGCATAGAGATCACAGGCCTTGGTGAAGGCCTGTGTGAACAGATTGAGCACAGCATCAATTCTAGGGGATAGGTTAATGAGGGACCAGTCCATCTGGGTGAGAAGTTATTTGAGTTAATCTGAACCCTCTGGGCAGAGACACCTTCAGTTTGTGCTACAGGTTTGGGAGTGGAGGAGGACCAGAGGAATAGGATGGGAGAGTGGTCACTTAGAGAGTTGGGGAGAACTTTTATGTCCTGGATTTTGTGGGGGTGGTTGGAGATTATGATGTCCAGGAGGGTGCTGGTACCATTAGAAGGATGCAGTCTAGTAGATTGGGAGACTAATTGGACCAAGTCAAGGGCGGCAAAGGAGTCCCTAGCTTGAGAGGCAGAGTGACCAAGCCAGTTGATGTTTAAATCCCCTACTAAGGTTTGTTCTGCTTTGTGTGGGAGAGTTGAGAGATAATCAGTGAGAGATGAGATTGCCGGCTTCTGGTTTCTTGGGGGAACATAGGAGACTGTGATGTATAGTGGGCTCCTGGAGGGGTCCAGGGTGATTTTGATGGTGAGCTGGGGGGCCAGGAGTGCATGGCCAATAATGTTGTCTCATATGAAGATAGCACAGCCACCCCCATGTTTGCCTACCCGATCCTCCCAGTATAGGGTGTACCCAGGGATTGAGACAAAGGAGTTGGGGGTGGATTTGGAGATCCAGGTCTCTACAAGTGCAATGATGTTGGGTTGGTGTAGAGTGACCCAGCACTGGAGCACTGCAGATTTTTTCAGCAAGCTTCAGATATTCAAGGTGGCAATGTGGAGTACTATGGACAGTGTCCTGGGTGTGTTAGTAGGAGTGGGGCCTGGGTGTGTTAGTGGGAGTGGGGCCTGGGTTGGAGTGGACATTTCCAGAGAGTAACAATAGTGGAGTAATAATTCTAACAACAGGGTGGTAGTTGTTGGTGACCTTAGCTAGACATCGAGACAAGGGTAAGGCTGTTGGGGTACAGGGAATGGGTAGGGCATGGAGGGTTGGAATGGTGGTGAGGAGGTGGTTTCAAGGGTGGCCCAGGGGCAGGGTTGGGAGGGCTGGCAGGAGGTGGGTGCCAAGGCCCATGACCTATGGTAAGAGTGGGGGGGGTTGGTATAGAACAGGGTTGTGATAGGGTGCAGATCTTGGAGGGCTGTGTGTGTGGTCTGGCTGTAGAGAGGTGAGCACCAGGATGGCTGAGATAGTGAGGTGCAGTGGTAAAGGATAAGCATGCATGTTTGCCTATAGTGGTGGTAGTGGCTGAAGGAATAAGGGTCAGGGTTGTGCTTCTGTTAGGGTGACTGCCACTTTGAAGTAGTGATAGGGCTGCAGATTTTGGTGCGTAGGGTACTGGGTTCAAGACCCCCATGGGGTGAGTGTCTTTGGGCTGGGATAGAATGGAGATCCAAGTGTCTAAGCAGCTGGGCAGGCAGGGTCTGACACTGGAAACTGGGGGTGAAATAGCAACTCCTAGTGGTCACAGGGGGAGAGGGTGGTTGGCTGGGAAGTGGGTAGCGGGGAGGTAAGGTGAGATAGTGGGGAGGATAGTATTGATGGTGGGAAATATCTGGCTATGAGAAGTGGGTATAAAGCAGTAGTAGAAAACTGTGCAGGGATGTGAGCTAGAGCAGTTGAGTAGCAATGGTGTATAGAAGGGCTCAGGGCTAGAGAGAGAGAAAGATTCAGGTGAGCAAGGAGGTGAGCAGGATTATACCCTCTAGTGGCCTTCAGCTATTTTTTTTTGAACTTGCATAATTTTTATTAGGAGTCTAAAAGAACTTCCATGAATTCAGTGTACAGTGTACATTCCATTGAAGGATTACTAAACATCCAATAGTCATTATTTAAAATGCACTTCAAACTCTCTGCAAGTGTACGACTTTCACTATGACTCCAAGGAGTATTTCCACTTTGTCTCTACCCTCACTTAAGGTACAACTATCTCAATAGCACTCAAACAGTAGTATGGGGAAATACATACCCATTACTCCTACCCTTTCAATCCTTCTTTGTATAAACTGTTTTATACTATATAACAGTTACATAAGCTCTACTTGATTAACCATATTTATAATGATCCAATCTCAGTTATTTGATTTCTCCATAAGTGCTCTAATCATATTCTCACAGAAACAATAAAGCCAAAACCAAAATAGAAAGAGCAAAGGAAGAAAACAGAAAGGGAAAAAAAAAGATTTTTTAAAAATGTTCTGGTCGACATGGGTGCAAAGTGTCTCAAGGTAGCAGATATTGAGCTAGTATAGGAGTGCCCTCCAGATTCTTGATGTATTCATAAAATGGAAGCCACCTAGCATTGAATTGGTCTGTTTGTATTCTAACTGGGCCATTATTGCTTCCATCTCTTTAATTCTGTTCATATTGGCCCTCCTCCCATTTTTGTTCAATTTGTTGAGTCAATACTTTACCCACCTCATCCTGAAGTGACTTGTAAATTAAGGATATATATCCCCTTGAGTCTGTCCCCTTACTTTTAAAGAAGGTGGTTCTCACTGGGACCTGCGGGTCTGCCAGAATCTCACCCACTCCCACGTTTGTTAAGTTGTAGTGCCGGCATTGTAGGTATCTATAAAAATCCTGTCTTGGGAGGTTATATTCACCCTGCATTTCCAAAAATGATTTCAGTGTGTCCCTTTGAAAGAATTGCGTAAGGAACAACAATCCTTTTTCCTGCCACCTCCTGAAACAAGAGTCCCCTGAGGAGGCCGGAAAACCCAGCAGAGAACAAAGGGAAATATACCTCCAGACCAGGATCACCACCCCTCAGTGTAGCTGTACCTCCAGCCATATTTTAAGGGGATGTTTAGTTCATCTGCTATTGATTAGTTTAAGATCCGAGTGTGTGGCAACCTCATCGGTATGTTTTGATGTGCTGCTTGCTCCATCAGAGACCAGCCCCCTTCTGACCTGAATTTAATATGCTTAGGATAGGCACCACTTGAGCAGCTTTATAATAACTATATAAATCGGGGACTCCCCTGTCCCCCCCAGTCTTTGTCTCTGTGAGGAGATTCCACCGCTTTCTAGGTTTCCTTCCCACCCAAATGAATCTTGAAATTTTCTGCTTTAAATCTTTCCATTCCCTTCTAGAGAAAGCCAGGGGCAAGTTAGTAAACAAAAAAAGGTATCTAGGGAGCACGTTCATCTTCACTGTATCTATCCTATGAGTAAAAGTAGGGGGTAGAGAGTGCCATCTGTTTATGTCTGCAAAGACCGCTTTCTGGAGTGTGCCATAGTTAACTTGATAAAATCTTGATAATTTAATCGGAATCAGAATCCCCAAGTATCTTACCTTCTCTCTGACCCAGTTAAATGAGATCAGCTCACGCAAGCTCTGTGTAATTTTCCCCTTTATTGGTAGAATCTCAGATTTGTCCCTATTGATTTTAAAGCCCGAGATCTTCCCAAACTGGTCCAAAAGGGCCAACAATGGTGGGATTGACTTCCCCGGGTCCTGCATATATATCACTGTGTCATCTGCATAAAGTGACACTTTATTCTCAGCCTGAGCTATAGTAATGCCTTGTATTTTACTTTCCTCCCTTATGGCCTGGGCGAGGGGTTCCATGGCTAGCGAGAAAAGCAAAGGCGACAGGGGGCATCCCTGCTTGGTGCCCCTCCTAATTGGAAAGGCCTCTGACAAAGTCCCATTAACCCTGACCCTAGCCGAAGGGTTCTGATAGGCCAAAGTGGCCCATTGTAAAAAGGCACCTTCCAACCCCATCCTTGTGAGAACTGCTTTTAGGTATGACCAATTTAGCCTATCAAAGGCCTTTTCCGCATCAAAAAAAAAAAAAATAGCTATCTGGATACTCTGGGGGGCATTCTTGTAATCCAAGATATTTAGCAAACGCCTGATGTTATCAGACATATGTCTGTTTGGTATGAATCCGGTTTGATCCGGATGTATCAGACTTTCAATATGCTTTTGTAGTCAGTTAGCTAAGATTTTTGTGAGGATTTTATAATCTTGGTTTAACAGGGAGATGGGCCTATATGATTCACAAAGCTCCAGGGATTTCCCTTGTTTTGGAATGACCATGATCGTAGCCTCACTCCAGGAACCTGGGGGTTCATTATTCTCTAGGATAGCATTCGGCACCATAGCTAACTTGGGAGCTAGTGTTTTTTTAAACTTTTTATGGAACTCAGCCGGGTAGCCATCAGGACCCAGGGACTTACCTGAAGGAAGCTTATCTATAACTGCTGCTATTTCCTTCTCTGTAATGGGGCGGACAGCTCCTGCTGCATTCCTGGGGACAGCTTGGGCAGCTTCAAGGTCCGTAGGAAAGATTCTGCATTCTTTTGTACCTCTTCTGGATCTCTTCTGTCACTATATAATTCCTTACAATAATTTTTAAATGCCTTGGCTATTTCTCTAGGCTTCTCTATCTGGGGTGCATTCCCTTTTCCACCTTGGAGAGATGAGACATGTCTGCCTGCTTGTTCCTTTCTCAATCTCATGGCAATAAGCTTTAAAGCCCTACCCCCCCATAATATTTATGATTTGTATAACGCAGCATCCACTCCGCCTTATCTGCCTCTAACTTATTGAGTTATTTCCTGCTTTTTATTAAGTCCCTCCAGATTTTTTCCTTACCTTTTGAATTACTTTTATGTTCCTGTTCTAACCCTCTTATCTTAGTTTGCAGTTCTTCTATCTTTTTGTTCTTCAATTTCTTCCTTGCTGAAGCTAGACTGATTAATTGTCCCCTTAGAACGGCCTTCATTGTGTCCCACCGCACCATTAGGGTACTGTCCAAGATAGGGGAATCTGTCACAAGATTTCTTATATCCTCTGTAATTTGTCGTATGATATTTTTATCATTAAGTAATAAGATATACAATCTCCAATTCGTTGTACTGGGTTTCCTCTCCCAAACAAAATCTACTGAGATTGGGGCATTGTCGGAGATAGTAATTGGGTAGATTACAGAACTGGAAAATAGGTGGACATCTGTGGTATATGTTATAAAAAAATCTATACGAGAATATGATTTCTGGGGGACTGAGTAGAATGTATAATCCCTTTCATCTCAAAGGTTTTCCCTCCCATATATGTACACACCATACACCCTTGTGTATGAAAATGTAATTATCTGTGTAGCACCAGGCTGTGCATTAGACAAAGAGAAAGTTGCTTCTGGGAGTCCCAGGTTGCCTGCTGCCTTGGTGGTGCAGCTGGTAGTGCAACTGGAATGGAATTCCGGACAGACTAGGTTCAAATCCCAGCTAAGGTACTTATTTCTCTTTCTGTTTGTTTGGATTCCATATATGTGCACACCACACACTTGTGTATGAAACTGTATTTCTAATAAACACTTGTCTAGTCAAGTCCAACAACTTGTTTCCAGTTTGTCTCTGATGTTGAGTGATAGAAGTGATAGTTTCTGCTGGTAGAATTCCATGGCCCTCTGGCCTCTGTTTTAAATGTAACTTGTCTCTATCTTTTCTTGGGTGGAGGTGGAGTCGCACTAAAGCCCAGATCTAGAGTAACTGCCTTGTGTTATTTGAAGTACTGTACATAGGGATCAATCTAGCATTCTTGTCTCAAGACTTGCCGAGTAGTTTAAGACTTGAAATACTAAACATTAAAACATATCTGAACAGAAATGTTCTGCTATATAAAACTTGTTTTGCTATGAGTTATTTACTTGTTGCCATAATACATCAAAAACAGACTCTCGGAACAACACCCTTGTTAATGTCATTGAATGGTAAATTTTGTATTTTTGTCAACAACTGATTTTAATAGGGTCACTTCCTTACCCTGTAGGCCTTTGGTCAGTCAGCCATTGTTAGTTCATTCATCTTATCCATCTACCAGATGGAATTCTGCTGACATGGTTGAGGTCAACCTGCAATTTTCTCTTTCAAATGTATTTTGAGCTCATTTTGCCCATTACTGTCTTTTGTTCATATAACCCTTTTTTCTGTGGTGTTCATTTTCATTTGGGTCAAATAATTATGTGCAGTCAGTGGGCCTACACTAGCAAAAGTGGACATGAGTAATGTGTCTTTTTTTGATTGATAACTCTGTATTAAGGTTCAGGGACTTGCCTGCCAAAATACATCTTAACAGATAGTGTTCTGAGCTTCACTTAGGACAAACCAGCCAACAGATTTATAAATTGATGCTGAACAGTTTCCCCTTTCTTTGCCTTATAAACATGATCGCCCCACCATCATAAATGTTATAGTGGAGTTAATTGGATGTTAGCAATGTATGTAAAATAGGTTTTAACAGCTCTACAAAAATATCTGTCCTAAATCAAACCAGTACTTTGGGTTTAATCATGAACAAAATGTTAGAAGATAGTCTTGAAAATATAGCATTTCAAAGACACAATTTATTGGACCAAATAAATGGAGGCATGTGTTGTGTTTGAAAACGAGCTGTTGAATGTTCTCACCAAACACAATTATAAAATTACAAGGCAACAATCTAGAAACTTCATTAACTGAGTGACATCACTTGACTGTGCATTAAATTTTTATTATAACACTTTAAAAAATGTTCTGAATATTATGTATATAATAATCTAGTCCAGGAGTGCGTCAATGCTGTAAGAACCTCACTTCCAGGTCATTCAGTTATTAAAATATTGCCCCACATACAACTTTGGGTTATTCCTTGTGCAATGCATGGTCAGGTGCCAGATCTCATTACCAAAGCAAAAAAGCCTCATTACCTACAAAATTAGGAACAATTACACATATTTATTTTGTTATTTAAACAAATATTCTGTGTAAAAAGATATTAAAAATGTTTCACTTTACATATAATACAGAACAGCAGCAATCCATTTTATAAGCACAATAAACCACTCCTGGGTTTGCAACAAAGGATTTAAATGCACTTCTCTGGAGTGTAAGGAAACTTGACCTTTAGCCTCATGCCTCATTTCCAAAAGGTGTGCATTAAAATACTTTAATGCACACCCTGTTATGGCTTACTGCTTACTTATTTTATTATATGCATTAGTAGTTCACAGAACTATGAACAGAGAACTGCTTGTTTAAACACAGTTACATTCTGTGACTCTCTAACTGTAGAAAGTGCCATTTCCTAGATGAAAAACAAGATAAACACTGGTAGCTACAGTGGACAGGGTTATGGGTGTGCAAAATTAGGACTCTGCAAGTGAAGTCTGTAACAATTTAAGATAAAACTGCACCCTCATATCCTGTACATTTTATTTGTTTCCATGTCAACAGACAACTCTTTTCGTGTAGCTGCTAGAGATGTATGCAATTGCTTTAGTTTATTTTCACACTTTTTTTTATTTCAAGTTTATTGAAAAAGTTTTAACATTTTACACCACAACATACAATGTCGGACATACCAAATCATGAGCATGATACATTAGACAAGTGATAAGCTAAGTCAGCCCACCCAATTACCCCCACTCCGCCCTCCACCCTACACATATTGAGCACAAATAATCCATCAGAGAAATCTCTTGACACAATACAAGTGCTGGCTTAGTGAGTTGGACATAAGGGAACCTGATAGCGGGGTAAGCCTTATTGCAGAGAATATAAGGTATGTAAGGGGTCCCAGATTTTCTTGAATTGCTCCATTCTATTATTAAGACTGGCAATGGCCCTTTCCGTACTAAGATTCGCCAGAAGCTTGGATAGCCATTCATTATAGGGGATCTCGCTCTGATCAGTCCAGTGTCTTAATACAAGCTTTTTCACAGACATAGCTAGTAAGGTTATATGGTACTTATGAACTCAGACTCGGACCTCGGATAGATCCCCCATAATACATATTACGGGCATAAACAATTCTTTAAGCCCTAGTAAGGGATCCATTGACTGCTTGATAGTGACCCAGAGGGGAGACACTTTGGAGCAAAACCAGAATACATGGGAATTGTAGCCTCTTCCCGCAGGCAGCTGGAGCAAGTCAGGATGGGCTTTAAGCCCAGTTTAAATAACCATGAAGGGGAATAATATGCGTTGTGCAGGATATACATTTGCATTAATCTAAGCCTATCTTGAGTCACAAATTTGTGACAGTTATGCCACAGTTTCATCCATTCTATGTTATGGTTAGGAAATAAAGAGGCCCATACCTCAGTGGGCCCGGAAAGGTCAGGGAATTTCCAATCATGAAGAGTACTATAAATTGCTGAGACTGCACCTGGGTGACAGCACAATTTTAAAAGTTCCAAACAAAAAGGGATACCCTCCACCACGGGGATGTTTACTCAGGGCTTTCATTAAAGAGTGTCGTAATTGCAGGATACGAAAATAATATTTATTGGGAATTCCCAAATGAGTAATTACGTCTTTGAGTGGGAACCATTCTCCTTTGTCCATAATAAAGTTAGAAACTTGCATATTTTGTAGACCGGGTATCCAATTAGGAGGAATTAGTTTACCATCTATTAAGAAATGGGGGGGTTCCCAATATCGGTTGATTAGGGTCTCTGCCAGGTTCATACCTAAGATCTGAGCATGGACCCTAAGTGAAGTTATAATAGTGGGGTTCATGGTTTTTAATTGAAGAAGTCCCAGCCTAGTAAATAACAATCCATCTGGTTTCATATCATATGCATGGATTAGCGTATGCTCAATTTTTAGCCAAGCAGGGGTGAAGTGTAAATCGTCCGTCGTTAGCCATCTTAAATATTTGTTAATGTGATTGGCCCAAAAATACAAAGGAAGGAAGGGAAGACAGAGACCCCCTTTTACCTTAGGGGCAGTCAATTTATAGTAAGCAATCCATGGGGGTTTATTGTGCCAGATGAATTTTGTAATAAGAGATTGAATTTTAGTGAACCATGACATTGAGAGTCAGATATTGAGCATTGAAAGGGGATAAAAAATCCAGGGAAAACCACTAATTTCGATTAAGTTTATTCTGCCCCACAGGGACAGGGGAAGGGAAGACCATCTGTTGAGATCTAAGGAAATGGTGTGAACTAGGTGATCAAGGTTTAATCTGACCATATGAACAGGGCTCCTGGCTAATTCAATACCCAGGCATCTCAGTGATTCGTACTTCCAACTTAACCCCAAGGCCAGAATATCTGCCTTAAAAACTTTATGATTTAAAGAAAAAAACATGGTTTTACCCACGTTCAGTCTGTAATTCGAAATAGTGCTGAATTCCTCAATGATCTCTAGCATTGAGGGTAGGAATCTTTGGGGTTTGCTACCTGCAGGAGGAGGTCATCCGCATAAGCTAACACTTTTACCTCACACGGATGGATAGGGATCCCCTGTACCTCTGGACAAGCTATTAATTTATGAATTAGTGGTTCCAGATAGATGTTGAACAAAAATGGGGATGGGGCATCCCTGTCTGGTGCCAGAGTGCAACTTAAACACTTCAGAAAGCACACCGTTACAAGCCACACGAGCAGAGGGGGAATGGTATAAAGCCTTGACCCACACGATAAACTCTGCAGGGAAGCCAAAAGCCTCGCGAGTAAGAAACAAATACCACCAATTAACCCTGTCGAATGCCTTCTCAGCATCCAGTGAAACCAACACAGCTGGATATGGAGCATCCCTACACACTGAGAAGACGTGCGACAGGGTACGCAAATGGTTGGAAGACAACCTTCCCGGCATGAAGCCAGCCTGCTCAGGGCTGATCAGGGTACCAATTACAGTATTAAGGCAGTTTGCCAAGATCTTAGTTAAGATTTTTATGTCTATATTCATAAGGGAAATGGGTCTATAATTAATGACCTGATCAGGGGCCTTATCTGGTTTCGGTATTAAAACTATAAGATCCTCAAATAGAGAGGTGTCAACCTCATTCCCAGAGATAATCTGTTGAAATAAGGGAAGAAGCATTGGGATCAAATTGGTCTTGAACTTCTTATAAAATCAGGCGGAGAAACCGTCTACCCACGGGACTTTATTCACTGGTAGGTTATCCAGCACCTCAGAAATTTAATTAGCAGAAATAGGAGTTACCAAATAATTCCGTTGGTCCTCGGACAGTTGAGGTAAACTGGCGCCCTCAGATAATTTCGTATGGTCTGTTCTGGAAGGGGAGATGACATGGGACCATATAAATCTCTATAGTAGCAGGTGAATTCTTTTAAAATATCTACAGGATGGGTTTTGGGGATACCATCTACCCTGGAAGTTATTGAGGATATATAACTGGAAGACTCCGTTTTAATCCTTAGCGCTAAAAGATGTCCTGCCTTCTCCCCTTGATCAGTGTAAGATGCCCGGGTTTTTAACATAGCATATTCAACTTTCTCCCTCAAAATTTCGTTACACACAGCTCTTACTTTGGTTAATTCCTGTCTAACAGGCTCAGGAGATTGTGGGGAAAGGTTCTTCTCGAGCTCCCTCATTCTAGTCAATAATTGGGACAGCTTTAGCATTGCCATTTTCTTCCTGTGGGTGGCCATACTAATTAAGATGCCCCTCATATAGGCTTTGAAAGCCAGCCATAGCATATCTGGTCTCCCTGTGGGATCGAAGTTATATTCATAGCATCTTAGGATATGCTCTTGAATATGACTGACTGAATCCGGTTCTTGGAGCAATAGATCATTTAACTTCCACCTGGACCCCCTTCTGGGTAATGAGAGCAATGACAATTGACAAGAGACCAACGAATGATCAGATAGGGGACCCAGTAATATCTCAGCTTCTATCACCCCCGGTAATTAGGAGTAGGATTGAAAGATGTAATCAATTCTGGAGGAGGACTGGTGGACTGGGGACGTGTAGGTGTACATCCTGTCCTGTGGGTGTAACACCCTCCAGATATCATAGAGTCCCATCTGATCCGTTAGCTCTCTAAGTGCCCTCTGAGCAGGAGATAAGCCCTTTCTCCGGTAAACTGAATTGTCTACCTCAGGGTAAAAAACTAAATTAAAGTCTCCCCCAATAATCAGGGGTAAAGCAACAAAGGGTAATAACACCTGCGTTAACTGCGTGAAAAAAGTAGGTGTGTCCTGATTCGGGCCATGAATTCTAGCCAGAAGGACCTCTTTATTGAAGAGAAGACCATGCACTAGTAAGAATCTTCTTAAGGGATCTTTGACCTCCTTAATCATCCTGAATGGAATTCTTTTATGTATAAGGATCACCACCCCTGCACTTTGGGTTGTCCCACCCACAGCGAAACATTGGGCAAATTGTTGCCTACTTAACTGTAATGCCTCAAGGTCTAGCAGATGTGACTCTTGGATATATGCAATATCAATGTTCAGAAGTTTTAAATGTTTGAGTATTTGGCCCTGCTTAGTTCTTTTCTGGGCCCCTTTTACGTTCCAGGAGGCTATGGTGATACAGTTAGCCATCTTCCCAACCAGAAAGATCTGCAACCTTATAACTTAGCCACACTCTGTAAGCTCTAAGGAAATTTGTGCTCAATACTAAAGCCCGCCTCCCCATCACCTCCACCCCCCAAAAATAAAAAGCAAAACTTGTACAAATTCCACCCACCCTTACCAAAACCCCCACTCAGCCCACGCACTGTCTGGAATCCGTTATACATGGTATTCTGAGCTCTCCATTCCCATCCAACTCCCAGTCCCCCAGATCATGATGAAAACCACTAGTCTGCCTACCAGAAATCCTTCTGAGAATAGCACTTCTAACCAGAGAATAGGAAATTATGTAAACATAACAAGATGAGATACAGACCTGGTAGAATAATGGCTCTACTTATTAAATAAACCTCCGGTTAGTTACAAGAATAAAAGACTGAGTAAATAATAGGGGAAAAGCCTAGGGCTTTTACGTAGCCAATTATGCTATAAAGAATTCCGTGAACCCCGATACACAAAAAAGTGAGCGATTGGGTATCCACAACATCTTAAAATTACAATCGGGGAAATGCCACAACAATTGCAGCCTGAAAGGACAGTAGCAGCGAAAGTGAAGCGAAAACGCCCTCTTGTGCCATCTGAAGGCAAGTTCAGTCCCAGTAAGGGATCTACAGACCGCAACTAGTAGCAAACTATTCTTGAACATGAACGAAACTCAGCGGGTTACACCTAACCTGTATGGCTAACAACATACTAGAGCCAACAACCGGAACATTACCCCCTGGTGATGGAAAAAACCAAACCAGAATTCACAGTGAAATTAAACCAGAAACAGAGACATTAAACTATAGTAAAAAGAAGTCCACCATGTAGAGCATGTTATCCCTAAAGCCCTATATTACGCAGGGAAACAAGAAGTAAGTTCCATCATAGGGAGAATTATTGATAACATGCAACAAATTCATCAACTTTTCCAATAAACACCGAGGGTTCTCTCGTGTAAAGAAGTCCCCTGGTAATGAATTGACACTAGACAAGAATCCAACGCTTCGAGAAAGTTCAGGGTGCAGACATAGTGAGCCAATATCTTCCCTTCAGATCCCACTTCTTTATTCAACGAGAGGGAAACAAGTCTGGGAAGGCCTTATGCAGGGCAGATTTAGCAGTTTCCAAATCCTCAAAAGTCGAGCAAGCACCAGATATTAGGACTTGCAACCGTGCAGTGTACCCCATGCAGAATTTCACTTCTGCAGCAATTAACTTGGACACTACAGGGTGGAATTGGGTTCTCCACTGTCTCACAGTGGCGGGTAGGTCTTGAGTGATACAAATTCTTTTTCCATCCCATGACACCTCCTGTAGCTCTTTAATCTTCCCCATAAAATATTGCTTTTCTTGGAAATTCAAGAATTTTAATATAATGGGTCGGGGGTGTGCGCTGGGCGCACGCATTGTCCTAAGGGCTCTATGGGCCTGCTCTATGGTGTAAGTAGCACCGAAAGGGGAAGGTCCAGCCAGTTTCATGAGAAGTTTCTGAATGAATAAGATAGCATTCGACCCTTCTTCTTTCTCCGGAATCCCAATTATGACAATATTATTTCTGCGACTCCTCCCCTCAAGATCCTCTATTTTCTGCATGAGCTTCTTTGGCGGTTATCCACCACTTCAGTGCTAGTGTGGTCAGCTTTTTCTCCAAAGAGACCAGGTGAGACTCACTATCTGTCATCCTAGTGGAGAGGTCCTCTAGCACTGTGGTAATCTGCTTTACTTCGTTAACCACCGCTTTAAGATCCTCATGGAAAGGCTTCAGCTCTTGTAAGAATATTTCGAGGGTCAGAGGAGTCACATTTGTAGAGGGATTAACAGCGGTTGCCCCCATAGTGGGCCTAGAACCAGTTGCAGGTAGGGCCCAGAATCTCTTGCTGCCTTTTTCTGGTGTGATGAGCATGGTATGCTTCGGCATAGCAGAACGCATTTCAGCTTCCATTTCCACCCAAACTGTTGCCCATAGGATCTCTGTGATGACAGGAGTCTTTGTGGGATATAGCCCTGCGCAAAAAGCAACAAAATAACCCCAAAAATAATGCTGAGCGAAGGGAGTGGAACCAAGAAGCAGCTACTCGGACCTCAGCCATCACGTGATCTCCGCCTATTTTCACACTTCATATTAGGCCCTGTAACTATTCTGGGCATCTCCATTTGCTGATTGTTGAACTTTCATTGTCCCTAAGAGCTGCATTAGGATATGAGAACATGATGTGTAATCACCCTTTAGACTCCACTTGCAGGAAGATGTGAAATACCACATTTATCTTCAGTTAGCTTTGCAAACTGTCTGAGCTGTAATTCAAGGTTTTTTCCCTTTAAACTGCTTTCAGTTTATGTGTTTCCAGAAAGTTTTTACAAGGTATTTGTTCTTTCAACATAGGGATACATGATATAAATGGATGATGTAACATAATTTTCTCATATGCTAATGCAGTTCTCAAGGACAATTAAATTTCAACAACCATAAAATGGAGACCCCCAGGGTAGTCACAGGGGGCTACCATGAACAGTGAAAACAAACTAAAGCAAACACATTTAGCACTTACAGCAACAGGAAAAGATTTTCCTGTTGACATGGAAACAAATAACATTTACATGATATGAGGGTGTAGTTTTCTTGTAATGCTCTTTACCATATCACTTGCTATTTGCATATTGTAAATCAGTCATGGCTTAATGGAATTGCTCCTAAATTAAAAAATTAAATTATATTAAAATGAATGAAACAAAATGAACATTTTCAGAATTCCATTTTTTGTATTAATGAAAACATTTTGATTTTCTTGAACATTTTTCAGAAATTTGTACTTGTGGACTTCTATATTTTTTCAGCAAGTTGTGTAGCAAACCATTTTTTAAGTTATAGATTATAGAGTTTTTCCTGCATGCTGTGAAATTGTTTTTTTTTTCTAACTTAGTCCACAACTTACAAATTGTTTCTGTATTTCACAAAACATGTACATGCAAATACTGTGTCAACAAGTTTGCCAGCCCTGGATAGGATAAAGTATAGGAAATCTACCAGTGTTTTACAGTTAACAAAGCTGAATAAAGCACTTTGATAAACAACTTAAAGAACATTGTATTACCTTTTAAATCCCTTAAAGACACAGCATACCCTCCTCTGTAAATGTAAGCTATTTTACTCTCTTCACATTTTCTTTAAATATTTAAAGCAGTGCAGCACAATTCAATATAAAATATTCTGGGCATCTCCCCCTTTTATTTGGTGGTAACAATTTCTAGTTTCACAAAAATGTGAATATTTTGTAAACATTTTTCTGAAGAAAAAAGATGGCTGCAACATTTGGCTTATAAATAGCATTGTAGACCTGGGAAAGGTTGGGAAGGATAAAATAATCATAACAAAAACTCTTGGTGTACAGAATAGGAGGTACCTAGACAAGTAGATTTGACAGGTATGCTAATATTGTTAATTTTATCTGAAACTAGCTTTTTGAAAAGGCATTTTTCATTTCAGTGTTACTTTAAGTTCATCATGTGACTTCTTAACATGTTATGCCATGCACTAATAATGCATAGCTCAGTTTCTACCTGTGCATTTTCGTTACTTGAAGCTTTCTGTATCCCCAATCACTGAACACATTCTCTTCTGCATTAGAGTTGGATTTAATAGGGAAACTCAATCATTTGATTCACATGTGTCTTTCACAATTTATTTTGGACATCAGCCAAGTACAGTATGTTATAGGACCCAAGTAATGTTTTTACAATACCATGGATCCATTTTTTCTGTTTCCCTCCCTGGTAATTCTAAACAAGCACAGTTTGGTCTGGAGCAAACTCTTTGAGGAAATGGCAAGGTCAGTCTTACCCAAAGACAAGTGAGTATGAACCTACCTATTTAAGAGCAATACTGCTTGTCTTTCTCAGCAGCAGAGAACTATGTATTTTGATAAAGCAATAAGAAATGTGTCATACACTGGTCCAATGTTAAAGATCTATGGGTCTTGTAACTATCTAACATCTGCTTAATCTTTTGTACCAGTCTCTCAGCACCTCCCTTAGATGTGGGATGGTTGGGATATGTTTTAGTGTGCTTGGCCAGATTTAACTGCAAGAATCACTGACACTCCCTAGAGGTAAAGTGTGGCTCGTTAACTGAGTCAGCTTCCTCTGGTAGTCCATACATAGTAAACACATTTTCCAAATCCTTGATTGTTTCCTCTGTTGCTATGTTAACATAGGAATTGTGTCTCAACATCTTGAGTATGCATCGATTAGCACTAAGAATATTCGTCTTTCTTTTTCTGTAAAATCCATAAGTAATATTTGCCATATCAACTGCCATCGTTAAAGATGGGTATAGATAGCATACTACAGTTATTCTGACAAATCTTAGATTGCTCAACCAGCTTGTTTTGATAGGTCTTTACAACCCCTACACTGCACAAACCACACATCACACAAGTCTTGGAGGAAATGGCTTCAGTCATGTATTTACTGCATCATCACATGATATATATTGGAGAGGTGTGTGCATCTCGGAGCCTCAACAAGTCAACCTTGAAACTTCTCTTTCCCTTGAAGTGCCATTTCTTTGTGTGGACTGAGGGAAGGACGTACCTCGCTGAACTGGAATCCAAACCTCAGAGAGTACTTGGGAGGCCAAGTGGCCAGATTGCAGCTATTTTTAATACCTCACCTTCCTTCCCAGGTGGATACCCCCACCCTATGGTCAGCCCAAGTGGTTTCTCCCCCTAGAATGGTGCCATGGAACTTTCTCATCACCATAAGTTGAACACTAACTACTTACCTGGAGGCCAACTTTTGGGGGATGGGCCAAAGTCAATGCTTCATCTGCTACAATACTTGTTGAGTGTGTCCATTGTTGTGATAGGCCCAAACAACCCCCCCCCCAAACAAACCACACACCACATGAATCTTGGAAGAAATGGCTGTAGCTATGTATTTATTAAGTTACCAAGTGATACATACCTGAGTGATGTGCACAGCTAGGAGGCTCACCAAGTTAACCTTGAAACCTCTACATCTTCCTATGAAGGGCCATACACTTGTGTGGACAGAAGAAATGATGTACCTCTTTGAGTTGGAACCCAAACATCCGAGAGTAGGGGGGTCGAGTGGTCAGGTAGCAAGTGACCTGTCCCCATCTGGGGGTGCTGCACCCACAGGCAAACCTGATGAGGTTGGCCACAACCCCTTGAATAGGAAGCCAGATCCTGCAGCACCCCACCTCATGCCACTAGGCCGAGAGGGGGGGCCATCATAGGATTTGACTACCTCTCTTTTCCCCTTGTACCTTCTTCCTGAGAGACTCCCAAGCTGCCACAGGACAGAGTAGTGAAAGTACAATTCTAACTTCCCACAATATGTGATCATTTTCAACAGTTAGTTCCCATTTTCTAATTACGTGAGGTTTAAAATCCACATCAGGTATTTGCAGTATGTTGTTCATACAGTTAATGTATATGCTTAAACTTTCTTCAGCACAGAATCTTTCTCTGTTTCATAAACTATACCAGCTTCAGTGATAGTTAACTCATTCAAAAATGTCAGTCTGAGAACTGTTACACTTTTATTGTTCAATAGCCAGTGGCAGTCTCAATAATGTATCTGCCTTACAACGTGAGTTTGACCATCTGTATTGCTTTCATACCAATGTGCAGCCAGAATCAGTTACCACATTTGTAACCTATCTGCTGCTAGTGAAGGTATCCTTTTCTTTGGTTATAGGATTTTATTTATCCCTCATCAACACCAACAACCAACACTGCCCACCTCTTCCAGGTTGCCTATCAGCCCCTTCTACCACCCTTCTATGTTACTTACCTTGCCTCTTCTTGAGGGCAACAATGGCAATTTCATCATCATCAGAAAGCATTTCCTTCTTGGTGAGTTTCTTAGGGAGCACTATCTGCAATAACCACCCAATTATATGCAGGAGGACCGGCAGTCAGGAATGGTAGGGACTGAGAGTGCTGGCTTCATGTTAAATAATAAATAATGCTGCTATGTGTCAGGGATTTTGCTGCTTGTTTCTCTAGGTCTCCATAGAGTGCATAAAGTGCATGTGCATACTACTGCATGGTCATGCACCAGTGCCAGGCTGTGTTCCCACTCCCACTAACCTGCTTGGCTGTATTACCAACCACAGGCACCCAAGTGGGGGTGTTGCAGTGAAGAGTGCTGCCCTACCTTCCCAGAAGATGAGATGAGAATCCTCATGGATGCTTAATCCTCCTCCCTTGGCCAACTTCAGACAGTGAGGCTAGCTCCAAAGCCTGGATGATTTGCACAGAGAGTGGTAGCCTTACTGCTGCACCAACAGGCCAGATGGGTCCTAGGAATTTAAGTAAGGCTTTGTGGTCTGTAATTAGTGTGACTGTTCTGCCATAAAGGATTCATGAAATTTCATATCCCTAAAAATCATTCCTAAAGCCACCATTTCAGTTTGTGCATATTTTCATTCAGTCTTGGCCTGGGTAGGAGCTGAATAGGCTATTGGTGTTCCCCTACCATCTGACATTTAATGATAAATCATAGCACTCACACCAGCTGGTGAGGCATCACTGGCCAAAATTACAGTCAGTGCAGCATCAAAATGCAGTATCATAGGGAATATAGAGAACTTTTCTTTCACTAGTTTAAAAACTTCCTGGCATTCTTTTAACCACATCTATTTCTGATCTTTCTGTAGCAGTTGTGCCATCAGTTCTATCAGTGTACCTACATTTGATGTAAATATCCCACAGTAGTAATTTAACAATATCAGAAATGTAGTTATTTTTATTCAGTTGTTTAATAGGCTGGAACCATTGAACAAAGCTTATTTACAATAGTGTCCTACAGGACCATTTGCTTGTACAACATTTCTCACAATAATACATGCAATACAATTAATAATAACATAAGTACCTCATTAACAAAGATGAGTTTCAGGTAATAAGCCAGGTAAAACAGATGGAACAGAGTTTATAAACTAAGAAGTAATGGCTTTGTTGTTGGGAGTTTGCTTTAATGGACCATGACAAATGAGACAAACAATTCCAAAGAACTGGACAACAGTAGCTAAATTAAAATTTATTTTAGGCAATTTTAAATCTAGGACTCTTCAAACCCAACAGTTCAGATGATTCAAGGTTTTACTTGGAAAAACTAAAGATTTCTATATACAACACAATTACGTGTGCTGCAGTATAAGGGAAATCTAGAATCAATCTTGCTTGTCAGTTCTGCAGAATGTCTAATGAAAGAGTAACACTCTCGATGCATTGTCATATACTATCTCAAAATAGTCCAAAAAGGAAACAATTATGACTGCACAGCTTTAGCTCTGATTTCTGGCACTAGAAAATGTTTGTATTTAAATAAAAAGCCAATTTTTGCTCCAAGTTCCTTTAGTAAATGCTTAACATGAATATTGCCTGTGCATTAGGGATCTATACAGAAACCCAAATATTTGTATGTGGCAACAGTTTCCAAGTGTTTACCACCTAGAGATTTAACGTCAATTGAAGGTAATACATTCTGTTTTAATTTAACAGTAGAGCTGAACAACATTGTTTTTGTCTTAGTAGAATGTAAGACCAATTCTGACAGGGACAAAAAGGACCAGAGATGGTCAACATCATTTAAAGTGTAGATTGAATAGTACTGAGAGGTGCGTTGGAGGTGTGAAGCACCATATCATCAGCATAGGTATGATCTCAATTCTGTTAAATTTGTTGGTTCGGTATCACATCAAGATAGCGGGTAAATATGAGCAAGTCATACATAGATGTTGTCAGCAGATAAGGGCATTTGGCCCTTCTAGTCCACCAATTAATGTGATTTACTGTGCTTCTTCAAGCTTCCCTGGAACTAGGTTGTCCCCTTCCCCCAACTACCAGGATCCACTTATGCCTATCCCATGAATTCTTAAATCCTATAATTGTTTTCACCCTCACCAACTCTTATGTCACGCTGTTCCATTTGTCCACTACCCTCTCTGTGAAACAAGTACTTCCTCATGTTTCCTCTGAACCTCTCTCCCTTCAGTTTCCTCCCATGTCCCCTAGTCCTGCAGCATCTTTTTCTATGAAAAACTGTATTTTTCTGTACCTTGTTCCTCCCTGTGAGGTATTTGTATGTCTCAATCATATCCCCCCCACTCCATCCTCTCCTCCAGGGAGTACATATTTAAGTCTTTAAGTCTGCCCTCGTAAGGTCTGTGATGTAATCCTTGCACCATCTTGGTTGCCTTCCTGTGAACTGCCTCCACCCTGTCTATGTCCTTACGTAGGTAAGGTCTCCAGAAGTGGACACTGTACTCGAGGTGTGGCCTCACTAATATCCTGTATAGTGAAATTTTGACCTCCCTTTTCCTGCTGGTGATACCCCTGCCTATGAACCCCAGCATCATGTTTGCTTTTCCTGCTGCCTTGTCACACTGACTCTCTATGTTGAGGTCATCAGAGATGACAACCCCAGGTCCCTTTCCTGCTTGGAGCATTCTGTAACCTTCCACCCCAGCTGATTTATTGTTCTTGGGTTTTTGTGCCCCATGTGCTTTATCTTGCATGTTTTTGCATTAAAACTCAACTGCCAGTCCCCAGACCAGTTCTCAAGGGTCTGCAGATATCTCCTCATTTTCTCCACACCCTCTGGTGTGTCTACCCTGCTGCAGAGCTTTATATCATCTCCGAACAGGCAAATCTTCCCTTCTACATCCTCTGTAATGTCACTGATAAAGAAGCTGAAGAGGACTGGACCCAGCACAGATCCCTGTGGAACCCCACTCATCATCTTTCCTTCTGCGGAGTGACAACCATTTACCACCACCCTCTGTTTCCTGCTATCTAGTCAATTCCCCACCCACTTTGCCACCATCTTCCCCACTCCCATGCTCCCTAGCTTGTTTAACAGCTTTCTACATGGCACAATATCAAAGGCCTTGCTGAAGTCCAGTTAGGCCACATCTACTACCCCCTGATCCACCTCCCTTGTCACCCAGTCAAAGAACTCAGAGGTTCATCTGGCATGACTTCCATCTAATAAAACCATGTTGTCATGGGCCCTGTAGACTGTTGGCAACCAGGTGTTCCACTGTTCTCTCCTTCAGTAGTATTTCCATGATCTTCCTGGTTATTGAGGTCAGGCTGACTGGTCTGTAGTTTCCGCTTCCTCTCTGCTTCCACTTTTGTAAAGGGGGGGACTACATCCGCTCTCATCCAGTCTCTGGAAACCACCCCTGTTTCCAGTGACAGGCTGAACAAAGTTGCCAGAGGTTCTGCCACCATGTCTCTTAGCTCCCTCTGGACCCGGGGTGTACCTCATCTGACCCCATAGCTTTACTGACTCTTATTCTTTCCAGTTCTTTTAGGAACCTTTCCCTTGGAAAATGACCTATATCCATTTCTGTACCCTTTCTACCCTTTGTATTCCTTTCTAGCCCCTTTCCTGTCCCCTCCTCCATAAAGACTGAGCAGGATTATCTGTTCAGTATGTCTACTTAGAGGTTGTCATCCTCCACTCTACACCAGTCTTCAACTTTCAGCCTCACTATCCCTCCCTTTGCCTTCCTATTTTCTCTGATATATCTGTAAAAGGTTTTGTCACCCCTGACCACTGACTTTGCAATGCACTCCTCCATTTGTGCCTTGGCTTCCCTTACTGCCCTCCCTGCCCTCCTTTGTTTTTCCTGGTACCTATCCCTGTCTTCTTCTGCCTGTGTCTTTTTGTACTGTTTGAATGCATTTTTTTTGCATTCACTTTCTCAGCTACCTCCTTGGAATACCATAATGGTCTCCTCTTCCTTTCCCCCTTGCTAACCTATTTTACACAGAGTTGTGTCGCCTTAGATATCCCAGATTTCAACACCACCCACTGTTCATCCACCCCTATTTTCCTCTCTATTCCAGCTAATGCCTCTTCTAAGCATTTCCATGTTTTTCCAAAATCTGCCCTCCTAAAGTCAAGGATTCATGTTTTTGTGTGGCTAGATTCTCTCAGTGTGGTGATCCCAAATCCCACTGACCGATGAACACTGTTTTTCTGGTGCTCCCATACCGTGACCCCTGCTACACTGTTCCCTTTTGTGAGCACAGGTCGAGTATTGTCATCTTCCGTGTGGATTCAATGACCAGTTGCTTAAGGAAAGCTCTCTGTAGGGATTCCAGTATAAACCTACTCCTGGTTGTTGTTGCTGCGGGGAGGCTCCAGTCTATGTCCAGTAAACTGAAGACACCAACTAGCAGTACATCCCCTTGTGCACCATACTTTGGATAGCCAGCATCGTCTCCCCATTTCCTCCCCATGGGCTGGCGATCTATATATTACTCCTGTGTGGATAGCTGACCCTGATCCTCTTTCTAGTTTAACCCACAGAATCTCCCCCTTCTTTGTTCCCCTTTAATCTCTTTGGCCTTCCTATTATCCTTCACATAAAGTGCCACTCCTCCCCCTTCCTGCTTGGTCTAGCCCTCCTGAATAGATTGTAGCCTGGTGCTACCATTTCCCAACTGTGGTTCTCATTACACCAGGTTTCTGTGATGGCCACAATGTCCAGTTCTGACTTTGTCATGTTTTCCTCAAGGTCCTCCAACTTGTTACTCAGACTCTGAGATTAGCACACATGGCTCTCCAAAACGTAACTTCCCTCCCCTGTTTTGTTGACGTGTGCCTCCCCCTTTCCTGGGCACCCTTCTTCCCTGGTCCTCCTTGTCTCTCACCCTTATGTTGAATATTGCGCTCTGTCGGTCTGTCTTCATCCTGAGTACCCATGTAGAGCACATGCTCATGGGGGGGGATACCAAGCCTCGTAACCTTCCTGGACACCACCCCCATTTGTCCAGTTTAAATGCTTGCTGCTGAAGCATTCAGACTTCTCACTTAGGACTAAGGCCTCCTTCCCAGATGGATGCAGGCCATCCTCCTTATACAGGCTCACAGCCCTTGAGGTGGGGCCCCAGTCTCCAATGAAGCTCAAACCCTCCTTCCCACACCATTTCTTCAACCAGGAGTTGAATTTTTGGATTTGGAGTGTCCTAGCCCTGCTGTGTACAGGTAGTACCTCAGAGAATGAGGCAGAGAATGCTATCTGCTTTAGGCCCCCCAACTTCCTATAATCCTCCTGAATTCTGGCTATCTCCACCTTGTCCCCTGCCAGCTCATTTGTCCCGAAGGGGACAATGACATCCAGATCCTCCCTCCTTACTACAGCCCTTATGATCCTATGGATCCACTTCCCTTTTCTCCATGTCATGCTCCCTGGAAGGCACTTGATCTCCCTCTCCACCTGCTAGTTGTCCCCAACTTCACTCCCCAGACTACTGAGTCCCCCACCAGGAATAGCTTCCTCTTCCTCTGGGGTCCTCTAACCCCCTTTCCTGGGACTCCATCTCAGAGGACCTGCCCATCCTCCTCGGTCTCAACCTTGGGTGCCATTGTGTGGCTTTTCTGCTCCTCCAAGACTGTGTAGGAGTTTCTTAGCTAGACCCGTTGGGAAATGTACTTCAGACCCACCTCCTACACTCTCCCTGAGCCCACTGTAGTCCATCCACTCTTCCTCCTAGGCATCCTTTGAGGTTGTGGCTGTGGACACGGTGGCCTCTGGGTGGGGGTGAAGGTCCCATGAATCCTGTTCAGCTTGGCTCGGAGACAGGCAATCTCCTCCCACAACCCAGAGAGGTGCCTGCAGATGGGGCAGCACCGCATGATTCAGAATGTTCTCCTGAACACTACAGCCCCACACCCACTATACTGCACCACTTTCTGCATCTTTCCTGGCTGCATTAACTATGCCCCCTGCTACCAGTGACACCCGCTATACTCTTTGTGCCTCTTACTCTATTTTGGCTCCCTTAAGAAATTTTTCTTTTTTTTTCCTCTTCTTTTTTCTCCATTTCTTCTTTCACTTCCCTTCCCTGCTGCTTTTACCTCCCCTCACTTGTACCCTGCTGCTATGGTAGTTTGCAATCCCAGCTTGACTTATGTGGTATATGGTATGGCTGTGATCCCTTGTTCCCTGACCTAAATCAGGTAGTAGTAGTTTGTAGGCACAACGTTAATAACAGTGAATGAAAAACAACACACGTCATAATAGCGACATTTTTTTTAGCGCTTTCTGATTTCAGTGATGTAGGCAGTAATTTATGTGGCTATGTAAGCCGGTGGGTGGGTGGGTGGTGGAAACCATGCTGGCAGTGTAGCGTAATGGTTGTAGACACTACCTGTGTGTGCTTGCTACCTCTGGCAGGCCTGTGTTTGATACCTGTGTTTTTTTATCTGTAACATTTGCCACCAGTTCAATGTCCCCCCTCCTGAATGTGTCCCTTCCCCTGAATTGTGTCCCCCCCAGTGATGATTATAAATAGTATGGAGGGTGTGGGAGGGTGGAGTCCCCTGCAGAAAGTCACTGCAGGTGCATGTGGTGATTTTCATGTGGTCACTCCCCGTTGTTCCCCTGTGTATGCCCCCCCGAATCTGCTCCCAACACTTGCTTCCCCTCTCCAAGTTCTGTACCCCCTTGCACAGCTGGAGACCCAGTCAGTGAATTGGGTTGGTGGCTTTGACTTTTTGGTCCACGCTGTGCTGCTAGTTGCAGTTTTTGTTTTTGCTGTTTTTCTCTTGCTCAGACAACTTGAGGGTTAGTAAGCAGTGTGAGAAGGCAACATTGAAAGCCAACAGAATGCTGGGCTGCATTGGAAGAAGAATCATGAGCAGGAGGAGAGAGGTGGCATGACCACTGTATAGATAGCTTGTCAGACCTCATCTGGAATATGGAGTCCAGTTCTGGAGGCCTCACCTCAGGAAGGACATTGACCGGGTGGAAACAGTACAGAGAAAGGTGACAAAAATGATTCAGGGTCTACAGTACATGTCTTGTGAGGAAAGACTTAGGAAACTGAATATGTACTCCCTGGAGCAGAGAAGAGAGAGAGAGGAGACATGACTGAAACATTTAAGTACATCAAAGGCATTAACAAGGTACAGGCACAGGAACTTTTTAACTTCAAGAAGGGCTTCAGGACCAGGGGACATGACCTCAGGCTGCAGAGAGGGAGGTTCTTTACCAACACCAAGAAGTTTTTCTTCACAGAAAGAGTGGTGGATGCCTGAAACAGCCTGCCCCAAGAAGTTGGGGGGGGTCAACACTGTGGGGGATTCAAGAACGCATGGGATAGACACAAGGAAGCCCTGACTACAAAGGGCAACTAGAGTGTCAAAATAGGTCTAAAACAAATGGGCAGACTAGATGGACTTAGCGGTCTCCTTCTGCCATCAACTTCTATGTTTCTGTTTTTTTTTTATATTTTTTCTCAATGATACAAATATCTTCATCATCAAATCTGTGCCCCAAATATGTAATACTGTATTGAAAAATGCATATGTTTCTTTTTTTAAACATATAACGCTGCTTCCTGAAGTTTCCAACAAACAGCTTCCAGATTATGTTTGTGTATTATGAAATGGACATCAGTAGCTAAGCAACCTGATTGATCCATACTTGTGTAATATTCCTTCTTACGCACAGCAAAAAGGACCAACAGTGCCCTATGGGCACTGATCCTAGTAAAGTTGCCAGTTAGAAAGTTGGCAAACCTAAAATCAGCCATCTTGCTTTCACCAACTACAAGTGACTGTATTACCGATCTGTCAGAATGGCATCTCTTCCTGAAGCCAACTTCAATATCAGCCTGTCTGAGGAGGATTTGTAACAGCTAATGCATCCTGACAATGAGCCTACAGATGAGCTGCCCACAGACTGTGAAACAAATGGCTCACCCTGTCAAACGAGCAGCTCCATCTGTCAAATAATCGATGTGACCTGTCAAAGTAAGCCAGCAAATGCCACAGTGAGTAAGTGTTTCTCGACCTACACTTCTAGTCAATTCGATTGTCTTGAGCAGGAGAAAAATAAAAAGAACACAGAAAGATCAACTGCATGGGCATTATATGTTTTCGATGAGTAGGCAATGGCAACAAATACTGTACTAGACTGGCGCTATATTTTAAAGGAAGACCTGAACACAATCCTTAGAAAGTTTTATGCGGAGGCTCGGAAGACCGCAGGAGTTGAGTATGCTATCTCAAGATTCTGTGGTCTCTGAGCTGCACTGAACCACCACCTGGGGTTGCCGGCCATTGGATGGCCTATTAACCTAATGCAGGACCCTGAATTCTGATCCAGCAATACTGTATTTACAGCAAAAAAAGAAAGCGTACCGCAAGACAATTTGCAGCACCATGAGCCCCTTACAAAATCAGACTTGGAAAAACTGAGACATTCAGACTCTTGTTCTCCCTGGACTGTGCCTGGCCTAGTTAGAAAGGTATGGTTAGATATTTAATTACATACAGTCAGGCATGGCTGGGAAAGTCTCCGTCAACTGAAACAGGAATATTTTTTAGTGAAAATTGATGAAAATGGTGCAGAGTTTATAATGCTCAATTTTAATGAGCATACTAAAAACCACAATGATCCACTAGAGACTAGTAAATCAGGACACCATGGTTTTATGTATGCTCAACCGGGCAATCCACTTTGCCCAGTTGAAAGTTTTAAGTTGTACCTTAGCAAGCTTCCTCCAGAGCTGAAAGCCCTGTATTTACACCCCCCACAGACTTCTGTAAATCTAGCTTGACTCCCTCCTGGTCTGGTTTTCAGCTGAGCCCATGGGTCTAAATTATTTATCCACCTTCATGTCAAGACTCAGTGAAGAAGCCAGTCTTTCACAGCAGTACATGAATCACTGCTTGCCAGTGACCACTGTCCAATTTCTCTCTGATGCCAGCTTAGAGAGCCAGGAAATCTTCTGCATCATGGGCCACCGAAATGAAACAAGCTTGCCTTGCAAAGCTACTGGCATGCCAAGCTAGATGACCGCAGGAAATGGTGTCATATCCTGGCACCAAAACAAGACAAGTCAACTCCAGAAAAAGTTTCTCTAAGCATACAATCCCCAAAGCAACCTCTGAGTCAGCTCTGCTCCACACCGACACCCGATGGTAAAATGCTGCAGCAATACAAAGAACAGGATCTCAGCGATGAAAGCCAAAATCAGCAGTACCCACAGCCACAGTTCACAGAAGTCACAATGCAAAACTGCAGCATGACTTTCAATGCTCCTATTTATTTAGGGAATTGATCTAAAACCTTCTTTTTGTAAGCAGCACTCACCTGGTTATGATACCCATTTCATAACGTCATTGTGCTAATGTTACAGTGACAGTACATGTTATGTTTCACTATTTTTTGTGCAATGCACAATGTGTTTACTAGCAGTTGCATAGTTTAAAATTAAAAACAAATTACAGGCAACCTTGTGAAATGTTGAATTTAACAGTCCATTTTATTGTTGAAAAAAAAAATAGAAAAAATATGGGACTACTTTACTCGGTGTAATGTTATCACCTTTAATAAATTGATAAATCTTTAATTTTAACAATTGTAATGTGATTATTAATGTCTCCAATTTTTTTGAGTCATTCCATAAGTGCAATAAGCCACTCCAGGGTGTGCGTTAGACACTAACACATGGCTAGGAGGCTGGATGCACTCAGCCTGCAGCCTCGTACCTCACTACACCTCCTAGTCATGTGTTAAAGTGTCTAACACACATCCTGTTGTGGCTTATTGCTTATGTATCACCTGTGATGAAAATTACATTTGAGTCTGTAGTATCACCTGCAATGAAAATTTCAAAGGAACATAAGTCACCAGCCAGTCTCTGGAATAAATGGTCCATAATCCACTAAAATAAACTAGAAGCAACATGCTATCCCATAAGGTAATCACCTAAACTGATACAGGCTATTTCGTGTATTGATAGTGAGATATGGCCTAGATTTTTCATTCATTGCCACTTGCTGATAAGCTTGTAACAAGTCTGACTTAGTGATTGCTTTCATTTAGCATGCATAGGAAACAAATCCTGGGTGTAGGAATGAGGTACTAGTCTATATGTAGCCAAGGTATTTTTGTGACCTTATAGCACCCATAGATCCTTACCCCACAATTACTTTCAGCGCACATACACACACACACACACTGGATGCTGCACATTCACTCTAAACTACTTGTGAAATTATTAGGTACTCTTCTTTCTGTTGTGCCAGTTGCTGATTTATGACTTTCCACAAGTTGTAGGACACTGGTTGAGTCAGACAAAATGTTGCCACTGCTTTTTAGATATATGTACAGTAGTTTTGTTTTACTAGCTTTCAAATGCACTTCTGCTGGTAACAGAATTGTATTTTTATTTTATTTATTTATTACACACAAGATCTTTTAGGCAGTGCCCATTTTCAGAGGGTCTATGGTCATATACAATAGCTGAGCATCAATACAAGTATATTATATATTTAAATTCCTAAAAGAAGAGTGCACCAGGCTGGGTTGCTGGGACCCAGCAAATCAAGTTAAAATCAGGAAGAGTCCCACACACACCACTACAAAATAAGTACGCTACTCATTTATATACCATCCAAGTGCTGTAATTTATTTCAAGTGTCAGTGCGAAGACCTAAGCATGTATTGACATGTTTTGGACTGCCATCCTTTTTCAAAAGATGTCTTTAGCAGCCACATAGGTTTGGAGAGGTGAGAGACTAGAAGGTGGGATTTAAAGTTGGTTAGAGAGCCGTGATTTTGAGTGATGTGGTAAGAGAGTTCTATAGTTTAAGGAAACAAAATGAGAAACAGGCCTGACCCAGAGACGTTTTCATATGTGAGAGCACCATGGAATTGTACACCTCTAGTTGGGCCCCTGAAGGCCACAGGAATCAGCAGGGGCAAGACCCCTGGGGACAGTAATCTAAGCAAGGCTTTTTTACCAGTGACAAGGGTATTATAATGTATTTGGGAATCAAGGTTAAGCCAACCAATGTTGTTATACATGGTGCATTTATGGGAGTCCCATTTTAGGTTGAGTGCATAGCGGTAGGCCCTATTCTTTAAACCTCTGACCCTCTCAAGCACTCTGTCACAGGTGACACCATAGATCACAAGGTCATAGAGTATGAGACCCAGGATGTAGCATCTGACAAGTTGTTGCCTAATTTCAGGGAGGAAGGCATTTCTGTGCCTATAGAGCAGGCCAAGTCTGGAGTTGGCTTCTTTAGTTAGCCCATCAACATGAGCTGAGTTGGTTAAGCCCAAGTCAAGGATCATTCCCAGGTACATGAAGGTAGCAACTTGTTCAATTGGGGCACTTGAAGCAGAGGTAAAGAGTAGGATGGGAGGGTAGGGTTTTTACATCTGATGTAGAGAAGAATGGATTTAGTTTTCTTCATGTTTAGGATGAGGAGGTTGTTTAAGAATCAGTCACCAATAACAGTAAAGTTGGTTAGGAGGCTGTGATGGACATAGGCTAGGCCACTATGTGTTGCAGTGATGACTGTGTCATCAGCATATAGGATGAGTTTTGTGGATTTGCAAGCTTTTGGAAGTTCATTGACAAAGAGACTGAACAGAAGGAAACCAAGGATTGATCCTTGGGGGACCCTCACTGTCATAAGTCTGCAGTCTGAGAGGGATGTTTGGCATTTTACCACTTGGGTTTTATCCATAAGATATTTTTTTAGCCAGTCGGTGGCTTCCACTGAGAGGCCTAGATTAGTTAATTTATGGCAGAGCAGAGCATGATTGTCAAGGTTGAATGCCTTGTAAGGTCAATGAAGATGGAGCCAGCAAGCTCCTCTCTGTTCAGGGCACAGTGAAGATGGTCAATGTAGTCTAATAGGGCAATTCAGGTACTGTGGTTCTTGTGGAAGCCATGCTGTTCACATGATAGCAGTTCATATTGGCTCAGGTATTGGGTAAACTGGTCAATTACAATTTTTTCAAGTGTTTTAGATAGGGGGACACGATTGAAATGGGATGTAGTTTGTGGTTAGGTCTTGGGCATCCCTCTTGTGTACTGGGGTAACGTGCCATTTTCCAGATTTTAGGCACTTGCCCAGCTGAGAGTGATAAGTTAAAGATGAGTTGGAGGGAATGAGTATCCTGTCGTACGGCAGATTTAAGGAGTTTCATGTTGATGTTATCAGGCCCTATTTGAGGTGATATTTTTGTGCTGGTAAGATATTTGCATGCATCTGCCCAGGTTAATCTCCTAAAATAGAACTTGGGGTGCTTTCCATTCGTAGGGGTGGTATGGGCTTTAACACGGTGACTGGGGAGTGTTGAAGTATATATTTTGAACACAGAATTTTTACTTCAACTATGCCATTATATAAATTAAACAATATAGCTTTTAACTTATGAACCGAATTTTGGAGCCATAAGTACTGGGCCATTTCCTTTTGAAACAAACAATTTTAAATGTACCATCTGTTTATTGCAGTAACAAACATTGTTACTAACAGTTACAATATTTATCAGTGTAAGTATTTAACACACAGCTTAACAGCAGTAGATACACAGTTGTCCAGACACAATTGACTTGCATCTGAATTGTCAGTTTCCATTCTGATTTTTACCCCAGTAAGGTGTACCATATATTGATAGCCCGTGACATGCCCAACTGCAATTGAGCGAATCGCAAAATGATGATACATTCTCCTGCACCACTAGCAAGAGAATTTCAACTGTGCTTTGTACAAGATAGTGCTGCCTTCAGTTAATTTGAGACATCTAATTTAACTTCCTTTTGGTGATGAAAATTTAGAAGCTGTGGCTAATCATTTCAAAGGTATTGGTTATTTTGAGTGCCTTATGCCAACAGTATTTTCAGTATGTATGTATACATACAGCAATCTGTATCAATTTTTTTCAGAACTGTATAAAACTGTTCTACCTTAAGTGTTTGACTTGACTGCATTTCCACTGGAACTGCTTATTGTACTTGTAAAGTTTTTTGTGACTATGTAGTTGACATGGAGCCTTTGTAAAGGAGCATTTATGCTCAAAGGTACTCTCCGAAGTTTTCAATAAATAAAAAAATAAATAAATGTAAGGATTCAGTAAATGGCTGCAAGCCTCTTAAGAGATAATGTACTTGTTGGTTCCTAATCTGCAGTGGAAACTGGTTGCTTCAAACCTGCAATACACAGTAACTCTGCAGTAGTAGCACCCACTTGTTTCTTTAGGCTGTGAAACTTAAATCATCAGGGTTGTCAGATGCTGTTCAAATGAAATCCTGCTTCATCACCAAATACTGTTGTGTCTGAAGAAGAGCCATAGTATAGTCTCACTAAGCATGATTATTTTATTATTTTCTTAAGAGACACTAAAAATGTTGGCCAGAGAAGGTTTCTGGCAATTAAAACTGCATAGGTGAGTTGAGTTACCACTTAAGAACATTATATGCAGCTGGAACCTTATGATACTGAATTACCAGTTTTATCTGTTATACAAAATGAACTTCTTTTGGCCTCAGAATTAACCCCAACATTATAATTACTGTACTTTGATTATAGTAATAATTGTCTGATTGTGGAAGTGCATAGGGTAAGGTGTACAGCATACTGCATTCCTATCCTATTTATTGTTAATACAGTTTTTTCTCCATCTCCTGTGCATGTTTTTAACATTCCTTAGGCTCGTCTTGCCAGTCAGCTCCATCAGCCAATAACCAACTACTAACTTGTTGGTGTCAGACTCTGTGGCAGGTGGTCAGAGTTATTGCTGCATCATTCAGATAGTCAAGGAGTATGTTTTCATGTTTTGCAGCCAGCTCTCTACCCATCATGCATTTGATGGTATTGTTGTGGCCTGTGGTGGCCTCAGGCACCACAGTGGATCTCATGGGGGCACAGACTTTTGGCCTGCTGAGGGGTGGCTGCAGTGGTAGATGTAGCACCATCCCCTTCCTGGGCTGGGACATGCTGCTGTTGTCAGCTATTTGGAGGTTTGTTGCGATGTCTGCAGCTAGTCTATAATGCTACAGCCAGACTGATTATGGGCTTATGTTATAGAGATTAAATCAGGACAGTTCTGTGTGTACTGCACTGGCTGCCCATGCAGTGATGCATAACCCTCGGGATATCCATGATGACATATATATATAAAACATTCAAGGCTGTACATGGTTTGGGACAAAGACTACTTAAAAGGCCTCCTAGTTCCTTACCACCCAATTTGTCCCCTCTACCTTCCAATGTGGGCGTGCTGTTTGTCCCTTTTATCCACACTGTGACAATCTAGGGACAGATCTTTCTGTATTGTGGTGCCTGATCTCTGGAATACTTTGCCACAACACGTGAGATCTGCCTCCATGGTGGAGGCCTTTAAAACCTCCTTAAAAACATGTCTCATTCATAAAACATTTCCCTGGCTGTTCTACTTATTGCTCTAAACCGATGTTCAATTTGTAAACTGTTATTCATTGTTTTTAGCTGTCTAATTAATGTTTGTATTTACTAGCATTATCATTGTGAAGCACTCTGAGCCCAAAAACATTAAGCCATAGGGAAAGAGCGCTCTATAAGTAAAATTGCCTTGCCTGGCCTACTATTCCCAGCTTGGCTACCTGCTCTGCATGATTCAGGTTTGCTCTCAAACCCAGGTCAGTGGCACAGCAGTGCAGCTGGGCCCACAGGTGGTGCCACATTCTTGTACTACTTACATTTTTCATAACAGTTACTTGGGATCAATAGTTTATTTTCTCTTTTTCCAAATGGACCCTTAAACAGAAAATAGAAAATATATGCCTGTACAAGATAAGGAAGCTCATTAACCCTCCACAAAGAAAGCAGTCACAAACTCCAAAAGGGAAAACATTGGTCAGGAGGACAAGACTATAGTTCTATAAGGGGGTAAAGACAGAACAAATATTAACCACCAGACAGCTGAGTAGTCATTTGGCCAACTGCCTAATTCTACCCTAATTGAAGAGGGAGTGGCCTCCCCCCTTGCAAGATGGTCTTATAAGGGAAACAGAATTGCATTTTGTTGTGGATAGTGGGTAATAGTACAGTGAATTTAGTAGTCAAGTTGAGCAGATGAAATTAATCAAACCATCCTTCAGTCCCTGAGATAGGTTTCACCCATAAAGGAGGTGGGATACCAATGTCCATGGCATCACCCAGGATCATGCAACTGGTACCTGAAAATTGAATCAGGGCATGTTGCTGACTAAGGTTCTCACCCTTAACTGGGGATGTTAGGAGCAGAGGCCAGCAGAAAGGGCGACAGAGCATTCACGCAGACACTCTCCTCCTGGCGGATGGCTGAAACTCTGTCTGCCTTTGGAGTCACTCCTGGTAGTTGGCATGAGGTAGTGCACATGATGTGAGTGACCACACAGCAAGTGCCCTCCCGACACTGGATGCCATAGTGAACACATCTTGGGGAGATGGGTGGGGCAACAGAACAGAGAAAAAAGTGGCCAGCTCAGCTGCTCCAAGCAATGGCCTCCACACACCTGTGCCCCCCACCACATGACCCTGTTCAGAAGTGTGCAGTCTCCTCAGCCCTTGTCTGAAGAACCCTGAGGGGCTTCTCCCACCTATCAGGTGGACACAAAGCAGTTTCACCTCTCAGGAAGGGACACATCTGGAATTGGGGACAAGGTATAACAGTGGGATTCAGGGTGCATGTGTTTGCATTCACAGTGGGTTTACAAGGCAGAGGTATGGATTGATAGGAGGACCAGAAGGAGAAGAGCAGTGGGGCCACAGGATGGAGGTAAAAATGATGACACAAAAGAAATAAAGTAGGGCGTATCCAGGAATACGGAGCCATTTGGGCTTTGATGAATTTGAGCTTTACCTAGTTAATAGAAGAACTAACTCAGATATTAGACTGGGTGAGGTTGATGGGGATTCTTCAAATGCCATGTCAGAGGGTCTTGCAACTACAATACCTCCAGTACTCCTGTTAATACTAGAGTAAAACTAGGTACTGGAGACATTACAAACTCGCGCTGTCAGAGGGTCAGCTGTGGGGAGGAGGATCGAGTATCCAATGGACTGCTCTCCTCCTCTGGAGAGGGGGATGATGCAGAGACCAGCATTAGCCTGGTCCCTGGTGGTGGCTGGGTGTAAGGGTGCAGGGACCATAAAGGCATGGGATGGAGCATCAGGGGTCCAATGAATCAAACATGGGAACATGTCTGGTGCCATCATTGACTCAACTGCATGCTGTTCCAGTGGGAGGGACAGAACAAGTTAAAATTCCCAGTTGTCATGATGACTTCTGATCACCTGCATGCCCCACACCTGATGACCAGGCACTGCCACAGAACTGGATCAATTTTTCAGTAGGGATAGAGGACCCCACCACCCCCGCCAGAGGAGTAAGCCCTGGCAGAACATGCTGACAGGGTAAGTCCAGGGGATGTCAGGGTGATGATGCTAGGGTGGTCCACATGAAGGAGGCCATCTGGTTTGATGGTGACAAAGAGCACTAACTGCAAAAAAAGATATTGGAAAGAATAGAAACTGTCATTGTTGCTTAATCTATCAATACCTGTTCTTGGAAACGCTAACAAACATGCATTTATTGTGCACAGACATAGACAGTTAAAGAAAATAAGTATTGGAAATTAATACAGTGGGCCATAGCGTAAAAGTTCAGTAGAGGAATTATATTAACAAAATGCAGAAAACTAAAAAATGTCTAATCAAATGCATGAAATCAATAACAAGAATTTGCCAGATTGAAGAAGGTATGTATATAAACTCACATTCCAGTTATAGTGAATGGACAAAAGTGTAGAAAAAATTTGCAAAAATGGACCTACACAACTTTTAATAATCACCAAAGGCAAAATAGTAAGAATCCTTTTGCAGTAGGAGAAAATGGAGTAGTGCACCCACTCCAGAGGACAAAAAATAACTGGAGGCAAAAAATATATGAAATGTGCCTAACTTTAGTGCTCACAGTGGTGGCTATGCACTAAAATGTACAAAGTACGTGCAATTCGTGTATAAGTACCCTCTGCGACTACACGGGCCCATACAAGTGCAAAGTGCATGGTATTCATGACTGCAAGTACCTGCAGGGAACCTGTCTACAGCCACCCCCCTCAGCATACAAGACTGTGGGGGGGTGGATGGTTGTGGAGCAGTGGACACAGGCAGGCATCCAATCAGATGACTTTCCTGGGTCCCAGAGTGGATCCTTTGCACTAAGGGTGCAGGGGAGTGTGGGAAGGCACAAGTCCAGAAGTTTTAAAACTTCAGGCACTCACCTGGATGGCTGCCTCAAGCCTATCCTGGCAGCCTGTGGGGTGGGGGCAGCAGTGTGTAAAGGGACCTCATTGCTGATATACCCTATCAGTAACCATTGGAGGTGTGTGTCACAATACCACTTCCATGGGGTGGGATTCTCTGCGTCACAGTGAATCCCTCTTGTGATGGGGGGATGGGGTCAGGGATACCCTTTCTTTGTGTGAGGGGATACAAATACAGTCTTGAGTCTGTGTTCCTGGGATAGAACTCCCTTGGCACCTGCACCACAAACCAGAAAAGCCACAGGCATGTATAGGCTTTGGAGGGGGGCATATACACCCTATTATGTGTCTTTCCAAAGAAATGTAGCACTCGATTCAACCCCCCACAGGCTCCTCTTGAGAGCCTTCATATTTCCTCCCCTCCTTTCATCACAAAGTCCCTAATGGTACTTCACTTTTGGTAGTGTTAGGCCTTAAAACAGTCACACAGATGTGGTATCGTTTAAACAACTCTTACCAAGGCAACCCACACAACAGACATAGGCAGAATTATTCTTAAAAAAAGCCAAGAGCTTTATTAGTTAAATGAATGAATGCAGTAAATAACATAAAGACAAATAATTGTTGACATTGGTTACAAGGTATTGAAAATAAATGGAAAATATACATACAAACCTACACTTTAAAACTCTTGAGATTGAAAGTCTACTTTAAGTCCTTAGTGATGAAGTTTGAAGAACTAGGTCTTTACAAAGGCAGATGAAAATCTTGGTTCTTGATAGTGCAGAAGAATTCTTGAAGAAAGTGTCTCTGCTCTCCTAAGCAGATAGAGAGGGTCCCAAACGCAAGAATGGGAAGGCTTCAAGCAAAAAGGCAAAAGTTAAAAAGGCTGGAATACCTCTCTGTATCTTGGTTTTAAGGGGTTCCCAAAGAGGCAGGTCCAGTGGATAGTGGCTGCCCTGTGATTGGCTATAATTCTGTTTCTATGGTTGCCCAACCAATCTGGGTTTAGTATTTCATTACAATATCACAGATATGAGGTTCTTAATATAAGAAAAAAAGACTCAGATGTCAGCCAGCTCAAACCAGATTTCTAAAGGAATATTCCAGCATTCTTGCTAGGAGATAACTGAAGTTAAACTGTACTCAGTACAGTAGTTTACTTAAATGGTAGCCCATTTATTGGTAATGAGATTAGCTGAGAGTAGACCTGGCTGGCAGTATAGCCTAGAAGTTAGAGGAATGAGGTGTGAATGAGCTTGATACATCCAGCAGACCAGACCTGAGTTTGATTCTCAGAACCTCCACTTGCATACTGTGTGACTCTGAGCAAGTCACTTAACTGCCCAGTGCTCCCAGGTCACCCCTGAAAACAGGCACTTGTGCCTAGTGGGCCTTACCTGGTTACCAAAGACTAAAAACAAAACAAAAAAAACAATGGAAAGGTAGATGAAGAGGCACCAGATGGCACTGGGGTCCATCAAGACACAAATGGACCTGCCTGCTGGCCAGCTCTGCTTAATTAGTCTTTTGTCTCTTTTTAGATAATTTAATTAATGCTAGCCTCTGCTAGCAGAAAACTGATTTTTTCTGTAGTACACAGTGCAGGAAGGCAGCAGTGAAAGCCAACAAGATGCTGGGCTGTATAGCAAGGGGGATCTCCTCTAGAAGTAGTGAGATGATCCTTCCCTTGTACAGGTCACTCATCAGGCCACACCTGGAATACTGCATGCAGTACTGGCACCCATTCCTGAAGAAGGACATCAGACTGTTGGAGGGGTGCAGCACAGAGTGACTAGGATGATCCAGGGCTTGGAGTGGAAGTCCTATGAAGGGAGATTGAACATACTTAACATGTATTCACTGGAGTAGAGGAGAGATAGGGGAGATATGATTGAGACCTTTAAGCACCAGAAGGAGATAAACAAGGCTAATACAGGAGAGATATTCTGGATCAGAATAGGGATGAATACTAGAAGGCATCTAGTGAGGTTGGAAGGGGGAAAATTCAGGAGGGAAATCAGGAGACATTACTTTACAGAGAGGGTGGTAAACACATGGAACACTACCTGAGGAGGAGGTTTCCTGTAGGACGGTGGGCTGCTTCAAGAGGGGATGGGACAGAGTGAGGGGGGAAGGACTGCGAGGGAGGGTGGGAAGGCTGAGGCAGCTGCAAGGTGAGGGGCTAGCCGCACAATTGAGCAGACTTGATAGACCATTTGGCCTGTTTATGCTGGAATTTTGTATGTTTGTATGTAGTAACAAGAAAATCACATCAGTCTACAGGCCCATGGTCTGTACCCATGATCCCTTGCACTTGCATTGGGCCAGTATGGCATTCTCTAATACATTTCTCACATAAAAATTGTATAAAACATGCCCAAAACAATAAGGTATGGTCTTGTCTCACCACAGGGTGCACAGATACTTATGGCAGGGTTCCCCATGGCATACTATTTTATGCCCTATCCCAGCACTCTGCACCTTAGTGAATCACGTGGAGTGCAGGCGCACTTCCGGGCGCACCCCCGGACCGCCCATGGCACGTAGCTGCTTGGGTGGCCAGGGATCTGGTTCACAACTGGCTAGTGCACCACTAGTGAATGCTGCTGGAGGTCTGCCAGACCCCTGCTGTACAGCATTCACATGTAGGGTTACTTACGCACCTCAGATATGTGGTGCATAGGTAATCCGCACTTTCCTGCACAGAGCCCAATATGCATACATATCCAAGCTGTGGACCACGATATATGCAAACTCCTGATGACAACACTGAATGCAGCTAACATTTTGCCTAGAATGCACCTGGGCTGTCAGAGGTGACATTCAGGTGTGTTCATAACCCTTATGAATCCAACAGTTAAAGTGATATACAGCACCATTCAAATTAATTTATAATTAAAGTGCTCATACTTATTTATAACAAAATTAGTGCACTTGAAAATGTCAAGAAGTACATTAGATTATCAAAGATTATGAAACTTAACCAGGAAATACAGACTAGGCAATCTTTCTAAAAAAAATGTTGATGATTATTAAAAAAGTCCAGTATAGCAGCTCATTGGTCCGTATGTCCTGTAGCAGCATATTTTCTTTTCTCAAGTGGATATTTCATCCCCACTTTGGTGTGGCACAGCTTTCAGTATATGAAAAATAGTAATCATAATATCGCAAACACATACTCTGTGTCATTGTTAATTTTATTATTTATTTTATTTCATATTTGCCTTTAGGTAAAAAAAAATCCCCAATAAAGATATTGGGCAGGATTTTCAAAAGGTATAATGCAGTCACAGTTTCTAATTTCAGATACAGCTTGTGTTATACTATATGGGTCAAAATGTCTGAGTGCTAGTTTAAAATGGTATAATGCCTTTGCAGCAGTCGCCTCAGTGTACAGCGAAGAAAGATGATGAAGGCGTAAGTTACTTGACACAAGCCTCATTTCCAGAGCACACCTTTTAGGTGGTCTAACTTTCAAGTATAACTTGCAAAGCTGCATCAGAATTGTGATGAGAGTGCAGCTCATCAGCGCAGTGGTAGTGTTACTGCTCTTGACAGCAGTGACCCAGGTTTGGGAATGAACTCTGGGTTTCTGGAGGGCTGACTGAGAGACAGAGAGTAGCATCCTAGAGGACACTCAACCTCTTGGAGAGGAAGAGCTGACTGTGTCGCTGCATGGATGCTTCCTGTGGTAGCATGGAAGGTGCAGTTTTCATAGCCAGCAGGGGAGTGTGGAGCTGGCATGGATCATGCATGTGCATGCTCGTTGATTGCATCTCTGTGCACTGTCACACTGCTGACTTCAAGGGAGAGGGACCATAAAATGAGATTAGTCCTGGCAGGGCTACAGGATGACGCTGGTACCTCGTGGACCCTGCATACACTGATCAGACTCTCCTCTCACTTGCAGATTCAGTCTCCACCAGGGCATGGTCAACCCCAATGGCCTCACCATGTGGGGCATGCCATGAGTTTACTAAGGATGAGATGCCACAACCTTCTTACAACCTCCTGAGGTTGCTTATAGTCCTTTCTAACTAGTTAACTCTTTGTCCATACTGGCAAGATCCCACGTTTGTGTATCCTTGCTCCATGCCCTCACCTCTCCAAATATAATGTGTTCTGGCTGTATCTGTTTGGTATAAGTTGTTTTTTTACCTTATATCATGATATATAATCATGCTTATATAATATATATTAGTGTTTTTTCACTGAAATAAAAATTCTATCACTCTCACAGAACCCTAACTGGCCAGATACATTTTTTATCTCCATAGTAAGGTATGTAATTGAATTTATTTAGCTGCTAGAGTATGTCATATACTGATCCTAATTCAACCATCTGTGACTCATACTCCTTACAGCCCTATGTTCCTGCCAGCATGAGGAATCAGTACTTTTACTTTCAGCACAAAATGATAATGTTTACTGTATAAACTGCACATTTGATGTGCATTTATGTGATATGGAATTTATCTTTACTTGTGGTCAGTGACCTCTTTTGACCTCACCTGTGGCTTCATCACTCATGAAAGTCATGAGGTCACTGACCACTCATGAAGACACAGAACATTAGTTTTGTTGCCGTATTGGTCCTTGTGAAAAAAAGATACTGGAAAAAAGAGATGATTTGGTACATTTTATTGGACCAACATAGATGTTATAAAAGAAAACAGGGTAAGCAGCACCTGTTTTCTTTTGTAACATCTATGCTGGTCCAATAAAAGGTATCACATGATCTCTTTTTTCCTGTATATTTTTTCAATCATATTAATTTAATATCACATAAAGGTACATCACGTATCCCCTATATCTCTTATTGTGTTACCTATACCTAGTCAGTTATTGTTAGTCAATGCAACGTCTAGTGCTGCTGCTTAACTGCCCCTCCAGGACTCACTTGAAAACTAGGCACTAGCCTAAATGTGGACATTCACATTCAGTGTCAGTGGCTTAGCAGGTAGCACACTCACCTGTGAGGCTGGGAGATCAGAAGGCTGTGGGTTCTATCTCCACACCAGGCACTTGGGTTAAATTCCTATACTAACACCATAGTGTAGCATGAGGGGGGTGCTGCACTCCTGAGGTGCCATCTTTCAGATGAGATGTTAAACTAAGGTCCCATCTGCTTGTTCTGGTGGATGTTAAACATCCCATGGCACTTCTTGGAAAGAGTAGGGGAATTTTTATCGTAACTTAAAAGAAAAATACATACATAATAGTATTACTTTACACAAAGTCATCATCACAAAGAATGGTAAATATAGATAAGTATTGCATCATACATTAAATACACAATTGCATTTTCATAGCTCCAAAACTTATTTGGGAATGTAAAATACAACCCCCGCACTAAAAGAGTTGGGGAACTTTTCTTGCAATTTCCAAATATTAAACAGGCCATGTTATTAAATACAGAAGAGTCCATATACATAAACAAATTATAACAATAAAATAAGTATTGCATTATACATTCGTATTGGAACTATAACTTGTAAGTTAATCAAATCCTATATTTTATTTATTTTTTCTAGGATTACAAATACCTTTGAGCCGAGGCTCTTTTACAAAGGTTCCACGTCATTGGTACAATTGAGACAATCATAAGCAAAGATGACAGTTTATAAAATTAAAAAAAAAACACATAGTCTTGTAGATGAAAAAAGAACAATAAAGTGAAACTTTGGGGAGGGGAAAGGGAAAGGAGGAGGGTGAAATCAGGGATACTAAGTGGATAGGAGAAAAGGGGAGGTAGGTTGGAGGGGACAGAGAGAGGAGAGGTGGAAGGCAGATAAGAATAGAGGTAGTACAGCCGGGTGGCATTTGTCATGGGCCAGCAGGGGAAGTGAAGATGGGGGGGGGGGATGCTGGCAAAGTGCACAAGTAGATGTGGATCCAAAAGGGCATCTTCAGCTATGGAACCAAAAGACATGTTTAGCCACAACAGTCACAGAGGTTGGAGGCAGTGAGTGTTAGGCTGAGACGAGTCTTAAAAGTGCTGAGCGATAGTGAGGATATATATATAATAAGGAAAACTTAAAAAAGTAAAGAAAATAAGTATTAATGCATACTACCATGCTTATCAAATATTGAATGCATTCAATAAAAATCAGAACTCCTAAGTATACGAAACCATATGCCCTTAATGAATTACTGCATGTTAAAAATTCTTCCCCTCTCCCTTTCCTTACTAAAGGAGTAGGTGAATTTTTAATATGCTAATCAAACAAAGAAACATAATATTACATGTAATATTTACATGAAAAATTATATATCAATCAAAAGAAAGGAAATTACACTAATTCAATTTAAAATGACTATTTGTCCATGCTCTTTATTTGTCATTTTTCCCTCCATCTTCTTTCCAACAAGTTAAAAAAAGTTTGCCAGTGTAAATAAAAAACATTCAAATTTCAGTTATATGAAATGTGAGATGCTTTGAGGAGGCAGATTTTTCCACCACTCCCTAAATATTTGATTTGGGAAATTCTTATGTTCTTTCTCTCTAATGTCCTTTAGCATCAGCATTATCTGTAAAAAAAGTTGTTCTTGTAATGGAAAAAATTGTTGTAATGATCACCTAAAACAAGATTGCTGTATGCAGTATTTAAAGCATATTAAAATAAGTCTGACTGTACTGGGGTGGAATTGCTTCCATTGTGAAGGAATGATTCCTAATAACAGAGCGTCAGGTGGAATGTTATAAAAGGGTCTCCACCCCCATTTCTTTTTAACCGCTTGCCAGAAAGTGGTAATGTAGGGATACTCAAAGAAAAGGTGATGTATGGTTTCTGGTGTGTTTGTACAAGATGATCTAGGACATTTACATTCACTTTTATCTATTTGTTTTAGATTATTTTTGACATTAAGTTTCTGATGGGCACGCAACCATAACACATCCCATATATGAGGGGGAGTCCTAGGGTCCATCAGGGTGTAGTGTATCTCAAGGGTTTGTAGTTTTGGTTTAGAAAGAAAAGTGGGAGTTTGTGAGTACCAGGTTACTAACATAAATCATAAAAGGTCTTTCTGGACATAGTTAAAAGTGAGTGTTTGGTCACTTTCCATAGTTTTAGTTTGGAGAAGCAGTGCAACAAATGTTGGGGTAAATGCTGAATAAGTATCTGCTTAGGTATTGCTAATTTCATGGCCCAGTCCTAAAGTATAGTGTTTATATGAACTAATAACCAAGCTGTACATAAGGTTAGTTTTTGTAATACCACTGGCTGTATGTTTGCATAACAGAAAATGCTAGAAAAAACCTAAAGGGATAATCATGTTTAAACCCCCTTTGGAAATTGATAAATAAGTCAGTGCCCTTTTAACTGGGTTTAATCTACTGCCCCATAAACAAAGAAAAAAAAAACAACTATAAAGTTTTGTTTCTAGATGCTTAGGTGAGAAAAAATGTGGCTGAGGTGCAAAAACATAGGTATTAGAAAAGATTTTATAAGATAAATACGCTTTTTTTTGCTCATTTTCTGTTTGTTCCATATTTTGACTTTTTCAGTGGCTATGTTTAAAGTCTGTTCCCAATTTAAAGTGGTCAAGTCTCCCAGACCAAAGTAAAGTCCCAAAATGTTTTGGAGTGTATTAAAAACTGATATGTTCATTACAGAATCCATAGCTAAGTCATCTGTACCTATAGGCAAATATATACTTTTTTCATAATTCAATCTCGTTCCAAACACCAATTCATATTTTACTAATAATTCTCTTGTGGGTTGAACAAATTGTGTGTCAGCTAGTATTAAAATCAAATTGTCTGCATATGACAGAGTCTTAATTTCCGGATCTTGACTAGAGACTGACAAGCCATTTATGCATACATTGTTATGAATGGCCTTAATTAAAGGATCCAATGTCAGAATATACAATGCTGGACTCATGGGACAGCCCTGCCTCACTCCTATTTTTATATCACATTTCTGTCCTACCCAGTCATTGATGTATGGATATACCAAGGCTGGAGCATAGCATTTCTGTATCCAATTTATAAATGATTCAGGGAAGCCATAACTATGTAAACATGACCATAAACAGGGGTGTATTACAGAGTCAAATGCCTTTGATTGATCAAGGCATAGCATGTGTCCTGAGACTTCACCTTCTGGTCCTTTAGCCATCATTTCCCTAATCAGAATTAACCCATCTTTTCTTCCTGGGACAGAGCGAACTTGTGAAGCATGTATAATGTGGGGGAAGGCTAATGATAGTCTATTGCTAAGAAGTTTCATGAGAATTTTGAAATCACAGTTTAACAAAGAGATTGGTCTCCAGTTTTGCAGCATAGCTTTGTTTCCTTTTTTATATATAATATTATTAATCCTGGTTTTAATCTGAGTGATTTGTGTGGAGTAAGCTGTATTAGTGGTAATTTATGAGAATATTAGAGAGTATAGGTTCTGACATAAAGTATTATATGTCTGAGTTTTCTGCATCCCTTTCAATTGACCTGTAATTTTAAGAAAATCTGGAAAGTCTGTTTTGGTGTCCAACCACTAATTAACTGGTGTGTTGTACAAAAAACCCACTGATTTTCTAGCAGCAATGACGTGTTGTAAACCTTGGAGTATATTCTGATCTTTCAATAAGGTTGTTTTCAGTTTCCAATAGCCTTTGCCAGTATTTGCTTTTTAATAATTTGCTAGAGTTATTTCTAATAAGTCATGATCTGATGTAGGTACTATTTGAGTGTGAATCAAAAGTAGTAGTAAAGTTGGGGAAATTAAAAAAATAATCTATGCGTGATAATAATTTGCTTCTAGGAAATGTGTGTGCAGGTTTTGTTTGCATTTTTGAAACACTATCTACTAATCCAGTATGCAATAGTAATTGATTAAGGAAAAGAGTATCACAAAAATGTTTTTTTGTCTGTAAACCTGTGTCTGAGGGTAGTCTACCACAATTAAAATCTCCTGCAAAAATTATTTATCTGGAAGTAAACAGATAAGTTTGAATGGCTTTAAATAAGTCTATTCTCCCTGCTTTGGTTTGCTCTGCATATGTATTAAAAAGCCTAAAATCAGTTTTATGAAAGGTTATGTCTTCTAACAAGGCTTGCACAGGACAGATGTCCACTAATTGTAATGTTCATATTTTCATTATTTATACCAATTCCTAGGCCACAACATTGATCTTCTTCAATGGACCAGACACTGTGACCCCAATACCAATAAGTTTTAGCCATTATTATTTCCTTCATTGTGTGGAATCTGGTGTCCTGTAAGAAAACTAAATCATAATAATTCTTTTCAAAAATAACAAAAGTTGCTCCTCTTTTTCTCTCAGACGTAATGCTACTTGTGTTCAAAGAAGCAATTTTTAAACTATATAAGTCCATGAGAAAGAGAGGTAATCAAATGTCTTTTAAGGGTCTTTCTTTTTCTTCTTTTTTTTTTGCATCTGCTCTTGTTTTCCATTGTTTCCCTGTGTCAGGTTTAGGGTCAGATTTTTCTGGCTCTTCAGTGTCAGAGGGCATTTCCACATGAGATGAGGAGACTGAAATGGAGTCCGATTCATCTTCCGTTTCTGTTTCTCCCCACTGGAGAGCAGCATATTGGTTCATCAACAGGACTGGTTCAGTTTCCATATTTTGTATGGTGAGAGTTTTGTTTTTCCCATGGGAAACAATCTAGAATTCTTCTTCATCCACTGGGGGGGAAGGGGTGGAGGGGGGCATCAGTACTCAAGGAGGCTGATTCCTGCTGTCTGGTGGATTTTCATCCGGTTGTTCTACACTTAAGTCTGGGTTTGCTCGGGGGGAGGGGCTTTCCATATGCATTGTTGGAGGGGTGTCATATCTCCTCCTACTCATGGGTACTCTATGTTGAGTATGCGCTGCTTTATTTATATAAAAGTCCTGGTCTGCATTATCTGCATTAGTGTTGTGTGTTGCCCAGGGACATGTGAACACATTACCTTCCTCCTCACATAGGCTGCATTTCGGTGTGACTGTGCAATGGTATCCTGCATGCCCCATCAATCCACGCACAGATCATATCATTTTCTCACAATGTGTACTGATGTGTCTAAAGGAGCTACATTTAAAGCATGCATGTGGCTGTACATGATAAAAGATTATTCCCTTGTCTCTTCCCAGGAAAAAACAATTAGGTAAGTGCTCAATGCCCTGTAATGTATTTCTCAACTTGATTTTAAATTTCCATCCTCCTGTCCAGGAAGCTTCCAGATTGATAACGGGTTCAGGTGTACCTTGAATATCACATCTCTTCTCCAACCAATACATGCTATCTGTTAGGTTCACTTCTTCATTCCTAAAAAGGATTGTCACTATTTTTATTGTAGGTTTTGTCAAAAGGATGGCCTGAAAATGAGCCCAGATATCATCATTTTTCTGTGCAGAATGTAGTACCCAGAATTTATTCAGCAATTCTTCAGATCTAAAACTAACGTCATAGGTCATTTTGCCTGTGGCATGAATCAGAGCATATACTTCGGATTGCAAAAAACACATTTTTTGTTTAATTATTTATTTCCTACAAAAAACCTGTCTGGTGGAGATTGCATTCCCCCCAAATATCTTAATCTTTATTTAGCATGTCTCCGTTTAGCATTTTCTATGGGTTTCTGAAGTAAGTTGGCAAATGGCTCAGTCAGGGAGCCCAAAACCACAGTAGCCTCTGTTTGTAAAAGTTCTGGAGCCTCAGGTACCTCATTATTATCATTCGTGTTTACAGTCTGAGCTTCATAAAAAAATTTCTCCTTCAGGATCGATAGGTAAAAGTAAGGGGTTACCTGACTGATGTTGGTGGTTGGAGTTATCGTTTTTCTGAGTCCCATCAGCAATATTAGTTTCCTGCCCATGTGAATCAGTTTGGCTAGTAGGATGTAAGGGTTTTTCTATGACTTGCTCTGTGGACTCTTGTTGTAGATTAGGCAGTACTGTGGGCCTCCACTCGGGTGTGCCAGGCAAAGGAATATCAGGGTCTGGTAGCCAAGTACCATTTGGAGTCTGTTTCCATCCAGCAGATTCTAAGGCAGTTTTGGGCAACCATTTTGAACTTGTGGAAGCCTCTTTACCTTTGGCAGGTTCTGAGGTTCGATCTGGGACCTCACTGGAAGCGTCAAACTGAAAAACTTGCTGTATGGTCGATTTCTTTCCTACAACTGCAGGAAAAGAATTAATCAGGTGTTTTCACTTTTTTTCCTCTTTGAGTTTATTTTTCTCCACAGATTATTCTTTTTCCACATTATGGAAACATTCCTGAAGTTTTTGTTTCTTTTTCTCCATTGTTTTTCTCAAAGCTTTTTTAGCAGGGGCAATTGCTTCTTCCTCCAGTATGTCCATATTTTCTTGCAAAATAATGCCCTTTTCTACATCATCCGCTGACATAGGACAACTAGGAGTGCCCTCAGTTTGCACAATGTTGTGCTTCATGCTGCATCCTCCTCTGTCCAGCTTCAAACTGGGCTCCTCAATCCTTGCTCACAGAAAGCAAAGCCCCCTGGTGCAAGACTAAGGGAATTTTATTGAAAATTGGAGTTCATTACAATCAGTCACAAAGTATGTACAAAACGTAAACAAATTCATTCTTTAAAAGAAAAAAACATTAAAGAATAGCATTCAAAAAGAACATAATGTGGAACAATGGTTACAATAACACATACATACATTAAATAATATCTAAACACACCAGGTATCTCAGTGCAACCTTAAATGTTTTCCTTTTTCAGCAGGGAAACAAACCATGTCCAGCTGCATAATCCTGGTCAAAGCATGCCTAATATTAAATAACAATTCGATATGTGAAATCAATTTCTGCTGAAAGACAAACACAAACCTGCCATATGTAATATCTGATTATGACTAAAACAATGAATATAGTATCTGTGTGATACCTAGTGAAAGAGTGGTCTGAGGGACTGTAAATCAAAGTTTGATAATCTAAAGAAGAAAAGCAAGGCTCTTCCCATGTGTCCGCAAGAAAATCCCAAAAAGGTTGGATATATCCACATGACAAGAAGAGATGCTGTTGGGTTTCCAAAACTTGACCACATGCTACTCTTGGGCAGTACTGATCTGACAGCTGCTTATGCTTGTTATTTGCTTTTACACTAAGCCTGCCATGGGTACATAACCAAGTGCAGTCCCATGGAAAGGGGGGAATTCTTTGGTTGTTCAATTGAGCAGAACTGAGTTTTTTAAGGATACAGAACATTCTGGGAAGCTAATTTCTGACTAACATTCAGATTTTAAAATTAGTTTATAAACTGCTTTCCTATACAGAGTTACAAAGAAGACTTCAATGACAATTTAATACTATCTAATCCGTACTGTGGGACAGATAATTTGAACAATAGCCTAGGGTTTTTACTGTCCCACACAGGGAGGCATGGCTTAAGCCAAGACTTTACAAAACCCTTCCAGGCCCTGCTCCCTGGTTCCATAGCTAATCTGAAATTATAGGATAAAAATATACTAAAATAAAAAGCAAGCGGGTGTACCCTTGTGTACAGGTCGGTAAGTAAATTGTTCAGCTGAGACCTCCAAAATGTTTGAAAGAAAATGCTGTATAAACTTGTAACTATTCCCTGAGAGGGAGGGAAAAGATAAATATAAAAATACTGGGATCAGTAATGTTTTTATCAACAGAACTCTTTTTTTCTTAGAAATTGTTTGACCTTTCCAACTATTAACCAACCTAGTCTCATGCACCATCCTTTTTTCCCAGTTAAGGGTCAGTATGTCTCCTGGCCCACACTCAATACTCAGAATCGAGAGGGGAAGATTAGAGATTGTGATCCCTGCTAACCGTCCTGCAGTGGGCAAGGGGTTGGACCCAATAGTAACTCCTTTACTTTTCTCTATATTAATTTTTGAACCAGAAATTACTGAATAGGTGGACAACACTTATGATATGGCTGCAGAAGAAACATTAGGGTCAACTACTAAAACTAGATCATCTGCATAGGCCAATGCTTTAATTGGGGGAACATTTGGATAGACAATAAGGCTAGTAATGTCAGTATTGGCCATGAGCATACAAATAAGTATATCTATACTGAATGTGTAAAGCAGGGGACTAAGTGGGCATCCTTGCTGCACTATTCTACAAACTTTAATTTTCCTCCCAAACCAGCCATTAACATTAGGTATGATAGTGGTTCCACCATACATATTGCTGATCCAGGACACAAAGGTGTTAGGTATTCCAAAGGCCTCAAGGGTGGCAAACAGAAATTGGTGAAAGAGCCTATCAAAGGCCTTCTCTTGATCCAGCCCAAGTACCAAACTCTGAAGTTTATCCTGCTCCCCCTGAATAATATTGTCTTTAATATTATTAGATTGTCCTGTTGCCTTCTTCCTAGGATAGCACAGGTTTGACAGGGGCTGAGAAGATGTTGCACTACTCTAGATAATCTAGCTAACAGAATTCTACTTAATATTTTAAGGTCTGTATTTAGTAAACTTAAAGGGTACCAATTGCCTATTTCATTCTTGGGTCCCTTTTTATGCAGTAGCACTAATATAGCTTCCTACATAGAGGGGGCATAGTTAGAAGAGTGCAATATATAGTTAAACAAAATGACTAAGGTTGGGGCAAGATAATCACAAAAGGTTTTAAAAAATCTGGACCCTAGTCCATCTAACCCCGGGGCCAAGTGTAGTGGCAGTTTTGAGATGGCAATTTTAACTTCATCCAGAGACACATCAGCTACTAAATGCTCTGTGTCCTGTGCAGTAACTCTGAAGAGGCTAATAGTCTCTGAGTATCTATTACCTGAGGGGAATTACTAAACCAATTTTCTGTATGTGCTTCAACTACTGAAAAAAGGTCCTGAGGATTATGTACCAGTTGTCCTGAGGGGGAGACAAGCTCTGTGAGAATCCTATTTTCCACCCTTTTCTTGCACTCCTTATACGGGTCTAAAGAGTTTTTTTTGTACTTTGGTGCCAAATTGCAGTTCTTGATTTAGGGATTTGGCCCTAGTGTACTGAATGTCAGACATTTGTTTCTTAGTGTTATTAATCAGTTCCCCATAATCTATGGAGGAAATTTCTGTCTGTGAAATGAGGTGCTGAAGATGGTGCCTTAAACACAAATAGTGCATGTATTCTTTGTTGGAAAGATAGCTTGCCCTTTGCTGGAACAATGTCTGCCAAGGCTTTTTAGTGTCTTCCCACCAATCAAGGATGGAGTCACAAAGTTCAGATACTGAAAGCCTAGCCGCCCAATCTTGTGCCCTCATTTTTTCATTTTAGGGTCATCTAGTAAGGCTTCATTAAGTCTCCACTTTTTTTCCTACAGCGTGGTGCATTGTCCCACATTACATGCATGTTGATAGCCATGTGATCAGAAAATTCACTTTGGTGGGTGAAAATGCTGTCGACCTCTAACACAGAAGACAAAAATATGTAATCTGTGTGGGTTTTAATGGTACCCCTGAAATAGGTGTACCACCCCCTAGTGGGATGCAGCTTCCTATATGCATCAGTTAATCCAGATGTATTCAGGATCTGTTTCAGTGTTGTCGAGTCGAAAAATAATTTTGAATTCTGGAGGCCTCTGTCAGATGTGGACAAACCACAATTAAAATCTCCTAACCATATGAGAAGTCTAGATGAATGGAGGTAGGGCTGGATTTCCTTAAATAAGTTAACCTTTTGTGCCTTTGTCTGTGGGGCATATATGGCAATGAAGCAAAATCTTTCAGAGTTATAAGAGATATCCACGAGCAGAGCCCTGCCTGGATGTGTATCAATCAATCTAGAAACTTTGATAAGAGGATTCTCTAGAAGGATTCCAACACCATCACAGGTGTCAGTGCCAGTGGACCAAAAAACAGATCTGACAGTCCAGGCTTTAGAAGCTTGTTGTAGCTCGAAATTTGTTTTAAGCCAAGTGTCTTGAAGACACACAATATCACTATGAAAATTTCTTAAAGAATGTAATGCACCTAATTGTTTCTTATGGCCTTTTACACTATTTATGTTGAGTGTCATTATAGTTATACAGTGCATTAGAAAAGGAAAGAGAGGGGAGGACTTACTCACAAGAGCTACTGGAGAACAAGTCATGCAGGCCTAGAAGATCTACACTGCCTTGTTCATTTAGCAATCGAGTCCCCATCACTACTTTCGGTGTCTGTAGTAGAAGCCACTGAAGAGGAGTCTGTGCCATCTCCATCTGACTCCTCATCTGTTCCCTCCGGGGCACAGGGTGCATACTTGTTTCCTGCCAGAGGAGGAACAGAGGGAGCAGTATGCACAGGCCCTGTTTGGTTTGATTTTTGGGTTACAGCTTTCCCTTTTCTTGTTCTTTTTTTTGTGCCACAATTTTGAAGGGCAGATCCTTCTCACTGGGGGGGGGAGGGGGGCATTTCCCTTCTCTCATTCAAAATGTCTTCCTGCTGCACAGGGACTCCCAAAGCCTTTTCTTCAGGATCTAGAACTGGGGTGGGATCTACTGGTTCCTGTCCAAGGGGGGCCCGAATTTTCAGGAGGTTCTGGGGTTTCTTCTGTATTATTAGCTAGGTCAGCTATCCATTTAGATTGCTGATGTTGGGCAAGGTTGATTAGGCCCTCATGCGAATGACAATCTTATCTGTTGTGAGATGCCCATGGGCAACGCCCATAGGCATGTTCTGTCTGCTCACAGAGGTTACATTTGAACAGGCTTAAACAGTCAATAGCCTTATGCCCAAGTTCTAAGCAGTGGCTGCACCCAGAGGTGTCACAGGCTGAGCTGAGGTGGGCCCTGGACCCACACTTGAAACAGGACCGGGGCTGTCCGCTGTAAAAAATGGATCCTCTATCCTTTCCTAAGTAAAAGGAGTTAAGCAGATGTACAGGGCCTGAATTTGTGGAAAAAGGTTTAACCTTAACCCTCCAGCTCCCATCCCATATTTGTTCACTGGCCAAGTTGGGTGAGGGTTTCCCCAATATTTTGCATTTTTGTCTTAGCCAGAATAGAATGTCCTCTATGCTGACTCCCTTGTTTTTAAACATAACAGTGATGGATTTTACTAAGGGTCTTGTCAAAGGGATAGCATGGAATGGGATCAAGATAGGCTTATTTTTCTTGGTGTGGTACTGGGGCCAGACATGATCAAGGCTGGAGACATTTTTGAAACTTATATCAAAATTGCCATTTCCTAAAGAAATAAGGGCAAAAACTTCTGAGGAGAACTTCATGGAGGACGTTAACAGATTTTTTTGCAATAAAAACCCTATCCGGGGTTTTTTCTAACCCACCCTTATACAGGAGCCTAACAGTGTTTCGTCTAGGGGCAGTTCACCTTTGTTAGCAAAAAGGTCAGATAGTTTAAACATTGGTTCTAACTGTATGTTACCCCTCTCATTTTGTAATATTTCCTCACTGGGACCTAGACACATTGGGACACCTTCATCCTGTAATTCTGTGTTTCTTAAAGGGTCAGGGAGAAATATTTTCAACAACATTTTTACTCTTAATAACATTAGAAATGACAGTAATATTAGAAAAGTCATTACCCCGGGGTGCATTGGAGCTCTGTTCCTGCATATTGTTGGTGGCCACTACAGCTGAAACATCCAAGGGCATTTTCTGATAAGAGGGGTTCTTAGGGTCTGAAGTCCAACGTGTGGACACTGTTTGAGTCCATCCAGCATTTTTAATGCTTTTTGACTCCCGACGATTGATACTGGTGCTTGGTGTAACATGTTCCTTTAACGGAGATTCTGGAGTGCACGAACCCCAATCCTTGGTGTGCTGCTGGTCCATAAAAGAGTAACTGATTTCGGCTGTATCTGAAGAAGTATGCCCAGCTTGCATGTCATAGGCCTGTCTCCCATGGCCCAGTCTTGACTTCACTGTTTAATTTGAGGCTTTCTTTGCTGTTGGCACACAGGATGACGCCCGTCTTCACTGCCAGCCACAGAAAGAGCATCTCCCAGTGTTTCTAGAATGAGCATCACTGCTGGGGGAGGAGGGGCCTCCACAACATCAGGTTGAGAATTTAGAGCTGAATGACTCATTGCTTTACTGACAGCAGTGTCTTAAAGACTGACAGCCGCTTGTTCTGATAGTTGTTTTTTTTCAGTTCTGTGTCTAATTCCAGTGCTTTTGCCAGTATTACTTTTTTCTGTTGCTTTAACCACAGCTATTTCTCAGCACTGTTCCTGTATTAAGAAAGGACTTACAGGCCTAGGAGACTGTGAAACTGAATTCAAATCAATGCTTGCCTCATTTTTTGTAGGAATAAAGATGTTATTCCCCAACATCAAATTTTCATTCTCCAAAAAAGTCACACTAGCTAAATCTGTGTCAATTACCTCATGAGTAGACACAGCAGGGGTGGGCCTGCTCCCCAGGCTTCTCCACATCCATCCTGTCCTCCTCCTTCAGTGGGACTGCTCACACTCTGTTCACAGGTAGTCAAGCCCCCCCTGTAGGCAGAGTAGGGGAATTTCCCTGGTGCCCTGGTCAAATCCTCCCCATTCACTAAAATACCACCAACAGCTTAATCTGGTTCAAGGTCAGTTGGCATTCATCGGTACTGTATTCCCCCCTCCCCCCGAGTCATACCTGAAAATAGGCAATAATTTGTCACGTGTACTTACCCAGTCAACAAAAACTACAATAAATAAATAAATCCTAGAGTGCATAATTATTAACAAACTAATAAATAAATTAATCAGTATTAGCAAACCTATTACCAGAGGTAATAGGGGAACCACCACCACTAAGAAATTAGGTACTTCTGTTCTAGATTTTGCATATTTTGGTATCATCTGCAAAAAGGTGCACCTTTCTGTGAGCTTTCTTTTATTTTGGACACTGGAAATAGATATGACATATTATACAATCAAAATTTAGACTATCTAGATGTATCAAATTCCCATGTTTACTGGATGACCCACAGAGACAGTTCAAAACTATGATCAGTGTGTATCAGCTCTCAGATGAAAATGCATAAATGGGCTGCTGGCTTCAGTGTGGTACTTGGAAATCCTCACTCTCAGATTGGACAAAATGGATCCAGCACTTCAGTTTGAACTGGCGGAGCACATTAAATCTTAGTGTACCTTCCATGTATTTTTATTTCAAACATACATAGATAGATAGATAGATAGATAGATAGATAGATAGATAGAGGATGGATAGATGGATTGATGGATGGATGGATGGATGGATGGATGGATGGATGGATGGATGTGCAGGTAGATATAATTCACAGTGGCTGCTGCACCTATATGGAAGTTTAAAATAAAATTATATGGAAGATACACATAACACTATGTGTTAGTGTGCTCCATTGGTCCAACTGCAGTGCTGGATCCTGTTTGTTCAGTTCCCAACTGAGTAGGGGTTAGAGCAGAAGGAATCCCATGATTCCCTACAAACAGCATGCTTATGAAACCTTGATTGTATCACAGAATGGTGCTGGTTTATGGAGTAAAATGTCTTAAAGCACATTTTTCTAAAGTGTAAAGTATTTTGACTTTCCCTGTCGATAGGAAATGTGAACCAAATCTGACTTTGATTTTGGATTGGATAAGTGCAGAGGTTATTTCAAGTCAGCAGAGAAAGGATACCATTTTGGCTGGTCTCTTAGAGGTTTTATTACCTTAGTAAGGTCTATCTTTTATTGCATGGCTTTCAATTTTCCAATAAAAATGTTAGCGTATGTAGGTACACTGATGCAATTTCATGTAGATGAACAACTGATATTTTTCAATGACTATATTCTGCCCAAGAGCTGAATTAAGCAGAATAGATCTGGCAGCAGATTAATGAATATGCTAACCATTGTCTCATTACAGAGCTCTGTTTATGCAGTTGTGTCAGTGTATAATTTTAAGACGCATACCAGAGTTTTGACTTTTTGTTTGGTATCATTTGAGAGCTTGCAATTTTCTGGTCAAGATGGTTAGTAATCATAAGAATCAGCAGTAGGAGGATGGTGAAAAAATCAAAATCATCTGTGTGATATTCAAAAACTATGTCTGGGTCTGGAGCATCAGGGGCATCATCAGAGCTTGTGCCAGAAGAGAGACACCAATCAGTCAGTTTGAATACACAGAAAAATCTTCTTCAATTTCAGAGTTAAATTTAAGGTTTGATACTGTGACTAGCAGGATTGGTTGTAGAGAAAGATGTTGAAGTAATGAAAGGGATTTTGAGGATATCCATAAGATTGAAGGCACAGCAACATACTCAACTGCGGCATTAATTAAGGAAAACCAGCTCTTTTGAGCACCACTGGAAACTACTGAAAATTACACTCACTCTGCTAATGTGCAACATTTTAGTTTATCCATTGGTGCTGAGGGAGATCATGCTCTTCTTTTTCTTAAAGTTTTGCCAGAATAGGATTTAGAATTGGCTAAGGAACCATACATTATCATCTAAAAACCTACTGTAATACAACTCAGGAAGAAGATCTGATTTACTATGTACTTTACTTTTTGTGATATATGGGATGATACTATGGACAGATGATAGCAGCTTGCAATACGCAACCCTGATTTATGAGTGGCAGACTGTTCTTTTGCTTGCTGACATCAGCAATACAGTAGTACCCAACAATGCAAAAATAAATTTGATGGAGTTACACTGGTGCTGCATTCAGCTGGTATTATGCAATGTATGATCTTCCCAACTCATGTTTGTATTGTGCTCAACAGTAATGTTTACATTTTTATGGATCCTGTGGATACTGGCAAGTTGGCACGGAAGACTGTGGCTCCATCATTGCAGTCATTGGGAATGGGAATCCAAGGCAGCATCAGTTCAAAAAGTTATTTCTTGAGCTGTTGTTTCATGCTAGATTGCTGTTGTCTTGACTGTTGCTTGATTACTTTTTAATGAATAATTTCAGTTGTCTTCATCAGTCTTATCCAGGATTTTAGGTTATCACTGATTGTAATTACTGTCTTGTTTTGACAGGCAGGTGTTCTTCTTTCTGGACACATGAACAATGTGTTCTCACAAGTTTGCAAGTTTAATGTGATTTGACATTATATTCAACTGGTTATGTTTACTTAGATGTTTTGCCTTGGCTACATCAGCCATTCAGTATAGAATACTTGTTAAACAAATAGCCATGTAATAACTGGGGAGTGTTTTCTTCCTTAGAAAACCTGGGTTATAATTCGTCGTTATAACCTATGAGTTATAATGGTGAACACACGCCATGTTTCCTTCACTCCGCTCATGCACCAGACTCGATCTTGCCATTCTCTGCACCATCCCCACTCCACAGCGCTGTACAGTTTGCTGACACTCTCAATCTACTGTAAGTTATTTTTTTTCTTTTTTAATAAAAATATTTACTGGCCATACCATTGGGTATTAAAAATATAGTAAACACTGGGTTCCCTCAGAAACCACTATGAATGGACCACCCGAAACCCCACTGGTCCGTGGTGCAACTCCATGGGGTTGTTCATTTATTTTATATAATTGCTGTGGCAAAAAAAATGCTCCCCAACAATTGTATAAAATAAAGGCTAGGTAGGGGGTATAAAACTTAAATTTTACACACAACCTCAGGGAGGCATGCATTAATAAACCCCTCAAGCTTCACTCTTGGGGTTTATGTGGCATCCCACCCCTCGGGGTGTAAAATCTCATTATAACTCCCTACCCAGCCATTATTCTAAATATATTAACTGGTCATCAATTTTTTCCATAGCCTGACCAGTTATAATTTGATGTTATAACCCATGGGTCATAATGGTGAGCACTTGCTAAGTCATTAAAAAAAAAACTGCTCCTTGATTGGCTGTTCATCTCCTACTGGGTGGGGTAAACAGTTTTAGAAGCATGGTGGCTCCATATCCTGCGTACCAAGGAGTCACCAGACAGATAGTCCACATCATTTTTTCCTTTTGTAAAATAAAAGTTAGATGCAGCTCAAGATCTACAAACAAAAAATTCTATTTGGTTGGTCCTGCTGTTCGGAACCCGCAGCAGACAACAACTACCAGCGGGAACTGGGAACAGCTCCGACATGCCTGAGGTAAGCCTGATCATGATCTAAATGTCCAGCTGTACAAGTCTACAAGTAAGAAACTAAATACCACATTAAATAAAAAAGCAGCTATACAAAAAAGGAGACAAAGACAGAGTGTGTGTGTGTGTGTGTGTGTGTGTGCGTGTGTGTGTGTGTGTGTGTGTGTGTGTGAAAGAGTGAGACATGAGTGAGACACAGCAGTACCAAATGCACTTTGGAAAAAAAAATTGCTGACCAGCAATTATAAAAAATAAAAGATGGGGGAGTGTGTCCTACTTGAATTTAATGGTCGCCCTCAGTGTGGGATGCTTTAATAAACCCATTGGGCTTTGCCTTCTGGGTTTATATAACATCCCACACCTTGGGTGACCATTAAAGTCTTGTAACACACACTTCCTCATCCATTATTGTGGTTATATATAAATAATAACTGGTCAGCAATTTTTAACATAGTCTGACCCAGTTATAATTTGATGTTATAACCCGTGGGTTATAACTGCGTATCAATGAGCCACCAGACCAAGAGTCCTCACTGTTTTTTTCTTTTTTGTAAAATAAAAGATAGATGCAGCTCAATATCTACAAACAAAAAAATATGCTTGATCCTGCCATTTGGAACCTGCAGTGGACAACAACTACCAGCAGGAAGGGTTCTGACATGCCTGAGGTAAGCCTTATCAAGATCTAAATGTCCAACTGTACAAGTCTACAAGTAAGAAACAAAATACCAAATTAAATAAAAAAGCAGCTCTAAAAAAACAAAAAAAGGAGACAAAGATAGACTGTGTGTGTGTGTGTGTGTGTGTGTGCAGGCAAGTGAGAGCGAGACATGAGTGAGACACAGCAATACCAAAAACACTTTGGCAAAATAATTGCTGACCAGCAATTATAAAAAATAAAAGATGGGGAAGTGTGTCCTACTAAAATTTAATGGTCACCCTTGGTGTGGGATGCTTTAATAAACCCCTCTGGCTTCACCCTCAGGGTTTATTTAGCATCCCACACCTCAGGTGACCATTACATTCTCATAACACACACTTCCCCATCCATTAGTGTATATATAATGTTAAACTGCCCCTGTAGGCTTTCCCTACCTGATAATAATGGACTTTAGGATAACTACATGGCATCCATTGTCTTTCTTGGGCTAGGACATTAGGATTTACGAATGTTAATATTCATTCTTAGAGACTGCTAGGATGCCCTTGGGATTCATTTCTCAGCAAAATGTTTTATTTTTTGTTATTTAAATTCAGATACCCCTTCAATGATATATCACATTTTGGGAAGAATGTTTCCACTCAGGTAAACTAAGTTTTGGACATTATGAAAGTGCCACATTATTAATGTAATATACTCCTATTTTCAAGAACTGTGAGTGAGCAGAAGCAAGCAGCTTCAATATGTGAGTGTCCAGTTATGAAATCTCTAAGCTAAGTACGTCAAACAAAGAGGTGAAGGGAAGAACACCTTACGAGTAAAGTGTGCTTAGAAATTCACAATTGAGGATGTGCTTGGTACTATGGTTGTTTTGAGCTTGTTTCTATTTAAGAGATGTTTACTGGTTTTAGAGAGACAATGAAAAGGAATAGAAAAGCAAAGAAATCTGGTAAATAAAATGGATGCCATTTGTAGCATATGTTAGGTGAGACTAATGGGAGATATAACAAGAAATTGTGGATAAAATGATTCTGTGGCTATGGAATTAGAGGACTGGCTACTACTCTTATGATTGTATTCTAAATAATAGGAACTGAGTGGGACAATTTTAATGCAGCTAGAAATAGGCGTAAGAGCTGGCACCATGGGGGGGTTGGGGATTAGAATAACATTATGCACCTGGGAAAAAATAACTGTCTGGCATCATACTTTCATAATGGAAAGGAATTAAAGTTAATAGCTACTGAGAGAGATTTGGGAGTCACCATAACTAATGACTTAAAATTCAATAAACATCGTCAAGTAATAATGCAAACGGCAAATGGTATACTATCATCCATTAAAAACATATCACCAGTAGGGATAGCAGGCTGATTCTTTCTTTGTATACATACCTGATGTGAGTACTGTGCCCTGTTCTGGTCACCTTACCATAAGGCAGAGATTAGCATCCTGGAAAGGGTACAGAGGAGGGCAACCAGGATGATTAAGGATATTAGAACTTTAGAACATGAAGGAAGGCTGAAGTCACTGGGGTTTTACAGATTGGAGTATCGAAGATTGAGGGTTGATCTTTGTTTGGTTACGTGATTATTTGGCCATGGAAATGAGAAAGGTATTGAGGGAAACAAGATCACATACACTTCAATTGAAATGGGAAATAACCAACACAAAGAAAAAGATTATATAGTTTAGTCAGAAAGTAATTACTTTATGGAACAGCCTGCCTGTGGAGGGGATGGGGGGGTAAAAATATTGATAAATTTAAGCACAAATTGGATAGATATTGTGAGGCAAATAACATTTATTCATATCTCCTTTGAAAAAGGTCAAGCAATATTTGGGCAAGTTGCCTACACTGCTTGTACAAATCCTATGTATCCTGTGAGTCCTATGAATGAAGGGTGTTTACTTAATGTTCAAATAAGAAGAGGCTGACTGCTTATATGGAGATCAGTTTTTGATTAATAACATGAATTAACAGAGTACATAACATACAAAATTTACATGTTGCTGGTATGGGTGATAACTGGTTGTGGTATTATAATCTTGGAAGTATATAAATAGAACTCTTATACTATTTTTTTAGATCCTGATGAAGTAGTGAGGATACTATGAAACGCTGATCATAATGCGGTGTTATATTTTGAGCAGATTATCTGGTAAAATAAAAAAAAAAGACTTAAAATGTATACTGGTGAGTGGGTCTGTTTGTCTTCATATGTGTGCATGATAAAGAAAAAATCCTGCCCACTGATCGGTCAGTGGCCATGTTAAACAGTGATGTTACCCCAGCACAGCATCACTGTATCAAAGTCCAGCAGGCACATGATCTGCTCAGAAAATACACATTAAATGGATCAGTCCACATACTTCCTTCCCATGCTCCAGTCATATCATACAACCTCGCCCACTGCAAAAGAAAGTGTCCTACCTGCCTTCTTGTGAGACTGCAGCTCCCCAGTAAAACTACTGCAAAGCCAAACCACATATTTTTTTTTAACCGACACTTAAAGCGGCTTCACAGATGCAGCTCAAAAGGCAACTGAAGTGAGTATTTGCTCATCTCTCACTCTACTGCTTTGCATGGCTTGCCATTTTCCTGGTCCTGTGCAGCTACCAAATTCAAATTAATTTGTTTAAAATACAGCTGGCTACTCACTGTCCATGAAGTAATTGCACATTAGCATTTGCAGAGCAGCGTTCACTGTACTCCCCAAATGCCATGATAACTTTCCACTGTTAACAGTACTCAGTTTACTGCAGTCACCAAATGACTCCATTCCTTCTGCAAACATTTAAACACATTTTTAAAAAAAAAACAGTGCCATAAATGTATTGATTTATTTAAACTTTGGTAACTGGGAAAGGTACACTGAGCCAGGGCTCATTTGCAGGAGCAACCCGGGGGAGGGGTAAACAGTAGGCAACAAAATACAGAATGAATTTACATAAGTAATGACATATAATAATACAGTAAGAGTACAAAATGAAGAGTGCAGTGCATGAGTACAAAAGTGCAAAAATGAGGGAATTATGCATAATAGTGAGAAACTTACAATACAGCCAGAGTACAAAATTCAGATGTGCAGTTCATAGATAAAACAGAGCAAAAGACAAACTGATAAAAAGCAAGGGCATAAAAGAAGAAGGAGAAAATGCCTGAGTAACATAGAAACATAGACTTTGACGGCAGATAAGGACCACTTGGCCCACCCAGTCTGCCCATTTCCCTACCTACTGGATAAGCTGCAGATTCTAGTTAACCAACAGCCTACTTCCTGCCACCCCACACTACAATTGCCTTATGTCTGTCCCATGCATGTTTGAATTCCCCCGCTGTTTTAGACCCAACAACCTCCCCAGGAAGGCGGTTCCACCATCCACCACTCTCTCCGTGAAAAAAAAATCCTCACATTACCCCTGAGCTGTCCCCTCTATCTTTAAATTGCCCCTTGTTCTTACACATCTCTTTTCTGAAAGATGCTACCCTCCTGGACTTTGTTGATTCCCTTGAGGTACTTGAACATTTCTATCATGTCCCCTCTGTCCCTCCTTTCATCAAGGTTATACATATTAAGCTCTCTCAGTCTCTCTTCATATGATTTATGATGAAGAGAGACTGAGAGAGCTTAATATGTATACCTAAGTAGCTAAAGCTAAAGCGATGAGGGGCTATAGGCAGTGGCATAATGTTGTCAGTTCACTACAGAGCAAATGCTTGAATGCTTGGAGTGAGGAGACTAGCTGGAGAGTAGAGGAGAGTTGGTTCCAAAGAAAGGATAGTCAGTAGGAGAATGCAGACTGACTAGAAGAAAAGTGGATGCGAGAAAGAGAAAAAGAACAGTATGCCCTGGAATGGAGTGGGTAAGAGAAGTAGCTGACTGGAGACAGAAGTGAGGAAAGATAGGAAGGTAGTAAACCAAACCAGTATTTGGCAATGAAGGCTAAGAAGCGTGTCTGATGGTGGGGGGGAGGATGACAAATGACAGAATGGCAACAGTAAGACAGGAATTGGGGGGAGTCACTGAGTACCATCATACATAATAAGAAGAAGCAGAGTGTGGGATGGGGAGACAAGAAGTAACAATAGTGCCACCTACTGCAGACAACACAATTTGTAGACTTTTTCTAAAGCACATATACCTCCACATACAAAATTCAATAAATATAGAAAGATTTATTTTTTTGTATCGTTTCTTTTTGTTTTCAAAAACAGGATATTGTATAATAGCAATAATGCATTCCATAGTGTTTTACAGGCATAAGTCAAAAAGCATAGGCAGACCAAAATGAGTTATAAAATTTGCATGTAACATTTTATTACTATTGTAATAGGGTGTGGGATAACAGATGGACACACACAACCAGTCTTAACGTTTAATGCACTGTTGGCATGGCATGATGTTTATCAGTTCATAAACAAAATAAAAAAAACTTAAACTGTAAGCAAATAAAATAAGGCATAAACAGCAAACAATGACAAGCTTTCCAGCAGTGGTAAACTTTAAACTTCAGTTTCCACACAAAGGGTGCTAAAACTTCCCTCACTCCTTCGCCTACCCAGGCCAGAAAGCACTGACCTGATCTGACTCTATGTAGTGCAGGTCATACCTTTATACCCACCAACATGGTCATGTGCTTCCAGCATCATCAAAATCAAAAACATTTTATATCCAGCTCCTTTTAATTTATATAATGCCATGGAGCTTCTAAGTACTTTAGTACATTGCTTTTATGATAAGAATTCCTAATAATTAAAAGTATAGGCTAAGAAAAGAACATTATGTTCCTAGCCTGTCCTGATTTACAGTAAGTGCAATAAAAAATTAGGCACTAGAGGCCACTGCTGCCCTACAGAATGTGCAGATAGAATCTGCTTGGCAACAGGGAACACCCAGAATATACAAGAGTCTACTGCAAATACTTTATCTGCATCTTAAACCCATCAAACAGTAAGTGGCCCTTTATATATTGTTCCCGAAATACAAGTTCAGCCTCTGGTATTGTGGTACCATGAAATAGAGAATGGTTTTTCCAGCACTCCCAAAGGCTGAAATTTCAGCCAATGGCTAGAATGTAATTTTGGCTCCCTTTTTGTATAGGGTTGACTATTCGATGACATTTCCTGTTACACATAATGCAAGAATTTCTCTATGACTTGCTTCTTTTGCCAGGCTTCTAGTGCCTGCAGAAAGACTGGGTTGGGTGCTGATAGAGAGTGGGGAATTTAGTACAGCCCCCACAGACTCGAGAGGAGGGAGTACCTTATGTGACTCGCATGCCAGTGCGGTCTCTCTGTAAGACAGAATCAAACCTTGCATCTAGATTTTAGTTTTAAGAAGCAAGGTGATGCACACAGGACCCGTTACCCAAGCGCTCTCGGCTCTGTGACATTTGAAAAGGGTAACACTAGTGCACCATGCAACTTTCAGGCTTATGGAGCGGTGCTTGGGAAGATAAAATAAAGCACTCTTATCAGGGATACCGCTCCATTTCTCTGATTCAATCACCACATTTTCTATTGATACAATAAAGCCTTTCTTCATTAATGACCAAAGACCCTTCTCCTAAAGGATTTATACTTTAAGTATTTACCACACTATTAATATTTTAATCTTTGCAGGGTTTTTATGCCTGTTCCTGCATACTCAGAAAGAGCATAAATTGGGGGCATGGCCTGGCTCTTGAGAGAAATGGAGGTCTGAAATTTTTCTCTCTATTACAATTCCTGATATCCACCTTCATCTACTAACATCTGAGCTTTGAAATGAATATTCTGGAAAGAGTGTAAGCAAGAGAAGCTACTGCAACCTACTGTATAACTTTGCTGCCATAATTTCCCTTTCTTTCTGAACTTTTTGAGGACATTTATATGCCATCAACTCCTCAGGACTTTCTACTACAAACTGCAAATATGGCAAAATTTAACCACCAGTCTGCATCTCTACTTAAGGTTGATGCAATGTTTGAAAAATGACTGCAAGACATGAACAATCTGAAAATAACAATGCTACAAAATACTAATACATTTCAAGCAATAGATTTACAGTTGTCTACCACAGAAAATAAAAAGCAACAGAATGAAGCCTTGTTAATGTCCTACAAGCTACTATCAGAGAACAAGACTGCACCATTAAAGAACTACAATCCAAGTTGGATGACATAGAAAATTAAAAATGTAGGAACCAATCTGCGTTGTTTTGGTTTCCCAGAAAATGTAGAACTAAACAATAACTCTGACTTCCTATTACATGTTTTACCCACAATCTTAAAGCTCCCAACAGATCTTGGCCTACTCATAGAACACTCACATAACTCTTCAGGCCCCAAGCCCACTCCAAATCAATGGCCTGTACCAATTCTGGCTCGTTTTTTAAATTATGCACATAGAGAAATAATTTTGCAGAAGGCGAGAGAAATCGGAGCTATTACCTGGCAAGAGCACCATATTTTCATTTACAGGGAATTCTCCGAAGAAATTTTAATGAAGCAGCAAGATTTCAAACCCCGCCAGGTGCCTATTACACCAACTAGATATTAAGTTCTCTATGAGATACCCTGCAATAATGAGAATATACATGGAGGGTTCTTACAAAGATTTCAACTCTCCCGATGTACTTCAATCATTCCTGAGTGGACTTGTTGCAACTTCAGTATGTGAGCCATGGCCTAGCTCCAAAATGAATGGGAGTCCCAATGTAGCTCTTTCAAATACTGGTGTGGGTCCTACAGCAGGCAATGTAGGGGGACCTGGGTGCAACATGTCCTTTCCTATACCCTCTGAATGTCCAGGCCCCAGACAATCATCCTGAATACAACAGAAAGTCTCTGCAGGCACTAACATGAATAAAAATAAATGTTGCAGTCCTGAGAATGTGTGCAAGCCCACAATACCAGCTTCACAACCAACAGAAGTAATCTATTCTATCTGACTCAGCAACAAATTTGCACCCTTACAAAATTTTCTGGCTACTTCACAAGAAGATCTAACACAAAATTGTTTACCTGGTGAAGATGATTTAATGTCAGCTTCTCAAAACAACAGCAACTTAGCAGAGTCTTCTTGGGCTGAAATAGTGGCTAGTACCCCATTAAAAATATGGAACCCCCAAGAAAAAAAGACGCAGTAAAGTGAAAAATAAATAGATCCTACTCCTTGACAAGTACTATTAAGATAATACTCCTCTCCTATCAACTATTTGACTCCCTCTAGTATCTGTTTTTAGCCCCGACTGCATGTATAGTTTATTTTAATTAGGACCGTTGTACTAATAACATCCTGTTTACCTACTCAGTTTGTGTATATATATCAGGCCCGTTCCTTGCTCCTGTGCTGGGGTCCTTCATTTAGGAGAGATAGGATTACTGTGCTCAAGTTGCCGAAGAAGCACAGGTGGTTGTTTGCTGGTAAGCCTGCAGAATCCTGCTTATCTTAGAGTGTATGGAGATGTTCCACTCTACGGAGGTTTTCTCTCCTATAGAAGATCATCTAGCAGCTTCCCTTCACAAAGGACACTGTGACCCACAAGGGTTACTACTGTGAATGATTCCTTTTTCCACTGAAATATACCCCTTTTAGTAGTTTAATACAAACTGCTATATGTCTGGCTACTACTGGAACAATATACTTATTGTTACTAGATAGTTCACTGTGTTTACTAAAGTTAATTACAACGGTCATAATAAGGTTCAGAAAGAAAAATAGAAAGTTAGCAATTCTTATTTGAAAGGAGTGTATACTTCAATTGTGTAACAGAGGATTAATCTCCTATAGCTTCACAACCAAAACCTATGATGGGATCTATATTTAGTGAGGCTCCCAGAACATTTTAAGGGCCCTGACCCCATTATCTGTATATCTGGGCCATAGAGACTTTGTGGATCCCAAGCAGACATAGCATAGATATTAATGTCTTTGAGGGAAGAAGGGGAATGGGTGTGAGAGACTATTGATATTCTATGCTAGACGAATCATATTAAGATTTTCTGCTAACCTCCCCTAAACTTCTCTGACTCTATCCGATATTAATACTGTCATATAAGCAGATGACTGAGGTCTAGAATATATTACTTTTATGAATGGAGCTTCTATCTGCAGGTGGTTCCTCACTATTTTCCAATGTTAAAGCGCATATAAAAATGGACATTTAATAAGTAAATTCAACATAATTTGGATATCCTTGTCAAACACACTCCTCTTTTATTTAATGCAAATAAGAAGCAGTGCACTGTGGTGGCTCCACAAATCACACTAAATGCTGATTTTTTACTTCACCTCATATGCAGCCTCCCCCTTTTGACGAATTCAGTTTAGGACTTCACGGATATAGGTTCTTAACTTTCATTCTACTATATTCAGTTTGCCCCCTAATTTCAAACAATGTCAAATAGATAACATCTTTAATCCTAGATGCCTCAAAACCTATTCTAGACACACTGATATATATAAGAACTCAGTATACAATGGGACAGTACTTGTGATGTGGGGAACCTTTAACTAATACGGTGCAACATCCCCCTGAAGATACTCTTACTATGCTCGAAGCCTACTATATATAATTATTTTCAGGAGCTATAAAGCTAAATAAGACAGATACCCTGGAGGCTACTTACTGTGGTCCTCAGGATGCTGTTCTTCAGGTCTCTTTTAAGGCAATTTTCAAACATCAAGGTATGCAAAGACACTTTTATAAACACCATAGTGCTATCACATGTTCCCCCACATAACTTATATCTGAGATCTGAAATCAGAGAGTTGTACCCAACCATGGTACAATAGATTTTGAAGGTATCTAGCTTACATAAAGTACTTACTCATAGTAATGTACTGGACAAACTGAATTATAGTGGACCTCTTATCATATGTCATGTGGAAAATGGCTGTACTTATTTAAAGGGGACATTGAAATTAATAGCTTTATGCACTCAGGTGCTTTGTACATTTACCACAGAATATAACCTAACCTATCCCTTAATAAGGTATAACAAATACCAAATCTGTTCTAATATATTTGATTGTCCTCCTTATACATGGACAGCAGCACATAACCCAAATGTTATATAGCTAATTTTAGTTTAACTTACCTACTATTTGCAATACTGGTCCCTAGTATTAATACCCATCAGTATATCTTATGCCAGCAGTAGTTAACATTTAAGTGATATTTAGGTGTTTTATTATATTAGAAAGTGGTTGGATATTTGGAATTGAATAAATCAATTATTCAGAACATTCAGAAGTTATTTAGCTTAATAGTTAACAAATTCTAAGAAGTGGTAGATACATATATATCTCCACTCTTGAATTATACCTACGTGACCTGATATGTCTAGAAGGGGTCTTAGTTTAATATTTTCAAACCGACCCTTAGTTCTTTACATGTCCAAGAAGTTTTTGGTATTAATGTCAATGACATTGCATAGATTTTTTGAATCATATGATTTAGTAATTCTTTTACTGTTATTACTGTGTTTTTTCATTACAAGGAAGTCACAAATGAGGATGTTTACTGTCTGTTTAGATTATATTTACTATTCAGCTTTTAATTATAGAGATTCTCTCCTATCTGCCTACAAGTTTACATTTATTGCTAACTCTGTCACTGGACTTAACTACTTATATTATCGAACTAAATGGGCGCATTTGATCCCTTACATTTCCCTATCTACTAAAATATTTAAACTTCAGTTAATACCCTATGGCTGATATATGGTTATATACATGGAATGTTAAGTGATTAAATGCACCATGCAAGCACACTCAAGCTTTAAAACATTTGAAGAAACATAAACCACAAATTGCATTCTTACAAGAAACTAAATTACTGGATCAAGATATTGACAGAGTAAAAAATGACTGGGTTGGTCAGGTATTTGCATCCTCAGCCTTTTCAAAAAAATGTGGGGTAGCTATACTAATACATAAAAACTTCAAATGGACATCCTCAAATATCAGAGATAGTGAAGGCAGATGGATAATTGTCTGTCTTAATACCCCATCTGGCCCTCTTACTCTAATTAATCTATATGCTCCAAATTCAGACTGTTCAGACTGTTCAGATTTTTACCATAACATAGCTCTCCAAATAACTAAACACAATTTATCTAACTCTCCTGTACTTATTGGGAGTGACCTTAACCTTACACTCAACACCTTTTTAGATAGAAGCAAGTCCACAGTTGATTCTCAGAGCAGCTCTTTCATTACTCATGAAAGACCACGGATTATCAGATACATGGAGGCTTTTTCACCCTAGGGATCGTGAATATACTTTTTATTCTTCTCTCCACCACTCATACAGCAGGATAGTCTATTGACTTGACTCTCCTAAAGTCACTGAAAATATATTAGATTCCATTATCCTACCTATACTTATCTCCAATCAATCTCCTGTTAAGTTGCATTTTACATGGGGAAATCCTTCCTTACTTAAAGACCCAGAATTCTTACCCTGGATTAAACTGCAAATACAAGATTTTGCATGACATAATGAACCCTCCACAACTACCATGGGCAATACATGGGAAGCACTCAAGGCAACAATACATCAGTGTCAGTGGCTCAGTAGGTAGCACACTTCCCTCTGATGCTAGGAGATCAGAGGGCTGTAGGTTTGGTTTCCACATCTGGCACTTGGGTTAATATCCCAATACTGACACTGTAGTGAAGCATGGGGGAGGGGTGCCCTTCTGAGGTGCCATCTTTCAGATGAGATATTAAGCCAAAATCCCATCTGCCTGGATTGGTGGTAGTTCAGGTGGATGCTAAAGATCCCATACCACTTATTGAAAAAGAGTAGGGGAATTTCTCTGGTGTACTGGCCAAATTCACCCATTAACTAATTCACTAAAAAAAATACCACCAACAGCTTAATCTGGTTCAATTTCAGTTGCTTACCATCTGTATCCCCCCTTCCCCCAGTCACCTCTGAAAAGGGGACTTCTAGGACCAGTGGGCTTACTGGGTCAACAAAATTCAATAAATAAATAAAATTCATGGTAAAATCATTAGCTTTGCTGCTCGCAGGAAAAGATGTGAGATCAAGAACTCACCAAATTAGAAAAACAACTGAAAACTAAAGAAACACAATATTTTGTTGCCTCTCTCCCTGACCCAACTCCCCTCTTCACAGGGAAATATTAAATTTGCACATGCAAATTAACAAGCTTATTACTCATAAAACAGAAGTGGCCTTGTTAAGAATTAAACACAAATATTGGGAACATGGTGAAAGAGGCAGCAAAATATTAGCCCACAGACTTAGATCTCAACAAATGGAACACTTTATAAATAGCTTAAATGATCCCTCTGGCCAAATTCACACAGATGGTCCCTCTATAAAAAACATAATGACAGATTTTTTACAGAAAATTATATTCCACCCCCCTTTCTTCACTCTGCTCCTATCACAAATTTCTTAAAGAAATTAGCTCTTTCTCAACTTTCAAAAGAACTTTCCACAGCTCTGCATAAACCATTTTCAATAGATGAAATTAAACATGTCCTCTCGACCCTTAATCTCAGTAAAACCCCTGGAAGAGATGGCTTCCCTGTAGAATTTTATAAATCAATATCCAGTCTTCTCTGTCCATTATTATATGAAGTCTATTATGAATCTACCCACCTTGGAAAACTTCCCTTATCGATGACCAAAGCTTTTATTTCTGTACTCCCTAAAAAAGACAAAGACCCCTTTCTCCTATCCAATTACCGTCCTATATCCTTACTTAACACAGACAGTAAAATATTTGCTGAAATGTTACCTACACATTTAGAACCCCTTATTCCCCAATTAGTTCATAGCTCACAAGTGGGGTTTTGTTAAACAGTGAGTCGGATCAGACCAGCTTTTGATTCTTCAAATTGGAAATTTTTATACAGTGTGTTATCCCATTTCGGCTTCAATAACTGTTTTTGTTCATGGATCAAACTGCTTTATACTTCTTCTTCAGCAAGAGTACTTACACATTCTGTATTATCCCAACCCTTTACTTTAGCCAAAGGCACTAGACAAGGTTGCCGACTCTCACCTTCTCTTTTTATTCTAGCTCTAGAACCTTTAACAGCCACCCTTTGACAATCCAGTGAAATAAAAGGTATCACCATAGGCAATGTGCAATACACCTCACTGGCCTATGCTGATGACTTACTAATATTAGTAGCTAACTTAGAAACTGCTGCCCAATCACTTATTAAATTACTTAACAGATTTACAAATATTTCAGGGCTAACAGTAAATTACAATAAATCTAAAGTGTTACCTTTAAAAAATTTTTGTAAATTGTATATGAACACTATACTTGGATTTTGTTGGGCTCCTCAAGGAATTACATATCTGGGACTCAAGGTCCTACCCAATCTTAATAAGATCTGGGAAGCGAACCTTCCACCCTAACTCACCAAAATTAAAACCATGCTAGATAAATGGAAAACTCTCAATCTTTCTTTTCTCTGGCAAGATCTCTGCCATTAAAATGTCTATAACCCCAAAGATACTTTATCTATTCTCTAACATCTCACTAATTTTGCCTCCTTTATTCCTATTCAAAATAGATAAAATTATAGGAAATTTTATTTGGGAAGGGAAGATTCCAAGACTCAGCCATACTAAATGATGGAATCACTGGTCTAAAGGAGGCCTTGGCCTACCCTGGTTCTCAGCATATTTATGGGCCTTTCAAGCAGCTCAAACTGTTAAATAGTTTATGAAGCCTAACCCTAAAAAGCCACTATGGGTAGATAAGGAAACAACTTTGATCCAAGATGCCACACCCACTGTTTTTATTTTTAGCCCCTTAACACTCAAATTAAGACAACACTCCACTACATCCACATCAGTTAGCTACTGGTTTAAACTCCACAAGCAACTAAACTATTATCCCACCCCAATATTATATACCCCTATTTGGGGCAATTACTCTATTTCTCTCAAGGGCCAACCTTTATATTGTAGTTCTTGGAAAAACAAAGGGGTATATTTTTAAAATGATGTTTTATCAAATGACAAACTCTCTTTAAACTCCTTTACCAATCTACAAGTTAAGTGGGGCATACTCACAAATGATTTTTGAAAATTTTTACAGTTACGACTAGCGCTATCCCATCTTTTGTCAAAAATCAATAGTTTAACTTATTTGAACACCCATATTACTACATGGATGAATAATCCAGTGGCCTTAGATAGCAGAATATATAAGGTTACCAGAGATACCTTACCGGACCAATCTGTATCATCCAGAGCTAAATGGAGTACTGCTTCGCAATATTATATAACAAACCTCCAATGGAATAAATATTGGACTTTTTGTAATGATGCATTCAAATATATGCGCAGTACACTCATTCAATTTACAATTCTTTATTTATAGTATAGAACGCCATCAATTCTTCACCACTTTGAACTGACTTCAAATCATCATTGTTGGCACTGCTATTCTCCAGGAGGTGTTCTCCAAATTTTATGGCATTGCAAGCCTATCTCAGAACTATGGAGGTCTGTCCATCAATTGCTAGTAAACATTGTTGGACAGTACATTCCCTTTGATCTTTAATATTTTATTTTAGGTATAAGGGATAGTAATAACAAGCTCTCTGAATACCAACATAAATGGATGAGCATAATTTTTATGCAAGTTAAGCGTCGTATTCAAATTCATTGGAAATCCTCTATAATACCCACTATTACAGTTGTCCTTAATAATCTAACACAAACAGCATCTTTAGAAAGGATCTCATATTTGGCACTGGACCGACTTAATGAGTATAAACTTTGTTGGCAGAACTATATTAACTACTTAAAACCCACTCAATAAAATATGGTGGTTTCGCACCATTGTCTCTTTTCTCTAAGCTTGATAGAATGTTATATATTCCTCATGACCTCCTTAGTATATAAGCTGTGGTTTACTTTTGTATGCTTGTTACTCATGTTCTTACATGGGATAGATATTCATCAGGATTACATACCTAAACAAGATATATTAGTCCTGCATTGCACTAAAGTATTATCACATTATTCCATATATTATTTATTTTGTTATATAGGGGATGAAACTACAATGTAATCCGTTTGTATTTTGTATGAATATTTTTTGTGTACTAATGTTTTTAAAGTTAAAAGATTCAATAAATAAAATGCAAAAAAAAAAAGAGTATACATTGCATATTGCTCAAGGTCACTGATTTGACCTTTCTTTATAAACCTTTCTTTGGACCAAGGAAACATGGAAAAAACAGTGTAGATAGTAAAGAAGAAGATGGGGGAGGGTGACACCCAGAGGTGGTCAACCATCAGAACTAGAAAAAAAAAAACAGGATAGCTTGCAAGGTAGAGAAGAGCTGTTGCAACAGTAGTTTTTAATAACAAGAAAGTCCAAATCAAGGGACAGGGCTGTTTCCTGTAACACTCCTCCCCCCTTAAGAGGGAAACAGTCTGGCAACTGACAGTTTTACCACCTTCCCTAACCCTGGAAGGGGTTGGAACTTCCACCAACCCACTCTAGAAGCTCCATCTCAGGGTCCCTAATACAAAACAACTATTTAGCATATATTGAACAATGTAAATCAACATGTTATCACTTATCACTTAATTTACCCTGAGACATATACAGTTCTATGGTAGATGATTACATCAGTATACTTTTTATCCTATACCTGAACCATATCTGGACAAGTGGTCTGCAATGAGATGTGCTGTCCATGCTCTATGGGTGACAGTAAAATGATATGGCTGCAATGCCAAATACAACTTCATTATCCATGGATTCTTTTCTTTCATTTGCTGCAGCCAGCATAGCGGGTTATGGTCTATTATTACTTGAAATGTTGTACCCCACAAGTAGTATTTTAAAGGCTCTATGGCCCATTTAAGTGCCAAACACTCCTTTTCTATTGTAGCATGCTAACACTCCCTTTTGTGGAGCTTTCTATTCATACAAACAATGGGGTGTTCTTCATTCTTTGTACGGTGGGTCAAGACAGCCCACAGACCTACTTCAGCTGCATCTGCGTGCACCTAGAAAGGCAGTGTAAAGTCTGGGCTTTGTAACACTGGGGAGGTGCATAAGATGGCCTTTATGGGTCAAAATGCTTCATCACAAGAGGAAGACCATTGTACCTTGCTAGGGCATGTTTTTTTTAGTGAGGTCTGTGAGGGGACAGGCTGTGGAGGAAAACTGGGTTATAAACCTGCTATAATAACCTGCTAGACCAAGAAACAGCTTAATCAGGTTCAAGGTCAGTTGGCATTCATCTGTATCCCCCTCCACCAGGTTGTGCCTGAAACTAGGCAGGATTTCTCTAGTGCACTTACCCAGTCAACAAAAACTAAGTAAATAAATAAAAATGATCTCACTTGTTTCTTAGTAGTAGGAGCTGGACTGCTTGCAGCCACATTAACCTTGTCAATTTCAGATTGAATTTTCCCCCTTCAATTATGAACCCCAAATACCTGATTTTCACCTTTCCTAGGGCACATTTGGCAGGGTTCACTGTCACTCTAGCCTCCTTAATGGATTGTAATACATTCCTCAAATGTACTGTATGGTTGTCCCAGTCTTCACTAAATGTTACCGCATCATCTAGATATGCTTCACAATATGCTTTTTGTGGTCTAAGCATGATATCCATAAATCTCTGAAAGGTAGCAGGGGCTCCATGAAGTCCAAAAGGCATATTGACAAACTGGTAGAAACCCACAGGTGTGCTGAAAGCAGTAATCATTTGTGATTCTGGGGAGAGAGGTATTTGCCAATACCCTTTGGTTAAATCAAAGTTGGATATGTATTTGGCTTGTCCTAGACAATCTATAATGTGATTGATTCTAGGCATGGGGTACCCATTGAACAGTGAGATGTTAACTTTTTGAAAATCTAAACAGAAGTGGATGCCACCCTCCTGTTTGCCCACCACTACCATAGGGGAGGACCAGGGACTGTTTGATAGGACTATTATACCCAGTTTCTCTAATGTCTTTATTTCTTGAACAACCTCCTCCCACACTCTCATAGGCAACCTATAGGGTTTCTGGTGGACAGGGTGTTCTTGGGTCACACGTATTTCATGCATGATCCCCTTAGCCTTTCCTGGTACATTAGTAAATGTGCTGTCAAATTCTTGCCATACAGCCTGTAAGTCAGCTTGTTGGCTGGAAGTCAAATCTGGATTGATGTGTATGCACTCTATAGCTCCTGTTTTTCCAGGTGTTGGTAGGCAATGTCTATTTCAGACTCTCTACTCTCAGGGTGAATATAAACGACAGGGCTGCCAGATTCATGCCATCATTTCAGCAGATTGGCATGATATATCATTTTGAGGGTCTCCTGCCTGGCATCTCTATTTCAGAATTAACTACCCCTGTCTGCCTCACAACATTATAGGGGCCTTGACAGTGCATCAATAATTAATTCTCTGTGTTGGGTAGTAATAGTAACACCTTATCCCCCACCCAGAAGGTCTCATTACCATTTCCCTGATCATACTGTGTTTTCTGTGTTACCTGGCTTTGTTCCATGCTTTTGTGGGCCAATTCTACATATTTTACTAACTGTTGTCTCAAGTTAGTCATGTAGTCAACTATGTTGTAGTTCCCAATAGTTTCCCATGCCTTCCAGTGTTCCTTTACTATGTTCAAGGGTCCACTGGGGAGCCATCTAAGTAAAAGGGAAAAGGGGGGAAACCCTGTTGAGGCCTGTAGGATCTCCCTATATGCAAACAAGTATGGGAGATACTTGTCCCAGTCCTTACCTTCATCACTGATGAATGCCATGAGCATTTTCTTCAGAGTCTTATTGAAGGGCTCTACTAGTCTGTCAGTTTGGGGGTGATAAAGGGAGGCCTGGACTTCTGCTATCCCCAATAACTTGTAAAGTTCTTTTAACAGATGAGCATTGAAGTTAGTCCCTCGATCTGTTAAAACCTCTTTGGGTATACCAATCCTACTGAATACTTTAGCAAGTTCTTCTGCTAGATGGGGAGCAGTAATAGATCTCATGGGAATCACCTCGGGATAGTGGGTGGCATAGTCGCAGAGGACCAAAATAAATCTATTGCCCTTAGAATTCTAGGGGTCCCACTATATCCATGCCAAATGTTCAAAGGATTGGGACAACAAGAGGATGCGTTGTAGGGGTACTCAATTCTTTCATCCAGCTTGGGCCACTTTCTGACACTGTGGGCAACACCTCACATAATCTGCTACCTGGTCTTGTATGGTAGGCCAGTAAAGCCTGGTGAGAATCCATTGCAAGGTATTGTCTCTACCAGCTTGACTGGCCAATGGCATATCATTAGTCATGTGCATAGTCTAAGTCCTATACTTCTTGGGCACAATCAGTTGGGACACCACCTCGTCAGTTTTGGAGATTGTACGCTCTCTATACAAAATACCTTTTTTTAATACAAAAATGGGGCCCCCATCGTTGTTTTCCTTCCCCACCTGTGAAAAACAAGATGTTAGGGTTAAATCTACATTTTGCTCTGTTTGAATATAAACACCCTGTAGTAAATGTCCCAACTCATTCGGGCCTTTTCCATTAGTTACTTGCCAGTTCTTTTTATAGGCTCTTCTTTCTGCCTTTGTTTTCTTGGATTTTCCATGGTTATTGTACAGTTCATCCTCAAAAGGAAACAAATTGGGTAGCTGTCCCTGTGTTGCCTGAGCCCTTATTGTCACTCCTACCAGGGGTTGTTGGGCAGTTCGTACCAAAGCTGCAAAGTCAGGATGATCATGTCCAATTATAATCAGCACTGGTAGGTGTGGTACCAACCCAACCCTGAGGTCATGTGTCTTCCCCATATTGTTAATGTTACAAGAGTGGTAGGGCAACAATGTACATCACCATGGACAAATAGTATAGCAGTTCCAGTCCTCTTCATTTTGGGCATAGGTATCAATTCAGCATGAACCAAAGTCTGGTGGCTGCCGGAGTCTATTAATCCCAACATTTGGTGAGCCCCCAATTCCACTGTAGCCACAAATGACCCCAATTGGCTAATGCCAGATTCCCAAATTCTTTCTTTATATTTGGACAATTCTGAATTAAATGTCCTTTCTTCTGGCAGTCATGACAGATGATTTCAGATGGGGGTCTTCCCTTTTTTCTCCACCCTCCAATCATTTTTCCCCAGTGTGCAAGGTATTAGAATAATAATAAGAATTTCTTACCACAGTTGCAGTTGTGGGAGTCATTTCTGGTGTCCACTGGTATCTCAGCCAAAGCAATGGTCTTCTCGGCACCTTCAGGCACCTTCAGCACCTATGCTCCTTTACCTATATTTGCACATCTGGGGTCAGGAAATTGATGAATTGTTTCATAATGATGGCTTCCATCAATTGGGTAATTGTCTTGCTGTCAGGTTGTAACCATTTATAGGATAAATCTTTGAGATAAGCATACACCCGAGGTGCATCAGACATCTGCATTTTGAGGTGTTTAAATCTCTGGCAGTATGTCTTGGTGTTAATGTCATAACACCTGAGAATTTCTCTTTTTAATTTCTTATAGTCCTCTGTGTCTCTGGTATCCATGTGACTATACACAATTTGAGCTCATCCAGTTAGTTGAGAAGCAAGATGCACCACCCATTGATCTCTCGGCCAAACACAGTTTCTAGCCACTCTCTTGAATGTGGTGAGGTATGCCTCTATATCATCAACATCTGAGAGTTTGGACAGTTTAATGTCTCTGGGATCACTCCCTCTTTCAGTGGTCCCTGTCTGTATGGCTTGTAGCACATGCATAGTGTCTGCCCATTTGGCATCCTGCCTGTGACAGTTCAAGTCCCTCTCCTTCTCCGTCTGTACTTGTTTCAGACAGAGTCATTTCAGGAGATCACCAATATCCTTTGGGGGGATGCCTCAGCTTTTTCCACAGTCTCTTCTCCACGCAGATCATCACTATCCTCTGTCTTCAGGCGCTGTTTTGGGCAGGTCACTCAGCCCAGTCCAGGATGTAAAGGAGTGCCTGTTTGCTCAGTCATCTTCCTCATCTGGACTCCCACTGGAGACTCTACCACCACATCTGGAGCATGTCCACCTGGGATACCTGTCAGTATCCACCGAATCCACGTCTTCCTTCCCAGCCAGACATAGTCAGCAGTTATCCCACCACTGCCACCATATGTAATAGGGTGTGGGATAACAGATGGACACACACAACCAGTCTTAAGGTTTAATGCACCGTTGGCATGGCACGATGTTTATTACTTCATAAACAAAATAAAATAAGCTTCAACTGTCGGCAAAGAAATTAAGGCATAAACAGCAAACAATGACAAGCTTTCCAGCCGTGGCAAACATTAGACTTCAGTTTTCACACAAAGGGTGCTAAGACTTCCCTCAGTCCTTTGCCCACCCAGGCCAGAAAGCACTGACCCTATCTGACTCTATGCAGTGCAGGTCATACCTTTATGCCCACCCACATGGTCACGTGCTTCCAGCATCATCAAAATATAAAACATTTTATATCCAGCTCCTTTTAATTTATATAATGTCATGGAACCTCTAAGTACTTTAGTACACTAATTTTATGATAAGAATTCCTAATAATTAAAAGTATACACTAAGAAAGGAACATTATGCTCCTAGCTTGTCCTGATTGACAGTAAGTGCAATATAAAATTAAGCACTAGAGGCCACTGTTGCCCTACAGAGTGTGCAGATAGAATCTGCTTGGCAACAGGAAACACCCAGAATATACAAAAGTCTGCTGCAAATACTTTATCTGCATCATAAATCCCTTAAACAGTAAGTGGCCCTTTTTATATTGTTCCCAAAATACAAGTTCTGCCTCTAGTATTGTGGTACCATGAAATCGGTCTCCCTGTAAGACAGAATCAAACCTTGCATCTGGATTTTAGTTTTAAGAAGCAAGGTGATGCACACAGGACTAGCTACCTAAGAGCTCTAGACTCTGTTGCATTTGAAGAGGGTAACACTTGCGCACAATGCAACTTTCAGGCTTACCGAGTGGTGTTTGGAAAGACAAAATAAAGCACTCTTATTGGGGATACCGCTCTGTTTCTCTGATTCAACCACCACATTTTCCATTGATACAATAAAACCTTTCTTCATTATTGACCAAAAACCCTTCTCCTAAAGGATTTATACTTCAAGTATTTACCACTGTTACATGAGGTCCCTGCACCCTTATTGGTACCCTCAGAGGTACACAGTAGACAGCTAGTGCTTAGGTATATGTTGTACCAACATATAGGGCTAAGGGCATCTACCATATAAGAGTAGATGTCAGGATATGTATGCATGTTATTATAATACACTTTGCTTGCTAATACATATATATTCTTCTATGTATTTTCTGTGTATTTCTTACTTATAAGATGTTAGGACACCTGTGTCCTTGGAATAATTATGATATATAAGTTGGCATTGCCACCTTTTGGTGATTTGTACTACTACCCTGAGTTATGTAAGACTCTGTATAAGAACTCTTTTGTTTCACAAACTGATGACTACTACAAAATTGTATAATGTTATCTTGGACCGTGGAGCCTCCTCTAATTTAACCAATAGGGCTCATCTCTGTAACTAGAAATGTTTCTATCTTACAGTAACGATAGTAATTCTCATAGGTATATAATGTGAGACACTAAGTCTTGTACCGCGGAGATCCCAAAAGACACAAAGAAACCTCGAGGTATAGGGAACACTTAGCACTGGCTCCCAGTTTGTATTGTTAAGAACTGCTTAGGGCAACTGTGATTTTATCCTTTTTGGTAGTAATAAACAAGTTTATTACTCTACTGTAACATGTCTGTGATTACTTGCATTCCCAATATTGCCAAGAACCTGAGAGTGAGGCTTAGACCTCCTGACAATTGACGACTGAGGGCAGGCAGTATTTGGTGTTTGTAAGCTTTCACTAGTTGCTACAACTTTTCCCTTCCCAATGGGGACAGTAGGTGTACATTTCCTTATCACCTGTCCCGTTTTCATACCAGTTTGTAGTCACTTACAAAGTCTGGCTGTTTTTCTCAGGTGTGGTCGATGCCGACTCGACCCACTCCATAGCAGCTTTGAATTGTAAACCTACAAATTCTACAGTAGCCCGACTGTGTATAACGTGCTCCTGCTGTGGATTGATACATAGCACGTCGCCTTTTTCACAGTTTGATTTTTCGTTCCTTCCCACACAATGGTCACTGTATCAAATATCTGTGCAGAACTGAGACCCGATGTCTCTAACTTCCTTGCCTCCCATGGAGGATGGGCTGACTTCACGTGGGATGCAAGTCAATCCAAAAACCCTATACTGGGGATTTCAATGCAGTACACAGAGATGAGACAATCAACCAATAAGCCTTAAGCCAAAGGGCTGATGGTCATGGCTCTCTACACTGCTCTGGAAGCCTCCGAAGCAAGGTTTAAAACTCTTGATCTGAATATTTCATCTCTTAAGCAAGAGATGGGTTTGCAGGAAACAGAATGTATTAGATTGCAGCAGAATTTTTAGTCTGAACTTCAAACACTGCGAAATGAAAAGGATTCACTTTTGTATCATCCAGCTCAGGCTGGAGAACAAGAACTTTGTATGTTGAAGCAGGAGTGTGAAAGTTTGAGACAGGATAAGGGACAGGCATTACATATGAATGACTTGTTAAGTACAGCAAATGCACAGTTGAGTGAGGAGATGGGAGAGCTACAGGATGAGATAAACCAGGTATGTAATGACTTAGACATGGCTACTAAGGCCAATCACGAATTGAGCACCACATATAGAGTGTTGCAAAAGCAAATGCAGGATGAGGTTGATATGGATCTTGCAACTGTGAGTCATGTTGAATGTAAAACCAAGATGGCAAAACTGCGCCATCAGCAGGAGGTTCTGGCTGGACATGTTAAGGTGATGGGAGGTGTAGCCCCTGCCTTAAACACATCATCTGAGGAGGAGGTTTCAGATGATGACATCTCTCAGTACAATGCCTAGTCACACCCCTACTATGGCCCAGAAACCCCACCCATCCATTCACAACATGGCAGGTCCCCACTCCACCCACACCATGTCATACATCGTCGATGTCATGACGCCCATCATGGCAGATGCCAACATGGTGGCCTCCATGATAGGGGGGATCAGGCCCTGGCCTGGTCCTGACGGCAGCACTGATAGCCGTTATTAATGTGGAAGACAGGCAGGAGATAGAAACAATGATTGAAAATGCAATCGGTAATATACCTATTCCTGAGAGAAGTAAACTGACCATTAAAACCTAAATCAGGCAGCTTCTACAAGAGGCTGGCACTCAGGATGGTATTGTTCATACTGTGGCTGAGGCTGCAGCCTGGGCTGCCCTAGACAGCACCCAAGATAACCTACCTCCACCTGATTGGCCCAATAATCCCCTACAGATGGCCTACTTTGTTCAGCAAATACTGTAGCTGACAGTATCAGTCGGATGAACCCGTCTGACAAGCTCAGCTGCCACTTGGAAAAGGTGCATTCTAAATGCTAGATGCTTAGCCTCGCTGCAGAATATCAGGTCCAGATACTACGCCAGACCATCCATCCTAGTTTGTGGGCCAAACTCCCCGATGCCACCCACCAGGATGGCAACGCCACTGTTGGTGAGGTTGCAGCTGAGCTCATTTCTGTGCACAGCCCAGGTGTAGTAGGAGTGTTGCTTGCATACCCTGTAAAACAGAATGCAAAGGAAAGTCCAGCAACTTACCACCAGAGACTCTGGATGGCCTACCGAGCAGGAAAGCACCTGGCACAAGAAGCTGCAGATGTAGATCTTATTGAGTACAAGACCCTGTTCCTTAGGAACATGATTCCTGTAGTACGAGAAAAGGTAGAGCCAACTACTTATCGCAACATGGACCGGTTTGACGACATCCTTCGGAAAAACGAGAGAGAGTCTACCAACTCTACATGATCTGGGCTCCGATTCCAAGAAAGTAGCTGCCATGGAGCCTATTCAAGAGGCCACGACGCACTACACGGTGGAAGGGAAGGCCCAACACAAACAGCCCCTCCCCTCAGACAACCAACACCACCAACAGGCACAACAACAACAACCACAACAGCAACAGCAGCAATGGGGTGGGAACCGGAACTATCATAAGAATAAGGAGCACAAGAATAAGGGCAGACAACAACAACAAAGAATAGGCCCATCATATAGGGAGATAGCCAAGAAAATCAGAAATTCCGAGAGCTCCTGGGGCAAGTGCACTCTGTGGCAGATGCTGTTCCCGCTCAGTCCTTTGTGGCTGTAGAACCAGTGACCCAAACCCCGATGGGCCATGGTGACAGTGGGAGTACAGGCCTTCAGGCCCATACTGGCCTGAACCCAGAAGCTCCTCCCTATATAGCATCAGTGCAGCATGGTGAAGTGGTCCAACCTCTCCATGCTCCCAGCAGTACAGATTGACAACTACAGGCCCCAGTCCAGATTGTAAACAAGCTGGTCTTGGATACAAACCGAAGGCTCTGCACTGAGGCCGAGGTTGAGGGCCGCCTACTTATAGCGTTAATAGATACAGGTGCGGCTGTGTCTGTATTACATGATGACCACCCTGACACATCTTCTTGGTCCACCAGACAGAGGACCAACATGTCAGGAGTAGATGATACTAGATTACCTGCATATCGGTCTCTACCCTTGCAGGTAGAGTTAAGCCACTTAAAGGCCTCACACACCTTCCAACTGATGGTATTGCATGATCATCCTAGTATCATAGGAATCAATTTTCTTGCACCACACGACTGTGTGGTGGATTTAGCTAACATGCTATTGACACGAATTCAGGATCAATACCACACTATTTTGATCCCTGATTCACACGTTGTGGCAACAGTATCTGCTAACAACAAAGAGTATGCCATCATAGATTTGTTCAAAGACCATGAGCATTTTCCAAAGCTTCTCTCCATTTTGCAATGGCATTTGGAAGCATTTGTAATCAACAAACATGACTGTGGCAGAATCCACACTGTCATCGAAGTGCCAGGCCCAGCACATGAGAGGCAAAGGCAATATCCTTTCCCAACTGAGGCCTTGCCTTCTCTCAAAGAAACAATAAAGTCACGTCTCAAGCAAGGGGTAAACAGAACATGCATTTCTACTGCTAACTCCCTAGTGTGACCCGTGAAAAAACCCACAGGCACCTGTAGACTTACTATTGACTACAGGAAATTGAACCAGGTCACCCCCAGTTGTACTCCAACTGTGGCATCCGCACCTGATGTGCTCCGACTTTTGACCCCTGACCTAAAATGGTTCAGTGCCCTGGATATCTCCAATGGTTTTTAGTCACTACTATTAGCTCCCAAGACTCAATGTAAGTTCACCTTCACCTTTGAAGGAAGACAGTATACGTGGACTTGCTTACCTCAGGGATTCCATAACAGCCCATCCCTGTTCCATCTGCTTATGATGGACACCCTTGAGGGTTTCTCTACTCTCCAATGTCTCTTGCAGTATGTGGGCAACCTGTTGCTGGCAACCACCACACAGGAACAACACTTGGATCTCTTGGACGAACTACTGACTTTCATTCGGAAAGCAGGCCTAACATGCAATCCAGCAAAACCACAGCTATGTCAGAAAGCAGTACTCTTTCTGGGTCTAAAAATAACTGACCAAGGCCGAAGCCCTAACTGGAAGAAGATACAAAGACTGCAAGATTTGCCATTGTCTACCAGCGTGGAAACTCTTTGATGGTTTCTAGGTATGGTGAACTAGTCTAGAGATTTTATCTGTGATTTTGCTCAGAAAGCCACTCCTCTGTATGAGCTATTGACTTGGGCCCTATACATACCCAGTCTGTGATGTCACTGAGGCAGGCCTTGGCCTCCGCCCCAGCTCTGGTCAACCCCAATCCATCACTATCATTCCATCTGGAATGTGCCACCTCTGACATTGCCATGTCAGCAGTACTGGCTCAGAAGGTTCATGGCACCCTGAGACCTATTGTATATGCATCACAGCTCTTGACTCCAGTGGAACAGAAGTACAGCCTTTGCAAAAGGAACCTTCTGGCCAGCTACTGGGCTGTCAAGCACTTTCTGTATATCATTGGGTACTCTCCACTGATTATTAACACCAACCACACACTAACTACCTTTCTGCTCTCAGACAGAGTGAAGGACGGGTCAGTCTCTAATACCAGGCTGACACACTGGTCACTTCTTCTCCAGGATAGAGACATACAGATGCACCCAACAAAAATTCCATCTATGCTGGCTCATGGACTCCTTTTCCAAGGAGAACCCCATGACTGTACACTGCAGTCACCTGATATTCCAGATCCAGGTCCTTTTCTGCCTGTCATGTCACAAATACTTAACAACACCTCTTTGTGTCGTATCTTTACTGATGGTTCAGCATCCTACTGTCAGGGAGAACAAATTGCAGGGATGGGAATTCAAGTGATTTAACCTTATGGGAACACTGTTAAAATCTATAAGCATTGCAGTGTAGCATCATCACAGTATGCAAAGATGGCATCTGTGGCCTGTACCCTCGAGTTCATCCAGCATGGGACCGAGGATACCATCATTTTTACAGACTCTAATTGGGTTTGTTGTTCTCTTACAGAATTCCTTCCTTTCTGGCAGAAGAACTCCTTCCTCTCTTCTGATGGCAGCCCAGTGAAGTACAAGGAACTGGTAATATACATACATTTACTGGCACAAACATTTTCACACAAACTCTATGTACACAAAGTTAAAGCTCATTCCCTCCACAATCCTTACCATGCCTTCAGTGATACAGCAGATACCCTTGCCAAGGAAGGGGCCCGGGGGGGGGACACATGGATGATGAACCATCTAGAGGCCAATGCGGCCGTACATATTGCAGCACTCAGGAAAAAACCTGAACCCTTTTCCCCCTTGGACCTCTCAGCAGCCCAACAAGCTGATACTGAACTCAAAAAAGTGTTCAGATTCCTTGACGAGAATACCGAAGAGAAACTTCCCACACATAACCCCTACCAGAGGCATGAAGGTAAGTTACACTTGTCACCAGATGACAAGCTTATCTGGTACCAGTCAGATGAGTCCACCACCAAGTTGTGGGTGGTCCCCAGACACCTTAGGTCTGAATTTTTGCACCAAGTGCATGATACACCCACTGGTGGACACCAGGGAGTGGAAAAACCCTCCAAAGGCTTAAGACCACTGCCTGGTGGCCTGGTGTCACCAAAGATGTCAAACAGTACACAGATAACTGCCTTGTTTGTGCACAAAACAACCCCATCCCCACCAAATGAAATGCCAAACTTTTACCACAACAACACTCTGGCCCTTGGAATGCCACACAGGTTGATTTTATTGGTCTCTTAACCAATACCAGCAGAAATAACAAGTATGCTCTTGTGGTAACTGACCTCTTCTCTAAGTGAGTTGAAGCTTTCCCCACTAAAACATGCACCGCTAAAACCAATGCCAAAATCCTGGTGGAACAACTTTTCTCCACATGGGACCTACCTCTTAAGGTGGATTCTAACAAAGAAACCAGTTTTACAGGTGAGTTAATTAAAGAATCCCTTGAACTCCTTGGAGTTCAACAAAAGTTCCACATACCCTACCACCCCCAATCTTCAGGTAAAGTAGAGAGAGCCAATAGATTAATTAAGCAAATGCTTTCCAAATTCATTGAGGACAGTCCCAAAACCTGGCATTCCCTACTGCCGTTACTCCTCATGGCAATTAGAGGCACACCCTCAGCCACTACCCAGCTCACACCCTTTGAGGTGATGACTGGAAGACAGATGAGATTACCTGGACACCTGTTGTTTGACCTGTACACTCCCACTGCAGACCATGTGTCTGTAGATCAATATGTGGAAAAACCTCAGAAAAGACCTTATACACACACACTTGTATGCTGCTAACTGCATGGGTAAGGCCCAGCAACAATTCAAAATACAGTTTGACAAGCATGCACAAGAAGTGGATTGGCAGGTTGGAGATCAGGTAATGGTCCTCCAATTTGCACATTCCACACATTCCTTCTCCAATAAATGGGTAGGCCCATACCCCATTGTCAACAAGCTCAGTCCTGCAGTCTATCAAGTTAGACTCCTGCAAAATAATAAACTGACTGACAAATGGTTACATGCAAACCAACTAAAACTGTATAAAGGAGTTTAATTACTTTTCCTGACCCCATTGGGTGGAATAGTACTGACTTACTAATGTTTGATTTTGCTTTTCAGATACACTGACAAGATGGCTATTTTGTTCCATTATCTCCTCATCTCAGAAGTTATCACCTGCATCCAAGGCACGGTACTGAACCTCCTACCACACCTTGATCATCCAGCATCTCCTTCAGAGGGAGTATCCATCAAAATACCTGATAGTCTGATTACTGTCCAGGAAGGTTCCGATGCTTACCTCACTGCCTCAGTTGTTGCTCCTGATCAATCTACCCTACAAATTGAGTGGCAAACCACATCGCAAGGACAAATTCTCCCTCTGGCCAAACTCTGCAAAGGAACTTTCCAGGGTTGGCCCAATGCTAAATTATCCCCAGATTGTTCTCTGTCCTTGCTACAAACTGCTCTCAGGCATTCTGGTTTATACAATATTACTGCCTTAATTGATCCTTCATATTGAAATTCTCTATCTAAGGATTCTGCTTGAAAATTTGTGTTGTACTCAACATGGCTTCTGCTGCCATGTACCTCTTTGTGTTACCACCCACTGATAAACAGCTTTTGGAATGTCCAAAGCACATCCCTGGTCCCCGCAGTGGTCTAACAGCTACTGCCCTCCCCGGTTCATTGATTAACAATTTACAATTTATGCATATACCTGTGTTGTTTAATCTTACTTACTGGAATATGAAAGAATTTGATATGTGTCACCATACTAATATGACAGCATTTTATAGTATGTTATTGCTTGATAGTTTAGCTGCATTTCAGATTCGTGCTCAAGACCCTATTGCTGGGGTCCATGCTACTGAACATAGAGGCAACTTCAGGAGAAAACCCAATCCTGATGATCAAAGTCATAAACGTAATACACGTGAACGTGACAGTTCTTTTTTTGCAAGCTGCCAGCCGCCTGGTGTTTCTCAGCCCAGTCACGGGCCACGAGCTTCCACTCCCCGCATCAGCCTCGAGCCCTCTGATACCCGTGGCTTGCCCCCCACGGCGGGGCTGTGGCATTCCCCCCCCTACATGCCGCAGTCCTTGGACTAGGTAGGAGGGCTGGCCCGGGGAGCTAATCGAAGCCGTGGCGAGCTTCATTAGCGGTGATCGGCAGCTATTTTTATGGCTTTTCCTTTTGGGGAGGCATGGTCGTGCAATGACACCAGCATCCGCCCCGGCCCCTGAGTATGCGAGTGCCGGTAGCAGTGCGACTCCTGGCCTCCGCCAGGGGTCACCAGTGCTCTGGACACTTCCCCCCCTTCCCCAGAGAAGGAGAGCAGTCACTAGGATGCTCTATCCTTCTCCCCCCCGGCCAGCCCTCCAGCGACCCTGGTCCGTTCCCAAACCCGGGTCACCGGCGTCGCATGCGGAAATCCAACCGCTGTGCCGATGGGCCGGCGTGAATGTGACAGTTCTGATGTCACTGGTGCAACAGGTACTGTCACAGGTCTCTTTGGTACAGCCATGTCTATTTGGAATAAGGCAGACATTGCTGCTATCATATCTCATTCTGCCAAATTTCAGATTGGATAGGTAAATAATATACTACCCCCATTATTGCATGGTGTGGATGGCCTTAGTCAGGAAGAAAGATACACTATATACAATATGCACAACATTGCTAAGGCATTTACAGACTCTAAAGAGAAGATTAACGCACTCATTGCACAGAATAACTAAGAAGCAGATAAACAATACATTGCTAGAGAAATTTTCTACTCTGCCCATGGCTCATACATTATCACTACCATCAACAATCTCTTCCGTGATCTAGAATCTGGAAGAATCCCAGATATCATACATGACAGATGCATTTCCAAATGGTATTGTCCACGATGTAAAACCCCTGGCTGTATTGTTATGTGTATGCAACAGTCTTTAACTATTCATCTCTCTACAGCTAGAAACCTGGGTTTTGTGACCAGACACCCTAATACTGGTCCTTGTTTTACTGCTAAGAAATGTTCTATAAGAGATACTATGTTTGTTTCATTTACTGTCTCTTTACCACGCTTTGGTCCCACTACAGCTTTGTTCAACAAGCTGGTACTGGTACATTCCATTGGGCACCTTGATGAAGACATCTACAGAGAATGCCTGGATCTACCTTCTCTACTGGTTTTCCATTCTTTCCTGGACAGCTGGGTCGCTCCGCACACAGACTGCTATGTGAAGAAGCAATATACTTACTTGTGTCGATGTGTTGTATTTGATGTTATTCAATCTGTATGTGGTTATTCTCCAGATAGCACTGATTGGACTTTTTCCATGGATGATGACATCACCATAAATGCCACAGATTTCTCAGACTCAACATTGGCTCCAAATAAACTCTACTGATCTTATCATGAGGAGGTTCCTCGCCTGTCAACATGGATTTCCAAGATGACCTACACCTGCCCGGTACAGTTGCAAAAGTGGAGACTTCCCACTGTTCAATCTCAGTGTAATTCTGATGGGGAGTATTGCCTGGTTACTAATTTCAAAAGCTATACTTATGGGTCTGAAACATGTGTTATTGATTCCCCCAATTTCTGTTTTGTCCCACACCAGAAAACTGTTATTGGACATACCGTTATAACCCCCCATCCCCCTTATCGATGCAGACATCATTGATGGTAACCCTGATTCTCTGCTCACACTTTCTGAATATTTACCATATTTTAATGTACACATAGATAAACTTACACTTACATTAAAATCACTTTCAGACAGGAAAGCTACACACCTCATCCACATCAGCAATAATATGACCAAGGCCAATGAAGCTATCCTTTCATTAATTAATGATGGTGATATGAATGATGCATTGACTAACACCTGGTAAGAAATTACTTTTAAAGGTTTTGTTATTATACAAGCATTTTTGATATTTTTCTTGATTATTATGCTATGCTGCCTACTGTGCACACTGTGCCAACACCATGAGCGGCTCGAGTTCCTTTACAAAGCTCACACATCAGGTTTGTAAACGACCACTGCTCCCTGACCTTTCCCTAGATTTGCCTGTGTTGCCCTTGGAGGCAACAAGGGGGGGATGTTACACAAGGTCCCTGCACCCTTATTGGTAACCTCAGAGGTACACCATAGACAGCCAGTGCTTAGGTATCTGTTGTACTAACATATAGGGCTAAGGGCATCTACCGTATAAGAGCAGATGTCAGGATATGAATGCATGTTATTGTAATACACTTTGCTTGCTATATATATATATATATATATATATATATTCTTCTATGTATTTCCTGTGTATTTCTTACTTATAAAGATGTTAGGACTCCTGTGTCCTTGGAATAATTATGAAATATAAGTCGGCATTGCCACCTTTCAGTGATTTGTACTACTACACTGAGTTATGTAAGACTCTGTATAAGAACTCTTTTGTTTCACAAACTAATGACTACTACAAAATTGTATAATGTTATCTTGGATCATGGAGCTTCCTCTAATTTAGCCAATAGGGTTCATCTCTGTAACTAGAAATGTTTCTGTCTTATAGTAACCATAGTAATTCTCATAGGTATATAATGTGAAACACTAAGTCTTGTACCTCGGAGATCCCAAAAGACACAAACAGACCTCAAGGTATAGGGAACACTTAGCACTGGCTCCCAGTTCGTATTGGTAAGAACTACTTAGGGCAACTGTGATTTTATCCTTTTTGGTAGTAATAAACAAGTTTATTACTCTAATGCAACGTGTCTGTGATTACTTGCATTCCCAATATTGCCAAGAACCTGAGAGTGAGGTTTAGACCTCCTGACACCACTCTATTAATATTTTAATCTTTGCAGGGTTTTTATGCCTGTTTCTGCATACTCAAAAAGAATATAAATTACATATAGCTCAAGGTCACTGATTTGACCTTTCTTTATAAACCTTTCTTTGGACCAAGGAAAAATGGGAGGAGCAGTGGAAATAGTAAAGAAGAAGATGGGGAGGGGGCACCCAGAAGTGGCCAACCATCTGAACTAGGGAAAAAAAACAGAATAGTTTGCAGGGTAGAGAAGAACTGTTGCAACAGTAGTTTTTAATAACAAGAAGGTCCAAATCAAGGGACAGGGCTGTTCTCTGTCACAATTATCAATAACAATAAAATAAAAAAAATAAAATTGTACAGGATAGCCCTTCACAATGGCAGTAGAAACAAAAAAATACTCCATCTGCGTCCCCCCAAAAAACATTGCTCTGATTATATAAGATTTTTTCCTGTCAGTTTAAATTCTGCATCCTGATTACTGCAAGTTACATCTCTTATTTTCACAAACTGCATCAGAACTTTGTCAATTTCTTTCCTGAGACCAGCCTGAAGAGTATATCTAATCCTAATGGGTGCAACAGAATAATACTTGTTGTGCCAGAGCTGGTTTCCTATTGACAATTCTGTAAACAAGCTTGTGAAAATCAAAATACATTTCAAGGTCAACCCCATAGCTTTCTGCAATCATTTCCATAATAGAATTGTATATATTTGTAAACCAAGGGATCCTAGTTTCACATAAAGATTTACCTATTTTTTTTAACCACGGAGAAGCTAGGGCAGAAAGAAAGAATGGAAAAAGATAGTGAAGGAAGGGAGATAACAGGGAACATTGTGGGATCATTGGAGGGGCCATTTCCTAGGTGGCACAAGAACATGTGATTGTGCAATCAGACAGGCAAGAGACAGAGAAGTGGTAGAAAAGGAGAGGACAAAATAGGTCCTTGCTTTTAACTTTCTCTGCATGTGAAATGGGACAGTATCTTACTCAACCTTGTCACACAGGGATGTGTGTTGTTCTGGGATAACATCACTTCTTGGGTGTTGAATGAACTCAGCATGCGGCCTCATGATTCAACCACCTGAGGCATGATGTTATCCTAGGACAACCCATACCATGTCATGAATTACTGCTTAATTCAGTATTAAGCTCCAAAGAAAGGTAATTTTAAGAGCAATAGAGGCCAGCTTGGGCAGCTTGGGCATACTGTATAAAATTCTACTAAATTCCAAGTCAAAGAGAAAGGCACTGGATGAAGATAAAATACTGAAAGACATTTACGTGGCAAATTTTAATTGGTGGGTGCCAGTTCTAAAGAAAATCCTAAATATTATCTTTTTATACAGTATGCCTCTTGCATGAATGAAAGCTAATTTTCTTGATCCAAGCTATGCAAAAGGAAACAATTTAAACCTAGAAACTACCAGCCAGTAAGTCTTATTGACAATTTAGCTAAAACATTTAGATGCTTAATACTAAATCAGTTACTGTACACATTTGGATTTAACACAACAGTTTGATTGCAGAGTAACAAGCAGCTGTCTAGAAGAACTACAGTACCATGGACAGCTGCTTAATCCTCCACCATGTAACTGATAAAAATACTAGAAAGAAAAAGGTTACATTTTGTTCTGTATTTATTTATTACAATTATGTATTTTCTCTGATTGATAGGGAACGTTTGTGTGAGAAACTTATGCAAATGAATGTAGACACTTATTCTTTGACCTTTATCTGGGAATATCACAGATGAATATGTATAAGGAGATGTATAGGCCATAATGGAGAAATGGTTAGGCTCCCTCAATTCTAATCAGGTGGTCTAACATCAAGGAATTTAAGTAAGTGGACTTCTACAGTATTCCCAGAATTCAGTGGTTGCTGAGTCTTTCCCTCCTGTACTGTAAATAAATGATCTTGTCATTCTAGTCTTTCCTGAAACTTGACTCCAGTGAAAACTAGATGAATGGTCTAGGCTTCTCAAAACAGAAATGTAAGGGTCAGCTCAGAGACATTTAAAGTGGTGATTTTTGGTGCAAAGAAATCTTCCTCCTCATGATAGCTTAATGGTATGAAAATTGAAAAGGTCAATTTATTTAGTAACCTGATGGACCAATTTTTGGAAAATAACCATTGGGTAAAAACATTATTACCAGAATTGCCTGTGCTGAACGCTCACTAAAAGGCATCACATATGTTAACATATATTTGGGGGCAATGCTCTGTAACAGACATTAGAAGTATTCAAAGCAAAGTAAGTGCTAATTTTTTTATGGCTCAGAAATTTAGGGTTGGGAATCATATACCAACTTAGAAAAAAGTTCTAAATACATTTCTAAGAAATTAATTGATGGCTCATACTGAAGGTTATGGTTCAGGATAAATTACTGGATTAATCATCAACATAAACAATAGCAGACTCCCTAAAATGTACATAACTGAGACAATGTAAGATGAGCTCCATGAAATCCAGTTCCTGTAACTGAAATTTAACTCTCTACAGTAATAGTTTAATATTTTTCTGAATGGCTCTAGAAAACTTTGACAGAAGTTGAATTTTAAACTCCATTAGTTACTGATTTAAGAATACTACCGTTCAGCAGGATCCAGATGCATAACTACAAACAGAACAGCAGTCTACTTCCCATACATTAAAAACAATATTTAGAGTGGGAACCTTATCTATATTTTCATGCAAACCTTTATCTGAGAAAATCCTTCCTTATGTTAAGGATAGAACAATAGTGGTTGCCTAATGGATCAATGCACTAACATTTTGGTGACTTGGATTCAGATATGTACTCAAGGAACAACGATCAGAGCTACCAGGGCTGGTGAGAGCTGTTGAGAGCAGCCCAAGCCAACCTGAGGAAGGGTGACATAGGGTTTTTGTGTTGTAGTGGCCCATCATGATGGGCTGAACAACCTGCTCACTCATGAGGGATGCCACTTGTGCACAAGTGCTCTATGTCAACTAGGCAGTTAGAAGCATTTGCCACATACTGGGGTGGTGGGAGGGCCTTGAAGAACAAAGGAGAAAGAAAAAGTACTACCAGAATGACATCTTTGGTAACTCGGGTTCCATGCCCTAGATCACACTGCCCATAGAAACTGAAGTAACAGTGGGCAAGTGGTCAGTGGGGCTGGGTCACTGCCCTAGGTCCAAGGAGGGTGACCAAGACTGGAGCTAAGGAGAAAATGTTTACGGGAAAAAAAAAAAAAGAATGGAATAAATCTTTGCATATAGACTTTTTTTTTTTAAATGTTCCTAGCTTTGACAGGCTAAGTCCATGCTATCAAGTTGTCAGAAACATTATCTTTGTATTTTACAAAGAAATTAGAGCAGACTACTTATGTCATTTTTTAAGAAAATGTTACGAATTACTGGTTGATTTAATATGTAGACTATTAAGAAGCACTGCAGAAATTCACTACAGCTGCAGCTTTATTTAAAATGAAGGCAGACCAGCTTAAGAGGAAGTTAAATGCAGTGTAGATGATTCTACTGTACCTTATACAAGCTGTACAATAGATAATTAATTGGGATTAGTACAGTATGTGAAATACGGAACTGCTAAATTACTATTTAGATTTTTTATTTCCTGCATATGAATTGAAACAATTGTTGTCTTTATTTTTATGAAATTAATGTATTTACTGTTTTTTTTAATGCTTCATTGTTGTCTACTTCTATGATTTGGCTATGACATAAGTTTTGTACTGATAAAAAAAACCTGACGTGAACTGTTGAAGTTATTAGTCAGCAGAATTATGTAGAGAGGATTGCACTGTAAGTCATATTTACTTTCTGTATCACTCTATAACTGCAGAGACTGTTATTTCTTCACTTCAAAACGAGACAAGCACGGGCAGCTAGACAGGGTACAGGATGTAAAAGTTATCAAAGATAATGAGAACATTTTGACAGGCATCTTAAATTACCTTTTCCAATCTCTAAAATGTCTTAAGGACACAGCAGCATTAACCCGAAAAAAGAAATACATACTTTTGTAACAATTCTGACTTGGCTGTGCTGTTGTAGCATATGACAGTTCTAAAACTTAATTTAATGCAGTTGAATCTACTACATTATAAATGAGAACTTGAAGAGACTTTATTGGCTGCAGAAGAAAGTTATTCTGCCACTTTACTAATTGCTAGTTAGATCCCATTTGCAGTACTTTGGCCAGTTTTGAAGTACACAGGGTCGATTTTCAAAAGTAAAACATTAGAGCAAGGTGCCTGTGCCAAACAGCTATGACACAAATGGCACCTTGCATCAAAGTTTGTGGCAAGCCCAATTTTCAAATGCAGGCTGCGTCAGAATCGGGATGTCACATGCCAGAGCTGCTGTGTGCCACTTTTGCAGCAAAAGCATCCTTGTGCCAGGACATAAGGGGGCTTTCACCGTGGTGGGGCTTCTCCATCCCCTTATTTGGAATTCCAGAAGCCACCCCCATGGTCACAAGAGGGGGCTCAGGTTAAAGCAGCCAGGAACTGGTCTAAGGGCCATTTGCCATTGCCTGACAGGGTGATGAGTGAGGGACCTGGAAGGTGCGGACCGGTGGTCGATGGAGCAGTGTCAGTGCCATAGAAGATAATGGGGGCATGGTGGCGGTGAGAGGGAGCTGAGGAGGCACCTGTGGAGGTGCCATATGCAGTAGCACACAGCTGATCAGACTGGGTGGGAGGGTTAGCATGGCCACACCATCATGACCCTAACCCCAGGTGGCAACAACCCTGGCACCTGCTCCACAGGACCTACAGTCCCCTACATGGGGTGGGTGGCAGTGGGTGTAGTTTGTGGGGTGCATGTGGTGGATGGGTATGTGCCCTGGGTATCATGACATTTCCCTGGTACACAGCCCCCAGCATGGTGGCCGGTAGATGCCCAACTACACTGCCAGAGCTGTGGGTGCTGTGGCACAGGTGTCAGGGCTACTTCAACCTGATGTCTGGGTCATGATGGTGTGGCCATGCCAACCTCCCACCCAGTCCAATCAGCTGTGTGCTACTGCCTATGGCACCTCCATCACATGCCTCCAGAGCTCCCTCTCACTACTGCCATACCCCTGTCATCCCCTATGGCACCCCCACTGCTCCATCAGCCCCTGGTCCCCACCTTTCAGACCAATTTAGTCCCCCACCTCTGCAGCTTGTCTAGGCTTGCGCTGGGGGGCTTGATGGGACCCTGCATCAAACCCCTCTGGTGCACAACATGTATGGTGCAACACTGTGGCTGTGGCAACTCTCAGGACTTTGGCACAGGAACCCCCTGTTTTATAAAACAAGGCGCAGAGTCCCTGATACACCCAATGTTTGCCACAGCCCTAGACTGGTGTACAATGTGTGGTCCTAAGGGCCATCTGAAAATCAAGCCCTATATCTGAAAAAGGAAAGGGACCACCTAGAGACCATTCAGAGGGGCGTAACTAAGATGACCCTTGGCCAGCAGTGGAAATCCTATAAATAATAATAATAAACTTTATTTTTAAGGCGCCTTTCAAAAAATGAAGGTGCCATACAAATACATAGACAAAATTCTAATAATTACAATAAAAACAATTAATCAAATTAATACAATCATACTTGGGTCCACAGATATGTTTTTAGGGCCTTTTTAAACTCCTTCACAGTTGCACAAATTCCTTATCTGGCAGGGAAGAGAATTCCAGAGGGTCGGGGCTGCGTACATAAATGTACGTGCCCCAGAAGATTTCAAAAACACCCTTGGAATCTCTAGCAACCCCTCTCCAGCTGAGTGGAGTGATTACCCAGGGCAGTAAGGGACCAGGAGCTCTTTCAGTTAGTCAGGGCCAAGTCCATGTAGGGTTTTGTAAGTCAGAAGACCAACTTTAAAGGTGATCCACCACTGTACTGGCAGCCAGTGCAGTCCATGCAACGCTGGTGAAATATGGCTGGACCGAGAAGTACCAGTCAAAAGCCGGGTCGCTGCATTTGGCACTAGCTGCAGGCAGTGGATTTCAACCCCAGGAAGATCTAGGTAAAGGGAGTTGCAGTAGTCCAGATGCGAGGACACAAAGGCATGCACCAGCATAGAAAGATCGCCGGATGGAACAAGGTGCATAATCCTGGAGATATTCCTGAGATGGTAAAATGTGGACTTGATGACAGCAGACACCTGCAAATGCATAGTCAGACCCTCATCAAGCATTACCCCCAGGTTACTCCCCCATTCAGAGGTTGGGAGACAACCATCCCCAAGATAAAGTCCTGAGGGTGAACCAGCTCCCGACCCCCCCATCCGACGTGCTGAGTCCACTACCAACACCTCCGTCTTTTCCCAGTTCAACTTCAACCAACTTGAATCCATCCACTCCTGGATTTCACTAAGGCAGTTATTAAAGACAGAGAGAGCTCCATCCTGATTGGGTGCAAAAGAAAGGTAGAGCTGGGTATCATCGGCATAGCAGTGAATCCTCAGCCCATACCTTCTTACAATGTCTCTGAGAGGCAGCATATACACTGCGAACAACATGGGGGACAATACTGAGCCCTGAGGAACCCCACAAGACAGAGAAACTGGGTCAGAAGAATAAACCCCGGACACCACTCTCTGAGTTCTTCCAGTGAGGTAAGAGGTAAACCACCTAATGACTAATCCGATAGTCCATAGATGAACCTCAGATCCTCAAGTAGAACCCCATAGTCCACAGTGTCAAAAGCTGATGAGAGATCAAGGAGGACCAGAATGGAATGGTTCCTCTGATCCCTAGCCATCAGGAGATCATTGAGCACCCACACCAGAGCTGTCTCAGTACTATGCCTTTTTTGAAAACTGGACTGGAGGGGTTCATAGATATCATGGATGGTCAAATAGTCTCCACTTGTACTGGCACTGCTTTCTCAATCACGTTCCCTTAAAAGGGAAGATTAGAGATTGGTCTGTAGTTTGCATTGCAGTCCAGGACCAAAGAAGCTTTCTTCAGAAGTGGTGTTACCACAGCCTCCTTAAGGGAGCTAGGAAACTCACCTGTTTCCAAGGAGTATCAGACTATCCATATTAGGACTGGGCCAATAGAGTCACAACCCAAAATCAGGGAATCAGGGAAGTTGGCCCTGGATCCAAACTACAGCACATAGGGTGTGCACCCTGAACAATCCGCATGATATCCATGAATTCCAGCTGGTCGAAGGCACTCTAGGAAAACCGAGGGGCAGCAGCCTCATGCTGATCCACAACAATACCCTTAGAGTGTGCCAGTTGGAGTGCCTCCCTGATGTCAGCCACCTTAGTAGCAAAGAATCAAGCAAGTTCATGGCACTTCTTTTGCTTTAAAAACCCTTCAGACCTGTAGACAGGCTGGGTTGCACAGCCTGTCCATGGTATGAAAAAGCTGAGCTGGTTGATTCTGAGCAACTACAATCTCCCCGGATAGTAACTCTGCCTTCTTATGGGTGATTGCAGATTGATAGGCTTGATAATGCTCCATCAATCTAAGGTGGTTGGCATCAAGGGAGGATCTCCACCAGCAAAGCTCTAACTTTCAATGTATCTCCCTCAAGGTCCCATCAAACTATGCGGACCAAGGGCAAAGGGAGAGAGGGCGAACAAGGACAGGAGCAATGAGATCCAGAGCTGCTGAGATGGTCCTATTATAGGCCACTACGAGGGCATCTGGATGATTGTTTGCCACTGGAAAGGACGATAGGCCAAGTACCGTTGCAGGCCTTCAGAGCTAACATCTTGTAAAGGGCGATACCTGACCATCTCCACAGGGGTAAGCTTACAAAGGGGGGCACTAAACTTAAACTTCACAGTGTAGTGGTTGGACCATCCAACTGGTTCCACCCCCAAATCAGAGGCCTCGATCGCCAGGAGAAAAACTAAGTCAAGGGAGTGACCATGTTTATGGGTAGCAATGGTAACGATCTGTGTAAGGCCCAGTGATGACATCAACTGGAGGAATTGCTGTCCAAACTGCGAGAGTTCGTCATTGATCCAGGCATTAAAATCACAGACAACCATCAGTCTCGGTGATTCAAATGCCGTGTCGATGATGAAATCCACCATTTCCTGGAGGAATCTCTTCCCATCTCTGGGTGGACGGTAGATGAGAACAATCCTAAAGCCTACACCTGCTATCACAATACACTCGAATGGCTCACCTTCCTCAACTGTTACACTCATGAGATTAAGTTCAGTCTTAAAACAGACTGCAACCCCCCACACGATCCAATCTCAGGCGGTGAAACATCGAGTACCCAGCTGGAATCAAAGCCTCCAAAATGGGGCCAGAATTTTCATCCAGCCAGGTCTCAGTGATGCAAGCCAGATCCACCTTTTTTTTTTTTTTGATTTGGTATACTTTATTATTTTTCATCATATAACATCATAATAATAACAGTACAGGAATACAATAAAGAATAGTTAGACATAATCTATCCGGTGTTTCAACTGTATCTAGATCCACCTTTTCTACAAAATCTGCAATAATTGCAGTCTTGTTTCTGATGGACCTGGCATTGCATTACATTACACCACCCGAGTTGGACGAACTTCCTTGCCCTTGGGTATGGAAACCAGACAAGGCGAACCACGTTCTAGATTCCATTTCACCCCAGGGTGTCTCCTGGATCTCAAGACCCCGATGTGGTGGCCTGCTCATTCACCCTCTGCTGTCCACCGTCCCCTGCCCTTCGCCTACCCCCTTACGAGCAATACCTAGTGACCGACAGTGCTGGTAAGTTGTAAAATGCAATGGGGGAGGAAAAAAAGGGTGGAGGGCATGGACAGCAGAGGATGAATAGCGCACGACCATGGGGGTAGGTCTCCAACTCATCTCAACTCTTAAACTGACCAACGAATTAATACCAGTAAGAAAAAATAACCCCAAAACAACTTTAACTAAAACACCCAATTAACAATGCAATAACTTTAACTTACAAAACTTAAAACCATAGAAACATAAAGCAACAATAATTACTTAAAAATGTTTTAAAAGTCCCAATAAATATCAGCTTTAATCCAAATAACAGATGCTCAATGTACAGGGCATAGTTCAGAAGATCTCCAACCCAGCAGCAGATTTGAGGACACAGGTAAACCTCTCCTCTTCAGTGCTCTGGGACCAGTCAAATAGCACATAAACTCAAAAATGTCCAGCCCCCTATGGTCCTCACACAACCAAGGGATGCTGGTAAAATGAAAAAGAAAGAAATCACAGTAATTTCCCTAACCCCAAAGTACTCTCACTACCAGAGGAGGGATTACTGAGATTACGTCTATGTACTTTTGATGATATGGTATACTCTTACTGTCCTGAAAACAAAAGGAAGAAAAGCACTCTCACTGCCTTCTACCAGATTATGAATGGAAATATAAATAGTCTGACTGTGTGTGCAGAAGACAGGTCCCAGGTAGTCCACCACAAATCTTAGTTACTCTGAAGTCAGAGCGGGCCCCAATAAATTCCGCTGGGAGGCCAAACCACAAGCCCGCAGCTGATGCTACAGGTCACCCGGTCAAAACAGGACAGTCGCAGGATCCACACACACCATCCAGCTTCGATCACAAGAATGGTAGGCAGCTTTAAATCTCCAGGAAAAATGGATTCAGCCATCCAACACTCTCCCATCTATAAGCCATAGCCATCCCAGCCCTAAAGAGGGCACCTGGCCCAAACGTTCCCCACAACACTGCTGCTGAAAATTCAGCCTCTGCTGAGCTACCATCAGCAAGCCCAGGCAACTAGGAAGTACCCACCTTCAGAACAACACTGCCTGATCCCCCTGTGGTCACAACTCAAGCCAGGCACCCACCTCTCGGCAGGGCGGCCTAATCACCTTCACCAGAACAGATGGCCCAGATAGAATCCTTCCCAGTACAACAAAATCTTTCCCAGTGCAAGAGGTGAATGCTGAGTCTTTCAAAGCAGGCAGCCAATCTCCTTCTTCCTCCTGCTTGCCCGCTCTAGTTAGTTCATAACTGCCGATACGGACCCAATCCACTCAGATCTCACTCCACTCCACTCCGGGACACTCAGGACAGGCAGAGCCAAAGCAGCATGAATGGTATTGTTAGCCCACTAAACAGTTCTGCAGAGTCCTGTAAACAAGGACTGACAGTGAGCAGCATAGATGGAATTGGTAGGTTAAAAGACTTACGCAGATACTCTCCAGAAACTAAATGAGGGGGTCATGATTGAAATCTTCAAGTATTTAACGGGTATCAACAAAGTTGACTGTTAGAGGTTGTTCAAGCTTAAGGATAACAACATCAAGAGGGTTCACAACTTTGAGATGGAGAGAAACATGTTCAGAAGGGACACGAGGAAATACTTTTTCACAGAGAGAAGGTGGTGGACAGATTGAACTGCTTGCCACAGGATCTGGTTAGTATGAAGACAATGAATGCATTCAAGCATGGATGGGGCAGATTCATGGACCTGGGGAAGGGTGCACAGGGTGGGGTGAGTGAAAGCTGATTTCAAGAAGGGCAAGGTACTAGTTAAGGAGGGAATTATCAAAGGTGATACAGTCAGGGCAGTACTAGACTGGCACATAGACCGAGATAGGGACCAGGCAGATTACATGGACCAGTGTTCTTCATCTGCCCAATATTATCTATTGTCTATTGGCTGTTAGTGTTCGTCCTGTTTTTCATAAATACAGAAACTGAATATTTTGATGTGAATTTGTATTCTTTAAACTAGTTTTAATTAAGCAATTAACTAGAAAGGGGGAGGCTAGGGACATCCATGGGGAAAACTCCGGTGAGGTTAACCTTGCTAGAATTCTTACCAGTAGCAGAGCAACTGGGGGCAAGGGATAACACAGATAGGAAATGTGGAAGGGGCACATGCCAGGGAGCTGGAACTGTATCAGATAGGGGGATGTAGGAGGTAAAGCAGTACAACACAATGAATGAGCAAGGCAGGTTTTGTCAGTTGATGGGCTACAGGTAAAAGACAGGGATCTTGGATGATGGTCTGCTTAATTGCCAGAAGTATTGAGAACAAAAGAGATGATTTCCAGGCTGTACCAACAGACAGCTGCCCAGACATAATGGCTATAAATGAAATATGGTTACACCCAGCAATGACTGAGACCTCACGTTCCCTGGCTGTGTAATGTTTAGGAGGACAAAGACAGCAGCAAGTGCACTGTGCACCACAGAAAACATCACTGTTTTGGAGGATAAAAAGAAAAGGGAGCGGTGGAATCACTATGGGCTCAGCTGACAAGTGGGGGGCAGATTGTCAATACGGGGTGATCTACAGGACCCCAAACCAATTAGAAAACATAGGCAGAGCACTTGCTGAGGAGATCAGAAGGGCAGTGGCTGGGGGTTGGTCATCTTACAAGGGGATTTCAACATGTCTGACAAGACTGGAGAATTGCAGGGGCAAGAAGCACCTGGAACCAAGTGCTGATACATCCCTTCCAGCATTGTTTTCTAGCTCAGCGTGTGGATGAGAAAACTAGGGATGATGCCATACTTGACTTAGCACTGTCAAACTGAGACATCTTTGTGAGGTAACAGTAGAGTATCATCTCAGGTTAACCAGCTACAGAACAGTGTCCTGGGTGCTGGTCCTGGACTTCAGGAAGGTGGACTTCAAGAAGAGGGATGAGAAACTAAGAGAGAGGCTCAAGATGTCTTGCCAGCTTGAAGGGGTGGAGAACAAGTGGGAAACTATCAAACTGGGGATCCTTATGGTTTTTAAGCATGCTTCAGGCAGGTAAGGATAATGAAGAGGCACAAGAGACCTACTTTATATGGTTTTCCAGGGAGGAGGAGGAGGAAGCAGTGCTGACCAAAAGTTGGACCTTAGAAGGTATAAGGCTGATCAGTCAAAGGCAAGCAAGGACCTCTACCTCATCAAATTTAAGTAGGCCAAGAAAGCAATAAGGAGAGCCAAAGCGGAGGTGTAGCTTAAAGTAGCAGAAGGGATTAGGGAAAACAGTAAGCCTTTTGTAGGAATGTCATGGAAAGGAGGAAGAACTAGTGAGGAATTTAAAAGCTAAAAATGGGAGCATTGGTCTGGTGGAGGGAGACTGGCAAAAAACAAGCTTTCTAAATGAATGCATCTGTTCACTCTTCACAACTGAGGATGGAGGGCAATTGCCATGGTGTAACAATAAAGTTGGGGAAGAAAAAGATGCTAATACAGACATTAACCAAAGATAGAATGCTCAAGGGTTCAGAGGACTACAAGAGAAGCCTCTGGGACCAGATGAGCTTTACCCACAGGTGCCCATGGGAAAGGGAAGGGGAAAGATAACATTGTTTAGCCAGGAGTAGCACACTAAGCCAAAGCTTGTTTCCAGATGCAACCTGGGAGCACAAGGTAGTTGAGTGAATTGCTCAGAATCACACAGTATGCACCTAGGTGGCTGTGGGATTCAAACCCAAGTCTCAAAATTTTCAGTTCAGAGCCTTAACCCACTGTGCTATACTGCCACTGGAGGTGGGGCAGGCTCTGAGAGCCCCCCCTGGCAAACTTTTTCAACTGCTTTATTGAGACAAGCATTGTCCACATGGATTGGAGGTTGGCATGAGTCATGTCTCTGCACAAGGTAGGGGACAGAGGAGACTGAGAAAACTACAGGCCATTTAAGACAAAGCACAACAGCATGGTAGGGGGGAGGGGCTGTCATCTCATTGGTGAGTCCAGTCTGCTGCTAGTAGTCCACAGGGGCCATAGGCTAAAGAAAACTAGAAACCATGTTCCCAAACAACTACTGCACCGACCCTGAGCACATTGCTCATATAAAGCTCAAAAAGCCTACCTTATGTGAAGGTCATTTTATGCAAACATCAGGTGCACATGCTTTTTCCTTTGCTGCCCCTACCCTGCGTTTAAAACCTACCTGTTTCATTTGGCTTTTTTTGATGGTTTTTAAAATCTGTAGCTGCCTATGGATGTTATTATTTGTTTTAAATTGTTTTACGGTTATGATTGTATGATTGTACAGTGCCTTGGTTTTGGAAAGGCACTCTATAAATAAAGTTTTACTTACTTACTTACAAAGTGCAAAATGTGCTCACACACAAAAACCATCACTTGTACACAGTGCAATGGCAGCAAAACTGGATACCAAGACAATAAATTAAATCATGCCAACACCCGTAAGTGTTGCATAGCGGCAGCACCATGACTGGTGACCATCAGAAAACATGTGTGCTGCCATGGAGTGCACACACAGATTGTACTAATGTTATGCCAATTCTCATCTACCTCAGAGCTAGAAATGTATTGCGTCCCATCCAGTTCTGCCACCGTTGCACTGTGCATAAGCAATTTTTTTTATTTGTGATTTTCTTTTTGCAATTTAAATAAAATGACCTTCCTATAAGGTTGGCTTTTTGAGTTTTATACATGCACTGTGCTCAGTGCCTGTGTAGTCATTGTTTGGAAACATAGTTCCAGTTTTCTCGGAAACTACAGACTAGTCATTGTAAGAAAGCTGCTTAGGGTTATAATCAAGGAGTGGCAAGTTGGGGGTCTCCACATCAGCAAACAACATGACTCTGTAAAGGAGAAGTCCTGTGAAACAAACCTCATAAATTTCTTCAGTGCCACGTCTTGGACAATGGAAAAGGGCCATGTGCTGGAGGTTCTGTATCTGGACATCAGTAAGGCCTTTGACCCAGTGCCTCCTGAACAGCAAACAACACTACCATGTGAAAGAGCTGTCCCATCAAATGAACCTCAAATACTTCTTTAACACTATGTTTTGGGCCATGGACAAGGGCCAATCACTGGATGTCCTCTATCTGGACTTCAGCAAGGCCTTTAACTCAGTACCTCATAGCTGGCTGGTGAGAAACTGGGGGACTTGGAGGCTGGGGAGAAAGTCACAATGTGGGTAGAGAACTGGTTGGGTGGGGGTGGGGGGGTTGAACACAGTGGGTAGTATTAAATAGTACATACAGTTCAAATTCTGCTTCCAACAGAATTCCAATGAATTACAGAAATTCTGCCAAATTCCATGTAAGAGTCTTTAAAAGGCAACTACGACTATTCCTCGACTCTACCACACAATGTGACTGCCTCTTCTAAACCATGGTCATCACCCCCTACCCTAGTTGAAGGGGATTCTGTAACCTGCTATTCCAGCCTTGCACTACTGGCACCAGCCTCCTCCCTCTCACCCTCTGCCCCACCCTCACCCACCCGTCCCTCTCAACTGGCACTCTGCTATTGGGCCCTCAGACCCACCCACACTTTTTGCACCCGGGACTACTCTCTGAAAATGGCTCCTTGCCTGCTGGCTTCTTCCTGACTCCCTCCTACCACGTATACTGTTTCTCCATTAATTCTGTTAGACATTAGTTTGTTGTCTCGCTGCACTTTTGACTGAATTAACCATGTTTCAGTTACCTATATGTTAAGGTTGTATCCATTGTTTACCTTTGTATGTATGTTACCCCTCATCCTCTGATGTGGGACCTTTGTAAATGAGCAGTTACTGCTCAAAGGTACTTGTAATCCTAGAGTTTAATAAATAAATGTAATTCTGTCAGAAGGGTAATTATGTTTCATTTAACTGCAGACTAGTAATGCACTATTTACATAAACCACCGATCACTGTTCTAGGGTCTACACAAACTGCAAAAAAAAAAATGCGATTTCAATAAAGTACAGAAAACAAATCCATGGTTTACATGAAAGCACTTTTGGAATTCTGCAAAATTTATCAGATGATTTCATAAAGAATTTTGGAAGTGGAATATCATTCTGCCCAAATCTTCTGATGGAATACTGCATTCCACACAGCTGTACTAGTGGGATGCCTGAGGGGTCAGTACTGGCCCATTACTCTTTAATCTTTTTATATGTGACATTGGACATGGGGTCCAAGACAAAATGTGTTTCTTTGCAGATGACACAAGATATGTGGTAGGGTGAATACTGAGAAAGTGAATTAAAAGGGGCTCTGGAGAAACTGAAAAGGTGATTCCTAAATTTAGTAGCTTAAATTTAATGCCACAAAGTACAAGGTTATGCTTCGGGAAAGGGAGACAAAATGAAATATTGGATGGGGGGGTAGGCTAAACCAAATATCAGGAGAAAGGGACCTTGGAGAAATTATCAGTGAAAGCCTGAAGACCACAAGCTGATGCAACAAAGCATATGGGAAGGATAGCGGCATGCTGGGTTGCATTGGCTAAGCCTTTTCAAGTAGAAGAAAGGAAGTAATTCTTCCCCTCTGAAAGTCATAGGTGAGATCTCAATCAGAAAACTGTGCAGTTTTGGAATCATCACCTAAAAAAGGAGAAGGACTGCCTAGAGTTTGGTCCATAGGAGTGCAACCAAAATGATACACAGCCAGCAGGAGAACCTATGAGGACAGACTGGCTGACTTCAATGCCCACTCTCTGGAGGTTAGGAGGGATAGGGGACATGACTGAAATGTTCAAGTATCTGAGGAGAATAAACAGGGTGGACTGCCAGAAGCTGTTCACAAATAATGAGGGCATGAGGCATCCACAACAGGGCAACATAATTATAAACTGGTAAAGGGAGGGTTTAGAATGGATGTAAAGAAGTACCTCTTCACAGAAAGGGTTGTGGAAAAATAGAACCATCTACCTGGAGATTTAGTCAATATCAAACTTGTATTAAGTTCTAAGAGGGGGTTGGATTGCTACATAGGGTTGGGGAAAGTGATGGGGGGGTTCATACTGAGGCAATAAGGCAAACCAAACAGACTTACGTTATTGGAGTTCTGTCTGGTATCTGTCAGTACCAGACTATGGGCAGACTAGATTGACTGTAGGGGCTGGATTTTCAATGGGCCCTTAGAATGAGGCAAGATGCATCAGATATCCACCTTGCATCAAATCTGAGTGCACCAAACACTGTGCATCCTATTTTGTAAGAAACACGTTCTCTGTTGCAAAGTCCCCCAAAATGACGTATGAGGTCCACTGCGTCAAACATATGACGCATGGGGTGAGAATGAGTCAAAGCTGAGGCAAAAATATGATGCACAGAGTGAGATGGAGTGAAAATGATGCACGTTAAGCCAAAATAAATCAAACAAGTTGAGTCAAAAAAATGAAGCAAGTTGAGTCAAAAAATGAAGCAAGTTGAGTCAAAAAACAGTGCATGGAGCAAAAATGACACAAACTGAATCAAAAATTAGTGAACAAAATTGCTAAGAAAATGGCAAGTTAAGCCCCCCAAACACTGTCAACTAGTCCCACAAGAGCATACTGGCTCTATAACCAACCCACTACACAATCTACCCTCACCTTTATATGCTGCAGTGTCAGTTAGACCAGCTGTGGCTTGTCTAACAGTTGCATGCATCTTCGAGCAGTGTCAACAGCCTCCAGCTTTGAAAATTCCCCTAAAAGGGGGATGGTGTATCGTTTTTTTTTGATGCAAGCCCTGTTGTGACGCACCTATTTTTGTGATGCAAGCCTGACACAAGCCACTTTGACAAGGCAGTTCTGCTTTTGATTCAAACAGCATTAGAAAATCAGACTTGATTCAAGTTTTGATGCAGCTTGCTCCTCGCATCATTTTTCTCTGGTGCAAGCACCTTGCGGCATTCTCAGCACTTTGAAAATTGAGACCCAGGTATTTTCCTGTCTGTAAATTGCTACGCTTCTGTTAAAGTATAAAATATTTTTTTTTGCAACTGAGATCTAACCATGAAGTAGCAAGCATTTGAAATTACTCTCATTATGATAAAACATTCACTGATGTGGATACTAGGCTCCATTATGCAGTGATTAATTACAGGAACTGTCAATCTTAAAAAAAAAAATATTATTTTCTTTCTGACATGTAAATTAGCAACACTTGGGGACAAATATTTGTCTATATGAAGCAAGAATTGGAAATGAATTCATAACTCTTACTTGGGTAACGTATAGATTTGATACTTTCCCAAACTAACTTGTCCTTCCAAAATAATCTGTTTTTATTTTAGTGAACAGTTCTGCTCCTAATTTATTGTTTCATGTTTATATGTCAACTTACAGTAGCAGTAGTGCATGTTACAGTGCACATTCTGGACATATACCTTATCCCTATTATTCCATTTAAGATCACCCTCTTGTTCCTGTCTTGTAAGGTGCATTTTTTCCTGATTTTGATAATGCTTTTGTATTTACAAATTATTAAAATTAGTGTTCCTTCTAAAGAGCTAGTATACTGCTTAAAATGAATGTTAACTTTCAAAAGTACTGAACTTCTAATTCTTTTATGGAAAGGTTTTTGGTTTCCGTTTGTTAAATAGAACATAGAAAATACTCTACCTGAAAATACTTGGTGTTATATGTAGAATAGTACTGTATTTGGAGGATGAAGCTAATTCTAGTCCTCCTCATATGTCACCAGCTGTATGATCTCCCTGTCTGTATGATCATACTTAATCAAGAAGAGCCAATCCCCTGCTGCCAGATTGGTCAGTTGTGTTGTCACAATAAATGAGGTCACAAATAAATGCTGATTAGGTATGAAGATGAATAGAACTAGATATGTCGGTCTCTAGGTAAAATACTTTACATCACACCTAATAATATTACGTAGAAAACCTAATGAGCAAAAGCAAAAAGGAAAATGCTTAACGACACAAAACAGCCACTTATTACTTTTATAAATTAATGGCATTTTTATTCTGCTATTTTTGTGACTACTAGCCCTTTAATATGGCTCTCCTCAGGTTTTCATCCGCATTTTCAACAATGTTTGAACACCTAGGCCCAGATTTTCAGACTGCACCAGGCTGTGATGCAAGCCTGGGTGCAGTGCAACTAGGCTGCGCTGGGGCATTGACAGGGTGATATTCAACGGAGCTGTGCCATGGTACAGCAGTGTTGAATATCACATCCTGGCCACCCGCAGTGTGCATGGTGCAGTGGCACTGCACCTGCGCAAGTGGCCAGAGTGGAACAGTGGGATGCGCTAGCACAAGTTCCATTGTGCTAGGTGCAACAACCATGATATTCAAAAGTACACATGCAAATGGGGCCATAATGCATGCAAGGTGCAAACAAATGGGGCCATTTGCATGTCACTATGGACCCATTTTCATGCAGGTGCGCCGATCCCCAGCGACTTGCTCCTGGCACCCAGCTAGGCTGCAGCCGTCAGGGACCGACACCCCCTGCACAGCGCGGCAATGTACCCCACTGCCCGATCATGGGCATATGTCGAAAATAACATTCGTCCTCTATCCCTGGTGGTCCAGTGGACCGCTTGCAGCCCGATCGCAGGCTTCAGTTGCAAAACACTTTCGTCCGATATCCCTGGTGGTCTAGTGGACCGCTTGCAGCCTGATCGCAGATTTCGGTTGCAAAACATGTTCATCCTATATCCCTGGTGGTCCAGTGGACCGCTTGCAGCCCGATCGAGGGGTTCAGTTGCAAAACACATTCGTCCTATATGCCTGGTGGTCCAGTGGACTGCTTGCAGCCCGATCATGGGCTCAAGTATGTAAAAATATTGTCCAATATCCCTGGTGGTCCAGCGGTACCCCACCACCCAACCACTAAGCCCACGCCCGCTCCCCGGTCAGTGGCGGGCGGCAGCACCCACCATCTGCTGCCCCACTGCCCGCTGACTGACACTGTAGGTAGGGCTGTCGCCCATTGGTCCACAGTGTGAGCCAATGTGTGTGCAGCCTGTACTGTGCTACATACTCCAGATATGTGAATGGATCCATTCACATATCTGGACTGTATGTGTAGTGCAGGGCTGCATGTCCATTGGCTCATGCTGTGGACCAATGGGCGTGCAGCTGGTGTCGATCGGCAGGGGCTGACAGGAGGGGTGAGGGTGCCTGCCTGCGGCGAGAAAGGCAGGCGAGTGAGACAGTGGGCGGTGGTGGGGTGCTGCTGGACCGCCAATGACCAGACAATGCCCGCGCGAGCCCGTGATGCAACAATCCTGAACCCTGTGGATGGGGCAGATATGTTCCCCTGCTGAGCCTCAATCAACACCTGACGTCCTGAACCAGAATATTGGACTTCTTTTATTTCAACTTCAGCCCGCAATCAGGCTGTGAGCGGTCCACTGGGCCACCAGGATATTGGACTTCTTTTATTTGAACTTCAGCCTACGAATGGGCTGCAAGAGGTCCACTGGACCACAAGGGATATAGGACGTGTATTATTTTATACTTTAGCTTGCGATCGGGCTGTGAGCGGTCCACTGGACCACCAGGGATCTAGGACGTGTATTATTTTATACTTCAGTCTGCGATCGGGCTGCGAGCGGTCCACTGGACCACCAGGGATTTTGGAGGATCCTTTTTCTATGTATGCCCAAGATCGGGCATGGAGGGGGTGCTGCCAGGTGCAACAGGAGCTTGGATGGCCACCCACAGGTGGCAGATGCCGTGTTGCACCCTGCAATATGGCAGCTCACCTGTGGGTGGCCAGCCGTTGTTCCTTTTTTTTTGGCTCATCTGTGTGCAGCGCAAGTAGGGGTTGCACATGCATGGGCTCAGCGCATCCTGGGCTGAAGATCGGGATGTGAGGAGTATGCATGGGCACGCCCCCCCTACCTGCACCACATACATTACTGATGCACTCCGGTGCATCGGGATTTTTGTCAGGCACAATCCATGTTTGAATATCGTGCCGGGGCGCATCAGTGGGTTGTGCATGGTGCAACATTGTTGCGCCATGCGCAACCCTTCTGAATATCTGTGCCCCATTATAAAAAATCACTTTTTATGTGTCTAAAGTGTACTAGCATGCAACAGACACTGCTTCCTCACCTTGTGGTACAATTGATGTTCAAGAACATTTGATATAAAAACCTGGGGATAAATATAGTAAAAGGAGTGCTCTTTATAAATATTTTAAATATAAATAAATGCTAAAGAACATTCAAATGTGGGAAAGACATCTTAAACAGAACAGAATAAAATAAACATACCCCACTGCTTTAAGTTTAACCAAAACTTTTCATATCACTTACTCCAGTGAGTGCCATGAAATCATAGAGATTTTCTTTATGATTTGACCACTGCCTGTATTCTAAAAATGTAAGTATTTTGTATAATAAATTCATCAGGTTATAGTAGTTTGCATCCATAGATACATTCAGATATTTCCAGCTATTTCACAAAATATCTGAAGAAATTCTTCCTGGAGTCCCACAGTGGTACTGTATGCAGGCAGAGAATTTGTAAAATAGAAATATCACTGAAATTTCAGAAAATATCTAGACATGCCTTTGGCTGCAACTATAGTGCTCTGTTCTTACTCAGTTCATCATTGCAGACCCTTGAGAAGCGGAGGTCGTGACGGCTTGCCACAGCCCTCCCCCACAGAACGGAAGGATCCGCCGCTGACTACGAGCCACTAGCCCAGCAGACCCCTGGGAAGCGGAGGTCATGAGGGCCCGCCACAGCCCTTCCCCACAGAACGGAAGGATCCGCCGACGACTACGAGCCACTAGCCCAGGTACAGCCCAGCCCTGCACAGCAGACTTTGCCTGTGAAATTACAAGCTTGCTCCTTGCTCTTTGGTGCCTTTTACTTTTTAAAACTGCTCCGTGGTGCATTCAGTAGCAGAACTGAAACAAACCTTGCTTAAACCTGTTGGTGCCTTTAATTTGAATCTGGAACTGTGTTTTTCCATCGACGCAGTAGTGGAGATAGCCTGCATTGCATCTGTTTTTTTGTGAACCTTGCTTTTAATTTCTGTTCTTTTAGCCTGACTCCTTAATGCTACTCCCTATATAATATAAAGTGTGTCACAGTGTCATTTCTAATTAATTTTGCCAGATGCAGCTCAGCAGCAAGTGGTATAGTTGAATGTTTAAGTGAACCTTGTTGCAGCACAGCCCTGTTCTGAGACTGCCTGCTGTTTCCCTAATCTTGCTGCCCACCTTCATTTGGGGTAAGTGAATTCAGTTTAAAGGCTCTGACCTGGCTAAACTGTATTGTCCTGTGCCTTAAGCTCTAACTCGTTGCCTGGAACAGCGTTTCAGCATTTGTGCAGCTGCCCTATCGCAACTCAACATGCCCCTGTCTTTTGTTCTGTCCCTTCTCCTCCCCTCACCCCTGCCTTCTTAACAGCTGTTCCTTTGTCCTTCCACAGCAGACACCCGAGAAGTGGAGGTTGCTAGGGCTCACCACAGCCCTTCCCCACAGAACGGAAGGATCCGCCGCTGACTACGAGCCACTAGACCAGCAGACCCCTAGGAAGCGAAGGTCGTGAGGGCCTGCCACAGCCCTCCCCCACAGAATGGAAGGATCCGCCGCCGATTACAAGCCACTAGCCCAGGTACAGCCCAGCCCTTCACAGCAGACTCTGCCTGCGAAATTACAAGCCTGCTCCTTGCTCTTTGGCGCCTTTTACTTTTTAAAACTGCTCCATGGTGCATTCAGTACCAGAACTGAAACAAACCTTGCTTAAACCTGTTGGCACCATTAATTTGAATCTGGAGCTGTGTTTTTCCATCAACATAGAAGCTCTAGCCCTGCCGAACGCTGCGCGTTCGGCTCCCCACGGCCCCCACCACCACCCTTGGTTGGCTCTCCCTTAAATAGGCTGGTGGACATCACATGAGACTGAAAATAACCTATCAGCCCTGTTTCCCATTTGCAGGTTATTTTCTCCCACCACTAGCGGCCACCCTTCTAGCCCGCTTACTCTACTCCTTCTTATCTGCCTTCCGGCTAGCAACTCTGCAGTTTCTCAATTGTTCTAGCCCAGCTTATTCTATTCCCTCTAATCTGCCTTCTGGCTAGCAACTCTGCAGTTTCTCAATCATTTTTACTGATTCAGCTGCCACTCAGTGATATATCTTACAGTGCCTTGTACTGTCACCAGGGGGAGGTTCATGCTACCTAGCCGCTGTCACTCCTTTCTGGTAGTCCATTATTATTGCAATTTCCTGGCCTTTGCTTTGCTCCCTGTTCTCCTCTAGTTCTCGTCCCCTGGAAGTCCTTTCTGGCAGTTCTTTTTACCTCCAGCCATCATGACTATTCCCCCAACCCCCGGACACTCCAGGGGTGCTTCCACATTACCTAGCCACCTTGCCACCCTGCCCTCTCTTAAGTCCCCCCCCCCGCATGGCTCTCCTCAAAAGGGCTAAAAATTGTCCACCTGAACATTCATAACCTCTTACCCAACCTAGCAGAGCTTACTGCCTGGGTCGCCCACTACAAGCCAGATATCACGGGTATCTCGGAAACCTCACTGAAGCCTCATATTCCTGATGCCATGTGCACCCTCCCGGGGTACAGCCACATCAGACGTGATCGGGTGGGGAATAAACTGGGTGGCGGGGTACTCCTCTATTATAAAGTACACCTAAATGTGTCTACCATCAATCACTCACCAACTACCTCCCCATCAAGTGAGTTCTTGCACACCCTTCTCCTGCTTCAGCACACAAAGAAAATACACCTGATCTGTACCTACAACGCTCCTAAGGGCAGTGTGCTTGGACCCTCCTCACTTCTCCGTGGTATTAGTGATAAAGTGGGTCCCAATGAAATCCTCATTATAGGTGATTTCAACCTTATCTGGATGGGATCCAATTGCAAATTATATAAGCCGTTGCTCTCGAGCCTTGCCCTAAGCCAAATTATCACTGAACCCACAAGGCCCTCCTCCCAGGGGGACAAAGGGTCACTAATTGACTGGATCCTGACCAACAGACCCGACAGGATCACATCCTCAGGTATTCTCCCAGATGCCATCTCTGACCACTCACCTGTCTATTGCACATGGGGCATCTCACAGACTAAAATTCCCAGTAAAGTGATCCTGATGAGGGATTACTCGAAATTTAACATACATGACTTCCTCTCTGACCTCATACTAGTTGACTGGTCAGGGGTCATGGCCTCAAATGACCCAGCATGAGCCCTAGAAGTATTCTTAACTAAGTTTGTCCCGTGCGGGGACAAACATGCCCCCCTCACTAGAAGGAGGGTGAGGGGCGCCGTTACCAAATGGCTTCATTGGGGCCTGTTCTCCCTTATGAAACTCAGGGAAAAATGCTGGGAGACCTGCAAGGCCTCCCAAAGCAACAATGATCTCCTAGCTTACAGGCACCTCAGAAACTCCGTAAAAGAGCCATCCGCTCAGCAAAAAGCAAGTTCTGCTAATCTGCCCTGCTTTCCTCTGCCAGCAACCTGAGGAGTTTCTGGCAGAATATCAAAAGCGTGGTTGGTGGGTCTGCCAGAGTGCAAGTCACTGACTTGCTCATTGGCGGGGTCAGTTGCAATAACCCACATACTATTTCAAATGCCTTTAACTCCATGTTTTCCGAATTGTCTGCCCCCCTTCCCTGTTCTCTGCCCCCAAGTCCCCTGGCACCCCCCCACTCGGACCCAACTCCTGACCCCCCTTCTACCTACAACAGGTGTCGGTAAAAGAGACCCAGAAGCTGCTCGCTAGCCTCTCCCCTCATAGTGGGGCAGGGCATGATAGCCTCAAACCGAAACTGCTCAGGATAGGGGCCCACCTCCTTGCCAGGCCCGTCATGCACATCTTCAATACCTCCCTTAATTCTCGGATCATCCCAGATATTTGGAAAGTGGCCAAAGTTGTCCCTATCCTAAAACAAGGTAACCCCAAAGATCCCCTGAACTATCGACCTATCGCCATTCTGTCTGCTACCTCCAAGATTCTGGAGAAAGTTGTGGCCTCTCAGCTATCCCAGTATATACAGAACCACAACCTCCTCTCTCCAGCACAATACGGGTTTAAGAAAGGGCATAGCACGTCTACTGCCCTCGCTGTAGTCACCTCGTTGATCAGGACTGCTACTGACCAAGGCAACCTTACCCAAGCTATCTTTGTGGATCTCTCCAAAGCCTTTGATAGGGTCAATCACTCCCTCCTCAGCTCCACTCTTCTATCCCTTGGACTCTCACCCCCTGCCCATGCTTGGTTCCTCAACTACCTCCCTGGCAGGCAGCAGTACACCAACTTTAATCGGACCCTTTCCAACCCCTCATCAGTCCATTCCAGGGTCCCTCAGGGATCCATCCTTGGTCCTACCCTCTTCTCTCTTTTCATTAATGAACTGCCATCCATCACTGCCCATGGGCATACCACCATATATGCGGATGACCTTGTCATCCTGGCCAGTGCCCAAGACATCACCATAATAAACTCCCAACTAAATTCTGACTTCAAGCACATCCAATCCTGGCTGGTGGAACATAGGCTTACCACCAATCTCAAGAAAACCAAGCCATGCTTTTGGTTCCCAGAACAGACAAAATCCTGCCCGCTCCCTACAAACCTATAGAATTGTGTAACATCCCCTGCAGGCGGTGGCCGCTGTCAAGTATCTGGGCGTCACTCTGGACCAGCAGCTGGATCTTACCCTACACATTCAGAACGTCTGCAAGGCAACTAATGGTAAGCTTGGTCTCGCTTACAGAGCGAAAAACTGCTTGACTCCAGCTGCTCGTATGACCCTAGCCAGGGGGTCCTCCTCCTTACACTCTGCTATGAGCTTGTAACCTTTGCCCCAGTACATAAATCCAGCATCTTGAAATGGGATATGGCCTACAACAACATCTGCCGCTTTGCGTTTTCCGCCCCCTCCCTCACGCGGATCACTGTGATCTCTACACATCTGGTGCAGCACTCCAGAGAAGCACCGCACCTCCCGTGCCAGGAACTTCATCGACACCATCGTCAGATCGGCCACCCCTTCTGCCCTCGTCCTTACCCTCAACCCTGGCCCCCCAACCTACCATCTTAGGTCGAGGGTGACACTAGATCACCTGGTTCCTAGAACCCACACCATTGCGGGCGATCGGGCCTTCGCCACCTATGACCCAAAACTATGGAACTCGCTCCCTGCCCTTACTCGGTCCTCCTCCTTTCATCCCGGCTTTAAAGCCTCCCTTTGGAACTTTCTGAAATTATCCTCCACATGTCCCTGTACCTCGTAGCACACTGGGGGTCTCAGCATCCACTGCACTTATCCTCCTGTAACTGGTCGAGTAACTAGTACTTGACATCCTTGCACCAGGCTCACTCCCTGTCCTCCTTCCCTATGAGTTCACCTGGCCCTCTAGACCCTTCCCCCTTGTCGTCTCTTTCCCCAGTGTAACCCACCCAGTGCCCCCCCCCGCTGGCACTTACTTCTGTTTGCATTGATCGAACCTGTTTATGTATTTTGCTGTTCCCTGCTGAATTCACCCTGTATGTACCTCTCTGTATTTATCATCAAGTGCTAAATCATCTCTAATGCTGTTAGCTACCTATTCAATCCCTGTTAAGCCTGTTATTTTTCTGTATGTTAAATTGACTCCTTCACTGTTCTTGTATGCATCTACCTTGTAACCCTCCTGGGTCGCACCTGAAAATAGGCACACGGCTGTCTAGTGTGCCTTACCTGGTAAACAAAAGCAAATAAATAAATAAATAATGTATAGACAGTTATACTGGTTTAATCTTTCTGCTAGAATAAAACAACATCATGAGCAAATTAACTTCTATAGTATGGATGAGGCTCCTACCCATTTCTTTGATTGTCTGGGTGTGCGTACTTCTAAAGCAGGGGCCAGATTTTCTAACAGCTGAGGGACTAAGTCCTATGCCTCATTCTGCTAGTGCATAAAAATTCTCCGCACCAGTGGACAGTCATATTTTCTGCCCATGCTCCACACGGGCAGCAGTTGCAGCTGTGGAGGATGTCATGCCTGGTCCAACCAGACATAATATTTTGGCACAGCTGCACCAGAAAATGGCTGCAAGCTCCCATAAATCAAGAAGTCAGCCATAAAACAGTTCCTTTTTTGAAAATCTGGTGCATGTGGGAAAAACTGCAGCTGTGCAAGTGTAAATACTTTATGCAAGTTGTTTCTGCACCTGCACCAATTCCAGGGTTTTTTGAAAGTCTGGCCCCAAGTTTAATGTCTTTTTGTGGTTTTGAGATGCACACTCCCATGTTCAGAGTGTAGTAGAGTCTGGCCCTATTGGGATTTGTTTTGCATTTGCATTACAAGATTGGGGGTTGAAAAAGGAAGGGAAGGGAAGTAAAGGACAAATTGTTTAACCAGGAATGGCACACTAAGCTGGGGCTTGTTTCCAGGTGTGACCAGGGAGCACAAGGAAGTTAAGCGACTTGCTCAGGGTCACGCAGTATGCAAGTATGGGCTGATGGAATTCAAACCTAGGTCTCCAGGTTTGCAGCTCAGTGCCCTTAACCAAGACAGAGGTGAGATGTTCCCCTCAGGTATAAAAGAACTAAAGTGAAATAAATCTAATCTACCTATCTTCCTATCCTGTGTCCCTCTGTTCTATCCTTTCATCTAGTTATTGAGGTAGCCACTCATTAACAACCTCTCATCTTTTGCACTTTTCTTCTGCCATCCCTTTTTCCCTGTCTTTTAGCATTCTAGACTCTCACTTTACTTTTCCATGCAAAGTGATTTTATTTTGGGCTCAACCTTGTCTCTATACAAAGTCAGAAATAAAAGTCTCTTGTGCAGTGATGAGAATACTGGGGATGGATGAGGTGTTCTTGGATTCTGGGTAAGGATGATATTCAGAGGGTGATGCTGCCTTGACAAGGGAGGATCCTGGAGTGTGGTTCTTTCAGTAAGAGAGATTTCTTTGCTACTCCTCCACAACTTTGACCGTGCAAGGCTGTTTGAGTAAGGAGACCAGTGGGGGGGGGGAGACATGTGTTGATGTTCCTGCACTTAGGATCCCTTACTACCATTGCTAGCAGAGCTAGGGCCTTGGTCAGGGTTAGTATATATATGAGAAACTAATACAGTGGTGAAATAGGCACTGGTGTCTGGATGATTTTTGTTTCCTCTGTGTGGAATGTGCAGACCTTGCACCTGGAAGTAATGTTCTTTTTAAGACTTTTGTGACCTTAGCCTTAATTTGAAACTCCTGGGGTATTTAGGAAGGAGATATTTCTGGGTACAGTGGTTCATTCAAATGGGTCAGGAGAGTGACAATGACAAATGACAATGAAACTGGATATTTAATATGATTGATTGCATATGCAATGACACATCGCCTGTAGAGATGGCAGCTGAACCTGTCACAAGTCAGGTGGGAGGCCAGTTCTTAGTTGCATGATAGTCCTGAGCATAAGATCTCATCTTTGGAGCCTGAATTTGGTTTTATGAAGGGTGGGTACAAGGGGTTTTCTTGCCACTCCATGTGAAACTCATGTTACGCTGGATACAAACTGATATGTGAACCATTGTTAGCTTTCGGAAAACCAATTATGCAAGTATGGTACCGTCTTGAGGAGAGGGGTGTAGTACAGTCAATTATAAGTCTGATTAATTATTCATGAGCCTAACAAGGCTCCTGATTGGCTACTGGATCAGTCATTACTGTCTTAGAAATGACTGATCCTGCTGACAACTGATGCTGTGCGACACGCACAGCTCACACTACTCTACTTTAAAGTTGAATTTTGTAAAAAATAACAGAGAAAAAAGAAAATTGTTATTGCAATTAGACTTATAATCACAATAACAACCTTGAAGATAGTCATTTCCTTGGATTAACAACCAGCTGGAGGGAGGTGGCCCTTGGCTGCACCTTGGGCCTCCCATCCCCACAACCGGTCATTAATCTTTCAGAAATGACTGGCTTCTCGATCAGTATTGCTTAATCAATCAATCTCAATCAATCAATCAATCTTTATTTATCCAGGCAAAATACCATTGAGACAACTCATTTACAAGGTGGACCTGGGTCAGGTACAAGGCAATTATGGCACAATATGATACAATAAGTACACAAGGCAAACAGGGACAGTGTAAGGAAACATGTTATACATACTACAATAGCTTATACATTTATACACATATACATTTGTACACAATATACATTTTATTCAGTTAGGTAAGGATCATGTAAAAAGGAAAAATAATTTGAAGGTGAATACAACAGGTAGAAGGTTATTAGTGGAGACAGTTACAATATTCCTTGAAGGCCAGCTCAAAAAGATTTTTAAAGAAGGTCAGTTTCACCAGAAGCACAAGTTTCAGCGTTTTTTGCACATTGTTCCAAAGGAGAGAGAGAGAGAGTGACTTATAACCGCTCTGCCAAAGCACGTTTTAACCGTGGGAATAAGAAGAGAGGTATACGATAGACTTCTTAGGCGGTAGATCCCTACAGGCAGACAGGAAGGCAGCCAGAGATACATTTAGGAAGCTTATTTGAGATGGCTCTGAATGTCCAGAGGACTGCATTTTTGTGACGTCTGAAGCTAAGAGAACTCCATCCTACCATAGTATATAGGGTGCAATGGTGGGTGGAAAATGGTGCACCATTTATGAATCTAATTTCCCGGTAGTAAAGATTGTCAAGTTTCCCTAAGGCCATACTTGGGCCATGTCCATTCAGGATGTCAATATAGTCCAATAGTGGCATGAAGGTGGTTTGCACTAAACGAGTTTTGTCCTTCTGTGAGAGTAGATGCTTGATCCAGAAGAATATAGCAAGCCTCTGTTTTAGTTTTTTTGTCAGTTCCTCAATATGTTTCCTGTATGACAGCCTATCATCAACCCACACCCCCAAGTATTTAAATGTTGATACAAATGTCAAGGGCTCACCTAGGAGTATCCGAATTTAAGGGGTTGTAGTTACGGCACTATGTTTGTAGGCATTAGCTGAGGGGGCATAAAACATAGCCTTAGATTTTTTTGCATTTAACAGAAATTTTAAATGCAATAGGTTTTCATGCAAGAGGTTGGATTCAGTTTGGAGGTCTTTGTAAGCCAGTTCTGGTGTAGGCCTGTCTAAGTACAACACAGTGTCATCAGCAAATAGATGAATGCTTGCTGACTTGATACCAGTGTTTAAATTGTTAATATAGATGGCAAACAACAATGGGCCAAGGATGGATCCTTGAGGCACTCCCCTTTGAAGGGGTTTCAGCATGGAGAGATTGCACTCCACTGTGACTTGTTGGCACTGCTCAGTAAGGTAGTTGGTGAACCATTTTATTGCCAGTGTGTCTACTCCAATGATGAGAAGGGTGGCCAGAAGCAGGTCATGATCCACTGTACCAAAGGCTTTGCTAAGGTCAAGGAACAAGGAACATACATAATTTTTAGCTTCCAGTGCTATCTGCCAATCATTAGTGACCTTAGCAAGTGCAGAGATCATGCTATGGTGAGGTCTAAACCCAGATTGGACTGGGTTTAGTAGATTAAATTTCTCAAGATACTGCCTGAGTTGCGAAGTCACCACCTTTTCCAATAATTTGGACAAAATGGGAATAAGGAAATTGGGCAGTAATTATTTAGGTCACTGATATCTCCAGATTCAAAGAGAGGGATAACTTGAGCTGTTTTCCATATTGCAGGGAGAGAACCTTGTATAAGGGACATATTAAACAGGTGGGTGATAGGGGCAGACAGGGCATAGAATCCTAGCTTTAGGTAGTAGGGTTCTAGAAGGTCCACGCCCGAGCTTTTTCTAATATCAATAGCTAAAATAAGGTCCTCAATATGCTTCACTGTAACAGGGCAGAAGAAAAAGATTGCTTCAGGATTTAGTGAGCTACAGTTGAGCCATTCTGGTTTCTGGCCACAAATCTGTGCTCAGAGGTTGTTGGCTGGTGAAGAGTCGAAAGCTAAGCCTGCTGTGGCAAAGTGATTATTGAGGAGTTCTAAAATTGATTATTTATCAGTAGTGGTACTGCGACCCATGGAGATTTTTTTTTTTCAGTTAATAGTTTTTATTGTCATTTTAACGTATTACAGACAATGTCTACAGACAAGACACTGTAAGTATCAATAGTAGAGAAGAGTACAAAACAGTATTATAGCCATATACTTCCAGCATGCACTTATAAGATCTAAACTGTGTTATAGGCTAATAGCAGGAGGGAGGAAGGGTTGAACCCCCTCTGTTCTCTGCCCATGGTGATACACAGAATTCACAAAATATTGGGTGACCATACAATGCTGTTAAAAGATACTAATGAACTGCATGCTTGTGAGTATTAAACAAGAATGATGGCTGGCATAGACTGTGGTCCTGGTGAGGGCTGCACCACTGGAAGCAATAAGGAGGGAATTACAAAAGGACCATGCACAGAATTCACCACCCATGGAGATTTTTTGAGGGAGTGAGTTGGCTGGGGAATAGTCTTCAAGATCCTTTAGTGTTTTCCAGAATTTTTTTGTGCTGTTGGATGAAGATTCGATTTCTGATTGGAAATACCTTGCTTTCTCAGTTCTCGTAAGCTTAGTACACCAGTTTCTAGCTGCTCTGAAGGCTGTCCAATCAGCTGTAAGTTTCGTTTTTCTCACCTTTTTCCATAGTGTGTCCCTATGCAACAAGGCAGCTTTTAAGCCACCTGTAAACCAAGGTCAGGTTTTCTTTTTAGTTCCGATTTTTACTAATGGAGCATGTTTATCTATGGCCCCAAGCACAATATTTTGGAAAACCTCATGTGCAGTCTCCATGGTTGTTGGCAGATAGAAATCCTGCCAGTTGGCATATTGTAGATCAGCGCAGAAAGTGATAGGATCAAAATCCCTCCAGCATTTCTTGAGGATATACCTGGAAGATGATACTGCTTTTGGTACAAACCTCACACAGGCTATAGCACAGTGATTGCTGATGTCATTGAAGAGTATGTTTGCATGAGTAAACAGTAAGGTTTATTAACTAAAATTAAGTCAAGTAATGTGTCATTCTATGGGTTTTTAACATTAGGCTGGGTAACTTCAGATATAATTTGGGAAAGCCCAAAGGTATCACATAATTCTTTTAGGGGTCTGGAAGCTGCAGAAAGCCAATCCATGTTGAGGTCATCCGCGATCATGACCTCTGAGGATATGGAGTCTAATACATCACTTAGATGTTTCAGTACTTTAAGCCCTGCAGAGGGAGGTCTGTAACATCCAATGATGTATAGAGGGATGGAATGGGTGAGCTGCACTTTTAAGGTAAGGCATTCAAATTCCTTGACTTTGTGAAAGTGTCTGTTACAGAGGCAGCATACTTGTCCTGGATGTAGATCGCTACACCCCCTCCTCTCATCAGTCTATTTGATCGAAAGACATTATATGAGGGGATATTAATTTCATGATCCAGTGTCGCAGGCTTCAGCCACATTTCAGAGACCACCAGCACATCGGGGCAGGTATGGTTGATCCTTGTTTGGGTAGCATCAAATTTCCTAAGCAGGCTGCAGGTATTGTAGTGAATAAGACTCAGCCCATTCAACTGGCCAATCTGGGAGGGACCTGAGATAGGAAGAAGGGGTCCAGGGTTAAGTTCCACATTACCTGCGCAAACAAGCAGAAATAAAATAAGCTTTCTGAGGACTTCCAGGAGTAGCCTTGTCATGCAAATTTTACCTCTTTTATGGAGACTAGGTTCAATGGATGGTGATGATGTTACTCGTGTAGTCAGAGGACCCAAGTAAAGATATAGGAGAGTCCTGACAGATAATGAAAATAAGTATGCAGAGGTAAGCAGTGGCATGAGTTGATTATTACAGCTCATATAAGGAGATGACCCAGGGCTACCTGGGACATCCGGTCGAGTGACTTGCACTAAGGGAGGTTTTTGGACAGTCATGAAGAACAATGGGCATGGTGGATGTTGCCTGGTTACCTCAGAATGGGCATCAGTAAAGCTGTCCGGGTACTGAACAAGGGAACATTTGAGAGAGCATACTAGACACACTAGGATGGGTATTAGGGGCTGCATTTTGAGAGCTGTGTTAAAGCAGGTGAATTCAGTGGCTAGAAAGCAAACCTGTGTGTGATGCACCCCACAGCTTTTCCTAACAATGAGTAACTAGTGCAAGGTTAAAGTATGTCTCTTTAAGAGCGAGAACACACTGTATTCTTTTGGCAGCTCGAGAACCAATAAGAAAATAGCATAATATAGGAAGGGGGAGGAAGAGAATTTAAACAGTGGCAGGGGTGGGGAGGGTGGGGGATTTAGATAGCTATCTTTCCTCTATCCTTGAAACGAAGTCTAGACAAACCCAAGACAGGGATGCAATCATCAGCCAATCAGGAGGAAAGCTGTAGATTCATCTATCAGAGAATTCTATTGTATTCTATATCTATTCATCTATCTCTGCAGAGAGTTAGCAGGAAGGACCTCAGAGTGTTGGATTCATGCTCTCCCTGCCTGTGAGGAGCTGCACAGGCATGCGGAAGGTGAGGGCTGTGGAAGAACTGAGAATTTTTTTGGATCTGTGCTTGATTGGGTGACTTTCCTGCACTTTCTTTGTCCACCCTGAATTTTGAGTGGTGAGTGTCTATGACTGGTGAAGTACTGCTTCTTCGACTAGTCTCCCCATCCTTTGGTCTTTTGTTGGGTGTTTTCTCTGCTGAGATTTGCCACCCCATCCCATGGGGGGGGCTTGGTGTTATTACCCAGCCGGGGAGTCGGCTGGGGTATCTCGCTCCCTTGGACCCTTGGAAACGGCTGCAATTGAGGTCTTTCTTATGGTCTTTTGGTGTGGGCTGCTTTGTTTCTCTTGACAGCACCCGGCATTAAGTAAAGGGGTTTGTTTGTGAAGGAGTTTCTTCTAGCAAAACTGTTTTGTCAACTCAGCCTTTGGATTTGTTTTTTCTTTTGAACTAATTGGGTTTTGGTGGATCCTGGCTTTGGCTTCATTTAATTCTGGTCCTGTATTGAAGAGACTGCTGACTCCCTCCTGACTTTTTCCTGTGGATTATTTCATTTTCTGTTGCCTGGATGATTGGGTGGTGAGAGGACCCTGCGTCCATATACTTTATTTATTTATTTTTGCTTTGTTGGATTTTACAGTTTTTTCTCTTCTGGCAGCGATAAAGACCATAACTATCCCACTCCCCGGTTGTGAGAGGACTGGGGGGGAATTTATAATTTCATTTTCATTTTGTGGACTGGAATAATTTTTGTTCTGTTTTGTATTTATTTGTTGTTGTTTGGTATAATTGTTGGTTTACCCTCTCTCCCCAGTGGTGAGAGGACTTGGGGGGGGGATTATTTATTGTATTTTGTTGTATTGTGTGTTGGGTTTGGGGGGTGAGAGTCCCTAAGCTTTGTTTTGTTATTTATTTGTTTTGTGGGTTATTTTGTGTTTGAGGGGAGTGTCAGGGTCTCAAAATTCAGGCTCTGATTTGATGTTAGCTAACCTGGGAGTTGGGTGGGGCTTTTAAATTGTTTTCTTTTAGGGGGGTAGTATTAGTTTGGTATTCATTTAGCGCAGCAAATATGTGTTGGGAAGGTATAAGGATGGTTGGGTATTATTCCCCCTTCAGGCTCAGGGACCTCCATATTTTTTTCTGTCCTCCCCTATCACTAGAGGTGTACAGATGGTGTAGGGCCCTGGGGATTGTTAGAAAAAAGGGGAGGATGAGTGTTGGGCCTGGAGAGGGATTGGAAAGGAGTGGGCAGATAGGGATAGTGGGGATGAGGAGATGCCCTGGGGAGAAATGGGTCCAGGAAAGGGGTCCTCCCTGTCTGGTTCTCATACCCAAGGGTCTTGCTGGTAGTCAGCAGGTAGCATGGTCATCCTCTGATGCTTATCCTACTCGGGTGGTGTTATGCAATGTTAGGTCTATTAAAAACAAGACCACTATTATAGCAGATTTTGTCAGAACATCTGACCTGGCGTGCATCACTGAGACCTGGCTGGATGACAATGCTGGCCCAGTTTTGGCATCAGCAGTTCCAGCCGGGTACTTGGTGATACACTGCCCTAGGATGGATCGTAGAAGCGAGGGTGTCGCTATCTGTTTTAGATCAGAACTGGGCCTAGTGGAAGTACCAGTGGGAACTACCAACTCCTTTGAATGTATCATGGGTGAGGGTGTGGGGTGCAGGAGTCTTCTCGTTTACCATCCACCAGGTGACGGGAATGTTTTCCTGTGGGAAGTAGCAGACTTCATTGTCGACCTGATGTTGGGATCCCCCAGATGGTTGGTTCTGGGGGATTTTAATGCCTGGATCGATGATGAACTCTCGCAGTTTGGTCAAGACTTCCACCAGTTAATGAGTTCACTGGGCTTCACACAGGTTATTTCCTCCTTGACCCATACTGGTGGTCATTCTTTGGACTTGGAGTTCCTACCTGGGATGGAGATATCCAATTTGGTGGTGGAATCAGTCAGGTGGTCTGACCATCATTCCATTGGGTTCGGTTTTGAGGCCACCCCAATAGACCAGCCCCTATGGAGATGGTCCGGTACAGCCCATTGAGGGGTGTTTCCCCAGATGGTCAGTTGGTGGTGCTGGACCTATGGGGTTTACTGAGTGATTGCATGAACCCAGAGGACTTGGTACTTGCCTATAATAAGGCAGTAGCAGGGGCCCTGGATTCCATTGCTCTGGTTCGTGTTGGTCCCCTCACTCTTCACCCTAGGTCTCCTTGGTTTGATGAGACTCTAAGGGAGTTGAGGAGAGCTGGACGAAGATTAGAGAGGTGCTGGCGAAAATCGGGGCCTGGATTGTGACAAACTTAGTTTGATGGACCATTATGTGGCCTATCAATCAGCAATCTCTCATAAGAAGGCAGAATTCCTGTCCAGAGAGATTGCTTCTGCACAGAATAGACCAGCTCAGCTTTTCCGTACTGTGGACAGATTGTGCAATCCAATCTGTCTTCAGCCCAGAAGAGCCTTTTCTCAAGAATGGTGTGAGGAGTTTGCTCAATTCTTTTCAGATAAGGTTGCCACAATCAGGTTGGATATCTGCTCAACCTTCCCTAGTGGGAGTTGTGATGGTCGGCAGGAGATGTCGGACACCCAGTTTGTGTGGTCTTCCCACAATCAATAACAATGTGATGGTCATCCAATTATTGCGTCCGACCAACTGTGGTTTGGACCCGGGCCCTACACATCTCCTGGTGGGCTGTGTAGATAAAATCGGATCGGTCCTTGCTGAGACAGTCTGGAGGTCTTTGGAGAGGGGGAATTTTCAAAATTCTCTGAAGGAGGCTGTGGTTCAGCCCCTGCTTAAGAAGCCCACCTTGGACCCGGACTGTCTGGCTAACTACAGGCCTGTCTCTAACCAGCCCTTTGTGGGAAAGGTTATTGAGAAGATGGTCGCATTGCAGCTGGATGATCATTTGACCAGCCACAATGACTATGATTCTCTCCAGTTAGGAAGAGACATAGTATCAAGACAGCTCTTGTCCAGGTACTAAATGACCTCCTAATAGCGAGGGAGCGAAAGGACCTGTTCCATCTTGGTCCTTCTTGATCTCTCTGCAGCAGTGACACCATGGACCACGGTGTGCTATTGGAAAACCTGGGGTTTATCTGTGGGCTGTCTGGTACAGTCCTCAGTTGGTTTTGATCTTTCCTTGAGGGTAGGACTCAGAGGGTGGTGTCTGGGATTTTTTCCTCGGCATCATCCCCCCTATCTTGTGGAGTGCCGCAGGGTTCCATTTTTGTGCCCATGTTGTTTGCAGTGTACATGCTGATATTGGGAGCGATTATTAGGTGGTACGGTTTGAGCTTTCACTGCTATGCAGATGACACTCAACTGTACATGTCATTTGTGCCTGGCCAAGATGCTGCCTTTTTCGGTCTTTAACAACTGTCTGGCTGAAATCCAGGACTGGATGAATGTGAGTTGGCTGCGGTTGAATCCAGAAAATACTGAGGTGTTGGTTGTGGACCCAGGTCGCCAGGAGGCGGGTTTGTTGGCAGGATCTCCCTCGGGTTTATGGCTTGGGGGTGTTCAGCTAACTACCTCAGACCGGGTGTGGAATCTGGGCGTGGTGTTTGATGACTGTTTGACACTTAAATCTCAGGTGTCAGCAGTTGTCAAAGCCTCTTTTTACCACCTGAGAAACATCGCCCAGGTGAAGCACCTGGTTTTTCCTGACGATCTTCCTACTCTGGTCCACGCCTTCATTACCTGCCGCCTTGACTACTACAATGCCTTTTATCTTGGGCTATTGGGGATTGATATTCACTGCTTGCAGCTAGTGCAGCATGCAGCAGCCAGGCTATTGACTGGTTCCTCTAGGTCCAGTCATATAACACCTGTGCTCCGTGGACTGCATTGGCTGCCAATATGTTGGCGAATTACCTTCAAGGTCGGTTTGCTGACCTGTAAGGCCCTACACGATCAGGGACCTGGCTACCTGAAAGATCTCCTTTGTCCCTACTCTCCCTCCCACTCTCTTCAATCCACTGACGAGGGATTGCTAGAGATTCCCAGGGTTCATTTGAAGACCTCTGGGGGCAGATCATTTAGTTTTATGGCCCCGACCCTGTGGAATTCTCTACCTTGTCAGGTACGAGATTGCCCAACTGTCCAAACCTTTAAGAGGGCATTGAAAACTTATCTTTTTAACTTTGCATATAATGATTTTTAATTGTCGTAGGATTGGATTAATTTTAATGTTTTTTAGTTATATCGTTTTTGTTATGTCATGTATAGGCGCCTTGGTTTTGGAAAGGTGCCTTTTATAAATAAAGTTTGACTTGACTTGATCAATCACGGCTGTATTCACTCTGCTTTAGCCAATCTGAGCTCCAAGGAGCTTTCCCAGCCCACAGCAGACAGCTCACCTGGAAAGGAGCTATAGGTGGTGGGTAGAACAGGAGGGAGTGGCCGGGGCAACCTGGAGAGCTGCGGCCACTGACATCTTTAGGGTGCCCAAGGGAGGAGCTCCTGAAAGGCAAGGAGAAGGGCATTAATTAATATATACCAAAGACAAAGGCTCTCACAGAGTCTTCTTGGGGTGGGAAGTCCCGAAATTAAGCAAAAGAGCAATTAATTGGGGGGGGGGAAACAGCTAGCAGCACAATGAGGGGTCGGTCAGTTGGCACCAGTTGGTTCCACACCCAGAGTAGCTGAGCCTGCCAAGATTATGGGAAAAAAACAGGCAAGAGAAAAAAAGAAAAGAATATCAGAAGTAGGGAAGTTTAGCAACCAGGTTTCACGGCCGAGTAGAGGGAGCTAGTGAAAAGGACACAGGCAATGTAACATAGCACGCACTAGAAAAAATACAGTGCAGTAATCCAAGGTCCAACCATAAACACAATCCCCACAGTAATGCTTGATTTAAAATAAAAATTTAGATGGCAATCTTTCCCTCTACCCTCAAAACCAGGTCCAGACAAACTCAAGACAGGGATACAAGTTCCAGCCAATCTGGAGGAAAGCCGTAGCTTCATCCACCAATCACAGCTATATTCAAACTGCTTTAGCCAATCTGATCTCCAAGGAGCTTTCCTGGTCCACAGCAGATGGCTCACCTGGAAAGGAGCTTTGGGCAGTGGGTAGAACAAGAGGGAGCTGCCAGGTCAGCCTGGTGAGCCGTGGACGTTGATGTCTTTGGGGTGCCCAAGAGAGGGGATCCTGGAAAGGAGCTTCAGGTGGTAGGTAGAACAGGAGGAAGTGGATGGGGAAGACTGGAGAGCCATGGCTGCTGATGTCTTCAGGGTGCCCAAGAGAGGGACCCCTGGAAAGGAGCTTCAGGCGGTGGGTAGAACAAGAAGGAGCAACAGGAGCAGCCTGAAGAGCCACAGCCACTGACGTCTTCGGGGTACCCAAGAGAGGGGTTCCTGATCCTTAAATCCTGCTGTGATTTGTATTTGAATGAAAAGATTGGGGGTTTGAAAAGATGGAGCCAAGATATCCCACCCAAGTCTAAAAGAACTAAATTGAAATAAATCTAACCTACTTATCTTCCATCATGTGTCCCTCTGTTCCATCATTCCATTTTGTTGCTGAGGTGACCACTCAGAAACAACCTCCCTTTCTTTGGCATTTTTCTTCTTCCATACACTTTCCTTGTCTTTTGTCATTATAGCCTCTCACTTTTCTTTTTCATGCAAAGTAATGTTATTTTGGGCTCAAGCCATCTCTGTATGAAGCCAGAAGTAAGTCTCTTGAGTGATGCTATCTTCATATGAGTTCTCATAAGTAAACATCTCTTGAGCACATGCTGTTTCAGCAGTAAATATCTATGCAAATATGTTGTTTTCACAAGCTATATCTATATGTGAGAATACTGTAGAAGTCTAAGAAATTACATTACTCTGTATTGACAGCACCTCCTGTCTCCTTGGTGCTTCACAATGAAGTTATGTAAATTGGCACAAGAGTGACATTTTACTGTCTAGAGACAGATTTCATATGCCCTTGTGGTGTTATGTGAATTGTAGAGGGGCAGATCTTCTAATCACTGTAACACAGTACAAAAAGCCTTTGTGGTGGTGGTGGGGAAGTTCATTTGGAAGGAAGTGAGAGCTTGGATCTGAAGAAGAAAGAATGTGTCCGGAGACCTGGGTGCTCAGCCAGAGGAAGGTGGATGCTGATATGTCCTGGTATGGAAGTAAACAGAGCCGTTGTTTGCTTACACAAGAATACCAGAAGTGCATTCTCAAAGTTCTTGGAGTGATTTGTGTACAAAAGTATTTGAAATAAATTGGCTGGAGTATGTGTTTGGTGTTCTGGTGAGATATCCTATCTGAATCTGTACATACTATCTCTCAGTGGAGTTGGTCGGGTTTGCTCTATCTCCTGAGAGCAGCCCTGTGTGGTTTTATAGTAAAACATTTTTATGTTATGCAATATTGAACTGTTTAACATTGAACTGCGTTTGAGCCCTGTTCATCTGAACGGGAAGAGGGTGAGTAATCTTTTCAGGGTCTTCCTGAAACTGCAACTAGCCACATAAATGTTTACCTTGTACTTTACAAGTACTTGGGCACTTGCATACTGTCAGAATGCCTTTCTAAAGGCTTTGCCTACATTTTTAATCTATTTTGGGCTATTTCTGCCTCTCACCTTGCTCCGTAACCCCAGGGTTACTTCCAGGTCACATGACCTGCATAAAATATCGGCCTGCGGTGAGCAGAGTGAGTCAAGCAGAGTGAGCATGCATGTTGCCGTGCATGGAGATGCACGCAGAGACACGCACGTCTGTGCATGTCTGCTGTGTCTGCTGGGGCAGCAGAGTAAGGGGGACACCATCCTCAGGTTTCTACAGTTGTATGCACCATATATATTGAGCTGAGTGATTCATAATGGAGGAACCTAATACCTACTGTGCAACCTGTCAGATGTTTGGATGTGGCCCTCAGATTGCTGACTTTGTATGTGATAAATGCCTACTGTTACAGACACTACAACATGAAATTGTTCATTTACAAACAGCAAGAGCAGTTAGCCCTGGGACTGAGGCTCTGGAAGACTATATTGATCTGATCTTGGGCCAGATAACAACTATGGATGTTCCCACACAATCAGTTGCATCCCCTCAGTAGAAAAAGATCTTCCAAGCCTAATTGCTCCCCCCTTCTGCCCACAGATGAATCAGATAACTGGTCAGTAGTGACTTAAAATAAAACCAAACACAGGGGAGGGCAAATATTTAGCAGTGCATCTAAAATACCCTAAGAACCCTAAGTACAACTTGTATAAAGATAGTACTTCTATAGTTTATTCTATAAGGAAGCTGATACACTTATGGCCTTGCATTCACTAAAAAAGACATCAAGTCCAGAATCTGACGATATTAACCCTAGATTTTTGTTGGAAACAGCTGAGGCTATAGTAAAGCTCTTAACCCTTATCTTTAACAAATCACTCCATGAAAGTCTCATTCCCGAAGATTGGTCTAATGCTACAGTCACACCGATTTTTAAAAAGGGCAACCATTCTAAACCTGAAAACTATAAGTTTAACATCAGTTGTATGTAAGTTAATGGAGAAAATTATCAAAGACATTATGGAAACAGAAATTATCTCCAATGATATTATTGACCATACACAGCATGGATTCAGGCAGGGTATTCTTGTACAACTAATCTGGTATCCTTGTATGACTATATAAGTAAGGGACTTGATTCTGGTAAACCCATGGATGTAATCCTGCTTGATTATAGCAGGGCCTTCGATAAGGTGCCACATGATAAACTTATAGATAAAATGTTGAAATTGGGATTTTCTCAGATGTTAGTTCAATGGGTTACCTGTTGGTTGTCCAACAGATGATGACAAGTTAGAATAAATGGGGAATGTGACCAGTGGGGTGCCTCAGGGTTTGGTCCTTGGACCGACTTTGTTTAATGTGTTCATTAGTGATATGCAGGTTATTGTAGGAAATCTTCTTTCAAAGTTTGCTGACAACACTAAGTTGGGGGAGCAGTAAACACCAACACCAATAGGTTCATACTTAGCAATAACTTGAAAATTATTGAACAATGGGCAACCTCTAATGGTATGATGCTCAATCCAGACAAATGCACCGTACTGCACTTTGGCAAAAACAACCCTCATCAGACTTATTTTCTAAATGATATCCCTCTTAAAATTTCAGTTAATGAGCGGGACCTCGGGGTTATTGTCAACAACTAACTGTCTTCATCTGATCAATGCATTAGGGTAGCTAAAACATCCAATGCATTGCTCACCAACATTAAATGTACATTTGTCTCCAGGACTGAGAAATGTATTATTCCTCTTTATAGGACCCATGTAAGACCCAATTCAGATTACAGGTCTCCATTCTGGAACCCTTATCTGAAGCAAGATATAGACAGGATTGAGAAGATTCAGAGAAGGCCAACAAAAATGGTTCCCTGATTAGCTAACAGTGACTATTATGTTAGATTGCAGGAAACTGTGCTCTACTCCCTTCAAACCAGGCGAATCAGAGGTATAAAATCCATAATTCTCAGAGAAAAATTTTTCCACAGCTCCATAATAAACAGATTGATGTGGACAAATCTAGAACCAACAAAAGATTAAATTGCTTCACTGTTAGAGCCTCTAGACTATGGAATAGTTTGCCACAAGATCTGGTTGATAGTAACTCTTTACAGTCATTTCAAAGAGGTTTAGATAAGTGGTTACAGTCCACTAAGTATTAGGGAGTAAAATTCCCACCAAAGTGATGGGGGACAATCTCGATGGGCTTTAGCCTTCTTTCATCCTTAAGAACCAAGTAAACCAAGTACTATTGTTTACTTATCTATGCCTTATTGGTATGTGTTAAAGTGGTAATGTCTGGCTAAAGGTGCTGCTTCTGTGGTCGGGAAGTAATTTTGATTGGGCACAACTTTGGGTAGCAATATCATCACAAGTATGTCATATTATAGTGGTGCAGTAGCACCATTATAGTTAGGGTTGAGTAAGAACTGTAATGTTAAACCCAAATTTTTGCACTTTAATATCTTTGCAGCCATTTAACAGATTTGCCAACCATTTGCATGCATGGTCTTGTGGGGGTAGATCTCATGAAGTGCTTGGTTTCATTCTAGTTGGATGTGCAGATTCTGAGATGCAGACAGTCAAAAAAACATAAAATAAAACATTTTTTTGCTGTTTTTTTGCTATCATGTGGCACCCAGACAGTTTAGAAGTTTGGTCTGAAGGTTTCAGGGTACAAAGGGCTTGCCTCAGAAGGATTTCCCCTGCTGGTGTGGTGAAAAAATATTAATCTGTTCCAAAGTTATTAAAGGAATAATGCATGACAGGGTGTGTGTTGTGCTGGGATAACACCACACCTGGGGGGGGGGTTGGGCATGAGGCTGCAGGCCGAGTGCATCCAATGACCCAGGCGTGGCGTTATCCCAGCACCATACACACCCTGGAATGCATTATTCCTATTATACAATGGCCTGTTGTTATGTATAGAATAAAAAAATAATTTTAAAGAATGTCTTTATTAGTGTGGAAAAATATTTTTGTTTCTTAAGAGAAGATGCAAAAAAAGAGAATAGCTTCCTAAATATTTTTCTTCAATTGGTTCACAGTGCTGAGACTAGAACCGTGGTGCTATGCTGGGATAACGCCATGGGTCCAGCCCCAAACTGACCAATCACAGTCCATGATTCTTTCTTGCCATTGTATAATACATTTAAAAAATGTGGGTTCTAAACATGCTCAGTAAGCACTTTAAAATAGCTGTAAAAGGGGTGTGACTTGGATGACTACAGTCACCTCATAGCTCATGAATAATCATGAGCTTATTTTCATGGCAGTTTTCTTTTTTAATTGAGGGGATTAGAAAAATCAGATAAAAACTACAAACTATGGTCTGTTCAAAATCACTGAATACAACAATTTCATTTTGATTTACTGTTTAGATACTGATAGACTGAAGATGTGAATTGTTTTGAAATGTGCTATAAATCAGTATGTTAAACACTAGGGCTATACAAGGAAAGTACTCATTTTTTAAATTATGTTAAAATAGACATTACAGTATAGATTTTATGGTCATGTGATCTGAAAATGTTTCAGAAAATTCAATGGGTTAGAAATAAGCAGAGTTTAAAAACAAGACTTTTGGCAATACAGAAATACAGGAAAGTATTATTGGCTGTTTTAGTTTGGTATGACTTGACTTTGGATAAGAGAACTCTGACACAGTGATATCCAAGGAGACAATGTAGTGCAGCGACTAAGGCTCTGGGCTATGACCCTGGAGATCTGGGTGTTTAATCCCACAGCTCCCTCTGAATATGGTGTAAAGTTTTTTAACTTTTTTGTAATAAATCATGCATTTAGAAAATTAATTAATATAGAAGTTGATGGCAGATAAGGACTGCAAGGCCCATCCAGTCTGCCCATTTCTTTTTCTACCTTATGAATGTGCCATCGGCCTTTGCTCTGTCAATGGCCTATCTATTCATACTTATCTGTATTGCTCCCTTATGCCTATCCCATGCCTGTTTGAAGCCCTGCACTGTATTCATATCCACCACTTCCTGAGGTAGGCCATTCTATGCATCCACCACCCTTTCTGTGAAAATAACTTTCTTACATTCCCCTTAATTGGCCTCCCTCTAATCTCATGCTGTGTCCTCTTGTCCTGCTATTTTCTTATATTGAGACATGTTAGACTCTTTCACCTTGTTAATGCCCTTAAGGTGTTTGAATGTTTCAATCATATCACCTCTCTCCCTCCTTTGCTCTAGGGTATACATATTGAGCTCCGTTAATCTGTCCTCATATGTTTTCTGATGCAGTCCCTACACCATTTTGGTTACCCTTCTCTGGACTGCCTCAATTTGGTTAATGTCCTTGTGAAGGTGCGGCCTCCAGTACTGCACACAGTACTCCAGATGGGGCCTAGCCAGTGTCTTGTAAAGAGGGTTCATTATCTCCCTCTTCCAACTTGTGATACCCCTACTAATACACCTCAACATCCCCCTAGGCTTAACTACTGCTTTAGTGGTCTGCTTGGATGATTTCAGGTCATTGGTGATGATGATGCCCAAGTCTCTTTTTTCCCTTGTGACTGCCAGCAACTCCCCTCCCTGCCTATAGGTGGCTTCAGGGTTTCTCTTCCCTATGTGCATGATCTTGCACTTCTTTGTGTTAAACCCCAGTTGCCACTCTTCCAACCATTTTGCTAGTTTATTCAGATCTCTTCTCATTCTGCCCACACTATCTGGATCATCTACTCTGTTGCAGATCTTGATGTCATCTGCAAACAGACAAACCTTACCCTCCAGTCCATCTGCAATGTCACTGATGAAGATATTGAAGATGACTGGCCCCAGAACTGACTCCCTGAGGTACCCCACTTGTGACTTGCATCTCTTCTGACTGTATACCGTTTACCATCACTCTCTGTTTTCTGCCCGACAACCAGTTTGCCACCCAATTGACCAACTTCTGACCCACCCTGAGCCTGCCCTGCTTATTAATCAATCTTCTATGTGGAACAGTATCGAAAGCTTTGTTGAAGTCAAGGTAGGTGACATCAACTGTTTCCCCTTGGTCCACCACTCTGGTTACCCAGTCAAAGAAATCTATGAGATTAGTCTGACAGGACCTTCCATTTGTAAACCCATGCTGTCTTGGATCCTGTGCTCATATGGATTCCAGGTGGAAGGAGGGGTGGAAAAACAATGGGGAATAATAAAAACTGCCATCACAGAGGTAACAAGCCTTTGTGTGAAGCAAATAAACAAAACAAAACGATGTAAGAAACCACAATGGTTCTCAAAGGAGGTGGCAGTGAAGGTTCAAGAGAAAAAGAAAGCATTCAGAAAGTACAAGGAATCACAGAAGGAGCAGGATAGAGAATTGTATCAGTTAAATCAAAAGAAAGCTGGGAAGGCAGTCAGAACAGCAAAGGCCCGAACCAAGGAAAAGATAGCCAACTCAGTTAAGAAGGGGGATAAAACCTTTTTTAGGTACATCAGGGAGCAAAGGAAGACCAAGGGAGGGATAGTGAGGCTTAATAAAGGGGAGAGGGGTGGGAAGAGGGTGAAGGTGAAAAGGCAGAGATACTAAACAAATATTTTTGCTCGGTATTTACAAATGAAGAGGGGGAGGTACCTAAAACAAACAATAGCAACACTCTGGATATAGAAGTTGATACCAGACCATTTACAGAAGAAAGGGTTCTGAAAGAACTCTTAAAACTGAAGGTGGACAAAGCAATGGGGCCTGATGGGATTCATCCTAGAATTCTAAAAGAACAAAGGGTAGAACTAGTGACACCACTGACTACCCTCTTTAACAAATCATGGGAGGATGGGGTGGTACCTGAGGACTGGAGGAGGGCAGATGTGATTCCCCTTCACAAAAGTAGGAGCAGGGCAGAAGCAGGAAACTACAGTCCTGTTAGTTTAACCTCAGGTATAGGGAAAATGATGGAATCACTTCTGAAGGAAAGAATTGTCGAGTACCTAGAGGCCAGAGGGGCACAGGACCCAAGGCAGCATGGATTCACAGCGGGAAGGTCATGCCAGATGAATCTAATAGATTTCTTTGACTGGGTGACCAAAGTAGTAGATCAGGGAGGGGCTGTGGACATGGCCTACCTAGACTTTAGCAAGGCATTTGTAATTGTAAATGGAGTCCACTCTGAAGAAAGAGGGGTTACTAGTGGGGTACCACAGGGTTCAGTATTGGGTCCAGTCTTTTTAATGTCTTCATCAGTGACATTGCAGAGGGACTGAAAGGAAAAGTATGCCTTTTTGCAGATGAAACAAAGATCTGCAACAGGGTTGATACATGAGGATGCGTGGAAAGGATGAAAAGGGACTTGGCAAGGTTGGAGGAATGGTCAGAAGTATGGCAGCTAGGATTCAATGCAAAGAAGTGCAAAATAATGCACCTGGGAAACAAGAACCCAGGGGAAGAATACACAATGGGTGGGAGGTAGTAACAACAACAAAAAAGGAAAGGGACCTGGGGGTAATCATATCAGATGACCTTAAGGTTAGCAAGCAATGTGAGAAGGCAGTAGAGAGGGCTGGGGGTATACTGGGATGTATAGGGAGAGGCATCAGCAGCAGAAAACAGGAAGTTGTTATCCCTCTGTACAGACAGTTGGTGAGACCCCATCTGGAGTACTGTGTCCAGTTCTGGAGACCCCATCTCCATAAGGCCATAGACAGGATAGAGGCAGTCAAGAGGAGGGCAACTAAAATGGTGCAGGGTCTGCAAGAGAAGCCGTGAGAGGAGAGACTAAAGGAGCTTAATATGTATACCCTTGAGGAAAGAAGGAGAGGGGACATGATAGAAACTTTTAAGTACTTAAGTGGAATCAACAAAGTCCAAGAGGTAGCATCTTTCAGAAAAGAGACGTGCAAGAACAAGGGCACAATTTGAAGATAGAGGGGGCGGCTCAGAGGTAATTTAAGAAGTATTTTTTCACAGAGAGGGTTGTGGATGCATGGAACAGCCTTCCTGAGGAGGTTGTGGGGTCTAAAACTGTGGGAGAATTCAAGAATGCATGGGACAGACATAAGGCAATTCTTGTGGGGGGTAGGAAGAAATAGGCTGTTGGTTAACTAGGATCTGCGGCCTATCCTTTAGGTAGAGAAATGGGCAGACTAGATGGGCCAAGCGGTCCTTATCTGCCATCAAAGTCTATGTTTCTATGTTTCTATTTGACACAGTCCCACACAAAAGATTAATATACAAGTTAGCCAGCCTGGGAGTGGGTCCCAAGATGATTGCCTGCGTAAGAACTGGCTGGAGAATAGGACACAGAGGGTAATAGTAAATGGAGTCCACTCTGAAAAAAGGGGGTTACTAGTGGAGTACCACAGGGTTCAGTATTAGGACCGGTCCTCTTCAATGTCTTTATAAGTGACATTGCAGAGAGACTGGAAGGAAAAGTATGTCTCTTTGCAGATGACACAAATATATGCAACAGAGTTGATGCACAAGGTGGGGTGGAAAGGATGAGAAGGGACTTGGCAAGGTTAGAGGAATGGTCAAATGTATGGCAGCTTAGATTCAATGCTAAGAAGTGCAAGGTAGTGCACCTGGGAAACAAAAACCCAGGGGAAGAGTACAAAATGGGGGGTGAGATACTAACAACAACAAAAATGGAAAGGGACCTGGGGGTAGACATATCAGATGACTTAAAGGTGGGCAAGCAATGTGAGAGGGCAGTAAGGAGGGCTGGGGGGATACTGGGATGCATAGGGAGAGGCATCACCAGTAGAAAGCAGGAAGTTGTTATCCCTCTGTACAGACAACTGGTGAGACCCTATCTGGAGCACTGCGTGCAGTTCTGGAGACCCAGTCTCCTCAAGGACACAGACAGGATGGAAGCTGTCCAGAGGAGGGTAACTAAAATGGTGCAGGGTCTGCACCAGAAGACATATGAAGAGAGACTAAAGGAGCTTATGTATAGCCTCAAGGAAAGGAGGAGAGGAGACATGATAGAAACTTTCAAGTACCTCAAGGAATCAACAAAGTCCAAGAGGGTAGCATCTTTCAAAAAAAGAGATGTGCAAGAACAAGGGGCACAATTTGAAGCTGGGGTTGGCTCAGAGGTAATGTAAGGAAGTATTTTTCATAGAGAGGGTTGTGGATGCATGGAGCGGCTCGGAGAAGGTTGTGGAGTCAAAAACAGTGGTTGAATTCAAACATGCATGGGACAGTCATAAGGTAATTCTGGGGGGGGGTAGAAAGAAGTAGGCTACTGGTTAACTAGGATCTGCAGCTTATCATTAGGTAGGGAAATGGGCAGACTGGGTGGGCCAAGTGGTCCTTATCTGCCATCAAATTCTATGTTTCTATGTGTTGCACTATCCTTTCCTCAAGAAGTGCCTCCATAATCTTGCCCACTACTGAGGTAAGACTGACTGGTCTGTAGTTCCCTGTTTCCTCCCTGCTACCACTCTTGTGGACCAGGATCACATGAGCCCTTCTCCAGTCTCCTGGGACCTCTCCTGTGCTCAGAGACTCACTAAACAGTTCTTTTTTTTTTTTGAAATTCAGTATATTTTATTCAAATAAATTTTTTGTATGACAATACAAGTAACAAACAACAAAACAATCTGCACAAAAACATAACAAAACAGAATTATAACATACATACAGTTACAATGACATATTGACCTATTAAATCACCCACCCCTACCCTTCTACCCTTTTGGCATCTCAGAAGAGAGGCTAGACCAGTGTGTAAACCACCAAGTTGAGGTAGCATATCTGTGTTTTCCACCCAGGTTAAATACTGTATAATGTATGAAATGCTTCCCAGCAGGATCTGTAAGTGGGAAGTCAGTTATTTAAACTTGCAATCATCTTTTCCACTCTGAAATTAAACTGTAATCCTTTAAGCCACTCTGCATAAGTAATAACTGTGGATGACTTCCACTGCTGTAAAACTACTGCTTTGAGAAAAAGAGCAATCAAAGCCACATAATATTTCCTCAGTATAACCGGCACAGCAGAGAAGTCTCCAATCAGACATATTTCTGGAGTGAACAAATCACTAATATCCAGTAGGGGATCTGCTTTTTGACAGATGGTATCCCACAAGGCTGCAATGGGAGGACATTCCAAGAGAATATGGTATAAATTGCCCTCAGATTGATTGCATCTTGTGCAAATTGAAGAAGAGATCCTACCCATCTTAAATAACCTGACTGGAGTGAAATACATGTTATCTTAAATGGAGAATTGCATTAACTTCAGTCTATCCTGAGTAAGATATGAATGGCAATCTTTCCAAAGTTTAGTCCAGTCAAGAGATCTAAGAGGGAAGGTATCATTCCAGTAATAAGAGAAAATTAAATTATTGAGAGCCTGATAAACCTGGGAAACTGCATGTGGGTTTTGAGCCATGTTAGCTAGTGCTTTAATTTCTGCACCAATCCTACTATCTACTCTAGGATGCAAATCTTTGGTTATTAAAAGATGCCGAATTTGATATATCTTAAAGGCCCCATCCAGAATTGGGAACCTTCTCATAATTTCTTCTGAGGATACATAAGAGGGCCCTTCTATCAGGTCACTAGGACGCCTATCTCCCAATGTTGGGAACCAACTAGGAGAAAGGGATTTACACCCTATTTTAACATTTAGATTGCTAAATAATGGTTAGTTAGGATCCTTAGTATGTGCATATTTAAGATAGGAACAAAGCTGGGAGTGGACTTTCACAGAATTTAATAGAGGTGATTGAGAGTGTACCTTGGGGAAGTCTTGAGGTTTAAAGTACAACATGAATTCCCCTGAAACCCCCAAGGATTGCAGTTTTTCATGTTCTATTAAAAGCCATGTGGGAATGTATGGAAAAGATGAAGAGTCTTCCACAGGGACTAACCACTGAAGATACTTACTCAGGTGGCTGGCCCAGTAGTATAGTTTAAAATCTGGTAAATGTAGACCACCTTTAAATTTGGGTGCTGCCAGCTTATGGTAGGCTCTTCTCGAGGGTTTCTATTTCCAAATGAATTTTGAAATAATTCTATGCATCTTACTGAACCAGGAGAGTGGTATCCAGAGATTTAACATGTGAATAGGATAAAAAATGTGGGGCAAAATATTAATTTTGACCAGGCTAATCCGGCCCCATAAAGAAAGAGGGAGACCCACTCATCGAGCTAAATCTTGCTGAATAACATTTTGTAGGGAGTCTAAATTAAGCTATTTCATCTTGAAATGACCTCTAGTTAGAGAAATACCTAAATATTTAAGGGACCTGGCGGACCATTGTAGTCTTGTTTCTGTTAGGAGTCCCTTGTGGGTTCTGTCATTCAAAGGAAAGATCTGGGTTTTATCAAAATTGACTTTGTAATTTGACCAACAGCTATATTCAGCGATAGCGTCTAAAGTAGCCTGAATGGATCTAGTAGGCTCAGTAAGGTGCAACAAAATATCATCTGCATAGGCAGGCAATTTAAGTTCATGAGAGCCAATCATAATACCTTGTATCCTGGGTTTCTCCCAGATCCTAGATAAAAGAGGCTCCAAATACATATTAAATAAGAGCAGAGATAGAGGACATCCTTGTCTCATTCCTGAGTGTAGAGAGAAGGAAGAGGAGAATATCCCATTGCAATATATTTTGGCACTTGGTTTAGAGCATAATACCCTGAGCCACTGAATGAACAGGGATGGGAATCCAGCCCTTCTCAGAACTCCAAACAGGAATTGCCAATCAACCCTTTTGAAAGCCTTCTCCACATCCAGGGACATCAGAACAGCGGGCTGGTCTGAGTCCCTAGACACAGAGAAGCCGTGAGCCAGTTTGCGGAGGTGATCAGCAGATGTCCAACCCACCATGTAGCTTACTTGGTCCGGCTCAATTAAGGAGGGTAAAACCCTGTCAAGTCTATTAGCTAATAATTTAGAAAGGATTTTGATGTCGCCGTTGAGTAAAGAAATAGGCCTGTAACTCATGACCTTATCTTCTGGCTTCCTGGGTTTATGTATAACCATGATAAGAGATTCCAGTAACGGGGAGTCCATTGATGCCTCTGAGATAATATGGGTTAATAATCTCAACAACCAAGGCACCAAGTGGTCGCCAAATTTTTTGTAAAAATTAGGGGAGAAACTGTCAGGTCCAGGTGCTATATCTAGGGGAAGATTCCTAATCACCTCTCGAATCTCAGGCTCTGTGATGGGTGATGTTAAAACCTTATGATCCTCTTCACTAAGATGAGGAAGGGAGGTCAACTGGAGATAATCATTTATTTCACTAGGACTTATCGACTCGGACATGGGTTTGTATAGTTTGCAATAATATTGCTAGAATTCTGACACTATTTCCTTTGGGGTGATTTTTATCGAACTATCTGCTAGGGAAGTAATAGATTTAATTAAGCGGGAAGATTCTTGATGTTTGACCCACAGGGCTAACAAGTGGCCCACTTTTTCTCCTTGATCTATGTACATGGAACAAGATCTTAAAATGGTGAAATCTGCTTGAGCTCTTAATAACTCATTATATTATTCTCTTAATTTAATAAGTCGGAGTCTGAAAGATTAGTCTGACTTAAGGTAGAGTTTATTCTCCAGGTCCCTAATTTTGAGTAATAGTTGCAATGTTTGCCCTGAGCTTTGCACTTCTTGGTTGCAGCAATATGAATGAATTCTCCCCTGACATAACATTTCAAGGCTGCCAATTCAATGTCTTCCCTACCTGTCAAGTGGATGTTAGTGTCACTGAAAAGTTTGATTGATTGGGCAATCTCCTTATATACCCAGTCATCCTTTAGTAGGGAATTATTAAGCTTCCATATGGTTTCTTTTTGTTGATGGGCTTCTAGAGTGAGCAAACACCAGGTTGGAGAGTGGTCAGATAGCAGAGCCAGCTCTATACCAGTATCTAATAGTTCTGGTAAGAGAGTTCTGCTACACAAAAAGTAATCAGTCCTGGAGGAGGTGCCATGCACCAATGAGCAGAATGAATAAGCTCTGGTAGTAGGACTGAGTACTCTCCAGGGGTCACAGAAACCAAACTGTTCAGTCAAATCCCTGAAAACTCTTTGTGCAGGAGTCAACCCCTGGGTCCATTTATGGTATTTATCTAAATTCGGGGTAAAGAGGAGATTCCCATCTCCTCCTAGGAGTAACGGAAGACTATGGTAAGGGTAAAGTGCCATCACTAAGTCTGAAAAAAGAGTAGGGGAATCCGAATTGGGTCTGTAGACAATACTTATTATTAATTCCATCCTGTCCAATACCCCCCTGACTAGGAGGTATCAGCCATTCAGGTCTCAGACACATTGGGAGCAGGAGAACGAGACTGTCTATGAGAAAAGGATGGCAGTGCCTCTGCTCTGTGTGTTAAAGCCTGCTGCAAAAGCTTGGCAAATGCGGTACCTATGGAACAGATCAGCTTCGGTATCCAAAAGGTGGGTTTCCTATAAGCAGGAGACATCACTATTGAGGGCCCTTAGGTGTTTTAAAATCTGCCATCTTTTTGTATTGTTACGGGCACCCCTAATGTTCCAGGAAATAAACCTGAGTCTATTCGCCATCTAACTGTAAAGCAACTTGCAAACCTGTGAAAATATGGTCCACCTTATAATATAAACAAGGATGCCAAAAGCCCTCCCCCCGAGAACATTTTTTCCCTTTATGGCCCTCCACACCCCCATCCCTATGTAAACACAAAAAACAATTAACATCCCTCAATTCCCCAATCTCAAAAAGAACTAACCCATGGCACCTAGCTCCCTGAGTCACGCACCTCATTCGCTTCCCACTAATTCCCCCCCTACCCCCCAGCTATTTGTACTGTTAGCAAACTTTTTGTTAGGTATGTTCTAAGAAAAAGGAAAGCATTATTGGAGTTACTATTGTTAGCATCTGAAAAATCAAATAACCTTGATTCACAAATCGAACAGAACTTGACTTGTTATCTCCGATGTAACTATAAAAATAAAAGTAGCCATCTTGAGATCGAGTATATCTGTGGATCCCTGTATGCTGACAATAATAAATGCACCCCTCTCTTGAGATACTAACAAAAAAGTAAAGGGTTATCCTTATCATTTGAGGTGCAATGTAAAAGGAATGATCGAGACAAGAACTCTGGAGTTGCACTGTTACTTCACAGTGCATAGCCTTAGGATAAGTTATAAAGGAGAAGGGGAGTTTAGATAGCAGCAGGGGGCCATCCATGGAATTTCTCAAACAAAAAAGAGACGGTCCTGCATCAAGCTTATGAACCAGTAATAAAGCCAAACAAAGTCTGAGTGAGTCGGGTATGTCAGCTTAAGAAATTAACAACATTATCATGCTGGGTGAAGGTGTCCAACCCAAAGTTCAAATGAATAGTCATTATACCACAAAAAGAAAGTCTCACAATGGTGAAGAACACACTGAGTGTAAATCACTTCACAAAATCCAGTAGAGACCTTTAGCATCGACGTGCAGGAAAATCAGATAGAAAATAGTAAGTCTTAATGGGGTTTAAATAAATCAGGTAAAGCCTCCTTCAAAGATATTTCAGCCACTACTGGGTCTTCAAAATTAGCCCACGTACCTTTTAGATTTTTTTGGAGCTTGGCTGGGTATAGCATATGGAATTTGATTCCAGCCGAGATCAGCTTCTTGACAATCCGGTGGAATTCCATGCACCGCTGTCGGACTGTAACTGGGAGGTCTTGATTTTTGTATCTCCCCATTTAACTTCTTGCAGCTCCTTTATTTTGAGAAAGAAATGCTGCCATTTTTGATAGCTGAGGAATCGAAAAATCAATGGGTGGGGTGGTGCACCAGTCGGGGGTATCGGCTGCAAGGCTCAGTGAGCTTGTTTGATGAAATAAGAGGACCCGAAGAAGGAAGAGCCAGCTAATTTGGCAACCAACATTTGAATAAAAAGGACCGTGTTGTCTCCCTCTTCACGTTCAGGAAGACCAATTAGGACAGCATTGTTCCTCCTGCTATGGCCCTAAAGGTCCTCCACCTTCGCATCCAGCTTGCTGATTCTTTGTCTGGTCAACACAAATTCCGGCTCCACACAGTCTGCTTTTTTCTCTAGCGAGCTGATCCTGACTTCATTGTCTTCGGTTCTCTGAGCGATGTCCTTCAAGACTGATGTGATCGATTTTACTTCTGAGGTGAGTTCTTTCAATTTGTCTCATAATGGCCGAAACTCTTCTAGAAATTTATCTAATGTTAGTAGTGTCTGTTCCAGGTGGCTAGTTGAGGAGCAGACTTGTGTAATTTGTTGCGGCCTGGGTGTTTTAGGCATCTTCTCCAGCGTGGAGGGAGGAGTATGTTTAGGGAGTGCGGCTCGCATCTCCACTTCCATTACCTCACATGAAAAGTTCCAATAAGTACAGCTGATATTTTTGCAAGGTCAATAGAGCATTTAGCTGACGTGTATGAGTGAGGAATTACTGGAAATTTTAGGTTTTAGAGAGGGATTAGCGGGAGCTCGTCCAAAGCACGTCCAGACAGGAAGCTGCATCACGTGACTCCGACTCACTAAACAGTTCTTATAATGGCTCTGCTAGTTCCACCCTTAGCTCCTTTAGTACCCTGGGATGTATGCCATCAGGTCCCATTGTCTTGTCCACCTGGAACTTATCGAGCTCTTGTATAACCCTTTCTTTTGTGAAGGGACTAGTGCACATCTCTCTCCCCCTGTTTCCATGGTGCTGAGCTGTGGGTCCTGCCCTACCTTCTCTTCAGTAAATACTGAGCAGAAGTATCTATTTAGGATAGATGCTTTTACATGGTCCTCCTCCTCACATGCCCCCCTTATCCCCTTTGATCTTAACAATACCCCCTCTGGATTTTCTCCTTTCACTAATGTATCTACAGAAAGTCCTGTCACCTTCTTTTACTGTTTATGCTAGTGTTTCCTCGGTTTGGGCCTTTGCCTGCCTTACTGCCCTCCTTGCATCCTTTAGAGAAGTTTGGTATGCCTCCCTATCTTCATCCTGCTGCAATCCCTTATATTTCCTGAAGGCCAGCCTTTTGGCTCTGACCTTTTCTGCTACAGTTTTTGAGAAGCAAAGTGGTTTCTTTCTTCTTTTGCACTTATTTTTCTCTTTAACACAATGGGATGTTGCTTCAAGTATTGCATCCTTAATGCTTGCCCAATTTGCCTGTACCCACCCCCCTCACCTGTATTTCTTTTTGCCAGGGATAGCTTAACTCTGTTGGCCATCTTATCAAAGTCAGCTCCTCTGAAGTCCCATATTTTTGCCTTGGAATGGGATGATTTAGTACTAGTGGCAAAATTGAACCATACCATGTGATGGTCACTGGCCCCCAGGTGACCATCACATGGTATAGAAAAAACACTCTTGTATTTATGAAAACTAATTACAGAAAAAGTACTGTCCCAAAAAATAAAGAAGTTCATTGCAAAAGCCTCCATTAATGCATTAGTCAATGTACTATAGTGGCACAGTAGTGCCAATATAGTTAGGGTTGAGTAGGCACTTCAATGTTAAACCCAGTTTTTGCACTTTAATGTTTTCACAAGAATTAAATGGATCTGCATGACATTTTGCATGATCAGTCTTGTAGGGTAGATCTCTTGACATGCTAGTTTCATTCTGGTTCAATGTGCTAACTCCAAGATACAGATCGTGAAAAAACATAAAAAATAGATGTTTGTTGCTGTTTTTTTTTACATCACGTAGCATCCAGACAATTTGGAATTTTAGTCTGAAATTTTCAGAGTAGAAAGGGTACTGGTTGCTGTGAAAAATTGCATTCTTGCCAATCTGCTTACCCGTTTAAATAAAAATGAAATGAAATGTGCCTTTTGCTGGTTTGGTGAAAAATATTAATCTGTTCTCAAGTTGTTATTAGGAAAGTGTAAATCCCACAACAACACACCAACTGTCATGCATTATTGCTTAAATGGAACTCATGTGTACTGACTACCCTACAGATGACATGAGGGATCAGTTCTAGCCAGATAAGTGTATAATTTAAAATGGAACTCATATGTAATTTAGCAATTGCACTACAGATGGCAGGAGGGATCAGTTCTAGCCAGGTAAATGTATACTTCATAATGGAACTCATATGTAATTTAGAGACTGCCCTACAGATGGCAGATGTGAGTTTTATATTTTGCACTTTAATGTCATTGCAACTGTTCAATGGAGTTGCATGGAATTTTGTATGCTTGGACTCATGGTAGATCTCTTGATGTACCAAGTTTTGTTCCAGTCATATATGCAGATTCAGAGACGCAGATAGTGAAAAAACATGAAAAATTGCTGGGGTTTTTTTGCTGTTTTTTGTCATCACCTTACACCCAGGCATTTTGGAATTATGGTCTACGCTTTTCAGGGTAGAAATGGCTTGGCCCACAGATGTGTCTTTTACTGGCTTGACAAAAAAATATTAATCTTTTCCTAAGTTATTGAATCAAAATAAATCAGAGTCTGAGCATGCTCATCAAGCTCTTCAAAAAAGCTGTATAAAGAGGTGTGGCTTGGATGCCTCAAGTCACCTCATAGCCCATAAATAATCATGAGCTTATCTGCATACCCATTTTTTAAAATTGAGAGAATTAGAAAAATCGTGTGAAAACTACAAACTGTCCCTCTTTGGGAAGCTTGGTTTGTTCAAAATCACTGTTTACAAAAATTTATTTTTAGTTTCACCTGTTCCCATTGCAAGAAGAACAGTTTCTTATGTGCCCCAAATTTTCAAAAACATCACTGTAACCATAGCTCATGAATAAACTGAGCTTATATGCATACCTGTTTTTTAAAATTGAAGGAATTACAAAATCCAGTGACATCTACAAGCTATCCCTCTTCGGAAAACTTGAATTGTTTTGAAACATGAGTTACAAATCAGTATGTTAAACATTAAGACTATAGAAGGAAAGTACTTATTTTTATGTTGGCTTGTATGCACGTGCAAGCAACTCTTGTGGTGCTGTAGTAGCACATTTCAGAGGTGTGTCAGTGTTGTGGCGAATGCAGGGGATGTTTTAGTGGGTACATCCTTCAGTCGCCAATCAGTGAGCATGCTAACAATGACAGCAGCTTCAAAGAGAACCAAGAAGTTGAAACGAATCTGCTGCTGCAACCACGGACAGTTTCGTCATTGCAGCAGCATCTCCCTCTCTCCCTCGCAACCTTTTCGGCTCCTGCCATGCGCCGAGCACTCTGTCCCGGGCCTTGCTCTAAGAGAGCAACTTGTTTGTTCACTGTGCCTTTCCTGGTGAAACATTTCAATAAATAAATCAGCCCCTGTGTGCCTTTCTACATTGGCAGCTCCTGCCACCTGCCAAACACTCCCCAGAAAGCCGACATCGGGGTGCTGAATCCCCATGTTGGCATGCATCCTCCCCGCATTGTGGCACACTGGGAGCCCACCCCAGTGTGCCCAGATAATGTTTTCATACATTTATTTTTCTGACACTTGGATGTCCACTCCTGGTGTCAGATGCCCCACCCCCCCAAAGCTCATTGTCTTTGCTGATGGGGGTGCCAAATCCCCATCAGCATCATGTTTCATCTCCCCCCAAGCTCACTTTCTTTATCTACAGGGGTTCCCAATCCCCATCAGCATCATGTCTCCCCCAAACTCATATGGCACACTACGAGCCCACCCCAGTGTGACCAAATGTTTTTTGTTTTGTTTTGGACCTGTAAATTAAGAAAACCATCACCAGGTGTTTTTTTAATCTGCAAAAAGGAAAACAGGTCCCTCATAGTCTCCCCACTGCCCCTTCCCCATTCCTACCCCCCATTGAGCACCAACCTCCCCACACCCCCCATTACCCTATGTTTACCTCTGGAGGCTGACAGCAGTGATCTTCTGTGGAGTGGTACACGTCTGCACTCTTCAAAGCCTACCAGCAAACTGAAGAATCAAAGGTAAGCATGTATAATGGCTGTCAATGGATGTTTCAACCTATGTTGATATCTCAGCCATTTTTAGGAATTTGGACCCCAATTTTCAACATGGGGTGCTTGGGACCCCACCTCATGAACATGTCACTGTCATTTCATTACTCAGTCCTGAAAGGTGATTTTGTGGTCGCTGTGTGGAATCACCTTTCAGGACCAATTAATGAAATGACAGTGCCACTATTCATGAGGTGGGGTCCCAAAAAGCCCATGTTACAAATCTGGTGAAACAATTCCACAAAAGTACTGCTCTATGAGCACACATTGCACAGTTTCTACGCATGCTCATAACTTCGCCAATGTTTTATATTTTCACTCCAGATTTTCAACATTGCCATTTTTTACACCTCCTTATGAACATTGCAGCTGTCATTGTTCACATCTTGCCTGAAACATGTTTTAACACCTGTTGTGCAGAATGACGCAATCGCTGTGGGATATCAACTTTTGGGACAGAGTAACAAAACCACAGTACCACTGTTCATGTGGGGAGGTCCCAAAATGGCTGTGTTGAAAATTTGGTGAAGAAATTCCAACAATTGATTACATTGTGGGCGTGTGTTGCGCAGTTTCTATACGCACTCATAACTGTCAATTTTTCATATTTTCACTCCAGATTTTCAACATTGTCATTTTTACACCTCTTCATGAACAGTACAGCTGTCATTTTTCGCATCCTGCCCAAAATGGTTTTTGCACCTGTGGCGCTGAATCGCACAGGTGCTGTGTGAAATTACCTTTCGGGATTGAGCAATGAAATGATAGTGGCACTGTTCATGAGGTGGGGTCCCAAAAAGCCCATGTTAAAAATTTGGAGTGAAAATACCAACAAATGCCAGGGTCGTTAGAGTTTCCAACTGTACCACCACCTTGTAGAGATGGGCAAGCATCAGGGTTGTGACTTGGATTCATCAGCCATAATGCTCATGGCATTCCACCCCCACCCTAGAGCCATTGACAGGCATCAAGGTGTGCTTTGGGGTCTTTGGTCCTAACATTCACCCCATTCTCCTATACTGCACCCATCTCAGCTTATTTCCTTATAGAATGGGGTGAGCCTAAGGGCCAAAGACCCCAAGGCACACTGCAACACCTGTTGCTGTCTGCAGGGTGGGGTGAGGTGGAATGGCTTAAGTATTATGGCTAATGACCCAAAAGCACACCCCCAATGCCTTTCATTCTCTGCGGGAGGGGTGGTGTTACTTCAATACTTCACTGCCATTCCTATTCACTGACCTATGCAGCCAGTATAGTGTTATGCTTGTGCAACTGTGCTAGTTTGGTCTGGGCCATTCACACTCTCTATTCCAGAGGAATTACCACCCTGTAGGGGTACAAAGGCAAGGAACCCTTGGAGAAGGTTTCACCCCAGAGGTGCCACAGGACGATTCCCATGTCTAAAGATACCTTAGGAATCCCCAAAAGAAATGTAGTATCATCCCCCAAAAGGAGGCAACATGAAGCATAAGAGCAAGCAGTAACTGTAACATAGGAGCAGTAACTGTAACGTAGTAGTGGAGAAGCATAGACAGTTTGATAATGCAATGAGATGCTCAGTTGGATAATGTAATGAAGACCCAGGCTTGCGAAGCATGATACTGATGGATTGTGTTGAGATTAGAGGATCCCCTAAGGAGAGAGGGAAGAGCAGGACATCATCCACCTCCATCCAACAACGGAATCTACCTAAAGAAACTAGGAGAAACAACTATGCTAAGTGTCATGACCTGAGGCAATGGAGGAGAGAAAAAAAACCCTTATGAGGAGGAAATCTCAGGGGATCCAAGGCCTAGGTTGCCTTCCCTCCAGGAATGGGATAGTTTAATTAGTGATGGCTCTGCAGCTGAAATTTGGAAACCCAATTAAAGGGAGATGGAATATATTCCAATTTGGAGGAAGGCACTCACTCAAACCCTCTAGCAGGAATGCCATGGAAAGTTGCAAGAAAACTCTGCAACAATATGTGTATCCAAGGTGCAGGAGGAGAGCAACAATTGCTGAGGCACTCACTTGGCCTACCCACCCTAAATCAAACCAGGTGAACCAGAGGCAGTCATAGGGAGAATTTCATAGGGAGAAAACAATCACGGGATTTAAGAATGCATGGGATAGACATAAAGGAATTCTGGAGGTCAGGGGTTAGGGGCAACAGACTTCTAGGAAAACAAACTGAACTTACAAGCTCAAATGGGCAGACTGGGTGGGCCATAGGCCCTTATCTGCCGACACTGTCTATGTATGTATCTATGTATCTATGTGGTGAAGGTGCCTTGCTAGGGAAACCACTAAAGTCAATGGCTAACCATTACAGTGGAACACTAGAGCCAAAAGAGATCATTGTAACCACTCTTCACCGCTAGTCTTAAATTCTACACCAGAAGCTGCTGTCATGTAGCAGGCAGCTAAAGCCAAACCTGGGGCAAAGACATTCCCAGCTATGGGCCAGGTGAGAAGAATCCCACCCCAAGTTGGACACGCTTAAGATGCGGACTAAATGCAGAGCGAGACCATTGGCTGCAGGAACCCTGCACCAGAATAGAATGGCTGGCATGCCCCAGAAATTGATTGAGAGCTGAAAAGCTGGTGAGCTGAATGAGCACTGCATGTTGAGATCATAATGAGCATTAAGAGCTGAGACCTTGCAAGATCGAATGCAGATTGAGTGCAGCTGAATCCCAGGCTAAAGCCGAGGGGATGGCAGTAGGCAAGAAGCAATGGTTTGTGTAAGCAAGGAGCAACAGTTGCGTAAGCAAGTGTGGACTGCACGTAGGTCTGTAAACAGAGCAGTAATTGGACCTGCACACAGGTCTGCATAATGTAGGCAAACAGCACTGAATAGTGGGGCAAGCCAGCCAGGCAGTTCAAAGTCATCAAGGTGACAAACTCTGAGGATTTTTGGCGGTGAAGACAGGATTTAGAACAGAATTAATTAGCCACATAGGCCACGACCCCCCAGACACCTCCCAGTCCCCACCATAGGACAAACAAGGAAGAGATAGAAGGGCCAAGAACCACATGCAGATATAAAAGCTAATTTAATAGCCTCAGCAGGAGCTTTAGCTAATCTCAGAGTAAAACAATGTACAATAGCAATGGGAGAAAACAGAGCAGTAGCAGGAAGCAATTAGGCCTGTGCAGCAGTAGTAAAAACAAATAAGCACACTGAGCTGTAACTGCAATAAATAAAAAGAGGCATAATGCTCTTAAAGCACTGTCAGCAGGCAGTGCAATGAGACTGCTGCAATGAGATAATTGGAACAAGCATGAGTGAGCTGTTTAGCTAGGTTCAAGTAAATCTGAGTCAGGTGAAAGTAATAGAGTATGCCACATGGAACAGCTATAGTTGAGCTGAAACACACAGATCAGGTTTGCAGTTGCAGTGTAAGTAATTTGAGAGTTGTGAGTAACTGAAAGCAAGCAGTATGAGCTCTGAAGTAAAAAGGAAGGAAGCACACAGAGCCGAAGGCAAAATACAAACCAGTAGCAGGAAAATAAACGCAGAAGCCCAGCAGAGACAAGCAGTAGTGGGGGGGCAGGCCCCAGCCAGCCATGGAGGCCCAACCAGCTCAGAGGACAAACCGACAGAGCCTACGGCTGCAAAGAAAAAATGCTTCACAGTGAGGCTGGGAGGAACTGTTTATATAGCTCAGGAAGTGGGAGTGGCTGGCTGCTTGGCCACTGAACTCCAGACAAAGCCTTTCCAATTATGCATCTCTCTCACTCCTGCACTACCAATGCCAATGCCAGCAAGCCAATATTTGGCATTGACAAATGCGTGTTTAACTTATGTTAAAACAGGCATTAGAGTATTAATTTTGTGTTCATGTGAATTGAAAAAAGTTTCAGACAATTCAGTGGCTTTGAATTATGCAAAGTTTAAAAAAAATACTTTTTGCAATACGGAGAAACAAGAAAGAATTAATGACTGCTTTAGTTTGGATCTGTCTTGACTTGGGTTAAGAGACCACTGGCAAAGTGATATCAAAGGAGGCCATGTAGTGTAATGGATAGAGCTCTAGACTATGATCCCGAGGACCTGTGTTTGAATTCCCAACCTCCACAGAATTGGGCAAACTTTTTTCTATAGTAACTCATGCATTTACAAAAACTAATTATAGAAAAAGTACCATCTCAAAAAGTAAGAAAACTCATTGCAAAAAACTTTGTTAATGCACTAGTTAGAATTAAAGTGACAAAAGTAAGGAAATGTGACATTATGGTTTTGCAACCCTAACACCTCACCCCCACCCTACAGGTAGTAGCAGCAGGAGTGGAGTGTGTGTTTGGGTTGTCAACCCTAAAGCTCACCCCATTCAGTAAGTAAGTGGAGATGGGTACAGTATATGAGAATGGGGTGAGCTTTAGGGTTAAAAGCAGAGTGTAGGTGGGGTGTTAGGGTTGGAAACTCTAATGCCACATTTCACTACTTTTGTCACTTTAACCCTAACTAGTGCATTAACAAAGTGCATTGTATTGAATATAAGATATTATGTAAGAAATACGGCACAACAAGGTGTGGTTTATAGGCTGATAAGAGCACACCTCAGGTGCATAATGAGGCATGAGGCACTTGCACTGAGTGCCTTTCACACCTCGGAAGTGCTCTTATCAGCCCATAAACCACACCTTGGAGTGTCTTATTCCACTTATAAAATGGGTTCCTGAAGTAAATATTTGGAAAAAAAAAACACAATTTCCCAAAAAAATTTGAAAAAAGGTTTTAATGGCTGAAATAATAAAAAAATCACCCCCTTATTAATTTAGTAGATAGTGCCCCCCCACACAGGTACTGGTTAGATTATTCCCCACCACCCAGCGTATTTATCAACTCTGCTTTTATTTACATTAGACCCCCCCCACATACATTTTTATAGAGGGTGTCTTTGGTAGGGAGGAAAGCTCAGATCTGCTGTTGGATTCAGAGGGAGCAGCTGATTTCATCAACAGCCACACACACAGGTACAGTTATTGCCCCCCACAGACACTGTATTTAATCAGTTCTGCTTTTATTTACATTAGACCCCCTTCCCACATACATTTCTATAAAGAGTGTCTTTGGTAGGGATGTGGGTAAAGACAAAAGCTCAGAGCAGCCCTTGGATTCTGAGCAAGCAGCTGATTTCTTTGGCAGTGAGTGTGTCCCTCACGAGCTGCTGTAGAAGCCACTGTAGACTCACAGCGGCAAAACCCTCTGAGTACGTCTGTGACAGTGAGCGTGTCTTTGGAAGGAAAAATCTTTTTCTTTCCGCTAGTCAGCAGAGTGGCATTTTTTTTTTCACTTTCTGTCATGGGGTCAGGAAAAAGCCTGATGACTGAATCATGATGCAGAGACTACAGGGAGTGGGAGTGAAGGAACTCAGTGGTAACAGCTGCAGCAGGGACAGTCTGCTGGAGAGCTATGGATCAGCGGCGTTCTATAAACTTGTGAACTCAAATATAAATTAAGATTAGGTTGTACTTTTAAAGTATATTAAACCTGAAAATGGGGGGAAGGAGCCTCTGATGGAATTACTGCTGTGTGTGTTGGTGGTAGTGCTCTCCCAGTGCAGCTGTTGCGGTTCTCTGAGATGCTATGTGTGGAGTTGCATCGGAGGAGTCCTCTCCAGCATTTATATTTCTGTGTGATGCATTTTGGTTGGGTTAAGTAGTACCAGTTGACAGTATATGTCCTGATAAGGACATGGCAAATGGTACCTCTTAGCCAATCAAAATGCAGGAAACTTTTGACCCGTTTTATAATGTAAATTATGCTATTGGTACCTTTTTTAGCCTATCAGAACCGAGGAAAACTTTCAATTATTATCCCACAAACTGCCACAACTACATTTTGTACACACCCACAGTAGGTTATCCACATTTTATGCATGCCTACAGCAGGTTATCCACATTTTAGACACACCCATAGCAGGTTATCCATATTTCAGAGACACTCACAGTATACAATCCGGAGCCATGGTAAAGTCGTTCAGTAAACTTGTTCATGAATGCATTTTACACTTCCTAAATGCAGCCAGTTAAATTTACTTTCTTCAAGTATCTTCTGTTCTGAGTTTTTGTATTCAACTCAGAATCAAAAATGAGCACTGTAACAGGATAAAATATGGCTTTAAAAAGTGAAGCTGTGACTCTGGGAATGGGCATTAGCACCAGCACTAATGCACATGCCCAGAATCACATCTTCACTTTTCAAAGTCTAATTTCATCCTGCTATACTGCTCCTTTTTGATTCAGACTCAGTAAAAAAACTCTGTACAGAAAACACTTTCGCAACAGTTCATGGAATATAATATTAATAACATTCAGTGTTTTTAAGTATACTTGTAATAACCAGCTTCTGTGGGTGATTAAACATCTCAGCCTTCAGTCTCGGCATTTAGTGACCCACAGAAGCCAGTTATTGTTTTGTATACTCTAAAACACTGAATGTTATCACTTAAATATACAACTGATACTGGACTCCAATGATGGCAATTGTTGCCTAGGATGGAGAGTTACCAACAGGTTAATTAATTGTGGTTGTTTGGAGCAGGGGATTTCAACTTCAGGACAAGAAAGCACTTATAAGCAGTTTGGTAAATTCACTTTTGATGACTCCTCTTTTTTGTGACAATAATACAATAGATACCTAATTGAATGTATTCATTCATTTATTTATTCATTCATTTGGTAACCGGGTTGGTGTTCTGATCCGAAGACCTTTTTCAGGCACGGCCAGGGCCAGAAACTGGCACAAATAGCATAAAATACAATGAGAGAACAGCATGGATCATACAGGGAACATAACAGGGAATCCAGTGTAGGTCAAGCTAACAGAGAAAATATAAGGTAAACACTACCAGATACATCAACAATTGAGCATACCAAGGTATATAACATTTAGGTAAACAGAGTAAGATTGCTCCATCATTCAACAATAGGAATAACCAAAGTATTCAGGGCAGGAGAGGAGAGTGGAGCACTAGAGGGGGAGGAGGTAAAGGTGGGCTGCAAGGGAGGTGCAGCCATGCTAGCAGCCTGTGGGCAGACACAGGTCATGGAGTACAGAAACTGCATTCTTAATAGGGAATTTAGATTTAGAGGGGGGTCGGGAGAACATAGGGAGGAGGGGCAGTCATTCCATAGTGAGGGTCCGGCTGCAGAAAAGGCTCTTAGGCCCATCCTTGTAGCTATGTTATGATGTTCTAGTTGGAGGTGGGACGATTGACGTAGACTGTGGCAGTAGGATCTGGGCTGGATAAAAAGGAATAGTGGCGAGTAGGAGGGATTCTGCAAGGTATCAGCAACAGTCCAGGCCAGCAGGTAGGAGCACCGTGCTTGTGGAGGAAGCCAGTTAAGAGACTGGTAAAGAGAGCAGTGGTGCGTGAGGAGAGGGGCAGGGAGAGCAAGGCGGGATATACGATTGAAGGCAGCGTACAGGCGGTTCAGGTTGGTAATGGAGGTGAGGGAGTACACTGGGCAGCCATAGTCAAGGAGGCAAAGGAGGTTGCCATGGGCAACAGCAATGCTTGCATCTGGTGAGAGGTAGTCGATCAAGCACTAGCAGAGCCCTGTCTTCTGGTTGATGCACCTGATCAGTGAGGCAATGTGGTCAGTGTAGGTTAGGGATGGGTCCAGGATTACCCTCAGATACTTGAAGGCAGGAACAGTGTCAAGGGGAGATCCATCTGGGGATTTGACAGTGAGAAGGTGGCTGTTGGGGGCAAGGGCAGAGAGTTTTGGTTTAGAACTGAAAAGCATGGCCTTTGTTTTGGTAGCATTAACCAACAGTTTGTTGGTGGTGAACCAACAATGTGCCTTTCAGAAATCATTGGTAAGAGTGGCGGATAGTGAGGAGGGGGAAGGGTCACTTAAGTATAGTATTATGTCACCTGTGTAGAGAACTGATTTAAAGGATAGGCCCTCCAATGGGAGAGAGTTAATGAAGAGGGAAAATAAATTAGAAGCATGGAAGAGAATTGGGAATATTAAGTGGGCCATCCTACAGCATACATGAATGTGTAATTATTGTACATACCACATTAAAGTAGGTTACATTTCCAATATCCTACTGTGCAATTTTTTTATTTATTAGAAATATAATTATATTTTGGTAATCATGAGGCTGTTTCTGCAAGCTATCCCCATTGTGTAAAACCAAAATTGTGCTGCTGCACTAAATGTATTCCATGTTCTCATGCCCCACTGTTCTTTTTTCTATTTAGTAGATTGTTAGTCAATGTTTTTCAATTTAACTTTATTCTCCTTCGAGCCTTTGTACTTCTTGATTATATCATGTATGAAAATACGTAGAAAGAAGTTGGCAGCAAATGAGACTTTTAGTCCATTTTTCTGCACAATTTGCTACCTGACCCAGACAGTCCTATCATGATTTACATTTACTACAGGAACCTTCCCAGGAGGTGAATAAGTGAAACCATTTACTTTTCTTATTAAACAAATTTTTCTTGCCTCTCTTGTTCTTACCATTGTATTGGCAGGTTGTGCAGATCACAAATGGAGATAAATCAGTAAAAAGAAAGTATCTTTGGCAGCAGTAGAATTTAATAAAATGTTTCTCAAAATGAAAAGATTGCTATTTTGATTTAAATCTTCAATTTTCATTCCAATGGGTGGGTTCCCTTGAACACTCCATTCCACTGAATTTGTTGTTCCTAGTCAACCTTATAACCATCTCTGATTCAGTTGGAATATCATTGTTTGGGATTGAAAACCTTGAGAATGTATTTTTATCTCAAAGGAAAATTGGTCACTTTCTTCTCTATGAATACCTTAAAAGTCATAGAAAAATGCCATCAAGCAGGTTCAAAACGAGTAAAGCGAGTTCATCAGTGACTCTGCTAGAATTCCCTAAGGTATATTTTTGAAATTCCCCAACTAAAACAAGAATAGGGTTTTGAAAAGAAGTATGGCATTTTTGGCCTGACATATTTTTAAACTTCCTGTAGCTAAATATTTCTGGGTGAAATATTAAAAGCCCACAAAAGACCATCATCCGCAATTGAGTGTTCTGCTTCCAAACCTATTCTAGAACTAAAATCCTAGCTAAATGGAAGATCACAATGTACAGTGTAATCAAATTGTAAATTTCAAGTACCCACTGCATTCTAAGACATGGTTTTAATGTCAGTTAATGTTGCTTTTACATTATAACTTTGTGGAGCACTATCTACAAAAACTGTTTCATCGGGCTAGCCCGGTGGCACTAGAGGTTGAGGCGCTGGTCGCTACACCTTGTGGCATGCCGGCAGCCCGTGTTCAGGAATGAGCTCGAGCCACCGGTGGTTGGCCAGGGAGAGAGGATTGAATATCCAGAGGACTGCTCTCCCCTCTCGGGGGAGAAAGACTAAGTCATCCTGCTCACTGATTGCCCTCTGGTAGTAGCTGGAGGGCAGTATGGGTCAGGAGGCTAGCAGCTGAAATCTCTACATTGGCGGGGGGGTTGAGAGAAAATGGAAAATCGAGCCTGGCAGGCTCAATGATGGCCTGCCACTCACGAGAGCAGTCCCAGAGTCTGGATTGAATGTCCGGGAAGGGGAGAAGCTGGCAACCTCCCCCCAGCCTCGCTGTGGGGAATTTTCTGGGCCATCTGGTACAGGAGTGGCAGAGCTGGAGACAGAGTCCCTCCATTAGGCAGGCCAAAGCCAGCTTCCAGGGCTCAGAAGGGCAAAAAATGCATATAGACAAAAAACTGTTTCATCTACTAACAAAGAACAACTTTAAGGTGGTATCAGGCCAATATGATGCTGCAAGAATAGCACAGCAAGAATCACGCTGTGTAAATCACAAAACCATTTAGAGCAACAGGGGTATAAAAGAAGTAGGGAATTACCACTACCCCTGTCGCTGTATGGAGAGATGGGGAAGGGATCAAGCAGCTGTAGATGTGGTACCTTGTTGAACCTCTCCCATGGTGGAGTGGCTAAGACACTAGCACCTGCAGCAGGGGAGACTTGGGGACCAGGATTTGGTTCCCTGTATCCCAGTATTGGACTTTTTTTATTGTTATTAAAGAAGTTTCCCCCCTCTTGAGTTTCTCCCCATCCTCGAGATCTACACCCCCTCAGAGTTGATTATATTAATGCTGAGGGGTTGGGGCAGAGCTCCCTACAAAACAAAAAAGTTCTTATGTTGTCCCTATTTTTTTCTATGTTGCATCGGCATTTTGTTACTGTGGCATTTTGCTTGTGGCAGTGTTGACCGCATTGTTTTTGTTTGTGGATTTATGACACTGTGCTCTTTAAGGGAGAGTATTTCCTATTGAACTGGATTTTACTCCTACTTATTAGCAAATATAAAGGGGTCTTCATTACTACTAGGCTTTGGAAAGTGTTCGGTCAGTGCAGTTCAGCTTTTCCCCTTCATGTCAATATCCATTTTCAGTCAAGAAAGATATCAAGCTTCCCTAATTTTTACCTGTATTTTTCCTATGTCTGTTTACTGTAGGTGGTAGTTCTTCAACTGGGCTCACATGATTTAATACCGTTTCCAATATCTTGCTGTTAATTTTGCCTGTGGGTGTGAAAAAACATACAATGCTTCTCTCCTTTTTGGCCAATCATCCTGAGAGTGTGAAGAGCACATTTATTTCACTCCCAAAGCTATTGATGTCAACCCTTACAGAACTCCTGGCTCCTGTCACCTTTTTTTCCAATTCCAAAACCTACCCCCCTGTAAAGAAAAGTCCTTAATGTTGGATTTCATAATAAACTTAATTGTTCAGCTTGTTAAGCAGCTTTGAAGATTTGCCTCCTTATCTCTTATGCTTTAACAACTATACCGACTGACTTGGGGTTAGATTTTCAAAGGGATTGGATGTTTATGGATCTCTAGTTTTCAAATCCATCAGCAGACTGTTCAGTTATGCCGAATCTTGGGGAATGCTGTGGAGCAACCAACATGGCAGTCATTTCTTTGTATAGCTCAAATTCTCATAATACAGATTATATTCTTTTACTTGTATCAACCTCGGTACCGCTGCAGCCTGTTTGCACTGGTGCTCAGGCATGGGTCCAAAATGGAACCAAAAATGAACATCACAGAGCTTGGAAGCCTACCTCTCTTCATCAGCCAGCTTGAAAGGCTGAGACCTAGTCAGCCCAGTGGAGCAAGCACCATGGATCTCCTGGCAGCACAAATAAATGCAATTCTCCAGAAAATGTTCTGTGCTGTACTTCATAAAAGTTTAAATAAAATCTGAAAAAAACAATATTATGCCGGATCTTAAGCACCTGATTTTATTTTATTTTCCTTATGGTGGTTATTCTCTCATCACTGATTCTTCCCCTTTCTGCCCTGACTCCCATCCATGTCCTTTGACTTTCTGGCACTTACCCCATCTCACAATGCCATAGCTCAACTTCTGCCTGTGGTGGTTTCATAAGGGCTTCTTCCATTTAGCTGCCACTGACTGGCCTTCAGGTGTGGGAGATGGGGTGGCCAGTCAGGAAGGCAGGGGTCAAGTGTGGTAGACTTCATCCTGCTCATGTTGGAGCTTTTCAACTTTTTTTAAAGAGACTTTGTTGCAAGAATTCACACATGTATACATGCTATAATACAGAAAATGGGCACTTATGGTACAAGTGGTTCTTGAAGCAGACACTTCAAATACCATATAATCATGGTGCATTAGAAGCACTGACATTATTTCCTAATACATTAAAAATTAAATAGACCCCAGAATAGATAAACAAAAAATAAGTGGATGAAGGGGTGATCAGTAAGGACTCTTGAACATGTCTCCAGTCATTACTTTTTCCTATGAGGGAGTTTGTCAAAGCAAATCCTACCTTTGAAGCTTAGCAAATGGTGCCCACATTTTAATCAGTTCAGTTTGAGTTCTCACATAGTAATAATAGATATTTTCTAATTTAATAAGGTCAAGCATCTTGTTTATCCATTGAGGAGATTCTGGAGGTTTCGCAGTTCTGAGGGTTCCTGAGTTCACTGATACGATAAATACCAAAAAGAATACTTTCAGCATCCAAAGCTGGATTTATGCCTAACGTTTTAAAAATATTAAAAATCTTTTACCCAAATTGTGCAATATAAGGACAGAGAACAAACATGTGAGTAAGACTACCCACACAGTTTCTACATCTAGGGCAGCAGTCTTCAGTGTTCAGAATGATTTTATTAAGTTTAACCATTGTGAAATATGTGCTGTGTAAAGTATGAAATTGAATTTGTTGTAGTTTTGATGAGTTCAAACCATTAAATAAAGCTGCCTGATCTATCTAATTCCATATGTCATCAGATAATTTATCATTCAGGTTTGCCTCCCGTTTTGTCCTTAGGATGGTTAAATCCTTTCAGGATGATGACAGGAGGGTATAATAAAGTCTTGAAATTATTTGTTAATGGTGCACTAGGGACTAGTAGAGACAATTTAGGAGAATTGGTGGGTAAATTATATCCTTTGTTGTTTCTAAAAATAAAATCTCAGAGCTGCCAATACTGAAATAAGTGATGTTTTAGAATATTAAATCTGTCCTGAATTTGTGTGATGGTCATAAATAGACCATTATCATAGCACTTGGCCAAATGGGTAGGGCCAGATGTAGGCCAGTGCTTAAACTCTGTAGACTTAATAGATGGAGGGAATTTGTTAAACCCATAGACAGAAGAGTAAAGAGAAGTGATACCCATTAACCCAATGAATTTATTACACATTCCAGATTTTACATGAAGAGGCAGTCGAGGGTAAGATTGACACTAACATATTAACTGGGTAGAATGCAAAAAGTATAGGTCACAGTTCCATACTTACAGAACATGTGATCTCACTCATTGACGTTCAGACAGCAGATGGCTGAGGGGGTGAGCAAAGTGCTGTGCTGGCTGCTGTTGGATTATGGTGAACTGGTGACCAGGGTGTAGAGGTTCAGGGGTCAGCAGTAAGTGGCAGGGTGGGTGCTGGCATGCAGTCTGGAGGCAGGAAGATCACTATATTACTAGGGAAGGGTGTCTATTATTATTATAGGGGTGACTGGGGAAAGGAGAACCACCAGGAAAGGGTGTCTATTGTAATTATAGGGACAACTGGGGGAGTGGGAACACTATACTACAGGGAAAGGTGTCTACCAGGGTGATTGGGAGCAGTGGTCCATTATACCACCATGGACACATTAGGTGCTGCTAGATGTGATACCACTATGGGGCTGTTGAGCGCATGCAGCTGAGCCCAAAATGGGCATGCAGATGATCCCTTAGCATTCTGATGCCCAGTGAGCTAATTTTAATGCTTGGGCTGAATATGGCCCACAAGAGCTCTGGCACTATTCTGTTTTGGGCAGGGCTGTCTCCTGTGGGCCATCTACAGCCCTTGGTCTGGGTCAGCGCAGTGCATATCCACTTTTAAATGCTCCAACATGGCCTGATAGTCAGTCAGTTAGTGCTCTCTGTCAGTACATGCTAACTAGTTGAATATTGCTCAGAGCCATCCTCACGCTATTACAAATGCAGTACAACAGGCTGCACTGTGCTTGTGGCTGGATCTGAATATGGAGGCATGGCTGTAGCCATTTTAGTCTGATCACCTCTACAGAGTTTTTTTTCTATATTGTTGTTACAGATTCTGTAGAGGTCTTCAGTCTTAATGTGCTTTAATTTTAAAAATTCTACCCCCTACATTTACATCTATTAACTCTAGTCTTAATAACAGAACTTCTAATGTTAAAGAACTGCTTTCTTTCAAACTTTTATCAGCAAGTTTTGCTTCATTTTGGGCTCTATGCACTATGCTTACATGTCACATATCTGTGGGGCATAGGCATCCTTACATGTAAATGCCATGCAGCAGGGATCACACAGCATTCCCTATTGGTACTCCAACCAGATGCAAACTGGATCCCCGAGCCACGTGGGCAGCAATGTACCACGTGTAGGCCAAGGATGTGTCAGGGGCATGCCCATGCTCTGTGGGTTTCACAAATGCTCAGAATTGCATGGAGTGCCATGCACCAGGGTGCATGAGTTACAGCAGGGGGGACCCTGCCATAGCTGTGTTATGCAGCCATCCCCTGTGAACCCATAGTTCTATGACTGGCATGGTCCCATCCTGTGGTGTCAGTGACAGAGGTATAGTGACACACACACACACACACACACACACACACACACACACACACACACACACACAGAGTCACAATCCCCCTACCTGCTGCAATAGCATAGCTGCACGATACCTGGCACATAACAGTGGTCACAACTCCTGTGCAGAGGGAGAAAGACACAACTCCCTGCAGCCATGTGGCCAAGCACCAGTTGACCATTGTGTACCCAAACAACAGCATACATGGAGCCCATTCACACCCACGGCAAGTACTACTGATATGAATCCCTGTCCTACACGATATGTATGGTAGGCACTTCAAAGGGACAGACAACACCACAATGCACCCTAAGGCTTATGGCAACATCACAGTACTGAGTCCCCTGCACCATGCACTACAGACAACTGGATGAAGTGCCCCCCAATTCTGTCCAACTAATGGTCTCAATCTGCTGCAATACCTATAGGTCAATACGTGTACAGCAGGCAATGATCACACTGTGTGCCCACAGACAGTAACCCCCAGCAGTAGCGGATGGCATTGATTCAGTTACCAAGTCAGTGTTATTCACATTGCCCCCCATCCCTCCCAACTACTCCCGTCAAGCCATGTGCACACTGCATATGGTCTGTTAGTCATCGTTGATAAACTGAGCTGCACTTGTCCTCACAACCTCTGACAATGCAGATGTTGGGTGCTGATGGTGTCCATGTACTTCCACATGGTTCCACACCATCCCAGGCTCCCTCACAGGCACCCATAATGGATCCACTTTGGGAACCAGGTTAGGCATCCAATTGAATGCCCACTTGCATCTTACACTCTGCCTTGCACAACCCCAATCCAGCAATGCCCGGCTGGGCCCAGGTGGGGTGGGACCATGGACAGGTGGCTAGCAATGGTGAATACCAGCCGGTGTGCACCTGTCTACAGGTGCAGAGCTGCACGTGTGGGTTACATGCCTTTGGGTCGTACTTTCCACACTTTAATGCACAAAGCCCATTGTGTGTAGATCAATCTTGTTTCTCACCGTTCCTTTTATATTTCCAAGTACTGTAGATACTCCACTTTGGTTATGTTAATGCATCTGCTAGATGCAGTAGGATGGAACAGATCCTGCTGAGCTTCCAAACATAAGCTATATAATTCATTTTGCACATCATTCTAAGTCTGACTAAATCCCATTCTTATGCAAAGTAAATGGTCTCATCTGATGTTATATCATTGTCATCAGGATCCAATCTTATTTCAGGACTACTGTTGTTGTTGTCAAAAGTGGGGAAGAGCTAGGAGTAAAAAATACCATTCTTTATTAAATTCTACTGCTTTATCCATTATGCTTTGAAAGCAATCATTAATATTTTATTATAGATATGCAGTACAGTTCTGGCCAGTTATAAGATGTCCTATACATCTTTAAATCTTTGGAAATAGCACAGAAATCACATTTAAGTAAATAGAGATTTCATGTGATATATCATGATATGCCTGGGTATTCCACATCATGTCACTGACAAACATTATAGCAGAATCAGTAACAGGGATCTGTGATTGTTCAGTACAGTTCTGTTCAACTAGTGAGGTTTTTTTTTTATCCAGTCCCCCTGATTCTCCATTCGGAGGTCAGCCCTGCCCTGCCTGTCATTCCCCATGGCCAGAGCTTGCCCCGCGGTGGGGCCCTGAGCGGAAACTTCCTCGAACAGACACTGTTGGCAAGCCCGGCTTACCCGATTGGGGCCATGGGAGCGGAAGCCCTGCGGACATTAGTGGTGGTGGAGACAACAGCAGAGCAGGGAGTCGTGTCTGTGGGCTGGCTTTTTCATGAATGATGGATCCCTGGAGGCAGGGATGTGCAATGATATCCAGCATCCACCCCACTCCCTAGTAACGGCACTGGCCACAGTAGTACCCTCAGCCTCTGCCAGAGGTTTGTAAAGCGACGGGCACTCTTCCCCTTACCCCCCAGAGAAGGAGAGCAGTCCCCAGGATGCTCAATCCTTCTCCCACAGCTGGCCCTCCAACTCCCAATTCCATCACCAAACTCAGGATGTCAGCACTGCAAGCAGACACCTTGCCGCTGGCAACTAGTGAGGGGTTTTTACATACTACTGTTCAACATTGTCTGGAGTTAAGCTGCTCTTACTTTCTGAAATTTCTAAAATAGTTTTTTGATCATTGGAGGGGTTGATTCCTCCTGTCAATGTCACATGGGTTTCATTAACATTTTCTGGGTAAATGTAAAATCTGGAACCCAGAACTGGTAAAAACTGGAACATCTGGAAAGAAGCACAAATTAGGCTATTTTCTCAGTTTTGGCCTGTACTGATTTTTTCAAGTTCTGGCTATTCTGGTTCTGGCATTTGAATTTCATTCTCATCTGGCATCCTCCATTTTATCCTCAGCATGAGAAACCTCAAGAGCTGAAAAACATGTGGGACTTTGTAAAACCTGGAATGCAGGAACCAGAACATCCACAACCAGTAAACTTGATAACAACCATTCTGTATAGAATGAAGAAAATAGCACAATTTACACCTGTTCCAGCCATTTTGACTGGAGTGGATACACAGGTTTTTACCAGTCCCAGATGTTGTGGTGCCAGCATTCCAAATTTTATAAACTCCAATATTTTCTGCCTCTCTTTGGCTTCCTTCAGTACCATCCTTGCAGCACCTTGATCTGTGCAGCATCAATTCCTCCTGTGGTCCTTTCCCAAACTTTTCAGATTTTTGACCCATACCTAGCTCATGAAGTAGGTGAAAAAATTAAAGATTATATTTAGAAAAGAGAGATTTTGAACTAGCTTTTATGGGAGGTAGACTCCATGGCTCTTATTATAAATCGATTCATACTGGGGCCTATGCACAAACTGAGGTCCACAATTGTGCGGTGCACAATGGCCGAGCATAAAGGTATATGATGGTATACTGTGTAGTCACCACAATCAAATGGCATGCAGGAAAGGCACGTAGCAGTGTGCACACAGGACAGACACATAGCTACATGTTGGCCACGCTACATGTGCACCTGGGGGGTGGCTGTGCATTGGCAGGCAGGCAGGCAGCACACTATGCGCATTAACAACATGCACTACATCACCCCGGCATGTGGGGCAGCACACACAGCACTATGCTGTGGGGAGAATGCCAAAACCACTAGGTGCATAAGACAGGCACAGAAGGTGCAGCATGAAATGCCCATTGTGCATGGTCCCACGGGCACAGGTCAGGTCCGATCCCATAGCCAAGATACACAGCACCAGGCAAGACTAAGGGCACCACCTGCTATGATGTCCAAAGTGGGACATGACATACAGACCCATGATACTGAGAAGAACAATATGGCACTGTGACCAGTGAAACATATTGATTAACACAGCAGAAGCAGACTGAAGTATGTGTTGTAGTGCAGAAGGGCTATATAATGCTGTCTAGGCATGTAAGGGAAGGCAACATAGGTCATTGTACTCCCAGAGGATAGCAGGGACACATATATCCACTATAGATGAGCAGGACATGTAGCATGTGCCATGGTGTGTGGTAGAATGCAACCACCCACACTAGGACTATCCTGATGCCATCAGGACAGGTGGTGACACCAGCAGGAATACCCCCACCCCCTGCGTACAGATCAGGGACAGGACTGCCAACATCAGGGAAAAATGATCATGCTCAGGTACACAACAGAAGCAATGAAACCAGCTGATAGAAATGCCTACCACAGTGTGTGGTCACAAAGAAAAGACATGTCCTGATTGACAGCCAGATTGTATGTAACACCAATGTGTGACACAGAAGGGTGTACAGCACAGATATATGTGACAAATGCAGGGACAGAGGATGTCCTGCAGCACACTCAGGGATGTCCCTGACAAGCAGTGACAGGTGAGGGGTATGCATGCAACGAGGTAAAGGGCTGGTGCCCACAGACCCCCTCTGCCCACAGACCCAGACAGTGGCAACACACCACCACATAGGATGAGGATACTAACAGTGTGTATAGTAAAAATAGCTTTAATGAACATAGTCACACAGATGCCCAATGGGCTGCACCATCCCCTGCCATCACAATGCCTCCCCTTCATTCCCTTCATCCTGCAATTCTTCACTGAATCCCTTAAAGGTGGTGTCAGTGTACTATCTCTGCACCAGGACCATCTATCATAGTGGGCCATGATACTCCTGTAAAAGAAGCCAAAGTGGACAGGCATGAGTGGTCTGTACCTGGAGGTTCACTGCTTTGCACAACCATCACACACATTCCCCAAGCTTACCACCAGTACATACCTTGGAGGGCTCCTAGATGGTGCACAGCTCCCCCACCTCTTCCTTGTAGTAAACATCCTGGGACCACATACACACCAGGGCAAAAAGGATGGGAATACAGGGGCACTCACCTCTAGTGTGCCACCACCATTACCAATGCTTCCCAGTATGGCTGTTCCATGTGCTGCAGCACCATTCTGTCTGCATGCCCATGGTAGGCTTGCAGAGACAAAAGGGGAGGGAACCACATTAGTGATACAGTAGCAAACAACAGAGACATACACAGAGGACAACAGATGGTGCACAAGAAATGCCCCAGACATATGGGTACTCTGGGTGTGGTGGGACACAATACAGCCACAATAGAGCATGCACCATGGTACAGGTGCTCACAGCACTGTTACTACAATAGGACAGGACCACAGAGACATGGACAGGACAGTAGCAAACAGGTATACATGATGTATGTACACTTACCTCAGCAGGATCTGAGACCTCTCACAGTTCTTCCCCATCCTGGTGGTCTTGGCATGCAGTAAATGACACCCTCCACAGCTTGTGGGGGTAGGTCCCACCATGTTCAACCTCTAGAACAGTCACTGTTCTACTGTGCTGTTCAGCTGCCTCTTCTATTGCTGACACCCATAGTGTATGGTGCCCATTGACGCCCGCTTACATGGCATCACCCTGCCGTCTTGCCGGGTCACCACCCATTTAAAGGGGCACTTGCAACAGTGGATGCCTAAGTGGTAAAGGACAGCTGTATGTGGATTAAGGGTTGCAGCTGGTATACACTGTGGTGGGTCCACAGGATGTGCCCAGGACTACTGCTAAATGTTCTCCTAATAAAGGACAAACAGGAGATGGAATGGGGTATCAGGGCATGCCACAGGCCCTGAATATTCAGGCCATGGCTGCATGTTGGGCAACTGTGAGACACTGGTGCCCAGGGCCCTGAACCAGGTCACAGATGCCCTACTACAGCATGTGCATGAGCATATAGCGTTCTCCACATCAGCAGCCAAGATCTGTGCCACAAAGGAGGCATTCCATGCCGTGCTTGGTATGCACAATGTACTTGGGGTAATTGATTGTGCACATGTGGCAATCCTAGCACTGACTGTGGAGGAGGAGATATACAGGAAACAAAAGGGCTTCCATAGCATCAACTGCCAGATTGCTTGCGATGCGGGTGAGATCATCACCAATATATGTGCCATGTACCCTGGGTTCTGTCATGCCTCCTACATGTTCAATAGGTCCAGGCTGTGTGCCCTCCTTGTGGCACATGGTGGTGCCAATGGATGGCTGCTAAGTGAGTATGGATATGCAGCAGGTGCGATACAGGTGGGTGCAGTGCTGCAGTACACTAACACATCTGTTCTGTATCCAATGCCTAGGTGAAAATGCGTACCAACTATGTCCATACCTGATGATGCTTTTCCTGGTGGCAAACAGTGCAGAGGAGGAGGCATACAATAAGGCACACAGGTAGATATGTCCTGTGATCAAGAGGCATGGATTACACCAGTGACACGATGATGCTGACCCCTGGGAAGGTCTGCAGAATGATCATTAGATGCACCATGCCGCATAATATGGCCATGTGTAAACGGCTACCCCGTCACACTAATAGGATGATATCCCACAGGATGATGAGGAGGGGGATGACCCAGAGCACTGTGCTCCCAAAACACTGTCTGACCATGTGGCATGCCAAGCACTTGTGCGGGGTGCATTCCATACATAGAGGTGACACTGTTGTGGCACAGTGATGAGTCTGGTATGACCTGAGTGCCTATGTGTCCATTCCAGTAACTATTGTGTGTTTCTGTCTGTGTCTGTGTTTGGGGGTGTTAGTGGTTGCATATGAGGGGGTATTGTGGCTGTGTCTATGTATACATGAGTATGTACAGCTGAGGTCTTCTGTCTCCCTTGTGGTAGTGCTGTGCCACCATAGCCATGGCTCACCTCCTACTAGCCTTCTGCCTTCTAAGGCATGTAGATGACTGTGTGCCCAAATGTATGGTCTTGGCAGTTGCCTTGCCTCCCCCATACATCAATGTATTGGGCTTTGTATCCGGCACCTGCTGTGGTTAGGCCTCCATGGACACCTCTAGGGGCCCTGGGGTGGCGGATGCTGGGTGTCTGCCTCGTTCCATGTGTGGCATGGTTTCTTGGGGGCCAGTGGGAGCTTGCAGGGGGTTGTCCATGTGTGTCATGGGTCTGCTGTAAAAGGTAGTGGTGGCCTGGATGGGGGCATGTGTCTGTAGCAGGGGTCGGGAGGGGCTGTTGGTCAATTATTTATTTATTTATTATTTATTTCATTTTTGTTGACCGGGTAAGTGCACTAGACAAATCCTGCCTATTTTAAGGCACGACCCGGGGGAGGGGGATACAGATGAATGCCAACTGACCTTGAACCAGGTTAAACTGTTGGTGGTATTTTTAGTGAATGAGGGAAATTTGGCCAGGACACCGGGGAAAGTCCCCTACTCTGAGGGGTGGGGAACCCTTCCCATGAGACATCTGGACTCGGTTCAGAATGTCTCAGTCACCGGCAGGAGTGGAGGTGGTGGACGATGGTCCTCCGATACCCAATGCAACACTTGAGGAGGTTGCTTTTTCTTCAGCAAAGGAGTTACAATATGATTCTGCAGTGGTAAATGAAGAGTTACCCCAATCTGACTTATTCACTGATATAGGTGAGACCAATGCCTGAATGAATATAGCTGCTGAGGAGGATAAGAAACGGAAATGTTTAGAACTGGGACAGACAGTTTGCTTTAATATGGCAAAAAAAAGTATTAAGACAAACACTGCTGACCTGCAAGGTGATATTGCTGGCGTTCAAGAAATGGATGGGGATTCTTTCCCCTTTTCAGCCCGTTTTGCTGCTTGGTCCCCTGAAAGAGCACTGCAGGTGGCAGGTTGGATACAGACCCCGAGGCATGGATACCAGATCCGTCGATCCGTTGCCAGGAACAGCTTCTTGAGCCAGGAGGACCGTTTTTGGGTAACACACTGTTGATGGAGGGACCAATTTTGGTGGCGGACGGAACATCGTGTCACTTCCGCCTTCCTCGGCTGAATCCAGGAGCCCCGATGTTTCCCAGCCGAAAATGGACCTTTGCACCACAGAGAACGTCGATGGAAGAATCAAAACCCCAGACAACACGGACACAGAGATTCTGGACACTACAGCATCGGACCCTATGCCACAAGACCGGAGTATCGATCGGAACTCTACAGCTGTTAAAGGCACTGTTCCTCCTGACTCACCTCCCCCCCCAACAAACCAGCCTTTACACCAGTAAGTTATGCCTCCCTCTTTCAAAATAAGGACATACCAGCCAGAAAACGTTTTGTTGCCCGAATTCACTATAAAGGAGGATTAGAACTTCCCCCTGACCGTCATTATGTGGGCAAATCTCTACTAATTGACTCTCTAGGGATTCGCCCTGCTGATGTTTATGCCTTTATTCATACCTCAGGAGATCGTAACTTTGATATCTCATTCAGAACTGCTACATTATTAGACAAATTTTGGGCAGCTTATTATACTGCCCGGATGGACTCAGTTTGGAAACATTTTATTGTTATTCCTCTTACCAGACCAACGGCTAAAGTTGTAACTGTTCTCTTTCGAAATGAAGGAGTTAATGTACTAGATATTGTATATTGGTTAGAGCAACGCTGTACGGTAACTGGTGTTCCACATGCAGTCATAGATGACAATGGGTTTTGGATGGGAGGGTGGAAGTTTACTGTACAACTTAAAATCACTGAAGCAGAGGTACAACACCTCCCTAATTGTTTCTATCTAGGCAGGGACCGAGGTATATTGTTTTATCCTGGTCAGCCACGTTCTTATTATAGATGTGGTTCATTATCCCATTTAAGTTCAGACTGTGAACAATTGAAATGTGCTTCTTGTGGTCTGCTAGGTCATTCGTGCTATCTTGCACGGTACCACCTACTTGTAACTTATGTGGTGATTCTTCCACATTTTGAAACTTGTCCATGGGCGGCCCATAATACTCGGATTACTGCGGAGCATGATTCATATATAGCCAAATCCTTATTTCTGCACAGCACCCCCCTCGAGCTCTGTACACTATGGGGAACACAGTTATAGGCCTCTCCACCGTACACTCAGTCTGTGAGGTTTCTCCTCCTCCTGAGAGTTTACTCAGATATGGTTGACCCCAACCCCCGAATCTATGGAGATTTCGTGTGCAGCACGCTGCCCACCACTCTGTTGTTCCAGCCCGATTGTAGACCCACCTACTTTCAAGTTAGTGAAGATGTAAGGCTCGGGATCATTCAACCTCCCGCCGACAACTGGCTGTCTTCGCCTCTGCCAAACAGGTAGACCCAATAACTATGCCTCCCATCCCAGTCTCAAATCCCTATGACCCGTTACAAAGTTGGGGTGATGCTATGGAAGAAGAGGACTTAGATGACTCTTCTCTTTCCCAACCTTCACGGCTGCCTCAGTGCCATTAACTACTACTTCGGATTCCTGTAATGGAAAAGTCAGTCAGAACACGGAAAAAGAAATGAAGTGTTATTGTTATCTGTGTTTACCTTTTTCCTTTGCTTATGTCTTTTTATGACTAGCCAGTCTTAATGTTAATAGTATTCGGTCTCCATATAAAGCCACTGCAACCTTTCAGCATTACAAAGTTTAAATTATGATATTTACTTGTTGCAAGACATTAGGTTGTATACAGCGGAGGAAGTCACAACTGCCTCACGGAACTGGGGTTTAGGGCCTCTTATTGGTCTATAGGGCAGGATTTATGTTCTGTGTGGGCTTTTGTTTCGTTCTTCAATTTTCCTTTTGCAGAAAATGGTAGATTTAGTTCCGGAAGAGTATTAATTTTGGATCTATTATGGTATGATTCCCATATCGACTTATTAATATCTATGCACCACAACAAAAGCTACCAGAGCTCAGCTTTTCCGTTTGATCAAACCATTTTTATTTACTAACCAAACTATTTTATGGGGTGGTGATTTTAATACCAGCTTGGACATCCCCCCTAATAAGAAAACCTATTGTGATACGTCTGTTTTAAATACCATTCTTAAAGAGACACATCTACTTGATATATTGGCCCAATCCCAGTTACCTACCTTTTCAAAGGAAAATTGACCTCAGAATAGACTTTTGGTTTTGTTCTCAGACTGTTAAGGTTGCGACTGGTATTACTACCTATAGGCTACCTCGGACCACCATTTAATAGGTCTCTGAATACCGTTAGGAGAGACTATAGCACAGGGTCCGGGGACTTGGAGAGTAAACTCGTCCTTGCTATCTCTTCCTGAGTTTCTTAAAGGGTTTCAGAACCTAATTACAGACCATATCTCTGTGGAGATTCTTTACGATTCTATAATAGACTGGTGGACTGACACAAAAACTATGTGATTTCTTACTTTAAATACTATGCTAGGTTTCTAGCTGACACACGACACATACTGCAAGCTTTTTAAGGGCTGAACTGTTAGAATTGTTTCTAAATCCATATATATAATGTTGATTGTTCAGCCCAGTATTAAGGAAGTTAAAATTGCTCTGGCTAAAGAACAATATGACAGACAAAAACTATTCTCTTTGAACAAAAATATCGTACTACTGGGACACAGTATCAATTTAACCCTTTGAACTAGCTACTGACAAATTTCATAGTAAACAAATACACCAATTGCGTGGTGATCAACACCGTGTACTTACTGGACAAAACAATCTCATGAAATATGTAACATTTTTTATCAAAACAACTTTTGGGACCCCTGTTGTTGACTCACCTGATATGGAACTTCTGTTACAGACATTAGATGTACCGACTATAGCAACATCACAGAAGTCTGAACTTCTGGCACCTTTTACCTCTGAGGAAGTGAGACAGGTTATCTTTAGTTTTAAAGATAGGGTAGCTCCTGGGTCAGATGGTCTTTCAGCGGAAATTTATAAATCTTTATGGCAATATATGCCAAGTCAGTTACTAGCTATTTTTAATGCCTTTCTGCAGGAAGACCGACTGACTAACCAGATGTATGAGTGGTTAATGCTATTTCTTTATAAAAAAGGTGATAGATGTGACCTGACAAATTGGAGACCGATCACATTACTTAATACTGATTATAAGATTTTTTCTAAATTGTTAGGGAATCGACTGTCTAAACTTTTACCGTCAGTACTCTCCCCATCCCAATATTGTTCAGTCACTGGCAGATCTATTCATGATGCTTTGCTTTTACTTAGAGAATAATTTTCCCAAGGTCAACAAGGAGCCCTTAACGGTTATTTATTTAATTTTGACCTCTCAAAGCTTTTGACCGTATTCTCAAGAATTTATTTGGTTAACACTTAATGCTTATGGGTTTCCGAGTCCTTTTATTAATTGGCTTCGTTTATGCTATTCCCTAGCTTATGTAAGACCATATGTTAATGGTAGAATTGGTTCCCCTTGCTACATCCGCAGGGGGGTGCTGCAAGGTTGCCCTTTAAGCCCTTTATTATTTGTTATCGCTCTAGACCCTATAATTCGACTTCTTTCCAAATCCCCAAGACTTCTAGGCCTTCATGATAAAACTATTCCAAAAGTAATCTGTTATGCAGATGACTTATGTGTTCTTGTCCCTACGGTCCCGATAGGGCAATTACTATGTACAGTATTACCCATTTTTTTATCAGTTATTGGCTCTCGGTTAAATTTACAAAAAAGTGTATGCTTTAATCTAACTGTGTCTATCACAACTGTAGGCTCGATTGCTGGTATTCAACTAGTGGATACCTCACATAAATTATTAGGACTTTATGTTGGTATTCCAGTTATGGCCAAATATAATTGGGAGCTGTGTATAAACAAAGGCAGGAAAGGATATGTAAATGGAATAAATGGTATCTAGGCAAAAGAAACATTTTTTGATTAAGACCTGTTTACTACCCATTTTTACATGTAGCACATGTTTTCCGTTGCCCAAATGTTTTTCATCCCTCTCCTTAGTCTTTTCTTTTCTTGTTTTGGGGTAGTCGTTTTAAATCCCATTAAATGCAATGTTTTATTACAGTCCTATCGTCAGGGAGGTGTGACTCAGATTCACCCAATAGTATTCTTTTTTTCTATTTTTTTTATTACCAATTTGAAACCTTTGGTTACGAAATCTCTAAAACTTTGGATCCCCTTTGTGCATATGTCCCTCACTGAAATTTTTCAGGAATGGACTGTAGGTATTTTTCTACATAAAAACAAAAGACGTTATGTTTTATCTCCAGATTGGATGATAACGTTTGATATGTTAAAGACATGGCATATACACAAAAACACATATCCTGGATTTTAGGGGGGCAAACTTTGGGAAAATGGGGAGATACTTGAAAGAGGCATTAAGGGGAATGGGGCAGGAATCAGGGGTTGAGGAACAGTGGGAAGTATTTAAAATGGGGATTACAAGAGCAACAGAATTATGTATTAAGCAGGTTAGCAAGAGGAAAAGGAAGAGGAGACCATTATGGTTTTCCAAAGTGGTAGCAAAGAAAGTGAAAGCCAAAAAGATTGCATTCAGGCAATACAAAAAGACACAGGCAGAAGGGGATAGGGAGAAGTACCAGGAGAAGCAAAGGGAGGCAGGAGGTCAGTAAGGGAAGCCAAAGCTCAGACAGAAGAACACATTGCAAAATCAGTGGGTAGAGGGGACAAAACCTTTACAGGTACATAAGTGAAAAAGAAAGGCAAAGGAGGGATAGTGAGACTGAAGGGGAGGATGGGGCTGTGTGGAGGATGACAACAGTAAAGCTGACATATTGAACAGGTATTTCTGCTCAGTCTTTACTGAGGAAGAGGAGGGTAATGGGTCTGAATGGAGTACAAGGGGTGAGAATGTTGCAGAAATGGACTAAGTCCCTTTACACGAGAAAGGGTCCTGAAGGAAATGGAAGTAATAAGAGTTGATAAAGCAATGGGGCCAGATGGGGTGCACCCCAGGGTCCTTAAAGAACTAAGAGAGGTGGTGGCTGAACCTCTTGCTATCCTGTTTAGCCGATCCCTAGAAACAGGGGAGGTACCCAAACACTGGAGGATAGCAGATGTAGTCCCCTTATACAAAAGTGGGAACAAAGAGGAAGTGGGGAACTACAGACCAGTCAGCCTCACCTCGGAAGTGGGGAAGATCATGGAAGCACTTTTGAAGGAGAGATTGGTGGAACATCTGGTTGTCAGTGGACTACAGGACCCAAGGCAGCATGGTTTCACCAGGGGAAGGTCATGTCAGACCAACCTCATTGAATTTTTTGACTGGGTGACTAGGGAGGTGGATCAGGGGAGGGCAGTGGACATGGCCTATCTGGACTTCAGCAAGGCCTTTGACACTATGCCACATAGAAGACTATTGCACAAACTGGGGAATATGGGTGTGGACAGATCAGTAGTGCGGTGGGTAGGTAACTGGCTGGGCAGCAGGACACAGAGGGTGGTGGTAAATGGCTGTCACTCCACAGAGGGACGAGTGACCAGTGGGGTACCACAGGGATCAGTGCTGGGACCGGTACTATTCAATATCTTCATCAGTGACATTGCACAGGACCTAGGAGGCAGAATTTCACTGTTCGCTGATGACACAAAGCTCTGTAAAGTAGAGACACACCAGAGGGTGTAGACAGAATGAGAAGGGACCTGCAGAAACTTGAAGAATGGTCAGGGGTTTGGCAGTTGAAATTCAATGCAAGGAAGTGCAAGATATGCATGAGAGCACAAAAACCCTGGCACAATATATCAGTTGGGGTGAGGATAGAGCATGCACCAAGCAGGAAGGGATCTTGGAGTTATCATCTTGATGACCTCAAGGCAGGGAAACAGTGTGACAAGGCAGCAGGTAAAGCAAATAGGATGCTGGGATGCATAGGCAGGGGCATCACCAGCAGGAAAAGGGAGGTCATAATTCCACTATAACAAGACACTAGTGAGGCCGCACCTGGAGTACACTGTGCAGTTCTGGAGACCTTACCTACGTAAGGACATAGACAGGGTAGAGAAGGTTCAGAGGAGGGCAACAAAGATGGTGCATGGATTGCATCACAAGTCCTATGAGGACAGGTTGAAGGCACTGAACATGTACTCCTGGAGGAGAGGAGGGAGAGGGATATGATAGAGACATACAAGTATCTTACAGGAGGAACAGGGTGCAGGAATGCACTATTTTTAAGTGAAAAGATGTTCCAGGACTAGAGGGCATGGATGAAGTTGGAGGAGGACGATTCAGAGGAAACGTGAGGAAGAATTTCTTCACAGAACGGGTGGTGGACAAGTGGAACACCCTGCCAGAGGAAGTGGTGGGGGCTGAAACAATCATGGGATTTAAGAATGCATGGGATAGACATAAAGAAATTCTGGAGGTCAGGGGTAAGGGGCAACAGACTTCCTGGAAAACATAAACTGAACTTACAAACTTAAATGGGCAGACTGGGTGGGCCATAGGCCCTTATCTGCCGACACTGTCTATGTATCTATGTATCTATATAACAGTACAGATGATCAAAACCCTCACTAGAAAACAGTTATATACACATATTATTACATCTCACTTTACGGAAGACATTTTTCCAGACTTTACGTTACCAGAACTGACACAAATTGGTAATCGCTTAACTGATCCACGGATCCCTATCACAATGTGGGATATTAGTTGGTTAGAGTCCACGGTAGAATTAATGTACGCGTAACTTGAAACACAAGCAAATAGCTGACAGATATTGTTTCTGTGATTCTTGTCCAGATACGTAGAGACAATGTCTCATTTATATTTTCTTGCCCATTTATTCTTCGTTTCTGGTTTTTAGGCGTCGACATTTTTGGAACAAGGTATGGTGCCACTGGGATCAGAAAGCTCTTTTCTTTGGTCTTTTCCAGATACTTGGGCATCTTGCAATCCTAGTACTTTGAACATAGTGGCATTTGTAATATTGTACTGGTGTGGCAGATTAGATGTTGGTTTTATTTCAGCAGTACCTCACCCCTGACTAATTATTTACAAAATATTGAATTACCTTGATTACTTCAAAGAGAAAGAAAGAAATCTCTTACGACAGGCATATGGGAACGATATTGGAATTTCTTTTGATTCACTGTGTTATTTGCTTATGAGATGTTCTCTTTATTGTATTTTTTCACATATTTGATGTTTTTCTGGTTTTGACATTTGTATTATTGCTGTATTTTTGTTTTGTTTCTGAAAAAGTTTGTACATATGTTTTGTTTTTAAATAAAAATACCCCTACTCTGCTGCTGCATTGTGGCCAGTAGGGGGCCCTGCCATTTGTGTGATGGATCAGTCGATGGCCGAGACTGGAAGAGTGAGGTTGGTGGTCGAAGAATCAGTGGAGCTGCTTGGAATGGATATTGCAACTGAAGTATCTGTCTCTGAGGATGCGGCGGCTGGGGAGCACCCGAGGGGTGGACAGCTTATCGCCTGCGATACCATTTCTAATATAGAGTCGGGAGACATAGTTGATTTACACCAAAAAAAACAGTGTTTAGAAGAGGAATTGGTTCAAATTAAACAGCAGATGGATGATTCGCTAGCACAGCGAGATGACGACCGTAAAAGAAAAAGTTCAGCAGTTTCTCCACTATCGGACAACTCTTTGGGTCGTTTGAAGGTGTTGGCGACTGTGGAGCATGGTAATCCACTTCCAGACCAGGAAGAAAGGCCCCTTCAATGCGAATGGAGCGAGAGTGATGACGCCGGCTGGTCGCCGGAAAAAGCGCTCCTCTCAGCCGGATGGACGTCGCCTGCACAAGGAGTTTGGTAGTCAGACCCGGGTTGTTTACCGGTAGGATCAACAAATTCATTGCCTTTCTCTCCTATGATGGATTCAGGAGGGACATTTGCTGTTTCAGGTACTGTTGCCTCTGGGGTTTCGGAAAAACAACAGGGGGTGAGGGAAACTTTGGATCCTTCACAATCTGATCAGAGGACTGTTTCACCAGGGCCGGAGGTGTCTGTTGGGGCCCCGCAGCACTCAAGCCACTTCATAAAACTATCGATTTGGCGAAACGTAGAAATGCAGTAAGGTTGAGATATGTAGGACAGAAGCAGTTGACACTGATCATTTTCATGTGGGAAAATCTTGCTTAAACAGTACATGGGGTTTTCTCCTTCAGAGGTTTATGCCTTAATCCATGCACCAGAGAAAGTACTTTGATTGAGTTGTGTACTCCAGCTTTGTCTGGAGAAATTCTGGTGTAGATTTTTAAATTTAAAACCAACCCTTATGGGTAGATTTTCTGGTGATACCCTTGACTAAACAACCTTTTAGGGTAATTACTATTCTTTTCCCTAATGAGGGGTTAATATAACTGATGTGGTATACTGGTTAGAAAAACGATGTACTATTCAAGGAAATCCTTCCCCAGTTTTGGATGATGAAGGTTTTTGGACTGGGGGTTGGAAGTTTAGGATTAAATTACACCAGACGGAGCAGGATGTTATTCATTTGCCTAACTGTTTTTTCATAGGTCAGGATAAGGGGTTTCTGTTTTATCCTGGGCAGCCTAGGATGTGCTTTAAATGTGGATCCACAAGACACATTAGTACTACATTTGAGGTATTGAAATGTACGTATTGTGGGGAATTAGGCCATGTTAGTGCACATTGTTTTCAAGACCCCAAATGTAACCTTTGTGAGGAGGTGGGTCATGTGTTTACTGATTGTCCTTGGGCAGCCAGGAACACAGAAAATGCTGACTTTGAAGTTCAGGATTATTATATTAAAGAGGCTATTACCCCGACTGTGTTTTCTGGGCCTCAACCTCCTGGTAAAAGACATATGCCGCAGATACCTGAATGTGGACCTCCCCCCCCCCCATTTTGGTTGTTGAAACAAAGGGTGTTTTAGCACAGTCCGCTGCACAGAAAAGGTTGGAGGGGACCATTATTTTGTCAGATCCTTTACCTAGCTCCCAAGATTTTGTTGTGGTTCGTCCTAAGAGGGGGAAGGTTGCTAGGCCAAAGGGTTTGAAAAAAACATCTGAACCTTTGGAAGAGCCGAATACTTATGAGGCATTGCGAGATGTTTCTTCAGATCAGGAGACAGAACATACTGAAGTGGCAGGAAGTCTGCTCTTGGGAGGGGATTTACTGGATCCAGGTGGACCGCGGGTTGGTACCTCTGGACCTAAAACTAGTGGTAGGATTACCCGGGCCTCTAGCAAAAAAAAGTGAGGTGTTTTCTTTTTCACTTTTTTGACTTATAGAAACATAGAATTTGACAGCAGATAAGGACCGCTTGGCCCACTCAGTCTGCCCATTTCCCTGCCTACTGGATAAGCTGCAGATCCTAGTTAACCAGCAGCCTACTTCTTCCTACCCCCATTCCCTAGAATTGCCTTATGACTGTCCCATGCATGCTTGAATTCCACCACTGTTTTTGACTCCACGACCTCCTCCGGAAGGCCGTTCCATGCATCCACAACCCTCTGAGAAAAATACTTAAATTACCTCTGGCCGCCCCCTCTATCTTCAAATTGTGCCCCTTGTTCTTGCACACCTCTGTTTTTGAAAGATGCTACCCTCTTGGACTTTGTTGATTCCCTTGAGGTACTTGAAAGTTTCTATCATGTCCCCCTCTCCTCCTTTCCTCGAGGCTATACATTAAGCTCTTTAGTCTCTTTCATATGTCTTCCAGTGCAGACCCTGCACCATTTTAGTTGCCCTCCTCTGGACAGCTTCCATCCTGTCTATGTCTTTGCGAGACTGGGTCTCCAGAACTGCATGCAGTACTCCAGATGGGGTCTGACCAGCTGTCTGTACAGAGGGATAATAACTTCCTGTTTTCTACTGGCGATGCCTCTCCCTATGCATCCCAATATCCACCCAGCCCTCATTGCTGCCCTCTCACATTGCTTGCCCACCTTTAGGTCATCTGATATGACTACTCCAGGTCCCTTTCCATTTTTGTTGTTGTTAGTATCTCACTCCCCATTGTGTACTCGTCCTCTGGGTTTTTGTTTCCCAGGTGCATTACCTTGCACTTCTTAGCATTGAATCTAAGCTGCCATACATTTGACCATTCCTCTAACCTTGGCAAGTCCCTTTTCATCCTTTCCACCCCACCTTGTGCATCAACTCTGTACCAGATCTTTGTGTCATCTGCAAAGAGACATACTTTTCCTTCCAGTCCCTCTGCAATGTTGCTTATAAAGACATTGAAGAGGACTGGTCCTAATACTGAACCCTGCAGTACCCCACTAGTAACCCCCTTTCATCAGAGTGGACTCCATTTACTATTACTCTCTGTGTCCTATTTTCCAGCCAATTTTTACCCAGGCTGTCATCTTGGGACCCACTCCCAGGCTAGCTAACTTGTATATTAATCTTTTGTGTGGGACTGTTCAAATGCCTTGCTAAAGTCTAGGTAACCATGTCACAGCCCTCCTGATCTACTACTTTGGTCACCCAGTCAAAGAAATCTATCAGATTTGTCTGGCATGACCTTCCTGCTGTGAATCCATGCTGCCTTGGGTCCTGTGCCCCTCTGGCCTCTAGATACTCAACAATTCTTTCCTTCAGAAGTGATTCCATCATTTTCCCTACCACTGAGGTTAAACTAACAGGTCTGTAGTTTCCTGCTTCTGCCTTGCTCCTACTTTTGTGAAGGGGAATCACATCTGCCCTCCTCCAGTCCTTGGGCACCACCCCATCCTCCCATGATTTGTTAAACAGGGTAGTCAGTGGTGTCACTAATTCTACCCTTAGTTCTTTTAGAATTCTGGGATGAATCCCATCAGGCCCCATTGCTTTGTCCACTTTCAGTTTTAAGAGTTCTTTCAGAACCCTTTCTTCTGTAAATGGGCTGGTATCAACTTCTGTATCCAGTGTGTTTCTACTGTTTGTTCTAGGTACCCCTCTTCCTTTGTAAATACTGAGCAAAAATATTTGTTTAGTATCTCTGCCTTTCACAGTCTACCTCTGCCCACCCTCCCCTTTATTAAGCCTCACTATCCCTCCTTGGTCTTCCTTCACTCCCTGTACCTATAAAAGGTTTTATCCCCCTTCTTAACTGAGTTGGCTATCTTTTCCTCGGTTTGAGCCTTTGCTGTTCTGACTGCCTTCCCAACTTCCTTTTGCTTTAACTGATACAGTTCTCTGTCCTGCTCCTTCTGTGATTCCTTGTACTTCCTGAAAGCTTTCTTTTTCTCTTGAACCTTCACTGCCACTTCCTTTGAGAACCATAGTGGTTTCTTACATCGTTTAGTTTTGTTTATTTGCTTCACACAAAGGCTTGTTGCCTCTGTGATGGCAGTTTTTATTATTCCCCATTGTTCTTCCACCCCTCCTTCCTGCCCATTTGCTAGTGCATTCCTTTAGCACTTACCCATTTTGGCAAAGTCAGCCTCCTAAAGTCCAGTACCTTTGCCTTTGTATGGCTTGACTCTATTGCTGTGTTTATTGTGAACCATACTGTTCGATGGTCGCTAGTTCCCAGATGGCTACCCACTTCTACATCTGTGATCCTCTCTTCATCTCCATTTGAGAGAACCAGGTCTAAGATTGCTCTCTCTTGAGTGGGCTCCAATACTAGTTGTCTAAGGTATGCCCCCTGTAGGGCATCTAGAATAACCCCACTCTTCGAAGTGGCTGCGGCAACTGCACTCCAGTTAACATCTGGCATATTCAGATCACCCATCAGCAATATCTCCCCTTTTTTTGCCATACTAAGTATACTTTGTATCATTTCCTTGTCCATTTCCTCCCCCTGAGAAGGGGGTCTGTATACAACCCCTGTGTGGATTGTGGTGCCATTGCCGGTCTCCAAATTTACCCACAGTGCTCCTTCTCCTCCCTGTTTTCTCTTTTGTTCTGTTACTTTGATTCCTTCCCTTATGTAAAGAGCTACTCCTCCTCCTCTGTTACCCTCTCTGTCTCTCCTGTAGATAGTGTATCCTGGTATGTTACGTCCCAGTCATGGTTTTGTACGAACCATGTTTCTGTGACTGCCATGATATCCAGATGTTCCTCCTCCATCAAGGCCACTAATTCAGGAAGCTTGTTACTCAGACTCGTGCATTGGTACTCATTGCTTTCCATTTTTGATGGCTTTACTTTCTGTTGCAGCATCCCCACTGACCTTTCTACCTCGGTCTTTTCCCATTTAGTACCCTGTTTGTAGGGAGAGGCTGGGATTTTCCTGCTGCTTATCAGTGCCTCCCCTTGACTAGTTTAAAAGCTTGCCAATGAAGCATTTAAACTGATTGCTCAAAAGACTTGTTCCTTCCTGACAGATGCAGACCATCCTGCCAGTATAGGCTGGTGTCCCTCCAGGTGGACCCCAGTCTCCAATGAAGCCAAACCCTGTGCCCACACCATTTTTCAACCACTCATTAAACTGCATGGTGCAAAGTACCCTTGCCTCACTCATGCCATTTACAGGCAGCACCTCTGAGAAGGATACTGTGTGTGCTACTTGTCTTAGGCCCCTCCCCAGTTCTACAAAGTCCTTCTGCACTGCTCTAATCTCATGTTGAGCCAAGTCATTTGTCCCTAGGTAGACAATGACATCCAGCTCCGACTCCCGTGCAGCTGTTCTCGTGATCCTGAGGATGCGCTTCCTGTCCCTACAAGCCATGGCACCAGGCAGGCACTTTACTTCAGTTTTCCCTGCTCCCCCCAGTTCTATCCCCCTAATAATTGAGTCCCCCACTAGGAGCTGCTTCCTTTCCTTGTGGCATCCTCTGCCTCCTTCCTGTGGGCCTCCCTTGTGACAGGTGTCCTCAGCCTCCTTAATCTCCTCTGTGGGTGCATCCATAGGGGAGCTGTGCTCCCCCAGAATGGTGTATGGATTGTGGAGTGGAACAACTGACTGGGTGTGCCTCTGTTCCACCCTCCTCACCCTCCCTGAGCCCACTGTGGTCCAACTGCTGTGCTTTCTTTGCAACCTCTGAGGTAGTGGTGGTGGCTCTGGTGCTCCCTGGATGGGGGGGTTCCCTTCCTACCATCCAGTCTGGCCTGGGAGAAGGTCTCTTACTGCTGTCCAGTGTGGCGTGAAGACGGGCAACTTCCTCCCTCAGGGCAGAGAGTTGTCTGCAAATAGGGCAGCATCTCAGCCTCCAGAAAGACTCCCGGAAGACTGCTGCCCCACAGCCATTACATTGCACTACTCCCCACATGACTATGTACTTTTTTTTTATGATTGATCTTCGTTATCAGTTTCACATTGCATCTTTAAATGTAAATAGTATCCAGTCCGACTTTAAAAGACTGGCTACATGTGGGCTTTTTTTACAATCTGATTTAGATTGTATATTTTTTCAAGACGTCCGTCTGCATTCTCCAGGTCTTTTGGAGGCGGCCTCTGTGGGTTGGTTGTGGGGGGATAGCTACTGGTCACAGGGGTCTGAACAGTGTTCAGGGGTAGGGATTTGTTTTTTTTTTTCTGGTAAAAATAATTAGGCATATAGAAATTTTGGAAGGGAGGGTTCTCATATTAGACATTGTTTGGAAAAATTTACCTATGAGGTTAATAAACATATATGCCCAATTAAAATATGAAAGGGTAAAACTTTTTCGCACCATACAACCTTTTTTGTTTACTAGTATGCAGGTTGTTTTTGGAGGGGATTTTAATTGCTCTTTCCCTCAGAGTGGAAGTAATATATTTGGGAAAAAACAATATTGTGATGTCTCTTGTTTGTTGAAACTCATTTCTGAAGTAGGTCTCATTGATGTGTTTGGGTCTGGTAATATAGAAGCTTCCCACACATATGCTTGTGGCCCTCGCACATCGTGGATTGATTATTTCTTTATTTCTGCTGGTTTTAGCATTTGTAAGGCCGTAGTTAGTGATGTAGCAACTTCTGATCATTGTATGTTAGATCTGATAGTAGGAAATCTACCTGAACAAAGGCGGGGTCCAGGGTTCTGGAAGTTAAATATTTCCTTGTTAGATTTTCCCATGGTACAGGTAGGGTTTTAATATGTCATGAAAGCTAGGAAATCTGTGTTTTTCCTTTATGAGGATAAAAATCAGTGGTGGGAAGATTCGAAACATGATTTTCGTTCTTATTTCCAGTCAGTGGGGAGGCTTAATGGTTCTTTTAAAAAACACACTTTGTGGCAACTTAGAGCACAGCTTCGGATTTTAGTGTCCCAATACTATGAAGAGGGTAAAGGTGATTTGGGTGCTATTAAGATTCTTAAAAATAAACTATCAGTTTTCCAAAAAGAACTGATGCAGGGGGTGATCAAACAGCAACGGTACGGGTTTTGGGAAAAAGTCTGACACTGCCTTTTGACACCTGCATAGGGTTCGGAAGAACAGAGAATTATGGAGGCCTTGCAGCTCCCTAATGGTATGAAGGTCACAGACAACCCAGCTATATTGAATGAAATTGGGAGGGATTTTTGCAAAATTTTTACAAGTACTGATTTGTCAAAGGCTGCAATATCAGACTGGTTGAAGGGATGTGACCTCCCTCATATTTCTGAGGAGTGTGGTCGAAATTTAGTTTCCCCAATCACTGCTGCAGAACTTAAGCAAGTTATTTGGACCCTTTCTAAAGGAACGTCCCCAGGGTCTGATGGCCTATCACATACCATTTATAAAGTAATATGGGAAGTACTAGGGGATGAACTTGTGGTAGTGTTGAATAATACTCTTAGTACAGGAGTTTTACCACCCAGTATATATGAAGGAGTTTTAGTTCTCTTATTCAAAGATGGAAATAAAGAAGATTTAAAAAATTGTAGACCAATCACTTTGTTAAATACCGATAGTAAAATCTTGATGAAGGTATTAGGGAATAGACTGGTGAATACGTTAAATGATATAATTCACCCCACACAGTTTAGTGGGGTACCCTCACGTAAGATGCAGGATGCCCTGATTCTTATTAGAGAAATTCTGCATAAAGGCACTACTCAGGAATTATGAGGACATTTAGTTAGTATAGATCAATCTAAAGCTTTTGATAGGGTTGAATATACCTATATGTGGGCAGTTTTTTCTAAATATGGGTTCCCAGATAAGTTTATTTCATGGTTGCAAATATGCTATAAACACTTTTGTTTATTTCCTAGTATGAATGGATGGATAGGAGGTAAGATTTTAGTCAATAGAGGGGTGAGGCAGGGTTGTCCTCTAAGTCCTCTCCTTTATTTGTTGTCTCTGGACCCATTATTATACATATTGAATAAACAGAACAATATAATGGGTCTCTCTGTGAGTAGTATAGATTTACAGATTAAAACTATTACTTATGCACATGATTTGTGTTTAATATTGGCAGACAAATCATCAGCCTTTTTGGCTCAAGATGAGTTGAGAGTGTTTTCAGAAGTCACTGGTTCTGTTATCAACTACCAGAAATGTAGTATTTTATCCATTGGTTGTGAGGGTACAGTATGGAGTTCAATATGGCATTTTCCAGTAGTGACCTCCTATATTCGAATGTTGGGTATTTTTTTTGGTAGTCCTGATCCCCAGTTTTATAATTCGGAAGAGAAAATTCATACTGCACAAGGTTTGGCAACAAAATGGAATTCTTGGCTTATGTCTAAATGTAAAAGGATATACATGATAAAATTACATCTGTTACCATTGTTTCAAATTTTGTCGGCAGTATTTCCTAGCCCAAAAATACTGGAAACTTCAGTGTGTTTTTCCAGTGTCTTTGGGGGAGTCACCTAAACCCTATAAAAAGAGGGATTACCTATTTACCTATCACCCAGGGAGGCTTGGGAATGATTAATCCAATAATTTTTTTTCATGTTACCTTTCTTTTTCACAATATTGTCCCATTGGCTCATAATGAGGTTAGATTATGATGCCCCTGGGTTATGGATGAGTTTGGATCCCTATTAACACAGCGGGACTCTTCAGGCTCCCTTTCTAAACAGGTGAAAATTTTCTTTTTAGCTAATTGTTGGAAGGATGTGGTGGGTAAACCCAAACTCTGGGAATAGCCTTTTCACTATCTGACTACTGGCACTCGGAAAATGGTATATGACTGGCTGTTGCTAACCTGGTTCCATGAGGAACCCTGGTTTATGATACTTCCCTCAGCTAATATACAAATTATGACAAGTTTTCTTCGTTGTCCCCGAATTCCAATATTTATGTGGGATTTTATATGGCTTTGCACCCACCAAAAATTGGGGGTAAAAGGGAACATGAAGCATAAGGGTGTAGTGGAACGAATGTGTCCTAGAATTGATACATGTAGTGGGGTGGTTGAGACTATGCAGCATTTGTTTATAGATTGTCCCTATGTGGTTGAATTTTGGACTTCTTTTCATAAATATTGGGTCTCTGGGTCTTTTCAGAGGAAGGATCCAGATCCGTGGGTTAGGAACATTTTACCAGCTGCATGGGTCCAGTTTGACTCTGGGACATTATTGTTATTTATGGGACATGTTAAGTTTCAATTATGGCAAGCCTGCTGCGCATTAACTTTAAGACAGCAGGTATTATCTAGTGCTTATGTGTTTTTGATGGTTCAGAAAGAGATTTTTAGATGGAGAGACTATGAGCACAATATGGCCTCCCCTGATCTTTATAAATTATGGTGGAGACATATGTCTTGGCTGGATACTGGGTGAACATGATACTTTCTTTGTACCTGATAGTTAATTATTTTCTTTCTAAAATTTTTTAAATAAGAATAGGATATTGGTCTTTTTTGTATATAATACTGTTTTCATTTCTGTTTCAGAACAATTTATATAATTTTGTCCGATCTCCATTCTGTAGTTTTATGGTGTGCATTTGTTTCCAGTTAATATTTCTGTATTAGACAGCCATTTCTGATATGTATGACTGTAATACTTATTTATTTTGTTAAGATTTGTAATTTTTTCTTCCTTTTTCGCGAGGTACTACTGTTTTTTTGTATTACTTTGCTTTAATTCCTTGAATAAAATTTTTTTCCCCTACTGTTTTAGTGGGGGGGGGGGAGGTTCAGCTTTTCCATTTTGGGACTTTAAAAATGACAGTTTGTATTGTATGCTTGATGACGAGCTTATTTTTTGTTTATTCTAAGTTTGTCTTATGATTTTGTGTGCAGTAGCACTATTAAGTATGTATTTTATTTCCTTTATTTTTTGGATAAAAATTTCCCCTACTCTTTTTGTGGGGGGGGGTTCCTTTCTGTCATGGGATTAGATTTGAGTTTCATTTCTGTATTAGACAAACCCTTTTGATATGTATGATTGTAATACTTATTTGCTTTTGTTATGATTTGTACTTCTCTTTTGTGTGAGGCAACACTGTTTTGTATTGATTTGTTTTGTTATTCAAATAAAAAATTCCCCTACTCTTTTCTATAAGTGCCACGGGATCTTTAACATCCACCTGGACTACCACCAATCCAGGCAGATGGGACCTCAGTTTTAACGTCTCATCCGAAAGACGGCACCTCCGAAATGCAGCACCCCTCCATGCTGCACTACAGTGTTAGTACTGGGATATTAACCTAAGTGCCAGATGTGGGAACTGAACCCACAGCCCTCTGATCTCCCAGCCTCAGAGGTGAGTGTGCTACCTACTGAGCCACTGACACTGACAAAATGGCATTATGGATGCATGTGGCCAGGGCCTGTGTGATGGGCTTAGTTAGCAGGTGTTTGGTCAGCAGCTCCAGTATGTCACTTATGTGGTCAGTGCCATGCTTCACTCCCTGCACTTCCACAGTCCAGTCCTTCAGGGCCTCTGTGTTCTCTTGCTGGGTCTGCAGGCAGTTACAGTCAAACTGAAACACCTTGGGATAGTACATGTGCAGTATGCCACTTGTGGGTACCCTTCATGGCATGCAGGGCAGGCTGTCTGAGGGACCCTCATCCTCACTGTCATATAGCCATTGTGCAGTGGCCCAGGGTAGCCCTGTGTCCTCTGGCTGTGGTGATGTGCCGGCAGGGTATATTTAGACTGGCTTGGCATGTGGGGCTGTGTCTCAGAGGCCTTGGTGCCCTGCATGTCACCTCGGGCGGGTGGCCATGTTGTGCTAGTAGGGGTGGTACAGGGCTTTGGGTGGTCATGTGTTGGCTTCCTGTGGGTGTTGTGTCCACATCCTGCATGTCCCCCAGTGTCTCAACCGCAGTCTCTGGGACTGTACCTCTGGGTGATGACATCTCCACTGCCATCTCCACTGTCCAGTGTGCGGTACCTGTGTGTGACAGCAAAAGTCAATGTTACTTGCAAGTGTATTGCCATGTGTTGTCATGAGGTATAGTGCAATTCACATACCTGGCAAGGCAAGGCAAGGCAAGGGCAAGGCAAATTTTATTTAAAAAGACGCACATCCCAGAGGATATGGGCACCAAACATATTAAAATTTCATACAAAACGCAAAATAATTATAAATACATAAACAGCACCCTATTAAACATAGATATGAAATATTACAGAAATTGAAATAACATTTTTATAGATAACGACTCTCATCAGCAACTGCTAAACTCAAAAATAGCCAAGGGTTAATTTAAACATCAAATTCTGCATTCAGGATAAGGCTATAAAGCACAGTCTGGGAAGGCCTGATTATACAGAAAGGCCTTGAGGCAGGCTTTGAATACCTCAAAAGAAGGGGCCTCCCTAACAGCTGGAGAAAGTGAATTCCACAGGACAGGGGTGGATGCTCTGTCACCTGCTGTTTTTAGGCTTATCCTGGGAATTGCAAGGAGGTCCCCTGCAGGAATAGGGGAGGGAGCAGATCGAGACAGCAGGTGTAAGAAGGTCCTTCAGGTAACCAGGGCCCAGGCCATGTAGGGCCTTAAAGGTGAGCAAACTCACCTTAAAGAGGACCCTCCACTTAACTGACAGCCAGTGCAGTTGACACAGCACAAGTGTGATGTGACAATACTTAGGCTGTCCTGTCAACAGCCTAGCTGCCACATTCTGCACCAGCTACACTTGGCACAGGATATCCCCAGAGACCCCGAGATAGAGCGCATTACAGTAGTCAAGCCTGGACATCTCAAAGGCATGCACCAAGGTGGGGAGATCCAGTGGTGGAACTAGGGGCTTTATCCTGGCGATATTCCTCAGATGATAAAAACTGGTACGGACAATGGACGCCACCTGAAACTCAAGTGTCAATTCGCTGTCAAGAATAACGCCCAGATCATGCACCCTAGAGGAGGCCTTCAGTGGTACAGAGCTAAGAAAAAGCCCTGTCTCTGCACCAGAGGCCAACCAATTCCACCCTCTGTTTGACTCCAGCACCAGTACCTCCATCTTATAGGTGTTCAGATGCAACCAGCTGGAGAGCATCCAGTCATTGATCTCAGCGAGGCAGCTGTTAAGCACTTCCACTGTGCAAGATGTTCCAGGGAAAAAAGGAAAGGTACAGCTGAGTATCATCAGCATAGCAATGAAAACCCAGACTGTACTTCCTAATGAGCTCTCCCAGGGGCAGCATGTACACGGTGAACAACATCGGTGACAAGACCAAACCCTGGGGAACTCCGCATGACAGGAGTCTAGGGGAGGAGGAGAAATTCCCCATCACTACCTTTGCCTCCTGTTAGATAGAAAAGACTCAAACCAGCAGATAACAGTGCTGATGAGTCCACAGAATTCCCTTAGGTGGTTAAGTAACACTTGATGGTCCACCGTGTCAAATGCTGAAGAGAGATCAAGGAGAACAAGAATTGTCCCCTTCCCTCGATCTCTAGCCCTAAGGAGGTCATTATGCACCCAAACTAGCGCAGTTTCTGTGCTATGCCTCACATGAAACCCATACTGGAGCAGCTTGTATAGATCATGGGCCACGAGATGCTCCTCAAGCTGAAGCACCACCACCTTCTCCACAATCTTACCCAAAAATGGATGACTGGAGATAGGACGGTAATTTGCCTTGATGTCAGGGCCCAACGATGTTTTTTTCAGAAGCGGTCTCACCAATGCCTCCTTCAAGACATCGGGGAAGACCCCCTTTGACAGGGAACACCAGATAATCAAGGCAAACACTGGGCCAACAGAGTCAACACATCCCATTAAGAAATGAGTTGGCACCGGGTCCGGTTCACAAAAGGCATGCCGAAGATTGGAAGCAATCTTAATGACCTCAGCCATCTCCACCAGTCTAAACTCACCCCAACCAGGTGGAGTGCTCTCCAGTTGCCCATGGCAACCACTGTCAGACAAATTCTGGCCCACTGGCAGAACCTCCTGCCTGATGGCGGACACCCTGTCCAAGAAGAACTGAGCAAACTCCTCGCACAATGCATTTGAAAAGGTTACCTTCGACTGTAGACAGGAAGGATGGAGAAGCCTGTCCACAGTCCAAAAGAGCATAGTTGGTCGGTTCCTCCTGGCTGCAATCTCCCTGGATAGGAATTCTGCCTTCTTACAGTTGATTGCATCAGTCATGGCAAGTACCACCACCTATTGTGCAGCATGCGCTAGGTGCGCTATGGGGTCTATGGTGCTCGGGCACTATAGGGCCTATGGCACTTGGGCACTATAGGGCCTATGGTGCTTGGGCACTATGGGGTCTATGATGCTCAGTCACTATGGGGCCTATGGCACTCAGGTGCTATACTGCCTATGGTGCTCAGGTGCTATGGTGTGTATCACGCTCGGGAGCTATGGGCCCTATGGCACCAAGCACTGTAGACTGGATTTGTATAGAACAGGACTTGATGTCTGCCACTATGGTTTTATTCTTGTTTCCTTTGTAGAGTGTTTGTCTTAATTGACAGACATTACATCTCCTGAATATCCTGCTGCTAGCAGACAAACAGAAAATAACTAGGGCTTGGTTAATGGTTAAGTGCAATTTATCATATGGTTAAAATAATATTGCAACTCTATGCTTAATGACAGGACTTTTTGAGAATTTTGGAGGAGGTTAGAGTTTAACCAGGCAGAGTCTGACTCAAGGTTCCTTCTGGAGCCCCAGCCTGGGACTGTGGGGAGATCACTGGGGGGGGAGGGCAGCTGAGGTTTTATGAATTCCTCCCCTCTATGATGGGGGGGGTCTGCTGTGTTACTAGGTAGAGAGGTGCAAGGGAACATTTTGTTTTAGTAATGGAGCATTAATGGTGTCCAATGAGAGATTGGTAAAGAATATTTGGCTACTGGGATGCCTTAGGTGTTTTTGGTAGTCTTCCGTGGTCCTTTTACTGTACTAGTGTTATTGTGTTTCAGATGTCTTCAAAATGCATATTACCTCACCCTTTCTGTTCTGTACCATACTGTATATTGCAAAACACTAATAAACTTCAAATGCAAAAAAAAAAAAGATAACACACATCATACGAACATACGAAGAAGCCAGCAGAGGAAGGCCATTTAGTCTATCTAGTCTGCTTACATTGCAGGGTCCACAGCTTGAGCCTCACATCCTTCCTGCCTATGATCATAATCAGGTTAATGCATTAGCAGCCACTGTGGCTCTGACAGAACTTGTTCTTTTCCCCTTTGCTATTTAGAGGATATTCTAACTCACAGTACTAAGTGATGTGTGGAGGCCTATCCCACCTGGAGGCTTACATGTTTAGTTTTAGTTCCTTTAATATCTCATCAGTACTGTGGCCTCACAGACTGAGAAATCATAACTTACCAAGAAGAGTCAATCACTTGCCACCAGGTTGCTCCCTCATGATGTCACAATGAGTGAGGCCACAATGTTGATAAAGTATGAGGGAAACTAGCCCTAGAAATGTCTACTGCTAGGTAATGTACTGCTCTTCACATCAGACTTTGTGATATCAGGTACAACATTTTCTAACTGGCAAATAAGAAAAATAATTTAGAAATGAAAATGTCTCAAGTGGCTACTTTCAAAAATTATTAAAAATTTCTTCCTGCTCTTTTTGGTGTTACTAGCTCTTTATCTGTCTAAATGTGGATCTACGTGATAACGGTGATCACCGATGGACGATCACCATTAGCGGCGGCACATCTCCGAAAAAATATTTCAGCAATGTGCTCCATGGCGCACAGCAATATGGTGCTGGGGAGTTGGGATTTTTTGTTTTATTCTCAACTCCACTTGGGGTGCATGTCGGGGGGGGTGCAAACGTGGCATCAATAAAATTTGAGGCCCGGCACAACAAAAAGTAGCTGCACCCCAACCCGAACCCAGCACCATACCCACCGCAGCCCTGAACCCACCCACCATGTTACGGCAGCAGCTTGGCAGCTCACCATGAAACCACCACCTACAACCCCTCTATCCCCTCCCACCCCATGCTTGCTCCTCCCATGCATGTAGGCATGTAATGACAGGATGTTGCTATTTCGCACATCCTCCCATCCAGTCACCCACCTTTCCCAGTCGCCCTGATGACAGGCACCACGATTGAGTGGCCCTTTTGGTAGGTGCCCAATCACAGTCGCCAAAGTCATGGGATACCTCTAAACGCAATCCCCTCACAAAACCTAAAGGCAGATCAAGCTTGTAGTCTAAATCACATGCATAATATACTAAATATTAAGCCTTCTTAGGTTCTTACAATGAAATGCCTAGCAAAGTTCCTATAAGCATGCTAATTTTATGTATATTTCATAAAAATGTCAACACCTCAGAATTCATAAGTGCAGGTAGTATCGACTAATAACTAGTACACAAAGCTGTGAATCTGAAGACCCATTAGACTCAGGTTTGAATTCCACAAATGATCATTCACTTACTGAGTAACTGTGTAAGTCACTTAACCTTCCTGCGCTCTGTTCTTTCCCTTTCAGTCTACCTAAACCCCTGACCTTTCCTTAACCTTGTGCTTCTAAAGGCTACTGCAAATTCTTCAAGGATTGAAAAGTGCTTCAGGATGCAGTGTGTTTGAAAGGTGCTATAGAAAATTAAAGGCTGGCCTTCAGGAAATATAAGGGAACACAGTGGGATGAAGATAGGGAGGCATACCAAACTGCCCTAAGAGAAGTAGGGAAGGCACTAGGGCAGGCAAAGTCCCAAACTGAGGAAACACTAGCACGAACAGTAAAAGAAGGTGACAAGACTTTCTATAGATACATCAGTGAAAGGAGAAAGTCCAGAGGGGGCATTACTAAGCTCAAAGGAGAAAAGGGGGCATGTGAGGAGGAGGATCCTGTAAAAGTATCTATCCTAAATAGATACTTTTGCTCAGTATTTACTGAAGAGAAGGTAAGGCAGGGCCCACAGTTCAGCCTCATGGACACAGGGGGAGGGAGGTGAGCATGACTCCCTTCACAAAAGAAAGGGTCCTACAAGAGCTCGCTAAGCTCAGGGTGGACAAGGCAATGGGACTTGATGGCATACATCCCAGGGTACTTAAGGAGCTAAGGGTGTAACTAGCAAAGCCATTAGCAGAACTGTTTAGTGAGTCTCTGAGCATAGAAGAGGTCCCAGAAGACTGGAGAAGGGCTCATGTGATCCCACTCCACAAGAGTGGTAGCAGGGAGGAGTCAGGGAACTACAGACCAGTCAGTCTTACCTCAGTAGTGGACAAGATTATGGAGGCACTCCTTAAGGAAAGGATAGTGCAGCACCTGGAATCCATAGGGGCATAGGATCCAAGACAGCATGTGTTTACAAAAGGAAGATCCTGTCAAACTAATCTCATAGATTTCTTTGACTGGGTAACCAGAGTGGTGGACCAAGGGGGAGCAGTTGATGTCACCTACCTTGACTTCGACAAAGCTTTCAACACTGTTCCACATAGATGATTGATAAATAAGCTGGGTAGGCTTGGGGTGGGTCAGAAGTTGGTCAACTGGGTGGCAAACTGGTTGACATGCAGAAAACAGAGAGTGGTGGTAAATGGTATACAGTCAGAAGAGATGTAAGTTACAAGTGGGGTACCTCAGGGATCAGTCCTGGGGCCAGTCCTCTTCAATATCTTCATTAGTGACATTGTAGATGGACTACAGGGTAAGGCTTGTCTGTTTGCAGATGACACCAAGATATGCAACAGAGTACATGATCCAGATGGGGTAGGCAGAATGAGAAGAGATCTGCATAAACTAGCAAAATGGTCAGAAGAGTGGCAACTGGGATTTAATACAAAAAAGTGCAAGATCATGCACATAGGGGAGACAAACCCTGAAGCCATCTATAGGCTGGGAGGGGAGTTGCTGGCAGTCACAAAGGAAGAAAGAGACTTGGGCATCATCATCACCGATTACCTGAAATCATCCAAGCAAACCTCTAAAGCAGTAGGTAAGGCTAGGGGGATGTTAGGGTGTATTAGTAGGGGTATCACAAGTCGTACAAGGGAGGTAATAATCCTCTTTACAAGACACTGGTTAGGCTCCCATCTGGAGTACTGTGTGCAGTACTGGAGGCCACACCTTCATAAGGACATTAACCAAATTGAGGCAGTCCCGACAAGGGCAACCAAAATGATGCAGGGACTGCATCAGAAGACATATGAGTGCAGATTAACGGAGATCAATATGTATATCCTTGAGCAAAGGAGGGAGAGAGGTGATATGAGCGAAACATTCAAACACCTTAAGGGCATTAACAAGGTGAAAGAGTCTAACATGTTTAAATATAAGAAAAGTAGCAGGACAAGAGGACACAGCATGAGATTAGAGTGAGGCCGATTAAGGGAGAATGTGAGGAAATTATTTTTCACAGAAAGAGTGGTGGATGCATGGAACAGCCTACCTCAGGAAGTGGTGGCTATGAATACAGTGCAGGGCTTCAAACAGGCATGAGATAGGCATAAGGGAGCAATACAGATGAGTATGAATAGATAGGCCACTGACAGAGCAAAGGCCGATGGCACATTTATAAGGTAGAAAGAGAAATGGGCAGACTGGATGGGCCTTGTGGTCCTTATCTGCCATCAATTTCTATGTTTCTATGCTTCTATGTTTCCTTTTCATACAGGGACAAAAATAGAATGGTGCTAAATTTTTGAGGTAGTATTTGCTTACTGTCGTAAGCAATAAGAAGTCAAGTACAGTGTACAGTGTACAGTGGTCTCATAGTCTACTTTCTCCTTGCTTCTCTTAGCTGAATTGAAATGCCAGTTTTCAAATTTCTTTCTGTCAAAACAGTAAAAACATATTAAATATCCTACATCTTGAAGTTATTAATCAGATCATCAAGTTCCAAAGAAATACTCAATTCACACAAACACTGGAAATATTGTAGCAGTATTTGCTTAGCATCTGTTGAGCTTGGCTTTCAAACATTAGCAAATGAGCAACAAGCAAGTGGTAGCAGTAGCACCTGAACAAGATCATGGATTGTACTTAAGAGTCCTTTTCTGGCAAAACCTGTGAAAACATGTAGACAGAATTCAACCTGTATTTCACAGATTTTCTATATTTCTGGTACTTTTTTCTTTATTACTAGGTTAATTTGCTTGAAAACAGCACACTTGCCCAATACAGTTGTTCTACTTCTGCTACTTAATCCTTTGCTGAAATCACAGTCCTCTGTTTGTGACATCAAAATCATTTCCACAGCAACACAATGTGATATCACAATAGACTGTGGGTAGGACTTTCAGAGTCTATGCCCAGATACAATTTTCTGCTGTGTGCAAATTTGGACATAAGGACAAATTGGCCCATTTCCAATTTTCAAAGATAGGCTATAATTTAGTTCAATGTTCAGATCTCTGGCTTATGTCCAGTTAAAAAACTTCATATAAATATGTACTTAGAAATGGACTGAGTTTACCCTAGTCTATCATTTACATCTATGTCAAACATTTTTTTATCCAAAACTGGATGTAACGTACCAGAAAGCAGCTTGAATTTCTGCAGATAAGCCAACCATTGAAAGTTGCTCCAAGACAGAACATGGTCTAGATATACCAGAGCAGTTTCTGACATTGATATCACTAGGAGATGCTTCTGTTTTCTAACTTTTGAAAAACCAGTCCTATGACTTCAGTACAGGATTAAGCTGCTGAAGCCACTGCACTCTATGGGACTAGGAACCCGATTCCCACACACATTGACCTAGTGATGAAGAAGACAGGGAAGAGCATATCTAATTCTCTGAGACTTGGAATTCTTCAACTAAGTAAATCCTGCACTGCTTAATCAATATGCTTCATGTTCCTGCATCTCCTGCAACACTCGGTGGTGAATCCAGTTATTTTAAAGGAAGCACAATATGTCCTCTTCTGGTCCTGCTGCAACTTCTCTTTTTCAGTATATATCTGACACTTCCTCTCAGCAACTTAGAAAGGACTTTTCTTAGCCACTTCAAAGGAGAACATCATTTCTGAACTTAAGCACATGCAGCACTTAGTAACCGACAGTATCTTGTAGCTCTCCATGGTGGACTCCACACACAAATTTTATCTCCCAGTGCCACCTTCTAAAGAACACTCCACCTTAAGATACTACCCAACCAGCTAGCCAGCTTTTGATGATTTGCCAAACACACTGATATTTTCATTTTCTAGTTGTATCTTCATATGAAACATGTTTTCAGCCATATTTACTTGGCCTCATAGTACTGGGCCACTGATATTAATCGGCTGCCACAGTACATAAAATGTAGATACCCATTCAATTAATTGGGCATGATTTGCAAACTCTAAATATAAGACTGTTATATCAAGCTTGACACTTGCAAAATTGAAACTTGCTTGGTATGTTAAATCCAACTCTAAAATGATATATTATCAAACAATTAGTCTCTGTGATATTGATCTATACTACAATATGTATTGACCATTAGTGTTTTTTAGTCATTTATGTTTGGCACATGACCATGCCAATATCACCTTCTAAAATAAAACATGCAGATCTCAGAAATATTTTGGCCTCCTAGTTACACTGCAACATTTTATGATAGCATAAAGCACTCCAGGATGTGTGTTATGGTGTGCTAATATCAGTTCTCATGTTTTTAGCCTCATGACTCCCCACCAAAGGCATGACATATTCCACCATGGCACACAACCTGTTTAATGTCATATGGGATTAGGATCATACCATAAACACTGGCATGCAAGAGTAGCACTAAGGAGATGCTGTACTGTTGGGGTGTGCCATCCTTTGGATAAGATGTAAAACTGAGGTCCTGCCTGCCTGTTCTTATGGCCATTTAGGTGGATGTTAAAGATCCCATGGCCCTTCATGAAAAGAGAATGTGAATTTACCTGGTCTCCAGAGCATATTTTCCCCATTCATTAAAATAACACCAACAGATAATCTGGTTCAGTTTCAGTTGTTTGGATTGTTAACCTGCCCCCACACAGAGGTGAGGTTGAAAATAGACAGTATCGTCTAGCCCTTCTTTCCCACTCAACAGAAAAATTACTAACTAACTTACTAAATACATAAATAAAGAAATCAAAATATAACATTTACTTTCATTAGGCATAAAATCCTTCAGACAAGAATTTCTTTTCAAAGGATCTAGAGTCATACATAAAATTATTTTGTGCTGCATAGCTTAATAATGATTATAGACAAAATGTGATTTCACCCAGAAATTCATGTTGTAATCATCAATACAGATGGTGGCTTCTAATGGCAGTCATGAGACATCCCAGCATTTTCAATCAGAGCTTACTAGTGCATGTGCTGAACTTTATACCTCCAAGACAAAGCAGACTGTCCAAAAGCCCCTGTCCATCTGTGTGTATAAAGATAAGAGAGACAGCAAAGTTTTTTTTATTACCCCCCACTACCCTACCCTCCTCTTTCCAGTCTCGTGCAGTGACCCAAAAATACTAAAAAAAAGTAGTAAAACCAAAAATACTAAGTAAAAATAGTAAAAGTCTACAATTATGAAAAATAAAGTGGGGGGGGGGGAGTTGTTTAATGAGTTCTTAAACACATCCTTTACATTTGATACTTTTATAAACCCAACAAGCTTTGCCCTTGAGGTTTATTTAGCATCTCATACTATGAGTGTAGGTAAAAACTCATTATGCACATCTCCCAATACATTATTTTCTATGCTATGCATGTGTAAGAAACACTCTCCCAGCAAGAAAATGATGAGTTAACAGAATACCAAGTAATCAGTTTACCCTGAAATTCAAATACATTTTACAAGTGGCATCATTTCACACAAATCATAGGGGTTGCAAAGTTTCATTTCCTTAGAATCATAAGTGTTACAAAACTCCCCCACCAGCCAAATATTGTATAATCCAACTTTAGGAGACCCTTGTTTTCAGGGTTCACAGGGGATGCAGAAGGCATTGAAGGCTTTATAAATAAATCATAGGGGTCTCAACTACAACCCCTGTCTACCCCAAAATGATGCCCCTGCCACTTTAAATTAAAACCCTTCAGCTGGTTGAAATACTGCACCTGGTTGCTTGTTAAAATCTTTGGATCCTTCCTGCTTGCAAAGATGACAGGTGTGTTAGGAAGTACGTTTGCTTAGCATATAAGAATGAGAAAGCTGTGTACTACCTCAAAATCACCAGAGCAACCCTATACAATCCTATGTGCTTTTGGCAACTATAAAATAAGTTGTATCCCCTATGCAGTCAGACTTTATGCAGTCTGATGTCACCAATAAACTACAGCTGAAAGGATGCTTCTTCTGACCCTGGCTCAGTGTTGATTGCTTTCATAAACAATTGATAAGTTCCAACTACTCTTTTGAAATGTTAGGGGCAATAGGAGGAATTGCCAATAACTGTGGTTTCCTTGATCTGAAAATAAAACCAGAGTTACAGAACTTTATGTTTTCTTCTATTTCAGCTCAAGGAATGATTTTGCAACTAAGAAGTTTGAATTTAAACAAAGCAATGTGGCACAGTGATGGACTCTGCATCCTTATCTGCTGTTTTCAACCTTTGCAGACTGCTTATGAGACTTTTTGGAACCATTCAGTCTTGCTATAAGCTGAGTCAGCCTTATTTCTTTAAAGGTGATCTGCATACACTTCCATGATGCTTTGCATTGGTGGACTTTGTGTAAATTGGTCTTTCTTATACTAGAGGACTTATCTTTTTATACTTTCATTAGGTAGTTTATTTTTATACAGCACCTTGCAAAGTCTCAAAACACTGCCCATAAAAAGTGAATACATGTCAACAAATGAACAGCAGGCAATACACAGTAATTGAAAGATACTGTATACAGCAGTGTTCAGAAACTCTCAGTAACTCCAGTTAACAATGATTAATCGTATAAGCATTCCACATAATAAACAATAACCATTCCTAGGTTTGTAACTAGTTAAGACTATCGAGATCATGATATTAGTATCAAAGTATGTTCAGTTAAACTGGAACATATAACTGATCAGCACTGGAAAAAGACAAAGTGAAAACAACAGAGAAAACTCAGGTGATATGCCTAGGGTAGGCCTAAGAAAAGAGTCACTTCAGAAGCTCCATTATTGAGAAAGAAAACCTACTATTGCTAAAGCTATTGCAATTGTAAGTAGTATATGACACTGCATGGTGTAGAAGCACTGTAATAACATTACTTCCCTAATAGTGAAAGCTCTCAGCTGTATCTTATACCTCACAACCCATCCAGAGCCCATGTTTGCTAGGGAATCACGTTCACTCTGTTGTGCAATATTCCTTACATATTTATAAATCATGTCTTGTTTAAGTGCCATGAAAGGTGAGGCTATAGCTGGTGGAGACCTCTTATAGAGGTCCTCACAAAACTCATGCTCCAGTTGTTAAATTCTACCCTTTTTGAAAGGCAGTCTAATTTACCATTGTACCAACAGTGACAACAGCATTCTTAGCTTGTAATCACACCAACCCACCCCACCCCCACCCATCTAACTGTGAGTCAGACTCCTTTTCTTTTTCAACACATCAGAGTTATTCCTGTAAATAGAAGCCCTAATTATGATAAAGCGTTACTTATGTAAATCATGGTACCAGTGTAAACCTCAAAACTGTGACACATGGTTTTGACTCCTGATAGTGTTTTCACTCTGTCACTGGCCTATAGTAGTTGCACCTGATGATAGATTTTTTTTTATCTCTTGCCACATTTGTCTCAACTAACACAATGATTTTAGAACAAGTAATAAGTAACTCACAAAATCAGATTTGTTTATCTCAGTTTACACCAACAACTGTCACAACAGTTTATTCACTTTCTATGTTTCAAACTGTTTGGCAGCAGGAGGATAAAACACTGCTGTGATGTCACATAGAAACAGACTCAAAAAGAAAGAAATCAAAATTCCACTGGCACTAAAGATGTCAAATAAGGTCTGTAATGGGTGAAACAATTTATGTTAATATGTACAGTTATTGTGTCTCTTATGGTTATAAGAGTGCATTCTCAAGTTCTTTGAGTGAGAAAACTATGGAGAAAAACTGAGCTGGTCTGGCACACAAACAGCTTGAGAAGAAAGTGTTATAACCATAATATACACAGGACCTATACATATAAACAGATTATAAATAATGTTAAAGATATTTATTTAAAAAATGGAATTTGAATTTAAAATTAAAATGTTTTACTTTGCAAAAATATTAGAGAGTTCTAGATGTGGGAAATGGACTTGCCAACTGAACTAGGAATTTCTGAATTTTAGAAGTATGCGCATGAGACACCCTCTTATGGTTATAAGAGTATAGTACCTGGAATGATTAGAAATAAACAATCCTGATTGGGTAAGAATGATGTCATGATTTACAATTATTTATAAAAATACAATATACTGTACCTAGATTAAAACTACTGATCCTTTTTGCCTGCTTAACAAGCACACATTCAGTGTGCCATTGAGCTGAGTAAGGGAATTGCAATTCCTGTGGTATAGATGTTAAGTCACAATCTGCAAAACAGGCAAATGAGGATGTAATACCAGCAGGTGATTTGCCTTCATGGATTGTTGTTCTTAAATAAATGTACTTCTCATATAATTTACTATTCCACGCCACACCAATATGAACTGCCACTTAAGTGAGTTTCAATTTTACAAAAAAAAATTTTTTAAATGTTTAAGTCCCTGCCAGGTTTTGAATCACTGATCCTTTGCTTGCTGAACAAACACACATTTGGTGTGCAACTGAGCTCCAGGGAGATGAGTTTCAATTTCTGTGGTTTAGAGGCATGTCATAACCTGCAAAACTTGGGACTGGGGATCTCATCCCATTAGGTGATATACCTTCACAAATTGTCAATCTTAGCTAAATTTACTTCTCATATAATTTACTATTCCAACTCCATATAACCACGAATCACCACACAAGTGAGTTTCCATTTTACCAAAAACAGTTGAAAAAAAATGTTTACGCCACTGGCAGGATTTGAACTTATGATCTTTAGCCTGCTAAGTGAACAAACATTCAGTGTGCCACTGAACTTCAGATAAGTGGATTATATTTCCTATGGTTTAGAAGTTATGTCACAACCTGCAAAACAGGCAACTGTGGATCTAATCCTGGTAGGCAATTTACCTTCACAAATTGTTGTTCTTAGCTAAATTTACTTCTTATGTAATTTACTATTCTAGCTCCACATCACCAAGAATCACCAATTAAATGGGTTTCCATTTTACAAAAAAAAAAAACAACTGAAACAAATGTTTAAGACCCTGCCAGGATCTGAACTGCTGATTTTTTGCCTGTTGAGCGAACACATAGTCAGTGTGCCACTAAACCACAAGTAAGCAGGTTGCAGTTCCTATGGTGTAGAAGTTATGTCAAAACCTGCAAAACAGGCAACTCGGTTAGATGTTGGTTGAGCAACAGGAGTCAGAGGGTGGTGATAAATGGAGTCCACCTGGGACAAGGCAGGGTGATCAGTGGGGTGCCTCAGGGGTAGGTACTAGGCCCAGTCCTCTTCAATGTCTTTATTAACAATATTGCTGAAGGGCTAGAAGGGAAAGTCTGTATGTTCATGGATGACACAAAAATATGCAATAAGGTGGACACAACAGGGCAACAGAAAAAATGAGGAATGATTTGAGGAAGCTAGATGAATGGTCAGGTTTTTGGCAGCTGGGTTTCAATGCTAAAAAATGCAAAATCATGCACTTTGGGCATGGAAACATGGGGCTATGTATCAACTGGCAGTGGACATACTGGAAAATACCAAACAGGAAATGGACCTGGGGCAATAATTTCTGATGGCCTGAAGGTAGCCAAGCAGAGTGATAAGGTAGTGGGAAAGGATAGTAGAATGCTGGGGTGGCTAGGGAGAGGTATCAGCAGTAGGAAGAAGGAGGTAATATTATCACTGTGCAGATCACTGGTAAGACCACATCTCCAGTACTGTGTACAGTTCTGGAGGCCACACCTGTGGAAGGACAAAGATAGGGTGGAGGCAGTAACGAGGCAGGCAACAAACTGGTGCAGGTGCTGCAGCAAAAGCCCTATAATGGGAGACTGAGAGATCTGAATATGTAATCACTGGAGGAAAGAAAAGAAAGGGAGGATATGATAGAAACATTCAAGTACACAAAGGGTATTAATAAGGTAGAAGAAGGAAGCATTGCCACAAAAAGACAGACACGAAGTCAAGGGGTCATCCAATGAAACTGGGGGGAAGTTCAGAGGGGATGTAAGGAAATATTTACAGAGATGGTGGTAGAAGCCTAGAATGGCCTCCCAGTGGAGGTGGTAGGTGCCAAAATAGTCACAGGTTTCAAGCATGCATGGGACAGATACAAGAGTAAGTAACACAAGGGGTGTGGATGACTAGAGATCATAAAGGATCTGCGGTGGTACAGTAGGCAGGGAAAATGGGCAGCTTAGATGGACCAAAGGGTCTGCTGACAACTTCCATGTTCTGTGTTTCTATGTAACTAGGGATATCATGCCAGCATGTGATTTACCTTCACAAATTGTTGTTCTTAGCAAAATTTACTTCTCATATCATTTTTATTCTACTTCACACCACCATAAATCACCACTCAAGTGAGTTCCATTTTACAAAAAAAAACTATTGAAACAAATGCTCATGTCCCTGCTAGCATTTAAAATGGTTATCCTTTGCCTGCTATGCAAACACACATTTAGTGTGCCACTGAGCTTTAAGTAAGCAGGTACATGAAAATAAAGAAAACACAATATCACTACCGGTTTGTATGTGCCAGCTAATAGCCACACTACTAGTTAAGCTTACACTCTCATGGTACCAGCATTCCAAATAACTGGCAGACATGGGCAGTTAATTTGCTTTTTCTATTTTACTACAATAGCACACAGGTAACAAAAATATGAGATGCCACAGGCTGAACTCCCCAGCACTTCAGACCACACATGTCCTTTGTGAAGGGGTGGTGTCTGAACACTATTCTTTAGCTTTATTTAGCACCCTTAAAGATATATAACATCATTTAGTCATTGCATTCCTACATTGAGTCATGTGCAACATTTCTAAAGGCATGTATATCAACCATTTCATCCTAACTGAATAAATTCAAAGGTATGCATTACCAGATTTGCCCCTGCCTGACTGGTTTATGATAATACTGATGCTGAAATCTCTTGGATGATACAAATTTAAAAAGACAGATTATCCCATCACCATAAAAACACCAATGTGAATCTTTAGAAAAAAGTACAAATCATTAGCAAGTTTTTCTTGCACTGTCATATTATATTACATTTCTACTAAGTAATTATTTATGAATAGCACATATTTTATTCGGAAACAGTTGGAGATAATGACAAACTGCCCTCCCCACTTATAGACATAAACATAACTATCTCCTAGATTCCTCTTCACCCAATATACAACACTAGGGGACATAAATTATTATAATCCTTCCTAAGTCTAAATAATAATAGTTAAGATGTTTTGCACATTCTGTATTGTAAGAATGCAATGACTAAATGATGTAATATATATTTAAGGGTGCTAAATAAAAGGCAGAGAATAGTGTTTGAACTCCACCCCTTAACAAAGGACCTGTGTGGTCTGAAGTACTGGGGAGTTCAGCTTGTGGCCTCTCAAATCATTGTTACCTGCCTGTTAACAAAATGGCAAAAGCAACTTAACCACCCACATATGTCCAGTTATTTGGAGCACTGGTACTATGAAAGCGTAAAGGTAAGCAGGCTGAAGTTCTTATGATGTAAACATTATATAACAACCAGCAAAACAGGCAAATTTGAATCTAATTCCAGCAGGCAATTTACCTTCATAAACTGATGTTCTTAGCTAAATTTATGTCTGATATAATTTACTATTCCAACTCCACACCACCATGAATAGCGACACAAGTGAGTTTCTATCTTACAAATAAACTTTGAAAATATCTATATCTGTATATATATATATATATATATATATATATATATATATATATATATATATACTATATCTTTATATATATATAAACCTATATATATATATATATTTATGAGTCCCAGTGTGGATTTGAACTGTGTCTACTTGTATTTGAACCACTGATTCTTTTCCTGCTAACCAAACACACAGTCAGTGTGCCACTGAGCTGCAAGTAAGTGAATTGCAGTTCTTATGCTATAGAAATTATGTCACATACTGCAAAGCATGGATCTGGGGAGCTAATCCCAGCAAACAATTTACCTTCATAGCTTGTTGTCAGTTAAATTTACTTCTCATATAATTTACCATCCCAGTTCCACACCTCCATGAATTGCCAATCAAGTGAATTTCCATTTTACAAAAAAAATGCTGAAGTCCCTGCTCAGATTCAAGCCATTGATCATTTGCCTGTTAATTGAATACACATTCAGTATGCCACTGAACTTCAGGTAAATGAGTTGCAGTTTCTATGCTATAGAGGTTATGTCATATATGCAAAAAAGGTGACTGGGGATCTAATCCCAGCAGGTGATTTACCTTCACAGATTGTTGTTCATAGCTAAATTTACTTTTCAAATAATTTTCTATCCCAATTCCACTCCACTATGAATAGCTACTCAGCAGAGTTTCCATCTTACAAAAAAAGTTGAGAAAAGTATTCAAGTTCCTGGCAGGATTCAAACTATATCTACCTGAATTTAAACCACCAATTCTTTGCCTGTTGAGCAACACACATTCAGTATGCCACTGAGCTGCAGGTAAGGGAGTCACAGTTAATATGATGTAAAGGATATTTTGCAACCTGCAAAACAGGCAACTAGGGAGCTAATCCCGGCAGGTAATTTGCCTTCACGAATTGCTGTTCTTATCTGAATGTACTTATGTGATTTACTATTCCAACTCCACACCACCAAGAATCATGACTCAAGTAAGTTTCTATTTTACAAAACAAAATTGAAAAAAAATTCCTAAATCCCTGCTCAGATTTGAGCCACTGATCCAGTGTCCGTTAAGTAAACACACATTCAGTGTACCATTGAACTGCAGACAGGTGAGTTGCAGTTCCTATGATGTAGAGGTTATGTCACACCTGTAAAACAGGTGACTTGGGATTCTAATCCCAACAGGCAATTTACTTTCACAAATTGTTCTTAGCTAAATTTACTTCTTATATAGTTTTCTATTTTCCCCACACCTCCACGTATCACTACTTAAGTAAGTATCCATCTTACAAAAAAAGATGAAAACATGTTTAAGGCCCTTCCAGGATTCAAACTATGGCCACCTAAATGTATACCACTAATCCACTGCCTGCTTAGCAAACACACATTCAGTGTGACACTGAACTGCAGGTAAAGGAGTTCCATTTCTTATGATGTAGAAGTTATATTACAATCTGCAAAGCAGGTAACTGGGAATCTAATCCCAACCAGTGATGTACCTTCACAGATTGTTGTTCTTAGCTAAATTTATTTCAAGTATAATTTACTATTCCAATTCCACACCACCATGAATTGCCACTTGAGTGAGTTTCTACCTTACAAAAAAAATGTGTCCCTGCTAGGATTTGGACCACTGATCCTTTACCTGCTAAACAAACACACATTTAATGTGCCACTGAACTACAAGTAAGTGAGTTGCAGTTCCTGTGCTGAACAGGTTACGTCAGAACCTGCAAAACTGGTAACTCAAATTGTATTCAAACAAACTCAAGCCTCAGCTGAAACCAATTTAATTGACTACAACCTACTGTATAACTAAGTTCAATTATCTGAAAGTCTGCTGTTTAGCTCTGCTGAAACCTTTCACTACATCTGCAGTGAAATATGGTGGCAAAATTAAACACGGGGATTACACCTAGAGTGATTCCAGTTGTTTCACAAGGACAGATAAAACAAGAAAGGGAGTGGTATAGTAGAATATATTAAGGAGGGAATTGAGGCTGTACTTACAGAAAAACAACAATAAAGAAGTGGAACAACTGTGGATCAGAGTAACTCCCACATCCAACTAAAATAATCATTATAGGGGCATGCTATAGGTCACCCTTCCTAACAGTGGATAGAACTTCAAAATTTCTTAACACTGTAAAGGACCAGGACTAAGGTAAAAAACTGATATTAATGGAAGACTTTAACTTTCTGGGCATAAATTGGGAATACAAAACCACCATTACATCAGCTAAATCTGAGTTTCTTGACAGAGTGGAAACTTTATGTTTGGAAAACTATGTCAAAAACAACACAAGGGAGAGCACATTTTAGACTTAGTTTAGAGTAACATGGAAGACAATATATACAACTTCAGAACTAGGGAACCTCTGGCCAGAAGTGAACATTGTATGGTTCAATATTCAATTAATAGTAATAGGATCAAGCAACTAGGGATTGCTACAATGACATGCTTCAACAGGACCAACTATGTAGATATTACAGACTAAATAAGAGAGTGAAATTGGAGGGAAGAGTTTTTTGGGGCAGGATCTGGATATGATGTGGGTACTATTAAAAATGAATTGATTAATTGTGTTAATGATTTTATCCCACTTAGGAAGAAATATAACAATAGAGGAAAAATTCATGCATGGTTTACAAAAATAATTTAAAAGCTATAAGGAATACAAAAAGAGCTTAAATGTTAGCAAAAACAAATAGAACATAAAGCTCATGGGGAAATTATAAAACTAAAGTAACAGAATGTAAGAAACAAATCAAGTTAGCAAAAAAGGAAATTTGAGCAAAATCTGGCATCCAATACAAAGGACAACAAAAAATAATTGTATAATTATATAGGGATCCTTAAAAAAAAAATTTCAGGTGGGCTCAATCATTAAAGATAATAACACCGAAGTTCACTGTCAGGATATGGCAGAGGTTTTTAATAATTTCTACATTAGTGTATATCAAAATAAAGAGGAAATGAACAGGATACAAGGAATTTCAAACTATACTAATAACATCAAGATTTCAGCCTCAAATGTTTTGAACAGGCTATGTAAGTTAGACCCAACCAAGTCTCCAGGTCAAGTCTCCATGCCCAGATGATCTCTATCCGAGGTTTCTAAAAGATATGTAATAGCTGAACTTCTAGAAGCTCTATTTTAAGAATCATTAGATGAAGGTAAGGCTGTTGAGGACTGGATTGTAGCACATGTTGTTCCCATCTACTGGAAGGGCGATAGAGCAAACTATAAAAATTATAGACCGATAAGCTTAACCTCTTCCATTGGAAAAATATTAGAGGCTATGATATAAAGGACGAATTAAAACAATTCTTGGACACTACAGGCCAAAATGATCTTCTACAGGATGGGTTCAGGAAGAGCAGATCCTGCTTGACCAACCTTCTATGCTTCTTTGAGCAAGTTAGTTTGGCCTTGGAGTTAAATATCCCACCTGATGTAATTTATTTGAATTTTGTCAACACATTTGACACAATATCTCACTTTGAGTTAATTAACACATTAAATAAAAAAGGAATCAATAAAAATATTATAAGTTGGATGTGCTCTTGGTTCAGTAATAGAAGGCATAGGATATGCTTAAACAGTCAGTATTCAAAATGGGCCAGAGTGACTAGTAGGGTCCCTCAGGGATCTGGGATGGGGCTGGTGTTGTTTAGCATCTTTTGACTCCTCTATGAAATGTATGGGAAATGACTGGCTTTGCAAGTTTCCAGATGATACTAAAATGGGAGCAATTGTCAACAGCAATGAGGATGCCAACAAATTACCAAATGAAATAAATATTATAGCTGATTGTGCCAAAAAAACTTAAATTCAATACAGATAAATGCAAAGTTATGCATTTTGAATGCAAAAATATAAAAGTTAAGTCATTTCTACAAGGGAGTGAGTTATCATCTACTGAGGCAGAGAAGGACCTAGGTGTATTAGTAACAGACAGGCTAAGATGTGACCATCAGTGTAAGAATATAGTAAGCAAGGGAAATAGAATATTAAACATTATAAGCAGAAACATCAGGAGTAGGGAAAGAGAAGTGTTGATGCATCTCTGTAGCTCCTGGGTAAGGCCACACATGGAGTACTGTGTACAGTTTTAGTCACCACAGAGGAAAGGAGACATAAGAAGATTGGAGGGTATCTAGAAAAGGTCAACTAAGTTGGTCTCTAATATCAAACACCTGCACTATGAGGAGAGATTGTGGGAACAAGGAATGTACTCCTTGCAATATAAGAGATTGAGAGGAGACCTTTGTTTGGTTTACAGAGCACATGGTAACAGTAATTTATGGAAATGTACTGGATTGGAAGCCAGGGAGAACTGTAGAGAAATTAGGTGACGTGATTTGTTATTAAAGGAAGAAAATTATAAAAGACAAAAATCTAAGAGGGGCATGGATCAACCAGAGAGTTGTTTCTGCTTGGAATAGTCTACCAAGTGATGTAGTACATAGTCCCAGTATTAGCCATTTCAAGAAAACACTTGATGTTGCTATGAATGGAGGGGGATTAGTGGGATATGTTTAAAATGCATAACATGTCACTATGGCTAACGTTAATGAACTTGTAATCATCCTATGAATCCTATGAAGCTAGGCTAACAAAGTCAGTAAGCAAGGGCACAGCCACTCAGAGAAAAACACATTTAAAGGGCAAAAGGGTCAAGACAAGGCATAGCTATTACAGGGGAAGACAGACTAACAGCTAGGCTAACCAAGTCAGTAAACAAGGGTACAGCCACTCAGAGAAAAACAGATGGAAGGCAATAGGGTCAAGACAAGGCACAACTACTCAGAGAAGGAAGACAAGAATAGGAAGATGAAGGCAGTGGTGCAGTGCAGTGGATGTGGGGCAGCAGTTTTCAGGAGGACATTCTGGATGTTGTGGTACTGCCTCATCTGCTGGCACCTCTCTGGGCTGAGGGCAGAGGATGCCAGGCTCCAAGCTGAGCTGGCAAGAGTACTGGGAAGCTTCACTCCCAGCCAGAGGCCACCGTTTCCCCAGTCACTGCCACAATGGTTGCCTGGTCAGTGGGCTGGATGGCTTATGGTGAGCTCAGGGAGGTTGAGAGAGGTGGGTCAGAGACACATCCTCCATCCGGTCCAACTTAAAACCTCCTATGCTGTCCTAGAGGAGCAGGAAAGTCCCATAAGTGAACTCAAAGTTGTGACCAGGGAGGATAAGTGGGTCCTCCAGGAGAGCGACCCAGGGGTGGGAAGAAGAGGACCCCAGAGGAAGAGGATGCTCCTCCTGGTGGGGACTCAGTTGTCCAGGGAATGGATTTGGGCACAGGTAGTGGGGTGAAGAGGGAGGTTTAGTGCCATCCAAGAGGCACAGCTTGGATGGAGGGGGAGCAGATCCATAAGATCACTAAAGTGGTAGCAAGGAGGAGGGGGGGCTGGAAGTCATTGTCCACCTGGGGACAAATGACCTAGCCAGGGAGGAGGAGGGCATAAAACAGGTACAGTATGACTTCAGGGAGTTAGAAAGGCACCTTGGGGAGGTAGTGAGCTCCATGACATTCTCAGAAGTACTGCCGGTCCACAGCAGTGGGGAGGCTAAGAATCTCCGCATTAGAAGCTTCAACACTTGGTTGAAGGGCTAACGTGTGAAAAAGGGTTTTGGCTTCACTGGGGACTGGCTTCACTGGGGACTGGGAACCCACCTGGAATGATGAGGACCTGTACAAGGGCAACAACCTTCATCCATCCAGGAAGGGGAAGGCAGTCGTTAATGAATGGTTTAAATGCTTTCTTGGTAAGCATTTAAACTAATCAAGAGGAGGTGGATGGGAGATGGGAGACTCAAGCAGCCCACCTCACATATTAGAACAACCAGCAAGGATGATTAGGAAGTTAAGCTGTTGACAGGCATATCTGCACCAGTTACAAGGGGTGTGGAGGAGGAAGGGAGGCAGCAAAAGAAGGAAACCGGGGTTGGACAGAAAAAGCAAGGAGGCAAAAGCAGGAATAGAATGTGGACAGGTAGTAAAGTGTGGAAGGCCATGTACACAAATGCCCACAGCCTGGGAAATAAAATCCCATACCTGATGGCCTTGATGACAGAGGTTGAACCGGGCATGGTGGCAATAATGGAGACATGATACACTGTAAACCATGACTGGGAGGTGAGTGTACCAGGTTATGTTCTATTCAGCATGGATAGGGAGGGTAAAAAAGGGGGGCCTGTACATCAGGGAAGGTACAGGTACAATAGCAGAAGGAACACACCAGAAAAAGCTGGAGCAACAAAACTCAGTTTTTATTTGTTACAAAGCATAACTGGAATCGGGGCTAACATGGGTCTTCCTCAGGGGGTCAGTACAGGCCCTGTGCTCCCACTCATTTATAGTTTTTGAGATAGAGTAATCATATCCTTATTTGCCTGAGGGAGCACAGGGCCCTTTCCCTGTATGGATTCATAAATGCATGTAGCTGTGGAAGTGCCCTATGCTTCCATTTATAGGTCAGCAGTGACCAAGTTGTCAGCATAGACATCTTACTACCCTACTTCATGTACCCAATACTGAACATTTTTGAATCCCAGCCAAAACCTAATTCTGCATGACTGCAATGCCATTCCATGCCACAGGTGGGAAAACACATTTTGATCAGGATTTGAAAAATGACAGCTGTGACATGCATGTGGTGGGGTATTAAGAAGTCTATGTTGAAAATTTGGGGTCAAAATCTTTAAAAGGTCTGAAGTTATGGGCATGCGTAGCAAAATTGCAATGAATGTTTATAACTCTGACATTTTTACATATTTTGACCCAAATTGTCAACATAACCTTCTTATGATCCAACCTCATGAATAAGGTCAGGAAAAATTTTCAAATACCACCCAAAAGATGAATTTGCCAACTGACCACAAAATCACATTTCGGGCAGGAGTTGCATAATGACAGTCATACTGTTAATGAGGCATGGTCCCCAAAAGGCCATGTTGAAAATTTGGGGTCAAAATGTCAAAACATGTCTGAGTTATGCATACAAGTTAAAACACCCATTGAAATACACTGAACCACATTTGCCTTAGTTTCTCATATTGTAGCCATCGGTTCCAGCAGCAAGACGTGTCTTCCATCGGAGAGTGGATCTCGAACCTGGGACCTGTTCAGGTGAGTGACAGTGTGTGGGGGTGCACTGGGGTGTGTGGGGTGGTAGGTGCTGAGTGGGATGTAGGGGTGGGAGGCTGATCGGTTAAGGACACTTTTTCTACAGGAAGAATTCAACTAACAAAGAAAAAAAAACATCAAGGGATGGTTTTCTTTATTTCAGGGACCAGAACTGATTGGGGGGGTACCACTACACACCAAGGACATATACTGGCAGCAGGGGGATGGTGATTGGAGAATGATGGAGAGACCACTAGACCACCAGGGCATAATAATGCAAGGGACAGTGATCAGAAAACGGGGCGGGGGGAGGGACCACTAGACTACCAAGGCATAAAAAGTAAGATAAGGGATGGTGATTGAAAAATGGGGGAGGGGTGCTGCAGTTGGGGAGTCAAATGGATTTTTGGGCCCATGGCTCATAGTTTCAGTGGCAGCTGACAAGTTACTTTTTCCAGGGCTACCTGAGACTGCAGGGGATAGGAAATGGTCCATGGTGCCTACATGCTCATGCTTCTCTAGGGTTGTTGTGTCAGAGGGAGAGGTAATTAGCTGGTTTCTTTCATCTTTGCACTCTCTTTCTCTCTCTTTGTCTCTCTCATAATTACTAGGTTCATATACCGCTGATTAGCTTTGAATAACTCAAAAAATATAGATCTAAAAGAAGAAGTCTTGAATGAGAAGTATTACTAAAAAACGACTTGCTAAACATATATGCATCCTGGATTATAATCACTGGACTTGCCAGTGAGAATCAGGAAGATGTTTAAAACAGCTCAGTGCATGAACAAATCTGCCACATGAAACTCTTGCAGTTTCCCAGCACAATACCTATCAGTGCCATCTCCTTGCTTTCTCTCCTACCTGCTACAAGTTGTGTTCTACTTCATGACACCTTGGCCTCTTTTGTGCTTCCAAACACTCCGAACTCCATACTCCATACCAGTGCTTTGCTGTGGGTCCACTCCAGATGCTTTTGTACACTTCACATATACTTCCGTAATTTTTTTTGCTACTCTCCATTTCACTGTTTCAGTGTTTCCCTCTACGCCTCAAAAGTCCAGCTCCTTGGGGCACAGGTTTGATATTTGACAACTTCCTGAGAAGGGACAAAGACAAATACACTATCTAAGCCCAGTAAGCTTATTTTCCAATTTTCTGTTACTAAAAATAGAGAAACTGCATATAGGGTGACACTGGTATCCTTTTGTAGATATTTAAACAGCAAAATCACTCCAATCATCAGCTCTGTATCCTGGCCTGTCACCTGCAATTTGTCTGTTTTCTTTTAAGTTTATGAGCTGCATGTGTATTTAATTTATGAAATAACAAAATTGCATTTGGTACAGCGATGGCGGTGAGAGGATGGGGGAGGAGGGAAGGGATGACAGCACTACCAGGGACATTTTTTTGCAGGAATGGGGACCGGGATTGGACTTAATTTTCCATTCAAACAGTAAAGTTCAATCTATCAGTAAGTGCATATGGTTATGGTATTTACTGTTCAAACAGTAAAGTCTGAGCAGTAAACAAATTGAAGGATATTTACTTAGCGAGTAATTGGGGGCATGATTTTCAGTGGAAAAACACATATTTGCCATGTAGATATATTCATTTTAAGACAAGCATCACACTAAGCATATCACTGAAATCTAAATACAGGTGCTTTGCTGTCTTTACCACACAGTAGTTGTGTACATTATTTTACAAATTGTTTGGAAAGCAAGATGGCTGACATCATGAACAGTAATTTCTCTGAGCAGGACTAGTAAATTTACAGTTTGAACTGCTGTCATTTACCTGCCTGTCTTGAGGCTATCACAAAAATTTGTTATAATTAAAAAATAGTGATGTATCACCCCATCATCCCTAAAAAATTTAGAGAAAGATTCCATTCCATGTGGGCTGTAGATGATGGCAACCAATTTCATGTTAATGTATAGGAAAAAGTTTTAATTTTTTTCTGTTTTTTTTACCACTTTATGTCTAAAAAAACATACAAGATGCCATCACAAAACTTTTAAAATCTTGAAACACTGGCAGATGACCATGCATGCCAAATCTTGGGCTATTTCATAAAAAAAATACCAACGTTATTATGGTGCAAAAATTGGTATTTAAAATTGAAGTTCTGTACCAACCCTAACTATAGGGGTGCTACCGAGCCCCTATAATATGTGTATATCAGTTAGTCAGTGTGTGTATATCACAACAATTAGAAAGTGCAGTTAGGTGGTTAGTGTAAAAATTGCTAGTTTACACATTCCTCACTCCCCACAATACCATCATTTTGCAGCTGTATTGGCTTTTGCTAGATTTTGTTATCATAGTGGTGCCATGGCACCACTATAGTAATGGTTGAGCAGGGGACTCTATCTTAAACCTCAAATTTTGCACTTTAATTTGCGTTTTTTGTTCATGTGAATAAGGATGTCCTCATATGAAAAAATAATTTGGACTTAGTTTTTTTCCATATTCTTTAGCTGTATGAAGGCATCCTTTCTCGTGTGCTTTTTTTTTTGTTCATACAGAAAAGGAATGCCTTCACACGAAAAAAGAATTTGGACTTAGATTTTTTCCCATTCTTTTTTTTCATAGCTAGACATTCTTTTTCGTATGCTTTTTTTGTTCGTTCAAAAAAAGTATGCTTTCATATGAAATATAATTTGAACTTAGTCTTTTTCCATTCTTTTTTCATATAAAGGCATCCTTTTTAGTATGCTTTTTTCGTTCATGTGAAAAAATAATTTGGACTTAGATTTATTCTCCATTCTTTTTTCATATGAAGACATCCTTCTTATATGGCTTCTTTCCTTCATATGAAAAAAGAATACCCTCATATGAAAAAATATTTTGGACTTCATTTTTTGCCAACATTTGAACTTCAACAAGCCATAATTCCCTCAATATTTGGAGTTAAAGGGGACGTGAATGGGATTAAGTGTATTTTTCTGTGTTTTCATTGTGTGATCATTAATAAAAGTCATAGTTCTTACATCGCTGTGTCTCCTGTATTCATTTTTGGGCTGTTGTCAATTAAAAGAGTACTGTGGCTGCCATAGCAATAATAAGTGTTCTCAGTTAAGCTCGAGAGTGTCAATAGATATGTGATTTTCCTGTTTGTACCTTTGGTATTGTGTGGCAGCAGGTTCAAAATAAAAGAAAAAGGGTCCATCATCATTACATTTTGTGATACTGATAGCCTTATGCATCTGTTAGGCATTCTAGTACAATCCCCATTCTTGGTTCTGATACTTTGTTTTTCTGTTTATTAGTGTCAGATCCCATTACAGCTGAATACATGAGCTGTAACAGCATCTGACATTAATAAACAGGAAAGCAAATTATTAGAACCATGAAACGAGTGTACTAGGATGTCTAACAGATACTTCAGGTGTTCTGCATTTTGACTAGTCTGGGTGTTCATCCCACATAGTGGTTTTACTTTGATTTGACTCCTGGTTCATAAATATTAGGGTGATTCTCTAACTAACACTGACTCTTGCTAACACTGACCTGAGCTGTATCTCAATGGCTTTTGTAAGTTTGGATGTGCTTGCCACTGCCAGATGAAAATAATTTATTTTTTGGGGAAGTGGTGTGGGATGGGGGGTGAGCTGGCCAGTTCTTTCTTCCCTAAAGCACCAACATTTCATTAGCTGCTTGTTTTGCATTAAACAATAAGAAGCTGTTACATCATACAAAAAATTCCTATTTGATTTAAATAAAACTGACTGCTTATGCCACCCAAGATATACAGTACCCATCTCAAACCATGTCCCTGTCTTATTATCAAAAGGAATGTTATGTAATCACCTCTGTCAATTGTAAAATCAGCCCTCTCCCCCCAAAAAACAAATTTTCTTCACAATTTGAGTTAGTTGCAACCCAAAAAATTCTCATCTCTTTTCATGGAGGTGTGAAAAGTTTGAGGAACATTCAGGCACACCTTGGGCAAGTAAGCATTCCCAGCTAGCATTCCATCCCCTCACAAGCATACCTAACTGAAAAGTGTTGTACGGGGAGCTCGAGCATCACCCCTCCACGTCCCAGATACAGATAATTATTATATGATCAATTCTACCAGTGCTCATTCGGGAGAGAGAGAAAGTGAATAGTACTGTATTTGTCAAACACACCCACTTCCCCAGCCCTATTCCCCGGCAGCTTGTAACAGTGCTTTTTGTCAATTATAAATTTTTTAAACTTCTTTTGCGTGGTTACCTGTGCTACAGTATTTGTCGGTGTTAGAGATAGACTGCTATTGAGGTTTGGGAGAGAGACCGCAGGGGAACGGTACTATATTTGTCAAATGTGCCTGTTCTAGCCCACTTCCCCACTCCCACTTCCTGGTAACAGTGATTTTGCTGTTGTTTTATTTTTTATGCAAATAGGAGATTTTAAGCCAGTAAATAGAAAATGCCTTGTTGGAAGTCGTGATAGCCAAATCATTCTGTTTTCTTTGCTATTGTACTATGGATGCTAACTGGTGAGGGAGAGGGAGAGGGAGACACAGAGGGAGATTGTTGTCAGATATTGAAGTACAGGTATGTGCTGCTTCAGTACAAGTATGAGAGGGGCATTTCTGGAACTTGTGTGCTTTGCTGTTGTTTTTTTATGGAAGTAGTCAATTTTCTTATTGTTCAAAAGTAGGTAGGGAAGTCACCGGCAGGAGTGGTAATCATAACGGATTATACTGTTTTTATGTCGGTGAGCGTATTTTGATCAGGGTGGGGGGGCACTGTGAATCTATTTTCTCTCTAAATACACTTTGTTGATGCTAGACCATATTACAGTACTTAAAGAATACAAGTGCTTGGCACGAGTACAACAGGTGACACCAAAGCACAAGGGACAATGTATGTAAGCAATAACCCACGACAGGGTTGTGCTGTTATTGGGGATTTGTCAACACCCAGGGTGCATTGTGAGGCATGAGGCTGCAGGCTGAGTATCCTCACAGTGCCCGGGAATGTTGATTAATCCCCAATAACCACACACCCTGGAGTGGGTTATTGCATTTATAACATGATCTATGTTTAAACAACGACAAAATATCCAGAAAGGTATTTGTTTGCTGTTTAAATAGCACAATAGGTACTGTGTCCTGCCACCTTGTAAAATAGTCCTTCACAAAACATGTATACTGCATTGCTTTTATGCACATGGAAATGTCAGATATACACCAGCGAGATGATTTCAGACATTTCTGCTGCAAAACATGCTTTCCTACACTTCCTATACCCTTGAGGAAAGGAGGGAGAGGGAGGACATGACAAAACATTTCAAGTACCTCAAGGGAATCAACAAAGTCCAAGAGGGTAGCATTTTGCAGAAACAGAAATGTGCAAGAACAAGGGGGCACAATTTGAAGATAGAGGGGGATGGCTCAGAGGTAATGTGAGGAAGTATTTTTTCATGGAGAGGGTTGTGGATACATGGAATGGCCTTCCTGAGGAGGTCATTGAGTCAAAAATAGTGGGGGAATGCAAGAATTCATGGAACAGACATAAGGCAATTCTAGTAGGGGGTAGGAGGAAGTAGGCTGTTGGTTAACTAGGATCTGCAGCTTATCCATTAGGTAGGGAAATGGGTAGACTAGGTGGGCCAAGCAGTCCTTATCTGCCATCAAATTCGATGTTTCTATGTTTCTACTGTACTGTGCTCCCCCTTTCCAAAATACACACACGTGAAATTCAGTTGCGTGTGCCTCTCTCTCCCCCTCACTGATACGGCACACAGTGAGTATGTGCAGACACAACAGGGACACTGCACAGAACAAAAAATAAGCTTTACAAGCACAAGATGACAAAGCTCGACAGAGAGTAACTTGTATGAATGGCACGGCAGAAAGACTGACACATTCACAGACTGTCTGCTACTTTACTTTTCCTGCTGTATGACTTTCTCTATCACAATCCCTCTTGAAAGGCTACCACAACAAACAAAAGTGAAAGGCTCCTCAAAGGTTACATCAACTACAGACTTTTCGCTTGTTGCTCTCCAGACAATGTTTTCCCTGCATACCATAGCTTGCTGTCAGCCTGCACAGCATCTCTTTCTCTCTCCCTCCCCTTCTGCACTGCGTATCTCTCTCTCTCTCTCTCTCTTTCTCTCTCCCTTCCCATACAGTTAAGCAAGCTGTGCGGGGGAGGCTCTGTGTTGCTCTCCCATCAGTGGTGCACCAGGACCTCTTACTATGTTGACCACAAGTGGGTGAGCAGAGAACTACATGGGATGACATCTCATGGAGGGGAGCTGTGTCTCACCAGTGAGTGATGGCATATTGGAGCTCTGTCTCCTCATAAGCAGTGCATCATGCTGCTTGCACTGTGCAGAGTGAGGACACTGAAGCAGTGGGGATACACTCTGTCTCTCTCTTTCTCTCCCACATAACTGTCTCTCAGGGGGAGCAGAGCTGTGCTCCCACTATCACTCCCTGACCATGTTATAAGTAAGCAATAATTCTATCTGTCTCTCTCACTTCTATGCAGCACTGTATAACAGTCACAGTGGGTTGGAGTTCTCTCTCTCTCTCTCCACTACAGTAAGCCTGCATGTCTCTGACCCGCTGTTTCAGATTGCAGCTGATCACTGTTCCAAGTCATACCCCCCCAGTCCTGCAAAACCCACTGTGTCCTGCTGACAGAGGAGCTGAACAGACTCACACACACACACAGACACAGGCGGCAATGCAGAGAATTTTAATGTCCCACTCATACCTTTCTTGCTGTCTTTGTCTGTGAACAATGGGACAGTGAAGTAATAGGTGTGGTAGAAGCAGAACACTGCAGTGAAATGGGGTGGCAAGAGGAATGAGGCTCCATGCGGCTGGTGACCGTTTTGCGGAGGGAGCAGAAACAGAACGTAGGACACCAGAGACAGGGAGTACACAGTGCTGGAATTGGCAGGTCCTGATATCAGGTGTCCATGGGGCCACATGGCGGGGGAATAAGTGCAGTGCTGTGTGTGTTGCAGAAGGTGATGCAACACACAGCCACCAAAGGGTACAACGGGTGAGTTTCTTAATTATATTATCGCATCATACCAGAGACAGAGACACAAAGCTTTGCAGGACCTTTGAAAGAAATGTCTAAGTCCGGCTCTCTGTGTGTCTCTGTTGTCCGACCTGCAATGGGAGACAAGTGCTCGGGGGTGGAGGTTGAAGACATGCTGCAGGAGGGCTCGGAGGAAGAAGCCAGCAAGCATGTCAGTCAGTCAATCTCCCTTCATTAATGCCTGCCATTCACACAAGTAATCAGAGTGGAAGACACACACTGGGCTTGGTGTGCCCGCCCGTCAGCGGAGATTCATGGGCGGTGGGTGAGGAGCCATTAATGGCCAAAGGGAAAACTAGGCTGTCTGTGTGGAGGGTGGGTAGTGAAGTAGCCCTTATCGAGCATGGTGCAGACATTCATTTGGACACATTATAACATGGGCAGGGAGAAATCTAACATGGGCAGGGAGAAATCTTAATACAGACAAAGTCATGTCCATTTTGTGTCTGAGGTCTTGTCTCTCACTTAGCAGGTAGATTCATAGCTGCCTTGAAAACTGTTTCAGGCAGAATAACAAGATCAAGGCGCTTCTTGATCTGTTCTCTGGGGCTTCTTCACCACGTGCTGTGCAGGTAACAGAGATTAATGAATGGTCAGGTGGTGCCCGTCTGCAAATCAGAACACAGATTTCTTCCTGCCCATGTTATATATATATCTATATATTTATTACAGTATATTTCTCCTTCTATTCACTCTCTTGGCTATAATCCCCCTTCATATTTCTGACTCCAAGTTCTCCAACCCCCCTCCTCATCTCCCCCATAGACTACACTTCCCCTGTCTGTGTCACCCTCCCCATTACCCCTTTTCTTTCTCCCTCAGCTCCCAGCCCCCCCTTGCCCACTCCCTCCCTGCAGCAGGCTACCCCTCCTTGCCCTAAAATCCAGGTCCCATCTCACTGGCCTTCTTAGGAAGAAACATCACACATCCTTTGCACCCTGTATCCTATTTCTCCTCCTTGCTAAAAATGTTGAAACAAACCCAGGACCTGATAGCCCGGCTCTGTAATAGAGAACATTCTTATATCTTTGACACATCAGGAGTGGCAGCATAAGGAATAACGACAATGTCCATTTCCTGTGGAATTGCGTCTTTTCTTGACATACTCTCTATTTTGCCAGGACAGGGTCAAACATGGTGGTGGGGTTGCCACTTATTTCCATAAGTCTCTGAGTGCCTCCATCATCCTTTAGGAGGTTGCCCCAATCACATGAGCTCCTACTTACCAAGCTGGTGCTCCCATCATCCTCTTCCCTTCTCATTGGAGTATGCTATTTCTCTCCAAACGCTAATCCCACATCTGTTGTCTCTAGCCTAGCCACCCTCATCTCCTCTGTGGCATCTGGAGAGCTCCTAGTCTTAGGAGAATTTAATCTCGATTAGCTTGCCCCCCCAAACCAGATCAGTCACCCAGGAGATCGAGCCCTCGCTCTTACACAACTTATCTCTGAACCTACTAGGTTCAACCACCACTCTACCAACCACTTGTTACTAGACTGGATCCTAGCTTCACATCCCCAAAACTTCTCTTCAGCTGGGATCCTCCCTGACACCTTCAGTGATCATTGTATCACTCGCAGCCTTAGGAAGTACCACCACCACTCCCCACCCAAGTACCTGTGGTTCAGTCTCCTAAAGTCACTTAACCCCCAGTCTCTCTTGTCAGACCTCTATTTGGCCAACTGGTCTAGAGTTTTCACCCCCCCCAAATATCGACTCCACACTGGCTGCTTTCAACTCTACCTTCTTGAATATCTGGAATTGCCATGCCCCCCCTCAAAAGACTATGGCTCTGCCACAGGCACTCTCCATGGATCTCGCCTAATCTGGTGAGATTCTTCAAATCCAGAGACCATGCGAGGACAGTGTACAAGGCTTCTTCCAATGCTTCAAATCTTCAAATCTATAGATCACTAAGGAATGCTTGCACCAAGGCAGCGCACGCCACCAAAGCAAACTTCTTTAGATCACAGCTCGAAGACTGCTGCCCTTCTCCTGCAGCATTCTGGAAGACTCTCCACTCTTTGCTCAATACCTTTTCCCACTCCCCCTCCCCCCATGTCTGCTCCTGGCGCAGATGGCGCTGACCCCAGATCTGCTGCCTCCTCCATAAACCACTTCTTCACTACCTGTGCTTTCTCCCCAGACCACCCCACCCCCTCTCCCTCGAACCTACCAACACTCTATGGCTCCCCCTGTGTCCAGCCACACCTTTCCCCCTTTGCCACTACAGAGGTTCTCCACGCCCTCAAATCCCTAAATTCATCAAAGCAAAGTCCTGACATTCTCACTCCTAATCTCCTGAAAATCTCTGCTCTTGCCATAGTCCCACCACTCACCTATATTTTCAACCTATCACTCTTTACATGCTCTCTGCCCAAGGCCTGGAAACTAGCCAAAGTGATCCCACTTTATACAGGGGTTATTCCTCCATTCCAGGCAACTATAGGCCCATCTCCCTCCTCCCCTACCTCTCAAAAATTCTTGAATCCCTCATTTCAAAAAGATTAAATTCCTTCATGACCACAAATGACATCTTACCTATCTGGTTTTCAGAGTCTTTACTTCACTTCCTTATCCCTTCTCCACATACTAATCATATCCATACCATTATTGACAAAGGCCATCTGACACTGGCCATCTTTGATGACTTAGCCAAGGCCTTTCATTTTGGTCACCCATAGACTCCTCCTGGACAAACTATCCTGTATTGGCCTCTCACCCTCAACCACTGATGGATTCAAGGCCTATCTCTCCAACAGATTCCGATATGTGCAGCTAGGTGATGGCAAATCCCTCCCTCCACATTCATTCTGGCTGAGGTACTACAGGGTTCGGTCCTTGGGCCTATACTTTTCTCAGTATTTGTGAATGCCCTCTCCTCTGTCAGCTCTGCATCAGATGTCCATATGTACGCCGACGATATGATGATCTTTGTATCTGGTCCCTCCCTTCTAGATACTGAACTCATCCTCCAGACTGACTTTGAAAATATGCTGCGATGGTTTGAAGACAATTCACTCAAATATAACACCAAGAAAATGGTCACCATAGCATTTGGCTCTGCTCAGAAACTGGCCAAACTGCCTTCTCTCGTCTCCTCTCCTCTCCTTCCTCGCCCTAGATGGCTCCAATATTGAAGCCGTTAATTCTTGTAAATACCTGGGCATATGGCTAGACTCTAAACTGGACTTCTCCCACCACCATGATGCTATACATAGCAAGCTCTGTCCTAAATTAGGCATGCTGCATAGCCACAAGGATAGTTTCTTGCTCCCTATCAGAAAGGAACTTGTCTCTAAGCTCATCCTCCCCTCTTTTGATTATGCTGATGTAGTATACAACTCAGCACCTCAATCATACCATGCCAGGTTAGACCCTCTCTTCCATGCCTTCTGCCATTTTGCCACTAACCTCCCTTATCATACACAGCACTGCTCCCTTTATCGAGCCATATCCCTCTCCTCTCTTGCCATCTGCCATCTTGCTCATTGCACCACCTCTATGACCAAGTACAGGTTTGGCACCCTTCCCTCTTTCCTTTCATCACTGATAGCCCCTGCCCCCAATTTGGGTTACTCGCTGCACAACCATAACCACCACTCCTTTGCTCTGCCCCAACCACACTTACTCTCCTATCCTTTTCCTACTGGCTCCCAGTCCTCTGGAACAGTCTTCCTCTCCAGGTCCGCATCTGTTTCAAGATGGAGCTGGGCCTTGTAGATGAGCCAGTTGGGATCACTAGATCTTTCGAATGTATCATGGACACAGGTGTGGGTTGTAGGATACTTCTCATCTATCATCCATCTGGTGATGGGAAGGATTTCTTACAGGAAGTCATGGACTTCATCATCGAGATGATGTTGGAGCCCCCAGGTAGTTGGTACTGGGGGACTTCAAAGCCTGGGTCCATAATGAATTCTCGCATTTTGGACAAGACTTCCTCCAACTGATGGTTTCATTTAGCTTCACACAGGGTTTACCTCTGTGACCCATATACATGGTCTTTCGTTGGCCCTAATATTTTTGCTGGGGATGGAGATCTCAACCATGGTGGTGGAGCCTGTGAGATGGTTCGATCATCACATGTTTGGGTTCAGCTTTGCTGCCCCCCTTAATAGACCAGCTCCTACGAAGATGGTCAGGTACTGCCCTTTGTGGGGTTTGACCTCTGAAGGTCTTATGGTGGTGCCGGACCTATCGGAGAGTTCAAGTGTGAGCATGGATCCAGAGAGTCTTCTGCTAGCCTATAATGAGGTAGTGGGGGCAACTCTGGATTCTATTGCTCCTATCTGCATTCACCCCCTCTCCCTTTGCCCTCAGTCCCTCTGGTTTGATGGGTCTCTGAGGGAGTTGAGGAGAGTAGGGAGAAGGTTGGAGCGATACTGGCAGAAATCGGGCCTGGATGGGGACAGGCTTAGACTGATTAGAGGGATTATCAATCGGCAGTCACCCATAAGAAGGCAGAGTTTCTGTCCAGGGAGATTGCTGCTGTGAAGAACCAACTGGCTCAGCTCTTCCATACTGTGGACAGGTTGTGCAATCCAACCTGTCTTCAGAAGCAGGGAGTCTTTTCATAGAAGTGTGACGAGTTCACTCAATTTTTCACTGATAAGGTTGACACCATCAGATCTCAAATCTGCATAGCTTGCTCAAATTGGCATAGTGGAGGTCAGTGTGAGGTTGCTATCACCCGGTTTGTCTGGTCAGATTTTGGCCGGCTGGTGATCGAGGATGTTGTGAAGATGATCACGGGCTTGCGACCAGCTTACTGTAGTTTGGACCCTGGTCTAACATGCCTTCTGGTGGGTTGCATGGAGGAAATCAGACCAGTCCTTGTTGAGATAGTTAGGTGTTCGTTAGAGAACGGGGTGTTTCTGGACACCCTGAAGGAGGCTTTGGTTCGCTCCCTCCTGAAAAAATCTGCTCTTGACCCTAACTGTTTTGCAAACTACAGGCCTTCCTCTAACCTGCCTTTTGTGGGTAAGGTTATTGAGAAGGCAATCACGTTGTAGCTCGAGGATCATCTGACATCTACGATCCTCTCCAGTCCGGTTTCAGAAAGAGACATAGTACTGAGACTGAACTGGTTCGGGTATATAGTGATCTCCTGACAGTGAGAGATCAGCGGAGCCATTCCATCTTAGTCCCCTTGATCTCTCTGCAGAATTTGATACAGTGGACCATGGGGTGTTGCTAGAGCAACTGCAGCTATTCTGCAGACTGTCTGGTACAGTCTCAGATGGTTTCACTCACTCCTTACTGGCAGGTCACAGAGAGCTGAGCTGGGAGTTTTCTCCTCAGCTTCTATCTCCCTGCCCTGTGGGGTACTGCAGGGCTCTATGCTTTCCCCAATGTTGTTCGCAGTGTATATGCTGCCATTAAAAGAGATCATTATGTGGTACAGGTTGAGTTTTCACTGCTATGCAGATGATACTCAACTGTACATGTCTTTTGTACCTGAACAGGGTGATGTTGTCTTGGTCTTTAACAACTGCCTCTCTGAGATTCAGGACTGGATGAGTGCTAACTGGTTGAGACAGAATCTGGATAAGACTGAGGTGTTGGTTGTGGACCCAGGTCATCGGGTAGAGAGATTATCGGCTGGGCAGCCATCTGGATTATAGCTGGGTGGCAACCAGCTGGTGACCTCTGACCAGGTGCGGAATCTGGGCGTTATGCTCGACAGTGAGCTGAGTCTTAAGTTTCAGGTGTCGGCCATTATCAAGACCACATTTTTCCATCTGAGGAATATCATCTGGATAAAGCACTTGGTCCCACCTGATGACCTTTCTGCCTTGGTCCATGTCTTTGTGACCACGCACCTTGATTACTGCAATGCTCTATATCTAGGGCTGCCAGGGGTGGATCTTTGCTGCCTGCAGCTGGTGCTAAATGTGGCTGCTAGGTTGTTGACTATCATATCAAGATCTTGCCATGTCACTCCAGTGCTCTGCGGACTGCAATGGCTGCCAGTGTGGTGGAGGATCACCTTCAAGGTCAGGTTACTGACCTATAAAGCCCTACACAGACAGGGACTGTGGTACCTACATGTTCTTCTTTGTCCCTACTGCCCCCTTTGTCCTCTCTGCTCCGCAGATGAGGGATTGCTAGAGATTCCCAGGGTCCAATTTAACAAATTCAGGTACAAGATATTCACTTTTGCAGCTCCAACCCTGTGGAATTCTCTACCTCACTGGATGAGGGAATGCCCGTCCATTGAGGCTTTCAAGTCTGCGCTGAAAACATATTTGTTTGAATTGGAATTTTAATTATATTTAGTCCTGCTGTTTACATATGTTTTATATGTGTGATTTATTGAAATTGAAATGTTTTTATCTGTAACTGTTGCAAAACACTATGATCTTTGGAATAGCGTTTCAGAAATAAAATTTGCTTGCTTGCTTGCTTGCTTGCATCCTGCCGACTGCAGTTTCCCTCAAAAAGCACATCAACTATTTTGCCTCTGCTTGTGCTTTCCTACCCCCTCACAACTGAGTCTTCATGCCTCACCTTCCTATCCACCCTTGCTGCCCTCACCTTCCCCCAAGCACCCTCCATCCACTTGCCCCACCACCATCATACACTCCTCAGTAGCCTCCCCTTGCTTTGCTGCCCTCCTCTGCAATCCCGTCTGACTACAAATTCGCTGCTCAGAGTCTCCCAGCTGTTAACCTAGTCTGACCCATATCAATCCCCCTTCTCGCTTGTCTGTGCTTTTGTCATATAGCAATCTCCTGATTTTAACTGTTTCTTTCACCTATACCTGATTGCTGTACTGTCATTATGTGCAATGTCCTCTCATCAATGTAAATATTGTAATTATTGACATATTAGCCACACTATAGTATGTATTCGCTGCAAGATAAGATATAGTGTTTCCAGATCTATGTAAATATTGTTATTATGGTGATTTCTTGTTTGAATATTCTCCTGTATATGATGTTGTATTACTGTCCCTATCCCCTGCCCTGGGTCGCACCTGGAAATGAGCCTTGGCTCAGCGTGCCTTTCCAATCTTCCATTTTTGGGAAAGGTTGTTGAGAAGATTGTGGTACAACAGCTTGAGAAGCACCTAGTGACCTTTGACATCTATGATCCACTCCAGTCTGGTTTCCATGCAAGGCACAGCACCAAAACAGCATTAGTTCAGGTGCATAATGACCTCCTTAGGGCAAGGAATAGAGGTGATGGGTCAGTTCTTGTTCTCCTTGATCTCTCCTCAGCTTTTGACACTGCAGACCACTTTGTGCTGCTTGATCATCTCAGGGAGTACTGTGGGCTCGGCAGCACTGTCATCTGCTGGTTTGAGTCCTATCTCACTAACAGGAAACAACGGGTAGTGTTGGTGAATTTCTCCTCCTCCCTGAGGCTCCTGTTGTGTGGTGTGCCTCAGGGACTGATCTTGCTGTCACTGTTGTTTGCAGTGTAGATGCTGCCCCTAGGTGAGCTCATTAGGAAGCACAATGTGGGTTTTCACTGCTATGCAGATACACAATTGTATTTGTCCTTTGCCCCCGGAACATCCAACACTGTGGAAGTGCTAAACATCTGCCTGGCCGAGATCAATGATTGGATGCCGTTCAGCTGGTTGCAACTGAACCCTGAGAAGACGAAGGTTTTAGTAGAGGAAACGGGCTAAAGACATGACAGGACGACCTCTGGTGTAGCAGCGTGTCTTTTCTTGGGGTCTACACCATTGATGGCTTCCTCTATGGTGCAAAATCTTGGCATGTTCCTGGATGATGAATTGACATTTGTATTTCAGGTGTTATCAGTTGTCTGAAGAGTTTTTTATCACTTGAGGAATATCACCAGAATCAAACCCCTAGTTCTGCCTGAGGACCTTCCTACTCTGGTTCATGCCTTTGTAATGTCCAGGCTTGATTACTGTAATGCCCTTTACTTTGGGGTCCCGTGAGGTACCCTCTGCTGACTCCAGCTAGTGCAAAATGCAGCTGCCAGGTTGCTGACGGGCCTTTCGAGGTACTGTCATGTAACTCTGGTGCTGCACGAACTACGCTGGCTGCCAGTCAGGTGGAGGGTTATTTTCAAGGTGGGCTTGCTCAGCTTCAAGGCCTTACATGGACTAGGCCCTGGCTATCTGTCTGATCTACTAACACCTGCCACCCCAGTCTGCTCCCCCTGTTCCTCCTCTAGGGACCTCCTGGCAATTCCCAGGACGAGATTAAAAACTACCGGCGACAGAACATTTAGTGTTGCTGGCATTGTCTTGTGGAATTCACTTCCTTCAGCCATCTGGGAGGCCCCTTCAGTGGAGGTACTTAAGAGACATCTCAAGTCTCTGGCCTTCCAAGACATAGATATTTAACCTGATGTAATAAGGGTCACTGAAATGAATTAGTTATCTGAAATATTTTTATCTGTTTTTTTCACTGTTTTAATCTGTATTTATGTACGTCTTTTTTTTTTTTTACTCCCTTATCTGTTTTTATGTAAGGCACCCAGGCCCCCTGGGAATGGGCGCCATAGAAGTAAACTTTGCCTTGCCTTTCTGGGTTACCAACATTTATATATATATATACAAGTATCGGGTGCCAGTCACCAGTTCATAGAACAGCAGGACATAAAACTCGTAGTATCACCCAAAGGAGCAATGTGCACCATTATCATCATCTGCTGTCGTGTAGACTAGTGACCAACACGTAACAAAAAAATATTTTCCTTGTCATTTGGGTTACTGGCTGCAGCACGTACTAAATTAAGTGGGTCTTCTCAGCACTCTTCAATATTGCACCGAGATGCAACTCTTCACCAGCACCAATGTATAGCATTTCATTTCTCAGTCCACTGACTTACTTCCACACCCTTCCTCTGTCAACAGTTTGACACTTCCCAATATCTGTGATGGTGCTTGGTTGTTAGCCAACTTTTGTCTAGTATAATTTTGACTTGACCTGTCATACAAGATGGAAGATGATTTATATGAACTGTGAGATATATTCACATAGTGCGTAGTGTGGCATTTTTCCATTTTCAAAATATATGGAAAGAAATAGGTCGAAATCATTCTACCTTTATGTGGTACAACCACATTGTAAAACCTATTCAGACTGAATGAGACAGTCTCTCTGTGACAATAAAAAAATAACAATGCACACATAGGCCCGGATATTCAGAAGGGTTGCCCATGGTGCAACAGTGTTGTACCGTCACGCAACCCACTGCAATCTCTTGACCACGATATTCAAGCAGGGATTGTGCCTGGCACAAATCCGAATACGCGGAACACATCAGTAATGTATGTGGCGCAGTGGGGGCGTGCCCATAGACATTCCGCACATCCCGATATTCAGCCAGGGATGTGCTGAGTCCATGCATGTGCAACCCCTACTTGCGCTGCACACAGGTGAGCCCCAAAAAAAAGGAACAACAGCTGCCCACCCACAGGTGAGCTGCCGTATTGCAAGGTAATGCATCTGTGTAAAAATATAAGCCCAATATCCCTGGTGGTCCAGTGGACCATTTGCAGTCCGATTGTGGGCATATGTAAAAATAAGGAGAGCTCCAATATCCCTGGTGGTCCAGTGGTACCCCCTTCCCACCCGCCCACTGAACCCCACTGCCCCACTCCCCCAGTCAGCGGCAGGCGGTGCACCCCACCCACCTGCTGCCCTGCCACCCACCAACTGACAGTGTGCGGTTGGGCTGTACGCCCATTGGTCCACAGCCTGAGCCAATCGGCGTGCAGCCCATACCGTACTATACAGTCCAGATATGTGAATGAATCTGCTGGACCACCAGGGATATTGGAGCTCTCCTTATTATTACACATGCCAGCGATCGGGCTGCGAGCGGTTCACTATCCAGGCAGTCTGAATATCCAGGCCATAATGCCTAAGACTATACGCTGTGTAAAAAGTAAGGATTAGCATCCTTATGCATTACCAGTGTGTTCTGCTATCTTTGTTTTCTAATTATCAAAGACATCTCGAGCTTCCCTCTCTAGCTCAGACTGAATCAGAACATATGTTTGAAAGAACCCACTGGTTTTGTATAGTTTTTTATACATGCTATGTTTTTTCCATAAATTGTTGTAGGTAATCATAAGAATGTGCTCCGTGTAGATTTAAAAAGCAGGTGACGCTTTCAGGACAACTTAACCAAAACATAACATAGAGACTACTGGATGGGCAACAATGCACTACTAGTGTGTCCTGCCACAGAGGGGTTCTGATTCCCTCTGACTTCGAGAGTGAAGCTCGAGAAGACTATAGGAATCAGTACCCCGAAGTGGCAGAACACACTGGTTGTGCATAGAGTTGCTCAGCCTGCATTTTTTATAGTGTATAGTACTGTGTGAAATATGTGTGCATGACTTCTTTTGCTTTCAAAATGAAACTGATTCATGCAGTCACTAGAGGTTTCAGAATGCTGTTCTCCCACAGTAGGGTAGAATCACATTTCATGACCTTTTGAACTGTGGTACAACAGCATTTTGAAAGGAATCCAATTATATACAGAACAACACTCTAGCATACACTATATTTAGATGCAGTCCAGCTTGTATTTCACATTACTTTTCTATACCTCCTTCTGATTATTTATTATCAATGTCATTTGCAACATGATCTTTGCTTCTGAAGTGTTTATCTGTTCCTGCTGCTGTCTCTCTATCTGCGGTCAGAATGTGTTGCTTGTGGCACCAGGGTTACTCCCATTGCAACAAACTGTGATGTCACAACAGAGGATTATGACTTGAAGTATGGAATCAGCTGTAGAGGTAGATGAACCATGAGAGATAATGATCATGCATTAATGCTGATATTCTTACTGATAAATACTGGGGAAGAGGAATCTTTATAATATATATGGAATTGATGCTGATTTGTACCTAATTATTATATTTATCAAAGTTTTTTTAAGGTGTCGGTAGCTCTTTAAGCAATATGCAACAAGAGGGTGTGGTCGATGGCAGGATGTACCTACACTTTTTGTGTTGTTTGGTGATGAGGCAATAAGTTGAGTGAGTGAACAACACCAGGTGTGGGTAAATCCTGTCATCGTCCACACCCTAGAAGTGCATATTGCTATTACTTAGTGGCCCATCTTCATTCTTTCAATGTGAATTAATAAGGAGTAAAAATGTGTTTTATGCATTGTATAGGTATTTTAATTCAATGTATTGCTGCATCAAAAAATAAGTTGTCCTTGGTTGCTAGAGCTGTGTCCCTGTATTGGTACTACTCCGATATACTGTCCATGGGCTGTAGTGCACAATTTTTGCACAGGGAAGTGTGCCTTCTCTGACCCCCACCCCCGGCAATGCTTACCACTGTGTCCCCCAGTACCTGCTCAACCCAGTCTGTACCTGTGTTGGGATAGCCATTCTATTTGTCTGTTAATCCCTGTGATCATTGCTTCTGCTCACTCATCCACTCTAGTTCTGTTTCTCACTATCTAGGTCTGTCACTGTTGCCACCGACAGCCCGCTGTCACATCACAACCCTGATATTCTTCTAGGATCACAATATACAGCTACTCTACACAGAGAGAAACACAGAGACACAGAGATAGAGAGAGACACACAGAGCTAGAGAGACAGAGACACAGAGACAGAGAGACAGAGACATAGAGATAGAGAGATTAGGCTGATCAAGTTTCAACTAAGTAATGTGTCAGTGTCTCTCTGTGTCACTCTTTATGATCTCCGTTTCACGGTTCTGACTCCCACAGTCGATTATCAGCTGATGGGCCATGGACATTGTCAGGTGGTGTGTAGCTGGGCATGAAGTCAGTCAGACTGCACATAACTTTTATCTTTTTCATTTGAGACACCGACACACCATTTTGTCATGCGGTTGCGGGTTGCCACTGTGCCGCTATGACTCTGACAGAATCACTAGTAGACCATGGGAATCTCTGACACTCTCATTTGCACTTGTGTTACTTTGCCCACTGAAAAGCAAACACCCCATCAATTAAAATGGTCATAGCTGCTGGTGGAGGTGTTGATTGGTTGGTTAGGTGGCACACCACGCTGTCCGTTTCCACATACACACATTTAATATAGCAACTTGCCTCATGGTGTCTCTCTCTCTCTCTCTATTTACAGATGGAAATGAGTGGTTCTGCTTACTTGTTGTGGGTGTCAATGGTCTGAGGGGTGGGTGTGTGAAAAAACATTACTATCAATGGCTTCTATCAACTAGCCAGATGGTGCATAAATAAAAATACCTATTTGTTACACAGCCATGTGGTGGATGTTTTTTAATTACTGTCACTTTTATATATGTGTCAGTCTTTCATCTTGTTCACTTAATAATGATGTCAATGGCTGCCATTCATAATGTATTTATGGCACAATAATGGCATCTGGACCACCGACTGATAATTCACAGTAGATGGATCACCACTATTGTGCATATATGCTTGATCGATCAGCATTCACCTGATGGATCTGCACAAATTATTGTACTTTCCTTTATCCACCATTAAATAATTCTATATACTGTATTTTATATGGATCCCCAAAAAAAAGAAAGATATCTAACTAAAGTGGTTCCCAGTGTTCTTCCCTGACTCTTGAAACTGACACTGATCATGTAGCATTACGGCTATTAAGCTCTTGAATACCTCTTGTAAATCATCTTCTGTCTACTAATAAAATGCTGTTTGTTCACGGTTTCACTGTGATTAACCACGTAATGATTTGAATGTCATAATACTGATTACAGTTGATGTGTATAGTTGTGGCTATTTCAAATGTGTATATGTGTGTGTGTCAGTTGAGATGTGTTAAAACCCTGATTCACTCGGCACCTTACCCATGTTTGTTTGTCTTCTATAACATCTTCTGTATTGTTGACTCCACTGTGTCCCCATAGACTTTGTTGCTGTACCTCACTTCAAAATATGACCTCATTCTGAGACATGCATCTCTGTGCTATCTGTTTACCATCCAGCTGAAATTATTCACCGACTCCGGGTTCCTGCATACATCCTCTCCTCACTTTGAAGGCTCCATTAACAGTTCTTCCATGGGTTGTCACTGACTGTCAGTAGTGCTCTGTGTTCACCTACCAACCAGTCAAAAACAGTAAGCAGGTAAGAAGGACTTCATGACATTAAAAGAATGTCCACTTATACTGCATGCTGACAACTTATGTTTTTGTATGATTTTGGTATATGGGGGAATGTGGTGCGTTTCTTTACACTGTGTATGGTGATGGTGTTATTGATGAACTCATTGACTATTCAAGTTTTTTTGTGGTTAATAAGTTTTATTGATTTGACTTATTAAGAAGATACAGACATTAAAACAGTCAGATACATTGCAAAGATCTTACAGACTGTTACATATGTCTGTAGAAGCAGAGAACAGAACATGCTGGCCAAATAGTAACAAACTGAATATACTAGCCAGGTAAGCAGTAGGACAATACTCTGTGCCTGGATGTACAGCACCTATTCAGCTGGAGATTAACTTTGAAAGTATTAGCAGTTGGTGCATTGCATTATGGCTAACTCATACAAACATATCTTACCTGGCCCCATCCTGCTAGTTTCTGCAGTATTTGACAAAGCATCAGAAAATATGAGAGGTCCAGGGCCGCGGTCCTCTACTTTACACCTACAAAATGCTAAAGATTACACACACAAAGCAAACAGGTCTTCAATGTCAGAGAAGATACTACTTTTTACCGATATTATACCATGTCATCCGTAGAGCAGGGTCCCCTATAACTCAGTAACAATCTCTCCAGCACTTGCCCCTAAATGCACCATGAGAGGAGATCATTATAGTAGCATGGTTGTGCCTATTCAGCTGATTCCCTCCCTAGGTTTCAAAAACAGAAGGAAGGGAGTCCAGTATATTTAAAGAGGGTATTGGTCACAGTATGTGGTATTCTGGCCCAGTTGGCAACTTGAGCCATGGAGGTAAGTACCTCCCCAGGGAAGGGATTATCTGGGACCGCCATTTACACAGTAGGAGTCTTTTAACCTGCATACTGAGTGTCAGAAGTAGTTTCAACTCGGAGAGATGAAGGTGAGGGGCCGGGGTCTGGAGTCTTAATAACAGCAACTCAGGGGACTGAGGCACATGCTTCCTAAGTATTTTGGACCCCATCTCACAGGTAGCCTGCCATAGGGGCTGGATCAGCCTGCAGGACCAAAGTATATGGAACAGGTCACCTGAGAGTTCCTGACACCTTCAACACAGGTTAGACTGAGCCAGCTTTGCCTTGACAAGGACTACAGGAGTGACTATTCAGTTTTTTTAAATGAAATGTTGTTTACTGTATAACATCCATAAACAGAAAATAACTGTGTTACGTTCTTTGTTGCAGATTATAAATGAACTTCTCACTCAACATCATGCGACACCCGTCAGTTCTGCAACACATGATGACAATGAAGATGAATGCAATACATCCATGACAGAGTATGCACCTAGTACTCCAATCAAAAGGTGCACCCAAATTTGTCCTTGGCAACTGAAGGCAATGCCTTCAAAGAAGATATAAGCACATATCATTGGCATTAATCAAGGTATGTCAATATTGTATCCCTTTATATTTATTATATTAGTGATGTTGCCTATTCATGAACAGGTGAGAAATACATTCTGGATGCTCATGTACTGACCTCGTACATACGTGTCTGCGTTCAGGTGCGCACAGGCTGGTACACACCAATGGCTGCTACTTGTCCTTGTCTCCAAACTAACCCTACCCCCTACCCTCACGTGATCCCTGTAAGAGACACTGCATCACGTGTGTCAGTCCTCCAAACAGTTGTACACACAACCCAACAGATGGCAAACCAGGCAACAGTTTAGTGGTGCCCCCCTGAACCTCCCCCATCCTCGTATGGATGAAGCATCACAGTAAGACACTCCAGGGTATACACTGTGGTGGGGTTACAGAACTCCATGGGTTGTTGAAGTGAACGCACTCTGTGATGACTCATGACACACCTGAGGTGTGCCACTATCCAACCACAACGCATACCCTGTCATGTCTTTTTGTTTAAGTGTTTTTTCCTGTTGGTTAGGACAATATTCACTCCTGCAAAAAACAAAAAATAAAAAAAAAAGTGGAATCACATACAATAACCGTATAGTGTATTGTGGAATGCTGTTATTCATGAAATTCCATGTATGGAATATGCATGTTCTGCTGCAGTAGTGACATCATTACGTTGCTCTACTGCAGTACTGATGTCACTACTGCAGCAGAACAACTTGTAATGCTGCCACATAGTTGCTTTCTTCTATCCAGTTAAGCAGGAAGTTGATTTTTTTTAACTTGATCTTGCAGAAACATCTGCAGCACACTTTTAGTTTAAAAAAAAAGAAAATGTTAACATTTCTATTCTCTGTTGTCTTCACTGGCTGGTTTTGTGTGATTATCTATGCTGTTACTGCCCATACACTATAAAAGATTGTGTATGAACGGTCATACACAAACAAGGATATTCTTGTATCTCGAGGTTCCCTTGGTAACAGAGGACCTCTCGAGCTATGCTGTCGCGGTCATCTGTTACCAAGGAAACCTCTCAATAGAAGAATATCCTTGTTGTGTATGACTGCTCATACACAATCCTCTATATGTATGCCTCTGGTGTATCATGACTGATCTCTATAGGGACAGTAAATGGGATTGTCAATATGAATGTGTTCAATTCTACAAAGTGAAAAAGACGATAAAAGTAGGAGTCTAAAAAAATATTGGTAAGCTCAAAGTTATAAAATCAGCTATAAAGAAGTCAGTTTATAACATGGGTTGCTAAAAACGTCAGCTCCCATTGGTTAACTATCTCTGTGTGGCCATTGATTAATCCCCAGTATACCCACAGTTGATGTGAAGGGGCCGCCAGCAGCATCAGTGGGCATAGCTGAACTTTTTATGTTCCTCAGTTCTGAAAAGTGAATGGCAGCCATTTGTGATTGTGGGGAAGTGAGAGATCCCCATCCAGAACTTGTTATTTTTCTGAGAAATCCAGTCTCAGAGGCAGCCAATTAGTACACTCTCCAAGCGAGCGAGATCCCCACTAGAAGTATCAGTATCGTCTCCTTCCAGCTAGTCCCAATCTCTGGCTGTCCTGTGTAGTCACAGAGTCATATTCCCCTTTCTTAATGTGTGCAGCAACACAACATATAATTATTTTCTCCTCTCTGGTGTTTATCTTCCCACCCACCCATCCCATGGACCTCAGGGGACTGAGTGCATAGTGCAGTTCCACTGCTGTGGTGAGTGTGTGTGTGTGTGTGTCGTGACATCCTAGTGAGCTGTTGCTGTACAAACAGTGCATTACCCTATGAAATGCGAGCTGTTCTTCCTCTAGTCCCCTTCTATAGCATTGTAGCTCTTTTTTTTACTGTAATCCCATTCTGTGGCCTGTCCCTCCAAGACAGAGACAGAGAGAGAGTCCCCATCCCATGTGAAGCTGCTGGTCCTCCTCCTTATGACATCCATGTAACAGACACAGAAAACACTGGAACCTTGATCTGCAGTAGCAGCCATGCTGTTCGGCATGTATATGGGGGGAGAGATGAGAGACAGCGATGTGGTGAGGATGTCACAGTGCATCAGAAGCAGTGTCAGTGTTTCTCCCGTACACCACAGGTGCACTTCTAAGTCCCCCAATTCTCTGAGCAACTGCGCAGCAGGTGTGGATCACCCTCTCTGTGCTTGACTCCCAATGCTTGCTGGCGTTGGTTGTCCCCCGATCCAATAGTGCAGAGAGAGAGCCAGTGAGTGGGTGTGATGTTGGTGTGCAGGCAAGAGCACCACCCGTTCATGCAAGGTACAATGGCAGATTGACTGGAACAGAGAGTGATAGACGGAGGCACCGCATTCACCTGCAGGTTGGAAATGTAGAGGTGCAATGGGGCCTGAATTATGCATGTGGTGCTTGACGGTGACTGTGAGGTCATCCAGACATGATTTACCTGCAGCGATTGAGAAGCATGGGCAATGGGGGAGAGGGACAGCAGAAGTGTAGGTTAACCATGTGCCACCGAGAGAGAGAGAGAGAGAGAGAGAGAGAGGAAGTGCAGCATGGAGACACAGTGACAGCAGTAACTGAAACTTGCTGCACTGTGCTGTCTGTGTCAACTGATGGACACAGAGGGAGAAACAGATAAAAGAAATCAGGCAATTTCATATCCCAATAAGTCATTATGCAGCAGAAATGTCACAAATTCTCTGAATAGGGTATGTATGACATTTCTGAATGCGTAACAACAATGCAGGATTTTTTTTTGTAGGGACTACTTTGCAAGGTGGCATGACCACAGTACCTTTTTTGCTGTTTAAACAGCAGAAAACACCTTTCTGGGTGTTTTTTTTTGTTGTTTAAACATACCCCATGTTATAAGTGCAATAAATCACGACCAGCTGTGGGTATACTAGGCATTAATGCATGCCTCAGGTGGTTGGAGGTCACTCAGGCTGTGCACTCATGCCTCACAGTGCACCTGAGGCATGTATTAATGCCTAGTATACCCACAGTTGGTCGTGGATTATAGCTTACCTAAGCAATATGGAGGGATACAGTAAAGATATTGAAGGGTCTATTCTATCTCAATTTTATGTCTAAATTAATTATAATAAAGTTATAAGTCCTGATGTGTTTCTTATGTTTATGGATTAATCATTAAAGTCTTCTCATATTTTTTGCAGTCATATTATAATCACAACAATGCACTCCAGGGTGTGCGCCACCCCTGACTAACATGACACCAATGTGGTGGAAGCACTCAGCCTGTGGCCTTATGCTTTGGCCCACTCTAGGTGTGACATTATTCAGTGATGATGCATACCTGTCATGCCTCATTGCTTAATTTGTGCTTACTGATATTAATATTTGTTTGTATTTGCATTTTCTTCATGTGCATTCACACATAAAACAGATATTCAAGTAGTGCCAAAATCAAGAGATTTTGGTGTTCAGTGTGATCTCATTAACATACCTTATCCGATATATGAGTATGTATCTGATGATGATGACAGTTCAAGTGAAACAATGGAGATGGAAGAGTCAGATAATAAATTTGAGATAGCGCACAATCCTGACTATGTACCATCTTCACCTTCTGAATCAGACAATGATGACATTGACATAGACCAGGAGGAATGTGACATGTCAACCACAGTCAATCCCAATGTGAGTCCAAACACTGATAAGAAATATATTATTTTTAATGGAGCTCTAAAGCTGCTTTTACAGTGATGCCACTGTGCAGACTGTGGTCATCAGGATATGACATTTGTACAGAAGACAATAGGAACTATGCTTGTCCTTACATTAAGATGTTATGCTTGTTTGGCAGTGAATGTTTGGCAAAGTCAACCATTTTGTGGAAGAATTCCAGCTAGCAACCTTCAGCAGGCATTCTATTTTCTGAAGCCAAAGCAACAAAAGTATTAAGAGTACTCCAACACCTTGGTGTTTTTTGCTATACACTACAGACATTCTTCCGTCACCAATGTAAGATTCTGCTACCAGCAATCAACAGAGTTTGGCGGGAACAGAAACAGTGGTTAACTGAATCACTTGCATCTGAACAACGTGGACTTATGTGTGGGGGTGATGGAAGAGCCGACAGGCTGGGACATACTGCCAAGTACGGCACATATTCATTCATGGAACTTGTTGCTGGAATTGTATTTGCCATACAGCTAGTCCAGGTGAGCACAGTTGCAGTATGAAATTAGAATACATTACATCTTGTATCGAATTTTGTATGAGTAGTATGCATCTGACATAAACTACATTTATTGGTAGAGTAATGAGTGTGGAGGAAGTACACACATGGAGTTGGAGGGTCTGAAGAGATGTGTTACATCTGTCAATGAGTCAGATCTTTATATTGAACAATTGGTAACTGACAGGCATGCCCAGGTCGTAAAATTGGTCTGTGAAAACATGGTGAAAACTGACCATCGTTATGACATATGGCATCTAGCCAAAGGTAATTGAGAATTTATAACATGAATCCTTATATAAGTTGATTCAGACTGCAAACCATGGCTTGAGTGATGTCATGGAAAGCAAAATACAATAGTACATCCCCACTTTCATGTATGTATATATGAGATGTATGGAGGGGGGATGGTGGAGGCACACACGACTGGCCGTAACAGCAAAAATTTGGTATAAAATGAGTATCACTCAAAGGCTAACCATGTGCTAACTTAGTTGCCGGACCACTGGCACTGAGGGTTGAGGTGATGGACACCACACATTGCACCACGCCAGCACCCGTGGTTGGGAGCGACCTCAGGTGCTGGAGGGTCAGCCGGAGGAAGGATGATTGAGCATCACGTGGACTGCTTTCCTCCAGTGCATGCGGGACAAGGAATGCTGTGGTTGCACTGGCTTCTGTCGGTGGCTGGGGGGGCGATTCATAATGTGGTTAAGATGTGGGGCAGTACAGATAATGTCAGATATGCCGTGTGTGGATACGTGCACAACAGCATCATTGACATAATTGCATGCCCGCACAAAGGTGGGAGGTCACGTTGAAAAATCATCTGTGTAAACAATGATGGCTGATTCAGTGGTGCTGCACTAGATGCACCCCAGATTCCTCCCCCGGTGTCTGTCCCCTGGCCTTCCGTGTGAAGCGGTGTAAGTTCCCACCACAATGTGGCTGGGGAGGGGGGAAGGCATAGGGGTGAAGAGCTCTGGCTGTGGCTAGGACATGGCTGCAGCTACAGTTGGATGGGGTGGGAAACATAGGTACAACCCCCCCCCCCAGCAGAGAAGAATAAAGGAATAAACAAAACAAAAAAATGTGTGCTAACTTGATTACCTTCTCTGATGTAAAAACACATATTGCAGAGAAATCTTAAAAAAAGATAAAAAATGTTTTTGCTTTTTTTTTTCATCACAGCGGAATAAATTAGGACATTGTACAATCGCAATATCACATGCGAGGATGTGATATGTGTCAAGATTTATCCATGACTATTGTAGATAAATAACCCTACATACAGTCTACTGAGAAAACAACCACATCAGATGTGGGTAAATCATGCCATGACATGTATCCTGTCTTGGGGTATTGCTTAACAATTTGTTTTTTTTTTCTTTTCCCCCTGACTCAAGGTCAGCTAGACATCCTAACTGTCATCTCTGCCCACATCCTGATATCAGGCCGACTTTCCAGAGTATTTCAGTGCAATGATATGTTGATTCAGCATTGGTGTGCCATCCCGCAGCCAATGCTAGAGGTGTGCCATGCACCAGCATCTGGTGAACAACCTCCCTGATCAAGTCGAGCTGTCATTGGGATGCTTTAGCCTTCTCATTCCCTGCCATCACACTATGGTCCAAGCCCAGTCCTGAGCTCGAGCTGGCAGCGTGTAGTGAAGTTCGGTGTACAGAACTTCATCCCTCAATGCCACTGGGCCAATTCATTATTATATTTTACATAACATTGAGGTTGATGTCAAATTATATTCTTCTATCTCCAATATTAAAATGTTGTCATGAACTAATTGAACTATGAAACTAGCTGCAAAATGCATATGATTGAATCATAAACTATTTGTAATTAAATTAACAATGATTCACTGTGAAATTGTTTTCAGGAATTAAGAAGAAATTACTAGTTATGTCCAGCAAAAAATCTACAGAAGAGCTGAGACCATGGGTATCCAGTGTTGTTAATCACCTATACTGGTCAGCTGGGTCTATCCCATTAGGTGCTGATGACTTTGTAGTAGCTAAGTAGCATTCTGTTGCCACACATGTGCAAGACATCCACACCCACAAAAATCCATTGTTCATAAACTGCTGTCACAATGATCTAACCAGAAGACAGCAACAGAAGCCATGGCTAGCACCTTGTAAATGCATGTTCTCATAACAACTCATTTTCAGTGGGCGTTTCTAAGTTGTATTGGTAACCTCCTAAAAAATTTTTTGTACCTTTGTGTCACAGCTTCGAATGCCACTGTACAGTTCGAAGAATATGTAGCAGGGACGAGATTATGTAATGATATAAGGCATTTATCTGGCAAATACCAGACATCCGAAAAAGAGGCTTTTCTTAGCCATCTAAATCAATTTGCACATAAGATGATTGTCTTTTCATTCAATGGAATGAAGTGCTGGTACACACACTGCAGCTGTCATGATTATTATAAATACAGTATTGAAATGTGAAAGGAATATAGAGAATACTGGATGGGCAGCTATGCAGAACCACTGTGTTCTGCCACAGAGAGATTCTGATTCCCTCTGTCCTACAGAGCGAAGCTTGATAAATCCATGGGAATCAGTACCACAAAGTGGCAGAACACACTGGTTGTGCATAGAGTTGCTCATCCTATATTTTTTATAGTGTATAGTACTGTGTGAAATATCTGTGCATGACTTCTTTTACTTTCAAAATGAAACTGACTCAAGCAGTCACTACAGGTTTCAGAATGCTGTTCTACCACAGTAGGGTAGAATCACATTCCATGACCTTGGAACTGTGGTACAACAGCATTTTGAAAGGGTTTAGAATACAATACGGAACAGCACTCCACTATACACTATAAAATGTTACATTCACACTCATGTCCAAAAGTGTATAAACTTGTTCAGAAGTCATTGTTTGAAAATTTGTTACTTACAAAAATATAGCAAGTGTGGTGGGGTGGAGTATAAAATCATGAATTCCAACATGCATGTCAAGCTCATAAACAATGTTATTCAATTAGTGTTGAAAGGGAAGGCACTAAGGCAATAATATCATTGAGCCCATATTAAGATGATCATTTACCAATATCGGTACCATGGGCAAGTGTTATTTCTAAATGACATATGTTGTTATTTTTAAATTATACTCCTCTATCTCATATTTAAAATTTGAGCACAGAATGTAGAGAAATTGTTATTAATCTCTGAAAACATGCAATGTACTTAATGACATGTGCATTTCATGTTTTGTTTCGTAGAACAATCCTCGCAGCAATGCACTACAATGAGAATACTCATAGAGAGCAGGTGGTTTGCAAAGATGGAACAAAGAAATACTCGATTCACTACCCTAAATTCAAAAAGGGAGGCTATGTTGTGCACGGAGTGCCATGTGCATCGACCCATGGCAAGTTAAATCATACTTGGCAACCATGAAACAGTGTTTTTGAGTATGCTGATATTGTAACCGCATTTGGTGGTGATGTAATTAAGCAATATACCCCTCTAGGGTGTGGGTATACTGTTGGATTTACCACACCAGAATTGGTAAAGCCACCAGTATACCCACTCCCTAGAGGAGTATATTGCTATTATGCAATGTTTCTTTTTTTGTTTTGTTACATAAAAAATTGTTTTTTTGTGGGGGGTGTGGGATGGGCGCTTTTATATATTTTTATTGGATTTATTCTTCCACTAGAAACAAATAGTCCTATGTTGCTAGGGTGTTAAGGGGTGGTAGTATGGCATAGAGGTGAGAATTACTATTCTTATAGGACACTGGAGGATATATCATGGTGAAAATGTGCCAGCCAACCAATCAGGATGCAGGATTTGGGCCATTTCATTTACCCCATTGTATAATCAGTTGTACACAATAGGTAGTGGATTATATATCTGAATATGGTTAAATTAAGCAGTAAGACATGACGGAGGCTTTTATGGTGGAATAGCTGAGTGCTTACACCACCTGAGAAGGGCTGTTAACCCAACAAAAAGCACCCCCTGGAGTGCCTTATTGTGATTATGAAATGGGTCATTTTTTTGTAAAGTTTGTACAGTTTTCAACATATTACATTCAGCTAGACAAACGTGTGTGTGTGTGTGAACACACTCCCCCACCCTCCACACCAGTGCAGTGTGGCTACTTGCAGTGATAGTTTCTGATTTCTGACTAATTTTTGTTTCTGTTTTTATGTTTGAGTAGAAGGTGTGGTAACCATGTTCTTACATTCCCTTCCCCTTTTGAGAGACATAGTAACTGTAAACCTTGATTCTGCCTCTAATTCATAATGTTACACTCACATTTGTTCATGCCGTACCTATTTTCCGGGTGCAATCTGGGAGTACTAGGAAGTTAAGTTGCTACCCATCACACTTCCCATCCTCTACCAGTGTGCCCTTTCCACCACCCTCCCCTTTTCTCTTCTCCTTTGGTACTGTAACCCCAAATGATGTCCGAAGTGCCATTCTCACCATTAACCCCTCTATATAATTGCTTCCCATGACGGCCTTGATGCAAAACACATCTCACTCTTTGCCTCGGCCATTGCCTACCAGCTCTCAATAATCCTAAATCTCTCATTCTCTATTGCCTCTCTTCTCTCTTCATAGAAACATGCAGTGCTCCTCTGTCTACCCAAAAGGGGTGACCCCTTCTCCCCTGGCAACTATCACCCCATTTCTCTTCTCCCTCCCATTGCCAAGATTCAAGTACACATCGTCCTCTCCCAACTCACCTGTTTTCTATTTGACACATAATTTTTCACCCCTTTCCAGTATTTTTCCAGGTAAAAACACTCAACCACATCCTCTCTCCTGTGGCTCACAGACTCCATCCTAACTGGCCTACCATATTGGCAGAACCCAGTCAGTTAAGATCTTGGATGCAACTTCTCCTCCCTACCCGATTAGCACTGGCATCACCCAGGTGTCTGTATTACGGTTCCTATAATTCTCCATCTTCTTAAACAACATTCCTTTAATTCAACCAAGTATGATTACCACATGCATCACCAGCTGTGGTATCCATGTCAGAGACAATCCTAACCCCTCTTTTGTACAACACAATGGATGTGCATATTTGCTCAAACAATATTCTATATTATAATCCCAAATTATTCATTGACTTTAATCAAACATATTAATGTGTCTAAATAACATATAATTCTTCTTACAGAATACAACTCGGTACTGGACTTCACATGTAACCAGCCACCTGGGTCGGAGTCAGTTCTGATGGGAGACTTCAATATAAACTGGTTTGCACCTGAAAATCAGAGCATTAAGGATGCCATCTCTGCTTTAAATTTCTTACAGCTGGATGACTCCCCAACTAGATCCAATTACAAAACGGGGACTAAAAGCCTTTTGGACTGGGTCCTAACCAGTCATCCAGACCGCATTACTAACACCACTGTCCTCCCGGATACGTTCAGTGATCATTCCCCTGTCATCTGCATACGGACAAACAAATTTTGCAAATCACCACCACGGACAATTACCAGCAGAGTCCTTGCCCAGGGTCACCTGGAACCTCTTAAATCCCTCCTTAGAGTGCAAGACTGGTCTCCAACATACAGAGCAAAGGATGTTGACACAGCACTCAAACACTTCATCAACACCTATAATTCTGCCTGCAACTCTCACACACCCCTAACAACACACAAAATCAGAGGCCCTTGCAACCACTGGCTCTCTGTAGAACTCCTAGCTCACATGAAAACAAGGGACCACCTCTGGCACCATGCCCAAGCCACTGGCACACAATCTGACATCCAGAACTACAAAAGAGCGTGAAATGACTGCACCAGGTCCATCCATCTAGCAAAAATTAAACACTATCAGGAAGTACTTACTGATACCTGGGGCAAAGGAAAAGCTTTCTGGGATAATATTAAAACCTTGAAATCGCCACCTACCATACTGGACTTAAGTGGGATCACTACCCTTGACCCTGTAACTATTGCAAATACTTTCAATAATGCATTTGCGGACCTCAGCAGTGTTCTCCCACTGAACTTTTTTGTTGCAGATGTCACCTTGCCCACTTCTGATAGCACTCCCACACCTACTAGCCATCCCCAATTCTACTTTAAAGTTATCTCACTGCAAGAAGTCCGTAAATACATCCTCAAGGCAACTGGTAAATCTAGACACAGCGGAGATTCCCTCGATCTTAAACTGTTGTCCCTCACACTAGAGGAAGTGCTAGTGCCTCTTACCTGGATTTTTAATCTCTCACTTAGCCTTGCCCAGTTTCCCAAGAGATGGAAATCAGCCATGGTAACACTGGTACACAAACATGGTGACAGGTCTCTCCACGTGAACTACCAGCGCATCTCCATACTTCCGCCCCTCTCCAAGGCACTTGAATGCATTGTAGCCGACCAGCTTACAGATTATCTTGATAAACATAAGATCCAATGTACCCAACAACATGGATCCAGAAAAGGACACATCACCTCCTCAGCTCTCATGGAATTCACTGGTTTCATACACAAATCTCTGGACCATGGACAGATAGTTGGGGCTGCATTTATCGACCTGACAAAAGCATTAGACATGGTCCATCACCTCCTACTACTGGAAAAGCTAAACAACACTGGAATTTCCACTAACTCTAATGCCTGGTTTAAAAGCTATCTGGAGAACGCATTCAACAAGTCAAAATTGCCGATGTCATCTCGGACTCTAAACCAGTTCGCTCAGGTGTCCCACGGAGGTGCCAACATATGTTGAATGGCTTCAGGAGTTACTTGCAAATCTCAGAACTGAAAGGACTATTGCCAGTTTATCTAACAAACTTAAGAAGTTTCTATAAAATCTGGGGACCACTACAGGCTCTCTATGCACTTCAAGGTTAAGCATTAATAGGTTATATTCATAGGGATAGTGCTAGAGATGCACAATGGCGCGGGTTGTTTAGGGTGGGAGTGGGGTAGGGTGGATGGGAGGGTGAGGGGAGAGCGAATCACTTCATACTCTATACATGCTGTATATGGACATTTTATCCATTGTCTTGATTCGCTCTTTGTACGGGAAAATTAATAAAGTTTGAATTGAAAAAAAAGAACTCCGAGATGGCAAAACACACTGGCTGTGCATCGAGCTGTTCATCCTGTATTTTTATAGTGTATAGTACTGCATGAAATACGTGTGCATGAGTTATTTTGCTCTCAAAATGAAATGGATTCATGCAGTCACTAGAGGTTCCAGAATGCTGTTTTTCCACAGTAGGGTAGAATCACATTCCATGACTTTTGAACTGTGGTAGAACAGCATTTTGAAAGGGATGGAATTCTATACAGAACAGCACTATAGTGTATAGTGGACTGTTGTTCTGTATAGACTCCCATCCCCTTCAAAATGCTGTCCTACCACAGATCAAAAGTCATGGAATGTGATTCTACCCTACTGTGGTAGAACAGCAATCTAGAACCTCTAGAGACTGCGTGAGTCAGTTTCATTTTGAAAGCAAATTTCACACAGTGCTATACACTGTAAAAAATACAGGATAAACAACTCTATGTACAACCAGTGTGTTTTGCCACCTCGGGGTTCTGATTCCCATGGACCTCTCGAGCTTCACTCTCGAAGTCAGAGAGAATCAGAACCACTCTGTGGCACAATACACTGATTCTGCATAGTTGCCCATTCAGTATTCTTTATATACTATAAACTATACTCAGTGTTGTTTACATGATTTTATATAATCCAATTACATCGCAATACTGAAGGAAGTTTTTTACGCATGTGGTCACTCCAGTCACTCCCATTCCTCCAGCTGAGCCATCCACTTCCGGCTACCCCCCCCACCATGTCCCTCCAGACCAACTTGTCAGCTACCCCTGGAACTACTACTCCCTATGATGGCCCAACTTCCACCTTCCCTCTCCCAACATCAGTTATCATGTCCTCTCACTCCACATACACTTGCTGGTCTCCCAGGTCTATCCCCTTCCCTCCTACCGAATTCATGCCCTCCCTGTTCAGCCCCCCACTGTTCCCACCTTCACTACCAGCTCAACCTGAAACATAGATGCCCCTGCTATCCCCCTCACTGCCGGTCATGATCTCCCACTACTCACTTCTGATAGCTCCCTCTACACACACTGTATCCCCTCACAATTCACCTACCCCTTCATCCCTATAGCAATGCCAACAGCACCTTCTGTCTCCAGCTTGCTCTGTTGCCAACTACCACCCTTACTCCTCCTGTTAATCTGGCCCCCCATCCTGCTACATCTTCCAATCACCACCTTATACACCCCTGCTGGGCTTGCTGTGCCTCCAGCCCCCATGCATGGTATTATCATGCTCAAAGCCTCTGTTTCCCCAGACAATGTGCCCCTCTTACCCTTATGTGGATCTGCTGTCCCTCTGCTCCCACCATTTTTAGAGCTGTTTGCCCCCTGCTCTCAGTCATTCTCCTGCATTTTAGACTCATCTCAAATTCAGACCCCCACACACTTGAGATCCCCGGCCCTCCCCGTGTACCTTCTCCCACTCCACCTTTTCTTATCAGATCATCAAATCCCAGTATAGCTGTTGCACCCAAATGTAGCCACCACAAATCCCCCCACACACAAATCCAGGGCAACCCCCCACCCCACCCCCACCCAGCATCATCCTTATCATCTCCACCTCCTCCCTTAACTGTGCCAGTTGACGGTACACCAGTCATCCCCCCATCTTCCAGGTAATTTTTTTTCTACTATCATAAGTTTTACTTTAGTAAACGTAATTTGTGTACAATGTCCAACCTACATACATGGAACAACATATGGTGTATCACTTGTCCTATGCCACACAGGCATACTTTTAACTGCTTGATTAATTTACATGCAGCCACATTAAGCTTATATGGAAATGATGTCTAGAAATGATACAGACAGATTGTTTATACTTTGAACTGCATTTTATTCATACATTATTATAATACAAACTTTACTTTGGAAAAATGAATCTCAACTGGTCTTTCGTATCTCACCATAACATAAGGTGAGCAGATAAGTAAGTGGCAAAAAAACCAGAACAAAACACTTACATTTTAGAATGTCAAACAGAATACTAGCTCAAGTCATGAAACACATTGTTAGTGGATATTAATGACATGAGCATCAAATGTTGAGTGCAAAGTCATCAATAGTTGAATTGAGATATGCACATAATACATTACGAATTTTTATGTAATTCTGTGTTAAATTTCAGGGTATTGGAATCCACAATATTCTGGAGATTGAAAGGTATTTTGAATATGTGCAACCACACAGGAAGGGATAGGGATGCGTACATGTCTGCTCAAGTAGCCCCAGCACCATCTTACAAATTGCCGATTGGCCATGTACCAGTATCATCTGAAAAAGAGAACAACATTTCCTGAGACAGTATATTAATTAAGTGATAAGGCATGACAAGGGGTGTGATATGCTATGATAACTGCCTAATTAGGGAGTTTTGAATCACAAGGCATTACCACATCATAACACACAGCATGCAGTACCTGATTTAGATTATGAAATATGTTATCACATCTTAGATAATGCTGAAAATAAAACTCGCTTCCTAATTGGCTCAAACACCCTCCCACCTGGGCTGTTATTTCTTAACAACGCCCACTCAGAAAAAGTGCCAGCTCGATCATTCGGAACTGAAATTTGCCACCCGCCATTTTATTATCCACTTACTGAGACAGCAGTCGCGACCCGAACCCCACCATACTCCTAAACTAAAATGCCACCGACAGCTCGATATGGCCTCCAAAACTCACTTTCTTCCTCAACACCACCGGAAAAAAACCCCAAACATTCATTTTTAAATAATTACATTCCCAGCTCGCTCCACCTCTCGTAATGTCAACCTCCCACTCTTCCATGTTCTATTTCCCTTCTGTTGTGCTCCCTGTGAAATGTTTCCTCACTGTTAAACCCATCTACGTACTTCTGCCACACTTCTAAAGCATATCACATAAAACTGAAGTACCTGTCACAAAAAATTACCAGCATACATTTCTCCCGTTCTCAATTTTCAATCGGGATGTATGTGTGTGTGTGTGTGTGTGTGTGTGTGTGTGTGTGTGAGAAACATGAAGCAGGAGGGCAATCTAATTCGAAACAGCATAAAAAAAATACACAGCAGTGACCTCCTGTGGTGATTCCAAAACTTCACACTATAAGAACTACTTTACATCAAATATTATTTCTACTTCGATTTTACTTATTTTTTATATATAATTTTTTTCTTATATATTCTTCCCGTAAATACCATCTCTAACCCATTATCTAAGTGTAATAATACCCTCCAGGGTGGGCCTTATGGGATACAACAGACCTTCCAGGGGCTATAAGGCCCTCTGCCTGCAGCGAAGGGCCTCATTACGCCCCTGGGTGGTCCGTTATATCCCAATAATGCCCACCCTGTTGGGTATTATTACTTACATAACACACAGCCTGCAGTGCCTGATTTACATTATGAAGTAAGTCTTTTAAGTAATACTGCATGTTCAAGGGATACATTGCCATAGAGAATAATCGATGGCCTCCCATAGGTAAAAAACAGGTTACCTCATCGAGTGGTTGCCTAGGTGACATTATTAACCTAGATAGGTTACAGATGGAAGGCCATCAATTGTTTCCTACAGTGTATTTTAAAATGCTGCTGGAGTTTGAGTTTGTGGTGAAGTTTCCTGGCAACCTCGGTTTTTCTTTTTTAAATAGTTACTGTTGCTTTTTTTGAAATGACAGGATGCAGTAACAGCTTCACTCGACTTGTGTTCTAAATTGTTATGCTGCACTTGCTATGTACCTAGTGCAGCATAACAGCTAGAATGGCTGATTGCAGTGCAGCATAACAGCCTTTAGAAACACTTAGATTTGTATTGCTAACAGCATTCTAAAATACACTACAGTATGTTAATTTTTATTTTTATTTATTGTGATATTCAGAAAGACCTTTGAGTCAGAGACTCATTTACAAAGGTTCCACGTCATACATAAATTGAAACAGGGACGGGACTTATGATACAGAGAATACAGTACATAACAAAGTAACAATTATAATCAAAAACAGGTTACATGTTGTTTCATGGAGGTTTAACAGAGATTTAGATACTTTAGCACAGCCAGGGGGAAGGAAAAGACAGAGAGACTCTGTAGGAGGCTGATTGTCATGTTACGTAAATGCATTATTTTTGAACATTGACCTGCTAAATAGATTGTTTGAAAGGAGGCAGTGGCAGATCAGGTATCAAGGGCAGTCACATAAATTTGAAGCCTGCAGGTATTCCCTTAGCTTTGATTTGTATGGGCCCGGCCTTATTTCATCAGTTATATGGATAGGGAGGGAGTTTGTCCAGGAAGGGGCCCTGAAACTGAAAGTGCGTTGGTATTGGGAGGTCCGGCCATGGGGTACCCATAGTAGCCGCTTGCTTGTGCTACGGGTTGTTTTGCCAGGTGGAGTTGGGCAGATAATTTGGTGCAGAGAGGGTGGGGTGAGGCCGAATAGTACCTTTTTGGTCATAAGGCACGTGTGGTACCTGATTCTGCTATCCAGGTTTAGCCAGTTTGTGCTGCTGTAGAGGGAGCAGGAGTGAGTGAAACGATCACATCCTAGGATGAGGTGGCAGGCTTTGTTGAGCACAAGCCGGAGTTTACTTAGGGTTTTTGGGGGTGTGGCACTGTATATTAGGATGCCGTAGTCTAGCAGGGAGAGGACCGAGGAGTTTACGGTAAGCTGTAGTGCTTCAGGGGTGAGGCAGTGTTTGTACTGGTAGAGTACACCAAGTCTGGAGCTAAGGGCGGTTGTTAGGTGTAGGATATGTTGATTAAAGCTGAGGATGGGGTCTAGTGTGATCCCTAAGTATTTAAAGTTGTATACTTGTTCTAGGGGGGTCTGATTTGTAGTGAGAAATTTGGGTCACAGGTTTTTGAGTGGGTTCCGAGGGTTGGCGAATATCATGACTTTAGTCTTATTATAGTTGATAATAAGACACTGGGCAGTGAGCCAGTCTTCGATTTCATGGAAGGAGTGCTAGAGAGTTTGGTGGAGTTTAAGGGGGGCTGGGTTGGAGGCGAACAGGACTGCGTCATCCGCGTAAAGGAGCAGATTTCCGGGGCATGCGGATGGGAGGGAGTTGAGGTACATGCTGAAAAGTAGGGGGCCAAGTATGGAGCCCTGTGGGACACCGGATTGGATAGGGAGGCGAGGTGATAGGACAGGGCCTACCTTGACTGACTGCGTTCTATCAGAGAGATAACTGGAGAACCATTTTAGGGTATCATCGGAGAAACCCATATTAGCCAGGGTGTTTAGTAGGAGGGCATGGTTTACTGTGTCAAATGCTTTAGATAGGTCCACAAAGATGGCACCCGTGAGGTGGCCGTGGTCCAGGGCTGAGTGGACATGTGAGGTAAATTCAAGGAGGGCGGTAGCGGTGCTGTGGCCCTTATGAAAACCATGTTGTTGTCTGGATAGGAGGTTATATTTATTTAGGTGTTCAGTGAGTTGGTCGGCGACTATGTGTTCTAGTGCCTTTGACGGGGGTAGGATAGAGATGGGGCGGTAGTTATCTGTGGAAGTTCGGTCACCACTTTAATGGATAGGTGTGATATAGGCCGATTTCCAGTGGGTGGGGAATTTCTCCTGGCAGAGGGAGCGATTGAGAATGTGGGTGAGAGGGGTCAGAACTTCCTGGAGGGTGAGACAGACAAGTCTATAGTCTAGGGAGTCGTGGCTGTAGTGGTTTTTGTTTAAAGCTTTAGTAAGATAGGGTTTCGCAGTCTCCGGTGTAATGACTCGTAGGTAGAAAGGCGCCGCAAGTGGGGGGGGGGATGGTACGGTCCGGCAGGGGGTCGAAGAAGTTCACCACCTAAGGGTGCAGTGTGACACAGGATGCAGGCAATTGTCATATTGCCTCAATTGAGTGATTACCTTTATGTCAATGTACCCCATGGTAATTAATTATTTAAATTAAAAAAATGAATATAAAAGAAAACTTATAAGTATACTGTTGATAGTGTCTTCATCATTTACATATAGCTTTTCAACAAAAAGTTGTTAAAGTAACAGATTAAGAATGCTGCTTCGAATTCAGATTGCATCAATCCAGACATTCAGCAATGATATGGAATGCAATCCTGTCAGGAATAATCCGTGTGCGGTGGTGATCAGACTGTACATGACCGTGTCACAGGACTTAATGCAAGACTGTTTGAATTCTGACAACAAATTGGATTGAATCATGTCAGAGATCTTGTTCATAATGTTGATATATTTCATTCATTATTTTAATAATATGGCTTTCAACTCGGTCGTTGCGCTGTGATAACAGCCTAGCAGAAAGCAGCTCTCAGTAAATCAGAATTAAGCATTATTTATACGCATTTCATAATATAGATTATAAAAATGGTCTGAGAAGTGGAGGTTTAATGATTGGCTGCACGCATCTTAGTTGTGGTAGTGGTAAGTTGGTCAACTTCTAGGAGCGAGTGGCACAAGGTTACGTCTTGTGATGCATCACACTACTAGATGGTGAGTAACATATCATGCGCATAAACCATGGTCATGCATCACTACTTAATTCGTCACCACTCCAGTTAAGACAGTCACATTATCAAGAAATTTAGCATACCTGTGGCACTTTACTGTATGAATTCATACTGAGAATCACAGTTAAAACACAGGTGCTAAATCACTTACCCACAGAAGCAAAAACAAGGAATGCATTCAATATGCATACAGGAGTGAATGGATGGAGGTGTTACGATAGAAGGGGTGATAGAAGATAGCAGAGAAGCAGGGAACATTATGGTGGATAGAGGAGACAAAGTAGGCAGAGCAGAAGTTGAGGGGGGTGCACCTGTGGGAAAGAAGGAAGTGGATAATAGTGAGATTTTGTTGAGGTAGGAGGGGACAGGTCAGGTAGGTAAGTGGGTGGAAAAGGAGGATGGAGGTGCAGGGGGTAGGATGGAGATACAAATGAGATGGACTCAATGGATAGGTACATAGATAATAGGATGGTGGCAGAAATGAGAAAGGATAAGGGGTGGGGGTATTGGTGCTATGGGATTCCATGCTAAAAAGTGAGCAAATGATGCAGCAGGGGTGAAAGGCACCATCACATATGTGTGGATTCAATACCTGGATTAATATTTGGGCAGGGTGGGGGCAGTCAATTCTTAACTGCATAAGGATGGATAGGATGTACCTCATCTTGTGGTGCACGTGGATACATTTGAGCTGATGTGAAAAATGGTGTCAATGTACATGGGCACATCACAGCAAAGGTGAATTTAAAGTAGGTGGGGGGGAAGAGAGGTCTGCTGGCAGGCAGGGATCCCATGGATGTGAGCCATACAAGATTTACACCAAATGTAAAAGAGACAGAATCCGTTTCAAATGTCATATGAAGTCAGATGTACTCACTCGTTTATAGGTGCATTATCCTGGGCTCCATACTGCTGCCTATATGCAAAGTAAGAAGTTTGTAGAACCCAGATATCTAGGCAAACACTGGAAAAGCCAGGATGAGAAGTGATGCATCCATATGCTGCAGAGCGGTGAAGCACCTCCGCAATCTCTCTGCAATACACTGATTCAACCTGAGTTGGCAGTGAGTGACAAAGTGTGCATGAGCACCTGGAGATACATAATTAGTAATGATATAGGTTAGCAACATAAGAAAAGTAGAAATACTTTAACAGATGAAATAACACAAGCAGAGAATTTAGACACTGATCTAACCAGATGCAGTAGCTGTACAACTGCAAATAAACTGTATGCAATGTATTGGCAAAAAAACATGCATTTTGATTTGTTGCTGGCCATGCATTAGAAGTGTCTAATGCATGGCCACAACTATAAACAGCATCCATAATATAAAAAAAAAATTTAATAAGCGCAATACCACACTACGGTGGTGCACATATGACAGTTCTAATACATGACTAGAGGGCTAAAATCACTCAGGCTATGGCCTTCTGCATCACTACGCACCTCGCCGTGCATTGGAAATGTGTCATGCACACCCATTCCTGTCAGGTTGCATGCATACCACATGACCAAGGTTTAGAACAACAGTAACTCAAAAACCCATTAGGGTGTCATCTACCGCGAGGCACAACTGGTTGACATATAGACCCATTGGAGGTGATTAACTGAATGTCAATATAAATCATTGGAGTACATTGTTTGTACTCCAATGATGGGCCACAATGCCCTTATCTGCTGACAACATCTATGTATCTATAAAAAGTTACTCCAATAGAAAAGGGTTTAGCACGGTCCTTTTGTGCAACACAAATAACGCCGAACTAAACCTGACTTACTCCATGCAATCTTAACGGCTGCAGAAGGTAATGCAGCTACCTAAGCAGCTGGCCATTGGGGGAGTACATCCATACCCTGTGGTCTCTGGCACCGGCCTCACCAATAACTGGTCTGTTCTTTAATGTATAGTATCCCTGGTGCTAGTGGCTCCACCCCTCCTCCAATTACTTGCATGTTCTGTAATACATAGATCCCTGAAAGCACTGTGGCCCCACCATGATCCCAGCCCATGCTTAACACAGTTAGCTTCCTGGTGCAGGTGCTAACCCTCTTCTTTCTCTGATCCCAACCCCTATGCACATCCGTGGTGCCCCAGGTGCATATGGTGATCAACACAGCTTACCTCACACCTCCTCGGCTGGTCGCCATATGTAGAGTCAGGAAGTGCACCTCTTATTTATAGTATAGGGTGATGCACCCTGTCATATAAATAACAGGAGCAGTCACTGACTGTACATAAGGTGTCTGGCTGAGGATATGTCAGGTGGCCAGTCACTGTATGCACATGCAATACCACCGCTGTGGATAGGGTGAGTGGGTGGAGGTGCCTGGTGTCACGAGGAGAACCACTGGACACCATGGAGGGTTGTGTGTACATCGGGGCTGGAATCAGAGTGGGGGGTGGCACCACTAGCTTCAGGGCTGACTGTATTTAACCAGGGTCTGGAATCAAAGGGAGGGAGTTACCACTAGCACCGGGGATAACTGTATTTCAGTAGGGGCTGGGATTGGAGGAGGGGAAGGCACAACTAGCAAAAGGGATGACTGTATTTAAGCAGGAACAGGGATCAGAGGGGAGAGTGATTAGCACTAGCACCAGGGATAACTGTGTTTTAGCAGGGGCTGGAATCAGAGGGAGAGGGACACCACTAGCACTAGGGATAAATGTGTTTCAGCAGGTGCTGGGATTGGAGCAAAGGGTTTACCACTGGTGCCAGTGACTAACTGTGTTTCAGCAGAGGCTGGGATCAGATGTAGGGGATATCACTAGCACCAGGGATACAGTGTATTATAGAATGGGCCGACAATCAGCAGGGGGTGGACCACTAACCCCAGGGATACTATACATTAAAGAATTGGATGGCGATTGGTGAAGGGGGGAACCACTAGCACCAGGGATAGGTATACATGTCTAGGATCTGGCAATTGAAGTGTGGTGCCATGCTAAACTACCTCGCTACCCATGCAAATGAGCCCAAAATGGGCATGCAAAAGGTCCCTTAGTGCTTTGCATACCCAATGGGCTCATTTGCATGGGTCCCTTTCAATATTTGAAATTACACTCCAGCATTATCCATTCTGGCGATGTACTCTGTGAATCCTGTTGGGCAAGCACTAAGTGGCTTAGCACTGTGCCAACATGGCCCTATATTCCATCAGCTAGCTATGATGTGCTAGTCTACTGAATATAGCATGTTCCGGCACCAAGGCAAGTGCAAGGCGCAGCACAAATTTTGACACTGCGCTTTGTGCCTATTTGAATATTGGGGCTGTACTATATAAGGTGATGTTTCTTGCATGAATGGATATAGTTTCTATCATGCTTTTATTTAGTTTATGATACATTAGTTAAGGTATTTATTGTTCAGGCACTCAGAGCCCTGGAGGGGGCGTTTTGTAAAAATCAAATAAACAAATAAACGAATAAGTATATAAATGCTTCAACTTCCTTACTGAAAGAGGATCTCAAGTTTATCACTTCATAAAGGGAACAATGATGCATTCCACTGCTCAAATTGGCAATTAAACATAAGGAACTCTGAAAAAGCACATCCAATGTGGAAAGATTAGTTGCTGGTGCTTTTGCATAAATTATATTCTCATAATCCAGTAAGAGTACAAAAGTACACTGGACCAAGAAAAACATTAATGATTGATGAAAATGGCACCTAATTTTAAAAGAAATCCAACTGTTTTACCCAATCTCTTAACAAAATCCTCTATATGAATTTTAAAATTATGACTATTGAACAACCATATGCCTTAATTGAAATAACTAACCAAATCCAGTGTTGTGCTGAGTAGTGTTCAGACTGATACATCAGGATGAATCCCAACACTCCCTTACGAAACAGCATAACATTATGTATTTCAGAGTTAAGGAACAGTCTGCCTTCCATCAGATAGAATTGTAACTGATCAAAAGCAGATGGTAATTCTTTCTACAGGCTTATCAGCTGATATCTCAAGTTCAGTTTAAGGATGTAGTACATAAGAACTGGATTGCAATGGATTGGTGCTTAGATACTTGAACAGATGATATAACACCTTATTAGAACTTGATGTTTTGGCCTTTCTCTGTATCCCAACTTTGGTAGAATGCTTAGCTGAGTAGGACTGAAGGTCTCAAAAAGAAATGTAATTACTGGTATGATTACCTCCTACAACTCTGGAGAGTGTGGCCAGTAGCACACAGGAGAGGAAAACCCCCCTTGGGGGAAACCTCTGGGGACCCATGGCTACTGGCCTGCCCATCCTCTGAGCATACTAAAGGAGAGTAATCTTAATTTAACAATATGAAGTTGTCGGCTAATCTGAATCCCAGCTGGTAGAAGATCTTGAGTTTGTTTGCAAGCAGGCAATCCTGGATTTGAGTTACTAATGTTGAGTGTCCAGCAAGAAGATGGTAGCATATCCTGTTAAAGAAATCCCAATCCAATAACCATAAATGTATATGGTAAGAAGTTTGATACAAGGTAAATTCGATCAACCGTTGAGAAAATAGTCACATCTTAGAAGGACGAGTGTAGAACTAGTTGAAGAGCAATCCAGACAGTGAAGAATTCCTTTCCAAAGGAGGAACCATGAGTGAAGAGCTATTTTCTTGCAAGACAGAATAGGGAGATTGTTGGTCCATGTGCTTCGATTTGCAATTTACTGTGAAGCACTAGGCTCTTGGTGGAGAAGCGAGTAAGCTGAGTGCAGGCTTCTGAGCCATAAGAGGGCAGAGCAAACAGAAACTTCCAGGCACCATGTGGGCAAAGCATGTAAGTGTAAAGTAAGCAATATAAGCCTGATGATGGTGAGTTGGGCAAAAGCCAGGTCATTTGAGGTGAGGTGGATAGAAACCTCCATGCTCCCCTGGTGGGGCAAAGCAGGTTTCTAATGAATAAACACATGAGCCCGTAAAGGGTGAGTAGAAATAAGTCAAGCAGAAGCCAGCCCTTACGAGCAAGGTGGACAGAAACCTCCATGCCCCCTTGCATGGCGAGGCAGGTTTGAGTATGGTAGACATTTAAGACTGTTGAGGCGACTAGCAGTAAGTCGAGCAGAAGCCTGCCCTTTGCTGGGGAGGCAGATAGAAACCTCCATGCCCATTTGCAGATGAGGCAGGTTTGTAAGTATATAAGCCCATTGAAGGCAAGTAGGAGTCAATCAAGCAGAAGCCTGCCATTGGCGGGCGAGGTGGATAGAAACTTCTATGCCCCCCTTTGTGGGGCGAAGCAGGTTTGCATAGAATAAGCAGGCAAGTAGAGGAAGCCTTCTGTTTTGCAGAGCAATGTAGCCCAGTAGAGGGCGGTACAGATGTATGCTTGAGCATGAACCAGATGGGCAAAACTGCAAAGGTGAACTTATGAGGTTAGGTGTGACAAAGTCAAATAAAATGTCAAGTCCCTGATGGTCAAGGCATGGCAGACAAATGCGGTGAAGCGGAGACTGAGTTAGATGAATTGGCAACTCTTCCAGAAATGATAAGCCTCATATCACTGGAGTAGGTTAATGTCTGAGGCTGAAATTTATGTCATTGAGAATGGCTTGATGGAATAGAGTATGGCTAAGATATCCTGGCAGGATAAGGCAGCAGCAGAAAGACCCAGAACAAGCTGAAGCAAGAAGCATGGTGAGAAACATCAGTGGAACTAAGTATGCATGTCCAGTGATGTTGTCAACAGAAGCAGATGTAAGGTCCACAGCTAAGCAATCAAGAATGTCCTTGACGAGTGCAAGTCAGGTGCAAGCAGGTGAAAGGTGGGTGGCTGGCAACGCCTAGTACTTGACAACTACAACTGAAGGTGAGACATACCTGGTTGAGTCACCAAGCATGTTGTGGAAGTTGGAGCTGTAAATCAAGTGGTGCAGTGGAACCCCAAGGCTGTAGAGAAGACAATCATCCAAGGAAGTTGAAGAATCAAAGTGCACTTATGGATGTCCCGGCAGGGACCAATGCTGAAGGAGACAAGAGGATGGCAGGGTACTGAAGAAGCAGATGGTATGATGCAATAAGGTAGGCTCAGATGATGTTCAGCAGAAATAGTGATCTGATGCAGGTCAAGTTTGCCATGAATGAATGCAGAGTAAGCCAGGAGTCCACCAGAGGATGGTTGTAATAAGTAATGAGCTAGGCCCCCACGTGGGCTAGCCAGAAAACACAATCTCTGCATAGAACTGCCTGAGTAGTATAGAAGCGAGGGAGTCAATCTAGGGCTTCATGTAGGCTAGCAGGAGTGGCTGGGCCTCCACGTAGGCCCACCTGAGGTAGGCGTAAGGAGAGTGAGCCAAGCTAGGTCTCCACGTAGGCTAGCTGGACTTGCAAGACCTCCATGTAGGTCTGCCAGAGGAAGGAGAGTGAGAGTGAGTCAAGCTAGGCCTCCACATAGGCTAGCAGGAATGGCAGGACCTCCACGTAGGTCTGCCCAAAGAAGTAAGATGAGTGAGTTAGCTGAAACAGCAGAACTTGCACTTAAGGCTGCATAAGGAGAAAAGACGTGCATGATATTCAGCTGGACATTCAAATTACCAGTCTCAGAGTTCAGTGTGTAGGTTTCCAGAAGCCGTATGATGAATTACTGCAGTTTGGAATCCAGGTGAACGGCCCATGTGGCCTTCAAGGCGGAGTCAAGAAAGGAGGCCTAGAGTACTGAGCAAGAATCACTTGCAGGTAAAGGAAAGAGATGACAACTGTCCTTGAAATAGTCCACCGTTCCAGTGGACAAGTAGTAGGGGAAGTGAATTGCAACTTCCTTAACATCATGAGGCTGAAGGGAGAGTGAAGGAGCTGGGCCAAGCAGCAATGCAGGCTCGGCCGGTAGGGACTGCACTGCAGGGATAGCAAAGCTCCACTATCCCAGTCCTGCTATTAGAATGAGTAGAGGGTAGGCATGGTAGGTGGGGAAAAGAACAGCAGTCCAACCCATAGAGCTGAAGTTTATTATTGCTGACTGATGCTGAGACTAGAATACAAGAGGAGCTGTTGAGAAATGGGATTGATCCAAGGGAAAGTTTGTCCCCACTAATACTGGTGCTAAGAGTTCAAAATATCAGAAACCATTTAATCATTTGGTATCCCACTATTACTGTCTCATGAATCGTAGCTCCCAGAACTCATGGCTGCCAGGCTTCCCCTTGTGGAACTTGACCAAGGAAGGTTATGCAATCGCGAACTGTGTGGAGGCATGGAGCAGTGACTGCTAGAAGGGGAAGAGACAGACAGAGCAGCAGCAGCAAGGAACAATTGTGCACAGCCAAGCAGGGAACAGTGGCAGCAGAGAGAAGAAGAAAAGAGCAGCAGCAGCTGAGTGAGCAGCTGCAGAGTAGGGAGTGCAACGTGGCATGGAGGGAGCAGCTTCAGGAAAATCCCAAGGAAGAGAAAGAACAAGGTACAGGAAAGAGAGAAACAAGGAGGGACAGCAGGAGCAGCAAGGGAGGGGGAACACGAACAGGGACAGGACAGAGCAAGGCAGGAGGGGGAAGGGGGGGCGAGGAAGGCAAGAAAGGGCACAGGCAAAACAGAAGTCAGGGTGGAGAAGAGAGCAGCCAGACCAGCAACAGCACGCCAGCAAGTGTGACTTGCTCTAAGCAGAGCTGGCATAGCATGATGGTTCACATAAGAGATGGGGGAGGAACTATCCCCCCCATAAAACCTCAGGCTACAGCCTTTCAATTACTTGACACATACAGCTGTGGAAAAATGTTGTATACAAACCTCAGCGAACAACACCTCTCTCACCCACCCAAGATGCATCATACCCCACACAGATGTACAAGGTGCTTACTCCACCCCCATCCAAAACTATATACCATACAAGCTCAGTCAATTAAATCAGTAACACAGACACAATGATTTGTAACAATTTATCTTATTTCAAACAAATACCAGTCGGTATTCTATGGCCTATCCAAGTTTAGATGGCCATCTGCATGGTCACTACTGTCATCTGAGCTATCATCGCTTGCATCAGGAAGCTGTGGCTCGAACATGTACGGCTGCACGTTTCTCAAATTTGGCCACACAGCAATTTGATTTTGAGCAGCCTCTTCACCTTACCGGAGGAATTACTAATAAAGGTGTCAGCCTTACTAGCTTAGTCCATCGTGATTTCTCCTATGCTGCATGTTGTTTCCGCAAAGCAGTGAATGACACTCTTATTCCTTATGCCACGTCATCATGCTCAACATTGGGGATGCACACAATTGGGAACAAGGCATGAGATGTGTGGGCAGCACAGATGTTTATTTTTAAAATAAAATTACTAAATGATCACTTTTTTAAATAAATAATAATTATGCTTTTTTTCAGCACAACATGAACACTATGGAAAATTATGATCAGACCAGCGAACAAGGTACATGACAGCAGCTCTTTAAAGGTATACAAAAACATAATTCCCAATTCTCTTTTCAATTTCAATTTCAGTTTGGAAGCCTGAGCAACTCATTAGTGTATACCCAGCTCTGTAAATGAGCAGGGGATCGTAGGATATGGCAGTCCACCTGACTTACCTTAGTCCTTTAAAGAGGAAGATGCTTTTTCTGTATTAAACAAAAAACTGGAACACTGCATCCTCAGTCCTCTCTGTCACTTCTAAACATTGAAGACAATGCACAGGGACCATCTCAGGGCCCAAAGCTACATGAATGCATACAGCAGGGAGGTGCTGAAGAGCAATGGCAGAGTCTACCCTTTGTACAGTACGTTCAACATCTTCCATTAGCTCACAGTCAGGCATGCCTGACTTTGAAATTCTGCAGAGCCCTTCCAACCCAACTCATGCTGTGGCTCAGGCAGCAGAGTCCTGTCTACAGTTACATAGTGTTGCTTCTTGAATGAGTGCACCAAGTGTGTGTGTGGAGAGGGTACTCCATGGGTTCAAGCAGACCTCTTCATCTGGCTTTGTGGATTGGGCACTTAGCTACAGTACTTTTACTTCTATTTAATAATCAGCACCTATCATGATGCCCAGTGTCAGGATCACTAAGGACATTGTGAAAATAGTGTCACAAAATCTCACTAAATGTAGGAACCTGACACTGTGTGTCAGGCAAAGTTCTCTGGAGCTACTAATATTCTTTCCTCTCACAATTAACATACAGTAAGTACATTTAATTAGAAAGTGATGCTAATTTCTATCCTTTCATAGTGGTGTACTATGTTACATATACATATGTTCATATGTACTGTCTGATTTATTACGATTTATTGTTTCATTGGGGAAATTAATGCATATATTAATATTCCAGGCAGTTGTCATAATATCAACTCATGTTTCTTTTGAAAATATATTTTCTCTAACACTTATGGTCCCAGTGGTAGGAAATTGGTTGGAATCCATAGGAACTCAATTCAGGGAATGGAATTAAGAATCTGTCACAGTTCCAGGATCAAAATTGGGAAGGACTACTCCTGAGCAGGTTTTTAATATGTGGTCTAATCCGTAGATGAATTACCTAACAATGTGCTCTTTTGGAATATTGTATTAGTAGTGCAGTTCCACAAATGTGACCTGAGTTCCTCAGTCATAGAGTTATCAAGATAGCTTAAACCTGAGCATCTATAGATCTTAAAGTAATAATCGCTGTTCCCTGGGGGCAAGTTGGCATTAATAATGACGGGAAAAATCAAGTTTGCTTTTCTGCCACCTTACACTGTCATTTAGTTAGGGACCAGGGACCAGATTTTCAGTCCATTTGGGGACTAAGTCCCACTCCACAGCTGCCCATGCAGTACAAAATCTGCATTGGCAGACATTTCAATATTCAGCCCATATTCCACTTGGGCAGCAGGTGCAGTTTACGAAGGATGTTACACCTGGTCCTACCAGGTGTAGCATTCTGACACAGCTGCACCCAGAAATGGCTGCAAGCTGCCCTAAATCATGGAGCCTGTTGCAAAAGGCTTCATGTCTGAAAATCTGATATATGCGGGAAGAACTGTGGCTCCACAAGTGAAGACCCACTTGTTCAAGTTTTACCCGCATCTGCACCAGTTTTAGGGGTCTTTGACAATCTGCCCCAGATGTCTGTGGTCCCTTTAATAATCCTTCCTTTTCTACTGTATTTGCAGAGGTGTGTTCCTTGTCATAGAATACAGACTCCTTCATTATACTGGGTATGGGTGTGCTTCAATAAACAATCATTCCAATGCCAAATTCAGTCTAATGCAGTCTGACAACATTTATAGCTGGAATGCCATGGAATCCATAATTAAAGATCAGGGGCCCAATATTCAGATAGGCACAAAGTGTAGCACAAATGTGTGTGCTGTGCTTTGCAACTGCCCAGAGGTCCCAGGATGCTATATTCAGTCAGGCGCCACCTGACTGAATACAGGGCCATGTCCGGGAAGAGCTAAGTCAGGGAGTGCTGCCCCAATATGGCTCCTAAAGTTAGCCCCAGGAATTTATAGCGCTGGAGTGCTATCTGCAATTTTCAAAGGTACCCATGCAAATGAGTTCATTGGGCATGCAAAGTGTTAAGGGGCCATTTGCATGCCCATTATGGGCCCATTTGCATGAGTAGCAGAGTCTGGTAGAGTGGCACCACCTCCCACGCCAGAATAGCCATAGATTTCCTGGTGCTAGTGGTCTCCCCACCCTCCAGTCACCAGCCCTAGCTGTACAATAACAAGAATCCCTGTTGGTAGTGGGTTTCCACCGCCCTCTGATCACCGGCTGCTCTCTGGGAAAAAGAATACCTGGTACTTGTGGTCCCCCTCCCCAACTACCAGCTGGAAATCAAAAAATAAACCATCCCTGGCATCCAGTGATCCCCAGGCACTGGGCACATCCCACTCACTGTATCAGTATGTGTGGTACTGCAGAAGACTACAGTGACCAGTCCAGCCCTCCTCACACCTCCTTGGCCAGTTGCCATTAGTGGATTTATTGGTCTGTAAAAATCTGAAAAACAATTTGTTTTTTATTTATTTCACCAAAAATCCTTCAGGCAGGGCCTATTTTCAAAGGGTTTAGAGTCAAACATAACACAAGACAACAAGTACAGGGGAATTTGCAAGTATACAATACAGTACGATTACAGTAGAACTACAGTCATACACTTATAGGCACAGGAAAGAAACTGTTACACAACTGGTGCTACTACAGTGGTTAATCAGTACATCGGTATCATGTTAGCATAACACAACAAGTAAAGTGCCACATGCATGGATACACAGTGCATAGATAAAAATGTCAGCGGTAGTAGATGCAAGATCCAGGTAGGGTGAGCGAGAAGAAAAACTGGGCTTTAAACAGATTTATCATGCAATCCGTTTTTAAGAAATGTGGCAGGTCATTCCATAGCTTAGAGAAATGGTACGAAAAACAAGCTTGGCCAAGGGTGATTTTGCTTCATGGGAGCAGCAGAGTGTGCCACGCCACACCCCACCCCTGGTAGAGTATTCTTGGTCCACAAAGTTGAACATGGACTGTAGACCAGGGGACAGCAAGCCTCGAAGAGCTTTATTGCCAGTGATCAGGGTGTGACAGTGCAGCCTTGATTTGCAGTTCCCTATTGAAATACGCTACCAGCCTTGCCAGTCAAGAAAGTTAGACTTCATAATATGGTGATTTCATTTGGTTCATTTTTACTAGTAGTTAGCAAAATAAACATAAAATGATGATGAGGTTAGTAAGTAAACACATAAAAGCAAACTAAATTCTCTGGTACAAACTGATTTCTTTAAAGAGCTACTGACGCCTCAAAGAAAATTTAAAAAAATATAATAATTAGGCACAATTCTGCTTGCATTCCATTTATATTTTATATATTTCTCCTCCCCATAATTTATTAGTAAGGAAATGTGGATCAATATATGATTGTTGTCCCTTAGAGTTTATTTTGAGTTCATCTGCCTCTCTAGCTTACTCCCTACTCCAAGTCATAATTCTCTGTTTTGACATCACAGTCTGTTGCCATGGGAGTAACTGTGAGGTCACAAGCAGTGCTCTATGACTTCAGATAGGAAGAAGGTAGCAGGAATAGATGAACTCTTCAGGAGCAGAAATCCTGTTTTCATACAAATGACCTCAGTAATGAATAATGGGGTACAGAACTAATGGGAAATGTACACTGGGCTGTGTCTAAATACTGTTTTATTAAAGTTCACCTAAACATATCGCCAGCTCTTTAAACATCCCAGCAGTTATTATGGATTAGACACTGACTCTTAGACTCAGGCAAGATATTCATTAGAGGGCATTGTTTCAGCAAAAATGAAAGTAAATCTTGGGTTCAAATGAGGCTGCATTTAGCCCCCACTCTCTTTAACTTGTTTATCAACACTATTTTGATCCAACTTAATGGTTCAGATTTTCATAACCCTAAAATTGCAGATAAAAATATTGGTTCTCTTGCATATTCAGACAACATTATATTACTCTCATTATCCAAAACTGAATAAGTTTTAATCATTATACACCGGAGCGAGATTGAAAATCAAGCTAAAGAAGACACAGTCTATGATGGTAGGAAAACATAAATCACATAAACATTCACTTTTCTTAAATAAAATGAAGTCAGAACAGGTGCAAAGATATGATTTTTTAGGTTTGTGTCTCTCATATAACAAAAGATGGAATAAACACAGATAATTTGATCTGTAAAGCAAAACAAACATTGGGAACACTTCTTCACTTTAGTAAAAATGTTGATGAAATAACATCAAAGGAGTACTAATAGCATGCAATCCACAATTAAAAAAAAGAATAACATAGTATTTGGGATGGAAATATGGAGCACTCATGAGGTTACAGGACTCCAAAGAGCAGTTAATTCTATTTATAAGAGAATTTTGCAGGTCCCAACTTTGTCCCCAAACTGTAGTCACAACTTTGACCACAGTACTTTGTGGACTACAGTATTCCGCTCTTTTACCACCTACTCTGTGAAACAAGAGTCAGCTAGAGCCAACAAAGGCTGCCTCAGAATTGTTTTGATTTGTAAGGTTTTATTTTATTTTGTTGTATTATTGTGATGCACGTGTCATATGTGGTAGGGATTTAAGGGGTAATACAAGTGTGATAATCAGCAATAATGCTATCATGTACTTTTATACAAGATACCCCTCCCACACTTACATCACAATAGCACAAGTGAAATCCTGCCAATTAAGTTAGTGCAGGAGGTGCATTTTTTTAATGATTTTTTATTGAGTTTTAAAGAGTTGTACAAAACCAAAATACAGAAGCTGGAATGAGAGAGTAAGTAAGTAAACAAATAAATAAATAAATAAATAATAAATAAAATAAACACCCTCGGACTAGAATCTAAAGCATAATGTGTGAAAAGGTGATTTTGCACCACAAGTATAAAAACACATTTTGGCCAGGATGTGAAAAATGACAGATGTCACATTCATGAGGTGGTGTGAAAAAAATAACTATGTTGAACATTTAGGGTCAAAATATTGAAAAGTACTAAAGTTACGAGCGTGCATTGAAAACGTTCATTGTACGCTCATAACTTTTATTTTTTTACATTTTCACCACACATTTTCAGCACAGCATTCTTTTGATCCCACAAAGCCTTCTTATGGCCCCACCTTATGGCAAGGGTGCAGAACATTTTGCAATCCTGCTCAAAATGTGATTTTGCACTTCAAGTGTAAAAACACATTTTGTCCAGAATTTGAAAAATAACTGTTGTCATGAGGTGGTGTGAAAAAAATGGCTTTGTTGAAAATGTGGTGTCAAAATACTGCAAATTACCAAAGTTAAGAGCATGTGTTGAGAAATTGCAATGCATGCCATAACATTTTTTTTTTGCAGCTATTATTTATGCTTCTATGTCTTTGGTCAGCCCCCTTCTACTCAACTACCCCAGCCCTTTCACCCTGGCTTCCCCCAAGACTTACCCTGACCTCTGAAGTTCCTGCTGTGCTTAACCACTTCTGGTGGGGGTGGTGGACACTGCCCCTACCTCCACTGCAGAACAGGTCTGGTATTGTGAAGGTGGTGCCTGAGTAGTCAGGTGCAGGGCCTGTGAGTCATCCTGCTGGCCAAGGTTTTTCTGTTTGGACTTTCCATGCCCTAGAACATCATTGGCAAGTGTGCACAAGCACTTGTGCATGCAAGCATGTGTGGTGCAGCACCAGTTGACATCCTCCCACCCACAAGCTGCTCCCAACTACACTGCCACCTGTGGTCACACATGTGGCAGTACTGCAGCAGAGCTGGCTGCTCTCCCTTCCTGGAGGAGGAATGCATCTTTGGGGATACGCAATCCTTCTCCCCCTGGCTGGCCCCTGATGACCTGAGCTCATTCCCAAACTCGGTCATCAGTGTCATGAGCCATAGTACTACAGCTGGGCCAATGGGGTGGCAAACTTTATCATTTCTTCAATATTTTTACCCCAAATTTTCAACAATCATAAAGAAGGGTGAAGAATATTTTCTAATCTTGCCTGAAAGGTGATTTCACACAGTGACCATGAAGTCATCTTTCAGTACATATTTGCATAATTTCACCACCACTGTTCATGAGGATGGGTCCCAAAAAGGCCATGTTAAAAGTCTGGGGAAAAAAATCTTTAAAAATTACCAAGTTATAAGAACAAGTTCAAACCCCTTTGAAATACATTGGACCACATCCTTGATTTCCTCAGTTCATGCTCCAGCATTGAAGAATGAAGATGTGCCTCCAGTCCAGAAAGGATTACAGAGTTGGACCCCTGGTAGATAAGTAAGGGTAAGGGGGGTGGGGTGGTGGGTGCTGAGTAGAACGGTCAGGTAGGGGGAGGGTAATGGCAGCAATAGATACCGATGAACGTTTTTCTGTTTTACAGAATATATTTTAACAAAACAGATTACGAGAGATGGTTTTCTTTACTTAAGGTACAGACACTGGGGACTTGGCACCCCAGTGTTGGTATATATTTGGTGGCACCAGGGGTGGGCTCCCTGGTGTCACACATTGAAAACAGGCAGGGTGGGGGGTACTAGCCCAAGAAGGAGCAGCTGCTGAATACGGCTCTGTTTTGTATTGGCGGGGCTGAGAAGCAGCTGCTGATTGTGGCTTTAATGAGGGAGCACTGCTTACTTTTTCTGCGGATGAATCCATGTTGCTACCATGGTTACCATGAGGTCACATCACAGGGATCGTGGTAGGAAAATGGGTTATCCACCTCATCAGGATTTTGAAAAGAGTGGTTATAGTACTTGTAAGAAGTCTATTCTAACTATGTCAGGCAGCCTTAAAAATACTTCCTTATATTCTTTTTAGGTATCCCCCTCCAGTCTAAAAAATTGTGCCCCTGATTGATGAATTTTTCCTTAACTTGAACAGCTCTGTAGAGTTCTCAATATTGCACCTTGATTTGTATACGAATGTTGCTCCTTTACAGAACATGGGATGCACGCTCTCTAACATTCTGTTTGTCTTCCCATATGCTTTATTGCATTGGCAAGAGATTTTTAGACTATTACTAATTATTGCCCCCCCAGCCTTTCTTCTCCTTTGAGTGTTCCACCCTTACCCCACTGATGCAATAATCTGTATGCCAAATTCTGCTAACAGTGAGCATTGCTTCACATTTATTGGCATTACATTTCAATTTGCCAAATACTAGACAACTCATCCAGCCCCTCTGCATTCCACTTTATGCTACTTATTCTCTCCTCACTGTCCGCTCTCTAAATGCCTGAGAAAAGCTTTACTAGATGACTACCATAATTTGGTGTCAGGCAGCAACTGTGCAAAAGCCAGTGCTTTATTTGCATGTTGGCCCCCTCGTTTCTTGTGCTGGTGTAACGTTCATTGTGCCAAGGCAGGGAAAGACTTGAAAATCCTTTGTATGTTGCACAAAGCAAAGAAGTTCAAGGTCAAACAGTGGCATGAAGGGGTTGTTACGATCTCTTCCTTCGTGCTACTTAATTGTATCTCCATATGGGGACTTAAGTCTTTCTACGCAGCATATTGTAAGCACCCACAAACCCACTCTCAGAGTCAGTTTTATGCTCACAAAATAGTGAGTGGACAAGTCAGTAGGCATATTTGAACTGTCACTATGCAATGGCTGAGAATGCAGAATTTGAATATACCCCATAACAAGAGGAGAAAACACAGACCAGACAGCATGCCTACTCACAAAAGCAACCATATGACCACACTCACAAATGACCTGATAGCCCACCACTGTGAGTGACAACATACAGAGGACAAAAAAACTCCATCATTTATCACCAAAAAGACCATCCCAAGAACAAATTGAAAGCATGCCTGCATGGAAAAATGCCCTTGCTAACAAAAATGATTGAATGAAGTTGTAAGAATGACTGAAAAAGCACTATCCATGGAAAAGTAACACCCACTCACACCCTAGTAAGCAGTTGCAAGGCACAGCATCTGTTTGTTACTGACAATCAAGTTTGTGTCTGAAAAGAAAATCCCCATATTGAAACAAAAATAGAAATTCTCCCACTAATCATGCTTGTAAATAGGGGTTTGGAATAAAACTGACTGCAATTTACAAACATGTTGTGTCTGTGTAACATGGTACCATTACACAAGTGATAAAAGAAGGTCTATGTTGTCTGTCTAGGGAAATAAAGCAAAACAGGACTGTGATGTGGCAATCATGCAGGTATGCGGGAAAATGTTGTGTGGCAAACATTTAGGCCACCACTAACCAAATAGCAGGTTAATAAGCATGGCTAATTATAAGCACGTGTCTACCAATAACTTTGTATCTTGAGGTCAGCAGCTATCCAAGAACAAGATGGTGCCCCAAGCAGGTTGGTATCAAGTATATTTAATCACAAATTGTGAAAGCTATACTAAAATGACCACAGCTTGCCAGTTTGCTGTACTTGCTGATAACAGCTCCCCTACATAACAAGGCTTACTGACTCTTATTCAGCCCCCATAAAAGGCATTTAACCTTGCCACACAGTGAACCTGCTATCTATCAGGGTACAACAAGTTATGGCATTTTTCTGTAATTCTTTTATGATTTTGGATTAAGTAGGATTTTTCTTTTGTAAAATTTATTTAGTTACCTTTTAAAATGCAGAGCATGAAAACAACCATAAATTACAATGCGGTCTGATTAAATGTCTGGATTGGTGAGCATGCCAGCCACTGAGACACACATTGCTCTTGATATAAACAATACAACTTCATACACTACTTACCCCGGCCCTCCTGTCACCCATCAATTACAATTCCACAATAAGAACTGCTTAACTGAAAAATGGAAACAGTGTAGGTTGATTTACCATTTCAGCCGCATGTAAGTGATCAAGGTTCCTCTTACACATGTTCCATAAATAGAGGCGTAGTGAGGATCAGTCATATGGAAAACCAGTCAGTACCCCTAGTTGTCTCCAGGGGTCCTATACTGCATTATACTTTGTTTGCATGTGCATTACATTATACTGTTTTCTTTTCAGCCTTGACATGCTCATGGAGGAGATGATACCATTGTGCTACTTTGGGTGGGTTCAGACATCCATGTCTAAGCTAACACTCTTTTTCCTATTGCCAAACTCAGGAGCCATAATGGATGTTAGTACTGTTGCTGATGGGAGACCCCAATGGTGCATCCCAGAAGCATGGCCTCTAGAGCTGGGGAATATGGGAACTCCAATATTTTGGAAAGTATTTTGATTACTCCTCTACAAAAATCCCCCACTTTCAGGAAGGCCCAGGACAGATGAATGAAGGAGCTCTTCCTCACCTTACAATTAGGTCACTTGTCAGATTTTGTAGGATCTATTCTATCTGCTAGAACTGGGATGAAGTACACTGTATGCAGAAAGTTATTTTGAAGTTGTCCAACCTGTTTATTCTTTGAACAAAAGTGTACTACTCTAGTGGTTTTCTTCTATGGGCTGTTGGGTTGCCGCATTTCCCCCAAGTCATGGGCTCCTTTTTGTTTTAAATGTTCCAGGAAATCCTCTGAACTGTTTAAGAATGTGGCATTGAATTGTTGAAGTAGGCAGGTTTATTTCCCTTGATGGTACATTATTTCCTCTAATGGAGCACATTGGGTAGTCTCCCCCAGTGAGCCCACGATGTGCTGGATTCTGTGGTGCACATGCAGGTGCACAAAAAAATGTTGTGGCTGAAGCCCATACTGCCTGAAGAGATGTTGATATGTTGCTAGTACTCTCCTCTAGTATAGGGAAACAATGGTGCTCAGATCCTTTTTTATAAGAGAAATCGTATTTTTTATTTATGGATTTTAATGCTAAAAATGATATTCATCTATGAATTTATTTTGGTTTATTTATTTGTTTATTTTATTTTGTATAGTGCCCAGAGCCTCTGGGATTGGGCGTCTTTTAAATAAAAATTGCCTTGTCTTGCCTTGCCTTCAGTTTGCCAGGAGGGAGATGCATCACCCCACAGACACCTTGAATGTCTGCTCATGGGGAAATCTTCCTCCCATGGCTGATCACCCTTTGTGCACTTAACCAGGCTCTTACCAGTATGCTGGTGAATGGATTGTTTAGCCTCTTGGCTGTTCATGCACTGATGACTGGGGCTAAGAGATGTGACATAAGAGGGCCAGCCAGTATCTTCTCTTCCATACCCAACTGTGCAGGTTGCTTACCCTGAACTGTTTTGACATCCTTCAGAAAGGCTACGTGGGCTGCTGGGAAGTAATATGTAAAACTGGGTTAAAATTGGGTAGACCTAGCCACCTCCCCCATCTCCACCGCCATCCTTTGGAAGTCTGGATTAAGTATTTTTGATACAAACACACTTCAGTGTGCCATCTTTTTCTTTCTTTTTTTCGTGGACTGTTTGAGTAACCAAGGCAGCAGCATCCTTTGAGATACTAGGTTTGCATTTATTTGTTTTCCACTAGGTCAGAAAGCCTACAGAATTATCACACAACTAGAACTGAGTTTTTAAAGGAATAGGCTGTGCCCAAGCTGACTGAAAAAGGGCCCACACTTTGGTTTTCCCCAGTTTCCAGGCAGGCTAGTAAAATTATTTTAATTCGATATGCCAGATTGTGTTCTCTGCAAAGCGATAGTGACTAGAGATGTGAGACTCTGTTGTGTGATATACAGTACTGCTGTGGTTACCCTTTCTCATAATGCAGGGAAGCTACTTTAAACATAGAATGACGCACTGAGGCTAGAGGGCTGGTTGTCATGAACAGCAACCAGCTAATTCAATTCTGCATAAAAACAACTGAATTTTAATACAAGCAATTTAAACATTTGTTTAAGAACACAGCTTATGTTTCTGCAAAGCCCATTTAGAAATGTCCAGTGCTTTCAGTTGAAATTAATTTAAATTTAATATTCATCCTAAAACAACTCAACTTATATTTTGAGCATATTTAAATGTACTGTACTAAAAGGATACCACTGCTTTTCTATAAACATGGCTATCAATTTAACAGCCTACTCTTTAATCAAGTTGTACTTGTGGAAGCATATTAATTTTCTTTTTTATTTATTTTTTTGATAAACAGGCAAATACACTGGGTCACAGGCAGTGGTGTGTGAATTTGCCAAAATTTGTTCAGCAAAAAAAAGTGAATTTCAGCAATTCTGCTAAAAGATGATGACAACACTTTAAGTTGTTATTTGCCAGGCGTATTGCTACCAAATTTGCATGGCAATTGGTCATTTGGCCAGCGAATCCCAGTGTGAATTGCAGCCTACATCCCAAAAGCAATAAAAAAACTCCCCCACCTAAAAACGGTCAAAAACATGACACCCTCCCATCCCCCACTGGCACCCTCCTTCCACTCCCTGCCCCAGCAGAATACTGCTGCTTTCATTTTAAAGTATAGTAATCCTATGCCCTCACACGTGCTCCAAACACATGCCATTCACCTTGTCCCACTGGAGTCCCACTGTCTTTATTATGAAGCACATGACTCCCACCCAAACCCCTCTAGTACTCACCACCCTCCTCTCCCCACCAACAGCACCCACAAATGAAAATGTAAAAGAGAAACTGTCCCCTGGAACAGAGCATCTACTCTGTTCAGTATTCACAGTGTGAATGAATCAACAGTGTTATTTCTGCTCCCTGTAAAACCTGGTTTTACTAGGAGCAAAGACATCACCATTCCTTCATTCACCAGTGCTACTGCTAAGAGGGCCACTGTAGACAGCAGACACACTGCACAGAAGGACCATGAATGCCTCAAAAGGAGGAAGGCAGACAGGGAGTGGAGGCTCAGTGGAGAAAGATTAAGGAGGATATAGACCAGGAAATGGCATGCTGTTTGAGGGAAGTAAGAAAGGGAAGATAAAACAATATGACTGACAGAATAAGCATCATAGTGTATCTTAGCACAGTCATATGCCTATATCAAGTGGGGCACAGACAGGTGCTTTGGGTTAATAGGTGTTCCTTGAGCTGTAATTTGAAGCAGGTAGCGTCTGGAGTATGGGAATAGCTGTGGGAAAAGTAAAACATAAATACACAATTCATGTTGCACGTAGCATAATGTGCAAATTTGTGTAGTGAAATGTGTGCAGTTGTGCAAATGTTACTATGCCATTTGCCACACTATGCATGCACTACACACCTTGCCATGAATTTCACTATGAGAATTGCTACACTTTGCATCAAGAATTCACTGCAAGGTATGAATTGCATCGATTCACATGGTGAAATTAACCACAAGTGTGGCAAATTGCATAGTACACAATTCCTAAATGCTATGGGCATTGCACAGCGACCAAATTTGCCTCAATTTGTGGGCAAATTTTAAATTCAAAATGCACATAGCTGGGAACAAGAGAAGTTGCTTCAAGTTTTTGGGGGTGAAAAGGGAGAATGCTTTGGAGCCACTGGATGTTCTCGAAGTGGAAACTGTCATGAGGTTTTGGTCAGGGGACCTCAGTTCCTTAGGTTAGTCCTTCTTATGCAGAAGCTCAGTTACAGAAGAGGAGCTATGGAAACACAGGAATTTGTCAACTAGACATGCTGAAAATAGCACTTTTAGGTGATGGGAGAATCATGCTGCCTGGAGTAAGTGCATATCTGTGTGTGTGAAATGGTACAGCAAGGGCAAAGCAACAAGTACTGTTGTAAACAGTGTTGAGTCTCTCTGTATCTTTACAAGAAGCATTTAGGGGTAAGGGTCCCAAAGACAAAAAAAGCATTTGTCAATGCCGAATGTTGATTGTTTTGCTCCGTTGAGCTCGCTCACTCCCCCCCCACTCGCTCATTCTGTTTCTCCTGGTGCTGCAGACTGCCCTTTTGTACTGGGCTCCTGCCTGCGTTGGCACCTTTGTCTGCCTACAAAGAAATCCATAGCTGTCCTGACAGAACTCTGTTGAGGTCGCTCACTCCCCCTCTCTCACATGGTCATTCTGTTTCTCCTGGCGCTGCAGGCTGCCCTTTTGTACTGGGCTTCTGCCTCTGTTGGTGCCTTTTTCTGCACACAAAGAAATCTGCAGCAGTCTCAACAGAGCTCCAATGAGCTCGCTCACTACCCCTCTCTCACTCGTTCATTCTGTTTCTCCTACCGCTGCAGGCTGCCTTTTGTACTGGGCCCCTGCCTGCATTGCTGCCTTTTTCTGCCCACAAAGAAATCCACAGCAGTCCCAACAGAGCTCCGTTAAGCTCACTCACTCACTCCCTCCCCCTCCCTCACCCGCTCGTTCTGTTTCTCCTGGTGCTGCAGGCTGCCCTTTTGTACTGGGCTGCTGCCTGCATTGGCACCTTTTTCTGCACACAAAGAAATCCGCAGCAGTCCTGATAGAGCTCAGTTGAGCTTGGCCATTCCCCCTCTCTCACTCGCTCGATCCTAATCTGTCCCAAACACTGATTTCTGAAAGCAACTGCTGTATTCTGCACCGGAAACGCGAAAACACATTTCGGCCAGGATGTGAAAAATGACAGGTGTACTGTTCATAAGGAGGTATGAAAAGTGCCAGTGCTGAAAATCTGGCGTGAAAATATTACTAATTTGCGAAGTTACAAGGGTGCATGGAAACTGCACAATGCACACTCGTAACACAGTCATTTTATGGAGTTTCATCATAAAATTTTCAACATAGGCATCTTAGGACTTTTGCTCCTGAACAGTGTCACTGTGATTTTTGTAATGTGTCCTGAACACTGATTTCCCACACTGCCCATGCTATTCTGTACCAGAAGTGTGAAAACACATTTCAGCCAAGATGTGAAAAATGACAGCTGCACTGTTCATAAGATGTGGAAAAATGGCAATGCTGAAAATCTGGAGTGAAAATATTGCAAATTTGCGAAGTTATGAGTGTGCGTAGCAACTGCACAACACACGCTCATGAAACAGTAATTTCTTGGATTTTTTCCACTAAATGTGCAACATAGACTTTTTGAGAGCACACCTCGTGAACAGTGGCACTGTCGTTTCGTTTATCGGTCCTGAAAGGTGATTCCACGCAGTGACCGCAAAATCACCTTCCGGGGCCGAATAATACCATGATAGTGGCTGAATTCATGAGGAGGGGTCCCAAAAACCCCATGCTGAAAATTTGGTGCCAAAATTCAAAAAATGCCTTAGATATGCATCAAAGTTGAAAACACTCTATTTATGCCATTATACAGCTTACCGGCATTTCCTCATTTCACGGTCGGATTTGAAGAGTGCAGACGTGTACCCGGTCCACTGAAGATCATCACACTGGGCTCCAGAGGTAAGTATGGGGAGAGGGGTGTGAGGGGAGGTGGGGTGCACAGAGGGTGGGAGCAGGTTGGGGAGGGGTCGCCTGACTCGATGAGGGACCGTTTTTTGCTTTACAGGTAAAAAAACAAAACCAAAAACATTGAGGGACTTTTTTTTTAAACAGGGGCATTTAAGGACATTTGGCATGCTGGGGTGGGCTCCCAGTGTGCCAACCTACTGTTGTACCCGGGAGGGTGACTATAGCTGAAGGGGGATTGGGCACCCCCGTCGGCATATACAGAGGGGCACAATAGCTGAGGGGGATTGGGCACCCCCCTCGGCACACACCTATGTTTCGTCGTGAGGGGGACATGATGCCGATGGGGAGTGGACTCCCCCATCAGCAAATTAAACTGGAAGGGGGGAGATTATGCCAATGGGGAGTGGGCTCCCCCATTGGCAACCTGAATGTGTGCAGGGGACTGAAGCTGACGGGGATTGGGGCCCCCATCAGCAAACAACCACTGTTGTGGGGGGCACATGCTGCCGAGAGAGGCTGAGCACCCCCACGGCACTGGGGGATCGTTAATATTGTTTGTGAACATGGCGGCAAGCCACTGCCATGTTCATAAACAATATCACACTAGCAAGGTTCTGCCCAGCAATGACGGGGCGCTCCCTCATTGCAGCAGAAGGGCTTATGCTGCAATGATGAGTCAGTCCCTGATTGCAGTGGCTGAAACCTTACAAGGTTGTGGCGCACTGGCTGAACTAGTGTCAACAGCAGCATGCCACCCCATTGGGAAAAGGGAGCCGAGTCTCCAAAGGCTGTGGGGGCATTGGCCACAACAGTGCCGTGCCTCCGCAACCTGCTTCTGCAGCAAGCTGCCGTGATATGTTTCTTGCGCATGTGCGCAATCAACATAAAAAGAGGGAGGAGGGATCTTCTAGCATTTGCCAAGTAAAGTTCTAAAACTATTTAAAATGCTAAGGTTGTTTTGTGCTGGTGGGGGGGCAGGAACTTTTACATATATATCTAACAAGTTTTCCTTACTAAAAATATGTAGAGTGCAGTTCCTTAAGCAAGCATTTACTGGCTATGATCCTAGGTTTTAGAATTTCATACTGGGCAACAATTTTTGTATTTGGATATATAATCTGCATAATATTAATCATTCTGAGGCTGATGAATCTTCAAACTTTGTAATTTATAGAATGTTTTATATTCCATAGAAAGGATGTGCTAAGTAGAAAATGCAAACTGGCTGACAGTAGACCTGGGACATGTCAGGCCCAATGGACCCTGAGCTAACAATTTCTCTTTCCTGTCAATTTCAGTAGAAAACACATCTCTAGGTCTGTTGTTCTCAGCCAGTACAAATTGGGATGCCCAATCTCTCAAGATCATTACCCAGGCTTCTTTGCAGGGTCTATTTATCAAGTACCTCTCTATTGCTAAACAGGCGTTTTTTGATAAAATCTTTAAATACCACTCATTTGTCTCCTCTTAGTATTCATGAAGCTGGTTTCTATGGTTGCAGCAGTTTGGAACAACTGCCATTGCATCACATTTAGACAGAGAACTTTGCTGTTGATGTGGGCGTGTTTGTGACAGAATGCTCTTTTCTTTTGGAACGCCTCCACTGATATTTCATGCATTATTCATGAAAGCAAATTATTTGGTTTTAAAGGCAATATATAAATAATTTCGCAGAATGCCTTAAAGGGGCTTCAGTTTTTGTTTTATTTGTTTAATAACATTGTGCTTGTCTTTGGATGGTGCCTTGCCACTGGCTCCCATCCATGGCCTCCTAGTTAGATCACTGCTCCATTAACCATGAAACCTTGCCCCATTCATTTACCACCAGCTGGATGGGTCACATTTCATGCTGCCTCCCCTTATAACTTACGCCAAGTGACTTTCAGAATGCCCAGTAGACATGAGTGGTGACAAGCCCCACATATCATCCTGCCACCAATGAGGATTTATGCCCAGTTTTTCCACTGCTCACCTCCCTCTGTATAATAGTTCATGCTCGCAATGGTCCGGGGGGGGGGCACCAGGCAGCATGCGGTCACCAACTCTGCCAGCAGTGGTGTCACTCTATCAGTGGTGCTGTGCTTGGTCCTCTCCCTTGAGGACAGCATTCAGGCTGACACTTTGAATCTTGCCTGCCAGCCTCTGATTATGATGTTCCTGGATTGGGGCATAATGCAGGTCACCAGCGTTCCAACATTCTCAGCACCATGAAGCCAGATGGGATAAGAGATTTGTGATAATTTGCTGCTGCTTGTAATGTTCTTGATTTTATATTCATCATACCCGTAAATGTTTCATATTTAACTACAGCATGCCTGAATAAAATGATATAAAACTGTGTTTTGTGTTGCTTTCTTTTTATGGACAGTAACCTGTACAGTTCGCTTCACAGAATCAGAAATGTGAAGCTTTGACTCTTTCACTGCATTGTTACAGAATTCTGATCTCTGCTGTAAGTGTGGAAAAGCTCATTTTCAGAGTTCTATCCCCATGCAACAATGTAGTCAAAACTAAGGGTGAGACAATGCCACATTGCAGTTCACTGGAAGTGCCAAAAACTATCACTTTTGACACCAGTGAAGTGACCCAAAGGGAATTTGTGTCATGCCCACATTTCAGCAGTTCGATGTCACTATGTAGTGGTCTTTCTCAGGGATCACTCACTGAGCTCATGCAAGCCATGTACCCTGCACCAGCCAATCAGTGAAACTGGAGATTGATCACTCCTTTTACTGTGTATGTCATGGTGCCATTTCCAACTCTGTCTCAGGGGAGCAAGATGTGGATCCTGAGAGCTTTTCATTTTCTTGACAAAAGTTGTGATTAGAACAACATATATGGGGTTAGTCATATCAGATGACCTAAAGGTGGGCTAGCAATGTGAGAAGGCAGTAAGGAGGGCTGGGTGAATACTGGGATGCATAGGAAGAGGCATCACCACTGGAAAACAGGAAGTTGTTGGCCCTCTGTGCAGACAGTTGGTAAGACCACATATGGAGTACTGTGTACAGTTCTGAAGACCCCATCTCTGCAAAGACATAGACAGGGTGGAGGCTCTCCAGAGGAGGGCAACCAAAATGGTGCAGGGTCTGCACCAGAAGACATATGAAGAAAGACTAAAGGAGCTAAGATGTATAGCCTTGAGGAAAGGAGGGAGGGGGGGACATGATAGAAACTTTCAAATACCTCAAAGGAATCAACAAAGTCCAAGAGGGTAGCATCTTTCAGAAACAGAGATGTGCAAGAACAAGGGGGCACAATTTGAAGATGGGGGACAGCTCAGAGGTAATGTGAGGAAGTATTTCTTCACAGATAGGGTTGTAGATGCAAGGAACAGCCTTCCTGAAGAGGTCGTAGAGTCAAAAACAGTGGGGGAATTCAAGAATGCATGGGACAGACATAAGGCAATTGTAGTGGGGGGTAGGAGGAAGTAGGCTGTTGGTTAACTAGGATCTGCAGCTTATCCATTAGGTAGGGAAATGGGCAGTCTAGGTGGGCCATGCGGTCCTTATCTGTCATCAAATTCTATGTTTCTATGTTTCCATGTCAGAGAATCACACATTATCATTTAAGTTACTAGTTAACAGCAATTAACTGTAATTATTTTCAGGCAGGCTGGCCAGTAAAAGTAAGTGCTGCTGCAGAAGAAAGAGTGCAGTGTGTTTGTTAGCTGCAGCTGCTGCCCTACAGCAAGACACACCTTCTCAGCCAGGCACTGAATGCCTCAGCTTCCTCCTGCCTCACTCTCCTATCCATTCCCTCCCTTCTGTCCCACACTGGTAGTACATCTGGAAAGGCCAACATGATTGACTTCCACTTCAACTCCACCCCCAGCTTCTGAAAGTTTATTTAACATCATATGGACTTTGGTTTGCCAGGTCATTTGTAGCAAAGTGCATACAGATGCATGGCACTTCCCCCATGATATCAGTCATCTTTCCTATCCTGTCATTAGTCCTCACAGCTAATGTGCCTGGCAAGCATCTGACCACCACCCTCCACCCCCTTCACACAGCACCCTCTAAACACATCCTACCCTAGAGTCTCTGACTATAAGTACTCTACTGGCTACCTTCTTTTTCCCCTTGACCCCAATGGGTGTTGCACCTCCTGCACAGTCATTTTTGTGACTGGCCTAGAGCCTCACCAGGTAGAGCCAGGTAACTGTGCCCCCTAACGGGGTGCAAAACAATTTGCAGACACTATCCAAGGACACTACACAACTCCTGCAAACTGCTTACTTCCACCCTTTTTACCAGCCTACAATACCCTTGGCCAGTGGGCCTTGAGAGAGGTGATACTTCTGGATTTCACCTTAGCTGCCTGCACAGTAGTAGTATTTCTCTGCATACTGCCTGCAGCTGTGCATGGAGATCCTTGAACCTCCTGCATATAAGGCAGTAACCAACCCTCCCAAGCATAGCCCAGGAAATGGTAGCATCACAGTGTCTTCAGCTGGCTGACCTCCTGCCATACCTATCCTCTATTCTTATGTGATATTCTAACTATGTTATAACTTATGTAGCACCTACCAACAAATCCACAAGCTGCATTGAATCTTTAAGTCCCCTCCACTACTTGGCATTTTATCCTACTCTAGATAGGGTGTTAAATCTTTTGGATGAATTAGCCCTTTTTTTACATCCCTTGTCTCCCTAACTAGTAGACATCTATTTCACACTCCTGGAAACTGCTATGCCCCTGAATGATATACTGTGTTTTGCAATATAGATTTTATTGTCAGATAAGGACCTTCTGGCCCACCCTGTCTGCCCATATAATCCCCCTAATAGTGCTACCCAAGCCACTACTGAGGGGTCGACTTCCACCCCCCCCCCATTATCCAAGACACTTATGTGTTTCTCCCAGGCACACTTAAAACCTGTGACTGTATTTGCCCCACCACCTCCACTGGGATGCTGTTCCAGTTGTCCACCACCCTTTCCATAAAGAAGAACTTCCTTGCATTTCCCCATAACCTATCCCACTCCAATTTTATATTGTGAACCCCAGTCTTAGAACATCTTTTTCTCTCTAAAATACTCTCCTCTTGCACCTTGTTTATTCTCTTCAGATATTTGAATGTCTCTGTCATATCCCCTCGCTTCCTCCTCTCCTCCAGAGAGTAGATGTTTAATTCCCTAAGCCTCTGTTCATAGGTCTTCTGATGTAGTCCCAGTACCATTTTGGTTGCCCTCCTCTGCACCGTCTCCATTGTGTAACTGTCCATTCAAAGATGGGGTCTCCAGAACTGCACAGAGTAGTCGAGGTGCGTCTCACCAACAAAGTATGCAGGGGAAGTATTACCTCCCTTATTCTGCTAGTGATATCCCTCCCTATGCATCCAAGCATTAGTTTAGCCTTTCCCACTTCCTTCCCACACTGCTTTGCCACCTTAAGGTCTTTGGTAATGACGTTTCCCAGATCTTTCTCTTGCCTTGTTACCTCTAGTACCTCTCCCCCAAGTGTGTGCTCTGCCCCCAAGTTTCTGTTTCCCAAGTGCATGACCTTGCACTTCTTTGTGTTGAATTAAAGTTGTTACCTTCTTGACCACTCTTCTAAGTTTTCTAGGTCCTCCCTTATCCTTTTCACGCCCCGTGTGTCCACCCTGTTGCAGATCTTTGCGTCATCTACAAACAGTCTTACCCTCCCTCTCAGTCCCTCTGCCATGTTACTAATGTAGATATTGAACAGTATAGGGCTCAACACCGATCCCTGTGGTAACCCGCTAGTCATCCTCCCCTTCCTGGAATGCATCCTATTTACCACCATTCTTTGGCTCCTGTCTCTAGGCCAGTTTTCCACCCATTTTATAATTTTAGACCCCACCCCCAGGCTGCTTAGTTTCATTACCAACCTTTTATATGGGACCCCCCTTCTGTTAGCTGCTCCCGGGGAACTCGCCCAGTTAAAGGGCCTGAGCTTTCTTCATATGAACATATGCAGCCTTGCCAGCAAATTTGACCAGGCCCAAGCCTGGGTTTTACATGCTCCCCTGAAGTAGCAATGTTCTCTGAAACCTGGCTTAAGAGCAACGTACCCGATAATTTTCTCTGCATCCCTGGCTATAATCTATACAGGTGTGACAGACCTGCCAGAGGAGGTGGTGTCACCATTTATATCAAAGACAAATTCCAAATTACCGACCTTGACCGTGTACATCATTGGCCAAAGAATTTGAATGCCTCTCCCTTAAAATTATTCTGGCACCTGGAGTTACCTTACTGGAAGCTGTATGTTATAGGCCACCTGCAGCCAGTCTGGGTATATTGACCCACCTGCATTCCCTCCTGGAAAAGGCAAGTTCGGAATGCATCTTAATGGAGGACTTTAACCTAAACTGAACTGATGCCAGCGCCAACAGGTTCAAGGATTGTTTTGATGGACACGGGCTAGCTCAGATGACCCCCTCATGATTACTCGGCTAAATAAAAAAACCCTGACTGAAGCTCCTTACTGGACCTTATTCTGGTCAGTAAAGCATATAATCTCTCCCATACTGGGGTCTTCCATAATGAACTGAGTGACCATTGTGCAATCGCCTGTGTCAGGTACACCCCTCACTTTTCTTCCACTTTCATCTTCAAGATTAAATGCAGCATGAAAAATTTTGTGCTCCATGCCTTTCTAGCTGACCTTGGGAACATCCGCTGGCAGGATTTCTACCTCACACCCACTGTTTCAGAAGCTTTCTACATCTTCCAGGAGTTATTACTTAACATCATCAACAAGCATGCACCTCTAAGGAAGAAGAAGTTAAGGAAATGTGCTCCTGACTGGTTCAGCCCAGCACTGAAGAGGGGCCCTGTGGCACAGAGACCTCCTATGGAAATAGGCTAAGAAATCACAGTCCGACACAGACTGGCTCTCTTTTTGAGTAGCTAGGAATGCCTGCACCAAAATGGTCAGGTTGGAAAAAGCACGCATTTTTCCAGTCCTCCCTCGAAGAAAACAAAAACTGTTCAACCAAATTCTGGCAGGTTCTAAGAGAGATTGAGGGTCACTCCCCTGCCACTCCTCTTCCGGCCAAAATTGTGGCTAATAATATTACATATACAGCCAGGGCTGAGATCATTGAACAACTCAAAACCACTTCGCAACTGCAGGCCTCTCCTTTGACAAATCGTCTGCTAGTAAATTAAGCACCACTTGCTACACCAGATCAACACCTAGCCCAATCTCTACCCCTGGGGCTGACAGCCCTTGGTTAAAGTTCCACCCGCTATCCTACAAACAGGTGGAGGACCTCCTCCTCCTCTCATTGGACACTAAAAAGAGAGCGGGTGGTGACTTATTAGAATCTTTTTTTCTAAAAGCAGGTTATTCTTACCTGACAGCACCAATTGCCCATCTTTTTAATTGATCACTAGTCCAAGGAAAATTGCCATATAGTTGAAAATTGTGCATATTATTCCCTTGTTTAAATCAGGAGACCCTACAAACTTGAACAACTACAGGCCCATTTCACTGCTTCCTGTTTTATCCAAGCTACTCAAAAAAATTGTCAACGCTCAATTAAGGGAGTACTTGGATACTGAAAACATCCTCAACCCTGTTCAATTGGGGTTCAGGTCCAAACATAGCACAGTGTCAGCTCTAGCCAAAGTCTCTAATGAATGGTTACATGCCCTGGACAATAAACAATACATCTACACCCTCTTCCTTGACCTAAGTAAAGCATTCGACATGGTTGATCACGCCATACTACTTGACATCTTAGGAAGAATTGGTGTAACCCCCACTGCAGTACAGTGGTTCCGCTGTAACCTTACAAATAGAAGTCAGCAAATCAAAAGCCAAAATAGGCTCTCTACAATAAAAACATTGCCACATGGCGTCCCACAAGGTTCGATCCTAGGACTGATCCTCTTTGCCCTTTATATCAAATGTATCGACTCTGGCCTTTTAGCAGGGAACATTCACCTCTTCGCGGACGACACTGTCATCTATTCAACCAACCCCTCCCTTGATCTTGCCCACAAGGAACTACAACAGGACTTTATCACACTCCAACACAACCTGCTGAATCTGAAGCTTCTTCTAGATGCCAAAAAACAAAAGCCATGGTTATCTCCCCACTCTCCAATCTCAATACGAAGGCCTCCAATACCACTCAGATTACCACCCTCCTTGGTGAATCTCTAGAAACAGTGGACAAATTCAAATACCTGGGAGAATGGCTAAACAACAAAACTGAACTTCAATGTGCACCTAAATGAGTTATCCAAAAAACTAAGGCAGCGTCTTGGCATTTTCTACCAAATTAGACACTTACTTACCCTGGAAGCTAGAAAGAGGTTGGTTCAAGCAAACTTTCTTCCCCTGCTTGACTATGGCGACTTTCTTTATAGTCACTGCCCTCAGCGTGAGCTCCAAAAACTGGACACTCTTTATCACCGCGCACTGAGATTTATGCTTCGTCTACCCCTACAGACTCATCATTGCTTACTGTACCAAGCATTAAACTGGCCTTCCCTCTCCCTGAGGAGACAAAAAAACGCACTCTTGTGGTTCTTTCAGGCCCTGTCCAACAATCTGCCTCCCTATATCAGCAAACTATTTGAGCACTCAATGTCTACCTATGGTATAAGGAACTCCCGTTTCATCAATTTTAAAATACCTTGGACCAGGACATGTCTTGGCTCCACTGCCATTAGCTCATTCCTACCAACGCTCTGGAGCAACTTACAAAAAGCACTTAAATTCCCCATCCTGCCCAGCTTTTACATGTTCAGGCAGTTGCTAAACCAATGCTTGCACATGGTGTGTGACTATCTGAGGTAAACAGATTCCCAACTGATCAACCATCCTCATAGCCCCAATGGACCAGGCCCTTCTATCTCACCTTTTGGCTGGATCCCTTTAGGGTCAATATACTTCCCCTGGCCTGTTCCACCCCAGCACTTAGCTAACTCCCCTGGGGGCCCTCCTCCTTTTTAGTGATACCCCTTCCTCCTCTCTCTTATTTGTTACTCCCCCCAATCTTCCCTGTGTCTGACCTCCCCCTTCCTGCACGAGGTTAGTCTATAGAATGTGAAATTTGACTAGGTATGTATTCACCACCTAAGCTATGTAAAGTTGTTTTTGACTTGTTTTTACACAATATTATTATCTGTCATGCACAAACTGTTACGTCTTGTTATTGAATATGTCCTATGTGTCCAGGACCATCTTGAAAATTAGCCTGCTCAAAGATGTAACTGCCTGGTTAAATAAAGTTTGATTGATTTATTGATTGATTGATTGATTGACGGTGTCAAAGGTCTTGCTGAAATCCAGATAGGCCACTGCCTCTGGTCCTCTACCCTGGTTACTTCATTGACAAACCTCTATCAGGTTGGTCTGACGGGACCTCCCCCAGGTGAACCCATGCTGTCTCTGGTCCTGCAGTCTGCTGTCCTTGAGGTATTCTTCAATTATTTCCTTTAGGAGCAATTCCATTACCTTGCCAACTACTGATATCAGCTAACCGGCCTGTAATTTCCTGGCTCCTCCATACTACCCCCTTTGTGGAGCGGGATGATGCTGGCCATCCTCCAATCCCCCAGCACCTCTCCAGTTTCCTGAGATCTGTTGAACAGGGCTACTAGGGGCTCAGCCAGTACCTCTTTGAGCTCCCTCAGCAGTCTGGGGTGAACTACATCAGGGCCCATGGCCTTGTTCACTCTTAGCTTAAACAATTCCGTTAGGACCTTGTCCACAGTGAAGGGGCAAGTGTCTATTTCCATACTCTTCATGCCTTTATTATGTATTTCAGGCTCATTTCCTTCTCCCTCCTCCATGAAGTCAGACAGGAAGTATTTGTTCAATATGTTGGCATTTTGACTGTGTTCCTCCATGGAGGCCCCTTTTTCCTCCAGTAGCCTGATTACACATCCCCTGGCCTTCCTCCTTTGCCCAATGTATCTGAAAAAGGTTTTATCCCCCCTCTTAAATGACTTAGCTATCCTTTCTTCCATTACCACTTTTGCCCTCCTTACTTTCTTCCCCATCTCCCTTTGCCTCTCCTGGTAAGTTCTCCCATCTTTCTCCTTTTGTGTTTTTTTGTACTGTCTAAAGGCTGTTTTCTTTGCTCTCACTCTTTCCATCACCTCCCGAGTAAATCAAAGTGGCTTCCTCCTTCTTCTGCCCTTGCTGACTTATCTGGCACTAAGTCTTGTAACTGTTTCAATCCCCCCCCCCTTATTGCCACCCACTGTTCTTCTATGCTTCCTAGTTCCTGCAACTCTGCCAGGACATCCCCAAGGCATAGTACCATTTTTTCAAAATTGGCACTCCTGAAGTCCAAGACCTTTGTTCTCAGGTGGCTTTTCTCTACCCCAGTCTTTACACTAAACCGCACCACCTGATGGTCACTGGTCCCCAGGAGGTACTCCACAGTGACATTGGTCACACTGTCCCTATTGTTTAGAACTAGATCCAGTGTCACCCCCTCCCAAGTGGGTTCCCTTACCAGTTGTTTGAGTAGTGTCCCCTGCAGGGATCTCCTGTTATAGGCTTCCTAACTGGCCTTTGAGAAGGGTTCCTTGTGGAACTGCTGACTGATCTGTGGACATCCTGCCAACATACCTGCAGATGTCCTTTAGACATCCAAAGATAGATGTTACACTCCTGTTCTGGGACACTCATGTTGGGATGCTAGCCCCACCTAGAATTAAAAAATCCTCCCCAAACTCAGATTCGTTCCCTGCTGAAATTTTCCAGCCTCACTCCTTGTTGACTAGCTCCTTTACCTAGACCTTACATGCAGCACACAAAGATCCCATTTCCCAGCAAATCAGGTCTCTCAGCCCAGAAACAAGATACTCACACCTCTGCTCCCATCCTCAACTTCTTGAAGACTGAATGTGTTCTCCACCAATGTAGAGCTGCTCTACCTGTGAAAGGAAAAATGCAGCAAGAGGTAACTCTACAGATTGGCTCATAGCCCACCCTCCCTAAAGCTTCCCAGAATTTCGATTGGTTCCCTGATAGTTTTTCCCCACCCTCACTCACTCCTGATTGGCTCCTCTTCTGAGCCCTCACCCCAGCACACAAAGATCCCACTTCACAGTAGTGAAATGCTCTCAGTCCAGATACAAGGCACTCCTTTCTCAGAGTTGCTTAATTAAAGATCGTACCATTTAGTAGAATTCCATATTTTATAGAGTAAGGACTCATTCAACAGAAAGTTGTGTTCTATATTATGGAATTCAAGGATGTGAACTGTGGGGGATGACTGTTAAGGGTGCAATGGTGTATTTTGCAAAATCTTGTTCAGCTTCTGTAACCACATGAACAGGCCACCAAAGATTTCAGTGCAGATACCTCAGACCTTTACGATGCTTCTGTAACCCCCCCAACCCCAAAATTGGGGGCTTACCTTAAGTATCTCCCAGGGCTACAGCAATGACCACTGCCAGGCAGACATCCTACAGAGATGATAAATCCATGGTTGTGGTGTCCTCCTATTGATCTGTGTAAGAGTGCCATGATGTGAATCTGCACCTGTCCCTTTAAGTGCCACAGCCAGTGTGTGTGTGGTAAAAAATTAGCTAGGCTGGGTTCGAGTGTTCCTGAGCTCATAATCAGCCAGGCACTTCCCTAATCTGCTCCACTCTGCTGTCACTAATAGAGCCAGGGAAGCTTTACATGGTACTGTAGTTATTTACTTTTAATTCATTGTTGTTTTTAAGATGGGGCTATTGTTTAACCTGCCTTTATTGCAGCATGTATTTCCCAATGGAAGCCACCATGTTTGGACTGGGGCTTCCAGTTTGGACCAATTAGTATACAGGGGACATAGAAGGATCCTTTGCTCAGGTGCCTTGTGGGAGACTCTATGAATTCTAGTGTTTGGTGCCTAAAAGGACCAATCAGAGCACAAGACTGTGACTGACAGCTCTTTTAGCCAATCGGGTGGCAGGAAAAACTAGCTAGTCCGAGAACTGTTTTCAAACAGAAATCCAGTGCAGCTCGAGCCCTTGTACTGAGAGGAGCATCTGGTGTGGCAGTTCATTCCGAGACACCATGGAGCAAGGATCTTGTAGGCTCTGTGGCAATCCAGCCTAAGAGAGGCCTAGTCTTCTCTGGTGTGCATCCTGTATGACTGTAGATTAAGAGATTTGCTCAGCAAAGAGGCTGACATTACGAACCAGCCAGAAACTGAAAGAGGAATTGGAGAGTTTGGATGTTCCTTAAAATAAATGTGCTGAATGCTTATGGTGGGTAAAGACCTGCTGCCCAGGGACTCCTGATTGCCAGAGAGGAACCCACCTTTACCAATGACCAAACTGCCTACCAGCTGGAGGAGTCACCAGCAGATAAACTGAACTTTACCAAAGACACTGTGTTAAACTTGGGCCCTTGTCCATCCTGGCCCATGCCGACTGCTCCCATGCTAGCCACTGTTTTCTGGGCTAGAGACCAGCTTTGTGGATCCAGCTCCTGTGAAACAAGGCATCGCAGGTTGCAGCCACCTACAGGGAAAGGCCGTGAAGTGGAAGTGAGTCGTGGTGGCCCAGTTTCCCCATGGGCAGCAGCTTCCAGCATTGGGTCTTTATTTCACCAGGCCATCCTAAATCATCCAGTACAGTGAGTAAATTCAGAGTAGCTCTCTGCAACAGATATTTCCATAATCTTTGGTACCATCTGATTGCTTTCAGTTTAATTTTAAGTGTTCAATAGACTAGGCCAGCTGGCTGCTGATACAAATAATTTACTTTGCTTTGCACTATTTATGTTGATTGCTTCTTTTCATCAGACCACATGTGCTAAATCTCAGAGTAAGCAGACTAGGTCAAAAAAACTAGCTGGCTCAGCAAGGAAGTGGAGGGGAAGGAGAGGGAAAAAAGACTGGCCTTCATTAAGTTAAAAAAATAGGGGCATGAAGAGGATAGAGAGATGTTCACAAAGGCATCTAGGGAGGTGACCGGGTCAGTCAGAACAGTCAAGGGGGCCAAGGAGCTGAAGTTGGCTCAGGGGATCAGAGAGGGGGAAAATGGGTTCTTTAAATACATAAGGGTGAAGAGGAGTTGTAGGGATGACATTGTTAGAATCAAAAGAGGGGGGATGGGCGGAACAAGGGGAGGATCAGGCAGAGGCACTCAATGAGTATTTCTGCTTGGTGTTCATGAAAGAAAGGGATGGCTCAATACCAAAGGGAAAAGGAAGAAATGGTGGGGGGGCAAGATAATAGATGGGGTCATCCAAGAGGATAGAGTTCTGAAGGGCCTTAAAGACTTGCAGGTGGACAAGGCAACAGGATTGGATGGTGTACACCCAAGGGTCCTGAAGGAACTGGCAGAGGTGTTGGCAGGCCCTCTGATGGACCTGTTCAACACCTCCTTGGAGACAGGGAATCTACCTAGGGACTGAAGGATGGCTCACGTGGTGCCCCTTCACAAGAGTGGACCCAAGGAGCAACCAGGCAACTACAGACCGGTGAACTTGACTTCCATAGTGGGGAAGTTGATGGAGACCATTCTGAAGGAGAGGTTGATAACCTTTCTCGAGAGCAATGGTCTGCAGGATGAGAGACAGCATGGATTTGTCACAGGAAGATCTTGCCAAACTAACCTGATCGACTTCTTCGACTGGGTCACCAGGGCGGTTGACGAAGGCCATGCTGTGGATGTCTTGTATCTGGACTTCAGCAAGGCTTTCGACTCGGTGCCACAAAGGAGGTTAATGAGGAAGCTGAGGGACATGGGGCAGGGGGAAAACTGGTGGGGTGGGTGGAAAACTGGCTGCAGGGCAGACAACAGAGTGTAGTTGTAAAGGGGGAGACATCCAAGCCAAGGCCAGTAATGAGTGATGTACAGCAGGGTTCAGTGCTGGGTCCTGTTTTGTTCAATGTCTTTATTGGAGACATTGCAGAGGGGATCAAGAGTAAGATCAGCCTGTTCACGGATGACACTAAGATTTGTGCAAAAGTGGACAATGAGGAAGGGAGGCAGGCACTCAGAGAAGGTCTAGCTAAACTCGAACACTGGTCTAGGGAGTGGCAGTTGTGGTTTAAAGCTAAGAAGTGCAAGGTCATGCACTTCAGAGCCAGAAATCCAAGGAAGAGGTACTGGTTGGGGGGAGTGCAGGTAACAGCTTCAGAGGAAGAAAGGGACCTGGGGGTAATAGTTACAGGGGGCATGAAGGTATCAGCACAGTGTAGGAGGGCAGCAGCAAGGGCAAATAGGATGCTGGGGTGCAGGTGCCATGTGATACAGTGACTGCATAATAACAATCACTGTTTGGGTGAGTCTACATCACCGAAAATGAATTTCGGTGATGTTGACTCATGGAACACAGCAAAAGGGCGCTGGACACTTGGATTTTTCTTTTTATGTGGGGGGCTGCACCCCCCGCACCACCCCCCCACTAAAAGATTCTCAACTCTGGGTGGTGCATGTTGGGGGGTGCAAAAATATGGAAACATTTAATTTCCCGGACTGGCTCAAGAAAACGAGCTTGCACCCAGAACCGAACCTAGCACCCTCCCAACCCTAGCCTGCCACCAACCCACAACGCCACACAGCCAGCTTAGCAGCCCACTGCCGTGCCCCACAAACCCTCTTTCCCCCCCTTTCGCCCATTGTACGGCATGGTCCTTCTCCCCCTACGCACGTGTACATACAGCGACATCCTGTCATTATAATCGCCAAACCCTCTATCCTGTCACCCTCCCTGCCCTGTAGCCCTGTGTAAAAGTGCCATGATTGAGTCACCCTTTTTGAAAGCACTCAGTCGCAGTCACTGAATACATGGGCTACCCTGTGAGCATTGCCAGAGGGATCACCTCTAGAAAGGGGGAGGTCATCCTGCCATTGTATAGATCACTGGTGAGGCCACACTTGGAGTACTGTGTACAGTACTGGTGCCCATACCTTAAAAGGATGGGAGATTACTGAAGGGGGTGCAGCATAGGGCTACAAAAATGATCATGGGACTAGTGGAGTTGCTGTACGAGGAAAGGCTGAAGGAGCTTAACATGTACTCGCTGGAAGACAGAAGGGAAAGAGGGGACATGATAGAGATCTTTAAGTACTTGATAGGCATAAACAAAGTCAGGGAGGCAGGAGTGTTCCGCTTGAAGGGGAGAGAGGTCAGTAAGGGGGACAGTCTGAAATTGGAAGGGGGAAGGTTTAGGAGGGAGATGAGGAGGCACTGCTTCACAGAGAGAGTGGTGGCAGGTTGGAATGCACTACTGGAGGAGTTAATCATTCAAAGGACAGTGGATAGCTTTAAGCTGGGTTGGGATCGAGTCAAGAGCAGGGTTAGTACAGACAAAAACACAAAGGGGGAAGGACCGGGAAAGAGGAGGAAAGGAGAGGTTTAGGTGTGGGTGTGGCATCTGTAGTGATATGAAACTAAGAGCTGCACAGTTGGGCATACTTGATAGACCTGTGGGTCTTTTTCTGCCGGCAATTTCATATGTTCGTATCAAGGGCCACAACAACAGCTGCAACCCCAGGCACTGATTCTGGCCAGCCAGCACAATAAACTGGGTACCTTGAAGTATCAGGACTGTATAGAAATGGGACTAAATTAGCTATATATTAATTAACTTGTTTTTTTTCAGAACAGTAAACAGTAATAGATTTGCTTCCACCTCCTTATTCATGCCCCCCTTAATAAACCTGATTTACTGTGTTACTTTGAATCTAGCTTGTGGGCATATTATTACTCAGCTTAAAGTGCTAGGTTCTTCACTGAATGTGTTAAAAGTGCATGCTGTGTTGCAAAACTTGTCTTTACAGGGGTTTGCAGGGTGAACACCATGACCAGAGACCCTGCTGGTAAGTGGGACAACTGTGAACATATTATTGATGGTTATTGCAAACAGTCTATTGAATACTGCTAATGGTTATGGTCAATTCATAGATACTGGATCACTAGATGGGATTGTGGGTGGTTACAGCTTCCCAGAGGTCTGTACCAATCTTGATAGATACCCATACAAACTGTACTCTAAGTGGAGGCACCAAACTGTTGTGTTTACTGAGTGTAGGGACACCCCAGTATTTGCCAATTTGGAACCCAGACCCCTCAACCTAACATACTAACATACTAAAATGCAGCAGAATAGGCCTAACAGTCTTTCACATCTACTCGTTTGGTCAGCCCCCACCGTGGGAGCTGACCTTGCTGCCCCCTCGCCTTCTCTGGCTTCTCCTTTCCCAGTTCCAGATATTCTCGCTGCATTGGATTTTGCTTTCAGAACCCTTCCCCTGTACCTGTCCCACCCCCTCTTGAACCCTTCCACAGTCTCTGCCTCCACCAGCCCCCTAGGCAGCACATTCCATGGCTCCACCACCTCCCAGTAAAGTAGCACCTCCTCCTTTCTCCCCTGAATCTTCCCTCCAGCTTCTACCCATGCCCTCTAATGGCCCCCTCCTCCTTCCTTTGAAGCACCCTGACTGTTCCTCCCCTATTTACCCCCTTCATGTACCTGAAGACCTCTATCATGACCCACCGGTCCCTTCTCTCTTCCAATGTGTACATGTTTAGCTCTTCGAGCCTCTCCTCATAGGTCCTGTCCTCCAAGCCCCAAATCATTTTGGTAGCACTCCTCTGGACCCTCTCCAGGAGTTTAATGTCCCTCTTTAAGTGTGGCCTCCAAAACTGCACGCAGTACTCGAGGTGCGGCCTCACCAAGCAGTTATACAGAGGGAGTATCACTTCCCTCCTTCTGGAGATGATCCCCCTAGCGATGCATCCCAGCATCCTGTTGTCCTTGGCTGCTGCCCTCCTACAAGTCTCTGAGTTGTTCATCTTGACATCCACCACCACCCTCAGGTCCCTCTCAGCCATCGAGACCTGTAGCATTCCCCCCTCCAGGGTGTACACTTGGCCTGGGTTTCTGGCCCCCAGGTGCAGTACCTTGCATTTCCCGCATTGAACCTCAGCTTCCACTTTCTAGACCATCTTTCCAGAGCCTTAAGGTCCCCCTGTAGGGCCACCCTCCCCTCCTCCCCATCCACCACCGCCCCCAGTTTTGAGTAATCCGCAAAGAGACTCTTCTCACTCCTGATACCTGTCCTTATGTCAGAGACATAGACGTTGAACAGGAGGGGCCCAAGGACTGATCCCTGTGGGACCCCACTAATGACCCTCCTTGGGGATGAGACTATCCCACCAACTACGACCCTCTGGGTCCGGTCCTGGAGCCAATTGCCTATCCATCTGATCATCGGGTTCCCACCTCCATTTCTCCCAGCTCATCCAACAGGCCCACGTGAGGAACAGAGTTAAATGCCTTGCTGAAGTCTAGAAAGAGGACGTCCACTGGTCTACCCAGGTCCAAGGCACTCGTCACCCAGTCATAGAACTCCATAAGGTTTATCTGACATGATTTCCCCGGGATGAATCCATGCTGTCTATCATCCAGGCACCCTGACTTTTCCAGGACCCCCCAGCCTCTCCTTGACAATGCCCTCCATCACCTTGCCCACCACCAATGTCAGGCTGACAGGCCTGTAGTTCCCTGCCACCTCCCTTGATCCCCCCTTGTGGATAGGCACTATATGCGCCACCTTCCAGTCCTGGGGCACCCACTCTGTCCTCAGAGAGATGGTGAAAATCTCTGCCAGGGGTTTCGCCAGGACATCTGCAAGTTCCTTCAGCACTCTGGGATGTAATTTATCTGGCCCAGGGCTTTCTCCGTCTTAAGGGACCTGAGGGCTTCCCTCACTCTCTCTGCTGTGATTTCCACTTCCGCTACCTCTTCTCCCTGCTTAGCCTTCCCCCCTCCAGACAGTGATGCCTCCCCCTCTCCCCAGACCCGCCGATCGGTAAGGGTCCCCCCCTCCTCAGTATCATTGTCTCTTCCCATGTGTGATGCAGCACCCCCATTTTCCTTGGTGAAAACTGAGGTGAAGTACTCATTTAGTACCTCAGACTGTTTCCCCGGGTCTTGTGCCCATCTCTCCCCTGTTTTAATCCTGCTAATCTGCCCCTTCACCCTTCATTTTTCCCCAAAGTATCTAAAGAACCCTTTGTTCCCTCTCCTAATTTCCCTGGCCAGGTTCTGCTCCTTTCTTGCCTTAGCCACCCTCACCACCCTAGTGGCCCTGCTAGCCATCAGCTCGAACTCCACTCGATCCTTTTCACTCCTTGAGCACTTGAATTGCCTATAGGCTGCCTTCTTTCCCCGCACCACCTCCTGGACCTCCCTGGTCCACCAGCAGGGTTTTCGGGCCCTACCGCATTTTCGTCTTACTCTTGCAAAGGTGCTGGTAGCATCCTGCACCCCTCTCCTGATGATTTCCCACCTACTATCAGCTTCCATGTCTGACCCAGTCCCATCCAAATGCTCCTTAAGGATCCTTCCCATTTCCTTAAAATCTGCCCCCCTGAAGTCAGTTACCTCCATCTTTGTGCAGCCTTCTACCCCTCCCAGGTCCAGGCAAAACCAGACCGTGGCATGGTCACTCCCCGCCAACGGGTCCCTTACCTCCTAACCTGTTGTTAGAAAGTCAGTCTGGGATAGTAGCCCTTGGAGTAGCACCATCTAGGGGTGACAGCTTGGAGACATCACTGGGATTAGCACCCCCTAGTGACCAAAATACTAAATTGTGTGTTAATTTAGCATCAAACCAAAAATGGAGAACCTTGCTAAGGTTAAACTTGAGATTCCTCCTCGCAAAATGGCAGTACACTGCCTGTTGGGGTGGAGTGAGGCAGAATAGGTTGATCCTCACCATGCTATTGGACATACCATTGGGAACTACCAAAACGGCTATAGAGGAAGCAGTAAGTCAAGTTACGTGTCTGAGTAAAATCACAGTACGGGGTGGAATGCTGGTCTCTGAGAACATAGTGGCTCTTTTTTCATGTAGTGCCCCATAGACCTGGAGAATATGCCCCCTGTCATTATGCCTGAGGGATCCCAGGTGGTTTGGAGGACTATCACTTTGCATATTGGAGCATCTTCCCTGGTGGGGGTTCACCCAAAGTGAAAGGGTTAAATAAGAAGTTGGAAAAACTGCTAGCAGCTGATGGACAGACCTTTGAAGATTTAAAACGGGACTTAGAGTGTCCTGGGGGGGCTACTCCAGTGAAATCTTCCCCAGACCCAATGCCCCTGCCTATGCCATCTCCCCTTGCAGTATTCCCCATAGTGGTACCCTCTGTGAATCTGGACTCTCACCGCAGGCTCAGGCTGTTTTCGGGCACTGTTCCCACCAACATGAGGGAAGATGACTTAGAGACTTGGATGAACTATGCATCCCCTTTGGTCCAAGAGTGGCAGTGCTCGAAGGGAGAGAAGCAGAAAAAACTCATGGAGAGTTTAAGGGGCCCTGCACTTGAAGCAATCCAATTTTTGAGGTCCACTAACCCTGATGCTTCAGTTAATGAATATTTATCTGCATTAGAAGGTGTATTTGGTAGTACTGAATCAGGTGAAGATCTAATGTGGAAATTCAGGTCCACCAAACAGTGGAAAAATGAACGTTTGTCTGCATATGTGACTTGAGTAGAGATGGCCTTTCAGACAGCACACTGCAAGGGTGGCATATTGGCTGGTGATCTGAACCGTGTGAGACTAGAACACATTCTCAAGTCAGCCCATTATTTTAGCTTGCTTATGCTAAAGCTAAAGTTACAGAATCACAAAGAAAGTCACCTTGCATATTGCTAGTTAATGAAAGAAATTAGAGAATCAGAGACTGAGGATGACTGTTGGGACTCTTACGCAGGCGTTGTCAGGACTGCCCCTGCCTCTGAGAAGCCCAGTGAAAGGGATGATGCCCTTGATTCCCAACAAATTAGTGACTTGTTAAAAGAATTAAAAGAGTTGCAAGCTAGTGCACAGACCACTGCAGATATGGTAAAGAGCCACATTACTGGTGCTTCCAATACTGAGGTTATCCATGAAAACCAACCTACTGTGAAAGGGGCCAGTGCCCAAGTTCCTGGGAGCTGAGTGGACACTGATGTAATGGAACAAATGAGAACGCTGTGAGCTGTGATGAGAGATCTCATTCCCTCATCTCATCAGCTCGTGCCTTGGAAAAACTATGGTGGAGCTGAGTCTGAGTTAGGCCCAATGAAGAGTATTGGTCTACACCTTCTGACACCATAAACCCAGGGAGGATCCTGCCTGGTCTCATGATGCCTGACCTCAAGTATTCTGCTACTGTTGTGGGGAAGATGGGCACACTAAGAAAACTTGCCATTCACCTGATGATTTGTGCAGAGTAACCGCTAAGCTGCTTAATCAGGTCAAAGTAACATAAAGCCTCAATCTGAGCCTCCTCACAAGTCTTTTGCATCTAAGACAACTGCCCAGATACCTGCAAATACTGCTCCTCCTGACTTGTCAGAGATGTCAGGCCCTTCGATGGAGACCACTGTACGTATTGACAGAATCCCGGCCCAGGCCGAATTGGACAGTGGATTCCAGGTCACCATAATATTTAAAGACTGGTATGACCAGCCTTTTCAGACCATCCTCTACAACCCCTAGATAGACTGCACACATGTGGGGTCTAAGTGATAAATCTTACCCATACCTTGGTTACTTAAGAGGTATGACTTTCTTTCCCATCCACTGTAGCCAGCATGGATGAACCAGTGGAGATGTTGGCCTTAGTCTTCCCTTCAAATGGCTTGTATGATGGAATTTCCTTGTTAATTGGCACTGATGCACATATGTTTGGCCGCCTAGCATGGATGTGTCAAGAGAAGCAAGCCCAGAAAACCAGATGAGATTTACACATTCACGCAATGGTACAAAAAGCTTATGAGATGCAAATGCAGAGCAAAGAGAATGATAAGGATTAGCCAGTGGGATATGTCTGGAAGAAGGACCCATCACCTTTTGTCTTGCCCTCTAATGCACAGTGCCGTGTCAGTGGAGAGATGCATATCAAAAAGGACATAACGAACAAGGTTCTCATGCTAGATGCCCCAGACGAGGGAAGGCTGCCTGATGGGCTCCTGGTTAAATCAAGTGTGCTGCCAGTTTGTGCTTATGCCTATGCTAAAAGTGTTGTGGTGCAGCTTTGCAATGTAACCGACAGAGACATTGAAGTTACTCGAGACTGTACCCTGGCCAAAGTATACTGCGCAGATACTGCGGTGTTGCCAGACAAGTGCCACAGAGTGGAAGATGGTGATGTGTCCTCGGATATGTTCGACTTTGGAGAGTCTTCCATCCCCATTGAACGAAATGATAAAATCAGCCACAAGCTGGCGTAGTGCAGCAAAGTATTTTCATTGAAAGAATGGGATGTTGTGTGTATTACTGGCACTGAACACCACATTAGGCTCCACAATGAGAGGCCATTCTGAGAGACGTCACGCCAATTAGCACCTGCAGACATTGATGATGTCAGGTGGCATAGCCAGGAAATGTTAGCAGCTGGAATCATCCAGGAATCACGCAGCCCTTACACATCTTTGAATGTGGTTGTCCGGAAAAAGAATGGCTTAATGAGGATGTGTGTTGATTATCGGACACTTAATAGAAGAACTATACTAGATCAATATATGATGCCTCATGTCCAGGATGCCCTTGATTGCCTTAATGGAAGTCAGTGGTTTTCCATCTTAGATCTCAGAAGCGGGTATTATCAAATCCCGATGGCACCTGAGGATAGAAAGAAAACTGCATTTATCTGTCCCTGGCTTCTATGAATTCTTTCATATGCCCCAAGGCATATTTGGAGTGCCTGCAACCTTTCAGAGACTGATGGAGTGTGTGGTAGGAGACATGAACCTCCTTGAATGCCTTGTTTACTTGGATGATGTCATCATGTTTAGCAAAACACTGAAAGAGCATGAGGTTCGGCTGTTTAAAGTTCTGGACAGACTGGAAGAATTCAGGTTAAAATTATCCATTGACAAGTGGCAGTTTTTTCAAAGAGCTGTAAGATATGTAGGCCACATCGTGTACTCTGAAGGCATCCAGACAAACCCAGGCAAAGTAGAAGCTTTAACCACATGGCCAAGGCCCAACAACCTCAAAGAGCTCCAGAGATTTCTAGGCTTCTGTGGGTATTATCATCATTTTGTAAAGGACTACACAAAGGTAATTCAGCCACTGTTAAATCTGACACAAGGATACCCTCCTACCAACCAAAAGTTCAGAAGAGGCACTGTGAAGGAAGGAGACAAGGTCTACTTTAAATCTAGTGAATCCTTTGGGTCAAGATGGACTTCAGATTGTGATGCAGCAGTCCAAGAAATTGTCTACCAGCTGGCTAATGCACCAATTCTCGCATATGCTGCCCCAATGAAGCCGCCCTACGAAGATTTCTTCTACTGCTACTGCTCCTCTCCAGAAACATTCACCCTAACTCGGCCCACCAGGACTATCTGCCTACCACCAGAACCAGAAGTCAGGGTCTCTTACCCTGGTGTCCATCAATATCTGCAGCCTCCTCAGCAAACTTGATAACCTCCAAACCTGGATTTGGCAATACAATCCTGACATCCTCTCTGTCATTGAAACTTGGCTAACTCCCAAGATCCCTGATAGTGCAGTTGCTATTCTCGGATACACGATTTTCAGGCAGGACAGGAGCTCTAAGCAGGGTGGTGACTGTGCCATCTACCTGAGGGATACTCTCCTGGGACATGCCATCCCTCTTTCTAAACCGGGAGCAACATCACAGGTCCTCACCATCAAAGTCCTCCTCGGGGCACACAACAAAAACCTCACCATAGTCTCTGTTTACATTCCCCCAAAGGAACTGACTAGTGGCTTCAGTTATGTCCTGGAATGTCTGAGGGGTCTACGCCATAACTCAGAGTCCATCATCATGGGAGATTTTAACATCAACTGGCTTGCACCTGAGGTCAGCACCTACAAGGATGCAGTTACAGCACAACATCTCACTCAGCTAGTCCCCTCTCCTACCAGGTATAACTACAGGACAGGGATATACACCCTTATTGACTGGATTCTGTCTAACCACCCTGAAAGAATCTCCATGGTATCTGTTCTCCCTGACTAATTTAAGCGACCATTCACCCGTCATCTGCACCTGGACTAATAACTACATCAAGCCACCGCCTAAAATAATACAAGCCAGGGTACTCAAGAAGGGACACCTACAACTATTAAAATACCACCTAAGCAGTTTAGAATGGTCAAAATTAGACTCACTCAAGGACGTAAACAAGGCGCTCGATCTGTTTATCAGCCGATTCACTGAGGCTTGTGATATCCATGCACCGCTAAAGAAATGAAGGTCAAGGGTGGAGCTAACCCATGGATAAACACAGAGCTTATCATGCAGCTCAAACAAAGGGACCACCTCTGGCACTGTGCTCGGGCCACAGCTGCCCAAACAGATATTCAAAAATACAGACAAGCAAGAAATAGCTGCACCCGTGCTATACGGATGGCCAAAAGCAAATACTTTAGAGAAGCACTCTCCAATTTACGGGGGGATGGGAAGAAATTCTGGGAAAACCTTAAGGACCTCTCTGGCAAAGACACTAAGTCTCCACCCACCATGCTCAGCACTGATGGCACTCCTACGCTGGACCTAGATACCATCACTAATACGTTCATCAGTGCATTCTCCAACCTAAGCAGTGTCCTCCCACCTGACTTCTTTGATGCTACCACCACTGTCACATCATCCCAAGCACACTCATTGCCACAGTTCTTCTTCAAAAGCATCCCAATGCACACAGTCAGAACCTATATTGGTAAGGCTATCAGCAAATCTGGCTACAGCGGTGACTCACTCAACTTGAAGCTGCTCGCACTAGTCCTTGATGAGATCCTTGAACCCCTGACAATGATCTTCAACCTCTCCCTAAGGTATGGCCAGTTCCCAACAATCTGGAAAAAGGCTACCATCACACCAGTGCATAAGAGTGGAGACAAGGCACCGCATATCAATTATAGGCCCATCTCCATCCTCCCTCCACTATCCAAAGCACTTGAACGCATAGTCTTTGTCCAGCTGGTAGAGTTCCTGGAAAAACACAATATTCAGTGCCACGAGCAACATGGCTTCCGGAAAGGGCACAGTACCGCCATGGCATTGTTGGAATTCACCGGTTGTATCCATGACGCCTTGGACCAAGGACAATGTGGGGGGGCCACTTTCATTGATACAGTTAATCACCCCCTACTACTCAGACAACTGACTGATCTTGGGCTCTCCACTGATGCACTACCCTGGTTTGCTAGCTACCTTGGGGAGGGAGTTCAATGTGTTAAAATTGCTGGAGTCTCATCAGCTGAAAAGCCAGTCCTCACAGGTGTCCCTCAGGGGTTGAAACTGGGCCCATTACTCTTTTCACTCTTCCTAAACAACCTCCCTGGCATCTGCCAACAGAGGATACTACTCTATGCAGATGATGCGATCCTCTTCTCTAGCAACCAGGACTTTAACCTACTTGAGAGTCAACTGCAGCATGATTTTAGCCTGGTGGAAAAATGGCTTGGCTCTTACAAACTTGTCCTGAACTATAGTAAAACCAAGGTTATGTCTTTCTGCAAGGCACGTAGCAAGTATAAACCTCTACCCCTCACCATCAAGAATCAAGATGGGACCTCACTAGATCAGGTTCACGAGTTCAAATACCTCGGCATCACCCTGGACAGCTCACTGTCTTACGCCCAGCACATTGGGAAGGTTACAAAGACTGCCAACATACGCCTTGGCCTGCTCCACAAGTACAAACACTGCATGACCTCTGCAGCCCTTAGACTGGCTATCCACAGCTCTGTTACCTCCATTGTCGACTACGGTCTTGCAATCTATGGCTCTGCCTCCGCTACTGCCCTCAGGAGGATATCAGTGACTCTTAACAAAGCCTGCAGACTTCTCACTGGGGCAGAATGCCTTATGCACACCTGTGACCTTTACGCCAAGGCTGGATGGCTACCTCTGATAAGTAGAATACAATACCAAACCTGTCTTATTGCAAAAAAAAGTTCTTCTCGGACTTATGCCTCCAGGTGTGGTGAGTCTCCTTACTACCAACAGCTGCACCCTGCCAACACACAGTTCTTAATCCCAGAATTTCCAGGTCCCTGGCACCGGACCACACTGGGTCAGAGATCCTTCATGTACAGGGCTCCTCAGTGGTTCAATACCCTTAACAAAGAATCACTTGCTGCTACTACACTAAGCCCTTTTAAAAGGCAACTGCGTCTATTCCTCCCCACTACCTCACACTGTGACTGCCTCCCCTAAGCCATGGTCATCACCCTCTACCTTTGTTGGAACTGTTATCATCCTTCGCAACCCTGCCTTTGTGGCACCAGCTCCCTCCCCCTCTTACTCTTACTCTGCCCCCCTCACCCTCTCATCCCCTCTCGTTCGACCCACTTATACCATTGGCCACTGGCCCCTGTCCCCCTCTCTCTTTTCATCCCTGTTCTGACAATGGCACCTTCAAGCCGGCTTCCTCTTGACTCCTTCTGACCATGAATACCGTTTCACCTTGGATACTGTAAATAAGCTAGCTAGTATTGTTCTACTTTAACATGTTGACTGAACTATTTATGAATAAGTAATCTGTATGTTACGACTGTTACCATTGTTTTCCATTGTTGTATGTTACCCCCATCCTCCGATGTGGAACCTTTGTAAATGAGCAGTTCCTGCTAAAAGGTACTTGTAATCCTAGAGTTTAATAAATAAATAGATAAAATAAATAACCTGTGGGGGGTCTAGAGTAATGGACAATGCCACTTAATTTTATGTATGTTCAAGTTCAGCACAAATGGGAAGCAAGACAAGTAGACTGAATGTGAAATACATTTAGCAAGAATCTACACAGCAAAGTGTTAAAGGATGAGGTGTTTACAGTCCAGAGAAATGGCCGAGTATGAATTGTGGGAGTGAGAGGTGGGAGACCCCCCATCAGTAGTAACCAAATTCACCTCTATGGATTTGCTCTGAGGCACCTTTTGCTTTCCCTCAGGTACTTGGCCAGTGCCTGAGGAAAGTACCCAGAGGTGGGATTAAAGAGGAGGATTCCCTGATGGAGCCAAGGTGCTCTTAGGTGGTTTAGGGAGCCACCAGAAAATGTTTCCATGAAGTATGGAAGGTGTCCAAGTGTCTGGCAAGGGAACTGAGCCAGGGAAATCTGCATTACCAGGAGTGTAGCCCCATGGGGGTTCAGCTATGATTTGTTTATTCTGTTTGGATGTGAATAAAAGCCACACTTTGGAATCCCACTTCTGGTATTGGACATTACAGTTATTGCTTCCTGTGTTCAGAGTTACTTGGGTGCCCCTGTGCTGAGTAGCCAAACCTAGCCTTTATGCCTAGTGGCATATTCCTCCCCAAACCCAGCCCACTTGGTAGAGCAGTCAGATACAAACAGCATACCGGGTAGGGATTACACTGGTAATGCAGATTACTGAGGTGCAGAAATTTCTGAATTTTCATTTAACATAGGCATACTGAACACACACAGTGAACTCTTAGGTTCTGAAATGGAGATTGGCACACACGGCCAGTTACTGGTACATTTCCTCTCAACTAGGCCCACACGGCCAGTACTAGGACACTTTTCCATATTTCACGAGGAATACTAGTGGCACACATGACCACCAAAGAACACATACAGGCTCACAAAGAATCCAAAACCCACGTCTGGGTGATTATTTCCATCATGCACTGGCCAAATGCACTGACTGAAAATTTAACTGGTGCCCAAACTGAACCTGGATAGGTAAACTGGTTACTCCAGATGGTGGTCTCCTACTGTACGGGTCATAATGTACGCATAACATCGACATTATAGCGAACCCAGACCTGTGCTCTTGGGTTGGACCTCCCTCCAGAGTTGAGAATCTCTTAGTGGGTGGAGGTTCTGGGGCACAGTCCCTTAACGGGGTGTGGGTGGAGCCCCCACAGAACAAACACTGGCAGAAATTGCAATAACGTGTTTAGGCTCTCATGCATTCTGCCTTGTGACATAATGACCCCATGCCGTCTCACACCCTTTGCTTCCAAGTTTATACTCAGCCATTCATCTGGTTAATAACACCCTCACAGAAAACTTGTAGATGCTATCTTGAAATGTTTTTTCACACTTAAAATACTACATGACTAAAAGTTCTGTACTTGGACAGTCTTTCTCTTTAGACTCCATCGTAGTTAGACACTTTTAAAAACAGACACAGTCTAGGTGACAGAGTCTCTTTGTCAGAGAAAATTCACCAAAAGGAATGTAGCTGCCCCTCCTGGGCTGACACAAAAGTACTCACAGTTTCTGAAATTGTCACAGGCAGCTTCACTAGACAGATTGGGTGAGGGAATTGCCCCTGAACCCTGAAGATCGCCCCCATCCCTCCTGGGATGGGGCAAATGAAAACCCACTTGGCAAGGTCTCCACCACTTCAGTCACTGTCTTCTATGTTCTTCTTCTAGGGTGAGAACAAACTATCCAAACCTAGAACAGTAGCTCTCTGTCAGAGCTCTCGGAGGAGCTGCACAGAAAGCTGCAGCCTCCTCCTGAAACTCCTACTCAGGACAGACTGAACATTCTAAAGCTAATATCCCTAGAGCTAGCATAAATGTGGCTTATGCCACTGCGAGAGTTCTAAGATTACATCACCCTCCAGCTTAACTGAGACTGACACTAGAGCTTGACAGTGTGAAATCTATTTAACTGCCATTTCACTAGCTGCCTTTCCCTGCCTTCCACTGGTTCTAACTGGGATTCTAGTAACCCCTGGGAACAAGGGGATTACACCCACCCTCAGCCAGGAAAATGACTGTCCCCAGTTATTAGCTACCCAGCACCCGGCCATTCTACCCTATGTGTTTACTAAGGGGAGATAGCGCTACCTTCTCCCCTATCATGTGCAAGGCACAAGCAGGCAATACTAGGGGCCCAGAGGCCAATGGCTGATGCATCAGCCCATACACTATGATCTTACTATGGGATCCAGTGGCCCTGGAAGAACTGTCCAGAGCATAGTCCTAATAGACCAGCACTGCGGCCCCTACTGCAGATCAGGACCACATCCTGTCTAGTCCCCTAGCCCTCTAGGGAAAACCTATCTAGCCAAAGCAAACCTACCCAAAACAGGGGAACCTACTCCCATTCCCTGGACACCTGCAAACTAAATACAGAGCTAACACCATACACAAATATTACACTCCCACACTTCCCCACAAGTACACCTGTGGAAGGAAAAAAGGTTAACACATGTTAACAACTACACAGTACTTTAAAAACACTTTAAAGCACAGAGGAATTCCGGTGAGTCTCTCCAATGCTCTTCGTGTCTTCTCTTCTTTCTTCTCCAGGATCCACCTGAAAGACAAAAGACAAAACACACCAAACCTGCAAAAAACACAGTACAACAATAACTCATGCCATCAAAACACTGGAGAATCCTCCCAAAAATATTTAAAAGAAAAGAAAAGTAGAAAAGTACAAAATAGTAGAAAATATCAACATTATGTACAATACATCTTTTGGGGATGGAAGGCCCTAAATGTCCCAACTTTTGACAAACATTGCCCGAAGGTAGGGTGCATGAAAGTCTCTCCTGAGCCAGAGCCCAGTGAAGCACAGTTCCTGAGTTATTGTAAACCCAAAGGGGAGAGTCTTTGTGGACAGTTCAGCAGTCTGTATTCTGCCAGGTATAGGATGTGTATTGCAATGTCAATAAGGTAAGAAAAGTCTGGACTTACCAGTCCCTTGAATGAAAAAATGGACAGCACCTGGATCTCCAGCTGAAGACTCTACCCGGCAGCATTTTTTCGGATACAGCTGGGAAGAAATCTTCTGGAAAACAGGATGGACGTCTGGAAAATGCTGGGTGGTTGTCATCTCTGGCTGATGTCATCTAGGAGAGGGAACCTTGGAACAGGAAAGAAACAACTGGGCTGATGTAATCCAAAATCCCAGGGGATGAATCAGGAAAACAGCTGGGTTGATATCATCTTGGGTTGATGTCTTCTGGAAGGCCAGGCGATGAAATTGGAAAGACACACTGCAAGGCTGACGAAGATGGAGGCACCTCAGATCCTGGAATACCAGACTGGCAGAACAACGTGGGTATGGCAACAGCTGGATGGCAGACACTAGCTACCACTGCTCTGCTTCTTTGAAGGTAGGCATGGGCACATTCACAGGGTGATGGTAACATTGAGGGTAGTACCACAATGGGTCAGGTGCAAGAATTATGATCCCGTCTGGGCTCTCATAATTCATATTATGGAAAGTCTTATTTCCTTTATCATCCACAAATCGTACAGTGTCTATGAACAATGTCCTGCCCAACTTCCAAAACTTGAGTTTGTCTCTGATAACTTTGTCTCTTACATAACGATTTGCACCTGGATGCAGGTTTTTGGTTGCATCTTCCACTAGCCAGGCTCCCCTGTTTTTCTCAGTCTCCTCCCAGACTCTCTGAGGAAAGGAAGGAAAGGAAATTCCATAGATTTTGTTTGCCTTCCTACAAACCAGTCTTTCCTCCTTACTACTCTTCATCAGTCTATGACCCCCGGCCTGGCATGGGGGCAGCCAGTCCTGGTTCTGCCAGTGTCACATACTCAAACCTACGTAGAACTTGTCCCTGACTGCTTCTGAGGGCAGGGCTGTGAAGTCACCAACTTCACCTTCTAGTTCCTCCAAGGCAAGAGCTTGAGGCCGCATACTGGGACCCTCAACAGAGAAATTCATTTCTTCCTCCTCCTCTTCCTCACTTTGGATCTGGGCCCATGAGTGAGAAGTCATCCTTACTCCCGAGACAGTCCACTCTTCACTGGGTATGGAGGTAGACACCTCCCAATCTAAGGTTTCTCGAATCTTATCCTCTCCCACGAGGCAAGGACTAGGACTAGGATCCTCTCTCCAAATATCCACTGATTCTCCCTCCACACTGTCCATCTGTGACACAGGTGTGGAGACTTCATGAGGAATCTGCTCCTGCAGTACATCTACACCCTGTTCCTTTGTGCTGCACTCTGCTGGGCCTCCCCCAACATGTTCAACCTGGTGCTGTGTGCCGCTACTTGCAGGATCTTGCAGCTTTGTCCAAGTGGGAGCCAAATGAATTTTAGGTGCTCTGGACAGTCCTTGCTACTCTAAGCACCCTGAACAGTGAGGAATCATGACTACGTCCCTTCAAGCTTTGAGGCACATTATGCATACTCTCACAGGGTATCTGGGAATCACAACATGAGGAGGCAAATTTCCACTCTAGAAACATTGCTCTATTTCTTTCAGTTTGGTAACCTCTTCAGCTATCATAGCCTGGGCATGATCCGGGTAGAGGGATGGTCCCGAAGCCATGACTGTAGATAAACACACAAAGTTTCACTGTTATTACTGAGTTCAGTTTACTTGGACCAGTCTCACAAAATGGGTCTCTACTGCTGTGCTTACTTTACTGCCCCATCCTGTAATGACAGCGGCAGCACTCCTAGCGCATCAGCAATCTGCATCTGACTCAAACCACTGCGCATCCAATTTACTGCATACTTATAAATTTTGCTCAAACTGTACTAACGCACTGCTTTTCTTCCTCAGCACATCTGTATGATTTTCTAGGACTTTACCATTAGCTTTCAATCAGTTTTACTTGCTTAAAGTCACTAAAGCTACAGTACTTCTCAAACAGGATTGCCTGCTTGTTGCAGCCTCTCATATAACTTACAGTCTCTCTTTCACACAGAAAATGATACTGTTGCTGAATCCATAATACATGCTCCCAGTCTATTGCTCAGAATTCTTGCTTGTTTTTTGTTTTGTTTTTGTTGAATTTTGTTGACCCAGTAAGCCCACTGGGCCTAGAGTCCCTTTTCGGAGGCGACCGGAGGCAGGGTACAGATGGTAAGCAATTGAATTTGAACCAGATTAAGCTGTTGGTGGTTTTTAGTGAATGAGGGAAATTTGACCAGGACACTGGGGAAATTCCCCTACTCTTTTCGATAAGTGCCATGGGATCTTTAACATCAACCTGAACTACCACCAATCCAGGCAGATGGGACCTCGGTTTAACGTCTCATCCGAAAGACGGGACCTCAGAAGTGCAGCACCCCTCTCATGCTGCACTACAGTGTCAGTATTGGGATATTATCCCAAGTGCCAGATGTGGGAACTGAGCCCACAGTGCTCTAATCTTTCGGCCTCAGAGGCGAGCATGCTACCTACTGAGCCACTGACACTGACTTGGGTTGGGTTTTGATTAATTTACATGGTCCTTCTTTGCAAAACAATCACACTGCTTACACACAGATCCAGCTGGCTTTTGAAAATCACAACACAGTTTAAGCTCAGTTTTGCTGAATGGTACTCACTGAATCAGTAGCTGGCTTTTTGATGGAAAATATCAGCCTAAAGCCTATCCTGGAAGGCCTCTGGGTCAAAACTGGCTGGTGATACCACCAGATGTCTCTACAAGCACCACACTTTCTCCCCAGTCAATTGGATTATGGGTTGAGCCTGATTTAGCACAGAAAACAGTCTGTCTTTACAGAAATCAAAATTTTACAGCCACCCCAATGATTCTCCTGCTACCAGCTCTCACACAACTCACTCTCTCCCTCTTGAACACTGGGCAGTATTCTGTAGCTGGCAAGGGGGCAGGACTGATTGCAGTCTCACCAATCACTCGATGCCATGCAAATGAACCTCTCTCTCTCTCTTCTCGTGCTCTTCTCCTTCACAGCGATCATCGAGCAGGCAAAATTTAAACTGCAAAACAACTTTTTTCTTTCAACTGTAACTTCACGGCGGGAGCACCATTTTGAACCATTTCTCATGGCAATTTCTTTAGCGACTCCCCCAGTTCACACAGCAAACATTTGGAACTTTTTAAGGTACAATTTCTTTTTGTTTCCCACAGTTCACAATACTTTTTCCTGTCACAACTTGAAAATTAAAGCTGGCAAACGTTCTTTTTGATGCAGGACAAGGGGCACACACAATTTGGCTTTACAGCTCCTTGGTGAACATTGGCACAATCACAGCAGCACATGAACAGCAGGCACACAGTGGCACATATGGACGGCACTACTCTAGGAAAATCCCTTATGAGCAAAGCTTCCAATCTTGGGCTACCAACTGCCAGACAGACAAAATGCTTGCCACAACCTGAGCAAAGATCTCTTGTTTTCTCCCAAATTCAAAACACATCGTCGGATGAGCCCCCATTTTTGTATCCCCTTCCCCACTGGTCACCCTTATTTAACTAGCAGGGCTGCTCCTCTCACCACTTGGCATCAAGGGGCAAAAGAGAGGGGTAGGGGTTTACATTACAGTTTATTTACACAATTTTCTGAGCCTGCTATTACTTAGGCAACCCAAGTGTGGCAACAACCTGGCACACACTTGGTGGGACCATTTACCATAGCCAGCAACCCAGGTCCCTGGTAGAAAATGTTTGCTTATAATTGTGCTAGGTTTGTACTTCTGTACAGTGGCACCCAAGTAAATCCAGACACAGTGGAAGTAATAACAGTACTGTTCAAACCAGGTTGGGATTTTGGAGTGTGACTTTTACTCACATACACAGAGAATAATCACAAAGCGAAGATGGACACCCATAGGGTTACTCATACTGGTAATGCAGATTACTGAGGTGCAGAAATTCCTGAATTACCATTTAACATAGGTGTACTGAACATACACAGTGAACTTTCAGGTTCTGAAATGGAGATTGGCACACATGACTAGTTACCGGTACATTTCCTCTCGACTAGGCACACACAGCCAGTACTAGGACACTTTCTCATCGACAAGACACACATGGCCAGTACTAGGACATATTCCCATTGACTAGGCACATGTGGCCACTATTAGGACACTTTCCCATATTTCATGAAGAATACTAGTGTCACACATGACGCACCAAAGAGCACATACAGGCTCACAAAGAATCCAAAGCCCACATCTGGGTAACTATTTCCATCAGGCACTGGCCAAATGCACTGACTGAAAATTGAACTGGTGCCCAAACTGAACCCGGAGAGGTAAACTGGTTACTCCAGATGGGGGGGTCTCCCACCCTTTGCTTCCAAGTTTATACTTGGCCATTCATCTGGTTAATAACACCCTCACAGAAAACTTGTAGATGCTATCTTGAAATGTTTTTCTCACTTAACATATTACATGACTAAGAGTTCTGTACTTGGACAGTCTCTCTCTCTCTAGACTCCATCATAGGCAGACACTTTTAAAAACAGATGCAGTCTAGATGACAGGGTCCCTTTGTCAGAGAAAATTCACCAAAAGGAATGCAGCTGCCCCTCCTGGGTTGACACAAAAGTACTCACAGTTTCTGAAGTTGTCACAGGCAGCTTCACTAGACAGACTGGGTGAGGGGATTGCCCCGGAACCCTGAAGATCACCCCCATCCCTCCTGGGATGGGACAAAGGAAACCCCACTTGGCAAGGTCTCCACCACTTCAATCACTGTCTTCTATGTTCTTCTTCTAGGGTGAGAACAAACTACCCAGTCCTAGAACAGTAGCTCTCTGTCAGAGCTCTCTGAGGAGCTGCACAGAAAGCTGCAGCCTCCTCCTGGAACTCCTACTCAGGACTGACTGAACATTCTAAAGCTAAGATCCCTAGAGCTAGCACAAATGTGGCTTATGCCGCTGTGAGAGTTCTAAGATTACATCACCCTCTAGCTCAGCTGAGACTAACACTAGAACTTGACAGTGTGAAATCCATTTAACTGGCATTTCACTAGCTGTCTTTGCATGCCTGCCACTGGTTCTAACTGGGATTCTAGTAACCCCTGGGAACAAGGGGGTTACAACTGAATCCACATCTTAGTTCTTATTGTCTAAACATGACTAGAGATACTGTGAAGTTTTACTTCACCAGCAAAGTTCCAGCGAAATTGTGAAATTCACCTTTGCGAATAACTGAATTTCCTACTTTGCCACTTTGCATTAGGTTTTCATGGGGAAATTGCATTTTTTCCAGGTGAAGTCAGGCAGAGTCATGGTGAAGCTGTAACTTCACCAGAAAACTTTTGTGACTTTGCCTGAAAGGGTGCCACTTCACCTGCCCTAAACTTTGAAAAGCTGGCACTTCACAAATTCATTCATGAGTGAAGTTTGCCAATGTCTCACAACTCCAGACATGACTATTTTAGGGCTTAGTTTTGTAAACAGTTACATATTTAAATAAAGAGACAACACAATTTATTTTTGGTACATACTAAATGTCAGTTCTAGCACACACAGATTTGTGTTTGGAACTCAGCCTGCTTACTGTACAGGAACTTTAATACTTTCAGCTGCACGGTCAGGCATGGGGTTCTGATTTCATAAAAGGAAGGAATGCCAAACACTTTCTGATTTTTGGCCAGTGCATAAACCCAGAATTTTCAGTAAATGACTTATTTCTCTGGGCCCAATAAAAATATTCCTTGTTATCAGTGCAAAAAAGGGTTGGTTATATCCCCTACACTAAATACAGTTCCAAGCTTCCCATGTGCAGTTTCATGCACCCTAGAAAAGAGTGGGGTAGCCATAATTGCAAGGAATCATGGGATGTAGCCCACACCTACTACTCTTGCAATGACATTGATTTATTTATTGATTTGAACATTTTTTTCTCCAGGATAACTCTGAAGAGAAGTAAAGCCTTGATTTTATGGAGGACTGATTTAGCGAGGAAAACTCATCTTATTGTTGTATCAAAAACTAATTTACATCTAAATGCATGTATTGCTTGATTATACAATCCAAGCATTCATTAAAATACTTACAATGTCTTAAAAGATGTGATTACAAAGCAGTCCTCAATTTTCTCCATGTTTGCAGCTATTTTAGTTCTAGTGATAAATAGAATGTTCCAAGTGTGAGGTACAAACTATCAGAAGACATGGGAATCAATATTTAAATTATTATAGCCCAAAATGTGCTGGCAAAATGTTGTTTTTTATGCTTTTACAAATCTGGCATATGCGAGCATTCCTGTACTTACATTTAATTAATCCTGGCCTCTGGGTCATGCTATAAAAAGGGGCGAGGATGCCATTTAGTACTCTTTAAAATGTTATTTTCTGAGATTTTACATGTGCAAAGACACACCAGTCAGTGATGGAGTGCATACTGATTAGATTACAAAGGCAAGCAAGGAAGAAATGTGCCTACTCACAGGGAGGATGTTGCTTGCATGTGTACATCCCCTTGCAATTACTACCCCTAGACCACCAGAGAAGAAGACAGTCATTCAAGAAGCCAGGGATTTATTGAAAAAGATTTATATGAAGGGGGAGGGTGTGGGGGAAGGTGAGTTTAAGAACTCCTGGGGCCAGATGCATCAGCATATGGAAGCTAATGGACACTGTATCAAATTCTTGTTTGCATGTGACAGGGTAGCGAACTGAGTGGCTTCTGGGGAACACCCTCAAAGACAAACACTAAAGGCTAGTAGCAGGCATGCCACAGTGAAAGTTCAAAGTAAGTACTGCTGGAGGGGCTGGCTAACCCCAGGCTATGTTGCAAAGCAAATCCAAAAGACCAGCTGCACTCCAATGGGAGCGTGTACAAAAAGAAGCACTCAAGGTGGATTGTTGTTGAGATATTTTATTGCCAGCTGGCAACCTGTTACTAAGAACTTCTTTCACAACAGCAAATACATTACAGTGTAGATGGCATTGACATGCCAGTCACACTATTTGTATTGTAGTGTATTTGCTGTTTTTTTTTTATTTAGTTTTTGTTGACCGGGTAAGTGCACTAGACAAATCCTGCCTATTTTCAGGCACGACCCGGGGGAGGGGGATACAGATGAATGCCAACTGACCTTGAACTAGATTTTTTAGTGAATGAGGGAAATTTGGCCAGGACACCGGGGAAATTCCCCTACTCTTTTCGATAAGTGCCATGGGATCTTTAACATCCACCTGAACTACCACCAATCCAGGCAGATGGGACCTCGGTTTAACGTCTCATCCGAAAGACTGTTGTGAAAGAAGTACGTGATTCTCTTTGAGTGCTGCTTGTCTTTTGGATTTGCTTTACTCTCAAAGAGAGCACTCCTAACACCAGTTCAAATTAAACAAAATCTGCTTTACTTTCAGCATCAGACAAAAAAAGAAACAGTTTTTACTGAGCTTAACAGAAACTTCTTGTAGTTAAGTCTCTTGCCATCTCCATTTGCCTCTCACTAAAACAGAAACCTCCTTCTCCATCTGCACCCTTCTCTCTTTATTTGGTCCAAATATTACTTGGTATTACTCCCCTTCCCCAGTGAGATAGCCAACATGTTGACCATCCAGAGCAGTGAGGCCTTAAAGGGCAACATTAAAAGAAAAGTGTCTGGTACAAATCACAACACAGCCCCTGTCAAAACCTGTGTTGTCCGTGTTGCAGGGTTGTGAAGTGGTTTACGGGTGAAAGGAGTGTGACGGAGATATACTCCATCACAAACCCAAACATTACTTGAACTATACAAAAAGCATGGCCCCTGTGGATGGCAGCTAACATAAGTTCTATCTGATCCCCTATATCCCAAGTTTTAGTTCAGGTTTGTTTTGGGTTAAATCATGGAGCTGAAGCTCATTTACAATGAGATCCCTACATACATTCATACCAATGTTACATAATAAAAAAAAAATACAATAAAAAATATCACATTAAAAGGTAAGAAAAAATCTGAATATACAATATACAGTACACAGTACGTACATTCATACTGATAAAAAAAGAAAACATTACTCAAATTGTATCACATTAACACACACGAGTGTTCAGAAATTTTGGGGATCAATATGTAGATCAAAGGTTTTGCAGTTATATTATCCTGTCCCTACATTTAACACACCTTTGGGATAATGACAGGAACCATGTTCTTATTTGCCTATTAGAAAGGGTTTTGTTCCCTGTATTTGATATGTCTAAGGGAGGGAATTCTGCAATAAATGTAAACTAAAACAGGGTATATGTTAAAACAGGAAAAAGCCCTATCCCCCAAACCAATCTCCCTTAGCTTTCTCTGTAATTTCTTATGGTCCACCATGCTGAAGGCCTTGTAGAGGTCAACAAAAATTGCACCAGTAACTTCTCCAAGCTCTGGGGCCCTGTTCATGTCATCCAAGACCCTTGGCATAGAGAATACTCTACTATGGTTTCTACAGAAACCAGACTGAAATTTATTCTGTCTGCTGCCCTCTTCCAAAAATGTTCATAATTGTCCTGCCACTACTTTTTCCAACAACTTAGCCACCACTGAAAGTAAAGAGAGTGACCTGTGGTTTGCCATCAGGCAAAGGCAGACCCTCTTAAAAATGGGGACAACCCTGGGCCACTTCCAATCCAAGGGCAAATCCCTGGATGCCACACTCTAAGAAATGAAGTGCAATTTTTTTTTACACTGTAAATGTGTAAATCATTGTTTAACACAGTGTATGTAACATTAACTCACAACTGTGTTGTATTTATGAAAACAGTGATTTACACAATTACAGAGTAAAAAAAGACACTTTGTAAGTGTTATTTTTTTACACTGTAAGTGTGCAAATAACAGTTTAACACAGTGTGTGTAATATTAACTCATAAATGTGTTAACAAAATAACATTTAATTTAGTTGATCAGCTCTATCCAGAAATGTTATTGTGCTGTATTACAGTAATGAATTAAAATGCTTTTGCAAACAGTATTGTGATTTTTATTTTATTTTACAGCTTTAACAATGTTTCTATACATGATAAAAAGTATACTTTTTTAGAGTTGAGTCAGTGTAAATTATTTCATGTCAATTTGGATATACTTCCCATGATGCTTTGCTTAATTTGGTGTTTGCAATTGTGTTTTTCTTTCAGATTTGGCCGCATGGTCAATACCTTTCCAAGGTAACTTTTGTCCCAGGCAATTTGCTCTGGGGTTCTTATCTTTTGCAGCTATTATCTTCGCTACTATGGGCTCCCCATAACATTAAAAAGTAAGACCCTCATAGTACACCCGGGGCTCCCAAGCACTAGATCATTCTGCAAATACAGCATTTTGATGATTTTTAGCAAGGGCATGTCACCTGTATAGATTTACTGTGCATTTGGCTTTGTTGGTTATACTGTATGATGAGGCCTCTAAACACTCAAGTTAAAATTCATTCACAATGATTTGCGAATTTTTTTGATTAGCAATGGTATTTTTTCATTCAATGCAAGATTAAAATACTTCAGAATTCAACACCCTTATGTGTTGAAATAACACATTCAATATGCGCGTTATAACACATAAATGTGTTAAAAATTCAACACACCAGTGTTAGTAGAAGCTACACATTTGTGTGTTGAACAATTTACACACCACTGTGTTAAATTTATTAAACACATTGCATGTGTTAAATTTCACACACACTGTGCTTTCCCCAACTGCACTAACTGCTGTGTTAAAAATTAACTAATTTATAGTCAGATTTAACACTTCCTTTCTAAGAGTGCAAGGACCAGTTAAATAAATTTTCTGAAATCTGTAATGCTACATATTTTAAAAATCTAGGTGCAAGACTGTCCATACTACAGATTTTATCACTTTTAAATTTTAATAGATTTTCACAAACCTCCTATCCTGTTATTTCTTCAAAGGCATATTGTCTACCATCCTCACTAGCACATGGTATTATGGCTTATAATTCCCTTTGAGCTGCTATTCCATCAGGGACCCCTATTTTTATAAAAAAACATATTGAATTTATCTGGAAAATCCTTCTGTTTTATGAAAGTATCAACATGTATTGTTTTGATGTCTCAACCCATCTTATTTTTCCCATTTAAGACTTTAATTGTATCCCAGTTTTTTTTTTGGGGGGGGGGTCACCAGCCAATTCCCTAGTTTTATTCTTAAAAATATCTTTCTTTTACTGCCCTTACTTCTGTCACATATTTGTTTCTTGCTACCCTGTAACTTGTTTAGTTTTCTGGTCTACTTCTTGTATTAGCTATCCCCCATAGTTTGTTTAACTGTGTCAACTAACTGTCAAACCACACAAATGAGTTCTTTATTTTTGTACATTTTAGAGGGAAGCATTTGTTATACATTGCACTTAATTCCATAACCAGGTAATCCCAGGCATAATTTATGTCAGGTATCAAGTACACACTTTCCCAATTTTGTCTTCCCAAGTCAGTCATTAAATGTATGTAATCAAAGGATTTTGTGGAAGTTATGTTTGTTAGACCCCTAGACTGCAACTTCTCTTTGATACAAAATATTGTGATGATCACTATTTAAATCTGCCATGGTACCTGCTTCCTTGTAAGTGTGGAGACATTTGTAAAAATCAGATCCAATGTGCTTGCAGCAAATGGGGACTTGGGGTTAATATCTGTTGGCTCATTTATTAATTGCTTTAACCCTAATGTGAGGGCTATGCTACACATATCTTATGACTTACCTTCACTGCTCTAGTCTAGTCTGAAATCTCCCATCAGGAGCAATTCATGAGTCTCAGCAAAGGGCAATAAATATCTTGTTAGTTCTACAATTTTGGGGGCCAAAAATTTAGGTGGCTTCTAACAGTCGAGTAAAAGCAATGGTTTATTTCATCCCCAACTATTTCATTGACATCACTTGGGACATGCAGTTCCTTTCTCCTAAGAGTATATTTGTTTTAACAGTATACTACTATGCCCCTCCTCTTTTGTTCCTGTCCTGACTTATTCAACTATAATTTTCAATCCCTAATAGTTTATCCCCACTCTCGTATTTAACCAGGACTCAGTCAGTATCAAAAAGCCTGGGCAATGTTCAAGAACAAAGTTTCTAATCAATTCTATTTTTAGTACAATACTTCTCACATTTGCATGTAAGAATAACAATCCTTTCTCTATATGCTTCTGACTGTGTAGCTTTGCTGATAATATGGGGCTCAGATTTGCTTGAACGTCTCCACAAGTCAAGATACTGATGGAGTGCTGCAACTTTTCAAAACAATTTATACCATTTGTGAACAGTTTCATTAAAAGCCCAACAGACTCCCATGCCCTCCCTCAAGTGTGCTAAAACACATTTATCATTCAATTCTAAAAGTTCCATTAGTTTTCCAAGCTTACATTTAATTATTGTATATTAAATTCCTTGTTTAACTCATGCAAAATGTTCAAATGGATGCCTTTCCTTGCTTTTTATCAATTCTGTTTAAATGCTCTGTAAAAGGTCCTCTTTCCCAATTTAATTTGTTCATACTATTTTTTTCCAATTATATTCCTTCCCAAAAGCATCTGTTTATCACCCTCTGTCATAATACTACAAAAAACAATATAATCAAGGTGTAGGCTGCAGCTTTTACTAAGTACTTGATCTTAATATGTTAGTTAGCCGTATTCACAAACATTACAGGTTAAATACTTTATCCAGCAGAAAATATAAAATCTCTGAAAAGGAATTCCAGAAATGACCTATTAATGTCACTGGGCTTGCATTGGGGCAGGTTCATTTATGGCTTCAGTGCAGTCATTAAACTGGGGTACTGTAGGGGCACAGCTGGATGGGATCAATTAGCCAAGTACTGCAGACAATGAGGATTCCTCCATAAGTAGTAAGCAGTAGGACATGACAGAATGTGGATTGTTATGTGAAACCCACAGGCACAGATACAGTTCTTGAGTATCTGTCTGCTTAATTCAGAGTGGAAACACTAAATATTATTCCTTAGCTCCACTTCAGACTGTCATCAAATGTGAGTACTTCTGAGCTGCGGCCCACAGGAGTTTTTTTCAAAAAGTAGTCAGTTAGTTTAGTTAGGTAAGCAGAGGAGGTGAGGTCCTGGGCAGGACTTTGTTAAGCTTCAGGATAAGCCCTGGCAGAAAACTGAAAAATTACTTAATTGCTTGCTTAGAAATCCTGTTTAAAGTTCTAACAGTTCATGTTTAAAGACTGTGTTCCCAACATGCAACAACTCTGCAACATGTGGTTGGCCACCAGCAATCCATGGAGGTACCCACTGCAATGGACAAATACAATATTTATGGCCATGGGGGGAAAGCCGGATGCACCCATGGGATTGATATGGGGACTGTGTGGGAAAAATTGTTCAAATCAAAGTTGTTTGTTCTCTGTTTTTTGCTTCCCCTTCACCCCTTCCCTATAATAAATCAGAGGTTAGTTTATTTTACAATTTGTAGTCATGGTTCTTGCTTCGTGTGTATTGTTATTGTGTGTGGAAAAGGTATTTGTGTGTGGGAAGGAAGATAATATCTGTTCCTGGGGGGAGGAGGTTAGGGACACATTGGGTAGCCTTTATATACCCCTGCCCCAAGTGGAGGCAACAAAATTTGTTCCTAGTGCCCTATTTATATACTGCACTGAAACAAACCCAGGCCAACCTCAAGGTAAGTCAATGTTTGAGAGGGTGTCAGGTGCACATGACAGAAAGCCCCCCCTTACAAGTTGCCAGGTGCCAGAACACTACTCGAACCTCTCTATACACCTTTACATAATGCCAGTTCCCTCTTCACCATCTATTCAGAGTTTTGTTTCATCTGCTGACAGAAAAAGTTCCCCTGTAAGCCCACCCTGACGTCATTAATATACATGTTAAGTCACAAACATCAATTGACATGTACCCTAGAAATAATAAAAGATGCTTTTTCTACAATCAAAGGATAATCCCTTTATGGAACTCTTTGCCCCATTTGGTAGCGGTATGTTCTAACCACACATATTTCAAATATAATCTAGACCAATATTTACTGACCAAGGGATGATACACCAGCTTGGCTGGAGATACACACTTATGGGCTCCGGCCTTCTGTGTATCTACTTTCTTAGTATGAATCTTAGTATGTTAAAAAATACTGGCCCCAGGATAGACCACTGTGGCAGTCCGCTAATGACCCTTCTGACATCATTTCCATTCAGGACTACTCCCTGTATCCAACTGGCCAACCATTTCCCAATCCTCCTGGTTAGCTTTCCACTTTCCCTAAGTCACCTACCTTTTTAAACAACTTCCTATGTGGCACTAGGTCAAATGACTTTCCTAACTCAAGACATAAAATGTCAGCTATGTGGCTTCTTTTCACCATGTGTCACAGAATCGAAAAAAATCAAATACAGTACATTCATTTGACACAACTGCCTCCTGTGAACTCATGTTGGTTCCAATCTGTAAACCTGTTTTTCTCTAGGATTTCAACTATATGTTCTTTTATTACTGTCTCCAGTAGCTTATCCACTTTTGACATCAGTGTTTCATTTCTCAGTTTTCCATATCTCCACTCTTGTGCAATGGACTACATTCGTCAGCCGCCAATTGTCTGGAAATTCTTCTGTTGCTAGTAAGTCATTAAGTAGGTCTGCCAGGCATGCTGTCAGAGCCTATCTCATCTCCTTTATCCCTCTTGGGTGCAGAACCATCTGGTCCTGGGGACTTTTTCATATTCAGGTCCTTTAAGCCCTTCAATACTCTCTCCTTAGGTACTTATACTATCTCTAATCTGTGGATACTTATACCCTTACACCATCTCTTTCTGTCCAGGATTGGTCCTAGAGCCTCCACAGTGAATACAGAACTGAAGTACTCAGTCAGTATGCATGTCTTCCTTTCATCTTCTTACATTTCTTCTCCATCTTTCCTCATCCTTTTTGTGCACTCCCTTGTTTTATGTTTCGCTCTTATGAACCGAAGAAAGTGTCTGCTATCCTAAGTTATGTTTCTGCTTTTTCCCTTCTAATGATTTTATTGCTTTTCTCTAGCTTTTCCTTGTACTTCACTTTTTTGCCATCATTCTGTTGGGTCACTGCTGTTCAGCCTCTTCCTTAACGCCCTCCCCATGTCCTGAACAGACAACCTGCTACTTTACACAGACAATGTTGTCCTATTCTCCTCCAATTCTGACCCCATTCAACTCCATCACTGTTTTCAACCCTCCTTTAGTGGTGCTGAAACTGGTTCTCCTCTCAGCACCTCATACTGAACTATAAGAAGATGAAAGTTATGATCTTCTCCCACCCACAGAACTCCCAAAGGGAGCACTGGCCCCCGCTACTAACTGTCAGTCATTCCCCTCTTGAACTAGTGGGCTCCTTTAAATACCTGGGCATTACCTTAGACCCAGCACTAAGCTTCCATCAGCACATACACCTCCTATCCACCACCATCAACATTCATCTTGGGATACTGCATCACTTCAAACACTGTCTTACTCAAGACGCCCTTGAGCTCGCTGTCTCCTCTTGGTCTTCTCCTACTTGACTGTAAACGCATCTAAAAAGGCGCGGAAACACCTCAGCCCTTTCCAGACTCTGCCTTGCCCTTAATGAAGCCTGCCGCCTTACCCTGGGTTGTGACCGTCTCACCCACACTTGCTCGATATACAATACCACCAACTGGTTCAACCTTGAAAACAGAATCAGGCACCACGCCTGCCTCATGGCAAAAAAAGTTACCCTTGGCCTCGCCCCCCCCGGGCTCACCCCTCTAATCTACTTGGCCCCAGCACTTAAGTGCACCCAAAGCTCTGTTAAGCAGCTCCTCACAGTACCCCACTGCTGTACCACCCAATTCCAAAGGTCCTTTAGCTACAGAGCCCCATCTTGGATGAATGGCCTACCCACCTCTCTTGCTAACGAAAACAACATTGGCTCCTTCAAAACTCAGCTTAGGGAACACCTCCAGTCCTCTAATTACTGTGATTGCCACTGATTACCTTCCCTTCCCTGACTAAGGCCTTTGGCCGGCTTATTTCCCACCCCCGTTGAGTCTCCAGCTGAGTCTATCAGGTTCAACTTGTTTTCTGAGTAGTATTAACATATTGTTTAAGAACTGTGCTTATTATTCCTAGTATCTAATTGTCAGCTTTTTCCTTTCTCTATGTTTATTGCTTGCTTTGTGCCTGGTGAACGTGAATTGCCATGTAATGTCTTTTATATCATATCTCTGTGACATGAAACCTTTATAAAGGAGTCTCTGACTCAAAGGTACTCTTCCGAAGCCTCAATAAATAAAAATAAATAAAAAGTGTTATTTTTGTCTCTTTTTGTATTCCCTACTAGTGCTACCTGTCTAACCAGAGGTTTCTTTTGCTCCTTTGTTTTGCTAACATTTTATGCACTCTTAGGTGGTTTCTATGAACACCCGTTTTAGCCCTAAACTCTGTTTCTCCCCATTTCTCATAAACCCTTCAGCTGGCATTTGATTAATTCTATCATTTTGCCAAAGTCAGTTTCCTAAAGCCAGGGACCACAGTGCTGTATTTCAGTTGCTGATAATCCAGCACTGTGTTGAATGTAATAGTGTTGTGTTCACTCTGTTGAATTGATTCCTCAGTCCGTTATGTTTATAACCACTTGTTACACTTGTGCCCCCAGGTCGCATCTGGAAACGAGCTTTGGCTCAGTGTGCCTATCCTGGTTACCAAGATTTTAAATAAATAAAATTAATAAATAAAAAGATATCCATGAAAATATCCTGGATAAACATTACTAGGTTGAGAATACACCCCCCCCCCCACACTGCCTCCCACACCCAGTGAGTGAGAATGCAGTCTTGTTTTATTTTTATAAATGTCTCATGTTTTTGGCTCACTGCTGTTTGAATGTCCCAGTATACGTCAGGGAGATTAAAATGTGCTATGATTATAGTTTTTCCCTGACCTGTTGCCCTCATAATTACCCTTTCCAGAACCTCATTTCTGTTTGCCCCCCTAGTATGGAGGCCTAAAAGTTACTATTATTTTATATATTTTCCCTGTTGTCAATAATATGGAGCCATATTGACTTCAGAACCTCCCTCTGATAGATATATATCCTCTGAGACTCTTTTAGCCTTTTCAACATAGACTTATTTAGATTCCAGTGACTGTTCTGATTAGCCCCTCTTTCAGTTATTTCTACAAATGTTCTCCAGCCATGTGTGCAGTTTGTCCATTTTATTTCATAGGCTCCTTTCATTAGAATACTGTGCATTACCTTCTACTTGCCCTTCTTCTCTCTTCTCTCTTCTAGACCTTTCCTTTCTCCTCTAGACATCTTATCCTTGTTGACTTTTGAATGACAGCTATAGCATTTTCTATATTTATCTAGCCTGTTTTGTCTCTCTTTCTATGGCCTGTGTGTTCTGGGGAGAGTCAACATGACTCCTTTTGTATTTTTGTTCTTATTTCTGTTTCCGTCACTGATATCCCTATGCCTAGTTATAAACCTACTATTTGTTACATCTTGAATTTTGCCCTAATGCATTAATTCCCTACTTGCTGAGGTGCAGGCCATCCTTTGTAAACAGTGTGTTTTTTCCTAAACATTCCCAAATCCCCAGAAAATCAAGAACCATATCTCCTTACAGCAACCTTTTACTCATGTGTGATATCTAATGTTTTTTCCTTTCTACGCTGTCCTGCATGTAGCACCAGCAGCACCCCAGAGAAATAAATCTACCTTACCTGCAATGGACCTCAACTTAATACATTGTTCCCTGAAAAATGCCCTTTACCTCTTCTACACTATGACTTACCAGGTCATTGGTACCTTAGTGTACCCGATGTCAGGATCTTCCTGCTCTGATAAGTACTTCTAACTGAAGAATTACCCTTTTTGCATTTGTCCTTGAGAGACACAGAATGGGTATCTCCTCCAGGCTAGAAGTGCACATCAACCTTTCTGTCCCTCTAACAATAGAGTCTCCCAAAACAAAAATATCATATTACTTTCAATGGGGCTACCTGCTCCCTTACCCACTCATGCATTCTTGCCAGATAAAGCCATTACCTCCAGGATCACAACTGCTGTTTCATTAGTAGAGTAGCCATCTGGAGCTAAAAATGCTAGTGGCTCAAACCAATTTTGGATTTTCACCCCTGGATCCCACCCATGGTAGTTCTACATCCTCATTCCCACCTGTTCTCTCCACTGCAGTCTATCTTCCAGCACTCACACGCAGTACCCACTGGGGTAATGGGAATGAAGTCCCTAGTGGTCTTAATTCTGAGCTGCTCCTCAGGATCTGCATTTCAGTCCTGAGGGTACAGAGCTATGAGCATCCTGCAAACTGAGCATCCACCAACCTCTCAGAGCACCCTCTGAAAGTTTGCCATGCCCACAACCCCAAGTGCTGACCAACTGCCCCGTCAACCTCTTGCCTGAGTAAACATGCTACAGTGTGTGTGTGAAATGGAATGTTAATAAACAAAACCTTATTCATGAAGAGTTTCTTGGCCCTGCTCCTCTACTTACTAAGCCTGTCTTCACTTTATGTAAAGACACACTTGTAGCACTTAAATCAGTGGCACAATGCACCCTGTTCAACTTTCTCCTGCTCATAGACAGATCCATTTTTATATATCCTGGTGACTTATGACCTAGAAGCGATTCTACCTCCCCTTTCTATCAAAATGCACAAATAAAAAATCCACTCCTCCACTACCTCTGTTTGGTCTGTGGGAACCCTGTTCAGTTAAACCAATTTTATATCAATAGAAGCTCATAGTTCCCCTCACTGGCCCAATATAAACTGCCATACCACAAGTTACTAATCTGTACCTCCACAAATTACACAACGCTCATGCATCTTGCAGTAAGGGGTGTTACTTACAAAATCTTCCATTTAGAAAATCCTGCAATATACAGCATGGCTGCCATGAAGATCCTCCCATGTGGTCCACTAGCACAGTAGTATTTCATTGCTTAAATGCATGCATTTGTGCAAAGAGGGGAGTATAAAGGGAAAGAACACTGTTACCCTGTTTTTAAATACATCTAAGGGGAAGGGGCTATTTTTATGACTTACAGTACTTGAAGGTATTTTATTAGCTCCCGGATCACCCCTGAAAACAGGTATCTGTGTCTAGTAGGCCTTGCCTTGTTAACAAAAGAACAAATAAAAAGAATAAAACTAGCAATGATGGTAGTCAGATTTGTGATGCCAATTACTGATGAGTGAACAATTGTTCTTGAAAGTATTGATTTGTTGGTTTGCTGAATTCTGGTTGCTGAAAGTCAATGAAAGCCTCTCTCTGATGCCCTGTAAACACATGGCTTCAGAATCTGTTTGACCAGTCATGATGCAGGACATGACCAACTCATTTTATAGGTGTTTTTATAAGGCATAGGGTTGTTCACTGTGTGTCTGATTCATGTGATCAGTCTGGTTGCTCATGTGACAGGTTACCTATTTAATACATGGCCACTTGTCTCCAGAATTGTTTCTGATCATAGGCAACACCAGTTGCTTATTATTAAGGAATCTCTGTGCACAAGGACTTTCATTTTAAGTTAACATAGCAGACAGATACAGTAGTCCAGGGCTGAACCACAGAGAGATAAAGAGACTACTTGAATGGATACAATCAGCAAGTTTGCATGAGTGCTTTTACGTTTGAACTTACTAATTCAACTTAATTGTTACTAACTAGACCTTGCTGTACTACATAACGCTGTGCCAGACAGATCTTACTCTCTGCTGACTCCCTCATGGTGGTCAATAGATCTGCACATTAAGCTAACTAGTGAGACAGATTACTGCACTGAAGTTAAGAATTTATCTGCTGAGTACTGCATCTAAGTAAAGAATTTATCCGCTGAGTACTGCACGTAAGTTAAGATTTTCTTGCCTGCATTGAGCAGTATTATTGTATAGCTGTTATATGCTCTCCTGTGCTAGGCTCCTCCTTCCTTCAGTCTAGACCTACTGTGGCATACCTCCCCCTAGTGGCAGAATGCTAAGGGCTTAAAAACTGCCCACCTCAATGTCTGCAGCCTTCTTGCTAACCTCTCAGAGCTAACGGCCTGGGTCACCCACTATAATCTGGACATCCTGGGGTCACTGTCAGTGGCTCAGCAGGTAGCACACTCACCTCTGAGGCCAGGAGATCAGAAGACTGTGGGCTCTAGCCCCACATCAGGCACTTGGGTTAATATCCCAATACTGACACTGCAGTGCAGCATGTGGGAGGTGCTGCACTCCTGAAGTGCCGTCTTTCGGATGAGTTGTTAAACCTAGATCCCATCTGCCTGTTCTGGTGGTAGTTCAGGTGGATGTTAAATATCCAATGGCACTTAATGAAAAGAGCATTGGAATTTCCCTGGTGTCCTGGCCAAATTTTCCCCCATTTACTAAAAATACCATCAACAGCTTAATCTGGTTCAAAGTCAGTTTAATTCATCTGTATTCCCCTCCCCCGGGTCGTGCCTGAAAATAGGCAGAATTTGTCTAGTGCACTTACCCGGTCAACAAAAGCTAAATAAATAAATAAAATCTCTGAAACTTGGCTTAAGCCAGCCTCTCCAGACTCTGTCTGTGCCCTTCCTGGCTACCTCGCTATCAGGCAGGATAGAGTGGGTAACAAACGAGGGGGTGGACTGCTGCTTTGCTATAAACCCCACCTTAAGGTGACTGTCATACATCACCCCTCCTCCCCCCTTTGTGAGTTCCTACATGCCCTTCTTCTGTTGGGCAACGCCAAGAAGCTCCACCTGGCCTGTGTTTATAACCCACCGAAAGGTGGTGTTCGTGACCTCTCCCATCTCCTTGACTGCCTCAGTCCAAAGGTGGGAACTAGTGAATTCTTAGTGTTTGGGGATTTCAACCTAAACTGGCTGGGTGGCAACACCAAACTTTATGAACCCCTCCTGGCTGGTCTTGCCCTAGGTCAATTTATCACCAAGCCCACCAGATCCTCTTCCTCTGGGGTAAAAGTTACCCTTCTTGACTGGATGCTGAGTAACAGGCCGGATCATATCACCACTTCTGGCCTCTTCCCAGATTCCATCTGGGAGCATTCTCCTACTTACTGTGTTTGGAAAGTCCTTACCCCTAGGGTCTCCCCAAAAGTCATTCAGATGAGGGACTATTCAAAATGTAACCACAACAATTTCCTTGCTGACCTCAGCCAGTCTGACTGATCCCTGGTCTATGCTGCCAGTGACCCCTCTACTGCTCTTGACTGCTTCCTATCCATGTTCGCCCTGTTACAAGATAGACATGTCCCACTCATAAAAAGAAGGGTGAGGGCACTGTCACTAAATGGCTGAAAGGTGGACTGTTTGCCCTGATGAAGCTTAGGGATAAAAGCTGGCAAAAATTTAAAGTCTCCGGGGACTTGTCGGACTTTGAGGAATACACGCAACTTATGAACTCCTGTAAGTGGGCGATTCGCTCAGCAAAGAGTGAATTCTGCACTTCCTCCCTTGAACCATCTGCCAAGAACCCTAGGAGCTTTTGGCGCACCATCAAACACACTGTAAGTGATCCTGCCTGCCCCCAGGTCTCCGACATGCTAATTGGCAGAGTCAGCTGTAACAATTCCCTGACTATAGCCAATGCTTTTAATCTCCAGTTCTCCGACCTGTCTGATTACGCCCCCAAGTCTTCCATATCCAATTATCTGGGCCCCACTGTTAGCGCTGTGTCCAATCATCCTCCACCCTCTCTTCTACTTTAAGTCTGTCTCCTACAATGAGATATGGAAGCTCCTAGCTGGACTCTCTCCTCACACTGGAGCTGGGCATGATAACCTCGAGCCCAAATTATTCTGCCTGGGGGGCCCCCTACTTGGCACAGCCTATCTCCTACATTCTCAACTCCTCTCTTATATCTGGGTCTATCCCAGATATATGGAAGGTGGCTCATGTGGTCCCAGTCCTCAAGCGCGGTGACCCCAAAGTACTTGAAAGCTACCACCCCATAGTGATCTTATCTGCTGTTAACAAGCTGCTCAAAAAGGTAGTGGCCTCCCAGCTTGCTCTCTTCCTCCAAGCCCATGGCCTCCTCTCCCCTGAGCAGCATGGGTTCCATAAAGGGCACAGGACCTCCACTGTCCTAGCACAGGTCACCTCTGAAATCAGAACTTCCACTGACCAAGGCAAACTCATGGGTGCCAATTTCATCGACCTGTCTAAGGCCTTTGATCTGGTTGATCACACACTCCTGGGAACTGCCCTTCAGTCCCTTGGCCTTTCCCTTCCTATCCTAGCCTGGTTTTCCAACTACCTCCTGGGCAGGTAACAGTACACAAAGTTCCAGAAAGCCCTCTCCAGGCTCACACTGGTTGCCTGTGGGGTACCTCAGGGGTCTGTCCTTGGCCCCATACTGTTCTCCCTCTTTATCAATCAGCTGCCCTCAGTCCCTGCCTCCAGGCATGTCACCCTATATGCTGATGACCTTGTGCTTCTTGCTAGCTCACAGGATATCAGAGACATCAACACTAGTCTAAACTCTGATTTCGATCGCATTCAATCCTGGCTCAAGGCCAATAAGCTTATCATCAACCTCCAGAAGATGCAGGCCATGTTATTCAGCTCCCTTGCCAAGGTCAGAGCGTGCCCGGCCTATCTCAAAGTCCCTGGAGCTGATGGCATCCCTCTATGGGTGGTTGACTCTTTCAAGTATCTGGGGGTAACCTTTGACCCTCGGCTGGACCACTCCCTGCACATACGAAATTCCTGCAAGGCCACAAACTGTAAACTGGGTCTGGTGTACAGGGCCAAAAGCTGCCTCACCTCAGCTGCCTGACTTGGCCTTGCAAAAGGGGTTCTTCTCCCCACGCTCAGCTATGGGATCACCGCCTTCATGAATGCTCCAAAAGCTTGGCTCATGAAATGGGACACAGCGTACAACAACGTTTGTCGCTTCACCCTGTCAGCCCCCCTTCTTACTCATCACTGTCTACTCTACTCCAGGCTTGCGTGGCTGTCCTCCAGTAACCTCGATCCTTTGTTATGGCAACTTCTTAGACAACATCATCAGAATGTCCACCCCACCGGCACTTGCTGAACTGCTCAAGCATGTCCCCTCTGGCTACTGGTTAAGGTCCAGTGACTCCCAGGCTCTAAAAGTCCCCAAAACGCCCTACCTTGCTGGGGATCACACCTTGTGGCCCTCGCCCCCAGAGCCTGGAACCTACTCCCTGCTCATGTAAGGGCTGCTCCTACCACATTTGCTTAAGGTCCTCCCCCTGGGGCTACCTAAAACAAGCATCCTCCTGCCTTTGCTCTTAGCTGACCCTCCTTGCATGGTGAGCCTGTGGCCCAGTGACTATGCGGGTTTGCCGCATGTGTATAGTTTATGCCTTGTAACTGTCTTGCTGATATATGTTTGCTTCTTCGACTGCCCCCTGCTGTTGTCATGCCTTAACTCTGTACTTGCCATTGTATTTGTTACTGCCTGTACCTGACTGTACCTTGTTGATTGCTGTATCTTGTCTCTGAATTGTTATTGCCTGTACCTACCTGTACCTTGTAATTCTCCCGGGTCATACCTGAAAATAGGCACTTGACTGTCTAGCATGCTTACCGGGTTAACAATAGCTAAATAATAAATCATAATAATTTTTCTCCAGTGCATGCTGAAGGCATCTTCTAGGACATTTCCCAGACAATAGTGGTGGTTTGTTGCTCTCTCACGAGATAAACAGATTAATGTCTGGAACACCCGATTCCTGAAAACTGACTAAAGCAGTTCATTTCATAGACCACTCATGTGTGACATGGCCTTACTGGTATCAGTGCAGTCAGGAGATGCCTGAGTCAAGGCCAGTATTCTTTCAGGCACCATTTAACTCTTCTCATGTCTAGTATTGCTCTAATAAGTGTATGTTCTACGTGGGTTCCAGGTTTAATTTTTGGAAATGCAGAACGAACCCCCATTTTTTCATCATAATCATTGCCTGCCTCATTGATGGCAAGTCCTCTTCCCTGGTTTTTGCACACACTAACCAGTCATATATTCATTTATTTAATTTTGGTAACTGAGTAGGCTCACTGAGTCCATAGCAGTCCCATTTTCAGGGGTGATGCAGAATTAATTCCAGATAGTGCAAAGCTTACAGATTACAAAATGTGCAAAGTAACAAAGGCAGTAGTTCACAAATATAAGGCATCACCTACTATGGATCATCACATAACAATGCTCAATAATTTACAACAATAGTTAAGACACTTATTACATATGTGGATACAGATATTCACAGATAGATTTCTTTGGACAATGAAGTACAAAGTTGAAATATCAATGATGACAAGTGCATTGGTTAAGCCTCAGCAGGTGTATCTTGAGCCCCCTTTTAAATCCCCCTAGTGAGTTACACTCTTAGAGATTCGTATGAAGCATATTCCAGAGGGGAGGGATGTAGGCCAAAAATGCCCGAGACCCTTGGGAGGACTTAACTTTTGGTACCAGTAGAAGCTGTCTGCTTGAGAACCTTAGTGTCCTACTGTTCTTTTTTGCTATCAGCAACTTGGCCAGACTCGGGGGGACTATCCAGCCTGAGCTTGTACGCCATGCATACAGATGGGTATTTTAGTCTACTTTCCGAGGTGGGTCGGGAAAGGGTTTGGAGGACCTGACAATGGTGTTCTCTGGGGAGACCCCAGCCGTGAATCTGCAGATTCTATGGTACAGGGTTCTAAGCTTCAGCATATCACTGCTTTTCACAGAGAACAATACTTGAGAACCATAAAGCTGTGTGTGTAGTAGGGTGCCTTGTGCAACCTTGAGCTGGGAGTCCTGTGTTAGGTAGGGACTAAGGTGATATAGAAGTCTGAGCTTCTGGTTCATGGACTTGGTGAGCAGGTCAACATGTACCTTGAAGGTACCGTCCTGGTCAAGGGTGACTCCTAGGTGCTTTAAGGACTCAACTACCCTTGACTCATATAAGTAAGGATAGATTGTCACTCTTTCCCTTCCAAGTGCTGCTGCTGCTGCTGCTACTACAGTACAGTCATGCACTTTGTGAACACTCTTGACACTGAAGTCAGGCCAAATGGCATTGCCTTGTTTTGGGATACCAGAACAGACTGACATGTTGCTACAAAACCACATGCTGGTAAGAATAAAAGTTACACAGAAAGCATAGGAAAAACAGCACAGTAGGATATTCAGTTGGTGAACTACCAGATTTTTTTGCAAAGAAATAGCAAGTCAACATAGACCTGACCATTGAAAAACAAGGATGAGCCCCAGTGCTTCCAAGTCTGAATGCTTCTTCAGGAGCATGGCTGCTTGCAAAGGTAAGTCACGTTAAATATATGAATCCTACGATGTAAGCTCTAGAAAAACAACTCAGGTGCAAAATATCTTTATAGGGGGCTTCTGTAACGTACCTTCTAGACTGAAGTCTGAAAATAAACATCCCTTCATGTCTCCCAATAGTCATCACAATCAATAAAATACACCTGAGGCCAAAAAGATATAATAAGCATGTAGCCTGCTTTTGAGTAGAATTATATAAAAAAAAAACAAGCACTGGGGAAGGAAGGAAGAGATTGTGGAAACATAGAAACATAGAAATTGATGGCAGATAAGGACTGCTAGGCCCACCCAGTCTTCCCATTTTCCCTTCCTGTTGCAAAACGGTGCACCCCTTTTTGTCGACACCCTGACAGCGAAACAGGAAAAAAGACCATTATGGCGACATTCGCGGTAATGGTCCTTTTCCGTGTTTCGCCTTGTCCCAGTGTTCTGCCCCTGCCCTGGACCAACTCCTACCTGGAGTCAGAATCCTAAAATCCAGGGGGTGTGCAGGCATAGCCCCCACAGAAAACACCTTGAAACAGGTGGCACAATATCTGTAGCTGCATTGTGCTGTACATGGGGAGGTCAGCATTGTCACACTGTTGACCAAACTTGGTGCTTCCGTTGCAAAAACCACAGACCCTACTTGATCTTTGGCTTTATTCTCTTTCCGATCGCTAGGGTTCCCCTATGCCTATCCCATGCATTTTTGAACTCCCTTACTGAGTTAGCCCCCACCACCTTTGCTGGGAGGCTGATCCATGCATCCACCACCTTTTCTGTGAAGAAATACTTCCTCATGTTACCCTTTAGTCTACCCCCTTCCAGCCTCATGACCCCTTGTTCTAGAACATCTCTTTTTCTGAAAGATGCTACCCTCCTGTACCTTATTTATGTCCTTGAGATATCTGAAGCTCTCTATCATATCCCCCCCCCCTCCTCTCTTCCAGGGTATACATATTGAGGTCCTTAAATCTCTTCTCATATGACTTTTGGTGCAGGCCCTGTACCATCTTTGTTGCCCTTCTCTCAACTACATCTACCCAGTCTATGTTCTTATGGAGATGCGGCCTCCAGACCTGGACACAGTACTACAGATGGGGTCTCTCCAATGATTTGCACAGTGGCATCACCACCTCCTTTCCTCTGCTGGTGATACCTCTCCCTATGCATCCTAGTATCCCACTGGCTCTCCCCACTGCTTTGGCAGATTGCTTGGCCACCTTTAGGTCATCTGATATGATTACCCCAGATCCCTTTCCTGTTTGCTGGCCTTCAGTATCTCTCCCCCATCATGTAAGCCTCCCCTGGGTTCCTGTGCCCCAAATGCATGATGTTGCCCTTCTTTGCATTGAGTCCTAGTTGCCACACTCTTAACCATTCTTCTAGTTTACCTAGGTCCCTCCTAATTTTTTCCACCCATCCTGGAGTGTCTACCCTGTTTCAGATCTTAGTGTCATCTGCAAAAAAGCATACCTTTCCTTTCTGCCCCTTCGTAATGTCACTTATAAAGACATTAAATAGGATTGGCCCCAGAACTGATCTCTGCGGTACCACACTGGTCACCCTCCTTTCCTTGGCTTGAGCTCCATTTAACACCACCCTCTGTATTCTATCCTTCAACCAATTTCTATCCCAGTTTACCATCTTGGGACCCATTCCCAGGCTGCCTAGCTTATTCACAAGCCTCTTATGTGGAACGGTGTTGAAGGCCTGCTGAAGTCCAGGTAGGCCACATCCACTGTTACCTCAGATCCATTTCCCTTGTCACCCAGTCAAAGAAATCTATCAGATTTGTTTGACATGACCTTCCTGCTGTGAATCCATGCTGCCTCAGATCCTTTGCTTCACTATATTCAAGATGTTCCATAATCTTTTCTTTTAGCAGTGATTCCATTATTTTCACCACTTCTGAGGTCAGGCTGACTGATCTATAATTTCTATCCTCCTGCTCCCTGCTCCCACGTTTATGTAGAGGTTCTACATCTCCTCTCCTCCAGTCCTCTGAAACCACTCCCATTCACTAAGCTCCTTTAAAATTCTAGGATACATCCCATCTGGTCTCATTGCTTTGTCCACTTTCAGTTTTGTGAGTCCCTCTAGAACTCTCTCATCCGTAAATGCACTGATGTCTACATCCCTCCCCTTATTGCTCCTGTCACTTAAATGTAGTCCCTCACCTTCCCCCTCTTCTGTGAATACTGAACAATAATATTTGTTCATGATTGTTGCTTTTTCCAAGTTCCCTTCTGCACACCCCCCTACTTCGCCCTTAAGCCTTATAATCCTACTCCTTGTCTTCCTCCTGTCACTAAAGTACCCATAAAAAGTCTTGTCCCATTTCTTTACTGCCTGGGTTATTTTCTCCTCCGTTTGTGCCTTTGTGATCCTCACTGCCTTTCCTGCCTCCATCTGCTTATCCAGATACACTACCTTGTCCTCATCCTCCTGTGTGTCCTTGTACCTCTTGAAAGCCAACTTTTCCTCTCTCACCTTTCTGGCCCCTTCCTTTGAGAACCATAGTGGTTTTCATTTCTATTGCCTTTGTTTATTTGCCTAACGCAAAGGTTTGTTGCTTATACTATGGCTACTCTTAGATGGGCCCACTGTTCCACAACCCCCCCTCGGTCCTCGCTCCCTATTAGGGCTTTCCTGAGACATATCCCCAACTTTACAAAGTCTGCCTTCCTGAAGTCCAGTACCCTTACTTTCATGTGGCTTGACTCTGCTACTGTACTCATATTAATCCACACTGTGCAATGCTCATTGGACTCCAGGTGTCCGCTGACCATGACGTCTGCAATTCTGTCCCTGTTGGTAAGTACCAGGTCTAAAATTGCATCCTCATGGGTGGGCTCTAGCACTAGCTGCCTGAAGCATACCCCCGAAGGGAGTCCAGTATGTCCCTGCTCCTGGCCGAAGATGAGGCTGGGATGCACCAATCAACATCTGGCAGATTGAAGTCACCTACCAGCAGCACTTCCCCTTTAGTCACCATCTTATGGATGGCTTCCACTAGAACCTTGTCCGACTCTTCCCCTTGTGCTGGAGGTCTGTAAATCACACCTGTGTGAACAGGGGTGCCACTACATGTCTCTGGGGTGACCCACAGGGCCTCCGCCCACCTGCAATCCCTGTACCTCAATTGCTTTTATACCCTCCCTGACGTAAAGCATTACCCATCCTCCCTTTTTACCCACCCTGTCTTTTCTGACTAGAGTATAACCTGGTACAGCTACATCCCAGTCATGGTTCCCATTATACCATGTCTCAGCAATAGTGACAATATCCAGGTCAGCCAATGCCATCAAGGCCACCAGATCTGGGATTTTATTTCCCAGGTTGCAAGGATTCGCACACATGGCCTTTCATATTTTGCTATGTCCCCTCCTGTCATCCCCCTTTTATCCTCATGCCTTCCCTCACTACCCCCTTACCTTTAATCCCCTTTCTCCTTTTCGCTGCCATTCTACCATTTCCTAGTTTAGTTACCACTGATGATTTCCCAACCTTAGGGTCCTTTCTGCAGACTACATTAATCTGTGGGGGTGAGTGGTTTGATTCTCCCTGCTTCCTTCTTCTACCCTGTTAGCTAGTTTAAATGCTTGCCAGTGAAGCATTTAAATTGCTCACTAAGGACAATGGTCTCCTCCCTGGATGGATGCAGACTGCCGCTCTTGTACAGGCCCTCATCCCTCCAAGTGAGTCCCCAGTTCCCAATGAAGCCAAAACCTTTCTCTCTGCACCAGTTCCTCAACCATGTGTTGAAGTCCCTGGTGTGGAGATCCCTAGCCTCCCCCTTGCCATGGACAGGCAGCACCTCAGAGAAGAACACAGAGCTTGCTGCCTAGCCAAGGCCCTTCCCCAACTGCCTGAACTCCTCCTGCTTTCTTCCCATCCCTGCCTTGTCCATAGCCAGGTCAGTTGTCCCCAGATGGACAATTACATCCACTCCCCCCTCCTTGCTGCCACCCTAGCAATACTCTGGATCCACTATCCATCCCTCCAAGCTGTGCCTCCTGGCAAGCACTTACCCTCCTTCTCCACCCCTCTATCTGTCCCCAACTCCACTCCCTGGACTATGGAGACCCCATCAGGAGTTGCTTCCTCCTTCTTTGGGGTCCTCTGCTAGCCCCCTTGAGGTCTATTTCCTGGAGGACCTCCACATCTATCCCCACCACTACTTTGGGTGCCTCTGTGGGACTGTCCTGCCCTGCCAGTGTGGTGTAGGAGTTCCTTAGTCATATTGGATTTGGGATGTGCCTATGTTCCACCACCCTAACCCTCCCAAGCCCACCATTACCATCCACTCCTCCTTCCTGGCATTTTCTGAGGAAGCGGTGGAGGTGAACCTGGTGGTCCCTGAGTGGGAGAGTCTGTCCTCCTAACCCAAGCCAGTTTGGCCTTGAGTCTGGCAACCTCCTCCCTCAGCTCAGAGAGCTGCAGATGGGGTTGCACCACAGTCTCCAGAACGTCTCCCTGAAGACTGCCACTCCACAGCTGCTGCACTGCACCACTCCCATCATAATTACACCCTGTATGTTGACCTTACCTGCTCCCCCCTGCCAATTCCCACAATACAATAATGAACCTACAGGTTAACAACTCCCCCTCCTTTTTTTTTGCCTCTCTCCCCTCTGTCCTCTTCCCTTTTACTCCCTGTGTATACTATCTTACCTTGCCTTACCAACTCAGTTTCTAACCCCCTGATGCAGTGTTCAAATCCTCTAACTGCTGGCTAACAACTCCCAGGTGCCCTGTTTACCCACACCTCCTTGGAGATACCACTTCCCCACCACTGACTTGATCTGGTGAACCCGCCCTTTCTGTTCCCACAGAAAGTATCTGTTGTCAATCAATCCTGGTGCCTGTAAGATTGGAACTGGCTCTGGGCATGTGGGTGGGTGGGCAATTTCAACCTTAAGGAAGTAACTGCTGTGTCCTTCCTCCTTGTCTCCTGCTGGTCTAGAAAAAAACACGCTGGTGTCCTGCTTAAAACAAAAAGAACACCACAACAGCCACTGTCGGCTTTCCTGCTCCTTTTTCCCCTGTTGGTCTCTTACTACAGAAAAATAGTCAGCTGCCTCCTTGGCCTTGCTGTGCTTCTGTCTCTCTCATGCACCAACATTTTAGCCTGGAGGGCATACAATGACAAGTGACCACTGCAGTGGCTTACATGGTGAAATCACAAGAAAAAATTTTTTGGTTTTATATGCTATTGGAAACAGCACAGACACCCTTGGAAGAGTGTGTCCAATAAAAGAGGAATAAAAAGGTATATCCATTGCTCAAGCCAAATAGAGAGGTCACGTAACCATTCTGTATCTATTCAGGAAATAACAAGCAGGATTGTAATGCAAAAAATAAAATGTAATTATTAGAAATACATTTTAAAACGTGATCATGAATAACCATGCTAAAACAGAGAACATAAAAGGAGAAACTTGATAAGTATATAAATATAAATATTAATAAAATAGTGTGAATTAGTGAACTAGGATGACTCTGAAGGACCCAGTAATTAAATTATTATCTAACTTACACAGTCTAGAATAAAAACTCGCACTCAAATGGGCAATCAGGCCTTTGCCGTGTACGCACCCAAGTTGTGGAACTTCCTTCTAGCAAGCATTCGCTCTTCCACCTCCCATCGCTGCTTTCAAACCTCCCTCTGGCGCTTCCTCAAATCGGCCTCTTCCTGTCTCTGCACTTAACTAACCCCCTTCGACCCATTCCACTCTGTCTGGCTGAGTCGTGTACCTTACTCGACTGCTTAGGTGACAGGTCTCCTGTTACTTTATGCACCTTATCCACTGGTGACCTCGCAGCTATTAGAAGTATTGATTGTGTTGGGTCCATGTTTGGCCCAATTGCTCATGAACTGTGTACATGTACTGTTCTAACTCCATGTTTTTTCCTAGGTCTCTCTAACTCAAATCGTGACTACTTGTTTTACCTGCTACCCTTATCCTTTTGGGCGTTGCTGCCCCGGTATGTTGATTACTGCCTTCCGTGCTTGTACCATGCTGTTCTCTACCTTCTGCTTGTAATGTAAACACCTGATGTTCTTGTATGGACCCTGTTTTGCCTGATGTTCTTGAACGTACCTTGTAATCTCCCAGGTCACACCAGAAAATAGGCACTTGGTTGTCTAGTGTGCTTACCTGGTAAACAAAAGCAAATAAATAAATAAACACTGAGCTTCTTGTTCTAAAGTCCATTATAATACCATATGTACAAACATACATTCAAATAAGATTAGTTGAAGGGAATCAGGACAAGGTGCATCCACAAGTAACAGGATCAACAGACTCTAAATGACCACACAGTCTGCTGAGTCAAAGATCAAAGATTCATGTAAATTACTGGGTTCAAAGACAACAATGCAGCATAGAATACAGTGTAAAATCACAGTCAAAACCCATCCTCAAATCAGTTGCCTTGTGTTTTTACTGGCCCATACCTACTTTGTAGCACAGGTATTTTGTATGGCTTTTTCATATTGAAATGTGGAATATGCATCCGTTTGGTCATCCTGCTATAATGATGGAATTACTATTTGTAGGTGACCATTGTAAAACTTTTTTTTTTTTATGGGTCTGTTCAGACACCATAGTTTGAGCACTGGTCACCTGTCTCCTGATTTTTCTTTGTGAGACGATACCTAGAGAAGAAAACCTTTTCCCATTTGATTCATTGAAACATTCTCCACAGCATTTATAACTTGCAGGTTTTAAACTTTCAATTTCAATTGCTACATCTTTGCTGAAGCACATAGTTTGAAATTACTGCATCTCTTCTGTTTTGGACATAGAACAAAAGATAAACTAAGGCCTTCTCTCACAATCTCCAGTACCCATTTGTCTGTTGTGACAGACTGCCATTGCTAAAATTGATGAGTGAGGCAACTCCTCCCCCACTGGGATTTGAGATGTGGCGCAACACAACAATTTTTTGTTTGATGACAAATGCCATTATCAGTTGCAAGGTACTGTTATGGAAATCAGCTGCTCCCTCTTATGAAAATTTGTTTTTGGGGTGGGTCGAAAAAACATTCATTATGAATGATACAAGGGTGTATTTTAACAAACATCTTGAGGTGCTTTCATTTTTGATTTGGCAGGATGCAGCTCAATCAGCCAATAATTTTATGGCCTGGTCAAATAATAAACATTTTGATTGAAAATTTGCTTTTCGTTTAACTTCTACAAATAAAAATGTCTGGACTAGTTCACTGATGTAGCCATTTCAGTTTGCAACTTTTCTTTAAAATATTGCAAAGATTCCCATCTTAACTGTTCAGAAGAAGTATTCCAATATGTGATGGCTATATCCCAAGCTTTCATTCAATGAACATATTGTGAGAACAATTGCAAACTCACATCACAGAATTGGAAAGTTATATAGAGGATAATGTATGATCATCGATGGTTAACCAGTTTGTTAACCATCAAGAGGTTGCCAGGGTGACCACGTAAACCTCGAGAGCAAAGCTCGAGAGGTTTAGGTCGCCATGGCAACCTCAAGATGAGTTAACAAAACGGTTACCCATCGATGTACCATACATTATATTTTATAGTGTATGGTACAATTTAGGTTTATACAAAAGAAAGCAGTTCCTTACTGCAGTTTTTTTCATGTTACTGCTGCTCTGCCCTCACCGCTGCTGCCCTTTCTAGGCCATCCAATCCATTTGCGCGCATGCCCAGACTGTTCCCAGTTGTTAACCCATCGATGTGATGTACCATCGATAGTTTAACAACATCATGACGTCACATCAATAGTAAAACGTTGTTATAAAAAGGTAGATTTCTACCTATAACAACGTTCTACCATACATTATATTGTAATTATAACTACCTTGAACTTTCTACCAAGAGAGCACACACAGTGATGCTCAGCATCAGGATCCATCATGACTAAAAATACTATTGTCACAATGTCCTCTGTTGCAATTAGTTGTACTATTTGGGGTCACTTGATAGCACTGTATTTAAATGCTATAAATATGTATTGTCATCTGCAGAACTGATAAAGAGTCAGCAGGTTGCCCTATACAAAAAACAGTGGTGTGCATGTGTGTGCCTCTACAGGCCCTTTAGCCTGATGGATGTATTGGTCAACTAGCATACTGCAACAAGAAAACAAGGGATCGCAAAGCAGTGGTCTTGACTATTCAGGATGGTTCCTTTACAAAACTGATTTACATTACTAGACACAAGGGAACCTGGTGCTGGGCATCACTGTACTTAAGCAGTCTCCGCTTCCTTTACTAGTGAGGTCTATTAATGCATCACTGCATAACATCACTGTTACCTTCAAAAAAATTGTAGATTTATGCAGATCCACACAACTCTACCTCTTAAAATCCCAAGAGAAAGACACAATCCAGTTGCTTAGAATGCAGAAAACTATAGGTGAGAAGACCTTTGCCTTTGCTGCCCACCCCTCAACAATTTGAATTTGTTCCCCAGCTTAAAATTGGCCAGAACCATATCTGACATCAAACAAGCTATAGTACTATATGTACTACATAATTATGCTTCCAGCCTGTATACACCCGTCTAACTTGCCTCCATGTATCTATCTATCTATCTGTCTATCTATCTATCTATCCATCCATCTATCTATTTTTCTTTTTTCCATTTATTTACCTACGATAGCCTAGCTGAGATGAAACATCTGATATTTAGGTTTACTTATTTATTTAAATCTCGGATTATAAATACCTTTGAGCTAGGGGGCAGTTCATTTACAAAGGTTCCACGTCAAAGGAAAGGGTTACAATAAGGTTGGGAGGTATAGACAACATTCATGGTATCAATGGTGGTACAGACAACATTCATAGTATCATGGGAGCACAGCAAGTCAACTGGTAACTAAGTGAGAACAGTGCTACACTCTCAAGATTACAAGTGTAACCCCTCACCCCTGCCTTTTTGCCAAAACCACAGGTGGCATGCTGTTGAAGCTGACAGCAGTACCTGGTGGGGACTGGGTTCGGGGAGGATGAGGTTACTCGGCACAGGGGGACCTAGGTTTGAGTACTCTGAACAGGGGCACCCAAGTAAATCCGAACACAGGAAGCAATAACTGTAATGTCCAGAACCAGGAATGGGATTCTTCAGTGTGGCTTTTATTCACATCCAAGCTGAACAAACAAAGCATAGACGGACCCCCATGGGGCTACATTTCCTGGTAATGCAGATTAGAGACAACAGAACACTTTATCACCATTTCCAGCCTTCAGGCTCTAAACCCTGAGCACCTGACCTGGACTTGCACTTGGCTTTGGGTACACAGCCCAACTTGTACACTACTTGGCTTTCCCACTGGCCCAGCTCCCTACTGGCCACTTGATCCGTGGTCCATTTGAGGAATGAACCATTATCCTGTTGTGGCTCCCAAACCACACTTGAGCCTTCAACTCCTAGAGAGAATTTTCCTTACAATCCCACGTCTGGGTACTTCCCTCATCACTGGCCAAGTGCCTGAGGTAAAGTAGAAATCCACAGAAGAAATCCGTAGAGGTGGACCTGGTCACTAAAGATGGGGGACCACCCACCTCCAGCTCCCACAGCCCATACCAGGCCATTTCTCTGGAAACTGAACAATTCCTTTACTGAAAACTTTCAAATGTAGATTCTGGATAGACATCTGTCACATCTCCTCTACATATCATTTGCATCCCAACAAGCTCTGGACTTGAACCTACTTTTACTTTGCTTAGCCCATTACTCTAGGCTTCCCAATATTCAGTAATTCAATCCCCACATTGTCACACAAGTCCCAGGGTGAAAAACATAGGCCCTTTTAGCAAGAGCAGACACTCACCCTCATGTTGCAGGTGCCCCACAGGCGACTCACAAATCTTCTTGTTCTCCCAAATAAACTCTGGAACAAACAGGCAGCTTTTCCTTCAGAAGCAGAACTAGGGGGTTGCCCCAGGAATCTGCAGGGAACACTTTCCTGCCCCCCCCAGAGGGAGGGGCATTGAGACCCGAAAACAGCGGTCTCCACCATTTTAATAATCTTCTGTGTCTCTCTTTAAGGTGGAGACACACAGCCCTCTACTTAAAAGTAGCCCTCTGTCAGGGCTGAGGCTCCTAGAGCCTTTACTGAGCTGCTTTCACAGCAAGCTCCCACTTTCACTCTGAACTGACTCACACTCAACTGAAGACTGACTTCAAAACCTCCCAACATTCTATGCCAACTCCCTTGCTGCAGATTCCAATATGGCTCATGCAGCTGCGATAGTTCTGTTGGTGATGTCATCCCTCAGTCTCAGCTGAGACTGAGAACAGAGTGAGACAGTGTGAAGCCCATTTAAATGAAGTTTCACAAGCTGCCTTCCCTGCCTACCACTAGGTCTTACTGGGATTCTAGTAACCCCGGGTAACAAGGGGGTTACACAAGCAAGCATAGAAAACCATAAGGTACATTTGAAGCAACATTGCTAATCAGAGGTGGGGGGAAGGGGATGAGTAAGGAAGAGGTAGGGGAGATGAGAGGGCAGAGTCCAGATAGAGAAGGAAAAGAAAATATGGCAGCCAGAGGCCTTGTCATAAGGTGAGAGGGAGGGGAGGCTAAGGTGGGAGAAGGGGTAAAACAGGGGAAAACGAGGGTGGATGAAGGGGAAGAAGATAAGGGAGAGTGGGGACCAGAGTGCCTGGATAGGTCCATAAAGGGGGGAAGGTCAGTGGGATAAGAGCAAGAAAGGGTGAGGTAGGGGAGGAGGTGGCAGGGGGAAAGGGGAAGTTGTTCTGTTAGGAGAGGTGAAACAAAACAGGAAGCCAAGTAAGAGCCTCAGAGAGTGAAAAAAGTAGTATAAGGGTGTCTGCAGAAGTGGGAAACTAGGTGTAACAATCACAAGTGCTTTCGGTTAGGAGATGTTGATGAAGCATAAGTTTAAATTGGGACAGACTAGAAAGACTGCTCAGTTGGTTGCTTAGATTATTAAACAACGGGGGCTCTGTATTGAAAGGATCGCTGCTATTGAGCAGTCCGACAGTGGGGTACTAGAAGGAGATCATAAACTGAGGTATGTGTGTGTTGGGTCCTAGGTGATTTGTTTAGCAGGCAACCAATGCTTGGGGGTAGTAATCCAAATAGAGCTTTTTTGGATAGGAGGCAGGTTTGATATTTGATCCTGTTATTTAGTTGGAGCCAGCCAGATTGAGCATATAACTCACAGGTATGAGTGAGGCACGCAGCACCCATAACTAACCTACAGGCTTTGTTCAGGGCCACCGTGAGTCGTTTATGAGATGTGGAGGTTGTAGCACAGTATATGATTAGACCATAATCAATGATCAAGAGGACCGAACTGTGAACTGCAACCTTCAGGGCTTCTTGGCTAAGACTTCGTCTGTGTCTGAAAAGGAGCCCAATTCTGGTATTAACATCTCTGGCAACATTTTCAATGTGGGGCATGAAGGTAAGGTGACTATCCAGGGTTAGACCTAGGTATTTGAAAAGCTGAGTTTGTTCAAGAGCATCTCCGTGGTTGTTAGTGCTAGTGAGTTGATGGGCCTTAAACTTATTCCGAGAGGATGAAAACAGCTGGACTTTATTTTTTTTCTTAGTTTAGAACTAGTTTGTGATTATTAAACCATCTCTCTCTGCTTCTGTGAAGCCTTGTTGAAGACTGTTTTCAAGAGCATTGGTATCCAGGTGGCTAGTAAAGATGACTGCATCATCTGCATAGAGGAGAGTATGCTGGTTGTAGACAGCTGGAAGGTTGTTCAGGAAAATACTGAACAATAAGGGCCCCAGGATTGAGCATTGAGGTACCCCTGATTGGACAGCCCTCTGCTCTGAAACTACATTTGATATCCTCACCGTCTGCATTCTATCACTGAGGTAGCTTCCAAACCACTTCAGGGAGTTTGGGGCAACACCAGTTTTAGACAGTTGGCCAAGCAACAGTGTGTGATTCACTGTGTCAAAGGCTTTTGTTAAGTCAACAAAGGCTGCACCTACAATCTTGCCTTGATCGATTGTCTGTTATATGAAGCTTGTGAATTCTAATAATGCTGTGGTAGTACTGTGCCCCTTTCTAAAGCCATGTTGTTGTGGGCACTGGATGGAGCATGTGTCCAGATAAGCACCAAGCTAGTTGGTAACAATTCACTCAAGCACCTTGGAGAGTGGAGGGAGAATGGATATAGGCCTATAGATACCCTGCAAGGAATGATCACTGGTTTTATGCACCAGAGTTACAAAGGCCATTTTCCAGGCATCAGGAAATTGTCCCAGTGTAAGAGAAAGGTTTAGAATCTTAGTTATTGGTAGGAGAACTTCATCTAGGGTTTGGATGATAAGCTTAAGGTCTAGTCTGTCACTACTGTGTCTTATGTTTTAGAACCTTAGCTAGTGGTATTCTAACCAGGTTGCAATATACCCTTTTAAAAGAAAAAGGGGGGTGCTCAGGACTATTTCCATCACTGTGGCTTGTGGATCAGGAGCATCATCATCGAAAAAATCAGGTGGGAGAACACATCTCAAATTGGTAAAAGCATTGTTAAAGGCATTAGCAATTTCCAGAGGGTCAGCGGTAGGGGTCCCATTTATATTTAGCATTGTAGGCGATACTTTAGTTTTTTTGCCAGTGACATCATTTATATTAGACCAGAACCTTCTGCTATCACCCCAGGTGTTGGTAACCATCTCCCTATGGTACTTGTCTTTTGCCTGGTGAGTCTCCCTCGTGCAGTTGTTTCTAGCAACTTTATAGGTTTGTAGGTCCTATTGTTTACCAGTGGCTTTTGCACGGTGCCAGAGATGGTCCTGAAACTTTATGTGGGAAAGGAGCTCAGGAGTGATTCAGGGGTTAACTGTGCCAGAGACCTTAATCTTTTTGAGAGGGGCATGTGTATCACAAGCAGTGTTGAAAACCCTTATAAAGTGACAGAGGGCTACATTAACATCATTGGTTGAGTCTAGGACGTTCTGTTGGGTTCTCCCTCTACCCATTTCCACAGCTGGGTGGACTAGAGCACTCAGAGGTTACGAGACTTGCTCAAGATCACAAAGTGAGGATTTGTCACTAGAGGGCTTTGAACCTGCATCTCCTGGTTCCCTAGCCAGTGCTCTAACCACTAGCTTCCACTGCTTCTAACCATATTCCCTCTGTATACAACCCCTTTGACTCTGTTACCATCATATCCTCAACTTTGTTCTTTATTTTTATTTGTAGCCTTTCAAAGCTGTTTGAACATAGTGATGTATTTCTTTAAATTCATGTATATTGTAATTCCAAACAGGTATGATTGAGACTTATTACTTTTGACATTGTATCAACTCTGCTGCTGTAGTCCAACTGCGATGCTCTTATAAGTTAGATGTTCTACTTAAATGTGGCCATCCTGTATATTAAATTCTAATAAATAAATAGTAATAAATAAACAGACCATATATTTCATTTTATACTGACAAGTCTAGTGAATTTGAAGTTGGACAGCAGCTGGGCATTAAATCACATTAAGACATATTGATATAAAATCTTTGACCTTTTCTTCTCTGAATCATGGGCAAACTAAACAGCCTTTGAGTTACTTCCAAAGATGTAACCCTATGTCCACCTTTGAAATAATTTTCCTCCTCAGTACATACTTCAGTGGTTTTCACTTCTGGACGTATACAGTAGGTATTTGCTTAGTGACCTGTGCCAAGTAGTTTCATACAGTACACTCTGATTTCATGGTGTCATGATTATAACTAGGAACAAAATAATGAGATAAACACCTACTGTAAATTAAAAATTAAGCGTATTGAAAACTAATGATAAAAAACTCTCTATTCATCTGTATACAGTTTCATCTATTAAATATGTTCTTTGCAAAAAAATTGTATTGTACCATGCCAAAATTAAACAAAAAAAAAAATAAAACAACCAACATACGTGGTTAATTAATGGATATACACTTTCAAAGTGAGATTTCCTAAAGTAGCAGGCATGATGTAGATGAAAATTTTGATCTGTACTTTTCATTCCATTTTAGATTGCCCCTTCCCTCTATTCTTATATAATACCCTTCTTCCCCCTTTTTGAGTCTGTTTTGCATCATTTTATATGTTTGAAATAATAAAAAGGAGTGTTCCATTTTATATGGCCTGGATCAGGTTTTCATCAGTATTCTAAGCTGCTTTTGTATACATAATGTTCCATAAGATCAGTGAGTACAGTATACTGCATGTTTGTTCATTTACATCACAAGAAATGTAATGTTGAACAATAGACATTAAAACGCAGCAGAGAATACTGATAAAAATCTGGTCAGAACCATATTAAAAGGAGTGCTCCTTTTATCATTTTAAATGCAAAAAAAAAAAAAATAACAGAGACTCAAAATGGAAAAAAAAGTGCCATACAAGACAGACAATAAAGGGCAATCTGAAATGGAATAAAAATGTATAAGTCAAAATTTTCACCACTATGATACACTGCTGCTTAAAGTTTCAGCAGTTCAATTTATAAAGCCTTAATCAAAAAACTGAATAAGCTTTGGAGATCTAACCCTTGCTGCTAACTTCATTTTCTATAGCATGAAGATAAAGTTGTCAGTGTTATACTATTAATGTGGGGCAGTTACTAATGCATCTAATAGGCTGTAATCCAATGACTGATGGGTTGTGGTAAAGCCATTAAACTTGACATGCATGTAACCCAAATGTAATCAATATTTGACTGGTGGAAAGTTGTTATGTTGGCTGGAAGACTGCTTCATAATATGAGGTTAAATGGGGCTTAGTTGCTCATTAGAGAAAAAAATCATTACTGTTTAGAGAGATTGATTGGGTTTCCAATATTGCCACACTGAGTTCCATTAACTCATATCTGAATATGTAAGTGTCCATTGCAATTAAAATGCTAAAATCTATCCATTTCCAAGAAACATGTTAATAAGTAACAGATATTTAAGTTGAAATCTCAGGTCTAAATGCTCAAAGCAAGAGACAGACAGTCAACAGAATATTTCTGTTCTCTTATATACTGAAGCCAGTTTGGTCTGCTGATTGAAAAACTGAACTGTGAAACAGGAGATGGCAGGTTCAAATCCCACCACAAATACTGGCTTACTGTTGTACTTTGAAAATCTCCAAGTGCTTTGCTCTTCCAATTGTATCTTTGGGTAGAAATGAATGCCCACTGAAAAATTAGATGTGCATCTCTGTTGGGTTATGCTGGAGAAATGCATTTTCAACATGTGTGTGTTACCATCTGATCTTCCATAAATGAGCATACTGTACCACTAATTTGAAGAAGTACTGTTTTTGTACTGGCTTTTTATGCCCCTGTTTCAAAAGGGGCACCTTATTATCCCAGACAACCTCTTAACTCTATCCCCACTCTCAGATGCTCCCCCCCAACACCTGCTACCACAGACCTACCCCTCTGTGTTGGGACCACTGGAGGCCAGGCCTACCCCTGTGGGACAGCCAAACTCTTGGTAGTGGGATGGGCAGTTGCAATTGTGGAGCCGCAGAGTTCTGGGCTTCATGGTGTGGAACTGAGTTTGTTTTTCCTTTTTTTCTCCCCACCACAGCATTCAAATGACAAGGGGCTTAGTGGTATATGGACACACAGAGCATGCTTAGCCGACAAGACCCCATCAGCATCCCCCAGCTACTATACTCCAGCTCCAGTCTCCACCACCACCTGTGGTCACTCAAGTGGCAGTCATGCAGCACAGTGTGTCTCCCTCCCACTCCAGAGGAGAAGACCATCTCCTGGGACACTCAGTCCTCCTCCATATAGCCAGGCATGAATGACACAGGCCAGCTCCTGAATCTGGATCTGTGGCATCATGAACAGAAGTACTACTACTATGATGATAGGTTGGTAAGGTATTATTTTTTAAAAATTGGTATAGATTTCATTCATTTTGAAAGCAGATGTGAAAATCTACAATTATAGTGAGAAATACATATACAGTACTATAAGTTCAATGGACCACCTAATATGTTGAGAGGAATATGCTGATAATGATAAGTACAGCTGCCAATAGCTTGTATAAATAGAGTACATTTGTAACAAATCTAATCTGATAGGATATTTCTATCTTGTGTTAATGGTTGTTTTTAGCTGTTTCTAGCTTACACCCAGAAGTTTGTAAGTCTCCAGCTATAGTATGTGATTGTTGCACCAAAATGTATTGAGTGATGTTGGTCCAAGATGAGATGCTTTACTCAGGCAATTATGACTGAAACAGACTTCAGCCTTGACTATTAGAATATGTAATAGAAAAGGCCAAACTAGCACAGTGGTGTTGCATCAGCAATCCAATTGTCAATTGGGCGATGGCACAGAAGCAAGAGCATTCTCACACTACTGCGCTGTTGAAGGCTTAGTGAATTAGGGAAGTAAGAAATTCAGTGTCTGGGCTGGAATTTGTGTTGCTTAATACATTATCTGGTGCATAGATGGAGTAAAGCCAAGCAAAGCACAATAATAATCACATGCAGTGCTATCTCATTTTATAAAATGAGAAAGGAAAATCCTGCAAGCTGATGGGTTGTTACCTGTACATCAGATATGTCTAATGCACAGGTAAAAATAAGTGCTGACCAGCTGGATGCAGCACAACAAGAAAATAAATCCACACTTCTCAGAACTTTAAATTTTCTCTGAATTTTGGTAGCTGCCATTTTTTTAAAATCTGACAAGCCTGAGGCCCTCACAAACACATATCTAGTGTTCCACAATCTCATACCCTGCTCCTAAATAGTAACTACCACGATCCTAATAGCTTCAATAATTTTATTTAATGTAAATTGACAAGCACAGTCTTGACCTCTTGCCTGTACATCACTGCAGCCACCAGCAGTCACTCTTTACATACTGTCAATGTGCACATGCTGTGGCCCTGTGGAAAAACAAAAGTAATTGCATGTCCATACCCTTTTTAAAACTGTCTGACAGCAATATTTCAAAAGAATATTACTGAACACTGTAACAGGGTGCCCTTGTTAAATATCAGTGATTTTATTGTTTTAATTTTGTTGTTTTCTATTTTTGTAAATAAAATGATAAACGCATTTACTGTGTTTTTTATGCACTTTATCTGACTGTCTGGTGTCTGTCATTTGGATCCCAAATGCTTGCAAACACATTATCAATCCATCATGTGCTGCCATGCCACCTTGTAGCTGCCACCTCACAGTCACTGCCAGCACTGCCGGCCTTTGCTCATTTGTGACCACCATTTCATGATGTTACTGGTGCTCACTTGTAAATGGCCTATAAATGTCACTGCATCTGACATTTTTATTTTACTTTTAAGAACTGTTGAAACCTGCATTAATCCTGGTATTTTTAATAATTATTAGTAATCGTATAGTGAATTACCTTTCTTGTTGGTTTCCATTCTAAGACTGCTCTAAGACAAAGAAAGCTGTAGGAATACGTGGTATTTTAGAAATCACTAGCAAGTATTGGGATTTTTAGAGAGATCTATCTCCTGCATAACTCTGAAATTGATTTTGTGATTCTTAATTATTATTGTATAACTTTTTTTAACATTTTGTTTATTGAATTATAATACTGAATATTTCTCAATATTATATTATTTGTAGAAACAGTTGTGTTAATAATATTTTAGTATTTGCCAATCATGTCAATATTAGAAACATAGAAATGTAGACTTTGATGGCAGATAAGGACTGCTTGGCCCACCTAGTCTACCCATTTCCCTACCTACTGAATAAGCTGCAGATCCTAGTTAACCAACAGACTATTTCTTCTTACCCTCCACAAGAATTGCCTTATGTCTGTCCCATGCATTCTTGAATTCCCCCACTGTTTTTGACATATTATCTGTTTGTACCAGTATGGAGGAGGGGTTGATCTTTCTCCATGCTGTCATATTTGTATTTAAAACCCCACAGCCATTCATCTCATGGCAGTGGTTAGTGATGGTCTATGACTCTAGTGTATTAGTACTGTTGGAGGGTGGCAGTCTTCAATGGTTACTTATATTGCAAAGTCATTTTGACTGGTGTTACACTAAGTTTATTAGTTTTAGATAATAGTTTATTTTATGTTTTTAATTTCTGGGTTCAGGCAGTTCTTACCTGGTGGGGGGCAGGGCAAAAGAGGTAGGAGCTTTTGTATTTCTTGATGTATTTATTTTTGTTTTTTGGTAGCTACAGTAATTTGGGACCTTAGATTAGTATTAAATTGTGGGTAGCAGACTCCATTGGTCTGCTTAGCATCTACCAAGGTCTATACATATGGAGCATTTTCTTGTCTGATATTATTTTGTAAGTTTTTGTTTTGTTTCTTATTGTATCATGAACATGATGTAGGCATGCTTTTTAATGGTCTTTGGGTTTTGCATTGGGGCAGTTGAAAATGTAATGGGAAGGTAGAAAATGTCAATATGAGAATAGGAACTTGTGCAATCCAATCAAACTATCTTTGTATAATAAATGTTTGTGGGTTTAACCAGTACTAGTATAACAATAATGGTTTTAAATATATTATGGGGGGGGGTGTACAGACTTTGTTAGGGTGGAGTATATTCAATGAGGTCTCTTGGTGTTTTAAACAGTGATTGTATTCCATATGATCAGGGCCTGCTCAGAGAGGTAGCACATTTTGATGCTGCTCATGATGTCTGGCAATGTTCATATGAATCCAGGTCCTGTACAAGCTAGTGGTATCAGGGCACCAATGAATGGGGCTAAGAAGAATGTTAAAATTTGACATATTAATATTTGAAGCCTGGTACCAACATTTGGTGAAATAATTGCTTGGCTTAAACTAAACTATTTTCATTTTGTAACAGTCTCTGAAACATGACTTTCCAATAATCATTCAGACAATGATATTATGCTGCATAATTATAATGTATTCAGAAAGGATAGGATAGAAAACAATGGGTGGGGTTTTAATTTATGTCAGCAAGCTTTGAGCAGTCATAATCCTGCAGTTTTGTAAAATATCACCTTGAAAGACTCATGTACACCAAATTTTCATTCACTCCAGGAATTTCAGAAACTTTGGTATTTTTTAGTTTAGTGATATGATTGCTAATATTGACTGGTCATGTTTATCTTCTATTCCTGATACTGGTATAGTGTTACATTTTATTTCAGCTGAAATTATGATGGTTTGTGATGAGGTGGCCCCAATATAGAAATTCACAGTTAAGAATAAAAGTCAGACTTGGATAACACCAGATCTAATACATTTAATGCAAGAAAAAGAGAAAGTTTGGAAAAAAATTAGAAATTGTATAAATCCTTGATAAATCTAAATGGATATAAAAAGTTAAGAAATGTATGTAAAAAATGGTTTGGAAAACCAGCTGTGATCTTTTTTTTAATAAACAATTTGAAAATGGAAATGGAATGAAAAATAATTGGAGGATATTGAATGAGCTAATGAGAAAAATTAAGACAATTAAAACTGAGTCCACATCTACCACTTTTTTTTTCATTTCATTTATTTTATACTGGAAAGTCTGTGAGCACAAGTGCCCATTTTCACAAACGTTCAGTTCCAAAACAAATAACCCCCCCACAAACTTCAATATACAACTACATATAATATTACAAGACAATATAAATAACAAACAGTTAAATAAAAAAACATTAACAACATTCACAAACAGAATCTGCAGATAATGTTCTTTCAAGTAACTTCTTAAGACCAGCAACTCTACAACAGTTAATAATATAACTGGGTAATTGATTGTATAACCTAGTAGATTTGAATTGTAAGGAATTTTGTGCAAAATTTGATCAAAATAAAGGTAATTTAAATTGATTTTAAAATTAGACCTAGTAAATATGGAAGAAACATTAATAGAAAATAAACTAATAACACTATTAGGAACAAGGCCAAATTGAATTTTTGTAAAAATATCAATCCAGGGAGATTAAACAAAGCCCCAAGGGGTAAACATCCAGATATCTTATACAAGGTACAATGTTGTACCATCCTCGGTAAACAAGTAATAAAACAAAGTATACTATGATACAAAACTTTCAATTTATTCAGCATTTTCTCAGTGGAAAATGAATAGACAGCACAGCCATACATCATCAGTGAAATTAGAAAGCTATTGGCCAATAAAGTCCTTGCTTCTCTGGTGAGATGTTTTTTAATCCGAAATAATATACCCAATCATTAATGCAATTTACTAATTAAGGAGACAATATGCAGATTAAAGGTTAAATGCTGATCAAGGATTATACCTAAATATTTGAAACTGGGAACCCTTTCAATTAAGTTACCAAAATTATCAAATAATTTGAAATCCCATTTACTTTGATTCCTATTACCATAAAAAAATCATAAGTTTAGTCTTCACTGAATTCAACACCAGTTTGTGTAAACTAAACCACATGTGCATAGCCTCAAAATCTCTCTGCAGATCAATATGAAGTTTCTGTTCATCAAAACCAGAAAAGAATAATATGGCATCATCTGCATATAAAATGATTTCTGTATTTGAACAAATTTTGGGCAAAGAATTTATGAACATGGAGAACAACAGGGGCCCTAAAATAGACCCCTGTGGTACCCCATATTTCAAAAAATTATGGTGATTCTAACACACCCTTGGAGACAGCTATGGAATTAAACAATGTCTTTTGCAATATTGGCTAGTGGTGCATCTCAAAATAATTTCTAAACTAAGACTAATACAGTAAATGAGGATGTAAATAGAATTTTTATACTTTAGAGAGCTGACCGAGGATGACTTATATGGATATTTACAACAGATGAATACTAGGTCTAGAAATGGTAGTAATGCACTTAATGATTGGACACTTGAAGTTGTTTAATTTTTCCTTGAAATTTGGGTTGATCCCTGGTTGTGGAGGCAGGTGATCACTGTGTCAATTTATATGGGTGGTGTCAGGTCCTTAATTAAAAATTATAGATCTGTCTCTCTGCTTTCCCCTCTGTCCAAGGTCTTTGGGAAGGTGGTCTCTGATCAGATCATAGGCTGTCTAGAGCTGCACGGTATATTATCTCTGCTACAACATGGATCTGAAAAAGAACATAGTATGCTTACTGCTTTGGTAGTATTGATTATCTTTCTCCATGAAGCCTTGGACAGGGATGAGACAGCTGTTACTGTTGTTTTGGATTTATCAAAACAAAAATTTTGGTGCACTACAGTCACCTGCTCTCCAAACTCAGGAACATTGATTTTACAGAGGGAGTTATTTCTTGGTTTGAGAGTCTTTGGGATGGTAGAAAACAAAGAGTAACACTCAATGGTGTTATGTTTCCACTGGTAGGAACTAATACAGGGGTTCCACAGGGATCCATTTTGGGACCCCTGTTATTTAGTATTTTTGTTAATTTGGTTACTTTGTGTTCAAAGATGTTACTTTATGCAGATTATATTGTTTTGTTTAATAGTTGGTGTAATTGTGAATATTATTTTTTTATGTACAGTGTGAGTTTCATTTAGTCAATTGGTGGTTGAATGAAAAAGGATTATGGTTAACTATATCTAAGACTAAATTTATGTTCTTTGGAAATAGAAGAAGGTTGGCTGCTATCCCTAATCATTTGGTAATTAGGGATGAAAATAATGTGGAAATAGGGTGGACTGTAATAACTACAAAGGTTTTTATTTGGATACTTTGTTATCATATAACTCTCATATTGATTTTTTGGTTAAGACCATTAACGTTTTGTTGGGTTTGTTTTATAGAATAAAGAACTCTCTTTCATTTAACTATAAAAAGATGTTAGTATAATTATTAACTTTATCTGTTACTGATCATGGACTGCCAATTTATTCAGCTGCAGTGCAGAACTCTTTAAATAGTGTTAGAATTGTTTACCACAATGCATGTCATTATGTATTAGCCAGTTCTAGGTTAATGCATCATCATACATTACATTCTTAATTTAATGGTGCTCATTTCAATATTGTTTTCATTTTAAGTTAATTTATTTTTGGAAATTTTGGCATAGTAATGTAAAATTATTTTTTAAGGATCTGAATCAAGTGGAAAGCTCTTGATATACACTCACAGTGTATCTACACTTTGCCTAAGGCTGCCTCTGTACATGTCACCCTCAGCTCAACATTCTTTTGTTTATAAAGAGCTAAAATATTGGAACTCACTTTCATCTACATTACATCATTCTACAGCTTATTATACTTTCAAACAAAATGTAAAACAGCATTGGACTGAAACATCTAGGTGTCACTGTTTTGACTGTTTATTATGTATACCATATATAGACTTTGTTTTTGTTATCTGCATGTAAATGCATTGAGAATTTAGTATGTATTCTGTTAAGTTGTTACTTCTCTGGGTCCTCCATGAAAAATGGGAATACAGTGTCCTCAGAGATACCTGGTTAGCAAATTTTAAATAAAAAAAATTAAAACTAAATGTTTCAGGCATAGTTCTTAAGCTTGCGATTGTTCTACACTACAGGCAAGAGCAGTCACTATGTGTCTTATGGTAGACCTTTCTCTCACCATATGTGACTCTCTTCCTTACTTCAAAGTTGCAATTAAAACAAAACACAATAATTAAAAACCAAACCACAAAATAAGAAAACTAGCAATATTTTATTTTTTGTGTGTTTCTCAGTACATGGGGGGAGAAGTCACACACAGAACTACTGCACAGGCTCATTAAAGCTGCAAATGCTGTAGTAGGACAGATATCCCAAATTAAAAAAAATCAGCAAGCTCATGCAGAAGGAGGAGAAACTATCTCATGCAAAATTTAGACAAATATTCTGCTTTTTTTATTATGTTAACCAATCAATTCTACTTTTTACATGCATATTAATGCAGAGTCCCATTTTATAAGTGCAATAATACACTCTGGGATATGCATTACACAGTTCTAACACACAACCAGGGGTTGAAGGCATTCTGAATGCATCACATACCTTACTTCTCCCCTGGCCATGCATTATAACTGTCTAATGCAACCCCCCATGCCTTATTACTTACAAACCACAGCCACATGAGTTTTAGAATGATTCTAAAATGTGTTATGCAAAGTTCAATTCAACAAGTATGTTTTAACAAGTTAAAGAGCAGGTGCACAATTCTGAATCCCCCTCCCAAGCATATACGATACCTCACATGCTCCAGAGTTGAGAGAGTATCAATAATTCCATTTTTTTTAGTGGTGTAAAAAAGTTATTTCACTTGTAATTTAGCCCAGTGCAAAAACTGATCCACTTCCCGAATCTACTGACATGTCCCCATGCAGGCACCTGCAGCCCCATTTTGTGACGTCAGACAATGAAGGCTGCATGTGCACACTCCATTGACATGAATGGGGGTGATTTTTCTATAGATCTGACTACTATTTAGAGTTGCAATTTTAATAAATCAAAGCAACCGCTCGACTAAATACTGTCATGTGATTTTTAGTGACCCCCATATTAATCTTTTCAATACTAAATCCCAGAAAACTGTGTTTTTTTCTAGTGATTATTACTGATTTAAACTGCTGCATGGCAACTTAAGCAGGATTAGAACAACAGGTTTGGAACAGCACTAGGGGAAATCATATTCTTCACTTAATACTGAGTAATATGATGGATAATATGCAGAATTGTAAGGTTGAGGTACCCCTGGGTACCAATGATCACTCTATGGTATGTTTCCAGTATATAGGGGTCAGGGAAATCAGTACTGGAAATACTGAAATTCACAACTATAATAAGACAGACTTTAGTGGATAAATGGAACTGGATATAAGAATTTGAAAATCTAACATTACACAATCTGTGGGACACCTTTAGTACCAAACTCAATGAACTGATTCAAACTTATATACTGGTTAGCAGTAAGTATCATAGGTCTAGGAGAGCCCTTCCTCCACGGCTGACCCCTGTGGTTAAAAAAGTAATTAAAAGGAAGAATAGAGCATATAGCAGGGCCAAATTGAGTGGAAAGGATAAATCATGGGAAGCATATAAAAATAGATTGAAAGAGGCAAAGAGAGCCATTGCCTGTGCAAAAAGTAAATATGAATGCATGCTGGATAGAAAAGCACAGGACAATTATAAGTCCTTCTGTTCATACATTAATAACAAGAAGAGAACTAGTAGAATGGTTGGTCCATTAAAAAACAATATACTGATGAACTAATAACTGGAAACAAGGACTTGGCAGATCAGTTCAATAGTTATTTTGCTTTAGTCTTTAACTTAGGCCAAACAGCACCAGTGTCAAATAAACAATTGCAAGGGACTTTATGCCCAAGAATGGAGGTTGAAAATGTTAAAAAAAGCTTAAAAATCTGAATCAAAACAAGGCACAGGGCCTGGATGGTCTACACCCTAGACTACTTAATGAACTGACAGACAGCTTGGCAGAGCCTGTTACATACTTATTTCAACAGTCCTTGGAGACAGGCCATGTTATTGAGGTAGGGGGATAGGCAGTAGTAATACCAATACATAAAAAGGGTTCGAGACAGGAGGTCGGCAATTACAGGCCAATTAGCCTGACCTCTATCCTTGAGAAAATATTTGAGGGCATAATCAAAGACATGATTATGGGAGACATCAAGACAGCTGGTGCTATGGATGAGACATAGCATGGATTTACAAAGGGTAGATCATGCCTCACTAACCTACTTGAACCCTATAGTAAGGTAAGTAAAGTACTAGATGAAGGCAGTTCGGTGGATGTCATATTTTGGACTTCACCAAGGTCTTCAATAAAGTCCCTCATTAGCAGCTGATTGAAACTCTCATTAAATTAGGTGTACAGTCTATAATAGTTGATTGAATTAGGGATTGGCTGTTGGGGAGGAAGCAAAGGGTATGTATACTGGGCAAATTGTCAAACTGGGCAGATGTAACCAGCGGGGTTCCCCAGGGATCAGTACTGGGACCCTGCCTTTTTAATCTCTATATTTCAACAATGAGGACAAAAGCTGACATCTGGCTTTCCAAATTTGCGGATGATACGTGTCTTGGTTTCCCAGTAAACAGCCAATCTGATGCAGCAATACTACAGGAAGCATTGAGGGAATTGGAGACTTGAGCACAGAAAAATAAGGCCACATTTAATATCAACAAGTGCACAGTGATGCACCTGGGGGGGGGGGGAAACCCTGAAGTAGATTATACACTGGCTGAGTGGGTGCTCAGAGTAGTATACGATGAACGGGATCTGGGAATCAGGGTTAGCAATAACCTCAAATTCCAGCTGCATTGTAACCGGGTGGTTAAAAGGAGTAGTGGTATTCAGAGCTGTATACACAGACACGTAAAGAGCAGGAGTAGGGAGGTTTTGCTCCCTCTTTATACCTCCTTGGTGCAGCCACACACCGAGTACTGTGCGCAGTTTTGGTTCCCCAGGAATAAGGGTGATATTATAGCCCTGGAGAGAGTACAGAGAAGGATGACAAGAAGAATTAAAGAAGTGCAGGGGTTGTATTATGAAGAAAGACAAAGAAAATTTGACCTGTACACCTTAGAGTATCGCAGACTAAGGGGGGGGGGATATGTGCCTGATCTATAGGGCCTTGTCAGACCAATTACTGTGGGAACAGCTGGGCTTCAACTTTAGAGACCAGATTTACAACATGACAGCCTACACCCTACAGCTTAAAGGTGATAGCTATACTACACTGGTACGTAAACATCGGTTTTCTGTAAGAGTGGTTCAAATTTGGAATGATCTGCCGATTGAAGTGGTAGGAAGTGAACAATGGAGGCATTAAAGAGTTCCCTGGACCACTATATGAATAGCAAAACATCACAGGGTATTAGTAGACATTGATGGTGAGCTATAATGGACCCCGATCTTTATAAAGCTCAGTTAAATCTATGAAACCTATGAAAGCCCTCCACATTTCTTCCTGAACATGGATGTATTCCACTCACCGAAGATTATGAGACTTGTATTTTTCAATTTATTGTTTTTTCATTTTCCCAGTCATGCTTTCAGGGATCTACCCTGTAATCAGGAAAATACCCTCATCAGGCTCTGTGAGCCTTCATGGAGATCCAACCTTCCACCCCAGTGTCAAGGGCCATGACTCTGTCAGTTTTCACATCTCTACATCATTATGGCAAGACGCAAGCTCCTTAGTCCAACCATTAGGGCCACTGTGGTCCCAGAGTCTGCCAGAGCCTCTCCATGGCAGAGGCACACTGCCTAGTGACTGCTACATCAGCTGTGCCCATCCCCCACGAAGTGACCCAGCTTCGATATCGAACCTGGGTCACTTGTGCTGCAGTACTATGTACTGCTGCCAGGCCATCAGGGTGACCCTGTGACTTGTGTTTAAACCCTAGTCAACTTATTAACATCTCAACGGTTGCAACATACAGCTGCATAAGGAATTGTGAGATCACATAGTGTGGGACTGTTCTGAGAATACCATATTTCATCAATTTGAAGCTGCCCTTGAATTGTGGCCACCCTCAAATAGAATACGCAGCTTAAAATAAAATAATGCAGTGGAAGTTGCCATTGTTTATAGGCTGCAGTTTCTATGCAAGGTGGCTTCTATTCGAAGGCAGCTATATGATATTTTGACCACCCATCCCAGTTACAGTCAACATGACTGCCAGGGCAGAATCAGGAACAGCTGGTTACTTGCAGCTATCAAAGATATAGTGAAGTGCTGAGTTGGGAAAAGCAGGCAGGGTAGAATCAGGAAACAGCAGGGTAAGAAGCCTTTGTTGGGTACAAGCTGCAGCCATGTTTGCTGAAGGAATACACAAATACTATTGAGATCATGACTTCATGGTCTGCTGTTCAGGTGATGAACAGACTAATGAATGGGTGCCGAACTGATTAAATATTGAAAAAAGAGAAAGATCTGTGAAATGTTTAGTTACCTTGCATTTTTCCCTTTCCTTTTGGCTGAGTCAGGTATATCTTATTTAATACTTCTTAATGTTCATGTAAGTGGGAGGAGGAAACTATACGCCATGGGGGGTCACACTAATATGCTGATGCACTGAATCGGCTACTATAGACTCTCCTGCAGTACTCCCTAATGAATTCAGCTTGTACAGCATTAGTACAATTTTTAGATCAGGCATTCTGGTAGGCAATGCAGAATTAGTTAAAAAACAATATTCATTTATAAGCATTGTGGTAGGCAATGCAGAATTAGTTAAAAAAAATAATATTGATTTAGATAGTTTGGTCAACTTTTAAATAAAAGCTGCCCTAGAATACAAGCCACCCTCGATTAGATGCTGTGACTGAAAATCACAATGTGTAATATAAGCTGTGGCTTCTAATCAATGAAATACAGTATCTGATAAAAGAACTACCTGAGACCTCATAAGACACAACATCCAGCTCATCTTCATTCTGCCCCAGGGACAGGACTGGCTTTTCTTCAATCACATTTCTGAATTAAAATTAGATATTTCATATTGCTGTTTATAAATTATCACAGATTTAATGTCATGGTTTTAATTGTCAAGGAAGTTAAATACAATCCTCTACTCCAGACTGGAGCATCTATTCTTCTCTATGGTTCTGACCTAGCAACATTACTTATGATTTATGCACCCATTACCCCATTCAGTTATAAGGAAAGAGGTACATACATTACACACAAGTATTGATGGAGAGGGCTCTGTGTATTGACTTTTTTGTACTATATTCTGTTAGCTGTTTTCCTGTGCTCATAAATAGAATATCTGAAGTCCTATACCCTGGTAACTTTGAATGAAGAGGGGCTTCCCTCACAATTACAAAACCATGTTTTGTTTCTCTGGTTCTTGACAATACATGGTACAGTATGTTGGCTTTACTTTAGTTCCCAGATTTTGGTTGCTGAGCTAATAAATGCTATATATGCTGCAAAACAGACCAAGCCAAGTGTTGCTAACCTTCCTGGATTATGGCACTATTGTCTTTCACATTATTGACAAAACAGTGCTCCAGAAGCTGGACATTCTATATAATAAGCTTTGTGAATATGTAATATTGTATGAGTTTTACATTCATAGCTGCTCTCTTTATGATCAGTTTCATTGTCTGAGCTCACTGTATTTATAAATTACCACTGGCTTATCCTTTTCCCTTATCATTTGCAAATGTGTTCATTGATCTCTCCAGGAATGCTTCCTATCTTTCTTTCAATTATAAGATATTAACATGCTTCTATATCTCTAAATCAGAAGGAACATAAGGCTAAAAGACAATGGAAGGCATGGTTCTGTACATTATATGCAGTCTCTGATATGTGGAACAAACTATATGACAACTGAAAGCAGATGCTTACACCAAGCAAGCAACCCTATTGCTGTTTGCAGAATAATTAAGTTATATGGAATCAGTCAGTTGTTTTGCTGACAGATTGGTTGCATTGATTTTCTTGTCTTGCAGTTTGACTGATGTAATAATGTGAATGTATGACTGGTGTCCCTCAGGAATTTCAAGGAAACAAGATGTTGCATCTCTTGATGCTTTTCCAGTACACTAAATGTAAGTGCTACAATAATATAATACAAGTCTGTTACTCTGATAAACTGATCTAAATTTGATATCAAATATCAATGTGTCCAAAGTAGTTTGAGTTAATCTGTATACAGCAGTATTGTATAAAATGTATATTCTATGCCTTCTGTTCCGTGAACACAAGGAAAAAACTGTTGTTGTACTTTCTCTGAATAATGTCATGCTAATATATCTTTAGATACATCTGTGTTTATTTTAACACTGCAGTAGAAGATACCATCACTACACAACTCATTTGTATTTAACCAAATAGTTGACAGCTAGTTTAGTAATCTAACTGGTTATTGTAGAGAGGTTTACTCTCCAACAAATGACAATGCAATTTTTGAAAAACTGAAATGATTTGAAGTTTAAACATTCTATTATAGAAAAAACGGACTGCAAAGGTAAGATGCTATGAACTGCTTTCTCTCAGAATCAGTTTAAGGCTTTATAATAGCAATAACAACTGTGGCTTGGGGCATTTCCTGTGCAAATGAATAGCTGATTGGGTTAATGACCAAAGCTTAAACACCTAGCAGGTCATTTATCACCAAGAAATGTCCTGTCTTAATCATTATTGCTTAATTAGTCTTCTGACATTAGTTATAGCAGCCTGAAGTCATTTTGATGATCATCAAAACATACATAATACCAATCTGTTGATGTAATTTCCACACATTTGAGGTCACAAAGAAATAATTTGCTTGTATGTGGCCCTTAGACAATCTAATTGTGCCCCTCACAATGCTGATAACATTATGTCTATGCTGCACTCATATGCAAATTATGTAATTTTGGAAACTGAAATAGTTGTGTTGGATAGTAAGATTTACATGAATAGTTCTACTTTCCAGTTGCATAAACAAATTATTTTATTTTTATTTATTTATATAGAGATGGGAATTACAAACCTTTGAGTCATGGACTCCTTTGCAAATGTTCCACATCAGGTATAACATAATTAGAACAAACACAGTATAGCATATAGTACATACAGGCGGTTGACAAGGATCAAGGGGTGTAATGACAAATCCCAAGTCAAGTTAGGCTAACAAAATAGTACATAATCCAATACAATTGTAAGGTAGAGTGGCCAATAACAAGGCCTAAGTAGGCAATGAGTTAGGTGTCACTGTAGATGATTGGGAGGGGATAGATTAGGTGCAATCACAGGCACCGTGGGTGAGGAGTTCAGAGCAAAGGGAGGATTTAAAAGGGCCAAGTCTCACCTCAGAGGTAACAGCTGGGGGTAGTTAATTCATCCATAGGGGGTGCTCTATAGTAAAAGGACCATTAGCCCAGGGAGGTCCTGCAGAGTGGGACTTGAAAGGATGCCAGTGTGGTCCTTCTGGTATTTCTGGAGTGAGGAGCTGAATGTAGCAGGTGTGAGAAGCCGGGAGGTGAGAGACTAAGGGAGAGCTTTCTGGCAATGAGACAGGTGTGATAGCTAAGCCTGCCTTTGAAGTTTAGCCAGCTTGGGCGCCTGTAGAGTTCGCAGGTGTGTGTCCACCTGTCACACCCCGAGACAAGGCAGCAGGCTTTATTAAGGGAGACCTTAGTGGAGGGTGGAGTTATCAGCAGCACCATAGAATATGATCCCGTAATCAATTAGGGAAAGGATCGAGGAGGTCATTGCTAATCGAAGTGCCTCTGGAGGCATACATCTCCTGTGCCAGTACAGGATCCCTAATCTAGAGTTGATTGCCAAGCTTAGCAGGCCAATATGGTCAATTATGACCTGTACTTGGCCTCTGGAGAACAGCAGGACTAATGACTGGCAAATCTAAGCTCTTAATAAACTCTGCCATGCATTCTGGACAACTGAGTCACCGACAGCTCCAACCCATTGCTGACATCAGCTGTGGGGGATTCTGGCATGCCACCAAAGTGTCTGTTCTTACAAAATGGTAAGTCAGGCAAAAAGATAGGTCAACCACATTAAGAAGAAACTTTAAAAAACAGAGTCCAATAATTTAAAAATGTTATACTGCACAAAATGTGAAAAGCAGGGGCTGACCCATACTTAAGTGTGTGGATTTTCTTACGCGCATTACTCTTTAAGATAGTCCATAGGGCCATCAAGGCAACAGGCAGTCTTAAACAAACAAGTCCAAAAGACAAGCCACAATCACTCTTTTCCCAGGACAGTGCTCACCATAAAGGGCAGACCACCATACAGCGTAATCTACACACACAAAGTTCAGGTAGCGCAAGGGACCATTTGACTCAAGGTAGACAATTTGGTACAGTACATTGCAGATGAATTTTATTCTTGAAATAATCAAAGGTCCAACAGCATACATTTCTTCTAGGTCACCCTAGCACCTTGACTCCTTGTGAGTCTTCTGTGGGGTGTGACCAAGAGGGGAAACATTGTGATATTTAAGGCTCATATTCATTAATATTCATGAGTATATTACATACATATGATTTTTAAGACAGAATTAATATTTCAACAAACTAGCAAAATAACAAAATAGTAACACGTGCGTTTCATATTCAAACAATCAGTGAATATTAGGAAAAAACATTTCTGATTAAAACCAGAATAGAAATAGCAGCTCAGCTGCTGTTTATAGCCAATACTCTGAAAAGAAGTGTCCCAATTTAAATCACTGTTGTAATCTCCTGCAGCTGATGAGCACTAGAGAATCTCTTAAGGGAAACAATGGGGGAGGTACAGGAAGGGAGAGAAGAAAAGGAAAGAGCATTGCAGTGGAGGTCAAAGGTTCTGTCCCAGATATGGCCAAGACAGCCTTCTGTACATACCTCCAATGAAAGACAGATTGTGTCCAATTTACAGATTTGGAATGGATTCCACCTTCAAAATTTGGCGGAGACAGACCCAACATGATATTAGGAAAAAAAGCATGTGGATTTTTAATTAGATTGTCTCAAACCAAAAGGATTGAATGACAGATGGGACTTGAAGCCATTTTTGAAACACAAAAGATAAACACAGTTTAGAATTTGTAACCTTAACTAAGTTCTTCATTTAACTGTGTCTCCCTACCTCTTCTTTCTTACCTGTCAGGTCTCAGCAGCTGGAAAAGTCCTGGTTACAGAACAAGAGATGCCATGATGATAATCCTTGGTATGTTAATTGATCCTCGATCATTACTTAAAATACTTTTTAGGATGCCATTAAAGGCTAACAGAAGGCTGTCTTGGTCACATCTGGGACAGAAACTGTGACCTCCACTGCAATACTCTTTCCTTTCCTTCTCTCCCTTCCTGCCCCCCCCCCATGTGTTCCTCTTAAGGGATTCTCTAGCGCTTATCAGCTGCAGGAGTTTACAACAGTGATTTAAATTGGGACACTTCTTTTCAGAGTATGGGCTATAAACAGCAGCTGAGTTCCTATTTCTACTTCGGTTATAGTCAGATTTTTTTTTCATAATATTCACTGATTATTTGAATATGAAACACACATGTTGCTATTTTGTTATTTTGCTAGTTTGTTAAAATATTAATTCTGTCTTAAAGATCATATGTATGTAATATACTCATGAATATTAATGAGTGTGACCCTTAAATGTCACACTGTTTCCCCTTTTAGTCACATCCCATGGAAGACTCGCGAGGAGTCAAGGCACTAGGATGACCTAGAAGGAATGTATGCTGTTGGACCTTTGATTACCACCTGAACTGTGTGTGCATGTAGGTTAAGCTGTAGTGCTGGCTGCCCTTTATGGTGAGCACCATCCTGGGAAAAGGGTGAGCGCAGCTTTTGGACTTGTTCATTTAAACTGCCACCATTGCTGCCTTCACCCACTCTACAGCGTTTCTCCCTGGACTGAATTAACAGAACTCATACAATCTCCTGCAGGGTTCATTTTTGGGTGTGGGATTGGGACAATTGGCACACAGTTTTTAATTTTGACTCACCTTTTCTTCTACCTTGGGGACAACCTAATCACTGTTATAGAGGTTTTAAACTTTAGTTTTATGAATCTGGGGTCAGCTGAACAATATGACCCATTATTTTCTTTCATTTGACCCTTTTTATATCCAATGGGTCAGTATCTCACATAGATAATTATCTAAAATGAACCCTGTTCTTGTCATGGTTACAAAAAAAAAGACTTTGTCAACAGGCACACAGCACTCCTGCTTCCTTATTTGTCAGTAGGAGTCCCCATCATTTTCACATATGTCCCCTGTTTTTTTACTATGTGTCCCATAGTTTTCAGTACCTGTGTGACTCACTCTTTGCCTCTCTAACACTTGGAAATGTCAAGAAACTGACCATTGGCTGTGTCTACATGCCCCTCAGTACAGCCTCCTCCAGTCTGCCCTCCCTCCTCGAGTACTTAGATACGCTCCCTGGCCATGACCTCATACTTTGTGGAGATTTTAACCAGGACTGGCTGCACCCAGATGCCATGAAACTGCATGCAACTCTGGCTGGCTCATTTCTAACCCAGTTCATACAAGCCCCCACACGCATCAACACCAAATCAGGGAAACATACATTACTAGACTGTATAGTTACAAACTGCCCAAAGAGGATAAAAGCAGTCAGTGTACTCTCCGACTGCCTAAGTGATCACTCTCCTACCTTTTGTGTGTGGAGAAACAACTACTCTAACCCCCCTCCCAAGATATCGTTAGTCCGTGACATGTCCAAATTTGACACAGGCCACTTTGTCACCTCCATCATTAACACGGACTGGTCACCCATTAATGCCCTTCCGGACATAAATCATGCCCTAGACCTCTTCATCACAACTTTTACACACATAATTAACCAAAATGCACCCCTGAAAAAATGTAGATCAAAGGGTATTAAGGCTCCATGGCTCACTAGGGAAATTAGAATGCTTATGTCACATAGAGACAAAGCCTGGCAAATCTACAAAAAGAGTGACCTACCTTTGACTGGCAAGCCTACTGACACCTCAGGAACAAATGCAAACAGTCCCTTCACAAAGCCAAGCACTCACACTTTAAACCTCTCCAAATGGAGAATCTCTGTCACCCAAAGAAGTTCTGGTGACAAATTAACTCGCTATTGAAAGGGACAACTGCCTCCACCTCCAACTCAGTCCTTGCCAACAACAGCTCTACTCTCACTGATTCTGCATCCATAGCAACAGGATTTAATAAGTTCTTCACAAATCTTGACAAATACACCTCATTTTTCCATAATTCCTCCACCCCTAACCAGGCCCCACCTTATAACGTGGCCAATGATGGGCACCCGGAGCTCCACCTGAAACTTTCCACCTCAAAGAGGCCCAGAAGCTACTCCTTAACCTTAATCCTGACAGTTCGGCTGGACATGAACTCTAGAAGCAAAATTTCTCAAGCTGGGAGCAACAGCACTTGCTCGCCTGGTCAGAGATCTCTTCAACCGGTCCTTCTTGTCCAACATAGTACCTGATAAGTGGAAGATTGCGGTGGTAGCACCTATATATAAGGAAGGTTCCAATACTGTCATTGACAACTATAGACCTATATCCCTCCTCTGCCACCTAGCCAAGATACAGAAGCGCATAGTCTACAACCACCTCCAAGGCTACCTTGAATCACACAACCTTCTATCCCCCATCAATATGGATTCAGAAGGAATCACAGCACCCAAACTGCTCTGATAAAAGTAACAACAGACATATACCATGCCATGGATAAGGGCCATGCTACAGGTACCATTTTTGTCATTCGTACTAAAGCATTTGATCTGGTAAACCATGACCTCCTGCTCTACCAGCTGCAGACCCTAGGTCTTGATAATAATGCCTGGAACTGGGTAAAAAGCTACCTATCCTGCCGCTCTCAGAGAGTCAAATGGAATGGCTCCTTCTCTGAACCCCAGCACATAACACATGGAGTACTGCAGGGATCCATCTTAGGTCCACTTCTATTTTCTCTCTTCATCAATGACTTCCCCCACTCTTGTGGTGGTGCCTTAGTGCACCTTTATGAGGATGATGCCATTATCTATCACTCCTCATCTAACACTGATACAATTGATAGGGATCTTGCCAATGACTTTACTTCCCTTGAGGATTGGTTCAGCTGTTGTCAGCTGGTCCTCAACACTAAGAAAATTAAATGCATGCTGTTCTCCTGACACCCTTCTACAAAAAGACCCACCACCCCCTCTTAATATCATATCAAACAAGGGTGACACCCTGGAGACAGTCATGTCCTTCAAATATCTGGGCTTCACCCTGGACACTGCACTCTCCTTCAATCTCCATATCTCCAACGTTGTCAGATCTATCAACCAGAAGCTTGGGCTGCTGTATCGAATCCAACCATTTCTCACCTGTGCCTCCAGCCTAAGAATTGCCTCTGCATCACTCTCTCCCCTCCTGATCTATGGAGCCCCTCTGCTGCTTACTACTAACTCCCTCTCTCTCTCTCTCTCTCCTTTCCCAGGCCTATCATAGGATTGGGAGGTTTGCGCTGGGAGCCAACTCCCGCTTGCACCACTGCGAAGTCCTCTCCCCCTCTGGGCTGGTTAACCTATAAATCTAAATTGAAGTACTTTTCCATGTGCCTTATTTATAAATTTGTCCATTACTTCATGCCCCTATGCCTAAGGGAAATAATAAGCTTAAAACAAACTCGCCACACCCTTCACTCAGCATCTTCACCCATCCTGGAAATGCCCAAGCTGCGTCTAACCTACACTAGGAGGTCCTTCTCATTTGATGCTTTCTCCAGCTGGAACTCTCTTCCTCCACATGTCCTGAACAGTACCTCTCTTCCTCTATTCAAGTCCAACCTATATGCCTCCCTTGTCTCCCCTCCTCCTGCTCCTGTTCTCGCTGATGCACCTATACCTCTACAGTCCCTGCTGCCCTATCCCACTCCTCTGCCCTTCCAGATAACCCTGTCCCTTTATACATTTATAGCATGATGCGCCTTCCCACTTGTTATAGCACCCAGGCTACATAGCACCTATGTCTGGGTATAGCTCAATATGGCTATATATCTTATATTCATATACCAATTGTACATGGAATTGATGATGCTTCACAGATATATTGCATTTACTGTCTGTACACTGTACTGCTCTGTGATACCTGTTGTCCTACTATGAAATGTAATATATATGTATATATAACAATTGTACATGGAATTGATGATGCTCCACAGATGTCTTGCATTTACTGTATGTACACTGTACTGCTCTATGATACTTGTTGTTCTGCTATGAAATGTAATGTTCTACTCTGTGATACTTATTGTAATGCTATGTAACATGTGACCCTTGGGTCGATCTTGAAAAAGGGACTTCTATTGTCTCAGTGGTCTTACCCGGTTCACAAAATTCAAATAAATACATAAATAAATTGTCCCACTTTATAAATTTTCAAGAATGAACCCTGCTTCTGGTTTTATTTACTCTGTTTGGGGGTTGCAAGATAATGAGTTATCGATCAGACAACATTGACAATCCTGTCAACGATGTAGGAGAATGTACTGAACAGAGCTATAAATGATAAAATGTTGATGAATTGGTGGAAAGAAGAAGGTAAGTCAGACAAAGGATACATGAAGCAAAGGGACAAACAGAGACTGAAGGTAACCTAAAAGCTGCCTTCCAGACATTAGAAAAACTGTTGTTAAAAGAAATTGGCATATCCTTCAACATTTCCATTCTCAAGAAGTACCTCAGCAGAGAACAGGCTCTGAGAGGCTTACGTTTCACAATAACACCATCTTGTGGCATTGAATTTATTTACAAAGAAGAATGGTTGACCGCTGCTGCTGAATGTAGTAAGATTTTTATTAAGTTATATGATGATGGCATTAAACAAGGGACATTCGTTTCTTTCACCACTGTCCTTCTATACAATTTGTACCCCTTTTAAGTTGTGTTCTGAACTGTTGCAACAGTAATTTTTCTTCTGTGCTTATGTGTTTTTCTCTTTTCCTAGTATTGTTTAATAAATGTTCAAAACATAAAAGCGTTTAGAGAGTTTCATGTCATATGTATATATCCCTTTAAGTATACAGACTGGCCATCTGTATGCAAAATATGTACATGCGAGGTTAAACCCTCTCCTTTGTTTGTTTGTTTGTCACTTTGTTCCACAACACTTCTACCCCTCCTGTTTGTGGCTTAAATGCCTGGGTAAGGATGTATCTCATTATTAGGCAATTTTGATTGTGCCCTGTCCTCTTCTCGCTGCGCTATGATCCTGTTTTATGCCATTTTCGGCAATGTTGTGCATAAATATAAAGGACGAAAGAAGGGCATACAAGAAGTTTGAGCCTCAGGGGTAAGGATTTTGGCATCTAAGTCGACATGTAGTGTTATTGAAAAGCTCGAATTGCAGGGGCTCACTCCTCGATGTTTCGCACGCTCGAGAAAGCATTTGGTATGTGAGCCCAACAGCCGATCGGCTATTTCTTCCAACCGTTGGCTTCTCTGAATATGTTTGGTCAGAGTTTATTCTTTATTTGGGATATAAGAATATCAGAGTTTTTTTAAAATACAGTACTAGAAGTCTTAGAGATTTACTTCTCTTTAATAGAAGGAGTTATTGTAATTTTGTTAGTTTAAGAAAATCAAGGAAATGTAGAAGTTCTGTGAGATTAAAAAAACATAAGGAAGATTTGCATCTTGAAATAGAATATGCTTATTCTGTCTCCTCCAAAACTTGGCAAAGAAGTTAAAACATTAACTGTGAAATAAGAATAAAAGAAAAAAAGGTATATTTAAGGTGCAGGTTACCAGCACTAGGTGGAAGCCATGTTTTTACTTCTACCTTGTTTCTATAGACCAACCAGCCCTTCTCCTTCATATTTTACAGATTAGAAAAGCGGGAGAGTTAGTTTTCCATTATGGATTCTAAATGTTTATACCCTAAGTTGTATTTGATGATTTTGCTTTAGTATCATTTGTATTAATGTTATAAAGGGTATATTGAATGTGAAAGGTAAAACAATTGCTTATTTACTTGAATTCTATGTTAGATTCTAGAAAGTGGGTGGAGCTTCATGGATCACATGATTTGTTTGTATAAAAGGAGTTCCTTTACATTGCTTAGGCAGAGTTTGAAGGGACTAGACCTGCTCTGTCCTGCTTAAAGAAGAACACTAGTTGTTTTCTAGTGTATCTTTAATTCTTTTTGATTGCTTGCCTTTTATTTATTTTCTCTGTTTATTTTGCCGTTCAGTACACCTAGTTATGTAAATAAAGCATATTTTCGTTTACTTCATTGGAATCTGGTGTCTTCCTTATACCCACACCATCACAAGTTACAAATTAAGAGTAACACAAAACAATATGAAGGATTAATTGAAGATCTTAAGAAAGCCAAGGGCACGGTCATTCAGTTCAAAGGGGAAGTGCAATATAAAGATTTGGACATTAAATTAAAAACCAAATTGATAAAATAGGAGAAATGGGGGACCTGAATATGCCAGATGTTAACTGAAGCACCTTTGCTGCAGCCACATCCAAGAGCAGGGCCATTCTCGATGCCCTATTGGGGGCATTCCTCAGACATCTAGTGTTGGAACCCACTCAGGATGGAGCAATCTTAGACCTGGTACTCTCAAATGGGGACAGAGAGTGGATCTCCGCCCTTGAAGTGGATAGCCACCTGGGAACAAGTGACCACCAAACAGTGTGGTTCATGATAAACTTAACTGTGGAGTAAAGCCAAACAAAAGTGAAGGTACTGGACTTCAGGAGGGCAGATTTTATCAAAATGGAAGAGTGCCTCAGAAAAGCAAGAAGGTGGGGTGGAGCAACAATGGGGAAACATCACAACTGCCATCACAGAGGCACAGTCCACAGCCCCTCCCTGATCTACTACTTTGGTCACCCAGTCAAAGAAATCTATTAGATTCGTCTGGCATGACCTTCCTGCTGTGAATCCATGCTGCCTTGGGTCCTGTGCCCCTCTGGCCTCTAGGTACTCCACAATTCTTTCCTTCAGAAGTGATTCCATCATTTTCCCTATCACTGAGGTTAAACTAACTGGTCTGTAGTTTCCTGCTTCTGCCCTGCTCCCACTTTTGTGAAGGGGAATCACATCTGCCCTCCTCCAGTCCTCAGGTACCACCCCATTCTCCCATGATTTGTTAAAGAGGGTAGTCAGTGGTGTCACTAGTTCTACCCCTAGATCTTTTAGAATTCTGGGATGAATCCCATCAGGCCCCATTGCTTTGTCCACCTTCAGTTTTAAGAGTTGTTTCAGAACTCTTTCTTCTGTAAATGGGCTGGTATCAACTTCTGTATCCAGAGTGTTTCTATTGTTTGTTTTAGTTACCTCCCCCCTCTTCATTTGTAAATACTGAGCAAAAATATTTGTTTAGTATCTCTGCCTTTTCACAGTCACCCTCTGCCCACCCCTACCCTTTATTAAGACGCACTATCCCTCCCTTAGTCTTCCTTCACTCCCTGATGTACCTAAAAAAGGTTTTATCCCCCTTCTTAACTGAGTTGGCTATCTTTTCCTCAGTTCGGGCCTTTGCTGTTCTGACTGCCTTCCCAGCTTCCCTTTTGCTTTGACTGATACAATTCTCTGTCCTGCTCCTTCTGTGATTCCTTGTACTTTCTGAATGCTTTCTTTTTCTCTTTAACCTTCACTGCCACCTCCTTTGAGAACCATAGTGGTTTATTACATCATTTTGTTTTGTTTATTTGCTTCACACAAAGGCTTGTTACCTCTGTGATGGCAGTTTTTATTATTGCCCATTGTTCTTCCACCCCTCCTTCCTGCCCATTTGCTAGTGCATTCCTTAGGCACTTACCCATTTTGGCAAAGTCAGACCTCCTGAAGTCCAGTACTTTTGCCTTTGTATGGCTTGACTCTATTGCTGTGTTTATTGTGAACCATACTGTTCAATGGTCACTAGTTCCCAGATGGCTACCCACTTCACATCTGTGATCCTCTCTCCATCTCCATTTGAGAGGACCAGGTCTAAGATTGCTCCCTCTCGAGTGGGTTCCAATACTAGTTGTCTAAGGCATGCCCCCTGTAGGGCATCTAGAATAACCCCACTCTTAGAAGTGGCTGCTGCAACTGCACTCCAGTTAACATCTGGCATATTCAGATTACCCATCAGCAATAGCTCCCCTTTATCTGCCATTCTAAGTATACTTTCTATCATTTCTTGTCCATTTCTCCCTGAGAGGGTCTGTACAACCCTGTGCGGATTGTGTTGCCATTGCCTGCCTCCAAATTGACACACAGTGCTTCTTCTCCTCCCTGTTTACCCTTTTGTTCTGTTACTTTGATTCCTTCTCTTATGTAGAGAGCTACTCCTTCTCCTCTTTTACCCTCCCTGTCCCTCCTGTAGATAGTGTATCCTGGTACGTTTACGTCCCAGTCATGGTTCTGTGTGTACCATGTTTCTGTGACTGCCAGATGTTACTCCTCCATCAAGGCCACTAATTCAGGAAGCTTGTTACCCAGACTACAGGCATTGGTACTCATTGCTCTCTATTTCTTGATGGCTTTACCTTCTGTAGCAGCATCCCCCACTGACCTTTCTACCTTGGTCTTTTTCTCATTTAGTACCCTGTTTTGTAGGGGAGGCTGGGATTTTCCTGTTGCTTATCAGTGCCTCACCCCTTGACTAGTTTAAAAGCTTGCCAATGAAGCATTTAAACCTATTGCCCAAAAGACGTGTTCCCTTCCTGGACAGATGCAGACCATCCTGCCAGTATAGGCTGGTGTCCCTCCAGGTGGAACCCCAGTCCCTAATGAAGCCAAACCCCTGTGCTCCACACCATTTTTTCAACCATTCATTAAACTGCACGGTGCAAAGTACCCTTGCCTCACATATGCCACTGACAGGAAGCACCTCTGAGAAGGATGCTGTGTGTGCTACTTGTCTTAAGCCCCTTCCCAACTCTACAAAGTCCTTCTGCACTGCTCTAATCTCATGATGAGCCAAGTCATTTGTCCCTAGGTGGACAGTGATGTCCAGCTCAGACTCCCGTGCAGTACTGGGGCTGGTCCTTTTTAATGTCTTTGTAAGTGACATTGCAGAGAGACTGGAAGGGAAAGTATGTCTCTTTGCAGATGACACAATGATCTGCAACATGGTTGATATGCAAGGTGGGGTGGAAAGGATAAAAAGGGACTTGGCAAGGTTGGAGGAATGGTCAAATGTATGGCAGCTTAGAGTCAATGCAAAGAAGTGCAAAGTAATGCACCTGGGAAACAAAAACCCAGGGGAAGAGTACACAATGGGGGTGAGATACTGACAACAACAAAAATGGAAAGGGCCCTGAGGATAGTCATATCAGATGACCTAAAGGTGGGCCAGCAATGTAAGAAGGCAGTAAGGAGGGCTGGGGGATACTGGGATGCATAGAAAGAGGCATCACCATTAGAAAATGGGAAGTTGTTGGCCCTCTGTAACAACAGTTGGTAAGACCACATCTGGTGTACTGTGTACACTTCTGGAAACCCCATCTATGTAAAGACATAGACAGGGTGGAGGCTGTCCAGAGGACGGCAACCAAAATGGTGCAGGGTCTGCACCAGAAGACATATGAAGAAAGACTGAAGGAGCTTAAGATGTATAGCCTCGAGGAAAGGGGGGAGACATGATAGAAACTTTCAAATACCTCAAGGGAATTAACAAAGTCCAAGAGGGTAGCATCTTTCAGAAAAGAGATATGCAAGAACAAGTGGGCACAATTTGAAGATAGAGGGGGGACAGTTCAGAGGTAATGTGAGGAAATATTTCTTCACAGAGAGGGTTGTAGATGCATGAAACAGCCTTCCTGAGGAGGTCATAGAGTCAAAAACAGTGGAGGAATTCAAGAATGCATGGGAGAGACATAAGGCAATTCTAGTGGGTGGTAGGAGGAAGTAGGCTGTTGGTTAACTAGGATCTGTAGCTTATCCGTTAAGTAGGGAAATGAGCAGACTAGGTGGGCCAAGCAGTCCTTATCTGCCATCAAATTCTATGTTTCTGTGTTTCTAAATGTATAATAGACAGAAAAGCAAAGAAACTATTGTGGGATAATACAGATTACGAGATGGGTGACATTGTAAATTGGCCTAAAAATAAGAGACAAATCAGTAGAAATCAGTCCTACAGTAGAGGGTCCTCTTATGTCAGGTTCTCCAAAAAAGAGATCAGGTAGTCATGTGAACAATAGTTCTGACACTGAGCACTCTGACTTCCAAAATCAGAACACACAGAGAGAGGATTCAACAGGACCATCAAACACTCAACAGGAACAACAATCAAAAAATGGACAAGGAAGAGGAAGACCAGGTGGGGGAAAAGAGGGGGTAAGACAGTAACCACAATGCATTGTGATAACCAAGGGGAAAAGAAATAGAACAAACCCTACAAATGATTCATCTATCTGACCATCGATTAATGAAATCACAAGAAAAGGTACTGTCTAAAGGTTTAAGTTTTATTCCAACCCCGACTATCAACGATTTTAACATTTTCGACGACTTGTTCAAGTTCTTCAGAAAGTTAAAATTCAAATTGTTTTTTGCCCCATGAAGAGCTAAAATCTCCTCTGCTGTACAACAGCCAGTCATAGGAATGGGGGCTTAGTAGAAGAAGTGCCAGTAAGGGAAAATATTGACTTCCTAATAGACGCTATCATGGCATCCAATGATACAATGAGCTCTGAAATACCCGCACCATATGAGACTATTGGTGGTAATTATGACTCTGACTTCAGTGACTACCAGTTTAGAGAGTTAGATTTGGATATATTAGACAGTCTTTTACATGAAAATAATCTGGATGTTAATGCAGTAACCATGAATCAGCCGAGAGGGGGAGGTTTGATAAATGTTGGGGCACATTTTAGAAACATTAGAAAATCTAAATTCAAACCAAGCTCCACTTTCTGCCCTAATATACAGAATAACACAATTAACACATTTGAAAGAGTGGTTGGCCAACAGGTTAGAAATGTTCTGGATGACCACTTTCCCCCTAAATTCAATTTATCCACTGAAGAACACTGTGCTTTAGAGGAATTGTCAAAAAATGAAAAAATCATTATCAAACCAGCCAACAAAGGGGGAAACATAGCTATCTTGAACAGACAGCATCACATCACAATAGCAAAAAGACTGCTGGACAATGATGTGAATTATATAAAACTTAATTTTGATCCCACTGCCATTTTCAGGAATGAGCTGCACAGCTTATTGTCACATGCCCTGGACAAGGTGAATATTACTGAAAATGAGTTTCAGTACATGTGGAATGACCACCCCTTGATCCCAGGGTTTTACATTCTGCCAAGGTTCATGAAAACAGCCTTGCCCCCCCCCCCCCCAACGGGAGACCCATTGTGTCAGGCACAGACAGACTAACTCAGAATGTTGGGAGATTTATAGATTTTTTTTCTCCAACATAGTGTACTGACTTTGGATTCATATATAAAAGATACCAAAGATCTGTTAAACAAACTCCAAAACATACTATGGGATGCAGACATGTGTCTGTTGGGTATAGACGTCGAGTTCTTCTATACCTCAATACAACGTGTGCAAGACTATCAGCTGTGCAGTTTTTCCTAGATGAAAGCTCTAGCGCTGAAGAAATTCCAAGGGGCTTCTTGTTGGAAGCATTGGAATTTATACTTAAACAAAATTACTTAAAGTTTGAGGAACAATTTTATATACAGAAATGTGGCACAGCTATTGCTGCAGCTATGCACCCAGCTATGCTAACCTATTTCTAGGACACTGGGAACAAAAAATTGTATTTAATCCAGATCTAAATCCATACATAGCACACATCAGATACTGGTACCACTTTAATGATGATGTGCTATGTATATGGCATGAGTGATGTTCAGATAATACCAAAGTTTGCGGAATGGTTGAATGAGAATGATCTTAAGATTTACTTTTGAAATGAACAAAATACAGCTTAATTTTCTGGACATCACTCTGCTTACAGACATGGAACAAGGAATAACATACACACAGTGTTATAGGAAGCCCACAGCTACCAGTTCTGTACTCCATGCAAGAAGAACCCACCCCCAACACTTGAAAGATTCAATCCCTTACAGTCAAATGCTTAGGATCAGACACAATTGCAGTTCTGAGACAATATCTGATGAACAGGTGGATGAACTAATTGAGAGATTTAAATGGAGAGTTTATGATGAGAATTTATTACATAACCATAAACTCAAAGCTAAGTTATAAGACAGAAATACACTTTTAAAAGATGCATCTACCACATCCCTCACACAGCTTTGATCATTCGTTTCTGAATATAATCACAAGACAAGTGGAATAGGCAACATCATCCATAAAAATTGGGATATTCTAACTAGTGATCCAACAGTGGGAAAATAAGTTGGTGACAAGCCACGTGTTTCTTTTGGCAGAGCCAGAAATTTAAGGATAGATTGGTACAGAGTAGATTGAGAGAAATTGTACCACAGACAAGACATGCCATATAGAAGCATTGGCTTTTTTAAAGGCTCCAGATGCAACATTTGCAAGCATGGGGTACAAAGGAAGTGGTTCCAACATCCCAAAAACATAGACAAAAAGGTTGAAATCAGACAGTTAATAATATGTGATACTACTTATGTAGTATATGTGTCATGGTGCAGCTGTGGACTCCTGTATGTGGGAAAAACTATACATCCACTGAAACAGAGGATACAGGAACACATACGGTCTATTGTAAACAATAGACTTGACACACCAGTGGGGTTACACTTCAGTACATACCATCATTCGAAGCCAGACTCTGTCCAATTCACAGGTTTGGAACAGATTCCACCACCAAAATTTGGTAGAGACAGGCCTAACATGATATTAGAAAAATAAAGCATGTGGATTTTTAAATTAGATTGTGTCAAACCAAAAGGATTGAATGACAGATGGGACTTGAAGCTGTTTTTGAAACACAGAAGATAAACACAGTTTAAAATTTGTAACCTTAACTAACTTCTTCATTTAACTGTGTCTTCCTACCTCTTCTTTTTTACCTTTCAGGTCTCAGCAGCTGGAAGAGTCTCGGTTAAAGAACAAGAGATGCCATGACGATAATCCTTGGTCTGGTAATTGATCCTCGATCATTACTTAAAAGACTTTTTAGAATGCCATGAAAAGCTAACAGAATGCTATCTTGGTCATATCTGGGACAGAACCATTGACCTCCTCTGCAATACTCTTTCCTTTCCTTCTCTCCCTTCCAATTCCCCCTTCCTCCTCACCCCCTCTCTCTATGTGTTTCCCTTAAGAGATTATCTAACACTTATCAGGTGCAGGAGTTTACAACAGCGATTTAAATTGGGACACATCAGAGTATTGGCTATAAACAGCAGCTGAGTTCCAATTTCTACTTTGGTTTTAGTTAGAAATGTTTCCTCATAATATTCACTGATTGTTTGAATATAAAACACACATGTTGCTATTTTGTTATTTTGCTAGTTTGTTAAAATATTAATTCTGTCTTAAAGATCATATCTATGTATGTAATATACTCATGAATAGTAATGAGTGCACATCTTAAATGTCACAATGTTTCCCCTCTTGGTCACACCCCATTAAAAGACTTGCTAGGAGTCGAGGCACTAGGGTGACCTGAAGGAGTGTATGCTGTTGGATCTTTGATTATTTCAAGAATAAAATTAATTTGCAATGAACTGTAACAAATTGTCTACCTTGAGTCAAATGGTCCTGTGTGCCACCTGAACTACAGTGGCGTGAAAAAGTATTTGCCCCCTTCCTGATTTTCTCTATTATTGCATATTTGTCACATTGGATGTTTTCAGGTCTTTGGAGAAAATGTAATATTAGATAAAGGGAACCTGAGTGAACAAATAACACTTGTTTTTTTTTTTAATTTCACTTATTTAATGAAAAAAAGTTAACCAACACCAACTGGCACTGTGTGAAAAAGTAATTGCCCCCTTACACTTAATAACTGGTTATGCCACATTTAGCTGCAATGACTGCAACCAAACACTTCCTATAATTCAATATCAGTCTTTCACATCGCTGTGGAGGAATTTTAACCCACTCTTCCTCATAGAACTGCTTTAATTCAGTAACATTTGGTAGGTTTTCGAGCATGAACTGCTAGTTTCAGGTCCTGCCACAGCATCTCTATTGGGTTTAAGTCTGGACTTTGACTAGCCACTCCAAAACTTTAATTTTACTTCTTTTTAGCCATTCTGATGTGGACTTGCTTTTGTGTTTTGGATCATTGTCTTGCTGCATGACCCAACTACGCTTCAGCTTCAGCTGATGGAAGGATGACTGGACATTCTCCGTAAGAATTTTCTGGTACAGAGCAGAATTCATGGTTCCTTTAATTATGGCAAGTCATCCAGGTCCTTAGGCAGCAAAGCATCCCCACACCATCACACTACCACCACCACCATGTTTGACTGTTGGTATGGTGTTCTTACTGTGGAATGCTGTGTTTGCTTTACGCAAGACATTATGGGATCCATGTTGTCCAAAAAGTTCCACTTTGGACTCATCTGTCCATAGAACATTTTCCCAAAAGGCTTGTGGATCATCCAGGTGCTTCTTGGCAAATGAGAGACGAGCATTTATGTTCTTCTTGGTTAGCAGTGGTTTCCCTTACTACTCACATGAAGCCATTTTGCCCAGTCTCTTTCTGATTGTGGAGTCATGAACACTGACCTTAGCTGAGGCAAGAGTAGCCTGCAGTTCTTTGATGTTGTTTTAGGATCCTTTGAGACTTCTTGGATGATTTTACACTGCGCCCTTGGAGTAATTTTGGCAGGCTGCCCACTCCTGGGAAGGTTCACTACTGTTCAAGTGTTCTCCATTTGGAGATTATGGTCTCACTGTGGTTCAATGGAGTCCCAGAGCCTTAGAAATAGCTTTGTAACCTTTCCAGACTGATAGAGGGCAACAAATTTTTTCTGATCTTTTCAGGAACTTCCTTGATCATGGCATAATGTGCTTGTTGAATCTTTGTGCTGGCAACGTGACTCTGATGGTAAGGGCCAAAATAAGTGAGGTTTATATTGAGCAGGGCTGGCTGTAATCAAGCCTGGCTGTGTTCAATCAGCTGACTCTAATTAGCCCTTTAATTGGGTTGATTTAACTAGGGGCAATTACTTTTCACACAGTGCCAGTTGGTGTTGGTTAACTTTTTTCATTAAATCAATGAAATAAGTAAAAAAAAAGTGTTATTTGTTCACTCAGGTTCCCTTTATCTAATATTATATTTTGTCTAAAGACCTGAAAACATCCAGTGTGACAAATATGCAATAATAGAGAAAATCAGGAAGGGGGAAAATACTTTTTCACGCCACTGTATATGTGCGTAACAGACAGTCTTAGCAAGAAGTAACAAACTGCCCAAAAAGACACAGAGCCAGGAATCAAGAAGTGCTTGCGAAAGACCCCAAAGTCATGGACTGCATTATGGAAGAAAAAAGCACTTACTCACCATCCATAAAGAAGACACAAGTATCAATTTAAATAATAAGAAAACTCCTTTTTATTCCAAAAGTAAAGGGAGCCAGTTATTTTTGTGTGCCAGTGGGAGTAAGGGTATTTAAATTGTGACTATTACATTGGTGATGGACATCACTGAGGAAAGGGATTAATGCCTACAAGTGGGTGGGGGAGCATTTGAAATGGCTCAGTCTGATAAGGGAGTTACTTATGGCACAGAGGCTGGTGGTGGGATTTGTGTTTTAAACATTTTTTAGCAAAAGACAAGCACTATGTATAGTTCTTCATGTGCAGAGTCACTTCACCAAGTGAAAAACTACACAAAGTAGAAATTCACTGGCACTTTGCTGGTGAAGTGGTGCTCTTAAAGTTTCACCTGTTGAAGTATAGCACTTCACAAGGCGAAGACTTTGTGAAGTGCTTCTCAAAGTCAGGCAACCTTGTGAAGTTCACGTCAATCAATGTTTCTTGACTTCATATAGCTCTACCGACTTCTCAGTCTGACTGTTGTTTCTTTCATTTTACACTTTTCTTTCCCTAATACAATATAATGCAGGGAAGCTTTTTCACCCTCCTTGAACCCTTCCACAGTAGTCAGGTCTGTATCTGCCTTAGCCTTCCTGACTATTCTGTTGGCCTACAATACTTCCTCTACTATCTTAACTGCCTCATTGTATCAGTCACTTCTGTTACCCATCTTAATGCTTTCCCATTTGGCATTGACCCCTTCAGCCCTCACTACCTGTGTCACTGTTTCCCTGAACAACTCTCTCAACTTCCCATAGTCTACCTTTTGGATGTCTTGGAGTGGTTGACCTCCAGGGTTATGTGAACCCACTCTGAATTGTTGTCACTGTACCCTTAAGGTTCCATCACACTGACATCCCAATGATATTTCTTTCAGAAAGTATCAGGCACTAGTTAGTTCCCTCACTAGTAGGTTTTCTGACCCACTGAATGTTGCATGGAAATCAAGATATAATTTTTTAATGATAAACTGTCTGCAGGAAATACAATGATGTATCCTCGTATTGAGTTATCATGACACCCATACTAGAGACACAGTGACATACACACACAAGCACTGTAATGGACACACACAGACACATTAAAGCACACAGACACACTGCCACACTAATGCATACACACACACACACACACACACACTCACACACACACTGTACTCACACAACCATGTACACATATGCTAATGGAAACACTTTGATTAGTACATAGATAGGGAGAAAATACAACAGGCTGAATCAAACTATATAATATATCTTTATGTGTAAGGGGGCAGGACTGCTACTTATAAGTGGCAGAGCCATGACTGAGTTACCACTATGCACCACTGCTCCTCTCCTCTACTGTCTCCTTCCTCCCACTGCACTCATGTCACCAGCTACACAACACTGTCTTCATTTCCAAGTATTAGTCTGGCTCCCTGCCATTGTATCTAACCTCAGAGCTCTCTCCTATCCCTCCAGCCAGTGTTGAGTAAGTTACTTTTAAAAAAATAATCAGTTACAGTTACTAGTTACTTTCAAATAAATGTAATCAGTTGGAGTTACTTATTACTTTAATATAAAAAGTAATTAGTAACTGTAATGCATATTACTTTATATTACTTTTGATAACATGGTTGTATTTACTCATTGAACATAGCTATGTGCTCATGAAACCTTGAGAAGTGCATAAAAGAAAACAGATTCCAAAGACAATGAATATGTTCATTTATAATGCAGTACCCATCTGACTTGGCCAGCCACAATAATCCCTTTACATTTCCATAAATAAGATCTTTATTTAAAAAAAAAACTCAGACATACACCCTGTATCTACTGCTGCCCTTCACAATCTTTTCCCCCTACAGCTGAATCCTGACCTTTCCAGCCACTGCTGTTCCTGACCTTTTTCATTTCCATAACACCCACACTCACCGTCCAACACACACACACCCTGCGTTTACTGTCAGTGCCATTGGTGATCTTCCCACACAGCTATATATCCTGACAATGCCAGGCACAACTACCCCCTTACATCCCACCCTTACCCCTCTGCCATACACATCCTACTGTATCTTCTGCACTTGGTGATCTTGCCAACATACAGCCTGTATTCTCCTCCTGACTATGCAAGAGCCACAACTACCCCCTTTAAATTTCCGTAATAAAATCCCAGCCTCACATAGCTCCCCCTACACTCACACACATGCACCCTGCAGATCTACTACCTTTCCTTGTCTTGGTGATCTTTTCTCATTTCCTCATAGCAGCCTGTATCCTAACTTTGCCATTGTCAGTCACAGATCCATTCCACATCACATACAATAAATTCCACCAGCACACACCTGCTTACCCCAACACACAATTTAAACACTCTTTCCCACAGCTGAACCTTGACTTGCCACTGCCACTGGCATACAGTTATAATTACAACTAAGTCTGCCATGACTATTATGCCACTGCCAGTATGCCACAGCTGAAGTTAGACAGTGTCACTTACAATCAAAGTATCACACAACACAACACACTTGTTGCACTCCAGTACATACCCTTTCAATAAGGATTTTCTTTGAGATGGGTCAGGTGATGGTTGTAGACCTGGCAGGTGGGTGGGAGGATGGATGATCAAGCAGTCTGCTGAGGCAGTCTGGTGCATGTGGTGTTGGTAGAAATAGGCCCTGAGCCCTGCCTGCAGATGGACTACTTGCCTTTTTCCCTATAACAGTTACGCTGGTCCCAATTCCCTCAGAGTTCACAATGGCTACTATAGAGGGCCACGACTGATGACATGCAGAAGTGTAGTTAGATATCTATAAATTGTACATCATCTGGCTAATCTGTTGCCACCTCAAACAAATTTCATCAATTCTTATAGTGATTCATAGCTGTACCATGCAGCAGTGCATAAGTAATATAATTTGTATATCAAATGTAGTAAAATGTTATATTTAATAATACACTGACAAATAAAATGGTGGTTTCTGACTTTTATTTGCACAGCACATGTTACAGATATAGAACAAAATGGTAATATTAAGTGCATGCTGAAAACTGAGCTACTGTAGAATCGACATTTCAACCATAGGTCTTCTTCAGGAATTATCTTAAAGAGAAAAAAGCAGGTAAGGGAATTAAGAGAAATATATATGAGGAAAGAAAATAGGGGGAGGCTGTAGGAGAAAAAGTGATAATAGGTGAGGTAAGAATAGAATCTGGAAAATGAAAAGGTGATGATAGGTATGAAAAGGCGTAATAGAAGTGAATGAGCTGAGGACTTCTTAAATGGGGACTAATTTACAGGACCTAGTATGAAGGATAAAACATGACAGGTATGTGTGCACACTCATTTTCATTTTCTACAGATCAAAGAAATACTTGAACTGGAGGGGCCAGTGATTTACCCTGGATTTGCAACAATTGGCACAAGGACACTCAGTGAAATGACACCTCTCCAGAGCCCCTCAGCCTAACGACATTTTCCATAATGAGACAACTGGCAAAAACAGCCATGACACCCACTGGCAGTGGGACTGTAACCATGTAGAAAGTAGTGGTGCAATAAATGAGGCTACCTTGTAATCGTAGCCACCATGTTAGAACAAAGATCTCATAGGGCAAACCAGTATTAAGTCAAAATTCCTAGGCTAAACATCACAAGGCTGCATGTCTGTGCTCCAGTTGTTGTACCATGGGTTTACACCACCCTGTAGCTCTGGCAGCTCATAATACCTAGACACTGTGACAACACAAACCTGAATATCAGCAAGACTATGAACAAGCATTTGTCAATGCTGAACGTTCGCTTGCAGGTATTTGCAGTGGTGTTTGGCATGTATGGTGCTTTACTCTAATGCCCTGTACGATTGCTGGTATTTGCACAATAAATTGTCAGCATAATCTTTATGTTACCCCCATTGTGCGCTACATAGGTGGAAACACGTTTTGGGCAGGATGTGAAAAATAGCAGCTGTACTGCTCATAAGGAAGTGTGGTAAAATGGCAATGTTGAAAATCTGAGTGGAAATATTGAAAATTCGCAAACCTCACGAGGCGTGCGTGGGAACTGTGCAACATGCAGCTCGTAAACAGTCATTTTTAGGAATTTTTCACCAAATTTTCCAACATTGCCATTTTAAAACCTGTATAATAGAACAGTGTCACTGTGATTTTCTTACTGTGTCCCATACATTGATTTCGCACACTGACTGCGCCACTGTGCACTACATGGGGGGAAAGACGTTTTGGGCAGGATGTGAAAAATGACAGCTGTACTGCTCATAAGGAGGTGTGGTAAAATGGCAATGTTGAAAATCTGGAGTGAAAATATTAGGAACTGCACAACGCACGCTCGTAAAACAGTTATTTGTAGGAAATTTTTCGCCAAATTTTCAACATAGCCATTTTAAGATCTCTGCTCATGAACAGTGACACTGTGATTTTCTTAATGTGTCCCATACACTGAGTTCGCACACCGACTGTGCCATTGCCGCGCTATATGGGCGGAAACACGCTTTGGGCAAGATGTGAAAATGACAGCTGCAGTGCTCATAAGGAGGTGGTAAAATGTCAATGTTGAAAATCTGGAGTGCAAATATTGAAAATTAGCAAGCGTCTGACGACGCGTAGGAACTGCCAACGCTCGCAGTAAAACAGTCATTTTAGAATTTTCACCAATTCCAACATAGCCATTTTAAGACCTCTGCTCATGAACAGTGTCACTGTGATTTTCTTAATGTGTTCCATACATTGATTTTGCACACTGACTGCGCCATTGTGCGCTACATGGGCGGAAACACGTTTTGGGTGAGATGTGAAAAATGACAGCTGTACAACTCATAAGGAGGTGTGATAAAATGGCAATGTTGAAAATCTGGAGTGAAAATATTGAAAATTCGTGAACTTACGAGCCTGCGTAGGAACTGCTCAACGCACGCTCGTAAAACAGTCATTTTTTTGAATTTTGCACCAAATTCTCAACAAGGGGTTTTTGGGACTCCTTCTCATGAATGATGTCACTGTCATGGTGTTATTCAAGGCCAAAAGGTGATTTCACACAATGACTGCGCAGTGCCTGCAAAATCACCCTTCGGGCCTGAATAATGCCATGACGGTGACATCATTCATGAGAAGTGGTCTCAAAAACTCCATGTTGAAAATTTGGTGCAAAAATTCCAAAAAATGACTGAGATATGCAATAAAGTTGAAACCCCCCTACGTAGCCCATTATACAGCTTACCGGCATTTCCTCAGTTCACGTCGGCTTTGAAGAGTGCAGACGTGTTCCCGTCCACCAAGATCGCTGCGCGGAGCGGAGGTGCAGGGTGGGAGTGTGGGGAGGCTGCGCACAGTGGGTGGGTGCGGGTTGTGGGAGAGGGGTTGGGAGACGCGTCACAGGACTGTTTTGTTTTACAGAAAAAAAAGAGACGAGGATGTGCCACACTGGGGTGGGCTCAGCGTGGCAGAAGATGTGGGGGACCGAGGAGCTGACGGGGATTGGGCAAGCCCGTCCACAAACTACGCTGGGTGAGGAGCCGACAGGGATTGGGCACCCCGTGCGGCAAAACAAACAAACGGTTTGCCATGCTGGGGTGGGCTCCCATCATGGCAGCAGGATGGCTTGGGAGGGGCCGTGAGCCGACAAGGGATTCGCACCCCATCGGCAAAACAACAACTTTTGCCATGCTGGGGTGGGCCCCAGCGTGGCAGGAAAGCTTTGGGGGCGGCATGAAGAACGCGGGGGAGCGATACTTGAGGGACGGTGGTACCAGTATGGCAGTGGTGTTTTCCTTTGAAGCAGAGGAACACCTCTGTCATACTGAGCTCCTGCACCCATTGGTGCAGGACTGCCATGCCTGCTCCAAGTGTGCTACTCTCCCAAAACGTTCCTTGCGCATGCGCGCAAGCAAACGTAAAAATGGTACCTAATAGCCATGAAATGTAGCCTAATCTTTTTATTGTGAAAAAAGGCAAAAAAATGGTAGGCAACTTGCATTCAATGTACAAGGAGAAGATGCTAGGTGCTCACATAATGCTTGTCAGAGGCAGTTTTTTTAGCTTGATATAATAAATCAAGCATGCAGTCAGCTGAGCAGCTTTTGTTTACATTGAAACCTGAATATCAAAAGACACCTGCACAATCTCCAGATTCCTGAGATATCATAAACCTCTTGAGCTTCACCCTTGAGGTTTATGAAGTCACAGGAACCCCTTGATGGCTTACAGCAACCATAACAGATGGCTGCCCATCTGTTATTCTACTTATATTACTGTAATTTGTAAATTTTCTGGAACATTAACATCATTACAGTTACTTCTTACTTTATTTTAAAAGTAATCCATTACTATTACTAGTTACCTAGAAAAGTAGTAAGATTACAGTTACTAGTTACAAGTAATTAGGTATTCCACAACTCTGCCTCCAGCTTCATGCTCCCTTGGCTCATTAGACCAGTGCACCTTCTCCACTTCTCACCCTTGTTCCACTGCTGAACTGTCTGCCTTCTCCTATTGACTGCCACTTTTCTGGAACAGCTCCCTCGTGCTACTCATCATTCCACCTTTGTAAGATGCCTCAGGTATCAACTGAAACTTCTTTTTCAACTAAACTACACCTGTTTTGACTGACATGTTGTGTGTTGACAATCTCAAGTCTTAACTTGCACTAGGTTTTATACATCTCATTCTGCTTAGTATTTTATTTCTGCTTATTACCATTATCATATTTTTATCAAATTGTCTATAATTTTTCATCATTTTATTTATTGTACTGATGCGCTGTCTACCTATGTTACCCTTCCTGTGGGTCATATCAGATACCAGCCTAGGCTCAGTGTGTCTTTCCTGGTTGCCAATTTTTAAATAAACGCTCTTGTTTCTTACAAGTGATGATAAACTGCTTTTTCTCAGTGCATTGCATATTCAGCATGTTCAGTTCATACAACATCAGTTTACAAGTTATAGCTTTTAAATCTGCCATTTGCATGAAGCATTAACTGTTTCTCTTTGATTTCAACAGCTAGCTTCAGTGTTGCATGCAATTATTGTGATGTTATAAGCATTGCGAAAGCTGCTCTGTGATTGGTTAAGTATGCATTGTAATGTACCCAGCAGGGCTAGATATCATATGTGAAATACCCTAATCACACGATAGCATGATATCTTGTGAGTTGGGTATAAGATACCACTTTTTATACAACATATGTTTTGAGATAACTGTCCAGATAAAAAGTGATATCTTCCTGAACATGAAAAGATAATATCATCTTCTCATGATGCAGTGTTATCTTTCTTTGTTTTGGGTTAGAATGCTCAGCTTCAGTAGCAGTTCTAACTATATTCAAATGAGAATAACTTTAAAATGAAAAATTGTAACATGGTACTTTAAGTATGAAAGTTTTACAACACAAAAAACATCTACAAAATTATTGGTGTTTCACTTATAGATACCTTTTAGAATTTTTATAGTCAGAAAAAAGGCAGATAATTCAATTTTTTATTTCACTTTTTCAATGAACAAATGCCCCCCCCCCCAGAAAGAAAAACAAAAGCATTGTACATCAAATTTTTCATTATGCACTGGCCATAATGTAAAGTTATGGACTCCGTGAGTTAAACAGAAATAGTAGTACATCTTGGAAACCACTCTTAAACAAGTACAGCAATTGTAACTGTAAAAGAAGCTAAATGTTAGTCACACATTTTAAAGTCACTAATACTTTTTTACATATTCCCAGCCATGTTTATCCCAAAACATATGTTGGTATAAACAGAACATTACATGATCTGATTCAAGATATCATATATATCTTCCTTTAAGGCCAATGATATAAGGGATATACAATGGAAATGAGTAGAATACATGATTTATCCACACAAATGCAGTTTGATCTCAGATAACCTCATGAGCGATGTAAGCCATGAGTGCAGTGGCCAAGGTCAAACTGCTCAAATGCAGATAAATCATGTATTCCATGAGTTTTCCATTGCATAGCCTATTTAAGCAATAGGTATAGAGTTTTATGAGTGTTTTCTTTTTATTTATTTTGATTTAGTTTTTCTTTTTATTAAAAAGGGGATTTTTGTGGTCATCTGTGGGCTAGAGCACTGTTCAAGGCTGGGTTGTCATGGTTGGTAATGTGGTTGTTAGGAAAGTGATGTCCCTACTTTTATGGCAAGAATAGGTATTGGCGTAGAATCACCTTTGGGAGGGATTTTCAAAAATATATATACATAGTGGGCATTTATTTTAGTAAGCAAGGATCCAATTATGGAGAAGTGTATTGCAATTTATTTTTAATTTTAAAATATCTGGTTGATCCTGAACCTTATCAGAAATTTTTTGAGTAATCATTCAGTATTTTATTGGTTGATCCTGCATTTTGGGCATGTCATCTGGCTGATCCTATGTTCCTCAACCGAAGATGAGGAGAGGTATGGCGAGTGAGGGAGATGCAGGCTGGAGCGGGTTCCCAGCAAGCACTGCTGTTCCTTTTCTTTTCTTTTCTTTTCTTTTTATGTTGATTGCATGCATGCAGAAGAAACATATTGTGACAGCTTGCCAGAAGCAGGTTGTGGAGGCGTGGCACTGTTGTGGCCAATGCCCCCACAGCCTTTAAAGGCTTGGCCCACTTTCCCCAATGCAATGGCATGCTGCTGCTGACACTAGTTCAGCCAGCATGTCACCACCTTGAAATGTTTTAGCCACTGCAATCAGGGGCCGCCTCATCATTGCAGCAACCCATCATTGCTGGGCAGAACATTGACAAGTGTAATATTGTTTTTGAACATGGCAGCGGCTTGTCGCTGTGTTCACAAACAATTTTAATGAACCCCCACTGCTAAGGGGGTGCCCAATCCACCTCAGCAGCATGTGCCCCCCAGAACAGTTTTTGTTTGCCGACGGGGGCCCCAATCGCTGTTGGCTTCAGTGGCCGTGTATGTTTATCTTGTCGATGGGGGAGCCCACTCCCATCAGCATTATGTCCCCCCTTCCAGTTTCATTTGCTGACCGGGGAGCCCACTCCCCATCAGCATAATGCCTCCCCAAAGAAGCAGTACAGTTGTGATGAGGGGGTGCCCAATCCCCCTTGGCTCTTGCGCCTCCCCCTTTTGTGCCAATGTGGGTGCCCAATCCCCCATCAGCTAGAGCTGCCCCCCCCAAAAAACTTTGTTGGCACACTGGGAGCCCACCCCAGCATGCCAAATGGCCCTATAAAAAGAGAAACCCCACAATGTTTTTTTTTTGATTAACCTGTAAAAAAGAAAACTGTCCCTGGCTGTCTCCCTGCCCTCTCCCACAACCTGCGTCCACCCTCTGTGCACACTGCCTCCCCACACACCTCCTCACCCCATACTTAGTCCGGTGCGATGACCTTTGGTGGACCGGGGACAAGTCTGCACTCTTCAAAGCTGACCGTGAACTGAGGAAATGCTGGTAAGTTGTATAATGGCATAAATTGGGCTTTTTCAACTTTTTTGCATATCTCAGTCATTTTTTGGAATTTTGGCACCAAATTTTCAACATGGGGTTATTGGGCCCCCTCCTCATGAATTCAGGCACTGACATGGGGTTAATCAGTCTTGAAAGGTGATTTTGCAGTCAGTGCGTGGAATCACCTTTTGGGACCGAGTACCCAAACAACAGTGCCAGTATTCATGAGGTGGGCTCTCAAAACATCTATGTTGCAAATTTGGTGGGAAAAATAAAAAAAAATGACTGTTTTACTAGCGTGCAGTGCGCAGTTGCTACACACACTCGTAACATTGCCAATTTGCAATATTCTCACTCGAGATTTTCAACATTGCCATTTTTACACACCTCCTTATGAACAGTACAGCTGTCATTTTGCACATCCTGGCTGAAATGTGTTTTCACAGTTCCGGCACAGAATAGCGCGGTCGCTGTGGGAAATCAGTGTTCAGGACACATTAAGAAAATGACAGTGACATTGTTCATGAGCAGAGGTCCTAAAATGCCTATTTTGAAAATTTTGTGATGAAACTCCATAAAATGACTGTGTTACAAGCGTGCATTGTGAAGTTTCCACGCACCCTTGTAACTTCGCAAATTAGTAATATTTTCACTCCAGATTTTCAACACTGGCATTTTTTCACACCTCCCTATGAACAGTACAGCTGTCATTTTTCACATCCTGGCCAAAATGTGTTTTCACGCTTCCGGTGCAGAATACTGCAGTCATTGTCTGAAATCAGTGTTTGGGACAGATTAGAAGTGAGTGAGTGAGAGGGGGGGTGACCGAGTTCAACTGAGCTCTGTCAGGACTGCTACAGATTTCTTTGTGGGCAGGAAAAGGCACCAACACAGGCAGGAGCCCAGTACAAAAGGGTAACCTGCAGCGCTGTGAGACACAGAACAAGCGAGTGAGGGAGGGGGAGTGAGTGAGCTCAATGGAGCTCTGTTGGGACTGCTTCGGATTTCTTTGTGGGCAGAAAAAGGCAGCAATGCACATAGGATCCCAGTACAAAAGGGCAGCCTGCAGTGGTGGGAGAAACAGAATGAGAGTCTGAGAGATGGTGAATGAGTGAGCGAGCTCAATGGAGCTCTATCGTGACTGCTGCATATTTCCTTGTGGGCAGAAAAGGGTGGCAATGGAGGTAGGAGACCAGTACAAAAGGGCAGCCTGCAGCACCAGCAGAAACAGAATGAGCAAGTGAGAGAGGGGAAGTGAGCGAGGTCAACGGAGCTCTGTCGGGACTGCTACATATTTCTTTGTGGGCAGAAAAAGGTGCCAAAAGAGGCAGGAGCCCAGTACAAAAGGGCAACCTGCAGCGCCAGGAGAAACAGAATGAGCAAGTGAGACAGGGGGAGTGAGTGACCTTAACAGAGCTCTTTTGGGACTGCTGTGGATTTCTTTGTGGGCAGAAAAAGGTGCCAATGCAGGCAGGAGCCCAGTACAAAAGGGCAGCCTGCAGTGCCGGGACAAACACAATGTGCAAGTGAGAGAGGGGGGTAGTGAGCGAGCTCAACGGACCTCTATCATGAGTGCTGTGGATTTCTTTGTGGGCGAAAAAAGACAGCAATGCAGGCAGGAGCCCAGTACAAAAGGCCAGCCTACAGCGCTGTCAGAAATGGAACTAGCGAATGAGAGAGGGAGAGTGAACAAGCTCAACGGACCTGTGTCGGAACTGCTGTAGATTTGTTTGTGGCCAGAAAAAGCCACCAACAGAGGCAGGAGCCCAGTACAAAGCTGTAGATTTCTTTGTGGGCAGAAAAAGGTGCCAACGCAGGCAGGAGCCCAATACAAAAGAGCAGCCTGCAGCACCGGGAGAAACAGAACAAGCGAGTGACAGAAGGACAGTGAGCGAGCTCAACGGACCAATACAATCAACATTCGGCATTGACAAATGCTTGGTTTTATTTGTTCTGCCTTTTAAATAATTTTTTTCATGGTGTTTAATTTCCTTGGAGTATTTTTTTATCTGCTTGATCCTGCTTTTGTTGGCAAGGCTGTGCTGGGTAGTGAGCGAGTGAGAGTGGGAGCTGAAGCATTTCTGCTGTGCATGGGGTTAGTGAAATGTTTGTGTGGATCCATTAGTGTTTTCAGATGCAGCTGTTTTTTAATGTATTTCATAAAATATCTGGTTACTCCTGTGTACCTGGTTGATACTGCATTTCTTTGTATATTATGTGGTCAGGATGTGAGAGAGTTAGGTATCCAAGGTGAGGGGAGGACAGAGAAAGGGATATCTTTAAAACAAAGGCTGTTGTTTTCATGGGAGAGGTTCTGGTGGGCAGTTTAGTGTGAGAGAGGTGGATGGATAGGCAAAAAGAGCAGCTGCAAAGGAGAAGCAGTGAAGAGTTTTGCTAGCAGTGTGTTTGGTGAGCTGTGCTGCAAGCCAGGAAGTAGTGTTGGCCTTGGTGTGGTAATGAAATTGAAAGTTAGGATAAGTGTAAGCAGTGCCAATCTGAGGAAGAATGATTGACATTGGGGTGTTAAATAAATGGTGCTTGATTGACATTAGAGTGTTAAATAAATGGTACTTGATTGATGTTAGGGTGTTAAATAAATTTTGGTTCCACAATTTATTTGACACCCATGAAAATAAACACATTTATTTAACAGTTTTTGTGTCAGCACCTATTGCATAAAGATATCTCACTGAGATATCATATCTTTAGCCCCTCATGAAGACAAACATGATATCTTCAGTCAGACCATGTCATATTCCCTATTTATCTTGTCATTTTTATTTCCACTTGTGTTGTATAAACACTTACACAGACACAACCGTGTACCTTGTGCAACCCTTACCCCGGTCAAGAGCAGTATCTCACAACCAGGACCCCCCTACTTACACACAAAAAAGGTAACCAACCACAAGTTGGCAGAAAATAATTATCACCCCTGGCATTAGGATAAATGCTTATCTCAGGCATCTAAGAGGTCGGGGGGTTAGGGCACAAAATAACAGTTATATTTACTCTGAGTCCAGGAGAGAGGTACCAGGGCTATGCTATGTCTCCTACAGCATAGCCCTGGCAGGACAGATTACACAACATTTGCAGTAGAAGAAAATATTTTTTTCACACAGAAACAAAAACAGCACTGTGCATTCCAACATGAACTTTTCCTACAAACAAACTATCCACCCCTTTGATTAGGGATCTCTGGATTTCTGACCAAGTGTATATATAGTGGGAATTGCCAAACACTTAACTTGAAACTCCTGACAAGATGGAACATCTTCAGACAACTGTGCCTATCTGGTAACCAGTTAGCTTGGAACTGTGACTTAAAGTGAGATTCTGCCTACCCTGGCCTGAGTCAGACTCTGCCATTACATTTAGGACACACCAAATTGGATCCTTCATGCCCTCCTGGATTGCTAAAGGCATCCTTAACGTCATTATACTTTAACAGCACATATGTGTGGTGAACTGGGTCCTGAGTGAATGCAATCTAGCCAGCGTAGGGGCACATGCAGCACCAGACAACTCCAAAGTCTTTCAAATGCTCACTGTACTCACAGTTTGGTATTCCGTTCATTACAGGTAACTGACAACATTTCAGGAAACATTTCTTCCTCCAAGTCCATAGCTTTAAAATAAACTCTTTTAGTCTCTTTCCTCTGGGCAGCTGTGAACATCTTCAGTCCATCAGGGGGCTGTCCCTTAGAACCAATGATTTCTCAGTCCCTTCTCACATTTTGAGTGAAATTGAACCCACTGGGGTTCCACTGGCACAGTCTTCACAACTTCTTAAAGCAACACTGTTGTTGCACATGCTATGGTGAGAAAAATGATGACCAGAGGTCCTTCACCCAGCCCAGGGAGGCTGGCAGGCATCTCTTGACCTCTGCTGAACAGAGAGCTCCTTCTCCTTCACTCTCCAAACTGGAACATACACTTTGAACTCCGCAAGATTCTAAACTGCTTCCCCTGCAGCTAAGCTAAAGAGCTTATGCTGCTGCGACAGTTCTAAATGACATAACTCATTCTCTGCCTAGCCTAACTAGGTAAACAATGAGGTAATGTGTGTAGAGAGTTTCTAGAAACCCTCTACTTATGGCCCAGAGACTTACCTGGTCTAATACTGATGGGATTCTAGTAATCCCAGGGGACTGGGTGGTTATACTAATATGGAGCTTCCACCACCCACAGATTTCAGTCTTTGAAAACTTTTGGGTCTTCTCTGTAAGTAATAGGGCTTCCAAAACTGGAGGTGCGAAGCAACATCCTCACTCAGTGGAGTAAAACAGTTCTGTGTCTCAATGATTCAGCTTCCATCATCTTCCCCAGGACACCTTTCTGCCTCCTCTCCCTTGCTACCTTGCGAGCAACCCTTTAAGCTCCTTCATGGATCATTGGGGGCCATGAAAGGATATGGGGCTTGCCTGTCATACCCCCAGCACCCACATGGATCTACACAACAGAATCTGTGTCTCCAAATATGCTGCAGCAAGCTCTGCAGTGAGTACTCCTAGTCTCCTACAGACAAATAAGGCAGTAGCTGACTCCCATAACTGCCCCACAATGCCTACAGCTCACTAGCTAGCTCCCGGACCTGCATACTTCTTTTCTTGGGTATATCTCCATTTTCTTAGTTTCAGTACAGGACATGTCATATCAACCTTCACCCTCTGACTGCTGAATCCAGTGTTTCAAATGTTTCAATCAGCATACCTGAAATAGGGATTAACACCTGAAGCCTAAAACCACTGTTGTCAAAACACTTTCTCTGTAAGGTTCTTGTCCAACCTCTTGATTCCAATTATTCTACCTTCCCCTCAATGTGGTTTTATCAGTAATCCTCAGAAACAGTTTGAGCACTGCTGGTTAGGTGAGGTACCTCCCTGCACTTTGACTTTTACTTGAGTATTGTAGTAAATACAAATGTTGGGGTCTAGGCACAAAGTTTACATAGAAACATAGAAACATAGAATTTGATGGCAGATAAGGACCACTTGGCCCACCTAGTCTGCCCATTTTCCTACCTAACAGATAAGCTGCAAATCCTAGTTAACCAACAGCTTACTTCCTCCTACCCCCAACTAGGACTGCCTTATGCCTGTCCCATGCATTCTTGAAGTCCCCCACTGTTCTTGACTCCACAACCTCCTCAGGGAGGCTGTTCCATGCATCCACAACCCTCTCAGTAAAAATACCTCACATTACCTCTGAGCCGTCCCCTCTATCTTCAAATTGTGCCCCTTGTTCTTGCACATCTCTTTTCTGGAAGATGCTACCCTCTTGGACTTTGTTAATTCCTTGAGGTACTTGAAAGTTTCTATCATGTCCTCTCTCCTCCTTTCCTCTAGGGTATACATATTAAGCTCCTTTAGTCTTTCTTCATATGTCTTCTGGTGAAGACCCTGCACCATTTGGTTGCCCTCCTCTGGACAGCTTCCACTCTGTCTATGTCTTTGCGGAGATGGGGTCTCCAGAACTGCACACAGTACTCAGATGGGGTCTCACCAACTGTCTGTACAGAGGGATAACAACTTCCTGTTTTCTACTATTGATGCCTCTTCCTATGCATCCCAGTATCCCCTGCCTTCCTTACTGCCTTCTCACATTGCTTGCCCACCTTTAGGTCATCTGATATAATTACCCCAGGTCCCTTTCTATTTTACTGTTGTCAGTATCTCACCCCTATTGTGTACACTTCCCTGGGTTTTTGTTTCCCATGTGCATTACCTTGCACTTCTTTGCATTGAATCTGAGCTGCCATACATTTGACCATTCCTCCAACCTTGCCAAGTCCCTTTTCATCCTTTTCACTCCATCTTGTGTATCAACCCTGTTGCAGATCTTTGTGTCATCTGCAAAGAGACATACTTTTCCTTCCAGTTCTTCTGCAATGTCACTTATAAAGACATTAAAAAGGACCGGTCCCAGTACTGAACCCTGCGGTACCCCACTAGTAACCCTCCTTTCCTCACTGTGTATTCCATTTACTACTACCCTTTGCGTCCTGTTGTCTAGCCAATTTTTTATCCAGGCTACCACCTTGGGACCCACTCCAAGGCTGGCTATCTTGTGAATTAATCTTTTGTGTGGGACTGTATCAAATGCCTTGCCAAAATCTAGGTAGGCCATGTCCACAGCCCCTCCCTGGTCTACTACTTTGGTCACCCAGTCAAAGAAATCTATTAGATTCGTCTGACATGACCTTCCCATTGTGAATCCATGCTGCCTTGGGTCCTGTACCCCACTGGCCTCTAGGTACTCAACAATTCTTTCTTTCAGAAATGATTCCATCATTTTCCCTACCACTGAGGTCAAACTAACTGGTCTGTAGTTTCCTGCCTCTGTCCTGCTCCCACTTTTGTGAAGAGGAATCACATCTACCCTCCTCCAGTGCTTGGGTACCACCCCATCCTCCCTTGATTTGTTAAAGAGAGTAGTCAGCGGTGTCACTAGTTCTACCCTTAGTTCTTTTAGAATTCTTGGGTGAATCCCATCAGGCCCCATTGCTTTGTCCATCTTCAATTTTATCAGTTCTTTCAGAACCCTTTCTTCTGTAAATGGACTGGTATCAACCCCCATCTTCAGAGTGTTTCTCTTGTTTGGTTTAGATAACTCCCCCTCCTCTTCCTTTGTGAATACTGAGCAGAAATATTCGTTCAGTAGCCCTACTTTTTCACTGGCACCCTCTACCCACATTCCCTCCCCTTTATTAAGCTTCAGTATCCCTCCTTTGGTCTTTCTTCACTCCCTAATGTACCTATAAAAGGTCTTATCCCCCTTCTTAACAGAATTGGCTATCCTTTCCTTGGTTTGGGCCTTTGCTATTCTGACTGCCTTCCCAGCCTCTTTCTGCTTTAACTGATAAAGTTCTCTGTCCTGCTCCTTCTGTGTTTCCTTATATTTCCTGAATGCTGCCCTTTTCTCCTTAACCTTCACTGCCACCTCTTTTGAGAACCATAGCGGTTTTTTCCTTCATTGTGTTTTATTGATTTGCTTTACACAAAGGCTTGTTGTCTCTGTGATGGCTGTTTTGATCACTCCCCATTGTTCCTCTACCCCTCCTTCTTGCCTGTTTGCTAGTGCTTTTCTGAGGCACTCTCTCATTTTCCCAAAGTCGGCCCTCCTAAAGTCCAGTACTCTTGCTTTTGTATGGCTTGATTGTATGGCTGTGTTTATCGTGAACCACACTGTTTGGTGGTCGCTTGTTCCCAGATGGCTACCCACTTCTAAATCTGAGATTCTTTCTCCATCCCCATTTGAGAGTACCAGGTCTAAGATTGCTCCTCCCAGTGGGTTCCAATACTAGCTGTCTGAGCATGCCCCTGTAGGGCATCAAGAATGACCCTGCTCTTGGATGTGCCTGCAGCAAAGGTGCTCCAGTTAACATCTGGCATATTCAGGTCCCCATCAACAATATCTCCCTTTTTCTGCCATTCTAAGAAAGCCTTCTATCATTTCCTTGTCCATTCCCTCCCCTGAGATGGGGGTCTGTATACAACCCCATATGGATTGTGGTGCCATTTCCTGTCTCCAGGGTGACCCAAAGTGCCTCATCTGCTCCCTGTTTACTCTTTAGTTCTGTTGCTTTGATCCTTCCTTTACATAGAGAGCTACCCTCCTCCTTTTACCCTCCCTGTCCCTCCTGTAGATTGTGTATCCTGGTATGTTGACATCCCAGCCATGGTTCTCTGTGTACCATGTTTCTGTGACTGCCACAATATCCAGGCAACCCTCTTCCATCAAGGCCACTAGTTCAGGAGCTTGTTACACAGACTACGGGCATTGGTACTCATCACCCTCCACTTTTGATAGCCTTACCCCTTAAGCCCCATTTCTGTCCTTACTGCCTTTGCCTTTTTACATCTAAATCTGTTCTGCTCCTAATAACTTCTGTACCTTGGTTTACCTCACTAATCACCCGTGTTTTGTGGGGAGGCTCAGATTCCTCTTCTTTTCAGTGCCTCCCCTTGGCTAGTTTAAATGCGCCAATGAAGCATTTAAACCTCTCACCTAGAATCCTGGTTCCCCGGACAGATGCAGACCATCACACCAGTACAGGTCTGCATCCCTCAGGTAGCTCCCCAGTCCCCAATGAAGCCAAAACTCTGAGCTCACACCAGTTTTCAACCACTCATTGAATTCCCTGGTGAGAGTGCCTAGCATCTCCTTGCCACTTAGACAGGCAGCACCTCCGAGAAGATTGCGTATGCGCTGCTTGTCTAGGGCCTGCTTACAACTCTATAAACTCCTCTTGCACTGCTCTGATCCCATTCCTAGCCAGGTCATTTGTCCCTAGGTGGACAATGACATCCAGCTCCCTCCCTCGTGCAGCTCTTCCCACGATCCTGAGGATTCGCTTCCTGTCCCTCCAAGCCATGGCGCCAGGAAGGCACCTTACCTCTCTCTCCCCTTCCTCCCCATTTCTACCCCCCTAATGATTGAGTCCCCCACCAGGAGTTGTTTCCTTCCCCTGTGGGGTCCCATGCCACCCTCATGTGGGTCTCCTTTGTGAAGGTTCCCAGCATCCTCCATGGTCTCAACTGCAGGTGCCTCCATAGAGGAACCACTATCCACTAGAAGAGAGAATGAAGTGTGGATACTGCATATATGCAGCACATAGGCTCTCTTAACCAAACAGTCTGCACCAGGGGTCCTGTCAGACCCTTTTGGTATTTATGGAAGCAGCACAAGCCCATTCTGAACCTAATCCCCTGTCTGTCCATGGATCTGTGTGCACAGACAGACAGAGGGAGTGGCTGGAGGGTGGTGCTACACTCCAGACTATGTACTACGGTGAAGAGTGCTGGAAGAGAGGGCATAGGCTACGCAGACAGGGACCCTGGTATAGCTGGTATGCATGCCCTCTGTCCCACTAAGGCTGGCCATGGTTGGGTGAGCAATCCCACTGACAAGCAACCCCAGCACTCCAGACCTGTAGAGAGGACTGGGGCCAACTGTCAGGGCACATGTCCAGGATTCTGCCCCTTTAAGGGATGAAGGGATCTACCATGTCCTACTATTCCCTGCTGTACACATAGCATGGTATCTAGACCAGTGATAGTGCAGGCAATCAATTAGTTACATGTCAGTGTCTGCAGTCCCACCTGCACCCCTCATCCCAGCCATGCTCCACTGTGTTGATGGGGCCATGAACAGGTGACTGGCAATGGTAAATGGCATGCCAAGCACATCTGTCTGGGGTTGCAGGTGAGTGTTCACCAGGTATGTTCCTGTTACATATTCTCAGCCAGTAATAGTGGATAGGCCCCATTTTTAGAAGAACTTTACCAATCCAAATGCAGAAAGCAAATTACAAGCAACATTTCTATTTCCAGACTAACAAAGACAGTATTGTGGAATATTATTCCTTGTATTCTAAAACTTAGTGGACTGAGTGAACACAATTAAGTAAGTGTGCTGCTACTCTTGATTCTATTACAGAATCAGGACACCATATACAAATATTATGCTACTTACCAGGACCAGGATGCAGGAACCTTTCAAGGATAGTATACTGACAATTTCTAGTTGTTTAAAAATAATTCTATGGTGAGACAAATATAATTTCGAGTTGTGTAAGTAGGGGTTTCACCAGCAGTAGGAAAGAGGTCATTCTGCCACTGTACAGGTCAATGCTGGGGCTACACCTGGAGATCTATGTGCATCAGTGGAGCCCCTACCACTAAAATGACCTCAGTCAGATAGGAGAGGTCCAGGGAAGAGCTATGAAAATGATTCAGGACCAGCAAGAGCTCTTGTATGAACAGAGATTTGAGAACCTTAATATGTACTTGTTCAAGGAGAGAAATTGACAAGGGGACTTATGGAGATCTTCAAGTAACTTAGAGGAATAAATGTGATTTCTTTGACTGGGTGACCAAAGCAGTAGACCAGTGAAGGGCTGTGGACATGGCCTACCTAGACTTTAGCAAGGCATTTGACACAGTCCCACACAAAAGATTAGTAGTCAAATTAACCAGCCTGGGAGTGGGTCCCAGGGTGGTAGCCTAGGTAAGACATTGGCTGAACAACAGGACACAGAAGATAATTGTAAATGGAGTCCACTCTGAAGAAAGAGGAGTTACTAGTGGGGTACCGCAGGGTTCAGTACTGGGTCCAGTCCTTTTTAATGTCTTTATAAGTGACATTGCAGAGAGACTGGAAGGAAAAGTATACCTCTTTGCAGATGACACAAAGATCTGCAACAGGGTTGATACACAAGGAGGAATGGAAAGGATGAGAAGGGACTTGGCAAGGTTAGAGGAATGGTCAGAAGTATGGCAGCTTGGATTCAATGCAAAGAAGTGCAAAGTAATGCAACTGGGAAACAAAAACCCAAGGGAAGATTACACAATGGGGTGGGAGGTACTAACAACAACAAAAATGGAAAGGGACCTGGGGGTAATCATATCAGATGACCTTAAGGTTGGCAAGCAATGTGAGAAGGTAGTAGGGAGGGCTGGGGGGATTCTGGAATGTATAGGGAGAGGTATCACCAGCAGAAAACAAGAAGTTGTTATCTCCCTGTACAGACAGTTGGTGAGACCCCATCTGGAGTACTGCATCCAGTCTTGTAGACTCCATCTCTGCAAGGACATAGACAGGATGGAGGCAGTTCAGAGGAGGGCAACTAAAATGGTGCAGGGTCTGCAAGAGAAGTCATACGACGAGAGACTAAAGGAGCTTAATATGTATGCCCTTGAGGAAAGGAGGGAGAGGGGGGACATGATAGAAATGTTTAAGTACCTCAGTGGAATCAACAAAGTCCAAGAGGGTAGCATCTTTCAGAAAAAGAGATGTGCAAGAACAAGGTGATACCATTTGAAGATGGGGGGGACGGCTCAGGGACAATGTGAGGAAGTATTTTTTCACTGAGAGGGTGGTGGATGCATGGAACAGCCTTCCTGAGGAGGTTATGGGGTCTAAAACTGTGGGAGAATTCAAGAATGAATGGGACAGACATAAGGCAATTTTTGTGGGGGGTAGGAAGAAATAGGCTGTTGGTTAAATAGGATTGGCTGCTTATCCTCTAGGTAGGGAAATGGGCAGACTAGGTGGGCCAAGCAGTCCTTATCTGCCGTCAAAGTCTATGTTTCTATGGCCTTAGGGATCTTTTTTAGGTTTTAACGAGAACAAGAACACAAAGGGAAACAGCTGAAAACTGGCAGGAGGAAGGTTCAGGAAGGAGGCCAGGTAGCACTTCACATAGAGGTTGTTCTCAGGGTGGAACAACTACCAGAGGAAGTAGTAATCCAGACCAGAAAACTGTTGGGGTTTTCAAGAGTGGGCAGGATAAGGTCATTGGTGGTGATTCATTAAGGTGCATTGCGGTATGCATGGCATGTATGCACGGCAAGTAGGGAGATACACGTGGTGTGCATGTAGCACACGCAGGTGTGGTATGTACATACCATGTGTACTGAAGGGCAGATAGCTGCCATGCAAACATGCATGCCAGCATGGACGTACAGGTGTGTAGGGGCGGGACCTCAGAGCGGACAAGTGAAGCCCACTGTATGCGTGGGCACAAAGGCACATACATCAGATAGCAGTGTACAGTGGCTGGGGTCAGCCTACATGGCCATGAGGCAGCCATGGAAGACATGCACGGCTGAACAACACGGTGCCACACAGAGGTAGAGTTCTGGCACCTACTATGTGTGCAGCAGACCTCCCCAGCACCACACACCACATGACAGCAGAGCACCAGGTGAAAGTCACATACAGCACACATGCAAGCCATGACCCAACACCTCAAGGCACAGCCTGTATCCAGTGAAGTACCCAAGCAGGTACTCCCCAGACACACTGCACAGAACACAGTCCAGCAAAGGCAGGATTGTAGAATGGTACCACGGCCAACAGACAGGGAACACCCAGATGCAGTGCAGCATGCAGGTCACACATAGTTCAGGGCCCTGCATGGCGCTGTGTGCGGACAGTGGCAACACATACACAGACCTTAACAGACAACCACCACACAACACACCCTACACATTACCACCCATACTGCTATGTAGCAGGATGAATAATGGACACGAAGATGGCATCTGCAAAATGCACCCGATATATTATAGACAGCAAGGCAGGGGAAGGGACAGAGATTAAGGAAAGGGACACAGCTCAGCAAGCCCCCAGCCCCCATGAAGACAATGTCGTCGACAGGGCAGTCAGTCAGAGTCAGATGCAGATGTGGTAGACATGGGTGAGGTTGTGCTCATGAAGGGCCTCTCCACCAGCACTAGCCAATGCAGGGGTCCTCTGTACCCCTGCAATGAGAAGAACAGACAGAAAAGTGGACATCAGTACCTGTGTCAGCTAACAGGTGCACCAAGCATGCGCATGCGTGCGAACACACACACATATGCCATACAGGCTTTACATCTACCTTGCTTGGCTCCCTGATGGCCCAAAGGTCCCCTGCTTTGTCCCAATAAACCCAATCCATCCTTCTGCAGTGAGAAGTAGCCTGGCATGTCCAATGGCAGGTGACACCGTGGGGCCACCACCTGGCCAGTGGCTCCTTCTTCAAGGCCCAACTTCTGCAGCACCATGAAGGTTGGATCATCCTTCACAGGCTGAAAGGCACAGTACAGGAGAGCACATTACAAATGAATCATGGGCAGACACCCACACCCCAAGGAACAAATATGTACACCAGGCTTCATCTCCACCTCCTACACATCCCCTACAGGACAGTGCATCTGGTAACAGGTGCTGGAGATGTGGAACAGTTGTCTAGGCATGCCGTGCCTGTGTCACACTGCAACTGTGTTTCTACCATTAGCCATCATTGTCACTACTGTGGAAGGGGCATCTGGGCAAAGCCATGACATCATCACTGTGGGGTACACCACATACCCATGACATGTGTACCGGTGCCTCCCCTTAAAGGCCATGTGGAGAGTGGGCTGCTGTTGTGTAGCATGGAATGCCACACAGCACAGCATCCCATGGGAGTGCACATCACACACAACTGAGGTGCAGCAGGATACAGTATGTGTCCTGGTGTGCTACTGAACATCTTACTCATTGAGGATGCCCTTGCACAACAATGGGCAAGGCACAGAGTCATCCATCCACACGTGTTCCATCCATGGTTTGTGGCAAACATGCTTCATGACCCTGAATGTCTGCCTTGTTACCATGTGGACCATGCCACCCTAAGATACATCTGTGATATTGTCCATGGACACATCCGGCCCCACACATTGCGGTCCATGGCCATATCCATGGAGATGAAGGTCATACGCTCCCTGCAGTACTATGCCACAGGGTCATTCCAGAGGGTGATGGGTAATGTGACAAGCATTAGCCAGTCATCATGGGCCCTGCATCGGGTCACTGATGCGCTGTTGTGCCACGTGGTGGAACACATCTGGTTCCCCACAATGCCAATGGACATCAGCGTGGGAAAGGAGGCATTCTATGAGAATATTGGAATGTCAAACATGTTAGGGGAAATAGATTGCACAAACATCACCAAACTGGCACCATCTGTGAATGAGGAAGCATAACGTAAACACAAAGGGTACCACAGTATCAATTGGCAGGTGATCTGTGATGCACGTGACATTCTCACAAACATGTATGCCAAGTATCCAGGCTCATGTCATGACTTACATATTAGGCAACAGTGGGCTACAGTGACATCTGGAAACACTTGCTGAGGAGGATGGCTGTATCATAGGGGCACACTGTCCATGCCTGTCCATTCAAATGTGCTATTGTGCATCACTGTCGGTGTACTAATGTTGTCTATTCCCACCCACCGGGGACAGCAGATATCCACTGTGGACATACCTCCTGATGCCTTACCTGGCACCATAGAGCCCTGCAGAGGACACCTATAACCACATCCATAGGAGGGTACGGAACATTGTGGAATGTACCTTTGGACTCCTGAAGATGCAGTTTCAGTGCCTGTATCACAGTGGTGGCACAATGATGCTTGCACCAGGCAAGGCATGCAGAGTGTTCACCACATGTGCCATGTGCATAACATCTGGGTGTGACACAATTTGCTGCTGCCCCCGATGTGGTGCCAAACATGCCCCCTAGCACACCACATGCTGCACCACCAGGATCAAGCCCTGATGGGCACCATGGTGGTGACGGGTGGCACCCGCTGCCATATGCTGCACCCTTGCTGGAGTGCATTGCAGACCATGCTGTATGGCACTGCGTGGCACATGGTATCATAGGCCAATAGGGTGTGTGTATGTGGGTGCGATGATGACACCATGCTGCTGAGTGCCCATGTACCCTTACTTAGTCATGGCTGTGTGCTATGTTATGGCTGCTATGATTGTACCAGGCACTATGTGTGCTGTTCAAGGTACACCTGTGTACATGTGGCACTGTTTGCAGCTTTTGGCCACTGCAGGGGGTGTCACTACAGCTGTGCTGTACTGTGTGGGTGGGCTGTGCATCACATATTGTGCATGTGGCTGTGGTGCTCAATGTGCTTAGGTTGTGCCAAGGGGACCTGGTGAGGTGGCAGGGTGTTTTGTGGGTCCATGTGCAAGGTGTGTGCTGGGACTGTGGCTGTGCATTATGCTATGCTGATCACCTTTTCCAGACTCCATGAGACTGTGTGGGTGGACCAGCCGCCATGCACATCCATGGCCAGAGGTATCCTCCATGGCCTGTGATGTATGCCATGTGTGCTGAAAATCTGTGGGTGTGTTGTCCTCACTGTACTCAGCTGGTGCACCACTGACATTGCCACCACTGCTGGGGGATGGGTCTGTGTGTGCCGGTGCTTTAGCACTGGGGGCTGTGTGCTGTGGCCCCTGCTGCATGTCTGCCAGTGGTGCGGCAGGGGGTTATAGCTGACTGCCTATACCCATGTGGCCAGAGATCATCTCCAGCATGTCTGCTATCCTCTCCTGGGCACAGATCCCAGCAACCACCACTTTCAGGAGTCACTCCAGAGCCTGCGTGTTCTCACGAGTGGTCTGTAACCGCTCATTCTCCAACTTTCTCAGATCAGGGTTGTAGGTCTGTAGCAGTCCACTCGGTGGTATCTGGCATGTGGCAGGCATGGAATGAGTTTATGGCCCTGGCGCATCAGAAAGGGCAACTGAGAGTTGGGTCATCCAAGGGGGGGCTGTGTGGATGCCCTGGTCACCCTGGCAACTGCTGCTGTTGTGTGCTCTGCTCTGGCTCCACCATGTCCAGCATTGGCTGGCTTTCTGTGGTATGGCACGGCACTGACTCTTCCTCTGCCATCATGGTGGTCTCCCGTGATGGTTGTGTATTGTTCAGCTGGCTGTCCTTGCTGTGCTGCACCCCACTGTCATCGCCTGGCTGGGTGTCCACCTCTGCCCTTTTCTGTGTATCCTACGATGTGCTACCTCTTAGTGGTACATCCATTCATTAGTGGTGCCACATGCTGCGGATGCTTGGATCCCCGCACTACTTCAGTCCCATGACTTACCACCCTTGGTCGGTGTCGGTGTCAGTCCCATGCTCAGTCTGGATGGCCCTTCACCGGTACTGTCATCACCATCATGCACTGTGGGGGGGGAGGCAGGGTACTTAGCATGCTCTGTGTGCCAGTGGTTACCTTGGTGTGTCTGTTTACCTGTGCATGTTGCATACCTCTCATTCTGTCTTCACCACTGGGCTCACCATCCCTCATAATGTCACCGATGGTGTCCAACACTATCTTCTTGATCGGGGTCAGAGATAGTTTGGGCAGGGACAGTTCACTGCTTGTGGCTGCCTGTGACTGCCTCACCACAGTCAGTTTCTTCTTGACCTGGGACCAGAGGACACGCCACTTGTGTTTGATGCAGCCAGTGTCTGTGACTGTGATCCAGCAGTATTCACAGTCACCTGGATGTCCAGCCATATGCGGATCTTGATTCTGGTTGGAGTGGAGAGGAACCTTGACCCATATAGGACATCGTAGTGGTGAAGGATGTCTGTTACTTGCATGGCCAGCTGTGCACCACTGAAGTTTGTGGACTTGGCTCATCTCCTGCATCTCCTTCCACATTGTCCATCACCTCCATCAGCCAATGTTATTGGTGGTGCCAAGGCTGGACCCTGCTGTTCTAGGACCTGGACCCCCTGAATGCATTCCGGCTCCATTATGGTTCTGCACAGTGTATTTCTGAACCTGCAGAGCTGCTCCACTTCTCCTTATATGGTGGGGTCATAGAATGGGTACATGTTTCTGCACATCTCTCAGAATGCTCCTACACACCTCTACGTGCCTCTATGCTCCACACCCCTGCCTTTGTGGCATGTTGCACCCCTGTTCATGAATACAGCATGCTCCCCTCTGCCTATGCATAGCTGCACACCTCTCCCTATATTGCTTTCCCGCACCTTTATGCACAGGGACCAATGTAAGGCAGGGTAAAGGTATAAAGGGAGGCTTTGGAGGAGTGTCTCATAACCTACTATGCATGGGGCTAGCATTGAGCAGACACAATAAACCATAAGGACTTCTTCTGCTGCTAATTTTTATATTTGTATGTTTGTAAATTAGTCCAGAATGCTCCTCAAACAGTAATACACAGTATAAAATAACAGCGTCACACTATCATGAGGCTGCCACAGAAACATATCAGCAAATCCCAGTGACATGAATAACATCAAAAATCAGAGAAGGGATCAATAAGAGTTGACATAATCCAGTTTTTTAGTACTGCATCAACGGATAAACTTTGGCCCAGATATTCAAAGGGGTTGCGATGGCACAACCCTGCAATGCGCCCCGGTGGGATATTCAAAAGGCTGCCAGGTGCAGCACAAGTCCCAATGCACTGGGCCATAATACATTAGTATGCAGTGCAAATGCAGGGGGCATGCCCATGCATATCCGGCACATCCCGATATTCAGCCCGGGATGTGCTGCACATATGCTGGTACAACCCTGATTTGTGCTTCATACGGGGGCTCAGAGTTGAGCTGGAAAAACAAGGAACAAACCCAGGCCACCCACAGGTGGGCTGCTGTAGAGCAGGACACAACACAGCACCAGCCAGCTGTGGAAGGCCATCCACCCTGCAGGTACACCGTCCATAAGCACCCATACCCTCCCCGATGGTCCAGTGGTTCCCCACTCCCTCCGGCAGTCCCGATCACAGGTGGTGGTATAGTCAAATCCCTCACCTGGTGTTCCAGTGGTGCCCCCCCTCCCATTTCACCTGATTACGGGCATCCAAAATGAATAAATCCCCCAGTGGTCCATTAGCATCTCCCTTCCCTCCTGTTTCACCCAATCTTGGACATCCAAAATGAATAAATCCCCCGGTGATCCACTGGTTCCCCCTCCCTTCTGTTTCACCCAATCGCACTCATCTGACATAAATATATTCCCCGGTGGGTAAGTGGTACCCCCCTCCCCTCCACCCACAGAGGACCCCTGCCACCCAGCTCCCCCGTCATCAGCGGGCGGCTGCACTCTGCCTGCATACTGCCTGGCAGCCCACCGAATGACAGCTTACAGTATGATCTGTAGGTCAGTTGGTCCACAGTGTGGACGAATGGGCTCACACACCATACTGTACTATACACACACAAATCTGTGAATGGGTTCATTCACAGATTGATTTGTGCCTGTGTAGTACAGTATGGTGTGCAAACCCATTCATCCACACTGTGAACCAATTGGCTTACATATCATACTGTAAGCTGTCATTCAGTGGGCGGCCAGGCAGTATGTGGGTGGAGTACAGCCACCCGCTGATGACAGGGGGGGAGCTGGGTGGCAGGGGTCCTCTGTGGGTAGAGCGAAAGGGTACCACTGGTCCACCGGGGAATATATTTAAGTTGGATGCCCATGATTGGATGGAACCGGAGAGAGGGGGACACCAATGGACCACTGGGGGATGTATTCATTTCAGATACCCGAGATTGGGTGAAATGGGAGGGAGGTACCAATGGACCACAAGGGGGAATTATTCATTTTGGATGCTCGAGATTGGGCAAAATGAGAGGGAGGGGGATTCAAATGGACCGCTAGGTGTGGAATTGCCTTATTCTACAGCCCATGATCGGGCATACAGGAGGGGAGGTACTAGACCACAAGGGGCTTAAATGGCAACACAGGGTGCCATGCACATTTCACCAGGCTGCCCTGCACAACGCATGCAAATGAGGCCATAATGACATGCAAATGGACCCATTTGTGCCTTCCATATATTATGGCCCCATTTGCATGCCCTCTTCTGAATATCATGGGTGCTATGCCCAGTGCAACTGCATTTGTGCTGGTGCATTCCCGGTGCTCCCAATCTGTGGCTTGTGCCGGCACATTGTCACTGCGCTATGCACATTCCATGCCATATTCAACTGTGCTGCACCATGGCACATCATCATTAAATATCACCTGGTCCTGGTCCTGGCCCCGGAGCATCCCAAATATGCTACGCCCATGCTTGCGCCATTGCCAGGCACATTCTGAATATCCAGGCCTTTATGTTCAATATAAAAAATACCCACCAAAGCAGTCAACATCTCAGAGATGTCACCAAGTCTTCAAAATCAAATACCACAGAAGGCACACATACAAATTGCTTAAAATATATAAATAAAGTTAACTAAATTAGAATTGATTAATCAGAGAAGAAATGTGGTGACAATTCTAACACTCAACAAACATTTACTACACAAAGGTTGTATCTTCCTTTAGGAAATAATGTGTCTTATGTGCTCTAGTAAAGTGATGTACAAAATATATATTTTAAATTTAAAAAAAATAGCGATGGTATCTCCTTGCAAACACAGAGAAATCAACAAATATAAAATTTTAAGATATATAGATACAGACAGACAGACAGATAGACAGACAGGCAGACATATGGATAAATATTTTTCTACAGGATAGAACTGTTAGGACTTTGCAGCCCTGTTTATCAAGTTGCCCTGTTTAGGTACACAGTTTCATTTATACAAGGAGGAATACAAGAAGCTATAGGCTGACAGTGGTACATAGTAGCACACAGCAAAATACACAATCATAGTGACATATAGCAAATATGTAGCATGCAGCAGTCATACTAGACAAAACCATACAATCAATGACAGGTGCAGATATCATGCAGATTATTATTTAACAATACTTTAAATGATTTAACAGTAGGTGCCTTCCTAATCTCTGGGGGCAGTTGCCTTCTTAATCTCTGGGGTAATCTTGTTCCTTTGGATTACAGTCCACCAGTTTGAGTTCATGTTCCCCTATGAGTTTTATATTCTCTGTAAAGCAATTCCCCTGTTTTTTACTTCCCTTAGGTTGTGTGCATGTATGCTGGCTCTACCCTTTCTGAGTTCTGATGGTTTATTGGGATCCTCATACAATTTGTAGGTGGTTAAAGCTCTTTATTTCTCTTGCCTGAGTTCTAGTGAATCCCACTGTTGGTCTGTATACATTAAGCTGTGATGTTGGTCGTAGTCACATCCTAGTACAAATCTTGATCGGCTATTGTATGTTCCATCTACCTTTTTCAACATTGTGTGGGCAGCATGCTGATATGCTAGGCTACCTTACTCTAGTGTGGGTAGTAACAGTTGAGTCACTATCATATTCCTAGTGTCTTTGGGATTGTAGAATGCCTTCTTTCTTATTGCTCCTAGTCACTTGTTTACTTTGCTAATGCTGCTGAGACACAGAGAGAGAAAGTAGCCAAAGCTTCCTTAAATCAAGGAGGTTATTTTCTAGACTACACAGAATTGAATTATTACTTTTTGGACCTGTGTAAGTAACTAGTATTGATTCTGTTTTGGGGGTTGACTTTTCCTAGTTTAACTTTAATTTGTCAGGGAGGAACTGTGCCTGGGAGATATTTGCAGTCATTTGTGACTTGACCTGTTTCTTAACCTCTGTGAAATAGGTGTCTGAAAGGAAGAAAGGCATTCCTCAGGGTGGAAGGTCAGAGTTGTAATTGATTGTTTCTGGAGGGCATAGGTTTACTCCCACCCACCCCAAGTGCATAGCTTCCTTTATAGCAGGGGTTCTGACATCACTTCCCCAAAACTGCTAACCACATACACCTGTTCATATCCTTAAAGGCACAGCACACTGAATAGGGGGTAGAGACACTCATAAGCTTGCACACACTAAATCAAGAACAAAAAAAAGAAAAGCATCTGTAACAGAAAGGGACACAGACATGTGGGGAGTGGTGAAATGAACTGGCTGTGGAGCAGCAGTCTTCTGGGGGCATTCTGGAGACTGTGTTGCTGCCCTATTTGAAAGCACCTCTCTGGTCTGAGGGAAGAGGTTGTTCATCTCCATGCTGACCTGGCAAGGATTCAGGAAACCTTCCCCCCACCCAGGGACCACCCAGGCCAATGTGAATACCTCAGAGGTTGCCAAGAAAGAGGAATGGTTGGACCATGGTGGGCTCAGGGAGGGTGAGGGTGGTGGAACAGAGGCACATCCCTCCAGTTGTGTCTCTCCACAATTCATTAGCCACTCTGATGGAGCATGGTGCATCTATGGAGGCACCCACAGTGGAGACCAAAGAGGATGCTGGGAACCTCCACAATGGAGACCCACAGGAGGGTGGCACAGGACCCTACAGGGGAAGGAAACAACTCCTGGTGGGGGACTCAATTGTTAGGGGGTAGAACTAGGGGTGGGAGGTGAAAGGGAGGTAAGATGCCTGCTCAGTGCCATGGCTTGGAGGGACAGGAAACGAATCCTCAGGATCACGGGAGCAGCTGCAAGGGGGAGTGAGCTGGATGTCATTATCCACCTAGGGACACATGACCTGGCTGAGAATGGGATCAGGGCAGTGCAACAGGAGCTTGTGGAGTTGGGGAAGGGCCTTAGACAAGCAGCACACATGGTAACTTTCTCAGAAGTGCTACCTGTCTCTGGCATGGATAAGGCTAGGGTACTCCACAACAAGGGATTCAATGACTGGTTGAAAAACTGGTGCAGAGCTCAGGGATTTGGCTTCATTGGGGACTGGGGCTCCACCTGAATGGATGCAGGCCTATACAGGTGCAATGGTCTGCATCTATCCAGGAGGGGAACCAAGATCCTATGTGATAGGTTTAAATGCTTCATTGGCAAGCATTTAAACTAGCCAAGGGGGGGAGGCACTGAAAAGGAAAATGGAAATCCTAACCCCCCAAAAATCAGGGTAGTTAGTGAGGTAAACACCAAGATAGAGCAGTTGATAGGGAGAAGAACAGGAATACATGGAGAAAAAGACAAAGGCAGTAAGGACAGTGATGGGGCATAAAGAAATAAAGCCATAAAAAAAATGGAGGGTAATGAGTACCAATGCCTGTAGTCTAGGTAAAAAGCTCCTGGAAATGGTGGCCTTGATGGAAGAAGGATGCATAGATGTTGTGGCAGTCACAGAAACATGGTACACAGAGAACCATGACTGGGATGTCAACATACCAGGGTACACAATCTACAGGAGGAACAGAGAGGGAAGAAGAGGAGGAGGAGTACCTCTTTATGTAAGGGAAGGGATCAAAGCAACAGAACTAAAGGGTAAACAGGGAGGAGAGGAGGCACTGTGGGTCACCCTGGAGACTGGAAATTACATCACAATCCGCACAGGGATTGTATACAGACCTTCATCTCAGGGGGAGGAAATGGACAAAGAAATGGTGGAAGGCATCCTTGGGATGGCAGAGAAAGGGGAGGCATTGCTGATGGGGGACCTGAATATGCCGGATGTTAACTGGAGTACCTTTGCTGCAGCTACATCCAAGAGCAGGGCCATTTTCGATGCCCTACAGGGGGCATGCCTCAGATAGCTAGTTTTGGAACCCACTCAGGAGGGAGCAATCTTAGACATGGTACTCTCAAATGGGGCCAGAGAGAGGATCTCCAGTCTTGAAGTGGGTAGCCATCTGGGAACAAGCGACCACTAAACAGTGTGGTTCATGATAAACTTAGCTGTCTAGTCAAGCCATACAAAAGTGAAGGTACCAGACTTCAGGAGGGCTGATTTTGTCAAAATGGGAGCATGCCTCAAAAAAGCACTAGCAAACAGACAAGAAGGTGGGGTGGAGCAACAATGAGGAAACATCAAAACTGCCTTCACAGAGGCAACAAGCCTTTGTGTGAAGCAAATAAACAAATCAAAATGAAAGAAAAAAACACTATGGTTCTCAAAAGAAGTGGCAGGGAAGGTAAGGGAGATAAAGATAGCATTCAGGAAGCATAAGGAAACACAGCAGGAGCAGGGCAGAGTACTGTTTCAGTTAAAGCAGAAGGAAGCGGGGAAGGCAGTCAGAATAGCAAAGGCCCAAACTGAGGAAAAGATAGCCAACTTGGTTAAGAAGGGGGATAAAACCTTTTATAGGTACATTAGTGAGCAAAGACTAAGGCAGGGATACTGAGGCTGAATAAAGAGGAAGGTGGTTGGGCAGAGAGACAGTGAAAAAGCAGGGATACTGAACGAATACTTCTGCTCAGTATTCACAATGGAAAAGCAGAGGGAGATACCTAATCCAGTTAATAGAAGCGCTCTGGATAGGGGGTTGATATTAGTCCTTTCAGAGAAGAAAGGGTTCTGAAAGAACTCTTAAAACTGAAGGTGGATAAAGCAATGGGGCCTGATGGGATTCACCCCAGAATTCTAAAAGAACTAAGGGAAGAACTAGTAATACCACTGACTACTCTTTTTAATAAATCATGGGAGGATAGTGTGGTACCCGAGGACTAAAAGAGGGCAGATGTGATTCCCCTTCATAAAAGTGAGAGCAAGACAGAGGCAGTAAACTACAGACCTGTCAGTTTGACCTCAGTGACAGAGAAAATGATGGAATCACTTCTGAAGGAAATAATTGTTGAGCACCTAGAGGCCAGTGGGGTACAGGACCCAAGGCAGCATGGATTCACAGCGGGAAGGTCATGTCAGACAAATCTAATTGATTTCTTTGACTGGGTGACCAAAGTAGTAGACCAGGGAGGGGCTATGGACATGGCATACCTAGACTTTAGCAAGGCATTTGACACAGTCCCACACAAAAAATAAATAAACAAATTAGCCAGCCTGGGAATGGGTCCCAGGGTGGTAGCCTGGGTAAAACACTGGCTGGACAACAGGACACAGTGGGTAATAGTAATTGGAGTTCACAGTGAAGAAAGTGGGGTTACTAGTGGGGTACCGCAGGGTTCAGTACTTGGACCGGTCCTTTTTAATGTGTTTATATGTGACATTGCAGAGGGACTGGAAGGGAAAGTATGTCTCTTTGCAGATGACACAGAGATCTGCAACAGGGTTGATACTCAAGGTGAGGTAGAAAGGATGAAAAGGGACCTGGGAAGTTTGGAGGAATGGTCAAATGTATGGCAGCTTAGATTCAATGCAAAGAAGTTCAAAGTAATGCACCTGAGAAACAAAACCCAGGGGAAGAGTACACAATGGGGGGTGACATACTGACAACAACAAAAATGGAAAGGGGCCTGAGGGTAGTCATATCAGATGATCTAAAGGTGAGCCAGAAATGTGAGAAGGCAATAAGGCAGGTTGGGGGGATACTGGGATGCATAGGGAGAGGCATCACCAGTAGAAAACAGGAAGTTGTTGGCCCTCTGCGCAGACAGTTGGTAAGACCACATCTGGAGTAACGTGTACAGTTCTGGAGACCCCATCTCCGCAAAGACATAGATAGGGTGGAGGCTGTTCGGAGGAGGGCAACCAAAATGGTGCAGGGTTTGTACCAGAAGACATATGAAGAAAGACTAAAGGAACTTAAGATGTATAGCCTTGAGGAAAGGAGGGAGGGGGGACATGATAGAAACTTTCATATCCCTCAAGGGAATCAACAAAGTCCAAGAGGGTAGCATCTTTCAGAAAAAGAGATGTGCAAGAACAAGGGGGCACAATCTGAAGATAGAGGGGGGATGGCTCAGATGTAACGTGAGGAAGTATTTCTTCACAGAGAGGGTTGTAGATGCATGGAACAGCCTTCCTGAGGAGGTCATAGAGTCAAAAATAGTGGGGAAATTCAAGAATGCATGGGACAGACATAAGGCAATTCTAGTGGGGGGTAGGAGGACGTAGGCTGTTGGTTAACTAGGATCTGCAGCTTATGCATTAGGTAGGGAAATGGGCAGACTAGGTGGGCCAAGCAGTCCTTATCTGCCATCAGAGTCTATGTTTCTAATAGCTTTATTTATCTCTGTGTCAAATTTCAGTGTATCTATCATGACTCTGAGGTATCTATATTCCTTGACACTGGTTAGTTTTTGACCATTTAGTGACCTAAGGTTTAAGTTTAGATCTAGTTTATTTCTTGCCCTCGCCTCACCTTGAATGTATATCTTTTAGAAGTATGTGGCAAAACACTTTTTTCGATCCAGTGGCACTTAACATTAACCTGGGTAAATAAAAAACTATGCAGGAAAAGAAGGTCAGTTTCAGAACCGAAAACATAATTTAGCAATCCTGTAAGGGTCTGATATTACTATTGCTGTTTACTGAAGACTTTTTAGGCCATTGGAGAACTTTGTATGTGATAGTGTAAGAGGAATAGAGTGAGGGGTTGTGTCATCCTTGTTTCCAGTTGTCATGATGGCATTTATTTCTCAAATTACTTTTATGTTTACAGTTTAAGTATAAAATGGTATAAGGCTGCCTGAGCTCTTATATAATCAGTTGCCATTGATCTGGGTTGTTGTTGTCATGTGATAGTTCACCTTCTTCATAGCATACATTTGCTTACCAACCTGCGGGCTGCACTGGGGCCTGCCACCTAAGACTAGCTTCCCCAAGACTACCTTCCTTACAGAACTTCCAAGGTATCCTTGATTCTAATTTAATAAGAATCTCAATCTATACCTGGCTGAAAGTAGCAGAGTAAGTACTTGCTTCTCAAGGGACTTCTCCAGGAGTTTGACAGCAAGCTTTGATTGAGTGCTCTAGTTAGCAGTTATATAATCCTTAGCATCTCCAGTATTCTTCTAATGGTACTGCCTTAAATTTGCTCCCCAATAACCTTGGGAACATATAGAAGGTGTAGCCCTACCTTGCTGCAACATTTTAGATGAATTTGTGTTGCTAAAGCCCTTAATGTCACAAAGTTAACATTGAGAAACATATTTTATTTATTTATTGAAGTTTGATGACCGGGTAGGCCCACTGGGCCCCGGAGGTCCCTTTTTCAGGGGTGACCCCGATACACAGTTCGTCTTATAGTTTACATACTTCAGTTCTCTAGCTTGTTCTTATTCTTTTTAAGTATGCAAATAAGTCAGGATGAGTATCTATTTGACTTCATTTTCTCTAGCAGCTTGTCTATGCCTAATATCATTCATAATCCCCCGTTCATTACATTGTCATTATTTCCACAGCAAGAGATAGTGACACGGGGATTGGCATGTCAGGTGTAAACAAATAGACAGAGTAGATGAAACCTGCAAAACAGGTATCAGTTTTAATATTAATGTACTTAAGTACTTAATGGGGGCACTGCCCCAGTGAGGTGTCATCCTTCAGATGAGATGTTAAACTGAGATCCCTTCTGCCCATCTCTGTTCACTGTCCAGGTAGAAATAAAAGATTCTATGGCACTTCTTCACTTATAGGAGGTAGTATAGTACTGTGGTTTAGGGCACTGAGCTGCAAACCTCGAGACCTGGGTTTGAATCCCACAGCCCCACTTGCATGCTGTGTGACCCTGTGCAAGTCACTTAACTTCCTTGTGCTCCCAGATAGTACCTAGAAACAAGCTTCAGCTTAGATTGCCTTTCCTGGGTAAACAATTTCCCCTGTCTCTTAAATATGTTTTTTTAATAGTAAAACACAAGCATGGAAACTGAGAAACAACGTAGAACAATTGAGAATTAGAAACAGTCTGAAAAGAAAAAAATCATACCGATATAAAAAGAAAACTTGGGGAAAACATACAAATTAAGCTAGAAAAATCCCCAAATGAATGAACTGGAAATATACCGACATGAAAGGGGAAAAAAAACTACCTATAGTCACCCTTACTACAAAATACAAGTCAGTAATATTTTATGACGCCATAAAAATGTCTAGAAAGGATTTCTGCAGACTCTAAACTTTAGAGGCAGAAAACGTACATGCACCCTTTTGCAAGCCTGTGCAAAGCTGTCTAAATAAAAGAATACAATTCTGAAGAAGCCACCACCTGTTGTTAAGCTGAGAAAGCACATCCTGACTGCCAAATGCAAAATTTCAAAATTGTAAAAAGAACCCCAGCAGGATCTGGATTCAAATTATTCCAACCAGGCAATGGAAGTTCAAATATCAATCGTATGGTATTTTGAGTAACCAGTAGCCATTTCCACTTCCCAGCCCCCCCAAAACCCATATATATAGGGACAGTCCTGACAGGTGTTCCTGTCTAGCACTTGAGAGAAGCATGGATGTGGGCAGCATCTCTCATCCTGACTTTTGTGTTTTTGAGATCCCTTAACACCCATATGCCCATATGAGCATGATCATATGACATCACACATTTGGGGAGGAATATACTTATTAGACAGGAGTTTCAAAGTGTTGTCCCTCATGCCAGCAGGACAACCACAAATGTCTGGGTTTATAAAAAAACAGGTGGACAAAACATGGTCGTAAAATCCCTTTTGAGACAAACTCAGTGCCATGCTTGGTGACATGTGCCATTGCTCACCTTAGTACTATAAGTGACCCTTTTATATACAGTATAGTAACTGGGACAACTGGAACTTTGGAGTGGACCCAAGAACCACATTTTCACCTGATACCAATTCTGAAGAAAAGGAGTCGCCCATTCAGACACCAAAGATACCCAAAGCCTGTCCTTTGCCAATAGAACTCTTTTTTATATTAAAGGAAAAAACAGGCTATAAAAGAAAAGTACAGGGTTTATCATCCATACACCTCTTTCAAGACTGGCATATTAGTAATTGCCCTCTTAATGGGTTCAGCCTACTGCCCCCAAAAAGGCAGAAAAAAATATTGCAAGTCTGGCCTGTGATGCAACATGTGGAGGAAACAAAAAACAAAAACACAGAAATCTTGAAAAACAGAAAGGGGTGGCTCAGGATCCGCTAGAGAATGGACCTCAAAATGAACCTCCAGGCAAAAAGCAAATGAAGTGGCTCCATGCTACTGGATGCAGACAAAACTCCATGTTGTCTGTTTGTACCAAAAGCTAGTTGTTTTATATTTATTTATTTATTTATTTAAAATTGGTGACCAGGAAAGGCACACTGAGCCGAAGCTCATTTCCAGGTGCGACATGGGTACAAGGTATACACAGGGGTATACAGAAGTACAACAATTTATGGTTCGATGTGCTTATGCAACTGGATGAGATAATATGAGATAATGCTTGTGTAACTTGATTTGGTTTGTGGCTTTTTGCCTCTCTATCCATGGGATATATCACCCTGTAGGGGTATGATGCAAGGAACCCTAAAGGAGGGTTCCCATCCTACAGGTTCCTGGAATGAATGAGTTGGCTAATGGTAGGTTAGGAAGAAGCCAACGGGGAAGAGAGATGAGCCACTGGAGGAGGAGGGGTGAATGGTGGGCAACGAGAAATAATCCTGCTGAGGACCAGGATATTTGTGATATTTTAAACTTGATGGGGGAGTGACGTTGTTGCTCTGCCCATTGAACCATGGGCTTAAAGCCCTCCCGTTCGATGTGCTTATGCAACTGGATGAGATACTATGAGATAATGCTTGTGTAACTTGATTTGGTTTGTTGCTTTCCACCTCTCTATCCTTGGGATATACCACCCTATGGGGTACAACACAAGGAACCCTAGAGGAGGGTTCCCCCCTCTACAGGTGCCTGGAATGAATGAGTCAGCTAAAAGTAGGTTAGGAAGAAGCCCAAAAAGAATACCCAAGATGTCAAGCTTTGAAGAAGCAAGGATAATGAATGAATTCTGTGAAGAGAAGGGCTAACTTCCTAAGGAGAGAGGGGAAAGCCGGGGCCACCATCTGCCTCCATCCAACAGCGGAACCTAACTAACTAACTAACAAAAAGAAAGTATTAACTCTAACTAATATTATGATCCTTGGCACGGGGGAGAGGAAAAACCCCCTTTGAGCAGGAAACTTCTGGGGATCCAAGGCCTAGGTCACCTTCCTTCCAGGCTGATGACGTCTGATTTGAGGATTTAAATCGGTAAAGAAAATGGTTCATATATGAGGAATCTAAGTAGTGAAGAGTAATGATATAGACATGAGTAGGGAAGATGATGAAAATAGGAAAACACCCTGAAAGGAAGCACGATTAAATATGGAACATGAGGCTGTGCACGTCTCGAAGGAATGGAGGCAAGGATGAATACAGATGATGATGATTGCCACAAGAGGGTGGCAGGACAATGAAGTAGTATGAGATCGAATGAGATATTTGCCTGATTGAGTGGTAAACCTTATTGAGCAAGGTGAGGATGTAGACGCAGAGGCTGATAAGGTATGAACAAGCGATGTGAATGATTAGACTCTAATGTTGTGGGCAATGAATATCATCAGATTCAATAAAGTGATGCAGTAATGAGGCTCCTCAAAAGGAGAAATACTCTGAGGCCAATAAGGCATATCTGGAAGCAGAGAGTATGCAAACTATATGGGTGATATGCTTGATAGAGCAATGTGACTAAGAAGACTCCTTGAATAAGGTAGATTCGGAATGAATAGAGAGATGTGAATAAGGAGGCTTCTTGAAAGGAAGTAGATTAGGAAAGGAATGAGAAAGGAACTTGAATGATGATGGAGAGCCTCGAGCCAGCCCTTAACAAGGGGCGATGGACAGGAAGTCATGGCTCTTGAGTGGAGGTAGAGTTGAATCGAGGTAACAGTGATGGATGAGGAACGAAGCCATGAGTGGAGTGAATCCCTGATGACTGGTACTAGAAAAGGCATGCTTGGAACTCGCTATGGTAAGGAAAGTAAAAAAGGAATGGATGAGGTATGAAGATGGACTGAAGCCATGGAGGTTGGAGTGGGAAAGCGAAGTATGAAAGGCCGAAGGATGGTAAGGATGCAATGGATTAGAAAAGGACACCACTGGTAGGCAGAAAACTGAAATAGGGAGAGCCGGAGGAGGTCAGCTGGAGTCACCAGAGCATAATGCTATGGAGGCTGGTAAGCAGACCAGGCTGAGTCAACCAAGGCATGGTAGGATAGGGGAACCCCAAAAGAAAAGCACAGGCATAGCAGAGGAGGCCAAGGGAAGGACACAGATCAAGCATTCAATGCGAAAGAGAAGACCCATGTAGAGGTAGGAGGATTGCTGATACCTGTTCCTTCTTTCAACCTTCCTAATGACTGATGTCTCTGGCCATACAATAGTATTTCCTCACCTCTATATAACCCTCTTACTGCCTCAGCCTGTCCCGGCTCCCTTTCCCTGCCCATATACAATCTTGCACTGCAGGCATCTCCCTTACACTTACATACACTCATATAATCTAATTTCATGGCTTGCTCCTCTCTTCCTCACTTACCGACCTTTTCCTTAATGACACTCCCTGCTCTCAATGGTTATTTCTTCCTTTTGTATTACCTGTTTTTGTTTTTGTGTACCTTGTTTCTGTTCATATGATGTGCCACCTGAAAATTTATTGTCCAAGGTCCTCTCTATTCATTGCATAGATAGGCACCTATGAACTTATGAATGGTCTACTCTGTATGTCTCTGATATATTGTATCCACTTTAACTCATTGTATGTAAAGCGCTTTACTCGGTATGTTCAGATATATTGTATCCTCTCTAACTCATTGTATGTAAAGCACTTATAATTTGTTATTCTGTTAAGTTTCTGCATCTCTGTACTCTCCCAGGTCATGCCTGAAAATAGTCATTTTATGGATAGTGCACTTACCCGGTTAACAAAAGCTAAATAAATAAATAAGAGAGGGAAAGAATGCCAAAGAAGGACACAGTAAAGAAGGAGTGAGAGGTAGCAGGAACCTAAGGACAGCATGCTCGAGGAGGTGATGAAAGATATTAGATAAGAGAAGCAAGGATGGGAGGGAGGAAATCCATGTAGGAGTCAGAGGAACAAGGGGTATTCAGATGTGCTTACGAGGATATTCCAGATTTGCTGATGAGGAGACAAATAATACTGCAGACTGACTAGGTAGAGTGATGAGCTCGACTGAGCGATGAGAGTGAGCAGACGCTGAGGTTGAATAGGCATGTTTGAGTATGGGATGTAAATGATCAGGCCCTGAATGATTAGACCCTGAGATTGTAGTCAAAGAGGCAGTATGGAATTCGATGGTAGGAGTGATAGAGAAAGTGATGTAAATTGAGAAGCTTTGAGGTAATGCTGACTGAATGATGACCAGATTTATGAATTTGATATGACTGGGGTTATGAACTCTACACATACGGCAGGATGGTCGCGGTTGATAGGCGGCATAGGAGTTATGGTAGGGATGGCCAAACTAAACATCGACAGAAGGCCATGAATGGAGTGAATCTTGAAGAGCCTGTACAGGATCGGAATAAGAGGAGATGGGAATGAACATGAAAACAACTTGAATGAAGGAATCGTGCACTATGGAGCGACGTGAATCATAATGCTCCTCGAAAGGAGGCATACTCCGAGGACAAGAAGGCGTGACAGGAATCAGAGGGTATGCTAATCAGAAGGGTAAGCACAGGATGGTGATCACGGGGAGAAAGATCAAATGATGAACGATAAGGAGGGAAGCCATGAGTGGAGAGAATCCATGATGGTCAGAACTAGAATAAGCGCTAGGCTGAGGAAGGTAACAAGAACAGATGAGGTACGATGAGGAATCGATGCCAGGAAGGCAGGTGCTGGAAAGTGAGGTGGAAAGGGCTAGTCAAATTAGGCGGTATAAGATCCATGATAGGTATAGCCAGATGGAGTGAGGGAATAGCGCAGATGTGGCAGCGAACCATGTCAAGGCATACTAAGAGAGGAATTGAATTAGATGAGCAGGTCGAAGTCATGGATCATGGAGCTGAGGGGCTAAAGGAGTCAAAGGATCTCAGATGAAGGGATCGATGGTGGACGACGTGGAGCAAGAAGACTCTGGTAAGGAGGAAGGCTCCACAAGGGAGCAGGATGGTGAGCTGGATGAGGTGGCACTTAGGCTCAGCATGATAGAAGGTCGGAAGGAGGTAGCCATGGATGGCCCAGGGATAGGAATGGCAGAGCAAACAAACAGATAAATTGCTGTATGAGGAGATAGAAGCCATGATTAGATTAAATCCAGGATAGCTGAGTTCGTCGAGTGTGCCGAGGAGAGGGAGTGGCATGAGGGCACACCAAAGCAGGAGTAGTCGAAGGGGAAATTGAGGTAAGAAAGAACAAAGCTCAGAGTCAATTGAAGTAGATGAGCACTGGATGACCAAGCCGATGGGCTACTTAGGGAATGAGAGCCATACAAAATATTGGATAAAGACAAACCCAGAGAAGTGTGAGGAGAAACATGATCAAAAAGGTCTGAATACTGCCCGGAAAAGAAAGGGGAAGCATATGTGCCTGTTTAAGCTGGTGAATGCAAGCAGAACTACAGGGCAGATCCTCAAAGTGGGGGAGAGAAGATAAAGCTAAACAGCAGAAGCACTAAGATACACAGAGGGCAACAATCAGCATGTGGAGCAGTCTACTAGGTGAGAGACTGTAAACTAGTAAGGGTTAGACTTTCAGAACATAATTAGACAGATTCCAAAGGGAGACTAGCACTGAGGATGACACGGAAGGATGCAGCTGGTAGCATAAAATAGAGACACCTTAAAGTAAGGAGGAACGAAGGACTGGAGTTAGGAACGTAATGCCAAGTAAATGATAACTAGAGTTGTGACGGCTAGGAGCAGAGATAGAACTGAATCGAGGTGACTGAGGAAGATGAATACAGACAATGAGGAGCACTGCAGGAACACAGTAGGTAGATTAGGTAGCATGGGACTGAATGGGAGGAAGCCCGAAGAAATAACAATTGCAGGCCAGATGGAGACATCCGAGGCAGACTGATTGAGCAGTTGAAATAGACGAGTAGATCTAGGGAAGGTATCGGGGACTATCATGTCCTGCACTGGATATTGAATCGATCTGAGATAGCATGGAGATGAGGCAGCATAGGAGCCATGATAGGCATGCTGAAAAAGAAAAATTGAATGTAGGCCACCATGGGAAATAGACCCTGATGTTGACGTAGATGAAGTAGCACATGATGCAATATTGATGCAAGCAATGAGGCTCCTAGAAAGGAGGCATACTCTGAAGTCAAGAAGGCAAGTCCAGAACCAGAGCACATGTGAACAAGAGGGTGAGGGTGAGGGGGTAGCAGAGGACCCAAGGAGAACAAGACCAGTCAAGGTAGCATGGACGGGCAGCAGAAAATTCAGGAGAGGTAGGCTAAAAGAAATGTCGATAGCCGGCCAAACGGAGGCAGCCAGGGCAGGACAGATAGAGTAAATGAGCAGGTTGAAGCGAGGTATCAGAAACTGAGAGGGCTACCAAAGGGGATGCCCAACAGAAGCAAGAACAGAGGGGGAGGAGAGAAACAGAGTGTGGATGGAACATGAGGAGGAGGGGCCATTTTATATATTTATTATTTTTTAATTTTTTAAGCCATGGAGGCTGGTAGTTGGTACGGGAAAGAGAGGTACAAAAGTACAAAGGATAGAAGGGAGGTCAAAGGGGTAGCATAGGACCCATTTTTATTTGTACTAGGCAACAGTAGAGAGCTTAAAAAGACAGCAGTCATTGCAGGCTGGCACCCCAGACTGAACTGAAGACATGAGTCAGTGCAGTCCAGTGCAATCAGCAACCATATGGTGCACACAGTATGAGATGGAGGCAATATGGGCCACCGGTGATAGCACTGGGTTTGTGGCATTAGAAGATCACAGAGCTAGTCACCAGAATGGAACACTGAGCGTGCGACCATAGGCAAGTAGCCAAACCTCCAACCCACCCCGCGGTAGAAAAGGAAGAAGCCATACCCCAGTGAGAATGAGATGCTGAATCCCAGCTGAGGCCAACATGCTGACAGTTCTGGGAAACTATGTATTGAATATGTACAGTACAATACAAAAGACTAAAAATAGACAGTAAAGAAACAGGGAATTTAATGAGTTGAATTCCGTGGTGTAAGTGTGCTAAAACACCCCCTCTTTTTTGTTTTGTTTTCTACGAGGCACACGGCATGCAAATGATAAAATAACTGGAATACAGAAATGAGTGGCACAGGCACAGTAGTCAACAGGGTGAGCCAGCCGCCAGAGAATTCTGAAGGGGCAGAGCAAGTACACATGAAAAGGCTATCACCTGTACCACACCGGACTTCACAACCAGTGTAGAGACCTTGCACCAAGAAGTGCACATAGCCAGGAGCGGAACCACACTGCCAGCAGCAACAGGGAGATGAGCCGAACAGCATGCAGAGCAAAGATTGCACCTGCAGGGCTGAGAGCCATGCCAACTGTTCCATCCACAGAAAGAATCAGTTTGCTGACAATATCCGGCAGGCAAAGGGCTGGGAGGCAAGCCAATGGCCAGTAAACATGGAAGGGTACCGGAGAGAAAGGAGACTTGAGAGAATCAGGTATGGGCAGCACAGGGAGGGAAGGCAACTAGAAAAACAGAAAGAAAAGTACTCACCAGAAGGCTGGTGAAAGCAGAGCAGGAGATCTGGAATGCGGTTGCGAGGAGGCAGAAGCAGGAGGGACCAAGACACAGAGAAGAGCTAAGGGCAGGAGAAAGGAGCCGCACGGGCAGTGAGGAACGGAGCAGAGGGAGGAGGAGGAGGCCGCAAAGAGCGGCACAACCAAACCGCGAGGGAGCACATGTGATCCAAGAGTAAGGCACAGCGGTGCCTCCAGCCGCAGTGAGAAATAATCTTGGTGAGGCCCAGGATGTTTGTGACCTTTTAAACTTGATGGGGGAATGACATTGTTGCTTCACCCATCAAACCATGGGCTAAAAGCCCTCCCATTACAGACAGTAACTGCAACATCTACCAAAGTACAACAATTTTTGGACTACAGACATTAATAGCAACAACTACAGACAGTATGTACATCCTATAGAAATACAGTATAGACATTAGTCTTTACAGAAAGGTAATATACAAGCACTGTAGAGACAATCATCTTTACAGTGAGGTATAAAGCACAGGAATAGTATGGCTGAGAAACAGGAATTCAGTACAGTAAGAGGCAACATGTACAAAATGACTGTATGAGGCCTCCTAGAGAAGGTTAGACCCTAGTAGGGGAGGGTGCCATGGGCATCTTTGACAGAGAGGGGAAGGGAGGAGCCTGAGGAATTGTTTAATGGCTGATAGGGAGGAGACCTGGCGAATGTTGGGTGGAAGGTTGTTCCACAGGAGGGGAAGACAGTAGGAAAAGCTTGCCCAGTAGCAGAGTGGGGGCATGGGAGGAGGAAAGGGCGAGCATCCATGAGGCGGAGTGGTAGCCTAGGGGATTGGCTGGTGCAAGGCAGGAGGTGAGGTAGGGGGGCAAGGAGCCTAGCCAGTATTTAGCTATGAGGGAGGCACTGTGAATGGTTCTCCTGTGTCTAAGTTCTCTTGGGACTGGACGTCCGGTGATGCAATACTTAAAGATGTTTGGCTAAGCCTGAAGCTCTGTTGTGGATTCCTTTTTTTATCCTCCCTATAATGGTTCAACTTCATCGGTTTTATTTATTATATTAGCTGGGAAGATATTTTTTCAATGGGAAAACATCAGAAATCTGCTGATTCTGCTACTTCAGTGGCTGATCCTCTCCGCTTGGTATTTATGCCACAGTGGACTTCTTTTCAAGGACAGATGGTGGCAGGCATGGTAGATGATCTGTCTTAGCCCTCTAATGCTGCACTTTTAGCAGAGATCAAAGATTTTCATGAGATCCTCTCCCTTTACTCAGATTTAAAAAACTCAGTTGCCTCAATTAAAAATAAAATGAGTGACTCGTTGCGGCAGGTATTTGATGCCGACAGTCGGATGGATTGGTTAGAGTGGCTCTTTACCCATTTGCTTCAAGAGACACAGCAGCTATCTGATAAATGTAATGACTTAGAGAGCTGCTGTCAGAAAAATAATGTGAGGATCTATGGGTTGCATGAGGAGATCGAGGGTAAAGGGACTTAACTGACTTCCTACAAGAGGTTCTCTCATCGGTCTTGGATGTCAGCAACCTCCTCCCTTTGCCAATCGAACAAACTTTCAGCCCTTCCTAAGGATTTGAACTCCCACCCTTAATCCATCATTATTCATTTCTTTAACTATGCTGTCAAGCAAGTTATCCTCACCAGAGCCCAGAGGAAAGGACAGCCAATTTATCAGGGCCATCAGCTAGTGTTGCCCACTGATTACTCACCACTGGTTCAGCACTGGAGGACAGCATTTGTTCCACTCTTTATGATCCTTCAGACCCATAATCTAAAATTTGCTTCTCCTTTTCTAGCCTGTTTGCAAATCTATTTCACAGAGTGAGTCAAGATTTATGAAGACAATGACTCCACCTATCAGGCTGTCCAAGAATGGAATCTGATTGCCGATCAACCAATGGAGATATAAAAGCAGCGTGATAAAATTTCTCCTGAAGGAAAGAAGCAAAGAAAGGAACAGGATCTGGAAGAAATTTATTCTCTTTTGCAGGCATTCCATCTGGATTAATCAGAATGAACTGAGTTTTCTTACTGAACTGGTTTTACTGGCATGTTTCTGCCAGTAATTCTTCAATGTGTTTGTAATTGTATCCTCTGATTTTTATGCTACTGCTTAACCTGGGAGGCAATTTGATTTGTGAGGGACTCTTTTGGCATCAATGTGGGTCAGATGAGTGGGGGGTGTTGGGGGGGCTGGATTTAGGTGGATGCTGTTTATTATTTTGGTTTTTGATTTCTTGTCTCTTCTTTAATTTTCTTATTTTAGGTTGTTGCTTTTTTTAATGGTTGAATTTAGTTGATTCAGTGCTGCAGCGCTGGGGGCTGGAAATTTCTATATGTTGCTCTTAGTTTTTGGTGCATATTCATGTTTAGCTAAGATGGCAGCTGTTTGGTATTTTCTGGTATGTTCTATCACGTTCTTTCGAGTGGATTTGTACTTTTAGTTTGGTAGGGTGGCAGGCCGTCTCTTTCTCTGTTTTTAGGTTTTGACTTTCCACTGGTTAATGGGCTCCAGCTATGTGTTTCCCTAGCACTCTTATTTAAACAGTGGTGTTTTGGCAGGATCTATGAATCTGATTTTTGTGGTGACCAGTTTCATTAGTTTGGGAGGCCATGGTTTTGTTTTTGTTTTTTTCCATTGTTTCCTATGTTGGCTTGCAATTAATTTGAAGTTTCGGAGTTACTTTTTTTCTGAAGTATAAGAGACAAATGGGGATCTTTAGCTTTCTTTAGTTCATAGTTGTATTATCTGCTCTCTGTCTCTTCATCTTTCTCCTTATCTCATTCATTAATATGGTTATGTATTCGGAATAGTCTGGGACTTATTTTATGTTTATTTTCAGGGGGGCTTCCACTCATTAGTGAGTCTCTGAGCGCAGGAGAGGTCCCAGAAGACTGGAGAAGAGCTCATGTGATCCCGCTCCACAAGAGTGGTAGCAGGGAGGAGGCAGGGAACTGCGGACCAGTAGGTCTTACCTCAGTTGTGGACAAGATTATGGAGACACTCCTTAAGAAAAGGATAGTGCAACACCTGGAATCCATAGGAGCACAGGATCCAAGACAGCATCGGTCTACAAAAGGAAGGTCCTGTCAAACTAATGTCATAGATTTCTTTGACTGGGTAACCAGAGTGGTGGACCAAGGGGGAGCAGTTGATGTTGCCTACCTTGGTTTCAGCAAAGCTTTCGATACTGTGCCACATAGAAGATTGAGTAATAAGCTGGGTAGGCTTGGGGTGGATCAGACATTGGTCAACTGGGTGACAAACTGGTTAACGGGCAGAAAACAGAGCATGGTGGTAAACGGTATACAGCCCGAAGAGGTGCAAGTCACAAGTGGGGTACCTCAGGGATCAGTCCTGGGGCCAGTTCTCTTCAATGTTTTCATCAGTTACATTGCAGATGAACTGGAGGGTAAGGTTTGTCTGTTTGCAGATGTCACCAAGATCTGCAACAGAATAGATGATCCAGATGGGGTGGGCAGAATGAGAAGAGATCTGGATAAACTAGCAAAATGGTCGGAAGAGTGGCAACTGGGGTTTAACGCAAAAGAAGTGCAAGATCATGCACATAGGGAAGAGAAATCCTGAAGCCACTTATAGGCTGGGAAGGGAGTTGCTGGCAGTCACAAGGGAAGAAAGAGACTTGGCGTCATCATCACCGATGACATTAAATCATCCAAGCAGACCTCTAAAGCAGTAGGTAAGGCTAGAGGGATGTTGGGGTGTATTAGTAGGGGTATCACAAGTCAGAAGAGGGAGGGAGGTAATAATCCGTCTTTACAAGACACTGGTTAGGCCCCATCTGGGAGTACTGCATGCAGTACTGGAGGCCACATCTTCACAAGGACATTAACCAAATTGAGGCAGTCCAGAGAAGGGCAACCAAAATGGTGCAGTGACTGCATCAGAAAACATATGAGGACAGATTAACTGAACTCAATATGTATACCCTAGAGCAAAGGAGGGAGAGAGATGATATGATTGAAACATTCGAACACCTTAAGGGCATTAACAAGGTGAAAGAGTCTAACATGTTTCAATATAAGAAAAATAGCAGGACAAGAGTACACAGCATGAGAGTAGAGGGTGGCCAATTAAGGGGTAATGTGAGGAAGTTCTTTTTCACAGAAAGGGTGGTGGATGCATGGAACGGCCTACCTCAGGAAGTGGTGGATATGAATACAGTGCAAGGATTCAAACAGGCATGGGATAGGCATAAGGGAGCAATTAAGGTGAGTATGAATAGATAGGCCATTGACAGAGCAAAGGCCTATGGCACATTCATAAGGTAGAAAAAGAAATGGCCAGACTGGATTGGCCTTGCGGTCCTTATCTGCCATCAACTTCTATGTTTCTATGTTTTTATTATTGTTTGCCTACTTAGTTTTTTTTCCTTTCTTTTTAGATTTTCTTCACTTTATGTCTGATCTGCACTGGTTTATCTGTTCTCCATTAGCATGCTTTAGCTACGGTTTCCTTTTTGTGTTGTATGATGGTCAGGACACTGCGGGATATGGTTAGCCCCGTGAATTTTTTGTTTTATTATTTGATTACTCTAGAACTCAAGGTCATTCTTGAGGCATAGTATATGTTATTTCAGTAGTTAGCTTCAATGTGATCTGTTTTTATTTCTTAACTTCACCGGGCTTCCCTGTCCCCTCTTGGCTCAGTTACTTTCTGGATTGGGAATGGGATGGACATGGCCTAATTTAATGGTCTAACATGCAGGAATATTTTTTTTCTTTTTTTCTCTGCAGATAAGTTTTTGATCATGCTATGTTCAGCCATCCTAGTCCATGGGTTTCTTGCACTGTTCTATGCTATAACAGCTCTTGAGTACTGTCTTTTAATTTTTGGTTCTCTCTTTTATTCTGAATGTGTTTTTCTTTTGTTTATAAATTGTTTCTTTCTTTCTTGCATGCTGGGGGATACTGTGAGGGTAGACAGCATGGGCATAGTCCTTTATTGTATCATCCCCCTTTTTATGTTTGCTTGTGCGCTTGCGCAAGAAACATCTTGTGCTAGTAGCAAATTTCAGAGGTGTGTCAGTGTGGGCCAATGCAGGGCATGCTTTAGTAGGTTTCCCCAATAAGCCAGCATGCTAGCACTGACACAAGCATTACGTAAAGTGGATACAACTTGTAAGAAAAGTGCTACTGCAATCAGAGACAAGCTCATCATGCAGCACCACAGATAACGTGCCTCCCAATGTGCCTTTCATTAAGAAACATTTACACAAACATGGCGGTGGCGGTTGACGCCATCTGCCACACAATTCCCAGAAAGCCAACTTGGGGATGCCCAGTCCCCCTGTCAGCATGTCCTTTTAGATTGTGTGGCACACTGGAAGCACACACCAATGTGCCTCCATTTAAGGAAAGCCGACCGTGTTGGCATGTTCCTGCTCCTGCCCCACCTCCATTGTTTGGCACACTACAAGCCCACACCAGTATGGCCAAAATCACCCCCCCCAAACATCATGGGGCACACTGGGAGCCCAGCCCAGTATGCTCAACATTTATTTTGTTTCACCTGTAAGAAAGAAAACCATCTGCAGTGTTTTTTTTTTCTGTCCCTGAAACAATGAAAACGGTCCCTTACTGTTGGTGGTGCCCCTCCCCAACCCACACCCACCCCTCGCACCCCCCCACCCCATTCTTACCTCTGGAGGTCAGCGCTGCAATCTTTGATGGAGTGGGAACCCATCTGCATGCTTCAAAACTGACCGTGAACTGAAGAAATGCCGGTAAGCTGTATAATGGTATAAATGGGGAAGGGGTCAACTTAGATGGATATCTCAGCCATTGTTTTAAATTTTGCCTCCAGATTTTCAGCATAGGGTTCTTGGGACCTCACTTCATGAACACATGCACTGTCATCTTGTTATTCAGTCCCGAAAGGTAATTTCATGGTCACTGCGCGAAATCATTTTTCAGGACTGATTAACGAAACGACAGTGAAACTGTTCATGAGGTGGGGTCCCAAAAAGCCTATCTTGCAAATTTGGTGGAAAAATTCCAAAAAATGCCTGTGTTATGAGTGTGTTGCACAGTTTCCATGCATGTTCATAACTTCGACAATTTTTAATATTTCCACTCCAGATTTTCAACATTGCCATTTCTTCACATCTCCTTATAAACAGTACAGCTGTCATTTTTCACATCCTGCCCAAAATGTGTTTTCGTGCATGTGGCGCACAATGGCGTGGTCACTGTGCAAAATCAATGTTCCGGACACATTAACACAATCACAGTGACACTGTTCATGAGCGGAAGTCCCTAAATGCCTATGTTGAAAATTTGGTTAAAAAAATCCCAGAAATAATTGCATTGCAGGTGTGCATTGCTCAGTTTCTACGCACCCTCGTGACTTCACCAATTTTTCATATTTTCACTCCAGATTTTCAACATTGCCATTTTTTTACAACTCCTCATGAAGAGTATAGCTGTCATTTTTTCACATCCTGCCCGAAATGTGTTTTCACAACTGTGGCACCAAATGGCACAGTCGCTGTGCAAAATCACCTTTTGGCTAACAAACTCATAGTGCCACTGTTCGTGAGGTGGGGTCACAAAAAGCCCATGTTGAAAATTTGGAGTAAAAATACCAACAAATGCCTGGGGCATTAGGATTTCCAACCATAACACCCCACCCTGTAGAGACTGACAGGCATCAGGGTTGTGACTTGGCATTGTCGGCTGTAATGCTCAAGCCATTCCACTCCTGCCCCCACCCTGCAGCCTGTGACAGGCATCAAGGTGTGCCTTGGACTCTTCAGCTCCAAAGTTCACCCCATTCTCCTATACTGCACTCATCTCAGTGTATTTCCTTATGGAATGGGGTGAGCATAAGGCCCGAAGACCCCAAGGCACACTGCGACACTTGTCAGTGTCTGCGGAGTAGGGTGAGGTGAAATGGCATGAGCGTTATGGCCGATGATCCAAAGGAACACCACCCCAATGCCTGTCACTTCCTGCAGGGTGGAGGGGGTCAGTGTCAGTTCACTACTTCACTGCCATTCCTAATATGCATCTCTCTAACTCCTGCACCACCAATGCCAATGCCAGCAAGCCAACATTTGGCATTGACAAATGCTTGTTAGTGTAGTTTTAAGACTGCTTTTAACTACAGCTGGTTCTTTTTTAGGGGTTTACTTTTTTTCCTGGTTTGGAATTCTCAGTATTAATTGTCACCACTGCAAAATGGTACATGTAGGCCCCCCTCCCCCCTTTTTTAGGGGGCAGCTCCTAGCTCATATTTTAGCTGGGCCTGGCCATCCTTTTCTTTTTTCTATTTATTCTCCCTCCCCTTCCCTTGTCCCTGTCACCATGTTCATTTTTTTTCTTTAGTCAGGGTCCCTGATGGGTATCCTGCCTGTCCAACATAACTCGGATACTTGAAGGTTATTTTTTAATATGGTTCCAAGTGTAACATCCCCTCCCACGGGTGGAAGCTTACCTTAGTTGCCCTCCTGCTGCCTACCCATCTGCACCACCACCAGCCCAGATCCTTTGTTGCCTCTCTGAACCTCCTGCTGGCCTCTGCACTGTTTTCCCTGCAAGTAGAGGGCTGGAGGAGCAGAGAAAAGCAACTGCCAGTCAGCCACACAACAGAAATGTGAGCTGGCAGGTCGCGCATATGCATTAATGCATGTTAGTTTTAAAGCCACTCCTACAGCGAAACAGAGGTTCCCCCCATGCTCCTGAACCTCCCAAATTGCCTAATCAGGGTCTGGAGACATGGAGGAGGGACCTGAGGTGCAACAAAATAATGTTTTTAAAAGTGCTAAGAAAGTGCATGCAGATGAGCCCAGCAGCCTTGGCTGCTAGGAAATGTAGTTCCCTGCATCACTATGTAGCTGCTAGCTACCTGGAGGGACTGCATAATGGAGGCAGTGGTGCAAGGTGGGTGGTCCCTATGAGCCCCACTCTACATTCAGATGATAGAGCAGAGGGGTTTCTTTGGACTGTAGGGGCAGTTAAAAATAAAACAATATAGTTTGACTACAATTTAAACTTAACGCTGGGACACTATAAAAGTTGCTTTAGACTGTTTACACTTTCAGCCATGGTGTGCTTCTCTGTTTACAGCAGCAACCAATCAAAATTCCAGGCATGAAGAGGCAGCAGCTTTCAACCAACAGGAAGCTGCCATTGTTCTGAGAAAAACAGAGAGTCTTTGACAGCTCAGGCAGTCTGGGTTGGGCTGTTTGTGAGTAAAGAGGGCTCAGACTGTGTCAGAGGGATAGTTTGACAGCAGGCCTGTGGCTTCAAAGGCCAAGAGGAAAGGAAATTGTCAGAAAGGTTTTTTTGTCTGAAAAACCAGAGAGCACTGGAAAGAAAAAAAACAGTGTCAGTTGACGATTTCTATTTCTACAGTTTTTGAGAGAATTATTAGCCTAGGAGAGGGCTTGAACTGTGTTCACCTGTGCCACCTGGAAGGTTCTGGGCCACGTAGCCAGATGTAGATGGCTTCAGAGAACTCCCAGAGACTGGGGAACACCAGCAGACCAGAAAAGTGTGAGACAAGTGACCTTTAATTTGTAAATAGAGCCTTTCAGAAGACTGTGTGAAATTTCAGCCCTGAGGTGTGCACTGACAGTTCTAAGTGTTCCCTGCTACACGCTGCAGAGCGAAAAAAAAATCTGCATGGTCTCCCACGGCCCAGGACTGAGGTTCCTGTCAGCAACAGAGTGGGGAGTTAGCCAGTGGGAGCTGTTACTGGACCTTCTGCTGCTCATCTTTACAGAAGACATCCTGGCCCTGCTCCCAAGATCCTCTTGTTCAGCAGAAGGTGTCAAGCTGCAGGAACCTGCAACTCACTGAAGAGAGAAAGCTGTTAGACATGGGTCTCAAAAACCCCAAAGGGAAAGCTGCCAGATGTAACTTTCAGTCCCCTTTCACCAGCTGCTGCCATCTGCCAGGCATCACTCGCAATCCCCTTTCACCATCTGCTGCCATTTGCCAGATGTCACTCTCAATTCCTTTTCACCAGCTGCTGCCTCTGGAGCTCCAGTACCAGGAAGGCTGCATCCCCCAACCCCAAACTGGTGAACTGCAAAATCATGACTAAGTCTAGGGCCTGCCCTGACAGGGGTTATTTAAACTGTTTCAAGTTTTCTACAATATTTCAGGGCCCCAACGCTGGCCACCCTGTGGCAATGCACTGGCCTGCACCTTAGTTTGAGCACCCAGCTAGACTCTTAGGGCACTGGTACCAGTGGGGAAGTGAGTTTGTCAAATACTGTTGTTTTTGGGGGTGGGCACGGTTATTGTTGGGCCAAATTGTGGTCCTGAATGTTTAAAACTGCATCTGAATTTAATTTTGCATCATCTTTTTCTGCTTTCCCTAATCAATAAACCTTGTTATTCTTCTTGATGTTAAAAGTTGACTGTGAGCATGTTATTGTAGTTAATCATTAATTGTATGCTAAGTTGAGTACTGTCAGTTGTGAGCATATTATTAGCTATAGCCATAAATTACAGAGCTAGTAGCTTCTCCGCCTTCTCACCTTGATCCACATAGCTGATTTTGGCTCTGAATATGGCAAATTCTGCCTGCTCGTGAGTGAGCTCATTGCATTTTGATCTGACTGAGTTTAGTTGTAACCGAATACTGGAGGTGGGTGGTCCAGTGACAGATCTTTTGAAGGTACTAATTGTATCTAGGAGACACTTGCCCTCTGTCATCCTCTTTTTCTTTTTGGTGGAAGCAATTTGAATTAGCTCCCCTCAAAGGGTGCACTTAAACGCTCCCCACAGGAGCTCTTGGGTGGGAACTGAGTGCTCATTTAGGTTGAAATCTCTTTTGTGTGCTTCAGGCTTTCTACGTCTTTTAGGAGGTTGTTTTTGATCCTCCATATCTTATCTTTGGTTACATGATCTAGGGGTAAGAAGGCTATGGAGATTGGGGCATGGTCTAAAACAGCTAATGGGCTGATTTTGTAGGTAGATGTTACTTTGAGGGTGTCCTGATTTACCAGGAAGAAGTTGATTCTGGATTGTGTGCTGTGAGGGGCCGATTGGAATGTATATTCTCATGAGGTGGGGTGAAAAACCCACCATATGTCTATGAGACCCAGGGATGTCCTCATCTCCTCTAGGGATCTTTGAACTGGGGAAAGGCCCATACGGATAGGTTTGGATTTGTCCAGATTGTTGTTTAGCACATGGTTCTGGTCCCCAGCCATCTCTGCTGGTAATGAAGGCATGGCAGATAGGAGGGTGGTAAAAAACTGAGGTTCGCCCATGTTTGGTCCATAGATTGTTGCTAGTATGATTTCTTGTCAGTCAAGGTGGCCTCTTACAAGCACATATCTGCCCTTGGGGTCTAGATGTTACTCATTCGGGTTGAATTGTAGGTTCTTGTGCATGAGTATTGCCACTCCTGCCTTCCTGTTGCTGGCTCCTGTAGTGAAAACCTGTCCCACCCAGTCTCTCCTCCACCGGAGGGCTTGGTTGGATGGGGTGTGTGTTTCTTGCAGGAAGGCAGTTGGGGAATTCAAGTTAATATAGGTGCCTGAGGATTTGATGCCTTTTTACTGGTGTTTGTGCCCCCTTACCTTACTACCTGAAAGAGCTTCTTGTTCCCTACTGCCTGGGGTGATCACTCTGCTCAGCTGATGAGGAGTTGCTAGAGATTCCAAGGGTTTCTTTAAAATCTTCCAGGACCCATGCATTTATGTACGTAGCCCCAGCCCTTTGGAATTCTCTACCCTGTCAGTTACGGGAGTGCATGACCGTGGAAGGATTTAAACAAGCTCTTAAAACACATTTTTGGAACCAAGCCTACCCTGAATGATTCTGCTTTGTTTTATTGGATTTTATAAGTATTTATTTGTGTCTGTATCTATTGCTTTTATGTGTTTTAATCCAGTGTTTGGCACCTTGATTTGTTGAAAAGTGCATTACAAATAAAATTATTATAATTAAATTATTATTAATATTTCATGTAATGCAGGCATAGGGTCTAGACATTATAGGGGTTTAAAGGTGTTTTTTGGGAGGTGTAGCTGTTTATATGGTGGTGTATGGATGGGTCTCAGTGGGGGCCATGAGGTCCCAACTTAGACCTTTGGAAAGCACCATCACTGTAAGTTGTGGGAATGGAGTAGACCAGCCCGGGCAGGACATGAGCAACCAGCGGGGGTAAGACCATTGGAGCACTGTTACATTCATACAAATAGTTCCAGTGGATGCACTGAGATCTACATCTACATCTACAACAACTTCAAAAGGCTATATGTCTTACTGTACAACATATAGAAAGATAGGTGTGGGCCCCACCTACCTCCACTACCCAGCTGAAAAAGTACTGGGTTTTATGCGTGGAAGGGAGGGTCCACAAAATGAACGGTCTGTTGAGAACTCCCATGAGGACCACTCCCTTGGTCTGCAGATCGCTCATTTTAAAAATATTTATGTTAATACTAAGTAGATTGTCCATAGGTCCATTACAGGCCCCCATATCTTCAGGTTGTGTGAAATTGTATATTGTTTCTCTAGCAGTTTCCTCTTCCATCTGTGCTTTGTCTTCCCAGTGCAGAGTCCCTTGACTGATTGTAGCCACCATTGAACTGGGCTAGTGGGTAACCTGATTTGGATGAGAGTGCTCCAAGGGAGTCCCACTGTCTATCAGGGTTTCTACCATTAGTGTTTCCTTTGATTAGTTATTTATGTAACTCTCCCCCCTCCCATAGAGCTATATTGGATCCTGTTTCCTGACCTCTGGAGTTAGCACCCGGGTCCCCCATAGGTGTGGATGTTATGGTTGACAATGTGTGACCTTTCTTCTATGTTCATTGGGGTCATTTGCCTTTAGTCCTATCCCCTGCTCCGAGGAAGGATTTTGGCTTCTGCCAGATGGCACCTTACTCCTCTGAATGGTACCAGTTGCTTTGCTGTGGAGCGCTAGGGGGTTTGTTAACTCTAGTGATCTGTAGGGTGGAGGGTATAGAGGGTGCGATCATCCTAGCCCATCAGGGCTGCCTATGTAGGGATGTCTGAGTCAGTGCTTGTCATATTCCCTGCAGTGTTTCTGCCATTTGTGTGTCCCCTGAACTAGCATTTCAGCTCCTTGTTCAACTGAGTTGAAGTGGCTTTTTCTGGGGCACATACCGCCAAACCTCTCAGCATCATGGAGCCCAGAACTGACCTGCAATAATCACAGCAGCTGGTCAGAATCTGCAGCACACTCCTACATCAAACAGTAACATGTCTACCAATAGTGGGCTCCATACAGACAGCGATAAGGAACGTTTCTATCAACTTAACTCTGATTTTGATACATTGTGTTCCCAGAAATAGCTCCCTCATTGTTAAGAACATCAGCTAACCTATGTTGGGCAGGGGTAGATTTGATTGTGGGAATCATAGAGCTATGCAGGATTCATAGCAGTTGATAGGTATAGTGGGGCGTCTTTTTTTGGTTACTGGATGACAGTGTGCATATGTGCTGTGAGGTCATCCACCAAACTTTGTTGCCGGTGGCTTTTGCCAGTGAGGATTTGGTGTCAGAGGCACCACTTGTATTCCCTCACCTCCTTTCTGGGTTTGTTTGCCCTTAGACATGTCAGTGTATAGGAGGGCTTAGGCATCTGCCTGCCCATTTGTGTGGCTCTTTGGATCTGCACTCCCCATCGTGCTGCCCCACTCCAAACAAAAGTCAAGTTTGGGCACAGATTCCCTTAATGGGGTACTCATGGAGCATTGTCAATCCCTTTACAGGATACAAGCAAAGTCTCACCTTGCCGCACAGCCTCCATATATTGTGTCCTTTTTGATGTGCTGCTTTGAAGGGATCGGTCAGATGCGACGATCATCCTAGTCAGGCAGATATAGGATTTTCTGACAGCATGAATCTTTTGAGCATTGGGGGGGTTGCAGGCTTTTGAATTCAGTTGGAGACCATTGGAGGCAGTGATGCTGAGGTGGTCTCTCTTCCCCCCACTTTTTGGAGCACCAGCAGTTGTTAGTGGTGGGTCCCATGACCTGTATGCTCGATGTCTGGGGCGTATGTCGGTACTGCGGTCCTGCCCGGGAGAGGGGATGGGGGATGATCATTAGTTGTGTCATGGTCCAAGTCTGCTGGGGATATTTACAGCTCATATCTTGCATTTCTTAGTAGACAGAATTCTTGGGAGTACCCATAGACAGTGCCTGAGGTGTATAAGTCAATCAAGGTGGAAGACTAGGTTTGCTGGCCAAGGCACCTAGTTTCACCTGAGCTCTTTCCTTCTAGGTTGCTTGAAAGGACAAAGCAAAGAACCTTACCAGAGCAAGGGAAAGGATTAAGACTTCTTTTGGCTAGGCAGATTTACTGTGTGTTGTTATTTTTATTTTGTACTCACAGGGATTGTTCTGTTTGTTGCTAACATTTTATTGCTTTATTTTTCTCTGATTCAAATTGTTGTTGCTGGGTATACCTTCTGCTGCATTATTACAAGGTGTGTGCTATCAGATTACTGCTGTAATCTTTTGATTCAAATTGACTTTTGCAAGGTGCAGTATATGTTCTGTTATTGCTTTATTTTTCTCTGTAGCAAAGTGTTTCTTACAGGGTATATCTTCTGTGAAATTATTACAGGTGGTGCTTTACAGGTTTTACAGTTTTATCTATCATTAGGATAAGCTTTCAGGGTTACTGCATTTGTTGCTGACTGATTGTTTCTGCTCTCACCTCCTTGTTTCTTTCATCCGTGGTTCTTCTGTAAGGGTGATGATGTGTGATATGGCCGCCACCACACATTCAGTCACTTCACTACCAGTCTAGCATTGCTTGTAAAGCACTTTGGGATACTGTGTATGAAAAGTGCTATATAAATGCTGATTCTTCTTTTCTTCTTCTTCTTTTTCGGCAGGGGAAGGGCCTAGCCGGTTTACCTATAGCACTCTGACAGCACTAGCACCTACATCCCCTACAGCGACAGCTACAATGCCAACTGTCAGCATTGTAGCTATGGGATATCAGCTCACACAATCGGGGGGCTGTGCCCCCCACACCCTTTGATCTCCAGGATTCTAACTCTGAGTGAGAGTTGGACCGGGGGAAGGGAGCAATCACCCAGTGAGGCAGTCCCGATCGGCACACTGTCCACCACAGTGATGGGTGGATTTTGCATGATTCCTGATGCTGTGGTGGTGTACGCTGTCGGAGTTTCACTGCAGTGATGGTACACCGACCCGGCCACCCACCCCTATCCTCAACCCACCCCACACTACACTCCTTTTATAGGGTTGCACAGTCGTGACATTTCCTGTGGCAAAGCAGGAAGGGGCAGATCAGTGGAGTATCCACACGGTGACCTCATTTACAGGGGCACTAGTAATTTAACTTGTTATAACAAGTTATACAAAATCAAACAAACAAAACACAAAATCAAGCTTTTGCTTTCATTTTCTTCCTTCTAATTACTCTGACCAGGTTATAAACCCAGCAACTTATCTGGAATGGATATCATTAACTTTACTGTACCATCAGTGTCAGTGGCTCAGTAGGTAGCACACTCGCCTCTGAGGCCGGGAGATCAGAGGGCTGTGGGTTCAGTTCCCACATCTGGCACTTGGGTTAATATCCCAGTACTGACACTGCAGTGCAGCATAAGAGGGGTGCTGCACTTCTGAGGTGCCATCTTTCAGATGAAATGTTAAACCGAGGTCCCATCTGCCTGGATTGGTGGTAGTTTAGGTGGATGTTAAAGATCCCATGGCACTTCTAGAAAAGAGTAGGGGAATTTCCCCAGTGTCCTAGCCAAATTTCCCTCATTCACTAAAAATACTACCAACAGCTTAATCTGGTTCAAGGTCAGTTAGCATTCATCTGTATCCCCCTTCCCTGGGTCGTGCCTGAAAATAGGCAGGATTTGTCTAGTGCACTTACCCGGTCAACAAAAAGTAAATAAATAAAATAAAATAAAAATAATCTGCAGGTACTGCAAAACTCTTTTCAGAAAGACAGTTTTATAGGATTTAGGACACTGTCCTACATGCTGGACCATTGGAAATCTTAGGGCTCAGTTCCAGACAGCATGGGCAGAGATTGCGCACCTCAAATTTCATATTCAAGAGGAAATATATTATAAGAACCACCTGCTATTTCCCCAACATCCAACAGAAGCACCTCAACTGCAGAGGGTAGTTGGTCAGGGAGGTTGGCAGGTGGTTAGCAGTGGCAAATCAGGTGCCCCTCACTTGGTGTTCTCCAACATATTACCTCCACAAACCATATAAAAACTACGAACAGGCATCTGCCTCTATTACCAAAATCAAAAAAAAGGCCAGAGGACACTGCAGAGCAGGACACTGCAGCACAGGAGCTAGCAAAACAAAACTCGCCCAAAATAGGAACCAAAACAAAAAAAGCAAAAAGGAAATCCGAAAAACTTCTGATCAAAGGAGACTCCATGATTTGAGGAGTTGATACCTCTTTCCAGCCAGGGGTAATGGTCAGATGTCTCCCAGGTACATCAGCGTGGAGAGACACTGACCACATTGCTAAAATTGTTCAGGAAACAGGAGAAAACATTGACATCCTGGTACACATAGGGACTAATGATCTCACCAGCCAGTCAGTTGTGGAGACCAAGTAACACCTGACCAGGCTGGGTGACAAACTAGTATCCATTTCGACTGGCATCTCCTTCTCTGAGATCCTGCCAGACTGGGAGAGGGGGCAGATGGATGGAAGGTCAGAGAAGGGGAGATAGGGGAGCTAAACATGTGGCTCAAGGGCTGGTACCAGGAAAAAGGAAACTAATTTATAGGGAACTGGCAACAGTTTTGGGACCGAAAGTTCTTTAAATTTGATGGACTGCATCTGACTAAGGAGGGAGTCAGCACATTGAGGCAGAAGTCTGACATCTTTGCAGAAAATTTAAACTAGAAAATTGGGAGAGGGGTGCAGCACCCCATATGTAGAATGGGAAGAACACCCCTTCCCCCTCAGCTAGTGGTCAAACATGAGTTCATCATGTTTGCAGTTCATTTGCATCACCAGATAAGGAAAAAGGTCCGGCTGCCCGTACGATGCACAGAGGAATCACCAGACCTCACTCAACAACTAACACACCAAAATCTGGCAACTGGAAAATCATGTACACAAATGCTTACAGTCTGGGAACAAGATCCCAGACCTGCAGGCAATAATGACAGAGGTGAAACTAGACATAGTAGCAATTAGTGAGATGTGGTGTACCAGTAACCACACTTGGGAGACTTCAGTACCTGGCTATGTACTGTTCAGAAGAGACCGAGGTGCAGAAAGGGGGGGAAGGGGGTGGAGTGGCCCTGTATGTCAATGAAAATATCAAAGCTACAGAAATTCAGAATACACATATGGAGACAGAAGAACTGTGGGTCACCCTGGAAACAGGAAATGGGACAGCCATAAGAACCGGGGTTGTCTACAGGCCCCCAGAAATAGACACATTACTGTTAGAAGATATACAAAACAAAACATAACAGCTAAAGGGGAGGTTTTGATAATGGGAGACTTCAACATGCCAAATACAGATTGATCTATACCAGCAGGAACATTTGCCAGAACTAGACAAATGGTGGATTCCCTGCAGGGGGAAGGCCTCAAACAACTGTTACAACAACCCACAAGAGACAGGGCTATCTTAGATCTAGTACTGACTAACAGGGAAAGGATCACATATCTCCAGGTAGGTCACCTGGGGGCCAATGACCATCACATGGTAAGGTTCAATTTGACCACTACAACTAAATCATCCCATTCCAAGGCAAAAATATGGGACTTCAGAGGAGCTGACTTTGATAAGATGGCCAACAGAGTTAAGCTAGCCCTGGCAAAAAGAAATACAGGTGAGGGGGTGCAGGCAAAGTGGGCAAGCATTAAGGATACAATACTTGAAGCAACATCCCACTGTGTTAGAGAGAACAGGAAGTGCTAAAGAAGAAGGAAACCACTTTGGTTCTCAAAAACAGTAACACAAAAGGTCAGAGTCAAAATGCTGGCCTTCAGGAAATATAAGGGAATGCAGTGGGATGAAGACAGGGATGCATACCAAACTTCCCTAAGGGAAGCAGGGAAGTCAGTAAGGCAAGCAAAGGCCCAAACTGAGGAAACACTAGTACAGACAGTAAAAGAAGGTGACAAGACTTTCTCTAGATACATTAGTGAAAGGAGAAAGTCCAGAGGGGGTGTTGCTAAGATCAAAGATGTTAAGGAGACTTGTGAGGAGGAGGACCATGTAAAAGCATCTGTCCTAAATAGATACTTCTGCTCAGTATTTACTGAAGAGAAGGTAGGGCAGGGCCCACAGCTCAGCACCATGGAGACATGATGGAGGGAGATGAGCACTAGTCCCTTCACAAAAGAAAGGTCCTACAAGAGCTCTATAAGCTCAGGGTGGACAAGGCAATGGGACCTGATGGCATATATTCCAGGGTACTAAAGGAGCTAAGGGTGGAACTAGCAGAGCCATTATCAGAACTGCTTAGTGAGTCTCTGAGAACAGGAGAGGTACTTGAAGACTGGAGAAGGGCTCATATGATTCCACTCCACATGAGTGGTAGCAGGGAGGAGGCAGGGAACTACAGACCAGTTAGTCTTACCTCAGTAGTGGGCAAGATTATGGAGGCACTCCTTAAGGCAAGGATAGTGCAACACCTGGAATCCATATGAACACAGGATCCAAGACAGTATGGGTTTACAAAAGGAAGGTCCTGTCAAACTAATTTCAAAGATTTCTTTGACTGGGTAACCAGAATGGAGGACCATGGGGGAGCAGTTGATGTCGCCTACCTTGACTTCAGCAAAGCTTTTGATACTGTTCCACATAGAAGATTGATTAATAAGCTGGGTAGGCTCAGGGTGGGTCAGAAGTTGATCAACTGGGAGGCAAACTGGTTGATGGGCAGAAAACAGAGAGTGTTGGTACACAGTCAGAAGAGATGCAAGTCACAAGTGGGGTACCTCAGGGATCAGTCCTGGGGCCAGTCCTCTTCAATATTTTCATCAGTGACAATGCAGATGGACTGGAGGGGTAAGGTTTGTCTGTTTGCAGATGACACCAAGATCTGCAACAGAGTAGATGATCCAGATGGGGCGGGCAGAATGAGAAGCGATCTGGATAAACTAGCAAAATGGTCGGAACAGTGGCAACAGGGGTTTAATGCAAAGAAATACAAGGTCATGCACTTAGGGAAGAGAAACCCAGAAGCTGCCTATTGGCTGGGAGGCGAGTTGCTGGCAGTCACAAAGAAAGAAAGAGACTTGGGCATCATCATCACTGATGACCTGAAATCATCCAAACAGACCACTAAAGCAGTAGGTAAGGCTAGGGGGATGTTAAGGTGTATCAGTAGGGGTATCACAAGTTGGAAGAGAGAGGTAATAATCCCTCTTTACAAGACACTGGTTATGCCTGAATCTGGAGTACTGCGTGCTGTACTGGAGGCCCCACCTTCACAAGTACATTAACCAAATTGAGGCAGTCCAGAGAAGGGCAATCAAAATGGTGCAGGGACTGCATCAGAAAACATATGAGGACAGATTAACAGAGCTGAATATGTATACCCTAGAGCAAAGAAGGGAGAGAGGTGATATGATCAAAACATTCAAACCCCTTAAGGGCATTAACAAGGTGAAAGAGTCTAACATGTTTCAATATAAGAAAAATAGCAGGACAAGAGTACACAGCATGAGAGTAGAGGGAGGCCGATTTAGGGGTAATGTGAGGAAGTTCTTTTTCACAGAAAGGGTGGTGGATGCATGGAATGGCCTACCTCAGGAAGTGGTGGATATGAATACAGTGCAGGGATTCAAACAGGCATGGGATAGGCATAAGGGAGCAATACAGATGAGTATGAATAGATAGGCCATTGACAGAGCAAAGGCCGATGTCGCATTTATAAGGTAGAAAAAGAAATGGGCAGACTGGATGGGCCTTGCGGTCCTTATCTCACATCAACTTCTATGTTTCTATGTTTCTATGTTTGATGATGTGGGTAGGCGTGTCTTCTTCCTTTCGTTGGGACTGCCACTGGATTTGCATTATTTATGGCTGTTGAGAACAAAGGCTGGAGGGTCCTTGGCAGGAAGATCCTAAGTGGAGGAGAAGGACGTGTCTGCTACCAGTATGTTGACTCTCTTTTGTGTTATGGCTGGATTTGACTTGATGGTTGTACAAGGTTGCTGGGGTACTGCTTTAGGGGGTTGGTGAAGAGTCCAGTTTATTAAAACAGGGGATGCAGAGAAGTTAAGTAGGCACTTACTTTGATTGGGCTAATAGTCTCTCCTCAGTTCTCCTGTGTGCGGTTGATCTTCCTTGTTAGATTTGTTTTTGGGCACTTCCGGTGTGTTTGAGAACAGTGTAGGGAGGCAGCTGGGCAGTTCCTGGTGGGCAGCATCAGCACTGGAGAATTCTTTCTGACTGACTGAATTTGTTACTACGAGTCTTGTGGGGTGTAACATATGGTAAAGAATTTGAGCCTTGTGGAGGTTTTTTAATGTCCTGGTACACCTTTTGTCATTCCCTTACTGCAGGTGTCATGTCACTGAATATGTGAAGCAGTGTCCCCTTGAGCATTGCTTGTGCTTGGATGTGTTGTTTAACAATAAAGGATTGACACGGTGCTATGATTACCCGGTGTTTGTCAGTGTGTTGGGATGGTGTTCTGAAGGATCAGTGTGCATAGTCCAACAGGTAAGGTAGTCAATTGTTGGGTGGTCCTGCTACATCCTGAAGCAGCTTTGCAGTAAACTCTGGTAGGTTCGAGTCCTCTGCCTGTTCCAGGATTCCTACAATTAACAGGTTGTTTTTCCGGGCTCTACTCTCCTGGTCCTCCAGTTTGTCCTCGATCTTGTTAACTTTTTTTCTCATGTCTAGCAGCTCTCTGTGGTCTCTGATTTGCTGGTCCTCCATTGAGCTGATATGAGCTTCTGCATCTGAGACTCAGGTGGTGAGATTGTCCAGTGCTGGCTTGTCTAATTTATGTTCAGTAGTAATGTCGCACAGTGTAAGTTTGACAGTGATGACTTCTGAAACAAATTTGTAGAGATTATCCAGTTTGTTGAGTTTCTCTAACTTGTCTGAGAGGAACTCATTAAGAAGTACAGCCGGGGAATGAGTCCAGAGGAGAGTCTGACTTCTGTCACTTGTGCAGTAGGCTTGGCTGCTGCTGCTTGGGGCTCATTGTAGTCTCCATTTGTTATTTTTCTTCTCAGTTGATGAAGTTGATTTTTTGGATTATGTTTCCAAAGAGTATCCCCAAAGGAAATATGCTTTATTTAGCGGGTTGCTTTGAGGTATTAACTATTTAATAGTCATGATTTTTGTGGTGAGCTGGGAATTGAGGTTAATGCTGTCTTTCAGTGTGAGCTCATTATGTGACCACTCATTAGGTGTTATCTTATCATAATTCCTAGATGGTATGTATGACTTTATTCATATTAGCTTGTTATCAAAGCAACAGAACTAAAGGGTAAAACAGGGAGGACAGGAGGCACTGTGGGTCACCCTGGAGACTGGAAATGGCACCACAATCTGCACAGGGGTTGTATACAGACATCCATCTCAGGGGGTGGAAATGGACAAGGAAATGATAGAAGGCATCCTTGTGATGGCAGAGAATGGTGAGATATTGCTGATGGGGTACCTGAATATGCCAGATTTTAACTGGAGCACCTTTGCTGTAGCCACATCCAAGAGCAGGGCCATTCTCAATGCCCTACAGGGGGCATGCCTCAGACAGCTAGTTTTGGAACCCACTCAGGAGGGAGCAATCTTAGACCTGGTACTTGCAAATGGGGACAGAGAGAGGATCTCAGTCTTGAAGTGGGTAGCCAACTGTGAACAAGCGACCACCAAACAGTGTGGCTCACGATAAACTTAGCTGTAGAGTCAAGCCATACAGAAGTGAAGGTACTGGACTTCAGGAGGGCTGATTTAGTCAAAATAGGAGAGTGCCTCAGAAAAAGCACTAGCAAACAAGCAAGAAGGTGCGCCTTCAGAGCACCTAGCTGGTTAAATGCGCTCAATCCTGACATCTCCTCCACTACCACCCTTGGCTCATTCAAACATAAACTCCACCTCCACTTTATTAACTCTAGCTCATGTGAATGCTACCTATAATCTCCTCAGCCCTCTCATTTTTGTTCCCTCCAACTATCACCTACCACATCTCCATCTCCTCCTTTTCCTCTATGTTACTTCTTTATTTCTTCTTTCTTTTCACCACTCCTGACTCTCCCCCTTCACCCTCCACCTCTTCTGAGCCCTCAATGATCTTTCCCTTTTTGTTGACTAGTTTTAGCCTGCTCCCAGCTGATGACCATGCCCTTTGACTGCAATTCCTGCCCTCTCCAACTTTGCTCCTCATGCTTATCTTCATCTTCCACCCTCCTTCCTACTTATCCCTCTGTTACTCTGTGTTCCCATGTAAACATTCTACTTATTCTAGCTATTGTATTGGTCTACCATTGTAACCTAATATGCTGGCCTATTTATTGTTTTGTTCCTATTTCTGTAACTTGTATTGTATTTGTTCGCTGATGCGAAACCTTTGTAAAAGAGCCTGGCTCAAGGGTACTTGTAATCCTAGTTGTAATAAAATAAAATAAAAATAAAAAAGTGGGGTGGAGCAACAATGGGAAAACATCAAAACCACCATCACAGAGGCAACAAGCCTTTGTGTAAAGCAAATAAACAAATCAAAATGAAAAAGAAAAACACTGTGGTTCTCAAAAGAAGTGATGGGGAAGGTAAGGGAGAAAAATATAGCATTCAGGAAGTATAAGGAAACACAGAAGGAGCAGGACAGAGAACTGTACCAGTTAAAGCAGAAGGAAGCGGGGAAGGCAGTCAGAATAGCAAAAGCCCAAACTGAGGAAAATATAGCTAACTCTATTAAGAAGGGATAAAACCTTTTATAGGAACATTAGGGAGCAAATAAAGACTAAGGCAGGGATAGTGAGGCTGAATAAAGGGCAAGGTGGTTGGGCAGAGAGCGACAGTGAAAAAGCAGGGATACTGAATGAATATATACAGGGGGAGATACCTAATCCAGTCAATAGAAGCACTCTGGATAGGGGGGTTGATATTAGTCCTTTCACAGAAGAAGCCGTTCTGAAAGAGCTCTTAAAACTGAAGATGGATAAAGCAATGGGGCCTGATGGGATTCACCCCAGAATTCTAAAAGAGCTAAGGGAAGAACTAGTAACACCACTGACTATCTTTTTTAATAAATCATGGGAGGATGGTGTGGTACCTGAGGACTGGAGGAGGGCAGATGTGATTTCCCCTTCACAAAAGTAGGAGCAAGACAGAGACAGGAAACTACAGACCTGTCAGTTTGACCTCTGTGATAGGGAAAATTATGGAATTATTTCTGAAGGAAAGAATTATTGAGTACCTAGAGGCCAGTGGGGCACAGGACCCAAGTCAGCATGGATTCACAGAAGGAAGGTCATGTCAGACAAATCTAATTAATTTCTTTGACTGGGTGACCAAAGTAGTAAACCAGGGAGGGGCTGTGGACATGGCCTACCTAGAATTTAGCAAGGCATTTGATACAGTCCCACACAAAAGATTAATAAACAAATTAGCCATTCTGGGAGTGGGTCCCAGGGTGGTAGCCTGGATAAAACACTGGCTGAACAACAGGACACAGTGGGTAATAGTAAATGGAGTCCACAGTGAAGAAAGGGGGTTACTAATGGGGTACCGCAGTGTTCAGTACTGGGGCTGGTCTTTTTTAATGTCTTTATGAGTGATATTGCAGAAGGACTGGAAGGGAAAGTATGTCTCTTTGCAGATGACACAAAGATCTGCAACAGAGTTGATACGCAAGGTGGGGTGGAAACTATGAAAAGTTACTTGGCAAGGTTGGAGGAATGGTCAAATGTATGGCAGCTTAGGTTCAACGCAAAGAAGTGCAAAGTAATGCACCTGGGAAGCAAAAACCCATTGGAAGAGTACACAATGGGGAGTAACATACTAACATTAACAAAAATGGAAAGGGACCAGGGGGTAGTCATATCAGATGACCTAAAGGTGGGACAGCAATGTAAGAAGGCAGTAAGAGTGCTGTGGGGATACTGGGATGCAAAGGGAGAGGCATCACCAGTAGAAAACAGAAAGTTGTTGGCCCTCTGTACAGAGAGTTGGCAAGACCACATCTGGAATACTGTGTACAGTGCTATAGACTCCATCTCTGCAAAGACATAGACAGGGTGGAGGCTATCCAGAGGAGGCAACCAAAATGGTGCAGGGTCTGCACCAGAAGACATATGAAGAAAGACTAAAGGAGCTTAAGATGTATAGCCTCGAGGAAAGGAGGGAGAGGGGGGACTTGATAGAAACTTTCAAATACCTCAAGGGAATCAACAAAGTCCAAGAGGGTAGCATCTTTCAGAAAAAGAGATGTGCAAGAACAAGGGGGCAAAATTTGAAAATAGAGGGGGGGTCGGCTTAGAGGTAATATGAGGAAGTATTTCTTCACAGAGAGGGTTGTAGATTCATGGAACAGCCTTCCTGAGGAGGTCGTAGAGTCAAAAACAGTGGGGGAATTCAAGAATGCATGGGACAGACATAAGGCAATTCTAGTGGGGTGTAGGAGGAAGTAGGCCGTGGGTTAACTAGGATCTGCAGCTTATCCGTTAGGTAGGGAAATGGGCAGACTAGGTGGGCCAAGCGGTCCTTATCTGCCATCAAATTCTATGTTTCTATGTTATGTATTCCCTGTGGGCATGATATGTTTTAATGGGACTCCCCTTTTCTAATTACTGCTTACATCCTCAGCTAGCAGACTATATATTGGAGTCCTTTTGCACTTTTCTCATGTCTTGAAAAAAGTTGGAGAGACATGAAATGTTGATGTTTTCAGTACTGGTGGGTGCTACTGGTTTTATCTTTATGTAATAAACATTCATGTTATCATTTCCTATCAGTGGAATTTGCTTTTTATGCAGGAATCTTTAAATTAAAGGGGATTTTTTTTACATCTTTGAAGTTTTCCACATTGTCACGAAGGCCATGGCCACATTCATACATGATTCTTAGTTGTGCTGCTCCATATTATCAGTGCCAAACCTAATACCTAACAAATCAATGTGGAGCTTGTTATCTGGATGAGAATATGGCAGTGTCTATGTCTTTTTGAGCCCCGATACCAATTCTTGTGCACTTCCCTGTGTTTATTCTAGGCCTAGACATCATGGGGAGCTCACTGAGAGTACCATGCAGAGCTTGCCCTGCAAATTCATTTTGAACAAAAAGGCTAAAGTTTTCTGCATATGCCAACACCTTCTAAGGGTAGGAGCCCTCACTTATGGAAATGCCTTGTATACAGCCATCATCAGCTAGCTTCTGTAATAGTGGGTCAATTCCAAAAAAATAAAGCAAAGGTATAAGGGGTTCTCCCTGCCATACCCCTCTAGCAGCCCATAAAGAACTTCTCCCCACCCATTAACCAAAGAACACACCCCAGCATGGGCATAGAGACATTTAATTCAGCCTATAAAATCAGGCAGCAAAGTATATTTAAACAAGAGTGTATAAAGGTAAGTATGTGCTAGGTGATCAAAAGCCTTTTCTTGGTTTAGTGATAATGTTATACCCAGAAATCCTCCGTAAAGCACCCCTTTCAATAACTCCCCTTAGTTTATTTAGATGATCAGGAATAATTCTATTCATAGTAGCGCAGACCTGATATGGTGAGATATAGAGAATAATGCCCTTACAGGTGTGTGTTATGTAATTATCAGATACCGCAGGTGTGTGAAAAATCCTCATAAACAAACTTTGCACAAGCATTATTCTTTATAATAACTTGAGCAAGGTTTCAGAGAGAAAAACTGTATTTGTGCAAGTGTTTCCCAGAGCAGGTGCCATACTCTCGTTCTTCAGTGAGGTGAAAACACAAGGAGTAAAATGCCGTAATAACCCATTATTAAGTTATTATGGCATTCTGCAGGTTATTACACCATTTTATCAAGACTGGATATTCAGTCATTATAGGGGTGACCAGTTATTATAATATCTATAGCAGCCTGTTTCAGTCACTGAGCCAAAAACCATTGATAAAAATATTTTGGTCAACATTCAGGAGGCTGACAGACCTCCAGTTCTGCAGTGTGGTCTGATCACACTTCTTAAATTAAAAAACATCAAAAAAGCTTGGGGTATGGTACCAGGTAATTTACCAGATGCCAAAGAAAATAATAATAGTTCTACCAAAGCCAGACCTAGGTCAGGCAGAAAGGTTTATATAGGGGAGCGGACAATGGTTAGAGCAGTATTAGTTGGTCCATTATGGATAACATGACCATATAGGGAGATGAATATTCTTAATCCCTCTCTTTGGGATATCTAAATAATTATAGATAAATGATTATTAAAGTGGATGTAACATCGTTGCTAGTTTTTACGAGTTAATGCATTGTCTTCCTGTCGAATCTTTAAGTATAAGTTTTAAACCACTGTCTCTGCCCCTATTTATGTTAGGTGTATTTATTTATTTTGGGGGGATTTCAGTATATGTACCCCATCTATTTCCAGTTAGTTCCTGTTTTGGGAGAAAACATCATGTTTATGGCTTTGTATTAAATTAAGGTCTTCTCCCTGTGCTTTGTACCCCCCCCCCGATTGTGACTTTCTATAGTATTTTCCAAGTCCTATACACCTCCTTCTCTCACTCCCTCCCTGTTGTTTTCTTACCCTCCCAATACCCCCCTTTTTTGTCTTTTTTTTAAGCATATAATATTTTATTTTATTTTCCATTTATATATATATATACATAAGAAAGGAAAACATGAACAAAAATGAGAATAAAAATGAGAAATTATTCTTTGAAGAATTTCTCCAGTCCAACACATATCATTGGTGGGGCACCCAGATCATATAATTAAGGTTCAAATTACTGCAGTAGAGAGCATAACCAAGGCAACCCACCTCATTAGACCTTTATTGTTTATTTTCACATGCTCCTAATAATTCAGCCCCTTCAGTCAGTACAGTCTTGCAAAAAATATTAGTTCAAGTCTCAAAATCTTCAGAGAACACAACACCAGTTAAATTTACATCCCAAATCCCTCAGCAGCTTCAGCAACAGTGGACACCTCCAATTCTGAAGTAGTAGGAGACTCAGACCCCTCTTCAGATTTCTTGTAATGACCTTGTAAAAATTCTGCCAGTTGGTTGATTTCAAAAAATATTTAAGTTTTCTCCTTGTACCGAATCTACACCTTTGCTGGTGCGAATAGCTGGAATTGAGCTCCCAGCTCTAGAACATCTTGTCCTTACAACAAAAACTTGTGCCTTCATTGTTGTGTCAAGTATGCAAAATCAGGAAAAATATAGAATTTATTCCCTTTATATAGCAACTTATCTTTTATTCTAGAAAGATTCATAATGTGGTCCCTGCCTGATTCAAAAGCCAGTGAGAAAAAAATGGTGACTTTATTCTCAGTGTCCCGTGTTGAGGTTTTCAAATCTGCATTTCTGAGCTCTCTAAATGCTTCAATCACAAAGGGAAGATTTTTGTCTTTTATGTTTTTATTCTATCTGGTTTATAATGTTTATGATGTCTGTTATTGTTATATGTGTGTTTGTTTGCAAAACCTTAATCCTGAGAACATTCCAAGGAAAATGATAGCCCAAACTGAGCTTTAACTCACTTACAATGGGGTCCACATTCATACATAACAAGAATATAAAAAAAATTCAATAAATACATGGCATAAAAATACACAGATTATATAAACTGACAAGAAAGACATATGCATTCGCATACAATCATACAAATGGTTAAAGCTATAAGAATACAAAAATGTATCAACAACAATAGCAAGTTTTTGGCTGTACAAACTCTTGAAACTGCCAACTTTGAATCCTATTCCATGGGACAACTGCCTTTGGTCTCACATAGTCTGGCAACCCATTCCAAATTCTTGGTCCACAGGCAACTATAATGGAATTTCCCCTTACTGTTCTCATTTTAGGAATCGCAAGTTCTAAATTTTGTGCTGTTATGGAGTGGTGTAATGAATTATAAACTCTGACAGTATATTTTGTATAGATTTTTTGACACAGTAGTGTATTTAGAGACTGGATAGTTTGGTAGGGTTTATGGGAATGGAAGCTCTAGTGACCCAGCCAATGAGATAGTTGGTTTTTAGGGTGACATCACAATGATGTAATTTGAATGCTGTATTTAAACTGCCATCACATTAACCTTTGAGAAAGGATGCTGATTACATCTGAAATGCATCAGATGTTATGATTTTTTATGCTTCTGTAATAAAATAAATCTTTTAACATGAGACCTATGCCCTTGCAAATTTATTAGAGGTTGGTGAGTGCTAGACTTTTTTTGCTGAAGTTTATAGAATTCCGTACTGAGACTGACATGAACTGGAACTGATTTTTGTCATAATGACTTTATTGCTGTCTCTACTTCCTCTAAACATATAGGTTTAACAAGGCCCTTCTGTTCATTTGCAGTTAATAAGTCAGCAAAGGAATTCTGTATAAAATCTCCTATACTACCAGTTGTCAGTACTCAGGTACCTAAAAAGGATTTTAACAGGCTGAGAAAAATCCTGTTGCCCAGCAGCCTGGGACAATGGAAAACCCTGTCCAGGCAACCAACTTTTATTACTTAAATGTCTGCTGGACAACCACAATGTTAAAATGTTATTTTTGGCAGTCTGGTCATGTGCCAAATTGTCCAGCCTAGTACATGCATGACTGCTGAAATGCACTTTTTTTTAGGCAGCCACAAACTTTGGGGGGTGAGAAGCACAGTCATCAGGAACATAGGAGCCCAGAAAGGTCAGCTGACCAGGAATAGCAAAACTCCTCCCTTGTTCTGGCACTGATGGATGGCTCAGGCATCCTGTGGGACAGGAGGAGGGGGTTGGAGCCAAGAGGATGTGCTGCTATTAGCACCATCTTGCACTTTTCAGTTTCCTCTTCTTTGCTTCCTGAGACTGGTGCCAATTTGATCCTTCAGATATTCCCTCCTCCCACCACAACAAGTCAAGCTGGCAGTGTTGGACTAAGGCTGAATCAGGGAGCCATGTGGCTGGTAGGATTCATATGCAGAGCTACCCAGAGTGCCTCTGTCACCTCAGATAGATGGACCCTCAACACCAGGCAGAAAAAGGAGCAGCTCAGAGAATAAGCAGAGATCCACCCGACCTGACATACAACATGGATGGATCCAGGGAAGACAGACAGGTATGTTTCCTTAACTGGCTACAGCCTCAGCTGGCCTGGGGGAGAGAGAGAGAGAGAGAGAGAGTGCAAGAGTGTGATTCCCCCAGGGTGTGTGCACCACCACACTTTCAACCCAACCGTCAGATGAATCCTCCTCAGCTGCTGAGCTCACTAAATTTAAGCTCCAAGAAGAGTCCGGTGTATATGTATTATAATAGCATGGTAGCCTTTATAGTTAGAGTTGAGTAGGCAGTTTATTGTTAAACCCCACATTTTGCACTTTAATAACTTTGCAACCATTCAATGTATTTGCACGGAATGTGATATGTGAGGTTCCCTGGTGTAGATCTCTTGACATACCAAGTATTGTTTTGATCAGATGTGCGGATTTTGCACAGTGCATAGTGAAAAAAGTGTGTTTTTTGCCTTTTTTTTGCCCATTTTTCTTGATTTTACCTGCTCATGCTGTGGCCACACTGATTAGAAAGAAACTGCCCCAAGGAACACTTCAGTGTTAGTTTGGTGAAAACATATTAATCCATTCCAAAGTTATTACATTTTGAAACTTCGGACACTGAGCATGCTCAGTTCAGTCTTCTGGATAGCTGCACAGTTGCAAACAAGAATTCGACCCCACGAATGTGAATTTTGACAGCTCACAAATGAGGATTCGTTAAATCCCTGTTCATATGAAAACTATCCCCATTCACAAGCTGCCATCTTGTTTTGTTTTTTACAAAACACAAAATGTAGCTTGCCCCATGGATGTTTTCTGAGGAAATTGGAGCATGGGTTTTATGCAAGGTAATGCCCTCTGCAAACCCATTCCTTCAGTTTGGCTTACTTTCTTCAAAAATGACAATGTTTTATTCTGAAAATCCTTTTTCATAACTCACTTCCGATCCTTGTTCGTGAGGTGTCAAAATCCCGTTTGAGAGCCAACCCTTGTTTGTGAACTGACAAAATCCTTGTTTTTGAGAGGATGACTAGATGGCCATATCTCGCAAAGAAAGATCAGCTTACGAGCAGGGATTTTAACACCTCATGAACAAGGATTCGGCTGCAAACAGGGATTTTGATACCACATGAATAAGGACTATAAAAACAAATCCTTGTTCATGAGGTGTCAAAATCCCTGTTTGTGAGGTGTCAAAATCCTTGTTCATGAGAAATCCTTGTTCGTGAGCTGTCAAAATCCTTGTTCATGAAGGGATGACCAGATGGCCGAATCTTGCAAACAAGAATTTCTCATGAACAAGGATTCTGACAGCTCATGAACGGGGATTTGACTTGCGGACAGGGATTTTGACAGCTCACAAAAAAGGATTATAAAAACAATCCTTATTCATGAGCTGTTAAAATCCCTGTTCATTAGGTGTCAAAATCCCCATTCATAAAAAATCCTTGTTTGTGAGATGTCAAAATTATTGTTCATGAGGTGGACAACCAGATGACCAAAGAAATCCTTGTTCATGAGCTGTCAAAATCCTTGTTCGTGAGCTGTCAAAATCCTTGTTCATGAGAGGACAACCAGATGGCCATATCTTGTGAACAAGGATCAGCTTGCAAACAGGGATTTTGACACTTCATGAACAAGGATTTGGCTTGCGAATGGGGATTTTGACAGCTCAAGAACTAGGATTTCTAAAGGTTGCTGTTTCTTTGTCAGTTCACAACAAAGAAATGGTTAGGACTTTTGGCTTGAAATTTGCAGGGTACACAGAAGGTGTTCCACAGATATGACTTATCCTGGTTTGGTGTAAAAATGTGCAGTGGTTCCATAGTTATGGCATTATGAAGTTGAGAAGTTTCCTATAGGATGACATTGTGGTGATCATGGCTCCTTTCAGTGCTTACAGTTTGACATACGGATTTATCGCTAAGCACAGCTTAATGTACCTTATGCATGCATGCAGGTTATGACTCCATGATTACAACTGCAGTGAAGTTTTTTCCACAGTTGGTATGGTTAGTGAGATATTACACCATTTACAGCACAAGGCTTACTTGGAATATGTCTACACCTGCACTACATCACTACAATTAAAGGCAGGAGGGACTGCAGGGCCCTCATATGGATATGATTATGCAGTAATGTAGCTGGTAGGCCATTGCTCCTCAAACCATGTAAGGGTAAGTTTGCACTTTATCAAAAAGTAAGGAAATTCATTGCAAAAAACTTCATTAATGCATTAGATAGGGTTGAAGTGACAAAAGAATGGAAATGAGGCATTAGGGTTGACACCCTAACCCCCCATGCCACCCCACCCCAACCTCCAAAGACCAGCAATTGACGGTGTATGCCTTATGGTCATTGGGCCTAACTCTCAGCAGGGGAAAAGATCAACTGTCTGCAAGGACACATGCTAAATCTCATGTAAATTGCAGGAAAAGTTGCAAAGTTATTATTGCACAAAGTGAAACAATCGAAGCAAAACTTTGACAGAACATTCAGATGTAAACATTTTGGGACTGCATATCTTCAAATATGAATATGTTATCTAACTGGAATTTGGAAAGTCAAAAAAACACTAATGTCTAAAGGCAAATGCCAAATTTTATATAAATTGCAGAAACAGCTATGAAGTAATTATTGTCACTAGTCTGTTAGGGCACATGACAAATTTCATATAAATTGCAAGAACAGCTTGAAGTTATTAATGCACAAATGGAAAACAAGCCCCATTCCGGCTTGTTACTTGAGGCAACCTTGTCCAACCATGATAATTTCAAGCCAAAATTCCAAATGGTGTGGCCACAGTGTGATGGGCAAAAAGTGGCAAAACAAAATGAAAAAAAAAAAAAAATTTTTTCACTACGCGCTGCACAAAAAGCACACAGCTGACTGAAACAAACTTGGCACATCAGATCTCCCCATGGCACAGCGCATACCAAACTTCATGCAGATCTGTTGAATGGTTGCAAAGTTATTAAGGTGCAAAATGTGGGGTTTAACATTAAACTGCCTACTCAAACCTAACTATAGGGGCACGACCGCACTCCTATAATATATATATATTCAATGTGATTTGCACATTTTGGGACACTATATCTCCATGTCCTCACATGCAAGTTAAACAAAACTTACAACTTCATGAGATATCTGCTTCATGATGGGGCAAGGCAGATTCCGTGCATATCACCTGAATCAAAGTTTGTGTAAATTGCAGGAACAGCTGTGAAGTTATTATTGCACAAAGTGAAACAATCAGAGCAAGACTCTGACAAAACAGCCAGATGTAAACACATTTGGGACTGCTTATCTCTAGATCTGCACTCTCTATCAAACTGAAACTTGGCTGTGCAAAGTCCAATTGTCTTTAAAGGCACATGCCAAATTTCATGTATATTGCTGGAAGAGCTGCAAAGTTATTATTGCACAAAGTGAAACAATCGAGGCAAGATTTGACAACATATCCAGATGTACACATTTTGGGACTGCATATCACCAGTTGTGCACATTCTATGTAACTAAATCTTGGAATGTCTAGAGACCACTAGTCTGTAAGGGCCCATGCCAAACTGCATTTGAATTGAGAAGTTATTAGTGCACAATTAAACAATTGGAGCAATATTTTCACAAAACATCCAGATATACACATTTTGGGAACTGCATATGTCCAGATATGCACATTCCATCTAACTGAAACTTGGTTCTTGTAAAGTACATATGTCTGTAAGAGCACATGCTTAATTTCATGTACATTGCCAGAACAGCCGTGAAGTTATCAAAGGAGAAATAGAAACAATCAAAACAAACATTTTCAAAAAAATATCCAGAAGTACACATTTTGGGACTGCATAGCTCCAGATGTTCACATCCTATCTAACTGAATCTTGGCATGTGAAGGGACCACTCATCTCTGAGGGGTACATGCCAAATGTCAAGCAAATTGCAAGAACAGCTGTGCAGTTATTAATGCACAAAGGGAGAACAATCCCCATTTATGAGCTGTCAAAATCACCATTCGTGAGTGGTCAAAATCCCTGTTTGTGAGCCAAATCCTCTTTTGCAAAACATACATATATTCCCAAGACAGAACGGAGCATGCTCAGAACCCAAAATTTCAAAAATGAATACGTTTGTAACAGATTACTATTTTTTCACCAAACCAGTTTTGGCTTGTATTGTGGGGCAACCTCTTTCCACCCTGAAAATCTCAGCATAAAATTTCAAATGGTGTGGATGGAGCAGCAAGTGAGAAATTTAGTGTTTTGGTGACCACTAGTGGTCAAACTGTATAACCTGCTGGTGAAAAAGTGAGTTTAACATTAAACTGCTTACTCAGCCCTAACTATAGGGGCACAACTGCACCCCTATAAAACATATAAAAAGTGATTTGCACATTTTGGAACACTGCAACTCCATGCCCTCACATGCAAGTGAAACAAAACTTACAACTTCATGAGATGTCTGCTTCATGATGGGGCATGGCAAATTCTAGGCATATTACCTGAACCAAATTTCATGAAAATTGCAGGAAAAGCTGCAAAGTTATTATTGCACAAAGTTAAACAATCAAAGCAGGAATCTGACAAAACATCCAGATGTACACAATTGTGGACTCCATCTCTCCAGCTGTGCACATTCTAGCTTATTAAACCGTGGCAAGTCAAGAGACTTCTAGTCTATAAGGTCACATACCAAATCGCATGTATATTGCAGGAATAACTGAAAAGTTATCAATGCACAAAGTGAAACAATTGGAGCAAGAATTTCACAAAACATCCAGATGTACACAGTTTGGGAATTCATATCTTCGGACATGCACATTCCGTCTTACTCAGACTCAGCTTCTCAAAAGCACATAAGATTGTAAGGGAACATGCTAAATTTCATATACATTGCAGGAAGAGCTGTGAATTTATTACTGCACAAAGTGAAACAATTGAAGCAAGAATTTGCAAATGAAATACAGATGTACACATTCTGGGACTGCATATCTCCAGATGTGCATGTCCTAGCTAACTGAATCTTTGCATGTCAAGCGACCACCACACTGTGAGGGCACATGCCTTATTTCATGTAAATTGCTAGAACAGCTCTGAAGTTTTTAACGCACAAAGGAAAAACAATCCCCATTCGTGAGCTATCAAAATCCCCATTCATGAGCAGTCAAAATCCTTGTTCATGAGCTAGAACCTCTTTCACAAAACATACATATATTCCAAAGACTGAACTGAGCAAGTGCAGAATCTGACATTTTAAATTAATATTTTTTCACCAGACTAATGGCTTGTTCATTGGGGCAACCTTTTTCAACCATCACAATTTCAAGCCAAAATTCCCAATGGTGTGGCTGCAGTGGGATGGGCAAAAGATCAGCAAAAAATGACAAAACAAAGTGAAAAACACTACTTTCACTATGCGCTGCACAAAAAACACACATCTAATCGAAACAAAACTTGGCACATCAGGAGCGCTCCCTCACGGGACAGTGCATAGCAAATTACATGCAAATCTGTTCAACAGTTGCAAAGTTATTAAGGTGCAAAATGTGGGGTTTAACGTTAAACTGCCTACTCAATCCTAATTATAGGGGTGCGACCGCGTACCTATAATTAATACATATATATATATATATATATATACACACACACATATATATATATATATATATATATATATATATATATATATATGGTGATTTGCACATTTTGGGACACTAAATCTCTGTGCTCTCACATGTAAGTATAATGAAACTTACAAATTCATGAGATATCTGCTTCATGATGGGGAGTGGCAAATTCTATGCATATCACCTTAACCAAATTTTATTTAAATTGCAGGAACAGCTGTGAAGTTATTATTGTACAAAATGAAACAATCAAAGCAAGATTTTGACAAAACATCCAGATATACAGATTTGGGGACTGCATATCTTCAGATTTGCAATCTATGACAAACTGAAACTTGGCAGGTAAAAAAATCCAATTATCTGTAAGGGTACATGCCAAATTTCATGTACATTGCTCGAACAGCTGTACAGTTATTATTGCACAAAGTAAAACAATCAAAGCAAGAATTTGACAAAACATCCAGAAGTACACATTTTGGGACTGTGTATCTCCAGCTGTGCAATTCTTTCTAACTGAACCTTGGAAAGTCTAAAGATCACTAGTCTGTAAGGGAAAGTGCCAAATTGCATGTGAATTGCAGGAACAGCTAAGAAGTTATTAATGCACAAAGTGAATGAATTGAAGCAAGAATTTGCAAAAAAAATCCAGATGTACACATTTTGGGACTGCATATCTCCAGATGTGCATGTTGCATCTAACTGAAAACCAGTTCATCAAAAATACACAAGGCGGAAAGGGAACATGCTAAATTTCAAGTAGGGGAGGCAGTACAGAGCAATGGTTAAAGGCTCTGAGCTGCAAATCTGGAGACCTGTGTTTGAATCCCACAGCCCCCTCTTGCATACTGTGTGACCCTGAGCAAGTCACTTAACTTATCTGTGCTCCCAGGGCACACCTGTAAACAAGCTTTCAGCTTAGTGTTCTATTCCTCGTTAAGCAATTGCAAAAAAAAAAAGTACGTTGCATCAAAAGCTGTGAAGTTATTAATGTACAAAGTGAAACAATTGAAGTGAGAATTTGCAAAAAAAATCCTGATATATGGTTCACTGTTATAATAGTGCAGCCGCAATAGCGCAGTAATTATAAGCACACACTGAATAGCGATATGCTTTAATCGTATTCTGGCAAAATAGCGAGGAAACAAAACAGCTAAAATGAGTAATTACCTCATATGCAGGACTGAGTTTGTACTGGACTGGACACCACAACACCACTGTACCATTTCCTTCCACTCTCATGGACCATTATGTGTCACATATTCACTGCCCCCTCACAAGTGATCCCAACTAACTAGTTCCACAGTTCTCCTTCCGCCTCCCTCCCCCTCCATGCTTCCTCCTCGCTCCTCACTTCCTTTCTCCCTCTACTGTTTACTCTGTGCAGCATTGGAGATCTGGAAAAGTAGAGAAATGCTGTGATTAATGCAGCAGAAAACCTTTATTAAACAAAGCAGGTAAAAATATCGCTACTTATCATATTTATCATCATGTGGAAAAATGGGAAAACAGGTTTTAACAGTTCAGTATTTGCGTAATCCATTCAATCGGTCAGTTACAATTCATTTAACTACCATCTGTAAATAAAAAAAAATGTAGGCCTGTAATTGAAAATTGTAAGCTATGCCCCTTAAATATTCCTGTCTTTGTCAAACTGAGTACTCATTCACAATTTCACATATGTGTTTTGCAAAGTCCTTGTAGTTTTTCCTTGATTCTGTGACACTACTGTTTGCAATTAGCTGCTCCATGAGTGTGGCATTGCAGTGCTGTTCCATTATTAAAAACTCAAGGAATTTTCAGATAGTAGGGTGGTGTAAGCCAACAAAATGATTGAATTTCCTTTGCCATGCTTCAACCGAGTTAATAGTGCGTGCAAATCAGAGTGCACAGAATCGTAACGATTCCACATTTTGAGCTGAAACATGAGGCGCCGTCTCCCACCTCTACCCAATGGCCTACCAAGCCAAGTGTCCTCAAAGTAGTCAATAAGAGAGGACAACAGGTCATAATTCTCAACATAAAAAGCATAAGTCAGTATGGCACCAAAGGCTGACAGAACTTCTGTCACAGGAACGTATGCCAAGGCAGGGAGATAGCAAATTTGCAGAGAAAAGTTTGGGTCAGACATATACCAAGAGCGTACTTCAGGTAAATCTTGAATTTTCCACCAAAAAAAATTGACAAAAATGGTAAAAACATTCATGCATTGTAGCAGTTGGAAAGGATAGTTTGAAAGATTTAACAGCAGCAAGCTCAAAATCGATTAAAATTGATTCAGGATTCAATGTAACACACAAACTGTGCAGCTCAGTGAAGATTTTGTTATAACTTGCAGCACCATGGTTTGCCATTAGAATGTATACTAAAGGGATCACCTTGCTGTATTTAATGACATGAAGTGTGTACAACTGAGTGAACACTGTGGGACAACATTTGAATGTCCTGTCTGCAAACCAGTGTGGAGATGCTTAAGGTGTGCTAGGTCTTTTGTTGAAAAAATCAATATTCTATCCGATGATGGCACAGAATCAAACAGTAAGAAATTTTCCTTTTGCACAGTTAGAACAGCCTCAGGAGGTAAAATAAGACAAGTAGCATCAGCAGGCTCTCCTGGTTGTTGTGCATTGACATGTCTATTTCTCCTGAGTGTTCGTTTTAGTAGTGGGACAGCGGGAAGTTGTGAAGAGACTGCTGATGTCATATGTGATATGCCTGTGGCAACATTTTGATGTGTTGTCTCACAGATCAAGATGGCTCGCTGTTTCATTTTTGCCACTGCCTCTTTCACAGCCACCACTGTGGGATCAGGTACATGATTGTTATCGCTGATCATTTTCAGTACCTTTGCCCCATTTAAATGCAGTCTAACACCACAAAACCCCTTGCCATATTGTAAACATTTCCAGTATGTCTTGGAGGACGTAATGTGCTCCCTTTGATATACAAAGCCCTCAAGAACAGTTAGGTCACTACCCTTTTGGCTTTTAACAAAGCACACATCCTTATCGAGATCCATTCTGCAACAAACAGAGCATCTAAAGGTGTGGTGAATACAGGGACATTTATTGACCCAGATCGCTGCTATTTTGGCCATTCGCTTCAAAAACAAGCTCTTTTTTGGCTGTACGCTTAACTGGCTGCGCTATTTTGTCCCACACTATTGCAGGTACACTATTTTAACTGGATACCCTGATATAGACATTTTGGGACTGCATATCTCTAGATGTGCACATCCTATCTAACTGAAACTTGCAATGTCAAGAGACCAATAGTCTGTTAGGGCACATGCCAAATCTCATGCAAATTGCAAGAATAGCTTGAAGTTATTAATGCACAAATGGAAAACAAGCCCCATTTGTGAGCTGTCAAAATCCCATTCATGAGCTGTCAAAATCCCTGTTCATGAGCCAAATCCTCTTTCGCAAAACATACCTATGTTCCAAACACTGAACTGAGCATGCTCAGAACCCAACATGTTAAACCTGAATAACTTTGGAACAGATTAATATTTTTTTCATTAAACCAATGCTGGCTTGTGACTTGGGGCAACCTTTTCCAACTCTGACAATTTCAAGCCTTATTTCCAAATGGTGTGGCTGCCGTGCGATGGGCAAAAAATGGCAAAAAAAAAGCAAAAAATCACTTTTTTCACTATGCACTGCACAAAAAACACAGATCTGAGCAAAACAAAACTTGGCAATTCAGTAGATCTCCAGCACAGGACAGCACATGTTAAATTTCATGCAACTCTCTTGAATGGTTGCAAAGCTATTAAGGTGCAAAATGTGGGGTTTAACATTAAACTGACTACTCAACCCTAACTATAGGGGTGTGACCATTCCCCTATAAAATATTTATTAAAAAAAGTTGATTTGTACATTTTGGGACACTACATCTCCAAGCCCTCACATGCAAGTGAAATGAAATGTACAACTTCATGAGATATCTACTCCATGGTGGGGCATGGCAAATTCCATGCATATCACCTGAACCAAATTTTATGTAAATTGCACAAACAGCTGTGAAGTTATTATTGCACAAAGTGAAACAATAAAGCAAGAAATTTGACAAAACATCCAGATGTACACATTTTGGGACTGCATATTTCCAGATTTGCACTCTGTGTCAAACTGAAACTTGGCAGGTGAAAAATCCAATTATCTGTAAGGGTACGTGCCAAATTTCATGTACATTGCTCGAACAGCTGCAAAGTTATTATTGCACAAAGACAAAACAATCAAAGCAAGAATTTGACAAAGCATCCAGATGTACACATTTTGGGACTTTATATCTCCAGCTGTGCAATTCTATGTAACTGAACCTTGGAAAGTCTAGAGATCACTAGTCTGTAAGGGCAAATGCCAAATTGCATGTGAATTGCAGGACAGCTGAGAAGTTATTAATGCACAAAGTGTATTTGTTTATTTAGATCTAGGATTATAGCTACCCTCTTAGCCAAGGCTATTTTGCAAAGGTTCCATGTCAGTAGTGTACATACATTTAAACATGTTAAACAAGGGCATACAACATTAAAGACAGCATACAACCATATTCATCAGTTCAGGTACGGCATCACGGTAAATAGGATACATGAATAACTCATACAAGGAATCATTTCAGAACCCTAGAAGAAATCAGGGAGGAAGGGTGAGAGGATAGGGGGGTGGCAGCTGAAAAAGAGACTAGAGCAGCTCACTGCATTGTCAAAGAACATCAGAGGGGGGTGGTTGATCTCAGTGGGGAAGGGGGGAAGTTGGGGTGGCAGTCACATGAGCGGGACACAATCGAAGCAAGAATTTGCAAAAAACATCCAGATGTACACATTTTAGGGTTGCACGTCTCCATGTGTGCATGTTGCATCTACCTGAAAACCTTTACATCAAAAGCCCTCAAGGCGGCTGAAAAGGAACATGCTAAATTTCAAGTAGGGGAATCAGTACAGCGCTGTCGTTAAAGGCTCTGAGCTGCAAATCTGGAGACCAATGTTTGAATCCCACAGCCCCCTTTTGCATATTGTTTGACCCTGAGCAAGTCACTTAACTTACCTGTGCTCCCAGGTCGCACCTGTAAACAAGCTTTCAGCTTAGTGTGCTACTCCTGGTTAAGCAATTGCAAAAAAAAGAACAAATTACTTTGCATCAAAAGCTGTGAAGTTATTAATGCACAAATGGAAACAATCGAAGCAAGAATTTGTAAAAAACATCCTGATATTGGGGCTTGCCGCTAAAAGGCAAGCCAGGTTGTCCAGTGATCCCTAACAGGAATAAGTGCATAGAAAGGGGAGGGGGAGGAAGACAGAGGGTTGGGGTAGGGACCTAGTGACATCACCAGGCAGGAAGAGGGTCAAATGACAAGGGCAAGCCAGAGCCCCAGGGATTGGCTGGGGGGGTGGAGCCCACAGGGGGGTTATGACCAGGAGTCTAGTAAGGGTATATTAGGCCAGGGCTCAGGCAGGATGACCTCTTTTGCTGGGAATTTTCAGATTTGAGAACTCAGTACATCGTTGTCAAGCATCAGATAAGGCACTTAAGGCTTTTGGGCCTAGTAGGCCATGTGGTGCATGGACTGGCAATTATGGTTGGTTTGATAAAGCATGGTAAATGGTATAGATAAAGAATAATGGAAGTTTGATGCTCAGTACTGTGCACTGTAAGGTTAAATACAAAAATAATAAAAAGAAAATGTTTGTGTGAAGGGGAGCTCGGTTTTTGGTGGGGGCTGCTTGGCTCCCCTAGAGTTTGTGAGGAGGTGTAGCCTGGGCAGGAGTAGGAGTTTGCATTGCAAGGGTGGCAGGGCTCATCACTGGTGGTTTTCAACAGTTTAGTACAAAAATTTAGCCTGGGGATAGTGCATGCAGCAAATTGTGGGGGCTCAAGCAAACGGCTGCTTTATTATGATAGTGTGGTTCGGGAGGCGCCCGAAATGCTGGGCTCATGGAACAGTTTGAGGGCCAAGCTTGTTTTGTGGTGTTTTGCTGGTGGTGTGCTGGGGAGAGAGGCCAGAAAGCTGGTGCTGCAGGTGAAGGACTCTGGGGGCTCAGGCAGCCCTGAGAAAGGGCAGAGAACCAGGTGATGGTGTTGTTTTAAAAAAAAAAGAGCCTTTAAGCAGTGTTCGGGCCTAAACTGTTGGTGTGGAGTATGGCCTCAGAGGGAGTTAGCACAGGGTGAGCATGGGCAGCAAGCAGCAAGAGAGGCTGCAGAAGTAGGCATTCTGCTGGAAGTCGCAGAAAGGGTGTGGGTGTGGAGTGCAAGGTGCAAGCGTGGGCCTAAGGTTGGTTATGGGGAACAGGAGAAATGCAGACCAGAAGGCCTGGGCAGCAAGCATGGCCACTGGTGGAGCCACGAATGCCCAGGATAAGGTCGGAGAGCCCGGGGGTTTGTTTTGGTCAGAAAATGTGATGCAGTGGAAGGCCGGAGGACCTTGGATGACAAGCAAGGGCATGGTGAGGCGCAGGCAATTTTGATGCAATGGCAGAGAGCCATGGGGCCTGGTTGTTTCATTTTGTTACATTGCAGGGAGACAAGGGGGGAGGTCTTGGGTGGCGCAGCGAGCAGGGTCAGGCCCAGAGGAAATGGAAGAAGTGTTTGCTTGGGTAAACAGCGATGGAGTTGTTTCTTTGGGCATTTAAAAAAATATATATATATAAATATATGTAATGAAAGTAAGTGGTGGGGCACAATCAGAAGGCAGAGCCACAGGAAGGCCTGGGAGGAGCAGCTGGGCATTGGAGCCACGTGGCGGCGCATACTGACGGAGCAAACTGGTCCCCCTTTTTAAGAGGGGATACAAGGGGAAGGTGGCTACATGGGAGGAGTTGCAGAAGGATGGGGGGCAGTTGTTTGGCCCACTGCGTTTTGCAGTGGTTTGGACCCACTTTGCAGGACAAGGCATGCAGAGACACGGAGAGTCATGAGACTGCTGAGCATGGCTGCTGAAGAGGAAGCAGGATGCAGCCCAAGCAAGGCCATGGCAAGGAGCGAGAGGGCTGCAGGCAATGGCAGAAGGAGGTGGGGACATGGAGAGGCGCTCCATGGTCCGACTGGTGGGGCACATGGGGGCCTACAAGGAATGTCAGGAGGGTAGCAGTAGGAGTGCCTCATGACACACATTGTGCAGGTAGCACAATAAGGCAGTTACAGGGTAATAGAACTGCCATGGGGGGGGCATGTGCACTGAGCTGGGCAGACCCGGGAAGGCAGAGGGCCCAAGGCAGATGCTAGGGGGAAACAGTGGACCATGGCTCGGGCCAAAATTAAAAAAAAAAAAAAAAGGGGGCAAAACAAGGGCTGCAATGGCTTGCTGGGAGAAAAGGTGCCTGGCATGGGGGGGGGACAAGCGGGGCTCACAGTAGCAGCGCAAGGCCTACCTGTTGGGCAAGCAGTGTGGAGAAGCAGCGGGCAACAGGCACCAGGAAGGAGGAGGGGCCAGTGACCCGGATGCAGGGAAATGGTGGCCTGGTGAAAAAAAGGAAAAAAAGATATATATATAAATATATATACAAGGTTGAACAAGTGTTTCTTTCCTCTGATTATAGTGACGTATTTGAATGCCATGACACCCAAGCGAGCTCAGATATATCGAATCATAGAAACATAGACTTTGATGACAGATAAGGACTGCTTGGTCCACCTAGTTTGCCCACTTCCCTACCTACAGGATAGGCCGCAGATCCTAGTTAACCAACAGCCTATTTCTTCCTACCCCCCCACAAGAATTACCTTATGTCTGTCCCATGCATTCTTGAATTCTCCCACAGTTGGAGACACCACAACCTCCTCAGAAAGGCTGTTCCATGCGTCCACCACCCTCCCTGTGAAAAAATACTTCCTCACATTGTCCCTGAACCGCCCCCCCACCTTTAAATTGTGTCCACTTGTTCTTACACATCTCTTTTTCTGAAAGCTGCTACCCTCTTGGACTTTGTTGATTCCACTGAGGTGCTTAAAAGTTTCTATCATTTCCCCCCCTCTCCCCTCTTTCCTCAAGGGTATACATATTAAGCTCCTTTAGTCTCTCCTCGTATGGCTTCTCTTGCAGACCCTGCACCATTTTGGTTGCCCTCCTCTGGACTGCCTCTATCCTGTCTATGTCCTTGCGGAGATGGGGTCTTCAGAACTGGACACAGTACTCCAGATGGGGTCTCACCAACTGTCTGTACAGAGGGATAACAACTTCTTGTTTTCTACTGGTGATGCCTTTCCCTATGCATCCCAGTATACCCCCAGCTCTTCCTACTGCCTTCTCACATTGCTTGCTAACCTTAAGGTCATCTGACATGATTACCCCCAGGTCCCTTTCCTTTTTAGTTGTTGTTACTACCTCCCCCCATTGTGTAATCTTCCAATGGGTTCTTGTTTCCCAGGTGCATTATTTTGCACTTCTTTGCACTGAATCCTAGCTGCCATACTTCCGACCATTCCTCCAACCTTGCAAAGTCCCTTCTCATCCTTTCCACACCTCCTTGTGTATCAACCCTGTTGCAGATCTTTGTGTCATCTGCAAAGAGGCATACTTTTTCTTCCAGTCCCTCTGCAATGTCACCTATAAAGACATTAAAAAGGACTGTACCCAGCACTGAACCTCACGGTACCCTACTAGTAACCCCTCTTTCTTCAGAGTGGACTCCATTTACAATTACTTTCTGTGTCCTGTTGTCCAGCCAATGTTTTACACAGGCTACCACCCTGGGACCCACTCCCAGGCTGGTTAATTTGACTATTAATCTTTGTGTGGGACTGTGTCAAATGCCTTGCTAAAGTCTATGTAGGCCATGTCCATAGCCCCTTCCTGGTCTACTACTTTGGTCGCCCAGTCAAAGAAATCAATTAGATTTGTCTGACATGACCTTCCTGCTGTGAACCCATGCTGCCTTGGGTCCTGTGCTCCACTGGCCTCTAGGTACTCAACTATTCTTTCCTTCAGAATGACTCCATCACTTTCCCTACAACAGGGGTCAAACTGACAGGTCTATAGTTTCCTGCCTCTGTCTTGGTCCCACTTTTGTGAAGGAGAATCATATTCGTCTTCCTTCAGTCCTCGGGTACCACACCATCCTCCCATGATTTGTTAAAAACAGTAGTCAGTAGTTTCACTAGTTCCCCCCTTAATTCTTTTAGAATTCTGGGGTGAATTCCATCAGGCCCCATTGCTTTGTCCACCTTCAGTTTTAGGAGTTCTTGCAGAACCCTTTCTTCTGTGAAAGGACTGGGATCGAGCCCCCCATCAAGAGTGCTTCTATTAATTTGATTAGGCACTTCCCCCTCCTCTTTTGTGAATACTGAGCAGAAATATTCATTCAGCATCCCTGCTTTTTCACTGTCCCCCTCTGCCCACCCACCATTCATTCTATTCAGCCTCACTGTCCCTCCCTTTGTCTTTCTACACTCTCTGATGTACCTATAAAAGGTTTTATCCCCCTTCTTAACTGAGTTGGCTATCTTTTCCTCAGTTTGGGCCTTTGCTATTCTGACTTCCCTCCTTGCTTCCTTCTGCCTTAACTGGTACAGCTCTCTGTCCTGCTCCTTCTGTGTTTCCTTATACTTCCTGAATGCTATCTTTTTGTCCCTGACTTTCCCAGCCACCTCTTTTGAGAACCATAGTGATGTTTTCTTTTGTTTTGATTTATTTATTTGGAAGAAAGGCTGCACAAAAACGGAAGGAGTGGGAGGAGCACCCAGGCAGAGGAGTCGGGGCAGGAGACCCAGGAAGGAAGCACCACACCCCGTGCCTAGCTCAGCACCCCTGCCTGCACCAGAAACAGAAAGAGGAACCCAGATGGTCATAAGGAAGACGTGGATTTGTCGGACGAAAATGGCCTAAAAGGTTACTTGGAGGGGCTACTGGGGGACATGGGCGAGAGGGGATCGAAAAGATGGAATGGGCCATTCAGGCTTTGAAGGTAAAAGGGCCAGGGGCAGAAAAGGAAGGGGGAGGCCAAGATGACAGTCAAGAAGTTATACAAAGGGCCTCCGGGATGCTCGGTCGGGGGACAACGTCCCGGTGTCAATTAAGGAGAAAATCTGGAAGGAGAATATGTGGACATATTCAGGCTGGTGGATTAGGACATGGCCATGAAATATGAGCAGAAGGAGTCGGTAAGGAAGTTGGAAATGGCAGTGGCCCTGGCAGTGGTGGGCCACAAGACAGAGGAAACAAAATACAAAGGGAAAAACATTGAGAACTGGCCAGGGGGGTTATCATATACAGCACATTGGTGCTGGAAAAACATCTGGACATCACCATCCCCTTATTGGCATACATGTCCATTATCGGAGATGCTTACAGGGCCAAGGTCGGGTATGGCTGGCTCAAGTATGATGAGGCATTCCAGAAGCAGATGGCAGCCAAAGGGGATCTGTGGTGGGACTGCACCCACTCAGAGTTGTGGGTAAGGACCCTCTCTGGGGAGGGGCCAGAGGTGAACAAGTAAGGAAGGCCACACCTAACACTGTGGTCAGGGCATGTTGGGGCTACAACAAGGCCACATTCACATGGGGCAATTGTAAGTTCCAGCTCATTTGCTCCAAGTGTGGGGGGGCACACCCAGTTGCCAATTGCTGATAGGGGGTGGACAAGGGGGGACAGCATGGAGGGCAATACCATGAGCAGTCCTTTCAGTGGGCCTGGGGAGCCAGGGCAGGAGCTGGGGGAGTGGGAACAGGGCACAGCATTTCCCTCCAGGGGATGGTGATAACAGGACAAGCAGTGGGGGTCAATGGGGTTATGGGCTGGTGTGCACCCACATCTCCCTAGTGGTTTTTGAGGAATGGACCGCAGACTACCCAAATAAGGAGGTGGCAGAGCTGCTCAGGGCAGGCTTCCAGACAGGTTTTCCATTGAGGTTTCAAGGGGGTGGTCAAGAATGTGGGCCAAGAACCTCGGGTCAGTGAAGGGAAAGAGGAAATAGTGGGTGCCACAATAGAGAAGGAAATTAGGGCAGGAAGGGTGGGTAGCCCATTGGGGGCCCCCATGTGAACATTTCTGGGTGTCCCCTTTGGGCATTGTCCCCTAGAAAGTGGCAGGTGAGTTCTGATTGATCCATCATTTATCCCACCCTGAGAAATCATCGGTAAATGAAGGCATCCCTGACCACTTTAGGGCAGTATCATATGCCTCCCTGGAACAAGCGACAGTACTAATCAGAGCTATCAAAGGGGCATGGCCGGTAAAGGCGAACATAGAATCAGCATTCCGATTGTTACCCATCTGATCCGAGGCTTGGGACCTGTTAGGGTTTCAATTCCAAGGGGGCATGTATTTCGACAATTTCATGCCCATGGGGTGCTCGGTGGTGTGTTCCACTTTTGAGGCATTTAGCACATGGGTGAAATGGGTATTTGGGACCTGGTATGGGCACAAGAGGGTGGTACACCACCTGGATGATTTTCTCCTCACCAGGGAATCCAGGGTGGAGGAGCAGGGGATGTTGCAGGATTTTGAGACTATGTGCCAACAGGTGGGTATCTCATTAGCACAGGGCAAGATGGAGAGTCCCTCATGGAAACTGGAGTTCCTGGACATAGAGGTGGATGCAGAAGAAGGATGTTTCTGGCTTCTGGGGACAAAGTAACCCACCTCAGGGGTCTACTAACCCAGGTTATGGGGAGACAGAGGGTGCCACTGGTACAAATGCAACAACTGCTGGGGCACCTTAATTTTGCCTGCAAGGTCATCAGCCCAGGAAAGGCCTTCACAAGGAGATTGGGAAGGGCAACAGGGAAGGCTCAGCTACCACACCATTGAGTGGATGTGTCGAGAGGTATATGGGAAGATTTTCAGGTATGGGAGGAGTTTCTCAACAGCTACAATGCGGTGACATCCAGGCAGGAGGAATGGGAGAAAAAATGTGGACTTGGAGCTGTTCACAGATGTGGCAGATGCCAGGGACATGAGGTATATTTTCAAGAGGATTGGATGTCAGAGCATTGGCTGGCAACATGGAAAGAAACAGGGTTGTTAAAGGATATCACATTCTTTAAACTTTTTCTGATATGAGTGACATTGGAAATATGGGGACATAGGATGCAGGGGAAGTGCATCTTGTTTTGGTGCAATAACAGAGGGGTCATGGAAGTCATTAATAGACAAGGAGAGAAGACAGAGATGATGGGCTGGCTGCTTAGGTGACTGGTGCTGCTGGGACTACAGTTGAATATACAGTATCTTTCAAAGCACAACACATTGAAGGGTTGAAGATTGAAATGGCTGACAGTTTTTCCTGTTTACTGCTTGACAGGTTTCAGGAGCTGAGGCCGCAGGTGACACCACACAGGACCAGGATCCCCGACCAGATGTGGGAGGCTGGAGCGCCACAGCCAACATGCTGTAATGGGGAACCTGGGCAGCCAACACACTGAGGGCGTATGAGGCAGGATGGGCAAAGTTTTTGACTTCAGAAGGAAGTATGGGTAGGACAGGGCTGAGCCGTCCTGGGACGAGCAGGTAAGGAGGTTCATGGTGGAAATGTAGGAGGAAGGGAAGGCCCTCATCATGATGGTCGTGCACTTAGCTGGCATCAGTTGGGTGTGCCAAGACAGGAGATGGCCTGATGTAGGAGCCAGCAGGACAATAAAATGTATGGTGTCAGGTTGGCCGAGGGGCAAAGCAGCCAGGGTGGATGGAAGGCAATCCATAAGAGGGGAGTTACTGGTAAGGGTCTTGCGGGCCACCCAGAAGGTATGTACATTGGCCCAAGAAGGGATATTATTCCAAGCCCTGTTTGCAGTTATGGCTGCAGGGGCATTCCGGGTTGGGGAGATGGTGGCATCCAGGAAGGAGGCCACCGGACAGGCATTGCAACTTGAGGATGTATTATGTGGACACAACAGGGTGGTCATTACCCTGATCAGGTCTAAGACAGACCAAAGGGGAAAGGGGGCCCATTTAGCACTACTAAGGAAACCACAGTTGGCCAGCTGTGCTGTAAGTGCATTGGAGGAGTACAGGAGGGCTCGTGGGGTGGGGAATGCTGTTCAGACATGGGGATGGCTCCACAGTCATGGAGTTTCAAGTAGAGACAGTTCTCAAGAGGGCCCTGGCATTCCTGGGAGATTATCCAAACAAGTTTGCCCCACATTCATTCAGGATTGGGGCAGCCATGGAGGCAGCAGAAAGTAGTGCTGCAGTGGTGGAGGTACAAAAGGTGGGGCACTGGAGGTCCAGTTGCTACAAGAGGTACATGAGAAAATCACAGCAGCAACTCACACTATATTTTTGTTTCCATGGCAGGTTCCAAGAGGAAAATCTGGATAGTGGGGCACTCCTTCATATATTGGGCTGAAAGGTTTGTGGTTGCCACCTCCAGAGAAGTGGACCTGAGATATAACACCGGGCACACCAGGGCGCTATGGAAAGGCATCATGGGGATGAGGTGGGTGAAGCTAATGCCTTTGATGGAGGAATTAAAAATGCAATGGGGCACCATGGACTGCATTATTATACACCTGGGGGGGCAATAATTTAGGGGTCCTGCCATGGGCTGCTTGGGGCAGAGCATCATGGGAGACTTGGAGAAGCTGAGAGTTTGGTTGCCGAGGGTGACAATCGGCTGGTCCAACATCACTTCCTGGAGGGTCTGGAAAGGGTTAAAGTCATCTGGTTGATCAAGAATGTCAGGAAGCATCTAAACAGGAGGGTGGCCAGGGTGGTAACAGAGATGGGTGGTGCACCTGCAGCCCAGAGACATCTCTTTCAACCAGCCAGCGGTGTACATGTCAGACAGCATCCACCTGTTGGAGTTTGGGATGTGTCTGTTCCTGCGACCTATAGGGGAACTAATCAACCAGATAGCCAAGAAAGGGTTTAGATACTAGTCCACAAGGGGGGAGCCCCTCCATCCATCGCAAGTTGGAGGAGGGGCAGTGGAAGAAAGAAAAAGGGTGAGTGAGAAGAAAGGGGGAAGGGGAGGATACATGGGCTGGGGACAAAGAACCCAGACGTGGTGGTAAAGTGGGGAGGGGGATAGGTCCAGGCACCAGATTCAGAAGTGTCTGGGTCTGGAGGGTGAAAGCCCAGGTAAGTGGATCCAGCCTGGTTCTGGCGTGAAGGAGGGGGATGGATTCACAGTCCGGGCCCCGAGAGCAAGATGGAAGAAATAACCAGAAAAAAGACGGAGGCCAGAACCAGAAAAATTTGGAAGAAATTGATATAGAAATTGAATTGTGAATTCAAACTTATATGTTTTGTAAATATAGTATTTTGTGCCATGAATAAATTTGCCAATGAGCAACCAACAAGTTAAAGCTGTATAGTGTTCATCATTCCTGGGAGGATTCAGAGGACAAATACATTTTAGGACTGAATATCTTCAGATGAAACTTGCAAAGTCAAGAGACCTCTAGTCTGTTAGGGAACATGCCAAATTTCATGTAAATTGCAAGAACAGATTGAAGTTATTAATACACAAATGGAAAACAAGCCCCATTTGTGAGCTGTCGAAATCCCTGTTCATGAGCCAAATCCTCTTTCACAAAACATACACATATTCCAAACACTGAACTGATCATGCTCAGAACCCAAAATGTTAAACCTGAATAACTTTGGAACAGATTAATATTTTTTCACCAAACCAACATGGGCTTGTTTCTTGGGGTAACCTTTTCCAAACATGAACAATTTCAATCCAAAATTCCAAATAGTGTGTCCACCATGCAATGGGCAAAAAATCAGCAAAAACTGGCAAAAAAAAGGAAGAAGCACACTTTTTGCACCATGCACTGCATGAAAAGCACAGATTTGAGCAAAACAAAACTTGGCAGTTCACTAGATCTCCACCACGGGACAGCATATGCCAAATTTCATGCACCTCTCTTGAATGGTTGCAAAATGTGGGTTTTAACATTAAACTGACTACTCAACCCTAACTATAGGGGTGCAATTGCAGCCCTATAAAATATTAATTAAAAAAGTTGATTTGCACATTTTGGGACACTATATCTTCATGCCCTCACATGCAAGTGAAACAAAACATAGAGCTTAGATATCTGCTCCATGGTGGGGCATGGCAAATTCCATGCATATCACCTGAACCAAATTTTATGTAAATTATGTGAACAGCTGTGAAGTTATTATTGCACAAAGTGAAACAATCAAAGCAAGAATTTGACAAAACATCCAGATCTACAAATTTTGGGTCTGCATATCTCCAGATTTGCACTCTCTACCAAACTGAAACTTGGCAGTGAAAAGACCAATTGTCTGTAAGGGTACATACCATTTTTCATGTGCATTGCTAGAACAGTTGCAAAGTTATTATGGCACAAAGTGAAACAATCAAAGCAAAAATTTGACAAAACACTCAGATGTAAACATTTTGGGACTGTATATCTTCAGTTGTCCACACTCTATCTAACTAAACCATGGCACATCAAGAAAACACTAGCCTGTAAGTGCATTTGTCAAATTATATGTGTATTGCAGGAACAACTGAGAAGTTATTAATGCACAGACTGAAACAAACGGAGCAAGAATTTCACAAAACATCCAGATGTGAACATTTTAGGACTGCATATCTCCAGATGTGCACATCCTATGTAATTGACACATTGCGCGTCAAGCGACCACTACACTGTGAGGGCACGTGCCATATTTCATGTAAATTGCAAGAACAGCTGTGAAGTTTTTAATGCACAAAGGGAAAACAATCCCCATTCATGAGCTGTCAAAATCCCTGTTCGTGTGCTAGATCCTTTCACAAAACATACATATATTCCAAAGACTGAACTGAACATGTGCAGAATCTGACATTTTAAAACTGAATAACTTTGGAACTGATTAATATTTGTTCACCAAACCAATGCTGGCTTGTTCATAGGGGCAACCTTTTCTAACCCTGACAATGTCAAGCCAAAATTCCAAATGGTGTGGACAAAAAATCAGCAAAAAATGACAAAACAAAGTGAAAAACAGACTTTTTTCACTATGCGCTGCACGAGAAGCACACAGCCAATTGAAACAAAATTTAGCACATCAAGCGATCTCTCCCACAGAAGGGTACATACCAAATTGCTTGCATATCTATTGAACGTTTGCAAAGTTATTAACATTCAAAATTTGGGGTTTAACATTAAACTGCCTACTCAACCCATGCATATCACCTCAATTAAATTTTATGTAAAGGGATGGAACAGCTGTGAAGTTATTATTGCACAAAGTGAAACAATCAAAGCAAGAATTTGACAAAACATCCACATGATCACATTTTGGGACTGTAGATCTGCCTATGTGCACCCTTTATCTAAGCAGAATTTTGCAAGGAAAAAGACATATTATGTGGAAGGGCAGATGCCAAATTTCATGTAAATTACAGTGACAGCTGCAAAGTTATTATTGCACAAAGTGAAACATCTCCAGCTGTGCACACTCTAACTAAACCTTGGCACATCTAGGGAACACTAGTCTGTAAGGGCATTTGCCAAATTGCTTGTGTATTAGAGGAACAACTGAGAAGTTATTAACGCACAAACTGAAACAATCGGAGCAAGAATTTCACAAAACATCCAGAGGTACATATTTTGGGACTACATATCCCCAGATGTTCACCTCCTATCTAGTTGAAACTTTGCAAGTCAAGCAACCACTAAACGGTGAGGTCACATGCCAAATTTCATGAAAATTGCAAAAACAGCTACAACTTACAACTTCATGGCATGTCTGCTTCATAATGGGGCATGGCAAATTCCATGCATATCATCTGAACAAAAATTTATGTACAGTAAATTGCAGGAATGGCTGTACAGTTATTATTGCACAAATTGAAACAATTAAAACAAGAATTTGACAAAACATCCAGATATACACATTGTGGGACAGCATATCTCCAGATTTGCACTCTGTGTCAAACTGTCAAACTGAAACTTGGCAGGTGAAAAATCAAAGTATCTGTAATGGTACATGCAAAATTTATTGTACTTTGCTTGAACAGCTGCAAAATTATTATTGCACAAAGTGAAACAATCGAAGCAAGAATTTGACACATCCAGATGTACACATTTTTGAATTGTATATCTCCAGCTGTGCAAGTCTATCTAACTGAACCTTGGAGAGTCTAGAGCTCACTAGTCTGTAAGGCACGTGCCAAATTGCAGATGAATTACAGGAACAGCTGAGAAGTTATTAATGCACAGTGATACAATCAAAGCAAGAATTTATAAAAAACATCCAGATGTACGCATTTTGGAACTGCATATCTCCAGATATGCAAATCCCATCTAACTGAGACTCAGCTCCTCAAACGTACATGTGTCTGTAAGGGTACTTGCTACATTTCATGTACATTACCAGAACAGCTGTGAAGTTATTAATGCACAAAGAGAAACAATTGAAGTAAGAATTTGTAAAAAATAACCAGATCTACAAATTTTGGGACTGCATATCTCCAGATGTTCATGTCCTATCTAACTGAATCTTGGCATGTTAAGGGACCACTGGTCAGTGAGGGGCACATGCCAAATGTCATGTAAACTGCAAGAACAGCTGTGAAGTTATTAATGCACAAATGGAAAATAATCCCCATTTATGAGCTGTCAAAATCCCCATTCATGAGCTGTCAAAATCCCTGTTCGTGGGCCAAATCCTGTTTTGCAAAATATACATATATTCCAAAGACAGAACAAAGTATGCTCAGAAGCCAAAATTTCAAAACTGAATAACTTTATTTATTTATTTACTTATTTTTGTTAACCGGGTAAGTGTACTAGACAGAACTGCCTATTTTCAGGCATGATCCAGATGAGTACAAATCAAAGAACAGGTAAAAAACAAATACATATACAGTGTTGTACAATAGCAAATTCGAAACACTTATACAGAGGTGCAAGTTACATACTTCATAGAGGAGGTACATATCACACAGTATAATAGGAATGAAACAGACAAAAAGGCACAATATATTGTTAATAATGTAGAAAACATGACAGTGCTGTTGGTAAGTCAGCAAGGAGAAAATTCCCAGGCAGAGACAGGGAACAAAGTGCATAGCTGCAGCTGAGGAAGAGTGGTGATGGGAGGAATCAAGAGGCCACAGGGAAATTTAAGTGCAGGACAATGGTAGATTTGCATGACTTGTGAAGCTAGGGACATTTGCAAATGTCAAGTCAGGCAAGGTAATTGGAGATGCCTTTCTTGAAAGTGGGGTAGGATTTGGAGTGCCTAAGATCAAGTGAGAGAGTTCCAAAATCTGGGAGCATGGAAGAAGAAGGCAAGTTCACTCATCCTGGTCAAGCATTTTGAGACAGATAACAGAGCTAAAGACGTGGAACAGAGGGAACAAGGGCAGTCCATGGGGGTGAGCATAGCTGTGAGTGTGGAGGGGATAGAGGAACAAATAATGTTGTGAGTCAGACAACCTAATGAATAAGCCTGACGTGAGGAACGAGACAACCAGTGGAGGTCAGAGTAGAGAGTACAGTGGTGCTTAAGATGAGGAGAAGATAGCACAAATCTACAAACATTGTTTTAGGCAATGTCCCACATTTGCAAGATGCTTGCTTGTGCCATAGCGAAGACAGGCAACATGTAGTAGAGTCCAGGGAGGAGAAGGCATTGGGTGACAGAGATCCTGGTGGCAGGGGTCAGAAACTGACGGACTCAGTAAGCCAGTCCAGCTTTAGCATTGACTGATTTGCAGACAGCTTTGACATGCAGAGAAAAGTTAAGAGATGGATCCAGCATGACCCCTAGGTATTTGAAGGACTGAGTTACTTCCATAAGGGAGCCATCAAGACAAGAAACCTGGAGAGATGGAGTTGAAGTGACAGATTTCCTTTGTGACCCAAAGAGCAAAGCCTGGGTCTTTGCAGCATTTAGCACCAGGCGGTGAGGCATAAGCCAGGTTTGGATACGATGAAGATCAGAGGAGAGGTGGGAGTTAATTTCATGAATAGAGCTGGAAAAGACATAGAGAACCAAGTCATCGGCATAGAGAAAGAAGAGACTGTGGGAGACCACCAAAGGTAGGTTATTGACAAACAAAGAAAAGAACAGGGGCCCAAGTATGGAACCTCGTGGGACACCCAAATGAAGCAGGTTGGGGCAGAGAGAACTTTGTGACAGGAGACAGACTGGGAGCAGCTCCTCAGATAGCTGGCAAACCAGGCAAGTGTGGATTAGGAGGTACCAATAGAGCCTAGTTGATGCAGGAGCAGGTTGTGGTTAACCAAGTCAAACGTCTTTGACATGTCAAAAAAAAAACAGCCCCAGTAAGCTGGCCTTGGTCCATAGCAGATTTGATGTCACTGGTGAATTGCACTAAGGCTGTCATGATGCTGTGGTTTGGCCTAAAAGTCATGCTGAGCAGGAGACTGCAGGTTAAAGTTGGTAATGAAGTGAGACACCTGCCGACGGATAAGCTTCTCCAGGAGTTTACTGAGGGTCGGCCGGAACACAATAGGATGGTAGTTTGTAAGGTTTTTTGGATCACCCTTTTGAAGACTGGGATAACCCTGGCATTTTTCCAGGAGAGGGGCACAGTACCCGAGCTAATGGAGAGGTTGAACAATCACATGATGGGGGTGGCAAGAAGAGATGCACCTAATTTGAGGATTCTGGGTTCCAGTCATCAGGGCCTGCGCTGCCGTGGGGAGACATCATGTTAAGAGCTCGTAGGACATCCAGCCTAGAGACTGCATGTAGAATCAGGGAAGGATGGGATGGGGGAGGTTGGGGGGAGGTGTGGCGAAGGGGGGACCATCAGCATCTAAACTAGGAAGGGCAGTAAAGAGTGAGCTGAAAGCATTAGCAATGGTGTTAATGTTGTTACAGGAGATGTTAATTATTAGAAAGTTGTGGGGGGGTTTGGGAAGTGGAGTGTCCCATTATGTTGTTTATTTGTGCCAAGTACCTTTTTGGGTTCCTAGAGGAGGCATGAAGAAGGCCTCTGTAGTAATTGCTTTTGGCAGTCTGTAGCGCTTTCTTACAAGAGTTACGAAGGGAGCGATATACAATGAAGTCAAACAGCAGGGAAGAGGTTTTCCATGTGGTCCAGAGTTTGTTCCATGCTTTACGCGTACGTAGAAGAGGGCTAGTTAATCATATGGTAGGCAGGCCCAGTACCCTATGCCAAATGGAAGGAATGTGCTTGGACTGCAAGGAGTGCAGCGAACTGTGGAATGGATTAATATTTTTTCACCAAACCAATGCTGGCTGGTTCCTTGGAGCAACCTTTTTCAACCCTAACAATTTGAATCCAGCATTCCAAATGGTGCAGCCACAGTGAGATGTGCAAAAAAATCAGCAAAAAATGGCAAAAAAAAGGAGCAAAAACACACTTTCTTCACTATACACTGCACGAAAAGCACACATCCAATTCAAACAAAACTTGGTATGTCAGGGGATCCCCCCCCCCCGGACAGTGCAAACCAAATGTCATTCAAATCTGTTGAATGGTTAAAAATTATTAAGGTGCAAAATTTGTCATTTAACATTAAACTGCCTACTCAACTCCTAACTATAGGGGCACAACGCATTTCATAATATGTATAGATATATATATATATATATATATATATATATATATATATATATAAAATGGGGCGGTAAAATCATAGAAATTCCACTAACATGATTGGATAGAATGCATCACATGACCGTGCATTATTTCCCAATGACCACACACCTCCCAGTGCGACCGCATGCCTGAACTACTTTTTATCCTCCAAAACCTTCTCACCAGTACTCACATCATTCCACATCTACCACAGATAGTCACCCACAAGCCAAAGTTCAAACTAACACTGACTAGAAAAAAAAAGAGCTTTGTATTCCTATTTCTTTTCAGTTGCTATTCTTACAATAAAGCCGTCCTCTTTACAGGGAGGAAAACGACTGGGGACCACTTTCACTTTTATTAGTCACATGTAGTGTGACCGAGCGTGGTCAGATACACTACCTAATAACCACCCAGACACTGAAAGCATGTCCCTCAGTGTGAAGAAGTAAAGTAACTATATTTTACCTTAGTTTTATTCAGAATTGTTTAAAAGAAGTAGACAGCTCAAGCGAGTTGCAGACAGGACTTTCAGTTTATCACTGGCGTGTAGTGTGACGGCGTGGTGAAAAGTGACATGTAATGTGCAGCCAAACAGTGAAAGTAAGTGACACTCTGGTAGAAAAGCAAAGAAACTCTGCATTTGAGCTTATTTCAATTTAAAACCATGAAAAGCTGCGGTAGAAGCAGTGAGACTAGCACAGGCCGAAGTGTTGGCGTCGGGAGCGCAATGCAGGGCAGTGTTGTTCTAGCAACGGTTGCCGGCAGCGCATCTGCACTGCATTCGATACTCTGGCGCTGCCTCGGTGCTGTGGTCTCGACTGCTTCACCGCGGCAGCATGGTTTCTGAAATAACTCAAATGACGAGTTCTTCTTTTCTACAATATCGCTTGCTTCACTGTTCAACTGCACATTTCTGCGCTGGAATCATCGATGATAAACAATCCCCTGTCTTTCTCACTAACCTCAACTCGCTCCTTCTTTTACACAAATCTAAATAAAATAAAGCAAAATGCAGTCCTTCTTTTTACAAATCCAAATAAAAATAAGCAAAATGCAGCAAACCTTTTTTTTTTTTTTTTTTTTTTTTTAATTCTTATGCCACACAGGGACTACTTTTGTTCTCCCACAAAAACATTTATTTCCATTTTATAAGATAGATAATTCAATTTAGTGTGTCGCGCTCTGATATATGCACGCCTTTGGGTGGTTGAACACACCAAGGCGCATGATATCAGAGCACAACTGCACACCCTAGAGTGGATTATCTATTACATATATATATATATATATATATATATATACATACTTATATATATTATCGTAGAACGGTAGTGCTACCATAGTTGGGTTGAGGAGCCATTTACATGTTAAACCTGAAATTTTGCACCTTAATAACTTTACAACCATTTGACAGATTTGCCTGAAATTTGGAATACACAATCAAAACCCATACACCTTGGATCTGCCAATTTTGTACCAGTCGGATATACAGCTGCGGAGCTAATGGCCTTGATCTGCATATGCGTTTTAAGCTTTTTTTGAAATTCTAAGGTCGCACCTACAGGACATGATCGACCAGTCCAAAATCTTCTGGGAACATGCGGCCGGGGTCCTCAGTGTGCCTTTTGAAGATTTTGTGAAAAAATATTAAATGGTTCAAAAGTTATTCAAAAAACAAGTTCCCATTATAAATCAATGGGAAATGTTAACAAAAAGTTCGATAGCGTCGCAAATCACAAATGTCCCTTTTACTGTCACAAATCCTCCATTTTGTTTTCAGTTAGTGATCAGAAAAATGCTTGGCATTTAAAATTGGGACCCTCTAGCAACCTAATTATTTTTGTATTCGCTTAGTCGGACCCTGAGGATGCTAGGCATGTCTTTATTTTGGGATAAAACACCTTAGAAATATGTTTTTCACGTTTCTGGAAAAAGTAATTTCGCAAAGTAGTGTCGAACGTACGACACTGTTAAATGAATTTGTGAAAGCTTTCTCAAAGTTCGACAGTACTTTTCCAGGGTGTGTGACAATAACAGCAATTCTTTGGCACTGTGCTGCAAAAGAACAGTTTGGTGTTTTGGGCTGAAATTTGGAGGGAATGCAGCCAAGACATCACAGATGTGCCTTTCACTGGTCTGGTAAAAAAATATTACTCGACGGCCAAGTGACAGCACTCCAAAGTTGACAGTTTTTCCAATAGGATAACATTATGGCATCTGTTGCATTACAGGAATCCTTTGTCGCCCTGCTGCAAAATAACGGTTTGGTCTTTTGGGATGAAATTTAGAGGGAAGAAAGTTGACATCCCAGAGATGTGCCTTTCAGTGGTTTGGTGAAATAATATTACAGGGAGCCAAAGTTATGCCACTCCAAACTTCTCTTTTTTTCCCATGGGTAACATTACGGCTTTCGCTGTGCCTTTCAGGGCTCGTATCTCGGAAACAGTGCGAGATACGGACTTTTCATCAGAAAAACCCTTAGCCCCCTACTGGGGCTAAGTCCAAAACTAGCCAGGAAAGTTATAAATCATATGACTTTTAAATTTTTTTTCTATGTCGTACGGTTCCTGAGATATAAGCAATTTAGTATTCCAACTCTTCTGCCATTTGCATTTTCATTTTCGCTTGTGTTTATGTAACTTCACTATTTGTCTCTACAGTAGTGTTTATCTTTGTGTTTTGATTTGTGGTACCATGTGCATTAACATTTGTGTTTCTTGGTTATGTGTTGCTATGTGTGAAGACATCATGTTGTGGGAGCATGGGGCCAATCACATTTAGTATATTTCAGTACTGTTTCTGTTTCGCTTTTATGAGGTGGGACTGTGGTGGCTGAAGGGCCCCGCAGTCCTGCTGTTGTATGATATTCAGTGTTGTTACTGCTGTTTTGTTTCTGTTTTGTGAAGCGGGAGTGCGGGGGCCGAAGGGCTCCATGCTCCTGCTGCTGTATAACATTTAGTATATTTCAATACTGTTTATGTTTCTCTTTTGTGTGGTGGGAACGCGGAGCCCGAAGGGCCCCACGCTCCTGTCACTAGCACATTGTGTATTTTACAGTACTGTATATGTTTGTGTTTTGTGTGGTGGGAGCGCGGGGCCAGAAGGGCCCTGGGCTATTGTCACTGTATTCAGTATTTATCAGAATTGTTTATCTTTGTGTTTTGGTTTGTGCTACCATGTGAATTAACATTTGTGTTTGCTGGCATTGTGTTAGTATGTATAAAGACATCATATGGTGGGAGTGCGGGGCCCGTAGGGCTCCTCGCTACCGCTGTTGTATCACATTTAGTATATTTCAGTACTGTTTATGTTTGTGTTTTGAGTGATGAGACTGTGGGGGCCAAAGGGCCCCGCAGTCCCATCTTGTGTGACATTCAGTGTTTTTTAGTGCTGTTTATGTTTGTGTTTTGTGTGGGGGGTGCACGAGGCCAAAAGGGCCCCGTGCTTCTGCTGTTGTATCACATTTAGTATATTTCAGTACTGTTTATGTTTGCATTTTTGTGTGGCGGGAGTGCGGTGCCAGAAGGGCCCTGCACTCCCACTACCGTATCACATCAAGTATATTTCAGAATTGTTTATGTTTGTGTTTTGTGTGGCAGGAGCGCAGGGCCCAAAGGGCCCCACTTTCCCATCACTAATACATTTTTTATTTTACAGTACTGTATATGTTTGTGTTTTGTGTGGTGGAAGTGCGGTGTCAGAAGGGCCCTGCACTCCCACTACTGTATCACATCAAGTATATTTCAGAATTGTTTATGTTTGTGTTTTGTGTGGGGGGTGCACGAGGCCAAAAGGGCCCCGTGCTTCTGCTGTTGTATCACATTTAGTATATTTCAGTACTGTTTATGTTTGCGTTTTTGTGTGGCGGGAGTGCGGTGCCAGACGGGCCCTGCACTCCCACTACCGTATCACATCAAGTATATTTCAGAATTGTTCCTATGTTTCGTCTCGATGTCTGGAAGGTATCGTTCATTGCAGCTGTGCAGTAGCTGCTAATTACTTTTATCTGTGCAAGACTGTGTGGCTGCTTTAAACTGTGGGCTTATACTTCCTCATTACCTTGTGCCTAAAAACAGCGTGAGAGGCTGTTGTAATCTGCACCAACCTGTTGGAGCTGAGCTGCGAGAGGGGGGGCTGCCGGCTGATTGGTTGTGGGAGTGGGGAGGTACTGTTTAAGTTACAGGCGCCGCTCGCTAGCAGCGGCGTGGCGTGCCATGGAGTGTAAGCGGCGCCACTCGGAGCTGAAATCTGCTGTTTAATTGTAAGGTGGGAAGATATTATGCAAAATAGTTTGTATATGTTAAATAGTTTTATTATAAATTAGATTTATGTATGTTGCCTGCACAATTTATATGTGTTATTTGGTTTTAATTAGATATGTGTAGGGGTTCTGGTAAACGACTCTTGGGGCCTAGGATTGTTTATGGATTTTCACAGCTGCATGCGCTACGTCCTTTTATCCCCCTCCCAGTGTCTGATACTACTATCAGACGTTGTAGGGAAGTGGGGATTGAGGGGGACCATTTTGCGCATGTGCGTGGGACGATCAGGAAAATAGATCCGTGGATTGAGGTGGTTAAGTCCAGAGACGTCCTGGAATAAATAGAGCACCTAGGAGAAGTCAGAGGTGGTTGGTGCCTATTGCCAGGAGGTCACCAGGTCAAGTGGCCAGGTGACTTTTAGGGCTGCATCACCCTCAATTCCTCTGGACGGCAGTGTTGTCTGACGCCAGGTCGATCAGAAACAAGGCGGCTATTATTGCCGCTCTCGTTTCATCGGTCGACCTGGCATGTATTACAGAGACCTGGGTGGGAGATGATGCTGGCCCTGTTTTTGAGGCTGCAGTCCCTCCAGGTTATACTGTGGTTCACTGCCCCAGAGAAAATCGTAGGGGTGGCAGTGTAGCGATTTGTTTTAAATCAAATTTGGACTTCACTACTGTGCGGTGGGGAACCCGGGTTCATTTGAATGTGTGGCTGTTCGTGGAGGACTTGGCGTTGGCTGCAGGATCCTCCTCATTTATCGCCCTCCTGGGCCGATGGGGGGTTCCTGCAGGATTTTGCCGAGTTTGTTGCCGGCGAAACATTGGACTCCCCAAGATGTATTTTTCTTGGGGACTTCAATGTTTGGGCCGAGGATAAAAGCCAAAGGTGTGCCGATGAGTTACTGCAGTATATGTCCCTTTTGGGGCTGGTGCAGTCTGTTGGCATGCCTACTCATCGGGATGGCCACACATTGGACCTGGTGTTCTCACTGGGACTCGAGATCATTGATCTCGATATCGACCAAGTAGCTTGGTCTGATCATTGCACGGTGAAGTTCACATTTAGTGCTCCCGTCATAATTTCTTCCCCTTCTGAGATATTTCGTTGCCGCCCACTGAAAGATCTTACCCCTGAGGGTTATATGGCGGCAGTCGATTTATCAAGGGTGGGTGATGCATGCGCTGGAGCCATTGATATCGGGGTAGCTGCCTATAATGAGGTGCTATCTGATGCCATTGACTCCCTCGCACCTGTCCATACGACCCAGAACTTCATACCTGAGATCGCCTTGGTATGATCGTGATCTCAGGGAAATGAAGAAATTGGGTCGGAGATTTGACGTTGCTGGAGGAAATCCCGTCTGGGGCTGACAAACTGGTCCTGTGCGCATTATCGCGCATATCAGGAGGCAATTAACCAAAAGAAGACATTATTTTGTCCCGGGAGATTGCTGCTGGGAGAAGCCGACAGCCTCACTCTTCGGACTGTTGACAGAACTTCTCCACCCTTCCTGTCTTCAGCCGGAGAGTTTCCTCGAAAGGGATTGTGGAGAATTTGCTCGGTTTTTCTCAGACAGGGTGTCTGATATCCGGCGGGAGGTTTCCTCAGCCAGTAATATCATTGCTGTCAGTGGTCGTCAGTCGTGTTCAAAGAGCACTCATTCTGACTGGGGGGAGTTTAAGCCAGTGGAAGTTCATGAGGTCATTGAGATTGCGGCCAATTTGAGGTATACCTTCTGTGAACTAGACCCTGTGCCAACGCGCTTCTTGATGAGGTGCATTGACACTGTTGGCCCGGTGTTTGCTCTGATTGTCCGGTGCTCCTTGAGTCAGGGTGTCTTTCCGGATGCCTTGAAGGAGGCTCTGGTGAGACCCCTTTTAAAGAAAGCTTCTCTGGACCCGGAGATTAGGGCAAATTATCGTCCTGTCTCCAATCTTCCATTTTTGGGAAAGGTTGTTGAGAAGGTGGTATCACTTCAGTTGGGAGAGCATCTCATGACCCACGAGTTGTACGATCCCTTCCAGTCAGCTTTTCGGGCCAGGCATAGCACTGAAACTGCATTAGTTCGGGTGCAAAATGATCTCCTTAGGGCTAGAGATCGGGGGGAAAAGACAATTCTTGTCCTCCTTGACCTCTCCTCAGCATTTGATACTGTGGACCATTGTGTGTTGCTTTTCCGCCTGAGGGAGTTGTGTGGACTCACCAGTATTGTCATCAAATGGTTTGAGTCATTTCTTACCAACAGGAGGCAGCGGGTTGTGATGGGTAATTTCTCATCTACGACCTGCCTCCTTTCATGTGGAGTCCCTCAGGGTTGGTATTGGCCCCAATGTTGTTCGCAGTGTACATGCTGCCCTGGGAGATCATTAGGAGGTATGGTTTGAGTTTTCATTGCTATGCTGATGATACTCAGCTATACTATCCTTTGCACCAGGAACATCAAATGCAGTGGATGTGATGAATATCTGTCTGGCTGAGATAAATGACTGGATGTCTTCCAGCTGGCTGCGACTTAACCTAATAAGACTGAGGTACTGGTGGTGGAGTCGAACAGAGCTCGTGATGGGATGGCCTCTGATTCAGTGACTGGCATTAAGCTAGAGCTGTGTCATTGATGGCATCCCAAGGGTGCGTAATCTTGGTGTGATCTTTGACAGGAGCTTGTCCATGGAGGCTCAAATATCCTCCGTGATGCGTTCCTGTTTTTCATCTTAGGAATATCACCAGGATTAAGCCGCTTGTTCGACTCTGGACCTCCCTACTTTGGTACATGCCTTGGTCACTTGAGACTTGACTACTGTAATGCGCTCTATCTCGGGGTCTCTGGAACTTCTCTTCGCAGACTGCAGCTGGTGCAAAATGCTGCTGCCAGGCTTTTGACCGGACAAAGTAAGTTTGTCATATAACTTCAGTGTTGCTCGATTTGCACTGGCTGCCTGTCAGGTGGAGAGTTTTGTTCAGGTGGGGTTTCTCACCTATAAGACCCCACATGGAACAGGGCCCTGGTTACCTTACTGATCTACTGGTACCGTCCCACCTCTGTCGGGATCTTCGCTCTCTGGTGGTGGCCTCCTCACAGTTCCGAGATCTAGGTTGAAATCAGCGGGGATCTCTTTTGGAGTTGCTGCTCCAGCTCTCTGGAACTCGTTGCCGTTTGAAGTGAGAGAGGCCCCCACTGTAGAGGCTTTTAAGAGTGGTCTAAAGACCTTTTATTTGTGCAGGCTTTTGGGGTTTAAGTTATATGTTTGGGATTTATTTGAATGTATACAGTATGATAAACTGTAAAGGTTTTGTCTATGGCCCTTAGAGCCTTCGAGTTAGGCGTCTTTTAAATAAAGTTGACTTTGACTTTGACTTTGACTTTTGTGTGGCAGGGCACTAGAGACCACAGGGCCCAAGGACCCACTTTCCGTCACTAGCACATTTTTTTATTTTACAGTACTGTATATGTTTGTGTTTTGTGTGGTGGGAGCGTGGGGTTGGAAGGGCCCTGCACTCCCGCCGCTGTATCACATCTAGTATATTTCAGAACTGTTTATGTTTGTGTCTTGTGTGGCGGGAGCATGGGGCCTGAAGGGCCCCACGCTACTGTCACTGTATTACATTCAGTATTTTTCAGAATTGTTTATCTTTGTGTTTTGATTTGTGCTACCATGTGCATTAACATTTCTGTTTAGTGCCACTGTGTTAGTATGTGTGAAGACATCACATGGCCCCTACCCCCCGAAGCAACACTGGCACACAGAGAGACAGACACATATGGAAGTGAGGGGGACAGCCATGGTAACAGGAATAATCACAGAGTTCCTGCATGTTAAGTGAAGAGCCACAGGCAAAGATGGGTGATGCAGATCAGTTGTACACCTCCCTGATTACAGGTAAAGTGTAGTTAGCATTGTTCTCACTTGAATGACCTCAGCCAGGTAATGTCTCTTCAAACTGCAACACCAGGTACTGGATCCTCAGTAGAGACCCACAACAGAGCTGAGGGTATGGACATCAATGGTAGACATCAGTGATTTCAGGGACACTCAAGTTAGCACAGTTAGTGTTTGTGTTGGCTGAGACAGATTATACCCCCTTCCCCAAAGTTTGTACTGCATCATGAGTACCAATGCACAGCAAGACTGAGGCAAGCAACATCAATGGCACACCTCTGTAATTGTTGATACACACAACTTAGCACAGTGCTGTATCACCTTCAGTATAGTTCTGTATTGTTTAGGTTTGTGTTTTGTGTGATGGGAGCATGGGGCCTGAAGGGCCCCGAGCTCCTGTCACTAGCACATTTTTTCTTTTACAGTAATGTTTCTGTTTGTGTTTTGCATGGCAGGAGAGTGGGGCCCAAAGGGCCCCATGTTCCCGTCACTGTATTACATTCAGTATTTTTCAGAATTGTTTATCTTTGTGCTTTGATTTGTGCTACCATGTGCATTAACATTTCTATTTGGTGCCACTCTGTTAGTATGTGTGAAGACATCACGTGGTCCCTACTCCCCTGAGCAACACTGGCACACAGAGAGACAGACACATATGGAAGTAGGAGGGGAGAGCCATGGTAACAGGAACAATCACAGACCTGCTGCATGTTAAGTGAAGAGCCACAGGCAAAGAAGGGTGATGCAGATCAATTGTACAACTCCCTGATTACAGGTAAAGTGTAGTTAGCATTGTTGTCACTTGAATGGCATCAGCCAGGTAATGTCTCTTCAAACTGCAACACCAGGTACTGGATCCTCAGTAGAGACCCACAACAGAGCTGAAGGTATGGACATCAATGGTAGACATCAGTGATTTCAGGGACACTCAAGTTAGCACAGTTAGTGTTTGTGTTGGCTGAGACAGATTATACCCCCTTCCCCAAAGTTTGTACTGCATCATGAGTACCAATGCACAGCAAGAATGAGGCAAGCAACATCGATGGTACACCTCTGTAATTGCTGATACACACAACTTAGCACAGTTAGGATTTCTATGGCTTCACACAGGCAATTTCCCCACGCATACCAGTTACTGATCCTGACTGTACAGTCACAACTGCATGTCCTTAGGTAGAATGTCACACAGCTCTCTAGACCAGGCACTGCACTCTGACTGTAGACTGACAGTAAATGTAAGTGCAGTACATGGTAGTTAACATAGTTAGGAATTACAGGAGATCTGTTACTCAATGTCTGAACACCTAGCCCATATATTGCACACTGAGTTGACAGTACAGAACAGAAAAAACATGGAGGTGAACAGTGTGATGAGGGAACTGCACTTCCACAGCACTTGCTGCATCCTAAGTAAACAGCCACTGGAAAAGACAGGCAATGTACATCAGTTGTACAGCTCTCTGATTACAGGAATAGTCCAGTTAGCACAGTTGCCACTTGCATGGATTCAGGAAGGCAATGTGTCTACAAATGTGACAGTAGGTACTACATTGTAAGTGGAGATACAGAACACAAGTCAGGGAATGCACATGTTAATGCACATACACAACACAGGTGAGGGTTTGTACGTCAGTGGTACACATCACTGATTGCAGGGATACTGAAGTTACCTAAGTTAGAATTTGCATGGATTTAGCCAGCTAGAGCTGCTGCGCCACGCAAAATTTGTAATGCATTATGACTGGTTATCTATAGGAACCATAGGGGACTGAAGATCTATGGCACACCTCTGTAATTGTAGGTACAGTGAAGTTACCACAGTTAGGAGTTGCAGAAACATAGCCAGGGAATTGCAGCAGACATAGCAGTCACTGCATCCTTAGTGTATAGTCACAGCTGCATAGTGTTAGGTAGTGATGTGTGGCACCTTGCTACAGTAAGTACTACATGCTGAGTGTAGAGGCACAGGAAAAGTAAGTGCATTGCAGACTTTTTAACACTCTTAGGAATTATGGGAAGTGTGACATGAAATGTGCCACATCGTAGCCTATGTTATGGGTACTGAGTGGACAGCACAGCAACCAAAAAAAATCATGGACACATAGTTGTGGTACTATTTGTTGCAGTTGATTTGCATGCTTAATAGAAACAACAGTTATGTTGTAATGTCGTTATGCTATTTTCAGTAAAGACTCAACACAGGTGGTTATGTTTTAAAAAGATTTATTGGCAACTGGTGAAACTGAAAAAGGCCCAATTAAGACTGTATTTTTTTTACAAAATCAGTCTCACAATACAATCCTTGTATGTGTATAATCATTGCTTGGAATATACGTAAATGTGTCACATTTATAGCAACTAGATTATATGAATTGGAACAAGTATGTAATATTGTAATACAGCATAGAAAGAAGGTAGCATAAGAAGGTAATTTGTTCTATTTATTGTGATTGTGTTACAGGGTTCACATCTTGAGGTAAAGTGTCTGCTATCCCTGCAGTGTTCTCCCATCTTTTGTTGGCAGGGTTGTTATCTTCCTTCTATGCATATACCTGGTTCTTTAATAGCTGATCACTGTCTTTAATTGGGTGTTCTGTGTTTACAGTGACGTTTAAGTGTTCACTGCTCTTTGTGGGAAGAAGTGCTTTCTGACATTCCTCCTGAAATTGTGACACTCAAGCTGAACCTGTGGCTCTTCATTATATATTTGCTATTGAACTTGAAGAGACTTTGGTTAACAATATTATTTATATGCTTTAAGTAGCTGAATGTTCTAATTATGTGTCATTCATTAGTTGTGTCCTATATTAATAAAGGTATGTCAGGAGCTTCTAAACAGTGATTACACACATGAAACAGAAATGTTTAGTTGTTATTGTGTGACTAATAATGTGGATGTTCCTGGGGTGGGCAAAAAGCCATATGCTAAGTGTTCAAGTAATAGAATATTAAAAACATCTGATTTCAGTGACATTAGATTACTGGTATGTTCAGTTAAATATTTAATATGTCACTGACTAGGCGCATATGGAAAATTCCCACCCGACCCCTCAATAGAGGCGCTCATAAATATTGTCAGGAACAGGTATGAAGTGCATTGTGATCAGTAACAGTGTCTGACTTACAATTGTCAGTATTGTTAACATAGGTTAGAATTACGTGCACGACAAGTACACAAAAATGTCATATTATTAGAGGTACAAAAAACATTGTTTTCAATTGTTACATTGGTTTCTATGTTACTGCTGAACTAGTAAGTAAAAAAATGTGCATGGTATGCTGTTTTTGTCAAAGATATGGTTCATTGAACTTAATCAGTATAGTACTGTATTATATGTTAAACATTCATTAGTACTTTACTCTTATACTAATACTTTTACTAGAACAATAAAAGTGGTTAGCAACAATGACAAGGTGGAATAATAATGTAAATACTATTTACAAGTAATTGCAAAGGCATGGCAAAGTCAGTTAATAATAAGATGCCATTATTCAGTATTTACACTTGCTTCATTCAACTTGTTGCATTGTGAATAAAGATTGTTATTTTTACATATGTACAGTATCAGTATAACAAATGAAGCAGGCATAGTTCAACACTGTTGCAAGGTGAATGAATGATTTTGTTGTCTACATGTCAACAGCTATTAGACAAAAACAAGTGGTGATAGACAACTTGTGACAGACTGTACCATTTGATGAATGAGTCATGTGTTGCACCGTTATTTACGATGGTAACTGAGAACTTTTGTTTCTCTGCAGACAGTAACAGTTAGAAACTGGCAGCAACTTCTTGTTATGTATGGGTATGATACAGCAACAAGAAAAGATATGTACAGAAGAGGAGAGGCAGGAAGGCCTCTGTTTTGAGATGTACAATCTTTGATAGACATGTAAGCATGGTTTCTCTAGTGACTGTAAATACTGTTGGCGCCGATTGAAGCCACTACAACAATTTCCATGTTGTCACTGATCCACACAAGACCTTAGATGTCATAGTGCATGAAATGTGTCTGTCAGTATACCATTTTGTTGAAATGCTATGGTTTACTGAGAGTCGTAGATTGGAAACAATTGTACTGACCTATGACTGTTTCTGTCACATAGTAGTCATTTAAAAAATGCAGCATGTTCTGTCCTATTCTTCTGAAATATGAAGGTCATCATAATTCTTCAATATTAGAAGAGATGCATTTTTTAAGTGTCATGGCAGTCTCTGTTTAAAACTGCTTGTAGAGTCATCACACTCTACCTATCCACTTCTGTACTTTAGTAAACAGGTATAATGGCCAGAATGCATGGATTGACCATGGTAATAGATTATACTGTGAGTGTCAAACACTGATTGGTTAAAGACTATTCTACCAGCTGTGTAATCTGTGATAGGAATGTCAACTCTGAGCCCGTTGGAGTCAAACCTGTGCAACATAAGCAACAGACATTGAGATGAACTCCTGAGACATATGGACTGAGTGCATCTGCCTCCACACCTTTTACAGGAGTGACCACAATGAGCATTGGTGAATAGCTGTGAAAATTTGACACTTTTGGCTTGAGGGACAAAAACAGTAATCCACAGCATGTCTTCTGTGGTTTCACGCTGTGAATGGCCACATGAAACACATACATATTTGGTTATATATGACACTGTGAAGTAGTGGTGCATTGGGGTGCCGTCTTCATGCAAGTTGTTTATGACGTCCATCATAAACTCACTAGTGTCTTGCTGTATGTCAGCAGCAAATGTACTACATCCATCATATGTACCTAACACCTGTCGTAGTGGTGTTAGTCTGTACATTGTTAGACTGGTCAGAAGTCATGTTGACAATCTGCTTCAAAGCGTTTGATAGGGTATTGTCTTGTGAAGCAGATATTGCCTGCACAAAGTGTGGCATGTCTAGAAAAACTTGTATAGCTGAGTTAGCATAGCAGTTCACTCTAGTGCTGTTGTCAAAGACTGATACAGCAGCTACACCAATTGATTTCTGATGAATTGCTGGCTGTGAATGTTTGCTTGAAGTTGTGACCTTTGTTGAACTCTTTTGAGTTCAATCACTTCTGAAAGCTTGTGGCTGTTTGTTGACACCTGTAGATTTGACTGTATGATGTGAGACAGCCAGATATGTAGGCAGTGGTATTAAAGACATTTGTGGCTGATGTAGAGTATGTAACCTGTTGTACTCTAGAATACATCGCTTGTCAGCTCGTATTTTCTGAGGTGCTAGAGTTATAATGTGCAACCCAGAAACACTGCGGACACATGAAAGTGCCACATAGCTCATGCCATACTTGAAAATGTCTGTACCTATGTCCACCATTGCTGAATTCAAACTCAAGCCCTGAGATTTGTGAATGGATACAGCATATGCAACACATAATGGAAACAGTTTCCTGTTTACATAGATATCCTTAAATACCTGGAATTTTATGCAGGTCCATTCTGTGTGTACAGGCTGTTCCATGTTGTCAAAGTGAACTACAAGTGTCTCGATATATGTCTTCTGGACATTGTAGACAAAGTCGGTGATGTTTCCCATGGCACCGTTTACCATGCCTCATTCAACATCTAGATTACGTCACAGCATGATATGTGCATTGTTACAAAGTGTGAGAACAGCTTCTAGGCCAGCTGTGCGTGAAACATCTGACTTGAGTTCACTGAGCCTTTCAGTCATCTTTGCTACTAGGTTGTGACTAAGAATGACACCACCAACTGTATCAACAGCATGCAGAGTTAGAATTTCTTGGTTTTCTCTCTGCAGCATTACCTTGTTGAACTCAGTGCATTTCTTTAGTCATGGCATAAGACACACTATGGGTGTCCCTGTGGCGCATACATAGCTGAAAACATTACATGCTATTTCTATGGATGCAGTATCTACTGTGATTTTCTGATCATTTAACATACAAACATGTTCTGGTGATAGAGAACCTGTACGACCTTCATCTAAAAGTGATTTGTAAGCCAGATCACCACTTTGGCGCATGTTCTCATACAACTCAACATAGGTAAATAACTCCCAAATGTTATAGCCTGCAATGCAGCTGAGAATATTCTTAGCTTGCTTGGCAGCTAGAGTTATAAATACATGCTCTGCATTAACTGGTGCAAGCTGTAAAAGGTCTCCCAAAACAACAATACTCTTGCCACCAAATGGTACTCCATTGTCAGTACCTAAGATCTCCTGTAGATGTAGATGAATACAGGCAAGCATGACATTGGAGACCATGCTGATTTCATCAATGATGAGTAAATTCATCTTTGTGAACATGGAATGGAGCTGAGATGCAACCTCAAATGACAGTTTACAATACTCTCCAGTTCTGCCATGTTCCACTGGCAACATAAAGAGATGGTGTAATGTAACTCCACCAGTGTTGTATGCGGCTAGTCCTGTGGGAGCAGTAACAGCAACATACATTGATGACCCTGTCAGGCTCCGTATTTCAGCAGTGATGGCTTCAATAAGGAAACTCTTTCCTGTGCCAGCTGAACTGCTAACAAAGATCAGTAGTGGCTTATAGTCACGACAGTCACTTTTTTTGTTTCATGTTGTAGGTCATGTCAGACAGTGCCAACTACTTGAGAGTGAACTGTATGCTGCTGCTGATTTAGTCCTTCTCTCAAGTCAGTTGGGTTGATAATGGAGTGTGGTCCATGTTCCATGGCTGTCTCAGTTTCTGACATTAACACTTCTGGGGCATTTAAGGGCAGAGGTTCACCTAGAGCAGCTTGTCCTTCTGGATCAAGGTTATCTTGTGAACTAACAGGAGCGTCTTCCTGAAGCTGCTTCTCTGCCTTCTCAAGCTGTTCTTTCTCAGCTTCTAGTCTCTGTATGTATGTATGTCTCTGAGTATTCAGTTTTGAAAGTCTCGTAACTGCGATTGAATTCTTCGAATGTATCACAGTCATCTTTTAATTCAGACTCACTCCTCCAGGGTCTAAATAGGAATAGGAGAGCAAAGTAGTAGTGTTCTCTGCTCTCCGATGTGCCTAGATGCAATTTACAGTGGTCTATGAGCCATGGCTTGTGTCTCTTTATGAAACAGCCATCCACTCCATTCACCTTGTAAATCTGGTGTGTTGAGTCAGGTGAATATATCTGCCTTGTAGTCATACTCACTTTTGCCGAATTCAAGAGACACATATCATCCATGTCATTGTCTGGCCTACTGGGGTAGTATTGCCTATCAGGTTATTCTTCAAGATATGTTTTCAAAGAAGGTCTATTGGCAGTGAGCTCCTCAATTTTGGCATGGGAATCAGTCACATATATTTCTTTTCAGTTTACACTGAGAAGCTGGACAGCCAGACTTCCCGTATAGATGTGTACCCATTAAATGGTCACTGGCTCATAAGCTCCACATTCTCTGTGTGAAGAGCTTCAGCTCAATGACCAGAGCTGAGAGGTCAGGCTTCTGCTTGAACTGGCAATATCTTCCCAAAGATCTTGCAAGCTAGTCTGTTCATGTTTGGTTATGTACGATGACGATACCGCACCAGGGCCAATGAGTTATCAGCCACAAACTGAACATCTATGTTTGCTTGCCACATTAGGAGAAGAGTTGGGTTGTAGTCATTGATGTACACCTCTTTCTCATCTCTAGGTGACTCATATACCCTCTTGGTTGATTTTGCCTTTAAGTGGTGTTGCATTGCTGAGAAAAGGTCATTCATGGAACCATCCTGACAAACCCCTCTAGGAAATCTGAAGCAACATCGTGTGTACCAATTAGATTTGTTCTTTACTACTCACCAGCAGTATTTTGCACAAATGTGACGCTGGAACTTTTGAACCAACTTCCATAGTGTAGGGCTGTCATACTTGTCTGGAATGTGACAAGTGACATATTTCTTGATGAATGATAGCACTTGTGTTGCTTCATGTTCACCGTGGTGCATCCTTGATCCACAACAGCATATGGATGTGAGGGGCACCCCGTGCTTGATACTCCGCCCTCCAAAAGTAATGCTCCACATTACCAAGAGGTGGATTGCCCTTTGACAATATGAAAGTCAGAATGTCATGGAACTGCTTGTGAAAATGTCTTGTGACAGACACAGGATCAAGTGACCACATTTCTCTGACAGTCATTGATGAGATGCCATCGACATGTGAATTCGGCCCACTTCAACAGTTCAATGAGCTCGTCCCAGGCATATTCAGCACAACTCAAGTGATGACAAACTTATGTGGCTGCACTCATACTCCAGCATTGTCATTACTAGAGTGTTCATGATACCAATATTCTTTGTACCTCGAAGATTTGAAAGAATGGAAGACAGATTCACTTGCACATTTCATCTTTCTGCTTTAATTTCTCTAGAAATTGAGCAGCTGTTATTCCATCTAGTGGACTTGTGAGATGAATAGTATGTGCAATAGATGCAGACAGAATGCTAAGTGCTTTCTCCCAGAGGAGATGAAATAGGTATTGTGGTTTATTACATCTGAATTTGTTGCCTTTACTGAGTACAGCTGGTGTGGTAGATCGCACCCTGCATGCAGTAATTTCTTCATCTAGGCATCCACCTGACCCTTTGGGAATGTCTGGGAAACAGCATGTTTCTATGTTGTTTCTCCCAAATGCTGTCAGGCTCACCTTCCAATTTATTTCATTTGATAGAGATCAATGTTGTCTCCTACTGATTTCATGTAGGGTGAATTGTGTACTGTTCATACACATTGTCACTTGTCTGTCCACTGACCTTCTCAATCATTGGTTTAGTTTTGAAGAGATCATGTTGGACAGAGAGAGACTAGTCATTTGATGTATGTCATGGTCTGTATAAAAGGATTGTTACCTTAGATAAGTAAGAGCAGCTTTACCTTCTGTACATTGACAACATTCCTACATATAACCTTGACTTTGTTGGAACACCATGTACAAGAATCACCAAACTATTTTCTCGAGAGATTGCTTCCACATTTTCCTGTAGAGGAAGTGTAGATACATCACGAACCCTTTAGAGATCTAACTAGTTCTTTCTGTGGAATGTTCCGTGTCTTTGTGTTCAGACGTAGAATGGTTTGGAATTGTTTCATTGTCTGAATTAGAATGTGTTCAAACATATTCAGTGTTGAAATCTCACTTGGTGTAACATGTGCCTCCATATTATTCAGCAGTGACCTTGGTGGCAAAATGTTAGACTTCAGTTTGGAGAGACAGTGCTTGCACAGCAGAGTGGTATTTTCTAACTGAAAGTCAGATTTCAGCAGCAAAAATGTTGACAGATGGAACCACATGTCATTGTATGGTGACAAGGTTTCCAGGTTCACTGTGACTGTTTGTTTACTGTAGCACAAATGGTCACATGACACACATACAGAGTCAAACTTGAGACTTTGCCATTCAAATTTTGCTGTTTCTTGTCCGATTGCCTCAGTATGTTGTTTCTAAGACTGAAACAGATGTTTCAGCAAATGGTTGACTGAGAAATTGCTGTGTCTGGTGCAGCTACATGTTGCAGTTGTTTTGAGAAATGTGATGGCATCTGTACGTCACCTGACTGCACAGTAAGTCATTTAAACAAGTGTACCGGATTTACAACCTTCGCCGCATTTCATATACACTGTATACAAAGTTTTGCATGCCTGTTTGATGCACTCCGCATCCACATGTTGTGAAAGATACTGTCACAAACACCACTATCAAGGTACGCTATGAGTGACCCGCAAGGCCAGTATGTGGATGGATTTCACATGGCCAATATTGTTAAACAGTTGATATCTTTCGCGATCTGTTCTCCAAATAGTTGACAAACTGTTCAACGTTAAATGATGATTGCCCACGGTTACAGGTGTGTGTCATCACACTCCATGACAGACAATGGCATTTATGGGACACAGTGGTTGCTTCACAGTCATCATCTGTGTCCATTGTGTGTCATCACCAAATACTGAGGACACTGACCAGTTTACTGACTCATCAATGATGAATTTGATCTCTCCTTTTCTGGGAATAATAAGATTCTTCCCAGAAATATGCCTCTGAGTGCTGTGTGTGCATCCAGTGATCCTATAATATATCACAGAAATTGTGGACAGTCAAAGAAGGATACTGTTGTAGTCTTTTTTGATGTCATACACAACTTTTCTGAATAGTTCAAGCACATGAAACATCTTACGCCACAAACATTGCAGTACTAACACTGCTCTGTTAACAAAAGTGCATACTTTGAGACACAATTTCATTAAAGACAGATGGCTCTTTATCTTTTTGCGCTCATGTCTCATCACAGCAGCAATAAGTCTGTCAATCTTAGCTTTACTTGCTAGTGATCGAAAATACTTTTGCTTTCTCAGATGAAAATCACCAGGTGTGAGTTTATGGCATTGTTTAGGAGGTTTGTTGATGGTTGCCATTGCAATAGTTGTGTTTCATCTGAGAGATCTACGCAACTGTTGCAGAGGTAAGCATTTTACTTGCTCTTGGAGGAAGTCATTGTTTTGATGCAGTGAGTTGTTGTAGAGCTCACTGTTGCAGTAGAAGTCTGTTTTTTTGTATTCTTATCTCACATAAGTGTTTTCTTTATCACCCTTAAGCAACAGTGAAGTACTATGATACCTGTCTCATTTCCCTATACATCTATGTCTGTATTTAGTCGGCATCTTTTAATATAATAGTTCACAGTGGCAGTCAGCAATCTTACAGAAGTGTCAGGCACCTGTATAAAAGACAGAGAAAAAGACAAAATTACTATATGCCTGTGTTCATGCCTTCTAACATTGTACATTGAGACATATGATTTACGGATTACGTCTATTTAAGAAAAATATTTTCAATATTTGAGTCACATTAGCTATTGACATTGTAACAGTTTTATTTAATTTGTGTTACATTGTCTTGTATATCATTATCACTATAGCATACAGATTTTGTTTCGTATGATTTCACTGTTCAGTAATGAACAATTAGTATTATTAAGAATAGTTTATTTAGCTAATGCTGTCACACTGCTGGTTACACAATAACTTTATTAACAATCTTTCTGTTAATTAGTAACACATTAATAAGTCAACTTTACACACTTAGCTTAAGTTAGTGCATTATCAATATTTTCATGTGACATTGTTAACATTGGCATTTTACTACAACTTTTTTCAATTATACAGCTGTCATTTTTCACATCCTTGCTAAAATGTTTTTATGCAGTTACAGTGTCCTCTGACGCAGGCGTTTTGTGAAACCACTGTTCAGAGCACATTGCCATAATGACAGTGACACTGTTCATGAGCAGAGGTATGGAAATGAGTATGTATAAAATTTGGTAATAATAGTCTGTTATATGACTGTTTATGTGAGTGTGCACATGAACTTCACAACACACACTTGTAAGTTAGTGTATTTGCACTATTTCCATGGCAGGTTGGCAACACTGCATTTCCCCAAATCTTCTTGTGAATTGTACAGCTGTCATTTTTAATGAACAAAGATCCTAAAAAGTTACTATGTTAAAATTTTGGTGAATAGTCCATGAAATCACTGTTTAATGAGTGTATAGAACCGTGCAACGACACCATAAGTTATCGTATTCACAGTATTTTAATGCCAGGTTCGTGAGTGTTGACATTTTGCCTACAGTTTGTTGTGAAATGTACGGTGTACTTTCTATCCTGCCCTAAATGTCTTTTGGTAGTAATTCCAGCACAGGATGGTGTCTCGTCTGTAAAACAGTGTTCGAGCAGATAACTGAAATGACAGTTACACTGTTGTTGAGCAAAGGTCCTAAATGACTGTGTTGAAAATTTGGTGGCAATGTTGCATAAAATTACTGTTTTGTGAGGGTGATTAACAACTGCCAAACAATGCATTCTGCAAGTCTGTTGCACTGTACCACCACTGAAGAATATTACCTTTTGTGGGTGTATTTACAAAGTCACAACACTATGCCTATTGTGACACTGCCAATGCAGTTACAATGCTTGGCATTGAAAATTGGTTATTTTGCCATAAATCATCAAATTCGTTAAAAAATAGAAAGTTTTGGAAAGTAGTGTGGTGTGCACCAAAGTCTCGCAAAAGTAGTGTAGTGCATTCAACAGTGTCGCAAATGGTATCACATTCGACAGTATTTCAAAAGTACTGTCAACATTCAAAAATGTCGCAAGTACTGTCGCGGTATTCGACAGCCAGTACAAAAGTACTTTTGTGCGTCGACAGTGTCGCAATGTACCTTCGCATGGCTCAACAGTGTCGCAAATTTTAACTATGGAGTGGAAAGTGGATTCATTATCCAATCAGATTTGATTGGTATTGAGTGACTTCATTCTACCAATGTTATGCCAGATTTGTCAGGCCATGTGAGACAACCAATCAGAGATGAACAACACTGAAGAAGTCACAGCATGCCATCTTAGTTGATACTGAGAAACAGTATTTTGAAAACTGTAAATACATAACATTTTATAAAGCATTTTCCTAGTATGATAAAAGTGTTAGCAACATGTAAATACTATTAATCAAAACATTTTTTAGTGCTGTATTTGATTATGTTGCTTGTTATAACCTAAGATGTTGTATCTTTAGGTAAAACTGTTTAAAGTCAGGTAGTAGTTTAGTACTTACTTGTACAGATACAGTCTTGCAATAGAGGGAGTAGGAAGCTGCACATGGACCCATAACAGAAGAGGAAACCAATCAGACATGTTTCTGCACTTGTAATTGTTTAAAACTGCCTATGAAGTGATGTATTGTTCCCATCTCCAGCTTGCATTTAGCTGTAGCTGAAGGCGTGTGGTGGTCAGTGCACAGCCAACACACAATGAAGGTATAGTAGTCACGATTTTTGTATTTTGTGTAGTTATGAATCAACCCAGTGAAGCTGGTTGAAGTTAAGAGGGGAAATATCAGTTTTAGTTTCACTGCTGCCTAGCCACTGCAGTGGGTGAACACTGAATTTTTGTAGCTCTCTGTCCACTTCTGAGTTTAAAAACTGAGAATGGCAGAAAATAGCAAAAGGACTTTTGGATAGTTGTGCCAGTATCGTGAGATAAGCCTGAGTGCTCAATAGTGATTTGGGGAGAAACCTGCAGCTCCCAAATTGCTCTGTAAATGGAGCCGGTAGGGTGGAATGAGGTGAGAACCTCATGCCAACCAAGCAGAGACTTTTGAGAACTCAGCCTCATCCTGACATATTGTTGATACATCTCAGAGAAGCAATGATTTGGGCACCAAACGCTGGGTAGATTCAGTAACAGAAGCAAAATTGGACCTTGTTTCTATTATGAGTATGTTGCCTGCCTGTAAAATCATATTTTTGGATATTACAGAGTGTAGGGTCTGACAAGCAGAACACCATATGTACCTGATTGACAGAGCTCGAAGAAAAGTCAACATACAACATCTGCATTTCATCGATGTATGGAATGTACACCACACGTCACCCAGAAATTAAGTATAGTTATGATTGGCTGTACTTACAGATGGTGACATTTCGCGATGCTGACACTGTTATTTCCCTTGGGAGACCTTTGAGATGAAACCTCAAAGTCCTAAGAATGTCAGACTGTTTGATCAAATATCGTGCAAAGTTAATAAAGGTCTTTTCAGAACCAAAACAAATTGGTCAAATAAACAGCTGTGACATAATACTCACTACATATGTAACACACATGGGTTGGGAATATTCAGATTGTGCCATGCTGAGTAACAACACTGGGGAAAGTGCACAGCAATGCAGCAGGTTGTTGTTAGTACAAAATTTAACAATGTTGTGGTGTGGTTAGCACTGCTAAATATTTCAGTCTGTAAGGCACATTGTACATATTATGTGGCACTGCACAAGGTAAGTGGGCAGAGCAGTAGGGGTGTTAGCAACAGTGAAGTGCAGTGTGTGGAAGGCTTATGAATTATTACTTTATTTAGTACTTTATAGGCAAATGGAGCCATAATACATGCAAGGGAAAAACAGCTAGTTATTTATATTATCATGGCATTATTAGTATGCAGGTATCCTCTTATTAGTAAGTTGTTGCTTGTATTGCCTCGAGTCAGGATCTGTTTTACTGATGCCACTTTCAAGTAGCTTGCTTTGTTATCTATTTCAAAAGTATACTTTGTTTTTTTGAAAAACAAATGGTGGTAGTACAGTGTAGTGCTGCCTGTCACATTATAATGGGTAACATTTGTGAAAGTAATCCTTTGTGGCACTGTTAGCTCTAGTTTGTTGTTAAAATAAACGTGGAGTGGTAGCTGCAGTACAGCACAATAGTTACTTTTAAACAGAAAAAACACAATTGGGCGAGGGGTTAGGGTGCAGTGTATCACCATGGATATATTTTCATAGCAAAATCATACTTGCTGAGTCATGGGTGATGACAACACATGGTACCAGTTGGTTTTGTCTCTCAAAAACTAAGCTGTTGATTTGTTATTGTGGTGCAATACTTCAGCTATACTGTTCTCATTTGTAAATATTTTTTTTGGAGGAGCTCACACTGTGCAGCAGAAGTACAGGTCATGGTTGGAGATACTCATGTCATTACAGGGTCAATACTTAGTATGGCTTATGTGCATAATAGTTATAATGTTGCACAAACTAAAGCATGTAAAAGTGATTTCTGTCTGAAGGAGCTTGTAGGGTTATGAATGTGTTCTTATCATTTCTAAGCATAAAACTTCATACAATACATAAAAGTACATAGACTATGAGACATGAAAGTAATGGAAATTTTTCTTTATGTTTCTATTGCAGAAGGCAAAACACAACATGAGGCAGTGGACCTTGCGAGAGGTGTGCTTGCTGCTTGAGGCAGTCCAAGCCAGGGGGAGTGCCCGTATCTTAATGCAGAGCACAAACCGTAAGCTGGATTCAATGTGGAGGTGCATAAATAGCTTCTTGCATGTTATCTTAAAAGTAAAAATAAGACCATCATTCAGCTCCAGAGGAAGTGGAAGCTGTTGCATCAGCGCTTCTAGGCGCTGGTGCTGATGGAGGAGATGTCATGCAATGATAGGTGTTGGTACTACCTCGTATGATGAGTTGTGGAGGCTGCAGGAAGCCAGCTGCAGGGGAGCCTCACCATCGTAGTTACTCAACATAACTATGTACAATACATTGTGTCTTGATATTGATTTAGATAAAAATATGAAATATGCTATGACAGTTAATAGTATATTGCTTATTTGACATGTGTGTGTGGTTCTGCTGTGAGGTTCAGTTGAGTGACTGAACAACAGCACATGTAGTAAATACACCTGTATACGGATTCCCTGTCATGGCATTTTGCTAAGATACAATGCCGAAATTGTGTTGTTGTGTTAATACTGATATGAAACTTTAATAGTGGGTATACTGGAGGATTTAGCATTGTTACGTGATGTGTTTTTAACAATTAGGTTACTTAATTTTCATAACCCATTATATTACATGTATTTTATGATGATTTTTAATAATCAGCTAATGATAGTGTTGCAGTTACTATGCAGTATCCACGTTATCTAAACAGAATTTTACTTCATGTAAGGTTCTATAAACTATTATGTTGTGTATTGAGTGAGTTTATGATTTTCTTTATATAAATTTGCTTTGTCATGGCTAGTGTATTAACTCACCATAATATGCAGTCATGCAACTTAGTGGATGAAAAGTTTAGTGTTTCTCAAGTTGTTAAATGGAGTTTTAAACTTTTAAATACTGGTATAACAAAAAAGAATGTAATGGAGTTGCAGTATTCTTACACATGCAATGCAACAGCTTTTTATCATGTAGTATGAAAGATGATGTCTGCGTATCTCATGTAAAATATGGTAAAGTCACCATTTGTAGTTACTGGGAATAGTTAATCTCTAGTTGTAGTCCCAAGGTTGTCCATGTTACTCAAACAACCACTTAAGGCAGTGTGATTTAACCATTGTTGTAGTTCCTGCCCTCTGCCATTTTACGCTGATATTAAACAGTACTAGTTATTTTATATGTATCAAATGCTTGTGGTGTACCTGATGAGAGGCAACATGTTAGCTGTGTGAAGCATGTTTAATGGTTACATAAACTGTTGTTATAATGTGATGCCATTTACATGCAAGACTTAGTGGGTCTATTTTTTATCTTTTTCCACAGGCCAATGTAGGGCTTCCCTGCCTGCAAGCGAGGTAGTACCAGCACAGTCTGAAGCTGTGGAGGGTGATCACTGTGACACTGACAGTGTCATTGTTGTTGAGTCAGACGGTAAGATACTGATAGAAATAATTATAGTATGTAATTGGAGTGGTATGAGGGTATCATGTAAGCTGTGACCTGCACTGCTTAACTCAATTCTTTTTAGGAAATATATAATTTAGTAAGAGCATTACTTGAAGCATCTATGTAGTATTTGCATGAATACAATGTACAGCAATGTGATCTGCAGAATTCTGAGTGTTGATTGTGTACACGTAATGCTTTTAGTGTTGTAGATGATACTCGTGTAGTTGCTGTGAAAATGGCAGTCACCGGGTCAGCCACAACAGAACTCTGTGGCAATGCATATGTTAATTACAAAAGACTGCTGGAAACCTAATGGATGTATGTACAGAAATAGAGAAGTAAGTTTGAAACCAAATGGATGTATAAAGTTAATTTATTGTTAAAAAATGATTTTACACTTTGAGCTCAGATATTCAAAAGGTTTGTGCATGCTGCAACAGTCTTGCAAGATGTGTGTCACTTAGATTTTGTCTCTGGTGTGATATTTAAACAGGAATTTCCATGTCACAAATCCTAATATGCTGGAGTGCATCAGCAATGTGTGCTGGCACAGATAGGGGAGTGTTCTCATGCATATTCTGCACAGCTCCGACATTCAGTCTGGGATGTTCCAACCATGCATCCACAATGTCTGCACCACACAAACTTGATTCCAAAAAGAATAAACAGTGTGTCATGTACAGGTAGCTGCCATATTACAGGGTAACACGGTAGCTGCCATCCTCGGTGGCTACCTAGGCCTGTTCTGAACCTCTGTGGTGTATGGCTATAAACCCATGTCCAACGCAAATAAGTAAAATTTATTTCTCCTACATTCTTGATGGTGGTAGTGGAACACTCACTCTGCAAACCACGGTAAGTATAGTAAATATTTGTCCTACATACGTGTGTCCAGTGCAATGCTGCCTGCCTCATTGTGGGCTACCTATAATAAAATAGTTGTTCTATATCCCTGGTGGTCCAGTGGACGACTGCCCGCCTGATCATAGGCTAAGTTAATATAAAATTAACCACTATCCCTGGTGTTCTAGTGGGGATGTCTGAGTGATCACAGCAGAATTAACATAAAATTAACCTATTATCCCTGGTAGTCTAGTTGACATGTGTGCTCAATTATGGACTGAAGTACAAATAACAGAAAGCTGCTATCTGTGTTGTTCCAGTGGAACCCCCTCCTTAACTGCCCACTGATCCCCACTACCATGCTTCACCCCCCCTCCTGGTCAGCAACAGTTGACAGTACCCCACCCACCTGCTGCTCTGCTGCCTGCTGACTGACACTGTCGGTAGGGCTGTATGTCCATTATTACACAGTGTGAGGCAATGGTCGGGCAGTTATTATTATTGTTCATTGGTTATCAACATATGGAATTGATCAGCACATATCTGAATGTGTAGTATCGTATGGGCTGCACACCCATTGGATCACACTGTGGTCAATGGATGCACAACCCTACCAATGGTGTTAGTTGACGGTGGCGGGGTGGGTGGGTTGCTCCTGCCCACCGCTAACGGTGGGGGAGTGGGATGTATGGATTACTGGGTAGGTGGGGAGGGGTGTCCACTGCACACTAGATATAATAGGTTTCTTTTATTTTTTACCCTGTGATTGGGCAGACATGTCCACAGAACCACCAGGGGTAATGGCTCATTTTATATAAATTCTGCACAGAATTGGATGGACAGGTCCACTGGAACACCAGGGATATAGGTTTATGTTATTTTACTTCAGCCTGCGCTTGGGCTATGGGGCACATTGATGTGCTGCAGGGGGTTTGTTACCCAAAGGCTGCTGCCTGGCAGGGTGCCAGGCACAAGTTTTGGGGTATTGGTGCATCTGCATGCAAATGGGTCCATAATGACATGAAAATTGCCCATTTGTGCTGTGCATGCATTAGGGCCCCATTTGCATGTTGACTTTCAAATACTGTGGTTGCTGCACCTAGCACAATGGAACTAGTGCTACTGCATCCCCATGGTGCACTCTGGCCACTGGTTCTGGTGCAGTGCCACTGTGCTATGTGTGACTGATAGGTTCCAGGGGTACATTCAACAATGCCGGACATGGTGCAGCTCTGTTGAATATCGCCCAGTCCACGCCACTGCATAGCACATTCAGCGCTCGGGCTTACATCACAGACTGGCACAGCTTGAATATCTGGGCTTTTGTAGAATTTAAATATACTGCTAAATGGGGGTGTATTGAGAGATGTGCCACATGTGGTATGGTTAAGTCTCTAACCTGTAGTTTCAGACTGAACTACAGCAGTCATGACATCTACAGTAAACAAACACCGTGTTGGGTATGTTGCTTGAAATTGTAAAAAAAAAGAGCATGGTATTTCATTATATAAATTGTGATTCAAAAGAAACAGATATTATAGACAGATGTACGTCAGTTATACACTTCTCAGTTTGGTTTAACTGAACATGATCCACAACTGGCCATGACAGTTGTGGACAAGAATAGCATATTAAATATTGTAGTACTATAATTTTTTTTCAGTTGTTAAATAAGTGAATGTTGTGTTCATTCCAGTGTAAGAAAATATGTGTACACATTTGAATTGTATTTTCTGTGTTATGTAATCTTACAAATGAGTAATAGAGGTACTCACTACAATATATGTGTTATCTAGATCTTGTATAGTATATGAAAAGAGTTATTACATATTGCTATACTACTCACTTATGTGATACATGCTGATGCTACCAGATACAATATACACAAGAAAAATTTCTGTTATGCAGATAGTGATATGAGAAAGTAATAATAGTTGTATTTGTTTATGAAGTTGGGTGATATGACCCATGTATATGTAAAAGATTATGATTTTGTGCCTGTTGTGTCCTTGTTACATATTATCAGAATCTGTGAATGAGTGAATGGACAGTATTCTATGTCTATGGTAATATTGGTGTACTAGCTGGAAATGGGGTGGGCATCACTGAACAGCTCTATGGACATCTGCAGTAATGTACAGACATAGTTTAAAAATTACAGTGGGGTGTACAGTGATGATGTCGTCACAAGTTGTAGGAATTATCTGTGACATTGTTGTTACTGTTCATGTAAGTCACTCTCTTACTGTACAGATGAGAAGAGTTGCTGTGTGCACGTCAGTGTTGCTTAATGGTAGAACATCATAGAAACACAGAAGTGTCATTGCAAAGAGAAATGTGTTTACATGGTTTAATAACACAATGACACAGTATAAAACAATGGATTTCACAATAAAAGTATAGTACTACCGTAATATTTTGTAGTATATGTAATCATTTTTTGTACTTGTATGTTTTATAGAGCCCGGGGAAGCTGTGGTTGTGAGACCTGTGGAGGTGAAGCAGGAGCCAGGCACCAGTTCTCCACGTAAGTACCATCACAACAGATATTCATACAAGATATAGTGTCACAGTATCCTGAACCCAGAATGTATGCTATGTGCACTGTCTGCTTGGTAGGCTATTGAGTACTGACTGACTTCATACAGTAGGACTGTACAGCATTGTTTTATAACCTAAACAATGGTTGTGAAGGCTGTATAGTACTACATTGTACAGAAATGCAAATTAATCCAATCATAAATCTCTGTTCGTGAAAATGCGGTACAAAGTTTATGTCATTTAGCTTCTGTTGTGGCCAATGGGTGTGCAGCCTATTCCCACAGAGTCAGTGATTGATCAGGCTTGCAAGATGGCAAGCAGCTACTTCCTGCGACTGACAGGAGTGGGGGAGGGATGTGTTGTCTTAGTGGTTGGGAGAGGAGGGTGTAGCAATACTTAACCAAGGATGTATTGCTTTGATATAATATTTCAGGGATTCTTGCTATAGCCTGTGGAGTGTTGCAGTGGAACTCCAGGACATAGGACCATTATTACTATAGTAATACCCACAGTCAGCATGGGGGTGCTAGGATGAAGGTCCTGCTGTAGCTTGGGTGGTCACCAGTGCTGTCAGCTGTCATATGTTGCAGCAGGTGATGTGGCAGCTCAGCCAGTGTAGCTGTTGACCATTTTAATGAGGTAATCAACTCTGTGAAGTGCAACTAGTACTTGTGATGTATGCTATTTTTCATCCTGGGCTGAATATTGGGTTGTATGTAACATGGATAGGAATAGACACTAATTGTGTTGCATGTATTACTGTTATGTTTAGATTGATCAGTGTTTAATGCCAGGCCCTTAGCACTTTTGAATATCACACTGGCATGCATCAGTGCGCTAGCATGGTGTCACAATTGTGCCTCTTGCACAACACTTCTGGACATATCTCCTGCTCTTTATTTACATGATGCGTAAAGAATGTATTAGATTAAGTACTTAGTAAAGTAAGTCAGCTCTTGCTTAGTAAATCTGTAAGATGATTTCAAGTATCAAAAAAACATTGTGACAAACAGAGTTTTTAATTATCTGTAAACATTCTAACTGGTTATGTACATCTTTCACAAATATTAATGTAGAAATTGATCATATGGTGAAGAAGGTTTAAGAGTGTTATTAAGTTGTTTTATTAAAATACAAATAAGGTACTTCCACTGATTGTGTCAATGGTCAGTTAATCACCATTTAGGACATTTTGGTATTTGGTACCACTTTCTGCCACACTACAGCCATGTAGGTCATCAAAACAACATAAAAATGACATTTGTTCATGGTTTGCTGCTTAATCAATGTTATTGCAGTGAAAGATGATTTTTATAAATGGAAATATGTACAGAGGGTAAAAAACAACTTGACATGTGTGTGTGTCTTTTGTAGCAGTTATTAAACAGATGATAACGTAAACACTGGATTATGTAATCATACTGTTGGTGTGCAGGTAGTCGAATATTCTCTTGCAGGTGTGAAGAAATAATATAGGCACAGATGCTAAAGTATACTTATTCACATACAGTGAAGAGGTAGTATCAGTGTATGAGACTGTGTTGTTTATTATGATAAAACATTTAGATACTGAGTATTGCCGTATAGTAAGTTAAATACAAGAATAGTGTAGAAAATGTACTGTTGTTATAAATCTTTTTATGTTGACAACAAAGGACATAATGTGGTACAAAAAAATATGATAACTGAACTGGCAAGACAGGAATCAATATTTGTATCACAGTTCTAAATAGTGTTAATAGTGGCAACAAAATGTATAACAATTAGTAAATTAGATATAAATATGGTAAGCTGAAAGGCAGAAAGGTAATCATTGTTTTGAGGCTGATGTACTGATTTATGTTTTTTGACTCTTTGTAGGACGCCGTCATGTGAAACGCTGTACTGGCCACTGCCGCTGCTATCACAGGCCGGAGCACAAGGTTGACAGTCTCAGTAAAGATAGTGTTGCGCTCCATGAAGGACAGCAGAAGACACCAGGAGAAAGGACTGCTATGACTGGACTTCTGTCTGGGACTAAAGAAGTAAAACTCTTGTGCTTGTAACTTTAATTTGGAGTAAAAAAAACTAATAAACAAAACAAAAAAAAGTGTGTGTTTGTCTGAGTTAACTGAACTGAATGGTTTTCTGAACAGTTATCTAGGTGTAAATCTCAGGTGATTGAAAGGACTTGATAGCTGTGAGATTTAAATTACTTGTAGAAAGATCTAGTAAGTAGGGGGAGTGGCTTAGCTAGAAGGAAGCTACATTTAAAGACTGCCTTAGAAAGATTTTGTTAGTAGCTTGGCAGAAGACACCAGGAGAAAGGACTGTCTGTGACTGACTTCTGCTGGGACTAAAGAAGTAGAACTCTTGTGCTTGGAACTTTAATTTAGGTAAAAAACTAACAAACAAAACAAAAAAAGTGTGTGTTTGTCTCGAGTTAACTGAACTGAATGGTTTTTGAACTGTTATCTAGGTGTAAAATCTCAGGTGATTGAAAGGACTTGATAGCTGTGGATTTAAATTACTTGTAGAAAGATCTAGTAAGTAGGGGGAGTGGCTTAGCTAGAAGGAAGCTACATTTAAAGACTGCCTTAGAAAGATTTTGCTAGTAGCTTGGCAGAAGACACCAGGAGAAAGGACTGCTGTGTGACTGGACTTCTCTGCTGGGACTATATTGCCCTCATTCCCTCCCCTCCAAAGATAGTTCTACTTTTATAGGCACAGAATTTGACTGACAACAGGAACTTCCTGTTTGGGAGCAGGAAGTGAGTGATCACAGAGCCATCAAAGACCCACCATCCTAGAAGGGCAAGAGTAGCTCTCTGGCCCCCTCTAGCTGCTGGAGGTCTGCCTCTGAGCAAGTAAGGGGTCTACTGAGAAATATAGGATATCCTTGTTTCAGAATAGGACAGTCAGGAGCTTAAAGGGCACACAGGCAGAAAGAAAGGAGACAGAGAAAAAAAACAGAGGAAAGAGTAAGGACTGCAAACAGTTAAGGGGCCAGAAATAAGACAAGATGGGAGTGGTGCATTGCAGTGGCTGTGGAGCAGCAGTCTTCAGGGAGACATTCTGGGGGATGCGGTGTTGTACCATCTGCAGGCACCTCTCTGGGCTGATGGAGGAGGTTGCTTATCTCCAGGCTGAGTTGGCCAGGATTTGTGGGACCTCCTCTTCCATCCAGGACCACCAGTGCCACTGCGGCTGCTCAGAGGTTGCCAAGAAAGAGGAGTGGTTGGACCACAGTGGGCTCAGGGAGGGTGAGGGTGGTGGAACAGAGGTGCATCCCTCCAGGTGTACCTCTCCACAATCCCTATGCTATTCTGGCAAAGTGTGGTTCCTCTATGGAGGCACCTGCAGTGGAGACCAAGGAGGATGCTGGGAACCTCCACAAAGGAGACCCACAGGAGGGTGGCTGGGGACCCTGCAGGGGAAGGAAACAACTCCTGGTGGGGGACTTGATTGTTAGGAAGGTAGAACTGGGGAGGAAGGGGAGAGGTAGGTAAGGTGCCTGCCTGGTGCCATGGCTTGGAGGGGCAGGGAGCAAATCCTCAGGATTGCTGGAGCAGCTGCACAGGGGAGGGAGCTGGATGTCAATGTCCACCTAGGAACAAATGACCTGGCTAAGAAAGGGATTACAGAAGTACAGGAAGAGTTTGTGGAATTGGGGAGGGGCCTTAGCCAAGTAGCATGCACAGTAACCTTCTCAGAGGTGCTGCCCATCTATGGTGTAGGAGAGGCTAGGGTGTTCTGCACCATGGGATTCAATCAGTGGTTGAAAAACTGGTGTGGAGCTCAGGGATTTGGCTTCATTGGGGACTGGGGGTCTACCTGGAGTGATGCAAGCCTATACTGACATGATGGGTTGCATCTGCCCAGGAGGTGAACCAGGATCCTAGGTGATAGGTTTAAATGCTTCATTGGCAAGCATTTAAACTAGCCAAGGGGGGAGGCACTGGAAAGGAGCAGGGAATCCTAGCCCCCCAAACAATCATGGTAGTGTGGTAAACACCAACATAGAGGTGTCGATAGGGAGAAGGACAGGGTAAATGGAGAAAGTGACAAAGGCAAGAAGGACAGGGATGGGGCAAAAGGAGTAAGGCCATCAGAAAATGGAGGGTAATGAGTACCAATGCCTGTAGTCTGGGCAACAAGCCCTGAGCTGGTGGCCTTGATGGAAGAGGATGCCTGGATATCTTAGCAGTCACAGAAACATGGTACACAGAGAACCATGACTGGGATGTTAACATACCAGGGCACATAACTCCAGGAGAGACAGGCAGGGAGAAGAGGAGAGGAGTAGCTCTTCTATGTAAAGGAAGGGATAAGCAACTGAACAAAGAGTAAACAGGAAGGAGAGGAGGCACTGTGGGTCTGCTGGAGACTGGAAAGGCAACTATCACAGGGGTTGTGTACAGACCCCATGTCAAGGGGTGGAATGGACAAGGACATGATAGAAGGCATTCTTAGAATGGCAGAGAAAGGAGATACTGTTGATGGGAGACCTGAATATGCCAGATGTTAACTGGAGCACATTTGCTGCAGCCACATCCAAGAGCAGGGCCATTCTTGATGCCCTACAGGTGGCAGGCCTCAGACAGCTAGTTTTGGAACCCACTCATGAGGGAGCAATCTTAGACCTCGTACTCTCAAACAGGAGCAGTGAGAGGATCTCAGATCTAGAAGTGGGTTGCCATCTGGGAACAAGTGACCATCAAACAGTGTGGTTCATGTTAAACTCAGCTACAGAGTCAAGCCATACAAAAGTGAAGGTACTGGACTTCAGGATGGCTGACTTTGGCAAGATGGGAGAGTGCCTCAGAAAAGCACTAGCAAACAGACTAGAAGGAGGTGTGGAGCAACAATGGGGAATCATCAAAACTGCCATCACAGAGGCAACAAGCCTTTGTGTGAAGTAAATAAACAAATCAAAACAAAAGAAAAAAACACTATGGTTCTCAAAAGAGGTGCCTGTGAAAGTCAGGAAGAAAAAGATAGCATTCCGGAAGTATAAGGAAACACAGAAAGAGCAGGACAGAGAGCTGTACCAGTTAAGGTAGAAGGAAGCAGGGAGGGAAGTCAGAATAGCAAAGGCCCAAACTGAGGAAAAGATAACCAACCAGTTAAGAAGGGATAAAACCCTTTTATAGGTACATCATCAGTGTAGAAAGACAAAGGAGGAATAGTGAGGCTGAATAGAATGAACGGTGGGTGGGCAGAGGGGACAGTGAAAAGCAGGATACTGAACGAATATTTCTGCTCAGTATTCAAAAGAGGAGGGAAGTGCCTAATCCAATTAACAGAAGGACTCTTGATAGGGGGGTCAATCCCAGTCCTTTCATAGAAGAAAGGGTTCTGCAAGAACTCCTAAAACTGAAGGTGGACAAAGCAATGGGCCTGATGGAATTCACCCAGAATTCTAAAAAGAATTAAGGGGAACTAGTGAAACCACTGACAACTCTTTTAATAAATCATGGGAGGGTGGTGGTACCTGAGGACTGGAGGAAGACGGATGTGATTCTCTCACAAAAGTGGGACCAAGACAGAGGCAGGAAACTACAGACCTGTCAGTCTGACCTCTGTGGTAGGGAAAGTGATGGAGTCACTTCTGAAGGAAAGAATAGTTGAGTACCTAGAGGCCAGTGGGGGCACAGGACCCAAGGCAGCATGGGTTCACAGCGGAAGGTCATGTCAGATGAATCTTAGATTGTTTGACTGGGTGACCAAAGTAGTAGACCAGGGAGGGGCTGTGGACATGGCCTACCTAGACTTTAGCAAGGCATTTGACATAGTCCCACACAAAAGATTAATAGTCAAATTAACCAGCCTGGGAGTGGGTCCCAGGGTGGTAGCCTGGGTAAAACATTGGCTGGACAACAGGACACAGAAAGTAATTGTAAATGGAGTCCACTCTGAAGAAAGAGGGGTTACCAGTGGGGTACCTCAGGTTCAGTATTGGGTCCAGTCCTTTCTAATGTCTTCATAAGTGACATTGAAGAGGGACTGGAAGGAAAAGTATGCCTCTTTGCAGATGACACAAAGATCTGCAACAGGGTTGATACACAAGGAGGTGTGGAAAGGATGAGAAGGGACTTGGCAAGGTTGGAGGAATGGTCAGAAGTATGGCAGCTAGGATTCAATGCAAAGAAGTGAAAATAATGCACCTGGGAAACAAGAACCAGGGAAGAATACACAACGGGGGAGTAAGTAAGTAAAGTTTATTTTTAAGCTTTTCAAATCAAGCGCTGTACAATAATTAAATACATATAAAACATACATACAACATACAACAAACAACAATAAATATAATTTCAATTCAGTGCAGTAACTATCTCTATAAGCCTTTTGAAATAAATAGGTTTTCAGTTCTGATTTAAAGCTTTCAACGGTCAGGCAGCTTCGTATCCGACGAGTTAGAGAATTCCACAGGGTAGGGGCAGCATAAGAAAACGCTCGTGCCCCAGATGTTTTTAAATGAACCCTGGGAACCTCTAGCAATCTCTCGTCGGTGGAGCGGAGTGAGCGGGAGGGACGGTAGGGAACAAGCAGATCTTGCAGATATTGCGGTCCCTGTTCGTGTAGGGCTTTATAGGTCAGTAAACCAACCTTAAAGGTGATCTGCCACTGAACCGGCAGCCAGTGCAGTTCGCGCAGCACAGGCGTAATATGATTCTTCATTGATGTCCCCGTCAAAAGCCTGGCTGCAGCGTTCTGCACCAGCTGCAAGCGGCGGATATCAACCCCCGGCATCCCTAGGTACAGGGCATTGCAGTAGTCAAGGCGAGAAGTAACAAAGGCATGGACTATTGTCGGGAGGTCAGCCGGAGGAAGAAGGTGTTTCACCCGAGCGATATTCCTCAGATGGTAAAAAGAGGATTTGACGGCAGATGACACCTGGGATTTCAGCGTCAAACTGTCATCAATAATAATGCCCAGGTTACGCACCCAGTCTGAGGTCGAGAGCTAGGCTCCATCGATCCATATGCCCGAGGGAAGACCAGCTCTACAACCCGCCTCATGACGACCTGGGTCCACCACCAACACCTCAGTCTTATCCGGGTTTAACCTTAGCCAGCTGGCACTCATCCAATCACTGATCTCGAATAGACAGTTGTTAAGTTTAGAGACTGCATCTTCTTGCCCGGGGCTAAAGGACAAATATAGCTGGGTGTCATCTGCATAGCAGTGAAAACCCAAGCCATATTGCCCAATAATGTCTCCCAATGGCAGCATGTAGACAGCGAACAACATGGGTGCCAAAATGGAACCCTGCGGAACCCCACAAGGCAGGGAGGCGGCATCAGAGGAATAAATTCAGTGATAACCCTATGTCTCCGCCTGTAGAAAAGATTGAAACCACTGTGGGACCGTACCAGACAGTCCACGTGGAACTGCAGGCGCTCCAGAAGCACACCATGGTCCACAGCGTCAAAGCTGCAGAGAGATCAAGAAGGACTAGAATAGTACAAGCCTTTTGATCCCTCGCTATCAGGAGATCATTTAGAACCCGGACAAGAGCAGTCTCAGTACTATGTCTTTTCCTAAATCCTGATTGAAGAGTATCATAGACATTATGATTTATAAGATGGTCGTCCAGATGCAGTGCAACCACCTTTTCAATAACCTTACCCAAGAAGGGGAGGTTAGAGATAGGTCTGTAGATAGCTGGACAGTCCGGATTCAGTGAAGGTTTTTTTAGGAGTGGTCGAACAACCGCCTCCTTTAGGGGTTCAGGAAAGATCCCCTGCTTCAAGGATTTCCAGACAATTTCAGCAATGATCGGACAGATAATATCTACGCAACCTAATAAAAGTGGTGTAGGGCCCGGATCCAAACTACAACTGGTTGGACGTACAGTCTGGACAATCCTCATAATGTCCATGAATTCCGGCCTACCAAAGTCAGACCAGGTGACACAGGTGTTTGCTTCCTCGTGCACCACTGCAAGCCCTTGTAGATTGAACTGGCTGAGATCCGCCTCCATGCCGCAATCTTATCAGCTAAAAATCGAGCAAGCTCATCACACTTTATTTGTGAAAATCTCTTCCAGACTGTAGACAGAGTGGATTGCACAATCTATCAACAGTACATGAAGAGTTGAGCGGTCGGTTTCTTGCAGCAGAACTCCCTGGACAGGAATTCTGACTTCTTTGATATTGCCGATTGATAGATAACGTAATGATCCATCAATCTAAGTTTGTCAGCATCCAGGCAAGATTTCCGCCATGCTCTCTCTAGCCTTCGCCCCACTCTCCTCAGCTCCTTCAAAGACTCATCAAACCAAGGAGTCTTTGGGCACTGAGTGAGTGGGTGAACACGAACAGGAGCAATTCGATCCAGGGCCCCGGTCACTGCCTTATTATAGGCAATAACCATGTACCCTGGACCCATGCTCTCATCCAAAATACCCGATAGGTCCAGTACCGCCATTAGGCCCTCTGGATTTACTCCCCTTAAAGGGCGATACTGGACCATCTCCGTAGGGATAGGCCTATTAGGGGGTGCCCCAAAACTGAATCTTATGGTGTGATGGTCTGTGCACGCATTTGGTTCCACCTCCAAATGCGAGACATCCAAATCCAGTAGGAACACCAGGTCCAATGAATGTCCACCTATATGGGTAGCAGAGGTAACTACCTGCGACAGGCCCAACATAGACATAAGTTGGAGGAAGTTCTTTCCAAAGTGCGAGAGTTCATCATCGACCCAGGCATTGAAGTCACCCAGAATTAACCATCTAGGCGACTCCAGTGCTATGTCAACGATGAAGTCCGTGAACTCCTTCAGGAATTCACCACCATCACCGGGTGGACGGTAAATGAGGAGAATCCTGAGCTCTGCACCTGCTGCCAGGATACACCAAAGGATCTGGTGTTACCCACTGGCACCTCCACAAGACTCAGCTCTGATCTAAAAAATGGCCACTCCCCGCCCCTGCAGTCCAACTCTCGGACGGTGCATTACCGAGAACCCAGCTGGAGCAGCAGAGTCTAAGATAGGACCTCATTTTCATCCAGCCAAGTCTCGAATACATGCCAGGTCAGATGTTGCAACAAGATCTGCAATAATAGCAGTCTTGTTCCTAATCGACCTGGCATTACATAACACCGTTCGAGTTGGATGAGTTTTTGGAGAGGATTGCAGTACCTGCCCACGATCTGTGGAGTCCTTGGGTATGGGAATCAGGCAAGGAGGACCCCTCTCCTGACTCCATTTTGCCCCAGGGCATCTCCTTGTCCCAACTATCCCTATCCGCCCACCCATCTCCATTCTCCCACTCTGCCCAGTCCATCGATTCCCTAAATGCCTGCTCAATATCCCAGCTCTCCGGCAGTTGTTAAAGGCAATATCGGGTAATCGAGGACAATAGAAGGGACGGAGGTCCTGGAGCAGAGCGGGAGAATAGCGCCTGACCGTCTTAAGCCCCATCAAACACATTATTGACGGCAAAAACAACCTATCTTAAATAACAATAGAATAAAATAAAATCATATAATCAAATCAAGACCCATACAAGATTATATACTTATAAGTAAAATAGAATAATAAACAAAATAAAATAAAATAAACAAAACAAAAGAGATAAAAAACTCCTCTACCCAAAAATATTAACACTCTCACTATATATAAACATAAAATCCGCATATAAACACAATTTAAATCCTGCCTAAAAAGTCCGTAAGGTAGGTCATATCAGATGACCTTAAGGTTAGCAAGCAATGTGAGAAGGCAGTAGGGAGGGCTGGGGGTATACTGGGGTGGATAGGGAGAGGCATCAGCAGCAGAAAACAGGAAGTTGTTATCCCTCTGTACAGACAGTTGGTGAGACCCCATCTGTGAGTACTGTGTCCAGTTCTGGAGACCCCATCTCTGCAAGGACATAGACAGGATAGAGGCAGTCCAGAGGAGGGCAACTAAAATGGTGCAGTGTCTGCAAGAGAAGCCGTATGAGGAGAGACTAAAGGAGCTTAGTATGTATACCCTTGAGGAAAGAAGAGAGAGGGGGGACATGATAGAAACTTTTAAGTACCTCAGTGGAATCAACAAAGTCCAAGAGGGTAGCATCTTTCAGAAAAAGAGATGTGCAAGAACAAGGGGACACAATTTAAAGATAGAGGGGGCAGTTCAGGGGCAATGTGAGGAGAGTATTTCACAGAGAGGGTAGTGGATGCATGGAACAGCCTTTCTGAGGAGATTGTGGGGTCTAAAACTGTGGGAGAATTCAATAATGCATGGGACAGACATAAGGCAATTCTTGTGGGGGGTAGGAAAAAATAGGCTGTTGGTTAACTAGGATCTGTGGCCTATCCTGTAGGTAGGGAAATGGGCAGACTAGATGGGCCAAGCAGTCCTTATCTGCCATCAAAGTCTATGTTTCTATGGAAGTGCAACAGCAGACCGTCAACCTTGTGCTTGAGCCGGTGGTGACAGTGGCTGGGGACAACGTGGCCAGTACCAGCACTTCATCTCCACCTCCAGGTGTGACATCCAGCTTCCCTGGGAAGAAGTGACCACTCTCCACCAGAGTCCGGTATCTCCTCTGGAGGGTGCAACAGCTTCCACTTCCGTTGTGCCTCCATATTGACTCCAGCTTACGGCTTGGACTGCCTCAAGTAGCACACACCTCTCGCAAATAGTGGCTGCAAATTATGTTAATTCTTGTCTTCCAATTGTTGTATTTATTGTTGTTAATAATATTTTTGTACGTTTTATACATAAAAAAAGTTTTATAAATAAAAATATATATTTTTATGTATTTTTTTCTAAACGATAGCAAATCAATATAGTTTCTCTTTTTTGTTACTTTAACAGTTTACAAGTTGAATTTTTACCATTTTTTTTGTCAAGACTGACTTTTTTCATTTACGATTTAAAAAATTTTTTTACTTTTATAAAAACAGAGAATAAATATTTTTTTAATATAACTTTTTGTTTGTGGTATTATTTAATTGTGGGGATGTTTATCATCAGTATTTATAGCAAAGGGTTAGGCAAATGTGTTTTTATCATTTCCTCAAACACTCTAGCAGATTCATGTGGAATTTAAATTGACATACATATGTAGGCTGATATAGGTTGAACAAGGTTTCACACTATTTAAAATGAGTTTAATAATTGTGGCCATAAGAGAGTTCCAGGGATTATGTTAATGGACAGTTAATCAGCCTGTAAGGGCATCTGTTAGGCTGTATACGTTGAGTTGTGCTACGCCAGTAGCAGGTGATTAACAGACCATTAACACAACTGTTGGTCATGCCTTATTGGTTACATATTCTATAAGAAACTATATAGATATATAGATATATATATATATATATATATACACACACACACACACACACACACATATATATATGTATATTAGAGGCAAAAAACTCTGTTTAATGCATCAGTTAGGGTTGTTCCACAGCGATAAAAGCAAGAAATTTGATGTTGGGGTTGAAACTCCTTTGCACCCTCACCCACCCCAACTGGAAGCGGGTGCGCATTGGGGTCATCAGCCCTAACTTTCACCCCATCACATGTGGAAAGAAGCTGAGGAATAGGAGAATGGGGTGACAGTTAGACCGATGACCCCAATGCGCACTCGCATTCCAGTTGGGGGTGGGCTGAGGGGTGCAGAGGGGTTTCAACCCTAACATTGAATTTTCTCACTTTTGTCGCTGTGGAACAACCCTAACTGATGCATTAAACAGAATTTTTGCTTCTAATTTTCCTTCTTTTGAAAATGATAATGAGAAATAGTGAATGTATGCGGCAGCAGGAAGCGCGGGCCCTGCGGCTCACTCTCCGCCACATGATGTCTTGTCACATAGTAACATTGTGCCCGCAAACGCAAATCATAATGCGCATGGTGACACAAAGCAAAACAGAAAGAGAAGCAGTACTGTAGACAGAAATGTTAAAAACAACAGAAACGCAACCGCAAATGAAAACGCAAAGGGTAACGCACATGGTGGCGTAAACGTGAACGGTAAGTGAAACGGGTATGGAACCGCATGCAGAAACGGTAATGGTAACAGTAATGTAAGCACACAGGCTAGTTTTCCCCAAAAGCTGTATAGAGAAAGACAGTGAGTAGAAAGAATGTATGCAAACTAATGACTCTCAGAACACAAAAATCAGGAGTTGGAATAGTAAATTGCTTATATCTCAGTAACCGTACGACATGGAAAAAAAAATTAAAATTTATGTGTATTATCACTTTCCTGGCTAGTTTTGTACTTAGCCCCCATAAGGGTGCTAAGAGTTTTTTGACAAAAACTCCATATCTAGCACCGTTTTCGAGATATGGGCCCTCAAAGGCACGGCGAACACCGTAATGTTATCCTATCGGAAAAAAACTGAAGTTCGGAGTGCCATAACTTTGCCTCCCTGTAATACTTTTTTACCAAACCACTGAAAGGCACATCTGTGGGATGTTGGCTATATCCCCTGCAAATTGCAGCCCAAAAGACCAAACCGTTATTTTGCAGCAGGGCGCTAAACGATTGCTGCAATGCGTCGGCTGCCGTAATGTAATCCTATGGGAAAAAGCATCAACTTTGGAGTGCCATAACTTTGCCACTGTGTAATATTATTTCAACACAACACTGAAAGGCACATCTGTGAGATGTTGGCTGTGTTCTCTCCAAATTTCAGCCCAAAACTCCAAACCGTTCTTTTGCAGCAGGGTGCCAAAGAATTGCTGTCATTTCCCCACAGCCTAGAAAAGTACAGTCACAATTTGCGAAAGCTTTCACAAAAATTTGTGACACTTTAGTGAGCACGAAAGTACTTTGTGAAAGTACTTTTCCCAGAAATTTGAAAAACATATTTCTGGGGTGTTTTACCCCAAAATAAAGACATGGCTAGCATCCTCAGGCTCCGACTAGGTGAATACAAAAACAATTAGGTTGCTAGAGTGTCTCAATTTTAAATGCCAAGCATTTTTCTGATCACTAACTGAAAACAAAATGGCAGATTTGCGACAGTAACAGGGCCATTTGTGACAGTAAAAAGTGCATTTGCGACACTGTCAAACTTTTTGTTAACTTTTCCCATTGACTTATAATGGGAAATTATTTTTTGAATAACTTTTGAACCATTGAATATTTTTTCAGGAAATCTTTGAAAGGCATATCGGGGACCCTGGCTGCACATTCCCTGAAGATTTCAGGCTGGTCACGCAAACCGTGCGACCTGTAGGTGCGACCATAGAATTCCAGAAAAAGCGTAAATGCACGTGCAGATCGTGCTTAATAACTCCACAGCCGTATATCCGACTGATACAAAACTTGGCAGATCCCAAGGCCTATGGTACTTGATCAGGTATTCCAAATTTCAGGTAAATCCGTTAAACAGTTGCAAAGTTATTAAGATGCAAAATTTGGGGTTTAACATGTAAATGGCTCCTCAACCCTAACTATGGTAGCACTACCGTGCTACCATAATATATATATATATATATATATATATATATGTATATATTCTTGGCAAAAAACTCTGTTTAATGCATCAGTTAGGGTTGTTCCACAGCAACAAAAGTGAAGAAATTCGGTGTTAGGGTTGAAAACCCTAACTCGGAATTCACCCCCCCCAGCACCACACACACACACAGACACACACACAAACACATATGCAAGTAAGGCCATGCAACTACTAAGTGTGGTACGTTGTGTGCACCTGCAATCAGAGATGTGTACGTTTTGTGTACATGGCCTCAGTTTTGCTTTTGATCTCCACTGAGCATGCAGTACCTTGTCAGGTGGGTGGGGATGTCTTGTAGTACATTAAGACAATTGTTTTTTATTTCTGTCACCTGCTGCTGGTTGTCTGTCATTGGTCGTGTTGCCTTGGTCCTCCCCCCTACTTGCATGTGTGTGTGTCTGTGTGTGTGTGGTACTGGGGGTGTGTGTATATATATATATATATATATATATATATATATATATATATATATTATAGTGGTACGTAGTGCCACTATAGTTAGAGTTGAGGAGCCATTTACATGTTAAACCCCAAATTTTTCACCTTAATAACTTTGCAACTGTTTGACGGATTTGCCTGAAATTTGGAATACATGATCAAGACCCATATGCCTTGAGATATGCCAAGTTTTGTACTGGTCACATATGCGGCTGCAGAGTTATTAAACATGATCTGCACACACGTTTACGCTTTTCTGGAATTGTACAGTCGCACCTACAGGTCACACGGTTTGCGACCAGTCCAAAATCTTCAGGGAATGTGGCCAGGGTCCCGATGTGCCTTTTGAAGATTTCATGAAAAAATATTAAACGGTTCAAAAGTTATTCAAAAAAGAAGTTCCCATTATAAGACAATGGGGAAAGTTAGCAAAAAGTTCGACAGTGTTGCAAATGAAGTTTTTACTTTTGCAAATGGCCCTTTTACTGTCGCAAATCCGCCATTTTGTTTTCAGTTAGCTATCAGAAAAATGCTTTGCGTTTAAAATTGGGACCCTCTGGCAACCTAATTCTTTTTGTATTCACCTAGTCGGACCCTGAGGATGCTAGCCAGGTCTTTATTTTGGGGTTAAACACCCCAGAAATATGTTTTTCAAATTTCTGGAAAAGTACTTTTGCAAAGTACTGTTGCACTTGTGACAGTGTCGAATGAATTTGCGAAAGCTTTCGCAAACTTCGGCAGTACTTTTCCAGGCTGTGTGAAAATGACAGCAATTCTTTGGCACCCTGCTGCAAAAGAACGGTTTGGTGTTTTGGCCTGAAATTTGGAAGGAACGCAGTTGACATCTGACAGATGTGCCTTTCACTGCTTTGTTGAAAAAATATTACATGATGTCAAAGTTATGGAACTACAAATTTGATGCTTTTTCCCATAGAATAAAATTACGGCATCCGACGCATTACAGGAATCCTTTGGCGCCCTGTTGCAAAATAACGGTTTGGTCTTTTGGGCTGAAATTTGGAGGGAACACAGGCAACATCCCACAGATGTGCCTTTTTGTAGTTTGGTGAAAAAATGTTACAGGGAGCCAAAGTTATGGCACTCTGAACTTCTCTTTTTTTCCCATAGGATAACATTACGGCGTTCGCTGCACCTTTGAGGGCCCGTATCTCAGAAACGGTGCGAGATATGGACTTTTCGTCAGAAAAATGCTTAGCCCCCTAATGGGGACTAAGAATGAAACTAGCTAGGAAAGTCATAAATCATATGACTTTTAAATTTTTTTCTACATCGTACGGTTCCTCAGATATAAGCAATTTAGTATTCCAGTTCCTCATTTTCTGCTCCGAGAACTATTATTATGCATACATTCTTTGTCCTCACTGGCCCAGATATTCAAACAGCACCCAAAAAGTGCACAACAGCAGGATCAAGCGTAAGTCCATTGCGCCCATGCACAAGAGGCGCAATATTAAAAAACTGCGCAGGCCAAGATGTACCTACAGCCGACGACTGAATTTTGCACCACCTGCACCATAGCGCAACTAGGGAGGTGAAGCTGAGCATATCTGATGTGCCATAGTGCAACAAGGGATGTTCAGCTGAGCAGTCCAGATGCACCATAGCACAACCAGGGACGCCCCCCCCAGCAGCAGGGCAGCAATGCAACAGCACAACCAGGGATGCAGGGGCCCACCCATGCCACAGATGGGCAGAGGAACACAGAGCAGAACAGACATCGTCCCCCCACACCCCATACACTGCACAAATGGGGGAGGGCTGGAATAATCACTGGCCCATGGAGACCAGCAACCAACCCACAGCTGGGCCATGGTGCCCCATCACACCCCCTGGCAAGCTGTGACCAGCACACAAGGAGGGCTGACCACCCCATGCCACACCATCCCACCAATGCAGAGTACACCCTGCACCATGACCCCCAGACACCCTGCCCAGGAGCAGCGTCCACCAGTGCAGGATACCCCATGCATGCCAACACTCCCACTGTGACAATGCAACCCTGGGCACCACAGAACCATGCAAGGCAGCTCCACCACAAGCACCCATCAGCGGGTGGCAGCACACAGTGATGTAATGACTGCATACACAGTGCCACCATGCACATTCCCCCGAGGTACAGCTGAGACACTGACCATGCATTGGCACATGAGGTACCCCACACATAACAGGACATGCCCCGGACCCCACCACCAGTGGTACAGCACCCTGCACACCCTCTCAAGGACACACCCCGACCCAGCACTGGCCACAACAGCCAGTGCAGACACCCACAGTGGTGCATGGAAACATGCACCACACAGGATGCAACACAGTGCATGGACAAACACCCACCCATACCCAAGGGCACACCAACACAAGAACACAGTAGCGGGGGCAACCAAGCCCCCAGCATGTGGCCATGGAAACTGTGTACACATGGCCAGCACTCCTCCATGGCACAGGAGTGCCAGCCACCCTGCACAGGCACTGTGGAGCTTTACGCCACCAGCATTTGCCCGGAGCACAAGTGACAGACAGTGGTGCACATCCCCTGCAACACACACAAGCCACAGCATGGAGGTGGGACAACAACAGCAGAGGCCACAGTGTCACCCGAGGCAGATATGCACCACACCAGTGACAGGAGGCAACCCGGCATTGTGCCGGGGTACAGTGGCTGTCCTGCATGGACAGCCACCACTGACATGCCAGAGGACTGTGCAGGTCACAGACATGCAAGGGTGTCAGCTGCACAGGCCATGGATGGGCTGACAGGTGCACCATGGACACAGAGCATGCACAATGGACCACTGCACACAGTCATCCAGTGCACAGGGAACAACACACACACCACAGATAGTGACTGATAGCTACTCCCACACCATAGTCACTTCCCCACGGATATACACACACACATGAACATGACTGCACCACCCCTGATGCCATGCACACCACTGCAGCTGAGCACCTATAGCCAAGGCCCCGAGTTTTCCACGATTCCGTGGCTGTGGCCGACCGTGGAATTAACCGCAGAATTAGTGATCTCCCGTGGAATTTGCATTCACCCGCGGAAATCGCAGCCGCCCGTGGAAATCACGGCCAGTCATGGAATTTGCAGTGGCAGACGGCGGAAACTGACATGCATGCAGGTGTTCTCCACACTCTTCTATATCACTGCTTTTCCTTGGCTGTAGCATGGGAAGCAGCAAGGGGAGAAAGCGTAAGGTCAAGTACATTTAGCCTCAAATGCACAGGAGCCCACAGATGCAGCCCTCCCCTACTGGCCAGGATGAAAGTTAGGACCCTAGCAGTCCTGAGCCATGAAATGCCATGTCTGGTCTTTCAGCACTCTAAGTAATCAATAATGTCCATTCGAGCCTTTTCTCTGTGACTTAAGGGCTGCCTACACTCGTATATGCAGAAGTGCTCCACTTGCTGCCATTGGCAAATATTCAAACAATTACATCCCCTCCTAGACATCACTCAAAGCCATTCACTGAAATCTCCTTCTGACTTCCAAATTATTATTGAAGTGGTTTATGAAAGAATTCGGCACTAGCAATGTTCCCAGCAGTCAGTATTGTATCAAGGATGGAACGTAATTTTTTTTTTGTACCACAACAAAGATATATATTAAATTAATTATGCATGAAATAAATGCCATGATGCACCCGATGGAGCCAAATATACAAGCATCACATCCCCTCCTCGCAGGGACCAATGTGACAGTCCAAGACCTTGGGCAGAAACTGATAAAAAAAAATGAATTAATGTACAACTAGTTGACATTTTCTAGTGATATCTCTACTATTGAGAATTGCATCAAGAAGGTAGCTTCTGCTATGTTAAAATGTAAACCTTTTTTGATCCATGGCTCCCCGGTGCCCAATCCAGTTCCTTGGTTGGGGGGGCAAGCACTCCAATACACTGTATTGGTCCTTTTTGGATATTTTCTGGAAGGCTCTACTGGCCACAGTTTATTATGACTGTCCTAATTAAATACATAGACATACAAAAAACATACACCCAGTCGGGAAGATGACAGTTCTGAGTAGACCTGTGTATTTTTTGTACTGTTCAAGAGCCATGGAGCTTTCATGTAAATAAATTAAAATATTAAAAAACAACAGACCGAAGCCTCCGTGACTGTCCATGGCTGGATCCAGTTGCTGTGAATAAATAAATAAATACCTCTGATACAGTTGCTGGGTTCAAATCCAAACCGTTATTTTTTTTTTTTTGGCACCAATAGTGGGCCCAGTCCCAGAGACCCACGGAGGGACTTACAGTCAGAGTTCTTCCGAATGGCTGTTTTTCAGCTTATTTGCCCACATACAAATAGAATAATGCCCCCGTTTGGCCGCCTTTTTAATAATAGTATGCCCTCCTTACCACAAAAGTCAATGTGCCCCCCTCCAGTGCTGTCCGGGGCTCAATACACTTATGCAGTGCAGAAAAAATTCAGTGTTTTGTAATGAAATGTTAGCAAGCCACAGAGCACTCATCATGTTACAGGGACTTGCCTATTGCAATTATTTAATAAATAAATGATTGTCTCCACTGCCCTGTTCTGCTCCTTATATTTTGCATGCATGCTTTATTTTGCCACAAATAACTTTTGTTCAGTGCCATATGCTAAGAAAAATACATAACTAAAAAACTGTGCCCTCTGGCTTGAGAGTCCCAGGTTGGAGCCCCTGGAGAGCAATGCCTCATGTAAATGAATGAGGGATGTATGTACCAGCGCAGTGGGGATGCCATCAAGGAATGGATATGTTTTTTTTTTTTTTTACTTGACTTTCAGGTCGGAACCACGGTGGAGCAAAGGTGGCTTCATGTAAAAATTAAAATCAGTTTGGTTTCCTGCGGTGCCACAGAACAGCCAAAAGCAATGCATCCCAGTTCCCTAGCACAACGAATTAGTGCATAAACACAACTAGCGGCAATTTGGAACCCGAGATTGAGTCACTACTTGATTCTTCCTATCCTGTTTATTTTATTAGCCAAGTATGAGTTCTGAAATTAAAGATAAAAATATATGTTATATACTGCCCCTGTAACAAGTCGGAGCCTGTGAATGCCAGGGTTGCTTCACTTTTTTCTTGCCCAGTGTGGTTGCCATATAGGCTGGCACATGATTTTGTAGCCATTAATAAAATATGTACCAACTGTCCCATAGCAAGTCGGAGACTGGGAATGGCCAGGGAAGCTTCACTTTGAATTCAAATTTTGTTTCTTTCCCACCCAGTGCCAGAGGCTTATGGGCTCACAAATAAAACACAAGTCCCTAGCCATTATTTGAATTAATAAATAAATATGCACCAAACTATGACTCACAGGGTGCCTTTTATTAAAAATACCAATGTGGCCTGGCGAGTTTAAATAAATAAATATACCTGCACCCAAGAGTAAGAGGGCGAAGTCCTACTGCTTCAGATCTCAGTGGCTCCATCCTATTGATTTTTCTTCTGGCCAAATAACACTTGCAAAACCAACTGCCACTGTAGCAGATCAGAGCCCAGGAATGGCCGGGGTGCTTCAGTTTGCAATAATTTTTTTGCCTCCAGTCCAGTCCCATAGGCTTACAGGTTCACAGTCCCTAGCACTACGCATTTTGTAATAAATAAAGAAACAGAACTGTGCATCACAGGGTGCATTTTAGATAAAAAGAAATGTGCCCAGGAGAGTGTAAATAATCAAATAAATTTACCACGGGGGGGGGCATCCCATCTATAACACCAACGGCCCCCTTGCAGCAGGTTTGGAGCCTGATCACAGCTATGGATGCTGTAGTGTAAATTATTTTTTTCCCCTGCCAATGCCAGTACTGAGCCCCTGCGATCCACAGAGGGGCTTTCACTGGCTACTCAGTATTCCCCGTTGTGACTTTGGCCACAAAAAAATGTAATGTGTGAAAAATAATCTCCCCTGATCTCGTCTGTGTTGGCTTTACATTTACACTGTCACGGACCATATTTGTTAATGCTGTTCTGAGAAAGACAGACACATGTCGGCAGACAAAATAAAAACAAAGAAATAAATCCATTAAACTACAACACCAATAGCCCTTGCATCATGTTCGGGGCCCGTTCAGAGCCAGGGAGCAACAGGGGTTTCGGTTCAAATTTTAAAACTGTTTGCTTTCCTGTCCTGGTTTACAACATTTAACAAGTAATTTTTGTCCAGAGCACAAAGGCTTACTGCACAAACAGTTCAACCTAACAGAGCAAATTGGCCAAAAATGTCCCCAGTATTGCTGATGCCAGGAAGAAGGGGAACGAGTATTTTAATTTTTGGCTGTTGCAGTTTCCCGGAGGCTTCAGTGCATGATCCAATTCATGGGTGGGAGGAAAAAGCAATCACTCAGTTACATGATTTAGTTAGTACTAGGCATACATCCTGTGTATTACATAAATAAATTAATGTAGACATGTGCTTGGTGAAAATAGAAATAATACATAAAAAATACTGCGCCCTTCTTATTATCCCCTATTCATTTTATTCAGTAAGTCCCATTCCAGAGCCCCCCAGGAGCAATGGGGGTTTCTGTGCAAATTTAAGAAATGTTTCTTTTCTGCCAATAGTGTCCACAGCCCCGAGCCCCAGAGAGCACAGTCCTTGGGTTTACAACATAATGTACACAACGTAAATTGCTTAATTTTGTATTCAATCCACACAAATTACTGACAAGCAACATTTCATATTAAATCCGACTACTGCATTGAAACGATCTAGTGCTTTAAAAATTACCGACAAAGCCTGTCATGCTTATCCCAACTACTGCAAGCTATCTGGTGCTGAATTTCAATATCTGCCCCCGCCCCCCAAAATAAGACTTAAAATTAGCATTGTCCATAGAAAGGTGTACAGTTACTTGTGTGACTTACCATATGACAGCTCTGCTACATCACTTTGACACCTTGTCTGTTGTCGGGTCCTAATTGAAAAGGCTTATTTATTTAATTTAATGTAATGTACCCATGATGGGTGGCAGCAAGCTGTGTGTGGTCGTAAGTCAGTACGGAATGTTTTACTTTGATTTATTTTACTTATTGCTGTGGTGTGATTTATTTTATGTATTGTTGCCGTCAATGCCAGTAAACATTAGTTGGGATTTTGGCTATCTGTATTTTCTGAAGTCGGGATATTGGTGCCGGGATAATTAATGATGGTCATTTGTGTGTTGGGATTTAGTAACCCTTAAGCATAGCTCATTACAGCCCTTCTTCTGTAACACCTCCCGCTCCCTCGCACTGCTTTATTGAATAGTTTGTCCATTTTTTCCCCCCGATTTATGTCAAACTTTATTTTGCAACTACTTCCTGAGCAAAGCAATGGTGCTTGCCCTTTCCCACCCTAGCTGTGGTAAAAGAAACAACTGCCATGATCTTCAGACCACACAGGATACACTGCGGCAGTGTAAACTAACAGCTTATCGATCGCCATTCAGAAATCCTCTTAAAGCACTAACCTCGGATGCCTTCTTATGAACTGCATATTATAATCGGTATATGGTTTTGCTTCAACTTGGAATTAGTTAACTCCTGTTAAGCCCTCTGTGGCTCTCCGGGTCTCGGTTCCACTACCGGTGGGAAAAAAAGTACTTAAATTTTAAGTAAAGACTCCAGGGCTCGTGTCAGACTTCCCATTTTGTTCTGTTCCAGTTCTAGTTGTGTGCCAATTTGGGCATGTAAATTTAATTATTTAATAATAATCATTATTATTATTTAATAATAATGACCTCATGGGCTGAATTATTTTAAAAAATGACAATGCCCCACTGGTCAGAGACTTGCTACATGGGACATTTGTTAACTTTATGTAATCCCCTCACTTGATCTCTGGGGCTTGGTTACACTATTGGAGGTAACAAAAAGGATTTACATTTTTACAGAAGCTACAATAGCTCTAAGGTGCTTGAGCCTACTGCAGGCAGAACATTATAAATAAACACTACCTCCTTGCTTGGCTTGACCTCCCCCCAACAGGTGGAAAAGTAAAAAAAAAAAAAAGAGAGAGTAAAAGAAAACACATTCCATCTTTGCTGGCAAGCTCCCTGCTGTGTACACAGTGAATTTAACAATTGTAAAAATAATAATATTAAACTCCTGGGCTTGCTTCCAGTGGGCATGATTGCCTCCACATAAGCCCCTGCAGGTCTCTCTGGGGCTGGGTCACTCAATGTGCAGCAAACAAAAAGATCAGGATCAAATCTCAAATATATTGCCATTTTAGTACTTCACTAATACGGGTGCTCCTGGTTTACATGCTCACAACATCTAAAACTGACAAGAATACAGACCACACAAAAAAGAGGACTCCTTATAAAAAATCTGAACTGCAGTCAGCACACTAAAGTTTTGACCCATTACAGCAGTAACTACAAAGTGAAGATCATCAGTTTTTTATAATATTAAAGTATACATATGTATTTGCTTTGCTCAAGATTTATTTTTTGTGATCTGGATGTGTTGTGAGCCTATAATCAGAAGCCACTTTACTGGTGAAGCAATAAAGTGAGACATAATCCTGATTCGATGATGTCAGAATTACAGCAAAAAAAACATTCCATGTTGTTGCTGTGTAAGGCTTATCTGGTGTTCAAATCATGAGTTGTCATGACTCAAAAAGATACGAGAAGGTGGTATGCAGTGAATCTGACATCTTTAATTTCACAATACAAATAAAACGAAGAAGACATGTAGTTATGAAAAGGATTTATTAGTAGCTGAATACATTTCTTGTGTATGATCAAACTACAGGTACAGTTTCTCTCCTCTTATGCCATTCTCCATTTTTATATTAAAAGCGTATAGAAAGAAGTTAGTCTGATTTAGCCATATTGCTTTCATCCCAAAGAAATCTATTGTATTCCTGAAATGTAGGATGTTAAATCATAAAGACTGTTTTAAGGAAAGTGACATTATCTATGTATGTGTATATATATATATAAAATACACCACACATATGAATATAAACATACACAAACATATCTGTCTGTCTGTCTGTCTGTCTGTCTGTCTGTCTATCTATCTATCTATCTATCTATCTATCTATCTATCTATCTCAAACATTTTACCTGGAATACCACAGATCCCCAGACACTGAAACCCCAAACCGCCACAACAGAAGCAAGCAGTTAAAACATAATAAAACCCATTCAGTAAAACCCCCTGACTGTATTATAAAAAATTAAATATGGGCAACTGTAGCCAACTCGGCATATGTTTCCATCTTGCTTTTCATGGAGCATAAAATATGTTTTTTCAATCCAATAAGAACACTCAATTCAAATAAAACTTGAAAAGGATGAATGTTAAGGGTAAATATCACAATATAAACACTTGACTCTACTAAGAAACTGTCAAATATGAAGAAACAAACAAAAAAGTCTAAAAATAAGGGAAGTAGTGTGACAGTTTTCTGCCACAGAATTGCCGCAGAAATAACCATCCACCACCGCAGAACTTTGCTCTGAAGTGACGCAGAAAAATCGGGCTGTGCCATAGCCAGCACAAACAAGAGACCACCACATTAGGTATATCAAAGCAAATGTTTTGTAAAAATTGACACATAACTATATACATATATTTACAAAAGGTTAGGGGGAGGGCCACAAACAAAGTGGGGGTGGGTAAGGGGCAGGAGTGAACAAATGGTAGAGGGAAGGAGGGGTGTGAGGGTGGGTCCATGGGGGTAGGGAAAATCAGGGGCATTAGTATGCTCAGTGGGAGCCCCGCTCCCCGCTCTGGCTGCTCCTCCCACCATGCCGCCGTTGTACTCCCAGCTGGTCTGTACTTTCAAGGATCTCCAGGGAGGCCCTGGCAACATGTAGGATCTCCTGCAGTGTTGCTCTGATTTCTTGCAGCTGCCACCCACCTAGGACAAGGGAGCAGAGTCAATAGGTGTGAATGCACAGCCCCATGCAGCCCACCCACTGTGCATGGCATACGGCCATGGGACATGCCTCTGTGATAGTGTGTGACCACCCACAGTGATTGTGTCCACGAGATCTGCCCACCCAGGTGCACACAGCCATGCAGACTGCTGCACACACCCACCGGCCAAGTCCTGCACAGCACCACCGTGGCTGTTCAGTGACATGGCTATGTGGTGCAAAGGCAGTGGCACAGCCATGTACCCAGTGCATGCATGGACCACCATTGATGCACTCCCAGACATGCAGTGCCACTAGACAGTGCTGACTGTAACAAGCTGTGTGCATGGCAGTGGTGTCAGTGGATGGTGGCCATGCCCCGCTGCCCGCCCTGTTACACAGCATGCAATAGTAATCATGGATGTAAGGCACTCACCATCATCAGGCTGGTCCCTGGCCTCTGCGGACCTTCACCCCTCCCGGACTGATGGTCCTCCTGCTGGTGCCTCCTCTCCCTCACCAGCCAGCGCTCGTCTGGGCCTAAGGTGCAAACATGGAGAGAGGAACATCAGTACAATCCTGTAGCAAATCCCCCACCCCATGTGTGTGGCAATCCCACACAGCCAGACCCACCCACCCACACCCTGATAACACCACCATGGCCAACACTGGACACATGCGTGGACACATGCAACCGTGATACCTGTATGGAAGATAAAAGTGTATGGATGTTGCACCTACCTGGCCATGGCACCATGCCCTTCCTGGCACATGCCCATAGGTGGGCAAGCAGGTCTGGGTCCCTCCACCTCAGGTCCCCATATCTGTGGGGGCACTGCTCCGCCGTCTGCCCCATACCAGTGGCCTCCTCCAGGGCGTCCGCCACCTCCTGCCACACCTGACTCCTGGCCCTGTCCAGGGGTGCCTCACCAAATAGTGGGCCAACAAGTGGCTCCACAATGGCAAGCAAGTTTGCCATCTCCACCTGTATCCACTGTACTGCTCTCCTCCTCACCATCTCTACTGCTCGGTTAAGTCAAAATGGCACTCTGCAGCACGGTTCCGCCATGTGCAGATGCTGCGCGGTACAGTGCTGCCATTCCCTATCACGCTGTCACCGAACAGCACGATAGTGGTGCACCCATGCCTGATGCATGGTGCCTAGGGAGCAAAGGTCGGGCACAGGGTCAAGGGTCTCTGGCGCACGGACAGCCACAGCGCGATTGGAACCCAATGCGTCTAACGCAATTGGGTGCCTGTGTGCCACCTCCTGTAGTGGCCTACCGTGCTGTTTCCCCAGTGAGCCTATGATGCCCCAGTGCCACAGTGCCATATAGGTGAACAGCGCTGTAGTGCCACTGGCACAATGGTGGCCATGCCCTGCATTGCCTCCCATGCACAGCACGTCAGCAGCGCGGCAGGCACCTGCGTCATCAACCCGGGCATGCGCAGTTAGGTGTGTACTGCGCATGTCACAGAACTGTGCCCTTGGCTCAGCACGTTCAACACAATTGCGCAAAGTGCAAAAGTGTGATATTCAGATATTATGCAAATCAGCTAATCAGCCATTCAATGGCGTAGTCACTGCATTTGCATCCACTTAAAGATGCACCTCACCTCATTTGCATGGGTTGCGCTATAAAAGTGTGACATTGGGCTGCACTGGCCATAGTTGGTTACTGCAGTCTATTGGTGAGTTGCTTGCTGTTTGGAAGTGTGGACTGTGGATTTTGGCACATGCATGGGACCGCACAGTCACAGGTAACACCTGTCATTCTCACAGGCTGAATCATGACCGAGTGAGTTGTGGAGGAAGAGGAACAGAGTTGTGGGAGGAGAAGGCCAAATTTCATGAAGGCCGAGATGGATGCCCTGTTTGATGCCTACCTAGACCAGAAGCCGCTTCTCAGCGGACGCCAGGGAACACCACAGGCCCATGCTGCTGCATGGGAGGAGGTGGTGCGTGCTGTAAACCTGCATGGCAGCCACCAGTGCTCCATGCAGGAGTGCAAGAAGAAGATGGGCACAGACAGGAGGAGGATTAAGGAGAAGGTGGTTGCCATCAGGGCAGCATGGTCTGCCACAGGTGGGGGACAGTCGGAGGTGCTACGACTGACCCCACAGGAGGAAAGGGTTGCTGGCAGCATGCAGCATTGTGCCATTGAGGGTGTTCTGGGTGATGGATTCCAGACGGGTGGTAGCCCGTCACTGCATGGTAGGTCATGGTCTGTCTATTGGGGGGGGCAGGGCAGGTCACATGCAGTAACGCGACTTTGTTTTCCCTTACAGCTCCTGAGTGTCTGCATGGGTCAGCAGTGGTGGGCCTCTCCACTGAGGCTGGTCAGATGGCGATGGTGGAGGGACCATCCACCTCCACAGGAATACGTGGCTCAGTGCGACAGTGGGCCCGCCTGGACATCCAGACTGATGTTGTTGGAACAGGTGCGGAGGAGACCCTGCCCGTGTTCCAGCCTGCCAGCATCCACGGATGCCAGCATGCTGGGACTCGGGCTGGTGCCGGGTCCGTCACCGATGATGATGTCACTAACGTCATGGACAGTGACACTTGTGTGCCACAGGATGGCCACACAGCAGGTAACATCGCAGCCATGGCTGTGGGTGGTGTCGCCGTGCAGGCCTGCATGTCATGACAGTCCCAGCCTGTGCCTGTCAGCACCAGTGGGCAGCACTGGTGTGTGTACAGGACAGTGGGACTGTTGCGGCCACTGCGGTAGCACCATTGAGCCCTGGGGAGTGGCAGCCAAAGGGGCAGCATCAGCAGTCAGCCAATGGGCTTGGGGGGTACAGTGTCGGGGGCAGCGTCAGTGCACCGCCTGTTGACATGCCTAGGCCTGGCCCTAGTGTGCAGCGCCCACCCTCAAGGGGTGATGAGCATCAGGGCTGCGCACACCCTGAGGGACAGCATGTCGATCAGGAAGATGACCTCTTGGATGACCACACCCGCATACTGCAAGCATCAGTCAATCAGCAGATGTGGCTTGTGACGGCGGTGGATGCACTGAGTGCAGATCTGCAGTGGGCAGAGGAGCATCGCAGCAGAGAAACCGCTCTGCTCCTGGCAGGGATGGACCAGATGCAGGAGGATGTGACAGCTGCCATTGACAGGCTGACACATACAATCACAGCTGCCATGGCCACAGGGGGCACACAATTATTTGGCCATGCATCGCAGACACTGCGCAGTGCAATGTCCACCCCCTATTCCTGGCGTCGTGTGACACCATTATTGTCGACACCGGGTTCAGCTGTGGACATCCCGAGCACGCCTGGCACAGGCATGTTCGGGGTGCTGCAGACCCCTGAGCAAGCACGGTCATGTTCACACAGTGGAACCCCTGGGAGACCATCGGTGCCACCTCATGAGGCCAGTGGTCAGCCTGTCACTGCTGGCAGGTCTCAGCGGGGCCGCCCATGCATCCGTGGTGGCTGGGGCACTGTGGCGTGTGACTGACCTGTCTCTCAGCATGGCTACTGTCTGATGCAGCCCTGTGTGCATTGTGTCATTCAGCAGGCCCTGCACGCACACACACAGTCCATCTGCACACCCTCCCAGCTGCTGTCCGCAGTTGCATGTGCATGATGATGCCTGCATTGTGCTGTACGCCAGTGTGCAATGGTGCCCAGTGTCTGACACACGCACAATGACAGGCAGTGGACATGGTGATCTGTGGACATGTGTGTGGCTAGGGGTGGCATTTTGGGTCAGTGTGCCTCCTACCCTTTGTGCATGTCTGGTGAGTTGTGTGTGTGTGTGTGTGTGTGTTTGTCCACATGCCATGTTAGACCTCACCCATCCCTGGTGGTGTGTGTGTGGTTCCATGCCCAGCCACTTCCCTTGATGGCATGCACCCCTGGTGTGTGTCCATGCATGTTTGTGGGTTGTGCCTTTGCCACTGGTGGTTGTACATGGCCTCATGACTTACCTGGGTTGTCTGAAGAGCTCTTCCATGATGGTGTCCCAGTGCAGCTTTGCCAGCTGGAGCAGTCAGGGGTCCCATCGCCCAAGGGGGGGCTGCCCATCACCATTGTCACCGGCGTCCTCATCGTCCCCATCGCTGTCCCCCTCTTTGACCTGTACGGCTATCCCACATTCATTGGCCATGTTGTGCAGGATGCAACAGGCCAGGAATAGCCCACAGGCCTTTGAGGGGCTGTACTGTAGGGCACCGCCGGAGGTGTCCAGGCAACGGAAATGTGCCTTCAGCATCCCAAACACCCGCTTAATGACATTACGTGTGGTGGCATGTGCCTCATTGTAGCGTTGCTGTGATGAGGTCGCTGGCCGCTGGTATGGTGTGAGCAGCCAGGGACAGAGTGGGTATCCACTGTCACCTGTGTGTAGAGGGTGGAGGTTAGTTTGGTGATCAGCATCGCCCTGCTCCGGGCTATGTAGGCCACTACCCATGTCACCTCTGACCATGCCCCTCCCAAGCCCTATGTTTGTCCATGTGGTTTGCATACTCACCCACTAAGTGGCCAGTGGGGATGTCCCCACTCTCGAATCTGTGGCACAGTGCTGACTGGTGCCAGATGAAAGCATCATGTGCTCCCCAGGGTGCATGGCACAGACATTGATTATGCGCCCCCTGGCATCGCACACCACCTGGCAGTTGATGCTAGCATAGCCCTTGCGATTAATGTATGCGGCCCCCTCGGGGCCAGGTGGTGTGTGGATGGCAACATGGGTGCAGTCTATTGCCCCTAGCATGCCAGGCATACGTGCTACCCTGTGGAACTCCTGTATGTTTACTGTGCGCTCCGCCGGTGTGCTGGGGAAATGGATGTACTCCGCAGCATGTGGCAGCAGTGCGCTGAGGAAGTGGGTGAGGTAACATGATGCGGCCGACTGGGTTATGCCTGTGGTGTCCCCTGTTGGTCTCTGGAAGGTACCCATGTCAAGCAAGCAAGCACATGCAAGCTGCCACTTTAGTCTCCACTGATAGAGCAAGGCTCCGTCGTGTTGGTGCCTGCATCACATCACTGCACAGCTCACAGAGCTGCCTTAGAATTGCCATATTCAGGTGGTACCAGCCCACGATCTCAGTATCACTGTACAGCTCGAAGCTGGTGCAGACTCGGTACTGCCTGTTGGGGGCATACCGCCGATGAGCCCTTCCATGGCCATGCCCCCCTGCTGCCCGCCTTCTAACCCCCATCATTACTGCCTCCATCTGGATGGTTGCACTGGCCATGTCCCTGGCTTGTGTTCACCCCCCCAGGAGCTGTTTCTGTGCTCCCCCCGCTGTTCTGGCTGCTACTTCCCCTGCAACAGGAACACCTGACTGTGCTGGCCTCAGTGCTGTGTGGCACTTCCCCCTTCTGCACTGTGGCTGTGGCTCCCCACACCTTCCCTGAGCCTGTGGGTTTCAGGTGCCCTTTCTCTGTCCTGCCCTGTGTGTGTGTGTGTGTGTGTGTGTGTGTGTGTGTGTGTGTGTGTTGCCTGTGTGGCTGGCTATAGTGCAGCAACATGTGCCTTCCCTGTAGTGTTCTTGCGCCTCTCCATTGTTCCTTTTTATTTTGGCTCATTTCCACTATGGCGCAACTTCCGCTTGCTCCCCTATTGTGCATGGTGCATGTTGCTGAGTATCACACTGTGCCATTTATGCATGGTTCCTCCCCCTTCAGTTGTGCATACATTCATTATCATTGCACTATTGCTCAGCGTGATTCAGGGGGGTGCAACTGCCTCCCGCTGAATATCGCAGAATGGCGCATTTTCGGACTTGCGCTGGCACAACCCTATTGTGCATGGCGCAACCCTTTTGAATATCTGGGCCACTGTCTTTCTTTATGTAGCTTTTGGGGAAAACCAGCCTGTGTGCTTACATTACTGCTACCGTTCTCGTTTTTGCTTGCGGTTCCGTTCCCATTTCACTTACCGTTCACGTCTACGCCACCATGTGCGTTACCCTTTGCATTTTCATTTGCACTTGCTTTTGCATTGTTTTTAACATTTCTGTCTACACTACTGTTTCTCTTTCTGTTTTGCTTTGCGTCACCATGCTCATTACTATTTGCGTTTGCGGGCACAATGTTACTATATGACACGACATCATGTGGCGGAAGCATGGGGCCTGAAGGGAAATTAGAGGCAAAAAAATCCATTTAATGCATTAGTTAGGGTTGTTTCACACTAACAAAAGTGAGGAAATTTGGTGTTAGCATTGAAAGCCCCCCTTTGCCCCCCCTGCCCACACCCTAACCAGCATTGGGGTGCGCCTTAGGGTTGTCAGTCCTAACTCTCACCCCATTCTCCTACACCTCGCTGCTTTACACATGCGATGGGGTGAGAGTTGGGACGATGACCTAATGCGCACCCGATGCTGATTGGGGTGTGGGCAGGGGAGAAGAGGGCTTTCAACCCTAAACCGAGTTTCCTCACTTTTCAGTATGAAACAACTCTAACTAATGCATTAAACAGAGTTTTGCCTCTAATATATATATATATATATATATATATATACACATACATACATACATATATATACATACATACATACATACACATACATATATATATATATATATATATATATATATATATTGACTTGCACATTTTGGGACACTATATCTCCATGCCTTCACATGCAAATGAAATGAAGACTACAGCTTCATGATATGTCTGCTACCTGATGGGGCATGGCAAATTCCATGCATATCACCGCAACCAAATTTTATATAATGGGCTGGAACAGTTGTGAAGTTATTATTGTACAAAGTGAAACAATCAAAGCAAGAATTTGACAAAACATCCAGATGATCACATTTTGGGACTGTAGATCTGCAGATGTGTACTCTTTATCTAAGCAAAATTTTGCCGGGTAAAAGACCTATTATGTGTAAGGGCAGATGCCAAATTTCATGTAAACTGCAGTGACAGCTGTGAAGTTATTATTGCAAAAAGATTTGGTTTATGTTTATTTTCTTTTCGGTTTGGTCCCGGTTTTGGCGTTTCTGAGTTAAACGTTACCATCTGAGCGTATTGGTTACCTAGTGTACCGGTTCGCCGTTGCTGTTCTGTGAGAGACACTAGCTGGCTTTCTTTTTAGAGTCTTCAGCGGTCCTGGTCGAGAGGCAAGTGTGATTCCTGCAGAAAGAGTATATTTTGTGGGTTACCAGCTTCGCGGGACGCTCTGCGTGACGCTGTGTGTGGGAATAAAGTCCTGGGAGAAATTTGGGAGACTGGATGGCTGTTTGACACTGATATTTTCTGTTTTTACTCCCCTTGGTTCGGGTACTGGAGGGGTTCGGAGAATTCAAGTTTTTGTTTGTGAGTCGTTAGTACTGTCCCCCACACTCTCCCCCACAGTTTGAGGTGGGAATTTTGTGATTTTGTCTCCTGGCTCTTTGTGGAGAAGTGTTTTCAGTCGTGGGGAAAGTGAGGAGCTGGCCCTGAAGCATTTGGAGGAGCTCTGGATACTGTGACTGTTGACAAGAGGAGACAGAGGATCTTTGGACCGGGGATCTGTTGGAGACTGTGAGCCCTTTGAGTTTTGAAATCTATAGGTGTTTTTTTCTGCCTTCTGTTTGCTCTGGCCGGCGCTCTCCTGGGTGTTGCTACTCCACAGGGGTTGGGGTATTTTCCAGTCAGGGAGCTGAGTGGGGTACCTCGCCACTTTGTACCATGGAAGGGGCTGTAGTAGTGGCTCTTCTCATGGCCCTTTAGTGTGAGTGGCAATAATTGCCCGGGGCTTTCGCTGGGAGTAAATGGGATTGGAGTCTGTTTGATCCTCCATGGATATAAACTTGCTGGACTTTTGAACTTGATGGATCTCTTTTGGACTAATTTTTCATTTTGGATTTGTGTGGCTGCCTCTTCCTTGGACTTGGACTGTTTTGGATCTATGTCGTATTTGAGAAGCTGCTGATTTTTGTCTCCTGTTGACTCTGTTCTGGACCTTGGGGTGGTGAGAGGACCCTGGGTCCAAAATTTTTTTGTTTATTTAATTATTTGTTATTTGTTTGATCTGATAGTATGTGTCTTTCTCCTGGTTGGGAGAAAGACTAATTTTATTTCTCCCCTGTTGTGAGAGAACTGGGGGGGAATTTAAATATTTGTATGTTTTTTATTAGGCAGTGAGAGTGCCTTTGTACCCCTGTTCCCCGGTGGTGAGAGGACTGGGGTGGGAGGGGTTTGTTTTAATTTATTTTTTGTTTATTTTATTATAATTTGTTGATTTAATTTTGTTTATTAATTAGTCTGGACAGTTAGTGCAGGTTATTCTGAATATTTTGGGTGGAGGGTTTATTTTTATTGTTTAATTTGGTAAGCAGCGTCATGTGCTGGCCTTTTTCCTCCACGGTGGTGCATTATTCCTCCTCCTCTCTTCATGCCCTCTGCCCCTTTTGCACTCCTCCCTTACAGTTTGAGGCTATCAGTGTTGTAGGGCATTGGGGATTGCTCGTGGGAGGGTGAGGGGGTTGGGGTGCATGAACAGGGGAGGAGGAGGAATGAGCGGGGTCATCGTGTTGGGGTTATTAAGTCCAAAAGGTGCCCTGGGACGAAATGGAATTCAGATCGGGGTCTGCCTTGTCTGGTTTCCATACCCATGGGCACTACTGATTTCAGTAGGCAGATAGGCCCGACAACCTCCAAGGTTTGTCCAACTCAGGCGGTGTTATGCAATGCCAGGTCTGTTAGGAATAAAACTGCTATTATTGCCAACCTTATTGGTTCGGTTGATCTGGCTTGCATCACCGAGACCTGGCTGGATGAAAATTCTGGCCCAATAATGGAGGCCATGACTCCAGCCGGGTACTCGGTGATACACCGCCCAAGATTGGACCGCAGGGGCAGGGGGGTTGCAGTCTGTTTTAAGACTGAATTGGGCCTTTCGAATGTGGTAGTGGGTGAGGTTGAGTCCTTTGAGTGCACAGTTGTAGCAGGTGTAGGCGTTTGAATCGTTCTCATCTACCATCCACCCGGCGATGGGAAACGTTTCTTACAGGAAGTGGCAGACTTCCTCTTCGACATGTCATTTGAGTCACCCAGATTGATGGTGCTGGGTGACTTCAACGCCTGGGTTGACGATGAACTCTCACAATTTGGTAAACACTTCCTCCAGCTTATGTCTTCTTTGGGCCTCACACAGGTAGTTTCCACTGCTACACACAAATCTGGACACTCTCTTGACTTGGTCTTCCTTCTTGGGATTGATGCATCCAATATGGGGGTGGAATCAGTCATTTAGTCTGACCACCCCATCGTGAGGTTCAATTTTTGCACCCCCCCCGAGAAGGCCATCCCCTGTGGAAATGGTCAGGTACCGCCCATTATGGAATGTTACTTCACAAGGCCTAGTGGCGGTCCTTGACCTATCATCCCTCGTGTTGGTGGGCAGTAGTCCAGAGGCACTGGTGCTGGCCTATAATGAGGCCATCACGGTTTCCCTTGATTCTATTGCTCCTGTTCGTGAGCACCCTCTTTCCCATCACCCCAGGGCCCCTTGGTTTGATGGGACTCGGAGGGAGATGCGGAGACAAGGGCGAAGGTTAGAGCATTGCTGGTGCAAGTCCACCCTTGATGCCGACCGTCTTAGATTGATTGAACATTATACCAGCTATCAATCTGCAATCACCCATAAGAAGGCAGAATTCCTGTCCAGGGAGATTGCAGTTGCTCAGAATCGACCGGCTCAGCTGTTCCGAACTGCAGATAGACTGTGCAACCCAGCCTGTCTGCAAGTTTGGAAAGCCTTTTCCCAAATTGAGTGCGATGAGCTCGCTCGATACTTTGCAACTAAGGTGGCTGACATCAGGGTGGACTTGTGTCCGACAACCTCTAAGGGTGATGTGGTAGGAGTGTGTGAGAGCACAGGGCCTCGTTTCTCCTGGAGTTCCTTTTGTCGACCTGAGTTCATGGATATTATGAGGATCATTCATAGTGTGCGTCCTACAAGCTGTGGCTTGGATCCTGGACCGACTACCCTAATTTTGGGTTGTGTAGACATCATTGGTCCAGTTCTGGTGCAAATAGTCTGGTGCTCCTTGGAGTCAGGTGAGTTTTCTAGCTCCCTGAAAGAGGCGGTAGTGACATCTCTCTTGAAGAACGCTTCCTTGGACCCAGACTGTTTTTCTAACTACAGACCCATCTCTAACCTTCCCTTTATTGGGAAGGTTATTGAAAAGGTCATAGCTGCTCAGCTGGATGACCATTTAACCATCCATAGTATCTACGAATCCTTCCAGTCTGGTTTCCGTAAAAGACACAGCACCGAGACTGCGCTGGTTTGGGTGCTAAATGATCTTCTGAGGGTGAGGGATCAAAGGAGACGTTTCATCTTGGTCCTCCTTGATCTCTCTTCAGCTTATGACACTGTGGATCACAGCAGGTGTTGCTAGCACACCTAGGAAAATCTGTGGAATGTCTGGAACCATTTTAAATGGTTCAATTCATTCCTTACTGGAGATCTAAAGGTTGTTTTGGGATTTTTTCCTCCTTGATCTCTTTGTTGTGTGGAGTGCCTCAGGGTTCTGTGCTGTCGCCCATGTTGTTGCAGAGTATATGCCCCTCCGAAACATTATAAGACAGTATGGGCAGAGGTTTCACTGCTATGCAGATGATACCAGCTATACCTATCTTTGCACTCGACCACGATGGAGCTCTCTCGATGTTTAATAACTGTCTCGGAAATCCAAGACTGGATAGATTCTAGTTGGTTAAAGTTGAACTCGGAGAAAACTGAGGTTTTGGTCTGTGGACCCAGGTGGTCAGATTGAGAGGTCGTGAAGGTGAGCGCTTCTGGAATTTTCTTATGTGTCACCACCGCCTCTGGAATGGGCAGCGTGAATTTGGGTGATTCTTGGATGATAGGCTGACTTTTCAATCTCAGGTGTCAGCCATCATCAGGACTTTCTTTTACTATCTTAGGAATATTGCCCAGGCTAAGCACCTTGTTCCGTCTGACTGTCTGTCAACATTGGTCCACGCCTTTGTGTCCTCGTGCCTCGACTACTGTAACGCCCTTTACTTTGGGCTCTCTGGGGTTGAAATCCACCGCCTACAGCTTGTGCAGAATGCAGCAGCCCGGGTTTTGACTGGGACAAGTAGGTCCTGTCATATTACCCCAGTGCTGCGCGAACTGCACTGGCTCCCAATACGGTGGCGGATCACCTTTAAAGTCATTCTATTGACTTTTAAAGCCCTTCACGATCAGGGTCCATCCTATCTTAAAGACCTACTGGTTTCTTACTGCCCCAGCCGATCACTCTGCTCGGCTGACATGGGGTTGTTCGAGATTCCAAGAGTGAGTTTGAAATCCTCTGGCCGCAGAGCATTTTCTCATGCTGCACCCACTCTTTGGAATTCTCTACCATGCCGGTTACGGGAATGCACCTCCATGGAGATATTTAAGAAGGAATTGAAAACACACTTTTGGAGAATGGCCTTCTTGGAAAGTTAATATGTACTGTAAAATGTGTGAAATTTTATTGTAATTTATTATGTTTTTATGATATATTTTATAATGTTTATGGTCTTTGATGCTTTGTATTGAATGTTGAAGTTTTAATTAATTTGTTCAGCGCCTTGATATAGTGAAAGGCGCTATATAAATAAAATTATTATTATTTATTATTAAAAGTGAAACATCTACAGATGTGCACATTCTATCGAACTGAACATTGGCACATCTAGAGAACACTAGTCTGTAAGGGCATTTGCCAAATTGAATGTGTATAAGAGAAACAACTGAGAAGTTATTAATGCACAAACTGAAACAATCAGAGCAAGAATTTCTCAAAACATCCAGATATACATATTTTGGGACTGCATATCTCTAGATGTTCACCTCCTATCTAGTTGAAACTGTACATGTCAAGTGACCACTACACTGTGAGGTGACATGCCAAATTTCATGTAAATTGCAAAAACAGCTATGAAGTTTTCTAATGCTCAAAGGCAAAACAACCCTTATTCATAAGCTGTCAAAATCCCCATTCATGAGCTTTCAAAATCCCTGTTGATGAGCCAGATCCTCTTTCACAAAACATGCATATGTTCCAAAGACTGAACTGAGCATGTGCAAAACCTGAAATTTTAAAAATGAATAACTTTGGAACAAATTAATATTTTTTCACCAAACCAACACTGGCTTGTTCATTGGGGCAACCTTGTTCAACTCTTACAATTGCAAGTCACAATTATAAATGGTGGAGCCACAGTGCAATAGGCACAAATCAGCAAAAAATTGCAAAAAAAAGCAAAAAACACACTTTTTTAACATGCGCTGCATGAAAAGCACACATCCAATCAAAACAAAAATCGATAAGTCAGTAGACCACCACCACAGAACACAGCATGCAAGATTTCATGCAAATCTGTTGAATGGGTGCAATGTTATTAAGGTGCAAAATTTGGTTTTTAACATTAAACTGCCTACTCAACCCTAACTGTAGGGGCGTGACCATGATCCTATAATATATCTATAAAACATGTGAGTTACACATTTTGTCACACTATACCTCCATGCTCTCACATGTAAGTGAAATGAAGCTTACAACTTCATGACATGTCTGCTTCATGATGGGGCATGGCAAATTCTGTACGTATCACCTGAACCAAATTTTATGTAAATTGCAGGATCAGCTCTAAAGTTATTGCATGCACAAAGTGAAGCAATTAACACAAGAATGTGACAAAACATTCAGAAATACACATTTTGGGACTGAATATCTCCAGATTTGTCCACTGTGTCAAATTGAAACTTGGCAGCTGAAAAATCAAAGAATCTGTAATGGTACATGCAAAATTTCTTCTACATTGCTCGAACAGCTGCAAAGTTATTGCACAAAGTGAAACAATCAAAGCAAAAATTTGAGAACACATCCAGATTTACACATTTTGGACAGTATATCTCCAGCTGTGCAAGTCTATCTAACTGAACCTTGGAAAGCCTAGAGACCACTAGTCTGTAAGGGCACATGCCAAACTGCATATGAATTGCAGGAAGAGCTGAAAAGTTATTAATGCACAAAGTGAACAATCGAAGCAAGAATTTACAAAACCCATCCAGATGTACACAATTTGGAACTGCATATCTCCAGATATGCACATCCCATCTAACTGAAACTCAGCTCCTCAAAGCTACATGTGTCTGTAAGGGTACCTGTTAAATTTCATGTGCATTGCCAGATCATCTGAGAAGTTATTAATGCACAAAAAGAAACAATCGAAGTAAGAATTTGCAAAAAATATCCAGTTGTACAAATTTTGGGACTGCATATCTCCAGATGTTCATATCCTATTTAACTGAATCTTGGCATGTTAAAGGACCACTGGTCTCTGAGGGGCACGTGCCAAATGTCATGTAAATTGCAAGACCAGGTGTGAAGTTATTAATGCACAAATATAAAAAATCCCCATTTATGAGCTGTCAAAATTCCCATTCGTGAGCGGTCAAAATCCCTGTTCGTGAGCCAAATCTTCTTTCACAAAACATACATATATTCCAAAGAGAGAATGGAGCATGCTCAGAACCTGAAATTTCAAAACTGAATAACTTTGGAAAGGATTTTTTTTTCACCAAATCAATGCTGGCTTGTTACATAGAAACATAGAAGCACAGAATTTGATGGCAGATAAGGATCGCTTGGCCCACCCGGTCTGCCGATTTCCCTACCTGATGGATAAGCTGCAGATTCTAGTTAATCAACAGCTTACTTCCTCCTGCCCCCCTCTAGAATTGCCTTATGCCTGTCCCATGCATTCTTGAATTCTCCCACTGTTCCTGAATCCACAACCTCTTCAGGAAGGCTGTTCCATGCATCCACAACTCTCTCTGTGAAAAAATACTTTCTAACATTACCTCTGAGCCATCCTCCCTTTATCTTCAAATTGTACCCCCTTGTTCTTGCACATCTCTTCTTCTGAAAGATACTACCCTCTTGTACCTTGTTAATTCCCTTGAGATACTTCAAAGTTTCTATCATGTCCCCCCTCTCCCTCCTTTCCTCAAGGGTATACATATTAAGCTGCTTTAGTCTCTCCTCCTATGTCTTCTGGTGCAGACCTTGCACCATTTTGGCTGCCCTCCCCAACAGCCTCCACTCTGTCTATGTCTTTGTGGAGATGGGGGTCTCCAGAATTGCATGCAGTACTCAGATGGGGTCTCACTAACTGTCTGTAGAGAGGGATAACATCTTCCTGTTTTCTACTGTTTATGCCTCTCCCTATGCATTCCAGTATCCCCCCAGCCCTCCTTCCTGCCTTCTCACATTGCTTGCCCACCTTTAGGTCATCTGATATAATTACTCCTAGGTCTCTTTTGATTTTTGTTGTTATTAACTCACCCCCATTGTGTACTCTTCCCCTGGGTTTTTGTTTCCCAGATGCATTACCTTGCACTTCTTTGCATTGGTAATGCCAAGTCCCTTTTCATTCTTTCCACCCCACCTTGTGTATCAACCCTGTTGCAGATCTTTGTGTCATCTGCAAAGAGGCATACCTTTCCTTCCAGGTGCTCTCCAATGTCACTTATAAAGATATTAAAGAGGACCAGTCCCAGTACCGAACCCTGCGGTACCCCCCTAGTTACCCTCCTTTCTTCACTGTGGAATCCATTTACTATTACCTTTTGTGTCCTGTTGTCCAGCCAGTTTTTTTATCCAGGCTACCACCTTGGGGCCCACTCCAAGGCTGGCTAACTTGCATATTAATCTTTTGTGTGAGACTGTGTCGAATGCCATGCTAAAATCTAGGTAGGTCATATCCACAGCCCCTTCCTGGTCTACTACTTTGGTCATCCAGTCAAAGAAATCTATTAGGTTCATCTGACATGACCTTTCTGCTGTGAAACCATGCTGCCTTGGGTCCTGTGCCCCACTGGCCTCTAGGTACTCAACAATTCTTTCCTTTAGAAGTGATTCCATCATTTTCTCTACCACTGAAGTCAAACCAACTGGTCTGTATTTTCCTGCCTCTGCCCTGCTCCCACTTCTGTGAAGTGGAATCACATTTGCCCCCCTCCAGTCCTCAGGTACCACTCCATCTTCCCATGATTTATTAAAGACAGTAGTCAGTGGTGTTACTAGTTCTACCCTTAGTTCTTTTAGTATTCGTGGGTGAATCCCATCAGGCCCCATTGCTTTGTCCACCCTCAGTTTCAAGAGTTCTTTCAAAACCCTTTCTTCTGTGAATGGACTGGTATCGACCCCCATTCAGAGTTTCTCCCTTGTTTGGTTTAGGCACCTCCCCCTCCTCATCTGTTGTGAATACTGAGCAGAAATATTCATTCAGTAGCCCTGCTTTTTCCCTCTCCCACATTCCCTCCCCTTTATTAAGTCTCTGTATCCATCCCTTGGTGTTTCTTTGCTCCCTAATGTACCTATAAAAGGTTTTATCCCCCTTCTTAATGGAGTTGGCTATCTTTTCCTCAGTTTGTGCATTTACTATTCTGACTGCCTTCCCTGCCTCCTTCTGCTTTAACTGATAAAGTTCTCTTTCCTGATCCTTCTGTGTTTCCTTTTATTTCCTGAATCCTTTTCTCCTTAACTGTCCCTGCCACCTCTTTTGAGAATCATAGTGGGTTTTTCCTTTGTTTTGTTTTATTGATTTGCTTCACACAAAGGCTTGTTGCCTCTGAGATGGCTGTTTTGACTATTCCTCATTGTTCCTCCACCCCCTCCTTCTTGCCCATTTGCTAGTGCTTTTCTAAGGCACTCTCTCAGTTTTCCCAAAGTCAGCCTTCCTAAAGTCCAATACTCTTGTCTTTTTATGGCTTGACTCTATGGCTGTGCTTATTGTGAACCACACTGTTTGGTGGTCACTTGTTCCCAGATGGCTACCCTCTTCTAAATCTGAGATCCTTTCTCCTTCCCCATTTGAGAGTACCAGGTCTAAGATTGCTCCCTCCCGAATGGGTTCTTTAGGATAACCATTTTCAAACCTGACAATTTGAAGCCAAAATTCCTAATGGTGTGGCCGCAGTGTGATGGGCAAAAAAACAGCAAAAAGTAGCAGAACAAAGTGAAAAACACACTTTCTTCACTATGCACTACACGAAAAGCACACATTCAATCAAAAAAAAAGTTGGCAAGTCAGCTGACCTCCACCTCGGGACAGGGCATACCAAATATCATGCAAATCTGTTGAAGGGTTGCAAAGTTATTATGGTGCAAAATTTGTGGTTTAACATTAAACTACCTTCTAAACCCTAACTATAGGGGCACAACCGCACCCCTATCATGTATGTGTGTGTGTGTGTGTGTGTATATATATATATATATATATATATATATATATATATATATATATATAATGTGATTTGCACATTTTGGAACACTGTATCTCCATACCCTCACATGCAAGTGAAATTAAACTTAAAACTTCATGAGATATCGGCTTCATGATGGGGCATGGCAAATTCCATGCATATCACCTGAACCAAATTTAATGTAAATTGCATGAACAGCAGTGAAGATTTTATTGCACAAAGTGAAACAAAGCAAGAATCTGACAAAACATACAGATGTACACATTTTGGAACTCTATAACTCCAGATATGCATTCTCTATCAAACTGAAACTTGACAATGAAAAGACCAATTGTAAGGGCACATGCCAAATTTCATGTACATTGCTGTAAGAGGTGTGAAATTACTGCACAAAGTGAAACAACTGAAGCAAGAATTTGACAGCACATCCAGATGTACATATTTTGGGGCTGCATATCTCCAGCTGTGCACATTCTATCTAACTGAACCTTGGAAAGTCTAGAGGCCACTAGTCTGTAAGGGCACATGCCAAACTGCATGTGAATTGCAGGAACAGCTGATTAGTTATTAATGCACAGTGAAACAATCGGAGCAAGAATTTCACAAAACATCCAGATGTACACATTTTGGGACTGCATACCTCCAGATATGCACATCCCATCTAACTGAAACTCAGCTCCTTTAAAGTATACATTTTTAAGGGCACATGCTAAATTTCATGTACATTTCCAGAACTGCTGTGAACTTATTAATGCACAAAGTGAAACAATTGAAGCAAGAATTTGCAAAAAATATCCTGATGTACAAATTTTGGGACTGCATATCTCCCGATGTTCATGTCCAAGCTAACTGAGTCTTGGCATGTGAATGGACCACTGGTCTGGGAGGAGCACATGCCAAATGTCATGTACATTGCAAGAACAGCTGTGAAGTTATTAATGCACAAAGGGAAAATAATCCCCATTTATGAGCTGTCAAAATCACCATTCATGAGCAGTCAAAATTCCTGTTCATGAGCCAAATCCTCTTTCGCAAAACATACATATATTCCAAAGACATAACGGAGCATGCTCAGAACCAGAAATTTCAAAGCTGAATAACTTTGGAAGGGATTAATATTTGTTCACCAAACCAATGCTTTCATATATGTTGTGGCAACCTTTTGCAACCCTGACAATCTGAAGGTACAATTCCAAATTTTGTGGCCACAGTGTGATGGGAAAAAATCAGCAAAATAAAAGTGAACAACACACTTTTTCACTATGCACTACATGAAAAGCACACATCCGATTGAAACAAATCTTGGCATGTCAGGAGATCTCCACTGTGGAATAGTGCACATCAAATATAATTCAAATCTGTTGAATGGTTCTAAAGTTATTAAGGTGCAAAATTTGTGGTTTAACATTAAACTGTCTACTCAACCCTAACCATAGGGGCTTAGGGGCACAACCGCACCCCTATTTTATATATATATATATATATATATATATATATATATATATATATATACACACACACACACACACATACATATGTATGTAAAAAGGTGATTTGCACATTTTATGACACTATATCTCCATGCCCTCACATGCAAGTGAAACAAAGCTTACAATTTCATGACATGTCTGCTTCATGTTGGGGCATGGTGAATTCCATGCATATCACCTCAACCAAATTTTATGTAAAGGGCTGGAACAGCTGTGAAGTTATTATTGCACAAAGTGAAATAAAGCAAGAATTTGACAAAACATCCAGCTGAACACATGTTGGTACTGTAGATCTGCAGATCTGCACTCTCTATCCAAACAAAATTTTCTGGGTGAAAAGACTTATTATGCGTAAGGGAACGTTCCAAATTTCATGTCAGTTGCAGTGACAGCTGCGAAGTTATTACTGCAAAAAGTTAAACAATCGAAGCAAGAATTTGACAAAACATCCAGATGTACACATTTTGGGAATGGACATGTCCAGCTGTGTACACTCTATCTAACTTAACCTGGGCACATCTAGAGAACACCAGTCTGTAAGGGCATTTTCCAAATTGCATGTGTATTAGAGAAACAACTGAGAAGTTATTAATGCACAAACTGAAACAATCAGAGCAAGAATTTCACAAAACATCCAGATGTACATATTTTGGAACTGCATATCTCCAGATGTTCACCTCCTATCTAATTGAAACTTTGCATGTCAAGTGATCACTACACTGTGAGGTCACATGCCAAACATCATGTAAATTGCAAAAACAGCTATGAAGTTTTTTAATGCACAAAGACAAAAAGATCCCCATTCATGAGCTGTCAAAATCCCCATTCATGAGCTTTCAAAATCCCTGCTTGTGAGCCTGATCCTCTTTCGCAAAACATATATATATTCCAAAGACTGAACTGAGCATGCGCTGAACCTGAAATTTTAAAACTGAATAACTTTGGAACGGATTAATATTTTTTTCACCAAACCAACACTGGCTTGTTCATTGTGACAACCTTTCCCAACACTGACAATTTCAAGCCAAAATTCAAAATGGTGTGGCCACAATGCAACGGGCAAAAGTCAGCAAAAAATGGCAAAAAAAAAGCAAAGAACACACTTTTTTACTATGCGCTTCATGAAAAGCATACATCTGATCGAAACAAAACTTGGCTTGTCAGGAGATCTCCACCGTGGGATAGTGCACACCAAATGACATGCAAATCTGTTGAATGGTTCTATAAGGTGCAAAATTTGTGGTTTAACATTAAACTGTCTACTCAACCCTAACTATAGGGGCATAACCACATCACTATTATATATATATATATATATATACATACACACATATATATATATATATATGTATGTATGTAAAAAAAAGTGATTTGCACATTTTATGACACTATATCTCCATGCCTTCACATGCAAGTGAAACAAAGCTTACAACTTCATGACCTGTCTTCTTTATGTTGGGGCATGGAGAATTCCATGCATATCACCTCAACCAAATTTTATGTAAAGGGCTGGAACAGCTGTGGAGTTATTATTGCACAAAGTGAAATAATCAGGGCAAGAATTTGACAAAACATCCAGCTAAACACATTTTGGTACTGTAGATCTGCAAATGTGCACTCTCTATCTGAGCAATAGTTTCTGGGTGAAAAGACCTATTATATGTAAGGGAACATTCCAAATGTCATGTCAATTGCAGTGACAGCTGCAAAGTTATTATTGCACAAAGTTAAACAATCAAAGCAAGAATTTGACAAAACATCCAGATGTACACATTTTGGGAATGCACAGGTCCAGCTGTGCACACTCTATCTAACTAAACCATGGCACATCTAGAGAACACCAGTCTGTAAGGGCATTTTTCAAATTGCATGTGTATTAGAGAAACAACTGAGAAGTTATTAATGCACAAACTGAAACAATCAGAGCAAGAATTTCACAAAACATCCAGATGTACATATTTTGGAACTGCATATCTCCAGATGTTCGCCTCCTATCTAACTGAAACTTTGCATGTCAAGCAATGACTACACTGTGAGGTCACATGCCAAATTTCATGTAAATTGCAAAAACAGCTGTGACATTTTTAATGCACAAAGCCAAAACAATCCCCATTCATGAGCTGTCAAAATCCCCATTCATGAGCTTTCAAAATCCCTGTCTGTGAGCCTGATCCTCTTTCTCAAAACATATATATATTCCAAAGACTGAACTGAGCATGCACTGAACCTGAAATTTTAAAACTGAATAACTTTGGAACAGATTCATATTTTTTCACCAAACCAACACTGGCTTGTTCATTGCAACAACCTTTTCCAACACTGGCAATTTCAAGCCAAAATTCATAATGGTGTGGCCACAATGCAACAGGCAAAAGTCAGCAAAAAATGGTAAAAAAAAGCAAAAAAACACACTTTTTCACTATGTACTTCATGAAAAGCACACATCCGATCAAAAGAAAATTGGCAAGTCAGTAGACCTCCACCACGGGACAGTCCCTACCAAATTTCATGCAAATCTGTTCAACATTAAACTGCCTACTCAACCCTAACTATAGGGGTGCGACCGCACCCCTATAATATATATATATATATATAAAAGTCGATTTGCACATTTTGAGACACTATATTTCCATGCCCTCACATGAAAGTGAAACAACACTTACAACTTCATGAGATATCTGCTCCACGGTGGGGCATGGCAAATTCCATGCATATCACCTGAACCAAATTTAGTGTAAACTGCAGAAACAGCTGTGAAGCTATTATTGCACAAAGTGAAACAATCAAAGCAAGAATTTGACAAAACATCCAGATGTACACATTTTGGTATTACATATCTCCAGATTTGCACTCTCTATCAAACTGAAACTTGTCAGTGAAAAGACCAATTGTCTGTAAGGGCACATACAAATTTCATGTACATTGCTGGAACAGCTGTAAAGTTATTGTACAAAGTGAAACAACTGAAGCAAGAATTTGAAAACACATCCAGTTGTCCCGGATTTCCCAAGAAAGAGGCTCACACAGTAGTGGTGGGTGCTCAGATCAGCCAATATTTAATTACTTTTATATATAGCCCCAGATATCATAATTCCATTAAAATCATATTTACAAACTTGAAGATCATTGGTCCCAACTTTTCCAATATCTTCCCAATTTTTGTACATTATTTCCAGCTTATGTTCCTTTCATTTTATATAAAACGTTCCACACATTGATTATTCATTTTCTTATGTATTCCTCTTTCTTCATCTTCTCTCCCCCCAGACGTAGAATCTGGAGGGCCCTTCTCCTTCTTGGGAGGTAACGGTGTGACACCTATTACTGCATCTCTTCTCCTCTTTTTTTTGTTCTCCATTTGTGTGTGTTCTCACCCCCTCCCTCCTCCCCTCCTGGCAGCTCTTATAATCTTTTCGCCACTAGGCCGTCTCCATCTTGCGTTGGATGACAGCCATTTCCCCCACTCTACTAGGATCTTTTCCTTGTTAACCAAGGCTCTTCCTCCAGTCTTCTATAGTCCCCTTGGTCTCTGAATTTACAGGTTGACCCCTACGTCTGATAGGTGTAGCCCGTCCGGCGTCCGGTCTATAGAACTTGTCCTTACACTCTTCTGTGCCCACCTAATGACCCTGTCCCCATGGGTTATGAACCATGTACCTATCTTTATGTTCACTTTCCTCCTTACCCTATCCATTGCAATGCGGCTGTGTGCATGCCTCCATATTCTGCAGGGTACCATATCTGACCATGTAAGGGTTACTTTTGGCCGTCATTTCTTTATTATGCCTCTATCATACTTAATCTTTAAATAAATGTCCAGTCATGGTCTGGATTCAATGTCATTGCCTCCAAAATGTATAATATTCATGTCTGGTGGTGGCCATCTCTCTCTCTCTCTCATGTCTCTCAATGTCAGAAACAGCTGGGACCATTTCATGCGCCTAATGCCCTGCCTTCTCACCCGGCACTGTCTGGGGTCTTGGTATAGTTGTCTTCCCCCTTCCTTTCTGGACACTCTCCTTTCTGCCCAATAAATGTAAGAGTTTCCGCATATCCATACCTCCAGCCTCTGCCCCTTATCTGCTGAGAGATCAAAGTGTGTGTAATTAATGAGACATTCTTGCTGTTCTTGCCCTCTAACTGTATCCTTTTTGTCTCCCCCTGACTTGTTTGTCTCTGCAGACTACCCCACCCCCCAGCCCTTCCTTAACTTGTGGATAAAATTTGGAGGTGGTTACTCATTTGTTTAATGGCCTTATGTATTGTTTATAACAGTCAGACTTCCACCGTCCGACCCTTTGCACCTGTGCAACTGAGCCCCCTGCTGATGCCATCTATGATGCCTGCCCAATTCGGAATGAATGTGAGGAAAGAATTCTTGGGGTTTTCCCCCATGAATGCCATGCATTTTTTAAGCACCACTGTCACCTGATAGCCTGTGGCTCTTTTTCCATCCTCATGAATAAAGAACTGGCCTGCTTGGGGTAGACACACTGTGGCATAGGCCCATAATGCTCTGACTGGGCAGCTAGCCAGCTGCTCATGTCTGTCTAGTTATACCTGGGCTCCCTCACCCTCTTGGTCTGTCTTTGATTTTCTGATCCTTTTGTCAATTGTGTCCCCCTGCCAGGTAAGGTCCTGCTGTTCTAGACCACCCCCCCCCAGGCTTCCTCTGTTGTGCTCAACTGCTTCACACACCCTTAGTGCTCCATAATACATTGTTGCAAATACTGCTTGAAATAATAATGTTTCAAATTCTGTGCTGCATACAGCTGCCATTGCCTGCCCCATACCTTCCATCATGCTATGTGATACCAGTTTCCGTTCATCATTTGCCTTCGTCCCAAGCCTTCACTAACCCTGGACCATGCGCCGTACTAACAGGGACTTTGTTAGGCCCTGCCACTGTCTTAGGTTAAAAACTGTACTAATGGCCACCAGGTGGACTCCCATGGTGGAGTGCACCATTCCCTTTTCCCATTGGTGCACTATGTGTTTTCCCACTTGATCAGCTGTGGCTTGCCCACTTACCTTCAAGTGGTGCAGTTCTCTGAACTTTTGGAATGTTCCCTAAGCCCCTTCATAGGCTGTGAGTGTCCTGGTGGATCAGGAGTTCTGAAACAGGATCTCGGCTCCTTCTAGCTAACTTCCCATATATCCTCTGGTATTGGCATCTGTTGCACCTCCTCCTTCGGTGCTGAGGCCCAGAATCTGTCCAGCTGCAGATGGGAGAGGCTGTCAGCTATAGTGTTTTTGATCCCCTCTATGTGCCTAGCCCTGAATGTTATGTTATGCCTCAGCCCCTGTAACACCAACTGCCTCAATACCCGAAGCACTGGCCCAGTTGATGCCCTCCTGTTGTTGAGGACATCCATCACTGCTCTGATGTCACACTAAAAAGTCACCTTTCAGTTCTGAAGCTCAGGTCTCCACACTAATGTGCAGGCCCAGACTGGCATGATTTCAAGCAGGGTGATGTCCCTTGTCAGACCTAAATCTATCCATCTCTGCAGCCATGCTGTGGAAAATCATTTTCCTCTACGGTATCCTCCCATCCCCAGCCCTCCCTCGGCATTAGTATACCATTCCAAATCTGTATTAAAGACCCAGTTATCTTGCCAAAAAGATGTGTTATTGAATGCATCTAGAAATGTGTCCCATATCTTCAAGTCCTCCATGGTGTCCCTTGTGATATCTACCCAGTGATGTGACTTAGTCGCTCCCCATGTGGCTTGTGCTAGTTGCCTGGTGAATGCTCTCCCCAGGCTGATGGCCCAGCATGCAAAATTAAGATGTCCTATCAGTTGTTGAATCTGCCTCAGTCATTTCCTTCTTTCTTGCCTATGGTCCTTCAGGAGCCCCCTCAACTTATTTAGCTTGCCTTCTGGCAATCTAAAGATCTCTTTTTGTGCATTGATCTCTATGCCTAAGGACTCCATGGTCCTCCTAGGTCCCTCTGTCTTGTCTGGCACCAACGGTACCCCCAGGTCTCTGCACAGTGTCTGAAAGCTCTTTAGCATCACCTCAGTTTCTTTCCTCCCACTCCCAATTGGTAAGAAATTGTCTAAGTAGTGTCTCACTGTCCCATATCCTGATTGTCTTTCAAATATCCCCTGTATGCATGTACTAAAGAGTTTGAAAGAGGCACATGCTGTGGAGCAACTCATGGGCATGACTTTGTCAAAGTAATATTCCTCATCTAGCTTAAAGCCCAACAAGTCCCAATCTAGAGGGCACACTGGAAGGAGCCTGATGGCAGCCTCTATGTTGGTCTTCGCTAGCCATGTTTGTTGGGTTTCCTTAATGATTGCCACTGCTTCCTCTAGTGTGGCATAAGTTACCTTGTAGTGCCTTTCATCAATGTAATCGTTCACTGAATCCCCCTCTGGGAACAATAGGTGATGTATTGCCCTAAATTTCCCGTGTTGTTTCTTGGGCACTAAACCTAAGGGGGATATTCTTAGATTATCAAATGGGAGTACCTGAAATGGACCCTCTAACCTCCCTGCTTCCTTCTCTTTTTGCAGCTTCCTCCTCAAGATTTCTGCCTTCCCCATCATTGTTCCTACATTTTTGCTGTCCCGTCATGCCCTGGGGCCCTGACAATGCAGGCTGAAACCCTACTTAAACCCTTTCAGCAGTTTCTCTCCTGCCATTTGGTCAATGTGTCCTTGTAATGCTATTTCCCACTTCTTGACACTGATCGGTGTCCTTGCCATGTTAAATATCTGACCCTTCCCCACCATCCTGCTAGCCTTTTCCTCAATACTTGTTCCCCCTGTCCCAAACCCCCCTTCCCTGAAAACCCCTAGCTCCTGGCTAGCCCTGAATCCCCTTGGACCCCCAAAGGGCTGGTTGGCATTGCCCTGTGCCCCCATTTGATTGCCCCCCGGCCACCCAGTTCATCCTACATCTGGATGCTGGGTGGGTTCCCCTGCATTTTGAGCATGCATGGCGGAATCTATACTGTGGCCAGGAGCAAAAGGCTCGACTGTAGCCCCAGCAACATTTTTGTATCAGTAGGGTCCTCTTAGCTTCCCCATCTGGTGTGGACTGGTCTGTGACATAATCTGTCCACAGATCCAACTGTTTGGTGTTGCACCTAAAGTCTCCATAGGTGGCCATCCGTTGTCTGAAAAATTCATCATAATATATACACCCCACCCCTCCTTTGGCTTTTGCCCTCCGTATTATGAGCTGATAAGTTATCAAGGGGATTCCCAGTTCGGGCTTCTTTTCTAACACTATGGTCACATACGTGGTGAAGCCCATGGACCAGCTGTCCCATGTCTTGCCTTTGGTAAATTTGTCCTCCTCCTTCTTCCTGAGGACAACTGCTGCAGCCATCTCTGCTTTTCCAATGCCCTCCTTCTCATCATATTTCATCACTGCTTCTCTGCTTACAAGGGTGAAAATGTCTACATATTCGCACTTCCATATCTTTTCTTTTGTTGCTATGGGAACGTGTTCGCCTATTCTTATCCCTGGTGAACCTATGTCCAGGGACCCCCCTGGTAGCATTCCAGCATCTGACATGCTCCTGGTTCCTTCCCCTTCCCCCCTCCCAGTCTTGATTTCACCTAGGGCTTTTTCCAGCTGCCCTAACCCATCTTGTCCCATAGCCGTAATCATTTGTTCTACATATTCTTTTATGCTACTGCTCACACTACCTCCCACATTACAAGGTGTTGGGCTCAGTATCATTCTGCTCACCCCCGGGGAATGTCCTCCCACTGGATTCAGTGTTGCTGACTCTGGTTCTGGCATCTCAGGCAGTAATGAGATGATTGGGATGGACACTGGAATTGGGATCTCGGGGCCAGAAGGGTGGCTGGCATGGGGCTTGGGGCCCTTGGCTCCAGCCCTTCTGGGCTCGCTCATCTGGGTGGTGACCTTTTTGAACTAGGCGATCTGGCCAGCCTGCGCCACCTGCTGCTGCTCCCCATGCCCCCTTTCCACTTTCCCTTCAAACCCTGTGCATCCATATCCTCTGCCAGCTCCGATACCTTACTGGTCTTTTCTGCCAACTCAATCATGGCCTTGTAAGCATCCTCTTTGGTTTGCTTGACCTTTTTTGGTGCCATCCTCTGCCCTTCCTCCTGTTCCTACTGCTAACAAAATGCTGTAAAAGAAAGTGCACATGTTAATATAACCGGGTCTCCAATCTGTCATTCACTGTGGGTGCCTGGGAAAACGTCCCCAGCTCCTGTCTTCTGGGCCCTGTGCCTTGGTCCCCTCCTCTGTGTTCATAATGGTTCCTTTCTCTCTTTGTCACTGTCTATGGTCCCCCAGTGTGTACCCCTTTCTGGTCCCCCCAAGGTGTGCCGACGCCCCCTTCCCTGTTCACAAAACAGGCCTCCCCGAGGCAGGCCACATGGCCTACTCCTCAGCTGCATGTGGTTTTTCTGTTTTTTTTTATATGTATATGCCCCCCGTCCTATACATTATGCACATTGCATACTTATTCACTAGTCTGAATAGCATTGTTTGTCCAGGCACTTCCTCCTTTTGTTGTGGGCCTCTCTGGGCCCACCAAATACATGGCCGTATCCAAAATGGTGGCTGCATATGCCTTCTGGCCTTTCTTCCTCCCATGACCCTTTCTGTCCTCCTTGTGATGTTGAAAATCCTCCTATCAACTGGTTTATTTTGTGTCCTTTTTTTTTTCCCGTGCCCCATCTTGGGCCTGGCACCATTCTCAAAACCCACCCCCATCCTGCAGCCTGTGTGGTCCCTTCCAGCTGGGGCCTGGCTTGCCACCCATGTGGCCTGCCCCCCATGTTCCAGCTTGAGCGCCCCCATCTGGCTGGTCATGTTGTTTTAGCTCCCAATACCTTCTTGTGTTTTGTTTTTTGATTTCCAGAACTCTTTACTACAAAGGGTTTCCCAAATGAAAGAAAACATATTCCAGAGCCACCATGTAAATTAAGAGAGGGGCCCAAATGAAATCCACCATGTGATCTCCATTGCCGCCTATTCACCTCCCGCTTCTCCTTTGGGCCTATCTGCCCATGTGGTGCCCTACCCCCCTTTTCACTTCCTGCTATGGGTCTGGCACCATGAAAAAGGCAAAGCCTTTGTTTGAAAGCTGCCAAAATGGGTGTCCATTGTACATATATCTATCTATCTATCTATCTATCTATCTATCTATATATATATATATATATATATGTATATATATTTTTTTAAACTACACTCCTGCCCCAGATGTACAAGGAAGCCTCTTGCTAGCTTGAAAGCATCTGTAACATAGCTGGATGCCTTTTCTTTTTGCCTGTAGCAAACACCACTAATTAGGCACCCACACGTGGCTCATTCCCAACCCCCCATTCAACTGTAGGCCAAGCCCTTCTCTCCCATGACCTCTGAACAGGAAAAACTCCCCTTATTGTACAGAATGCTCTCTGGCAGATGTAAAAAGCACAACCAGTAGTCCCCATTTCAAGAAACCTTCATCCCTTTCTTAAAAGCTCTGCCTCATCTGCAGCTGTTTTGTCTCAGCCCCGTGCCCCCCTGCTGGTCTAGGCCACGTGGTCTCACATGCCAAAAACCCCTGGGTGGCTTGCTCTCCCAGCAAATTAACAATGCACCTGAAAAATAGCACAGGAGACTGGTGTTCTACTCACCTTTGCCTCATTGTCTCCTCTTTAGCATTTCCTCGCAAACACAAAAGCAAGCCTCTCCTCGCGGCTGGCAATGGGCCCATGCCCTGGACACAGCCCTTAGTCACGCTGTGTCATCTCTCCAAATGCAGCATAAACACTCCTTTCTCAGCTGCATGAAAACCCCCCACTGAAACCGGGAACCAAACAGAGTCATAACATGAGGGGCAGAACCAAAAATGGAGGTTATAACCTGAAGGGGAAGCATTACCCCAGCCCCCTGCACTTAGGACTCCAGCTCCTAAAGTGAGCTGCTCTCCTGCCAGGCACAAATTGCAATGAACAAAAAAAAAACAAAAAAAAAAACAGGCAGACTTAAACTCTTGCATATAAAAAATATCCAGTGAATTCAAACTCTCATATCAGCCATGAAGCACAACAAGCAAAACAGCCAGAAATTAACAAAACCCCCGAACCTAACAAACCACAGTGAATTTAACTTACTGGGTTCTGCATTTCTCTGTCTCCCCCTGCTACCCTCAGGAAAGAAACTCTGCACCTTTCAACGTACCTGCCACGTGGTGTTCCAGGGAAATTATCTTGTTCTTCCAGCACCAGCTCTTGCTCCTCTGACCCCATGTTATGTTTTAAATTCTGTTTTTTTTTTATAGTCCCAGCTTTCATTAGTTATCGTAAGCAAGCAGTAGCACCTAGTTTTGGTACTGGGTAAGCAAGATTAACTTGGAATAAACCACTGATCCGATGTGCTGCTCCAAGCTTTTTTTAACAACTGGAGAGTAGCAAGCTAAAAGAGGGCTCGTTCTTCCTTGCAGCCCCTTAAAAGGCCAGCATAGCCCCTCCTCTTCCTGCCTATCTAGCCAATTGCTTGCTACTCCTGACCCCTTGATAACTCCACCCCTTTGTGATGTCACCTCCTTGTCCCCTTCCCTCACCTTCTTCTTCTCTTTTGAGTCATCCCCCTTAGCTCCTCCCCTTTTCTTTTATTTCCTTCATTTTGGCCCTTCTTGGGTGGTCACCAGGACAACCTGGTCTGCCATTTAGAGGCAAACTCTAATGTACATATTTTGGGACTGCATATTTCCAGTGGTGCACATTCTATCTAACTAACCTTGGAAAGATTAGAGAACACTAGTCTGTAAGGGCACATGCCAAACTGCATGTGAATTGCAGGAACAGCTGATAAGTTATTAATGCACAGTGAAACAATCGGAGCAAGAATTTTACAAAACATCCAGATGTACACATTTTGGGACTGCATACCTCCAGATATGCACATCCCATCTAATTGAAACTCGGCTCCTCTAAAGTACACATCTTTAAGGGCACATGCTAAATTTCATGTACATTGCCAGAACTGCTGTGCACTTATTAGTGCACAATGTGAAACAATCGAAGCAAGAATTTGCAAAAAATATCCTGATGTACAAATTTTTGGACTGCATATCTCCCAATGTTCATGTCCTATTTAACTGAATCTTGGCATGTGAAGGGACCACTGGTCTGGGAGGGGCACATGCCCAATGTCATGTAAATTGCAAGAACAGCTGTGAAGTAATAAATGCACAAAGGGAAAATAATCCCCATTTATGAGCTGTTAAAATTCCCATTCAAGAGTGGCCAAAATCCCTGTTCGTGAGCCAAATTCTGTTTTGCAAAACATACATATATCCCAAAAACAGAACAGAGAATGCTCAGAACCTGAAATTTCAAAACTGAATAACTTTGGAAGGAATTAATATTTTTTCACCAAACCAATGCTGGCTTAGTCCTTGGTGCAACTTTTGCAACCCTGACAATTTAAAGCCAAAATTCCAAATGGTGTGGCTGCAATGAGATGGGAAAAAATCATCAAAAAATTTCCAAAAAAAATGAACAACACACTGTTTTCACTATGCACTGCACAAAAAGTACAGATCTGATTGAAACAAAACTTGGTATGTCAGGAGATCGCCACCGTGAGACAGTGCACACCAAACGTCATGCAAATCTGTTGAATGGTTGCAAAATTACTAAGGTGCAAACTGTGGGGTTTAACATTAAACTGCCTAATCAACCCTAACTAGAGGAGTACAACTGCACCCTATATTATATATATATATATATATATATATATATATATATGTAGTGGTTTGTATATAAAAAAGGTGTTGCACATTTGGGACACTATATCTCCATGCCCTCCACATGCAAGTGAAGAAAAGCTTACAACTTTATGACATGTCGGCTTCATGATGGGGCATTGCAAATTCCATGCATATCACCTGAAACCAAATTTTATGTAGAGGGCTGGAACAGCTGTGAAGTTATTATTGCACAAAGTGAATCAAAGCAAGAATGACAAAACATCCAGATGTACACATTTTGGGACTGTACATCTCCAGATGTGCACTCTCTAGCTTAATAAAATTTTGCAGGGGATACAACCTATTATGTGTAAGGGCACATGCCAAATTTCATGTGAATTGCAGTGACAGCTGTGAAGTTATTATTTCACAAAGTTAAACAATCGAAGCAAGAATTTGACAAAACATCCAGATGTACACATTTTGAGAATGCACATCTTCAGTTGTGCACATTCTATCTAACTAAACCTTGGCACACCTAGAGAATCCTAGTCTGTAAGGGCATTTGCCAAATTGCTTGTGTATTACAGGAATGACTGAGAAGTTATTAATGCACAAACTGAAACAATCGGATCAAGAATTTCATAAAACATCCAGATGTACACATTTTGGGACTGCATATATCCAGATGTTCTCATCCTATCTAATTGAAACTTGGCATGTCAAGCGACCACTAAACTGTGAGGTCAAGTGAAAAATTTCATGTAAATTGCAAAAACAGCTGTGAAAGTTTTTAATGCACAAAGGGAAAATAATCCCCATTCATGAGCTGTTAAAATCACCATTCATAAGCTTTCAAAATCCCTGTTCGTGAACCAGATCCTCTTTCACAAAACATACATATATTCCAAAGACTGAACTGAGCATGTGCAGAACCTGAAATTGTAAAACTGAATAACTTTGGAACAGATTAATATTTTTTCACCAAACTAACATGGGCTTGTTCATGGGGGCAACCTCTGCCAACCCTGACAATTTCAAGGCAAAATTCCAAAAGGTGTGGCCACAGTGTGATGGGCCAAAAATCAGGAAAAAATGGCAAAAAAAAAAGGCAAAAACACACTTTTTTCCACTATGCGCCGCATGAGAAGCTCACATCCAATCAAAACAAAACTTGGCACGTCAGAAGACCTGTAACACAGGACAGTGCATACCAAATGTCATGCAAATCTGTTGAATGATTGCAAGGTTATTAAGGTACAAAATCTGGGGTTTAACATTAAACTGCCTTCTCAAACCTAACTATAGGGGCGCGACCACACTCCTAATACACACACATATATATATATATATATATATATATATATATATATATATACACACACACTCACACACACACAAAAGATGATTTGCACATTTTGTCACACTATATCTCCATGCCCTCACATGTAAGTGAAACAAAACTTAAAACTTCATGAGATATCTGCTTCATGATGGGGCATGGCGAATTCCATGCATATCACCTGAACCAAATTTTATGTAAAGGGCTGGAACAGCTGTAAAATTATTATTGTTCAAAGTGAAACAATATCAAAGCAAGAATTTGACAAAACATTCAGATGTACACATTTTGGTACTGTACATCTCAAGATTTGCACTCTCTTATCAAACTGAAACCTGGCAGTGAAAAGACCAATTGTTTATAAGGGCACATGACAAATTTCATGTATATTGCTGGAACAGCTGTGAAGTTATTGCACAAAGTGAAACAACTGAAGCAAGAATTTGAAAACACATCCAGATGTACACATTTTGGGACTGTATATCTCCAGCTGTGCAATTCTAACTGAACCTTGGAAAGTCTACAGATCACCAGTCAGTGAGGGCACATGCCAATTTGCATGTGAATTGCAGGAACAGCTAAGAAGGTATTAATGCACAAAGTGAAACAATTGAAGCAAGAATTTGTAAAAACCATGCAGATGTACAGATTTTGGGACTGTATATCTCCAGATGTGCATTCCTATCTAACTGAGACTTGGCATTTCAAGAGACCACTAGTCTGTTAGTGCACATGCCAAATTTCATGTAAATTGCAAGAACAGCTTGAAGTTATTAATTAACATATGGAAAACAATCCCCATTTGTGAGCTGACAAAATACCTATTAGTGAACTGTCAAAACCCTTGTTCATGAGCCAAATCCTCTTTCACAGAACATACACATATTCCAAACACTGAGCTGAGCATGCTCAGAACCCAAAATGTTAAACCTGAATAACTTTGGAATGGATTAATATTTTTTCACGAAACCAACACGGGCTTGTTACTTCAGGCAGCCTTTTCCAAACCTGAGAATTTCAGCCAAAATTCCAAAAGGTGTGGCCACAGTGCGATGGGTAAAAAATTAGCCAAAAATGGCAAAAAAATTTGAAAAACACACCTTTTTTTACTTTGCGCTGGATGAAAAGCACACGTCAGATCAAAATAAAACTAGGCAAGTCAGTAGATCTCCACCATGGGACAGTGCATTCCATAGTTCACACAAATCTCTTGAATTGTTGCCAAGTTATTAAGGTGCAAAATTTGAGTTTAACATTAAACTGCCTACTGAACCCTCACTTTAGGGCATGACTAAGCCCCTATAATGTGTATATATATATATATATATATATATATATATATATATATATGCACGGGTCAAAATGTCACACAGCAGAATGGCGTGCAACTTAATCGCATTGCAGTTTCTTTAAATCTTTTTTTTGTTCTGTGTGGGGCTCCCTCCCCACCTCATTACAGTGGTCAGTGCCCCCAGACCCTCCCCTCTTGAGGATACTAACTCCGGTGGTCCAACACAGACAACACAGAGGTCCATGGTTCAAGCGTAATGCCATCGCTATTAGCGTCATGACATATATACCGTACATACATTTATATATATATATATATATATATAAAGTTGATTTAACATTTTGGGACACTATATATCCATGATCTCACATGCAAGTGAAATGAAATTTATGACGTCATGAGATATCTGCTTCATGATGGGGAAAGGCAAATCCCATGCACATTTTTATTTTTTTATTTATTGAAATGTTTCACCAGGAGGGCACACTGAACAACAAGTTGCTTGTCTCATGGTGCGACCTGGGGAGAGGGGTTACACAGGGTTGTGAAGGATGATCAGTTTCAATAGTATGTGGGTAGAACAAACAATACAACATTGTAAGATTGTGCAACAGTTGGAACATAAGGTATTGTACAATAAACAGCAGTGAAACCTTGGGTAACTTACAATCCATGTCCAAAATCATACAAAAGAACATATGAATGTACAAAATCTATAGAACCATTTATAGTGCATGAGTGTACCTGGAGCAGGCTTGAGGTAGTACACAAGTGCTGTTGGAGTAAAAACGGTGGGATTGGGTTGTGCACACTGGTGACCCAGAAGGGCAGGTGGAGAAGGGGGGAAGCAAGAACTGAATATGAGAAGAAAGCGTAGCCATTTCCTGTTTTCCTCCTTCAGGATGTTGAGAATTCTGCTGGGGTGGTGGTCATGGTAGGAAGGCAGAAACTGGGGACAGGTATTAAGGTGGGTTAAAACAAGAACAGCTGAGGGAAAGGTATTTGTGTAGGGCAGAGTTAAGGAAGTAGTTGGAGGAGGGTGTCATATTTCAGGGGGAAGGAATTCTAGATTTTAGGGAAACGTTGGGCGAAACCAGTGTGACCGATAAAGGTGGAGTGGTGAGGGACTGTCAAGGTGCGGGCATCATTAGATATGAGAGAGTGGGTGAGGGCAGGTGTAGTGGACAGAGAGGATGAGAGTTAGGATGGGAGCCCCCTGAACCAGATTATGGAGGTTAGTTTGGCACAGTGAGAGATGTGAATGTGAGACAGGGGAAGGAAGGTTAGGGAGTGATAGAGTTCACAGTGGTAGGAGTGGGAAGTGGAGTCGATAGCAAAGTAGCAGAAGGAGTTAAAGAGAGTGTCCAACTTGGTCAGGGAAGATTTGAGAGCAGCACCATAGACTACGTCGCAGTAGTCAAATATGGGGAGTATAGTCTTCTTGACAATTTTGCATCTCGCAGTCAGTGGGATGCAACTAAGATTCCTGTACAGAGCACCAAGTTTGGGGTGCAGTTTCTTCAGGATATCATCAATATGCACAGAGAAGTTGAGGTGCTGGTCCAGCCAAACTCCCAGATATCGAAATGAGAAGGTGTTCTCCAATATGGTCCCATCGAGGGTGTGGAAGGTGGGTAGAGCCAGGACCCTAGAGAGTCTCTGCCTGGAACCAAAGGTCACTGAGACTGTCTTCTTGGCATTTAGAAAAAGCTGGTGAGAAGCAAACCAGAGTTGAACTTTGCTGAAGTCATGCTGTAAGCCGGTTTGCATGTCAGCATATCACCTGAATCAAATGTTATGTAAATTGCAGGAACAGTTGTGCAGTTATTATTGCACAGTGAAACAATCAAAGCAGGAATTTGACAAAACATCCAGATGTACACATTTTGTTACTGCATATCTCCAGATTTGAACTCTCTATCAAATTGAAACTTGGCAGTGAAAAGACAAATTGTCTGTAGGGGCACATGCCAGATTTCACGTACATTGCTGGAACAGCTTTAAAGTTATTGCACAAAGTGAAACAACAGAAGCAAGAATTTGACAACACATCCAGATGTACATATTTTGGGACTGCATATCTCCAGCTGTGCACATGCGATAGCTATAGAACACTAGTCTATAAGGGCAGATGCCAAACTGCATGTGAATTACAGGAACAGCTGAGAAGTTATTAATGCACAGTAAAACAATCGGAGCAAGAATTTCATAAAACATTCAGATGTACACATTTTGGGACTGCATATCTCCAGATAAGCACATTCCATCTAATTGAAACTCGGCTCCTCTAACATACATGTCTTTAAGGACACATGCTAAATTTCATGTACATTGCCAGAACTGCTGTGAAGTTATTAAAGCACAAAGTGAAACAAACAAAGCAAGAATTTGCAAAAAAAACCTGATGTACAAATTTTTGGACTGCATATCTCCCGATGTTCATGTCCTATCAAACTGAATCTTGGCATGTGAAGGGACCAGTGGTCTGGGAGGGGCACATGCCAAATATCATGTAAATTGCAGGAACAGCTGTAAAAGTTATTAATGCACAAAGGGAAAATAATCCCCATTTATGAGCTGTCAAAACCCCCATTCATGAGTGATCAAAATCCCTGTTCGTGAGCCAAATCCTGTTTTGCAAAACATACATATATTCCAAAGACAGAACAAAGCATGCTCAGAACCCAAAATTTCAAAACTGAATAATTTTGGAAGGGATTAATATTTTTACAACAAACCAGTGCTGGCTTGTTCCTTGGGGCAACTTTTGCAACCCAGACAATGGGGGTTGCCACTAAAAGGCAAGCCAGGTTGTCTAATGATCCCAGCCAGGAAGAGGTACAGGAGGGGGAGGGGTGGGGGGTAGCAGAGGGAATAGAAGGGGCAGGGCCTGGTGACATCACCCGGGCAGAAAAAGTGTAAAATGACAAGGGCATGCCAGAGCCCCAAGGATTGGCTGGGGGGTGGAGCACAAAGAGGGTCCTGACCAAGGGCCTGTAGGGGTATATTAGGCCAGAACTCAAGCAGGATGATCTCTTTTGCTGGGAGTTTTTGACTGCGATCTCAGCACATCATTGGCAAACAACTGGTAAGGCAAATGGGGGGGACTAGGCCTGCTAGGCCATGTGGCCCCGTGTGTTTAGCTTATCTGGTTTATTGTATATATGGTGTTTCAAGGTTTGGTGTTTGTATGCAGAGGAGGACTGGTTTAAGGTTGGCAGTTATATTGGCTTATTTCAGGTGGTTTAGTATACAGAAAGCCTGGTGCTAAGTTTTTCTCTGTTTGTTCTATGTGTTTGTCTCAGTGGGTCTTAATATGGAAAAGCATGGTACTAAGTTTCCGATGTTCAGACTGAATTATAGCACAGTGTTTAAGGCATAGAGAGAGAGCCTGATTTTGTTTAAAAAAAAATGGTAAAGCACATGTTTTTCGTGGTGCAGGCCATGGGTGTAGCCGATTAGGTCATGGGTGAATGGGCTGGTTGGTACTGGTGCTGTGGAATTAGCAGAGAGTCAGAAGGGGTGTGTAGGTGGTAGGCAGGCCCATTAAATGGTAAGGGTTTTGCATGGAGCACTCACTAGGGCAAGCTGATGGTGGTTGGCTGTACAGCCATGGCAGATGGTTTTAGGCTGCATAAACAGCGAGGTGCAGAATATTGGTAGCCTGATCAGGAACAGGCTCACAGTACAAGGGAAGGGTATCAGCTTGGTCTGGAGTTGGTGGTTTGTGAATCGGAGTGGTGGGGAGGTAGTGCTCTCAAGGCATCTCAAGGGAGTGACTGAGGACAGGCTCTGGGATGAACGAGCTGGGGTTGGAGCAGGCAGGTGAGTTCAACATGCAGAAATTGCATGCAGACATGCAATTTGAGCTGGCTGATGTGCTGCAAACAGGAGGAAGTGCCTGGTCGGCCAGCTCGGCGGTGTGCTGGGGGGCAGGAGGCCACATGGGTGGTGCTTCTTTCCGTGGTCTAGCCCAACGGTGGACTGGTTTTGCTGTCACTTATGAGCAGCAGGTTTAGGAAGCTCAAATAAGTGCAGTGCAAGATGCAAATCTTTTTGAAGAAGGATTGTGGAGTTGTTATGGGGGCTGGCAGATGGGCAGCACCCGGGAGTATCAGTGGCCTACTACAGGGAACCAAGAGGTGGGTCAGGTGCACAGCGATATGTTGGGGTAGTGCGAGAGAGGCGTTGCTTGGTGGGACACCTCAAGGTTTTTCCTGGACAGGGCACTGCAGCCATGCAGTAGCTATGGGGGGTATGGTGTGGGCAAGGGTGGTTCTGGAGACACATGGAAAAATGGAAAGGGGGAGGAGGCACTATATCCAGGCCTGCTGGCAGGTGCTGAGGCTTGGACCCACTGATCAGGACAAAGCATGGGATCATGACCTAGGAGGCATAGGGTGCAGCAGGCTGCATGTGGTGGATCTGGCTGGTGCATGGTCAGGGGATCTTATGGCAAGGAAAAAATTTAAAGAAAAGGAAAGCCGGACAACAGTGAAGAAGTGAGCCTGGGCCTCCAGCTATTGTGGAGGCAGGCGGGGCAGAAGGGGTTACCTTCATTTGGCAATGCGGTTTGGTGGGTCTGCTTGGTGGATGGGATTAAGCAAGTGGATCCCAGGGGCCACAGAGAGAAGGAGCTGGTGGAGCCAGCTGTAGCAAGGGGCAGGTGCAGGGTGCAAGAGGAGGATTGTTGAGACCAGGGTGCCAGCCAAAAATGGAAGAGGACTGCATGTGCTATGCAGGCAGCAATAGGTGACATTCTCCTCATGGGGTATAGTGTGCCCATGCTTGGGGCAACACCATAAAAAAAAACACCACACCAATCAGGCTGGGGGGGGATAGAGAGATGATATGAAGCATAATGCCTATGGCAGGCAGTGGCAGGGCCCTCGGTCTAGTTCCAACTGGTAGGGCACTGCAGGTAGTCGGGTCAGGTTACAGAAGGCATTTAAAAAAGGGGTGGGAGAAAACAGGGATATATGCAGGTACTGGTCTGGGTGCATAGAACAAGGCACAGGGAGAGACAGCCAAGGTTTCCAAAAGACAGTGGGCAATGGGCACCAGGAAGCAGTTTGGGTCATATGCCTGGACACAGGGATAAGGGTGGCCTGGTTGTTGAAGGCATGGTTGAATGTTTGTTTTTCATTCCTCTGATTATAGTGACATTGGAACACCATGGCACCCAGGCAAGCCCAGGTGTCCAGCAAAAAGTGATGCAGGAAAAATCCAAATTGATGGGCCAGATGTCAGAACTGGTGGTAGCAATGAAGCAGAGGGAGGTGGAGGAGGAGGTGCTGAGGAAGTGGAAGGAGCAAGAGGAGAGCCTGGGCAGGGGAAAAGGGGGCAAGAGGCCCAGACGGGAAGCGCCACACCCCGCGCCTATCCAGGCACCCCTGCCCACACTGGAGCCGGATGATGGGAGCTGGATGGTGGTAAGGATAATGTGGATCTGTCAGATGAAAACGGTGTAATAGGGTACTTGGAGGGGCTACTAGTGGACATGGGTGAAGCAGGGATTGAAAAGATGGAGCAGGCCATTCAGGTCTTAAAGAGCAAAGTTGCTGGAGTGGAAAAGGGTGGGGGAGGCCAAGACGGCAGCCAAAAAATTATATGATGGGCCTCCCGGCTGCTCGGTTGGGGACCACAACCCAGTTTCAATCAAAGAAAAAGTCTGGAAGGAAGAGTATGTAGACATATTCAGGGTGGTGAACGAGGACACGGCCATGAAGTAAGAGAAGGAGTCAGTGGGGATGTTGGAAATGGCAGTGGCTTTGGCAGTGGTGGGCCACAAGACAGAGGAAGCTAAGTACAAAGGGAAAAACATTGAGAACTGGCAAGGGGGCTTCATCACATATAGCGTGTTGGTGCTGGGAAAGCAGCCAGAGCTCACCATCCCCTACTGATGTACATGTCCATTATCAGAGACACGTACAAGGCCAAAGTGGGGTATGGCTGGCTCAAGTATGATGAGGCATTCTGGAAGAGGATGTCGGCCAAAGGGGATCTGAGGTGGGACTGTACCCACTCGTAGTTGTGGGTAAGGACCCTATCTGGGGAAGTGGACAGGGCTGGGGGTAAACAATTAAGGAAGGCCGCACCTACTGCAGTGGCAAGGACATGTTGGGGCTACAACAAGGCCACATGTACATGGGGCAATTGTACATTCTGGCACATTTGCTCCAAGTTCAGGGGGTCACACCCAGTCTCCAACTGCCAACAGGGGGTTGACAGAGGGGGCATTAGGGGGAGCAGTACCATGAGCAGTCCTTTTGGGGTGCCCAGGGGGTCATGGTAGAGGCCAGGGGAGATGGTCAGAGAGGGCAACACTACAGTCCAGGGGGATGGCATTAACAAGGTACACAGTGAGGCGTGATGGGGTTATGCTCTGGCGTGCACCCCCATCTCCCTAGCAGTGGTGGAGAAATGTACCTCAGACTACCTGAATAGGGAGGTGGTGGAACTGCTCAGGGCAGGTTTCTGGGTGGGCTTCCCACTGGGGTTTCAAGGGGCATGGGCAAGGATGTGGGTCAAGAATTTAGGCTCAGTAAGGGGGAAGGAGGAAACAGTAGGGGCCAAGATAGATAAGGAAATCAGGGCAGGTAGGGTTGAGGGCCCATTGGGGGCCCCCTGTGAGCATTTCTGTGTTTCCTTTGGATATTGGCCCCAAGAAAGCAGCAGGGGAATTCTGCTTGGTCCATCACTTATCCTACCCCGAGGAACATCAGTAAATGAGGGCATCCCCAATCACCTTAGGGTGGTGTCTTATGCCTCGCTGGAACAGGCAATGGTACTAATCAGGGCTATCAAGGGGGCATGGCTGGTGAAGATGGACATAGAATCAGCGTTTTGGCTGTTACCTGTTCTACTCTAGGATTGGGAGCTGTTAGGTTTTCAGTTTCAAGGGGGCATGTATTTCGACAAGGCCATGCCCATGGGTTGCTCGGTGGCATGTTCCCTCTTTGAAGCTTTCAGCACCTGGGTGCAGTGCGTATTTGGGGCCAGGTATGGGCACAGGAGGATGGAGCATTACCTGGATGATTTTCTCCTCTTTAGGAAATCCAGAGCGGAGGCGCAGGTGATGTTGCAGGATTTTAAGGCAATGTGCCGACAGGTGGGTATACCATTGGCACAGGGCAAGACAGAAGGCCCTGCCCATAAGTTTGAATTCTGGGGCATAGAGGTGGACACAGAGGAGGGATGTTTTTGGGTTCCGGGGGACAAAGTGGCACACCTTAGAGGCCTGCTAGCCCAGGTTATGGGGAGGTGGATGGTGCCGCTATTACAAATGCAACAGCTGCTGGGGCACCTTAATTTTGCATGCAAGGCCATCAGCCCAGGCAAGGCATTCACAAGGAGGCTTGGAATGGCAATGGGGAAGGCTCAGGTGCTGCATCATTGAGTGGATGTGTCGAGAGGCATGGGGGAGGATTTCCAGGTATGGAAGGAGTTTCTTGACAGCTACAATTGGATGACATTCTGGCAGGAAGAATGGGAAAGGAATGCAGACTTGGAACTGTTCGTGGATGCTTCAGGTTCCCTGGGAATGAGGGTGTACTTCCAAAGTTATTAAGGTGCAAAATTTGTTTTTTAACATTAAACTACCTACTCAACCCAAACTGTAGGTGTGCGACCGTGCTCCTATAATATATATAAAAAATGTGATTTGCACATTTTGTCACACTATATCTCCATGCCCTCAAGTAAGTGAAACAAAGCTTACAAGTTATTGAGATATCTCCTTCCTGATGGGGCATGGCAAATTCCATGCATATCACCTGAACCAAATCATATGTAAATTGCAGGAATAACTGTAAAGTTATTATTTCTCAAAGTGAAATAACACAAGAATTTGAGCAAATCATCCATATATACACATTTTGGGACTGCATAGATCCAGATTTGCACTCAGTATCAAACTGAAACTTGGTAGGTGAAAAATCAAAGCATCTGTAATGGTACATGCCATATTTCTTGTACACTGCTTGAACAGCTGCCTTTCCAAATTTCATGTAAATTGCAGAGACAGCTGCGAAGTTATTAATGCACAAGCTGAAACAATTGGATCAAGAATGTCACAAAACATCCAGATGTACACATTTTGGGACTGCATATCTCCAGATGTTCACATCCTATTTAATTGAAACTTTGTATATCAAGTGACCACTACACTGTGAGGTCACTTGCCAAATTTCATGTAAATTGCAATAACATACAAACATACTAACATATGAAATTTCCAGCAGATACAGGCCATATGGTCTAACTAGTGTGCGCAAGTGTGCAGCACTTCAGCCCATTAGAATGCAGCTGACATGTCTGCTTCATGGTGGAGCATGGCAAATTCCATGCATATCACCTGAACCAAATTTTACGTAAAGGACTGGAACAGCTGCAAAATTATTATTGCTCAAAGTGAAACAATATCAAAGCAAGAATTTGACAAAACATTCAGATGTACACATTTTGGTACTGCATGTCTCCAGATTTGTACTCTCTTATCAAACTGAAACTTGGCAGTGAAAAGACCAATTGTCTGTAAGGGCACATGCCAAATTTCATGTACATTGCTGGAACAGCTGTAAAGTTATTGCACAAAGTGAAACAACTGAAGCAAGAATTTGAAAACACATCCAGATGTACACATTTTTGGACTGTATATCTCCAGCTGTGCAATTCTATCTAACTGAACCTTGGAAAGTCTACAGATCACCAGTCAGTGAGGGCACATGCCAATTTGCATGTGAATTGCAGGAACAGCTGAGATGGTATTAATGCACAAAGTGAAACAATTGAAACAAGAATTTGCAAAAAACATCCAGATGTACAGATTTTTGGACTGTATACCTCCCGATGTGCATATCCACTCTAACTGAAACTTGGCATTTCAAGAGACCACTAGTCTGTTAGTGCACATGCCAAATTTCATGTAAATTGCAAGAACAGCTTGAAGTTATTAATGCACAAATGGAAAACAATCCCCATTTGTGAGCTGTCAAAATACCTATTTGTGAACTGTCAAAACCCCTGTTCGTGAGCCAAATCCTCTTTCACAGAACATACACATATTCCAAACACTGAGCTGAGCATGCTCAGAACCCAAAATGTTAAAACTGAATAACTTTGGAATGGATTAATATTTTTTCACAAAACCAACACGGGTTTGTTATTTCAGGCAGCCTTTTCCAATCCTGAGAATTTCAGCCAAAATTCCAAACGGTGTGGCTGCAGTGCGATGGGTAAAAAATCAGCCAAAAATGGCAAAAAATGTGAAAAACACACTTTTTTTACTTTGCACTGGATAACAAAAGCACACATCTGATCAAAACAAAACTAGGCAAGTCAGTAGATCTCCACCACGGGACAGCGCATTCCATATTTCACACAAATCTCTTGAATGGTTGCCAGGTTATTAAGGTGCAAAATTTGGAATTTAACATTAAACTGCCTGCTTAACCCTTACTTTAGGGCATGACCGAGCCCCTATACTATATATATATATATATATATATATATATATATATATATATACAGTATATATATATATATATATATACACACACATATATATATATATATGTGTGTGAATATACCACTCTGAGGTGTGCGGTGGCACTCTGATATATACACGCTTTGGTGTGGCATTGTACGCACGAGGCCGCACAGCTGGCGCGCCAACTGCCTAAGGCGCATATATCAGAGCGCGACCACACCCTAGAGAGTGGTTTATCTATCTTATAAATGTCAAAATTGTTTTGAGGGGGTAAAAGTGCAGGTGTGTGGTCGCGCCTGATATACGCATCGGTCATGTGATGTTGGTCAGCTAATGATATTGCTGCAATTTCACCCATTTTATAATATATATATATATATATATATATATATATATATATATATATATATATGGTACAGGGTCAAAATGTCTCATGGCAGAATGCCGTGCAACTTAATCACATTGTGCAATTTCTTTAAAGCTTTTGTTATGTGTGGGGCTCCACCCCCCAAACCTCCCATTACAGGGGGCTGCACACCCGGACCCTCCACACTTAGGATTCTAACTCTGGGGGGGTCCAACACAGAGAGCACAGAGGTCCATGGTTCACGTGTAATGCCATAGGCTTTTAAGCGCATTTACATTATGACCAGTATATACATACGTATATATATATATATATATATATATATATATATATATATATATACATATATCTAAAAAGTTGATTTGGACATTTTGGGACACTATAAATCCATGATCTCACATGCAAGTGAAATGAAACTTATGACTTCATGAGATATCTGCTTCATGATGGGGCATGGCAAATTCCATGCATATTTTTATTTTTTTATTTATTGAAATGTTTCACCAGGAGGGCACACTGAACAACAAGTTGCTTGTCTCATGGTGCGACCTGGGGGAGGGTTTGAATAGGGTTGTGAAGAATGATTAGTTTCAATAGTATGTGGGTAGTACAAACAATACAACATTGTAAGATTGTGCAACAGTTGGAACACAAAGTATTGTACAATAAACAGTAGTGGAACATTGGGTAAATTACAATACATGTCCAAAATCATACAAAAGAACATATGAATGTACAAAAGCTATAGAACCATTTATAGTGCATGAGTGTACCAGGAGCAGGATTGAGGTAGTACGCAAGGGCTGTTGGAGTAAAATGGATGGGGTTGGGTTGCACACACTGGTGACCCAGAAGGGCAGGTACAAAAGAGAGGGGGGAGACAAGAACTGAATATGAGAAGAAGGGGTAGCCATTTCCTGTTTCCCCCCTTCAGGATGATGAGAACCCTGCTGGGGGGGGTGGTCACATTAGGAAGGCAGAAACTGGGAACAGGTATTAAGGTGGGTTAAAACAGGAACAGCTGAGGGAAAGGTAATTGTGTATGGAAGAGGTAAGGAAGTAGTTGGAGGGGGAGTGTCATATTTCAGGGGGGGAATTCCAGATTTTAGGGAAACAATGGGCGAAACCAGTGTGACCGATGAGGGTGGAGCAGTGAGGGTCAAGGTGTGGGCATCATTTGATATGAGAGAGTGGGTGGGGGGAGGTGGAGTGGACAGAGAGGATGAGAGTTAGGAGGGGAGTCCCCCGAACCCGAATATGGAGGTTAGTTTGGCACAGTGAGAGATGCGTATGTGAGACAGGGGAAGGAAGGTTAGAGAGTGATAGAGTTCACAGTGGTGGGAGAGGGAAGGGAAGTCAATAGCAAAGCAGCAGAAGGAGTTAAAGAGAGTGCCCAACTTGGTCAGGGAAGATTTGGGAGCAGCACCATAGACTACGTTGCAGTAGTCAAAGATGGGGAGTATCGTCTTCTGAACAATTTTGTGCCTCGCAGTCAACGGGATGCAACTAAGATTCCTGTACAGAGCACCAATTTTGGGGTGCAGTTTCTTCAGGATATCATCAATATGCACAGAGAAGTTGAGGTGATGGTCCAGCCAAATTCCCAGATGTTGAAATGAGGAGGTGTCCTCCAAGATAGTCCCATCAAGGGTGTGGTAGGTGGGTAGAGCCAGGAGCCTAGAGAGTCTCTGCCTGGTGCCAAAGGTAATTGAGACTGTCTTCTTGGCATTTAGAAAAAGCTGATGAGAAGCAAACCAGAGTTGAACTTGGTTGAAGTCATGCTGTAAGCTGGTTTGCATATCAACATATCACCTGAATAAAATGTTATGTAAATTGCAGGAACAGCTGTGAAGTTATTATTGCACAGTGAAACAATCAAAGCAAGAATTTGACAAAACATCCAGATGTACACATTTTGTTACTGCATATCTCCAGATTTGCACTCCCTATCAAATTGAAACTTGGCAGTGAAAAGACCAATTGTCTGTAAGGGCACATGCCAAATTTCACATACATTGCTGGAACAGCTTTAAAGTTATTGCACAAAGTGAAACAACAGAAGCAAGAATTTGATAACACATCCAGATGTACATATTTTGGGACTGCATATCTCCAGCTGTGCACATGCTATCTAACTGAACCTTGGAAAGTCAAGAGACCACTAGTCTATAAGGGCAGATGCCAATCTGCATGTGAATTACTGGAACAGCTGAGAAGTTATTAATGCACAGTGAAACAATCGAAGCAAGAATTTCACAAAACATTCAGATGTACACATTTTAGGACTGCATATCTCCAGATATTATGTGCATCCCATCTAACTGAAACTTGGGTTCTCTAAAGTACATGTCTTTAAGGGCACGTGCTAAATTTCATGTTCATTGCCAGAACTGCTGTGAAGTTATTAATGCACAAAGTGAAACAAACAAAGCAAGAATTTGCAAAAAATATTCCGATGTACAAATTTTGGGACTGCATATCTCCCGATGTTCATGTCCTATCTAACTGAATCTTGGCATGTGAAGGGATCGGTGGTCTGGGAGGGGCACATGCCAAATGTCATGTAAATTGCAGGAACAGCTGTGAAGTTATTATTGCACAGTGAAACAATCAAAGCAAGAATTTGTCAAAACATCCAGATGTGCACATTTTGTTACTGCATATCTCCAGATTTGCACTCTATATCAAATTGAAACTTGGCAGTGAAAAGACCAATTGTCTGTCAGGGCACATGCCAAATTTCACATACGTAGTTCGAACAGCTTTAAAGTTATTGCACAAAGTGAAACAACCGAAGCAAGAATTTGACAACACATCTAGATGTACATATTTTGGGACTGCATATCTCCAGCTGTGCACATGCTACCATATCTAACTGAACATTGGAAAGTCTAGAGACCACTAGTCTATAAGGACAGATGCCAAACTGCATGTGAATTACTGGAACAGCAGAGAAGTTATTAATGCACAGTGAAACAATCGGAGCAAGAATTTCACAAAACATTTCAGGTGTACACATTTTGGGACTGCATATCTCCAGATATGCACATCCTATCTAACTGAAACGCGGCTCCTCTAAAGTACATGTCTTTAAGGGCACATGCTGCATTTCATGTGCATTGCCAGAACTGCTGTGAAGTTATTAATGCACAAAGTGAAACAAACAAAGCAAGAATTTGCAAAAAATATCCTGATGCACAAATTTTGGGACTGCATATCTCCCGATGTGCATGTCCTATCTAACTGAATCTTGGCATGTGAAGGGACCAGTGGTCTGGGAGGGGCACATGCCAAATGTCATGTAAATTGTAGGAACAGCTGTGAAGTTATTAATGCACAAAGGGAAAATAATCCCCATTTATGAGCTGACAAAATCCCTATTCGTGAGCGATCAAAATCCCTGTTCGTGAGCCAAATCCTCTTTCGCAAAACATACATATATTTCAAAAACAGAACGGAGCATGCTCAGAACCCAAAATTTCAAAACTGAATAACTTTGGAAGGGATTAATATTTTTACAACACACCAATGCTGGCTTGTTCCTTGGGGCAACTTTACAACCAGACAATGGGGTTGCCACTAAAAAGGCAAGCCAGGTTGTCTAATGATCCCTGCCAAGGAGAGTACAGGAGGGAGGGGTGGGGAGGGGTAGCAGAGGAATAGAAGGGGTGGAGCCTGGTGACATCACCTGGGCAGAAAAAGTGTAAAATGACAAGGGCATGCCAGAGCCCCAGGGATTGGCTGATGGTGGAACACAAAGGGGGTTCTGACCAGGGCCCTGAAGGGGTATATATTAGGCCAGAACTCAGGCAGGATGACCTCTTTCACTGGGAGTTTTTGACTGCAATCTCAGCACATTGTTTGCAAACAACTGGTAGGGCACATGGAGTTGACTAGGCCTGCTAGGCCACGTGTCCCAGTGTTTTTAACTTATGTGGTTTATTGTATATATGGTGTTTCAAGGTTTGGTGTTTGTATGCAGAGAAGGACTGGTTTAATGTTGGCAGTTATATTGGCTTATTTCAGGCAGTTTAGTATACAGAAAGCCTGGTGTTAAGTTTTTCGTTTTTCTATGTGTTTGTCTCAATGGGTCTTAAAATGGGAAAGCATGGTATTAAGTTTCCAATGTTCAGATTGAGTTATGGCACAGCGTTTAAGGCATAGAAAGAGAGCCTGATTTGTTTTAAAAAAAAATGGTAAAGCACATGTTTTTTGTGGTGCAGGACATCAGTGCAGCTGATTAGGCCATGGGTGAATGGGCTGGTTGGTACTGGTGCTGTGGAATTAGCAGAGAGTCAGGAGGGGTGCACAGGTGGTAGGCAGACCCATTAAATGGCAAGGGTTTTGTGTGAAGCACTCACTAAGGCAAGCTGATGGTGGTTGGCTGTAGAGCCATTGCGGATGGTTTTCAGCTGCATAAGCAGCGAGGTGCAGAATATTGGTGGTCTGCTCAGGGACAGGCTCACTGTACAAGTGAAGGGTATCAGTTTGGTCTGGAGTTGACGGTTTGCGAATCGGAGTGTTGAGGAGGTAGTGCTCTTGGGCTGTCTCAAGGGAGAGACTGAGGGCAGGCTCTGGGATGAACATGCTGGGGTTGGAGTAGTCAGCTGAGTTCAACATGCAGAAATTGCATGCAGGCATGCAATTTGAGCTGGCTGATGTGCTACAAACAGGAAGAAATGCCTGTTCGACCGGGTCAGTGGCGTGCTGGTGGGCAGGAGGCCACATGGGTGGTGCTTCTTTCCGTGGCCTAGCCCAACGGAGGACTGGTTTTGCTGTCACTTGTGAGTAGCGGGTGGAGGAAGCTCAAATAAGTGCAGTGTGAGATGCAAATGGTTTTGAATCAGGATTGTGGAGTTGTTATGGGGGCTGGCAGATGGGCAGTGCCCAGGAGTATCGGGGGCCTACTACAGGGAACCAAGAGGTGGGTCAGGCATACAGCGATATGTCGGGGTAGTGCAAGAGGGGCATTGCTTGGTGGGATGCCTCAAGGTTTTTCCTGGCCAGGGCACTGCAGCCATGCAGTAGCTATGGGGGGTATGATGTGGGCAAGGGTGGTTCTGGAGACACATGGAAAAATGGAAAGTTGGAGGAGGCACCATATCCAGGCCTGCTGGTAAGTGGTGAGGCTTGGGCCCACTGTTCGGGACAAAGCGTGGGATCACAGCCTAGGAGGCATAGGGCACAGCAGGCTGCATGTGGTGGATCTGGCTGGCCCATGGTCAGGGGATCCTAAGGCAAGGAAAATAATGTAAAGAAAAGGAAAGCCAGACAACAGTGGAGAAGTGAGCCTGGGCCTCCAGCTAGTGTGAAGGCAGGCGGGGCAGAAGGGGGTTACCTTTTATTTGGCAATGCGGTTTGGTGGGTCTGCTTGGTGGATGGGATTAAGCAAGTAGATCCAGGGGGCCACAGAGGGAAGGAGCTGGTGGACCCAGCTGTAGCAAGGGGGCAGGCATAGGGTGCAAGAGAAGGATTGTTGAGGCCAGGGTGCCAGCCCAAAAAATGGAAGAGGACTGCATGCTATGCGAGGCAGCAGTAAGTGACATTCTCCTCATGGGGTATAGTGTGCCCACTCTTGGGGCAACACCAACCCCCCCCACAACAATAAGGCTGGGGGGGAATATAGAGATGATATGAAGCGTAATACCTATGGCAGGTAGTGGCAGGACCCTCGGTCTGGTATCAACTGGTAGGGTGCTGCAGGCAGTCGGGCCAGGTTACAGAAGGTGTTTAAAAAAAGGGGGGGGAACAGGGATACATGCAGGTACTAGACTGGGTGTGGAGAACAAGGTACAGGGAGGGACAGCCAAGGTTTCCAAAAGCCGGCTGGCAATGAGCACCGAGAAGCAGTACAGGTCATAGGCCTGGACACAGGGATAAGGGTTGCCAGGTTGTTGAAGGCACAGTTGAATGTTTGTTTTTCATTCCTCTGATTACAATGACATAGGAACACCATGGCACCCAGGCGAGCCCAGGTGTCCAGCAAAAAGTGATGCAGGAAGAATCCAAATTGATGGGCCAGATGTCAGAACCGGTGGTAGCAGTGAAGCAGAGGGAGGTGGAGGAGGAGGCACTGAGGAAGCTAAAGGAGCAGGAGGAGCGCCTGGGCAGGGGAAAAGGGAGCAAGAGGCCCAGACAGGAAGCTCCACACCCCACACCTAGCCTGTCACTCCTGCCTGCACTGGAACCAGATGATGGGAGCCTGGATGGTGGTAAGGATGATGTGGATCTGTTGGATGAAAACGGCATAAAAGGGTACTTGGAAGGGCTACTGGGGAACATGGGTGAAGCAGGGATTGAAAAGATGGAGCGGGCCATTCAGGCCTTAAAGAGCAAAGGGTCTGGGGCAGAAAAGGGTGGGGGGCCAAGACGGCAGCCAAAAAATTATACAATGGGTCTCCCGGCTGCTCGGTCGGGGACCACGTCCTGGTTTCAATCAAAGAAAAAATCTGGAAGGGAGAGTATGTGGACGTATTCGGGCTGGTGAACTTGGACACAGCCACGAAGTAAGAGCAGAAGGAGTTGGTGGGGAAGTTGGAAATGGTGGTGGTTTTGGCAGTGATGGGCCACAAGACAGAGGAAGCTAAGTACAATGGGAAAACCATTGAGAACTGTCAAGGGGGCTTCATCACATATAACGCGTTGGTGCTGGGAAAGCAGCCAGAGCTCACCATCCCCCTACTGATGTACATGTCCATTATCAGAGATGCGTACAAGGCCAAGGTCTGGTATGGCTGGCTCAAGTATGATGAGGCATTCTGGAAGAGCATGGCGGCCAAAGAAGATCTGAGGTGGGACTGTACCCACTCGGAGTTGTGGGTAAGGACCCTATCTGGGGAAGTGGGCAGGGTGGGGGGCAAACAATTAAGGAAGGCCACACCTACTGCAGTGGCAAGGACATGTTGGGGTTACAACAAGGCCACATGTACATGGGGCAATTGTACATTCTGGCACATTTGCTCCAAGTGCAGGGGGTCGCACTCAGTCCCCAACTGCCAACAGGGGCTGGACAGAGGGGGGTAGCACATGGAGCAGTACCATGAGCAGTCCTTTCAAGCTGCCCGGGGGGGTCAGGGCAGGGGTCGGGGGGATGGTCAAAGAGGGCAACACTATGCTCCAGGGGGATGGTGTTAACAAGGTACACAGTGAGGGGTGATGGGGTTGTGCTGTGGCATGCACCCCCATCTCCCTAGCAATGGTGGAGGAATGGACCACAGACTACCTGCATAGGGATGTGATAGAGCTGCTCAGGACAGGTTTCTGGGTGGGCTTCCCACTGGGGTTTCAAGGTGCATGGACAATGATGTGGGGCAAGAATTAAGGGTCAGTAAAGGGAAGGAGGAAACAATGGGGGCCAAGATAGATAAGGAAATCAGGGTGGATAGGGTTGAGGGCCCATTGGGGGCCCCCTGTGACCATTTCAGTGTTTTGGCTTTGGGTATTGTCCCCAAGAAAGCAGCAGGGGAATTCTGCTTGCTCCATCACTTATCCTAACCCGAGGAGCATCAGTAAATGAGGTCATACCCGATCACCTTAGGGCGGTGTCTTTTGCCTCGCTAGAACAGGCAATGGTGCTAATCAGGGCTATCAAGGGGGTATGGCTGGTGAAGACGGACATAGAATCAGCATTTTATCTGCTATCCATCTGGCCTGAGGATTGGTACCTGTTAGGTTTTCAATTTCAAGGGGGCATGTATTTCAACAGGGCAATGCCCATGGGGTGCTCGATGGCATGTTCCACCTTCGAAGCTTTCAGCACCTGGCTGCAGTGGGTATTCAGGGCCAGGTATGGGCACAGGAGGGTGGAGCACTACCTGGATGATTTCCTCCTCATCAGGAAATCCAGGGCGGAGGCGCAGGTGATGTTGTGGGATTTTAAGGCAATGTGCCAACAGGAGTGTATACCATTGGCACAGGTCAAGATGGAAGGCCCCGCCCGTAAGTTTGAATTCCTGGGCATAGAGGTGGACACAGAGGAGGGATGTTTTTGGCTTCCTGAGGACAAGGTAGCACACCTTAGAGGCCTGCTAGCTCAGGTTATGGGAGATGGAGGGTGATGCTATTACAAATGCAACAGCTGCTGGGGCACCTTAATTTTGCATGCAAGGCCATCAGCCCAGGCAGGGCATTCACAAGGAGGCTTGGAAGGGTAATGGGGAAGGCTTAGGTGCCGCATCACTGTGTGGATGTGTCAAGAGGCATGGGGGGGCACTTCTGGGTATGGGAAGAGTTTCTCAACAGCTACAGTAGGGCGACATTCTGGCAGGAAGAATGGGAAAGGAATGCAGACTTGGAACTGTTCACGGATGTTTCAGGTTCCATGGGAATGAGGGTGTATTTCCAAGGAGAATGGATGTCAGAGCCTTGGCTGGCATCATGGGAGAAAGGGGGGTATTGAAGGATATCACATTCTTGGATATCTTCCTGATATAGGTGGTTCTGGAGGTGTGGGGCTATAGGATGCAAGGGAAGTGCATCTTGTTTTGGTGAATTAAAAAGAGGTGGTGGAAGTCATTAATAGGCAAGGGGAAGCAAAGAGACAGTGGGCAGGCTGCTCAGGTGAATGGTTTTGTTGGGGCTGCAGCTAAATATATATTTCGAAGTGCAGCACATTGAGGGACTAAAGAACGAAGTGGCTGACAGTCTTTCCCATTTAAAGCTCGACAGGTTTCGGGAGCTGAGGCCTCAGGCAGTGCCATACACAACCAGGATCCTGGACCAGATGTGGGAGGCAGGAGTGACACAGCCAGGGCACTGTACCAGGGATCTTGGGCAACTAACACATTGAAGGAATATGAGGCAGGATGGGTGAGGTTTCAGGACATCAGAAGGAAGTACAGGTGGGACAGGGCCAAACCGGCCTGGGATGAGCAGGTAAGGAGGTTCGTGGTTGAGATGTGGGAAGAAGGGCTGTCCCACGCCACAATGGTCGTGCACTCAGCTGGCATCAGTTGGGTATGCCATGACAGGGGCTAACCTGATGTAGGGGCCAGCAGGACCATAAAACGCATGCTGTCCAGGTGGCGGAGGGGTCAGGTGGCCAGGGTGGACAGGAGGCAACCCATAAGAGGGGAATTGTTGTAAAACATCTTGGGGTGACCCAGAAGGTTTGCACATCTGCACAAGAGGGGGCACTATTCTGGGCCATGTTTGTGGTTATGGCAGCAGGGGCATTCTGGGTGGGGGAAGTAGTGGCCCCATAAAAGGCAGCTGACGGGCAGACTTTGCAGCATGAGGACATCCTATGGGGACAAGACAGGGTTGTGATTACCCTGGCCAGGTCTAGAATGGACTGGGGGGAGGAGGACCCAGGTGGAACTAGTGAGGCAACTGCAGTTCACCAGCTGTACCATGAGTGGGCTGGAGGCATATGGGAGTGCTCGAAGGAGGGTCAGGTGAGTTATGTTCTGACACGGGGATGATTCACCGGTCACGGGGTTTCAGGTAGGGGCAGTGCTCAAGAGGGCTCTGATGTTCCTCGGAGAAGATCCAAGTAAATTTGTCCCACATTCATTTCAGATTGGGGCAGCCATGGAGGTAGCAGAGAAAGAGGCAACAGTGGTGGAGGTACAGAAGGTGGGGTGCTGGAAATCCTGCTGCTATAGAAAGTATGTGAGGTATTGACAACAGCAACTCACACTGTTTATTTTGTTTTCCATGGCAGGTTCCAAGAGGAAAATCTGAATAGTGGGGCATTCCTTCATATATCAGGCTGAAAGGTTTATGTTCACCACCTCCAGAGGAGCAGAGTTGAGATATAACACAGAGCATACCAGTGTGCTGTGGAAAGGCATTAGGGGGATGAGGAGGGCACAGTTCATGCCTCTGATGGAAGAATCAAAGATGCAATGGGGCACATGGAATTGCATTATTATACACCTGTGGGGCAAAGATTTGGGGGCCCTGACATGGGGGGCATTGGGGCAGAGCATCATGGGAGATTTAAAAACATTGACAGGGTGGTGGCTAAGGGTGACAATCGGCTGTTCCGATATCACTTCACGGAGGGTTTGGAGGGGGGTGCAGGATGTCCGGCTGATCGAAAAAGTCACGAAGCACTTAAATAGAAGGGTGGCCAGGGCAGTGATCAAAATAAGGGTGGGTGCACCTGCAGAACAAGGACATCTCCTTTGACCACCCTGCGGTGTACAGGTCTGACGGAGTCCACCTATTGGAGTTTGGCTTGTGCCAATTCCTAAGGCCTATCGGGGAGCTAGAGAACCAGTTAGCCAGAAATGGTCATAAATACTAGCCAGCAAGGGGGGAGCCCTCCATCAGTCACAAGCTGGAGGAGGGTCTGTGAAAGAAAGAAAAAGGGGACTGCATATCTGCAGATGTTCACATCCTATCTAATTGAAACTTCGCATGTCAAGTGACCACCACACTCTGAGGTAACATGCCAAATTTCATATAAATTTCAAGAAGAGCTGTGAAATTATTAATACACAAAAGGAGAACAATCCCCATAAATGAGCTGTCAAAATCCCCCTCTGTGAGCTTCAAAATCCCTTTTCATGAGCCAAATCCTCTTTCACAAAACATACATATATTCCAAAGACTGAACTGAGCATGCTCTGAACCCCAAATTTCAAAACAGAAAAACTTTGGAACGGATTAATATTTTTTCACCAAACCAAAGCTGGCTTGTTCCTTGTGACAGCCTTTTTCAACCCTGATAATTTCAAGCCAAACTTCCAAATGGTGTGACTGCACTGTGATGGGCCAAAAATCAGTGAAAAATGCCACAAAACAGCAAAAATCACACTTTTTTTCACTATGTGCTGCATGAAAAGCACACATCCAATTGAAACAAAACTTGGCACTTTAGGAGATCTACCTGATGGAACAGAGCATACCAAATATTATGCAAATATGTTGAATGGTTGCAAAGTTATTAAGGTGCAAAATGTAGGGTTTAACATTATACTGCCTACTCAACCCTACTATGAGGTGCAATTGCACCCCTATGATTGATATATTTATATATATATATATATATATATATATATATGTAATAGATATACCACTCTGAGTGTGCGGTCACTCTCTGATATCGCCTGGAGGCCGCAAGGCCGAGTCGTCAACCGCCAAGGCGTGCGTATATCAGAGGCGACCGCACCGCCTGTATATCTATCTTATAAAATGTCAAAATTGTTTTGGGGGGGGTAAAAGTGCAGGTGTGCGGTCGCGCTCTGATATACGCACGGTCATGTGATGTGTTTTATACAATCAGAAGTCTGGATTTGGATATGGATGCGCATGCTCATTTTATAAATATAGATATATCATTGCAAGAAACTCCATTAATTCATCAGTTACAGTAGACTGTTCAGCAACAAAAGTTTGGAAATTAGGTGTTAGGGTTACCGACCCTACCATCCCTCCACAGCAACAGGCATTGGGGTGTGCCTCGTGGTCATCAGGCCTAACTCTTACTCCATTCCATGTGTAACCAAGCTGACATGGTACAGTACTGGAGAATGGGTTGAGAGTTAGGCCCAATGACCCCAAGGCACACCCTGACGTCTGATGATGTGTGAAGGGTAGGGGTGGGGTGGTAGTGCTTGTAACCCCACAATTGAATTTCCAGACTTTTGTTGCTGCACTATCAAACCTAACTAACGCATTAATGGAGGTTGTTGCAATGAATTTCCCTTCTTTTTGAGATCATAGTATAGTATCATTATTTTTCGGTGGGAGTGCAGGGTCCTTTGGACCCTGCACTTCAATCCCACAAAGTTATGCACTTGCATAGAATAAATTCAATGGACGGACATAACTTGAGCATTTTCAGGAGTTTTTTCACCCAATTTTCAACAAGGCCTTTTGGGTACTCCACCTCATGAACAATGGCACTGTTATTTCGTTACTCTGTACTGAAAGTTAAGTTCGCACGGTGACCCGCACCATTCTGTGCCACAGGTGAGAAAACATGTTTCAGGCAGGATGTAAAAAGTAACCTCTGTTTACTGTTCAAGAGGATGTGTGAAAATGGAAATGTTGAAAATGTTGAGGGAAAATATAATAAAGTGGTGAAGTTAAGATTGTGTGCAGAAACTGTGCAACACACGCTCATAATATGGTCATTTTTTGGAATTTTTTAACCAAATTTACAACTTGGGTTTTTTAGGACCTCCCTTCATGAACACTGGTCCTGTGATTTCATTAGTCTGTCCCAAAAGTTGATTTTGCACAGCGACCATGCCATTTTTCACCACATGTGTGAAAACATGTTTCTGGCAGGATGTGAAAAATGACAGCTGTACTGTTAATAAGGATGTGTGCAAAAATGGCAATGTTGATAATCTGGACTTAAAATATAAAAAAATTGGAGAAGTTACAAGCATGCATAGAAATTGTGCAATGTACACTCGCAACGCAGTCATTTTGGTGAAGTTTGCACAGCATTTTCAACATTGGCTTTTTGGAACCCCACCTCATGAACAGTGGCACTGTCATTTAATTAATTGGTCCTAAAAGTCGATTATGTGCAGTTACTGCAAAATCACCTTTTGGGTCCAATTAATGAGATGACAGTGACAGTGTTCATGAGATGGGGTTCCCAAAAGCCCATGTTGAAAATTTGGTGCAAAAATGTTAAAAAGTGGCCAAGATATCAACATAAGTTCAAAATGCCATAGACAGGCATTATGCAGTACTTACCTTGATTCCTTAGTTTGTGGTTTGGCTTTGAAGACTGCAGACTTGTCCCAGTCCAGGGAAGATGACAGTGTCCATCCTCCAAAAGTAAGTATGGGGTAAGGGGAGTGCGGGAGGTGGGTGCATAGAGGGAGGGTGGGGATGAGGGATTGTTTTCTTCTTTCTGCGAACAAAAAAAAAGACATTGGGGGCATGGTTTTCTTTTTTAGCAGGTGTTTAAAAAAATAGCATTCTAGACACTGGGAGTTGACTTCCCAGTGTCTGTGAGTACTGGAGATGGGGTGGGGGGTTACCGAACTATGCATTGCTGACACGGGGATTGGGCACCCCAATGTCGTCAAAGAAAATATAGAGTATATTAAAACAATGTGCTGGGGGAACTGGCAACAGAGGACAGAGGGTGGAATATTGACAGAGGGATACAGCGGGAGGCTTCTGTCACATTGGGGATGTGGGCACCAGCAAGGGAGGGTGGAAGGTGGGACATCACACAGAGGAGGGAGCGGGAGGACTTCTGCCACATTGAGGACATAGGCACTGGCAACGGAGGGTGGAGGGTGGGACAGTGAATAGAGGGAAGGAGCGGGATTGCTTTTGTTTAATTGGGTATGGGGACACCACCATAGGAGGGTGGAGGGTGGAACAGTGTATAGAGGGATGGAGTGGGAGAGCTTTTGTTTAATTGGGGACAGGGCACTTGCAATAGAGGGTGGAGGGTGGGACAGTATGCAGAGGGATGGAGCAGGAGGACTTCTGCCACATTGGGGACGTAGGCACAGGGAACGGAGGGAAGAGGGTGGGACAGCACACAGAGTTAGGGTGTGGGAGGGCTGTAGAGCATTACAAAAAATGAAAATATACACAACCCTTGGCCCCCTTGGAGGCACTTAAAGAATAAAGTATCCTTTATTTAGGTAAACACCAACATGTGTTTACCTAAACGAGGGCCAAGGAATATAATCCTGCCATTTGTTTTTAAAAATAATGGACAGAAAAGGTTTTGATCTTTTCACAGGGGCCATGTTGAAGTAGCGTTGCAACTTTACGAAAGTTTCACAAACAAGCTTTTGCTAATGTTGCTAACATTAGCAAATTTGTGAAAGTTTTGCAAACAGCCTTTCACAAATTTGCAACACTTCTAACAGCTGAAATGCAAAAATCCTATTTCTGGCCATTATTTTTAAAATCTAACAACAGGACCGTGTTCCTTGGCCCCTGATCTGGTAAACACAACTGTTGGTGTTTACCAATGGGCACTATTTTAGAATTCCAAGATTTCTTTCTGCCTCACTAACTGAAAATAATATGGCAGCGACACAACACTACTGAGGGTATTTGCAACAGTAAAATGTACTGGTGGCAGCTTTTGAGAGGCACAGCTGTTTTTTCCCTTTGACTGTAGTGAGAAACTTTAAATTTTAATAACTTTTGAACGGATTAATACTTTTCCACCAAACTTTCAAAAGGCACATCAGTGACACAAACTGCATATTCCCTGACAATTTCAGAGCAGATGGACAATCTGTTTGGGCTATAGCCCCGAGCAAACAAATAGTCAAAAAGTGTGTTTCTGCATGTTTTTTGGTGCTCTGCAACCGCATATCTGACTGGAACAAAACTTGCCAGCTCCACAGATCAATGGTACCTGACCACGCATACAGAATTTCAGGCAAGTCCAGCATACAGTTGCAAAGTTATTAAAGTGCAAAAGTTTAGGTTTAACATAGAAGTGGCCGGACAACCCCAACTATACAAGCTGCACTACTGTGCAGCTAATATATATATATATATGTCTAGATATATTTTATATATCTATATATATCTATATGAGTATATAGATATATATATATATATGTATATGCATATGTGTGTGTGTATATATATATAAAAAATTATATATTATACTGGTGCAGTCACGCCAGTATAATTAGGGTTGAATAAGCAATTTAATGTTAAACCCCAAATTTTGCACATTAATAACTTTGCAACCATTTAACGGATTTGCACAGAATTTGGAATGTGCTCTCTCATATGTAAGCTCTCTTGATTTGCCAAGTTGCATTTTGGTTGAATGAACAGTTTTTGTGCAGCAAAGTGCTAGAAAATGTGATTTTTGCAGTTTTTGACACTTTTTTCTGATTTTTGCCCATCATGCTGTGACCACACTGTTTGGTATTTTGGTCTGACAACTTCAGGGTAGAAAGATCTTGTATCAAAGAACAATCCAGTGTTAGCTTGGTGAAAAAATATTAATCCATTCCAAAGTTATTTCATTTTAACTTTTTGGGTTCTGAACATGGTCAGTTTACTCCAATATTTATATGTATGTTTTGCGGAAGGGGATTGGGCTCACGGTCAAGGATTTTTTCACCTCATGAATGGGGTTTTGAAATATCCCTATTTGTGAGGGAAAATTCCCCTTTTGTGAGCCACCATCTTGTTTTCATTTTTTCCCACAAACAAAATGTCATAGCTTCCTCCACGGTTGACTTTTTGTTGCAATAAGGCATGATTTTTGCTCAGGGTGATACCCTTTACAAACCTATACCTTTGGTTTGCTTCATTTTGGCCAAAAAACAGCCATTTTAAATTTTGAAATTCTTCATTCATGACTTGCTTCCAATCCTTAATTGTGAGCTGACAAAATCATGGTTCACAAGCCGATCCCATTGTGTAAGGTAGCAAAATCCTTGATCATGACTTAGGGACCATATGGCCATTCTCATGGATGATGATTGACTCACGAGTGGGGATTTTGTCAGTTTGCGAAAGGGGATCAGCATGCGATCAGGGAATTTTTCAGCTTGCAAAAGCAGATTGGTTTTTCAATTCTTCGTTCGCTAGCTGTCAGAATCAACATTTGAGAGCTGTCAAAATCCCCATTCATGAGCCAATCCCCTTTCAGGAGCTGATAAAATCATTGACAAGAATTTCAGGACCAGATGGCCAAAATCTGACGGTTAAGGGTTACTTGAGAACAGCGATTTTGACAGTTTGCGAAATAGGGATTGACCTTTGCAAACAGGGGTTTTCCTGCCTCATGAACTAGGAATTCTAACACTTTTGAAAACTTTGCTAGTGCATTGTAAATAAACAGTATTGTCTTTTGACTTGAAATTTACTGGGTATAAAGTGGGCATCCCGGAGATGTGACTTATGCTGTTTTGGTGTAAAAAAACTTTTATCGGTTCCTTAGATATGTCATTACAAAGTTGAGATTTTTCTCATAGGATAACATTGCAGTGCCTGTAGTGATTTTTGGTGCCCATGTTTCAAAAACTAAGCAAGATATGGATTTTTCACTACCCGCAGTTAAGCCCATGAGAAAGTTTCAAAGTCATTGATTACAACCACTGTGGAATTTTTTCCATAGGTTGTACAGTTATTGAGATATTGGAAAATTTGTGTTACAATGGTTCTTTTCATGCCTATAGGGCAATGGTATGGCTCAGTTGTTATGTGTAAGTGGGAGTGTAGGGACTGGAGGGCCCATGCTTCCACACACAAATATTATTATGCAAAATGGATAGGTTAGTGGGACAGATGGCCTGCGCTCCCACCAACACATGCTAGTTAGCCCTAAGAAGTATTGTGTGGCTATGTCGTTATGTGTAAGTGGGAGCATAGGGCCTGGAGGACCTGTACTCCCACACACATACTCTGTTATGCCGAAATAGATAGGTTTGTGGGAGTGGGGTCCTGGAGGCCCTGCACACCCACCAACATGTACTAGTTAGCCCTAGAGGATATTGTGTGTTTGTGTTATGTGTAAGTGGGAGCACGGGGCCCAGAGGGCAAGAGCTCCCACAAACAAATATTATTATGCAAAAATGGATAAGTTAGTGGGAACATGGGGACTGAAGGGCCCACACTCCCACCAACACATGCTAATTCGCCCTATAGAGTATTGTGTGTCTGTGTTGTTTTATGTAAGTTGGAGCACAGGGGCCAGAGGGCCTGTGCTCCCAACACACATATACTGTTATACAGAAATGTACAGGTTTAGTTGGAGGATTTCATAGTGTAAGACACATAAGGCTTACTTTTTTTTTCATGACACTATGTGGCATTATGGGGAGAAAGAAGAAAAAAATGGTTACGTTACTGCACTAATATGCTTTACAGCATAAACTGTCAGACTACAATATGGAAAAAGGGGCAGGTAAATACTGTTGTTTTAATAATTTGGCTTATAACAAAATTTGTTTTAGAACAATGTTATCACAAGATAACATATGGACATTGTTGCTGGTACTGATACACCTCTATATTCTGATGTGCAATTAGGCAATAGACCACAGACAGACTATCTTCAACCTCTTTTATGTGATGGTTTCTAAGCAGTGACAACATCTACACATGTATCATTGCTTACATAAAGTTGTTACATAGTTGAGTTTGAAAAATAAAAAATTAAAACATTTACATTTTTCAAACACAGTAAACAGATTTTGTTATTTCTAAATGATATAGATCATTATGCAAATGGATAGTAAGGATGTTGTCTCCTAATTGGACAAGAGTGGCTTTCAGCTGGACCATTATACTATCATGATGGTTTAGCTCAAAGTAATATGCTTAAAAAATGCATTAGTAATACTCAAAATAAGCCATTTGATAATCACAATAAGGCATGACAAGGGGTGTGATATGATGGGCTAACGGGTCTTCTCAGATGGTGGAAGCAGTTGGCTACTTCTTGTGCTTCAAGCCAGCTGACATGGCCCATTAGCCCACTGTAAGAGATGACCCCTGTCATACCTTGTTGCTTTAACTATGAGCTCAGTTGTTGTTGTTGTTGTTGTTTTTATCTAAAATGTTGCATTTGTTTGTCATTTTCAGTTTATTGGGTTGTTTGCCATGTTGTACAAGAGTCTGGAAATGTACATAAATATATCAGTGAAAAAAACCTCCCTTCCCAGACATATACCCTCTTGTATGCTAACATTCACAGTGTTACTATCTTATTTGTGGATAGTACATTTATAACAGTTAAACAGACATAGAAATATAATGTGATCAATGACCGATCTCATACAATCCCACTTTCACCTGCTATTTGTGCACCCTGGATGGTATTATAGCTTTCTTTATCAACACAGAATAATTTGATTATATACTTCTTACCTTCCTGAACAGTCAAGGTTTTGGGACACACATTGCAGTGATCTGTTGAAATAAAAGATAAAGGGTTAATCTACCACTCTGCAAAATACTTAATGTTGTGACTTTTGGGAAAGAGATTTGCTCTGCTATACAGACTTACTGCTTATTATTTGCAAAAAATAAAATAAAATAAATAAATCTATGATATAGCCTTCCCTCCTCTCCCTATTCCAACTTCTGCTTTTGAAACCCTCTGTGCTTATTATACATTCTTTATACTGTAGCATGAGCTGTGCCCCCCCTGCCCTACATGGACTACCCCAGCCACCAACAACTGAAACTCTTGTTATGCAATAGTGTAGTTGATGATACTGTTATATGTATTTATGAATATGTGCTATGTTTTGGTGGTATCCTTATGTTTTGGTATCAGATCTTACCTTGACATCTTCATTTATTGATATTTACTACTTGTGAGACAGTTGATGTGGGCAGAACAAATCTCTGTCAAAATTTGCCAGTTTCTTACAATGAATAAAGTAATACTGATTTGTTAATACAACTACATTTTCCTAATATATCATGCTATCTTAGTAGTTTGTCTTGTGCATTTATAAAGTAGATCTAAAAAAGCAAACTGTAATTGGTTATAAATAGTCATGTAATGTGTGGTTCACCATTATTAGGGATGGAACTATATCCCTTTTAATATCTTGTTATGCTGCACTAGCTACATTTACAAGTTTGTTATGGTGCAGTAGTACATAGTTGGTGCAGTATAACAACTCTGAATACAAGCTAGAGCCCTCTGATTTTTGGGGAATGGTCATGACACTGAGACATGGTCCAGGAGGCAAGCTTTGGCCAAAAAAATTTGAAAACAAAAAATATACTTTGCTATAAGAGCTTACCATACACTATTAAAGATAATGTGTGACTGCTGATACATGCCAGGCCTATTTTCAAACTCTTGAGGTTTCTATGGTAATAAAACCTGCTGAGTTGCGCTTTTGAGGTGTCTGGTTAACATGGAAACCTCTTGAGTGGAAACTATTCCTACTGTGTATGGATGACCATACAGTATCTTCTATGTGACTGTGAAATATTCAAGCATAATACATTGTTATGCTGGTGCTGAACTACATCATGGAATGAGTGGAATTGTTTTCCTAATACCAGAACTATGTTCTGTCTGTACCCCTGCAACCATTATTGCTTCCACTATCACATATATATGGGTGTCATATTTACAATGTATTTCAAACTTTGACTTTTTTGTATAAAAACATCAGGTCCACCTTGAAAATGAGCTTGCGCAATGGTGCACACCTGGTTAAATAAAGATTTTGATTAATTGATTGAAAAAAACACTGCGCTATACAGAAAAGAGAGGCAATTAATTTGTTGTTGTTAACTTATTCATCACATAGTTGTCACACACAGAAACAAATTAGAAACATTTTGTGTTTCTTAAAATTAATACCAGAATTGTTTGTTAACAAAGAAAAATTTGGGTTCTGACTTTATCTGTTTATCAGAGAAATGGGTACTGTTTTTTCTAGCTGTGATTTGCTTACATCTGTGCCCGTAGACAAGACCTTTTGTTGTGTGTGTATGCAGTGTATTGGGAGAGGGATATTCTGCCTGGGTGTATCAAGTTTGCAGGTGGTGTGAAGTGTGGTAACAGAATTGTGTTAGACATGTGTTTGACTCTTGCAACCTCTCTTTCATTACTTAGGGATGAGCTCTTCCTTTATTGAAGTGTCTAGCTATGTTCTGTGCATACCCATTGTTTTAAATGTGACTGCTTACTGCAACATGGGGTTGGAGAAGGGGACTGTTGTGCATGCTGAGTGTACAACAGCATGCTGTTGGTGTACCTAGTGGTTTTTTCAGCAGGTAATACTGTGCATTCCTACAACTCATGGAGTGCTTTTCATCACTTCCTTCTTCCCTTCAGCTCTTATGCAGTACTGTTAACTAATGAGCTATATGTTGAGTTGTGTGAATAAGTGGTTGGATACATGTGGGGGTGGGTGTTTTGATGGTCAGATTGTTCTCTTGGTATGTTTGGACAATAATATCTTTGGGGGGGGGCTTGGGGACAGAGTGTGTCCTGGGCATAGAATGAGATATGTAATATACCAATTCAGTGTATATGCAGTCCGTATATGTGCAGGTATTGATGAGTATGTTGAGAGGGAAAAAAAGAGGTTTTTAAGTTTGAGAATATGTTTCCCCATAATCAGAGAATGTGTATGACTGGGACCATAAAAATGTCTGAAGGAGTCCACATATTGGAGTTTGGCTTCTTCCTATTCCTAAGGCCTATCAGGGAGCTAGTGAACCAGATAGCCAGAAAAGGTCATAGATACTAGCCAGCAAGGGGGGAGCCCCACCATCCATCACAAGATGGAGGAGGGGCAGTGGAAGAAAGAAAAAGGGGGTAGTGGAGGGGAAGGAAGGGGGGAGGGGGTAGAATGCATGGGCTGGGTACAAGGAACCCAGATGTGGTGGTAAAGCAGAGAGGTGGATAGGTTAGGCACCAGATTCAGAAGTGTCCCAGGCCTGGAGGGTGAAAGCCCATGTAGGTAGAACTGGCCTGGTTCTGGTGTAGAGGAGAGGGATGGATTCACAGTGTCCACGCCCTGAAAGTTAAGAAGGAAGAATGACCAGAAGAAGGACAGAGGCCAGAACCAGGAAGCTTTGAAAGAAAATTTTGTGTGGACTTGAATTGTGAAGTCATAAAAATCTGTGGGTGTAAAATATATTCTTTGTGCCATAAATAAATTTGCCAGTGAGCAACCAACAAGTTAAACTGTTGTAGCATCCATCATTCCTTGGGGGATTCAGGGGGCTATGCGGGTTTCCACTAAAAGACAAACCAGGTTGTCTGATGATCCCTGCCAGGAAGAGGCACAGGAGGGGAGGGTGGGAGGGAGGCAGGAAACAGAAGGGGTGGGGCCTGGTGACATCACCAGGGCAGAAAAAGTGTAAAATGACAAGGGCATGCCACAACCCCTGGGATTGGCTGGGGAGGAGCCTAAAGGGGTCCTGACCAGGGGCTTGTAGGGGTATATTAAGCCTGGACTCAGACAGGATGACCTCTTTTGCTGGAATTTTCCCACCCTCCCACCACTTATTAAGGAAGGCTCTGGAGGGCATGGTTGGCACAAAGGAAGAGAGAGGGCAGGTTGAGTGCCCTAGGCATAGGGCTGGTGTTCCACTGTGGGAGGCAGCATTGGGCTAGGAAGCTAGGTCAGAGTCACCTAGTAGGGAGGGGCAAGGATGCCCATGGGGAGTGGGAAGAAAGAAAAAGGGGTTAGTGGGGGGAACGAAAGGGGGGATGGGGTAGGATACATGGGCTGGGGACAAGGAACCCAGACATGATGATAAAGTAGGGATGGGGGTAGGTCCATGCGCCAGATTCAGAAGTGTCCAGTCATGGAGGGTGAAAGCACGGGTAGGTGGAACTGGCCTGGTTCTGGTGTGGAGGAGGGGGCAAGATTCACAATGTCTGGGTCCTGAAAGCCAAGATGGAATAACAACCAGAAGAAGGATAGAGGCCGGAACCAGGAAACATTGAAAGAAAATTTTGTATGGAATTGAATTGTGAAGTCATAAAAATCTGTAGGTGTAAAACATATTCTTTGTGCCATAAATAAATTTGCCAGTGAGCAACCAACAAGTTAAACTGTTGTAGCATCCATCATTCCTGGGGGATTCAGGGGACAATTTGAAGCCAAAATTCCAAAGGATGTGGCAGCAGTGTGATAGGAAAAAATCTGCAAAAATGTCAAAAAAAAGTGAATAACACACTTTTTTCACTATGCACTGCATGAGAAGCACACATCCGATCAAAATTAATCTTGGCATGTCAGGAGAGCTCCACCATGGGACAGTACACACCAATTGTCATGAAAATCTGTTGAACAGTTGCAAAGTTACTAAGGTGCATAATGTGGGGGTTAACATTAAACTGCCTACTCAAACCTAACTAGAGGGCCATAACCACACCCCTATTATATATACATATACATATATATATATATATATATATATATATATATATATATATATACACACACACATATATAAAGGTGATTTGCACATTTTGGGACACTATATCTCCATGCCCTGACATGCAAGTAAAACAAAGCTTGCAAATTCATTACACATCTGTTTCATGATGGGGCATGGCAAATTCCATGAATATCACCTGATCACCTGAAGCAAATTTTATGTAAAGGGCTGGAACAGCTGTAAAGTTATTTTTGAACAAAGTGAATCAATCAAAGCAAGAATGACAAAACATCCAGATGTACACATTTTGGGACTGTAAATCTGCAGATGTGCACTCTCTATCTAAGCAAAATTTTGTGGGGGAAAATGCATATTATGTGTAAGGGCACATGCCAAATTTCATGTAAATTGCAGTGACAGCTGCGAAGTTAAACACAGCAAGAATTTGGCAAAACATCCAGATGTACACATTTTGGGAATGCACATCTCCAGCTCTGCACATTATATTTAACTAAACCTTGGCACATCTAGAGAACACTAGTTTGTAAGGGCATTTGCCACATTGCATGTGTATTAGAGGAACAACTGAGAAGTTATTAATGCGCAAACTGAAACAATTGGAGCAAAAATTTCACAAAACATCCAGATGTACATATTTTGGGACTGCATATCTCAAGATATTCACATTCTATCTAATTGAAACTTTGCATGTCAAGCGACCACTACACTCTGAGGTGCCATGCCAAATTTCATATAAATTTCAAGAACAGCTGTGAAATTATTAATACACAAAAGGAAAACAATCCCCATTCATGAGCTGTCAAAATCATCTTTTGTGAGCTGTCAAAATCCCTGTTCGTGAGCCAAATTCTCTTTCACAAAACATATGTATATTCCAAAGACTGAACTGAGCATGCTCAGAACCCCAAATTTCAAAACTGAAAAACTTTGGAACGGATTAATATTTTTTCACCACAACAATGCTGGCGTGTTCCTTGTGGCAACCTTTTTCAACCCTGACAATTTCAAGCCAAACTTCCAAATGGTGTGGCTGCACTGTGATGGGCCAAACGTCAGTGAAAAATGGCAAAAAACACACTTTTTTCACTATGCGCTGCTCGAAAAGCACACATTCAATCGACACAAAACTTGGCACGTCAGATCTACCTGACAGAACAGCGCAAGCCAAATGTTATGCAAATATGTTGAATGGTTGCAAAGTTATTAAGGTGTGAAATGTGGGGTTTAACATTAAACTGCCTACTGAACCCTACTATGGGGCACAACTGTGCCCCTATGATTGATATATATATATATATATATATATATATATATATTCATTGCAAGAAACTCCATTAATTCATCAGTTAGGATAGATATAGATAGTGCAGTAACAAAAGTTTGGAAATTAGGTGTTAGGGTTACCGACCCTACCATCCCTCCACAGCAACAGGCGTTGGGGTGTGCCTCGTGGTCATCAGGCCTAACTCTTACTCCATTCCATGTGTAACCAAGCTGACATGGTACAGTACTGGAGAATGGGTTGAGAGTTGGGCCCAATGACCCCAAGGCACACCCTGACGCCTGATGATGTGTAAAGGGTAGGGGTGGGGTGGTAGGGTCAGTAACCCTAACACCGAATTTCCAGACTTTTGTTGCTGCACTATCAAACCTAACTAATGCATTAATGGAGGTTTTTGCAATGAATTTCCCCTCTTTTTGAGATCATAGTATAGTATCATTATTTTTCAGTGGGAGTGCAGGGTTCTTTGGAACCTGTGTTTCAATCCCACAAAGTTATGCGTGTGCGTAGAACAATTCAATAGACGGACATAACTTGGGCATTTTCAGGATTTTTTTCACCCAGTTTTCAACAAGGCCTTTTGGGTTCTCCACCTCATGAACAATGGCACTGTTATTTCGTTACTCTGTACCAAAAGTAAAGTTTGCACAGTGACTGCACCATTCTGTGCCACAGGTGTGAAAACTTGTTTCAGGCAGGATGTGAAAAATGACCTCTGTTTACAGTTCAAGAGGATGTGTGAAAAATGAAAATGTTGAAAATGTGGAGGGAAAATAAAAAAAAGTGGTGAAGTTATGATTGTGTGTAGAAACTGCGCAACACACGCTCGTAATATGGCCATTTTTTGGAATTTTTTAACCAGATTTACAACTTGGGCTTTTTAGGAGCTCCCTTCATGAACACTGGTCCTGTGATTTCATCAATCTGTCCCAAAAGTTGATTTTGCACAGCAACCATACCATTCTTCATCATATTGGCGAAAATATGTTTCTGGCAGGATGTGAAAAATGACAGCTGTACTGTTCATGAGGAGGTGTGAAAAAATGGCAATGTTGATAATCTGGACTTAAAATATAAAAAATTGGCAAAGTTACAAGCATGCGTAGAAATTGCGCAATGTACACTCACAAAGCAGTAATTTTTGTGAATTTTTGCACAAGATTTTCAACATGGGCTTTTTGGGACCCCACCTCATGAACAGTGGCACTGTCATTTCATTAATTGGTCCTAAAAGGTGATTCTGTGCAGTTACCGCAAAATCACCTTTTGGGTCCAATTAATGAGATGACAGTGACAGTGTTCATGAGATGGGGTCCCCAAAAGCCCATATTGAAAATGTAGTGCAAAAAAGTTGAAAGTGGCCAAGATATCAACATAAGTGCAAAAAGCCATAGGCAACCATTATGCAGTGCTTACCTAGATTCCTTAGTTTAAGGTTCGGCGTTGAAGAGTGCAGACATGTCCCAGTCCAGGGAAAATGACAGTGTCCATCCTCCAAAGGTATGTATGGGGTAAGGGGAGTGCGGGAGGTGGGTGAGCAGAGGCAGGGTGGGGATGGGGGAGTGGGATGGAGACGACGAGGGATTGCTTTCTTCTTTCCAGGAACAAAAAAAAAGACATTGGGGCACGGTTTTCTTTCTTAACAGGTGTTTAAGAAAATAGCATTCTGGACACTGGGAGTGGACTCCCCAGTGTCTGTGAGTACTGGAGATGGGGAGGGGGGTTACCGAACTATGCACTGCTGACATGGGGATTGGGCACCCCAATGTCGGCAAAGAAAATATACAGTATATTAAAACAATGGGCTGTGGGAACTAGCAATGGAGGGCAGAGGGTGGGATATCAACAGAGGAATGGAGCGGGAGTGCTTCTGTCACATTGGGGATGTGGGCACCAGCAAGGGAGGGTGGAGGGTGGGACATCACACAGAGGGCATGAGCGGGAGGGCTTCTGCCACATTGGGGACTTGGGCACTGGCAACGGAGGGTGGAGGGTGGGACAACGCACAGAGGGATGGAGTGGAAGGGGTTTTGTTTACTTGGGGACAGACAACAGATGGTGGAGGGTGGGACAGTGAATAGAGGGAAGGAGCAGGAGGGCTTTTGTTTAATTGGGGATGGGGGCACCGCCAATGGAGGGTGGGACAGTACATAGAGGGATGGAGCAGGAGGACTTTAGTTTAATTGGGGACAGGACACTTGCAATAGAGGGTGGAGGGTGGGACAGCACACAGAGAGATGGAGCAGGAGGACTTCTGCCACACTGGGGAAGTAGGCACCGGCAACAGAGGGAAGAGGATGGGACAGCACACAGAGTTAGGGTGCAGGAGAGCTGTAGAGCATTACAAAAAAATGGAAATATATACATGCCGTGGCTGCCTTGGAGGCACTTAAAGAAAAAAGCATCCTTTACTTAGCTAAACACCAACATATGTTTATCTAAACGAGGGCCAAGGAATACAATCATAGAAACATAGAAACATAGAATTTGATGGTAGATAAGGACTGCTTGGCCCACCCAGTCTGCCCATTTCCCTACCTAATGGATAAGCTGCAGATCCTAGTTAACCAGCAGCCTACTTCTTTCTGCCTCCACCCCCTAGAATTGCCTTATGACTGTCCCATGCATGCTTGAATTCTACCACTGTTTTTGACTCCACAACCTCCTCCGGAAGGCCGTTCCATGCATCCACAACCCTCTGTGAAAAAATACTTCCTTAAATTACCTCTGAGCTGACCCCCTCTATCTTCAAATTGTGCCCCCTTGTTCTTGCACACCTCTTTTTTTGAAAGATGCTACCCTCTTGGACTTTGTTGATTCCCTTGAGGTACTTGAAAGTTTCTATCATGTCCCCCCTCCCTCCTTTCCTCGAGGCTATACATATTAAGTTCCTTAAGTCTCTCTTCATATGTCTTCCGGTGCAGACCCTGCACCATTTTAGTTGCCCTCCTCTGGACAGCTTCCATCCTGTCTATGTCTTTGCGGAGATTGGGTCTCCAGAACTGCACACAATACTCCAGATGGGGTCTGACCAGCTGTCTGTACAGAGGGATAATAAGTTCCTGTTTTCTACTGGTGATGCCTCTCCCTATGCATCCCAGTATCCCCCCAGCCCTCCTTGCTGCCCTCTCACATTGCTTGCCCACCTTTAGGTCATCTGATATGACTACCCCAGGTCCCTTTCCATTTTGTTGTTGTTAGTATCTCACCCCATTGTGTACTCTTCCCTGGGTTTTTGTTTCCCAGGTGCATTACCTTGCACTTCTTAGCACTGAATCTAAGCTGCCATACATTTGACCATTCCTCTAACCTTGCCAAGTCCCTTCTCATCCTTTCCACTCCACCTTGTGCATCAACTCTGTTGCAGATCTTTGTGTCATCTGCAAAAGATATACTTTTCCTTCCAGTCCCTCTGCAATGTCACTTATAAAGACATTGAAGAGGACTGGTCCTAATACTGAACCTTGCAGTACCCACTAGTAACCCCCCTTTCTTCAGAGTGGACTCCATTTACTATTACTCTCTGTGTCCTATTCTCCAGCCAATTCTTTATCCAGGCTGTCATCTTGGGACCCACTCCCAGGCTGGCTAACTTGTATATTAATCTTTTGTGTGGGACTGTGTCAAATGCCTTGCTAAAGTCTAGGTAGGCCATGTCCACAGCCCCTCCCTGATCTACTACTTTGGTCACCCAGTCAAAGAAATCTATCAGATTCATCTGGCATGACCTTCCCGCTGTGAATCCATGCTGCCTTGGGTCCTGTGCCCCTCTGGCCTCTAGATAATCGACAATTTTTTCCTTCAGAAGTGATTCCATCATTTTCCCTACCACTGAGGTTAAACTAACAGGTCTGTCACTTCCTGCTTCTGCCTTGCTCCTACTTTTGTGAAGGGGAATCACATCTGCCCTCCGCCAGTCCTCGCGTACCACCCCATCCTCCCATGATTTGTTAAAGGGGGTAGTCAGTGGTGTCACTAGTTCTACCCTTAGTTCTTTTAGAATTCTGGGATGAATCCCATCAGGCCCCATTGCTTTGTCCACCTTCAGTTTTAAGAGGTCTTTCAGAACCCTTTCTTCTGTAAATGGGCTGGTATCAACTTCTGTATCCAGAGTGTTTCTACTGTTTGTTTTAGGTACCTCCCCTCTTCCTTTGTAAATACTGAGCAAAAATATTTGTTTAGTATCTCTGCCTTTTCACAGTCACCCTCTACCCACCCTCCCTCCCCTTTATTAAGCCTCACTATCCCTCCCTTGGTCTTCATTTGCTCCCTGATGTACCTATAAAAGGTTTTATCCCCCTTCTTTACCGAGTTGGCTATCTTTTCCTCAGTTTGGGCCTTTGCTGTTCTGACTGCCTTCCCAGCTTCCTTTTGCTTTAACTGATACAGTTCTCTGTCCTGCTCCTTCTGTGATTCCTTATACTTCCTGAATGCTTTCTTTTTCTCTTGAATCTTCACTGCCACTTCCTTTGAGAACTTTAGTGGTTTCTTACATCGTTTCATTTTGTTTATTTGCTTCACACAAAGGCTTGTTTCCTCTGTGATGGCAGTTTTTATTATTCCCCATTGTTCTTCCACCCCTCCTTCCTGACCATTTGCTAGTGCATTCCTTAGGCACTCACCCATTTTGGCAAAGTCAGCTCTCCTAAAGTCCAGTACTTTTGCCTTTGTATGACTTGGCTCTATTGCTGTGTTTATTGTGAACCATACTGTTCGATGGTCGCTAGTTCCCAGATGGCTACCCACTTCTACATCTCTGATCCTCTCTTCATCTCCATTTGAGAGAACCAGGTCTAAGATTGCTCCCTCTCGAGTGGGCTCCAATGCTAGTTGTCTAAGACATGCCCCGTAGGGCATCTAGAATAACCCCACTCTTCGGAGTGGCTGCTGCAACTGCACTCCAGTTAACATCTGGCATATTCAGATCACCCATCAGCAATATCTCCCCTTTTTCTGCCATTCTAAGTATACTTTCTATCATTTCCTTGTCCTTTTTCTCCCCCTGAGAAGGGAGTCTGTATACAACTCCTGTGCGGATTGTGGTTCCATTGCCTGTCTCCAAATTTACCCACATTGCTTCTTCTCGTCCCTGTTTTCCCTTTTGTTCTGTTGCTTTGATTCCTTCCCTTATGTAAAGAGCTATTCCTCCTCCTCTTTTACCCTCCCTGTCCCTCCTGTAGATAGTGTATCCTGGTATGTTTACGTCCCAGTCATGGTTTTGTGTGTACCATGTTTCTGTGACTGCCATGATATCCAGATGTTCCTCCTCCATCTAGGCCACTAATTCAGGAAGCTTGTTACTCAGACTACGGGCATTGGTACTCATTGCTCTCCATTTTTTGATGGCTTTACCTTCTGTTGCAGCATCCCCCACTGACCTTTCTACTTCGGTCTTTTCTCATTTAGTACCCTGTTTTGTAGGGAGGCTGGGATTTTCCTGCTGCTTATCAGTGCCTCCCCCCTTGACTAGTTTAAAAGCTTGCCAATGAAGCATTTAAACCTATTGCTCAAAAGACTTGTTTCCTTCCTGGACAGATGCAGAACATCCTGCCAGTATAGGCTGGTGTCCCTCCAGGTGGAACCCCGGTCCCCAATGAAGCCAAACCCCTGTTCTCCACACCATTTTTTCAACCATTCAATAAACTGCATGGTGCAAAGTACCCTCACTTCACTCCTGCCATTGACAGGCAGCACCTCTGAGAAGGTTACTGTGTGTGCTACTTGTCTTAGGGCCCTCCCCAGTTCTACAAAGTCCTTCTGCACTGCTCTAATCTCATGTTGAGCCAAGTCATTTGTTCTTAGGTGGACAATGACATCCAGCTCAGACTCCCGTACAGCTGTTCTCATTATCCTGAGGATGCGCTTCCTCTCCCTCCAAGCCATGGCACCAGGCAGGTACCTTACTTCAGTTTTCCCTGCTCCCCAGTTCTATCCCCCTAATTGAGTCCCCACCAGGGCTGCTTCCTTTCCATGTGGTGTCCTCTGCCTCCTTCCTGTGGGCCTCCCTTGTGATAGTTGTCCTCAGCCTCCTTAGTCTCCTCTGTGGGTGCATCCATAGGGGAGCTATGCTCTTCCAGAATGGTGTATGGATTGTGGAGTGGAACAACTGACTGGGTGTGCCTCTGTTCTACCATCCTTACCCTCCCTGAGCCCACTGTGGTCCAACTACTGTGCTTTCTTTGCAACCTCTGAGGTAGTGGTGGTGGCTCTGGTGCTCTCTGGATGGGGGAGGTTCCCTTCCTATCATCCAGTGTGGCCTGGGGGAAGGTTCACTTACTACTGTCCAGTGTGGCCTGAAGACGGGCAACTTCCTCCCTCAGGGGAGAGAGTTGTCTTCAAATAGGGCAGCATCTCAGCCTCCAGAAAGACTCCCAGAAGACTGCTGCCCCATAGCCATTACATTGCACTACTCCCTACATGTTTATCTACTTTTTTTTTGTTATTTGTGTGTGTTTGTGTGTGTGATTGGTTTGTTATATAGAAATATATATATATATATTATACAATGTGTATGCTTATATTGTCAGTGCAGTGTGCTAGAGAGGATATGACAGTGATATGCACTTGCACTCTTGAAATGATGTCAGAACCCCAGGTATAAAGGAACTATTTACAGGGGTGGGAGGGTGAGGGGTGGGAAGGGGTTGGGCCTAAACTGTGCCCTCACAAAACAATCAGCTAAGAGCTCTGACCCACCGCTGCGATGAGTGCCTTCCTGTCAGCCATTTGCTTTGAAAAATAATGGACAGAAAAGGTTTTGATCTTTTCACAATGGCCATGTTGAAGTAGCATCTCAACTCTATGAAAGTTTCGCAAATGAGCTTTTGCAAATGTTGCGAACATTCGCAAATTTGCAAAAGTTTCACAAACAGTCTTTCACAAATTTGCAACACTTCTGACAGCTGAAATGCAAAAACCCTACTTCTGGCCATTATTTTTGTTGTTAAACATTTTTATTGTTGACAATAAGGCAGATCATACACACAAGGCAGAGTGTACATAAAGAGAATCCATACATGACATACAGTTGGGGTTGATCAGTAATAACAATTGACACAGCAGTCTGTCAATTAGTGGTGACCATACAGGATGTCATTTCACATATGCTGCACACCACCGACTAGGTGGCCATACATAAGACAATTTTGTAGAGTGTCAGGTCCTCTCAACACAGGAGAGCATAGATCGATATAAAGTAAAAACCACCTTAGCTAGGGCTATAATAAAGGAAATCCAAAATATCTGGTCATTCTACCATAAGCATGTTGAATTCCCATGTAGTTGAAGTATTAACTATTTACAACCTTGGCAATCTTTCTTAATGTTTAAATATATCAAAAGGAAATATGGAAAGGGCATAAGGGAGGAGAAAGGAAAAAAAGGGGGGACTTTGCAAACGAGGGGGCATCCCCACCCTTTAAATGAGATGAGGGGGACTAAACCACGAAACTGGAAGAAGTATTGTGACAATACTTGGACCTTAAATATGGTTGCCAACATTGGTCATGACGAAATAGGAAGCCATGGGAAAAATTCGAGATCCTCTCAAACGTGGCCCCTTGGGCTAGGGCCAAAAGAAACTGATGGAAGGTAGGACTGTCAGGGGTTCTCCATCTCATCAGGATGAGTCTTTTGGCCAATGCCCCAACCATAGTGATCCACTGTGCCCCGGACTGTGCTTAGGAATCTCAGAACTGCCACAGCCCAAAAGGAGTAGGTCGGAACCCAAGACGATATCAGGGAACAGTTGCTGACACATATACTCAATGGGTCACCAGAACTGTTGAAGGTTCGGGCAATCCCAGAGAACATGAAGAAGATGAGCCCCTTGGTTGCCACATCTCCAGCAAGTGTCGATTGGGATAAGTCCCATCTTAACTAGTTTCGCCGGGTCTCTATACCATCTATGAAGAGTCTTGTTCATGATAAGCCTTGTGCGGCCATCCTGACAAGCCAAATGGATACATACCCACCCATCCTCCCATTGCTGTTCTGAAATCGGGGTCTGTAACTCTTTCCCCCATTGCTGCCTAGCATTCTGGGTAGGATCCAGAGTGGAGTCCCTGAGTGCGTGATATATATTACTAGCAATACTCTTGGTAAATTTAGTCCATGAACCAATAGAGTGCATTTTCTGTTGTGAAGAGTTACTAGTAGGCAACTTTGGAAGATGAGATATTGCATCTCTTAACTGAAGATATCTCCAGAAATGAGAAGTCGGGAGTAAATACCTCGCGCTCAGAGACTCAAAGGAATCCATAATAGTTGTCCCAGAGATTAGGAGATCATGTATTGAGGATAAGCCCTGTCTTCCCACAATTTCCAGTGCAGGGTAGATTCCCCTATTTTCAGAGACCTGATTATCCCATAAAGGCATGTATTCCCATGGGGCTGGGTCGTGGCCCAGCATAGTCATAAGCTTGTTTCCAATATTTAACTGAAAGTGATATGGGGAGACAGGCTCGAAGGCAGTTTCTTCTTGGCATATAAAATGACCGCCGGAGAAACAGCATGAATTAGGGACGCTTCTAACTGAAGCCACTGCGGGGATCCCTGTCCAATTTTAGAAAACCATCTAAGAGTCTGGGCCAACACAAAGGCCATATGGTACCACTGTAACCAAGGGAGTCCCCAACCCCCCCCCTTCTCCAGTGCTGCCGAAGTTTCAGTTTGCTATAACGGGGGCACCCTCCCAAATAAAATTTCCCATAAGGGTCTCCAATTTCTGAAACCACTTCTGGGGTATAAAATAGGGAAAGTGGGCTAGTAAATAGAGCATCTTTGGAGCAGCCATCATTTTAATCAAATCAATTTTCCCAGCCAGTGAAAGCTTTAATGCCTTCCATCTTCCCATGTCAACCCTGAGCGAGTCAATCAAAGAATTGAAATTGGCCGCAAGCATTTTAAGTGGATCTGGGTGCAAAATAATACCCAAGTATTTAATACCCAGCGGGGACCACTTTAGCCCTAAAGCAGTAAAATCCGATCCTGAGGTTGAGGAATTTAACGGTAGAATTTCTGTTTTGGACTGGTTCAACTTTAACCCCGATATCTTAGTAAACTCATTCAGGATTCGGAAAATTGTCTGAATCCCCCAATTGAGAATGTTCAGTCATGATGAGCAGATCATCTGCATAGAGAAAGATCTTGTAATTAACGTCCCCCACCTGGATCCCCGGGATATCCCTGGAAGACCTAAGTGCAATAGCCAGAGGTTCCATAGCTAAAACAAATAAGAGTGGAGAAAGGGGGCATCCCTGTCTCGTGCCCTTTTGCAATTGGAAGGGCCTAGACATGGTGCCATTGGTCAGCACCGAGGCTAGGGGTGCAGAATACAACAACCTTATCCAGGCAATATAGTTGGGGCCAAAACCCATGGTAGACAGAGTATGAAATAAATAGGCCCATTCAACCGAATCAAAGGCCTTTTCAAAATCGAAGGCCATAGCAACTGAGGGGGTTGGTGAGAGTTTAGCAAAATGCATTAGTGACCCCAGCATTCTATGATGGTCAGATCCTAAATGGCCTTTCACAAAGCCCACCTGGGAAGGACCCACCAGGTCCTGCAGGAGGGGTTCCAGTCGGGCAGCGATAACCTTAGCCAAAATCTTGGCATCTGCATTGATTAGGGAGATAGGGTGATAGCTGCCTGGGGACAATGGGTCTTTCCCTTTTTTTGGAAGTACTGTAATAACAGCTTCTCTCATCAAGGGGGTAGTTGCCCAATCATTAGGGAGTGCCGAAAAACCCGGGCCAAATAAGGGGCCACGTTAACACCGGGGAGTCTGTACAGATCAATAGGCAGTCTGTCTCTCCCTGGGGTTTTATGTAGATTAAAAGCATGAATCACTTGGATAATTTCCTCAGTTGTAAAGGGGGATTCTAGCAATTTGGCATCCTGACTGGAGATACTGGGGATGGGTAATGAGGATAAGTAAGCTTGGATTCGAGCTAGGTCAGAGGGGTTTGGTGAAGCATATAACTTTTCATAGAATTGAGACAATCAAATTTATCCCTGAGTTAGCACGACAGGGGTTCCCAGACGTATCTGCCAATGCATATATCATCTTAGAAGCATGCTGGCGCTTAAGACGATAGGCCAATAACTTGCTGGCCTTTTCTCCCCCTTCCCAATAAGCATGGTGCATGTGTCTAACATAGAGCTCTGCCTGCCGAGATAAATGAGCACTGAGAGAGATTCGGGTACTGGCTAACTGTGCCAACAGCTCTGGGGGAGGGAGGTTTATTGTCTAGAGCTTTGTACTGAGCTTCCAAGCTATATAATTTCTTCTCCAAGGCCCTCTGAGTAGCCATCCAGCTACGCCTCCTGGCTGCTGCAAAAGCTATTATCCTACCACGAATGGTGGCTTTAAAGGCCTCCCATAAGGTTGAATCAGATACCTCTCCATTATCATTATCAGTCCAATATTCTGCTACAGCCTGGCCAAACCAGTTAAGAAATTTTTTATCTTCTAGCAGTAATGGGTCTAGCCGCCAGGACTGAGAGTGTTGGGGGTCTAATCCCCTCTTAAGAACTAACTCAAGTGGAGCATGATCGGAAACATAGATTGGGTGAATTGAAGCCCCCACCACTTTCTCATATAACCCTAAGGATACAAGCCAAAGGTCTATCCTGCTGGAGGAGCCATAGGTTGGGGAAAAGCAAGTATAATCATGGTCGCCTGGGTGTAGTGCCCTCCAGACATCTAATAGACCAAGTTCAGACATAAGTTTCCCCACTGCTTCCTTGGCCTGTCGATGGGGTTCAGGGGATTTATTGCTTCTGTCTAGGGCATGATCCAATGTTAAATTAAAATCCCCTCCTAATAGTATTGGGGCTCTGTTTTTATTAAAGTCCAGGATAGCCTGATTAACTGTAGGGAAGAATTGGGGGCAATCCTGGTTAGGGGCCTATATATTGGCCAAAACCAGAGGGCCTTCAGGGGTTTCAACTTCTGCAATAATCCATCTCCCTTCCTGATCCCGTATAAAGTCCTTCACCTTCCATCCCAGATTTTTGTGCAATAGTATGGACACTCCCCTTTTATTGGTGGGGGCCACACTATGAAGCTCTTCAATCACCCAAGCTCGCTTAAGCTTGGTGGCCTCTTTAGAGGAGAGTTTAGTCTCTTGCAAGAAGACTACCGTAGGAGGAAACTTTTTAGGTGGATTAAAACCTTCTTCCGTTTAATGGGTGAGTTGAGTCCCCTCACATTCCATGATATTAGCTTATGCTCCATTCAAACCTAGAATAAGACATGTTAGCTGGAGTTTATAATCAGAAACGCTAAATGGTGGGTCCAAGTGAGCCCCCCCTTCTTCTTCCCTTTCCAACAACCATTAACGGAGCACCCCTTGGCCCCATTAGAAAGATTGCCATAGTAACATAAACACAACACCCAAATATCAACATTAAAATCTGACAGGGATATGTATTAACATGTACTATCCCTACTAACTGCGAGCAATTCAACCCTTCAAAAATAACAAAACCCACCCCCCACCCCTTAGTTCGTACCCTTGCAAACCCACAAAAGACCAGCATCCACTGTACGCGTCGGCTAAAAACAAAAGCAAGCCCAGACGCCAGTGGAGGTCGCTGGGAGGTAAGTGACCCTGTAGACCCATCGTAACCAAGTAGATAGACTCTCCTAGTAACCCCTTTTAAAGGAGAGACATAAAAAAACTTCCACACAACAACGGCCAAAATGGTGTCTCCCAACCTAATAAAGTGGGCCAGTTATAGAAAACTAAGCAAGACCCTCATATATTTGTATTAGTGACTAAGGCAGGTTTACAATGTACAGAGCCACAAATTAGGCCCTGAGCAGCCCCTATTGGGCTTGGTTAGTCCTGCATACCAGTCGGTACAGGCCCAGGATCCCCAGATCTACACCTCGAGTAACCAGGGACAGCAAGTGACAGCATAGGAAAACTGCTTGAGTAGGGGCCGGAGGGCAACTCTAAGCTGTCCTCTGATGGGAAGTCCCCATTAACTCGATACATAGTGGTTCTTCCCTAAACGCGGCAATGTCTGTTGATCCACAGGCACGCCTAGCATTACAGAACTCAAAAAACCATACAGTGTTAACAATCAGCCAGTTGCTATTGTTGCAGAGGTAAGACTATCCATGTTGCCTGCAGATAATTCCAAGGCCCGTCCAACAGCCAGGGCCTCAGAGTTCTTCCTAGAAGTGTCAGCTGCCCCGTCGGCCCAACTCAATTGTTTGGCTGATGATGATTTTGAACCAGTCTAGCTGGTACACCTAGGTGGGAGAGGGAGGTCGCGAGGAATATCCTTGGTAGGGAGATCCATCAGGACTTTGTACTGATTATTACTCATATCTGGGGCAAAGGAGTCATAAGAGGAATTCGGCTCTGGACTGCAACTCCTGCTTCTGCTTCTGGAGCGAAGCCATGGGGTTTTGTCTACATGACCTCCTTCAATCCTGGCCCTTCTTCTGTTCTTCTTCTTACTTCCCGGGGATTTATGAGGAGTAGACCGGGTGGGGGTCAAGGTATGTCCACCCAAGAGAGAAGTCAAAGCTGCCACCTCCTTCGGGAATACGGGTCCAGCAGTGTCCATCGGGACAGGCTAAGCAGGAAGGGGTCTTGGGCTGTAGGATGAACGCAACTTGTCCCAGTTTAGTTTGGGTGCTTGTGCAGCAATAAAGTCCTCAGCTAACAACGGATTATCGAAAACCCGTGGTGATCCATTAATCACAATCCGTAAGGATGTGGGGTATTGCAGGGAGTATTCAAGGCCAAGTTCTGCACACGCCCTCCAAGCTGTTGTGAAGGCCTTCCGCCTATTCATGACCTCCAGTGAATAGTCCACAAATATTTGTATTTTATGTCCATTCCAAGTTAGCTCCTTCTTCTGTCATGCTAAATGCGTCACCCGGTCACGATCTTGAAATCGGAAGAAACGGGCTAAGATAGTTTGGGGACGCCCCCCAAGGAAGGCCTCGGAACCAGGGTTCTGTGTGCCCTGTCCAGCTCCTACGGAGACCCGCACTGGCATTCCAGCAGTAAGGGCAGTTCCCATTGGAGAAAAGCTATTGTATCATTCCCTTCACAGCCTTCAGGGAACCCCACGAATCTAAGATTGTTTCGGTGGCTGCGGTTCTCCAGATCCTCCACCCGGGCCCAAAGGTGCTGAATCATTTGTCCTTGGTCTTGCAGTTTAGCCCCCCGCTTTGTGCCAGCCATCCTCCACCTCAGCTAGCCTATGCTCGTGGACATCGGCCCTTTGCGACAAATCCACAATGTCTTCTGTATTCTTTCTCATGGCCACATCCACTCCCTCTATACGGTGCAGGATTTCTGCAAACATTTGCCTAATTTCTATTAGGTTGCCTTGTTGCCATCGGGGAAGACATAGTTGAGGCCTCCATACTGTGCGTAGTCGATCCGGGTAACAGCTGCGCGGTTCGTAGGCCCACCGTAAACGAGAGAAAATTCAGTCAAAACGCGTACGATTTGCACCGTGCCAGCCAGAATAACCGTATCAGGGTAGCCACCAGTGAGTACTAAATCAATTCTTTTCAGCGTTGAGCAGAAATAAGCAAAATACTGCAGGATTTAGGGGTTACTGTTGGGAGCAAGCAGTTTATGCGACCATTCCGTTCAGCTGTTGGCCACGCCCCCCTCTGGCCATTATTTTTAAAATCTAACAGCAGGAATGTGTTCCCTGGCCTCTGATTTGGTAAACACAACTGTTGGTGTTTACCAAGGGGCACTATTTTGGGAATTACAAGATTTTTTCTGCCTCACTAACTGAAAACAATATGGCAGTGGCACAACACTACTGAGGTCATTTGCAACAGTAAAATGTACTGGTGGCAACTTTCAAGAGGCACAGCTATTTTTTCCCATTGACTGTAATGGGAAATGTTAAATTTGCATAACTCTTGAACGGATTAATATTTTTCCACCAAATCTTCAAAAGGCACATCAGTGACACAAACTGCATATTCCCAGAAAATTTCAGAGCAGACGGACAAACTGTTTGGGCTGCAACCCCAAGCAAAGAAATAGTCAGAAAGTGCATTTTTGCATGTTTTTTGGTGCTCTGCAATTGCATATCTCAGCGGAACGAAACTTGCCAGATCCACAGATCAATGGTACCTGACCGTGCATGCAGAATTTCAGACAAATCCATCACATAGTTGCAAAGTTATTAAAGTGCGACATTTTGGGTATAACACAGAAGTGGCTGGACAACCCCAACTATACAAGCTGCACTACTGTGCAGCTTATATATATATATATATATATATATATATATATATTATATGTTACTGAAGCAGTCACACCAGTATAATTAGGGTTGAGTATGCAGTTTAATGTTAAACCCCAAATTTTGCACGTTAATAACTTTGCAATCGTTCAATGGATTTGCACAGAATTTGGAATGTGCTCTCTCATATGGAAAATCTCTTGATTTGCCAAGTTGCATTTTGGTTGGCTGTACAGTTTTTGTGCAGTGAAGTGCTGGACAATGCATTTCTTGCCATTTTTGACACTTTTTGCTGATTTCTGCCCATCACACTGTGACCACACTGTTTGGTATTTTGGTCTGACAATTTCAGGGTAGAAAGAGCTTGTGTCAAGGAACAATTCAGCGTTGGTTTGCTGAAAAAATATTAATCCATTCCAAAGTTATTTAATTTTAACTTTTTGGGTTCTAAACATGCTCAGTTCACGCCAAAATTTATAAGTATGTTTTGCAAAAGGGGATTGGGCTCATGGTCAAGGATTTTGTCACCTCAAGAATGGGGATTTAAAATATCCCCATTTGTGAGGGAAAATTCTCCTTTTGCGAGCCACCATCTTGTTTTCATTTTTTCCTCCCAAACAAAATGTCATAGCTTCCTCCACGGTTGACTTTTTGTTGCACTAAGGCATGGATTTTGCCCAGGGTGATACTCTTTACAAACCTATACCTTTGGTTTGCCTCATTTTGGCCAAGAAATGGCCATTTTAAATTTTTAAATTCTTCGTTCGTGACTTGCTTCCAATCCTTGTTCACGAGCTGACAAAATCTTGGTTCATGAGTTGATTCCATTTTGTGAGGTAGCGAAATCCTTGATCGTGACATAGGGTCCATATGGCCATTCTCACAGATGAGGATTGACTCGCGAGAGGGGATTTTGTCAGCTTAAGAAAGGGGATCAGCTTGCAAACAGGTATTTTTTCAGCTTGAAAAAGTGGAATGGTTTTTCAATTCTTCATTCGCAAGCTGTCAAAATCAAGATTTGAGAGCTGTCAAAATCCCTGTTCATGAGCCAATCCCCTTTCTGGAGCTGACAAAATCATTGATAATAATTTCAGGACCAGATGGCCAAACTCTGATGGTCAAGGATTACTTGAGAACGGCGATTTTGATTGTTTACAAAATGTGGATTGACCTTGTGAACGGGGATTTTGTTACCTCATAAACTAGGAATTCTAACACTTTTGAAAACATTGCTAATGCATTGTGAATAAACGGTACTGTCTTTTGACTTGAAATTTGCTGGGTATAAAGTGGGCATCCCAGAGATGTGACTTATTCTGTTTTGGTGTAAAAAAAATATATCGGTTCTATAGATATGTCATTACAAAGTTGAGATTTTTCTCATAGGATAACATTGCTGTGCCGGTAGTGATTTTTGGTGCCCGTGTCTCAAAAACTAAGCAAGATACGGATTTTTCACTACCCGCAGTTAAGCCCATGAGGAAGTTTCAAAGTCATAGATTATAACCACTGTGGAATTTTTTCCATAGGTTGTACAGTTACTGAGATATTGGCAAATTTGTGTTACAATGGTTCCTTTTCAGGCCTATAGGGCAATGGTATGGCTCTGTTGTTATGTGTAAGTGGGAGTGCAGGGACTGGAGGGCCCATGCTCCCATGCACGAATATTAGTATGCAAAAATTGATAGGTTAGTGGGACAGATGGCCCATGCTCCCAACAACATGTGCTAGTTAGCCCTAAGGAGCATGGTGTGTCTGTGTTGTTATGTGAATAGGGAGCACAGGGCCTGGAGGACCTGTACTCCCACACACATACTCTGTTATGCAGAAATAGAAAGGTTTGTGGGAGTGGGGAGCCTGGAGGCCTGCACACCCACCAACATGTACTAGTTAGCCTTAGAGGGTATTGTGTGTTATGTGTAAGTGGGAGCACGGGGCCCAGAGGGCAAGAGCTCCCACACACAAATATTATTATGCAAAAATGGATATGTTAGTGGGAACATGGGGCATGGAGGGCCCACACTCCCACCAACACATGCTAGTCATGCTAGTTAGCCCTATAGAGTATTGTGTGTCTGTGTTGTTATGTGTAAGTTGGAGCACAGGGGCCAGAGGGCCTGTGCTCCCACACACATATACTGTTTTACAGAAATGTACAGGTTTAGTTGGAGGATTTCATAGTGTGAGACACATATGGCTTATTGTTTTTTTTCTTAACAGTGTGTGGCATTATGGGGAGAAAGAATAAAAAAATGGTTATGTTACTACACTAATATGCTTTACAGTACAGACTGTCAAACTACAATATGGGAAAGGGAGCTGGTAAATACTGTTGTTTTACTAGTTGGTTTATAACAATATTTTATAAAACAATGTTATCATAAGATAACATATGGACATTGTTGCTGGTGCTGATACACCTCTATATTCTGATGTGCAATTAGGCAATAGACCACAGATAGACTATCTTCAACCTCTTTTATGTGATGATTTCTAAGCAGTGACATCTACACATGTCTCATTGCTTACATAAAATTGTTACATAGTTGAGTTTGAAAAATAAAAAATAAAAAAAGTACATTTTTTGAAGACACAGTAAACAGACTTTTATTTCTAAATTGTATAGATTATTATGAAAATGAGTAGAAAGGATGTTGTCTCCTGATTGGATAAGAGCGGTTTTCAGCTGGACTATTATACTATCATGGTGGTTTAGCTCAAAGTAATATGCTTAAAAATGCATTAGTAATGCTCAAAATGAGCCATTTGATAATCACAATAAGGCATGACAGGGGATGTGATATGATGGGCTAACGGGTCTTCTCAGATGGTGGAAGGAGTTGTCTATGTCTTGTGCTTCAAGCCACCTGACATGGCCCATTAGCCCACTATAAGAGATGACTCCTGTCATATCTTATTGCTTTAACTATGAGCTCTGTTGTTTTTTTTTTATCTAAAATGTTGTATTTGTTTGTCATATTCAGTTTATTGGGCTGTTTGCCATGTTGTACAAGAGTCTGGAAATTCACATACATATATCAGTGAAAGCCCCCCCCCCCAGACATATACCCTCTTGTATGCTAACATTCACAGTGTTACTATCTTATTTGTGGATAGTACATTTATAACAGTTAAACAGACATAGAAATATAATGTGATCAATGACTGATCTCATACAATTCCACTTTCACCTACTATTTGTGCACCCTGGATGGTATTATAGCTTTCTTTATCGACACAGAATAATTTGACTACATACTTCTTACCTTCTAGAACAGTCAAGATTTTTGGACTCACATTGCAGTGATATGTTGAAATAAAAGATAAAGGGTTAATCTGCCACTCTGCAAAATACATTATGTTGTTGCTTTTGGGAAAGAGATTTGCTATGCCATATAGACTTACTGCTTATAATTTGCAAAAAAAAATATAAATAAATAAGACTATGATATAGCCTTCCCTCCTCTCCCTATTGCAACCTCTGCTTTTGAAACCCTGCTTATTATGCATTCTTTATACTGTAACATTAGCTGCCCCCCCACCCTACATGGACTACCCTTGCCACCGACAACTGAAACTCTCGTTATGCAATAGTGTAGCCAATGATACTGTTACATGTATTTAAGAATATATATGCTATGTTTTGGTGGTATCCTTATATTTTGGTATCAGATCCTACCTTGACATCTTCGTTTATTGATATTTACTACTTGTGAGACAGTTGATGTGGGCAGAACAAATCTCTGTCAAAATTTGGCAATCTCTTACAATGAATAAAGTAATACTGATTTGTTAATACAACTGTATTTTCCTAATATATCATGGTATCTTCATAGTTTGTCTTGTGCATTTATAAAGTAGATCTAAAAAAGCAAACTGTAATTGGTTATAAATAGTCATGTAGTGTATGGTTCACCTTTATTAGGGATGGAAATATATCCCTTTTATTATCTTGTTATGCTGCACTAGCTACTGTACATTTACAAGTTTGTTATGGTGCAGTAGTAAGTAGTTGGTGCAGTATAACAACTTTGAATACAAGCTAGAGCCCTCTGATTTTTGAGAAATGGTCATGCCACTGAGACATGGTCCAGGATGCAAGCTTTGGCAAAAAAAAATTGAAAACAAAAAATATACGTTGCTATAAGAGCTTATCATACACTATTAAAGATAATGTGTGATTACTGATACATGTCAGGCCTATTTTCAAACTCTTGAGGTTTCTATGGTAATAAGACCTGCTAAGTTGCGCATTTGAGGTATCTGGTTAACTTAGAAACCTCTTGAGTGGAAACTATTCCTGTTGTTTATGGATGATTATATGGTATCTTCTATGTGACTGTGAAATATTCAAGCATAATACATGGTTACACTGGTGCTGAAGCACATCATGAAATGAGTGAAATTGTTTTCCTGCAACCAGAACTATGTTCTGTCTGTACCCCTGCAACCATTATTTTTTCCCCTCTGAGTGTCACATTTACAATGTATTTAAAACTTTGACTGGGTTGTAAAAAAACACCAGGTCCACCTCAAAAATGAGCTTGCTTAATGGTGCCCACCTGGTTAAATAAAGATTTTGACTGATTGATTGAAAAAAACACTACGCTGTATAGAAAAGAGAGGCAATTAATTTGTTGTTGTTAACGTGTTCATCACATAGTTGTCACACACATAAACAAATATAAAATATTATGTGTTCCTTAAAATTAGTGTCAGAATTATTTGTTTGTTAACAATGAAAAATTAGCTTTCTGACTTTATCTGTTTATCAGACAAATGGGTACTGTTTTTTCTGGCTGTGATATGCTTACGTCTGTGCCTGTAGACAAGACATGTTGTGTGTGTACACAGTGTGTTGGGCCAAGGATATTCTGCCTGGGTGTATCATGTTTGCAGGTGGTGTGAAGTGTGGCAACAGAATTGTGTAAGACATGTGTTTGACTCTTGCAACCACTCTTTCACTACATAGGGGTGAGCTCTTCCTTTATTGAACTGTCTAGCTATGTTCTGTGCATGCCCATTGTTTTAAATGTGACTGCTTACTGCAACATGGGGTTGGTGGGGACTATTGTGCATACTTAGTGTACAACAGCATGCTGTTGGTGTACTTAGTGGGTTTTTCAACAGGTAATACTGTGCATTCCTACATCTCATGGAGTACTTTTCACCACCTTCTCCTCCCCTTCAGCTCTTATGCAGAACTGTTAACTAAGGAGCAATGTCAATGTGTTGAGTTATGTGAATGAGTGGTTGATTGAATACATGTGGAGGTGTTTTTTTGGGTGGTCACATTGTACCCTTGGTATGTATGGATGATAATGTTTATGGGGGGGGGCTTGGGGGACAGAGTGTATCCATAGCATGGAATGAGATATGTAATATATCAGTTCAATGTATATGCAGTCTGTATATGTGCTGGTATTGATGAGTATGTTAAGAGGGAAAAAAGGTTTTTTTTAATTTTGAGAATATTTTTCCCCATAATCAGAGAATGTGTATGACTCGAACCATGAAAATGTGTTACGTTGTAGTTTTATGAGGTACATTATATTAGAAATACTATTTGTAAAAAACAAATTTTACAGAGAAACTAGAGACTATGCTAAGAGAATAATGCATGGTTTGGTATAATGGTACTCTATGTTGCTCAATTGGAGGCCTAGCAGGACCTACAGCATCTTTGGATGGACCCAGGTGGGAACTTCTAGTGTCACTGTTTGGCCCTCGACCACTGTTGGGACAGATGGTTGGACCACAGAGGGTTCAACCAACATGACCTCTTCTACTTCACCCTCTGTGGCCTGTTGACTGCCCCCAACAGCACCCTCCAGCTGATCTTTCTCCTCTGAAAAATAGTAGATAATATTTCTTTTGAGAATTGCATGATCTGTGACACTTTTGTTGTTTAAAACATTGCATTGTTCAGGTGCTTCTGGCTCACTTACAGTGCAAGATTTGTCTCAGCCAAAAATTTGATAAACCACAGTCATTTTGCTGTTTGTTGCATGTGCTGGTAGCAAGGTACTAATTTTACAGTAAAATATTGACATGTTTTACGTACACACCCTCTATGGAAATGAGAATAGAATAAGGAAAGCACTGCTTACAGTTATTAAGCAGCTTAATGCTACAATGGTCTGAGAAATAGTGGGTTGTGATCAAGTGGATGATATGATTGACTATGTGCAAATTCTGCCATCATCTCATGGCACAACACAGCATCCGCCTGATGTGAGTGGACCTCCCCTTGAAAACTGTGCACAAGCATCTCTGGTAGTCTTGTGGATCCTCCCTCTCTGACTGATAATCCAATCATGGCCAAATAAGTCATGTACCCATCCCAGGTAGTCTAGTGGCACCCCTACCTCCCCCCCAAAACAGGACACTGCGCTCACACCACTTCCCCCCCTTCCACAATCATTGGTGGGCAATGAACCCACCCACACACCCCTGCAGTTGCCTGCCAAATGACAACTTACAGTATCTGCTGCAAGTGCATTGGTCCACACTGTGGACCAATACGCTTGTTGTGCATACTGTACTAGTCATTCACAACATAATGTATGAAGTCATTCATTGAGAAAGTTTTGAATGACTAGTATTCATGCCTGACTGTTTAACTGACTGCTGTGAATGACTATTTATAGTGTGCAGTGCAAGTGCATTGGTCCCCAGTGTGGAACAATGCAGTACCGGAAGGTACTGTATGCTGTCATTCAGCGGGCAGCCATGGAGGTGTGTGGTTGGGTTGACTGCTCCTCAATGACTGGGGGGAGGAGTGGTGTGAGCTGGGTGTCCTGTGTGGGTGTGGGGGGGCATGGGGTGCTACTAGACTACCAGGGATTAATAAAACTGTCTTTCATGTACACTGACAGGGCCACATGCTGTACTGGGTGGTTTGCACATTTCGTTGGTCGACCCTACACAACTCACACATATATAGGCACAAAGTTATGACTGTACAAAATGGGCATAAATGGTATCCACACACAGGTGGGGTGCTGTATTGCATGGTACAACACAGCAGCTGCCAGCCACGAGTGGCAACCCCCACCCCCTCCCATTGTAAATGCTGCACAAGCACCTGCCATGTGCCCTTGTAGTCTAGTGACCCTACTCCCTGCCCAGTGCCATAATCCTGATAAAAAGCAGTTTCATATGTCTCTGGTAGTCTAGTGGATCCCTCCTCCCCAACTGTTAACCTGATCATGGTCAAATAAGTCACGTACCCATCCCTGGTAGTCTAATGGTACCCCACCCTCCCACACACACACAGAGGACACCCAGCTCACACCAATCCTCCCCCACAGTCATCGGGAGGCAGTGAATCCACCCACACACCTCTGCAGCTGCCTGTCAAATGACAACTTACAGTATCTGATGCAAGTGCGTTTGTCCACACTGTGGACCAGTACGCTTATTGTGCATACTGTAATAGTCATTAACAACTTTCTGTATGAAGGCATTCATTGAGAAAGTTGTGAATGACTAGTATTCATGCCTGACTGTTTAATTGACCGTACAAACTTACATGGCCTAATAACTGTAGATATAATTATTGTTACCTATTGCTTAAATATTCCACAACTGTATGTAGGTGATGGCAGGACTTTATTTACTTTATTTATGTATTTATTTAATTTTGGTGACCGGGCAGGCCCGCTAGGCCCCGGAGGTCCCTTTTTCAGGGGCGACCAGGGATAACAATGCATTTCTAATACAGGGAAATCATGTTGCAGTGTTATACAGTTATTGTTTTGCAGTTTGATTACATGGTTATCATCATGATACAGTCTTGTTTTCAATGCAGCTAGACCTAGTATTAAGCATGGCAAATTGTTGAGAGTTCTTGGTAGGAGAGAGATACCATGCAAGGGATGGAAGATGGGGATTCAGGAAACTTGGCCACTTGTTGGGAGAGGTTTCTCCATTTACTCACTTTTTTGACAGAGGGTAGTGCTTTTTTGAGCGGAGGGTAGTGGTATCGGAGGCAGTTATGTGCCATGGCAGAGGCACGTGCTCGTAGCAATCATATGTGCCTTTAGTCTGGTGCAGAAGTTCATGAATGAGGAGACCTCCTGCACTGGAGGTTGGAGGACTTACCCAGATCTTGTGTGGTTTGTTCACTGGGTTATCCGTTGTGAGCAAAGCACAGCTGGTGTGTGTTGATCTGTCAGCAACCATGCTCGCTTCTGATATGCTGCTTAAATACTCTAAAACCGGACAAGGGTGATGGCAAGATTTACACACTTCTGGTGTGATTTAGACACTTGAATGTACTTTGTGAGGAAAACATAACAGACATTGGTAAATTCTGCTGTAACCTATGTATGGTTGTGTTATATTGCTTTATTAACTTTTAATGAATTTTACATATGTCCATGGTGATGATCACCAAATTCAGGTTTCCCTGCTGCAACCCACATGTTGTAAGCCACCTAGTATCAGTCCAGGTTCCTCCTGTGGACTGCCCCGGCAGACATAGTTTTGTAGAACGTCTGCTGGGTGAGCTTCCACTTCCTCTGACACTCATCTGGTGTCCTTTCAATGCCTTGCTCCCCCAAGGCATGACCAACCTGTGAAAGAAAAGAAACATAATTTTTTTTGCAATATATATGTGTGTGTGTCTGTGTGTGTGTGTGTGTGTATATATATATATATATATATATATATTATAGTGGCACGGTAGTGCCACTATAGTTAGGGTTGAGGAGCCATTTACATGTTAAACTCAACATTTTGCACCTTAATAACTTTGCAACTGTTTGGGGGATTTGCCTGAAATTTGGAATACTTGATCAAGGCCCATACACCTTGGAATCTGCCAAGTTTCATACTGGTCGCATATACGGCTGAGGAGTTATTAAATGTGATCTGCACGCGCGTCTACGCTTTTCTGGAATTTTACTGTCGCACGTACAGGTCGCACAGTTTGCGTGACTGGTCTGAAATCTTCAGGGAATGTGCAGCCGGGTCCCTAATGTGCCTTTGAAGATTTTGTGTTAAACGGTTCAAAAGTTATTCAAAAAAAAAGTTCCCATTATAAGTCAATGGGAAAAGTTAAAAAGTTCAACAGTGTCACAAATGCATTTTTTACTTTCGCAAATGGCCCTTTTACTGTCACAAATCTGCCATTTTGTTTTCAGTTAGCGATCAGAAAAATGCTTGGCATTTAAATTTGGGACCCTCTAGCAACTTAATTCTTTTTGTATTCACCTAGTCGGACCCTGAGGATGCTAGCCATGTCTTTATTTTGGGGTAAAACACCCCAGAAATATATATTTCAAATTTCCGGAAAAATTACTTTTGCAAAGTACTGTTTCACTTGCAGCACTGTCAAATGAATTTGCGAAAGCTTTCGCAAACTGTGACAGTACTTTTCTAGGCTGTGGGAAGATGACAGCAATTCTTTGGCACCCTTCTGCAAAAGAACGGTTTGGTGTTTTGGCCTGAAATTAGGAGGGAATGCAGCCGACATCTCACAAATGTGCCTTTCAGTGTTTTGTTAAAAAAATATTACATGGTGGCAAAGTTACAGCACTCCAAAGTTGATGCTTTTTCCCAAGGATAACATTACGGCATCTGACTCATTACAGGAATCCTTTGGCGCCCTGCTGCAAAATAACGGTTTGATCTTCTGGGCTGAAATTTGGAGGGAATACAGCCAACATCCCACAGATGTGCCGTTTTGTGGTTTGGTGAAAAAATATTACAGGGAGCCAAAGTTATGGCACTCTGAACTCTCTAAAATGGTGCAGGGTCTGCATGAGAAGCCGTACGAGGAGAGACTAAAGGAGCTTAATACATATACCTTTGAGGAAAGAAGGGAGAGGGAGAACATGATAGAAACTTTTAAGTAACTCAGTGGAATCAACAAAGTCCAAGAGGGTATCATCTTTCAGAAAAAGAGATGTGCAAGAACAAGGGGACACAATTTAAAGATGGGGGGGAGGTTCAGGGGCAATGTGAGGAATATTATTTCACAGAAAGGGTAGTGGATGCATGGAACAGTCTTCCTGAGGAGGTTGTGGGGTCTAAAACTGTGGGAGAATTCAAAAATGCATGGGACAGACATAAGGCAATTCATGTGGGGGGTAGGAAGAAATAGGCTGTTGGTTAACTGGGATCTGCAGCCTATCCTGTAGGTAGGGAAATGGGCAGACTAGATGGGCCAAGCGGTCCTTATCTGCTATCAAAGTCTATGTTTCTATGTTTTTTTTCCCATAGGATAACATTACGGCATTTGCCTACATTTCAGGCCTCTTATCTCGAAACGTAAAAGTAGATACAGACTTTCATCAGATAAATACTTAGCCCCTAATGGGGGCTAAGTATAAAACTAGCCAGGAAAGTCATAAATCATATGACTTTTAAATTATTTTTCTACGTTGTATGGTTCCTGAGATATAAGCAATTTAGTATTCCAACTCCTCATTTTCTGCTCCGAGAACCATTATTATGCATACATTCTTTGTATTCACTGTCTATCTTTATGCAGCTTTTGGGGAAAACCAGCCTGTGTGCTTACATTACTGTTACCGTTACCATTTTCGCTTGAGGTTCCATTCCCGTTTCACTCACTGCTCACGCTTCATGCCACCATGTGCGTCACCCTTTGTGTTTTCATTTGCGCTTGCTTTTGCATTGTTTTTAACATTTCCGTCTACACTACTGTTTCTCTTTCTGTTTTGCTTTGCATCACCATGCGCATTACTATTTGTATTTGTGGGCACAATGTTACAATGTGACAAGACATCATGTGGAGGGAAGGGCACGACACTCCCACCACTGCATTGCATTCACTATTTCTCATTATCATTCTCAAAAAGAAGGGACATTAGAGGCAAAAAACTCCATTTAATGCATTAGTTAGGGTTGTTCCACACCGACAAAAGCAGGGACATTTGGTGTTAGGGTTGAAAGCCCCCCTTGTCCCCACCCACACCCCCAACTGCATCAGGGTGCACATTAGGTTGTCAGCCAGAACTCTCACCCATCACATGTGTAAAGAAGCAGAGGTGTGGGAGAATGGGGTGAGAGTTAGGACCGACAATCCTAATGCGCACTTCGATGCTGGTTGGGGTGTGGGCAGGGGGCTAAGGGTGGCTTTTCAACCCTAACACCGAATTTCCGCTTTGTCGGTGTGGAACAACCCTAACTAATGCATTAAACAGAGTTTTTTGCCTCTAATATATATATATATATATATATATATATATATATATATATATATATATATATATAAGGGATATGCAATGGAAGCAAATGTAATAAATGATTCATCTGCACAAGAGCAGTTTGACCTCGGGTAACCTCACGAATGGCGTAAGCCACGAGTGTGGTGTCTGAGGTCAAACTGCTTGAGTGTTGATAAATCATCTACTACACGAGTTTTCCACTGCATATTACATTTATGCAATTCTTTTGTTTTTGCTTTTGTAGGGGGCATTTGTTAGTCCAAAAAGTGAATAAAAATTGAAATTTCTGCCGTTTTTTGCTGATTATAGAAAATTTAAAAGGAATATAGAAACAAAAACACATCTCATTTTGTAGATATGTTTATGCTGAACAACTTTTGTGCTCAAAGTACCATACTATCTTTTTTGTGTTTATGTTATTTGCATTTGTTTGATGAAACAGTGCACAAAAATGGAATTTTCAGCTGTTTTTTGCTAATTTTGAAAAACTAAAAAGTATCTATGAATGAAACACCACTCATTTTGTAGATATTTCTGTGATGAATAAACTTTGTGCTCACAGTACCATGCTATCATTTTTCATTTTAAAGTTATTTACATTTGTGTGCGAACAAAATGAATAAAAATATGAATTTTCTGCTGTGTTTTTGCTAATTATCAAAAAATCTATAAGGTATCTATAAATGAAATACCACTCATTTTGTAGATAATTTTGTGCTGCACAACTTTTATGCTTATAGCACTATGCTATCTTTTTTCGTTTTAAAGTTATTTTAATTTGAATATAGTTAGTACTGGTACTGAGGCTGAACATTATTAAGTGAGTTGTGGAGTGATTGTGACATATCTACTATGTGAATAAATCTGTGATGATGCGTCTACTATGTGGATAAATGTAAAATTTTGAATTTATCCCATAGTAGCTCAGATTTATCTCAAGGGATTACGTCCACGCCTATTGCTTAAATATATATATTTATATCTGTATGTATATATGTATATATATTCACACACAGAAGACAATTTGGCTTTCTAACACTGCAAAGGTGAGTGCTTCTCATTTATTTAAGCATTTATACATTTTTTTTTTAGCCAGGATATAAGCATGCCATTTTGACAGCTACTTAAGAGTACTGTTTTTGAGACAATGGATGTTTAGTACTATAGCATTACTGTGAAAAAGTGCTACTCATCACATACACACAGTGGATGTTTTATACAGAACAATTGTTATTAACATATTTACCCACAATGCAGAATGCAGCCCAGAAGGAACTTTTCTTATATATATTGTAATAAGATACACTAATAGAGCTAGTATGGCAATGTGTTAACACTTTCTTTTACTTTGTCTGAACTTTGTATGCTTAGCTAGCACTAAAGCAACTCTCATATCTTTAATCAATACCCCATGAGATGGTGTGTGATGTCAAGATTTACCCATCTGGTGTGGTTTTCTCCAAGCCTTAGGCTGAGTGAGAAACTGCACCAGAAGTGGGTAAATTCTGGCATCACCCATACACTCAAGTGGAATGTCATGACCATACAATGTATCCCTTGCTTTTTTTCATGATTTTTTAAAACAGAAACATTCATTTTTCAAGCTGACTGGTAGGCGCATCTTCACATGGGGTCATCCTATGATTTATACATTGTAAATCATGCCAACCAGCTAACCAGGAGCCAGTCTTTGTAGACACATTGAATATTTCTGTATTTACAACTTTTACTGCAGAAATAAAAGAGTCATCCTTTTTTTTTTGCCTTTGCCCAACTATGGGATAGGGTAAGGTTGGTCACCCTCATCACTATGGCAGGATTGACATATCTCTCAACTGCCTGAATGAGGGCTAGCACATCACTGTCACTCCAGTGCTTTGGCATTTTTGCCCTTTTTTTGGCTTTGGGTGTTCTGTGGAATACATGACGAGAAAGATGATTTGATCAATATCACATCTTTCAAACTGGATGGTAGATACAAATAATAGTATTGATGAAGATCTTTACATTAACAGTTTATGGACTGGCACTACACAGTAGCCTCTGAGTTTGACGATCTTCCAACTCCTCTAACTCCCCCCCACCTATCACTGCAGCACTTTTTGCCCTCAGTAGATATTACATATTTCAAGACATGGTACTTCCCACCCCACACTCACAGAACACACACACCCCCACTCACACATAGACATATACACATGGGCCAAGATATTCAAAAGGGTTGCGCATGGCGCAACAGTGTTGTACCATGTGCAACCCACTGATGTCCCCTGGCTCGATATTCAAAAGGGAAAAGGGCGTGGCACAAATCCCAATGCACCGGAGTGCATCAGTAATGTATGCAGGCACAGGTAGGGGGAGCATGCCCATGCATACCCTGCACAGCCCGATATTCAGCCCAGGATGAGCAGAGCCATGCATGCACAACCCCTACCTGTGCCAGCACAAAGTTTATCCTGAGCTCCAGCTGCACCTGGCAGCACCCCCCCATGTCCAATCATGGGCATTAGTAATAAATAAAGAAAAATATGTCCAAACTCCCTGGTGGTCCATTGATCACTGTGTGCCCAATCACGGGCATTTATAATAAAAATAAAAATATGTCCAATATCCCTGGTGGTCTGGTGGTATACCCCTCCCACCCACCACTGAACCCCACTGCCCTGCTCCCCTGGTCAGCTGGTGGGTGGCAGCACCACCTGCTGCCCGTCCGACACTGCTGATTGACACGTGCAAGGCAGTTGTACACCATTGGTCTGACAGAGGGAGCTAACTGGCATGCAGCCCATATTAGTAGTTACATTCCAGATATGTGAATGAACCCTTCACATATCTGGAATGTGAGTATAGATGGATTGCATGCCCATTGGCTCACGCTGTGGACCAATGGGTACAGCCCTACCGACGGTGTCAGTCGGCAGGTGGCGGGTGGTGGATGCTGCCGCCCGGCCGCTGACCGGGGAGCGGGTTGTGGGGGCTCAGTGGGTGGTGGGGAGGGGGTACCACTAGACCACCAGGGATATTGGAAATATTTTTATTTTTATTACAAATGCCCACGATCAGGCACACAGCGGTCCACTGGACCACCAGGGATATTGAACATATTATTATTTATTACAAATGCCCGTGATCGGGCACACAGCAGTCCACTGGACCACCAGGGATATTGGACGTAATATTATATATTACAAATGCCCGTGATTGGGCAGATAGCAGTCCACTGGACCCCCAGGGAGTTTGGACATATTTTTCTTTATTACTAATGCCCACAATCGGGCACACAGTGGTCCACTGGACCACCAGGGAGTTTGGACATGGTTCTATTTTTTAATACAAATGCCCATGATCGGGCTGTGGAGCACACTGCTGGCTACAGGGGGCGTCAGTCCCCGATGGATGCTGCCTGGCAGGATGCCAGGTGCAAGTCATTGGGGATCGGTGCAGCTACATGCAAATGGGGCCATAATGACATACAAATAGCCCCATTTTCACCTTGCATACATTATGGCCCCATTTGCATGTCAAGTTTTTAATATCGCAGTTGCTGTGTATAGCGCAATGGAACTTGCGCTAGCGCAACCCCATGCTTCACTCTGGCCATTTGTGTTGGTGCAGTGCCACTGTGACATGCACACTGCTGGTGGCATGGGTGTGATATTCAATGCTGCTGAGCTATGGTGCAGCTCCATTGAATATCGCCCAGTCCACACCCCTGTGCAGCCAAGTTGAGCTGCGCCCAAGCTTGTGCCACAGCCTGGTGCAGTTTGAATATCTGGGCCATGCACTGTGATTAAGTAATAAGAAAACAGTGCATGACAGCCTGATTGAATTATATGTACGATCAATCTTTTTACCAATAATTATGCAGAGTATTTGCCTGTTGCTACTTGTACAAATACACTGTGTGACACTGTCATGCCATGCAAACATTGACTTGTTTATTCCAGACTGAGACTAACAGAGCCAGAAACAAGTTTTCTATTGTCATATTACAAGTTTGGCACCAAGCTGAGGTTCAATACTATTATGTGCTATTTTATGTCAGTGGCATTACACTCGCCCCCCCCCACACTCCCTGTAAAATCTCCCTAGCTGAACTCACAGATATTATTGAACTCTATGATATTGCATGCCAGTGATGCCACAATGACCCTGCCCCCCCCAGCCTAAACACATTTTTATTTTACATGTAAGCACAATAATACCAACAGATACACCATAAAAAGTAGACAACCAGAAGTACTTGTGCTGCTCTACACTAGTTTGGTAAGGCCACATTTGGAGAATTTTTCCACTCTATGTACCCCAATTTTCACCAGAGAAAAATTTTTTTTGAAAGGGTACAGAGGAATGCAACAAAGAAAATCACTAACCATAAGAACATAGACTATGCTGACAGACTCAAGACACTAGGACTATATTCTATGCATTATAGGAGATTACGAGGAAATCTATGTTCAGCATATGCTGCAATACATAATGATGCCACATTTAAAGCTATTGGATTAGTTAAAAACAGTACTAATAATATTACTCAATCCCATCATTTAAAATTAAAGGGAGACCATTAAAAAATCACTAAACACAGTCAATGGTACATCCAAAGAACTGTATCACACTGGAATGCCATACCTAAAAGTGTTGTAGAAAGTGAAACAATGACTATTTTTAGGAAGAGACTAGATATACGTATGGGAAACAAAAAAATTTAATACCACCATTAATATGGTGATGAGTTCATAAAAGGCCCCCAAGCCTCCTATAGTCATTGACACACTATGAAACTATGAAATCATTCCATCAGATAAAATAAGAGCCATTTGGTTATCTTTAAGAGTAGGCACTGCAGTTATACAGAGGTACACATTCAGAGAAGTGCAAGAATGCCATCTCAGAGGTCCCCAAGGAAAATAGTGTTGCCAGCATTTGAGAGATTAACACCATCTTTTAGATATAACCGGTGTTTAAAAATTGCTAATTTGGGAGTGATGTATAGTGTGCATTCCCATAATATGAAGGAATTCAGATATTTGGATGCTGACCTTACAACATGATTTTTAGAGTCCAGGACAGTATTCCTAACCTCTCCAGATCATTCGCTCTGTAATATCTGAATACAGAATCTTACAAGCAGGTAACATCTCAATAAGAGACTGCAAATCTGACTGAGCAGCCTCAATTAAATCGACTCCCATTCTGTGGCCCAAATCATTACATCCAAGGTGGATGTGGAGTATATCTGGTGCAGGGTGTCTCTCCAGTAGTTGGCACATAACTGGCATGAGCTGCTCACATTTCATGCCACCCTTGCCAAACCACAACACACTGCAATTATTAGCTGCAAGTTATTACCAAAATAACTTGCTCTACTAAATGCAGCTGCTCTTTGGACCAGACTGATCCCCACAATCCAAGCATTGACTCTGGAGCTTTCTGCCATTCTGAATATAAAGCAATATTCTGATACAGGCAGCAGTCTCAGAAATGTGTCTCTCTCAACAGTTCTCAAACAAATGCTTAGCATTAGCATAGGATAAAGCTGTGACAGTAAAATAAAACTGCTATCTCATGTAGCAACATGTAGTGTGGACCCATATCATTGACTGCCTGGTGCTTCACATCACCAATCCACTTAATACATTTGTTGTGTCTACAGAATTGTTTGCTATTGGCCTTTTGTTTATTAAATATTCTTTTTATTTTGTCGGGATAAGGCTGATGCTTGATTGGACACATGCTGTTACATGTTAACATGGAACATTTCTATTGGTCACTGCCAATCTCTATAGAGGTAGACTGACCCTCTGTTCCCTCTCTTTTTGAACTGCCATTCTGTGTGGTTAGAACTCTTCTCACGTATGGTTATTTAAATGATGTTTCAAATAGATTGAAAATCTGTAACAAATATATGTGACAAAAGGCAGTTTGTGACAGCATATTTATCAGTCATGCTTAATTAAATTGCTGCTTTTGTGTGACATTTACTGAAATTAAATGAGCAAAATTATTGATTAACTAGGCTGTTTAGGTATGGCTCCCTTTAACATTTACTAGTTGGAAAATGCAACATGGTGCAGGTTTCTAAGACAGATCATGTAGCAGCACGGATAGTACAATGCTTACTGTATGTGCAACTTTTGATTAAATTAATCAAATAAAAAATGTACTGAAGCTGTATATCTTTCTATTCAGTACTAATGTGGGTAAATAAACAAAAACAAAATCTACCCAGGAGCAGTTTTGGCATGGTGCTTTTCAAACTCCTGTGGTTTAAGAATGCCACATGATACAAAGTTGGGAAACTGAGCACCTGTTAGAACACAAAATCTGACTTTTATATATTCTCTTTTACTATAAATCCATCCATTAATAATATGTTTAATCTATATTGTTTAGTGCAGTCTGAAAGTGAAAGTAAAAACCTCCACCACAGTAGAACTATGCAACATGTCTAATTTAAACTCCTTTTTAAACCTGAATGCTAAATGACACAGAATTATGGAGTACAGCATTTAAAAGCTCAGAAATTCCTATTTTGATCTATATAAGATTGATGATACTAAATCAAGGGGAAAGTGTTTAAAAACTTTAATGATTTAAAAGGTTACTTACTATTTTGTAGTAAAAATCTGTGCTGTTGGACTGTAAAATCCAGGATGGTCAACTTCCTGTTGTTTCCTGTACTCCCACTGATGTAGAAAGCTCATTTCCTGTTGTTTTTTGAATCTTTGTTCATGAGCATGCAGAATCCTTGACTCATACAAATGGGGTTCCCCCTTCGTGAGCCAAGTAAATCCTTGATTGTGAGATTAACGTGAGGAATGAGAATAGGAAATCCATGATTTTAAATAATGAAATATGTGTTTTAAATTGTAATAATTTGTTCAATCTACTTTTATGTGACTTTTGGGGTTTTTATGAGTTATTATTTAGTATTATTTTCTACATGTTAGTAAAGAAAACATTTTTTATCGATCCTCGTTTGTGAGCATGCAAATTCATTGACTGCAACTTGTGCGAACGGGGATCCCCTTTCTCGAGCCAACAAAATCTTTGATCGTGAGATTAACGCGAGGAACGAGAATACGATAATAATTTTTAATAGTGAAATACATGTTTTTTAATTGTTATAATTTGTTGAATAAACCTTTGTGTTGCTTCTTGGGGTTTTATACGTTAGTACTCAGTATTTGTGCTACATTTTTTGTGTTAATAAAAAAACTGTTAGGTCTTCGTTCCTGAGTATGCAAAATCCTAGATCGTCAGCAAGTCATGATCAAAGATCCTTGTTCATGAGGATGCAAAATCCTCATTCATGACAACATTTTCAGGAATTGCATTTTATAATATGTTACCTTGTCTATTTGCATGGGGTTAGTGAATTTAAAGGTCAAAAATGAGATTTCTATGTATTGTGACTGAATGGTATCAGTGTTACTTTTTTACTGTAATTTAGACAGCATTGATTAAAAAAAGAAATAGTTTTGTGTTTATGATAACAGAGTGTGCAGTGCTGTTAATATTATGTTTACTGCAATTTTAACCAACCCACCCCCTTCCCCCTGATAGGGACTGCTATGACAATGTACGGTGCTCACTGTAGGCCACTTGTGGAAACAGAGTCCACAAATTCACTTTTAGTAGTACAGTAACTTGGAGTCTCATACAGCTCTGTTGGTGGGTGGTCATGATGGTGTGTGGTTACATTGTGGTGCCCGCTGAGCTTTGGGAACTGATGGGAGCAGGGAAGCAGGGTGCGGTGAGTGTGTATGACTAGGTGGGGTAATGGAGGGCTGCTGGAATAATGGGGTGCATTTTGGGTAGGTTGGTGATGTGTGCATGTTGGGGTGTGCATGAACGACTGCTTTGTACAGGTTGCTGCTACCACTCTGTGCAGTTGTACATTGGGACAATGGGTAGGCTCTGGGCTTTTTATGGGCATGTCTCTGCCACTGCAGAGTTCATCTTGAGGGCTGGGATCTGGGCAGGGAGTCAGATTTCTTGAGGCATGGTGTTGCCACTGCAGGGTGTGGCATTTACAGTGGGGGTTTGGGGGTAGGAGGGTCGGACTATTAAGAACAGGAACTGTGTTATGGGTATGCACACTGCTGGTGAATGGGTTAGGAACATGTGTGGAGGTACATGCTGCCTCCATGGGGTTTCTGAAGGCCATGGCTATAGCAGGGTGCACAGCACAGTCTGCTGGGTGCAAGCATGTAACACAAATGCAAATGGCTCCATAATTGCATGTAAATTTCCCCATTGCACCTTGAATTTATAATGGTCCATTTGCATATTACTGATTCAGAATTGCAACATAAGACGTAGTGCATCATGCAATTCACTGCTGCACTGGTTTTTCATCATGCCTGGGAGTTTGCGCTGGCACATCTATTGGTGGGTGCAATTGTGTTATTGAAAGAGTGTGTGCACCAGGAGCTTCATCCAGTGCATCTGATGTGAATACCACTGTTTGTGATTGGTGCAACTCATTTGTGCTGCGGCATTTGAGTTGCAAAGAGCATAATTCCTTTGTGAATCTTATGCATGGGCTTTACTAGAAGGAGAAGAAACAGAGCCAGTAAAAAATGTGTGACTCCATGGAACAAAGAGACAAACATTTGTAGCACAGTGAGCTGCCATGCTGGTGTGTCATATAACAGTTACAAAATATGCATACGTTATTTCTTTAAAACTATTTAAAGTGGATGCTGTATTGTGTATTGATTTCTGTATGCCAATCCTCATTGAATCTAACTATGTTGTTTTTATATAGGTATAACCTGCAAAGACAAAGAGTCACAGAGTTCAAGAAGAGTTAGAGAAATGACTGTTGTATGGAAAGTACAGCAACTTTCAAAATGAAGCAGGTATCTTGGTGTCTCCATGTTATGTCACAAAGAGAAAACTAGTATTTCTCATAAACAGAAAACAGCCGAGTGTTCTTCTACTGGTACAGTTTCTAAAAAATGCACACATGTGAAAAAATGAGTCCAGCCTGGGAAACTGCCATTGAAGAATAACAAGAAAAAATCTGTCTCACGGAATAGGTCTGGTAAAGACACAAAAAGTGGTGCTTGTGATAGTTGTAGTGTTGTACATCATAGTAGAGCTTGATTCTTCAAAAAAAATGGTACATGCTGCTAGGATTGAATGAATAATTCCAGCAGTTGTCAGGTGCAAAGGAAAGAAAGTTAAAAGAAAATGTTCTCTGATGAAACTACATTTGAGAGCAAGACAATTTTTGAATATGGCCATGAACATATGTTCACAGTGGTGGGCTGTCATGATCTCAGCCATTGATAAACTGAGTGCCAAAACTGAAAACATGAGAAACAGATTTATGACATTTGAACACTTACAAAGAGACAATCTTTGTTCAGTGTTTGTAGGGAAGTGGATGCATCGTGAGCACTCTGAAGCATATTTTCAGGAGGAAACATGCAATGTTCATAATAGTAAAGTGACTTTTACATTGGATGCATGTGGCAAAGTTCAGAATATTTTTCTTGTGTCACATGATGATAATGTCATGGATGAGGAAAATGACATTTCTGAAAATATTCCACCAATGAAGTCATGTGCTATGAAATGGCCTTGTGATGACATGTGCAATACAAGGGAAGAATCATTCCTTGTTATTGAAATTTTCCTTTAGATGTTTTTACACACAAAGATGTTTAAGACACAAACTGTTTGCCAATATTGACAAGTGCAATATTAGACCTTTTAGTCGTCTAATGGGACTTTCACTTGCTTGTTTGCAGACTGGAGCATGTGAGAGTATATTTCATCACTTTCACATGATTGCTGTGCACAACTCTGGGATGTGGAGATTTGTACAATAGCTGTATCATATAAGATCTGCTGTAACAGACTTCATATGTTTTGATTCTTTGCTAAATGATGGAGACGTTAATGGCATCATTAAATTTATTAAAGAATTGCAACAGAAAAGTAAGTTGAGGAAAACTATTGCTACAGATGACAACATAGATGCGGTACAGACTGGCACAGTGCAAGAGTCACAGTTGCTAAGAAAATTTGGTACTGAGATTGCTAAATTTGAAATCAGCAAAACTCAGAAATCTGACATTGTATGTGTCTCCTGAGAATTACTGTTTTACAAAGAACAGTCTGTTACTGTAGACTTTTACAATATTTTATGTTGGAATGAGATCTAGGGTCATCTGGTTGCACATTTACTTATGAAGTCAGACTTTACTTTACAGGGTACAGTATGAATATGTACATTCTGTTATTGTAAGATTAAATCTGACACATTGCCTCCTAGGTCTACACTAAATGGCATGGATGTACTGAAGACCCTTGCATATATTGCTGACTTGAATTAGTTTGAGATAAATTTAATCCAGACAATGAAGCCATTTCAAAAAGTTCTGAGGCTGAACACCAAAATGAAAGATTTGCCCCAAAAAAGAGCTGATTAGGTCATTGAAGGGATCTATTATGTATCTACCTCTACCACTACAAGAGAATGTACACACCATCTTTAGAGAGAATAGTGTTGTTATTGTGGTGAATGATGGAGAGAATAGTGTTGTCATTCTGGTAAATGGTGTTCCAAATAAAACCAAAACAATATGGCAACAGATTGTGAATGTTGAAAAGGTCAAGCATGCTTTGCAGTACCTCAAACAACATATTCCTTTCTATCAGGACATTGACATAGGCACATTTCCTTAAGTTCAGATACAAGCTAATATGCCTGTGTGTTCAAAGGCCATGACTGAAAAAGTAAAGGTTGCCACAAATGAAAATGTGTATGAACAATACACTATCCACCCTTTGTATGGGAAGGACCCAGTTGTGGATAATATCAGTTTGTACCAGATGAAACAGGTAGAGGGTAATCCTGTCAGTGTCTGGGAGGGTACACTTGAGGCACATTGCTTTCCTGTTCTGTTTTCACATGGTACAGGTGGACATCTGGATGATCATGATGTGTGGGTTCCTGGAGCTGAGTACAGAGCTACAAGACTGCTGCATTTAGATGGAAAGTTCCACAGAAACATATCATATCTCTTTCACCTTTTGTGGGAGAGTGAACTTAGCATTTTGTCTGCAAGCATTGAACACACATTGTGACTCAGTACCGAATTTATCAATATGACAGCTGAGAGCTGCACAGCTCCAGAAACTCGAGAAGAAAGATAAAATACGCAAGCTAGTCTTTCTTCAGTTCTGTTCAGCATGTGTGGCACTAAAGAGTATTGGTACAGATAGCACTCTGAGGTGACGTGCATGTTAAGACAGTCTGGTCCAGTGACATGGTTTGTCTCACTCAGTTGTGCAGAATACTACTAGAATGACTTGGTTGACCTCCTTAGGTGGGCTAACTCATATGTGGATGGCATACAGAGTATTGTTTGGGGGGGTAGTTTGGCTTTGGTGAGGTGAGAGCTCCCCAGAGATTTGCTTTTTCACTTATTTAAATGTGATTTTTTGATGTGATTTTTGTATGATTTTGTATTTCTAGTTTCTGTTTTGTGTTTTTGCCTTTGGTTCATAACTGTCTCATTGTAAATACTTTTGGGGTTGGGGGGTTATATATTAAGATATGTGCCTGAGAAAGAACTTGGGAAGGTGCAGCACTCGGCTGCCCTCCTTCAGAACCTCCACCCATTTGAGCTCCCATCACTCTGTTTAGAGATTTATGGGAGATGTTGGGCTCATAGAATTGCTTGGAGGGGGGTTCTGGAGGGGAACTGGTCTGGGTGGCTGCTACAGAGCCACCAATATGGGTGTGAAGCCAAGGAGATGAAATGGGGCAAAATGGCCACTGGAGAGGGGTCCTCCCTGTTTAGTGCCCATGCCCAAGAGCTCCATGGAAATTAGTGGGCAAGTAGCTGATCCAGCGATCCCCCCTCATCCTACTCAGGCTGTGCCATGCAATGCCAGGTCGATGAGGAACAAGACTGTCATAATGGTGCACTTGACTGCCTCAGTAGACCTGGCAAAGTTTGTTTGTGTGCGTGCTTTTATGGATATCATGTTATGTAAGTATCTGTAGAATTCAATGTCTTTGCATTACATTAAATTTTATTCAGCACATGTATGCTGCTTTTGTGTGTATGTGTAAATGTGTGTATATATATAGATCTATATATATGTGTGTGTATGTATAGGTGTATATACTTGTGTGTGTGTGTGTGTGTGTATGTAGATTTGCGCAATTGCTACCTTTTGTTTCATACAATGCTAGTTGTGCACATCTATACCATAATCCAAACAATTGGTATGGTCCTGCTCTTTTATAGGATTGCCTCTATTGAGGGGTCAGATGAGGAATTTTCCAGTTCAATTAGTATTTATTTAAAATCTGTAGGATGCAATTTTGAAACCTCAGCTATATTTTACATATATGCTGTACTGTGTGCTGTCATGTGGTTTAATGCACAGTACATTTAACATAGAATTGAGTTTGACAATTAACAACATATAACTCATATAATGTCTGATATAATGACGCCACAGCAATTTGTGTAAGAAATAAGTAATTACAACAATATGTTTGTACTGTACTATTTGCATTCTTGCTATATGTACAAGACAAACATTGATGATACTATCCGTAGTGCACTTTAAAATGTGCAGAACCTTGCTGTGATCTTTGTCATGCATGCCTTGATGCAGTGTGTGCTGTACTTATGAACATGTATTACATGACAACAAAATTTATACTTAACTGTGGTTTCAAAACCCTGTCCTTTTTAAAATGATAGTCTAGCTCTACATTTTTGAGTAAAATCAAATACATTTCATACAGTAAAGTATTGTTATGATAACTAGGCATTGCAGACTAACATTAATTCAATTCAATTCACTTCAAACTTTATAAAAAGTGCCTTTCTAAAGTCAAGGTGCTTGTACAACAATAATTAATTAAAACTAATCAATGAATAGACAAATGCAACAAATTAAAACTCATAACAACAACAGCGGCATTAAAAATCAGAATACGCTAGGCTGAACAAGTATGTTTTCAAGGCAACTTTAAAACTTTGGATGGTCAGGCAATCTCACACCTGATGAGGTAGAGAATTCCACAGGGTTAGGGCCATAAAACTAAATGATCTAGCCCCAGATGTCTTTAAACGGACCCTGGGAGTCTCTAGCAATCCTTTGTTGGTGGATTAGGTCCCTGGTCATGTAGGGCCTTATAGGTCAGCAAAATGACCTTAAGGGTGATTTGCCACTGTACTGGCAGCCAGTACAGTCCAAAGAGCACATGCATTATATGTCTGGTCCTAGAAATACCAGTCAAGAGCCTGGCTGCCACATTCTGCACTAGCTGCTGGTGGCAGATATCAAACCCCAGTAGCCCAAGGTAAAGGGCATTGCAGTAGTCAAGATGGGAGGTAATGAAGGCATGGACCAAAGTTGGAAGATCGTCGGAAGGAACCAGGTGCTTCACCCAAGCGATATTCCTCAGATGGTAAAAATACTGCCGACACCTGAGATTTAAGGGTCAAGCAGTCATCAAACATAAAGCCCAGGTTCCACACCCTGTCAGAGGTAGTTAGTTGAACACCCCCAAGCCATAGACCTGAAGGTGATCCCACCAACAAACCCACCTCCCGTCAACCAGGATCCACAACCAACACTTCAGTTTTTCCAGGTTTAACCTCAGCCAGCTCACATTCATCCAGTCCTGGATAATGGCGAGACAGTTGTTAAAGACCAAAACAGCATCATCCTGGCCAGGCACAAAGGACACGTACCGCTGAGTGTTGTCTGAATAGCAGTGAAAACTTAAGTCATACTGCCTAATAATCGCTACTAATGGAAGCATGTACACCACAAACAACATGGGTGCCAAGATGGAGCACTGTTGCACATTGCAGGATAGGGGATTGGTGCCAAGAAAAAAGTCCCAGACACCACCTTCTGAGTCCTACCCTCGAGGAAAGATCAAAACCATCTGTGGACCATACCAGACAGGCCACAGCTGAACTGCAGGTGCTCCAATAGCACACCATGGTCTACAGTGTCAAATGCTGCAGAGAGAGCATGAAGGACCAACATGCAATGGGTCTTTTGCTCTCTTGCTATTAGGAGGTCATTTAGTACCCAGACAAGGGCTGTCTCAGTACTATGTCTCTTTCTAAATCTGGACTGGAGAGAATCATAGACATTGTGGCAGGTCAAATGATCATCCAGTGGCCACAAAGGGAAGGTTAGAGACAGGCCTGTAATTAGCCAGACAGTCCAGGTCCAAGGAGGACTGTTTAAGGAGGGGCTGAACCACGGCCTCCTTCAGGGGATCTGGAAAGATCCCCCTCTCTAAAGACATCCAGACTATCTGAGCAAAGACCGGGCTGATTTTATCCACACAGCCTACTAAGAGGTGTGTGGGGCCCAGGTCCAAACTACAGTTGGTCGGATGTAATGACTGGATGACCATCAAAGTGTCATTGATTGTGAGCAGGCTGAAGTCACACCACACAAACTGGGTGTCCAACATCTCCTGCTGACCACCACAACTGCCATTACAGAGGGTCGAGCAGACACCGGATCTGATTGTGGCAACCTTATCTGTGAAGAATCGAGCAAACTCTTCACATCGTTCTTGTGAAAAGCATTTCCAGGCTGAAGACATATTGGATTGCATAATCTGTCCACAGTCCAGAAAAGCTGGGCTGATTGATTCTGCACAGCAGCAGTTTCCCTGGACAGGAATTCTGCCTTCTTATGGGTAATTGCTGATTGATAGACCCCATAGTGGTCCATCAAACTAAGTCTGTCACACTCCAGGCCTGACTTCTGCCAACATATCTCTAGCCTTCATCCCACTCTCCTCAACTCCCTCAAGGTCTCATCAAGCCAGGGAGACCTGGAGTGAATAGTGAGGGGATGAACATGAACAGGAGCTATGGAATCCAGGGCCCCTATCTCCACCTTGTTATAGGCAAGTACCAGGTCTTCTAGATCCATGCATTCACTCGGTAAACCCGATAGGTCCAGTACTGCCATCAGGCCATCCGGAGAAACACCCTTCAAAGGGCAGTACTGGACCATCTCCATAGGGGCCAGCCTACTGGGGGAGCCATGAAACTGAACTCAATGGTGTGATGGTCAGACTACCCAACTGGTTCCACCACCAAGTCGGATATCTCCATCCCCAGGAGAAACACCAAGTCCAATGAATGACCACTAATATGGTTCAAGGAGGAAATAACCCGTGTGAAGCCCAGTGAATTCATTAGCTGGAGGAAGTCCTGGCCAAACTGTGAGAGTTCATCATTGACCCAGGCATTGAAATCCCCCAGAATCAGCCATCTGGGAGATCCCAATGTCAGGTTGACAATGAAATCTGTGGCTTCACACAGGAAGACATTCCTGTCTCCTGGTGGACAGTAGATGAGAAGTATCGTGCACCCCACATCCTTGCCCTTGATGCATTCAAAGGAGTTGGTGGTCCCCACTGGTACCTCTATCAGGTTCAGTTATGATCTAAAAGAGATAACAACACCCCCACCCCATGACCCATTCTTGGGGGGTGTATCACCGAGTACCCGGCCAGAAATGATGATGCCAGGACTGGACCAGCATTCTCGTCCAGCCACGTCTTGGAGATGCAAGCCAGGTCAGATGATCCAACAAGATCTGCTATTATAGCGGTCTCGTTCTTAATAGACCTAGCATTGCATAACACTGCCTGAGTAGGATGAGTAACCGAGGAAGACCGTGTTACCTGCCTGCTGCAAGCAGAGCCCTTGGGTATGGGAACCAGACAGGGAGAACCCATTTTCTGAGCCCATTTTGCCCCAGGGCTTCTCCTTGTCCCCACTATCCCAATCCATCCACTCCTTTCCATTCCCCCATCAGGCCCAGCCCCCATCCTTCTCCTCCTAACAGTCCCCAGAGCCCTGCAACTTCTAAAAAATATATGCATATATTTAGATTTAAATTATTCTCAGGTAAAGTGAGCTATATAGTTTTAACTATGTTACTGTAATATCATAAAAAAAAGGTTGTCATTATCTAAAATATTTATTTGACTAAAACAACTCATAAATTAGACATTGAAACAATTCTATTGAAACGAAAAACTTATATACTTCTAATGTTAATGTAGGATAGTAATTAGGTCAATGCCAACACTATATTTTTAAAAGCTATAAATATGTATCTCTAGCATATCTTGTTACCTTCACAAATCTACTTAGAGCACTTTAACATAGTTAATTTAGTAAGCACAAACATATATGCTTAAATAACTCTTGAATATAAAAAACAATAGTTAGTTTGCTACTTTTAGTATTGAAATGGTATCTTTTTTATAATCACAACAAAGAGGTTGGTTTAATTATATTAATAATAGCATGCTTTATTTGTGTTAAAGCGAAAAAAAGAAAATGTTTTTATTTTGTGATGGAAGCTATGTGATGTGTATTGCCACAAAAATATATGAAGTCCACAGTCCCAACAATATTTTTATATGGTGTACAAGAGACCTGTTTTTTTCACCCATCCCAGGAACAACCACCCAATTTGGTAATACCTAGATTGGGATTTGTTAAATAAAATATTTAAAGCTTATGCTCTGTCTTGTATATTATTTGTCAATCAAGTTCTGTTTAATATGTATTAGATTGCTATTGTATACAGTACATCTAAGCAATATTCTATTTAGAGATCAATGCATTTATAAGTGGTATTGTGACACAGTTCAAAGGTCATGGAGATGTGATTTTATTCCTTGAACACACAGAGGCAAATAACTGTCTGCTGAGAACAGTACGAAACATGTTATGCCTCTTGTGATATGTTTACAGAGCTGTATGTTCTTTCTGTTACCTCATGGTGTCTGTTTGTGATTGGTTGTTTTGCCTTGTACTGTCCTATGCTTGTATGTGTGTGTGTGTGGAGGGTCAGAGTTAGGGTTGAAAACACTGAATTTCTTCACTTTTGTTACTGTGGAAGAAACCCTAACTGTTGCATTAACGGAGTTTTTTGTAATGAATGTATATATGAATATATATATATATATATATATATTATAGGGCGTGGTTGCACCCCTATATTTTCTGCTGTGATTTCCACCTCCACTACCTCTTCTTCCTTCTTAGCCCCCCTCCTGCCAGTGATGCCTCCCCCACTCCCCAGACCCACCGTTCGGTAAGGGTTCCCCCCTTCTCAGTATCACTGTCTCCTCCCATGTTTGATGCAGCACCCCCATTTTTCTTGGTGAAAACTGAGGTGAAGTACTCATTTAGTACCTCAGCCTGCTCCATCTCTCCCCTGTTTTAATCCTGCTAATCTACCCCTTCACCCTTTGTTTTTCACCAATGTATCTAAAGAACCCTTTGTTCCCTCTCCTAATTTCTCTGGCCAGGTTCTGCTCCTTCCTTGCCTTAGCTGCCCTCATCACCCTAGTGGCCCTTCTAGCCATCGGTTCATACTCCCCTCTATCCCTTTCACTTTTTGAGCACTTGAATTGTCTATAGGCTGCCTTCTTTCCCTGCACCACCTCCTGGACCTCCCTGGTCCACCAGCAGGGTTTTTGGGCCCTACCACATTTTTGTCTTACTCTGGCACAGGTACTGGTAGCATCCTGCACCCCTCTTCTGATTATTTCCCATCTACTGTCAGCATGCATGTCTGACCCAATCACATCCAAATGCTCCTTAATGATCCTTCCCCTAAATATCTGCCCCCCTGAAGTCAGTTACCTCTGTCTTTGTGCAGCCTTCTACCCCTCCTAGGTCTAGGCAGAACCGGGCTGTGGCATGGTCACTCCCCACCAACGGGTCCCTTACTTCCAGGCCCCCAACCTGGTCACTGTCTGCCAGGACCACATCCAGTAACAGTGCCTCCCTGGTCGGTTCCCCCACCTGCTGAGTTAGGAAAGTGTCTTGAAAGGCATCCAACAACCTCTGTTCCCTGGCCACCGATGATGTCATAGTCTCCCAGTCTGTTCCTGGCATGTTTAAGTCCCCCAACACCACCACCCTTCCCCAGTCCAACCTGCAGTGTCTCCCAACATCTGCCACCAGACTCTCCTCCAGCTCTTCTGCCAGCGTAGGGGGTCTATACACCACTCCTATTTTTACTCTCTTGCCCCCCCTTGTTAGCAAGGTGACCCAAATCACCTCCTCTACTCCCCTTATGCCAATGCAGTTTTTGACTATTATTGCTACCCTTTCTCTCCTTCCCCCTCGTCCTTCCTGAACATAGTGTAACCCTCCAGGTTCAGGTCCCAGTCATGTCCTGCAGTGGCCCAGGTCTCAGTGACTGCTGCCACATCCACTGCTCCCTCAGTTAGCATCGCCTGGAGCTGAGGCATTTTATTGCCCAAGCTCCTGGCATTTAGCAGGACTAGCTTCCACCCTTTTCCTATACTTCCATTTCCCCTGCTCGTGTTCCCATGGGGATTCCATGTTCCCCTGGTCTGTACTTTACCAATCAGCCTTTTTCCACATTCCTCCAGCTCCTCAGGGGGGTGGAGACAGAGTCCCTCCTTTGTTGGACCCCCCAGACAGTCTTTTCTCCCATCCTTCCCCCATCACAAGTTTAAACCCCACTTTTCACCAATGAACCCCTCTATTTTCAACTTAAGGATTCCCCTCCCCTCCCCTTCAAATTTAGATGGAGCCTATCTCTAGCATACAGCTCCTTATCCTCCCAGGTCTCCCCCAATCCCCCATCAACCCATACCCTCTGGCCTCACCACTCCCGAGCCACTGGTTTATCTCCCTAATCTTCCTTTTGTGTTCCACATAGTCCTTGGCACTGGCAGGATTTACGAGAAGGAAATCGTGCACCTATGTCATCATGACAGACCCTGGCAAGCTCCCTGAACCTTGCCTGTATCTCTAGCTCACTATTTCCTTCAATGTCATTTGTACCCAGGTGGACCAGTATGTCTGAGGAACCCCCACAATCCTTTGCCATCTGATATACCTCATGCTTGGCCCTGTGCACCGTTAGTCCAGGGAAGCATTTTGTTCTAACTGGCCAGGCTTCCTCCTCCCTATCCCATTTTATACCCCTGATCATAGAATCCCCCAATGGGAGCACTCTGACTGCTCCTTTTCCTCCATTCCCCCTTCCATGTCCCTGATCCTTTCTACTGGACCCTTCACCCAGCTAACTCCTTGTTCCTCCCCCTATCTGGGTGCCACATGCCACCCCCTCATTTACCCTGGTCACCCCTCCTCTCTGATCCTATGCCTCTCCTTCTCCCGAGTATCCTTCTGTGCCTCGCTAACTCCCCCCTCACTGCTTGCAACTGGTCCTTCTCTCCCATCCACTAAACTAGCATGGCTCGTCCTCCCTTCCTTCCTGTCTCTGTTCAGTCCCTCCTTGCTTGTCATGCTCCTCTGGCCTAATGGCCTAAACCCTCAATTCCCTTTACTGTATCCTCCTTGTACTTCTGGTCCTTCTCCTTGCCTTTCCTCCCAACAGGTCCTTCTCCTTGTGCTTTCCTCCATCTTCCCCCTGCCCCTCCTGCTCTGATCCACTGCTCCCCCCATTTTCCTGCATTCCAGGTTCTCCCCTGTTCCTCCTACTATCTGGCCTCTGCCTCCTGCCTTCCACCCCTTTCCATCTCTAACCACCCCTGTCATGGATACATCACCCCCATCATCCTCAAGCAGAAGAAGAGAATTGAAGTGGTTACTGAGTGTAAGGTCCAATCCACCTCCCCACCTTGCTTCCTTCTGTCCAGCCCCAGCCATCTGCCTAATTCCCTGAGAATGTTGTCCCTCTGGCCTCCCTTTGTGAGGGTCCCCAGTTACCTGCCTGCTTCCTTGGTAGTGTCCTCCTTTTGGGCCACCTCTACCAGGGTCCCTATGTGACCCCAGAATATTCTTCTGCACTCCTTTCCCTATGCCCCTACCCCTAGTGCTTGGTGCAACCCCGTGGGAGATCCCCTGCCCTCTTCCCCAACCATATCTCCCCCTTCCCCCAGCCATCTCCTAATCCCCACAACCTCCTCCCTAAGCTGTGTCAGCTGGTAGCACACTGGGCAACTACCGAACTTCCAAGCCCAGTCCAGTATCATGGCTGCCCCACACCCTGTGCACCCCACCACCCTCTCAAAGATGCCAGCACTAATGACGTGTGGTCCCATCCCCATCCAAGTAGGTTTCCTTGGGTGAGCCACCATTCCCCACTAGTCCAAGATACTCCCCTACTGACTAATCAGGTCAACCACTAATCCTAGATACAGTCCCACAGTAAACCAGTAACCATGTTACTAGGTGCAGTACAACACAGTAAACTTATAAGAGAAGTGAACAACTCCCTAAGCTCCTCTCTCCCAGCCTTTAAATCCAACCCCCAGTGGCTAGAACTACATGAGCTGCACCTGCAGCCTTTTCCTCCAATTACAGGGCAGGTGTTCCTCTATAAATAAGCAGAGCTCTGGGGAGGGAGGGAGGGGGGGAGGGTGGGATTAGGCTACACCCAACCCTCGAGAGAATGTATCAGCCCTGTACTGCCCCTCAGATCCTGCAACCAAAGAAACTGCCCCAAGCAAATCCCACCAAATAGGTTTTAAATCAGAAGAAATATGCCTCCACCAGGGCAGCCTGTTACACAGTGAAACATCCAACAAATGAGCCCACTTACAGCCACCAAATCAGTTTTCAAACTTCCAACAGCCCCAAAAACAATATCCTGTAGCCCCTTAGAAGTAGTAAGAAAGAAAAGAAAAACCCTTCTACCAAGAAAAATCCACAAGAAACCCTGTAAAAACAACAAGAAGTAGCTACTGTACTGAAACACATCTGATCCTGTCCCCTTCTAGTTCCTTCTGAGAAGCCAAAGCAACTAACACCACAAACCTGATTCAGCTCTGCCTTCAGTCAATTAGCTGAGTGAGACCTGGCCAGCCCATTAACACCCTTCCCCCACTATGCACTAACCTTTGCAGCTAATGAAGTCAGCAAAAAGGAATCAAAATTTAACTCAATGCCCCAAAAATATGTTTGCTACCAAAGGCAGCAGGTTTCCAATTCAATCAGCTTCACTAACAACACATCAAAATAGGCTTGAAATTAACAGATATAGGTCTCCAGTTCAAATAACCAGCCCCAAGCAAATCCCATCAAATAGGTTTTAAATCAGAAGAAATAGGCCTCCACCAGGGCAGCCTTTTACTCAGTGAAACATCCAACAAATGAGCCCACTTACAGCCACCAAACCAGTTTTCAAACTTCCAACAGCCCCAAAAACAATACCCTGCTAGCCCCTTAGAAGTAGTAAGAAAGAAAAGAAATAACCTTATAGCATGTAAAATCCACAAGAAACCCTGTAAAAACAACAAGAAGCAGCTACTGTACTGAAACACATCTGATCCTGTCCCCTTCTAGTTCCAGTTGATATTTTTTTTTTTTTTGTCGCCAGCAAAACCTTTTTATTTCTTACTTTATTGAAGCAATTTGTCCATGGAGAGACTGATCAACTCACTGGGGGACAGACTGTAGCAAATATAAGGCAAAGGAAAATACAAGAGACCAGGTATTGGTATACTATCTAATGAAGGCTTGTAATAGGGAAAGGGATTGTTTAATTTTGGTAATTTTATTTATCATTTGTTTAGTTTTTTTTTGGTGGAATACTAATATACCTGAACAATCTCAGAATACTAGTGTGATTAATTATAGAAAGACAAATGTGTAAGGGTGCAGGTCTTAAGTCTACCAGATGAAGGCACTTTGCCTGTGCGACCAGGAGTAATTAAACTAATGGACTACCAGGATACATGGAAGGTTGAAGGGGACATCTGGAGACCTAATAGAGACACTTAGACAGTAAGTGTAATACTGAGGGCCCTATTAAGTATGTACAAAGCCTCCCCAGTGAAAGGGAGTAGAATCTCATCTTGGGTGTATGAGACCAGAACAGACTATAAACAAGAAGTGTACAAAAAGCCTCCCTAGGGACAGACAGTAGAGTCTCGTCTTGGCTGTGTGAGACCAGGAAAGACTATAAACAAGATGGAAGAATTAATCAATAAATATGTAGAGAAATATGGTAAGTTAGGTCCATACGAAAAACCTACAAGGGCTCAACAATTAAGATCATATTTTAAGCAATGTGTCTTAGAAAGGAATACAATCTGCAAAAATGAGAAAGGAAAATGTGCCAATACATTACAGGCAGCAGTACAATATTTAGACCATCTTAATAGAAGACATGAGGAGGTAAAAGAAATACTGTCTTGCTCAAAAGAGGGACATAAAATATTAGAATTAGAAAAAATGGATCAATTAAAAGCTTTACAAGACAGATGGGATCAGGATGTTAGGTTTATGACAATAAAAAACAAGAATTAGAAAAAGAGGTAGAAAAATTAAGATTAGAAAATTTAATTTATAAGCAACAGGAAGACCTCAGGAAAATAAAAGAGCTGCACGACCAGTATAATAATACAGAAGAGAAAAATTATTTAAAGACAAAACTACACATAGTGGAGGAAGAGATAGATGAGACAATAGCCATAGGAAGCCAAGTGGCAGAGGTAGTTAAAATCTACCCTAAATTACCAAGGACTGCAGTTGATAAAAAAGAGGCAATCAAAGTCAAAACACAAAAGAAACTCAAAATACCAATGGCCCCATATATAGTCAAAAATGAAAAAGGAAAAATGGATAAAAGGGTTAACAAAACCACAGATCAGATGAATGACCTAAGTGACATAATACATTTCTTGTCTAGAAAAATAGACAAAGCAGAAGAAAAGAGGCAATTGTGTGGGCTATACAACAGGAACAAACAATTACCCAATTTGCAGAACTTATAGTGCAGTCTACACACAGTGCCCCAAAATACATACTGACAGGAGACCTAAGAGGCATATCAGATCAGAGAGCCACAAAATGGGTACTAACCATTCAACAAAACAATGTCAGTTTTGAGTCAGTACAACATCCTACGTTTATACAATATGCAGTCTATGAGGGTGCACCCCACAATTTTGGAGAGGTCAAAACAGAAATTCTGGAGAGCACCCCCATGGGTCATCTATCAAGTGACACTACCCAAACACTACATCTATATGTGGATGGGTCAAGGTACTATATAGATGGTTTGCCATATACTGGAGCAGCAGTATATTCCCCAACACACCATGGAAGTGGAGACAAAGCTTTGCAATTTGCTTTGGGGCGGAGACAAATCAACACAGTATGCAAACCTAGTAGCAATACATGAGGCCATCATTAGACATGAAGGACAAAAAATAACAGTACACACTGACTCAAAATTTTGGGAATCTTCACTAAACAAGTGGACTCATTTGTGGAGAAAAATAGGAATGGTCAAGGCAGCTGGACAAGATGTCCAACACAAACAGTTACTTAATGCTATTTGGGACCTAGTAGAAAAACACCCACACACAGTAGAAATACAAGAGGTTAAGGCACACCAAAAACCCGAACATACACGAACTAGCAAATCAAATGGCTGACCAAAAGCAAAGGAGGGGGCAAGAGGGCCATAAATATGGCCAGGCATAAGACATGGCACTATTAGTAGTGCCATCCCAAAAGAGGTCCAGGAGATAGATATAGGTAAACTACGAAGTACAGACCAATGGATTCAAGATAAAATTAAAGAAATAAAGGAAAGGGGAACTAATAACAAAGATCACCTGTTTAGAAATGGAAAGGTTTTGTGGTGGAGGGACCCAAATACTAAAAAGGCCAAGTGGGTGCCCCCAGATAGTATGAAACAACAAATTGTTCTAGAGAACCACAGATGGACAGGCCATTGTGGTAAAAACAAAACCCTGCAGATCATCAAGAATAAATATTGGTGGCCAAAACTGGAGACCACTGTAAATGATACATTGGATACTTGTCTTGTATGTCTCCAGCAAGACCCAAAAAGAGGAAAACCTAAACTGAATAGGTTGCCGTTGGCAGATGGCCCCTGAGATGCATTACAAATCAACTATGTGGGGCCATTCCCAACCGCAAAAGGAGGGTAAAAATATCTACTAATTATAGTGGATATGTTTTCAAAATGGGTGGAGGCATTCCCTACTACAAACAACACTGCCCAAGCAACTGCAAGAATCTTGTTTGACCAAGTTTGTAGTAGATGGGGATTCCCCAGCATAATTGAATCTGACAGAGGTATCCATTTTGTTAATGAGACAATGAAATACCTCTGTGAAATTACTGGAGTACAACAAAGATTTCATCTACCATACCACCCACAATCATCGGGGATGATAGAAAGGATGAACAGGACATTGAAAAATGCCCTGAAAAAGGCGGTGGTGATGGACTCAGGGAAAGACTGGGTCACTCACTTGCCAGGAGTTCTCATGGCTGTAAGGGGAATGGTTCGGGCTAGTACTGGTCTGTCCCCTTACGAGCTCATGACAGGGAGGAGGATGAGACTGAACTATCCATCAGAATTACCAGAACCTCCCAGTGTGTTAAGGGACAGTGTGAAGCACAGTGTCATTTTACATCAAGTGCAAGAACAGTTAAAAAAGCATCTACCACATGCTAGTTGGCACATGTCCCAAGCATACCAAAGAAACCTAAAACAAAGGGAACCCAAAATAGGGTGGGAAGAGCCACTGCAAGTGGGAGACATGGTGATGATTAAAAATTGGGATCAGAAAATACCTTGGAAAGATGCCAATTGGCTAGGGCCATATAAAGTTACAGAGGTCTTAGACAATACAGAGGCATATGTGGAAAGAGTGGGAAAAGGAAAAGGTAAACACAAATGGGTCCATGTGGACCAATGTAAAAAGGTATCAGACAAACTATCAAAAGAATAAATACTACATTTGATTTTCTTTCCAGGTATGCAATCAAAGCCACAAAAAAGGAGACCATCACCAGCATCTCTATACTATACTGCCTTGTGAGGCCCATTTGGACTATAACAGGCAACTGTGATAATAAAAATGACATTATCATATCATACTTCTGGCAGGCAAGAAATAATGGAACTCACAGTGGCCTACTGGACATTAATTTGTATAGTATATGCTTAGGGGGAATGGGGGTGCAATAGACCAATGTGTGGATTATTCTGGCTTTTCAATACTAGAGGTTTTAAACAACCTGACTTTCTGAAATGGTATCCAGAGAACCCAAACTTGCCATCGGAGTGAACAGAAACCAATGCGCCAACACACACGCCACCCTCTTTAAAAATGACTGGAAGTATGAATTTAAATGGCATCAGAACGTCAAAAGAGCAAATACCTATGGAGTTTATGTTAGTTGGATACTTACCAGAAGAGTGCACAGAGTAAATTCCCAAACTCCAGAAGTACAAAATGCTGTAAAAGACTAATTAGGCTAACCCATGAGATGAATGAACTGCAGACTAGATAACAAATAATAACCAAAATTGCTCAAAGAAGGGAAGGTCAAGCACTAATCTAAGTAAAAGGATGATACAAGAATACAATGTCAGCTCTGCTATTGCAACAGATTGTTTTACAAACCTTAATATAATAAAATGTGTTGCTATATTTGCTGTAAGATAATACAGTTTTTTAGATTGCATGTTAAAAATATCCCAATGGGATTGTCCCATGGGTCACTTTTGCATATGTAATGCATAATATTTTTGTACAAAACAGCATTTAAGCTAGTCAAGGCAGCATAACTGGTATTGATGCCTTGGATACATTTTGCATTTTCTTTTTTAAAAATGTTAATGCAGTACTTTTGGTGGCTTTGTCAATTGTATGCCTATGCTTAAATTAGGCTGAGTACCTGTGAAGTTATAGTACCAGTTCCCCGTCATGCGGCTGTAATCAGTATGCCTGTGGTGTATAAGCCCTAAGCAGGAATATACACAAGGGAAACAAATACCAGTACAGGGGCTGCCAACTAGCTTTGGAGTCTCTGTCTCAAGCCCTATTATTAGTGAAGGGTGAGAAAGTAATATATTGTTTTCCCTCGGTCAGTAATACTGTAGCATAAATACACAAGAGGCATGACATGCAAATAAATAATAATAAAATGTGTGGCAATGCCTCAAAGGAGGGCGTGTAAAGAGTAATTTTACTATAATGTGTGTCTTTGCACAAATTTTAAAAGTTGGCTGGGGACAGGCTACAAAACTCCAAGTACAATCTGGTAAAGCCAGTAAGTGGGTGCATGAGGAAATACATAGAAAGATAAGAGTATAAAAAATGATGTGTACACAACGCAGTAACAATATAGTCACAATACAGATATATTACAAAATGGCAGTTAAAAACAAAATGTATGTGTGCGAAATGGTGGACAAAACAAAACTTATGTGCTACATTTCCCCAAAATGATGTAAACATTTCTTATAAATGCTATGTGCCATATTTGTCATAGTTCTTACTTATCATAGTTACACAGTGGCCTATCAGAATGTGACAGCAGCTTGCTAAGGAAAAAAAGTACATATTTGGTTATAAAGTACATTGCATTTCTTTGTAACTGTCTGCTAAGATATTAATAGAATATGAACCATATATCCTGTACTTGCTTAAGAATAAGTATATCTTGTTAATGCCATAGTTTTAACTGCAATGCAATTTTTACGCATAATAGGAAAAAGGGCACAGTTAAGTTTTTATAAGATAACATATATTAAGCCAGTGTGTGTGTGTATGTCAATGGAGAATTTAAAAGCAAGCTGTCATTAGTTATACAATGCTGCCATCTTGTGAGGATCGGCATTTATTACACTTGGTTCATTTAAGCCTACGTGCAGGTACTATGTTCATTCAGCTACCAAATTTGCTAAATTCAGCTCATGCTCATCACAGTATGACCACAGGAAATGCAGATGTAAATTCTCCAATTACAAAGCTAATATACCAACATTTCCTTGCCTGGAGACAGGATGCACATCCTCTGTATTTGTTGTAAAGCTTTGTAAGTTCTGCCTAAAAACAGAACAGCATTTTATTTTTGGAACTGAAGCTACAACTTTTTGTACCACCTTAAATTTTGTATCCTGACCAAGTAAAGCTTCATGAAATCTCCTCCGTTCTCCGTGTGGTCTATAAATACATATCTAGGTGGTTTAATAGAGAGTATTGAGGAGGGATGCCAGCCTCTCCTCGTAGATCCCATTGGGGTCTCCCTGTTACAGTGCTCATATCTCTGAAACGATGTGAGATACAGGTGCAATCATTTGATGTTGCGCAAAGTACTCACTGTCATGATTACAATGATGCTATTATTTCTTTCTACCTCTTACGGTTCACAAGATATGCACAAATTATTGTTACAAGAGTTTGGTGCCCTATAGTGTTGCTGCATGGCTCCATAGCTTTGTGTAAATGGGAGCATGGGCCCAGATGCATATTGTTATGGAAAAATTAGCAACTTGGTGGAAGCTGGGCACCGCGCTGCCACCAATACGTGTTTTTTACTACTAATACTACACTTTTTCAAAAAGTAAGGAAATTCTATGCAAAGAACTGCGTTAACGCATCATTTAGGGTTAAAGCCAAAAAAAATCAGGAAATGAGACATTAGGGTTCAGCCTCTATCCCCCCAAACATGCCCCACCCCAATCCTCCACCGACTGACAGATGCCAGGGTGTGTCATTGGGGTAGTGAGGCCTAACTCTCACCCCATTCTCCTTAACTATATCATGTCAACATGCTCACACATAGAATGGGGTGAGATTTGGGCCTTACAACCCCAATGGCACACCCCAGCATGTGTCAGTCTGTAGAATATCGGGGTGGGGCATGTGTGGTGGAGTTAGGGGTTCAACTCTAATATCTTATTTCCTGACATTCTTGCTTTAAAACAAAATGATGCATTAACGCAGTTTCTTTCATAGAACATATATATATATATATATATATATATATATATATATATATATATATATATATAGATCTATATATGTATATCTATATATACTGTATATTCTATGCAAAAAAACTGCATTAATGCATCATTTAAGGTTAATGCACAAAAAGTCAGGAAATGAAAAATCTTTAGGGTTGCCTCTCCCCCAACCCGCCAATCATCCTAAGACTGACAAATGATGGGGTGTGTCATTGGGGTCATGAGACCTAAATGTCACCCCATTACATATGTAATCATATTGACAAGGGACAGCAAAAAAGAATGGGGTGACATTCAGGCCTCATGACCCCAATGACACACCCCATCATTTGTCAATTTTGGTATGATTGGTGGATCTGGGGGGAGGGGCAACCCTAAAGATTTTTCATTTCCTGATTTTTTGTGCTTTAACCCTAAATGATGCATTAACGCAGTTTTTTGCATAGAATTTCCTTACTTTTTGAGAAAGAATAGAAAAGTAAGAACTTGCACAAGTTGGTGGGAGCGCAGGCCCATTGGGCCCTACACTTCCACCAACCTGTGGAAGTTGATGGGAGCGTGGGCCCTTCAGGCCCTCCACTCCCACCAACTTGTAAACATGTGTGTACCATCAACACCCTCCAAATTTCAATGTAAAACACCAAAACATATCCGAGATATAACATGTAAAAGTTTGAGATTTTCATTCATCAGAGATGTAGAATTCCACACCTGTTAACATTTTACAGGCACAATGACTGAAAACTACATCCATGAGACTAAGGCTAGGTACCCTATTAATTTCAAGCCACCAACACAATGCAAAACACTGTCTGCAACACGTAAATTTCTCTATGCAATATCTCCACAAACAAAAACTTCTCTGACATGTAAACACCGTAATTCACATCTACAGGACATGCCGAGAACACCCTCCAAATTTCAAGTAAAAAGACCAACCCATTTCCAAGATATTTAAACTTAATGATTGGTGAAATTGCCCTATCTAATGCATTATAAAATCTGGCAATCTGGTCCCTCCCTCACGATGCAAGATTGTAATCAAAGAATATCATGATCAAAGAATTTGCAGTCTCACGATCAAAGAATTTGCAGGCTCATGATCAAAGAATAAAAAAGGCTAAAACTTGAGTTTTAGGCAGAATTACATGGAACCATAGATAGAACAAAGCCCCCTGAGCAAAACCCACCCTCATTTGTGTTCCTTGGCCACCCCTAGGTTGAGAAAATGGAATTTTTAAAAGGGCCATCTGGTCGGGCACTCGCGATGCAAGATCAAGATCAAAGAATCTCACGATCAAAGAATTTGCAGGCTCTCGAACAAAGAATTTGCAGGCTCAGGATCAAAGAATAAAAAATGCTGAAACTCGAGTTTTAGGCAGAATTACATGGAACCAACACCACGCCTCGATTGAACAAAGTCCCCTGAGAAAACCCCAACCTCATATGTGTTCCTAGGCCACCCCTGTGCTGAGAAAATGTAATTTTTAAAAGGGCCATCTTGTCCCTCACTCGGGATGCAGGATCACGATCAAAGCATCTCGCGATCAAAGAATTTGCAGGCTCGTGATCAAAGAAATTGCATGCTTGTGATCAAAGAATAAAAAATGCTGAAACTGGACTTTTAGGCAGAATTTAGTAAAACCACCACCATGCCTCGATAGACCAAAGCCCCCTGAACAAAACCCACCCTCATTTGTGTTCCTAGGTGACCCCTGAGCTGAGAATAATGTATTTTTATCTCACAATGCAAGATCACGGTCAAAGAAGCTCACAATCAAAGAATTTGCAGGTTCGCAATCAAAGATTGTTAGCAAGCCATGTTTAAATAATTTAAAACCTTAAAAGTCCATTTTTGGACCATTTTACATCAAATCAAAGACATGGCTTGATGGAATGAGGTCCCTTGAGTAAAACCCATCCAAGTTTTACTTCAGGAGTGACCCCGATGTGAGATATTTGAATTTTTATGATCGGAAAAGTAAAAACAAGATGGTGGACTTCACAATCAATGAATTCTCAGGGATAAAGATTCTTGAACCATGAGGCTGCAAATTATTTGACCACCAGGTGAGACCAGAATGCCAGAACCCCATTCTTTGTTCACAAAACAAGCATATAAATTTTCCAATTGATTTATAATGGGAAATTAAAAGTGGCATAACTTTTGAATGCCTTAATATTTTTTCACCAAATGAAAAGTGACATGTTTGGGCAGCCAAGCTCTTTCAGATGAGCCATCTTGCAGAGTGGCACACTACATGATGGCTGTGTAGGGCCACAGACAAAATCCCAAAACCTGCCTCCAAAATGGGATAATTTTGCATTTTTCAGCATTTTTGTGTGCAAAGACCATAAGTCTGACTGAAACACAATTTTACAGATCAAGAGATCTACCATGTCTCACCATGCATTCCAAATTTCAGGCAAATCCGTTGAACAGGTCCAAAGTTATTAACAAGCAAAATTTGACTTTAACATATACTGTACATGCCTTCTTAACCCTAAATATAGTGGCACGACTTTGCCACTATATATATATATATATATATATATATATATATGTGTGTGTGTGTATATATATATACAAACACACACACACTGTGTATATTTCAAGATACAGCAACACTTAATATTATGGGGTGGGGTGGGGTTATACATTTAAAGAGAACTCACAAAGGGATAACCTGTCCTCTCCCTTGTGCAGAATCCTAATGTGTCTCACATAACTGGAATAACTGCACTAATTTATCTCTTTGTATTCAAATGAAATTCACTCTAAAATGGTGAACCCCAAAGAAACTCATTAAGCCTGCATGAAATTTGAGAGAATTCCGAGGATTAACTCTCCTGTAGAATTCAAACACTTCATATATATATATATATATATATATATTCATAGCAAAAAACTCTGTTTAATGCATCAGTTAGGGTTGTTCCACAGCGACAAAAGTGAGGAAATTCAGTGTTAGGGTTGAAAACCCTAACTCCAAATTCACCCCCTCAGCACCACACACACACAGACACACACACACACATATGCAAGTACGGGGGAAGACCAAGGCAACACGACCAATGACAGACAACCAGCAGCAGGTGACAGAAATAACAAACAATTGCCTAAATGTACTACAAGACATCCCCACCCATCTGACCAGGTACTGCATGCTCAGTGGAGATAGCAAAACTGAGGCCATGTACACCAAATGTACACATCCCTGATTGCAGCTGCACACAACGTACCACACTTAGTAGTTGCATGGCCTTACCTATCAAAGCCCCACACTACACCACATGTGGTGGGCTACCTGAGCAATAGAGTTGAGCAAAACCAAGGAGTTGTACAGGTATAATATCTCTGATTATAACAAGTGTTTGAGAAATGCAGCTTTCTGATTAGCTGTAAACATTCTAACAGCCTTATGTTTAGTTTTTATTAACATACATGTAGAGCCTAACCTTATGATGAACATGGTTTAATGTTGTTTAAAAAAACAGTTTAATTATGATAGCAATAAGCCACTCTCAGGTATTATGTTAATGGTCAGTTTATCACTGTCTAGCGACATGTGCCACCCGGCTATGCCTCATTCAACATTAAACCCCTAGAGGGTGATTAACAGACCATTTAACATAACCATTGATCATGCCTTATTGCTTAATTACCTTCATGTGTAGATACTCTCTCTCTGCTATGCACTGCAGGAGCTTTGCAACACAGTGTCCCACACAGTTACACCATCCACTGTCTAGTTACTGGAGAATGGCTGCGAATATGAACTCATGAAGATGAACAGTGTAACTTGATCATTACAGTCATCGAAACCTTAGTGTGATTATAACTGACAGAGTCAGTGATAGAGAATAACCCCTGCCATCCTAGTACACTTATCTCATTGTGACTTAAATCAATACTAAAAGACATTCTATTTATATCTGCACTATACCTACTTGATTTCTGTTGTAGCACAATTAACATAGTTATCACTTTGATAGCATCAGTGACAGAATTGTGGCAAACCTAAGCACTAGGCATACAGCCTGAGTATGAAACAACTGTTAAAAAAATTAGGCTGTGTCCATAAGTGGCATAGATTACTCATTGCAACAATAGTAAATGTATCACCATTTCAATAAGTTAATCATCACAGATGCAATGACATTGTCTTTATCAGGTACAACATACTCAGTAAGTGCCTACAGGAAAATCTATCCTATAGACATCTCCGATACAGCTACGTCATTGTTGGCTCAGTAGTGCTATGATATTTAGAAGTTGCTTGGTCTGATCCACGCAATTACACTGTTTCTTACAAAGAATACTTACTGCATCTTTAGTATTCAAACACACTGAAGGTATATGTATGTACATCAGCAGTACACCTTCATCAGTAAGAATGCATACTGGCAGTACGAATTTCACAGCATTGAACAGGCGATGCTTTTCCATACGTTTACATCAGCCTCTCTATCTTGAGTAAACAGTTGCAGTAAATGTACTACTATGTAAACCACATACTAAATGCAACACTACTTTTATCTTGAGCATGGCTGTGTCTTGTAGTTAATTTATGTAGTTCTCTTAATTAATGTATATTCACTAGTGTTTAAACCTTTGTACAACTGTGATCATACACCTTCACCATTTATATTAAGTAATGGCACAGTACCAGGTGTGGTGTGGTGTGGGGCATCGGTAGGTAAGGCCACGCAACTACTAAGTGTGGTACGTTGTGTGCAGCTGCAATCGAGGGATGTGTACGTTTGGTGTACATGGCCTCAGTTTTGCTGTTGATCTCCACTGAGCATGCAGTACCTGGTCAGGTGGGTGGGGATGTCTTGTAGTACATTTAGACAATTGTTTGTTATTTCTGTCACCTGCTGCTGGTTGTCTGTCATTGGTCGTGTTGCCTTGGTCCTCTCCGTGCCCATTTGTGTGTGTGTGTCTGTGTGTGTGGTGCTGGGGGTAGGTCAGTCGGAGTTTTCCAACCCTAACACCGATTCCTCGCTTTGTCGCTGTGAACAACCCTAACCGACGCATTAAACAGAGTTTTTTTGCTATGAATTTCCCTTCTTTTTGAGAATGGTAATTATAAGTAGTAAATACAGACGTGGCACTGCAGTCACAGAATGCCAACAAATCATTCACTGTATGAATGCAGATGTGGTACCACAGACCCTTTTGCTCATACGGTCTCATAATATCATTTGTTATATCTATACTGTTCTGCCAGTGTACATCCTACAGGCCATATAGTGACAGTATCTGATTTGGCATATACATGTAGTGGTACAGGGACGGGTCCTTCAAGATGTACACTATCACCGCATGATCACCTGCATGGCTGCAGTGCTGCTACTGCCTACCCTTCTGCCCTCACACTCCCACCACATAATCTGGTGTATAAATACAGTGGTGATACAGAAATAGTTCACATCCCACAGTACCAGTTAATCATTAACATTATGCATTTGTAGTGGAAGTACACACCTTTGGGATGCTGCTAAACAACCACACTATTTAATGTATGAAAGATGAAAGGTAAGTGTAAAAAAAAACTAAACTAACACTTCCACCCACAGTAATGGAAAGTTAGACAGATAAATACTTGCATGGTGTTATGAGCACATAGTATTTTGTGTTGGGGATCTATCTACTGATGCATTTCTATAACTGGTTTTCATTTCCATCTACTTAGCAGTGTAATACCACAGACAAAAATGTTTTTGCTGCTCTTTCAAATTCTTTGATTTTACAGTAACTGTTTGAGTTTCATACTAAACTGCATATGGCAACATGTTTGTGTGAAACTTACTTACTGATGTCTACATTTTCTCATGTTGTACCTCTGTAACTTGACTTTAAAGATATTGTTCAGATAACTGTATTCATGTTAACATATTTTCTGAAGAAAGTGATAAAAAATAGTATGTGTTTCACAATCTAACTATGTTAAACTCTGCTGTGTCTATAATCTTATACTGCATAACAAATGTCGCTGTTTGTTAATTAGACAATAATGGTTTCTACACAATTATGTTAACACTATCCTTATAACCTTGTAGCAGTGTATTGTACCACAACATTCATTCATTCACATATCTGGACTGCCTTGTATGGTATGGGCTGCATGCCCATTGACTCTTGCCCTGAACCAATGGGAGCGCAGCTCTACCGAGCTGTCAGTCTGCGGGTGGCAGGGCGGCAGGTGGGTGTGGTGCTGCCGCCCACCGGCTGAGGGGGGAGCAGGGTGGTGGCACTTTATGGATGTGTGGGGTGGGGAGCCACTGGATCACCAGGTATTTTGGACATTGGTGGGGGTGGGTTTGACATTATGCCCACGATCGGGCTTCGCGGTCTGCTAGACCACCAGGAATATTGGTCTTTGGCAGGGGGGTTAACATTATGCCTGTGATCGGGCTGCTCGGGAGGGTTACTACCATCATGCTCGTGATCATGCTGCTCGGGGGGAGGGTAAATAATGTTATGCCCGTGATCGTCTGCTCGGGGGGTTACTAACATCATGCCAGTGATTGGGGCTGCTGGGGGGGGAGTTACTAATGTTATACCCATGATCAGGCTGCTGGGGGACGTAAATAACATTATGCCCACTATCAGCCTAATGGGGTGGCATTTCAGCCCGTGATCGGGGCATGGGGGAGGCTCCACTGGGAATGAGTGAAGCGCCACCCACAGGTGGCAGCTGCTGTGTTGCACCCTGCAATGCATCAGATCACCTGTGGGTGGCCATTGACTTGATCCTTTTTTTTTGGACTTAAAGTTGTGCAGGCGCAGGTAGGGGGTTGCGCCTGCATAACTCTGCACGGCCCAGCTGAATATCGGGCTGTGCAGTTTATGCATGGTTCCTCCCCCTTCAGTTGCACACATCTTCATTACCATTACGCCGTTGTTCAGCATGATTTGTGGGGTGCAACTGCCTCCTGCTGAATATCGCAGAATGGCACATTTCGGACATGCGCAGGCACAACCCTATTGCGCATGGCTCAGCTCTTTTGAATATCTGGGCCAGTATCTCACAACAAATGGTAAGCATTTCAATATCAGACCTGTAAGTTCTTTCACCAACTCTTGCAACAACGCATTATGTTAAAACATATTTAAACTACACAATATGTAAACAAGAAATACAATAAAAAACATTGACTTTTTTTATTTCCACATCATAGCATAATGGAATATAAAGCAACAGTAAATGTTACAAGTACTACTTAGAATTATGTACAGACTATCTCTCAAAATGTTACTCTTTTTCTCAGTATTGACAATACATTTTTCACAGTTTGATAATGGAAAATCGTGACACGGAGTTACAACTTAGTGGTACACATCACAGAACAGATACTCGTCACTAACCCTACAATGATATTTACATAAACAGTATTCAAAACAGTTATAATTATTCTGCATTCAACAACCATATAGTTAAGCTATATCACACCAAACGGTATTGGTGATGACATCATTTGCCCAGGTACTGTACTGTTGTTTGGCAACAAGGCACACGCAAATGCCTGAAACACACCATGTGCGGGGAATCCTGCCACTACCAACATCCTCAAGTGGCACAGTGGAATTATGCACTAGCCTGTTTTTTGGGTAAGTTAGAAAGAAGTAAGTCAATGTAAATTCACAATATGTTTATGCAATGTTAGTGTGGTACTTGTTGCACTGGAAAAATACTTCCTAATTGCTACACTGCCCTGCTACTGAGGCTGTGTACCTTTGTATCATTATTATCAGTTTTACTGTATTTTCAAGGCACGCTTTGTGAACAAGCAGCCAATTGAGATGCTAAACACGGGATTGGACAGCACGTTTCAGATGTAATTGTCTTGTGCTAGTTTTTTGGTACTCTGCTGTTTGCAGGGTTCTGTCTGTTAATGCGAATGAGGTACCCATTTGCTTTTCTTTTAACAAACACTGTCTTTTATTTAGTGAAATGGGTGTGTATGCAAGTGACGGAGATGTTGTCCTATGTGAACCAAGATGGGTGTCATAGTGATTTATACACACTTATTAGTCAAGAGGCTGGGTGTCATCTTAGTTTGTCTAGCAGTACAATTATGAAACTAAAGTGTGTTTGTATTTTGTTATTGAGCTTTAGCAGACAGCAGCTTAGCGTGTTCAAGATAGTAGTTTTATTTCACAATTTCAGTGGTTACAAGGGTTTTAGAGATACAGCTGTTTACCACGTCTTCTGATGTGCTGATTGTAGTTTTAACAATGGCAGAGCTGTGCCAACAGACAATTAGATCACAGAAGTCACACTTCAGTTTTATGCCCATTATATAATAGGAAATAACTTTCAATAAAAATGTACTAATCATAACATAGCAACTATATACTTCTGATTTCATACTTGCATTCTACAGTAGCACTCTCCTCCTCCTTCACCTGCACCACTGGTGTCACCACACCTTCCGTAGGCACTATTAAAAAATATCACAATTGTATATAATTATCATAATTGAAATATTTAGATATTTAACAAAACTCTTACTGTATTACGTACAGATCACATACTGCACTACTATCATCCAAGTATATGTTACAATTCTAAATAGCAAAACTAGAGCATTATAAAAATAGTACTATGAAAACTGCAATACACAGAAAGGCTACAATATTCGCACTGCAACACAAAGTGGTACAATCCTTGTTGTAACAGTACTGGGGTGCAAAGTTTAACACAGCAAAAATGCTGCAGTGCTGCAACATGTTCACTACAATAAAATGTGCACTTTCACCACCTCCATCGTGCGTTGCACAGTGGCACTGTGCCACTGTAAGTCAACAGACAATAGTACATCAACAACGCAGCACCAGTGCTGTCTCACTATGTACATCAACTATAATATTAAGCAATGGACACCCACATGTTAACATATTACATGGGGAACTACAAATGTTAACATTGCTGTGTCAATGTGGGCCAGTTAGTATACAAGCAAGGCAATTAACAGTTAACTGTGTGTGATCACCTGCATGGCTGCAGTGCTGCTACTGCCTACCCTGCCACAGTGACCACTTTATACTGATTGCCATGGCCTTTAACTTCATCCTCACAACATAAAAATTTTCCTTTCTACACCACTGCAGGGAACCACATCACTTGATCAGAGTCTTACTATAAGAAATTTTCCCTGTTAGTCAAGTACTACCAACTATTCACCCAATAGCACAGTTACTGTCTGGAAATATCCATACTGATGCAGTGAAGCAAAACCTATCACTCACTCATGGTATTTTCATGATATATATAACTGCAATGACCATCTGACGGCCACCACATGGCCAAATGCAGACTTACCATGCTATATTTAAACTTAGAGGTGCACTGGAACCTTACCACAACCTCATTCTGACATAAATTGAAAAATCATTATGCTTCTTGGCCCAGTGGCTGAATCCAGGAAAATTACAGCAAATACAATTAGCCAGTACACTGCTTGATAGTCGTACCCACCTACCAACCCTACCACTGTGTCATGACAACCTGCCCACTCACTCAGTCAGCAGGAAACAGCAGCTTACCACCTGGCAAACAGGTACACAGCCAACAACTGATAGCATTGACTTTGCCTCTACTCTAATCTATACACAACATGAACACTGACTGTTCATGCTGTAGTCTATTACACAGTCCTAATATGTGAATCTGTGGTTTAATTAATGCGTTGGAACAGTCTACTATACTATATTCAACATGCCTATTGACCACACTGAGTGCCAATGTATACACAGTGATACTTTATGTTGTCAGACTATGCTCAGCCAGATGGGTTGGAGGTAGGTAGGTAGGTGCTGACCAACATTAGAGGGAGGTGAAGTAGGGCAGCAACTCTGACTGTCTGGCTAGTTAGAGAAGTACCGTAATGCACCACAGCACAGTCTCAGCATATTACCCACAATCGTGCTGGACACAACCATTGCACCGCTAGGACTCAGATAAATTCATGAACCACGTGTGTTTATTCTGTCAAGGGTACAGTGCATGGCCATGTTATATATGTATGTCATTGAAAACCAGAATTTTGTAAGATGACTGTGCAATAGTTCCCGATGAATATATTTATAGCAGCAGAGGCAACATTGGCTCAGTACAGCAACATTTCCAATGAGGGATTGTAAAGCAATGCATACCATAGCATTGGCATGTGTGTGTGTGTGTGTGGGGTATCATAGCAACACACAATAGTGGCAGAAATCAGATTGTATTCAGAGGGACCAGGCCATCCCTAGCACTGTGTTATATAGCAGCTTACCTCAGTTTGAGCAGTCATAGTTTTTTTGTTTGTGTTTTAACTTTACTGTGTGTGACAGTAGTAATGTAAATTAAGTTATCACAAGCACTAGAATGTTCTTTCCCATGACCTATTCAATGTCAATATACCATTGTTTCTGCTGCAGCATTCTTTTGTCAGTTTGACATTACTCATCATACTTTGCCTGGTCTGTAATTGGTCAGTCTTCGGCTGGTCCCGTGATCTTAATCAGTACAACATCACGGGTCTACTCTCAACCTCACTGTAAAGCTATACATGAAGTTTTGATTGATGCTGTGCTTGATGATCAGCTTGATTGTTGAATCTTCTTTTTAAAAAACAGATTTTTTCTTCCGCACAAACATCTTTAAAATTATATTTGTTATTCTGTATACCAATGAACCATTGTATAATAGCAATAATGGCCTCCAGTGTGTGTGTTGTTTTGGATCATGCACCCTCAGGTGTTGGACGATGCTCGGCCTGTGGCCTTGTGCCTAGCACTTGAGGCGTGATATTATCCCAGCATGACACACACCCTGTTCACATTATTGTTAATTATAGCCACAGGAAATACCTGTTAACTCTGTTCCTCACTTATCAAAAAGGCTTACTTATACCATACCCAAGAAGTACTCATAGGTGATAGTCAACATTATGAAAACAGGTGCATTCTTACCATCTGACTTCACAAAAATGACACTTTCGGAGTCAGACTCCACAGCCTCCACAGCTTCTGTCTGTGCTGGTACTACCTTGGCAACAGGTGGGGAGCGCCTCTGAAGATCTGTTAAATTAACATAAAAAGGGGTATTTAGTTACTGTATTACTGGAATCATCAGTTATTTAGAAACACTTTATATAAATAATTGACATATTTCTGCTACTTAACATGTTCCTTTATCAACTATTTTCCAGTCATGATACAGATATGTTAAATGTCACATGTGTTATCATGAATATTGCAAGCAAACAAGTTATTTACATTATTCAAATTGTGATCAGTTCAACAGTGTAAGTTATATGATAACCATTGCTGCTGAATGTAATAGTAATCTATATTCAGTATACACTTCCATATAACAACAGTTAAAGATATATATGCTAATACCTGATATACAGCTGATAACCATTGTAAAATCACGACAAGTGGTTACTGCAGTGTCAGTTAACCTTGATAGCACAGCACAAGACAGTAACAGTTACCCTAGCAACCATTACAGATGATGACACAATGGTTGTCACCTGTACATCAGGTATTCTCATTTATAGTGTATGCAGGTTAACATGAGAAGTTACCTCCCCCCTGCAACACAAGAAATTAAATCTATCTTATTAATAACTCTGCACGCGCCACATGTTTAACTATGATAACTATCTATTAGCATACACAGACTTAATGGCAGCGGTCAAAATAACACCATACTTCAAATCCCTATCAGACATACAGACTCACAGAATCAGTAACAATTAACTGAGAGAACTAGGATGTGATTTGAACAACAACAGAATGTACAAGGCTTCAAAAGATCAGAGCAAAGAGTGATAATAACAGACAAACGTTAGGGATTGTAGACTCAGAATGCTGATACAATAAGGAGATTAGTGTTAAGAAGTACCTTCAGGCACAGCAGCATCTTGTTACAGTAAATTATCACATGGATGTGTAAGAGTAATCCCCACTGCTGTGGCACTGAAACACATATTCTGTTATGGACACATTGACACCTACAGCCTTAATCAGGGCCCAACCTGAATAGTAGTTACAGTCACTAAGTATCACTGCATACAACCCAAACACCCATATGTCTGCCTGATACAAACAAGTCACCCCAACAGTGTAGTGTGCTTGGCACTCCAAAGCATGACTCTTGTTTACCCATTCTACCATTTTACATTCTTCTTTTTTTCTGGTAGTATAGTGCCTCTACTCCCCCACTCCCCAAGTGCAATCCCCGAACCTCAGACCCACATTTCTGTAAGGATTGCCCCAGTCTTGTACTTGTGTCCCACCCCCAATCATACTTTCTAACCCATGTAGGCACATTAATGAATGAACAGCCGTCCAGTTCTACTGGTACCCCCCCATCCACTAAGCACGATCCTAACCCTACATTGTCATGCTAACATCAAAATATACCTGCTGTTCCAGTAGAACACCCACCCACCCCAGCTGCAATTTCAAACCTGTCGCCATGAGAAAATAATGTTTAACTGGTGAAGTAGTACTCCCTCAGCCCCCAAACCACAATCCATTACTCAATGCACTCAAATATGACAGCAATACCTAGTGTTTCACTATCCCAATACTTGAAGTGCACTGTCCATCTTCCAATACACAGAGTAAGAATGGGTCTGACGAGCAGGCCAGTTCTCATCTCACCATCACAACTGGCTAGAGACTGCAGTAGCAGTAATGCATACCACATTCATCAGACCGCTATTTTGGTCAGAAGAGTCCTGATCTGTTTGCCACCGATCTATCAATGTTCTGCACAGGAAGATGGCCAGCACAGATCTGGGCAGGGGCAGGCACCACTACAACAGCAGATATTCCTGTCATTGTGCGATTAGTGAGAGTTTGCAGTCATGCTTTGGCTGGGGTACATATCACAAAAACACCAAGAAAATCATTTAAGTAAGTGGATACAGGGATCAAACATTGTTGCGTGGGTGAACCACAAAACACAAAACACATGCTATCATTAATAGAGCTACATTGGGTGTATATTGCTTGCAGAATGTGGCATACACCACAACACAACACAACTACTATTATCATGAAAATATTGATACTTTACTTATAGTGTAGCACGGTCCCCAGCTTGTGAGCTTCCAGCCTCCTCCCAAAGCTCATAGCCGAGGTAGTACCAACATGTATCCTGATCAGGTATCTCCTCCCTCTGCTTCAGTTGGTAAAAATGCTGCTCCAACAGCTTCCACTTCCTCTTGCATTGCAATGGTGTCTTGTTGTGAACTTTCAGAACTGCATACAAGTAAGTGTGTATGTGCCTCCACATATTGTCCAACTTCCGGTTTGTGCTACGCATGAGAATGCGTGCACTACCCCGTGCCTGTACTGCCTCAAGCAGCGCGCACACCTCTCTCAGGTTCCAGATTCTCATTATTCTGAAAAAAAACATAAATAATACTATTTTACTGCCAAGTTCTGTGAAATATTTGACTTTCTGTTCTATTAAGTTTAACTAGTTAAATCTTTCCAGCTGTATCTTATTAATTTTGTTATCATTATTACAAATGTTTACATGCATACACAACAAATACTTTCAAAATGTAATATATCCAATGAGTAGTAACAACTATTGTACCAGGACATTCTGAGTATTCTGTTTACTACAGTAGTCAGTGAAAATACTAAAATTTCAGAAACTTACGAGTGTCCATAATAACTCATGCGAACGTGACACCCATGGAACCGTCATTTTAGGGATTTTTGTCACTAAATTTTCAATATAGCTATTTTCAAACCTCTGCTCATGAACAGTGTCACTGTGATTTTCTTAATGTGTCCATAGGTGATTTTGCACACCAACTGCGCTTTGTGTGCTAGATGAGCGTAAACACATTTGGGGCAAGATGCAAAAATGAAAGCTGTACTACCTATAAGAAGGTGTGGTAAAAAGACAACGTTTAAAATCTGGAGTTAAAATATTGAGAATTGACAAACTTATGAGCGTGCGCAGTATATTGCATAATGGCCTGCTCAAAACAGTCATTTTTAGAATGTTTCACTAAAGTTTAACATAGTCATTTTAAGACTTGTTTCATGAACAGTGACACTGTTATTTTCTTCATGTGTCCCATACAGTGATTTCTCTACACTAACCGCGTACATTGCACACTACATGGGCAGAAACACGCTTTGTGTGAGACATGTAAAAATGACAGCTATGTACTCATAAGGAGGTGTGGAAATGACAATGTTGAAAATCTGGAGTGAAATATTGAAATTCACAAAGTTACTAGCCGCATGGTGAACTCGCAACACATGTTCATAAAACAGTCAGTTTTAGAATTTTTTACCAAATTTTCTAAATAGGCTTTTTGAGACTACACCTATGAATACTGGCAGTGTCATTTCATTAATCAGTGCAGAAATGTGGATTTCAGCGGACTGCAAAATCACCCTTCGGGCCACTCAACGCTGACATGTGCAAGAATTCGCGAGCAGGGTCCCAAACCCCATGTTAATGTGTACAAATTCAAAAATGCCTGAGATATGCAACAAAGTCGAAAAAAAAACTATCTATCCCATTATACAGCTTGCCAGCATTTCTCAGTTCGTGGTCAGCTATGAAGAGTCCAGGCGCTCTTCCGGTTTCATCGATGATCGCTGCGCCAGCCTCGACGGTAAGTATGGGGGATGTGGGGAGGCAGCACAGTGGGTGGGTGTGGGTTCTGGGGGGGCAGGGAGACTGTGAGGGACCGTTTTTTGATTTACAGTTTTTTTTTGGGTTTAAAAGACGACGCCAAAGGTTTGCCACGGTGGGGTGGGCTCCCAGTGTGGCAGCTAGGAAAACTGTTTGGGGGGCTGGAGTTGACGGGGCATTGGTACCCCCATCATCCATAACAAGCTTTCCCATGCTGGGGTGTGCTCCCAGCGTGGCTCCGTGTACTGGGGGGGTGAACAGTGGAGCTGATGGGGGATTGTCCTGACTACAGCCTGTTGCAGCCCTGCTGCAATTTGTCCAGTGTTGTTCCAGACCCTGGAATGGTCTGAATAATCCCAACTCATCTTTTACATCTGTGTGAGTGATGTTTACACCTGTTCTATTTTTTGACCAACATTTCTTGGTTCTGAAAAGAATCTTTGTTTGCACTTAGCTATTTGTTCAAGCAGTCTGACATTCTTAGAGGACTTTGAGGATTGCATCTTGAAGGTCTCCCAGGAAATGACAATTGCCAGCATGCGAGAAGTGCACACCATCAGGTAGGTATATCCAATCATAAGAATACTTAATTTTGGGGTGACGTATGGTGTACATTCCATGCATGCATAGAAAAGCAGATATTTGTATGTTGACTTTTCTGCGAGCTCTGCCAGTCTGATGCATATGATGTTCTGCTTGCCAGACCCTACGCTCTGTAATATCCCAAAAAAATATTATACAGGCAGGCAACATACTCATAATAGAAGCAAGGTCCAATTTTGCCTCTGTAACTAAATCTACCCAGCGTTTCATGCCCAAATCATTGCCTCTGAGATGCATTAGCAGTATGTCAGGATGAGGCTGAGTTCTCAAAAGTCTGTGCTTGGTTGGCATAAAATGTTCCCATCTCATGCCACCCATACCAAACCATCTTACATAGCAATCTGGGAGCTGCAGGTCCCTCCCAAAATTACTATGAACAGCATACTCAGATGCTCGTCTCACAATACTGCTTCCAACTATCCACAAAGTCCTTTTGCAATTTTCTGCCATTCTAAGTTTTTACACTCAGAAGTGTACAGAGAGCTACCAAAAAAGTCAGTGTTCACCTTGCAGTGCCTAGGCAGTAGTGAAAGTAAGACTGATATTTTCCTTCCTTATTTCAAGCCAGCTTCACTGGGCTGATTCATAACACACAAATGAAAAAAAAAAACATTGGGTACTGCTCTGGCTTCATTAACCAATGTAGGGCATGCACTGGCTATTACTATACTTCTGCTCCAGCTAAAATGTGCAAACATCGAGAGGTGGGAGAAATGCATCCTTTTCATAGGCAGTTTTAAACAATTACAACTGCAGAAACATGTCTGATTGGTTCCCTTTTCTGTTAGGGGTCCATGTGCACCTTCCTATCTCCCTCTATTTGCAGCTGTGTCTATACAAGTTAGTACTAAAATGCTATCTGACTTTAAACTGTTTTCTCTAAATAATGCAGCATGTTAGATGAAAACAACTAACATAATGAAATTGAGCAGTTAAAGACGTTTTGATTAATAGTATTAACATGTTGCTAACAGTTTTTATCATACTAGAAAAATGATTTATAAAATATACTGTACTTACAGTTATGAAAGTGCTGTCTCTCAGTTATAACTAAGATGGCTGCTGTTGACTTCTTCTTCAGTGTTGTCCATCTCTGATTGGTTGTCTCAGATGGCCTAACAAATCTTGCATTACATTGGTAGAACCAGCTGTCAGTCAAACGCATTCAGATCTCATTTGATAATGAATGTATTTGCCACTCCCAAGTGTAAAATCTGCAATGCTTTCGAACGCACGAAAGTAATTTTGCGACACTTTCGCACTTCTACAGTATTTTTTTGCGATACTTTCGAATGCACGAAACTAATTTTGTGACACTTTCAAACTTCGACATTACTTTTCATCATACTGTCAAATGCACGAAAGCACAATTTGCGACACTGTCGAATGCACGACAGTACTATTTGTGACACTGTTGTGCATTCAACAGTAATTTTCCAAAAGTGTCTATTTTTTGCTACAATTTCAGCCTTTATGTAAAAATAGCAAAATTTTCTATAATAAACACATGTATGTGCTCTGTAGGTATTTGGAAGTCAGTGAACTGCAAATATTGAACATTTTCAAACTTACGAGTGTGCGTAGGAACTGCGCAACACACACTCGTGAAACAGTCATTTGTAGGAATTTTTGCACCAAATTTTCAATATAGGAATTTTAAGACCTCTGGTAATGAACAATGTCACTGTAACTTTCTTAATGTGTCCCATACAGTGATTTTACACACCAACTGCGACATTACGCGCTACATGGGAGTAAACACATTTTGGATGAGATGTGAAAAATGACAGCTGTACTACTCATAAGGAGGTGTGGTAAAAAGAAAATGTTGAAAATCTGGAGTTAAAATATTGAAAATTCGCAAACTTACGAGCATGCGTAGGAACTGTACTACGCAGGTTCGTAAAACAGTCATTTTTAGGAATTCTTCCACCAAATTTTCAACATACTCATTTTAAGACCCCTACTCATGAATAATGTCACTGTGATTTTCTTAATTTGTCCCATACAGTGATTTCGCACACCGACTGCGGCATTGTGTGTTACATGGGCGGAAAATGATTTGGGGGAGATGTGAAAAATGACAGCTATAATGCTCATAAGGAGGTGTGGTAAAAAGACAATGTTGAGAATCTGGAGTGAAAATATTGAAAATTCGCAAACTTACGAGCATGCGTAGGAACTGCACTACGCAGGCTCGTAAAACAGTCATTTTTAGGATTTTTTTCCACCAAATTTTCAGCATACTCATTTTAAGACCTCTGCTCATGAACAGTGTCACTGTGATTTTCTTAATGTGACACATACAGTGATTTCGCACAACGATTGCGCCTTTGTGCGCTACATGGGTGAAAAACATTTTGGGTGAGATGTGGAAAATGACAGTTGTATTGCTCATAAGGAGGTGTGGTAAAATGACAATGTTGAAAATCTAGGGTGAAAATATTGAAAATTTGCGAAGCTACGATTGTGCATAGGAACTGCGCAACAATCACTAATAAAACAGTAATTTTTAGTAATTTTTCCACCAAATTTTCAGCATACAGTTTTTGAGACCCACCTTATGAATACTGGCAGTGTCGTTTCATTAATCAGTGCAGTTAGGTGATTTCATGCAGTGACAGCAAAATCACCCTTCATGACCAAGTAACACCATGACAGTGCAAGAAATCATGAGGACGGGTCCCAAAACCCCCATGTTGAACATTTGGTGCAAAAATTCCAAAAAATGCCTGAGATATGCAACAAAGTTTAAACAACCCTATCTATCCCATTATACAGATTACCGGCATTTCCTCAGTTCACGGTCGCTTTGAAGAGTGCAGGCATGTTTCCGGTCCACAGAAGTTCTGTCACACAGACTCAGAGGTAAGGCATGGGGTGAGGGGTGTGGGAGGCAGGGTACGCGAGGGTGGGGCACAGGTTTGGAGGGGGCAGGGAGACTGTAAAGGACCATTTTTTTCTTTACAGAGTTTGTGTTTGTTTTAAAAGACGACGTGGGACATTTGACACGCTGGGGTGTGCTCACAGTGTGGCAGCTGGAAACACTGTTTGGGGAACTGGAGCTGACGGGGGATTGGGCACCCCCATTGGCCATAACAAGCTTTGCCATGCTGGGGTGGGCTCCCAGCATGGCACCTTGTACTAGGTGGGAGGGACAATGGAGCCGACGGGCGATTGGTCACCTCATTGGCTATACCATGAGTTGCCACGCTGGGGTGGACACCCACCATGACATGTCCAACTCTGTTTTGGGGGGCTGGGGAGTGCAGCACAGCTGATGGGGGATTGGCCACCCCATCAGCTATACAGTGTGGGGCGGCGAGCACAGCAGTGTGTGTGTGTGTGTGTGTGTGTGTGTGTGTGTGTGTAGGGGGAGCACACATGAGCAGGTGATATGTTATCGCTGCTCACTGAAGTGTAGCTCCCCCTTTCAACTGTACTACACTGCATTTGTGAGCTGTCATAGACAGCTTCAGCAGCCATTGGAGAACTAGGGACGCACCTGCAAACACATTGACTGAATTGGAAGACGGCAGCCACACCTCCAAAAACTCTGATGATGTCACTATGTTTCTTGCACATACATGCAAGCAACATAAAAACAAATCAACAACCATGTGAAAAATGACTGTTGTGCAATAGCAAAAATGTTGTAGTTAAATGACAACCTGAAAATGTCACATGTAAATATTAAAAACTGAAGTAACTTGAAGTAAGTGTACAAAGTTTAATGATGAATGTGTCAGTAATTCACAGAGCAATTACCAATAAAGTAATTATGTTGCAGAACTGTCACAGAGAAATAAAAAAAAATTAAAAAGATTCTATGTGACAATATCATGCTACACAATGTGACTGAAATGAAATACAATTGTACCTATTAAATTACTTCTGTGATAAAAAGATTTAAAATTCAATTTTTAAATTTATGTGATACTTAACTCACAATTCTGTCAATGCACAGTGTAATAAGATATGTACAGAGGCATATTGTAACACTGTTTTTTTTCTCTGTCTTTCATACAGGTGCCTGATACTTCTGTAAGATTGCTTACTGCCACTGTGAACCATAATGGCAAAACATGCCAACTAAATACAGATGCACATGTATAGGAAAATGAGAGAGGTATAATAGTACTGCACTGTTGTATAAGGGTGAAAAACAAAACAGTAAAGTAACATCACAAAATAAACATACACAGACCTTTACTGCAACAGTGAGCCCTACAGCAACTCACTGCACAGCAAAAGCAAATGCTTCAACAGCAAAGAAAAAAGGGGTACCTCTACAAAAGTTGAGTAGATCTCTCAGACGAAACACAACTATTGTGAGTGCAACCATCAACAAACCTCCAAAACAACACCATAGACTCACACCTGCTGATTTGCAACTGAGAAAGAAAAAGTATTTCCGATCACTAGCAAGTAAAGCTAAGATTGAAAGACTTATTGCTGCTGTGATGAGACACCCACAAAAAGACTAAGAGTCATCTGTCTCTGATGAAGTTGCGTCTCAAAGTGCGCACTTTTGTCAACAGAGCAGTGTTTGTACTGCAGCGCTTGTGGCGTAAGATGTCTCATGTGCTTGAACAATTCAGGAAAGTTGTGTATGACATTAAAAAAAGGCTACAACAGTATCCTTTTTTGACTGTTGACAACTTCTGTGATGTTTTCACAGGTCAGTGGATGCACACACAGCACTCAGAGGCATATTTTGGGAAGAATCTTATGATTCCATGAAAAAAGAACACAAGTTCACCATTGATGAGTATGGCAAACTAGTAAATGTCCTCAGTATCTGTGATGACAATGCAATGGATACAGATGATGACTGTGATTCAACCACAGTTTTCAATAAACGGCACTGTCTGGCATGGGCATGTGATGATACCTGCAACCGTAGGCAATCGTCATTTGAAAAAGTTGAACAGTTTGTCACCCTATTTGTGATAACAGATCGCAAAGACAGATATAAACTGTTTAACACAATTGACCATTGTGAGATTTGTCCACATATTGGACTCATGGGTCACTCACTAGCATGTCTCGATAGTGGTGTTTGTGATAGTATTTTTCACAACATGCGGATGCCTGGAGTACATCAAACAGGCATGCGAAATTTTGTATACAGAGTATATGAAGTACGGCAAGCTGTACATCAGTACACTTGTTTAAATGACTTATTGCAGTCAGGTGACATGCAGGGTGCCATCACATTTCTCAAAAAACTGCAACACATAACTTCTGTACCAGACACAACAATTTCTCAGTTTAACACTTCTGCAGAAACATCTGTTTCAGTCTTAGAAAGTGACATACTGAGACAGTACGGCAAAGAAATTGCTAAGTTTGAGCTGGCAAAGTCTCAGAAGTTTGACTCTATGTGTCTCATGCGACCAGTTGTGCTACACAAAACAAACAGTCACAGTCAACCTAGAAACCTTGTCACCATACAATGACATGTGGTTCCGTCTCTCAGCATTCTTGCTGCTGAAATCTGACTTTCACTTACAAGACACCATTGTGCTATGCAAACACTGTTTCTCCAACCTGAAGTCTAACATTTTGCCAGCAAGGTCACTGCTGAATAATATGGAGGCAGATGTTACACCAAGTGAGATTTCAACATTGAATATGTTTGAATGCATTCTAATTCAGACAATGAAACCATTCCAAACCATTCTACGTCTGAACACAAAAACACGGAACATTCCACAGAAAGAGCTTGTTAGATCTCTGAAGGGTTCCGTGATGTATCTACCACTTCCTCTACAGAAACATGTTCAAGCAATCTCAACAGAAAATAGTTTGGTGATTCTTGTTAATGGTGTTCCAACAAAGGCCAAGGTCATCTGGCAAGATGTTGTCAATGTGCAAAAGGTTAAGCTTGCTCTTACTTATTTAAAGAGTAACAATCCCTTTTATACAGACCTTGATACAGATCAGATGGCCAGTGTCTCTGTCCAACATGATCTATTAGAAAAACATAAACCAATCATTGAGAAGGTCAGTGAACAGACAAGTGACAATGTGTATGAACAGTACACAATTTACCCACTACATGGCAGAGATCCGGTAGGAGACAACATTGATCTCTATCAAATGAAGCAGGTGGAAGGTGAGCCTGTCAGCATTTGGGAGGCAACACTAGAAGCACGCTGTTTCCCAGACCTATTTCCAAAAGGGTCAGGTGGACATCTAGATGAAAGAGAAGTGCGTGTACAGGGTGCTGAGTACCGCACTAGCCGTTTGCTCAGCAAAGATGGCAAATTCAGATGTAACATACAGTACCTGTTCCATCTCCTCTGGGAGAGGAACTTAGCATTCTGTCTGCATCTATAGCACATACTATTCATCTCACAAGTCCACTAGATGGAATAACAGCTGCTCAATTTCTAGAGAAATTAAAGCAGAAAGATGAAAATGTGCAAGTGAATCTGTCTTCCATACTTTCAAGTCTTCTTGGCACCATAGAATATTGGTATCGCAGACACTCTGAAGTGATGACAATGCTGCGAGAGTATGGTGCAGCCACATGGTTTGTCACACTTACTTGTGCTGAATATACCTGGGACGAGCTCATTGAACTGTTGACGTGGGCAAATTCTGATGTTGACGTCATTTCATCAATGACTGTCGGAGGAATGTGTTCACTTGATCCTGTGTCTGTCACAAGACATTTTCACAAGCGGTTCCATGACATTCTGACTTTCATCTTGTCAAAGGACAATCCACCTCTTGGTATTGTGGAACCAACTTTTGGAGGACAGAATATCAAGCATGGGGGTGCACCTCATATCCATATGTTATTGTGGATCAAGGATGCTCCACCCATTGGTGAACATGAAGCAGCAGAAGTGCTAGCATTCATCAAGAAATATATCACTTGTCACATTCCAGACGAGTATGACAGTCCTACACTATGGAAGTTGGTACAAAAGTTCCAACGACATATTTGTGCAAAATACTGCTGGCGAGTAGTAAAGAACAAATCTAATTGGTACACATGATGTTGCTTTGGATTTCCTAGACAAGTTTGTCAGGATGGTGCCATGAATGACCTTTTCTCAGCAATGCAACACCACTTGAAGGCAAACTCAACCAAGAGGGTATACGAGTTACCCAGAGATGAGAAAGAGGTGTACATAAATGACTACAACCCTACTCTTCTCCTAATGTGGCAAGCCAACATAGATTTTCAGTTTGTGGCTGATAACTCACTGTCCCTGGTGTGGTACGTCACTTCATACATAACCAAACATGAGCAGACTAGCTTGCAAGATCTTTGGGAAGATATTGCCAGTTCAAGCAGAAGCCTGACGTCTCAGCTCTGGTCATTGGGCTTGAAGACTCTTTCACACAGAGAATGTGGAGCTTATGAAGCCAGTGACCGTTTAATGGGTACACATCTGTACGGGAAGTCTGATGCTGTACGGTTTCTCAGTGTAAACTACAAAGAGAAACGCAAACATATACTGATTCCTCATGCCGAAATTGAGGAGCTCGCTGCCAATTGACATTCTTCAAAACATATCTTGAAGAATAACCTGATAGACACATACTACCCCCATAGACACAATGACATGAATGATATGTGTCTCTTTCAGGTGGCTAAGGGGTATGACTACAAGGCAGATGAATCACCTGACTCAACACGCCAGATTTAGAAGGTGAATGGAGTAGATGGGTGTCTCGTAAAGAGACACAAGCCATGGCTCATAGACCACTGTAAATTGCATCTAGGCACATCAGAGAGCAGAGAACATTACTACTTCACTCTCCTAGTCCTATTTTGACCCTGGAGGAGTGAGTCTGAATTAAAAGGTGACTGTGACACATTCAAAGAACAGTTCAATCTCAGTTATGAGACTTTTAAAACTGAATACTCAGAGACATACATACATACAGAGACTAGAGGCTGAGAAAGAACAGCTTGAGAAGGCAGAGAAGCAGCTTCAGGAAGACACTCCTGTTAGTTCACAAGACAACCTTGATCCAGAAGGACAAGCTGTTCTAGGTGAACCTCTGCCCTTAAATGTCCCAGAACTGTGAATGTCAGAAATTGAGACAGCCATGGAACATGGCACACACTCCACTGTCAACTCAGCTGACTTGAGAGAAAGAATAAATCAGCAGCAGCATACAGTTCACTCTCAAGTAGTTGAAGCTGTCCGACATGGCCTACAACAGAAACAAAACAATGTGACTGTCATGACTATAAGCCACTACTGATCTTTGTTAGCGGTTCAGCTGGCACAGGAAAGAGTTTCCTTATTGAAGTCATCACTGCTGAAGTACGGAGCCTGACAGGGTCTTCAATGTCTGTTGCTGTTACTGCTCCCACAGGACTAGCAGCATACAACATTGGTGGAGTTACATTACACCATCTCTTTATGTTGCCAGTGGAACATGGGAGAACTGGAGAGTATCGTAAACTGTCATTTGAGGTTGCATCTCAGCTCCGTTCCATGTTCACAAAGATGAAGTTACTCATCATTGATGAAATCAGCATGGTATCCAATGTAATGCTTGCCTGTATTCATCTATGTCTACAGCAGATCTTAGGTACTGACGATGGAGTGCCATTTGATGGCAAAAGTATAGTTGTGTTTGGAGACCTTTTACAGCTTGCACCAGTCAATGCAGAGCATGTATTTACAACTCTAACTGCCAAACAAGCTAAGAATATCCTCGGTTGCATTGCAGGCTATAACATATGGGAATTATTTACCTATGTTGAGTTGTCTGAGAACATGCGCCAAAGTGGTGATCTAGCTTACAAATCACTTTTAGATGAAGTTTGTACAGGTTCTCTATCACCAGAACATGTTTGTATGTTAAACGATCACAGAATCACAGTAGATACTGCATTCATAGAAACAGCATGTAATGTCTTCAGCAATGTATACTCTACAGGGACACACATAATGTGTCTTATGCCACGACTAAAGAAATGCACTGAGTTCAACAATCTAATGCTGCAGAGAGAAAACCAAGAGATTCTAACTCTGCATGCTGTTGATACAGTTGATGGTGTTTTTCTTAGTTGAAACCTAGTGGCAAAGATGACTGAATGACTAAGTGAACTCAGGTCAGATGTTTCACGCACAGCTGGCCTAGAAGCTGTTCTCACAGTCTGCAAGAATGCACGTATCATGCTGCAACGTAATCTAGATGTAGAACGAGGCATGGTAAATGGTGCTATGGGAAACATCACTGCCTTTGTCTACAATGTCCAGAAGACATATATCGAGACACTTGTAGTTCACTTTGACAACATGGAACAGTCTGTACACATACAATGCACCTGTGTAAAATTCCAGGTTTTTAAGGATATCTATGTAAACAGGAAACAGTTTCCACTATGTGTTGCATATGCTGTATCCATTCACAAATCTCAGGGCTTGAGTTTGGATTCAGCAATGGTGGACATAGGTACAGACATTTTCAAGGATGGCATGAGCTACGTGGCACTTTCACGTGTCCGCAGCCTTTCTGGTTTGCACATTATTACTCTAGCACCTCAGAAAATACGAGCTGATAAGTGATGTATTCTTGAGTACAACAGGTTACATACTCTACATCAGCCACAAATGTCTTTAATACCACTGCCTACATATCTGGCTGTCTCACATCATTCAGTCACATCTACAGGTATCAACAAACAACGACAAGCTTCCAGAAGTGATTCAATTCAAAAAGAGTTCAACAAAGGTCACAACTTCAAGTAAACATTCACAGCCAGCAATTCCGGCAGAAATCAGTTGGTGTAGCTCCTGTACCAGTCTTTGACAACAGCACTAGAGTGAACTGCTATGCTAACTCAGCTATGCAAGTTTTTCTACACATGCCACACTTTGTGCGGGCAATATCTGCTTCAAAAGACAGTACCCTATCAAATGCTTTGAAGCAGATTGTCAACATGACTTCTGACCAGTCTAACAATGTACAGTCACTAAAACCACTACGACAGGTGTTAGGTACATATGATGGATGTAGTGCACTTGCTGCTGACATACAGCAAGACACTAGTGAGTTTATGATGACTGTCATAAACAACCTGGATGAAGACGGCACCCCAATGCAGCACTACTTCACAGTAACATATGTAACAAAATATGTATGTGTTTCATGTGGCTATTCACAGCGTGAAACCACAGAAGACATGCTGTGATTACTCTCTTTGTCCCTCAAACCAAAAGTGTCAAATTTTGACAGCTATCTACCAATGCTCAATGTGGGCATGCCTGTCCAAGGTGTGGAGGCAGATGCACTCAGTCCATACGTCTCAGGAGTTCATCTCAATATCTGTTGCTTATCTTGCACAGGTTTGACTTCAACGGGCTCAGAGTTGATACTCCTATCACAGATTACACAGCTGGTAGAATAGTCTTCAACCAATCAGTGTTTGACACTCACAGTATAATCTATCACCATGGCCAATCCATGCATTATGGCCATTACACCTGTTTACTAAGGTACAGAAGTGGATGGGTAGAGTGTGATGATTCTACAAGCAGTTTTAAACAGAGACTGCCACGACACTTAAAAAATGCATATCTTCTAATACTGAAGAATTATGATGACCTTCATATTTCAGAAGAATAGGACACAACATGTTGAGGTTTTAAAATGACTACTTTGTGACAGAAACATTCATAGGTCAGTACAATTGTCTCTAATCTACGACTCTGAATAAACCATAGCATTTCAACAAAATGCTATTGTGACAGATACATTCCATGCACTGCGACATCTAAGATCTTGTGTGGATCAGTGACTACATGGAAATTGTTGTAGTGGCTTCAATCGGCACCAACAATATTCACAGTCACTAGAGAAACCATGCTTAATGTCTATCAAAGATTGTACATCTCAAAACTGAGGTCTTACTGCTGTCCTCTTCTGTACATATTTTTCATTGTTAATGTATCATACTCATGCATAACTACAACTTCCTATCAGTTTTAAACTGTTACTCTTTGCAAATAAAGATAAGTTCTCAGTTATCATTGTAAATAACTGAGCAACACTTCTACCAATCACCAAACATTGCACTCTGTCACAAGTTGTCTATCAACACTTGTATTTGTCTATGACTCTTGCCATGTAGACAACATCATTCGTTCACCATGCAACAGTGTAGAACTATCCCACCTTCATTTGTAATACTGAAACTGTACATATGTAGAAATAACAGCCTTTATCGATAATGCAAGAAGCTGAATTATGCAACTGTAAATACCAAACAATTGTATTATATTATTAACTGACTTTGCCATGTCTTTGTAATTACTTGTACATAATATTTACATTTTTATTCAACTTGACATTGTTACTAATTACTTTAATACTTGTACTAAAAGTATTAGTATAAGACTAAAGTACAAATGAATGTTTAACATATGATACATCACTATACTGATTACATCTAATTAACCATTTCTTTGATCAAAAATGCATACCATACACAGTTTTTTAATTTGCTAGTTAATAATCAACATATAATCCAATGTAGCAATTGAAAAAATGTTTTTTCCTGTAAGAATATTCAATTTTTTGTGTACTTGTCATATAAGTAATTCTAACCTATGTAAAAATGTTGAGAATTGTAAATCAGCACTGTTACTGATCACAACGCACTGCATACCTGTTCCTGACAATATTTATGATCGCCTCAATTGAGGGGTCGGGTGGGAATTTTCCATTTGCACTTAGTCAGTGACATATCATTAAATTCCAGTAATCAAATGTCACTGAAGTAACATTTTTTTATATTCTATTACTTTAACAATTAGCATATGTTTTTTTGCCCACCCCAGGAACATCCACATTAGCAGTCACACAATAACAATGAAACACTTCTGTCTCATGTGTGTAATCACTGTTTACAAGCTACTGACATACCCTTATTAACATAGCACACAAGTATATAATGAAGCGCCACAGGTTCAGCTTGAGTATCAGAAGTTCAGGAGGAATGTCAGAAAGCATTTCTTAACATAAAGAGTAGTGAACACTGAAACATCACTGGTAACACAGAACACCTAATTAAAGACAGTGATCACCTAGTAAGGAAGCAGATATATGCATACAAGGCAGATAACAAGTCTGACAGGAAAAGATGACACAACACTGCAATGATAGCAAATACCTAACCTCAATATGTGTACCATGTAAAACTATCACAATAAATTTAACAAATTACCTCCTTATGCTACCTTTTTCTATAGTTTCTTATAATATCACATACTTGCTCCAATTCATATAATCCAGTTGCTATTATTCTTACACATTTACATATATGACAAGCAATGATTACACACATACAAAGATTGTATTGTGAGACTGCTTCTGTAAACAAAATTACAGTCTTGATTGGCCCTTTTCTCAGTTTAACAAATTGGCAATACATTTTTTTTTAAAGCATAAGCACCTGTGTCGAGTCTTTATCATCTTGATTACTATATTACTGTTTGTTATTATTTGTAGGAATGTTTGACAAAGGAAGTGTGAGGGGGTGTCTATGTAGTTTAGGTGTGTTTTTTTGTGGGGATGTAGAATGGGGAGAGAGAAGTGGTGGGGAAAGGGGGGTTGGAGGGAGCCCATGTATACAATACCAGTGGATGGCTGCAACATACAAAGTTATAGGACTACTACTAGAACCCCGTCTCCTCACACAGGAAGAATATGGGGTGCTGTGCTGTAATGAGTGCTGCTTATGCATGAAAGTAATTCTAAATGGGTAATCCACCAATGAAAATTATTTCCTTGCCTGTTAATCAATCAAGGATCTTAACTCACTTAAAACAAAGGGTGCTGGGAGTAACATTTCACCAGAAAACCCACTTGAGGGTTAAACATCTCCTACAACTGTGGCAGCACTGGGTAGGGCACATATTTGAACTGGAAATGGACTCTAAAAGAGCTGAAGTTGTGATCTTAATAGCTAGAGCAACTCCTTTCCAACTACTCACAGAACTAAGGAAGTCTGAAGGAGAGATATGTCATTGTTAAGGACCTCCTTTACAAAAAGTGAGATAGTACTGTCAACCATGAAGGCCCCTAACCAAGAAGATCCACACTTCTTTGTGGAGTTAATGGATACCCTGGCACAAACAGCCATTAAACAGATCCAGGAGACTCTAAACTTAAGACCCATGGACAATATTGAATTCGCCCACTAAGAATTATAGATTTTTTATTTCCTGACCTCCTGGATATAATACAGCACAGTGGCCTGGAGGGGTTCAAAGTGAGTACTTCAGCCCTAACATTGAATTTCCTCACTTTTGTCACTGTGGTACAACCCTAACTAATGTACTAAACAGGTGTATGGGTCTTGATTCTGTATCCCAAATTTCAGGCAAATCCGTTGAACGGTTGCAAAGTTATTAAGGTTCAAAATATTGCATTAAACATGTAAATAGCTCCTCAACCCTAACTATGGTACGGTGTTTTTCAAATCTCTGGAAAAGGTACTTTAGCAAAGTAGTGTCAAACTCACAAAAGTGTCAAAAATGTTTGCAAAACCTTTCACAAATTGTGACAGTAGTTTTCTAGGCTGTGGGAAAATGGCAGAATTATTTGGCACCCTGATGCAAAAGAACGCTTTGGTGCTTTGTCCTAAAATTTGGAGAGAACACTGCCAACCTCTCATATATGTGCCTTTCAGTGTTGTGTTGCACATTGGGGTCATCAGCCCTAACTGACACCCCATCACATGTGGAAAGAAGCTGAGGAATAGGAGAATGGGGTGACAGTTAGGACTGATGACCCCAGTGCGCACCCAGATTCCAGTTGGGGGGTGGGCTGGAGGGGTACAAAGGGGTTTTCAACCCTAATATCGAATTTCCTTGCTTATTTTGCTGTGGAACAACCCTAACTGATGCATTAAATGGAGTTTTTTGCCTCTAATTTTCTTTCTTTTTGAGAATGATAATGAGAAATAGTGAATGTAATGTGGCTACGGGAGCACGGGGCCCTTCGGGCCACGTGCTCCCCCACGTGATGTCTTGTCACATAGTAACATTGTGCCCGCAAATGCAAATCGTAATGTGCATGGTGACACAAAGTAAAACAGAAAGAGAAACAGTACTGTAGACAGAAATGTTAAAAACAACAGAAACACAAACGCAAATGAAAACGCAAAGGGTAACGCACATGGTGGCATAAACGTGAACGGTAAGTGAAACAGGTACGAAACCGCAAGCAGAAACAGTAATGGTAACAGTAACATAAGCACACAGGCTGGTTTTCCCCAAAAGCTGTATAGAGAAAGACAGTGAGTACAAAGAATGTGCAAAATAATGACTCTCGGAACACAAAAATGAGGACTTGGAATAGTAAATTGCTTATATCTCAGTAACCGTAGGGCACAGAAAAAAATTTAAAAGTCTTATGAATTATCACTGTCCTGGCTAAGGGAGCTAAGAAATTTTTCAACAAAAAGTCCGTAACTCGCACCGTTTTCGAGATACGGCCCTGAAAGGCGTGGTGAACGCCGTAATGTTATCCTATGGAAATAAAACAGAAGTTTGGACTGCCATAACTTTGCCTCCCTGTAATATATTTTCACCAAGCCACTGAAAGGCACATCTGTCATATGTTGGCTGTGTTCCCTGCAAATTTCAGCCCAAAAGACCAAACCGTTATTTTGCAGCAGGGCGCCAAACGATTGCTGCAATGCGTCGTATGCCGTAATGTTATCCTATGGGAAAAGGCGTCAACTTTGCAGTACCATAACTTTGCCGCCATGTAATATTTTTTCAACAAAACACTGAAAGACACATCTGTGATATGTTGGTTGCATTCCCTCTGAATTTCAGCCCAAAACTCCAAACCGTTCTTTTGCAGCAGAGTGCCAAAGAATTACTGTTATTTTGGGCATAGTGTCGCAAAGTAGTGTCGTGATTTGCGAAAGCTTTCGCAAAAAATTTGTGACACTTTCATGAGTTTGACACTACTTTGTGAAAGTACTTTTTCCAGAAATCTGAAAAACATATTTCTGGGGTGTTTACCCAAAATAAAGACATGGCTAGCATCCTCAGGGCCCGACTAGGTGAATACAAAAATAATTAGGTTGTAGAGGGTCTCAATTTTAAATGCCAAACATTTTTCTGATCACTAACTGAAAACAAAATGGCAGATTTGCAACAGTAACAGGGCCATTTGCGACAGTAAAAAGTGCATTTGCGACACCGTCGAACTTTTTGTTAACTTTTCCTATTGACTTATAATGGGAAATTGTTTTTTGAATAACTTTTGAACCGTTTAATATTTTTTCATGAAATCTTCAAAAGGTACATCATGGACCCTGGCTGCACGTTCCCTGAAGATTTCAGGCCAGTCGCGCAAACTGTGTGACCTGTAGGCGCGACCGTAGAATTCCAGAAAAGGAGTAAACGCATGCGCAGATCATGCTTAGTAACTCCGCAGCTGTATATCTGACTGGTACAAACCTTGGCAGATCTCAAGGCCTATGGTTCTTGATCATGTATTCCAAATTTCAGGTAAATCTGTCAAATGGTTGCAAAGTTATTAAGGTGCAAAATTTTGGGTTTAACATGTAAATGGCTCCTCAACCTAACTATGGTAGCACTACTGTATACTATATATATATATATATATATATATATATATATATATATATATATATATATACCATTCTTATTGTTACTCTTAGAAGAACAACTACTCCAAAGGATTTATCTCTGTTCTGGGCATGACAGGTCTCTGGGGCAAATGAATGATGAAAAATAAAATAATTTTAGACAGTAATCAATGGGTGTTTGGAGAGAAGGGCTGAATATTTTCTACCACCACCCGTTTTAAATATGTGCATGATTTCAAAAATGAAAATGCTATTTGTAAAGGTTGTTGCCTGAATTTGTTGTTGGGAGGACTCTTTTGCCCATCATTTAATAGCTAAAATCCACGTGACATCCATCCATCCATCTATCTATCTATCTATCTATCATCGCACCAGCCCAGTTCTGCACCCAAAATCAAATATTATATTATTAAAATGTGGGCAATATTTCTGTTATTTCACAGTCTTAAAATATATATTTTAGCATGTTGCAATAAAAAGACGTGGTAGGTCTTGTTTTATTTTAGAAATGGAAATAACATGCCTTTGTATTCCTTTGTTTTGTACATAACTATTGTCGGTGACATATTTTTTGAAAATATTTATAATGACAAAAGTGAGGTCCCTTGTGTTGTGCTTCTTCCAATCAGCAAGCCAGCAAGGGGACCAGAAGTGTGAAATGATTTTTTCCCTAAAATAAGATCCAAATAAAACATCAGTTTCTGTTGTTTAATAAACATCCTCGTGCTGTACTAGAGAGAACATGAAAAACACTGGATAACAGAAAGAACAAACGATGCACATTGTTTGCAAACAGTAATGCATTTTATAAATGAAATAAAAACATTGCAAGGGAAAAATACTTGGCAATGGGTCTGTTTGCATATCTTTGGAGAAGGCATGTATCCTGCTGTCCGATTGCACTTGGCAATAGTTTTTTAGTAGAGGTATGATGACATCTGAGATGGCCCCAAATATAAAGACTGAAAGTCTTATGAAGCCATTAGCACCATTTAAAAGCCTCTTTGCTGAGTGCAATCCTCCCCTCCTGACCTGGCCCTGCTGCTCGCTGGGGCTCTTGATCCAATTTGTTCAGAGTTGGTTAAGTGAAGTTCAGACCCAACATTTGCTTCTAATGTGGTTATGAGACAATCTGCAGTCCCAGACAAAGCTTCCTGCTTCCAGCACAAGAAAGGCATCTTGGGGGAACAAATCACTCATTGAACTGAGAATGTATACCATATGGGAGTATATAATTAATTCTATCTATCTATCTATCTATCTATCTATCTATCTATCTATCTATCATCCATCCAGATATCACACCTACGACACCCACGGAAAATAAACTGGTTATAAAATGGGCATTTCAAACCAAGAAATCTGATTGGCTAATAGCCCATGACAACTGTGCTCTTATTAGAGGATATCATGCCCAACTGGCACTAATATGCCCACTGCAACCGTTTATCACTACCATATCACTGACCTATGGTCACAGTAAAAAAAAAAAAAAAGACAGTGATCTCGAATTTGGTGCAGTAGACCTCCATGGCTGAGGTGGAGAACAGTCCCCCCACACACACACACACACATATGATGAACTACACAGCATTAGGTGATTAAATTCACCTTACAGTAAAACATTATCAAATAAACCAATAAGCTGTGCTACTGCATTAAAGAATGCTGTCAACAGCAAAACCCAGTGATCCACGTGCCACCAGGATCTGTTTTCAAACAATTCACAGACCCAATCCTCCAGTGCCTATTTTATACATGTTTTTAAAGAACAACATTAATTTTATAAAAACTAGAAAAAAGTAATATTACACTTACAACTGCTCCCGATAAAACTGCACAGAATGATAAGCCAGCCCACTTGCAATTTGCAAAGCAGAAATCATTCAGTAAGGTGGTTGAAGAGGTACATGCTCGTGGACATGCCTGCTTCTTTTCATGTCAGTGCCTAACTACCAAACACACAGATAGTCTGTTAAAATAATACATTTACTATTTAAAAATGCAGAAAACCTGAATAAAAGTACAATGGCCTTGTGGATATTAGGGGAGCTGCCTGAAAGTAGCTTCAGAGTGAGACACTTGGTTATGTTCAATACGGCAGCTGCACAGGGACACACTCACTTCTATTCAAGTCATCGACTCATTACCAGACACACAGGATAGTCTGTTAATTAAAATACAGCATTTACTATATAAAAAAGACAGAAACCCTGACTAAAAATAGACTGGCCATGGTGGCCACCTGGATGGCGGGGTTGGGTGGGGGTCCCTGAATTACAAATCATGACTCTCACTCCCTCTTAACTTCAATGGCAGTCATCTCTCTGTTGCTCCCTGAAAAAGACAACCTCTAAAAAGTAGAAATAAATGAATACTGTGGGGAGAGGTGACATGGGGAGAGACAAAAAGACATCACCTTCCCTACCCACAATCTTAAAAAGAGTTTCAAAACCTTCACTAGATGGGCAGTAATAGAGACTATTTTCTTCAGACTAGAAAAAAATAAAAACATTAATCTCACTTTTCAAACTGCACTAATTTTGTCACAGTGTTACAAATTTAGTGCCCATTTTTTGAGTGCAATAACACTCTCTGAGGTGTGTGTTATGTCCTGATAAGAGCATGCCCAGGTGCATAAGGCACTCAACACAAGCACCACGTGCCTTATAACACACCTGGGCGTGCTCTTATCAGGACATAACCCACACATCATCGTCTGTTATTGCTTGCTTAAATCATGTTTTAGATATTCATATTTCGAACATGTTATTTACACTTAGAATCAGAAAATAGAGAACTACTGATCAGATAGAGTTTACAATGGAAAGAAAGGCAGTTTCAATCTGAAACAAGATACAACTAATAATGCATTACCATAAAATAAAATATGGGTAAGTGAGGTGGTATATAATGAATTAAACACATCAAGGGGTCTAACTAGATCATAAAACCATTCTCTCTTTGGGCTTGTGGCCTTATGATCTGGTGGATAGACAGATTGATGGATGGATAGATAGCTAGATAGATAGACAGACAGACAGACAGACAGAGAGATAGATAGATAGATAGATAGATAGATAGATAGATAGATAGATAGATAGATAGATAGATAGACAGACAGACAGGCAGATAGAAAGACAGATAGACACATAAATAGACCTACAGAAGTTGATGGGAGTACGGGACCTTCGGGCCCTGCGCTCCCACCAACCTGTGGAAGTTGGTGGGAGTGTGGGCCCTTCGGGCACTGCACTTCACTTGTAAACATGTGTGTACCATCAACACCCTCCAAATTTCAATGTAAAACACCAAACCATGTCCGAGATATAACATGTAAAAGTTTGAGATTTTTATTCATCAGAGATGCAGAATTTCACACCTGTTAACATTTTACAGGCACAACAACTGAAAACTACATCGATGACACTAAGACAAGGTACCCTATTAATTTCAAGCCACCAGCACTATGCAAAACACTGTCCGCAACAAGCAAATTGTGTCACACAATATGCCCACAAAAAAACATTTCTCCAACACCTAGACACTATAATTCACATCTACTGGACATGACAAGAACAACCTCCAAATTTCAAGTAGAACTACCAAACCATTTCTGAGATATTTAAACTTAAAGATTGGTGAAATTGCCCATCTAATGCATTATAAAATCTGGCCATCTGGTCCCCTCCCTCGCGATGCAAGATCGCGATCAAAGAATCTCACGATCAAAGAAATTGCAGGCTCACGGTCAAAGAATAAAAAATTCTGAAACTCGAGTTCTAGGCCAAATTACATGGAACCACCACCATGACTTGAAAGAACGAAGCCCCCTGAGCAAAACCCACCCTCATGTAATCTGGTTCAGCTTAATCTGGTTCAAGGACAGTTGGCATTCATCTGTATCCCCTTCCCCTGGGTCGTGCCTGAAAATAGACAGGATTTGTCTAGTGCACTTACCCAGTCAACAAAAACTAAAATTAATAAAATACAAAATTTGTGTTCCTAGGCCACACCTAGTCTGAGAAAATGGAATTTTTAAAAGTGCCATCTGTTCGGGCACTTACGATGCAAGAATGCGATCAAAGAATTTGCAGGCTCGTGATCAAAGACTGTTAGCGAGACTCGATCAAAGAATTTAAAACCTTATAAGTCTATTTTTGGACCCTTTTACATCAAACCAAAGGCATGGCTTGATAGAACGAGGCCCCCTGAGTAAAACCCATCCAGGTTTTACTTCAGGAGTGACCCCTGAGGTGAGATATTTGAATTTTTAGGTCTGAAAAGCAAAAACAAGATGACGGACCTCGCGGTCAAAGAATTCTCGGGGGACAAAGATTCTTGAACCATGAGGCTGCAAATTCTTTGATCACCAGGTGGGACCAGATGGCCAGAACCCCATTCTTTGTTCACAAAACAATATAAATGTTCCCATTGACTTATAATGGGAACTTAAAAGTGCCATAACTTTTGAATGCCTTAATATCTTTTCACCAAATGAAAAGCGGCATATTTGGGCAGTCAAGCTCTTTCAGATGAGCCATCTCGTAGCATGGCAGACTACACAAAGGCTGCACAGGGCCACAGACAAAATCTCAAAACCTGCCTCCAAAACTGGATCATTTTGCATTTTTCAGTGTTCTCTTGTGCAAAGATCGTAAGTCTGACCACAATATAATTTGGCAGATCAAGAGATCTGCCATGCCCCACCATGCATACCAAATTGCAGGCAAATCCATTGAACGGGTCCAAAGTTATTAACGCACAAAATTTTTACTTTAACATTGAAGTGCCTTCTTAACCCTAAATATAGTGGCGCGACCGCGCCGCTATTACATATATATATATATATATACACATACAGACACACACACACACACAATGAGGTGGGTGCAATATCAGTGTGATAACCTCAGTCTCAGTTATGGTGGTTATTGATGACATCACTAGAGTTAAGATAAATGCCTTTTATACAGTACATACTCTGCTGATGTCACCACTCACTCTACTACAGCCTGTATTCTAAATGGAACTGCTTCACGAAACAGTTTCTGTTTCTCAATGCTACCTGCAACTAACTCAATTAGCATTGCAAAGGACAGTCATTTCTGTCCCATAGTGTTTCTGAGACTGCCAGTCCATTACTATGCTGATCTCATCTTCAGTACAGCCTACATTCTAAATGAAACTGCTTCACAAAAAATTTTTGTTTCTCACTGCTACTTGCAACTTACTCAATTTGTACTTCAAAGGACACTCACATGTCTCCCATTGTGTTTCTGAGACTCCCAGCCCATTCAGAAAAAACTTGCACACACTCAGACCACACAGAAACAGCAGACAGCACACAGAAACAGGAAAAGCACCAGGAAAACATAATAATATGCTTGGAACTCTCACCGCATTGTATAAATAGCACACATGATGTGCAAACCGTGTGCTATGGAAAATATTCTCATTCCTGCAGAGTGAGATCTGGATACTGTCACTCATGCCTTCAGCACTCATGAATATCCAGAGCTCACTCTGCAGGAGTGAAAATATTTTCCATATTACATTACTGTCCATCACGTATCCTCTATTTATATATAGATATAGATATATATTTTATTAAGCAAAAGAGAGCTCTGAAATGTCCTAGTTTCCCACCGTGAGTTGCAGTTGGGGCACAGAACTGGGATGAGGAATGAAGGAACTGACTGCTCAAATGGGGAGGATGAGCTGTCAATAGATTGCAATTTGCATGGAATAGTGGCACCAACCACTGGGAGAGTATGCTGGAGTTGCTGCTGGGAGTGGGGATTGCTGGTCGGTGTCACATCAAAAGCACATGTTGACTAGAAAAGACAAACTATTTTTAACAGTCTCTAGTGTGGAGTACTCAACTGTGAATGGCTTACAAGATACAACAAGGTATATGAGCTGGAGCCCTCTGTTCAGGGAGGATCTTCTACTTGTATTTTTCATACTCCTTTAAAACTATATATACCTCCTAAACATTTATAAAATGGTACGATGTTGTACCCTCATTTTGTACCCCAGAAAAGTTTCTTTCAAGGGCTTAGAAAAAATAAAATCTGCATAAGAGAGTGAGACTTGAGAGACGGAGAGGAGACTTATAGTGTGTGACAGGATGGAGGGGGAAGGATTGAGACCAGTTGCGCAATGACTGGAAAAAATAAATAACTCAGGAAAATGCTGTCTAAGAACTTATTGAAAATAAAATCTGTATCAGAGAGTGTGAGACAAAGACAACAGGTTCTCCCTGTAGCATACCATATTTGCTCTATAAGTGTTGTTTTTTTCCATAATTATTAGAATTTATTTTGAAGTTAAGGGATAATGATGAGTCAAGCCAACAACATTCATAACACTAAACTAGTAGACTAAATTTGCTTCAAAATTGCAGGACAAAAGAAAACTTCTGCTGGGCAACCAAAATTAGGGTCAGGGTTGTCCGTGGGCAATTTATGTTTAAAAAAATCATCTGAGCCTGGATTGTAAACTAGACTCCAAGATTAATCTGATTTGCTGATTATCAGAATGCAGCTTACCTTCTGTGTTCTACATGGAGGTAATTACCTTAGTTCTGACACCCTCCTGGCTTCTTTAAATATATTAAGGGAGGATTTAATACTCTGAATGCCAAATTGCTGTTCTATTTTTAAGGATTTCATTCTGTCATATAAATATGTTTACTGTGCCACCCTAAAATTATATATTTGTTCTTGATAAGATATTTTCTCAACAGTTTGAAGGGTGATTACCCTAAATAACTGAGCACATATTTGTAAATAGTTGAAACAGTACAATGTTCCCTTCTGTCTCCCTAATGCTTTAAAGAATTTTTGTAATTCTGTTATTGTATCTGCCCACCAATCTTAAAGTCTCAAAACAACAGGCCACTGAGCCCCTAGCCTTAAGGAGTTCCTCACACTTTCATTTAACCTCAGGATCATCCAAAACAGAAGCATTCAGTTTCCAATAGCCTTTCTCTGTAGTTTGTGGAATCCCAAGTTCTAGTTTAATATGGACTTCAAAATGATCCAATAGTGCAGAGGAGACAGTAGTCACTTCCAGCACCATACTTCTGTTAGAGAAAAAACTATAGTAAATTCCAGAGGACAGCATTCCCCTATGATAAGTATGACCCCCTTTTGGTTGTATTTGGCTATATGCATCCCTTAGACCTGCAGTTGAAAACGTTTGCTTTAAAAAATGTGTGCTGTAATACAACTTATTTATCTTGCCAGTTTTGTCACAAATATCCCAAGGATAGTTAAAATCTCCTCCTAATATGATAAATCTTGTTGTATGTAAGTGGGGTTGTAGCAACTGAGATAGTTCTACATTGTGCAGCTTTTGTTTGTGGTGCATATAAAACCCCAATTCTCATGGGCATCTCCTGCAATATTATACCTAACAATAATAATCTCCCTAGTTCTACATCCATAACTTTCAGAATCTGTACATTGATGGAATGAAACATAATACCCACTCCAGAACAAACCATCACCCATAGACCACACCAACAGACCACAGGGCCAGGCTTTCTGGGCTTTATATATTTCATTATTAGTGTTTAATCTGGTACCCTGTAAAACAATAATAGGTGTCCCTGAGGAATTTAGGGAGCAGAAAGTAGTTAGTTTCCTCTTGTAATTCTTGATACTTTTAACATTTAGTGTAATAATTTTTAAGTGTGGTATGGTCCCTTGAGTCATTTAAAGCAAGAAAACAGAACAAACACTGCCCAAAAAGACCAGTTTTCATAAACTCTGTTTTCCTAGTTCTTTTATATGCATTCTTAATATCTTAAGGGTCCCCATCAGTGTCCAAAAGGTCTTTGTGATGAAATGATAGAGGACATTTCAAAGTCACCTTCCTCCTCTTCTTTGTCACCTTGCAAGACAGCATAGCTGTTTCTGGTCACCATAATGTCCTTTTTTAAGATCTTGGGCTTTGGTTGAGATCTCTTGTTCCATTGTTTCCCTCCAACCATCTTAGAATCCTGTTGAGGAAGTGTAGGAGGGGGCATAGAAGCTTGGTAATGGGTATCAGAAAGTTCATACAGGATAACGAGCACATGCTTGTTGGTCAGTGTATTGGTCATCCTTTTTAGGATCTGCAATTTCCATAGGAGATGCTACACCCAGAAGAACCACAGGTTCAGTCCCATTGTCAATTTATTTGTGTAAGGGTCCCACAGGCACCTCCATTTCTATAGATTCAGTATGTGACACTTCAGGCATGTGAGTAGGTATAATACTCGTGGTTTTGGACTGTTCCTTATGGGATATTTTGTGTTGTGCCTCTTGTACCATGTCATCCTTGTTGAAGAATGAGCCCTTATTATGGCCCATCCAGGGGCATGTTTGATATGAATGACCTAATTCTTCAAAGAGACTGCATCATATAGGATTAGGACAGAACTGACTGGAATGTCCTATCCCCAGCATTCACAGAGTAAAGTATCACAAGCTTTGCTAAGGTGGGAAAGGGACTCACAGTTGTGGCATGTTTTGGGCATGAAAGCAAAAACCTCTTGCCCAATATAGAAACTGCTGGGGAGATGCTATGGACCTTGTTCATTAGTTCTCAGTCTCACTTTCATTTTCCATCCTCCAGTCCAGATGTTTTCAGAATCCAAAATAGGTAGAGGACAGTCAGTTACATCTGCCTGTTGTTTTGCCTATTATAGAATATCAAAAATATGAACCCTTTCATTTTTAAATAAAATGGTGGTGGTTTTAACAGTCAACTTTGTCAAAGGGATAGCTATGAAGTGGGGCCATACAGGAGATGATTTGAGAGTGCTATATTTGGTCCAAAACCTTTCCAGGAGCTGTGGTCTTTTAAAACTGTCATCAAATTGGGTACCCTCTGATGTATGTTTAAGAGCAAAAATGTCTGTCACCAAAAACTGTAATGATTCCTTTAACAGTCTGCGTGCAACATACACCCAGTCTGGAGGTTTATCCAGTCTGCTTTTTCACTTTAAGCAGACAGCATGCTGGTGCATAGCCAGTTCACCCAAATTTGCAAATATATCTGACATCATTAAAAGTTTCTCTAACACTATTGCTTTCCTTCTGCCTTTGCTGAGTGGAGGGGCTGACTTGATGTGAAGAAACTGAATTCCGCATTTCCAGCAAAGCAGCCAGGGGGACCAGAGCCGAGTGACTGTCTTATCCAATAGTGAGATCATGTTATACTGCTGATTTTCCCTCTGCCACCTTAGCCAAGTCAGCCCAAGAGGCAAATGGTCATGCAACTCTCAAAGGATTGTTTATAGCAGGGGCATTAATAGGAGAAGTGTGAGTTCTTGTAGATATTTGTTCAGTTTGGTTATGGGGGAAATCACCAGGGTTGTGACTTGACTCTCCCCCCATATCATTTTGCACCCTTTTAGGTTTGGTGGACATCTTCATCCAAGCATTGTGCTGTTGAAAGTCCTTTTTGCTGTAATATGGTATATTTCCAGAATTATCACAAGATAGCACTGTAGAAGACTGATTAAAGACCACAGTAACAACTCTTGACACAGTTGTGATTTTTTTTTGTCCATTTCAAAAGCTTTGTTTCTGCCAGCTAGCAGCATTGCCATGGCAACCAGGGTGTCTGACAGGGTTGATTCACTTACAGAGTTTGTTTGATCTAAACAAGAATGTAATGAAGCATTGCAATGTAAGTTTAAGCATTTACCTTGTGCCAGCTGCTGTATGTCTGCTGCTATAGGAGACTCACCAGCCCCCCATGTTGCTCTGTCCATGGATTAGGACCAGTCTGCTGCTAAGAGGGCTTTTTCTGGAGACCAGGGGGCTCCCTTTTTATTTTTTATTTTATCTTTTTTTACTTTATTTGTCTCTGCCACTGACCGTCCCCCTTTCAACTGGCCCCCCAGCCCTGTCACCTCAGTGTCCAGTGGAACTTACCTCCAGCATTGAGCTGCCAGCTGTCCGGGTGTGGTGCCTGTAGGGGCTAGTATCACCCCTTGGTTGGTGGAATTTTCTCCTAAATGTTCTCCCCTCCTTGAGTGCTTAGCCATAGCATACAATGATGCCAATGGCAGAGCCATGCATTCTTCCGCACACGGCATGCAGGGCACCTGCTCGATCATTGTTATTCTAGTGTGTATCACCTTGTTTGTATCATTTGCATTGTCTATTTTCAATGTGGAACCTCTGTAAATGAATCTCTGGTTCAAAGGTCTTTGTAATCCTAGTACTCAATAAATAAATAAATATATTTGATCTTTATATGATGTTTTCTCTATTGTTTGAAGTGAAAGGAATCTAAATAGTTGTGTGCTTAGTTATGAGTACTGTATTTAATGTAATCTCATTGTCCCCTTCATTTTCCAATAGTTTGAAACAATTCAGTTCTTTTTTAGTGTTTGTCTACCATTCTGTTAGAGAATCAAAGCAACAAGCTACAGTTCCTCTTGCTTTTAATAATTCTTCACATTTTGTAATAATTGAAGTATCATCTAATAATAATGTATTTCATTTCCAGTATCCTTTCCCAATTTTTTGTGTGTCCTTTAAACTTATTGTTATGTGTACTTCTACATGGTCTGAAAATGTAGGGGCTACTGTTGTGGCTTCTAGTACTTTTTCTCTTTATGAAATAAAGATAAAATCTATTCTTGTGAATAATGTGTTTCTGAAATAAGTGTATCCCCCTTGAGGATTTTTTGTCTGTCTCCATTTTTTACGTTGGTTGTTGTTATTGTTTGTTTTAGATGGTTTATATCACAGTAGATTTTATTTGTTTTGCTTGTCTTATCTGCTAGTTCCCATGGGCAGTTGAACTCTCTCCACAAGATAATAAATGTTGCTGTATGTAAATATGGTTTTAGTTTGTTAAAGAGTTCTATTCTTTTTTGTTTGTTTGAGGAGCGTAAATTACATCTATTCTTATTTGTGTCTGTTGTATAATTATATCCATCAATAATAACCTTCCTGGTTCCACATCCATTATTTTTAAAATCTGTACATTAATTGAATGAAATAATACACCTACACCTAACCATTGGCATAGCTCTTCTCCAATTGACCACATGGATGGTCCCCAAGGCTGTGCTTTTTGTGCTTTATAAATATCACTATTTGTACGCAGTCTGGTATCTTGTAATAGTATTACTTGTGCACCTGAGGTGTTAAGGGCTGAGAAAGCAACTAGTTTCCTTTTATAGTTCTTCATACTATTTACATTAATGGTAACAATTTTAAAATTAGAAACACCTGTCTGTGTCATTTCCAGAGTAGGGTACAGTTCCCAATGAGTGCCCATACTTCTTAGAATTGTTTTTTCCTTGACCTTTTGTAAGCTTGTTTTGTTTTTGACATATTTCTGTCTGTATCAGAGAGATCTTTTTGTGAGGAGACAATTGATGAAACTTCTGAGTCTTCTTCACCCTCTTCTGAGTCTTCTTGCAAGGCTGCATAGCTGTTTCTGGTGGTCATAGTTTCCTTTCTGGATATTTTGGATTTTGGAAACATTTGTTTGCTTCCTCGTTTGCCTCCTACCAGTTTAAAGTCATCCTGTGGTTTAGCTGGTGGTTGCATTTCTGTTTGTTGATTTGTGGCTGGTGGTGCTGGAGACTGGAGTTTGGCGATGGGTTTGATAGTATTTTCCGGCAGGTTGCTGGGTACTGTTTTCCTCAATTCCCACAGCTGTGCTGTTATTCTGATCAGCAGACTGTGGTTGTGAGTTGCTCTAAATCCATAGCTATTGGATCTGCAATTATTGTTTGCTCAGGGACATTCTATTCTTTTTCTTAGCATTTTCTTTTTTGTTGTGCCTCCAGAACCATGTCTTCTTGGTCATAATTTGAGCCTTTGTTGTGTGCTGCCCAGGGTCATGCTTTGTATGAATGTCTTAGTTCTTCACAGAGGTTACATCTAACCGGGTTGGAGCAAAAGTGGATTGAATGTCTGATTTTTAAACACAGATCACAGATAATAGTATTGCAGGCATTGCTAAGGTGTGATAAAGAACCACAAGAACCACAACGATGACAGGTTTTTGGTTGTCCTGCAAAGAAACAGAATCTTCTGTCCCTGCCTATATAAAAACTGCTGGGGGAGATGCTGGGGTCCTGTTGTTGTTGTCCATAGCTTAACTTTTATTTTTAACCCCCTGTCCATTAGGTATGTGCATGGTCCAAATAGTATTTCCTGAATACCACGAATAGTAGGCTTGCCGAATATTCAGATGGACATTCTGAATAGTTCACAATTCGGCTACTATTCGGGACGTACTGTTAGGTGGGTGAGATTTCAAAATCTCACAGAGCTTCACTGGCCAATCAGAGGCTGTTTTTGGTGCTCAGAGCCAGGAACACTATGTCATCTCCTCACTCTGAGTGTGTAGATGAGAGGAGACAGTTGTTTCTCAGAGAGCTAGCTCTGCTTAGTTTACCACTTGTAACTTTTATAACTGTTTAAAAAAAATGTTTTGTGTGTGATCCAGTTTTTACATCTGATCACCCTGTGACTGCATCTGACTGCAGTTTTGGTTTTCATCCTTGAAACTGGGCTCAGTTTCAAGGAAAGGGAAAGTCTGCGTGTGAGTGAATCTGTTTGTATGCTGCTGCATGCTGACTTCCCTCCCCACTGCTTACAGTTTCAAAGCTCAGCTGAAGCAATGTGGTTTGATTTTTTGCTTAAGAACCAATTAGTTCTTATCAGGAATTTTTTTTGTCAACAAAGTCCAGTTTGGCTTTTGCATGTAGTGGGTAACTGTTACTGGGCTCAATAACAGTGAGTGGCTCAAGATTTTGCTGACTGCCCCATCCCCCCTGCTGTGCTTGCTTAGCTTTTTGTTCCAAATCCACGCACAGCCCCTGTGGTATTTTCTATTTCTTTTGTGAAGCAAATTGGTATTTTGCTGTAATCAGGTTCCGGGCTCGGTTCCCTGCATAAATGAGGTGTGGTTGTCATCTGACTCCCTCTTATCTGCGTTGCAGCTTACCACGGCGCATACATCATCTGTGTGTGCGTTGTATTGTTGTTCTTGTAATCTGTGTCCTGCAAGTGCATCCACAGTTGTCTGCATGCATTTTTTGTTGTGATATATAAAGCAGCCTATTTTTTTCTCACTGGGCCAGGCTTAGCCCATTGAATTGTTGCTGATTGTAGTTTGGATCTTGGCTCAGTTCCCTGTACAACTGAGTAAGGAGGGTGTCACAGGTTACTCCTCCCTCCACAGCTCACTGCACATGAGTGGCCTCCTGTGCATGTGAGTTTTTTCTTTTTTGTGTGTGTCTTCACCCCCTGTGTGTGCACTACTGTGAGTGTGTACATGTAAATTTTCTGTGAACTGCTTTAGTATTTCTCTGTGTGTCAGGTGTGACTCACTGGGTTCTGTGTGTTGTAAGTTGTTTGGTGCACCTTCAAAGCTTGAATTGCTGTACTGTATGACTGCACAACTGACACCGTACAAGTAAGAAGTTGTTTGCTGACTCCATCTCTTTCTAGTATCAGCTTGACTATATTAGCTGCTACATACGCAGTGTTGCTATTGTTGTTTTCTGCAAGAAGCACCAACATAAACAAAGAAACTAATCATAGATAATATACACAGTAAGTTACAGACCATGTCTCATCAATCCTGAAAACATGCATGTTCCAGCCCAGCAAGTCATCTTCACCACCAGTCGTAAGTGGTGAGGAACAGGGTGAGAGAAGGTATGTTCATATTCGCTGCTCTAAAATAGTTTTTTCCCCTGATAAGCTTTCAGGTTCTGGTGTCAGTAAGATTGGGGTTAGTACTAGTACTACTATAACTTCAACTACTGCCACTACTATTACTAGTACTGCATTTGCAGCACCATCATTTTATAAAAGTAGGAGGACTTTACAGCTGACATCTCCAGTTATACAAAAACAAGAACCCCACTACCAGTGGTAGTGCTATTCACATGACTGCCCCCATAGAGGCAACATCACCTAACAGTGTGCTCCTTCCCACCACCACCAGTGCCATGATTTCATCAACCAGAGCAAATTCCTTTTTGTACCATTGACACCATCACTGCCATAACAGTGTGCACTGTTATTTGTGCTTCTTGCACAGCCACTGTCACCACAACCTTTGCTTCCATTACTAGTCCTGAGTGTTCTGCTGTCACCATGACTACTGCTGCCAGTATTACAACCAGCTGTAATATAGTGCCAATTTCTTTGACTGTAACTCCTGATTGTAATTCTGGGACCAGGACTACTGTCGACAGTGCTACTACCTTGCCAACTGTGCCCATGACCATAGGTACTGTGACTAGTACTGACCATGAGACTGTTACAATGACTGCATCAATTGTGTTGCCAAAATATACTGTTGCTCAGCCTCGCAAGTTTCCTCCCACCACATGTCCTTTTGCTGATGTGGAGGATTCCGAAGAAGAGCATTCATCTGGTTCTGAATATTTTCCAGAGCCTCAAGACTTGCTAAGTACATCATCTAACAGTGATACCCATCTAAGCGAATTTGGCGATGAGGTCAAATATGCGGCATATCTGTGTGAGAAGCGTGAATGTGCAGCTGCCAAAAAATGCAGTACTTCTTGTCGTGGTAAGCAGGCCAGTCAGGGTCACCCTCCTCCTACTAAAAAAAAACAAACAGTCCACCCTGTCCTTTCAAAGAGTTGTGTCAAGTTCAACTACATCTGTTGCGGAGAAAGAAAGGGGTAGAATAATTGCATCCACTGCACCCAGGTCTGATAAGGAGAAAGGGGCAAAACATGCCCGTGGTCACTCTATTGGGGCCTGTACATCCACTGTCAGTGCAAGGAAAAGTGTGGTGTGGCTGTACTTTAGTGTTGTAAAAGATGATCCAACAAAGGCAGTATGCTGTGTGTGTGACTGTACTATAAGTCGTGGTAAAAACCTTTCAAATCTCACAACAACATCAATGATGAACCATCTCCAAATGAAACATCCTAGTGCACTTCAATGATCCACAGCTGTTCCTCCCCCTCCACAACATGTGCCTGTCAGCCCCTCTTCTGGTACTGGTCCAGTAGATGCACAAAGTATTGTTAGTGATTCTATTACTGAGACAGACAGTGTGCCCTCAACTCCCCCTACACCACTTATAGTGCATTCCTGAACAGGACCATCACCCATTCTGCCTTCTTCTGCTTAATCATCTTTTATTGTAACACCCTCCACTATGGGTTCAAAGTCAAAATCAATGCGATGTGGTACCGCTTTGACTACACCCATCATGCAAGTCTTCCATGCCCGCACCAAATACCAGGCCTCACACCCTACAGCACAGCAGATCACCAATTTAATTGGTGAGTTGATGGCCTTGGATCTGTAGCCATTTTCCATTGTGGAAAACATAGGTTTCCATAGGCTGCTGCAGCATTTGCACCCTAGGTATAATATACCATCATGGACCACATGTTGATGTGCTGTAGTACCCAACATTTACTATGATTTGAGAAAAGAAGTTACAAGACTACTAGCACAGACTGTTGGTGGAGTTTGCCACTGCACAACTGACATATAGACCAGCATGAATTCAAGTCATGCATATATGTCACTGACAGCACACTGGTGTGTTGCAGATGTGGTAGTCACTGGTGGTGATGGTGGTACTGGTGCTGGTCCTGTCTCTTCCCCTTCTCCCTGCAGGTCTGCTTTGCTAAATGTCAGTGTTATGGAAAAGGATCACTGGGCTATAAACATACTGTCATTCTTGCAAGAGATGCTGAGCCCATGGATTGATGGCAACAATTTGCAGGTAGGGTTTGTGGTCATAGACAATGCCACAAATGTGATAAAAGCACTTAGAAATGGCAATTTTGCTGGGATTCACTGCTTTTCTCATACACAACATTTGGTGGTGACAAAGGCTTTGGCAAACACAGCAGAAACAGATCACATAATCAAAGTAGCCAGAAGCATATGCAGCCACTTCCATCACTCTGTGAAAGCCACAAACCATCTGCATCAGCTACAAGAGCATCTTCAAATGCCACAGCATCATCTCATCCAGGATGTACAGACCCGGTGGAATTCCACCTACTACGTGCTGCAAAGGCTTCTGGAGCAAAAGCTTGCCCTTCATGAGATGAGCATGGAAACTGATATAGGGAGAGTCCTCAGACATCAGGACTGGGCTGTGATTGAGGGCTTGGTAAAGGTTTTAGCCCCATTTGAAAGGAGCACTCATAACCTTAGCTCTGATTCTGCACTGCTAAGTCAGGTAATTCCTGCTGTACAGATCCTGAAAAAAGCCATGAGGAGATTCAGTGAAAATGCTGAGAAAGATCCAAACCAGACACCAGGAACAGTGATATCACTTGTGGAAAACCTCACCACAGAACTAGAAGTTAGATTTTCTGATCTCTGTTACAATAAAAAGCACATATTTGCCACTATGTTGGATCTGCGTTGTCCACTTACAGGGTTACAGACATTCAGAAGCAGATGTGCTCAGAACTTGGTTTCTGCATTGTTGGGTCAATGAAACCAGCAAGTAACCCTATTGATGAGTCAGTCTCAGAATCACAAACTGAAAGCAGTATGGAAAACCTTGAGAAGGAGGGTGACTGTTGGGCTGAACTCAGCTCATCACTACAGACTGAGCAGCAGAAGAGAACAGAACAGCAGCCACAGTCGGCACCCAATCTGCTGAACAGTCATTTCAATGAGCCTCTGGAGTCATTCTCCATAAATCCAGTGGAGTACTGGATCAAAAGAATGAAAGCATCTCTGCATGTGGCACAGTTGGCCCTTAAATATATCTTTTGCCCCCCTACCAGCATACCATCTGAATGAATGTTCAGCACTGCTGGGGATGTGGTGGAACCTCACCGATCCTCACTTGGCACAGCACATGTGGAACAACTTGTGTTTATAAAAATAAATCTACCTCACCTTGGGTACACATACGGCCACTAACAATTGCATTAAATAATTGTCTTGTACTGGATACAACATTTGTGTGTTGTAGCATTGACCCATACACAAGCCATTCTGTGTTAACCATCATTGTTCTGTTAGCAGATAAGCAGATGTTAACATTCATATTCAAAGTTATACTAACACAAATCTGTGACCAGCACCCTTTTCCTTTATTACTTCCACTGTCATGGTGTATTCTTTTGAATGAGCATGCCCTACAGTTCCCAGTGCCCCAAACTGCCACCCACCTATTGATCGCTGTTCCCAATACAAAATCCTCAACTGGTGTTGCTACATCTCTCATCCCCTGTGTTGCTCATGCCCATATTCCATCAATCCCTTTAACAGCTTTCCAGGTGCCAGTAACCAGTGTGGCATCACCATTCTCAAGTATTTCATGTGCATAAAATATGGCAGCTAATAGTGTGTCATCTCCAGTCTCAGTGTTTCCCATGCCTGAAATATGGCAGTTACAAGTGTGGCATCTCCAGTCTCAGTGTTTCCCATGCCTGAAATATGGCAGTTTCAAGTGTGGCATCTCCAGTCTCAGTGTTTCCCATGCCTGAAATATGGCAGTTACAAGTGTGGCATCACCAGTCTCAAGTATTTTGAGTGCATAAAATATGGCACTTGCAAGTGTGGCATCTCCAGTCTCAATATTTCCCATGCCTGAAATATGGCAGTTAACAGTGTGGCATCTCCAGTCTCAAGTATTTTACATGACTGAAATATTATGGTTACGAGTATGGTATCACTTGTCTCAAGTATTTCACATGACTGAAATATTCCAGTTACCAGTATAGCATCACATGTCTCAAGTATTTCACATGATTGAAATGTTCTGGTTACCTGTATGGCATCACCATTCTCAAGTATTTCACATGCCTGCAATATTCCAGTTACCAGTACGGCATCTCCAGTCTCTAGTATTTCACATGACTGAAATATTCCAGTTACCAGTATGGCATCTCCAGTCTCCAGTTTTTCACATGACTGAAATATTCTAGTTACCAGTATGGCATCACCCAACTCAAGTATTTCCCATGCCTGAAATATTCCAGTTACCAGTGTGGCATCACCAGTCCCAAGTATTTCCCATGCCTGAAATATTCTGGTTACCAGTATGGCATCACCAGTCTCAATTATTTTCCATGCCTGCAAAATTATTGCAAAGTGCTGCAGTATGTTGCAAGAAGCAATGTAATTCAATGGCAGTTAATCTCTAGTCATCCAACATTTTGTGACAGCATTTACTGCAAAGTATTGAATTGCATCTAGTCTTGCTTCACTGTATACTATTGATACATAATACAATTCCAGAGAAGGTGGTGAGATAGACTACATGGATGATGACAGACAGGTGTCTCTTTATTAGATGGTCTCAAATATTTTTCTCCCCAAGCAAGACTTTTAGTTCATGTAGCATTGGGAATACTACTACTACTACTAATACCACCAGCAGAATTATTACTATTACTGGTGTAACCACCTGTTCCATCTATACATTCACTGTCACATCCTTTTGTGCAATAGTAGGAGGGCATTAGTGCATAAATGCTTTGTGTAAGAAGCAGAAAACACTACCACCAGTGTTCCCACTGCTATCACTATGGCTGCTACATCTACAGTCAGTGTGCTTCCCACCACCACCGGTGCTATTCATGCAGCAGCCACCCGTTCAGCTGTCACCACTATGGCAGCCACTGTTACCACTATTCTTATGCTCATGGCCAAAGCACCATCTACCCTTTTCTGTGGCATTATGTGATAACCATGAAAGCGGAATCGCAATTGGTGGCAGGGCAAGTATCTATCACCGAAAATCAATTTCAGAGATGTACACCCCCAACGCACAGGAAAACAGTGCCAGGGACTTAAATTTTGATTGGCCATGCAATGGGCTGTGCCCCTTGCATTTCCCCACACACCCCTACTAAAGAATTTTTAACTCCAGGGGGGTGCATGTCTGGGGAGTGCAAAATCTGGAGAAAAAAATTGGGGGCCATGCACACAAAAATGTAGGCGTGCCCGGACCTGATCCTGGAACCCTTGCATCTTTAGGCTGACAACCACCAACCACATTATGGGGCCAACTTGGCAGCCCCACACCAACCACACCAGGCCAATCCTCCCTCCCTTCCATCACGCTGGACCCCGCCCCCCCGCACACATACACATATAGTGATGTCCTGTCGCTATATGCACCCACTTCCCCCATCCGGTCACCCTTCCTCAGCAGTAGCCCCTTCGACATGCACCAGGATTGAGTTGCCGTTATTGCAAGCACTCAATCATCAATGCCCATGTCATGGGCTACCGTGTCTGTGACCATGAACACCCTCCAGTGCTGACCCAATGCAATGCTTGATATCATTTTCAGAATGCTATATGTGTGGTGTGGTGGATCAAGTGTGCAGCATGTAGCTTGTGTTGCATTAATGAGAGCTCTGCATTGGTGGTTGAAGTCTCATTGAGGTGTATATTCTACACCAGGTTTAATGGGTGATTAATGGTGTTGTTAAAGTGCTTTTTTAAAGTTTCCTTAAAAAAACACCTTTTCTGACCAACTACCGAATAACGAATACTGAATACCTTGGACCCGAATACCGAATATTCAGCCGAATATTCAGGAAAAGGTATTCACACAGCCTTACTGTCCATATGTTTTCAGAGTCACTTATGGGAAGAGGTCTGCCTGTAATATCAGCTTTTTGCTTGACCAGTATAAAATATCTGATATGTGCACACTTTTGTTTTTTGAATAAAATGGTTATTGTTTTCAGAGTTGGTTTTGTTTATGGTATCGCCACAAATGGAGTCCATACTGAGGAGGTTTTCACAGCATTATATTTAATCCAAAATCGTTCCAGAAGCATAGGTGTTTTAAAACTTATGTCAAACTGAGTGTTGCCTGAGGTATGTATTAATGCAAATATTTCTGTAGCCAGAAATTGTAAAGATTCTTTGAGTAATCTCCAAGCAATGCATACTCTCTCCCAGGTCTCTTCTACTCCTGCTTTGTATTATAAATGCACAATGTTCCTTCGTTTTGTGGGTTCTTCACAGATTGGCAAAGAGATCTGCCATTCTGAAATGTCCTGATGATTTATCATTTTGCTGGCTTTCAGTATTAGAGGTCTCATTGCCCTTATTCTAATCTTTTTTTGGGGGGGGTCAGTTTCTGTGTTTTGTTTGCATATTCTTGTCTGGGATTCAGTTTCTTCCATTATTTCTGACCAGGAAGTAGAGGGTTGTACCTATTGCCTATGCTTATTTTGTTGTCTGAGCGTTAACATATGTGTAGTGGTAACTTGCGGTCCTGAGTGTGGTATATTTCCTTCCGTAACATGTTAGATTTTTTGTCTGCTTTGTAACACTTCTTGTGAAGTTTCACTATTCAGTTCATTTGTTTCATTGGCAAAATTTTTATTTTGACAGTCTGAATCTCTTGGAGCTTCTGTTTCAAAGCTCAAGTTCCCACCTGTATGATTGGTTGCTAAAGCAACCTTCATAGTGCTTACAGTTGACCTGTCATTAGCTTTATAGTTTTCAAAGTTTAATTCAAAGAAATCTTCATTACCTTTTGCGTTATTATTATCCAGGGCCATGGACTGTATTTCTTTTGCAGTCAGTGAAGTTCCCAATTTCCAGGTTTTGCAGTCTGCCATTTTCATCCAGCTGACAGCGAGTAGAGCTCTTTCTTGCATCCTGGGAGCATTGCAGAGTTGCTCTTTTGTATTTACTTGATTTGTGCAAGTCATTGTGTCCAATCCTGCTGGAGTTTGCTCTTGGGATTCTGAAGGTTTGTTAAAGTCTATGTTTGTTAATACAGCAGTTTGGTTAGTTGTGTAAGCTTTCAGTGCAGCATCTTTATCTGTCAGTAATTGTAGCAGTTTTTTTCCTACATCCTCGGATTCCTTGTAGTAGTTCCTCTCGATCGAGCTGTGGTGTATTGCTTTTCCCATCTGGTGGTCCTCAGTGTTTCACTGGCAGCTGTTAGTTGTGCTAAGCCTATAGCAGTTTGCCTTTGAAATGCCATTATTTACACATTTTTTCTTTGAATACCTGCTTTGCAGCGGTATCAGTTCCATTTTGTATTTGCTAATTTTCTGGTACTGTATTTACATTGAGCTAGTGAAATCCATATGAGTTTCTAATTTCTCTAAGGCTGTAGAAATTATCCTTCTCCTCCTCCTCCTCCTGGGTCAGCCATCTTGTTAAAATGGATGCTCAAGGGTTCCCTCTACTGCCAATAGTAAGGGATTTTTATTGAAAACTAAACATTTCAAACTCAAAACACAAAAGTTTTGTGATACAGAGCCAAATATACATACATGTAAGCTCTATCCATGAAACAAAAGAAATGTTTTTGGTGAGTGCTCTGGTAGAAATGAAAACAAAGTTCAACTTAAATTGTAAGAAACTGTTACATCACAGAATATAAATGATATAAACAAAGGAGTGTAAAAAAATATCATAAACCACTTCCTGAAGTAACACTTATAAAGAACTCATGCTATGATGTAAGCTTATCTGTCATTCCCAAGTGATAGTAAGTTGATTTGATTACAAAAAGACTCTGAAACTCTTAAGAGTTTATTTTCACCAAGTAGTCCTGTGCCACAAGGCGTCTGCCCTAACGTTTGGTACTCTCTTATAATCTATTGCTTTAACCAATTTTAGGGTATTTTCAATCATTACTGTGAAAGATATCAAACAAGTTTGTAGTTGCTGTGTTAGAAATTGGCACCCGGCTTGCCATAAAAAGAATTTAATGCTTGCAAAAATCACATTAAGTGTACTGGGGTGATAAGCTTTCAGGTATCCGGTATAATCTCCTAAAAGAAATGTGTTATAGGATAGGTTATTCAAAAGAGGCCATTACCATTTGGTTGCTAAACCTTTGCAACAGATCCTGCAATACTGGGCAGTCTAAAAAAATGCTTTTGAGTTTCCTCTATCTAAAAACAGCCTTCCCTCAGGCAGTATCTGTCCTCCAAAGATTTTTGTTTGAGATTACCTCTGAACCCCTAACCTCCCATGGCAACAAAGCCACAGAACATCCCAGGTATTAAATGGAATTCTCTTATCATTCAAAAGAGAAATAACTAGTGGATATTTGGAAGAAAAACAGTTTGGAAATTCTACTATAGAAACAAATTGGGTTGACAAAACATTGTGATATAATTGCTTTCTGGATGAGTTACTTAATGAATTTTTGCTCAATTTCCATTGTCTTATCTTCTGCAAAGATGACTCTGCATATTCAGATACATTAAAGACAGGTAATATTTTTGGAGCAAACACATCCCATTTTGCATAGTATGATTGAAAGAGAGTTTTAGTCCATTCTTGCCAAGGTGTCAAGCCATCTCCACATACCATCTTCAATGTAGATACCCAAAAAGTAGAATGAAAGAAAATCAAAGGGTTTATCATCCCTTAGCCTCCATATTTAGATACATTAAAGACATGTAATATTCTCATTTCACAGGATTAAGTCTGCTTTCCCAGAGCATCTGGAAGAAACAGTTCAGTAATCTGGTCTCATATGGTGCAGGTGGGGGGGTATATAAAGCTTAAACACCTTGGAATCCTCCACACAACTAAGCAGTACCTTAGCAGGGAATCCAAATCTCTCTTAGTATCCATCTTCCTCCTTCCCATCTTTGATTATGGTTCACTTGTCTCCCTCACCCACCTCTCTGTTAAAAATTTCTCCAGACTCTGAAGCTCCTACTACAACGCTATCCACTTTGCTGCTGGTCTCCCTAAACTCATTCACCACTGTGACTTTTATAAGCTCAGTGGTCAACCATCCCCTGAGGCCTGCCTCAACTGCAAGATGGCTACCTTCTTCTTTAAAGTCTCCCATGGACTGCTCCCAGATAGCCTCACCTCACTCTTCCAGACAGCCACCACCACCAGAACCACAAGACCGTCTTTCTCATTCACTGTTCCTTTAAGCCACATGACTCACGACCAGAAAACACTCTCTTTTATGGGACCCAAGCTCTTCAACTCTCTCCCTCCTGAACTAAAACTCTGCCTTTCCACAAATTCCTTCAAACATAATCTCAGGAGACATTTCTCCTTCACATACTCCTGCAACTGCACACACACCTAAAATCATTCTCTCCTGCCCACTTTCCCCTCCTTCTGGTTATCTCCCTCCAGCACTTACCCTTCCTCCCTTGTTCAGCACTTATTTTATTTTTTTAATTTCTCCTAGGCTAGTTATGATTGTCCTTACATTTATTGGTCCTAATTATTTTTGTTCTATTGTTTAAATCATCTGCTTAATGTTTATTATCACCTGCTGTGTCATTAATTCAGCTAGGCTAGTTTCCCAGATTCCCAAGGTCTTCAATGCCCTGATTTTTTATACCATTGACTGAACCCTTGCTTAATGTTGAATGTCTCTGTGCTCATGTATAGTAATGTCTTTTTATTGTTGAATGTAACTAGTCGCTTGTGTAAATGGGCAGCAATGCTCGCATGCCTTTTCAGTATAGAGTACAACCAATAAAATGAAAATGAAAAAAAAAATGAAATACATAAATATAGGAAGAATAAATTTCTTAATTGCCAGTACTCTTTTTTGTTTTGAAAACTTCCAATTTTTCTAGATCTGAACCTTAGACTCATAAAGTGACAATTTTGTCTCCCAATTTAACATTTACAGACTCCCTGCTCCAAAATGTATTCATAGCACTGGAATTGTGGAAGTAGCTAAAGGAATTCTTGCTAAATCAGTCAGATTCCCTGGAACTGGGAAAGGTCCTATATAGAATACCTAACAACACCTGACACATGTCCTTATTTATTTGAGCCCTAGTTATGCAGAGTACCATACAAAAGTTTGTAAAACTTCCTGACCGGATTCCTGTGTTTGTACAAAAAAACACAAATCATCGGCATAGGCCACCACTTTTTGTTCAGCCAGCCCATAACCAGGTGTCAGACCCTTTATTCTAGCATTAGCAAGTATCTTCCTAACTAAAGTATCAAGGGCATATGTATAAAGCAAGGGGCTTACTGGGCATCCTTGCCTAACTCCAAGTTTTATTAGTACAGGTTCCCCCACCAAGTTATTAACATAAGGTATAAGTCTGGCTCCTTTATATATCATTTTAAACCAAGTTACAATATTACCCTGAATACCATAATGGTGTAATGCCTAGAATAGATATTCATGTGAAACTTTGTCAAACGCTTTGGCTTGATCAATAGCCATAAGAAAACCTATGAGTTTATGTTGTCTTCCATATTCAAATATGTCTTGTAGAAAGCAGAGGTTAGCTGTTATGTTACGTTCAGGGATATAGCAGGTTTGTTCCACATCCCCTTCCCCCAAAAAGAGACATCACACTCAATATTGTAGATTTGGCCACTCAGTCCGCAAAACCTTTTACTGTCCACACAAACATAAATAAAATACATTTTTACAATATTGAGTTCCTCTTATTTTCTCTGTCACATTTTTATTCCACTCCTCTTTATTTTACTTTTGTTTTCTTTTTGTTTTCTCCCCCGGGCATCGAAACCTGAGGGGGTCCCATTCCATTCCTTACCTGGATGTAAACCCGAGCTGGTCTTATACTTTCTATCTGGTCAGGTCCAATTCCTGCCCCCCTTTTTCTTGTCCACTTATTAGGGTGTCCATACCCTTTACCTTCTTCCAGATCTTAATTCCTCCATTTTGTTTTCCCTAACCCCTCCATACCCATTCCTCCCCCTTTACCTTCTCAGATCTTTACTTCCTACCTTCCCTTTATTCCTACCTATGTCTCCATTTTTTAAAGGGTAGTGGGTGGGTCTTGAAATTACTTACCCAAAGAAACCTAGCAGAAAGTGGCAGAGCCTGTCTGTGTTGCCCTTCTTAAACCTCTATTGCTCTGCCTCTCCCTGCCTGCCTTTGTTTTCCATTGGTCATTATCCCCACTCCCTCTGACACTCTGGTGATGTCATGAGAGAGACCTCCCCTTTTATGACCTCATTCTCCCTTCCCCTTCCCCTCACCCCTGTTGCTCTCCCAGCCTCTTCCCAGGGTCAGCTGGCCTGGAACAATGGGAGCTGCCCTTAATGGCAACCCATTTTGTGCAGGATGAATTAGCCACATACTAACTTTCTGTAAATGGAGACAAAGTATTTTAGATAAGATTTTATAGTCTGAGTTGAGTAAACTAATTGGTCTCCAGTTATTCAAGAGATGTCTGTTACCCTTTTTAAAAAGGAAAATCATGACAGTCTCTCCAAAATCATTGTCCTCAAGAAGTGCCAGTAACTTTTCATTATAAGGTCTGCACAATGGTTTCACCAGAGAAGATGAAAACTTAAAAAAAAAACACTAGGAAATCCATCAGGAGAAGAGCCTGGAGAAGAACCTCCTTTTAGTGAGATTATAGCTGTTTCCACCTTCTGTAAGGTGACTGGAGTGTTCAACTCCTCTAGTAAAAAAATCATCTAGCGGGGGAACTGTATTTGTGATAATTCAGATCATGAGTGTCCCATAATATGTGCAATACCAAATATAACAAACAAATGTTTTTGGACAATCTGTAAGGTATCAAAATCCCTGGTTTGTAATGTCCCTTGTGAATCCTATAAACTAATCATTAAGGTTACATCAAGCCTCTATTTACAGACTAAAAAAAGGGTCAGAGCTAGGCTGAGTAATAGTTCCATATTTCATTTCAGACTCTAAAGTAGCCACCGTGTTGTACTGAAATTGAAACATTTGTTCCTTCAGTTCTTTAATTTGTGCTTATACTTGTGTTGTAGTGTCCCAAGAATATGACATGTAATGATACAGTCTGTCCCTGCACTCCAAATAGTGCACGTATTCAAGATTTGATTTAACATGCCCAAGGTGTATAATACGATTTTTAATATCTAATTTAGTGTCTACCCACCACTGCCAATGACTATCATACATGTCCTGTACTGTTCCCCGATATGTAATAAGCAGTTGATTTCCAAAAGTATCTGTTCTTGATCTAAGAGTGAAATATTTAGGCGCCATCTCTTTGGTAAAGAAAAGTGTTGAGGGGGTATATCTGCTTAACTGAAAGTGCAGTTCAGGATCATGTGGTCTGAAAACTCATAGGGTGTTAATGTAAAATGCTGTGGGTGCAATAGTCTAGAACAAAATGTGTAGTCCATATGTGATGCAAATGTATTCCTGAAGTATGTATGCCCTGTATCCCAATGTAATTTCCTGTACCCATCTGTAAGATTAGCTGTTATAATGATATTGTGCAAGGCATGTGAATAACGATAAACCATTTTCTGCACATGGTTCCTAAATTTAGTATCTAACCCACAGTTCATAACCCCCAATTATATGTCTGGCTATGTACAGATAAGGTCTAATACTATCAAAGAGCTCAATTCCAGCAGATTTTGTTTGTGGGGCATAAGCATTGATAATTCTAAGGGAAAAATTTTAAACGAATAATCTAGTAATAATGCCATTCCTGGATGAATGCCCACTAATCTATGCAGAGTAACATCAGTTCCATTAAATCAAACCCCAAACCATCTGCAGAATCTGTGCCAAAAGTCCAATACGAAGGCCCCTACATCCATCCTTTTCTAGCTTGTTCCCCGTAAAAGAGAGAATTCAACCTAGTTTCTCGTAAAAGAACTATATCATGTCTTGCACAATGAAAGACAGAGCTGTCAGTCTCTTTTTATAGTTCTTAATTCTACAGGTGTTTAGAGATGTAATGTGAAGAGAAGCCAATGTATGTCATAAGAAAGCAAAAGTCTAGCCTAAGAGTCCCCCTTTATCTGGTGCTTTCCTCTTTTTACCCTTCTTTTTATGTTGATTGCGCACATATGTAAGAAACATGTTGCGGCAGCTTTATTTATTTATTTTATTTCATTTTTGTTGACCGGGTAAGTGCACTAGACAAATCCTGCCTATTTTCAGGCACAACCCGGGGGAGGGGGATACAGATGAATGCCAACTGACCTTGAACCAGATTAAGCTGTTGGTCGAATTTTTAGTGAATGAGGGAAATTTGGCCAGGACACCGGGGAAATTCCCCTATTCTTTTCAATAAGTGCCATGGGATCTTTAACATCCACCTGAACTACCACCAATCCAGGCAGATGGGACCTCGGTTTAACATCTCATCTGAAAGATGGCACCTCAGAAGTGCAGCACCCCTCTCATGCTGCACTACAGTGTCAGTACTGGGATATTAACCCAAGTGCCAGATGTGGGAACTGAACCCACAGCCCTCTGATCTCCCAGCCTCAGAGGTGAGTGTGCTACCTACTGAGCTACTGACACTACAGCTTGCTGCAGAAGCAGGCTGTGGAGGTGTGGCACTGTTGTGGCCAATGCCCTCACTGCCTTTGGAGGCTTGGCCTGCATTCCCCAATGGGGTGGCATGCTGCAGCTGACACTAGTTCAGCCAGTGTGCCACCACCTTGAAGCATTTTAGCCACTGCAATCAGGGGCTGCCTCGTCAGTGCAGCATCATCTGCTGCAATGAGGGAGTGACCCCTCATTGCAGGTCTTGCCAATGGGGTGCACAATCCCCATCGGCTTCAGTCTCCCCATCCCCTTGCCGATGGGGGAGCCCACTCCCCATCGGCATAAGTCTCCCCTGCTTTCATTCTGTGCTGAGGGGGGTGCCCAATCCCCCTCGGCTCTTGTGCCCCCACTTCCATATCTGCTGACAGGGGTGCCCAATCCCCATCAGCTACAGATCTCCCCAAACACTCAGGTGACATGCTGGTAGCCCACCCCAGCATGCCAAATGCTCTTGAAAAAGAAAAACTATCCCACTATGTTTTTTTTTTAACCTGTGAAAAAAGAAAACTGTCCGGCGTGGTCTCCCTGCCCTCTCCCCAACCTGCTCCCACCCTCTGCGTGCCCTGCTTCCCCATATCCCCCTCACCCCATACTTATCTCTGGAGCCTGGCGTGATGATCTTCGGTGTACCGGGAACATGTCTGCACTCTTCAAAGCCGACTGCGAACTGGGGAAATGCTGGTAAGTTGTATAATGGCATAAATAAGGGTTTTTCAACTTTGGTGCATATCTCAGGCATTTGGGGGAATTTTGGCACCAAATTTTCAACATGGGGTTATTTTGACCCCTCCCCATAAATTCAGCCACTGTCATTGCATTATTCCATCCCAAAAGGTGATTTTGCGGTCACTGTGTGGAATCACCTTTCAGGACTGATTAACGAAATGACAGTGCCAGTGTTCATGAGCTGGGCACTCAAGAAGCCTATGTTGCAAATTTGGTGGAAAAAAATCCAAAAAATGGCTGTTTTATGAGCGTGCATTGCGCAGTTTCCACTCACCCTTGTAACTTCTCAGATTTGGAATATTGTCACACCAGATGTTCAACACTGGCATTTTTTCACACCACCTTATGAAAAATACAGCTGCCATTTTTCACATCCTGACCAAAATGTGTTTTCGCACTTCTGGTGCAGAATAGCATGGTAGCTGTGGGAAATCAATGTTCTCGACAGATTAAGAAAATGACAGTGACACTGTTCATGAGCAGAGGTCCTAAAATCCCTATGTTGAAAATTTGGTGATGAAATTCCATAAACTGACTGTGTTACAGGCGTGCATTGAACTGTTTCCATGCACCCTTGTAACTTTGCAAATTTGTAATATTTTTCATGCCATACTTTCAACACTGCCAATTTTTCACACCTCCTTATGAACAGTACAGCTGTCATTTTTCACATCCTGGCCAACATATGTTTTTGCACTTCTGGCACAGAATAGCACGATCGCTGTGGGAAATCAGTGTTTGGGACAGATTAAGATTGAGCTAGTGAGAGGGGGAAGTGACCAAGCTCAACTGAGCTTTGTTGGGACTGCTGCAGATTTCTTTGTGGGCAGAAAAAGGTGCCAATACAGGCAGGAGCCCAGTACAAAAAGGTAGCCTGCAGTACCGGGAGAAACAGAACGAGTGAGTGAGGGAGGGGGAGTGAGCGAGCTCAACGGAGCTCTGTCGGGACTGCTGCGGATTTCTTTGTGGGTGGAAAAAGGTGACAATGCAGGCAGGGGCCCAGTACAAAAGGGTAGCCTGCAGCACCAGGAGAAACAGAATGAGCAAATGAGAGAGGGGGAGTGAGCGACCTCAACAGAGCTCTGTCGGGACAGCTGTGAACTTCTTTGTGGGCAGAAAAAGGTACCAATGCAGGCAGTAGCCCAGTACAAAAGGGCAGCCTGCAGCTCTTGGAGAAACAGAATGAGTGAGTGAGCGAGGGGTAGTAAGCGAGCTTAACCGAGCTCTGTCGGGACTGCTGCAGATTTCTTTGTGGGCAGGAAAAGGCGCCAATACAAGCAGCAGCCCAGTACAAAAGGGCAGCCTGCAGCATCGGGAGAAATAGAATGAGTGAGCGAGAGAGGGGGAGTGAGCAAGCTCAATGGAGCTCTGCCAGGACTTTACAGTTGCCTACCCTCCCACCCAGAGTCCTCTGTGGTCCTATATTACAGCAGGGTCTCTGGAGCTGAGACAAAGCAATGATTAGATACTTTAGGATTGCTGTAATAATACAGATTTAGTTGTTCCGTTTCTTTCTCTAACTGAGCTAAGTACTGAGCTATACTGCTATGATTGCTGTAGTAATACATATTTATTTGTTCTGTTTATTTCTCTAACTGAGCTGAGTAATAGTTAGAGTGCAATTGGATTTCTAACTGGGTTAAGTGAAACTATATGAGAGCCGAGAACAAAAATTATGGTAGCTGAGGGGTGAAACCTGGACAAGGAGGCTTTAGGATTGCTACAGTAATACAGTATCTAACGGATGAAATTTGAGACTGAATTTCCCCGGTCAGCAAGGACTCAGTAGGGGGGATTAGTGTGGGGGGGAAAAGAATTTGAGCACATAGGGGCCTAACAGTTGTAGTAGGGTACAGAACCTGGGAGTAAGAGCCCGTAACATAAGATGGGGGCCAAAATGGGGCAGGTGCCACATGTCAATAGGGCGGGCATCTTTGGAAGGATGGAGGGGTGTACAGCATGTGGGTCTGCCATGATCCTGGACTGGGCTTGAAGGATTGGGGGGGTGTATGGTCTGTAGATGACTGGCTAGTTTGAGAGAGAAACTGTGGAGATTAGGGAGGAGTGTAAGTGGCAGGGCAGATGAGAATGGTACACATCCTGAAGGGGGGAATAGGGGATAGCAAAGGGGGATGGAGGAAGAATAACTAGGAACTGAAACTGACCCCAGTATCAGAGGCAGTAGCAGAAAAGAGAGAGAAGAGGAGGAGGTGCCTGAGGTGAGGTGGGGCCTCCTGATGGGGAGGAAGAGACCATGAGGAGTACCAGGAGAGAGATCAGATGGCTCTTGGTGGGGAGGGACTAGGGGTGCCATGGAGGAACAAGTGGGAGGAATCTGATAGGGGAAGAGATGTGGGACAGAAGCATCAACTACAAATAGATTTGAGCCTCTGCTATGGGTCAGAGAGGGGAGTAGGAACATACTGAAGGGGGAGGACAAGCGGGCATGAGAGGGATGGCAACAGTTAGGGGAAGGGATTACGAGGACAAAAGGGTAGAAAGGGGCTAGGTAAGAAAGGAGAAGTGGTAACTGAAGGAGAGAGAAGGCTACAGGAAGGGGAGGGATGGGAGGGGCATCCATATTGGGGTAGAAGGAATGTGGGCTCTAAATTGACAACAGCGGAGATAGGAGAGGGGTTGGAAATCAGGAGGGAGGAGGAGGTCTACATGGAAGCCCAGTAGGAAGTAGTCAGGCTGGGAAGAGGATCAAGGGGCTGGGAGGGAATAAGATTGAGAGAAAGGGGTGAGGCGGAGTAGGGGTACAGATACAGAAGTCACAGAGGGTGCAGTTGGCAGGGAGTGAGGGACAGGGAAGAACAAATACTGGGGTGGTGGAAGGGCATTAGAAGGGAAAGGGGCAAGGGGTTGGGGTACTCATCCTGAGGGATTCTATGCTGTAATGGGTGAGATGGGGCAGAAAGGGGGAAAGGCAGAGTCATATTTGGGTTGAAGCTGTCCCCAGGTTGACTGCAGGGAGGGGCAGGGCAGACACTGCTTAAGCGTGCAGCAAGGGGAAGGAAGAAACCTCATTTACTGTTGCATGTGGGTGCAAACGACTTGGCAGGGGACACTGTGGCAGTAGTGAGGGGGAGGTTTGAGTACTTGGGCAGGCAGTGTGAGGGGGTGGGGAAGTCGGTGGCATTCTTGAAGGTACTGCCGGTACCATGTGCAAACATGGTGAGGAAGGGTAGGCTTAAGGAGTTTGAGTGGCTGAGGGATTGGTGCCACATGAAACATTATGGGTTAGTGACTAACTCGGGTAGGGTCTGGGAGGAATAGTGACTTGTATGTTGGGGACAGGACACAGTGGAGCAGGAAGGGGAGTATTAAAGGCAGCATTGCTACTGGGCCACTGGCGCTGAGGGTTGAGGTGCTGGATGCCACACCTCGTGCCACGCTAGTAACCCGGGTTCGGACGCAAGCCTGGGCTGCCAGGGGTTGGCAAGGGAGGGATAGGACTGAGCATCCGGAGGACTGCTCTCCTGTCTGGGGTCGGGAAGCAGGGATCCACCACTCTGTTGTGGCCCCTGGTGATGACCGTGGGAGCTACTACAGCAGTGTAGTAAAGGGTGGCAGAGGGTGGCAGACTCTGTACCTAAGTGTCATTGCATGCCTGCACTCCACAAAGGGGAGAAAAGTGGAAAATGGGCTTTGGTCAGGCAGCATGAGCTTCTGTCCTCCCCGCCCACCCTGAATGGAGCCACATCAACCAGATCCTGCTCCAGTGGGTCAACCTGGGAAGCTCCTCACCTTCCCACCATGGGGGTAATCCATGGAGGTGAGCAGCCCAGCCTGGTGTTGGGGGCAGGGTTACAGGGGTCGGTTGAGATGACCAAGCTGACCATAGCCCAGTGAGAAAATATGTAAAAAAAAAAAAAACAGGATTAGAGGGGTATATCTCAACTAAAGGTGGATTTGAATAAATGGGGGCATGGCCAAAAGACTGAGGTTGGTAGAAAGGTCCAGACAGAAGAGCCTGATGAGGTCACCACCCTAGATATAGGCAAAGAAGGAGGCATAGTAACCCTGGAGGGGGGCAGGCAGAGTGGTCTGAGTGTAATACAGAAGGCAGCACTACCCGGTAAGAATAAGGAGGAGAAAGGGTGCGGGCTACCAGGAGGAGGGACGCAGGACAAGGAAGAGAAGAGTGAGGAGAAGGAGGGGTATGGGTGGAAGGTGGTCTGACTAAATGGATAGAGAACTGGTTACAGGGGAGGGAACAGAGGGTGGTGGTGGTGGTGGGGTAGCTCTTGGCACCCAGAGCAGTAACAAATGGGATGCCGCAGTACTCAATGCTTGGCCCTATGCTATTTGGGCTCTTTATCTCCGATATAGCACACAGACTGGGGAGCAGGGTTAGTCTGTTCACACATTATACCAAATCAAATGTAAATAGTTATAGTAGCAGTGGGTGGAAGGTGGTCTGACTAAATGGATAGAGAACTGGTTACAGGGGAGGGAGCAGAGGGTGGTGGTGGGGGGGGGGTAGCTCTCGGCACCCAGAGCAGTGACACATGGGATGCCGCAGGGCTCAATGTTTGGCCCTATGCTATATGGGCTCTTTATCTCCGATATAGCACACAGACTGGGGAGCAGGGTTAGTCTGTTCACACATTATACCAAATCAAATGTAAATGGTTATAGTAGCAGTGCTCCCCCCCCCAACTCACACGCATACACACTCCCCAAAAAGCTGCTTAAAAGTCTGCAATTCATTCAAATCAATTCCATGTTCTTACTTACTTGGGGTTCAACGCCAGCAAGTGTAAAATCATGTACTTAGGGCATAGGAACCCTGATGCTGGGTATAGGATGGGGAGAGGTACTGATACTCACTAGACATGAGGTTATTATATCAGAGGACCTCAAGATTGCAGTACAGTGTGACAAGGCTATGGGCAGGGTAAACTGGATTCTGGGGTGCATAAGGAGTGGCATCTCCAGTAGGAGGAGGAGGAGGGATGTTGTGCTGCAATTGTATCACTCCCTGCTATACCCCCAGCTAGAGTACTGTGTCCCGTTTTAGAGTCCACACTTCAGAAAGGACATAAGGTGTAGGTTTTCCAGAGGAGGACAACTAAAATGTTTCAGAATTTTCACAGGAATCCCTACAAGGAAAGGCTGAAGAATCTCAACATGTACACTCTGGAAGAGAATAGGGTGAGAGGTGACATGATCAAGACCTACAAAGTACCTCACAGGGGTAAAGAGGGCACAGTTGGGGAGTTTCCTTCAAATAAGGATGAGCACCCAAACCAAGGGAAATACAATGAAGCTGGGGGGGCATTCAGGATAGATGTGAAGAAATATTTTTTTACTGAAAGGGTGGTAGACGCCTTGAACAAACTGCCAGGAGAAGTGGTGGAAGCTAAAATGGTAGGGGGCATGAAGCATGCATGGGATAAATATAGGGGTATATTAGAAAAAAGGGAAAGGAGAAGGTCAACGGAGATCAATAAGACTATGGAAGTGGAGTAGGCTCAAGTTCATTGCAGGAAAAATCCATTAAGCATGCTCATTCACAAGGAGGTCCTGGTGGACGCAGGCAGAGTGAGACATGCAGTAACATATACAGGCAGGAGTTACAAGTAGGAAGAGAACACTTGGGCAGACTGGGTGGGCTGAGCGGTCCTTTTCTGCTGACAAATTCTATGTTTCTGTGGCACTATGTGTTAATTTAGGTGCAGTGTTTATTGAAAGTTGGCCCTACCATACATCCAGATGTAAGGTACAGTAAATTACTGAATTAGATGCAGCCCACTTACAGTACAATAAACAGAACCCCAGTGCTTCAGGAAGCCTTTACTCTTCATAAGGCTGCTTAAAGAGCTGGGGTGCTATTTGCAGTGTCCACACCAGTATGCTGATCTTAAAATCGACACCGCATCTGAATGAGTACATGATTCTTGCTCACTCCATTTCTTCCCCACTTTGAAACCTGCTTGTCCTCAGTTAGTTTTGGGCTGGCAGCACCTTGCCTGTGTTGGAAGATGACCAATAAGCAGCACTGAAAGACGTCAGACTTCACAGACTGTGAAGGCAGCTGCTCATGGACAGACATAAGGCAATTCTACTGGGGGAGGTAGGAGGAAGTAAACTGTTGATGAACTAGAATTTGCAGCTTATCCATCAGGTAGAGAAATGGGCAGACTAGGTGGGCCAAGCACTCCTTATCTGCCGTCAAATTCTATGTTTCTATGTTTCTCACTCACCACCTTGCCAAGAAGAAGGCTGCAGCTGTGGCCACTGCTGACTGTTGGAGTGTGGGGATGGGGGGACCAAAGAGGACAGACATAAGGAGATAAAATCATAATAAAAATTGTGAGACCTTCATCACCTTTCCAAAATGCTTTCCAGTAAAAGAACACTCTATGAAGTTTTTCAAATGGCAACACAGTCTGGTGAGCCCTCTGTCTGCCATTTGACACCTGGCATCAACCAGCATAAAATTACCTAAAGAAGGCAGTGTGGTCATGTGGTTACTGAAGTACAGGAGATTACAGATTTATAAGAACAAAAGAATATCACACAGAAGCTGGCACATGTGCCTATAGCAGCTGTCTCCTGCTTCTCAGTACTTATATTTATACCCTTGAGGTACTTGAATGTTTCTATCATATCCTCTCTTTCCCTCCTCTCTTCCAGTGAGTACACATTGAGGTCCCTAAATTTCTCCTCATAAGTCTTGGTTGCAAGCTCTGCACCATCTCATTCGCCCTTCTCTGGACCATTTCCAGCCTGTTAATATCCTTACAAAGGTGCGACCTCCAGAACTGCACACAGTACTCCATGTGAAGCCTGACCATGGTTTTATATAATGGCATCACTACCTCCCTATTTATGCTGGTGATACACCTGCCTATGCACCCCAGAATGTCACTGGCCCTCCCAGCTGCCTTATCACTTTGACATTTTCAGGTCATCTGAAATAAGAACCCCTAGGTCCCTTTCCTTCTTTGTGACTGTCAGCAACTCCCTTCCCCCATCCTGTACCTTTCCCCAGGGTTTCTGTGTCCCAGGTGCAGAATTTTGCACTTTTTTGAGTTGAACTTCAGTTGACAGTTCTCAGACCATTTCTCAAGCTTCCCCAGGTCCCTCCTCATTTTCTCCACCCCCTCTGGGGTATCCACTGTGTTACACATCTTGGTGTCATCTGCAAACAGGCAGACCTTTCCCTTCAGCCCTTCTGCAATGTCACTAATGAAGACATTAAACAGGACTGGCCCCAGGACCACTCCCTGCAGCATCCCACTTGTCACCCCCTCTCCCCAGACTGTGCCCCATTTACCACCACTTTCTGCCTCCTGTCTGTTACCCAGTTTCTAACCCAGTTTACCACCCTTTCCTCCATGTCAATCCTACTCAGCTACTTTATCAGCCTCCTATGTGGGACGGTGTCAAAGGCTTTGCTTACATCAAGGTAAGTGTGGTCTGGTGGTCTAGTGTTCCCCTGGGCTATATTCACAAGGTTCTCCTGATTTAAACTATCAGCCCTGTTTCGGCCTGCCCATGGAAACTGATGATAGGCATGGCTCAGTTCTTCACACAAATTACATTTAAACACATTGGTACATGCCATGCTGACATGCCCGAAATCCCCACTGAGTGCACATTGTAGCCTTCATAAAAGCAGAGCCCCCTGTCTCTGCCCAGAAAAAAACTGTTTGTGATATGATGTATTTCTGAATTTGTTTGAAACAATTGAAATTGGAATCGCCACACCCCCTGTCCAGATCCCCTCTGAGTCTATAATGGGTTCTGGTTGTCCCAGGACAGTGCATCTTTTCTGCAGCCAAAACAAAATGTTCATTGACATTGATGCCCTCATTCTGGAACATTATAGTCACTGTTTTCAGTAGTGGTTTAGTTAATGGGATGGCCATAAAATGTGCCCATAATGGAGTAGCTCTGAGCAAACTGCATTTTGTCCAAAATCTGTCAGGACCAGCACGTTGATGGAATCTGACATTGAAAATATCCTCCCCTGACACACGGATGAGGGCATATATTTCCGATGGTTGGAATAACATTGATTCTTTGAGCAACTTTCTGGCAGCAAGTACTCTGTCTGGGTGCTCCTGCATACCCCCTTGATTCCTCAGGTTTACAACATTCTTCCTAGGAGCCTGTGTCAATTTATTTCTGAACAATTCAGAAAAAATACTCCCCTGTCTTCCAGAACTTGCCCAGTCACCTGAAGGCAACAAATCCTGATCTAAATTATCCTGTGGCAGGGGGGCAGTAGATGAAGCCCCCAATGTATCCGCTGAGTTTAAAAGCATGACTTTGTTAACAGAGGGTTGCTCATTCAAAAAATGTGGTTGTGCTGGAGTGGAGTGCTGTAGCCGCTGCTCACCAGCACTGGCCTGTGTACTATCAGTAGTCTCAGAAGATAATGAATCAGGCTGTGATGCCGCACTAGCAGAGGGGACTGCTGTATCATTTTGAGTTACAAAGATGGCTGTAGGAGCCTGCACCTCATTTATGTTAGTGCGTGCATTTTGTCCTGAAGTGGACTGTTTCATGTGCTCTGGCCCAGCTGTTTTGTCTGCACAGTAGGATGTTTTATTTTCAAACCTCTTGCTTGCTTCTGTTTGGGAGAAAGTCTCCCATTGTGAGTCCGGTATCCAGCACCCCTCCTTTGTTTGCTTCCAGACAGCATTCTCTAATGCTTTCTCTGTTGACCAGGAAGCAAAATCTACAGGCCCATCTGTTTCAGTCCTTGATGTAGTCAAACCTTGCTTCAGGGAGACAAGGTCAGGTCGGGTTGTATTTGGAGAGTAGCAACCCGCCCATATATTAAGGGTGGTAGTGGAGCTACCCAGTGCCTTCTGTGCCGTAGTCAGAAATGCATCATACCGAACCAAAGTGCTTTCACTGGCGGCTCCCTGCTGCTCAAACAGCTCACCAAAAGCAGCATCTCCAGCAGCTATCTGCTTGGCAAAAACACACTCTGAGTCCTACACATTAAATCCTTCTTTAACAATAGCCCTTGCAGAAACACTCACCCCCAACGCATCCCATGTGTGTCCTGCCAATCCAGTATTCTGCTCCTCTGAAATCAGTGTGATGTCCATTTCTTCTTCTATTCAGCTGCCCATTACAGTTTCTCCAGCCTGATGGAACCTCTCTACCATCTCCTCCTCCTCCTCCTCCTCCTCTGAATGAGGATCTGAGTCTTGGACAAAGGATCCCCCTACTGGCAGAGCAGGGGAATTTCTCAGGTGCACTGGCCAACATTCCCACTGTCAATAAAACAGGTCCATCCCACCCACCCACCCAAGGACACACCTGGAAACAAGTGTAAACAGCCTCCAAACTCACCTTGGCTGTTCTGGTACCTCTTGAAGTCCTCTCAGCACACACCTCCAAGCTGCCAGCCTTGGTTAAGAAGGGTAGTGGTTGAGTGGTGCAGTGCCTCCACCTGAGTGGTAGGGGATACCTGTGGGCAAATAGCAGGTTACCACCCCCTAGGAAAATATATAAACTGCACCCCCAAACAGTCCCCCACACAGTAGCAATACCCCTCTCCTTTCTGTAATAATTCACTATAACAGCGGTTAACATAAACAATAACAGTATGTTATTTTAAGGCGGGGAAAAAGGGAAGATAAGCATGACAATAGCAACAATGACTACTAACAATTCCACCCACAAAAATCCCCACCTCCCACCCGCAGGTGCACCTGTCTTTACTTGGCAGCTACCCAGAAAGTCTATATAGTCTTTTGGTGGGTACCTCACTGCGGTGCCAATGACAATTCAGGGATATCTTGTTGGGGCCCAATACTTTTAAACAAAACTTTGCTGAAAAATTCAGGCCTGTGTGCAGTCTCCTGGCAGAGTTCTGCCCAGGTTCTAACTCCTTAATTTCAGTCTAGCTAGCTAGCTAACTAATAAAGTCCTCCTCTGTGCCACAGTCTAGAGGTACTCGTGATTTTGATGTTTCAGGGGGTGGGTTCAATAGTTTGGAGTCTATTCAGCCACTGTACCATGGAGGTAAGCCTATAGGTAAACCAAAGCAGGAGCAGGCTACTAAAAGAAAAATGGATGTTGCTGGTCTTCACCTGCCTGCCTTGCCAACTTTGCCTCAGAGGCCTTTGTAGACAGGGTTCACCAGGCAGGCCTCTCATCATCTTCTCCGTTGGTCCTCTTCCTCTTCCTCTTTGGTCCAGTGACAAGACAGATGTGTTCCCTAGACCCCTCTGTTGCACACCTAGAGGAGCACAATTAGGGCTTGGGCCCAATCTCTAGCCTCAGCGCACACAGTCTGTAGGTTGCAGCAGTAGACTGGAGTCTGACTACACATGTGACAACCCACCTCTCCCTCTGGGCTGAAACAGCTTTTAGAGAGGTATCTGTCCTCGGGTATTCGCTGCCACCAGCCGGACTTTCCTTCTGGCACCTCTTTCAAGTGTACAAACTTGAATAATCAAACGTGCAATTGCACAAGTTAAAGTCTGGTAGTGTGTCTCTCTCGGGTGGTGGATGCTACACAGAGTTTACCTCAGCCAGTGGAAACCAAATATTACCTTAGAAAAATGACACCACAGTCACAACTGTTGAGCAAATAAATAGCTTTTACTTAACAGAAAGTGCACTGAGCATTTACAGGATATATATTTACAACACAAGAGAATAACACTCATACAGGAAAAATAAACACATGTTTTTAAACAACAGATGGCAAAAAAAGAAGGCTATTACTGAAATATGCTATCACTAAACTTACCCTTCCCTGTCCTTACAAGAGACACTGGACCCTGTTCTAACTGCCAGCTCCCACGGACATAGCTACAAGGTAGGCTCCAAGCTTATGTTTCCCCTCCCAGCTTCCAAAGCACAAGAGAGCCTTCTTTGCCTTTCAGAAGGTTATATACTCTGTGGAGGATAAGTCATTCCTATTCTCCCTTTAAATGCACCAACCAACTAACATGTATGTATTTAATTGTCCCAATCAGAGTGAACACCTATCAGTGACCGATTATATTCCCTTTTCACCTTAAGTTTATATTTGAAAGATCCAATCCATTCAAACTGCCCTGTGCCCATGTCTGCAGGTCTTTGTGTGTCTGGAGATGTCCACTCGAGATTTATGACCCAGCTCTTATCTAGCAGCTAGGAATTCCACAAGCTGGATGTTGCTGGACAGAGGATTTCAGCCTGACTCTATTTGTTCCAAACTGCTAAAAAAATAAGGCACCTACAGAATCCAAACCATTAACTCTTTCCTTCCCATTTCTGTCACAACACACTTACCCCATCAATGGGGACACAACTTGTTCAGTCCTTTTTAGTCTGTGCTGCCACACTCTGAAATCTTTGCTGCAAAACTCTACTCTCTATTGCAAAACTATTCACTCTCTGATGCCAAATCTTTTTACTCTACTTCAGGCTGCACACTTTCCTCTGCTGCAACTGCTCAGGCTGAATCATTTTCTAATTTCAAAGCTGCACAATTTATAACCTCTGCTCTTCCCACTGCAACTCCAAGCTCTGTCTGCCACAAAACATCATATCTATTTTTTTCCAGGCAGCACAGCTTTCAAAGTCTATCTCTCTGCAGTTATACTCCAAAATGTCCTTCCCTGCTGTGCTGGGCTTTTGGGTGCTGGTAACTGGGCTGGGAGGCCCATCACAATCTTCCCTTCACTCACTCCTCTCTCTGAACTCCAAGTAATCCCTGTCCTTTGGAGGGCTGCTTGGCCCTTTTATAGTTTTTCCAGAGTCCTTCTCTGATTGGCTGCCTATCTCCTGGGCTTTTTGGTTCCCTTTGAACCTTTTTCCAGCAACACCCTTGCTGCCTGCAAATCATGCTGGATGCCATATTTGTTTACATTTTTACCCAGCACAAATACAACTCCATTACTTTATTATTAAGCCCATTTAAGAGCTAATATTTAAACATCCTGCCCCCTGCTTTCTTCAGTGGGGCAGGAACCCTTTTGTTCATTCAGTGGGTGCCCCATTTGCCAATCTGGGCTCCCAATAAATATAGCCCCTCTTTCATGCCCCTTTACTGTCACTTGTTCACCAGAGCTGTGGCTCCTTTAAATATTTGCTGCCCAGATGGCCGTGTTTGCGTGAACAGCGCAAGCCCCTATTTATTTTATTTACAATGCAGCTTGCCTTTCAGCAGCTTACTGGAATGCAGAACACTCCCAAGTGCCAAGAGGTGCAGAAATGGCCATAAGATCTTGGCCCCCATCTAACCCCAGGCTGAGGAACCAGAGGAAAGTTGGCGGCCATAGCTGCAGAGCACAGTCAGGGCTGCCAGGCCTGAATACTACCAGGTCCACTTATGGGAGGCTGGAGGGACAGTGCTGGGGCCATAGCCCTACAGGGAAGCCCATTTGGGGGGAGGGGCTTATACAAGCTACAGTATAATCACTTAGTATGCCTTTCCCATTCAAAAATTACAAAACAAAAGTAGAAAAGGGGAGCTAAATACATAAAATAGGTTAAATATCAATTAAAATACATCTGAATATTATAGACATCATACACTGTTGCACCAGACTGTTTGTAAGTGGACATGTTTTTGTGATTCTTTGAGCTTTGCTGAAAGGGATTATATCCTTTCCTGGTGCATTCATAAACTTGTTTGCAAATGTGCATGTAATTGGTGGCGTCACCATTTTGAATCTATGAGTCCATGTACAAAAGCATGGCAACTCTCGCAAAGCTTCCATAGTTATTGGAGACACCCCTTTCCATTAAAACTATTACAAAAAAGAGGTTGAGCTATCTCAACTCTTCAGCAGCCCAGAGAGGTGCTGGTGGATGACAGAGATCATTCTAGTATACAGTAGATTAACACCTTGTTGTACATGGGGTTCTGTTCTAAGTAAAAATATATTTTATTACAGTTCAATGGTTATAGAATACTGTTTTATCCTTCTGTGGTACAATGGCTTTTGTAATCAGAACAGAAACTCATGCCACATTACTTACATGCACAGATGCACACAGTGGGTTTGTTTTTTTAATTGTAATAAAACACTTAAACTGAAAATTTCTTGAGCTGAAAAAGCAGCATTATTTTTATTTTATGTTTCAAACCATATAGCTGCAACCTGCAACAACAACAGCAAGGGGCACTCCACCTCACTTCCTGTAAAGGAGCACACCCTTATAGCCCGCCCCCTGCAACAATAACAGCAAGGTGAGAGACCTTTGGGATCTGACTCAGCAGCGGTCTGGCTTGCTTTTGGCTACCTGGTTAGCCCCGCCAACTCCACCTTCCTGATCTGGCTCTACTAATATAGCTCACTTCCTGTCATGTGACTTTATCTATCTCCCTACTTTCTCATTTGCATCATTGCATGTTTTACTAAGCTACCATTAGGAGCCACTGTTTTACTTCCCTTATTCTGCAATTTTACAGCTCTGAATCACTTCTCTATCTCTAACCTCTCCTACCTTTCCCTCTTCTCTAGCCTGCACCTTCCGTAATTCCCTCCTGTCTGTTCTACCTGTCCCCCCCCCCAGGGTTTCAAACCTCAGCCTTTCGCACTTTAGGTGGTAACCCTACCACTACACCATTTGCAGTAGTCCAGTTGTTGTGCTTCTTTGTGCCTTACATTATTTTCTTTCTTCCTCTTTCCTACACTTGTCAGTGCTGTGACACTAGTATTCTCCTTACTCATTGCCTTATACAGCCTAAAGTTGCATGGTCCCCGGCCACCTTTTCACATGAACTCCTCTTTTTCTCCACCCCATGTACTCCATTCGTGCCCTCCTCCTCCTTCTCCTAGTCCTCCTTTTCCTTCCTCCCTCCCCATCCTCTGTCCCCTACCATACTCTAACACATTCCCCTCCATCGTCTGCCTGCCTTAGTACCTATCCTCTCCCACCGCCATCACCTCCCACCTCCTCAAACTCCTCCCACCTCCACCTCTCAATCCACCCTGAGCTTTTCAGCCACTCGCTCGTAACCGCAGCTGCCATTCGGCAACTCCTCCTGACTATATCTCCCTTGTGCATTCCCTCTTACAGCTTCTGAATCAAGGACAAGTGTCATGCCCAACACCTACACCTTTTGCTAATAGCAGGTGACATTGAACCCAATCCTGGTCCCTATTTTCCTGTCTCTTCCCCTTCGCACTCTCTTCCTGAAGGGCTGCAGATTTTTCACATAAATATACTACTCAGCTTACTCCCCAAACTTGATGAACTAAAAGTGTGGGTCGTTCTACACTCTCCTGATATTCTATGTATTTCTGAAACATGGGTTTCATCTCATATCCTGGACTCCCAACTAGCCCTTCCTGAATTCAATCTCTACTGGTAAGATTGTGGAAAATGAGGTGGTGGAGTGGCTATCTATTTCCGTCACTCCCTGAAGTGCACTATCTCCCTCTGAGAAGCAGTCACTGGTTCCCATGAAATCCTCTTAACTAACTTCACCTTTCCATCTGCTTCTCCCCTTTTTGTGGGGGTTTTATATGCCTCCCCAAAACTGTCCCCCTCATCTCTTGTCTCCTGCATCACCTCTGCCTCAGCCCTTGCTGGTAAACTTCTCAGTGACTTTAATCTAGACTGGCTCTCCCCTTTGTCCCTTAATTCATGCCAGCAGATTGAAGTGCCTAACCTCACCCAATTGATCAAAGACCTTACCCATCCTAACTCTAGAACTCAGTCACATTCCCTGCTTGACTGGATGCTTACTACCCACCCCACTGCATCTGCTTGGCCAGTATTCTACCCGACGTGCTCAGTAACCACTGCCCTATCTTTTGCATCAGGAAGTCCTGTCCTCCTCCCACTGCACCCAAATACATCCACTACCACCCTCTCAAATCCCTCGATGTGGGTAGATTAATACAGAACCTAGCCCTGGCTGACTGGTCACCAGTTCTCTCCTTCCGCTCGGTGGATAATGCCATCGCACATTTCAAATCTTTTTTTCCAAAGGTCTGGGCTGCCCATACCCCTCGAAAAACTGCTAGAGTTAAATGTAGCCACCAACCCTGGATCACCCTCGATATTCTGACCATGTGTAAAGCCTGTGAACATGCCTGGTGCCATTTTAAGTCCTCAGAAAACCAGGCCTTATTTCTGGCCTTTCAAGCCCTCCATAACAGATGCACTGTCAGCATCTGCCATGCAAAATCCAATTTCTGTAAATCTCACCTGCTCCCCTCAAACAGTTCGCTGTCCTCCTTCTGGCAGGATCTCCACTCACTCCTGCACCCCCCATCTCTCCCCCTCCACCTTCAATCTTCGAGGCTGGCACACCGACCACCAATCCTGCCCATGTTTTCAAAGCCTTAAACAAGTAGTTTACTGCCTGTGCTGTTCCTGCGGAGTACCTCACCCCTCCATAAAGCACCATAAACTCCTCCCTTCAATCTCCAGGTCTTCAACTACCACCAATTTTTACCATCAGAAGTCCTGAGAGCTTTCTCCTCTCTCAACTCAGCTACGTCTAGCCCCAATGGCCTGCACTCTAGGCTTCTCAAAATCGCATCTCCCTTAATTGTTACCCCCCTAACTTTCTTATTGAACCTTTTGCTCTTCTCAGCTACTGTCCCTTCAGCTTGGAAGTGTGCCACAGTCCTCCCTCTCTTCAAGGGTGGTGACCCCTTTATCACTGGTAACTATCATTCCATCTTCCTTCTCCCCGCACTTGCCCAAGTCCAAGAATCCCTAATACTATCCAGGCTCAACAACTTCCTTCTTTCTTCTAACACCCTCTCCCTGTTCCAATCCAGCTTCAGGAAGTCCCATTCTACCACCTCCTCTCTATTGCACTTTATAGATTTTATTTATTTATTTATTTAGTTTTTGTTGACCGGGTAAGTGCACTAGACAAATCCTGCCAATTTTCAGGCACGACCCGGGGGAAGGGGATACAGATGAATGCCAACTGATCTTGAACCAAATTAAGCTGTTGGTGGTATTTTTAGTGAATGCCATTCACTATGCCATGGACAGTGGCCAGATCACCTCAGCTATTTATATTGACCCGGCAAAGGCCTATGACTCTGTTTCCCACCCTCTTCCTCTATATGAACTAAGTTCTATTGGCCTTTCCTCTGCTTCAGTATTCTGGTTCTGCTCCTACCTAACCGGCTGTTCCCAGCCAGTTTCAATAGATAACATTCTATCTTCCTCTCTTTCTATCATCGCAAGTGTTCTCCAAGGAGCCATCCTAGGGCAGGTTCTCTTTTCCCTTCTTGTAAATGATCGCCCCTCAGTTTGTACCCATGCCAATATACATATGTACATGGACAATACCATCCTTTTTCTGACTGGACCATCCCTGCAGGCAGTGCAATCCCACCTCCAAAGCGTCCTTACAGCAGTCTCAGCATGGTTCATTGCCAACTGTCTAAAACTGAGCACTAATAAAACTGTTGCAATAAGAAACTAGTCAGGCTACCCACCCTACCAATTTTCTCCTTCTCAACCAACACTCCATTAGAAAATGTCCTTACCTACAAAGGCCTTGGTATCTGGCTCGATCCCTCCCTTGATTTCTTGCATCACTTCAATGCATTCCATACTAAACTGCACCCTAAATTAAGGCTACTCTATTGTCATAAGGCTCGCCTCTCCCTCCCTGTAAGACATGACCTTCTAAGTAAATGGATCCTCCCAGCCTTTGACTATGCAGATATAGCCTACAGCACTGCCCCTACTACCTCCCTCACCAGACTAGTTGTACTTTTCCATTCCTTCTGCAGGTTTGCCTCTAACTCACCCCCATTAACTCAGCACTGTGACCTGTACTCCTCCTTTTCCCTTCAACCCCTTGCACAGCATCGCTTCACTCACTGCTCCACCTTCATCGCCAAATTCTGGTTTGGGTCTCTTCCTTCTTACCTTATCTCCCTCCTTACTCCTGCTTCTGCCTCACCCTATAACTTGTGTTCTAGCTCTTCCCATACATTCTCATTCCCTCATGTCTATACCACTACTGGCAAACTCTCCTTCTCCTATAGACTTCCTTCCCTCTGGACTAGCGTTCCCCTCCAAACCCATCTCTCTCCCTCCCTCCCTGCCCTTGAGAGTCTTCTTAGGCCAAACCCCACTACCTCTTGTATCTGCTCCCCTTCTTAGACATCTCTCCCTCATGTGTTTTTGTTCCCTACTCCTTTTACTGGGACATATTGCATATATCTTTTTTTGTAATATATCATTTGTTTATACCAGAAATGTTAGTCAGGTTTTGTAAATAGTTTCCTGAGATTGTATATACTCTGCATTGTACTATTCATCAGTGTTGTTCTTATTTACTGCTTGCATTCTCATAATAAGCTTTGTACACCCTCCCCCAGGTTACATCTGGAAACAAGCTTTGGTTCATGATGCCTTTCCTGGTTACCAACTTTTCAATAAATATACAATAAAAGTAACACATGGGCAACCATGTATGGATCGGTGGTGTTTCCATTTCAGGGTTATCATGACACAAGGGGCCTCCAGAGCTTTCTATGATGTCATCAAAACTCCTCAATTGAAAAACAGCCTTGTTAAGCATTGTTGGTCATGCATTATTTTATGTGTGACTAGGAGGGTGTGAACTGGATGTGAAGGGCTAAAGAGGGAGAGGGATGTTGGTTGGGGGAATGCACCAGGTTTGAGCAAGGAAGATGGCCACCATGCAATACATCAATGCCCAGAAGCAAAGTTGTAGGTACAGAACAATCAGGTGAGGTAAGGGTATGGTATGGGGCAGTGCCACAGCTTACAGTGTCTGAGCATAGCACTGCATTTCACAGGGGAGCACTATGTAGCTTGTAAAACCATTATCAGACCTCTGTTGGTTTCACTTCACAATATGTTAGCAGGGGCAAACCCCATTTATTCCCACTTAATGTTTGATAGCCTAATTTTCATTGTGGCTTAGTTGCAGAGTGGTGTCCTCCTCCCCCTGGCAAAAAGCAAAACAAAAACATTTGTGTTTGGTTCCAAGATGTGGAGTCATGGGGGAGGGGGGATTGCATAGTAGGCCTCATGTTGCACCTCCATGCCTTTTTTTTTTTTTTTTGAGGGTTCAGATTGAAATAAGAAGAGGGTAAATTTTATCCAAGCAAAGAAGCACTCCTGGCTAAAAAGCATTCGATACAACCCTCTTATTCCATCATCATATCCCTTCTAACTATCTATGGGTCCTAGATTCCACACACCCCCGTCTATTCTTGGATTCAAGTGACTACCATTAGCTATACATCTATTTATTTAACACCTTTCTGTATTTGAAAACATAAGGGAGACCATATTTCCTTAGAAGTGTCCATGTCCTCAGTTATTTATTCTTTCTAACTTCATAACATCTATTAGGTAATTCAACCAAGTGCCAAACATGGGAAGGACTGAATCCTTCTATTTCAGAAGGATTCATTTTTTGACTAATGTCACAGCAACAGAAAAAAAGTTTGCTGATATTGTGTGAGTACTAATGCCCGATCTGAAAAAGGCAACAATCCTAACACTTGATCCAGGTTCATATTTACCTTCAAGGCCTTGTTTAGTAATGAAGAAATTTTGAACCAAAAGTTAGAGAGATATGGACATGCATATAACATGTGTACTAAGGAAACCTGAGGTACTAGCACATCTTGGACCTCCATGCTTTTGACTGAAAATTGGTCCCCCCTGTCTTTCCAGTGCCCCCCAGAGGCATCAGGAGTTCTTTAAGGAGCAGCTGACACCTACCTGAAATGTTAATTTTTTTCCTCAGGTTATTTGAAGGAGGTCCCGACTTGCTGAATTGCAATAAAATCCATATTGACAGCTATTGCTTTGTGTGTTTTTTTATAGATGAAAATTGCACCATTCCCATTTGTTTACTTTGGTCCTGCAATGACTGAGCACAGGACATCAACACAATGTGATGTTATGTGAGGTACGGGCTGCCAGTGTAGTCTGGAGGCATTACATATGGTGTGGTTTTCAAGCAAAAAAAAATCCCAAAACACACAAAGCAATAGCTGTCAGTATGGATTTTATTGTGATTCAGCAAGTTGGGACCTCCTTCACATAACCTGAGCAAAAAATTACATTTCAAGTAGGTGTCAGCGGCTCAAGAGTTGTTGTTGAATCAGGATTGCCTTTACCAGGAGAGTAAAAATGTGGAAATAGAACTGCAGCCAGAGAAAGCAGTGTCCAGATCAAAGACGTGGACAATGAAACAGCTGGGGATCTTTGCCTGCTAAAAGGAAATGTATAAGTTACTTTGCTCTACTGTAGAGAAATGCTGTGGACTCCAGGGTATTCAGTGCAAAATCATTCTTTATTTTAAAGTGCTGGCAAGTGTTACCCTGCTACCAACAAGATGTCACCTGGGTCAGAGACCATGTGCCTGCTGGTATCCATGATTAATTAGACTCTAACTTTTTCAAGGGATTCTGATTGCAGTTCATGCTATTTCAGTATTTTTTTGTTCATGTGAAGTTACAGCATGTTTTACCAACAATTGCCATCACTTTATGCTAAAGAATAATTTTACACAGAATACTCTGGAGTCCACAGCGTTTTCCTACAGTAGAGTGAAGTAAATTATACCCATCCTTTTAGCAGGTGCCGATACCAAGCTGTAGAAAGTGAGTGACAGTCCATCAAGTCTGCCCATTTTATTACTACCATATGGAGGGGATGCTATTATACTCAGTGGTTATACACCTCTGTCCACCTCGGGCTCCCTTCCCCCTCCCTCTCTGGTTCCCCATAGTGGGACTATGAGACCCCTTTCTCTGTCCCAGGCTAGCCTTCTTTGAACCTTATAAAAGTGGTGAGGGAGTCATTGATAATTCCAAGATCACAGTTCTCTGATGTAGTGGCCAGTCTCTCCCTCCCATCCAGTACTCTGTATGTGTGTGTGCCTTGCCCTAACTGTATCATTCTGCAAATCTTGCCATGGAATCTCATCCTGAAAAATCTTTTTTCACTGTTCCAGTTCTCCAGATCACCACTTTCTTGCTGTCCACCATGTCATATAGCTTTGGGTCTTCAGGAGAAAGATACATCTTGGCCCCAAATGCTTGCCCCATTGTCACCAATGAACACTTTGAATATGACAAACTTCAGGACTGACCCTTGCAGCACCCAAATAACAGTGCTTCTCGGAGGGGAGAGAGGGAGACCTGACCTGGAGGGTCCTCCCCCCCATCACCCTTACACCGGCGACTCGTGCCTCCTAGGCTAATCTCCCGAGTGGAGGTGCCGGCTTGACTGGCAAGCTCCGGCGGGCCTCCTCGGGAATATCGATGACTCGGGACCCAGTCTGCTTCCATCAACTGCACAAGGAACTTGCCCCTGCTGCTTGCAGGAGAACTTTTAAAACTGATGTCCTACCCAGTAGCATCCTGCAGTCCAGCGGCGAGCCCTGCTCTACCGACGGCATCGGACGACATCGGATGGTTTTTTACATCTCTTCTCTTTGTTTAAATTTGGCGCCTAAACTGCCTTCTCCACCGTGCCCTGTGATTGGCTGCTGCTACCGCACACCTCCTGAGCCCTCCTGACTTAAGAAGAGCTCCCCAAGTCAATCCTCTTGCCACTTGCCTCGGAGGGGAGAGAGAGAGACCTGACCTGGAGGGTCCCCCCCCATCGCCCTTACACCGACGACTCGTGCCTCCTAGGCTAATCTCCCGAGTGGAGGTGCCGGCTTGACTGGCAAGCTCTGGCGGGCCTCCTCGGGAATATCGCCGACTCGGGACCCAGTCTGCTTCCATCAGCTGCACAAGGAACTTGCCCCTGCTGCTTGCAGGAGAACTTTTAAAACTGATATCCTACCGGCAGCATCCTGCAGTCCAGCGGCGAGCCCTGCTCTACTGACGGCTTGTTAAATGCCCCCACCCACCCTGGTTTTGAAGTGAGTTTTAATCATTGCCTGCTCTGCCCACTGGCTGCTAACTTGCCTATTGGCTTGAAAGGGGCGGCGTTGTTTCTACCCACTCCCTGGTTTACACCTATGCTCAGCCCATTCTTTTCAATGACTATTGAGTTTGCTAACCCAGTTCTTTTCAATTAATCCTGAAACTGCTGTTTACCCAAGTATTACTGTTATTACTAAATGTGACAGTTTTTGACCTTTCAGTTAAGTCGCTCAGAATCCTTACTCTCAGTAAGGAGCCTACCCCTGGTGTTTCTGTATCCTGCCTGACTTTGTCCTCAGTCCCCACACTGCTCCCTGGTCCTCCAGCTCCCCACTCCCCACTATCCCTGAGCTCACACTACCACCACCTGTTGGTGCACATTTCTGGGCGGGCATCCCCCGTACCTCTCCCAGGTCTCAACATTCTGCCCTTGCCACCAACCTCCCTAAGGTGTCTCTCAATCATGTACTTGTCTAAAGAAGATCTCCTGCTACAACTGAGTCCGGTCTCTCGAATGATTTCTCTCAAGGGAATCTGTTTCCCCCCCTTCCCACAATGTTCTCTTGGCTATCCTCATCCTGGGACTTATGTCCCTCCACTCTGACACTGCCCCTGGCCTGGGTAGTGGTAGTGACAGGTCCTCCCTCCACTGCTCAGCAACTGATTTTATGTTCTCAAACCTCATGGCCAATGCCGCAGGTCCCCGCTATCCCCCTAGCGGATTGTTGCAAAGACCCATCCTGTCCCAAATCAGGACAGTGTGTCGCCAGGTCCAGAGGCTAGTAATCAAAAAGTGCCCCCCTGGAGGACTCCTCCTGTGGCTAACCGTACTGATCCTTGCCTTATCTGGAGACATCGAATTAAATCCTGGCCCCTCCACCTCCGACTCTCCCCAGAAATGGTGGATGGGCAAGGGTTTGAAAGTAGCTCACCTCAACATTCGGAGTCTACTTCCCAACCTCAATGAGCTCGCTGCATGGGTCACTCTCTACAAGCCCGACATCTTGGGGATAACTGAGACCTGGCTCAAACCCCAGATTCCCGACTCTGCCTGTGGGCTCCCAGGCTATGAATTCAAATGGTTGGACAGAACCAGGAGCAAAGGTGGCGGCATCCTGATTTACTATAAGACCCACCTCAAGCGTATCCCTTTTAAATCACACCTCCTGCTGCCGTCATCCTGAGAGCTCCTCCACTCCATGCTGCTACTTGGCAATGCCAAGAAACTGCACGTGGTGTGTACCTATAACCCACCCAAAGGAGGGCTCCAGGGCCTCACCCATCTCCTTGATACTGTCTGTCCCAGCACCGGGGATAATGAACTCCTAATCCTGGGGGATGTGAACCTAAACTGGGCAGGGAATAATGTCAAGCAGTTTGAGGCCTTGCTTGCCACCCAAACCCTGACACAACTTGTAAAGGAGCCCACCTGATGAAAGGCTAACGGTACGTCCTGCTCCCTTCTGGACTGGATCATGTCAAATCGTCCCAAGAGGATCTCCTCTGTAGGGACCCTACCCGATGCCATCTCTGACCACTCTCCTGTTCTCTGTATATGGAATATCCCCTCCCTTAAGGTCCCCCACAAAATCATCCAGGTCCAAAACTTTGCCAGTTTTAACCCGGACCTGTTCATGGAGGAACTAAGGCTCACGGACTGGACAGAAGTCCACAGAGCCCAGGACCCCTCCTCCGCCGTCGTCGCGTTCCACAACATCTTTGTGGATCTACAAGATAGGCATGCCCCTATCACTAGGCATAGGGTCCGTGGGACAGCCACCCAGTGGCTGCATGGGGGTCTCCTCTCCCTTATGCGAGCAAGAGACAAGTGCTGGGCTCGGTTCAAATGCTCACACGATACTGCCCTGTTTCAGCAATAAAGAAAACTCAGAAATGAGTGCAAAAAAACTATCAGGGGCAAAAGTGACTTCTGTAAGGCTCTTCTCAGCTCTGCAAAGACCCCAGACGGTTCTGGAGAACCATCCAAACACTGGTCAGTGGTCGCTCCAACTCCAGGGTCACTGACATGCTCATTGAGGTGTCTCCTGCAACAATCCCCATGATTGCTAATGCTCTTAATTCCCATTTCACTGACCTCCCTACCGTCCTCCCACTCGGGTCTGACCCCTGGAACTCAAACTGCTCTGCTTCCACGACCCAGCGCGGAGTCTGGTCTGCCCTGCCCTCCTTTCCACCTAAGGGGTGGTATCGGTGAAAGCGAGGTGCGGTCTCTTCTTCAAGGCCCTCTCCCAGAATGCAAGCCCTGCCTGAGATAACCTGGAGCCCAAGCTACTCAAACTTGTAACCCCCCCTCACTGCTTCCTCCCGGTGTTATCCATCTTCAACCTATCCCTTACCCAGGGTCCCAGATCCTGATATCTGAAGGTTGCCAAGGTCGCTCCCTGTCCCCAAGCAGGGCGACCCCAAAATCCTGGATAACTACCTTCCTATAGCCATCCTCTCGGCTGTCAGTAAGCTCCTGGAAAGGTGGTAGCCAAACAACTCTCAGAGTATATCCACACCCATGGACTGCTGTCCCCTGCCCAACATGGCTTTAGAAGGGCACAGCACTACCACGGCACTCATCTCTGTCTCTTCCAGCATCAGAGCAATGGACCTGGGACAACTCTCCAGGTGCTGTGTCAATTGACTTATCCAAGGCCTTCGACCTCGTTGACCACGACCTGCTTGCCTCGCAGATGAGGTCCCTTGGTTTGTCCCCCTCTGCTCTAAATTGGGTCTCTGACTATCTACATGGCAGAAAACAACTAACTAAATTCAACAAAGTCCTCTCTGGCCCTCTGCCTGTAACCTCTGGTGTTCCACAGGGCTCAGTGCTGGGCCCCTACTCTTTTCCTTGTTTATTAACAATCTCCCCGCTGTGGTCACCAGTTGCCGAATTACCATGTATGTGGATGACCTGGTCCTCCTGGCCCACTCCCGTGATCCAGCCACTCTTAACTGTCACGTATCTGAGGACCTTCAGAACATCCAGGCATGGCTCTCCGACCATAAACTGGTCCTAAACCAGAAAAAAACCCAGGCCATGCTATTCAGCTCCTCAGCCAAAATTCGGGCCCTTTCAACTCCCCTGCAAATCAACTATGATGATGGTACCCCTCTTCGCACTGTGACCTCCCTTAAATATTTTGGTGTGACTCTTGATCCCCAACTGGACCTGGGAAGTCACATCCATAATGCCTGCAGCAGGGTAAACCGTAAGCTGGGGCTGGCCTACAGAGCTCGGTACAACCTCACCCCTGCGGCTCGTCTAGCTCTTGCCAGGGGAGTATTACTCCCTTCCCTCAGTTATGGTTCCCTCCTATTTGCTCATACTTCCAAGGCCCTCCTAAACAAGTGGAGCACGACGTACAACAACATCTGTCGGTTTGCCCTGGCCGCACCCTGCCTCACCCATCACTGTAAACTCTATGATAAGCTTGGTTGGCTATCCCCGGTCAATCACCTTAACTTTAGCACTGGGTGCCTCATGAGCAAAGTAATCAGCTCTGGCACCCCTCCGGATCTGGCCTGGTTTCTCGCCCCAGCTGACCTCTCCCCCTACCCTCTGAGATCCCAGGGCCCTGGCCTACTAAATGTACCTACCATCCGCACCATCATGGGGGACTGGAGTTTTACTGTTCATGCTCCCAGGCTTTGGAACTCCCTTCCTGAAAGTGTCCGCACTGCCCCTTCTCAGAAGTTTTTCCGGACCTCCCTGTGGGAACATCTTAAGCTGGCCTCTCGCTGCGAATGCCTAAAGCCTCCCTAGCACATAGTTCCCGGTGCCCACTGGTAAGATGGCTTCACCTCTCCCGTGCTGCTACCTTATCTCACTCCCTACCTCACTGACTGACTCTATGGTGTTCCTACGCTCATTATCATTTGCCTGCCCTGCAGGTCATTTGTAATTTATTTCTCAATTGTATCTTGCCCCCAGTATTAGTAACTGGGTGTACTTTCCAATCATATGTAAAACTGTAAAACTGTCTTTCTCTCCTGCTTGTTATATTGATGTACTTGTTATACCCTATTGCTGTATTGTTGTACCTGTTATACCCTATTGTACTCTCCCAGGTCATTCCTGAAAATAGGCATAAAACTTGTCTAGTGTACCTACCCAGTAAACAAAAACTAAATAAAAATAAATAAATAATGAACTGCAACTACAGCTAGTGTTCCCACTTGTTAGTGCTTTTCCCAACATGATGTCAAAATGCTATGCGAGAGGGAGCACTGCAGGCAGCAGCCATATGAATGCACATTAACAATGGAAGCATTTAAACACGTTAAAATTTATTATTGTGATGGCAAACTTCGGGAAAGACAGAAAAGGAGTACACAGAGGGCCACAAGTCAGCTGTCAGAGCAATCCAGGTAGATTACTGTCAGCTGCTCTTAAATCAAGTTATATTCCTCCAGCTTATTTTACATGCACTGACACCCCTTGTTTGAGTGGCAGAAAGGTGAGCAGGTTCAATAGAGTAAACTGTTTTATTGGAAAAGTTTGTTTGTTTTGTTGCCTGTTCCCCCGGAAGCTCAGCCAAGCTCTGTTCACCATTCCCAATGCCTAGGCTTACCCTCCTGGGTGGGGCAGCTGGGTGGGCACACCCCCAATGGTCACTGGCTAGGTGAGACCTGGTTTATCACCCCCGGTCAGGGCCATGGGAGTGGGACCCCCCCCGGTGGACATAGGCAGGCAGCGGGAATGGTGGGGATGCTGGCGTCATGTGTGAGGGCCGTCATTTTTTCTTTGCTGCAAGGATCCCGGGGGTGGGGATGTGCAATGATAATCAGCATCTGCCCCACCCTCCTGATGTGCAGTGCCAGCCGTGGCAGTACCCCCAGCCTCCACCAGAGGTTCAATATATACCAGACACTCAACTTCCCTCCCCACAGAGAAGAAGAGCAGTCCCTGAGATGCTCAATCATCCTCCCCGGCTGGCCCTCCAACTCCCAAGTCTGTCCCCAAACCAGAGATGTTGGCACCACAAGCAGATGCTTTGCTGCTGCGCTGGCAGGCATGCTATTAAAAAAGGTTTTATTAAAAGACAATACACATACAGTTTGAAAATATCTTTGAACAATAACAAGGACATTTCTGAGTGCAGATTCTTTTAGTAAAGTGTAACAGCTTTTAGTTCCCTGTCCTCACCAGTAACAGCATGTATAATCATAATAAGCAGTGTGGAAGGTAAGGAAAGTGCACAAAGGCTACATCTGGAAATGTTTTCCTTATTTAGGAGCCATTATTAACAATGAAACTAATAGAAATACCTTGTGATTCAACCTAGACCTACATCTCTCTCAAATGCTTGACCATGATGCTGTAAGAGTTGTGATTGTCTGAGAAGAATATAAAGAAAATAAAGAAATACATTCAAGGGAAGACAATTTCAAGGTTCCTTTTATCTTCTGCTACAGAAAGTACAGTACATTCAATGTTTTGTCAGTAACATGAAGGGTTCTGACTTGCAGCTACTTCAAATGTCTGTGAGAAGATTTATAAGCAAAAATAATTTTATATGTCTAAGTCTGAGAACATTTCAAAATGCATTTTCTGGTTGCCGGCGCTATAGTGAAGTAACTGGGAACCACTTGTCAAGCCTATGACCTATAGGAGGTGAAAGACCCAAACCGGATACATTACCAGAAGGAATGTCAAAGTATCCCATTGCATGCTCCCACTACCGGGGATGATGGATGGGTTCCCCACCTCCAGCCACCATCCAGTGGTGGTCAAGGAAGGCAGCAGCAGCAGTAATGGATACAAGTAATATGCAGTATTTTCAGGCAGAGAACCCCATGCCTGATAAGTGTTCTGGAGCTGGACCTATGATAATTTGTGGGTCGGGGCCACAGCCCCTCCAACGTGGGTAGTTCCTTATAATGCCAGATTGATTTAAAAAAAATTACCAATTTTAGAATCTGGGGCAGGATTTTTAAAAGGATGCATTGGAGATCCACTGCCAATATTTTAGAAACATAAATCACCCCAAACTCTTAGGCCATCTATTAGATATCATCTGGATTTTGTGTCCACAAAAAGAGGTGTCTGTGGCAAAAAAATAATGCAAGTTGTATTTGTGGTAGTATTTTACAATAAATCATGACCTTTTGTTGAAAATGGATGCATTTCTGGAAAGTAGCATCTTTTGAAAAAATAGCAACAGGACTACGGAGATGCAGTTGGGCAGATAAATTCACAGCATGCATTTGTGCCCATGCCTGACCTTTTTGAAAATGACCTCTGATTCTGTTGCTAATCTGGTAAGTGTTGCAGAGACCAGACTGGGTGAGAGCTCTGTCCCTGTCCAGGCAGAACTAGATCCACTGTGTCCTTACACAAACCACCATTGACTGTAGTGTATGAGAAGTGTGGTGAGATGGCCTTCTGCTTTTTCTCTATGTAGGGTTTCATAGAGTACTCTATGAGGAGACTGTGATCCTTTGAGTGGGTGGCCATCTCTAATTATGCTGTTTTGAACAAGAGAGTTATCCTTCATCACTCTTTATGTAATGTGAGCGGGAATTTTTGAAGGAATTTCCAGACATGCTCAATGCCATCATCTTCAGTTCATGCAAGGTGACTGAGCTGATGAAAATGCTAAGGTGGAGAGCAGTTCTGGAGGTCTCCTTTAAAACTGCTCCAGTTAATGGACAGTCAGGATCACAAACAAGAAGTTTCTGGGGCTACGGTAGACATCACAGTTGCCACACATTGGATCATATTTTCTCCATGGGAGTAAATATAGCTTAGATAAAGAGTTGATTTAGTTATTTGGATAAACTGGGACATTCCAAATCAGAAGCCCCATTAGGCTTTCTCTGACTGCTAAGGTAATCCAAGTCCACATGCAATAGGACCTTGAAACAGGATAGTTCTCAGACTGGGTGGACACTTCTGCCTTCATGGCATCCTGCACTGAGGGAAAGATAATGGTCAAGACAGCAGTTGGAGGCTGGCCCGACGGTGCAGCGGTAGCACTACTGCTTGTGGCACCAATGACCTGGGTTTGGGAGCAAGCCTAGGGTATCAGAGGATCAGCCCAGTGGGAGGAGGTTCGAGCATCCACCGGACTGCTCACCTCCTCCAGGGTGGGTGGGGTAAGGGCTCCGGCAGCATGATACCTCCTTACAGTGGACAGGTGGTATTGAGTCGACAGCCCTCAAGTGAACGGGGATAGTGGGAGACAGCCGACATTGGTGAGGCATGCACACTTACCCTACAAATCATTGCACATCTGCTCCCATTGGGGGAAGGGAAGGTACAGAACAGAAAAAGAAACACCCCACTGGCTGGATGGGTGATGTCACTCTGCAGCCCCTTGACCATCACTATATCCTGCACTCCTGGGTCCCCTTACCCTCTGACCTTCATCTCCACCTGTGGGACATTGGATGGATGTAAGAAGGTTCTGAGGAGCTGAAGATGGACCTTCCCCAAGGGGTGCAAGCTGGGGGGGGTTGCCATACAGGTGTGTTGCAGGTGAATTGGATGGCCGGGGTCACAGGTGGGATTTCAGACAGGATGGGAGCAGGCTGGTAGTCGATGGCAAGAGGTCCAGTTGTTGGATGATTAGAGGCAAAAAAACTTGGGGAAAAAAAGAGAGCAGTTGGTGCCTACAGTAAGGTACTTGTGCCTGCCATCTTTCCTCTTAAGTGCCAGGCTGTTCCCAAACACAGTCTGTGCTCAGGAGCCTACTATAGTTTAATGTGAAATACAGACTTTAAGGCTGGAAGAAGCAGCACAGGTGAATGATAATTTTTTATGGTGCTGACTGGTTTTCCATGGTATCAAGTTTGTAGGCTAGGGATGTGTGAAACTGACGAGCAGCAAGTTGATTTAGCTTCAGTTTGGGGCCCTTTTTTATTTTGGCCTCTGTAATGCTGTGGATAAAATTTTGGCTCACAATTTAGTAAATGTCATAGAGGTAAAGCAGGAAAAAACAATGAGTATATGACCTCCCATCCCAGTAAATTTCCACTTAGCCCACCATTCGCCTACACATGCTTCTGTTTAAAAAAAGCCAGCTTCTGGCATTGTGCCAGCATCAAACAATGTTATTTTTTAGACATCCCCTCCAAAGTCTAAACCATTGTAATGCATTTCTTTACATATATGTGTGCCCGTGCTGACCACCACTCAATGAGTTTTTGGGGGGGATATTCAAAAATCTAGGTTAGTACCATAGCCTCTCCCCTGCCACTGCAGCACAGCAATCCTATCATTTATTAGTTATCTATTTGTGAGCTAGTTCACAGTTCATGTGAGTAGGAATGGGAGCATTTTGACAAACCGAAATTTGAAATCCCGAGTTTCAGGAGACCAAAACTGATTGCCTGAAACTCATTATCCCAACACTTGGTAATTGCCCACAGTAGAGTTTGTTCTCTAAAGTAAGGGGGTGTGGGGGGCAAAGCCCTCCTCATTGGGGAGTGCAGGGGGCAAAGCCCCCTGAAACATGAATAAAACCTCTGCTGTGGGCAATTACCAAGTGTTGGGATAACGAGTTTCAGGCACTCAGTCTCGGTCTCCTGAAACTCAGGAATTCGCATTTCAGACTTTCGTCATATATCCATTGGAATAAGTACTCTAAGTAAGCTATGGCTTACAAGTTAAATGTTAATGGGCTGGCATTATGGGCTTTGGCCATTGATTTTGGTTATCCATAATGGTGTCATTATCTTAATGTTGTTCTCTGACTGAATAATTATATTAAATGCAAAAAATAAATAAATAAGTACTATTATATTTTCTGCTTTAATGACATTCCTAAAGTAAAATATGGCCTGTGCAAGGGATCTGGCTAACAAATATGGGCACGTTTTTAATTTGGGGGTGACAAAGAGGCCCAAAGGGTTGTGGGTTACACATTTTATTTTTTTCGTTACACCACTGGCATTGCTGAGAGGGGGGGCAAAACAGTATTCTTCAATAGAGATGTTACATAGACTGACTAGTTAGTCTGCGTCAGCATGATGCAGTCTGCTTTACCCTCGCTTTCAAGGGTGCACACCCACTCATAGATAGATGTCTGAGTAGATAATATGAGCAGGTTTGCTGTGGGAAGATGAAAACCAAGGAGTCTGGATTTTTGAAGATTACTTTCCAAAAATTAGGGCTCAGATGCCAGGAATGATCTGTGTATTTCATGTATTTTATAGACGGAGATTGGGTTAGAAAGGGTTGTCTGTAAAAACATGTGGTCATTTCAAACACAATGCTAGGGTCAGAATTGAAAAACTAAGAGTTGGCTAGAGTCACCAATAGCTGCCTTTGCATTAACTTGCTGTGTGAGGTTTTATTTAATTTTTTGCATTATTTTGATATAATAGTGGGACAGGTTGTTGTGAATTGAGAGGCAGGAAGAGTTTTTTTTTATATGATGGTTTTATCCCCCCACCACCTGCATGCCAACTCCTTCAGGAGTCGCCAAGGCATCCAGTTACCTGTCCTTCCCTCCTACATGTGGTCCGGTGCACTGACCTTCCCCCATGGAACCATGGTTTACCCTCCAGGCAGAGACAAGGCCCCCCCAACTTCCATCTGCAATTGGGAAACCTTTTCCATGGGACAGGCAGAGGAGATCCGCGACGGTGTCAGGCGCTCTGTCATCCTGGCATGCAGGGGCCATTTTCTGAGGTTGTTTTCCTTGCCCAAGGACTTCAGCATGCAGGAAGATCAAGAGGTCACATGTACACACAGAGGCATGGTGCCGTACCTGGGTATGGCCAACATCCCAACCCTCCTCTTTGTCTCCCAATTTGTACTACCACCTGTGATCACACAGGTGGCAGTATAGCAGTAGGAATGGCAACCATCCTTCCCCAGAGGAGGACAGCATCCTGTGGAATGCTCAGTCCTCCTCCCTCCGGCTGTCCCCTAATGATCACAAGTCCACTACTTAACTTGGGTCACCGGGTGTCACAAGAAGTAACACTACCACTGCACTAACAGCCCGGTGGCAGGAAGAGTTTTATAACTGATACTCTTACTTCCTCTTTATTCCCTACAACTTACCAGCACTTACATCATAATAATGCAACAAATTAAACAAGGATAGCTGGTGCCACTAATATTAAACTATGTGGAGTAATTGAAGATGTGTTTAAAGATTTGAAGCCACAGACTTAGGAATGTCACAACATCGAGTTTGGAGTATCACTATATTTATGTTAAAAATGTCACAACAAGATAGAGGTCAGCAAAGGCGGCGGCAGACAAAATGCTAGAGTAGGAGTACTCTGACTTCTGTCCCCAAAGCATCTATGCTGTTATTTAGGGCTCTGTTCTTTTTTTGTACTGCTTGTTTTTTTCTAGAAGGCAAAGGTATTAATTACCAAGAAACATATAATGTCATGGCAGATAAAGAGCACTTGGCCCATCCAGTCAACCCATTACCTTTTTGTTCCCCCAAGATCAGTTCAGTTGATTTAACCCGTCTCCAGGTATCAGTGATCAAGACTCCCATACATTTCTTAGTGCCTTTAGCACTCAACGTGAAGCATTTGAGTTAAGCCAAGAGGAAAGGGGTCAGGCATTCAGTGTGAGTCAGGCCTGACAGCTAATGCTGCAGAAGTGCTGAGGCTAGTAACCCAAGCTGTGTAGGTCCTGCAGGTCAGAACATTGAGAAGTGTTTCTGGGGGATTAAATCTAGCAGCTGGGTGATAGAAAATAGTGCTGCAGCCATTATTAAATATTATTTTCAATTGGAAGATTTGGCTCAAGAATTGGCTAGCTTATCGATTTTTGACTGGGAGCTCTGTTAAAAGGGACAGTTGAGTGAAGTGAATTACAGTGGAAGACTTGAGACAGGAGATCTGAAACCTGAAACCTCAGATGTCCAACTCTGCATTGAGCTTGGAGTCTGGATCAGTTTAAAAAAACATAGGGCAGTTATATGCAGACCATATGTTTTCTGAACTAATGCTACTTGCCTAAAAAGGTTTTTCTTATCTCATTTAGCTTGCCAACAGTATTTAAAGCCTGCCTACCTTTCACTCCTAGGTAGTTACCACAAGCTGAGGCGCAGCACCAGGGCTCTCCTCCACCCCACGAACGGAGCTCCGAGCTCCAGGAGGTCGCAAGGGCCAGACAAGCCTAGGGGCTGTCCCCCCATCCACAGCAAGGAGCTCTGCTCTCCCACAGAAGAGAGAAACTTTGTTTGTGCTCCCTGGAGGCTCTTCCCGACCCACAGCCACAGGATCATAGCCGAGAACGCCAAGGTAGCCAAAGGACGGAGAGTCACGTGATGCAGTGTGACTGAGAGCAGCTCTCTACTTAGCTCTCCTCCCTCACCTACCAAGATAGCCTTTTTTTCCAAAGATACACAACAACCTGCTTCATATTAATGTCCCTAAAGGCTTGCTGTTACCTTCTTGCATCTTCAAGCTTATTTTTAGGGCGCATAAAGCTGCTATTGCGGGGCTATAAGGATGGAAGCTGACATGAAGTCAGCCAGTGTGAGGTTACACTCCACCAACGGCGCCGAGAAGGCCTCTAAAAGCCAGGAATATCAATCCCTCTGCTCCTTCAAAACAAGCTGCTTGACTCCTTCGAATACCCCTGACTGAAGATCGTTTCCTGCAGGAAATACTGCCATTCAGAGATACCCTGCAGGAAATATCCTCGGAAATTAAATCTATTAGAAGAGACTTCTGGACCTTTATGCAAGTAGGCGACCTAGAAATCAACGTCTCATCACTCGATCGCTGGAAAAACAAAACCGACCTGGAGATTACCAAATTAAAACAACAAATACAGAAGCTTCAATCCAAAACAGAAGATCTAGAGGGTTGGAGCAGGCGAAACAACATACTTATTTTGGGGCTTCCTGAAACCGAAGAAGGTCCCGATGTGATCAAGTTTGTCCAGCTCTTTCTGAACAAAGTGGTCGGCCCTTCCCCGATTAACCAGACCTATCATATTGAGCATGCCCATAGGTCTTTAAAACCCAGACCCCCCGAATTCTCCCCCTCGTCCACTCATCATCAAATTCTTGAGTTACCTCGAGCGGCAACACGTCCTTACCAAAGCCAAGGGGATAGACTCTTTACAATGGAACCAGTCAAAATTGAGAATTTCTCAGGACTTGCCATATGAAGTTCATAAAAGAAGGGCCGCTTGCCATTTGGTCGTCAAAAAACTTATCGTGGCTGAAATCCACTTCAAAATGTTCTACCCCTCCAAGTTAGTGGTCACCCTAGACGGCACCGCTCATTCCTATGAAGATCCCGACCAAGCCTTGGCGGACCTTACCAAGAGACTACCCAATTTGTTTACTTGATTGCATTGATGCTATCTATTTCCCAGTTTTTGTTTCCTGGTATTCATACTGTAATCCATCTAGCTGTTAAATTTTTCAAGCCTTGTCACCTTTTGCTGGAGTCCTACCTAGGCTCGGGCTTACCTGGCCTGGAGGGGTCTCACCCAACTCGAGAGGATGAGTAATAGGGTCCTATGTAGGCCGTGCGGCCTATGGAGTTGTACAGGCCTAACTCCGTGTGGCTCTTCATGTGCTGGCATAGGGTTGCGGTCCGGAACTTCAGTGCAGGGCCGTGTTTCCGGGAGGAACGATTTCCCCTCGGACCAATTAGGTCCATCCCGGTTGTTTCCGCCCTGCGCTTCCTCCCGTTTACCCCTTTTCATTGCCGGTGCCTCGCGAAGGTTTTTCCTCGAGCCACTTCGCCCTGATGACCTCTCCACAAGGTAAATCCTCTCCTTTGGGCCTTCTTTTATTCGGACCTGGTGCCTCCGATGGTGGGATCCTGTTTTTGATGGGGTTGTTGTGAGTTCTACTGAGTCACCCCACTATTTATCAGCTTTAGGCCTGCTACTGTGTTTTCTTCTCTTTAGAGGCAATGATGGCTTGGGCTGTTTTGGGGGGGGGGCTTGAGTGGTTAAATCTGCACTCTGATCCTGCCTCATGACTGGAATGGGGGGAAAGGGTTGCCATGGCTTTTCTTCCTTTCAATTTTTTCATGTCAATACTATTGGTTTGCCAAGTGGTTTACTTGGTTGTTGTTCATTACCTCTCGGTATCTGCCTAATCTACTAAGGAGCTAGCCATGGCATTGCAGGGATGTCTTTATGGACTCTGTTATAAGTTTATACATGTTACTTTGTCACCTGCAATTTGGGGTATTTGTATATAGTTGTGTTGATTTAAATAAAGGGTTGTTGGAGGGAGGGTTTGGGGTTTATGATTCTGGCATATTATCTTCAATGTTATGGTTGCCCCGGTCTAAGATTCTGCCGTTTTGGAGTTCAATTACTTGGTCTTATGATGTATTGTGGATGGTATCCATTAGATGCTATTCTTTTAGTTGTTTATGGTTGATCGGGGTAAATGGTTTTGGGTGGGGGGGGTTTGCCGCTGCCAATCGATTTCTCTGGGGTTGCTATTCCTCAATGGTACTTCTGTCTGCATTTTCTCTAGGGGACAATGACTGTATGCCATGTTAAGTTTGCTACTTGGAATGTGAAGGGGTTGAGGGGCGTCCAAGAGGGGTCAAATTTGCCTGTTAGCTCCTTAAAGGAGGTAGACATACTTTCCTCCAAGAGACCCACATTACGTCACAAGAAACTAAGCTATTGAAACTGAGGGTTTTCTCAGGTTTTCACTGCTGGTCAATCCACAAATGGCAAGGGGTGGCCATTCTGATTAAGCATGTAACATTCCTTTCCTGGTGAAGAAATGTGTTCAAGACACAAATGGCAGGTACGTTTTTCTCTGTGGACTGCTTTACAATACGGAGGTTGTTCTAGGCTCCATATATGGCCCAGTGGGGGGGGGGATCCTATTTTCCTGATGGGTCTGACTGACCTTCTGTCTTCCCTTTTACCGTCTAATTTTGTATTGGGAGGAGTTTGGAATATCTCTCCTGTACAAGCTCTGGACCGATCTAACTATGTTACTAGAACAATGTCATCGGCTCAGCTAGCCCTAGCAGATTTTTGTTCATTGCTGGGTTTAGTTGACCCATGGAGAATTTTGAATCCCTCCACTAGATCTTATACCTTCCATTCCCCTACCCATAATTCTTGGTCGTATAGACTACATCCTGGTAAGTACCAGTCTTCTACCCAATGTTTCTACTACAACATTGAGCCAATTGTCATTTCTGACCACGCTATGACCTGGGTTAGCTGACACCTGGCCCTCCGGTCAACGAGGATACTATCTGGAAACTTAATAACCAGATTTTAAAAGACGATCAGGTAATTTCACTTTTCAAAACTTTGATCTCATCCTTTTTAGAAATTAACCAGAACTCAGTTTCCAGATTTGACCTGGTTTGGTGCTCCTTAAAGTGTTTCCTAAGGGGTGAGTTTATCAAGGTAGCCTCTAAAAGGAAAAAATCAAGGCTAGAAAGAATTAACTCCTTAACGATCCAGATCAAAGCGGCCAAAGAGAGCCTTTCGACATTCTTCTCCCAGGAGAAGCTCAAAAACCTCTACAGGCTTAAAGACGAATATGAGGGTTTAATCAGAGAGTATACTGAATACTCCATTCTGAAAACTAAAACGAAATATCTCAATCAGGGCGACAAGCCAGGTAGATTGCTGGCTCTTAAACTTAAAGAAATAGAGAATTCGAGATTAATCCCAGGAATCACTGCAAGTGATGGTTCTATTAAAACCAATCCGAGGGACATAGCTGGGGTTTTTGAATCCTTCTACAAGCAGTTATATGGGACCAGTACCCCTCTTTCGCAGCTTCCCCGCATAATGGCTTTCCTTGAGAACACCCCTTTGTCTAAGCTCCATCCTAGTCAGGGGGAAATTCTAACGGCTCCCATCACCTTAGAGGAAATCACAGAAGCTATTCAAGGCCTCACCCTGGACAAGGCCCCTGGCCCAGATGGGTTCTCTCCAAATTTTTACAAAGTTTTAAGTAGTGATCTTGCCCCTGCTCTGTTAAAACTTTTTAACTACATTCTTACTTCAGGCCCACTAGATTCCTCACTTCTGGAAGCAGTCATAATCCTTATACCTAAGCCTAATAAATCAACCCTAGATCCCGTTAATTACAGGCCAATTTCATTACTTAATTACGATATTAAAATCCTGACCAAAATTCTGTCTCTGAGAATTAAGCAAGTTTGGCAAACACTCTTGAGTACAGAACAGGTAGGCTTTGTCCGGGAGGTCGGCTTCTGACCACATACGATTCTCTCACACATATTCTGTGCAGCCCAAAACTCCCAATCTCCATGGCCTTAGTGATGGCCTTAGATGCCGAAAAGGCCTTCGATCGAGTTAGCTGGAATTTTATGGGCTACTCTGCACAAAATGGGTTTCCCAATCCAATTTATTCAGTGGGTCCAAGCGATTTACAAATTTCCTTCTGCTAGAGTATATTGCAATGGGGTGTTCTCTCCCAGATTTCCTTTATACTCGGGTACCGTCAAGGGATGCCCTCTCACACCTACTTATTCAATCTTTACCTGGAACCCTGCTAGCTCGCATTAGATCCTCACCCTCTATCACGGGTGTCTTATTGGTCAATAAATGCTTACTATGTCGGTATTTGCTGATGATATTTTGTTACACCTATCGGATCCAGTTAGCTCTATCCAGGAAGTTTGGTAATTATCAATCAATTTGGAAGTCTCCAACTACAAGTTGAATTTGTCCAAATCGAAATATTCCGTTGAATTCCTCTTATTTCAGGTGGATGTTGTCCATTTTGGGATGAAATGGGCACCCGACCTGTAAATACCTAGGAATATATCTAGCCACGATATTAATATAGTTAAAAACTTAATCTTGATGACTTGCTAGACAAAATCCAAGGGACCTCACCAGATGGTCTAACCTCCCTTTATCTTTAGGTAGCAGAATAAGTATTATCAAAATAGATATACTTCACGTATATTCTATCCTCTCAGTCTGCTTAATATCTGGCTACCCAAGGCCTTTTTCCGGAAAATTCATACCATGGTCATTAAGTTCATCTGGAAAGACAAACAACCGAGGAGAGCTTTCTTTAAGTTATGTTTACCCAAAGCCAATGGTGGCCTTCGCTTGCCCAATTTTGAATTTTATTATTGGGCCAGCCACCTGTCCAAAATGGGCAAATGGCTCTCCCCTTCTTCAGATTCTTACCGGCCCCTCTGGTTACAACTGGAGATTAATTTGTTGGAGTCCCATAACATAAATCCTCACGCTGCCTTTTTTTGCAAACCCTCAGCTCTCCCCGCCTCTTTGAGTGAATCAGTAATTAATACCTCTATTAAAGTCTTTAATCAGTTTTGCACTTCGGTTGGTATGCAAAATACCAAAGATCCTGCCCAACCGCTAGTTCTTAACCCTAATATTAAATTAGGCTCCCCTCCTGGCTACCGCAAATTCGAGACTGTGTAGTTGGCGACCTCTTTTTTCAGGATTCTATCGGCTCTTCTCGAGACCTGATGGCTAAGTTTAATATCCCCTCCCAAGCCATATTCAAGGTATTCCAGCTGAGACACCTTATAGTTAGTGTTTTTGGACCCGTTAAAAAGACACCTGGTATGCACCTTCTTTTGGACTTGCTCAGGTCTCGGGCTAACGAATCCCATTCCACTGCTATACTTTATTTACATGTACTCCTTAGTAAAGCTCTGGATATCCTATCTGGCTTCAAGGTATGGGACACGCTGCTTGGTGACACTCCCCATCCTTGGGCCCAAGTCTGGGCTGATTTACACCGTTTCCTCTCTCTAGATAGAAATAAACTTATACAGTTTTATATAGTTAACAATATATACTATACACCAGCAAATTTAGTTAAGTACGGGAAAACTAGTTCCCCTAATGTATTAGATGTGGTGCTAGCTCAGGGAATATTTTACACATTTTTTGGGCCTGTGTCAAAGTGGGTCCTTTGTGGCAACACATCCGGGACAACCTTAATTCACTTTTAGGTCTACAGGATTTATTCACTCCTGAAATTTGTGTCTGGGCATCTACTCCTCTATCAAGGTTAATGAAAGGAAATACCATATGCCCTCATTTCGATGGCTGTTAAAAGGTTAGTCCTTAGGTCACTGGGTTGACCAATTGGTTATTACTTACCAGGAATGGGTGGCAGAAATGTCATTCATTTTCAAAACTGAAAGGATGATTGCCAGTTCTAGACATGATCTTTCTGCCTTTCATAAAAATGGGGTAAACTCTACTCCTGTACCTTCATTAAGACCTCTTACTGAGTCTTCATTCCCCTCTCTCTCTTTGTGCATTTGAGCCCCTCCTTTTGTCATGATCTTAACCAATGGCCCACCTTGGACGCTTCTCTCTTCCCTTATTCTTTTTTGTCTCTTTGCTACCCTTTCTTTTCTTTTCTTTCTCCTGGTGTGCATCCTCCCGGGAGGAGGAAGGGGTACGGGGAGGTTGGGGTGGTTGATGTTTGTTCCCTCTCGTTTTACCTTGCCTTTTACCATGTTGTATTTGTTATGTATGAAAACTGAATAAAACTTAAATTTCAAAAAAAAAGGTAGCCAAAGGACCTTGCTCCCTGTAACAAAGGGAGCAGCTCTGTGTTCTTCCCCATATCCGCTTTGTGACTGCTCCCTGCCCGCCCCAAATACCCTCCCACCCTTGGCTGGTGTTACATATATAGAGTGTAACCTCATGATATCTTGACGCTCTCACGTTTTTTTCTAACAGCCTACTTCTCTATTAGCTCCTTATATTCTCTGGGCACTAGAGGGAGCCTGATCTGTTTGAGTAACTTGCTCTCTGTGCAACAAATGCAATATATAACCTGCCACTTGAGGTTGTATTTCAGCAGGTGCCTAAAAACAAAACTACTGTCAGCACTCAGCTGCTCTGTCCCCTCAATCTCTCTCCATTTCTCTATTATTAGAATGACACCCCCCCCCCGCTGGCTCTCCTCATGGGGTCACTTTGTCTTCTTATTCTCTCTGAGCTTTCCTGCCCGAACACTCGGTCTGCTACTTCCAATGCTAACTCACATGACGACTTTTACTTTTCCAACCTGCTTGCTACTGCCACTCCCCCACCTCTTACCCTTACTGCTCTCATCAGCAAGCACATCTGGCCTATAGCCAGATACCTGCATTTTAATTTGAAGCTCTCCATCAGTGTCTCAGTCAGGGCCTGCTTCATTAAACTGCTTTGGATAGTTATCCTGTCACTTATGCTAGCTGGGGAAATTGAGGCCAATCCTGGCCCATCTCAAGCTCCCATCCTATCTTTGCCCCCCCCCCGGTCACCTCCCTCCCTAAATCCAATGGCCTAACTATGGCTCACATTAACTCTAGGAGCCTTCTGGCCAACCTCCCTGACCTTCAGGTCTGGGTGAGTGTGAACGGCCCGGACATTCTAGCCATCACTGAAACCTGGCTAAAGCCTACAGTCTCTGACTCTCAGTGCTCCTTTCCAGGATGCAATATGCTATGTGTTGACTGACTCATAGCAAAAAGGGGGGGTGGCCTTGCCCTCTACTACAAAACTCACCTGAACATCACCCTCTTGCAGGACCCCAAACTACCTAATTGTGAAATACTCCATTCCCTCCTACTTCTGGGGGGAGTTAAGAAACTCCATATTTTCTGTATTTATATCCCTCAAAAGAATGCTAAACAGGGCATTTCTGAATTCTTGGAGAACCTGCCTACAGTAACAGGCAAAAATGACATTATCTGACTTGGGGATTTTAACCTCGACTGGTCTGAGAGAAACTCAGCCAACCTATCCTCTATGGTTAGTAAGGCAAACCTATTCCAGCTCATCCATGAACCCACTAGGGTCTCCCGGGGGGGGTGACTGTGCCACCCTGCTCGACTGGATACTCACAAACAGGAAGGAATATGCCACCTCTGCTGGGGTGCTTCCTGACACAATTAGTGATCACTATCCTGTTTACTGTGTCTGGGACACCGTCACCCCATCTTTCCCTTCTAAAATTGTATCCTTTCCTAACCTTTCCCACCTAAGAGTGGATGCTTTCAAAAATGATCTCAGCCTAGTTGACCGGTCCCCTCTCTACCTAACAGAGGACATTAACTTTGCTACCGACTATTTCAACTTCATCCTCCTCGCACTACAAAACCTACATATCCCTGTCACCACACGTAGGGTAGTAGGGAAGATAACCAAGTGGCTAACACACCCCCTGCTTCAACTTCTCAAACACAGGGACAAACTATGGTCCATGTAGAAGGTATCCCATCTTTGCACTGACTTTGAAACCTATCAAGCCTCGTGGAACAATTGCAAAAGAGAAATATGCCTTGCCAAAAGTACCTACTACAGGAACCTACTAAAATCCTCCTCTGATATCCCACATAAGCACTGGTCCCAAATTAAGGAACTTCTTGGCAATGACAAGCAGCAGAATCCAACCAACATGAATATTCAAGGCGTTCATTGCAACAACCCGGGTACTATTGCCAACGCCTTCAATTCCCTCTTTTCCACGCCACCTGGTGCAACTCAGACTATGCCCCAACTTTACTGTCCTCCTGCCCCTTCCTTGCCCCTTACACCACCCACCCTTGTGCTGGCTCCAACCACATACTGAGAAGTATTCAAGCTACTTAACTCCCTACCGGCATGTGGGGTCCAGGTGCCTGATGGCATCCATCCTGGCTTACTTAAGCAGTTTGCACCATGGCTGGCCAAGCCTGTTACCAGGGTTTTCAACTTCTCGATCTGTACGTCCACTGTCCCAACTACTTGGAAAATGGCCAGAAATATCCCTATTCAGAAAAAGGGTGATGTCAAACTAGTGACCAACTACCGCCCCATCTCTCTCCTACCCACTCTCAGTAAGCTTCTGGAAAAAATAGTCCACCACCAGCTCGCTGAACACCTTGCCAAATTTAATCTCCAAACCCACTGCCTACACGGATTTAGGCCTGGACACAGCACCACTACGGCACTGACACAACTAACCAGTGACATCAAAAGTAATATGGACCACGGCCTACTCACTGGTGCTGTCTTCATTGACCTGTCCAAAGCTTTTGACATGGTACATCATCCTCTCATGCTGAAGAAGCTCCAATCCGTAGGAGCATCTTACCCTACTCTATCTTGGTTCCGCAGCTATCTGGACAATCGCACTAAGGCGGTAGCTTTTCACAAGGCCCTTTCCTCCAACATAAAGATCTCCCATGGAGTTCCACAGGGGTCCACTCTCGGACCTCTCCTCTTCTCCCTCTTCCTAAATGATATTCCCACTCTTTCCCAACACAGCTGCACTCTAATGTACACTGATGACCTTGTTCTCTACTCTGGGTCTAAATCGATTGATGACATCAACTCCACTCTCTCAAATGATTTCCTAATCCTTCAACTCTAGCTCTCCAACAACCACCAAAATCTTAACTAGGACAAAATTTGAGCCATGCTATTTGGTTCCTCTAAAAAACTGCCTTCCACTGCCCCCAGGCTCCTGGTTCACTGCCTAGATGGTTCCCCTATCACCAACACGGTGTCCTTCAAATACCTGGGGGTCATGCTTAATCCCTCCCTTGACCTGTCACTACATATCAACATGGTTTGTCGAGCTGTCAATGCAAAAATTGGTGGTGCATATCGTGTGCGCCACTCCCTCACTCCTTCAGCCAGATTATCAGTAGCGAGGGAATCTTATCACCCCAGCTCCAATATGCTCTTCCCTTCATCTTTGCTGCCAACTCTTCTATACTCAGCAAATGGGACACCGTCTATAACAACATCTGCAGATTCGCCTTAACTGCCCCTTGCCTTACTCATCACTGCCTCCTCTACGCCGGTTTAAATTGGCTGTCACCTAAGGATCTTCAGGCCTACTCCCTGGGCTGCTTTATTGACTCACTGTCCAGACCCCCTTGCCCTGACTATCTGGCTAACCTGCTGACTCATGCCTCCCAAACCCATACCCTCAGGTCCTCCTCTGTCCCTATGCTTTCTACCAGACCTTGCGCAACAAAAATGGGCGAACAGGCATTCTCTCACTTTGCTCCTAAGTTCTGGAACTCATTCCCCCTTCAGGTTAAAAATTCTGCCTCACACCGGGAATTTAAAAACTCACTATTCTCTCACCTTCATGCCCTTGGACACTGCAAATGCTCTTAATCTGCTGCACTCCACTGCCGGCCTTCATCATGGACCCTAGACTATTTTGTTACTATATGTCTTTATAATGCACTGTATCTGACTCTGATGCTCTAATCATCTTATGTTGTTAATTGCTCTTGCTGTCTTATGTCTACACTGATTGTTATTATGTACAACTGTTATATGTTATTATGTACTACTGTATTCTGTAACCAATGTCCTGTGCTCTCCTGGGTCGTGCCTGAAAATAGGCAGGATTGTTGCCTAGCGCACTTACCCGGTTACCACAAGCTAATAAATAAATAAATAAATGTATCCCTCTGACTGCTGTTGGGAGGAGTCAGAGCAATAAAGAAAGGATGAGGATCACCAGCTGTAATCCTGAGGCTTCCCTGTAGCGCTGTGAGCAATACAAGAATAAGCATTCCTGGCTTCACTACATTTTGCCTCCACTGCATCTCTACAGGGAGATGAAAACAAAGTGACTATAACTTTATAATAATTTGGCTACATCCCTTTATCTGGCCATTTTTCTTTTGGGGGGGTTTGCTAATGCTAATGCCAATATGCTGTTATGCTAGTATGTGTTGCACAGGCAGATGTGTGGTGATTTCTGATACTTTTGTTACTTGGCTGTTTAGCTCTTTCAGGTACAATGTGTATGAAAAGTGTTAAATAAATACAGATTCTTCTTCATCTCTTTTAATTTCAAATAGTTTTAAGTTAGTCAGAGAGCTAAGGGAGCCAGTCTTCTGGACAACAGAAGACATAAGACTAGCATAACAGATTTTCACTTTGTTCTTGCTTCTCGTCTTGTCCCCCACCCCAAAGCAACAAAGCCAGGGGATTTAGGTAGTAAGAGTAGCAGGAGTTGTATCAGCCCAATAAAAAGTATTTGAATAAAAAGATTTGAAGGGGGTGAAGGGATTGTCAAATAATCCTGAACCACAAACTAGATTTGTGCAGTTAATGAAATCAGATCTACCTGGCCCCCATTTCTTGGAAACTGAGGGTGAAATAATATTGGGAGAGCCTAAGAATATGGCTGGTGGTAAAAAGCAGGAAAATGGAGTCTGGAATGGAAGCAAAGCTTGAAGAGCAACAAGAAATGATTTTAAAGCAGCAGTGCAATAAAAATGGGCTAAAATTTGACTCCACCTTTTTTCTTCCTGCCCTACTGATAAACTCTGCCCCTTCCCCACACTGGTCTCTCTGCTGATTATTAATTTCTTTGCCCCACTTGTAATGCTGTCTCTCTAAACACCTTACTTTCTTCTCTGCCTTATCTACAAACACTTCTCTTACACCCCCCCGCTACTGCTGTCCTCCTCAGACGTCCTGGTGCCAAAGCACAGACCCCCCTATTAACTCCTCTTCTAGCTCTAAATAATTGCCCTGCATTTACCACCTCTTTACCTCATGCTTTGTCCTTCCCCACTGCCTGCCCCCCACTGAGCTTGCTATTGTACTCTAGCTGTATTTAATCCTCTGTGTTTCCCTCCTTGTTCCACAGACAGCCCATCTGCGGGCTTCCCAAGCTGCTTCTGTGGCCCTGGCTCTCTCCGAGCAGGCCACAGCTAACAGACCACCCGAATGACCCCCGGACAGATTCAGGTATGCACCGGACCTCTGAAACTCATGGTTTTGAATGCCGCTGTTTTGATTGGATGCCCAGTGGAGGAACCAGGCACTGATTGGCAGCTTTACTCATTGGCTGATTTTCCAATGCCTGGTGCTTCCTGATCTCAGGGAAATCTCTTTTTGTGCTGTGTTCTGGACTGAATTTTTTCACCCACCCCCTCCCCTCCTCCTCACAGTATTAAATAGAGCCTTACTCTGCCCCTTCCTCAGCCTAGCAGCTGATTGGTCACTCCACTGCTGCACATTTTCATGCTATTGGCCTCCCTGTCTTCAATACCTGACTTGACCCACTTTCTCACCGTCCCTTTTTAAAGCAGTCCCACCCACAGGATCACACATTTGCTCTCAACCTTTTCTCCAGCCACTCCATCTAACTCCTTTCAATTACTGCTCTATCTGCCCTATTTTAGGAACCTCACCCTAATTTGACTATATACCCTTTCAACTATAAACCAGCTAGCAGTTAAGCAGGCCAGCAACACCAAACAAACAACCATGGGGTGCAGCCACCTACTACTACTCCTCACTCCCTCTTTTGGCATTGCTGGTACACATCCTTTTGTTTCGTTGTTGGAATAGATAAAGCGTTTTTGCTTTTTCTCTTTTTTTCCTCCCCTTCCAGCAAATGAGACAGTGGCCCTCCCCTTGTGAAAAACTCATCTAAAAACTGCTGCCAAAATCTATCCTTAAGCCAGAGACTGCTCTGCAACTGACAACCTAAGCTGTCAGCGAGTGCCGACCCCCTGATAGATCTAAGGGCAGCTAGACTTAGAGCACCTGATTCCAACTGATCCATATAGAGATCATTCAACCATGCCTTACAAAGCACATGATTCCCACCCCCCGCACCCTGATGTGCTCGAAACAAAAGCGTCCCTCTCCCTAACAGGGGAGGCACTTCTTGCCATAATCTACTTACTGACCCTCCTCTGGGTGGATAGGCTCATTGACCCATGCCACTTCGAACCAGGGGGCCATCTGCATAATGACCCCCCATGATTTCCATAGCAGTAACCCTATCTCAAGCATGCTTGCTCTCTCAATGGTGCACGAGATGGTAAAAAAGGGATATGCTACGACCTGTTCCACTTTATGAGCAGAATGCGTCAAAGGAACCTCATCACCATACCCAGTACTAAACTACTCAGCTTACTGGTAGTACTACTACTCCTGACAGGAGATATTCAACCCAACCCCGGCCCCAATACCACCAATATCCTGGTGGAATCCCCTCAGGACCCTTGCTGGGTGCCTGCCAATGGTCTGAAGATAGCACATATGAATGTATGTAGCCTCAGACCTAAAATACATGAAGTCCAAGCCTGGCTGGACCTCTACAAGCCTGATGTCCTAGCCATCTCTGAAACCTGGTTAAAAGCTCACATCCTTGATCATGAGATACAAGCACTGGGCTATAGCACCTACCTCAAGGACAGGGAATCCAAAAAAGGGGGTGGGGTGCTAATCTATACAAAGACTGACCTCACCGTGTCACCTCTAACCCTGCAGAGAAGTCTCCCTGCTGAGGGTGAAGGTATATTGATCCGCATAACCCTAGGGTACACCAAGCAACTAACAATAGGTTGTGTCTACCACCCACCAAAGTCTGCCCTCCAATCACTCGAAGCCATCACGAATGCACTGGCCCAAGAGGTAGTTACAGAGCTACTCATTTTTAGTGACTTCAACCTCTACTGGGCCCAGGACCCTGGCCATGCCTTGATGTCTCTGACCCATGAAGCAGGTCTGACGCAGGTCATCTCTGAACCGACCAGACTGAATTACAAAACTGGGAATCAAACCACCCTGGACTGGGCTCTGGTGTCAAACCCTGCAAACATCCAGAGTGTGGGCACAATGGCAGACTCCTTGATTGACCATTCCCTGATTTTCTGTATATGGAAGAACAGAGCACCTAAGGTCCAGCCAAGAATCCTTACTGCCCGAGACTACACCAAATTCTCGGAAGTACAATTCAATCACTACCTAAGTAGCCCCATAACACTCCTACCAACTCTGGCTGAGGCCTTGGAATACTTTCAGGACTTACTAAGTGCAGTTGCCAACCTCTTCGCTCCTATGAAGAGACTGAGAGTGAAAGGCAGCTGTTACAAGTGGATCTCTCCATCCCTCAAAGCTCTAATGACTACTCAGGACAAAGCCTGGAAAAAGTTCAGGCTCGCCACCCTCCCAGCAGATCATGTGGAATACAAAGCCCTAACAAACAAAGCCAAGAGAGCCATTCAATTTGCTAAAAGAGAGTACATCACACACCTCCAGAAAACTAGCTTAGGCAGCCCTAATCAATTCTGGAATCATGTCAATGACCTGATCAAGGGCAGCAAAAAGACTGAATCCAGCCCCATGGAGATCAACGGTCAGCTCACTACTGACTCTTCTCTAATATCAGCTGCCCTTAACAACCACTTCACAGATCTGGAGGCTTACAAGACTGCCAGTCTTCCCTGACTTTGGCCCCAAGCTCAGCTGAAGCAACACACTTTGAATTACCCTCTTTCCACCTCAGACTGGCAAAGTGCACTGAGGTCCTAACCCTCCTAAAGATGCTGAAAACTAAAGGGTCAGGGGGACCAGATGGGATCAACCCTGGGCTACTCAAGGCTGGAGTCACCTCATTATCCAGGCCCTTAACCATGCTCCTTAACAGATCACTGAGGGAAGGAGCAGTCCCTGACCAGTGGAAACATGCCAATGTAGTCCCTCCCCACAAAGGTGGACTCAGGGAAAAACAAGCTAACTGTAGGCTGTCTCCCTTCTCTGCACACTTGCCAAGTTGCAAGAAAGGCTAATCTACAACCAACTCCAGGACTACTTGGAAGCTCATCAGCTCCTTGTTCCCTCTCAACATGGATTCAGACCAAACCACGGTACTGACACTGCCCTCATTAACTTCTCGGATGAAGTGCTCAGGGCAATGGACAAAAGGATACCCACAGGTGCAGTCTTTATAGACCTGTCCAAGGCATTTGACCTTGTCGACCACAATCTTCTGCTACAGAAGCTTCACAATGTTGGCCTATACCCCCATGCCCTCAAGTGGTTTGGGAGTTATTTATCAGGCCGGACACAGAGGGTCACATGGAAGGGGGCCATGTTAGAGCCACTACCTCTAAAACAGGGAGTACCTCAGGGTTCAATACTAGGCCCCCTGTTCTCCTATTTACCAACGAATTAAGTACCTACTGTGCAGGGAGGCTCTGGGTTGGCACTGATGCGGCTGTCGACACTGTCATCTACCGACCCTCGGCGATGTGGCCGCTCTTGGTCCGCTCCTCCAAAAGGACCTCACATCCCTAGAGACACATGGCTGTGTGAGAACAGAATGGTACTTAATGCAGACAAAACCAAGGCAATGATATTCGGGCCAAGATCACTGGGACTTGACAGGTCCTCATCCCTTCAACTAACCACACTCTCTGGCAAAAGCATTAATGTAGTTCCCTACCTAAAATACTTAGGCCTAACTCTGGATCAGTCTATCACCTACAAGGACCACGTGGACCAGGTCACCAGGACCCTACATCGCAAACTCAGTACCTTGTACCAACTCAGGGACCAGCTCATCCCTGAGGCCAGGCTCTCCATTGTGACAAGTGTCCTCCTCCCTACCCTGACCTATGCGGCCCCAATTATACAGGGCATGGCAAAGCAAGAGGTATCCAGGATGCAAATCCTATACAACAAAATAGCTCGGTTCACTACCCAAGACCACCCGCAACATCACCACTGTGACACTCTGGCCCAGCTCCGGTGGCCCACATTGGCCACTCGCTTCCAATACCCATTGCTTGTCCAGGCCTACAAGCTACTCAAACCCCCACTCCACCAAGCATAGCCGGAACCATAGCCATTAAACACAACCCTAGGAATTTAAGGACATCAGAATGAACACTACTAGAAGTCCACAGAGTAAAGACCAATGCTGGTGGCAGATCCTTTTCTTGCCAAGCCCCCAGCCTATGGAACAAGCCCCCCCGGTCCAGCACGCCTCCTCACTCATGAACTTCTGCACCAAGCTCACGTCCCATATACTGGCCACAAGTGCATGCCACTGCCATGGCTCTTAAGGTATCCCCTTTTTCTGCATCAAACCTTCCCAAAGGTGAGCCGACCATGTACCTCCCTCTAGTATCTGGACACCTAGGGACCAATGCTACCTCATGTATATCACTATGCCAAGTAGCACAAAGACAAAACTTTGTCATGATGACAACCATGTCTGTAACCACTGTCTGTAACCACCTTATGCTTGAACAACCTATGTAATCAAGTTTTTCTCCACTGTATTTTATCTTGTATTGTTATCCTGGGTCGCCCCTGAAAAAGGGAACTTCGGGGCTCAGTGGGCCTACGCGGTCACCAAAATTTAATAAATAAAATAAATAAATAATAGATGACAGATGTCTTACAGTTTATTTTGGTGGTAACATTTTCAGTTTCTGTCATTATTTAGGAATTTTATAAAAGTTTTAAAATAATTATTTCTCAAGAAATAAAGATGGCCGCATCATTTTTGCATATAAATAATATTGAGGACCAGAGGAGGGTAAGAATACAAACAAAAATACAAATGTACACTACACAGGATAGGAAGCATCCAGAAAACCCAAATCAACAGTTTTGCCAATATTTTTCATAACCATTACAGAAAATGAACTTTTTGGAAAAACTTTTTTAATTGCACTGCTGCTTTAAAAGAAATGTGGCAAGGCTTCAGTGATATTGATATTGCATTTCAAATACAATGAATTCACAGCTGGTAGATTTCACTGGTAAAGATGACACTCTGGCAGCTTCTGCTAATGAAGTGGAAAAAAGGATATCTGATTTAGAGGATGAGATCAGGCTGATAAGGGTGTAGTTAAATCACTGCAGAAAGAACTTGAACTCTTACAGAATAAAATGAAGCAGATGGAGGTGTGGGCCCAAAGGGACAATCTTAAGCTTGCTGGTATTACTGAAGGGGTAGAGGGGTCGGACCTTCTACTTCATTTTGTATAAATTCGAGCTGAGTTGCCAGACAGAAAATTCCCTGACAATAAGGCTGAGTTGGCCTCTGCCCACAGAAGCCTACCTAGGTTTGTCTTTCTGAAACCCCATCATTTTGCTAACCAGAAGGCTATTTTTAGAAAAACTAGACAGGAAAAGGGCCTTCATTATGTAAGCCCCCTTTCTTGCGGAGGGGCTTATGCTTCAATTAAGGTCCTCCTTCCACCTTCTACCCCTCGAGCTTAGGGATTTATTAGTGATCTGGGGATTAATCACTGCTGGGTGCCTGAAGGTAGCAGCAGAAAGCAGGTAAATAGGGTATAAATAGGGTTGGAACAGGAAGATCTAGGCTTTTCCAGCCTCGGGCAGTAGGCTTGGGGCTGGGGGGTGGCTGGAAGAGTAGGAGAGGTAGGCAAGGAGGGAGCTCAATGGTCCAGGTTGGGCCTAAGGGGGAACCCCCAAAAAGTCAGTAGTCAGGGACTGCTTCTATGAAGTGATGTTGCATCGAGGAGCAGGGATGGGAGCTCTGAGGTAGAATGGCCAGCTAGCCAGTACTGCATCATTGGGATGGGGTAGACCTGGATAGCAGGTAGATGGTAGGCAGGTAGAAAGCCCCTTTAGATCTCATGCAAGTGTGGTTTGGGCTGACAGGCATGTGGGGACTGTGGCAGGGTTCTCACAGGGGAGGGGCTGGTGGCAGAGGTCCTGTCATGTTCCTGGTGTGGCAGGGTGGTCTAGGCATAGGGGGGGCCCAGGAGTGTCTTTCACCCATTTAAGGGGCCTGCTTGGAGTGGTAAGTCCTAGAGTGCTGGCATTTTAAGGGCCTGGCAGGCTGCAGGTCTTCAGACAGGACTTGGAGGGCACGTCCTCAGTGGGAGCTTAATTCAAGCCCAGGATGTGTTCAGCAAGGATGCAAAGAGGAGCCTGGGGCCATCCCTGGATGGTCATCAGGGGCACCACAAGACAGGAGTGGATGCCGGGAATACTAGAAAGGACTTGAGCTGCTTGGAGGGCCTGGTTGATCATTTCTCTGAGTGGGAATATGGCAAGCCTACCAGTGCACATTAGCAGAACAGGGTAAGAGGAGTGTAACCAAAGTAAAAGGATGGCTTACCAGTGCCAGTGGGAAAGGAGCCTGAGGATTCTTCCAAGATGAAGGATCAGCTTAGATAAATCAGCTGAGCTTCCAAAGTAAAAGATAGCCTTGCAAGTGCTGCCTGTTTGTCATGTTATGACTACTTGAGAGTTCCAGCTGGTTAAGATTGTAAAATGCTTATGGTCCCATGGAGCTGCTTTATTTCTTGGTGTAAGACAGTGCCCCTGTGTCTCTGTAATCATTTGAGGCACAGGTAAAAATAAAGAGCTGTTTGGGAAGAAATTGAGTGGTGAATTTTCTATTTAAGTTTAAAAGGGGGTAAATGAAATGGAAAGTCCCCTCAGTTTGATTTGCGCCATGAATTTGTATTTCCAGAGGGTTTTCCATCAGACTGCACCAGGATCAAGGGGCTTGGGAGCCAAGTGGAAGCTGTGGCTACAGATCATGGAGGTGGCTGATTCCAGCAGCAGAGGTATTGAGGTGAAGTCAGTCAACTGAGGAGAGATCCAGGGTACACTGAAGAAATGAAGTCATTGAGAGGTAGGCTCAGGTTTCCTACTGTATTCTGTTGTGCAAGTCTCAGTGATGCTTTCGCTATGCTGTAGTCCTTTTTCCCAAGTACATTAGCGAATCCTTCATGCCCCTAGACAGTTCAGGTAAGGGGTGGCTACACATGGAGGCTCATCTGGGATGTTTACTGTATCCCAAAAACCCCACTGGATCCCTGAGTCCACCAGGTCCAAAGTGCTGACAGGTTCCCCAGCTTAAGTAGTCCCTCTGTCATGTTTTAAATTAGCTGTGGGGCAGGCCTGAAAAAGTAGTAGGCTTCAGCATGTCTGGTGTGGTGTGCACACATGACTGGCTGGTCATGTGATGCTCTGGCCATGTCCAATTGGTGGATGATGCAGAAAAAAGCAAAAGCAACTGCTGAGTGAGTGCCATCTTTGCAGGGCAGTTGAGAAGAAGAGGTGCAGAGAGAACCAGCCAAGAGAGAAAAACCAGAGCAGCACAAAACCCACACAGGAGCAGGAAAGTGAGAATCTCCATCTAAAGTAATAATGTTCCTTTGTTCTGCATACTGTGAGGAGCAGCAGGGCAGAGACTTTAGCGGGTGGCTGTATGGACTGGTGCTGGAGCATGGCAGGCCAGGGACTGAAAGCTGAGAATGAGGTGATCCCCAGAAGGAACCATTTGCCACAGTTCCTGCATCACTGCTCTCCTGGCTATGGAAGTCATGGGGAAAGGGACTGGTCAATAAGTGATGTGTGAGGTGTGGATATTGGGGGAAGGCATTGTGAGGTTGCCTGTTTGTGGAATCTACTCCAGTTTGGCACTGGGAGGCAGTTTTGATTATGCCCCACCCGTTTCCATGTGGGGACTCCCATCCAGTACCATAAAGGGCTCTTACAAGTTATGGTCACCAGCTAATGGGGATTCAGGAGCATTTGATAGGCCCTCCCTGGGAAGAGCACCCTGGGTCAGACAACTAAAGCCAGGAGCACTTCCTCTGATGTCATTGTAGAGGCTGAGAAAGAGAAGGGTGCAGTAGTAAAGGAGAGGTTGGGAGGTGACGGAGAGCACAGATATCTGCCCTGCTCCCGCCAGTGGCTACCGACTATCCCTATGGCAGAGGGAGGGGCAGGGGTCTCAGGCAACCAGTGGAAGACCCCCCCAGGGCTCAGGGGGTCCCTGCCTTGGCCCCTGTCTGGTGATAGCCCACTTGCTCTGTCTACCAAATCAGATCCTGCTACTGGAGTTGAGTCAAAGATCCTAAAATCCAGTGGGCTTGGCTCCAGGTCATTTGCTGCACCAGCAGAGACCAGGGAGAGTGCTAAGGCCTGGGAAGAACAGGAGGAAGTGGATGTAGAAAAATGTATTTATAGAAAATTCCAGTTCTAGGACTATCAGGTATATCGAGTCATCCCCAGGCCTCTTCATAGTCTGGTGATCACCATAGCAGACTGCACCTTACACATTCCAGTCCATGCCAAAACCCTCCGGACTTATATGGATGGGTTAAACTACAGTGACCTGCTGAATATCAAGTACAGAAGAGGGATGTGGTTACCACAAGGGAAAGCAAGAAGGACCAGTGTTTGAGACCTGCCAGAATGGAGTTAGGCTAAGAGATGGGTCCATAGGAGGTTGCATGTGGAGTACTCCCATATGGACTACCCATATGTGCCAGAGAGGGTTTGGGACATCATCAAGGAGATGAGGGAAGAGTGGATTTACAAGGAGCAGTTGGACAGATTAAAGAACTGTTCTGGAGGTGGAGGTGTTCCCCTCACAACAATTAATCCAGCAGGCTCGGACAATGTGCTGCACAGGGACTTGGTCTGGTTTGACCCTCTTTAAGAATTTCACCTTGGTCCAGGACTTGGCTGGGACATGGACTAAATATAATTTTTATATGATTTATTGAAAAATTTCACCAGCAAAATACACTAAGAAATTGAAATTGCTCATCTCACAGTACATTCTGGGGAGGGGGGCACACGTGGGGGGAAAGGAAACATACACAATTGCCATAACATGTACAAAATACATATACAAATGCTGGCTACATAATATTGATAAAATAGGTTACAGAACCAATGCAACAGTTAATCACACATACATAATACAGTTAAAATTAGGGTACAGTAAGTTGATACAACAGATTTTTTGCAAATACAGTCAAAGATAGCAAGGGACTGTATAATCGGTCCGACATAAGAGCTAAACATAAGGAGCTGTTAAATGCTTTGGAGTTGTTGACTGGGTGGCAGTATAGAGAGTAGGGATGGAGGGGTTACATACAGGTGCAGTTAGTGAAGTAGAAATTAAGTAGGACAGATGAAATGGGTGTAGGGGATGAGGAATGGTGAATTTGGGGGGGAGTGCATTCAAGGGTTTAGGGAGATGGTGCAAAAACCTTGATTGACCTATGGTTGCTGATCAGTGAGAGATCGATAGGGTGTGAGCATCTGTGAATCTGAGCGAGTAGTGGGATGTTGGTGGTAGTGTTAAGGAGGAAGAAAGGTAAGAAGTGAGAGACTGGAACCAGAATTTAGAGATGAATTAGCACAGTGAGAGAGATGTCGGTTGCCCAGAGAAGGGAGGGCAAGTGAGCAATAGAGGTCGCAGTGATGAGTGAGAGGGTAGGCATCCAGAGCAAAGTGATAGAAAGAGTCTAAGAGGGTATCCAGTTTGGCTAGGGAGGACTTGGGGGCACCACTGTAGACAACATCACAGTAGTAAAAAATAGGTAGGATCGTCTCCTGGAATACATCATAGACCAAGATTCTTTTGGGGACTTGGCCACCAAACCGGATCCGGATTACTATTTTCCATCAGTAGGGGGACCTGCAACTTAGGCCTCCTGTAAACAGACTTATGGACTGCGCCAGGATGGTTACTCTATGGAGCAGGACATGGAGACTGTAAATAGTTTTGGGAACTAAATTTATATATGAGACTTAATTTATGCTTTACTAATCAGAATCTAGAGTTTATGGACCAATAATAATGTGAATGTTAGTTAAAGGTGATGTGAGAGAGTGCAAGAGTAAGCGTGTGTACAAGTGTGTAAGCGGATTGTATACATAGTAACATGTTGCTATATGGAGGGAGGTATAATGGGGTTTGTTCAAATTTAAGAAGGAGGGTGAGGGTGGTGGAACAGAGGTGCATCCCTCCAGTTGTACCTCTCCACAATTCATACACCATTCTGGCAAAGTGTGGTTCCTCTATGGAGGCACCCGCAGTGGAGACCAAGGAGGATGCTGGGAACCTCCACAAAGGAGACCCACAGGAGGGTGGCATGGAACCCCACGAGGGAAAGAAAAAACTCCTGGTGGGGGACTCCATTGTTAGGAAGGTAGAACTGGAGGAAGGGGAGAGGGAGGTAAGGTGCCTGCCTGGCACCATGGCTAGGAGGGACAGGGAGCGAATCCTCAGAATTGCTGAAGGAGCTGCACAGTGGAGGGTGCTGGATGTCATTGTCCACCTAGGGAAGGGATCAGAGCAGTGCAGGAAGAGTTTGTGGAGTTGGGGGGGGCCTTAGACAAGCAGCACACATGGTAACCTTCTCATAGGTTCTGCCTGTCATGGCATAGATGAGGCTAGGGTGCTCCACACCATGGGATTCAATCAGTGGTTGAAAAACTGGTGCAGAGCTCAGGGATTTGGCTTTATCGGGGAATGGGGGTCCATCTGGAGTGATGCAGGTCTATACTGGTGTGATGGTATGCATCTGTCCAGGAGGGGAACCAGGATCCTAGGTGATAGGTTTAAATGCTTCATTGGCAAGCATTTAAACTAGCCAAGGGGGAGGGCACTGGAAAAGAGCAGGGAAATCCTAGCCCCACCCAAAAAAAATCAGGGTAGTAAGTGAGGTAAACACCAAGATAGAGATGTCAATAGGAGAAGGGCAGGGGTAAATGGAGAAAGTGACAAAGGCAATAAGGATAGGGATGGGGCAAAAAGGGGTAAGGCCATCAAGAAATGGAGGGTAATGAGTACCAATGCCCATAGTCTGGGCAACAAGCTCCCTGAACTGGTGGCCTTGATGGAAGAGGGATACCTGGATATCGGGGCAGTCACAGAAACATAGTACACAGAGAACCATGACTGGGAGGTTAACATACCAGGGTACCCAACCTACAGGAGAGACAGTGGTGGAAGAAGATGGTGAGGAGTAGCTCTCTATGTAAAGGAAGGGACAAAAGCAACTGAACAAAAGAGTAAACAGGGAAGAGAGGAGGCACTGTGGGTCATCTTAGAGACTGGAAATGGTACCACAATCCGCACAGGTGTTGACTACAGACCCCCATGTCAGGAGGAGGGAATGGACAAGGATATGATAGAAGACATTCTTAGGATGACAGAAAATGGGGAGATAGTGTTGATGGGAGACCTGAATATGTCAGATGCTAACTGGAGCACATTTGCTGCAGCCACATCCAAGAGCAGGGCCATTCTCAATGCCCTACAGGTGGCATGCTTCAGACAGCTAGTTTTGGAACCCACTCATGAGGGAGCAATCTTAGACCTCATACTCTCAAATGGGAACAGTGAGAGGATCTCAGATTTAGAAGTGGGTAGCCATCTGGGAACAAGTGACCACCAAACAGTGTTGTTCATGATAAACTCAGCTACAGAGTCAAGCCATACAAAAGTGAGGGTACTGGACTTCAGGAGGGCTGACTTTGGCAAGATGAGAGAGTGCTTAAGAAAAACACTAGCAAACAGGCTAGAAGAAGGAGTGAAGCAACAATGGGGAAACATCAAAACTGCCATCACAGAGGCAACAAGCCTTTGTGTGAAGCAAATAAACAAATCAAAATGAAAGAAAAAGCCACTATGGTTCTCAAAAGAGGTGTCGAGGAAGGTTAGGGAGAAAAAGATAGCATTCAGGAAGTATAAGGAAACACAGAAGAAGCAGGACAGAGAACTGTACCAGTTAAGGCAGAAGGACACAGGGAAGGAAGTCAGAATAGCAAAGGCCCTAACTGAGGAAAAGATAGCCAACTTTGTTAAGAATGGGGATAAAACCATTTATAGGTACATCAGGGAACATAGAAAGACAAAGGGAGGGATAGTGAGGCTCAATAGAATGGACAATGGGTGGGCAGACAGGGACAGTGAAAAAGCAGGGATACTGAAGGAATATTTCTGCTCAGTATTCACAAAAGAGGAGGAGGGGGAAGTGCCTAACCCAATTAATAGAAGCACTCTGGATAGGGGGGTCAATCCCAGTCCTTTCACAGAAGAAAGGGTTCTGAAAGAACTCGTAAAACTGAAGGTTGACAAAGCAATGGGGCCTGACTGAATTCACCCCAGAATTCTAAAAGAATTAAGGTGAGAACTAGTGAAACCACTGACTACCCTTTTTAAAAAATCATGGGAGGATGGTGTGGTACCCACGGACTGGAGAAAGGCAGATGTGATTCCCCTTTACAAAAGTGGGACCAAGGCAGAGACAGAAAACTACAGACCTGTCAGTTTGACCTCTGTGGTAGGGAAAGTGATGGAATCACTTCTGAAAGAAAGAATTGTAGAGTACCTAGAGGCCAGTGGGTCACAGGACCCAAGGCAGCATGGGTTCACAGTGGGAAGGTCATGTCAGATGAATCTAATTGATTTCTTTGACTGGGTGACCAAAGTAGTAGACCAGGGAGGGACTGTGGACATGGTCTACCTAGACTTTAACAAGGCATTTGACACAGTCCCACACAAAAGATTAATAGTCAAATTAACCAGCCTGGGAGTGGGTTCCAGGGTGGTAGCCTGGGTAAAACATTGGCTGGACAACTGGACATAGAAGATAATTGTAAATGGAGTCCACTCTGAAGAAAGAGGGGTACTAGTGGGGTACCGCAGGGTTCAGTACTGGGTCCAGTCCTTTTTAATGTCTTTATAAGTGACATTGCGGAGGGACTGGAAGGAAAAGCATGCCCCTTTACAGAAGACACAAAGATCTACAAGAGGGTTGATACACAAGGAGCCGTGGAAAGGATGAAAAGGGACTTGGTAAGATTGGAGGAATGGTCAGAAGTATGGCAGCTTGGATTCAGTGCAAAGAAGTGCTAAATAATGCACCTGGGAAACAAAGCCCAGGGGAAAATTACACAATGGGGGGGAGGTAGTAACAACAACAAAAATGGAAAGGGACCTGGGGGTAATCATATCAGATTACCTTAAGGTTAGCAAGCAATGTGAGAAGGCAGTAGGGAGGGCTAGTAGGATACTGGGATGTATAGGGAGAGGCATCACCAGCAGAAAACAAGAAGTTGTTATCCCTCTGTACAGACAGTTGGTGAGACACCATCTGGAGTACTGCATCCAGTTCTGGAGACCCCATCTCCGCAAGGACATAGACAGGATAGAGGCAGTCCAGCGGAGTGCAACTAAAATGGTGCAAGGTCTGCAAGAGAAGCCATATGAGGAGAGGCTAATGGAGCTTAATATGTATACCCTTGAGGAAAGGAGGGAGAGGGGGGACATGATAGAAACTTTTAAGTAGTGTAGTCAGAACTAGATCGAGAAAGATTCAAACCCTCCTCGAACCCTGGTGTTCAAGTTCTAATTTAGAACTCGAACATTGCAGGGTTTGCAAAAGGGTTCGAATCAACCATGAATCTTCTCACCTCTGTGTTCTTTTGCTTTGCGTCCCTCCCATTCCCGTTGTTATCGATTTTGGCACCAGCTGAATAATGCAGCTCAGTTCGATCCCCCTCCTATCAGTGTTATTGTTGAGGGGGACAGCTGTTGTCAGTTTGTCACGCTAGTGTAACTGTACCATCTGACCATCTGCTATGCAGCTAGGTGGTGATGGTAGTGCAACTCGAGTCAGTCTCGCGAGTCGAGGGATCCTGCTGAAGTAATCTGCACAGTTGTGGCTCCATTGCCATTCAGTCTTGTAGTGGAGAAGAAGGAGTCACAGCGTCTGTGTGCTCTCAGTTCAGTTGTGCATGTGATGACACGAGTGACTGTTTTTGTTATTAAACCTGGTCCGGTACGAGTGTGTATGTGCCTGAAAATTTAAAAAAAAAGTTAATGGGCAGGTGGGGAAAACTAAAGGGGGAGTCAGGAATCTCAGGATCGGGAACTGAGGAAAGAAACTAGGGCGGGAACCGAGAAAGGAGCTAAAGGGTTGGGAGGACTCAGGGTCGGGAATTAGTTAACTTGCAGACTGCTGCCTGGAGACTGCCTGTGTGCTAGTGCTCAGTCACACATACCTCAAGTTGCTTGCTGAAGTAAACACATTTTCTTTGCAAATCACAATTATAATTCGTGGGCCGTGGCACTCTTGGGAGCTCCCTGGCTGGGGGAGGGGTGTTTTATTTTGGGAAAAAAGAGCTTAAATTAAAACACTTTACTGATTGTGTGAAACTTGATGTTCTAAGCATACAAAAAGGGAAAAATAATCAGGTTCCAGTCCCACCCAAAAGTTGTCTGGAAGGAAGACACGGTTCTCTCAGCCAGGACTGTGGGGGGGGGGGGGCTTCAGTAAACTTTCTTCCAAAATATTTCTCCATTGCATCTTCTGTGAGGTGGCCAGCAAGTCACACCTGCTGCTGTCTGTGCCATTTGACTGCACTTACCTGGCTATTACCCAGTGTGTGTTACCGTGTGAAGACCAGTGGCCAGTTTTGTGGTGGCATCTCTTTTTTCCGTTTGTGTGTATAACTCTGTCTCTTGTAATCAGCCCATCACCCTGCTGCTGTGCGCCCCTTGACTGCACTGTACCTTACCTAGTGTGTGTTACCATGTGAAGCCCAGTGGCCAGCTGTGTGGTGGCATTATCCTTAAATACATGACAGAAGCCTAAAAATATATTTCCCCATTGGGAGGAGAGACAGAAAACTCTCTTTCTTCTGTTAGTGTATTTAACTCTGTCTCTAGTGGACAGCCTATCACCCTGCTGCTGTGTGCCCTTTGACTGCACTGTACCTTACCCAGTGTGTGTTACCGTGTGAAGCCCAGTGGCCAGTTGTGTGGTGGCATTATCCTTAAATATATTTCCCTGTTGGGAGGAGAGACAGAAAAATCTCTTTCTTCGGTTAGTGTATGTAACTCTGTCTTTTGTGGTCAGACCATCACCCTGCTGCTGTGCGCTGCTTGACTGCACTGTACCATACCCAGTGTGTATTACTGTGTGAAGCCCAGTGGCCAGTTGTGTGGTGGCATTATCCTTAAGTACACAACAGAAGCCTAAAAATATATTTCCCCATTGGGAGGAGAGACAGAAAAATCTCTTTCCTCAGTTTGTGTGTGTAACTCCGTCTCTTGTGGTCAAACCATCACCCTGCTGCTGTGCGCCCCTTGACTGCACTGTACCTTACCCAGTGTGTGTTAACATGTGAAGCCCAGTGGCCAGTTGTGTGGTGGCATTATCCTTAAATACATGACAGAAGCCTAAAAATATATTTCCCTGTTGGGAGGAGAGACAGAAAAATCTCTTTCCTTGGTTTGTGTGTGTGTAACTCCATCTCTTGTGGTCAGCCCATCACCCTGCTGCTGTATGTCCCTTGACTGCTATGTGTATACCTATGCCTAGCAGCCCAATCATTCTGTAAGCCTTGAACCTGGGATCATGTAGTTGCAAAGCGTCATATTCTTCAATTACTTTCAGTCCACTGCATCACAGTGTCACGCAACCAAAATAAAATGTTGGAGTTGTAGCCAGCGATCACAGATCACATTGCTTTCTTACACAGGAATTGTGTGGGTGTGGGTGTGTTTACTGCAGTATACTGGTACTGTTATGGCTGACACCAACATAGATGAATCATCTGGTGCTGGTGTTGGAGCAGGTGTTGGTGGTAGTAGTAATCCTGGTACTAGCAGAAATAACCAAAATGTTTCACGTGATAAAAATTCAACAAACAGCGAAAGTGTGGTAAAGAGGGACCTTTTAAGAAAACCTGTGCAGCTGCTGGGGTCACATGGAGAGGCACCATAAGGTATGCCGTTCATGCTGTTAAAATCCCTGTGACTAGCAGTAATAATGCAAGTGACAGTGAGTCCCTCTCTGACTCAGACTCAGATAGTAGCGCTCTGTCTCAGTCCGACACTGTTGTGTCTTGCGATGTATCATTACTTCCTCAACAAAGTGAAATGAGCAAGTCTGCTGACAATGAATCAGGTAGTGCACTTGCAAATACATCCAGCACTGTTGGCAATGAAAAGGACATATCCATTGAATCCACCACTTCTGTGTTGGCCAGCAGTGAAAATCCATCAGAGTCTTCTTCCCACTCTTCTAGCACCAAGGAGCATGTCCCGGGTTCTGTTAGGACAGGTGAAAAGATGCAAACAGTCTTTAGCTATCTTCCTAGCATTCAAACAAAATCTGTCACATCTGAGGTGTGGAATTATTTCTCTGTCAGTAAAACTGATCCATACAGAGCAATTTGTTCCCTGTGTAAACAGAGTGTAAGCAGTGGTAAAGTTGTGTCATACCTTGGCACTACAGCTCTTTAACGCCATATGAAAAAGCATTCAGTTTTGCTTCATCGTCCAAAACCCATGTCCTCCATCTTCCAGATTGCACGTGAGAAGGGTCAGAAATCTGAAATGGATACTGAATTGTCTGAACTTGATGCGAACAGACCCACTGCCAGTTCTAGGATCACTGTTACCACCAATGCCAGCACCATTAGTACCAGTTGCACATACAGTGATGGCACTGAATGTATAAGTCCTAGTCCACCATCCCAGCGTCCATCTGCCCATCAAAGCACGGTGTATAATAAACCAGCAGGGATATGTTGTAAACAGCTAACACTGTCTCAGGCATTTGAAAGGAAGAACACCTTTATTAAAAATCATCCAAAGACCCTTCATCTTAATAACATAATTGGTGAACTGTTATTTGGAGCCCTTCTCCCATACTCTTTGGTAGATCCTGAGGATTTTAGGGAGCTCTTGAAACTAGCAGAGCCTCATTACAATGTTCCTCATTGAAGGTACTGTTCCTATACGAACATACGAACATAAGAAATTTGCCAACAGATAAAGGCCTAGAGGTCTATCAAGTCTGCTCGAATGTGCAGCTAGCACCCCTTATTCTGCAGCTGCCCCTCCCTTCCACCCTTCCCCTTCATTAACCATCCCCCTTGTCCTGTCCCATCCCCTTTTGAAGCAGTCCACTGTTCTACTGGATACCACTTCTGCAGGTAATGCATTCCAGCCAGCCACCACCCTCTCTGTAAAAAAGTGTCCCCTCATCTCCCTCCTGAACCTTCCTCCCTCCAGTCTCATAGCATGGCCCCTGGTGTCCCTCCCTCCCTTACTTTGAACAACCCCTCTGTACCTATCTTGTTTATTCCTTTCATGTATTTAAAGGTTTCAATCATGTCCCCCCTGTCCCTCCTGTCCTCCAGTGAGTACATGTTCAACTCCCTCAACCTCCTCTCATATGATAAGTCCCCCAGCCCCTTGATCATCTTTGTCACCCTGCGCTGCACTCTCTCCAGAAACTTAATGTCCCTTTTCAGATACGGGCAGCAGTACTGCACGCAGTACTCCAGGTGCAGTCTAACTAATGACCTATACAGTGGCAGAATCACCTCCTCCTTCCTTGAGGATGTACCCCTTGCAATACAACCCAGCATTTTGTTGGCCTTTGCAGCTGCCTTCCTACATTGTGCCGAGTTGTTCATTGACCCTGTAATGAGCACCCCAGATCCTTCTCTTCCTCTGTCTGGGCTAGCTGCACTCCCCCCAGCTGGTAACTCCTCCATGGGTTCTTCATCCCAAAATGCAGCACCTTGCACTTTTTGGCATTAAACCCCAGTTGCCAGGTGTCTGACTAGGCTTCAAGTTTTGCCAGATCATACTGCAACCCCTGCCATCCTCCTAGGTCATCCACCACCATTCCTACCTTGGTATCGTCAACAAACAGACTGATCTTGCTCTTGATGTCCCATGATATGTCTGCAATGAATATCCCAAACAATACTGGTCCCAACACCGAGCCCTGTGGAACACCATTCATCACTACCCTTGGGTGTGAGAGCTCCCCACCCATGTTATTACCCATCCTATGTTGAAATACCAAACATTTATCAGGTTTTAAAAGTGACAGTGATGCTTGCACTTAAAACTGCAGAAGGTGGGGTTATTCATGTCACAACAGATATGTGGACCAGCACTCCAAACATAGATTACATGTCCCTTACTGCTCATTGGGTCACGTTTTCTTGTGGTTCTTCAAAAACAAAGACACCCCAGAAGATGGCGCTGCTGCATATAAAGAAGTTTGGGCAAAGTCATACAGCTGCAAACATTTTGCAGGAACTAAATGACCTCCTTGATGAATGGGTTTATTCTCACGGTCTAAAATGTGGCTTCATAGTAACTGACAAAGAGCCAACATCTTGAAAGCAGTACAGGATGGAGGATTTATGCATGCTTCTTGCTTTGCATATTGCTTACATTTAATTGTCACGGGATTTCTCAGCAATGAAACACAAGTGCTGTTTGCAAAAAAAATTATGACTCACTTTTCACATTCAACCAAGGCTACACGGACATTGTCCAAACTACAAAAAAAAACACAAGCTGCCCCAGCAAAAGCTGATTCAAAATGTTTCCACTCATTGGAACTCAGCGCTTTATATGTGGCAGTGCCTCTTGGAGCAAAAGCAAGCTTTACATGAGTATTGCTTCAGTTACATTATTGGAGATGGCATTATGCTGTCTGTGCTGCAGTGGAAATTAATGGAGACTGTATGCTGCATCCTAGCTCCTTTTGAGACAGCCACAAGGGACATGTCTTCTGAAGGTGCATCTGTGAGTTAGGTTATCCCACTCATAATGCTGATTTCACATCATCTTAGTGTTCTAAATCTACAAATAGGAAAAGACAGATCTGAAGCTCAGACAACATGTTGCCTGTATCATGGGAATCTTGTAAAGAGAATGAGCAAGTGTTTCAAAACCAATGACAAATTAGTTGCAATGACGAAATCAAAACACTACATCCTTGCAACTCTCTTAGATCCCAGGTTCAAGGCTATACATCTTCCAAAACCAGGTGATATAGAGCAGTACAAATGTCTGTTGCTAGATGAGCTGCAGCACTCACAGGAGTCAAACACAGACATGCACAGTACCCTCAGGTTGTCATCACCACAACATGCAGGTTCATCTTCACAATGGGATACAGAACTGGAAAAGTCACCAAACATTAACAGTAGTTGTTCCACAACTGCCACTTCTTCAACCCTTAGTACCAAGCTAAATCTGTGGCAAAACCTTTCCAAAACTGCTGCCATACCAGCTTATGCTGATTCCTCTTCTGAGCGGTCTCTGTCCATCATGGCAGACAGTTACCTGCAAGAACTGCCTATTCCTACTGATGCATGCCCTTTTGAATACTGGAGATCAAAAAAGTCAATTTGGACAGAGCTGTATGATGAAGCCTGTAAATATCTTGGTTGTCCTGCAACAAGTGTCTCTTTAGAACGCATGTTTAGTACAGCTGGCAATATTGTGACAGACACTGAAAATAGGTTGCTGCCAGAAAATGTACACACGTTAACTTTTATTAAAGTTAATAAGTCAAGATTTTCGTATCCCTACAAGAGTATACAAACTGATCCTGAAGTGATTGATGTTGTGGATGTTGATTGTGATGACAACTCAGATGATGGTGGCTGGTAAATATTGTGTGGGACAGAGTCTGCACCAAAAAGGAAACTTTTACAGACTGTGACAACTTTGGTTGTCTCTCTCCTTTCTCGATCTACTACCTTGGACTATATACCCACAAAACTTTCACCATTTCATGGCAAACTGCTTTGTAGCTATGGTCTAAAGTCAACAAGTTTTATGTACAGGGCAATTTTAACATCAGTGGGAACAGGCCCAAATTTGGTATAAAAGGGACACTGTCTTGTCAATCATTTCTGTATCATATTATTTATAGTTAAAGTGCAAACATATATTTTTGGATTTACCTTCTGTGACTTTGTGGTGCATCCGTATGGGCTGGGACCGGGGGCTGTCGATTTTTCAATTTTAAAGAGGACAAAACAATGAGTTCTAATTGGTAGCTGTTTATTATTTTTTCAATTACAGAAATGTTAGCCATAAACCAAAATGATCTATATGTAATTTATACTAACATACTAAAATGCCAGCAGAATAGACCTAACGGTCTTTTGTGTCTGCTCATTTGGTCAGCCCCCACCCTGGGAGTTGACCTTGCTGCCCCCCTCGCCTTCTCTGGCTTCTCCCTTCCCAGTTCCAGATATTCTCGCTGCATTGGATTTTGCTTCCAGAACCCTTCCCCTGTACCTGTCCCAACCCCTCTTGAACCCCTCCACCATCTCTGCCTCCATCAGCCCCCTAGGAGCACATTCTCCATGGCTCCACCCACCCTCTCAGGTGAAGTAGCACTCCTCCTTTCTCCCCAAATCTTCCCTCCAGCTTTCAACCATGCCCTCTAGTGGCCCCTTCCTCCTTTCTTCAAAGCACCCTGACTGTTCCTCCCCTGTTTACCCCCTTCATGTACCTGAAGACCTCTATCATGTCCCCCCGGTCCCTTCTCTCTTCCAATGTGTACATATTTAGGTCTTCGAGCCTCTCCTCATAGGTCCTGTCCCCCAAGCCCCAAATCATTTTGGTTGCCTCCTCTGGACCCTCTCCAGGAGTTTAATGTCCCTCTTGAAGTGTGGCCTCCAAAACTGCATGCAGTAATCAAAGTGCAGCTTCACCAAGCAGTTATACAGAGGGAGTATCACTTCCCTTTTTCTGGAGGTGATCCCCCTAGCAATGCATCCCAGCATCCTGTTGGCCTTGGCTGCTGCCCTCCTACAAGTCTCTGAGTTGTTCATCTTGACATCCACCACCACCTCCAGGTCCCTCTCAGCCATCGAGACTTGTAGCATTTCCTCCCCCAGAGTGTACACTTGGCCCGGGTTTCTGGCCCCCAGGTGCCGTACCTTGCATTTCCCTGCATTGAACCTCTGCTTCCACTTTCTAGACCATCTTTCCAGAGCCTCCAGGTCCCCCTGTAGGGTCACCCTCCCCATCTCCCTATCCACCACCATCCCCAGTTTTGAGTCATCCGCAAAGAGACTCATCTCACTCCTGACACCTGTCCTTATGTCAGTGATGTAGGCGTTGAACAGGAGGGGCCCAAGGACTGATCCCTGTGGGACCCCACTAATGACCCTCCTTGGGGATGAGACTATCCTGCCAACTATGACCCTCTGGGTCCAGTCCTGGAGCCAATTGCCTATCCATCTGATCATCTGGTTCCCCACCCCCATTTCTCCCAGCTTATCCAACAGGCCCATGTGAGGAACAGAGTCAAATGCCTTGCTGAAGTCTAGAAAGAGGACGCCCACTGGTCTACCCAGGTCCAAGCACCTGGCCACCCAGTCATAGAACTCCCAAGGTTTGCCTGACATGATTTCCCAGGACAAATCCATGCTGTCTATCATCCAGGCACCCTGACTTTTCCAGGTCCCCCCAGCCTCCTTGACATGCCTCTCCATCACCTTGCCCACCACACCGATGGTCAGGTGACAGGCCTGTAGATCCCTGCCACCTCCCTTGATCCCCTTGTGGAGTAGGCACTATATGTGCCACCTTCCAGTCCTGGGGCACCCACCCTGTCCTCAGAGAGATGCTGAAAAGCTCCACCAGGGTTTCGCCAGGACATCCGCAAGTTCCTTCAGCACTCTGGGATGTAATTTATCCGGCCCTAGTGCTTTCTCCGTCTAAAGGGACCTGAGGGCTTCCCTCACTCTCTCTGCTGTGATTTCCACTTCCGCTACCTCTTCTCCTTGCTTAGCCTTCCCCCCTCCTGCCAGTGATGCCTCCCCCTCTCCCCAGACCCGCCGATCGGTAAAGGTCCCCCCTTCCTCAGTATCACTGTCTCCTCCCATGTATGATGAAGCAGCCCCATTTTCCTTGGTGAAAACTGAGGTGAAGTACTCATTTAGTACCTCAGCCTGCTCCCCGGTCTTGTGCCCATCTCTCCCCTGTTTTAATCCTGCTAATCTGCCCCTTCACCCTTCATTTTTCCCCAATGTATCTAAAGAACCCCTTGTTCCCTCTCCTAATTTCCCTGGCCAGGTTCTGCTCCTTCCTTGCCTTAGCCACCCTCACCACCCTAGTGGCCCTTTTAGCTATCGGCTCATACTCCCCTCGATCCCTTTCACTCCTTGAGCACTTGAATTGCCTATAGGCTGCCTTCTTTCCCCACACCACCTCCTGGACCTCCCTGGTCCACCAGCAGGGTTTTCAGGCCTTACCGCATTTTCGTCTTACTCCTGCACAGGTGCTGATAGCATCCTGCACCCCTCTCCTGATGATTTCCCACCTACTATCAGCATCCATGTCTGACCCAGTCCCATCCAAATGCTCCTTAGGATCCTTCCCATTTCCTAAAATCTGCCCCTGAAGTCAGTTACCTCCGTCTTGTGCAGCCTTCTACCCCTCCTAGGTCCAGGCAGAACCAGACCATGGCATGGTCACACCCCACCAATGGGTCCCTTCCCTCCAGGCCCCCAATCTGGTCACTGTCTGCCAGGACCACATCCAGTACCCACACCTCCCTGGTCAGTTCCCCCACCTGCTGAGTTAGGAATGCATCTTGAAAGACATCCCACAACCTCTGTTCCCTGGCCACCGTGGATGTCATAGTCTCCCAGTCTGTTCCTGGCAAGTTTAAGTCCCCCAACACCACCACCCTTCCCCTGCCCAGTCTGCAGTGTCTCCCAACATCTGCCACCAGACTCTCCTCCAGCTCCTCCGCCAGTGCAGGGGGTCTATACACCACTCCTATTTTTACTCTCTTGTCTCTTTGTTATCAAGGTGACCCAAATGCTCCAAGGTTCCTCCACCTCTTCTACTCCCCATGCCAATGCAGTTTTTGACTATCATTGCTACCCTTCCCTTCCCTCCCCCTGTCCTTCCTGAACATAGTGTAACCTCCAGGTTCCGTCCAGCTCATGTTCCTGTGTGGCTCAGGTCTCAGTGACCCTGCTACATCCACCGCTTCCCTCAGTTAGCATTGCCTGGAGCTCAGGCATTTTATTGCCCAAGCTCCTGGCATTTAGCAGGACTACCTTCCACCCTTTCCCTATACTTCCATTTCCCCTGCTCATGTTCCCATGGGGATTCTGTTTTCCCCTGGTCTGCACTTTACCAGTCGGCCTTTTCCCACATTCCTCCAGCTCCCCAGGGGGGTGAAGACAGAGTTCCTCCTTTATCGGCACCCTCTCAATAGCCTTTTCTCCCATCCCTCCCCCCTTCACAAGTTTAAACCCCACTTTTCACCAATGAACCCCTCTATTTTCAACTTAAGGTTTCCCCTTCCCTCCAAATTGAGATGGCGCCTAGCTCTAGCATACAGCTCCTTATCCTCCCAGGTCTCCCCCCAATCCCCCATCAACCCATACCCTCTGGCCTCACACTACTCCCTGAGCCACTGTTTTATCTCCCTAATCTTCCTTTTATGTTCCCCACTAGCCCTTGGCACCGGCAGGATTTCTGAGAAGGAAACTGTGCATCCTATGTCATGACAGACCCTGGCAAGCTCCATGAATCTTGCCTGTATCTCTAGCTCACCATTTCCTTCAATGTCATTAGTACCCAGGTGGACCAGTATGTCTGGGGAACCACCACAATCCTTTGCCAGCTGATATGCCTCATGCTTGGCCCTGTGCACCATTAATCCAGGGAAGCATTTTGTTATAACTGGTGAGACTTCTCCCTCCCTATCCCATTTGATACCTCTGATCATAGAATCCCCCAACAGGAGCACTCTGACTGCTCCTTTTACTCCATTTCCCCCCTTCCATGTCCCTCATCCTTTCTATCGGCCCCTCCACCCAGCCAGCTCCCTGTTCCTCCCCCTATCTGGGTGTCACGTGCTGCCCCCTCCTTATTTACCCTGGCCACCCCCCCTCTGATCCTATGCCTCTCCTCCTCCCGAGTATCCTTCTGTACCTCACTAACTCCTCCCCACTGCTCGCAACTGGTCCTTCTCCCCCATCTGCTAAACTAGCCTGGCTCATCCTCCCTTCCTTCCTGTCTCCGTTTAGTCCCTCCTTGCTTGTCATGCTCCTCTGGCCTACACCCTCAGCTCCCTTTACTGTATCCTCCTTGTACTTCTGGTCCTTCTCCTTGCCCTTTCCTCCCAACTTGTCCTTCTCCTTGCACTTTCCTCCCTCTTCCCCCTGCCCCTCCTGCTCCGATTCACTGCTCCCCCCATTTTCCTTCATTCCAGATTCCCCCCTTTTCCTCCTGCTATCTGGCCCCTGCCTCCTGCTCCCAACTCCCTTTCCATCTCTAACCACCCCTGTCATGCATACATCACCCCCTTATCCTCAAGCAGAAGAAGAGAATTGAAGCGGTTACTGAGCATAAGGTCTGATCCACCTCCCCGCCTTGCTTCCTTCTGTCCAGCCCCGGCCATCTGCCTACTTCCCTGAGAATGTTGTCCCTCTGGCCCCCCTTTGTGAGGGTCCCCAGTTACCTGCCTGCTCCCTTGGTAGTGTCCTCCTTTTGGGCACCTCTGCCAGGGTCCCTATGTGACCCCTGAGTATTCTCCTGCACTCCTTTTCCCATGCCCCCGCCCCTAGTGCTTGGTGCAACCCAGTGGGAGATCCCCTGCCCCTTCCCCAACCATACCTCCCCCCTTCCCCCAGCTGTCTCCTAATCCCAGCAACCTCCTCCCTAAGCTGTGCCAGCTGATAGCACACTGGGCAACCACTGAACTTCCAAGCCCAGTCCAGTATTATGGCTGCTCCACACCCTGTGCACCCCACCATCCTCCCAAAGATGCCAGCCCTAATGACGTGTGGTCCCATCCCCATCCAAGTAGGTTTCCTTGGGTGAGCCATCAGGTTTCCCACTAGTCCAAGATACACCCCTACTGCCTAATCAGGTCACCCACTAATCCTAGATACAGTCCCACAGTAAACTGGTAAACCTGTTACTAGGTGTAGTACAACACAGTAAACTTATAAGGGAAGTGAACAACTCCCTAAACTACTCTATCCCAGCCTTTAAATCCAACCCCCAGTGGCTAGAACTACATGAGCAGTACCTGTAGCCTTTTCCTCCAATTGCAGGGCAGGTGTTCCCCTATAAATTAGCAGAGCTCTGGGGAGGGAGGGGTGGAGGAGGGCGGGTCTTGGGCCTACACCTGACTCGAGAGAGTGTATCAGCCCTGTGTTTGCCCCTCCAAGCCTGGCAGCCAAAGAACCAGCCCCAAGCTAATCCCACCAAATAGGTTTTAAATCAGAAGAAATAGGCCTCCACCAGTGCAGCCTTTTACACAGTGAAACATCCAACAAATGAGCCCACTTACAGCCACCAAACCAGTTTTCAAACTTCCAATAGCCCCCAAAACAATACCCTGGTAGCCTCTTAGAAGAAAGAAAGAAAAGAAATAACATTCTACCAAGTAAAATCCACAAGAAATCCTGTAAAAACAACAAGAAACAGCTACTGTCCTGGAACACAACTGATCCTGTCCCCTTCCAGTTCCTTCTGAGAAGACAAAGCAACTAACACCACAAACCTGATTCAGCTCTGCCTCCAGTCAATTAGCTGAGTGAGACCTGGTCAGACCATTAACACCCTTCCCACTATGCACTAACCTTTGCAGCTAGTGGAGTCAGCAAAAAGGAATCAAAATTCAACTCAAAGCTCCCAAATTATGTTTGCTGCCAAAGGAAACATGTCTCCAATTTAATCAGCTTCACTAACAACACATCAAAACAGGTTTGAAATTAACAGATCTAGGTCTCCAATTCAAATAACCAGCCCCAAGCTAATCCCACCAAATAGGTTTTAAATCAGAAGAAATAGGCCTTCACCAGTGCAGTCTGTTACACAGTGATCTTACTGAATAAAAAAATATGGGAAAAACTGTATTTTGTATGGTTATGTTTCTGTGGGCAGCATCCTGTTACAAGTCTCTTCTGGGAAACAGAGTCATCTGGAGTTTTACCTATGTCATGGTTGAGCACATATTCTGTAAGCATAGGTCTCATACCACAATAGCTCGTGTTTAGCATTCTGTTGTACACAGACCATGGCATAATAGCAACAACTCTCAAATTACTGGTTCCATGAAGAGGACTGTACAGAATGTTGTCCATAAAGAAAGCAATTGAAAGACGATAGTTTTTCTGCATAAGTGCTGTTTATTAAGGAACAGTTAAGTATGGCTCATTTGGAGGCAAGAGTTTCATTTTTTTGAGTAAGCATGTGGTAGTTTTAGCATTTGAGAGGGGGAGGAGGGTAGAATGGGTGCTGGAGGGTGGGAAAGGGCTGGAGGTTGGTTTTACATGGATGCAAGATGGAGAAAGATGGCATGGATGCTAATGCATGGGTGAGGGTTGGGGTTGGTTTTAACTTGGATGCAGGAGGGAGAAACATGGCATAGTTGTTAGTACTTGGGTGATGGTTGGGGCAGTGGGTTTTAACATGGGTGAGGGACTGAGAAAGGTGACATGAATGGTAGTTCATGACTAAGTGTGGGGGTAGTTTAAACATTTGGGTGAGGGAGGAGGGTGGAATACATGTTAGAGGGGGTGAGGGTTGTGGATTGGTTTTAACACATGGGAGTAAGGGTGGTGATAGGTGCTACTGCATAGATGAGGGTGGGGAAGGCGGTGTGTGCTGGGGTGAAAGGTGAGTGTTGTTTAGTCCTTTCATTTACAGATTTGTGATCGGCTTGGGATGGTGAGGAAAAGATGATGACAGACCCGATGGTATGGGAGGGCTACATCAATTGCCCACAGTGGAACCTACTATAGATACAATATATATATATATATTTTTTTTTTTTTTCTATTAAATACATTGCAAACTGCTGCCACCTAGCACAAGTGTCCTGTCCCCTTTAAAAAAAAGAATGAAGGAATCAGAAATAAAAGAAAATCTGCATCAGCAGTTTTCACAGAATGTGACCTATCATAAAGTGTTTTTGCTTTACAAGTAGTGATAATTTGATACATAATGGGGTTGACAGACACTATCCCTTAAACATCACATGCCAACTGCTGCAGCTACATTAAATGTTCCTTAAGTTAGTATGTAGTGAGGAAACCACGTTTTTATTTATGTGATTGAAATACAGATTTTATTGATGTAACAGCTGGAAAAAATGCATCATCTTAGAAAGTTATATGTATTACTTCAATTTGCCAATAAGAATGTTGGTATATGTATGCATTATCTTAGAAAATTGCAGGCATTTTTTGCCAGCAACAATGACTGGCTTATTTTTTTATTCAAATGTCTTGACTGACTACGTTATAACATAATATGTTTTGCAACAGTTCCATGTGCTGCAGCTGCAGTACCTTGGCTTGACTTTGTTATAAAAGTTTCTTTTAAATATAGCAACTTTGATTTACTCATTTAAAACATAAAGCAGCAAATAGCTGGAAATTAGTAATATCAGTTATTTTTCTAATAAGTTCATGAATGATGAGTATATATAACTGAGTATATAAATGGCTAATGTATCTCTTTCTTTCACTAATGAACTATGATGCAGCTGCAGCAGGAAAACTTTTAACATATGGGTGGGTGGACCTGTTACGTATTAAGTTGCTGGCTTCAGTAAACAGAAGAAACCATAGATAAACCTAGTTGTATTCCTATCAATGTCATACATGATCATTTCTCTCCCCCTTATATTAAACAGTTTTTCCTTTACATTTATTTCATTACTATCTTCAGTACTGGCAGCACAATTAAAACATAGGGTTCAAGTTCTAAAAAGTTCTAAAAAAAAATTAGAAACCTAGAACATTTTCAAAAGTCCTAGACTAGAACTAGAAGCCAGAACTTCAGAGGGTTCTGACAACTCTACTTTTAAGTACCTCAGTGGAATCAACAAAGTCCAAGAGGGTAGCATCTTTCAGAAAAAGAGATGTGCAAGAACCAGGGGACACAATTTGAAGATAGAGGTGGGTGGTTCAGGGGCAATGTGAGGAATTATTTTTTCACAGAGAGGGTGGTGGATGCATGGAGCAGTCTTCCTGAGGAGGTCGTGGGGCCTAAAACTGTGGGAGAATTCAAGAATGCATGGGACAGACATAAGGCAATTTTTGTGGCTGGTAGGCAGAAATAGGCTGTTGGTTAACTAGGATCTGAAGCTTATCCTGTAGGTAGGGAAATGGGCAGACTAGGTGGGTCAAGCGGTCCTTATCTGCTGTCAAAGTCTATGTTTCTGTGTTTCTATGTTACCTCAATACTGTTTAAAATGTTAATGGTAAAATTTAAAATAAGAAATCAATGATTGTGGTTGAAGTTTTATTTCCTAAAGTGAACTGGGTTTAGAGTGGTTGGTTTTGGGTAGGTGCCTTTTGGCCAGATATGATGTGTCTGCCTTTGTGGGCTGGGGAGTGTGCATACCCAGTTTGCTGGGAGGAGACCATCACTGAGCTCTTTGCCATCATTCCCAGGAGGGAATGATTCCCTGGGTGGGGGAAGAGTGTAAGCCCCCTCACTTATGGAGGGGTTTATGCTCCCATTAGGGACCCCATTCCACCTTCTACCTCTCCCAAGAGCTTAGGAATTTATTAGTGCTTTGGGGGTTAATCCCTGCTGGACACCTTAAGGTGGCAGCAGAGAGCAGGTAAATAGGTTATAAATAGGGTTGGAACAGGAAGTTCTGGGCTTTTACAGCCTTGGGTAGTAGGCCTGAGGCTGGAGGGGTGGCTGGAAGAGCAGGAGAGGCAGGCAAGGAGGGAGCTCACCGATCCATGTTGGGCCTAAGGGGGACCACCCAAAAGCCAGTATTCAGGGACGGCTTCTATGCAGTGATGTGGCATTGAGGAGCAGGGATAGGAGCTCCAAGGGAGAATGGCTAGCTAGCCGGTACTGTATCATTGGATGATGGCAGGCCTGGATAGCAGGTAGATGGTAGGCAGGTAGGAACCCCCTTTAGATCCCGTGCAAGTATGGCTTGGGCTGCCAGGGCTGTGGGAACTGTGGCAGGGTTCTCACAGGGGAGAAGCCGGTGGCAGAGGTCCTCTCCTGTTCCTGATGTGGCAGGGTGACCCAGACACAGAGGAGGCCTGGGAGTGTCCTTCACCCATTTAAGGGACCTGCTTGGAAAGGGAGGTCCTGGGATACCAGAATTTTAATGGCCAGGCTGGCTGCAGGTCTTTGGGCAGGCCTTGGAGGGCATGTCCTGGGTGGGAACTTAATTCAAGCACAGGATATGATTGGCAGAGATGCAGAGAGGAGGCTGGGACCATCCCCGGATGGTCATCAGGGTCACCACAAGACCGGAGTGGATGTCGGGAATGACAGAAAGGACTCAATCTGCTCAGAGGGTCTGGGTGGTGGCAGGTCTCAGGCTCCTCTCATGGCAGGCAGCTTGAAGGTGGCAGTGCTCATTGGTGATGGTGGTCTCAGTACGCTGTGGACTGGTCAAGTATTAAGGTTTGGGCTGGCCCTGGGGCAACCATTTATGAGCTAGTCTTTTATGCCCATGAAGGACTACTGCACCAAGTGGGAGAGAGAGAGAGAGAGAGATCTGGGAGGAGTTACTGAGCCAGTGGGGGTCACTTGGTACATCATGGTTCAGGCTCAAAAGGAACAAGCATTTGTCAATGCCGAATGTTGTCTTGTTGGCAATGGCATTGGTAGTGCAGGAGTTAGAGAGATGCATAATAGGAATGGCAGTGAAGTATTGAACTGACGCTAACCCCACCCCCAACCTGCAGAGACTGACAGGTCTTGGGATGTGCCTTTGGGTCATCCGCCATAACGTTCATGCCATTTCACCTCACCCTACCCTACAGACACCAACAAGGGTCGCGATGTGCCTTGGGGTCTCTTCGGGCCTTACAATCACCCCATTCCATAAGGGAAAAACACAAGATGGGTGCAGAATAGGAGAATGGCGTGAACTTTGGGGCCAAAGATTCCAAGGCACACCTCAATGCCTGTCACTGGCTGCAGGGTGGAGGTGGGGGTGGAATGGTGTGAGCATTACAGCCGACAATCCAAGTCACACCCCTGATGCTTGCCAGTCTCTACAGGATGGGGCATTATGGTTGGAAACCCTAACGCCCTGGGCATTTGTTGGTATTTTCAGTCCAAATTTTCAACATGGGCTTTTTGTGACCCCACCTCATGAACAGTGGCACTATCAGTTTGCTTGCCGAAAGGTGATTTTGCACAGCGACTGTACCATTTGGCGCCACAGGTGCGAAAACACAATTTGGTCTGGATTTGAAAAATGACAACTGTACTCTTCATGAGGAGGTGTAAAAAAATTGGCAATGTTGAAAATCTGGAGTAAAAATATGAAAAAATTGGTGAAGCCACGAACGTGAGTAGAAACTGCACAATGCACACCCGTACTGCAATTATTTGGGGGACTTTTTTAACCAAATTTTCAACATAGACATTTTGGGACCTCCGCTCATGAACAGTGGCACTGTGATTTTTTTTTTAATCTGTCCCAAAAGTTGATTTCCCACAGCAACCACACCATTGTATTCCAGATGTGCAAAAACACATTTTGAGCAGGATGTGAAAAACGACTGCTGTACTATTCATAAGGAGGTGTGAAAAAATGGCAATGTTGAGAATCTGGAGTGAAAATATAAAAAATTGTCAAAGTTATGAGTGTGCATTGAAACTGCACGATGCATGCTTGTAACAGTAATTTTTGGGTTTTTTTTCACCAAATTTGCAACATACACTTTTTGGGACCCCATCTCATGAACAGTGGCACTGTCATTTCATTAATCTGTCCCAAAAGGTGATTCCACATCGTGAGTGCAAAATCACCTTTCAGGGCCGAATAACGAGATGACAGTGCATGTATTCATGACGTGGGGTCCCAAGAACTCCATGTAGAAAGTTTGGAGTCAAAATTTAAAAAAATGGCTGAGATAGCCACCTAAGTTGAGCCCCTCCCCCCATTGATGCCATTATACAGCTTACTGGCATTTCTTCATTTTGCAGTTCGGCTCTGAAGAGTCCAGACATGTTCCTGCTCCACTGAAGATCACAACACCAGACCTCTGGAGGTAAATATGGGTGAGTGGGGGTGTGTGGAGGTGGAGTGCGCAGAGGGGGGGTGCAGGTTGGAGAAGGGGGCACCATGGACAACGAGGGACCATTTTATTTTTTCAGGTAAAAAATGTAATTGGACATCACAGGACAGTTTGTTGGGTACACTGGGGTGGGCTCCCAGTGTGACACACAATAGGGGTGGGGGGAGAACATGCCAACATGGTCAGCTTTTTGTGAGCGGCAGTACACTGAGATGGGCACCCAGTGTGAAACACAATATGGGGGGGGTTGGGGACATGCCAACATGGGGATTGCACCCCCGATGTCTGCTTTGTTTGTGGATTGTGTGGGGGCAGCAGAAGCCACCGCCATGTTTATTGAAATGTTTCAATAGGAAAGGCACATATGGGAGGCGTGTCATCTCTGCCGCTGCATGACGAGCTTGTCTCTGATTGCAGCAGCATATTTCTTTCAAGTTGGTGGCACTTTACATAATTTTTGCATCAGCACTAGCATGCTGGCTAATTGGAGAATGAGGAACCCACCTACTAAAGCATGCCCTGCATTCACGAATACTGATACCCCTTTCACTGTGCTACTACCGCAAGATGTTGCTTGTGCATAAGCAAGACAACATGAAAAGGGTTACGGGGCCTGGTTCAGGAAAGAAAAATCCTGGGATCCCTGTAGGATTCAGGCTGGGTCCAGGGTTCAGATGGGAGATGCTGCACGCTTCTCTGAGCGGGAATAGGGCAAGCTAACCAGTGCAAAGGAGCAGAACAGGGTAAGAGGAGTGTAACCAAAGTAAAAGAGTGGCTTACCAGTGCCAGTGGGAAAGGAGCCTGAGGATTCTTCCAAGATGAAGGATTGGCTTAGACAAATCAGCTGAGCTTCCAACGTAAACAATAGCCTTACAAGTACTGTCTGTTTGTCACCTTATGACTGCTCGAGAGTTCCAGCTGGGTGAGATTGTAAAACATTTATGGCCCCATGAAGCTGCTTTATTTCTTGGTGTAAAACAGTGCCCCTATATCTCTGGAATAATTTGGGGTACAGCTGAAAATAAAGAGCTGTTTGGGAAGAAACTGAGTGGCGCATTTTCTATGTAAGTTAAAAGGGGGGTAAATGAAATGGAAAGCCCCCTGAGTTTGATTTGTCTCATGAGTTTGCATTTCCAGAGAGTTTTCCAGCAGACTGCACCGGGATCAAGGGGCTCGGGTGCCGAGGGGGAGCTGTGGCCACAGATTATGGAGGTGACTGGTTCCAGTGATGGAGGTATGGGGGTGAAGTCAGTCAACTGAGAAGAGATTCAGGATGCACTGAAGAAATTAAGTCTTCGAGAGGTAGGCTGTTTTCCTACTTTATTCTGCTGGGCAGATCTCAGTGATGTTTTTGCTATGCTGTAGGCATTTTTCCCCGGTACATCAGCAAATCTTTCATGCCCCTAGACAGTTCGGGGAAGGGGTGGCTACAATTATGAAGGCATGAACATACAAGTCTTTCCTGCCCCCCCCAAGTCATTGCAAAGTGGAAATCTTTTTCCTCAGTTACAAAGATGCTTCTGAAGCATAATACCTGCTTTTCAATGTTGCCTCAAGATAAATTATGGGTGGAATTATCTGGCAAAATAAGAGCCTTTGTTTCACAGACAGAAGCAGAGAAAGAGATTAAAGAGGCCTTGAAGTCTGGGTTTGACTCAACAGATTTGAATCACTCCCCCAAAAATTACTACAGGCGTGACCATAACCCTAAGGCAGGCGTCTCGAAAGAAACTGCCAGTGGTGAACAATTTAATGATAAACACACTCAGATTAATGCAGGAAAATGAGGATTATGGGAGAAATCAATGAAAGAAGACAAAGCAGAGGATATAATTTAGGTATTGAGAAAATCAGAATTTTTTTATAGACTGGGGGACAAATAAATAATTGAAAGGAATACATTTATTGTACATGGTCTTGAGAATCCACATCAATATAGTGTTAAAATTGAGATAATAATGCAGGGTAGATATCAGAATGGGAGTAACTAGCCCCAGACTCCGGGGTGGGGAACATTTGTCCCTGGATTCATCTTGCTCTTTGTAGTGCAGTGCAATTTTATTTGGTTATCTCTAACCTAATGAAATGCATGTCTTTGACTCTGAAAGGAGCTCAACAAACATTAAAAACCAAACAAAAAACAAACAAAAAAACTGTGCTAAAAAATAAAACAATGATTGCATGTTCCTCATAGAAAAACACTTTGAAGAAAATGGCTTTACTTTCTGAATCTGTATAGTGGTTGTGGCACACATGTCCTTAATAAGACTGATTCATGAGGGGTTGCGATAATATTTCATTTTGATTATTGGAATTCCAATGTGAACAAGCCAAACCACAGACACCAAAGTAGAACCCCGTGGTGTGGTCCTAAGTATGACATTTGGCGTCTGGTGGTTTGGCTTGTTCACATTGGAATTCCAATCTGTTAACTAAGAGAACCCATTAGTGAACCCCTTTTCTGTGGAAATAAAAGTAAGAAAATAGCCACTTTAGGCAGTAAAAGTGTTTTACCTTTCAGATTTACTATGGGTTGGGCTGTGCACTGGACTCTGATTGTTTGTTACATGCCAAAAAACCAGTAGCACCCCGCAACAGAAATGTGATTTTAACTGTCTGAATATTGCAAAGGTGGTAGTCTTGGAAAGTGTTAAGAGTTTGGGTGCTTGTGGTATTCCTTTTAGTATGTTCCCTTTGATCACCTGTGAATTACCTAGGTGGAAAGGACTTTACTTTAAAGGAGCCAGTTTAGGCAGTGCACTTTATTTAAGAGTAGGCATTTCATGGTTAGAACCAAACTGTGGGGTCTCACCTTGACGTCTGGTGACTTGGCTTGTTCATATTAAAATTCCAATCTGATAACTAAGAAACTCATTTTCAATGGAGATAAAAGTAGGAAAATAGCCAATTTAGGCAGTAAAAATGTTTTACTTTTCAGATTTGCCATGGTTGGGGGGGGTGCACTTCACTCTGTTTATTTGATATGTGCTACAAAACCAGCAGCATCCCTCAGCAGAAATGTGATTTTGACTTTGTGAATATTGCAAAGGTTAGAGCATGCTAGTCTTGGAATGTGTTTAGAGATTGGGAGCTTGTGGTACTCCTTTTAACAAGCTTCCTTTGATCACCTGTGAATTACCTTGATGGAAGAAAAGGGTGATCTAACTCAGGAAAGCAAGAATAGATTATTGAAAGAGGCAAGGAATGCTGAAATTCAAAAGCAAAGAAGTGAGTCAGGGGGGAGCTTCAGGGAACAACCTGACCTGCTACCTGACATGGTGCTCGTGTACCTATATTATGACTACTGTGATCTATCAATCACAAAGCGTGTACCACCAGTGAATACCTGTAACGCTGGTTGCTTTTTTAATCTAAGTGTTATGTACTGTACTGTTTTGTTTGCTGTGATGTAATGCTTTCTTGACAAGGTGCCTTTGTAAATGAGTCTATGACTCAAAGGTTTGTACACCGATGATCTAATAAATAAATAAATAAACAACACAGGCCGGACTAGGAGGTGGAAACAGGGCTGCAGACAGGTGGGAAAGAAAGTGTTGAAAGCCGTGTGCTAAAGGAAGGAGTCTTGGAAACAAAATTTCCAGACCTGGAAGCCATCATGGTGGATGTTTACCTGGATTTAGTGACCATAATGGAGTTGTGGTGCACTGAGTATCAATGATTGGGACACAACCGCACTGGGATACACTCTGATCATGACAGAAAGGGTGGGATGGAGGGATGGAAGAGTTCTAACATGTGTGAGGCCATGGAGGTACAGGGTCACCAATAGAAAAAGGAGGAGGTGGAGGTGCTGTGGGTCTTCCTGGAGACAGGCTCAGGGGCCACTATCCATACTGTGGAAGTGTACAGACCTCCAGCACAGGAAGAGGAGTTAGATAAGGCATTTGTGGAACCATCATCAAAATAGCAAGTGAGGGGGAGGTGCTGCTAGTTGGTGACTTTAATCTATCAGATGTAGAGTGGAGCCTTCCGAAGTCCACAATGGTTTGTACCTTTTGGTGGGTTGGGAAGCAGTGTCATCCTAGCGTTTATACTAGGTTGTAAGCTCTGGACAAATTATTCACTGGCTTGACCTGTTTGACCTCTCATTACTAGAAGAACAGTCGCTAATCTTGAACTGCCTTTTTGAACATGCTCACCTTCTTTGGATTTGGGTATTTACCTTTTTTGTTGTCATCCCTGTGTGAATTATAATATTAAAATATTGCGTATGGATGTTTTGATATATTAATTTAAACAGGGTCATATATGATAATGAATGCATTTTGCATTTATAGTTACATGACTTGGGTCTCCCTGATATGAGTACATGGATTGTAATGCACTTCAATAATTGTAGTTTTGCACTGGTTTGGTTTTATTTTTCTCACACTATCACTTTAAGAATCTTTCACTATAAAATGTGTCTGGCAGTGCACAATCAGCCTCCCAGAAGAAGGGCACATGCTTGAAAATAGTCAGGGTTTTTTTTTTGTTTGTTTTTGGTTTCTTTGTTCCACTTATGCTGGTATCTGTGTCTTTTTTGCACTATTAAATTAATCAGAAAATTATTTTTGGTGTCAGTGCCAGTCTTTTCTGTTCCATTTGCATGCTTTCTGTGATCAGTGTCGACTGTGAGCAGAGATGCTTTATTCTGTTGGACTGTACCTGTTTAAGTCAGCTCACCACAGCCATTAGCAGACCAACAGTTTTAGCTCCCTATCCTATTTTAAAAGGGTGAGGTGTCCACTATTTTTATGGACATCAGTTTGGAGAACTCAGACCATTCTTTTTCACAAACAGTCCTTGCTAGCAGTGAGGATTTGAAACAATTTTTAAATAATGATCGTGATACTATAGCCTCCACATCTGTGACTTGGCAAACAACACCTGAACCAGTTCTCAATGTCAATAGAACAAAGTGCAATCCTTGGAACTGAACATCATTGGAAGCTTATGTGCAGGTGAACAGGGTCCTGCAGGGCTTGAGAGTCATTAAATGGCCTGGCTATGGCCAGGTTAGGGAATTCTTTATGGACGGTTGGTTCCAAACGATGCAGCAGGCATCAATGTTTTTGTCAATTGTATTATCTGTGACCAAAAAGCCCAAGAAGAGTTGTTAAAAACTGAGATTTCTGAAAAAGATAAAATAGTTGCCCAGTTCAAGGACCATATTTCCTTTAACAATTTGAAATATCATTTAAAGAGACAGTAGCAAGATAAGACACAAGATTGAAAGCATTAAAATTAAAATAAAACTGAGCATGTTTATGGTAAATATGCTAACAAGTGAGTGTTCTCATGGAATAAAGAGACTGCCAAGCATAGAAAAGGGTTCCCAGAATAAGACATGAGCACCTAGGTCCATCCTCAAAAGTAGTACCAGCTTTCATACATCAACCATCGAATCTGGCATAGAGTCTGAGGATTTTTTAGCAGAGAACCTGGAGGAAGTGTCCCCTCACCCACCCAGGGGGAGTGACTGGTCAAATTCAACACCACTACAGGTGGATGGGGGGGTGCAAGCAGTGGAGGCAATATCTAGAATCCACAAGGCAACTACAGGAAGGACCAATACGAAGGGAAAAAGAAATAAATATAATAAATCTTTCTATGACCTTCTTGACCCTGGAGCACGAAAGTATCCTTAGCAAAAGACTTAGCTGTGTTCATATTGTCACCTTGAAACCCTTTAAACATTTCCTGGGTTTGAAAAAAAATCACTTGGAAATTAAACTTAAAAGCTTTTTTTAATAGGGATAACATGTGCCAAGGCGCCCCATTGGTACTGTTGGCCATGATCCAGCAATCAATATATGTTAGGAAGACATTAGACTACCAGATTATAATTTCAGGCCTTCATCAATCTTTATTCTTCCTCAGAATTCTACAGTGAAAATCTTCAAGCGTGCCTATTTACAGGATCTTGAGAGACGGCAGCAATAACAGACAGGTAACTGGTTTATTAATATCGCTACAGCTGAACATGTTGCTCTTACACAACTTGAGAGTAACAGAAATATTGCAATTAAACCAGCAGATAAAGATGGGTCCCTAGTCATTCTGGACACTGACACATATGTTCAAGACATCCATAGACAATAGGCTGATGATGATTTATATCAAAAACTCAATCAAGGACATACATATAAATTTAAGGCAGAAATTCTTTCATTAATGGTGCTGTTGGGAGGGGAATTATACCAAAGGATGTGGTGGACTTGTTGTGTGTCCCTAATCCTATAAGAAGAACTATTTATGTGCTGCCAAAAGTACACAAATCTCTAACTAATCCTACTGGTCATCCCATAGTGGCAGCAATTGACTCACTTTCTGAGCCCCTGTCCCAATATTTAGATGCACACATTAGAGCTATTGTGAAATTGTTATCCTCTTATATAAGACATACTACACATTTACTAAATGTTTTGAATAGTATTCAGGCTGAGAGGGAGTGGTTATTAGTCACTAGGGATACTGAACAATTATACCCATTTGGAATGGACTACCCAAATCATTATTTAATACTGAGAACATAGAAACCTTCAAAATCAACCTTGATAAACTTTTATTAAATAAGGTATAAATGACTTCCAGGATCTGGAGATGTACCTATATGGGCTACGGCCTTCTGTGCATCTATTTCTCTTAGTATGTAACTTAGTATATACATCAATATCCCTCATAATGAGGGCCTATGGTCCTAGCATGACAGCTTAAAGAGTTGTACCCCACTCAGCCTAGAAAAACAATCTTTTTTTAAATTAATGCTCTAGATTTGTGCTCAACAGCAACTACTCTGTTTTCCAGGATATATTTTACCATCAGATCAAGGTTATGGCAATGGGGGCAACAGTCATCCCTAATTATGTCGATATTTACTTAGGAGCATGGGAACGAGATGCTGTCAATTCTCTAGAGGGTTCAATCCATTCTTCCAAAGATTGGCTTCTGGAAACACTTTACTGCTAACATGTTTTTTTATCTGGTGTGGTGGAGAGGAAGAATTAACACAATTTGTTAATTACCTACATGACAGTAATACTAATTTAACATTTCAAGTGGAAGCAACAAAATCTAATATATATATTTTGAATCTCCATATTGTGAAAAATGAGGATGGTACATTAAGTACAAACCTCTATAGAAAGAGTACAGATAGGAATGGTTTCCTACTTCCCAGCAGTTGCCATCCACATCACATCATGGAGAACACCCCGAAATACCAGTTTTTATGTGTTAGGAGGACTTGTTCATCTGATGAGTCCTATGAGACTCATGCTACAGAGATGGAACAGAGATTTTTTGATCATGGGTATGGGGGGAGTTAATGTTTGAAGAAAAGAATCAAATCAAAAACACAGCAAGGGATTCCTTGTTAGTTTATAATTTCCCTCCATAAACCCAAGACAACACACTGAATTTTGGCAGTACATATGGCAGTCACTCTGAAAGGTAAAATAAATACTTCTGACGTATTGGGCAATAGTCCATATGGAACCATTACTAGAAGGTGAGATGAGTTCTGCTCCCCGTGTGGCATAGAGTTCTCTTCCCTGCATGGTATACTGTCATGGCCCTAACTTGCCAGACATACTTGTCCATAGCTTACAACCTAGTACTGACACTAAGAATACTTGACTTTCCAGCCCACCAAAAGTTACATACCACTGTGGACATTGCATTTATCACAACCACATATGGAAAATTGATACTTTTTTCCAAGTCCTTTGACATCAGGCAATTGATTAATTGTTCAGCATAAGGAGTAGTGGATATGGCTTCTTGTAAATATGATACCTTTTATATAGGAAAAATATCAAGGATGTTGAAGCTGAGAATTGAGAAGCATTTAAGTTCTATTCACATTTGTGATAAGAACAATGCTTTAGCTAGGCATATCATGGAAAACAGGAATTGTGAGCATTGCTTTCTTATTTTGTGGCATAAAGAAGGTCACACTGGGTAAAAGAGGTGGGGATTTGGGAAATCAGATCCTCAAATGGGAGGCTTTTTGCATTTACTGACTTGATAAATTGAAACACCCAAGGCATAATGATTCTTTCAACATGTTGCCTTTTTAAGGTCATAATATGCAAATGGACTTATGACTTGTGATAGTATAAAAGCTTTGGATATATAAATGCCCTTGGATGAGTAATTGTTTTTCATGTACATCATATATGTGTATACTAGTGACATCTTTAGACTGGCCTTTGCTCTACCTTAATATGCACTGGCTTGACTTTTTTGACCTCCCATTACTATAAGAACAATCACCAGTCTTTAACTGCTTTTTTGAACATGCTCCCCTTATTTAGAGTTGGGTATTTACCTTTTCTGTAGTTGTCACTGTGTGAACTATAATATTATAATATAGTAGTATGATATTTTGATATACTAATTTAAACAGGGTCAGATATGATAATGAATTCATGTAGCATCTATAGTTAATATATGAACTGAGTCTCACTGATATGAGTGTGCAGAGATTGTAATGCATTTTAATCATTGTGATTTTGCACTGGTTTAGTTTTATTGAAAAAGCATCTGGGATAGACGTGAAACATTAATGTTGTAGGTGGGGAGTGCTGCCACTTTTTGCACTAGGGCATTTGTCCCTTTACTGTTTTTTAACAATAAAATCAGTTTTTGTATAGTGCCCTTTAGTGTGCACAAGTGTCTCTTTCCACAGCCATTGATAAGCCTGCTGCTACTTGTCTGTTTAGTTTTATTTTTCTCACACTATGACATTAAGAAGCTTACACTATAAAACGTATCTGGCAGTACATGACCAGTCCTCCAGAAGAAGAGTACATGCTTGAAACCAATCGGGGCTTTTGAAGTGTGGTTTCCTTGTTCCCCTCACACTGATATCTGTGTTTTTTTTTGCACTATTAAATTGATCAGAATATGATTTTTGGTGACAGTGCCAGTCTTTTCTGTTCTTCTTGTTTGGTTTATGCAAAAAGGCACAACCTTGACTGGAGCTAATATAGTCTGTTGAACACTATCTAGACTTTAGCAAGGCCTTGACACTGTGCCACACAGGAGGCATATAAAGAAACTGAGCAGCCTTGGGGCAGGTTCTGAAGTGGTGCATTGAGCTAGATGTTGGTTAACAGAAAGGAGACAGATAGTGGTGGTCAATGGCATTAAATCTAATGATGGGTGAGTGAACATCAAGGTACCACAGGGCTCAGTACTGGGACTCAGCATCTTCAATGTCTTCATAAGTGACATTGTAGAAGAACTGGAAGAGAATGTGTGCCTTTTTGTAGATTATACCAAAATCATAGGGAGGACACTTAGGAGGGATGGAGAGAATGCTGCAGGATTTTGGGAAACTTTAGGAGTGGGTAAGACTATGACAGTTGGGTTCAATGCCAAAAAGTGAAAATCATACACCTAATGCATAGAAACCCAAGAGTTGAGTACAGAATGGTGGGATACTGACAGACACTAATCAGGAATGGGACCTTGGGGTATCATAGCTGACAACCTCAAAGTGGCAGGGCAATGTGACAAAGCCACAGGTGGGGCTAGTGGGATGCTGGGGTACATAAAGAAGTGTATCTTCAGCAGGAGGGGGAGGTAGTATTGCCACTGAATCACTTACTAGGAAGACCCCCCCCAGAGTGCTGCATACAGTTTTGGAGGCTGCATTTCAGAAAGAACATAGAAAGAGTGGAGGAAGTTCAGAGGAGGGCAACCAAAATTGAACAGGGATTGCATGGAAGACTGATGAGGAGAGTCTGAATGATATCAACATGTATTGTACACCCTGGAACAGAGGAGAGCAAGAAGTGGCAAGACAGAGACCTACAAGTACCTCACAGGAAACAGCAGTGTACTGGATGGGACTCTCTTTCAAATGAGTAAGAGCACCAGGGGGTATACAATGAAGCTGGAGGGGAGTGAAGTTTAAGAGAGATGTTAGGAAATACTTTTCCTCTGAAAGGATGGTAGATGCTTGAAACAGACTGCCAATAGAAGTGGCAGAGGTGAAAACACTGCAGGGTTTCAAGCATGCATGGGATAAACATAGGGTATATTGGAAAATAGGTAGGAAGAGTGAGGGTAGAGGGATACCATTTAGAGTCTGCAGTGACATATTAGGCAGGAAATATCCAGGCAGACTGGATGAGCCAAGCAGTCCTTTTATGCCAGCAAAGTCTATATGTTTCTACAGTAGGATTCATTTATGGAAGTTCCAGTTTATGAACTACACTATTTTCCCTACCCACTAGTTCACCCTTTAATTAGTAAATGATTGGAAATTCCAGTGGAGTATCTTTACCTTTTCATGCAAGCTCATATTAAGATACTTTTCAAGCACAAGCTTTTATCTGTTTTGTGGAAGCAGCTCATATACAAAATATAGAACTAGACATGAGCAGCAGTGAGGCACAGAATTAATCAAACTTGTAAGCTAGACATACAACTAGGTCAGGGCTTTATCATGAATTATTTGCCCTGACATGGCCATCTCACAGTACTAGTGACACATGGGTTATTCTCACTCTCATAAACAAATGGATATATACATTTATACTTACATATGATCAAATTGGTTACTACCATGAATCATTGTTTTAAGGCTTGCTCAAAATATTTTGTGTATATTAATTTCAGTGCCAGTTTTGGTTCCTATAACAATACCAGAACATTTATTTGTTTTGTTCAGCTCAGCCCTTCTTTATATGACCATGCAAGTAATTGTTCTCATGAGAACTTCTGAGATGATATATAGATTTCTCTGTCATCCATTTTTTCTAAGTACTGTAGCTCAGTCATCAATCTTACCAGATTAACTACATCTCCAATAGCTACATCCAATTTTTAAAGTTTATGACCCATTTTATAAAGTCTTGTAAACCAGTCCATCTCTTTTTTATTAATGTGTCCCAATAGGCTGAACACTGATTTCTTAAATTTAAAAGTAAAGCTACACTATCTAATGGGTAATTTTAAAATCTGTTAATGACTGTAAATCACATTAAAATGTGTGCTAATAGAAAAATGCAAACAAAATTGGAAACAAGGCATGCTTTTGTGGCTGGCATTGCACAAAGTCAGCACACTGTAGCCAGGAAGTATAGCCCCTGAGCCAGTATTATTTTGCACTACATATTAATGTGTTGATCTAGGTGTTAGTGTGTAAAAATGGGGTTTATGTCTACTAACATGCTGAACAGCAACAAACACAAGGGTAGAGGCATGGCAAAGCCATGTTTCTAGACCAGTGCCAACTGTGCAACCACCATTGCTATTTTCCCACCTCCTTGGCCCCTTATCTTGTGTCTGCTTCTGGGGTCTTTGGAATATATGCCTGCAGTCATCTCTGGTGGTCATGTGGCCCTACCATTATGTTTTATATCATAATGTCCCAGATATTTGGTGTAACCAATCCAATCTAATACACATTTATTCATATAGCACCTCTCCTTATGAGAAAAAACATTAATAACAACATAGCAATTTACAATAGCAACATATTTACATAAGCAACACAGTGCAGCTGCCATTCAAAAATACATATGAATCACTGCAGTGCAATTGAAACAAGCAGCAATTACAATGATGGTATCTCAAATGCCAGAGTGAAAATGTACCTTTTTTTTCAATTCAAAGTTTATTGGTTTTACCTTATAGAGAATGGATCACACAATTACAATGTATGCATGAAAGGTTGGTAATAACATAGAAGGATTCAATCTCTTCCTCCCTCCTCCCACTCCCCACCCTCTCTTCATCCACCCACCCACCTCCCCACACAGACATATCACATTAGAAAATTCTACCCATGGCAGGTACCATGTTTTATAATTATATTGAATAAAGGGTATGTAAAGGATTCCATATCTTCATGTATTTGTTCATCCTGTTATTGAGACTAGCAATTACTTTTTCTGTTATAAGACTGGCCAAAATCTCATTGAGCCATGTAGTATAAGAAAGATCTTCCTGATCCTGCCAGTGACACAAGATTTTTTTGACCGACAGGGATATAAGGCCCATATAATACTTGCGATTGAGCACTGTCATTCTGGTAAAATCCCCCAATAAACATATTTCAGGTGTGAAAAGTGCTTCCAGATTTAGAAAGGGATCCAGATTTTGCTGGATACTGGACCATAATGGAGTTACTTTAGTGCAGGTCCATAAGACTTGATAAATAGAGCCTTACTCTAATTGGCATCTGGTACAGAGTGGTGAAGGGATAAGACCAAATTTAGCCAATCTCTGAAGGGTATAATATAGGTTATGGAGAATATGGAATTGCATAAGACATAGTCTGTCTTGAGTTATGAATTTGTGAGTATTTCGCCATAAGGATGGCCAGTCCAATTCCAGATTGGGGAAAAAAGGGGCCCAATATGCCATGGATCCATAAGTATTCAGATAAACCAGATCATATATAATTCTATATATCTTGGATACAGCTCCTTGGAAACCTGCCAAATGACCTAATTCCAAGCTATTAGATATTTTGGCAGATAAAGGAGGGTTTGTTCCCAGCACTTTCAGCAGAAGATGTTTCAATTGGAAGACTTTGAACACATTGTGATTCATATTGTAATACTTCATCATGAGTTCTTCAGCAGTAAGCCAGGATCCTCTTTCAGATATAAATTGAGAGATTCTTCCTTCTCCTAGCAGGGGCATCCATTAGACAGTGAGTAATCTGTTATCAGTCTTAAAATTAGGGTTACCCCATATGGACTGTTCTAAATCTAGAAGATGCTTATATTTAAGAGCAGTGCACATCTGCATATGAACATGTATAGAGGTTGCTATGGGAGATCTAAGTAATCTCAATGGGAGCCCAGATGTTTTAATATGAAGAAATGCATGTGGGGATAGGCTGCAGGACTTGATAAGGGCCAATTCAAGTCGAAGCCATGATGGTGAGAATGAAGAGGAAAGAGCTGGATTGTCTAAAGACAACCACATGAGATACTTAGCAGAGTGACTGGCCCAATGATAAAAAGCAAGGTGGGGCAGACTTAGGCCTCCTTTACATTTGGGGGCAGCCAGTTTGTGACAGGCTAATCTAGAGTGTTTACCAGACCAAATAAACTTTGTGATAAAGCCATGAACCTTTTTGAACCAGGAAAGGGGAAGCCAGATGTTAAGTAAATTAAGTGGGTAGAAAAGCCCAGGAAACACATTCATCTTTATAAGATTAATCTTGCCCCATAAGGAGTCGGGAGTTTAGACCACCTTTCTAGATCTTGGTTAATGACCAGTACTAGGGAATCCAGATTTAGCTTTCGAGTGGAAGTTAAGTTTCGGGTTAGCTCAATTCCCAGATATCCTATGGAATTTTGTTTCCAAGAAATGCCCAGAGTAATAATAGGTTGTTTGAAAACCTTATGATTAAGTGGGAATACAGCCGTTTTATCCACATTCAACTTATAGTTGGACATTTTACTATACTTTGCGAGGAGGTCCAACATTGGTGGTATTGAAGCAGCTGGATGAGAAATCTGTAAAAGAAGGTCATCCGCATAGGCAGAGACCTTAATCTCCTGGTCCAAGATGACAATTCCCCTGGATACTCTCACAGGGAGAGACAGTGGATAAGAGGTTGCACATAAATATTAAAGAGCAGAGGGGACAAGGGGCAACCTTGTCTGGTACCTGAATGCAAGGGGAAAAGAGCAGAAATGACTCCATTGCCCATGACACGTGCCGATGGGCAATGATACAGTGCTTATATCCATTTCTGAAATTGTAGGGGGAAGCTAAAGGCTGCAAGGGTTCAAAACAAAAAGTTCCAGTCCATCCTATCAAAAGCTTTCTCGGCATCAAGAGATACCAAGGCAGCTGGAACATGGGCATCTTTAGATGCCGAGAAAACATGTGCTAATGTTCTCAGGTGGTCTTGCGACAATCTCGTCTTCATGAATCATACCTGTTTGAGGCCAATGATCTCCGGGAGAATGATACTGATGCGATCAGCCAGTAATTTGGTTAAGATTTTCAGATCCTGATTCAATAAGGATATGGGGTGGTAACACATTACTAATTCCAGGTTCTTGTCAGTTTTTGGTATGAGGACAATTAAGGCTTCAAATAAAGTCCTGTCAGTATGGGCTCCTGATAGTATATGTTGCTATAATGGTAACAATAGAGGTATCAAATTATCCTTAAATTTCTTTAAAAAGTTGGATAAAAATTCATCCGGGCCTGGAGTTTTATCTACTGGGAGACTATTAATAACTCTAACCAGTTCTGAACGGGAGATAGGAGCTACTAAACTGCGGTGTTGTGTTTCACTTAGTGAGGGCAAATGGGACTCTGACAGATAATCATCCAATGTTTGAGTAGAGGGAGGGTCAGACATAGGACTATATAAATTAGTAAAGTAGGTAGTAAATTCTGCAATAATATCCCTTGGGGATGTCTTCAAAGAGTCGTCCCTTAGGGAACGTATAGATGCTATGAATCTGGCAGATTCTTGTTGCTTTATTCTGAGGGCCAAAAGACATCCTGTTTTTTACCTTGATCCATGTAGGATGCTTTTGTTCTCAGAATTGCAAACTCTGCCGATTCTCGTAAAATATCCAAATAAGTATCTCTCAGTTTTATCAGTTCTTGTCTTAGGGTATCTGGTAAATGAGGAGCTATGACCATCTCTAGTTTTCTAATTTGAGTGAGAAGACTTAACAGTTTCTGTTCTTTTTCTTTTTTTCTTTTGAAACTCAGACTGATTAGAATTCCCCTAAGGAAAGCCTTTAGGGAACTCCATTCAATATCAGGTCTTGATGTAGAATTAAGATTAATAGTGATAAACTGGTCAATCTGTTCAGAGAGATACTTGGTTACCTCAGGGTCCTTCAGCAACTGATTATTCATCTTCCACTGTGTCGCTCTCTTAGGGAGAGAGGAGAGAAGAGGAGAGGGCAAGATGAACCACAACCACAGAATGATCTGATGGGGGCCCAGTTGAACAGAAGATTCAAAAACTCCCGGGAGGAGTATCTGGGACAATAATATTTAATCAAAACAAGAAGCCATGTGATGAACTGGAGAGGTGAAGGTATAACCTCTTTCTGTGGGGCTACGTAATCTCCATACATCACATAGGCCCACCTGATCTATTAGCTCCCTTAATGCTCTTTGAGCCAGGGGCACCCCTTGTGGGTCCCTCTTGAGTGGTCTATGCTGGGATCAAACACAAGATTCAGGTCACCTCCAAGGATGATTGGTAGGGAAAGTCAAGGGGTCAGAAGTTCAATCAGCTGCGTGAAGAATCCTGATGTATCCACATTAGGCCCATAGATGCTACCTAACAGTACTTCCACTGTGTTTATTGTTCCCTAAACCAAAATGAACCTGCCCCTAGGGTCTTGAATCACCTGGGAGAGGGAGAATTGAACCCTCCTGGAGAGCAATCATGACACCACAGCTCTGGGTGGAGCCCTCCGCCGAGAAAACATGACCTATTTGCTGCCTACGAAAAAGTGCATTTTTAAAAAAGATTTAAAAGGATAAACAGGTTTTGCTTGCCATATTGGCAGTAGGTGCCCTCAATGAAAAGGCACATACAACAACAATTTTTAAATTGAAATTTGGTACCTTCAGTAATAAAGCATTAGATAATCACACAGATTGAGCTAGATGGGAAGTAGATGGAGCTCAGATCAGCTAAATAACAAGGAGAACAAGAAAAGGAAGTGCAGGTGCACTCAACTGTGCAAATCACTGAGATGCTGAATTAATGTAAAAGATGCACAATTTATTCCATACAGGTAACAGCATGAAGTACAAGGTGCATACAAACAGACAACCATCAGCTGCAAAGCATCACTCAGTCTCCACAGCACTTCAAAGGCACAATGCCTCTTTGTCAGGGGCTGGTGTTGGTAACCCATGATATCATTTTTCTACTTCCACATTTTAGAGGTACAGAGTATTGTAAATTGTACACTTTCACTCAGCATTCATCACTGTTTAAAATTACTTTATACTGGACCTGGGGCAACAAAGATAAATTGCTATCCTATATGAAGTACATGGAATCACTGATAACCATTATATATTGTGTGTAAGAACTTAAAACCAAAGAAAAATGGCAATCATTTTTAGAAAATTAGGTATGAAAAACATTCTGTAACATTCAAGAGGAGAGATAGGGAAACTCTGACAAAGCCTCCAGCACCTCCCACCTCCATCAACACAAGATGAATCACCAGATAAATCTAGTGTGGCAAATTATTGCAATCCAGCCATGCAGGAGGGAATGGTTATAGGTTCATAGGTTCGCAGGTATTTACTAGTCTTGTAGCTGAAAAGTCATATAGTGAGTTGCCACTAACAATGGATGGATGCTGATTTCTTATCTCCCATATGTATGTCTAGCTGAGATTTAAATACAGCCACACTTAACACACTTACCACCCATTCAGGTAATGCATTCCATAAGTCAACAACTCTCTGATTGAACCATTTTCCTCTTTTGGAGGTTTTGTATAAGTCACTCTTCAACTGATAGAAGTGTATGCGAGTACTTCTAATAGATAGTTCTTTTTTAGAGAGTCCAGATGTTTCCCAAATCAAATAATCTTTAAACGCCTTGTAGAAGTATATCAAGTCCCCCCTCAGTTTCTGATATTCTATAGAATATCAATTACATTTTTTCAACCTATCCTTATAGGGAATCCGCTTAAGGCCTCTAACTGTTTTAGTAACTTTCTGCTGCACTCTCTCTGCTGCTACTGAACATTCGATATCTTGCAGTGTACTTAAAGGAGCACCATATTCTAATACTGGCCTCACCAGCAAACAAAACAAGGGGATCAGCACTTTCTCATCTCTACTTTTTATGTTCCTCAAGATGTTACCTATGATTCTATTGGCTCTTTTTACACATTCTTTATTGTGTTTGCAGAAGCTTAAGGTTTCTGTCATCTATATCCCTAGATCCTTCTCACTCTCTGTTATTTCCAGTGTCATATCATTACATTTATAGGCTGCTCTTGGGTTATTAAAGCCAAGATGCATCACCTTGCATTTTGTGACATTGAAAACCAACTTATTTTCTACTGCCCAACTTTCTACTCTCCGTAACTGTGACTGAAACTTTTGAATAGAGGCCTCATCATTCACTTTTGCTCCGATTTTGACATCGTCTTCATATTTACACAGCCATACTTCTTTCTGCACTTGCATTGAGGAAACAAATATTCTAAACAAGACAGGTCCCAAGACCAATCCCTGGGGCACCCCCCTGCTCACATCCACCCACTCTGACCATTGACCATGAATGCCCACTCTCTGCCTTCGGTTGGTCAAAAAGGCAGTAGTCCATTTGTTAAGACCTGGATCTATCCCTAATTATTTCATTGTTGAAACTAAGATATTGTGAACTACAGAGTCGAAAGCTTTAGAGTAGTCAAGGTAAATGACGTCCACTGGGAATCCATTGTCAAGGGCCTGGCTTACAAACTCAAAGAAATTAAATAAGTTTGCTATACACAACCTTCCCTCCACAAACCCATGCTGTGTCACATCCACCTGCTTTAATTCCTGTAAGTTTTTCTCTATTTGTTCTTTTTTTTTGAAATTCAACATCTTTATTGTTTTCTTCAAAACACCAAGCTACTAAACAATTAAAAATTAACCAAACATAAATAATAACCAATATGAACAAGGGATGACATAACACCAGACTGCCTCTGGATCAAATAAAATCAAAATAACAGTACCAATACACCAATGAAACCCTCCTCCCCTCCCCGATCCCACTCCCCACCCAACCCCCACCCCTGGAGTGTACCTGATATACACAGCAAAACAGAGAGAAAGCAAGAAAATATAAACCAGCAGTTACCAAATACCAAAAGGAGAGTAACAATCAGAAGTAAGCAGAGACATGCATTATCTATATCCTAATTCAAGTACAGTATAAGGTATATAATTTACCCCATTTGTGATTGAATGAGTCCATATGATTGCGGGGGCTGGCTATCAGCCTCCCAGTATTGAAAAAAGTGACATTTCTTTTAACCATTCAGCATATGTTATAACCAGTTGGTCTACCCAATGTTTAAGAACCAATCTTTTGACTACAATAGAAATTAAGGCCATATGAAATCTACATTCCTTAATCTTAATAGTCAAAAACATCCCAAGAATACATATCTCTATGGTAAACAATTCCCCCAGTCCTAGTAGAGGATCTAGGTTGGATTGAATTGTATTCCTAAGTGGTGCCACCTTGTTACAATGCCAGAAAATATGAGTCAGATTCCCTTCAGATGTACCACATCTGGTACAAATTACCACAGGAAGCCTACCCAATCTGGCTAGTTTGACAGGTGTATAATACATGTTGTTTAGAATATGATACTGAATGAGTCTATGCCTGTCTTGGGTAAGGTATCTGTGCAAATCTTTCCAGATCTGACTCCACATAGGAATGGTGTCCGGCAGGAGGGAAGTCCAAATTTTAGATCCCGGGAGGGCATTTGGGAATTTGATTCCCAAGAAAAAAGAGTAAATCGCTGATATTCCATGGGATTTGTTTGGTATATTCCTGTATCTGTTCCAAGAAAGGCCTAACCTGGGACTGCTTGAATGTGGTTCCAAAGTTGGACACCATAAGGTGTCTCAGCTGGAAAACTTTGAATATGTATTTCTGAGGAATATTAAATTTAACCATTATATCAGGGGAAGACAGGAGAACAGCCTGAGAGAACAGATCCTCCACTAGGACACCCTGTAGCTGAGGAAGCCAGTCAGGGGAAAGCAGCAATCCCCCTATTTTAATATCTGGGTTCCAAATGAGGGGTTGAGCCATATCCCTTTTGGATGAAATGTTAAAAAAATTCCAGCATTGGGCTAAAACTTTAATAGAGACTCCCACCACCGAGTTTTGTATTGAATTTGGTAATGCAGAGCTGGTGGAGAAAAATAGCCAGGAGGGATTGAGATCATGCAGACTAAGAAGTTCCCTTTCTAATTGTAGCCAGATAGGGAGGTATCCGTCGGCTGTATCTGAGAACCATCTCCCCACTTTGGACAGGTGACTCACCCAATAGTAGAAAATAAAGTTGGGGAGACGGAGTCCACCCAGCTCCTTAGGAAGGCTAAGTTTTAAGAAGGAGCATCTAGGATGTTTGCCCTGCCAAATAAATTTGGAGAGGGTGGAAAGAAATTGTCGGAAATAAGACATTGGGAGCCAAATATTCATTAAGTTTAGAGGGTAGAAAAGATGGGGCAACACGTTCATTTTAATAATGTTGTTACGACCCCATATCGAAAGAGGGAGATTTATCCATCTTTGAAAGTCCTGCTGAATGTTCATTGATAAATCATCTAGATTAGGTTTCCTAAAAGTCTCTGGGTCATTGGTAAGATGTATACCTAGATATTTAATTGAATGAGGGGACCATTTCATGCCCAAATGAGTGAAGTTAACTTGATTGGTAAGGGCATTTAAAGGAAATATCACAGTTTTTGATAGGTTTAATTTATAATTGGCTACGAGTCTGAACTGTCTGATAATTTGTAAAGCATGTGGTAATCATACATCCGGATATGCCAAATGAAGGAGAATATCATCTGCATACACTGAAAGGGTTAAAGGCTGTTGGTACACTAAGCAGCCCATAACCTGGGGCAAGCACTTAATACTAAGTAAAAGGGGTTCCAGAGATAAATTAAATAAAAAGGAGGATAGGGGACAACCTTGCCTGGTACCAGTAAATAAAGAGAACCATGAAGAAAATACTCCATTACAATAAATGTTTGCGGTGGGGGCCCGGTATACCATCCGTATCCATCTAATGAAAACTCTTGGGAAGCCCATTTTTTTAAGAGTTGCCCAGAGGAACTCCCAGTTTACTCTGTCAAAGGCTTTTTCTGCATCTAGCGAGATTAAGGCCATGGGAACCCTGGGCAACATGAAAAATGTGTGAAAGGGTTCGCAGATGATCAGCTGAAGCTCGGCCCTGCACAAATCCTACCTGCTCAGGACTCAACAGATGGGACCAAACTCTTTTGATTCTGAGAGACAAAATTTTTGTTAAGATTTTGATGTCATAATTTAATAGCGAAATTGGACGATAACTGGCGGGGTCATTATGCGGTTTATCAGATTTCGGGATGAGAACTATCGTAACTTCCAGCAGGGTGGGGTCTAGAGTATCCAAAGTGAACATGTATTCAACAAATTTAAAAGAAGGGGGGCTAATTCTTTACTAAAGGTTTTGTAGAAGTTGAAGGGAAAGCCATCAGGGCCTGGCGATTTATCTAATGCAAGCCCCTTGATTGCCTCCTCTATCACCCCCAAAGTAATTGGAGAAGACAGAGTCGGACAGTGACCTGCCTGGAAAGATGGGAGATTAAGGCCTTCCAAGTATTGTTCAATACATGAGAGTGAGACCTGTGAGGGACCTTTACTGTATAGGTCCTTATAGAAGTTCTCAAAAACCTGGGAAATATCATGAGGGGAAGTTTTGATAGGGCGCTTGCAAGGAGGCAATTAGCCTCGAGCTCTCTAATTCCCATAGACGGAGGGCTAGCAATCTACCCGGTTTCTCACCTTGGTCAAAATAGCAGACATTGGTTTTTAGGATGGTGTATTCCGCCTTTTCTTTTAACAAATCTGTGTATTTGTTTCTAAGTTTCAGTAGGGTTTCCAAGAAACCTACAGGGGAGGATGTAGATAGGGTATTTTCAGCTACTCTGATTTGATTTGACAAGGAGATAGCTCTTGCCTCCCTTTGCTTTTTCCGTTTGGAAGCTAACTTAATGAATTCCCCCCTGATGTAGCATTTGAAGGAGCACCATATTTGATCTTCCCTTTTAATGGAGCCCTTATTAATATCCATATAGGAAGAGATTAAGTCCCTGATGTGAGAAATTATACTTTCCTCTTTTAGAAGTGGTGTGTTTAATTTTCAGGTAGTATCCCTTTGGGTGTTCGGGTCAGGAGAAATCACTAGCCATGCCATTGTATGGTCTGATATAACAATTGGTTCGATTTCTGTATGGTGAAGGCCAGCTAAGAGCGAGGTACTGGTTAGAATATAGTCTAACCTGGACCATGACTGATGAACCTGGGAATAGAAGGAAAAAAAACTGACTGGAGGGATTGAGTAGGCGCCATGGATTGCACAATCCCAGTAGCCCCATGAAATCTCTCAGGGCTTGTTGTGGAAGGGACAGGGGCTTTAATGGCCTGTAGGTTCTGTCTAGATCCTGTTTTGGAGGGATATTCCAGTCCCCACCTAGAATTAACACAGAGGGCAGGAATCTGCTCAACTTGTCGGCCAAGCGCATAAGGAACTCAGCATCACCACCAACTGGGCCGTAAATTGCACCCAATACCACCGTGGTGTTGCTGAGCATGCCCTTAACTATTATGAATCTGCCTTCTGGATAAGATAAACTTTCTTCTGCTACAAAAGAAATGTGCCTCTTGACCAGAATTGTCACTCCCCTACTCGATGACAACCCACAGGTGGTAAAAATTTGGGAAAATCCCTGTCTACATAAGCCATTTGTTTCAGTAGCTAGAAGGTGGGTTTCCTGCATCAAAGGAATATCAATATTTAAAAGAGCACAGTTTTTGAGAACTTGATGTCTTTTAGTCATGTCCCTGACTCCTCTGACATTCCCTGTGGCAATTTTAATTGGTGCTAAAGTCATTAACAATCTTGTTAAAAGAAAAATAAGCATGAATCAGTAATTGAAAAGAGAACCCCAAAAGACACACTCCAGTCCCCTCCCCTACCCTCATCACCCTTTGAACAGAGATAATATTAAAACAAGAAAGCCCCTCCCAGTAAATTACTTTGTATGTCTGGGATACTGAAAATATGCATAGGAATAACCGTTCCATTTTAATCCCTGACATTGCCGTCAGTGGAAAAGGCATCTGGACCATAAAACCCCCCTTCCCCCACAAACCCCTCAAACTATATACAAAAGGTCCCCATCTGAAAGTAGTTTTAGATATGTTGATGTCTAGTATAAAGGACCAAACCCCATAGGCATCTTTTCCATAAGAAGCTAAAATTATATATAAATGCCAGGTCTGAACATTGATGCCAAAAACTACCTCGAAGAGGTATACCAGAATTAGTCAGGACTCGCTATGTTCACTATGCATCCCCGGAAATATGCCTTTCACCCCCTTCCCTGGTGTGATATGCAGTTCTCCCTGAGCTTGCTCCATCCCAAAGCCCCCCTCCCACCAACCCTTAAAGAGACCGCGAATGTACGCCCTAAGCCATTTAACCAGGTTCTGCAAAATTATTAGAAAAGTCATAAATCCAGGTCTAAGGAAAGTAAAAACAGGCTGGTCTTAGACTTAATTCATCCAACCTACTTTAAATCATGGGTGCTGCTCCAGGAGATGCCATTTGAGTCCCATGTGCCCCAATAAAACTGGCTTCAGAGGGATAGAAGTCTCAAATGTCCCTTTACCTCATGGCGTTACTGCTATTGAGGGACTTCTCCAACCTCGAAAGGATATGGAAGTGACTAGGGGACCTAAAATTCTATGGGACAAAAACAACCGCCCCTATTAGCGGCATAGGGAAACGCTGTCTAAACAAAGGTTCCTACCCCCCTCCCTCAGGAACACACAGACATTCCCACTGCTGGATCAGGCCTACTAGGCCTCAGGGCATCCTACTGACTCCCTGCAACCAGCCTGAAAGAGGCAAAAGAGAGAAGGAGGAAAGAGAAGGTAAAAAGGATCTCTTAACAGGTACACAAATTGCTTCCACAAGACTAAAGACTTATAGCCTCTGGTAAATGAGATAACAGTTCAGCCAGTCTTAAATAGGTTAAGTAGCTTGACTGCAAGGTCTGTGGCTGCTTGCTCCGGGGATTCATATGAAAGCCATGCTCCATCAATTGCCACCTGTAGTTTAGCAGGGTAGATCACCTTAAAGCGAATTCCTGCAGCTATTAACTTGCTGACCATAGGGTGGAATGCAGACCGCTTCTGGCGAGTTTTGAAGGGGAGGTCTTGAGTTATCCTCAATTTGGCATTGCCCCATAGAATGGCTTGAAGCTCTTTTGATTTTGATATGACGTGTTGTTTCTCCAGGTAGCTTAGAAATCTCACAATTATAGGCCTTGGTGGTGCTCCAGGTGGAGGTTTCGGCCTGAGAGAGTGATGGGCCCACTCTATATGGTACTGTGGGTTTAGGGGGGATGGGCCGACGATCTTGGTAAGAAACTTCTGGAGAAAACCAATAGCATCAGCACCTTCCTCTACTTCAGGTAGGCCAAGTATCAGGACATTATTCCTTCTACTTTCTCCCCTCCAAATCTTCGGTTTTCAATTGAAGCTTATTCAGCTGTTGCTGAAGATGAGCAATTTCAGGATCCGTTTTCTCTTTCCACCTTTCCAGAGAGGTGGTTCTAGCTTCAGAATCTCCCATTCTTTGCGACAGAGCGCTTAGGTCTCCTCAAAGTGATTTCAATTCCGTAGTGATGTCTTCCAGGGTTTCTCTAAAAGGCAGCAGTTCTTGAAGGAAGTGATCCTCTGTTAGGGGAATCGCAGAGGAACTGGAGGAGCCTGATTTAGAAGTACTCCCAGAGCTTTGATGCTTAGATTTCTTGGCAGTTTTTTCTGGGGTAGCCAGTGGCATGTGTCTGATTCCAGCCTGTTTCATCTTGCCTCCATCTTGGTTGCAAAGCCGAAAACGATGCAATAGATGGACACAGTAACAATCGTTGAAACTCTGAAGACTAAAACAATGTAGAACCACAGTCTGGAGTTTGCTCTGTGATATTGTTAGGGCAAAATAAGATTATTTAAGAGGTCGATAGGTGGGAGCTTCAGAGTAGTGCTGCTTCTAGGTGCCCTGCATCACATGACCCCTCTATTCGTTCTTTAACAAAACCCTCCACCATTTTTCCTATCACTGATATGACACAGATTGGTCTGTAATTATGCCTAGCAGTTCCATCATAAGAGGTAGAAAGAGAGAGAGAGAGAACCTATGGAGAAATCATATAAAAATGGTCAATGAACAAATAAAAACTTAGGAATGGATTGAGATCCAATAATAATTCGAAGACAATGCATGAAGGCACTTATATGTCAGGAGGACATTATAAACACATCTGAATTTGATGGGTAGCCAATGAAGATCCTGAAGAACTGGGGACATATGCTCACAAGGAGAAGTGCCAGTCAGAAGTCTGGGTGCTGCATTAATTATATGTTGCATTTTAAACAAAGAGTTATTAGGAAGTCCAGACAGCAGAGCATTACAGTAATCCAGTCTCAAGATTACAAAAGCATTGATTAATATTTTAAGCAGTTTTGCAAAAAATGCTTGTTTAAGTTTGATGCATCTACTTAAAGCAAAAAAGCTATTTTGCAGACTGAATTTATATGATCCTCATATAATAAATTTGGGTAAAATGAACACCAAGATTTTTCACATTTAAAACACTGTTTGAGTAAGAGCCTAAGTCTGGAAAAGGTAAAAGACAAGATTTTTAACAGGATCCACCCAAGATGCATTCAGTGTTCTTCTCATGACAAAAATACATTAACTGCTAGACCATCTATTAGATGGCCCAACAGCATCTAACATTTATGTCCAAAAATGGGTGTATGTGCATCCAAACTGGGCCCAATTCACAATTGTGTCCATTTTCTGCTACAAATCATGACATTTTGTTATAAAGAGATGCAACCTCTGAAAATAGTTGACAGGAGTCCTTTTATTCAAAAAATCATTGCTTCTAGCTTGCTTTAGTTTAGTTTAGGGAAATTCACTGATAATCAAGATTTAAATTTCTCATAAAAAGCAGCTAAGTTTGCTAACCCCCCATAACCCCCTACTAGCCCTGCATCTGTGAATACTGTGATCAGTGGAACTGTGCACTATGTTATCCCTCTGCTAACTAAGCATTTTATATGCAGTTCATAGATCTATGCCCCCCCATAGAACTAATTTTGAAAGATATTCAGTGAAGTGGGGGGCACTGTGGTTTTGTACACTGGGTGCATGGTCTGGTGAGTAGTACAACAAGGTTCAAGCATCTCCTTAGCATGCCGCCTTCATATGTTCATGTTGACCTACCCCTTTTCATTGCATTGTTACAATGCACTTGGTGACCATGAAGGAAAAGGTTTGTGACCTTAGTACTGCAGCACAATGATGTGCAAAACAGTGTACTTGAGCAAGTTAGTAAGTGTGTGATCACTGAGCACTACTAAATTACAGCTGTGTAGGAGGCCCAGGTATCTACTAAAATGAAATAATTGGAAATGTTATCTTTTTACAACTTCATTTAACTTTCACGTTTTCTAGGTTTTTTTGATTTTCTATATCAGTCTTTTAACTATTTTAAATTGACTAGTTTCTCATTCATTGCCTGTTTCAAAAACATCTAACTGTACCAAGTAGGTGAAGTGGCCAGATTTTACTTTGCAAATTCATTCACAATTTCTGCAGAACTGGTGAAGTTCTGAACAGCAAAAGTGTCATTTTATTGTTGAATTTACTAACATTCATTTATGAAGAGGCTACGTCACTAGAAAAATTGTCAATTTGCATTAAAAAATGTCACAATTTTTAGTGAAGTCAAAGTTTCTGGGGTCTGCAGAAACTTCACGAAGATTCGCAAAAGTGAATTTCATTCACTTTGTGACAACTTTGCCAATGAAGTTTAAGTTTTGCAACATCTCTAATCCTAAGCTAACCTCATAATTGCTGAGTTATGCCGGCCTGTCGGTGCAGTGGTTGGATTTCTGCTTGTGATGCCAGCAACCCGGGTTCGGGAGCGAGCTTGGTTTGCTGGAGGGCCAGCTGGGGGAGGCAGCTTGAGCATCCCATGACTGCTCGCTGTCTTCAGGGAGGGAAGGGGCTGTGATCCGGTGTTGAAGTGACCACTGGTGGAGGCCAGGGGTAGAGCAACACATCAGGATCATTGGGGTGGTGCGTGACAGACATCGGCTCTTGCCTTGACGTCCGGACGTCACGCACCTTAAGAAAGCCGGGAAAATCACTCGCTGGCCACTGGATGATGGCTTCCTGTTCCCTGAGGGCCTCCAGCTCCTTACCAGGGCCTCCTGTTCCTCAGCAGCATCCCTGGGCCCTAGAATTATGTGCTGGGGTCACGCCTCTCCCCCCGGTGCCTTCCCCTTGGAGCAGGGGGACCCATCTGGTGAAGGGATATGCTTGGATATCCCGGGGGTTGGCTGCAATATGAGGATCAGAGGATGGTTGGGTAAGGACAGTAGGGGCTGGGGGGAGAACTTGGTAGAGCCCGAAGGAGTGGTGGACCAGCAAGCACGGGGGGGGACGGAAAAATAGATCACACAAAAAAAAAATAATAATTGCTGAGTTGGTGACATTGCAGTCTATCATGGAAAAAAGTACTTTGATATGATAATAATTACACTATGAAATCAGAAAAATCTGATAAAGTTTCTGTATACAGACTTCAAGTAAATGTTGTCAAAATATACTACAATATCTGGGGGCAACAAGTACAATTTAAAGAACTAGTACAATGCCTGAAGTAAGTTTTCCATTTTAAAAGAAGTAGGCCTGGAGTTTGAAAGATTTGTGGTACAATTTTGCCACACTTGTGGTACTTGAAACCAGACTGTTAGACCACAAAAAATGTGGTCTAATTTCATGTCACAAGTGCCGAACGTTGTGATTTAAAAATTATATGTAGATCAAAAACATAATGCATGCATAATTTTTCTGCCACAAAGTGAGTAAAATGTGGCAAATGCATCAAATTATTTGAAAATTGCCTGGAAACATTTTGGCTCATTTGCAGTGATTCAGCTGTGTCAGAACAATTGTTGCAAGTCCTGTATCCAAACCTTTGAAACTCCAAGCCATAAGCTTTTCCGTTTTCTATCTGATGTACTTTTTCTTTTTCTTTTTGATGTTGAGGTCTGAATTAACAAATTATCTTGGGCCCTCTCTGCATATGCCAAAGCTGATATAAGCCATAAATCAGCATGCTTTTTAGTGGCTTGAGCACCTTGAAGACATTCTACCTAACAATACTACAGTACTGCGTAGTACATACATACATACATACAACCATACGAAGAAGCCAGCAGAAGGCCATTTGGTTTATGAAGTCTGCTTATATTGCAGGGTCCACAGTTTGAGCTAATGTCCCTGCCCTTCCTCCCCACTCCTTCCATCATTCCTACCCATGATCCTTACCTTCCCCCTATGCCTATCCAGGGTTTTAAATAATTGATTAGCAGTTTTTTTCTTGGGACTATACTAACTGTACAGAAAGTATTTACATAGATTTTCTAGAAGTGTTGTGTTTGTTAAACACAGTGAGGCAAGAGCGATGCATTTTCACAAAGATTTAACACTTTTATGAGCAAAATGCTAATCAATTTTTAGAGTTAAATAAATCCCTGCTATCCCAGCCTCTCTTAAAGCTTCCCACTGTGTTCAATGAGATGACCTCTTCCAGCAGTGTAAGGCATGGAGCGACACTTTACCTGGAAGATGACATGTCTAGTTCTATCAGTAGAGGAAAGAGTCCTAAAGGGACACACAAATCTGAAAGTGGAAAAAGCAATGGGACTAGATGGGGTGCATCCTAGGTTCTTGAAAGAGCTCAGTGAGGTACTGGCTGCACCTCTGGCAGTCCTATTTAATGGCTCACTAGAAACAGTTATGGTACTGGAGGACTGGAAGAGGGCAAATGTAGTCCCTCTTCACAAAAGTGGTAGCAGGGAGAAGGTTAGAAATTACAGGCCAGTCAGCATGATATCAGTGGTGAGAAAGTTAATGGAATCATTGCTGAAGGAGAGGATAGCGGAATATCTTTAATCGAATGGGTTACAGGACCCAAGACGGCATGGATTCATGGGAGGGAGATCATGTCAAATGAATCTGATAGATTTCTTTGGGTGACTAAGAAATAAGATCAGGGTGGGGTGGTGGATGTGGCACACCTAGATTTTCATTAAGGCATCCAACACCATTCTAAAAAAGAGACCGTATGCCATCACTAAGGCGACAACTTAACAGCAATGTTGTAGATACCAACAACATCGACACATCCCTGTAAAGTCCACTTGGGCCACAGCACTCTTTCCTGAGGTCCTGCACCTCCTCCTCAAATCAGCTCTGACTTGGAGTTGATTATATTAAGATGGGGGGGTGCAAGGGGCACAGCTCCCCCGCATGGGGGGGTTGCACAACCCCCTGCAAAAACACACCTTTGTCCTCCCATGGCACAATGCCGACCTCAATTGTGGTCGACATAGTGGTGTCTGGGAAATTTCACATCAACAAGAACTTGTCAATGCAGCATCATGGATCCATAGGAGACTACTGAACAAGCTGGGGAGCTTAGGAGTGGTACAAGGGTGGCAAACTGAGTAACAAATTGGTTGGATAGGTGACGGGGGGGGTGGTAAATGGAGTTCACTTTAAAGCGGTGGTGGTTACCAGCTGTGTGCCTCAAGGATCAGAGCTGGGGCCAGTCCAATTTAATGTCTTCATAAGTGACATTATAGAAGAGCTGTAGGGTGAGGACCTCCTCTTTGCAGATGATACCAAAAAATACAATAGGGTGGACAATCCAACAGGGGTGGAAAACATGAAAGAGTGAGAAAACATGTGGAGTGGTCAAGGATATGGCAACTGAGTTTCACTGTGAAAAAGTACAAAATAATAAACTTGGGGAATAGAAACCAAGGGGCAGAGTACAAAATGGGGGAGAGGGGAGTGGTATTGATGAACACCAAACAAGAAACAGACCTGGGTGTAATCATCTCTGACTTAAAGGAGTCCAGGCAGTGGGATAAGGCAGCTGGGAAGGCTAGTTGGATGTTGGGGTGCATAGTGAGTGGGTTCACCAGCAGAAGGAGGGGGAGTGGTGTTGCCTCTATATAGGTCACTGGCAAGACTGTGCCTGGAATATTGTGGACAGTTCTGGAGACCACATCTCAGGAAGGACATAGACAGAATGGAGAGAGGCCAGAGGAGGGCAACTAAAATGGTGCAGGGTCTATATCAAGAGCCTTATGTGGAGCTACTAAGGGAATTCAACATGTACACTCTGGAAGAGGGGAGAGAGGAGAATAATGTACAGGAGGAAAGTATTTTTGAGAAAAAAATGGGCTCAAAAATAAGATGACATGCTTTGAAGATGAAGGGAGGTAGATGTAGAAGAAATGTGAAAAAGTATTTCTTCACAGAAAGAGTGGTGGATTCCTGGAACAGTTTACCAGCCAAGGTGGTTGAGGGCAAAAACAGCAGTGGGGTTCAAGAAAGGATTGGAGAGGCATAAGGGAATCTTTGTGGAAAGGGATAAGGGGAGGGAGAAAGTGCCAGAGATCAAGTCGAGTCTGTGGTGATACTGTTCAAAGGGAAATATGGGCAGACTGGATAGGCCGCGCTGTCCTTATCTGTCAACAGATTCTACATTTCTGCTTATCCCCCTTCATTTCTCATCAGCTTTGTGATTTCACCAGCTGTGACATCATAACTGACCAAGAAGAGCCAATCACCTTTTGCCAGATTTGTCACTAGTGATGTCACAATTAATAAGGTTGCTGATGAGCTATGAGGAGCAATAGTCCTAAATGTCAGCTGTCAGATAAAGTACTGCTATTCTCATGACACTTACCTGGTATAAAATCTTCTATATGAAAAAAAAGAAAAATACTTTAAAAATAAAAAGTAGCATCTGTTACTTCTAAATATGACATTTTTCTCTGCCTTTTCTGGCACCACTAGAACATAAGAACGTGTCGGCAGAAGAGGACCTTACGATCCATCTAGTCTGCCCAGATTGCCTACCCCCATTCGGTTCTTCTTCCAAGATTACCGCAGTACTCATCCCATGCTAGCTTAAAAGCAGTGACTGTTTTGGCCTCCACAACCTTTGGTGGTAAGCTATTCCAAGGGTCCACCACCCTCTCTGTGAAGTAGAACTTATGAATTTTGGTTTTAAACGTATCCCCTGTTAGTCTCAAACCGTGCCCCCTCATTTGAGTGGTCTTGTTTCTGTGAAAGAGGTTTTCTGCTTGTACCTTATTTATTTCATGGAATTATATTCTAAAGTGGATGCCTGGGGCCCAAGTTTCAAAGGTCCAGACAAGGCCCAGAGACTACGGGCTGGATTTTCAAGAAATTCAAGTACATTTCTACTGCAGTTGCACTACTTGTACCATGACTGTTAGATCACAAAAAGGTGGTCTGATGTTTTGGAGCAGGTGCCGCAAGTTGGGTATCAAAAATGATGCATGCATCAAAAAACGGATCCACATGTCATCTTTTTGCTGTAAAGTGTGCAGTGTTGCAGCTGCATCAAAATGGTCTGCAAATGTTTTGGCACATTTGCAGTGATGCAGCTGCTGTAAATAAACAATTGCAACTCATTCTACCTAACAGTACTACAGTACTGCGCAGTACATACATACATACAACCATACGAAGAAGCCAGCAGAAGAAGGCCATTTGGTTTATGAAGTCTGGTTGTATTGCAGGGTCCACAGTTTGAGCTAATGTCCCTGCCCTCCCTCCCCACACCTCCCATCATGCATCATTGATTTTGAATATCCAGCTTTAAAGAGTAGGTAGACAGTATTTTACTTGGTTGTTTTATTTGTAATCTCATTTGTATTTGTAATAAAAGTATCTCACCCCGATTGTGTCTGTGTGTGTTTTTTCTTTGTCCTTGTTCAACCAGTTTGGAAACTGCCCGCATGCCTCTTTCCAGGAAGCCACGCTCATTTTTCTAAAATCCAGCTCCCAATGCACTGTGAAGCCCAAGATAACATGATATCAGTTACAGTAACTTCTTGGGCTTAACACACAGCCATGAACATGACATCATGCTCTTCTGTGATATAAATTAGAGCAGTGAAATGAATCTTCAAAGCCATGCTGTGTCATGCACATTCATGTAATGTGCCTCATTCCATATAGGAAAGCAGGCCAGCACGAGATTTGAGCCAGTGTGTGTGTGTGTGTGTGTTGGGCTGTCAGGTTAGCAAGCAATTGACAGGATTTGCATTGCACTCTGCTTGCTGAAAGCCCAAGTGATTTTTTTCCTCATCGCTGAAGCTTAATAGACTGCTGATGCTAGTATCAGTGAGTGAATCTCGCTCAGCAAACAGTGCCAGTCTGCATAGCAACCACTGACTGTACCACTTATGAGCTAGTACAGGTAATGGTTGGTGGGGTGCTCATGGACAGGAAAGCACTGTAGTGCCACCAGCAACTGAATTTTATTTGCCTTGATCTACAGGGTATATGCTGAGAGGTTTTCAAAAAATGGGGTTGATAACTGCCACCTAAATTCATGAGTGATGAACGTGTCAGACAATCAATGCTAAATAACATAGTAGCAATTAGCTAAAAGGAGGTAAGGTATCCAAGTTCTATTACTGATGCTAGCAGCAAGCCTACCACCTGTTCTAAAGTAAAAACAAACTCTCAGGCAGAAAACGGAGCAAATCACCACTCAGGCCGTCAGCAAGCACAGCGAGATGCAAACCATGTTAGAGTTTTAGCTGATTGCCACTACATTATCTAACTATTAGCACATACACTCCCTTTACAGTACAGAGGATACACACTACCTGTCAGTCTATATGATGGCTGGCAGAGGTGGTGAGAGGAGGGCTGTCCAGGTCATCATAGTGGATCTGTGGCACCAGTAAAACCAGTAAGGGAGGGTGGCAGGGTGTGATGGTCAGTGTCAGTGGTGCAGGGAGGCCACTAGATGCCAGGGAAAGCTTACATTGGTACGGTGATGGGGATTGTTGGGTGGGGGGGTGCCCTTAGATGGCAGGGAATATGTGATATAATACAGGTCCGACAGCCAAAGGGTGAGGGGGACCACGGGACACCAGGGAATGGTTAGGTATTACTGTGGCCAGGGATCAGAGGGTGGGGGGACCACTGGGAAACCAAGGAATTATGTTATTCTCACAGGGCCAGGGATCGGAGGGTAAGGGGACTACTAGGCACCAAGGCCAGAGAGGAGGATCAAAGGTTGGGGAGACCACTAGGCACCAGGGAACAGATGTGCTCCCACATTCACCAACATCATTGTTAGCTGCAGTAGCTCCACTGGCTGTGGGGTTGCCCATAGTAATTTGGGCTTCTTCTCGGAAGTAATTGCACAGTGCAAGGTGGCCTGTGCTATTCCCCTTGTACAGCACTACCATACTGAATATTGCACTGTGACAGGATTCATGCCCCAGTTCCTCCCTTTGCCCACCCCAAAACATTATTTTTTATCACACACTAACCCTTTTGGCATATGCCACAGCCCCTTTTGAATATTGTGCTCGGGTACAAACCCCAAGCAAACAGGGTGCAAGCACTTAGCCCACTGAGCAAAGTTTAGAATATCCGCCCCAGGTTACTTTTTTCCATTCTTATTACTTGTTACCATTCATGCTAGTCTGTGCTCATCTCCTGTCAGCTGTCTTGTGATGTCAGACTGACAGGTCTGTCCTGGGTCGCATAACAGAATCAGTTCCAGGGAAGCACTAGCAGACGTGCCATGCCAGATGAACCTCTCTGGGTATTGAACAACAGGGCATGTGCAAATTGAAAGAGTACAAGAGATGCTCATGCAGATATTCAGTGCTATTTCTAGCTATGACTTGGAGACAATAGCAGCTCTGACTGAGCTACAGCAGACAGGAATTGACTTTTCCACATGGGTACAGGACAGTGGTGGACTTGTGAATGGCACTGGCAGTGGCCCATGTGATAAGGGATGGATGGAAAAAATAATTTTGTTAAAAAAGTCCATACAATTGAAAAAAATAAATAGAAAGAAAATGTTACTTTTAGTGACCACAGCCTGAGCCAGCCCCATTGTGCTGGGGTGGGCTGGCTTTAAAGCCATCAGTGACACAACTGCACTGGGTTGGGGGAACCACAGAGGCCAGGATGAGAAACATAAGAACAACTGCTTGGTGGCCAGTGGGTAGCCCTATTAACTTCCATGCTAGCATCCTGAGTATGGAAACAAGATCAGAAACTGGCTAAGTGGTTCATAGCACTGTGAAGGTAATGCAGCAGAGCACTGCACCCAGCTGGGGAGGGATGGCATCAGGTTCTTCTGTTCTAACAACCCCTGTGGTGTGCCAGGGAGCTTCCTCTCCCAGAGGAGTAGGTTAGTAGCATGTAAGGTTGGATGAGGTAGAGCCCAGTGTTGGGGAGGTTGGCAGGGTAAAGGGAAACAAGCAGAAAAAATACTCTGTTGACAGAATGACAGTCCCTGGCCTGCCACAGGCCCCACATTACTGACAAGGGCCTGACTCTGAACATAGACTGAGATACCAGGGAGACAAACACTCCCCCCCCCCATGCCATCACAAGGAGAAATCTGTGAATGACCTCCAGGAGTCAATGTATTATTATTATTATTTCAGTTCTCGGATTAACCATTTGAGCTCAGAGCTCTTTACATAGGTTCCACATTTGTACATTTAGGACAAGTCGGTGATTATACAGAGGATTGAGACAAACAAGGCAATAGGATTAGAATGAGAACATTTAGGTACATTAGGTCTTTAAACAAAGGAATCCCAAAAATACTGCGAAAACTAAAACTGGAATAAGTAAACACAGTCAGATACATACAGGAACAGACTAAATAACTGTGCCCAACAGGGAGGCCTGTTAGTTGTCAGCAACATGAGGGTGTTAGAGCATAGAAGTGCTGGAGAGACAGGGCAGGGGCGAGCCCCAAGTGCAAGGTGCACAAGAGAGAGGGAGAGATCAGTTTAGCAGAAGGGCAGATGGGAGGAGATGCCTTTACTAGGTATTAGGGATGGCAGACACATTGAGATTCCTGTATTAAATGGTTCTTTAGGTTCTTTTTGAAGGTCCACAGAGTAGGCAGGCTAACAATGTTCTCATGGAGGGAGCTGAACCACAACAGGGCCCAAAAGGCAAAGGACCTTTGTCCTTGAGATGTCTGACATTTTGTCAGGAAGGACAGCAGTTCCGAATTTCAGGTGGACCTGAGATTTATGTTGGGAACTAGGAGTTGTTGGACCCCAGCTGGGAGCTGACCAAGGCAGATCTTTTTGGCCAGGAGGCAGGTTTGATATTTTAAATGATCAAAGACTGTTAGCCAGTGAGCCTTTGCATAGAGATCGCTGGTGTGGGTTAGTCGGTGTGCCACTAAGGTGAGCCTGCAGGCATTGTTAAGGGCAGTTTTTATACAATGGAGGACAGTATCTGTGGCAGAGCCATATATCGGCAGTCCATAGTCCACTAGGGAACCCACAGAATTGTGGACTGCTATGCTGAGGGCTTCAGGGGTCAGGCTCTGCCTATGGCGATACAGTAGCCCTGTGCATTTGTTGATTGCTTTAGCTGTGATGTCTACGTGGAGGACGTAGAAGAGTGAGCTGTCAAGAGTGATTCCGAGGTATTTGACATTATGAACACGTTAAAGAGGAACACACCACCCCTGTCGCATATTGGTAATGGGTAGTTTTTGTGTTTGTTCTGAGGACTGGTGAACAACATGGTTATTGTTTTTTTGTAGTTCATTATCAATTTATTATTTTTGAACCACTACTCTATGCTGGCGAAGTCACACTGTAGCTGTTGCTCAAGAGCAATAGGGTCAGAGCCATTAGAAAAGGTAACCGCATCATCCACCTGGAGGAGGATATGGCACTGACTGGCTAGGGGTAGGCAATTCAGAAATAGGCTAAAAAGGAGGTGGCCCAGTACTGACCCCCTGAGGAACACCTGAGCACACAGGCTTGGCTTCAGAGACAATGGTATCTATCCTGACTTGCTGTGAACGGCAGTGTAGGTAGCTGTGGAACTATGCAGCTGCATCAGAGGCAAGGCCTACGGCAGTGAGTTGGTCAACAAGACCAGCATTGTTGACCATGTCAAAGGCCTTTGTTAGGTCCATATAGACAGCCCCAATTAGCTGGCCAAGATTGAGGGATTTGTGTGGCCACATTTCTAGGCCTCTGAAACTCTGCAGAGGTACAAGACAGGGGTGCCCTTTATCACCATTGCTTTTTGCACTATATATAGAACCTCTTGCTCAGTCTATCAGGGAGAATGGGACTATAAAGGGAATAACATTGAATGACTTTGAGCATAAACTGGCTTTATATGCCGATGACATACTTATGTACCTCACAGAACCTGACTCCTCTATCCCTGCTTTGTTTCGGCAGTTGGAGGAATTTCCTTCCTCTCCGGATACAAACTGAACTGCTCTAAAACAGAGATACTTAGTTACAATTTTGATCCTTCCATGGAATTAAAAAACAGATATCCCATTAGATGGGACCTAGATCAGTTGAGTTATCTAGGGATTAAGATTGGGATTGGCAACCACCACCTCTTGGAATTTAATTATCCCCCTTTGATTAACCAATTAAGGATGGATATCCAGAGATGGACTCTCCTACCCTTATCTATATATTCTAAGACACAGGCATTAAAGATGAGCGCTCTGCCAAGGTTACTTTACTTATTTCAATGTGTACCCTGTCAGGTCTCTCAAAGAGAGTTAAACATATGGCGGGGCATGTTGTTCAAATTTCTTTGGGCCAAAGACCATCCTAGGATTTGTAGAGGCCTTATGTATGCCCCACGGGCCCATGGTGGGCTAGCCTTCCCTAACTTACAGGGTTACTGGGCTGCGGCCCAAATATGGGTGGCTCTCCTGTGGGGCAATCCTGGTTTTGATTCTTATTAGAAGAGAATGGATTTGGCAGTTGAGTCTGTCCCTCCCCTTCCAGCTAGCCTATTTCATGATGATGTTGGGGTACTTGAGTCTTGTTATACAGGGACTAGGACTGTCCTGGAAGAATGGAGGAGAGGCATAACCCATGGTCCCATAAGAAATCAATTGTGGAAATTCCAATGGTGGGCTTATGACCCCCGTCTTCCCAGCTGCCACCTTGGATTCATTGTTTAAACAGTGGGCCAGGAAAGGATTTCACTCTCCTTATCAGATTTTATCAGCAGATAACCCTATTTCCTTTGAGGCATCCAGACAGACATTTGGGTTTCCCCCACGAGATAATCTAAGATTCTACCAGATCAGAGACTACATCCTTGCCCTTTAGAAGACGTATGCCTGGTTGCAGGTGGAGGTGGAGGACCCTCCTTTCTGGGGTATTTGGTTTTCAGGGGGTGGGAAAGGAGCCATATCCCTATTGTATCAAAGGTATCTAACAGATCAGACCCTTCCTATTGAAAAACTTAAACTTAAGTGGGAAATGGACCTGGGGATCACTCTTTCAGAGAAACAGTGGACTGCTGTGTGGCAAGCTACATGGTGGACAACAGGGGCTCCCCTTTGGAGGGAATATGGATGGAAGCTGAGAGCTAGGTACTTCCGAGTTCCTGCACAGGTGGTGCACTATGCACCAACAGTTGGTTCAAAGCACTGGAGGGGATGTGGGATCTCCCCCAGCTTCACAGGCCCACATTTTCTGGACATGTCAGATACTTGAGGAGTATTGGTCCAATATAGAACACAATCTCCAGGAAATTTTCCAATTTCAATTCCTCCTGGGCTCTGAACATTTGGTTTTAGGTCTTAGACCAAAGGAGATATGGGGAAGAGAGGCAATATATTTATGGTCAGTTCTTACAATAGCTGCTTTGAAGGCCATTATTAAGAAATGGGCACAGAGAGCTCCCCCCCGGTAGCAGATTGGACAAACATAGTGGAAAATATTCACTTAATGGAGAGGATTACATTCAGCCTTCGCCAACAAACCCACTCATACCAAAACAGGTGGACTAGATGGCTCTTGTATGAGCCTCATTTACATTTAGATGCCTAATTAGGCATAGCTGAGTCCCCTCTCCCTTTTCTCTCTCTCTCTCTCATTAAGAATTTATAAAAATAAGAAAGGAAATATATTTTTTTATTATTTTATGCAGTGCATTGTACAGTTTGTTAATATCTCCATCGAGCAGTAATAGATAAGAACATCTGCAGTATTATATGATAGATCTTTGAGAACATGTAGCTTACTTTAATTAGATCATCAAATGCTTTTATTCAGTAAAAAGCTAATGTGTAGGTATGCACTGTGATGTCATCAAGATATGTTTTATGTACCTATGTAATAGATGTATGATCTGTCTGTATGGACATGATCTCTCAAGCCCTTTTGGGCCTACCATAATAAAGGAAGTATAAAAAAAAGATTGAGGGATTTGTGGATGAAGCCTGTGTATTCCAGGAGGGCTGTAGTGGTGCTATGCCCAGCCCTAAAGCCATGTTGTTGTGCACATAGGAGCATGTGCTTGTCCAAATATTTGACAAGTTGGTCAGCGATAATTTGTTTAAGGGCCTTTGAGAGTGGTAGTAGTATAGAGATGGGTCTATAGTTCCCAGGGAGGGCACGATCCCCACTCTTGTACACAGTGGTGACTATGGCAGCTTTCCATTTTTGGGGGAATACTGCGAGATGGAGTGAGAGGTTAAGGATATGGTAAGAGAGGATAGGATTTCTTCGAGTGAGAGCGAGATTAGTTTCAGATCAAGATTATCCCCACTGAATCTCACCTTCCCAAGCACTTTGTGCAGATATTTCCTGGCTTCTCCAAAGATAAAACAAAAGCAAAAACAGCTCCAGCTGTAAAGGAGTGTGCTAGGTTGATAGACAACAAACGAATTAGGACAGCAAAAACCAGCACCACTCCAGACTTGAAGTTGAAAGGCTTTAATTTCAAATGTAAGAAAGGCAAATGCCTGCAGCATAACATCCACAGCTCAGCAACAATGCTTCTCCAAAGATACTAGTCTTGAAGCAAAAGGGTGGATGTGATGGGGATTGTGTGGGTGCAGCAGGGATGGTGAGGGAGAAGAAGTTGGCCGGGAGAACATGCTGCACATTCGTGAAGGCATTGTTAAAAGTGTTGGCTATAGATTTAGGGTCTAACATGGGGGAGCCATCAACACAGAGCATGGTAGGGGCCATTTTGGGCTCCTGCCCAGTGACCTCATTTAGATTAGCCCAGAATTTGCACCCGTCATTCCAGTTCTTGGTTAGGGCATCTTTATAGTATATGTTTTTGGATAAATGGATGGTCCCAGTACAGTAGTTTCTTGCATATTTGTAGTTCAGGATATCAGACTGCTTGCCAGTGGCCCTAGCTATATGCCAGAGGTGGTTTCTATTTTTCATTAGTTCAAGGGTGTTAGGGCTCATCCAGGGGTTAAAGTAGCCTTTGATCTTTCACTTTTTTATGGGAGCATGGGTGTCACAGATTATTTTAAAGAGGAGGATGAAATGGTTGAGCATGTTGCCAACATCAGAAGCCACAAAAAACGAGGATCAGTCAGCATTGAGGAGATCTGTTTTGAAGCGGTCAGCATGACCAGGTTTAAGAACCCTGCTGGTGATTGTTCTAGGAGGGGGTTTGGAGAAGTTGTTAGCCCAACTGAACATAACAGGGGAGTGGTCACTGATGTCATCAGGACGGAGGCATTAGAGGCATGCTCAGGTTGGTTAGTGAGCACCCAGTCAATCAAGGTACTAGTGCACATCCTGTAGTTAGTCCTAGTGGGTGTTTCAATGAGCTGGGTAAAGTGGATAGCCTGAATTGCATCCTTGAATTGGTTAGCTTCAGGGGCAAGCCAATTAATATTGAAATCACTTAAGAGTATAACGTCAGAGCTTAGGGTTTGGCTCCCAAGACAGTCAATGATGACATGGAGACCATGGGCCAAGTTCTTTGGGGGGATGTAGACAGATAGAAGTATGACAGTTTTGTTGTGGTCCCCAAGAAGGACCTTAATGGCAAAGACCTGGGAGAATGACCCTAGGCTGGGTAAATTCAGGACTGTGCCCTGAAAGCTGTCCTTAAGTTAGATTGCACAACCGTCACCTCTTTTAGATTTATCATCTTGCCTAAACCTTGTGTAGCCCAGCAGAGTGATGGCTCCATCAAGGATCTTGGGAGTGAGCCATGTTTCTACCACAGACAGTACGTCTGGATTATGTAGGGCTACCCAGGCTTGAAGGTTGTCAAACTTTGCTGTCAGGATGTGGATGTTTAGTGATGCAAAGCTTAAGGTGCCTGGTTTCGGTGCACTCAACCCCTGATATAGAGGGGGGTTGGGATTAGGGTGGATGTTGCGTGACAGCAGTAGTAACAGGATTACCAATCTGACCAGGTAATTATTATAGTGTTTAAGGCTGGGTTTGTGCTGTCTTTGTGGATTCATTTGAGCTGCATGCTTATTAGAGAGAATGGCCAGTTTAGCCAGTTTAGGCAGGGCTGTGGGGGGGGAGCCCTGGCTGAGCTGGATGCATTCTGAGCCAGGTAGGCCAGGTTATGTTGTTAGGCATATAGTTGGCAAGTGGGCCACAACTAAGCATGGATGTTATAGTGCTGTATGTGTTGCCATAGGGGTGCTCAGAGACAAGGGGGTCAGCTGATTTCGGGTCATTCAGTGGCTGCAAACAGAGAATGGGCAAGAGCATAAGAATTGGCATTAGTCTGGCTATCATGTTCAAGATTGGAAAAGGGTGGTGGCACAGTTGAGAGGGGGAGGAAAGTAAAAGAGATTAAACTGTGATGGAGCTAGAAGGGTGTCCTGGCCTTAAAGGCTGTTGTGTACCCTTAAATTTCGGTGGTGATCTTGTTCAGAGCAGTGGCAGTCCAATGAAAAGAGAGAGACAAGTCAGGCAGAGAGATGGAGTGGCTAAGTGTTAGTGTGGGGAGGAGGGGTATTTAATAGCGGTCAGCAATGGGGTGGGTGGGTGGGAAAATTAAATGAAGCCTAGGAACACAACGGCCTAGTCAATAGAGAACAGTCCAAATTCCTGGGCTGGAAGCACTGACCAATCGTGTGATTCTAGCACCTGGTTACAAGCCAATCAAGACTGAGCTGCAGAAACTTTGCCCAATCAGGTAGCAGCACTCAGCCATGGAGAAATTGAGAGGAGAGCCATACCTTAGATTGAACCCCAGCAGGCCAGGGGATATGGGCGGCCAGTAGCACTTCAAGCCACTCCCGGAGCCTGGAGCTGATAGGGCAAGCTGGAAGGAAATGGGAGAAAGCAGCTGTTTAGGGCACAGTATGTATTGCAGGTCAGCTCCTCGCTACACCTAAGGTTGCGTCACCCCCCAAAATACAAAGGCAGGGGGAGGGTATGAACAAAAGTGGGGCATGGGCTGTGGAGGTTGGAGCACAGAAGGAGGGGAAGGCACCAGGAACAGCGGTAGGGGGTCTGGAGAAATTAGCAATCGTTCAAAGAGAGGTTTCGAGAGGGGGTAGTTTGAGAATCTGTCAGACTGGGGGGGGGGACAGGGGACAGAGTGAAAGAATCAAAGATAGACAAGGAAATTAAAGGAGCTGAAAAAGGAGAGAAAATGCAAGCAGACTCACAAGAGTAAGGAAATACCACCCCTATCCTTTATCTCAGTTAAGCAATTGTAAGAGAACAAGCATTAAACGCTGTCACTGTGTAGCAATTGTTAAATAACAAGTTTTAAGGGCTTAAATTAGAAGCATAACCTGGTACCGGGAATTGCAAGAGCCAAATAATTATCAATGAAAGCTGTGTCCTAAATACAGATAAGAGCACTAGGCTTTAGATGCAGCAAATAAACTGTACTGAATGCCAAGTTTGTAAAATTAGTTGCTACAAAAGGGGCATTAGAGGCAGCATTAAATCTCAGGCATCTGCACTTTGTGGTGTAAACTTCAGAATTACTAGGAGGCTTAGAAGTTACTGCAGCCTGAGCAGTGCCCTGCAACAAATTACAATAAAGAAAGCAAGTCTGATTAATTAAATGCTGCCTGAGGCTGCAATAAGGAATGCTAAGTCCTCACAAATGCCAAGTCCTCACAAATCAGTATTAATTTCCAACACATTCAATAAAATGAAAATTCATTAAATGAAGCCTAGGAACACAATGGTCCTGGAGCCGAGTAGAGAACAGTCCAAATTCCCAGGCTGGAAGCGCTGACCAATCGCATGATTCCAGCACCTGGTTGCAGGCCAATCGAGACTGAGCTTCAGAAACTTTGCCCAATCAGGTAGCAGCACTCAGTCACGGAGAAATTGAGAGGAGAGCCGTACCTTGAATCGAACCCCAGTGGGCCAGAGGAGATGGGCAGCCAGCGGCACTTCAAGCCACTCACAATACCCGGAGCTGCTAGGGCAAGCTGGAAGAAAATGGGGAGAAAATGAAAGTCCCGAATTGGTGGGTGGTGGGGCTGGATGGGATGAGGAATGAAGGGGACCAGGCAGAGAGAATGGGGGCACACAATGTACAGTATGTAAGGAAATAAATCCGGAGAGAGAAAGGAATAAAGAAAAAAAGGGAAGATTTGACAACTGTGTATTTTAACCATGGTTGGACTCACCAGCTGCTAGCAATTTTTGAACTACAAGAAGAAAAATATGTTGGCCAAAAAAATTAATTATAAAGACAGCACTGGAATGGTATCAGATGTGTTTTTGTCCAGTGCTGTGGGCAATAGGGAATATTTTCGTAGACTGTGAACATGCAGAACTATTTCTTATATAGCCCAAGAAGAATTAATTGTACCAACGTTTTTGGGGGAGAGTGTGTGAGTAGCTCACATCTTTATTAGCTTGTAGTCTCACTGACCACCTACCTACATGAGGACAGTAATAATTTTCCTCCCTTTCAGCTCACTTACGTGAGTGGGGATGTAGTGTGACCATTGAATAGCCCACATAGTGTGCTGTTGTATTAGTTACCTAAGTGCAAGCAGGAGTAGTTTTCTTCCATTTCCCCCACTCCCAAAAGATACATTGTGCCAGACTTGATGTAGGCTTGGGCTAGTTGTTAAACTCTTTCATGTGAGGTTCTAGTAGTGCTTTGGCAATTGAGTGCCCATAATGTGTAGTCCTGCTAACCAGTTACTTGCAGGCAAGCAGGAACATTTTAGCATCAAATCCCAATTAAAATAAATAGTACCAGACTTGCTGTAGGCTTGTGCTATATATCAATGCCTTTTTTGTGAGGCTGTAACAGCACTCCGAGAGTTGATTAGCCCATATCTTGCAGTCCTGCTAGTCAGTTTCCTGCTGGCAAGCAGGAATATTTTGGCTCTATATCTCAGTACAAGTAAATTTTTATTTAACTTTGAGTAGGCCTGCATCATGTGTTATAGCCTTTTTTTTAAGTCTGTAATAGTGCCCTGGCAGATTAGTAGCACATAGTAGTCTTACCAGTCAGTTACCTGTGGGCATGCTGTTAAGAACAACTGGTTTGGAAGAACGTGTTATAGGAGATCAGATAAAAAATCCAGAGGATGGGGAAAGTTAATTAAAGACAAGGTCATTAGGGGCTAAAATAATGTGCCAAGGAAGGTGTGCTTGCATCACAACTTATCAAGAATGCATTACATGCCATGGTTCTTTGTGCTGGTCTGGGCTGTCACATCTCAGTTGACACACTTCACTTTTTAAGGACTGAGCCCTCCAAACAGGACCCAACAACTTTCTAATTCCTCACTTTGTGCAAAATACTATTTGTTGCAGCATATGAATTTACACAGGCACCATATCAAAGGAAGCTTCTCTACAAGAGCCACCCAGAACTTGGACTGCCCAGGCTCTTTGTCTGGAGTGGAGCTCATGGTGCTATCCAGTAGTCTTATAAAAATTAACTCTAAAGAAATATATATTTAGTTCATTTCTGTTTTGAAATTCAATAAGCTTTATTGAAATATGATATTAACAACCAAGACATAAGGGTAACAAACAGTGAGAATCAAACTAATAAAACCCACCCATCCCAACCCACCCCTGGAGTGACTCCATAAGTCCATCCCAAAAAGAACAAAATATAATGACCCAAGTACAATAAAATCTCCAAGAGAAAACAAAATAATAGATAAAGTTAAGATGTGTAAAGGGTATACAACTTACCCCAATTTTTATCAAATAGCTGAGGTCTGTGGTGTAATCTGGCAATCATACGTTTGGCCCTAAGGCTGAACAGTAGCTCTTGCAACCATTCTCAATAAGAGAGAAAGATCTGGTCCAGCCAATGCCTGAGAACCAACTTCTTGACGGCAAGAGAAATCAAAGCAATATAATATTTCTTCTCTTTTTTTTTTTAAGTTGTTTAACCAGGAGTAGTACACTAAGCTGGAAGCTTTTTTACAGGAGTGACCTGGGAGTACAGGGAAGTTAAGTGACTTGTTCAGGGTCACACAGTATGCAAGTGGAAGCTGTGGGATGCAAACCCAGGTCTAGTCTGCTGGATATTACCAGATTTGCAGCTCAGAGCCTTAAACCACTGCACTATACTGCCTCCCTGCCTTTTTCACATGAATAGTGCTGTAATCACCCAAGATACAGATTTCTGGTTGAAACATATCCTCCAATCCCAGCAAGGGGTCTGCTTTAACCTTAGTAAGATCCCATAAGGGTGCAACTTTGGGGCACGACCAGAAAATATGAAGGAGAGAGCCCTCTCCTTGCCCACATCTGGTACAAACATCTGTTGTCAACCTGTTCATTTTAGCAAGTTTTTCTGGAGTGTAATAAAGGTTATGTAGTATATTAAATTGAGTAAATCTAAGCCTGTCTTGAGAGACAAAGGTATACAAGTCCCTCCAAATAAACTGCCATTTGGAGAGTGAGAGGGGAAAGATGGAGTCCCAATAGGGGGAGTTACCTACTACATCAGGGACTAAATGGGAGAGGAGCAGAGAATATAAGCTGGTGACTGCATGTGGCTTAGAAGCCAGATCCTTCATGGAATGCAAGAGCTCTGAGTGATCAATCGACCAGGATCCAGACCCAAACCATTGTAACAAAACATGTCTTAGTTGATAAATCTTGAATATATTCGAAACCCCCAATTGGAATATATACATAATTTCAGTTGAGGTAAGCAACACACCTTGAGAAACAAGGTCACTGACTTTGATATCAGACAACTGTGGTAACCAAGTAGAAGGAATTACTCACTCTCTAATTTTAAAATTATTATTACCCAGAAGGGGCTGAGAGGTATCTTCCTATGACTCATACTTAAGTAAAGCACAGAATTGGGAATGCACCCATAAAGAGGTACCAACCACTGAATCATTTAGGGCTGTAGGAAGTGACCACCAGGGGGTAAAGAAAAGAGATGGCGCAGACAAGCCAGTCATATTTATTAAGTCTTCCCAAGTGTCTCGCTCCAGTTCCAACCATATCGAGATATATCCTGAGTCATGATCGGTAGAGGTCGGAGAAAGCCACTTAAAACATTTATTGATATGACTCGCTAAATAATAAAGCAAAAAATTTGGGAATCTGAGTCTTCCTTGCAGTCTAGACAAGGAAAGATTCCTGTAAGATCTCCTGGGGGATTTATCCATCCAAATAAATTCAGAGATACAAGAATGAATACATTTGAAAAAGGATAGGGGTAACCAAAAATTAAGCATGTTTAACGGATAAAACAATCTTGGGAAGACGGTCTTCTTAATTATGCTAATTCTGCCCCATAAGGATAAGGGAAGAGATTTCCACTGTGACAGATCTTATTGAAGTGTAAGTTATGGGGCCTCTAGATTAAGCTTCCTCATTAGGGATACATCCCAAGAATATTCAGTTCATACAGGTGTCTCACATTTCACTGTAGTTAAATATATTCCTAAGGTTTCTAAATTCCTTTGCTTACTTTATAAGTCATAAATCCAAATTAGAATAAACAATACATTACAAGACCTAGCTGGGCTGGCAAACAAAAACTGACATTCTATGAGTCCTTCTATTTGTAGTGTAGCATTGCTAGAATAGTAATAAGTTAATATGCTGCAATAAATTGCATATTGCACCAAGTGAGGTATGCTTGTCTCCCCTGCTGAGATATTGCTTAATCACACACAACCAGCTACTGTGTGTGAAAAAGAGGAACGTATAGAAATTAACATAGGCATACTAGAAGATTTGGGAGTTGCAATGCCAGGGGCCAAAACTAAAAAGTCGAGGGTGTCTTACAGTGCAGTGTATTATGGCTCTGTTGAGGTCCTCTTGAAGAACTTTACTGTTACTAGAAAGTACAGTAACCTTTTCCCACCTTGATCCAATGAATAGTGTGCATGCAATATGGTGTTTGTGTAAGGCATTCTAAATAGGTAGACATGCAGGCAACCTTCACCCTTCAACCTTAATAAGACACTTACACTGAATACATACAGTTCAGTGGGTAAGACATTGTAAGTCACAAGCTGAAATAACAGAGGATGTTGCAGAGTTAAACAGTAGTACACAGGCTGGTTGGTATAAGTAGAGTGGATACTACCAGGGAGGCAGTATAGCATAATGGTTTAAGGCTCTGAGCTACAAATCTGGAGATCTGGGTTTGAATCCCACAGCCCCCACTTTCGTACTGTGTGATCCTGACCAAATCACTTAATGTCCCTGTATTCCCAGGTTGCACCTATAAACAGACTTTCAGCTTAGTGTGTCTCTCCTGGTTAAACAATTGGGGGGGGGAAGGATGTGACACAGTGTCTCAGATTAGTGCATGACAAATGGGATTAACTACCTTGTTTTTGTGCAGTACTATAAATCTGCCATAGACTGCTGTATTGTGCTGTATCCGGGGGGGGAGTTCTGGGGTCTCTGATTTAAATATTTCAATATCCAATGCAAAACACCCCAATAACAGAGCAGATTTTTGAATTTGTCCACTATGTCTTCGTTTACCTGTTAGATCTTTATCAGAAACTGAAGGCTGTCCACTTGAAAACAGAAAAGGTTTTCTTCTCCTTCTCCAGCCTCTTTCTGTGTATCAGCAGCCTTTCAGTAATTAAGCAATAAGGCACACCCCATAGACAAGTTTTTCTAAGTCTCCATTTCTCCATTAGCTATTTATACAAAGCTGCCACTAGGGGTCACTGTCTCCCCCTGCAGTCTCCTATCTCCGTAGTCTCTATCTTCTTCACTTTTCACCTCTCTCCCTTCCAGGCCTACTTATTTTTCCCTCTCTTCACCCTTATTCTAGTCTCCTGCTCCCAGTCTTGAGCCTTGCACTTTCTGCTTTGTAGTCAGCAGCCCTTCTACCACACTATCATAGCAGGCCCTTGTTCTAGCATCTCTTTTCTGCCCTCTATTATCTCCCTTACACTGGGCTCCTTCCTGCCTCCTACTTCCTCTTCATTTTTACCTCTGATCCCATGGCTCCTGTTCCCATACTGCTCCTTCTTAAACCTCTCTTCTTCCTCCCTCCCACAACAATAACCTCCTTCCTGACATGCTTCAGCACTACTATTGCCAACTACTCCCCCGCACACCAGCCCATTCTCCTCAGTTCCTCTACTACCTCTACTTTGCCGCTCCCCCCCACCCCCTCATAGCACCCCCATCCTCCCCATCATTGGTGCCTGCACACTATCCTCCTGGCTGCCCCTACTGTCCTCTCTCTCTCCTGATACCTGTGTCATCCCCATTCACAGCTCCTCATCTACATTATAACCCAGAGACCTCAAAAGTCACCGACTTCATCTCCGGAGAGTTTTTATTCTTCTGCTTCTACTTCTTTCTGGTAAAATCCACCCCAACCCCAGCCCTGCCCCCTCACTCCCCCATCCTGTCCTGCCACCGATGAACTGTGCCTAGCATCCATCAACATCTGTAGTGTACACAAAAAGTTTGACTCCCTACAAGGCTGGATGGTCCAACACCATCATATATACGCTCCCTTGTTGAAACCTGGCTTTCCAAAACCACCCCGACTCCTCCTTCTTTATTCCAGGGTACTCGCTTTTTCATGCTGATAGGGTTGGCAAGCAAGGGGGAGGCTGTACTTTCGACATACTGGACACTCTACAGGTCCAACCTCTCCCTCCTGTGTCACTGGACCATGGTGCCCAAGCCCTCTCCCTGAAAGTCGCTATCAATTCGGCCTTTGCTCCACTCATTATCACTTCTGTATATATCCCCCTTGCAACCAAAAACTGGCATTTCACTCCACCCTAAACTACCTCTTCCACCTGCCCTCTAAAAATGAGTGCATAATCCTTGGTGACTTCAATATCAACTGGTTATCCAGCTCCTCTTCCTGGTACAAAGATGCCATCACCTCTATGGACCTCACACAAGTTATCAGTGCTCCCACTCATCACAACTCAAGGACCAGATCTACCTCCCTCCTGGATCTGATCCTCAACAACCATCCCAACAGACTTATCAGTGTCTCAGTCCTTCCAGATGCCCTGAGTGACCACTCTCCTGTGTTTTGCCTGTGGTTCTCCAAGGTTACAACCCCCCCAATGTATCCTTCCAACTTAGCCTAAACCTGGAAGCCTCAAGCACCTAAAGTGCCATCTTGCTTTCTGGGACTGGTCCCCCATAAATACTGCTCTCAACATTGACTCAGCGCTCAGTTTTTTCATCCACTCCTCAAAATATGTGTGTGACCTATTTGCCACTTTTACTAAGCATCTAATCAAAGGCCACACCACCTCTTGGCTCTCGCAAACACTCGATCTGATGCACCACCGTGATGCCCTCTGGCAAATTGCCATTGACACCAGCAGGTCAGATGACAGTCAACGTTAACACGCAGCAAGAAACAAATGTACTTGGGAACTGGGTCTATGCATGAAAAGGGGCTACCAAAGTGTGACATTAGTGTCAATTTTTAAACTCTTTAATATAGCAATTATTGTAAGCATTTTTTAGTACTGTGACTCACCTTATAAAAAGGTAGTATGGTGTAGGATAACTCCAATTTCAGGGCCCGAGAAGATGCCTCCACAAAGTTGCACGTGTAACAGGGGACATAAAAGCAGGACTGCACATGTAACTGGGGACATAAAAGCAGGGCTGCACATGTAACTGGGGACATAAAAGCAGTGCTGCACATGTAACTGGGGACATAAAAGCAGTGCTGCACATGTAAGAGGGGACATTAAAGTACCACAGGCACACCACTACCCATCAGCACACAACATGAAGGCACTCACCACCCATCTGTAGACAACATGGAGGCACACTACCACCCATCTGTAGACAACAAGGAGGCACACCACTACCCTGACTACCTGAAAGAAATTCTGGTGCCTTACCTACCAATGCGACCACTCCGCTCTGCCAATGAGGGGTTGCTAGAGATCCCGAGGGTTACTTTAAAATCCTCCGGCACCCGAGCTTTTATGTTTGTGGCGCCGACCCTCTGGAATTCTTTACCACGTTGGATTAGAGAGTGCATGATGGTGGAGGGTTTTAAAAGGGGCTTAAAGTCCTTCTTATGGAGCAAGGCTTTTGCTGATAACTTGTATGTTGATTAATTGGTGTGTTGCCAACTTAGTTTTTAATATGTTTTAATATGTTTTATTTTGCATTTTATTGTAATGCGCCTTGATTTTGAGAAAGGCGCAGATAAATAAAGTTATTATTATTATTATTACCCATCTGCAGACAATATAGAGGCACGTAACTAAATACCTGATGGAATCTTTCAAAGAAGTTCATCATTAAAGCATGCATTCTAATCAGGGCATCATCAGTTCATATCACCTGATTAATGGACTGTCCATGTAAACTGAACACAGACAACACCCGCAGAGAACAGTATAGTTGGCTTTCACAGTAATTTTTTTTTTTTTGCTAGGCAAAGTTCTGCAAACCCACCACACATATGTATAATAAGGCTGACCAATATGGCCCAGAGAATAAAGTATCCTACTTAGGAGACCACAACAAGCAGCATGGGGAGAGTGCTTTCTAACATTATGCTCCACCCCCTCCAAAAACAGTGACCCTATGATTTTACATAGATACATAGACAGTGTCGCCAGATAAGGGCCTATGGCCCACCCAGTCTGCCCATTTGAGCTTGTAAGTTCAGTTTATGTTTTCCAAGAAGTCTGTTGCCCCTTACCCCTGACCTCCAGAATTCCATTATGTCTATCCCATGCATTCTTAAATCCCATGATTATTTCAGCCCCCACCACTTCCTCTGGCAGGGTGTTCCACTTGTCCACCACCCGTTCTGTGAAGAAATTCTTCGTCATGTTTCCCCTGAATCGTCCTACCTCCAACTTCATCCCATACCCTCTAGTCCTGGAACATCTTTTTCACTTTAAAATACTGTATTCCTGCACCTTGTTCCTCCCTGTAAGATACTTGTATGTCTCTATCATATCCCCTATCTCCCTCCTCTCCTCCAGGGAGTACATGTTCAGTTCCTTCAACCTGTCCTCATAGGACTTGTGATGCAATTCATGCGCCATCTTTGTTGCCCTCCTATGAACCTTCTCTACCCTGTCTATGTCCTTACGTAGGTAAGGTCTCCAGAACTGTACACTGTACTCCAGGGGGGGCCTCACTAGTGTCTTGTATAGTAGAATTATGACCTCCCTTTTCCTGCTGGTGATGCCCCTGCCTATACATCCCAGCATCCTATTTGCTTTACCTGCTGCCTTGTCACACTGTTTCCCCAACCTTGAGGTCATCAGAGATGATAACCCCTAGATCCTTTTCCTGTTTGGTGCATGCTCTATCCTCACCCCCCAACGGATATATTGTGCCAGGGTTTTTGTGCCCCATATGCATTATCTTGCACTTCTTTGCATTGAATTTCAACTGTCAAACCCCTGACCATTCTTCAAGTTTCTGTAGGTCCCTTCTCATTCTGTCTACACCCTCTGGTGTGTCTACTCTGTTACAGAGCTTTGTGTCATCAGTGAACAGTGAAATTCTGCCTTCTAGGTCCTGCGCAATGTCACTGATGAAGATGTTGAATAGGACTGGCCCCAGCACTGATCCCTGTGGTACCCCACTGGTCACTCTTCCCTCTGTGGAGTGACAGCCATTTACCACCATCCTCTGTGTCCTGCCGCCCAGCCAGTTACCTACCCACCACACTACTGTCCTGCCCACACCCATATTCCCCTTTGTGTAATAGTCTTCTATGTGGCACAGTGTCAAAGGCCTTGCTGAAGTCCAGATAGGCCATGTCCACTGCCCTCCTGATCCACCTCCCTAGTCACCCAGTCAAAAAATTCAACGAGGTTGGTCTGACATGACCTCCCCCTGGTGAAACCATGCTGCCTTGGGTCCTGTAGTCCATTGACATCCAGATGTTCCACCAATCTCTCCTTCAGTAGTTCTTCCATGATCTTCCCCACTACCGAGGTAAAGCTGACTGGTCCGTAGTTCCCCGCTTCCTCTTTGTTCCCACTTTTGTATAAGGGGACTACATCTGCTATCCTCCAGTCTTTGGGTACCTCCCCTGTTTCCAGTGATCGGCTAAACAGGATAGCCAGCCAGAGGTTCAGCCACCACCTCACTTAGTTCTTTAAGGACCCTGGGTGCACCCCATCTGGCCCCGTTGCTTTATCAACTCTTATTACTTCCATTTCCTTCAGGACCCTTTCTCGTGTAAAGGGACTTGTGTCCATTTCTGCACCATTCTCACCCCTTGTACTCCCTTCAGACCCATTACCCTCCTCTTTCTCAGTAAAGACTGAGCAGAAATATCTATTCAATATGTCAGCTTTACTGTTGTCATCCTCCACGCGCCCCCCATCCTCCCCCTTCAGTCTCACTATCCCTCTCTTTGCCTTTCTTTTTTCACTTATGTACCTGTAAAGGGTTTTGTCCCCTCTACCCACTGATTTTGAAATGTGTTCTTCTGTCTGAGCTTTGGCTTCCCTTACTGACCTCCCTTTGCTTCTCCTGGTACTTCTCCGTTTCCCCTTCTGCCTGTGTCTTTTTGTATTGCCTGAATGCAAGCTTTTTGGCTTTCACTTTCTTTGCTACCTCTTTGGAAAACCATAATGGTCTCCTCTTCCTTTTCCTTTTGCTATGATTAACAATATGCTGTGGTTGCCTTGTGATGCAACCAGAAACTCCAGAAAGGCACAATAATAAATACTTTAAATGTGCCAAAAAAAATAGAATGCTGTGGGTAGCGCCCAGCAAGTTAACTAATGTAGCAGAATCACACAAACACCATCTGAATCACAGCACACAATTGAGTCACCCCACCAACATTAGTCGTTGCCTACTTAGAGGTAGAACTCATTTGAGCATAAGCAGGTAATTGGTGTAATGGTGTAGCAAACACATATGTGCAATATGCATAACTGTTTTTTTTTTTTTGAGGGGGGGTTATGGACATAGTCACACACAAAATGGGTTTGATCAAGATCACCAGCCTAGCACAAACTATCTGGTTGAATACAATAAGCACACACCTGGGGTTGTTAGGTGATTTTGAAATTGAAACCAAAATAGCAGGTAGGGCTACCATGGTGGTGTCCAAGCTATGAAACAAAATAAATAAATTAATTTTGTTCATGTTTTTGTTTTCAAATACCAAAGTCCTAACTCAACGGCAAAACAATCACAAACCCACTAACAAAGCTGTTCAAATTATTAAATCACTTCGTAAGTGAAGACAAAAATAAAGGAAAAAATTGTAATAATCTGAATACAAGTCATGCATCATCTCATCTACCAAAAAGAAGAAAAAGTAAAAGAACTGAACCCAGACATCCACAGGTCTGCCAACAAAATGGCAGCAAGCATACACCCATCTGGTAACAAAAGAAAGCCATGCATGCTCACAGCTGCAAGCAAAATGAAGGGATGCAGTCACCCATCTATAAACAAAATGGAGGCATGCATCCACCAATCTGCAAGTCAAAATAGAGGCAATCATACACAAATCTGCAAGCAAAATAGAGGCTTGCATCCATCCTTCTGCAAATCAAAATGGTGGCAATCATACACAAATCTGTAAACAAAATGGAGGCATGCATCCTCAACATCTGAAAACAAAATAGAGGCAATCATACACAAATATACAAACAAAATGTAAGCATGCATGCACTCATTTGCAAATCAAAATGGAGGCAATCATACACAAATCTGCAAGCAAAATGGAGGCTTGCATCCATCCTTCTGCAAATCAAAATGGTGGCAATCATACACAAATCTGTAAACAAAATGGAGGCATGCATCCTCAACATCTGAAAACAAAATAGAGGCAATCATACACAAATATACAAACAAAATGTAAGCATGCATGCACTCATTTGCAAATCAAAATGGAGGCAATCATACACAAATTTGCAAACAAAATGAAGGCGCAAATCCACCCATCTACAAATAAAATGGAGGGATGCATCCACTCACCTGCAAGCAAAATGGAGGCACACATCTAGCCATCTGCAAACAAAATGGAGGCACACTTTCAGCTGTCTGCTGGCCAAAAATTGAGGCACCCACAAAACACACCACAGGGACTCAGTCAGAAACTGCCACCAGACCTAGCTGATGCACACAGATGAAACAGTGCACCCCCCCAACAAAAAAAATAATTGGTAACTACATGGTTTGGCACCAGATTAACAAATACTGTGGGTGCCCTGTGATGCACCAAGACAAAACAGAAGTGGTGCACCCTACTAATAAGGAAGATAGTAAACGCATTGCACAATGCAATAGCCCAACACAACTAACGTCAAGATAGTGCCAGGCAAACCTACCATTCCACCTTAATTTGTGGTTGCCTAATTTCGGCACACCAAACTAACATTCACATCTAATAACGCCATACTTCTCAACTGTACCGCATCACTGGGAACTGTTTCTCATTTTATTCACAGAAGCCCCTTGTTACACATTGAAAGTGTTTGTCCCACATTCAACATCATTATAAAGCAAAAATGCATAGCAGTTCATATGGGAAATATATTATTTATTTAACGGTGAACTTTGTGTAATGCTCCAGAGTTGGGGCATCCCAGTGAAATAAAGTTTAGGGGGCTTTCAAATGCCCCAGGGGTCACTTTTGTTGTGCCCTGGTATAGCGTTAGGCAGGGCTTTTTAGTAAAAATAAATAAATGTTTTTTTTTCTCCCTGCTGCCTGCCTGCTCTATTCCACCACCGCCAGAGCAGGCAGCAGGAGAATAGGCACCCATGCGCCAGGTTCGCTGCCTCTGGCCAGCGTGTGGTGCCTTTCCAAGTCACTGGCATTTGTGTGGCGAGAGCGCGGGGTTCGAGAATCCGAACCCCAAATGCTTTTGGAAATGGGGGTTTTGTCATTTTGAGGAATGGTCGTGCTGGGCTGTGGAGTGGTAGGGCCTGTGGAGAGCAACGGAGACTGGGCTTACCTTAGAGTGCTTGAAGCCGTCCCGTTGGATCTGCCTGGTGCCTCCTCCAGCCAGCGAAGATCCCTGCTGTTCCTTGGTGCTCCTCAGTGTGTGAGATCAAGTCCGACGGGCTGTCCCGAAAGGTAAAAAAAAGAAATTGCCCATTTGCCGCACTTTGGGCTGTGTAGCCCCATCGTTTTCTTATTTTAGCTTCCCCGAGTATTTTAAAAGTTAAGTTCTGGTCCCCCGTCGGCAGCTCTGCCAGCCGCATCACGCCCGTATCTCTGTCAGCCATCTTAGGCCCCCTTACCATCCTCCCAGCCGCCTGCACATTCCCTCCCACTGCCAGCAGACCTCCTGCCTCCCTATCCTCCAGCAGCTCATCAGAGCGTTGAGTCAGCGGCAGCACCTGTGTTGTGCTGTCCGCCTGTAGAAAACAAAGACTGTTTTTTCTTTTTTTTTTTTTAGTTAATTTAAAAGCACACTGAGGGTGTGAAGTAAGCCGACCAAGCGCCGCAGAGGAATCGGGTCATTGGGATCCTGGAATAAATATTAATAAGGATGCGGGGTTTTGAGACACCCACAGGGAGGGGTCAGGACAGTAAGGCCAGTATAGCAGCCTATGAATATTAATAAGGAGGCGGGATTTAGGGTGGTGATTTGCCACTGAATGACAGTAGCTCTCTAAGAGGTATATAGGTTTAAAGGGGCCATTCAATTAAAAGGGCAATCCAGGCCCACAGTGTGAAGCAGGGCTACCAGGCCTGATATAAAGTAGGGCACCAGGCCCAGTTTTGAAAGGGCTAGCAGGCCTACTGAATTAAGGGCACCAGGCCCATTTGTAAAAGGGTTGTCAGGCCCATAGTTAAAGAGGGCACAAGACCTGTGGTATTGGGAGGGCTTTCAGGCCCACAGTAAAGAGGGCACCAGGCCCTGTATTTCAAAGGGCACCAGGCCCACTGTATTAAGGGGCATCAGGCCCGTGGTAATTGTAGGGCATCAGGCCCGAGGTAATGGTAGGGCATTAGGCCTGGGGTAAAGCAGGGTTTCAGGACAGTCCCCAGCCTAGTGGATTAGGGCAAGCCAGCCTAGTGGTAGTGAGGGCAGCCCCAGCCTAGCGGATTAGGGTAACCCAGCCTAGTGGTACTAAGGGTAGCCCTGGCCTAGTGGAGTAGGGCAAGCCTGCCTAGTGGTAGTGAGGGCAGCCCCAGCCTAGTGTAATAGGGCAAGCCAGCCTAGTGGTACTAAGGTAGCCCCGGCCTAGGGGATTAGGGTAGGGCAAAGCCAGCCCAGTGGTACTAAGGGTAGCCCCGGCCTTGCGTATTAGGGCAATCCAGCCTAGCGACAGTAAGTGAGGCATATAGGCCCCATAGTAAATAAGGCATTTAGGCCTTTGGTGTTCCCGGCAATCAACCCAGGGCAAGTGGTACCCTCAGTATAGAGGATAGGGCATCCTTAGCAAAATGTTCAGGGGTAGCCAGATCTTATTCAGGAAGACCCTACATTTAGGAAAAGGGGGTGCATCCAAGGGTGCTCAATTCACAAATACTGTAAAGCTCTGTAACAACTGTACTGTTTATACAACCGTGATTGCTGAAGTATTCGAAAGACTGTGAACTTGCTAAGAAGAACCAAGACTGTATTGTATATGGATTGTGGTCATTTGCCCCTGAGTATCTGAACTATTGCCCCTGGTTATCTGAACTATTGCCCCTGGTTATCTGAACTATTGCTCTAAGTATCTGAACTATTGCCCTGGTTATCTGAACTATTGCTTTAAGTACCCAAACTATTGACCCAAGCATCCGAACTATTGCCTGGAGCATCTGAACTATTGCCCAAAGCATCCAAACTATTGCTCCAAGCACCTGAACAATTGCCCCACCTGTAGCAATTATCCATGAATTTATAATTTGCCTTTCCTCTGCAAATCATCGGATCATTCTGCAGTCCTCTTGGCATTGCAGGAAGGTGCATCTTTCAGCTATATTGTTACTAGTGTATGGGGACAGTCTCAATCTTCTACCACACTGCAGTCCCATAGTGTGGTCTGTAATACTCCGTACTCAGAATCAGTCTCTACCCAGAAGAGGACATCTTCTCAGCATTCTTCACTCAAGTGGGATCATCCATCAGCTCATCTCCTCTAACTGTGTCATCCGCCGAAGTCGAGTCCGTCACCAGTCGTACAAGTCGTACCTGCCGTTTCTTGTTTTCACAACTCAAAGGTATGTCCGCCGAAGCACATCATGACAGCCGTGACAGTGTCATTTCATATGGTTCCTGTTCCAGATGTCCCTATGTTGGTCGCCCTCCTCAGAAGAGTGTGCTCATCCTGGAAAAACCTGGTCTGCGCCCCTGGTCATTCGCCGAAAGTCGAGTCCATCGAAGACCAGTGCGTGACGCGTCCACCGTTTCTTTGTTTTTGTTCTAGTTTCTGATGACAAGATTGCAGAATCAACCATCACCTCTACAGATTCTTCTGGGTCCTGGTCCTGTCAGAGATCCTTCAGAGTTTAGCTGGCCCTTGGAGTGCAGCAGCATCCTTCAGGTCGTGGTAGTCCTCCATTGGATTTGTCGCCACGCAGCTCCCAATTTATCTTTGTCCTTGGTGACCCAGGAAGTGGGTTTTGGCTGAGGAACCCTTTGTTTTCAGTTGGGAATCTGACAGCCCATCAGTGGGTTATTTCAGGAACCAGTTGCTCTGTTCTTTATTCTGGTAGCCTTGGAGAAAGTGGGCTTTGCCGAAGAATCATATGGTCTGTTTAACAAACCTCTCACCACCCAGTGGCCTTGACAAGGTCCCTGGTGAGAATTACGTTAGCATCTATTGTTCCATTTGCTTCCCCTTCGTAGCTACCATTGCAGACTGACAGTGTACACGAAGACACCAAACCTCTGGACTCATGTAAAATCTGGACTTTGGTAGAAGTGTGTAGTGATAGTTTAATCAAATACTGTTCTGAGTCGTGTATGTCGTCCGATCTTCACCTAAGCTTATTGAATTATAGAATAATAATAGAGTTAGATTGGCAGTAGGCTTCAGCCTCTGGTCTATTCTTGTTGTAATAATTTTAGCAGTCATAGATAAAGTATCTGTCTTGTTTATCACCCTATTGTTTGGGTGACTTTTCCTTCCTCTTGTGACTGTGTCTCCCTACCCTCTGGTAAAAAATAAATGCCCTGTGGGCACTGAATCTCTAGGTCAACTCCTGCCTCTCCTTGTCTGGGTAACAGTTATCTTATACACAATCATTAGGACCTTGGTGCCTCATTCATCTCTTTTCACCACCTTTAGAGCAGAGTACCACAGAGCACCACTCTAGACCATCCCAGAGCATCACATTTGTTAACAGAAAGGCACAAATTTCAACAGTGGTCTGAACTTCTGAGTGATAGATTTGATGACGTGTTCCACATTTTGAGGGGCAGTGTTTCACATTTGGGGACTATCTGAGGTATAGTGCTCATACAACTCTTTGGTAGGAAGAAGCATGCATTCAGGAGTGTTGGAGGGTTGTACTGGCAGTGCCCAGGTAAATACAGGAAATATTTTTTTTTTAAACAAAAACCACAATAAATAATGTTTAATAACCCCCAAGAAAAACAATCTTTGTAACAGCATTATGTAAAATGACCATCCCAACATATGAAAAGCACATTTAAAATAAAGCATTGAAAACAAAAAACAAATATCGGTATTGCAAAAAAATAAACATCCTAAGGATTATATACAGGTACCAAACCCTCCATAGTAACCAAATAATACAGTGTGCTAATCCCAGACACTCCACTCAATATTCACCCCTCCCAAAATGTACTGCAACAGAAGCATGTAAAATACAGTCCCAACATAAAAAGCACATTTAAAATAATGCATAGTAACTTGGAAAGTTGATCTATGTGGCACAGGGTCATAATCTCGCATCACACTACAATGCAGCAACTTACCGTGCTGTAAATTCAGTGGATACATTACTGCCACACAGACATACCTCCAAAATAAATTTTGGTGAGATAAACATGTGCTGTTTTTTGTAATCTGTGGGGGGCTCCAATCCTTGCACCCCCACATTATGGGGGGCTGCAACCCCAAGTCCCCCTATTAAAATAATCAACTCTGGGGGGGACTCAATTCAGTGATGGGGAGAAACACTTCGGGGGAGAAAAATAAAGAAACCATACAATGTGGTTTCAAAATAGTCTGAGACCAGGAGTTGAGCCCTGGTCCACAGATGCACGGCAACCTTCTGTACTGCCATGGCAGCTCAGTGAACCACCTCCCAAACAGAGGTCTTCACTTCTTCATTACTCCTCCTCCTCCTCCCCACCCATGCGCGATTGGGTACAAAACCATGCATACACCATATCTGTCTTGCGAGGTTGTGTACCCTATCATGCTAGTGCACTTCTCGATGTATTCTGTAAGATATTCCATGCACAGTTTTCTCTGTGAGAGAGTGACCCAGTAGGGATCTATGTAACCCCCCCATCAGCTTCTTCAAGAAGACCTCTTGGTGAACAGGGACATAAAGAAGTTTAAGGTCCCAAATTCACATTTTAATTCAAACGGTGCCCCTTACACCAAATCCAGAAGGCAAAAAGGGAAATCCATTGAGTGGGTCCATCTGCACTATTAATGAAACCCCCAACGGCTCACTTACATTACCAAAACTAGTAAAAAAAAACAGTATTTTAGGCTGTATGCATAATTGGTATTTACCTGATGCAGTGAGGATAGTGCTGTAACGAGGGTCACACAGGAGGACAAGAGCTCTTCAGGACAAGATAGACAATCACAGGAAAGGGCTAGAAATTACAGGGAATCATCTTTTAAATCCTCCCATGGTTTGCCCCAATCTCACACTGGTGTAAGACCCCAAATGATTTCACAAGCAGCTCCCCTGGACCCCTGCTGTCATGCAAGAACATCTGGTGGTGTGGGACATGAAAGGACCAGAGGAGCAAAGGAGACAGCTTGCAATCATGCTGTGTACTTAAAGAAACAGGGCAATGCACTGTAGTACCCTAAACAAATACAGCAAGTAACCCAGGAACAAAAATACAACACAAATAGCACCAAAGTGCAGCTTATTACAAAAGTTTAGAGGTAACACAAGGGGACATAAATGGTTACATGCAAGACCACATCTTTAGGGCCCCCTGGGAGTGGATAGGAATAAAGGCAGCACAATAAGGAAGTGTGGTAAATGAGAGCAGGACACCAAATTAGTTACAACAATATTTTTTTTGCCAGAAAAGTCTAGTTCAATGACACTGACAGACTATTTCACACACATGGGTAGCCATGTCACAAATTAGTACACAAACTTTCATGTATTTTGAATGATGAGGGAGAATTTTATTAATTTGGAATCATCTGCTTCCTTTAATGTTATCTTATGTATCTCCCCACATAGGCTATTTAAAAAGCTCATATCAGTTACTGTATTATACTCAAAATCCTGCATATGTACTGAATTACAAACTTTAGGATCCATTTGTAACCCCTTTTCATACATGGAGCCAATTACATAAAGCTAAGGCTGAACATTACAGGGCCTGACTTAATAAGTCTTGGGGTCAGGGTAGAAAATTTTGGAACAGTCTAAAAGAGCTCTGTGGGAAAGCTGTGCCCCCCCACAACTCATCTCAAATGGCACTGCTATCACTGACCCCAGACAAATAGCTGACAGCCTGAACTCCTCCTTCACAGACCTCAGCAGTATTCTACCACCCCACTTCTTTGAAGGACAAAGCTTTGAAGTGAAATGTGGGGATGGGGGGAAGAGTGGTTGAGGGTGGTGAATCAAAGAAGTGGGGTGGTAGAATACTGCTGAGGTCTGTGAAGGCCATAGGGAGCTCATGATTTAGCAGTGACTCCCTAGACTTCAAACTCTTGCACCTAGCTCTTGATGAACTTCTTACCCCTCTTACCTCACTTCTTATCTGCTCCCTTTGCCTTAGCCAATTCTCTGCAAAGTGAAAAGCTACCTTAGTTACTCCAACCCACAAAGGAGGTGATCCAACCTCTGCAGGGAACTTCCAGCCCATCCCCATCCTTCCCCCATCTAAGGCCCTGGAGATGATCATTACAGACCAGTTCACCAAACATCTCTCTAAATACAGTCTGCTCTGTCAAGAACAACATGGCTTCTGCAAAGCTCACAGCACCACCTCCACCCCTATTGAATTCTCCTCAGCCATTCACTATGCCCTTGACAAGGGCCACCTGGCTGGTGCAGTCTTCATGGACCTGTCGAAGGCTTTTGACATGGTAAATCACTCTCTCCTCCTAGAAGTCCTCCTTCTTTCACGCCTCTCCCAGAATGCTACCAACTGGTTGGCCCACTATCTAGTAGACAGATCTCAACATGTCAGGATTGGCAGTACACTTTCCTCCAGACTCTCAGTCAGGTCTGGTGTCTCCCAGGTCTCCATTGTTGGACCCCTCCTTTTTAGCATATTTCTAAACACTCTCCCTAGTGCCTGCTTGGGCAAAGTACTACTTTACACTGATGACACTGTTCTTTTTGCCTCCCACTCCGACCCTCTCACACTCCAGGTATCCCTTCAGAAAGCCTTCTCAGATGCAGAATCCTGGTTTACTGAGCACCACGTTGAACTAAATTATAAAAAGACCAAAAGCATGGTATTCTTCCATCACCAGAACAAACACAAAGGCCATCCCCTGTGTATCCTCAATTTCCAGCATTAGCCCCTTGACCAGATCGCTACCTTTAAATACTTTGGGATTACATTGGACACCTCTCTTAACTACTATGAGCACATTCATCTCCTCTCCCTGGCTGTCAATATCAGAATTGGCCTTCCATACAGACACAAGCACTGTTTCACCCCTGAAGCCCTACGTATGGCAGTCTCCTCTTCAATACTCTCACTTATTGACTATGACATCCTGCTCTATGGCACTGCCAACAATTCCTCCCTCCATAGAATTAGAGTTGCTCTGAACAAAACCTGTTGGCTGATCCATTGCTGTGACTGCTACACTCACACATGCACCCTCTATAGTCTCTCTAACCAGCTTAATTTCAACAACAGGCTGCGGTACCAAACCTGCCTCCTCACTAAAAAAATCTCCTTGGTCTTTCACCCCCCTGGACTCTCAGCTCTGTTACTACCAGCCACTTCTCTCAAAGTGATGTGCCTCTCCTCCAAGGTCCCTTTTCTTGCTCCCTAGGGATGTACCTTCCTCTTCCAAAGATCCTTCAAATACACAGCCCCACAGTGGATCAACACCCTTCCCCTGAACATTACCACTGAAAGTAAACTGAATCATTTCAAATCCTGCCTCAGGACACACCTTATATCTACCAGCACCTGTGACTGTTACTAGCTTAGCTGACTGCATGTCTCACCTTGTATACTCTAACCCTGTGGACTCCTATCTTTGCTACCCTTCCTCTCTCCCCTCCCCACCTCCCCACCTATGCCCTACTGACAAGGGCACCACCTCCTGCCTGCTTCCTGTGCCCACCTGCACCCCACCCCTCCTCCCTGCTATGGTTGGTTGTACCCCTCTTTCTTCCCCCCTGGCAAAGGCACTTCCTCCTGCTGTAGCTCTCTACCCTTTGACAGCCACTAGTTTAGTGCTATAACTTATCCAATTTTTTTTTTTACCTGGTAACTACTTTATTGATTTATTCCTATTGTACTCTGTACTCCCTGTGTCCTGCATTCCTACATAATGTTGAAGAATTATGCTTAACCTCTGTATGCAACCAGTGAAGTATTATGTCATGCTGAATCCTGTTACTGTACATTACTGTTCCTTATTGTCTGTATTATGTTCTATGATGTATAACCTGTGTAAAAGAGTCCCTGACTCAAAGGTATGTCTGATTCTTCTCAATAAATAAATAAATAGATAAAGTAGTGCCAGTATATTAGGGTTGAGTGCAAACTTCTATGTTAAACTCAAAACTTTGAATCTTAATAACTTTGGAACCACTCAATGGATTTGCACAAATTTTGGCATGCATAATCTCCAGGGGTAGGTTCCTTGACATGCAGAATTTTGTGCAAATGAGTTGTCTGGATTTTGTGAGATAGAAACTGTCAAAAAATCCTAAATTTACCATTTATCACATTTGTTTGTCCACCTGTATCTCAGAAATGTCTTTATGTTGTGGTCTGAAATTTTCAGGGTAGAACACCCTTTGGTCACAAATGTGCCTTTTGAAGGCTTGGTAAAAAATATTAATCCATTCCAAAGTTATTAAATTTTAACTTTCCCATTACTTACTATGAGAAAATTTATATGTATAATGAAAGTCACCAGGTCGCCCCTGAAAACAGGCGCTTGTGCCTAATGGGCCTTACCCATTTACCAAAGACTAAAATTAAAATAAAATAAAAAGTGAAAGTACTTTTCATACACTGTCATCCAGTTTTGCATACTTTGCACCGTAACAACTTTGCAACCTTTCAATGGATTTGCATGGAATTTGGCATGCCTAGGCTCTGGAGGTAGATCTCTTGATGTGGTAAATTACATGCAAAACCATTGTGAGCTTTTCTCTAAAACTGTGTCTCAAACATCCTTAAACTTGCATGTTTTATTCCCATTTCGCAGTCTTCCAGTTTCACATATTTACACATTTGTAACTTCAGAACCCTTAACCAGATGTGCATGAAAGGTTGCCTGCATAATCTCAGGGGGTATGTCTGTAGATGTGATACATTTCATTTGAGCCTCTTCTGTTATTTATGAGATATTGGCCCAGATATTCAAAACTCTGCCCCTGGGCTAAATTAGCACTGCCCAGTGGACAAACTTAGCCCAGAGCACAAAGCAAGCTATATTCAAAAGGAAATGGCCTGGTGCAAAACCAGCTGAATATAGCAAGCTAAGGAAGCCGGGCAAACAGGCCCAGGAGTGCAGGGCAAAAATTGCCCGGGATTAAGACAGTACTGAATATAGCAGATAAGACAGCACTGAATATAGCAATCAGACAGAGGCAATGCAAACACCTACAGAAACAAATTGTTAGAGGTGTAAGCAGCTGTCCAGGAACACAGGAAAGCAAATTATCCCTGTCAGACACAACTGCAGTACTAGTGAATGGCATGGAATAACCTGGACTCACAAGTGAAATCAGAATACCACAGAACACTGTCAAATCCCAAGTCCCCCCCAAAAAGACACAGGACACAGGAATGTCAAGCATAACAAAGTATAATTCAAAAAGGGAACAGGTAAGGCACAAAGGCAACAGGAACAAATGTACAGAAAAACAAAGCAAAACACAGCAGAACACACTATGCAAAAATGGGGTACAAAACAAACATAAAGACAGAGAAAAGGGAAGGCTTAACAAAGGGACTGAAAACAATGGGGAAAACAACAGTAATAGTGCAAAAAAGACAATCGTGCATAATATTTACAGTGAAATGGGGAAATAATGTGGAAGGGAGAGGGATGTGGACATAGGAAGCAATGGAGGAAAACAGGATGGCAGACATAGGGCTAGGGACAGTGGGCCAGGGACAGGAAGCAGGATAACAAGAATAGGAGGTATGAGTTAGGTGCAGCAGGTGCTGGAAGACATTCATCCAGGATGGCTGCAGCCCATCTTGTTTCAGCAATTAACACAGCCTGCTGTTCTATAAGCGTGTGCTGTTTCCACATCACCCTCCTCAACAGCTCATCCCTGCCTTCAGCCTCTTCTGGATGGGTGGCCCACAGTGATGCCTGATGTGGCCCTGCAGGAGAAAGGGGGGACCATATCAGGACATGACGATGACACAAAGGCACCATGTACCACCACATGGTGGACAACATGCCCCAACAACCATGCCCATGTGCCAGTACAGAACAAACCACAACGCACACTAACATGTGCCTGCAGGGCAAGGCAGTATGTAACAGGCAGCATGCAACACCCCAATGTGCATGGACATGCATAGATGTATGCTGAGAAACCTAACACAGTGGAATCCAGCCAGCACAGTGGCGTGCAGACTGTAACAGTGCAAACAGACAGCCACCCCCCTGAGATGAGAATGACAAGTGGACACTGAATGACATGCACATGGGATGACACATGGGACATGCTGCCCACAGTCACACAGCTATGATACACAACACAGATGACACCCACTAGAGAAGGTGCCACAGCCACAACCAGGTGTGTAACCTGACATATCTGTCCCGTACCCCCCCAACAGTGGCCCACCCTTACTGCTGCCCTGCCACAAGAACTGTAGAGACTCAGCCAAACTGCCACCCACAATGCCATAAAATAGCAGCTGTACAAATGATGCTCAGAAGCCCTGAACAGGTGGGTGACTGACATAAGTGCAGAACAGTGGCAAGTGACACAGAGACTTGACATGCACCACAGAGACCTAATGGCCACAGAGGATAACAACACTGGCAACAGTACAGTAGGGACTGCAGGACAGGTAACCAAGCAGTACACAATCAGGGAAAGTGCCAATGCCCACCCACACCCATTGCCACAACAGAAGGATTAGGAGCCCACACTGGTGAAGTGCATGGCATGGGGCTGTGCCACCACCCAAAGTGGCAGCACCTTGAAGGAGCACATGCAAGAAGACACACACATGTGAAACAGGAACACAGGCCATGGTCCACCATTGGCAGGGCAGCGGTAGGCCAATGATATGCACAGGACAGTGTCATCCTGGTGGCCAAGGCATGGCGAGGCACACACCCCCACTTGTGGGAGCAGCATCTGCCACAGGGTCTGACACCCAGCACACCATGCTACCACAGAACAACCCCTGCAGCACATCTGCATAACCTATGCACAAACACCATGCACTGCAGGGAATGAGGGGCAGCACCCTGTAGGGGACAATGCCCCCACAACACAGCTGGAGCCAACAGGCAGGGGTGTAGCCAGAGAGGTCACATCTGCACACCATGTGGACACACTGCTACCTCTCTCCCCATCGTTAGGGTGAGCTACCCCACCCTGGAGTGTAGCCAGACAATATACAAATGTACACCAGGACTGTGCTTGTTGCCACCAGTGGCATAATAAATACAACTTATGAAACTCATGACAATGGGTGCTGCCCTGCAAGGGTAAATACAAAGCCATGCAATGCTCCCCAAGACACCCACATACCATCCCACAACCTATACAGTTGTATTGTCCATGGGATACAAAGACAGTCATAGTGACCAGTCCTCCTAGCGTAGACCCCAATGAATGAAATCACAGAAAGGTACAACATTGTCTTTGTTAGGTTTCATGGAAAAAGGAAGCAGTTCAAAGCCTATTTTCTACCTCCCCCCCCAGAAATAAAATAGCACACCATGGAGTACCTGCAGGATGCCTGCCTACTCCCATGCCGCAACAGGCACACATGACATGCACAGCCACACAGGCCCATGTGGCACCAAAGGCCCAGAGGCCCCCCAACAGCCCCTGTGCATGTACGCCATGAAGGTCAGACAAGGGCACACAATAACATACCAGTGTCCACACTACAATGGCAATACACTGGTAGGGAGATACAGGCACCACATGACACTGTGGCCCCCTGTTCACCATAGCATGAATAGCCCTGGCAGGCACCAACAACGTGTCCTGCATAGACACTGACACACTATACATGGTACTGTGAATGAGACATGCCATGAGAAGTGTCCCTAGTGGACTATGGACTGCCGGTGTATGGTGCTGCTGATCAGACCGCACTCCATAAAATTCGCACTACTCTGAATAAGGCCTGCAGGTTAATTACTGGAGCACCTAGGATGACACACACCTGTCTACTGTATGTTAAAGCGCTGGTACTTGATCTCGACGAGCGCCTCAAATATCTTACCTGTACCCTTACAAAAAAGACCCTCCTTGGGCTTTCCCCACCAGGATTGACCACCACCATACGCTGCTCTGTCCCACTAGTTCATACTCGGACCTCTGGGAAAACCTCTCTTGTTATCTCTAGAGCTAGGACCTCTCACGGCCAAAGAGCCTTCAGCTTTAGGGCCCCCTCCTGGTTCAACACACTGCCCCCCTCCATCTCTGAAGCTCCAACTATATCGTGCTTCAAAACTTCCTTACATAACCACCTTATTAACACCCGATGCTGTAACTGCCACTAGTCAAAGCCGTACTCAATACTTATGACAAAGCTTATTACTAAGCTGCTAAGGACGACATAACTCTGGTTTGTTTGCATCCATCCTACCTGTACCAGCTTGTTTGTATCTATGTCTTAATTTTACTGTTATACTTATGTGTTGTACTGCTATACTGTGTATTTTGGTTTGTCTTACTGTGACAAGGTACCTTTGTAAATGAGCCTATGGCTCAAAGGTTTTCCATACTGCTGTTTAAATAAAATAAATAAAAATAAAAGTGCAGAACAGTGTTGCCATGGCAGACAGGGCAACAGCAGCAGCAGAAACAGCCAGCACAGCAGGCTGATCCCAGTAATCACCCACCTCCAGGCATGATGATTGGCCTACAGCCATGCACAGACCTGCTGCATCCTGCCATAATGGTGGACATAACAGCAACATGTTGCACATGACAGTACAAGGCAGATAGCAATGCACATGGCAGTAATGGCAACAGTAGACCAGACATAGAGCCAGCCATGTCACAGGCCGCACAGCAGAAGGCAAGGCACTGGAGGCATGGAAGACAAAACAAATGCATGCAGCCAGCATAAGCAGGCCCCACTGATGTAATGGTCATGGGTGCACTGAATGGTGCCACTGGTGTCAAGCATCCAGTGCCCCCCCATCCAGCACATAGTCAGGTGTGAACACTGTAGTCCCATGTGGCTGTACATATTGTAGCCACAATGGCTAAGGGCTCCCTCTAAGTGAGCACCCTGGAATCCAAATGCAACACAGCTAAATCACATCAGGCCTGGATGACCTAGGCGACCGTGCCATGATACCAGACACAGAACTCCAATGCCTGCAGTGACAACACAGACACATAGTAGAAATGCACAATGGCACACAGTACTCACGCAACACACTCCTGTCCCTGTAACTGCTCTCCGCTGTGCGCTGCACCATTGATGGCACCCTCCGCCTGTCCGTGGTGGGCATCTGGTTGGCCTGCCGCTCACCCCTCCTGTGTCCATTGTGGTCTCTGCACTCTGCAGTGGGAAGATGATACAGCAGCATTACTACAATGTCATCCACCATGGTACAATAAAGACCACCCTGGACCCAGGTGGCGTAGCACAACACACACATAACTGGCACACAGGCACAGTGCACCACCCAAGCCATGCCAAGCATGACACAGGTCACTGCAGACCGCACAGTGCATGGCCAATGTGTGCAGGAGTGGAGCCTGACAATGCCATTACCTACACACAAGCTGCAACAGCCGCCCCCCTCCATCATATGTACACAGCCCCTCTGGATGGTACCTCCTCACACACAAGGCAGACTGTAAGCAGAGGAGTCCCCTAACCCATAATGAGGGAACACAAGTATTGAACCCCTCAACAATAGATGTGGACACACAGACATGACCCAGTGGCATACAACAACCCAAAGGCTACAGATAGAATGACAATGATGACAGAAAGGCATACGGGATGTGACATGCACACAGCATGACCGTACACAACCGAGTACAGTGTGTATGCTGCCCACACCCATGAGACTGTGCAGCACAGCAGAGCACCAATGCCATGGAACTGTCACCTGAGCCACTGGCCAGTGTCATGGCACAGACACAGCATTGGTGGTGGAGTGCACCACACCCAGACACATACCTCTCAACAGTACCACATTCCGAGGAACACTCCTCAGTGTACATCAGAGAAGCTCCCTGTACCACATTGTGAGGACTCGATCCACATGCAGTGGACACATATGAAAGCACAGAGCCATAGTAAATGATGCAAACCATATACCATACAATGAATTAACAGACCTCTGGAAAATAACTGCAAACATTGTGACAGTGTTCTGAGCAGCGTAGGTGTAGCTATGTGTAAATGATCCACAGTCGTCCCACTTATGTTGCATTGTAAGAGGCAATGTACCACAAGTGGGTGTGAAATGGTTGGGAGGTTAGCCCAGACAACACACCCAACCACACACTGTGGATATACAAAGTAGGCACAGCTGCACGCAGCCCCCTGGCAGCATGGCAGAACACAGTGGATGTGGCAGGGGGCCAGGTGTCGTGGGTCCATGCCACCACATTAGGTGATATAGGGCAGTGTGCCACCACAGTGCAGGACATTGCAGACAACACTCCCAAGATGCTGCTTCCCCCAGGCCCACACAGTCCACACACACCTGATTGGAGGTCCCCATGGCAGAAGACCAACGTATCGTAGTAGTAGTAAAAGTGTATTTTTGTACAGGTAGCAAATGGTAAAACGCCATTGGGACATAAACCCATGTCTAAGAGTGACCTGTGTCACATATCATTACACAAGGTACACAACAGTAATAGCATGGCAGATTTGTGATGAATCCCACCAGCACAGCAACACAGCCCCCTCGATGGGATGTTAATGGGCCATGGCACACACAAGCACACCACCCAACACACATCCCCACCACCCATTACATCACCGTGGTGAGAGGCATCATATACCTGGCACAGGTACAGTGCCTCCTGAATCATCGCTTCGCATCATTCCAGCAGTGGGTGCTGTCTGCGCCTGATGTCCACACATCAGTGGCGGCACTTCTCCCCATCTCATGGTATTCCCATGAGTGCTGTGAGGTGACGGGCAATTGAAGCCCAGACTTGGCTATGGGGACAGTCACCCTCCTGGACCTCTCCAAACAGGTACCTATGGCGCTGTTGAGTGAGCTGTACAAGGTTGGTCATCTCCACTTCATCCCAATGCCTGTCACGGCCCACCACTGCCCTTTGCCTACATCTCCCAGACATGGCTGACACAAAAGGAGGGAAAGGTATTGCTGTACTGGCAACAGATAGCCCCCACACCCTGACACTCCCAATCAGTTCAGCCTAGCACCATGCAGAACTATGCAATAGCATCACGCTAGCCGGAAGAGTGTGCAATGCGCATGCGTGACCCTGCCATGACCCTGTGCAGATGTACCAGGCATGCACAGTGGCAGTGCACTGACATGGTTAGCGCAGTGCTAAGGCACAATAGAATGGACAGGTTAGCGCGGACTGCCCCAACCTGCACATGCACCGTATCTGCGCTAATCAGCCCTAGCATGGGGCTATTGCAACAGCGCTGCACTAAGCAGAGCCGAGATAGCCCGGCACTATATGGTTTGCCTGATGCTATATGGTTTGCCCAGCGCTAAACACTTTGCCCGGCGATATCATCTGCCATATTCAAACAGCATATGCAAATGATGGTCATTGTGTATGCATGGTGCTAACAAGGAGATTAGCCTATCATTAATGGCCCATTAGCATGCTTAACAGGCTTGTTTGTCCGGCTGTGCTATATAAGGGTTAACAGTGCCCCACCTGTGTTGCTTATCGGTAATACATGTTGTGGGATTACTGCTGCAGTACAGGATCTCACTGGAACACTCACAGAGCCAGCCAGGTATGTACTACATGAGGGATGACACAGAGGTACAATTCCAGGGACATAGCAGTAGGTTTGTGATGTAGTTTATGTTGACTGGGTGCCTAGTGCCAGGCACAACCTGGCCATAGCTCCCAACGTTATGTCCCTCAAATGTGGAACATTGTCTCTCAATATGTGGAACACATGAGCAAAATGTGGAACACGTATTCAGACTTCACCTCAGAGGCCCAGAACACTGTTAAACTATTTGCATTTATATTCAGGAGGTCAGTTAGTAATTGAGCTATATATGTTCTGCATCATTTACTGTGGAATAGTGCCTTACAGTGTTACTACTGAATGCGGGACAGCTCCTCACAATGTGAACAGCGTGCTGTTGTGCCATAACACGGGGACCGTTCCTCGTGTTGTGGTACAGTTGAGAGGTATGGACCTAGGAGAGGGGGATACAGATGACTGCTAACTGACTGTGCCCTGGATGAGGCTGCCTTTCATGAATGTTCTGTGTAGTCATCATGCTGACAACAGTTGGGCATCCCCATGTCATGTGTGTGTGGCTTGATAGCACTGGATGATGGCAGACATCCAGGTCAGGGCTGTAACACATGTCTACTCTGTCTGTTGTATGGTCCAGTCTGCACAATCTGTATGTACTGCCACAGAGGGGTTCTCAGTCCCTGTGACCTCAGGAGCACCAATGTTCGAGGTGACAGAACACAGGTTGTGTATAACTGTGGCATTATGTATGTGATATATTGTATAGATGTAGTATGTCATATGTGTGCAGTGTGTTACTCTGCACTCTGTTCCATACTGACACCGACATGTGATGTCTCAAGTGGTTCGAGACTACTGACACCACTAAGGTACTGTGAGGACGGTAACACTGTGCCAGCAAGCCATGCAGTGCTGCAGCAGTGGTGACATCAGTACTGCAGCAACATCATAATGACAGCACTACTGCAGCAGCACATAGGGGATACTGGATGGGCAACTCTGCAGCACCAGTGTGTTCTGCCACAGAAGGATTCTGAGGCCCGATGACACCGAGAGCACAGCTTGTGAGGTCCATGGGAATCAGAACCCCGACCCAGCAGGGCACACTGGTTGTGCATAGAGCTGCTGTGCCTGTCATATATATTGCTTATTGTAGTGTTTGCTGACTGGGTATGTGCTGTAGACAAATCCTGCCTCTTTCAGCCACAACCCAGGGGGAAGGGGATACAGGTGAATGCCAAATGTCTTTGAAACAGATTACGCTGTTTGTGGTATTCTTGTGAATGGGGGGTACATGGCCATGGCACCGTAGATATTCCCCTACACATTTCGGGATGTGCCATGGGGTCTTTAACATCCACCTGACCTACCACCAGAGCAGGCAGATGGGACCTCGGTCTAACATCTCATCTGACAGACGGCACCTCAGGAGTGCAGCACCCCCCTCATGCTGCACTGCAGTGTCACTTATAGGATATTAACCCAGGAGCCTTGTGTGGGACTAGAACCTGCAGCCGTCTGATCTCCCGGCCACAGGGTGTCTGTGCTACCTGCTGAGCCACTGTCTTTACCTGTGTATTGTACTGTGTGCAATCTATGTGATGTAATAGAGGAGACTGCCTGACGTACAAGTGATAACCATCGTGTAAATGCCTCGAGTGATTGCTAGGACATCAGTAAATCTCGAGTGCACAGCTCAAGAGGCTTACAATTGCCTTAGCAACCACGAGAGGTGATTACACCATGGTTATCACCTGTCCATCAGGCATTGTCAGGAATAGTGGATGGGACTCGTCATGGGAATCCCCTCGCCCCATCACATGTAAGTTGGCCTTACCCCAGTGTTGATGCTGTGGTACAGCCACATGTATGTGTAGGTACTGTACACACAGTATTGGGATACATGGACCAAATGACTGTGGGCCAGCATAGTACCAGTGTTAACCCCTATCAGACATGGATATTGCTAGACTCAGTGTCAGTACACTGTGACAACTGGACTGTTATAGAACTACTGTACTGAGGCTTCCAAGCACATTCCAGGTGTGTAGAATACCGACTAACAGTGGCAGTCTGTCTAGTTAACCCACTGCTAAGACATAGCTGAGATGAGTTCATATGGTCCTGACATCACACCACTGGGATGCCAGGGCTGTAATCTGCTGGATATCAGTGGGTAATCAGGGATACCCATACTTTATAGTCCTGTTCTGCATGGATGATAGGTTGACCCAGACAATGCCAGCCACCAGCCTGTCTGGCAGGACAGGACCTGATTCCAGGTGTAGCAGTACCACATCCACATGTGTGGTTATATCGTCCCTGCCATGCACAGGTTGCTCCTGTATTGCCTGTATGTGACAGGCTATGGTATCTGTGAACTGTCCAACAGTGGAGTATTGGTAATGGCCTTGGGACTACAGCTGATGCCTGACTGGTGCAGTGTGGCTGGGCATGTATGTGGTGGTGCTGGGGGGAGCTGGGTGACCCATTGACCCTCTTAGCTGCCCCTGTGTGGGTAGTGGTGCCCCACCAGCATCATGCACTGTTCAATGCCCATTGCTCAGGCCATGCTTGACTGACTGCATGCTGTGGTGCTGTAGATGGCAATGGGATGTGATCAGCGGTGTGGAGGATGCACTCCGGAGTGGGTCAATAGTCCACTGTGACTGTAGGGTGCATGTACTCCAGTGTGACAACTTCCACAGGTACCCGTGCTGTCACCCATGTCGCTGACTGACATCTACATCACAGACAGCCAACCCCCCACCCCTGTATTGTGCTGTGTTATGTGTGCATGTGGGTCACGGCAGACAGTACTCATGCAGTTAATAGTGTTGGTACACTGCTGTCCTGGCTGCTGACTGTGCACAGCACTGTGCAGTCAAGGGCAGGGGCAGTACCAACGTTGTTGTGGTACAGGGTGTCTACCACCAGGACAGGCCGGTCCATCTACAGTGTGCACATTCAGGCCATTGCATGACATGCATTGACACACATGCTGGGGGTGCAGTACCCCAGTTTTATTGTTGTACAGTACCCACAATCATGCACACATGGTGGATCGCACAGGCTATGTGCACAGCTGTGCCAGGATCACCTATACACACACCATGCCTGTATGTGTGTGCAATGTAGCTGCACTGAGACATGCTCTGGAACATGCAATGCTGCCTAGGCCACACCCCTAGCAGAAAGTGTGTCCCTGTCAGCCATCTAGCCCTGTTGTTGGGAGACAACCCATGCTTCCACAGCATGTGTTCCATGGTGCTGGGTGTGCAGAGGCCCAGCATGGCACTGGATGTGCCGGGGGGGGCACCATGAGTCAGGCATTTACAGCCATGGCTGCACAGTCCCACACATGTGCACATTAGACACTGTTTGTGGCTGTAGGTCTTGTGATTACCTTGCAGTGACCCATGTCCATGCCAACATGTGCAGCCAGGCCACCTCTTACATACCACAGGCAGCAGCATGGGCAGCAAAACTGTATGCTGCACACACACAGCTGGCGTCCACATGTGCTGGCCTGCAGGACTCCACAGCACTGAGGTGCATCGTGCATGTCCTGTTGTTGTTCCTCGGGGGTAAGGGCATGTATAGCAGCTGTGTGTTGCATCATGGCCATATGATACTGTTACAGCTGTGCAATGTTTGTTCACAACTCTGTTTAACCCTTTCCCTGCCTTCTGTCCCACACAGGTGAGACTGCAGGACAGGAGCAGCTCAGGGCCCATAAATTTTCTGGAGATGAGCTGCGTGCCCTGGTACATGTGGTGAAGGACAGGGAGATGGTCCTATGCAGGAACAAGTCGATGGATACCACTGTTCCACTGATGTGGGAGGAGATTGCCACAGCAGAAAACACCGTAGGTGGTCATGGACATAGCACTGATGCCATCTGGAAAAGGTGGAATAACCTGCTGCGCAGGGCGAAGGAGGAGGAGGAGGCACAGTGGATCCAGAACAGGCTGTGGACTGGTGGGGGACCGCAACCACTTGAGCAGTGGGACTGGGACCCATTGATGGCCATAGTAGCCTCTACCCTGCGGCCAGTGGCAGTTGGTGGGGTTGAAGGCAGTGGGTGTAAGCCACCACTTACACCACCCAGAGCAGGTAAGTTTGTGGCATGTATCCACCACTCAGTGGACAGCAACACCACGGGGACAGAGGCACACATCAGTACTGTCATGGTGCATACCTAGGACCCACATGGGTATGTTCCATTGTAAGGGTGGTGTTGCTGCTGCACAGTAGTGGACATCTGCTGGCAGGCACATGTCGTGAGTGCATTTGTGCCATGGTACAGGGGCTCCTAGGGCACAGGCTGCAATTGCATGGGATGCACACTGGAGTCTGCATGGGCATACTGGAGGGCACACATTGCTGGGGGTGCATGAGGCATTGTTGGAAGTGGAGGTGGGGGTAGGTGGGCTGGTCACTGTAGCAGTGACTGACATCAGTCTCTTCCATTTCAGCATTACATGCCCAGCAGGCTATGTCCCAGGTGAGGCCAGGCACAGTTGTATGGGAGGTGGAGGATCTGTACACAGCAGAGGTGTGCCTTTCCACATCAGGCATGGCAGCCACAGCTAGACCAGCACTGGCCATGCCAGTCAGCACTATGTCCGCTCACAGACGTTATGAGGCACTGACATATGCTGCAACATTGGATGAGGAGGATGCAGCCTTCTTGAGTCCCTGAATCCACCTGAGTATGCCCAGTTGGAGGATCTGAGTGGGGAGCAGGTGGTGATCCTGACTGTCACAAGTGACCACGGCACAAAGGATGCAGGGGAGGAGCCCGACATGCCGGTTCTGTGTGCGGCTAGTGACACCAGAGGTTTTGGTGCAGTGAGGGATGGCACTGTGCCTGAATTGGGGACAAAGGGTACTCAGGCATATGACAGCTATCTGTCCACAGCTGCTATTCCCCTGCCTGAACAGTCTTGCCCACTGGACATGTCCCACAGGGCACTAACTGCAGGGCCGGTCCAGCAGCGTGCTTAGTCACCAGTGAGGCCACGGTTGCAGCAGCCAATGCACCACCAGCCACCCCCACAGGTCCCTTCACATCCACAACACACTGCCCAGTGCCAGCCATGACCCCTGCCACAGGTACAGGATGCTGATGCTGCACCTGCACAAGATGGCCAAGGTGCACGGCCCATGCTCCAGGAGGCCTTGGCCTCGCAGCATGCAGCCCAGCAGAACCTGCATGATCTCCGTAGGGAGCTGCAGCATGAGCTGTCACAGCTGCGGGAGACAGTGAGCACTGGTCTTGCCCATGCTGAGCAGCGGTTGGAGGAGAGGATGACCCGTGTTCTCTCCACCATTGAGCGTGCCTTTGGTGGCCTAACTGCTGCTGTGCAGGCCCATGCTGTGGTGCTGCAGGACACTATCACTACAGCACTGTGCACCCAAATGCCAGCGCAGCCATGCCTCACATGGGCAGCAGTGTGGCAGGGGTTCGCGCAGGGTGAGCACAAGCTCCTCAACCCCTATCTCCCGTTCATCCACAGGACATGCACAGCATCGTGGCTGCCCTCCCTCCACTCCTGTGCAGGCCTCAAGGCATGGCCACAGACAGACAGCCCTCTCAGCCTTACCTTAATCCACCCCAACAATGTCCTCAGCACGTAGCAAGCCCAGCAGTTTGCCACATACACAGGGTGTGCATTGTGTGCATGGAGGCAGGCGCAGCTGATGTGCTCCACCACATGCATGCTGTGGCCCTGACTCCTTCACCTGCATGCCTATGCACACAGCCACTTCCCATGTCCCCTGCACAAACACAGTCCTCCATGGCCCTTGTTCACTCCCATGCCACAGCCTCTGCCATCACATATATAGTGCTGTTTCTTGAGCGCACCTGGGTGGTGGCCATACCTCTCACCCTTTGTCCCCGACCATACAACAGTGCCTCTCAGGATGTGTATACTACTGAGCAGAATGTGGACCTCATTCTCACTGCATTCCTCAGCAGCTAACTGACCTGTTACATTGTTTGCTTATCTGTTCAGGCCGTCCTTTTCTTAATTGCCTGTTTTGTTGGCATCGTCACGATGGGGAATATTCTTCAGTAGTACTGAGTGTGGACAGGTCCTCACACTCTGGAATAGGTAGCTGCAGTGATATAACTGTAGTACTGTTCCTCGTACCATGTTACAGTTGAGGGGTATGGTGGCCCACACACATCACACGCACCGCACACATCACAAGCACTGCACCACATCTTATCACCACACTGACAATGTGTACAGCACCTATATATCACACAGATTTCACTGTACTGTATATGCACTACCATTAAATGTACTGTTGACACCATTTTATTTGTCTGTGTTTTCTGTTCTCATCGTCCATCCTGGTTCAGTGTCTCAATGATGCTGCTCCTGTGCTCTATGGTGCTCTATTGCCTGGCAGGCCATGCATGGATCCTGCCGCTCAAGTTGCTCTACTATCCTCCTTACCCCTGGCTCTGGCTCACTTCAGAATGTACTTCAGGTTCATGTGCACGTATCCCATGGTTCAGTGCCGTGTTGTGTAGCATACAACATGCCAGGATGATACAGCATACCTTCTGAGGGCTGTACTGTATGGCACTGCCTGACTGGTCTATGCAATGGTACCGCATCTTGAGCATCCAAAAGACCCTCTCTATGATGTTCCTTGTAGCAGCATGTGCCTCATTGTACCGTTACTCAGCCACTTTTGCTGGCCGAGACACTGGTGTCAGCAGCCAGGGTCGTAGGGGATAGGCACTGTCTCTTGTGGAGATAAATCAGGTCTTAGTGTTGCTGTCCTGCACAGTGCCCACTGCTTCCTACCCCGCCCACGGCTACCCTTGCCTATCCCCACCTCCCCTGTGCTATCACCTTGTTGTAGCTTCCCATACTCACTGACTAGATGCCCACATGGAATCCTGCCCTCCTTAAATGCCCAGCATAGCCGGGACTGGTGCCAGATGAAGGTATCATGGGCACTGCCAGGGTACTGTGCAAAGACATTGCAAATGCACCCTGTCGCATCACACACCACCTGGAAATTAATGGAGTGGAAGCCTTTCCTGTTCACGTACAGATCACTGGTATCACCAGGTGGTGCATGGATGGGGACATGGGTGCAGTCAATGGCACCAAGTACAGCGGGTAGGTACGCAACTGGATGGAATTGCTGCATGGCTGCTGTGCGCTCTGCTGCCATGCTGGGGAATACTATGAACTCACCAGCATGTGGCAGGAAAGCATCAAGGAACTGGGTCAGGAGGTGTGATATGGTGGACTGTGATATCCCAATGGTGTCCCCTGTTGGGCACTGAAATGTCCCAGTAGCTAGGATGCACATCGCTGCTGTCACCTTTTGCTCAACTGACATGGCATGGTTGTGCCTGGTGTTCGGCTGCTGCTTCTCATGCAGGAGTTCACATAGCTGCCTCAACATTCTCCTGTCCAACCTGTACCAGCCAACGATGTGGTCATCAGGCAGGGTTTCAAAGAAGACTCTGGGCCAGTACCATCTGTGTGCAGCGTATCTTCTCCTTCATCTAGGTAATGAGCCTTGATGGGCCTGCTCTCTATCATCCTCCTCCACAGCCTGCTCCATCAGGTGCAGCACTACAGCATTGCTAAAGAAAGCCATTGTGTTACACTTCCTAGTCTGTCCACTCCTTCCTCTGTGGATTGCCCTGGGTTTAGGCCTCTCTTTTATAGGCGGTAGGTAGCACTGCGCTAAGTGCCACGCAATGGTGCATTGCACAGTGCTATATCTCTTAATATCCCATTGCGCCCATATGCAGGTTCCCGCCCCCCCACTTTGCCCCCTTGCATATTAAGTTTTAGCCAGACGCTATTGCTTTTAGCGCGCACTATCTCCCTCTTTGAATATGGCTGTCCCGCGCTAACCCTGTGCTAATCCTGTACAAACAGTTAGCGCGCCGCACTATATTTTGAATATCTGGTCCATTGTGTCTCAATTCAAACAACATTAAACTTACATGTTTTTTCCATTATTCCTAACAGTTTTCCAGTTTTGCATAATTTGTACTTTAATAACTCTGGAGCCTTATCACTTATGTGCATAGCATTTTGCATGCATCATTTCATTGGGTTGGTCTGTTGATGACCTTAATTTCATTTGAATTGCTTATGTGGTTTTGAAGATATTGTGTCTCAAATATCCTTTAATTTACGTGTTTTGCCCAATTTTGCAGTCATCCAGTTTTGCATACTTTGCGCCTTAATAAGTTAGCAACACTTCAAAAGGAAGTGCATGAAACATTATATGCATAATCTCATGGAGTAGTTCTGTTGATGTGGCTAACTTAGTTTGAACTGCTTAATTGCAACATTGTTTGCCAAAAGAACTAGGGTACTGCCGCAGTTTGCGACACTATTTTTCCAGATATGTCTGTTTCTTTGTCACTTTATAACTAAAAAATGGTTTGGGCTTTTGGGCTGAAATTTTCAGGGTACAATGGACTTTCCCCAGAGATGTGCTTTAGCTGGTTTGGTGGAAAATGTTACTGTGCAGTAGAGTTATAACACTTTGAAGTTTCAGAATTTTGCAACAGAGTAGATGATCCAGATGGGGTTGGCAGAATGAGAAGAGATCTGGGTAAACTAGCAAAATGGTCAAAAGAGTGGCAACTGGGGTTTAATGCAAAGAAGTGCAAGATCATGCACATAGGGAAGAGAAACTCTGAAGCCACCTATAGGCTGGGAGGGGAGTTACTGGCAGTCACAAGGGAAGAAAGAGACTTGGGCATCATCATCACCGATGACCTGAAATCATCCAAGCAGACCACTAAAGCAGTAGGTAAGCCTAGGGGGGATGTTGGGGTGTATTAGTAGGGGTATCACAAGTAGGAAAAGGGAGGTAATAATCCCTCTCAACAAGACACGGGTTAGACCCCATCTGGAGTACTGCTTACAGTACTGGAGGTCACACCTTCATAAGGACATTAACCAAATTGAGGCAGTCCAGAGAAGGGCAACCAAAATGTTGCAGGGACTGCATCAGAAAACATATGAGGACAGATTAACAGAGCTCAATATATATATATACCATAGAGCAAAGGAGGAAGAGAGGTGATATGACCAAAACATTCAAACACCTTAAGGGCATTAACAAGGTGAAAGAGTCTAATGTGTTTCAATATAAGAAAAATAGCAGGACAAGAGGACACAGCATGAGATTAGAGGGAGGCCAATTAAGCGGTAATGTGAGGAAGTTCTTTTTCACAGAAAGGGTGGTGGATGCATGGAATGGTCTACCTCAGGAAGTGGTGGATATATAGGCATAAGGGAGCAATACAGATGAGTGTGACTAGATAGGCCATTGAAAGAGTGAAGGCCGATGGCACATTCATAAGGTAGAAAAAGAAATGGGCAGACTGGATGGGGTTTGCGATCCTCATCTGCTGTCAACTTCTATGTTTCTATGAATTTCCATTAGGGTAACATTGTGATGGTTGGGGTACTTTTCAGATGCTATGTCTCGAAAATGTTTCAGGATCCAGTTTCAGTGCTATGGGTAGTTTAGTAGACCTTTAGGTGTACTAAGTTGTTTTGCACATTAATAGACCCTGTTTCAAACTGTTGTTAAATTGTAACAAATGGGGCATATATGGCCTATACTGGGACAATTACAACAAGCATAGATGGGAGCACAGGGCCCAAAGGACCCTGTGCTCCTATCACTCCCATAAACAAATAAGGCTACGCTTATACTTTCTCAAAAAGTAAGGTAATTTATTGCAAAAAACTTTATTAGTGTACCGTTAGGGTTGAAACATAAAAAGTAGGGAAATACAACCTTAGGGATCCCAAGTCTAAGACCCCACACCCACTGTGCACGTAGGAACAGGCATGAGGGGTGTGTTTTGGGGTTGTGAACCCTAATGCTTACCTCATTCTCCTATGCTGTATCCATCATACCTTATTTACTAATGAAATGGGGTGAGCATTAGGATTCTCAACCCCAAAACACACCCTCATGCCTGTTCCTGCATGCACAGTGGGGATGGGGTCTTAGAATGTTGTATTTCCCTACTTTTGATGCTTTGCTCCTAATGGTGCATTAACAAGGTTTTTTGCAATGAATATATTATGGTAGCATGGTAGTGCTACCATAGTTAGGGTTGAGGAGCTATTTCTATGTTAAACCCAAAATTTTGCACCTTAATAACTTTGCAACCATTTGACAGATTTACCTGAAGTTTGGAATACGTGATCAAGAACCATAGGCCTTAGGATCTGCCAAGTTTTGTACCGGTCAGATATACGACTGCGGAGTTATTAAGCGTGATCTGCTCGTGCGTTTACGCTTTTTCTGGAATTCTGCTGTCTCGCCTACAGGTCGCACGGTTTGTGCGACCTGCCCAAAATCTTCAGGGAATGTGTGGCCAGGGTCCCTGATGTGCCTTTCAAAAATTTCATGAAAAATATTAAACGGTTCAAAAGTTATTCAAATACAATTTCCATTATAAGTCAATGGGAAAAGTTAAAAGTTCAACAGTGTCACAAATGCACTTTTTACTGTCGCAAATGGCCCTGTTACTGTCACAAATCCGCCATCTTGTTTTCAGTTAGTGATCAGAAAAATGCTTGGCATTTAAAATTGAGACCCTCCAGCAACCTAATTCTTTTTGCATTCACCTAGTCGGGCCCTGGGGATGCTAGCCATGTCTTTATTTTGGGGTAAAACACCCCAGAAATATGTTTTTCAGATTTCTGGAAAAAGTACTTTCGCAAAATAGTGTCACACTCAAGAAAGTGTCGCAAATTTTTGCGAAAGCTTTCACAAATTGTGACACTACTTTGCGACACTATGCCCAAAATAACAGTAATTCTTGACTTTCAATGAATTAATTATCTTGTGGCCTCCTGCACAGCAACATACTAAACAAGACTGCCCCATGTTCGAACTCATTTTCTCCCGTGTCCTCCTTTTTTCCATATCGCTGAGCTGATGGGAAATGGATCCCAGGAAAGTATGAAGCTTCATTCTTGAAGCCCCAGCTGATTGAAAGCTGTTAGTGAGCCACTAAATGTTCTACTTTTCTCACTTTCTGTCTTCAGGTCTATTGAATGGGCTTACATCTTTAAGAACGAGTGGGATCGCAAGTATGAGTTAATCTTTTCAGAGCTGGGCAAGATATAAAGGATTCGTGTCAAGTGAGGAGACGTTTAATAAACACCCTGCATGACAGCCCGATTTCAGACAGCTTACTATTTAAGCACTGTTTGAAGTGTATGGATGGAGGCGTTTAGGCTGAAATAGTTTCAAAGCGAATGTCTTCTAAGCCCATAATAGACAGGTGAGTCAACCCCCAGAATGACCACATCAGACAGACTCGATGAAAGAATATAGGGGCAGAAGAAAGGTATCAGAGCCTTGAAAAGAAGAAATGCCGCTGCCAAGGTGTGGTGATGGTGTGCCACAGCCTTTTCCTTTTGAGACCCCCAAACACATGCTAATGGAAAGGACTGCGCTTTATCGTGGAAATGTGCTTGTTTTCCCCTCACACGTTCCCTGCTTCCCCTTTACTAATAGCCGCCTACTTTTAAACATACAGTGATCTCTGATTCAGACTCGTATCCTTGCAGCTTTGCCTATGTGTGGGGTCTGTTTGGTCGACCCTTTCTGCAATCTGAAAGTTGAACCACAAATCGTTAATAACGTCTCACCACTGCTGGCGCCAGAACAATACTGGAGCTGCAAAGAACACGGTGCCCAACAATAGCCGGTTTGTTGAGCTTACATAACGCTGCCTAAGTACACAGATCATTAGTAATGTGTAGATGGGAGAGGACAGCAAAGGAGTTCCCATCCATACAGTATGTCCCACCCACCAGGTGTGCAAATCTCACACCAAAAATACACAGAAACTATGAAGTACAATCGGTTCTGAAGTGCCATTATTTAACAGGGTAGCAGCAAAACAATCCAGTTTAATGACGATCAGAGTTTTAGCTATATGAAGAGGCTCACTGAAGTAGATTAGCCTGAAATGACTTGGCACACATGCTAGAGCCACTGTTTATAGTGTCATAGATGTGCAAAAATGCATAGTAAGTTCGGATGGGGTTGCCACCTTTTAAGAAGCCCAAAGTGGGACATTTCTTACTAAAACATGATTTTTCAGGACAGTAGGCAACTTTGACCTATGCAAAAGATTTGTTTTCTCTATATAATCAGCATTGAGGCTGAGTATTGTGGTTTCTTAATTGCGTCTATTGTTCCTTGTCATTTTAAGGTATTTCAGTTAAGGTATTGTAGTTTTCTGCAACATTTAGTGGAAAGCCAGACAATATTTTCTCTACTATAAAATCAGGACACGTAGTATGTTTCGTATTTTTTTGCAGGACACAGCTGCCCAAATCAGGACTGTCCTGCAAAAAGCAGGACAGGTGGTAACCCTAGTTCGGAGGCGGGAATTCCCTGATACTGACGATACATTTTCAGCTATGAAGGGGTACCATCATAACCGTATAACCCTCAACTCCCCAGATTTAGAGGAATTCCTCCCTCTTACATCTGCCACCAGAAAAAAAATTATGCTGCTGTCATAGACAATTAAATCCACATTAAAAACTCTGACTTTAAGGCAGTCGAGGAAACATCCATAACATTCTAGGGTGTTGAATCAAAATTAAAACTCTCACACATAAAATGCACAGCTTCCACGATGACCTGAGCTTTGCATCTCTGTGGTTGATGTGTCCCATATTATGAGAGCCAATTAATGTCCCCGGTTTTCAATGGCAGCGCTCCGTTTCACTGTCACAGGGTTGAGAGGTACAGTATGCAAAATAGGATTTCATGGCTTTACTATCACATAAAATGTTACACACACGTGTTCTTGTGCGACTACCGTGTGGGGTTCCCGACACTGCTTTGCATGCAGATCAAATCGCTTATTTTATTCCTTAGCAATGACAGAATAGAGTAAAAACAAATTCGTTAGCGAAACGGCTGTGATCCTGCCTTGTTCCCTGCACGGTGCCATTTGGGAGGATCTCCAGATGGCACCCGGTCCTACAGTAGAGTTGCCTTCTACGAAGTATGCCCTGCAAGTGGGCTAAATCCATGGATGTGCTTTGGGACAGCCTGTCAGTCTGAGAGAGGTGATCACTTAGTAGAACTGGGTTATCCCCAGCAGGAGGCAAGAGGAAATGCGAGCCGACCTGTCCAAACCCCTCCAGACTGCCAAAGTAGCTCCCGAGCAGCTCAGCTGGTGCCATCAGGTCCCCGCTGTTTAAAATGCCCCAGTACGAAGAGAAGGAAATAAGTTCAGGTCCTAACCAAGCCTGATGGTACAGTCTGCATTTTAACCTTTGTCGGGGAAAAATGCAATAGATTCCCAGCTGCCTTCCCTTTCCAGAGCTCTGTACACAGATAGAGCGCACTGCTTGTGCAAACCTCTAGCCTGTGCTGTTGTGTCTGTGTCCCAAGCAGATTAGCCTCCTGTTTATATATACACCATCTATGCATATAAGCCCTCTTGACATATGCTAATAGACCCCCTTCATACCCACTAAAGATTCTGTTTGAAATTGTAAACCGACTTGCTATCATCACACCTTTCTGATCTTAAATGACCACATATACTCCCCACCCACCCTGAGTTCAATGAAATGCAAAGTGATCCACTGAAACAGACTGGGCAACTTACCTGCAGTTTTTTTTTTTCTTTTGTTTTTCCAGATAAAACGTCTCCCTCTTTCATGCAGGTGCTTCTGAAAGTATATATTTCTGATTTAGTATGTAGAAATTGGCAGATATAAGACCGGTACTGGATTGTTTAATCAAGTGTTGCTGACAGACTTCAGTAAATTAAATGGACAGGTGCAAGAAAAGCTATAAAGCAAGAAGAAGCTGCGTTACCTTGGCTAGACCTGCCCAAAAATATATTAAAAGAAAGCTCATTTGAATCCAGGATCTGACTGTAAGGCATTATCCTGATTTCAAAACGCACACCTCCTTTGGGCCCCACTTTTAGAAATAACCAGCCTGGCTTAATCTTCACAACATTTGTTAAGTTACACACATTGTGTTGCTTTAAACACACTCACACACACACACACACACACACACACACATACTCACTAAAACAAATACCACCAATGGCTTAATCTGGTTCTGTAAGTCAGTTTACATTGTACAGATATTCCCCTTCCCTTACCTCCACTCCACCCCCCCAGACTCGGAAAGGGACTGGTGCTCATGTGCCGCTCCCCTTCACAAACTTTCAACAAAAATATATATATATATATACATATATATATATATATATATATATATATATATATATATATATATATATATATATATTAGTGTTATGGTAGCACGGTAGTGCTACCATAGTTAGGGTTGAGGAGCCATTTCTATGTTAAACCCCAAAATTTTGCACCTTAATAACTTTACAACTGTTTGACGGATTTACCTGAGATTTGGCATACATGATCAAGAACCATAGGCCTTGGCATCTGCCAAGTTTCGTACCAGTCAGATACACGGCTGTGGAGTTATTAAACGTGATTTGCGCGCGCGTTTACGCTTTTTCTGGAATTCTACGGTCATGCGTACAAGTCGCACGGTTTGCACGACTGGCCCAAAATCTTCAGGGAACATGTGGCCAGGGTCCCTGGTGTGCCTTTTGAAGATTTGGTGAAAAAATATTAGACGGTTCAAAAGTTATTCAAAAAACAATTTCCCATTATAAGTCAATGGGAAAAGTTAACAAAAAGTTCAACACTTTCGCAAAGGCATTTTTACTTTCGCAAATGGGCCTGTTACTTTCGCAAATCAGCCATTTTGTTTTCAGTTGGTGATCAGAAAAATGCTTTGCATTTACATTTGGGTCCCTCTAGCAACCTAATTATTTTAGTATTCACCTAGTCGGACCCTGAGGATACTAGCCATGTCTTTATTTTGTGGTAAAACACCCCAGAAATATGTTTTTCAAATTTCTGGAAAAAGTACTTTCGCAAAGTACTTTCGTGCTAACGAAAGTGTTGCAAATTTTTGTGAAAGCTTTCGCAAATTGCGACAGTAGTTTTCTAGTCTGTGGGAAAATGACAGCAATTCTTTGGCACTGCACTGCAAAAAAGTGGTTGGGAGTTTTGGGCTGAAATTTGGAAGGAACACAGCTGACATCTTGCAGATGTGCCTTTCAGTGTTGTATTGAAAAAATAATTACATGGCGGCAAAGTTACGGCACTCCAAAGTTGACGTTCTTTCCCATAGGATAACATTATGGCGCCCCACGCATTACAGGAATCCTTTGGCACCCTGCTGCAAAATAACGGTTTGGTCTTTTTTCCTGAAATTTGGAAGGAAGACAGCCAACAGTGCACAGATGTGCCTTTCAGTGGTTTGGTGAAAAATATTACAGGGAGGCGAAGTTATGGCACTCCGAACGTCTCTTTTTTTCCCATAGGATAACATTACGGCGTTCGCCGCCCCTTTCAGGTCCCATAACTCGGAAACGGTGCAAGATACGGACTTTTCGTGGGAAAAATGCTTAGCCCCACAAAAAACTAGCCAGAACTGTCATAAATCATATGACTTTTAAATTTTTTTCTGTGTCGTACGGTTCCTGAGATATAACCTATTCAGTATTCAAAGTCCTCGTTTTCTGCTCCGATACCCATTATTATGCATACATTCTTTGTACTCACTGTCTTTCTCTATGCAGCTTTTGGGGAGAACCAGCCTATGCGCTTACATTACTGTTACCGTTGCCCTTTCTGCTTGCGGTTCTGTGCCCATTTCACTTACCGTTGACGTCTATGCCACCATGTGCGTTATCCTTTGCGTTTTCATTTGCGCTTGCGTTTCTGTTATTTTTTGCCATTTGTGTCTACAGTACTGTTTGTCCTTCTGTTTCACTTTGCTTCACCATGCCCATTGACCTTTCCTTTTGCAGGTGCCATGTTACTATGTGACAACACATCACGTGGCACACCGTTCCCGTCTATGCCACTGTGTGCGTTACTCTTTCTGTTCTCATTCGTGCTTGCGTTACTTTGTGCGCCACTGTTAGCGCTTCTGTTTGCATTGCTGTTCCTGTTACTATGCCACAAGACATCATGTGGTGGGAGGTCCTGTGCTCCTGCCGCCGCAGTACGTGGCGGGAGTGCGGGGCCTATGTGCGTTATCCTTTGCGTTTTCATTTGCGCTTGCGTTTCTGTTATTTTTGCCATTTGTGTCTACAGTACTGTTTCTCTTTCTGTTTTACTTTGCGTCACCATGCCCATTGACACTTCCGTTTGCAGGCACTATGTTACTATGTGACAACACATCACGTGGCAGACCGTTCCGCTACTACCGTCACTGAGTTACCCTTTCTGTTCTCATTACGCTATGCTACCATGTGCGCCACTGTTAGCGCTTTCTGTTTGCATTGCTGTTCCTGTTACTGGGCCCGGCCCCCACCGCTGCATTACATTCACTATTTCTCGTTATCATTCTCAAAAGAAGGAAATTAGAGGCAAAAAACTCCATTTAATGCATTAGTTAGGGTTGTTCCACAGCGACAAAAGTAAGGAAATTCACTGTTAGGGTTGAAAACCCTAACTCCGAATTCACCCCCCCTCCAGCACCACACACACACAGACACACACACACACACACACACACACACACACACACACACACATATGCAAGTATGGGGGAGGACCAAGTCAACACAACCAATGACAGACATCCAGCAGCAGGTGACAGAAATAACAAACAATTGTCTAAATGTACTACGAGACATCCCCACCTGCCTGACCAGGTACTGCATGCTCAGTGGAGATCAACAGCAAAACTGAGGCAAAACTGAGTACACCAAAAGTACACATCCCTGATTGCAACTGCACACAAGCATTACCACACTTAGTAGTTGCATGGCCTCCTATCGATGCCCACACCACACCACAACTGGTACTGTGCCGTTAGTCAATATAAATGCTGAAGGTGCATGATGACAGTTGTAGAAAGGTTTTAACACTAGTGAATATACATTAATTAAGAGAAGTACATAAATTAATTACAAGACACAAGCATGCTCAAGATAAAAAGTAGTGTTACATTTAGTATGTGATTTACATAGTAGTACATTTACTGCAACTGTTTACTCAAGATAGAGAGGCTGATGTAAACGTATGGAAAAGTGCCTGTTCAAGCGCTAGAAATTCGTACTGCCAGTATCAGATGCATTCTTACTGATGAAGGTGTACTGCTGATGTACATACATAGACCTTCAGTGTATTTCAATACTAAAGATGCAGTAAGTATTCTTTGTAAGAAACAGTGTAATTGCATGGATCAGGCTAAGCAACTTCTAAATATCATAGCACTACTGAACCAACAATGATGTACCTGTATCGGAGATGTCTATAGGATAGATTTTCCTGTAGGCACTTACTGAGTATGTTGTACCTGAGAAAGACAATCTCATTGTATCTGTGATGACTAACTTATTCAAATAGTGATACATTTACTATTGTTGCAATGAGTGATCTATGCCACTTATGGACACAGTGTAATTTTTTTAACAGTTGTTTCATACTCAGGCTGTATGTCTAGTGTTTGAGTTTGCCACACTTCTGTCACTGATGCTATCAAAGTGATAGCTATGTTAATTGTGGTACAACAGGAATCAAGTAGGTATAGTGTAGATATAAACAGAATGTCTTTTAGTATTGATTTAACTCACAATGGGATAAGTGTACTAGGACAGCAGGGGTTATTCTCTATCACTGACTCTGTCAGTTATAATCACACTAAGGTTTCGATGACTATAATAATCAAGTTACACTGTTCATCTTCATGAGTTCATATTCACAGCCATTCTCCAGTAACTAGACAGTGTATGGTGTAACTGGGTGGGACACTGTGTTACAAAGCTGCAGTGCCTAGCAGAGGAGAGTATCTACTCATAAAGACAATTAGCAATAAGGCATGACCAACAGTTATGTTAAATGGTCTGTTAATCACCCTGTAGGGTTTAATTTTGAATGAGGGGCGTCGCAGAAGCCACATGTCGCTAGACAGTGATAAACTGATTATTAACATAATACCTGGGAGTGGCTTATTGCTATCATAATAAAACTGTTTTTTTAAACAACATTAAACCATGTTCATCATATGGTTAGGCTCTACATGTATCTTAATAAAAACTAAACATAAGGCTGTTACAATGTTTACAGTCAATTAGAAAGCTGCATTTCTCAAACCCTTGTTATAATCAGAGATATTATACCTGTACAACTCCTTGGTTTTGCTCAACTCTATTGCTCAGGTGGCCCACCACATGTGGTGGTGTGGTGTGGGACATCGGTAGGTAAGGCCATGCAACTACTAAGTGTGGTAACGCTGTGTGCCGCTGCAATCAGGGATGTGTCGTTTGGTGTATATGGCCTCAGTTTTGCTATTGATCTCTCCACTGCCAGAGCATGCAGTACCTGGTCAGGTGGGTAGAGAATGTCTCATAGTACATTTAGATAATTGTTTGTTATTTCTGTCACCTGCTGCTGGATGTCTGTCATTGGTTGTGTTGGCTTGGTCCTCCTCCATACTTGCATGTGTGTGTGTGTGTGTGTATGTCTACCGCTATTATTATTGTGTGGTGCTGGGGTGGGAGTTAGGGTTTTAGCCTAATAATTCCTCACTTTTTGTCACTGGGGAACAACCCTAACTAATGCATTAAACAGAGTTTTTGCCTTCTAATATATATATATATATATATATATATATATATATATATATATGATATGTCAGTACGAAACAGTATCACACAGTGTGTTTAATTATGACCTAGACAGAAGTCTGAATGCACACTGGACAGAAACACCTGCATCACTTCATGCAGTAAGACTTTGTATTTAATATATATATATTATGGTAGCACGGTAGTGCTACCATAGTTAGGGTTGAGGAGACACGTCTATGTTAAACCCCAAATTTTGCACCTTACTAACTTTGCAACCATTTGACAGATTTACCTGAAATTTGGAATACATGATCACGAACCATAGACCTTGGCATCTGCCAAGTTTCGTACTGGTTGGATATACGGCTGAGGAGTTATTAAGCATGATCTGCGCATGTGTTTACGCTTTTTCTGGAATTCTGCTGTCGCACCTACAGGTCGCACGGTTTCTGTGACCTGCCCGAAATCTTCAGGGAACATGTAGCCAGGGTCCCCAATGTGCCTTTCGAAGATTTCGTGAAAAAATATTAAATGGTTCAAAAGTTATTCAAAAAACAATTTCCCATTATAAGTCAATGGGAAAAGTTAACAAAAAGTTCGACAATGTCGCAAATGCACTTTTTACTGTCGCAAATGGCCCTGTTACTGTCGCAAATCTGCCATCTTGTTTTCAGTTAGTGATCAGAAAAATGCTTGCCATTTAAAATTGAGACCCTCTAGCAACCTAATTCTTTTTGTATTCACCTAGTCGGGCCCTGAGGATGCTAGCCATGTCTTTATTTTGGGTAAAACACCCCAGAAATATGTTTTTCAGATTTCTGGAAAAAGTGCTTTCGCAAAGTAATGTCACACTCACGAAAGTGTTGCAAATTTTTGTGAAAGCTTTCACAAATTGCGACACTATGCCCAAAATAACAGTAATTCTTTGGCACTCCGCTGCAAAAGAACGGTTGGGAGTTTTGGGCTGAAATTTGGAGGGAACTCAGCTGACATCTCTCAGATGTGCCTTTCTGTGTTGTATTGAAAAACTATTACATGGCGGCAAAGTTACGGCACTCCAAAGTTGACAGTTTTTCCCATTGGATAACATTACGGCACCCAACGCATTACAGGAATCCTTTGGCACCCTGCTGCAAAATAACGGTTTGGTCTTTTTTCCTGAAATTTGGAGGGAAGACAGCCCACAGATGTGCCTTTCAGTGGTTTGGTGAAAAAATATTACAGGAGGCAAAGTTATGGCTTCCGAACTTCTGCACTCCCCATGGATAACATTACAGCGTTCGCCGGGCCTTTCAGGGCCCGTATCTCGGAAACGGTGCGAGATACGGACTTTTCATTGGAAAAATGCTTAGCCCCCTAATGGGGAATAAGCATAAAACTAGCTAGGACTGTCGTAAATCATATGACTTTTAAATTTTCTTTCTACGTCATACGGTTCCTGAGATATAACTTATTTAGTATTCTAAGTCCTCATTTTCTGCTCCGATACCCATTATTATGCATACATTCTTTGTACTCACAGGCCCAGATATTCAAACTGCACTCAAAACTAGCACAACAGCAGGTGCAAGCACAAACCAGTTGGGCAAATGCGCAACAGGTGCGATATTCAAACATGGAGCAGAGCAAATTGCGCAAGCAAGCAACATCTGAATATCGCACATACTGCGCCATCGCGCAACCAGGAAGGAGAAGCTGAGCCAAAATGTTGCACTATGGAGCAACATGGGAAGCTCAGCTGAGCATTCCAGAGCTGCCATAGCGCAAGCACAGCCCCCCCCAGAGCAATGGAACTGCACATCCAGGGAGGCAGGCTGGGGCCCACCGCCAGCCATGCCACACATGGGCACAGGAACACACTGCAGAACCCACACCACACCTGCACACCCCAAGAACAGCATCACTGGGGGTGGGACAGATGATCTACCTGCCCATGGGGACAATCCAACAAAGCATAGCAGAGCCATGACACCCCAGCACAACCACTGGCAGGCTGAGATGCCACACAGGGGTTGACAAACCACAGTGCACATCAGCCCCCCACACACAGCACATCCTGCACTGTGACCCCAAGACACCACCCATGTGCAGTGACTGGCACTGCAGGAAACCATGCAGTCCCCCAGTACTGCCAGCCCCATGCAACACAGAAGCCTACAAGCCAGACACACCCTGTGCACCCAGCAGTGGGTGGCAGCAGATGGCAAGACCAACAGAAAGTCACTACCATGCTGGAGATACCTCCCCATGCACACACACACACACACACACACACACCCAGGACCATATCACCCCAGATGGCATGTACACTACTGCAACTGAACAACCATAGCCAGCTGCAAAACAGAGACCAACACAGTATTCATATAAAAATATAAATGTATTATCAAAATGTGTAAAACAATCAACTATAATTATTTACAAGGGGGTACAGGGTACAAGGTAGGGTGGGCAAGGGTTAGGGATGAACAACCTGAGAGGGCAGGCAGGTGGTAGGGATGGGTGAAGTGGGAAGGGTAATCTGGCCTAAGGCCCAGCAGGCTGGTCCTCCTCACCCGGTGCCAGCTGCGCAATGCACCTCCTTCACAGGCCATGTTGCTGGATGTCCCTGAGGATGGCCTGGTTGTCCAGGGACACTTGCGTGCCAGCCCATGTAGCTCCGCTGGCATCCTCCTGAGAACAGCGAGGCCTAGGAAAATGGGAACACAGTCAATGGCTGTGACTGACCACAACCCTGAACACCACCCAACCTGCAAGCCACATAGCCCAATGTCCCACACCTTTGATGGCATGCACCCACCCACAGTGAACATGCACATGGCCATCACAAACAGGCGGCACCAGCTGGAGCACCACCGCCCACCACACACCGCCCACGTTAATCACAGTACAAACTAGGCTGGCAAGTGGCGTGGCAGTGAATGCGATGCCAGTTACACAGCTATGTGCCCAGTGCATGCCTGGACCACCAGTGATGCATACACAGACGTGCTGTGACACTGCACAGTGATGCATGTCACCTGTGTCGTGCCTACATACATGGATACATAGACAGTGTCGGCAGATGAGGGCCTATGGCCCACCCAGTCTGCCCATTTGAGCTGGTAAGTTCACTCTGTTTTCCTATAAGTCTGTTGCACCTTACCCCTGACCTCCAGAAGTCCTGTATGTCTATCCCGTGCATTCTTAAATCCCGTGACCAAGTCAGCCCCCACCACTTCCTCTGGCAGGGTGTTCCACTTGTCCACCACCCGTCCCGTGAAGAAATTCTTTCTCATGTTTCCTCTGAATTGTCCCCCTCCAACTTCATCCCATGCCCTCTAGTCCTGGAACATCTTTTACGCTTAAAAATAGTGTTTTCCTGCACTCTGTTCCCCCCTGTAAGATACTTATATGTCCCCATCATATCCCCCCTCCCTCCCCTCCTCCAGGGAGTACATGTTCATTTCCTTCAACCTGTCTTCATAGGACTTGTGATGCAATCCATGCACCATCCGTGTTGCCCTCCTCGAACCTTCTCTACCCAGTCCATGTCCATATGTAGGTATGGTCTCCAGAACTGTACACTGTACTCCAGGTGGGCCCTCACTAGTGTCTTGTATAGTGGAATTGATGGCCACCCCTTTCCTGCATGGTTGTAGTTGTGCATGGCTGGTGGTCTCCCCCAGCATGCAATAGCATCCATGAAGTAATGATACTCATACTCCTCAAGCAGCTGGGTCTGCCGCTGCTGCTGCTGCTGCTGCTGCTGGGGCAGGACACCCACCGGCACCGGGGCCCTGGCACGGCCCACCTCACCCTCCCCCGCATCCCAGATTCTGGCCTGCGGAGACATATGTTGAGACAAACATCAGTGTGACTCAAAAGCAGAGTGCCCCTGCCCCAGTGAGAGTGCCTGCCCACACAGCCATAACCATCCATCGCACAGCTGCACACACTGACACAGCCAACCGTGTCCGAGCCGGCACCTATGTACAGCCACCCAAGCACACACACTCTCTACAGAGAATGCAGGCATAGATGGTACACTCACCTGGCCTAGGCACCAGGCCTCACCTGGCACGCCGACCCAGCTGCTGCCAAAAGGTCTGGCTCCTTCCGCAGAGGTCACTGTACCGGTGCCGGGCACTGCTCAGCAGACCGGCCCTGGCCCAGTGACCTCCACCAGGTCAGTGGCCACTTGCTGCCACATTACGTATCCTAGGCATGGTGAGGGGGCCTCACCATACAGTGCCTCACAGTGGGGCTCCATCAGGGCCACCAGGTTGGCCACCTCCAGTGGGCTCCAAGTCACTGCCTCCTCCTAGCCATCTCAGCCAGTTTACAGCAGGCAATATGGCGCTCCGCTGCACTGTAACCCCACGGAGATGTTGCACAATAGACCACCAGGCAGCTCAATCGCGCTGTTCGAACACGCCATTACTCACAGGCGCCTGTCACCAGACAGCGCAATAGGGACATACACATGGCATGCGAACCGCGCCAGGGGGCAGAGGACATACACAAGGTCACAGCAATGACGCAAGGCTACGCACAGTGCCATCGGACGTATAGGCATCCTGCATGACTTTCAAGCTGTGTACCAGTGCCACAGTGGACCATCGCGCAGTAGTGCCATAGCGCCATATAGTGCCCAGTGCTGTAGCGCCACTGGCACAATGGTGGCCATGGCCTGAATTGCCGATCACGCTCAACAGGTCTGCAGCATGATAGACGCATGCGTAAGCTGTCTGGGCATGCACAATGCAGTGTAGCATGCAGGCACAAACCTGCGCCATTGGCTCAGCCGGACCTTCCGTATTGCGCAAAGCGCCGTCGCGATATTCAACCGACATGGCAAATCATTCGATCAGCCATTCAAAGGCACAGTGACGTGATTAGCATGTCATTAAAGTTGGCCACTCCTCATTTGCATGTGTTGATGCTAAAAAAAATGACAGTGGGTTGTGCTGGCCAGATTTGGTTACTGCAGGTGAGAGGTGAGTTACATGCTGTGTGATGCTCAGGACAATGCTCATGGGCAGGGGTGCCGGAGTATGATAAAGGCTGAGGGGGCTGAGAATCAAAAGGGCACTTAGAAAGGGACAAAGGGCACTTTTTCTATTAGTATCTGCCATACGGAGATGAAATGTGGGGGGCTTCGCCCCTGGCTGGCACCTATGCTCATGGGGAAATGCTGTAGACTGCACAGTGACAGGTGTCCACTTCCACCCATACAGATCACCATGACTGACCAGAGACGAGGTGAGGGTGAGGACGGCAGGTGAGGAGGCCGAACTTCACAGCTGCAGAGACAGAGGCCATCTTCCAGGCCTACCTGGAGGATGAGCCATTATTGAGTGGACGGAGGGGCACCCCTCAGGAACGTGCAGCTGCATGGGAGGGCAGCTCGGCCACAACCTGCACGGAAGCCACCAGCGCCCCATGCAGGAATGCAAGAAGAAGATGGGACTGACCACAGGAGGCTGAAGGAGAAGGTGGCAGCCTTCAGGGCGGCATGTGCTGGCACTGGTGGGGGCCCACCAGTGGTGTTGCAGCTGACCCCAACAGAGGAGACACTGGTCGTGGCCATGCAGCCGAGTGCCATTGCGGGTGTACCAGACGGAGGATTCCAGACAGGTGGAAGCCCATCACTGCACGGTATGACATGGTGGTGGTGTTGGGGGGCGGTTGTTCACATGCACTCACATGTACTCTCTTTCTGTTACAGATCCTGTTCACCTCAGGAGACGGTGGTGGTGGGTCCAGACAGTGATGCAGACCTGCTGGACGTGGAGGAGGGACCATCCACCTCCGCCACCAGCCAGCAGGCACTGCAGCAGCAGCATGCACGCCTGGGCCAACAACTCTGGTGTCAGTGATACAGGGTGCGGGGGTGCACAGCCTGTGTCTCAGCAGTCTGGCATGCAGGTATGCCAGCATGCTGTGCCTATGGCAGTGTACGTACCTGCACCATTGATGATAGCAGGCCTGCAATGGGCAGTGATGGGTGTGTCCCATGACGGACACACAGTAAGCCAGCACATGCCCTGGGCCTTCCTGGTTCACACCTGAACAGCATGCTGGCACAGTCCCAGGCTGTGCCTGTCAGCACCGGTGAGGCAGCACCGGTGGCTGTGCAGGTGTCTGGCACTGTTACCAGCACGGAGGTGGAACAGGTGGACCTGGGGGCTCAGCAGTTGGAGGGGCAGCAGCAGCAGTCGCACACCAGGTCTGGGGGTACAGTGTCAAGCAGTGGCACATGTCCACCGCCCTTTGATCCACCCATACCTGGTCCTGGTGAACAGCGCCCAACCTCAAGGGGTGCTGTGCACCAGGACCGTCCACACCCTGGGGGTCATGATGCCATTGGGGCACAGTAATCTATTGGACGCCAAGACACCGCCTGCTGCAGGAATCGGTACAGCTGCAGGGTGGGTTGCAAGGTCCATGGAGGCAATTGTTCAGGCTCTGTGGAGCGGCATAGCAGGAGTGTGCTAGGACTGAGCCGAGCTGGTCCTGCGGACGGATGTGACCGCCGCCATTGACAGGCTGACCCAGGCAGTGGTCTCTGTCGCGGACGCATTGAGCACACCGTCAGGTGCCCCGTACCACACACCCCACAGTGCGCCTCACCCCGCTCCCCGCATCGCGGCGACACCAGGCCTGTCGATGCGGGTTCTGCCAGTGGGCATCTGAGCACCCTAAGCGCGTATTGTTTGGCAGGATGCAGAGCCCTGTGCGGGCAAAGTCACAGACGGCGCGGTGGGACCCCCTGGTGGTGCAACAGCACCACCCGATGTGGCCCCTGCCCAGCCTGCCAGTGCTGCTACGGCGAGGGGCAGCCCATGCATCTGTGGTGTCCGTGGGACAGTGCTACCTGACTAGAGCTGTCTCCCAGTGTGGCCCTGTCTGGTGCTGCCCTGTGTGCAATGTGTGTCAGGTGGGCAATGCACTGCTGGGTGCTCTGCTCACCACGCTGACACACGGACCACCTGCACACTCTCCCAACTGCTGTCCACAGGTGTGTGCATGATGATGCCTGCATTGCACTGTCACACCAAGGTGCAAGGGTGCCCAGGTCCTGACACACGTACATGGGACAGTACAGGTGGTGGGGTATCGGTGTGCTGTGTGTTGGCAATGTTGTTTCCACAGTGGTGTGCTTTGCCCATGTATGCTGCCTGGTGTGTGTGTCCATATGAGTGCTCACCCTCCTGATGGTGTGTTGGTATGCCTGGAACCTTCAACCCCCTGACCTTCATGCACGGTGTGTTCCCCTGTGTGCCTGTGGTTTGGCGCATGGACAGTGTTGCCTGCACATGTCCCTGACTTACCTGTGTTGGGCATAGTGCTCTTCTGCAATGGTGTCCCGTGCAGCTGGGCCTGCTGGGTCAGTCGGGGTCCCTCCGTCCTAGGGGGCTGCTCATCACCAACATCACCGCACCACTGGTATCCCCATCGCTGTCCCCCTCTTCACCTGTACAGCTATCCCATGGTCTTTGGCCATGTTGTGCAGGATGCAACAGGCCAGGAATATCCCACAGGCCTTTTGGGGCTGTACTGTAGGGCACCACTGGAGGTGTCTAGGCATCGAAGGCGTGCCTTGAGCATCCCAAACACCCACTTTATGATGTTACGTGTTTAATGTGCCCTCATTGAAGCATAGCGCGCTGGGGTCGTGGGGCACCGGCACGGTGTGAGCAGCCAGGGACAGAGAGGTATCCGCAGTCACCTGTGTGAGATAGTGGAGAGCAGTGTCATGTCAGGTCCATATTGACCATATCCTTGTGTGCCACTAGCATGGCACCTGTGTCATTCCACACTGCCCAGAGTTTGCATTCCATACATGTGTACTCACCCACTAGATGACCCGTGGGGATGTCCCCACTTCGAACTCGATGGCACAGTGCAGACTGGTGCCATATGAAGGCATCATGTGCTCCACCAGGGTGTGTGGCACAAAATATTGATAATGCACCCAGTGGCAAGTCACACCACCTGGCAGTTGACACTGGAAAACCCTTTCGGTTCCGATATGCCTGGCCGTGCTGGGGCCAGGTGGGCGTCGCAATGGCCACATGGGTGCAGTCTATGGCCCCTAGCATGCCAGGCATCACGTGCTACCCTGTGGAACTCCTGCATGTTTGTTGTACGCTCTGCAGCGGTGCTGGGAAATGGATGTACTCTCGCGAGCATGAGGCAGCAGTGCGCTGAGGAATTGGGTGAGGATGCGTGACGTGGCTGACTGTGTAATGCCTGTGGTGTCCCTGTCGGCCTCTGGAAGGTGCCCGTGGTGAGCAGGCACATGCAGGCTGTCACCTTGGTCTCCACAGACAGAGGCTGACTCCGCCGTGAGGGTGCCTGCATCACATCACTGCACAGCTCGCAGAGCCGCTCAGTATTGCCCCTCGTTCAGTGGTACCGCCCACAATCTCGACATCTGTGTACAGCTCAAAGCTGATGCGGCACGACACCGCTTCTGTCGGGGCATACCGGCCGATGGGCCCCTCCCACAGCCACGTCCCCTGCAACATGGTGTCTCACCCCCTCATTACAGCTTCCATATGGAAGCTGGCACTGTCCATCTCCCCGGCTTCTGCCCCCGCTGCTGTTCCTGTGTTACCCCGCTGCCCCACTGCTGCTTCCACTCGCACCGGGCACCCCGCTGGCCTCTCTGTCCTCCTGGACCCATTGTCCCTGTCTGCCCTTCCAGCTTCTGTCTCTCTCTCTGTCTCTGTCTCTCTCCCCCAGTTTGGCCTGCTAATGGTTCTTGCGCCATTCCTTTGAGCCTTTTATTTTGGCTCAATTCACTGCGCAACTTCCGTCGTTACCTCAAGTATTGCGCAGGTTCGAATATCGCATTATGCATTTTATGCGCGGACCTGCCCCTTCAGTTGCACATGCCTTCATTTCCATTGCGCTGTTGCTCAGCATGTTTTTGGTGGCGCAACTGGCCCCTTCTGAATATCGCAGAATGGCGCATTTTGGAGTTGAGCATGGCGCAACCCTTTTGAATATCTGGGCCACTGTCTTTCTCTATGCAGCTTTTGGGGAAAACCAGCCTGTGCCCTTACATTACTGTTACTGTTGCCCTTTACGCTTGTGGTTCTGTACCCGTTTCACTTACCGTTGATGTCTACGGCACCATGTGCGTTATCCTTTGCGTTTTCATTTGCGCTTGTGTTTCTGCTATTTTTTGCCATTTGTGTCTGCAGTACTGTTTGTCTTTCTGTTTCACTTTGCGTCACCATGCCCATTGACATTTCCGTTTGCAGGCACCATGTTACTGTGTGACAACAAATCACGTGGCAGACGATTCCCGTCTACGCCACCGTGTGCGTTACCCTTTCTGTTCTCATTCGCGCTTGCATTACCATGTGCACCACTGTTAGCACTTCTGTTTGCGTTGCTGTTCCTGTGACTGTGCCACAAGACATCACGTGGCAGTCGGGTCCCGCGCTCCTGCCGCTGCATTATATTCACTATTTCTCGTTATCATTCTCAAAAAGAAGGGAAATTAGAGGCAAAAAACTCAGTTTAATGCATTAGTTAGTGTTGTTCCACAGCAACAAAAGTGAGGAATCGGTGTAGGGTTAAAACCCCCTTGGACCCCTGCCCACCCCCAACTGGCATTGGGGTGTGCATTGGATGTGGTCTAACTCTCACCCCATTCTCCTATACTTCTGCTGCTTTACACATGTCATGGGGTGAGAGTTGGGGCTGGATCCCAATGCACCCCAATGCCGGGGTCAAGGGGGTTTCAACCCTAACACACTTTCCTCACTTTGTCGCTGTGGAACAACCCTAACTAATGCATTAAACTGATTTTTTGCCTCTAATATATATATATATATATATATATATATATATATATCTAGATTCATTGCAAAAACTTTGTTAAAGCATCAGTTAGGGTTAAAGTGACAAAAATTGCGAAATGAGATGTTAGGGTTGAGCACCTAACCCCCACCACCCCCCCATCCTCCACAGACCGACAGATGCCAGTGTATGCCATGGGGTCAACAGGCCCAACTCTCACCCTATTCCATGTGTAAACAGGTTGACATGCTAAAATAAAGGAGAATGGAGTGAGAGTTAGGCCTCATGACCCCATGGCACAACCCGGTGTCTGTCGGTCTGTGGAGGATGGGGTTGTTTGGGGGTTCGTGGGGTTTGAGGCTCAGCTCTAACATCTCATTTCCCTGCTTTTGTCACTTTAACCCTAACTGATGCATTAATGAAGTTTTTTTGCAATGGATTTTCTTACGTTTTGAAAAGTGTAATATAACTAGTAAATGGTATGTGTTGGTGGGAGCACGGGGCCCAAAAATCTGCCCATTTGTGCATAATGATATGTGTTTTTGGGAGCGTGGGGCCTCCAGACCCTGCACTCCCATTTACACATTAAATATAGAGCCATACAGCAGCCCTTAGGACAAGAAACACTTTTAACACTAATTTGCCAATATAACAGCAACCATAGCAGCTATGAAAAAGATTCAAGTGTTACTGTAATCATGACAGTGAGACCTCCATGTAAGGTCAACAAAATCTGTATATCATATCATTTCTGAGATACAGGCACCGGAAAACACTGGGTGCCACAATGTTATCCTATGGAAAAAATCTCAACTTCGTAATGGCATATCTATGGAACCAATAAAATATTTTATAGCCAAATAGCATAGGTCACATCTCTTGGACACTCCCTTTATACCCTGCAAATTTCAAGCCAAAAGACAAAAACATTAATTTACAGTGTAATGTACCTGGTAACTGGTATGTGTTGGTGGGAGCCCGGGCCCTCTGGGCCCCACACTCCCACCAAACTGGCCATCTGTGCATAATGATATGTGTCTGTGGGAAAGTGGGCCCTCTGTGTCCTGCGCTCCCACTTACACATAACTACGGAGCCATACAGTAGCCCAATAGGCCTGAAAAGGAATCCTTGTAACACTAATTTGCAAGTATCTCAGTAACCATACAATCTAGGAAAAAAATGTCCACTGTGGGTGTAATCTATGATTTCCAAGCTTGTTTTTACAGCTTGGGTCACCGCAAGCAGTGAAAAATCTGTATCTTTCTTCATTTTAGAGATACTAGCATCAAACATCGCTATGGGTGCCACAATGTTATCCTAAGAGAAAAAGTCTCAACTTCATGATGCCATATATATGGAACCGATTAACTTTTCAACACCTAAATAACATAATTCACACTTCTGGGGATCTCCTTTATATCCTGCAAATTTCAAGTCAAAAGACCAAACCTTTAATTTACAATGCAGTGGGAATGTTTTTAGAAGTTTTAAAGTTCCTAGTTCATGAGCTAGCAGAATCCCAGACTGTAAGGTCAATCCCTGTTCCAGAACTGTCGAAATCGCTGTCCGCATCCTTGACTGTCAGGTTTTGGCCATCTGGTCCCTAAGTGATGGTCAAGGATTTTGCTACCTCATGAAAAAAATTGCTCACAGACGGGGATTTTGTCAGCTCATGAAAGGGGATTCTAAAACCCAATCCTCTTTCACAAGCTGACAAAATCCCAGTTTGTGAGCCGATCCCTTTGTGAGGCAGCAAAATCCTTGACCGTGAATCAATCCTCATCCGCAAGAAGGGCCATCTGTCCCCTATGTGACGGTAAAGGATTTTGCTACCTCACAAAAGGGAAATTGCTTGTGGATGGAGATTTTATCAGCTCGCAGACTGGAATTTTGTCAGCTCACAAAAGAGGATTCAAAAACCCAATCCCCTTTCGCGAGCTGACAGAATCCCAGTCCACAAGCTGATCCCCTTTCATGAGGCAGCAAAATCCTTGACCGTGAGTCAATCCTCTTTTGCAAGAAGGGCCATCTGGTCCCTAAGTGATGGTCAAGGATTTTACTACTTTGCAAAAGGGGATCAGCTCATGGACTGGGATTTTGTCAGCTCGTGAAAGAGGATCAGAAGTGAGTCACAAAATAAGAATTAAAAAATTTTAAATGGCTATTTGTTGGCCACAGCAAAGCAAACCAAAGGTATAAGTTTGTAGAGGGCATCATCCTGAACAAAACCCATACATTTTTGCAGCAAGAAGTCACCCGTGGAGGAAGTTACTACATTTTGTTTGGGGAAAAAATGAAAACAAGATGGCGGCTGGCAAAAGGGGAATTTTTCCTTACAGTCTGGGATTTTTTAAATCTCCTTTTGTGAGTTTACAAAATCCTTGACCATGAGCTCAATCCCCTTTCACAAAAAATACATATAAATCGTGGCATGAACTGAGCATGCTCAGAACCCAACAAATTAAAAATGAAATAACTTTGGAATGGATTAATATTTTTTCACCAAACCAATGCTGGATTGTTCTTTGACCCAAACTCATTCTATGTTCCAAATGTCAGATAAAAACACCAAATGGTGTGGTCACAGCGTGATGGGCAATAAATGTGTCCAAACTGGAAAAAAATGCATTTTCAGAGCTTTGCTGCACAAAAACCATAAGTCTGACCAAAATGTGACTTGGCAAATCAAGAGAGGTACCTTATGAGACCACATACTCCACATTTTGTGCAAATCCGCTGAACGGTTGAAAAGTTATTAACATTCAAAATTTATGTTTTAACATTAAAGTGCCTACTCAACCCTAACTATACTGGTGTAATTGTGCCAGTATAATAAAAATATATACATATATATATATATATATATATATATATATATATATATATATATATATATTCATTGCAAAAACCTCCTTTAATGCATCAGAGTGACTACTATAGTGACAAAATGGGAAATGAGTGCATTAGGGTTTCCACAACTAACACCCAGGGTTCCCACCTACCATTCCACCCCACTACTCCACACCAACAGGTGTTGGGGTGTGCCATGGGGATGTCAGGGTTAACTCTCACCACATTCCAAATGTAAATAAGCTGACATTGTACAGTACAGGAGAATGGGGTGTGAGTTTGCCCTGACAACCCCATGGCTAACCCCAACACATGTTGGTAAGTGGATGGTGGAGAAGTGGGGGTGGAGTGGTAGGTGTGAGAACTCTGGGAGTGGAGCATTAGGGCTGGAAACCCTAACACCTCTTTCCCTACTTTTGTCGCTATAGTATTCACCCTAGCTGATGGAGTTTTTTGCAATGAATTTCCCTTCTTTTTCTGATAATATAATTATATCCTCATTTTGCTGTGGGTGCTCAGGGTCCTTAGGGCCCTGCACTCCCATCCCTCCATCCAGATAGTACAATAGTGTCCATATGTCATGGTGGGAGCTCAAGGTCTGCCATCGCTCCATCAAGATAGTACAACAATGTCCATATGTCATGAGACTCTGTGCTCCCATTCCTGCACAGATGCACATATGTATTTAGCTGTGGAAACACAGGGGTCTATGGCTCCTGCGCTTCCACACATAAAGTTACAAGCAGGTGTAGTGAAATTGCAACAAACATTATAGTGCCTACTCTACCCTAACTGCAGGGGCACGACCGTGCCCCTATAATATATATATATATAGGATACATGATGAGCACGAGTGTGATATGGAAAATATTTTCAATCCTCTAGAGTGACCTCTGAATACTCATGAGTAGCAAAGCCACGAGTGAGGTTTCAGAGGTCACTGTACAAGGCTGAACATAGTTCCCTTATCACACGAGTGCATATCATTTATCCTATTTATATAATGGGGGCCTCATTGATGCAAAATGTACAATTTGCATGGCTTTGCGCGGTTGCACGGCTTTACATGGGTTTAGTGCGGGTTTGTGGGGGTGTAATAAATGGCATTTATTTTAACTCTGCTGATGTCATCAGGATTTATTTCAATGCAGTGAAAATAACTTGTTTTATCTCACTGGAATATGTCTTAACCCCTCTGTATAAATATATATAAATATATATATATATTAGAGGCAAAAAACTCCGTTTAATGCATTGGTTAGGGTTGTTCCACAGCGACAAAAGTGAGGAAATTCACTGTTAGGGTTGAAAACCCTAACTCCGAATTCACCCCCCCCAGCACCACACACATACAGACACACACACACACACACATATGCAAGTATGGGGGAGGACCAAGTCAACACAACCAATGACAGACATCCAGCAGCAGGTGACAGAAATAAACAATTATCTAAATGTACTACGAGACATCTCCACCCACCTGACCAGGTACTGCATGCTCAGTGGAGATCAACAGCAAACTGAGGCCATGTACACCAAACGTACACTCCCTAATTGCAGCTGACACACAATGTACCACACTTAGTAGTTGCATGGCCTTACCTACCGATGCCCCACACCACACCACAACTGGTACTGTGCCGTTAGTCAATATAAATGAAGAAGATGCATGATGACAGTTGTAGAAAGGTTTTAACACTAGTGAGTATACATTAATTAAGAGAAGTACATAAATTAACTGCAAGACACTAGCATGCTCAAGATAAAAGTAGTGTTACATTTAGTATGTGATTTACATAGTAGTACATTTACTGCAACTGTTTACTCAAGATAGAGAGGCTGATATAAACGTATGGAAAAGCATTGCCTGTTCAACACTGTGAAATTCGTACTGCCAGTATCAGATGCATTCTTACTGATGAAGGTGTACTGCTGATGTACATACATAGACCTTCAGTGTGTTTCAATACTAAAGATGCAGTAAGTATTCTTTGTAAGAAACAGTGTAATTGCATGGATCAGGCTAAGCAACTTCTAAATATCATAGCACTACTGAGCCAACAATGACATACCTGTATCGGAGATGTCTATAGGATAGATTTTCCTGTAGGCACTTACTGAGTATGTTGTACCTAGAAAGACAATCTCATTGCATCTGTGATCACTAACTTATTCAAATAGTGATACATTTACTATTGTTGCAATGAGTGATCTATGCCACTTATGGACACAGTGTAATTTTTTTAACAGTTGTTTCATACTCAGGCTGTATGCCTAGTGTTTGGGTTTGCCACACTTCTGTCACTGATGCTATCAAAGTGATAACTATGTGAATTGTGGTACAACAGGAATCAAGTAGGTATAGTGTAATATAAACAGAATGTCTTTTAGTATTGATTTAACTCACAATGGGGTAAGTGTACTAGGACAGCAGGGGTTATTCTCTATCACTGAATCTGTCAGTTATAACCACACTAAGGTTTTGATGACTGTAATAATCAAGTTACACTGTTCATCTTCATGAGTTCATATTCACAGCCATTCTCCAGTAACTAGACAGTGTATGGTGTAACTGGGTGGGACACTGTGTTGCAAAGCTGCTGCAGTGCCTAGCAGAGGGAGAGTATCTACTCATAAAGACAATTAAGCAATAAGGCATGACCAACAGTTATGTTAAATGGTCTGTTAATCACCCTGTAGGGGTTTAATGTTGAATGAGGCATAGCCGAGTGCCACATGTCGCTAGACAGTGATAAACTGACCATTAACATAATACCTGGGAGTGGCTTATTGCTATCATAATAAAACTGTTTTCTTAAACAACATTAAACCATGTTCATCATATGGTTAGGCTCTACATGTATCTTAATAAAAACTAAACAAAATAAGGCCGTTACAATGTTTACAGTCAATTAGAAAGCTGCATTTCTCAAACCCTTGTTATAATCAGAGATATTATACCTATACAATTCCTTGGTTTTGCTCAACTCTGTTGCTCAGGTGGCCCACCACATGTGGTGTGGTCTGGTGTGGGGCATCGGTAGGTAAGGCCATGCAACTACTAAGTGTGGTACGTTGTGTGTAGCTGCAATCAGGGATGTGTACGTTTGGTGTACATGACCTCAGTTTTGCTGTTGATCTCCACTGAGCATGCAGTACCTGGTCAGGCGGTGGGGATGTCTTGAGTACATTTAGACAATTGTTTGTTATTTCTGTCACCTGCTGCTGGATGTCTGTCATTGGTTGTGTTGACTTGGTCCTCCCCATACTTGCATGTGTGTGTGTGTCTGTGTGTGTGTGGTGCTGGGGTGGATTGGAGTTAGGGTTTTCAACCCTAACAGCGAATTTCCTCACTTTTGTCGCTGTGGAACAACCCTAACTAATGCATTAAACAGAGTTTTTTGCCTCTAATTTCCCTTCTTTTTGAGAATGATAATGAGAAATAGTGAATGTAATGCAGCGGCGGGAGCGCGGGGCCCGACCGCCACATGATGTCTTGTGGCATAGTAACAGGAACAGCAACGCAAACAGAAGCGCTAACAGTGGCGCACATGGTAACGCAAGCGCGAATGAGAACAGAAAGGGTAACGCACACGGTGGCATAGACGGGAACGGTGTGCCACGTGATGTGTTGTCACATAGTAACATGGTGCCTGCAAATGGAAATGTCAATGGGCATGGTGATGCAAAGTGAAACAGAAAGAGAAACAGTACTGTAGACACAAATGGCAAAAAATAACAGAAACGCAAGCGCAAATGAAAACACAAAGGATAACGCACATGGTGGCGTAGACGTCATCGGTAAGTGAAACGGGCACGGAACTGCAAGCGGAAAGGGCAACGGTAACAGTAATGTAAGCGCACAGGCTGGTTTTCCCCAAAAGCTTCATAGAGAAAGACAGTGAGTACAAAGAATGTATGCATAATAATGGGTATCGGAGCAGAAAATGAGGACTTGGAATACTAAATAGGTTATATCTCAGGAACTGTACGATGTAGAAAAAAAATTTAAAATTCATACGATTTATGACAGTCCTGGCTAGTATTTTGCTTAGCCCCTAAGCATTTTTCCAATGAAAAGTCAGTATCTCGCACCGTTTCTGAGATACGGGCGCTGAAAGGCGCAGTAAACGCCGTAATGTTATCCTATGGGGAAAAAAGAGATGTTCAGAGCACCATAACTTTGCCTCCCTGTAATATTTTTTCACCAAACCACTGAAAGGCACATCTGTGGGCTGTTGGCTATCTTCCTTCCAAATTTCAGGAAAAAATACCAAACCGTTATTTTGCAGCAGGGTGCCAAAGAATTCCTGTAATGTGTCGGGCGCCGTAATGTTATCCTATGGGAAAAACTGTCAACTTTGGAGTGCTGTAACTTTGCCGCCATGTAATATTTTTTGGATACAATACTGAAAGGCACATCTGTGAGATGTCAGCTGCGTTCCCTTCAAATTTCAACCCAAAACTCCTAACCGTTCTTTTGCAGTGCAGTGCCAAAGAATTGCTGTCATTTTCCCACAGACTAGAAAACTACTGTCGCACTTGGAAAGCTTTCACAAAATTTGAGACACTTTCACGAGCACGTAAAGTATTATGAAAGTACTTTTTCCATAAATTTGAAAAACATATTTCTGGGGTGTTTTACCCAAAATAAAAGACATGGCTAGCATCCTCAGGGTCCGACTAGGTGAATACAAAAAGAATTAGGTTGCTAGAGGGTCTCAAATTTAAATGCCAAGCATTTTCTGATCACCAACTGAAAACAAATGGTGATTTAAAAGTAATAGGCCCATTTATAAAAGCAAAAATGCATTTATGAAAGTGTTGAACTTTTAACTTTTCCCATTGACTTATAATTGGAAATTGTTTTTTGAATAACTTTTGAACCATTTAATATTTATTCACCAAATCTCAAAAGGCACATTGGGGACCCCAGCCGCATATTCCCTGAAGATTTTGGGGGTTCAAGGCGCAAACCGCAAGGACCTGTATCGCAAACCGTAGAATTTGTAGTAAACGCATGCTAAATCATGCTTAATAACTCCGCAGCTGTGTATCTGACTGGTACAAAGCTTGGCAGATGCCAAGGCCTATGGTTCTTGATCGTGTATTCCAAATTTCAGGCAAATCTGTCCAACAGTTGCAAAGTTATTAAGGTGCAAAATTTTGGGGTTTAACATAGAAATGGCTCCTCAACCCTAACTATGGTAGCACTACCGTGCTGCCATAATATATATTAGCGCAGTAGCACCAGTATATTAGGGTTGAGTACACAGTTCCATGTTAAAGCAAAATGTTTGAACTTTAATAAGTTTGGAAGTGTTCAACAGATTTGCACAAAATGTGGCCCACATAATCTGTATGGGTAGGTCTCTTGATGTGCCAAATCTCGCGTGAATCCGTGAAACAGTTGCAAGGTTATCAAAGTTTAAAAATACCTAAATTTACCAAGTTTTTGCTGCTTCTTATTCCATCTGTATCTCAGAAATGGCTTTAGATTGTCATCTGAAATTTTCAGGGTAGAAAGCCTTTGCTTCACAGATGTACCTTGTGAAGGTTTGGTGCAAAAATACTAATCTGTTTAAACATTATTCCATTTTTAATTTTCCTGTTATTTCTTATTTGAAAATGTATATGTCATGCACAAAAGTAATTCTGTGATCACAGGAGCTAGTATTTGTGCACACATAGAGCCTGCTGTAGTTTCACAGAGCTCTGTTGTGTCCACCATCTTGTTTTACCATTAGCGAGAGACAGAAAATATAGAAAACACAGTAAAATAAATGTAATACAAAACAACAAAATCAGAACTTAGCTAAATGCTAAACTTTAGCTACATTCTGCTGTTTTTTTTTTTTTTATTGTGGCCAGAAACACCTTTCTTGGGCACTCGAAAGAGAGGTCAGCTTCTGCCACATTCTCTGTATGAGAACAGCAGGGTTTTCGTGATTTCTGCAGCCACAGCTGGAACTCGTGCTGCTGGCTGCAGAGTCAGCTATACACAGACACACAGACATGTGACGGCAGAGGAAGGCACCACGGCCTATCTAGTCTGCCCAGCATCCTACTTCCCCCCTTCTGTTATGCTTCCACTCTCTTTTCCCAACCCCTTAAATCTATCACAAGCCCTCTTGAACCCCCTCCACCATTTCAGCTGCCACTACCTCCTCCGGCAGCTTGTTCCAGGCCTTCACCACCCTCTCCATGAAAAACTGCCCCATGACATTGCCTCTGTATTGCCCACCTTCCAGTTTGAGGTTATGTCCCCTCGTATTCACTCCCTTCTTCAAGTTGAACAAGCTGTTACCCTCTACCTTATTTGTTCCCTTCAGATACTTAAAGGTCTCAATCATGTCACCCCTCTCCCTTCTAGTCTCTGGAGGGTACAAATTCAGCCTTCTCAATCTTCTCTCATAGGGTACATCCTGCAACCCTCGTACCATTTTGGTTGCCCTTCTCTGCACCCTCTCCATCAGCTCAACATCTCTTTGTAGGTGAGGCCTCCAGAACTGCACCCCATACTCCAGATGTGGCCTAACCATGGTTCTGTATAATGGCATTAGCACCTCCCTCTTCCTGCTATTAAAACCCCTCTCAATGCAGGCCAACATTCCATTTGCCTTTCCCACCGTTCTGCTACACTGGCTACCCACCTTGAGGTCACGCAATACCATAATCCCCAGGCCCCTTTCTGTTTCCTTCTCCTTAATCAACAACCCCCCCCCAAGGGAGTATGTTTCCCTCCTATTCTTCCTCCCCAGGTGCATCAGTGAGCACTTTTGTGTATTAAACTTCAATTTCCAGGTGTCAGACCACCTCTCCAGCCTCTCCTGGTCCCACCTCATGGCTTGCACCCCACTAGGTGAATCCACCCTATTGCAGACCTTTGTATCATCTGCGAACAGGCACACCCATCCCTCCAGACCTTCAGCTAGGTCACTAACATAGATGTTTAAGAGTATTGGTCCTAGCACAGACCCCTGTGGCATCCCACTGGTCAACGCCCGTTCCCTGGAATGAGTCCCATTTACCACCACCGTCTGACTCCTTCCCTTCAACCTGTTTTCCATCCACCTGGTGATCCTGTTGTCCACCCCTAGTCTGTCCAGCTTATGTACCATTCCACCATGCAGAACAGTGTCGAAGGCCTTAGTGAAATCCAGATAGGCCATGCCCACTGCTCCTCCCTGTTCCACTATCTGTGTCACCCCATTGAAAAACTCTATCAGGTTAGTCTGACTGGACCTTCCCTTGGTGAAGCCATGCTGCCTGTCATCCTGCATGCCATTCATCTCCAAGTATTCTATCAACCTGATCTTTAGTAGTGTTTCGATTACCTTACCCACCACCAAGGTAAAACTAATAGGATGGTAGTTTTTGACCTCATCCTTCTGCCCCCCCTTATGTAGTGCAACCACCTCTGCCCTCTTCCAGTCCATTGGCACCACCCCTGTGACAAAGAACAAGTTAAACAGCCTCGCTAGATGCAGCTCCAGTTCATCCTTCACCTCCTTGAGAACCCTTGGGTGTATTCCATCAGGCCCCATTGCCTTATCTACCCTAAGTCTACCCAGCTCTTCCCTTACTCCTTCAGCAGTGAATTCTGCCACAGCCATCTGCCTGTGGTTGTCACCCTTCCCACCCCATCCTGGTCCCCTACCCTCCCTTTCCTCCGTGAAGATTGAGGCAAAACAGCTGTTTAATGCCTCTGCTTTTTCGAAATCCCCTTCCAGTATTGTTCCACTTTCCCCCTTATCCTTCCAATCCCATGCTGTGCCCTCCTCCTTTCTCCAACATACCTAAAGAAGGTTTTGTCCCCCCTCCTTGCCTGCTTCACTATCCTCTCCTCAGTGGCCTCCTTATCTTTTGCCCAGCCTCCTTTCTTTTTTTCCTGTAGGTTTCCCTATCCTCATCCTTTTGTGTCCTCCTGTACCTCTTGAATGCTCTAGTCTTCTCCTTGACCCCTAACGCCACCTCTCTAGTGAACCATAGAGGTCTTTTCTGTCTTCTGTTCTTTCTTACCCTTCTTACATATGAGTCCATGGCTTTAAATACCCCTCTCTTGATGGCTGCCCATAATTCCTCCACCCCCTGCATATTTCCTATCCTCAACATTTCTTCCCCAACTACCTTCCTCATTCCATGAAAGTCAGCCTTTCTGAAGTCCATTACCTTGTTTTGTGTCCTAACCCTCTCCCTGACCGCTCTCACCCTGAACCTGACAGCCCTGTGGACATTGGTGCCAAGCCCTTCCCCCACCTCCACCTCCTCCACACTGTCCCCATTTGTGAGGACCACATCCAACAGGTTTACACCCCTAGTGGGCTCCCTGACCTTTTGTTGCAGGAAGATGCCCTTACTCCTTGTAGAGATTGCTGTCTGGGCCTCCCAGTTGATGTCCAGAAGGTTTAAGTCCCCAACTAGCACAATTTCCCCTTTCTGTGCCATCCTCGCTACTGATTCTACAAAGTGTCTATCCCCTTCCTCCCCCTGCATAGGAGGCCTATAGACTACCCCAACATGCAGGATTTCTCCCTGTCCCCTGTCTAGGGTGACCCACATTATCTCTGTTTCCCCCATCTCATCCTGCCCTTCGATGGCCCCAATCCCTTCCCTGATATATAATGCCACCCCTTCCCCTCCCAATCTTTCTTAAACAACCGATACCCTGGGATCACCATCTCCCAGGTGTAGTGCTCATTCCACCAAGTCTCACTCACTGCTACAATGTCTAGGTTCTCCTCCATCATGGTGGCCCCCAGTTCTCCCATTTTGTTCCCAAGGCTTCTGGCATTTAAAACCAAAGCCCTCCAACATGTAGCCCCATCCCGTCCTTCCCTGCTGCTAACTGTTCCCTTAATGAGTGTTTTGACTTGGTGGGGAGGTTGATAGCTATGAGCCTCCCCTTTTTCCTGGTGTCTAGTGTCACCCCCACCCACTGATCACAGTCCCTTATCATGTAGTGGCACCACACTCTTTATCTTTCTCTGGTGTCTAGTGACACCCCTACCCTCCCATTTATTTATTTTATTACTATTTCTGATACCCGGATGCCCACTCCAGGTGTCAGATGCTCCCCCTGGTTCCTTATTTTTTTCTGACAATGGGGAGCCTAATCCCCATGTCAGTAGTAGTACCCAGTGTGGGACACTTACGAGCCCACTCCCAGTGTCCTGAAATCCTTATTTATTGTTTTGCTGAAAAGAAGAAAACTGTCTCCGATGTCTTTTTTCCTATAACCTGAAAAAAGAAATGTCTTTCATTTTCCTCACCATCCCCACCATCCTCATCCCCATCCCCACCCTCCCACAGAGCACCCACCACCATACACTCTCCCCTTACCCTATACTTACCTCCAGAGGTCATCCATTGTCATCTTCTGTGGACCAGAACATGTCTGCACTCTTTAAAGCCAATTTCCAAACTGAGGAATCAAGGTAAGTGCTGTATAATGTATTTCAGTGGTGTTCTGAACTTAGGTTCATAATTTTGGCATTTTTAGATATTTTTTCACCACATTTTCAACATGGGCTTTTTGGGACCCCACCTCATGAACATTGTCACTGTTGTTTTGTTAATCAGGACTGGAAGGTGATTTTGTGGTCACTGTGCAAAATCACGTTTCAGGACTGAGTAATGAAATGACCATGCTAGTGTTTATGAGGTGGGGTCCCCAAAAGCCCATGCTGAAAATTTGTTGATAAAATTCCTAAAACTAGCCAAGTTCTGAGCATTCATTGAAATGTATCTACACACATGCATAACTTTGGTAATTTTTAATATTTTTACTCCAAATTTTCAACATAGCCATTTTTTCACATCACCTCAAGAACAGTACAGGTGTCATTTTTCACATCCTGTCCAAAATGTGTTTTCACATCTGTGGCATGGAATAGCATTTTGGCATGGATTGGAACATTTTCACCTATGGGTTTTATGAGGTGGGGTCATACTAAGACTATGTTCAAAATTTGGGGTCAAAATATGAAAAAAATGCTGAAGTTATGATCATTCATTGAAATTATGGTACTCCCACTCATAACTTTAGAAATTGAAAATATTTTGGCCCAGATTTTCAACATTGCCTTCTTATTACCCACCCTCATGTATGTCACAGCTGTCATTTTTCAAATCCTGCCCTAAATGTGTTTTCACACCGGTGGTGAGGAATGGCATTGCAGTTGCACAGAATTACATTTTGGGGGATTTGAACATTTTCTCTACCAGGTACACATGCTGGGGTAATAAGATGGCTATGCTAATAATTTGGTCATGCATCTATGGAGAGATGGATGCGCAGGGTCCGAAAGACCCTCCACTTTCTCAATACAATAAGCAAAATCATGAAACATGGGAGCGCAGGGCCCGAAGGGCTCTGAGCTCCCACTGATCCCACAGACAAATAAAGATACAACAAACTATATGAAAAAGTAAGGAAATTCATTGCAAACAACTTTGTTAATGCACCATTAGGGCTGAAGTATCAAAAGCAGGGAAATGCGACCTTAAGGCTTCCAAGTCTAAGACCCCACCCCCACTGTGCATGCAGGAACAGGCATGAGGGGTGTGTTTTGAGGTTGTGAAACATAATGATCACCCCATTCCATGAGTAAGTAAGTAAGGTAAGATGGATACAGCACAGGAGAATGGGGGTGAGCATTCGGGTTCACAACCCCAAAACACACCCCTCATGCCTGTTCCTGCATGCACAGTGGGATGGGGTCTAAGGCTTGGGAACCCTAAGGTCACATTTTCCTACTTTTGATACTTGAACCTAATGGTGCATTAATGAAGTTTGTTGTATATACATATATGCATATATATATATATATATATATATATATATATATATATATATATATATATATATATAAAATATTCATTACAAAAACTTTGTTAATGCATCACTTAGGGTCAAAGCAACAAAAGTATATGGAAAGAGATGTTAGGGTTGGGCCCTAACCTCATCCTTACTACTCCTCACTTTGTTATTATTACTGACAGTCATCAGGGTGTAGTGGGGTCATTAGTCCCAACTTTCACCCCATTCCATGTGTAAACAGGCTGATGTGGTACAGTATGGGAGAATGGGGTGAGAGTTAGGTCTAATGACCGCATTGCACACCCTGATGACTGTTGGTGTGTGGAGGATGGGAGGGGTGTGGTGGTAGGGTGGGGGGATTAGGGACTCAATCGTAACATTGAATTTCTATACTTTTGTCACTTTTACCCTAACTGATGCATTAATTAAGTTTTTTGGAATTAATTTCCTTACTTTTTGAGAAAGTTTAATGTAACTGGTAACTGGTATGTGTTGGTGGGAGTGTGGACCCGCTGGGCCCCGCTCTCCCTTCAAGCTGCCCATTTTTGCATAATGATATGTGCATGTGGGAGTGTGTGCCCTCCAGGCCCTGCATTCCCACTTACACATAACAACAGAACCATTCAGTAGCCCTATAGAGCTGAAAAGGAACCCTTGTGACACTAATTTGCCAATATCTCAGTAACTGTAGCAGGTATGAAAAAAATTCCACTTCAGTTGTAATCATGACTTCGAAACCTCCATGCATGCTTAGTTCACTTAAGGTGTACTAAGTAGCCTGGAGCAAGAAAATTCATATTTTGCATAGTTTTCGAGATGCGAGCACCAAAAGGCACTATGGGCACCGCAATGTTATCCTATGGGAAATTTCTCAACTTCAGAATGTCATAACTATGTAACTGATGCAATTTTTTTACACCAAACCAGCATACATAACATCTGTGGAACACCTACTTTGCACTCTGCAAACTGCAAGCCAAATGTCCTTACCATTTCTTAGCAGTAAACTGGCAAAGTTTTACAAATCCTTGTTTATGAGTTGTCAAAATCCCCATTCATGAGTCGAATCCCCATTCACAAGGTAACAAAATCCCCGTTCATGAGGCAATCCATGTTCATGAGATAGGGCCATCTGGTCTTCATCTTACGAACAGGGATTTTGATAGCTCATGAATGGGGAAAAGCTCTTGAATGGGGAATTTGACAGCTGACGAACAGGGATTCCCTGTTCACGAGATAGGGCCATCTAGTCCTGATCTCATGAACAAGGATTTTGTCACCTCATGAACAAGAATTTCTTACGAACAGGGATTTTGACACCTCATGAATGGGGATTTTGACACCTCATGAACAAAGATTTTTTTTATGATCCTTGTTCGTGAGGTGTCAGAATCCCCATTTGTGAGCCAAATCCCCGTTCGTGAGGTGTCAAAATCCCCATTCGTGAACTGATCCCTATTTGTGAGATATGGCCATCTGGTTCTTATCTCACAAATGGGGATTTTGACAGCTCACGAACGGGGATCGGCTCAAGAATTGGGATTTGGACATCTCAGAAATGGGGATTGGAAGAGAGTCACAAACGGGGATTTTCAAATAAAAAAGCAACCATTTTATTAATAAACAAATGGAAAACAAACACATGGTTTTGCAGAGAGCATCACTCTGAACAAAATCCATCCATTTGTTTTTACAAAATGCATCTGTGGGGCAAGTAACAACATTTTGTTTGGGGCTAAAAGTTAAAACAAGATGGTGCTAACGAATGTGGATTTTCTTTCTCATGAATGAGGATTTAATGAATCCCCATTCATAAGCTGTCAAAATCCCAGCTCGTGAGCCCAAATCCTTGTTTGCAGCTGTGCATCTATCCAAAAGACTGAACTGAGCATGCGCAGAACCCAAATTCTCAAAATTTAGTAACTTTAGATCGGAATACATTTTTTTCACCAAACCAATGCTGGCTTGTTCCTTAGGGTAAGCTCTTACTGCCCTGAAAATGTCAGTCTAAGATACAAAATGGTGTGGGTGCAGGGTGATGAGGAAAATTCAGGAAAAATTTACGAAAAAAAGTGAAAAACACACTTTTTTCCTTATGTGCTGTGCAAAATTTGCATATCTGATTGCAGCAAAACTTGGCACATCAAGAGATCTACACCACAGGACAGTGCATACCAAATTTCATGCAAATCGGTGGAACAGTTGCAAAGTTATTAAAACGCAGAATTTGGGGTTTAACATTAAACTGCTTACTCATCCCTAAATATACGGGCATGACTGTGCCCTTATCATATATATTTACTAGTGACCCCCTTTATCAAACCATTTACAAGCATCTCCCAAATGCTGTAATAACCCAAAAATGAGTTATTATGGCGTTCTGAAAATTTTCTTTCACCAGCACCTTCCTCTCCTGTCATTCAGTTCTACCCCACCACTTCATTGGCTCAAACTCTGGGTGTGAGTGGGCTTAACAATATAACACACATGGCGACTCTGCTTACCAACAACCCGCTATTTATCACCACCCCCTAATCTTTATTCAATTTACTTTTTTATTCTTTATCTGGTTGATCCTGCCGTTTAAATATCAAACAAATATCTGGTTGTTCCCATCACCCATCTGGATCAGGAGTGCAATCCAGGATGGGTCTTACCTGACAGTTTAAAAAGAAAGTCAGTTTGAGACCGGGAATCCAAATTTACAGTGCCAGTGATCTTGCGGTTGCCTTCTGCCATCAATTTCTATAATTCTATGTTCCTATAGATACCTTGCTAAGGACAAGACTAGTGTTAAACTAGCATTCTGACCCTGATTAACTTTTGAACTCTAGCACTGTTAGTGGGTGGCACCAACACTTAATAGCTTAGTAGTTAGACCACCAATGTGAACCAGAATATTATATAGCAGACCTGTGTGCGAATTAAAATCCAGCAGTTCCCTACCACTTTTATACTGATTATGTTATCCTGAACAAGTTCCTTAAGACCACTCTTCTGAACATTTTAGAAATAAATTCTACTTCTTCCCTGTACTCCTTGGGTACATGTACAAGTTTCCACTCAGTGAGCCTGTCATGGACAATTAAAAAATATATATAATTCTTGCTTTTGAAAGGTTTCTAGAGGCTAATTAGGCCAACTTGGTGAACCCTGATTCACAAAATTTGAACTCTAGCATTGGCAGTGGGTGGTATCAGCCCTTATAGATTAGCTGTTTGAGCACTAGTGTGAACCAGAATAATATATAGCAGCCCAGCATGTGAATTAAAATCCAACAGCCACCCACCTCTTGCATACTGTCTGTGTGATCCATAATATGTCCTTTAAGTACCTCCTGTGTTCCTTGAGCAAATGGACACATCTGCAAGCTTCAACTCAGTCAGCCTGTCATGGGCAATTAAAACAATGATTCTTGCTTTGGAAGGACTTGTAGAGGCTGCTTAGGCCAGCTTGGTGACCCCTGATTTAAATTTGAAGTTGAACTTTAGTATTGGCAGTGGGTGGCTCCAAATTTTATAGCTTAGTTGTTAAAGCATTAGTGTGAATCAGAATAATATATAGCAAACTTGTATGTGAATTAAAATCCAACAGCAACCCACTATTTGCATACAGTCTATGTGACCCAGTACAAGTCCCTTAAATACCTCCCTATGCTCCTTGGGAACACCTGTAATATTCAGCTTAGTGGGCCTAGTGGGGCCAATTAAAACAAAAATTCTTGATTGGGAAGGACTCATAGGGGCAAGTTAGGCCAACTTGTTGATCCTGATTTAAATTATGGGTGTGGGCAGGACAGTAGTGTGGTGGGTAGGTAACTGGCTGGATGGCAGGACACAGAGGGTGGTGGTAAATGGCTGTCACTCCACAGAGGGAAGAGTGACCAGTGGGGTACCACAGGGATCAGTGCTGGGACCGGTCCTATTCAACATCTTCATCAGTGACATGGCGCAGGACCTAGAAGACAGAATTTCACTGTTCGCTGATGACACAAAGCTATGTAACAGAGTAGACACACCAGAGGTGTAGACAGAATGAGAAGCGACCTGCAGAAACTTGAAGAATGGTCAGGGGTTTGGCAGCTGAAATTCAATGCAAAGAAGTGCAAGATAATGCATATGGGGCACAATAACCTGGCACAATATATCAGTTGGGGGTGAGGATATAGCATGCCAAGCAGGAAAAGGATCTTGGGGTTATCATCTCTGATGACCTCAAGGTAGGAAACAGTGTGACAAGGCAGCAGGTAAAGCAAATAGGATGCTGGGATGTATAGGCAGGGGCATTACCAGCAGGAAAAGGGAGGTCATAATTCTGCTATACAAGACACTAGTGAGGCCCCACCTGGAGTACAGTGTACAGTTCTGGAGACCATACCTACGTAAGGACATAGACAGGGTAGAGAAGGTTCAGAGGAGGGCAACAAAGTTGGTGCATGGATTGCATCACAAGTCCTATGAAGACAGGTTGAAGGAACTGAACATGTACTCCCTGGAGGAGAGGAGGGAGAGAGCGGATATGATAGAGACATACAAGTATCTTACAGGGAGGAACAGGGTGCAGGAAAACACTATTTTTAAGCGAAAAAGATGTTCCAGGACTAGAGGGCATGGGATGAAGTTGGAGGGAGGATGATTCAGAGGAAACGTGAGGAAGAATTTCTTCACAGAACGGGTGGTGGACAAGTGGAACACCCTGCCAGAGGAAGTGGTGGGGGCTGAAACAATCACGGGATTTAAGAATGCATGGGATAGACATAAAGGAATTATGGAGGTCGGGGTAAGGTACAACAGACTTCTAGGAAAACAAACTGAACTTACAAGCTCAAATGGGCAGACTGGGTGGGCCATAGGCCCTTATCTGCCGACACTGTCTATGTATCTATGTATGTATCTATGTAAATTTGAACTCTAGCTTTGGCAGTTGGTGGCACCAGCCCTTATAGCTTAGTGGTTAGAGTACCAGTGTAAACCAGAATAACATATAGCAAATTTACATGTGAATTGAAATCTGACAGCCATCCACCACTTACATACAGTCTATGTGACTGTGACCCAAAACAAGTGACTCAAGAAAGACTGGCAATCTGAGTACCCAAATACACTGCAAAACAAATGCCAGTGACAAACAAGGTAGTAATAAATGTAAAAGTTTATTCAGTAGTCCAGAAATGAGTACTCCATCAAAAAGTAACTGGGATGTATAGGGAGAGGCATCACCAGTAGAAAACAAAAAGTTGTTATCCCTCTGTACAGACAGTTGGTGAAGCCCTATCTGGAGTACTGCATGCAGTTCTGGAGATCCCATTTCCTCAAAGACATAGACAGGATGGAGGCAGTCCAGAGGAGGGCAACTAAAATGGTGCAGGGTCTGCACCAGAAGCCATATGAAGAGAGACTAAAGGAGCTTAATATGTATACCCTCGAGGAAAGGGGGACATGGTAGAAACCTTTAAGTACCTCAAGGAAATCAATAAAGTCCAAGAGGGTAGCATCTTTCAGAAAAAGAGATGTGCAAGAACAAGGGGCACAATTTGAAGATAGAGGGGGGAAGGCTCAGGGGCAACATGAGGAAGCATTTTGTCACAGAGAGGGTGGTGGAGTCATGGAATGGCCTTCCGGAGGAGATCATGGGGTCAGAATCAGTGGAGGAATTCAAGAATGCATGGGACAAACATAAAGCAATTTTAGTGGGGGTAGGAGGAAGTAGGTTGTTTGTTAAATAGGATCTGCAGCTTATCCAATAGGTACAGAAATGGGCAGACTGGGTTGGCCAAGCAGTCCTTATCTGCCATCAAAGTCTATGTTTCTAAGTTTATTCTTAGACAGAACAACCACTAGTATCTTCCAACCATTTCAAGAAAAAAAACTCTCATATGATACTCTTATAATCCATGAAACTACATTTTAAAAGCTGTAACATTTAAACAGTTAATGCAGTTATCCTATGATGCTACATGCATACACATGTCAACATAATGTGGTAAAAATGATGAGACCTTAAAAATACAGTGAACCATTATATGCTTTTTATATCGATATGAACCTTTTTTTATTTTGATATCTGGTCACTGTGGTGATATATTAATGATACAATTACTTGACTGACTCCCTTAATGGTTTCAAAGTTATCACATTTTAATGAAAATATCTTTTGAGAGGTCTAACTCTGGAACCGTTGGGGCTAGAGACTTAATTTTTTAAATGAAAGCTTGAAGTCCAGCCATTAATAAATGGTGTCATTTATATCTTTATTACGTAACAAAAATAATTACATTATCGATATTAAAAAAGGCAGTTTTCTCTAGCTGTATCAATATACATATTGATATCATGACAGAACCCTTTTTTTGTAAAATAAATATTAGCGATATACTTTGTCCATGACAATAAAGTATATTGATGTACTTTTTTAATATTGATATGGAAAATTGAATGAGGGTTTTAAGAAATGAAAAAAACATTTTTGCAATTTTTCAGAATTTTTGTATTAGTTCCCATAATTTAATTAGTAGCTATATAAGTGTAATATCCATGAACATCTCTCTATATGTAATACCCATAAACATTCATCATAATCCTTAAATCACATGGCTAAAATTTCACTCTCCTCACCAGTAGTACCAATTCTTCCTTGTTTTTGTGAGTTGGAATATAATAATGCTAATACTATTCAGGTATTGCTGTCTAACTCTCAAAATGCTGAAACCTTGACAACTGGAATATGACTGTCTATGGTAGAAAAGCACAGTAGTGCAGAAGCAAGCAAAGTTTAGAAAATCTCCTTATACTCTGGGGCCTCAATTAGCAAGTCACCTGAGAAAACTGCAAAAACAAAAGAATATCAATATTCCTATAATACATACAGTTAAAGTATTTACAGGTGCAACTCACAGCAGAGTTGCTTGATTTGCAACATATAGTATGCACCTCAAATAAATCAATTTCCAAGTAACACTGATAGATCTATTGAATCTAGAGATGCTGACAGTGGTCATGGTGATAACGATGACATGGACATTGTGAATCTAACAGTGACAGTGCAGATACAGTGACAGTGCAGATACAGTGACAGTGCAGATAACATGGAAGAAAGTACTGCTATACTATCAAAAGGAAAAGGGAAAATGTCCAAGGCACAAGCAAAACAAAGTGAAACAAAGTCTGACAGTAGTGATGAGGGCACTGGTGCTGATGCAGAGTGTTCTATAATCATTTTACCAGATGAGCCTGCATCCTCCACTAATATGTCTTCCCCAGCCAAACCCAGTCATTCAACACCTACTAAGCTTGTTACTAGAAGTAGACAGTCCACCTCTTCTGTTTAGAATAAATTTTATATAAACCACAGGGATGTTTACCAAGCAGTATGTGTGCACTGCAACACTTGTGTGGTTCGGGGGAAAAATAAAGTATAATTTTGGAACCACGAAAATGATGTGATATATGCAGATTCACCCTATCTTTATATATGGTTCAAACAATCTAACATTGGTGAATGGAAATCAAGCAGGGCTATCTGTGAACAGGAACATTCTGCTGAAACAGTATGAGATGGCAATAACCAACCAAGGTTGGAAAATATGCTTTTGCCTCAAAATAGTTCTGTAAGGCCCTCTGTTTTACCAGTCAGGACATGTAGTACACCACCAGCCAAGACTAATTTTACCATTGATAAGAGGCAGTTAAAGTTACATGAGGCTTTAGAAAGAAAGTGGAAATTTTCGCAAAACCATTAGATAACAGAGACAATAGTAAAATACTGTAACAAGCATTTGTCAATGCCGACTGTTTGCTTGCTGACATTAGCAGTGGAAGTGCAGGACTTAGACAGATGCAGTTGAACTGATGTCAACTCCACCCTCACCCTACAGAGATGGACAGGCATTGGGGTATGCCTTTGTGTCATTACCCATAACGGTCATGACATTTTCACCTCACCCTACCCTGTAGACACTGGCAAGTGTTGAGGTGTGCCTTGGGGTGTTTGGACTTTACACTCACCTCATTCCATAAAGAAATATGCTGAAATGGGTGCAGTATAGGAGAATGGTATGAACTCTGAGGCCAAAGAGTCCAAGGTGCAAGGTGCACCTCAATGCCTGTCACTGGCTGCAGAGTGGGGGTGGGGGTGGGGATGGAATGGTATGTACATTACTGTCGACAATCCCAAGTCACACCCCTGACACCTGTCATTCCCTGCAGGGTAGGGTGGACACCTGCCAGACCCTACAGGGTAGGGCATTATGGTCAGAAAGCCTAAGGTCCTGGGTGTGTCTTGGTATTTTTACTCTAAGTTTTCAACATGGGCTTTTTGTGACCCCACTGCATGAACAGGGACACTATCAGTTTGTTAGTTGAAAGGTGATTTTGCACAGTGACTATGCCATTTAGCGCCACAGGTGTGAAAACACATTTCCAACATGATGTGAAAAATGACAGCTGTACTGTTCATGAGGAGGTGTAAAAAAAAATGGTAATGTTGAAAATCTGGAGTGAAAATATTAAAAAACTGGTGAAGTCACCTTTGTGCATAGAAGCTATGCAATGCACACCTGTAATGCAATTATTTGGGGGATTTTTTGCACCAGATTTTCAATATAGGCATTTTGGGACCTCCGCTCATGAACAGTGTTACTGTGATTTTCTTAATCTGTCCTGAACACTGATTTCCCACAGCGACTGCGCTATTCTGCGTTGGAAGTGTGAAAACACATTTTAGCCAGGATGTGAAAAATTACAGCTGTACTGTTCATAAGGTGATGTGAAAAAATGCCAATGTTGAAAATCTGGAGTGAAAATATTACAGATTCATGAATTTGCGAGTGTGCATGGAAACTGTGCAATGCACGCTCATAAAACAGTCATGTTTGGGATTTTTTTCACCAAATTTGCAACATAGGCTTTCTGAGAAGCCCACCACATGAACAGTGACACTGACATTTTGTTAATCTGTCCCGAAAGGTGATTCCACGCAGTGACCGTGAAATCACCTTTCGGGACTGAATAACCAAATGACAGTCACTGAATTCATGAGGTAGGGGCCCAAGAACTCCATGTTGAAAATTTGGTGCAAAATTCAAAAAACTGACCAAGATAAGCACCAAAGTTGAAAAAAACCTATTTATGCCATTATACAGCTTACTGGCATTTCTTCAGTTTATGGTTGGCTTTGAATAGTGCAGACATGTTCCCGGTCCACTGAACATTGTCGTGCCAGCCTCCAGAGGTAAGTATGGGATGAGGGAGGTGTGTGGAGAGATGGGGTATGCAGAGGGTGGGCGTGGGTCAGGGACAAGAGAGTCAACGAGGGACCATTTTCTTTTGTTATAGGACTTTTTTAATTTTACATAGACGACATGGGACATTTGCCACGTTGTGGTGGGCTCCCAGCATGGCACCTGAAAATTTTGGGGGGGGCAGTGGAGCCAACGGAGATTGGGCACCCTGTTGGCCATACAGTGTTGGGGGATCATCAGGACTCTGGACTTATGCCCACACTGGGGTGGGCTCCCAGCGTGGCACCTGGAAGTTTGTGTTTTTTTGGGGGGGCCACTGGAGCCAATGGGGATTGGACACCCCCATAGGAGATACAGTGTGCTTGGGGGGAGAGTGTGCATGAGCCGAGGGGGAATGGACACCTCCTCGGCACACAACAAATGGGGACGGAGCATGCAAACACCCACCGCTACCATCAGCGGTGGTGACGTGTGGGTCAATTTGCATGCTGCTGATGGCAGGGCAGTATGCTTATTGCCTACACGTTGCCATCGCTGATTGTAGCAGTAATTTGCTTTCAACTGTATGCCACTGCATTTGAACTGCTGTCATAGACAGCTGGGACATTCATTAGTGCAATGGGGCCGTGCCTGCAAAAACCCTCAGGGCACTGGAAGTGGGGCTACCTCACCTACGAAAACTCGTATGGTGGCACTATGTTTCTTGCACATGTGTGCAAGAAAACATTGCAAAAAATAATTGTTCTTGACATGCAGTTATACTCCATTGTGCAAGATTTGGGTTTCCAGAGGCTTATAGAATACTTAGACCCCAGCTATTTAATGTCAAGTAGAAAATACTTTTCAGTCACTGATGTTCCCAGGATGTATGACTATCTAATACTTAAACTGAGGCATGAACTTTTAGAGGCAGAGGAAAAGGTAATTCACTTTACTACCAACATGTAGACTAGGGCCTAAACCATTGACAATCTTTCTCTTACTACACATTGGGTCAGTTTTGCAGGTAACTCAACATCCTCACATACCACTCAGTCTGCTACCATTCCAGCTGCTACTACCACGGCTATCTATCATAGCAAAAAAATTTATATTCCTGAAAATGGAAGTACTCCATGTATCTTACTTTCAAGACACATTCAGAGCACAGCACATTCAGCAAGAACTTGAAAGACTAGTTAGAGTTTGGGTCACCTCACATAGTTTGAAAGTTGGCTTTTTTTGTTTCTGACAATGGTTCAAATGTAAGAAAAGCACGTCAAGATGGCAATATTGTATATGTACATTGTTTTGCATATTGTTTTAACCTAATAGTATGAAGCTTTCTGCATAATGACCAACAAATGTCAACCACTGTATGCACAGTTCGTGAAGTGTGTGGTCACTTCAGCAACTCTGCTAAAGCTTGTGATATCTTTGCTGATATCCAGAAGAGCAAAGATCTTCCTCACCACCAACTTGTTCAGGATGTACAAACAAGGTGGAATTCAACTTACTTTATGATTGAACAGATCCTTGAACAAAAGATAACTATCATTGAGTACAATAAAACCCTACTTATCCGAACCCCATTTTTATGAAGCTCTCAGTTATCTGAAACCGAGTCTTGTACCCCGAGTGCAACAGGCATTTCCTCCTGACAACTCATAGTAGTTGGTCTGTAATGACAGGATGATTAGTGCTTTCTCACAGCAGGTTGTTAGTACCTCATTAAATTCATTCTAATCCCCTTAACATGCTGCTCACAACTCAGTACTAATTCCCTGTTGTTAGTTGCAATGGAGAAAAGAGCATTCAGAAACTGTGAGCACTGGAGGTCCTGGAAGCAGACAATAAAGAGATTTTTGTTGCTTGGTTGTTCACGGAGGGGATGCCATGGTCACAATTTATTTGCTTGTAAAACAGCAAGCCTGACAGTTGTTTAGTACAGGGCAGAAAGGAAAGTTTATAATGCAGTTGAGACTGTTGAGACAGGAAGCCCATGTCATGGACACAAACAAAGCAAGGAACATCTCTCTGTGGCAAGGTAACACTGCGAATTTATAATGCCACCTATAATATTGCTTACTCTATGTACAGTATGTATGGCCAGTTGAGGCTCTAAATAGGGCAATAGCAGTGAAAAATCTCCCACAGCAGTAGCTGTTCGCATCTTTCAAAATGCTGTAGATACACATTATATCTTGTGCAGGTTTGTTTTTTTATGTGAAAGTCATTGTCATTCTGTAGGTACTGTAGTTGTGGACTGCGTGAATAACTTTCCACCTTGTTTTACTGTACTTATGGTGAAACTATTTTAAAAAGGCTAGTTTGTTTACTGATGTCACTGATAATACGGACACTGCTTAATATTATTGAAATGCAGAGCTTTATGTCATATACTGTATGTACTTTCAGTGAAAGCTGCTCTAGTCTGCTATAGAAAAGTTTGATTCCTACTTATCCAAAGCCCCACTTATCTGAATGTTTTTCTAGTCCCCCACTGCATTTGGATAAGCTGGGTTTTACTGTATATTATGTACAATGATATTGGAGAGGGGACTGTACTTCATTCTACTCAATGGTTTCTGCCGGAGCACTTGTTTCACATTCTGAAACCATTTATGAATGCTACAAAAGAGGTCAGTGCAGAAAAGACATCCTTTACTCAAATTATTCCACTCATTTTAGTTCTCAAAAAAATCTTGAAAATTGAAGAACAACTTAGATATGAACCAATATCTAGTCAATAACATGCTTACCAGGCTAAGCTAAGCTAAGCAATAATGACAAATTATCAGCCATGGCATAGAGCAAAGAATATATCTTAGCAACATTGCTAGATCTATGTTTCCAGAACAGACACCTTCCCAATGTTGCTTACCAGGATATGGAGGAGTTGGACTACAGGCCACGTTTGATTGATGTAGTGGATGAGGTTTTATTAGGAAGCATTACTACAATGACACCATCTCAAACTCAGCAGACTGCACCAAAAAACAGTACAGAAGCAGACAGTGAGGAGGATGTCATTTGGTGCAAGCTGCCCATGGGGTCTATGGTTCTGTAGCCACAGGTACTCATGTACTTTGTATGACACACACATATAGGTGTGACTGCAGAAGGACAGGCTACTGCACTTGCGTCATCCTGATGTTGACTGTCTGTGGTTGCTTGTGTGGTCTTGTCCTTTTGCTATTGGGGGGAGAGTTAGGGTTGGAAACCCTAATGCCACATATCCCTACTTTTGTGGCATTAAGTTGAACCCTATCTGGTGCATTATCGCAGTTTTTTTGCAAATACTTTCCCTTCTTTTTGACACAACAAATTAGTTATGTTGCCGTATTGGTCTTTGTGACAAAAGATCGAGAAAAAAAGAGATGATGTGATACTTTTTATTGGACCAGCATAGATGTTGCAAAAGAAAATTGGTGCTTGAGCTTTCAGATTACATAGAATCCTTCATCAGAAAAATAACAGTTGGTTTGAAAGTCTTTAAGAAAGTGTATTCTTCCTAATCAACTGTTATTTTTCTGATGAAGGATTCTATGTAATCTGAAAGCTCAAGCACCTATTTTCTTCTGAAACATCTATGCTGGTCCAATAAAAGGTATCAGATCATCTCCTTTTTCCCCCCTGGTTTTTGAGACAGCGGAATCACATCCTCATTTACATAGGAGCCCATGGGACCATGAACACATTAAGGTGGGAAGGGCTCTCTGGAAAGGGAAGAGTCCATCTGCCTATGGAAGTACAGTGCCCCTCTGGTCAGTGCAGTAACCAGATCTTTACAAAATAACTGGCAACAGCATGTTACAAATAAGCAATTTGTTTTAGCACAAAAGAGATGATAGAAATGATCTTGCTAGCCACACAAAAGCAATCATCCGAAATTATCAGAAGGAGCATGTGATGCTTTCTGCATTTGCCTTGAGTTGTCCTATGTCTCAGATAAGACTTTCAATGGAATTTGCTTTACTTTGAAAACTATTTTTGAATATGTGCTTGTATCAAAATACAAATGAGGGTAAGGTCAATGATTAAACATACTAACATACTAAAATGCCAGCAGAATAGGCCTAACAGTCTTTTGTGTCTGCTCGTTTGGTCAGTCCCCACCCTGGGAGCTGACCTTGTTGCCCCTCTCTCCCTCTCTGGCTTCTCCCTTCCCAGTTCCAGATATTCTCGCTGCACTGGATTTTGCTTCCAGAACCCTACCCCTGTACCTGTCCCACCCCTTCTTGAACCCCTCCACTATCTCTGCCTCCACCATCCCCCTGGGCAGTGTCTTCCATGGCTCCACCACCCTCTCAGTGAAGTAGCACCTCCTCCTTTCTCCCCTGAATCTCAACCCCTCCAGCTTCCACCCGTGCCCTCTAGTTGCCCCCCTCCTTCCTTCAAAGCACCCTGACTGCTTCTCCCCTATTTACCCCCTTCATGTACCTGAAGACCTCTGTCATGTCACCCTGGTCCCTTCTCTCTTCTAATGTGTACATATTTAGCTCTTCAAGCCTCTCCCCATAGGTTCTGTCCCCCAAGCCCCAAATCATTTTGGTTGCCCTCCTCTGGACCCTCTCCAGGAGATCAATGTCCCTCTTTAAGTGTGGCCTCCAAAGCTGCATGCAGTACTCGAGGTGTGGCTTCACTAAGCAGTTATAGAGAGGGAGTATCACTTCCCTCCTTCTGGAGGTGATCCCCCCAGTGATGCATCCCAGCATCCTGTTGGCTTTGGCTGCTGCCCTCCTACAAGTCTCCAAGTTGTTCATCTTGACATCCACCACCACCCCCAGGTCCCTCTCAGCCATCGAGACTTGCAGCATTACAAAGTTCAAACTTTAAATTCCCAGCCCTGCACAAGCAGTACTTGAAATAAAAGATGATTGTTTTCTGACCTGTGATTGGCATAGTGGTAGTAGTGAGCCTGCCTCTCCTAGGACCGATACCTTGTCATGGTGGAGAGGCTTGTGTGTTCCAATGATCATCAGGGCTATGTCATCCAGAGTCTTGTACTACTGGCAGGGTCACCTGTGGTGAACAGGCCTGAGGCAAGGTCCCATACTAAGTGCAGTCCAACCTCCAAAGTCCTCAACAGTGGATCAGGCAGAAGAAGATGTTAGGATCTCAATGGCTGTGAAGGCAGATGAAGGCTGCAACAAGATGGGGATCTCCAGTCATCTTGGACTCTCCTTGCCACTGCACGCTAGATCTCCTACTTGTCAAGTTTGTGTGGTTGCTGTAGGCACACCAGCTTCCCCACATTAAAAGAAGTCATGCACAGGCTTCTACCATGGGAAACAATATCCCCGCAACCAACCTTCCAAGCCCTGTGGTGACACACTAGTGGTGACTGGGACAGGACCAGTGAATCCAGAAGTCTTTAGCCATGAATCTCCACATAGGCGGTGGTAGTTTGATGGTCGTCTGGCACCTGGACTGGGACAGGGGTGCAATTCGGTAGCTGCTACTGTGACTGAGCAGTCCTCTTTAGGATCCCCTTGCTCACCCCGCATGGGGAAGGGGCTAGAAAAGGTGCCCTAAACCTAGGCTGTCTCACCTTTTCCTGGCTGGATAGCCACATCCAGTGGGATCACGCTCTTTGTGGTCGAGACAAGAAACAGACAATGAGTTTTGCGACATGGAACGTTCATACTCTGATGGACAACCAGTATAGTGAACAACCAGAAAGAAGAACTGCTATTATCACCAGGGAACTTGCAAGATGTAACATCGATATTGCTGCCCTAAGTGAGGCAAGATGACCAGATGAAGGCCAATTGAGAGAAGAGGGTGGAGGTTCCACCTTCTTCTGGAAAGGGAAGCCTGCTGAAGACAGATGCATTCACAGTGTTGGCCTTGCCATCAAGAACAAAATCATCAACCAGCTTACAGAGCTCCCAATTGGCATCAGTGAATGCCTCATAACCCTTCATATTAAGCTCAGCAATGATCAGCATGCAACTGTCATCAATGCATATGCCCCAACACTTAATGTTGATGAGGATGTCAAAGAACAGTTCTACTCCAACCTTGACAGAGTCCTGACCAACACCCCTAAGGAAGACAAGATCATTCTCCTTGGTGACTTCAACGCCAGAGTCAGGCGTGATTCAGATCTCTGGAATGGTATCATTGGGAAGGAGGGTGTAGGAAAGACAAACTGCAATGGCATCCTACTCCTGAACAAATGTGCAGAGCATGGCCTGGTCATCACGAACACCATCTTTAGACAGAGCAACAAGTGTAAGACTACTTGGAGACACCCTCAATCTAAGCACTGGCACCTCCTTGACTACATCATTATCATAACTTGTGAACAAAACGATGTCTACATCACGAGGGCCATGCGAGGAGTCAATGACTGCTGGACAGACCATCGTCTTGTCAGATCTGTCATGAACATCTGGCTCACTCAGAAACATCGAAGGCAGCCAAAATCAATGCAAAGGAAATTCAACACCAAGTCCCTTCAAGATCCAGTGGTTCAAGAGGACTTCCAGCAACACCTCCAAGCAAGGCTCTGTACCATGCCCGCAGCTGATGATAACATTGAGAGATACTAGAAGGAGTTCAAGACCGCCATCCACTTGGCATGTGCTGAATCTATTGGTTATGTCACCTGGCATCACCAGGACTGGTTTGATGAAAATGATACTGAGATTTAAGACCTGCTCAACTGGAAAAGACGAGCTCACTGCACATGGCAAGATGACATCTCATGCCAGCAAAAGAAACAGTCATACCAGCAGCTCAAGGCAGAAGCTCAAAGGAAGATCCGAGACATCAAAAACAAATGGTGGCAAGACAAGGCGAAGGAGAGCCAGCTCTATATTGACAAACATGACATGCGGAGCTTCTTCCAGGCTACAAGGGCCATTTATGGTCCAAGATCCCATGGTCCCACTCTCCTCTGATCTCAAGATGGCTTGATACTCCTAAAAGGAAAGGAAATGAAGGCATTCAAGCTAGATGGAAGGAGAAATTTGAGGCACTTCCGAATCGTGAGTCATCTGTGACAGATGCCACTATCAATTCTGTCCCTCAACACCCTGAAAGAGAATCTCTCACCAACCCTCCTACCATCAAAGAAGTAAGACATGCCATTAAGCTAGCCAAAAACAACAAAGCTGTGGGACCAGATGGCATAACACCTGAAGTCTATAAGACTGGGGGCTAGGAACTGGTACTAAAGCTCCATGAACTCCTTCTCCAAATTTGAAACAATGAGGAGATTCCAGAGGACTTGAGGAATGCCAACATTGTTGGCATCTTCAAGAAAGGAGACAAGTCAGTGTGTGGAAATTATTGAGACATTGCTTTACTCTCCACTGCAGGGAAAATCCTCACCCTTATTCTTCTGAACCATCTCCTTCCCATCACCGAAGAAGTCCTGCTTGAATCTCACTGTGGATTCAGACCCTCTCCTGGGACAACCGTCATGATCTTCACTGCCAGGTAGATCCAAGAAAAGTGTTGGGAACAACATCAGGACCTGTACATGGCTTTCATTGACCTGATAAAGGCCTTTGACTCCATCAATCGTGAAGCCTTGTGGAAGGTGCTGGCCAGATTTGGCTGCCTTACAAAATTCATCAAGGTCCTGAGGCTTCTGCATGACCAGGTGACTGCCAGTGTTCTCCATAATGGTTCAAAGATGGACCTGTTCATCATCCAAACTGGGGTCAAACAAGGGTGTGTCATCACTCCAACCTTGTTCTCTATCTTCCTAGCAGTCATCCTAGTCCTCACCAAAGGCCACCTTCCTACTGGAATTGACATTGAATACAGAATGGATGGAGGGCCTTTTAATCTTGGACATCTCCGTTCAAAGACCAAAGTTTGCAAGGCATCCGTCATTGACCTCCAGTACGCTGATGACTGTGCCATCCTTGCACACACCAGGAGTGACCTCCAATCTGTGCTAGATCTCTTTGCAGAAGTTTACCAAAGACTGGGACTCTCACTTAACATCAAGAAGACCAAGGTGCTTTATCAGCCTGTTCAAGGCCTTGTAAATAACCCTCCACAATTCACCATCGAGGGATGGAACCTGGAGACAGTCGAGCACTTCCCTTACCTTGATAGCCACCTCTCCCAAACAGTGAACATTGATGATGAGATTCAGCACAGGATCCATTGTGCTAGTACCTCATTTGGGAAACTGCTTTGGCGCGTCTTCACTGCCTGTGACATACGAAAGGACACCAAGATCCAGGTATACAGTTCGGTTGTCACCCCTACCCTTCTTTATGGATATGAAACTTGGGTGACTTACCAACATCATCTAAAGGGCCTGGAGAGATACCACCAACAATGTGTCCAGAAAATCCTCCGCATCAAGTGGGAAGACCACCGCACTAACGTCAGTGTTCTTGCTGAGGCCAATGTCACCAGCATTGAGGCAATGATCCTCTGACATCAATTCTGCTGGACTGGACACTGTGTATGGATGCCTGACTCTCGACTCCCCAAACAAATTTTATACTCTCAGCTCAGTCATGGCCAGAGATCCCATTGTGTGGTCAAAGGAAATGCTACAAAGAAACACTGAAGGCATATCTTAAGAAAACAGATATGGACATCGTGAGCTGGGAGGAGCTGGCCACCAACAGATCTCAATGGCACCAGAACCTCCATCAAGCAGGGGCCTGCTTTGAAGAGAAACACCTTATCCTCAAAGCCAAAAGGAGAGATAGTAGGAAGGAAAGGGAAAGAAACCTCAGCCAGCAAGCAACTCTTCCACATGGAAACCTCTGCAATTTCTGTGGATGAATCTGTGGCTCTAGGATTGGATTACTGAGCCACCTCAGGACCCATCAGTGAACCATGGTAGAGATCATCCTCGAATCGAGGAATCGCTGACGATGAGTAGTGAGCCTTAATGATAACATGTATGTTACCAATGCTGAAGCTATGTATTGTATATCGTAATAGTACTGTATGTGGTATTTATTTTGAATTGTGGAATGATGTAAAATGTAAGTGTAATATAATAGCACAATTATTTTTCTTTTCTGAAATATTTTGATAAATACTTAAATATACATTCCCTTTCAAGACCCCTTAAGCATGATATTTGTACTGTCATAAGAACTGAATACAAGCAGAATTAATTAAATTAATTTTGAATAACACATAAGGCTGCCTTTATCTACATCCATCCACCTTTTATCTATCTATCTATCTGTCTGCCTGTTGTCCATCTATCTAGTAAGCTAGAAGAACAAATAACAATTTAATGTGGTTCCTAAAATAAGACAGCAAATTCCAGACTCAGGTGTGAGCACCTCTATCCTTTCTTGAACATTGTTTGTAACAATAAACGCAATATATAAATACATATGCCACAGAATATTCTTTTTAGCCTTCACCAAACATGAAAAGGCACATAAGTGGATATAACCATGCTGGAATTTGCACCAGTATGACAGAAAATGAATGCCATGAGATCCTGAAGCTACTAAACTACCCAAGTACTGAAACATTTGTCTCTGATACTTTCAGGCCTCTTTTGGGGTCTCAAATGCTCCATATACATACCTCTCAACCTCCTGTTTCATAAATCAGGAACAAGGCTTAAAAAAATCAGGGACAAATTACCAAATTCAGGGACACATCTTCAAAATACACGTTATCCACTCAGGAAGCTGACAGAGTAAGGGACTTAGTGTAGAATGCATTTTCTAAGGAAGAACAAGTCTGTAACTTTAATGGTTGACATTATTTTGTGCTTACAACTCCCACTGTTTGGTCATGGAAACACGAGTTTTAGGAGGGACAGAGTAAAATTTTAAAGCAAAATCAGGGATGACCCTGAAAATCAGGGACAGTTGAGAGGAATGTCCGTAGTACAAGAAAACCCTGCTGGGTTCAATGATCACTGCCCTGAGAGATGGTTCAAGTAATCTTCCTGTAGGTTAGAGGATCCAGGTAACCTGAGGGTGAGTTATAGCACCCACAGTAAATCCTGGTGCCTTCTCCAATCTCTGGTAAATTGTTCAGCTGAACAAGGACACTGACAGATTGAGAAGCACTCACAGATCAAGCTGTAGTTAGTTTAATTTTTATTGCAGCATCTCACTCAGCATTTACAACAGGACATACTTATTGAAGACCAAGAGCAGAAACCCCAACACGTCAAGGCTCAACCAGCCTCTTTGTTGGGGGAAGGAGAGGTGCTATTACATTCATAGCTGTCCCTTAAACACTGTTATTCATAACACTATTTGTTAACTGGTAAGTAACAAAGTAATCAAGGTGCTAGAAATATCAACACATTAAGTCTAATTAGGAGATACAGTAATTAAAAAGAGTTAAGTAAGTAATAAGTCATGACAGGGTGTGCATTAAACATGCCCAAGGGCATGCTAAGGCACAAAGCTAAAGGCCAAATGTTCTTATGCCCCTGGGAAGTGCATTAAAATCCTTTAATGCACACCCTGGAGTGCTTTATTACACTTAGAAAATGGCTCATTTGCTGATGTGTACTGTAATTGAATAAAACATTTTTAAAAATGTGGTCTATTGGTTTAATTTTATAGATTTTAAATGCTAAAAAGTGTCAGTTTTCATAAAACCGTGCCGCAGTTGGTGTTTAGTCAGTAAGTGGTACTGTTCAAACAGTAAACTGTCCCACAGCTTGAGTAGCTGATCAGTCTGTCTCTAGCTAGTTCCCTTTGCTTAGTGGAGCAGACTGTCTTGATCACAGCAGGAAACTTGTTATCCCAGCCCCCACAATGTGTAGAAATGGGGCTGAGTAGCTCAGAAACACCCATTGAACACTTTGCCCCCCCCAAGCTATCAGTAGTATAAAAGAGTTGCTCTCCTGGCCTCATGAACTCTAAAAAATTAAGCAGGGGAGTTAAATAGTACAAGTTTGTCAGCTGCACTCTTGCTGTTTCTCCCTGTCCCAATCCCCTCCTTCCCACAACCTCATTGGAAATGCTTGCTGGGACAGTTGTTTACAGTGCTGCATTATGCCAGCCTTGGAGACAGCTCCACTGTTTATGATTTTTCTGGTCTCTATCTCCCACCGCCCCCTTCGCTGCTGCCACTGTAAGCTTATGACATCATCAAATAGATAATTGGAAACAGAGATCTGAGAGCAGTGGCTCTCCCAGCCTCCACAAAGTCTGCAAACAGGGCTGTGGAGCTGATTAACAGCAATAGTCTCATTTCCATGTGGTTGGAGCCACAGGCATAGTTAGGCATTCATGGCCCACCACCCACTCACTGTCCTCAGCAGCTACCAACCCATCCACCTGCAGGACTGGACTGTGGACCTAAGCAGGCAAGTACTCAGAGACAAAGTTGGATGGTCAGGTCAGAAATGGGGTGATTAAAATAGAAAGATTCAATATAGTGGCAGAGTGAAGTTAATGAATGGCAGTTTCATTTTAAATTAACTTCTATGGGAAAACAATAATTGGGGCAAAGTGCTCAATGCAGTGTTGGAGTGGAGCATTAGCAGGAGATGCAGTTTAAACACTTGGTTTCAGCAGAGGCCACAGAGGTTCATTTAACTGGGGATAGTTTAAATATTTTTTGTAAACAGTACGGAGATTTTTTGTGGTGTTATGATGCTGGCAGGGTAACTTTGTGAAAATCTTAGGTTTAGTTTGCCAGAATGTAGTCTAAAGAATGTAGTAGTATATGCTAGGATTTTCAATATGGCAACCACTGTTTTTTTTTTTTTTTACTTTCTGTTTGGAGAGGGCTTAGTGATATTGTTTAGTAAAGAGATTTTTGAAGGAGAAAAATGAGATTTGGCAGCAGACCCTTTGATTATACAGATTTAATGTATGGTCAACTAATGTCTCTCAGCCAATTAAATTACTAGATTTGTACTTGCTATTTTATAAACCTATATGTACTTGGCGAGTTTTAAATTGGGTTTTGGTTGTCGATTAAGACACTAAAGGAAGGGAATACCAGGTACCATTTGTCCTTTGTTAATCAAATGAATAGCAAGTAGCAAGTGTGAATGATAATATCTGCTGAATACCAGAGACAGAACACTTTAAGCATATACTAACATAATGTTTCAAAAGACTATTTTTGGGGGGAGGGGGTGAACAAAGGAGAAGCAGTTCAACTTTACACATTTTACAGATCATTTAATAGCATACAGCTATACTTTTACACCATTATGACTGCATCAGATAGATAGTGTTGCACAAAAAAATACAAAAAAGAAATAAAAAATCAGATTATGCACTATTATTATAAGAGTCGATTCTTTCATTAAGTATGCATTTTAAAGTAAGATGCCTACTATAGTGATGCTTACATCTCCATGAATTAAATTCAGATCCTTGCTGTGATATTTTTCAGAGAGGTTAGTATAAGCAATTTATATGTAACACATTGGAAGCTCTGAGGATGAGGGGATCATAAAAAAGTGTGTGTGTTGTGGGGGGATGAGTCATGTCTCCTGGCTATATTAGGATTGATATTTTCCATTATTTTTTATTTATGTTGGTTGCACATTATGATTATCTATAGTTTGCACATCTTTACCAGCAAATGACAATTAGACCACATTTCTAGCCTTTAACTGCATGCAAATGGGATAATGCTGAAGAGCTGAACACGAAATAAAAAATGTCCAATCATGTCAACAAGTAAAAAGAAAACCAGTAAAACACATATAAACCCAACAATGTAAAAATATTTGCACTGGGGCAACCTCCAGCAGCTAAGCCACCACAGATACCATTACATTGCTTAGACATATAGGCCCAGATATTCAAAAGGGTTGCGCCATGTGCAATAGGGTTGCTCCAGTGCAAGTCCAAAAATGCACCATTTTGCGATATTCAGCGGGAGGCAGATGTGCCCCCCCAAATCACGCTGAGCAAGAGCACAATGATAATGAATGCATGCGCAACTGAAAGGGGAGGAACCATGCATAAATGGCACAGTGCGATATTCAACAACATGCGCCATATGCAATAGGGGAGCAAGCGAAAGTTGCGCGATAGCAGAAATGAGCCAAAATTAAAAGGAACAAAGGAGAGGCACAAGAATGCTACAGGGAAGGCACATGTGGCTGACCAATAGGCAGACAAACAGGGCAGGAGGGACACACAGGGCAGGATAGGAAAGGGCACCCTGAACCTGCAGGCACAGGAAGGTGTGGGAGCCAGCTACAGCCAGTGCAGAAGAGGAATGCCACACAGCATGGAGGCACCACAGGAAGGTATTCTGGTGCAGGGGAAGTAGCAGCCAGAACAGCAGGGGAACACAGAAACAGCTGCCGGGGGGACACAAGCCAGGTGTGTAGTGCCACCATCCAGATGGAGGCAGTAATGAGGGGAGGTGAGGCAGGCAGCAGGGGGCAAGGCTGTGGAAGGGCCAGTCGGCGTCTCAAACCAGGCAGTACCGAGCCCACACCAGCTTCGAGCTAGCCAGCGATACCGAGATCGAATGGGTACCGCCTGAATCGGGCAATTCTGAGGCGGCTCTTGTGAGCTGTGCAGTGATGTGATGCAGGCACCTACATGACGGAGCCATGCTCTGTCAGTGGAGACTAAAGTGACAGCTTGCATGTGCTTACGTGACCACGGGTATCTTCCAGGAGACCAACAGGGGACACCACAGGTATACCCCAGTCGGCTGCACCATGCCACCTCACCCACACTCCCAACGCACTGCTGCCACATGCTGCGGAGTACATCCATTTCCCAGCACACCAGCAGAGCGCACAGCAAACATACAGGAGTTCCACAGGATAGCACGTATGCCTAGCATGCTAGGGGCAATAGACTGCACCCATGTGACCATCAGCACACCACCCCTGGCCCTGTGGGGCCATATATAAATCAGAAGGGCTATGCAAGCATCAACTGCTGCGATGTCGCGTCCTGCCAGGAGAGCAGCATAATCAATGTCACAGCGCACACACCCTGGGGAGCACATGATGCCTTCATTTGGCACCAGTCGGCACTGTACCACAGATTCGAGAGTGCCACTTAGTGGGTGAGCATGCAAACCACGAGGATAAACATAGAGCTTGGGAGGGGAATGGTCAGAGGTGACATGGGTAGTGGCCTACATGGCCCAAGGCAGGGCGACGCTGATCACCAAACTAACCTCCACCCTCTACACACAGGTGACAGTGGATACTCACTCTGCTCCTGGCTGCTCACACCATACCGGCGACCCGCGACCCCATGCAGCAATGCTACAATAAGGCACATTCCACCACCGCCAATGTCAAGCGGGTGTTCGGGACTGCCAGTGCACATTTCGCTGCCTGGACACCTCCAGCGGTGCCCTACAGTATAGCCCCTCAAAGGCCTGTGGGCTATTCCTGGCCTGTTTAATCCTGCACAATGTGGCCAACGACTGTGGGATAGCCATACAGGTCAAAGAGGGGGACAGCGATGGGAATGATAAGGATGCTGGTGATGATGGTGATGGGCAGCCCCATCTTGGGTGATGGGACCCCTGACTGCTCCAGCTGGCACAGCTGCACCGGGACACCATCACAGAGGAGCACTTCAGCCAACCCACGTAAGTCATGGGGCCATGTGCAACCACCAGTGGCAAAGGCACAACCCACAAACATGCATGGACACACACCAGGGGTGCATGCTGTCAAGGGAAGTGGTTGAGCATGGAACCACACACACCGCCAGGGATGGGCGAGGTATAACATGGCATGCGGTCATACACACACACACACACACACACACACACACACACACCTCACAAGAGATGCACAAAGGGTAGGATGCACGCAGACCCAGACCGCCACCCCTAGCCACACACACACGCCCACAGACCACCACGCCCACTGCCTGTCATTGTAAAGGCAGGTGGGAAACAGACGCCTGGGCACCATTGCACAGTGGCGCATAGCACAACGCAGGCATCATCATGCATACGCCACAGCAGACAGCAGCCGGGAGGGTGTGCAGATGGAACATGTGTGGGCGTGCAGGGCCGGGTACCCCACCCGTGCATTGCCCACTGAATGACACAATGCACACAGGGCAGCATCAAACAGTAGCCATGCTGAGAGACAGGTCAGTCATGTGCCACAGTGCCACAGCCACCAAGGATGTGTGGGCGGCCCCACCGAGACCCGCCAGCAGTGACAGACTGACCACTGGCCTCATGGGGTGGCACTGATGGTCCCTCAGGGGTTCCACTGTGTGAATGTTACCGTGCTCGCACAGGGGTCTGCAGCACACCGAACATGCCTGCACCAAGCGTGCTCGGGATGCCCACAGCTGAACCCGGTGTTGACAAGGATGGTGTCGCACGATGCCAGGAATGAGGGGTGGACATTGCACTGCGTGGTGTCTGCGATGCATGGGCAAATAACTGCGTGCCCATTGTGGCCATGACAGCTGTGAATGCCTGTGTCTGCCTGTCAATGGCAGGGGTCACATCCTCCCGCAACCGGTCCATCCCTGCCAGGAGCAGAGCGGTGTCTCTGCTGCACCACTCCTCTGCCTGGCACAGAGCCGCACTCAGTGCATCCACTGTCATCACAAGCCGCATCTGCTGATTGACTGATGCTTGCAGTATGCGGGTGTGCTCATCTAAGAGGTCATCTGCCTGATTGGCATGCTGTCCCTCAGGGTGTTCGAGGCCCTGATGCTCATGACCCCTTGAGGATGGGCACTGCACACCAGGGCCAGGTCTGGGCATGTCCACAGGTGGTGCACTGATGCCGCCCCCTGACACTGTACCCCCATGGCCATTGGCGACTGCTGATGCTGCCCCTCTGGCTGCCACTCTCCAGGGCTCAATGGTGCCGCCGCAGTGGCTGCAACAGTCCCATTGTCCTGGACACACAGCAGTGCTGCCCCACTGGTGCAGACAGGCACAGGCTGGGACTGTGATGACACGCAGACCTCCACAGCAGCACCACCCACAGCCATGGCCACAATGTCACCTGCTGTGTGGCCATCCTGTGGCACACACGTGTCACTTCCCATGACGTTAGCTCCATCATCATCGGTGATGGATCCGGCACCAGCCCGAGTCTCAGAATGCTGGCATCCATGAACGCTGGGACATGGGCAGGGCCTCTTCCGCACCTGCTCCACCAACATCAGTCCGAACATCCAGGCGGGCCCACTGTTGCCCTGACCCCCGTATTCCTGTGGAGGTGGATGGGCCCTCCTCCATCTCCATGTTACTGGCCTCAGTAGAGAAGCCCACCACCACTGGCCCATGCAGACACTCAAGAGCTGTAAGGGAAAAAAAGTAGCATTATTGCATGTGATCTACCCTGTCCTCCCCCAATAGACAGATCATGACCTACCATGCAGTGACGGGCTACCACCTGTCTGGAATCCATCACCCGGAACACCCTCAATGGGTGCAACGCTGCATGCTGCCAGCAACCTGCTCTTCCTGTGGGGTCAGGGGTTGCACCTCTGGCTGTCCCCCACCGGTCACAGACCTTGCTGCTCTGATGGCAGCCACCTTCTCTTTAATTCTCCGCCTGTCCATGCCCATCTTCTTTTTGCACTCCTGCATGGAGTGCTGGTGGCTGACATGCAGGCTGACAGCACGTGCCACCTCTTCCCATGCAGCAGCATGGGTCTGTGGTGTTCCCTGGCGTCTGCTGAGAAGCGGCTCCTGGTCGAGGTAGGCCTCAAACAGGGCATCTGTCTTGGCCTTTGTAAAGTTTGGCCTCCTCTTCCTGCCATGACTCTGTTCCTCTTCCTCCACCACACGATCGGTCATGATCAAGGCCACTGTTTTACCGTAATTCCGTGATCACGGACGGAATCACGGAATTCCCATTGGCTGCCGGATTTTAAAATTTCCCGCCAGTGACTCACGGAACTCACGCTGCTAGTGTGAGCTTTCGGGAGTTTGTCCCTTTAAAAGCAGACACTTAGAGCAGCTTCTTCCCATGTGCAGAAAAAATGGAAGAAGGAGGAGAGAACGCGTTTCAGTCGGAGTGTCGGAGAGAGAACGCTGAAAACCACGCGGTTGCCTGAGAACCTCGCTACCTCGCTACTCTAGCTGCTTTTTGGATCGCTGCCACACTCGCTGCAACAACCACCCCAGCCACCTCCTGAAGGACGCCTGCTCAAGAACGACCATTCTGAATTACACCAGACACAAACCTTCAGGTACTTAAATATATTTTGTTGGCCAGGACACCAGGAATGTCCTTTGCTCTTGTGAAGAGTGCCCTAATATATTTTGCCCAGATGTTCTTTGCGACTAATTGGGGGCCTTTAAAGAGATTTTTTCATCTCATTTTTTCCCCTGAGCAGACTGGCTGAGATTGTGCCTGGCCTGAACCTGACTGCTCGGGGAGGGGTTGCTTTACACTACTCTCCAATGCAGTGGCTATTCCACATAAAAGCCAACCAAAAGATCCCAGTACTTTTATTGGACTTTATTTGGTTATTTGAATGCATCCACAGGGAGACCTTAAATACTGCATCTTATTTGGAACTGGGTCACTTTTCCTACTGTACTTTATAGCTGGGTAGAGGAATCAAGCCCTAGGGTCACACAGTGAAAATGGCTAAGCTGGGATTTTGCTCGAGCTGTTAGACCACACTTACCTCTTCTGCTGGCTTACTACTACTGTTTAAGAAAAAGGTGGTCATATTTAATGTATGTATTTTGCTTTCCTGTTGACTGAGTCTGTCATAAATGGGAGTAGGATGAACTGTATGCTATGCATATAGATCAGATCAAAAGTTTAACTTGTGGGCTCTTCAGGTATACATTGGGAAATATGAGTGACATTTGACCTTATAAACTACAGTACATTGTTTCATTCTGAAACCTAAAAAAGATATTTGATGGAAAGACTGGTTTCAACAATAAATCACCCTGTATTTTCTGTGAGTTCCATCAAGGAATCCAAGACAGACTTTGCTATTAATATGGTTGTTCTTATTTGAAAGAGGGTTTTAATGACTGTTTATGCAGAAAGGAGGTTGCTAACATTTTTGCTCTAATTAATTATATCAGAGAAGGAAATAATATATAGACACTGTGAGCAGTTGAGCTGTTTGCATGCTTATTTATCTCCAGTTGGTAAAGAGAGAGAGAGGAGCCAGCTGGAGCAGAGTTGTGTGAGCTTCAGATGTACATGAAGTGGCAAGACAGTCAGTTGGGCAATACGGTGGGTAGTACGTAAGGTGCCGGAAGATGGTAAAAGCTGAGGGGCTGAGAATCAAAGGGCACTTATAAGGAACAAAGGGCACTTTTCACTAGTTTTGCCATACAGAAAATAAAAGTGGAGGAGCTACTGCCCTTCCGCCCAGGTTCCGCACCTTGCCTGGATTTTTAATGCAAGGCATCCCAACATTCCACCCTATAATAAGGACTTCTTCAGGGAACTTAGTTATTTTTATTTGATGTGCTCCTTGGGGATGTTCCTGTTTCACCTACTAGTTAACCAACGGCTTATTTCTTCCTATTCCCCCTACAAGATTTGCCTTATGTCTGTCCCATGCATTCTTGAATTCCCACAGTTTTAGACCCCACAACCTCCTCAGAATGTCTGTTCCATGTGTCCACCACCCTCTTTGTGAAAAAATACTTCCTCACATTGCCCCTGAGCTGTCCCCCTTCTATCTACAAATTGTGTGCCCTTGTTCTTGCACATTTCTTTTTCTGAACGATGCTACCCTCTTGGACTTTGTTGATTCCACTGAGGTACTTGATCTCAGAAATGTAAAGGCTAGCCCTTCCCTGTTCTTAAGTAATACAACAGCTCCTACAGATACCTATGTGTGGGTGTCATCAATTCCCAGTACATTCTGAACTGCCTATATAATAATGTGCTTTACTGGGTGCTGAGTGGGTCACTGTCCATTTTGCATATTGCTAGAGTGAGAGTGTTCCAGTGTAGAAGTGAGGGCTTTTAATGGAAGAAATCAAGTGCCGTACAAGAAAGGGTATACAACTATTGTAAAGTACCTCAGTGCAGTGCACCAGGAGCTGTACACCCTTTCGGGTACTTGGCATATTAACCTTTAGGGGTGAGGGTCTTAAGATCTACAGCTACTGTGTGCCCCAGAGCATATGTGTTTGTGGGAGGGGGAGAATCCCCTAGCTTGCTATGTGCACTACAGTAGGGGGAATGACATATATATGCTAATGTGGGCATGGTTGGAGTTGGTGCATCTGTAATATCAGAGGGTCTGTGTACCCCAGAACAGGTGTGGACAGTGGTTTAGTGCCCTTGTCTGCCTGCTGTGTGCCTCGGAACTGGTGGCGTGAGGTGACGGAATGATGCAGCATGCTAACATGGGCACGCTTGGTGGGGCAGTGTTGGTTTCTGTGTGCCCAGAGCAAGTTTAGTGAGGGGTGTTGAGGTTAAACAAACTCTGTCCATCATCCAGCACTGACCCAAACTCCCAGGGCTCGCCCCCACTGGTGGGGCCAGTGGGGGTTCCCCAGCCCCCACTGGGGACCGTATTCAATGGGCCAGTGCTGTGGCTAACTGGGAGCAGAGCCTGCGAGGCACCCTAGATCCAGTGTGCTCTTCCTTTGTTTTGGGGGTGAGGTGCCTCAGAGAGGTGCAGGTATATCCTGTTTGTGGCTCAGTTTATATGCTTTGCTCTGCGGAGGGGTTTCTAAAATATTGTACTGTTTTCTATGCTTCTGTGAAGTTTAAACCAAATAAGTGGTGACATTTCCCCAAGTTATGAAAAGGGTGTACAGCTCTGTTATGTGGGCATACATACAAAGCCCTCAAGTGCAAGAAGTCGATGTGTTTAATAAAAAAAAGGGGTCCGTGTCTGTGGTGGTGGTGTTGGGGTCAAAGTTGGCAGTGCTGGATCTGAGCATATCTGAAGGGGCTGTGTTGGTTGCTGTGTCCCTCAGAGCAAGTATGAGGACAAAATGTTTTCTAGATCTTCGGGGATATCTCTTGTAGGATATCTCTCAAAAGGAACATAGTAGACTGACATGGCAAGACAGAGTTGCCCTGGGGATTGGGGGGGGTCCCAGCCCTCACCAGCAGAAAAAAACTTGCACCTGCCACAGCAAAGTGCACCTAGGTTGACCTCAGAAGCATAGCAGGCAGGTGTGGAGACAGTGTTCCCTTTTTCGGGGAGGGGGGATGGAAAGCCCCCTGGATCCCCACAGTAACCTTGCGCTCCACACCTGCCTGCCACACCTCTGAGATGAACCTACAGTAGGTGCAGTGGTTTTTCCATACCACTCTATGCAGGCACAAGCCATCCCCGCCAGGGACATATATGGAAATACCCCTACTTCTCACTGCAACAATGCCTTGCTATACCTGCCCACAGTGTCTCGTTTTGAGAGGACCAGGTAATCTGAGCACGAACCCATTTTCAGATTGCAGAAAATCATATAAAAGTGCAGCATGTTGAAAGTTCTGCACTTTTACATGATTTTCTACACTGTGCCTGGAGAATGGTGGCTATAGGCTGCTCCCCCCACTGCCATCACACCGGGAGGATGGGAGCCATAGGCTGCTGCTGCCATCGTACCTTGAGAATGGGAGTCGTAGGCTGCTGCTGCCATCGTACCTGGAGGATGGGAGTCGTAGAATGCTACTGCTGTTGTACCTGGAGGATGGGAGTTTTAGACAGTTCTTGCCATCTCACCTAGTGAATGGTGGTCACTGGCCACCACTGCCATCCCAGGAGAATGGAAGTCGAGGCTGCTGCTGCCGCCATCGCACCTGGAGGATGGGAGTCGTAGATTGCTGCTGCTGCCTTCACACCCGGAGGATGGGAGTCGAGAATGCTACTGCTGTTGTACCTGGAGGATGGGAGTTGTAGATGGTTGCTGCCATCTCACCTAGTGAATGGTGGTCACTGGCTACTACTGCCATCCCAGGAGAATAAGGTCATAGGCTGCTGCTGCCATTGTACCTGGAGGATGGGAGTTGTAGAATGCTGCTGCTGTCGTATTCTGGATGATGGGAGTCGAGATTGCTGCTGCTGCTGCCTTCACACCCGGAGGATGGGAGTCGTAGATTGCTGCTGCTGCTGCCTTCACACCCGGAGGATGGGAGTCATAGATTGCTGCTGCTGCTGCCTTCACACCCGGAGGATGGGAGTCATAGATTGCTGCTGCTGCTGCCTTCACACCTGGAGGATGGGAGTCGTAGATTGCTGCTGCTGCTGCCTTCACACCCGGAGGATGGGAGTCGTAGATTGCTGCTGCTGCTGCCTTCACACCCGGAGGATGGGAGTCATAGATTGCTGCTGCTGCCTTCACACCCGGAGGATGGGAGTCGTAGAATGCTACTGCTGTTGTACCTGGAGGATGGGAGTTGTAGACGGTTGCTGCCATCTCACCTAGTGAATGGTGGTCACTGGCTACTACTGCCATCCCAGGAGGATGGGAGTCGTAGGCTGCTGCTGCCATTGTACCTGGAGGATGGGAGTTGTAGAATGCTGCTGCTGTCTATCTGGATGATGGGAGTCGTGAGATGCTGCTGCTGCTGCCTTCACACCTGGAGGATGGGAGTCGTAGATTGCTGCTGCTGCTGCCTTCACACCCGGAGGATGGGAGTCGTAGATTGCTGCTGCTGCTGCCTTCACACCCGGAGGATGGGAGTCGTAGATTGCTGCTGCTGCTGCCTTCACACCCGGAGGATGGGAGTCGTAGATTGCTGCTGCTGCTGCCTTCACACCGGAGGATGGGGTAAATGAATTGCTGCTGCTGCCTTCACACCCGGAGGATGGGAGTCGTAGATTGCTGCTGCTGCCTTCACACCCGGAGGATGGGAGTCGTAGAATGCTACTGCTGTTGTTCCTGGAGGATGGGAGTTGTAGATGGTTGCTGCCACCTCACCTAGTGAATGGTGGTCACTGGCCACTACTGCCATCCCAGGAGAATGGAAGTCGCAGGCTGCTGCTGCCATCGTACCTGGAGGATGGGAGTCGTAGGCTGCTGCTGCCTTCACACCCGGAGGATAGGAGTCGTAGAATGCTACTGCTGTTGTTCCTGGAGGATGGGAGTTGTAGATGGTTGCTGCCATCTCACCTAGTGAATGGTGGTCACTGGCTACTACTGCCATCCCAGGAGAATGGGAGTTGTAGGCTGCTGCTGCCATCATACCTGGAGGATGGGAGTCGTAGATTGCTGCTGCTGCTGCCTTCACACCCAGAGGATGGGAGTCATAGAATGCTATTGCTGTTGTACCTGGAGGATGGGAGTTGTAGATGGTTGCTGCCATCTCACCTAGTGAATGATGGTCACTGGCTACTACTGCCATCCCAGGAGGATGGGAGTCGTAGGCTGCTGCTGCCATCGTACCTAGAGGATGGGAGTTGTAGAATGCTGCTGCTGTCGTATCTGGATGATGGGAGTCATAGACTGCTGCTGCTGCCTTCACACCCAGAGGATGGGAGTCGTAGATTGCTGCTGCTGCCTTCACACCCGGAGGATGGCAGTCATAAGGCTGCTGCTGCCATCGTATCTGGAGGATGGGAGTCGTAGGCTGCTGCTGCCATCGTACCTTGAGGATGGGTGCTTTATGCTGTGGCTGCTGCCATAATAGCCAGAAGATAAAAGTCATGGACTGCCCTATCCAGGGGATCTGAGACTCCCATTTTGTTGAATTTTTATCTTATCAAGCAGATTAGTGGAACACACTACTAATAATTTTTTTGGTTGTGATTTCAGTATTCATACTTCCTGCATGATGTCTGCTACACAATGAATAAAAAAGCCAAGCTCTGATACACCTCTGCTAAGGAGTGAGCTCTTCAGTTTAAAGCTGAAGGCCTCTATGAGGATGGAGAAAACTTTCTGTCCATACTGCAACCATGTCCTGGATCATACCAGAAAAGACACAGTCAAAGATCATCTGCTCAGCAAGAAACATGCTAGGAATAAGGAACGAGCTGCTAGCGAAGGAAGACCAGCAAGGCAGGTGACCCTGACCAGCAGTTTCAGAGCTGCAACAGAATCATCCATAGTAAGAAATGAGATGGTCATGGACACAGTTAAGGCATGGGGGGCTGCAAATATCCTGTTGGAGAAGCTGGACCATCCACAGCTGAGGGAATGGATGTGCAAGTATGTGAAGGGGAGTGGAGCGGTGCCAAAAGCAGACATCCTGAGGCAGCTCTATCTACCCAAGGTAAGAGAACAAATTGATGAAGACCTTAAAGCAGCTGTGACTGGGAAATCATTGTCTGTGATATGTGATGAGAGCACAGATGCACAGTCACACTGCATTCTTAATGTTGTCTTTGTGTTGGAAGGGGGCAAGACATATCTTGGAAACAGCATAGAACTAGACTCTGTCAACCATTCCACAGTGGCTCAAGCTGTCTTGAAGACTCTCCAGAGTTGTAACATTGACTTTGTGAATGTAGTTTCCTTTGTCAGTGACAGTGCTCGTTATATGATTAAATGTTTTAATGATGCACTTCGTGGGGATTTTGGGGACCATGTTGTGCATGTGTGTTGCTGGGCACATGTCTTGTCCCTTGTTGGGGATACATGGCTACACCATTTCAAAAAAGTTAATGAACTGGTTTCGTTGGTAAAATATGCCTTTCAGCAGTCACCAAATGCAAACGAATTCATCATGTTTTTGGAGGATCTGAAGCTCCAGGAAATGATTGCTTTGCCACGGTTCCTGTTTTAACTAGATGGAACACATGGTTTGCAGCGGTGGCATACCATTCAACACACCTGCAATACCTGAGGGACTTTTTCAGGGTGGATTCAAGTGATGCCACCTCAATAAACAATCTACAGGGCATTACTAGGCAGAGGAGTACGATGAGCTACAAGCACAACTGGCATTCATTACAGATAATTCAGGTGACATTATTGCGGCGAAGAACTTTTGCAGTCAAAGGAGAAACCTCTTAGACATCCACGTATGACATGCTAATGTCAATCAAGAGCCGCTTTGAGGCTGGCACAACTAAAAATGATGGCTTTGGTGAGAAAGCAGAGCTTTACCTCTCTAAACTGAGGAATAAAGTAAGAGATGAGAACATCAAACTGTTCAAAATGCTTTCAAGGTCAGTTTGGAGAAACTGATGAAACATCTGCAGTCAAACCCATCTGTACAGTTTCTCATGGCCTGTCGAATTCTAAACCCACTCAACCTTCCCAAACTCAATAAGGACTTCCAGCTGTACTTGCCCTATATCCCAATGTTCACATTACACAATAAGAATGCACTGATAAGGGACTGGGAGATCTCGTACGGCAGGATGTGCGGAACTACAGAGATCGAATCATTTGATCTTCACCTGTACTGGATCTCTATGTCCTCACAGGTACCAACTCTAGCAAAGGCAGCTCTTCAGGCCATCTGGGTCCCTGTTTCTAGTGCAGAAGTGGAGCGGTCATTTTCTGCACATGGACAAATCCTGACTGACCAACGGAGAAGCCTGACTGTGGACAATTTAAAATTATTTTCAATGCTGCTATTCAATAAGTAGACCCAGAATCTCCCACCCTCATTTGTGTAATTGCAGTTCTGATGCACTGTCTATTGCAGAAAAATGGTGCTTCTCTGTGCAATAAAGTTGCAGACATGCAGTTCTAGTACAATGTTGTGAAAAACAAAGTGGTGCTTCACTATGCAATGACGAAGATGTGTTCTGGTGCAGTATTATAGGGAAAAAAATGGTGCTCCACTGTGCAATAAGTGTCGATGTGCAATATGTAGTATCTCTGCATTATATGTAGCTATGGGTTAGATTCTACTGTCCTTCCTATAATATGCTTTATTCATGTTGTCTGGGTAGCGTATTTGTCTGGGTAGCGTATATGTCGACCCATGTTCAGTAGTCAATACTTGAATTGTGTTTTTTGCACGTGTTTATCTTTGAAAATCTTTTTAAAATAAAACATATGAATTGCATTTTAGCTTTGAGAAGTTTTTATTATACATGTCACAGAACACATTGTCAACATTAAAACAAAGACTAGCTTTTGGTGTCTATTTAGTATTGAACAGTCTTCAGAATTGGTTCCTCCCCTGTGAGAAAAATGTTACTGTTACATGAGACCATTTATTTTCACCGGCTGCATTGATCTGAGGGGAATATATGCCAGTTTGGCAAATGGAGTTCCACGGTCAACTCATTATTAGCCTTGATAGTTGGTAGATGCAAAACTTGGATAGCTAATATAACAGGGAATATGAGATTAAATGTTCTTGTTTTCTGCTGATGTGACTTAAATCTGCATAAAACCATGATGATAAAACACTGATAGACAAATTTATTACTTAAAATGAGTGAATAATATAAAGTTTTGTATTACCGGAAAAATCCCGGAAACTGGATTCCCAAACACGGTAAAATCCCGGAATCCAGGATGGTCAAAACGGAATTTGCTTTTTCCAAGCACTGAAAAACAGTGGCCTTGGTCATGATTCATCCTGTGAGAATGACAGGTGTTACCTTTGACTGTGCAGTCCCATGCATGTCCCAAACACCACAGTCCACACTCCCAAACAGCATGCAACTCACTGCAATAGACTGCAGTAACCGACTATGGCCAGTGCAGCCCAATGTCGCATTTTTATAGCGCAACCCATGCAAATGAGATGAGGTGCATTTTTAAGTGGATGCAAATGCAGTGACTGCACCATTGAATGGCTGATTAGATTATTTGCATATGTCGGCTGAATATCACTCTGTTGCGATTTGCGCAATTGTGTTGAATGTGCTGAGCCAAGGGCGCAGTTCTGTGACATGCGCAGTACACACCTAACTGCGCATGCCCGGGTTGATGATGCAGGCGCCTGCTGCGCTGCTGACGTGCTGTACACAGGAGGCAATGCAGGGCACGGCCACCATTGTGCCAGTGGCGCTACAGTGCTGTTCACATATATGGCGCTGTGGCACTGGAGCGTCGTAGGTGCAATGGGGCAACAGCGCTGTAGGCCACTACAGGAGGTGGCACACAGGTACCCAATCATGCTACATGCATTGGGTTCTAATCACGCTGTGGTTATCTGTGAACCAGAGACCCTTGACCCTGTGCCCGACCTTTGCCCCTAGGCGCCATGCGTCAGGCATGGGTGCACCACTATCGCACTGTTCGGTGACAGCGCAATAGGGAATGGCAGCACTGTATCGAGCAGCATCTGCACGTGGCAGGACCGTGCTGCTGAGCACCATTTTGATTCAACCAGACAGCAGAGATGGCGCAGAGGCATGCAGTCGTTTGGAGCCAGGTTGAGCTTGCCAGCCTGGTGGCTATAGTTGAGCCCCATGATGTGGCTTCATATGGAGAGGCACCCCTGGACATTGCCAGGTGTGTGGTCTGGCAGGAGGTGGCCGACACCCTGGAGGAGGCCACTGGTATGAGGCAAATGGCGGAGCAGTGCCGCCACCGTTTTGGGGACCTGAGGTGCAGGGACTTGGACCTGCTTGCCCACCTATGGGCACATGCCAGGAGGGGCACAGTGCCACGGCCAGGTAGGTGCAACATCCATACACTTTTATCATCCATACAAGTATCACGGTGGCATGTGTCTGGCACATGGGGGGGCCATCCGGTGTTGGCCGTGGTGGTGGTATCGGGGTGTGGGGTGGATGGGTATGGCTGTGTGGGATTACACACATGGGGGCGGGGGGACTTTGCTACTGAATTGTACTGATGTTCCTCTCTCCATGTTTGCACCTTAGGGCCAGAAGAACGCCGGCAGAACCAGGACCGGAGGCTCCGCATGGAGGAGCAGTGGGCCAGGAGGGATGATGGTGGTCCACGGCACGTGGAACAGCCTGATGATGGTGAGTGCCTTACATCCATGATTACTATTGCATGCTGTATAACTGGGTGGGCAGTGGGGCATGGCCACCATCCATTGACACCACTGTCATGCACGCAACTTGTTACAGTCAGCACTGTCCAGTGGCACTGCATGTCTGGGAGTGCGTCAATGGTGGTCCATGCGTGCACTGGGCACATGGCTGTGGCACTGCCTTCACACTGCATAGCCAAGTCACTGTACGGCCATGGTGGTGCTGTGCAGGACATGGGCGGTGGGTGTGTCCGGTGGTCCACATGGCTGTGGTTACCTGGGTGGGCAGGTCTTGTGGACACGGTCATTGTGGGTGGTCGCACACCATCACAGGGGCGCGGCACATGGCTGTATGCCAAGCACAATGGGTGGGCTGCAGGGGGCTGTACAGTCACACCTATTGACTCTGCTCCCTCGTCCTAGGTGGACGGCGACTCCAGGAAATCCAGCAGAGTCTACGCAAGCTGCTCCAGGTGGTGAGGGAGACCTTGCAGCTCCTTTGGAGGATCCACTGCCACGGGGTGAGGAGGAGACGTAGGAGCACACATCGGCACCATGAGGAGGAGGACCGGGGCAGCTGTTGATGTCCCCATGCCCCGACTACCACCTTCCCCCCTTTGACCCACCCTCACACCCCTTCTTCCCTGTCCCATATGTTCACCCCTGCCCCTTACCCACCCCCACCTTTTATGTGGCCCTTCCCCCCTCTTGTAAATAATTGTATATAGTTTTTCTTTACATCTTTTAAATATATGCATTTTGTTATGACAACTGCGGTGGTCTCTGATTTGCAGTGGGCTACAGGTGCTCAGCTGCAGTGGTGTGCATGGCGTCAGGGGTGGTGCACGCATGGGTATGTGTGTGTGTGTGTGCAGAAGGGAACCGCCTATGGTGTGGGCAGGGGGATCAGTCACTGTCTGTGGTTTGTGTGTTGTACTCTGTGCACTGGATGCCTGTGTGCAGTGGTCCACAGGGCCTGCACTGGGTGCATGGCACCCCTGTCAGACCGTCCATGGCCTGTGCAGCTGACACCCTTGCATGTCTGTGATATGCGCGGTCTGCTGGCATGTCAGTGGTGGCTGTCCATGCTGGATAACAACTGTACCCGGCAAAATGCCAGGTTGCCTGCCATCACCAGTATGGTGCATATCTGCCTCCAGTGGCACTGTGGCCTCTGCTGTTGTTGTCCCCCCTCCATGCTGTCACTTGTGTCTGTTGTGGGGGATGTGCTCCAGTGTCTGTCACTTGTGCTCTGACAGCATGCTGGTGGCATACAGCTTCATGGTGCCTGCGCAGGGTGGCTGGCACACCTGTGCAATGTAGGGGTGCTGGCCATGTGTACACGTCAGCCGTGGCCATACGTCAGTGGCTTGGTTGACCCACTACTGTGTCCCTGTGTTGGTGTGCCCTTGGGTATGGGTGGGTGTTTGTACATGCACTGTGTTGCATCCTGTGTGGTGCATGCCTCCATGCTACACTGTGCATGTCTGTGCTGGCTGTTGTGGCCAGTGCTGGGATGGGATGTGTCCTTGGATGGGTGTGCAGGATGCTGTACCACTGGAGGTGGGGTCTGGGGCATGACCTGTCGCATGTTGCGTACCTTGTATGCTGACGCATGGTCGGTCTCTCAGCTGTACCTCGGGGAGGACGTGCAGGGCGGCACTGTGTATGCATCTGTTGCATTGCTGTCTGCTGCCACCCGCTGCAGGGTGCACATGGTGGGGCTGCCTTGCATGGCTCCATGGTGCACAGGGTTGCATTGTCACAATGGGGGTGGTGGCATGCATGGGTTGTCCTGCACTGTTGGGCGCTACTCCTGGGCAGGGTGTATGGGGATCATGGTGCAGGGTGTGCTCTGCATTGGTGGGATGGTGTGGTATGGGGCAGTCGGGCCTCCTTGTGTGCCAGTCACAGCTTGCCAGGGGGTGTGCTGGGGCACCATGGCCTGGCTGTGGGTTGGTTGCTGGTATCCATGGGCCAGTGGTTATTCCAGATCTCCCCCAGTTGTGCAGTGCATGGGGTGTGGGGGACGATGTCTGTTCTGCTGTGTGTTCCTCTGCCCAGCTGTGGCATGGGTGGTGGGTCCCTGCATCCCTGGTTGTGCTGTTGCATTACTGCCCTGCTGCAGGGGCATCCCTGGTTGTGCTATGGCACATCTAGACTGCTCCGCTTAGCATCCTTTGTTGCACTATGGCGCATCAGATATGCTCAGCTTCACATCTCTAGTTGAGCTATGGCGCAGGTGGTGCGATATTCAGTCGTCGGCCGTAGGCGCATCTTGGCCTGCACAGTTTTTGAATATCACGCTTCTTGCACATGGGTGCAGTGGACTTGCACTTGCTCCAGCTGTTGCGCACTTTTTGGGTGCAGTTTGAATATCTGGGCCACAGTATTTAATAACAAACAAAAAAGATGCTACATGATATGCTTCACTTGTGTCAATAACAGATAAATGATAATACTGACCAGACAAGTATATGTTGTTGCTGAGAATCATTACAATAATACCTAAAGAAGAGAACTACATTATTTTAAAACTGTATCCATTTAATTTCATGATGCTTGAGCTTGGGGCCCAGTAAAAGCAGCTTGTCAATTTACTGTCAGAAATGAGGAATGACAAATAGAAATAAAAAAACGCCAGTGTCACTACAGGTGAAAATACAGACAAGTCAATTATTTTTATAGCTCAAACAACTATAACGTGCTATTTGAGGGTACTGAGATTACTATGTCTGAGAGAAATTAGGATGTCCTCTGTCATTGAGCTGTCCCTCCTACACCACCACTCACAATGATGTCTCACGTGTACAACTGACAAATACCCACCGTGCTTTTAGAAATTAACCAGAGCTTACTTAATAATGTACAATGCTGGAACCCTGGGTATTTTATGTTTTGTTTTCTTTAATGTATTCTTTTGTTGCTGTTATTGTGTTGGTATATGAAGAAAAACAATAAAGCATATTAAATTTAAAAAAAAAGAAATTAACCAGAGCATTTGAATGAGGCATTAACAAAGGCATTTGTAAACATGTCAGGGGCATTGTCTGCTTTAATCAAGTCATTACTTTTTTTTTGGTAATGTGTTTGTAATCTTGCCAGTTTACACTGTATAAATTAGTTATGTTGCACACAATGTGAATTCTTACTTTATTAATAAATATTTGTAAACTGCTTCACTCTGTTTTTCTACCTCCATGTACATTGTTTACTTGAGAAAATCATTACCAAGACTTGAATTTCACTAATCCATCATCTCTATGTGTGCTCACTTCGTGAATGGAGAGTGCGATCTTTAAAAAAACAGCATGGTTAAGAGTGCTGTCTTGTAGTCTATGCACATGTTCTGTATGCCGGTTAGATTCATACACTTGTCTGTCAGCAGTAGTAGTTTTGCACCAGTTAGATACCTAGTAACCTTTCTCACATACAAAACTGATCTTTTTTTGTTGTTGTTTATGAGTTCACAAAATGACTGACTCTGATGTATATTTATTTTTTCTTATCTATGGCTTTTCATGTAACAGACCACTGGGTGTAGTGATATGTGTGTGTGTGTGTGTGTGTGTGTGTGTGTGTGTGTGTGTGGCGGGGGGGTTGATATAGACAGGCACCACTGGGATGGGGTGCAGTTATGGGGTGGGGTGTTGTAACAGACACTGGGGTGTAGTTATGGGGCAAGGGTTGCTAGAGCCAGACACTGGTGTGCAGTGCTGTTATGTATGGGGGGTGTGGTTGAAAGACTCTGGCGTGCAGTTTTGTGCTCAGCAGGGTTGTCACAGACAGACCATGGGGTACTATTATGGGAGCTTTCCCTCATGCACCAAACAAACTATATTTAATACTGAGTGTATCTTTTTTATCTTAGTTACTATTTTTTATAGTGTGCTCTCTGCAACATGATTGCTCCTTTCAGCTCTGATTAGACCAAAGGGAACCCATAAAAAGTCACTGCACAGGAGACAGGAATGAGAACTTGAGAAAGTCACAGGAGGGAGCGGTCAGCGTGACAATGGGGCAGCACTTGAATGGAGAGCTGTAGCCGTCAAACTTGGCAGTACTAGTAGTTGTGCAGGACTTAATGTTTGACATCAAGCAAGCAGTGAAAGACCTTGATAAGAAATTGGACTCCTTCAATGCCTGAGTCTTTACCAATGAGATGCAAATGTACAATGTGGCAATAGAAATTAAACATGGCACCAAAACTGTGGGCAGATGTGCAGCAGTTGTCACAATGTGATAAAAGAAAGTAAGAGTCTATGGCTTCTTGAAAACGGGGCACACTCAGTTAACTTGTGTTTCTAGGAGTAGCAGACACTACTGCATTGAACACCATTAAAGCAGCATTAAAAACCCATTACAAATCCATTAAATTCCCATTAATCGGTACATAAATAATGTCCAAATTAACGGTGTAATTTCTATCAAAACATTAAAATCCCATTAAATTTAATGGGCCAGATATTCAAAGGTTTGCCCCTGGGCTAAATTTGCACTGCCTGGTGTGCAAACTTAGCCTGGAGCACAGAGCAAGCTATATTCAAACGGATTAGCCCAGGGTAAACAGCTTTTGAATATAGCATGGGAATGAGGCTGTGCAAACTGGGCTGGGAGTGCAGGGCAAACATAGCCCTGGAATATGACAGCACTAAATGCAGCAACCAGGAAGTGCAAACCACAACAACAACACAGTGCACAGCGATGTGAGGGTAGGTAGAGAGGAACTATGTGGTCAATATGTGTTCTGGCAAATGCATGGACCCCGGTACAGCTGCAGGCAGCAGCACACATGAAAAAAAATGATCAAAACTGTATAATATTCCCCGAACCGATAGCGCCGCGCTAACACAGTAGCATGGCTTCAGCACGGAGCTAAGCAGCTTGCCCGGTGCAAACATGTTAGCCCCGCGCTAAACTTTGCCATATTCAAAAGTGACATGCAAATGAGCCTACTTATATAGTCTCTGGGCAAACAGCCACATTAGCATCTCATCATACCCTGATTTGCATGCGGTTTGCACAGCGTTACTGCAGGGTCCCACAGCTTCACCTGTAGGTCAGTCTGGAGGTACAGGAGCTGGACAGGTCCAACCGCAGCTCCACCTGTAGGTCAGTCTGGCAGTGCATGATGATAGCTGCAGGCTTCATGTAAACAGTGCAGCATAGCATAACATATCGAACCCCAGGGGACAACACAGCATAGGCACAGGTGGTGGTAGTGCTGCATTCAACCTTCACACTGAAGGTCATGCTACAGTGCAGCAGACACTACAGTAGCAAGAGGGCTGGTAGTGTGAGGACACAACACTGCCTATGGTATGTAGGGCAGTGATGGCCACTGCACTGTACACAGTGACAGGCACAGCATGCTGGTAGTTACTGAAAGTGGACAGTACTGTCACACTGTTGTGTGATCCACAGATGCTGCATCTGTGACATGGGGAACCACAGTGTCATGTACATGGCCCGGCAGTGTGTGCTGACTTCTGTACAGTTGGGTGGTAGGTGGTTCGGGGCATGTAGGATCCGACAGGCACACAGGTGGTGGTGTACTCCCACTACTGGCCCATGTGCACTGAGCGATGTGTCCCAGCCTTGTGGCCACACATAGGCTGTGGTGAGGTCTGGCCATCCCTACACCCTCCCCTCACTGGCCACCATGCCCACAGTGCTGCATGTGTGTGCTGGCATCTGTTGCACACCACAGACGTATGGTCTGCAGGTGTGTGCTATATGGCCACGCTACCATGCTGTCCCCTGTGGGTCAAATCGCCCATCACTGTCAGTGCTTGGCTCCGACAGGTGGCAGCTGATGGCATCATGGTGGTGCCATCAGTGAGCAGCATGTGTCCTCCATGTCTGGCAGTTTCTAAATGTCATACTCATATGTTAGGGCCGCGCAAGCTGCGCTAATGCTGAGATAGCACCACGCAAAGCTTCTTTGCCCATGGTTAAGACCAGCTTTGCCTGGGCGGTAATCTGTACTGCGATATGGGTCGCGCTAAGTCACGCTAAACAACTTAGTGCGGCACTAGACGCTGAATATCACATTGCATCTGTGTTCATGTTCACTTTGCCCCTTGCATATAATTATTGTTTGCCTGGCGCTATTGCAGTTTGCCTGCACTATTCAGTCTTTTGAATATAGCAGACCTGCGCTAATCCCGCGCTAAACCCGCGCAAATGTTTTTTGCCCCACGCAAAGCTTTGAATATCTGGCCCAATGTGTTATTTCTGTGTTATTGGGCCATTAAATTGTTACTGTGCATCAAATTTAAGTGGTGCTTTAATGGTTATTTAGCCATGAATTGAGTGGCCATTAACTGATGTTAAGTGCCATTAATTTAGCGGTCTATCATCCATTAAAGTGTGCTGCCATTAATATATTTTAATGGTCATTATTTTAATGGACTTCAATCATTAATTGTGCCTGCCATTACAGTAAAGTAATGGCCATTATAAGTTCTATTACTTTCTCCATTAAATCTGCCATTAATTTAATCTGGATTTTGATTCACTGTATTAATGGCCATTAAACTGTACATATATATTATGGTCTAATTAATGGTATGTAACCCATTAAACAAAACCACTAATACGCCATTAATCAGTGCATAAATGATGGCACCATTAAATTGTATTCGCCCTTTTAATGACCGTTTTCTTTTAGTGGCATTTTTGCAGTTTAAGGGTCCCATTAATCACACACAATGCCGGCTCAACCCATGTATTTTAATAGCCCATTAATTGTACTGAATTCAGCCATGACTCTTATGCACCAGAATTCACTATTAAGTTTGTTTTTGATGAGCTAATTACTGTGACAGAAAACTTTGATGCACATCAGTACCCATCAGCATGCAATTCCCTTGAATATAGAGGCTGGATCATAATCTGACAATAACCACAGTCATTTCATTGTTAGGTGTTTACATTACAACTTTTTAAACCTCAATAGTGCAGATTTCATTGAGGTTATTGTGTTTCTCATAATTCAGTCTTTATGTGTACTGTGCTACATAAACTGTAAGAAGTATTTCATTTCTTCAACACTAACATAATTGATCTTTTTAAAGCTCATGCATAAGCTGTGATTGCCATGCAGAACCTTGAATGCATTCAGGATTCAGCTTTGTTATGGCATTGCTGTGATGTAGTGAGACATGGTACTGGCATCATAGTGATACCATAACAATGGTGTAAAGTTCTCACAATCAATTGATATTAAGGGTTTGCAATACATTATAAATCAATTGTCAATATTTCAGCAGACATAAAAAATTGCATCAATAATGGATCATTTACAGTAGCTTTTCTCAAAAAAGAGAGACCCTAATCCGTAATTGTGTAATGTAATAAGTTGACTATAATGCACATTATTTTGCTAACTGTAACATTCTGGGTGTACAAGATGGCAATATTTTTACAGCAAAGTACAATGAGTACAGTTACAACTTAGAAACTCAAGAAACTGGCACAATATTTAAGCAATATTAACTGATGAAGTGAGCTTCCCCTGGTTTGTTATTGACTTAGAAGAGGTTAAGGACACGAGGTGAAGCCAAGGTACTACCTTTTCCTAGGTCAATAACTCCAGCAGATGCCCTTTACTTCAGAGGATAATATTGGTATTGTAAAACTGTTTAGAATCTTACATTTGGTGCATTTTTAAACATTTTGAGTGGCTGCTGGAGCGCATGCTTGGACTCTTTGTTTACATTAGCAGATTGCTGTGAAATTGCCTTCTTATGTAACTTGTTAGTGCACTAACATATTCAGCCCAATGCTCTAGGCATACAATGAGGATTATTTCATCTCTTTGGTTGTTTCTATTTTACTTGTCATGCCCCTTTACCACACCAGTTGCCTTTCATTGGGGAGCCCTAGGCTGCCAGGTGCATTGTGGCATGATGGAGGATTAGGGGTAGTCTGTGCATGCTCCTATAGCTCCACCGCAGGTAACTCCTTCGGGGTATTGGTGGATGAAGCCCCCATCCTGATTTGGTTTTCAATCCAGGTGTGAAGGGAGGTTACCCCCCAAATGTCCCCCCCAGTCCATGAGTGTGCATTGGGTGGTCCACCCCGGCCTGGTTATGAAATATAGGGGCAGCCGGGTCCCATCTTCAGGAGGCTGGTGTGGGGTTTTCTGCCTTTCTAATGCTGCCCCATGGATGTCAGCAGGCTAGGGAAACCAAGGAAGCAGAGTACATTGTGACGCACTGCCGCGCCAGGTCCTTGCCAATTTCCTTCCACCCAGGTTCTGCTGTCCCACTGCACCTCCACCTAGGGTCACCCAGGTGGCAGTAGAGCTGTGGAACAAGCAACCCACTCTCCATGGAGAAAGATAGCAGCCAAACAGTTGCCTGATCCACCCAGCCCCCCCCAGCTGGCCCTCCAGCAACCCGAGTCCATTTCTGAACCTGGGTTGCTGGCATTGCAAGAGGCAGCTGTACCACTATGCTGGAGGGTCAGCTGATTTTGTTTGGTTGTTGAAGGCACTTTGCCTTCAGCCTTGTGTCTTAAACTTTAGAATTGTGCAAACCCCCCATAAATGCATGGCCTGCCCAATATTTCTTATGGAGTGGCTATGTACTATTGGGCACTGCTTTCCATCTTAAATAAATAGTAACCAAGAGTCTGTGAACTGTGCTTAATTTAAAGAAATGCTATAAAGAGTGTTTTAAATGTGTCCATGAGGTGGTCCTGCCCTCCTCCAAGCCAAACCCCCACCGAAACATTCAGACAACTCAGTGTCTGTGAGGCGGTCGTGAGGGCCTCATTGGTCCTGCCCTCCCCCAAGCTGAACCCCCGCTGAAACTTTCGGATAACTCAGTGTCCGTGAGGTGGTCATGAGGTCCTCACTGGTCCTGCCCTCCCCCAAGCCGAACCCCTGCTGAAACATTCGGACAACTCAGGTACGACACACCACGTAGCCACTGTGAGCACTGCATACTGCCAACTGAAACAAAGGACTTTTGAATCTTGGTGCCTTTTTCAGGGCCCTGACAAATTTCCACTGGCAAAGCAATGCTTATAGTTTTTCTTTATCACTTTATTTCTTGCCCTAAGGCTGTTTTGTTCATTAGCCAGAGGGTGCTTTAATTTCAGCTGTGCTAGTTTATCTCATTATTTTATGCCAGTTTACTGAGTTTGCTCACACTGCCAGAGGGTGCATAATTTCAACTGTAGCACTAATCCTATTTCACTGCAAGTTGGCAACTTAGCCTACACTAGTTTAAATTGAATCTGTAGGTAGCTCTAAGGCAGCTGCTGTACATTTAAAAGGTGTTCAGCTGCAGTTTTCTATGAGGTAATTTAATTCAGCTGCTGTTTATGTTAAACCAAAGTTCAATTGCAGTCTTCTATGAGTAACTTAATTCAGCTGCTTCTATTTTAAACTGGAGTTCAACTGCAGTCTCCTATGAGTAACTTAATTAAGCTGCTGTATGCTCTAAACCGGAGTCCAGCTGCACATTCCTACATGTTATTTAACACAGATACTGTAGGTTTAAACCGGAGTTCAGCTGCAGCTTCCTACCAGTAACTTAGTTCAGTAACTGAGTCACAATGGATCTCAGCTGCAGACTGTGCCAGGAGTTAATCTTGTGCTAATTAATTTATTGCTTAACTGTGCAAGGAGCCTGCATTAATATTTGTGCTTACTCTGCAATCCACTTACATTGGGTACAAAAATCGAATGTTACACAAGTAATTAAAGGAAAATAAAAATGGGTGAAACTGAATTGTGAGCCAATGGGTGAAACTATGAACTGTGAGCCACTCCTCCTACTTACCTATTAATTAACTCACATCTTTCCTCTTTCCCCAGTGTTCATGAGGTGGTCTTGAGGGCCTCACTGGTCCTGCCCTGCCCCAAGCCGAACCCCCACTGAAACATTCTGACAACTCAGGTACAACACATCACGTAGCTGCCGTAAGCCAGAGTGCTGCATACTGCCAACTGAAGCCCTGCCGGCGTTATGCACCGGCTGCCCCACCACCCCCACCACCACCCTTGGTGGACTCTGCCTTATATAGGCACACAGGATCATGTGATTGTATCTATCAGCCCACTTTTCCCTTTGCAGGCTACCTGCTCTCACTGCTAGTGGCCACTATAAAAAACTGCTGCTCAAGCATACCAGCAATTCTGTTTCCTCCACTAGTGGCCACTCTAATTCTCTAAATCTCTAATACACTGAGCTGCTCAAACATACCAGCATTTCCGCATCCACCACTTTTGGCCTCTCTAAATTACCAAGCTGTACAAACAATCCATCATTTATTATGATGATCCCACTACAGCTCACCATACTATGCCTCCTCCTACCCTATACAGCCCTCCCATTCACTTCCCACCATCAGCCACAACCACACTCCAAACTCTCAGGCAGCAGAGCATCTCCACCGCCCAAGCAGGCCACCACCAGTACAGAGCTGCCACCTCAACATCTCCTATTAAGCTGGGTTACCGGTGCATCTATCCTGCCACCCTCTTTCCACACTGGACAAATTGCACTACGCTTTTCATATCCTGTTAAATCTCAGAAACTCTCCCAGCCACTAAATAACCTCAGGAAGTAGGAGGCAGTATAGCGCAGTGGTTTAAGGCTCTGAGCTGCAAATCTGGTGACATCCAGCAGACCAGACCTGGGTTTGAATCCCACAGCTTCCACTTGCATACTGTGTGACTCTGAGCAAGTCACTTAACTTCCCTGTGCTCCCAGGTTGCTCCTGTAAAAAAGCTTTCAGCTTAGTGTGCTACTTCTGGTTAAACAACTAAAAAAAAAAAAAAAAGAAGAAGATGCAAGGGCTCTTGCCCAAAAGCAGACTACTGCTTACTCTGCTGCTGCTTCTTGCAGGTGACGTTGAGCATAACTCTGGTCCACCTTACACCAACTCCTCCCCAAACCCTACTCTGCCTAGGGGACTTAAATTAATGCATCTGAACATATGCAGCATATTGAACAAGATCACCCTTCTCCAACCTAATGTTCTTACACTACGCCCAGATATTCTGATCATCACCGAAACATGGCTCAAGCCTCATAATGTGGATGCAGAATTAATAATCTTTGGCTACACAATAATTTAGCAAGACCACCAGGGTATCAAAATTGGTGGAGGTATTGCAATGTTCATTGCCGATCACCTTCAATTTACCCCTATCCAGCTCTCCATGGCCACGCTTTCAATAGACTCTCTGCTGATTAAGCTCTCACTCCCACATTTAGTCCCTATCTATATAGCTGGGTCCTACTGTGCCCCTGACATCCCTATGTCTCTCATAATGGCCCACCTAAGCACCCTTAAACAGCTAGGTGCTGGGGAAGAACTCTTTATCCTTGGTGACTTCAACTCAAACTGCCTCTCCAGCACTAGCTCCAAGCTTCGGTGCCATGTAGCCTCATTAAATCTGTCTCAGCAAATTTCAGAACCAACACATTTGAATCACAAGTCATTAAACCACTCCCTACTGGATTGGGCACTAACCACACACCCGCACCGTATTTTCGACTCAGGACTTCTCCCAGACTCACTAAGTGATCACCACATGATCTACGTGTTAAGGAGAATATTGAGGCCCAAAGCTCCCCCCGTATATTGCTCACAGGTTCTACAAATTCCTAGACCTATCAGCCCTTCTATTTGATCTGTCCAACTTGGACTGGTCCGTCATCCCTTGGGTCTCCTCCATTGATGCCACCCTTGACCGGTTCAAATCTAATTTCCTCGCAGTATGGAACCACCACGTGCCACTGAGAAGGACCCATGTCAGGGGTGCCCACCTGCCCTGAGTCACAGCCAATATTATCGACCAGTTACATGCCAGAAACCAAGCATGGAAAGCCTATAAGGCCTCCAATACCCTGGAAGCACTTTATTTTTACCAAATACTCCGCAGCTCCTGCACTAAGCTCCTACAGCAGGCCAAAGTGAGCTACTTCAAGGCCTCTTTCCACTCTAACCTAAATCACCCAGCAAAATTCTGGCAATCTATCCAATTGCTTCTCATCCCCCCAGGCTAATCTCCCACCCCAGCCCTAAATGTTGATAGCTCCACCATCACTGACCCAGGCGAAGTGGCCTCAGTCTTTAAGACCTTTTTCACCAGCTGCGCGGCCTCTCTCCTACCCGCACTCCTCCATCTCACCCTAGCCCACCCATTCCCTCTCCTCACACACCTCCAGGTTTTGCCTTTCACATGGTCACTACTACAGAAGTGCTAAAAACCGTACAGGCACTTAACCCCTGCAAAGGTAAATGTCCCTTGGATCTGGACTCCAAAATGTTTTACCTATCTGCCCCTGCCATCACCTCCCCTCTGATCACTCTCTTCAATCTCTTTTTCTCACTTGCTTCAGTACCATCTGACTGGAAAAGTGCTACTGTTATCCCTCTCCTTGAAGGGGGAGACTTCTTTACCCCGAACAACTACTGCCCCATCTCTCTACTCCCCATCCTGGCCAAAATTCAAGAGTGTCTTGTGCTAGACCAGCTCTCCTCCTTCCTTGATGCATCTTCCTTCTTCACACCCTTCCAATCGGGATTCAGGAAGTCACAGTCCACCATCACCTCCCTCCTCAGGTTCACTGATGCTGTCCTCATCGGTGTGAATCATGGGCAAATCACCTTGGCCATCTTTGTAGACCTCACTAAAGTGCTCGACACCATCTCCCACACCCTGCTATTATCCAAACTCACCCAGGCAGGTCTCTTGAGTACCTGCACCAATTGGTTCAATTCCTACTTAACTGGCAGATCCCAATCTGTAAGAATTGGTCAATATACCTCAGCCCCCCTCCCTATTACCTCTGGAGTCCCCCAAGGCTCGGTACTTGGCCCGATCCTGTTCTCCATTTTTCTGAACGACCTGCCCTCAGTATGTAAACACACATCCATCTATATATATATATATATATATGCTGATGACACAGTATTGTATGCCGCTGGTCCCTCACACTCTAAAGTGACCTCTAGACTGCAGGACGACTTCAATGCTGTCCAGCTTTGGTTTCAATCAAACCAGCTCTTCTTCAATCCCCCAAAAATGGTCTCCCTAACCTTCGGTACAAGTCAGAGGCTCACCCAGCTCCCCACAACCCTCACCTATCATACTATCAATGGGATTCCATTGGAGGCCTGCACCTCCTTCCAGTACCTTGGGGTCTGGCTCGACCAGCACCTCGACTTCTCAGCTCATATCAACTCATTACACAAGAAACTTCACCCCAAGCTGGGTGCCTTATACCGTAACAAGGGCTGCTTACCCCAGGCAACTCTCAAAGCAATCCTATAACAAATGATTCTCCCTATAATTGACTATGGTGACGTATTTTAGAATGCCACCCCCAAGTCCACCCATGCAAGGCTAGACCCCCTTTTCCATTCCTTCTGCCGCTTTGCTTTGGACAGCATGCCCTCTGTACACCACTGCGACCTCTATATGATGCTACAGCTTCCCTCGTTACATGATCGAAGACTTACCCATTGTGTGAAGTTAACGGCAAAATTCTGGTCACAGTCCTTCCCCTCTTACCTAGAACCTACCTTTGCAGTAAAACCACCTTCGGTGTATTCTCTCAGGAACACTGACTCCCGGTTATTGCATGTCCCTCTAATGACCACAGCCAAAGGCCAGGCCACTTTCAGCTACCGCATGCCTAAACTTTGGAATGCTCTGCTGGCTGACATTAGGCACACAGACACCCCTCAGTGGCAAATCCAGCTCCTCAAGTCATCCTTCCCTCCCTCCCTCCTGTTCATGCAGTCCTCTCCACAGTAATGCCGTATATCCCCCCTTCCACACCTAATCCTTCCCTCTTTTGGCCCCTCTGAATTGTTATTAGCTAGGCACTCTGTTAGCTGTTGCCTACACACCATAGACACTAGCTCTGTGTAGATATTGTATGATCCTGTTTGTTCTGCACTGTTAATTAACTGTATTGTAACACATGTGTCTCAACTGCTGTACTTGTCATCTCCCCCTTCTCCCAGGACACATTTGGAATCGAGCAGTACTCCACTCAGTATGCCTTCCTGGTGAAACTCTTAAATAAATAAATAAATAAAATGTTTTATTATTTTTTAATTTCCCCTCACCTGCAGCATTGTTTACATTTGCAGCACTGTCATCGATGGGGAACTGATGTCTTTGGGCAGCCGAGACCTCAGAATGAAGTGGGGCCACAGTATCTTTGTAAGAAAGTGCCCCGCTGCATTGTGTGGCCTCGGCTGCCCCAGACAACAGCTCTCCACCAGTGATATCACTGGAAATGTAAACAAAGCTTTGGGGGAAGGGAGCTTAAAAAGTACAAAATTCCAGTATTTTTTTATGGTTCCCAGGCTCTCCTTTTCCGTGTTTTTTTTTTTTTGAGCTGGAAAAGCAGTGCCCAGCAGTAGATAGCCACACTTTAAGTTAGCTAAAACCCACAACAGACCATGGATGTATTGGAGCATTAATGCATGCCCCGAATGCACTGTGAGGCATGAGAGCAAAGCTTGAGTACCCTCCAACCACCCGGAAACTGCATTAAGTCCCCAGCTCCCCAGAAACAGATGTGGGTGCTCCATTACAAGATAATCCTATAAATCAGTAAGTAGATTCCTTACCAGGTCTAGAATGGGTTGTGTGGTGTACCTTGGGGTTGACAACCTTAATGCCCATCCCCTCCCACCAACCTGTAGCCTCCTGTCTAAAGCACAAGGTACAGCTCTAAGCCAGTACCTCCTAGGCAATTAATCTCTGAAGAAGAAAGAAAAGTATGGCTCGGCACATGTAACCAACAGAATCAACCATAGATTTCTTCCCACAGGGCCCTGCATGAAGCAATAGATCAGGTTTGCTATTTGAAGGGGGTGGGCATTAGGGCTGACAACCCCAAGGAACACCACACCACCAATTCAACAAGACGTCTGAGACTCAAAACCCATTTTTTATTTCTATAATTTGTGCACTTTGCATTCTTCCACCCCAATGTCTGCATTAACATAGTTTTTGTGCTATAAAATTCCTTCCTTTTGTGATGGTGGAATATTAAAAAAATAGTTGAGAAATTTCAAACCCTGCATCACCAACCACCTAGCAATTGAAAGTCTACAGTTTGCACCATTACAGATTAACATCCTAGCACAGATAAAGTGATCTCTTACCGGGTTCCTGTGGAGCCTGGGATAAGTGGGTCTCAGGAGATGATCCAGTCATACCTGTAAAACAAGAACAGAAATGGGGTCACAAAGGATCTGCAGATCTTTATGAACTAACAATGACAAACAATGTAGGGAAACAAAAAACGATTCTTATCCCATACATGTGGTTAGTGTCCTCCTACACCCAGTAAGAGCTCCGTCAGACCTGTGGACATGCAAAGGAAAAAGGATCAGTATGAAGACTAAAAATACTAATCAGCTGGGTCGGTTGGGAAGGACTTGTAGAGGTTAAAAAATGTATAAAGTAGTGAGTTGTGGGTGTGGTGTGTGAGTGAGAGGAGGATACCACACCATCAACCTGAGTTTTAGAATGGACTCTGTCACCCAGGGTCCATTATGAAGGAGAGGTGTCAGTGCTCCTAGGACTGATGCCTCTTGGGGGTCGGGGCCATGTTGCTCCACCCATCGACTGACACAAGGCAGGATGAAGACACCAGCTGTTATCTTCCTTGCACCATTGACAGGGCTTTGGACTGCCAAACTGGTAAAGCATCTTGTGAGAGGTTGCCATGGCTGATGAGAGAGATGAGCCTTCCCCTCCTGCCTTCCCCAATGGAGGTAGTGGCTCTACCGAAGGTCTAAGTTTAGCCCCTGGCAAGGTGAGTGATGTAGCTAGGTGGCTGGTGGTAGTATGGTACTTCTTGGTGGTGTGGTACAGGGCTTGCAGCAACTGTGGCTTCATGCTAGTAGCTGCTATTTTTCCCCATTTTCATGTAATGCCAACCCACCTCTTGTGACAGTGCGTAGTCTTGTCAGACCTCAACATACACATAGGTCCACATATCTCTGAAATCTACCCTCCAAAAAATGAAAAGAGCCAGTCCCCCGCCCCTTCACCAACATGGGCATTCTATCCACCACGCCCAAGCAAAAACAGCAGACTCTTCGATCATAACCAACATGAGCAGTCCAACATCCTACCAGCATGGTCAGCCTTCCTTCAGCCCCCAAATGAAATTAACAGCCATCTCCCCCAACCCCACAGACTCCCCTCAAAAATGCCTCCCCTTCAACCAGCCCAGCTAGCTACCCCAAACCGCACAGCCAACAACCTTTTCACCCACATTACACTCCCCTTCCCCACACACGTGCATGTCCAGGTCACTACACACCGCCACCTCCATAGACAACATCTGACCTCATGTCTGCCTATCCCCCCCCAAACATGGAGTGTACCCCACAACACCACCAGGGCCATCTCACTAACCACATATTTAGAGTTCATACCCTTCCATCAGCACAGCAATCACCCTACCAGCACACTGCACAATCACACCACCATTCAGCCAGCTCCCCTCCAAGCAGACCCAACCCCCACCGCCAGTATAATACTCCAGCAATCCCCACCCAAGATCAATTATATGTATCCATGTCCAAATCAGTTGTGCCACCAACCACAATGAATCACCTTTGCTGTACACTATCCCCCCCCCCCAATCACCAAGTGCATCACATTGGGGTACCTCTCATACCTCATAGAACTCTTTTCTTAAATTCTAGAACACTTGCTGGTGCAATTGGACAAAGTATGTAGATAGCAATCTCCCCCAACGTTCCTTGCCCATCAGAGTCTGCCTATATGTAGACAGAAAATACTGGCAAACACCCTCCCAAGAAAAAAATTGTTTTGCACTGTGGCTAGCAGCAAGACACAGTCACAGAATTATCCCCAGCAGAAAGATAAAGAAACTGGCCAGATGAATTTCTCAACCTCCCCCTTCCCCACCACACACACACAATTCACAACACAATACTGTATAGTCTGTAGACAGCCCGGCTAAGAAAACTGCTGGCTCTCCTTTTTAAGTGTCTGTTTGCAGATTTACATCCTGTGCATATACCTTGCAGATGTGAATTTTACACACACGAAAAAAAAAAAACAACATACCCTCAACCTCTCCGCATTAAAAATCATAGGCCTTCAAAAATCATAGCAAATGGCAAGGATGTGTAGCACTTTCTTATTTTAAACAATAATATGTCTACAAGTAGTGTGGCCCATATAGTTAGTGATATGGAATGTTACAATCAACTAAGTTTATGATTTAATAGTTTGTGTGTCCAGAAATAGTTCTAGTATTATTAAGAATATCAGAAAACCTATGTGGAGCAAACGGGTATATTTGAGGGTGAAAATATGGCGCTATGCGAAATTCATAGCAGTTGAGAGGTATGACAAAAAATTACCCCTGCAAGATTTTTGTCCACTTTGTAGGCAGCATCAGCACAGTCTTCCCCGATCCCCCCATCATGCCACAACACACCTAGCAGACTGAAACTGGGAATTCCTGTTTGCTGCTTTCTGTTCACACCGGTACAGGTATCAACGCTGCAGTAAAAGTGATAGAGGTACCTGCTGTGTGTCGCTAGTAGTGTTGCAGGCACGGTAGCAGGCTTAGTGTTAATGGGAGGAATGTCTTGAATCTTTAGGGCAGGCATCTTGGCATCTCACACTTTCAGCTGGAGTTGTTAAAAGGAAACAGGCAGTGATAACAGTCTTTGGGAAGCAATCTTGATGGTGACACTTATCACGGCTGCAGCTTAACAGTGCTGTTGGTGGCGGATGTGGTGGCACATGCATGAGGTTCAGGTCTCTTTTCTTCACTTCCTCTTCTGGCTGGGATCTTTGTAGCATAATTTGTAAGCAAATAAATAAATGGAAAAAAAAGACTAAAGTCTTGACTGCTCACACTATCAGCGTGATTTCCATTAGAGGCAGTCGGGAAAATCAAACTTATGCTGCCAGTTAGAATTATGTGATTCTGTCCATTCACAGAAGGATGGAAAAGCAGTGTCCCAGATATAGAGAACTAAAAAAGGGGCTAGAATTGCAATACATCATCGGGGAGCATAAAGCGCTTTAGTTTAAGTTTGATTTTTTCAACAATTTGAAATGACAGCATGCTCAGTCTGGGTATTTTTCTGTGGACCGGACTCCTGCTATTAATCAATAGTGGTTTTTGTACATTTATGAAACTAATAAGCATTTTTGAAAGCAGACAAGGGAGGGCATGTCTGTAAGGGATTTGTGGTGGGGCTGGGGGTGGGGCTCCTCAGTGCTGCTGCGTCCCCCCCATAGCACCAGCAAGACATGCCTCCTCTCACACTTCTGTTACTACTGGCAATGGCCTCGCTGGCATCCCAGCCCCCTGCCGAATTTCCTAGAGGTGAACCCACCCACCTGCTATATAGTCTATTAACAGAGCCACTCCACGATACTACTCACCCCCTTACTACCCAGGGCCAGGAACTCCCCCGCCACTGGTACATAAGTGCCACTATCCTTCCTCCTTCTCTCCGCCCGGGGCTCTCTGTCCTGTATTTAACAACCAGCCGCCCCTTGCAGACAATTGCCCACAAACCTTCTACCCACCTAAATAAAGCCTGGCCCAAAACAAAACTGCTCATCTGTCTTCTCCTGCTCATGTCAGGGGACATAGAGGCTAACCCAGGCCCAACCCCTCCACCCACAAATAACCCTTTCTCCTTTCCTAAAGGATTAAGGATACTGCACCTAAATGTCTGCAGCCTCCTAAGTAAAATTTCTATCCTACAGCCCATCGCCCATTTACAACACCCTGATATCCTGGTAATCTCTGAATCCTGGCTAAAACCCCAGCATACAGACGCAGAAGTGTCCATACCTGGCTACACCATCATCAGACATGACCGCCCAGGTAAAAAGAGAGAAGGGTGGCATTGCAATGTACATCGCCAACATGCAACAGTTCTCATTAGTGAACATCCCATCACCCCTGACCACATTGACTCCTCAAATTAAGCTCTCTCTCCTTGCTCCACCCCTATTTTTGTGTCCGCACTTACTGCCCACCCAACACACCCCCACGGTCATCCTTAACCACCTGGTCACCTTCAGTTCCTAGCCACAGGTGGAGAGCTCCATCACCGGGTGATTTCATACAAATTGGCTAGGAACGGACAAAGCTCACCTCAAGACCAAAATCAAGGCTTTGAACCTCACGCAACTCATAGCCGACCCCACCAGGCTAAACCACAAGACTCAAAACACACATTGCTGGACTGGGCCCTCACCACCCACCCACATAGGGTCCTCTGAGAGGCCTGCTCCCTGACTCCCTAAGTGACCACCACATGATATTCCTGATCAGGAAGGTTCACAGGCCCACAGCCCCCCCTCCCAAGACAATACGCACCAGATCATACAACTCCCTGGATGTAACATCCCTATTATCGGACCTAGGTTCCATAAACTGGTCTATCATCCCTCTGGCCCCCACCATGGATGCGGCATTTGAGGGTTTCAAGACTAACTTTCTCCGGGTCTGGGATAAACATGCCCCACTGCGAACCAAACTAGTCCATGGGGCGCATCTTCCATGGATCACAGCCGACATAATTAGGTCCTGTCACTCTCAGGACCATGCTTGGAAAGCCCATAAGAAGCAGGGCCTCCTGGCCTCCTTAACTATCGAGCCCTTTGAAAATTCATGGCCACACATCATTCGCCAGTCAAAGAAGAGGTATTTCTTTATCAGCACTCTGCGCCAACGCACATGGCTCCACTGACTTCTGGAAATCTCTAAAATCCTTGATCCCCCCACCCAACCCCCACCCCGACTTTGTCGGTAAAAACACCCCATCACTGACCCTGGAGGTGGCCGAGGCTTTCAACAATCACTTTGCCAGCTGTGCCAGTGAGCTCCTATCGTCCCTCTCGGGTCTGACCCCTTCTGCCCCCCACGGGTCTCCAGCGCTCACCCTGCAATCTCACAGTTCTCCTTCCGGCCTGTTACCCAAGCCGAAGTCCTTTGTTCCTTAAGAGCCCTAAACCCCAATAAGGGCAAATGTCCCATGTCCCTGGATGCCAAAATGCTCTTCATATCTGCCCCAGCCATTGCTGCCCCTCTCACCGCACTTTTTAACCGCTCATTTACCCTGGGTAAGCTACCCACAGCTTGGAAAGTGGTCACCATCACACCCCTCCTGAAAGGGGGTGACCCATCATCCCCAGCCAACTACCACCCCATCTCCCTACTCCCAATCTTGGCCAAACTACAGGAACGCCTCGTCCTCTCCCAACTCGCCCCACACCTGGACACCGCCTCATTTTTCACCCCCTTTCAATCTGGTTTTCGCAAATCTCATTCTACCACCACCTCCCTTCTATGAGTCATGGGCAACAGTCTGTCCGGCATGGATAACGGCCTCATCACCACTGCAATATTTATTGACTTAGCCAAGGCTTTTGACACTATCTCCCACACCCTGCTCCTTGACAAACTCACTGACGCCGGGCTCTCCCTATCTGCAAACGCCTGGTTCCATGCCTACCTAATAGGCAGAGTCCAATCAGTAAAAATCGCCTCGCATACCTCAGATCCACTGCCCGTAACCACCGGCATCCCCCAAGGGTCTGTCCTGGGCCCTCTGCTTTTCTCAATTTTCATAAACAACCTTCCATCAGCTTGTCGCAACTCCTCCATCCAGATGTATGCGGACAATACCATCCTGTATGCTTCCGGCCTATCTAAAAGTCATGCGGCAACCCTCCTGCAGGAGGATTTCAACACCGTCCAGGAATGGTTCCGGGCAAACCAGCTATTCCTAAACTCCAAGAAAACTGTGTCATTAACTTTTGGCTCCCACCAAAGACTCTCCCGGCAAGCCCCCTGCCCCCCTTTCACAACCACAGAAGGGACCCCCTCTGGACAACTGCACCAGCTTTAGATATCTAGGAGTCTGGCTTGACCAGCACCTTGATTTTTCTACTCATATCGACTCCCTGCACAAAAGGCTCCTCCCCAAACTTGGCACTTTATACTGACACAAAAGCTGCCTCCCCACTCCTACAAGGTGGACCATAGTCCAAAAAATGATACTACCTATCCTCGACTACAGTGACATAGTGTATGCCATCGCTCCCTCATCTACTTTGGCCAGCCTCAACACCCTATTCCACTCTTTCTGCCGTTTCATCCTCAGCTGCCCTCAATCTACCCACCATTGCTCACTCTACAGCGCCTTAGCCCTGCCATCCCTCAAAGATCGTAGACAAATGCACTGTGCCAGGTTCGCTGCAAAATTCTGGTCCCTCTCCCTCCCACCCTACCTGGCATCCTCCCTAACCCAACAGTCTCCCCCGGCCTACGCCCTAAGACACACTGACCAAAGGCTTCTCCACGTCCCCTTCATGCGCACTACTAAAGGTCATGCCGCTTTTTCCTACTGGTTTCCCATGATTTGGAATGTCCTTCCACCCCACATTAGAAACGTATCACTTCCTACTCACCGCAACCAGCTACTCCGCATGCATTTCTCCTCCAGCTGCACATGTTTCTAGCAGTATCTCTTCAAAACTCTTCTAACTCCACTGTACCCATGCTCTATGGAATTGGACGTCTATAGGATTATTTCATATAAATTCTCTCTATTTCCCCTGCAGTATTTCTAACAGTCTACATACAGCTATTCTGCCGGTGTCTGTAAGGCAGTTTTAGCCACACCTCTCGATGCTGTATTGTACTATCTACTATTGTGTGCACTTGTTTGCATTGGGCTCTAGCCCCCAGGATGCATCTGGAATCAAGCATATGTCTGCTCAGCATGCCTTCCTGGTAAAACTCGTAAATAAATAAATAAATAAACTGGAGCAACTGACTGTGCTGGGGGTTTCCATGCTGGATGGGTCACTGCAGGGGAAAAAACATGTTTACTTTAGGCATTCTGCCCAAACTAGCCAGTACCTCGGCATCCCCACCAGCAACCACTGAACTCAGTAAATATATGGGCACAGCTGGCTGCTGGTGGGGATGCTGAGGCACTGGCTTGGGCAGATTGCCTAAAGTAAACATGTTTTTCCCCTGCAGTGACTTCTCACTGCATCATGGATGCTATACTGACATCTCTTTCCTGTACGGGCAAACTAAATTGTCCCTAAGGTGTCCCCAAGTGCCCAGTCCTGAGGTCCCTGCAGCAAGTCTTTTGGGGCTCCTGGACACTGCTACTGGAGGCACTATGTATTGTATCTTATCTCCACCCCACAGCAGGCATCCCTCTCCATAGATCCACCTCCTGCAGCTGCCACCTGGTGAGAAGTGCTATTCAGCTTTGTGTGCTTAGAGGGGGTGCTACTTGAGTGGGGGGGCAGGCTGTTTGTGGGGGTGCAGACCCAGAGACTGTGCTCTGATTGAGGGAGACTAGTTTATCTAGCAATGATATAGTAGCTGAAGAGAATATATGCCATCCTTGAGTGACACACATACCTCAGGGCTGTCTCACCTGCAACCACTCCTCCCAAAGTAGGGGGATGTCCCCCCCCCCGAATCCACTTGGCACTGATGGCAGGCTCCTGAGCCAACCCACCCTGGTGGCAGATACTATGCATGGTACTTCATTGTGGTTACACTGCACTGTGCACCTACAGCAGCGTCAGTGCACTATGCCACATGTTGTGCCAGTGCCATGTTGTTCCATGTGCACTACTGTTACTTTGCTGTGCAACATGCACTACTGATACTTTGCTATGTCACAAGAACTTCTGTCACTTCGCTGTGCCACATGCACTGCCACAGACGTGCTGTGCAATATGCAATGTGGGCACTGCTGGGCCATGTGCAATGTCAGCATTCTAGTAGGACATGTGCAGTGTGGACACCACAGTGTGCCACATAGAATGCTAACATATTACTGTGCTAGGTGTTGGGCTGACACTTTTCAGTGCCAATAATACACTGTGTCATGTGCTTTGCAAGTCATGATGCCATGATGCATACAAATAACAAAATATATTGTATAAGGAGTACAAATTAAAATGCTACAAAAAATTCATTTGAGTCATTTATCTTTATTTATTATTTTGTTTTTGCCACATATTGCCAGGTTATATTAATGAAGAGCACAGCTGGGCACTTCACCTTTCCACTTTGTCGGCCTGCCAACTCAGCGGTAGAGCTTCTGTTTGTGACACTGATGTCCTGGGTTCAGAAGCAAGCCCAGGATGTCAGAGGGCCAGCTATGGGGGAGGAGGATTGAGCATTACATGGAATGCTGTCCTTTGGGGGGGGAGGGCAGTGGGAAGCATCAGGGATTTGGCTGACCTCTGGAGGAGACTGGGGGTCTGACAACCGGTGCTACAGATCTGCGTGAGTAGTGGCAGACACCCAGTGCTTTTCAAGCCACTATGTCATTGCACACCACACCTCCCTGGGGGAGAGAATATACAAAAAAATAATCAGTCAAGTCGGAGGACATCCAACCTCCACTAGACCCATGCAACCAACTAAGGCACCCCCACCCCCAGATCATGAACCAGTCTCCATTTGGGAAGAGAGTAGAGAGTAGAGTCTACGATAGGGATTTTAGGCCACATTAGGTGGACCAAGAGGTCCTTTTCTGCCAACAACTTCTATGTTTCCATGATGAAGAAGAAGAAGAAGAATCTGCATTTATATAGCGCTTTTCTTACATCCAAAGAGCTTTACAAGCAATGCTAGACTGGTAGTGAAGTGACTGAATGTGTGGTGGTGGCCATATCGCACATCATCACCCACACACAGCCTGGATAATTGCATGAACCGGCTTATGGGAAGGGGAATGTTGGCCAGGACACCGGGAATGTTCCCTACTCTTTGCGAAGAGTGCCCTGGGTTCTTTTACTTCCACCTGGACACCCACCAGGACAACACCAGGATGGGTAGAAGGGACCTTGGTTTAGCGTCTCATCTGAAGGACGGCACACCCCAGCAGTACAGCACCCCCCAATACTGCACTCGGATGCCAGCGATTTTTTAGGTGCAAGTCCAATCCCAGTGTGGGGTGAGAACCCATGACCTTTTGGTACAGAGGCGGATGTGCTACCAACTGAGCCACGCTGACACCACCCTAACACCCCTCCCTGGAGGGTAAGCCAAAATGCATTTCAGCATTGTGGGTAAGTCCTGGGAGATGTAGGCTTGGTTGCAGGCTCGAGAAGATGGCAGCCAGCCAATGGCAAAAAAAAGCACTTTGCCGCTCATATTTTGCATGATCTTTTTTTCATACACTGTAGGTTTATCACCTCAATTGCAATATTTTGGATGGGGCTTCTCTGCCCTGTTCCTCTCCCTACAAACTAGCATCTTTCTCCTCAGGGTCTACTTCATGGAGGGGCACCACCACAGATTCCCCCATTGCAGAGTCAAGGGAGGAAGGGCCATCTGCCCACCCCCATCTAAGACACAGTCTAGTTCAGACAGTGGTGATCAGAGTGGCAGTATGGGTCCATAGACAAACATGCAGAGCTTCACTTAAATGCCAGCTTCTATTTTCCATTTTTCTCCCATCCCTACTGTGGTCAACATGAAGCATGCATGTGGAAGCATGCAAGCATCACCAGTCCATGGAACCTCTCTTCTGTGCCACCTTAGCCTGTGTTACTAATACCAGTCATACATTAGGCATACAAACCCTCCCTTCCTGGGAAAGGAGAACAGTCTCATGCTCAATCCTGCCCCCCCCAAGCTGACCCCAACAACCAGAGTCCGCTTCCAAACTCAGGTCATCAGAGTGAAGTGGTGTAAGGCATCCAGCCCCTCAACCCTTTGCACCACCAGTCCAGACCCTTTCTATGATTTAAAAATATATAAACATCTTGATGGGAATTTGCATTGTCCCTTTAAATGTCTTAAAGCACTGTAAATAGAGGGTTTTGCATTCTCAACATCACACCTTGAGAAAATACATAGAGCATCTGTGAAATATTGGTTGTGGGAGGGTGTGATGCTGTACATTGAATTTAGTACATTTAATTACTGTCTTGCAACACAGCAGTGTCCTTTTGTGTTTGATAAATTCTGAGCCAACTTCTTGTAACCGTTACAGCCAGAAGTGACCACATTAACACCCATGTGTAGTGGGCAGTGTGCAGATTCCCAGCATGGGTTAGGGGATGGGTCTGGGAGTCTGCGGCGAAGGGGAAGGACCAGATTCCATGGGTGGGGGGGCTGTGGGTACTAACAGCCAAGGCAGAGTGGGATCAGTATCCAGTTATAATTGCTGGAGGAAGGAGATGCTATTGACCCTGCCATCAAGCAAGCTGAGTTCTGGTTGAGTGCTTTCTAAATAAGGGCTCAATCTGTGCTCAACTGCTTTTCTGATTAACATATTCTAAAACTAAAATCCTCAAGCAGTACTCAACTACTAATTTAAGTACTCAACGAACAATCAACTGCGCAAGTTAAGTTTTTGTTGAGTGTTGGTTTAGTTCAAGTGCTCAACACCTAGCACTCAACTAGATACATCATATCAATGCATTTTTGTTGATGCTCAACCTACTATGGGTGAAGCGTTGGTGAATGCTCAACCACACATTTCTATATGGGGAAGCCTAAGACTCTTGTCAAGGCACCAGCCATTTGTTCCAGTAGATACTTGGTTGTGTTTTGAACTGCACACGAACTATCAGCCCGTCTCATACCCCCCTTCCCCTTGTCCATTTGCTCAGGGTCATGTAGTGATTGAGACTTCAGGTTTAAAGTCCAGTGCACAAACATCCAGTTCATTCCTCTTTCCCATCTTCAGGACACACAGTAAGTATACAGTAGTTGTGAAGATTCAGTACTGGGGCTTCAGGTTAATAGTTCTGCATATAGCCACCATGTCATGTTGCTGCCCCCACCACCATTTGCTTGCTCAGGGTTCACACAATGACTAAAGTTTCCTAATTACTAAAGCTGGAATGAACTCTCCCACTCACCCACTTGTCTATGGTTGTTTCACTTAGTGGTGCTTAGGATGCGGGGCTGTTCTTTGCCAAGTAACCCCAAATTGCCTTTTAGTCTCCATGGCTGCTTCTGATTGGCTTCATTCATGTGTGAATTGTAAATTGCTCCACTGCCAGCCCCAACAGTGCACTTGTAGCATGGTATTCTTTTTCATGCTGACAGCCAGAAACTTCTTCCTAGTCCACACTGGGCCCAGAGGAAAAATAAGAAATAGTCCTCCCACCTCAGTCTGTCAATTTTAGGCAGGCACCGCACTCAGCTACAAAGCTTTCACTCAGGCAGGACCTTGTTTTCACCTCTTGTAGTAGATGTCACCCACAAACCCAACCATGCCTTCTTAGGTGCCTGCCCAGCCATCACCAAAGGCCAGTATGAGCCTGGGGGTAAGTAGGCATTAGACAGGTGTTAAACAGTTATGCATACGCATCCAAGCAATGCAGGCATTAGATGTGCATTAAACAGGTACTGTGAATATACTGCATAGTGCCTCTTTTTTGACTGATACCTGCACAGGCATATTGCAGTGGCTGTAGGCATACAACAGTGCCTGTTTTCTGCCTGTTTAGGTACTGTACTTAATAGGACTGATTTCATATTTCAGGCATAGAACAATGTAAATATAGGCACTGAACAGGACATGTATTTTTAACAGGGTACTTACTGCAAAAAATAATATATAAATGGGAAACTTTTTACACTAGTTGGGGAACTCACTACTTTTAGATGGTAATAACAGTTTTTATATTACATTTCAGTGTATACATTGTGATTGAAATAGGTTGACAAACACAAGAACTGTATGTTAAGTACTATGATTGGAAGTCATTTAAGAATCAATGAGGGAATACTTTTGATAATCGATTGGACAATTAAGGTTTAAAAAGTCTGGTACTTATGATAATATTTTTATACTACATTTCAGTGGCTCTAGTATTTTTACAGATTGGAATATAGATTAAAAAGAATATGAACTTATAATTAAATTACATGTCAGATAAGAATGAATGAAGAAATAATTTTTAACATCGATTGGAAAAAGGATTACATCAGATATATAATGCAATGGCACATATTAATTCATTAATGGCCATTAACTTAGGCGAAACAAATATATATAACAAACAAATTGATGGGATAAACACTGTTAACATGGAAATGCATTGGTTTTTAATGACCATTAATGTATTGTCCCAAAAGTGCCTTAATTTTAATGGCTATGAAAATAAAATAAGACACATTGTAATGCCCATTAATGTATTAGAGAAAAAGCATGCCGTTTTCATGGCCATGAAAAGCTCAGTGGAAAACATTTAATTGCCATTAACATATTGACTGAACATAAGGATAGTTTTCATGGCAATGAAACTCATTTGTACCACTTTAATGGCCATTAATGAATTGGCTCTGTGTAGAACATAATTTTAATGGCAACTAAAAGCTTGTTGCTATGTTTTAATTGTTGTTAAAATAGCCATTAACTGTACATGATACAAAACTTAATGGATGTACAACACCTATTAAATATTTAATGGATGGCTGTCATGGTTCATTAATGCCATGGATGAGTAAATTAATGGTTTCTCCCATGAAACAGAAACAATTAATGGAAATTTAATGGGAATAAAAGTTAAGCATTAAAAAGGTGATACAAGATTTAATGGGGTAAATTAATGGTTTCACATGAAAATAATGGAAATTTAATGGATTTTTATGGAATTTTAATGGATTTCAATGCAGTAGTGAAAGGGAGCAGAGGGTCAGTTTGTAGGGAACATGCAGTCTGTACTGAATTAAAGTTATCAGGCATTATTCTTAAAGCATACAGAATCACCCTGCTTAGGTGGTCCTCTAACTCCAAAGTACCCCCACCTTTCTGAGTGCTACTAGTGACACCCACATTTGGGATGAGGTGCTCCCCACTACTAAAAGACAGGCGAGTTTGCAGTTGTCAGATGGTTTTTCATTCTTTTTCCTGACATCAGTTTTGCTACTTGACAGCCAAAAAAGGGTGTTGACACTATCTGGGTAGATCTTCATGAACTGGGGTCACACATTCTCTTCAGTCATTAGCGAGGCTTAAAGTCATATGTGTGTGTGTGTGTGTGTGTGTGTGTGTGTTCCCCCACATGCAGACGCACGCATGTGCACAGGTGTGTCCTTTTCTTTCTGTGACATTGGAAATGCAAGCAGGGTGCTACTGCTCCCAGTTGTACAAAGAAAGACAGTTTTAAAAAGAAGTGGGCAGAAATTGTTGGATATTCTCCAAAGAGATAGTATTTAATAATTTGTTGCTTTTTATTAAGTCTATCACCCACAACGTGACAATATTTATGTGGTTTATGTGAAAAAATAGCAGCCAAGCAAACAACAAAATATTTTGAGTTTACTGTAGACAAACATGGAAATTATGCATCATGTTAAATATTTCACCTCAGGGATCCAACTTTTTTTCCCTGCTCTGCAACCCCATCATGCTGTAACATACCTCCTGGGACATCAGGTTCGCCAGTGCTGGCACTTTCCTGTTCTGACATCCAAATGCGGTAAAGCCCTTGCTTGTCTCTAATCAAGACAATGGGGGAGAAAAGGTAGGGAAAAAACATCGGTTGCAGGCTGCAGGGGAGCATCTTTAAAAAGAGGCATGATTCAACATGAGCTAATTTTGCATAATTCTCCTTTTATATTCCCGCCCTCTTAGTATATCTCATGCCCCTATATTCATTTCCATGTCACCTTACTCCATGTCCTACCTGGAAACAAACTTCGGCTCAGTATATTTCACCTGGCCAACATTTCAATAACATGCTTTACGGCAACTGAAAGTTTCACATTGCAAAACATATGTGTTGTTATAAAACTCAAGCCAAATAACTATGCAGGCTGTTAAAGGTGAACCATCTTGTGCAAAAGAGATGTATTTTGTTTGTAGTTATGTGGCTACCTGGTCCAGTTATGATCTATACCAGTGTCAACGTGATGAGATAGATACACGTTTTATTCTATGCAAAATGTGACAGTCAGTTAACTTATAAAAACACCCAAATATTTCCCCCAGGTAATCAGAAATATATTCAGAGGTAATCAGAAATATATACACAATACCACTGTAGCAACAAGAATACATTTTCTTATTCAAGACAATAGGGACAAATTTTAAGTGTGGGGGCATCGTTATTGTGTTTTACATTACACTGGGAGTTACAGATGAGTTTACAGTAAGAAACAGAAAGCAGGACAGCGAGAAACTAGTGAGCGGGTGCTCAAAGCAGGAGGTGCAAACCTCAAAAGAAACCAACAGTTTGAAAGTGAGCATGCCAGTTATGCAGTTATGTACCCATGTAATAAGCATTAAATTAGGTAATACTGATTGTAGCACATACTGATTTTGCTAGAAATGAAAATGAAATAAAAATGTTCTCTGAACAATCAGGAAATAATGAGATACAAGGAACTGGGGGCTGCACCACTTAGCTAGCCTTATAATTAGTTTGTGAACACACTGACAAATGACTTTTGTATATTTTTTGTGCATTTTCTCATATTTTTGTATTTTTTATAAGACTTCACCATGGAATAAAATATAGTAGTATGAAGTCTTGTAATAAGAAATTGTAATTTAGTTATATATAGAGAATCTGTTTATATTATTCTGTATTTTTGTATTTAATAAGATACGTGTGAACTTGGAATTTAGTGTCTCTCAGTTATGACATCATCCCTAAGACTGTATATACAGAGATGTCTGTGAAATCAGTCATACCCCCTTTGAAGGAGTTGTGCTAAACCGCAGGGGTCCTGGACATTTCCTGATGCCAAATAAATAATGTTTTCATTATTTCACTGTTTTCTGGTGTGCTCACTTTCAAACTGTTGGTTTCTTTTGAGGTTTGCACCTCCTACTTTGAGCACCCGCTCGCTAGTTTTGCGCTGTCCTGCTTTTTTTTTTTTTGTGGATTCTGCTTCACGGACAGCAGCACATGGAAGGTCATAAGTTTAAATGACTTCAATTTTTCAGAGCAGCAAAACGGAGCAACAAGAAGATTGCATCTTTGGACTTTAGCCAAGAGACTGTATATTTTGAATTCTGGATGATTTGTAAGCATTATATTTCCCCGAAGCAATGCCACTATATAAATCATGCATGCAGGTAACACAAGGGAGAATGCCGAGTCAGAATTCAACTGGGAACAGACAGAGTCTTTGGTTTCAAAATGAAGCAAGGCATTTGAAAGATTACAAATTAATGAAGGAGCTAGATACATACCAGGTGACATTAAAACCATATTTACTAAACTAGAAAGGCTTCTGAAAAAAGTACTGGATATAACATATAACATAATCACTTTAGAGCAGTATCTTGCTAAAGGACAAGCCCCATGTGGGCTTAGAGTTACTATTTTACCCTCTTCTGGTTTTGATATCTTTGCATTTAAAGAAGAATGGATTTCTGCAGCTTTATTATGCTCTAAAACATTTATTGAATTAATAATTAATTCAGACATTAAAAAACATGAAGAACTGAGTAAAGAAATAGATGTGGTTAAAAGTTAAGCATTGGCATTTAAAGACACAGCAGCTTTTAAAGAGCTTGATATTTGTATGAAACAAGAATTGAAAAAGTATGAAACTGAGCTTGTGGTTAAAAAACAAAAGAAATTATTGAGAGATCAAGAGGATTTTGAAAAAGATAGAATACTTGTGTGGAAAAGAAGAGGAAGTAATCAAAGTAGAAGCAGGAGCAGAACTAGAGTTCGCTTTGAAGATAAAGATGGTGGGAGCAGCAGAAGCAGATATAGAAGTCATTTTTTAGACAAAGGAAGAGGAGCAGAGGAAGACACAGGAGAACCAGAAGGAGGTTAAGAGGAGGCAAACACCTCACAAGAAAAATGCAAGACCAGAGGATGAGGGAGAGGCAGGGGCAGGGGCAAGAGCTCCAAGTAATCAATATTTCAAAGAAAATACTGACAAACAGATATTAAAGTGTTGAAACTTGGACTGTTCTTTGTGCCCACACCTCCACTTCATCATTTTCAGGTACAAGTGAATTTGTATAAGTTATTTTGGAAAATTAAGCTTAAAGCCTTTTTTTTGTAAAAAATCGAAAGTGAATCATCTTCAGGATACAATGGGCTTCACAGGGAACAGGGAAGAACTACAGAATTGGGAGTATGTGAATGATCCTCCAGCACTGGATAGTGGAACATTGGGATTTAAGGAAGACATTGATTTAATTATACATGAGATCGAACATGGTAACACAAGGTCCCCTGGTTCCAGTCCCCCCAATGTAAGTAATGAAGATATTAAACAACAGAGAAAAATCTGGAACAGAGAAAAATGTTCTTCTCCCCTATCTCTGAGTTTTCACTCAATGTATTTAATCCTGCTATTATAACATGTGAGAATGTGGTGTTGACAGAAGTAAATGATCTGTTACAGAGGACAGGCCAGCCAAGGAACAGAAATCTCACACAGAGTGAGACAGCAGCTTTGAAAGAACTAGAATCGGACAACAATATTATAGTTAAACCTGCAGATAAGGGAGGGAATATTGTGATTTTGGACATATATATCTATTATTACAGGAATACTTAATGACACTCTGAATTATATAAAATTACAACAAAATCCTATGAATCAGTTTAGAATAGAACTGAATCAATTACTGCAGGGGGCAGTCTCTACAGGGGAAATCAGTGAGAAAGAACTGAAATATATATGATGTGAGAACCCGATAGTTCCATGTTATTATATTCTGCCCAAAGTACATAAAAATATGAGGGATCCTCCTGGAAGACCGATCATTTCCTCAGTTGGGTTAGTCACTGAGAAGGTTAGGACAATTTGTTGATTTTTTTCTACAACAGGAAGTTAGAAAACTTAAATCATACACAAAAGACACCATGCATGTTATCTCTAAACTGGAGAATTTTGAATGGAAGGAAACAATGCAATGGGTAACAATAGACGCTGAGTCACTATACACCCGTATTAAACATACACAAGGGATTATTGCTTGTCAGTTCTACCTCGAGAAAGAGATTAATTATGATGACATGCCAGTGGATCTTCTTTTGAAAACTATTCATTTTATTCTTCCTCATAATCACTTTGAGTTTTTGGGAGTGAACTACCTTCAAGTTTGTGGCACTGCTTTGGGGGTCTCTATGGTCCCATCTTATGCAGACTTATTTTTAGGGAAATGGGAAGAACTGACAGTTTTTCAGAATTTAAACCCCTTCCTAGATAAAATTGTATTTTGGACCCATTTTATTGATGACATTTTATGTGTGTGGGATGGTGACACATCAGGAGCAGAACAGTTTGAAGAATGGCTGAATGTAAATGAGATTAACACGCATTTTGTCCATAGTTCTGACCCCTACAGAATAGCATTTCTAGATTTGGAAATACAAAAACCATCTGAAACAAATGGTAGCATAATTACCAAATGTCATAGAAAACCTACTGCCACCAATAGCCTGCTTAGAGCCAATAGTGCTCATCCAAAAAATTTGAATGAGTCAATTACATATGGACAGTTGGACAGTTCCTACACTTAAGAAGAAACTGCTCAGAGGAGACAGATTTCCTCATACAAGCAGAGGAACTAAGGTAGAGATTCCTTGATAGAGGGTATCAGGAAGATTCACTGACATTAGCTATGGGTATGGCTGTCACCAAAAAGATAGAGGAATTATTGAGACAGACAGACCCCCCCCCCCATGAAACTTTCCTGTAACCTTTGTCACTGAATATACCAACTGGGCAGGACAAATATGTAACATTATTTACAGGAACTGGCATTTATTACATACAGATACATGTTTGGGGAAGGCTGCTGGTGTAAAACCAAGAATAACTTTCTCTAGAGGGAAGAATTTAAAAGACAAATTGGTGCATAGCAGACTGTCACAGCCAGTGAAGAGTATGTGGTTAGGCACGAAACCAAAAGGAAATTTCAAATGCCAAAGGTGCAACATATGCAGCTACTACAAGGTAGAAACATAGAAACATAGACTTTGACGGCAGATAAGGACCGCTTGGCCCACCTAGTCTGCTCATTTCCCTACCTAGAGGATAAGATGCAGATCCTATTTAACCAACGACCTATTACTTCCTACCCCCCACAAAAATTGCCTTATGTCTGTCCCATGCATTCTTGAATTCTCCCACAGTTTTAGGCCCCACAACCTCCTCAGGAAGGCTGTTCCATGCATCCACCACCCTCTCTGTGAAAAAATACTTCCTCACATTGCCCCTGAGCCATTCCCCCTCTATCTTCAAATTGTGTCCCCTTGTTCTTGCACATCTCTTTTTCTGAAAGATGCTACCCTGTTGAACTTTGTTGATTCCACTGAGGCACTTAAACATTTCTATCATGTCCACCCTCTCCCTCCTTTCCTCAAGGGTATACTTTTTTTTTTCAATTGTTTAACCAGGTGAGACACACTAAGCTGAAAGCTTTTTTACAGGTGCAGCCTGGGAGCACAGGGAAGATAAGTGACTTGCTCAGGGTCACACAGTATATGCAAGTGGGGGCTATGGGATTCAAACACAGGTCAACAGATTTGCAGCTCAGAGCCTTAAACCACTGCATTATACTGCCTCCCGTATACATATTAAGCTCCTTTAGTCTCTCCTCATATGGCTTCTGTTGCAGACCCTGCACCATTTTAGTTGCCCTCCTCTGAACTGCCTCCATCCTGTCTATGTCCTTATGGAGATGGGGTCTCCAGAACTGGATGCAGCACTCCAGATGGGGTCTCATCAACTGTCTGCACAGAGGAATAACAACTTCCTGTTTTCTGCTGGTGATGCCTCTCCCTATACATATCAGTATCCCCCAGCCCTCCCTACCGCCTTCTCACATTGCTTGCCAATCTTAAGGTCATCTGATATGATTACCCCCAGGTCCCTTTCTATTTTTGTTGTTTTTACTGCCTCCCCCCATTGTGTAATCTTCCCCTGGGTTTTTGTTTCCCAGGTGCATTATTTTGCACTTCTTTGCATTGAATCCAAGCTGCCATACTTCTGACCATTCCTCCAACCTTGCCAAGTCCCTTCTCATCCTTTCCATGCCTCCTTATGCATCGACCCTGTTGCAGATCTTTGTGTCATCTGCAAAGAGGCATACTTTTCTTTTCAGTCCCTCTGCAATGTCACTTATAAAGACATTAAAAAGGACTGGACCCAGTACTGAACACTGCAGAATCCCACTAGTAACCCCTCTTTCTTCGGAGTGGACTCCATTTACAATTGCCTTCTGTGTCCTGTTGTCCAGTCAATGTTTTACCCAGGCTACCACCCTAAGACCCACTCCCAGGCTGGTTAATTTGACTACTAATCTTTTGTGTGGGACTGTGTCAAATGCCTTGCTAAAGTCTAGGTAGGCCATGTCCACAGCCCCTTCCTGGTCTACTACTTTGGTCACCCAGTCAAAGAAATCAATTAGAATCATCTGAAATGACCTTCCTACTGTGAACCCAAGCTGCCTTGGGTTCTGTGCTCCACGGGTCTCTAGGTACTCAACAATTCTTTCCTTCAGAAGTGATTCCATCATTTTCCCTACCACAGAGGTCAGACTGACAGATCTGTAGTTTCCTGCCTCTGTCTTGGTCCCCCTTTTGTGAAGGGGAATCACATCTGCCTTCCTCCAGTCCTCAGGTACCACACTGTCCTCCCATGATTTGTTAAAAAGGGTAGTCAGTGGTGTCTGCTTAATTCTTTTAGAATTCTGGGGTGAATTCCATCTGGCCCCATTGCTTTGTCCACCTTCAGTTTTAGGAGTTCTTTCAGAACCCTTTCTTCTGTGAAAGGACTGGGATCCACCCCCCTATCCAGAGTGCTTCTGTTAATTGGATTAGGCACCTCCCCCACCTCCTCTTTTGTGAATACTGAACAGAAGTATTGATTCAGTATCCCTGCTTTTTCACTATCCCTTTCAACCCATCCACCGTCCATTCCGTTCAGCCTCACTATCGCTCCCTTTGTCTTTCTACACTCCCTGATATACCTATAAAAGATTTTATCCCCCTTCTTAACCGAGTTGGCTATCTTTTCCTCAGTTTGGGCCTTTGCTATTCTGACTGCCCCCCCTGCTTCTTTCTGCCTTAACTGGTACAGTTCTATGTCCTGCTCCTTCTGGGTTTCCTTATACTTCCTAAATGCTATCTTTTCTCCCTAACCTTCACTGCCACCTCTTTTGAGAACCATAGTGGCTTTTTCTTTCATTTTGATTTGTTTATTTGCTTCACTCAAAGGCTTGTTGCCTCTGTGATGGCAGTTTTGATATTTCCCCATTGTTACTCCACCCCTCCTTCCAGCCTGTTTGCTAGTGCTTTTCTAAGACACTCTCCCATCTTGCCAAAGTCAGCCATCCTGAAGTCCAGAACCCTCACTTTTGTATGGTTTGACTCTGTAGCTGAGTTTATCATGAACGATACTGTTTTGTGGTTACTTGTTCCCAAGGATCAAAATTTATACATCTGCACACAGGTTATGAGTATGATAGCAAGGATTTCATAAATTGTGACACCACATTTGTAGTCTATGTATTATGGTGTGAATGTGATTGTATATATATAGGACACACAATGAAGACCCTGAAGACTAGAGTAAAGGAACATATGAGGAATATAGTGAATAAAAGAACAGATACCCCAGTTGGAGAACATTTCTTATAGATGCACAGTTTTGACCTGAAAGGTCTAAAGTTTATGGGGCTGGAGTGGCAAGCTCCACTCAAATTTGGAGGTGACAAGTTATATGAATTGCTTAAAAAGGAGAGCAAATGGATTTATAAATTCAAGATGATGAAACCAGATGGTCTCAATGATCAGTGGGACCTTAAACCATTTTTGAAACATGGCAAAAAATTAAAAATGAATAGGTAAAAAATTAATACTGTTTTCTGTTTGAAGAATTCATTAATTCATTGTCTCTTTTTCATCTTTCTGTTTTAGGAACTTTAGGAGATAGTATACCAGTGGATCCCCACCCGAAAGGAATTCCCTTCTCCCATTCTAAGGCAAGAAGTGAATATAGGGTGATCACTGAAATTATGTCACTGTTCCTTACAATCATGTCCATCTCTGTCATTCCAGTTTCCACAATTCACCATGTTTTCCATAATTCATTGTGTTTTCCATAATTCATCGTGTTGTCCTACTCTATTACATCACTTTCTGTCACCATATTCCAGTGTCATCCCACCCCTTAATGGCAGTGAGTACTACTTTTGACATTTTTTATGAACATTTGGAGTATTTGTGTTAAAATGATCTAGCTACCTATTCCAATGCCTTTGCTGCCTTAAGTGTTGCAGTTGTGTACCCATGTAATACGCATTAAATTAGCTAATACTGACTGTAGCACATACCGATTTTGCTAGAAATGACAATGAAATAAAAATTTTCTCTGAACAATCAGTAAATAATGGGATACAAGGAACTGGGGGCTGCACCACTTAGCTAACCTTATAATTAGTTTGTGAACACACTGACAAATGACTTATGTATATTTTTTGTACATTTTCTCATATTTTTGTATTTTTTCTAAGACTTCACCATTGAATAAAATATTGTAGTATGAAGTCTTGTAATAAGAAATTGTAATTTAGTTATATATAGAGAATCTGTTTATATTATTCTGTATTTTTGTATTTAATAAGATGTGTGTGAACTTTAGATTTAGTGTCTCTCAGTTATGACATCATCCCTAAGAGTATATATACAGAGATGTCTGTGAAATCAGTCATACCCCCCTTGAAGGTGTTGTGCCAAAGCGCAGGGGTCCTGGACATTTCCTGATGCCAAATAAATAACTTTTGCATTATTTCACCGTTTTCTGGTGTGTTCACTTTCAAACTGTTGAGTTTACAGTAAGTAACGAAACCTGAAACAAGTGATGTGCAATACTACCATTATGTATATTTTTAAAATTACTTGCATTCTGATAACGTGCTGCTCTTTGGTTTTCATGGTTCAAGATATTTTCGAATATATTCATTTTTTCACCCATTGTCCCATGACTGTTTCTAGTAAAGTGAATTGACTGGTGATAGGTAGACAGACAGCTGTGTGTATATATATATATATATATATATATATATATATATATATATATATATATATATTAATTGTGCTATTATGCTGTTAATGTGTCCCGAGGGACATGCTCCATTTTCAATATACTCACTTGGAAGAGACAGGCACATGCATTTGAGTTTATTCTCAGTCTTCATTTTTTTTTTATTAGTTTGTCTTATACTTCTTACAAAAAGCATTGCTTTGACTGGCATCTGACATGTTATCCTGACTTGTGTTATCCACAGAATAGCTTCAAATGGATTATGCTTGTTTGCCAGGGCAGGCAGCACACAAACTTCAAAGAACATAAGTTGAATCTCCTTGTGGGCTATTTTGGGGGTCTTCTATAAAACATGGCAGGCTTTTTTCATAAGGGGGAATTCCTTTTCTGGATGAACACAAAAAGTGGAGGAAAAAAAATCAGCTGGCAAAAAAGGATTTTTAAATGTTAAAAGAGACATTTATGGGTCATTTATCCACAAACTACATACAGAATCCACCTAATGGGGTCCCAATAAGCAAGATACATGTGTTGCTGTGTGTGCAGCATATCAGTTTTATGGAGTTTGAATTTTTTTGCTTTTGAAAAAAAAAATGGAAACAAGATGGTGGCCATAAGAAAAAATAATTTTTTCTCACAAAAAAGGATTAACCCCATATGATAAATGATCCTTTTTCATATAAACCGAATTCTTTTTTCGTTCCAAACGGGTATCCAAAAGACTGTACTAAGCATGCTCAGAACCAACATTTCAAAATGTAATAACTTTGGAATGGATTAATGCTTTCTCACTAAACAAGTGAGAGTCACATCTGCTGGGCAATCCCTTTCTACTTTGAACATTTTAGATCAATATTCCAAACTATCTGGGTTCTAGGTGATGATGAAAAAACAGCAACCCCCCCGCCACAAAAAAACAGCAATTTTAATTTTACTTTTTTCACCATTCACTTCTTGGAATCAGCACATCAGACCATAATGAAACTTGGCACATCAAGAACTCTATCCCTGAGACTATGCATGCAAATTTTTTTTGTGCAAATCTGTGGAACAGTATGAAGCTATTAAAACACACAATTTCAGGTTTAACTTAGAAACCCCTGCTCAACTCTAACTATAGTGGTGCTACTGCACCACTATAATATACAGATATATATATACACACACACAGACACACACACACACACACACATATATGCTTGATGGGACTGAGCACAGTTGGTCACTCACATGGTTGGGCTAGCCCTACTTGGCTCTCATAGCCACCTCTCAGCACTCCCATCACCTTCACAGGATGTAAGGTGGAGGCTATTGCCTCCTCTGCCGGGTACATGCTGTTGACGATGCCTGTGGACCCCCACCTATCACATTCATCTCCCCTGCATGTAGTCAACAGGACCTTCTTTGTCCATCTCCTCATATCCCTAAAGCACATATGTAGTGCCTCCATGGGTCTGTTCTGGTCATCAATGGCATTGATCACATCTGTGATTTCTACCCAGGCCTGCTGTACCTGGGCATTTGTGCTCTGCCTCTTGGACATGATCACCTCCCTGGCCATATAGGCCTCTGCCAGAACCTGCAACTCCTCCTCAGAGAATTGGTGGACTCATAGTCTGTGTCATCCATGGTACCTGCAAGACATGGGAGCAGAATACAGGTGAGCAAGGAATACACACAGCACAACACAGATGAATGGTGGATTGCGGTGAAGCCCTCACTGCCTCTGTCAGGGACATATAGGTGTTCTGGCTATGCATGTCCTAACAAAGCCAGTGGCCTGCCTGGCACAGGCTTTCGCATGTGCAGATACACCTATGGACAAGGGCACATACAGACAGGAGTTAAATTGGGCAGGAGATCAACGGAACTCAGATCCACCACCTCCTAAGCAAGTATGCAAGAGTACCACAGTCACTATCATCTTTGTCAATTGACTACTATAGGAAAGATCCTCCAACTAGACATGACACCACCACTGCCAATAGATGTACTTGTGTGAGTTTCACCATCTCAATAGTTCCACTATACCACTACATACAGCATACACACAGTTCCAAAATCACTCATGTCCAATTCTAGGCCATTTCACAAAACACCCAGCTGTAGTCACCTGCAGTTCTGCTGTGGAATCTATGTGGTGCACATTATTCCTTTTATATGCTCCTGCTGGAATTGGTCATGCTAATGAATGCCTACATTCCATTAATGACAGGCTAATGTGGGTGTTTGTTCTCAGAATGTGAAATTAGCTCATTTGCACACATTGGTTGAATACTGCAGGTGTGCCCCATGTGTTGGTGTAGTGGCACTAGCGCTGCACCTGCGCATGTGTAACTTCAGTATGTGGCACAGATGTGACATCATGTGCTACAGGCATCATCACACAGGATGGCCATGTGTCCCGTGCTGTTTCACAATATTTGTACCAGCCCATGCCTGGCACATGCTCAAGGACCCACTCCCTAACAGAAGTACACATTGCGCTGTGCAACTTGATGTTAGCATGGAGCTACCATAACAATGTGTTGTGCAAACAGACTGGACACAAACACATACAGCCCTAAAAGAGCTTGGTGTGAGGGCTAGGCCTAGGCAGGGGAGCAAAATGTCAGGCAGACCGAGCAGAGCTGTGCTGTACCAGGACCAGAGGTAGTCTACCACGCAGCTGATTAGTTGACCTGGTGGTGGCCAGGGTGGACAAGCTACTTGGTGAGGGGATGTAGTCTAACAGGCTAAGGTGCAAGGTGTGGGCATCTGTGGGGTGGCACCTCACAAGATACACAGGGGTCACACGCACTGGTGATCAATGTTAACAGACTCTACACATGTATAATGACCTGCAAAGGAGAGATGCATGACACATACAACAACTGCACGCGATGGTGGAGGGTGGCACTATGCCAAGGTCAAGTGAGTACAGCTGGCTCAATGTATGGTTTGGGTGGTGTCATGTCATGTGTGCAGTGCTGTCCCATAATATACCTCTGAGCTACTGTCCCTGAAGGAATGTGCACTGTACCTATTTGTCCCTGTTTGTGTCCTCTTTGTCCTATGGGACCTGTTCCACTGTATAGCCTGCTCTTACAAATGCAGCTGTATGGACCCACTGTTCCACTTGACATCCTCTTTACCCTGAACATTACAATTTCCAGTGTGGATCCCTGAGACGAGCACCTGCCATGGCAGCATCGATGTGTGCTACCATGGTGACATGGCTGCAGGGTCAAGGTGGATGACAGGGAAATGCATAGTTTCAATGAACATTATTCAGGGTTTGGTTACTGGGTATGGCAAACAGAACATGTAAATGCCTATTGTTAGGTATGACCCACGAGGATGTCACATGTGTTCTACATGTAGCTGTGCTGGTACATGTATCCAACAGCATGTATATGTAGCCATCATCTGTTTTGTGTGAATTGTTTATGTTATGCCACATGGGTGCTGGTATGCATATGCCAGTTAATGCATGGAGTACTATCATATTGCACAGGGTGTTCCAGGCAAGTACAAACCACTATGAAGGGCTGCACCTATGGTACTCTGCCTTCCCCTAAAGTTGCACTGGTATACCTCTTGTGCCCCTGTTGTATGTGGCATGGTGGTCCATGCATCCAGGTGCATACTATGAGGTGTACTGGGTCTGTAGCTGACATGTATGGATATGTTGTAAGGGGCAGGGAGGATGGCAGGATTGGGCACTACACAGGCCAGCATAAATTGTGCCAGGCCATACTTACAACAGTGGGCTGTATCATTCCTGCTGTGACTGGGCCATGACATGGCTTTGTATGGTGCCATAGCTGTTCAAAATGGTACAACATGCCCCTGGTCAGTCCTGTCTATCTGCAACATGCACATGTGGCAGCTGGTGCACATTACTGGCATATGGGGTGTATACTATGTGGATTTACGGTACAGTGCAATGTGTTCCATGGCATGATATTGATCACATCTCCCTTGTCCTCCTCAGCAGACCTCAGTGGACAGCAGGGCCAGGCCAGGGCCTGAGAACAGCAGGGGTGCATATAGATCCAGCCTGAGGACTCAACAGTCCATGATGGGGATCAGTGGAGCCATTCTCCAGAGAGCAACCATGCAAGTACCTTGCATTGTGTGTTTCATGCACAGGGTTGCATGACTACACTATAATACATAGTTGTGCTGTTGGAGACAGATTTCCATGTGTGACTGTCCATGTTACATGCCTTTCTAGGGAGGGCATCAGTTAAGCTACAGAATTGTGGTTGGAGACACACAGCACACTCTGCACTTGATGCACTGCCCCACTGCTAACACTGTGGTGTGTCATGATCTGTGCAGGCTACTGTTGTGCATCAACTTGCAGCAGGCATGGTGCCGTGTGTGTGTGTGTGTGTGTGTACTGTGCCATGGTTCACCTATCATCATGCACTAATGTGACTCTTGTGTCACTGATGTGATGCACCAGGGAGTTTGTTGTAATGCTCACAGCCCTGGTTGTTACACCTGTCAGTGTTAGTTGGGTGTGTTGTGCCACATGCTCGGGACTATGTATGTGTATATGTCATCTGGAGGGGGGCATGGACCACTGTAGTACCAGTACACCACTGTGTCATGCTATGTGCATCATACAGCAACCTGTAGTGATCTTCCTGCAGTGGTCCCATCTCCAGTGCCATATGCACTGGATGTCACACTATTGCAGCTCAACAGAGCTGGGCATATGTGCCATGGGGTCAGTGGCAGGGTGAATATTTGTTGCATTGACTGTTGTTTATTATACCATGGACATAAGTGAACTGCCAATGAAATGGCCAGACTGGTAGTTTACCACCAGTGTTAATCCTCTGATAACCAACGGCTGTTGATGAGCGAATGGTGGTCATCTAAATCCTAATCATCTGCAGCACAGGAATAAAAAAAAAAAAAAAAAAAAAAAAGCAATCTCTTTAAAAGTTGTATTTTATTATAGTAAAAAAAATAACATTAGTATAATCGCAATAAGCCACTCAGAGGATGTGGGTTATCGGGGGATTTACCACAGCTGGCGAGGATTTACCCATTCTGCTGCACCTCGTGGGCAAACCACTCCAGTCATGGTAAATCCCCCGATAACCCACACCCACTCATGGCTTATTGCTTTACCTTACAGTATGTGACCAACACTGTGATGCATGGACAGTTGTGTCTGACCAACAAAGCAATGACTAGTGTATGATTAGTCCACTGTACACGGGATGGGCCATGCATACATTCTGACCCCACTGTGTCTTTGCAGGGCCCACTGTCCTGCACTGGCTCTGGATGGTGGGAACCCTGTACTTAAGGGTGTGGCCAGCAGCTGCTAGGCTGGGTGGTCTTTCAGGTGACTCTACATTCCACACCACTGTTGTTTACTGAAGTGATACAGTGTGCACTGCATATACCTATGTACAACATTGCTGCACACACTTGTTACCCTCGCTGCACACAGTGCTGCATAACAGTCCTATCCACCTACAGCTGTGCTGTGCTGTGTGAGCCAAATTTGTCCCTGGGCCTGTCCTTTCAGCTGCCAAGGGTGCTTCATAGATATCTGTTGGCTTTCACACCTCTGTCTGCCTGTGTGCTGGATGGCTTATCTGCAGAGTGCTGGGTGTATGTGTGTAGCTCCAAATGACATAACCCATCACACTGCCTATCAGCCTCTGCCTTGGTGCTGTGGTACGTGTGACGTATTCCCACATCTGGTATGGCTGCCATTGTTGTGTGTGCCTTGTACATCTCAGTCATACTCCATTGCAGTCGTTTACTGTTTTAGTCAATGATGCTGTCCCTTGTATGCCACACACATACCATTGTGGCTGTTTTACTCCTGACACAAATCTGTGACATGGTGTCCCATGTGTCAGCCGGTTGTACATCTGTGATGCACATTTTGCCACATCATGTCCTTCACCCTGTGTGCACAGCTGGCTGAGTTCAGCATATTTCTTTCCACAGGTGCCCAGAGGAATGCAAGATCATGAAGCGGTCAGAGGAATGCTGCCTGAGCTGAAGGTCTTGATGACCTCCTATGACAGCAGTTCCAGCTGCTTCTAATGGTAGTTCAGGGTCTATGGGAATGCACATGCAAAATTCAGGAATGTACCAGCACTCTTAGAAAAGTGTGGAAGCATTATTCAATGGCAAAACATAGCGAATAATATTTACAGAATGGAAAAAACAATGGCTTACCTTAATCATCGCCTTGAAACTTTTGAGGAGTTTTGGAGAAGGTGGGTGTTATATGTAATGAGTTGGAGAGGGGATTTTATCCCATAATAGTATAATACATTTGATGAAGTCTTTTTTGTTCACTGCCCAGCTCCCCCTCTCTCCTTGGGCTAGATGGAAACAAACTATGTGGTATTGGGGTTTCATTTGGCCATTGATTGCTGCCCTTCCTCCCCCTGCCCTTTGGGCTGGCTGTCTCTCCAAGTCGTCACTTGATGGCACAGAGTCCTTTCTTAAAGATTTTAGCTTGGTATGGTTTACTGTATTTCTTTTGAATGCATAAGATTGAGACATTTTATGTTTGTTGTTGTACACCTCTCTTCCCCCCTTTTGTTTTGTTAAAATAATGTTAGGTTTTTCTGGTTGTTTAATGGGGACACTTTGTTAATGGGTTGTTGTCTCTATGTATTTATCTCTTTGGACTGTCCTTATGCTCTGGTATAAGTTTTGTTGTGTGTTACCTAAAACCATTAATAAAGATTGAACGTTGGAAAAAAAAAAAAAAGAAAAGTGTGGAAGCAGTCACCCCTAAAACTATGTGCAGCTTCTTCACGCAGCATTGGACATTGCCATTCCATGGTGTACTGGGTGGTTGCCCATAATTTTTTGTACCCCATCCGCCATGTGCAGTTACCCTTGTTCTTTGTTTCTCAGCATCCCCTCTCCCCGTTGTTGTTGCTGTAGATGTTAGTATTGTTCATATTGTTCTTTGTATTGCATCTTTCTGTATGGCCTGTTCCATTTTTTTTTTTTTTTTTTTTTTGCACAATGGCCTATGGAACCAGAATAATGTTATGCTTGTGTAACTGTATAACAATGTTGTGGCAGTTCACACTCTCTATTCCATTAGGAATTATCACCTTGTAGGGGTCCTCAAGGCAAGGAACCCTGTAAGAGGGTTCCACCCCTAGAGGTGCTGCCGGAAGTGTCCCTTGGCTAAAGGTACCTTAGGAAGGAATCCCAAAAGAATTGTAGAAGTGATTGATGACTAGGAGATAGAGAAGCAGACTGACAGCAAGAGGCAGCTTAAAGAAACATAGATGAGATGGACAAGTGAGCAGGATAGCTCCATTAATATGGCTTGCACTGATGACAGCAAGGGGCTTCCTAAGGAAAGGGAAACGGCTAGTAGGGCCACCATCCATCTCCATCCAACAGCAGAACCTACCTAAGTAAGCAAAGAATATTACAATAACTAACTAAATATTATTATCTGTGGCATGGAGGAGAGAAAAAAAACCCTTTGAGGAGGAAATCTCTGGGGATCCAAGGCCGAGATCGCCTCCCCTCCAGGCTTGGGCTATTTTATGTAGTGATGGCTTGACTGCTATGTTTGAAACTCAAATCAAGAGGGTGGAAAATATTCCAGTTTGGTGGAGGGCTCTCACTCTATCCCTCTAATGGAAACGCTGTGAAGGATTGCGAGGGTTCTGTGCAACAGGCACCTCCAAGGCAGGAGGAGGAGAAGAGCAATGATGACTGAGGCACTCAGCTGACTTATAAATCTAAAATACAAACCAGGTGAACCAGAGGCAGTTGTAGACAGAAGAATTGAAGATGCAATGGTAGTAAATTATTACTACATCTAAAGGAGGCATGCACATAACCACCCTTCGCAGCTAGTCATAAATTTTACACAAAAGGTGCCGCCATGATGTAATTTACATATGTTATGCATCAATTGTTCTTACTTTGCCTGCCAGCTTAGCTAGTCTATTACAAGCCACTAGTCTAGTCTCTGGGTGATACTTAGTGCTGTGCAATCTAGTGCTGGACAAACTGTATTGTATAGTAGCTGATGTTTGACTGCTGGACCTAGCTACTGAGAAAGACTGCTGCAGTTTTCCATTTCTGCCCTACTGACAAACCCTGCCCCTTCCCCACACTGGTCACTCTGCTAATTATTATTTCTCTGCCCACTTGTAATGCTGTCTCTCTAAACACCCTACTTTCTTCTCTGCCTTACCTACAAACCCTTCCCTTACACCTCCAAGTTGCTGCTGTCCTCCTCAGATGTCCCGGTGCCAAAGCACAGCCCCCCATTAACCCTTCTTGTAGCTCTAAATAATTGCGCTGCACTTACCACCTCTTTACTTCATGCTTTGTCCTACCCCATTGCCTGTCCCCCACTGAGCTTGCTATCGTACTCTAACTGTATTTAATCCTCTGTTTCCCTCCTGTTTCACAGACAACCCATCTGCAGTCTTCCCAAGCTGCTCCTGTGACCCTGGCTCTCTCCGAGCAGGCCAAAGCTAAAAGACTACCTGACTGACCCCCGGACAGATTCATGTTAGCACCGGACCTCCGAAACTTGTGATTTTGAATGCCGCTGTTTTGACTGGATGCCGAGAGGAGGAGCTAGGCACTGATTGGCAGCTTTGCTCCCTGGCTAATTTTCCAACGCCTGGCACTTCCTGATCTCAGGAAAATCTCTTTCTGTGCTGTGTTCTGGACTGAAATTTTGTTAATGTAATTTACATATGTTATGCATCAATTGGTCTCACTTTACCTGCCAGCTTAGCTAGTCTATTACAAGCCACTAGTCTAGTTTCTGGGTGATACTTAGTGCTGTGCAATCTAGTGCTGGACAAACTGTATTATATAGTAGCAGATGGTTGACTGCTGGACCTAGCTACTGAGCAAGACTGTTGCAGTTTTCCATTTCTGCCCTACTGACAAACTCTGCCCCTTCCCCACACTGGTGACTCTACTCATTATTATTTCTCTGCTCCACTTGTAATGCTGTCTCTCTAAATACCCTACTTTCTTCTCTGCCTTACCTACAAACCCTTCCCTTACACCTCCCTGCTGCTGCTGTCCTCCTCAGATGTCCCGGTGCAAAAGTACAGCCCCCCCATTAACTCCTCTTCTAGCTCTAAATAATTGCGCTGCATTTACCACCTCTTTACCTTATGCTTTGTCATACCCCATTGCCTGCCCTCCACTGAGCTTGCTATTGTACTCTAACTGTATTTATTCCTTGGTGTTTCCCCTCCTGTTCCACAGACAACCCATCTACGGGCTTCCCAAACTGCTCCTGTGGCCCTGGCTCTCTCCTAGCAGGTCACAGCTAACAGACCAACTGACTGACCCCTGGACAGATTCAGGTACGCACCGGATATCCGAAACTTGTGGTTTTGAATGCCGCTGTTTTAACTGGACACCCAGTGGAGTAGCGAGGCACTGATTTTCAGCTTTTTTCCTTCGCTGATTTTCTAACACCTGGCGCTTCCTGATCTCAGGGAAATCTCTTTCTGTGCTGTGTTCTGGACTGAAATTTTGTTAATGTAACTTACATATGTTATGCATCAATTGGTCTTACTTTACCTGCCAGCTTTAGCTAGTCTATTAAAAGCCACTTGTCTAGTCTCTGGGTGATACTTAGTGCTGTGCAATCTAGTACTGGAGAAACTGTATTGTATAGTAGCTGATGTTTGACTGCTGGACTTGACTACTGAGAAAGACTGCTGCAGATTTCCATTTCTGCCCTACTGACAAATGCTGCCCCTTCCCCAGTCTGGTCACTCTGCCAATTATTATTTCTCTGCTACACTTGTAATGCTGTCTCTCTGAACAACCTTCTTTCTTCTCTGCCTTACCTACAATCCCTTCCCTTACACCTCCCTGCTGCTGCTGTCCTCCTTAGATGTCCAGGTGCCAAAGCACAGCCCTCTTCCATTAACTCCTCTTGTAGCTCTAAATAATTGCACTGCACTTAGCACCTCTTACCTCATGCTTTGTCCTACCCCATTTCCTGCCCCCCATTGAGCTTCCTATAGTACTCTAACTGTATTTAATTCTGTTTCCCTCCTGTTCCATAGACAGACCATCTGTGGGCTTCCCAAGCTGCTCCTGTGGCCCTGGATCTCTCAAAGCAGGCCACTGCTAACAGACCACCCGACTGACCCATGGACAGATTCAAGTATGCACCGGACCTCTGAAACTTGTGGTTTTGAATGCCCCTGTTTTGAGTGGATGCCCAGAGGAGGAGCCAGGCACTGATTGGCAGCTTTGCTCTTTGGCTGATTTTCCAATGCCTGGCACTTCCTGATCTCAGGGAAATCTCTTTCCGTGCTGTGTTCTGGACTGAAATTTTGTTAATGTAATTTACATATGTTATGCATCAATTGGTCTTACTTTACCTGCCAGCTTAGCTAGTCTATTACAAGAGACTAGTTTAGTCTCTGGGTGATACTTAGTACTGTGCAATCTAGTGCTGGACAAACTGTATTGTATAGTAGCTGTTGTTTAACTGCTGGACCTAGCTGCTGAGCAAGACAGCTGCAGTTTTCCATTTCTGCCCTACTGACAAACCCTGCCCCTTCCCCACATTGGTCACTCTGCTAATTATTATTTCTCTGCCCCACTTGTAATGCTGTCTCTCTAAACACCCTACTTTCTTCTCTGCCTTATCTACAAACATTTCCATTACACCTCCCTGCTGCTGCTGTCCTCCTCAGATGTCACCGTGCCAAAGCACAGCCCCCCATTAACTCCCCTTCTAGCTCTAAATAATTGCACAGCATTTACCACCTCTTTACTTCACTCTTTGTCATACCCCATTGCCTGCCCCCCACTGAGCTTGCTATTGTACTCTAACTGCATTTAATCCTCTGTGTTTCCCTCCTGTTCCACAGACAACCCACCTGCTGGCTTCCAAGCTGCTCCTGTGGCCCTGGCTCTCTCTGAGCAGGCCACAGCTAACAGACCACCCAACTGAACCCGGACAAATTCAGGTACGCACCGGACCTCCGAAACTTGTGGTTTTGAATGCCGCTGTTTTGACTGGATTCCCAGTGGAGTAGCCAGGCACTGACTGGCAGCTTTGTTCTTTGGCTGATTTTCCAATGCCTGGCGCTTCCTGATCTCAGGGAAATCTCTTTCTGTGCTGTGTTCTGGACTGAAATTTTGTTAATGTAATTTACATATGTTATGTATCAATTGGTCTTACTTTACCTGCCAGCTTAGCTAGTCTATTACAAGCCACTAGTCTAGTCTCTGGGTGATACTTAGTGCTGTGCAATCTAGTGCTGGACAAACTGTATTGTATAGTAGCTGATGTTTGACTGCTGGACCTAGCAACTGAGCAAGACTGCTGCAGTTTCCCATTTCTGCCCTACTGTCAAACCCTGCCCCTTCCCCACACTGGTCACTCTGCTAATTATTATTTCTCTGACCCACTTGTAATGCTGTCTCTCTTAACACCCTGCTTTCTTCTCTGCCTTACCTACAAACCCTTCCCTTACACCTTCCTGGTGCTGCTGTCCTTCTCAGATGTCCCGGTGCCAAAGCACTGCCCCCCCCATTAACTCCTCTTTTAGTTCTAAATAATTGCTCTGCATTTACCACCTATTTATCTCACGCTTTGTCATACCCCATTGCCTGCACCACACTGAGCTTGCTATTGTACTCTAACTATATTTATTCCTCTCTGTTTCCCTCCTGTTACACAGACAGCCCATCTGCAGGTTTCCCAAGTTGCTCCTGTGGCCCTGTCTCTCTCTGAACAGGTCACAGCTAACAGACCACCCAACTGACCTCTGGACAGATTCAGGTACCCACCAGACCTCCGAAACTTGTGGTCTTGAATGCCGCTGTTTTGACTGGATGCCCAGTGGAGTAGCCAGGCATTGATTGGCAGCTTTGCTCTTTGGCTGATTTTCCAATGCCTGGCACTTCCTGATCTCAGGGAAATCTCTTTCTGTGCTGTGTTCTGGACTGAAATTTTGTTAATGTAATTTACATATGTTATGCATCAATTGGTCTTTCTTTACCTGCCAGCTTAGCTAGTCTATTACAAGCCGCTATTCTAGTCTCTGGATGATACTTAGTGCTATGTAATCTAGTGCTGTACAAACTGTATTGTATAGTAGCTGATGTTTGACTGCTGGACCTAGCTACTGAGCAAGACTGCTGCAGTTCTCCATTTCTGCCCTACTGACAAACCCTGCCCCTTCCCCACACTTGTCACTCTGCTAATTATTATTTCTTTGTCCCACTTGTAATGCTGTCTCTCTAAACACCCTACTTTCATCTGTGCGTTACCTACAAACCTTTCCCTTACACTTCCCTGCTGCTGCTGTCCTCCTCAGATGTCCTGGTGCCAAAGCACTGCCCCCCCCATTAACTCCTCTTTTAGTTGTAAATAATTGCTCTGCATTTACCACCTCTTTACCTCATGCTTTGTCCTACCCCATTGCCTGCCCTCCACTGAGCTTGCTATTGCACTCTAACTGTATTTAATCCTCTGTGTTTCCCTCCTGTTCCACAGACAGCCTCTCTGCTGGCTTCCCAAGCTTCTCCTGTGGCACTGGCTCTCTCCGAGCAGGCCACAGATAACAGACCACCCAACTGACCTCTGGACAGATTCAGGTACACACCGGACCTCCGAAACTTGTGGTCTTGAATGCCGCTGTTTTGACTGGATGCCCAGTGGAGTAGCCAGGCACTGATTGGCAGCTTTGCTCTTTGGCTGATTTTCCAATGCCTGGCGCTTCCTGATCTCAGGGAAATCTTCTTCTGTGCTGTGTTCTGGACTGAAATTTTGTTAATGTAATTTACGTATGTTGTGCATCAATTGATGCATAACATATTGTAACACAAGGGTGGGGGGGTTGTGTTACTCTGGGATCTTTTAGGTGGGGATATAAACACTTTTTATCACAGCCCAGGATGTGCAGCTTAGCACAGCAGACTGATTGTGCATTTATTGGTAAGAGTACTGTGAGAGGTGCATTCAAACATAACACAGGATGAAAATAAAACAACAGAAAATAATACCTAGCTCTTTGTTGAGCGCTAACTACACAGTGAACTTTTGTTCCCTCTCTATAACTCAGGCAGCTAAGCTGTTTCCTGGGACATACAAACAAAATTAGCACAGAGTCTCTTGTTCTAAGTTTCAAAGGAAAATTATTTACCAGTCTCAGGTTTTCAGCCAGTTCAATGTCAGAATTCAATTCATTCTTGCAGGCTAAACAAAAGGTTCCAAACCAAGCAGTCAGTTAAATCAGAGTTCTCTCTTTCCAAAGTAAAAATACAATTTGTTGTTGAGGGCCAAACAAAAGTTCCAAACCAGGCAGTAAGTTGATTCAGAGTTCTCTCTTTCCAAAGTAAAATCCTTCTGCAAATGTTCTACAGCCAGGCTCAAGGTCTGTTCCTAATCAGGTACTGAGACACAAGCAATTGTTTGAGCATTCTTTTATGCAGGCAATCACTCTCCTGCACCTGCTCTTAATCAAGAACTTAGCTCTGTGAAGTTGTGGTGCAATGCCTTCTGGAACTTGTAGTGTATGCACCACACTTTGTAGTCCTGGCAGAGAGAAAATGAAACATACATGCTGGGAGGTAACGCCCTTCCACAACTTTATCCAGTGCTGTGTTACAATATGTAATTGATCTTACTTTACCTGCCAGCTTAGCTAGTCTATTACAAGCCACTAGACTAGTCTATGGGTGATACTTAGTGCTGTGCAATCTAGAGCTGGACAATCTGTATTGTATAGTAGCTGATGTTTGACTACTGGACCTAGCTACTGAGCAAGACTGCTGCAGTTTTCCATTTCTGCTCTACTGACAAACCCTGCCCCTTCCCCACACTGGTCACTCTGCTAATTATTATTTCTCTGCCTCACTTGTAATGTTGTCTCTCTAAACACACTACCTTCCTGCTGCTGCTGCTCTCCTCAGATGACCCTCTGCCAAAGCACAGCCCCCCATTAACTCCTCTTCTAGCTCTAAATAATTGCATTGCATTTACCACCTCTTTACCTCATGCATTTTCCTACCCAATTGCCTGCCCCTTACTGAGCTTGCTATTGTACTCTAACTGTATTTAAACCTCTGTGTTTCCCTAATGTTCCACAGACATCCCATCTGCGGGCTTCCCAAGCTTCTCCTGTGGCACTGTCTCTCTCCGAGCAGGCCACCGCTAACAGACCAAACAACTGACCCCCGGACAGATTCAGGCATGCACCGGACCTCCAAAACTTGTGGTTTTGAATGCTGCTGTTTTGATTGGACTCCCAGTGGAGGAGCCAAGCACAGACTGGCAGCTTTGCTCCTTGGCTGATTTTCCAATGCCTGGCGCTTCCTGTTCTCAGTGAAATCTCTTTTTGTGCTGTGTTTTGAACTGAAATTTTGTTAATGTAATTTACATATGTTATGCATCAATTGGTCTTTCTTTACCTGCCAGCTTAGCTAGTCTATTACAAGCCGCTATTCTAGTCTCTGGATGATACTTAGTGCTGTGCAATCTAGTGCTGGACAAACTGTATTGTATAGTAGCTGGTGTTGGACTGCTGGACCTAGCTACTGAGCAAGACTGCTGCAGTTTTCCACTTCTGCCCTACCAACAAACCCTGCCACTTACCCACACTGGTCACTCTGCTAATTACTATTTCTCTGCCTCACTTGTAATGCTGTCTCTCTAAACACCCTACTTTCTTCTCTGCCTTACCTACAAACCCTTCCCTTACACCTCCCTGCTGCTGCTCTCCTCCTCAGATGTCCCGGTGCCAAAGCACAGCCCCCCCGTTAAGTCCTCTTCTAGCTCTAAATAATTGTGCTGCATTTACCACCTCATTACCTCATGCTTTGTCGTACCCCATTGCCTGCCCCCCACTGAGCTTGCTATTGTACTCTAACTTTATTTAATCCTCTGTGTTTCCCTCCTGTTCAGCAGGCAGCCTATATGTGGGCTTCCCAAGCTTCTCCTGTGGCACTGGCTCTCTCTGAGCAGGCCACAGCTAACAGACCACCCAAATGACCCCCGCACAGATTCAGGTATGCACCGGACCTCCGAAACTTGTGGTTTTGAATGCTGCTAATTTGACTGGATGCCCAGTGGAGGAGCCAGGCACTGATTGGTGGCTTTGCTCGATAGCTGATTTTCCAGCGCCTGGCACTTCCTCATCTCAGGGAAATCTCTTTCTGTGCTGTGTTCGGGACTGAAATTTTGTTAATGTAATTTACATATGTTATGCATCAATTGGTCTTACTTTACCTGCCAGCTTAGCTAGTCTATTATAGGCCACTAGTTTAGTCTCTGGGTGATACTTAGAGCTGTGCAATCTAGTGCTGGAGAAACTGTATTGTATAGCAGCAGATGTTTGACTGCTGGACCTAGCTACTGAGCAAGACTGCTGCAGTTTCCGATTTCTGCCCTACTGACAAACTCTGCCCCTTCCCCACACTGGTCACTCTGCTAATTATTATTTCTCTGCCCCACTTGTAATGATGTCTCTCTAAACACCCTATTTTCTTCTCTGTTTTACCTACAAACACTTCCTTTACACTTCCCTGCAGCTGCTGTCCTCCTCAGATGTCCCGATGCCAAAGCACAGCCCCCCCATTGGCTCCTCTTCTAGCTCTAAATAATTGTGCTGCATTTACCACCTCTTTACCTCATGGTTTGTCTTACCCCATTGCCTGCCACCCCCACTGAGCTTGCTATTGTACTTTAACTGTATTTAATCCTCTGTGTTTCCCTCCTGTTCCACAGACAGTCCATCTGCGGGCTTCCCAAGCTTCTCCAGTGGCACTGGCTCTCTCCGAGCAGGCCAAAGCTAACAGATCACCCAACTGACCCCAGGCAGGATCTGGTATGCACCAGACCTCTGAAACTCGTGGTTTTGAATGCCGCTAATTTGACTGGAAGCCCATTGGATGAGCCTGGCACTGATTGGCAGCTTGGCTGATTTTCCAATGCCTGGCACATCCTCATCTCAGGGAAATCTCTTTCTGTGCTGTGTTCTGCACTGAAATTTTGTTAATGTAATTTATGAATGTTATGCATCAATTGGTCTTACTTTACCTGCCAGCTTAGCTAGTCTATTACAGGCCACTAGTCTAATCTCTGGGTGATACTTAGAGCTGTGCAATCTAGTGCTGGACAAACTGTATAGTATAGTAGCTGATGTTTGACTGCTGGCCCTAGCTACTGAGCAAGACAGCTACAGCTTTCCATTTCTGCCCTACTGACAAACCCTGCCCCTTCCCCACATTGGTCACTCTGCTAATTATTATTTCTCTGCCCCACTTGTAATGCTGTCTCTCTAAACACACTACTTTCTTCTCTGCCTTACCTACAAACCCTTCCCTTAACACCTCCCGGCTGCTGCTGTCTTCCTCAGATGTCCCTGTGCCAAAGCACAGCGCCCCCATTAACTCCACTTCTAGCTCTAAATAATTGTGCTGCATTCAAGACCTCTTTACCTCATGCTTTGTCCTACCCCATTGCCTGCCCCCCATTGAGCTTGCTATGGTACACTAACTGTAGTTAATCCTCTGTGTTTCCCTCCTCTTCCACAGACAGCCCACCTGCGGGCTTCCCAAGCTTCTTCTTTGGCACTGGCTGTCTCTGAGCAGGCCACATCTAACAGATCACCCAACTTTCCCCCAGACCGAGTCAGGTACACACCGGACCTCCGAAACTCTTGGTTTTGAATGCCATTGTTTTAACTGGACACCCAGTGGAGGAGCCAGGCACTGATTGGCAGCTTTGCCCCTTGGCTGATTTTCCAACGTCTGGCACTTCCTAATCTCAGGGAAATCTCTTTCTGTGCTGTGTTCGGGACTGAAATTTTGTTAATGTAATTTACATATGTTATGCATCAATTGGTCTCACTTTACCTGCCAGCTTAACTAGTCTATTAAAAGCCACTTGTCTAGTGTCTGGGTGATACTTAGTGCTGTGCAATCTAGTGCTGGATAAACTGTATAGTATAGTAGCTGATGTTTGACTGCTGGCCCTAGCTACTGAGCAAGACAGCTGCAGCTTTCCGTTTCTGCCCTACTGACAAACCCTGCCCCTTCCACACATTGGTCACTCTGCTAATTATTAGTTCTCTGCCCCACTTGTAATGCTGTCTCTCTAAACACCCTACTTTCTGCTCTGCCTTACCTACAAACCCTTCTCTTACACCTCCCTGCTGCTGCTGTCCTCCTCAGATGTCCCTGTGCCAAAGCACAGCACCCCCAATAACTCCAATTCTAACTCTAAATAATTGTGCTGCATTCAAGACCTCTTTACCTCATGCTTTGTCCTACCCCATTGCCTGCCCCCCATTGAGCTTGCTGTGGTACTCTAACTGTATTTAATCCTCTGTGTTTCCCTCCTGTTGCACAAACAGCCCACCTCCGGGCTTCCCAAGCTTCTCCTGTAGCACTGGCTGTCTCTGAGCAGGCCACAGCTAACAGACCACCCAACAGTCCCCCAGACTGATTCAGATACGCACTGGACATCTGAAATTCATGGTTTTGAATGCCGTTGTTTTGATTGGACACCCAGTGGAGGAGCCAGGCACTGATTGGCAGCTTTGCCCGTTGGCTGATTTTCCAACGTCTGGGGCTTCCTAATCTCAGGGAAATCTCTTTCTGTGCTGTGTTCGGGACTGAAATTTTGTTAATGTAATTTACATATGTTATGCATCAATTGGTCATACTTTACCTGCCAGCTTAGCTAGTCTATTACAGGCCACTAGTCTAGTCTCTGGGTGATACTAAGAGCTGTGCAATCTTGTGCTGGACAAATTGTATTGTATAGTAGCTCATGTTTGACTGCAGGACCTAGCTGCAGAGCAAGACTGCTGCAGTTTTCCTTTTCTGTCATACTGACAAACCCTGCCCCTTCCCCACACTGGTAACTCTGCTAGTTATTATTTCTCTGCCCCACATGTAATGCTGTCTCTCTATACACCCTGCTTTCTTCTCTGCCTTAACTACAGGCCCTTTACTTTCACCTCTCTGCTGCTGCTGTCCTCCTCAGATGTCCCGGTGCCAAAGTACAGCCCCCTCATTAACTCCTCTTCTAGCTCTAAATAATTGTGCTGCATTTACCACCTCTTTTCCTAATGTTTTGTCCTACCCCATTGCCTGCCCCCCACTGAGCTTGCTATTGTACGCTAACTGTATTTAAACCTCTGTGATTCCGTCCTGTTCCACAGACCGCCCATCTGTGGGCTTCCCAAGCTGCTTCGGTGGCACTGGCTCTCTCCAAGTAGGCCACAGCTAACAGACCACCCGAGTGACCCTGGACAGATTCAGGAACGCACCAAACCTCGGAAACTTGTGATTTTGAATTCCGCTGTTTTGACTGGATGCCCAGTAGAGGAGCCAGGCACTGATAAGCAGCTTTGCTCCTTGGCTGATTTTCCAATACCTGGCCCTTCCTGATCTCAGGGAAATCTCTTTCCGTGCTGTGTTCTGGAGTGAAATTTTGTTAATGTAATTTCCATATGTTATGCATCAATTGGTCTCACTTTACCTGCCAGCTTAACTAGTCTATTAAAAGCCACTAGTCTAGTTTTTGGGTGATACTTAGTGCTTGACAATCTAGTGCAGGACAAACTGTATTGTATAGTAGCTGATGTTTGACTGCTGGACCTAGCTACTGAGCAAGACTGCTGCAGTTTTCCATTTCTGTTCTACTGACAAACTCTGCCCCTTCGCCACACTGGTCACTCTGCTAATTACTATTTCTCTGCCCCACTTGTAATGCTGTCTCTCTAAACACCCTGCTTTCTTCTCTGCCTTACCTACAAACCCTTCCCTTACACCTCCCTGCTGCTGTCCTCCTCAGATGTCCCTGTGCAAAAGCACAACCCACCCATTAATTCCTCTTCTAGCTCTAAATAATTGTGCTGCATTTACCACCTCTTTGCCTCAAGCTTTGTCTTACCCCATTGCCTGCCCCCCACTGAGATTGCTATTGTACTTTAATTGTATTTAATCCTCTGTGTTTCCCTCCTTTTCCACAGATTGCCCATCTGTGGTCTTCCCTAGCTTCTCCTGTGGCACTGGCTCTTTCCGAGCAGGCCAAAGCTAACAGACCACCCAACTGACCCCCGGGCAGGTTCTGATATGCACCGGACCTCCGAAACTAGTGGTTTTGAATGCCACTAATTTGACTGGAAGCCCATTGGATGGGCCTGGCACTGATTGGCAGCTTGGCTGATTTTCCACCTCCTGGCACATTCTGATCTTTGGGAAATCACTTTCTGTGCTGTGTTCTGCACTGAAATTTTGTTAATGTAATTTACATATGTTATGCATCAATTGGTCTCACTTTACCTGCCAGCTTAACTAGTCTATTAAAAGCCACTAGTCTAGTCTCTGGGTGATACTTAGTGCTGTGCAATCTAGTGCTGGATAAACTGTATAGTATAGTAGCTGATGTTTGACTGCTGGCCCTAGCTACTGAGCAAGACAGCTGCAGCTTTCCGTTTCTGCCCTACTGACAAACCCTGCCCCTTCACATTGGTCAATCTGCTAATTATTATTTCTCTGCCCCACTTGTAATGCTGTCTCTCTAAACACCCTACTTTCTGCTCTGCCTTACCTACAAACCCTTCTCTTTCACCTCCCTGCTGCTGCTGTCCTCCTCAGATGTCCCTGTGCCGAAGCACAGCTCCCCCAATAACTCCACTTCTAGCTCTAAATAATTGTGCTGCATTCAAGGCCTCTTTACCTCATACTTTGTCCTACCCCATTGCCTGCCCCCCATTGAGCTTGCTATGGTACTCTAACTGTATTTAATCCTCTGTGTTTCCCTCCTGTTGCACAGACAGCCCACCTGCGGGCTTCCCAAGCTTCTCCTGTGGCACTGGCTGTCTCTGAGCAGGCCACAGCTAACAGATCACCCAACTGTCCCCTAGACCAATTCAGATACGCACTGGACCTCTGAAATTCATGGTTTTGAATGCCATTGTTTTGACTGGACACCCAGTGGAGGAGCCAGGCACTGATTGGCAGCTTTGCTCCTTGGCTGATTTTCCATCGTCTGGCGCTTCCTGATCTCAGGGAAATCTCTTTCTGTGCTGTGTTCGGGACTGAAATTTTGTTAATGTAATTTACATACATTATACATCAATTGGTCTTACTTTACCTGCCAGCTTAGCTAGTCTATTACAGGCCACTAATCTAGTCTCTGGGTGATACTAAGAGCTGTGCAATCTTGTGCTGGACAAACTGTATTGTATAGTAGCTCATGTTTGACTGCAGGACCTAGTTGCTGAGCAAGACTGCTGCAGCTTTCCATTTCTGCCCTACTGACAAACCCTGCCCCTTCCCCACACTGGTCACTCTGCTGATTATTATTTCTCTGCCCCACTTGTAATGATGTCTCCCTAAATACCCTGCTTTCTTCTCTGCCTTACCTACATACCCTTCCCTTTCACCTCCCTGCTGATGCTGTCCTCCTCAGATGTCCCAGTGCCAAAGTACAGCCCCCTCATTAACTCTTCTTCTAGCTCTAAATAATTGTGCTGCATTTATCACCTCTTTACCTCATGGTTTGTCTTACCCCATTGCCTGCCACCCCCACTGAGCTTGCTATTGTACTTTAACTGTATTTAATCCTCTGTGTTTCACTCCTGTTCCACAGACAGCCCAGCTGCGGGCTTCCCAAGCTTCTCCAGTGGCACTGGCTCGCTCCGAGCAGGCCAAAGCTAACAGATCACCCAACTGACCCCCGGGCAGGATCTGGTATGCACCAGACCTCCGAAACTCATGGTTTTGAATGCCGCTAATTTGACTGGAAGCCCATTGGATGAGCCTGGCACTGATTAGGCTAGCTGATTTTCCAACGCCTGGCACATCCTGATCTCAAAATCTTTTTCTGTGCTGTGTTCTGCACTGAAATTTTGTTAATGTAATTTATGAATGTTATGCATCAATTGGTCTTACTTTACCCGCCTGCTTAGCTTGTCTATTTTCATGCCACTAGTCTAGTCTCTGGGTGATACTTAGAGATGTGCAATCTAGTGCTGGTCAAACTGTATAGTATAGTAGCTGATGTTTGACTGTTGGCCCTAGCTACTGAGCAAGACAGCTGCAGCTTTCCATTTCTGTCCTACTGACAAACCCTGCCCCTTCCACACATTGGTCACTCTGCTAATTATTATTTCTCTGCCCCACTTGCAATGCTGTCTCTCTAAACACCCTACTTTCTTCTCTGCCTTAGCTACTATCCCTTCCCTTACACCTCCCTGCTGCTGCTGTCCTCCTCAGATGTCCCTGTGCCAAAGCACAGCGCCCCCATTAACTCCACTTCTATCTCTAAACAATTGTGCTGCATTCAAGACCTCTTTTCCTCATGCCCTTGTCCTACCCCATTGCCTGCCCCCCATTGAGCTTGCTATGGTACACTAACTGTAGTTAATCCTCTGTGTTTCCCTCCTCTTCCACAGACAGCCCACCTGCGGGCTACCCAAGCTTCTTCTTTGGCACTGGCTGATCTCTAGAGCAGAGCCACAGCAAACAGACCACCCAACTTTCCCCCAGACCGATTCAGGTACACACTGGACCTCCAAAACTCTTGGTTTTGAATGCCATTGTTTTAACTGGACACCCAGTGGAGGAGCCAGGCACTGATTGGCAGCTTTGCTCCTTGGCTGATTTTCCAATGCCTGGCGCTTCCTGATCTCAGAGAAATCTCTTTCTGTGCTGTGTTCTGGACTGAAATTTTGTTAATGTAATTTACAAATGTTATTTATAAATTGGTCCTACTATACCTGCCAGCTTAGCTAGTCTATTACAGGCCACTAGTCTAGTCTCTGGGTGATACTAAGAGCTGTGCAATCTTATGCTTGACAAACTGTATTGTATAGTAGCTGATGTTTGACTGCTGGACCTAGCTGCTGAGCAAGACTGCTGCAGCTTTCCATTTATGCCCTTCTGACAAACCCTGCCCCCTTCCCACACTGGTCACTCTGCTAGTTATTATTTCTCTGCCCCACATGTAATGCTGTCTCTCTAAACACCCTGCTTTCTTCTCTGCTTACCTCACAAACCCTTTCCTTCCACCTCCTTCTGCTGCTGTCCTCCTCAGATGTCCGAGTGCCAAAAAGTACAGCCCCTCATTAACTCCTCTTCTAACTCTAAATAACTGTGCTGCATTTACCACCTCTTTACCTCAGGCTTTGTCCCACCCCATTGCCTGCCCCCCATTGGGAGCTATACTTGCTATTGTATGCTAACTGTATTTAATCCTCTGTGTTTCCATCCTGTTCCGCACAGACAGCCCATCTGTGGGCTTCCCCAAGCTGCTTCCTGCTGTGGCACTGGCTCTCCGAGTAGGCCACAGCTAACAGACCACGGAGTGACCCAGGACAACAGATTCAGGTACACAAACCACCACAAAACTTGTGATTTTGAATTCCATTGTTTTGACTGGATACCCAGTGGAGGAGCCAGGCACTGATTAGCAGCTTTGCTCCTTGGTTGATTTTCCAATGCCTGGCACTTCCTGATCTCAGGGAAATCTCTTTCTCTGCTGTGTTCTGGAGTGAAATTTTGTTAATGTAATTTACATATGTTATGCATCAATTGGTCTCACTTTACCTGCCAGCTTAACTGGTCTATTAAAAGCCACTTGTCTAGTTTCTGGGTGATACTTAGTGCTGTACAATCTAGTCCAAGACAAGCTGTATTATATATAGCAGCTGATGTTTGACTGCTGGACCTAGCTACTGAGCAGCAAGACTGACTGCAGCTTTCCGTTTCTGTCCTACTGACAATGTCCACCCCTTCCCATACTGGTCCTCTGCTAATTATTATTTCTCTGCCCCACTTGTAATGATGTCTCCCTTAACACCCTACTTTCTTCTCTGCCTTACCTAAAAACCCTTCCCTTACACCTCCCTGCTGCTGCTGTCCTCCTCAGATGTCCCTGTGGAAAAGCACAGCCCCCTCATTAACTCCTCTTCTAGCTCTAAATAATTGTGCTGCATTTACCACCTCTTTGACTCAAGCTTTGTCTTACCCCATTGCCTGCCCCCCTCTGAGATTACTATCTATCAATCAATCAATCAAACTTCATTTTTATGAAGGCGATTTTCTTAAAACCAAAGCGCCTGTACAATTCAATAGAACAATAAATAAACGAATCTAAAACTATTATAAATCAATAAAAGCTATGTTAAAAAGATGGGTCTTCAAGGCTCCTTTAAAACTCAGGACAGTCGAATTATTTCTCACCTGACCAGGTAGAGAATTCTACAGGGTCGGGGCCATAAAACTAAATGAGTCTAGCCCCAGACGTTTTCAAACAGACCCTGGGAATCTCCAGCAATCTCTCGTCAGTGGATCAGGAGAAGGGAGGAACAGTAAAGGGCAAGAGCTCTTTCAGGTAAGTAGGTCCCTGGTCAGCCCCGCAGGGCTTTATGGGTCAGCAAACCGACCCAGAGGCGATTCGCCAAAATACTGGCAGCCAGTGCAGTCCGCGAAGCACAGGCATTATATGACTGTATCTAGAAGAACCAGTCAACCAACCTGGCGCGCATTCTGCACTTAGCTGCAGGCAGCGGCAACTCAGCGATAGCCCTAGGTACGAGGGAGTTGCAGACAGTCAAGGCGGGAGCGCAGGCGTGGATCAATGTTGGAAGATCTTCTGGAGGAACCAGATGCTTCACCTGGCGATATTCCTCAGATGGAAAAGGAAGTTTTGACCACTGCTGACACCTGAGCTTTAAGTGTCAACCGGTCGTCAATTATTCACGAAGATTCCACGCACCTGATCTGAGTGGTCAGATGAGCATGCAAACCTTAAGCCTGAGTGCGATCCAGCTGGCCAACCGCCTCCTGGCGACCTTTATCACGACCAGCACCTCCAGTTTTCTCCTAGGTTTAACTCAACCAACTCCCATTCATCCAATCTTGGATTTCTGCAAGGCAGTTTTAAATACTGACAAGGCAGCATCCTGGCCGGGCACCGAAGACATAATACAGCTGGGTATCATCAGCATAGCAATGGAAGCCCAGACCGTATGATCTTATAATCGCTCTAACAGCAGCATATACACCACAAATAACATAGGCTCTAGAATGAGCCCTGTGAGTACCCCCACAAGATAGGGAGACTGATGCCGAGGAAAAATTCCTGACACCACCCTCTGAGATCCTACCTTCAAGGTAAGATCTAAACCACCTAAGGACCATACCAGATAATCCACAAGATGGACCACAGATGCTCTAACAGCACACCATGATCAACAGTGTCCAAATGCTGCTGAGAGAGATCAAGAAGTACCAAATAGAACAGGTCTTACGATCTCGCTATTAGGAGGGTCATTAGTACCCGAACAAAGTGCTGTCTGGGTACTATGCCTCTTCCTAAATCCAGATTGTAGAGAATCGTAGATATTGTTGTTGGTCAAATGATCCTCCAATTGCCTTTGCGACCACCTTCTCAATAACCCTACCCACAGAGGTAGGTTAGAGAACTGGTCTTGTAATTTGCTAGACAATCTGGGTCTAAGGTGGATTTCTTTAAAAGCAACTATAGCCTCCTTAAGGGATCTGGAAAGATCCCCTCTCAAAGACTTCAGACTATCAAAGCCAGGACTGGGCCCGATTTTATCCACACATTCCACTAAAAGGTGTGTGTGGGGCCAGGGTCCAAATCACACCGCTGGTTGAGTGCATGATATGGGATTAGTCATCACAATATCATCGTTTGGGGGAGGCTGAAGTCAGACAATACCAACTGGGTGTTCGACATCTCAGCCGACCATCACCGCTCCCCATTGGAGAGGGAAGAGCAGACGTCTGATCTGATTTTGCCTTATCTGAAAAGAAGACAAACTCCTCACACTGTTGAACTGAAAAGGCCCTTCCGGGCTGAAAATAGACTGGATTGCACAGTCTGTCCACAGTCGAAAGAGCTGAGCTGGTCTATTCTGTGCAGCCGCTAATCTCCCTGGACAGGAACTCTGCCTAAGCGAGATTGCGGATTGATAAACCCATATAATGGTCCATCAATCTAAGTCTGTCATCATCAGACCTGACTTCCGCCAACACCTCTCCAGCCCAAAGTCCAACCCTCCTCAACTCCCTCATGGTCTCATCAAACCACGAGACCTGGGCCTAGGTGAGAGGATGAACATGAACAGGTGCAATGGAATCCAAGGCCCCGTAACAACATGCTAGCATAGGCCTGTACTAGGTCACCAGGATCCAAGCAATCTATCGGAAGGTCCGATGGGTCCAACACCGCCATCAGGTCATCCGAGACCTCCCTTAATGGGTGATGCGGACCATCTCCAAAGGGGCTGACCCTAATAGGAGCGGCCTCAAAATTGAACCTGATGGAGTGATGTTCAGAACCATCCGACCGGCTCCACCACCAAATCAGATATCCCCATCCCAGAAGACACCAGATCAATGAGTGCCCACCAATATGGGTGGGGAGGAAACCAATGTGAAGCCCAGTGATAACATCAACTGGAGAAGTCTTGACCAAAGTGTGAGTTCATCATCGACCCAAACATTGAAGTCCCCAGAACCAACCATCTGGGGATCCCAGCATAGGTCGACAATGAAATCTCACGACTTCCTGCGGAAAACATTCGTCACCTGGTGGAGTGCCAGTATCCTGCACCCCACACTCGCCTAAAACACCTCAAAGGATCTGGTGACTCACGGTACTCCACCAGGCTCAATTCTGATTTGAATGGCAACACCCCTCCCTACGATCCTGCTCAGGCGGTGTATCACAGTACCGAGACGGAACTGCTGCGGCTAAAATGTTAGCATTTCCATCCAGCCAGGTCTCGATTGATGCGTACTGTCAGTTGACCCAACAAGATCGGCTATAATGGCCGTCTTGTTTTTAATGAACCTAAGCGTTGCACAACACCACCCTAGCAGGATGAACCTCCGATGATGACCGCCTTACCTGCTGATGACCAGAACCCTTGGGTATGGGCACAAGACAGGAAGAACCCCTCTCCTGTGCCTATTTCACCCCAGGGCATCTCCTTGACCTCACTATCCCTATCCGCCCACTCCTCTCCATTCCCCCCACAGGCCCAGCTCCAACTCTCCTCCTCCTTCCCCTTACAATCCCCAGAGCCCTACATCTTCTGCAGGTTCCTGGTGACAGGGGGGGACAGGAGAAAGGACGAAGCTCCCTGAGCCTGGAGGGGGAATAATAGCCGACTGTCCTATTTTCACTCCAACACATAATGAGTTGCACACTAGTGCAATAAACCCCACGGTTTATATAAATAACAGAGTTCTAAAACACCCAAATAATAAAATATAAATACTACAAAACAGAATTATACCCTAACAATATAACTAAATTAACCACACTGTATTCAAAGTATAAATATAAATACAATAAGTTAATTAAAAACAAAACAAAACCATTTCCTAACAATGTGTCAGACAAACACACATTAATTTTTCAGGCTTACTTATCCACACCACAGTGCTCTCACCACTGCAAAAAAAGAAGCTTTCCACCTATACTGAAACCCCCATTATAAAATTTTGACTCAAAATAAAATCTCCCATAATCATAAGTTCCAATGCCCCCCATTTACCCAAAGAAAAACAAAAACAGGAGTTCAAGATTTTTTTTTTTTTGAATGTCCACACTTCTTGTGCTCTCACCACTAGTATGGCCCAAAGTTTTTAGTCAGTGCCTCTCACAAGACTGAACTAATAAACTCAAGTTTTAGTCTTTCCAAATCGTTTCCCAAGTATCATAAACCCACTAAAGGTTCAAATATACATCACCAAGTCAACACCACAGTCCTCGTAGGTCAGTTTTAGTGCCAAATCCTACAGGCATCCAGCAAGGAGCTCCAGTAGTAACTCCAGTTCCAGCTAACAGACCAGACTCAACCCAGCCCTCCCATACGATGAGGCAGGCTAAATCACCCTCGGTGGTTTCCCCTGTCTCAGCTAGAGCAAAAACAAACCTGCTGCCCTCCGGAGCAGAAACCCACTGCCCTGTCTGGGCCAGGGAATCTGGACACTCAGTTCCAGATAATCGAGCAGTTTCCACTGTCCCATTGCTCCACAGATGCTTCCTTCCACAATAAGTCCGGTCACAATCTGGAACCTGATCACCTTCCTCTTTCTGCAGTCTAACGGAATTTTCTCCCAGTCGAAACAGGGCCCCACCGCTAAGCATTCAACCCTCCAGCACAGTCAGCCATCGGCATACTGTCGGCAACCAGACTTCCAGATGGCAACAACAAAAAACCAAACCCCACACACTGTTCCCAGCGAAACAATCAGCATCCGACAGCACGTCCTCTCGCCGGCTAACCACGACTCCACACAGGCAAGTCCACTCAAGTTCTTGATCACTTTTCTGTTAGTGTGAGTGTTCCGAATAATCAGGCTCGGACGGTACTGAGCAATGCGACTACACGGTCATGCATGGTGATGCACTATAAAATCACAGTATAACATAAATGGTAAACGGGCAAGCGGACAGAGAAAAAAAAACAGTTTAAACAATTGTAGAGCCACAAGAATAAGGAACAAATGAAGAGCTCACAGATGGCTGCCCAGCGTGGCCGCCATCTTGCACTCTGACAATAAGAAAAGGAGAGAACTATTGTACTTTAACTGTATTTAATCCTCTGTGTTTCCCTCCTTTTCCAAAGACTGCTCATCTGTGATCTTCCCAAGCTTCTCCTGTGGCACTGGCTCTTTCTGAGAAGGCCAAAGCTAAAAGACCACCCAACTGACCACCGGTCAGGATCTGGTATGCACCGGACCTGCAAAACTAGTGGTTTTGAATGCCGCTAATTTGACTGGAAGCCCATTGGATGAGCCTGGCACTGATTGGCAGCTTGGCTGATTTTCCAACGCCTGGCACATCCTGATCTCAGGGAAATCTATTTCTGTGCTGTGTTCTGCACTGAAATATTGTTAATGTAATTTACATATGTTATGCATCAATTGGTCTTTCTTTTACCTGCCAAGCAGCTAGCATAGTCTCACAGGCACTAGTCTAGTCTCTGGGTGATACTTAGAGCTGTGAATTCTAGTGCAGGACAAACTGTATAGTATAATAGCTGATGTTTGACTGCTGGCCCTAGCTACTGAGCAAGACAGCTGCAGCTTTCCGTTTCTGCCCTACTGACAAACCCTGCCCCTTCCACACATTGGTCACTCTGCTAATTATTATTTCTCTGCCACTTGTAATGCTGTCTCTCTAAACACCCTACTTTCTGCTCTGCCTTACCTACAGTCCCTTCACTTACACCTCCCTTCTGCTGCTGTCCTCCTCAGATGTCCCTGTGCCAAAGTACAGTGCCCCCAATAACTCCAATTCTAACTCTAAATAATTGTGCTGCATTCAAGACCTCTTTACCTCATGCTTTGTCCTACCCCATTGCCTGCCCCCCATTGAGCTTGCTATGGTACGCTAACTGTATTTAATCCTCTGTGTTTCCCTCCTGTTGCACAGACAGCCCACCTGCGGGCTTCCCAAGCTTCTCCTGTGGCACTGGCTGTCTCTGAGCAGGCCACAGCAAACAGACCACCCAACAGTCCCCCAGACTGATTCAGGTACGCACTGGACCTCTGAAATTCATGGTTTTGAATGCCGTTGTTTTGATTGGACACCCAGTGGAGGAGCCAGGCACTGATTGGCAGCTTTGCTCCTTGGCTGATTTTCCAATGTCTGGCACTTCCTGATCTCAGGGAAATCTCTTTCTGTGCTATGTTCGGGACTGAAATTTTGTTAATGTAATTTACATATGTTATGCATCAATTGGTCTTACTTTACCTGCCAGCTTAGCTAGTCTATTACAGGCCACTAGTCTAGTCTCTGGGTGATACTAAAGAGCTGTGCAATCTTGTGCTGGACAAACTGTATAGTATAGTATAGTAGCTCATGTTTTGACTGCTGGACATAGCTGCTCAATAAGACTTGCTGCAGCTTTCCATTTCTGCCCTACTGACAAACCATGCCCGTCCCACACACTGGTCCTCTGCTAGTTATTATTTCTCTGCCCCACATGTAATGCTGTCTCCTAAATACCTGCTTTCTTCTCTGCCTAACTACAAACCCTTTCCTTTCACCTCCCTGCTGCTGCTGTCCTCCTCAGATGTCCCGGTGCCAAAGTACAGCCCGCTTTCATTAACTCCTCTTCTAGCTTCTAAATAATAAAGCTGCATTTACCACCTTATTACCTCATAGGCTTTGTCCCTACCCTATTGCCTGCGCCCCCACTGGAGCTTGCTGTGTACGATAACTGTATTTAATCTCTGTGTTTCCATCCTGTTCCACAAACAGCCCATCTGTGGGCTTCCCAAGCTGCTTCTGTGGCACTGGCTCTCTCCCGAGTAGGCCACTTCTAACAGACCACCCGAGTGACCCTGGACAGATTCTGAAAATCACGCAGACCTCAGAAACTGTGGTTTGAATGCGCTGTTTGACTGGATGCCCATTGGAGGAGCAGGCACTGATAAGCAGCTTTGCTCCTTGGCTGATTTTCCAATACCTGGCACTTCCTGATCTCAGGGAAATCTCTTTCCGTGCTGTGTTCTGGACTGAAATTTTGTTAATGTAATTTTCATATGTTATGCATCAATTGGTCTCACTTTACCTGCCAGCTTAACTAGTCTATTAAAAGCCACTTGTCTAGTTTCTGGGTGATACTTAGTGCTGTGCAATCTAGAGCTGGACAAACTGTATTGTATAGTAGCTGATGTTTGACTGCTGGACCTAGCTACTGAGCAAGACTGCTGCAGCTTTCCGTTTCTGTCCTACTGACAAACCCTGCCCCCTCCCCACACTGGTCACTCTGCTAGTTATTATTTCTCTGCCCCACTTGTAATGCTGTCTCTCTAAACACCCTACTTTCTGCTCTGCCTTACCTACAAACCCTTCCCTTACACCTCCCTGCTGCTGCTGTCCTCCTCAGATGTCCCTGTGCAAAAGCACAGCCCCCCCATTAATTCCTCTTTTAGCTCTAAATAATTGTGCTGCATTTACCACCTCTTTGCCTCAAGCTTTGTCTTACCCCATTGCCTGCCCCCCCACTGAGATTGCTATTGTACTTTAACTGTATTTAATCCTCTTTGTTTCCCTCCTTTTCCACAGACTGCCTATCTGTGGTCTTCCCAAGCTTCTCCTGTGGCACTGGCTCTTTCCGAGCAGGCCAAAGCTAACAGACCACCCAACTGAGCCCCGGGCAGGATCTGGTATGCACCGGACCACCAAAACTAGTGGTTTTGAATGCCGCTAATTTGACTGGAAGCCCATTGGATTGGCCTGGCACTGATTGGCAGCTTGGCTGATTTTCCAACGCCTGGCGCATCCTAATCTTAGGGAAATCACTTTCTGTGCTGTGTTCTGCACTGAAATTTTGTTAATGTAATTTACATATGTTATGCATCAATTGGTCTTTCTTTACCTGCCAGCTTAGCTAGTCTATTACAGGCCACTAGTCTAGTCTATGAGTGATACTTAGAGCTGTGAATTCTAGTGCAGGACAAACTGTATAGTATAGTAGCTGATGTTTGACTGCTGGCCCTAGCTACTGAGCAAGACAGCTGCAGCTTTCCGTTTCTGCCCTACTGACAAACCCTGCCCCTTCCACACATTGGTCACTCTGCTAATTATTATTTCTCTGCCCCACTTGTAATGCTGTCTCTCTAAACACCCTACTTTCTGCTCTGCCTTACCTACAATCCCTTCACTTACACCTCCCTGCTGCTGCTGTCCTCCTCAGATGTCCCTGTGCCAAAGTACAGCGCCCCCAATAACTCCAATTCTAACTCTAAATAATTGTGCTGCATTCAAGACCTCTTTACCTCATGCTTTGTCCTACCCCATTGCCTGCCCCCCATTGAGCTTGCTATGGTACGCTAACTGTATTTAATCCTCTGTGTTTCCTCCTGTTGCACAGACAGCCCACCCGCGGGCTTCCCAAGCTTCTCCTCTGGGGCACTGGCTGTCTCTGAGCAGGCCACAGCAAACAGACCACCCAACAGTCCCCCAGACTGATTCAGGTACGCACTGGACCTCTGAAATTCATGGTTTTGAATGCCGTTGTTTTGATTGGACACCCAGTGGAGGAGCCAGGCACTGATTGGCAGCTTTGCTCCTTGGCTGATTTTCCAACGTCTGGCACTTCCTGATCTCAGGGAAATCTCTTTCTGTGCTGTGTTCGGGACTGAAATTTTGTTAATGTAATTTACATATGTTATGCATCAATTGGTCTTACTTTACCTGCCAGCTTAGCTAGTCTATTACAGGCCACTAGTCTAGTCTCTGGGTGATACTAAGAGCTGTGCAATCTTGTGCTGGACAAACTGTATAGTATAGTATAGTAGCTCATGTTTGACTGCTGGACATAGCTGCTCAGCAAGACTGCTGCAGCTTTCCATTTCTGCCCTACTGACAAACCATGCCCCGTCCCCACACTGGTCACTCTGCTAGTTATTATTTCTCTGCCCCACATGTAATGCTGTCTCTCTAAATACCCTGCTTTCTTCTCTGCCTTAACTACAAACCCTTTCCTTTCACCTCCCTGCTGCTGCTGTCCTCCTCAGATGTCCCGGTGCCAAAGTACAGCCCGCTCATTAACTCCTCTTCTAGCTCTAAATAATTGTGCTGCATTTACCACCTTATTACCTCATGCTTTGTCCTACCCCATTGCCTGCCCCCCACTGAGCTTGCTATTGTACGATAACTGTATTTAATCCTCTGTGTTTCCATCCTGTTCCACAAACAGCCCATCTGTGGGCTTCCCAAGCTGCTTCTGTGGCACTGGCTCTCTCCGAGTAGGCCACTTCTAACAGACCACCCGAGTGACCCTGGACAGATTCTGGTACGCACCAGACCTCGGAAACTTGTGGTTTTGAATGCCGCTGTTTTGACTGGATGCCCATTGGAGGAGCCAGGCACTGATAAGCAGCTTTGCTCCTTGGCTGATTTTCCAATACCTGGCACTTCCTGATCTCAGGGAAATCTCTTTCGTGCTGTGTTCTGGACTGAAATTTTGTTAATGTAATTTTCATATGTTATGCATCAATTGGTCTCACTTTACCTGCCAGCTTAACTAGTCTATTAAAAGCCACTTGTCTAGTTTCTGGGTGATACTTAGTGCTGTGCAATCTAGAGCTGGACAAACTGTGTTGTATAGTAGCTGATGTTTGACTGCTGGCCCTATCTACTGAGCAAGACAGCTGCAGCTTTCCATTTCTGCCCTACTGACAAACCCTGCTGCTTCCCCACATTGGTCACTCTGCTAATTATTATTTCTCTGCCCCACTTGTAATGCTGTCTCTCTAAACACCCTACTTTCTTCTCTGCCTTACCTACAAACCCTTCCCTTACACCTCCCTGCTGCTGCTGTCCTTCTCAGATTTCCTGGTGCCAAACCACAGCCCACCCCCATTAACTCCACTTCTAGCTCTAAATAATTGTGCTGCATTTACCACCTCTTTACCTCATGCTTTGTCCTACCCCATTGCCTGTCCCCCATTGAGCTTGCTATGGTACTCTAACTGTATTGAATCCTCTGTGTTTCCCTCTTGTTCCTCAGGCAGCCCACCTGTGGGCTTCCCATGCTTCTCCTGTGGCGCTGGCTGTCTCTGAGCAGGCCACATCTAACAGATGACCCAACAGTCCCCCAGACTGATACAGGTATGCACCGGACCTCCAAAACTCGCGGTTTTGAATGCCGTTGTTTTGACTGGACACCCAGTGGAGGAGCCAGGCACTGATTGGCAGCTTTGCTCCTTGGCTGATTTTCCATCGCCTGGCGCTTCCTGATCTCAGGAAAATCTCTTTCTAGCTGTGTTCTGGGCTGAAATTTTGTTAATGTATTTTACATACAGTATGTTATGCATTAATTGGTCTTAATTTACCTGCCAGCTTAGTTTGTCTATTACAGGCCGCTAGTCTGGTCTCTGGGCAATACCAAGAGCTTTGCAATCTAGTGCAAGACAAACTGTATTGTATAGTAGCTGATGGTTGACTGCTGGACCTAGCTACTGAGCAAGACTGCTGCAGTTTTCCATTTCTGCCCTACTGACAAACCCTGCCCCTTCCCCACACTGGTCACTCTGCTAATTATTATTTCTCTTCCCCACTTGTAATGCTGTCTCTCTAAACACCCTGCTTTCTTCTCTGCCTTACTTACAAACCCTTCCCTTTCACCTCCCTGCTGCTGCTGTCCTCCTCAGATGTTCCAGTGCCAAAGTACAGCCCCCTCATTAACTCCTCTTCTAGCTCTAAATAATTGTTCTGCATTTACCACCGCTTTACCTCATGCTTTGTCCTACCCCATTGCCTGCCCCCCACTGAGCTTGCTATTGTACGCTTACTGTATTTAATCCTCTGTGTTTCCGTCCTGTTCCACAGACATCCCATCTGTAGGCTTCGCAAGCTGCTTCTGTGGCACTGGCTCTCTCCGAGTAGGCCACAGCTAACAGACCACCCGAGTGACCCCTGGACAGATTCAGGTACGCACCAGACCTCGGAAACTTGTGGTTTTGAATGCCACTGTTTTGACTGGATGCCCAGTGGAGGAGCCAGGCACTGATTGGCAGCTTTGCTCCTTGGCTGATTTTCCAATACCTGGCACTTCCTGATCTCAGGAAAATCTCTGTGCTGTGTTCTGGACTAAAATTTTGTTAATGTAATTTACATATGTTATGCATCAATTGGTCTTACTTTGCCTGACAACTTAGCTAGTCTATTACACGCCACTTGTCTAGTCTCTGGGTGATGCTTAGTGCTGTGCAATCTAGAGCTGGACAAACTGTTTTGTATAGTAGCTGATGTTTGACTGCTGGCCCTAGCTACTGAGCAAGACTGCTGCAGTTTTCCATTCTGCCCTACTGACAAACCCTGCCCCTTCCCCACACTGGTCACTCTGCTAATTATTATTTCTCTTCCCCACTTGTAATGCTGTCTCTCTAAACACCCTGCTTTCTTCTCTGCCTTACCTACAAACCCTTCCCTTACACCTCCCTGCTGCTGCTGTCCTCCTCAGATGTCTCTGTGCCAAAGCACAGCACCCCCAATAACTCCAATTCTAACTCTAAATAATTGTGCTGCATTTACCACCTGTTTACCTCATGCTTTGTCCTACCCCTTAGCCTGCACCCCACTGAGCTTGCTGTTGTACTCTAACTGTATTTAATCCTCTGTCTTTCCTTCCTGTTCCACAGACAGCCCATCTGCGGGGTTTCCAAGCTGCTCCTGTGGCACTGGCTCTCTCCGAGCCGGCCACAGCTAGCAGACCACCCGACTGACCCCTGGAGAGATTCAGGTACGCGCCGGACCTCCGAAACTCATGGTTTTGAATGTTGTTTTTTTGACTGGATGCCCATGGAGGGGCCTGGCACTGACTGGCAGCTTTGCTCATTGGCTGATTTTCCAACGCCTGGTGCTTCCTGATCTCAGGGAAATCTCTTTCTGTGCTGTTTTCTGGATTGAAATTTTTCACCCAACCCCCCACCTCCTCACAGTATTAAATAGACCCTTACTCCACCCCTTTCCACAGCCTAGCAGCTGATTGGTCATTCCACTGTTGCACATTTTCATGCTATTGGCCTCCCTTTCTTCAATACCTGACTTGACCCACTTTCTCACAGCCCCTTTTTAAAGCAGTCCCACCCACAGGATCACACACATACTCTCAACTTTTTCTCCAGCCACTCCATCTAACTTTTTTCAATTACTGATCTACCTGCCCTATTGTTAGGGACCTCACCCTAATTCAACTATATACCCTTTCAACTATAAACCAGCTAGCAGTCAAGCAGGCCAGCAACACCAAACAAACTACCATGGGGTGCAACCACCTACTACTAATCCTCACTCCCTCTTTTGGCATTGCTGGTACCATATACAAATTCGGACCTCAACCTCCCCGCTCTGAATCCTCACTGGGTGCAAGCTGGAAGAAAAGCATACACATGGCCACTACCACTTCCGGTAACAATAAGCTCTTTATCCTCAAGCACCTCCCATACACAGTTATCGCCAAGCCAACCTTGCAAACTGTAACCTTAACAGTTAGCTTCCCCCTAATTTAGCACAGCCGTATAGACACCTCTCCCACATGAAGCGCAGGCAATGGAAGACTTGAGGGAAGATAAACATCACCCTATCTGCCAGAAAGGCTATCTTTCTGCTACTGCTACTGCTACTCTCTGGCAATGTTCACCTAAACCCTGGACCAACAACTCTGAGGAGCAAGGGGATCCATACAGTGAACGGCCTAAAGATAGCATCACTAAACATCTGCAGCCTAACTGCCAAATTCAACCAGCTCCAGACTTGGATGACCATCCATGCCCCTGACATACTCTTCCTAACTGAAACCTGGCTGTCAGGTAGGATCAAAGATGGTGAGGTGGCCATCAAAGGATTCCAAGGATTTCAACTTGATAGAATAGGCAGGAAAGGTGGTGGCTGCCTCCTATATGCCAGAAACTCACTGAGTTGCTCCGTCCTCCCCATCTCCAAAGTTGTGGAGGATTATGAGCTACTAGTGGTAAAAATACAAGTCAGCCTAAAAGGCAAGACCCTTACCATCGCCACAACCTACCTACCCCCCAAGAAAGCCAAGGAAGGCCTTCCTCTTGTCATGGAAGAAATTATCGCACTCATAAAGGGCTCAGAACTCATCTTGATCGGTGACTTTAATATTAACTGGTTATATAAGGAGGCAACACCCTCCAGAGACCTAATCACCTCCCACACTCTCACGGAACTTATAACTCACCCCACCAAGCAGAACTAGAAGGCTGTTACCAGCACCCTCATTGACTGGGTCTTAGCTAGCTCACCTACTCGATTCTCCAAACTCAGGGTTCTTCCGGACGTGCTAAGTGACCACTCATAAATCTTCTTTATATGGACCACTAAACTTGCCAAAAGCCCACCCCACCTCATTGAAAGCAGTGTTCTGCAGAAAGGCAAACTTGGATCCCTCAAATTGGCCCTGTCTGCCTACAACTGGTACCCCATCAACAAGGCACCTACCCTGGACCAGGCCCTTAGTTTTTTCACTGAGGGCTTCAATTCCATTTGTGATATCTATGCACCATGCACAAAACGGAAAATTCGGGGGGAGGTTAACAGCTGGATTGATGGCAAGCTCCTCTCCCTCCTAAAGGAGAGGGACTGCCTCTGGGAAAAAGCCTTAAACTCAGGCAGCAAGCATGACCTACAATGCTACAAAACAGCTAGAAATCAGTGCACCAAACTTATCAGGCTCACAAAAGCCAATTTCCATAAGACCCAGCTTAACAATGCACGGGGAGATGGAAAGAGGTTTTGGGACAACATCAAGAACATCCTTGGTAAAGATCAAAAGCAGCACCCTAAGATGCTCAACATTAATAACTCATCCTCCTCAGATCTGCTAGCCATTGCTGATGCCTTTAACAAGCTCTTTACAGAACTGTCCTCAGTGCTGCCTCCAGACTACCTTCTGCCTGTGGAGGACCAAGGTTGTACCAACCTGCTCATACCTAACCACTCAGCCTTCTACTTTAAGAAGGTGATGGTGAAGGAGGCCCTAACGAGGGTCAGGAAAGTCCTAGGCAAAACCAGATTGGGGAGTGACAGGCTAGACCTGAAGTCAATATCTCTCACCCTTGATATTCTTATTATGCCCATAACAATGCTATTTAGTAAATCCTTGGCCCTAGCTCAGTTTCCAGAGGTATGGAAGCAAGCCCTGGTAACTCCAGTGCATAAGAATGGTGACAAGGCACTGGTGTCAAACTACAGGCCAGTATCTATCCTCTCCCAACTATCCAAAGCTTTGGAAAAAATCACGGCAAGTCAACTCACAGAATACCTCAATAAGTACAATCTGCTCTGCCCAAACCAACATGGCTTCAGACAAAAACACAGTACCACCACGGCGCTGCTGGAATACACTGACTATGTGCACAAGGCGCTGGATGAAGGTAAATTGGTGGGGTCCATCTTCATTGACCTCACCAAAGCATTTGACACCATTCACCACTCTCTACTAGTACTCTAGCTCCAAAGATTGGGTGTGGCACCAAACGCCGTGAATTGGTTCAATGACTACCCAACACACAGGAGCCAGTGAGTCAAAATCGGGCAGACGTTATCCAGCTCCAAAGATGTACTCCTAGGAGTCCCTCAAGGATCAGTTCTAGGGCCCCTGCTTTTCAGGCTCTTTGTAAATGACCTACCCACAGCCTGTGACATCAAACTAATTCTGTATGCGGGTGATGCCATGCTGCTGTGCAGCAGCACCTCTCAGGTTGCCCTACAAACAGAACTACAGAACTCTTTCAATAAACTCGAGGACTGGTTCAGTAGGCAAAAGCTGCTACTAAATTACAAGAAAACCAAGGCCATGCTACAATCCAGTCCCTACAACAAACACAAGCATGCTCCTCTCGTAATCACCAACAAGGCTGGTGAACAGATTGAGCAGGTGCACTTGTTCAAGTACATTGGAGTCACCATTGATGACTTTCTCACTTATAGGCACCATGTAGACTCCCTTGTCAAAGTGGTAAACACAAAGATCGGGGTCCTCTACAGGCATAAGAAATCCCTCACCCCGGAAGCACTCCGAATCTCAGTCTCCAGCTCCATACTATCCACGACAGACTACGGGCTGGTGGTCTATGGAGCTGCTACTGATACAGTGCTCAAAAGGGTCCAAATTGCACTCAATAAGGCGTGACACCTCACCCTGTGTGCAGATCACTACACACATACTTGCACCTTGTATGAGCGTACAAACTGGCTTAAACTAAAAGGCAGGATCAAATACCAAACTTGCCTCCTGGGAAAGAAGGCACTCCTCAGAAAAAAAACACCCTGTATAGGAAACCTGCTTGAGGCTTCTCTCTTAACACACATCACCAGATGGAGGAAGAATGGAGCACTGTTCATACCATTCCACCGAACCTCACTAGGGCAGCGTGCTTTCTCCTATCGGGCCCCCCTCTGGATAAATGAACTCCAGATGAAATTACAAACAAACAGCCTGTCTCAATTCAAAGTAGGCCTCAAACAGCACCTAATTTGTCTAACTCAAAATGCACCTGCTTCTCAGGCCCCACTTGATAGACAGGCCTACCCCCAAGGTAACACCCAGCAGGGCTACCTTGAGAACCCTGCCTCGATTCCAGCCTAGCCAAGGGCTTAAGTAAGCTATCAGTCCTCTTTAAATGCACTTGGTATGGCCCCTCCCAAACTCCCCCCCCAAACACACACTCCATACTCGACAAAGCCCTCTGGAGCTGCTCCCCCATCACAGCCCCGTTTCACTATCCCCCCACCTCTCACTCTCTGCATTTGGTTTTAAACCCAATCCCCCTTGTTTCACTGTCACCCATCCTCTTGCCATCTGGGATAGCATTAAACCCTATGCAGTTACTCTGCCATAGTCTATCAACGGATTTGGAGGTTTCCAGGGGTGTGCTACCTAGGGCAACCGATTACAAATAGCTTAGTATTCAATTACAACTGCTCAGTTTTTTTTCTCCTATTTGTCTAATTGTCATGTAATTGCTCTTTAATGCCTAATGATCAGGCCTCTGTAACCACTGAATATGTGTATTGTCTTATTGTCCATCCTAACGTGGAACCTTTGTAAAAGAGCTCACGCTCAAAGGTCTTTCCGAAATACTAATTAAACTAATTAATTAATTAAAAAAAAACAGGGATGTTATAGATTATACTAATAATCATGTTTATATTTGGGAGCCACATGGGCTGAACCAGAGAAGAGGCAGATCTCAGAAAAGACAGCAGAGATCCCATAGTTGGTCCAGGAACAGAACTCAATCTCAAAACAATAAAAAAGGCAAAAAAAAAAACCAAAACAAAGATCAACCAAGTACCATTGCCAAAGTAACTTTTTGGGTGGAGGCGGGAGAACCTACTCAAACCACGGCAGTGGACAACCCAAAAATGTGAGCTATACTGCAAACCAAGAACAATCCACAAAAAAATACAAGATCAGAAGAGGCTGCCGGGGAAGGGGCAAGAAAAAAGCACAACAAACAATCAACAACCACATAAACGTTATCTACTGGGCAAACACAAGTCCTAAATGTATCTAGATTTACATTATCTCAAATTGAGACATTATCCAAAGGTTTGTCATTTATCCCCCACTCAAAGATAAACAGATTTAACTTGGAAGTGTATATTCAGAAAACATTTGGCAAAATTAAACTTATAAAGTTCTTTGCAAAGAAAAGTGACACTATGGGATGACAATACACTGGAGATACCATGAATATACCATCTTCAGCACACCCATCATATACATTTTCCAGTGACTCTTTAGGAGATTCTGAACTCTCCGACTTACCATCCAGCTGGGACCCTGAATGGGCACTAGGTGATACTGATCATTTGAACATGGACTGTGATGATACAGATATAGTATCTACACCTGATTTCAGACTCATTAGACTTTTAAACTACGTTAATTTTTACACCTTCTGAAGTCTGTCTTTGGCCATTTCAACATTTGAAAAACTGGTTAAGAATGAAGTGGATAGGATATTCAGCCAACCACTTCCCCAAGGTCAAGGTAATCTTACCAAGGAAGAACTTGCAGCATTAAATGAGCTCAGTAAAACTGAATCCAACATCATCAAACCAGTGGATAATGGTGGACAAATAGTGGTTATAGGCAAGGCCTACTATCTGGGAGAAGCCCTTTCACAACTTCAAAATGTAGAACATTACAAGAAATTGGAAACTGATCCTACTATTTTTAAGAAGAAAATTTACCAATTTTTGATGGATTCATGTGCTGCTAATAATATTACTGAGAGAGAATTCTTGTACCTTAAACAAGATCACCCATTGGTTCCTACATTTTACACTTTACCCAAGATACACAACTGCATCGAGAGACTGCCAGGCCTTCTTATTGTATCTGACATAGGCTCCCTTTTGGAGAATTTGGCTAAGCTTGTGGACTCATTTCTGCAAGCTTTGGTGGTTTGTTTACCCACTTACCTAAGTGACATCATGGTGGCCCTACTCCTTGATGCCCTTCAGTATCAAAAATTTGATGTGGATAACATGTGGCTCACAGTTGATGTGGTGTCATTATATACTTGCATCAGACATCATTTGGGGCTTAATGCAATCAGATATTTTATGGATCTCTATGATACCAATGACATTATTTCATCTGATTTTATTCTGGGGGCCCTAGACTTAATCCTCACTTGAAACTATTTTATATTTAATTCAGCATCTTAATTATAAACTTGTGGCATGGCAACGGGGTCGGTGGTGGCCCCCTCTTACACCAATCTCTTCTTGGGTTGGTGGGAGGAGATGACCACCCGCGACCCCACAAGGAACCCTTTCAATCAGAGGAGTAAGTACTGGGGCCGCTTTATAGATTACATTCTTGTCATCTAGAATGGATCCCTGAGTGAACTACATGACTTTATGTCATTACTTAATAATAATGTTTGGAATTTACATTTTTCATATATTGTGAACCAGGATACTATCTCAGTTTTGGATCTTACCTTAAAGGTTGATTCAACAGGAAACATTATTACTGAAAATATTCATATACCCATCTCAGGTAATGCCCTATTATGGTATAACAGTACCCATTCTAGTCATCTGAAAAAAACATCCCAAATGGCCAGTTTTTGCAACTTCGCCACAATTGTTCTGATGATGTTAACTTATCAAACGCAAGCCAAGGAACACTTAAGGAGATCCATGCAAAGATGTTATTACCCTGCTCTGTTAGATGAAGAATTATGCCAAAAATATGCATTTGCCCAAAATCAAAAAACTTTATTAACACCTAAAACCAAGTCCTCAGACATAGACACATTTGTAAGTTTCATTACTGAATTTAATTCTGCTAGCCCTTTGATTGCGAGTGCCATGAAAAAATATTGACATGTCTTGAAAACAGACCCAGATTTATTGGATATTTTTGGTGACCATCCCAAAGTGGTATATACAAAGGCCACTAGTATTTGTGATTTGGTTGTTCATAATCATTGTGTTGATACAAACAACACATCCTCTGGTTTACTGCCACTTCCCCATGGGATGTATCACTACAGTAATTGTAACATTTGTAAATTTGTTAACACTGGAGCCATCTTTACTAGCCAAATAATAACTAATGATATCCATCATTTTATTAATTGCAAAACTACTTTCACTGTTTATGCAATTTGATGCAGTTGCCCCTTTGTCTATGTCAGATACACTGTCCACCCCTTGAAAGAAAGGTTACAGGGACATGTTTGGTCTATTACCAGTGGTAAATGCGATATCCCTTTTTGTACCCACTGGTACCAGTTTCATCACTCTAACCCTGACATAGCCCATTTTATGAGTATTGACCATGTCCCAGTCTCTTCTAGAAGTGGCAATAGATTTCAGAGGCTTTTACAAAGGGAAAGTTTTCTCATTATATTGGTTCGCACTTGTTTCCATCGAGGGAGTTTATGATGTCATAGAGACGTCGAGATCCGAGGTCTCTATGACATCATCAACTCCCGAGATGGAAACACGGACTTCATTGTAGATGGTCACCCATCCACCATTTTTTTATAGTATACGGTTCCCCAAAAATGAATACAAGGTTCATACCTTGTTCACAGTTCTGCACTCCTCCTCCTCGCTCGAGTCCCTTTCCCCCAAGATAACAGTCCTCCTCCTCGCTGCAGTTACGTGCTCATGTTCTGGTCACGTTCGTGCTCCTCGTCATAGCTCCACTCTGCTTTTACGGAAACTGTGCCATTTTGTTAAAAAAAAAACAGCAAATTGATATTTTTGACAGACAGACACGATTATGGCAGTCTGTTTCCACACTGTCTGCTCCCTGGACCACTTGCTAAATGAGTCTGCCATTTTTGTATGTATTTTTTGAATCTCTGCCTGTTTCCACCAATCGGGTAGGAACTCAAGGGGGAAAGTTGTTGTACTATCGCTGTGACATCAGAACGATAGTACAACAACTTTTTTGACCTTTGAACTGTCCTACAACAAGATTTGGAAAACTTTTGTTCTCCATACACAGTAAGTCCTAACCATATACTATATTGTGGTAACAGCAGATTTGGAGGCGCGGTCACTGTTGGGTGAATGCAGGGCATGCATCAGAAGGTGCGTCCCTCATTCCCCAATCAGGCGGCAGGAGGCACTGACCTCATGCATACCTAATGTGGCCATCACAACAAAGAAAAGGTCCACTGCAATGAGAGCAAAGCTCTCATGCAGTGTGACTATTACATGCCTCCTGTGGTGCAGGTAACATGGTGGCAGTGACTGCTGCCGCTGCTGCCTGTCACAATGCTGACAGGGGAGTCCTCTCCCTGTCAGCATAATGTGTCTCCCCCTTTTTTTGATTGCCGAGGGGGGTGCCCAATGCCCCTTGGCATCATGCGTCCCCCCCAACAGCTTTTCTTTGCCGACGGGGGGCCCAATCCCCATCAGCTTTTATCCCCTGTATTTTGCAGACGGGGGAGCCCACTCCTGATCGGCATCATGCACCCTCCCCCCATTTGTTGTGTGCCGATGGGGGTGCCCAATCCTCCATAGGCTAAGGCACCCCCCACCCACAAACACTGAGGTGGCATGCTGGGAAAATCCCACCTGAAAAATGGAAATCATCCCATGATGTCTTTTTTTTTTTTTAAAACCTGTAAAACAAAAATGGTCCTTCGCTGTCTACCTGCCACCTCCCATGATCCACACCCACCCACTGCGCACCCTGCCTCCCCACACCCACCCCCACCCCATACTTACCTCTGGAGTCTGGTGCGATGATCTTCAGTGGACCAGGAACACGTCTGCACTCTTCAAAGCTGACTGCGAACTGAGGAAATGGCAGTAAGCTGTATAATGGAATAAATAGGGTTTTTTCAACTTTGATGCATGTCTCAGGCATTTTTGGGAATTTTGTTACCAAATTTTCAACATGGGGTTTTTGGGACCCCTCCTCATGAATTCTTTCACTGTCATGGCGTTAATCGGTCACTAAAAGTGATTTTGTGGTCACTGCGTGGAATCACCTTTCGGGACCGATTAACACCATGACAGTGCCAGAATTCATGAGGTGGGCTCTCAGAAAGCCTATGTTGCAAATTTGGTGGGAATAATAAAAAAAAAAAATGACTGTTTTACGAGTGTGCATTGCGCAGTTTCCATGCAGGCTCGTAAATTCACGAATTTGCAATATTTTGATGCCAGATTTTCAACACTGGCATTTTTCCACACTTCCTTGTGAACAGTACAGCTGTCATTTTTCACATCCTGGCTGAAATGTGTTTTTGTACTCTGGGTGCAGAATAGTGTGGTCACTGTGGGAATTCAGTGTTCAGGACAGATTATGAAAATGACAGTGGCACTGTTCATGAGCAGAGGTCCTAAATGCCTATGTTGAAAATTTGGTAATGATGCTCCATAAAATGACTGTGTTATGAGGGTGCGTTGCGCAGTTTGCATGCACGCTTGTAAGTTCACGAATTTATAATATTTTCACTCCAGATTTCCAACATTGCCATAGTTCTGTACCTCCTTATGAACAGTACAGCTGTCATTTTTCACCTCTTGGCCGAAATGTGTTTTTGCACTTCCAGCACAGAATAGCGCGGTCGCTGTGGGAAATCTGTGTTCAAGACACATTATGAAAATGACAGTGACACTGTTCATTAGCAGAGGTCCTAAAATGCCTATGTTGAAAATTTGGTGATGAAAGTCCATAAAATGAGTGTTTTCCGGGTGTGCGTAGCGCAGTTTGCATGCACGCTCATAACTTCTTGAATTTGGAATATGTTCACTCCAGATTTTCAAAATTGGCATTTTTCCACACCTCCTTATCGACAGTACAGCTATCATTTTAGATATCCTGGCTGAAATGTATTTTTGTATGTCCAGTGCAGAAGTGCACGATCGCTGTGCGAAATCAGTTTTCGGGACAGTGTGAGGAAATGAAGGTGACACTGTTCATAAGCAGAGGTCCTAAAATGCCTATGTTGAAAATTTGCTGCCAAAAGTCCATAACATGACTGTGTTGCAAGCATGCATTGCGCAGTTTCCACGCACCATTGTAACTTCGCAAATTTGCAATATTTTCATGCCAGATTTTCAACACTGGCATTTTTTCACACCTCCTTATCAACAGTACAGTTGTCATTTTTCACATCCTGTCCAAAATGTGTTTCCACACCTGTGGCCCACAATGGTATGGTCCCTGTGGGAAATCAACTTTTGGGACTGATTAACAAAATCACAGCATCACTGTTCATGAGCAGAGGTCTCAAAATGCCTATATTAAAAATGTGGCTAACAAGCTCCCACAAATAATTGGGTTACAGCTGTATGTTGCGCAGTTTCTATGCATGCTAATGACCACCAATTTTTCATATTTTCACTCCAGATTTTCAACGTTGCCATTTTTTACACTTCCTCATGAACAATACAGTTGCCATTCTCCACATCCTGCCCAAAATGTGTTTTCATCCCTTTGTCGCCAAATGGCATAGCTGCTGTACAAAACCACCTGTCAGCTCACAAACTGATTGTGCCGCTTCTCTTGAGGTGGCCTCACAAACAGCCCATGTTGAAAATCTGGAGTGAAAATACCACTGCACCCCTACAGTGTTAGGGTTTCCAACTGTAGCTCCCCACCCAGTACAGACTGATAGGTGCCAGGGCTGTGACTTGGGATCACTGGATGTAATGCTTGTGCCATTGCACCCCCACCCCCACCCTGTAGCCACTGACAGGCATTGTGGTGTGTCTTGCGCTGTTCGGCCACAAAATTCACCCCATTTTCCTATACTGCACCCACGTCAGTATATTTCCTTATGAAATGGGGTAATTATAATGCCCAAAGACCTTAAAGCACACCATGACACTTGTCAGTGTCTACAGGGTAGGATGACGTACAAAGACATGAGCGTTATAGCTGATGACCCAAAGGCACACCCCAATGCCTGTCACTCTCTACAGGGTGAGGGTGGGGTTGGCATCACTTCAATACTTCACTGCCATTCCTATTATGCATCTCCACCTCTGGCACTACCAAAGCCAATGCCAGGAGACAGCATTCAGCATTGACAAAAGCTTGTTTTTACTTTAGGGCTGTCACATCCTTGGGTTTAAATGTTGATTGGGATTTTACTCCTTTTTATAATATAGAGAATAATGGATTGGCAACCATGCAGAACCAATGTGTTCTGCCACAGCAGGTTCTGATTCCTTGTGACCTTGAGATCGAAGCTCATGAGGTCCATGGAAATCAGAACCCCGAGGTAGCAGAACACACTGGTTCTGCATAGAGTTGGCCATTCATTATTTTTTACAGTGTATGGTGCCACCCAAAATAATTTAAATACAGTTTTGCAATTCTATTTTTTTCTTTAATAGGTGAAGGGTTTGTTTGCTGCCAAAGGTTTGTGCTGGTTGCTAGGGCCAGTTGTGTTGTTGTTAGGGACCAGCTATCCCTATGTCTTTACCTTGGTCTCCCATTGGTTGTCTGTTGTGTGTGGGAGGGATAGAGAGAAAAAAAAACATGGCAGGCATATTTCTCACTAAGCAAGAGATCTTATTGTAACTCAATAGTGTGAGGCATCTTTTTTTTATTTTGTTAGTGATTTAAAATATCTGGTTGATCCTGCATTGTATTTTTATTCTGTCTGGTTGATCCTGCATGTTTGTTTCATATTTCTCTCATGGGTCGAATGATCGTGCTGCCGATACCGGGAGTAATATCTGATTGATCTTGCTGCTCCTGTTGCCTGTGGCTCGTGCACTCCTGAAAACAGCTGGAATGCTGTACCGCAGAAGGGTTGAACAGAGTTCTATGAACATTGAACAGTGGTATAACAGTGTTTCAGCTGTGAATGAAATCGAAGTGGAACAACGTTCCACCATACACTATATATATTTTTTCATTTTTTTTATATTTTTCATTTTTTCTGATAGCATTCATTATTCCATACATGTTTTCTTGATTCTGGGTATTGTTTCCTGCATGTATTTTTTGTTCTCCTGGTGTCTGTTCTCCTTTGCCTTTTTTGTTCATTTTTTTTAATAATTTTTAATATATTATTTTTTTACTTTTTTCACTTTTACTTTCCCACCTTCTATTATGTTTTGATAGTTTTTCAGTTGTGTATCTGAGCAATGATTAATGTGTTTTTCACTGCTGTCTTCAACTCATTAGTTATTTAATCTTTTTCCTTTTTCAGTTTCTCTGTCTATGTAGCTCAGTGTATGGTCTTGTGGAGTGTCTCCTCTGGCTAAGAACTGTTTTGGATGAAATTTCATAGTGCTCCTATTGCTGGAGTGGAGCGCTTCTTGGACTTAACACTGTCACCTGTTTGTTCCTCTCTCTGTCTTTCAACATACACTTATTAATGTTTTACTTATTCTGACTTTCACTATGTATTAAATTCATTTTGGCCTGCACTACCTTAGGTCCTGGTACTGGTTCCTTGAGCATTATTTGTTAATTTGACCCTGTACCTTTAATTAATGCATTTATAATGTGGTACTTTACAGGTGGCCCACTCCCCTGACAAAAAAACCTGCATAGATTTGATGCACTGGGGTATTAGTGCTGTCCCCTTAGTTTTCACAACAAACACCCCTTTTTGCAGCATTTGTCATCTCATGGCCATTATTTTGTGCACTTGAGTTTTGTATTTTGTTTCAGTGATTTTTTTTCTTGTGCTGCAGCCATTCTGTGCACTTTTCTACCTTGTGTTTAATCAGCCACCACCTTTATCATACTACTAGTATGATGTGACTACTACCACCTACAAATAACATGTCCACCACCCAGAAATCCAGATGTAATAGGTCCCCCACCTTAATATTACCAACGTAGCAGGGCCCCCAGATGTACAGGGCTTCCTGTATAATGCAGGGCAATGGAGACATGTACATGGACAATGGTGCAATGAAGTTACATTGGCTACACAGAACAACTGACTACATTGTCCTCTATATTATGTAATGGAAGGTACTGAAACACTGAGGAACCTGCCTTGGAGGCACAGTGATAGTGCTCCCAGATTGCTTTGACATTTTCCCTGTAGATCCATGGCATGTTTCCCATGTTTTCCTGTAGCATACATTATAGCTTATGGGTGCCAAATTGGTCTATTTTCCTATATGATCATTACAAGTGTATGGGAGCAACTTTCCTGTAATTGGCAATATTTCCATGAAAAATACAGGAATCAGTGTAGGTCTCGCAGTCCTGCCCTGAGCATGCCACATGAACCTAGGAGTCATGCAGAAGCTACTGCATACACAAGGCTAAGTGCTCCCCCATCCCTTTCTATGCCATTCCACAGGACACCTACCTCTGTTCACCTGCAGTTCAGCTGTAGAATCTAGTTGGTGCACTGTGGTCCTTTACATACTCCAGGTGCAATCAGGCATGCTAATGTATGCATACCTACCAATAATGACGTGTAAATGTGGTTCTTTTCCTACAGACTGTAACATGACCTCATTTACATACCCTGGCTGAATATTGCAGTTTTGCCTGCTACACAAACCCAGTTTGTGCCTGCGTACATGCATCGCGCCAAGCTTGTTTGTACATTGTGAGGCAGTGGTGTGGGCATGATGTCAGATGCCACTCATGATGTCATCAATCTGCACAGCCATGCATGGCACACCAGTGCACATGTGTGGTGCACAGAATGCCACATGTGCATCTTACGCATGTGCCACCACATGCTGGCTGCATGTCCCTGGGCTAACCTCCTCCCCTGAAAGTGCTTGTAGCACAATGCAATGCAATATAGCACTGCACTAACAAGGCAATGTATTGTGTAGCACCCAGACAGGCAAGAAATAGGAGGCAACATGGTCATAGTGCTAAGTCAAGTAGTGGAACCGCATGGCAGAGCGATAATGCAGGGCCATTCAGCAACAGGACCATTGGTGGCCCACCATTGAATTGGCCATTCTGGTGATCTAGTTGTTGCCAGAAAGGACCAGCTGATGGGGGAGGCAGCAGGGTTGGGCAGGCCCTGCAGAGAGGTGTGCTCCTCTGTGAGGCAGCACCTCTCATGATGGACAGGGGTCACCCACACTGGAAACCAGTGCAAGCACCATTACAATGACCTACAGAGGAGGGAGGAGTGCTACCTGCAGGAACTGCAGGCGATGGTGGATGGTGGTACCATGCCCAAGCCAGGTGAGTATAGTTGGATATATGTGGGTCTCTGCATGAAAAGGAGCTACCAATGCTACTGATTTGCCAAACCCAAACCTAAACCTAAACCTCCCCGATGTGGACTGGGAAGTCTTGACTGCAGTATCAGCCAGGAGCAGAGAGATCCTTGATTCACTCCAAGGTGCTTTCATGTTACAGCTGGTTAGGGAGCCCGCTGGGGGGGATAACATACTGGACATTATCCTCACCAATGAGAAGACTGTGGAAGAAGTTGTGGTGGGAGACAGCCCAGGTACAAGCGATTACAATACAGTGAGTTTCAGGGTAAGAATGGGAAGGGAAACAAATCGGACCAGCACAAAGGTTATGGACTTCAGGCAGACAGACTTTGCCAGCATGAGGGAGATATACAGGGAAGAAATGGAAGGAAAGGGGAGAATAAGAGACATGGAGGAATTATGGAAATCTATTAAAGGGTGTTACTGAAAGCCACTGAACTCTGCATTAAGAAAGTAAGAAACATAGAAACATACATAGAAACATAGAAGCTGACGGCAGGTAAGGACTGCAATGTTCATCCAGTCTGCCCATTTTTTCTGCCTTATGAATGTGCCATAGGCCTTTACTATGTCACTGGCCTATTTATTCATACTTATCTGTATTGCTCCCTTATGCCTATCCCATGCCTGTTTGAAGCCCTGTACTGTATTCATATCCACCACTTCCTGAGGTAGGAAGTTCCATGCATCCACCAACCCTTCTGTGAAAAATAACTTCCTCACATTACCCCTTAATCGGCCTCCCTCTAATCTCATGCTGTGTCCTATATTGAAACATGTTAGACCTTGTTAATGCCCTTAAGATGTTTGAATGTTTCAATCATATCACCTCTCTCTCCCTCCTTTGCCCTAGGGTGTACATATTGAGCTCTGTTAATCTGTGCTCATATGTTTTCTGATGCAGTCCCTGCACCATTTTGGTTGCCCTTCTCTGGACTGCCTCCATTTTGTAATGTACTTGTGCGGGTGTGGCCTCCAGTACTGCACGCAGTATTCCACATGGGGCCTAACAAGTGTCTTATAAAGAGGGATTATTACCTTCCTCTTCTGACTTGTGATACCCCTACTAATACACCCCAACATTCCCCTAGCCTTGACTACTGCTTTAGTTATCTGCTTGGATGATTTCAGGTCATCTGTGATGATGATGATGCCCAAGTCTCTTTCTGCCCTTGTGATTGCCAGCAACTCCCCTGCCAACCTATCAGTAGCTTCAGAGTTTCTCTTCCCTATGTGCATGATCTTACACTTCTTTGAGTTAAACCCCAGTTGCCACTCTTCTGACCATTTTGCCAGTTTTTACAGATCTCTTCTCATTCTGCTCACCCCATTTGGATCATCTACTCTATTGCAGATCTTAATGTCATCTGTAAACAGGCAAACTTTACCCTCCAGTCCATCTGCAATGTCACGGATGAAGATATTGAAGAGGACTGGCTCCAGGACTGATCCCTGAGATACCCCACTTGTGACTTGCATCTCTTCTGACTGTATACCGTTTATCACCACTCTCTGTTTTCTGCCCACCAACCAGTTTGCCACCCAGTTGACCAGCTACTGACCCACCCTGAGCCTACCCAGCTTATTAATCAATCTTCCATGTGGAACAGTATCGAAAGCTTTGCTGAAGTCAAGGTAGGTGACATCAACTGTTCCCCCTTGGTCCACCACTCTGGTTACCCAGTCAAAGAAATCTATGAGATTAGTTTGACAGGACCTTCCTGTTGTAAACCCATGCTGTCTTGGATCCTGTGCTCCTATGGATTCCAGGTGTTGGACTATCCTTTCCTTAAGGAGTGCCTCCATAATCTTGCCCACTACAGAGGTAAGACTGACTGGTCTGTAGTTCCCTCCCTCCTCCCTGCTGCCACTCTTGTGGAGTGGGATGAGCCCTCCTCCAGTCTTATAGGACCATTCCTGTGCTCAGAGACTCACTAAACAGTTCTGCTAATGGCTCTGCTAGGTCCACCCTTAGCTCCTTTAGTACCCTGGGATGTATGCTATGAGGTCCTATTGCCTTGTCCACCCTAAGCTTCGTGAGCTCTTGTAAGACCCCTTCTTTTGTGAAGGGACTTGTGCACACCTCCCTCCACCCTGTGTCCATGGTGCTGTGCTGTGGGCTCTGTCCTACCTTCTCCTCAGTAAATACTGAGCAGAAGTATATATTTAGGATAGATGCTTTTCCTTGGTCGTCCACCACACACTCCCACTTATCCCCTTTTATCTTAGCAATACCCTCTCTGGACTTTCTCCTTTCCCTAATGTAGCTGTAGAAAGTCGTGTCCCCTTCTTTTACTGTTTGTGCTAAAGTAAGAAAGAACAGAAAAAGAAGGAGTCCACTCTGGTTTACTAGGGAGGTGTTGGGGCAATTAGGGAAAGAAAAAGGGCATTCAGAACATATAACAAGACCAAGAGGAAGGAGGACAGGGAGATTTACAGAAAGAAGCTGAGGGTGACAGGGCAGAAGATTATCAATTAATCAATCAATCAATCAAATTCTGTATTTATCCAGGCGAACACCATTGAGCAAGCTCATTTACAAGGTGGACCTGCATTACACAAGTCAAGTAACAATGCATTTATATACAGACAAATAGACAGTAGATGCAAGAGTACAACAGTACAGGTAGGCCTGCAATAGACAGGATAAGTAAAAATACATTTGGGTTCAGGTAAAAGACAGTCGATAAGGGTATACATAACAATAGGGTAGCAAGTCAGTAAAATTTATACCAGATACAACAACATACATGGTTTAGTATTCCTGTAAGGTAAAGGCATTATAGTCCAGTGAAGAGATTAGTTGAAGTGGATGCTACAAGCAAAGAGACATACGTAGCCAGTTTAAAAAGACCCAGGCGTATCAAGGGAGAGACATGTGTCGGGAGAAGTGGGCAACCAGAGGGGGGAACTGGAACTGGAATAATACCAGGAGCGAAGGAATGAGATGCTGTGGGTATCATAGGTGTAGGTAGGCATACTCCAAGCACTCCATGGTGTACAATTGTATTCAAGGGGGGTAGCAAACAGGCTCTGAACTGCTTCCTTTTTCCATGAAAATTAACAAACAAAATACTGAATCTCTGTAATTTTATTCATAGGAGTCGAAACTAGAAGGACTGGTCACTAATACTCTCTTTGCATCCCAAGGACAATATAACTTTACAGGCTCTGGGCTGGTATGTGGGTGTCTTAGGGAACAATGCATGGCATTTGTATTTACCCATGCATGGCAGCAACCACTGTCATGAGATACAAAAGTTGCATTTATTGTGCCAAAAGAGGCAACAAACACGGTCCTGGTGTACATTTGTATATTGTCTGGCTACACCCCGGGAAGGGGGAGCTCATCCTAATGGGAGGGGGTAGCAGTGAGTCCACTTGGTGTGCAGATCTGAAATCTCTGGCTACACCCCTGGTGGGTATACAAGGAATAGGTGGGTGAGGGAGGGTGAGATTTAGGGTGGTAGATAAGTAGGTGGCTCAGGGACAAGTTATGCACTGATATAAGAAGGAAGGAGGATGGGAAAAGCAGGGAGGATGTGGAAGGGGGTGTAAGTAAGCTAGGATCATTGGAAGTAGTTGCAGACTTCTGTAATGTATTTTGAGTATAAGGTCTTAAACACAGTGAGACTAACAGGAGTCCTCAGTTTCAGTGATTTCTGTAGCACATTCCAGAGCTAGGATCATTGGAAGCAGTTGCAGGCTTCTGTAATGTATTTTGAGTATAAGGACTTAAACACAATAATACTAACAGGAGTCCTCAGTTTCAGTGATTTCTGTAGCACATTCCAGAGTGACGGTAGAACGAATCCTATGGCAGCTCTCCCAAAACATGTTAGGGCTTATGGGCACTTTCAGAGAAATCAGTGAACAGCTTCTTAGGGCATAGGTTCCAGGCATATTGAGAGTCAGGCAATCAACAATGTACTGCAGAAGTCTGCCAGTGATAGCTCTGTATGTCCAGAGAGCTGCATTTTTATTTGGTCTGTAGTGTAGGGAGGTCCAACTTACGGCCGCATATAAAGAGCAGTGATGGGTGTAGAAGGGGAGACCAGTGATGAAGCGTAGGGCTCTGAGGTAAAGTATGTCCAATTTACTGAGGTATGAAGTCACACATTGGCTGTATATAAAGTCGGCATAATCAATTAGGGACAGGAACGTAGACTGAACTAGCTGCCTCTTGGCCTCTGTAGTTAGTAAGCGGTTTAACCTGAAGAAGATACCTAGTCTCTGCCTCAGTTTTTTAACAAATTCTCCAGGTGGTCTGCAAAGGAGAGTTTGAAGTCTAGCCAGACCCCCAGGTATTTGAAGTTTGGTAAAAATTCCAGGGTTTCTCCTAGGAAGGTGGTGATGGGTGGTAGAGCAGGGTAGGCTGCATGGTTAATAGGTGAAAATAGCATCACCTTTGTCTTTTTGGTGTTAAGTAGCAATTTTTTACTAAGGAGCTGGTATTGAAGTATGTTGAAGTCAGCTTGCAGGTCACTACAGGCAGTTTCAGGAGTCGTACGGCTTAGGTAGATCACGGTATCATCTGTGAACAGATGAATTTTCGCCTCATTGATGCCTGAGTCTATACTTTTGATGTAGATGGCAAATAGGAGTGGCCCCAGGATGGATCCCTGCGGGATTTCTCTTTTTAACAAATTTGAAAGGGAGAGTTCACCTTTGGCCTTGACCTGTTGGTGCCTATCAGAAAGGTAGTTGTGGAACCAATGCAAGGAGGTAGAATCTAGACCTTTTAATGAAGAAAGAAGGAGGCTGTGATCGACAGTGTTGAAGGCCTTACTTAGGTCTAGAAAAACAGCGCAGACAAATTTTTTGTTCTCTAGCTTGCGCTGCCAGTCATTTGTCACCTTGGCCAGGGCCATGATTGTACTATGTTCAGTTCTGAAAAAAGATTGCATTGGGTTTAGCAGGTTAGTATCATCTATGAAAGATTTCAGCTGGGCATTCGTGATTTTTTCCAGACGTTTTGGTAGTACCGGGAGAAGGGAGATGGGCCTGTAGTTGTTTAGATCATAGGGGTCTCTGGATTTAAACAACAGAATAACATGTGTGGTCTTCCACAGTTTGGGGAGGGTCCCTTGAGAAAGGGACAAGTTAAATAGATGCGTAATAAGTACGGCCAAGACATGATGGGCAATATTTGGGTAGCATGGATCGAAGGTGTCAGTGCAGCACTTTTTCTGGTGTCCAACTGGAGGAGGAGATCTTCAGCCTCTTTTAGTGAGGAGGAAGAGAATGAAAAGACTGTGTCTGAGGGACTAGATTCTGAAGGTTGTGTGGTTAGCTGGGAGCATAGGTTGCATGCAGGTGAGTTATCAAAAGCTAGCCCTGCAGTAGCAAAGTGATTGTTGAAGGCTTGTAGTATCTCTTTATTGCTGTTGATAGTTACATTGTCAGAAATAATTTTTGAGGGGAGAGTGTTTCCTGGGGTATTACCAGAAAGTTCTTTTATTGTGGACCAGAACTTGGTAGGGCACTTGGAGGCAGTATCAAGTTCAGAGCGATAGAAGTTGGACTTGGTTTCCCGAATTAGCTTTGTACAGTGGTTTCTGGCTGTTCTGAAAAGATGCCAGTCTTCGACTTTGTGGGATTTGTGTGCTAGCTTCCAGAGCTTGTCTCTTTTTAATAGTGCTGCCTTGATGTCTGCTGTAAACCAATGGCACTTTCTAGCCTTTATGCGGGTTTTGACTAAGGGTGATTGGGTGTTAAGAGTGCTGGATACAATTTTGTGGAAAATGGCATATACTGTTTCTACTGATTTGGCTAAATAAAAGGTCTTCCAAAGCAGGGAGGCTTTCAGGTCATTGATATATGCAAGAGGGTTAAAATTCCATTTTGATCTTTTGGTGGAGAACTTTGCTGAGGCTGTTGGTTTAGGGATTGCTCTTATGCCAGCAATAAAGCAATGGTCACTAACATCAGCAGAAAAGATCCCAGCATGGGAGAAGAAATGGGGTTTGCTTACTAGAAGTACATCTAATAGTGTACTTTTCATAGGGTTTTTCTTATTGATACAAGTAGGTTCATTAATAAGTAGAGTGAGCCCATGAGAGTCACAGAAGGATTTAAGTGGAAGAGATGTGCTTGACAGCCAGTCGTAGTTAAGGTCCCCTAGTATAATTGTTTCCATTGTGTTGGTACTCAGAGTAGGTGATAGGTAGGACAGGAGCTGTGACCCCGAGGATGGGGGTCTATAACTTCCTATGACAGGGAGGGCCATTGATGTAGGTATTTTGATTTTTAAGGACAGGCATTCAAAGGCATTGGCAATTGATATAGCGTTGAGGGTAGTGACCATAAACTTGTCCTTAACATAGATGTCTACACCACCGCCTCTGGTTAGTCTATCGGCTCTGAATAACAGATAGTTGGGGATATTAACCTCTTTGTCTGGCGTGGATGGATGAAGCCAGGATTCAGATATGACAAGTATATCCGGCTCCATGTGGATAGCCCAAGTCTGTGTTGAGGTGAGTTTCTTTAAGAGGCTACACACAGTAACATGCATAAAGCTGATACCTTTATACTTCGTGACTTCAGACAGTGAAGGAATTGCTTGTATAGGACCAGGGTTAAGTTTAACATTACCTGAACATAGCAAGAGGAGGAGTACAACTTTTCTCAGGGCAACAAGTGGTAATTTGGAAGAACTAAACCTTCTTTGGCTAGTGGAAGTATTGGCGTAGGAATGCAAGGACCTATTCTTTGTACTGTTCAATCCTAGTGATACACATGCTAAGACCCTAGCCGTATGACACCAGTAGATGCAGGTACTGGGCCGAGTAGGTAACATTCCTTGGGTAAGTAATGAGATGCCGGTGGCTGTCCAAGAAGGAGACTCAGCTGAAAGTGGGTACGACAACTTGGGGGCATAGCACGAGTTGTATAGGGACTCCATGAGTAGACATTCTTGTGGTAGGGGATATGAGTCATCTTTGGGGTAAATTCCATCTGGCGTGTACTCTAATAAGGGTAGGGTGCATAACGCGGTAAATAGGTAGAGCCAGATTGCAAGTTCCAAGGTTAAAGTTTGGGGGTCAGAAAGAGAAACAGTTGTAAGGGCTTAATCTGGGCTAGATATCACCAGGTAAGCCTACGCACCACAGGGTCTGAAAAGGGATATAGGTGCCGATACCACTTGAAGGGAGCAAGGAGATGTTTCTATGGCACAGCGACTTGAGATAGTTATGAGAAGTCATAAACCTGATCTAAGAAGTATCACCAGCTAAGGCTACACACCACTGGGTCAGCAAAGGGATGTAGGCACAGAAACCACTTGTAGGGAGCAAGGAGAATTTACCATGACACAGCAACTAGGGACAGTAACAAGAAGTCACAAATCTGATCTAAGACGAGTGGTAGGAGAGACTGCGGTGGGTTAGTTAGGATGGGACACTTGAACCTGAAGTGGCAGCCCAAAATGTATATGTCTGCGGGCGTCCAAGGGAGGTGGGGAGGATAAATTTGTAGGAAAGCCAATGGCAGGGGAGGGCGGGAAAGGAGGTCTATATAATAATGGGCAGGGAGGGATGGGTGGTGGGCGTGAAATTTGCGGCTTTGCCATACCTCTCTGGGTCTGGAGTCCAAGCAACTGGTCTCAGGCAGCGGCTTCGGAAGCACTGACCGCCCGGTGGCTGTGGTTCTTGAGACAGATGAGCTGGGAGCCCTGGAGGGTTCTCGGCTGAAGGGGAAGAGAAAGCGAAGCCAATTAGTACTGGTCCCAGACAATGGTCGAGCTACCCAGTGACAAAACTAATTTACAAATGAAAGGGGTTGATTTCCTTGGCACCCTGAAGTCTGGGCGGCAGTTACAGAGGCAAAGGAAATGGCTGTTTCACTTAATCAATCTAGCAAGAGCAGTTTGCAAGTATTACAGCTTTTTTTAGGCAGTTTACAGGCAGATTCTAACAAAATAGGTACACATTAGCAAGCATAAGTAAAAAAAACAGCGCCTTTTTTTTTGTAGCTATATCTTCGGATTTAGGAAAACATATTGACTTACAACGGTTTATTGATAATTACAAGTAGGCAAAACAATCTTGTTACATAAGAGATAATAACTTTCAAATAACAACACACGATAATACATTAAATACTAATTTTGTGTTTCTTTAGGGTAATTATTAGCCCTAGTTGATCTAATTAGGATCTGGCCTTCATTGGACAATAAATGATACTTAATTGAGGTAATTCTTATTAATTAAAAGTTATGACCTCATTTATATCATTATTCAAAGACTGACCTGTATTTATAAGGGTGGTTTTATAGTGAAATATGTATTCACTGTATAACTTTTGAAAATTAACTTAATGAATGAAGATGTTAATAAAGAATGATGCATCATATTGATATCCTTGTCAACACAAATGAGTCTATACCATCTGGTAATTAATACCATTATACTATAATAAAAATGTTTTTCTTTTTATCTTTTTATATTTTAGCAACACAGTGGCCTGATGAAGTGGTTTACCACAAAACTGTTGCCTTTTGTTTGTGTGAAGAAAATAAAATATACAACACAAAATTGATATTGAAAGTGGCAATCATCCATTATTTTCTATTTTCATAATTGTCTTGGTGCTAATGGATGACCCAATAATAATTATACATTTTTGTGGCAACCTGGCATTCCTTTCTTTTCAATCAGGAGACAGAGAAATGATAAGAAGGGGTGAAGGACCAATCGGAGCAAGCCTGGAGAAGGCACATGCACGCCGATTGGTTTGCAGATTTGCCATACCTCTTTGGGTCTGGAGTCCAAGCAAGTGGTCTTGGGCGGTGGTTTCGGGAGCGTCGACTGCTCGGTGGCCGCGGTTCTTGAGGTGGATGAGCTGGGAGCCCTGGAGGATTCTCTACAGAAGTAGTAGGAGAGAATTAGCAAGGTCAACCTTATGAAGGGGGAGAGGAGGGAGTGGTGAGGCAAGGGGCTGTTAGAAATGTAGTTCTGTGGGGCAGAACTGCACTCTAGGAGGTGTTCTGCAGCTTTAAATTTTAATAAATTAGGAGGACTAAAGCTGATACAACAGAGACAATTGCTAGGCAGGCCAAATGGGGGCATAAAAGTTTTTTAGGTATGTGGGAGAGAACAAGAAGGTGAGGCAGGGGATAGTACGGGTGAGGAGGAAGGAGGGAGTACAAGTGGAGGGAGACTTTGAGAAGGCAGGTGCTTAATAGCTACTTCTGCTTGGTCTTCATGGTGTAGGGGAGGGAAGGGGACCAGAGTTAAGAGGGAGGGGAGGGAAAGACAAAAGGTGGATCATAGCTTGTTCAGTGAAGACAGGGTAAAAGAGGAACTAGGAAGGTTGAAGGTGGACACGGCAATGGGACTGGACGGCTTGCATCCTAAGGTACTCTGGGAACTAAGGGAGGAGCTGGTAGCACCTCTGACAAGTCTGTTTAACTTGCTTCTGGAGACAGGGTGGGTGCCAAGAGACTGGAAGAAGGGTGATGTGGTGCCACTACATCAGGGGGCAGCAGGGAGGAGGTGGAGAATTATCACTCAGTCAGCCTCACCTCAGTGGTGGGTAAGATTATGGAGGTACTAACAAAGGAAAGGATGGCAAACTACCTTGTGGACAGCAGACTGCAGGACAACAGGCAGCATGGCTTTACAAAAGGGAGGTCATACCAGATGAACCTAATGAAGTTTTTCGATTGAGTGACAAAGATGGTTGATCAGGGAAGGGTGGTGGATGTGGCCTATCTGGACTTCAGAAAGGCCTTTGCCTCATCCCTCACAGAAAGCTGGTAAATAAGCTGGGGTGGGACAGAAAAGAACTAGGTGGGTGGAAAACTGGTTGATGGACAGAAGTCAGAAGGTGGTTGTAAATGGGGTACATTCCAAGGAGAAATGGGTGATGAGAGGGGTGTCCCAGGGGTCAGTATTCGTCCCACTCCTTTTTAATATCTATATCAGTGATATAGCGGAGGGGCTGGAGGGGGAAGGTGTGCCTATTTGCAGATGATGCCAAGATATGCAATAGGGTGGACACCCCAGGAGATGTGTAGGCTATGAGGGAGCACCTGAAGATTCTGGAAAGGTGATTGGAAACTTGGCAGCTGAATTTCAGTGCCAAAAAGTGTACAGTAATGCACATGGGGATTTAAAAGCCACAAACAGTTTACACACTGGGGGGAGGTAATTAAGCCAACTGAGCAGGAGAGGGATCTGGGGATTATAATGTCAAACAACTTTGTGGTGGGTAACCAATGCAGCAAGGCAGTGGGCAAAGCAAATAGAATGCTGGCATGCATAGGGAGGGGCATAACAAGCAGAAGGAGGGAGGTGCTGATGCCTCTTTATAAAACCATGGTGAGACCTCACCTGGAGTATGGGGTCCAGTTCTGGAGGCCTCACCCACGCAAGGACAAAGATGGAATTGAGAGGGTTCAGAGAAGGGCAACCAAAATGGTGCATGGTATGCATGGGAAGCTTTATGAGGAGAGGTGGAAAGAATTGGATTTGTGCCCATTGGAGACTAGAAGGGAGAGGGGGATATGATAGAAACTTTTAAGTAGGTCAAGGGAATTAATAAGGTGAGGGAGGGGAGCTTATTTACAAGGAAACTGTGTACTAAAACTAGAGGTCACAGTCTAAGATTAGATGGAGGAAGATTTAAGGGCAATGTGAGGGGGTATTACTTCACGGAGAGGGTGGTGGGGTTCTGGAACAAGCTACCTGAGAAGGAGGTGGGGGCTAAAACTGTGGAGAGATTCAAGAGGGCATGGGACAGACATAAGGTGTTGGCCAGTGGGGGTAAGGGGATGTCCATTGACAAAGGTGATAAGTTTGGGGGGGGGGAGCAGACTCGATGGGCCAGAGATGTCCTTTTCTACCATCAGATTTCTATGATTCTATAAGCCTATGATTCAAACTCAGGGAAATCCATGCAATATACTTGTTGATGTGGTTTTTTATTATACCGCATGTAAAGAGATACATTTTAAAGAAATAGTGGTATAAGATGCTTCTGTGCTTTTAAACTGTACTTTTTCCTCTTTAAAATCTATCAGTAATGGTGGCCCTTTTTGTGACATAGCAAAGGTAAAACTGTAATGGCAGTTATTGTAATTGTTTCCTGAACTAAATTGTTCTACGACACAGTATAATCTTGTTTTTATTTTCCAAGCTTTATCTGTGTACTTCAGCAATCATTCACACCCCTCAGCTGGCCCTAAAGATAAGGGCATGTACGTAATTGTTAATGTTTAGCTCTGTTAGCTGATCTTTATCACTTGAAACTTGATACACTAAGGGGTCTTGTGCAGGAACCTACTTTAAAACACAAGCTTGGTTTCTGCTGTACTCCTTGTATGCCTTTAAGAGTTTTTCCTCACCATGTCAAGATCAAGATATATGCCCTTAAAAGTGATCAGGCTTTCATGTCCATCCCCCAGGGACATTGATACCAGTTTGCAGGGGATGGATGAGCATCTTTCTGATCTCTTCAGAACTAGCCAAATTGCTGAAACTGGGCTGACTTTGGTAGGGGTTTAAAATGTGCGCTCCCCTGGTTGCCAGCCTTTTTGTTTTCCAGCCAGGCTTACTGGAAGGTTTCATGTCCCTTTGAGGATCCCCAGTTACGTATGCAAACTCTTTGATCCTCAGTTAAGTAGGACTCACTGCTGAAGAACATACAGTAAGTGTTTAGATTTGACTGCTGGCTGGATATAATGTGTTGTTGATCATTTTACAATTTTTATTTTGTGGACAACTGTTAATGTTTTTGCACCAACGAATATTTTAGTATGGTCAGCAAGGTCAGAGGTTGGCTAATGTGCATTTCCTGATCTTGAATTGGGCTGGCTCACACTTGTTTGCCCCACTGCATGGTATCATGCTTTGTGTTTGAGCACATGGCTGGTATGTGTTGCTGCTGTTTCTGTAAGGGAGTGTGGCTTCAAATAAAGTTTGATGCACAAAAAGTAAGCTAAAAAATATAATGGGGGCATTTTCCGACTTTATGATGCCCAAATAGTAAAAAAAAAATAAGAGGCATTTTCTGAGTGTGGGACCTGATCCATGTTCAAGACCCTGATGACCTCCCACCACATGTTACCTTTGCTTGGCCCACTGCATGGCAGCCTGTGCTTGTTGTCCTGTGCCATACCATGTTCTGCTCAGGGTATGTCAGTGAGTGTGTCTCAGTTTATTTTAATTTTTTTATTGTAGTATTCTGTGTGTATTGTATTGAACATGCTTTGTACATGGCCCTTCATACACAGGTAGCCCATGTGAGCTTGTGTGTTGATGGAGGGACAGATGTGCAGACATGAGCAATTCATTATGTTTGCTTGCACGCTTGTGCAAGAAACATAGTGCGAAGATCCAAAATGCAGTGCCGTACAGTTGAAAGGGAGAGCACCGCTTGAGTGAGCAGCGCTCCCTCTCCCCACACACACACGCGCGCACTCACATTGCATGGTCATGCGCCCTACTTCCTCCCCCATGCACACTGTATGGCTGAGCGGGTGCCCAATCCCCATCAGCTCTACTGTTCCCCGCAGTCTGTATGGCCGACGGGGTGCCCAATCTCTCGTCGGCCTCTACTGTTCCCCGCCCAGACTATCAGGGTGCCATGCTGGGAGCCCACCCCAGCATGGCACAACAGGTCCTATGGCTCAACGGGGTGCCCAATCCCATCGGCTCCACTGCCCCCAACAGCCTTCCAGCTGCCATGCTGGGAGCTCACCCCAGCAAAAACCTGAAGAAAAACCTTCCTCGCTGCTGTCTTCACCCTCCCACCCTCACCCACCCACTGTGCACCCTGCCTCCCCACACCTCACCTCACCCCATACTTACCTCTGGAGCTCAGTGCGATGATCTTCGTGGACCATGAACACGCCTGCACTCTTCAAAGCCGATCACGAACTGAGGAAATGCCGTAAGCTGTATAATGTAATGAATAGGGTTTTTCAACTTTGCTGCATATCTCAGGCATTTTTGAATTTGGCACCAAATTTTCAACATGGGGTTTTTGGGACCCCTCCTCATGAATTCTGTCACTGTCATGGTGTTAATCAGGCCCAAAGGGTGATTTTGCGGTCACTGCATGAAATCACATTTCGGGACTGATTAACGAAATGACAGTGCCAGTGTTCATAAGGTGGGCTCTAAAAAAGCCTATGTTGAAAATTTGGTGAAAAAATTCATAAAAATGACTGTTTTATGAGTGTGCATTGCACTGTTCCTATGCATGCTCGTAGGTTCGTGACTTTTCAATATTTTTACTCCGGATTTTCAACATTGCCATTTGACCACACTTCCTTATGAGTAGTACAACTGTCATTTTTCACATCTCACCCAAAATGTGTTTCCGTGCATGTAGCACACAATGGCACAGTCGGTGTGCGAAATCAATGTATGGGACACATTAAGAAAATCACAGTGACACTGTTCATGAGCAGAGGTCTTAAAATGGCTATTTTGAAAATTTGCAAAAAACCCCAAATGACGGGTTTTACGAAGCATCGCGCTGATCCCACGCACGCCATAAGTTTCGCAAATTTTCAATATTTTCACTCCAGATTTTCAACATTGCCATTTTACCACACCTCCTTATGAGCAGTACAGCTGTCATTTTCACATCTCGCCCAAAACATGTTTCTGCTCATGTAGCTAAAATGGCGCAGTCGGTGTACTCAAATCAATGTATGGGACACATTAAGAAAATCACAGTGACACTGTTCATGAGCAGAGGTCTTAAATGGCTATTTTGAAAATTTGGTGAAAAAATTCCTAAAAATGACTGTGTTACGAGTGAGCATTGTGCAGTTTCCACGCACCCTCGTAAGTTCATGAATTTGTAATATTTTCAGTCCAGATTTTCACCAGTGGCATTTTTCCACACTTCCTGATGAACAGTACAGCTGTCATTTTTCACAACATGGCCAAAATGTGTTTTCACACTTTCAGCACAGAAATGCGTGGTCGTTGTGGGAAATCATTGTTCAGGACAGATAAAGAAAATCACAGTGACACTGTTCATGACCGGAGGTCCCAAAATGCCTGTGTTGACAATCTGCTGTAAACAATTCCCAAACTAATTACATTATGAGTGCACATTGCACAGTTTCTATGCATGCTCGTGACTTCACCAGTTGTTTTAATATTTTCACTGCAGATTTTTCAACATTGCCATTTTTTACACCTCCCCATGAACAGTACAGCTGTCATTTTTCACATCCTGTTCAGAATGTGTTTTTGCACCTGTGTTGACAAATGCCGTGGTCACTGTGCAAAAGCAGCTTTTGGCTAACAAACTGATATTGCCACTGTTCATGAGGTGGGGGGTCACAAAAAACCCATGTTGAAAATTTGGAGTGAAAATACCAACGAATGCCTCAGGCATTAGGGTTTCCAACCATAACACCCCACCCTGTAGAGAATAACAGGCATCAGGGCTGTGACTTGGGATTGTCACCTGCAATGCTCATACCATTCCACCCACACCCTGCAGCCACTGAGAGGCATCGAAGTGTGCCTTGGACTCTTCGGCCCCGAAGTTCACCCCATTGTCCTATACCGCACCCATCTCACAATATTTCCTGATGGAATGGGGTGCGCATAAGGGCCAAAGACCCCAAGGCACACCGTGACACTTGTCATTGTCTGCACGGTAGGGTGTGGTGAAATGGCGTGGCCGTTATGCCTGATGACCCAAAGGCACACCCCAATGCCTGTCACTATCTGCAGGGTGTTGGTGGGGTTAGCTTCAGTTCAATACTTCACTACCATTCCTATTATGCAGCTCTGTAACTCCTACACTACCAATGCCAATGCCAGCAAGCAAACATTTGGCATTGACAAATGCTTGTTTATGGTTTGCAACTGGTAGCCCATGTGTGTGCTACTGGCCATTTTGGGATGATGCAGCATCCAGTAAGCTTGTGAAGCCTTTGGGTCTACCCCTTGACCGAGCAGCACAGATCTGCAGTTGTTTTGGGAGGGGGTTATCAGACGCACATGGGCTGCCTGTTTAAAAAGATAACACTTCTGTTGTTTGAAAACTGCTTGCATTAATGTGAATTTTAATGGTTTGAAAACTAGCAGCATCTGGTCATTTTGGGGTGGATTGTTTGAGCTACTTGAACTGGCTGGCCATAAGCGTCTCCACCATCAAATAAAATGTTGATTGTTCTTTGCTGCATGCTATTTTTTGTGGGGGAATTAGTCTCAAGTGTGCCTGTGTAGCTTGAGAGTCCTTTGGGCCTACCCTTGACTGAGTATTCAACAAAGAGTAGTCCACAACTATCTTGGGTGTGTGGGGGGGGGGACTAAATACACATGGGCAACCTGTTAGGTCTGCCTCCATTTTGTTTGCTGCTGGGTGGATACCTTCCTCCATTTTGTTGGCAGCCATCTGGATGCATGGCTCCATTTTCTTACCAGATGGGTGTATGCTTGCCTCCGTTTTGTTGGCAGAGCTGTGTATGCCTGGCTTCATTTTTTACTTTTTCTTTGATTTTTTTTTTCTGGCAGATGGGATGATGCATGGCTCCAGTTGTATTGCAATTATTGGTAATAGGAGGCAGTATAGTGTAGTGCTTAAGGGCACTAAGCTGCAGACATGGAGACCTGGGATTGAAGCCCCTCAGTCCCCACTTGCATACTGTGTGACCCTGAGCAAGTAACTTAACTTCCTTGTGCTCCCAGGTTGCACCTGGAAACACACTCTGGCTTAGTGTGCCTTTCCTGGTTAAACAATTTCCCCTTCCCTTCCCTTCCTATTGCTTATTTTCTCCTTTTTTGTCTTCACTTATGGGGAGATTTGGTAATTTGAATAGGTTTATTTCCAGTTTCTTGATTGTTTTAATGTTGGGTTATGATTTTTGGCAACGTGGAAACAAAAACATTAACAAAATGCTCTTTTTTTTTAGTTAGTTATTTTTAACTTGGACACCACCATAGAGACTACCTCCTACTGTACTGCGGTTTAAATTTCAAAATCACTAAATACACCCATATGGCCGCTTTTTGGTTTTAGAAGCTTGTACTGGGCTGGTGATCCCACTTCCCAAATAAACAGTTGTGCATATCGCACAAATGTGTTTGGTACACCCATATACCAATTACCTTTTTATGCACAATTGAGTTTTACACCTAAGCAGGCAATAACTAATTTTGTTGGGGTGGCTGGTTTGTGTGCTGTGATTCAGGCGTCGCTTGGGTGATGCTGCTGCATTAGCTAACTTGTTTGGTGCTGCCTGCAATATTCAATTTTTTGTGCATTAAAAGTGTTTATTATTGTGCCTTTGTGATTTTTTAGCTGCATTGCAGGGCAACCATGGTATATTGTTAACCACAGGACAAAACCATTTGGTCACTGTTTTTGGTGGGGGTGCTTTATGTTAAAAAGCATTCTCTCCAAGCTGCTTGTTGTGGTGCCCTAATTCACATTATTCTCTGGTCCATATTGGTCACCCATATTGTACATGTGTGTGGTGGCTTTATAGTACTTTGCTTACCAAAAAAAAAAGAAATTACTGTGAAAACCAACTATACTGTTTTATGCAGGTGTTGTCTGTGTTCGGCTTACATTGACAGTACATTATCCAGGTGATATGGACTGCTAATGCCCTGCTCAGAATGCATCCTTTAATGATTCTTTGTCAGATTCCATCAGCTATTTAGTTGTTTGCCTCCATGTTGTGTGCAGATTGGTGGGGACGTGCCTCCATGTTGTGTGCAGATCGGTGGTGGCATGCCTCCATGTGTGCAGATGTGTGGTGGCATGCATCCATATTGTGTGCAGATGGGTGGTGGTGTGCCTCCATGTTGTGTGCAGACAGGTGGTGGTGTACCTCCATGTTGTGTGCAGACAGGTGGTGGTGTGCCTCAATATTGTGTGCAGACAAGTGCTGGCTTGCCTCCATGTTTTCTGCAGATGGGTGGTGGTGGTGTGTCTCCATGCTGTGTGCAGACAGGTGCTGGCATGTCTCCATGTTGTGTGCAGATGGGTGCTGGCATGTCTCCATGTTGTGTGCAGATGGGTGGTGGTGTGTCTCCATGTTGTCTGCAGACAGGTGCTGGTGTGATTCCATGGTATCTGCAGATGGGCGGTGGCGTGCCTCCATGTTGTGTGCAGACAGGTGCTGGCATGATGACATGGTGTCTGCAGATGGGTGGTGGTGTGTCTCCATGTTGTGTGCAGATGGGTGGTGGTGTGTCTCCATGTTGTGTGCAGATGGGCGGTGGCGTGCCTCCATGTTGTGTGCAGACGGGTGCTGGCGTGATGACATGGCATCTGCAGATGGGTGGTGGTGTGTATCCATGTTGTGTGCAGATGGGTGGTGGTGTATCTCCATGTTGTGTGCAGATGGGTGGTGGTGTGTCTCCATGTTGTGTGCAGATGGGTGGTGGTGTGTCTCCATGTTGTGTGCAGACGGGTGTTTAGCCTGAAGTGAATTTAGCCTGTGGTCATAGTTCAGCCTGTATTTACATCTGATGTTGTAAACCAAAATTATGTGATTTATTACTGTTTAATACATTTTATTTTTTTTTTATATAACTATATATACAAATTTTTAAGTCTGTAGTAATGGTGTAGTCTGTAATTACAGTCAACACAGTTAACTGATGCATTACATCAAACTGCTTTTTTGTTGTAAATATTGAATACTTTTTTAAATGTATGGTTGTATGACCCCATTGACCTTTTTACCTTGAATAATAAACTTTGTGAAAAATGAACTGCTATTTCCTGTCTCTTATTACATGCTGTGGTACTTATATGTCCCCTGTTACATATGCAGCCCTACTTTTATGTCCCCTCTTACATATGCAGCTTTGTGGGGGCCTTTTCTCAGGACCCAAAATGAGAGTTATCTGCACCATACTACAGTTTTATAAGGTGAGTCACAGCATACAAAAATGCTTATAATAATTACTGGTACTATATCATGACTTAAAAATTGACACTAATGTCACACTTTAGTACTCCTTTTTCATGCATAGACCCATGTACTGTGTGTGTACTGGCCTGTGTGCAAGCCTGTGTCATGGTAGTCTGTGATAGGGCTAGTGCCCCTGAGGCACTGTGCACATCACCTGTGTGCTCTCATTGTTCCCTTGTGTGCCATGGGATATACCCCACTGCATAGCCTTCCAGTAACTATGCAGGTGTCAGTGCCCTCTGTCACACAGGATGTACTTGAGCCCTGTATATGACAGGAGCCACCAGGACTGCCTGAAGCATGCACCTGCCTGGGCTGCACTGTTGTGGGCCACCACAGTGGCATGGTGGCAATGTCAAGGTGCATGACAGGCCCATGTATAGTGTCATGGCATGTTATGCAGGGATTGTTTACCAGTTATGGTGACCCAGACAAGTCACTGTTCTTTGCTGGGTATGACCAAGGAGGGGGTCACAAGTGTGATACATGCAGCTGTGCTTCTAGGCATGCCCATTAGGACATGGATCTGGCCACTTGTGTCATGCGCACAGTCCATACTATGCTGCAAGGCCACCATTTTGCATCTGCCAGGTACAGCATGGGATACTAAATTATTGCACTGTGGGTTCTGGACATGTACTGGCCACCATGTGGGCCTACATCCACTATATCATGGACCTCAGCCTTCCTGCTGGTATGCCTTGCCTGCCCTTGTTGTCTGTTATCTGGTTCACCATGCATGCCTATGCATACTGTGCCTAGAATGGGTCTGGGACCAATGTGTATGGTCTGTTGTACAGGGGCTGGTAAGCTGGCAGTGTGCAGGCACTACATGGGCTGTCATACACTGTGCAAGCCCTACCTACCACAGGGGAGGCATCATACCTTCTACACCTGTGCCATAGCACACATGTGTGTGGTGCCACAGGTGGTCCAACGAATACATTGCACACCTGCTCAGCCTGTCCATCTGCATCATGCATATGTGGTGGCTGGTGCACTGTACAGGTGTATGGGCATTTATATTGTGCAGTGTGTACTTAATAGTGCAATGTGTTCCACTACAGGATGCCTATCACACCTCCCTTTTCTTTCTCTACAGACCTCAGCGGAAAGCTGGCCATGGACATGGGTGAAGCACAACAGAATCAGTCATGCCAGAGGGAGAAACGCACAGAGTCACCAGACTGTGATGGGCCCGTGGAAGTGGCTCTTGTGAGGGGAGTCCAGGTAAGTACCCTGTGTTGTGTGTCACACCGGAGATTGAATATGTACACGTATACATACCAGCACGGTTGAGGCTCATGTTGCCATTGCCCTACCACTTTCATAGGTGTTAGGCCCTGGCCCTATCCATTGCTGCAGTCATGGCTATATATGGCACTGGTGGAGTGTGCCTTGATGAGCACTGTATGCTGTTCATAGTGATACTTACACAGCACGATCTGTGTGGCATACAGGATGTCAGTAGACTTGGGGACAGTTAAGGCCTTTTTTTTGTAGTTGGGGTGGGGCAGGGGTCATGGCCTGCTGGATTATGCCACAGTGGGCATGCTTGACCAATATAAATGATGGTCCTGGCCTGGAGGAACAGGGCACAGGGTGCCACTGTCAGTGGGTGAAGGGAGGTACACCTTTATTGTACACCTGTTTCAGGCAGCAATATGGGTGTTGGTGACCCCATGCACGGGGGGAGGGTATTCACCCCTTAATCCTCAGCCCTGCCACTGTTTAGACTATTCCACCACCCATGTCTACACTATTCTGCATGTCTTTGTTGCCAGCAATGGCTGTCCCTTTGTGAATCACCATGCTGGATGTCTGCCTATGAGGGCATCACCTCTGTAGTCATGGTGGGGCACATGCACCCTGCACATGGGATGTTGGCTCACCACTGCCGCTGTGCTGTGTCATGTCTGTTCAGTCTAATGCTGTGCACCTATGTGCTGCTGGTATGGTGGCCTGTGTCTGTCTCCCATGCCATGTCATGTTCTCCACCATGTGGTAGTGAGTTCCCTTTGCTGCCGACTGGGTGCTCCAGGGGGCTGGTGGTAGTGCTTATTGCCCCGGTTGTTACCCTGTCAGTGTTTATCAGGTCTGTACTGCCATATGCTCGGAACTGTGTATGCATGGAAGTCAGCAGGTGGTTGGTACTATCCACTGCAGTAGTGGTACACCACCATATCTGGCTATGTGCATCATACAGTCACCATAGTAGTACACCTGTGCTGGTGCCATATTTGGTGCCATATGCACTGTGTACGGCTCAATGGAACTCCTCATATCTGGCATGGGTTTCAAGGATGGTGGGGCCATCAGTGGGCAGTGCATGTAGGGTGCCATATGTGATAAACATTATTATGCAGCTGCAATGGTGAGTAGCCAACACAATGATGACTAGGTTATGATTACTTCTCTGTACATGGAGGGGGGGCAGCCATACATTCAGACACAGTGGGGCTGTGCTGGGTCAATCACCTGTACAGGCTTTTCATTGGGGGCCACCTTGTCTTGAGAGAAGCACCAGTATCTGCTGGGATGGTGGGTGCCTCAAGGCTGCACTGCATCGTGCACAAGTGCTTTGCAAACTGGGAAACAGTGTGTGGGGCACCTGCCCATGTACATCACTGCTACACTCGTGTGTTACCATGCCTACTGCACACAGTGCTGCTTGATGGTCCAAGCCTTTTACATCCATGTTGTGTGTACCACTTATGTGCCCATGCCCTGTCCCTGCCTCCACCTGGGGAGGCTCCTGGATGTCTGTGTCTTGCATGCCAGTTTTGGCCTGAGCACTGGAAACCTGCTTGGTGGCCACGGAGTGTGTCTGTGTGACTTCCTGCCACTCAAGCGATGACACTGCCTATTGGACTCTGGCTTGGTGCAGCTGTTGTATGCACTGCATGCATACCTCTCAGAGAGAATCAGTGGTTACCCTTCAATAAGTCTAAATCCTTATGTTGTTTCAGAGCTGATAAATGGAAAGTTCAGCTTTCTGGAAATTCATGAATGCCAGCCACACATCTCATGTAGTAAAAAGTTATTTATTGTAGTTTTGCTTTAACACAATGACCCCCTGATCATGCCCAATGTTTCACCCAGCATGGACTTTTTTTTAATTTATTTAACCAGGAGAGACATACTAAGCTGAAAGCTTGTTTACAGGTGCAACCTGGGAGCCCAAGAAAGTCAAGTGACTTGCTCAGGATCACACAGTATGCAAGTGGGGGCTGTGGGATTCAAACCCAGGTCTCCAGGTTTGCAGCTCAGAGCCTTAAACCACTGTGCCATACTATCTCCTCAGGCATGCTTCCTCAGGGGCTTAGGATCTATGATAAATGCATAATTAATATATGTATTTTTTCTATTTAGATTTTATCTTCTTTATGCCTAGGTGGCCCCCATCTAACTGACCCCCCCAGCCCCATCACCCAGTTCCCCTGGGACTTACCTGTTATGCCCCGCCACCGGTGTGGAACCTGTGGGGGGTCCGCCATCATTCTGCTACCTTTCCAGGGTCTTCCTCCTGATTTTTGCCCTAGGTCCATGGACATGCAGTGGACATGATGTCCATGCTCCTCATCCAAGAAGATGGCCCCAGCATCCTGAACATGGGATCCCTTCCCCTTGCATGGCAGCATGCATGTGCTGACATCCAGCCACCGCTGGGTGTCAGGCAAGCAGCATGGTGCACCACCCCAATTCCATGGGGAAGGAGGGCTGTCTGTGGATGCTCAACCCTTCTCCATTCCACTGGCCCCCTTGTGATCTGAGTCCGTTCCCAATCCTGGGTCACTGGTGTGGCAGGAGGTGTGGCGCCCAGTGCCTCAACCTTCTATGCCACTGGGCCGGCCATAATTAATATTTTTAACAACTTGTTATGTCCACTCTTTTACTTTAAGCAAATAATTAATTCCTGGTCACATGACACTCTGATTCTGACACACTACTAAATTAACTGTGCTACCTTATTTACAATTGCTATTTACACTTAATTCGTGTTGATAATACAGACTCAGTATTTATGGCACATTCACTAATTGTGAACACTTCATTGTAACCGCATTTGTTTGTTAAAAAAACAAAGATTTTAAACATTTTTAGCTCTTCGGGCTTTCTATAACATTTTCTGTTTCTAGCACAACTAGAAAATGTGGTATTACCTGGGAATCTATTGCTGTTAATCTTTATTGACTGGTATTGTCTTTGTTAGGAATATTTTTCTTGCTATGCAGATATAGATATTTCTTTAAGGACATATCTCCAAGTTCCTTTCTTATCTCATTACATTAATCTATGTATTCTTATCATTTTTATAAGTCAGCTATACATTGCTCACATGCTATATTTTATTTATACTCTGTCTAGTTCAGAAAGAACTTACTGCTGTTTCATTTTTAGTTTTCACTGCTGAGCTAAACATGGTACAGAATGCTTACCAACACCCTTAATGCTTTAAACTAACATTCGTTACCATTCCCTTATTACATCAGTCAGATATGATGTTTATTAACTATATATCTGTAACACTGGTAAACTCAGACTCTGTCTTTATATGTTTGTATTCCCCCTGAGCTAAGCATATTCTAGTACTGTGCTTCTTATTTTAAACATGATACTTTGCTTTGTACCTTTTAAAATGGTCAAAATTCACCTAAATATTATTCAAAACATTCACAAGGACCTCTGCTTCTTTCTTTTAACATTATACTTTGCTTTGTACATTTTGAAATGGGAGAAATTCACCTAAGTAACATTCAAAACATTCAGAAGAACCTCTCCTTTGGTTTCATTTGTTTAAAATAGTCATATTTCGCCTATGTCTTAATCGTTACACATACACAGTAGGCTTTTAAAACATTCAGAAGGCCCTCTACTGCTGGCCTTTCTCCAAGTTACTTCCATGCTACCAGAGCTGTTAATAAATAAACATTCAGTTACTCCTTTCAAGTGCTTGGTGTTCATAACTCCAAATAGGCCACAACTATACTTTATGTTTTTTTTTAAATGGGCGCGTTATAATGCCCTTGACATGAACTTTGTACGTACCCTGCTAGCAGGCTTTTAAACTTTTAAGGAGTTCTTTGGTGTGGGCCTTCATCCACAATTTGTTTGTGTTACTGGAGCTGTTAAATAATAGAGTAAAGCATTCATTTTAATTGAACTATGTCCACACAGAAAGAATAGCCACTACTAGTCTGTACTGTAGTTCTGCTTATCTTTGTTGCTTCCTGTCTATGTCTTGCAGTGCTAGAGATGTTACAAAATTAAATTTCACCAGCAAAATTGCCTTGAAATCGGCAGTTTTGCCACACAAAACATTTTGCAAAATTCTGTCTTTCTCTGAAATTTTTTGCCGGGTGCTAAATTGTGAAATTTCACCTGCAAAATGCACAATTTTACCTTGAAATGTGCAATTTTGCCAAATTTCACCTGCAGTTTGCCAAATTTCGTCTGAATGTTGCTATTTTACAGGTGAAATTTGAGTTTCACAAGTGAAATTTTGCATCTCATGGTGAAATTTTGCATTTTGCCTGCTGAATTTTGTATTTTGCATCTGTGAAATATTTCGCGAACTGCGCAGATTTCGCTAAATATTTAGTGGAACAATATTTTCTAATTTCACCCATATCTATGCAGTGCTTACAATGTTCTGTGATTGTGGCTTGTTCAGTTTTCTAGTTATACACTGGGCCAAAAAGCAGTAACAGCAGGCAGCCAATCACAGTCCACCACCTCACCAGAGTGCAAAATGACAGATCGCCGACTCATTGGTCAACCTGCTAATGGTTGGTGGGCAACCAAAGTAAATACAGAATTGGCCTAAATTGAGGCAGACATAATGGTGTAATTCTGAATGTGCTTGGTGCACCCTGGCTCAGTATTTTATGTTAGGTGATCTCTAAAGGACAGTGGAGGACACTTGTAGAAGTAAAGCCTGCATTTTTGCCTCTGTCTTTGTCATTGGAGTCCAATGAGTGGACCAATGTTTTTTCAGTCTTTATACACCATTTCTTGTTTTTAAACTACCTTTAAGCTTCTAATTCTGCTTCCTGTTAATTTGTCTATGCACTTACAGGTGTGGTATGTACATGTAGAATGCATGCCACATGCTTAATTGTGCAATGTGTGCATGCAGTTCGAATACACAAATCCTAAGTGAGCCAGGTCTAAAAAGCAAATCAGGTTCACATGCTGCAAGCTTGACATGTGTGCAGCAGGTAAGCTGGTGTGAACATCTCCTAAAAATGACTTAAGGTTCGCATGTTGCATGCTTGACATGAGTGCAGCAGTTATGCTGGTGTGAACATTATTTAAACATTACATCAGGTTCACATGCTGCAAGCTTGACATGTGTGCAGCAGGTAAGCTGGTGCAAATCTTACCTAAAAAAACACATCAGTTTCTAATTCTTATACTACTGCTAGCAATTATAGTCATTAAAATACATTGTTATTTGAATTCCCATAAAAATTAGATAAACTCACTAATTCTGATCCTTTTGCGAGTTGTTTAATGACTTTAGATTTTTGTTATTAAATCGCCATTAATTTGTAAAGTATTGTTTGCTTACTGCATTAAATGCCTAGTATATAGCCAGTCAACAAGTATAAAAAAAAAAAATGAAACATCCCCATTCCAGATGTACTAAGAGGGGCCTCTGTGTTGTGAAGCCTATCCTTTTTGTTTTGCACCATGCAAATCCCTTATGCATATTTAGTGCCACAAATGTGTTTGTCCATGACAGTTTCCTCTCACTTACTTTTCCTTTGTCATTTTGTACTGAACATATACACTATGGCCATGCTCAGCACTCTTTGTGCTGAGTAGGGTCTTGGAAGGAAGCACCATACTTCACATTTTGTCACTGAAATGAGAGACATGGACACTCAAAATGAGGGACAATGAGGGACACTAACCCACATTATGATCAGGACACATCATGAAGCATGGAGATACAGTACCTCAGAACACAATGGATACCATTGCATTAGCACCTGAGAATGAACTTCTACCTTTAAGCAGGGGTGCTATTTAAGTAGGGCAGAAGGGGCAGTTGCTCCCCCCGTTCGTATTTGTGCCTATGTTGTTCTTATAATGTGGCAATAATGGCTTTAAATTTTGATTTAATCTTTTGCACAATAAGTGCCCACCTGGCCTGTGTGTGCTCACGCTGCAGGTACTCTCCAGACTCGACTGTGCCTGTATTGTTTTATCCACTCTCTCCACCTATTAGTGGTTGCACAATCACATGTGATGTGGATGAGCTCCAGCCAAGAAAGAGCACATGAGCCTTGCAAGTGCGACAGTTTCTTTCCCACCACAGAGTAGAAAGACTGTACACTACAGCTTGGAGGAGTCAGTGAGCACTGAATTCTCAATAGCACTGTTGTGGCAGCATATTTTTGTTGTTCTACTCTTAGTAAGTCTCCATCTTCCCTGGTGGCTGAAGGGGCAGAGGGTGAGCTAGAAACTAACTCAAGGCTAGGCTACCTAATTACTCTACTAGGCTCACCTTGCAAAAAGAAATGTAGCACAGATCCCAATGGCAGCAAGTTAGGCTTAGCAGCAGTGGTGACAGTGGTGTGGGTGGCCTTCATACGCCTTGATCAGTGCAGTGCAGAAGCAGCCACAGAAGCAACCAAGCAAGAAGCAAGCAACCCAGGTTGGGTGGGTTTGTTTGGTGAGGTGACTTGATCGTGGACCAAGTTGGGGACCTGTGATGGTTGGTTCTAGCACCCAGCTTCTGGCGGAAGGAGAGAGGGGGAGCAAACTGAAAACTGGGCTGGTGGCACACTATGCAAGACTACAGGTTCTGGCCATATGGCCAGGTAAGTAAAAGTAAATAATTTTTTTTACAGGGGGATTGGAGAAGGAGGAAGAACTGAAATATTGATGTGTTTTTCATATTTCTTCACCTTTGGGCAGCTTCATGACCCATAGGGGATGGGTACTGAATGGAATGGAGTCGGGGAGAAAAATAGGGACAAAGTTATTTTCTTTTTGGTGGGGGGGGGAAGGGGCAGAACTTTAGCCAGGAAAAAATTGGTTAATAACTGGGTGGGATTAAGGCCCAAATCTGACGCACTGCTCCACGGTATATAGAGATGAATCTTATACATTTGAATTTTTCCTGATTTGCATATCACTTTTTAGTCAAAACAAATAAGTTGTACCTTTTAAAGATGTTACAGACACTCTAGAGCTGTCCCTTGCATTCACGGACAGTTGAACAGTATGGTACGCACAGACTATTGGAGCCCCACTATAGTCAGGCTTATGCCCCCCTCCCAGTGAAGCTGACCTCCACAGCCCCACGCTCAGGCACATTATGACAAAGGGCAAAGGAGACTGCAGGAGTGTGAACCATTGAAATGATTGGGGGTATTTTATTATTACTATTTTACACATTATTGATGGAGAGTTGGAGATTAATGAAGGCCACCGATCGACTAACAAGGGCCTTGTTAGTAGAACAGTGGCCTTCATTATTCTCCAATTTACCATCATAACATATAAAATAGTAATAGAAAATAACTCCATTCATTTCAAGGGGGTACACCCCAGCACTGTGACCCATGGACATTATCTTTTAAAGACTCTTGCCTCTAGCTCCCTAGTAACATAGAAACATAGAATTTGATGGCAGATAAGGACCGCTTGGCCCACCCAGTCTGCCCATTTCCCTACTTAATGGATAAGCTGCAGATCCCAGTTAACCAGCAGCCTACTTCTTTCTACCCCCAACCCCTAGAATTGCCTTATGACTGTCCCATGCATGCTTGAATTCAACCACTGTTTGTGACTCCACAACCTCCTCCAGAAGGCCATTCCATGCATTCCCAACCCTCTCTGTGAAAAAATACTTCCTTACATTACCTCTGAGCTGCCCCTCTTCTATCTTCAAATTGTGTCCCCTTGTTCTTGCACATCTCTTTTTTTGAAAGATGCTACCCTCTTGGACTTTGTTGATTCCCTTGAGGTACTTGAAAGTTTCTATCATGTCCCCCCTCTCCCTCCTTTCCTCGAGGCTATACATATTAAGCTCCTTTAGTCTCTCTTCATATGTCTTCCGGTGCAGACCCTGCACCATTTTAGTTGCCCTCCTCTGGACAGCTTCCATCCTGTCTATATCCTTGTGGAGATTGGGTCTCCAGAACTGTACACAGTACTCCAGATGGGGTCTCACCAGCTGTCTGTACAGAGGGATAACAACTTCTTGTTTTCTACTGGTGATGCCTCTCTCTACGCATCCCAGTATCCCCTGAGCCCTCCTTACTGCCCTCTCACATTGCTTGCCCACCTTTAAGTCATCTGATAGACTACCCCCAGGTCCCTTTCCATTTTGTTGTTGTTAGTATCTCACCCCACATTGTGTACTCTTCCCTGGGTTTTTGTTTCTCAGGTGCATTACCTTGCACTTCTTAGCATTGAATCTAAGCTGCCATACAGTTGGCCATTCCTCTAACCTTGCCAAGTCCCTTCTCATCCTTTCCACCCCACCTTGTGCATCAACTCTGTTGCAGATCTTTGTGTCATTTGCAAAGAGACATACTTTTTCTTCCAGTCCCTCTGCAATGTTGCTTATAAAGACATTGAAGAGGACTGGTCATGATTTATGTTCTTATGGTGGTTACCCCAGATGGGGGTGTAAGCTAAGGGTTTGGGGTTAGATTTAATATGCTTGTGAATGATTTTCCAATAGAATATAGAAGCAGCTATGGTAGGGTGAGACTTTAAAGAAGAGGTAAGGGTGTTATGAAGGAAAGAAGTCACCACATTACCAGGACATAAGGATGTTTCCATATTGACCCATAAAGGAGACTGGATGTTGGGTTTGTTAAACCATTTAATTGTTTGAGCTGTACGGAAAGCCCATAAGTAGGCTTGGAACCAAGGAAGGCTAAATCCACCTTTTGACCAATGGGATCTAAGTTTATTATGACTAAATGTAGGTATTTTGCCTTCCCAAATGAAGCTGCCAATAATTTTGTCTATTTTGGTAAGAAAACTAGAGGGAAGTATCAAAGGGATATTGGAAAATAGGTATAATATTTTAGGAGTTACAGACATTTTAATGGTGGAAATTTTACCATTAAAAGAAAGTTTAAGTAGCTTCCATCTATCAAGGGTTGTTTGGATACTGGCTAACAGAGGGGAAAGATTAGCATCCCATAATTTATTCAATGTCGGGGTGATCCGAATGCCAAGATAAGATATACCTTGGGGGGCCCAACGAAAGCCTAATGAGTTGTTCATGAGGGGACTACAAAGGGTATTCAATGGTAGCGTCTCGGGTTTGTTAAGGTTTAGAGCTAGTCCGGAGTGGGAGGTGAAGTCATTCAGTAGTTTAACTAAAGGTTGCCTGGAACTTTTGAGGTTTTCAAGTAAAATAAGGAGATCATCTGCATATGAGAGTGAAGAATAGTGAGAGTTACCAATAGTAATGCCTTTAATTGTACCAGATTGATGTAGGGATGCAGAAAGAGGTTCCATGGCAAGTATAAACAATGAAGGCGATAAGGGGCATCCTTGTCTGGTGCCTCTTGCTAAGTAAAAGGAGGGGGACAAAACAGAGTTCATGAGGACTCGAGCTGAAGGGGAGGTATACAATAATTGAATCCAAGCACAAAAATTATTTGTAAAGCCAAAATGAGATAGCACCTGATATAGATATTCCCAATTGAGAGAGTCAAATGCTTTCTCAAAGTCAATGGCCATTGCAGCTGCAGGGGTTTTAAGAGTTTTTGCTTTGTGAATTAAATTGATTAATGAGCGAAGATGATCGGAATTGTTTCTATTTTTGATAAATCCTGATTGAGAAGTATGGACGAGTTTAGTCATTAAAGATTCTAAGCGGAGAGTTAATAATTTGGCAAAGATTTTTCCATCAGTATTAAGAAGTAAGATCAGTCTATAATTTGATGAAAGAAAAGGGTCTTTGTCTTTTTTTGGTAAGACTGTTATAATGGCGTCGGTCATTGTGCATGGGAGTTTTATTAAGGTTGCTTCTTGAATACATTGACTAATACAGGACAAAGAGTGTCAGATAGGGTTTTATAAAAATCAATAGGGAACCCATCACTGCCAGGTGCTTTACCGTCTTTTAATGATGATAAAGCAGTTTGGATTTCCTGTAAAGTGATTGGTTTATCAAGCATAGCTTTGTCCTGAGTGGATAGGTGGGGTAGATTCAATTTTTCCAGAAAATGTTGTATTAGGTTGGGATGTGTAGTATTAGGTTGCAAGTATAGTTGATGGTAAAAGTATTGCATAATATGATTGCTTGAAAGGTTGTCTGTGTGTGTCTGACCTGATGGATCTTTTAGACCTGCTATATGTCTCTGCATCTGTTGAGTTTTTAGCTGGTAAGAGAGCAACTTTCTGCATTTATCCCCTTGTTCCCAATAACCGTGTTTAATCCTAAAAAGGGCAAGTTCAGCTTTCCTGGATATCAACTTGTTAATTTTAATTCTTAATTGTAGAATTTCCATATGAAGCTGTGAATTATGATTGGGTTTATTTAATTTATAGTATTGGGTTTCTTTTTCTTTAAGGGATTTTTCTAAATTAGCTAATTGTTGTTCTCTTAATTTCTTTCTATGCGCTGCATAACTAATAATTTTACCTTTAATAGTGGCTTTTAATGCTTCCCAGATAGTACCTTGAGACATATCTGAGTATCGTTAATAGAAAGAAAATCTTGAATCTGGGTTTTAATCCAAGGAGGAATTCAGGGTCTCTGAGTAAAAGTGGGTCTAAATGCCAAGATGGGGATTTAGAAGAAGGTGGACCCCAGAGTAAATGCAAACTGATAGGGAATGATCAGATATAACAATAGGGAGAATCGATGTATCAATAATTTTTCAGTAATGAGGAGAGAAGAGAACCAATAATCAATCCTACTATATGATGTATGTAAAGAGGAATAAAAGGTGTAATCCGTTGTCTGGGATGATGTAGTCTCCAAATGTCAGAGAGACCTAAATCCTTCATAAGCATTGATAGAGCATTAATACTACGGGGTGGGCATCATGTGATGAGTTACTTATGTCTAAATATGCTTAGAAAGTGTTAAAGTCACCACCAATAAGAATAGGTGAATTATTTTTATTATTAATCATAATTTGTTGGGATAGATTATGAAAGAAAATGGGTGAATCAAAGTTGGGTGCATATACATTCACAAACATAAGTGGACCTGCTGTGGTATTTAATAGGGTTATAATCCACCTACCATCTGGGTCTCTAATGATTTTTATGGGGGGCCAATTAAGAGATTTATGTATAAAGACAGCAACCCCATGTTTTTTGGATGGAGAAGATTATGCATATACCTGACCGACCCAGTCCCTTTTAAGTCTGTCGACATCCTCTGATAAAAGTTTAGTTTCTTGTAAGAAAGCAATATGTGTTTTATGCTTTTTAAGATAGGTAAGTACTTGCTTACGTTTACAAGGCAAGTTGAGTCCCTTGACATTCCATGAATGTAAGATTAGACCACTCATGGTACTAGGATATAAGGTAATTAGTTACAAATAGGAATGAGGGACTCAATACCATTAATTTGGAGGATGTCACAGATTCAAAAGGTAAATATATATAATAAACAAATGTATGCAGGGTCCTTAACTTGTATGGGTTCAAGATGATTATTTGTATTCATTTTGTCTCGCAGAGGGAGAGTATAGAGATAGGAATATCAAGTAATTAAACACTAGAACCAACAAACGTTAGTATAAACTCAGTAACAAGAATATTAATTTGAAACTTTTATGAAATGCAGAGCAATAAGAGTCGGTAAATATACCAGGACTCTCACGCTACACCACTAGGCGTGTAGAGTAATTAGTGAATCTCAAGATACGGTTTACCCTATAATCTTAAGATACTAAACTTTATATAACAGTATATTAAAGAAGTGTAATTGAGATTTGTGCTGAGGTAATTAAAGCATTACCCTGGAAAAAAACAAAACATCATTCTACCAAATAAAAAAGGATAATTATGTAATAGTGTTAAATTCCAAACATAATGAATTAGCTTGGACCTAGCAATAAGTCCAATATTAAATAAAGTATACCAACATGATGGCAGATAATGCTGGAACAGTGTGAGTCAGATAAAAGGATGCCCGATGTGTATTAATCCACATAAGCTAGGTTAGGGAATGCAGTATATACTATAGGGTCATAGTGCATCAGTGTATTGTGGAATCATTTTTATAAGTTTCAATGATTTGGAAGAAAATGGGATGAAGAATAATGTGAAAAGGCGGAAATTCTTGTTACACACTCTTCCCCATGCATTATTCTATAAGTAATAACCCCTTCATAACAACAGTAGGGAGAAGAAGATGAAACCCAAGCATAATGAAAACAATATAAATTGGGGGAGTTAAAACAGTAAAGTCATTATTCCAGATATGATTGGATTAATTAAAGGAAAATCAAAGGCATACTTCAGATGTTTTATAATGATTTCTGCTTATTGATAGCTATAGTTTGTTTGGTATTTTTTTAAGAGTCTCTCCCTTGCCTTATTGCCTAAGAGAGACACATACTATGTGGCAAAAAACTATAGAATAAAGACAATCTCTACAACTGTCAACAAAGGCCAGATTGTTTGCTAGGGTACAAGAGGCAGGAGCAGCCCATGCGGCTCATCAAGGCTGCCACCTACACGTCTCAGTAGTTTTAAACAGTATTCTCAGCTAGTACCAATTTACTGATTCTGTTTTTGAAGATGGTTTCTTTTGTCAGACTCAATAATATTTTGCTGAAGGAGATTCCATAGTTTGCTCACCGTCTGGGTATAGTCATTTCAGTATGCCCCCGAACAGCGACATTTCTACAGTGACATGCGTTGATATTGACAACAGTGCCATGCTGCTGTAGAAGTGCCACTGGGATTGGGCAATCCCTTCCCCCAACCTGCACTTCCTCCCTGAACCAACTTTGAACTGGAGTTAGAATTTATCAGTACGGGGGTGCTTGGGGGCAGAGCCCCCCACGTGGGTGGTTTGGGGGCAAAGCCACTCAATAAAAAAAAACACACACTGATGTGTGCAGCTCCATGCTGACTGCAAATCACAGTAGACATGGAGTCTAGCGCTGTGATGTCGGTCGACGTGTTTCTTGTCGAACCAGCATCGTAGAGCCAGAAATTTCTGCACTTGTACATTTTAAATTTATTTAAGTGAAGCCATCTAGTGTGTCCTGTGGTTGTTTTTCCTATTGTTGTATCTCTAACTCCAGTTGTGTCATGAGTTCATTTTCCTGTAGTATGTTGAAAAACAGAAGTAAATCCCTTCTGCTTCTATGTGATTCAAGGACATTAAGTCCAGGTGAAACAGCCTGTCCTTATATTCATGATTTTTAAGTCCGTAAATTATTTTGTTGATGCTGTGTTGAACTCTCTCTAATTTATTGATGTCTTTTCCCAGAAAGGAAGTCCAAAATGGGGAGCCACATTCAATAATAGGGCTAATTAGGTTCCTATATAATGGAATAATAACTTTTTGGGTTTCTGGATGAGAAATGTCTTTTGATACACCTAATTATTCTTCTTGCATTTGTTGCTATCAATGCACAATGTTTCATACTTGTAAACTCTTTGGACACAGTGATACCTAAATCACTTTCTTCCATGGAATTAAATCAGATGAGAAGACATTGCTTCACTGAGACAAATATTAGGCAACCCAAAGTCTTCCATTATGACTGTGTCCAATAGCCATTATAACCTGACATGGGTTTATGCTTTTATAGAACTAGTGGGTATGTCAGGAGTGGAGGCCATCATGGTGTGTGAAAAAGTGTCCACATGGAAGCTATCCTTCTGGAGAAGGGAAGAGATGTGCATCACTTGGAGAGCAGCCCGTGAGGGTTCAATGAGGCTTTTTCTAGCATGAAGGAGTGTACGTTTTGTGGGCTGTTCCCCCAGGACACCAGTTTTGTGCATGCTTCAGATTTCAAGGAGCTAGCAAGTGGGTGGGGAGAACAGAAAAAATCCAACCCCATTCTGGACTACCAGATGGAGGCATCCTGCTAACTCCCCCTCCACTTAACCCTCTGTGTGCCAACGCCCCTCCAGTCATGGCCCCAGGGGGTTGGGAGAGGCAAGGGAGAGACATTGGTACTGCATACCAGGGCATTTAACAACTGGTTAAAAGCATGGTGCATAGAGAAGGACTTTGGCTATAGTACATCAGGGACTGGGAACCAGCATGGGAGAATATGGGCCTCTATAAGGGAAATGGTCTGCATCCTTCCAGGAAGGGTGCCACAGTCCTTGGTGGGAGGTTTAAATACTACTTGGATAAGCATTTACACTAGATGGGGAGGCAGTAAAACCAAGGGGGGCAGCAATTGTCCCACCAGGTGATGCAGCATTATGGATGGTGGGCCAGAGGTGAGAAAACTCCTGTAGGGCAGGGGTGCAGAAAGACAGGGACAGGGAATGACAGATGAAAGGGGAGTATAACTGAAATAAGTGTCAGTAGAGGACTGCAGAAGAAAAACTGGTGAAGATAAAAAAGGGGTTTTAGGAAACAACACAATTGGGACTTGGAAGGGGAAGCAGGGCAGGAGGCAGTGGGAAGAAAAGTGTGAAGAGCCACGTGAGCCAATACAAGGAGTCTTGAAAACAAAATTCCAGACCTGGAAGCCATCATGGTGGAGGTCCTGGATTTGTGGCCATAACGAAGTGGTGATGCACTGACAACCATGACTGGGACATGGTCATGTCAGGCTACTCTCACAGTAAGGAGGGGAAGGGAGGAGGGGTTGTACTATATGTGAGGGAGGGAATTAAGACCACAAAGTTACAGGGGCACCATGAGGAAAAGGAAGGGCTGAAGGTGCTGTGGGTCATCCTGGAGGTAGGCTTTGGGACCACTACCCATACCAGGGTAGTGTACTGACCTCCAGCACAGGGAAAGGAGTTGAATAAGGTATTTGGAGAAGCCATCAACAGAATGGTAAGATGTGGTGCTGCTAGTTGGTGACTTTAGTCTGCCAGATCTGAAGTAGAGCCATCCGACTGTCCCTTTTGCAAGGAGCAGGACCGTCCTTGATTTTCTACAAGAGGCCTTTCTAAGGCAACTAGTCATAGAACCTACTAGGGATTGGTCAGTGCTGGAACTGGTGCTTTCAGACAGGAACAGTGTTGCAGAGTTCACAGTTGGCAGTCCCCTGACTGCCAGTGATCACCATACGGTATGGTTTAAGATAAATACAGGAACAGAGGAAAACCACATGAAGACAAGGATCCTGGACTTTTGGAGGGGGGATTTTAAAGAAGTGGGAGACTGCCTCAGAAACTGCCTCAAAAGGGGGGATTGCCAGTGAAGGATGGAGGCAGAGTTGGGAAAATTAAGAAAGGGCATAATTAAAGAAACCAAAAGTAAGTGAGTAAAATCAGAAGAAAAAAAAGAGACCATTATGGTTCTTTGAGAAAGTGGCAAAGGTGGTAAAGGAAAAAAGTGTGGCATTCAGGAGGTATAAGGAAACACAAAGGGATAATGACAGCAGGTATACCAAGAAAAGAAGAAGGATGCAGGCAAGGCAATGAGGGGAACAATGGTACAGACAGAGGAAAGGATCACTGAAGGGGTCGCTAAAGGAGATAATACTTTCTTCACATATATAAGTGAGAAGAGGAAAACAAAGAGAGAGACAGTGAGGATTAGAAGACTGTAATATGGAGGCTGCACAGAAGAGGACCAAGAAGAAGCTGACATCTTAAACAGGTACATCTGGCCAGTCTTTTAAGTGGAAGGGGGATGGACCACCTGGGAGCAGCAGGAGCAGGGGAGTGGATACATTCATTTTCAGAAGAAAGAGTATGGAAGAGACTTGCAGCACTAAAGGTGGATAAAGTTATGTGACTGGATGGGATACACCCAAGAGTACTAAAAGAACTCAGGGAAGGTGCTGGTTGCTGCTCCAATAGCCTTGTTCAAGAGCTCACTAAAAATAGGTGTAATTCTGGAGGAATGGAGAAAGGCTGACATGGTCCCACTATGTAGGAGCAGCAGCAGGGAGGAGGCTAACAACTATAGACAAGTCAGATTTTCTTTAGTGTGTCAAAAAGGCACAGGTCAGGAAGCATAGGAAAACCAAGAGCAGTTGTAAAATTTGCAACAAGAGTTTTATTGTTAATAACAGTAAAATAAAATAAATAAAATTGCTCAGAATAACTATTTACAATGGGAGTAGAAACATAGAAAACAGAGTCCTTCTGAGTTTTTCTTCTTAATTTCCAGTCTCAGTCTGTCAGTCTTTGCATATCTTTTTTGCAAAACATTGCAGCTCCTTTTTATAAGCCAGTGCAGGAGCTCGTTAAGAAAATAGCATGCTGCTTACACTGTGTTCTTGTTAGTTTCCAATGTTCTTGTCAGTTTCAGCAGGTGCATCAAAAAGAACATTGTGACCCAGAACTGACCTCTTATTTACATCTTCTCGAAAAGGCTTAACAATTGCATCTCAGGTTAACCCCCTGAGTTCCAAATAGCTTTGCAATCATTTCAACAGTTTAATTATAGACAGTTTTAGCTTTGCAATCATTTCAACAGTATAACTACATACAGTTTTAAAGAAAGGGATCCCAGTATCAATTACATTTCCACAAAAAGATTCACATATATTTTTATACCTGCAGATATGCAAGGGGGAAGAAAAGACAGAACAGCAAGTGAGGGTAGAGAGATAGCGAGAGGCAGAGAATTGAAGACCATCGAGGTGATCAGTTCTAGGTCTCATGAGAAAATTTGGTTGCGCAACCAGACAGACAAGAGACAGAAAGGAGTGGATAGAACAGACCATTGCATTTAAACTCTTTCGCCATAATAACTGGAACAGGGTTGTATTCAACCCTGTCATATACCCCCTTCCTTAAGAGAGAACCTGTTTTACAAAAACAGGTTTCCAAAACTTTCTAGTAATTATCATCAAACATAAGCATATAATCTTTACAGTTCTATGCATATGCAGTATCCTTTTTTCCATAACAACAGTACATCAAATAGTGAAGTTTAAACTCACACATTTGTTTTTTCAGCCTTCAGAATTCTCAAATCCCAGATCCACATCTAGACAGAAAATCAGCATTGACATTCTCATTCCCAGATTCATGCATCACCATAAATTTAAATGGCTGTAGTACCAGGTACCACCGTGTGATTCTAGAATTTTTATCCTTCATTTGGTTAAGCCAACAGAGAGGATTGTGATCTGTTAAAAGTACAAAATCAGCCACTAGTAAGTAAAACTTATGGGACTCCATGGCTCGGTTTGCAGCAAGGTATTCCTTTTCAATGGTAGCATACCTTTTCTCTCTGTCATGCTATTTCCTACTTATGTACAGAATACAATGTTCTTTCCGCTCTATATGCTGACTCAAGGCTGCACCTAGGCCTGCCTTTGATGCATCAGTCTATAACACAAATTGTTTCTCAAAGTCTGGGCTTCTTAAAACAGGAACTGAACATAATGCAGCCTTAATGGTTCAAAAAGCATCTTCATACTCTGGGGTCCATCTCACATTATTTGGGAACCTTTTCTTTATGAATTCAGTGAGGGGAGTAGCTAACTTGGCAAAGCTGGGAACAAATCTCCAATAATAACCAGCCAGCCCTAAAAATGACCTGACATGTTTCTTTGTTTTGAGGACAGGGCTGTTAACTACAGCTTCTATCTTGGAAATCTCTGGTTTGACTTCTCCATTTCCCAAAACATAGCCCAAATATCTGGTTTCCTGCATGCCCAATGCACACTTGGTAGAATTAAATATCAGACCTTCCTTTTTGATCGATTGGATAACTACTCATAGGTGTTCCAGGTGGCTTTTCCAGTCTGGACTGTACACCATGAAATCATCCAAGTATGCAACACAATAACCAGTATAAGACTATAAAATTACATCCATGTACCGCTGGAATGTAGCCAGTGTACCATGTATACCAAACTGCATGGTGGTGAACTGGTAGAATCCTATAGGAGTGGTAAATGCAGTTTTGTCTCTGGATTCTTTAGCTAGGGGGATTTGCCTGTAATCCTTGGTGAGATTGAGTGTACCGATACATTTGGCACTCCCCAGTCTGTCCACCAAGTCATCAATTCTGGGCATAGGATAACTATCAAATTCTGACACTTGATTAAGTTTCCTAAAATCAAGGCATATTCTTACACCCCTTTCTTTTTTTTTTACAGTCACCACTGGTGATGACCAAGCACTTCTCAACTGTTCAATGATACCCTATTCTTTCATTTTTTGTATTTCCTTAACCACATCTGCTCTTATCTGTATGTCTTTTGTCTAATAGGGTGAGCATTCCTTGTCACAATTTCATGCTCCATCCCTTTTGCTCAGTCTGGTACTGTGGTAAAAGTACCATTAAATGTCTTTAGCAAGTTACAAATTTCTGTAATTTGTAGGTTAAGGAAACATTCACCTTGACAGCATCAGGAGTTACAGTTTGTTCCAGTCTGTTGTTAACTACATCAATATCTTCTTTATCAGTTTCTGGCAAAACTAGCAAAACAGCTTTACAGTAGATGTTTTTCAACCTATTTCTTGGGGAGGTTAGCATGGTATATCTTAGTAGGATTTTTCCCATCAGGGGTCTCAGTCACATAGTTAACTGTGTCAGTACATCTAAGCACTTTATAAGGCCCTTACCACTTTATTTACAGTTTATTTTCTGTAGTGGGTAACAGTAGCAAGACCTTTTCACTTGGTTCAAAAACATGTTCTTTTACCCCATGGTTATAATACACTTTCTGCTGGTAGAAACATAGAGTTTGATGGCAGATAAGGACCGCTTGACCCACCCAGCCTGCCCATTTCCCTACCTAATGGTTAAGCTGCAGATCCTAGTTAACCAGCAGCCTACTTCTTTCTGCCCCCAACCCCTAGAATTGCCTTATGACTGTCCCATGCATGCTTGAATTCAACCACTGTTTTTGACTCCGCAACCTCCTCTGGAAGGCCATTCCATGCATCCACAACCCTCTCTGTGAAAAAATACTTCCTTACGTTACCTCTGAGCCGCCCCCCATCTTCAAATTGTGCCCCCTTGTTCTTGCACACCTCTTTTTTTGAAAGATACTACCCTCTTGGACTTTGTTGATTCCCTTGAGGTACTTGAAAGTTTCTATCATGTCTCCCGTCTCTCTCCTTTCCTTGAGGCTATACATATTAAGCTGCTTTAGTCTCTCTTCATATGTCTTCCGGTGCAGACCGTGCACCATTTTAGTTGCCGTCCTCTGGACAGCTTCCATCCTGTCTATGTCCTTGCGGAGATTGGGTCTCACCAGCTGTCTGTACAGAGGGATAACAACTTCCTGTTTTCTACTGGTGATTCCTCTCCCTATGCATCCCAGTATCCCCCCAGCCCTCCTTACTACCCTCACACATTGCTTTCCCACCTTTAAGTCATCTGATATGACTACCCCCAGGTCCCTTTCCATTTTTGTTGTTGTTAGTATCTCACCCCCCATTGTGTACTCTTCCCCTGGGTTTTTGTTTCCCAGGTGCATTACCTTGCACCTCTTAGCATTGAATCTAAGCTGCCATACATTTGACCATTCCTCTAACCTTGCCAAGTCCCTTCTCATCCTTTCCACCCCACTCTTGTGCATCAACTCTGTTGCAGATCTTTGTGTCATCTGCAAAGAGACATACTTTTCCTTCCAGTCCCTCTGCAATGTCGCTTATAAAGACATTGAAGAGGACCAGTCCTAATACTGAACCCTGCGGTACCCCACTAGTAGCCCCCTTTCTTCAGAGTGGACTCCATTTACTATTACCCTCTGTGTCCTATTCTCCAGCCAATTCTTACCCAGGCTATCATCTTGGGACCCACTCCCAGGCCGTCTAACTTGTTTATTAATCTTTTGTGTGGGACTGTGTCAAATGCCTTGCTAAAGTCTAGGTAGGCCATGTCCACAGCCTCTCCCTGATCTACTACTTTGGTCACCTAGTCAAAGAAATCTATTAGATTCATCTAGCATGACCTTCCCACTGTGAATCCATGCTGCCTTGGGTCCTGTGCCCCTCTGGCCTTGAGGTACTTGACAATTCTTTCCTTCAGAAGTGATTCCATCATTTTCCCTATCACTGAGGTTAAACTAACAGGTCTGTAGTTTCCTGCTTCTGCCCTGCTCCCACTTTTGTGAAGGGGAATCACATCTGCCCTTCTCCAATCCTTAGGTACCACCCCATCCTCCCATGATTTGTTAAAAAGGGTAGTCAGTGGTGTCACTAGTTGTACCATTAGTTCTTTTAGAATTCTGGGACAAATCCCATCAGGCCCCATTGCTTTGTCCACCTTCAGTTTTAAGAGTTCTTTCAGAACCCTTTCTTCTGTAAATGGGCTGGTATCAACTTCTGTATCCAGAGTGTTTCTACTGTTTGTTTTAGGTACCTCCACTCTTCATTTGTAAATACTGAGCAAAATATTTTAGTATCTCTGCCTTCTCAGTCACCCTCTGCCCACCCTCCTCCCTTTATTAAGCCTCACTATCCCTTCCTTGGTCTTCCTTCACTCCCTGATGTACATAAAAAAGGTTTTAGCTCCATTCTTAACTGAGTTGGCTATCTTTTCCTCGGTTAGGGCTTTTGCTGTTCTGACTGCCTTCCCAGTTTCCCTTTGCTTTAACTGATACAATTCTCTGTCCTGCTCCTTCTGTGATTCCTTGTACTTCCTGAATGCTTTCTTTTTCTCTTGAACCTTCACTGCCACCTCCTTTGAGAATCATAGTGGTTTCTTACATTGTTTTGTTTTGTTTATTTGCTTCACATAAAGGCTTGTTACCTCTGTGATGGCAGTTTTTATTATTCTCCATTGTTCTTCCACTCCTCCTTCCTGCCCATTTGCTAGTGCATTCCTTTGGCACTCACCCATTTTGGCAAAGTCAGCCCTCCTGAAGTCCAGTACTTTTGCCTTTGTATGGCTTGACTCTATTGCTGTGTTTATTGTGAACCATACTGTTCGATGGTCGCTAGTTCCCAGATGGCTTCCTGTTTCTACATCTGTGATCCTCTCTCCATCTCCATTTGAGAGAACCAGGTCTAAGATTGCTCCCTCTCGAGTGGGTTCCAATACTAGTTGTCTAAGGCATGCCCCCTATAGGGCATCTAGAATAACCCCACTCTTAGAAGTGGCTGCTGCAACTGCACTCCAGTTAACATCTGGCATATTCAGATCACGCATCAGCAATATCTCCCCTTTTTTGCCATTCTAAGTATACTTTCTATCATTTCCTTGTCCATTTCCTCTCCCTGGGGGGGGGTTTAAACAACCCCTGTGCGGATTGTGGTGCCATTGCCTGTCTCCAAATTGACCCACAGTGCTTCTTCTCCTCCTCCCTGTTTACCCTTTTGTTCTGTTGCTTTGATTCCTTCCCTTACGTAGAGAGCTACTCCTCCTCCTCTTTTACCCTCCCTGTCCCTCCTGTAGATAGTGTATCCTGGTATGTTTTCGTCCCAGTCATGGTTCTGTGTGTACCATGTTTCTGTGACTGCCACGATATCCAGATGTTCCTCCTCCATCAAGGTCACTAATTCAGGAAGCTTGTTACCCAGACTACAGGCATTAGTACTCATTGCTCTCCATTTTTTGATGGCTTTACTTTCTGTAGCAGCATCCCCCACTGACCTTTCTATCTTGGTCTTTTTCTCATTTAGTACCCTGTTTTGTAGGGGGAGGCTGGGAATTTCTTGCTGTTTATCAGTGCCTCCCCCCCTTGACTAGTTTAAAAGCTTGCCAATGAAGCATTTAAACCTATTGTCCAAAAAACTTGTTCCCTTCCTGGACAGATGCAGACCATCCTGCTAGTATAGGCTGGTGTCCCTCCCTGGTTTTGGGCCTCTTCCTGATTACTATGGGAGATTTCAACACATTTTGTCAGCTTCTTTCTCAGGGCACACATACAAGATGTAATAGAATGTTTCTGATGGAAGTTCTCTTCCTGTGTTTCTTTTATTATATCTAGTGGCCCTCTAAGTTGTCTACCATACAGCACTTCAAATGGTGAAAAACCTGTTGATGTCTGTGGCACTCCTCTGTAAGCAGAAAGCAGGCAAGGTAACTATTGGTCCCAGTCTTTCCCTTCCACTTTTACAAACATTTGTAACCCTTTGGAGCCTAGAAAGAAAAACTGGAATGGAAAATATACTTTTTTAGATAATACCAACATCACACCCACCCGCCCAGCCCTGACAGAATAGCCCAAGAGGTTTTGCCCTGAGCAGGCTCACCTCCTTGCAGACTGCAGCGTCTCCTGCTGCCACAGCCCACCCACCAGCCCAGACAGAATAGCCTCGAGAGGTATGCAATGGCCATTTCCAGCATGGCATTTCAAATTTTTTGCCATCTCCAGCCAGCTCCTAATTGGCTCCCTGATTCATCCTCCTGTTTTACTTTTATGCTGACTGTGATTGTCTTGTTAGTCATAGTTAAAGTGTAATTTATTTTTCACAGCTTAAGTTTATCTCAGTGCAAGCTTAATCCAGTCCTGCTCAGTGCGAAGTGACATTTTATATATGTTACAGCCTAAGTTAATTCAGTACTGTTACAGTGTAGATATACATATATATATATATATATATTTACATCTTTAAGTTTCACTAGTGCTGCAAATCTTGCTGTTTTTTGTCTCCCTGGAAAATCCCTCTCCTAATCTTGTGCTCCATATTTTGACCTCGTGGTAAGCCCCATTCTGTTCCTGGACCCCACTTTGGTTCCAGCTCCATTGTGAATCCTGGTATTTGATCTGACTGGCCACTCAGCTAATTTTTTTCTGGCTTTTCTGCCTGAATTGCAGCCTGAGTCGGCATCAGGTTTCTGTCCCTCTTGAGTAGCTCTCCCCCCTCCTCCCTCTCCCACTGTTTTACTAAGTGTATCATTTTCCATTTTATAGTATCTCAACACTAGGGGTGCTGTAACTGTTGTATTCAACAACCTGTCCTTTTGCCAGCTGTCTGCCCCCCGCTGTCTGTCTTTGTTTACTTTTTGCCTGCCTTTATTACTAGACTTGTTCTTCTACTCTTGTATGTCTCTGTCTCTGTCTCTCTCTCTCTCGCACTCTCTTTCTGCCATATTCTTTCTTATTCCCCCACACTTGACTTACTGATAACTTCCTTTAGCAATCTCTCTCTGTCTGCATGATTTCATTATATTTCACATCAGTTAGCAGTCTCTTTCCCTTTGCCTCACCTTGACTACTTCATAGCATCTCTCCTCTTGCCCACTTTCTACTTAACCACCTTACATCCTTTTGCTGTTCCATTCATCCTTATTACTGACCCACTGCTGTTCACTACATCTCTTCGTGATGTTAACCCTATCTTGTATCCTACTTCTATTCTTATCTTTTGCCTATACTGTTTCCTCCAGCTATCCTTCTGGTTACATATCCACTTCACCACTTCCTCCCTCTGCTCATATACTAACTGCTACTTTATTTACACATTTTGCTACCTCTGAACCCTACCAACAGTCATGATCCTATTTTCCACTATTACTCTGTGCATCTCTCCTTTCAGTGCCCAGTTCTTGTGCCATTCTTTGCCTGCTGAAAATCAATTTCTCCTCCTCTCATTCCCACCGCACTCAATCACATCCATTATCAGCTCTCCCTAGGTAGAAGAGTTCTAAGTTTCTTTACCTTGTCACAATAATCCTACTCCTAACATCTGGTGATATAAATCTGAAACTTGGCCCTTCTCCCCTGAACTCATTAACTCTCCCTAGCAGACTCGAACTCTGTCATTTGAATATTAGAAGCCTCCTTCCTAAAATCGACCTGTTACTCCCTCTCACAGACATGCCACTAGCTCTTTCTCCAGACATGCTAATACTTACTGAGTTCTGGCTCAATACTAAAATACCTGATTCACCTATAGCTATCCCCATTTTTGTCCTCTCTTGGCAAGACCATGCTGGTAGGGGTGGAGGCATGGTGATGTACATCTCCTCATCAATCCAGTTCACTAGCATACTATCATCTTCACTCCCATCAGCTTATGAGGTGCTTATCAACAGACTCTTTCTCCCACTTACTACAAAAACTACAGATACAGTTGTTGTCATTTGCATTTACCTGCCTGTTTCACTTATCTGATTGTTACTTAATTAATTGTTGTATGCTAGTACCTGTATACATTAAATAGGTTGTTGCTCATTTTTTGTAACTGTGTAATGCTTCATCTTGTAACTGTGTATAGCCCTAGCATGTCTGCACTGTTTTGTTTTTGTATACCCGTTTCCCCCTTCCCCAGGATGCACTGTGAGATGAGCAATTTATTGCTCAGTGTGCCTTTCCTGGTGAAACTTTTCAATAAATAAATAAATAAACATCTGCAGTAGGGTGAACTCTCAAGAGGTGGTGGAGAGAATGCCCAGGGACCTTGGGAAACTTGATGTATAGTCAAAAGCATGACAGTTAGGGTTCAATGGCAAAAAGTGCAAGCTCATACACCTAGGGCATAGGAACCCAAGAGCTAAGTATAGTATGGGGGAAGGTATTGACAGACATTAAATTGTAAAGGGACTGAAGGTAGCATGGCAGTATGACAAAGAAGTGGGTAGGGCTAGTGGGATGTTGGAGTGCATAGGGACGGCTATCTTCAGTATGAGGAGGGAGGTGATGTTGCCCCACTGTATTGCTCACTGGTGAGACCCCACCTGAAGTGCTGTGTCCAGTTTTAGAAACAACACCTCAGAGAGAACATAGACAGGGTGAAGGCAGTCCAGAGGAGGGCAACTAAAAATGTGCATTGCTGGAAGAGATGCCTTATGAGGAGAGACTGAGGGATCTGAACATGTACACTCTGGACCAGAGGAGACAGAGAGGTGACATGATAGAAACCTATAAGTACCTCACAAGGGTGAGCAGGGTGCAGGAGGGAGTGTCTTTCAAATAAGAAAGAGCACCAGGACAAAAGGACATGCAATGAATCTGAGCTTTGGAGTTTGAGAGAGATATGAGGAAATAGTTATTCACTGAATGGGTGGTAGACACCTGGAATAGACTGCTAGCAGAAGTGGAAAAGGCTAAAACAGTGGGGGGGGGGCTTCACACATGCTTGGAATATACATATGGGCATGCAGTATTAGAAAAGAGACAGGGAGACAGTATGGCCACGGGAGACTGGCTAGTCTGCAGAGGCAGATTAGGTAAGGGACATTTGGGCAGACTGGGTTGACCAAGCGAACCAATTTTGCCAATAATTCTATTCTCTGTTTCTATGTTCTGTAACTATGACACTCTTCAGAGCATACCTCCTCTGGTGGCAACAGATGGGGCTGCTCCTTAGGGATATGCCCATCCCAGAATCCACTGTCCAGTGGAAGGAATCTAGAGGTGGCAGTTAAGTGAGTCTGGTGGGTAGTGGGGCATTGATGGGCCAGAAGAGCATGGGCACCAGAGAGGCAACTGGAGGCTTAACAGAATTATCCATAGGAATAACTGTTTGGACATTGTTTTTGCTAATGGACTAACATGGTGGTTGTGATGGACATTGCTGTACCCTAGAGCAGTGGAAAGGGCTATATGACATGTTGACACCATAACATGGTTTTAGTTTTGTAAAGCACTCAGTGCACAAAACTTCAGGCACATATTTCTGATTAAAGTGCTGTCTAAAACTAATCATTGACTGTTACCAATTCTGAGTCACCTGATCACCAGAGTTTAATGAGTTCCATAGCACAGCCCCTCAGTTGGTCAGCGAATGCTACCTGAACTACTACTGCATTTTGGGATATATATCTTACCTCAGTTGCCGGATCTGGTAGCATGGTTTTGTACATGCTAGGTTTAATTGGGAAGGAAGAAAATAATTATTTTTGTACATAGGAACAAAAAGGAGAATCTGGTGTCTGTATTCCAGATGTACCTCCATTGAGATCCCTAAATATCTGGTATACTTAATTCTGGTAGCTCTTTGTTGGAGGATCTGAGTTTTGTTCACACAGTGCTTAAATATGTACTGTTGTTATGGCTACAATTTATACTTTGATTTTATTTTAAAAAATTACTCTGAACTGCCTTGTACAAATCATCACTGTCCATTTATTTGTATGGCAGTATTTTCTTTCTCTGGTATTTGCATGTAATGTACTGCATTTGTATTCATGTTTCATGTCATTATTAAATAAAATCCTGCCTTGAATAAATTTTAAATGGAGGCTGAAAAATATAAAACTTGACACCTCATCAAATATATACCTTGGGCTCTGCTTCTTCATGTACATCTACAGTATATCACATATAGCATCAGAAAAATAAGTTTGCTTTAGAAAAAGCAGTTGAAGCTCCTCATACTTTACTGCTGTGAGCTGAAATCTTACAGAAATATCAAAGGCCAGAGATCAGAGCCAGAAGCAATCGTATATCACAATTTAAAGAACTATTTTTAGATCAATGTTTTGGAAAATAGCAGCACATTAAGAAAATTGCAATTTTATCAAGTGGAGGTATTATACATCTTAGAAAGTATATTTTTTTTGTTACAGAGTTTATAGTTTCATTACAGTTTTTTTTTTCAAAGTAAACTACTAAAATCCTTTATCCCAGTTCACACTTATCAATATTGCCTAGGAAAAAGCATGTAACTTTGCTTTAGATGAAGCAGAAACTGACTACACAAGTACATTAATATCATTTTGTAACTCAATTTTTTGATTTATTTACAGTATAAGAAATTTACATTAAACAAGTAGTGGGATGAACCCATGCGATGAATACTTTGCTTTGATGGGTTCCCTTAATTATTGATTGCTGGACTTGAGGTAACATGCTTTAAAATATAGCTCACAGTCCAGTGATACTAGACAAATTATAATGCTGCTGGGTAGGCATAATTGGCTAAAAAAGTGGCTCTTCTCTTCAGTGTGCCAGCTTCCATCCTTATTGATTCATAGTCAAGGATAAAATGCTGTTCATTATAGGTGTGATTATTGTTACAGTTTATAAGTGGCTATGTTGTGTTTAGACTAAAGAAAAGGGATGTGAAAAAAATTCATAAATCTAATTGGCCAAGGAGATCAGAACCCAGTACTGATATTCCAGCACAACAGCACAGGCACAGGAAGAAGTTCCATTGCCTGTCTGGGCCTCCTTACCCATAGAATCACTACACTGGCTCAACTTAAGTCAGAAATTCCCACACTAATTATGGTAGAACTGGCATCAATTCCCTCATTGATCAGCAACAAATTAAATAGTCCCTAACATCTAAAACAGCACAAAAAAACAGCTGTACTCGGTTGTAATTATATTTTTACATTTGATGCACTTGTGCACAAAATGTTTAGCTACAGTGTAAGGAGATTTCATGGGTATGTCACTGTGAGCCTATTGCAGTGCAAAACAGTAGGGGCTCAGCAGTCTAGACCAATAACCATGCAAACCTCCCTTATTGTCCCCAGAGTAAGGACCTCTGTGGCCCAGAGATCCTTTTGCTATTGGGCTCTCTCCTGATTCAGATCCCTCCCAGCCATCATAGCTGACTCCACTAAACTTGATCCTTTCAAGGTCTCCCTCAGAAGCCATCTGATAAGCACTCACTGCTGCAACTACACATAATCCCCAATCTGCTCCTTACCCTCACCCCTAGGCTGGGTTTGCCCTGTCTACTTTTGCTGTACATGCCTGGGGTCTCAGGCAACATCTGCTGACTAATGTAATAAAATATCTCTGGTTGCTACCTGATGTGGTACTTGTGTACCTATATTTTGGGTACTGTGACTACTATTACCAAGCTTCTACCACCAGTGATTTCCTTTAACACTGGTTGCTTTTTTAATCTAATCGTTATGTACTGTACTGTTTTGTTTGCTGTGATATATTGCTGCCTTGACAAGGTGCCTTTGTAAATGAGTCTTTGACTCAAAGGTCTGTAAACTGATGATCTAATAAATAAAATACTTTAACTGTGACACTACTCTTTTTCAGCTGCTTGGACTTCAAAACAACCAAGAAACTGAACTCAAAATCAGAGAGGGCTTCAGCACTTTGATTTGTATGAAGTCACTCAACAGCTGATTGGCTGTCAACACCATCAGCCTGTATTTAAAATCCTGTAAAATTGAAGGAAAAACATCTAGAGCAGCAATGACAACCTGACCAGACTATATGGGAACATTGGGGGAAGACCTACAGCAAGTTTCAACTTTGTTGTGCCAATGTTTTTTTATGCTCACTCTGCATGCAGTTTGAAACTACAGCAATGATGTCTCCAACTACACCATTTCCTTCAGCTAAACTAGCAATGCTCTAAAGAAAATTTAACCCTTGCCTGCCTCTCTGGTTGCTAGTAGTATGGAACTTAGTCTCCTTACTGCGGCAACTTTTACATACAGGAAAAAAATCATAATATACCTCGTTTTTCTCCACCAGCAAGTGTATATTGCAAACAATGTTGACCTAGACAATGACACATATTCATTCTAAACTTTTTTGTCTTTATTTATGAAACAAATTTGAAAGGTGAACCCACACTTTTAGAACTCTGAATATATAGATGCCACCAACTTTTGCTATCCTCTCCTGTCTCCTGCCCCTCCTCCCCTTATTTCCTTTCTCACCACCCCACCTCCCATAACACTTATGTTCCCATCTTCATACCTTAGCCCTCTATACCCCTCCCTTGTATGCTACCCTTACCCCTCCCTTTTTAGCCCTTTCATATATATCAAGACCTGCCATAACCTCAGTGATGCATAGATCTTAACATGATTAATCTTTGTTGTTATGATCTTACATATGCTGAAATTCAATAAAAAGAATAACTGGCAGATCCCTATATGTATTCTACTTTTTCTTGTGCTCAACTGTTTTGCCTGCCATCCTTCCTACAGTAATCCCAGTATTTTCCTTCTATCCATGGTGATCCTCTGCATCTGCACTCTCCTAGCCTCAAGACAGTTATTATTCTCCTAAATGCCCTATCTATTCAGGACCCTCTATACCTGTCTAGTTGTAAATAAACAAAATGGATTTTTTCCCCAAAGTGAACCATCCACACTCAGTGTTGTCCATAGCATCCTGTAAGACAGCTGTTGGCCATCCACAGCACTCCTTGCACTCACAGCCCAAGTGCCCATGTAACATCTGAGGATGTATTTAGTGCAAAGCATCAAACGTTCGGCATTGACAAATGCTTGTTTGTATTGTCTCACTGAACCTCAATGAACATCACTTTAACTGCTGCTATAAGTCACTAGACTACTGCCACTGATGCCAGATTCTACAAATTTAGACCTGACAAAGGTTACTTACTTCCTGACATCTGATTCAGTAAAGTGGTTCCTAATCTGGTGCTCCTGAGACTACAGCTCTTGATTTTAGTTCCTAGTGCCACTGACCCCAGCTTCTGGCCTGAATTTCTGATCACACTGCCTACAGTTAATTCTCCCTACTGTATGTTACCGACTGCAGTTTCCAGCCTCGGCTACCAGTTTTGGTGCCAACAACAGCTCCTGCCTTGACCTACCTATCTCAATACCTTTGGTTAAATCTCAAATGCCACCAGCTACTGCTTCCAGTCTCAATTACTGATACTGCCTCTTGGTAACTGATGTTTTTTTTTTTTTTTTTTAAAGAAAGAGCTTGTTCACAGCTCACATAAAAACATGACTTTAAAAAAACAAGGAAACAGACACACTTATGACCCAGATTGTTTAGTGAAGCCTTCACCATACATGTACATTACTATAGTAGAGATAAATATATTTTCATTATTGCCTGAGCCTCCCTTGAAACCAATAGATAAATATATGAAGCAGCTAAACAGATGTATTAAGGTTATGGTGAATACATTTAAACATGAAGAACCAGAGGAAAACAATGGATATGCATGACTTTTTGTTGCAGTTGCCGCAGTCTGCATAAATAAAATCATTAATGCAGCATTTTTTGACACACACTACCGTAAAGCAGAGAAATGGTCACAAATAAGCCAAAATATTTGAAAATAGCTGTGACAACCCACCTCTCCCTCTGGGTTGAAACAGCTTTTAGAGAGGTGTCTGTCCTTGGGTATTCACTGCCACCAGCCGGACTTTCCTTCCGGCACCTCTTTCAAGTGTACAAACTTGAATAATTAAACATGCAATTGCACAAGTTAATGTCTGGTGGTGTGTCTCTCTCGGGTGGTGGATGCTACTCAGAGTTTACCTCAGCCAGTGGAAACCAAATATTACCTTAGAAAAATGACTTCACAGTCACAACTGTTGAGCAAATAAATAGCTTTTACTTAACAGAAAGTGCACTGAGCATTTACAGGATATATATTTACAACACAAGAGAATAACACTCATACAGGAAAAGTAAACATATGTTTTTAAATAACAGATGGCAAAAGAAGAAGGCTATTACTGAAATATGCTATTACTAAACTTACCTTTCCCTGTCCTTACAAGAGACACTGGACCCTGTTCTAACTGCCAGCTCCCACGGACATAGTTACAACGTAGGCTCCAAACTTATGTTTCCCCTCCCAGCTTCCAAAGCACAAAAGAGCCTTCTGTGCCTTTCAGAAGGTTATATACCCTGTGGAGAATAGGTCATTCCTATTCTCCCTTTAAATGCACCAGCCAACTAACATGTATGTATTTAATTGTCCCAATCAGAGTGAACACCTGTCAGTGACCAATTATATTCCCTTTTCACCTTAAGTTTATATTTGAATGATCCAATCCATTCAAACTGCCCTGTGTCTGTGTCTACAGGTCTGTGTGTGTCTGGAGATGTCCACTCAAGATTTATGACCCAGCCCTTATCTAGCAGCTAGGAATTCCACAAGCTGGATGCTGCTGGACAGAGGATTTCAGCCTGACTGTATTTTTTTCCAAACTGCTAAAAAAATAAGGCACCTACAGAATCCAAACTATTAACTCTTTCCTGCCCATTTCTGTCACAATAGCATTCCGATATTTTGGCACATTTTAGATGGCATGACATCAGGAACTGCACCTGCATCATCACTTTGGAAAAAAAACATCCCAGTTTACATGTATAGAGCTTAGCATTAAAGGACAATGTCAGCCCTTTCAGCATTATTGTATTTCTGATTGAAAACCCACATTTTCTGATTGCTTGCCTTCTTTTAAATTTATTGCTGTTGCTGGTTGTTTTTTTTGCTTCATTTCTTAGTAAAACTGATATGCATGCTAATGGTATTATTATACTAATACTGTTTTGTTTAAAATCCTTGATCTACATGTATTGCATGCTTCCTGAACATTCGGATCACCTCAAAGGGTGCAGCTACTCATGATGCAATAGCCGTCTCTCCTCTCACTGCATCATGAGTAGCTAGACTGTGTTGGGGCATTTCCATGTCCTGGAAAGGTATAGTGGGAGTTGATCAAGCATTGAAAAAAAAACATGTTTGTGTGTGGCAACACCAATATGATGGGCAGTCTGTTTTTAACTTTTAAAAAGAAAAAAAAAAGAGTTTGGAATCAAACTACCAGCTACATTAGCAGTCTCTACAGAATGTGAGCAATCAAACAAGTGTCTCTTAAATTACAGAGTTTGAGTCCTAAGATGGTCGACAGTGTCCCTTTAAGGCATGAGTAGGGGTTGGGTTACCCGTTGTTAATCTAACCCAAGGGAGGACATGACGAATGAGGCACAGCTTAGCTTGAAACTTTATGGAGAAAAAAATCAGGCTTTCAGGAGAAGATGGTAGGATTACTATGGAACAAATATGGAAAGCTGCAACCATAGAGAGAGAATATAAAAACATGGACTCTGGAGAGAATGACTGATGGGGAAATAACAACAACACTCTAAACAGTTTCCTGTTTGGGTAGCTAAAAAGTGACCTTAGCTATATTACAAGATGTAACAACCTTCAAACCAACATATAGAAGACTAAAATTCTATCCTGGGATTCTGGCGACATCACTGAAATCATACAAGTTTTATTCTTGTTCTGATCACTAGACTCCTCTATGAAATTATAGCATTGCATCTGATGGGTTGTGCTCTGTTACTCTATTAGCAATTATATGTGTTACTACAAATATTATTTGTTTTGTAAATAAGTCCATCTTTAAATTTTGTAAGCCTACATTAGAAGCAAGCTTTAGTCAATGCTGAATGTTGTCTTGCTGGCATTGGCATTGGTAGTGCAGGAGTTAGAGAGATGCATAATAGGAATGGCAGTGAAGTATTGAACTGATGCCAAACCAACCCCCACCCTGCAGAGACTGACAGGCATTGGGGTGTGTCTTTGGGTCATATCCCATAATGCTCATGCCATTTCACCTCACCCTACTCTTCAGATACTGACAAGTGTTGCAGTGTGCCTTGGGGTCTTCAGGTCTTACGCTAACCCCATTCCATAAGGAAATACACTGAGATGGGTGCAGTATAGGAGAATGGGGTGAACTTTGGAGCTGAAGAGTCCAAGGCACACCTCGATGCCTGTCACTGGCTGCAGGGTGGGGGTAGGGGTGGAATGGCATGAACATTATAGCCGACAATCCCAAGTCACACCTCTGATGCCTGTCAGTCTCTACAGAGTTGGGCATTACGGTTGGAAACCCTAACACCCTGGCATTTGTTGGTATTTTCACTCCAAATTGTCAACATGGTCTTTTTGTGACCCCAATTCATGAGCAGTGGCACTATCAGTTCATTAGCTGAAAGGTGATTTTGCACAGTGACTGCTCCATTTGGCACTAAAGATGTGAAAACACATTTTGGGAAGGATGTGAAAAATGACAGCTGTACTGTTCATGAGGAGGTGCAAAAAAATGGCAATGTTGAAAATCTGGAGTGAAAATATAAAAAATTGATGAAATTACGAGCATTAGTAGAAACTGCGCAACGCCCATAACGCAATTATTTTGGGGATTTTTTTAACCAAATTTTCAACATAGGCATTTTGGGACCTCTGCTCATGAACAGTGGCACTGTGATTTTGTTAATCTGTCCCAAAAGTTCATTTCCCACAGTGACCACACCATTGTGCGCCAGATGTGCGAAAACACATTTCAGGCAGGATGTGAAAAATGACAGCTATACTGTTCATAAGGTGGTTTGAAAAAATGGCAATGTTGAAAATCTGGAGTGAAAATGTTAAAAATTGTCGAAGTTACAAGCTTGCGTGGAAACTGCAAAATGCATACTCCTAACACAGTCATTGTTTGGACTTTTTTCACTAAATTTGTAGCGTAGGCTTTTTGAGACCTCATCTCATGAACAGTGGCACTGTCATTGTGTTACTCAGTCCTGAAAGGTGATTCCATGCAGTGACCGTGAAATCATCTTTTGGGACAGAATAACAAGATGACAGTGCATGTGTTCATGAAGTGGGGTCCCAAGAACCCCATGTTGAAAATTTGGAGCCAGAGTTCATAAAAATGGCTGAGATATCAACCTAAGTTGAACCCCCATTGATGCCATTATACAGCTTACCTGCATGTCTTCATTTTGCAGTTTGGCTTTGAAGAGTTCAAACATGTTCCCTCTCCACCAAAGATCACAGTGCTGGACCTCCGGAGGTATGTATGGGGTGAGGGGTGTGGGGAGCGCAGAGGGTGGGTGCGGATGGGGAGGGCACTGTGGACAATGAGGGAACATTTTCTTGTTTTTCAGGTAAAAAAAAAAAGCCTGGCATTGCGGGATGGTTTTCTTTCTTTACAGGTGATATAAAACAAATGTTGGGCACACTGGGGTGGGCTCTCAGTGTGCCCCATAACTTTGTGGGGAGGGAATGTTGGCCACACTGGAGTGTGCTGACAGTATGCCACACAATGGGGGTTGGGGGAGGAACATGCCAACACGGTCAGCTTTGTGTGAGTGGCAGCACAATGGGGTGAGCTCCCAGTGTACCACACAATGTGGGGAGGTGGAGGACATGCCGACACCAGGATTGCATCCCTGATGTCAGCTTTGTTTGGGGATTGTGTGATGTTGGCAGGAGCAGCTTGGATGATTTGTTGGGTGTGCCACACAGTGAGGGGGGGGGGAGAACATGCCAACATGGTCGGCTTTGTGTGAGTGGCGGCACACTGGGGTGGGTTCCCAGTGTGCCACACAATGTGGGGGGGGACATGTTGACACAGGGATTGCACCCCCAATGTCAGCTTTGTTTGGGGATTATGTAGTGACTCCTGCCATCGTCAAGTTTATTGAAATGTTTAATCAGGAAAGGCACATACGGAAGGCATGTCATCTCTGCTGCTGCATGATGAGCTTGTTTCTGATTGCAGTGGCACATTTCTTTCAAGTTGGTGGCACTTTACATAATTCTTGCATCAGCGCTAGCATGCTGGCTAGTTGGGTAATGAGGGATGCACCTATTAAAACGCACCCTGCATTCGCCAACACTGACACACCTCTCACTGTGGTACTACTACCACAAGATGTTGCTTGCACATGCGCAAGACAACATAAGAAGAACACAGCTGATTGTAATGCAAAAACAGTATCTGTTGTTTCATCTGGTTCTCCCCACTTAAATGTATTCACTATATCCTTAATGCATGTCTAGCTGCTTCATACGTTTATCTACTGGTTTCAAGGGAGGCTCAGACAATGATGAAATTATAGTTATCTCTACTGTTGTAATGCTGCAATTGTTATACTCTAGTCTTACATATATACTGTATATATATATATATATATATATATGAATCCATACTCTTAACTTATCAAATGATTGCTTGATTAGTCTCGGTGGTTAAGTCCCATATTTTTAATCTTTCTGCTAATTTTTTTGCTCACTAAGTGAATAATGTTGCACTAGCAGTTTAAGATACGCACTGTACACTGGGGTGTCGTACAAGCAGCCACAGCCCTGTGACAAAGCTCAGAATAGTGACACATTTGGGATTTGTGAAGTGTCCCTGTTGTGGTGGTTTTATATTTATCTTTGTATTGTCTACAGCAACTGTAATATACAGGAAATTGCCAGCAAGTCACCTACCTCCTTCTCTTTAATTGGAGTTATGGGTACTGGGCTTTTCATTTTTGCAGTAGTTACCTTTAACTGTTTGCTGTGTGTTTTACCAGCAGTAGTGGTTCTTTGTAAAGAAAAAGTCAAATCATGTTTTATGTGTTCTAAGTGTTTGTCCCAGGTTGTGCAGTTGTGCTAAAATGGTGACACAAATTCTAGACTACTCTTTAAAAATCTAGCCCATGTTGTTTATATTTTGTGGGATTTTTACATATCAGAGTTTTGCTTTCTTGGTTATGCCTAGTTCATATTACTTACTGTAAAACTATACTTTAATTTGTACCGTAAGACTGGGAATTTTATTTTAGTTTTGTTATTTGATATGTTAGCTCCCAAAACAAAATATTTGGGGAGCTACAGCTCTTTTTGTAACTGGCTTGTTATGATACATTGATATTATTTCCTGCTAAACTGTATTTTTCAACTAAGATTTGAGAACTGATTTCCTTCTGAGAACTGAATGGAATTCAAAAGAATATAACTGCCTGTTGTGGGTTGAGTGATTACTACCTGCGAAGGTGGCATCTCACTGGAAGATGAGATGAAAATAGTTAATTCCAGCAGAGGCTAGGATATTTAACTCTAACTCAGTTCTAAGGGAAATCAGGTAAAATGAAGCCTGTTCCTTGAAGGCAGGGTTATTGTGCTTTACTGCTTTATAAACCAGCACACTATTCTAGCCTGTGATGAATGGTACCAGCCATGAATAGTGGTTGAGTAGAAGTGGGCCAGGGGGCTAAAAACTGATTCTAATGGAGCAGATTACTGGAGATGATGGAAGTATATTTAGAGCACTGCCAGGGCTGTATGAGGTGCATGTAGGTACCATTATATTCATCCTGCTATTGAGGAGGAAAGAAAATGCTGGATGGAGAGGCAGGGATATACAGAAGCAGTCACTGGGGACTCAATAATTTGGGCTATTGGTGAGGTGAAAGGGGTCTTGCTGGACCAGGGTGGTAGCTCAAAAGAAGGGGTTCATCTAACTGGAATATAGGTCAAATGAATGCAATCCAGGGCAAAGCAACACAGCCAGGCAAGGATCAATCTGACCTTATCCATGCTAGCATGAATGACATAGAGAGCACACATCTTGAGGACACAGCATGGTCTTTCATAGAGATGTTCCTAAGTGGAAGGTATCCAGGGTGATCTTTTTTAGATGCTGCCAATCCCAGGGGCTAATGAGGAGTGGCACCAGTACATTTAGGCAGATTAATGCTTGGCAAAGGGTCTGGTAAAAGAGTGATGTTTTTCTCTGGCCAGCTGGAGGGCCTTCTTAGGCACAGATGCCTGTACACCCATGATGGGCTGCACCTGCACAAGAAAGGAGCAAGGGTACTTTCCAGAAATATTAATGGGGTTGTCAATGAGGATTTAACCAGAAGATTGGATGGAGTGGGTGGGTGTTGGAGATCACCAAGAGAAATAAGTAGATGCAAGGATTGCTAGGGCAATTTTTTTGTTGCACCGCTGTCCACTGTAATTGTAATCTTATAAAGTGTACTGTATTGTATGAATGCTCAGGACCACCTTGAAAATGAGCTTGCTTAGTGGTGTTTATGCCTGGTTAAATAAAGTGATTGATTGACTGATTGAATGAAGAGAGCAAAGAAGTGAAATGCCAGGAGAGGAGACCCCTGATGGTGGGGAAGAATTACATGCAGACCAGTATAAGGAGAACACCCAGAAAAATGTTGAAGCTCAAGAGTCTTCTGCTCTTTGAAGTACAGAACTTAGTTGCACTGGGGTTGAAAGTGGAGGGGAAAAATTGGGGGTATGCTTCAGTCAGACTTAAAAAAGGCTGATGTGGGTACATGGGGGCTGTGAGTAACAATAATTTTAAAAGCATCTATACGTCATACCTAACATACCCCCCAGTTTGAATCCCAGTTGCCCTCACATAGGGGATGATTAGGACACCAGAATAGACTGCTACTGACTATTCCGAAGGTATAACACGCTATCAGTAAGGAAGGGTGTCACTGTGGAGCACAAGGAAGACAGGAGAGAAAACATTTTCATGGAGTCAATTTGGGCTCAAGTGGATGAAAATGTGAAAATTGGTCACCCTGGTGTGTACTACAAACCCAAAACCATCAGGCTGGGAAAAATATGAGCTCAATCAAATCTTATAAAATGGGGAGACAATATCCTGCATCCTGATTGGTTGATACCTGTGTATTAGAAATGTCTAATCTGTTTTTTGATTGGATCACAAAGGCAATAGATCGGGGAGGGGGGGCTATGGACATTGCGTACCTTGACTTTAGCAAAGCATTTGACTCTGTGCTGCACAGAAGGCTCCTGCACAAAATGAGGTGCCTAGGGTTGGGTCCAGTGTTAGTGAGGTGGGTAGGAAACTGGCTTAGGGGGAGAAGGCAAAGGGTAGTCATAAATAGGGTACCTTCAAAGGAAGCAATGGTCACCAGTGGGGTGCTGCAGGGATTGGTTCTGGGACTGCTCCTGTTTCACATCTTTATAGGGGACATAGCAGAAGAACTGGAGGGGAGGGTATGTCTATTAGTGGATGATATGAAGACCTGCAATAGAGTTAATACTCCGCAGGGGGTTGAAAGAATCTGCAACAATCTATGTAAACTGGAGGAGTGGTCAAGGGAGTGGCAGCTGTCCTTCAACACAAAAAAGTGCAAGATTATGCACTTAGGCAAAAAAAACAGGAGGTTGAATACAGGATGGGGGGCAAGTCCTTGAGGAAATCAAGCTAGAAAGAGACCTTGGTATATTTATTTCCAGGGACCTCAAGGTGGCAAAGTAATGTGAGAGGGCAGTGCTGAAGGCCAGTAGAATACTGGGATGTATTAGTAGGGGGTTCACCAGCAGGAATAGGAAGGTTATAATACCATTGTGTAAGCAGCTGGTGAGGCCTCACCTTGAGTATGGGGTTCTGTTCTCGAGACCATACCTCAGGAAAGATGTGGATAGAATGGAGAGGGAACAGATGAGAGCAATTAAAATGGTGAGGGGTCTAAGTCAGTTGCCATATGAAGACAGGCTGCGGGACCTTAAAGTGTACTCCCTGGAGCAAAGAAGGTAAAGAGGGAACATGATTGAGACATTCAAGTACCTCAGGGGTATAAAAAGAGTACCTGTTGGTGACATTTTTCAGTTGAAGAGGCACTCAAAGACAAGGGGTCACAACATGCAGATTAGGGGGGTAGATTAAGGGGAAACATTAAGAAATTCTATTTCACACAGAGGGTGACAGACAGCTGGAACAGACTCCCAGAGGAGGTGGTGGGGGCAAGGACAGTGGAGGGTTTCAAGAAAGTTTGAATAGACACAAGGGTATTAGCAACATAGGAAGGGGGAATAAGAACCAGGAAAGCTAAAATCAGAGGTCTGGCTTTCAGATAGCGAAAATGGGCAGACTGGGTGGGCCTGGCAGTCCTTTTCTGCCAACACATTCTATGTTTCTATGTAATGCATGAGTAAAAACAAGTCCTGGAAAGCAGGGTGCAGTACCCAAAAAAATGCTTGTTGCCACCCTTTGGAATGTTAACATTTCCAAGTCGCAGCCATTTTTATGTTGGCTCACACTTGTGCACGAGTCAGCATATTGCTGTAGTAGCAGATTTGGAGGTGTGGTCACTGTGGGCGAATGCAGGACACACATCAGTAGGTGCATCCCTCATTTCCCAATAAGGCAGAATGCAGGTTCCACACCAGCAATAAGGAATGTGGCCACCAGATCTAAGGAAAGGTCTGCTGCAATGAGAAGCAAGCTTCTCATTGCAGCGGTACAATAACATGCCTCCTGAAATAAACATGGCGTCACTGACTGCTGCCACCTGACTTCAGGGGTGCCCAATCCCCCTTTTGCATGCCCCGACCCACTTCATTTGCTGACAGGGGAGCCCACTCCCTGTCAGCATAATGACCCCCCAAGTGTGTGCTGAGGGGGTGTCCAATCCACCTCTGCATCATGTGCTCCCCCTCAACAGTCTTTCTTTGCTGACGGGGGGCCCAATTCCTGTCAGCTACAGTCCCCCCTTCCCTGTTTATTTTGCTGATGGGGAGCCCACTCTCTTCAGTATAAAGGTCTCCCCTATGTTGTGTGCGAGGGGTGCACAATCCCCCTACGACTCTTTCCCCCTCTTTCCTTATGTGCTGGCCAGGATTCAATCCCCGTCAGCTACACTCCAAAACAATCAGGTAGCACGCTGGGAGCCCACCCCAGCATGCCAAATGTCCCTGAAAAAAATTGTTCAGCAATGTTCTCTTTTTTTCTATTTCTCCTGTAAAACAGAAAACGGTCCTTCGCAGTCTCCCTGCCCCTCCCTCAACCTGTGCCCACCCTCTGTGTACCCTGCTTTCCCACACACCCCCGCTCCATACTTACCTCTGGAGTCTGGCGCGACGATTTTTGGTGGACCAGGAACACGTCTGCACTCTTCAAAGCCGACCACGAACTGAAGAAATGCCAGTAAGTTGTATAATGGCATAAACAGGTTTTTTCAACTTTGGTGCATATCTCGGGCATTTTTGGGAATTGTCTTGACACCAAATTTTCAACATGGGGTTATTGGCACCCTCCTCATGAATTCTGTCACTGTCATGGCATTATCCAGTCCCAAAAGGTGATTTTGCAGTCACTGCGAGGAATTACCTTTTGGGACTGATTAACAAAATGATAGTGCCACTGTTCAGGAAGGGGGCACTCAAAAAGCCTATGTTGCAAATTTGGTGGAATAAATCCAAAAAAATGGCTGTTTTACAAGCGTGCATTGCGCAGTTTCCACGCACGCTCACAACTTCATGAATTTGTAATATTTTCACTCAAGATTTTCCAAATTGGCATTTTTTCATACCTCCTTATAAACAGTACAGCTGTCACTTTACATATCCTGGCCAAAATGTGTTTTCGCACGTCCGGCGCAGAATAGCGTGGTCACTGCATGAAATCAGTTTCTGGGACAGTTTGAGGAAATGATGGTGACACTGTTCATGAGCAGAGGTCCTAAAATGCCTATGTTGAAAATTTGGTGACGAAAGTCTATAAAATGACTGTGTTACAGGCGTGTGATGCGCTGTTCCCACGAACCCTTGGAACTTCTCAAATTTGCAATATTTTCATGCCAGATTTTCAACACTGGCATTTTTTCACACCTCCTTATGAACAGTACAGCTGTCATTTTTCACATCCTGCCCAAAATGTGTTTTTGCACCTGTGGTGCACAATGGCATGGTCGGTGTGGGAAATCAACTTTTGGGACAAATTAACAAAATCACAGTGTCACTGTTCATGAGGGAGGTCCAAAAATGCCTATGTTGAAAATGTGGTTAAAAAAATTCCCAAAATAATTGAGTTACGGACGTGTGTTGCACAGTTTCTATGCATGCTCATGACTTTGCCAATTTTTCAGATTTTCACTCCAGATTTTCAACGTTGCCATTTATTTACACCTCCTCATGAACAATACAGTTGTCATTTTTTACATACTGCCCAAAATGTGTTTTCAGGCCTGTGTTGCCAAATGGCATAGCCGCTGTGCAAAACCACCTTTCAGCTAACAAACTGATAGTGCTGCTCTTCATGAGGTGGGGGTCACAAAAAGCCCATGTTGAAAATTTGGAGTGAAAATACCAACACACACCTACGGCATTAGGGTTTCCAACTGTAACACCCCACCCTGTGCAGATTGACAGGCATCAGGGGTGTGATTTGGGATCATCGGCTGTAATGCTCCCTATTCCACCCCCACCCCCACCTTGCAGCCAGTGACAGACATTGTGGTGTCCCTTGAAGTGTTCAGCCACAAAGTTCACCCCATTCTCCTATACTGCACCCACCTCAGTGTATTTCCTTATGGAATGGGGTAAGTATAATGCCCAAAGACCCCAAAGCACACCACGACACTTATCAGTGTCTACAAGGTAGGGTGAGGTAAAATGCCATGATCGTTATGGCTGATGACCCAAAGGCACACCCCAATGCCTGCCAGTCTCTGCAGGTTTGGGGATGGGGTTGGCATCACTTCAATACTTCACTGCCATTCCTATTATGCATCTCTAACTCCTGCATTACCAATGCCAATGCCAGCGAGACAACTTTCAGCGTTGACAAATGCTTGTTTATATAGCCTAACACAACAAAAAAAATGATGTACAACACAGTGATATGTAAAGAAGTTTCAGAAAAATACACAGCCATACCAGCTTCTTCACAAATAATATATCCTGTCATTGATAGGGCAATCACATCTGCCTGCTCCCGTCCCATCACAGTGTCACACAGATCTCCATTCCTTTTCCACAACTTACTGACTTCCACTGTCTCCCTACTTGCTCATACCCGCCCAAAACATGCCAAATGTTCCACGATCTGAAAATCCTACCTACCACTACTATTTGATCCTTCACTGGCAAATAACTTTTGAAAAACCAATATAGCCATTGATATTACAATCACAGCCACCCACTCTCACGTGGAACTACACTGATCTAGTCCTGCTCACACACTCACTCCTACACATCATATATCATCAGTTACTTTCATTGCAGGCCTTGTGCCCTTTCCATGTGCTCTCTGTATTCATTTTATTTAAAACAGTACACATTCCCTCATGCTAGATCTCCACCCTCCTCATCCCATCCACTGCATTCCAATTCCATTACAGTCAAGGGGACACAGTTGTTCCATGAGCAGCTCATCTAAATTTATTTTTTAAATACAGAAAAGCTGTTGCCAGCACTTTCTTGTCTATTGGTGCTCTTCAGGCTTCTGATTGTGCTAATGCTCCTCCTTCTGAACACTGAAACTCCTGAGCTCCTGTCTTCACTTCAGCCTCCCAACAAACACAAGTTGACTTTAAAAAAGAAAGGTACTTCCCAGCACTCTTGCTTTTTTGTGCACCTGTAATGCTCCCAATTCCATGCAACAGCCTCAGATTTGAATGTCTCCTGCTCGCAGGTTCGTTTGTGTACTCCATGTCATGACACTGCTTAGATTCTCATTCTTATAAAAAGGATTTAAAAGAAAAGCTATGCATTTTGTAATACATGCTAGTGATATGTGTGTGTGTTGGGGGGGGCTCAAGACAGCAGTAGCATGCAAAAAACTACAACTATGGTGGCAAAAGTAGAAAAAATTTCCTAATATACAAAAAGAATTTAAAAAAGTCAAGCGCAAGAAGGTGGAGGATCTACTTTATGAAAAATTCAGCCAACAATCATACTTTTTTTGTTTAACCAATTAACATACTAATTGCCAGCAGATTAGACCTTACGTTCTATCGAGTCTGCTCGAACCTCAGATCTCTAGTTGGGTGCTGAGGCCATCCCCCCCCTTGTGTTCCAGAAACACCCATCATCCATCCCCACCCCCCTTGGCCAGGCCATCATCTGATACATCCACTTTCTGTGTCTGTCCCACCCTCTCTTGAAGCCCTCCACCATGGATCTCTGAACCAGCTCACCAGGCAGTGCATTCAAAGGGTCCACCACCCTCTCAGTGAAAAACCTTCTCCTCTTTTTCCCCCTCACCCTTTCACCTTCCAACTTCAAACCATGCCCTCTGGTGATACCTCTCTGCTTTATTCTAAAGATCCCCTCCATGTTTACCCTATTTATTCCCTTGAGGTACTTGAAGACCTCAATCATGTCCCCCCGTCTCTCCTCTCCTTCAATGAAAACAAGCAGAGCTCCTCAAGTCTGTCCTCATACATCAAATCCCCTAGTCCTCGTATCATCTTAGTCGCCCTCCTCTGTACCCTCTCCAGGAGCTGTATGTCCCTCTTCAAGTGTGGTCTCCAGTACTGTACACAGTACTCAAGGTGTGGTCTAACCAGTCCATTGTACAGCGGCAGAATCACTTCCCTGCTCCTAGTGGTGATCCCCCTTACGATGCATCCCAACGTCCTGTTTGCCTTGCTAGCTGCTCTCCTGCACTGCTCAGAGTTATTCATACATGCATCCACCATGACCCCTAGGTCTTTTTTCCCCTATTGAGGCCTCCAGTGCCTCCCCTCCCAGGGTGTACCTGTGTTTAGGGTTTCCCCACCCAAGATGTAATACCTTGCACTTGGTGATATTGAAATTTAATTTCCATGTGTGAGCCCAGCTTTCCAGGGTGTCCAGGTCCCCTTGCAGGGCCAACCTCCCCTCTTCCCCCTCAACTACTGCTCCCATCTTGGAGTCACCAGCGAAGAGACTCATTTCACACCCTATACCCTCCCTGATGTCCGATATGTATGCATTAAACAGGATCGGACCCAGGACCAAGCTCTGCGGTACCCCACTACCGACCCCTCTAGGGTTCGAGAGCTCCCCACCAGCCACTACTCTCAGGGTGTGTCCAGCTAGCCAGTTTTCAATCCATCTGACCATCAAAGGGCCTATTTCCAACCCCATCAGTTTCTCCACCAGACCATTGTGGGGGACAGAGTCAAATGCCTTGCTAAAGTCCAAGAATAATATATCCACAGGCTTTCCCCAGTCCAGTTCTGATGTTACCCATTCGTAGAACTCCAAAAGATTGGTTTGACATGATCTACCTGGCACAAACCCATGTTGCTGACTATCCAGACCTCCTACCTCCTCCAAGTACACCCCCAGTCATTCCTTTAGTATACTCTCCATTAATTTTCCCACCACTGAGGTCAAACTGATGGGTCTATAGTTACCTGGTACTTCCCTCGACCCCCCTTTATGGATTGGCACCACATGTGCCTCTCGCCAATCCCTAGGTACCCTCCCTGTCTCAAGCGACCTGTTGAAGAGCTCCACCGGGGTGAAGCCAGTATGTCCGCCAATTCCCATAGTACTCTCGGATGAATGCCATCCAGCCCAGGAGACTTGTTTTTCTTTAGGGCCTTGAGGGCTAACCACACCCTTTTGGTGGAGATAGCATCATTCGTCCCCGCCACCTTACTGGCCTTTTTATCCTTATCCTGATGTGACACCCCTGGGGTACCTCTCCCTCCCTCTTGCTCCATTTCTGTTGCTCCCCTGATCCCACTCACTGCCGCTTCTATCCTCATCATGCCCTACTTTGTAGATATCCCATCCCCCTCCCTAGTGAACATAGAGGCGAAGTACTCGTTTAATACCTCTGCCTGGTCCCTCGCCTCTTCCACCCACCCTCCATCTGATCTCAATCTGCTGAGATGGCCCTTAGTTTTTCTCCACTCCCCAATGTACCAGAAGAACCCCTTTTCCCCTCCATGTATCCCCTGTGCCAGCCGCTCTCTTTACTGGACTTTGCCCCTCTCACCATCCGGGTGACTTTTCTAGATGCAAGATGGTACAGTTCCTTATCCCTATCCCCTCTTGTTGTTTTATATTTTTTGTAGGCCGCTTTCTTTTCTCTGACTGCTACCTGAACCTCACTGGACCACCAGCATGGTTTATGTGACCTTGCTCCCTTACATTTCACCTTAGCGCAGGTCCTGACTGCCTCATGAAGTCCCCTGCTTATGACCTCCCATCTCTTTCCACATTTGTCATTGATGTAATCCCTCAAGTGATCCTTGAGAATATTTCCATGCCCACAAAGCCTGCCCCTGAAGTCCACTGCCAGTGTCCTAGATCTCCCCCTCCCCATGCTTATTTGAAACCAGACAGTATTGTGGTAGCTCCCAGTCAGGGGATCCTCTACAACCAGGCCCCTTACCAGATCCCCATCTGCCAGAACAATGTCCAGGACATGCCCCTCCCTTGTGGACTCCATCACATGCTGTGTTAAGAACACATCCTGGAAGCCATCCAACAGCCTCTGCTCCTTGGCCATCTTAGAGGACATGGTTCCCCAGTTTGTACCTGGCATATTAACATCCCCCATCAACACCACTCCTTCCCCTTTTGGTCCACACTGGGCAATGATGTTGTCCAGCAAACCATCCTCCAGAACATCACCCATCCTGGGGGGCCTATATACTACACCCAGCTTGACCTTACCTCCTGCTGGGGTTCGTAAGGTGACCCATAAGGCCTCCACGTTTCCCTCTGCCTCTTCTACCCTAGCAATTTCTATGTCATCTCTAATAAACTTAGCCCCTCCACCCCTCTGCCCTCCTTTCTATCCTTCCTAAGCATAGTGTACCCCCGCACGTTTAGGTCCCAGTCATGGTTTTTGTTGGCCCACATTTCCATGACCGCTGCCACATCCACCCCCTCAAAAAGCATGGCCTGGAACTCTGGCAACTTGTTTCCCAAGCTCCTGGTATTTACTAACACCATCCCCCACCCCTTATCCCTGATCCGTTTTGTCAAACCCCACCCAGTTTCCTTATATTTCCATCCTCCCTCTGCTCCTCCTGAAACCTCCACCCCAAGTCTGTTTCCCCTCTCCCCCCCTTGGGTTTGAAGGCTACTCCCCTCATCTGGAGGAAAGGGCTTCTGGTCAGCCCCTCCCTTATCCCTCCCCCCTCACAAGTTTAAACCCTACCTTTCTAGAATGTAGTCAGCCACTCCCTGTTTAAGGACTTCCTTCCCTAACGGGGCAAGATGAAGCCTGTCCTTGGCATACAGTCCACTATCCTTGTAGAAGCATGGGAAATAACAGATGTCCAGACCAAAGGTTTAAGATGCATATAAAACACAAAGATATGCGTTTGTCAATTTATTTCCAAAAACAAACAAACAAAAAAATATTCTTAACTTAAAGTCCACAGAAAGGAAAAAAAAATCTGTGTTAGTCTTCACACCCAAAAACAACAGGAAATATTTCTTTCCACAGATTCCTGAATTGCCTTTTCCTTTTCTTTTGTCTGAACAGCACTTTGTGTGGAAGCACACACACAACCTCCTTGCTCTGTGGTCAGTCGAATACTGACTCTCCTCTCTCTCTATCTAAACAGGTCTCCTAGTGAAGGGTTTATATACTTTCTAGAAGGGGTGTGTCTTGAACTGAGCCCCTTCCCTATTGTGACATCACATTACCTGAATATTATAAAGGCAGCCATTTTGTAGGCTGCCATCCCTATAAGAAGGGCTTCCCAGATGACTTTACCCAGATAAGTAAACCATAAAAGAGAAAAGAGAAGTAACCTTAATATTAAATTTAAAGAATCTAGAATCTTTAACCAAGGGCAACAGATGAGGGGCGTACTCCCTATCTTGTTTCCTTGTAAGGTTCTAGATTCTTTAATAAATATCCAGTTTGATGTTCTAGTGCAAAACCCAAAGAAAAAAAACAGTTTTTATTTATAAAACACATTGATCTCCTGTTTACATACTGTAATTATAGCTAACAAGAGTTTTTACTGTGTTTAGTTAACAAATATTGGGATTCCCCAATGGCTGCAATTCTCAGCCAACTGCTGCTCATTTTTCAGCCTTTTAACAGAAAGGCAGCACCTTCTTTAAACAATTACAGCCCCTTTTTAATGAATATAGACACTGCAGGGCTTACTTCTTTATGCCCTCAGTGTCCTTGCATAAATTCAGCTTTTTATTTCCTTGGAGTGAGCAGCAGAACAGGACTTCAGAGTTACTTGCTAGGGAGCGTAGCACTGCTCCTTAGCAACCTTTTCTTTAATGGTGTAAACCCTCTGCATGGAAAGTGGGTGGGGGGGCTCCTTTAGCAACATACTTTTGCTTTGTCTGAATTTTCTAACAAATGCTTTTAAGGGCAATTACACTTTATGTTAAAGCCCATTACCATAACTACTATCAAGATGTACAAACTAGAATTGGATAACAGGGATAGTAAAGCTTTAAGAATTGCCAGGTTGGCCACCCTGGCAAGAAAATTAGTATAGATAGGAAGTTAGAGGAGTAAACAGGAGAGAGTGAAAATGAAAACAAAAAGGGGGGGGGGACATCTTGAATTTCTCTTCTTTTTGAAACTTTTTTATTTTCTGCATAACAGGACCCTGTTACATTCCTCCTTGCACAAGAAGGCAACATAATAAGCTTTTATTCTGTTGACTGTGACACTTCACCCTTGGAAGGGTTGGAACTTCCGCCCAACCACTCTCAGAAGTTCCACCTCAGGGACCCTTATGACTAGTTCTGTACATAACCAACATTTACTATCTTATCAGAACTACTGTACAAAACAATTCCCTGAGGTGACTAGTGCTTACTTAGCACCAATATTCATTTTACTTTGGTATTCTTGCAGCACCATATCGAGATAGAAAATCAGCATTTAAATGCTTCATTCCTGACCTGTGTTTTACAGTAAACTTATATGGTTGTAGAGACAAATACCATCTCATAATCCGTGCATTTTTATCTTTCATCTGGTTTATCCAACACAACGTATTATGATCTGTCATCATTACAAAATCATTTCCCCACAAGTAATACTTAAGGGACTCTATGGCCCACTTCAGTGCCAAACATTCCTTCTCTATCGTAGAGTACTTCCTTTCACGCTCATGAAGTTTCCTGCTAATATACAATACTGGATGTTCCCCTTTTTCATCATATTGGGTTAACACAGCCCCCAAACCTGTCTCTGAGGCATCTGTTTGAATTTCAAAAGGTCTTGTAAAATCTGGGCTAGTTAGCACAGGGGCTGAGCAAAGGACTGCTTTTATGTTCCTGAAGACTTCCTCACATGCTTACATCCATTTAACTTTATTAGGATATTTGTTTTTGGTCAGCTCTGTTAAGGGAGTTGCCAGAGTAGCAAAATCCAGGATAAATCGATGGTAATAATTTGCTAAACCCCAAAAAGATCGAACATGTTTCTTTGTAATGGGGGTGGGGCTGTTGTCTACTGCCTCCACTTTATCAAGGATCCCTTCCCAATTATGAAACCCAAATATCTGGTTTCTGTCCTTGCTATGGCACACTTAGCAGGGTTTATTGTTAATCCCGCATCCGTAATGGTCTGAATAATTGCACTTAGATGCACCAAATGTGAATGCCAGTCATGACTGAAACTGACTACATCATCCAAGTACACTGAACTGTACTGGTCATGTGCTTTTAGGACGTGGTCCATGTACCGTTGGAATGTGGCAGGTGCCCCATGGAGTCCAAATGGCATAGTGGTAAATTGGTACAATCTGATTGGTGTAGGAAAAGCTGTTATTGCTTGGGCAGTGGGGGCCAAGGGAATTTGCCAATACCCCTTGGTTAAATCTAACGTGCTGATGTAGCGGGCATTTCCTATTCTATCTAACAGATCATCTATTCTGGGCATGGGGTACCCATCAAAATCTGAAATAGAATTTATTTTTTGGAAGTCTAAACATACTCTTATTCCTTCTTCATTTTTGTTCACTACCACCATTGGGGAAGACCATGCACTCCTGGAAGGGACAATCACCCCCAACTGTTCCATCTTTTTTATCTCATCAATTACTTCCTGCCTAATCTTTTCCAGTGATCTAAAGGCTTTTTGGTATATGGGCTCCTGCTGGTTGACCTTAATGTCATGTTCTGCTCCCCTTAGCTCATCCTGGGGTGGATGTGAAAGTGTCCTGAAAATAGTGTAACAACTGATCTATTTCTACCGTTTGTTCAGGGCTTAGATCAGGATTTATTTGTATACTTTTCTCATTTGTGGACCGGTCAAGCCTCTCATAAGCAATCTCCAATTCTGTCTGCTGGTGCTCCGGATGAATGTAGAGTGCTTGGAACTGGGTTTTTTCTAACCATTTCCTCAAAAGATTTGCATGGTATACCCTCTTAGTTGGTCGATGACCAGGCATTTCAATTTCAAAGTTGACACTTCCTGTTTGTCTGATTACATCAAAGGGACCCTGCCAGCGCATCAACAGTTTGTTCTCTGTTGAGGGTAATAGTAACAACACTTTTTCTCCAGGTATAAAACTTTTACACTTTAACCCCACGTCATATGCTTCTTTTTGTCCCATTTGTTTCTGGGTCACATTTAAATGGGCCATGTTTACATATTTGACCAATCTTTCTCTTAATGCAGTCATGTAGTCTATGATGTTACTATAGCCAACATTTTTACCATCCTCCCAGTATTCTTTTACCACATCTAAGGGTCCCCTGGGATTTCTACCATAAAGTAAGGAAAAAGGTGAAAACCCAGTTGTAGCCTGTGGTACCTCTCTGTAGGCAAACAGGAGGTAAGGGAGATATTTGTCCCAATCTCTACCTTCTTCCTGAATGACTTCTGTAGCATTTTTTTAAGATTTTGTTAAATCTCCACAAGACCATCTGTTTGGGGGTGGTAAGGTGAAGTACGCACAGCAGATACCCCTAGGAGGCGATATAACTCCCTCAACATAACAGAAGTAAAATTACTACCTCTGTCTGTGAGAATCTCCTAGGGTATCCCCATTCTGCTGATAATTTTGGCTAACTCTTCAGCTATGCGAGGTGCAGTAACCACTCGCATAGGAACAGCGTCAGGGTACCATGTGGCATAATCACATACCACTAATATGAACCGGTTACCCTTAGAACTTTTGGTAAGAGGGCCTACAACATCCATTGCGATTTGCTCAAATGGGGTAGTGACATATGGTATTGGCTGAAGGGGTACCTGATCTCTTTTTCCCCCTTGGGCAACTGACTGGCATTCTTTACAGGCACGACAATATTCAGCCACATCCTGATGTATACCTGGCCAGCTAAACCATGCAAGTAATCTTTGCAAGGTTCGATCCCTCCCCTCATGACCTGCCATTGGAATATTGTGCACTAACTGCATGACCTTTTCTCTATACATTTTTGATACCATTAGCTGTTCTACATGTTCATTTATGGTAGTATCAACAGCGACTGTATACAAGATACTATTTTTCACAATAAAATGAGATTGTCCAGGGTGTTTTACTTGTTGAACCTGTGAAAAAAAAGGTTTTAAGGAAACATCAGCTTGTTGTTCCTTAATAATGTCTTGCAAGGGTACTTCTGGCAAAATGCCAGCAATACTGTTCTTTTGTTGTTCCACCCACTTTCTCTACTCTTTTTTCTTCTAATTTTTTGACTTTCTGGGTTGCCCCAAACCTTCAGCTCCTTCAAAGAAATCCTCTTCAAAAGAAAACACTGGCTCTGATTTTTTTTTTTCTTGGGCATGGGTTACCACATTTACTGATTTTACATAGTCTTGTGCTTGCACCAGCGTGTTAAAGTGGGGAAAGTCTAGCCTATAATCACTGGAACTGGCAATCGAGGTACCAGGCCAACACACATACAGTGGTGTTCATTACTGACAGTCATTTCAACCACTGTAGTGTGATATTGATGAATATCCCCGTGTATGCACATTACTGTTGTATCATTTGGGGTAACCTTACTGTCTGGGGCCAGATCTGCTCTCAGCAGGGTCTGCTTACTCCCTGTATCTAATAAACCCAATGTCTGTTGGTCTCCAATCCCCACATTTGCAACATACCCAATATTAGCCAATGCTAGGTGAGTTATGTCAGTTCTTTTCTTATTTGGACAGTTTCTCATTATGTGGCCTTTGCCAAGACACCCATGGCAAATCAGTTTGGAATATTGTATTCTTCCCCCTCTGTCTTGCCTGCTGTAATTATTCTGACGTGCATTAGAATAAAAAAGCCTTACCATTTCTGATGTCTGAGGTGGGGTATTTTGCTGCCCTCTGGGTCTAGTGGGTCGAGCAGCTATATAATCCTCTGCCAGCTTCACTGTATCCACTGCAGATTCAGGCTGATGTTCTTTCACCCATAGCTGGACATCATGAGGTAACACCTGAATAAACTGTTCAATGACAATCATATCCATATTCTGCTCTTTAGTTTTTACTAAAGATTGTAGCCATTTCCCACCATAGTCCTTTAATTTTGCATAGATTTCTCTAGGGGTATCATGAATAGTCATCCTCTGGGTACGAAACCGCTGTCTATAGGTTTCCACACTAATATCATAGCGGCGCAATATCTCTTCTTTTACTTGATCATAATTATTTGAGTCCACCCCACTTAACTGGCTATACACCATTTGAGCTCTACTAGTTAAATATGGGACCAGTCTTATGACCCATTGATCTTGGGGCCAAGCGCAAGTTTGAGCAATCCGCTCAAAAGTGGTGAGGTATGCCTCTATATCATCACTCTCTGACAGCTTTGTTAATTTAATGTCTCTGGGTATAGTTCAATCAGACTGACCTTGTGCAAGTGCCTGAATAGCCTTCAGGGTATCTGTCCATTTCTCATCCTGTCGCTGATGTTCCTCAGCCTGGACATGCCTGTCCTCTTCCCTCTGGCGATGATCCTCATCTCTCTGGTGATGATCCTCTTCCCTCTGATGATCCATTTCGATCTGGTGAATACACAGCCACTTTAATAATTCTCCGGGGTCATCTGGTACTGGGGTCACCTGGGCTGACTCCTGCCTCAGAGGTTCCGTATCCACATTCTCCTCCTCAGTTCTCCTCATTTTAGGCCTTGCTCCAGGTTCCAGGCCAGGCAATAACTGAATACCAGTTTTTTCAGTCACTGATCTAGTGACATGATATGCATCTTTCTTTGTCAGATCCTCTTCCTCCATCTGTTAGGGTACTTAACTTCAGTACTCCCTGGCAACACCTTCCAGGCAGTCTCGACATGCCAGTTATATCCCACTTCTAACACCAGTGTAGAAGCATGGGAAATAACAGATGTCCAGACCAAAGGTTTAAGATGCATACATTTTGTCAATGTATTTCCCAAAACAAACAAACAAACAAACAAAAATATTCTTAACCTAAAGTCCACAGAAAGGAAAAAAAATCGGTGTTAGTCTTCACACCCAAAAACAACAGGAAATACTTCTTTCCACAGATTTCTGAATTGCCTTTTCCTTTCCTTTTGTCTGAACAGCACTTTGTGTGGAAGCACACACACAACCTCCTTGCTCTGTGGTCAGTCGAATACTGACTCTCCTCTCTCTATCTAAACAGGTCTCCTAGTTGAGGGTTTATATACTTTCCAGAAGGGGTGTGTCTTGAACTGAGCCCCTCCCCTACTGTGACATCACATTACCTGAATATTATAAAGGCAGCCATTTTGTAGGCTGCCATCCCTATAAGAAGGGTTTCCCAGATGACTTTACCCAGATAAGTAAACCATAATAGAGAAAAGAGAAGTAACTTAAATATTAACTATAAAGAATCTAGAATCTTTAACCAAGGGCAACAGATGAGGGCTGCACTCCCTATCTTGTTTCCTTGTAATGTTCTAGATTCTTTAATAAATAGCCAGTTTGATGTTCTAGTGCAAAACCTGAAGAAAAAAAAAAGTTTTTATTTATAAAACACATTGATCTCCTATTTACATACTGTAATTTTAGCTAACAGAGTTTTTACTGTGTTTAGTTAACAAATATTGGGATTCCCCAATGGCTGCAATTTTCAGCCAACAGCTGTTCATTTTTCAGCCTTTTAACAGAAAGGCAACACCTTCTTTAAACAATTACAGCCCCTCTTGAATGAATATAGACACTGCAGGGCTTACTTCTTTATGCCCTCAGTGTCCTTGCATAAATTCAACTCCTTTTTATTTCCTTGGAGCGAGCATCAGAACAGGACTTCAGAGTTACTTGCTAGGGAGAGTAGCACTGCTCCTTAGCAACCTTTTCTCTACTGGGATAAACCCTCTGCATAGAAAGCGGGGGGGGGGGCTCCCTTAGCACATACTTTTGCTTTGTCTGAATTTTCTAACAAATGCTTTTAAGGGCAATTACATTTTATATTAAGCCCATTACCATAACTACTATCAAGATGTACAAACTAGAATTGGATAACAGGGATAGTAAAGCTTTAAGAATTGCCAGGTTGGCCACCCTGAGAAGAAAATTAGTATAGATAGGAAGTTAGAGGAGTTGACAGGAGAGAGAGTGAAAATGAAAACAAAAGGAGGGGAGACATCTTGAATTTCTCTTCTTCTTGAAACTTTTTTATTTTCTGCATAACAGGACCCTATTACAATCCTCCCAAACTCCTTTCCAGTTCCCTAACACCCCCAGCCCACTCTCTTCACCCCACTTCCTGAGCCAGTCATTAACCTCTGTGACCTTCATTTTTTTCTCCACTGAGGCCTTTGGTACTGGCAATATCTCTGAAAAGGAAATGTTGCATCCATTATCCCGACAGACTCTGGCAAGTTCTTGGAACCTTGCTTGGATTTCGAAAATGCTATTTCCCTCTAGATCGTTAGTTCCCAAATGCACTAGGAAATCCGGTTTTCCTCTACAATCTCTAACCAGTTTGTACACCATGAACTTTGCTCTGTGCACTGTCAGCCCAGAGATACTCACTACCTTCACCTGGCTATGGCATTCACTCCCCTGTCCCTCCCACTGGATACCCCTAATCATCGAGTCTCCCAATAACAGAACCTTAACACCGCCATCATCCTTATGGTTACCTCCACTATGCACTCTCAACCCCCCATTCCCCTCTTTACTCATGATCTCAATTCCAAGGGAGTCTTCCTGCCTTATTAGAGACCCCCTTGTCACCCTCCCCTTTCTGCCTCCCTTGTTATTTTGCCCACTTAACTCAGACCCCTCCCGAATAGGTGTCCCCTTTAACCCTCTCTTATCCAAACCATTTATCCTGGCCCTGATGGTTTCCCCCCTTCCCCCACACCACCATCCTCCCCCTTGTAATAGTATCCCTACCTCCAGAGGCCCTCTGTGGGTCCCCATTACCTAGGGCCCCATCCTTGGTACATACCCCCCTGCTGAAGGGGGGCCCCTCCCCCACCTCCTTGTCTCACAGTTTCTCTCCAGTCATGCTTTCCTACCTCATGTCTGCAATATGTTGCATCTCCCCCATCTGCTTAACATTTATGTTTCCCCTTCTCCCTCTGGGACGATTTCTATCCTTTCCATTGCCGGTCTGTGATGCCCTATGGGTATCCAACTTCCCTCCCTCCAGCCTCTGTATCAGTTTCCTTATTTCCACCAACCCCTTCCTCCCACCTAGGTTGCTTAGTAGCTCAAATTTATTGTAACACTCTATGCCAGCCTCCATCAAGTAACCCAAGTTTCCCCCGACTGCCCCTCTAAACTGCCCCTCTTCCTCCCCTCTTGCTCTGTTCTCCTTAGGAGCTCCCTTCCCACAGTCTGCTCTTCTAGGCTTCTCCACAACAGCCCCTCCTGACTCTTCTGTTTACCTGTACATTTTCCTCTTAGCATCAACATCCCTATCTAAGCATCCTCTGTCCCTAATATCCCCCCTCCTGCTTGCTGTAACATAACATCCTGTAATTTCTAAGCATTGCCCCAGCCTCCCCTCAGCCCCACCCTTCTGCTGCCCATATCCACACCTCTTATCCTTGGACACCCCCCCAACTCCCCCAGCTTACTCCTTAACCAATGTACTTCACTCCTGATACAAGATAGCTGTCTACAGAGTAGATAGCCTCTCTCTCTCTCTCTCTCTCCAGGCCCAATTGAGAATTATTGCCACCCCACAGCCTGTGCAGCCTACAACCCTTCCAAAGATGCCTGCCATGGTGGAATATGGCCAGCCTGCTTATCCCTCTCTGTTTATAATGGCACACACCCCTTTTATCAGTCCCTTTCCCCTTGAATACAGTCTCTCTCTATACTGACTGCAGTTATTTACAAACCCAATTTCAACCCCACCAATAAAGTTCCCAAGTCTCACAAACACATACAGTCCAGTGTGTGTCCAGTCCTACTAACAGTGTGTGTATGCAGACATCAGGTACCATATGTTGTCACAGGCCCAACAGTTCCCGTTGCTTCAAATTTCAGTCACAAACAGAAAGGCACAGCCCTTCAATCCCAACCCCCAGTGGCTTTTCAATATTTAAGAAGGCCTACAAAACAGGGTGGGTGGGAGGGCTCCACCACCACCAGGCAAACATCACATTTAAATTTCTCCCTAATTATCACTGCCAAACAAGTGTTCCCAAGCCCCAATAGTTACAATATCACAGCCCAAGTAACAGTTCTAACTCAAAGTAGTAATTTTTAACACACAGAACTAATTTCAAATATAAAACTATTCACATATTTCAGTTAAAACAGAAGATAAAACCAAACCTCTGTCCTGAACAGCCTCCTGCTTCTGTTCCCAAGTGGACAATGAAAGAGAAGAGGATTCTTGTAATTTCCCCTTCCCCTAACACCAGGTAAACATCACATTTAAATGTCACCCTAATTATCACTGCCAAACAAGTGTTTCCAAGTCCCAATAGTTACAATATCACAACCCAAGTAACAGTTCTAACTCAAAGTAGTAATTTTTAACACACAGAACTAATTTCAAATACAAAACTATTCTTGAATAATTAATTGTAATTTTTACATGTATACAAAATAGAAGGTCCATTTTATAGGCACAATAAGACATTCTGGGGATGTGCATTAGATACTTCTAATGCATAGTATGGGGCTGAAGTCACTTGGCCAGTGGCCTCATGCTCACTAGATCCTCAGCTATGTGTTAGAGGTGTGTAATGTACATCCCATCATGTCTTATTGCTTACATATAAATTAATGATCCTGGGAAGGTCAATCTCCTAATCTTAGACTGGCATCTTAAGAATGCTAATGACAGATCTAAGAATGAGTTCCTGCTCACTTTCATGGACTCCTTCCTAGAAAAGCTTATCCAACAAAGAACTATGTATGAAGCCACCCCTGGCCTTGTTCTCAGCAGTGAAGATGGGTCATCTCTAGTTCAAACATCAAGAAACTGCTAGGAAGCAGTGACCACAACTGGCTCAACTTTTCCGTTGTGACAGGGAAGACTAGCCAGTTTCATCCAACTGCTTCTGAAACTTCAGAAAGGCAGACATTTCCAAGATGAAGGACCTGCTGCCCAAGGGTCAGGAGCTGCTGCATAAGGCTGGTAGTGCAGAGAATATGCAGGGTTTGTTGAATTAAGGGTGTTTATAACTATTGTCTTCAAAATGAACTGTTAATCAGAACATACTGTGAGAGGAACTTAAGTGTAAACATCACAAATGACATAAAAGAAACAAATTCCTTTATATTTACCATAATTTCCTTTTCTGTTAGATCCAACATTGTTGATGGGTACTTCGTATATATAGGGTAATGTGCACCCCTACTAGGGGAAATGGCATAGCCCAAGGTTGCAAACCTGCATAGAATCCTGGGCACATGAACATTCTGAATAGCAAAGACTCCTTTCCATTCACATTTGTCCTCACCGTGCCTGTAGTTATATATAAGCAACTATTGAATGGAGGAGAGGTGTGAGTTCTTTAGTAGAGGTCTCATATATCCTTCGATACCAGTGGGTTAATTCATAGTGATTTGTTTGATAAACTCCACAATTTCCAACCTCATAAGAGGCCTCTCATGCTTCTTCCTATGGTCTCAGGGAGTTCAAATAGTTGAACCTGTCACAAACCCACTCAGCAGGTCAGGCCCTCTGATCCCACAGTGTCAACCTCTGAGCACAGTATTGTGAACAGTTAACAGAACAGAGTAATCCTCCTGTCTGTTTGTGGGTTCGAGTCACCTTTAGTCTCAAGTTCTGGAGGGATTCAAACTGTGAACTTTATGCTAGCGTACCCAAATGTACAGGCTCAGACAATTCTGCTCTTCGGGGAATGCCAGATATCTTTCACCTAAGGGCACCTAACCAGGTATCCAAAATGAACCCTAAAAACTCTATGAAAGACCTTAGGAAAATTCTTACCTTTTCCCAGTTTGGTATTACCATTAAGCTTATGAACAGTGTCAACTTTAACCATATGTACTTCACATGTAAAAGAAAGAATTTCGAAGGCACACCAGGCAGTTTCTTTAAATACAGATTTACTTATAAATGGATAAACAACCATTTGTCAATGCCAAATGTTGGCTTGCTGCCATTGACAGTGCAGGAGTTTGAGAGATGCAGCATATGAATGGCAGTCAAGTATTGAACTGATGCCAACCCACCCCCACCCTGCAGAGAGTGACAGGCATTAGGGTGTCCCTTTGTGTGTTTGGTGGTGCAGTGTGGGAAAACATGCTGGGCAGGATGTGAAAAATGACAACTGCACAGTTCATAAGGAGGTGTAAAAAAATGCCAGTGTTGAAAATGTGGCATACAAATATACGAAATTTGCAGAGTTACAAGGGTGCGTGGGAAATATGCAATGCATGCTTGCAACACTGCCATTTTATGGGCGTTAGGCACCAAATTTTCAACATAGGCATTTTAGCACCTCTGCTCATGTACAGTGTCACTGTTATTTCCTCAAAGTGTCCCAAGAAGTGATTTCGCACGGCGACCACGCTATTCATCGCCAGAAGTGCGAAAACACATTTTGGGCAGGATATGTGAAATGATGGTTGTACTGTTCAGCAAGAGGTGTGGTAAAATGGCAATGGTGACAATCCAGTGTGAAAATATCACAAATGCACGACGGTACGAGCATGCATGCAATCTGCCAATGCACGCTCATAACACAGTCATTTTATGGAGTATCAGCACCAAATTTTCAACATAGGCATTTTAGGACCTCTGCTCATGAACTGTGTCACTGTCATTTTCATAATGTGGCCCAAACACTGATTTCCCACAGCGACTGTGCTATTGTGCACCGGAAGTGCGGAAACACATTTCGGGCAGGATGTGGAAATTGACAGCTGTACTGATCACAAGGAGGTGTACAAAAATGCCAATGCTGAAAATCCGGCATTAAAATATTGCAAATGCACGAAGTTACGAGCCTGCGTAGCAACTGTGCAATGCACGCTCGTAAAACAGGCATTTGTTGGAATTTTTCCACCAAATTTGGAACATAGGCTTTTTGAGAGGCCACCTCATGAACACTGGCACTGTCATTTTGTTAATGAGTCCCAAAAGGTGATTTCACACAGTGACTGCTAAATCACCTTTTGAGGCCGATTAACGCCATGACAGTGATAGAATTCATGAGGCGGGGCCCCCAAAACTCCATGTTGAAAATTTGGTGCCAGAATTCCAAGAAATACCTGAGATATGCAGCAAAGTTGGAAAAACCCTTTTCATTCTATTATACATCTTACCGGCATTTCCTCAGTTTGCGGTCGGCTTTGAAGAGTGCAGACGTGTTCCCGGTCCACGGAAGATCATCACACTGGACTCTGGAGGTAGAGTATGGGGTGCGGGGGTAAGGGAGGCAGGAGTGCACAGTGGGTGGAGTGCGGGTGGGGAGGGCATCGAGACTACAAGGGGCCGGTTTCATTTTACAGAGTAAAAGAAAACCATCAGCGGGACAATTTCATTATGCAGAATTGGCATGCTGGGTGGGCTCCCAGCATCACCTAACTGTTTTTGGGGATGTCACTAGCCAATGGGGATTGGGCACCCTCGTCGGCACACAACACGGAGAGAGTAATGCTGGCGGGGATTGGGCACCCCGTCGGCAAACAAAGAAAGTGGAAATGACCAGAAGTTGGGCACCCCCTCAGCATTCAACATTTGGGGGGGTATACCGACAGGGAGTGGGCTCCCCCGTCAGCACACAAACACAGGGGGGGGTTACCGACAGGGTGATTGGGCACCCCTGATGTCGGCAGATGTGAGGCGGCCACCCACTCGCCAACCATGCTCATAATGGCGGCGAGCACGGCAAGCAAAGGACCGCTGCGTATGACAAGCTTTGCTCAGATTGCAGAGGACCTTTGCTTAGATGTGCTCGCCCCATTACGTATGCATGGTGTGGCGCCGGCATGCTGGCTGATTGGGGAATGAGGGACACACCTACTGATGCATGCCCTGCATTCGCCCAACAGCGGCCGCTCCCCCCAAACCTCAAGACTACCGCAGATGCTGCTTGCGCAAGCACGCAAGCCAACATAAAAATACGTAAAATGTAAACACAGAACCATATATCACAAAGCATACAATCACTTAAAAGAACAATGTTAAAATACAGACATAAACTCCTACCACACTACAATTAGACTTGTCTATCTAATGTACCATTACCTTCTTACAGTGCTTATAGTTAGATGATGTTGTTTCAGAGTCCAACAGGAATGTGTCTAAAGATCAGCCACAGAATAGTTTAAAACTGTCTTTGAACCTGCCTCTTCCATGATGTCACCTAGCTCCTCCTTGTTAAATATAAAAAATATATAATACACACAGGATGTCCCATCACTCAGGAGGTATATTAAATAAGGCGACATCAGCAAAAGAAGTCATTTCCCAATATGACTCTTTGATCTTGAGTCCTTCCTTTGATCTAGTGTGGTTTCCTGCTTTTCAAAGACATCACAGGACTTTTACAACTCTGCAGTTTTCTCACCTAGATGTCATATAGCTTCTTTTAGCACCAGTTGAAATTAACTGTCCTCTCTCTGAAGATGTCATAAAATGGATATTTTAGTTCCTGGCTTCAAAGCAACACTGATCATAAACAAGGCTATAAAATGTGACTTCTTGGAAGTTAATCATATTACAGAGCTCTGCTGTTTAACATATATCCTGTCATTTTAACTGAAACCTGGGGGGGGGGAGGTCATCCCAGGAGCACAGGATGTCTCATGACAGACAATCACACTCTACATTTTTTTATATTACAAAAATTATAGAGCAATCAGAACTAGCTGGCCAAGCGTCACAATCCTCCCTCCCTACCTAGACTGAACTTGGGGGCTCTATCCCCTGCATGGGATGAGTTTCTCAAATCAGTTCACTCCTCATAGATGCATGATAAGCCATCGCTGTTCTGATTTGTCACTCCAGCCCTATGTAGGATTGTCATGTCGTACCCAAGACTCTATCTTAACAGTCTACCATTAGTTTTTCCCATTTGCGTCGGCCAAACCAGGGGGTTGTGGTCAGTTTGTACCACAAAATGCTGCCCATGTAAGAATGGCTCTAGCTTATTTAGGGCCCACATTATGGCAAGACACTCTTTTTTCACAGTAGAGTATGCCCGCTCCCTGGGAAGTAACTTTTTACTCAGGTACACTACCTGGTGATCTTTCCCTTGGTTGGATGTCTCACTCAGTACTGCCTCAATACCCACGTCTGAAGCATCAGTCTGAACTATAAAGGGTTTGCTATAGTCAGGCTTGTCAATACAGGAGCACTACACAGTGCCTCATTCAGTCTGGTAAAGGCTTCTTCACAGGCTGGTCCCCAGGTAATTTTCTTTGGCATCCTTTTCTTTACCAGGTCAGATAGGGGAGCAGCCAGGGCACTGTAATTGGGTACAAATTTCCTATAGTACCCTGCTGTCCCTAAAAAACTCCAGACCTGCTTCTGTGTTTCTGGTCTGGGCCATGCCTGGATCACCTCAATTTTCATTTGGTTAGGACAGAGTAGTCCCCGGCCTACCACATGCCTGAGGTATGCCACTTCTCCCATGGCCACCTGACACTTCTCAGCTTTAACAGTGAGCCCGGCCCTCTGTATCCTGCCCAGCACTTCCCCAAGGTGGGACAGGTGTTCCTCCCAGCTGGCACTAAAGATGGAAATGTCATCCAGGTACACCACGGCATACTCCTCAGCACCATTTAACACCTGGTTCACCAACCTTTCAAAAGTGGCCAAGGCATTCTTCATTCTGAAAGGCATTACTTTAAATTCAAATAAGCCTATCGGAGTGATGAAGGCCAACCTCTCCCTAGCTCTGTCTGTTAACTCTAACTGCCAATACCCCTTGGTCAGGTCAATGGTTGGAAGGTAGGTCACCCCTCCCAACTTGTCCAGGAGTTCATCTGTCCGGGGCATTGGGTGGGTGTCTGACATTGTGACTGCATTCAGTCCATGATAGTCCACACAGAAATGAGTAGAGCCATCTGGCTTGGGTACAAGGACTACGGGTGAGGCCCAGGGGTTGTGGGATCTCTGGGTTACCCCTAAATCCAGCATCTTCTCCACTTCCTTCCTAATGTCCTTTTGGACAGCCTCTGACACCCAATATGCTGTCCTCTGTATGGGCGTCTGTGTCCCTGTCTCCACATCATGCGTTGCTAAGGGGGTTAGTCCAGGCTTGGTGCTAAACAATGGGGCAAAGTCTGCTCAAACCTCCCTTACTTCCTGGATCTTGTCTGGGGCCAGCTGGGGAGACAATTTTACTGCCTCTACAGAGAACTCCCGCTTGCTTTCTTCCAGCAAGTCCAGAAGAGGGGCTCCTTTGTCTGTCCCCTCCCCAGGACTACACACTGCAAACACCATGTCAACCCTATTAGCATATGGCTACATCATGTTGATATGATACATCCTTTCTGTCTGTCTTCGGTCAGGTAACTCTATAATATAGTTCATGTCATTTACTATCCTAGCTACTTTGTACGGTCCTGCCCACTCAGCCTGCAGCTTGTCTTTCCGGATCAGAATAAGGACCATGACTTCCTGACCAGCATGTATGAGTGAGCTCTGGCTCTGCGGTCTTACCACACTTTTTGTTTCTGTTGGGCAGCTGCCAGGTTGCTCTGGGCTGTCCCCATCAGCTCCTTCAGCCTTTCCCTAAACCTAAGGACGAAATCTACTATGAGAGGTCCCTGGGTGGTGTGCTTGCCTTCCCAGTCCTCCCAGATCAAGTCTAGAGACCTACGTATCTGGCATCCATATAAGAGTTTGAAGGGGGAAAATCCTGTCGACTCTTGGAACACCTCCCTGTATGCAAACAACAGACGGGGAAGGTATTTCTCCCAGTCCCTCCCTTGCTGTTCAGCAAATGTCCGGAGCATTGACTTCAGGGTACCATTAAATCTTTCCACAAGTCCATTGGCTTGTGGGTGATACAGTGTCAAGCATCTCTGCAACACCTCACGCTTTTCCAACAAACATTTCATCAGGTCCGACATGAAGGAACCCCCTTGATCGATGATAACCTCCTGTGGAAATCCAACACAGGAGAAAATCCCAAGTAAGGCATCTGCCACTTTGTCTGTCCTCAGTGAGGATAGGGCAACTGCCTCAGGGTACTGGGTGGCATAATCCACCACAGTCAGGATGAATCTCTTCCCTGAGGAGCTGGGGGCATTTAAAGGCCCCACAATATCCATTCCCACCCTCTGGAATGGCTCCTCCACTATGGACAATGGAATCAGGGTTGCTTGGGTTTTCTTGCCCACCTTCCCTATTTCTTGGCACCGGTGACAAGACCTGTGATACTCCTTCACCTGCTGGGTGAAGTTGGGCCAATACAAAATTCTGGGCCAACCGCTGCATAGTGAGCATGATTCCCAAAGGACCAGACAAGGGAATATCATGTGCAATCTTGAGCAACTGCTCACAATACTCCTGGGGAATGACAAACTGCCTGCCTATCACCCCTCCCTCTATCTACACAGCCTGAGTATACATCAATCCATTTTCCCAATAAACCTTATGCTTGCCATCACCTCCTTGTGCTCTGTCAGAGTCTGCCCAAGCCCTCAGCTTCTCTAGACTAGTGTCACTTTTCTGAGCAGCTGCAAACTCCTTACACATTCCCAAGGTATGGGACAGGTCTCCTTCAGTCTGTAAACTAGGGTCCCTAGCACTAGTGTCAGGGCACTCAGGATCACTGTCATTCCTAACCCTCTGACAATGGGTCACCCCTCCCTCTTCGGAGTAACCCTCTGTAGCTGTGTAGTTAACTGCTAGTGGGGACATTTCTACCCCCTTGTCATTAGTCTCCATATCAGGAGACACAGGCTGGGTAACCAACCTCCCAGTGGTTTCCATAATGGCTTCTGTGGGGTTCAGGGAACTACAATTTTCCCTAGCCACTTGGCTACAGGTAACTGCACACACCATCCCCTGTTTGAGATTGTTGCCAAGGATGATGTCCACTGCTAACGTTTTGGCTACAGACACCTGTTGCACAGTTCCCCTGTTTCACTCCAGTCTAGGAGAACACTAGTGAGTGGCAATGTGGTCTCCTCATCAGTTAACCCTTGCACAGTCACAAATTCATTGGATATAAGCTGACCAGGCTCTATCAGATCCCCCTTTATCAATGTCAGGGATGCCCCTGTGTCCGTTAACCCTTGTGTTTGTACACCATTCACCATGAATGAGTGCATGTGTTCCCTCAAGTTCACAGGCATGCTTCCAGGGACACACAAACAATCAACTTCCTTCCTAGCACCACCTTGCTTAGTGCTCATCCTTTTGGGAAATGTCTGGCAATATGCCCAGTTTCTTTCCACAACCAACATTCATTTCTTTTCTCAGAGAAATCTTTTCTCTCAAACCTGAGATTAACTGGTTTTGGTGGAGGCAGTGAGGGGTTTTAGCTTCCCTGAAGGTGCACTTTTCCCTTTTTGTGCTACCATACCCACCATATTCGCTTTCAGAGCAGGTCTGCTCTTGGCATAGCGGTCTGAGAGTTCAGCAGCCTCTTGCACTGTTTTAGGATCTCAGTCCTCCAGCCAGGTTTTCAGCTCAGTTGGGCATGCCCCATAAAACTGTTCTAACAGAATAACATTTTCAATTTTATCTACAGAGTTTGCTTCAATTCCTTCCCACCAATGTTTTAAAAACTGATGTTGTTTCATGGCTAGCTGCTCATAGCTCATGTCAGGACTTCTCCTGAGCTTATGGAATTTAGCTCTGTATTATTCAGCAGTTAGATCAAACATTTTTAAAAATGCAGCTTTTAGTTTGCTGTAATCATTACTGTCCTCATTGTCCATTTGACCCAATGCACCCTGAGCTTTCCTGGTAAGTAACGGGGATAGCTGGAAACTCCAGGACTCTCTAGGAATTTTAGCCTGAATACAAACTTTTTCAAAGGAATTTAAAAAGGCATCCATATCCTCCCCTCTTTATTTATTTATTTTTGTTGACCGGGTAAGTGCACTAGACAAATCCTGCCTATTTTCAGGCACGACCCGGGGGAGGGGGATACAGATGAATGCCAACTGACCTTGAACTAGATTAGGCTGTTGGTGGTATTTTTTTTTTAGTGAATGAGGAAAATTTGGCCAGGACACCGGGGAAATTCCCCTACTCTGCTGCTGTATTGTGGCCAGTAGGGGGCCCTGCCATTTGTGTGATGGATCAGTCGATGGTCGAGACTGGAAGAGTGAGGTTGGTGGATGAAGAATCAGTGTAGCTGCTTGGAATGGATATTGCAACTGAAGTATCTGTCTCTGTAGATGCGGCAGCTGGGGAGCACCCAAGGGGTGGCCAGCTTATCGCCTGCAATACCATTTCTAATATAGAGTCGGTAGACATACTTGATTTACACAAAAAAAACAGCGTTTAGAGGAGGAATTGGTTCGAATTAAACAGCAGATGGATGATTCGCTAGCACAGCGAGATGACGACTGTAAAAGGAAACGTTCAGCAGTTTCTCCGCTATTGGACAACTCTTTGGGTCCTTTGAAGGTGTTGGCAACTGTAGAGCATGGTAATCCACTTCCAGACCAGGAAGAAAGGCCCCCACAACGTGACTGGAGCGAGGGTGATGACACCGGCTGGTCGCCGGAAAAAGTGCTCCTCTCAGCCGGATGGACGTCCCCTACACAAGGAGTCTGGCAGCCAGACCCGGTTTGTTTACTGGTAAGATCAACAAATCCATTGCCTTTCTCTCCTATGATGGATTCAGGAGGGACATTTGCTGTTTCAGGTAATGTTGCCTCTGGGGTTTCGGAAACACAACAGGGGTTGGGGTAACTTTGGATTCTTCACAATCTGATCAGAGGACTGTTTCATCAGGGGAACCGGAGGTGTCTGTTGAGGACCCCCCCCAACTTATGCAAGCCACTTCCATAAAACTATTGATTTGGCGAAATGTAGAAATGCGGTAAGGTTGAGATATGTGGGACAGAAGGAGTCGACACCTGATTGTTTTCATGTGGGGAAAATCTTGCTTAAACAGTCCATGGGGTTTTCCCCTTCAGAGGTTTATGCCTTAATCCATGCACCAGGAGAAAGTACTTTTGATGTTAGTTTTCATACTCCAGCTTTGCTGGAGAAATTCTGGTGTAGACTTTCAAATTTAAAAACTAACCCTTTATGGGTAGATTTTCTGGTGATACTCTTGACTAAACAACCTTTTAGGGTAATTACTATTCTTTTCCACAATGTGGGGGTTAATATAACTGATGTGGTATACTGGTTAGAAAAACGATGTACTATTCAAGGAAATCCTTCCCCAATTTTGAATGATGAAGGTTTTTGGACTGGGGGTTGGAAGTTTAGGATTAAATTACATCAAACGGAGCAGGATGTTATTCATTTGCCTAATTGTTTTTTCATAGGTCGGGATAAGGGGTTTCTGTTTTATCCTGGGCAGCCTAGGATGTGCTTTAAATGTGGATCCACAAGACACATTAGTACTACATGTGAGGTATTGAAATGTACTATTGTGGGTAATTAGGCCATGTTAGTGCACATTGTTTTCAAGACCCCAAATGTAACCTTTGTGAGGAGGTGGGTCATGTGTTTACTGATTGTCCTTGGGCAGCCAGGAACACAGAAAATGCTGACTTTGGAGTTCAGGATTATTATATTATAGAGGCTATTACCCCCACTGTGTTTTCTGGGCCTCAACCTCCTGGTTAAAGACATATGCTGCAGATACCTGACTGTGGACCTCTCCCCCCCATTTTGGTTGTTGAAACAGAGGACATTTTAGCAGAGTCCGCTGCACAGGACAAGTTGGGGGGACCATTATTTCATCAGATTCTTTACCTAGTTCCCAAGATTTTTGTTGTGGTTCGTCCAAAGAGGGGGAAGGGTGCTAGGCCAAAGGGTTTGAAAAAAACATCTGAACCTTTGGAAGAGACGAATACTTATGAGGTATTGCAAGATGTTTCCTCAGATCAGGAGACAGAACATATTGAAGTGGCAGGAAGTCTGCTCTTGGGAGGGGATTTATTGGATCCTGGTGGACCGCGGGTTAGTATCCCCGGGCCAAAAACTAGTGGTAGGATTACCCAGGCCTCTAGTAAAATAAAGTGAGGTGTTTTTTTTTTCACTTTTTTGACTTATGATTGATCTTCGTTATCAGTTTCACATCGCATCTTTAAATGTAAATAGTATCCAGTCCGAACATAAAAGACTGGTTACATATGGGCTTTTTTTACAATCTGATTTAGATTGTATATTTTTTCAAGACGTCCGTCTGCATTCTCCAGGTCTTTTGGAGGTGGCCTCTGTGGGCTGGTTGTGGGAGGATAGCTACTGGTCACAGGGGTCTGAACAGTGTTCAGGGGTAGGGATTTGTTTTTTTTCTCCGGTAAAAATAATTAGGCATTTAGAAATTTTGGAAGGGAGGGTTCTCATGTTAGATATTGTTTGGAAAAATTTACCTATGAGATTAATAAACATATATGCACCCCAATTAAAATATGAAAGGGTACGGCTTTTTCGCACAATACAACCTTTTTTGTTTACTAGTATGCCGGTTATTTTTGGAGGGGATTTTAATTGCTCTTTCCCTCAGAGTGGAAGTAATATATTTGTGAAAAACAATATTGTGATGTCTCTTGTTTGTTGAAACTCATTTCTGAAGTAGATCTCATTGATGTGTTTGGGTCTGGTAATATAGGAGCTTCCCACACATATGCTTGTGGCCCTCGCACATCGCGGATTGATTATTTCTTTATTTCTGCTGGTTTTAGCATTCCTAAGGCCATAGTTAGTGATGTGGCAACTTCTGATCATCGTATGTTAGATTTGATAGTAGGAAATCTACCTGAACAAAGGCAGGGTCCAGGGTTCTGGATGTTAAATATTTCCTTGTTAGATTTACCCATGGTACAAGTAGGGTTTCAATATATCATGAGAGCTAGGAAATCTGTGTTTTTCCTTTATGAGGATAAAAATCAGTGGTGGGAAGATTCAAAACATGATTTTTGTTCTTATTTCCAGTCAGTGGGGAGGCTTAATGGTTCTTTTAAAAAACACACTTTGAGGCAACTTAGAGCACAGCTTTGGATTTTGGTGGCCCAATACTATGAAGAGGGTAAAGGTGATTTGGGTAATATTAAGATTCTTAAAAATAAACTATCAGTTTTCCAAAAAGAACTGATGCAGGGGGTGATAAAACAGCAACGGTACCGGGTTTTTGGAAAAAAGTCTGATACTGTTCCTTTTGACACCCTGGCTCAGGTTCAGGAACAGAGAATTATGGAGGCCTTGCAGCTCCCTAATGGTATGAAGGTCACAGACAACCCAGCTATATTGAATGAAATTGGGAGGTATTTTTCCAAAATTTTTACAAGTACTGATTTGTCAAAAGCTGCAATATCAGACTGGTTGAAGGGATGTGACCTCCCTCATATTTCTGAGGAGTGTGGTCGAAATTTAGTTTCTCCTATCACTGCTGCAGAACTTAAGCAAGTTGTTTGGACCCTTTCTAAAGGAACGTCCCCAGGGTCTGATGGCCTATCACATGCCATTTATAAAGTAATATGGGAATTACTAGGGGATGAACTTGTGGTAGTGTTAAATGATGCTCTTAGTACAGGAGTTTTACCACCAAGTATGTATGAAGGAGTTTTAGTTCTCTTATTCAAGGATGGAAATAAAGAAGATTTAAAAAATTGGAGACCAATCACTTTGTTAAATACCGATAGTAAAATCTTGATGAAGGTATTAGGAATAGATTGGTGAATACGTTAATTATATAATTCACCCCACACAGTTTAGTGGGGTACCCTCACGTAAGATACAGGATGCCCTGATTCTTATTAGAGAAATTCTGCATAAATGAACTACTCAGGAATTATTAGGACATTTAGTTAGTATAGATCAATCTAAAGCTTTTGATAGGGTTGAATATACCTGTCTGTGGGCAGTTTTTTCTAAATATGGGTTCCCAGATAAGTTTATTTCATGGTTGCAAATATGCTATAAACACATTTGTTTATTTCCTAGTATGAATGGATGGATAAGAGGTAAGGTTTTAGTCAATAGAGGGGTGAGGCAGGGTTGTCCTCTAAGTCCTCTCCTTTATTTGTTGTCTCTGGACCCATTATTATACAGATTGAATAAACAGGACAATATAATGGGTCTCTCCGTGAGTAGTATAGATTTACAGATTAAAACTATTACTTATGCAGATGATTTGTGTTTAATATTGGCAGATAAATAATCAGCCTTTTTGGCTCAAGATGAGTTGAGAGTGTTTTCAGAAGTAACTGGTTCTGTAATCAACTACCAGAAATGTAGTATTTTATCCATTGGTTGTGAGGGTACAGTATGGCATTTTCCAGTAGTGACCTCCTATATTCGAATTTTGGGTATTTTTTTTGGTAGTCCTGATCCCCAGTTTTATAATTGGGAAGAGAAAATTCGTATTGCACAAGGTTTGGTAACAAAATGGAATTCTTGGCGTATGTCTAAACGTAAAAGGATATATATGATAAAATCACATTTGTTACCATTGTTTCAATTTTTGTCGGCAGTATTTCCTATCCCAAAAATACTGGGAACTTCAGTGTACAGTGTGTTTTTCCAGTGTCTTTGGGGTAGTCGCCTAAACCCTATAAAAAGAGGGATTACCTACTTACCTATCACCCAGGGAGGCTTGGGAATGATTAATCCAATAATTTTTTTTTCATGTTACCTTTCTTTTTCACAATATTGTCCCATTGGCTCATAATGAGCTTAGATTATGGTGCCCCTGGGTTATGGATGAGTTTGGATCCCTATTAACACAGTGGGCCTCTTCAGGCTCCCTTTCTAAACAGGTGAACATTTTCTTTTTAGCTAATTGTTGGAAGGATGTGGTGGGTAAACTCAAACTCTGGGAATTGCCTTATCGCTATCTGACTACTGGCACTCGGAAAATGGTATATGACTGGCTGTTGCTAACCTGGTTCCATGAGGAACCCTGGTTTATGATACTTCCCTCAGCTAATATTCAAATTATGACAAGTTTTCTTCATTGTCCCCGAATTCCAACATTCATGTGGGATTTTATATGGCTTTGCACCCACCAAAAATTGGGGTAAAAGGGATCATGAAGCATAAGGGTGTAGTGGAACGAATGTGTCCTAGAATTGATACGTGTAGTGGGGTGGTTGAGACTATGCAGCATTTGTTTATAGACTGTCCCTATGTGGTTGAATTTTGGACTTCTTTTCATAAATATTGGGTCTCTGGGTCTTTTCAGAGGGAGGATGCGGATGCGTGGGTTAGGAACATTTTACCAGCTGCATGGGTCCAGTTTGACTCTGGGATGTTATTGTTATTTATGGGACATGTTAAGTTTCAATTATGGCAAGCCCGCTGTGCATTATCTTTAAGACAGCAGGTATTGTCTAGTGCTTATGTGTTTTCGATGGTTCAGAAAGAGATTTCTAGATGGAGAGACTATGAGCACAATACGGCCTCTCCTGATCTTTATAAATTATGGTGGAGACATATGTCTTGGCTGGATACTGGGTGAACATGATACTTTCTTTGTACCTGATAGTTAATTATTTTCTTTCTATAATTTTTTAAATAAGAATAGGATATTGGTCATTTTTTTTGTATATAATACTTTTTTCATTTCTGTTTCATAACAATTTATATAATTTTGTCCGATCTCCATTCTGTAGTTTTATGGTGTGCATTTGTTTCCAGTTAGTATTTTTGTATTAGACAGCCATTTCTGATATGTATGATTGTAATACTTATTTATTTTGTTATGATTTGTAATTTTTTTTCTTCCTTTTTGCGAGGTACTACTGTTTTTTGTATTACTTTGCTTTTGTTCCCTGGGAAAAAATGTTTTCCCTCCTTTTTAGTGAGGGGGAGGTTCAGCTTTCCATTTTGGGATTTTAAAAATGAAAGTTTGTATTGTATGCTTGATAACATGCTTATTTTTTGTTTATTTTAAGTTTGTCTTATGATTTTGTGTGCAGTAACACTATTAGGTATGTATTTATTTCCTTTATTTTGTGGAAAAATAATTTTTCCCCTACTTTTTTTGTGGGGGGGTTTCCTTTCTGTCATGGGATTAGATTTGAGTTTCACTTCTGTATTAGACAAACCCTTTTGATATGTCTGATTGTAATACTCATTTTCTTTTGTTATGATTTGTACTTTTCTTTTGTGTGAGGCAACACTGTTTTGTATTGATTTGTTTTGTTATTCAAATAAAAAATTCCCCTACTCATTTCAATAAGTGCCATGGGATCTTTAACATCCACCTGAACTACCACCAATCCAGGCAGATGGGACCTCGGTTTAACGTCTCATCTGAAAGATGGCACCTCAGAAGTGCAGCGCCCCTCACATGCTGCACTACAGTGTCTTTACTGGGATATTAATCCAAGTGCCAGATGTGGGAACTGAACCCACAGCCCTCTGATCTCCTGGCCTCAGAGGCAAGTGTGCTACCTACTGAGCCACTGACACTTAAATTCAGCTATCAATTTGGAATTCAATTTGCAACCCAGTCCTGTAGTTTCAGTTACACCCAAGCCACTTACCTGCTCTGGTGCAGGTGGTTGGAGTCATAGCTTCTCCAGTTCATGTCGCCTCTGGCACTCACGCTCCTCACAGTCTGCCTTTCGCTGTTCCCGGTCAGCTTCTCGCTGTTCATGCTCCTCTTCTGCTCTGCGGCTTGCTGTTCTTGCGCCCTCTTCTCCTGGAACTCCAGCTCCATTCTGTGCAACTCAATTTGCAGTCTGAGTACTTCTGGCTCCAGAATGCTGGTGATGTTCCTCTGCAGCTGTGGCCCTTCACTGGCACTTTCCCTGCTGTCATCCTCATTGAATCTGGACACTGCACTGGCCACTAGCCCTTCCACACTCAAGGTTTGGTCTTTTACAGTCACAGTCAGTGACTCGATGCTCTGAGTATCTGCTACCATCAGGGAATCCATGAGGTTCTGCTTGGCAGCTCTCACCTCGAACAGGACTCCTCTGTCCCTGCACAACTGCCTCAAGTAGTCTACAGTGTGCCCGCTGTAGTTGGAAGCCATCTTCTTCCCTAACTATGGCTACTCTAACTTGCACTTTAGAAAAAAAATAAAACCGGTAGGAACTTGACTGCAAGCCAAATGATATACCGTAGTTCTGTTTCCTTTTTTTAAAACTAAATCACTGCCTTTCTTTTTTTTGGAAGTGAGCAGTACAGTATCAGGCTGACACACTGAACAATATAAAGCTTGTGTTTACCAAATGTATGCACATCACTGCCAACCAATCTGTCACAAACCCACTCAGCAGGTCAGGGCCTCTGCCATTGGGACCCACCTGGAGGGATGGAGGTTTGTTCAAGCCTGATGGCCTGCATCCATCCTGGAGGGGAATCCAAGCACTCAATGATAAGTTTATATGCTACATTGACAAGCATTTAAACTAGCAAAGGGGGGTGGCAGGCCAGCAAGGAGGGTACCTACTTGCTCACCCCCCACAGCTAGCAGTGGAATCAGTGAACCAGAGGAGTGGCTATCTCTACAAAGCAGTGTACAAAAGATGGAGATTAGCACCCAAGAGGTGGATAGGCAGAAAAGGGGCAAAATTCAGCAGAAGGGCAGACAGCAGGAGAACCAGGGATAAAGAACAACCAAGGAAGGGGCTGGAGTAGAACAGCAAAACAGTCTAGGGAGGTCAAATCATGGAAGCCATGTGTGCAAATGCCAGGAGCCTTAGCAACAAGATGGAAGATCTGGAGGCTGTCATGGTACAGTCAGACCTGGACATTGTGGCCATCACTGAAACCTGGTGTAATGATAACCACAACTGGGAGATGGCCATACCTGGCTACAACATATTCAGAAGAGACAGGGCAGGCAGGAAGGGAGGAGGAGTGGCACTGTATGTGAAAAATGACATAAGGGCCACAGAGATCCAGGAGGAACAAAATGGGGGAGAGATACTGTGGGTTAAGCTGGAAAGGAAAGTGGGGCCGCCCATCCACACAGGTGTGGTCTATAGACCACCAGCCCAGGAGGAAGAAACAGATAGGGAGCTGATGCTAGCCATCCAAAGGATGGCAGACAAGCGTGAGGTAGTACTTGTTGGAGACTTCAATATTCCAGACATGGACTGGAGCATCCCAGCAGCAGCAGCATCAACTAGGAGCAGATTTATCCTGGACTCCCTTCAGGGTGCCTTCCTCAAGCAACTGGTCATGGAACCAACTCAGCAGAAGGCAATACTGGACCTTGTGCTCACAAACAGGGACAGTGTGATGGGGGTAACAGTGGGAGAGCACCTGGGGAACAGTGACCACCGGTAATTGTGGTTTGAAAGCACAGAAAGAACAGAACCAAACCACACAAAAACACGTATCCTGGATTTTAGGGGGGCAGACTTTGGGAAAATGGGGAGATACTTGAAAGAGGCATTAAGGGGAATGGGGAAGGAATCAGGGGTTGAGGAACAGTGGGCAGTATTTAAAATGGGGATTACAAGAGCAACAGAATTATGCATTAAGCAGGTTAGCAAGAGGAAAAGGAAGGAGACCATTATGGTTTTCCAAAGAGGTAGCAAAGAAAGTGAAAGCCAAAAAGATTGCATTCAGGCAATACAAAAGACACAGGCAGAAGGGATAGGGAGAAGTACCAGGAGAAGCAAAGGAGGCAGGGAGGTCAGTAAGGGAAGCCAAAGCTCAGACAGAAGAACACATTGCAAAATCAGTGGGTAGAGGGGACAAAACCTTTACAGGTACATAAGTGAAAAAAGAAAGGCAAAGGGAGGGATAGTGAGACTGAAGGGGGAGGATGGGGGCCGCATGGAGGATGACAACAGTAAAGTTGACATATTAAACAGGTATTTCTGCTCAGTCTTTACTGAGGAAGAGGAGGGTAAGGAGTCTGAAGGGAGTACAAGGGGTGAGAATGGTGCAGAAATGGACACAAGTCCCTTTACATGAGAAAGGGTCCTGAAGGAACTGGAAGTAATAAGAGTTGATAAAGCAATGGGGCCAGATGGGGTGCACCCCAGGGTCCTTAAAGAACTAAGAGAGGTGGTGGCTGAACCTCTGGCTATTCTGTTTAGCCGATCACTGGAAACAGGGGAGGCACCCAAAGACTGGAGGACAGCAGATGTAGTCCCCTTATACAAAAGTGGGAACAAAGAGGAAGCGGGGAACTACAGACCAGTCAGCCTCACCTCAGTAGTGGGGAAGATCATGGAAGCAATACTAAAGGAGAGATTGGTGGAACATCTGGTTGTCAATGGACTACAGGACCCAAGGCAGCATAGTTTCACCAGTGGGAGGTGATGTCAGACCAACCTCGTTGAATTTTTTGACTGGGTGACTAGGGAGGTGGATCAGAGGAGGGCAGTGGACATGGCCTATCTGGACTTCAGCAAGGCCTTTGACACTGTGCCACATAGAAGACTATTACACAAACTAGGGAATATGGGTGTGGGCAGGACAGTAGTGTGGTGGGTAGATAACTGGCTGGGTGGCAGGACACAGAGGGTGGTGGTAAATGGCTGTCACTACACAGAGGGAAGAGTGACCAGTGGGGTAGCACAGGGATCAGTGCTGGGACCAGTCCTATTCAACATCTTCATCAGTGACATTGCACAAGACCTACAAGGCAGAATTTCACTGTTCGCTGATGACACAAAGCTCTGTAACAGAGTAGACACACCAGAGGGTGTTGACAGAATGAGAAGGGACCTGCAGAAACTTGAAGAATGGTCAGGGGTTTGGCAGTTGAAATTCAATGCAAAGAAGTGCAAGATAATGCATGTGGGGCACAAAAACCCTGGTACAATATATCAGTTGGGGGGTGAGGATATAGCATGCACCAAGCAGGAAAGGTATCTTGGGGTTATCATCCCTGATGACCTCAAGGTAGGGAAACAGTGTGACAAGGCAGCAGGTAAAGCAAATAGGATGCTGGGATGCATAGGCAGGGGCATCACCAGCAGGAAAAGGGAGGTCATAATTCCACTACACAAGACACTAGTGAGGCCCCACCTGGAGTACAGTGTGCAGTTTTGGAGACCTTACCTACGTAAGGACATGGACAGGGTAGAGAAGGTTCAGAGGAGGGCAACAAAGATGGTGCATGGATTGCATCACAAGTCCTATGAGGACAGGTTGAAGGGACTGAACATGTACTCCCTGGAGGAGAGGAGGGAGAGACCGGATATGATAGAGACATACAAGTATCTTACAGGGAGGAACAGGGTGCAAGAATACACTATTTTTAAGCAAAAAAGATGTTCCAGGACTAGAGGGCATGGGACGAAGTTGGAGGGAGGATGATTCAGAGGAAATGTGAGGAAGAATTTCTTCACAGAACGGGTGGTGGACAAATGGAACACCCTGCCAGAGGAAGTGGTGGGGGCTGAAATAATCACAGGATTTAAGAATGCATGGGATAGACATAAAGGAATTCAGGAGGTCAGGGGTAAGGGGCAACAGACTTCTAGGAAAACATAAACTGAACTTACAAGCTCAACTGGGCAGACTGGGTGGGCCATAGGCCCTTATCTGCTGACACTGCCTATGTATCTATGTATCTATGCTCCCACAATGCCAACCTCCGAGTGCAGTATTGAGAACAGTTAACATAACAGGGTAACCCTCCTGTCTGTTTGTGGGTCTGAATCACCTTTGGTCTCAAGTTCTGGAGGGATTCAAACTGTGACCCTTATGCTAGCGTGCCCAAATGTATAGGCTCAGATAATTCTGCTCTTTTGGGGAATGCCAGATATCTTTCACCTAAGGGCACCTAGCCAGGTATCCAAAATGTACCCTAAAAACTCAATGAAACACCTTAGGAATATTCTTACCTTTTCCCAGTTTGGTATTACCATTAAGCTCATGAACAGTGTCAACTTTAACCATCTGTATTTCACATGTAAAAGAAAGAATTTCAAAGGCACACCAGACAGTCTCTTTAAATATAGATTTACTTAAAAATGGATAAAAAATATGTAAAATGTAAACACAGAACCATATGTCACAAAGCATACAATCACTTAAAAGAACAAGGTTAAAGTACAGACATAAACTCATACCACATTACAATTAGACTTGTCTGTCTAATGTATTATTACCTTCTCACAGTGCTTATAGTTAGATATTGTTATTTCAGAGTCCAACAGGAATGTGTCTAAAGATCAGCCACAGAATAGTTTAAAACTGTCTTTGAACCTGCCTCTTCAATGATGTCACCTAGCTCCTCCTTGTTAAATATAAAAAAAAAAAATATAACATGCACAGGATGTCCCATCACTCAGGAGGTGTATTAAATAAGGTGACATCAGCAGAAAGTCATTTCCCAATATGACTCTTTGATCTTGAGTCTTTCCTTTGATCTAGTGTGGTTTCCTGCTTTTCAAAAAGACATCACAGGACTTTTACAACTCTGCAGTTTTCTCACCTAGATGTCATATAGCTTCTTTTAGCACCAATTGAAATTAACTGTCCTTCCTCTGAAGATGTCATAAAATGGATATTTTAGTTCCTGTCTTCAAAGCAGCACAGATCATAAACAAGGCTATAAAATGTGACTTCTTGGAAGTTAATCACATTACAGAGCTCTGCTGTTAACATATATCCTGTCATTTTAACTGAAACCTGGGGGGGGGGGGTCATCCCAGGATCACAGGATGTCTCATGACAGACAATCATACTCTACATTTTTTTTATATTACAAAAATCATAGAGCAATCAGAACCAGCTGGTCAAGCATCACAGAACATTGTCCAGGAATTCCTAGATTGGAGCTTCATGATTAGCACCCTCCTCTTTGCTGTAGAGTTTCTCATTTAAAATCCAAAATTATTTCATGATTTTTTGGGGTCTGACCACAAAACCCTGCTGATTCCTTCCTGCCTTCACACAGTGGATATACAGTACCTGACAGACTGTTGCTTCCTTAAAGGACTGACTGGCTTTTTTCCTGTGCTCATAGTAGACCTGGTTTATAAAACAAAGCTATGTTACAACTTTCCTTTTTTTATGTATTAAAAGCTTTATTAGATTTTCCATAAAAACTAAAATACAAGCACATCAAAATGGAGCATAGAAGATGTACAATGCGCATTAGTAATAAAGTGAAAGAAAAACTGTACTGCTCATAAAAACAAGGGAAAGATAATAATGAAGTCCCCTCTCCTTAACCTGCCCCCCCACTCCCCAACAATCAAGAATTGAACTAAAGGAACAAAATCACTTCTGAGACCCTATAGTAACATTAAGGTACAGACACTACCTAGATATGAACTTAGGTAATCAAGTGTATATTATCAGAAATAGAGTTGTAAAAAACAAACTGAACTAATTTAAATTAAATTAAATTAAATTTTAGGAGCTAGAGATATTGAAAATTAATAATTTAATCAACTAACTTACCCCATTTAAAGGCAAAATCCTCTAAATTATATTCATACTGGCAATCAGTCTTTCAGATCTTAAGTAAAAGAGTATCTTGGTTCTCCATTCTAACAGGGAAGGGGTTTGATGGTCTTTCCAATGATTTAATATTACTTTTTTAGCTGTTAAGGCAATCATTAGAATATTATGTGTCTTACCAGGAAAAGGGATACTAGTCAAATCTGCAGTCAGGCAAACCTATGGAGTGAAATAATTGCCCAAGCCAAGCTTATCGCCTATTTTATTCTTGATTTCAGACCAAAATGAGGTAATCAGAGAGCAGTCCCAAAAGATATGGGAAAAAGAACATTCCTCTGAACCACATTGAAAGCTAGCCTTCAAAGATAATAGGCCATATTTGTACAGTTTTAATGGAGAATAGTAGGCATTTTGGAGGATTTGGGTTTGACGCAGTTTTAGTTTGCCATTAGAAATATACTTATGTAAATCTTTCCATATTAGTGAATGTTTCTTTGTTTCTATATTAGTGACCAATCCAAATTTGAATAACTCTGAATATCAGTCCAGTATTTAGATATTACTGGTATTGAAAGAGACCATCTGAATAGAAAATATTGGTATAATTTTGAAATAGTATGAGATTTTTTAATGATTAGCATAATATTTTCTATTAATGGTCTATCATCGTGCCAGGGCAACATTCCAGAATGAGATGTAAGGATCAATTTTAAGGTAAACAGTTTATAGGAGTAGCCTTTACCTATACCTAATTTCAGTCTTATTTCATCAAAAGTCATAAGCCTTCCTTTATTAGGTCATTCACTGGGCAATTGTTTCACTATACAAATCAATTTGTATCAAGTGGCTTATTTCCTAATTGGAAATTACTGTTATATAATAATGGCTGACTAATGTCCCTTAATAAAGGAATCTGAATAAAGCTGGTTAGCTGATCAAGAGATCTGAATGAAATCCCGATAGTTGTATTTTTAAGTTTATTAGGAAAGGATTTAAATGACAGAAAATAAGTAACCTCAAGAGAAATATTGTTTTTTTGCAACATACCTCTATCAATATTCACCCAGATAGGACAATACCTAACTGAGGCATTGTTTGAAAGGGACCAACTAGATAACTTATTTAAGTGGCTAACCAAATAGTATAGAAAAAAGTCTGGTAACTTGAAGCCTCCTTGATATTTGGTAAGGGTAAGTTTGTCATATGCTATTCTGGGAGGTTTATTAAGCCAACTGAAGTTAGAAATCATTGAATGGAATTTATTGAACCAAGACTGAGGTAAAAAAAAATATTCAGTGTATTCAAAGGATAAAAAAGTCTGGGAAAGACAATAATTTTGACTGTATTTACTCTACCTAACAACGATAAAGGTAATTTCTTCCACCTTTCAAAATCAAGTTTAGTGGATGTTAATACAATAAAAATGTTCAGGTCGACCACCTGTATCTGATTTTGAGACAGAAACAGCCCAAATTATTTTAAATGATTTAGAAGTTCTGCTATTTAGAGGTGAGACTGATGATTTAACTGTGTTACTTTTATAATCTGAGAACAAACTGAACCTTTTGAATGGCATTTAAGATAGGGAGTGAAATATCCAGGTGGGTAACATATAACAGTACATCATCAGTGAAGGCTGACAGGATTAAAGGGAATGGTCCTATTTTTATATCTTTGATATTTGGATTATGTTTAAGAAAATAAAGTAAAGGTTCTAAATAAAAATTAAATAGAATTGGGGAGAGGGGGAACCCTGTCTAGTCCCATAGTGTAACTCAATAATAGAAAGAAAAAAATACCATTAATATAAAGCCTAGCTGAAGGCAGAGAATATAATGCTCTTAACCAATTAACAAATTTAGAGGGGAAGTCAGATTTAGACTGAGTTTTAAACAAAAAGGGAATATTAACCCTATCATAAGCTATCTCCGCATCCAGGAAGACCAGGACCGCTGGGGTCCTGACCTCCCTAGATGCAGAGAAAATATGAGACAATTTCCTAATGTGATCAGATGTGGATTTTTCTGACAAAAAAAAAAACACATGTTCATGTGAGATTAATGAATCCCAAGCAACTTTAATTCTATTAGCTAAGATTTTTGCTAGAATGTTTTCTCCATTAATTAAGGAAATGGGTCTATAGTTAGCCATGTTGTCATTAGACTTTCCAGGTTTGGGGATTAAAATTATAACTGCTTCTAAAAGTGTATAATCAGAAATCCCCTTGTATAAAATATAGTTGAAGAAAATCAATACAACTGGGACCAAAACATATTTTAATACTTTATAAAAGTTCGGAGAAAGTCCATCTCAACCTGGAGACTTGTCCAGCTTCAAAGAATGTATTACTTCCAAAATTTCAAAACTGGTGATGGTGCAATCAAATTTGTTGCTGCTTGACTAGTTAAGGTAAGGCCATCAAATAAGCTTAAATAGTTACTATAGTCATTTATTTATTTATTTAGTTTTTGTTGACTGGGTAAGTGCACTAGACAAATCCTGCCTATTTTCAGGCACGACCCGGGGGAGGGAGATACAGATGAATTTGATGGCAGAATATCAGTATTTGGGTTGTAAAGATGAATATTAAAAAATAATTCAAATTCAGCAACAATGTCTTCAGAATAAGTTTTAACGGAACCATCCCTGTCAGATTTAATAGAAAAGATATACAGTATCTATTAAACTCAATATTCTTCAGTCTTTGTACTAGAAGTTTTGCCAGTTTCTTCCCTTAATCAAAGTATGTAGCCTTTGTTTTCAAAATATAATACTCAACTTTCTCCCTTGATAATTCAGTATGCATGTTTCTCAGGTTTGCAACTTAATTAAGTCTTGATCTTTCAGAGAAGTAATACCCTTAGCTTCTAGAGTTTGTATAGTTTCTAAGGTGTCATTACATTGAACAGACCGCTGTTTTTTTTTGCGTTTAGAAGCTAGTCTTATAAAATGACCTCTTATAAAACATTTGAATGAAGCCCAGATAACATGTATCTTGCTTAATGAATCAGAAATGGTTGCCAGAAATAGCTTATTTATTTCTTAATATAATCAATTATGTAACTGTCTTTTAATAATTGGTTGATTGGTCTCCATAATTTAGGTTTAAATTTGTTAGAGAGTGTCAGATTGTTTTTTTTTTCTGATTTATTCTTTTATGGGCCCATCCTATTGCCAGGCATCTGCCCGGTCACGGACCTTGTTGGCTGCAGCTCCCCCACATTATCCACCCTCCCAGCACCCCCTGGATTGCTCTTCAAGGTGGAGTCATGGCACCCGCCCCAAGGTGCAATGAACGATGGGATAGGGTGGGAGTCGGCCTGGGGGAGCAGATTTCAGCCGGGGGTGGGCTTCATAGATGCAGTAGAAAGGCTGTTTTTTCCCTGTTTTTGGAGGGCTGGAACATGCAATGATGCCAGAGTCCATCCCGCCCCGTTTGATCCCTGCTGGCGCCATCTGCTGTGGAACTTCTGGCCTTTGTCAGGGATCCCTGTGCATCAGTGACACCCCACACCCTCCCCCCAGAGAAGGAGAACAGTCCATGGGACACTCAATCCAACTCCCCCCAGCTGGCCCTCCGATGACTAAGGTTCATTCCTGAACTTGGATCACCAGTGTCACGAGTGGAAATCCAACCACTGTGCCAAAGGGCCAGTGACAGTATCAAATTTAAAGTGACCTTTACTAGTGAATGATCAGAAAGCACTCTGGGGGTAATGAGAGAATCTGCTACTTTACGCATTAAAGTCTTGCTGATTACAAAATAATCCAACCAAGAAAAGACTTTATGGGATGAAGAGTAACATGTATACTGTTTCACTGAGGGGTTAAGGGTTCTCCAAGGGTTACACAAATTAAACAGTTCCATAAATTCCAAAAGTGCTTTAACGTTGACTTTGTTCTTAGTTTTAAAATGAGAGGTTCCATCTAAATTTTTGTCAGCTAAAATATTCCAGTCTCCCCACAGAATAAAATCATACTGAGAATAGAAAAGCAAAACTTTTATTAATTCAGCTAGGAAAATGTAGGAAGAATAATTTGGACCATAAATGCTCCCCAGCAGAAATTTATAGTTATTTAAATGACAACCAACTAAAACAAACCTGCCATCAGGATCCTGAATCACACAATTTTTGGTAAATGGTATATTGTTATCTGTCATATTAGCAACTGCTTTACTGTTGTGGACTCTCCAGACCCAAACACATGGGTAAAGCCCATTTTTGATAAAAGGTAACTTCTTTTTGTAGAAGGTGAGTTTCCTGCAAATAAATAATTTGCCCTTGCAAAAGCCTAATACTGTATGTTTCAATAATTGCCATCTCTTAATTTTATCTCTAGCTCCCTTTACATTCTAGGTAACAAAATTAAAATGTGAAGACATGTTCATGTTTATGATCATCACAAGAAAATAAAATAAGCACCCACACAGCACGAGTAACACATGGAAACACTGTTAAATCAGAGTCATAGCATTTTATATATCAAACGTACAAAGAATACAAAAGTGGCTAAAGCAAATCAATTAACGTTTCACCTGGTACTCTACCAGGCTTCTTCAGAATAAAACAGTGCCATAAAAACATACCATTTAAATACAATTTTGAATATGACCATGTGACAAAAATGGACCAATCACCTTAGCAAATAGAACTTAATTCACACATTTAACTGTTTCATGATCAGTCCCACAGATTTCATTTTGCAACATAAATATACTAATCAACATACATAGTCAAATGTACAGGCAATGTCATAATGTGGTGTTTATATTCCACAAAGAATGACATGACCCTATACATAAATACACACTGCTTACATCATGAATACCAGACCAAAGAACTTAAAAAACATGTAAGAGCGGTTGAAAGAGGTGATATGAATTATGTTATTGCAAAACATATACAATTGAATTACCTACAGAAACACATTTTTAAGTTCTTTGGTCTGGAACTAGTTGCAATGGGTCCTAGAGGAGGGGACTTCAACAAAAAAATAGGACAAAGGGAAAGTTTTTGGATTTTCTCTTTGGGAGCACGCTCAGGTAAAGGACTTAATGAAAGTATAGATCTTTCAGCATTTTTGCAAAAATATAAATGCTGAAATAATCAATAGTTTAATGTATATCCCATTATTGATTTAATGACTGTCGCCCCCTATTGACTGTTTATTAGATTTAACCATCCTGTTACCATGTATAATGAGTTTTTAAAATGATGTGCCTGGAAACCATTGTTCTTTGTGCCCATAACCATAATGGTAATTAATATAGAAAGATATTAGAATAATAAAGAAAACATTTTAACATGTCGCTCATATATATATATATATATATATATATATATATATATATATATATGAGAATATGCTTTAGAAATCTATTATGATATGGTTAGTATATGTTAAAGAAAATTTATTTGAGAAAGGGCTTGAACAATTAAGGTTTCCAAGACTGTTTACTTGTATTCACAATGTAAGCAGTGTGTATTTATGTATAGGTCATGTCATTCTTTGTGGAATATAAACTCCACATTATGACATTGCCTGTAAATTTGACTATGTGTGTTGATTAGAATATTTATGTTACAAAATGAAGCCTGTGGGACTGATCATGAATCAGTTAAAGATGTGAATTAAGTTCTATTTGCTAAGGTGATTGGTCCATTTTTGTCACATGGTCATGTTCAAATTTGTATTTAAATGGCATGTTTTTATGGCACTGTTTTATTCTGATGAAGCCTGGCAGAGTACCGGGTGAAACGTTAATTTATTTGCTTTAGCCACTTTTGTATTCTTTGCACGTTTGATATATAAAACACTATGACTCTGATTTAACAGCGTTTCCGTGTGTTACTTGTGCTGTGTGGGTGCTTATTTTATTTTCTCGTGTTTGGTGAACTGGTTTGAATAATAGCACCACACGTTTCCTGGTGCTCCTATTTCTTCAGCTTTATGTTTACAATAATGTATAATTTAAGTACCTTTATAGATCATTCAAAATTGAGTTCTCAGAAACATTAACCAAACCTCCCCCATCTATATAATCCCATCACCATTAAACTGCTAACAACTCTAAAACAGAATAAACTATTCCCGGGTACCAAATACCCAACCTTTTAATCTAAACTATATAGTGAGGCTCAGCTCTGCAGCCTGCAGCCCTTTGAATCACCTTAAATTAATACTGTTTTTAATTTTCTTTGATGAAGTACCTAAAGAAAAGAAATGCACATGATTTGACCTGACAATTGTTTCAATTTAAAATTTTAACCTGTATAACCAATTAGAACAAATTTCTTGTCCGAACTGAGACAGCACTGATAAACAGCTAGAGTAAGGGGGCAAATTATAAGTAACTAACCAGCAAAACTATAACTATGTCTTGATCCCCCATTTATAAAATATTTTAGCTTAAAGGTAATAGGAAACAGTTTTTACATGACTAGATGCCCTCCAGTTGTTCTTTTATTGGCTGCCCAGTATTCTGATATGTTTTTGACCTTTTTATGTTCAATTAATAATCTTAGTGTGTTGCCTTTTTAACTACCCTGAATCCCTCTCTGCTCAGCAGTTGCTGCTCTCTGTTTTCATACTGCCTGAACATTCTATGGCATCACACACTCCCGTTTCAGGCCATTCATTATAAATAGCATGGAATGGGAGTTACTGATATCATAGAATGTCTTAGAAATATGAAAATCAAATGCAGTAGCTGGTGAGGAGAGTGGAACTCTATGTAAATCTGATGACACCCTAAAGCTAGGTTATTTATTTATCAAAAAATCATCAAAGTATATTGGAATACATAGCTGGCATGAAAAGGAAGATGGAAGAGCAGTTAAATATGTAAAAATCATTTCCTATCTCCTTTAAGATGTATGACGTTTTATTAATTAAACACTTGTTTTAAAAGAACTATATCTAATATTGCCTTAACAAAGAATTCCATACAATTGAACAATGTTAGGCATTTGCAGTATATGAAAAAAGGAATTTAAAGGAAATTAGAATTCTACTATACTAAAAGAAGTAAAATATTTCTTTAAGAGAGCCTTGTCTTTCTAATGTAAATCTGGACTTGCATTTAAAGAATTGTTATCATTAACACAATAAAATATATAACTTCTATTCTGCTCATTAAATCTGTGAGCTTTACACATAGTTTCAGTGCTTCTCTACGTCTATTAAAATTATATAGTGTGCTCTCAATGAGCCAAAGACAAACAGAAAATATATAACTAAGGCCCTCATGATCTAAAGTATTATTACAACCAAAATCGGTAGGTCCCAACTGACAAATGATTATACTAATTAATAAAGCCATAGTATCAGATCCTCGTTTCCAAAAATATCTCCATTAGTACTGAACTATAATGAGCAAAAAGTGAACAAATACAAGAGAGCTCAAATTGTAAGCAAAATAACCGGCTAGATTCCTCAAATTTAACATATTAACACAAGTGTATAAAATGCTTTTAGGTGAATGATAAGTCAAGACTAAGTGTTTGAGAAAATAATCTTGCATTCGATAACAGTATTCACGGATCACCCTGGTGTCTAATAAACCCAGTTTTAATAAAGCAACTGCTGACAGAAGGGCATTCGATCAAATGAAAGGGATTAAAAACATAATGCATTGTCTCTGTAATAGGAAGGGTAAATCCTGCAGAATAAATATACTGTTCGACTGAGCTCAATCCTGCCCCTGAACTTAAGATTTGTCAGTTAGGAAACTTTCTTCCACAGACTGAAACGTTCCAAAAATGTTAGAGATTTGAAAGAGCTTATAAATCACCCTTCAAAACTTATGTTCACTTTCAGCAAATCTGTCCCACGTAGAAACATAGAAACATAGACTTTGACTGCAGATAAGGACCACTTGGCCCACCCAGTCTGCCCATTTTCCTTCCTATTGGATAAGCTGCAGATTCTAGTTAACCAACAGCCTACTTCCTGCAACCCCCCACTATAATTGCCTTATGTCTGTCCCATGCATGTTTGAATTCTCCCACTGTTTTAGACCCCACAACCTCTCCAGGAAGGCAGTTCCATGTGTCCACCACTCTCTGTGTGAAAAGAATTTCCTCACATTACCCTGAGCCGTCCCTTCTAACTTTAAATTGTGCCCCTTGTTCTTATACATCTCTTTTCTGAAAGATGCTACCCTCCTGGACTTTGTTGATTCCCTTGAGGTACTTAAAAGTTTCTATCATGTCTCCCGTCCCTCCTTTCATCAAGGGTATACATATTAAGCTCTCTCAGTCGCTCTTCATATGGTTTTTGATGTAGACCTTGCACCATTTTAGTTGCCCTCCTCTGGACTGCTTCCATCCTGTCTATGTCCTTGCATAGATGAGGTCTCCAAAACTGCACGCAGTACTCCAGATGGGGTCTCACCAACTGTCTGTACAGAGGGATAACCACTTCCATTTTTCTACCTGTGATGCCCCTCCCTATGCATCCTAGTATCCCCCTGGCTCTCCTTACTGACTTCTCATATTACTTACCCACCTTTAGGTCATCTGATATGACTACACCCAGATGCCTTTCCATTATTGTTGTCGTTAGTACCTCCCCTACTATTGTGTACTCTTCTCCTGGATTTTTATTTCCCAGGTGCATTACTTTGCACTTCTTTGCATTGAATCTAAGTTGCCATATGTCTGAATATTCCTCCAACCTTGCCAAGTCCCTTCTCATCCTTTCTACCCCCACCTTGTGTATCAACTCTGTTACAGATCTTTGTGTCATCTGCAAAGAGGCATACCTTTCCTTCCAGACCCTCTGCAATGTCACCTATAAAGACGTTAAAGAGGACTGGACCCAGTACTGAGCCCTGAGGTACTCCACTAGTAACCCACCTTTCTTCAGAATGTGTTCCATTCACTATTCTATTACCTTCTGTGTCCTGTTGTGCAGCCAGTTTGCTACCCAGGCTACCACCCTGGGACCCACTTCCAGGCTGGCTAACTTGATTATTAATCTTTTGTGTGGGACTGTGCCAATTGCCTTGCTAAAGTCTAGGTAGGCCATATCCACAGCCCCTCCTTGGTCTATTACTTTGGTCACCCAGTCAAAGAAATTGATTAGATTCATCTGACATGACCTTCCTGCTGTGAATCCCTGCTGCTTTGGGTCCTGTGCCCCGCTGGCCTCTAGGTATTGAACAATTCTTTCTTTCAGAAGTGATTCCATCATTTTCCCCACCACTGAGGTCAAACTAACAGGTCTGTAGTTTCCTGCTTCTGCCTTGCTCCCACTTTTGTGAAGGGGAATCACATCCGCCCTCCTCCATTCCTCAGGTACCACCCCATCTTCCCATGATTTGTTAAAAAGTGTGGTTAGTGGTGTCACTAGGTCCTCCCTTAGCTCTTTTAGGATTCTAGGGGGAATCCCGTCAGGCCCCATTGCTTTGTCCACCTTGAGTTTTAGGAGTTCTTTCAGGACTTTTTCTTCTGTAAATGGACTGGCAAACCCCACTACCCAGAGTGCTTTTGCTGTTTGGTTTAGGTAACTCCTCCTCTTTTTCTTTTTGAATACTGAGCAAAAGTATTCATTCAGTATCTCTGCTTTTTCACTGTCTCCCTCTGTCCACCTCCCCTCTCCTTCATTAATCTTCACTATCCCTCCCTTAACCTTTCTATGCTCCATAATGTACCTATAAAAGGTTTTATCCCCCTTCTTAACTGAGTTGGCTATCTTTTCCTCGGTTTGGGCCTTTGCTTTTCTGACTGCCTTCCCCACATAAAAGGTTTGTCTCCATATAAATTTTAGTAACTATACTGCTCAAAATCCATAGCTATAAGATTGCAGGTTAAAAGGGAGGTGATCATTAACTCTATAGCTAGCTTGTCGGAGAGAGGGAGTTTAGAAGTGTTAGTTAAATGAATAAACAGTCAAGTCTCATTCAGTCTAAAACAAAAGGGCCACAATATAATGTGATCCCCTTGGCTGAAAAACATTATAATTCAAGTTTGATGTCTTATAGTCTAAAATTGACCTGAATAGAATGAAAAATTTCTCACAATGTATTCGGTGACAAGGAGTCACAAAAGATGAGAAATCATGGCTGCGCAATTCTCCAGTTCTAGAAAGTTCTTAGCTAAATGAAGGATGGTGAACAGACTATCAACTTCACTAAAATTATAATAGCTGAATTTCAACTGTGAGGAACCCATTTTTAAACCAGTCCAGCGATACTCACAAAATATCCTTAATTAAGTACAATATTATTGTTTAAAACATAACTCCCTCCTGAGTTCACTCCCAGAGACTATCCGAGCGGTAAGAAGACTTCATGGCTTAGTTTGAATTGTCAGTTGCTGCTATAACATCATTGTCTAAACTGGGTAAGAACCAAATGTTGGTATAAAAGTTTAACTTCTGTCTGCTGATTGATCAACGCCTTTGAATATAACATTGTTGATAGTTAATTCAGTCTCTACAATCAAGACAGAGATTGCGCTACACACAGAGTTAGATTCATTTTTTAAATATATTTGGAAAAATAGAACTGAGCTCTTTCTGGGCTTGATCAGGACTTCCGATGTTGTAGTTTACACTGTTATGTTTAAAATTTAACTTTGCAGGAGATAGCATTTTTAATTTTATTTCTGCTACAGTTAGCTTACTCACCATCAGGGTGAAAGCTTGTCTGCAGTTCTCCACTTCTTGTAGCAGATCCTGGGTAACTCTTATTCTGTGGCCATCCCATATCAGACTTTGGCTGGATTTAGCTTTCGTTAAGACATGTTGTCTATCTAAATAGTTTATTATTATTAAATAGTTTATTTTATTATTATGAAAGGTCTAGGCTTTTCTTTCTCTGAGGGCATCAGATTCAAAGACCTGTGTGCTCTTTTTGCAATGTACGACTGGCTGTTTGGAGATGGGCCAGCAATGTTTTCTAAGATAATTTGGGTGAAGTGAATCAAATTATTGCCTTCAGATTTTTTCAGGAATTCCAAAGATAATAAGATTATTCCAGTGACTTCTGCCTTCAAGATTTTAAAGTTTGGATTCTAATTTTTTTATCTTCTGTTTCATTGCAGGAAGTTCGGTATCGATTCTAGCCCTCCAGTCTTCAACCAAAGGAATTATGATTTCAGCATCCCCAACTCTCCTGGTAGGTCTTCTGTTTTACTTCTCAGGTTTTTAATTTCCTCCAAGATAGTTTCAATTGTTTCTTTTATAGGCGAGATTTCTGAAAGAAACCTTTCTTTGGTGAGTGTATTTAAATTAGAAGTTGCATTAGAGGCTTTGGAAGTATTTTGTTTCCACCTCTTGGAACACGTTACTGTGTCCAGCATTGGTGGTAGAGTGTGTTTGGGTGGAGGAGCTCTCATTTCTGCATCAATTTTGTCATTGTAGAAATATAAGGTGGTAATAAAGGTCTTCTCTAGTGGGAAAGTGCCTTTAGGTATCCAAAAGGAAAGACATTTTATTATAAAATTCCAAATTTAAGGTGAGGTGATAGGAGAGCTTCAAAAATGCTGTTAATCTATCTGAGGCATCACATGATCCTTCTATGTTTCAATTTTCCTAAAGGCTAAAGAGTTAAGTTCTTTCTATACCCTCTTAATGTGGGCAGCATGTCTCTTTTGCCTGTCTCATTATGTTCTATTTCAAGAGTTATCAACTCTTCTGAAAGCTTGATCTGTCTCTGTGAGGCTTGTTTTTTTCTTATACGCCCCTTAGACTATCACGTGCCCCAATAGAACAGCTTTTACACAATCCTATATAATCTTTGGGGAGGAATACTGCTCACCATTTTTTTAAACTTTATGCTCGTTTTTTCAGTAAGCAGATAAATAATCCACAATCCTAATACAAAGGAACTAGGAAAACAGTACATAATCTATGTATCCAGTGAATTAGAATATTCATCTACATTTGTCCTTGTTTGCTTTTATGGGGTGGGGGTTGGGGCAAGGAACCTTAGTAAACTTGTCCATAGAATTATACAAAATTGATAACCACATCAGCGGAAAGGTATTGATCCTGTAGGGAGAATACATAAGGCATGGTGTAACTCAAATCAGTTTTTCTATTAACCTGAAAAAATGCTAGTTTAAAACAGGTAAAACATCCCCTACACACACAGACCCCACTTGCAAAAGACAAAGATGAGCTGTTAATATTATTAATCGGTAACAAGCAGTACAACTTTATAGGGGTAAAATATCCCCTAACTAACTGAGAACAGATTGCATTTTTGCCTGAGCAAATGAGATGACCATCACACAGAGTAATCAGAAATGGCTAACATGCCACATGGAGCCAGTCATCCTGCATAATGGCTCCAACTAAAAAAAGGCCCAGGAATTCTCTGATTATCAGTGTCCTGATTATTCAGTCCAATGCTATAACTTTATTCCCCTATCAATGGGGCATACATAAGTATGCCAAAAAAGTCACTCAGACTTGTTCATCTTGTGATATTGGTCACCTGAAAATCCTTGCTCAGCCCTCACTTGACTTGTCATCTCCTGGCCATGCATCAGCTTTAGCCTTTGCTGTGAACTTCTTCACCATGCACTCCAGCTATTGGCCTGCATCTTTTGGATCTGAAAACTGACAGTTCTTGCTGCCATAGGTGATGTGGCACCAGACTGGATGAAGGAATAGGTTACATAGGTTACATAGGTTGTGCAGAGCTTTATTAAGACCGAGGTCCATTATAGCTCGCTGTTAGAGTCAATAGTACCCCATAATGTTATTGGTAACAAAGTGAGCTTCCAGGTATGCCTTAAAGCTGTTCATATTATTGTTAGCCACTACCTCTAATGGAAGCTCATTCCAGATTTAAGTCACCCTGACAAAGAACCACTGCTTCCTTTTCATAGTATTAAATCTTTCTTCTTCTAGCTGTAGGGGGCCGGCTCTGGTGTTGTAAACCTGTTCCCTGTACATAAGGCTCAACTGTTCCCAAAGCTGCAAATCAGTTAGGGCTTTATAAATCAGGCACATATCTCCCTTTTACCACTGGGTGACCAGAACTGGGTGCAGTACTCGACATGTGGGTGCACCAGGGATGTACAGAGAGGAAGCAATACTTCATTTTTCCTACTCTTGATATGCTTATTTATGCAGTATAACATGCTGCTAGAATTTTAATGACCTGGTTACACTGCATCTTGAAACTAAGATCATTACTGATCCTGATGCCCAGGTCTCTTTCATCCTGCACTTTTTTAGTATCAACCCACCCAGTGAGTAGTTTGACAGCCTGTTGTTCTTCCCAAAATGCATCACAGTGCACTTGCCAGTATTAAAGGTCAGTTTCTTTTCATTTGCCCATTGCTCTAAATTCTCTAAGGCTGATTGGAGGGTGCCTACATCCTCTTGATTGTTAACAATGTGACCTATTCTTGTATTGTTGATAAACTTAGATACCCGTACTCCTGCTGTGGTGTTCATTGAGGAGATATAAATGTTGAATAGGCAGGGCCCGAGCACGGACCCCTGTGACACCCCACTGGACACTTTCACCCAGTTTGAATAGGTACCCTTTATACAGACTTTATGACTCCTGTCAGAGAGCCATGCTTCAATCCAATGGGATATTTTCCGATGGACACTATGCTTTATGAATGCATCGACAAGCTCCCCATGTGGGACCTTGTCGAACGCCTTCAAGAAGTCCAAAAAGATAACATCCATTGAATGTCTATTATCCAAGGCTTTACTAGCCTTACCATAAAATTCCAATAGATTGGTCTGGCATGACCTACCCTGTGTAAATCCATGTTGTGTACTATCCATATCCTCGGTTAGGAGGAAAAAGTCTTTTATGTGTTTTTTTTATGATGCCCTTCAAGGTCTTACCAAGGACCGCTGTCAAACTGATTGGTCTGTAATTCCCAACCTCATGTTTGGTTTCCTTTTTGTGGATAGGCACCATGACTGCCTGTCTCCAGGCCAGTAAGAACTCCCCTTCATCAAGAGATTTTTGAAAAATGGCTGTGTCTGGACCTGCTAATGACTCTGCCAGCTCTTTAATAAGTCTTGGATGGAGGCCATCCAGGCCCTGTGCTTTATTCTGATCTAATTTCTGGAGTCTTTCTAACACATCGCATATATCTACTAAAGGGTCTATATCTGGTAATTGATTGAGGTGATTAGTTCTTGGGTATGTTTGTTTATTAAAGACTGAAGAAAAAAAGCAGTTGTATTGTTCAGCCATTTTATGGTTTTCTGTGACCATAATCCCATCAGGGCCTTTGAGGGTTCCTATAGTTTTACTAACCCCCTTCCTGATATTTATGTAAGTGTAGAATGATTTATAATTATTGCAGACTTTACGTGCAAGCTTAAGCTCATGTTTGTGTTTAGCCTGTTCTATGTTTTTTTTTTATTGTTTTAAACATTTTTTGTATGTATCCCAACATTCTCTATTGCCGCTTTTCTTGGCTTTATTATATGCTTTATTTTTTCTTTTTGATTAGTTCATGAACTGATGGTGTCATCAATGGTGGTAAGGTTTTTTTGTCCCATCATATTTATGTACGAATGAGGTGTATGTTTGTACCAGGGTGGTTATTTTATTAATCATAAGTTCCCACATATGATGGAGAGGCTGGTTGTCGAAGTCAGCTGCCCAGTCCCATACTGCCAGTTCACTTCTCATGCTGTCAAAATCAGCCTTGTTATAGTTATATACTATTGTATTCCCTATGTCTTTACCCAGTTTGCCCTTATATCTGAAGCTTACCATAGAGTGGTCACTGGACCCTAGGGATGCTAAGACACTACAGTCATAGATGTTATCAGCTAAGTTACTTAGAACCAAATCAAAGATGTGATTACCCCTAGTATTTGTTGTGACAAACTGGTCCATACCAGCCAGGATGAAAGCTTCTCGGAAGTGCAGCTCTACTGGAGTTTCCATATTTAATGTATCCCAGTTAATCCTGGGGAGGTTAAAATCACCCAGTAGTATAGTATTGTCAGCAGCAGTTATTTTGTTGATGAAATCCAACAGTGATAAGTCGCCCTGTTGTGAAATGGATGGGGACCTGTATACTAGACCTAAATTAATTTTGGCAGTCTGTGGAGGTAATATCTAGACCCATAGAATCTCTACATTTTCCTAATGGGTAGTGTCCATAGATTCTGTAACAATGTTGTCAGCAATATACAAGGCCACTGCTCCCCCTTTTAACTGTGTTATCCGAGATGCCAATAAACATAACAAACATAATAACCTGGTATGTTTTTGTCCCAGGGATCCTCATTTTTCAACCAGGTTTCTGTGATAGCACAAATGTGTATGTTAGACTAACTCAGGGTGTAAAGGAGTTCATCAGCTTTATTATTAAGGCTTCTGGCATTTATTACTAGGAAATTCCAGGCTTGTGGTTCTAAATGCTTGGTCTTTCTGACATTTAGTATGGGGTTCTCCTTATCCCCCCTTGCTTGCAGTTTAAATCAGTATCAATAACTTGACGTAGTCTGTGTGCAAAAATTCACTTCCCCTGTTTATTCAGGTGTAGACCATCCTGTGCAAACAACCTATGGCTCTGGAAATTTTCCCAATGATCAACATAAGTGAAACACTCCCTGTGACACCAACATTTTAGCCAACCATTTAAACCAAGTATATCTCTTGTTTTAGCATGGCTAGTTTGAGGCACTGGTAGTAAACCTGATATAATGGGATCACATCCATTTGCAGAAAAATCCCTTCCCTCTTGCTCGAAATCTCTTTGTATGTCAGTAAGGTTTCTCTTGCCTAAGTCATTTACCCCTACATATATTAAGGTGACTGGTTTTGTGGTGTGGTCCTGTAGACCTGGGAGGAGTTGTCTGATGTCTTTTATTCCAGCCCTTGGTAAAACACTGACTGTGGTGCTGTGGGTATGATGTTTACATATTGAATGGTCAGCATAGCGGAGCATGGAGTCCCCTATGACCAAGACATCACGGGGTTCATTTACATCATTAGGTGTTGGTTTTGTCTTTTTATTACTACCTAGATTGTCTGGATCTTGAACTATTGGATGTTTGGTAACAAGTGATGTCGACACCCCTTGGGCGATTAAAGTTTTGTCACTGCTCAGGTTTACATCAGGTGGTAAGACATTATATCTGTTAGGTGTCAAAATATTGGATGAACCACCTATATTTCTTCTGCCTTTTTTATTGCACGTTTTGTTCACCTTACACCAATTGTAATTATCCACTTCCTCCTCCATTGTGGTTTTGTTATATTTCTTTGGTTCAATTATATTATCTGCCACAGTATCAATAAACTGCTGTAAGGTGCTTATATCCAACTGGACCTGAACCCTGTGTTGGGGTGCAATGATTTCAGCCTGTAACACCTCTAAAAGCACACATTTGTCACACTCAAACCCAAAGGTTTCCTCCCCCCCCTCTGCATACATGCTGAATTTAACACAGAGCTTCATTATTTATTAGTACCTTATAGTGCGAGGTTCTACACAGGTCTATCACATGGCTGAGGCCCAGATCCCAGTTGTCCAAGCTGACACACGCAGATGTGCGTGTCTCTGTGCGTGTCTCCGCATGCGGCGACACACACCCTGCTCACAGCAGGGGTGAGTTAAATGGATCAATTTGGGCCCAGAAGTAGCAAGGTGGGTCACAGATTGCTTGCAATTACAGTTGCAATTTTTTAACATTATTTCTGCACTGTGCATTGGCTACTCATCCGTAGCTAAGGCACAAGATGTAAATAATAGCCCCAAACAATTTAAAATATGTATAGCAGGTTTTGTAGTTCAGCCCTGTAGCTCTAAACTACCCCAGCTCTCTTTCTGCTTCCTGTACAACAGGAGGCAGGGCTCCAAGTAAAAGTGAGGTGTTTACTTCACAGCACAGTTTATATTGCAGAATCAGTATTTCACCCTTGCAGTCCCACAATAACTAGCTACCACTTCAGTGATTTTCTTTCTCTCTCCCACTGGCAGCAGGGATGAGTTAAATGGGTCAATTTGACCTGGAAGTAGCTAGGAATGAGTAAACAATTCCAAGGGCATGGAGGCACTGCTGCACTGCACCCAACTTCTTCCTCCATGCCCTGGTTTGGAAGGAGATGTCAAAGAATAACTTGACATCAGATTCATTAATTAACAAGGGGTAAGCAGGCCTTGCTGTAGTGAGGAGCATGTCCCTTATGTCTGTTCCTGAGGCGCACAGCAAAACAATTCTGGGTTGAGCCACATTTTGAGGTCAGAGAAAGGGATTCACAGGATAAGCTTTTTTTGAGCAGTCCCAGGAAAAGTCCTGAAAGAGAGTGTTAGGGACTCCTGCAGTCATGTTTTGAGGAATCCCAATAAGTCTATGCCTTCTATACCCTTCAGTGCTCCAACAAGCTGGAGATTCCCAGACTGCACCTCTTTCTTGAGGTCCTCAAGCCAGCCACATGATTAGTTTCTAGAGTACGATTAGCAACTGCTGCTTGGGTCATAGTGGATCATTGATTGGTGGCAATTACCACCCCGGTTGGCTCCTCTATGGAGGCATTGTGATTTTATAGTTTTGCCAGTCTTTTTTGTTTTAGAGTCTATTGATTTCATTGACTCTAGCATTGTGAGCCTTGGTGGCTCTGTCAGGGTCCACAGTGCTCGTGTGATGCCAAATCTTGCCAGCAGCTTGAGACTGTTTCTGTGCCCCTTGCTGTTTTGATGGCCACACCATCCTGGTCTTGTTGTCATTTTGAAGCTGGTTGCCACATAAATCTGATTATATTGGTCAGATCATTGTAAAATAAGTATGTCTGGATCTTTACTGCAAAAAGGGGGAGGCAAATGCAGAGCTGTTTTGGAGAGTGCATGTCCTGGATGCTAGCTCTCTAGTGCCCACTCCTGCTTAGTGTTAAATGCAACATACTGTATCTGGCTATGTCCACCCTCATTTTGGAGCATCATATCTTATCATTTAGGTAGTCTGTATGTACACTCCATAAGAGTCTATCTGACCTGTGTCCCAAGAGTAGTGTGAGTTTCAGGGGGCATTGTCTGATATAGAGGTGGGCCCTAAGTGGAGTGCTCCTGGCAGACTACTTCAACCCCCCCACCCAAAAAGATCCTAATGGCAAACAAAGTCCAACCAGCAACCTTCCATTATTTTACTTTAAAGAAGTTACCAAAACAGAGCCCAGAAAATACCTGGAGAAGGTACTGGGGAATTCATGATACAGTGGGGACACCCTGGACCTTAAATTTGGTGCCCTGATCCTCAAAGAAGTCCTGCGCCCCTTGACTTCAATAATTAACCTGTCCCTCTATCTCTCACAATTCCCCTAGTGATGGAAATCTGCTACTGTAACCCCAGTCCACAAAAGTGGGGACCGGGCATCGCACAACAACTACAAACTGATCTCCATACTCCCACCACTTTCCAAAGCACTTGAATGGGTTGTGGCAGATCAGTTTGTGGAGTACCTGAGCATGGACCTACTCCTTTGCCTGGAGCAGCATGGGTTCTGGGTGGGGCATAGCACCATCACTGCTTTGCTGGAATTTAAGGGCTTCATCCACCAGCTTTAGACCAAGGCCAGCTGTTGGGGGCTGCATTTATCGACCTACTTATCAAAAGAATTTGATACGGTGCATCATAAGCTCCTCCTTGAGCAGTTAACTGACACTGTACTATCTCCAGATACAGTTCAATGGTTCAACAGCTATCTCTGCAATCGCACACAGTGGGTCAAGATTGGGGACGTCATCTCTGATAGCAGGCTGGTCCTCTCAGGGGTCCCACAAGGGTCAATCCTGGGCCCCCTAATGTTCAGCATTTTCCTAAACAAACTCCCAGGCTCCTGTTCCAGTTGTATGCTCCTGTATACTGATGACACGATCATTTTCACCAGCAGTCCTTACCCTGAGCCCCTAAAAGTGGACCTCCAACTTGGTTTCTCCACCATCGAAGCTTGGTTTAAAGAACACAGACCAGTACTCAACTATAAAAAAACAAAGACCATGATCTACTCCAGCTCTCTTAGTAAGCATAAAGCCTTCCCCCTGTCTGTTAAGAATGACAGTGGTGACACACTGGATCTCGTACAACACTTTAAGTACCTGAGTATCATAATTGACTCCACCCTGTCCTAGACAATATTGCAAAGGCCATGAATTCCAGAATCAAGATACTCCACCATCACAAACATAGCCTAACAAACGAAGCCCTGAACCTGGCCATCAATAGTTCAATTGTCTCACTCATCGATTATGGCCTGGCCATATATGAGTCGGCAATGGACACTGCCTTCTGCTCATCTCTTTGGCACTAAATAAGGCCTGCCACCTCCACACAGGTGCTGCAAGATACACACAACTGTGAACTCTGTGCTCAGGCAAGTTGGCTCCAACTGAAGAACAGAATTAAATACCAAACCTGCCTACTTGCCAAAAAAGCCTCATTAAATCTGCTGCCACCAGGAGTTCAGAACCTGCTCACACAACACGCGAGTGCTAGGCTGACCAGAAGTTCCAGCAGTCAAATCTTTAGCTAACCTAGATGCCACACTGCATTGGCACAATGTGCGTTCTCCTACCATGCACCCCACTGGATCAACTCTCTACCATCTACAGTCTCCAGAGTAGCAACTATTGGTGCCTTCAAGCATAAGCTTCATCAGCACCTCATTGCTGAGGACAACTGTGACTACTTCATTTACATTTTGCTGCATACAAGCGAAGTCTTCATCAGCACCTCATTATCAAGGACTCCTGTGACTGCATCCACTTACCCTCTTCCCATAGTAATCACCTGCTGCACTTAGACGCACCTATTGACTCAGGGGGCACCTCCCAACCTCAGCACTTCACTGATCCCCACCCTGAACCTGCCTACCCCCCACCCCACATCTCATGGCACATTCCTCCCTCCCTCCCCCCTCTCTCTCCCTCCATTCCTCCACTATGTCACCTTTGTCTGCTACCTTATCTGTGTCTATCTTCTCCAGGGTGTTCAAACTCACAGACACAGGCATACATTGTACAATGCCTCAGCAGTGTCTACTTGTGTAAACTTTTCTGTAACTTACTGTACCACCTCTGTAAATGTAGAAATTATTGTTCTCTGCTATTTTCTGTTCAACTGATGTGGAACTTACTAAAGAGCATCCGCTCACAGGTGTTATCCAAGAACTCAATAAATAAATAAAAATAAATATCTGACAGCATCAGATTGCATGGAGCACAGTCTTAGGGATGTAAAATTGATCTGTTTGGAGTATCTACTATTTGGGAGGAGAAACATTTGGAATTCTTCCCTCTGGGATTAAGTTCCCTCCAAGGGTCTATTGATCCTAACTTGCCCCCTCATGGTTCCCAGGACCCTAGCTACTGCTCTGCCTATGTTTTGTGTCCCTGAGGATCAGTCCAGGTTGGAATTTTCCACCAAATTCCAATTTCCCTCCCCAGTATTATGTCAGTAATATAACCGAGGACAGTTTGAGAAATAGCCTTTTAAAAAATTCTGGTAGGGTGGGTGTTGAGCTGTAGATATTACTATATGTATTGTGGAGTCTCTCTGGGTTAGGGAAGCTATTACTATTCTCCCGTCTCTATCTATAAAAGTAGAGGTTGCCTGCCAGTGGAGCTCCTTCCTAATCACTATTGCTACCCCTGTCTTTTTGCTCCCTGGATGCAGTGCTGCTGTTATCTACACTATCCAACTGTGCCTCAGTTTTACTTGTTTTTGGGGAGACAACCTAGTTTCCCGATGGAGCCCAATAACTCAATAATTATTTCTTAATTCTCTAAGAATTCTGGCATCTTTTACCACAGGACCTAGTCCCTTCACTTTGTAGGTAATAGCAGTTAAAGTTATCATTTTAAACCTTCACAGAAATAAATTGCAAAGTATATATATATATTTAATGGCATCTTAACCTTGAGGGCCCAATTTTCAGTCCTGTTAGAATGATGCAAGGGACTTGCATCAAAAGAGTTTGATGCAAGTGGTGATTTGTGTCACAACTTGCATCAAATAGGATTTTCTAACGTGGCCTGTTTGTTCCAGATATGGCTGCACCCAAGCCCCCTTGTGCCAGGGTTGTAACCAGGAACCCAGTGCTCAAGGTCACAAAGGGGCTTGCACCATGGTGGGGCTGTCATGTCCCCTTTTGTGGTAATTTCAAAGTCCCACCATGGACACAGTTGGGAGCACCACTTAGGCCAGCCAGGAGGTGGTCTAAGTGGTTGCACCATGTGACTGTGGGATGGTGTGAACAGTGTAGCCACCCCCCTTTCCCAACTCTTAGGTAGCTGCCATGGTGGTTTAGTGGGTAAACCTTCTCCCTGATCCCCAGTCTCCACCATGAGTACTATGACATTTGCCCTGTGGTATATCCCTGGTGGTCTAGTGGTCCCCCACCCTCCCAATCCTGACAGACAGTGGTCAACCACCCCACTTCCCCCCACTCTCCCCAATATGTTTCTGCAGCTGGCACATCCCATGACACACCTCCACAGCCAGCTGCAGAATGTGCTTTGCATGTACTGTGCACGGTACAGTAGACAGTGTTCAGTACATGGTCCCTGCAATCACATTCTGTGGCTGGCCATGGTGGTGTGCAGTGGGTTGTGCCAGCCACAGAAACATGATGGGCAGAGTGTGGGAGGGAAGTGGAGTGGTTGACCACAGTCTCTCAGGGTGGGGAGTATGGGGGGCCATTGGAACACGAGGGAGTCTGATCTGCATTTTTTCTTTCTTCTGCCGGGAGATCGAGGATCATGGGGGCACTATATCATGAGGACAAATGTTACGGTACTCTTGGGGGTCACTGGAGATTGTGAGGGTGCATTAGACTATCTATGGATACCAGTTTCACATTCATTCTGTTTGGGTACATTGCAATGGCACCTCACCAGTGCCACATCATATAAGCTGGTGCCCCTCTGTGCACTGACACAACCCACTGCTTTTCTTCCATACCCCTATGCCTCAGGTCCCCTCCTGGCACCATATTTCTTCACACCCCCACCATCCCAGCCCCTCTAGTGTTGCACTGGGTGGTGGTGGTGGGGTGGCCACACACCTGTGCATTTTGTGGTCTGCCGCAAACCTGGGAGTTTGGCGCAGGGACCCTGTAGATTATAAAATCTGGTGCAAGGTCCCTGGTGTAACTGGTGTTTTCTGCAACCCTTAGAGGTACGCAAGCTGTGTCACTCTAAAGGGTTTTTGAAAACTGGAACCTGTAAGTGCACTCTCTGGATACATTCTCCTCAGCACTAAACAAGGATTGAACCTTTGAAGTAGGGGATTATCCTTCTTGCTGTGGCCCTAAATCATTATATGATAACAGCATGTAGTTATTCTTAACTGCAGGAATATATTCATGCTGTTTAGAGATATACAGTATTAGGTAAGGCAAGGCAATTTATTTGTTAGGCACCCATTCAAGGCTCTTGGTGCTGTACAGAATAATAATTCCAAAAAGCTTAAAAACACATTTAAATTTAAAGCAGGTCAGGGCACACGCAGCAATTACAATACACCCCATCCAAATTAGTACTATGCAGTCCCAAATGGCATATTAAACAAATGGGTTTTGAGCAACTCCTTTAAAGATTCCAGAGATGGGACTCCTCTGATATAACCAGGGTGCACGTTCCACATGATAAGCACAGCAATGCTAAACACTCTATCTCCTGAAGAGTTCAAATGGGAACATGGCACCATGAGGATCCATGCCTCAGAGGAACAAAGGGACAGACAGGGCTGTATACGGTGTAAAGGTATTTCAGGTAGCCATGGCCCGAAACATGCAGGACTTTATAGATGAACAAACTTATCTTAAGGCTGATGCGCCACCTCATTAACAGTCAATGTAATTCCCACAAAACCAGCGTAATATACCTAGACAGTGATGTCTCTGCAATCAGCTTAGCTGCTGAGTTCTGCAAGAACTGCAAGTGAATGCACCAGCCCTGCAGATGACCCTAGGCAGGAAGCATTGCAGTAATCCAGTCTGTAGGTGGCAAATGCACTTTCTAGTGTTTCCAAGTCAGAAGCCCCCAGATACAGTTTGTTCAAATTCTGGCAATGTTACAACAGATGACAAATGATACCGTGGACCACAGATGACAACTGATGTTCCCATGTCAATCCACTGTCCACAGTGAGGCCCAGATTTCTTACCCTATCAGCTGCTCATAGTATAATGCCATTTAAAGATGGCAACAAAGCATTGCCACTATTTCATTGCTGCTGCCACATGACCTGGTTTAACCAGTAACACCTCCATCTTTGATGAGTTAAGTCTGAGCCAGTCTGAGGACATCCAGTCTTGGATATCAGCCAGACTCTCATCTAACACCACCACAGCATTAACCCTGCCAGGTGCACATGACAGGTATATCTGGATGTCACCTGCATAGCAATGAAATCCTGTACCACCTGCCATTCTCTTTCAATAGCAACATGTACATGGAAAACAGCATGGGAGCTAAAACTGAATCTTGACACTCTACAGCTGAGGAAAGCAGCCTTCAAGATATTACTGCCTAACACTACCTACTGTACTGTGCTGGATAGGTAGGAGTCAAACCACTGCATCGACATCCCAGCGATTCCTACATAGTGCCTTAACTGGGTCATTAGTCCCTCATGATCCACCATGTTAAATGCCAAGGAAAGATCCACCAGTACCAAGATGGAAAATCAACCACTGTCTCTTACCAGAAGAGCACTGAACACCATTACTAGTACTGTGTCAGTGCAATATTGGGGTCAAAACCCAGACTTGCTTATAGATCTCATAATATTCTAAGCAGTTCTGAAACTATGCCACCACTGCCTTCTCAATTACCCTCCCTTAGAATGGGACATTTGAAACAGGCCTGTCATTTATCAGATCCTCAGGGTCCAATGATGGCTTTTTCAACAGGGGGTTGATTTCACCACTGCCTTTTTCAGTTCAGTGGGGAATACACCTTCCCAAAGTGAACACATGACTATCTCAGTGATTACTGGAACCAGAGCCAAGCAGCAAGTTGAGAGAAAGCAGATAGGCCCCAGGTCCAGTATACAGTATTTAAGTCACAGCCCCAAGACCACTAGGGAGATGTCATTCATTTAGCTAGGCCCAAACTCTGCTCATGGTGGTGAAGTGCTTAAGTCCCCCTCCTTCCCCAAATACTGCCAGTCCATGGCAGGCTGCCTGAGGAAATACCAGATCTGATGTAGGACATCTTGCAAAGGAAACATTTGAAATACAGAAACATAGAATTTGTTGGCAGAAAAGGACCACTTGGCCTATGTAGTCTGCCCAGATGGCCCCTGCCTAGTCTGTCTCTGCAGACCCTAACTGGTCTCTGGCAACCCACTCTCTTCTCTGCCTATTTACGAATATCCCCCCAAGTCTATCCCATGCATTGCTTGAAGTCCCCTGTTGTTTTTCCTCGACTACTTCCACTGGCAGCCTGTTCCAGGCATCCACCACTCTTTCAGTGAAGTAGTACTGCCAATATCCCTTTTAAGCTCCCCCCTCCAGAGTCATTGCATGCCCTCTTGTCCTGGTGCTCATTCTCATTTAAAAGAAACTCCAAGCCTGCACTCTTTTCACCCTTTAGAGTACTTGTACTTCTCTATCATATCTCCTCTTGTTCTCCTCTCTTCGGGGTGCATATGTTGAGATCCCTCAGTCTCTCTTCATAGGGCTTTTGATGCAGCTCATGCATCGGAAAGCCTCCACCCTGTCTATGTCCCTTCTGAGGTGTAGCCTCCAGAACTGGACATAGTTCTCCAGGTGGGCTTCAACAAGTGAGTGATACAGTGGCAACACCACCTCCATCCTTCTGCTGGAGATACCGTTCCATGTGCTTCCCAGCATCCCACTGGCTCTACCCACTGCTTTGTCTTACTGCCCTGCCACTTTGAGGTCATTGGACAGGATAACTCTGAAGTCCCTTTTCTGTTAAGTGACTGTCAGCACCTCCCCTGCTTTACTCAGCTCCTGGGTTTCTATGCTCTAGGTGCATGATTTTGCACTTTTTTTCATTTAACCTAAACTGTCATGCTCTTGATTATTCTTTCAATTTCCCATGGTCCCTATGAAATTCTGTCCACCTCCTGTTGAATGTCCATCCTATTACAAATAGAAGTCTCATATGCAAAATGGCATACCTTTCCCTCCATTTCTTCTGTAATGTCACTTATAAAGACATTGGTCCCAGTACTGAACCCTGCAGCATCCCACTGCTCACTCTCTCCTCATTAGAGTGAGTGCTATTAACCACCACCCTCTATCATCTATCCATTAACCAGTTCCTTACCCAATTCACCACTTTGGATCCCACCCAAAGGCTGCTAAATTTCTTTATCAGTCTCCTGTGTGGCACAGTACAAAGGCTTTGCTAATGTCCAGGTTGGCAACATCCACTGTCCTCCCCGATCTGTTTCCCTAGTCACTCAGTCAAGGAAATCAATCAAATTTGTCTGGCAGGACATCCCATGTGAATCCATGCTGTCTTTGGTCTTGTAGCTCATTGTATTCAAGACACTATACCAATCTTTCCTTTAAAAGGATTTCCATTAATTTCCCCACAACTGATGTGAGACGAACTGGCATGTAGCTGTTAGCCTCCTCCCTGCTGCTCTTATGAAGAAGGACCATGCCTATTCTCTTCCACTCCATCAGAACCATGCCTGTTTCCAGTGAGCTGTTGAATAATGGCATCAGTGGGGAAGCTAGTTCATCCCTGTGCTCCTTTAGTAACACTGGCTGTATCGCATCTGGTTCCATAGCCATGTCTACTTTCAGAGCTCCAAGTCCCTTCAGGACTCTTTCACCTGAAAAGGAACTTGTGCCCATCCCTCCTTTGTTCCTGCTACTCTCTGGTCTGATCTGGTGGTTTGCCCCCCCAACTCACTGTGAAGACTGATCTAAAGTACCTGTTCAGGATTGCTGCTTTATCTTGATCCTCTTCTGCACAGTCTCACCCTGCAGCCCTCCTTATACTCACTTTCTCTCCCCTTGCTTTCCTGTTCTCACATATGTACCTGAAGAAAGTCTTAACCCCTTTAGCTACTCCTTTGGCTGTTCTTTTTTTGCTCTCTCTCTCTCTCTCTGTGCCTTTGCTGTCCTCACTGCCTTACCCACTTCTCTCTGTTTTATTTGGTATTCTTCCCTGTCTTCCTCCCTCTGCATTTCCTCATACCTCCTGAATGCCACCCTTTTTTTCCCTCACCGCCTTGGGCACTTTTCTAAAGTACCATAACAGCCTATTTTTACTTTTACTTTTACTCACTTCCTTCATGCAGAGGTTTGTTGTCTTGATTATGCCATCCCTTATTTTCACCCACTGTGCACCTACCCCTTTCTGGTGATCCCCCCCCCAAGACATTTTCTGAGTTTATCTCCCATTTCTTTAAAATCTGCCCTCCTAAAGTCCAGGACTATTGTTCTCATGTGGTTTGCTTCTGTTCCTATCTTAATGTTAAATCACACTGTACTGTGATCACTCATACCTAGGAGACTCATTGTGATGCTTGCAATGCCATGCCGGTTTGTAAGAAACAGGTATAACACTGTCCATCCCTAGTGGGTTCCTTAACTAGCTGCCTGAGAAAACTCCAATGTACAGAATCAAGAGTGGCCCTACCCCATGCTGAAGCTGCAGTTGGAAAGCTCCAATCCAGATCTGGCTGACTGAAGTCCCCAAATAGTAGCACTTCTTATTTTCCATCCTGATGATGGCTTCCCCACATTCATTATCCAACTCTTCTTCCTGTGTTGAAGGTCTGTATACCACCCTGTAAGAATAGCAGCCCCAGTACCCAGTAGCTGTCTCTAGGATGACCCACAGCACCTCCAGCCCTTATGTTTCCTCTGGCTGCCCCTGCAGTTACATGTCCTTGAATTCCTCCCTCTAATATAGCACAACCCCTCCTCCTCTCTTCCCTTCCCTGTCTCTCCTGAACATAGATTAGCCCATTATGACCATGTCCCAGCTGTGGGTGTTAATGCAACACAACTCCAGGCTAATATCCACCATGAGAGCCTCCAGGTCTGAAATTTTATTTCCCAGAGTCCCTGCATTGGTGTACATAGCTCTCCATGTCTTACTCCCTCCCTGCCTGCTTCCAAGTTTCCCCTTCTTCCTGCTTCTGCTGTACCCTGAAGCTTTCCCTGAACCCCCTCTTCCCTTGTTAAATTCTCCCCTACCTGTCTCCTTTTCTTCTTTTTTCTTGCTTTCCTGATTTATAACCCACTTGTACTCTACCTTGTCCCCACCCTGTCTTCTTGCATCCTTGCTCTGGGGGAACTTACTCACTTGGCCGCTCGTTCCCTGTTGCTTCATCATTGGGGAGAATTGTTGCCTCCCTTGCCCCCCCAGCTAATGTAAATACTCATCCAAGTAGCATTTAAACCTCCCATTAAGGGCTGTTGCCTGCCTCCTGGAAAGATGCAGGCCATTGCTCCAATTGAGGCCAATATCCTCCCAGGATAGCCTCCAGTAATCAGTGTGGCAGAAGGCCTCCTCCATGCACTATTCTTTAAACCAATTGTTAGAAGCCCTTTTGTTTTATTGAACTCTTCACATTTCTCTGCAGTAAAAAGTCTTCTAGACTGAAGACAGAGAAGATTTAACAATCTGTCCACAGTGCTGAAGAGATGAGTCAGTCAGTTCTTCCCTTTAGTGATCATGTGTGACAATAACATAGAGAAGTGTGTATGAGTAATTATACACTACAAGGCAGCTGTGTGATCTAGAGGTTTACATGGTAACCAAAGACCTCAATAGTGCAGCATGAGAGGTCTGTTACCATGGAAACCTCATGATCGTTCAGCTGCCTTGTCTGTGTATGATTACTCATACACAATCTTATATAGTGTATGGCAATCATACTATCACTACTGTGTCCCATCTAAGGTAAGAAACTAACTTACTATGGCATGGTTTCTTAACCACTGTTCACTTCCTAGCCACCTGGATAGGCCTGGTGGTCCTTATCGTCTGACAGTATCTATGTATCTATGTACCTCTTACCAACATGGCCTGCTTCATCACACATGCGCAATGATGTTCAGTCTTGTGCTGTACTAGTGACATACTCAGTGCAGCACAACAGGATTGTGAGGCACTCAGTGCAGCAGAACAGTGCTGTTCCAAGCATGGATTTCCACGCTGAACAACATTCTACTATACACTCTATTGTCTTTTTCAGTGCAATTGCCCACTGAAATTCACCATAGGGAGCATTCAGCATCAATTTCTCCTCCACTTATGTGGACCTCCACCAGGAATGCTCTACAAATGGTATTAAAAAGGAACTGTCATCTTCAGGTTTTCTTAATGTCTAAAAGTCCATGAAAAGCTAATCTGAGTGAGCCATTGTGTTTATCTGTGAGTCTTTGCAGTCCAGAGTTATTCATATGTAAATCAACCTGTAATTAAGGGTGGGGGCAGCCATGTGTTTTAGGCTCCTGATAGGCAATGATGTCACAGAGGGACTTGGCCCTGCTTTGACTGTAGATAATCCAACAGATTAAAAAGGAAATTGTCTATTTTATTAAGATCTCCTTTCTTCATGCATGTCCCTGTGGTCTCTGAAAGAAGAAAGGAGATCACATCTGACCTGGTTTGCTTAGGGAACAGGGTGGGCATAAGGCCTGACAACCCCACCACTGATTCACCAAAAATATAAAGACCCACAACTCTAATGTTTTTCTTTTTTTGCTGCTTTGTGTGAAGGGGGAGTTAGGACTGGAAACCATAATGCCACATTTCCCTACTTTCATGGCATTAACTTGAACCCTAACTGGTTCATTAATGATGTTTCTTGCAAAGAATGTCCTTCCTTTTTGAGACTGTGGAATCGTATCCTCATTAATGCAGATGCACAGGGTCCAGGGGAAAGGGGGAAGACTCCATCTGCCTGTACAAGTGCAGGGTCTTTGTGTGCCTGAGTTCCATGCACTGATGGATGCTAAAAATTCATGGGACTGTCAGGTGGGCTGCAGAAACACAGGGCTCTATGTTCTGTGTGCTTCCATGTAGCTGCTGATACAGACACACAGGGGACAAAGTCCATTTGTCAGCCAATGCACATGGCCCTCTGCCACCCATGGGTGCAGATGTGCAGGGCCCCATACCAATAGAAGAGCTGTCTTCATTTTATGTGTGTAACCCCCCTGTTACGCGGGGTTACTAGAATCCCAGTAAGACCTAGTGGTAGGCAGGGAAGGCAGCTTGTGAAACTCCAGTTAAATGGATTTCACACTGTCTCACTCTGTTCTCAGTCTCAGCTGAGACTGAGGGATGACATCATTTTAGAACTATCGCAGCTGCATAAGCCACACTGAAATGCTGCAGTTGGAGGTTAGAGTAAAACATTGGGGAATTTGAAGCCAGTCTGTGTGCAGTCTGAGTGAGAGACTGCAGTGCAGCAGAGTGTGTGGAGGCTCTCAGAGCTTTAAGCTCTGTTGCAGAGCTACTTTTGTTCAAGGTATGTGTTTCCACCTGAAGAGAAACACAGGAACTGGTAATTGAAGTGGTGGAGACCACTGTCAGTGGTTCAGAGCCCCATCCCTGAGGGGATGGGGGAATGTGTCTGCCTGTTTTCCAGGGGCAACCCCCTGGGTCTGGCTAAGGGGAAGAAGCTGCCTGTCTGAGTTGTGCTGAGGCACCTAAAGCTCTGTAAGACATTCCTTGAGGAGGAAACACCTGTGGGGCACCTGCAACCAAAGGGTGAGTTTGCTCTGAAAAAGGGCCAAGTGTTTTCACCTGAACAGAAGGAAACTAAAGGGACTGTTACTGTGGGGTCAGGAAAAAAGACAGCCAAGTACAGTTGGAAGATGTTGGGATTGGACTGCTTAACTCAGTGGGGGTCTAGAGTAATGGACAAAACCACTTATAAGTATGTTCAAGGCCAGCACAAAATGGAAAGAAAGAATGTGGGGATTGGACTGCTTGGACTGTGGGGGGTCTAGAGTAATGGACAATGCCACTTATTTTTAAGTATGTTCAAGTCCAGCACAAATGGGAAGCAAGACAAGTAGATTGAATGTGAAATACATTTAGCAAGAATCTACACAGCAAAGTGCTAAAGGATGAGGTGTTTACAGTCCAGAGAAATGGCTGGGTATGAAGTGTGGGAGCGAGAGCTGGGAGACCCCCCATCAGCAGTAACCAAATTCACCTCTACGGATTTGCTCTGAGACACCTTTTGCTTTCCCTCAGGTACTTGGCCAGTGCCTGAGGAAAGTACCCAGATGTGGGATTAAAGAGGAGGATTCCCTGATGGAGCCGACGTGCTCTTAGGTGGTTTAGGGAGCCACCAGAAAATGTTTCCATGAAGTATGGAAGGTGTCCAAGTGGCTGGCAAGGGAGCCGAGCCAGGGAAAATACAAAGTAGTGTACAAGTTCGGGCTGTGTAACCCAAAGCAGTGTACAAGTCCGGGCTGTGTGCCCAGTGTGTTGTAGGGCCTGAGGGCTAAAGTGATGAGGATGTGTTCTGGTCTCTTTAATCTGCATTACCAGGAGTGTAGCCCCATGGGGGTCCATCTATGCTTTGTTTATTCTGTTTGGATGTGAATAAAAGCCACACTTTGGAATCCTACTTCTGGTATTGGACATTACAGTTATTGCTTCCCTTGTTTGGAGTTACTTGGGTGCCCCTGTGCAGAGTAGCCAAACCTAGCCTATGTGCCTAGTGACCTATTTCTCCCTGAGCCCAGCCCACCTGGCAGAGCTGTCAGACACTAACAGCATACCGGGTAGGGGTTACATGTGCAATCAAATTTCATGGCAAAAAAACAATCTAAGTCATGAAACCAAAAATTATGATGTGAAATCAAATTTCAAGTCAGCAACCAATTTTTGCCACAAAATGAAAAATCATGGAGTGCAAACAAATGTCCTGTTGAGACACCAGTTTTCTGCCATGAATGAGACATTATGGTGGGCAATTAAATTTCATGTCATGCAACCAATTTAAGTCATGCAATGCAAAGTTTAATTCGCAATGTAATTTCATTTTGAAGTACCAATTCAAGCCTCGGAATGAAAAAATGATGATCTGCACTGAACATGTAATGTCTCAAAACCAACCATGGTCATGCAATGGGAAATTATGATCCACAATCAAATTTCATTGGAGCAACCAATTTCTGTTTTCGCAAGTACAAGTTATGATCTAGAACCCAAATGTGTTTCCAAAAGACTTTTTTGAATCATAATTAAAAAATAGTTTCACAAGTCAGATTTAGTTTTGCATTTCTCACCAAGTGAATCTAAAAATTATAGACAGCAATCAAATTTCATGTTCAGCAACCAATTTGTCACACATAATGACAAATTATGATCTGCAGTAAAATTTCATATTGAGTGACTAATTCTTTTACCACAAAACAGAAAATTAAGATGCACAATTATATTTCATGGCAAGAATCCAATTTAAGTTGTGAAACAAAAAAATCTGTTATACAATCAAATTTCAAGTCGAGAAACCAGTTTTTGCTATAAAATGAAAAATTGTGATGAACAATAAAATTTCATGCCGAGAAACCTATTTTCTGCTGCAAAATGAAAATTTCTTACATGTAATCAAATTTCAAGTTGAGAAACCAGTTTTTGTTACAAAATAAAAATCACTGTGCGCCATCAAATTTCATGCTGAGAAACCAATTTCCTGCTGCAAAATGAAAAATTATGCTGGGCAATCAAAATGTGTTCCCAACAGACTTTTTTGCATTGCAATTAAAAATAGTTTCTCAACGCAAATTTTAATTTAGCACCACCTTAACAGTGTGACACAAAAAGGGTGTCACAATTCAAAAATGGGAAAGATGTTAACATGACCAAGAGAAATACTTAGAACATATTTGTAATCGTGATTGACTTAAACAAGCCTCAGAATCTGAATCAACATGTTCTAATGGGGTAGATTTTTTTTTATTATGGCTAATGTAATGAAAGTTTGAATTAGTAGTTTGTTACTGAGGTGATCAACAAGATGGCGGCTGTCATGAAATAAAAAAAGTTTCGTGTCACGAGCACAACATCTCACAAAACTAGAAACAGTCTTATGGCATCAAATTTCTACTTTTCTGCTTCAGGAGTTCTTTGTATAATTGTTTAACATCTGCTCTGATCTCTTCCACAAATATGGTGAAGCTGGGCCCCTGAATGCTTCTGGCTTACCCTGTCACTGACCAATCATCTGTTGGAGGTCTGTCTTGTAGGCTTCTGCAGGCAGATCTGGTACTTCCGCTTCTACTGTCGCAAGAAATTTACTGGCTTGCATTAGCTTTTCATAAAGTACCGGGCCTTTCTCCCCTTGCATTAGCAGCTTGACTGGATACCTCAGTTGAGCCTCAACCCATTTTGGTATTGGGTCAACCTGCTGTGTATATCTAACGGTGAAGACAAAACCGCCACCACATACAGCACGGGGATCTATTGTACAGTGACAGGGTACAAAAGCCTGCAAGGCACAAATGTAGGAAACGTGGTTTCGTACACTGTCATGCATGGCTGGTGGGGAGGAGTGACATAGAGGTCAAGACCTTTGCTGGGGAGGTGGTCCACTGAGCAGCCACCGTGGCTCAGAGGGATGAGCTGAGGCAGTGCAGGGCAGCTATGCATCTGTGGACCGGGGATTGAGTCCCAGACCTTGGCAAACCAAATTGTGCATTTTTTTTGCTCCCCCATAGCATTCCCATGTTGAACCCCCCCAGAGTAGATGATATTAATGGGGTGGGTTGGGGTGCAGCCCCCTGAAGAAAACAAAGAAGTCCTTTGCGTTCTTTGCCGATTTTGCTTTCGGCATTCTTTTTCAGTGCTGGCAATGTATCCACTGTATTTACAGCGTGGTACATTGCTGTGCTATTTTTGTTTACAGCGACATGATCCTGTGCTGTCTGTTTCTCCCAGAGTGCTTTGATTATCCCATGCATTTGCTTCCTATTTTTGAGCATGGTTTGTGGAAAATCTGGTCTGTGTAGATATTTTGGGCATTAAAATATAGGTCTTTTCTTGTCCATGCTTTGTGTATGAGCTGTTTTTTTTATGGGATATTTTAAACATGTTACCACAATGGAGTGAGGGGGGTTACCCAGCTTAGGTTCTGGAGCAAAAGCTCCATGTGCCCACTCTATATCAATCTTTTAGTCTTCCGCTAACCCAAGCTCAGTCTGCAGCCATGAGATGAGGAAGCCATTTAGAACGAGCTGCTCCCCGTTCTGTGGAAATCAGAAAAGCCTCAAGTTTTTGCATCTTACTCATGTCCCTGCATCTTCAGCTTGTTTGGGCAAATCCCTCTCACAGTGGCACAAGCTGAGCACAGTATGACCTAGACTGTGTGTTTCGTTTTGCAGTACTCTGATGTATCTCCTTGACTGCAGCCATCTGCTGTTCCAGTTTGTGGAAGTCTCTATTAATTTCAGACACATTGCAGTCTATCCTCTGCATTGTTTTGAAGATTGTGGCAGTGCTTGCAAGGTTGAATGCTGAACTGTCTGATGCTCTTTGATGTTCTTTCTCTGTCCCTGAGCCCACCATGTAGTTGGAGGCCCCGGAGGCTGAGTTGCTGGGGCTTCAATGTCTGGCTGAGGTACAGAGTTATTGTTTCTTGGACCCTGACAATTGCTTTTTTCAGAGAGGGAACATCTTCTTTAGACATTTCAGACTTCTTTTAATCAATTGGTGCTGAGTATAGGGTGGATGGGCAGCAATGTTATTAGGCAGGGCAGATAGCAGTTACTCAAGCCATCTTTTCATTTGATGATGTCACTGGAAGTCCCTCTGTTCTTTTAATGACTATGGCCTGGTTTGGGAAGGGGGAGTACTTTGTGAAGAATTGGGTGGCAAGTGTTGACATTATTTGTTTTTAAGTACTGTGGCATGATATACCTGGGACTGGGCATGCAGAGCTGCAGCAGGAGATGGTGGTACAATTCTTTGAGGCTGACGTGTGGGCTGGGACTTGATATTAGATGTCCATGCCTGAGACACTTCTTTTCCTGCTTTTCTGTTTTTGATCAGCTTTATAATTTTGCTATCTCTTCCTGTGATTGACTGTACTCATTGATATCACACTTATTATCACGAGTCAGTGGTTTAACTGACATCTTATTTTTAATCTCCTGTTATTCCTCATCCTCCTTTTGTACATGTGTTTTCTCATGCTTTGCTCCACTCATGCTTCTTCCTCTTCTTCTCCTCTTGTACTTCTTCCCTCTGCCCTTCCTCCTTCTCTCATGCCTCTTTGCCCCTGCCCCGGCCCTGTTTGTCCTCATGAGGATCATGTGCTTCCCCTGACTCTTTCCCTCTTTCTCTCATGCTTCCCTCTCCTCTGTCTTCGCTGCCTTATCAGGCTTGTGCCATTGAAGTAGTCCACATCCATATCCTCCTCACTGGCCCTCCCCAGTACATATTGCCTTGGTGACAGTGCTACTCACTTATGTTGCAAAATTGTGAAGGCCGTATACCTTGTCCTGCTTCTACTTCTATAAATAACTGTACTTTTTCCTCTGGTGACAGTAGTAAACTTGCCAGAGCAAGACTCAGTGTCAACTTTCTCATGCATACTAGATGGCTGATCAGCAGCACTGTGATGCACCACACATCACGGTGTATCACAGCAGCACTGTGATGCACCACACATCACGGTGTATCACAGCAGCACTGTGATGCACCACACACCACGGTGTATCACAGCAGCACTGTGATGCACCACACACCACGGTGTATCACAGCAGCACTGTGATGCACCACACACCATGGTGTATCACAGCAGCACTGTGATGCACCACACATCACAGTGTATCACAGCAGCACTGTGATGTGTGGTGCTTTTGACAATGTGTGATTTGGCGTGTGGGGGAACCATCATATAGTGGTTCATGGTAGACTGTCAGCTGTTGATGTACATGCACAGGGTTGGTGTGTCAGCTTTTGTCATATTGATAATATGAGATGGACAAAAGAGGGCTTGCCCTTACATTTTTGGATGGACCATTTCTACTTCAAGTCGCAAAACTGGAACAATAACTAGAAAGGTGTGCTTCTTGATTGTTCAAGATAGTTTCATCATCCAGTGCACTGGATGACCTCTGGAAAGTCTACTAGGAATAGGAGTGCTACCAGTGGAACTATGGAGGCTAATGAGCCATTATTTCCTTATCCATTCAATCCCACATTCAGCCCTAGTGCTCAAAGCACCATGGCCCTGAATACCAGTCTAACCATGACCATCTCCTTCTCCTGGTACCACTGGAACTCTGGAGGCTAATAAGGCATGATTTCCTTATCCATACAATCCCACATCCAGCCCTAGTGCTCAGAGCCCCATGACCCTGACTACCAATCTAACCATGACAATCTCTTTCTCCACCACCACTGTCTGCAGAACTTGTATTTGGTTTGAGCATATGGGCTTCTATAGGGGAGATGGCATGTATCCTTCCAGGAAATGGACTACAGTCCTTAGTGGTAGGTTTAAATGCTGTTTGGATGAACACTTAAACTAGCCATGGTGGGAGGCTGTAAAATCAAGGGAGGCAACAATTACCACCAGTTGTTGGAGCAGCACAGTGAGAGGACCCAAGGGGAGTATACGTTCTTAGGGCAAAGGCACAAGAAGTCAAGGGAGGGTACAAGGCAGAGGCAAGTGGGGTATAAATCAGGAAAGCAAACATAAAGGAATAAAGGAGACAGGTAACTGAGAAGATTAAAAGGAAGAGGTGGATCAGGGGGAGCTTCAGGGAACAGTGCAGGCAGGAAGGGAGGAAGCAGACAAGGAGGGAGTAAGGTATGGAGAGCCATATGTGTGAATGCAAGGAGTCTGGGAAATACATTTTTGGACCTGGAATTCATAATGGCAGAGGCTAGCCTGAATTTAGTGACCAACTCAGAGTTGTGGTGCACTAACAGCCATAACTGGGACATGGTCATAAGGGACTACTCTGTATTCAGGAGATTCAGGGCAGGGAGGATGGTTTGTACTACATGTGAGAGAGGAAATCAAGGCCATGGAGGTACAAGGGCACCTGGAGGAAAAGCAAGAGCTGGAGATGTTATGGGTACTCATGGAGACATGGTCTGGGGCTGGTATCTATATACTGATGTATACAGACCTCCAGGAGAGGAAGAGGAGTTGGATAAGGCACTAGGGAAAACCATCATCAGGATGGCAAGTGAAGAAGAGTTGCTGCTAGTTGGTGACTTCAGTCTACCAGATGTGGAGTGAAGCCTTTCAGCTGCAGCTTCAGCAAGGAGCAGGACCATCCTTGACTCCCCAAAAGGAGCTTTATTCAGGCAGCTAGTCAAAGAGCCCACTAGGGATGGGGTAGTGTTGAACCTGGTACTTACAAACAGGGTCAGCATTGCAGGTGTCACAGTGGAAGTCCCCTAGGTACCAATGATCCCCATACAGCATGATTTAACATTAAGATGGGAACAGAGGCTAACCACATGAGTACAAGGGTCCTGGAATTTTGGTGAGAAGATTTTAAAGAAAGGGGAGAGTGCCTTAGAAGCTGCTCCATAGGAGGGATTGTTAGGGAGGGATAGAAGCACAGTGTGGAAAAACAAGGGAGGGAGGGCATTATTAAGGCAATCAGCCACTGTATGAAGGAAGTGAGTAAAAGCAGATGGAAAAAAGTGACTGTTATGGTTTCCTAGGGAAGTGGCCAGGGTGGGTGAAGAAAAACAGGACATACAACAAGTATAAGGAAATGCAGAGGGAGGATGAAAAGGAGGTGTATCAAGTAAAACTGAGGGAGGCAGGAAAGTCAGTGAGGAGAGCAAAGGCACAGACAGAAGAAAGGATTGCCAGAAGGGTGGCTGAAGATGATAATATTTTCTTCAGGTACATAAGTGAGAAGTATTAAACAAGGGAAGTGCTAGTGAGAATAAAGAGGATGGCGGGAGAAACTAAGCAGAAGATGACCAAGAAAAAGCTGTCAATCTGAACAGGTACTTTTGCTCAGTCTTTGCAGTGGAGGGGAGACAGCCCACCATGGAGTTGCAGGAACAAGAAGGGGGTGATGGACATAAGTCCATTTTTAGAGGAAAGAGTCGTGAAGAGACGTGCAGCTCTGAAGGTAGACAACACAATAGGACTGGATGGGATACACTCAAGGGTACTGAAGGAACTCATAGAGGTGCTAGCTGTCCCTCTGATGGCCTTATTCAACAGTGAACTGAAAACAGGTGTAGTTCTGGAAGACTGGAGGAGAGCAAACTTGGTACTTCTACATAATAGTGGCAACTATAGGTTATAGGCTAGCAACAGTAGGCCAGTCAGTCTCACTTCAATGGTAGGGAAAGTAATGGAAACCCTGCTAAAGGAAAGGCTGGTAGACTATTGTGAATCCAATGGCCTGTAAGGTCACAGTCAGTATGGAATCATGATGTGAGGAGGTCATGCCAGACAAATCTGATTGATTGAGCTGCCAATCAATGAGTGCGGGCTGTATACAGTAAGTGCTCCTTGACAGTTCAGTCGGTGGCTGGCTGTGGTGGAGAGAGGAGGGCTGTGTCATTCACTGGCTCAGGATGGAACAGGGGGAGTGGAGTGGTGGGACACTGCCTGCTGGGGTCCACTTGACCACCAGGGAAATAATATATATAATTATATGGGCAGATCAGGGATAGGGAGGGGGGTTTGCTAGATCACCAGGGAATGAATATTTAAGTATTTGGGCAGATTGGGGAAAGGGAGGGGGTCCACTAGATCACCAGGGATCTGAATATCTTAATGATCAGGGGATTGTGGCCAGGGGGTCCACTGGTTCACCAGGGAATGAGTATTTAATGTTATGGGGATCGGGTGGGGGGAGGCCTTGGTACATTGATGCAAGTGGCTCAACCCTCCCAGAGGGCACATTTTTTTGTATTCTTAGACCAGCCCTGGCTGGTCTAATGGTACATTGAGATTCTGTCCTCTGGAAGAGTTCTGAGTTTCCAAAATTAGGGAATTTGGTAGCCTTCTGCTACTGCAAACCCCCTAGCACCATGCCGCAGTGCATTTTGTGCTGCAAGGATGGTGCAAGCCCCCTTTGGATGCATGCAGCCTGTCATTATTTCCCTGATGATCAAGTGGACCCCACCTCTCACCCTAGCAGGCAGTGTCCCATCACCCCACTCCTCCTCCCATCCCCGAGCCAGTGACTGACACAGTCCTCATCTCCCCACCACGGCCAGCGACTGACTGAACTGTCAAGGAGCGCATACTGTATACACTGTTCACTCATTGATTGACCGCTCAGTCAATCAGATTTGTCTGGCATGACCTCCCCCCATTGTGATTCCATGCTGACTGTGATCTTGCAGATCATCGGATTCAGACCAGCCTTTCCTTTAGCAGGGTTTCCATTACTTTCCCTACCACTGAAGTGAGACTGATTGGCCTACTGTTGCTAGCCTATAACCTATAGTTACCAATTTTTTAACCAGGTTACCACCTTTGGACACACTCCTAATCTACCCAGCTTGCTTAGTAGTTTCCCATTTGGAATTATGTCAAAAGCCTGGCTGAACTCTAGCTAGGCCACGTCCAGAGCTCCTGATCACCCATAAAAGAAATATATCAGATTCATATGACATGACTTTCTCCCATGAATCCATGCTGTTTCACGTCCTCATGTAACTCATTAGATTCAAGATATTCCACAATCCTTTTCTTCAGCGGTGATTCCATTAACTTTCCCATCACTGATGTCTGCCTGACTGGCCTATAATTGCCAGTCTCCTCCCTGCTACCACTTTTGTGAAGTGGGGCTACATCTGCCTTCCTCCAGTCCTCTGGAGCCACTCCTGTTTCCAGGAAACTATTAAACAGGACTTGTCAGAGATTCAGCTCATCATGTCCAGGGCACACTGCCTGTGTAAATAATATGGGGCCATATTAGCACCACGCAAAGTGACTATGTGTGGTGGAAAGACAGCCTCCTGCTGAAAACAGATTCCCAGGAGCACTGGGAAAGAGCATGCACCAAACAAGATAGTGTCTTTGCTGCTGTGACACATATTCATATGCCGGCATGTTAATGACCATATATGGCATGCAAGGCACCATGTGGCAATTTACATGCTATTATATGGCCATTAGTGGCTCTGCACAAACTGCCATGTTCAAATGTGTGGCAGCACTGTGCAGAGTCTCAGTTACCCCCTCACACCCTGTCCCTGAGTAGCTGAATAATAGCATCAGCTGTCATTCCCTGGTAGACAAGTGGTCCTCCTCCCCAATCATCATTCAATATAGAAATAAGAAATAATAATTGTCCTTGGTAGTCTAGTGGTCTCCTCCACACTGATGGCCATATGATGTAGGAATAAATAGGACTAGTAGCCCAATCAGTCCAGTGATCCAATCTCCCTTCTTGGGCACCAGTATCACCTAAACCCTTCCCCAGTCTCGCATACAGAACACACACTACTCCCACATCCAATCTGCACTGACTCTGCCTCCAAAAGAGAAAATAACCACTGTCTTCTCTTCATTGAAGACAACTTACAAGACCCTCCACTTGCCACTTTGGCTGGCTGCTATCTGCATGACAAGGAGCGAGTGTACGAGTACAATGGAAACATCTGATTTTGTCACTTACAGAGAAACTTTAAAATTCATAATACTTAGACACAATTCAGGTTATAAAGTATTTCATAGATTCTCTGTACAGTGATTCTCTTTATTCATTATTACAAGGTTAATTTATATGAAAACAGGATCCTTGTCCTGTACAGTTGATCTACTCATACTGTTTAATGCTATTCTGAAGCCATAATACTATGTTTGTGATACTGTAATTATTTCCATAGCAACATATTGTGATGTTACCAATTGAGGATTCTGACTTCAGCAAAGGATTAAATAACAGAAAGGAGATGACCTCTAGAGTACAGTGATCAAGTTTCCCTGCCAATTAAACTGGTAATGAAAAACAAAGGTACGAGAAATGCAGACAATGTATAAAGCAGTAGTCAGATTTTGTCTAAAGATTCCATTTCTTGAAGTTATCTTAAAAGTGACAAACTGGCTTTAGGCACTGTAGAGGGCATCCGTTAAGAAACAGTATGGCAGGGTCATCCCATGTTTGTAAGAAAAAAAAAAGCCTTGGGGAACAACTGTGTCTTGCAAACTATTAGAGGATAGAGGTCAATAAGAAGGACACAGATATATCACCAGTTCTGCAATCAAATATTCATGTGACCACTGTGAACATACTGTAGAAATGCAATTTTTTAGAATTTTTGTTGGGAAGCAAGGCAGCATAGTTTAATGGTTAGAGTACTGAACTGTGAATTAAGAGATCTGAGTTGCAGAGCCTACTGTAGAAAATGACTCAGTGTGTGCCCTTAAACAACAGCTTGACATGCAGCTGCAGCCAAAGACAAGGCCAGATATTTCCTGAAATTTCTGTGATATCTCCAGAGAAATTACTTGCCTGCTTATAGTACCACTGTGGGCCACAAGAAAGGATCTCTTTAGATGTATTACAAAATATCTGTATGGTACCTGTGCCTGAGTCATACCTGTGGCTGAAATTTCAACACTATACTTAGGTAGACACATCTCAGTTAAGTTATCCTTGGAATCAGTAAAGAAATCCTCAAAAGATAAAAAATTGGCATTGAGGAAAAGATGGAGACTGTCCAAACATTCTGCATGTTTCTAGTAAAAGTTAGTGATATAAAAAAGAATGAATAAACTTTGACCTTGCCAAATCATCTTTTTTTTTTTATAACTGTAAAAAAGAAACATGAAGATGTTGTATAGGCGACATTTTTTGAAGTAATAGGATGCTTTTCTCTAACAATAAACATTGTTAACCATTAGATGATATTTTAAAGGGACACATTTCTGCTGTCAATTAAATTAATGCATAATTTTTCACTATAATACTTATTTTATTTATTTGAAAATTGGTAACCAGCAAAGGCACACTGCACCAAGGCTCATTTCTAGGTGTGGCCCAGGGGAAGGGAACAGGAGGCACAATAAAATGAATGCAGTATTGATGCTCAATACAATATATTGAGCAAAGTACAATATAATATGGTACAAGTGTAACTAAAAGTGGCAAGGCACAATGAACAACAATAATGCTCTAGTAGAAAGACCAGCACAGGTGAATGATGGCAATGCAAAGTAGAAGGTAGGGAGCCTAATACAGACTGAGGTAGAACCCAGGAGGAGGCTCACACATATTGGAAAGTAGGGGCTCCAACAGAGGAGGGTCAGGGTGAGGGGTGACAGGAGTGGGGGTAGGGAGGAGGTTTTAGCTGGTACCCGAGGGAGCCAGGGGAAGGGAAGTGATGGAAGGAGTAGGGAGCAGGTTCCAAAAAGAGGGAAGATGATAGAAGAAGGCTGATTGTCCAGCAGAAGAATGAGGTGCAGAATGGAGAAGATGTGAGGATCCCTGAAGCAGAAGGAGTAGGAGGTAATGGGAACAGAAGAGAGGAGTAAGATAAGGAAGAGGAAAGTGACCTAAACCAGTATTTGGAGATGAAGGAGATACAGTGGAACTGGTGACATAAAGGTAGGGAAGGATGGATAGGGAGGAGTAGAGGGAGCAGTGGTGGGTTCAAGGAGGTCAGTGGGCAGCAGTAGGATAAAGGATGTACAGACGGTGTCCAGTCTGCCAAGGGAAGACCTGTGGAGATAATACTGTGAAAAAAAGGTCAAGAAAAGACTTTGACAAAGGTAAAAAGGTTAAACATTTGCTTTACTAAAACAGAAGAGGGATAAGCTTTCATAATTGTTTATCTGAAGTATCAGAAAAGGGTGCAGATGAGAAAAGGAAATATTGGGTTACATAGTATTGTATACTACACAAATTACCAGCTGGCCATTTATGTATGCAGGATTTGAAACTGCAATACTGTAGAAAGATTAGGAACGAATTACATACTTTACTGTCATACTTTCCAGCTGCTCTTAAAAATAAGCAGAAAGTACAGATAAAACAAAGAAGAAAGACATACAAAGAAGCAAAGAAACAGCAGTGAAGATAAATGAGAAATGGAGAGTAAGATAAGAGTACAACAAAACTACTGTAGATTAGGAATGATCTAATCTAGAATTCAGTTTAAGTAAAAGGTATCAGAGGATCAGATTTCCTAGATACAGTATCTCCCCCGCCACCTATGATGTGTAGACAAACAGATGAAGGAAATTAGAGAAATTCATTTATACTTACTGTAATTTCCTTTTTGGCTAGTTCCTAAGTTGTCAATGGGGAGTTAATACATATGGGCAATGAACACTCCCATTACGGTAGTGGCACAAACCAAAGCTGTCAATCAGCATAGAATCCTGGGAATATGAATGTTCCAAGAGCTGAGACTCTCCAGTCACCTCTGTCTGCACAGTACCTATATGCTTCTATGTACCCAATAATCTATAAAATGCCCAGATTAACTAATTCTCTCCTTAATCCAATACCAACAGAGAACAAGTAAGTGGAAAACATCATGCCCTTCCTTTCTCCAGAGAGCTGGCTGGTGGAGTCCTGCTGATTACATCTGTAGAACTTTCCTTAAGGCATTGGATCACTAGTCTCTTGACAAAGTTGCCATTTTGTTGACAAAACATGTAACATAAGGATGTGTAAACAATAATAACAGTAATAACAGTAAATATAACTGTCAAAACAAGACAAGCACTAACCTGTAATAGGGGAAAACCACCCAATGTTCAGAAACTCTCTACCTGTTAGTGGATAAGGCTGGATAAGCCATTAAAATTACCATCCTTGTTGAAATGCATAATTCTGACATGTAACAGACAGTATTCTCCAATGGGAGCCATGATCTCCTGGGAGAGGCTACATTGACAACGTTGGAGCTAACAGAAAAGGAAATTACAGTAAGTATGAAGGAATTTCTCCATTCTGTATTGCTTCACATTGTCAATGGGAAGTTAACACATATGGGTTCTTTTTTTTTTTTTTTTTTTTTTACTTACTCTTTTTATCCCCCTCTCTGGCAGCCCATGATCAGGAGGGAGCTCCAGTCCCATCCCCTTGACATCTACTGGCCAGTGCCAACCATCTTCCCTCAGGGCTTGGCCCACCTGGCAGGGTCAGCAAGGGGTACTCCAGGCCCCTGACAAAGACCGGATCCAGTTTTGGTTGGTGCCGCAGTTGGTCAGGGAGTGGGACCTGCAAGCCCCTCCATCATCAAGCCACCAGAGATCTTTTTCTGTTTTCTGCCTGGAGTGATGGTGCCATGCATGTTCCTGTACACATCCCATAGGGCATCTGCCCTGCCTCCAACCACCATGGACAGCAGTGGTGCACCAGCCCCTAGCCTCTGCTAGGGGCCAGGAAAGCACTGGCCACTGATCACCCCCCCTCCCTGGAGAAGAAGAGCTGTCCTTGGGATGCTCAAGCCTTCTCCTCCCCCCTGGCTGACTCCTGGTGACCTGCTTGCACCATGAACATGGGTCACTGGTGTGGTAGGAGGCAAGGCAGGATGCCTCAGCCCTCCAAGCCACTGGGCCAGCTTGAACACATATGGGTTCTAAGAAGCAGTACCCATTTTCCAATTTGGTGAGGAGAATACTGTTCCATATATAACCCTTTGAGGCAATAAAAACAAGCATTTGTCAATGCCGAATGTTTGCTTGCTGGCATTGGCAGTGGTAGTGTAGAAGTTACAGAGCTGCGTTATAGCAATGGCAGTGAAGTATTGAACTGAAGCCAACCCCACCACCACCCTGCAGAGAGTGACAGGCATTGGGGTGTCCGTTTGAGTCATCAGGCAAAACGGCCACGCCATTTCATAACACCCCACCCTGCAGAGATTGACAAGTGTCACGGTGTTCCTTGTGGTCTTTGGCCCTTATGCGCACCCCATTTCATTAGGAAATATGGTGAGATGGGTGCGATATAGGAGAATGGGGTGAAGTTTGAGGCCGAAGAGTCGAAGGCATACCTCGATGCCTCTCACTGACTGGAGGGTGTGGAATGGTATGAGCATCACAGGCAAGAATCCCAAGTCACACCCCTGATTCCTGTCATTCTCTATAGGGTTGGGCGTTATAGTTGAAAACCCTAATACCTCAGGCATTCATTGGTATTTTCACTCCAAATTTTCAACATGTTTGTTTTGTGACCCCACCTCATGAACAGGGGAATATCAGTTTGTTAGCAGCTGCTTATGCACAGTGACTCGGACATTTAGCACCACAGGTGCAAAATATTCGAACAGGATGTACAAAATGACAGCTGTACTCTTTTATGGGAGGTGTAAAAAATGGCTATGTTGCAAATGTGTACTAAAATATTAAAAAAATGGTGAAGTCACGAGCGTACATAGAAACTCTGCAACGCATACCCGTAATATAATTAGGTTGGGGATTTCTTACAGCAGATTGTCAACTCAGGCATTTTGGTGCCTCCGATCATGAATAGTGTCACTGTGATTTTCTCTATCTGTGCCGAACAATGATTTCCCACAGCGACCACGCATCTCTGCACTGAAAGTGTGAAAACACACTTCAGCCATGTTGTGAAAAATGGCAGCTGTACTGTTCATAAGGAAGTGTGGAAAAATGTCACTGGTGAAAATCTAGACTGAAAATATTACAAAGTCATGAACTAACAAGGGTGAGTGGAACCTGCACAATGCTCACTCGTAACACAGTCATTTTAAGGACTTTTGTCACCAAATTTTCAACATAGCCATTTTAAGACCTCTGCTCGTGAACAGTGTAACTGTGACTTTCTTAATCTGTCCTAAACATTGCTTTCGCACACCAACAGCACCATTGTGCGCTACATGTGCGAAAACACATTTTGGGTGACATATGAAAAATTGCAGCTGTACTGTTCATAAGGAAGTTTAATAAAATGGACATGCTGAAACTCTGGAGTGAAAATATTAAATTTGCATACTTATGAGCATGCATAGGAACTGTGCAACGCACGCTCGTAAAAGTCATTTTTAGGAATTTTTTCACCAAATTTTCAACATAGCCATTTTAAGACCTCTGCTCATGAACAGCATCACTGTGATTTTCTTAATTTGTCCTGTACATTGATTTCGCACACTGACTGCGCCATTGTGCGCTACATGGGCATAAACATGTTTTGGGTGAGATGTGAAAAATGACAGCTGTATTACTCATAAGAAGGTGTGGTACAATGACAATGTTGAAAATCTGGAGTGAAAATATTGAAAATTCGCGAACTTACGGGCGTGCATAGGAACTGTACAACACACGCTCGTAAAACAGTCATTTTTAGGACTTTTTTCACCAAATTTTCAACATAGCCATTTTAACACCTCACCTCATGAACAGTGTCACTGTGATTTTCTTAATTTGTCCTGTACATTGATTTCGCACACCGACTGCGCCATTGCGCGCTACAGGGGCGGAAACACATTTTGGGTGAGATGTAAAAAATGACAGCTGTACTACTCATAAGAAGGTGTGGTAAAATGGCAATGTTGAAAATCTGGAGTGAAAATATTGAAAATTCGCTAACTTACGAGCCTGCGTAGGAACTGCGTAACGCATGCTTGTAAAACAGTCATTTTGGGGCATTTTGGCACCAAATTTTCAACATGGGGTTTTTGGGACCCCTTCTCATGATTGATGTGACTGTCATGGCATTATTTAGGCTTGAAGGGTGATTTTGCGGTCACTGCGCAGTCACTGCATGAAATCACCCTTCGGGCCTGAATAACGCCATGACAGTGATATCAATAATGAGAAGGGGTCCCAAAAACCCCATGTTGAAAATCTGGTGCAAAAATTCAAAAAAAATGCCTGAAATATGCAACAAAGTTGAAACCCCCCTATCTAGCCCATTATACGGCTTACCGGCATTTCCTCAGTTCGCGGTCGACTTTGAAGAGTACAGGCGTGTTTCGGTCCACGAAGATCGTCGCGCAGTCCGGAGGTAAGTATGGGGTGAGGGTGTGGGGAAGGCTGGGTGCGCAGTGGGTGGGTGCGGGTTGTGGGAGGGGTGGGAGACTGTCTGTAGGACTGTTTTTCTTTACAGGTACAAAACCAAAAAACAGCGACGTGGGACGTTTGCCACGTTGGGGTGTGCTCCAGCGTGGCACAAGGGCGTTGGGGGCGTTCAGCCGATGGGGATTGGGCATCCCCATCGGCCTCAGGAATAGATTGCCACGCTGGGGTGGGCTCCCAGCGTGGCACACTACTGGGGGAGGACAGTGCAGCCGACGAGTTGACACCCCGTCGGCTATATATGGTTGCCACGCTGGGGTGGGCACCCAGCGTGGCATTTTAGAAGCCTTTAGGGGGTGGAGGCAGCACAGCCGGCGGGGACTGGGCACCCGTCGGCTATACAGTGCGTCTGCGGTAGCCTGCGCCTGTGGGGACACGCGGCGTGTGTGTGTGTGGGGAGCTGCGTATGGGCAGGTGATATCTTATTGCTGCTCACTCAGCATAGCTCCCCTTTCAACTGTATGCCACTGCATTTTGGAGCATGTCATGAACCTCTCCAGGAATCAGTGGCTTACAGGGGCAGCGCCTGCCAGCACATTGACTGAATTGGAGGAGGAGGTGACACACCTCCGAAATCTCCAATGATGGCACTATGTTTCTTGCACATGCGTGCAAGCAAACATAAAAAATAATTATCTGCTAACCACTACCAGCAAAACTCTGTGACCGAAGGCGGCATCAGCGGAACTTTAAACATCCAATCTTTAGTGTTTATTGAATGTGTGAACAGAGGACCACATTCTGTCTTTGTACAGTTCTAACACAGATGCCACTCCTCTCTCCACCCAGGAAATAGCTAGTGCCCTGGTGGCATGAGCTTTTATAAGGGTCAAAGCTTTCTTCTTCTCCACCACATAGGCCATGGCAATCCAAGCTGTCACCCACCTAGCCAAGGTGGCATTGGGAGCTTTCTGACCCTTTTTTGTTGCTTCAAAAAGAACAAACCAGACTTTTAGACTTCCTGAAATCTGTTCTCCTTTTAAGGTACATCCTAACTGTGCTGTCTAAATCCAGCTTGTGCAGCTCTTGCTTCTCTGGATTTGCTGGCTTTGAAGAGAAGGATGGTAGACAGATTTCATGATTTACATGGAAAGCTGCAGGTATCTTAGGAAAAAAAGATGGAATCATCTTCAATACCACATTTTCCTTATGAATGATAAGGTAAGGTTCCTTGTGGGACAGGGCCTGAAGATCGCCAGTCCTTCTGACAGAACAGATTGCAATTTGGAAACATACCTTGTATGTCAGGATATCCAACTACACTGATGAAAAAGGCTCAGAGGGTGCCTTACAGAGAGCATTCAATACCAGATTCATGTCCCACAGTATTACCATAGACCAAAAAAAGTGTTTTTTCTGCTGACCACTCTTAGGAAATTGATAACCTCCCAGTTTTTCCCCTTTGATCAGCACATGGAACCTCCCAGGGCTGCTCCTAGCACAGACAACTGACATCCCAGGGTGCTAAATGCAAGCTCTTTGTCTACACCCACCTATAAAAATCCAAAATATATAGAATCATAACTTTGGAGGGTCTAATACCTCTCTCTCTCTCTCTCTCTCTGGCCCAGACTGAGAATGTATTCCACACACAATCATAGGATGCAGATGTAATCACCTTTCTGGTGGCCATGAGGGTATTCACCACTGTTTTGGAAAAACCCTGTCTTAATATTCTCCTCCTCTCAAGACCCAGGTCACCAGCTGCATCACCTCTGGGTTTGGATGAAGAATGACCCTTGGAAAAGGAGGTCCTACTGGAACAGAAGCCAGAAGGAGACCTGCTGAGCCAGATTCACAACACTTGAGAACCACGACCTTCTTGGCCATTCTGGAGCTATCAGCATGAAGCTTCCTTTTCAGTGCCTTATTCTGTGAAGACCCTTGAGGAGCTGTAGTAATGGAGGGAACAGGTATACTCTGATGAAATGCCATGTCTGGGATAGAGCATCTACCACCTCTTCCTGAGGACACCAGTGCTGACTGAAGAACCCTGGTACCTGAGAATTTTCCTTTGATGCAAAGAGGCCAATCTCAGGGCAACCGAACCTTCTGCACAAGAGTTTCATCACCTCCTGGTTCAACATCTATTCCCATGGGTGGATGGTCTCTTGACTCTGCCAATCAGCTTGAATGATCAATTTTCCTGCCAGACGAACAGCTGAGAGAGTCAGGATTTTTTTTTCTCTGAGAAGAGTAGCACTGCAGTTGCTTCCACCAGCATCTCCTGGCTTCTTGTGCCTGCTTGTTTTTTTTACGTACACTATGGTGACGGCATTGTCCAACCTTGCCTTCACTGCCTTGTACTGAACTAGATTGCGGAAAAGCAGAAGAGCATGATGCACTGCTCGGTATGTTTATCTGTAGTGGCTGCTCCTGAGGTGTCCAAATGCCCTGGACTGGGATGTGGTCCAGGACTACACCCCAGCTTGAGAGACTGGAATCAGTTGTCAATATCAGTTCTGGTGGGTGTTTCAGGAGAGATCCCCTGATGAGGTTTTTAGAACTAATCCACCAGACCAATGACTGTCAGACTGATCCTGGAAGCATGATCCAGATTGGATAGTCTTCCAAGGACAGATTCCATGCCTCCAGCATCCCATTCTGGAGGGGGTACGTATGTAAGTGGGCCTAAGGAACCAGTTCTTTTGCTGCAGTCATCAGCCCCAGAATCAAGAGAAGTCTGTGAGCAGAGACCAATGGTTGACTTCTCAACCACTGAACCTCTGGGTCTCTTTCCTAGATGTCAAAAGGAAGACTTTTCCCTGATCTGTCCTGGACACCACACCCAGGTGTTCCAATCTCTGAGACAGAATGAGGAAGCTCTTTTCTCAGTTGGCAACCCAACTGTACATCTCCAGCACCTCTAAGGTCCATGACACTGATCTCTTCATCTTCTGAAAAGATGGTGCCCATATTAGCAAGTAATCTAGGTAGGGGTATACCTGGCATCCCTCCTATCTTAGTTGTGCCACTAGTATGATCAGAACCTTCCAGAATATCCATGGCACTGTTGCCAGCCTAATGGGAAGTACCCAGTACTGGAAATGCTGTCTATGAATTACGAACCTCAGAAATGTCTGGTGTAACTGGCGAATGATGATATGGAGATAGGCATCCTTCAGATCTATGGACGCTAGATAATCCCCTGGTTGGACAGCCTGAATGATTGACTGTAAGGACTTCATCTTGAAGGTTACATACAAACATTCAAACAAACAAAAATGCCAGTAGAAACAGGCCTCATGGTCTATTGAGTCTGCTCCAGTGTGCAGCTAGCACCTTATAATGCTGCTGCCCCTTCCTTCCCCCCATCCTATTACCCCTTCCCCGATCCTAACACCTCTTGAAGCTATCTACCATCTTGCAGGCCACTACCTCACCTGGCAAGGAGTTCTACTTGTTCACCATTCTTTCTGTGAAAAAATGTCTCATCTCTCTCCTGAATCTACCCCCCTCCAGTCTCAGTTGGTGTACTCTCATGTCCCTCCCCTTTCTCCTCTAGAAAATCCTCTCTGTATTAGTCTTGCTTATTCCCTTCAGGTACGTAAAGGTCTCAGTCATATATCCCCTGTCCCTCTTCACTTCCAGAGAGTACATATTCAACTCCCCGAGCCTTTCCTTGTATGGCTTGCCCTCCAAACCCTGGATCATCTTTGTAGCTCTACGCTATACCCCCTCCAACAATCTGATGTCCTTCATCAGGAACGGGCACCAGTAGTGCACGCAGTACTCCAGGTGTGGCCTGACCAGTGACTATACAGGGGCAGGATAACCTCCCTATTTCTGGAGGAGATCCCTCTAGCTATACACCCCAGCATTTTGTTGGCTTTTGTAGCTGCCCTTCTGCACTGGACAGTTGTTCATGCTCCCTGTTATGATCACCCCTAGGTCCTTCTCTTCTGTGGAGCAACCCAACTGAACCCCATTTAAGTGATAATCCCTTCTCTGGTTCTAGGTTCCAAAGTGTAGAACCTTGCACTTCTTGGCATTGAACCCCAGCTTCCATTCATCTGTGCACTCCTGCAGCTTATTCAGGTCCTAGTGCAACCCCTCCCCCCCATGTCATCTACCAGAGCTCCCATCTTGATATCATCTACAAACAGACTGATTTTGCTCCGGATCCCATTCAAGATATCTGCAATGAAAATCCTGATCAGTACTGGTCCTAGTACGGATCCCTTTGGTACCCCACTCATCACCGCTCTCAGTGATGAGAGTTCCCCCCCTACCATCACCCTTTGCTGTCTCCTCCTCAGCCAGTTCCTGATCCAGGTCACCATTTTTGGTCCTGCCCCCACATACTCCAACTCCCTCCCAATCTCCCATGTGGCACTGAATCAAAGGCCTTACTGAAGTCCAAGTACAGGATGTCCACAGCATGGCCCTTGTCCAGTTACCGTGTCACCCAGTTATAAAACTCTACCAGGTTTGTCTGGCATGATCTGCCTGCAACAAACCCATGTTACTGGTCATCCTGGATACCGTTTGCCTCCAAGAAGCTCACGAGCCTATCCTTTAGGATGGTCTCCATTAGTTTGCCCATGATTGAGGTCAGGCTCATTGGCCTGTAGTTCCCTGGTTCATCCTTTGGCTCACTTTTATTGATGGGCACCTGTGGGCCATCTTCCAGTCCTGTGGTACACATCCTGTGTCCAGAGAGGTATTGAACAGTCTGCCAGTGGCCCCTCAAGGACCTCTGCCAGGTCCCTCAGTACTCTAGGGTGAATGTCAACCAGCCGAGGTGCTTTGTCCACTCTTAATGCCCTCAACCCCTCCAGCATCCTTCCCTCTGTAACTCCTACATCTGTTGTCCACTCCCCCCTTACTACCCCCACTTGCCTGAGGTATTTTCTCCCCTTCTCCTACATGAAAACAGAGCAAAAGTATTTGTTTAGTGCCTCTGCCTGCTCTGCCCCCTTCTCCACCCACCCACCATCTTTCTTGATCCTCATGAGCAGGTCTTTGCTTCTCCTTTTCTTGCCTATGCAATGGAAGAAGTCTTTTTCTCCTTCTTGATACCCTGCACCAGTCTCATCTCTCTAGATGCTTTGGCCCCCTGACCAGTCTGGTAACCTCCCTAGACTTGTCCCTATATACATCTTTATCTTCTCCCCTCCCTGTTTTCCTATATTTCTGAAATGCCACCCTCTTGGCTCTCATCCCTCCCCTGACCTCTGGTGACAGCCAACTGGGTTTTTTTGCTCTGCCCTTCTTGGTGTTTGTTGTAGTACAGGTCTCTGTTGCCTCTGCCAGCCATACCCTTATTATATTCCATTTCTGTCTGCATCTTTGTGTTATTGGATGTCTGCCATGTGCTTGCTCAGAATTTCCCCCATCATCCTAAAGTCCAGCCCCCAAACTCAACCACCCTTTTAGCGGTGCCCCCTATGTCCCTCCCCATGTTTAGCATGAACAACATCTAGTAGTGGTCACTCCCAGCAAGCGATTCCCCCACTTCTAGGTTCCTTACAGCTACCCCATTATCCAGTACAAGGTCCAAAGTCCTTTCCTGCTGTGTCAGCCCCTGTACCAACTGTGACAAGGAGCTGTCTTGAAAAGCTTCCAACAGGACCCCCTCTCTTGCATTCATGGTGGCAGGTGTGCTCCAATCCACCCCTAGTAGGTTGAAATCCCCCACCACCCCCATGCTTCCCTTCCTGCTTACCCTTCTAATTTGATCTGCAAGTTCCCAGTCCAAGTCATAACCTTGTAATGGTGGCCTGTACACTACCCCCATCCTCAGTGTCCTATTCCTTGCATCCTAGAACTGCATCCACAGAGCTTCTATCCTCCCCTTCCTCCCTTATGCACTTAATCTCCTTCCTCACATAGATCACCACTCTCCATTCCCCTTGACCCTATCCTTTCTGAATAACCCTTACCCTGGGATCATCATATCCCAGTCCTGGTACTGGGTGGCCCATGTTTCCGTGATGGCCACTATGTCCACCAATTCCACCACCAAGAGAACCTGTAACTCTACAGTCCTGCACCTTAGGTTTCTTGCGTTCAGTGGGACCATCTGCCAGCCTGTTGCCTCCACAAACTTACCATTCCTCTCCCCCCTTTGATCCTCTCTGTGCCCCCTCCTCACTGCCTTCACCTCTAACTGGGGGGTAAGCACTCTATGCCCCCCTTTCTGGACATTGTTTCTAACAATGGTCCCCTCGACACCCCCTCTTCCTAGTTTAAATCCACCCTTGTTGAAATATACCCCTCTATTCCCTGTTTGAGTATGCTCATCCACTTCTTGCTCAAATGTAACCTGTCCCCTGCGTATAGGTCACTGTTGTCCCAAGTCCTGCGCCAGTCTGATACCAGTCTGTATTTCCTGGTTTTGCACTAATCCCTCAGCCACCCATTGAACTCTTCTATCCTTTTTTTCCCCTGTACTTGCACCAGTTGCTCCTCAGAGAATGCCACCAACACCCCCACCTCCTCACACTGCCTACCCAATTCCTTGAACCTCCCCTTTACCACCTCCACTGTTTCCCCGACTAAGTAGTTTGTTCCCACATGCACCATCACATGTGATTTCATCTTCCCTCTGCTTTTTGCAATTGAGAAGTACCTGCCCTGCCCTGTCAACCCTGGAATTGCCTCAACCCAGATATGACTGTGCCTTCCCCCCTTCCTCCCATCTGATACCCTTCAGTATGGAGTCCCCAGCACCAACACCCCATCATTCTGATCCTGACCCCCCCTTCCACTGTGATCCCTGTCCACTCCCCCTGGAACCCCCTGCTTCCCTCCTTACATCCCTCATCTGCACCTTTTGTGCCCTTTGCATCATTCCTCCTGCTGCCTCTACTCCTGTTACCACCTCTCCCTCCTCCTCTACCCTACCCTTCCTCTCCCATCTCTCTTTCCCATTGTAATTTCTGCCTCTTGGACCTTCCCTACCCCTCTCTCCCCTCTCTCGCTGCTCCGATACCTCCTCTTCCCCTTCCTCTGCCAACTGCAAACCTATTGCTTGATAATCCTGCAATGGTGCCCATTGCCTCCTTCCTCCTTCACTGATCCCTCCTCCTCCTACTGCACCTCTGCTCACCTCCCCCATCCTCCTTACCCCCATCTTTAGCTCTGCAGCTCCCTCTTTGCATCTCCCTGCCCCTCCTTAGTGTGGTCACTCTTGCCTCTGCTCCTCCCTCCCTTATTCTGCTTAGTTCTCTCCATAACCCCATTACTTCATCCTCAAATTTCCTTAACCTGCATCAAATTGGAGAGCCTCCCAGTTTCCATAATAAATTCATCCAAACAGCCTCCCCACATCCATTGCAACTCACTATCCTCCCTTTGCCTGCCACCCTTCCTCCACAGTGCCCATCATTCCACCCTCTATTCTGCAGTCTCCACCCACCCTTATCCATTTCCATCCTTTTCTACTGCTCCTCACATTCCCCCCCCACCAGAGTCCTTTGCACTTACTCTCCATTATTTGTGTTTGGCTTAAATTATATCCCCTCACCTGTCCCCCGTGATTGGCTTAAGTGTATCCCCACACCTGTCCCCTAGTCCCTATTCTTGTACTTATATGCTCTATTACTAGCCTGATATCAGTCCTTATTTAACCACCTGGTCCTCATATGATGGTCTTTACTTAGTAATACATTAATACAATCCCCTCAGTATACTACATTAATACAGTAACACATTAGTACAATCCCCTCAGTGTATTACAGCTCTTATGAACCCTGAATACTTATCACAGCTCTGAGTATGCTAGATCTGTAGCTTAGTAATACATCACCACCTTAGTATATATCAAATCCAAATATGACATCACATAACAAGGCTAGCCCTCATGTCATAACAATCATTGCAAGAGACCCTGTGGGCTTGGTAAATCTTTCTATCTCCACCCACCTAAACCCCCATTCTGAATGTTTACCACTTGACTATTAGCTTTAAGAGTTAGTTCATATGGGCAGTTTGCATCTCCACAAGCCCCTTCCTCACAGCCTTCAAGTCCAACCGCCAGTGACTTTTCAGTATTTTAAGAAAGCCTGCAACAGAGAGTGGGAGGGCTTTAACAAAGCCATCAACTGTTTCCACAACCAGCACAAGCCACCAACAGTTACAATATTACAACCAAAGTAACAGTTGTAACTCACAGTACTAATTTAAACAGTTGTAACTCACAGCACTAATTTAAAGGAGAAGTCCACCCAGAATGTGCAAAAACATATGTTATGTAGAGTGTTTTGATATGTCTGTTAAGTCCTAGTGTGTCCTTCCCTCTGTCTGCTGTTAGGAGTTTTTCCTAAATTAGCCTGCTAGCTGTATGGTAGTTTTATGACCCCTGGGGATCTCCATCACAAATAGGTTTATTTGCTTTCTTTCTCCTACGATGCACCCTGGTTCATGTGACAGTGATGTAGCTATGCCCCTAAATTTAGCAGGGTCTGTCACAGCTCAGCCACAAAGATAATACTTCTTTCAGAGAAGAAGTCACATTGCTACATTTTGGGTGAGTGTAATCATTATTATTTTTTGATGTTAGTACCTTGTCCTGCTATGTTACAACCTATAAGGTGATGTTCAATTTTTGCTACTTAGTACTGGTGCAAAAACTGAAAGTGACTGAGAGGAACAGAGTAAACAGTGACATGATTCACACACACACACACACACACACACACACACAGCAGAGCATAGCAGGACAAGGTACTGATATCAAAAAATAATAATGATTACACTCAGCCAAAATCTAGCAGTTTGTCTGCTCTGGAAGAAGTATTTTCTCTGTGGCTGAGCTGTGACAGACCCTGTAACAAGACACTGGCTTACTGCAGGGGCAATTAGACATCACACCAAAGAGCACTCTGGGAAGACTAGAGGCCATAAAAGAAACCAGAATGGCAACCTCCAAGGGCAATAAAACAGTTAGGGAAAGTTAGAAAAAACACCTCTCACAGCCAGAGGAAAAGAAAATGCTGGGAACTAGTTAGAACACAGAAAAAAAGACTACTACATATCTTTTTCTGATTTTAACATGGAGTTTTCCTTTAAAGTTCACACTATCACAATTAAAACAGAAGAAAATAAAACAGAGCCACTTTCTTGGACACACCTCCCTCTTCTCTTACCAAGTGAATAGTGCAAGATAAGATGGTGCATGTAATTACCCCTCCCACTCTCACCAGGCAAACAGCACAAATTAATATTTTATATTAAATATCACAGCCATCATCTGTTCCCACAACCAGCACAGGCCACCAACAGTTACAATATCACAGCTCAAGTAACAGTTGTAACTCACAGCACTAATTTAAAGTGCAAACTATTCATATAACACAATTAAAAGAGAAGAAAATAAAACAGAGCCACTTTCCTGAGCACACCTCCCTCTTCTGTTCCCAAGTGAATAATGCAAGAAAAGAGGGTGCCTGTAATTACCCCTTCCCCACTCTCACTAGGCAAACAGCACAGATTTAAATTTTACTTTAAAAATCACAGCCATCATCTGTTCCCACAACCAGCACAAGCCACCAACAGTTACAATATCACAGCCCAAGTAACAGTTGTAACTCACAGTACTAATTTAAACAGTTGTAACTCACAGCACTAATTTAAAGTGCAAACTATTCCAATAGCACAATTAAAACAAAAGAAAATAAAACAGAGCCACTTTCCTGAATACACGTCCATCTTCTGTTCCCAAGTGAATAGTGCAAGACAGGTTGTGTGGTGAACAAATTTGTTTAGGTGCTTCAGGTCCAAAATTGGTCAGAAACTCCCCAACCCATCTTGGGAACCACAAAGTAAATTGAGTAGAATCCCAGACCCTCCTCCCTTGGGGCACTGAGACAATTGCCCCAATATGGATCAAGTGATCTAAGGTGTGGGTTACTGCCTTCCTCTTCACTTGGTTTTGGGACATAGGGGATTGCAGAAAGTGCCCTCTTGTAGGTACTGTTGCAAACTCTACTGCGTATCCCAGGGTTAGGATTTCCAGCACTCACATGTCTGACATCATTTGGGACTAACTCTGGTAGAAGTTCTGCAGTCTCCCACCAAAGGAAAGGGGTTTAGAGACAGGACTACATGCCTTCATTGGGTGTTACCTCATCATCATCCTGCACCTCAGTTGTGCCTGTGGGTGAAGGATCCTCTGTTAATGTTGTCCTTGAATCTGGAATAGGATCCCCTATTTCACTAGTTTCCAAAGTTCCAAAAGGGACTGAAACCACTTCAGAACTGCCACTGTCTGGCACCTCCTTGCCCTCTTGATGAGGAGCTTGTTTTCTGTTGCTGTTTTGAGACTGGAAATTGGCCCTTCTTATCCTGGACATCCTTCAGTATGTCATCTAATCCAGAACCAAATAATAGTCCACCTTCAAAGGCCAGGTTAAATGGCATCACCTTTGATGCCTGATCTGCAACCAGTGTCTGAACCAAACATCCCACAGGGCTGCCACAATGTGATAAGTGAAGCATGCAAATATCTTCAAATTGTCCACTGTGGCGTCCCCAGAATGGTGGATACCATGGATACAAGCTGCAAAATGTTTGCCATTTCTGAATCCATGGGGCTGAAACTAGCCAGCATCCTGACCCATGAGGTTAGCTAGAAAGATATTTTATTTATATGGACTCGGAACACTTTACAATACAATATAAAACCACAATACAACAATATCTATAGCAATACAAACAACATCCAGTAAAGAGTGAACAGCTAAGGTTTAAGGCTTTGGAAACAATAAAAGATGCATATGAAGTGCAAAGGTTTGCCACACCAACAGCTGTTCTGCATGAGGTATTCACCTTCTTATTGTGGGTGTTGGTAAAGGTCAATGAACCCTCAATAGGTATGGTCATGTGCGTAACAGAATTATGCATGGCCTTATCTGTCAAAGGGGGAACCTCCCACTTCCGAGAGATCTCCTTTAGAAAAGGATAACAGCTTACCGTCAGTTTAGGAGGTTCCATGTCATAAGGGCAATTCTTCTATGGCAACTCACACAATAGCGAGTATATTTCGCTGAAAGAAAAATCAGCCCCTAACCAATATAACTGACTGCCAATTCAATGATCAGACGGACATTCAAGTTAATATTTAATGTGGGGGAGCACCTCCTAAATTACTATAATCAACTCCAGGGGGTAGCAGACACTAGGGAAAAGGGGAATACACAGGAGGAAGCACCACAGGTGGGGAACACAGTCAGGAAAAAAAGTTCTAACAGCCAGCGCCGTTCAAAACAAACATTTTACCTACTGACAGTCCCAAACCTGGGGTCATCACTAAAGCAGTCTATGACCCTACTTGCATTGCCATGCCAGATGGACAGCTCGGCAGTAGCAGGCCTCGTAGCTGTACTTCACCAGCAGCAGTACAGTTCCACTGGTGTTTGCTCTCATCATTACAATCTTCTGACAGTTGCTATCCCTACCATCACTTTCTACACCCACTCGCTATACTGTCAGGAGTGCAAATAGAGTGGTTCATATTTGAGTTGCTCATTTGCAGTCACCCATATGATGGTTTACCATTTAGGGAGATCCTTGTGCTTTTCTGTGCTGACCCATTCCTGTTCAAAAATCTGGTCACAGTGCACAAAGTTTGAGAAACAATTTGGTGCCGAGGAGGAGGAGGAGGTGGACAGGATTGGATTTATGTCCAAGAACTCCATGACTTGCATCTCCTTCAGCTGTAATGTCCAAAAAGTCTCCGTTATAAGATAAAAGAGGGACTTTGCATGAAACTGGGGAGGGATCAGAATCTTTTTCTTATGCTGTGTCCACTCCACCTCCTCATCAAATAGAAGGATGGGTCAAGATTTTACCCTTGGCCCCCTGTGTCATTCTCTTGACCTTCAGTATTGTCAAGGCTGGGGGCTGCCTGCAGATCTGGGTGAACATCATCACTCTGCTCCAGTGCACCTGGACATGCCTGTAGGACTCCCCCTGACATGAGGTGCCTGACTTTTAATCAGATGTATTGATAGGGATGTCCTGAGGAGCATTAGAACTCAGCAGGTCATTAAAGATCAGCAAGAGCAGTCTCTTTGCTGATGACTCCAAGATGGAAGCAAAAGTTGAGGAGGAAGAGGGGAGGTTGGCCCTGCAAGGGGACCTGGACACCCTGGAAAGCTGGGCTCACTCATGGAAATTAAATTTCAATATCACCAAGTGCAAGGTGTTACATCTTGGGCGGGGAAACCCTAAACACAGGTACACCTTGGGAGGGGAGGTGCTGGAGGCCTCAATAGGGGAAAAAGACCTAGGGGTCATGGTGGATGCATGTATGAATAATTCTGAGCAGTGCAGGAGGTGGCTAGCAAGGCAAATAGGATGTTGGGATGCATCATAAGGGATCACCTCTAGGAGCAGGGAAGTGATTCTGCCGCTGTACAATGGACTGGTTAGACCACACCTTGAGTACTGTGTACAGTACTGGAGACCACACTAAAAGAGGGACATACAGCTCCTGGGGAGGGTACAGAGGAGGGCAACTAAGATGATATGAGGGCTAGGGGATTTGACGTATGAGGACAGACTTGAGAAGCTCTGCCTGTTTTCATTGGAGGAGAGGAGAGGAGAGGAGAGACGAGGGGACATGATTGAGGTCTTCAAGTACCTCAAGGGAATAAATAGGGTACACATGGAGGGATCTTTAGACTAAAGCAGGGAGGTATCACCAGAGGGCATGGTTTGAAGTTGGAAGGTGGAAGAATGAGGGGAGAAAAGAGGAGGAGGTTTTTCACTGAGAGGGTGGTGGACCCTTGGAATGCACTGCCTGGCGAGCTGGTTCAGAGATCCACAGTGGAGGGCTTCAAGAGAGGGTGGGACAGACACAGAAAGTGGATGTATCAGATGATGGCCTGGCCCAGGGGGGTGGGGGATGGATGATGGGGGTTTCTGGAACATAAGGGGAGGAGGGCCTCGGCACCCAACTAGAGATCTGAGGTGTGAGCAGACTCGATAGACCATAAGGCCTAATCTGCTGGCAATTAGTATGTTAGTATGTTAAAAATGATTTGCACAACACAGTCCTGCCACTTCTGCTCGGTACTCCAGGTGCACTCCCCCAAGCTCAGGTCACCTTCTATGGAGCACTGCAGTTGACATGTTAGAGTTTGTTACACAATTAGGACAGTAAGACCCCTGTGAAAAGGTTCTCATCATTCTTCTGCAGGTCTTACAGTGTTTAAAAGCTACAGGTCTCCGATAAGCCATGATGCCACTGTTTTCTGCAAAAAAAACCTAAAACATAAGTACTGTTCCTCACTTCACACCAGTGAAAACTAGCAGAGACAACGCTTTACCCCCAAGCTGATTTTTTGTACCACAAAGATAAATGGAACTATTTACTGATGCAGGGGAGATGACTGGAAGCTGCTGAGCATCCCCAGTGAAAGGGAAAACCCAGCCACCTGCTGTGCCTCCTAACAGGCAGGCATTAGGCATTCTGATAGAGGAGCCCTTCTGAGTTAAGCAGGAATACAGGAAGAGGCATTCATGGTCAGAAAAGCACAACACTACCTACAACATAAGACACAGTGTAGTAAACGCACTGCAGAGTGTGCGAGGTGCATGCACGGACACGCATTAGGGTGATGACATCACACTGAAGCACGTGATGTCACCACGCCAAGCATGAATGTGTCTGATCACCCCAAGCAAGAAAACTCATGCCCAGACACAAATAGAGAAGGCAATGGCATAAAACCCACTGACAAGATGCCAGCAATGGCTACATCAGAGCTGACTGAAAATGTGCTGTTCTGCATGATGTCAGCCTCCAGGCCACAACCTAGAGGGAGACTGCTGTAGCAAAGCCAAGTAATAAAAATCAAGCAGCAGAGCATAGGGAGTGCTCTGAGAGCTTACACACTGTAAGCCCCAACTGAAAACAGTCACCCACAAGCACCAACAGACCAACTCTTCTGAAGCAGGAATTAACACATAGACCTTGGCAAAAAATATCCAAGCAGCAATTAGAGAGCACAGACAAGAGGGTCTGTCATCAAGAAAGTTGTAGAGAGAGAAAACAGCAAGATGACAGGACAGACCAAAGCTAGACTATGTACTAGCTGTGCCCCATCCCCCCAAGAAATAGAGAAATCACTTCCCTGAAAAACAGGGCACCGGGCTGAGAAAAGAAAACAAGGGAGACCTGCAAAAAGCACTCTAAAAATTGCTGACATGTGGTCCCCAATTCATTCACAGTAAGGAGTTAAAATGAGGTAAAAGGACAGCAGGTTAGTCAATCTGAAAAGCACAGCTGAACAGGCATGATTTCTAAATTTGAGGGTGCTCCCTGAAAACAGGTAGCCCCAACTTGCTTAACAGTTGCACAAACTAGCCTTAAAAACAGCAAACAAAATGTAGATTGAAGAAATTCTGAGAGACAGCTCCTATACCAACTACCCTTTCCAGTTGCACAGCAAAGACTGGGGAATCTCAGTTCTTGAAATGTTCATATGCTCAGGGTTTTATGCTCATTGACAGCTTTGAGCTGTGCCACTACCCCAGTGTGTGTGTGTGTGTGGGGGGGAGGGAGTCATTGCCCATATGTATTAACTTCTCATGATAATGTAGAGCAATACAGAACACTTTAATAACAAAGCAGTCTTATGTGCTGAGGTACCTTAGCAGACATATCTGTTTGTGAAGTTTCCAGTGAAATCTGTGGAGTTTGGCTGCATTGAAATAGACCAGTCCATGTTAGTCCCTTGTGAGGATAAAGACAATTTTGTCAGTCTGTTACAATACATTTAACGAACATTGAGCACTTAAATCTCTAAACAAAAGTGGCAAAAGAGCAAACCAGAAATGTATACATGTGTTGTCATATTGTGCTGTATCACTACACAAATTGAATACAGCCTTTGAAATCAGTGGCCTTTAAAGTGGACTGGGCAATCTTTTGGTGGCCACTCAATGGCAAATGGTGCTAACGCTGCAGTAAAAAAAGAAGAAAAAATGTTGTGCCCAAGCTGTGCCAGTAGTGACAATTAACTGCAAGGATAGTCCAGCTTGAAATATCCCAATCTGCCTGATTCCAAGGCCTCTGTGCCCCAGTCATTCCTAATTCCTGGAGTCATTTCTTGCTATCTTCTCTGTGATGTTTTGTCTATCCCGAAACTATCAGATCACATCCACTGGTAGGACTGTATCTCCAGCACTTCTGTGAGCTTTCACACCCAGCAATGTATGGCTTCAGGGGTGTGGGGGTAACTTGACACCAGATACTTTCTGTTTGTTTTCTACCTGCCATAGGGAGTAATACTTTCTCAGGTGTGGCAGCCTGACACCATATGTATCACTAACAATGCAAAATAGAATATTTATAGCACAAGCACCATGCTACCTTATTCACAGCATGAACTCAATTGTGTTACTTGATGTAATGAAGAAAATCATAAGGATGTATGCAGTACTCATAACACATGCATTCTGAGTGGCAAGGATACCTCATTAAAAAATTCCTAGGTAAGCACAATTCCATAAAGCTGCAATATGTTTTCTGGGAATTCCTGCAGATTGTAATGCACTGCATACATTAATGCTATACCATACCCCTGTATTTTATACAAAGGAAGCAAACAAATGTAATTCCCCATAGATCAGTCAATATCAAAATAAACATGCTGATATTGCAAAAGTAAGCAGTATCAGAAAAACACAAGCAGGCTTTTCACACTCTCATTCATTATAACAAAGTCACAGACAGGATAAAAGGGATATGTGCACATTTTATTTTCTTTATTATTTTTTGCCAGTCCTCTAGGTACACATACTATAGCTAAGATACCAGTCAACATTTGGTCATGATCCATTATCTTGCAGATCAGTGATGACAATGTCCATCCACGTGTGACAGTTAATTTACAAAGTGAGAAAGAAATAAGTGTACTTGTCTTTCAAAATTGTGTAGCTCTGTGTTGTGCACTGAGAAAGGAGAGGGTTCATGGGAGTCCCAGATTTCCAGTTGTCTTAGTAGTTTAACTGGTTAGGACAGAGGAACACAACTGTGTGTACACTTAGGTTCAAATCCCAGCTAGAGTACTTATTTCTTCTCACTCCTAAATAGTATTTCAAATATATGCACATTGAGGCCATACAACTAGTAAACTAGTGAAGTGGGAACACTACTGTTTGCAATCTAGATTACCTGGGTTCATGCCCTGAGTCCTGGACATCTAGTGCTGACTGGTGGTGCAGGGTTCCAGACTCCATCTTGAATGCTCCAGGCTTGAGCAGAAAGGGCACATCCTCCTTTTGCATGACTGCTCTCTGAGGGAATGTCATGTGGGAAGGAATGAGTGGTCCCTTATGGAGTGACCTTACAAAAGCATGCACCTGTTCACCCAGAATGTGATGAGAAGGCACAACACCCTTACAGCAGGGCTGGCAAGGGAGTTCTGAAGGAAGGGCTGAGCTTACTTACCTGTCTAATGGTCCTGATAGCCAAAATGTTGGGTTGCTCAACAGACACCTGTTCAGTGCAAAGCATAAGGGGTGGACTTACAGGGTAAAAAAATGGAAAGTGAACCTGGGACAGAAGTCCCCTCATCTTTCCATAGCCACCCAGGCTTCTTGACCAAACACTGTTGTGTCAGCTTAGTTCAGTTGGTAGCACATTTGCCTTTCTGCAAGAAGGTTGCTGGTTCTTGTCCCACACTGGGATTGGTATCAAACCATAATATGACTGCCACTTGAATGCAGTACTAGGGAGATGCTGTAGTGTTGGAGTGTGCCATTTTTTGGATGACTGTTATATCATGGTCCCTTCTGCACACCTCTGGTGTTGTCCTGGTGGGTATCCAGGTGGAAGAAAAGAACCCATGGCATGTTTTTCAAGAATAAGGGGGTTTCTTTGGTGTCATGGTGAACATTTCCTTTCCATTAAACCAGTTCATGCAATTGTCCAAGGTTGTGTGTAGGTGTTGATGTGCAAAATGGCTTCCACTATTGTACATGAATACATTCACTTCACTATCAGTCTCGTATTGCCTGCAAAGCACTTTGGGATACAGTGTATATGGAAAGTGCTATATAAATGATAATTCTTCTTCTTCCACAATGCCAGCTCCTTGCTTGGGTCTCCCAGTCTGGCAGGTAAAGTATGTCTTTGGAGGCTTAGTCCCTCACCAAGGTTTTACATGTGGGAGATAAGCCACAGATTACTGGCTTGGATCAAGAGTTAGGGTTGTGTAAAGGCAGGAAAGAAATGCCTGTCCCTAGGGTTTCCAAGGCAAGAAAGGAACCAAGGGAGAGGGCATCCTAGATCAGGTCCTGAGGTGTTAGACACAGAAAGTATAACCAACAAATAAACAAACATACACACAGATATATGCACACGGTATCATGCTCTTCTAAATAAAATACTATCTGTAACAGCCTCTAAACAGTATGTGCTCCAACAGGGTTTACATCCTAATAAACATTGAAAAATTAAATGTAAACATGGTCCTTGCAGGTTTAAATATAAAGCCATAGTAAGTCCAGTATATTTTCAAACATAATAGGATCCATTCTCATTCAGAAATGGTGGCACCACAACCCACAGGCCATTCAATAAACTTATTACATCACCACATTTTGCACTATACACAAAACTCCTTATTTGTTGTAGGAGGGAGGACTCCCCCTACAAGTTTGTTGCATTACAAATTGTTGTTACAGATGTTACTGTGTGCAAGTTTTTGTCCGCTAACATACTGCTTAGTGGCCTCCACAAATCACTGCATGGCATTGCTCCAGTGGCATGGCTCTGTGTTACACAGCAATCTGGTGTGAATGGATGCCATACACCCATGTTTCTCCCTCCCAAGCTCATCCTTACCTTTGGTGCCCCAGTGGACAGACAGTGTAAGCTACTGAACTCCTGGGATGCAGAACATACTTTCCTGATGCCTGCTGATATTCATCCCTCTAACTCCAGTCCAAGAGTACAGTTGTGCCTCTGTGGTGTCTCCCTGAATGCTGCTCTCTCCATGTCAAATCCCAGCACTGCAACCCTCCTTATCTCCCACCTGTTTTAGATCTACTGACACAGAGGACACAAAAGACTGTGACCAGCTTTGGGGTCGCAAACATTTATGAATAGCCATGTAGGTCATGTCCATGGCAGCTCTGCCCCATCTCTACATATCTGCAAACACTTTTGTGGCTGTTCAAGGAAGGCTTAGTCTTTGGATCCCAAAGCCGCCTATTGGATGAAGTTGTTTCATTAACACAGAATGTGAAACAGCCGGCCCATTGGTGCAGTGATAGTGTTACCACTCTTGACACTGGCTACCCAGGTTTGGGAATGATCCTAGGTCATCAGGGACAGGTTGGGGGGAGGAATAACCAGTTTCCCAGAGGATGCTCTCCTCCTCTGGACAGTGAAGAAAAATTGTCTGCTATCATGCCTGTACTAGCACTGCCTCTGGTGGAAGCACAGATGGTGGTCTCAGACTCACAGAGTTGAGAAGGGAGGCTGCCATTAGGTACTTGGCTGCAGCGTGCATTAGCACGATGCTAGCCTGGACATATGTCCTTCACACTGGTAACCTCAGGGGGTTGGGAATAAGGGGAAAAATCCACAGCATTGAGATATGTGATGCCGGGATTCCAGTACACTGAGGCCTAGCCATGACTGCTGGATATCCTGGTACACCGGAACCCAGATGAGAATTCAGGAGGGGGGGTATCCCCAAAGTCGCAGTCTCAGGAAAGTAAAAAGTAATATGCCCCCTTGTTCTAGAGCACCTTTTTCTCTGAAAAATACCCCCATCCTATATCTTATTAACCACTGTGAGATATTTAAAGGTCTCTATCATATGTCCCTTTCCCTCCTGTTTTCCAGGGTGTAATTATCTAGCTACTTAAAGCCTCTCCTCATAGAGCAATTGATGCAGACGCTGCACCATTTTGGTAGCCCTCCTCTTGACTGCCTCCACTCTGTCTATGTCCTTCTGGAGATGTTGTTTCTAGAACTGGACACAGTACTCCAGGTGGAGTCTTACCAGTGATCTATATAGGGGCAGCACCACCTCCCTCTTCTTGTTAGTGATACTACTTCCTATGCACCCAGCATCCCTCTAGCCCTTCCAATTGCCTTGTCACTTTGCCTGGCCACCTTTAGGTCATCCATTATGATTACCCCTAAGTCTCTTCCAGCTTGATCTTTGTCAGTGTTACTCCTCCCATTTTGTACTCCATTCCCAGGTCCAAGAGTACTATTTTGCACTTTTTGCATTAAAACCCAGCTGCCATACCCTTGGCTACTCTTCCAGTCTTTTTAGAATCCAGCCTATCCTTTCTACCTACCCCCCGGAGTGTCCACTCTGTTGCAGATCTTGGTGTCATCCACAAAGAGGCAGACCTTCCCTTCTAGTTCCTGTACTATGTCACTTATAAAGACATTGACGATGACCAGGGCCATTGGAAAACTGGAAACAGTTACCCAAAATTGCAGAGCTTTTTGCAAAAATTGTGGGGAAATTGCGGGAGTTCTACTATAGACCCTTAGTGCTTCACAATAAATCTTTTAATGTTTTCTACAGCATGTATTAGTCAGTATAAACTGCTAAATGAATACACTGCCACTTGAATATGTTTAAAACACAAAGAACAGTTTATGTTTCTCAAATGAATGCTAAACTGATAAGCTATCGTAAGCGTTGCCTGTCTTCCAAAATTTAAAAACATCTGCCTCATAGAATGCTAAATAGATTCTATAAAGTGAGCCACAGAAAATCAGTGTTAAATAATTCCAGAAGAAATACATTTTTCTGTTTCTGGATGTAGAATAATTAAGCTTAATCAACAGCTGTTTACAGTGCTCTGCCAGTTATCCACCCACTTTGGCACAAGAAAAATTAAGCAGATAGAGTGGTGAATAACTGAGTTTTAGTAAAATGTTGTTAAAGTGTTTAATGTTCATAATTTGCACTGTAGGTACTGTACTGTACATTATTTTTGAAATCACATATTTAAACATTACATCAGAAGGTTATTGAGGCTGGCTGTATAGCCTAGAGGTTAGAGTAACAAACTGTGAATGAGCTGGGGAAATCAAGAAGACCTGGGTTTGAGTCCCACAACCTCCACTTGCATACTGTGTGACTCTGAGCAAATCACTTAACCTCCTCAGTGCTCCTGGGATGCCCCTGAAAACAGGCACTTGTGCCTGGTGGGCCTCACCCAGTTACCAAAAAACATAAAAAAAAAACCAATATATTTTTACTGCATCATACAGTAGTCAGAGTACCCTATAATTTACCTTTGTTTTACTCTGGCTGCAATTATTGTGTTTAGTTAAAGATAAATGTTCAGATTCATGTTCAGATACCTTTTATGTGTTATTTATGTGTTTTATAAGCTTGTTTTTAGACTTCAGTCAGGTTTTTATTGTAGTCTTTGCATGTCAGCACCTAGGTGGTAGATTACTAAGAGTGAGATCACTGTTAACAACTAGCTAATTCAAGTTTGAAATCAACAGAGCCATCCAAAAATTCTCAGCTGTTTGAATCAAAACTAGTCTGAATGACAGTATGCTCACAAAAAAAACTTGCCCTACCACTTACAAAAAGGCATTTAAGTGAATGGGATAATTTGCACCTTTTCTCCCATCTTTTGTTTCAGGCTCTGTGGCAACAAAAAGTTTTCTGATAGACTGCTTCAATGCAAAACAAATGTTAAGTGTTTAGGTGTACTTATGCTTGTCCAGTGGATTTTGAAACCAAACAAGACAAGGATTCAAAAGAAAGCAGTGTCACATGAATCCCTTGCCTTATCTTGCACTGCATTGTTTCGGCCAAACCCAAGTCTGCATGCAAAATTGTCAATATATTTGAGAGTATTTTATTAAAAATGTTAATACTTTTTACACAGTTCAACGTAAAAACTAAAAATTGCAAGAAATTGCAGAACATGTCATTTTTTGCGGAGAATGGTGAAAATTGTGCATTCCGTAAAAGAATTGCGGGTACAATTTTCCAGTGGCACTGAAGATGACCAGTCCCAGCACTGATCCCTGAGATACCCCTCTGGTCACCATCCCATCCTCAATGTGAACTCCATTTACAACTACCCTCTGTGTCCTATCCCTAACCTACTTCTTATCCAGGTTACCACCTTATTACCCACCCCCAAGTTACCCAACTTGCTCAGCAGTCTCCTATGTGGAATGGTGTTGAAAATCTTGCTGAAATCCAGGTAGGCCACATCCATCACTCCTCTCTGATCCAGCTCCTTGGTCACCCAGTCAAAGAAATCTATCAGATTTGTTTGACATGACCTTCCCCCCATGAAACTATGCTTCCTTGGATCCTGAAATCCACTGGATAAAAGATATTCCACAATCCTTTCCATAATAGTGTCTCTTTAACTTACCCACCACTGATGTCAAGCTGACAGGCTTATAATTGTCCACCTCTTCCTTGCTACCACTCTTGTGAATTGGGACTACATCTGCCCTTCTCCAGACCTCTAGGACCATGCTGGTCTCCAGTGATCTGTTAAACAGGTCTGTAAGGGTACAGCTAGTACCTCCCTGAGCTCCCTCAGTACCAATGGATGTACCCTGTTTAGCTATATATGTTTGTCCACCTTCACGCTAGTGAGTGCTTTCTGGACTTTCTCCTCAAAAAAGTGACTAGTGTTCCTTTCATTCTCATCAAAGCTCCAGGAGACTTTATGCAGTTCATTCCCATCCTCTTCAACTATGAACATTGAGCAGGAGTATTTGTTCAAAATGTTTTCCTTTTCTTGATGCTCCTCCTTGCAGTCACACCCCTTCCTCTTTAACCATACAATCCCTCCCTTTTTCTTCCTTTTTTCACTAACATACCTAAAAAATGTCTTGTTCCCTTCTGATGCTGTCTGAGCTATTCTTTCTTCAGTTTGTGTCTGTGCACTCTTTACTGCTTTGCCTGCCTCTCTGTCTTCCCTGCTACACCTCCCTATCTTCCTCTCTTTGGTCTCCTTATACCTTCTAAATCCAACTTTTTTAGCCTTTATGTTTTGTACTACCTCTTGCAAAACCATAGTGGTCTCTTCTGTCTTTTGCTTATGTAAGTATTCCCTCCCATGGTCTAGGGGTATGCCAGATGTTAACATCGGGTGGAAGGGGGCACTTGCAGCCATGAAACACAATCACAGAAATTAAAGCTTTACCTGGGTTCCATTGAGAGTTCTTCAGGGGTGCGGGCAGTTCATGCTTAAGGGGTGCAGCAGCTGTGGGGGCAACACTTGGTTATCAAATTACAAGGTGCTTTAATTGAATCCATTGTCCACTCAGGAAATAAAAGTTCAGCAGATTTAATCAGCCTTGAAAATTTTACAACTCTATGGAGTTGATGGGGTGAAACATTTGATTTAACAGTTATCTATTTTTGGTGGTCAGAACCACAAAACAGCAGCATTTGGATAGGAAACACTTTGATGGTATTTCAGTTTTGGATTCCAAGAGCACTGTACTTCTTCTCTGCCAACTCCCTCCTGCCCAAACCTTAGACTCTCTGGAGAAAACCTCCTCTCCCTTCAGCATGTCCCAAGATACAAGGCACCCTGAACAGCAACCTAGATGAGGATTTAATGCTTCATACTTCTCCCCGGCGGTCTCCGTTCTTGACCTTGGGCAAAGCCACATACCTGTGGCACATTAATCCACAGCTGGAGGGCTTCTTCAGAACCTTCCCAACATTGCATTGACTTTATCAAGTCCACTGGAGCTAGCATCCAAGCCAGATGACCTTCTGGATGCTCCAGGCAGGGACCAGGGACTACCACATACAGGGGCTGCTCATAGTGACTGATGCCCTGGGCTCCAGCTCCCACATGGTGCAGAAGCTCCTCAGGCTCCAGTCACAACACAAACATGACCCCCCCCAAACACTCCACCAATGCTCCACCAGTCTTCAAGGGCAGTGGGCTGGGTTGGAAACCACCCCACCCCACCCCCAAACCTCAGCCCTTATGACTGGAAACACAGGCTGCACTTCCAACCACTTCCTTCTTCTCTCCTCTCCCCTTGGTGCCAAAATCCACAAACCTAAATACCTCCCAATCCTCAAGTGTCCCTCTGCCAGCTGGAGGCCTGTAGAGTTCAGACAGGCTGGCACCCAAATCCAAGGGACATTAACTTGTAAGCTCCCAGAGGGGGCTTACACTTCACCCCATACAAATGTTCACCTTCTGGTGAACACTGTACCAGTTACATGCAGACCACCAGAGAGGGAATATGCACACTTTCCTCCCCTGCTGCAGCTGGAAAGCAGCACTGGCAACCACCGCTGGGACGGCGAGATGTCTTTCCCCTTACAAAGGGACTAACCTGCTCTTTAACAACTACCCTACACAGCTACCTACCTACAGGGCCCCTGGTGACCCATCACCAGTTCCCATGGATAGATTGCCTGGTACTCAGGTGATGGTATCCCACCCCCCTAGATTAGCTACCTAAAGCTGACTGACGCTGCTGCCACCAGTAACGGATCTAACCCGCATCCACATACCTGAATTAGAAAACAGCAAAAGCAACACAGTAAACATTTTACCAAACATTTTTTAGAATAGTCACTAAAAGTGCTGCAGGCTATTTCACATGTTCCAACACTTATACCCACACAACCACACACACACTGATACAGGAGTCTCCCTACTTGCTGACCACTAGCACACTGCAACCACCCATACACAGCATGACTATAGTATATATATATATTTTTTTTTTTTTCAAAACAAGGACTAAGTCTCTGTAAAGTGGGATAAGTCACATACAATATAGGAAAACTATCAAACAACAAGGCAACACCAAACAGTGGAGCATAGCATAGCAATAACTTATAAGAGGGCTACATAGCAAACCTTTTTTTAAAATTGAATACATTTTATTGAAAGTCAAAAAGCATAACAACAGATACAATTCACGTAATCTCCCGAAATTATAACAAAAGGATAACAATCATAACCAGATCCAGTAACATACATTTATAATGAAAAAATATTACCAAACTACCACTCCCTCCTCCCTCCACCCATATCACCCACCCATTCTGCCATCAGAGGTAAAACAAAAAATAACTAATCAGATAGCTTAGGTCCTGAACACCCAATGTTGAATCATCCTGTAAAGAGGGAACTTACAAGGGTCAACTAAAATGCATATTCAGAGCATTAATAAGGTGTATAGTGGCTCCCAGATATGATTATACCTGTGTATCTTTCCTGACATATTAGCTATAAGGTGTTCTGCTTGCAAAGCAAACAATATCTCCCTGTATCACTCAAGAAATTGAGGAGTACATTGGTCTAACCAATGCTGAAGGATGACCTTTTTCGTACATGCAGAGATTATAGCCATGTGATATCTCTGGTTGCCAATCAGGGTATCAAGGTAGTCTCCCAGAATACATATTTCAGGAAGAAAGGCATTGGACAGCCCCAGAAAGGGAGCAAGGCATGCTTGAATGGAGTCCCAAAACGGAGTTACTGTCTCACAGGACCATACAATATGAAGTAAGGTACCAGGTTCTTTACCACATCTGGAACATAAGTCAGTGGGTAGTCTACCCATTTTATGCAGTTTAACTGGGGTATAGTAAAGATTGTGGAATTGCATAAAGTGGTACCTATTCCACTTAATGTATCTATATAAATATTCCCAGATGAGGGGCCAATTCCAAACAGAATTACTAACCAGAAGAGCCCGGTTCCAGACATAAAATCTTGAGCCCTCAGTGGATGCTAAATAGTTCTGCAGAGATAGGTAGTAATATGAGATATGATAAGAAGGGGGAACATTATGAATGAGAGGTGAAACAAAATTACTAAAGGGACTAGATCATGGGCCACTGCCAAAGAATTGCAGGAGCATATCATAGTTGAAAGTAACGGAAACAGGAAGAAATGGATCAATGATAGAGGGAACAAGCATCCTGAAAGGACAACAATGCCTGGTTCCGAGTAAGAGTCCTCTATTGTGTCTATACCCATACCTGGCCAGAACCTCTTTGTGAGCATCTATCCAGCTATTCAAAAGTTAGGGTTACCAAATAAAGGTTGTGATATGTCCTTATATGGTAAAATTTTAAGTAAAGAACATAACTGCAGATGAACCCGGAGAGATGCCCCCAAAGATATATCATGTAGTGGTCGAGGAAGGTGCTTCCCAGGAAGATAGGGAGTGACCGAATAACCAGACTACTTGTAGAACACAGGGAGTGTTCTATGTCCAACCAATATGGCACATAAGACCCAGGAGGAACCCCTCCAGGGGGCCTTAGCCAATAAAAAGATCTGGTAAGATGCACTGCCAGGTAGTTTAAGAAAATGTTGGGAACTTGTAGTCCCCCATCCAGTTTGGACTACATTTATTTGGATAAGGCTCAATGGGCCGCTTTACCCTGCCATAAAAATTATGTGATGTCTCTATGCACATGAGAAAACCATGACTTAGGTAGGGCAAAGTTATACGTCTGTAAGGGGTATGATAAATGGGATAGTACAGTATATTCATTTTTAGTATGTTTAAATGGCACCACAGTGAAATAGGTAGCAGGGACCAACATTCTAAATCTGTTTTGATATGGGTCAATGCGGAATCAAGATTGAACTGTTTCATCATAAGGGGTGAAGTGCTGAGGAAGTTCCCCAGATATTTCAGGTTATTACGTTTCCATACAAGGCCAAGGTGCTCAGCTTCTGCCTTTAATGTAGCACTATTAAGTGGCATAACCTATGTTTTAGCAAGGTTCAATTTATAAATAGAAATATCACCAAAAGACGAGATGATCTGTAAGGCGGCAGGCAAAGACCTGGCAGGGAAAGAGAAATATAACAAAATATTATCTGCATAGACAGATAGGTTATACTCCATATGCCCAATTGAAATACTATGTACTAGTGAGGAGGAATTAAGTTTTCAGATCAGGGGTTCTGAAAAAAGATTAAATAGATAGAGGAGAGGGGACACCCCTGTCTACTGCCTTGATGAAGAGAAAATGACGAGCATAAAACACCATTACAAAATATCCAGGCCATCAGGGAGGAATAGAGCACCTTGACCCATTGTATGAACTCCTGAGGAATATGATACTTGGGTAGTAGGGAGAACAGATAATCCCATGAGACCCTATCAAAAGTCTTTTTCTGCTTCCAGGGACACCAAGACTGCAGAAGTAGAGGAATCCCCGGAGGCAGAAAGGAGATAAGATAGCTTCCTGAGATGGTCCACGGAAAGTCTACCCTTCACAAAGCCCACCTGCTCCCTGCTGATAAGTAGAGCCCACACTTGTTCCAGTCTACAGGCCAATACCTTAGCAAGGATTTTAAGGTCCACATTGATGAGAGATATTGGCCTGTAATTGGAGACAAGCAAAGGGGTTCTGACTGGGCTTAGGGAGAACCACCACAGTTGCCTCTCTAAGCGAGAGGTCAGAAAGACCAACTCTAAACATATAATTAAAAGTATCCAAAAGAACGGATGCCAATTGGTCTTTGAAGGTTTTGTAGAAATTGGTAGTGTACGCATTGGGACCTGGATACCTATCAGAGGCGAGGGAGTCAATTACATGTGAAACTTCAGTTAAAGTCAAAAAGGCCTGTAAGAGATTGGTGTCTGAATCTACCAGTTGGGGAAGAGTTACGTCGTGAAGATAAATTTCAAATTTATCAAGAGAGAAAGGGGAAGGGGCGGAGCATATAAATCTTGATAGAAGGCTTTGAAAGTGTCAACAATGTCACGCAGGGAAGTAAGAATATGCCCAGAGTCACTAAGAATAGAGGAAACAATCCTATCCATAGTCTGCAAGCATAAACGCAGGGCCGGTAACTTCCTGGCCTTCTCACCTTGATCAAAGAATTTTACCCTAGAATGCAAAGTAAGATTCTCTGCCCTCTCACCCAGTAAGGTGTTGTATTAAAACCTCAGATTTTCTAACTCCTCCCACTCTGACTGAGGGGAAGCCTATGAAATGCACTCCTCCAGGGACTGTATAGTCTAATAGAGAGGATGAAAGAGCTGAAGCCTGCTTTTTGCATTTAGTAGCTAAACGAATCAGCTTCCCTCAGAAAGCACACTTCAGGGCACACCATAGTATATCAAGTTTATTCATGGAGGTAGAGTTAAGGCCCATAAAGGAGGTAATGAAAGATTGAAAGTGTTTCACAAGGTCTGTTGCTTTAAGTAGTTGGTTATTAAATGTCCACACTTCATCTCTCTGCAGGGAGAGAATAATGTTAAGCTGAATATAGGCCAGATGATGGTCTGAAATAACTTTGGCCAGATAGTCACAGGAGATCACCCCAGAGATATGCTATATACCAAGCAACAAATAATCAAGCCTGGAAAATGAGTTATGTGGTTTAATGCCCTCCATGGGTCTACCAAACCAAAGGAGTCCATCAAGCCACGGAGAGCCAGTTGATCAGGTGAGAGAACTGGATGGGTTTTACTGGACCTATCCAAATTGTTATAAAAAAAACATATTCCAGTCCCCTCCGAGAATAAGTGGAAGAGAGCTCCAAGGGGTTAAAATGGACATCAATTTGGTAAAAAATGAAGGGTCATCATTAGTAGGCCTGTAAATAGCACCCAATACTATCTCCAGATGTTCAAGCAGGGCCCTAAGAATAACACAGTGTCCTTCGGGGTCTGTGAACTCCTGGATGAGGTGGAATGGAACTCTCCTAGCAATGAGAATAGCCACGCCTCTCTTCTGGGAATCAGGGCCTGTCCCAAATGTGTGCCCCACCCAGGAATGCCTAAAGAGGTAAGCCTGGGATGGGGGCAAATGAGTCTCCTGTAAAAAGGCCAAATCTATCTGCAACTTATGCAGGTGAAGTAAAATTTTGCCCCGTTTGGTGGGAGACTGTGAGCCTTTACTATTCCAAGTACAAAAACTAAATATAGCCATATTGAGGCATCATATAATGAAGCATACTGATAGTAATATACAGATACCCAGTGATGTAAAAAAAAAACATGCGTTTTAAAAAACTACCCTTGCCTCCAGTTGCCCCTCCCCCACTCCCTCCTTCCCCTCCATAATGAAGAAGCAGAGACAAAACATAGTGACCAAACCCAACATCCCCACAAAACCTGAACCCACCCCAGCCCCAAAACAACTCAGATACAGTCCCCCTTCACTACCGCTCCACCACTCGGAACCCATGTCCCAAGGTGCCGCTCGACGGATGTGCTCCCTATGCCAGGGAGGAAAAGGAGAACAAAACCAGTAACATGAAGCGAAGCCAATAAGGAGCCAGAAAAAAAAACTTTATAAAACGAAAAGATAACATGAAATGTTCCTGTTTGAATGAGAGAACCACCCCATCAAGCGGAAAGAACACCCACCCGTGATCTGGTGCATGGCAACAATCACTGCAAGTAGACCACCCACCCAACACCTGCTCCCCCCAAAAAATTTGTACAAAAGCACCCGAACAATGTTCAGAAAAATACCAACTTAACCCGTGGTTATTTATCTAATAACTGGCACCTGTGAAAAAAAAACATGAGGTCCAAAGGATCTACACTTGGTGCAGTAGCAGTATAACACAATGGGAGCAGGAGGAAGAACATAACCCACAGCATCAGTTGAACATGTAACAGAGCCATGTTGAAAATGTAATGGATACAACTAGTTATAGAGTAAATACTAAAAGAACTAATTACATCCATCTCCATTGCCCTGCCAGCAATTAAAAATCAATAACCAAACTTTTTTTTTTTAGTTATTTAGCCAGGTGAGACACACTAAGCTGAAAGCTTTTTTGCAGGTGCATCCTGGGAGCACAGGGAAGTTAAGTGACTTACTCAAGGTCACACAATATGCAAGTGGAAGCTGTGGGATTCAAACCCAAGTCTGTTCTGCTGGATGTCACCAGATTTGCAGCTCAGAGACTTAGACCACTGCACTATACTGCCTCCCATTGCTCATAGGATAGCTTTTTACAAGTACATTAAAGACTCTATTAAAAGTGTATATACTACTCCAATGATCAGTTAACCGAATAAAAATCTGAGTGAAAAATAAAATACTTGGGCCCGGATATTCAAACTGCGCCATTCTGAGGTGCAAGCCCTTGCGCTGCTCAAAATAGTTGCATGGTAGGGTGGGCGATATTCAAAGGAGCTGCGCCATTAGTAACCCTTTGAATATCACCCCAGCCACAGCCACTGTGCATGGCGAGTGGAACTTGCGCCACCGCAAGTTGTCAGAGTTGAGCATTAAACCTCGCGTGGCGTTATACCATTGCGCCTACGCGCAAATTTCGATATTCAAAAGGTGACATTCAAATGGGGCCATAATTCATGCAAGCGCAGGGGGCCATTTGCATCTGATTATGGCCCATTTGCATGCCATTAGCATGTAGGTGCGCCGATCCCGAGGACTTGCGCCTAGTCAGCTCTGCCAGGCAGCAGCCATCGGGACCGATGCACCCTGCAGCCCGATCGCGGCACAACGCGGAAAACAACCCCCCACATTTCTCCCAATGCCCGATCACGGGCAGAACGATCGCGACAACACCCCCCCCACTATCTTAATGCCGCGATCGCCGGCAGAACGTATCATGACAATTTCCCTGCTCATTGCCATCTCCCAATGCCCGATTATAGCAGAATGTAAACAATCCCCAATGCCCGATTTGCAGAACGTGAGTAGTTTTCTGCGCCGATCGCTGGCAGAATGTAAAAGATTCTCTCAACTCCGATCTTTGGTGGTCCAGTGATTATATCACCGATCGCAGGTAGATGTTCAGTGACAACCTCAATATCTTTCTCGGTGTTCAGTGTCTTCATTCATTTAATTACCCGCCTTTGTAGCGGCGGGCGGTATCTCATCGCCGCCATCACGATTGATTGTCCGTGTTGCACGCTTCATTAGTGTAGCGCTAGAGCCACTGCGTGTAGTCGATATCAGACATGACAGTCCAGATTTGCATGAACCCATTCACAAATCTGGACTGTCATAGACGGTACTGCACGCCCATTGGCTCTAGCTCTGCACCATCGGGCGGCAGCCCTACCGACAGTCAGTCAGCGGGCGGTGGGGCGCAGGCGGTGGATGCTGCTACCGCCGCCGCCGGGGAGCGGGTGGGGGCTTCGTGGTGGGTGGGTGGGGGGACACCAGACACCAGGGAGATGTTTGGGGGTTGTCACTGACATTCTGCCCGCGATCGGGCATTACGGTCCACTGGACCACCAGGGAGATATTCAGGTTGGGGGCTTTTTACATTCTGCCCACGATCGGGCACTGGGGGTTGTTTCACGCCTGCCCGTGATCGGGCATTGGGAGCTGTTTGGGCGGAGAGGGTTGTTTTACGCCTGCCAGCGATCGGGCATTGGGAGATGTTTGGGCAGGGGAGGGGGTTGTTTTACGCTCTGCCCGCCATCGGGCTGGTGGGGGTACAGGACTGAGTTGGGGCCAGCCATGGGTGGCAGCTGCTGTGTTGCGCCCTGCAATGCAGCAGCTCACCTGTGGGTGGCCCTCAACTTGATCCTTTTTTTTTGGCTCAAAGTTGTGCAGGCGCAGGTTGGGGGTTGCGTCTGCACAACTCTGCACAACCCGACTGAATGTCGGGTTGCACAGTTTATGCATGGTTCCTCTCCCTCCTGTTGAGCATGCATTCATTTGCATTGCGCTGTTGCTCAACCTGTTTTCAATGGCGCAACTGCCTCCTGCTGAATATCGCAGAATGGCGCAACGTAAGACTTGCACATGGCGCAACCCTTTTGAATATCTGGGCCTTGGAGTAGGGCAGACCAATGGCAGGCTGGAGTGTTTACCCTTTTAATACAACAAAAGCAACCAACAAGTTCTATTGTGCTGCAGACCAAACAGAAAAGTTCTGGGGCATCAAACCTCCCCAACTCAGAAAAATAGTCCAAGCCATACAAAGAAAGAAAAAAGAAAAGGAAAAGCAATGTTTTCCTGGGAGATGTCGAATAATGAGGGCAACAAGGAATTGGCAGCCACAAGATAAGATGTGGGGCAGCACACATTAAAAAGGAGGTGTAAATCAATCAGTACAAAGCACAAATGAATACAGTGGCCAACAAGCGGGACCTCCAAGGTACTCAAAACAGGGCTGTAGCCAGTGAAGACGCACAAGCGCAGTGCCCAGGAAATGCTGAGCTGGATCCCCATTGAAGTAGCATCACACCCATTGAATAGATAGTGTGTACAGTCACAGAACAAGTCAACAATAAGGGAGCATATGTAACCCCTCTACAAATGGGGGTTCCTAAAAGCCTCCTAGGAACTTGCTTAAGTGTTCCACTGCCTGCTGGCATTCTGCGTTTAAGCCATTTGAATGGCACTGTGAGTGCTAGTAGAGCCTCCACATACTGTCTCTTTAAGAGCTGTCTGCTTGCAGACATAACTAATGCTTTTCCTGGGGGGAGGCTGGTGTTTTCCCGCTTGAATCCCGCTTGAACTGCGCAGTAATCACTAGTTTTTGTGGTCGCTGAAGGCGCAAAGGGAGTCTATCCGGAAGATATAACTGTTAGCCTGTAATCAGTTAAAGCCTTAGCAATATTGTAGTTTGTTTACCCTACCTTTATTGCAGATGGGACTTTGTGTGTGTTGCCACTCCATTTTGGACCTAAACTGCGGTGCAGAGCCAATGGGATAACGGGAGCTATAAAATGGAGACTGTTAGGACCAACCAGAATTCGGACTCTCCTTGGAAGCCAGCTTACAATGGGAATGTATAGCTAGTAATTCTGGGAAGTGTAGTTTTGGACCTTGGCACCTTGTTTTCACCAACTGAGAGAGCTTTGGGATGATTGACAGCTGAGTCCACCAACTGGATTGGGTGGTGCACAAAGTGAATGCTCTGCCTTGCGATTGAGAGGTGAGATCCGTTGTGACCATGAGGAGAGAAGGTGCTCTATGCTTCTGTGGTGTACAGTTTCACATGGGAAGCACATGAGAGGCCTGAAGTCAGTCTGTTGCCATTGTAAGATTGAATTGGACTGAATCCGAGGTGACTGAAAGGAAGGAAGGCCGAAAAGTGCAAACCAGGCTCACCCAGTAGAAGACTGGAGAAAATGCTGAATCGTGCTCGGTCTGTCAGGAACTGAAGCTGCTGTGTGAACTCCCAGGTATTTGCAGTAAGTGCGATCATGACCTAGGAGCAGCTTCCTGGTATAGTAATTTCCTTTACATATAAATGTGTTGTATCCTTGTGAGGGGTAGCTATTCCGATTCTCTTTTCACCGTGCGGTGTAAGCTGAAAGCCGAACTGAATTTAATCGGACTAAATCCATCTGCTAGTCAAAGCAGTTAGGCCTGGCCAGTAGAATCTCATCTCCATGCCTTGTTTGTCTGGCAATCCAGAACAATCACCTGCATCAGGTTTTCAACTTGGGGTAGTGTGAGTGCATATCAGGGCATTCCCCTGTGACCTCACTGCAAGACTTCATTGACACTACGTTAAATGAGCCCTTGGAAGCAGTAACCAAATTTAAATACTTGGGTATCTGGATCTATAATAAATTGTCTTTCAATGACCATGTTGAAGATGTCTCTAGAAGGTTAAAAGCCAGGTTAGGTTTCTATTACAGAAATAAGCCTCTTTTTCCTCTTGAAATTCGGAACAAACTTGTCCAGGCCACCTTTCTCCCCCTGCTCGACTATGGAGACATAATCTATTCCTCTACCACTCTTTCAAACCTAAGTAAACTGGACATACTCTATCACCGTGCGTTAAGGTTCATTACCAACTCCCCTTACCGTTTGCATCACTGTGACTTATATGTAGCTGTCGGCTGGACATCCCTGACTACTAGACACCTGCTCCATGCTGGGTTATGGACCCTCAAACTGCTATTGCAGAAATTGCCAAGCTACCTTTCATCCCTCATTAGTATCTCATATAGTGCTTACTCGTTAAGGAAATCTGACTTTATTATGCTTGATATACCAAGGACGCGGACCTCCTTTGGTAAACATGCTATTGCTTATGCCCTTCCTGCTATTTGGAATCAATTGCAATCCGTACTGAAACTAGCTAGCACAGTTTCAATTAGATTTTACAAATTGATAAGTTCAGCCAAAATAAAAGACACCTGTAACTGTCATTAAATCTCTCCCCTCCCCAGGGGTGCTATTTTCTTATACATGGGTATGATATAATTGCCTTACCATATTAACTGCTTTTTCTCCCCACCTATTCATGGCCTCCCAATGAATAAGTTCCAATGCTATGCTATCAAATTACTCCTACCCCCTCTCTTATCAGTGTATTCTGTTTGTCCTAGCTCCCATAATATATGTATTGCATACATCAGCTTCATTATCAGAATGCAACCTGTAATTCATTCACCTGTGTTAAATCAGTGTTCACCACCTGCGCTCATCATTGTGGAACCTTGTATGTATGTATATTCAGCCTCTATCATATAATGCACATCTCATGTATATATTGTTATTACCTATCTGTATTGTACATTGTACTGATCGGCAGGTCTGGGGAGAGGGGGAGGCATCACTGGCAGGTGGGGGGAAGGCTAAGCAGGGAGAAGGGGTACCGGAAGTGGAAATCACAGCAGAGAGAGTGAGGGAAGCCCTCAGCTCCCTTAAGACGGAGAAAGCACCGGGGCCGGATAAATTACATCCCAGAGTGCTGAAGGAACTTGCAGATGTCCTGGCAAAACCCCTGGCAGAGCTTTTCACCATCTCTCTGAGGACAGGGTGGGTGCCCCAAGACTGGAAGGTGGCCTTATAGTGCCATCCACAAGGTGGGACTCAAGGGAGGTGGCAGGGAACTACAGGTCTGTCAGCCTGACATCGGTGGTGGGCAAGGTGATGGAGGGCATTGTCAAGGAGAGGCTGGGGGACCTGGATAAGTCAGGGTGCCTGGACGATAGACAGCATGGATTCATCCTGGGAAATCGTGTCAGACAAACCTGGTGGAGTTCTATGACTGGGTGACAAGTGCCTTGGACCTGGGTAGACCAGTGGATGTCCTCTTCTAGACTTCAGCAAGGCATTTGACTCTGTTCCATGTGGGCCTGTTGATAAGCTGGGAGAAATGGGGTGGGGAACCAGATGATCAGATGGATAGGCAACTGGCTCCAGGACCGGACCCAGAGGGTCGAGTTGGTGGATAGTCTCATCCCAAGGAGGGCATTAGGGGCCCCCACAGGGATCAGTCCTGGGCCCTTCTGTTCAACACCTCACGTATCTGACATAAGGACAGGAATCAGGAGGAGATGAGTCTCTTTGCAGATGACTCGAAACTGGGGGCAGTGGTGGATGGGGAGGAGGGGAGGGTGGCCCTACAGGGGGACCTGGAGGCTCTGGAAAGATGGTCTAGAAAGTGGAAGCTGAGGTTCAATGCAGGGAAATGCAAGGTACTCCACCTGGGGGCCAGAAACCCAGGCCAAGTGTACACCCTGGGGAGGGAAATGCTACAAGTCTCGATGGCTGAGAGGGACCTGGGGGTGGTGGTGGATGTCAAGATGAACAACTCTGAGACTTGTAGGAGGGCAGCAGCCAAGGCCAACAGGATGCTGGGATGCATCGCTAGGGGGATCACCTCCAGAAGGAGGGAAGTGATACTCCCTGTATAACTGCTTGGTGAGGCCGCACCTTGAGTACTGCTGGCAGTTTTGGAGGCCACACTTAAAGCGGGACATTAACCTCCTGGAGAGGGTCCAGAGGAGGGCAACCAAAATTATTTGGGGCTTGGGGGACAGGACCTATGAGGAGAGGCTCAAAGAGCTAAATATGTACACATTAGAAGAGAGAAGGGACCGGGGGGACATGATAGAGGTCTTTAGGTACATGAAGAGGATAAATAGGGGAGGAACAGTCGGGGTGCTTCGAAGGAAGGAGGAAGGGGCCACTAGAGGGCATGGATGGAGGCTGGAGGGGGAAGATTCAGGGGAGAAAGGAGGAGGTGCTACTTCACTGAGAGGGTGGTGGAGCCATGGAATGCACTGCCTAGGGGGCTAGTGGAGGCAGAGACAGTGGAGGGGTTCAAGAGGGGGTGGGACAGGTACAGGGGAAGGGTTCTGGAAGCAAAATCCAATGCAGCAAGAATATCCGGAACTGGGAAGGGAGAAGCCAGAGAAGGCGAGAGGGACAGCAAGGTCAGCACCCAGGCTGGGGACTGACCAAACGAGCAGACACGAAAGACCGTTAGGCCTATTCAGCTGGCATTTTAGTATGTTAATATTGCTTGTCTATATGTATTAGGACCTCCTTGTGAATGAGCTTGCTCAATGGAGTTTTTCCTGCAATAAACTTGAACTTGACCTGTTAATAATCACCAGTGTGCCATCTAATTTTCTTTATTTCATTTCTTCCAGGACTGAGCCATCCGGCTCTGGATTACAATTGGGTATTGTGCATATCTTTTCCTACAGGGCCCTATCCATCTACACCTGCCGGTCAACCTCGGGCAACGGACCTGGCTAGCCTCCCAACCTGGGTACCCAGAGTGTGACTTTTAAGACCCTGTATGAGTGCACAGTACTGTGATTTAATTCTGCAAATCAACTTACTCTCCCCCTCCCATGTTTCACGCCCCTTAAATAAACCAGATTTGATGTTGTTGACTTTAAACTGTCTGGATTGTCAGTACCTATATAGCAGGCATTGCATTGGTTTGTGTATGTTGATTAACCTCATTTTACAGGGGGTCCTCAGAGACGAACTTCAGAATCAGTCTCGAGGGTAAGTAGTATCTTATGATTGAACTGTGGGTACATGTGGGGCATTGGTATTGTAATTCCTGTACATTGTGTGGGTCATTAGAGGAATTAGAAGGGGGTCTCAGTGTCCCAGAGGGCTGTGACCAAACTAGACCAACCATTACAAACCCTGACCTCTGGGTGGAGGCACCTGCCATAGAACCTAGGCCCCTCAACCTGTTGGTAGTCCAGCAGGCAGGGGTAGTAGCCCTTGGGATAGTAACACCTGGGGGTTACATCTTGGAGGCACCACTGGGATCAGTATCCTCTAATGGCCACGTAAAGGAATTACCCCATTATGTTTAACTTAAAAGAAAAAATGGAGGGGAATACCATGCCCAAGTTAAAACTTGACCCCCTTAAGTTGATGGTGCACAAATTGATGGGGTGGTGCGAAGCTGAGGAAATGGACTCCCAAAAGGCTGCTTTATTGCTGGAAGTCCCCTTGGGGATTAAAAATGCTGACATTGTGTCCACTGTAGAACATGTTATGTGTATGGGCAAAGTTGAAGTAAAGGGGCGACATGCTGACTTACTTGAACAAACACTGCTAGTGCTACTTTCATGTAGTTCCCCGATAGACCCTGAAAAAGTGCCCTCTGTGATTTTGCCCGAAGGTGCCCAGAAGGGATGGAGGGTTATTCAAGTACGTAGTGGTCTGCCCACCCCGGGTGGGTCTCCCAGTACCAATAGCTTTAAAGAAAAACTGCTTAGGTTGTTAGCCGCAGAAGGGAGAACTGCTCAGGAACTGGTAAAGGTGTTAGACCTCTCAGGTGACCACATGCCCCTGCCTTCCTCAGGTACATCTCCTGGGTCCCCCAAGAGCTCCATACTAGCCACCCCCCCATGGTAATTCCCCCCATTCAACTGGATTCCTATCAGAGGTTGAGACTTTTCTCTAGTACTGTCCCAGTGCCTTCCGGGGAAGATGATTTGGAGACCTGGATGGACTATGCTATCCCTTTAGTACAAGAATGGCAGTGTTCCAAGGGGGAAAAGAGGAAGCACTTGATGGAAAGCTTGAGAGGCCCTGCCCTGGAAGCCATTCGATTTCTACGGGATACTAGTCCAGAGGCCACTGTTGCAGAATATCTTTCCACCTTAGAGGGAGTATTTGGCAGCACAGAAACCGGAGATGACTTATTATGGAAATTCAAGTCAGTTAAATAGTGGAGAAATGAGAAATTGTCTGCTTTTGTCACCAGGATAGAAAGGGCTTTGCAGAAGGCTCACTAAAAAGGGGGCGTGCCTGCCCAAGAGTTAAACCAGGTCAGAATAGACCATATGTTGAAGTCAGCAAGATTTTCGAGCGTAATAGTATTGAAGCTCAAGTTGCAAGACAGAAGGGCCAGCCCTCCAGAGTACTGCCATTTGATGAGAGAGATCCGTGAGACTGAACCTGATGAAGAGGGTTGGGAACCCTATGCTGGGGCTGTGAACACTTGTCAGACCCCTGAAAAGAGTGAGCCAGATGAGGCTCAACAGTTGAGAGGTTTAATTAAGGAGTTGACTGAAGCATACAGAGAACCAGATCTGTATCAGGCTCCCCCGAGCATAAAAGTGGAGTGGGAGTGCATCTTGTTTCCCCTGAGACCCAGCTTGAGGGTAACCTGAGAGCAGAACTAAGGGACTTAAGAGAGATGGTGGGGGAGCTGCAAAGGGCTGCTCTCACCCCCAATAGAAGTGGAGATCTGGAAGCCCAACTGTATAAGCCCCCAATTCAAGAAGAGCCCCACAGGGCTTCAGAGGTGCCCCAACATAAAAGAGACCCCCCTCCCTCCACGGACACTAGAGACATTAAGTTCTGCTACTGTTGTGGAGAGGATGAACATTTTCAGTCTGCTTGTCGCCTGCCAGAGAACTTGAGAAAAGTTACCAACAGGTTAGTGGCCTGGCATCGCAGAACCTATGCCCGATCACCAGGGGGAGCCACCCAGAAAAGTTTTGCCACCAGGGCCAATGCCCGATCGACATCCCAATCAATGCCCCCAGAATGGTCCGAAGTGGTGGGTCCCTCCATGGAGACTACAGTGAAAGTGAATGGAGTACTCACAAGAGCTATGTTAGACAGTGGCTCCCAAGTGGCAGTTATGTTCCAGGACTGGTATCAGAAGCATTTGTCTAATGTACCCCTGCAACCCATGAAAGGACTACATGTTTGGGGTTTGAGTGAAAAGGCCTATCCCTACTCTGGCTATATCAGAATTTGGTTGTCCTTTCCCACTTCTGTGGCTGGAGTGGCAGAGCAAGTGGAGACCTTGGCCTTAGTGTGTCCCCCTACCGGACTGTATGATGGGGTTCCGTTACTGATTGGAACTAATGCACATATGTTTTGGCAGCTGGCACAGTTGTGTTATGAAAAACAGGGGTCCCGGACTGGTAGAGCTCTAAGAATTCCGGCCTTGATCCACAAGGCCTACGATGCCCAGAAGGATGCTGTCAGAATGGAACCAGAGGAACCAGTTGGAGTTGTCTGGAAAAAGGATCCTGAGTCTCTGATTTTGGCACCAAATGTCTAATGTATCCTACAAGGAGAGAGTCGTATAAAAAAGGATGTCAAGAATAAAATATTAATGCTGGATGCACCAGGAGATGGAAAATTGCCCAAGGGACTGCTGGTCAAGCCAAGTATTCTGCCTGCTAGAGCCCATGCTTTTGCCAGAAGAGTAATGGTTCAAGTTCATAACGTGTCTGACAGGGAGATTCGAGTAAACAGAGGTTGCACCCTGGCTAATGTGCACTGTGCGGATACTGTCATGCTATCCAGTAACAAGAGTTTGGGAAAAAGTGATTAGAGTAACGCCTGACTTGTTTGATTTCGGTGACTCCCCGTTGCCAGCTGAATGGAAAGTGAGGATCAGTGAGAAGCTTGCCCAGAAGGATCAGGTGTTTTCTTTGAAGGAGTGGGATGTAGGCTGCATACAGGGGGCTGAGCACCATATCCGGCTGCATGATGACAGGCCATTTCATGAGAGGTCTTGACGACTGGCACCTGCTGACATAGATGATGTGAGATGGCATTTGCAAGAGATGCTTGCTGCTGGTGTAATACAAGAATCCAGAAGCCCATATGCTTCACCTATTGTGGTAGTGAGAAAAAAGAATGGGACAGTAAGGATGTGCATGGATTATTGCAGCTTGAACTGGCGGACTATCCCTGATCAGTATACAATGCCCCGCATCCAGGATGCTTTAGACTGCCTGAATGGTAGCTAGTGGTTCTCCGTGCTGGATCTTCACAGTGGGTACTACCAGATCCCGATGGCCCCGGAAGACTGTGAGAAGACAGCCTTTAACTGCCCACTTGGTTTCTATGAGTTCATGAGGATGCCTCAAGGGATTTCAGGTGCCCCAGCCACCTTTCAACGACTGATGGAGCGTGCAGTGGGGGACATGAACTTATTAGAGTGCCTGGTATACCTAGATGATGTTATTGTGTTTGGTAGCTCTCTAGAGGAACATGAGAGTAGATTATTCAAGGTGTTGGACCGACTGGAAGACTTTGGCCTGAAGTTGTCCATCGATAAATGTCAATCCTTCCAAACATCTGTAAAGTATATGGGACACATAGTTTCCACCGAAGGGATAGAGACAGACCCAAGTAAAGTTGAGGCCCTGACCACCTGGCCACAGCACCACAATCTAAGAGAACTGCAAAGATTCCTGGGTTTTTGTGGCTACTATCGGCGTTTCATCAAGGACTATTCAAGAGTGGTCCGCCCTTTACTTAATCTCACTCAAGGGTACCCTCCAACCCACAAAAAATACAAAAAGTCAACTTCCCCTGAGACTGAGAGAGTGTATTTCTGTCCAAATGAAGTATTTGGGGCCCTATGGACACCTGATTGTGAGGCTGCTTTTCATGAGATTATATATCAACTTACCCACGCTCCTGTTTTGGCCTATGCAGATCCAACAAAACCTTATGTCCTGCACACTGATGCTAGCTTGCAAGGGTTGGGGACTGTGTTGTACGAGGAACATGAGACTGGTCTGAGACCCATGGCTTTTGCCAGCAGAAGCCTGACTCCTTCTGAAAAGAACTATCTGTTACACAAGTTAGAATTCCTAGCTCTGAAGTGGGCCATTGTGGACCAATTCCATGAATACTTGTATGGGGCTAAGATACTGGTAAAAACTGACAACAATCCCTTGACTTATTTTCAGACTTCAGCTAAACTGGATGCCACTGGCCACAGGTGGCTCTCTGCATTATCCACATACAAGTATGCTGTCGAATACAGAGCAGGCCTGAACCACATAGATGCTGATGCTGTCTCTTGGAGGCCTGCTCCCCAAAATGACTGGGTCAGGCTATCAGAACCGGATATTCGAGCACTCTGCCAGAAGTTTGACCGAGAGGAGCCAGCGGTCCCAGGCCCAGTGAACTGTTTGGTGGATTGTTTGGGGCCCTCTGAGAATTGCATACCTGCTGCTTATTGCCACTTCTCTGCGTTAGACATTGGTGCTTTGCCTCAATTCGACAAGGATAGTATTAAGCGGGCTCAATCCCAAGATACCATGATCAAATCAACTTTAGAAGCCCTCTACGCAGGGAGAGATGTGTCCAAATTATGTTCCACTGATCTGAGAACTGCATTGTTATACAAGGAAGGTCCTAAGTTGAAACTGATCAATAGACTGCTATACAGAGAAACTGTAGACAGAGGGGGACAAATATACAAACAACAGCTAGTTTTGCCCACTGCCTTTCGAGACTTGGTGCTGAGATCCCTACACAACCACATGGGGCACCTTGGTATAGACAGGACACTTGACTTGGTAAGATCCAGATTTTATTGGCCTAAAATGGGGCTGATGTCAAACAACACATTAGAACTTGTAGTCACTGCTTACAGAGGAAAGCTTTGCCACAGAGGGCTGCCCCTCTTGTTAACATCACCACCAGTGCCCCCATGGAACTTGTCTGTATTGACTTTCTGAGTTTGGAGCCAGATCAAAGAAATATCAGTAATGTGCTGGTGGTCACTGACCATTTCACAAGATATGCCCAAACTTTTCCCACCAGGGACCAGAAGGCATCCACTGTGGCCAAGGTACTTATAGAAAATTTCTTCATTCACTATGTGGCACCACAAAGAATCCATTCTGATCAAAGGAGGGATTTTGAGAGTCGTTTGATCAAAGAGATGCTTTATCTGTGGGGAGTGCGCAAGTCCAGAACCACCCCTTACCACCCCCAAGGGGATCCACAGCCTGAACGTTTCAACCACACTCTGCTAGATATGCTAGGCACCCTTCACCCTAAGGACAAGCCTAGATGGAGCCAACAAATCAGCACCTTGGTACATGCCTACAACAGCACCAAAAGTGATGCCACTAGGTTCTCCCCCTACCATCTGATGTTTGGAAGAGAAGCTTGACTGCCGGTAGATGTATGTTTTGGAGTTTCCCCTGATGGGGTTCGAGCTGATAATCATTTACAGTATGTGCAAAAGTTAAAGGCCCAATTAAATCATGCGTATCAATTGGCTCAAACCATGGCTGCCAAAAGAAATCTGGCCAATAACATACTAACGTACTAAAATGCCAGCAGAATAGGCCAGACGGTCTTTCGCGTCTGCTCGTTTGGTCAGTCCACACCCTGGGAGCTGACCATGCTGCCCTCCTCACCTTCTCTGGCTTCTCCCTTCCCAGTTCCGGATATGCTCGCTGCATTGGATTTTGCTTCAAGAACCCTTCCCCTGTACCTGTCCCACCCCCTCTTGAACCCCTCCACCATCTCTGCCTCCACCAGCCCCCTGGGCAGTGCATTCCATGGCTCCACCACCCTCTCAGTGAAGTAGCACCTCCTCCTTTCTCCCCTGAATCTTCCCCCCTCCAGCCTCCACCCATGCCCTCTAGTGGCCCCTTCCTCCTTCCTTCAAAGTACCCTGACTGCTCCTCCCCTATTTACCCCCTTCATGTACCTGAAGACCTCTATCATGTCCTCCCGGTTCCTTCTCTCTTCCAATGTGTACATATTTAGCTCTTCAAGCCTCTCCTCATAGGTCCTGTCCCCCAGGCCCCAAATAATTTTGGTTGCCCTCCTCTGGACCCTCTCCAGGAGGTTAATGTCTCTCTTTAAGTGTGGCCTCCAAAACTGCATGCAGTACTCGAGGTGCGGCCTCACCAAGCAGTTATACAGAGAGAGTATCACTTCCCTCTTTCTGAAGGTGAGCCCCCTAGTGATGCATCCCAGCATCCTGTTGGCCTTGGCTGCTGTGCTCCTACAAGTCTCCGAGTTGTTCATCTTGACATCCACCACCACCCCCAGGTCCCTCTCAGCCATCGAGACTTGTAGCATCCCCCCCCCAGGGTGTACACTTGGTCCAGGTTTCTGGCCCCAAGGTGCAGTACCTTGCATTTCCCTGCATTGAACTCAGCTTCCCTTTCTAAACCATCTTTCCAGAGCCTCCAGGTCCCCTCTAGGGCCACCTTCCCTCCTCCCCATCCACCACTCCCCCAGTTTTGAGTCATCTGCAAAGAGACTCATCTCACTCCTGATACCTGTCCTTATGTCAGAGACATAGGCGTTGAACAGGAGGGGCCCAAGGACTGATCCCTGTGGGACCCCACTAATGACCATCCTTGGGGATGAGACTATCCCGCCAACTATGACCCTCTGGGTCCAGTCCTGGAGCAAATTGCCTATCCATCTGATCATCTGGTTCCCCACCTCCAGGCAAGGTAAGGAAAGGTATGACAAAAAAGTAATAGCACTGGAACTCCAGGAGGGGGATCAGGTGTTGCTAAGAAATCTGGGACTGCATGGCAAACATAAGATTGCTGATCGGTGGCATCATCTCCCCCACATCGTGGTAGACAAACTAGATGATCTGCCTGTATACAAAGTAAGACCTGAAAATAATTCCAAAGACGTAAAAACCATGCATAGAAATTATTTACTGCCTATTGGCCAAATATTGATTGAGTCTGAGCCCCCAGGAAATGCTCCCTCTGAACCAGTGACTAGAGCTGCTGCAAAGCAAAAACAAAGAAAGTCTGCACCTACCAATGTTCAGTTACAGTGTTCCCCACCAATAGCCCCAGTTGAACACGACAGTCAGTCCATGTCAGAGGACAGTGAGTGCAGCCTTGAATACTACCCTTCTTACAAACTGAGTCAATTGTTTCGGGGCCATCCCCTAGTCAATTCTGGAGATGAAGCTGGGCCTTCTGGACTGTCTAAGCCCCATGCTTTGTCCCTGGAGCCAATGCTCCCTGAAAGTGAAGTGCCAAGCATTGAGTTGGATGACCTAGAATCACTGTGAATGGTGGAATTGTATGAGCTGCCAGAGGAGGAAAATGTTGAACTGGAACAGCCTGGTGATATACCAGAACAAGAGGAGTATTTTGAGTGCCCAGATGATTCATTGGCAGTGTCACAAAACTCTCCCTGTGAACTAAGTGTTGTGGATTCTGAGATTGCCACTTCTGGAGCTGAAAGTGCCCCAAGTTCTAGCCCCTCTACTGCAATGGAAGTTCCCGTGACAAGTGAAGACACTGTTGAAAGTAGGGATAAAAACACAGAGACTGTCACGGTTCCCCTTAGAAGGACTGGTCAAGCTGTGAAGCCTGTGGTACGTTTAAGCTATGAGTCCCTTGGCAGACCCATGGATCTGCCTCTTAATGTGGTCCATAATGGAGTGTAAGTGATCCCGAGCTTATTGCCCAAACTAAGCCTGGGAGACAATTCCAGATTACTTGTCCTGCCCTCTAAGTATGGTGCCCCTGCCCCTTCCAGCCCCAAGATAGCTGATAGGGAAGGGCCCCCTCTTTTCTGGTTTCATGTGCAGGAAGTGGTGACCTGATGCTAAAATGTTACTGTATATGTCATGTGGTAACCTGTAGTAAGCTGTGAAATACAGAATAACTGCATATCAGTAAGAGTTAATATGTGATGTGATTTAAAGGATGCAAATCTGTTAGTAATGTAAATATGTTTAGTGGTTACTTTAAAATGTTATAAGGGTACCTACTTGACACAGATGCCAAGTTATTTCAGGCCAGGAAGGGTGTAACCCCCCTACAAATGGGGGTTCCTAAAAGCCTCCTAGGAGCTTGCTTTGTTCCCCTGTCTACTGGCGCTTACGGCTGTTGCTAGAATGGCACTGTGAGTGCTAGTAGAGCCTCCACATACTGTCTCTTTAAGAGCTGTCTGCTTGCAGACATAACTAATGATTTTCCCGCGGAGGCTGGTGTTTCCCTGCTCGAATCCCACCTGAACTACGGAGTAATCGCTCCTTTTTGCAGTCGCTGGAGGCACAAAGGGAGCCTATCTGGAAGATATAACTATTAGCCTGTAATCAGTTAAAGCCTTAGTAATATTGTAGTTTGTTTAACTTGCCTTTATTGCAGATGGGTCTTTATGTGTGTGTTGGCCCTCCATTTTGGACCTAAACTGCTGTGCTGGGCCAATGGGATAACGGGAGTTATAAAATGGAGACTGTTTGGACCAACCAGAATTCAGACTCTCCTGGAAGCCAGCTTACAATGGGAATGTATAGCTAGTAATTCTAGGAAGTGTAGTTTTGGACCTTGGCGCCTTTCTTGCACTGACTGAGAGAGCTTTGGGATGATTGACAGCTGAGTCCACCAACTGTATCGGGTGGCGCCCGAAGGGAATGCTCTGTCTTGCAAATGGGAGGTGAGATCCATTGTGACTGTGAGGAGAGAAGGAGCTCTGTATTTCTGTGGTGTACAGTTTCACGCGGGAAGCGCGTGGGAGGCCTGAAGTCAGTCTGTTGCCGACGTGAGATTGAATCAGACTAAATCCGAGGTGATGGAAAGAAAGGAAGGGTGAAAAGTGGAAACCAGGTTCACTCTGTAGAAGACTGGAGAAATTGCTGAATTGCGCTTGGTCTGTCAGGACCTGAAGCTGCTGTGTGAACTCCCAGGTATTTGCAGTAGGTGCAATCGGGACCTAGGAGCAGCTGTCTGGTATAGTAATTTCCTTTACATATAAATGTGTTGAATGCTTGTGAGGGATAGCTATTCCAATTCTCTTTTCACCGTGCGGAGTAAGCTGAAAGCCGAACTGAAGTTAATAGGACTAAATCCGTCTGCTAGTCAAAGCAGTTGGGCCTGGCCAGTAGAATCTCATCTCCATGCCTTGTTTGTCTGGCAATCCAGAACAACCATCTGCATCAGGTTTTCAACTTGGGGTAGTGTGAGTGCATATCAGGGCATTCCCCTGCAACCTGTTAATAATCACCAGTGTGTCATCTAATTTTCTTTATTTATTTTCTTCAAGGACTGAGGCATCCAGCTCCGGATTACAATTGGGTGTTGTGCATATCTTTTCCCACAGGGCCCTATCCATCTGCACCTGCCGGCCAACCCTGGGCAACGGACCTGGCAAGCCCCCCAACCTGGGTGCCCAGAGTGTGACTTTTAAGACCCTGTATGAGTTCACAGTACTGTGATTTAATTCTGCAAATCAACTTGATCTCCCCCTCCCATGTTTCACTCCCCTTAAATAAACCAGATAATGTTGTTGGCTTTAAACTGTCTGGAGTGTCAGTACCTATTTAGCAGGCATTGCATTGGTTTGTGTAACTTGATTAATCTTATTTTACAGGGGGTCCTCAGAGACGAACTTCAGAATCAGTCTCGAGGGTAAGTGGTATCTTATGATTGAACTGCGCGTATGTGTGGGGCATTGGTATTATAATTCCTTTACATTGTGTGGGTCATTAGAGGGATTAGAAGGGGGTCTCAGTGTCCCAGAGGCCTGTGACCAAACTAGACCAACCATTACAAACCCTGACCTCTGGGTGGAGACACCCGCCATAGAACCTAGGCCCCTCAATCTGTTGGTAGTCCAGCAGGCAGGGGTAGTAGCCCTTGGGATAGCGCCACCTGAGGGTTACACATATAAATGATGACCTGATGAGATAAAGCGAACATCCTCAGCATTTTACAGGGCCCACATTTCACCACAAAGTCCATAGTGAAAAACAGCACAGAGGCCTGAACATAAAATCAAAGGACCCCTGCTGCAAGCCAAATCCAAAATACAGTACAGTCACACTCTGGGCACCCAGGTTGGGGGGCTTGCCAGGTCCGTTGCCCAGGGTTGGCAGGCAGGTGCAGATGGATAGGGCCCTGTGGGAAAAGATATGCACAACACCCAATTGTAATCCGGAGCTGGATGGCTCAGTCCTTGAAGAAATTAAATAAATTAAATCAAGGGGTTAGCTAACGAAACAGTAGGTTAAACTCTCATCTCCTTTTTACTGAGCCAGAACCAGTGTTGAGTGTTCAGCGAACTCCAAAGAGATCAGGCAGGAGCTTTTGCAGATCAGTGGCGGCTTGAGGGACTTCTTCAAAAGTGTACCAGGAGTCCTCAATTGGAACTTGTAATCGAGCAGGGTATAACATTTTAAACCGAATATCTACAGCTATAATTTTTGAAACAATTGGATGAAATGCTGCTCTTTTCTGCCTCGTGGCTGCCGGCAAGTCCTGGGAGATCCTAATACAATGCCCTTCCTAAGTGATTTACCGAATTTCCCGAGTCTTACCAAGAATGTTTTGCTGATCCAAAAAATTGAGCAGCCGCATATTAAATGGCCTGGCCGGGGACCTTGTAGGCGGCTTCAACCGTAGTGAATGATGAGCTCTTTCCACAATGTAGCAAGAATTGCTAGGAGAGGGCCCCGCCACCTTACCCAGTAGCTTCTGTGCAAACCACACCAGAGATGTGCCTTCTGCATCTTCCCGGAGACCATGAACCACCAAGTTGTTACAATGAGACCTCCCTTCAAGGTCTTCTAATTTAATATACACCTTAGAAAGCTTCTGTTGAAGGGAAGAGACTTCAGGGTCAATATGACCTCTCCATTGCTCGAGGGATTATGTCCAGCTTTCTCCATCAGAGACCCTGCGATTCAGCTCACCAGTTTCAGTGTGAAGGGATTTCAGCTCCTCTGTGAGAGCTGAGATGGAATCCTTAAGTGGTGAAATTACCTCCATGAACTTTTCCTCCGATAATGGGAAGGGAGCTGGATGTTGTTTGGTATTCTGCGAACCAGCCTGGCCCGAGCCCTTAGACTTTTTAATAGATTTGTCAGGTGTCAGAGGTGGCATATGGTGTGATAGGGCCTGTTTCATCTCTGTCTCCATTGTAAAGTTAAATGCGCTGAACAAATAATGAGCAGAGAACAGTGTAGGACTCAGGAGACACTCCTACACCAAGTAACTTTCTGCAGTTTTGGGCTGAAAAAAGCAGATTAAAAAATGGGTAAGGAGCGGGAGCTGAGGCAAACACGTCTACCCTAGATGATGCATCACGTGACTCTACATAAGCAAACCTGAAACAGGGGAGATCTGACATATCCAAATGGTAGGGGACAGTCCAGAATAGTCCAGCCATGACTCCTCAATCTTGAATTTTACTACTGCTCAGAGGTTAAGTAGAATTTAGGGTCAGGCTTAGTGGTCTCCTCCCCAAAGGAATCTTCACAGATGATATAGTACTTGGTAAGCAGCCCTTTTGGATCTTGATCCATAGCAAAGGTCTTGAACAGGGTCAGTCCAGTCTACACAGTGGAGATACACACCTGCGTTGCCTGCCTGATGGTCTGTTGGTGATGAGCCTCCATAACCAGGGCACCTCCATTGTTCCATTGTGTGACCTTGTCCAGGGTTCCCTGGAATACAAAGTCCTCCCTATGTTCCTCTATGATGTCCCAGAGGCACTCACACAAATATGGGTAAGACTTTCCAGGGAATTTCTTGCAGATGCACTGGCACACCAAGCATTCTGTCTGCAACCACTCTGGTAGGCTCCTTACACAGGCTCTGGGCGCTGTACCTTTCAACAACCAACTCCCTGAGGTGTACTGACTATAAAGGTGGTTGGAAGGTCTGAGAGTGTCCATATCCTTGTGCTTTTGCTTGCAGACTTGTGGTAACCTGTGGACAGTGTCCAGGTACTTCCGGCTATGGAAGCAATAAGGACTTAGAACATCACATTCCCAATCTGGATCATCAAAGGTAAATGACCTCAGGTGGACACTGGGAGCAGGGGACACTGCACCTATCTCTTCAGTCTCCTCTATGGTGGTGCTGGATTCTCTTTCTGGGACCACCTCCTCAATTTCTACATGTGGCTTCCCAACTCCTGACACACTGGGGAAGGTCCACGAGCAGTCTTCTTGGTCACTGTCACCACAGGACTAGTATCATAGGCAGGGGCCCACTGAGATTGGGCTTCCCTGGCACCCCATGGCCTCTCTCTCTGCCATGGGGAGGGCCAGGTTCCTTTGGGGGAGATGGGCTGGGCAGATGGCTTGTGTCCTTTCCCCCAGGGAAAATATCACTCACAGCTGACCTCATCACCTCGCAATTTTCTAGGCTCAATGTTCCAGTGCTCATCAAGGCTGATGTGGTGGTCCATTCCAATGAAGGCTGGTAAGAGGCTGTTGACTGAGTAAGAGGTGGCACCCCTCTGTAGACACAGTTTAAACAAACGGGCAGATGCTTGACATGGCTGCCAGTGTTGTTACAGATGACACATTTCTCCTGGGTTCATCCCTTCTCTAACATTTCCCACAACCAGGATAGGAGGGAGGCAGGAACAGTCACGTCCTTGCCTGTTTTTTATGGATCCTCTGCTGTGCTGACCAACAATATCTCCAACAGTCTCTGAAGTTTGTGTTCTCCTCCAATTTGTGGCACAGTTCACACTGTCCCAACTCAAAATGGCAGTCTCTCTCTCTCCGCTCTGTGCCCTCTGCCATGGTCCAGTCAGTCAGTTTCTAGCCAATGCAGCACTGTCCCCAAAGTTCTACATACATTATGAGTATGCTGAGCAGTTCGGGCAGGCAGTTTGGCACCCTTCTTGAGCTGCAAAAATTCACAAACTATAGATGGTGCCTCACAGCAAAGAAATCTCTAAGCCAGGCCTCCAAAGTCTCCTGTGCTGCAGCACCCAAAAGTCAAAATCCAGACAGGATTCTTGTACCCCAACCCAGCTATTATTCAAATCCCAGGTGAGCCCCCATGTTATAAGCCCCCTCCTAGGGTCTAGGGGCATGCCAGATGTTAACTTCAAGGGGAAGGGGGCACTTAGAGCCATGGAACCCCATCACAGAAATTAAAGCTTTACCTGGGTTCCACTGAAAGATCTTCGGGGGGTGCAGGCAGTTCATGCTTAAGGGGTGCAGCAGCTTTGGGGGCAACACTAGGTTATCAAATCACAAGGTGATTTAATTAAATCCATTGTCCACTCAGGAAATAAAACTTCTACAAATTTAATCAGCCTTGAAAATGTTACAAATCCATGAAGTTGTAGGTATGCAAAATTTGATTTAACAGCAACCTACTTTTGGTGGCCAGAACTGCAAAATAGCAGCATTTAGATAGGAAACACTTTGATGGCATTTCAAATTTGGATTCCAGGAGCCAAATAAGGCTCTGATACTGATGGCAGCCACCTCTTTCGCAGGGCATGGTACTTCATCTCTACCAACTCCCTCCTGCCCAAACCTTAGACTCTCTGGAGAAAACCTCCTCTCCCTTCAGCAGTTCCTGAGATGCAAAGCACCTTGAAGAGTAGCCTAGATGAGGATTTCATGCTTCATGCTGCTCCCCGGCAGTCTCTGTTCTTGACCTTGGGCCTAGCTGCATACATGCAGTACATTAATCAACAGTTGGGAGACTTCTTAGCAACCTTCCCAACACTGCAGCAGCTTTACCAAGTCCACTGGAGCCAGTATCTGAGCCAGATGACCTGCTGGGTGCTGCGGGCAGGGGCCAAGGACTACTACACCTGGGGGCTGCTCAACGAGGCTGGTGACCTGGGCTCTAGCTCCCACTTGGCATAGCAGCTCCCCAGGCTCAGGTCACAACATAAACACAACCCCCTGAATGCTTCCACCAACACTCTGCTGGTCTTTAAGGGTGATGGTCCAGGATGGCAACTGCCCCATGTCATGAACCCACTCCTGAGGGTCAGGTCCACTGAGCTCACAGTGCCCATCCCTAAGTGCAATCCATGACAGGGAGGGTGAAAACAGGGGATACCCTCTTTGAGTCCCTCCATAGTGTTCACTGGCTTCATAACTGAACACTCGCCATGAAGTCCCAGGGTTTCCTCTTTACTCTGGATCAGGGTACTTGAAGCCAAATATAAACCCTTTCTTGGTCATTATGCAAAGGGGGAAGATCTAGGCATTACAACCTCTTTGGGGTAGCATTGTAACCCTGATTCTGCCTTCTTCCACAAGGCATGCAATAACCTGGTTCAAATCCCCACAGACCCTTCTTTGAGACTTTCGTATTCTCCCTTTTATCCAGATTTTCCCTGTTACAGACCCTTGTTCGATTTCGCAGCCTATGGTGACACCCCTTTGGCAATATCAGTTTAGTCACAGGTTATTGATAAACATCCCAAAATCAAACACACACGATATAGAAAACAATCTTGCTCAGGCAGATTTCTTAAAAACAAATGTTTTTCTAAACAATTATCGTACATTTACAATTAAAAGGTTTTATCAATTTGATCACAGAGTAACAGAAAAAAAGTGGCATTGTACCAATAAAATGCACTATGACAGTTATCTAAAGTTCGTCCTTAGTTTGTAGTGAATTGAAGTCCATAAAGAGTAAGTGCAGTCTCTAGTTCTTAGTCTCTGTGCTGCAGCAGTTTTGCTTCTGTGTGTGTTCAGGAGAGAGTCTAGATGAAAAGTGTGCCACATGTCCTGAGCTGAGGGCTTTAAATACCTTCTGTAACTTGCAGTGTCATCAATTGTCCCAGTTCTAAAGAAACTGTTCTATTTACCTATCAGGTGAGCCAGAGCAGCTACTCCATTTGGTCAGGAGATGTCAGTGTTCTGCTGTTTCCAAAATGCCAAGAATATTAAAAATCAAATCCAGACACATATAATTAAGATAGGTATGACATTCGCAGTTTAAAACTTTGATGTCTCAGTATAACACCCTGTAAGCTAATTCACAGTATCCTGTCACAAAACGTGGTTAACGCATCCTGGGCTTTGAACTTTACAACAGGGAATAGCTTCTCTCCATATCCTGAAGAGTTTTATTATATTTGCTTCCAATGGTTTAAGCCCAGAAGGCATCTCCCCTCCTAGAGGTGTAATTTTAGGCTTCCTGCTACTAAAAGTCTGTTCTTCCCCAGGTTACAGGAATATCAGCCATTTTAAAGAAAAAACAATCCATCGTCTTCATATTGGTATTTAAATATACATAGAAATTACATAAAAAACAACATCATATATTTGTACATATGGCTGACAGTGACATAGCTCACCACACCCCACTCCGGCCCTGAACCTCAGCCCTTATAGCCACAAACACAAGCCACACTTCCACCCACTCCCTTCTTCTCTCCTCTCCCATCGGTGCCAAAATCCCCAAACTTATATACCCTCCACCCCTCATGTGCTCCTCTGCCAGCAGGTGGCCCAGTGAGTTCAGACAGGCTGGCACCCAAACCCATGGGACATTAACTAGTAAGCTCCCAGAGGGGGCTTACACTTACTTGCTTGACATATAGATTTGTTACCTTAACTATGCTGTCTTTTAGTTTTACCCACTTTTCCTCCACACTCCCAGGTCCTTTCTCCCTGCCAGCTCGTTCCTGAGGCATTCACCCATCTTCGTAAAATCAGCCCTTCTGAAGTCCAGGACTCTTGCCATTGTGTGGTTGGATTCTGCAGCTGTTCTTATGTCCTTTTTTAATTTTATTTTATTTTATTGAAATCTAGGATTACAAATACCTTTGAGCAGGAACTGCTTGCTTACAAAGGTTCCATGTTGAAGGAATGGGGAGTAAATATACATACAAGGGTCAACATAATAATACATAGTCACACAATAAAAAGAAATAAGAGACTGAGGCTTAGGAAATTCTGTTAATTCAAAATGTGCCAAATGTTAGGTAGCATGACATACCAGCCAAGGGCAATCTTAGAAATAAGCACTGCAGGTGAGAGGGAAGGGGGTATGCAGGCAGGAAGGCCATTGTCGGAGGGTAGAGGGTGATAGTAAGAGCTCTAAAGGGGAGGGGAAGGGAGGGATAAAAGTCAGGAAATGCCTGGAGTGGAGGAAAAGGAAAGGGGGCAGGGAGGTAGGCAGGTAGAAGGGGCAAGGCGGGGAGAGGTAGCTGTCAAGACTGAAGTGGAGGGCAGTGAGGGGTGGGCTCCTGATTAGACGAGGCAGTCACAATGACTAGTTGAAATGAGATGAAGTTGGAGTTGTCTCTTAAAAGGGCCAAGAGCAGCAGCAGTAAGAGTTTCTTTGTTGAGAGTATTGTACCACTGTGGTGCTCTGTGGGCAAAGGACCTCCGGCCCATGGTAGTCCAGCATCTGGGGACAAGGAAGGTTAGTTGTTGTGAACTTCTAGTTCGCTGGGTGCTGTGGTGGTCAATGAGGAGCTTTTCAATGCCTGGGGGCATGACCCTGAGGAGGACTTTTTTGGCTAGAGGCAGGTTTGATACTGTATCCGGCTGATGAGAGGAAGCCATCCTGCCCGAGTGTACAGGTCACAAGTGTGTGTAAGTCGGTCAGCCCCAGTTAGCAGCCTGCATGCTTTGTTGAGTGCAACTGTAATTCTGCGGAGGGCAGAGGGAGAAGCAGAGCCATAAATTGCTAGCCTGTAATCGATGATGGAGGTGACAGAGCTGTTGATAGCCAACCAGAGAGTGTCAGGAGTCATGCAGTGTTTGTGCCTGTAGAGCAGGCCTATACGGATGTTGGTGGCTTTGGTGACAGAATCTATGTGCTGATGGTAGGAGAGTGAGCTGTCCAATGTGACACCTAGGTATTTAAAATCAGGAACGTATTCAAGTAAGGTCCCTGTTTGGTTTAGGATGGTAAGGTCGTGGGATTTGTACTTGCTCCTGGCGTTGTAGAAGGTCATAACCTTTGTTTTGCTGTAGTTCATGATCAGTTTGTGTGACTTGAACCATTCTTTGATGCACATGAACTCAAGCTGTAATTGTTTCTCAAGGAGCTCTGCGTTTTGGTGGTTGGTGAACATGACTGCATCGTCAGTGTAGAGCAGTAATTTCTGGTGGCAGACACTGGGAAGATCATTGAAGAAGAGGCTGAAGAGTAGTGGCCCCAGGATGGACCCCTGTGGGACCCCTGAAAGGACTGGCTTTTCTTCTGAGGTGACACCGGCAATCCTAACTCACTGAACCCTCTCCCCAAGGTAGCTTGAAAACCAGAGCAGTGCTTCATTGGAGAGCCTAATGTTTGATAATTGCTTGAGTAGGAGTGGGTGGTTCACAGTATCAAAGGCTTTTGTAAGGTTGATGAATACTGCCCCTACACAGTTTCCTTGATCAAGCGTGGTATGGATGAATCCCGTGAATTCTAATAGTGCAGTGGTGGTACTGTGCCCTTTTCGGAAACCATGTTGCTCAGAACACTGGATGTCATATTTTTCCATGTACTTGACTAGATGGTCTGAAGTGATGCGCTCCAGGGCCTTAGACAATGGAGGGACAATGGAGATAGGCCTGTAGTTGGAGTGCAGTGATTTGTCTCCACTTTTGTGTACCAGTGTGATGGTCACCTGTTTCCAGCGAGATGGGAACTGGGATATCCTTAGTGATAGGTTGAGGACCTTTGTCAGGGGTTCAAGGACTTCTTCAAGGACAAGTGCTAACAACTTCAGGTCAAGGGAGTCACCACTGTAGCCTGCATTGTGAATGGCCTTCTGAATATAGGTTCTGGCTTCATGCACTGGGATCTCCTTGAAGTAGAATTGTGGGGCAGGGTGTAGGAGAGCAGTAGTTGCAGGAGGGTTACTACCAGAGGGGGGCATCAAAGAAATTAGAAGGGATGACGCTATCCAAGTTGGAGAACGCTTTGTTAAAGGTGTTGGTGATTGTGTACAGGTCAGATGCTGGTGTTCCATTTATGTTGAGCATGGTGGGTGGTGACTTAGGGTCCTTGCCTGTAAGGTCTTTCAAGTTACTCCAAAATTTTTTTCCATCACCCCAGGAGTTGGAGAGAGCTTCCTTGAAGTATTTGCTTTGGGCGCTCCTAACTGCCTGTGTGCACTCATTTCTGGCAGCCTTATATTTATGACTATCCCCAGGTTTGGATGTTGCACGGGCACAGTGCCAGAGATGATCCCTATGTTTGAGTAAAGTGATTAGATCTGGGGTTATCCAAGGGTTAGCTCTGCCCCTGACCTTCAGCTTTTTGAGAGTTGCAAAGATATTGCAGGCCGCAATGAAGTGGCTGATGAAAAGGTCTAAGGCTTGGTTTACATCAATGGCAGAGTCTATTGGTGTCCAGTCCAGGTGGCTTAGGTGTGTCTTTAGTAGCTCAAGGTACCCCTGCTTTAACACTCTGGTGTGGATTATTTTAGGAGGGGGCTTAATGAATTTGTTTGTCCAGGTACATGTGATCGGTGAGTGGTCACTGATCCCATCAGGGAGCACTGAGACTTTTGAGATTTGTTCAGGGTGATTAGTAAGGATCCAGTCCAGAAGTGTGTGCGACCCTGTCCTATAGCTGCATCTGGTGGGGGTGGTAACAAGCTGGGTGAGGTTCTGTGACGTGACAGCATCCTTGTAGTTTATGGTCTCCAGCGATAGCCAATTTATGTTGAAGTCGCTTAGTACTATGAGTTCAGAGTTATGGTGTAATCCCTGTAGGCTTTCCAATATGCTCATAAATCAATTGGGCTGATCTTTAGGGGGTAGGTACACAGAGGCAATGGTGAGCTTCTTGTTGTGCGCCCTGAGTAGAACTTTAAAAGTGAGAACCTGCGAGGGTGGTTTAGGGTTTGAGAACGGAAAGACTTGACCCAGATAGGAATTCCTCAGAAAGATGGCACAGCCCCCACCTCATTTGGAAACTCTGTCCTGCCTGAATATAGAGTATCCAGGGATGGTGACTGCAGCGTCTTTTATCTTGGGGTTAAGCCATGTTTCGACAACAGAGAGTACATCACATAGAAACATAGAAACATAGAAACATAGAAGTTGATGGCAGATAAGGACCGCAAGGCCCATCCAGTCTGCCCATTTCTTTTTCTACCTTATAAATGTGCCATCGGCCTTTGCTCTGTCAGTGACCTATCTATTCATAGTCATTTGTATTGCTCCCTTATGCCTATCCCATGCCTGTTTGAAGCCCTGCACTGTATTCATAGCCACCACTTCTGTTGTAAGCCATTCCATGCATCCACCACCTTTCTGTGAAAAGAATTTCCTCACATTCCCCTTAATCGGCCTCCTCTAATCTCATGCTGTGTCCTCTTGTCCTGCTGTTTTCTTATATTTAAACATGTTAGACTCTTTCACCTTGTTTATGCCCTTAAAGTGTTTAAATGTCTCGATCATATCACCTCTCCTCCTTTGCTCAAGGGTATACATATTGAGCTCGTTAATCTGTCCTCATATATCTTCTGATGCAGTCCTGCACCATTTTGGTTGCCCTTCTCTGGACCGCCTCAATTTGGTTAATGTCCTTGTGAAGATTGGCCTCCAATACTGCACGCAGTATCTCAGATGAGGCCCTAACCAATGTCTTGTACAGAGGGATTATTACCTCCCTCTTACGACTTGTGATACCCTTACTAATATACCCTAACACCCCCCTAGCCTTACCTACTGCTTTAGAGGTCTGCTTGGATGATTTTAGATCATCAGTGATGATGATGCCCAAGTCTCTTTCTTCCTTTGTGACTGCTAGCAACTCCCCTCCCAGCCTATAAGTGGCTTCAGGGTTTCTCTTCCCTATGTGCATGATTTTGCACTTCTTTGCATTAAATCCATCAGAGCTATGTTGATGGACCCAGGTTTGCATGATGTCAAGTTTGTTAAGGAGGCTGCAGACACTGATTGAGGCTAATGTGAGGGACCCCTCCTGCCTTTTTGTGGCATGGGGTGCTAGACCGGTAGGCCCCGGGTTAGGATGAACATTTCCAGATATCAGAAGTAGCATAAGTAGTATCCTAAGAAGGTACGCTTTAATAATTTTGCAGACTAGTTTTGTTGTAGGGCATCTGGTCCTCTTGGCCTTGCTGGTCTGCGTTTGCCCCATGATATTGCAGAGCACAATATAGAAAGCCATGTACTCAGAGGTGCCACATGATTGATGAAAAGTAATCAAATCCACAGGAAATGGTGAACTACCGGGGACCAGAAAACTGTTATTGTAGCTCAAAGACCCAGAATGTGATAAATTCCTGAACGGGTTAAATTCCTGAAGGTGATGAACATTGGCCTGGGGCATATGCAGGATGTAAAAATCATTTGTAGTATCTTCCCTTTGTTCTCCAATACGGTTGTGAATAGATCTCAAAGACAAGTACACATCCTTTAAGAACAAGTCAGACGGAAATGTGGATTCAATGCAGCACTCCACAACTCAGTGCTTGTATAACAGATTTACTGACCTTGCTTTATGTTGAACCACACTACAATGATCACTGGTCCCCTTATGAATTCCTACCTTGATGTCTGCAACACTGTCCCTGTTAGTAAGCACCAGGTCCAGTATTGGCCCACCACGAGTGGGTTCACGGACTAGTTGCTTGAAGAACACCCCTGCAGTGAGTACAGGATGTACCTGCTTCTAGCTGAAGCTACAGCTGGGAGGCTCCAATCTACATCCAGCAGATTGAAGTCCTCCACCAGCAATAAATACCTCCCCTACTCGAACCATTTTGCCAGTTGCTTCTAACATTTCCTTATCTAAGTCCTCCCCCTTGTGCCGGAGGCCTGTAGATCATACCTGTCCAAATAATGGCTCCATTTCCTGACTTGTTGGTGACCCACAGCACTCCCCACAAATTCCCTGTATTTCTGTTGCTTTTATGATTTTCTTCACATAAAGCACCACTCCCCCCCCCTTTCTTTCCTATCCCGTCTCTTCTAAACATTGTGTAGTCTGGTATGATCATGTCCCAATCATAGTTGTCAGTGCACCATGGCTCAATAAAGGCCACAATGTCCAGGTTAGCTTCTGCCATGATAGCCTTTAGGTCTGCAGTCTTATTTCCAAGACTTCTAGGATTAACACACATGGCCTTCCAGATTTTGTTAGCTCTTTGCATGTTGCTTTCCCCTTTTTTCTTTTTGTTCCCCCTTCCTTCCACTTCTCTTCTGATTGCTTCCTTTCCCCCCTTCCTCCTTTGCTAATCTGCTTCCTTGATTCACTTGTACTGTGGTGTGACTGTCATCCTTCGGTATCACCCCCACTCTATGTCAGCCTGTATGGGGGCAGTTTTTGCCTCCCCTTTTTCTTCCACCTCCCCTTCAGCTAGTTTAAATGCTCATCAAAGTAACATTTAAACTGTCCACTGAGAACTATGATTCCCCTCCCAGATGGATGCAGGCCGTCATCTCTGTTTAGGCTCTTATCCTCCCAGGTGGGTACCCAGTCCCCAGTGTAGCTATATCCTTCCTGTCTGCACCATTCCTTCAACCATAAGTTCAAGACCTTTTTGTGGAGATCCCTCTCCTTCCACCTTCATAGATTGGCAGCATCTTTACAAAAACTACAGAGAGTGCTAGCTCAGACTTCTTCCCAGCTCCATAAACTCCCCCTGCACTGTTCCTACCCCTTAACCACTTAATGCCAGTGACAGTAATTAAGAATATGGCCCATTTCATTTTACATTTGATTACAATTACTTTAAAGAAATTGTCTGGTTGTCAAAAATAAATCACATTTGGCATCATCAGACCTCAATTACATAAAATCCCTGTAAAATTTTAATTTCAGAACCTTTCTATTTTTTTATTAAAACTTTCTCATTAAAACAACATCTTTTCCCTGTGCCCTTATCCATTCCCTTTGAATATTCCTGTTAGAAATAATAATCCTCTACTTAAGACATCAAAATATGTTGTCATGTATTTTTAAAGGTCAAAGACCCCTAATATTCAGTGAGGTGCTAACATGACTAAGGCTACACTAACCAGACCTAGAAAATGGGTTAGAGATTTTGAGTTCTCTAACTGACTGAAAGCCACACTAACCTGATACATTAAGTACCAGTAGAGCCCTGCTAAAAACAAGTGCCAGCCTTACCAGCCTCATTACCCATATCCCTGTGGTCAACTTTCTGCCATTTTTATCTCTTGTTTACCAAGTGAGACAAAGCCCCTCTTTACAATTCCACAAAGTACTTCCTGCAAGGATGAAGTGCCACTAACTGACAGAAAGGAATCACTTTTTAAAAAAGTTATGATTTAGCGCCAGTGCAGAACATTGTTAGCTCTGAGCAGGGTGCTATTTTTTCCCTCTTCATCTGGCTTCCCACCTGCTTTCTTAAATCCTGCAAGTCAGCAACATGTCTCCATCTGCAGGAGAAAAGTGAAGAAAATACTGGTCTTCTCATGGTGGAGTGAGCAGTACAGTCTGGCACTTTCCCTTCCCCTGGTCGCTTATGGCTGCATCTTGTGAACTGTATCAGGGACAGGCAGTTTGTAAAAAAAAAAAACAAAGATCACATTTCTCAAAAAACAAAAAAAACTACACTACTTAATTTCAGACTGCAAAATAAATGGACATTGGTGGGCAGTTTAAATTAGAAGAAAAATACCCATCAAACAGTGCAGTGCCCTCTATAGACAGATATAGCAGTAGAGGGACTACTTTACCCAAAAATACCAAAATTGTTTTTTACTAAATTTTTTTACCATTATTTTATTTTTTAAATCCTATAAAAAAATGACACGTAGTCCATTTTCTAAGTGCAATAATACCCTCCAGGGTGGGTAATATGGGCAATAGCGGACCTTCCAGGGGCTGTAAGGCCTTTGCCTGCAACTTCAGGTCTCATTATGTTTCTGGGCAGTCCAGTATTGCCCAATACTGCCCACCCTGTTAGGTATTATTTCTTGCCTAGAGTATCCAAATGAGGTGGGGCCATATTAAATGGGCATCTTAGTGTGACACACAGTGGATAGCATGATTGCACTAAATATAACACTTCCCCCATGCAAATTAAGGAACCCAGTTGTTCATAGGGCACAGCAGTATATTGAGAAGAATCTGTGACATGCTGAAGGGCTACTGAGGCAAAACTGTTTACTGCTGCCAAAATCCTACTCTTATCAATGTGCACAGTGGTGCGTGAACCCCCTGCTACCCCTGACAACAGTGGTATGATCACATGACCAGAGATGCAGCGAATTTAAAATCTGCCGGCGAAGGGGACGCGAAGTGGCCACTCGCGTTGGCACTTCACTACGCAGAGTGCCCCATAGGAAAGGCTCACTTCACCTTGTTCTTATTACTTCACGTTGTCATTCCACCTTAAAAGTGAAGTAAGGCAGAGTGACAACAATATTGGCAGCATCCCACCCACACAGTCACAAGAATGAATGTGCATCCCCAAAGTGCTACTGTCTTGTGTCCAGAAAACTCCACAGTACTGACGAAGTGAAATGAGAATGTAACAAGAAATGCAAAGTCTCCCAGAATTAATGGCGCACTCAGTCATGCACGCAGTGATCAGGTCACACACAGAGTCAGCAGAATTAATGTGCATCCCCAAAATACTACTATCTTGTGTCCAGAAAATTCCCCAGTGCTGATGAAGTGAAATGAGAGAGTAACAAGAAATGCAGTTTCTCAAAATTAATGGTGCCACGCAAACGCACAGACAGATTAAGATTGCGCTGCACACTCAAGGGATGCATATGAAAAGGCACAACACCTAACCAGTGCTCACAAGTCACAAATCCAAATCTGGAAAGGAATACATTTGCCAGTTGGGGGATTAGTGCATGGCAGTAACAATCCACTACCAGTAAAGATACCACAAAGCAGTATAAAAAATTCATGCAGGTGTGGTGGATAGCAGGTTCACACTGCTGCAATTACTCTGAAACACAATAAAAAGTGTCTGATTTAATGGCACGCATTGCATACACACTCACACGCACACTCAAGTAATGTGTAGCAAATTGAAAACCTTTGGTAATATAACCAAATGTTTTAAATGGACAAATTGTACACTGCTGCACCGCAACAATCAGCAAAAAAATTTCAAGAATTACTGAAAACATTAGTGTGTGTACATTAACACAGTTATACAAGAAAAATATAACCAAAACAGAAAGACTGCCTTTTTCTCCCAGTTAATCTACCTACACCACAAATACGCCCCTCCCCCAAAGCACACTTCACAGTAGACAGACTGACTGTTCTAAATTAACATTCAAAATCCACACACAACAATAAACACTCGATGATATGAGCACAGAAGGTTTTCCTACAATCGATGTAGAGTACTAAATTTTGAGCAAAAAATATTACTCAAAAAGGCATTTTAAACAGCTTTAAAGGTTTTGAATCACAGAGCTCTGAGAGCAAACTGTCTCCAGTTATCACTGCACACACACTACCCAGGCCAGAACTGAGGCTGTGCTGAACAATCTAGAGCCCATGTAACCTGCAATTCCATGAATAACTGCAGAATTTCATTTGGAGCTCAATTACAGGGTGAAGTGAGGTGAATTACATTGATTGCAATGTACTTCACCTTAAAATTGGTGGAGAAGTGGTTTGGGGAAGGTGGAATAATGCAAAGTCATTGGTTTCAATGGACTTTGCGTTCCTCATTATGAAGCGAAGTACTCTGCTTCACATTTGGAGTTCTCCGCTGATTCCACATTACTCAGTGAATCACTTCATGGAGCAAATTGGAGCCACTTCGACCACCACTACTCACAGTATTGTAACTCACATGCTATACGGGAAGGAACGCAAATGCCTATGGCTGTACTTCCTCGATGAGCTGTAGCAAAAACTCCCCAACTTAAAAACACTCATTAATGAGTACAATGGTGTGGTGGTGAAGCCTGGAGATATACTACAAAACATGCTTACAATACATTCAAGTAACTAGTCAAAAAATTAGTGTTGTGATTCATGACATGATCATGAATCATGATTTGTGAATTCATTTGTGACCGTGATGATGAAGAACGTGATTCGGTGTCTACAGTGTGAGATAAACAACATGGAACTGTATTGGGAGGGAAATGCAAATGCCCACAGCTGTACTTCCCCGATGAGCTGTAGCACAACCTCCCTGACTTAAAAACGCTCATTAATGAATACAATGGTGGGGTGGTGAAGCCTGGAGAGATACTACTAAACAGGCTTACAATACATCCAAGTAACTAGAAAAAAAATGAATGTTGTGATTCGTGACATGATCGTGAATAGTGTTTTGTGAATGCATTTGTGACTGTGATGATGAAGAACATGATTTGTATTACGAGTGACTCATGATGATGGTCCTGACTTAAAAACACATATTAATGAGTACAATGTTCATGCAGAATTATGCACTACACCTGTCCAGTACTCTGAAGGGAAGCCAAAGAAACAACTGTGACTTAAGTTACAGATGGAGATTGGGCCCTAAAGAGATGCAGATGTACAGACAGATTAAGATTGCGTTGCACACTAAAGAGATGCAGATGCAAAGGCACAACACCTAACCAGTGCTCACCATCAGAAATTCAAATCTGGAAAAGAATACCTTTGCCAGTTGTGGTGGGCAGCGAGGGGGGGGGCAGTGTACTGCACCGCTGCAGTAACAGTCACTAGTACTAGTACCAGTAAAGATACCACAAAGAAGTACAAAAATTACACAGCTGCAGTGGATAGCAGGTTCACATTGCTGAAATTATTATGTGACACAATAAAAGGTGTCTGATTTGATGACACATGTCACACACAAACTCACATACTAAGTAATGCATAGGAAATTGAAAACTTCAGTAATATAACCACATATTTTAAACAAACTAAAATTATGCACTGCTGTTCCACAACAATCAGCAAAAAAATGGCAAGAATTATTGAAAATATTACTGTGAGTACATTAACACAGTTATACAAGAAAAATATCACCAAAACAGAAAGCACTGTCTTTTTCTCCAAGTTAATCTACCTACACCACAGATGTGCCCCTTCCCCAAAGCACACTTCCACTGTCTCTCAGTACACATACTGAATGTTGTACATTAACATTCAAAATCCACACACAAGCAACACACACTCAATGTTATTGTGACGTAGACAGCCAGCTCTAAGTGCTGTATCATTTCTTTTTAATATAAAATGTATTACTGAATGTCTTCTGCTGAAAATCAAATGCTCTAGGAGTGACCTCACTTATCCCCCCAGATTTCAGCTGAGAGATGGAAGCCATGAGGAAATGCTGACAGCATGTGAGTTCACACACACACTCAGTTTTTAGAGACAATGTGTTATATGGAAGACTTTAATCAAGAATCTTGTTTCTCTGAGTTAATTACAGACTTGTTTAAGTTAATTTTAAGTGAGAAATCATAAAGAAGGTTTTATGACGTTGGAGAGGAACCTAGGTTGTTACACAGGGGTGCAAGGTTGTAAATGTCCCCGTGAAGCCTGTGTGAGGGACGATACAGCATGGGATCAAACGAAGTGTCATTTGAAGGACAGGAATTATGCTGAAGTTGCAGAATGTAATATTTTTGTATAAGATATATATTTTCATATATCCTGATAGGGAGGAGTTAGATGACCTCCTACACAGGGGTGGGGTAAAAGCCAGCTTTTAATTTAGTCTGTTTTATTTCACAGAGAGACATTTTTACCTAGACTATGACCAAGAAACATCTTGGGAGCACTTTTAAGCAAGTATTTAGAGACCAAGTACTATAGTAGAAATTGCACTGTTTAAAACCGTGTTCTTTTAATGGATTTGTATGTCTTGGGATATAAAAGTTCTGTATTTTGTGTTTTACATATTTTTAAATATTTTAGTAAAATTCTTTTTAGAACTTACTTGGTCTGTCTTTGACTTCTTTTTATTTGTAAGAAAAGTACATGGTTATACCAGACAATAGACATAAGCTTGAATGGTGATACCAAACTGGAAAGAGAAGCGTTTTAAATCTCAGGTCTTTATTGAAGTTTTTAAGGGTTCATCCCTGTATACCTGGTTGGATGCCCATAGGCAAAGATATCTGGCCCCCCGAAGACAGATATATCTGAGTCTGTGCATTGGGTATGCTAACAAGAGGTTAACAGTTTGAATCCCTCCAGAACTTGAGACCAAAGGTTGATCTGAACTCACAAAAACAGACAAGAGGGTTACCTTGTCTGATACACTGTTCACAAGACTGCACTCAGAGGTTGGCACTTTGGGAGTAGAGGGCATGACCTGCTGAGTGGGTTTGTAACAGTTATGAGCACAGGAGGGTTTCCTATAATCGATGAACTAAAGTGTCAGCAAAAAGACTCAAAAAAGCTTTTTTAACAGCTTTTAGAAGGTTTGAATTGCAGAGAGCGCTCAGAGCAGATTGTCTCCTACAGCTTCCTACACACACTACCCCAAACTGAGGCTGTGCAGAACAATCTAGAGCCTATGTGACCTGAAATCCCATGAATCACTGTAAAATTTGCCTTTGGAGCTTAAAAACAAGGTGAAGTGAGGTGAACTACATTGTTTTCAATGCACTTTGCCTTAAGAATTGGTAGAGTAGAGGTTTGGGAAAGCGGAGTAACTCAAAGTTATCGTTTTCAATGGAGTTCGCGTTACCCATTATAACGAGAAGTACTTCGCTTTACACTGTGGAGCACTCCTTGAATTCGCCTTCACTCCGTGAATCACTTTGTGGAGCAAATTGGGGCCACTTCACCCATCTCTACACATGATGTAATGCTGACGTTATCCTAAACTGGACACTGCTGCCATGCAAAATACAATAATGGTACAGTAATGCTTGCATAGATGGTGCCAAACTTAAGGTAACATTTATTTATTGAACTCTAGGATTACAACCTTTGAGCTACAAGCTCATTTACAAAGGTTCCACATCAGGCATACAGGAAAACAATATACACAGCACAAGTTACAGATGTGAAACAGAGAATGCTGAAGGGAAATATTTATATAGTCTTGATCAATTGTTGTAGCTGCTTGTACTAAAACCAAAAATATACAATAATTAATATTAGAGGATGGAAGGTTCATTAGGCAGCACAGTAGGCCTTGAATAGGAGGAAAGGGGAATAGGTACAGGTAGTGGAGTGGGGTTGCGGCAACCTCAGACTACAGGTCACTTTGTTGAATGGGAGGTGGGGGGTGGGGAGATAAGGCAGAAGGTGTGGAGGAGTTTGTTGGGTGGGTTGGGAACATGTGAAATGGAAAGGAGGGGCAGGCATGAGAAGGGGGAGCTGGGGGATGGGAAAAGGGGGTGAGAAACAGGTAGGCGATAGAGAAGTGCTGGGTTGGGTGTATTCATTATCAGCGACACAGAGTGGAGATTAGAGGAAGCAGGTGCATACCTGTTTGTTATACAGGTGAGATATGGCTGATGATTTAAATGGGCCGATTACACTGAGAGCGGTTAGCTCAGGAGGGAGCAAGCTAAGCCAGAGTGGGACTCTGTATTCAAAGGATCTCTGCCCTTGAGAGGTGCACCAGAAGGAGACCTTGAGGGAGAGATTGTTGGATGCCCTGGTAGTCCTAGTAGGCTCAGTCAGGTGAAGGAGGGAACTGCTTCCAGGTGGTAATAGGCCTAGGGTTGCTTTTTGGCTAGTAGACAGACTTGTAGCGGGTCCTCTCAACCAGATTTAGCCATCTCGTTTGCTGGTAGAGATTACAGGTATGGGTTAGGCGCGGAGCCCCTAGTACAAGCCTGCAGGCTTTATTCAGCGTAGTGACATGCCATTTAAGGGTAGTGTCAGGCACTGCACTGTAGATGGTGAGACCATAGTCGATACTTGAGAAGACTGAGCTGGTGATGGAGAGCTGGAGGGCTTTATTAGTAAGGTAGTTACGGTGTTTATGTAGAAGACCAAGCTTCCTATTTGCAGATAAGGCAATACTGTCTACATGTGTAGAGAATGCAAGGGAGCTGTCTAGAGTGAGCCCCAGGTATTTGAAGTTTTGAACCATTTCTATGGCTATGTTTTGCTTGCTTAGAAACATCAGTGTTGCTTTAAGTGATTATTCAAAGCCTAAGGAACAGGACATCACAGTTTCAGCAAGGCTCCATGGACCCCCCCCCAACTTTTGATTTATCCACTTTGTGCACTTTAACCCAAACAATATAAACATATGAACATATGAAAATTGCCATCAGATACAGGCCATAGGGTCTATCGAGTCTGCTCGATTGTGCAACTATCAGTGTTCCACTGTGCAGCATCCACCACCTGACCCCTGTCCATTGCCCTTGTTACCCAATCATAGAAGTCAACCAGGTTTGTCTGGCAGGATCTGCCTGAGACAAACCCATGTTGCCTGCAGTTCTGAAGGCCATTCTCCTACAGAAAGGCTACCAGCCTCTCCTTGAGGATAGTCTCCATCGGTTTCCCCATGATGGAGGTGAGGCTGATTGGCCTATAGTTCCCTGGCTCATCCTTAAGCCCACTTTTATGTATGGGCACCACATGCACTATCCTCCAGTCCTGGGGCATGCAGCCGGTTGTCAGGGAGGTGTTAAACAAGTCTGTCAGTGTCTCTGCCAGGATTTCTGCCATCTCTCTCAGCACCCTGTGGTGGATGTCATCCGGTTCTGGTGCCTTGTCCACCCTCAGGGCTCTAAGGCCTTCTAGCACTCTACTCTCTGGCTATTCTCCTCTGTGAGTTCTGCCCCCCCCACACATTCCACTGCTCCCCTCCCCTGTGGCAATGGCCTCTGCTTCTTCTTGGTAAATACAAACTAGAAGTAGTCATTGAGTGCTTCTGCCTGTTCCACCCCTTTCTCCACCCACCCACCCACCACCTTGATCCTAACAATTTGACCCTTGCAAGTTCTTTTCTCTTATGTATCTAAAAAAATCCTTCTCCCCCTCTACTATCTCTTGAACAAGCCTAAGTTCTCTTGCAGATTTGGCTGTCCTAACCAATCTGTCCACCTCCCTTGATTTCTTCCTCTACTCCTCCCTATCCTCCTTCCTTTTGGATCTCATGTATTTCCTGAACGTGGCCCTTTTTTCCTTAACTTTTCCCAACACCTCTCTGCTTAACCAGCTCAGTTTCCTTGTCCTGGCCTTCTTGCTTTGGAGCTTTGAACATGAGTTTGTTGCCTCTGCTAACCCAGCTTTGATGATCCCCCATTTCTGATTTGCATCCATGTGTGATTGAATTTTGGCAATGTGCCCCACCAGTTTGTCTCCCATTCTTTCAAAGTCTGCCTTCCTGAAACCTATCACCTTAGTGCTTGTACTGGCTGTCTCTTTACACATCCCAAGTGAGAAACACACTGTATTGTGGTCACTCCTTGCCAGGGGAATCCCTCACCTCCAACTCCTGCACATTCTCCTCATTCATCAGCACAAGGTCCAGTATGTTTCCTTCCCTGGTTGGTTCCCTTACCAACTGTACCAGGAAGCTGCCCTGGGAAGCTTCCAGGAGGACCTGCTCCCTGCTGTTTGAGGTAACAGGAGTAGCTCACTCCACCCCTGTCAGGTTAATGTCCCCCATTATCATGGTGTGGCCCTTTGCACAGACCCTCCTTATCTGTTCCCCCAGTTCATTGCCTATTTCTTCACTTTGGGCTGGTGGTCTGTATACCACCCTGAGTCTCATGCTCCTTCCTCTTGAGTCCTGTATCTGTACCCATAAGGCTTCCACTCTGCCCTCCTTCCCCTCATCCCTGCTACACGTTATTGATTCCTTCACATATAAGCCACCCCCACCTTTCCCCCAACCCCTATTCTTATGGTACAATTTGTACACTGGGATCACCAGGTCCCAGTCATGGTACTGGGTGGCCCACATTTCAGTTATGACAGCTATGTCCACTTCTTCTTCTGCCAACACTGCCTGTAACTCTGCAACCTTGTTTCCCAGGCTCCTTGCATTCAAGGAGACCACCCTCCAGATTGTTCCCCTCTCTTCCCATCCCCTCTCTAGCCCACTCTTACTGCTCCCGTTTCTTGAGTTTGAGCTCCCCCTTTTCCCTTTCGCACTTATTTGGGGGGGGAGACCTATTGTCCTCCCTGTCTGGGAGATTTTCTGTATCATCCAACAATCTGCCTCCCCCCTTAGTTTAACAGAACAGTGGTAGCTATATACTCCCCCAGCTTCTGCTTCAGGGTGCCTGTGCCTTCTTTACTCAAGTGTAGCCTGTCAAGGGCATACATGTTCTTGTTCTCCCAATACATTAACATAGTTTTTTGTACTGAATTTCCTTGTAATTTGATGGAGTAGTTATAACTTGTGGTGGCCAGGCTGTTGACTGGTCTTTCACACTCTAGCCATGTCATGCCTGTGCTGTGCAGCCTGCACTGGCTGCCTATTTAGTGGTGGATCACCTTCAAGGTTGACTTGCTGACCTATAAAGCCCTACACAGACAGGGACAGTGCTACCTTCAAGAGCTTCTCCATCCCCATTGCCCCCTCTGCCCATTCCGCTCCACCAACGAGGGATTGCTGGAGGTTCCCAGGGTCCATTTGAAGATCTCTGGTGCCCGTGCATTTGCATTTGCAGCCCTGACCCTGTGGAACTCTCTACCTCATCAGATAAGGGAGTCCTTGACCATGGAGAGCTTTAAGTCTGCATTAAAAATGCATCTCTTTAATCTTGTGTTCTCAGTATCTGTATGAAGTTATGTGTTGATACTGTATTGTATTTATTTAGGATATTTTATCTGATTTTAATTTACCTGTTAAAGCGCTTTGATACCCTGTGAATTGCACTGTAGAAATAAAACTTTGATTGATTGATTGAACCTATCTCACATAGGGCTCTTTAGGCCTTGAACAAAGAAGGGCATGCATGACCTTTTAGGCCCTATGTGAGTTAATTCCTAATTTGCTGCATGTAAGGCCCATTGGGCCCTGTGCAAAACAGGATATGAGTCCTAACTTGAGTCACGCTGTGCCCTTTGGGACTTGCACAAAGCAGAACAAGCAGGGCACTTTTGGCCCTGTGTCAAACAGGACATACACCGTAACTTGCTTTGCACAGGTCCTTTTGGATTCTGCATGAACTGCTCTTGATCCTAACTTTCTTTGCACAGGTCCCAAAAGGCCCTATGCAAAACAAAACATGGGGCATATCCTTCTAACCATTTTGTTTGTGAAGTATATTTTTCACATCTGTTTTGCTGCTTTAAACATTTTGTTCATGTTGAACAATTTTTGTGTCAGTTTTGCTGCTTTCAACATTTTGTTTGTGTTGGATGTAGGACATTTTTCTCAGCAACTTACTTGTTTTTGTCTTCAAAATTTCACAACCTTTTTTTGAATTTTTGTTGTGGTACTTTATGCATGTGCTGTTATGCACATGCAGTGAGTTTGTCAAAGTTCGTTTCAACTTTTTTCTTACTAAATCACGTAAACATTTTTTCTAATTAAAATACAAACTCTAACAAGTTTATTTAAATCAGCTGAAAAGCTTCTTTAGACTGTCTTTTGATGATTCGTATGGCTGCCATTCTTTAGGGCATTTTTCTCAGTTTCTTTCAGCTGGCCCTGGGCGAAGCATGAGATCAGTCACAGTTTTTTTCACATAAGACCCCAGACCTGCAGTTTGATGCCGCAGACCCATGCAGTACAGCCTGGACCTGAAGCTCAAACTTGGGCCATGAGGAGCAGGGATGGGGGGAAGGGGTGGGTGCTAGGATTGAAAAAACTCCAACCCCATAGTTTCTTCAATACAGTATGTGGTGTTGTAACCCTAACAAATGGTATGTGTAACATAATCCTAATGGAAATCAGGCAAGACGGGGGGATATGATTAAAACTTTTAAATACCTGAAGGGAATTAACAAGGTGAGGGAAGGAAGCATCTTCAAGATCAAGGATAATTCAAGAACTGGGGGCATAGCTCAAAACTGGAGGGAGTTCAATTCCGAGGTAATAAGAGAGGGCACTACTTCACTGAGAAGGCGGTGGGACCCTGAAAAAAGCTACCAGTGGATGTGGTTGTGGCATCCACAGTGGGGGGATTCAAGAGTGCATAAGATAAATACATGGGTTTAAACAAGAGAGGGAGGAGTAGATACCCTGTATGAGTATGCCTAAATGCCCGGAACAAGGCATGGAAAACTTACAAAGCTGCACTCCTCCCAGGCAACATTACCTACCGCATGCTCAGAAACAAATGCACCAAGGCCACCCGTCTAGCCAAAGCCGAATATTTTAACAACACCCTTAACACCAATCTTGGTAGGCCATCAAAATTTTGGAAAGTTATCAACTCCATCTTTTTCTCCCCATGAACAAATCCCTGCCCCCTTCTACTCTCAAATGGGACTCTTCTCTCAGACCCTCTCATGGTTACCTCCGAATTCAACTCTAACTTCACCACATGTGCTACTACCTTCCTTGCCTCCCTCCCAACTGTAACCCAGCCCACTCACCCTGCTGAAACTCCTATACCTCCCAGCCTGAACTCCTTCTCCTTCAAGAACATCTCTCCATGGAAGCCCTAGATGCCCTACTCACTCTGAACCTCTCCAAGGGTAAGTCCCCTGATGGGTTGGACACCAAACTCCTCTACTTATCTGCCCCAGCCATCACATCTTCCCTCGCCACCCTTCTTAACCTTTAATTCACTACTGAATCAATTCCTATGGAGTAAAAACATGCCACAGTCCTTCCACTTCCAAAAGGAGGAGACTCCACCAATGCGGCAAATTACTGCCCCATCTCCCTCCTCCCTGCCCTCGCAAAACTTCAGGAGCACCTCGTGCTTTCACAACTCTCCCTAAAACTCACTGAATACAACTTCTTCATGCCTTTCTAAGCTGGATTTAGGAAAAAACACTCTACTACCACCTTCCTACTGAGACTCATGGATTCCATCCTCTCGGGGATTGACAAAGGTCTAATTGCTTCAGCCATCTTTATCAACTTAGCTAAAGCCTTCGACACAGTATCCCACCCACTGTTTTATTGTGCCTATCTGAAGGTGGGTTATCCATGATGGCCTCCAACTGGTTCAGAGCCTACCTCCAAGGCTGAACCCAGTCTATAAATATTGGTGATTCCACCTCTCCTTCACTCCCTATTGTCACTGGTGTTCCACAAGGCTCAGTTCTCGGCCCAATTCTCTTTTCCATCCTACTAAATGACCTGCCACAAAGCTGCTCTTCTACCTCAATACATATGTATGCAGATGACACAGTCCTCTTCTCCGGCCGGACCCACAAGGAGGTCGCGTCCAGTTTACAGGCAGATTTCAACAAGGTACAGCTCTGGTTTAACTCCCACCAGCTCTCCCTTAATGCCAAGAAGACAGTCTCCTTGACCTTTGGCACTAGGCAGAGACGATCCATACTTACCTCACCCCCGATCTTCCACACCCTTGATGGGACAGTCCTCGAGGATGTGTACTCCTTTAGGTACATAGGGGTCTGGCTCAACCGACACCTATCCTTCTCAGTCCATGTGGACGCTATCCTGAAAAAACTATACCCTAAGCTTGACACTCTCTATAGAAATCGCAGCAGTCTCCCACTACCCACGAGACATGAAATGGTGCAGGAAATGATACTACCTAACTTCAACTACTGCAATATAATCTACAGCTCTGCCCCCAAGTCCACCCTATCCAGACTGGACCCTGTCTTCAATGCTTTCTGCCGCCTTGCCCTTGATGCACCCCCCCACACCCACCACTGTGAACTTCTCCACTCACTGGCCCTACCACCCCTTAACAATCGGAGACTACTTCACAGTGCTAAATTTCCTTCTAACTTCTGGCTCAGTTCCCTTCCACCCTACATCGTTTCCTCCCTATCTTCTTCTCCAACCTTCTCCCATGACCTCAGTTCTGCCGACTCCTGAATATTGGCAATCCCTCACCGTCGGACCTCTGCAGGCCAATCAGCCTTCTCCTACCATCTCCCGGGGCTTTAGCATGACCTGTCAGTCCAAATCCACCATTCCTTCTCTAGGCATTCTCTATCCTCTGCCCTCCTAAACTACTATTCAGTAAACTGTTCATGCACCTGACCTCCTCTCCCCCAACCCTTCAGCCAACCCCCTCCCCCCTCTCCTACTAATACCCCCATCACTCCCTCTACATCCTGCATGGTCTGACCTGTGGCTTTAGCTACCAGCTATATATGCTGGCATATATTCCTACCAACCTCTGCACTTACCCCATTCTGCACTTCTGCCTTGTCTCCCTGTCAAACGTAGTCCCTTAGTCAGTGACTGTCAGCCATGTGTAGTTATCACAATCCAGGTCTAAACCTTATTCCTTGTTCTCCCTTTGCTTCTAAACCTTCCTTACACTGTATCCCTACTTCATGTACCCCCCCCAAATACAAGGCAGTTAAAACCCTGTAAACAATGTGTAACTCTAACCAGATTCAGTGTAACTAATGTTACTAATGGAAGTATGTAATTAATTAATGTAATATTGCTCCCTAGTCATGTCTCCAAGGTATAACTCAATGCTATGTATCATGTACTCACTGCTCTCCTCTGTACCCCCCACGGTTGCACTGTGAGATGAGCATCTTGTTGCTCAGTGTGCCTTTCCTGGTGAAACATTTCAATAAATAAATACCCTGATGGGAAAAAGGGGCCAGGAATCTATTGAGGGTGATATGAAAGTGGTGTGTAGGGTGGTATTATCAGGACTACCTAGGGGTGGGAACAAGGGAAGACTAAATGGGCCAATTACGTCCTTTTCTGCTGACAACTTTCTATGATTCTATAACTTTTTGCACTGGGTTTCCTTACTTTTTTGAGACAATAGACCCATAACTTACTTTGCACATGACGAGACCATGTGTAAAGCAGGAGGTGAAGCCTAACTTGCTTCATGCAGAAGGTAAGACCTAACATGCTTTGTGCAGGACCTTTGGGACCTGTTTAAAGTAGGAAGTGAATCCTAACTTGGGACCTGTGCCAAGCAAGAAGTGAGTCCTAACTTGATTCATGTAGGGCCCAAAGCTGAATATGAGTCCTTACTTTCTTTTGCTGGGCCCTGTGAACCCTGCACAGAGCACAGGACATGAGACATACCTTTCTTGCTATTTTGTTTGTATATGACTTTAATTGTACTATAAAATAATTGTGTTGGTTTTTTTTGATCACACTCTTGAAAGACTTTCAGGTTTTACAGCTTTTTAAACATTTTGTTCATTAGCCAGCCCACTGGCACAGGGACAGGGTGTCTGACTGTGACACTGATGACCCGGATTTGGGAACAGACCCAGGAACATCAGAGGGCCGGCCAGGGGGAGAAGGATTGAGCATCCTAAGGACTACTTTCCTTCTCCAGGAGGGAGGGGGTAGACTGCCTGGCTTCATGGGGACCTCTAGCAGAGGCTGGGGATACTCCAGCATCGGCACAATTATGTATGTATGGGGGCGGACATGGACGTCATTGCACGTCCCCACCCTGGGGGACAAAATATTAAAATAATAAAAAATACAGCCGCCGCTAATGAAACCCGCTTGATCGCCCAGCTCCACTAAGCCTTCTGCAGCACTTATAGGATCTGACCTATCCCAACGTCCACTATGGTCAGTACAGGATTCCTCACCCCGCCTTGGTGGTGCAAGCCAAGGAGGCAATGCTGGTGGGTTCTCCTACCGGCACCTTCTCCCGTCAACAAGGAAAAATCCTGCCGGTGCGGTTGCCCCACCCTGGGGGATCGGGGACCAGGGATTAAGGTAAGTCCTGGGGGCTAGCAAAGTAGCTAGGGCGGGCAGGGGCTGAGGTACAGGCAGGGCGTACAAAAAAAAAAACAACCCAAAAACATTTTGTTCATGTAGGACTTTGTAACATTTGTATATTTCCCCATGTAACTCATGAACCAAATAAAAGGTGGTATGTTTTTTTTATTTTAATGGCAGGTTCTCAAGTAGTTTTACCTTTGTGTTTTTTTTGTCATGTATGACCCAATGCATATGCTATCTGTTATACATATGCTGAGTCTATTAAAGTCCAACTTGACAGTTTTTTCTAGACAATAATAAACGTTTATTTTTCTAATTAAAATATTGTTAAAGATACATTGTTTGTATTTTTATAGAAAAAGCCATAAAGACTGATCAAATGAACCAAAATGAAGTTAAATTAAATATTAACTGTAATTGATTGTTTTTGAAAGTCAGCTCTGGCCTCTCATTAGACTGTCTTCTGTGTCTTCTGACAAACTACAGTACAAAACTGGTAAGCATTAAAGTTAAGTACGGTACCAGTAGTTCTTTTTTTGTTGATCTTTTTTCCCCCTTGCCAACCAGCCCCCAATCCCTGGTCTCCCAGCCCTGTCACCCCAGCATCAGCTGGGACTTACCAGTCTATCTCATCCCCCAGGGCTTGCCCCCACTGCCAGGGTCAGCGAGGACCCCTTTAATCCTCACAAGGAACAGGATGTGGTTTGCATGAAAAATGCCCAGATAGCTGGGTGCAGGGCCTGAGGGAAACCGGTGTCATCCTGTCAATAGGTACTTTTTTCGTTTTCTCCCCATTGTAGAGGAAGGACATGCAATGATGCCAATGGCTGTACTGCGCGTGCTCCCATATGCAGCATTGCTAGGCATATGCCCTGCCCCACTTCTCACTTGTGTGAACCCAGTGTGCCAATCCATAGTCACTGCTAGGGGCCAGGCTAATGCCAGGCACCAATCCCACCCCTCCTCCTTGGAGGAGAGCAGTACCTGGGATGCTCGATCCTCCTCCTCCTCCTCCTCCCTCTCCTTCCCCCCACTGGCTGACCATCTGACTCCTGAGCTCACTTCCAAACTCGGGTCATCAGCACTGCAAGTGGTAGTACTACCACTGTGCTGGCAGGTTGGCTAAAGTTAAGTAGTTCAGTAAGTTTTGGGCTTCTATGGTTTTCGTTTGTGCCCAACTTTAACTCAAGAAAATGCTTCAGGGTTTTTCCGCTAAGTTTTTCATTACTGAAAAATGATCCACATATGCGTGAACTTTAAAACCTTACAATTTTAAAACAAAATAACATTTCCTATTAAGAATCCCATAGGAACTTTCTTGGTTGAAACTATAATGAACCTGGAAGTTTCACAATTCATCTCTGCCTAGTTTTTATACTAGTCATGAAGAAAAAAAGACTGAATTTGAGGATATGTAATCTTACAAATGAATACCTTTTGCATCTCTGAAATGATTTTCACCACACTTGTCACAAAACTAGCCCCTCGGTGCTAGGGACTAAGATAGCTGAGATATAAGCTGTCCAATTCCTCATTTTTGACACAAAGGGATGGATTTTCAAATGACTAGAATTGCTGCAAGCCCAGGTGCATCACAGATATCGAGCACCAGCTTGTGGCAATGTTCCCCACTCGTTCCTTTTTCCTCCTCCTCTTTTGGAGCAGAATGACCTTCACCACCTTCCAGTCTCTCAGAACTACCACAGTCTGTAGTGAGCTGTTGAATAGACCTACAAGGGTTTCAGCCAGTTCCGCTGCCAGTTCCCTTAGTATCCTTGGATGCAGCTCATCTGGCCTCGGGGCCTTATCTGCCTTTAGGGCTGCCAGTCCTTTGTGGATTAGGGTTGTCAGAACTAGTTCTAAAAAGCTTCAAACCAAGCTTGAACTCTGGTGTTCGAGTTCTAAATTAGAACTCGAATGCCAGAGGGTTCGCATAAGGGTTTGGATCTTTTTTTTTTTATCTTGATGAGGGGGCAGGCAGCCATGGGGGATGCTGTATTGCCAGTGCCAGTGTCAGATCTAGCAAGCATCAGGCCTCCGATAAGTGATGGGGGGGACTGCCCACTTTGATGGCATCTAATGCTTGGCAACCAGTTACCAGTAATGGTGCGGGAGGCTTATGGGCTCCTTCCCCTGCCTTTCCACTGTGCTGATTTCCTGTTCTGCATGTGCCTGCCTGCCCACCATGATGATTGACAGCTGACAGCTGATGGCAGTTGCTGCATTTGGGACCATTTGGTCATCTCGTGGTGGCCTGTGGATGTGGGTATACTGGGCACTTTGAGTCTTTCGGACTGCAATTTTTGCCAGGAGCAAAAGACAAGCTGCATTTAAACTGTGGTCTTTGCCAGTGTTGCTGTAGTCCAGCGGGCAGAAGAGGGAGCAGTAGCATGGGCCAGAGCCACCAAACCAATGCTCATTCTCACCTTTACAGGTTGTTGGAGGAGAGAAGAGGAGCAGACGACCCGTCACCCACCTGTGGAGTTGACCCAGTAGCAGTCATTGTGACTTGTCAGAGTGACAGGAGAGGGAGCAGGAGCCCCATTGCATTGGGACTGAGGTCAGCAGCAACAATTAGTTCCATCCGGGGGGGTTCTGTGTAGGCATTGGGGTGTTTGGGGTTGGGCAGGAGGGGCAACAGTGATGAGTGCTGTGCAGCAGGGTAGAAGACAGCAATGGGGATGCAGCAGTACAGAGGCAACAGGTATACAATTAATCAATTCTAAGCAAATTGTTTTGGATGAAGCAGAACTACACCCAGGAGTGCAGTAGAAGGCTTCAGGCAAAGAGCAAGAAATGCACTAAATTAGAGGCATGTGGGAACTAAGGGGGGGGGAGTAGGGGTATTGGAGGTTCAGGATGGCATTGTAGGAGAGGTATAGATAAGTGATATGACAGACAAGGTGATGGGGTTGGTGTGTGGATTAGGGTTATCAGAACTAGTTCGATAAAGATTCGAACCCTCCTCAAACCCTGGTGTTCGAGTTCTAATTTAGAACTCGAACACTACAGGGTTCGCAAAAGGGTTAGATTCGTTACAATTACCACCCGCAAGTATCCTCCCAACCCAACTCACCCGAGAGAGTCCCATCCCGACCCATTCCCAAATTCATTCCTGTCCTGATCTTGGCACCAGCTGAAGAATGCAGCTAAAGTCACGGGGGCCTGTGTTCTGAACCCCTCCCGCTTGCCAAGTCCAGTGCAAATAAAGTGAACATTTCTCCCATTCTCCCAGTCAGGTTGCCAGTGCCCCCGAGAGCAGATTTACTCACACACATCGGATCTGATCATGCCACCAGTGGAACCTGCCGCACTGTTATCTCCTCCAAGCGGCAGCAACTTTTGCCATTTAAACTTTAAATGGAGCGGGGCTGGCAGTCAATATGTCTGGGAGGCAGGGCGGGGAGTTGGCTGATGAATAGGGATCAGTGCCCTGCCTCCCGTGCCACCAAAAATACATGAGGAGCCTGAATTTGGACTGGTCATGTGATGCAGAGCCACTGAGGAGAAAGACAGACAGCGCAGAAGCCAGGCACGTTCCCGCATCGGTCAGAATGAGAGGCTGGAGGGTGTCTGGCTGGTTATGTATGTGTCAAGCTGCACAGATTTTTTTGCAGGCAGTGGGCAGCCTGTTCAATATCTTGAACAGTACTTAACTTGCAGACCGCTGCCTGTGTGTGAGAGACAATCTCCTGCGACACTCGTGGCACAGTTGGGAGGATGGAGAGATCACGCTTGCTTAAAGAGTGGTGAAGGAGATCATATATTGATTTTTCCCTTGTGTGATAGAAAAAAAAAGTTAAAAAACTTTATTGAGTGTGATGAAACTTGTTCCAAGCCAAAATCTAGTCCCACGAAAGAAAGAAAAATTGTCTGGAGGACAGGAGTCTCAGTCTGGACTGTGCTTTCACCCTAAAACAGCTCCTGATAGAAGACCCATTATGGCATTTTGATTTTTTTGACACAGTACTCCTGTGTTGTGTGTTTTTCTCCACTGCATCTTTTGTACTGTGGCCAGTCAATCACCCAGCTGGTGCTGTGTGCCCTTTGACTATACCCTACCCAGTTTGTGTTACCATGAGAAGCCCAGTGGCCAGTTGCACTGTGTCATAATCTTTAAATACATGACAGAAGCCTAGAACTACATTACGTTGTTGGGAGAAGTGACAGAAAAATCTCTTTCCCTGTATTGTGTGTGTGACTCTGTCTCCTGTGGTCAGCCCATCATCACCCTGCTGCTGTGTGCCTTTTGACTGCACATTACCCAGTGTGTGTTACTGTGAGAAGCCCAGTGGCCAGTTGTGTTGTGGCATTACCTTTAAATACATGACAGAAGCCTAGAAATACACTATGTTAACTGCACGTAAAGAAGGGTCGCTACTAGGAGAGTGGTGCTTGTAAAGTACCAAAAAGAGTTCAGTTAAAACAAAAAAGACTCAGCACTCTTTGTCAAAATGAAGTATTCATATACCAGCAACATTTTTTATGGTGAAACTAAGTAATACATCTGTGTAGCCTGAGGAGACTAGCACAGACCCAACGCTTCCCATTCAACTGACAAAACACCAGTTCGAGTGAAATGTTGGTCTAGGTAGTCTCCTCAGGCTACACCAGATGTATTGCTTATTTTTAAAACAATACATTTTTAAAAAGAAGAAATCAGGTGGTATACGAATACTTCATTTTGACAAAGAGTGCCGAGTCCTTTCTGTTTTGACTAAAATACATTACGTTGTTGGGAGAAGAGACAAAAAAATCTCTTTCCCTGTATTGTGTGTGTGACTCTGTCTCCTATGGTCAGCCCATCACCCTGCTGCTGTGTGCCCTTTGACTGCACTGTACCCTACCCAGTGTGTGTTACTGCAGAATATCCTCAAGTTCACATTTTTTATTATTATCTTCATTTTTGGCAGCACAATTAAAAAAATAGGGTTTGAGTTCTAAAAAGATTAGAACCCTAGAACTTTTTCAAAAGTTCTAGACTAGAACTAGAACCCAGAACTTCAGAAGGTTCTGACAACCCTAGTGTGGATGTTTATATTGACCCTAGTGTAAATTGACTAGAATATTTTGTGTACTTTAGTTCAAGTCATTCCTGGAGAAGGGCAATCATGCTCTTGTTATTAGGTATTTGCAAGGAGCAACTAAGAAAGTGGAGGATTAGTCAGGAGGATCGGGAAATAGTTACTGTAAATATATTTCCATTTCATTCACAGAACTGGTACAAGGCATGGATGGTTGCAGTGCTGTTCATCAGTGTACCTCAACACTACAATGGAGTGGTTCCCAGCTGGTGAAAGAAGGAAGTTCAGACTCGCCCCTTGTCCAGTCTTTGATTTTGTAAGACACTGGCAGCTGTTGTGCCATGTGTGTTTTGTGTTTTTTGGTGGCATGAACACCTGCCCTCTGTAAACTGGACCAAAACTTCATGACTTGTTTTGCTTTGCACTCCAAACAGCCATTGGAGTGGCTGTCAGTCACTACTGACCAGGGCAAAATTCAAACCCATGCCCCAGAAGTGAAGGGGTCTGTAAGTAACTCACATATTCCTCCAGTCCCTCATGGAGACTGTTTTGTAGTCTGCTTTTCTGCTGTTGAGGCTGATAGAGTGGTTAATAATTCGCAGAACCACTCAGTTGAAATACAAACCCTCTCCCAATTCAGTGCTCACTGAAGTTAACATCTACAGTATGTGGCAGCTCAGTGCATAGTTATTTAAATCGGTGACCCATCTGTCAAGTTTTGAGGTTGGAATTAGTCATGTAAACTTGGATAACTTGTTTAACTGGGTCTTAATTTTCTCTGCATTAAGTGGTAATGACACCTGGGGGAAAATGTCCAAAACCATAATATTAAGACACTCTTCAGCCATGCCATAGTGTGTTTTTTATTAGTGAATTTGTTTCTTGTGAAAGGTATCTAATTGACAGCAATGGAGTGTGCAGCCTTATGTTAAAAAAAACACATTTCATGATTGATCACATTCTGAAGATGGTGCTGATGTAGCTGATAGTTTACTTACTTATTCATAATAAAAATAAAAACAAAATCTGTGTGTTGTGTCTTGTGTGACTCCATCTCTTACGTGGTGTACTGGCCATCATCCATCTGTGTGCCCTTTGACTGCTGCACTGTACCATGTTTGTGTGACTCCTACGTCGCACAGTGACCATCATCCTGCTGTTTACACTTTGACTGCTGCACTATACCCAATATATCAAAGTCACATATGATAATTTCTCTCTCACCTTTTATTAAACAGATTTCTTTTTGTCCTCAATTTGAGGTGTATGTCACTGTTATTTTCACTGTTGGCAGCATGTGCACCATTTCACGTGTATTACAGTAATATAGTGTATGGTAGAACGCTGTTGAGCATAAAAATCCATGCTCCCAACAGCGTTGTTGTGCTTGCCTCAGTGCGTCACTATCTTGTTGTGCTGCACCGAGTACACACCGGTGCAGCGCAACAAGATCGAATAATGCATTTGGCGCATGCGCACTGAGCGCCTTGCCGGTTTACGCGGAAGTCAGAGTGCTGCTACACATCCCGAAGTAAGCCTTATTTTAAGAGGTAGACTTGTTTGGGGGATCACGGAGCACTGATAATGCTTGCCCATACACTATGAAATATTGTGTATGAGCAAGCATACACAAACAAGGCAGTTGTTAGATCTCAAGGGTTCCACGGTAACAGACCTCTTGAGCTATGCTCTTGAGGTCTCTGGTTACCATGGAAACCTCTCGATCACAACTGCCTTGTTGTGTATGCTTGCTCATACACAATCCTCTATATCTTCATTATTGGCAGCACAATTAAATAAATAGGGTTCAAGTTTTAAAAAGTTCTAAAAAAGATTATAACCCTAGAACTTTTTTTAAAGTTCTAGACTAGAACTAGAACCCAGAACTTCAGAGGGTTCTGATAACCCTATTGTGGACCCTGTCTCTTATAAATATTGCTGCCTCATCTCTGGAACCCCTTATCAGCTGCTTTGATGCAAGAGCCCATCTTCCTCCCGGAGCAAAAATAATCATTAAGGATGGCAGCCTTTGCCTATTCTCTTCTATCACCATACACCCCCCCCCCACATAGCTTAAATATTCCCATGGAAACATAGAATGTGTTGGCAGATGGGGTCCATGGACCATCAAGTCTGCCCATGTTTACAACCCCCCCAGGCTGCTATATTAAGTTTCCCACACTGTCTGTCCCATGCCATCTTGAATTCCCTGACAGTTTTTGACCCCACCACCCCTGATGGGAGGGCATTCCAAGGCTCTACCACTCTTTCTGTAAAGAAAAACTTCCTATGACTGCTCTTGAACCTACCCCCTTCAGGCACATATTGTGACTCCTGGTTTGTGTACGATTATTAACCTGAAGGGTATCCTGTGCCTGTACCTTGTTTATACCCTTCAGGTATCTGAAGGTCTCTATCATGCCCCCTCTATCTCTTCTTTGCTCCAGGGAGTGCATGTTTAGCTGTTTAAGCATTATGTCATATGGCTCATGATGCAGACCATGCACTATTTTTGTTGCCATTCTCTGTATAGACTCTTGTCTATCTCAGTCCTTCTTTAGGTGAGGCCTACAGAACTGGACACAATACTCCAGGTGAGACCTTACCAAGGACCTGTATAGTGGCTTAATCACCTCCCTTTTTCTACTGGTTATGCCCCTCCCTATGCAGCCCAAGATACTGCTGGCCTTTTGTGTAGCTTTTTCACACTGCTTGCCTGCCCTTAAGTCATTGGCGATAATAACCCCAAGATCGCGCTCATGTTCTGTTACTGCCAACTGTTACCCATTTAGAAAGTATTTCCTCCCTGGGTTACATCTCCCCAGGTGCAAAACCTTCCATTTCTTGGCACTGAAGTTCAACTGCCAATGACCTGACCATTCCTCCAATTTGCTATGGTCTTGATCTATCATTTAATCCCTGTCAGCTGTGTCCACCCTATTGCAGAGCTAAATGTTGTCTGCAAAATAGGCATACCTTCCCAGTTAGGTCGACAGCTATGTCTTCAATGAATAGATCAAAAAGGATTTGGACCCAGTACTGACCTGTAGAACTCTACTCATCACTCTACCCTCCTCTGACAGAGTGCCATTTACCAGTACTGTCTGAGTCCCACTGTCTAACCAGTTCTGGATCCAGTTTAAAATTTTTGGCCCTACATCAGTGTTTTCCAGTTTGTTTATTAGTCTCCTGTGTGGGACAGAATTGAAGACCTAGATGAAATCTAAGTATACTATGTCCACTGCACCTCCATGGTCTGTCATTTTAGTTACCCACTCGAAGAATTCAATTAGGTTAGTTTGGCAGGATCTTCCTGCCATGAAGCCATGTTGCTTTTGGTCCTGCGGTCTACTCTCTTCCAAGAATGCTACAATTCTCTCCTTTAGTAGGAATTCCATTAGTTTTCCTACCACTGAGGTGAGACTGACTGGGTAATAGTTTCCTGCCTCTTCTCTACTGCCAATTTTGTAAAGTGGTACCACTGTGGCCCTTTTCCAGTCCGCCGGGACCTCCCCGCACTCCAATGATTTGCTGAAAAGATCTGCAAGTGGGCCTGCCAGCTCCTCTCCCAGCTCCTTTAGTATCCTTGTGTAACCCCCCTCTGGTGCCATCCTAGAGAGTCACTACCCCTGCCTTGCCAGCCGGTTACAAGGTTAAGGAGCCTGGGTTCCTATCTTGTTGTTAACAGGGGTCCTTTTCCCAAGATATAAAATAAAAATAGTGGTGCCTCCACATAAAGTACATTTAGTGGGTCTGATCTCTACCAGTACAACCTCTGGGATGTCGTACCAATCCACCTCCCCAATAACCACCCCAAACCTGGACTTACCAGAATTGAACCTCCCCACAGTTCAAACAGTTGGCATTCTACATTTCATCAAAACAGATGTTCACCCAAATCAGGCTCTTGAGTCAGACCTTTTCCAAAACAGTACTAACATACTAAAATGCCAGCAGAATAGGCATAATGGTCTTTTGTGTCTGCTCGTTTGGTCAGCACCTGCCCTGGGAGCTGACCTTGCTGCCCCCATCTCCCTTTCTGGCTTCTGCCTTCCCAGTCCAGGATATTCTCGCTGCACCGGTTTTTGCTTCCAGAACCCTTCCCCTGTAGCTGTCCCACACCCCCTTGAACCCCTCCACTGTTTCTGACTCCACCAGCCCCCTGGGCAGTGCATTCCATGACTCCACCACCCTCTCAGTGAAGTGGCACCTCCTCCTTTCTCCCCTGACTCTCCCCTCTCCAGCTTCCACCCATGCCCTCTAGTTGCCCCCTTCTTCCTTCAGAGCACCCTGACTGCTCCTCCCCTATTTACCCCTTCATGTACCTGAAGACCTCTATCATGTCCCCCCTTCTCTCTTCCAGTGTGTACATATTTAGCTCTTTGAGCATCTCCCCATAGTTCCTATACCCCAAGCCCCAAATCATTTTGGTTGCCCTCCTCTGGACCCTCTCCAGGAGTTCAATGTCCCTCTTTAAATGTGGCCTCCAAAACTGCATGAAGTACTGAAGGAGCGGCCTCACCAAGCAGTTATACAGTGGAATATCACTTCCCTCGTTTTGGAGGTGAGCCCCCTAGCGATGCAACCAAGCATCCTGTTGGCCTTTGCCGCTGCCCTCCTACAAGTCTCCGAGTTGTTCATCTTGACATCCACCACCACCCCCAGGTCCCAGTAACTTCATAATTTATTTACATGGGGAGGGTTAGGTAAGGGGAAAAAGGAATAGCGGTTAGGGAAAAATCATTTTGAGAAAGTTTTCATTTAAGGGTTTGCATTTTTTCCAATAATCATTTTCCCCTTTTAATATTCAAACTCACACATTAATTAATGTAGCCACCAAACTACCTAACTATTTAACTTCTGCAAGTATTACCAAACCCAGATCCACTGGTACCTATACAGAATGACACCCAAATTCTTCCCTGGGTACCCAGATCTTAAGTTGCAGGCCTGAGGCATAGCTTGTTGGCTGGCATTGGTACGCTTGCTGAATTAAATTCATTTTCTATATCTTTCCTTTGATTTCTGTAAAGTTATCCCATGCCTGTGGGCACTAAACTAGAACAACTATGTACATTCCCCAGATGCAGGACAATTCCTGCTTTTACTCGTGGTTCTGCAACATCAGTCCTCAGGTGGCACATGTGACTGAAGTCCTTGGGGGTGGTGGAATCATCAGATGCAGATCCAGGATCAATGCTTGAACACACTTGAAGGGGCAAAGAAGCTACAGCTTGGATCTTCAGCTTGATTGGAGATCTCGCAGCTTGTCCCCTTCAGCATATTGAGGCCCATTGCAGAGCACTGCACGAGGTCTACCAGCCAAAAGGGACCCAGACCTAGGAGTGGCCCCATGGCCAGGCTCCCTCACAGGTCAGAGAGTCCTAACACTCGAGAATAAACCCCCTGCATCCAGCAGACCCCACTTGGTGGGGGTTAGCGAGTTCCCCACCTGGCCCAGGATTCAGGATGGACACTTTAAGTCATTTTTCTTTTTCACAGTACCAGCTATAGAGTATAGCCAAAGCAGTCTCTGTTTCTTCCCTGTCTCCCAGAGTCTGGGAGGTGCAGAGTCTAAACTACAGGTTTATCCCAACAGTCTCTTTTCTTAGCTGTATCTATGAGCAGACAGCAGGTACCCACCCAGAAAGCACCTGTCCATCCTTCTACTTTCACAGTCTCTCAACTTTCCCACAGCCGCACTCTTGCTCTGGCTCACACATAATTTCATGAACTCTTTCTTTGCAATACATCAAGGAAAGTTTATTTTCTCACAGTGCAGGTGCAGTACAATTACAGAACAGGATCTCTCTCCAATTTCTTAGAATCTGGATTCCCATCCAATTTCCAGTAGCCATTCCTCAATGCTACAACCAGTCCTCAGTATCTTCTTCACAACTCTCTTATCACACATCATGATTCACCCATGCCTCACCAATAAGGTGCAGATGAATACCAAGGAGACTCACTCCTCTTCAGGATCAGACCATTCCTCTAATTCTTTTTTTTTTCATTCTCGAAACATCCATTTCTCAATCTCTTTACCGCTGTGGTGTAGCTTCATACCACAGCATCAGCATCAGGATCCTGTAGCTCTCTACCTCTGCAGAGCTGCTTGCACATTTTTGCTCTTCTCTCCAGATAGGGAAAGGCATAACCAGCCTAGAAGGCAGATTGCTGGCAGACCCCAAGCAGGCCCTCTCCCAGTCTTGTAGCCCCATTCCTTCACTAGGGGCTGGAGCTCCCCTCCATGTGGAGGGGCTCCTGCCGAACTGCCACAAGAATCAAAAGTCCTGACTTTTTGGGAGCTCATGGCAGCTCCCTATTGGCTGGAGCCACTGTCCTTTCTGAAAATTAATATGTATGAGGCTCCCTCAATGCCTCTTTGGCTGCTCAAAAAGGAGCCTAAACACTCCTGGAAATTTTCTCCAAGAGTCCTTTCAGAAGCCCCAGAATCCTCCTGAGAAATCCTGGCACTTTGATTGGCTGTAAGGAGGTCACCTGGTTGGTATCATGGCTGCTGACAAACAGTATCCACACAGTTTATTCAGTGTCCCAAGTTGCAAAGGTTCCAGCAGCCAAACAGTAAACTTTAATTTTCATCTGTCCCCACAGAGTTGTAGACATTCCTGTGCCCTTCTAAGCAACTGCACAGTTTAGTAATTTCCCTTAGCCATCTTGCTATTGCTGCTGCCATTATCCCATGTCCCCTGGCAGCACACACTGTCCCATGGCAGTTTATGCACTGCTACACTCTATTACCTTGCTGCAGCCAAATAAACCATTTTTATTAATGCAGGCACCCACTGGTGTGCAGCCACATCTTCCCTCTGTTGACCCACTACACTATTTATTATTTTTATTCTTCCCTTTTTCAGTCACTAGCACTGTTTCAGACCACTGTCAGGTGCTGGACAGGAACCTGCTCATTAATTATGCATGCCACCTCATTTTTATTCATGAGGCTGCATCCCAATTCTCAAGCGCAGCTGGTGCTCAGAAAAAACTCTCTCTCTCTCTTTCTCTGTCACCTCTTTCTTCACCTTGGTGCTGGGACCACCAGAGATGCAACTCCAAAGGCCATCGAATGGATGAAAGAAAATGTGCTACTGCGCATGCATGAATCTCCGATATGCACCGAAAGGTGCAACTCCAACCAGCTGGTCTGTACTATTGCTCCCTGGGCATGGCTCCTTCAACAACTTCTATGATGTCTCCCGAGGGCAGATCCATGGTACTACCAGGGGGACTAACCAGGACTGGGGGAAGGACAGGGAACAAAAGGGAGGAAAACCAGGGCACCAGAATGGGGGAACAGCAGCCCCAAAAGGGACAAACAGGTAAGCCCCTGGAACAGGAGAGTTACAGATAGATAGACGGAGAGAGAGAGAGTTCAGGGGATCACCAGCTAACTTCAATTGAAGCTAGAGATCTGGGAGGTTGGCAAACTTTGCTCTGCAAAACAATTCACAAAGTGCAAAGCACCGACATCGCAAAGTTTTTAGCAGGTGAAGTGGCACGATTTCTGGGGAAGTTAAGGCGAAGTTACAACTTTGACTTAACTTAGCCTTAACTTCTCCTCAAAAAGTGCAATTTTCCATGGAAAGCTCAATGCAAAGTGACAAAATGTTGAAATAGGCAATTCGCTAAGTTATTCATGAGGTGAATTTTGAAACTTTGCCAGAACTGTGCCAGCAAAGTAAAACTTCACAATATCTTTAATTGAAGCTGGCAGCATGACTCCAGCGGTGGCTTTGCAATTCAAGAAAGTCCCGCTGTTCTCACAGAAGAACAATGCGAACACATGATAAGTCTTTCCTATAGTTCTTATGTGAGAACAGCAGGAATTATTTGAATTGTGAAGCCGCAGCTGGGGTTGTGCTGCCAGCTTCAGTTGTAGCAGTGGGTTGGCAGGCTTTGCGAGGATTCATACAAAAGAACTATAGTTCTTTCATATTGTTCTTTTGTATGAGCCCTCACTAAACCCACCAGCTCACTGCTCCAACTGAAGCTGGCAGCATGACTCCAACAGCAGCTTGATCATTCAAGAAAGTCCCACTGTTCTTACAAAACAACTAGTTCTTTTGTATGAGCCCTTGCTAAGCCCTCACTAAGCTTTCTGCCTAGGATTTAGGAAATATACGAAAACTATATTATTTTTTTTTTTTTCCAAAATCAAACTACAGAATTGAGCTAAACAGGACCCATTTAGTTAGATTCTTGTGTTTGTTTTGCTCCAGGGCATTATTTATATGAGTGTGTGTGTGTGTGTGTATATATATATATATATATATATATATATATATATATATATATATATATATATATATATATATATATATATATATATCTATATATATATATATATATATATATTTTAATAAAAAACAAGATGGTGGCCTTAAGAAAGAAGATGTTTTCTCATGAAAGAAGAATTTCAGCTCACAAAAGAAGGCCTTATTTTGTGAGCTGGAAACTTTTCCATTGCATCAGACATGTGAATGAAAGACCTAGTGAGTATGCTCAGAACTGAAATTTCAAATCCTTATAACTTGAGAATGGATTAATGTTTGCTCACCAAACCAGAAGAAGGCATCTTTCTAGGGCAGGCCCCTTCTACCTGAAAATTTCAGAACACAATTCCAAACCATCTGGGCAGTAGGAGAGATAAAAAAAAGTTGAAAAAATCCAAGATTTCAACATTTTCCACTCTTCGGATCTAGTCGTAATCCAGACATCTGACCATTATGAAACTTGCCAAATAAAAAGACCTTGCCACCAGACTGTGCATGCAAAATGTAATGCAATTCTGTTGAACGGGGCAAAGTTATTAAGGTGCAAAGTTAAGGTTTTAACATTAAACACACTACTCAGCCCTAACTATAGGGGTGTTACAATGCCCCTGTTATATATTTGAATGCATTATACAGGCACAGTATCGCCTATATAGTAAGGCTGAGTGAACATTCTAATGTTAAATCCTGATTTTTGCACCTCCATAAGTCCACCCCACTCAACCGATTGACTTGAAATTTGGCAGGCACAGAGTTGGCACTATATGTTTATTTATTGCTAAAAATTACATTTCTATTATTTTTTTACTCTTCTCTCCAGATAAGGTAAGGCATAACCAGCCTAGAGGGCAGATTGCTAGTAGACCCCAAGCAGGCCCTCTCCTAGCCTTATAGCCCCATTCCTTCACTAAGGGCTGGAGCTCCCCTCCATGTGGAGGGGCTCCTGCCGAACTGCCACAAGAATCAAAAGTCTTGACTTTTTGGGAGCTCTTGGCAGCTCCCTATTGGCTGGAGCCACTGTCCTTTCTGAAAATTAATATGTATGAGGCTCCCTCAATGCCTCTTTGGCTGCTCAAAAAGGAGCCTAAACACTCCTGGAAATTTTCTCCAAGAGTCTTTCAGAAACCATAGAATCCTCCTGAGAAATCCTGGCACTTTGATTGGCTGTAAGGAAGTCACCTGGTTGGTATCATGGCTGCTGACAAACAGTGTCCACACAGTTTATTCAGTGTCCTAAGTTGCAAAGGTTCCAGCAGCCAAACAATAAACTTTAATTTTCATTTGTCCCCACAGAGTTTTAGAAATTCCTGTGCCCTTCCAAGCAACTGCACAGTTTAGCAATTTCCCTCAGCCATCTTGCTGTTGCTGCTGCCATTATCCCATGCCCCCTGGCAGCACACACTGTCCCATGGCAGTTTATGCACTGCTACACTCTATTACCTTGCTGCAGCCAAATAAACCATTTTTATTAATGCAGGCACCCACTGGTGTGCAGCCACATCTTCCCTCTGTTGACCCACTACACTATTTATTATTTTTATTCTTCCCTTTGTCAGTCGCTAGCACTGTTTCAGAAGAAATGAAAGCGTACAAAGTGAAGAAATGAAATAATAAGTTTTGGAATCTTGTCAGATCAGTGCTGTGGTGTTCCTTCAGTTTTTCAGTCCGAATGCCCACCCCCGTCCCCTAGCCCCTAGTCTTATGACTCAGGTACAAGCTACAGATCCAAATTAGTGACCCTTAGGTCTAGTGCTTGGAACTACACAACTATAACTCTTCACACGGCATCTGCAGAATCAGTCATAACTTTCTTCACACAAGGCCCCTTTGGATGCTGCTTCAAGCAGGAGATCATGTATAACTTTATACAGGGCCTTGAGGGCTCTGCCTGAAGCATAAGATAAAGATCATTCATAACTGTCTTCACACGGGACCATGCATTTGAAACTGTCACAAAAGCAACAATATAACATGAAATCATAAACGTGAGTGACAAAAGCATTCTTATGAAACCATAATATTCATTCATCATTCATGATTAAAAAAAATCATATATAAAGGAAATATAGTCAAAATCTGCACCTGAAAAATTCAGAAATTCTTCCTTTAAGGCTAATATGTTGACCACAGAAACCACAAACCACCCCTCCACCTACACTTCCTGATAATAGTGAGCAAATATTTGTGGTTTGATAAGCGTTCTTATTGGTAACTCTTATGAAAGTTAATTTCTTTACCTCATGAAAGCATTTTGTCATACAAAATCAGAGCTAGATGGCATTGCAAAAATCAAGTTATCCTTTGGACATTCAGTTTCCCTGCTGAACATGTGGAAAAATCAGAACACATTTTTGCTAATATCTCAAAAACAACAAAAGTTAGGGGAAAAATGATATTAAAAGTATGCTACTTTTGCCAAACTCCTATCAAACCTGATAGTTTCAGATTTTAAACCTATTAATCTATTGATGACGACAAATAGCCTTAATTTTGGTGAATTTATTTATTTACAACCTTCTAGAGCTTTGCTGCTGCTGAACAGATCACATTAAAATGATCAGGATCCAGTGAACCAGGCACCGGCACAATGCATGCCACATTTAAAGTGTATTGGACAAATAATAGCAGTGCCATTAAGATGCAAAAATAGGAGTTTTACATCAAAGTGTCTACTCAGCCCCAATATACATATGCAACAGCCCCTATATAATATATTGTATATAAATATTGCTCTTCATATGAAAGAAATGCACAATAAAGCAGGTAAGTGAATATATATACCTCACATATAGAGCAACATAAAGATTTATAAAATATTATGCCACCATAAAACACCATGACAGGATGCACAAAGCATAAAGATATAGAATTTGTCCACAGAAAAGGACTAGTAGGCCCATACAGGCTGTCCTATCCAGTTTTCCCTGCCTATTCCAAAACCTTGGACCTTATTTGATCACTGATATCCCTCCCTCCTCCCTTTCCTCCATTTATTATCCCTGTGTGCTTATCCCATTCATGCTTGAAGCTCCCCACTGTTTTTGCCCCACCACCTCTTTTGGCAGGCTGTTCCAGGTATGCCCCACCCTTTCTGTGAAGAGGTGTTTCCTCAAATTCCTCTAAAACCCCTCCCCTTCCCTCCCCCGCTTCATTGCATGCCTCTGTGTTCTGGTGCTTTTTCCCCTATGAAAAAGACTCCCCACCTGAATAAATGTGCTATAGATGTGCAAGGAACAAGGGGAAAGTCCATCTGACTCCAGATGTGCGGGGGGCCTCCCTGCCGTGCACGAAGACAACAGTCCATGCAGCTGTGGACACACAGGAGCACTCCAGGCTCTGTGCCAAGGAAACAGTTCATCTAGCTGCAGATATGCAGGGATCCTCCAGGCCCCATTCCAAGGAAACAGTCCATTTGGCTATGGATGTGCAGGGAGGGGCCTTTCATGTCCTTCACCAAGCTAAAAATCTATCTGGCTGGAGACTTGCAGAGAGCACCTCTGGCCTCGTGCAAAGATAATAGTCCATCTGGCTGTGGATGTGCAGGACCCCTCTCCAGGCCCTGCCACAAGGTAACAGTCATTCTGGTTGCAGATGTGTAGGGACCACCCAGGACCCTGTCCCATTGTAACAGTCCATCTGGCTGCAAAAATGCAGGGGACCATATGTGCCCTTCATCAAAGTAACAGTCCATCTGGCTGCAAATGCTCAGGTAACCCTCTGTGCCATGCACCAACGTAACAGTCCATCTGGCTGCAGATGTGCAGGCATCTATTCAGGCCCCGCACAAAGGTAACAGGCCATCCAACTGTGAATCTTCAGGGGTACCCCGGCCCAGCACAATGGTAACAGTCCATCCCATTGAAAACATGCAGGGGCAGCCATGGCTCTTCACCAAGGTAACAGTCCATCTGGCTGCAGACATGCAAGAACCCCAGAAACCACAAACCACCCCTCCACCTACACTTTTTGTTTTCATTGAGCAAAAGTGTGTGTTTTTTATGTTTTCGTATTGCTACCTCAAGCAAAAGCTGATTTTATTACCTCATAAAAGTATTTTTCCATATACAACCATAACAGCTGTTTCTGCAAAAATCCAATTATCCTTAGAATGTTCATTTTTGCTACCAAGGAATGCCTGTACCAGAGCTATTCACACTGAAAAGGCCAGCTACTACAGGAACACCCTATCAAACCCATGGTCGGATGGAAGGAAAGTCTGGCAAAGCCTCTCTGAAGTTTTAGGGAAAGAGTTCAAAGCAACTCCTAATATGCTAAAAGTTGACAGCAGCAACACCCTGGACCCCACCACAATTGCCAATAGAAACATAGAAACATAGAATTTGACAGCAGATAAGGACCACTTGGCCCACCCAGTCTGCCCATTTCCCTACCTAATGGATAAGCTGCAGATCCTAGTTAACCAGCAGCCTACTTCTTTCTACCCCACCCCCTAGAATTGCCTTATGGCTGTCCCATGCATGCTTGAATTCAGTCACTGTTTTTGACTCCACAACCTCCTCCAGAAGGCCGTTCCATGCATCCACAACCCTCTCTGTGAAAAAATACTTCCTTACATTACCTCTGAGCCGCCCCCCTCTATCTTCAAATTGTGCCCCCTTGTTCTTGCACACCTCTTTTTTTGAAAGATGCTACCCTCTTGGACTTTGTTGATTCCCTTGAGGTACTTGAAAGTTTCTATCATGTCCCCCCTCTCCTCCTTTCCTCGAGGCTACATTACTATAAGCTCCTTTAGTCTCTCTTCATATGTCTTCCGGTGCAGACCCTGCACCATTTTAGTTGCCCTTCTCTGGACAGCTTCCATCTTGTCTATGTCCTTGCGGAGACTGGGTCTCCAGAACTGCACACAGTACTCCAGATGGGGTCTCACCAGCTGTCTGTACAGAGGGATAACAACTTCCTGTTTTCTACTGGTGATGCCTCTCCCTATGCATCCCAGTATCCCCCCAGCCCTCCTTACTGCACTCTCACATTGCTTGCCCACCTTTAAGTCATCTGATATTACTACCCCCAGGTCCCTTTCCATTTTTGTTGTTGTTAGTATCTCACCCCCCATTGTGTACTCTTCCCCTGGGTTTTTGTTTCCCAGGTGCATTACCTTGCACTTCTTAGCATTAAATCTAAGCTGCCATACATTTGACCATTCCTCTAACCTTGACAAGTCCCTTCTCATCCTTTCCACCCCACCTTGTGCATCAACTCTGTTGCAGATCTTTGTGTCATCTGCAAAGAGACATACTTTTCCTTCCAGTCCGTCTGCAATGTAAACACAAAGACACTGAAGAGGACCGGTCCTAATACTGAACCCTCGGCACTCTACTAGTAACCCCTTTCTTCAGAGTGGACTCCATTTACTATTACCTCTGTGTCCTATTCAACAGCCAATTCTTTACCCAGGCTATCATCTTGGGACCCTCCCAGGCTGGCTAACTTGTATATTAATATTTTGTGTGGGACTGAGTCAAATGCCTTGCTAAAGTCTAGGTAGGCCATGTCCACAGCCCCTCCCTGATCTACTTCTTTGGTCACCCAGTCAAAGAAATCTATCAGATTTGTCTGGCATGACCTTCCCGCTGTGAATCCATGCTGCCTTGGGTCCTGTGCCCCTCTGGCCTCTAGGTACTCAACAATTCTTTCCTTCAGAAGTGATTCCATCATTTTCCCTATCACTGAGGTTAAACTAACTGGTCTGTAGTTTCCCGCTTCTGCCTTGCTCCCACTTTTGTGAAGGGGAATCACATCGGCCCTCCTCCAGTCCTCAGGTACCACCCCATCCTCCCATGATTTGTTAAAGAGGGTAGTCAGTGGTGTCACTAGTTCTACCCTTAGTTCTTTTAGAATTCTGGGATGAATCCCATCAGGCCACATGGCTTTGTCCACCTTCAGTTTTAAGAGTTCTTTCAAGACCCTTTCTTCTGTAAATGGGCTGGTATCAACTTCTGTATGCAGAGTGTTTCTATTATTTGTTTTAGGTACTTCCCCCTCTTCGTTTGTAAATACTGAGCAAAAATATTTGTTTATTATCTCTGCCTTTTCACAGTCACCCTCTGCCCACCCCCCCCATTAAGCCTCACTATCCCTCCCTTAGTCTTCCTTCGCTCCCTGATGTACCTAAAAAAGGTTTTATCCCCCTTCTTAACTGAGTTGGCTATCTTTTCCTCAGTTTGGGCCTTTGCTGTTCTGACTGCCTTCCCAGCTTCCTTTTGCTTTAACTGATACACTTCTCTGTCCTGTTCCTTCTGTGATTCCTTGTACTTTCTGAATGCTTTCTTTTTCTCTTGAACCTTCACTGCCACCTCCTTTGAGAACCATAGTGGTTTCTTACATTGTTTTGTTTTGTTTATTTGCTTCACACAAAGGCTTGTTACCTCTGTGATGGCAGTTTTTATTATTCCCCATTGTTCTTCCACCCCTCCTTCCTGCCCATTTGCTAGTGCATTCCTTAGGCACTCACCCATTTTGGCAAAGTCAGCCCTGCTGAAGTCCAGTACTTTTGCCTTTGTATGGCTTGACTCTATTGCTGTGTTTATTGAGAACCATACTGTTCGGTGGTTGCTAGTTCCCAGATGGCTACCCACTTCTACATCTGTGATCCTTTCTCCATCTCCATTTGAGAGGACCAGGTCTAAGATTGCTCTCTCTCGAGTGGGTTCCAATACTAGTTGTCTAAGGCATGCCCCCTGTAGGGCATCTAGAATAACCCCACTCTTAGAAGTGGCTGCTGCAACTGCACTCCAGTTAACATCTGGCATATTCAGATCACCCATCAGCAATATCTCCCCTTTATCTGCCATTCTAAGTATACTTTCTATCATTTCCTTGTCCATTTCCTCCTCCTGAGAGGGGGGTCTGTATACAACCCCTGTGCGGATTGTGGTGCCATTGCCTGCCTCCAAATTGACCCACAGTGCTTCTTCTCCTCCCTGTTTACCCTTTTGTTCTGTTGCTTTGATTTCTTCTCTTATATAGAGAGCTACTCCTCCTCCTCTTTTACCCTCCCTGTCCCTCCTGTAAATAGTGTATTCTGGTATGTTTACATCCCAGTCATGGTTCTGTGTGTACCATGTTTCTGTGACTGCCACGATATCCAGATCTTCCTCCTCCATCAAGGCCACTAATTCAGGAAGCTTGTTACCCAGACTATGGGCATTGGTACTCATTGCTCCCCATTTTTTGATGGCTTTACCTTCTGTAGCAGCATCCCCCACTGACCTTTCTACCTTGGTCTTTTTCTCATTTAGTACCCTGTTTTGTTGTAGGGAGGCTGAGATTTTTTCCTGCTGCTTATCAATTGCCTCCCCTTGACTAGTTTAAAGGCTTGCAATGAAGCATTTAAACCGATTGCCCAAAAGACTTGTTCCCTTCCTGGACAGATGCAGACCACCTGCCAGTATAGGCTGGTGTCCTCCAGGTGGAACCCCAGTCCCAATGAAGCCAAACCCTGTGCTCCCACCATTTTTTCAACCATTTGTTAAACTGCATGGTGCAAAGTACCCTCCGCCTCACCCATGCTACTGACAGGCAGCACCTCTGAGAAGGATACTGTGTGTGCTACTTGTTTTAAGCCCTCCCCAACTCTACAAAAGTCCTTCTGCACTGCTCTAATCTCTTGATGAGCTAGTCATTTGTCCCTAGGTGGACAATGACGCCAGCTCAGACTCCGTGCAACTGTTCTCGTGATCCCTGAGGATGCTTCCTGTCCCTCAAGCCATGGCACCAGGCAGGCACCTTGCTTCAGTTTTCCCTGCTTCCCCAGTTCTATCCCCTAATAATTGAGTCCCCACCAGGAGCTGCTTTATTTCCTGTAGTGCCCTCTGTTCCTTCCTGGGGCCTTCTCAGACAGTTGTCTGCACCCTCTTTAGTCTCCTCTGCGGGTGCATCCATAGGGGAACTATGCTCCCCCAGAATGGTGTATGGATTGTGGAGTGGAACAACTGACTGGGTGTGCCTCTGTTACACCACCCTTACCCTCCCTGAGCCCACTGTGGTCCAACTGCTGTGCTTTCTTTGCAACCTCTGAGGTAGTGGTGGTGGCTCTGGTGGTCCCTGGATGGGGGAGGTTCCCTTGCCACTGTCCAGTGCGGCCTGAAGACGGGCAACTTCCTCCCTCAGGGCAGATAGTTGTCTGCAAACAGGGCAGCATCTCAGCCTCCAGAAAGACTCCCCGAAGACAGCTGCCCCACAGCCATTACATTGTACTACTCCCCACATAACTGTCTTCCTTGTTTAGTTTTTTTTTGTGTGTGTGTGTGTGTGATTGGTGCGTTATATAGAAATATATGTATTTATATAATGTGTATGCTTATATTGTCAGTGCAGTGTGCTAGACAGGATATGACAGTGATGTGTACCTTGCCCTCTTGAGGAAATGATGTCAGAACCCCAGGTATAAATGAACTATTTCCAGGGGTGGGTGGGGTTAGGGGTGGGAGGGGTTGGGCCTAACTGTGCCTCACAAAACAATCAGCTAAACGCTCTGACCTACCGATGCGATGAGTGCCTTCCTGTCAGCAAGATGCCATACAGACAATTTGTAATACTGCTTCAAACCAATTTGACAGAGAAAATACCCTGCTAATCAAACAGAGAAAATCCAAACATCCAAGTCAGACACAGGTAAACCTCCCAGCCCCAAAAGAGCCTGGTGACTTGTGCTCTGAAAACAGTCAGCCCCAAAACACGTCAGCTGTGCAGAAGGGCAGACACAGAAAACAGTATTCAGCCTATGTGGGTTTAAACTCTTCCTGCACTGAAAACCTTAATACTTGTAACAAAAGTAAAGCAAACTCCACCTCCCTCTGTTGATTGAAAGACTGCCTTTTCTGATAATTCTAAGTTCCTTATTTCACCCTTCAGTTAGAAGTATCCTCCACCTGAAGAATATTAACTTTCCTAAGGAATCTGCCTCAAACCAAAGACAATTGTAAATTGTAAGGTTCACCTCCCTCTGTTGTGAGCACTACTCGCTTTCTTGCAAATCTTAAGTCCAGAGTTGCAGCTTGCAGCCAGATGTAGCTTCACCTGAATACTTTCAATCTGGCATTCACCGACATCAGCCATGTGCTTCCCTCTAACTTCTTTGACACCAACCAAACCACGGCCTCCCAATATCAACAGACTCAGGATACAAATCATCCACATTTCTATTTCAAGGCAGTTACTGAAAGGGATGCCAAAAAATACCTACTCAAGGTGCTTGGAAAATCCAGATCAAGTGGGGAAACACTTGACTTGAAGCTCATCGCTCTCACCCTTGATGATGTCCTGCACCCTCTTACCAAGATTATTAACTGTTACCTTATGCTCTCCCAGTTCCCACTCAAGTGGAAGTCCACCGTTGTAACCCCAATACATAAGTCTGGGGATATGGCATTACACTGTAACTACAGGCCCATCTCCATCCTACCCCCTTTATCCAAAGCTCTTGAAAAAATTGTTGCAGACCAATTAGTGGAGTACTTGGAGAAATACAACTTGCAATGCCCACAGCAAGATGGTTTTCGCAAAGGACATAGCACCACCTCTGCCCTCCTTGAATTTACAGGCCACGTTTATCTAGCACTAGACCAAGGACAACTTTATAGACCTCTCGAAGGCCTTCGATATAGTCAACCATCCATTTCTACTGATGATACTCTACAATGATTCAACAGTTATCTTTCCAACTGGTCACAACAAGTTAAAATTGGTGACTCCCTCTCCTCCAAACTACCTGTCCGGGCTAGTGTTCCCCAAGGGTCAATATTGGAACCCCTTCATTTCAGCATCTTCCTGAACTATCTCCCCTCTGCCTGTGATAAAAATATTATCCCGTATTCTGACGATGCAGTGATTTTCTCTAAGAAATCTGACCCCCCCCCTTGCAGAAACAACTGCAGGAAAGCTTCACGCAAGTTGAGGCCTGGTTCATCTCACAGAAACTAGTGCTAAATTACAAATTACAAGACTATGCTGTTCCACGGCACACATAACAAGCATAAACACCAACAGTTGGCTATCAAAAACAGCTTGGGTGTGACCCTGAACCAGATGCAGAATTTCAGATACCTTAGTGTAACCCTGAATCCTATTACATCCTTCTCCAACCATATCGATTCAGTTGCGAAATCCGTAAATATCCGTATAGGCCTTCTCTATAAACATAGACACTGCCTGACACCTGACACCCTTAAACTAGCAATACACAGCTCTATTGCCTCCATCATTGATTATGGGCTTATAATGTATGGTAAGTGCCTATTAACCACTATAATCAGCAGTCACACAGCTTTGTTATGCATTTTTTAGAATTTTAAAAGTTGTTAACCACACTTCGGAACTTCCAAACAGTGGCATAAGAAAAAGAATGCACCAGAGTTCCGTAATTCTCACACATAGAATGCAAACAGTGTTTTTTTGACCATACACTATAAAAGATGATGGCTGTGGATCGGTGACATCGCGCTGAAATCCTCATGGTTGCTGGAGTTACAGTAAACTCTCGCAAGGCGCTCTCAAGGTTTACCATGTTGCCCTAGCAACCACTCGAGGTGATTACAGTGTCGTTAACACCCGATCCCCAGCCATTATCCTCTATGTTATCTATGGAGCAGCCACAGCTACAGCACTACGGTGAATCATTGCAGTGCTGAATAGGGCCTGCAGACTCCTTACTGGTGCTGCCCACTGCACACATACCTGTGACCTCTACGAACAGTCTAACTGGCTGCAACTTCAGGAAAGGATTACTTTCCAAACATGCCTACTAGTAAAAATGTCATTTATGGGACTCATGCCCCCTTGGGTTCAGTCTGTCTTAAGCCCAGCCAACTACTCCCATTACACAGGAAGCTCTGACAACTATTCTCTATCTGTTACCCGCTGTCACACCGCCCAAGGCCAGCAGTCTTTTGCAGGTAGAGCCCCTAAGATGTTTAACTCCCCGGGCAGTGAACTCGCCAACTTAGGCACCCTGTACGCATTCAAACACAACCTACATCAAACGCTTGTGTCCAGAGCCACCTGTGACTGTTTCTCCTAACCTCCCTGGCATTCGCTCCTGTTTTTCACACCGCTCTACTATTCCCCACCTCTGCCTGCCACCACCTTCCCCCCTCTATACCCCTGCCTCTCTCCCTAGCCCTGGTCCACCACCTTCCTCTCTTACCCTCCTTCAACTTCCTTCCCCTCTCTCTCTCTTTTCTAATCTGCTCACCCCACCCACTGTTCACAAGTTCCCCGATCCTTGCCTCCCACCCACCTCTCCTTCTACCTCCCTCCCATTTACCCCTCTATGTCCACTCTCTCTTTCTACTTTCCTTCCCTACCTGGCACAACTGGCAGCAACTCAATTTTCCACTCCATCTTTCCCTTTGACAATGCCTTTCTGGCAGCTTTAATTCATCTAAATATTGTTTGCTGTGACTCATCATTCTTAAATGTATGCTCAGTTGTGTTATTCTTAATGTTAAATATATTACCTGTAGCTTTTAGACCATGTATACCCTGTACCGAAATTTGCATTCCAACTGCTTGCCTGCTAATCTCACACAAATTGTACTTCTATTCTCTGTATACTGACGTGGAACCTTTGTAAAAGAGCCATTGGCTCAAAGGTATTTATCTGAAATGCTAATAAATAAATACATAAACATGTGCAAACAACAGAACACATTTTTGCTAACATCTCAAACACCATAATACTGTACTTAGGAAAACACTAAGAGGCCAAGCACAATCCTTGGATAAAACCCTAGCACACCTAAAAATGTCAGATTTCTAATGGATACCATTTTATTTGATATTGTTGAACAAAAAAAGAAAAAAAACACTGTCATTTTGGTAAATTTATGCATTTCCAGCCATCTAGAACTTTGCTCACAATGTAACCAATTGACATGATTGGTCCAGCATGAGCACTGGGAGCCTGAATTTTTGACAGTAGTGCTGCCCACTACCACTCCACCAGCCAATCAGCAGCATGACCCAATGAGGTGTGCAGTTTGAATATCTGGAGAGCATCTTAAATTTGGGGCTACTCCTTTAATGGTCAGACACTGTTTTGCAGTCACTAGGGGGATCCATGCAAGTCCTGATCACAGCCTGGGACTCATCTATCTACCCACAAGAACAGCCATTCACTAAACACTGAGACACCGGAAGCCAACATTTTTACTGGTAGCTCTGCCCACTACTGTTCCAGTAGCCAATAAGCTACCCAACCAGATGAGGCACGTGTTTTAAATATCTGGAGAGCATCTTAAATTCAGGAATGCTCCTTTAACTGTCAGTCACCTTTGCTAGTCACTAGGGGGATCCATGTGAGTCTTGGTCACAGCCTGAGACTCACTCCTCTGTCTACAAGAACAGCCACTCGCTAAACACTGAGACATCAGGAGCTTGCATTTTCAATGGCAGCTCCACCAACCACTACTCTAGCAGCTAATCAGCAGCACAGCCAGATGAGGTATGTGTTTTAAATATCTGGAGAGTATCTTCAACTTGGGAATGCTCCTTTAACTGTTGGTCACTTTTTTGAAGTCACTAGGGGAATCCATGTGAGACTCAGTCACAGCCTTGGACTAAACCTTTTGCCCACAAGTTCAGCCACTTGCTAAATGCTGAGACATTGGGAGCCCGAATTTTCTGGGGTAACCCAGCCCACTATCACTCCAGCAGCCTATCAGCAGCACAGCCAGATGAGGCACATGTTTTAAATAATTGGAGAGTATCTTAAATTCAGGGTTGCTCATTTAACTGTTGGCCACTTTTTTGCAGTCACTGTGGGGATCAATGTAAGTTTCAGTCACAGCCTGAGATTCATCAACTACCTGCAAGCATAGTCACACACTAAATGCCAAGACACTGGGAGCCTGCATTTTCAGTGGTAGCTCCACCCACTACTGCTCCAGCAGCCAATCATCAACATGGCCAGATGAGACACTCATTTTAAATATCTGGACTGCATCTTGAATTTGGGACTGTCCTTTTCACTGTCAGCCACTTTTTTGCAGTCACTAGGGGGGATCCATATGAGTCTCGATCATAGCCATAGACACACCCTTCTGCCCACAAGAAGAGCCAATCGCTAAGCTCCAAGGCACTGGTAGCCTACATTTTTAGTGGCAGTTCCATACATTACTGCTAAGTGGTGTGGCAAGTACTTTCCTTAAAAAGGAAGTTACCACTAGCAGCCCTCCATGCTGTGGCCCTTCACACTGAGGACCGAGAGCAAAGGACATCATTGGGTGTCTGCCAGGGAGTCAGCCAGGAGGGATAGCCAGCAGCCAGGAACTCTGCATGTATCAACCCTGTTAAAGCTGAATTATAGTGGCACGGTAGCGCCACTATAGTTAGGGTTGAGCAGGCACTTCAATGTTAAACCTCAAATTTTGCACTTTAATAACTATGCAACTGTTGAACAGATTATCACAAACATTTGCACGCACGGTCTAATGGGTTAGGTCTTTTAATGTGCTACATTTCGTTTTAGTAGGTTGTGCAGATTCTGAGATCCAGATAGTGAAAAAACCTGAACATTTGTCACTTTTTGTACTTTTTTTCTCATCTTGCTCCGCACAGATGGTGTTGAATTTTGGTCTGAAATGTTTATGGTAGAAAGAGCTCACAGAATAGCCCAGCATGTATTTGGTGACAAAATATTAATATGTTCCAAAGTTATAGCATTTGTAAGGTCACATTATTTTCAATGGGATTTTTATCTTTTAGGATAGATTCCTGGAATGAAAAAGGATTTTGCTCTGATGAACAAGGATCCTTTTTCTTGAAGGGACAATCCCTGTACATCAGAAAAATTCTGTTCAGTGAGCCGCCATCTTGTTTTTTATTTTTGGCAGGAAAAGCTATCATAGCTGTGCCCAGGGATGTCTGTTGGAGACATTAAACTGTGTGTCTTCTTCATCAGGAGTTGATGAACAGTTCTTTATGGTTTCTGACTTCTGTATGTCTTCAGAATTTTTTTTAACTGTTTTAATCCTTTTTTATCACTCACTAACTTCCTTTTTTGCCATTCCTTTTTCATCATGGCAAAAAAGGAAATCAGCTGGCAACAAAGGATTTCTTCTTTTCCTGACTAGATGGCCCTTTTTCCCAACCAGATTACCATACCGGTAATCTTTGTTTGACAGCCGATTTCCTTTTTTGCCATGATGAAAAAGGATGGCAAAAAAAAAGAAATGAGCTGCAGAAAAAGGATTACCAGCATAGCCATCTGGTAGTGAAAAGTGGAAATCCTTTTTCGCCAGCCAATTTCCTTATTCAACATGACAAAACAAGATTGGTAAAAAAGGAATTATTTAGCAAAAAAGGATTCAAGGCTTATCATCTGGTCATGAAAAATGATTCACAGCCATCTGGTCATGAAAATGGAGCCTTCTGGTCATCAAAACATCCTTTTTTGGCAGACAGAATCCTTTTCTGCCACTAAAGCAAAGGATTGGTGGAAAATGATTGCCATTGACAAAAAAGGATTTCCATTGATGAAGAAGGATTATTTATTTTAATTTTTTTAATATTTTTTTTCTAAGTATTGTGGTATTCTACCACTATCGTCCTATTCCTGGTGTCTAGTGGTACCCCCCAACCTCTGACTTTTCCCCATTGGTGGTTAGTGGCATCCCCCCAGGTCTGTTTTGACCTGAAAAGTAGAAAAACATCCCTCATTGTCTTTTTTTAACCTATAAAAAAAAGATCCATCGACGATCACTAATGCACCCTCCACCCAACCACTCACTGTGCACCTGCCTGCCCACACCCCATAGACTGTCACCCACTTACAGAGGTCCCAGGTTCGAGGTCCACTCTCCTGATCGAAGACACATCTTGCTGCTGCAATCAGTGAAACATAGAAACATAGAAACATAGAAGTTGACGGCAGATAAGGACCGCAAGGCCTATCCAGTCTGCCCATTTCTTTTTCTACCTTATAAATGTGCCATCGGCTTTTGCTCTGTCAGTGGCCTATCTATTCATACTCATTTGTATTGCTCCCTTATGCCTATCCCATGCCTGTTTGAAGCCCTGCACTGTATTCATAGCCACCACTTCTTGAGGTAGGCCATTCCATGCATCCACCACCCTTTCTGTGAAAAGAATTTCCTCACATTCCCCTTAATCGCCCCTCTAATCTCATGCTATGTCCTCTTGTCCTGCTATTTTCTTATATTTAAACATGTTAGACTCTTTCACCTTGTTAATGCCCTTAAGGTGTCTGAATGCCCTCGATCATATCACCTCTCTCCCTCCTTTGCTCAAGGGTATACATATTGAGCTCTGTTAATCTGTCCTCATATGTCTTCTGATGCAGTCCGGCACCATTTTGGTTGCCTTCTCTGACTGCCTCAATTTGGTTAATGTCCTGTGAAGGTGGCCCAATACTGCATGCAATACTTCAGATGGGACCTAACTAGTGTCTTGTAAAGAGGGATTATTACCTCCCTCTTATGACTTGTGATACCCCTACTAATACACCCTAACACCCCCCTAGCCTTACCTACTGCTTTAGATGTCTGCTTGGATGATTTCAGGTCATCAGTGGTGATGATGATGCCCAAGTCTCTTTCTTCCTTTGTGACTGCTAGCATCTCCCCTCCCAGCCTATAGGTGGCTTCAGGGTTTCTCTTCCCTATGTGCATGATCTTGCACTTCTTTGCATTAAATCCCAGTTGCCACTCTTCTGACCATTTTGCTAGTTTATCCAGATCTCTTCTCATTCTGCCCACCCCAACCCATCTGGATCATCTACTGTGTTGCAGATCTTGGTGTCATCTGCAAACAGACAAGCCTTACCCTCTAGTCCATCTGCAAGGTCACTAATGAAGATGTTGGAGAGGACTGGCCTCAGGACTGATCCCTGAGGTACCCCACTTGTGACTTGCATCTCTTCTGACTGTATACCATTTACCACCACTGTCTGTTTTCTGCCCGTCAACCAGTTTGCCGCCCAGTTGACCAACCTCTGACCCACCCTGAGCCTACACAGCTTATTTATCAATCTTCTATGTGGAAAAGTGTCAAAAGCTTTGCTGAAGTCAAGGTAGGCGACATCAACTGCTCCCCCTTGGTCCACCACTCTGGTTACTCAGTCAAAGAAATCTATGAGATTAGTTTGACAGGACCTTCCTTTTGTAAACCCATGCTGTCCTGGATCCTATGCCTCTATGGATTCCAGGTGTTGCACTATCCTTTCCTTAAGGAGTGCCTCCATAATCTTGCCCAATACTGAGGTAAGACTGACTGATCTGTAATTCACTGCCTCCTCCCTGCTACCACTCTTGTGGAGCGGGATCACATGAGCCCTTCTCCAGTCTTCTGGGACCTCTCCTGTGCTCAGAGACTCACTAAACAGTTCTGCTAATGGCTCTGCTAGTTCCACCTTTAGCTCCTTAAGTACCCTGGGATGTATGCCATCAGGTCCCATTGCCTTATCCACCCTGAGCTTAGCAAGCTCTTATAGGACCCTTTCTTTTGTGAAGGAGTAGTGCTCACCTCCCTCCCTGTGTCCATGGTGCTGAGCTGTGGGCCCTGCCCTACCTTCTCTTCAGTAAATACTGAGCAAAAGTATCTATTTAGGATAGATGCTTTACATGGTCCTCCTCCTCACATGCTCCCTTTTCTCCATTGCTTAGCAATACCCCTCTGGACTTTCTCCTTTCACTAATGTATCTATAGAAAGTCTTGTCACCTTCTTTTACTGTTCGTGCTAGTGTTTCCTCAGTTTGGGACTTTGCCTGCCTTACTGCCTTCCCTGCTTCCCTTAGGGCAGTTTGGTATGCCTCCCTATCTTCATCCCGCTGTGTTCCCTTATATTTCCTGAAGGCCAGCCTTTTGGCTCTGACCTTTTCTGCTACTGTATTTGAGAACCAAAGTGGTTTCCTTCTTCTTTTGCACTTCCTTTTCTGTCTAACACAATGGGATGTTGCTTCAAGTATTGCATCCTTAATGCTTGCCCACTTTGCCTGTACCCCTCACTGTGTTTCTTTTTGCCAGGGCTAGCTTAACTCTGTTGGCCATCTTATCAAAGTCAGCTCCTCTGAAGTCCCATATTTTTGCCTTGGAATGGGATGATTTAGATGTAGTAGCCAAATTGAACCATACCATGTGATGGTCACTGGCCCCCAGGTGACCTTCTACCTGGAGATCTGTGATCCCTTCCCTGTTAGTCAGTACTAGATCTAGGATAGCCCTGTCTCTTGTGGGTTGTTGTACCAGTTGTTTGAGGCCCTCCCCCTGCAGGGAATCCACTATGTGTCTAGTTCTGGCAGATGTTCCTGCTGGTATTGACCAATCTGTATCCAGCATGTTGAAGTCTCCCATTATCAGAACCTCCCCTTTAGCTGTCATGTTTTGTATATCTTCTAACAGTAATGTGTCTATGTCCTCCCCTGGTCTGGGGGCCTGTAGACAACCCCAGTTCTTATGGCTGTAATATTTCCTGTTTCAGGGTGACCCACAGTTCTTCTGGCTCCTTATGTGTATTCTGAATTTCTGTAGCTTTGATATTTTCATTGACATACAGGGCCACCCCCTTTTGCACCTCGGTCTCTTCTGAACAATACATAGCCAGATACTGAAGTCTCCCAAGGTGGTTACTGGTAAACCACGTCTCACTAATTGCTACTATGTCCAGTTTAGCCTCTGACATTATTGCCTGCAGGTCTGGGATCTTATTTCCCAGGCTGTGAGCATTTGTGTACATGATTTTCCATTGGCCAGATTTCGGTGTGTTAGTTGTTGGGTGAGGTTTGGCATTACCCCTGTGCATCGTATTGGGAGACAAACCTTTTTTCTTACCTGGTGATGCAAATGAACTGCAGACATGCTGACTGCAATATGAGAAACTAAGGTAAATGTGCTTCAGTATGGTTTCAACTCATGGATGAAAAAAGGATTGTTTGTTTTTTCTTACTGGGTTCTCCTTTGAATCAATCAGAAAATCCCTAGTGTCTAGTAGTACCCCACACCCTCAATTCTTAGATAGATAGATAGATAATTTTTTTTTCTTTTATTATTTTTTTTCCAAGTGTTGTGGCATTCTGCCACTATTATCCTATCCCTGGTGTCTAGTGGTATCTTCCCATCCTCTAATTTTTCCCCATTAGTGGTCAGGGGCATCCCCTCACCCTTCCAGGTCTCTTTTGACCTAAAAAGTAGAAAACTGTCCCTCATCGGCTTTTTTGTTTTGTTTTGAACCTTGAAAAAAAACAGCCCATCACCGATCACTCCTGCACCCCCCACCCAACCATCCACTGTGCACCCACCTCCCCACACCCCCTTACCCAATATTTACCTATGGAGGTTGTCGACTGTCATATTCTGTGGACTGGGACATGTCTGCACTCTTCAAAGCCAAACCGCAAACTGAAGAATCAAGGTAAGTTCCTTACAATGTATTTCAATGGTGTTTTGAACTTATTTTGATATCTTTGGAATTTTAAGGTATTTTTTCACTATATTTTCAACATGGGCTTTTTGGGACCCCATCTCATGAACACTGTCACTGTCGTTTCATTAATCATGCTCAGAAGGTGATTTCACAGTCCCTGTGTGAAATGACTTTTAGGGACTGAGTAACAAAATGACAGTGCCAGTGTTCATGAGGTGGGATCCCAGAAAGCCCTTGTTGAAAATTTGGTGAAAAAATTCCAATAAATGGCTGAGTTACACGCATTCATTGAAATTTTTCTACGCACATGCATAACTTTGGTAATTTTCAATATTTTGACTCTAAATTTTCAATAGATCCATTTTTTTCACACCACCTCATGAACTGTACAGCTGCCATTTTTCACATCCTGTCCAAAACATATTTTCACACCTATGGCGTGGAATGGCGTTTTGGCACAGATTTGAAAATTTTCATCTACAGGGTTTATGAGGTGGGGTCATAAGAAAATTGTGTTGAACGTTTGGGGTCAAAATATTAAAAAATGCGTAAGTAATAACCACGTGTTGCAATTTCACTACACTCATTCATAAATTTGGAAATCTTAAATATTTTGACCCCAGATTTTCAGCATAGCCTTCTTATTGCCACACTTCATGTATGTCACAGCTCTCATTTTTCAAATCCTGGCTGAAATGTGTTTTCACACCTGTGCTGTGGATTGGTGTTATACTTGCATGGAGTTACATTTTGGCGGAGATTGAAAAATTTTCTGCACCAGAAACATGAGGTGGAGTAACAACATGGCTATGGTGACAATTTGGTGACCGTTGTCTTATAACTGAAAGCACAGGGGCTGTAGGTCCCTGTGCTTCCACAGGTAGATACATATACTCATCCATGGGGGGACTGGAGTGCAGTGTCCAAAGGACCCTGTGCTCCCCTGCACTCCCACAGTAAAATAAGGATGCTGTTATACTGTCTCAAAAAGTAAGGAAAGAAATTGTAAAAAAACCTTTGTTACTGGGACCATCAACCCTAATGCACACCCCATTCTCCTATGCTGTACCCATGTCACATTATTTTCTAATGCAATGGGGTGAGCATTACAGTTGATGGCCCCAAGACAGACCACCACCACCTATGGGTCTGTGCAGGGTGGGGAATGAGGTGTTAGGGTTGGAAACCCTAACACCACATTTCCCTACATTTGTCAGTTTAACACTAACTGATGCATTAACAAAGTTTTTTGCAATTTATATAAAAACATAAGTAGCTTGTTTGAACCTCTTTTAGCTGGGTCTTATAGACACCCTATCAGGGTGAGCACTACAGACTGACTTAGCAATATGTTTGCACTGAAGTGCTGTTCAGTACTACTACTACTACTACTAATAGTTCAATTTAACAATCTGTGCTAAAGTTATTGCTTTTTGACTTCACTCAAGATGAGGGAGCACTAATATTTAAATTAGTAGTCTGTTTTGCAGTGGGATTTTGACAGGAGAGGGATGGCAGAGAGGGAGATGGAAGAGCTGGGGGTGCTGGTACACCTGGGTGCCAATGATCTGGTGAACCAGTCTGTGGAGACGGTGAACTGAAACTTTCATAGACTGGGGGACAGACTGGTAGCACACTCAGCCTCCCTGGCCTTTTTTGGGGTCCTCCTTGTGTGGAACAGGGAGTGGAAAAAGGATAGAATTGGCAGAGTTCAGTTAAAGGAGTTTAATAGGTGGCTTAAGGGGTGGTGTCAGAAGAAGGGGTAACACTTTGTGAGGGACTGGGGGGACTTCTGGGAGAGGAGGCTCTTCAAGGGTAACAGACTCCACCTGACAAGGGGCCTGTGCTCTGGGGCAGCCATTTGACATCTACAGTGCACTTTTAAACTGACTGCAAGAGAAATTGGGGTTAGGGGAACCGTGGTGACAGGTGACAAGAAGGTGATCATAGTACTCCCCAACATCTGGGGGCTGGTAGCAGTTCAATGGGTATAAAGAGGGATTAGGTACAATCTAGGCCAGGTGAGGGGACATTAGAGTGGGGCAGCACAAAGAGTGCAAGTATCATCAAAAACAATAGGCCAAGAGAACATGGGAAACACAAGGGCAATAGGCAGGGGAATAGTGAAGTGGGTTCAGGGATCAGATGGAAGGGGGTATGCCTAAATGGGTAATAAAATCAGTGAGGTTCAGGCACTGATGGCAGGCACTGAGGTAGACCTTGTGGCCTTCATGGAAACATGGGCTACAGAAAATGGCAACAGGGCCCTGACAGTTCAAGGGTACTCACTGCCCAGAAGGGATGGATGAAAAGGTAGAGGGGGAGGTTTAGCTCTCTATGTCAGGGATGGCATCAAGGTGGTAGAGGATGGCTGCATCAACAGTCATAGCAAGCAGTCAGAGTCACTGTGGCTGCCACTGATGATAGCCTTAGGCAAGAAACTACATGTGGAGATGGTCTATAGACCTTCAGGGCAAGGGGAAGAGAGGGACAGAAAGCTTGCAGAAGAACTTGAGAGGAGGGTAGCAAGGGGAAAGTAGTGGTAGTGGGTGATCTGATCCTGCTGGACATTGATTGGGATGTTCTGGTGGCCAGCAGTACAACGCAGGCCTTGCTGGATGCACTTCTGGACTGTCTACTTGTATAGCTAGTTAAGGAACCTACCAGGCAATCTGCCATTCTCAATGGGGTGGTAAGAGTAGGGGAGCCACTAGGAAACAGTTACCATAACTCCATTTGGTTTGAGCTGGCCTTTGAGACTGGAAAGCCCCAACTGAGATTTAAAGTCCTTGATTAAGGAGGTGGACTTCAGCAAGCTGAGAGAACTGGTCAGGGAAAAGTTAACAAGCGTAGGCATTTTATTTGGGGTGGAAGAGAAATGAGGGGAGGTAATAATGGGGACCATTCTCAAGGCATCTATAGTAAGTTATGCATGAGAATGGTAACCAAAAGGAATACATTCAGGAAACCATTATGTTTCTCAGCAAAAGTTAGGGGAAGCAGTGGAGGCTAAGAAGAAGGCTTCTACAAATGCAAGGAAAAGCAAGGGGAGGAAGACTGGTGAGGATATTTACTGATTAATAAGGAGGCAAAGAGGGAAGTTAGGCAGGCAAAATCAGGATGAAGCTGCATACTGCATAAGGGGTCACGGGTGGAGAAAAACATTTCTTCTGATATACTAGGGAAAAAAGAAAGAAATGAGGAGGAATTCACCTAGGGATAAACAGCCTTGCCAGTCGGTCCATAGAGGGGACCAAGAAGCACCTGACTAGACTGGGCAAAAAGTTAGCATCCTTTTGATCCGGCATCCCCTTTTCTGAGGTTCTGCCATATGGGGGGGGTGGAGGTAGGCAGGAAATCAGGGAAAGAGAAATAGGTGAACTCAATGCCTGTCTTAGAGTCTGGTACTCCAAGAAAGGACACAACTTCATAGAAGATTGGTAGGACTTCTGGGAGAGGGAGTTCTTTGGATTCGATGGCCTCCACCTGACAAAGGAGGGGGGCAGGGCACTGTGACAGAAGTTTGATGTTTTTGCAGGTCATTTAAACTAGCAGATGGGGAGAGGAGTCTAATGCCCATTATGTTGCATGGGAAATCGTTCGCCCCTTCCCCCTTAGTTAACAAAACACAAGCAAGGCAATGCATGGTGGGTACCATAAACGGAAGGCAGTCCGGATCCCTTCACGAATATAGCAAAGGTAAAAAAGATCCACAGATGGTAACGATGAATGGAAATCTAGCAAACATGGGTGGTAACCAAGTATGGAAAGCAATGTGCACCAATGCCCACAGTCTGGCGAATAAGATACCAGACCTTATTTCCATGATGGCAGATGCAGACCTTGACTGGTAGCGGTGACAGAATTGTGGTTCAATGAAAACCACAGCTGGGATGTGACCATCCCAGGATACAACCTGTTCAGAAGGGACTGGAAAGGGAAGAAAGGGTGGGGGTAGCCATCTATGTAAAAGAGGGGGATCAAAGTAACTGAAGCCCAGGGGACACATTGTGAGGCCAAGGCCCCCAGACTACTCTTGGAATTGGAACAAGGGCCACCATAAGAGTAGGAATGCTATACAGACCACCATCTCAGGAGGTCAGAAAAGATAAGGAAATGCTAGAAAGCATACTAAAGATGGCCGACAAGGGGGAGTTACTGCTGGTCAGAGACTTCAATCTACCGGATGTAAATTGGAGCTCCTACACAGCAGCATCACAGAAAAGTAGAGAATTCCTAGTGGCACTCCAAGGGGCGGACCTGAGCCAGCTGGTGGGAAACCCCACTAGAGAGGAAGCAGTCCTTGATTTTGTGTTAACAAACAATAGTAGAGTCTCAAATGTACATGTGGTAACCCATAAGGGATATCACCATAGGACTGCATGGTTCACAGTAAACATAACTGAGGGCATCAGTGACTCCAAACAGAAAGTCCTGGACTTCAGCAAAGTGAAATACTGTCTAAAACAGATTCTAGCTTACAAGGCAGAAGAGGGAGTTGAAGAACACTGGAGGAGACCGAAGGATTTAATAACATTAGTCACATCACAGTGTACGAAGATAGTAAGCAAGCAAATCCAAAAGGAGAAGAATGCCACTCTGGTTTTCAAGGAATAAAGCATCTAAAATAAAGGAGAAACAGAAAGCATTCTGGAGGTACAAGGAAGCAAAAAAGCACAGTGATAAGGAGACGTATAGGGAATTACTGAAAGAGGCAGGGAAGGCCATTCAGACTGCAAAAGCTCAAAAGGAGGAGAGGATAGTGAAGGGGGTCAAACAGAGTGACAAAATTGTCTACCGATATATGAAGGAGAGGAGAAGAGAAAGAGCACAGGGGGAACAGTTAGATTAACTGAAAGCAAGGAACAGCACATAGAGGATGACAGGGAGAAAGCACAGGTACAAAACCAATACTTCTGCTCAGTTTTTCACAGGAGAAAGCAGGCAAAGGACCGTCTTTATGTGGGAAAAACCACCACCTCCAGGGAACACACACAAGCCCTTTCACAGAGGAAAGAGTCCTGGAAGAACTCAAGAAATTAAAGGTCGACAAGGCAATGGGCCAAGATGAAATACACCCAAGTGTAACCCCCCCCCATTTCAGGGGCTTACCTGTTTGCCCCTTTTGGGGCTGCTGTTCCCCTGTTCTGGTGCCCTAGTTTCCCCCCCTTTTTTTCCCCGCTCTTCCCTTGGTCCTGATTAGTCCCCCTGGTAGTCCCCTGGATTCTCCCTCGGGCACCCACAAAGATTTTTAAAAAGCATTGCACAGGGAGCAACAGTGCAGAGTTGCCGGTTGGAGTTGCACCTTGGGGTGTTTACCAGAGTTCCATGCATGTGCAGTAGCGCATTTTCTTTTGGTCATTCAGTGGCCTTTGGAGTCTCCTCTCCGGTGGTCACAGTCCCAAGGTGAAACAAGATGGGGACTGGAGACCTTAGGTGGTCCGGAGAGGTGACAGAGAAAGAGACAGAGTTTTTTCTGAGTGCCAATCGCGCTTGAGAATCGGGATGCTGCCTCATGAATAATAATGAAACGACGCATAAATAATGAGAAAGTTCCTGTCCAGCACCTGGGGGTGGTCTGAAATGGTGCTAGCAACAGACAAACAGAAAAATAAAAATAATAAACAGAGGGAAGGTGTGGCTGCACACCAGTGGGTGCCTGGATTAATAAAAATGTTGTATTTGACTTCAGCAAGGAAACAGAGCGTAGGAGTGCATGAACTGCCATGGGGCTATGTGTGCTGCCAGAGGCCATGGGACAATGGCAGCAGTGACAGCAAGAGGGCTGAGGGGAATTATTAAACTGCAGTCACTTAGAAGGGCACAGGGATTTCTACAACTCTGTGAGGACAGATTAAAATTAAAGTTTACTGTTTGGGTGCAGGAACCTTTGAAACCTGGGACACTGAATAAACTGTGTGGACACTGTCAGCAGCCATGATACCAACCAGGTGACCTCCTTACAGCCAATCAAAGTGCCAGGATTTCTGAGGAGGATTCTGGAGCTTCTGAAAAGACTCTTGGGGAAAAATTCCGGGGAATGTTTAGACACCTTTTTGAGCAGCCAATGAGGTGTCGAGGGAGCCTCATACATATACATTTTCAGAAAAGACAGTGGCTCCAGCCAATAGGGAGCTGACAGAAGCTCCCAAAAAGTCAGGACTTTTGATTGCTTTGGGCAGCTCGGTGGGAGCCCCTCCATAGGGAGGGAGGCCCAGCCCCTAGTGAAGGAATGGGGCTGCAAGGCTGGGAGGGGCCTGCCTGGGGCTGCCAGCAATCTGCCCCAGGGCGGTTGTGCCTTTCCTCATCTGGAGAGAAAAGAGGAAATATGTGCAGGCAGCTCTACAGAGATAGAGAGCTGCAGGATCCTGGTGCTGTGGTAGGAAGCTACACCACAGTGGCGAAGAGATTGAGAAACGGATGTTTCGAGAATGAAAAAAAAGGATTAGAGGAATGGTTAATCCTGAAGAGGAGTGAGTCTCCTTGGTATTCATCTGCACCTCATCAGTGAGACATGGGTGAATCGTGATGTGTGATGAGAGGGTTGTGAAGAAGATACTGAGGACTGGTTGTAGCATTAAGGAATGATTACTGGAAACTGGATAGGAATCTGGATTCTGAGAAATTGGAGGGAGAACCTCTTCTGTAATTGTACTGCACCTACACAGTGAGAAAAGAGACTTTCCTTGATGTATTGCTTAGAAAGATTTCCTGGAATTGTGTGACAGCCAGAGCAAGAGTGCAGCTGTGGAAAAGTTGAGAGACTGTGAAAGCAGAAGGATGGACAGGTGCTTTCTGGGTGAGCACCTGCTGTCTGCTCCTAGATACAGCTAAGAAAAGAGACTGTTGGGATGAACTTGTAACTTAGACTCTGCACCCCTTGGAGTCAGGGAGATGGGGAAGAAACAGAGACTGCTTTGGCTACACACCATAGTTGGTACTGTCAAAAAGAAAGATGACTTAAAGTTTCCATACTGAATCCAGGGCCATGTGGGAAACTTGCTAACCCCCACCGAGTGGGATCTGCTGGCTGCAAGGTATCATGGGTTTATTCCCAAGTGCTAGGGCACTCTGACCTGTGAGGGAGCTGAGCCATGGGGCCACTCCTAGGTCTGGGTCCCTTGTGGCTAGCATGCCTTGCACAGTGCTCTGCAAAGGGCCTCAATAGGTTGAAGGGGGCAAGCTGCAAGATCTCCAATAAAGCTGAAGATCCAAGTAGTAGCTTCTTTGCCACTTGAAGTGTATTCAAGCATCAAGCCTGGTTCTGCATCTGCTGATTCCATCACCCCCCAGGAATTCAGTCATATGTGCCACCCGAGAACTGATGTTGCAGAACAATGAGTAAAAGCAGGAATTGTCCTGCACCTGGAGAATGTACATAGTTGTTCTAGTTTAGTGCCCATGGGCATGGGCTATCCTTATAGAAATCAAAGGAAAGATGTAAAAAGTTAATTTAATTCAGCAAGCATGCCAACGCTGGCCTACCAGCTGCGCCGCAGGCCTGCAACTTAAGATCTGGGTACCCAGGACAGAATTTGGGAATCATTCTGGAATGGTATCAGTGGATCTGAGTTTGGTAATACTTTCAGAACTTAGATAGTTAGGTAGTTTGGTGGCTCCATTAATTAATGTGTGGGTTTGAATATTAAAAGGGGAAATGATTGTTGGAAAAAATGCAAATCCTTAAATAAAAACTTTCTCAAAATGTTTTTTCCCTAACCTCTGTCACTCATACCCCTTACCTAACCCTCCCCATGTAAATAAATTATGATGTTACTGTTTTTGAAAAAGGTCTGACTCAGGGGCCTGATTTGGATGAGGATCTGTTCAGCTGAAATTTAAAATGACAACTGTTTGAAATGTGGGGAGGCTTGACTCTGATGAGTCAATGTGTGAGGTGATTGTTGTGGAGGTGAATTAGTACAACATCACAGGGGGTTATACTGGTAGAGATCAGACCCACTAAATATACTCTGGGTGAAGGTACCACCATTTTTATTTTATGTCTTGGGAAATGGACCCCCAGTAACAACAATAATGGAATCCAGGCCCCTTAACCTTGTAACTGACTGGCAAGTCAGAGGTAGTGGTCCTCCCTAGGACGGCGCCAGAGAGGGGCTATACATCTATCTTTTATTGTATTTTTATTATCTCCCTCTCCCAGCTCAGCCAGCATCCCTCATTCTTCCATGACCCCTTGAGTTTAAGGTAAGAAAAGTGAACCAGGGTGCCCACTGCCCACCCTCGGTACCACTTGCTTACTCCCCTTCCCTTCAGGTTGCCTGCCCCCTTTACCAATATTTTCTAATACTAAATATAATATTTTATATACTAAGTGGACTAGGGTGCTGACCACTTTGTACTAACCCCTTCCCTCCAGGTTGCCCCCAAATATAGGTGGCAGCACTGGGGTGCCACCCCCAGTGACACGGAACTGTATCCCAACACTGGGGTGCCACCCCCAGTGACACGGAACTGTATCCCAACACTGGGGTGCCACCCCCAGTGACACGGAACTGTATCCCAACACTGGGTGCCAAATCCCAGTGTTGGCAATCCTGCTAAGTAAGAAAAGTTACTTGTTGATCTTTTTAGTTTAACCTGACAAAAGAAAATGGTCCGTCAGCGATCTGATCTCCAGACCCTCACTCACTCAACTCTGACCACCCACTCTGCACCCACCATCCCACACACCCAAATGCATCTCAGCATGCCTCATGGTATTGATCCACTTTTCAATCGAAGACATATCTTGCTGCTGGAACAGGCGTCTGTGATATGAGAAAATAATGTGAGTCCAGTTTAATGTTATTTCAATATGGTTTGAATATTTATTCATACCTTTGTCATTTTTAAATATTTTTGCACCAGATTTTCAACATAACCTTTTTGGGACCCTACTTCATGAACAAGTGTGGTGAAATTCTTTCACCTCTGGCCTGAAAGGTGATTTCACGATTGCTGCATGAAATCACCTTTTGGGCAGGATTTGAAAAATGTGACCTCCCTTGTTAATGAGGTCTATGTTGAAAATTTGGGTAACATTAAGAAAAAGAAACATAGTTATGATTGTACAGTGACATTTTTCAAGGCTTACTCATAACTTTGGTAAGTTTAAATATACCAGATTTTAAAATAGCCATTTTTCACATCACCTCATGAATGTGACAGCTGTCATTTTTCAAATTCTGGCTGAAATGTGTTTTTCCATTTATGATATGAAATCACCTTTTAGGTGGGATCTGAACATTTTAACTTATTCGGTTCACAGGGTGGGGGCATAAGAATGATATGTTGAAAATTTTGGGTAAAAATATTAAGTAAGTAATAAGCCATGACAGGGTGTGCATTATAGGATTTAAATGCACACCCCAAGGGTATAGTAAAGCACAAGGTTGAAGGCCGACCGTCTTTATGCCACTGGGAAGCGCATTTAAATCCTATGATATACAGCCTGGAAGGGCTTGTTATACTTATAAAATGGCTATGAGTGGGTTTTTTTGGGGAAGAAAATTAGATTCAGCACCTGACCATTTGTTTATAGAGATTCAATGCACAGTCAGGTGATGTATTTTGGCCGATGAGATTTCTAGATTGTTTCTTGCCATTTTGTAAAAAAAAAAAAAAGTTATGACCACACTTTGAAAATTATCTATGCTTGCTCGTAACTCTAATGTAATAATATTCAATATTTTGAACCCACATTTTCAACATAGCCATTTTTTTCACACCACATCATGGATGTGACAGGTGTATTTTTTTAAATCCTGGCCAAAATGTGATTTTGCACCTGTGGGGCAAAATAACATTTTGGCCGGAATTTGAAATCTTTCATCTACCAGATTTATGATGTAGGGTCATAAGAAAGCTATGCTGAAAATGTGGGGTCAAAATATAAAACAAACAAAAAAAAAAACAAAGTATGAGAATTCATTGAAATTTTTCTATGTTTGCTCATAACTTTGGTAATTTTTAGTATTTTGACCTCAAATTTTCAACATAGCCATTTTTTCACACCACCTTGTGAATGTGACAGCTGTCATTTTTCATATCCTGGCCAAAATGTGTTTTCACACCTGTGGTACAAAGTGATGTTTTGGCAAGGATCTGAAAGTGTTCACCTACTGGGTTCATGAGGTAGGGTTATAAAAAGGTTTTGCTGAAAATTGGGTGCAAAAATATAGTAAATGACCATGTTATAAGTGAATGTTGAAATATTTCAACATTCACTCATAACTTCACTAATTTACACATTTTTACTACAGAATTAGAACATAACCATTTTTTCACATCACCTCATAAACATGACAGGTGTCATTTTTACTTTTGCTTGAGCTTGCACAAGAAACGTTTAGTTACATGAACAGCATTTTAGAGGTGCATCACTGCTGAGCCAATTGCAGCTGAAACTGCAATGTGCTGGGCAGTGTACTCTGGTCATGACTCTGGTACTGCTTGCTGGGCTGAAACTTTGTGTAGCTGAAAGCACTGAACCACTCCAATGAGAGAGTGCTTCAGTGCTTTCATTTGCATAAAGCTGGATGGCAATCAGGCAATCAGCAGGTAGGTGTTGGCATGCCGTGGTGTGTTCCTCCTTGTTAGAAGGCAAAGCTCTCTAGATGGCTAGCTGCTCCAGGAACTCTGCAACAAATCCAATGGTTGCTTCAAGGCTTCCAATGGACTCAAGCAGGCACCGGAGACAAAGAGACTGGCTGATTGGTAACGCTTAAACCTGTGGGATTTCATCAATTTGGTTTGCTTTCTTTGTGAGTCTTGAAGAAGCTGCAGTGATTTTCCTCACTGAGACTTTTGTGCAGTATCAAAATTATCTGTAATGGTGTTTCTATGTTTTCTGTTGCAAGCCTCAGCACGTTATAGCTCACACGGTCACTTTATTATTTCTAATATTATTTATAACATGAATATGGAGGCTCCAACTTGTGCAGCCTGCCTGTCTGCTTAGTTTGAGTAGGTCCCAGAGGAAAACCTTTGCTGCTGCCACAGATCCTTTTATTGTTTTTCGTAACACTTCTCATATGCATACAGAGGATCCAGGTTGCGCAGCCCAATTGTCTGTTTATTTTGTGCACCTCCCACTGGGCTTGTGATTGACTGAATCATGTCGAGAAGACCACATGGTGCCGACTCATTTGACAAACTTTGCTTTATTCTGTCTGCACCACAAGTCTGAAACTGTTTTCTCCCCCATTGAGATTTAAGATTTATGCCCATTTATTAACTGTGCCCCAATGTGTTTACTAGCTGAATTACCACACTGTTGCTGACCCATTGAGCACACTTTTATGTTTTATAGCTCAGTCAAGTGAAAGCAGGACTAAGTTCACACCAGAATAGGAAGATGACAGCAGAAAAAGAAGGCTTTGGGTGAGCTGACGCAATATAGCTGAAGCGGCAGGTGATACTTTTGTCCTTGTCTTTGTTGTTTGGGTGGAGGGGTGCATTTTCATGCTGGCCTGCAGCTCTGCTCCTCATTTCTCCTGGTCTGCATTCCCTAGCATCTCCTTTCATTCAAGTAAATGTTCAGCATTGACAAATGCTTGCTTAAATCCTGAATAAGATGTGTTTTCACACTTCTGGTGTAAAATGATATCTCAGTCAATATAAGATAAAAAAACATATCATGTTTATAAGGGGAGTCATAAAATGACTATCTTGAAAATTTGGGGACAAAAGAAAAAGAAAAAATATTAAGAAATATTGTTTGCAGTACCATACTTTACCCCAGTGGATAGTGCTTTGTGATCTTGTGTCAGAGACCTGTGTTCAGGGCTGAACTCAGTGAGCTAGCTGGATGGGGAGAGGGTGGGTACATGGTGTTGTTATGCAACATCCCTCTAGCCAGGAAAGGAAAGGCGCAGAGTTGCCCATGTGGGATCAGGTACCATATAGTAAAGACAACTCTCCTCTTGGAATACAGACAACTCCTTTCTTGGTCTGTGGGTGGCAGAGGGCCCTGTGTATTGAGTGAGAGATGGACTCTTTACCCTGTGCATCTATATCTGTGGCCACACGGAAGCTCAGAGGACCCTGCACTTCCACAGCACACCAGACAGTCCCATGGATTCTTGACATCTGTTGCTGCACAGACATGCAGGGCTTCCAGAGCCCTGTACTTCTGCAGGTGGATAGAGGGTTTACTTGGTGCAGGGCCCAGAAGGTCCTGTGCATCTGCATCTGTTCATGCAAGTCCCTTCAGGCCCTGCATAAAGGAGACTACAATTCCACTATTTCAAAAAGAAAGGAAATCCTTTGCAAAAAAAACAAAACCTGCATGAATTCACCAGTTAGGGTTCAATTTAATGCAACAAAAGCAGGGAAATGTGGCATTAGTGTTTTCAAGCCTAAATCCCTACCCCCCAAAGCAGTAAAAGGACAACACCACACACGTAACCACAGAACACCATCATCAGGTAAGAAAAGCAACATGCAACTACTTCCAGATGACACAAATGCAGTAGCACTGATGTGCTACATTCATGGATTTGTAGCTGTGGCTACATAAGGACAAGCCTTGTAGGCATCTATGCTTATGCAGCCACACCTGTGTGTGTATGTGTACTGCATGCATAAGTATGTGTGGGCGCAGAATCCCCATGGGGGCCTACCCCCCTGTGGACAGAAGGCCCAATGGGGCCTGTACAGCTGCAGCCAGAGGTACAATGGTGCCAGCCAGGATGCAATGCAGTAACACTGCAGTATATCACAAAAATGCTGCAGCATGCTGCAATGAACACTGTAGTTCAATGCCAGTTAAGCTCTTTTTACTGCAGTATTTTGTGACATGTCATTTACTGCAAGTTATTGCATTGCATTGTGGCTAGTTCTGCTGTGTGCATACACACTGTAGAAGGTACCTTGTTTGATTAGCATGATCTGTTAGTGCATGCTTTTCTACATGCATCTGCATAACTGAAAAACTGATAACCCCTTGAACAGTTTCTGATCTGCTGCTGAAATCATTATACCCACATTGCAGCAGTGCTTCCATCTGTATACAGTAACTGCTGGCCCCACAGGGGCCTTCCTTTCTGAAGAACCAGAAGTCAGTGTGTGTATTTCTTACATCTGTGGCTGAAGAAGTGTTGCAATTTTCATATAATGGAGTTAGTGTCACCCGTGCCTCTACAGCGAGACAGTGGTGTGTATGTCTTACACCTCTGGGTGCAGAAGCATAGGCCCATCAAGTGTGTGTATGTCTTATAGTGTGCATTAGTATCTGAGGCCACAGAAGTGCTCACACCCATAGGGGCATGCACTTCTGCAGACAAAAGAACTCCTGCAACTCAGGTATTGTGGATTTGCATCTGTTGCTGCAGGGGTCTGTGCTTCTATACACAGAATCAGTGTTGTGATTTGAGTTTTGTGGATTTGTATCTGCAGCAACAAGTGAGTATGTTTCCTTGCAGTGTGCATGCTGTAGATACAAATCCACGAAGATAGCACATCAGTGTTACTGCATTTGTGTCATCTGGAAACAGTTGTATGTTGTTTGTCTTACCTGATGATGGCTATTGCTCTCTGTGGTTCCTTGTGTGATATTGTCTTTTGCTTCTTTGGGTGGGGAGGTAGAGTTGGAAACCCCAATACTACAGTTCCCTACTTTTGTTGCATTAAAGCAGCAGTGCAATGAAAAATGTTTTTCCAAAAAAGCTAGTTTCAGCTACAATTAAGAAAAATATTAGCATACTTGTCAAATGTACTTGTCTAGGTACCTCCTATTCTTTGTGCCATGAGGCTTTTTTTTAATTTTTTATCCTAACACTTGCCAGGACTACAATGTAGTTTCTTTGCAAAATGCGGCAGCCATCTCAATCTCAATCTCAAAAAACTCAATTAAAACATTTATAAAATACTCAGATTTTGGCAGAATTAGAAAATGGTGCCACCAAATGAAGCTGGAAGATGCCTGGAATCTTTTATAATGAAAAAAAAGGTAGGATCAAATTTTTTGCCCAATTTCATTGCATTGCTGCTTTAAGTGGAACCATAACTGGTGCAGTAAGATATTTGTCTTTATAAAGAAGTTATTTATCTTGTACATGGTTGAGACTTTTTCTCATTTTAGAAACCATCAGGTATTTCTCCACACAGAATTAACACTACTTATGAAAATGCAAAGCTTACTACAATATAATGGGCAACCTATTCAGTAAGTATTACAAGTGTAGACACAATAATATAGGCACAGGTAATAACCACCTGAATAATATATATAACATCAACCTACAAACGACCCACATTACAGCCTTAACAGCCTTTCCAACTATAGCCCCAACAAAAATGATATAACAAACCTACAAAAAGAAACTGTTCCTAAACTAAGCTGCACAATATCACCCCTGTCACTTGCCAGACAGCCACACACATGTAATACAAAGTTAACCAGTGTAGAGAATGTGCCTCTGAGCTAACCTGCACAAAGTCAGCCCCCCAAAACACTACCAACCACTTTTGATATGTCCTCCATATTACTTGCCAATCAAACAGCCACACAACTGGAAATGAAAGTGTACCTGTATAAATAAAGTGTCACTGAGCTACACCACACAAAGTCAGCCCACGCCCCCTCCGAATCACTTACCAACCACTCTTGCTGCTCTTTTCCATGCCACTTCCATTCATGCTACTCCTCTACCATCTTGAAAACGAACTAAGAGAACTTACACTGAAACCACACTTGAAAGGATCAAAACTATGCAGTCCTTGAAATGCAATTATGCTACGGAAAAACACTAAGAGGAACACTATAGTAGTAACACCACTACACTAAGAAACACACTAACTTAAGCAATTACACTTAACAAGCTAAGCACAAAAACAGTACACTTCATTTTAAAGCAGGAAATGCACAGGATCCTTTGGCCTTATGTGAAACAGGACTTGTCTCCTAACATGCTTTCAGGAGCTGCATCATAACTTGATTTAAATGGGGCTATTCAGTCCCTGTTCAAAACAGGAAATGAATAGGCCCCTTTTTGAAATAGGACCTGACTATGAACTTGCTTCATAGGGCCCCTGTGGAAAGGACAAGCTGAATTCTTGGTTGCTTCTTGCAGAGGCCATCAGACCCTGCTCAAAACAAGAACTGCAGAATCAGAAAATAGGATGTACAGGAGCCTTTGGACCCTTTGTAAAACAGGACGTGACTTCTAACTTACTTCATGTGGGACCCTTCAAGCCCTGTGTGAGACATGACCCAAGTCTTGACTTGCATTGCACAGGGCTCTTAAGAATTGGGATCTAGACTGTACTTTGGCATCCAGCTTAATGGAGTTCATGGGATGGTGCATGGGAGTGGGGGGAAGTTAGGATTCAAAAAATCTCTAACAACAGGTTTCCATATATTTAATGTTTCAAAAACCCTAACTGATGCATTAATGTAGTTTATTGCCATGAATTTCCTTTCTTTTTATGTTTTCTGTGCTCATGTGTGAAGCAAACATATTGTGAGAGTAGAGGGCTGCAGGAGGCTCAACAGTGTCAGGCCATTGATTAGTGAGGCTGATTGTGACACTGCTATGCTGGGTGATGGGTGGAAACTTGTGTAGTTGAAAGGAGGCAGCCGTACCCATAAGACAGTGACTGCATCCTTTCATGTACATTACACCACACAGAAACCAACTGAGAGGCATCATTTATAGCCTTCTTTGTTTTGTAGTCCTTTGAGTTCCCCTCTGGTCAGGGCAGTACTTTCTCTTCCCTCTCTCCCTCCCTCCTTCCCTCTCTCCACAAACCAGTCACAGATTGTCACTTTTGTGTCACTTCTCCCCCCACAAACTGTTTTGTAATTTTTTCTTCTAACAGTTTTGACTCTGTTACCTGTATTTACCCCCCCCACACACACACACATATAGAGACTTTGCACTGCCATCTCTATATTTTGTCTGTCATTTGCTGATTTTGTGTCAGATGTGGTTTTATGTAAGACTCATCTTTCTGGTGAAGATTACTCATGCATTCAATCGTACAAACATATCAAAATTTGGCATAACTGTAATACCTACAGACATGTACAGTGAAAGCACTGTCACTTACATAATCCAGTGTCAGTGTGTGTTTCTACAATAATTCTTTTCCCTGCTCTTCTAACCCACACCAAAAATCTCATCTGTCAATCACACACATTACTAACATCATGGGCATTGATGACAATTTTGACATGGCACATCATTCATTGACCACACACCAAACCAAACAGCCTTTGGCACATAACAATCTCCCCACATACTTTTTAATCCAAAAGAAAACTCATTGATGTTCACAGGACAGTAGTCTGAAATCATGACACCACCCACATCTCTTGAATTCTGGTAGTAAATCTTTCCTCTTTCTAGCAAGAGATAGCCAACTGAATGACTGAGAGCAATCCATGGGTTGCACAGAGTGCAAGACAGTTTGTGTGTGTGTGTGTGGGGGGTTCTGGTGCTATTTGCCAAAGTTTGCTTGCCTGTATGGAGAGAAGACAAAGCATGACAAAAGTCCACATTATCAATAAAGTCCACATATCCAAGCTGCCCACCTAATCCACTTTGATGTCACAGCGTTGCAGACCATCAAACCTATTGTCTGACATATGAACTAAAAATTGAAGCAAAATTATGACACTGGCTAGACCTAATGTATGTACAGTAGCTGTAGAAGAGAGATTAATGCAGGGGAGAAGGGAAGTGTCATCTCCTAGCACTCTATGCATTAGTACTACACATGGATAAGTTCTTCACTGACATACTCAATGCAACCCTAAAACATTTGCAACAAAAAAATGACTTCTTTTCAACATGTCCTCCACCAGCAAAGTTAATCCATGTAAAAGCCTAAATCTGATCAGACTATGAGAGCCTTACAATACTGTAAAAGCAGTGTATTTCTTTACAAAAAAAATAAATTAATTACCAGGTTATTTGCATTGCTAGAATAAATGTGATATGACATCAACTTTATGAAAAAAATGCAAATTTAATGTGAGCAGTACTATAACCTTAATTGAGATAGGACATGACTGTGTTGTTCTTTCTGTTACATAAAGCATACAGACTAAACTGTGCCTCATTATATAGAGAATAATGGATAGGCAACTGTGTGTTATGGACTTTTTTTACACATCTGAGTTATGTGATGACCCATTAACCTCAAGAGCAAAGCTCGAGAGGTTTAGGAGGTCATCACAAACCTAGGGTGTGTAAACAAATCCATAAAAATACAGATGTCTATCCTTTATTTTTTTAATTACTGGTGCTGGGACTGCAACTTCTGTAATCCCTGTTACCTCTTACAGAGTCCCTCTGCTACACGCACACACACACACACATACACACACACACACACACACACATACATATGCAGTCGCACACACACTCTCACTCTCTGAACATTTTCTTCTTTTTTTTTTTAACTTACGATGTAAAACCGAGATTGTGCTTGACTACCACTATAGACAGTCAGCCATGGTGCATTCCTTCTCTTACTCTGCAAGCTGACAAACTGCAGGATCAACCAGATAAAACTTCTAAACATTGAATGGTGTGATAAACCAGATAGATATTTAAAAAAAATAATAATAAAAAGAGAGACTTGAGAGTCTCATACTAGCGGCTTGTCACTAAGCGACCGATGGAACTGCCATGTTTATGGAACTGTTCAGACTGCCCACATGAAGAATAAGAGCCAATGAGGTAGCACGAGGAGTGGAACTGACAGGACAGTTAAAGGTAAATGCCAAAATAACCGGCTTTCCAGCTATTACAGCATTTGAAAGGCACCTGTTAACCATGTGATTAAGGGAGTCACCAGTAATTATATCTGTTTTACTATTATTGTTTAAAATTCATACTTGCATAATCCAATTGCTTACTGCAAAATAAGCTTGACACCCAGGATTGTTTTCTTCATCCTACTACAGCCAGAGTATGCATCTAGTAAGTACAGTGAAGAAGGAGCCTCAAGAAAAGAGACTTTTAGAAATTGAAGTGGTGGTCATCTTCAATGACATGAGTATTGTTTCAAACTCATATTTGTATGCTCCAGTTGCTTAGCATGAAAATTGACTTGATACATAGGCTTGTTTTTTTCAGTTGGGAGCCACTGCATGTCAAGCTTTGAAATGCTCACTTCACTGACTCCCAGTTCAATGTGTAGTTCACAGCTGCGTGCACTCTGCCTGGAGGTGAAGATACAGAGCAGGGAAGGACAGTGCTATGGAAATTAATAAGACCAGCAGTAATATCCCCTTATGTTCAGCAGGAACTGCCCCCTTCAATTTATTGATTTAAAGTAAAACAATGAGTTAAGCTGTTCTCAATCTTTGGGGACCTGCACACCATCCTCTCCCCTCAGATGGCCACTTATAGATTGTATGAATGTCACATAATTCTCAATAACAGTTTTTTCAAAGTTTTTTACTTTGCTTTATTTCTTGGTGTCCAGTGCCCCCACCCCATATGTTCCTGTTGTGGATTCCCTGAAACACTAATATAGCTAAATTACAGTGCAGCCAGCACCACATCCCTGCTATCTCCTCCTCCTTGGCCACCCACCATCTAACAAATAAAAACTTAACTTTTTGCATTGCTGATTGCATTTGTCAGATAATAGATGACCAAGCAGGAGGAGAGGGGAGGTCTGTGCTGCTCTGCGAACTGTAATAGAGATATATTACAGTTTCAGGGAATCTTGAACTGGAGTGTGTATGTGTGTGTGTGTGTGTGTGTAGGGGGGGTGGCACTAGACACCAAGGAATAAAGCAAAGTAAGCTATATTTTCTCTGAAAACAACTATTGGTGAGAAGTGACAGTTATATGATCTATTAGGCAGCTGACCGGGGAGCAGAGAGGAGGGCTGTGACACTTGATGAAAGTTGAACAGAATTTAACTTGCTCTCTGTTTTAAATCAGTAACTTGAAGGGGGGGTCTATTCTGGCTGGATATCAGAGAATACCTTTGCTAGTTATATAAGCTCCTCCAAGCACTATCCTTCCCTTTTCTGGATCTTCACCTCCAGGCGAAGTACACACTACAGTGAACTACACATCGAACTGGGAGTCAGTGATGTTAGCATTTCAAAGCCTGATATGCACTAACTCCTGACTGATGAGTTTGAAACAGCACTCATGTCATTAAAAAAGATCAACATTCAACATTTCTAAAAAATCTGATGAAGCCTTCTGGCAAAGCATTGGAGTTGTTACCTCTTTGTGACTGGCATAGTGTGTACACTTAGAAACTCATTATCTGCCAAGTTTGGCAATGAATTTGATTTTGCAATATAGCACTTATGTATGAGTGTCACAGCTTTCACCAAGTGCTGCTCTCATTTGCATCTTTTGGACAAGACATGCAGGGTGCAAAGAAGCTGTGCCCAAATTTCATGTACCCTATCTTCTTGGTTTTTTTTTTTTTTTTTACTTTTACCTTAAATTTTAACATGGTTTTGATCTTTTTTCACCCCACCTCATGAACATAACAGCTATCATTTTCAACTCCTGACCAAAATGTTGTTCTGCGCAATGACTGCATAATGATGTTTTGGGCAGGATTTAAAAAATGACAGCTGTGAGGTTCTTGATATGGGGTGAATAAAAATGCTATGAAGAGAGTTTGGTGTCAAACTTTCAAAAAAACAATGAATTTATAAATCAGTGTTAAAGGGGTTTCACTGTTGCATTAGCCAACTATTGTTTTTTCAGACTATTTATTATGTTTCTTTTTCCAACTTTTGCTTATAACATCATTGTTATTTGAGACTGTAACACCACATTTTTAACATGTCCTTTTTTTACCTCACCTTATGGACCTGGCTGGAGTAATTTTACAAATCCTGCGTGAAGCGTCATTTCACTTTATGGCCACAAAGCAATGTTATGGGCAATATTTAAAAAATAACAGCTGTCAGTTCATGAAATGAGAAGAAAAAAGGGCATGTTGAAAATTTGGTGTTAAAATGTGAAAATAGGACAACATTACAAATAAAGGTTGAAAAACATGAAAAAAAACTTGTCTGAAAGTGTATTCACTTCTGTAAAGTGTTGGACACAGTCATGTGTGCCTCATCAGTTGCTTAGAGGATTGCAATAGGGACCCCTATACAGGTAATTGGTTGACTGGGGGGGAGGGGCAGAGGTGTGCAGCCCAGGCAGGGTGCTGGGGTGGTTAGAGTGGGAGTGTGAATGGGTTTGGGGGGACAGAATGATAGCCTCTTTTTTTAAAAAGGTACGTGACTGGTTTTCATTTCTACTGTTTTTATATTTGCTTGCACACATGTGCAAGAAACATAGTGCTACCATATGAGTTTTTGTAGGTATGCCATCCTCCCTTCCAATGCCCTGCTCCTTTTTGCAGGCACAGCCGCACCGCACCAATAAATGTCTGAGCTGTCTATGACAGCAGTTCAGATGCAGTGGCATACAGTTCAAAGTAAAAGACCGCTACAATCAGCAGCGGTAATGGGTAGGCAATTTGCATACTGCCTACACGTCAACACTGTATCTGAACTGCAGTCATGGACAGCTGTTTTTTTCTTGGATTCCCCCAACAAACACCCAAGTAGCAGTCTGGGAGCCCACCCCAGCATGATCATGTGCTGCCCCACCCCACACACTGTATGGCCAATGGGGGTGCCCAATCCTCTGTCAGCTCCACTGGGTACCCAAACAGATTTCCAGGTGCCATGCTGGGAGCCCACCCCGTGTGGCAAAAGTCCATATGGCCGATGGGGGTGCCCAGTCCCCCGTCGGCTCCACTGCCTCCCCAAACAAACTTCAAGCTTCCACACTGGGAGCCCACCCCAGTGTGGCAAAAGTCCTGCATCATCTTTGTAAAAAAAACAAAAAACTATAAAAAACAAAAGGTCCCTCGTTGACTCTCTTGCCCCCCTCTCCAACCCACGCCCACCCTCTGGGTACCCCACCTCCCCACACCCCCGCCTCAACTCATACTTACCTGCGGAGGCTGGTGCGATGATCTTCAGTGGACCAGGAACACGTCTGCACTCTTCAAAGTCAACTGCGAACTGAAGAAATGCCGGTAAGCTGTATAATGGTGTAAATGTTTTTTTTTTTTTCAATTTTGGTGCTTATCTTGGCCATTGTTGGGAATTGTTTCACCAAATTTTCAACATGGGATTCTTGAGACCCCACCTCATGAACTCAGTCACTGTCATTTTGTTATTCCGTCCCAAAAGGTGATTTCGCGGTCACTGTGCGGAACCACCTTTCGGGACTGATTAATGAAACAACAGTGTTACAGTTCATTAGGTAAGTCCCCAAAAACCCTATGTTGAAAATTTGGTGAATAAATTCCTCAAAATGACTATTTTACAAACGTGCATTGAGCAGTTCCTACGCACGCTCATAACTTTGAGTATGTTTAATATTTTCACTCCAGATTTTCAACATTGCTATTTTACCACACCTCCTTATGAACAGTACAGCTGGCGTTTTTCACATCTCACCCAAAATGTATTTTCGCACATGTACTGCACAATGGTCGGTGTGTGAAATCAATGTTCAGGACAGATTAAGAAAAATCATAGTGACACTGTTCATGAGCAGAGGTGTTAAAATGGCTATGTTGAAAATCTGCAGTAAAAAATCCCCAAACTAATTACATTACAGGTGTACTTTGCACAGTTTCTATGCATGCTCGTGACTTCACCAGTGTTTTTTATATTTTCACTCCAGATTTTCAACAATGCAATTTTTAACACATCCTCATGGACAGTACAGCTGTCATTTTTCACATCTTGTTCAAAATGTGTTTTCATACATGTGGTGCCAAATGGTGCAGTCGCTGTGCAAAATCACTTTTCGCCTAATGAATGATAGTGTCACTGTTAATGTGGTGGGGTCACAAAATGCCCATGTTGAAAACTTGGAGTAAAAATACCAAGAAACACCCAGGGTGTTAGGGGCTTTGACCATAACACCTTACCCTGTAGGGACTGACGGGCCTCAGGGGTGTGACTTGGGATTGTCGACAGTAATGCTCATGCCATTCCACACCCACCCCCACCCTGAAGCCAGTGACAGGCATCGAGGTGCACCTTGGACCTTTTGGCTCCAGAGTTCACCCCATTCTCCTATACTGCACCCATTTCAGTGTATTTCCTTATGGAATGAGGTTAATGTAAAGCCCAAACACCCCCAGGCACACCTCGACACTTGTCAGTGTCTGAAAGGTAGGGTGAGGTGAAATGTCATGACCATCATGGGCCACTACCCAAAGGAAAACCCCAATGCCTGTCCATGGTGAGGGTGGAGTTGGCGTCAGTTCAGTACTTCACTGCCATTCCTATACTGCATCTGTCTAACTCCTGCACTTCCACTGCTAATGCCATCAAGCAAACATTCAGCATTGACAAATGCTTGTTTTTTTACTATATTAAGACTAAATGGCATGGTTTTCTTTATTTCAGGTTGCATAACATGTGGGGAGAGAGGGTAGGTGGGTGGCATGTGTGCTAAAATGGTGGGAGAGAGAGGAGATTAATTCTCTTCAAAATGGCCACCAGGCTTGGGCACCCTGATGGCCACATTAATAGGAATAGCCAATGGACTTAGGCAACCTGGTGGCCAAATTAACAATAAGGATGGCCACCGAGCTTGGCCTCCCTCATAGTCAAACAAAGGAATGACTACCAGGCTTGGACATAGAGTGGCCAAATAAAGAACAAAGGGGTTGATATCAGAATAGGGCACTGGGTTTGGGCACCATGGTGGCCAAACAAAAGAGGGAGAAGGGGTCATGCTTAAAGGCCACTGGACATGGCCACCCCGGTAAATATAAACTTCTTTGAATCAGCCAAAACTGCTGTTTTGGCCATACAATTTTTTTATGAGTGACAAAAAATAAATAACCATTTCTGTGTTTCATTTTGAAACATTAGGCCATAACATGCCATTTGAGGTCCAATTAACCTCATATTTTTTGAGTGGGCCCCTCAACACCACATATCTTGTTTACATAAATGTCATATTGTTTAAGAGCTCTAAAATGGGCTTTGGGGTGAACCACCAAAAACACATTTCAAGGAGTATTAACAAAATGACAGTTATGTGTCCATGAGGTGGGTTTGTGATACGCACACCCTGAAAATTTTGGGGTCAGATCCCAAATTGCCACATTATGAAAAAACATAAAAAAAAGCACAGGAAATATTATTTCAGTTCTGTCATTTATAAATCCTCCTATCAAAAGAAAGCCTTATCAACAGGATGCTGAAAACAATTCTCTGTGTGTGTAACAGCGAGATTTTAAAGTAAAATGATTTAGTAACTAGACCAAGGATGGCAAGTTAAGCTTTACCGAAGAATTAAACACCTCAGACTTTGATTGTTTGATGCTTTCAGGTTGTGGGGAACTTTTAGGGGAAATGGGTGGACTTATGGTTTGACTGGTTTGACCTTGTCCAAATGGTATGGACCAGTAAATCCAATCAAACTGCCAACTGCAGTTCACACCTGAAACAGTTAACCAGAGCATAGTGTGAGTCATAGGTCCAGCCTAATTTTGGAGCTAGACTCAGCTCAACCATACAAGCCAGTGAGACAACTCACTTGCATTCACATCGTCCAGCTGCTAGAGAGCTCAGGCACGACTGTGATTCATTTCTAGTTAGATTAGCTAAGAAATGATTCAAAACAAACTAAAAAGGCCAGCTGGGTGGTGCAGAGGGCTGAGGTGCTGTCACATACCTTGCATCTCACTACACCAGTAACCTGAGTTTGGGAACTAGCTCAGTTCACTGGGGTCTGGCAGGGGGAGGTCCGAGAGAGGATCGAGCAGCCACCTGGTAGCTCTCCTCTCTTGGATTGTGGTGGTGGACCTTCCGAGCTCTTGGATGCCATGAGACAGAGGCCTGGTGACAGAACTGACATGCAGAAGTCAGATGTAGTTCAGGGGAGGGTAGAGGGAGCCACAGTTCTGGAATGCATACATGCATGCACGCCTCCATGTGTATGTGTCCTCCTTGTTGCTGCAGCTCCGTGAACTAGTGGGAGAAAATGATGGAAAAACTAAACAGACTGGGCTCTGTGAAGCCTCATCTAGACAGCTAGACCTGCCCTTCCACATCAACTGGTAGGGCATTCTGGATTATATACTCAAGGGAGGAGGATGGTCCTCCTGTCCCTGCCCCCTCCATTGGGGAAGCCACAGAAGAACAAGCCCCTAGTCTGAAGGGATTATAGAGACAGTACGAGGTTTCAGGAGATGTTGCTGAGCAACTGCCTGATCTGGCTGTGGAGGATTAAATCCTTTATGATAAAAAAAAAAAAATCTTCAAAGGTTCAACCTACTTGTCCTGCAGCAGCAGAGCTGCTGAAGATTTATATTTAGGAGGAAAAGGAAGAACAAAGAAAAAAGGCAGACAGAGCACCAGCAGTGTTGCAGGCTTGCAACAGGCCTCTGGGACCAGGGGCTAGCCTGAGGGAGAAGAAACTGTACTCTGAACTGTAGGAAGAGTGAGCCTTGGATTGAGCAGTGGACAGTGGACAGACAGTGTAAGAGGTGGCAGTCTGCCAGTTTCCACTTGTTGCCCAATAAATTTAATCTCATCGGTGCAGCATACCTTTTTTTTTCAGAACTGGCATTTTAGCATGGTATTACAAATACAAACTGATTTTGAGTGAAGCCCCTGGCAGATGCCTGATGTGAGTTTTTTGGGAAGAGTTATTCCTATTTAGTAATTTAACTGGGCATTAAGTGTGTGTGTCAGCTGGCAGCAGGACAGTGCCTGGCCACTGGTAGTTGGCACCTTAGTGGCATCCCATAAAAAACAAAACAATTCTTCATTCACATTTCTTTTTGGGTTAGTTTCAAACTCTTTACAAAACACCTGTCAACACTGCAGGCTTGCTTGCAGCAGTTACTTCTTCCTCCTCCTCTTGAGTCTTGAAGCAGCCTTTTGCACTGTGATCTGGGTAATGGGCAGGGCAGCAAGTGTATGCCAGATGGCAGCATGCTGTGCCTAACTCCTGGCAGTTTGCACCTTCCTGGCATCTCATAACAAAAACAAACAAGCAAAAAATTGAACAATTTTTCTGTTTGCAGCAATTTTCAGCTTAGTCTTCGCATTCCTCCAAGTTGCTGTGGTTCCTTCCTCCTGAGTGTTGAAGCAGCCTGTGTTTATATCATCCTGAGCTGTGCTGTTGCAGTGTGATCTGGGCAGTGGACAGCAACTATGTGCTAGCTGGTAGCATGCCAGTGCCTAGCCCCTGGTTGCTGGCACCTTGGTGGCATCCCATTAAAAACAGTAGGAAAAAAAACTAAAATTAAAAACAAATTCTCCACATTCCCTCAAGCTCCTCCTCCTCCTTCCTTCCTTCCTTCCTCCCTCAAGCAGCCTGTGTGTGTGACATCCTGAGCTGTTCCGTTGCAGTGTGATTGAAGCAGTGAGCAACAAGTGTGTGCCTGCTGGTAGCAAGTCAGTGTCTGGCATCTGGTAATCCTTGGTGGCATCCCATTGATAAAATAAATCAAAATATTAAAGATCAAATGCAAACGTATTTTAAATATTAACCCTTTTTCCTGATATAAAGACAACCAGGCTTTGTATATTACAAATAAACTGCTGGAATTGCAACTTCTTATGTATAATGCTATTGTAATAACTGGGGAGTGTTTTCTCCCATTGAGAAACTGGGTTATAATTTGCCATTATAACCTGTGGGTTATCATGAACACACACCCAATTTCTCTCTCTGAGCACATGTGCACATTGCTTCCACACACTGACTGTGTAAATGCCCTCTCACACCCTTTCTTACTGGTGAGTACAGGACAAACAAAAAATGGAACAATTTTCTGCTCCTGCGCCTACTTTAACCACACTGGTTGATCTTTCTGTCACCACACCTTCCAGACTCGTGCCTATTGAAGTTCAAGGAGCAGAGTTCATCGATCCCGCAAATGCCACCACAGACTCTCCAATTCTTGCACTGATCCCAGGTCTTCACATCAGCTCAAGGCTAATCTGGGGGCTAATCTCTCAACTACAGTGTGGGATGTCTTTTTTTTATCTCCTCACAAACAGTAAGTCAAGAGAACTTGTAGGACATGAAACTCCATTCCCATCTACTGGTCAAACTGTCACTCACATTTAAAAATGGATTCAACCAAGAAAACACTCCCTAGCAATTCATGTAAGAAATATGGGGTGAGTAATGAGCCATCGTCACATCAGTGTGGATGTTTAACAAACCTCAGGCTTCACCCTCAGGGTTTATGTTGCATTCCACACCTTGGGTGGGCATTAAATTCTCATTATACACTGACCCCCATACATTATTGTATATTAATTGCCTCTCTAATTTGATGGCTTCACAGAAAGATCCTCCAACTTTTTCAGACCAGTTGGCGGAATCTTGAGTGGGTGGTGATATCATTTAAGGAAGAATGACATCATTTTCCTAAAGGTGCTAGCAGCTTAGTACACACCCAGCACTTCATATTATGAAATGGCAAAAATCAGTTGTCACTTCAAACAGTATTAAATGTAGTAATATCTAATAAGTAATAACATTCACAGACTAAACAATAAAATTTTGGGGACAATATTAAACAAGAGAAGGGGTGCCCAATCATCAGGTCATGTTAATTTTTTCCCCATTTCCCTAACTTCAGTAACCTAGTTGCAGTTCTATTTTGAGCCACCCCATTTGCTGAGGTTTTACCACACTCACAATATTTATGCATTTTCTCTGTTATGAGTCTTCTCTTCCCAGAAGTTGTACTGCTGCCTGTGTAACCCTTCCAAAATACTTACTTATGTCCTGCACCTCTTCCTAATTTGTAATTCTACCGTCCCCTGCTAATGTTAGACCTTTATTCATCTTTCCCAAAATATATTTATTTATTGATTACACACAAAACCTTTCAGTCTGTGCCTATTTTCAAAGGGTTTAAGGTCAGATACAACAGAGGACAAATATTAACAGGTATTATACAGGCACGGTTGTGCCTGTATATTAGGGTTGAATAAGCACTTCTATGTTAAACTCAAATGTTTGCACTTAATAACTTTGTCCCCATTCAACTGAGTTACATGACATTTGGAAAGCACGACCTCTGTGCAATGATCTCTTGATCCTGTACATTTCATGTAGATCAGTACAGTGGGGGAAAGTTACAGAGGTGCAAACAAATGTAAAAGTCTCTGTTTTTGAAAATTGTAAGATTTTATTTGCCATCAGATAACTAAAAAAATTGCATGTGTTGAAACCTGAAACATTCTGACTTGATAAAGCTTGGTCCACGGTGTGTGCTTTTGTGGTTTTAGGCCCAGCTGTTAAGTAGTTTTTAAAATATTTAAGAAAATGTTCTGTTTCTGAGCACGTGCAGTTCAAAAAAATCATTCTATTCATAATTGAATTTTTGCAAAAGTGTGATGTCCTGTTGTTGTCTGTTCTATGTGTGTCATATCATATACTGTTTTGTGTCATACAGTACAACACCACAGTATATGATACGACATACATAGAAACATAGAATTTGATGGCAGATAAGGACCGCTTGGCCCACCTAGTCTGCTCATTTTCCTACCTAACAGATAAGCTGCAGATCCTAGTTAACCAACAGCTTACTTCCTCCTACCCCCAACTAGGACTGCCTTATGTCTGTCCCATGCATTCTTGAATTCCCCCACTGTGCTTGACTCCACGACCTCCTCAGGGAGGCTGTTCCATGCATCCACAACCCTCTCCATGAAAAAATACTTCCTCACATTACCTATAGAAACATTAACAGAAAAAGCAACCCTGAGATATAAGAACCTTTTCCCTGGTGGTTAGTGGTCCCTCCCTCCACCCAATCACCTGGCCAATATGTAATGTTATTTTCTTTGGTGGCTAGTGGTCCCTCCCCCACTCCATCACCCTCCCTTTATGTCCTGTTCTTGTATTTCATTATGTGTGTCATATCATATAATGTGGTGTTTTGTATAGCAGAACACCACAGTATATGATACGACATGCTTCTGGAGGTTTTTTATTGTTTCCCTGGTGTCTAGTGCCCCCCACCCTCCAATTGCTGTCCCTGATTTTATTCCTTTTCCCTGGTGTCTAGTGGCACCCCACCCTCCAGCTGCTGACCCCCTGTTTCTTTTTCTTTTCCCTGGTGTCTAGTGGCACCCCCACCCTCCAATTGCTGGTCCCTTTATCCTTTCCCCTGGTGTTTGGAATCTGCTGGTTACACTATATAACATAGCTGTTGTTTACAAATGACAACTGTGTCATATAGCAACCCCTGCTGTGTTGTGACTACAATTTTCAGGGGTGGGGCTACTGTTCTTATAGCTCCGTTATCCTAACTGTGTTCTGGCATAATGCTGTACCTGCACACCAAGGCCACAATCCTTGGTGGCAGTATATTTATTTATTTTTGTATTATCCAACACCGGGATGCCCATCCCAGGTGTCAGATACGCTTCCAGCCTCTTGTTTAATAACAGTGCCGACATTGTGGGTTCCAATCCCCGTGTTGGCATTTCCACTCCCCCAGCAGTATGGACACTGGGGAGTCCACCCCCAGTGTCCCAAAATACTTTGTGGTCTTTTCTCACTCCCTGAAAAAAAATCCCCAAATATCGTTTTTAGCCTGAAAAAAAGAAAACAGTCCCCCGTCATCACCACCACCCTCCCTCCCCCATCCCGACCCTCCCACTAAGCACCCACTCCCCCACCCCCCTTACCATATACTTACACCAGAGGTCATACCATGTCATCTTCTGAGGACCAAAACATGTCTGCACTCTTCAAAGCCAAACTGTGAACTGAGGAATCAAGGTAAGTGGCCTATAATGTATTTCAAAGAAGTTTCAGACTTATGTTCATATCTTTTCCATTTTTTTTGAATTTTTGCACCACATTTTCAACATGGTCTTTTTGGGACCCCACCTCGTGAACACTGGTATTGTAATTTCTTTAATCTGACCCAGAAGGTGATTTTTTTTTGGTCACTGCACAAAATCACCTCTTGGGACTGAATAATGAAATTTCACCTCCGGTGTTCATGTGGTGGGGTCCGAAAAAGGCCATGTTGAAAATCTGGTTAAAAAATGCCTAAAAATGGCCGTGTTGCACACTTTCATTGAAATTTGTTCTACGCACTCACATAACTTTGATAATTTTCAATACTTTGACTGCAAATTTTCAACATAGCCATTTTTTCACACCACCTCATGAACAGTAGGGCTGTCATTTTTCTCATCCTATCTGAAATGTGTTTTCACACCTGTGGCACTGAATGGCATTCTGGCATGGATTCAAACATTTTCACCTACGGGGTTTTTGGGGTGTGGTCATAAGAAGATTATATTGAAAGTTAGGGGTCAAAATATTAAAAAAACAAAGAATTATAAATCCTGCTGTTCTTCCCTGGCTCCAATATTGGAGGAAGTATATAATTTTTGTTATGAGAATGGCCTTTCTGAGTCTAGTTTTCTAGATACACTTATAAGTCTTATCCCCAAACCAGGGAAAGACTATTCCCCGAGAGCTACCGTCCCATATCCCTCCTTAATTCTGATGTTAAAATACTAGCAAAGATTCTAGCCAATAGGCTCACCCTTGTTATGGGTTGTCTTATTAGTAATGAACAGGTAGGTTTCATGAAGGGGAGATCATCAGGAGATCATATGCGGAAATTGCTATATCTGATTTCGGCATCCAGGGACTCAAATGTTCCGGCAGCACTCGTCTCCCTGGATGCCAAAAAAGCATTCAACCATGTCTCCTATGATTTTCTCTTTCTTACCCTTGCTTGTTTTGGTCTGCCTGGTGATTTTCTCAGGTGGGTACATTTGTTATACTTCACTCCATTGGCCCATGTCTGGTGTAATGGTATGCTCTCTTCCTCCTTTGTACTCGGTCGTGGCACCAGGCAGGGATGCCCACTATCTCCACTTTTTTTTAACTTTTACCTCAAACCCTTGTTTCACAAACTAAAGGCTTCCCAGGAAATATTAGGCATTAAACTGAGCTACACTCGATGCGCCCTTTCAGCATATGTGGACAATTTACTTTTACATGTTGAACATCCCCAAAATACTATCACTACTCTTTTAGCAGAAATTGAGGCCTTCTTTAAAGTTTCATATTATAAGTTAAATTGCTCTAAGACCCAGGTTTTCCAATTAAATTATAAAACTACTAGAGCGGTACTGGAAACGTGTGATCTATCCTGGGAAACAAAATTCATCACCTACTTGGGTATAAAAGTGTTAAGGGACTTGATATCTATGCTCAAAGAGAATCTAACTGATTTACTAAAAGCACTAAAGACAGACATGGAAAGATGGGGATCCCTACCTTTATCTCTTTGGGGGAGGGTTAGCGCAATTAAAATGAATGTGCTGCCTTGAATCTTGTACCCTATGGGAATGTTGGGCTGTTTCCTCCCCAAGGTCTGGTTCATCAAATTTCAGAAAATTCTTAATACATTTATCTGGAAAGGGAAAGGAGTTAGGCAGGCCTACTTTAAGCTAACAGCTCTAAAAACCAAGGTGGCATGGCATATCCTTCTTTCTTTATATATTATTGTGCCCATCACTTAAGTAAACTCATCTACTGGGTCAAGGATTTAAATACTGCTAACACATCGGAGTATACCCCTGTATGGTGGGAACTCAAGGGGCATTTAGCCTCCAAATACTCCTGCACTTTAGTGGCCCTTCTCCATGTAGCCCCTGGATGCATACCTAAACCACTGAGGAGGACACCAATTGGCTGGTCCCTTAAAGCCCTTCAACAGATCCAAACATATTTCTCACTGAATTGCTACCAATCCTTAGAACAACCAGTCACAGGTAACCCTAACTTCAAGATTGACAATAAACCCATCCACCCCTCTCTTTGGGCTATACCGTGACCCTGTAAGCTTTCAGACTTTCTCAGTAATGGAGAAATAATCCCCTTTTCACAATTCCAAGCACGTTACAGGGTCCCAGAATCCCATAAATTTAAGTTCTTGTAGACAAGGGAGGCCATCTCTACCTTCCTGAAGGACATACCTGTATTAACCCTCCCTATGTAGAGATAGATGCCACATTGTGGATGGCCACCAACCTCATTCTGTCTCAGTTCTCTACAAACATCTGCAATCCTTGGACCCCATATTGCCCTCGAGTGTTTGTTACTACTGGTCTCAAGAGTTGGTGGTCTCCAATAATGTAGGAACCTGGAGGAAACTCTGGCAGAATAACTACCGGATCATCAAGCAGGATAGGCTTTGATTAGTTCAATATAATATTTTACATATGCTAGCAGTCACAGAGGAAGAAAGAGGCTTGGGCATCATCATCACTGATGACCTGAAATCATCCAAGCAGACCTCTAAAGCAGTAGGTAAGGCTAGGGGGGTGTTAGGGTGTATTAGTAGGGGTATCACAAGTCATAAGAGGGAGGTAATAATCCCTCTTTACAAGACACTGGTTAGGCCCCTTCTGGAGTACTGCTTGCAGTATTGGAGGCCACACCTTCACAAGGACATTAACCAAATTGAGGCAGTCCAGAGAAGGGCAACCAAAATGGTGCAGGGACTGCATCAGAATACATATGAGGACAGATTAACAGAGCTCAATATGTATACCCTTGAGCAAAGGAGGGAGAGAGGTGATATGATCGAGGCATTCAAACACCTTAAGGACATTAACAAGGTGAAAGAGTCTAACATGCTTAAATATAAGAAAATAGCAGGACAAGAGGACACAGCATGAGATTAGAGGGGCTGATTAAGGGGAATGTGAGGAAATTCTTTTCACAGAAAGGGTGGTGGATGCATGGAATGGCCTACCACAAAAAGTGGTGGCTATGAATACAGTGCAGGGCTTCAAACAGGCATGGGATAGGCATAAGGGAGCAATACAAATGACTATGAATAGATAGGCCACTGACAGAGCAAAGGCCGATGGCACATTTATAAGGTAGAAAAAGAAATGGGCAGACTGGATGGGCCTTGCGGTCCTTGTCTGCTGTCAACTTCTATGTTTCTATGTTTCTACATAATCTATAGCATACTCTGGTCAAACTTCATAAATTTGGTAAAATTCCTTCTCCAAATTGCTCCAGATGTGGGGAAGCACCGGGAACCCTATGTCATATGATATGGGTTTGTTCAGTGGCACAGGCCTTCTGGCACTCCATTAAAAACACACTAGACCCACTACTAGGGATTGACACTTTGTTTACTCCAGATGTCTGCCTACTAAACTTATTCCCTCAAGGTACCCCCAAAAACAGGAAGGCACACCTAGCCCTAGTGGCCTCAGTTGCCAAGCTTATTATCATGTGGCACTGGACAGAGGCAACTTTACCCCCAGTGGTAGAATGGTTTAGGGAAGTGCTTTTAGCACTAAAACTTGAGAAACATATTGCATCTGTGTGTGATAGGACTAAATTCTATCAGAATTTATGGGGCCCCCTTGAAGCTTTGCTATCTATATGGAAACCTTAAATGTATCATAACTTGTTTCTTTAATGACTGATAAGCTTGCACTCCTTTTCATGTTAACACTTGGCATTGGGTGGGTGGTGATGGGATGGTGAGGGGTGGGATTAGTGCTAAGTTAAGTTTATCTTTCCTCTGACCTTCCCTTTTATTTTCTGTTATTAGTTAATTATGTTTTATAAAATGCAAACTGTAATACTTGAATGCAAATCCTGTTCTGTACCTTGTTTGCTGGAAATGTAATAAAGTATATTGAATTACAAAAAAAAAAAGAATTTATTAAGTAACATTGTTTGCAGGGATGTCCGTTGCACCACTGGGAGCACGCTGCTGTACTGTGCCAGTGAGCTGAGTTCAGGTGTGAACTCAGTGAGCTAGTTTAAAGGGACAAGGCTGATGGGGAAGGAGCTACAGCATGCAGTACAATCCTCAGCCTCGGCAGGGATGGAGCAGCATTTTGGCAAAAGATCCCACACCCTGTGGTGGGTCAATGCACCTCATTCACAAGGTATTGACATGTGTGTCGGGGTCTTTTGGACCCATGCACTGGGTCAGGATTGTCTCCAATATTGTATTTATCTCATTCTGTGCAAGTCCCAAAGAGACCTGCATAAATGAGGATACAATTCTAGTATCAGAAAAAGAAGGGAAATTCTTTGCAAAAAACTACATTAATGGAGACATTTGGGTTGTAAAACGCAAAGCACACAAAGACGGGAAATGAAAAACAATAGGGATTTGGGTCTCTGGAGTATTGGAAAATCAATAGTAGGGTCTTACTTGGGGTTGTCAACCCTAATGCCCACCCCTACCCTGATCATATGAGGTCAAATGTGATGTCTTCTTGTAGGGCCCATAAGGCCCTTCCTGAAGAAAGCTCTGATCGATTATGTTGGCCATACTGTATCACTGTGAGGCATTAGGTTGGAGCTGTGTCTTGTGCTTTGGACAGGGGGCAATGGGCTGGGGAGATGGGGTGGGCATTAGGTTTGACAACCCCAAGTAAGGCTCTACCACTGATTTGCCAATACTCTGGAAACTCAAATCCCTAATGTTTTTCATTTCCCATCTTTGTGCACTTTGCGTTTTACAACCCTAATGTCTGCATTAACGTAGCCTTTTGCAAAGAATATTATGCATAAATAACTTCATAGTACAATCCATGTCAAAGCAGAGAGATACAGAGTGCAAGTATGAACTAGAGATGTAACATAGTCGTACAATGCAGAGCAGTTAATACAGTACAATCAGTCATACAATACAATTAATGGGAAACTGTGGGCTGTCAGGTTAAACAGATTTTTGGATGAGAACAGTAGTGCCGTTACTAAGCAGTAACATTTAAACCTCTTTTACTTCTCCCTCACAATACTTTTATTTTCACCCCTCCTCTCTCAGAATTTGCACTTTTACTCCTGCACCCATCCAAATATGAACCCCATCTTCTGCACCCCCTCTCAAAATTAATACTTTAGCACCTGCCACCATACATGTGTGCATTTACACCTGCACTCCTCCCAAATGAACACCACTTGCATCCATCTCCAACTCTGTACTTTCACCCCAACCACAATGTGCCCCTTTACCCCTGCAACCTTTCTGAAATTTGAACAGGCACCCCAGAATTTGCACTTGTACCTTGGCATCTGTCTTGAAATTTGTAATTATACCACTACATCCCTTCCCAAAATTGTATTTGCCTCAGCGTCCCTCCCAAAATTTGTACTTGCATCGGACAAAATTTGTATTTGTACCCCTACATCCCTCCCAAATTTGTGCTTGTACCCTTGCATCCCTCCTAAAATTTCTACTTGCACCCTGACACCCCTCACAAAATTTCTACTTGCAACCTTGCCCCCTCAAACATTTGTAGTTTTACCTCTGTACCCCTCCCCAAATTCATACCTGTACCCTTCCTAAAATTTGTATTTATATCCTTACCCCTCCCAAAAGTTGCACTTGTACCCCTACATGCCCTCTCCAAAATTTGTACTTGTACTACCTTATATCTTCAATCAATCAATCAATCAATCTATTAATCTTTATTTTACCAGCAAAACAGCATTGAGAGGAACTCATTTGCAAAGTGGACCTGGGTAAGGTTCATAAGTAAAAGCTGACAACAACACTACTACACATGATATAGATAAACATAGTTAATAAATTCAAAAACTATACATAAGTACATAGTGATCAATTGTAACAGGCACAGAAAATATAAACAATGTAAAATGCACAAAAATATATACAATGGCGGAGAATGTACAAAAAAAAGCAAAAGACAAAAAGTGACAATATGCAAGGTGGGTTAGGGAGACAGTACGTAAAAAAAAGCAGGGGATAAAGCAAGGCAGGTCAAGAGGGAAAAATGATCCAGAACAATACATGTTTACTGTGCATCAGGGAAAGCAGTTGCACGTCTCAGAAAAAGTACGAGCAAACAAGGTTTTGAATGTGGGCAGTTTGATAGGGATGACAATCTTCAGGGTTTTTTGGAGGTTATTCCATAGTGCAGGGAGGGTATGACCTATGGAGGATCTTCCAAAGTGCTTTCTGACTCTAGGAATAACAAGTGTAATGTAGGAAAGGCTTCTCAGAGAATGGCTTCAGGCAGTGCAGGCAGGCAAGCTTATTAATAATATTTCTGTACATCCAAAAATTTGTACTTGTACTTCTGCACCCCTCCCAAAATTTTTACATGTACCTATACCCCTCCCAAAAGTTGCACTTGTACCCTTACATGCCCTTCCAAAAATGTGTACTTTTACCACCTCATACCTCCACAAATTTGTACTTACACCCATGCACACCTCCCAAAATGTGTATACACCTCCCAAAATTTTTAGTACCCCTACCTCTCCCAAAAGTTGCACTTGTACCCCTACATGCTCTTCCAAATATTTGTACTTGTACCACCTCATACCCCCAAAAATGTGTACTTGCACCCCTCCCAATATTTGTACTTCCACATCTACACATCTCTCAAATTTTGTACATGTACCCCTGTACACCTGCCAAAATCTGTACTTGTATGCCTACACCACTCCCAAAATGTGTACTATTATCCCTTATGCATCCCTTCTACATTTGTAATTGTACCCCTACACCTCTTCCAAAAGTTGTTCATGTACCTCTGTACACCTCCCAGAATTTGTATTTGTGCATTTACCCCTCCCAAATTTGTACTAGCACATTTGCACCCCTCCTAAAATTTGAACTTGTATCCTTACACTCCTTCCCAAATGTGTGCCTGTACCTCTTCACCCCTCCCTAAATTTTGTGCTGTACCCCTTTATGCCTCCCAAACTATGATCTTGTACCCCTGCAACTATCACAAATTTGTACTTGTACCCTTGCATCCCTCCGGAAATTTGTGTTTGTATCCTTACACTCCTCTCAAAATGTAAACCTGTCTGCAGTCTTTTAAAATTTGTACTTGCACCCCTCCCAACATTTGTACTTGTACCCCACATGCCTTGCAAAAATTGCACCCATAGCCCTACACCTTTCCAAAAGTCATACTTGCACCCCTGTACCTGTCCTACAATTTGTACTTGCATGACTGCACCAATCCCAAAGTTTATACTTTTACCCCTGTAACCCTCTCAAAATATTTACTTGTACCCCACACCCCGAAAATTTGCATTTGCACCTCTCCCATAATTTGTAATTGTATCCCTACCCCCTCCCAAAATTTATACTTGCACCCCTGCAAATCTCCCAGAATCAGTACTTGCACCCTCTCAAAATTTATAGTACACCTTGCAGAATAAGAACTTGCACCCCTGTATCACTCAATAACATTTGTACTTACATCACTGCAACTTTCAAAAAATTTGCACTTATACCCATGTACACATCCCAGAATTTATACTTCTATCCATACACCACTCCCAAAATTTATATATGTACCACTGCACTCCTCCCAAATTTGTACTTGTATACTTACACCCCTCCAAAAATTGGTACATGCACCACTATACACATCCCAAAAGTTGTACTTGTACCACGGCATCCCTCTCAAAATGTCTACTTGTACCCCTTCACCCCTCCCAAACTTTGTACTTGTACCCCACCTAAAATGTGTACTGCATCCCTCAAAAAATGTGTTTCTCTACCGCCTCTCATCTCTTAAACTGTACAAAAGGCTGAAGTGCAGAGCTGGGCAATAGCGTGTGAAAGCTGAAGTACATATTTTTGGAGTAGTGTGGGGCAAAGGTTACTAATTTGTGGAAAGGTGTAGTGGTAAGTGTGTGAAGTGTATGAGGGTTGCAAGAGATGGGATACAGGTTTTTGCAATCTTGCACATTTTCTGAGTGCAGGGAACTGGGTACAATGTTTGGGAAAGAGTTTGGATTATGAAATGAATTTTGGGAAAAGTACAGGACAGGGATAATAGTCATAGGGAGAGTAGAGATAGGGGTAAATAGATTTCAGAGCGTGGCATGGGTTAAAATTTTAAAAAGTTTCTGGGGCAGTGGTGAAAATTTTTTACAAAGGGAGTGGATAGGAGTTACAGATTTTGTGTTGGGTGAGGGGTTGGGAAAAACTTGTGAACAGTTGCAGGTTTGGGGGAGCTGTGCAGGACAGGTACATGTCTCAAGAGTCATGTCTTAGGGAGTACAGATTTTTTGAAGAAGTATATATAGAAACATAGAAACATAGACGCAGAAACATAGACTTTGACAGCAGATAAGGACTGCTTGGCCCACATAGTCTGCCAATTTCCCTACCTAGAGGATAAGCTGCAGATCCTATTTAACCAACAGCCTATTTCTTCCTACCCCCACAAAAATTGCCTTATGTCTGTCCCATACATTCTTGAATTCTCCCACAGTTTTAGACCCCACAACCTCCTCAGGAAGGCTGTTCTGTGTGTCCACCACCCTCTCTGTGAAAAAATACTTCCTCACATTGTCCCTGAGCCGTCCCCCCTCTATCTTCAAATTGTGTCCCCTTGTTCTTGCACATCTCTTTTTCTGAAAGATGCTACCCTCTTGGACTTTGTTGATTCCACTGAGGTACCTGAACATTTCTATCATGTTCCCCCTCTCCCTCCTTTCCTCAAGGGTATACATATTAAGCTCCTATAGCCTCTCCTCGTATGGCTTCTCTTGCAGACCCTGCACCATTTTAGTTGCCCTCCTCTGAACTGCCTCCATCCTGTCTATTTCCTTGCGGAGATGGGGTCTCCAGAACTGGACGCAGTACTTCAGATGGGGTCTCACCAACTGTCTGTACAGTGGGATAGCAACTTCCTGTTTTCTGCTGGTGATGCCTCTCCCTATACATCCCAGTATCCCCCCAGCCCTCCCTAATGCCTTCTCATTGCTTGCCAAACTTAAGGTCATCTGATATGATTACCCCAGGTCCCTTTCCATTTTATTGTTGTTACCCCCATTGTGTAATCTTCCCTTGGGTTTTTGTTTCCCAGGTGCATTACTTTGCACTTCTTTGCATTGAATCCAAGCTGCCATACTTCTGACCATTCCTCCAACCTTGCCAAGTCCCTCCTCATCCTTTCCATGCCTCCTTGTGTATCAACCCTGTTGCAGATCTTTGTGTCATCTACAAAGAGGCATACTTTTCCTTTCAGTCCCTCTGCAATGTCACTTATAAAGACATTAAAAAGAACTGGACCCAGTACTGAACCCTGCAGTACCCCACTCGTAACCCCTCTTTCTTCAGAGTAGACTCCATTTACAATTACCTTCTGTGTCCTGTTGTTCAGCCAATGTTTTACCCAGGCTACCACCCTGGGACCCACTCCAAGGCTGTGTAATTTGACTACTAATCTTTTGTGTGGGACTGTGTCAAATGCATTGCTAAAGTCTAGGTAGGCCATGTCCACAGCCCCTCTCTGGTCTACTACTTTGCTCACCCAGTCAAAGAACTCAATTAGATTCATCTGACATGACCTTCCCACTGTGAACCCATGCTACCTTGGGTCCTGTGCCCCACTGGCCTCTAGGTACTCAACAATTCTTTCCTTCAGAAGTGATTCCATCACTTTCCCTACCACAGAGATCAAACTGACAGGTCTGTAGTTTCCTGCCTCTGTCTTGCTCCCACTTTTGTGAAGGGGAATCACATCAGCCTTCTTCCAGTCCTCAGGTACCACACCATCCTCCTATGATTTGTTATAAAGGGTAGTCAGTGGTGTCACTAGTTCTCTGCTTAATTCTTTTAGAATTCTGGGGTGAATTTCATCTGGCCCCATTGCTTTGTCCACCTTCAGTTTTAGGAGTTCTTTCAGAACCCTTTCTTCTATGAAAGAACTGGTATTAACCCCGCTCTCCCGACTGCTTCTGTTAATTGGATTAGGCACCTCCCCCACTTCCTCTTTTGTGAATACTGAACAGAAGTATTCATTCAGTATCCCTGCTTTTTCACTGTCACTCTCTGCCCACCCACCATCCATTCATTCTATTCAGCCTCACTATATATGGTATCAATTTGGGATATGCACAGATGAGCACACATCTTGGATGGGTGGGGATGTGGTACAAATGTTGGGGTAGTGTGGGAGTAAAAATTGTGGAAGGGTGTTGGGGTTAATATGTAAATATTGGGATGGGTGCAAGGTAGGAAAACAGATATATGGGGTGAGGGTCAAATTTAGGGAGAAATTCAGAACTTTTTTCAAGAGGTGCAGAGGGACATATTTTAGGAGGGGTGTAATTTTTGGAGGTGTGTGGGAGAGGGGGTATAGGCTTTAAGAGTGGTGCAATGTAGCATTAGAAACTTAGGAGAAGTGTGTGGGCCTGCTTTGGAATAATTTCAAGGGAAAGGCAGAGTAGAGGTATAAATTTTGTGGGATTATTCATTTGGGAAGAGGTACTGGGGTAGTAGTACACTTTTTGTGAGAGCCGTGGAACCTCAGCAAAGGGTGTGAATCTGAAAGAATTAATAAGGAGGGAGTTGTGATGCATTCAGGGCTGGAAAGGAAATGCATGAAACAAAAATTTACATTTTAAGAGTATGTGTTCTTTGGGGGGGCTTGATATAGTGCTCAAAAGATTGGTGATCAACCTAGGGAACTTGCCAGATACTTAACCACTTTGTTCTACTGGTATAAGTTCATTAATGAAAAACCCCATCAGAAAATTGGTAGCAAATAATGATTTTATTCCATTTCACAATGTGATGCTCTGTGTGTTCTAAGCTGACAGGACCTGGAAGACACTTATGCAATTGTTGCTTGAAGGACATCAGCACTCCCCCAAGATTCTGCTGGCTGGTTTGAAAAGGTCTGAGGGAATTTTGTAAAAACATCAAATAAGAAAAGCAAACAAAACAGCATTTATACATGATTAATTACAAGTTTTGAAGTTTATTTGTAACAAATGAGACCTAGTTGCTCTCATTGTGGGAAACAGTAAGTTTTTAAAGCATCTAAGTGGCTGAATCCTGTAGCAGGCATTAGGAAATTGAACAACAAAGAGGCCAAGGAGATAATGAGATGGGATTGTCTAGTCACATAAAAGAAAAACAGAAGTGGAGTGGGCTTGGTCATAGACCCTCTGCCTCAGTGAGAACTACAAATGTAGAGGAAGAGGACAGTAGTGTTTGAACAGTCCTTAAAGTATCACCCACTGTAGGAACCAATCACAGTGGCACAGCAAGGACTGCAACACAAGCAATAATATTAAAAAAAAGGAATAAGAAAGGAGTGCATCAGGTAGTTACACAAGCAGAGGAGGAGGAAGAGGAGAAGCAAAGTGATTTGGTGGAGCTTGGGGACAGATATACAGACAGTGATTATATACCTGATTAAAGTGATAGCAGCAGTTTTGGGGGAGAGGAGGAGGAGGAGGTAAAACAAGTGGGAGTTCGACTTGAGGCAGGTCCACATAAGAAATCAAAAAAGACCAAAAGTGGTGGTAAAACCAAAAAAGGAAAGCACACAAAACAAGTGAAAACACATTAACAAGGATGTGAAATGACAGCAGATAAAGAAGACACAGGCAAAACTGGTGACCAAGGACACATGGTAGAGGAAGAACCATTACCTGACCCTGGAGAACTGCTACAGGAAGGCAGCATACACATTAGGCAACAGCTGGAAATGCCAGGAGAAAAGAGGAAACCAGTGACATCAGTGATGTGGGATTTCTTAGAGTGGGCAAAGAATCAGTGACTCATGTAGTGTGTCTTTTATGTAAAGTCAGGCTTAGTCGGGGTAAGGTGGGAATAAGGCTAGGAACATCTACCATGAAAAGGCATTTGGTGAAGTCCCACAGATCTCAGTATGAGAAGGCATGCCAATGCATGGTATCAGCAGCAGCATCACCAGACAGTGAAATGGATGATCATGATAATGATGATGGTCAGAGGTAGGAGAACATTAGGAGACCAAATACAGAGGAAAAGGAAGAGGTCTTTCAAGTGGTAGCTGATGTGCAACTCAAACATCTTTCATTCATTAGTTCTTTAGCTCATTGACTTCCACACCTCCAAGGTGTCACAAATCCCCGCCACTTTCACTTCAAGGAGTAGCAAAAATAATAGCCAACTGTCACATCCAGAGGAAAAAATCTCTCAACTCTCACTGATCCAGTCCCTGGAAATGGACCAGAAATATAAAGCAAACAGACCAGAGGCAAAAAAAGTTCACAAGAACAAATTGTGAAAATGCTAGCCACCAACTTGCTGCCATTCTCCTTTGTGAGCAACACTGGTTTTCTATTGCTAATTCAAGTTGCAGTGCCAATGTATCAAGTGTTCAGCCATATCTAATTTTTCATAGTGACTCTTCCTTATTTGCATCAGAGTATCTACATGACTGTCACATGCCCTGAAATCATAATTTGTTCCTGCCATTCACATCACCACTGGCATGTGGACCGGTGATCAGACTACTGATTACATAAATGTGACTGCCCATTGGATGAGTTTCCCCTCTTCATTCCCCTCCTCTTCCTCCTCTGGGTGACATGCCAGCAGCATCAGCAGCAGTAGCAGTAGCCAGGACCTCCCAACCTCTGAAAGAAGGCAGCTTTATGTAGTCGCCAACTTTCTAAATCACTGTCATGCAGAAAACGTGTTATACTTCTTGCAACAGAAGTTTAATGAGTGGCTGACACCACACTCATTAACACCAGGATTTATAGTAGCAGAAAATGCAAAGAGCATTGTAAAGGCAGTTGATGACAGTGATTATACACATGTTCCATGTTTGTTTACTGTATAAATCTGGTAGTTCAGGGATTCCTAGCTGAAGAAGGTACCACTGTGCAGCCATGCGTAGGTCTGGCCAGAAAAGTATATGGTCATTTTAGCCATTCTGTAAAGGCAAAGAAGCTGATACAAAACATTTTGGAGATGAAGCACCTTCCCCTCCACCTCCTGAAACAGAATGTGGCAACAAGATAGAATTCCATCTATTATATGATGGAAGGGCTGCTAGAACAATAGAAGGCTATCCACCAGTATGCTATTGAGCATGGTATTGGGAAGGGAGACATAGATAGCCCAAATCAGTGGTGCCTGATGGAACCCTCTGTACTGTGCTGAAGCCCTTTGATGAGGCAACAAGGGTGCTGATGCAACTGGGCTATGCCAGGTACTACCCCTCAATGCCCTTAATGACCTGTGACTTCTTCATATGAAAACTCAGCATGAGGAAAAGGAAAATTCCACTGCTTTCAGTCTAATGGAAAGAATAATACCACATTACTGGAATGATACATGCACTTCAAAAATGTATACGGATGACCACTACATCCTGGCCACTCTCTTGGAGCCACAGTTCAAAGACACATTTGAGACATTCTTTGATGCACAAGAATACGATAAGGATCAGCAGGCCTGGAGAACATGCCTTTTTACCCAAAATGTAGAGATGCTCACATTTTCAAAAATTAGCTTGACCTTTTCTCCAATGCCCTTTTTATCATGATTTAAGGATTCTGGGGCAAATTCCAGGATAAATGGCATAACTAGCACACAGTTATGAGTTACGCCATTTGGCCCTATGCCAAGGACCCAATGCCGCATTCCAGGAGCAGCAGGGTCCCGGCACTTGTGACATGCGGGATACACCAGGTGTAGGCTACCACCACATGCCTGGAGTATTCAACCCACATGTCACAACATGCAGCTGGTGACAGGCAGCCCCCCAAAGCCCCCCACCCCCGATCACCTCAGCACACACCAGGGGGCATGGGAGGCAGGACAGACAGCACAGGCATTTGAGGGGGTGCATCTGAAATGGACCCATGGGGGTCCCTGACATTTGGGGGGCAGAGGGCTGGGGTATGCCTGGGGGGGCAAGGGGAGCACAGCTGTGCCAGTGTTGTAGCACCACGGGGCAGGCAGACAATGGATAGCACCATCGGCTTCCACTTAGAGCAGTTCTGGGTTGTTGGAGTTTAGCTCTGCCAGTGCCCCTTCCAGAATGGCAATTGCAGATTATGACAGCCACCCTCCTAGAATTGGGAGATGTTCCTGTTGTAACCCACACTTGCACCAGGTGCTGTGGGCTGCTGTGTAGTGGGTGGTGTAACCCACGGATGTCGCAGCCCGCATCAGCCATGGCGGAAGTCACCACCTGGAATACCACTGGGTATAATGCATGCGTAAGTCACGGGATAAGCCATGGGGTTTGATGTATCTCGCCTTATGCCAGCATAGCTCATCCTGGAATTGGCCCCAATGATTCTCCAACACTTCCTGTTGGGCTAAAGACAGAGGAGGATAGTAAGGTGAATGGGGAGGGCTTCTGTGTCCATTAGTTTCTTGGAACCAGTAGCATACACACACACACACACACACACACTGTGGGATGCTGCACTGTTCCCGTCATTTAGTCTTCTTCAGATTAATGTTTGGTAAATTTTTGGCAGGCCTACACAGGCTGCATAAATAATTGATTGGGCCAATATTGCCCATGAAACCAGTGTGTACAACAATTATCCATGACATAATGGTAAACACTGTCCTTGTGTGGCACTGTCCCAATCAACACACATTTTGTGGAACCAATACCCCACACTGTGAAATGCCGCACTGTTGTCTTTACTCAAGTCTTCTTCAGATTAATATTTAGTGAATGTTTTTGTTTGGTTTTCCCAGGCAGAATAAATAATTTTTGGGGCAATGTTGCCCATGAAACCAGTGTGTACTATATAACACTTATCTATGGCAGAACCACCTTGTCCATGTGTGGACTGTTCCAATGGGCACAGAATTTTCGTTACCATTAGCCCACACTGTTGAATGCTGTACTGTTGTCTTCACTCAGTTTCCTTCAGATTAATGATTGGCACTGACCCAAGGGGCACACAATTTCTGGAACCAGTATCCTATGCTGTGGAAATTCTGTACTGGTATTTTGTGGGTGTGCGTAGGCATTACAATTACAATAATTTTATTGTTTTTTTTTTTTTTATTTTAGCATTGTTACCTAGCTAGACACATACTCTTATTTATTACTACTAACATTGTCCATGTTTGGCACTGAGTGAACAGACCCAGTTTTTGGAACCAGTACACCTCAATGTGGCCCACTGCATCATTCGGCTGCTTTGGATGCTTCGTCAGCCCAGTGTATTGAGTTATTTCATTTTATCCCATTTCCTAATACTTTCTAATGGTCAAACCAGTGCAAAATAGTGTGCCATTAAACTTTTGCAAACTTTACATAGTTCGACAGTCAAAATTCATGCCATTGAACTTCAGGTTTGCACTGCCCTATTTTTCAGGGACACAACCTTTTGAAGGCACTGCCTTGGGTCAAACTGTAACAAGCCAGAAAGTTTCAGGTTTCAACTATTAGCTATTTTTGAGCTACAATTAAACAAAAAAGGTCTTACTTTTCATAATTATTTAAGTTTTCACCCTTCTAGAAGTTTCACATCATTAACCGATCATTACTAAAATTTTCCTGTCTGGAGATCTTGGGTCTCAAACTGCACATACCATATTTCAGGCTATTGCATCCAGAGACATCCATGTTTCTAAGGTTCAAACATCAGGATTTAACATCAGAATGTTTTCTGCAACTCTAACTATAGGGACACTGCTATGCCCTATAATATGCAGTATACATCATTTCTTATGTTCTTACTTTTATCTCTGCATACTGTAATGTACTGCTTCTTCTATTTTATTTTTTACATCTGCATCACCAGTTCCTGCCATGCAGTGGCACCAATATTGTGTTTCCCCCTCCCCAAGGATGCACCATGGCTCATTGTGCTTTATAGGACAGAACTGGTAAACAAATTAAAATATATAGTTGGGGTTTTCTCATTACAACAGTCATTTTTACCCCTTACACACTCCCACTGTTAGCAATGCAGTTCCCACTGTCATCACCCATCTTCAGTGTTATCCATCCTTGCTGTAGCCTACCTGCTATGATTTCACAGTGATTCTGGGGTGACAGCCATGATTCTTTCTTCTTCACATACATTCAAATGCTGGCTGTGCTATACATAGCCTTAGGACAGAACGCATGCTGCAGTATGCATTTTGAGCTCACCAGACTACAGCCATGATTAATAACAGTGAAGGTGGTGGCTGAGGGGTGTCAGTGGAATTGATGGCAGTTGGAGGTAGAAGTAGGGGTCCAAAGAGTTCACATGTTAATTAAAAACCTGGGCCCTCTCCAGCCTAGACACACACTGCCAAAGATGAAACCCAATACTTGGACTAGTTGCCATACCAGACAACAGATTTGGGGTGTCTACAAACATGATTGCAATATATTAATTTACATGCAGTTTGTAGTCACAGTATGAAATCAAAACATTGACAATCTTTAAAATAATTAAAACAGTCTAGTTTCCACTTAAACTAGTGTACTGTAACTTGATGACATGCACCCAGCTGCCAAAGAAGGACACTGACTATATTCATTAATAATACTGTATGCTCAGTGCACATAGGACTCTTGTCATACCCATAATTAGCAGTGAGAAAACAGACTTCAGTAATTTTTCAAAAACTGTTAACTACACATTTTCCATTTTCCATTGTGTTTTGTTTCATTTGAGAATTAGAGATTCATCTGCAAAAGCTCTCTCCTAGTTGGCAGTAGCAGCAGGGAACTGACGAAAGGTAGGGATCTAGTCATTTTCAGTACTATATGCTAATTCAGTACTGGAAGATACAGAAAAAAAACAGAAACATCTAAATCTATCTGTGCCTCTCCATTACTCTGTCTCCCTCATAATCACATTATTAGGAATTGTCATATGGTTATTTGCAGATTGTTTATTAATGCAAACAATATATCTCAGCATACTGCAACCAGTCAGAAAACAGTTTTAACAGTACTTGATAACATTAGAAAGGAATGTTTTACATTCCAGCTTAACCAGTAAAATTCAAGAGAAACAGCCTTCTCAGCATTTAAAGCATCAAATATATTGAACAAACTCCTTTTAAAATGATGTTGTACGAACAATTCACAATGATTTGCACTGTAGCTGTCACTACTGCCTGGACTATATGTCTGCCTTTCTCTCTATCTATCTATCTATCTATCTATCTATCTATCTATCTATCTATCTATCTATCTATCTATCTATCTATCTGTCTCTGTCTGTCTATCTACTGTGTCTGTCTATCTATCTACCTGCCTACCTACCTGTCTGTCTATATATCTACAGTATTTGTGGTGTGTTGTTCCTCGGGGTTTGAATGCTTACTCAAAATGACACAAGAGATACCCTAACTTCCTCACAATCTTTTAAGGCACATACATTTGCTCAAATTCATTCTGTCATTTCACTCTTGACTGTCTACCGTGCACTACCACTATGACCTATATAGGTCTCTCTCTCCTTCCCCTCTCTTGAAGACAGGTGCCTCACCCACTGCTCTGTCTTTGTAGCCAAATACTTACTTGGGTCCCTCCCCACTTACCTCACCTCCACCCTCTCCATTCCATCACCATCCTCTTACTTCCTTCACTGCTCTGATCATCGGACCTTTACTCTCCCTCCTAGGTTGTCAACTGCAGGCTAGGCTGCCTTCTCTTATATTTCCCTAAACTGTGGAAAGCCCTTCCCCCACCTATTCACAATGTCCCATCTCCCCATTCCCTGTCCTCCTTTCTCTGGAACTTCTTCCCCTCCTGCAACCTTTCCTAATCTTCTTCACTCACTGTCTTCTAACCCTATTGGGAAGCACTTGCCCTACTACCTAACTCACCATTTTTTCATTCTCATGTGATGTAATGATGAACCCTTGCAATTGCCTGTAATGATAAATCCCATGAAACTGCCTGTATGTAATTATGTAATGTTGCATCATGTAATTCCATAATGATGAACCATGTAATTACCTATGTGCACCACGTTCTTTGCTATCACTTATCTATATTCTGCAGCATGTTACTTGCTTCATCGTGTGTTCATCGCAAAGCTTGTATTCATTTGCACAGATTGTATGCATTACTTGTAGTTGGAAATATTGGTTGCTTCTCCCCTTTCCCTTCCCCCAGGATGCATCTGGAAACAAGCTGCTCTCAGCTCAGTATGCCTTTCCTGGTGAAACTTTTAATAAATAAATAAATACCAAATCTTTTACCAAAGTTTTTTTTGGCGGGGGCTGAAAAGATCAGGGAACAACCTAACTAAAAGGTATAGGCTCCCACTGGCCACATTTCTGGCTTGATGGATGGTATGTGTGGGGGTTCTAAAAAGCAGAAATGGTGAGATGCTAATTTCCTGGATGGATTTCTGGTGTTGTGTAAAAACAAAACAAAATACAACAAGCTGTATTATAGTGCCACTAAAGTTTGAACTGAGATTGTGAAGGCACCTATATGATAACCCCCCATTATCAGCCACTTATAACTTGGCCATCTTTAGATGTAGTAACAGGTACATTAGTATGCAAAACCTTTCAGGCAGGATTTTGAGAAAGGAATCAGGAACCACTCGTGGTACTACAACAAATATAACAAATATTCAGGGAACAATCTGTACACTTCAAGTGATGGCCCCATTGTTCTGGAGGCTGGGTAAATTCAAACCAACAAAGAGAGTTTCTCTAAGCAGAACCAAAAGCCCATACATTAGCCATTGCAGGAGTGTGGCAGTAGGACTATCACCTGCCATGCCAGCTGCCTGGGTTCAAGAGTGGACTCAAGTCTCTGGGATCAGTTGGGGGGAGAGGAATGAGCCTCAGATGTACTGCTCTGCTCTCCCGAAAGAGAGGCTCTGTCAGTCCCTCCATTGACTGCCACCAGGTGGAGGCCTGGTGGTAGTGCCGAGTGGGGCAGCACTTAAAAAGGGAGGGGCTCCTTATTTGGGTACTGTGTGTGTGTCTCCACATGGTATGTACCACTGCTTCTCTGCAGCAAGGGCAGGGACACTAGATAAAGGAAAATCAAGGCTGTGTAGACTAATGAACCTTGCCTGCCTTCCCTTGGCCTGAGCCACCAATAGACCACTGGACTCTGGATTGCTGCACCGGCAGAAGGATGGCCCTCCCCTTCCTGGCCCCATCACAGAGGGAATCTGCAGATGAACTACTGGTGGTTCGGAGTGGTTAGGGGAGGTGGGGACAACTGATAGCCCACCTGCAAAGCCTCTGCCAGGAAAAAAAAACTATATGAAAAAAGGTCTAAAAATTAATAGTAGTCCTTGCAGCCAATCATGAAGTGAGTATGTAAATCTAAGGGATGCTCAGAATGAATATTCATGAATAAATAAATCAGAGACATCATCACATCTGAGCATCTGCTGCTAAATGAAAGGAGTACAAAATATAGAATATTGCACTTAACAGGCATATACTTGCATATATAACATATACATTTTGAAAATAAAATACAATTAAATACAAAGAAGCTCTCAGCTGAGCATGGATAATTCATCAAGAGGTGGTCTGACATCATGATGTCAGATGCAACATAATCATGACATCACACCCGATGACACAATGGAATGATGCAGAGAGGGTACAAAACCCTCTTGTGGTTCACACTGCCACTCCCATGCAGAACAGAGTAGGGGAGTCATGCAATAGTGCTAATAGATGTGGTAAGCATCAGTGATACTAACATTCAATTTAAAAGTTAAAAGCTTGAACTCTGTATTTGGAGCAAAGTATATTCTCAGGATTTACCATTCAGTTTGTTTTCAGCAGAAGGACACTGGGAAGTTATAATGTATTAGATCTGAGCATACAATGTGAATGGGAAAACTGTTCTAATGTATTGACACAGTGTAGTAGTAATAGTAGTAGTAAACATTTTCTGATATCAGAAACAGGATAACCCAATTTAGCAGCAGCTAATTTACAATGGGGTCCTACTGTACAAAACTATCAGTCTCATTCTTAAAAATACTATATATACATACAACTGAGTTCATACATAAACAAAAACAGCAATTTACAATATGTGCAAATCTCTCAAATACAACAATTGGAGACAGTGCCACCCTTACAAGCCAAGATCTTAATACATTCCAAGATGTTTTGTTAGTACATGACCTCAAGTGCCCTGGCAATGAGTTCCACAATTTTGGGCCCTCATATACATAGCAGTGTTGGCCCCTCATCGTTCTCATAAATGGTATGCTAAATTTTATTTCCCCTGCAGATTGCAATCCCTCCTTAACATTCCACTCCTCCAAAAACTCTATTAGATATCCTGGTGCTTTTTTAAAATAGCAGCAATGAGTCAAACACTGCATATGCATATTTTGCCGCTTCATCAAGGATATCCAATTTAAGAACTTATAAAGAGTGCAATGATTTATATTCCAGGGTGCATCAAGCCTTCCCAAGATGCCTCTAGCAGCCCCATTATATACAACATCACCATAATCAATATGAGGAATTATCATCGAATTTACAATCTTTAACTTGGCATCAAATGAAAGGCAATCTCTATGCTTGTACAATACCCCCAACTTCTTATTCAATTTTTGTATCAAATTGTCAATATGGAAGTCCCAATTACAATGGGGGTCCATCCAGACTTCCAGATATTTGTAACAATCCACAAGGTCCAGATTACACCCATCTAATGTTTTTATATCTAAATCGAAAGATACTGTTTTATTTGAAAATAACATTACCTGTGACTTTAAAGGGTTTAAGACCAACCCATGTTCCCGAAAAAATATGTTTGCAATATATTAAATTGTTTTTGTAATTTTTCCTGTATGTACCCCACAGATTTTTCTTCAAGATACAATATTGTATCATCAGCATACAAATGGTGCCGGACATCATTCATCAGGTGTCCGACAACATTTGTATATATATTAAACGAGTCCTAACACTGACCCCTGTGGTACACCAGATTTAATACTGGGGGATGTTAGGGTGTATTAGTAGGGGGTATCACAAGTCATAAGAGGGAGGTAATAATCCCTCCATACAAGACACTGGTTAGGCCCCATCTGGAGTACTGCGTGTAGTACTGGAGGCCACATCTTCACAAGGACATTAACCAAATTGAGGCAGTCCAGAGAAGGGCAACCAAAATGGTGCAGAGACTGCATCAGAAGACATATGAGGACAGATTAACAGAGCTCAATATGTATACCCTTGAGCAAAGGAGGGAGAGAGGTGATATGATCGAAACATTCAAACACCTTAAGGGCATTAACAAGGTGAATGAGTCTAACATGTTTAAATGCACAGTAAGAAAAATAGCAGGACAAGAGGACACAGCATGAGATTAGAGGGAGGCCGATTAAGGGGGAATGTGAGGAAATTCTTTTTCACAGAAAGGGTGGTGGATGCATGGAACGGTCTACCTCAGGAAGTGGTGGCTATGAATACAGTGCAGGGCTTCAAACAGGCATGGGATAGGCATAAGGGAGCAATACAGATGAGTATGAATAGATAGGCCACTGACAGAGCAAAGGCCGATGGCACTTTTATAAGGTAGAAAAAGAAATGGACAGACTGGATGGGCCTTGCGGTACTTATCTGCCGTCAACTTCTATGTTTCTATGTTTTTATTTAAGTAACTGGATACAATGTTATTGCCCAGTTTAACCCTTTGTTGTCTCCTATCCCGGTAGCCATGGAACCAATCAAGAGGCCCCTGGCTGAGGCCAACAGATCTTAAGCTTTCAATCAACACTAGGTGGTCCAAGTGTCGAAAGCCTTTGGCAAATCTATAAATATGGCCCCAACCAGGAGGCCCTTATCCATGGCCACCTGGATGTCCGACACAACCTTAATGAGTGCAGTAGTAGTACTATGATGTGCCCTAAAACCAGATTGGCATTTATTGTACTTTTTGTTACTTTCAAGGTAGCCATTTAATTGAGAAACCACAATTTTTTCGAACACTTTGGAAGTGACCGAAAACAATGATATTGGTCTATAATTCTGCATATAATTTTTCTGATCTCCCTTAAACACTGGTATCACTTCCACCTGTTTCCAGGCTAATGGGTAGGTACCAGTGTTTAATGAGAAATTAAAGAGGTCAGCCAATTTTGGAGCTATCAGTGAAGCAGCAATTGTAAGCAAAAGGATGGAATCATCCCATCTGGGGCTTGGGCCTTATTTATATTCAATTTCAATAACTCCCTAAAAACTTGATCAGGGGCAATGTTTTGAAAACAAAACAATGGTCCATTTTCTACCCTCTTTTCTTGATCCTTTTCTTGCTGTATTATACCAGAAGAAAAATATGTATTGATCTGAGAAGACCCCATATCAATAAACATCTTATTTAATACAGAAGCTACCCTGACTGTTTCAATGGATCATTATCTACCATAAAAAATATTAGGTAACTCTGAGATTGTATTTCCTTGTAATTTTTTAACCATATTCCAAAGGTCCCTAGGTTTTTTAGACTGCTCAATTCCCAAACCAGTTAAATAAAAATGTGATTTCACTTTCCTTATTTGTGTAATATACAAATTACGTGCAGCTCGGTATTTTTCCAAAAGCGCTCTCTCATAGTTTTTCCTTTGCTAACCTCCATGCTACATCCCAATTTTTACAATAAGTTCTTAACTTCACAGTGTACCAAGAGGAATTTTTCATTTTTACTTTCCTACTTTGAATAGGTGCAAAAGTGTCACATACAGACATAAATTCACAGCAAATATATGACCAAGCACTATCTGTATCAGGAATCAGAGTCAGTCTATTCCAATTTCTAGATTCCAAATCAACCATAAAGGATGTATAGTCCAGATTCTGAAATTTACGATAAAATTTTACTTGGGAAACTCCCAGTTGCTTGTCAGTTTTCCTAACACGGAAGTTATCTGATGGTCACTAAAGGTGTCTGGTAAAACCCCAGCTACTGAATATTTAATAGGATCAGAAGTGAACATCAGATCCAAAATAGTGGAAGAGTTGGGAGTTTTAGCATTCAGTCTTAAAGCTGTAGTAATTAAATTAGGAAATGAAAACACAGTATTTTGAATGTACTTTAGTAAGTACTGTATATGAAATGCTGGGATGTGTATTTAATACCTGTGGACCGTGACAATTCTATTTTATTTTAGTTACTTGTACTGAGACAATATAACAACTTTCAGAGGGGAATAAAGGGTGAGATTATACACAGATAATAGGAATGTTTTACACTTGTTGGCTTGTTGGGGATATAGGGATTCCGTTTTCTAGATTAAAATATGCATTAGAATTGTTAATAATAACATTTTTTTTAACTTTGTTGTCATTTTAAGGTATCCTAGTCCACCATGAAGAAGGATTTTTTTCCCTGAAATGTTGATAGTGTGTAGGGCCAAGTGTATATCATTGCATATATGAAATAACATTTTGGCACACACTGCAATCTGGGTGAATTGTCCCTGCTTTTCTATGGTTTAAATGCAAGTGCTCAAGACCCAACATGTTTTGCAAAAAATGGATAGGTTGTTGTGCTACATAGTGGCACAAACACAAACAATGTGAAAAATAAGGTTTCCTTTTTCCTCATTAATAAATAAAAAATGGATGGCATTTAAATCCCGAAGCCTTCATTTTGTTTGATTATGTCCCAAAGTTAGTGCTTTTGTTATTCTGGATATGAAAAAAAAAGTTTATAAACAAAATAAAAAATGTAGTTTGCCCATGTGCAGAATCGGAAAAACAGATCTTTTTCAGATAACCAAAGAAAACAAAAAAGCGGCACTCAGGAACACACAGCTACAGCATAATTCATGCTCCAAAATGTTACTATAGCTTAATGCAAGGAGCAACCAAGAAAAGCAGGGATGCAAAGCTGCTTGTTTTGATTGCACCTTGGAAGCATGAGTTATGCCATAGCCATGTGTTCCTGAGCAGTGTTTTTTTGGTTTCCTGGATTGTAAATGTTTTAGCTGGAAGCATCCCAGTTTGAGGTAAGCGCAGCAGCTTCTGTGCTTCTTTTTCAGATAATGCCAATTTATATGCCACTCCTCAAATCACAGTTTCAAGAGTGAAATCACCTTCTTTGAAGGAAACCAGGAAGTAAAACATGTTTTCTTAGATTTCTGGACACATTTTTGCAAATATTGTTAAAATGGTAAATGTCTAAAAAAAAAAAAAATAGCAAAGCATCATCCTTGGACCAAACCATCTCAAATCTGAGAGTTTCAGATTTCAAATCTGTTTCAGTTTCGTTACCCTTTAACAACATAAAATTCTTAATTTTGTTGAATTTATGTATTTTCAGCCTTCTTTAAATTTGCCTCTACTGAACTAATAGTTACACAATTTACAGCATCCGGAGAGCCCGAATCTGATTCTATTCATGACGAATTTCAAGGGTTCTCTGCACAGCACCTTATCCTCAACTATAAGAAGACCAAGGTTATGCTTTTTTCTCATCCACTCAACACCGGGAAGGTGCATTGCCCCCAAGTTCTAACTGCCAATCGGACCCCCCTCAGAGCTAGTCAACTCCTTCAAGTATCCTGGCATCATACTTGACCCTGCGCTCAACTTCCACCAACATATCCATCTCCTGTCTAAAGCCCTTAAGTTTAGGCTGGGGTTACTGTACCACTTCAAGCACTGCCTTACCACAGACACCCTTAGGCTTGCCATCTCCTCCTCTGTCCTCTCACTGCTCGACTATGGTACACTTATTTATAGTGCTGCTAGCACCTCAGCCCTACATAGACTTTGTCTTGCCTTAAATAAAGTGAGTCATCTCATACTGGGATGTGATCATCTCACTCATACATGCTCCCTCCATAACACTACCAACTGGCTCAACCTTGACAATAGGATCAAATTCCATACCTGTTTCATTGCTAAAAAAATCACCCTCGGCATCTCCCCCCCGGGCTCACCCCCAGTCCACCTGGCACCAAAGCTTAAGCACACTCGAAGTTCTGCCAAGCCACTCCTCATGGTTCCATCCTGCTGAACCTCACAATTCCAAAGATCCTTCAGCTTTAGAGCCCCCCCCACCACGAACAGCCTTCCAACCTGGCTTATAAATGAAAATAGAATTGGCCCTTTCAAAACACATCTTAGGTACCACCTCCAGTCCTCTAATACCTGTGATTGTTACTTAATCCCTACCCTCTCCCCTTCCCCATGGACCATTACCACTGACCTGTCTTTCTAGGCCTCTAGAACTAAGGCTTTCTTTGAGTTTTACCATATATCTCCAACTGTACTAGTTTACCCTAGCATCTGTTTGTTAGCCTTCACTGTTTCCTTGTATTCATTGCTGAACTGTGTTCTCATTGAATTGTTATGTAAAGTCTGTTATGTACCTAATTTCTGTGATGTGGAACCTTGGTATATGAGTCTTTGACCCAAAGGTATTTCTGATTCCTTAATAAATAAATAAATAAAAATAAAAAAAGTAAAAAGTTATTAAGGTGCAAACTTGAATGTTAACATTAAAGTACCTACTCAGCTCTAATATACAGGCATTACTGTGCCAATATGATTCTTTTGCAAAAAAAAAAAAAAAAAAGGTTAATGCATCACTAGCCTTGAAAACCACAAAAGCAGGGAAATATCTTGTGACTCAAGGCTAAACTACAAGTCTGGGTCATGCTCCATGTTCCTGCTGCTTAAAGCTACATGCGGTGAGCCATGTCTCACTAGTCTGAAGCTTCACATAGGGGCCACTGCAGGAGTCATAACTTGCGTTGTGCCATGTACCAACCTTGAACTTAGTCATAGCTTTCTTTGTGCTAAGCAGGAGATCACACATAGCTTTCCTTGCCCTGTGGATCCTACACAAACTAAGAGATCAGTCATAACTTTCTTTTCACAGGACCATGCCCAAAGTAGGTGATGAGTCACAGTGTGATCAGCCCCCAGATCTATAGCTTAAAGCAGCAGAACCCTGGACAATGGACCAAACCTGTAGCTTGGGCTTGGATGATGAGGCTAGGAACTGGGGAAGGGTGCATGTGAGGGTACCCTAATGCACATTCACCTGCTTTTTTGGATTTGCAACCCAAATGATGCATATACATAGTTCTTTCTAATGTCTTTCCTTAGCTATTGAGAAAGTAGGGTTGTATCTTGCTTTCTGATCTGTGCAAATCAAGAGGTAAATCTTAGCATGTTTTATGCAGTGCCCTTAGAGCCCTTTGTAAAGCAGGATGCATAGGGATGTTTGGGTCCTTCACAAAACAGGTGGTGAGTTCTACTTTGTATCTTTCAGGGCCCTTTGGACTCTGCATGAAGCAGGACACACAGGTCCCATCAGGCACTATACAAAACCTGAGGTGAGTCCTAATGTGCTTTGAGCATGGCATTTTGGGCCTGCATGACGATCGAGGGGAGTCCAAACTTGCTTCCCACGGGGTCCTTTGGGGCTTGCACATATCAGGAGATGAGCCTTAACTTGTTTTGTACAAAGCACTTCAAGCCCTGCAGGAAGGAAAATACTCCGGACCCTTCAGGCCCAGTGCATAACTCCTACCTCTTTTTGCAAAGCATGAGATAAGATACAATGTTCTCACTATTTTGTTTACATATGACTTTAGCACAAAATGTGTGGGATTGTTCTTTGTTTACAGTCATGTTCTTGACTATTGTTTGTGTTTCTGGTCTTTAAACATTTTGTTCATGCAGAACTTAGAAAAGTTTTTATCAATGATTTTCATACTATTCATATTGACAGTTTTTTTGTGCTTTAAACATTTTGTTCATGTTAAACTTTAAATGTTCACAATTTTTTTCCATTTGTTAACAAGTGCATGAGCTATATGTTACATGTATACTGTACGAATGATATGGTGCTTGATAAAATGAAGTATTAGAGAGACTACAATTTGCTTTGTGCCTGCACATTTATAATGCTGTCCTGCTGATCACCTTTAAGTAACAAAGCAAACGTATGGTTGCAATTTAATCCACATATTTAAGGATGATATTTTTCTAGCATTAGGACGTATACATTTCTAAACTTGCTTGATTTGCACAGTAATGCCTATTTGGCACATTAGGTACTAGAAAAGACTTATCCTGTGATGTAACTTGAAAAACATTTTGACTTATAAAATTGCTGCTTTGACTGCACCTGAAACTTTAATTCTGGAAAAATAAAATTGCTGTGCTTACACATGAGCACTGGTATACTTTACTTTTGCTGCAGAAAGAACTACAAATTCAACAGTGGCTACAGATAACATCTTGCAAAGAGTACTGAGGGGATATTCTGAATAATACATAAACCTTTGTGGGTAACATTTACCCTGCTGAATTTGTCTGACTAAGGAAGAGAAATCCATTTTGTGGAGTTTGTAATAAATTATTCAATATGATATAATTTAACTTTGATCATCCGCTTCATTACCTTTGGAGCTGGTCCCAGTGCAGCAAGAGTTAGAGGTTTTAAAACTATAAGTTGTCCATAAGAAAGTATTACTTCATGGAAAGGATGGTGGGCAAATAGAACAGGCTACTGGGTAAGCTGGGCACAAGTATGTGATCTTATCCCACAATGCAAAAATGGAAAGGGACCTGCAAAGGTGAGAAATGTGGTCCAGAATTTGATAGTGGAAATTCAACACCAAAAAGTGCAAGGTAATACACATAGGAAATAAGAACCTCAATATGGAATATTGGATGGGAGGGTACAGGCTGGCAATAACTTCTGAGAAAAAATACCTGGGAGTTGTCATAAGCAACTCCTGAAACAATCCAGCCAATGCAACAAGGCCTAGAGCAAGGTGACCAGAATGTTGGGGTGTACTGGAACGGGTTTTGAGAGCAGGATGAAAGAGATAATATTACCTCTGTATAGATCACTGGTGAAGCCACATCTTGATTACTGTTCACAATTCTGGAGTACCAGCCTATGGAAAGACAAAGACAGGCTGGAGATGGTGCAGCATAGGGTAACAAAAATTATTCAGGGACAGCAAGGCAGATCCTATGAGGATTCTGTAAGAAATGGCTTATGGCACTGACCATGTACTCACCAGAGGCCAGAAGGGAGAGGGAAGACATGATTGAGACCTTTAAATTTCTGAAAGGAATGTAAAAGTAGAGTGTGAGGAACTATTCAGCAGGAGTTGCAAGTCAAAAACACAGGGACATGACTGGAAGCTAACAAGGGAAATTCAGGAGAAACGTGAGAAAGTTTTGCTTTGCAAAGAGGGTGGCTGAGTCATGGAACAGCCTATCAGCTGATGTGGTGGGTGCAAAAAAACATCGATGGTTTCAAGGATGGCTGGGGGAGAATTAAGGGATTAACAGTTACTCAGAGGATAGCAGTAAGGAAGACAGTAGAGGGAAAATGAGGGCATAAACCCCCTCTAGACATTACTGTAGGTCCTGGGGTAGCATAAGGTATAACAGAGCAGACTGGAGGCACTGCTGGTCATTTTCTACCAACATTGTCTATGTTTATTTATAATATTATTCCAGTCTGTCCAAGGGTTTAAGGTAGGATGGGCAGGTACATGGGGCATTGTGAGTGCAAGCTTGGGAGAGCAGGGAGCATGACAATGTTACAGAAGGGTTAGAGTTTGCATATGGGTGTCCAGAATAATGAAAATCAGTGAATGACTGCAGTGGGTTTAGGTAGCACAGTGCAGACTTGATGGATTCTAAGGGCTCAATTTTCAAAGCCCGAGGTACACCGCAAGCTCTGGTACACTGATCATTTGGCACACGGGGCTTGCCACATTCTCCCACTTGGTGATCAGGATTTTCAGTCCCGAGCATCAAGTGCTGCAAGTTCGACCAACTTCTCCCTGGTCTTACTTGAACCATTTGAGGGACCCTTTTTATGGGACTTGCCCAAATTTTTGATGCAAGTTGCCCACGACTGCGCTCGACACTAGAAAATTGGGTGCAATTGTGACAAAGAAGTATGACACAGCTGCACCAAAAAAATGACTTTAACACAGGGCTGGATGCAACCCCTTCATCAGCCTTTGAAACTTGAGCCCCAAGTCTTCTGCCTGCAAATATTCTATGCTCTCATTTGAAAACAGATGAAAATGAACACCAATATGTGACCTGATTCCACAACACAGAAACAAAAAATCATAAAGCCACTCAAAATGAAACCACCATGCTAACTGTGGCTTTATGTAAGAAAAAACAGAGATTCTACTCAACTTGGTCAAATAATTTGTGAAATACTTTTCAAAAATACCAGTAGAATCAGAGTTCATGGTTGTAGGGGTTACCGTGACTGTATGGTTTCCTTCTACTTTAAAGACTGACTTTCAGGGAAAATTGTATTACTATGAAGATCCTGAAAAACTGTGAGTTTTTTTTTAATGGCAAAAATATCTGATTGATATCTCAACTGAACTCAAAGGATGAAGAGGAGCAGGATGAGGTGGAGCTAAAAGAATATATGCCAGTTAATACATTAAATGGGTAAGGAACTGAAAGATCCTGGGGCTTAAAAGCCGCATGATGAATTTTTGTTCTTTTTCCTTATAAATTGGGGCACTTATGTAGCACTGTCCTATAACCTATAATTTAAAGTAAAATATAATGTATGCCCTGCTCTATTTTCATATTAATAACAATGTTTCATTCCACGGGCTGACAATGTGTTTGTCTTTCTGATTTAATGTTTTTCTTTTTCATTTTTGATGCTCTTTCTTCTGCCTTATACTTTCTTATAAAATCTTTTTTTTTATTCAGGCTGTAATCATTGAAACTAATAAATGCAATTTCCAGAAACGTAGCTATGCTCTGGAACAGTACTATGTTATTACATTAAATTAGTTTCACTCCCTTTTCACTAGCAGTCATCAATATTATAAGTACAAAAAAATACTGAGTGATGCAGAATCTTTTATTTTCACCCCACAAAGCTCCTGCAAACTTTCCTAGATATTGAAGTAGCATATTTTACCAGAGAACTGATGGAAAATAACTACCTGGGTGTCCCTTGTGCCACGTCATAACACTGGAGCAAAACTCAGTACTCTGGCATACAGAGTCATGAAATCAATTGTATCATAAGACATCATTGTAAACCAAGCCTTGACAGCTACTGATCTGCATCTACCTCAGACAGAAACCAGTGTAGCAACATACAGAACAGCACAGGCAGAAAAAAAAAAAAAAGATCTTCTGACAGTAAATGGGACACTGCCAATTTTGCAAACATTTTTGGTCCTATGATATCTGTGTGCCTTGGTGCCTTTCATGAGTAACAGTGCTAACATTCACAGTTCATGAATGGCCCCCAATCTGCCTAGTACTGTTTATATTTTCCCAGGAAATACTCTTTGGGCCCTCTGGAATTATGTTTTTCATAACAGAAAGTGGCAAATATAAACAGCATTTGAAATATTGGGAGACATTCATGAACTGTGAATGCCAGTACTGTACATTGTGAAATGCACAAGGGTCTTAGAGGAGCAATAATCCTAACAAAAACTGCAGTGTCACTTTTACTGTCTCAAGCTGACAGTGTCCCTTTGCATATACTGTACAGTTCTGTATAGTGTACAAAAATGTAAATGAAGAATTACTGCACTGACAATATGTTTGAAAATGCATTACAGCAAAACTGGGATGGAGCTTAAGGAAATTTATAATGGTTTAAAGCATATTGCATGGAAGTGTATGATTGGTTGAAACTGAACTTATATTTTTAAGTATTTTGAATTACCACTGCATTGTCTGCACAAAAAGGTAGCAGTGAGTTGAAGGAACAGTTTCATGTAACTTGTACTGTATGTGTAAATATATATATGTGTGCAGTAGTGCAATATAATTAGGGTTTTGTACGGTGTTTAATGTAAAACCCCAATTATTGCACCTTAATAATTTTGGTGGCATGTGATGAAAACTGCACAAAATTTGGCATACATGGTTTGGATGGCAGGTTCTCAATTTGTGGGAAGATTTGTGATGTTTACTTAACCAGATTCCAAGATTTGGTGTGTTAAAATGGATCAAATACCCAATTGTTCTGCTTCATTTCGCCCCTTTTTTTTTTGCTGTCACCTACAGCCTAGATGGTACTAAATGTTGTTCCAAAACTTTCAGGGTTGAAGGGGCCTGTGCCATGGGTGTACTTGTTGAAGATTTTATGTAAAAATATTCATTGGTTCCAGGGTTATAACGTTTTTCAATTTTTCTTCTGAGTATGCTCAGTTGGATTTTAGAATTATTCTAGTCAAAAAGTAGTAAAGAAAAATAGTGCAAGCAATAATAGTGTGGGAATAATAGCTTGTCTAAAAATAGCATCCCGCAAATACAGCTCAGTCATGAAGTGGCTAAAATTACATAGAGGACAGTATCCACTGATTATCATAGGAGCTTCACCCCATACACCTCCCACATGGGGGTCTGTGTCCCCGCATCCCTCTACAAAAGTGAGGGTGGGGAGAAAGTCAGGGAGGTGCCAGTAGAGTTGTTGCGAGTTACACTCCACTCACTATGTTGGTGTGAAATCTGCAGGTGGATTGCGAAATTCTCAGGCAGAGTGCGAAACTCGAAGGTGGAGTGTGAAATTTGTAGGTGAAGAGTGAAATTTGCAGATGGAGTGAACGAGTAATCGCAGCTACAGGCACAGTACTGTAATGTACCATGCTGTTATTCCCCTGTAGCTGTAATTGCTCATGTTGTTTTCCCTGAGTGGCTTTACCACGCTCTTTTTCCTTTACGGTATTAACTGGCTACGTTTTAGAATAACCCTCTAATATGACAGATAAATGTGCCTTTTTTGAGCATTTTCATTTCACAAAAATAAATGGAAAAAACACAAAAATTATGTATTTTCTGAAAACAAACACCTGAATCTACAGTAGGTAAATGGAACTTGTCAGCTAGATTCTGGTGTTTGTTTTTTGAAATTCAGCCCAAAACATCTCTTCAGTGCACCTCAAAAATTCTGGGTGACCAGCATACAGAGGGGCTTAATTTAATGTCAGAGTCAAAAAGAGGATTTTCCATTTGTACATAAACAATACTGTGCCTCCCTTCTACTCACATACAGTATACCTGTCATTTACCCTGAATATTTTATTTTGAGATATGAAAACATGGTGCTGTCAAAGGCTGACCACTTGACTGGCTAAGCCTGTAAACTATGGTACATTAACCATTTAATTACTATTGTCAGTACAAGGGATATGGTGTGTTCCTATTTGGCTCAGTGAGACATGGTGTATGTTGCTGTTGGGCAGCAACTAAGCTACACAACAAATATTTTATCAGAGTAACTTTCATGCCTATCATGCCATTTATCTACTTTATTGTCAATTAGAGTGGAAGACAAATTCTCCCTCTCTCTCCCTCCCTCCCATAACATAGTCCGCAGTTCAGTGAGTTGTGTATTTTCTAACAGCAAGAAAAGAGCATCTAAGCTGAGTTTAAGACTTTCTTTTCCATATTTTTTGTAATTATTCCTTGATTGGTACTAGGTAAAATAATGTTATATGTGTTGTAGATATGAACTGTTCCTAATGTTCTATGTCTTGTAGACATGTACTGCTCCTAATGTTCGATGTGTTGTAGATATGAACAGTTCCTAACGTTCTATGTCTTGTAGACATGTACTGTTCCTAATGTTCTATGTGTTGTAGATATGAACTGTTCCTAATGTTCTATGTGTTGTAGACATGAACTGTTCCTAATGTTCTATGTGTTGTAGATATGTACTGTTACTAACGTTCTATGTGTTGTAGACATGTACTGTTCCTAATGTTCTATGTGTTGTAGATATGAACTGTTCCTAATGTTCTATGTGTTGTAGACATGTACTGTTCCTAATGTTCTATGCATCGTAGATATGAACTGTTCCTAATGTTCTATGTGTTGTAGACATGTACTGTTACTAATGTTCTACGTATTGTAGACATGTAGTGTTTCTATGCATTTGTATTACACATGCATGCTCTATTTGCTTTGAACAACAGAACTTTCAAATGTAACCAGCAGCATACAGTATATCTCTGGTTTTCACATTCTGTGACATGACACAACTAGGAATGAGGGGTTAAGCACTAGGGGTAGCTGTTCAGGAATTGTTTTGTGCACTAAGTACACCTTTTGCACTTTTATTTCCAGATGGCAATATTCAGTTGCTGAAACTTAGTGCACAATACTCAAATGCTTTCATATCTACCAGGCCATTTTTAGTAACGTGTACTCAAAGCTGTGCTAATTGTTCTGTTATAGTCAGACAACAATGCAAACTTGTTTTTTTCTTAGGAACAGTTGAAGGAATCAAGGAATTAAAGTTTTCTGAGGATTAATTATATATTTATCAGGATAGCAGTCCCTCTGCAAAATAGAAAATTGCCCCTTATAGATCCTTTTTTTTGTAAACCTAAAAAGAAGATGGTCCCTCATCAATCAGTGACCCCATGCCCTCACCCCATCCCAACCCCCATTCAGCATGCACCACTCCACACCCCACAAACACCCTCACGTCCACAAAAGGGATCCCTGTTGTAAATGCACTTTCTGAGCTGAAGGACATCCTCCTCCAGGAACCCTGTCTGTGAAATGTGGAACTAAGTTAAGTATGGTTAATGTATTTCAAAGCATTTTGAACTTTTACTCATAACATTGTCATTTTTAAATATTTTCCACCAGCTTTTCGACATTGTCTTTTTGTGACACCAACTCATAAACAAGGTAGGTGACATTTTTAAAATCTGGGCAGAAAGGTAATCTCGTAATCGCTCTGTGAAATCATCTTTAAGGTAGGATTTGAACATTTTCACCTACTGGGTTCATGAGCTGGAGTCATAAGAAGACTATGTTGAAAATGTGGTGAAAAATATCATAAATAACCAAGTTATGAGTGAACATTAAAATATTGCATTGTTCACTCAAAACTTCACTAATTTTAAATAGTTTTTCACCAAAATTTCTAAATGGCTTTTTTTACACCCCACTCATGAATAAATTAGGTGAAAGTTTTTAAATCTAAGTGCAATGGTGGTTTCACAGTCACTCTGCAAAATCTCCTTTTGGGCAGGATCTGAAAATTTACACCTAACAGGTTCATAAGACTACATTAAAAATTTGGGGACAAAATATTAAACTACAATATAATTATGACTGTACATTGACATTTTTCATGCTCACTCATAGCTTGTTACAGCGCTTTCTCCGTGCAGTACCCTCTAACCTTTGTTTTGATTTTTTTGACTTGTAGTGATTTTGATACTGTACTTTTAAATTCTACACTTGTACGGTTTGTATTCACTTATGTCTAACATGTCCCTTGATGAAGACCCTTTGGTTGAAGTGCTGGGGCTGCTAGTTAGTGTCCTTGTTTTGCACTGTAAATTGTATAAAAATCAAACCCTTGTGGGTTTCTGCTCTAATGGGTACTGACATTACAAAGAAACACAGTTACAGCATGTAAAAATGTTTTATTTATCAGCCATGCAATTTGCAGGAAGGGACATTATCTTTCCTGGGAGAGCAGATTCAGCACACAGTAGGCCTGTCTGCAGTCCAGGTTTTATCTCAACTTAGCCACCTAACTGGCTACCCTATTTATACCCAGTGTGTTTACAATGTTGGAGGGGCTAAGAACAAGTTTTTCAAGCTTCTAATAATAACCACAGTACCTTCAAGCACCTGTGTAAGATTACAAAACATCTTCAAACATTTCATGTACAAACAATTCCTTCTCAAAGCAAATATCTCTATATGGTTTCAGTAAACAGGTCCTCTTCTTATAGTAATCTACATAAACATATAATTGGCAAATTCCTCTCCATGGTTCTGACAGCATTCCATACAAACATATAATTGAAGGGTGCCAGCCCATGGTTATGTGGGGAAGAGCTCCTCCCCCACATTCTACATAAACTAAGCAGCAGACTCCCGCTCTGCTTAGAGCGAGTCACGCTCGCTTCGGCGGTGCAGCTGGTTCCCCCCCACCTTCTGTCTGTCTGCCTCCTGCTCCCCTATTGGTTGTTGCCTTGCTGGCCCTTCCCTCCTTGTCCTTCCTCCTGTCCCGCTCCATCCCTCCATCTTGCTGTCTGCTTTTCTTTGGGGGGGTTGCCTACTGCACCTCAGTTCGCAGCCATCTCGAATGCCTTGGACTTTTCTTACTTGCACCTTCTCCTCTGCATATTCTGTGATCCTGACTCCTACCTCATCGCACAAGTACCTCTCAGTTGCCAGCTGCTGCTGGCCCCTTTTACTGCTAATTCCTTGGGTTCCGCCTAATGCTACTCTGTTTGCTCCATTTTGCCATACCGTCGTCCGCCTGCCTCCACTCGGAGCATTTCGGATTGCTGCCTCCTTCCTCCTGCTGCATGCACCACATCTAAGGACACTGACGTGCTGTAGCTGATTTCCGTCTGCTCGCCTCTGGCTTCTACCTCCGGTCCTGTCTTCCTTCTCCTACGCCATGCTGCCGCCTGCTCTCCCAGCTAAGTACTAGTCGAGTGTCCTAACTTCTAAAGCTGTAAAATATTGTTAAAAGGCTGCTTGACTACCTGCCTGGAGTTCTATTTCTAAAGTTGTAACAAATCTGTGTTCTGACTACTTAAATACCTCCCAGGTATTCTATGGCCGTAACAAACTGTTTCAAGGCTGGATACCTACCTGCCAGAAGTTCTACTTCTACTGCTTTAAACTGTTTTCTGACTCCTAAATGCCTGCTAGAAGTTTTCATTCGACAGCTATAACCATATTTTGTGCCTGCATACATTCCTGCTCTTTACCCATTTCAGATCTATGACCTCATGCTGTATGATGCATAAGTCTTCCGGCACTCGGATTCAACTGTATTATTTCTTTGCATATCACATGGACAAGCATTTGCTGTTGCCCCCTTTACTTGCCTTATAGCTGATGAATACTTCGTACCTGATCGGCCCCAGCACCACTCCTCATCTCTGTATGTATTCCATCTATGCAATGTATGTGCCTTCTACATTATGCCACTAGATGGCATCATAGCTTGCTGAATTTTCTAATTACCCAAGGCCATATTCTACTGCTCCTAAATTCTGGCAACTTATATCTGCTATTATGCTGGGCTTCAATCCAACCCATTGGTGTCCTTGATCCTTTAGTTCCAAATTCAGGATATCAGTCTATCCCTCGTCATTCCTTCCTTTGTTCCAATCCTTATTGAAGTCTGTATAAACGGCTCCTGTATGCCTATGTCTCTACCATTTTACTGAATTATGTCGCCAGTGACACAGACGACACCCATATGGCACTGACAGTGGCCTCCGAGATATTTCTCGGGACTAGCTGCTACTCTACTTGCTTTACCAGCCGACCTTCGAGGGGTCTGCTGCTCATGCTAGCTCACATGCAGCTGGCTACTACTCTACTTACCTTACCAACTGACCTATGAGGGGTTCAACTGTGCATACTGGCTTACGTGGGTCTAGCTGCCACCTAGCTCCCATTACCAGCTGACTTTTGTGGGGTCCAGCTGCTCATGCTAGCTTTCATGGGGCTAAGAGCCAGTCTTACTTACCTTACCACTGACCTCGTTTGGTCCAGTTGCATACTGGCTTTCGGTTTCGCCATTATCGGCTTCCACCCGGTTACATGCTCATTCAATCGTGCCATTTTACGCTATCGGCTGATCTGTTACATAGCCTAGCCAAACTTCTCATATTATTTGGCTAGCTCTTCTTGTTTCCATGGATGCTTCCTTCTGAGCAGCTTTCAGAATTACCTTTCCAAGTACGCTCGCTACAGCTTCCGCCTCCATCGGATTATTCTGGGTACAACAAGATATTTGTTTCAATTCTCTTGGATGCTCCTTGCCATGCTACTTTACCTTCCCGGAGTTGTTTCTATAGTCTCCATCATGACTTCCTGGTGACTTATTCCGTATTGCCTTCCTTAGTTGGACAAATGCCTTGAACATTGACTTACTACAGTTGCAGGATGCTTTGCCTCTTGTCAAGTTGCCAGCTCTTCTGCCATGGTCTCTTCACTGCAATCCCTTCCATCCTTGATCGACAGGATCTGTCAACCCACAGCACCATTCCACTCTTCTAAGTCTGCCTTAAAACTACAGTACTACTCTGCCCTACACTGACTCAGGATATGTCACCATTCTGATACCAATAAACAATTTGTTCCTCACTTGGGGGTTTACCTACTTTTACTTCATACCTGCCTCGCCCAGCTCGGTGCCTGGAGATTCACATATTCCACTATACACCTACATGCTGCTGTGTCAGCCAGCCAGGAGCTCCCTTACTATGGACTCACATCTGAATGCTTTGACATCCATCATCTATTCTGTGGATGCATTTGCCCTGCCGCTTTCTCCATATGGAATTGCTACTGCCACTCTCTTCCCAGGACACTTACTAGAGCTTCTCCCGAAGACCTTCACTACCCTGAATTCTGCTCTAAGGCTTCTCGGATCCTGCGACTACATTACTTCATTTAACCAGCTTCTTCAGTTCTCACCATCTAGGATTCTTCACTCTACTACTCAGGATTCCTCAGACTGTTCTTCACCAATCACTTCTAGCTGGGTATCATTCTAGTTTGAATTGTATATCTCAGCTTCATCATGCAAACATCTGGATCTCCGTGAGTCTGAGTTCCCTTTGCTAGTTCCATTCTCATAGCCTTACCGCTCCTGCTGGTGGATCGGCTATGCATCTCACCTAGGGACTACCTACCTCACTCTATTCCTACCAGCAGACCTACATAGGTCTGGCTGCGCTTTCTCATTACCAGGAACTAGCTGCCTATCTACTTACCTCACCAGCTGTCGGTTAAGCTGTGCATCACCAAGGGGCTAGTTGCCACATTCTATTCCATCTCACCTGCCTACTGTACTTGATGTGTTACTCACTACTTTATCTTAAGTTATGTACTCCGCTTGCTCATACTTATTTTGGGCTTGCCCTGTCATACTTCATGAATGCTTCCTAAACTCGCACCAGTGCTTCAGATTTGTTACCCTCAATGCTTGTCATGATTCCAGCCCAGCTGTACAGCCATTGCCTTCTATCTCATCACTTAAGTATATTTCTACCCTACTGTATTTTACTGGAACTAGAATCATCAGTCAGTAGTCTAGTTACAAGCCTTCTACCATTCCACGTCACGCATAAGCCCTCTATTAGCAGAAACCTGGATCTCTTGCGAAGCTATCCTCACTTGTTGGAGCATTTCATCACCTGCAGTTAGTCACTTCAAATTTTATCAGCCATGGATTCCACTCAACTTCATTCCGGCCTGATCATGGATTCTCGAACTTGGAGTTTACTACTCGGATGCTTGCTCTATTCAACTGACATGTTACGATTCCATCCGTCTTCAGTCTCTATGGATTGGGTTAATCAAATTTGGGGTTTGGACTAGCCGATTAAAATATTTAGGATTACTGTTCTTTAGTATGCCCAGAAGGATGGGCGGGTCAGTAGCCATGGGTCCTCAGAGGGTCCCCCCAAGGGGGGGGTTTCCTCTCCTGCGTGCTACTGGTCATACTCTCTGGAGTTGAAGGAGGTGATCATCTACTACTCATTTCTTGAAGGATCTTCCTACTTGACTCCTTCATCAGTCAGATACGGAACAATTGTTGATATCATATTCTTTTGAGGGTCTCATAATACTGGTCTAAACTTCCTCCCTACTGGTGAGATACAGAGAAAGGCCAAAACCATCAAATAATAACAAACAATTCTCAGTTCAGGCATCTAAGCACGCTGCTCATACTAACCAATTCATACGTACTTTAATCACTGACTCGATCATGTTCATGCTGAAGTACCTAAGCACAAATCATTCCATACTACTAGTATCTGGTAACCATTGTCTACTTACCAGCTGGCCTCTGTATCCTACAACTATCTACATCATCCAGCTACAGTATGTAACATAAGCACTGAGCTATGAACCACACATAATTAATAAATTCCTTTCCATGGTTAAAGTAAACAGTTCTTCTGAGAGTAACTTTTGCTGTTACTCATTACTCAAGATGAAAGTCACATTCCCTGTAGGAGAAACCAGTCTTTGAAAATCAGTAGTTTTCATTCACAGCATCCTTATACAAATACATAAGCTGACAAATTCATATGGTTACAGCACTCAATTAATTTTATTATTTTGGAATAGCTCAGTGTGTCCTGTAAGTACTTTTATGTGGTTGTTTGTTCTAGCCAGGATCAGTCATCCTTTGAAGCATCTACTTCTTGATCCTTTGTGCATGCTGTCCTTTTCTCATTCATAACTTTGGTAATGTTCATTATTTTCACTTGAAACTTTAAACATAGCCATTTTTTCACAGCACCTTAGAACGGTGATAGGTGTCATTTTTCATGGTGGCCAAAACATGTTTTTACACTTATAGTGTGAAATGACATTTCAGACAATAGTCTACAAATGCCACACATATTTTAATGGGAGAGGGGGAGTTATAAAATGACTATGTTGAACATTTGTGGAAAAATTTAAAAGAAGAATTATTATGAAATGTTGTGTGCAGGACCAGCCTTTGGCACAGTGGGTAGTGCTCTGTGATTCTGTGCAAGTCAGTTGAGTTTGGGTATAAGCTAAATGAGCCAGATGGATGGGCTGAGGCTGGGGGGATGTCACTGGCATGCAGCACCACCCCCAGCCTGGGAAGGGAAGGTGCAGGGGTGAGCACAAATGTACAAGTACTATGTAGGGAAGAGAACTCTTCTCTTGGCATAGGGCCCTGCACCTCTGCACCTGTGACTGCCACCTTTTGTTGGGGGATCTGCCCCCATCAGCCCTGAAATGGGGGACTCTGCCCCCGCACCCCCCCAGACTGAAGGATTCTCACTCTGGGGGGGTGGATCATGGAGAAAGTTAAAATATGTAGGGCCATGTAATACTGTTTCCACAGCCCCATGTCAAAGAAACAAAGTCCTGAGTGCACAAAAATGTTGGAGACCAGGAGTAAAACCCTAGTCCCCACTGCTGCTGACTAAGCTGCTCTATGCCCTAGCCCTCCACACCACAGGAGCAGCTCAGCCAGCCTCTTGGATCCTGGTGCTCTTCTTTGTGGTGAGCACCATGGACAGCGACCTGGGGAGTGCTTACTGAAAGCACTATAGATCCACTGTCACTGTCTGTGCTAGTGCTACATGAGCTAGCGCTATCTAGACTGGCGCGCTTCATATAGAGCAATTCTAACTGGGTACCCCTGTGACTTCCAGAAGGACTGGCACTTCAGATGATTGATGGACTGTTTGCCCTAAGCATCTTTATGTGTTGTTTCTGCAGCCCATCAGACAGCCCCACAATTCTTTTTGTCAAATATTTTTATGCTGTCTGCTGCAGGTGGGGTAGTACCCGACTCAGTCCACTGCTACACTGCCAGAATCCCCAGACAGCCACCTCAGACCAGTCCCATAGCTTACCCCCTCTGGCAGGGCTCCCGAGGAAGAGACTGAGACCAACCAAGAGTGGCTCAAGACTGCTGCAGTGTCATTCAGCATAGGGGTCAGAGATGTCACAAAGCATTGCCACACAGGGTTTTCTTGTGTCAGTGTTCCCCCAAAGGTGTGGATGTGCAATGATGTCAGCACAAGGGCATGCATGATCCCATGCATGCCCCATAGACATCCACTACTGCCTTCATCCCTCTGTACATGGTCCCTGGCTGGTAGTGCATCCAATTTCCACTGGATGTCACCCAATGTCCAGGCTTCATGAACCCTTCCCCCCCAGAGGTGAAGATCTATGCCCATAAACCTCCTCCTGGTTGACCTTCTGACTTACCAGGCTCACTCCCGAACCCAGGTCATCAGCTCCACAAGCGGTAGCACTGTCTACTGTTGCATCAGTGGGCTGGACACATCCATGAATTCCTGACATCCATTGCCACATGGAAGCACAGGGTCCACAGGGCCCTTCTCTTCTGTAGGCAGACACACTCCTTCCTTGGTGCAGGCCCAGAAGGCCTTGTGTGTCTGCATCTGTTCACACAGGTCCCTTTGGGACCTGCATAAATGAGGATATGATTCTGCTTTCTCAAAAAGAAAGGAAATTCATTGCAAAAATCTGAGCAAATGCACCAGTTAGTGCTCAACTTAATGCCATACCATACAGTGAAGAGAAATCTTTTCTTGAAGCTGAGCAGTTCTGGCTGCCAAAACCTCATGAGAGGTAGACAGCCCTATTAACTAATTATTTTTATCTTTTATTTATTTATTTAACACCACAAAATTGACCTTTGAGCTATTAGCTCTTTTACAAAGGTTCCACATCAGAAGGCAATACAACATTTACAGCAGTTACAATGGTACAATTCACATAGACAGAAATATAGGTATCTAACATAGGAATACTAGCTGGACAAGAAACTAGCTTTGTACTTGATTACAAGCAGTCACAACTAACAAGTTTGAGAGGTATAACCAGATGCCTTGGGAACAGGCATTGTCGCAAGTTTCAGGTTCTAAATTCCTTAAAATATTTGCAGATAAAGAGATTAGGGAGAGGGATGCGTGGGAGGGGGATCAACAGACACAGTCTGGGAGATGAACTGGAAAAATTGGAGCTAGGAAAGCAACAGATGATAGATGAAGTAAAGTGGAGGTGACTATGAGGTAAGGGCAGGATTGGGTGGTGAGACAGTATTGAGGAAGAGAGGAAATGAGGGGGTAGGAGCAGGTTGAGAGTCACAGGGATGGGAATGAATTAATGAGAATGCACAAAGAGGGGCTGGGAGGAACAAGGTAGGAGTGAGGGCTAATCTGCAGTGGATTAAAATCCTATCGGGCGAAGTTAGGGAGTGTGATTTCCCACAGTGGAGTACTTATGTGGATGGAGAGTGCCTTACTGAGGTGTTTAAGTACCTTATGCATGCCTGCATTCACAGGTTCTAATTTTGATTAGGGATTGCTTCAGCTCATGCTCAAAGGTAGAGAAGCTCTTTGTATTGTTTACTCTGACTGGGAGCTCATTTAGCCAGAGGGGAGCCCTGTAGGCAAATGAGCGCTGGCTGGGGGATGTCCTCATGAAGGGGACACATAGGGTACCTCTAACCGTGCCCCTTGTGTTATGCTGTGGGTGAGCCAGTAGGATGATGTGTTGGATGCAGTGGGGGTGCAAGACCTAGTTGGGCTTTTTTGTCTAATAGGCAAGTCTGTAATTTTGCCCTGTCTCTGAGTGTGAACCAGTTAGTTTGTTCATACAAGGTGCACATGTGGGTAAGTTTATCTGCCCCAAGGGCTGGTCTACATGCTTTGTTGAGTGCCATAGCCACCAGTTTTAGGGCAGTTTCTGAGGCAGCACCATACACTACCAGATCATAGTCAATTATTGATAGGATAGAGCTGGTGATGAACAGGCAAAGGGCTGTGAGACTAAGGTATTGATGGTGTCTATATAAAAACCCCAAGCCTGATATTGACTACTTTTACTACCTGTTCAATGTGCCCCGGGAAGTCTATTATGACCCCTAGGTATTTGATACAGTCTACCTGCTCTATTATAAATTATAAATCACTGGAGTTAGCTAGAGTGATTTACTAGATTCGAGTCCTTTATTTTAATTTTAATAATTCAATATAACCCATCCTCACTCCAGCTCTGAAGTGAAATGGATCACTCCTAACATTCCTGCATGAGAGAACACTATATGCATGATAAGTAGTACAGTTGCTCTGTGTGCTTTTTAGCTGAAAGGGTAAGACCATCAAAAAATGGAGGGTGATGAGTACCAATGCCCATAGTCTAGGTTACAAGCTCCCTGAACTGGTGGCCTTGATGGAAGAGGGATGCCTGGATATTGTGGCAGTCACAGAAACATGGTACACAGAGAATCATGACTGGGATGTCAAAATACCAGGGTACACAATCTACAGGAGGGACAGGGAGGGTAGAAGAGGAGGAGGAGTAGCTTTCTGGGTAAGGGAAGTGATCAAAGCAATGGAACTAAAGGGTAAACAGGGAGGAAAGGAGGCACTGTGAGTCACCCTGGAGACTAGAAATGGCACCACAATCTGCACAGGGGTTGTATATAGATCCTCCATCTCAGGGGAGGAAATGGACAAGAAAATGATAGAAGGCATCCTAAGGATGTCAGAGAAAGGAGAGATTTTGCTGATTGGGGACCTGAATATGCCAGATGTTAACTGGAGCACCTTTGCTGCAGCCACATCCAAGAGCAGGGCCATTCTCGATGCCCTACAGGGGGAATGCCTCAGACAGCTAGTGCTGGAACCCATCCAGGAGGGAGCCATCTTAGACCTGGTACTCTCAAATGGGGATGGAGAGAGGATCTCAGATCTAGAAGTAGGTAGCCATCTGGGAACAAGTGACCACCAAACAATGTGGTTCATGATAAACTCAGCTGTAGAGTCAAGCCATACAAAAATGAAGGCACTGGACTTCAGGAGGGCTGATTTTGTCAAAATGAGAGAGTGCCTCAGAAAAGCACTAGCAAACAGGCAAGAGGGAGGGGTGGAGCAACAATGGGGAAACATCGTAACTGCCCTCACAGAGGAAACAAGACTTTGTGTGAAGCAAATAAATCAAAATGAAAGAAAAAAAGCACTATGGTTCTCAAAAAAGGTGGCGGGGAAGGTTAGGAAGAAAAGGATAGCATTCAGGAAGTATAAGGAAACACAGAAGGATCAGGACAGAGAACTATATCAGTTAAAGCAGAAGGAGGCAGAGAAGGCAATCAGAATAGCAAAGATCCAAACCCAGGAAAAGATAGCTAACTCAGTTAAGAAAGGGGATAAAACCTTTTATGGGTACATTAGGGAGTGAAGAAAGACAAAGGGAGGGATACTGAGGCTGAATGAAGAGGGGGGTTGGTGGGAAGAGAGGGACAGTGAAAAAGCAGGGATACTGAACAAATACTTCTGCTCAGTATTCACAAAGGAAGGGGGGGGTGGTACCTAATCCAGTCAATAGAAGCACTCTGGATGGGGGTCGATCTCAGTCGTTTCACAGAAGAAAGGGTTCTGAAAGAACTCCTAAAACTGAAAGTGGACAAAGCAATGGGGCCTGATGGGATTCACCCCAGAATTCTAAAAGAACTAAGGGGAGAACTAGTAACACCACCGACTACCATTTTTAACAAATCATAGCAAGATGGTGTGGTACCTGAGGACTGGAGGAGGGTGAATGTGATTTCTCTTCACAAAAGTGGGAGCAAGCCAGAGGCAGGAAACTACAGACCTGTCAGTTTGACCTCAGTGTTAGGGAAAATGATGGAATCACCTTTGAAGGAAAGAATTATTAAGTACCTAGAGGCCAGAGGGCACAGGACCCAAGGCAGCATAGATTCACAGTGGGAAGGTCATGTCAGATGGATCTAATTGATTTCTTTGACTGGGTGACCAAAGTAGCAGACCGGGGGGGGGGGGCTGTGGACATGGCCTACCTAGACTTTAGCAAGGCATTTGACACAGTCCCACACAAAAGATTAATAAACAAATTAGCCAGACTAGGAGTGGGTCCCAGGGTGGTAGCCTGGGTAAAACACTGGCTGGACAACAGGATGCAGAGGGTAGTAGTAAACGAAGTCCACAGTGAGGAAAGAGGGTTACTAGTGGGGTACTGCAGGATTCAGTACTGGGACCGGTCCTCTTTAATATCTTTATAAGTGACATTGCAGTGAGACTAGAAGGAAAAACATGTTTCTTCGCTGACAACACAAAGATCTGTAACAGGGCTGATACACAGGGTGGGGTGGAAAGGATGAGACGGGACTTGGCAAGGTTGGCAGAATGGTCCAATATATGGCAGCTTAGATTCAATGCAAAGAAGTACAAAGTAATCCACCTGGGAAACAAAAACCCAAGGGAAGAGTACACAATGGGGGTGAGATACTGACAACAACAAAAATGGAAAGGGACATGGGGATAGTTATATCAGATGACCTAAAGGTGGGCAAGCAATGTGAAAAGGCAGTAAGGAGGGCTGGGGGGATATTGGGATGCATAGGGAGAGGCATCACCAGTAGAAAACAGGAAGTTGTTATCCTTCTGTACAGACAGTTGGTGAGACTCCACCTGGAGTACTGAGTGCAGTTCTGGAGACCCTATCTCCACAAAGACATAGACAGGGTAGAGGCTGTCCAGAGGAAGGCAACCAAAATGGTGCAGTATCTGCACCAGAAGACATATGACATATGAAAAGAGTCTAAAAGAGCTTAATATGTATACCCTTGAGGAAAGGAGGGAGAGAGGGGACATGATAGAAACTTTCAAGTACCTCAAGGGAATCAACAAAGTCCAAGAGGGTAGCATCTTTCAGAAAAAGAGATGTGCAAGAACAAGGGGGCACAATTTGAAGGTGGGGGGCAGCTCAGAGGTAGTGCGAGGAAATATTTTTTCATGGAGAGGGTTGTGGACACATAGAACAGCCTTCCTGAGGAGGTCGTGGAGTCAAAAACAGTGGGGGACTTCAAGAATGCATGAGACAGACATAAGGTAGTTCTAGTGGGGGGTAGTAGGAAGTAGGCTGTTGGTTAACTAGGATCTGCAGCTTATCCATTAGGTAGGAAAATGGGCAGACTAGGTGGGCCAAGTGGTCCTTATCTGCCATCAAATCAAATTCTATGTAAGTGATTTACAATGTAATTTCCTGTGAGGCAGCACCCTGTAAGTTCAGCTTTCAAATGAATCCCATTGGTGGTAGCACTACTCCATCTCCAAATCACATATACTGTACTTCATCCCAGTCCAGATGCCATTCACCTGAAGGCCTAAAGACCCAGCAACTCTTGATCTTTATTCCACCATATGACATGTGACAACTGTCTGCCCTTTCTAAATGTTTGGAACCACTTTGGGGGGGGGGGGTGTACATCTCCCTGTGCTTTGAATGTGCCATCACATACTACCAAATTTGTCTGAGGGTGTAGTATGCCAAATAAACACTGATACTGAAATAATTGGTCTCCATTTCATCTTTGAAAGTAGGCACTGGCACTCAGCTGAGCCAATGATGACAGCCAGGCTGCAGACAAACTGTAAAAAGTCAGTTTAGTGATATGCACCGCAGAGGGTCTGATCATTCATAGAGCCTCATCCCTTCACTGTCAGATAAAAGGGACCCCTTGGTATAACTTACACCTTGCCCTGGAAAAAATCATCGATCCCACCCACATGGATCTGGGGTTACACTCACTTGTACAGAACATAATTCACCATTGTTTAGATTTTACTTTAATATAATGACTCTACTTTGCGCTGTACTTGGATCCCTTTTTAGTAGGAATGGTCAAAGCACCCTCACTAAATGTTGTCTAGTCTTTCTGGTGAAGTAAGAAAATGTCACACATTTTGTGTAGTCTGCATCATGAAGCAGAGGAGATGGGTCTTTGCATAGTCTCGCAATGGTGAAGTCCATTATGCTTCATAAAGTGCAAACCAGGGAGCAGGTCACATGACAAATTTACCATGCAAAAGGAAAGTCACATAATACACTGCAACAGGATTTCACCATGTGACCCCATACACAGTGTGCAGTTCTACAGTGCTGGAAGAAGGAGCAGGAGATGTTCTCTTCCGGTTGTGAAGAAAATCAGTATAAAGAGTTGGACATCAACAGTCCTGTTGTGCAGCTGAGGTAGTGCAAATGCTTTGCAAATTTTTGTATGATAGTAAAATAAATATTTCCATTTCTGTAGGGCTGAGGCAGCAGTAGCCCTATTAGCAGCTTAGGGGTGCCTTTTTCTTTTTAAAATAACATTATTATAGAAAAATAAATGTGTGTCATTTGTGTAGGCATTGTGCTGTGACAGCAACAGCCCAGTTGTGCAGCTGAGGCAGCACCCATTTTTATGTTGTCTCGCGCTTGGCCGCCAACATCTTGCGCTATTAGCAGATTTGGAGGCGCGGTCACTGTTGGGCGAATGCAGGGCACGCATCAATAAGTGTGTCCCTCATTCCCCAATCAGCTAGCAGCAGGCGCTGACCTCACGCATCCCTAATGTGGCCACCACAACAAAGAAAAGGTCCACTGCAATGAGAGTGAAGCTCTCATGCAGTGGACCATAACACGCCTCCCAACATGCAGGCAACATGGCAGCAGTGACTGCCACCACCTGTCACAATGCCGATGGGGGAGCCCACTTTCGGTCAGCAGACCCCCTTCCATTTAAAATGTATGCTGAGGGGGTGTGCAATCCACCTCGGCATCATGGCCTCTAATAGTCTTTCTTTGTCAGACGGGGCCCAAATCCCATTGGTTTTAATCCCTGTTCATTTTGCCAATGGGGGAGCCCACTCCCCATCGGCATAATGTCAGCCCCCCACTTTTGTTGTGTGCTGATGGGGGAAGCCCACTCCCCGTCGGCATAATGCACCCCCCATTTGTTATGTGCCGAGGGGTGTGCCCAATCCCCCTTGGCTCTTGCCCCCTCGCTTTCATTGTGTGCCAATGGGGGTGCCCAATCCCCCATCAACTACAGAATCCCCCCCAAAAAAACACTTAGGTGGCATGCTGGGACCCCAACCCAGCGTGACAAATCCCCTGAAAAAGGAAAACTGTCTCGCAATATTTGTATTTTTTTTAATTTTAACCCTGTGAAAGAAGAAAATGGTCCCTCGCGGTCTCCCTGCCCCCTCCCACAACCCACACCTATCCACTGTGCACCCTGCCTCAACACAACCCCCTCATCCCATACTTACCTCCGGAGTCCGGCGCGACGATCTTCGGTGGATCGGGAACATGTCTGCACTCTTCAAAGCTGACCGCGATCTGAGGAAATGCCGGTAAGCTGTATAATGGCATAAATAGGGTTTTTACAACTTTGGTGCATGTCTCGGCCATTTTGTGGAATTTGTGCACCAAATTTTCAATATGGGGTTATTGGAAGCCCTCCTCATGAATTCAGTCACTGTCATGGCATTATTCTGTCCCAAAAGGTGATTTTGTGGTCACTGTGTGGAATTACCTTTTGGGACTGAGTAACGAAAAGACAGTGCCACTGTTCATGAGGTTTTTTTTTCAAAAAACCTATGTTGCAAATTTGAAGAAAATCCAAAAAATGGCTGTTTTATGAGCGTCCGATGCGCTTTTTCCACGCATGCCCGTAACTTCATGTATTTGTAATATTTTCACTCCAGATTTTCAAAATTGGCATTTTGCCACACCTCCTTATGAACAGTACAGCTGTCATTTTACATATCCTGGCTGAAATGTGTTTTCACACGTCCAGCACAGAATAGCATGGTCGCTGTGCAAAATCAGTTTTCGGGACAGTTTAAGAAAATGACGGTGACACTGTTCATGAGCAGAGGTCCTAAAATGCCCATCTTGAAAATTTGGTGCTGAAAGTCCATAAAATGACTGTGTTACAAGCGTGAGTTGCGCTGTTTCCATGCACCCTTGTAACTTCGCAAATTTGCAATATTTTCATGCTAGATTTTCAGCACTGGCATTTTTTCACACCTCCTTATCAACAGTACAGCTGTCATTTTTCACAGCCTGCCCAAAATGTGTTTCTGCACCTGTGGCGCACAATGTCGTGTTCACTGTGGGAAATCAACTTTTGGGACCGATTAACAAAATCACAGCACCACTGTTCATGAGGTGAGGTTCCAAAATTCCTATGTTGAAAATGTGGCTGAAGAACTCCCCAAAATAACTGGGTTACGGACATGTGTTGCACAGTTTCTATGCATGCTCATGACCACCAATTTTTCATGTTTTCACTCCAGATTTTCAGTGTTGACATTTTTTTACACCTCCTCATGAACAATACACATGTCATTTTCCACATCCTGCCCAAAATGTGTTTTCATCCCTGTGTCGCCAAATGGCATAGCTGTTGTGCAAAACCACCTTTCAGCTGACAAACTGATATTGCCGCTTTTCATGAGGTGGGCTCACAAACAGCCCATGTTGAAAATCTGGAGTGAAAATACTAACACACGCCTATGGTGTTAAGGTTTCCAACTGTAACACCCTACCCTGTAGAGACTGACAGGCATCAGGGATGTGACTTGGCATCATCAGCAGTATTGCTCATGCCATTCCACCCTCACCCCCACCCTACAGCCAGTGACAGGCATCGGGGTGTGCCTTGCACTGTTCGGCCACAAAGTTCACCCCATTCTCTTATACTGCACCCACCTCAGTGTATTTTCTTATGGAATGGGGTAAGCATAATGCCCATAGACCCCAAAGCACACCATCACACTTGTCAGTGTCTACAGGGTAGGGTGAGGTACAATGGCATGAATGTTATAGCAGATGACCCAAAGGCACACCCCAATGCCTGTTGGTCTCTATAGGGTGGGGTAGGGTTGGTGTCACTTCAGTACTTCACTGCTATTTCTTTTATGCATCTCTAACTCCACCACTACCAATGCCAATGACAGCGAGACAACATTCGGCATTGACAAATGCTTGTTTTTATCACCCATTCAATGTGGATGGTGGTAGTGATGAAGGGTTGAGGAAAAGGTAAAGAGGTGGCAATGGACAGGGTAGGGGACCTGGCATCAGGATGAGGATAAGGAAATGAACAGATTATCAACAGATGCTGTATGTAACAGCACTCACAGTTAAGTAATGCAAAGCTTACTTTATTACTATGATTGCAAATTAGGGAGGCAGGAAGTGTTAACTTCAGCCTACCACCATGGTAGTTCCAATAATTAAAGAGGGGAGGCAGGAGAGGATGTGATTGTTAAGGATAAGTGGAGGGGATGATGTGTCTTCAGAGACAAGTGAAGATGAAATAGAGGAAACTGAGGGTGATGACAATGTAACTGATGCTCTCTGGGAACCTATGTCTAAAAAACGTCTGAAGAAGTGCAGTCATCTATAGCAGACCATGCTGCTCAGCACAGATATAAATATACAAACAGTGTAAAGGTACTGACACAGTGAGCAAACCCAGTTAGTCCAAGACATTGAAAAATTACACAGCAGTCACACTACCAAAGAAAGTAGCTGAGGAGCCACAATCACCATTCCGGCCAAAAAAGAGAAGCCGACAGTCATCCAAATCCTTTGTTTGGGACTATTTCATTATTGATTCTGCAGATGACAGTAAGGAAATATGCCAGCTATACCCAGTACATGTCAGCTGTGGTAAAAAGGAATCACATGTTGGCACTGGTGAGCAAAACACCCGCCATAAACACAATCATCAGTCAATTTTGGAAAAACACTAAAGCAGAGCTAATAAAAGTTTTGTTCCTGAAGAACCTCTTGTTTGTAGCACACTGGCAGTAAGGGTAGAGGAAGAAATGGAGGAGGAACCTGATAAGAAAGCCACCACCAGTACTACAAGCATTTCTTTGAAATCAAAGGAAAAATCAGCTCCTTTTTTCAAAAAATTAGTCTTATGTGGATGGTGGTACTTGCTCAACCAGCACCTTGATTTTTCTGTACACATTAACAACATCTACAAAATACTCCACCCTATGCTCCCTCTACCGTAATTGGGGTTGTATCCTGTTGATGGCCCAATGAGCCATTGTACAGAAAATGATTCTACAAATTATTGACTACAGAGATGTGGTCTACAGTGCCACCCCCAAGTCTGCCCTGACCACACTGGACCCCTTTTCCATTACTTCTGTCATTTTGCCCTTGACTGTCCCTACTTCACCCATCACTGCACTCTCTACCAGTTCCTAGGTCTACCTTCCCTTCAGGACTGGAGAACATCTCACTGTGCACGCTTCCCCGCCAAGTTCTGGTCCCAGTCCTTGCCCTCCTAACTCTCATCGGTCCTTTCTGCCCATTCCTCCCCAACGTATGAGCACAGGTAAAATGACACTCAACTCCTAAAAATTCCCCACAGGACCACCTCTTCTGACCAGGCAGCCTTCAGCTGCCACATGCCCAAGCTCCAGAACTCCCTCTCTCCAAGAATTCAACACACCCCTGCCTCTCTGCACCTCAATGATCTCCTTTCAGCGCACTTCATCCCCACCTGTTAATGCGGCTAACCCATCCGCAGCCCCTGGGCTAGTTTACCCCATCCTGGTTTTGTCCTGGGCCACTATCTGCATGATTTCTTACTGAAGCACTTGTCCCAAGCCTCAACAGTTCTCTATTAATGCATATTCATAACAGATAGCAGTGCCTTACTATAGACCATGCAAGAATCCACAGATAGAAAGTTTTTACCTTATTAGACACATGGTATTAACGTGGCCACCTAGCCTTTCTAGGAGGAGGGGGAGATGCATTCCATAGGTGATGGCAGTACTCTATATTGCTTCAGTCAAAAGTCACCACAAAATACATCAGTAGTGTGCTTGGCATAACTAGGTGTGGGAGTGATTCGGTTCATATGAACCTTTTTGCCATGGCAGTAGAGAAACTTTCCCACCCCACCTCTAGAATGTTTAACTTTTCTCTGTGCTACTAACAGTTCCCTGTGAAGTGAAAATCTGCACTTGTTACATCAGTTCTCAAAAGTGGTGACCACACTAGGTTTACCAGTTACAGACCCATTTCCATTTTTATCCTCTGTCCAAGGCCCTTGTGAGAATAGCCTCTGACAAACTTGTCACATACCTCAAAAAATACAGTGTCCAGTGTGTAAAGCAGAATGCCTTCTGAAAGCTACAGGGCATCAACACAGCGCTGATGGAATACATCAACTATGTTCATGAGGCCCTTGACAATGGTGACCTCATCAGAGTGAAATATATCTATCTTACTAATGCCTTTGACCTGGTCACCCATAAGCTCCTACTTAAACTCCTTGGACTGAGTTTGTCACAGAACACAGTTGACTGGTTTTACAGCTATCTTACCAACTGCTCCCAGCGTGTAAAGATAGATAAATCTTTGACACTAGGGAAGTAACTATTGGTGTCCTCCAGGGCCCCATCTTGGGCCCACTCCTATTTGGCCTCTTCATTAATTAACTGCCTGATGCCTGTCAGGCACCCAATGTACTCATCTCTACAGATAATGCTGTAGTATATTCCAAAACCCTGACCTTAATAGCCTCACCGCTGCTCTTCAAAGTAACTTCATATCATGAAAAAGCTGGTTCTCCAATAACAAACTGGTCCTCAGTTACTAGTAGACAAAGACCATGCTCTTCTCAAGTCTCCCACTGAGGAACGTTCCAACTTTTGTCATTTGAAATAGCAAGGGACAAAACCTTGAACAGGTGGAGATCGTCAAATACCTTGGATGACACTTATCTTTTCCCCCATGTTGACAATCTAGTAGCCATCGTTAACAGAAGACTGGGTGCCCTATATCATAACTAGAACAATCTCACTGGAGATGCTAGATGCCTTATTGTAGGCAGCTCCATTCTGTCACTTATAAATTATGGTCTCTCTGTCTGTGCAGCTGCCTGTGACACAATGCTAAACAGAGTAAAGCTGATCTGTAATAAGGCATGCCGCTTTGTACTTGGTGCAGATAACCTCACTCATGGTTGTACCCTTTACTTACTCACTAACTGGCAGTACCCCATGAAATGAGTGAAGGCATTTGAGTGAAGGCAGAAGAGCGCATGTCATTTGAGCAAGTTGCCATTAGGAGCGACTGTAATTTCAGTGATTAATTTCAATGACTGCAACTTGTGTGACTTGTATTTAGATGTTATGTCAGTGATTAGTATGGTTTCTGAGTTAGTTAATTATAATAAGGGGGTGCGAGGGGGGCCAAAATATATTGTTGAATACTTTTGTTGTGTGAGATAGTGAGGAGTTCTTTTGTTCTGTCCTTAGTGAATGCATGTTGCTGGGTGGGTTGGGATTCTGGTCATGTCATGGTGTAGTGGGCAGAGTAGGGTGTTAGGTATGAAGAGTGTTGTTGTAGTTGCGTGTGGTGTTCTGCAGTGGGTTTGAATCTAGGAGTGTCTACTAGTGTGTAGTACTGTTGTAGGTTTATAGGAGGTGTCTGTTGTTGAGATAATGGATTTATGCTATGAGATTTTTTTTTATTTTGGTGGGGTTTTGTCAGGTGTTGGTAATTTAGCCTGTGGTATTTTGCTGCATTCGCTATTTTGATGTTCTTGATTTTTGGTATGCTCAGTATTTGCTCTCGATCATTTGCATTCGCTGTTATGGTAGACAATCTTATTTTTTTGCTGTTTTGACATGGAACCCTAACTGGCTATCTTTACCCATCAAAATAAAGCTCCAGACTTGTCTGCAAGTTGAAAAGGCACTCCTGGACCTAACACCCACTGCTTTAACAAATTGTTTTGTGCTGTCTCCAATCAATGTAACACCAGGAATATGGCCGGGAATGCCTTTAAGACTCCTTTCTGGTGTAATCCACTGGTCAAGCAGTTGTTTGCTATTGGGGCACTGACTGGTTAAATGAACAGCCTGATAAACTTATTGAATCTCTTCAAGATTTATAACTTTAAGAGATCTTTGTGGTCTGTCCTTGCAGTCCATTGCAACTGTAACTGTTAAACTGTTTTATTTGGTTTCTCTCTGTACATATTCTGTGACTTTCTGTGCAATGATCTGTATGGATTTTTTCAAATCTGTGTCTAACTGACCTGGCTTAAGTGCTTTGAGCCTGACTTGACTGCATTTCCTCTGGAACTGTTTATTGTACATGCAATGTTTTTTGTGACTTTGTTTTTGATATGGAACCTTTGTAAATGGGCACCTGTGCTCAAAGGTATTTTCCAAAGTTTTCAACAAATAATTAAATAAATGTTTGCAAAACAAGAAGGAACACTTGATAACAAAGGTGTATGCACAGCTTCTGTATCTGCCATTTTGCTGCACTTACATCTTCATTACCTAATGTTTCTCTTAGATTATTTATCACACTGTAGTTATCAGTGAAAGACAATACTTTTATGGGCCTAATATAGAGTACTTGAATTTTGGGCAACAGTTACAACTTGATTTATCAGAATGCACTGTCTCTTTACATAGCTAATATTCAAACAGTGGATAATTCACAGTACAATACTCAATGCTGAAAACATAGAAACATAGAAACTCAGAAACATAGACTTTGACAGCAGATAAGGACTGCTTGGCCCACCCAGTCTACCCATTTCCCTACCTATTGGATAAGCTGCAGATCCTAGTTAACCAATAACCTACTTCCTCCTACCCCCCTGTAGAATTGCCTTATGTCTGTCCCCTGCATTCTTGAATTCCCCCACTTTTTTGGCCCCATGACCCCCTCAGAAAGGCTGTTCCATGTGTCCACCACCCTCTCCATGAATAAATACTTCCTCATGTTGCCCCTGAGCTGTCCCACCTCTATCTTCAAATTGTGCCCCCTTGTTCTTGTGCATCTCTTTTTCTGAAAGTTGCTACACTCTTGGACTTTGTAGATTCCCTTGAGGTACTTGAAAGTTTCTATCATGTGCCCCCTCTCCCTCCTTTCCTTGAAGGTATACATATTAAGCTCCTTTAGTTTCTCTTCATATGGCTTCTGGTGCAGATCCTGCACCATTTTAGTTGCCCTCCTCTGGACTGCCTCCATCCTGTCTATGTCCTTGTAGAGATGGGGTCTCCAGAACTGCACGCAGTACTCCAGATGGGGTCTCACCAACTGTCTGTACAGAGGGATAACAACTTCCTGTTTTCTACTGGTGATGCCTCTCCCTATGCTTCCCAGTAACCCCCAGCCCTCCTTACTGCCTTCTCACGTTGCTTGCCTACCTTAAGGTCGTCTGCCATGACTACCCTAGGTCCCTTTCCATTTTTGTTGTTGTTAGTACCTGCCCCCCCATTGTGTATTCTTCCCCTTGGTTATTGTTTCACAGGTGCACTTCTTTGCATTGACTCTAAGCTGCCATACGTTTGACCATTCCTCCAACCTTGCCAAGTTCCTTCTCATCCTTTTCACACACACACACCCACCCCGTGTATCAACCCTGTTGCAGATCTTTGTGTCATCTGCAAAGAGGCATACTTTTCTTTCCAGTCTCTCTGCAATGTCACCTATAAAGACATTGAAGAGGACTGGTCCCAGTACTGAACCCTGCAGTACCCCGCTAGTAACCCCCACTTTCTTCGGAGTGGGCTCCATTTACTATTACCCTCTGTGTCCTGTTGTCCAGCCAATTTTTTACACAGGCTTCCACCCTGGGACCCACTCCCAGGCTGGCTAACTTGTTTATTAATCATTTGTGTTGGACTGTGTTAAATGCCTTGCTAAAGTCTAGGTAGGCCATGTCCACAGCCCCTTCCTGGTCTACTACTTTGGCCCCTCCCTGGTCTACTACCCGGTACATGTGACAATCTCACAAGGAGAATGTCACAGGTCAAAACCACGTAACAGCTACAGCGTGAGTTGAAACAGCTACAGGGTACACAATGCCACACAACAGACATAGCATGTGACCCTGTAGTTGTTTTGGGGACACAGGGTAAGAGCTCTGCCAGAAGGGGGGGGGTCTGCTGAATAGCTGCTATGGCTTAGGAAGTAGAGTCATCTGTGTTACAGGACAATGGAGTGGCTGTGGTTCTATTCCCGGTCCCAGGTAAGGTAAATAATTATATTTTTTTATTATCTTGTGATGCCCCACACCTGAGTTTCACCCTCACCCAAAGTTGCCGTCCCCCCCAACTGGAGGAGGTTATATTAGTAAGAGGGGTGCAGAAAAGAAGGATTTATGTGTTTTTAGTTGTGGTCACTGTTTAGACAGCATGGTATAGCACTGCACTGTTTTGACATGCAGCATTATGACCCTGTGCCTACTTTGGTCACCCAGTCAAAGAAATCCATTAGATTCATCTGACATAACCTTCCCACTGTGAATCTATGCTGCCTTGGGTCCTGTGCCCCTCTGGCCTCTAGGTACTCAGCAATTCTTTCTTTCAGAAGTGATTCCATCATTTTCCCTACCACGGAGGTCAAACTAACAGGTCTGTAGTTTCATACCTCTGCCTTGCTCCCACTTTTGTGAAGAGAAATCACATCTGCCCTCCTCCAGTCCTCAGGTACCATACTATCCTCCCATGATTTGTTAAAAAGGGTAGTCAGTGGTGTCACTAGTTCTCCCCTTAGTTCTTTTAGAATTCTGAAGTGAATCCCATCAGGCCCCATTACTTTGTCCTCCTTCAGTTTTAGGAGTTCTTTCAGGATCCTTTCTTCTGTGAATGGACTAATATCGCCCCCCCCCCATCCAGAGTGCTTCTATTGTTTCGTTTAGGTACCCCCCTCCTCTTCTTTCTTCTTTTGTGAATACTGAGCTGAAGTATTCATTCAGTATCCTGCTTTTCACTGTCACCCTCTGCCCACCCCCTTTTTAAGCCTCACTATCCCTCCCTTGGTTTTTCTTCACTCCCTAATGTACCTATAAAAGGTTTTATCCCCCTTCTTAACTGAGTTGGCTATCTTTTCCTCCGTTTTGGCCTTTGCTATTCTGACTGCCTTCCCGCTTCCTTCTACTTTAACTGGTACAGTTCTCTGTCCTGATCCTTCTGTGTTTCCTTACACTTCCTGAATGCTATCTTTTTCCACCCACTGTAACCTTCCCCACCTCCTCTTTTGAGAGCCATAGTGTTTTTTTCCTTCATTTAGTTTTGTTTATTTGCTTCATACAAAGGTTTGTTGCCTCTGTGATGGCAGTTCTGATTTTTCCCTATTTTTCCTCCACCCCTCCTTCTTGCCCATTTGCTAGTGCTTTTCTGAGGTAGTATTCTCAAATTATTGGGGTGCTCTGTCTGGTTCCCATGCCCCAGTTTGGTCCCCATGTCTTTTGTCAGTATATTCAAAAATAATTTACTTGTTTGGTGCAGAAAGATGGAGCTGGATTTTCAAAGGGGGGCACAGGGCTTGTCTCAAACCCTGTGCCACAGCACTTCATTCCCACAGGTACACCATTCCTGTGGCAAGTGCACCTGATTTTCAAAGCCTGGGCACTGTTGCGACAGTTTTCCTGCTTTATGGCAGCTTGTGACAAATTTCAGGTGCAAGCTCTGCAACAACAGTCCCCAATACTGACACAAGCTAGGCCACAATAAGATGGCCTAATTTGCGTCAGTTGCCACATGGGATGGAAAAATCCCATTAGATTGCCACAAGTGCAGTGTGCCATATCTTTGGTGCACCCACGGCTTGCAGCAATCTCATCCATCTGAAAATCTGTCCCATGGTGCTTTGACTTTTAACTCTTCTGCACACTGGCCTGCCTTTCATGAGAAGTTTTGGAAACATTGGTGTCCTACCCCATTGTTTGCTATACCTACCATTCTGCCATGAAAAATAAACATGTCAGACAGGCATACAGTTTGGCAATGAAAAAGGGAGACACACAAGTCACAGTTGTTAAATAGATTTCTTTATTTTTGGCATGCAACATACCTGTGCAAGAACGAAACATTTTCAGCAGGCAAAAAGTGCCCTTCCCCAGTGCTTTGAAGTGTACAGACTGCTTCCTCAGGGGCAGGGCTTGATGGTTGCCAGGTACAGTTTATTGGAGATTAGAAGGTCACACTTCTAAGGGTGGCCAAGCAAATTGGCAGTAAAATATAATGCAAAAGTAGGAGGAAGTGTCATGGCTGAAATCAAAATATGATGTTGTAATACACATCAAAATGAGACTGCATTATAGCAGAATAAATCCAAAAAATAATTAACTGATTGATACATGGAGATAATAATAGCCAGTGGAAAAACACCCACCATAGGAGTCTATCATAAAGACTGAAGTTGGTCAAATAAATAAGAACGAGATGTTAATTAAAGTGAGAGGTTATGGAAAGTTATGGCGGTCAAGTGACCGCTCATGCTGGATATGCATAAAATAAGAAATGTAAAAAAATAAGAGCTGTACTAGGAAACTGCAGAATGTGTAAGCATTAAGCCGTGACAGGGTGTAACTTACTGTTCCTGAACCTCATGCCCAAGTGTATTGTGAGACATGAGGAGCTTGTGCCTAGTGCTTTCAACCACCTGGAAGTGAGGTTTAGGAATTGTAACCCACACCCTGGAGTGGCTTATTGCACTTGTAAAATGGGTGCACTGAAAAATAAATAAATAAACGTAATAAGCAGTTATGGTTCACAAAATAAAAGAACTAATTAAAATGTCTTTCTATGTATTAAAAGTGCCAAATAGTGCCTTCTCTTTTGTGTGCAGCAGGTGCTGTTTTGTATGTCTGCCACTAAGTGGTACTGCATTCCATAATGATGATAGTACTTTTGTTCAGGCAGGCATTGATTTGAAGATGTGCTGTGCCCTGTTTGCTGGAAAAAGTGCAAAGTAGTGTGGTTACTATTCCTGAATTTCATGACTTCTCCTTCTCCACCAATTAGGAAGTAGAACTTTCTTTACCCACTATCTATATTACATTATCCTAGAGAGGAGAAGAAAAGCAATGCCAGCTGGCAAAAATGTACCTTGATGCTTTTTATTTATTTACATTGTGTTCAGAAAACTTTTGCGCTCAATAGCCCTTTTTCAAAGGTGTCCAAGCATGTTACCAATTTAAAAAAAAAGAAAAATTCCAAGTTAAAACTGGCCCACAGTTGATAAAAAGTGGTTAACATCCCTAGTTCATCAGGCTCAACTCCCACATGTTCCTAAGTTTCAATTAATACATATGTTTTGAAAGCACTGGCAGCCTACCTCATGGGCTACAGCATATTCTGTACACCTTTTCTTAAACTTCTTTATTCAGCCATATACAGACCAGATCAGTAGTTTATCACTGTACATAAGTTTCATGAGAAATGACAGACTGTAAAAAACAGTCTTACATAGAGACATTCCATCCTATACATATCTGATCATGCAGAAATTACCCCAGAGCTCTTGTAATAGTTAATGCAGGTCTGAATAAAACTTGTTATATTTCAACCTTTTGTCATTCTATTCTTTCTCCTTTGTCTCAGGTGGTGGGCGCAGGACTTGGTGGAAGTGCCCGCAACGGATCTCCAGCACTTGGAACATAGCTGCTGCTTCAGCCGCTGTTCCATTTCCTACTGACCACCTCTGAACTCTCAGGTGGTGGGCACAGGACTTGGTGGAAGTGCCCGCAACGGATCTCCAGCACTTGGAACATAGCTGCTGCTTCAGCCGCTGTTCCATTTCCTACTGACCACCACTGAACTCTCAGGTGGTGGGTGCAAGACTGGGCAGAAGCACCCGTAACGGATCTCCAGCACCTGGAACGTGGCTGCTGCTTCAGCTGCTGTCCCCTCTTCTACTGACTATCACTGAACTCTCAGGTATGGCTTACCTAGCAGCCTTTACCTCCACTAATCCATTACTATCTTCCAAGCCCTGATTGGAAAGCTCTTGGGTCCTCCTGTCCCTTATTGGCTGATACCTTGCACCACTAAAGCCTGCAGTTCTCTGCCTTTAGAATTGAGCTTTCGACTGGGCTTACCCCATCCCTGCTTCCCCATTTGAATGTTTAATTGTAACTGCTCTGCCTTGCTTCTCTGTGCCTTTTCTATCCCTGGTTTTGAACTGCTGTTAATGTAAAACTGCATATTCTCCCCTGAATTTGAAAGATTATTAATGTAAAACTGCAAATGTATTGTTGGAACTGTTTTACAATTGTATGTTAGAGCTGTACTGTTTTTTTTAAATAAGTGACTACAGCCTTTTGGTAAAGTTTTTTCCTGCTCTGATAGCTTTTTCATCACCTCTGCAGTTCTCATTCCTTCTATCCCCCCCCCAGCTTGCTTCCTGCGGCCCTCTCAACTTTCTCACTCTATCTACTTCTTTCTCCAAATCTCATGCTGTTTCACTGTATCCTTTCTCAGACTGCTTCCTCCCTCGATCTCTATCCCTTATCTAACCCACTCTTCTTTCCCATTTCCTCTTTCTCGCAGGTGGTGGGCGCAGGACTGGGTGGAAGCATCCGCAATGCATCTCCAGCACCTGGGACATGGTTGCTGCTTCTGCCACTGTCCCCTCTCCTACTGACCACTGCTGAACTCTCAGGTATGACTTATCTAGCATCCTTCACCTCTGCTAATCCATTACTGTCTTCCACGCCCTGATTGGAAAGCTCTTGGGTCTCGCTGCCCCTTATTAGCTGATACCTCTAGCTACTAAAGACTGCAGCTCCCTGCCTTCAGAATCGAGCTTTCAGCTGGAATTACCCCATCCCTGCTTCCCCATTTGAATTTTTAATTGTAACCGCTCTGCCCTGCTTCTCTGTGCCTTTTCTATCCCTGATTTTGAACAGCTGTTAATGTAAAACTGCATATTCTCCCCCTGAATTTGAAAGGTTATTAATGTAAAACTGCAAATGTATTGTTGGAACTGTTTTACAACTGTATATTACAGCTGTTCTGTTTGGGTTTTTTTTTGGCTAGTTTCCCATTAGCAGATTATAAAGATCTGCCACCACAGTAATGTTAGCTCTTTTGCAGCATAACTGAATTAAGATCATCTTTAACTGTGAACTATAAGCTCCCCTCATTCGCTCTCTAGCCTACCCTTGTCAATACTTCAAGCTGCTATATATCTGATTACATTCCTTCTTAGTGCCCAAAGCTATTGCTTTCACTGCCTCTTCTTTTTCACTGCTTGGGTTCATACCTTGGAAATCTAATTCTAAAGACAGCAACACTACAGCTGTGGCATTCTATCCCTTCAAGTTTCCTATGTCCTTTTATCTACTTGTACTTCTCCCTTGCCCTAACAACTGCATCTCCTGTAGGCATACACACTATACTCCTGCTGACCTAGGTGTGCTTTTTCTTTGTTCCCTTGCTGGGTTTGAACCCCTGATCTTCCACTCTGGAGGCTTACACTCTATCCACTATGCCACTGGAGCAGCCACTTTATCTGCGTACCTTTTCAATCCTTCTACCTTTCCTATCCCCTCTTGTCTAACGCCACCCCCCAATTCTTCGACTGTCTAGTTACCTGTCACTAAACTTGTGCTCCAATATGTGGTGAGCTATGCTACCACTGCTGGCAGCCTCGCTGCTAGGCTCCTTACTCCTTGTAGATTTGGGTGCTTCCATACTGCCATAGAACAGAAGTTCCTGTCCTACTTTACCCCTTCATTCACCCCTGATGTTCCTCCCCGTACCACAGTCAGGTGGGCGGGTACCCTCCCATGGGCCTCACCTTTTTTGCATTTCTTTCCAAACAGGATGCCTGCCATCTTGGCATCCTCCTTTTCTCTACTACTATCCCCCTTCCACATTTTCCCAAAGCATATCACCTGCTCTTCTCTTTGCTTCTACTAGCAGTAGACATTGAGACCAATCATGGCCCCCCTTGTGCCTCCATTGATCACTCAAATCCTACATGGAACTCCTCCTTTGATCTGAAGTTTGCACACAGCAATCTCTGCAGCCTGTCTTCCAAATTCATTGACCTTGAACCCTGGGTCACTCTATACAGGCCACATGTGCTAGGCATCTCCAAAACATGGCTAAAATCCCATCTCGCTGATTCTGCCTACTATCTACCAGGATTCTCCCTGTTGAGGCATCACAGGCCTGGTAAGAAAAGGTGTGGTGGGGTGGCTCTTTACATCCATGATCCATTCTCTGCTACCCCCGTCCTCTGCTCCGACCCTAGCTCACCCAGTGAGTGGCTCCTAGTGGAACTGAACATAGGTGCAGCAAAAAAGATGTATGTGGGTTGCTGCTATAAACCCCCTCCAGGATGCCGCAGTGGGCTCAGGGAGGGTGAGGAGGGTGGAACAGAGGAACACCCAGTCAATTGTTCCACTCCACAATACACCATTCTGGGGGAGCATAGCTCCCCTATGGATGCACCCGCAGAGAAGACTGATGACAACTGTCACAAGGGAGGCCCACAGGAAGGAGGCAGAGGACACCGCAGGGAAAGGAAGCAGCTCCTGGTGGGGGACTCAATTATTAGGGGTATAGAACTGGGGGAGCTGGGAAAACTGAAGTAAGGTGCCTGTCTGGTGCCATGGCTTGGAGGGACAGGAAGCATCCTCAGGATCACGAGAACAGCTGCAAGGGATTCTGAGCTGGACGTAATTGTCCACCTAGGGACAAATGACTTGGCTCATCATGAGATTAGAGCAGTGCAGGGGACATTGCAGAGTTGGGGAGGGACCTATGACAAGTAGCACACACAGTATCCTTCTCAGAGGTGCTGCCTGTCAAAAGCATGGGGGAGGCGAGGGTAATTGGCACCATGCAGTTTAATGAATGGTTGAAAAAATGGTGCGGAGCACAGGGGTTTGGCTTCATTGGGGACTGGGGTTCCACCTGGAGGGACACCAGCCTATACTGGCAGGATGGTCTGCATCTGTCCAGGAAGGGACAAGTCTTTTGAGCAATCGGTTTAAATGCTTCATTTGCAAGCTTTTAAACTAGTCAAAGGGGAGGCACTGACAAGCAGCAGGAAAATCCCAGCCTCTCCCTACAAAACAGGGTACTAAATGAGAAAAAGACCGAGTAGAACGGTCAGTGGGGGATGCTGCAACAGAAGGTAAAGCCATCAAAAAATGGAGAGCAATGAGTACCAATGCCCGTAGTCTGGGTAACAAGCTTCCTGAATTAGTGGCCTTGATGGAGGAGGAACATCTGGATATCGTGGCAGTCACAGAAACATGGTACACACAAAATCATGACTGGGACATAAACATACCAGGATACACTATCTACAGGAGGGACAGGGAGGGTAAAAGAGGAGGAGGAGTAGTTCTTTACATAAGGGAAGGAATAAAAGCAACAGAACAAAAGGGTAAACAGGGAGGAAGAAGCACTGTAGAGTAGATTTGGAGACAGGCAATAGCACCACAATACGCTGGGGTTGTATACAGACCCCCTTCCTCAGGGGAGGAAATGGACAGGGAAATGATAGAAAGTATACTTAGAATGGCAGAAAAGGGAGATATTGCTGATGGGTGATCTGAATATGCCAGATGTTAACTGGAGTGCAGTTGCAGCTGCCACTTCAAGAGTGCAGTTATTCTAGATGCCCTACAGGGGGCATGCCTTAGACAACTAGTACTGGAGCCCACTCGAGAGGGAGCAATATTAGACTTGATTCTCTCAAATGGAGATGGAGAGAGGATCACAAATGTAAAGTGGGTAGCCATCTGGGAACTAGAGACCATCGAACAGTATGGTTCACAATAAACACAGCAATAGAGTCAAGCCACACAAAGACAAAAGTACTGGACTTTAGGAGGGCTGACTTTGCCAAAATGGGTGAGTGCCTAAGGAATGCACTAGCAAATGGGCAGGAAGGAGGGGTGGAAGAACAATGGGGAATAATAAAAACTGCCATCACAGAGGTAACGAGCCTTTGTGTGAAGCAAATAAACAAAACAAGACAATGTAAGAAACCACTATGGTTCTCAAAGGAAGTGGCAGTGAAGGTTCAAGAGAAAAAGAAAGCATTCAGGAAGTACAAGGAATCGCAGAAGGAGTAGGACAGAGAACTGTATCAGTTAAAGCAAAAGGAGGCTGGGAAGGCAGTCAGAACAGCAAAGGCCCAAATCGAGGAAAAGATAGCCAACTCAGTTAAGAAGGGGGATAAAACCTTTTATAGGTACATCAGGGAGCAAAGGAAGACCAAGGAGGGATAGTGAGGCTTAATAAAGGGAGGGAGGTGGGCAGAGGAGACTGTGAAAAGGCAGAGATACTAAACAAATATTTTGCTCAGTATTTACAAATGAAGAGGGGAGGTACATAAAACAAACAGTAGTAACACTCTGGATACAGAAGTTGATACCAGCCCATTTACAGAAGAAAGGGTTCTGAAAGAACTCTTAAAACTGAAGGTGGACAAAGCAATGGGGCCTGATGGATTCATCCCAGAATTTAAAAGAGCTAAGGGTAGAACTAGTGACACCACTGACTACCCTTTTTAACAAATCATGGGAGGATGGGTGGTACCCGAGGACTGGAGGAGGGCAGATGTGATTCCCCTTCACAAAAGTGGGAGCAAGGCAGAAGCAGGAAACTACAGACCTGTTAGTTTAACCTCAGTGATAGGGAAAATGATGGAATCACTTCTGAAGGAAAGAATTGTCGAGTATCTAGAGGTCAGAGGGGCACAGGACCCTAGGCAGCATGGATTCATAGCAGGAAGGTCATGCCAGACAAATCTGATAGATTTCTTTGACTGGGTGACCAAAGTAGTAGATCAGGGAGGCTGTGACATGGCCTACCTAGACTTTAGCAAGGCATTTGACACAGTCCCACACAAAAGATTAATATACAAGTTAGCCAGCCTGGGAGTGGGTCCCAAGATGACAGCCTGGGTAAAGAATTGGCTGGAGAATAGGACACAGAGAGTAATAGTAAATGGAGTCCACTCAGAAGAAAGGAGGGTTACTAGTGGGGTACCCTGAGGTTCAGTATAGGACGGTCCTCTTCAATGTCTTTATAGCGACATTGCAGAAGGACTGGAAGGAAAAATGTCTCTTTGCAGATAACACTAAGATCTGCAACAGAGTTGATGCACAGGGTGGGTGGAAAGGATAAGAAGGGACTTGGCAAGGTTAGAGGAATGGTCAAATGTATGGCAGCTTAGATTCAATGCTAAGAAGTGCAAGGTAATGCACCTGGGAAACAAAAACCCAGGGGAAGAGTACACAATGGGGGGTGAGATACTAACAACAACAAAAATGGAAAGGGACCTGGGGGTAGTCATATCAGATGACCTAAAGTGGGCAAGCAATGTGAGAGGGCAGCAAGGAGGGTGGGATACTGGGATGCACAGGGAGAGGCATCACCAGTAGAAAACAGGAAGTTATTATCCCTCTGTACAGACAGCTGGTGAGACCCCATCTGGAGTACTGTGTGCAGTTCTGGAGACCCAATCTCCAAGAAGACATAGACAGGATGAAAGCTATCCAGAGGAGGGCACTAAAATGGTGCAGGGTCTGCACCGGAAGACATATGAAAGAGACTTAAGGAGCTTAATATGTATACCTCGAGGAAAGGAGGGAGAGGGGGACATGATAGAAACTTTCAAGTACCTCAAGGAATCAACAAAGTCCAAGAGGGTAGCATCTTTCAAAAAAGAGGTGTGCAAGAACAAGAGGCACAATTTGAAGATAGAGGGGGCGGCTCAGAGGTAATTTAAGAATGTTTTTCACAGAGAGGAGTTGTGGATGCATGGAACGGCCTTCTGGAGGAGGTTGTGGAGTCAAAATCAGTGGTGGAATTCAAGCATGCATGGGACAGTCATAAGGCAATTCTGGGGGGTGGGGGTAAGAAGAAGTAGGCTGCTGGTTAACTAGGATCTGCAGCTTATCCAGTAGGTAGGGAAATGGGCAGACTGGGTGGGCCAAGCGGTCCTTATCTACTGTCAAATTCTATGTTTCTATGCCCAGCAGGTCTCACCATCCACCTTGAAGGCATGGGAAGCCTCTCCCCTGCTAGGGACACCATCCTCCTTAGGGAATTCAACCTGGACTGGCTTAGTGCCCAGGAACCTGACTACTCTAATCAACTCAAGCTCCATAACCTAGTCCAAATTATCACCATCCCCACAAGGCACAACCCTAGTACCCAAAGCCATACACTTCTTGACTGGGTAATCACTAATAGAGAGGGCAGGGTGCTCCTATCGGGAACTCTGTCTGATGCTATTAGTGATCACTCCCCAAATTACCTGATCTGGGCCTCTAATATCAAGTGTCCACCCCTAAACTACTCTCCTTCTGTAATTTCAATCACCCAGACAGCCCCTTCCTCCTTAATGATGTTTGAACGATAAACTGCTCAGCCTTCTACACCCTCTTTGACGTGTCTGAGGCTGAGAGTTTCTTCACAACCGTACTCCTCCATCTCCAGAATCAACATTTCCCCCTGACTACTCACTGAGTTAGGGGTGGCTGTATGTGCTGGATTACTAAAGACCTCCTGGACAAGATGAGGATAGGGATAGACTATGATCAGCCTATAAAAAAGCCCCCTTCCCTGCCCGATGGAACGATTACTGGTGGCTACAAAACCTTTGGAAACAGTCAGCCCTTTCCAAAAAGCGTGCCTTCTTTCAGGGCAAACAAAGGTTCAGTCTTGGTGACCCCCATCTTTTCTGGGGTGAGGTGGGCTCATTACTCAACACACGCACTCATAACCCCATTATTCACCTTGACACCCCCTCTGGACTTCTGGCCAACCCCATTGCTGTGACTGAGGCCTTCAATAAAAAATTCACAGACCTGTCTTCCCTTCTTAGCAAGCTGCCACCCCTGGTGACCACTGGTCTCTCTGATTACCCCCACCCATACCCCCTCAAACTCCTCCCCTCTTTCTACTTCTGGACCATCACCCTCAGGGACACTGTCAAACTGCTGAAGAGCCTGCCTAGCCAGGGCAGCCCAGGCAGCAATGGTCTTTTCCCTGATATGCCTAAACTTATATCACCTGCCATCCCAAAACCATTCACCTTCCTCTTTAACCTGACATTGACTACCTCTTCAGTGCCCAGCACTTGGAAGCATGTCAGGGTGATCCCAATTTTTAAGACTGGTGACGCATTATCCCCAGATAACTATCAACTTATATCCTTGCTCCCCCACCTTAGTAAACTCCAAGAAATGATTGTCCACCGACAAATGTCTGACTATATTGACACACACAACTTATTGTCCAGACAGCAACATGGCTTCTGTAAACATCACTCCGCCATATCTCCCTTGCCCTGTTTATCAATCATATTCTTAAAACCATGGACCTTGGAAGAGCAACGGGTGCCATCTTTGTTGACCTGTCTAAAGTTTTCGACCTGGTCAGCCACACCCTGTTGATCTCCTCCCTCCACCCTCCACACCCTTGGCTGCTCTACTGAGACCACACAGTGGTTCCAAAGTCACCTTTCAGATAGATCTCAGTCAGCATGTGTAGGACCTTCTACCTCCCCTGCCCTCCCAGTTGCTACCGGTGTACCCCAGGGCTCCATCCTGGGCCCAGTCCATTCTCCCTGTTTAGGCAAGGCAAGGCAAGGCAAAATTTATTTAAAAGATGCCCAATCTCGGAGGCTCTGGGTGCCATACAGATTTATAAAACAACATTTAGAAACACAAACAAAAAAACACAAAAAACTCCTATACAAAAATAAAAATAAATAACTCCAATAAAATCTCAAACTCTATAATAAATTCTGATCTAAACATCAAAAGCTTGGGAAAAAAGGAGTGTCTTCAAATGGGCCTTAAAAATATCCACAGTGGGGGCTTCCCTGACCTGAGCTGGCAGTGAATTCCACAGAACAGGAGCCGCAACACTAAAGGCTCTATCGCCAGCTGATTTAAGCCTAGTTCTGAGAATGGTCAGGAAGCCACCACTAGAAGATCGAAGAGGGCAGGTAGAGAGGACAGGTATCAGAAGATCCAACAGGTAACCAGGGCCCTGCCCGTGTAGGGCCTTATAGGTGAGAAGACCCACCTTAAAGAGGATTCTCCACCTGACTGGCAGCCAGTGCAATTCGCACAATACTGGTGTAATATGGCAGAATTTTTGCTGCCCAGTCAATAACCTGGTGGCTGCGTTTTGCACCAGCTGCAGTCTATGGAAAGAGCCGCCTGTGACCTCGAGATAGAGCGCATTACAGTAGTCTAGCCTTGATATGACTAAGGCATGTATCAAGGTAGGGAGGTCCAGAGGCGGAACAAGGGGCTTAATCCTGGCAATATTTCTGAGATGGAAAAAAACAGGTACGAACCATGGAGGATATTTGAGCCTCCACGGTTAAGTTCCTGTCCAGAGTCACTCTAAGATTTTGCACCCAAGAGGAGGCCTTCAATGACATAGCTCCAAGAACAAGTCCAGTTTCTGAGTCAGAGGCCATCCTATCACGAACTCTGTTAGACTCCACTACCAATACCTCCATCTTGTCAGGGTTCAGTCGCAACCAGCTGGAGGCCATCCAGCCGTTAATCTCGGCCAGACAGATATTAAGCACCTCCACTGTGTTGGATGTTCCTGGGGCAAAGGACAGATATAGCTGAGTATCATCGGCATAACAGTGAAAACTCAGACCATACTTCCTAATGATCCCTCCCAGGGGCAGCATGTACACTGCGAACAACACTGGAGCCAGTACCGATCCCTGAGAGCCTCCACAAGAAAGGAGACTGGGTGTAGATGAAGAATTTCCCATCATAATCCGTTGCCTCCTGTTGGTAAGAAAGGACTCAAACCAGTTGATGACAATACCGGTGAGTCCACATAACTCCCTAAGGTGGACAAGCAACACACAATGGTCCACAGTGTCAAATGCTGAAGAGAGATCAAGGAGAACAAGAATTGTCCTGTCCCCCCGATCTCTAGCCTCGAGGAGATCATGCTGCACCCAAACAAGCGCAGTTTCTGTGCTATGTCTAGCCCAAAATGCTGACTGAAAGGGTTCATACAACTCGTGAGTCATGAGGTGCTCTTCTAACTGAAACGTTACCACCTTCTCCACCACCTTCCCCAAAAATGGAAGGTTGGATATAGGATGGTAATTTGCCTTGATCTCCGGGTCCAAAGATGATTTCTTTAAAGGGGTCTCACCAGATCCTCCTTCAAGGCATCCGGAAAGACCCCCTCAGAAAGGGAACACCGTACAATCGTGGCAAACACCGGACCAACAGAGTCAACGCATCTCATTAAGAAATGCGTTGGCACCTGGTCCAGTTCACAAAAGGTATGCTTCAAGTTGACTGCCACCTCAATGACCTCACTAACCTCCACTGGTCTAAACTCCCCCCAACTAGGCAGAGTGCACTCAGAACACATAAGGTGACCACTGTCAGCTATAACATTGCTGGCTGAAGAAGCCACCCGCCGGATCGAGGACACCCTGTCCGAGAAAAACCGAGTTAACTCCTCACAATCTGTATTAGAAAAAACCCTCCCTGGCTGCAGACAAGCAGGATGGAGAAGCCTATCTACAGCCCGGAAGAGTAAAGTCGGTCGGTTTTTCCCGGCAGCAATTTCCCTGGACAGGAACACTGCCTTCTTACGGTTGATTGCCTCCTGGTACGCACCACAGTGCATACGCAGGACCAGTTTGTCCGCCTCCAGGCAGGACCTCCTCCGGCAATGCTCTAATCTCTGACCCATCTTCTTCATCTTCCTGAGATCCCCATCAAACCACGGGGACCTCAGTTATGAAGTTCTGGGTCATACACGGACAGGTGCGAGGGAGTTGATGATGTCAGATAACACCCTATTATAGGTGTCAACCCCAGCATCAACACCTCCGATGCATGCAGCACCCACACTAGACAATTTAGCTGCCACCAGAAAACCCTCAGGGGTCAAACCCCATAAAGGACGACAGCTAATCATCTCAGAAGGGGAAGGGCTTATGGCGGGAGCCCCAAGCATGAACTGCACCGTGCAATGATTGGACCAAAGTACTCGATCAATCCTGAGATCACTGATCTCAAGCCCCAGTGAGAACACCAGGTCCAACATGTGGCTATCCTGATGAGTTGATGCAGTAACAGCCTGCATCAATCCTAAGGAGGACATAATCTGCAAGAAATCGTAACTGCATCTTTGATTCCCATCGTCGACCCAAACATTGAAATCCCTCAGAAAAACACATCTGGGGGGATCCCAATGTTTTGCCGGTGATGAATTCAGTGATCTCCTGCAGGAAGTTCCCCATCGGCCCAGAAGGGCGATAGATGAGGAAGATCCTGCAGCCCACGCCGAGTCCTCCATGAATAGCCACACATTCAAAGGAACCTGGAGTTCCCACTGGGTGCACGGTGAAGGTCAGGCTGGATCTAAAACAAATAGCTACACTGCCATCCCTGCGTTCCACTCTGGGGCAGTGCACCACGGTATACCCAGGAGGGACTGCAGCCTCAAAAATAGGGCCCCGCATCATCTCCCACCCAGGTCTCCATGATGCAAGCCAGACTGACCGAAGAAATCAAGGCAGCAATAATTGCCATCTTATTTCTAATCAATCTGGCATTGCAAAGCACTGCCATCAGGGGACTGGAGGGTGGTGCAGCCCCTCGGGTTACCTGACCACTCGGTCTAGTGGACTCCCTGGGGATGGGCACCAACCACATCTGGCCTCTCCCAGATGCCTGTCATAATCCAGGGTGACTTCTGAACCTAACAACCTCTATCTTACCATCGCCCACACATGGGTCGCCCCACTGTCCACAATCCGCATGACCCCCACCAATCCCCACTTCCCAACAGCATCTGGCAGTAGTGTCTGACACTGGAAGGGGGACAGGAGGACATAAATTATGTAGCAGAGAGCTCCCATAGATAATCCTAACCCCCTTAAATCCTCCCATATAATCCCTACACATCCCAAGCTATAAATACAATAATTAACTATCAGAATATAATCAAACACAATTAAATAATATCTAAAATATCTACCTGGCCTGCTCAAGCAACAAGACTAGTACAGTTAGTTAACATTTAAAAAACAGGACAAAACTGCTTCGCAATAATGCTCCCCAGCTAGGCTATTCCTTATCTCAGTAATATTTTAAACAGTAAAATGCAAACTATTTATCTTTAGCACTGTTTAGAGGCACACAAAAGAAGAACCTGCCCTTTTTCATTCTTCATTTACTGGGAGATTTTTCAATACCGAGTGGCGCTCGTGCCACTCACACACTCATGCTACGCTAGCATTTGCGAGCGGTGCTTCAATTTAAGGGAAACAACTGTCCCCACCCCTCCAGCTCACAAGTCTTGGCTCCCCCCTACTCACACCTCAAACCAATTGAAATCAGCAGGGACCCACTGCACAGCCTCTCACGCCGTGCAGGTCCTGCTGTTGGGAGGGCAATTCGGGCTTTAGCGCCCACGAGCAGGGGAGCACAAATTCGTTGCCTCCGACGTTCTTACACACATCTAGCCGCTTACGAATGACGTTGCAGTTCAAAGCAGGCAAAAATCCAGCACTCAGGACTCTCTCCCCTCTGACTGTCTCTCCTGTGATGCTCTATTCTTTTTTTTGCACTTGACTGGCTCCCACAGCTTTTGAAAGAGGCCTCGTACCTCATCCTACTCTGTCTGCCAGCCTGGGCTATTCAAACTGCCCCTACCCCTGATTCATTATGCTCAGAGGCCGGGGATGTAAATGATTTTTTTCCCCATTTTCTCCATTTTCTCCCCTGAACCCCAAGGATGCTGGCATGAAGGATGTGTGTCCAGGCAGACAACGTGCTGATGCACACCATTGCCAAGCTCCCAGAGTGTTCTCCCTCACAGCTTCCACCAATTACTTCCACCATTTGGGAACATCGGGTACACAAAGCACCCCCAGTAACCCATTCCTGGAGGAGGAGGAAAGCATCCATTGAGAAGCTCAATCCTCCATCCCCCCCGCTGGCCCCCAACATCCCTGAGTCTGTTCCCGAACCCGGGTCACCGGCGTAGTGCGAGGCGTGGCGTCCAGCACCTCAACCCTCACTGCCACCAGGCCCTTTGATGCTCTATTCTATGCAGATGACCTTGTCCTCTTCACTAGTGACAAGGCTCTTGAGAATATATCCTAGGTTTTATCTGATAACTACTCTTCAGTGCACACCTGGTTCCATTCACATCGCCTAATTGTCAATGCTAAAAATACTAAATCCATGCTATTTGGATCCAAACCCTTCCTATCTAACGTCGCCAAGGCTGGGTCCACCCTCTCAGTAGTCTCACCAGACAACACTGTACTTGAAAATGTACTAACTTTCAAATATCTAGGAGTTATCCTGAATCCATCCCTCTCCTTTTCCAATCATATCTCCTCTGTTATCCACCGTATTAACCAGAAACTTGGTGTGGCCTATTGGATAATGCTACTCCTGACCAGGGAATCCCGTAAAGCCATTGCCTAAGGCAACCTGCTACCCTTGATTAACTACTCCTCCCCTATTTACTCACACACATCCTCAACCTTGTATGCGTGCCTCGGCTCCATGTACAACCACATATGTCGATTCACTCTCCTGGCACCATATTCCACTCATCACTGCCACCTCTACCAGACTCTTGGCTGGCTCCCACTACACTGCAGATTTGATTACGGGCTTGACTGCCTCCTGGACACTGCCATCAGGCATGAAGCCTCCCCTCATATGTCTCTCCTCAAGACCAGAACTCCCTCGAGGTGTTTGCAAGCATTCTCTGCCCCCCCAAGATATCCCAAAAGTCTCCTTGGCTATGGGTAGCAGAGCGTTATCTGTAGCTGCTCCCACTCTGTGGAACAGAATCCCCATGCCCATCCACTCTCTGGACATCCATGCCACTTTTAAGACACATCTCAAATCCTGGCTGCTTGATGAGGCCACATGCCGTTGCTAACTTGGATAACACCCCCCAACACACATACACACACACACACACACACACACACACACACACACACACACTCACCTTTGTGACCTTTCCCTCTTGGGCTTCTTTTTTAATTTTATTTTATTTATTGATTCTAGGAATAAACATTTGAGCTAGAAGCTCATTTACAAAGGTTCCGTATTGGACAAGACAAGTAAATCTTGGACAAAGTGAATACATCATAACAAGACAGACAAATGTTATCAAATAGATAGGGGTATAGCAGCATATACAAAGGGAAGGTTGCAATCAATTGTAGCTACATAAAATTCAGAACAGTAACATATTGGCAGAGAGGGCAGCTATAATCTAAGGTGGTAGTGCAATTCATACATACAGGTTACAGTGTATGAGGGCAGAGAAGTTTTGGCCTCCCATGCCCTCTCTCATTTCTTTGGACTCCTTTCTTATATCTCTCACTACCTGCTTTTTGGGCTCTCTCACTTGGCTATTGCCTTGTATGTTTTTTTTTCTTGTTTGCATCGTGCATTAATTTGCACTTATCCTTTGTAAATAATTGTATAATCATTATTAGTTATCATGATGTACTGATTGTTTTTTTTCAGACTCTCATTAATTTTTTTTCCTATGTTACTTTCTTTGTTCACCAATGATGTCTGTATTCCACTTTGTTCACTAACGATGTCTGTATTTCCACATGGCTTGTACTCATTGTATTACTTGTCACTACCTCTGTAACTACCACCTCTGTGGCCTGGGTCATGCCTGAAAATGGTCCCCTGGATCAGTGCACTTATCCAGTTACCAAAGACTTAAATAAAATAAATTAAATAAATAAATGATATAAAAAAAAAAAACTGCTAATAAGTAAAAAGAAAAAGTTCAGATTGTTCTTGCTTGTTCTTTACCCTCTGTTACCCTACCTCCATATCATGTAGAGCTCCCCTTTAATAACCTTCTGCCCTCTTGGAGAGAACTGATGTCCCCTCCAGGTCTTCTATCAGATTCATAAAGGACAGCCAGTAAACATGGAATGATTCGCTTAACAGGTGGAGGTATGCAGTAATCTTTTCCATTTGGTATATTGATTTAATAATAGAGACCCAATCCGCCATCTGTGGGCAGCTTGGACTCAAGCCAACACCTTGTGATAGCCTTACAGGCTGCTGCAATTAAAATATCTGCATATGACTTTTGTCTATTTGATCTGGTTCTAGGTGGTAGTTTCCCTAGGATCATCTGTTCAGATCTTGATTCCGATGTCATGCCTACCATGGTTTTAAATTTAGGCCCTATCTAATTACAGAAAGGCCGCAGGATGAGGCAGTCCCAAAATATATGATGAGGTGTGCCCTCGTATCCATAGTTTCTCCAGCAGTGACCACTGCCTCCTTCTACATAATGGGGCAGTCCCAAAATATATGAAAAGGTGTGCCCTCATACCCATAGTTTCTCTAGTAGTGGCCACTGTATCCTTATACATAATGTTTGGTTCTGGAGGGTGTCAGAAAGTACCCGACAACCATCTTCCATCTAAATTATTTTCAGTTGTTGGAAGCTGAGGTGCAGAAAACCCTCATCCAAAATATTGTTTCAGTCTTTTTGCTCCAAGTGTATCCCAGCCTCAGTCTCCTAGGATGTCTGGCTGTGTGATGGTGCCTCACCCATCTTATCCCTGTAAAGATGTACCAGGTACTGTATGAGATATGTTTTTCGGTCACCAGCCCTAGGCCTGTAGTCTCTATATATGTCCCCAGGGGTGCTGTTCAGATAGGATCTCTTGTATCTTAGTAACCATGCTAATAAAAGAGGCCATTTGTAAATATCTGAACAGAACTACATTTCTAAGGGAACACCCCTGCCTCAGGGGGTCAAAAAGCTTTGTATATTCTGCCTGTAAAAACTGAGAAAAGTTTCATAATCCCTGTCCCTTCCATCTCTGAAATTCTGCATCCAGTTTAGGGGGATGATCTCAGCATAGTGGTCTATATGGGTTCATTTGCTTGCTGTGCCTTATTGCCCTTATTCTGTTTTGACTCACCCCCAGTCTATACACATTTGTTTAACCCAGAGATTACTAATCTGGCCAGAATACTTGCTAATGTTTGGTACATGACATAGCTTCAATGACTTCCTCCTCAGGTTGCTCCTTCTCTCAGTCTCTTACCAGACATTTTCTGAGTTAGATCTCTTATAACTGATAAAGGGCAACACCTATGCTATGTGGAAATATGCCTTCAGGTCTGGGAGGCTCAGTCCTCCCTCCAACCTAGGTCTCTGTATCTCCTGCCATTTAACCCTAGGTCACACCCTCACCCAGATATAATGGTGCAATTCTTTATTTACTTTATGACAGTCTGAATTGGGAATTTTAAGAGTCAGAATCTGAAAAGAAGTATGAATTAGGGTAGAACATTCATTCTCAGACAATCTACCTTACCCGTTAGCGATAATGGCAGAATCTCCCAAGTCACTTAACTACCCAGTACTCCCAGGTCATCCCTGAAAAGAGGCATTTGTGCCTAGTAGGCCTTACCCAGTTACCAAAGACTAAAATAAAAAAAAAAAATAAAATAAAAATTTAAGGTCAACTAGGACTTCTGGGTTATTAGTTTATCATTGTTTACTTGGTAGATATTTGCTAGCCACAGTGGGATCTGAATACCCAGATACTGGATTTGTGAAATCACCCATTTGTAAGGAAAAATGTCTTACAGTGAGTGCTGGTGCCAAAATGCAACTGATTAAACCTACCTCCATTTTTCCTTCAGTTATTTTAAAACCTGATACTCTGCCATGGTCTTTAAGAATGGAATCTAGAATCAGAAAGGTTTCCAGAGGGCTGTGGCGATACATCAGGTATTGTCCTTGTAGTATGAGAGCCTGTTGTCCTCCATCCCCCCACCATTTTACACTCCAATTCTGGGTGGGCACGCACTAAGGCCACCAGAGGTTTGATGATTAAGGCAAACAGTATCAGTGATAAAGGGCAGTGTTGGCATGTGCCCCAGCCAATCTGAGAGGCAGTGGATGCCATACCATTTACCATAACTTGGATAGATGATTGAGCATATCTCTCCTTCAGCCAATAGCAGAATTTATACCAAAACAGAACAGTTACATACGTACTGTAACAGTAGACCTTTGAGAAAATCTCTTCCCTTAGGCCACACCTTTGGAATTATACCTATGTCAGCACTAGGACCACATGGAATCTTGCTAGCCAGGGGCTGCCCATGATGATGTCATGCATCAACAACTACAGAAATGTGGGCAGCCCCATCCCTCCCCAGTTCTCCACCAGAGATTGTGCCTTGAATACTCTCTTCTTGGGGAATCAGGTGATAATACCAGTGCCTCTCACAGTAAGCGAGCTAAGGCACTGGATATAACAGCCATGAAAATTCCTAGGTCAGAATTGGGTGCCATATTCTCCTGCTATATACAGCTTATTAAAGAGGGAAGGAGGGAAGGAGGGCTTGCATGTTCTAAGGGAAGAGATTTTCTTGAAGATCTACTGTTTCGGTAAGTACATAATTGCTCTATCTTCTTCTGCTATCTCTTCCCTTAGGCCACACCTTTCAAATAAGCCCCAAGCAGTCCCAAAAGCTAACCGTGAGGTTGGTGCAGTCTGGTTCAGGACAGTTGGCCCTGTAGAACAGCAAAGCTGAAAATCTGCTCACCTATGAGAAACAATGCCCAGAATGTAATGTTTAGTAAAGGCGTAGCCAGTACTCCATGTGGCTGCAGTGCAAATGTCAGATGCAGAGACCTTTCTGAAACAAACAACAGAAGTGGCCATACCCCTGGTGGAATGACCATGAACCACACCAGGAAGTTCCTTATCATACTTCCCATAACAGAATTTAGTACAATATGCTAGCCCTTTGGTCAAGCAATGTTTTGACACAGTGGGAACTCTCTTTCCCAGGGCAAATGAAACAAAGATCTGAGAAGACATTCTGTAGTCCTTGGTGTGAGTCACATAGTATATTAGCATATTAGTGTTCTATGTATATGCAGCGTATGGAGCAATATCTCACCCTGATTGGAATGCTAAGGATAATAAACAAGAAGGCGGATAGTTTGATTTAGTGTAAACTCAGACACCACCTTTGGCAAAACTTAGGATTAGCACCCAAAGAAACTCTGTCTTTGTGGAAAATCAAATTCAGAGGCTCACATATTATAGTCTGCAACTGTGAAATCCTTTGAGCTAAAGTGATTGCAACTAAAAATAATGCTTTCTATGCACAAGCCACAACTTGTGGCTGGCTCAAACTGAGTCAAAGTAAGGTTTTCAAGAACATAATTCAGGTTCAAAGGCATGACCAGAATACGAATGGGTGGGACCATGTGCAGAATATCTCTACAAAAGGTACAGAAGACCTCCAGTTGGGTAACCATATACCCATCAACATGGTCATGGAAAGCTGATAAAGTTGTCAGTGAGGAATACTGCAGACCAGAATCTGACAGTCACAGCAAGTATTCCTACACCACATTTACCAGACAGGTGAAGGGGTCCATAAGTCTGGAAGTAGCCCACAAAGTGAAAAGCTTCCACTTCAAAGAATATGTATGTCTGGTGGTGGAAGGCTTTCTTGCCGCAACCAGCACCTCAGCTACATTTAGTGACACACCAAATCGTGCAATGGCTACATCATCAGGAACCAGGCTTGCAAGTGCAGTGATTTCAGGTCCAGGTGGACCAGAGACCCCTTGTCCTGTGACAACAGCTCCCTGCACAGAGGCAGAGGTACTGGAGGCTCCACTGTCAGTTGTTGGAGCAGTAGGTTCCATATTTTCCATGGCCATAGAGGTGCATTGAGGATGAGGGTTGCAAACTCCGCCTGCAGTTTCAGTAATACTCTCTGTATTAATGGAGTAGGAGGGAATGCATAGGTTCCACATCATAACAGCAAAAAAGAACCCAGCACCGACCCTATAAGCGAATACACAATAGCACAGCCCCAAACAACGAATACACATAACACCGAACATCAAAACAGTGACTACACATCCCCTAAAAAAAAAAACAATAAGCACACAGCTTCAGTGCTCCAAAATCTATCTCTCTACAAAAATAAGCTACTGCAATGTAGAATACATGGTCACTACAATTAGATCAATACTTGATTAATCGCCAAACCAAAACAACAACTACACAACAGTTCACTACTACAGCACAACCACAAGGAACAATCCCACTACACAGCTGAACAAACCTGGACCCAAACCCAGGACACAACACAATGCAGAACTTTGAAACGATGACCCTACCTACCTACCTAGCACCCTACTCTACCAACTATGTCATGACAGAAGGATGTTCAGCACCCAATCCAAAGGAGCGCATATTACCACACAAAGACAGGTCACACAGCAAACACTTTCACAAAAAGCACCCTCTGTCAGGTGGCTTCACCCCTGAACCCCCAACTCAGGGGCTGTGCCCCTCGAACCCCCTTAATTAATATAACTAACTCCAGGACTGCACACCTTCCACAGCCACTCAAAACCCTCCACAGTCACTCATATTAACCCTGAGCCATTTATTCACAGTTGCTATAATGATAGTCGCTATTATTGATTCACTCAAATTGAGTCACAAGGGTGTAAAGCTGGGGTTTGCACAGCGTTAACACAGTGTTTTAGATGTGCTTTAAGGGTTGTGTGATACTTAGGTGGGTTTGTGTAGCATCTTAGAAGTGTCTTAAGGGTTGGGTGCTCTGTAGATGCAGATACAGTGTTGCTATGTACTTGTTTCATTTACTGTATCTTTATGATGTTTTAATTCGAATTATGGTCCTTCAGATGATTTCTTGATCAAGAATCCCCAGTAATACTTGTGCATGTGCAGTAGGGGCAAATCCCTTTCTCTGAAGTTCCCACCTTGCAACTAATTCCCTTTGTTTCCCTATTCCTCCTCAGGCCTCTCAAGGACACCCCCCCCAAGCACTCCATTCACCAATGGAGCTAGTCGGAGCAGCAATGCGGCCAAAAAAAGGTACAGTGAGCTACATTGAGCCTGGAAAATCTCCATCCCAGGATCAGAGCTGGGACTCTTGTTGGGGGTGTTAGCCCATCAACACTTTGCATTAAGTGGCTCACCCTCATCACCAAGCGCAGTGCCTCTACCCACTATGCTACAGAGGCTTCTTACTTCCTCCCTCCTGTACGATAGTCTTATCAGTAAGGCTTCTTACCCAGTAGTGGCAACTACTCTTCCTTTCCTTCTTCTGACCTACCTCTGGCCACCAACGCAAAATGCCAACACTTGATAGCCTGCTTTATACAGCTCTCTCTGTCACCCTCCTAGTACTACTGTCTCTCCACACCCCCTTCTGCACACCACGGTCCTTCCCCCGAACCCCTCCCACCTCACTTGCTGGCTGTCCAGCCTCCTCTCCTCTCAACCATCCCTCCCCCACTTCACCCAGTCCCACCCCCCCCTCTACCTCTCCTCCTCAACCACCCTCATTGCCTATCGAGCCCTCAACCCTAGGCTCCACCCATGTGGCTCTCTAAGAAAGAAACCACTCCCAAAATGTTTAATCCCTGCTTCCTCCTTCTCCTACATGCTGGTGATGTGAAAAAAGATCATGGACCTGCCCCACCATTGCTCCACCTTCTCCCTGGCTAATGGGCTGGGCATCTGTCACATAAATGCCAGGAGCCTCCTGCCCAAATTAGATCACATCACAACCTGGATTACACAGTGCTCTCCTGACATCCTCTGTATCACTGAGACATGGCTGTCAGCTAAATCCCTGACTCCTTGGTAGCCCTTCCCAGATATTCCGTATTCCGACAGGACAGGTATAAACATGGTGGTGGTGTCGCTATATACATACTCAAATCCCTCCAAGCCTCCACAGTTCTCCAGGAGACCATCCCTAAATCTCATGAATTACTTCTATTAAAGCTGACCTTCCCCTCCTCATCCTTCCTCTTTTCAGCAAATTGTTACTTCTCTCCCAATCCCCCTCCCACATCCATAGTATCCAAGCTCGCCTGTCTCCTCTCCCACTCCTCTTCTGGTGAACTCCTGGTTCTGGGTGATTTTAATCTGAATTGGTCTGCCCTCTAGCCATGACAACCATGCAAGTAATTGAGGCCCTCAACCTCACACAATTAATATCCGACCCTACTAGGCTCAACCCCCGCTCAAACAACCACTCACTAATTGACTGGATTCAGATGACTCACCCACACAAATATTATTCATCTGGTACCCCCTCTGATGCATTCAGTGATCACTGCATTACCCACTGGCTTAGGAAGACTTGGCCCCCACCTGGCCCCCCAAATACATGTGGTTCAGGCCTTTAAGGTCCCTGAACCATAAGTCACTATTGGCTGACCTCTGCATTGTTGACTGGTCTGGTGTCTTCATCGCCTCTGATATAGACTCCACTTTGGCTACCTTCAGCTCAACCTTCCTGAATATTTGGAACTCCCTTACCCCCTCAAGAGGTTATGGTTGTGATGCAGGCACCATTCCTGGATCTCTAACCACCTGATAAAGTTATTCAAGAATTGAGACCAGGCCTGGAAAATATACAAAGACTCCTCTGCTATCTCCAATCTCCAGAAGTACAGGACCCTAAGGAATGCTTGCACTAAGGCAGTGTGCTTCACCAAATCTGATTTCTTCAAAACTCAGAGCGATGGTTGCCACTCCACCCCAACTGCTTTCTGAAAGACCCTGCATTCTTTGCTAGGTCCCTCCTCTCATTCCCCCCCAGTCTTCAGTCCCCTGATAGTGAGAGTGAAGCCACCTCCTTCATAAACCTTTACTTCACCACATGTGCACTACCCCAGGGGCACCCCCCTCTCCCCCCACTTCCACTTCCCCAGCCCTTCCCCTCCAGCACCCAGCTACATTCCCCAGCAGTCATCTCTCCATCCCATGCATCCTCTCTCCTCCCCTCCCTACCAATTTCCCCTTCCCCTCTAGAGGTGCTCCGAGCTCTGAAATCCCTAAACTCTTCCGAACAAAGCCCCAACGGAATCAACCCCAAACTTTTGAAAATCTCAGCCCCAGCCATTGTTCCTCCTATCACCCACCTCTTTAATCTCTCTCTCTCTCTCTTATCAAGCTCCCTGCCCAAAGCCTGGAAGCTGGCCAAGGTCATTCCCCTACACAAAGGAGGCAACCCCTCAAACCAAGGTAACCATAGGCCTATCTCGCTTCTCCCTGCCCTCTCCAAAATACTGGAATCCCTCATAGTCAAAAGATTAAATGACTTCCTGGCCACCAACAACATCCTGACCCCCTACCAATCCAGCTTTCAATGACACCATTCCACCTTCTTATCCCTTCTCTGTCTTACCAACCATATCCACACTGCTATGGACAAAGGTCACCTTACCTTGGCCATCGTAGTGGATCTGGCCAAAACATTCAACTTCATTGCCAATAAACTCATAATAGCTGATCTTGCTTCAATAGAACTCCCTTCCCCTGCTGTTAATTGGTTCAAGGCCTACCAGTCAGACAAGTTTCAGTTCATGCAGCTGGGAGAATCAAAGTCTCCTCCCCCCCTTCCAATCCTCGCCGGAGTTCTGCAAGGGTCAGTCCTTGGCCCCACCCTCTTCTCCATCTTCATAAATAACCTGCCATCTGTCTGCCCTTCCTCACATGTCAAATTTACATGGACGATTCAGTAATCTTCACCTCGGGCCCTTCCCTAAACCAAGTTGAATCCATCCTCCAATCTGACTTTGAGAACATCCTGCACTGGCTAGTCACTAAATCTCTTAAGTGCAAGACAAAAAATCTGTTGCTATGGCATTCAATTCCACCCAGAAGCTAGCCAAACTGTCCCCCCTTCAATGCCCTTGATGGGTCCATAATCTCATCAATGGATAACTGTAAGTACCTGGAAGTTTGGCTGGATCCCAAATTAGACTTCTCCCTTCATCTCAACACAATTCATAACAAACTTTGATCCAAGTTAGGCATTCTACATAGGAATAAATGTAGTCTCTCCCTCCCTGTCAGGAAAGAAATCATAACCAAACTCATACTCCCATCCTTCAACTATGCCAATGAGGTCTATAGTGCTGCCTCCCAGTCTGCCTTGGTCAAGCTATATCCCCTGTTCCATGCCTTCTGCAGTTTCACCACAAACCTCCCCTACTGCACGCATCATGCAGCCTTTACCAAACAGTATCCCTCCCCTCTCTTGCCAGTCACCGGCTAGCTCACTGTGTGTCCACCATCACAAAATTCTGGTTCAACACCCTCCCCCCTACTTCTGCTCTCTAATAGCCCTGCCCCCAGCACTGGCTATGCTCTGCACTCTTGTGACCAGTGTTGTTTCTCATTAGGTACTCCATATTCTCTTGCTGGGAAACAAGCCTTTGCCCACTGGCTCACCACCAAATGGAATTCATTACTCCTCGTGGTTCGGGGCTTGACAACTGTAGTGGCCATCAAAAACCACTTCAGGCATCTTCCCCCTCTCCATGTCTCTGCCACTCATCCTCTTAATTGACCAGTTCCCCCTTTCCCCAATCATCCCCCTCATTCCCTAGCCTTCCAAAATCAGCTTTTATTGTCTATTGAGTCATATAGTCTGCTGTACATGTACTCTGTAACTACTCTATCTTGCACCATTTTGCATTGCCCCGTATCCCTGCCCAGGAGGCAGTGTGGCGTGGTGGTTGGAGCACTGGGCTGCAGGCCTGGGGACCTGGGTTTGGGTCCCTCGGCCCCCAGTTGCATGCTGTGTGGTCCTGGGTGGGTCTCCTGGCTTGTTTGTGCTCCCAGATCACTCCTGGGGGAAGGCTTTGGCTTGGTGTGCTTTTCCAGGTTGAACTATTTCCCCTTTCCCTTTACTGCTGCCTATTCCATTGTTTCAATCTTGCTGTGGTAATACTCTGTTATGCCCTGTGTCACTGCCATTTTTATTGTACTCTGTATCTTAATGCTGTGTAACTTCTGTAATACTATGCGCTAATGCTGCATTATTATATGCTGACTCCTTGCCCCTCCCCAGGTCGCACCTGGAAATGAGCCTTGGCTTAGTGTGCCTTTCCCAGTTACCAACTTTTAAATAAATAAAATGCCTCCTGCCAGGAATATGGAAAATCCTTCTGCTCCTCCCCTGCATTAAAACCCCTACCAGTATCGGTGTTAGAATGTGCTGGAATTCTTTAAAGAAGGCAGTATTGAACCCATCTAGGCCTGACAATTTTCTGGATTTCAAATCCACAATTACCTTATCCACTTCCTCTACAGTTATGTTGCTGGTCTTCCACTGAAAGAGCTGTGAGTTCCACCTTGGTCAAAATTCCCTGATCTACCCCCTCCCAGCCCCATCTCTCTCCAGGTTATGATCTCCAGTAGTATTGGAAATGGGTAGCACCATCTTTGAGTGTAACCCTCTCCTGCCTATTAACCAATGGGGATTTAACCATTTGACATATCGATCTGCTTGGGCCTTCCTATAGGCATGTGGCTTTGTTCCCATGTTCAAAGTACTTTTGATTTGTGTATGTGAGTTTCCCCTCTATTTTTTAATGCAGCTAGTTGTGCAATTCCTGTCATATCGATTACAATTGGAGCCACCAGAACTATGTCTTGCCTCCTCTTGAGTGCACCCTGAGGGTTCTGCTTCACTTTTACAGTGGCTCACAAAACTGTGCATTAACAAGGAAGTAAGACTTGTAACTGAGAGCTGTCCATTCCCACTTTTCTGTGCACCTCTTAAAGCTAGCATTAAATATGTTACTTAGTATTTTTACATGTCAGACAAGTTTATCTTTTTCAAACATGGAAAGACATCCTACTCCATGGGCTTATGTACCTGCTATTCTGTCAGCAAAAATACAGTATGCTGCTTTTACATGTCAGCCAGGCATGTTTTGAAACAGTGGTGACCTACCTTCAGGGACTACTATATGTACAATACCTACATCATCCTGACAGCCAAATTATGCCCCTCCTCTTCAGCTCATTTCACTTGCAGTCACAGGCAGGTACCAAACAGAGACTGTGTAGTCAGTATTTATAAAAAAATATCTGCTAAAAATCTTTTTTGAAACACAGCTCACATCCAATCAGAAAATGTAGCACCCAAAGCATATATTCTTTAACAACTAGGTATTGTCCACAGAGCATAAGGCCTACTTACAGTGACATCCTGGGAGCACAAGGATGTTTTATGACTTGCTCAGGGTCACAGATAGAGATGCAATGAATTATAAATTTGCTAGTGAAGTGCCTGAGAAGTCGCAAACTTTACAATTTATGTAACTTCTTGAATGAGGCCGGGAGATCAGAGGGCTGTGGTTTCAGTTCCCACATCTGGCACTTGGGTTAATATCCCAGTACTGACACTGTAGTGCAGCATGAGAGGGGTGCTGCACTTCTGAGGTGCCGTCTTTCGGATGAGACGTTAAACCGAGGTCCCATCTGCCTGGATTGGTGGTAGCTCAGGTGGATGTTAAAGATCCCATGGCACTTATCGAAAAGAGTAGGGGAATTTCCCGGTGTCCTGGCCAAATTTCCCTCATTCACTAAAAATACCACCAACAGCTTAGTCTGGTTCAAGGTCAGTTGGCATTCATCTATATCCCCCTCCCCCGGGTCGTGCCTGAAAATAGGCAGGATTTGTCTAGTGCACTTACCCGGTCAACAAAAGCTAAATAAATAAATAAATAAATAAAAGTAGCTACTTCATTAACTCATTTCACAAAGCATACTTCCCAATGTACTTCATAAAGCAACTTCACTTGCAGAGCTCCATATAATATGTTCACGGGTGAATTTCAACAAAATATCCTCAGCCTACACCAGAGTTTATTTAAGCAGACTTATAGTAACTTTTAGAGGTGGAGAACTGCAGGAGAGCACTACAGTTCACTGGCAGTGGCACAGAGGATGTGAAGGACTTGAGGAGGGAGGCAGGCACACAGGCATGTTATGAGAAAGCACATCATTTCACAGGCAGTGGCACAGAGGACGTGGAGGACTTCAGGAGGTAGGCAGCTTTATAGCTTCTTTAGTGATGGGCACGCTATGAGAAAAGCATGATGTTTTACAGCAGTGACACAGAAGAGGTAGAGGACACGAGAAGACAGGCAGGCAGGCAGCTGTGCAGCTTCTTTAGTGATGTGCGTGCTCTGAGGAAAGAATGACATTTCACAGGCAGTGGCAGAGAAGGGGCAGTGGGGTGGGCAGGCAGTAAGCTTTGCAGTTTCATTAGTGATAGGCATGCTATGAGGAAAGCACATTTCACATGCAGTGGCAAGAGGAGGTGGAGGACTTGAGAAGACAAGTAGGCATCTTTGCAGCTTCTTTAGTGATGGGCAAGTTATAAGGGAAGCACAATATTTCATGGGCAGTGGCACAGAGAAGGAAGAGGATTTGAAACAGACAGACAACTTTGCTGCTTCTTTTGTAATGGGCATGCTGTGAAGAAAGTATAGCATTTAACAGGCAGTGGTACAGAAGAGACAGAAGACTTGAGGAGACAGGCAGACAAGCGGGCTGGCAGGCATGTTTGCAGCCTCTTTGGTGATGGGCATGCTATGAGGAAAGCACAATGTTTCAGATGCAGTGGCAAAGAAGAGCTGGAAGACTTGAGGAGACAGGCAGGCAGGCAGCTTTGCAGCTTCTTTAGTGTTGAGCATGCTATGAGGAAAGTATGAATTTTCCCAGTCAGTGGCACAGAGGGGTGGAGAATTGAGGAGGCAGGTAAGCATGCAGGAAGGCATTTTCACAGCTTCTTTAGTGATGGGCATGCTAAGAGGAAAGTACATTTCACAGGCAGTGGCACAGAGGAGATGGAGGGCTTGAGAAAGGCAGACAGGCAGTTTTGCAGCTTTTATAGTGATGGGCATAATATGAAGAAAGTGCAATATTTAACAGACTATGGCACAGAGGAGGCAGAGGACTTCAGGGGACAGGCAAGTAGCTTTGCAGCTTCCTTAATAATGGGTATGCTATGAGGATAACATTCCAATTCACAGGTGGTGGCACAGAGAGTAGAGGGTAGAGGATTGAGGAGGCAGGCAGATAGAAAGGCAGACATGTTCACGGCTTCTTTAGTGATGGACACGCTCTGAGGAATGCAAAACATTTCACAGGCTGTGGCACAGAGGAAGCAGATGAATTGAGGAGACAGGCAGAGCAGACAGGCAGCTTTGCAGCTTCTTTAGTGATGGGCATGCTATAAGGAAAACATGACATCTCAAAGGCAGTGGCACAGATGAGGCAGAGGATCTGAGGAGACGCAGGCAGGTAGTGACACAGAAGAAGTGGAAGACTGAAGAAGGCAGGCAGTCAGGCTGCATGTGTTGTACCTGTGAAGATAAAATGTGAAAAACAATAACAAAAATGTTTGCTCATTCTTACATTGAACATTTTGTACCAGATTATTGATATCAGTTGAGGCTTGAAAAAAAAAAGATAGCTACTCAAAGAAACAGGGCTGGTTTGAGTGTGGACAGTTTTTAATTTGGGGACGATAGTCATAAAATAAAGAGAGATACTTAACTTCATGTTAGTCATTGTCATGCTGTAGATGAAGGCACAACTGTGTGCAATAGCAACAATGTTGCTGAGACACAAATTGTTTTGCTGTCTATGGGTAATGTGAACCTGAAAAGAATAAGTATAATATGAAAAAACATGAAGAAAATGTTTGGCATTAGGGCTGGGTGAAACTAACAAATTGCAATTTCATTGAAGTTTTTTGAAATTCCAGGAATTTCACAAGATTGTGTGTCATTTGTTGAAATTTTGTGGAATTTCCTGAAATTATTTAATTGGTCATAACATGATTAGTCTTATAGCTAGTGAAATGGAGTGTGGCATGCATGTGGCTTGGAGGAGGCCCTAAAAGTGTACCAAGTTTCATGACATTTGCAGGAGGAGCATGGAAGTTAGAGGGGCTCAGATCTGGCAATTTATAATTCATTTGAAAATTTCTGAAAATACTTCTATGCTTACAACTTAGCTACCTCTGAAGCTAAATAATTGAAAATTTATATGCACACTTTCTTGGAAGATTATTAGAAACTGCTAAATAGAGAGGTACTTGGTTACATACATTGTAAGTTACAGGAGTTCAAAATTTCACATTTTAATTATTTGTTGAACTGTAAACATTTTCAAAATATATAGATGTTTATAGCTCCACTGCTAGTGCAGGTATACACTCAACATTTGACATGTATACCCAATGTAACTGTGTCCTGGATTCTAATTAATCTGGGTTAATGTGACTTAGTTGGTTAACATTAATTGTGGATATTTTGGAAATTACTAATTGGTAAAATTTGCTAAAAAAATCATGGACACTTAATAGGTAATGCCACTAGAATTCTATTTGTGGAAACTAGCTTTCATAAAGCACTTATCACCACTGAATCACCTTACCTGGAGCATCACGGCCCTGCACTGTCCCTCAAACACGCCTGTGACAGTGATGCCCAGCATCATACTCCATCATCACTGATGATAATCCAAATACTACTGTCACAATGGTTTAAGTCACAACTAGCTGTAAGACTTGGCATCATTTGGTGCCAGTTTTCAAATTGTAAAAATATACATTTTTATCTACAATACCATGTTGTTAGACAGCATTTGGGATTGTACAGGAACAATGCTGCTCATGTATGTGCTACCACAAATCATGAAGTCAGTGAACTCTAGTGGTTAAATAGTCTAAGGAGGCTGCGCACTGGACTCAGTGGTGCAGGAGTAAAGCAGCAAGCTCACAAATGGAAAAGTAATAAACTCCACACTTGTGGTTTTTAAATTTCAAAGCAAATGCTCATTTTATTGGCAAAAAAGCCTGGCAATAAACCAATAAACCCCTAGTGCCTCTGCCTTACAGCAGGCCTTCTAACAGGGGCAAATCTGAAAAAGTGATTGACACCAGGTGCTCATTTTAAACATCCAGATTTAAAGTGACACACACAAATTACATTCAAATATCCCAAGCTGTGAATAATATTACACAAAGTCAAAAAGTTATAAAAAACATTACATAACAGATTTCCTTTTTAATCAGCAATTACATAGCCATTTCATTTCCCTATGTACTATAAATTAATTTCATTTTTATATTTATAGGTTACATGTAACAATTGCTGATATCCAAGACAGGCTAATCAATACATAACAATTTTAGTAGATTCATACAAATTCTAAAACGTTCTTTGCATGTATTTGTTTTATATTTTTATATCTTTATTTTTACATTTTTCTATTTGAAAGGGGTTTAACTTAGGTACCACTGTTGTCTTTGCAATGTTTAAGGTCCAATAGTGAAAAAAAATGAAAAAGTACATGGAAGGTTAATTTAATGTGCAAAAGGTCAAACCCTCACACGATGGAAATGGGATCTAGCTTGATTCAAACTGGTCCTTGTACATCAACATGAATTAATAAGAAGTAAAAGTTGGTTCCAATTTATCTAGTTTCCAATCCATTATAATCTGAATATTGGAAATTAAAAATATTAAGGAAACATGTATGGGGGGAGCAAAATAAGAGATAGATTCCTAGTTATCAATAAAAAAAATGAAAAATTCAGAAACTTCTTTTTAAATCAGAGATGGAAATGAGAAAGGAAAAGTGTGGCCTACTGGGATTCGAACCTCAGATCTCTGGTATGCCGTTCTAGTGCTCTAACCATTAAGCTACAGGCTCACTGATCAAAGCGTCTGAGGAATTTCCTTACAGCCACACACACATTCCTTTCTCTAGTGTTGCGCAATTATGCAACTAGGAACCAATGTTAGAAATATCACTTTCTCTCAGTGCAGTTTAACCACTGCAAGGTATACATATTTTAAATCAAGGATGGAAATGAGAAAGGAAAAGTGTGGCCTACTGGGATTCGAACCTCAGATCTCTGGTATGCCGTTCCAGCGCTCTAACCATTAAGCTAGGCTCACTGATCAAAGCGTCTGAGGAATTTCCTTACAGCCACACACACATTCCTTTCGCGTTGCCAATGCGCAACTAGGAAACCCTGATTTAAAAATATGTATACCTTTGCAGTGGTTAAACTGCACTGAAAGAAAGTGATATTTCTAACATTGGTTCCTAGTTGCATAATTACAAGAATAACACAGAGAAAGGAATGTGTGTGGCTGTAAGGAAATTCCTCAGACGCTTTGATCAGTGAGCCTGTAGCTTAATGGTTAGAGCGCTGGAACGGCATACCAGAGATCTAAGGTTCGAATCCCAGTTGGCCACACTTTTCCTTTCTCATTTCCATCCTTGATTTAAAAATATGTATACCTTGCAGTGGTTAAACTGCACTGAGAGAAAGTGATATTTCTAACATTGGTTCCTAGTTGCATAATTGCGCAACACTAGAGAAAGGAATGTGTGTGTGGCTGTAAGGAAATTCCTCAGACGCTTTGATCAGTAAGCCTGTAGCTTAATGGTTAGAGCGCTGGAACGGCATACCAGAGATCTGAGGTTCGAATCCCAGTAGGCCACACTTTTCCTTTCTCATTTCCATCCTTGATTTAAAAATATGTATACCTTGCAGTGGTTAAACTTCACTGAGAGAAAGTGATATTTCTTTTTAAATCAGAGTAATTGCAGACAGGAACAATGTATTCTCTCTCTTAAAACTTAATAACTTTGGAAGTAATTCAGTATTTTAATGTGCTTTGCCATATTCTAGTGGTGAAAAGTTACAGAGCTATTACAAAAATATATCTGCATAGACCATAATGATTTAAAGTATAGAATCATCTAGCTCAGAGGCTGTACAAATGAGAATAATTGTGTTAGTGGCACAGATTATATAATATAAAGACAATATACCTGAATCAGTTCTGTTTAATAACAGGGCTTGTAGCAGTTCCATCTGAGCTCTCCCTCACTGGAACAATCTTCTCCCTAGTCCAATACGGTACAGGACTTTATCTGTGCTCCGTGAGCTTATTGTTTTAGCTTACTTTTGGTATGTGCAAAAGTATGGGGTCAGTAATTTCCTAGAGGGAGAGGAAAAAGGGAACAATAAAACAGCCTTTCATATTTTATCTGTGCTATCATAAATACAGAGAAAATCAGCATCTTCATTGAGACAAAGGGGTGTAACAGTATCCAGTACCAAAATCCATTTTGTCTCTCTTTGTGCAAGTACATTAGTTCTGTTTCCATCCCTTGAGTGTCTCACAATATGTTCCAAAATTGTACATTTCAGGCAGTCTGGTCTGCTGTTATGTGACTGATAAAAATTGAATCCAAGAGCATTGTCACTGTTACCATTGATAATGGCATGAACATGCTCCTGGATTCTAACTTTTATATGTTTAGTTGTCATTCCAACATAGTAGCATGGGCAGTCACACCAACAGATGTATATTACATATGGGTGGTACAAGTAACAAAGGTATAAAATTCAAAACTTTTGCCATCTTTGATAAAGTTTTTCCCTGTTTGGGCATAAATACGTATGTTACAATGCCCACATGTACGTCCTTTTAGTCTGTTACTCATCCAGGTTTTATTATACTTTGTCACAGATGAAACAAAGTGACTATTAACAATTCTGTCACCTAAATTTCGACCTTTGGAAAAGGACACCCTGGGCTTTTTGTTAATATGTTTTACCAATACAGGGTCAGTCAGTAAAAGTGGCCAGAATTTCTGTATCAAACCCTCTTTTCTGCCTGCAAATGGGCTGAATTCTGTGGTGAAAGTGACCACATCCTGTTGATTATTCTTACTCAATTGGGAGGAATGTGTTTCTTTTTCCTTTTTTGATTTCAGAAGGTCCACTCTATTCAGTTTGTTGACCTTTTCAAAGGCTGTATTCAGTACCTCTTTTGTGTAGCCTCTCAGCTTAAGTCTATTCATTGGTTCAGTGGATTGTACCATAAACACACTTTCTTCTGTGCAATTACATTTCAGCCTTAAAAGTTCCCCATAAAGTATGGATGCAATCAATTTTTTAGGATATGCACTAGTGGCATGTAAAATTGTATTAGCCTCTGTGTGCTTTCTTACCCCCCTGGATTTTATTGTTTCCCCTACTACACCAATAAGCTTTAAATCCAAAAATGTAATGTTATATTTGTGAAATTGGTGGGTAAATTTCTATCCCATCTCATTCTGATTTCAACAGGTGAGAAAATCATGAATCAAATTTTCATTCTGGTCCCAAATTATTATAATGTCATCAATAAAATGAAAATAGGACACTATATGGGATTTAAATTTATTGCAACTCTGATCTTGGATGTATTTTTCCTCAAACTGTCCCATAAATAAATTTGCATAAGAGGGGGCAAATGATGCCCCCATCGCTGTTCAGCATATTTGTAAATAAAATTCACCATTTAATGTAAAATAGTTATGAGGCAATGCAAAATCTATACCCCAATGTAGCAAATGTGTAAAGACAAAGTTTTCATCCTGGAAAAAGTAATTGATTGCTTTAAGACCCAGGCCATGCTTTATCGAGATATGCAAACTGCTGACATCTATTGTGAGCCAACAAAAATTGACATCCCATAATTTGCACTCTAGTTTGTTAAGAAGATCCATACTGTGTCTAAGATGTGATTCAAGTAGTAATACTTCCAGCTGCAAAAGGCTATCTATGTACTTGCACAGATTGTGCGTCACTGAATCAATCCCTGATATAATTGGTCTACCAGGAGTGTCACTTGGGTTTTTATGAATTTTGGGCAGTATGCAAAATGTAGGAACAACTGGAAAATCTGTTTTTATGAAATTTGCTTCATTTTTCATAAGCCACTCACACCTCAAACCCCAATCTATTAAATTAAGTTTCCGGTAGAATTATGTGAATTAGTGATTTTATTTTGGAATCTTTGGCTGCTTATAACTTGGCCAGTCGTTGAGCAAGATATTAAAGAGCTGACATGCACAGCTTTATTTTTTCTGTATTGTTTTTTTCTCCTGCCCAGCATCTCATCTTTCTGAGATATACCCCATTGACAGGGATATAACCTGATCTGGCTGAGCCCAGCCATCATGGCTACTAGGTTTATCCCCACATTTTTTCCTTCCTACCTTCCTCTGTCAGCCTCGTACAGCCACAGCTACCCTGCAGCAGGAGCCAGCTCCCAGCCCAGCCACAGGGGTTGCTGTGTTAGTGTAACCTGCTGCCAACCCTCACTGAACAAAATTCACTGCCAAGCAGCAGGTGTCTTGGCTGTGGCCTGTATCCTGGCATGATTTCCTGGACTTGCTTCTGAAGCCAGGTGATTAGAATGTCAGCACAGCGTTCTGCTGATAAGCCATGGGGGTAGCCTCAAAGCCTAATATTTAGGGTCAATGAACCTAACAAAACTGGTGATGTTCCATCCTCTAGTTTTAAATTTATACGGACTTAAAATTCTGAAGTTTACATTTTGTGAAATGTAATTTAAAATTTCCAAATGTTTGGAGGCTTATAACTCAGTCATCTTTAATGACAGAGATTTGAAACTTGGAACCTATCTGGATGGATCTTGGTAGTGTCCTCAATACCACATTTGGTGCAGTTTGGACACACATTTTTTAAATCAGATGGAAATAACTGAAATCACAATTCTGGCAACATTTCACAAACTTTTCATGGTCATTTTGTGAAATTTCACAGAAGCAAAATATTAATTTTACCAGAATTTCACCAGCATAATATACATCTTTCCCAGCTCTATTTGGCATTGTTACAGCTATTAGTTTGTTCTAGGTGTTTACTATCACATGATGATGTACAAAATAAAATACTTACCTTATCATTAGTTATGGATCATACTGTACATGAATAAACAAATGTGAACAATGACACACAAGAGACACATGTTGTTTAGCTGTCATCTGAGAGGTGCTGCATAGACCTATAAATAAAATGAAAAAAAAAACAGCAATAAAATATTTCAAATGTTCTGTATTTTTGTGTTAACTTTGTTTAGATCTGTGAGACAGGTGGTGCTATACCCCACACAAGGCCACTGTACACCACAGCCCCTCCCCCGCATGTTAGGCTCTGTATCACTATGGTGTGCATTCCATGCGGTGCTGTCTGGTAGGGTATATACTTTGTAGCTCCTTGTAGAAGTACAATTGTGCAATAACATCAAATGCATGTCTATGCTTGCTCCCAGACATGGAGTGCCTAGATCTACTGACACTTCCATACCTAATCTTGCACATACTGGCCACCGAACCCCAAACTTCTGCTAAGAGTCAGCCTGACACCTGTTACCACTGCCCAAACAACCACAAAGGAGAAGAGCAGTTCAGCAGATAATTATTATACATTTAACACGTAGACATTTTGATGCTCTGGGTATGTTCCCAAACCTGGGTTATTAGCATAGCAAGTGATAGCACTCCTGATGAGTCGGCAGCCATGCTAATGTTTTGGATCCTTACAACAACAATTTTTTGTAGGTGACTGAAATCACATAATGAGGGGGAAAATTAACTGCTCTAAAGAAAACAAGCATTTGTCAATGCTGAATGTTGATTGCGTTGGTCTGTTGAGCTCGCTCACTGGCCCTCTGTTACTCACTCAGTCTGTTTCTCCTGGTGCTGCAGGCTGCTCTTTTGTACTGGGCTCCTGCCTGCATTGGCAGCTTTTGGATTCTTTTTTTTTTTTTTGCTGGTCATAAAAATGATATGCTTCAAGTATGAATAGAGGACTGTAGGAAGCATTTATTTTGTATCACTACTTACCACATGTAATCCCCTTGATTATGACATTACCATATCATGTTGTTAATGATGTTCTTACAGGTCATACACAGAGACAGTTTGCTGACTCTGACACTGAGTCCATGGCAGGGAGTAAATTTGATGGTTTTCTAAGACAATTCATAAGCAGCACTTCTGTTTTGGTCCCAGGAAATGTCCATGTGCCTGCTGCAGTTCTTTGCAAAAACATTACTGGAAAAGTTATTCAACAGTCACCACAAGGTAGATCAAATGGATTAAAATTAATGGTTTCCTAAGAGAACATACAAGCAGCACTTACATTTTGATCCGATGAAGTCTCTGGGTGCCAGCCACGGCATAGTAAATTTATTACCGAAGCTGATATAAAACAGTCATCCATTGGTACAGCAGACAGAGTAAAGTTTATGGGTTTTAAAGACAACACACAAGCAGCACTTCCGTTTTCATCAGAGGAAGTGTCCTTTTGCCAGATTCAGTGCCACAGCAAAAACATTACTGGAAAAGTTATTTGATAGCCATCACATAGTAGAGCAAATGGATTAAAGTTAATGGTTTTCTAAGACAACACACACATAGCACTTATATTTTGCTCTGATGAAGTGCCCAGGTGCCAGTTATGCCATGGCAGATTCAGCACCGGATCAGGTATAAAACAATCAATTTCCTCACGGTACAGCAGATTAAAGTTAATAAGCAACACACAAACAGCACTTATATTTTTTTGAAAGAGAAGGACTAGTTCCATTGAGAAACTCACTTAAAGTAACAAATCATGTTAGCTGCGACAGTTTGGGAAAATAATGTTTTTCTCACAATTTCGATTGCTCCACTATTATCTTTCTTATATAATACCCTTTATTCAGTGCTGTATTTGCTTTAGGAACTAATTCTTCCATTTGAATTAAAGAACACTCCTTCTAATGCGGGTGGTATGGATTTGTATCAGTATTCTCAACTGTTTGTGAACAAACATTACTTCATATCTTATTCCTGTCACTAAAACAAGCTAACATGAAACTGAGAGTGCTCCCTCTCCCTACCCTGACCTGATGATATATATGTAACAGATGTACAAAAAACAACATAGAATATGGATGTAAAAATGAAAACAACCATAATTAAATGGAGTACTACTTGTAATATTTTAAATGTAAAACAAACCATAATGTTAAAAAAGGATATTGTATGAGGTGATAGGTAAAAGAAAATAGGAAATTACATAAAAAAAAAATATATTTCAAAATCTGAACTGCATCATGAACTACTGCTATAAATAATGTGACAGAAAAAATTAAATGAGTAAAAATTGCTTGTGCTGTGTGTGTGTCACATGACATGACACATGGTTAAACCGTGATAACTCATCTACAGCATATAATGAAATACACCTTCTCAATCATCAAGATCAGAATTATCTCCTACTGGGAATTCCATCTCAAATGTACCATCATCAGGCTCTGCTCGCTGTGGTATCCCGTGAGGTGGGCGCGTGGGGAAGGGTGCCATCCGTAATGGTGACTCCTTTCCAGTCAAATCCTTCACGGTGATGGGAGGGTAGGGCAACCGGATGAGGGGGTGGGTGAACTGGGCGACAGGATGTCACTATATGTACGAGCACGGGGGAGGAATCGAGCATGGCACGCGAGGGTTGAGAGGGGACAGAGGAGCTGTAGGGGGTGGCAGTGCGGTGGATTGCCAAGCTGCATCATGGCATCGGGGGTTGGGTTGTGGTTGGGGTGGGCAGGTACTGGGTCTGGGCATGGGTGCGATTTGTGTGCCCAGCCCAGACCTTATTTCCATCTTTCACCCCCAGACATACACCCCAGAGTTGAGAATCCTTTAATAGGGGTGAAGCCTCCATGTTGGTGGGACATTGGGGGGGACACAGCCCCCTCACAGAAAGCATTAAAATACATGTCCTGGCACCGTTGTCCTGTGGGTCGAGGGTGTCAGAGTGCCAAAAATGTTTTCTGCACTCTGACTGAGCGATGACGGCGATCACCTTTAGGCTTTCGCCGTTATCACATAGAACCACTGGCTGTGATGTAGCTAGGGTCACATCCTTCTCTGTTGCAATTAACAAAGTGAAAATGGATCACACCCTGTGCTACACCGATGACACAGATTTGGGAATGACCTTGGGTCGTTAGGATGCTGGCACGGGGAGAATGGGGAAGAGCAGGATCGAGTGCCTAATGGCAGCTCTCCTCTCCTGGGGTGGTTGTTGCCCCCCTCCTGTAGTTCTGCTACCACTGGGTGGAGGTCCAGTGGCAGCACAGGTGGCAGCAAGTTGGAAGGGTGTCTCAGAATGCTGCACATGCATGCCTCCACACATGTGCATGCGCATCTAGGACTGAGGGTGGGTGAAAATGGGAAAAAAAAACATAAAATACATCATGAAGAAAAAAAAGTAAAAATGGATAAATGTCTGGATGGGGAGATGTGATTACTATTCATTTTAATAAACTGAAGCATTCCCACATTTTGAGGTGACACATTTATGCTACAGTAACACACACAACACCAGTTCAGAACTCACACTTGATGGTGGGCAGCTAAGATGTTTTGTGGTGACATTTGCCAATGCTGGCCACTATCACACATATATGCTTCCACCATCTGTTCTACCTTTATAATGACATGTCCTCATTATGTTCTTCCATCTCATCTGGCTCTGCAACACCAGCTTTCGACCACACAGCCCATAGAGGCTTGGAAGATTAGTTATCCATGCTGATCCTGAACTGAAACTGTAATTGGTTTTCCTGTGAGTCATGTCTGCCTGTGCTAAATGGATCATGCTTTGTGTTACTGCTGCCATCATAACCACTTAGTCTGCTGCGTTGTTTGGACAGCACCATCACTCCATGAACCTACTTGATATGAATTCCTTTAAGATGCTGTACTTGCTGCTTTTCCCCTTCAATAATTGATGAAATTCCATGTTTATACCATTGGTCCAACATGGTGGCAATACCAAACTAAAGATGTTTGCATGCCTTGAATGTGAATGTTGCTGTCAAACACCTGGAGCATGTCCTTCAGCAAACCTGTAGTGACAGTATCACCACTGATCTCAGCTTGTTCCTACACATTGCAGAGGTCAGATAGTTTAAGTATCAATTTTAACTCAGTCATTAGCCACCACTGCTGCAGAGCCAGAGAGAAGGATGATTCAAACCTGTCTTGGCTGGTATGTAGCAGCATGTATTCTGATATTGCTTTGTATTACTCATAAAGCTGCTGCGCCATAAAAAGTAGAATTCCATCTTGTGATTACTTCTCATTTCAAGCAGTGCTGAGGCAGTCTGTTACTAATTGCAAGTCCCAAAGCTGATCCTTGGCCAATACAGAGTGACCAAAATGAAAGCAAATCATCCAGCACAAAATGAGCAGTCTCTTTGCATCAAACTAATTAAGCAATTCTTGTACTACACAGCTGATGAAATATGCCAGGCAAAGCACACAGCAATAAATACCATCTGACAGTGTTTTATCACATTAGATCTGTTATCACATGATATAAATCCTGTCTTGTGTGACAATGGATGCAACAAATTATTTATTTCTTCGAGCAGAAATAAAAGTATGTTCACCCCACTGGGTGCTGTAACCATCTTTTTCATTACTAGTGTCCTATTCAGCCCATTTCCAGGCACAATACTTCCACCTGTGCAGCTGTGTGCAGCAGTGTGCCATGCATTTCTTGATAACAAGATTCCCTACTGCCACTGGTGGTTATGCCCAGTGAGCTGTGACACACACATAGGAACTTGCAGCCATTGGATCACTGCTCCACATGTCCATGCTAAAATGTATAGATTCTGAAGAAGAATGTTGCAATGCATGTATCAGGGAACTCCTCACAGCATCACATAGGTCAGGAGCAGTGCACATGAACATGTATGTCCTTGACGGTACTTTTCATTTTGGGCATGTCTTCTCAGCATATTGACGGAACCCTTCATTATCTATGAATAAAAATGGCAACACATCTATTGCAATCATTTTAGCAGCTGTAGTATTCAATTGTTGTGCTACAGTGTGACTGTGAGGATATTTTGTGTCTGGTCAAAACCCCTGTGAGAATTGGTTGTGATTTTGATTACTGTTTTTTGCTTTGGAGCTGATGTGTGTGATTGGCCATGTAACCAAGGCTGTTTGTGCTATTGAGGAGAAACGCAGCTGAGGTAAAGAATCTTGCTGTTTTGGGCATACTGCAACTCTGTGGAAGTTTGACTCATTGCTTGTTGAGGATGCACGTCCTCAGTAACTGCTGCATTTAAATTCATATACTCATCCTTGTAACCTTGTGTCTTACACTCACTGTTTACATCACCTAGTCCCTCCATTTCAAGCACTGCAGCAACCACATTACCCTTATACACCGCATTCTGGCAAGAGGAAACACATTCCTGAGAGAAGTCCTCCTCCTCAGTGGAACCAATATCTGTATTATATTTGCCAGTCACTGTCTGTGCCAGCTTCCTCCTCAGTGCCACTTCTATTGTCTGTGAGTACGGGTGCTAAATCAGCAGTGGTAATGAGCTTAGCACTCATTAGTGATCCACCAGTTAAATAACTCTTTGTCCACACTTGCTCTTGCCCCATGCTGGCACTTGTGGGATCAATTATTGGTAGTGGTATTAGCAGCACACTACATCCATTCTGTCCACGTGAATTGCATGCTGGGGAACCACTGACCTTGTTAATGACAGTAACTTGCCATGCTGTCCCCCTCCCCGCACCTTTATCTGCTACACAAGTCAGTTGAGAATGACAACCACATCTATGTCTACTCATGTTTGTTTTAGTACTAGTAGTACTAATTAATGGTGAGAAGGTAGCATCTTAAAAAAAAAAAGATGTTCAAGAACAAGCGACCATGATATGAAGATAGAGGGGGTAGACTTAGGAGTAATGTGAGAAAGTACATTTTCACGGAAAGGTGGTGGATCCATGGAACAGCCTCCCAGCAAAGGTTGTAGGGGTAAAAACGGTAGAGGAATTCAAAAACACATATGACATACATAAGGGAATTCTAGTGATAGGAAAGAAAGGGTAAGTCATAGATCAGTTAGGATCTGCAGTACATTTTTTTTAATTTTAATCTTTGGTAACTGGTAAGGCCCACTAGGCACAAGTGCCTGTTTTTAGGGGTGACCTGGAAGCACTGGGCAGTTAAGTGACTTGCTCAGAGTCACACAGTATGCACATAGAGGTTGTGAGAGTCAAACTCAGGTTTAGTCTGCTGGATGTACCAAGTTCATTCATACCTTATTCCTCTAACCTCTAGGCTATGCTGCCATATAGTACTCACACTACTTTATTCAAAGTAACAATATATGAAATTTAGTCTTAAGATATTATTGAAATTCACAGTACACAGCAGTGCAGACTTTTATAAGGTATGTGAGATTGCAGTGAAAAGTTAGAGAACTAGTGAAAATATCTCTGTTGATCATCTTTCTGTTTTAAACAACCACACTTACTTTAAATAATCTTTCTGTTTTAAACAACCACACAACATGACTGTCAAAATCAGACTTTTTGGTCCACAAACAACAAACTTCATATTGCTTGAAAGCAATAAAGTAAAGACTGAACAGAGATACAGTATATGTTAAACACAAGTTCACACATACATCAGTTCAAGTTTAACAACACTTAAGAAGAGAGCTTCACACACAAGCGGGGAAAACACTGCCACCCCAACACACACTTGCACAGTCATCAGTCTGTCAGTCAGTCAAGAGGGTCTTTCTAACTAAAATAAAACCTTAAAATAATGTTTGAAACAAATGAAAAATTAGCACAATCGATGCACTACATCTGAAGGATTATATTGTGATTAAACAGTCAAACCCAAAAGCATTTTTAAATTGAGTAAACAAAGGTCTTTTTTGAAGTCCTCACACAACAGATTGCACCTTCAGAGACTGTGCTAAGGCAACCGTAGGAGAAGAAAACCAGTCTTGGTTGTCTGATTCAAATGTATTTTATTAAAACACTCACATAAAAGATAGCAGCACTCCTCATTGTGTGCCAAAAGTTTTTGATCTGTACTTGCTTGTTATCAATGCATACCCGTGGCTTGTATCTGTAGGTCATTTATATTCTTACGTGTTTGTTTCACTCCCCCCACCTCTCCTGTTTTCCCTTACTTCTTTCTGTGTTCACTGATGTACTAATTCTTTTAGTGAACTGTTTTATAGAATGATTGTGTGGATGCATGCAGTGGCTTGTGACTTATTTAAATTCCAGCATGTCTACATACCTATATGCTTAAATAACTATATGGTCACACATTGTTAAGAATATATATGACCTACAGATAAGAGCAACTGGTATGCCTTGATAAAGAACTAGTATAGTTTGAAAAAGTTTGGCACATGATGTGGAGTGCTGTTATCTTTTATGTAAGTGCTTTATTAAAATACATTTGAATCAGACAGCCAGGATTGGTTTTCTTCTCCTATGGTTGCCTTAGCACAGCCTCTGAAGGTGGAACTTGTCCAGTGAAGTATGACTAGAGCTTGTCAGTTCCTATCTGGTGGCCGCTTCTTGTCTTTGCACTTAGACAACAGAGTCTAACTCCATCACACTCTAACTAGATTTGCTCAGAGCATGGGAAACACCATTTAGAACACAGTACAGTGAACCATGTGGACAGTGGCAATGCACTCACAGTTACACTTTGTTGCTTATCTACATTGTAGTTACAGTGTAACTACACTGTAACTGCATTGCAATTGCAATGTAGTTGCATGCAAAACCATGTAACTATGGTGCAAATACCCTGTTGCATGCAATTAATGATTAGCTACATTGAAACAAACACTCAAGAGAAAATGTAACCACATTCACATGTTCAAGCCTCATTTTAGTGCTCCCATGTGAAACTTTACTTCACTTCACAAAGTATGGAGTAAGTAATTTCTCTGGTGAATTACAATGGAAGTTATGCCAGTCTGACTTTGCTGTGTTTCTGCATGCCTCATATAATGTATTTAAGTGTGACTTAACTAAATTAGGCTAAAGCCTTTGTCAGATGGAGGCAGAAATTGGGCTTGAAGTTACTGTGTAAATACGATGATGAGTAGCTGCACTTACAGTAATTGAATTTCTAGCCATATAGGGCACTGCAGACAGTATAATCACTAATAAGGGTGCGTTCAGTCATTGCAATTGAGCAACATGTTTATTAAGACAGCACACAAGCAGAACTACATTTTTATTTAAATGACAGTACAGTATACACTCAAGAAAAAGCCTCAATTGCAATTATGAACTTGTGAGGCAAGAGGTATAGCCAAATTCACATGTTTTTAAATGGTTTTGAAAGTTAAAAAAAAACAATAATTAAGATTTGAACAGTTGTGTAATTGCAATTATAAAAGGGGTCTTGGTCTTAGCAATGATGCAATTTTGTTGGCAGTCACCATTCTTTTTTTTTTACTGTATTTTATGGCCACTGTACCCCCTAGCCCCGTGAATGGGCTCGCCCCGGTTATGGTATCCAACCCTTACTCTGGGAAGCCCCCCCGAAGTTGAGCTGCCGAAGCAGAACTGTTGAGGCTGAAGGGTCAGGCACCACACCTGGCTCATATGCGGGGGTCAGTGATTTTTTTTGCAGGTTGAGTTCCCTTGGAGCTAGGATGTGCAATGACGCAAGGGTGCGTGTGTCTGTCCAAGCTCCACCCCATGTTTTGGTGTGGCATGTTTTGTCCCCCAGCCTCTGCTAGAGGGTAATCAACACCAGCACACTGGGTTCTTCCCTGCCCAAAGAAGGAGAGCAGTCCTCCAGATGCTTAATCCTTCTCCTCCCCTGCCAACCCCCCGATGACCCATGCTCATTCCCGAACACAGGTCACCAGTGTGGCACGAGGTGTGGCATCCAGCGCTTCAACCCTCAGTGCCACTGGGCAGGCTGGCAGTCACCATTCTGACAGCATACAATAACCTCTGTTAGATTGTGAGGTACAGCCGTCTGTGATGACACTTGTGCATGAAGTTTCCTGTCAGCAACCCATACTCTAGCATTGCAGAATGACATGAAAGACGCAGTCTGATTCTGAGCCATCATTCTTACACAGCTGGTAGATGAAATACTTTAATGAAAACACACACATACACACACATATATATATATATATATATATACAGTATATATGTATATTTATGTTCTTTACAAAGAAATACTTAATTAATGTACCAGTTAGGGTAACTTAATGCCACAAAAGTAGGGAAATGTGGCATTAGGGTTTCCAACCCTAACTACCTGCCCCCACCTTACAAGCAGCAAAAAAAAAAAAAATTAAGGTTTTGGGTGTCAGGGGTCTTGTCAAATCAGTGGTGGAGACTTCTTTGGGGTTGTCAACCCTAATACTCACCCCTCCCCACAGCCCATAGCCTTCAGTCCAAAGCACAAGGAACAGCTCCAAGGAAGTGCCTCATAGGTAGAGAAGTATGTCTTGCATCATGTTGCCAGCACAGTTTGTTGAAGCTTTCTTAATGCAGGCTTGTGTGAAGAAAGGAGATCATATGAAGATATGAGCATATGAACAAGCCAGCAGAAGTAGGCTATTTGGTCTATCTAGTCTGCTCATATTGTAGGGTCCACAGCTTGAGCTAACATAAAGTTCATCATGTATCATGTTCTTTGCTCAGAGAATGAGGTGGGCATTAGGGTTGACAGCCCCAAGGAAGACCCCACCACTGATTCACTGGGACTCCAGAGACCCAAAATCCTAATGTTTTTTCCTTTTGCTGCTTGGGGAGTGGGGGTGGGGAGTCAGGGTTGGAAACCCTAATGCCACATTTCACTACTTTTGTCTCATTAAATTACCCTAACTGGTGCATTAACAACATTTTTTGCAAAGAATGTCCTTTCTTTTTGAGATAGTGGAATTGTATTCTCTTCAGGGCCTGTGTGAACAGGTGCAGATGCAGATGCGGCATCCCTTTGGGCCCTATGCCATACAAATACTCCATCCCCCTACAGAAGTAGAGGGCCGGACACATCCCCCTCCCAGTCAAGAAACGTGAGCTACAGGGTTGTTTGCATGGGTCTGGGTACCGTATAGTGAAGCAAACTGTCCTCATTCAGTTTTTACACATTCACTCTTTACAAATTCATTTTTTTATGAATTCATTCTTTACACTTTCACCCTTCACATGTTCATTCTTTGTACTTTCAGATCTAAAGAAGCAAAGGGATCTGAAAGAACAAGATTATATGTGTGAAGAGTGAATGTATAAAGAGTGAATGTGGACAGTTATCTTCACTATATGATACCCAGGTCCAAGCAAATAACCCCGCAGCTTCCACTGCCTGGGGGGGTGCACAACAGCAGCATCCCCCACCCTCACCCCATCCAGCTCTGTGCCTGAGCTTGCCCCCTAGCTCAGCAATCCAGCACAAGATCCCAAAACATACTGTACATGCTAGGGTCAAGACTGGCACTGCACTCTACGTTTCTTAACAATTATATAGATACAGTATATTATATAGATAAATATATAGACAGACATATATAATAGTGGCACAGTCTCGCCACTATAGCTAAGATTGAGTAGACTGTTTAAGCAAAACCGCAATTTTTGCACTTTAGTAACCTTGGGATTTATATGCAATTTTGAATGCACTGCTGGAAACCCAAGAACTCCTGCTATGGCAAGTTTCATTATGATCAGATGTGCAGATTCCGAGATCCGAACAATGCACAATTTGTAAAAACTGGGTTGTTTTGCTGTTTTTGTGTTGGCACCTAGTGCCCAGATGGTTTGGAATTTTGGTTTGAAATGTTGTGGGTAGAATGGGCTTGGCCCAGAGTAATGCCTCTTACTGGTTTGGAGAAACAATACTAATCCATTTCAGAGTTATAAGAATTTGAAATTTTGGTTCTGAGCATGCTCAGCAGGCACTTTAGGATAGATGTTTGAAATTAAAAAGGAATTTGGCCACACAAAAAAGATCCTCTTTCGTATGGTCACCATTTTCTTTTTACTGTTCAAGCTTAAAAATATTTAAAGTACATAAAAATAGTAGGCAGAATTTTCAAATGATGGCGCAGGGCTTGCGACAAGACCTACACCAGGGGACTTTGAAATCGACGATGTGCTGAACCCCTTTGCTGCAACTGCACCAAATTTTCCAATACCAGGTGCAGTTGTGACAGTTTCCCAGATTGATGGCAGCTTGTGCCAAATGTCAGGTGCAAGCCCCGTGTCTTTGGCTCTGGGATGCGGCACAGGCTAGACCACAACTATGTGGTCTAAGGACCTGCGGTCGGCACAAGAGATTAAAAATCCCGATTGCCGATGGGAGAATGCTGCAAGCTCCATGCGCCCTACATTCAGTGCATCGGGGGCTTGCGGCATCTCAGCAGGTTTGAAAATCCTGCCCAATGTCTTTTAAAAAAAACACAACACCTGAGCCTAGCTTAATGTGACCCATTTAGCTAGATTCTGGTGTTTGTTTTGTTTTTGTTTGTTTATAGATAGGTTTTTATGGGTTTTTCTTGTAGGTAGCTTCCTCACCAAAGGCCCCAGCATATGGCTGTATGTGCATGTGGAGGCATGCAAACACACTGTGGCACCAGCTTAGCCCCTTCCACCCTCCCATCCTTGCCACCCCTCCACCTACGTTATCCCACCGGACCTCCATCCAGTGGGAGCGGTACTACGGGAGGGAGACAACTCACCCCCACCACCCCCAGTAGAGGAGAGTAACCTGCCAACTCCCCTCAATCCTGCTCCCCCCCCCACGATGGCACCCCGACAACATGAGGTTGTTTCTGAACCCGGGTCACCAGCATAGCGTGAGGTAAGGCATCCAGTGTCTCAACCCTCAGCACCACTGGCCTGGCATGTTTGTTTGTTTGTTTTTTAAAGTTGGCAGAAATACATTTTTCTGGGTGTGGAGGGGTTGTGGCATAACAGATGGACCAGACACCAAACTTCAGGTTCAACACACAATCTCTGTGTGATGTTTATTCAGAACATAGGAAATAAGCTTTAGCAATAACATAGTCCTTCTTCAGTACATCAGTTTGCAGCAACAGACTATGAGTGTCCTTCCTCTGCACTTAATCAGCACCTACTGACACTGATCTCTGATCTAACTTATTAGTTGAGATGCAACCTCCATCCCTATGTGGGCCCTATTTGCTTGGGTGGTGGGGGCTCAAAAAGAAAAATAACAAAACAAGCTAAAAACAAAGAACCTTAGTGCAGAAACACTGGAAAAAGGGTTACCCCAAAGAACACTGGCAACAAACCAAGTTTCAAAAAAATACAACATCATACATACTTCCATAATGCAAAGCATCATGAGATATATGCAAATCACCATGGAATTTCAGACTTGTTCCATTTACAGCAATTTACATGCATTTTAAACAGCACAACTAACTTAATTTCTATAATAGTCACCTAGTACTTTTTACCATTATAAAAAACACCTAGTGCCATGGTATTTTCAACATTTACAGGTTTCATAAACATAAGGGCCCAGATATTCAAAAGGGTTGCGCATGGCACAACAGTGTTGCACCATGCACAACCCACTGATGTGCCCCAGAGCGATATTCAAATGGGAATTGTGCCTAGCACAAATCCCAATGTGCCAGAGTACATCAGTAATGACTGCAGTGCAGGTGGGGGGGGGGCGTGCCCATGCATACTCTGCACATCCCGATATTCAGCCTAGGATGTGCTGAGCCCATGCATGTGCAACCCCTACTTGTGCCGCACAAAGTTGATCCAAAAAAAAAGGAACAACGGCTGGCCACCCACTGGTGAGCTGCCGTATTGCAGGGCGCGACATGGCAGCTGCCACCTGTGGGTGGCCACCTGAGCTCCAGATGCACCTGTCGGTGCCCCCCCATGCCTTATCGCAGGCATACATACAAAAATTACCCTCCAAACTCTCTGGTGGTCCAGTGGACCACTGTCAGCCTGATCGTGGGCTTAAGTGTTGATAAATTAAATCCAATATCCCTGGTGGTCCAGGGAACCCCTTCCCACCGCCCACTGAGCCCCCACGCCCTCCCCTCAGTGAGTGGCGGGAAGCAACACACCACCTGCCTGCAGCCAGCTCACGATTGACACTGTTGGTAGGGCTGTACACCCACTGGTCACAGCATGAACCAATGGGTGTGTGCAGCCTGCTACGTACTACACATTCCAGATATGTGAATAAATCATTCACATATCTGGGAATGTGTCTGTTATGGGCTGCATGCCCATTGTCTCACGCCTGTGACCAATGAGCTGCGATAAGCCCTACTGACTATGTCAGTCGGCAGCAGGGTGGGGCGGCATGCGGGTGGTGCTGCCAGCCGCCACTGACTGGGGAGCGGGCAGTGGGGCCCAGTGGCGGGTGGGAGGGGGTCCACTGGACCACCAGGGATATTGATTTAATTTATCAACACTTAAGCCCATGGTTGAGCTGACAGCGGTCCACTGGACCACCAGGAATACTGGATTCATTTTATTTTTACTTAAGCCCACGATCCGGCTGACAGCAGTCCACTGGACCACCAGGGATATTGGAGTTCTTTTCTTTTACAAATGCCGCGATCAGGCTGTGGGGCACATTGCCATGCTGCAGGGGGCATCAGTCCCTGATGACTGCTGCCTGGCAGTGTGCCAGGTGCAAGTCGCAAGGTATCAGTGCACCTGCATACAAATGGGGCCATAATGACATGCAAATGGTCCCATTTGCACCTTGCATACATTATGGCCCAATTTACATGTGCACTTTTGAATATCGCAGTTGCTGCGCATAGTGCAATGGAACTTGCACTAGCACATTCCCCTGCTCCACTCTGGCCACTTGCGCTGGTGCAGTGCCACTGCACCATGCGCACTGTGGGTGGCCAGGGTGTGATATTCAATGATACTGTGCCATGGCACAGTTCTGTTGAATATCACCCTGTCAATGCCCCTGCACAGCCAAGTTGCACTGCACCCAGGCTTGTGCCACAGCCAGGTGCAGGTTGAATATCCGGGCCTCGGTATATATATCCAGGTATTTTATGACATAGTGCTATTACATACTAAATCTAACAACAATAAACACAACCTGTTTTACATATGCTCAGAGGGTACCACAATAAGCTCCCTGTACTAGGACCTGAGAGGGAAAAGGAAAATTAAGGAGGACACTATACCACACTCAAGAAAGGAGAGGGGAGGTGCCCATAGGTGGCCAATCTTATGGATTTAGAAATTGTAAAGGATATATTAGGCTAAGAAACAGAAGAATTGTTGCAACAAATTTAAGAAAAGGTCAGTCCTCAAGAGTGGCAGGAGCTTCTTGTCACACTGGGTACCTAAAATACAGGGTGCCCAGCTTAGTGGCAGGAGCCATTCACCTGTGCTTTCTGTATGAGAACAATAGGACTTTCTTGACTTTGGAAGCTGCAGCTGGAACTTGTACTGTGGGTTGTAGTGATAACAGCAAGCTACTGTTTCCCAGGTGTCCAGTGGCACCTCCATTGCTGTCCCTTTATGTATGTAATGTTGTTCTGGCATCTAGTGGCATCCACCACCCTCTGATTGACTTCCTCATATTTATTTACTGTTTCCCTAGAATCTAGTGGTACTCCTCCTCCATCTGCCATCCCTGTAATATATTTGTTTTTCTCTGGTGCCTAGTGGCACCCCCTCCACCCTCTGATTGTCATCCCCATAATGTATTTGTCTTTCCCTGTTGTTTTGTGACACTCCCCTCCCTCCGATCACCATCCCTGTAATGTGTTTGTCTTTTCCTGGTGTCTAGTGGCAACTCCACCCTCTGATCACTGTTTCCACAATGTTTTTGTCTTTTCCTGTTGCCTAGTGGCACCCACCACCCTCAGATCACCATCCCAGTCTGAAACAAAGAAAACCATCCCTCAATTTTTTTAGGACCTGCAAAAAAGAAAACAGTCTTTCTCTGATCTGACTCCCCACCTCCCACTCAGCACCCACCACCGCACACTCCCAGTGCACCCCCACACACTCTCACTCATTTGAAAATGTCAGAGGGAAAATATCCACTCTCCAATTGAAGATACGTCTTGCTGCTGGAACTGCAGACTGGAATATGAGAAACTAAGATACATGTGGTTCAATATACAGTATTTTAATGGGGTTATCTACTTTGATGCATAACTTTGTCATTTTTGCATATTTTGATGCTACATTTTCAACTTGGCCTTTTTTGGTACCCCACCTCATGACCAATAACAGTGGAATTACGCAAATCAAGCCCAAAAGGTGATTTCACAGTTGCATTGCAAAATCACCTTTTAGGTGGGATTTGAAAATGGCAGCACTTCATGGACCCACCGATCAGAAGTTTCAAAACCCCTCTCTGCCCTGTCACCATGTACACACTTGTACCTGATAGTGTTACACACTTTCAAGTGTAATGACCACTCTGCAGTCAGTTCAAAATCGATACCCATGCTTGTTGCAAGACTTTGCTTTTTCCAATAAAATGTGCCCAGACAGTGGTACGTTATGGTCTCTTGTGGCAGTGACCCACCAGAACAATGCATCTTCCACCTGGCTGTCCTTGCCCTCACACTTTCACTTGTGGTCCTTTTGGCACCTGAACTCTACTCATGCAAGACTGAATCCTTGTTTTTTAGGATTTTCCCAAAGCAGGAAACATCAATGCTAAAATTGGCAGCAAGCTCCATGCCGGACACACAGGGTTACAGTGCTTTATCAAGGAGCTGCACCTTTTGTTCCAGTTTAAGCACATTTTGCTTCAGTTTCTCCATTGCTGATGGTTGCAGGCTATGACTGAGACTGAGAACAAGCTGAACTGTGAGCTTTGAGCTATCAGTTTTCAATACTCCCCTGCACTAGTCGCACCTGAGAACAATTATCCAGGTGATTAACACCTGAGTGTTGAATTTCACATCACAGGGCTCCCCAACATTTTTACACAGCATGCCAATTAAAAGTGGTTTATAAGCATTAACACCTCGAGTAAATGTAGTTTGCGATAGCTAAGTGTAGTCAGATTTGTGCATACAACCGAAAATCATAGTGCACACATCTGATTTTTTTTAACCTTCAATAGATAGGCATAGAAGCAACGTGCACCCACCTGAATGGCACACAAGTGGAACTGACTGTAATTTGAAGTCAAAGAACGGGGGGAGAACATGAAAGTTCTTAGAAAAGCCACCAAGGTTGTGAAAGTGTTGCTAGAGCTGGCAGAAAAGTGAGCAGGTGCATTCTGATTGTGCTGCTCGCACTGCTGGCTCCAGCCAATGGGGACCTACATTGAGGATATTTTTCCTTCTGTGGACCTAGAGTGAGAGTATTATGATATTCTCATTCTAGGTCACAAGAAAGGAAAAATATCACTGATATATGATCTTTAATATTCTCAGAGGTGTTGCATAAATATGATGAGCAGAGAAACTGACAATTTCCATTTCTTTCCAGGAAAAATTAAGGACTTGAAATTTTAAGACATTGCTTGTTTACTTCAGAAGGACCTTTTGCTCTATGCATAAAAATACAATTCAGTGTTAAAAACATGTTCTTCTCTACTTACTATTGTAGTTCGATAATCTCTCATGTTATTGAAGATCCTAGGTATTGCTGAATATTGTTAGTAGGAACAACATAAAATGAACAGTGGAGTTTACTGTATGTTCATAGCCCCTTTTCTTTAAAGGACAATGTCTACTATAATCTTCCTTACCTCGTACGTGTCCTTTCTATAAGACTTTGATCTGTATTACCTTTATGGCTACAGTGTTTGTGTAGTATGTTTAACTTTTCAAACTACGATGTTACCTCACCAGGAAATATTATATGGCAGTGGGAACTGTGCTTTATTTATGAATTTTTATATTAATTTTTGTTGTCCCTGCATGAATTTGCTTGTATGTGTTTTTCATGCAAAAACTTAATGACCAAAATGCTAACAAAAAGAAAAAGCAACAACTAATGCACACATGGAAATCTCTTTGAAACAAAAAACTAAACTATACATATAAAAGATAATACTGCACAGTAGCTGAAAAGAATTTGAGGTCAAAATTGAAAAAAAAAACAGTATATAATTGTTAAACTTTGTGTGTAGTGACACTCTTGACCCCAACAGGTATGCTTTGTGATCCCATGCTGGTTAGCTCCGTGACTCAGCTGGATTGGTGAGGGTGGGGAGGATGTTACTGTTATACAACACCTCCCCAGCCAGGGAAGGAAAGGTGCAGGGTTGTTCGCATGGGCCTGGGTACCATATAGTGAAGACAACTGTCCTCTTGGTATAGGGCCCTACAACTCTCCCCCCTTGGGTGGCATAGGGCCTTGTGCATTGGCTGAGAGATGCACTCTTTGCCCTGTGCATCTGTAGCTGTGGTGACATAGAAGAGCAGGGACTGCAACACCCTGCACTTCCACATCTCACCAGACAGCCCCATGAATTCTTCATGTCTGCCATTGCACTGAACTGCAGGGCCTGCAGTGGGGGCCCTGCACTTCTGTAGGTGGATGTAGTCTTCTGTTTGCACAGTGCATCTTCATTTCTTCATGCAGGTCATAGAGGGACCTGCTTGAATGAGAATACCATTCCACTATCTCAAAAAAGAAAGGTAATTCTTTGCAAAAAAAAAAGTCATTAATGCACCAGTTAGGGTAATTTAATGCCACAAAAGAAGGGAAATGTGGGATTAGGGTTTCCAACCCTAACACCCCACCCCCACCCCACAAAGCAGCAAAAGTAAAAAACATTAGGGCTTTGGGTCCCTGGAGTCTTGGCAAATCAGTGGTGGGATCTTCCTTGGGAGCTGTCAACCGTAATGTTCACCTCTTTCCCCACGGCCTGTGGCCTCTAATCCAAGACACAAGGTACAGTTCCAAGCTACTACCTCATAATGATACAGTCTTCAAAGGTAGAAAAGTATGTCTCGCCACAGGTTGATAACACAGTTTGTTGTACCTTTCTTCACACAGGACCAAGAAAGAAGTCCATGTGTGACATTGCTTGCTCACAGAATGGGGTGGGCATTAGGCTTGACCACCCACAAGGAAAACCCCACCACTGATTTGCCAAGACTCCGGGGCCCCGAAACCCTGATGTTTTTCCTTTTGCTATTGGGGATTGGGGGTAGATTTTGGAGTTGGAAATCCTAATGCCACACTTTTCTAATTTTGTGACATAAAGTTACCCTAACTGGTGCACTAGCAAAGTTTTTTTTTTGCAAACCATATTATCTATATTTTATTTTTTAATTTTGACTCCAAAATTTCAAGATAGTCATTTTTATGAATACCATTATAAACGTGATATGTAGCACTTATAGTATATTGGCCAAAATGTAATTTTGCACAAGAAGTGTGAAAACACATCTCATCCAGGATTAAAGAAAAGGCATCTGTCACATTTATGAGGTGGTGTGCAAAAATGGCTATGATGAAAGTTTGGAATCAAAATATTGAAAATTAGAGACGTTATGAGTGAATGTTGAAATTCTGCAACATTCACTCATAACTTGGGCATTTTACTGTATTTGTACACCAGATTTTCAGCATAGCCTTCTTATTACCCCACCTAATGAACCGGTGGGTGAAAATATTCAAAACCCAGCTGGGATGTCATTCCATAACACCAAAACATCCTTCCACACCAGAGGATTGAAATCAAAATGTGTACAAGATTTGAAAAATCACATCTGTCCCATTCATGAGGTGGTGTGAAATAAATGGCTATGCTAAAAATTTGGGATTAAAATATTTAAAATTACCAACATTGCAAATGAGCATAGAAACATTTCAATGTATGCAAGTAACTTTACCATTTTTACATATTCTGACCACAAATTTTCAACATAGCTTTCTTATGACCCCACCTTATGAACAAATGTGGTGAAAATGTTCAAATCCCACCAAAAGGTGATTTCACAAAGCAACAACAAAATCACCTTTTGGACCAGATTAGCATAATTCCAAAACTGCTGATCATGAGCTAGGGTCCCAAAAAGGCTATGTTGAAAATCTGGTGTTAAAATATTCAAAAATGACAAAGTTAGTAATCAAAGTTGAAAACATCATTGAAATAATTAAACTGCACTTAACTTATGTTCCCATACTGCAGTCGCTGGTTCCAGCAGCAAGATGCGTCTTTGATCAGAGAGAGGAGCTACATCATGAGACCTCTTCAGATAAGTAAAGGTATGTGTGGAGGGTGTGGGGTGGTGGATACTGATTGGTGGTGTGGGTAGTGAGGGAGGGGTGCTTGCAGGAGCTCAGATTGCCAATGGACTGTTTTCTTTTTTGCAAGTTAAAAAAAAAGATCAACAAGGGATGATTTTCTTTATTGTGGGGGAACAGAAGCCAGCACTGTCAGAGGATCTTCAGGTGCACCAGGGGTAGGCACCCCAGTGCTGCTACACACAAGAAGGAGAAGGCTGAGTTGGAGGGGAGGGGAGAAAGGAAAGAGGTACTGGGGTGGGCACCCCGGTATGCTTACTTTATAAATAGATAGATAGGTAGACAGACAGACAGACAGGCAGATTGACAGCTAGACAGACAGATAGGTGGCAGTGTGGTGGTGGGTGCCAGATCACCAATGGACATTTATTAGATAAAAAAATTTAAAAATCAACAAGGGATGGTTTTCTTTATTCTAGGAGGAAAGAAGTTGACACAAGGGATCGAGCACCCCAGTGTCAGGAGGATTTCTGGCAGCACGGGGGGCACCCTGGTGCCACCACACATAAGAAGGGGAAGGGAGACCTGGAGGGGTTGGGGTAAGAGAAGTGGTACTGGGGGTGGGCACCCTGGTCTGCTTAGTTTTCAGAAAAATAGATAGACAGACAGGCAGGCAGACAGAGAGACAGATAGACAGACAGACAGATAGACAGACAGTCAGACAGATAGATAGATAGATAAATAGATAGATAGATAGACAGACAAGGTGGCATGATGTGGGTGAGGGGGAATCACAGATGAACTTTTTTAGGTTAAATAAATAAAAATATCTATGTGGGATGGTTTTCTTTATTGTAGGGAAAGATAAGCTAATACTAGGGATTGGGCACCCCAGTCTCACCATGATCTTGGGCAGCACTGGGAGTGGGGAACCTAGTGCTGCCACATATATATAAAATGGATGGGGTGTGTAATGTGTGACAGATCAGTGAGGAACTGTTTTCTTTTTTACAGGTTACAGAAGAAAAAATATCAATGAAGGACAATTTTCTTTATTACAGGGTAAGAGAAGCCAACACTGAGGACTGGGCACCACAATGTTGGGATGATGTTCAGCGGCACCAGGGGTGGGCATACTGGTGCTGCCATGTATTCAGAAGGGAGTGGGTGTCCTGGCAGGGAGGGGCAAGAGAAGCAGTACATGGGGTGGGTACCCCAGTCTGCTTATTGTTTAATTAAAAAACAAACAAACATGGAAGCAGATGACCTGAAGGGGGGGGGGAAAGAAGCGGTACCAGGGCGGGCACCCCAGTCTACTTAACAGTAAATAAAAATGACAGAAAGATAGATAGATAGATAGACAGACAGACAGACAGACAGATAGATATATATGGAGTCCAGGGACTGTTCTTTTGTGACATCACATGAAAGAACAATGGTGCTTTCATTTGACATCACAAAAGAATGGTGAAAAAGACTAAGTCTACCAGCTACATTCATGACCTGACCTTCTTTCATGAGTCGCAAAAGAACTCATGGAGGAAAGGTCTTGGTTCATAAAAGAAGATGGTGGACTTAGTTTCTTTTCCATTGTTCTTTCATGAGCTGACCTTCTTCTTTAGTGATCATGAAAGAACATATGAATTCTTACATTCCAATCATATTGTCTATTCTGTCTCGGTGATATGCTTGCTCTCCCTGCTCAAAAGAAAGCGCGCATCCAGCAGCCCCGAATTCGGTGGTTGAATTTCGTCATGGAGGGGTGGTGCAGATGACCTGTACTAGGAAGATCCCCCCTCCCCGCCTCTGCTCTGTTTCTGGACCTTTGCACTCCATTGGGTTGAGGTGCCAGCTCACGTAACTGAGCACCATGGGCCTCCCCAGCACATCTGCATTCCAAGCAATTTCTGCCCTCCAAGCTAGCTCCTTCCCCTGCCGTTGCAGGCATCCTGACCGCGACGTGCTATTTAATTCATGCAGGGTACTGGAAGCAAACCTGCCTCTTGGGGACAGTTTCTTTGGGCCAACATTTGAACTCCTGCATAATAGCAAGCTACTGCCCCTGCTGTTGCAGGCGTCCCAACTGCGAGGTGCTGTTTAAATTGTGCAAGTTACTGAACACATACCTGCCTCTTGGGGACAATTTTTTTGGTGCCAACACCTGAATTCTTGCATTCTAATCATATTGGCTCTCCTGCTGTGGTCACGTGCTTGCTCTCCCTGCTCAAAATAGAGAGCGTGTCCAGTGGCCCCAAATTCTGTGGCTGAATTTCATCATGGAGGGGTGGAACATGTGACTTGTACTAGGAGAGTCCCCCCTTCCTGCCTCTGCTCCATTTCTGGACCTTTGTGCTCCACTGGGTTGAGGTGCCAGCTTGCTTAACCAAGCACCAGCAGGCCTCCCCAGCACATCTGCATTCCAAGCAATTTCTGCCCTCTGAGCAAGCTCCTGCCCCTGCCATTACAGGCATCCTGATCATGAGGTGCTACATAATTTGTGCAGGGTACTGGAAGCAAACCTGCCTCTTGGGAACAATTTCTTTGGAACAACATTTGAACTTCTGCATTGTAGCAAGCTACTGCCGCTGCCATTGCAGGCGTCCCAACCGCAAGGTGCTGTTGAATTCGTGCAGGGTACTGGAAGCAAACCTGCCTCTTGGGGACAATTTTTTCTGCCCTCCCACCCCATTCCCTCCTCCCCTTAAATGCATGTAAGCCCCTCCCTTCACTGACTGAGGACCCTATTAGCAGGATGGGTGTGGCTGGGAACTCTGTTTTCTGATGTTTGACTTCTTCGAAAGCTGTTGGTCCCTCACATTGGTTGGGATTGTTGCATCATGCTGCTTATTTCTCTGGGACTATTGCCTGTGTATACTCCTGCCTACTTTCTTTTTTTTATATTCATCTTATTTATTCACCTGCTGTGGCAACTACCAGAGGGGGCATCCAGCTGCCAGCCCTGCCTGCCGGGAGATAAACAGGCTCACTCACACGATGGAGTATCCAGCATGGCCATCGCCAATCCACTGGAGGGTCTTCCCATACCCTATCCAGCCAGACCGGCTCCGGACTCCCCCAGTGTGATTCCATGTGAGTCCTCCCGGTGAGGCTGGGCATGGCCATCAGGCTGCACAGTCGAGCCCAGCCATTTTCCACCTTTTTTTTCTCCTATTGGGAATGTGGACGTGCAGTGACGTCTGTGCACATACGTGCCGACGTCCGCCTCGCTCTTCCCCCAGTCACACCAGTTCAAGCGGTACCTCTGGGCATCCTCAGGGGTCACTGCAGTGTGGTGCACTTTCCTCAGCCCACCCCAGGACTAGGAGAGCTGTCTCCCAATACTCAATCCTAGTCCTCCCCTGCCGACCCCTGATGACCCAGGCTCATTCCCGAACCAGGTCACTGGCATAGTATGAGGTGTGGCATCCAGCGCCTCAACCCTCAGTGCCACCGGGCTGGCCCTGCCCACTTTCTTAATTTACCTTGTGTTGGTGTTTTGGGTAGTTGCTGGGCTTTTAACTGTACAAATAGCATTCTCTGGGTTTGCTACAAGTATACTCTAATCTGACTGTAATCTCTGGGGACAGCGTTTTGACAGTAATTTCTGGGTCACTTTTTGCCTGTCAAAACTGAATGTTTATACACTCTTAGGTAGGCCCTGCCCTTGCTAGTTGTGCTAGAGTACTGTGCTCACTGGCCAGCCTCTTCTTGGGCTGCCTCACCAGTCCTTGCTGTCACTTTGATGTATTGGGTGTCACTGGCCACTGCAGTGCTCAACTCTGGTATGGAAACACCTAAGCCTACTATGATGGGTGCTATGCTCTCCCCACTTCATGCTGCCCTCTCCATTGGTCTCCTCACTGGCCGTCTCCTCTTCCTAATGGTTGTTGACTCATCCCAGTCATCTGGAGGCCATTGTGGTATGCCTGTCCCCCATGAGGTGTTTGACTTCACCTTCTCTAATCTCCTAGCCCATAATAGACTACTCCTCTGCCCTATCAGTTGCCTTGACCTCAGATGTCTCCTGTGTTCTGCTTTTGTGAGATGGCATCCTGTCCGTAGGCCCTCAGCCAAAGGTTCCCCCCATAAGGTATTTCCTCTGGCTCTTCCTGGTGATACTGGCCCTGGTTGGTGAAATTGAGCTTAATCCAGGTCCTGCCTGTCAGGCCTCCTCACTTCCTCTGGGTTGGAGGTCGGGCAAGGGGTTAAAAATTGCTCACCTTAACATCTGTAGTCTCTTTCCCAACCTGGATGAACTCTCTTCCTGGGCCTTACACTGTAAGCCTGACATACTTGACATTACAGAAACCTGTCTGAAACCCTCAATTCCGGACTCTGCCTGTGCACTCCCTGGCTTTGAGCATATCAGACAGGATCGGCTGGGAAATAAGTGGGGGGTGGTATTCTAATCTACTATAAGAATCATCTTAATGTGTCTGTGGTGACTCATCAGCAGTCCTCCCTGTCTTCATGCAAGCTGCTTCACTCTGTGTTGTCACTTGGAAATTCTAAGAAGCTGCATGTTGCATGTGCATACAATCCCCCTAGGGGTGGTCTGCCTGGGCTTACCCACCTCCTGGGTACCATTGATCCCAATGTTGGGGTTAATGAGCTTCTGATCCTGGATGATGTGAACTTAAACTGGAGTGGAAGCAATTCCAGGCAATTCGAGCCTCTCCTCTCAAGTCTTGCCCTGGCTCAGCTTATCCAGGAGCCCACTAGATGATCTATAAATAGTGGCACTATCTCCCTACTAGACTGGGTCCTATCTAATCATCCCAAGAGGATCAGCTCCACTGGTACCCAACCTGACTCCATCTCAGATCACACCCCGGTGTTCTTTGCATGGAAAATCTCCCCACTAAAAATTCCCCATAAAATCATTCATGTTAGGGATTTCTCCAGGTTTGATCTGGGGTAATTTCATGAGGATCTGAGGTTCACTGACTGGTCAGGGGTGCTTAGTGCCCATGACCCCTCTACTTCTGTCACCCAGTTTCTCACTACTTTTGGTGCCCTGCAGGACAAGCATGCCCCCCCCTTATCAGGTGACGAGTAAGGGGATCTGCACAAAATGGCTGCATGGGAGCCTCTTAGCCCTCATGCGGGCTAAAGACAAGTGTTGGACCCACTTCAAGGGTATGTTGGATCAGTCCATCTTTCAACAGTGTAGGATGCTCAGAAATGAGTGCAAGAAAGCCATCAGAGTGGCAAAAAGTGAATACTGTAAGTCTGCCCTGCTTAGCTCTTCTAGGGACCCACGAAGGTTCTGGGGGAACATTAAAAACATTGTAAGTGGCTCCTTCAACTCTGCAGTATCTGATATGACCATTGGTGGGCCTAGTTGTAATAATCCACTTATGATTGCTAATGCTTTTAATTCCCACTTTTCTGACTTGTCCATGCTCACCTTCCTTTTCCCTGCTGGAGGGAATATAGTGACCTTTTGGCCTCTGCCCCTCAGGAGATCCACTCCTCCCACCCATTATTTTATCTCAGGGCTGTGTCTGTCATGGAGATGCAGAGACTTCTCTCTGGTCTCTCCCAACACTCTAGTGCTGGCCATGATAACATGGAGTCCAAGCTTCTGAGGCGGGGTGCCCCCCTCATTGCCTTCCCAGTGGCACATATCTTCAACTTGTACCTTGCCACTGGTGTTATCCCAGACATTTAGAAGGTGGCGAGGATTGTCTCTGTTCCAAAGCAGGGCAACCCTAAGGTCCTAGACAACTACCGGCCAATTGCCATCCTATCAGCTATCAGCAAACTCCTAGAGAAAGTTGTGGCTGAACAACTTACAGAGTACATTCAAGCCCATGAATTGCTGTCCCCTGCATAGCATGGTTTTTGAAAAGGGTATAGCACATCCACAGCCCTTGTCTCTGTCTCCTCTAGCATCAGGGTGGCCATGGACCAGGGCAAACTCTCTGGGGCCATATTTTTTGACCTATTCAAGACCTTCGACCTTGTGGACCATGCATTACATTGCTCACAGATGCGATCCCTTGGCCTGTCCCCTCCTGCCCTTAGTTGGCTTAGAAATTACCTCCAGGGTAGGCTACAACTGACCAGATTCAACAAGGTCCTCTCTAACACCACAATGGTGACCTCTGGTGTCCTCCAGGGATCAGTTCCGTAGCCTCTTCTCTTCTCTGTATTTGTTAACAACCTCCCAGCCGTTGCTTCAAACTGTAGTGTCACTCTTTATGCGGATGATCTGGCCATCCTTACACATTCCCGGGACATTGGGTTCTCAACCTTTGGCTGAGTGAGGACTTTAAGAATATTCAGTCTTGGGTACCATCTTACAAGCTAGTCCTCAACCTAAAAAAAACTCAGGCCATGCTTTTTGGGTTGTCAGCCAAGATCAAGTCCTCCTTTACCCTTCTGTGTATCAATAGTGTAGACAGTGCTCCCCTCTTAACCAGTTTCCATTAAATACCTTGGGATTACACTTGACCCCCAACTTGACCTGGGGTGTCATATCCTAAAGGTTTGCAGAGCCATAAATTGTAAACTGGGTCTTGCTTACAGGGCAAAGAAAAATCTGACATCTGCTGCTCATCTGGCGTTGGCCAGAGGTGTGCTTCTTCCTTTGCTCAGCTATGGGCTGCTCCTATTTGCTCGCACCTCAAAGGTCCATCTCATTTGGTGGAACACGACATTCAATAATGTCTGTCACTTTGCCCTGGCTGCCCCTCGGCTCACCCATCATTGTGAATTATATGACAAACTTGGCTGGCTTTCCCCAGCCAATCACATGAACTTTGTGTTGGGCTGTTTCATGGGCAAGGTGATCAGAACCGGCAGCCCTCCGGGGCTGATGCAGGTGCTCAAGCCTGCCGATGCCTCCTCCTACTCCCTCAGGTCTCAGGGTCCTGGGGTGCTCAAAGTTCCCTATAACCATACCCTAATAGGGGATAGAAACTTTGCTACATATAGTCCGAGGCTATGGAATGCCCTTCCTGCCCAGGTTTGTTCCTCCCCTTCCCATCTGTGCCTCTGAAATTCTCTGTGGGAGCACCTGAAGCTGGCCTCCTCGTGTGGGTGTCCTAAGTCACCATAGCCAGTCCCAGGTCTCCAAATTGGACTCACGTAGCCATGGAGTCCCTCCTGTTGGCTTTAATGATGCTGCCTACTGTCTTTTACCCTATGATGTATGCAATTGCTTGTTTATCTGTTCAGGAATTATTTATCTTGTGGCTCTGATTAAGGGTTACTTATACAATGTAATTTATACACTGTTCATTGCTCCTGCCATTGTATAACTAAGTCTATTTATTCTGTATGTATATATTTACTTTACCTGTGACTAAGTCTATTTATTCTGTATGTGTGTGTATATATATATATATATATATATGTATTTTACCTATCACTGCTTACTTTAGACTAACTATGCTCACCTAGTTCCTTTGTGACTCTGCACATTGCCCCACTTGTTGTTAATGTTTCCTGTTTTGAACCTGTTTTTTTTTTTCACTGTACTCTCCCAGGTCGTACCTGAAAATAGGCATATAACTTGTGTAGTGTACCTACCTGGTCAACAAAAGCTAAATAAAATAATAAGTATCTTTGCTCACGAAAGAATATGGTGAAAAAAAAACTAAGTCCAAAGTCTGTTTTCGTATGGCCTTATTCTTCTTCATTCGTGAGCCATACAAAAGAAGATCGTCTTTCAAAAGAAGATTTTTAGATGCTCCAAAAACACATTTAGGGGTTGTTTTTTGAAACACTAAGCTCAGAATGTAGCTAACCAGGACTTGTTTAGTTAGATTCCTATCTTGGTGTCTCTACAGAGCATTATTTTTTTGTTTTGAAAAAGTTTGTTTTAAACAAAATGGGAACAAGATAGCTGCCATACAAAACAAGCATTTTCTGTCAAGAATGAGGACTACTTCTTAATGAAACAGAAATCTTTATTTTTTTGTATGGCCAAATTCTTTCGTATCAAACATCTATCCAAAATAACCCACTGAGTATGGTCAGAACCAAAATTTCAAATCCTTATAACTCTAAAATGGATTAATATTTTTTCACCAAACCAATGAAAGGCACCATTCAGGGACAAGCCTTTTGTACCCTGAATATTTCAGAACAAAACTCCAGTCCATCTGGGATATAGGTAAGGACAAAAAAAAAATACAGCAGAAAACCCAAATTTCTCCTAAAAAATGCACTAAGTGGAACCTGGAATCTAGACATCTATCTGGAACAAAACTTGCCGTATCAAGAGACCTTGGCCCCAGACCACACGTGCAAAATAATTTACAATTCCGTTAAATGGGGATGAAGCTAGTAGGGTGCAAATTTAGGGGTTATCATTAAACAGCCTGCTCAACCCTATCCATAGTGGTGCTACTGCACCACTATAATAATGGCCTTGGTCTATCAATATATGGTCTATCGATATATGGAACTTCCTCAAAGTGGCTTCTACCTGTCTATGTGCCGCATAGACCCAGAGTAGTCTCTCCCCCACCCCATCCCTCCCGCCCTGGGTGTTTGTGTGCTGTCCTCCGGCCACCATTTCCCTCTGACACTCCTGCCTTAAGCACTTTCCACTCATCCTTTGGAGAGGTGTTCCCTTACATATTTAGCACTCACTCTAGCTGCACTTTGATGCCCCCACTTTTCACTATGGTCAAGCATTTTGTATTCTCTGTACTCTCGTTTCATAGGAGTTGTCACCGCCACGTAGTATCCTGCTGATTCTGCCTCCCAACACTAATTTTGCATCTTGCCGGTGCTCTGCCAACTCTCTGCATTGCTGTTCCTGTTTATTTTTTACCTCTCCATGCTACTTATGTACCCTGTTGATGTACTGCATACCTTACTGTATAATTTTGCCATGTGTACTGTTGCTGTCCCACTCACTAGTGCTTGGGCCTGTATGTTATCCTGACTCTGTACTTTGTATCTCTTGTACCCTGGAACCACCGATATGTGGGCCTGTATGTTACCTTGACAAAGTGTGTTACCTTGACATTTTATAATGTGTCTCATGTACTCTGTAACCTCCTGGGTCGCACCTGAAAATAGGCACTTGTTGTCTAGTGTGCTTACCTGGTTAACAAAAACAAATAAATAAAATATGTGGCATATGCACTATAGTGGGTCTGGTGTGCATGACAGGCCTGTGTCTAACCCATGACCACCTGCACCCTGCACAGGCATGCATAGCTCTCCATTCAGAATTACCACCTGCCTGTTGCAGCCCCACCCTATCAGCATTTAGGAGCATGGCAGAGAGAAGGGGTGGGTTCAGGCATCATGGTGGTGGACACCAGTGGCATCCAATTGGATACCAGCCTTGCCACTGCTGTGAATCCCCTGCTCCATGCAGATCACAGGATTGTGGGATGAGGTGGTTCCCCAAGTCTGTTAAAGGGACACTATTCTGGACATGTGCCCTGATTGGCAACCCCAGCCCTCAATGATGGTCCAAAGGGTTGTGGTGGCTTGGCAGGGGGTCACTCACCCTGCCATGACTGGCTGCAGGGAAAATTAGGGGGCATATAGCAGCTACAGCAGGTTTCCTGCCCACATAGCAGCATCCCCCTCTTCTGGCACTCTGCACCATAGTGCATGGTGTAATGCTGCTCCTGTCTACTCCCTGGTCCACATGTGTGTACAGAGCTTAGTCAGAGAGGGGATCCGGTACACAAGGGGTGCACATCCCTTTAGGGAATGTCACAGGGGTCGTTGGGACCCAAAGCACAGTGGCTGGTACAAAATCCTACATTATACTCCTATGTTAGACATTTCACAGCCATTTTACAATCATTTAGCGGGTTTGTATGGAAGGAAATGTACTCTTGGCTATACATCGATGTCACATCTTTATATACAGTGATCAAACATGATTTAGGGGTAAAAGCAGTGGAATCTATCTTAGAAACTGAAGCCACCAGATACCCAGTAACATTTATTATCTTGGCCTTGGATTTAATCCTTAAATGTAACTTTTTTCAGTTTGATGGTAAATTCTTCCTGCAGACAAGGGGTACAGCCATGGCTTCATCAGTGGTTCCTTCTTATACAAACCTCTTTATAGGATGGTATGAGAGAGGTGCCATTTATGACCCCTTGGCTAACCCATTTTACTCCAAAATCATTTATTATAAGCATATTATAGATGATATCCTTATAGTATGGGAAGGATTCTTATCAGATTTACATGAATTTCTGGATTTTATCAATTCCAGTGAATTAGGACTTCATTTCACAGCCTCCCATGATAAAACAAAAAAACAATTTTCTGGATTTGGCACTTATTGGCACTGAATCAGGAGCAGTATAAACATTGGGTTGTAGGAAAAAAACTGCAGGCAATAGTGTCTTACATACACAAAGTTCACATCCCAAACATATTATTGATAATTTACCATACAGACAATTGATCTGCATAAGGCAATATTGCACTAATGACAATGACTGTGACAGGGGAACTACAGGCTTGTTCTCTAGACTTTGGAGAAGGGGATGTAGTGAGATTGTGTTGCAACAAGCATTAAAGAATGTAACAGCACTGGATAGGAATCAATTGTTAGAATAAAGACTGAAGTTATTAGAGCCTGGAACAGATTGAATTACATCTGTTACTACCTATGGCCAGGGGACCATGGATCTTAAATCCAGAATCAAATGCCATTGGCATTTATTGGGAGTTGACCATGACTTAAGAGGCATTAATGATACTGAACCCAGATTTTCCTTTAAAAGAGGACACATTCCTAGAGACATGTTGGTCCACAGTAATTTTCAGAATAAAGAAGCACAGAATTGCTGGTTACCCCACAAGCCAGCAGGCTTTTACCCATGCAAAAGGCATGTCACCCATCAATTTGCAGGAAAAAGTAAAAACATTGAGTTAGGGAAGTGGACATTAGAGAGTTTATCAGTTGCAGTGCCTGCTACATTGTGTATGCCCTCTGGTGCTCTTGTGGTAAAGTTTATATATGGCAGGCCACATGTACCTTAAAAGAATGCATCCAAGAGCACTTTAGGGATGTAAGACACAGGGACATTTCTCACCCCATTGGAAAACATTTAACTAAATTTGCACTTTCAGGGAATCACATTCTTCATTATATGGGGCTAGAGCAGGTGCCTTCCAATCCACGGTGGTGTGTGTGTGGGGAGGGGGGTGGCAGATCCATTAGCCCAGAAAGAATCCATGTGGGTCTTCACACTTAGAACTTTGAAATCACTAGGGTTTAACTATCGTATGGACTGGGAACATTTCTTTTGAATAGTTTAAGCAGCAAGTTGCCCATCTAAGGTATTTACACTAAATAGGCATACTTTTTAAAAGAGAATATTCAGAGTTTGTGCAAAGCCACCATTCCTAGTATTAGTGTGAATGTAAAAATGATAGGATTAAACTTATGTATAGTGTAAACAGAGAGTTATTAATTCATTCTTATGTTTTCTGTAGCCACAGTGTTGATTTGTCACTCCACCCTGTCAGTCCTAAATATTTTGATGAACTTTAGAAATGTTTTTTGTCTAAATATCTGATGTGAATTTAAATTCAAATGAATATTTGTAACATAGATTAGGACATACTGGGAGTTTTTAATTTTTGTTTAATTTTTATTAGTGATGTCAAATAGGTGTTTTGAGATAAAGATTGTATTGTTAATGCTACAGTAACTACCAGACGTCTTGCCTGCTGGGTGCCCTCCATGTAATTTGGAAGGAATAAAGGGATAGGTATCCAGGAATTAATGATACCTGCAAACAAGCAGCCAGCCAGAAGCACCTTTTACTGTTACACAGGAAGTGAATTTACTTGAACGCTAATTATTATATAGCTTCCACCTGTTTGACACAGTACTTAAACACCTTGATGTTAGTAGTAGCCACACCCCCGAGGAAGAGGTCTTAGAGCCTGAAAGCACTAGGGCTGGTCAAGTTGTGGTTCTTTCATCTGGGATTAAATCTGCACTGAATTTGCCCTATGTTTATTTATTTGCACATTAAAATTTGAATTCCACTGATGTATTGGAGTGCTGATGTTCATCTGTTCTGATTTCCAAAATCAGGACTGGTGCAACATGCACTTTATGATATTTCACCCTGACGCAAGCCCCTTGCACCAGTGACGATTGTTTTAAAATCTGGCCCATGAAGCAGAAATTTCATTCACTGCAATGGGTGGAGGGAGGGGGATATATGATAAATGATTAATTATGATGGTGGTGTTGGTTGCTGCATACATGGTTGTGGGACTGGAGACAAGGAAGCAAATGACTATATAACCTTTATCTGGTTTTTCAATAGCAAGTCCATCTTTTCACAACCTTTAAACTCTGTGCAATTGTTTTCAAGCGGGCATCTGAGTGAGATTCAAATTCCTCCACCTCCTCATCCTCCTTGTGTGCCACTGTTCAACTACATTTCTCTGTGGCCACCTTTTGCCATTTGTAGATGACCGCAGTGATCCTTCATGTCATCCTGACCTACCACTACTACTACCACCAGCTGATTCTTTGCCACTTGGGACCATTGACTTTCTTTGGAATTCCTCTCACATTGAGATATGTTTATTTTTAAGGTGGGTATGTTGGCCACTAGTTCCAACATGGTTACCCTTTTTCCAATGCCTGACTCCGGTGTTACACAGCTTACATATTGCAAAGCAACTGTTACTTGAATCAGTAGAGAAAAAGTTACATACAAGAGACATTGATGGCTGACTGAGGGTGGGCCTTATGGATGGTGGGGGTGGTGGTGGAGCTTATTGAGATATAACTATGGTACTTGCTAGAAAGAAAGGTGCTGGAATTGAAACACATAGTGTCACTGGGCCTACCTTTTGGCTGTACTGATGGTGGTGGTCTCCTCCGTATAGCCTCCTGCAGCTGGTACAGGAGGTGGTGCAACAGGGCTGGAGACTGATTTGAGTACCTTATGTGTCAGTGGTGAAGCAGGGCTGGTCAATGTGCTGCTGCCTGGGATGGACTGCTCTGTATTGCCTGGTGTGCCTCCCACATCATTTGTATAAGGGGTAGAGGAGTTTGATCTTGCCTAACAAAACAGTGGTATGGAACATTGCTTGCCCTCTTTCCAGTGGTAAACTGATGGTACCAGGTCCAGAGGATTTACAGGAAAGTTTTATAGGCCTACTGCCACTGCCAGGAACTTTGCAGTTTGATTTCTCACCACTCATTTGGATGTAATATGGACAGTAAATAGAGGAAACAAACATTGTACGTCACTTTCATCGACTTCAGTTCGGCTTTTGATACTATCTCTAGAACTGCATTATGGCAAATTATGTTTGATTGGGGTATCAATCCAAGCTTGATCAGTATTATTAGAGAACTTTATATTAATATTTGGGCCCAAATAAGATGGGTGTCTCTTGGCCAACTTTCTTCCCCTTTTAGCACTAAAAAAGGAGTTAGACGGGGTGTGTACTTTCACTCCTACTTTTCAACATACATATCAACAATCTTTAAGTACAACTCATACAATTAAACTCAGATTCTCCATGTATAGATAAGGACTGCTGCCTGGCGCTATCATACACCGATAACTTGGCACTCATAGCACTCACATACTCGGGATTACAGTACAAACTAAATGATCTAAATGAGTATGCAGATAAATATGACCTCAAAATTAATGAAGTGAAAAGTCCATTAGTAGTATTTGGGTCCAAAACTCAAAAGTAAAATGGAAAATAGCAGGGAAAACTCAATACAGTGGATGCATATCCTTATTTGGAACTAAATGTATCTAGCAAAGGAAACTGGTCTAGCCGCATACACAGTACTAGAATAAAACTCAAACAAACAGTAGGTTCAGTAATTAAATTTAACTACAAATATGGAGGTAACACTGTTGGTAGCTATAAGAGCTAAATACTTCTTGGTGTTACTGTATCAAACTGAATTCTGGGACTACAGCAACTTTGATTTGTTAGAAATTCCACTCAATAAACTATATAAGGTAGCCTTGGGTTTAGGCAGCTCGATACCAGCTGCATTAATAGGTACAGAATTGGGCATTGGTTAGCCCTAAACATTGTTTTATGCTACGAAAATTATATATTGGGTCAGGATAACAAGAATGAAAAAAGTAGACTGCCTTATACGTGCTTAACTGAAAAAAAAGCATGGGAAAGAATGGGTTGCAAACAATCTGCTTGGTTTAAAAATATTAATCATAGTCTTGGTATACATAATTTAGAATTTTTGAAACATTACATCAATAGAGGGATTTTAATTAGGCCAAAATATAACAAATACATTACAAAAAGAATTATCAACTCATATAAGTTTGTTGATTTGACTAAATTATCCCAATTAAAATTGTCTTCATGGTTGATACAGAATAACATTAGACATGGGCATAGATATTACTTGGATATCTTAAAAGATCAAGATAACTGCAAACTGTACACCAAATATCGCTTGGAATTGTTTCAAAGCAAGGTACTTAAGGCTAGATACTCAAAATCTTCTGTAGTGGCAGAGATTTTGTGATTGAACTGGTTCTGAACTGGAAAACTTTTGCCATGTTATGTTTTCTTGCATTTGGTATAGTAAACCAAGGACTAACTGGCTATTACCAATCTGGAATTTGATACAAGCCAATGACAGAGATGTCCTTTTAGACATAATGGCCCAGATATTCAAAACTTTGCTCCAGGGCTAAATTAGCACTGCCGGCGGGCAAACATGGAGCACTGGAGCCTGGAGCACAAAGCAAGCTATATTCAAAAGGAAATAGCCTGGTGCAAAACCAGATGAATATAGCAAGCAAAGGAAACCGGGTAAACAGGGCCAGGAGTGGAGAACAGAAATTGCCCGGGAATAAGACAGCACTGAATATAGCAACAGGGAAGTGCACACTGCAACTGCAGCTCATTAGACCCTTGAGCAAGCCAGTTTTGCAGGTGGAGAACATTGTGTGTGATTGCACAGAGATGTTTAACATCTACTGCAAACAACAATGTAAGCCACACACTGCAGAACTGTGCTATGCTGAATTGAGGTTTGCCTGGGGCTAACCTGAGTGCACAGTGCTAACACATTAGCTCGGTGCAAACTGGTTAGCCTGGGGCAAATGGAAGGTATATTCAAAGCTCCCATGCAAATGAGCCTACTTAGGTAATCTGTGGGCAAACAGGCACATTTGCATCTCATTAAATGCTGCTTAGCATACATTACCATGCAGTTTGCCCAGTGCTACTGCATGGAGCATAAAGCTCTCCCCTTTGGTTGGAATGGAAGTACAAGCTGGATGCTGCAGGCCAAGGCATGCCCACAGCATCCCCTGTTGGTCGGAGTAGAAGCACAGGCTGGAAGCAGCAAGAACTGTGTGCTGGCAGGTACAAGCAGTGCATACAACACCCCAGGCAGCACTGCAAGCAGGACATGATATATACATATATCTATATATCTATCTATATATATATATGTGTGTATGTGTAGATCTGTAGCGATCTATAACTATAGATAGATACAGAGACACATGTATATGTATATGTATATGTATATGTATGTGTGTGTATATATATATATATATATATATATATATATATATATATATATACACACACACACACACTACCACTGGCCACATGTGCCTTGGATGATGCCCTCACCCCACACCAACAGAGGCAGCCCACAGCAGGTGTGGGTGGAACACAAGTATGCATGGGGCAGGCATAAAGCAAACCTGCTGGGCATAGGGGGATGTCAGTTGTAGGGTCACTGGGCTGTGCAGTGCAGCCATCCAATATATGGGGACCTGGGCAGACAGGCTGGGCCAGGCAGCCCTTCTCAGCCATCATGGTCCCTGTTCTCACTTGTGTTGGTTCCACTCCCTGGTAGTCTAGTGGTCCCCCCACCCCCCCCCAGCATGTATCCTGACCCCCTTTTTTAAATAAAAAGAAATTCATTTTCCTGGTAGTCTAGTGGTCACCCCACCCTTCAGCAATTATCCAGACCCCCGTTTGAAATAAAACAAAATCCATTTTTCTGGTAGTCTAGTGGTCCCTGCACTCCCCAGCATGTATTGTGAAATGGGGGTCGGGCTATGTGCTGGGGGGTAGGGGGACTACTAGACTACCAGGGAAATATGACATTTGTTTTATGAAATGGGGGTCAGGCTATGTGCTGGGGGTGGGGGGAATCACCTAGACTACCAGGGAAATGGATTTGTTTTCTTTCAAACGGGGGTCGGGATACATGCTGGGGGTGGGGGACCACTAGACTACCAGGAAACAGATCCATTTTATTTCAAATGGGGTGGGATATGTGCTGGGGGTGGGGACCACTAGACTACCAGGGAAATGACGTCATGGGGTGGATACCAGGGATCTGGAATCGTGCTTTGGGGGGGGGTACTGCCACCACATTACCGTCAGCCTTTTCTGAGCAGTATTGAGTGCTGCGTTACAGGTTGCACTAATGCCTGTAGTGCGGTGCTATACTTTTGAATATGCCAGTGTCTCGGCATTCAGGGCCCCTCCTCTCAGTCCCTCCCTTGCTTACATTATAATTTAGTGTCAGCACTAACACCTAGCACTGGTGCTAAATGTCCTTTTAATATAGCAGTTGGGCGCAAATTTGGCACTACTCCAGTGCAGCGGATTTGCGCCCCGCACTAAACTTTGAATATCTGGCCCAATGTTTTCTGTTGAGGATGATCAAATCATAGACAGTGTACATTCTTACTTAAAAAAATTTTGATCATAAGGAGAAAACATGCCTTATACTAGATACATAGACAGTGTCAGCAGATAAGGGCCTATGGCCCATCCAGTCTGCCCATTTGAGCTTGTAAGTTCACTTTATGTTTTCCTAGAAGTCTGTTGCCCCTTACCCCTGACCTCCAGAATTCCTTTATGTCTATCCCATGCATTCTTAAATCCGTGATTGTTTCAGCCCCCACCACTTCCTCTGGCATGGTGTTCCACTTGTCCACCACCTGTTCTGTGAAGAAATTCTTCCTCATGTTACGTCTGAATTGTCCTCCCTCCAACTTCATCCCATGCCCTCTAGTCCTGGAACATCTTTTTTGCTTACAAAAATTGTATTCCTGCACCCTGTTCCTCCCAGTAAGATACTTGTATGTCTCTATCATGTCCCCTCTCTCCCTCCTTCCTCTCCTCCAGGGAGTACATATTCAATTCCTTCAACATGTCCTCATAGGACTTGTGATGCAATCCATGTACCATCTTTGTTGCCCTCCTCTGAACCTTCTCTATCCTGTCTATGTCCTTACGTAGGTAAGGTCTCCAGAACTGTACACAGGTGTGTGCCCTCACTAGTGTCTTGTATAGTGGAATTATGACCTCCCTTTTCCTGTTGATGATGCCCCTGCCTATGCATCCCAGCATCCTATTTGCTTTACCTGCTGCCTTGTCACACTGTTTCCCTACCTTGAGGTCGTCAGAGATGATAACCCCAAGATCCCTTTCCTGCTTGGTGCATTCTATATCCTTGCCCCCCAACTGACATATTGTGCTAGGGTTTTTTGTGCCCCATATGCATTATCTTGCACTTCTTTGCATTGAATTTCAACTGCCAAACCCCTGACCATTCTTCAAGTTTCTGCAGGTTCCTTCTTATTCAATCTACACCCTCTGGTGTGTCTACTCTGTTACAGAGCTTTGTGCCATCAGCGAACAGTGAAATTCTGCCTTCTAGGTCCTGCGTAATGTCACTGATGAAGATGTTGAATAGAACCGGTCCCAGCACTGATCCCTGTGGTACCCCACTGGTCACTCTTCCCTCTGTGGAGTGACAGCCATTTACCACCACCCTCTGTGTCCTGCCGACCAGCCAGTTACCTACCTACCACACTACTGTCCTGCCCACACCCATATTCCCCAGTTTGTGTAATAGTCTTCTATGTGGCACAGTGTCAAAGGCCTTGTTGAAGTCCAGATAGGCCATGTCCACTGCCCTCCCCAATCCACCTCCCTAGTCACCCAGTCAAAAAATTCAACGAGGTTGGTCTGACATGACCTCCCCCTGGTGAAACTATGCTGCCTTGGGTCCTGTAGTCCATTGACAACCAGATGTTCCACCAATCTCTCCTCCAGTAGTACTTCCATGATCTTCCCCACTACTGAAGTGAGGCTGACTTGTCTGTAATTCCTTGCTTCCTCTTTGTTCCCATTTTTGTATAAGGGGACTACATCTGCTGTCCTCCAGTCTTTGGGTACCTCCCCTGTTTCCAGTGATTGGATAAACAGAATAGCCAGAGGTTAATCCACCACCTCTCCTAGTTCTTTAAGGACCCTGGGGTGCACCCCATCTGGACCCATTGATTTATTAACTCTTATTACTTCCAGTTCCTTCAGGACCCTTTCTCGTGTAAAGGGACTTGTGTCCATTTCAGCACCATTCTCACCCCTTGTACTCCCTTCAGACTCATTATCCTCCTCTTCCTCAGTAAAGACTGAGCAGAAATACCTGTTCAATATGTCAGCTTTACTGCTGTCATCAACCACTCAGCCCCCATCCTCCCCTTCAGTCTCATTATCCCTCCCTTTGACTTTCTTTTTTCACTTATGTACCTGTAAAAGGTTTTGTCCCCTCTACCCACTGATTTTGCAATGTGCTCTTCTGTCTGAGCTTTGGCTTCCCTTACTCACCTTCCTGCCTCCATTTCCTTCTCCTGATACTTCTCCCTATCCCCTGCTGCCTGTATCTTTTTGTATTGCCTGAATGCAATTTTGTTGACTTTCACTTTCTTTGCTACCTCTTTGGAAAACCATAATGGTCTCCTCTTCCTTTTCCTCTTGCTAACCTGCTTAATGCATAATTTTGTTGCTGTAGTAATCCCCGTTTTAAATACTACCCACTGTTCCTCAACCCCTAATTCCTGCTCCATTCCCCTTAACCCTAATACTCTTTCAAGTATCTCCCCATTTTCCCAAAGTCTGCCCCCCTAAAATCCAGGATACGTGTTTTTGTGTGGTTTGGTTCTGCTTTTTCTGTGATTTCAAACCACAATGACTGGTGGTCACTGTTCCCCAGGTGCTCCCCCACTGTTACCCCCATAACACTGTCCCTGTTTGTGAGCACAAGGTCCAGTATTGCCTTCTGCCAAGTTGGTTCCATGACCAGTTGCTTGAGGAAGGCACCCTGAAGGGAGTCCAGGATATATCTGCTTCTAGTTGATGCTGCTGCTGGGATGCTCCAGTCCACGTCTGGAATATTGAGATCTCCAACCAGTACTAACTCACCCTTGTCTGCTATCCTTTGGATGGCTAGCATCAGCTCCCTATCTGTTTCTTCCTCCTGAGCTGGTGGCCTATAGACCACACCTGTGTGGATGGCTGGCCCCATTTTCCTTTCCAGCTTAACCCACAGTATCTCTCCCCCATTTTGTTCCTTCTGGATCTCTGTGGCCTTGTTCATTTTCACATACAGTGCCCTCCTCCTCCCTTCCTACCACCCTGTCTCTTCTGAATATGTTGTGCCAGGTATGGCCATCTCCTAGTCGTAGTTATCATTACACCAGGTTTAAGTGATGGCCACAATGTCCAGGTCTGACTGCACCATGACAGCCTCCAGATCTTCCATCTTGTTGCTAAGGCTCCTGGCATTGGCACACATGGCTTTCCATGATTTGACCTCCCTAGACTGTTTAGCTGTCCTACTCCAGCCCCTTCCCTGGTTGTCCTTTATCCCTGGTTCTCCTTGCTGTCTGCCCTTCTGCTGAAGTTTGACCCTTTTCTGCCTGTCCACTTCTTGGTCGCTAATCTTCATCTTTTGCACACTGCTTTGTAGAGATATCCACTCCTCCAGTTCATTGGTTCCACTGTTAGCTGTGGGGGGGGTGAGCAAGTAGGTGCCCTTCTTGCTGGTCTACCACTCCCCTTGGCTAGTTTAAATGCTTGTCAATGTAGCATTTAAACTTATCATTGAGTACTTTGATTCCCCCTCCTGGATGGATGCAGGCTGTCAGGCTTGAACAAACCTCCATTCCTCCAGGTGCATCCTCAGTCACCAATGAATCCAAACCCTTCCTCACAACACCAGTTCTTCAACCATGAGATAAAGTTCCTGGTACATGCACCCCTATGCCCTCACTTGCCTCTCTCAGGCAGTACTTCTGAAAAGGTGACAGAAGTAGCTACTTGCTTGAGATCTCTCCCCAATTTCCTAAACTCTTCCTGAACTTCCTTTGGCTCCCCATTTGCCAGGTCATTAGTACCTAGGTGGATAATGACATCCAGCTCACCCTCCTGTCTTGCCTTCCCAGTGATCCCCAGGATCTTCCTTCCATCCCTCCATGCTGGTAGGCACCTCACCTCTCTGTCCTCCCCTCCTGTGTTCCTAGCTGGATCCCTCTTATGATGGAGTCCCCCACCAGGATTTACTTCCTCCTCCTCTGGGGTTCACTTCTCTCCCCGCTGAGGTCACCTCCTTGGCTAACCTCCACATCCTTTCCTTCCACTTCTCTGGGTACCTCTATTTGGTTGTCCCCATTTGCCAGTGTGGCATATGAGTTCTTGAGTGGAATAGGATCTGGGATGTGCCTCTGCCTGACTGCTCTAACCCTCCCTGAGCCCACTGTCATCCAAGTGCTCCTCGTTCTCAGCATCCTTTGAGCAGCGGCATTTGACTAGGTGGTCTCTGGATAGGGGTGATGGTACTCCTGACCCAGTTTACTTCTGCTCTGAGTCTGGCTACCTCATCCTGCAGTCCAGAGAGATGCATGCAGATAGGGCAGCACCTCAGTGTCCAGAAGGTCTCCCTGAATATGGCTGCCCTGCAGCCACTGCATTGCACCATTCCCCACATTATACTGCAATTATACTGCTATTCCACTACTTGTCTGTTACTGAAGCTCTCCTGGTTCCCTTTTTATTAATTTACTGTCCTAAAAATCCTGCCACTGATTCTCAGATACTTTTCTTTTAAAAAAAGAAAACAAATAAATAAATAAATAAATGAGTCAAAACACTTGTCGTGCTGAGGGTGGGCTTCTTTCCCCTTATGCCCTTCCTACTCTACACCCCCTACTATCCCCTGTGTTTAGCTCCTGTCAATCAGATTCAACAGGGCATATAATTAAGACTTGGGGGAAGGGGAGGGAGGGGGAGCACCACCACCACTATATTTTAAATTTTCAACAGCCCAAGAACAATTCTAAGTAAAGATAGCAAAGAAATTACAGTGTTACTAGAAGCCCACAATCTAAGTTTAAAAGAAAAATAGCAATTACCAGTTACTGTAAAGCACTGAATTGAATAGGTTTCCTTCCCCTTCTGGCTTCTTCTGAGAAAACAAAAATCACTTGCTACCTCAACTATGACTAAGCCCCACCTCCAGTTATCATGTAGCTGAGGTCAGAGGCCAGACAATTAGCACCCCTCACCCAAACTACAGGGCAAGCCAGACAAGCCAAGAATAAATTTGCAGCAATTAAAGACAGCAAAGAAATACACCACCACTAAGTTTAAAAGAAAAATAGCAATTACCAGTTACTGTAAAGCACTTAAATGAATATGTTTCCTTCCCCTTCTGGATTCTTATAAACTGTACTACCTGTATGTATACATTTTAACTATCAAGATATTTTCAGTATGTATCTATACTATTGTGAAACCTGTACTCTGCACATTTGCCTTGTCATGTATGTTCTTACTAACTGATGTGTACTTTTATTTAATCATGTTTCTATCTGTGTTCATGGTTCTATGTGTTTATATATGTATGTATAAAGGTCTACTTCTGAACAATAAAATTATCAGGACAGTAAATATTTATAAAAACAAAAGTTGAAATTGAGGGTTAATAACAGTTGTAGAAAGCAAGAAAACAAACTGTATTTAGAAACAACTAAAGTATTAAGATGACTACAGTTGAAAAAGATCAACTAAAAACACACAGGAGGCACTCGGTCTGCTATATAGCAGAAGCTATCACTGCTATGCACCTCTCCCCTCAGAGATCTGCACTGTTGCTGCTAGCTTTAATGAAATTAAGGCAACAAGAATTAGTTTTTCAAAATGAAACAATTAAATAACTGCCAAAATAAAACACACTGAACTACAACCAGTGTAAGAAAAGAATAACAGACAAAATTATTTTAAGGCTTCCACCTATGGTTCAGAGGGGCAACAGGTGATGTACACCATGCCCCCACCATGTGGTTAAAACTGCACATGTCTAGGTGTCCTTCAGAAGTTTGGAAATGTTGTTGCCTTCTGTCATGTGGTGGCTGCCCACCCCCTTCCCAGTCTGTACCTTGCTGATGTGCTGCTGCCTTTGACATCCCTCCTCCTAGTTTGGCTCCCCTTCCTCTCCTGCATTCTGCCTTCATTCATTCCTGTTTGGCTTCCTGTCTGCCATTTGGGCTTTGCACCCCTTGATTCTCTGCAGGACTCTGGTATTTTTTGTCTGCACCACTCTCCCCTCAGGATTCTTTAGGCTTCAGAACAGGATGCAGCAGGTTGCTGCATTGTGGCACTTTGGGAGTGCTCCCTTATACATTGTAAGTTCTACTAGGAGGCATTGCACCCGTAGCGAGACACTGTTTTTTTCTCTCTACTAAATTCTACATTTCTGGGTCCTAGTGGCCTCTTCATTTGTGTTCTGACTGCCTGCAAACTACAGAACTCCAGCCATTTTGACCAATTACAGACTCCATGCAGCAGCACCCACCTCTCTCTCAGTTAATTGCAGACCTATACCTCTAAGAACATGGCTGGTTAGCCATTCTACTGCACCTGCTCTTCCATTACCCCTTGCAACCAGTAAACTCCCTTCTCTCTCTCTCTCCACTGCTTCATCTTACTACTTCTCCTTCTCATAGCTTGAGAGTATTTGGGAAAGAACAGTATTACCTATGTTTTCCATGTTACAGTCCTTCACATCCAGTACCTTCAGCTTCAGCCTCCAATGGCTTCAATGACTCTTTCATGGCTGTCTAACTTTTCCATCAGCCTCCAACTACAGTTCAGATCCTATTTGATACAGATGCATGCCATCCATAACCACCCATGGATCCTGTGCTCCCTGCCCTGAAGGTCGATGGTCCCGCTTGGCTCCCATAAAGTCCACATCTTTTTTTTTATGCTCCTCTGATACAGGCCCTCCATGCCCATGGGCAGACCTAACTCTACATCTTGAGAGTGGGTCCCTCAACTCAGGGTGAGGTACTTCTTCATCTGCCCTTTGTGTGAAATTGTCCTACATTGTGGGGGAAATGTGACCTTGCAGATCAACTTGGCAGCACCTCTTGATGCAGCATTTAAGACTTCAGCTACCAGATGGTGGGTCCTCTACTTCTTCTGGGGTTTCTTCAGCTGTGCAGACCCTGTTGGTAGCACCTTCATATGCTATTCCTCCCTACAACTGCCTAAAGGTCATCTGGTCATGGCACCCTCATGGCATTCCTGTTAGAGGGATAGAGTGAGAGCTCTTCCTCAAAAAATTATTCCCCTGAATTGGGTTTCTAAATTGCAACAGCTGAGTCATTACTAATGCTATCACTCTCCTGAAGGAAAGTCGATCAAGGTTCTAAATTGCTACTGGTTTCCTCCTTTACATGGGGTGTTTCTTCTCCTCTATGCCAAAGGTCATAAACATTTAGTAGTCTCCACAACAGGTGGAGTTGGTTGGTGACTTTCAAGGTCTGGGTCTCAGTCTGGCTGTGTCTCTCCTCTGGAAAACTGTGCTTGTCTGTTTCCGTTGTGTTTTGTGCCTTCTTCCCTGAGGTGCCTTTGGTCCTGGGACCTCATCCTTGTGCTACCTTGAGGGGATGGAGCCCTTCATCAGGGTTTTGCATCCTTTGACACACCAACAGAGTGGTAGTCCCTATAGCACAGAGACAGAGAGAAAGTCAATGATCACAGTTGCACAAGCACCACATACCAGTCAGTCTCAGTCATTCCTAACCTACTGAAGAGCCTGGTGTACTTAAAATTTTAAGGCTTCCACTGGGCCTTTTGCATAGTTAAAACTACATTTTCAGGTGTCCTTTGGATTACCTGAAATTTTGTTGCCACCTTCCTCTCCTACCCCCCTCTTTCTGCAGCACCTCGCTCTCCTTGGGGTTAAGTTTCTATTTGATGCAGCTGATACTATTGCATGAGTGCATTGGCACATCTTGCCGACATGCTTTATTTAGTTTTGTGCCAGCGCAGCCTACAGTGGACCAAGTGGTGCTGCTCAGGGAAGAGTTCTGCTATTAAGTACATGGTGGTGGCATTATTTGTACTGGAGAGCAGGTTGGAGAGACATGCTGGCAGTCTCAAGATAGGGAGAGTGGCAGGAGAAGATAACTGAGAGTGAGTTGCTTTGTGTGGTCCTGGAGATGCTCACCAGAAAGGGAAAGTTTGTTTGTGGCCGGCAGTTGATTTTTTAATATAATTTGAAGTCAAAGAACAAAGGGGAGAAAATGAAAGTTCTTGGGAGAGCCACTGAGGTTGTGAAACTGTTACTGGAGCTGGCACAGAAGTGAGAAGGTGCATTCTGATTGTGCTGCTTGTGCTGCTGGCTTCAGCCAGTGGGGACCTACATTGAGGATATTTTTCCTCCTGTGGACCTAGTGTAAGAGTATTATGATATTCTCATTCTAGGTCACAGGAAAGAAAAAATATCACTGATATATGCCAGTAATATTCTCATAGGTGTTACATAAATATCAGAAATTAAACACTGAGTACCCCGGCTAGCCTCAGTATTGTCCTGTCTTTCTGTATTACTGCTAGTAAATTAACAGGCCACTCTGATGAGCAGAGAAACTGCCAATTTCCATTTCTTTCCAGGAAAAGTTAAGATATTTGAAATTTTAGGACACTGGATGCTGTTTACTCCAGAAGAACCTTTGGCTCAATGCACAAAAATACAATCCAGTGTTAAAAACATTTTATTCTCTCCTTAATAATGTAGTTCAATAATCACTTATGTTATTGAAGATCCTAGGTATTGCTGAATATTGTTAATAGGAGCAACATTAAATGAACAGTGGAGTTCACTTGTATGTTCATAACCCTTTTTCTTTAATGGACAATTGTAATCTTTCTAACCTCCTACCTGTCCTTTCTATAAGACTTTGATCTGTGTTGCCTTTATGGCTACCGTGTTTGTGTAGTATGTTTAACTTTTCAAACTACAATGTTACCCCAACATGAAACATTATATGTAGTAGCAGTAGTAGTAGTAGTAGTATACTTTTATTCATAGACCATGAAAGAGAATTAACTCAATTGAGTGGAGCTCCTTTACATTGAGATCCCATAAAACAGTCATACAAGTTTTCAGTCAGTCTTCAGAACAATAATATCAGGACAAAATACGCATACTATTAAATACATGAATACAAAATATATAATATATAAAAATATGTAATACACAAAGCTATAATACACAAGAGCGATTAGGGTAAGTAATATTCTAGGTTACATATGTTAAGCAGCATAGTAAAGGGCTAATACTTTGTTCCAAGTATCATCTTTTTAGATTGCAATTTCTAATCAGCGCTATAGGAATCAGGTTTCATGTTGTTGCCCCCTAAACAAATCTGAGGTCCTCCCTATTTCAAGATTATAGTTCAGAACTTTAAACTCAATAGCTTATGTAGATTGCAAACACTATTTAATTGACCTAATTTTAAATAAATTCATAATGTATTTAGGTACAGATTCCTTATAAACTTTTAACATAAACTGAGAAATATGAAAATCTCTCCTTGTCTGCAATCTCAATATGGCAGTGGGAATTGTGCTTTAGTTATGAATTTTTATATTGATTTTTGCTGTCCCTGCATGGATTTGCTTGCATGTGTTTTTTTATGCAAAAACTCAATGACTAAAATGTTAACAAAAAAAAAAAACAAACAAACAAAAAAAAAACAACTAATGCACACATGGAAAACTCTTAAAAAAAAAACAAACTAAAATATATAAGATTTTATTTTTGTAGTACTGTATTTAGAAGACTTTATAGATGTTAATACTGCACAGTATCTAACAAATGTATCTTTACACAGTAATGGAACGGAGGCCCACATTTTCAAAGGAGATGCGTGGCGCAAAGTAGAGATGCGCCACCCATCATAAAAAATGTGCCAAAGCGTGATATTCAAAAGACAGAGATGTGATGCGCACCTCTGGATGCGCATCTCACAGAAATAATGTCCACAACCTGGACATAAACACCCAACAGCCACATGCCAGTGCTGTTGTGTGCCCCCCAGGCACACCAGTGGGGCAGACAACCACACTGCAGCACATGTACCAGGGGCCATGGTCAGCACCCATGTGGCCTGCAGGGTGCCACCCAGTGGTGGATTGCAACCAGGGTAACATCTGTGGCAGTGGTGCCCAGGTTGCCTGGTGGTACTAGTGTCTGCATAGCATGATCCAGGGACTGACCAGTGGCACACACACATGGTGATACACCATGAGTGCACACAGGTGGGACCTACCCACCCGGGTACCTGCTCACTGTCTGCACACTGCCATCCCTTGCAGTGTCCACCAAGTACCTCCCATACTGAAGTGTGTGGGGCACTGCAGGTGACTGTATGCAGCATATGGAGCTGGTGTATCACATGCATGTGGCATCCTGATCAGCCTGTATCACCTTTTACCTGCCTCTGTTGCATGTCCAGGTGGCCCCTGTGGCCACTGTCCAGGTGGGCCCTCTGTACCACTATCCGACCCTATACCCAGGTCAATGCAGTCCACCCACCTGCACACTACCATCCCAGCACACCTGTCTGGTAGGCTGCAGTACCTCCTGTTCACCATTGTGGGGTGGTGGGGCAACCCTGCAAATTTGGAACTGAGCATGTCCAGGGGATGCTAATGGCCTGAATACATTCCAGTAATGAGCTCTGGCATGTGGGGTTTGGGCTCAGAATGTGCAATGAGGTCATTTGCATATCCTGGCTTAATATTTCAAAGTTGCGTGATGCCCATCTCACCTGTCCAAGTGCATTTCTACATGTACCTACCTGTGGTGCTTGGTCCCCCTTGCCTGAGATGCGCCGCACATCTTCAGATGCGTGATCACGCATGTTAGGGATATTCAACTGGACATACGTGAGTGCATCTTCCCACGCATCTTTTGAATATATAATTTTCTTAGGCTGGTGCATCTCAGATGCACAGCACAGGCACTTGTGCAATTTTGCAGGGGACTTTTGAATATGGTGGCTAGAAAGGATAATGTTAATATGTTATCCTCAAATGTTTGTACATTTTTACATTTATATATAATTTTGTAAAGACTCATTGTTACATTTTTCTATTTAAAAGATGCCCTAATGCGAATCTTGAAAGAAAAGACGATTTGGCATTTTGAAAAGTATGTACTACATTTGGTAATGTTAAAACTGACATTTAAAATTTAAACAATGCATTTTTACAGCAAGTACAGACACTGAACCAAATGCAAGATTTTCGAGATAATGAGAAGAAACAACAGTGCTTCATTGATTTTATGTGGTAATTAAATGCAAGCTCCTTAGACAGAATAATAGAAAACACTGCATATGCAGTATATTATACTGCATTTATGTACACTCTTAAAGCTTCCTGGGTTTGTGATTGATGTATTGAGGGTTTACAGCTAATAATTGCTGTCACAAAGGTATTTATTTTTGTGTATGGTTTGCTTTATCCTTTTTCAAAGAGTGCCAATTGTTTAAAAGCAGTCATTTGTGCAACAACAGCACAAGGAATTATTGCCATCAGCAAGACTTCATCAAGTGATGGTTCAATACGTATGGAAATTCAATCTTGAGGCCTTATGCTATTGACACAGACATGGCTGTGGCCTGGAAAGGGCAGGCTGAAAATTTTAAAGGTATATACTTACTTGAAATATTGAAACCTTTTTCTGCTGTTGATTTAATGAGGAAAGAGGCTTTTTCCAGAGCATCCAATCTAATAACTTCTCTCACGTCACAGTGCTGTGCTGTTCAGTTCAGTGTGTCATGTTTCTTCCACATTCTCCTGCTTTACCTGATCACATGTGAGCTCTATAATCGAGCAGACTGGCTGACTTTGAAGGGACACTAATGTACCACACCTGCCTCCAAGCAAAAAAGATCCTGATGAAACTTTCACCTTCGGGTCTTCACACCCTCATCCAACCAACCCCTCATAGGAGCACCCCTCGAAATCTGGCTAACACCACATTCCTAATCCCCCACTGTTGGACTTCACTGGGACAAAGATCATTCAGGTACCGAGCACCACTCTGGCTTAATCAACTCCCTTCCTCCATCTCCTTAGCCCCCAGCCTTAGCCTATATAAGAAAGGCCTCAAGAGATTTCTCCTGGACTCTGAGACTTGTGGCTGCTTCAACCTGTCCTCCCACACTAGGCTGAAGTCAGAAAACCAACGCCTCCCTCAACTCCCTACCAGGCCATCATAGCTCTGGGTATCTTAAGCACAACCCATCGGCCAAATGCTAGCATATGAAACTAGCAACCAATTCCCCCTCACCGCAATGACCCTGGGTTCCTATACAACCCTAGTGAAACCATGTGAAACTAACGTGGCAAGCTAATTACTCTGTACAGATTCAACCATGTTAAATTACCTTAATGTATTGTTTGCCTGGTTAGCAATGTACAATTTGTCACTATGTGTTGTTTCTGTTTATGGACATGGAGCCTTTGCAAAGGAGTCTTCGACGCAAAGGATTGTAATTCTGAAATTTCAATAAATAAATAAAATAAAATAAATTAATCTTCTAACACCCATTTCCCATTCACAACATTTTTGACATGTCCCAATGCCTGACAACAGAAAACTGAGGATAGCTGTGCTAGGGGCATCAGTTAGCTTTAATCTAGCATCTCATTATCTGCTGCTGCTGGTGTTGAGAAACCACATGGCTCCAGACAAGTGCTTGGCAGGAGGAAGAAATATTCTTAATTCCTTCTTCAACCATGCCTCAGTGATTATTGCATTTGTCTCAGAAAAGAGGCACTGCATTTTTAAGAAAGGTTACATGAACACTAAATGGGGTGATCAAAGAGAAGTCTGTGACATTCAGATGATATTTTAGATCTAATTCTGTAAGGCTAAATAACAGATCAATATGTGTGAGAGAAGATTGGGCTGCTTCAGCTCTAATGAACATTCTTAATGCTTTGGTGATACAGGCATATGAGGAAAACCTTATTAGATTTCATTAGGTCTCCAAAAGAGTAGATGCCTGATGATAGCATGCTATGGAAGTTTGGCAAACTGGGTTAGGAGTGCAGTACAAAAATAGCCCAGGAAATAAGACAGCTCTGAATATAGCAACTAGGAAATGCAAACCGCAACAGCAGCCCAGTGCACAACAACATGAAGGAAAGTAGAGGTGCACTATATGGCCAATGGGTGTGCTAGCAAAGAAGTGGATTCATTAAAGCTGCAAGCACTAGTGCATGTGACGTTCTGCTGAAATGTACCATGCTTCTGAAATGTTTGCACAGCACAGACACATTTGCACAGGTTTTTTGCAGGTTTTATGCAGAGCTAAGTAGTTTGCCCAGTGCTATCATGTTTGCCCAGGGCAAAAATTTGCTATATTCAAAAGTGACATGCAAATGAGTCTGCTTAGGCAGTCTGTGGGCAAACATCCAGATTATGTCCTGATTTGCATGCAGTTTGCCCAGCACTATTGCAGGGTCCCACCGCCCCACCTGTAGGTCAGTCTGGAAGTACAGGGGCTTGTTGGGTCTACCCACAGCTCCACCTGCAGGTCAGTCTGGAAATGCATGGTGGTAGCTGCAGGCTACATTTGTTTAGAACCACATAGAATATTGTGCCCTACTAGACTACACAGTACAGGCACAGGTGGAGGTGCTGAATGCAATTGTCAAACTGTAGTGCTTGCTACAGTGCACAGCAGATATTACAGCAACAAGGGGGCCAGTAGTGTGAGGGACACAGCAATGCCTATGGTGTGTAAGGCATCAATGACTGCTGCACTTTACACAGTGACAGGCCCATCTTGCAGGTGTGTACTGACAGTGGACATTACTGTTATGCTGTTGTGCAACCCACAGACACTGCACCACTGGAATGGGATACTCACAGTGACATATACATGGCTTGCTGTGTGTTCTGTGGTGTCTGTGCAGATGTGCAGTATGTGGCTGGGGGGGCACATACCATCAGACAGGCACACTGGTGATGGGGTATTCCCAGCACTGGACCATTTGCACTACGTGGCTTGTCCCAGCCTTGTGGAAGCACCCAGTATGTGGTGCAGACTGGCCACCTGTACACCCTTCCTTCAGCACCCTCCACACCCCCAGTGCTGCATATGTGTGCTGGATTCTGTTGGTGTCCACTGAAGGGTGGTCTGCAGGTGTGTAAGGTATGGACACACTGCCATCATGTCCACTGGGTGCCGGGTCACCATTTACTGCCTGGCATGGCTGGGACTGATGGCAGATGATGGCATCATAGGAGGTGCCATCTGTGTGCAGTATGTTTCTTCCATGCCTGGTTTCTTTCTATGTTTAATATTTACTGGTTAGGGTCACACAAAGCTGCACAAAGCCACAAAGTCACACAAAGCTGGTTTGCCCAAAGTTAAGACTACCTTTTCCTGGGTGGTAATTTGCACCGCACAAAGTGTCATGCTAAGTCAAGCAAAAACACTTTACGCAGCGCAAATGCACTGAATATAGCATTGCACCTGTATTCATGTACACACCCCCTCTGTTTGCTCCTTGCATACATTATACTTTTGCCCAGTGCTAATGCAGTTTACCAGTGTTATTTGACCTTTTGACTATAGTGGAACTGCACAAACCCAGCACTAACCCTGCGCAAATGGTTTGCACCCAGTGCAAAGTTTTGAATATCTGGCCCCAGATGTCTAGTGCAATAAAAAGGTTGCATCATTATATTTACAGCAATTATGTTCTACATTTGTCTTTTGAGATTTATTTTTACTTTCTGTCAGTATCAGTTTACTGAATATTTCAGATAAGGTAGTACACATATCATTGTCTTTCAAAACATTTCTCACCTCCCAGTTGCTGATTGTGGCATTATGGTCTGTTGTTATGGTAAGCTCTGTAATGATATATACAAAGATCAGTAGGAGATAGATGCTTTTTATACAAACTTTCTGAACAGGCTTTTTAGATGTGCTATAACCCTTGAAAGGAATATTGAATATTAAAGAAAAATGTTCTTCCATTTATATGGAGTTTCCATAGTGTAGTGGTTATCACGTTCACCCAACATGTGAAATGTCCACAGTTTGAAACTGGGTGGAAATATTTATACAAGGGTAACACAATATTTTCCATCTTTCAGATGAGACATTAAACCGAGGTCCCATCTGCCTCTTCTGGTGGTAGTTCAGGTAGACGTTAAAGATCCCATGGCACTTCTCGAAAAGAGTAGGGGAATTTCCCTGGTGCACTGGCCACATTTCCCCCCATTCACTAAAAATACCACCAACAACTTAATCTGGTTCAAAGTCAGTTGGCATTCATCTGTATCCCCTGTGTCAGGTCATGCCTGAAAATTGGCAGAATTTGTCTAGTGCACTTACCAGGTCAACAAAAACTAAATAAATAATTTGTAATGGTTGAACGATTATGTTTATGAAGGTACATTCTGATGTGCATAGCTGCTAATTAAAGCAGAGTAATTCTAGTGGTGGACAAACAGAGCTCATACAAGGCATTGACAGAGGAATGCCACTGTAGCTGCTTATGTGATATCCCTTCCTGGAGGCCCCTAACAATTTTGAAAGGATTTTGAAAGGCAGAAGATAAATTAGGATTCAGGTGTTGGGAGGCTTGTCATACTATGAAGTAACCCTGAAATGCAGATATTGGTATAAAATGCACTTGAAGGATCTTAGATATTAGAGCTGTATGAAATACAGAATTCTGCTGGTGGAATTTGTGTGAAATTGCAATTCTCTCTCTCCAAAATGCCTTTTGAAATTTCTTTTTGGATTCAGTGGAAATCTGAAAAGCATTTCTATGTAAACCATGATGAAATAACTTTCTGCTGATTTGCTAATCTGCTGGGGGCAAATCATGTCCTAGGGGATTGTGGAAAATGAACTTAATGTCAAACTGTTTCTTGTATGCTAAACTGGGCTTATACAGTAGGTAAAAGTGTAACTTATATGTTCAGCAGTAGCCAAATGTAGTATGCCAAAATGTAACTTACATGTTAAATTGTGCCAAATGTAACCACTTCACTAATAACAGGACAACTTTGTAAACAGGGCTGAAAAGTTCTAACAATTCTATCCTGTCAAAAAATGAAGATGTTATCTATCATTATTTTATCTGGTAGCAGTAAGGTGGGTAAAAATAAGGTTGAGGTTCAAAAAGGAGTAGTGAAAGAGGCAAAGGATGAAGGCTCTCAAAGTATGAAGTAGTAAGAATAATAAGATATAGAAGTGAATGAGAAAGAATGCAGGTGTAGGATCACAAAACAGCAAAACAGTATCCAGAGCTAGTTGGAAGGAGGTCTGACTTAGTTCTAGAAGTCTGGGTAATAAAATTAGTGAGCTCCATGCACTTGTGACAGACAGAAAGGCAGACCTTGTAGCCATCATAGAAACATGGACCACAGAGAATAATGACTAGGACTTGTCAGTCCCAGGTTATACAATGTTGAGTGACAATTGACTTCTTGGATCTAAAATTAACAGCAACGGATGGGGACAAAATAAATTCAACATGCTTTACAAAAGAAATGGCAGGTAACAATGTGTTATATGCCACAAGTGCACATCCACTGAAACTGGTTCAATCAATACCCTACGGGCAATCCTTACGCATTAAAAGGAATTGCTCTGGACCAGAGTCTTTTGAAATACAGGCATCAGAAATGTTTGAGAGGTTCCTAAACAGGAGCTATAGTAGGGAAATATTGGATAAGGCATAGCAAAGGACAACAATTCAAGACTGAAGCACTTTACTGAAACCAAAGGTTAGGAACCCGAGAGAAAGAAGGGAATATGACATTTATTTTGGAGTTTAATTGTGTAGCACAAAAGGTAAAAAAAAATTTTGTTAAAAAACTGGAATCTGTTAGAACATTGTGATGTCCCAGATTTGTTCACATAAAAACCAAGGGTAACATATAGCAGAGCTAAATATTTGGGTGACATGTTAAGTCATAGTCACTTCATGCCTGAAATGACACCGAGGGCATCCTGGTTACCAGGTAAGTCTGTAGGCTGCTACAAATGTGGACATTGTCAGGCATGTAAGCATTTAACACAAGGACATACTTTTAAACATCCAACTGAAAATACTACAGTAGAAATCTGGGATTTTGTCGACTGCTCCACACAATTTATAGTGTATGTTGCAGTACTTTATGTACATGTAGCCTACTTTATGTAGGCAAAATGGTTAGGCAAGCTAAAGAAAGGTTCCTTGAACATCTACGAGACATGAAAAATGTAAATCTGAATTCAGCTTTGGGTGAACACTCTGAAAAATTCCATAACAGTGATCCAAAAGATCTTTGTTTCACTGTTATAGACCATGTGAAACCACAGGCCAGAAGAAGTGATAGGAAACAGATGTTACTTCAAAAGGAATGTAGATGGATATTTACCCTCAAAAGTCTTGTTCCCAAAGGTTTAAACAAGGATTTGGACTTATCTGTATATCTGTGATGGATTATATAATATTAAGTGGTTAAACAATGGATTATAGGGTAGGACTTTAATATATCCATAAGTTTCTCGCTATTTTTCTACTTTTCCACTTTTTTCTCCCCCTGTCCCCCTTTTTTCTCTTATCTTTTCTTTTGTCCCCTTCCACTCTAAAATATATAAAGTTGAAATCCATCTTTGTTGTTTATTATAGAATATAAAATAAAAATATGTGGATCTTTTACTCTCTTTAAAGGAACACTGTCTACCCCCTTATGCCTCAAAGAGTCTACTGTTTAAAAAACACATTTTATGATTGCCAGCATTTCATAAAAAATGTTGATATAGCTGGTAGTTTGATGCTGATGTTTTTTTCTTTTAAAAAGCACAAAAAAGACTGCACACCATACTGGTGTTACCACACAAAAACAGGCTTGTTTACATTCCTTGATCAACTCCCACTGCATCTTTCCTGGACTTGGGAACACCTCCAATACAGGTTAGCCACTCATGATGCAGTGGGAGTTTAGGTGGCTACTGCCTCATGAGTGACTGCACTGTTTGGGGGTGTTCCAAATGTTCAGGAAGTATTCAAGAAGAATAGATTCAGGTTTCAAAACAAAACAAAGTTGTTCATAAATATACATTACCATGCAAACAGCAACATCAATGAATTTTAGAGGAGGTAGGCAATCATAAAATGTGAGTTTTTAAATAGAAATAATATGATGCAAAATAGGTTGACAGTGTTCCTTTAAGCTTTTCTCCTTTCCACTTCAAACTTTAAAACACTAACCTACTTATGTACTTTATACGTGATCACTGGTAGCAGATCCTAAAAAGTGAAAGAAATGAGATTTGATAGGTTTCACACACTTTGTATACCTAAGAAGAGGTTTGTGTATATTGCCGTTATTTATTTATCTTGAGACAGCACTTTTTTAAAGTAAACAGTGCAGTTTGCATATAAAAATGAAATAAGGTTGAGAAATTAACTTTAAAACTAGCTATATTGGCAATAACTTGAAGCAAAAGTAGAAAGGTCTTTTTAACATTTGCACATTTCTTACTAGGTGATGGTGATTTTAGTGTTTCTATATTAAGCATTTTATGCTATTCAACGTGCAATTAGTGTGTTGGGCAATGACACAATTATGGATTCATTATTTAATTGTTTGTGTGATGTATTTAAACACTGTGTAATGTTTGGTGACTCCACCCCTCCCCATGAAGAGGGATTGTACCCTCGAAGCCCCAGGGATAGTTACGTATGTCTAGAAATAAAGCACTTTAATTGATACCTTTGACTCCGGCCTGAGTATATAGGTGTCAATTTGCTTCTTCTGATTACACAATGTTTAGACAGGATAGAGGGTTAGGCAAAGTGGGATCAGGATACCTATATGTCGGGGAGGGCATAGAGGCTGTGAAAGAGGAACACATTAGGGTAAGTAAAGGGGAACTATAATCACTGTGCGTTCACCTCACAATACCCTCAGCCAAGAATATACAGATGGGGTGCTTTATAGATCACCAGGACAAGGGGAAGAGAGAGATAAAGATCTCGAGGAAGAGCTGGCAAAAGGAGTGAAGAAGGGGAAGGTGGGGGTGGTGAGTGATCTGTACCTGCTGGATATCAACTGGGACATTCCAGCAACCAAGTACACCAGAAGTCAGGCCCTGTTCGATATATTGCAGAGCAGCCTGCTTGTTCAGCTGGTTAAGGAACCCACTAGACAGGCAGCCATCTCGAGATGGTGCTTACCAACTCAGAGTCTGTGGGTGGTTAAAGATAGGGGAGTCACTGGGGTCAGTTGACCATAACTTAGTTTGGTTCAGACTGGCCCTTGGGGCCAGAATGACCCTATCAAAAACTGAAGTCTAAGATTTCAAAACAGCAGGCTTAAATCAGATGTGGGAGCTGATCTGAGACAAAGTGACCAGGGTGGACTTCATTGGAAGTGTAAAAAAATGTTGGGGGGCAATTAAGGTGACTATTCTCAAGGCAAAAGAGTTGTGCATGAGAATTGTTACAAAATGAAACAGGTACAAGAAGTCAATATGTTTCTCATAAAGGGTCAGTCAAGCAGTGAGGGCAAAGAATGAAGCTTTCACCAAGTACAAGGAAAAGCAGGGGGAGGATGAATCAGGTGAGTACCAAATAAAATGTAGGGAAGCAAAGAAGACGGTCAGGAAAGCAAAGGGGGAGATGTAGCTGTGTATTGCGGAGGGACTCAAGGGTGGGGAAAAATAATTCTTCAGTTATATTAAGCAAAAAGGAAAAAAGGAATGGAGCATTGTTACACAAATGGGAATGGGGAGGGTACTAGAGGAAAATGAAACATAAGCAACCATCCTAAATGATTACTTCTGCTCTGTCTTCATAAGAGAAGACCGTGGGCTTCTGCCTAAAAGTGGAATCAAGCCAGCTGCCAGGGGCATTCCTGAAATGAAGCAACCAGTATTTACCAGAGAAAGGGTCCAGAAGGGTTTTGTAGCCCTAAAGGTAGATAATGTCCCAGGGCTAGATGGGATGCACCCAACCATAGCTCAGAGGCACAGTTACTGGCACAGAATGCTAGAGGTCCTAAGTTCAGTTCCCAGTGGTTCACCTTTTCCCCTTCTTCACAGTAATTCGTAATCTAAATTTGCCTAGCAGTGACTTATTTAAACTGCACTAAGAAGGAGTTGATTGGCTGTTGTCCAGCTACATATAAAAGTTCAAAACATCATAAAGTGCAGAGAAACAGAGTTTCAGAGTTAGTATTCCTCTTCTTCCCAAAGTTCACCTACTTACATATATTGCATACTTTAATTTCCTTATTTTTGGCGCATTAAGAAAGAATTGGCCAAGCACTTAATTGTACATATATCTTCAGTATAAATTAGAATTCTAGTTAATGTCTGTATGTCTACATTTAATTGTTCTAGTCTGTCTACCTGAAATATTGTTTTGAGTAAGTAGTTTTGAGGCTTATTATACCAATAATTATACAAATTATTAATCCATAGCACACGTAGCAGATCTTCTACTCCACCTGCTGGGCAGTCGTAATGGTTTAATTTATCCAAAGACTTTCTATATCTTCTTTCTAAAACTTTACTCTCAAAAGTTTCAAATTTCTACTTAGTAAAGCTAGTTCTTAACTTCTGATCTGTGAGAACCTCAAGATAATATTGCAGTATATAGTCATCTTTGTTATTACAGAGAACCAAGAAGACTATCTAGATCCCCTAATCATTTCGTTATCTACACCAATCCAATATTTTCTAATTTTTCTTGAAATTTACAGTATTTGTTGTACTGAATACTTAAGGATATGCGCACATCAGTGTATCTTTTAAGAAACGTCAGATTATATTTCTCTAATAATGCATAAATATTTAAAAGTCTTGGTGATCTAAAGCACCCCATATCTTGGCATTTAATTTCTTCAAAGAGGCATAATTTAGGAATTCTGTCTGGTACAAATCTGATAAGTCTAAACCAGTAGTTTAATTTTTTTGAGTCCGGTAGGGTATTAACATTGTCAATATCAAGTTCTGCACGAATATATGCAGATGTGAATGAACTGGGAACAGAGATGCTCTTTCTCAGTAATTTATGTATTGGGACCATGGGCCGGATATTCAAAAGGGTTGGCGTTTACGCTAATAGGTTACGCATGGCGCGAAGTCCAAAAGTGCTCCATTTTGCGATATTCAGCAGGAGGCAGTTGTGCCACCGAAAACATGCTGAGCAACAGCGCAATGCAAATGAAGGCATGCGCAACCGATGGGGGTGGATCCATGCATAAAGAGCTCAATGTGATATTCAAACACATGCGCAGTGCGCAAGTGCGGAACTGCCTGAAATTGAGCACCAGCAGAAATGAGCCAAAATAAAAAGGCTCAAGGAAGCGGCGCAAGAACACTACAAGGATGCCAAGTGGGGTAGAGAGAGAGACAGACAGACAGACAGACAGTGACAGGCTAGGGCAGGCAAGGCAAGCATGGGACATAGGCTGCAGAGGCCAGCAGGGGTGCCCGGTGCAGTGGAAGTAGCTGTCAGGACAGCGGGGGTAACACAGCAACACCAGCCGGGGGTCAGAAGCCAGGGAGATGGACAGTGCCAGCTTCCACATGGAAGCTGTAATGAGGGGTGAGAATGCAAGCTGCAGGGGACGAAGCTGTGGAAGGGCCTGGCGATGCCGCCCAACAGGCGGTACCGTTGCCCGCATCAGCTATGAGCTGTACACAGATGTAGAGATCATGGGCCGGGTACTCACAGGGCACACTGAGGTGGTCTGCGAGCTGTGCAGTGATGTGATGCAGGCACCCTCATGACGGAGTCACGCTCTGTCAGTGGAGACCAAGGTGACAGCCTGCATGTGCCTGCTCGCCACGGGCACCTTCCAGAGGCCGACAGGGGACACCACAGGCATCACACAGTCGGCCACGTCACGCATTCTCACCCAATTCCTCAGCGCACTGCTGCCACATGCTGCGGAACACATCCATTTCCCCAGCACCGCAGCAGAGGGTACAGCAAACATGCGGGAGTTCCACAGGGTAGCACGTATGCCTGGCGTGCTAGGGGCCATAGACTGCACCCATGTGGCCATTCGCATGCCACCTGGCCCTGATGGTGCAGTGTATATGAACCTAAAGGATACCCCAGTGTCAACTGCCAGGTGGTGTGTGATGCCACTGGGCGATAATCAATGTCTGTGCCACACACCTGGCGGAGCACATGATGCCTTCCATATGGCATCAGTCTGCACTGTGCCATCGATTCAAGAGTGGGGACATCCCCACAGGACATCTAGTGGGTGAGTACGCATGTATGGAATACAAACTTGGGGCAAGGGTGGGAATGCCACAGGTGCCATGGTAGTGGCACACAGGGATATGGGCAAAATGGACCTGAACATGACACTGATCTCCACTATCTCCACACAGGTGACAGTGGGTACCCACTCCATCCCTGGCTGCTCACACCGTACCGGCGCCCCATGACCCCATCGCAGCAACGCTATAATGAGGCACATGCCGCCACATGCAACATCATAGAGTGGGTGTTTGGGATACTCAAGGCACGCTTCCGATGCCTAGACACCTCCGGTGGTGCCCTACAGTACAGCCCCCAAAAGGCCTGTGGGATATTCCTGGCCTGTTGCATCCTGCACAGCATGGCCAAAGACTGTGGGATAGCCCTACAGGTTGAAGAGGGGGACAGCGAGGGGGACGCCAGTGGCGCCGGTGTTGATGGTGATGAGCAGACCCCCCTAGGACGGCGGGACCCCCGACTGATCCGGCAGGCCCAGCTGCACCGGGACACCATCACAGAGGAGCACTATGCGCGACACAGGTAAGTCAAGGGGCCATGTGCAACCAACACTGTCCAGGCGCAAACCACAGGCACACAGGGTAACACACCAGAGGTGCATGATGGCCAGGGGAGTGGAAGAGTCCAGGCATACAAACATACCATCAGGGAGGGGTGAACACTCATATGGACACACACACACACCAGGCACAGAGCGTACATGGGCAGATGCACAGCACAGCAGAACCGACATTGCTAACACACAGAACCACCGACCACCCTCACCACCTGTACTGTCCAAGTACGTGTGTCAGATGCTGGGCACCCTTGCACCTTGGTGTACAGTACAATGCAGGCATCATCATGCACACACACCTGTGGACAGCAGTTGGGAGGGTGTGCAGGTGGTCTGTGTGTTGGCGTGTTGAGCAGAGCACCCAGCAGTGCACTGCCCACCATGACACACATTGCATACAGGGCAGCACCAGACAGGGCCCACACTGGGAGACAGGTCAGTCATGTAGCACTGTCCCATGGCCACCGCGGATGCATGGGCAGCCCCGCCGTGACCCAACAGCCCTGGCAGGCTGAGCAGGGGCCACATGGGGTGGCACTGTTGGACCACCAGGGGTCCCACTGCGCGAACGCGACCTTGCCCGCACAGGGGTCTGCAGCATGCCGAACAAACCTGCACCAGGGGTGCTTGGGATGCCCACAGCAGAACCCGGCATCGACAGGCCTGGTGTCACACGATGCCGGGAACAGGGAGTGGAGAGTGAACTGTGTGGGGTGTGCGGTACAGGGGCACCTGACTGTGTGCCCAATGCATCCACGACAAAGACCACTGCCTGGGTCAGCCTGTCAATGGCGGCGGTCACATCCGTCTGCATACAAACCATCTCTGCACGGTCCAGAGCACACTCCCTGCTGTGCTGCTCCACAGCCACAGACAGTGCCTCCATGGACATTGCAACCCACCTCTGCTGCTGTACTGATTCCTGCAGCAGGCGGGTGTGCTCGTCCAATGGGTACTGTGCCCCAACAGCATCCTGTCCCCCAGGGTGTGGAAGGTCCTGATGCACAACACCCCTTGAGGGTGGGCGCTGTTCGCCAGGACCAGGAATGGGCGGATCAAAGGGCGGCGGACATGTGCCACCGCTTTACACTGTACCCCCAGACCTGGTGGGTGACTGCTGCTGCCCCTCCAACCGCTGTGCCCCAGGGTCCACTCGTTTCACCGCTGTGGCCGCAACAGTGCCAGACACCTGCACAGCCACCGGTGCTGCCCCACCAGTACTGACAGGCACAGCCTGGGACTGTGCCAACATGCTGGTACACAAGTTGGAACCAGAAAGGCCCAGGGGCACGTGCTGGCCTGCTGTGTGTCCGGCATGGGACACACACATATCACTGCCCATTGCAGTCCTTGCATCATCAATGGTGCAGGTACATGCTACAGCCACAGTCACAGCGTGCTGAGACACAGGCTGTGCACCCCCACACCGAATCACCGACACCAGAGTTGGCGCCCAGCGTGCATGCTGCTGCAGTGCATGCTGGCTGGTGACAGAGGTGGATGGACCCTCCTCCATGTCCAGCAGGTCATCATCACTGCCTGGACCCACCACCACCGTCTCCTGAAGACGAACAGGATCTGTAACAGAAAGAGAGTACATGGGAGTGCATGTGAACAACCTTCCCCCCCCAACACCACCACCATGTCATACCGTGCAGTGATGGGCTTCCACCTGTCTGGAATCCACCTCCTGGTACGCCCTCAATAGCACTCCACTGCATTGATGCAGCCAGTCTGTCCTCAGATGGGGTCAGCTCCAACACCGCTGGCCGGCCCCCGCCAGTGCCAGCACGTGCCACCCTGAAGGCTGCCACCTTCTCCTTCACCCTCCTGCGGTCTGTCCCCATCTTCTTCTTGCATTCCTGCACGGAGCGCTGGTGGCTTCCATGCAGGTTCACTGCCCGAGCTACCCCCTCCCATGCAGCTGCACGGGACTGAGGGGTGCCCCGCCGTCCACTCAGTGGTGCCTCCTCCTCCAGGTAGGCCTGGAAGAGGGCCTCTGTCTCTGCTGTGGTAAAGTTGGGCCTCCTCCCTACGCCCACCATCCTCACCCTCACCTTGTCTCTGCTCGGTCATGGCGATCTGTATGGGGGGAAGTGGACACCTGTCACTGTGCAGTCTACAGCATTTTCCCATGACCATTGTCCAGAACATCACACAGCATGCAACTCACCTCTCACCTGCAGTAACCAAATCTGGCCAGCGCAGCACAATGTCACCTATTTATAGCGCAATGCATGTAAATGAGGTGTTGCGCAACTTTAATGACATGCTAATCTCGCTACTGCGCCTTTGAATGGCTGATCAGATGATTTGCGTGTGTCATCTGAATATCGCACTGTTGCGCTTTGCGCAAGTCGTTTGAGCCGGCTGAGCCAATGGCGCAGCTCTGTGACTGTGCGGTACACTGCATTGCGCATGCCCAGGTAGCTTACACGGACGTCTGCCACGCTGCTGACGTGCTGTGCACGATCGGCAATTCAGGCCATGGCCACCATTGTGCCAGTGGCGCTACAGCACTGGGCACTATATGGCGCTGTGGCACTACTGCGCAATAGTACACTGTGGCACTGTCACAAAGGTGGTCGGTCATGCAGGATGCGTAGACGTCAGATAGCGCTGTGCATGGCCTTGCGTCATTGACCCATGACCTGGTGCCTAACCTTTACCCCCTTGCACTATTCGGCTGCCATGTGTACGGCCCTATTGTGCTGTCTAGTGACAGCGCTATGTGGACTAACGGTGCTGTACTTAACAGCGCTAAACCTATGGTGTTCTATTGGCGCAACAGTTCCATCGGGTTACCACAGCCATGGGCCATATTGCCTGCTGTTAACCTGGAAGCATGGCATGCAGGAGGGCAGTGCAATGGAGCCTGTGGAGGTGGCCAACCTGGTGGTTTTGGTAGAGCCCTCACTATGGGCACTGTAAGGAGGAGCCCTCACCATGGCTAGAACACAGGTCTGGCTGCAAGTGGCCAATGACCTGGTGGGGTCACTGGCGCCGGTCAGCTGAGCAGTGCCGCACTGCACAGTGACCTCCGCAGGAGGGATCCTGAGCTTCATGAGTGGCTACGGTCACATGCCAGGAGGGGCGTGGTGCCTAGGCCAGGTGGGTGTACCATCTATGCACCTGTATTCTCTGTAGGGGTGTGAGTGTGTTTTGGTGGCTGTGCATAGGTGATGGCTCTGCCATGGTTGGCTGTGTCAGTGTGTGCAGGTGTGAGATGCATGGGTCTGGCTGTGTGGGCAGGCAGTCTCACTGGGGCAGGGGGCAGTCTGCTTTGGAGTCACACTGATGTTTTCTCAACATTTGTCTCCCACAGGACGGGCAGAGAGGATGCAGGCACGGGGTGAGGAGGGCCGTGCCAGGGCCCCGGTGCCGGTCGGTGGTGCTGTGGGTGGTGCACCCCAGCAGCAGCTGCAGCAGACACAGCTGCTTGAGGAGTGTGAGTATCATTACTTCATGGATGCTATTGCATGCTGGGGGGGGCATGACCACCAGCCATGCACAACACAACCATGCACAACACAGGTGACATTCATCACTGTCCAATGTCACAGCACGTCTGTGTATGCATCACTGGTGGTCCATGCATGCACTGGGCACATGGCTGTGGACTGGCATCGCACCACATTGCCACGCCACTTGACAGCCTTGTTTGTGCTGTGATGTACATGGCCAGGTGTGTGTGCAGTGGTGCACATAGCTGGTGCCGCCTGGTTGGGCTGGCGTGTGCATGTCCACTGTGGGTGGGTGCATACCATCACAGGTGCGGGACATTGGGCTATATGGCTTGCAGGTTGGGTGGTGTTCAGGGTTGTGGTCAGTCACAGCCATTGACTGTGTTCTCGTTTTCCTAGGCCTGACTGTGCTACGCCGCATTGAGCATGCCTTGCAGCGGATCCACCAAGTGTCATCAGACAACACGGCTATACTGGCAAGCATCCAGCGCCATGGCCTCAGGAGGAGGCGGAGCCAACCACGGCGGCACCAGGCGGAGGAGGACCGGCCTGCTAGGCCTTAAGCCAGATTCCCTTCCCACTTCACCCATCCCTCCCGCCCTCCTTCCTCTCCAAGTTGTTCATCCCTACCCTTGCCCACCCCTACCTTGTACCCCTACCCTCCTGTAAATAGTTCTCTTGTTGGTTTTGTCATTTACATTTTTATAATACATTGATATTTTGATATGAATACTGTGTTGGTCTCTGATTTGCAGCTGGCTATGGTTGCTCAGTTGCAGTGGTGTGCATGCCATCTGGGGTGGTATGGTCCTGGGGTGGGTGTGTGTGTGTGTGTGTGTGTGTGTGTGTGTGTATGCGCATGTGTGTGCATGGGGAGGTGTCTCCAGTGTGGCAGTGTCTTTCTGTTGGTCTTGCCATCTGCTGCCGCCCACTGCTGGGTGCACAGGGTGGGTCTGGCTTGTATGCTTCTCTACTACACGGGGTTGACATGTGCCGGGCGGGATGCATGGTGTTTCCTGCAGTGCCAGTCACTGCACATGGGTGGTGTCTTGGGGTCACGGTACAGGGTTTGCTGTGCGTATGGGGGGGCTGATGTGCACTGTGGTTGTCATCCCCCTGTGTGTGGCAGTCTCAGCCTGCCAGTGGTTGTGCTAGAGTGTCATGGCCCTGCTGTGCTTTGTTGGCTTGTCCCCAGGGGCCAGTGGATCATCCATCCCACCCCAGTGATGTTGTGCTTGGGGTGTGCAGGTGTCTTGTTGGTTCTGCAGTGTGTTCCTGTGCCCATGTGTGGCATGGCTGCGGGTGGGCCCCAGCCTGCCTCCCTGGATGTGCAGTTCCATTGCTCTGTGGGGGGGGGCTCTGCTTGCACATGGCACCTCTGTACTGCTCAGCTGGGCTGCCCTGGTTGCGCTATATAGCGCATTTCTGCTCAGCTTCTCCTTCCTGGTTGCACTATGGCGCAACCTTTCTGCTCAGCTTCCCCTTCCTGGTTGCGCTATGGCACAGTTTGTGCGATATTCAGACGTTGGCTGCTTGCGCACTTTGTTCTGCTCCATGTTTGAATATCGCGTCTGTTGTGCATATGCGCAATTGATTTGTGCTTGCTCCTGCTGTTGCGCACATTTTGGGCGCAGTTTGAATATCCGGCCCCATATGTTTTTCTCTACTTTTGGTGTCCCATGTTTCAGCACCATAGCTTATCTGAGAAATATACTTTGCCTGAATTGCTTCTAATAGTGGCTTTATAGCCACTCCTCCATAAGAATAGTTAAGTTTCTCCAAGGCAGCAGCTGTTTTTTTTTTTTTTTTGCTGTAGTCGACATTTTTTCCACATGATTATTCCATTTGTTCCTTGTGGAGAAACATAAACCCAGATATACATAGGTGTTCGTTACTTTTAACTTTTCTGGCTCTAATTTCCAGCTTCTGTTAACTCTGCCTTTGCCAAAAAATTATATTTGGGTTCTGGAAGTATTAACCTGAAGTTTTAATTCCTTGGTTTTATGGTCTAGTAGATCAATCTTCTTTTGTAAGCCTTTCTTAGAAAGGGGAAAATAAAATTATATCATCTGCGAATGCCATAATGGGGCAACTTTTATCCAATATTTTTGGAGAATCAGATACCAGTTCCTCTATAGATCTAAGAACTACATCTACATATATTGAAAAAAGGGTAGATGCCAAGACACACCCTGTCTTACACCTCTATTTACTTTTATCAGCAGAGAGAGTTGTCCATTAGTTCTTATCCGTATTTTAGCCCAGGATCCTTCAGAGTCTGTTTATGATGGATCTTCCATCCCCTGAGCACACATTTCTGATCTTCCTGGACATACAGTCTCCACCACTCATTCACACTAATAGGAGTTCGCCAGAGGTGCTAAGACCCAGCGGGAGCAACTTTTTCAGGAAGGCTGGTGCTAAGATGGAGCCGCGAGGAGCGGCACCGTAAGCCCCAGCGCTGCGGTAAAGACTATCTCTGCATCAACCCTCCAACCACCTCATTTCCTTTTTTCCCGCCATTGAGTGCACTTCAGTGATGATGTCACTCACCTGCCAAGAGTTAAACTTCTCTAGCAGTAATTGTTCAGTTTATTGTTTTGTAGCATTATTTTGAATCAGTACCGATTATATATTTTAAATTGTACAACAGAAGTCTTCAGCCCTCTATTGACGGAGTCGACCATGAGCAGGTCAGGTGACAGTAGGGAGACTTCATATGAAAGCTGTTCAGTCAGCCAGGCCAGGTCCGGTCGGCCGCCCTCCCCGGGGGGGTCTGACAATGGACTGTCCAATGCTCAGGGGGATGGGCAGTCCCCCTGAAAGCATAAAAGGAAACGGTCCCATTCTCAGCACCGTTTGGCCTCGAGTTCTTCTTCGACACATAGGTTGAAATAGAAAAAGCATCACTCAAGGTCACCCTCTGGTATGTCTGCGCATAGACGGTCAGTTATTAGGGCCAGGCACCGGTCTACACCTCTGTTGGAGTCGCCGGTTTCTGTCTCTGGTAGCCGACCTCAACACTGGAGCTCTTCCCCGCCTACTGGAGGAGCCTCCGATGAGCAGTTTCACCAGTGGGCTGCTCTTATGGAGCAGTGGGCTCACAGGTTGGTCCAGTTGCCCGAGCCGGTCACTCCAATTCCAGGGCCTTCGGGCCATTCAGCTCTGGAGGGATGGGTAAGGTGGTTGGGCCTTCCTAGTCACGCGGCACCTTCTTTGGTGCCATTGGCTCCACGCTCCAGTGTTCATCTCACTCACATGGCTGTAACACAGGGGTCCACACCAATGCCTCTATCTCCTGCCATTTTTCCCTCTTTTACCTCAGAACACAGTTTTCTGACCTCTCGGAATCTCTCAGCACCGTCTGCAGTGCCGCGGGCTTTATCGGCGCTGTCTGTGGTGCCGCAGGCTCTATTGGTGCTGTGCCGCAGGGTCTGTCAGCACCGGGGGCTCTATCGGTGTCACTTCGACTGGCGCCTGCCTCCATGTGCTTGCCGCCATTTTCCTCTTCGGCGCCGGGAGCTGGAGTGGTGCCGGGAGCTGGAGTGGCGTCGACCAGTCTTCAGGGGTTCTCGACTCCAATTCTTTCTTCTTCTGTTCTTCCTCCTCATTTTCACTCCTTTCCTGTCTATGCAGTCCCCCCCTGGACTGTCGGGAGATGATTTTGAGCCTGACCCAGATCTTCGTCTGGGTGATGATGTTGATGACACTGCCTTGGGAGCAGGGATCAATCCTTCTGCATAGCCTTTGGTTGAAGACCTTTCCTTTAAGTTTCTGCTCAAAAATTTAAACTCTTCTCTTTCTCTCCAGACTACAAAAATCGATCCTGGGAGGCTTTTGCGACTCCAGTATCTTCATGTCCCGGAGATCCGTATGGAATTAACCTCTCTGGTACAGCCCTTTTTAGAGACCCTCTCTCAGATGGTGTGGAAGAATCCAGCTGTCATTCCTTCCGTGGCCAAGTCCATAGATAGGAAGTATGCCCCTCCCAAGGATTGCCCCATTTTGGCCTCACAAGCCTTTGCTGATGCCATTGTGGTCTTAGCAGAGAATGATAAGGCTGTCTTTCCTCAAGAATCTACAGCCTGACCAATCAGTAAAAGAATCTCGCAAGATAGACACCTTAGGTAAGAGAGTCTTTGCTGTCTCGACCCTGGGTATGCATATTGCCAGCTACCAGGATTATTTTTCTGAATATGAGTATGTACTTTGGTATTTAGGAAGGAGGCAGAGGACACCACAGGGAAAGGAAGCAGCTCCTGGTGGGGGACTCAATTATTAGGGGGATAGAACTGGGGGGAGCAGGGAAAACTGAAGTAAGGAGCCTGCCTGGTGCCATGGCTTGGAGGGACAGGAAGCGCATCCTCAGGATCATGAGAACAGCTGCAAGGGAGTCTGAGCTGGACATCATTGTCCACCTAGGGACAAATGACTTGGCTCATCATAAGATTAGAGCATTGCAGGAGGACATTGTAGAGTTGGGGAGGGGTCTAAGACAAGTAGCACGCACAGTATCCTTCTCAGAGGTGCTGCCTGTCAATGGCATGGGGGAGGTGAGGGTAATTAGCACCATGCAGTTTAGTGAATGGTTGAAAAAATGGTGTGGAGCACAAGGGTTTGGCATCATTGGGGACTGGGGTTCCACCTGGAGGGATACCAACCTATACTGGCAGGATGGCCTGCATCTGTCCAGGAAGGGAACAAGTCTTTTGAGCAATCGGTTTAAATGCTTCATTGGCAAGCTTTTAAACTAGTCAAAGGGGGGGGCACTGATAAGCAGCAGGAAAATCCCAGCCTCTCCCTACAAAACAGGGTACTAAATAAGAAAAAGACTGAGGTAGAAAGGTCAGTGGGGCATGCTGCAACAGAAGGTAAAGCCTTCAAAAAATGGAACGCAATGAGTACCAATGACCGTAGTCTGGGTAACAAGCTTCCTGAATTAGTGGCCTTGATGGAGGAGGAACATCTGGATATCACAGTCACAGAAACATGGTACACACAAAACCATGACTGAGACGTAAACATACCAGGATACACTATCTACAGGAGGGACAGGGAGGGTAAAAGAGGAGGAGACGTAGCTCTTTACATAAGGGAAGGAATAAAAGCAACAGAACAAAAGGGTAAACAGGGAGGAGAAGAAGCACTGTGGGTAAATTTGGAGACAGGCAATGGCACCACAATCCGCACAGGGGTTGTATACAGACCCGCTTCTCAGGGGGAGGAAATGGACAAGGAAATGATAGAAAGTATACTTAGAATGGCAGAAAAAGGGGAGATATTGCTGATGGGTGATCTGAATATGCCAGATGTTAACTGGAGTGCAGTTGCAGCAGCCACTTCGAAGAGTGGAGTTATTCTAGATGCCCTACAGGGGGCATGCCTTAGACAACTAGTATTGGAGCCCACTGAGAGAGAGCAGTCTTAGACCTGGTTCTCTGAATGGAGATGGAGAGGATCACAGATGTAGAAGTGGGTAGCCATCTGGGAACTAGCGACCATCGAACAGTATTGTTCATAATAAACACAGCAATAGAGTCAAGCCATACAAAGGCAAAAGTACTGGACTTTAGGAGGGCTGACTTTGCCAAATGGGTGAGTGCCTAAGGAATGCACTAGCAAATTGGTAGGAAGGAGGGGTGGAAGAACAATGGGGAATAATAAAAACTGCCATCACAGAGGTAACGAGCCTTTGTGTGAAGCAAATAAACAAAACAAAATGATGTAAGAAACCACTGTGGTTCTCAAAGGAAGTGGCAGTGAAGGTTCAAGAGAAAAAGAAAGCATTCAGGAAGTACAAGGAATTGTAGAAGGAGCAGGACAGAGAACTGTATCAGTTAAAGCAAAAGGAGGCTGGGAAGGCAGTCAGAACAGCAAAGGCCCAAACCAAGGAAAAGATAGCCAACTCAGTTAAGAAGGGGGATAAAACCTTTTATAGGTACATCAGGGAGTGAAGGAAGACCAAGGGAGGAATAGTGAGGCTTAATAAAGGGAGGGAGGGTGGGCAGAGGAGACTGTGAAAAGGCAGAGATACTAAACAAATATTTTGCTCAGTATTTACAAATGAAGAGGGGAGGTACCTAAAAAACAGTAGAAACACTCTGGATACAGAAGTTGATACCAGCCCATTTACAGAAGAAAGGGTTCTGAAAGAACTCTTAAAACTGAAGGTGAACAAAGCAATGGGGCCTGATGGGATTCATCCCAGAATTCTAAAGAACTAAGGTCGAAACTATTGACACCACTGACTACCCTCTTTAACAAATCATGGGAGGATGGGGTGGTACCTGAGGACTGGAGGAAGGCAGATGTGATTCCCCTTCACAAAAGTGGGAGCAAGGCAGAAGCAGGAAACTACAGACCTGTTAGTTTAACTTCAGTGACAGGGAAAATGATGGAATCACTTCTGAAGGAAAGAATTGTCGAGTATCTAGAGGCCAGAGGGGCACAGGACCCTAGGCAGCATGGATTCACAGTGGGAAGGTCATGCCAGATGAATCTGATAGATTTCTTTGACTGGGTGATCAAAGTAGAAGATCAGGGAGGGGCTGTGGACATGGCCTACCTAGACTTTAGCAAGGCATTTGACGCAGTCCCACACGAAAGATTAATATACAAGTTAGCCAGCCTGGGAGTGGGTCCTAAGACGATGGCCTGGGTAAAGAATTGGCTGGAGAATAGGACACAGAGAGCAATAGTAAATGGAGTCCACCAGAAGAAAGGGTTACATTAGTAAGTACCGTAGGTTCAGTATTAGATCGGTCCTCTTCAATGTCTTTATGTTTACATTGCAGAGGGACTGAATTAAAATATGTCTCTTTGCAGATGGCACAAAGATCTGCAACAGAGTTGATGCACAGGGTGGGTGGAAAGGATGAGAAGGGACTTGGCAAGGTTAGAGGAATGGTCAAATGTATGGCAGCTTAGATTCAATGCTAAGAAGTGCAAGGTAATGCACCTGGGAAACAAAAACCCAAGGGAAGAGTACACAGTGTGGGGTGAGATACTAACAACAACAAAAATGGAAAGGGACCTGGGGTAGTCATATCAGATGACCTAAAGGTGGGCAAGCAATGTGAGAGGGCAGCAAGGAGGGCTTGGGGATACTGGGATGCATAGGGAGAGGCATCACCAGTAGAAAACAGGAAGTTATTATCCATCTGTACAGACAGCTGGTGAGACCCCATCTGGAGTACTGCGTGCAGTTCTGGAGAACCAAACTCTGCAAAGACATAGACAGGATGGAAGCTGTCCAGAGGAGGGCAACTAAAATGGTGCAGGGTCTGCACCGGAAGACATATGAAGAGAGACTAAAGGAGCTTAATATGTATAGCCTCGAAGAAAGGAGGGAGAGGGGGACATGATAGAAACGTTCAAGTACCTCAAGGGAATCAACAAAGTCCAAGAGGATAGCATCTTTCAAAAAAAGAGGTGTGCAAGAACAAGGGGGCACAATTTGAAGATGGGGGGGCGGCTCAGAGGTAATTTAAGGAAGTATTTTTTCACAGAGAGGGTTGTGGATGCATGGAACGGCCTTCCGGAGGAAGTTGTGGAGTCAAAAACAGTGGTGGAATTCAAGCATGCATGGGACAGTCATAAGGCCATGCTAGGGGGTGGGGGTAGGAAGAAGTAGGCTGTTGGTTAACTAGGATCTGCAGCTTATCCGGTAGGTAGGGAAATGGGCAGACTGGGTGGGCCAAGCGGTCCTTATCTGCCGTCAAATTCTATGTTTCTATGTTTCTATATTAGTTGTTTATCTATTCCTTTTTCATCAAGTACTTTCCACAGTATAGTTCTATTTACCATGCCAAATGCCACTTTAAAATCAATTTACAGTACATAGAGTTTTTGCTTACGTAGTAGTATATACTTTTCGATCAAGTGTGTAAAAATATAGCAGTCGTCTATCATACTGTAACCTGCTCTAAATCCTGCCTGGAATCTACTCAGACCTCCCACTCTGTCCAGCTATAATAATAGTTTGTCCAGAATAATTTTAGAAAAAATCTTTAAATTGACATCAAGAAAACTTATGGGTCTATACATAGCTGGATCTTTCACATTACTTTTCTTATGTATAGGAACTTTAATGGCCCCCTTCCAAAATGAAGGGATAAAGTGTCTAGTAATTAACTTGTTGAAAAATATAGTGAAGAGGTCTATACAGAGTGCTGGATTTGCCAAGTAAACTTCTGCCGGGATAAGTTCTGGACCCAGGGCTTTATTCTTTTTTAGGAGTTTTAGAGCATCTTAGAGTTCCTGTCTAGTGATTGGTAGAGCATTGCAATTCATATTTAAATAAGGACCATGGTTTAGTTCCAACTTATCATAAAAAAGTTCTGTGAAGTAGCAGACACATTCACCTTGCAGGATGTGTGTGTCAAAAGTAATTTTAAATTGACTGGAAACCTTTGCAGCTAGCAGCCAAAAGTTCTTAGTATCTCCTTTGTGTATAGTTTGAAGCATCTCTTGCCATTTATCATATAGGAATTGTTGTTTTTTCTTAATTAAATATTGTTTATAAGCTTTCCTTTATTTATTTATTGAAATACAATTCTGTTTCCCCCTACTGTATCTTTTTTCTCTTATTTTGGCTGTTAGCAAGGCTTTTTGCTTTTGACAATGTAAATCAAACTATGAGTCAGTTTTCTTTTTGTTCCCTTTCACTGTTACCTGTTTATAAAGACTGTTTCTTAATATGTCAACTATATTAGTTACGTAGCTCCATATCTCTTGGGGAGAGAAATCTTGTAGGGGTGCGTTATTAACCTTGTTTATATTCTGCTTCACTTGCATCATTACCTGAGTTTCTAATTCAGTGTTCAATTTGCATCTTTTATTGTATCTGTGTTCTCTAAGACCCTCTTCCTATAGCTCTCTTCAAGCAGACTAGAGTCAGATAAAAGATTGCCCCATAACAATACTGGAAGGTGGCCACTTTCAGAGTGAGCAGGAATCTGAAGTAAGTCCCACTTGGTACCCTGTGATGTGGGCTAGCTGCATGTGGGCACCTACCAAAACAGCAACCCACCTGCAGCACAGGAAGGACAGGGCGAGGGTGTGAGGAAGGAGACAGGATGGGGAGGCTCGCGCTTATAACGACAAGATGTCTCTATATGTATACGCACGTGGGGGGGATGAGCATGATGGAAGGGAGGGAGGGTTGGCCTGGTGTGGTTGACATGAGGCTGCCCAACTGGCCTCATAGCATGGTGGGTGGGTGGCAGCCTAAAGCTGTGAGGTTCGGTTCGGGTCCAGGTGTGCTTACATTTTGTGCACCCAGACCCCAATTTTTTTTCCAGAATTTGTACTTCCAACATGCACCCCCTGAGTTAAGAATCCTTTAGCAGGGTGGTGCTATGTGGGTTCCCCATGGGGGTGCAGAGGTGCATCCTCCACATTAACTTTGAAATTCTAAGTCCTGTCACCATTTTCCTGTAGCGCTGGGGACGACATCACTGAAATTTATTTTTGGTGATGTACCCTCACCATAATGACAGTCGCCTTTCGGCAATCACAATTTTGACATAGAACTGTTCCACTTCCTTGGATCACCTGACCAGAATACTTAATCTAATAATGATGCTCCAGTAACTTTAATGTAGGTACAGCTCCCTAACTGATCTCCATAAACCCTACCATTCAGTGGGTAGAGGGTGTATACATCAAGTAGTGCAATCATTTTTTGGCTGGCCTTATTTCTTTTTGAATCCATGGTCAATCTTTTAAAATTAGCTAACTCCAAATAATTAAAGAAAGTATTCTTTAAGTGCCATTGTAGTCTCCTATCCTGGCATTTAAATCACAAGCTAAAAGAATTTCAGCTTCTGGGAATCTAAAATTAATGTCTGCTAGTGCTTTTTCCAATTGCTCCCATACCTCATTGCTACAATACTTAGAAGATTTAGGTGGTTTATATACATTAAATACTATTAAAATTGCACTTTGTTGAAGCAGCAATACAGCAACAAATTGTTCTATATATATAGTGTGCAATGTTTAGAAAAGAGGCCCAGATGTACCTAAGTTATTATGCCTCCAGATGGTTTTACCAGCTTATTTTCCCTTGTAGCTGGGGAGTGAACTGAGTCATAGTTATTCAATAAGAATCTATTGACCTTCTCATGCCATGTTTCCTGGCAACCAATTATATCACCTTTTTTAATAAATTCTACCCAATCATTATCACAAAATTTGCTAGCAATCCTTGCTATATTCCATGAGATTAACAAATATCCCCTTTCTGTTCCTAGTTTCAATTCAGACTTCACAATTTCTGCATGATCGTTTGCAGTAATGAGTCACAAGTTCCCCTAGTGGATAATAGAAGCATTTTTCCTCACCATACAATTAGCACAACTACTGATCTGTCATGATAAGGGCTCACTGGTGTTTTCAAATACATCCAAAGGATTTACTAAATGTAGTCCCAGGGTATCTAACTGATCAGCTCTCTCAGGTAATTTCTGCACTATCTCCTCATTTCATATTAAAATATCAATCTGTGAAGTGTCACCTGACATTGCCACTCTCAGGACACCCTGATAGCCTAGATGTACCTGTAAAATATTGCCAAAAAGGTTACAAATTGAGCCTTTTAGCTTCCAGTTGTTTTCCTTATACAAGGATGGCATGCCATACATAGTCAGGGATACTGGAGTTTCATTTTTACTACTAGGTTGTTTAACATTAAAATCTGTTCTATTTGGGAAATTAATGATAAACTCTCATTTTATCAATAGTTCAGTATTATACCAAATATAATTGGCAACTTTGGGAGATTCAAGAAATACATCAAGTCACAGTACTACCTCACTCTTTGCTATTTGTTATGCTCATAATATCCTTTGGATTGACATCTAGGCCATATAGACAAACATTGATTAAATAATAGACAATTCATTGTTAGATAATGAGGGCCAGTCGTCTTGGTAAGTAGCCTTGGTCATATAAAGTTCTACTCCAGTATTAACAAATTCCTTAACAGCATCATTGACAACTTCTGTGTGCTGGCCATTTAGATTATTTCTATTCCTCTCAGTTTTATCACTATTATGTGTATCTATATTGGGACAACATTTCTGGACTGTGTAGTACGGTACAGGCTGCACGCCCATTGGCCCACACTGTGGACCAATGGGCGTACATCCGTACTGTACGCAGTCAGTCAGCGGGTGGCGGGCGGCATGCGGTGGGAGCTGCCGCTGGCCGCTGACTGGGGAGGGAGCGGGGTAGTGGAGCTCAGTGGGCAGGTGGGGAGGGGGGGTACCGCTGGACCACCAGGGATGGATTGGATTTTAATATTTTATCACTGATGCCCGTGATCGAGCTGGACGCGGTCCACTGGACCAACAGGGATATTGGACCTTTAATTCTATACATATGCCCACGATCGGGCTGGGAGCGGTCCACTGGACCATCAGGGATATTGGAACTTTACTTTATACATATGCCCACGATCCTGCTGGGAGCAGTCCACTGGACCACCAGGGATATTGGACCTTTAATTCTATACATATGTCCGCAATTGGGCAGTGGGGCCCTTTGCTGCTTTTTCTGAGGGGGCGTCAGTCCCCGATGGCTGCAGCCTGGCAGAGCGCCAGGTGCAAGTCACCGGGGATCGACGCACCTGCATGCAAATGGTACCATTTGCGCCTTGCATGCGTTATGGCTTCATTTGCATGTGCACTTTTGAATATCGTGGGTGAGGTGCCTAGCACAATGGCACTTGTGCTAGTGCATCCCCCTGCACCTCTCAGGCCAATTGCACTGGTGCAGTGCCACTGCACCATGCACATTGTGGGTGGCCACAGCATGATATTCAATGGTGCTGAGCCATGGCACAGCGCTGTTGAATATCACCCTCTCGGTGCTCTAGCACAGTCTGAATATCCCACCCTATGAGTTTTTCCTTTATCATTAGCATGTTCACCCTAGAAAACAGGAGACTGAGAGGGCCCATGATCTCAGTCTTGCATATACTCAAGGGGATTAACAAGATCAAACAGTTGTAGATATTTGATCTGGTGTTCTGCAGCAGGATGTGGTAACTTGCCCTGAAGATCAGGGCTGGGAAATTCTTGAGTAACACAAGGAGGAAGGATGTTCTTCTCCCAGGGGTGGTGAATCTATGGAATGACATACCAGTGGAAACAGTGCTCATGAAGACAGTATAGGCCTTTAAAGTGATTTTCTGAGTTAGGGTATGACTTACATGAAATGATAGCTGATGCTAGTGATAGTCTGTTTCTGTTATAGCTGAATTTTTTTTTGTGCAGCCTGTATGTAACTGAAAGGTTTCATACTTTGACCCCTGCAAGGTGGCCAGCTGATACCTTCCACCTCCCTATTCATGTACACAACCTTATATTCAGGTACGTTATGAAGTGCAGCAAGGGAGACTGCAGGGGCATGCCCTATTGAAGTGAATGGGAATATTTTTTAATTACTGCTTTATACATTATGATGGCCTGTTAGAGATTAATGAAGACCACCACTCAACTAACAACGCCCTTGTTAGTTGAGCAGTGGCCTTCATTAATGTGCAACTGGCCATCATAATGTATAAAACAGTAATCAAAAAAATACTCCCATTCACTTTCAATAGGGCACACCCTTGCATTTATTTATTTATTGGAATTTTGGAAACAACCTTTGAGTAAGAACTCTTTTGCAAAGGGTCCACATCCATTAAACAGTACAAATACAGATTAAATTTAATTCACTGTACAAATACAGACATAGTTGAAATATCAGTGCATAACTAAATTCATAGTGCAAATACAGACATAGTTGAATTTTCAACACAGGAAGTAAAACAAAACATATAAAACAGCTAAGAGTTTCTTATGAGTTTCATTAAGGGTTTAATACTAAGTGCTGTATGGCAGAAGGAAGTATATGAGAGAGAGAGAGGAAAATGTAGGATAGGGAGAGGGTGGTTAGTGAATAGAGCATGGGGATAGGGCAGCCTAGAAAGAGCATTGTCACACTGCATTACAGCTTTTGAGCTGAGAAGCTGGGGAATGGTGCACGTGAGAGTGAGCTGTAAGGTGGGAGAAGGTGGTTAGAGAGGGGAGAGAGAGAGAGAGAGAGAGAAACAGAGAGAGAAAGGGGAGGGAAGAGAGAGGGAGGTAGAGAGAGGAGGAGAAGGAGGGAGAGATCATGGGGGAGGGGTGGTATCATTAGAGTGGAGATTGATGGAAAAAGGAGGGGTGGAGGGTGGGGTGAGAGTGAGAAAGAGGACCGATAAGGCATGAGATGAGAGAGCACAAAAACCAGTGGAATAAGAGTTACAGAGAGTGAGGTGCCAGAGTGTGGGGAGTAGGGGTAGGGAGTGGGGAGGGGTGGTCCATGTAAGTGAGTACATAAATAGTTGCTGGTACACAGGATTGGTGCAGGCCCTGGAGACCTGCTCTGAGCAGTTTAGCACTCACAGACATTCTTTTGCAATAAAAAATGCTTAAGTTTGGCTTTGAAGGTTCTAGGGTTAGCAATATTTAGAGTGTTTTCTGGGATCTCATTAAGCCACAATGGGGCACGGTAAGAGAAGGATCTTTGACCCAGAGCTGTCCTTCAGAATGGGACACAGAACAGGTGAAGTTCTTTATTCCTGGTCCTGTACATGGAGTTGGTTAAAATAATCAGGTCTGTGATACAGGGAGGAGTTAGGCCCAGCATGGCTTTCCTACCTAGGAGGGACGTCTGGTGTGAGATTCTATTCTTGAGGCTTAATATGTTTGCTTGCTCGTAGAGTACACAGGTGTGTGTGAGCCGGTCAACATCTAGTAACAGTCTGCAGGCCTAGTTTAGAGCCGTGCCTACCCTCTTGAGGGCAGTATCAGTTGCTGCTCAGTAGGCCACCAGGCCGTAGTCCCCTGCATTCTTCCTTGCTTCACATCATGATTTGCCTGAGTGAGGGGGCATTTACATGACTCACCACCTTGCTGGGGCCAAATTAAAATACTTTCCAGTTAACTACAGGTTGCACAAAAAAATTTCAACTATGGCAGAAACGGATTAGCCCCAGCATCAGCTACCATTTCATGTAAGTCATATATTAAAATCAGAAAAGTGGAAAATCACTTCAAGGTAAGACTAGACACATTTCTGCTTACCAAAGGAATTACTTGTGCCCAGTGTAATAGAGTGGTTTGACAATCCCTATATATGTTTATGTGTTTCCACAGCATTCTTATTTCATCCCTGCTTATGATGGGCAGACATGAAGGGCCAGGAAACACTTCTGACCCTAACCTTTTACTGTTACAACTGTATGTTACAAATCATCATAGTGGAGCAGTCAGCAAGGAAAAGGAGAAATACCAGAAATAGTATTTGTGCTGTATACCACAGCTACAAAAAGTACTATTTAAAGTGATTTTTTTTAATTTTCAAAAAGTGCTGTTTAAAGTGATTTTTTGATATCCCCCCAAAAAATCATAGTTGGTATCAACATAACAGTTATATAAAATTCCCCCAAAATTGGAGTTTCTAACCATTCCATTTTTTGCTATTGAAGACACTTTGCATGAATATAAGCCCTTAGTCCTTTAGACTTTATCTGTTCCTGCTATTATTCCTGCCTGGATGTCACAAACCTCTGCTTATGTGATGAGGATTTTTTTAGTGGCAACAGATCGTGATGTCATAGCAGAGAAGTATGACTTCAAGGCACAAAACACAGATAGGACAGATGAAGTCTAAAGGACAAATTACCTGATTTCCTGAAAATGTTCTGACACAGTAGGCACTATACACACAGCAAAGAGACCCTACACAGCAATGCCAACCACTTGAGTTCTTACTTCCCTTCTTACTCTACATCCACACAGTTGAGGAACAATGGGGATGGAATGCTGAGCTACTACCCAGACCAAACTGAGTGCAGAAACCATGTAACAGGAAAGGGGGGACTGCAGTGGACAGACCTTGGAGACCACAGGAAATGAATTAGTCTTGGACAACTTTGAATAAATGACTCAGACAGAGTTTTCAATTGAATAAATTGGTAAAAATGTTAGTGGTTGTTCTGCGAACATGACAGACACAACAGTTTTAAAAAGCATTACATCAAAAAATATCTGCTTTAAGCCTGTAACATTCAATTAATATTCAGATTCCCTTTCCCACTGGTTGAAATCCTGCTATAACCAGAGACTGAAGACCTTAATGCCTTTCCAGTACTCCAGTAAATAAGCAAGGCCCCTTCCCCAGATCTGTATCAACATACTAGCTTCTTGAAAATAGTTTGCATTAATGGTGTACAGTGGCTGCTAGGCCCATAACCCAATTTTAGTCAGCCCACATGCCCTATTAATAAGGTGTCCCATCCAGATATTTAACTAAACATATCAGCAATTCATCACTGTATACCTAAAATGTTAATGCTCTATACCTTAACTTGCATTAACACTTCTGCACATAAGCAATTGAAATAACTTACACTAAGAAATGACTATAAGTAATGTAAGTCAACTCCCATCCCCATTCAGTGAGGAAAGAGTCTATTCAAAATCTTACAATACTACAGTACTTAGCAGTTGCAGCTTGAAGATAGATGAATATTCTGGAGCACAGCAGTGGATTTTCAGGCACTGAAGATTCTTGAAGATATCTGGTGATGCTGAGCTTCACTGTTCCAGAAGCAGACAAACTGTAACCAATCTAGATTATGCAAATTTGCAGGAAGACATATTTAAGAACACAGATACCTCTGTGCAACAGGCACAAGACAAGCTTTCCATGTCTCACTAACTGCCTTACTATCCCTATCACTGGAATTTTGGTGGCCCCCTGTTTTCTATTTACTTTAATGAATGGTTTAATTTACTTTAGGAATGGTTCTCCATGCCCTGTCCTGCCCATAGGCCTATATGGCTGGACAGTTTCCCCAGTGGTTTGGTCTGGTTAGTCTCCCTGCTTAATCTCCCTGATATTACACTGTGTACACCTTTTTTAATCTTAAAGCAGTCTGAATAAATTAAATTTAGTGTCACTTGAGGATGAACTTCTGCTTTTCCTTACCAGCACCAATCAGCTAGGACTTCTCTTGAAATCCTGCAGCAGCATAAGCCACATTGGAATGGTAAGATTTATAACCACCGGGAAACCATCATTCTAGTTTTTTATTCAGGTAAAAATGACCAGAATAGTGCACACATTACACATTTACCAATGAAACTGTTTTAAAACAACACCTAAACACTTAACCATCACAGTAAGAGGAAAACTGATTCTATGGGCTTTCTCCAAAATTTATTTTGTACATTTCCTTCTACAAGAACCCTAAGTCACTAGCAAGTGTCTGCTATATTTCTAAGAGAAATCTGTAGGGAACAATCATTAAAATTGCTTTCAATACATATGTAAGGATGTTTGGCTTTAAGATAGGCTGGAGGACCAAGCAATTAACTATACAATCTCCCCTCATCCTCTGAAGACATATGTAAATTTGAAACAGCTTTTCCCCTAGGGATGCTGCCCTTACCCTTGACTTGAGCTTTTACAGAAGATTCTCTCTCATTCATGATTGTTATTAGGGGTGTGTGAATACCTTATCCAGAATATTCAGATTGAATATTATGTTCAGACTGTGATGTGGACAGCCAGTTCTGAGTGCTGTAGTATCATTTTTTTGTAATATCAAAAATGGGTTATGGACTGTCTGTCATGAGAGATGCTGAAATCTGGTGCTCTAGGAGTGACCTCACCCCTTCCCAGGTTTCAGCTGAAAGCCATGAGAAAATGTTGAAACAGCAAGTGAGATCACACACACACACCGGTTTTGGATACCAGGTGTTACATGGCAGGCCAGAAGCTATTTACAGACTTTTCTAAGTTAATTATAGATGTTGTTGTTAGGAGAGAAATCATAAAAAAAAGGTTTATGACGTTAGAAGGGGAAACCAGGTTTAGCAAACTGGTGCAAAGTTGTAAATGTTTCTCTGATGCCTGTGTGAGAGAGAATACTGATTAAGAGCAAAGAGATGTCATTTGAGGAACATATGAGTATGCTGAGGTTGCAGAATTTAATTCTTGAAAAAGACATCCTGTTTTTTTATTAAATATATATTTCTTTATATATTCTGACAGAGGAGGAGCTAGGTGACCTCACCCAAAAAGGGACTGGCAAATACAGTTTGCTTTAAGGAAAATTCTGTTTTACTTCAGAGGCACTTTTATCTAGACTCTGACAAGAAAACATCTATGAGCACTTTTAAACAGGTATTTAGAAAGATAGATAAAATCTAAATATTGTTGTAGGAATGTGCACTGTTTAAACCTTGTTCTTTTAAAGATTTGTATGTCTTGTTATATAACAGTTCTGTATTTTGTGTTTTACATATTTTTATCTATTTCAGTAAAATTCTTTTTAGAGCATACTTGGTCTGTCTTTGAATTTTCTTCCATTTGTAAGAAAAGTATATATGGTTATAGCAGACACTAGGCATAAGCTTGAATGGTGATACCAAACTGGAAAGAGAAGCATTTTAAATCTGAGGTCTTTGTTAAAGTTTTTAAGGGTTCATCTCTGTATACCTGGTTAGGTGCCCATAGGCAAAGATATCTGGCCCTCCAAAGACAGAAATATCTGAGCCTGTGCATTGGGTACGCTAGCAAGAGATTCACAGTTTGAATCCCTCCAAGACTTGAGACCAAGGGTTGATTCAAACTCACAAAACAGACAAGAAGGTTACCTTGTTCTGTTAAACTGTTCACAAGACTGCACTCAGAGGTTGGCACTTTGGGAGTAGAGGGCTTGACCTGCTGAGTGAGTTTGTGACACAGACCTCCAACTATGTGGCCATTTATTTTTATTTGGGAGATTGTTTTGAAAAAAAAAAAATAATCTCCCCACTATCCTCCCCAGCCCAAATCATTTAAAATATACACCCCAACCCCCAACCACTGATAAAATGCCAATCCCCCACCTATAAGTTATTATTGAATGTATATTTAAAAAAAAACTCCCACAATGGGAGACCTGCATAACCTGCCTGTCATTACGGCCACCCACCATCTTTCAGTGCTCTTTTGCTAAAACAAATATGTCCCCCACCCTTCCCACTTTGGCAGCACCCTCCTCCCCACATAATTCTTCTTAAAAATTTGGTGACTTGTGAACCCCATCATGGGAGGTTTTTTTAAATATACATTTAATATCAAATTGTGGGTGCTGGAGGGATGAGGGTGGGATTGGGATTCTAACTGAGGTGCAGGAATGAGGGTTGTATATCGTAAAGGATCTGGTCCGGGGAGGAGGGTGGGGCTATTTCCTTTTTTGTTTTGTAGTTAAACTGTTTATTAAAAGTTTTCAAATAACAAACAACAACATATGCAACCATGGACAAAAAACACCAATAAAGTGTAACAAGGTTCTTAATACAACATAATGCAATAAGATAAACTGTCAAAATACAAAGTCATAAAGCTAAATCTATAGCTACAAAATAAAATTAGAAGAGAAAACAGGAGACCGGTCATAAAATTGTATATTAACACCTCCAACACACAACTAGTAACAACAAGTACAACATTAGAAGCAGCACAAGTGAAAGAAAACATATCTAATAAGCATCATAGAAGAACAGTGTAATAGTGAAGAAAACACAAATCTATCTAAAAGAAAAAAGAGGGCCAGACCAAAACTAATAAGCCACAGCTATGAAAGATGAAAGAAATCAGAGGTATGGGTGCCAACATCTCTGATAGACCTCCAAAGAACTGGTAGTTAGGTGAGAGAGCCAGTTCAATGTGACCAATTTGTGTGAAGCAGCAAAGACTTCCTGACAGGAAGGGACAGTGGCAGAATTTCATCTGCTGAGAAGGAGCCATTTAACTTGCATACTAACTAATGTGAGCCCTCTGTGTTCTGAAGCTGACAGCTGCCAGGCTACAGAAGTAAGGCCAAGAATAATCAGTGGTGCTGATAAAGGAACAGGTTTATGGAGCACCAGAGGAGCAAAAGTGGAAATACTGCTGCCACAAAGATTGGATCTGAGGACAGGTATAAAGAATGTGGTAAAGATCCCCCATGCCCTCCACAATGCCAGCAGGAGTCTGAGGACAAAAGATGTGCCTTATACAGGACCTGAGGAATCCTGTACCAGTAGTGCAAAATTTTATTTGGAATACACTAGATTCTGGCATGCTTTAAAGCCCAATGCCCAAATCTCCTACAGGACTTCCATTCTTGTTTAGGCAGTGTGATACATAACATGCCATCCCATGCCAATGTAGGCTGTAAAGAAGAAGTAGGGATGGATCTCTAATACATGAATAAATCTTGCCAGCCAGGTCTTTTTGACAGTAAAACCAGGTAGAGAGGAAAATGAAGACACGGACAGAGCGCAAAGACAAAAAAGTAGACTGCAACGCACATCGAAGTTGGAAATATCTCCAAAGGTTCAACTGAGGAAGATCCCATCTGGATTGCAATGCCTGTTATGTATCTAAGGTCTGAGTCTGGGGGGGGGGGCTAATAAATCCCTGAAGAAACTAACCCCACGGGCTCCCCAGGCAGCCCAATTAACAGATCTATATCCAATCTGAATTTTAGGGTTTCTCCACGGGGTATATTATTTATTTCAAAAGGCTCACCAGGAAAGACATACTGACCTGTGAACAGCTAATTTTCAGATGAGTATAAAGGGGCGGTGCAAGATCCATGCACAATTTAGCATGCAGCATATGCCAGTATCTGACTGGATGACCAATGGTAGGATGGGCCATGATACCTCCAGAAGTGGGGGTATAAAGAAGAAGAGGTAGAGAATGCAACAAATGTTGAGTGGTCTCCATTGAGACCCACTGCAGCATGTCAGCTGTGCAAGGACTGAATCACTGCAAAGCCTGCTAGCACTATCCTCCCTGCCTTTACTGCTATTTCTGTTAAAGAAACCTATTTGATTCAAAAATGCCCAAGTCCTCCGGTGTATAAAGCAAAAGTCCCCCCCCCCACACACACACACAATCATTGAATTCTAGTAGAAGTTGCTGATTATAACATGTTTAAATATTTGTGGCCACTGCAGGCAAACTTATGCATTAAAAGCTGCATGTTCTGAGTACAGTCTTTTTATTATTTTTTTATACTTAATTTCAGTATATCCTGCATTGTCCCCAGAGTCCTGTCCAATAAAAACATAGACTACCATTTGTGTGGATGCTCAGTCAGCAATTAATTTATTATAATCTCTTCCAAATGTCCAATTTCACAATATTTTCATCCTCATATCTTACAACCTTATGTTCATCATGTCTTTAATACACAAATTACATAAACCACATTTTCTCATTGTTTTCCCTTCTTGCCCCCCCGACATAAATCCGGGGGGGGGGAGGGCTGCCACAATATTCATAAACAACCTTTCCATTCTTGTTTTCTCTTCTTGCCCACCCCTCCCCAGACGTACATCTGAGGGATGCTCTCTTCCTTTTCTTCTCTTCTTGTTGGGAATGCATGTACACACATACCACTCATCTGTCTGGTGTTCTGTGGTCCTCTGAGTCAGATTATCCCACCCCTTTCTCATCCCCACTCCCCTTTTTCTGTTTCCCTTCTTCTTCTCTGCCGTCCACCTTTGGCAGTCCTGGCAGACCTGCTGTCCACCTTCAGCAGTCTGTCCTCTCCCGGCACCTACCCCTTTCTTTTTCCTTTCCCTCCTTCTCAGGGTGGGTGGGTGGGATTTTACTGAACAAATTGTGAGCTCTCTCTGTCTTGCCCACCCCTTTTAAACCCCCTTTGCTCACCCCTCTCGCTCTCTCCCTTCCTTACCCAATCGTCTTCCCTCTCTCCTGGCATGATGTCATGAGGCTGTGCCACTCTCTGAAATCCCCCTGCCTATCTCTCTCCCTGCGTGGACTGTCCTCAGTTCTGCCCCTCCCCCAGGCCAACCACCCTTCCCCTCTTTCCTGCCACTTGTGCCCTGCCTAGCATCCACTCTATTGTTCAGGGCCTGAGACAAATGAGTCTGCCTTTTTAAAAGGCAAACCTACTTATCCCCAGAGCCCTGCCCAATAAAAACACAGACTACCATTTGTGTGGATGCTCAGTTGGCAATTAATTTATTATAATCTCTTCCAAATGTCCAATTTCACAATATTTTCATCCTCATATCTTACAACCTTATGTTCATTATATGTTTAATATACACAAATTACATAAACCACATTTTCTTGTTGTTTTCCCTTCTTGCTCCCCAATGTAAAGCCAGGAGGGGGGCTGCCACAATATTCATAAACAACCTTTCCATTCTCATTTTCTCTTCTTGCCTCCCCAGATGTACATCTGGAGGATGCTCTCTTCCTTTTCTTCTTTTCTTGTTGGGTATGCATGTACACACATACTATTCATCTGTCTGGTGTTCTGCGGTCCTCTGAGTCAGATTATCCCACCCATTCTTGTCCCCCTCCCCTTTTTCTGTGCCCCTTCTTCTTCTCTGCCATCCACCTTCAGCAGTCTGTCCCTCTCCTGCGCACCTACCCCTTTCTTTTTCCACTAGCCCACCTCCAGCTTGTGATGGACGGTGGGCTTCCCCCCAAGTAGGTGCACTTCTCCTTTTTTTTTTGTTCTCTTCTTCTCTCTCTCTTCTCAGAGCTTCCATTCACCCTTGCACCAACCAACGTATATCTTCCTTGTAGTATGTGCACTGGCATACCCCCTTAGTCTTCCTTAACACCCCCCCAAGCTCTTGCCTGGCACCAGAACCTGCCACCTAGATACCAGATTTTCTACAGGAAATCCCCCAAGCCACCCACAAAGACCTTACTACACCCACCCCACACATATTTTTTTTAAATACCCCCCTTGTGAGGTAAGGGGGGGCACCTCCCCCTTAGTCTGCTGTCTTCCATCTCATTTTATGTTTTCTTGTTTTCCTTTCCTTTGGTCCTGTTGCCTGTAACCCTAGAGCCCTTATTCTGCTCCCTGTGACTCAATCTCTTGTCCCTCTCAACCCCCACTGTCCTTCTTTGCTTTGTCTACTACCTGAGTACCTACCTTCAACCCTGCTTCAGAATCCCACTAGAGACCAGGACATCCATGGCCCAATACTTTTTCCTCCTGATCCCCCCCAGGCACTTACCAACTCCTCCCCACCATGTAGTAATACCATCTGGTGTGAAGTCCATCCTTCCTTCGGAGGGGGAGTGGCCTGGTCCTTGCTTTTAGCTAATGGGCTCATTGATGTCCGCTGTACTGAGGCCTGAGGATTGCTGTAGACGCCAGAGGCACCACCACTTCTATGGTGGCCTGTGGAGTCTGATGGTCATTTGATGTGGATGGGCCCGGACCAGGGCTGATTCTGCGACTGGTGTCAGTGGTAGCCCAGGACCTGCTGACCCTCTGGCTGTAGCCATCTTATGGGCCCACCTACTACCCCACCTCCCCAGCCCTTCTCAGCCCCCCTCCTTTCCACTTTCTCCCACTCTGGCATTCTTTCACACTCGTTCCATGCCTTGGTTGCCCCCTCATCACCACGGTCCATAATGACTCTGCCATCTCAATTTCAATGGTGGCCCATTCTGGCCCTTTGCTGTGCCACTTGACACTGAAAAGAATCACAGAAACAGTTAATATTGCCCAACAACTCTCTTACAATTATCCCCCCAAACTCCCTCGGGTTCTTTTATCTGCCCTTACCCTGTCTCCCATTGAAAACCTAATTAAAATATCTTTCATTTTTTTTTTGTGTATGACCCGGTCAATCCCCTGCAGGCCAAATGTTTCCTTGACTGAGAATTCCCCTCCCCTGGTCTTATTTTTCTGTTCAATTTTCCCACTATTTCCGTGAAGTGTACCCTTATTTGTCCCTTTTCGTTGGGGCCCATTGCTATGTGTTGCCCCCCCAGGTCTTGTTGAGTGCTGCTAACCCACTCCCCTCCACAAGACTGGTCTACTGTGAGAAGTACTGTCCTCCTCAGGTAGCCCTTCAGTTACCTTAACAAACTAATAACCCTATCACCTGTCTGACTCTCACCTCAGCACCGATAGCCAATTTCTGCCCCAAAAACCCAGGTGCCACTATACCATGTTGACTCCCCCTTCCCACTTTATATCAGTTTTAATATAGAATTACTGTATTCTTTCTTATTATTATTTCCGTCTGTTATAGTTCCTATGACCTGGGTCAGCCCCATCCCAGTCGCAGCCCCCCCCACCTACTTATCTTAAATTGGCAGCCGCATTAGACCGGCAAACTCACTAAAATGGTGACTGGGCCAGGGGTTCGTGACCTGCCCACCCCCTGCTGTACTAACGAAACCAACTATTGTTCCCATCCTATCCCCGGTCCCTTCCCCGCTCCCCGTCCACCGGCCCTGCTGCATACTCTGAGCCTGCCACGGAATAGCTACCATTCAAACAATTATTTGTATCCTCATGTGCCATTATGCTTTTTTTTTTCCACCAGACCCAAGATCTCTTCTCCTGATCATGGCAAAACAATTGCTCCCTCTTTTCAAAACACACTATCCCTGTACATCCTGGCATCAATTCTTCCTACGTATGGGGCCCTCAAATAATAGTCTTGTTACACGAAGTTCCTGCACCCTAATTGGTACCCTCAGAGGTACACCATAGACAGCTAGTGCTTAAGTATATGTTATATTAACATATAGGGCTAAGGGCATCTACCGTACAAGAGTAGATGTCAGGATATGTATGCATATTGTTGTAATACACTTTGCTTGCTAATACATATATTCTCCTATGTATTTTCTGTGTATTTCTTACTTGTAAGATGCCAAGGCACCTGTGTCCTTGGAATAATTGTGATATGTAAGTCGGCATTGCCACCTTTTGGTGATTTGTACTACTACACTGAGTTATTGGAGTGCTTGGAGACCATGTCCTCCACCACTAATTATTGAAACTTGAATTAAAGCTATATGTGATTCGCTAGCTTTCAAAAATGATATTTCACATTGTTGACTGGTCATTTTTTGAATGCTATTCTGGATGCTGACTCAGCCTTACACTTCTTTAAATCTGGATTTAGATTTGTAACATGTGCGTTAAAAGTAATAATCAAAATTGGCATCACCAGCAGAAAACAGGAAGTTGTTATCCCCCTGTACAGACAGTTGGTGAGACCCCATCTGGAGTACTGCGTCCAGTTCTGGAGACCCCATCTCCGCAAGGACATAGACACGATAGAGGCAGTCCAGAGGAGGGCAGCTAAAATGGTGCAGGGTCTGCAAGAGAAGCCGTACGAGGAGAGACTAAAGGATCTTAATATGTATACCCTTGAGGAAAGAAGGGAGAGGGGGGTCATGATAGAAGCTTTTAAGTACCTCAGTGGAATCAACAAAGTCCAAGAGGGTAGCCTCTTTCAGAAAAAGAGATGTGCAAGAACAAGGGGACACAATTTAAAGATAGAGGGGGGCCGTTCAGGGGCAATGTGAGGAAGTATTTTTTCACAGAGAGGGTGGGGAACACATGGAACAGCCTTCCTGAGGAGATTGTGGGGTCTAAAACTGTGGGAGAATTCAAGAATGCATGAGACAGACATAAGGCAATTCTTGTGGGGGGTAGGAAGAAATAGGCTGTTGGTTAACTAGGATCTGCGGCCTATCCTGTAGGTAGGGAAATGGGAAGACTAGATGGGCCAAGCGGTCCTTATCTGCCATCAAAGTCTATGTTTCTATGTTTCTATGTTATGTAAGACTCTGTATAAGAACTCTTTTGTTTCACAAACTGATGACTACTACAACGTTATATAATGTTATCTTGGACCATGGAGCCTCCTCTAATTTAGACAATAGGGCTCATCTCTGTAACTAGAAATGTTTCTATCTTACAGTAACTATAGTAATTATCATAGGTATATAATGCGATAGGCTAGTCTTGTACCTTGGAGATCCCAAAAGACACAAAGAAACCTCTAGGTATAGGGAACACTTAGCACTGGCTCCCAGTTCGTATTGGTAAGAACTGCTATGGGCAACTGTGATTTTATCCTTTTTGGTAGTAATAAATAAGTTTATTACTCTAATGCAATGTGTCTGTGATTACTTGCATTCCCAACATTGCTAAGAACCTGAAAGTGAGGTTTAGACCTCCTGACAATTGGTGACTGCGTGCAGGCGATATTTGGTGTTTGTAAGTTTTTACTTGTTGCTATAACTTTTCCCTTTCCCACGGGGACAGTAGGTGTACATTCTCGTATCACCTTTCCTGTTTTAAAACCAGTTTGTAGCTACTTACAAGGTCTGGCTGTTGTTCTTTCGGGTGTGGTTGATGCCAACTCAATTCACTCCATTACAGCTTTGAATTGTAATCCTACAACTTTTATAGTAGCCCGGCTGTGTATAAAGTGCTCCTGCAGTGGATCGATACATAGCATGGCACCTTTTTTCACAGTTTGATTTTTCGTTCCCTCCCACACAATGGCCACCGTATCAAATATCGGTGCAGAACTGAGACTCGATGTCTTGAACTTCCTTACCTCCCATGGAGGATAGACTGACTTCACGCGGGATGCAAGTCAATCTGAAAACCCTTACTGGGGATTTCAACCCAGTACACAGAGATGAGACAATCAACCAATAAGCGTCAGGCTAAAGGGTTGATGGTCGCGGCTCTCTATGCTCCTCTGGAAGCCTCCAAAGTGAGGTTTCAAACTCTTGATCTGCAAATTTCATCTCTTAAGCAACAGATGGGTTTGCAGGAAATGGAATGTGTTAGACTGCAGCAGAACTTGGAGTCTGAACTCCAAACTCTGCGGAACGAAAAGGATTCACTTTTGCATCATTCAGCTCAAGCTGGAGAACAGGGACTTTGTATGTTGAAGCAGGAGTGTGAAAGTTTGAGACAGGATAAGGGACAGGCATTGCATATGAATGATTTGCTAAGTACTGCAAATGCTCAGTTGAGTGAGGAGGTGGGAGAGCTACAGTACGAGATGAACCAGGTACGTAATGACTTAGAAGTGGCTACTAGGGACAATTGCGAACTGAGCACCGCATATAGAGTTGTGCAGAAGCAAATTCAAGATGAGGTTGATATGGATGTTGCAACTGTGAGTCATGCTGACTGTAAGATCAAGATGGTGAAACTGTGCCATCAGTGAGAGGTTCTGGCTGGACATGCTAAGGCAATGGGAGGCGTAGCCCCTGCCTTACACACGTCATCTGAAGGAGAGTTATCAGATGACAACTTCTCTCAGTACAATGCCCAGTCACACACCTTCTATGGCCCAGAAACCCCACCCAGCCATCCACAACGTGGTGGGTCCCCACTACACCCTCACCATGTCATACGTCATCGACGTCATGATGCCCATCATGGAAGGTGCCAACATGGTGGCCCCCATGATGGGGCAGAGCAGGCCCAGGCCTGGTCCTGATGGCACCACCGATAGCCGTTATTAATGTGGAAGAGAGGCAAGAGATAGAAACGATGATTGAAACTGCAATAAGCAATGTACCTCTTCCTGAGAGAAGTAAACGGGCCATTAAAACCCAGATTAGGCAGCTTCTGCAGGAGGCTGAAACTCAGGATGGTATTGTTCATACTGTGGCTGAGGCTGCAGCTTGGGCCACCCTAGACAGCGCTCGAGACAATCTACCTCTGCCTGATTGACCCAGTAATCCCCTACAAATGGCCTACTTTGTTCAGCAAATAGCTGACAGTATCGGTTGGATGAACCCATCCGACAACCTCAGCTGTCACTTAGAAAACGGTGCATTCTAAATGTGAGATGCTTAGCCTCGCTGCAGAATACCAGGTCCAGATACTACGCCAGACCATTGATCCTAGTTTGTGGGCCAAACTCCCCAATGCCATCCGCCAGGATGAGAACGCCACCTTTGATGAGGTTGCAGCTGAGCTCATTTCTGTTCACAGCCCAGGTGTAGTAGGAGTGATGCTTGCATACCCTGTAAAACAGAATGCAAAGGAAAGTCCAGCGACTTACCACCAGAGACTTTGGATGGCCTACCGAGCAGGAAAGAGCCTGGCACAAGAAGCTGCGGATGTAGATCTTATTCAGTATAAGACCCTGTTCCTTAGGAACATGAGTCCTGCAGTACGTGAAAAGGTAGAGCCAACCACCTACCCCAATACGGATAGGTTTGCCAACATCCTTCAGAAAACTGAGAGAGTTTACCAACTCTATATCCATGATCTGGGCTCTGGTTCCAAGAAGGTAGCCATTGTGGAATCTTCTTCAGAGGCCACGATGCACTACACTGTGGAAGGGCAGTCCCAACACCAACAGGCCCAACATCAACAGGCCCCTCCAGCTGATAACCAACATCCCCAAAAGACCCAGCACCAACAACAGACACAACAACAACAACAATGGGGTGGGAACCAGAATTGGCATAAGAATAAAAAGCATAAGGGTAAAGGTAAACCACAACAACAAAGAACAGGCCCTTCATAAAGGGTGACAGCCGAAGAGAATTGGAAATTCTGAGAGCTCCTGGGACAAGTGTGCTCCATCACGGACACTGTTCCCGTACAGGCCCTTGTGGCGGTACAACCGGCAACCCAGACCCCCAACAGGTCATGGGGATACTGGAAGTGCAGGCTTTCAGGCCCATATAGGCCTGAACTCAGAAGCTCATCCCTATATAGCATCAGGGCAGCATGGTGAAGTGATTCACAGGAGTCAGGCCCAACCTCTCCATGCTCCCAGCAGTACAGATCGACAATCACAGACCCTAGTCTGGATTGTAAACAAGCTGGTCTTGGATACAAATGGAAGGCCCTGCACTGACGCCGATGTTGGGGGCTGCCTACTAGTAGTCTTGTTAGATACAGGAGCATCTGTATCTGTATTACATGATGAACATCCAGACACATCCCCTTGGTCCACCGGATGGAGGACCAACATGTCAGGAATTGATGGTACTAGGCTACCTGCATACCGTTCTTTACCCCTACCGGTAGAGCTAGGCCATCTAAAGACCTCACACACTTTCCAACTGATGGTAATGCATGATCATCCTAGTATCATAGGAATAGATTTCTTTGCACCACATGGCTGTGTGGTGGATCTAGCTAACATGCTACTGATACAGAGTCAGGGTCAATACCATACCATTTGTATCCCCGATTCACAAGTTGTGGCAACACTCTCTGCCAACGACAAGGAGTATGACATCATAGATTTGTTCAAAGGTCATGAGCTTTTCCCAAAGCTTCTCCCCATTTTGCAACGACACCTGGAGGTGTTTGCAATTAACAAACATGACTGTGGCAGAATGCACACTGTAATCAAAATGCCAGGCCCAGCACACGAGAGGCAAAGACAGTATCCTTTTCCAACTGAGGCCTTGCCTTCTCTTAGAGAAACAATCAAGTCACTCCTCAAGCAAGGAGTAATCAGAACTTGCATTTCCACTGTTAACTCCCCAGTGTGGCCCATGAAAAACCCACAGGTGCCTGGAAAAATACTATTGACTACAGGAAACTGAATCGGGTCACCCCCAGTTGTTCCCCAACTGTGGCATCAATACCCAATGTGCTGCGACTCTTGACTCCTGACCTGAAATGGTTCAGTGCCCTGGACATTTCCAATGGTTTTTGGTCATTACCACTGGCCCTTAAGAGTCAATATAAGTTTGCCTTCACCTTTGAAGGAAGACAGTACACGTGGACTTGCTTGCCACAAGGATTCCATAATAGCCCGTCCCTGTTCCATCTGCACATGATGGACACCGTCAAGAGTTTCTCTACTCCTCAATGTCTCTTGCAATATGTGGATGACCTGTTGATGGCCACAGCCACACAGGAACAACATCTGGATCTCTTGGAAGAACTACTGACTCTCATCCAGAGAGCAGGCCTGAAATGCAATCCAGCAAAAGCACAACCATGTCAGAAAGAAGTACTCTTTCTGGGTCTAAAAATAACTGACCAAGGTTGAAGCCCTACCTGGAAGTAGATACAGGGATTGCAAGACTTGCCATTGCCTACCAGCGTGGCAAATCTTCAAAGGTTTCTAGGTATGGTCAATTATTCGAGAGATTTTATTTGTGATTGTGCTCAGAAAGCTGCTCCTCTGTATGAGTTACTCAAAAAGGACATCCCATGGACTTGGGGCCCTATACACACCCAGGCTGTGATGTCACTGAAGAAGGCCCTGGCCTCTGCCCCAGCTCTGGTCAACCCCAATCCAGCACTACCATTCCATCTGGAATGTGCCACCTCTGGCATTGCCATGTCAGCAGTGTTGGGCCAGAAGATTCATGGCACCCTGAGACCCATTGCATATGCATCACAGTTCTTGATCCCAGTGGAACAGAAATACAGCCTTTGTGAAAGAAGCCTTCTGGCCACCTACTGGGCTGTCAAGCACTTCCTGTATATCATTGGGTACTCTCCACTGATCATCAACACCAACCATACCCCAACTACCTTTCTGCTTTCTGACAGAGTGAAGGATGGGTCAGTCTCCAACACCAGACTGACACACTGGTCACTTTTTCTCCAGGATAGAGACATACAGGTACACCCAACAAAAATTCCATCTATGCTGGCTCATGGACTCCTTTTCCAAGGAGAACCCCATGACTGTACACTGTAGTCACCTGATCTTCCAGATCCAGGTCCTTTTCTCCCTGCCATGCCACAAATACTTGACAACACCTCTTTGTGTCATGTCTTTACTGATGGTTCAGCATCCTACCATCAGGGATAACAAATTGCAGGGATGGGCATTCTAGTGATTTACCCTTACGGGAACACTGTTAAAATATCTAAGCACTCCAGTGTAGCATCATCACAGCATGCAGAGATGACAGTGGTGGCCTGTGTCCTCAAGTTCATCCAGCATGGGACCGAGGATACTATCATTTTTGCAGTCTCTAACTGGGTCTGTTGTTCTCTTACAGAATTTCTTCCTTTCTGGCAGAAGAACTCCTTCCTCTCCTCTGATGGCAGCCCAGTGAAGTACAAGGAATTGGTAATATGTATACATTCACTGGCACAAAAATTTGTACACAAACTCTATGTACATAAAGTTAAAGCTCATTCTCTCCATGACCCCTATCATGCCTTCAATGACACAGCAGACACCCTTGCCCAGGAAGGGGCCCGAGGGGGGGCACCTGGATGATGGACCATCCAGAGGCCAATGCGGCCATACAAATTTCAGCACTCGGGAAGAAACCTGAACCCTTTCCCCCCCAGACCTCTCAGCAGCCCAACATGTTGATACTGAACTCAAAGAAGTGTTCAGATTCCTTGACAAGAGTACCGAAGAGAAACTTTCCACACACAACCCCTATCAGAGGCATGAAGGTAAGTTACACTTGTCACCCGATGACAAGTTCATCTGGTATCAGCCAGATGATTCCACCACCAAGTTGTGGGTGGTCCCCAGATACCTCAGGTCTGAATTCTTGCATCAAGCACATGACCCACCCACTGGTGGACACCAGGGAGTGGATAACACCCTCCAAAGGCTTAAGACCACCGCCTGGTGGCCTGGTGTCACCAAAGATGTTAAACAGTACATAGACAATTGTCTCATCTGTGTGCAAAACAACCCCATCCCTACCAAGCGAAATGGCAAACTCTTACCACAACAACGTTCTTGCCCTTGGCATGCCATACAGATTGATTTTATTGGCCCCCTGACCAACACCAGCATAAATAACAAGTATGCTTTTGTGGTAACTGATCTCTTCTCTAAGTGGGTTGAAGCTTTCCCCACTAAGACATGCACTGCTAAGACCACTGCCAAAATCCTGGTGGAACAGATTTTCTCCAGGTGGGGCCTACCTCTCAAGGTAGACTCTGACAAAGGAACCAGTTTTACAGGTGTGTTAATGAAAGAATCCCTTGAACTCCTTGGAGTTCAACAGAAGTTCTACATATCTTACCACCCCCAATCCTCAGGTCAAGTAGAAAGAGCCAACCGATGGATTAACCAAATGCTTTCCAAATTCATTGAGGACAATCCCAAAACCTGGGCTTCCCTACTACCATTACTCCTTATGACAATTAGGGGTACAACCTCATCCACTACCCAGCTCACACCCTTTGAGGTGATGACTGGAAGACAGATGAGATTACCTGAACACCTGTTGTTTGACATGCACCCCCCCCACTGCAGACTGTGTGTCTGTAGACCAATATGTTGAAAAACTCAGAAAATACCTCATACACACACACTTATATGCTGCCAACTGCATGGGCAAGGCCCAGCAACAATCCAAAATACAGTTAGACAAACACACACAAGAAGTGGATTGGCAGGTTAGAGATCAGGTAATGGTACTCCGATTTGCACATCCCACCCATTCCTTCTCCAATAAGTGGGAAGGCCCATACCCTATTGTCAACAAGCTCAGTCCAGCAGTCTATCAGGTTAGACTCCTGCATAACAATAAGCTGACTGACAAATGGTTACATGCAAACCAGCTGAAACTGTATAAAGGAGCTTAATTACTTTTCTTCACCCCATTGGGTAAAATAGTACTAACTTACTAATGTTTGATTTTGCTTTTTCAGATACACTGACAAGATGGCTATCTTGTTCCATTATCTCCTCATCTCAGGAGTTATACCCTGCATCCAAGGCATGGTACTGAACCTCCTACGACACCTTGATCATCCAGTGTCTCCTTCAGAGGAAGTATCCATCAATATACCCAATAGTCTGATTACTGTCCAGGAAGGTTCCAATGCTTACCTCACTGCCTCAGTTATTGCTCCTGATAAATCTACCCTACAAATTGAGTGGCAAACCACAACACAAGAACAAATTTTCCCTGTGGCCAAACTCTCCAAAGGAACTTTCCAGGGTTGGCCCAATGCTAAATTATCCCCAAATGGTTCTCTGTCCTTGTTACAAACTGCATTAAGACATTCTGGTTTGTACAACTATGCTGCCTTAATTGATCCTTCTTACTGTAATTCTTTGTCTAAAGATTCTGCTCGAAAATGTTGTGGTGTACACCACATGGCTTCTGCAGCCATGTATCTCTCTGTGTTACCACCCACTGATAAACAGCTTTTGGAATGTCCAAAGCACACCCCTGGTCTCCGTAGTGGTCTAACAGCCACTGCCCTCCCAGGTTCATTGATTAATAACTTACAGTTTATGCATATACCTGTTTTGTTTAATCTTACTTACTGGAATATGAAAGAATTTGGTATGTGTCACAATACTAATACATCATTTGATAGTTTAGCTGCATTTCTCAGACTAGTCTCTTATCTGTTGCTGATGCCACAGTTGTTTATTTGGCTTCACATCCAGCGTCCCTCCAATCAGAGAGTGAACGTATCAAAATCTGAATCTGGTTATAATATTGTGGTTGATCTGCCAAAATGCCTGCAAAGAGACGTGCAAGCAAAGCTGTTTCTCACCATGGCAATGTTGGCAGTAGGATGGTCTGTGGGTGTAGTAGTAGCAAGCAGACGCAGAAGTGCATTGCTGATGTGAGGAAAGGTATTTCTCTTGCAATGTTTTTTACAGCCCAATCAGTAGCTTCACTCATACTTGGAGGAGTTGATGTTTTCCCAGCCAGTGGTGTTAGTGTTACTGGTGTTAGTGGTGGTGGAGGTAGTATTAGTATTGTTGCATCAAGTTCTAATTCTGACCAGTGTACTGTATCCAAAAATATTGAGTGTGAAGCAATGCAAGTGAGAGGCAGCTTAGATGATATCATACTTCCCAGTAACATCCCAGGAACTGAACCTGAGGATTCTGATAATCATGTCAATGATAGCATACAATGTGATATTCCATCCACCGTGGCACTTAACGTCATGCATTTTCCATGCAGTGAATCATAGTGTGGTGAAAAAATATCAGGTGATGGTGGTCTAGATGCTGATGATGAATGTAATGATGACATACTTTTCTACCCGTGCTGTCCCCGAGTTGTACTGCACTGTGTCTGACTCAGTAAGACATGCCCTTCAACATTCCTCTTCTCCATTCATCCACTTAAGTATGGATATGTGGACAAGTGGAAAAACAGTGGGGAGTTCATATTTGTGTATAACTGCACACTGGGCGCAGGTGCCGGGGTTGTTTGTGATGTTGGTAGTGTGAATAATCAGTGCAGTAAGGTGGATTGTCGTGGTAGAATCTTCCAGGAATTCAACAGCATGCAAAGATTGCTAAGCACAATGTGACTTAATCACACACTGGTGAGAACATGTTGGATGTGGTACTGACTGAAATTGACAGATGGCTAAACCCTCTGTCCCTGACAGTTGGGTTCATAGCAAGTGACAATGGGTCAAATGTGGTGAAATGCATCTCGAATGGTGTTTTTTTTCATGTTCCATGCATGGACCAATGTTTAAATCTTGTGGTTCAGGAGTTTCTGCAGCACCCTGATATAAAGGAAATGCTGACTGCTGCACGATGTATCTGCTCTCACTTTTCAAGATCTGGAAAGGCCCATGACCAACAGCGGCAGTTGCAGATACAAAACAGCCTGCCTCAGCACCGCTTGAAGCTGGAAGCTGTTACCCAATGGAACTCCACTTTATACATGGCAGAGAGGTTGTATGAACAATACAAAGCCATCTCACAATATCTTGTTATGCACACTAGCCGTGACAGTTCCGGGGCCTCCATGCCTATGAAGACTGAAGAGTGGTGCCTCATGGACTCTGTAATAACAATTTTGTGGCCTTTTGAACATGCCACACAGGCAGTGAGTGGCGAGTCTGCCTCCATTAGCCAATCAATTCCACTGCTGTGGGTACTGAGGCAGACATGGGTGAATGTACAGCATAGCCTTGATATTGCCAGAGACAGTGGTAGCAGTATGGTGCTGCAACACATGCTGACAGTATTCGACCAGAATCGTCACGTTGAGAGCATTCAGCGTAGTGACAACTTTGCCATAGCAACAATGTTGGACCCACAATATAAACATGGAATTGCATCAGTGCTGGAGGGAGGGCCTGAACAGGTAAAAAATATTAGTGGTCAACTGGTGCACTTGGTTCATGGGGCACAGCAGTCACGTGCCAAGGTCAGCAAACATCAGCAGCATAATCCAGCTGAAGGTGTACCTGGAGGACCATCAAGCATATCCTGCAAGGGGAAGGGGACTGCAGTTCCAGGTGGTCTGTCATCCAAAGTGGCTGGCAGCAACCCACTTTGGGAGGCTTTGTCCCAAGTGGGTATTTGTGAAATAAATGATTCTGGAGAACAAGATGATGCATCAACAACTGGACTTAATGTGGCACAGAGAATGGCTGAGTCATATTTGTCTGAAAACAGGCATCTGACAATAACTGAAGATCCTCTCTTGTACTGGAGTGGAAAGGTCAGTGAATGGCCAGAGCTGACAGCAATGGCACTGAAGTACCTCACATGCCCACCCTCCAGTGTAAGTGTTGAGAGGGTATTCATCTCAGCAGGTACAATAGTCAGAGATCGTCAGACAAACCTGTCTCCTCCAAATGTTAGGTTGCTAACATTCATTAAAATGAATGAGAGGCACATACCAGCACAGACTGCAACCTCGGTATTCATACCCTGGCCTAGACATGGTGGTCTTGCTGCTGTGGAAATGGAGCATCCTGGTGGCACTGGCAGTGGCTGCCTGAAATGGTCCACCACTGACATAGATAACAACACAATGGAGAAATAATTTCCCAGTGGTCAGACTTCAGACATAGATGACTGTGAGGACAGCTTTCTTTATGTGGATGATGATGTGGTTAATGTTGGCAGGTTTTAACTGAAGTTTTTAAAAGGCGGTGTGCCTCCCCAGACCATGACCACCAAGACTGATGTTAGCCACTGCCATCACTGAGCCTGAGTCTGTCTGCCCCCTGGACCACCACCACCAGGAATGATGTTAGCCACTGCCACCACTGAGCCTGAGTCTGTCCGCCCCGGACAACCACCACCAGGACTGATGTTAGCCACTGCCACCACTGAGCCTGAGTCTGTCCACCCCCCAGACCACCACCACCACCACCAGGACTGATGTTAGCCACTGCCACCACTGAGCCTGAGTCTGTCCGACCCCCGGACCACCACCAGCAGGACTGATATTAGCCCTGCTGCCACTGAGCCTGAGTCTGTCCAGACTGCCACATCCATCAGCCACAGACACAAAGTTTCTTGGGGACTTCCGGTGACATCAGAATCTATGGCAGATTGATTCTGTTGCGGGTTCCTAGGACTGCTCCCAAATCTAACCCCATCCATGCCTCACGCTGGCTTCTAGAGAAAAAAAACGTAAAATTGATGATATGATGGCAAAGACTCGACAGCGATTGAAAGAATTTACAGCTGAAAATGAGAAAACAGGTCAGGGCAACAAAGATTCTGCTGAGCGGGATGAAGGCCACAGATCACTGTGGCGCTCGAGTGCCTCAAGCTCTGACCCTGCTTCAAATGACAGCTCTGAGGAAGAGGCTGCATTCACAATAACCTCAAAGAAGTTGTATAGAGAATTACATCGATTGGGAGATACCCTAACCCACATTCAAAAAGATCTATCGGAGGTAAAATCAGAACAGAATGAACAAAAAAACCAAAGTAACAACTTAGAACAGAATGCAACAGAGCTATCTAAATCAGTGGATCTACATAATGAGGCTATCCTCCAACTTCACGATCGGGAAATATTGCTGCAGCAAAAGTTAGAGGATCTGGAGAATAGGTCCCGGAGGGTAAATATCCGAATTCACGGAGTACCAGAGGGGACTGAGTCTAGTGAGATGACTTCTTTTACTGAGAGCTTTCTCCACAAAGTTTTGGGCCTGGGAAAGGACTTTCCTTTGAATATTATAAGAGCACATAGATCATTAATAGCCAAACCTGTCGATCCAAAAGCCAGACCGAGATCGTTGATTGTTGCATTTTTGGACTATCGCACCAAATCTGAGGTTTTAAAGTGGGCCTGGGAGAAACAAGAGGTGGTGTCTGGAGATGTAAGGCTATTCTTTGAGCACGACTATGCTCCTGCAATGATGGATAGAAGACGGAGGCTCTTCCCAATATTGAAATTGCTTTGGGCTAAAGGAGTTAAAGTGCGCTTAGACTACCCTGCAACTTTAAGAATAACTACAGATTCAGGGGTACACTCCTTTTCTAAGATCTCGGAGGCCGTAGAGCTTTTGAAGCAGTGGGACATTTCGGTTACCTCTTTACTGGACCCAGAGACCATTCAAGAGCTGGAGGGGAGGCATTGGTATACAGCGGTAGGCCAGAGAGGAAAAACTACACAGCTGGCTGGACGGAATATTGTAGACAATATCCCTCTCAAGCAGCTTGAGGTTGCCATAGTTCTGACCCCCGCGCAGGCTACCTCCCTTCCCCAACGATCGAATAGAAACAATAAACACAACAAAGGGCCGAAAAAGAGAGATGCACAGTGGAGCTTACCTGCAGGGGTGGTCTGAAGAAAAACTGTGAACTTGTGGGACATTCATGTAGGGGTTGTGAGTCAGCCATGGACTTTTGTAAATGGCGTGTGGTTGCATGGAGGCAGAATCTCATGCCTGCGCAGATTAAGTGGGACTTGGGGGGGACTAGTTCTCTCTTGACTTCCTTATTAAGAAACCTAAAGGCAGGGAGCCTGGAATTAAGTTAGATTATATGGATGAGAGCCTACAGGTATACTAAGGTTGGCTCCTGTATTTGCTCCCTTCTCTTTCTTAGTAGTTCCCCTGTTTTTCTCCTGGGATCACTAAAAGCAGTCGATGTCCATCAGGACAGCCGGTGAGGAGGTTACTATACTAAAAGTATACAGAAGGTTTAGATAAACATGGGGGAGTCAGGGTTGGGGGGCTCCTTGGGGGGGACTGGAAGAGGAAGGTTGGTTTAACCAAGTGCTGATGGGATTCTGTATTCCCTTAGCCCAGTTGGGTGTGGGCTGGGTGTAGTCATTGTTATTGCACCATCCTACCTATGTGGCATCAAGAAGGGTAGGTTCTGTGAACACGTTTGGAAGTCAATTATTAAAGTTGTTACAAATTGGGGGGATTGATGGGTAACATTCCCCTTTGAGTTCTGTTACTGTTAAAAGGTTTATAGTTATAGATATACAATGCCCAGACAGATTGGAGATGAGAGGAGAGAAGATGGGGTGGGATGGAGGGGTGGAGTGATTTGGGTGGGGGAGATCAAGTTCCAAATAGTCTATTTTACTAATAACATAGGATGGCTATAACACTTATTTCATATAATGTTAAGGGCCTTAGCAGCCCAGTTAAAAGGACTAGGATCCTGCAGAAACTGGGGAAACACTGGACTGATGTGTCCTTCATACAGGAATCCCACCTTAATGAGTTGGAGCATTCTAAGCTCTGTAGAATGTGGGTGGGAGAGGTCTACGGTGCCTCGTGGCCACAGAACCCACACAGGAGAGGTATGGCAATACTGCTTAGGAGAAATTCCCCAGTTAGAGTTTTGGGGGTGGAGACTGACCCTGGGGGCCACTATGTCAAGCTACAGACAACAATATATGGGGTGCACTGTGTATTATTGAACATATACGCCCCAAACGAACCCCAGTAAAATGGAAGGTTCCTCAGGAAAGAATTACTGAAGACCTTAAATGATCCAGAGGTCTTGCACATTGTGGGGGGGGGGATTTTAATAACGTAGTCTCTACCAAGTGGTATTGAAGAGGCCAGGGTACACAGATAGGAAATGGAGGTGAGGGTCTCAGGTGTCTTATGGATGAGTTTGGACTGAAGTATGTTGGGAGGTACAGACACCCGGGAGAAAGAGATTTTACCTTTTTCTCTCCACGACATCAAAGCTACTCCCGCATAGACATGTTCTTATTATCCAGCGAACACCTGTCATGTGTACAGGCCTCTAACATTTTACCTATGACATGGTCAGACCGTGCCCCCCTACAAATGATTTTAAGATTGGCCCCGACAATTAGAAATTTGAACTGGAGACTGAACATTGGGCTCTTAAATTCTGAGGATTTTAAAGACAACATGTCTGGGCAGGTGGGGATATTTCTGGAGACTAATGCAGGTGGAGCCTTCTCCCCGTCAGTAGTCTGGGACTCTCTTAAGACATACCTCAGAGTGCAGATCATATCCTATAGCGCTAGGGAGAAGAAGAAAAGAGAGTTAAGCCAGAAAAAACTAGAGCAGGAATTGCAGGAAGTGGAGTTCAGGCATAAAATTACTCTGGACCCTAGGGATAAAAATTATTAGTTGCAAAAGAAAATGGAGCTTCAAAATCTTTTGGCAAGACAGGGGGAAGGGATACTATGCAGACTTAATCAAAAGTACTATGTAGAAAGCAACAGGGTGGGCAGGGTGCTAGCAGCAGCAATGAGGAAACAGATAGTAAATAGAACAATAGGAAGTATTAGGAGGCAAGGGCATGGAAATGCAAAGACAGAAGACCCAATAAAGATAGCAGAGGATTTTGCTGAATACTACAGGGATCTGTATAGTTTGGAGGTTGATGGTCTTCACCAGATAGCAGTGGATAATTTTCTGGATCCCCTGCCTTTGAAGAGCTTGGGGACAGATGAGAGGGAGGGCTTAGAGGTGTTAATTACCAGACTGGAGTTACTGCAGAAGAATACAGATTTAAAAAATGGAAAATCTCCAGGTTTAGATGGCCTCCCTTCTGAGTTTTATAAAGCCTTAAAGGAGAAACTGGTGACCCGCCTATTGGCCTGTTTCCATCATATCCAGGAGGGAGGAGAAGTACCTGACTCATGGAGATATGTGCAGATCTCAGTGATCCACAAGGAGGGCAAGGACCCAGAGCAGTGTGGCTCATACCGCCCAATACAGTTGTTAAATGTAGACCTTAAATTGTTCACGGGGATTCTGGCGGATCGCCTGCAGAAGGTTGCCCCCAAATTGGTCCACCCGAACCAATCAGGTTTTATAACAGGAAGATTCCTAACAGATAATATTAGGCAGTTATTAAATATTATTTCTGCTCAAGCAAACCAAAACAAATTTCGATGGACGTGGAAAAGGCATTCGATAGAGTGAATTGGGAATTCCTCTACAAAACAATAGAAAAAATGCAATTAGGCCCTAAATTCTTACAAGTAATCAAAAGTCTATATAGAGATCCTCAGGCGCAAGTCAGAGTCAATGGAATAAACACCGGTAGATTCCCTGTTCATAGAGGCACCAAGCAGGGCTGCCCCCTCTCCCCAGTGTTATTTGCTACTTTTCTTGAACCTTTGGCAGTAGCAATTTGCCAGAATAAGAATATAGAGGGGGTTCCAACGGAGACCATAGAACATAAAATAGCACTATATGCTGATGACTCCATATTCTTTTTGAGAGACCCAGAAGTTTCCCTGCCGCACCTGCTCCGGGTCCTCGACTCATTTGGTGCAGTATCTGGATACCGAATCAATTATTGCAAATCAGAGGCATTGAACTTGGGTGGAATATGCCCTCCAGACTTCAAGAGAACCTTCCCATTCCCATGGGCAAAACAAAACCAGATCAGGTATCTTGGAGTGCAGGTGACCACAAAGTTATCCAGGTTATTTGCTATCAATTATAACAGGTTATGGAATGATATGCAGAGAGACATGGCTAGGTGGTCGCTGCTCCCATTGACCTTGGCTGGCAGAATAGATTCAGTGAAAATGAATCTACTTCCAAGATTTTTGTTCCTTTTTTCCTCCCTGCCTATCCAGATTCCTAAAAAATTTTGGCAGGAAACAAACTCGGGTATCATCAGATACTGTATATCTGGGGGGGGGAGGCCCAGAATTGAACAATCAATGCTTCAGAAAACTAAATCATTGGGGGGCCTAGATTTGTACAACTTGAAGGCCTATTATTTAGCTGCCCAGATGGAGGTGGTGACCACTTGGGTAAAACAACGTTTAGACTCGGGGTGGTATGAGATAGAGAATGGTGGAGACTGCCCAATTTCCCTATTTGCTCTCCCAAGCTTGAACATTTCTAGAAAGTACATAAATCAAATCAAGAACCCATGGACACAATATACCATGGAGATTATACAACTAACTAGATACAGAATGTGAGGTGGGAAAGGCACGTTAGGTCTGCTTTCACTTATTAGACATACACCAGACTACTTACCCCCAAGGACAGATCCAGGGTATGAGAGATGGGAGAGGAGCAGAATTACCAGATTTGCACAGCTAGTGGAGAATGGGGTTCTTATGTTCTTTCAACAGATCTAGACCAGGTTCAAAATTCCTAGATCTGAATTTTTCAGATATCTACAGATAAGACACTATCTGAACATGCCGGGCTACTTACCTCTGGTGAGTAGGCAAAAGAACGCATGGGAGGATTTTATATATCATACAGTGAAAATAAATCTAAAAGAGAAATGTATCTCAGACCTTTATCCTTGCCTGAGCCCAGAAGAGGCTATCCCACTAGAAAATATCAAAGAGGCCTGGCATAGAGAGGGGGTAGATCCAATACCAGAAGATATCTGGAGAAGACGGGTCTCCCTGGGCTGGAGAGTAACCTCATAGCCGAATTGGCGAGAATTCTACTGGAAGGTCCTAGTCAGGTTTTTCTATACCCCAAAATTCACAAAGCATTTCCAAAGATCCAACTCGGATAAATGTTGGAGGGACTGTGGCTCAGTAGGGTCCCATCTGCATATATTTTGGGATTGCCAGGGTATCTGAGGGTTTTGGGAGGAGGTGAGAACTGCGACCAATAACATAATGAAAGTGAACATACCCGGAGACATGATTGAATGGGTGCTAGGCTTACCTACAGTCTTGCAGCTCCCAACCCCACAGAGAAAGCTAGCCCAAATCTTTATGGTAGCAGCTCTTAAATGTCTTACAAGCCACTGGCTTAAAAAGGACTCACCCACATTATCAGAATGGTGTGGTAAAGTGGACTCTATTTGTGAGATGGAATGTCTTACAGTGAGGCTAGGTCTCCGAGAAGAGAAATTTAGGGAGGTATGGAACCCCTGGCTTCTTCGGAATTCAGGCCCCAGCCTGGTAGTAGAAGATCTTCAGGAAGGAAGGGAGGGAGAAAACAGGGCAGACTAGTTTTTAATAGACTATGAGTAGGGTAGAACTGGATGTCTCCTCCTCCCCCCTTACGCCTAATAGGATCCCCCCACTCCGTCTCCACCCTTCTTTCTAAACCACCCCCCCAAAGAAAATACTCCTCGTAAATAACTTAAAAAAAGTGGATCAAAATAATGAGTAAAATTTGTCTGTGTGGATGATCCCCTATTGTTTGTCTGTCTGTCTGTCCCCTCTCTCTAGTCTGGGTAGAATAGTTTCTTGTCTTACTGTTATGGGGTTTTTTTTCTCTTTTGTTTCCTTATCAATTGTTGAAAGGAGGTTAAGTTAGAAAATAGAGTTTGTAATGAGCTGGACAACTATTCCATACTGCACTATATATAAGTCCTGAAGGATCAATTATATTCAAGACTAGATGCCTGATGGCATCCAGTATCTGGCCCTAGATAATGGATTATGTAAAAAAAAAAAGTATGTATGGAAGATTCAGAAAACTATAGTTGTGTATACGTAACTTAGAGATCAAATTATGTCTATGTTTGTCTCATATTTTTCTTCTATGGACTGTATTTCAAACTCTTGAATAAAAATGAGTTAAAAAAAAGACACAAAGCTTCTTAATATTTAAACCATAAAGTGAGTATGTGTACTCATGTTTGTTATGCTGCTTCACTTCCTTTAGTTGTACATTTTGTTTTCTGTAGCTTTTCAGAGCTGTAATGGTAAAACACATACGGTACACTTATTTTGTTTCTTTTACAGGGTAAGAAAAAAAAGCTCCATCGCTAAAACTCATTGGGAATGGTACTGTAGCTGTACCACACAGAGAGGAAGTGATGTAATATCCATGTGAAATCCATTCTAGTAAGTATGAAGATTTTATTTAATCCATTTCATTGTTTTGGAAAGACTGCAGCAAATATTGCACACAGGTTGTGTTAGTTGACAAGATGTGGGTTTGAAATGTAACTTGACTTTAGATTGAGATTTGAGAACCAGGGAGGGACACATAACAATTAAGTTGTAAGAAGTCATTCATTTCTTTTTTTAGGAAATGTCCAGATGCTTTGTTGTTCTGTCAAAGTGGCCTTATCCAAACAAATTCTTCAACATCAGGCACACCCCTCCCTCAAGCTTGGGCACTCATGCAACGTGCAGAAGTCGTTTCATTAGATGACCATCATTAACAACCGGACTTCACTCCAGAAGGATGCTGATGAAATCTGTGAAGAAGTAACAAAATAAGAAACCATTACAGACAAACCTGCAAATATGATTCCCCCCACCGCCCCCCCAAAAATACTTACCTTCATGTGCTTGAGAGTCATCTGTTTCCAATTTCAGCGCAAAAAGTTCTCATTGAGCACTGGAATGTGCACACCAACAGTTTCTGTGTGACCTGTGATGCAGAACAATACCATAAGTACATGTCCATGTCAACCCCCCTCCTCACCTACAAAATACACAACCATATGTCTATATATATACATCTACTCACCAAGGTTACTATTAGTGTACAGCCAAAGGGCACCCTTCAATCCAGTTGAGATGATCACATTGCATTTGCTCGAATTATCTTGCAGAACACATTGGACCAGCAACACGACACTCACAGTCATCATTTTATACTGGGGTATGTGCTGAAACACTCTCATTCCACTGTGTTAACACTTGTCAATTTTCTGCACACAAGCAGGATGCATTTTGGGCCTACAGAAAAAATCTGGGACTCTGTGCCACCACTGTGCACCTAACTGAGTGCACCATTAATTCTGGGGGACTTTGTATGTGCTGAAACACTCTCATTCCACTGTGTTAACAGTTGTTGAATTTCTGCACACAAGCAGGATGCATTTTGGGTCTACAGAAAAAATCTTGAACTCTGTGCCACCACTGCGCGCATGACTGAGTGTGCCATTAATTCTGGGGGACTTTCTATGCGCTGAAACACTCTCATTCCACTGTGTTAACACTTATCAATGTTCTGCACACAAGCAGGATGCATTTTGGGCCTACAGAAAAAATCTGGGGACTCTGTGCCACTTTTGTGTGTTCTGTGATTGTTGCTGTGAGCGCATGATGTCATACTGACATTTTTACAATTAAAGCAGCATTGCAAGAATGTCCTGACAGTTTTTGAACTGTAGTTTTTTATGCCACTTTACATTGCCACAGCCACCACTAGTTACCTCCGAGTCGTGACTTGAATGATATGCTTCTTTTCACAATTTATGTCTGCTTTACTTACTTGACTACTTTTTTTCATATATGAAAAAAAATGAGCATGCCTTCCAATAGTGTTCGGACCAGGTTTGTATTTATTTGCAGCTGCTTTTCAATAACTATTGTTCTGTGGTGTCATGAAACACTGCCTGCTGCATAACTGTTAATTAACAACAGAAGTGATGTATAACAACTAATTGATGTGATGGAGAAAAGCAGAGGAAAACAATGACAAAGACCTGGTCAGCACCAATTTAAAAGGAATGCTCCTTTCATTATTTCATACATGAAAAAAGGTAGTACAGCAGACTCAACTACTGCAAATTTGTGAATCATTCCAGTCAGTCAGGATGTAATTAAAGGAAGTTGTAACATAGCATTAAAAAATATAGGTCAGAGTTCTCAACAGATTGTTGTGCTGCTGCTTTACAGTGATTCACCACATTACATAGTTATGGTGATGTACATAAACTAATATGTGGGGGCATCACTCCCACTGGAATATTTCTTGCTCCACAGAGTGCAATATATTTCTGTGAAAACTACCCATAATTTCATTACAGTGTGTCATGTGTCGGAGGAATTACCAATCAGAAAAGCCACCCACATTCTGTCCCCCTTTCTCAGCAACGTTAGGACATGATGCCAGGGGGAGCACAGGTGCATGCTCCACTATTGTGAATGTATGGCAGCTATCCCAATGTTTCCTTATGTTATAAGGTTGACTTTGTGGAGAAATGTGTGACTGTTTCCACTAACAAGGCTCTTCTTACTGGAAACATGCAAACTGAGCATTATAACATAAAGAAACATTCAGAAAGCTGCCGGACAATTGGATATTCACTGTAAGGAGCATGCACACATGCTCTCCCTGCCATCATGTCCTAACGTTGCTGAGAAGGGAGGCAGAATGAGGGCAGATTTTCAGAATGGGAATTCCTCTGTCACGTGACACACTGTAATGAAATTACAGGTGGTTTTCACACAAATGTATTGCACTATGTGGTGCAAGAAAGATTCCCCTGGAAGGGAAAATGTGTATAATTAAATAACAACAAAGAACAAGTAGTTGTCAATGCCAAATGTTTGCTTGCTGGCATTGGCATTGGTAGTGTAGGAGTTACAGAGCTGCATAATAGGAATGGCAGTGAAGTATTGAACTGAAGCCAACCCCATCACCACCCTGCAGATAGTGACAGGCATTGGGGTGTGCCTTTGGGTCATCACACATAACAGCCATGCCATTTCACCACACCCTACCCTGCGGACACCAACAAGTGTCACGGTGCGCCTTGGGGTCTTTGGCCCTTATGCACACCCCATTCCATCAGGAAATATGGTGAGATGGGTGCAGTATAGGAGAATGGGGTGAACCTTGGGGCTGAAGAGTCTAAGGCACACCTTGATGCCTGTCACTGGCTGCAGAGTGTGGGTGGGGGTGGAATGGTATGAGCATTGCAGGCGACAATCCCAAGTCACAGCCCTGATGCCTGTCATTCTCTACAGAGTAGGGCGTTATGGTCAGAAACCCTAACGCCTCAGGCATTTGTTGGTATTTTCACTCCAAATTTTCAACATTTTTTTTGTCACCCCCACCTCATGAACAGTGGCAATATCAGTTTGTTAGCCAAAAGCTGCTTTTGCACAGCAACTATGGCATTTGGCACTACAGGTGCAAAATCACATTCTGAACAGGATGTAAAAAAATGACAGCTGTACTGTTCATGGGGAGGTGTAAAAAATGGCAATGTTGAAAATCTGCAGTGAAAATATTTAAAAAAATGGTGAAGTCACGAGCATGCATAGAAACTGTGCAACGCACACCCGTAATGTAGTTAGTTTGGGGATTTTTTACAGCAGATTGTTAACACAGGCATTTTAAGACCTCCAATCATGAACAGTGTCACTGTGATTTTCTTTATCTGTTCCGAACAATGATTTCCCACAGCAACCATGCATTTTTGTGCTGAAAGTGTGAAAACACATTTCGGCCATGTTGTGAAAAATGACAGTTGTACTGCTCATAAGGAGGTGTGGTAAAATGGCAATGTTGAAAATCCGGAGTGCAAATATTAAAAATCTGCAAACTTACGAGAGTGCGTAGGAACTGCACAATGCATGCTTGTGAAACGGTCATGTTTAGGAATTTTTTCACCAAATCGGCAACTTAGGCTTTTTGAGAGCCCACCTTGTGAACACTGGCACTGTTGTTTTGTTAGTTGGTCATGAAAGGTGATTTCATGCAGTGACTGCGAAATCACCCTTCTGGCCCAATTAATGCCATGACAGTTCAGAATTCATGAGTAGGGGTCCCAAAAACTCCATGTTGAAAATTTGGTGCCAAAATTCCAAAAAATGCCTGAGATATGCATCAAAGTTAAAAAACATAGAAACATAGAATTTGACAGCAGATAAGGACCGCTTGGCCCACCTAGTCTGCCCATTTTCCTACCTAACAGATAAGCTGCAGATCCTAGTTAACCAACAGCTTACTTCTTCCTACCCCCCACTAGGACTGCCTTATGTCTGTCCCATGCATTCTTGAATTCCCCCACTGTTCTTGACTCCACAACCTCCTCAGGGAGGCTGTTCTATGCATCCACAACCCTCTCTGTGAAGAAATACTTCCTCACATTACTTCTGAGCCATCCCCCCTCTATCTCCAAATTGTGCCCCCTTGTTCTTGCACATCTCTTTTCTGAAAGATGCTACCCTCTTGGACTTTGCTGATTCCTTGAGGTACTTGAAAGTTTCTATCATGTCCCTCTCCCTTCTTTCCTCAAGGGTATACATATTAGCTCCTTTAGTCTTTCTTCGTATGTCATCTGGTGCAGACCCTGCACCATTTTAATTTTCCTTCTCTGGACAGCCTCCACTCTGTCTATGTCTTTGCGGAGATGGGGTCTCCAGAACTGCACACAGTACTCCAGATGGGGTCTCACCAACTGTCTGTACAGAGGGATAACAACTTCCTGTTTTCTACTATTGATGCCTCTGCCTATGCATCCCAGTATCCCTCCAGCCTTCCTTATTGCCTTCTTACCTTATAAACCCTATTTATGGCATTATACAGCTACCAGCATTTCCTCAGTTTGCGGTCAGCTTTGAAGAGTGCAGACATTTTCCTGGTCCCCCGGAGATCATCGTGCCGAACTCCGGAGGTAAGTATGGGGTGAGATGGGGGTGTGGGGAGGCAGAGTGTGGAGAGAGTGTGGGCGCAGGTGGACAGGGAGACTGCCGAGGGAACTTTTTTGTTTACAGGTTTGTTTGTTTTAGGAAGATGACGTGGGACGTTTGCCACGCTGGGGTGGGCTCCCAGCGTGTCAGCTGGAAGGCTGTCTGGGGGGAGCCTGGAGCTGACAGGGGATTAGACAGCCCCATCGGCCATAACAATTTTTGTCACGCTGGAGTGGGCTCCCAGCGTGGCACCTGGAAAGCTTTTTTGGGGGGAGGAAGTGCAGCAGAGCTGATGGGGGATTGGGCACCCCCGTCGGCCATACAGTGTGTGCGTGGGGGAGAGCGCATGAGCATGCAATATGCATATGTGTGTGTGTGTGTGTGTGGGGTGGAGCGCTGCTCGTTGAAGTGGAGCTCTTCCTTTCAACTGTATGGCACTGCATTTCAACTGCTGTCATAGACAGCTGCAGCATTCATTGGAGAACTGCAGCCACACCTGCAAACACACTGACTGCATTGGAAGACGGGTGCCACACCTACAAAAACTCAGACGATGGCACTATGTTTCTTACATGCATGCAAGCAAACATAAAAAACACAGAAAAACAGTACAACACAGTAGTGGGGTGGGGTGGGGTGGCAGAAAACAAACCCCTAACTTACTGTGGCCGTAGGATGCCATGGTGGTCCAGCAGCAGGTGCAGCATTGAAACTATTTCCTGCTGCTGTTGTTCTATTCTGTTCACCTGCTGCTGCAAAGCACCAAACTGCTCATTGTTTTCTTCAAGAGCTGCCCACACCAGGCAGATGTCAAACTGTGTTGCAGGGATTGTAGCGGGGTCCACTGCAGCAGGGAATCCAGGTAGTGGTGGTGGTGGTGAAGAGGGTGGTGCTGATGGCTGTGGTGGTGGTGGTGGTGGTGGTGGTGGTGAAGCAGCTGCTGTACTAGCCCTCCTTCTGCCGTGGCGGTGACAAGGAACAACTCCCACCCCAGCAGTACCCTCGGCCACTGCCATGGAAGGGCCAGCAGGTGGATGCCTGGCCCCTTCCATGGCAGCCTGCCACTCTGTCCTGTGGTGGTTCAGCATGCGGGTGTACTGGCCACTGGTCCCCAAATGTGTCCCATGGGGGCCACAGTGCACCACCACACCACACAGATGGCACAACACCACTGTGCTGTTTCCCCCCACAGATTTTAAAAACTCCTACACTGGGGAGCTGCAGGGGGGACCAGACACAGCCCTCGCACAAGTCCCACCACCTACATTTTACAGGGCCACCTCCTGTTGCTGTGGAGGTGGTGGAGGGGGTATTACTGGAGCCCCTACAGCTGCTGCTACCAGTGGTGGTGGTGGCAGTGGTGGAGAAGGTGGATGCACAGCAGCCACCCGTGGCACTGGTGCTGCTGCTGCTCCTGTTGCTTGAACATGGGGGGAAGCAACACCCAGGAGTCGGGAGCAGTCTGGTATGACATGACCACCCCGCCCCCCATGGGTCCACTCTCACCTTCGACCACACCCACAGGCCAATGACTTGCCTTCTCCTGGGTCCATCCTGATGCACACATCAAGTCCCCGGGTCGACACACACACACAGACACACACACTGACACTCACTGACACACACAGTCAGTCACACACATAAAACAAAACAAAACTTATACAAAAAAATTCACTAAAAAAAAACCACCACAAATACAATACAAAAACTAAAGATATAGCTTTTAAAAAAGCTGTTGGTTTTCTTCTGAAACGCAAGTGGCAAGGCAATCAAGCACTTTAACTCCTAGTCTCCTCTCACAGTGCTTTCTCCCTCTACAAATGCAAATGAGAAAGTGAAACTGCTTCTCTGACTCACTTCCTTCCTGCTTGGCTAAAGCATGTGACTTGCAGTACTGTAAGCCATGTGATGTATGGGGGTCTGCCTATTCTCTTCTCACATCACCTTACTTCGCGTTAAGGCATAATGGCAACACGAAGTGGTAATAATAATGATGCGAAGTGAGCACCTTGCAGTGCCCACTTTGCGTTGTGCTCCGCTAATGCAAAGTGGCCACTTCGTGACCACTTTGCTGGCAGATTAAAAATTCACTGCATCTCTACTCCTTGTATGATGTCATGAGGCTCCACCCCTCTCTGAAATCCCCCTGCCTATCTCTCTCCTTAAGTGGACTGTTCTCAGTTCTGCCTCTCCCCCAGGCCAACCACCCCTCCTCCCCTTTCCTGAAGCTTGTCCCCTGCCTAGTATCCATGCTATTGTTCAGGGCCTGAGACAAATGTGTCTGCCTTTTTAGGAGGTAAACCTACTTAGCAGTGGAGGATGGCCACAGGTGTCGGGCACCAGTTCAGGTATGTGCTGTACCCAGCCAAGAAGGATTTTAAGTTTATTGACGTAGTTATTATTTGTTCCACCATGCTTGCTGAATTAAAATCACATGGCATTCATCACACCATGATCACTTGCATACATCCATACATCCCAACCATGAATCCCACCTCTGGAGGTATGAAATGTATTCTTATCTCAGCTTTTTGGATGTAGTACTTGCACCTTCAAACTCCTTCAAAACACTTTGTGCTACTTCAGCAGGAACACTGGCACATTATCTGAGTCAATGAGCACTAACCTCCAATAAGGAAAACAACCTCATCACAGATTTTGAGCTCTGAAGCCATTGCAGTAAACACTGCTGGATGAAAGTGTAGGACATTGGAAGACAGGAAATTGGGACACCCAGACAGGTAGACTGGAACAACACACAGGCAGGTTCTCCACCAGTCTATTTTCAAAGTTTAGTTTTTCTTTCCTAATTGCGTGCTTACATTTTCCTTAGATTGATTTAATAATTATTGATTGCTTTAATAGTACCCACTTTCTTCATGTGGTAATACATCATTTTATTTCTACTGATTTGTACTATTACCATATGGTTTAATCATCCTGATTTTGTCTTTTTTTTTCACATTGTTATTCCTTACCTACTTAATTTGATTTACAAATGAATTCCACTGATCTGCTACATTTGTCACTTCAAAAGTCTGTTCAGTCACCCATTCTTAGATCTTTCATTTTTGTTAGATTTTTTTATTAAACTTATGCAGTAATGTTGAACCTTTTCCTATATCCTATTGAATTTCACATTAAACTGTATCATATTGTGGTCACTATTGGCAAAGAGCTTGAGCACCTTACAGTCATGAATCTCTGTTGGTATATCTGTAAAAAGTAAATCTATGACATAGTTGATTCTTGCTGGCACAGTGACCAACTGGTCCCAGCCACATTCTGCAATGTATGCCTAGTGCCGTGATGGTAGAAAGTGCAGAGGTGGTTTGGGAGTGAAACCAGTAGACAGCTACTGGAGACCCAGTCAGATGCCCCACCAGTATAGGTTAAGGCTCAGGCTGGAGAGGTGTCTGGAGAGAAGTTAACAGAAGCAGATGGGGTTGGAGTTTCAACTGATGCCTGAGGGAGCCAGGGAGGAGGAGAGGCAGAGGGAGAAGAGGAGTAGGTTTCTGAGGGAGGAAAGGCAATTGGAGAAGGTATATTGCCCAGCTGAGGACTGGGGGTGGGAGTGGCGAAAGTGTGATGGTCCCTGGAACAAAGGGAACAGGAGGTGGGGTTTGGACTATTTGAACCACAGGCTAGTTGAAGTTTTTTTTAGCTGTTCCTAGTGCACCAAGACCTGTTTGGAGTGTGGCTATGTCTTTCACTGGTCTATGTGCTAAGAGGTCTGGCATGCTCATAAGTAAAACTCTAGCCTCTCATCTCGAAGTACACACCTACCCTGCTCTGGGTCCTTATTGCACAGAGTCCTATATGTTTTATAGTTTTAAAATTCTTTACACCATATATGATCATATTTCAACCACATTTCTGTTATAGCTATACTAGCTATGACAGACAGAGCACCAGAAGGAAGGAGCTGCTGGTATAACTAAAACTTCTCTACTGGGACTAAGAACTAGAAATCTTGTACTGGGACCTTCAATTTAGGGTAAAAAAAAAAGAGTTAGTGTGTTTGTCAGAGGTAGTTCAAGTAAATTGTTATCTGTTATCTGTGTTATCTGTGTACTTATCTAGGTGCTTGTCACAGGTGTCAGAAGGGAATTGTTATCTGTGAAATTAACTAAGTGTAGAAAGATTTGCAAAGTAGGGGAGTGGCTTAGATATAAGGAGCCAGGTTAAAACCAGATTTAAGCACTGTCCTAGATAGCTTCTGCCAGAGGACAGACAGAGCACCAGGAGGAAGGAGCTGCTGGTATAACTAAAACTTCTCTACTGGGACTAAGAACTAGAAATCTTGCACTGGGACCTTCAATTTAGGGTAAAAAAAAAGAGTTAGTGTGTTTGTCAGAGGTAGTTGAAGAAAATTGTTATCTGTTATCTGTGTTATCTGTGTACTTATCTAGGTGCTTGTCACAGGTGTCAGAAGGGAATTGTTATCTGTGAAATCAACTAAGTGTAGAAAGATTTGCAAAGTAGGGGAGTGGTTTAGCTAGAAGGAGCCAGGTTAAAACCAGATTTAAGCACTGTCCCAGATAGCTTCTGCCAGAGAACAGACAGAGCACTAGGAGGAAGGAGCTGCTGGTATAACTAAAACTCTCTACTGGGACTATATTGCCTCCTTCCCTCCCTCCACCCCCACCCCCACCCTAAACCAGTTCTACTTTTATAGGCACAGGAGTTAACTGACAACAGGAACTTCCTGTTTGGGAGCAAGAAGTGCGTGATCACAGAGCCACCAAAGACTCACCATCCTAGAAGGGCAAGAGTAGCTCTCCAGCCCCCCCAGCTGCTGGAGGTCTGACTCTGAGCAAGTAAGGAGACTACTGAGAAATATTGGAACTTCTTGTCTTAGAACAGGATGATCAGGAGCTAAAAGGGCACAGAGGCAGTAAGTAAGTAGGGGAAGAAAAAAAATAAACAAACAAGAGGAAAGAGTAAGTATTCCAAACAACAGTTAGGGGGCCAGAAAAAAGACATGATGGGAGTGGTGCAGTGCAGTGGTTATGCAGCAGCAGTCTTCCGGGAGATGTTCTGGAGGATGCAGTGTTGTCCCATCTGCAGGCACCTCTCTGGGCTGAGGGAGAAGGTTGCTCATCTCCAGGCTGAGTTGGCCAGGATTTATGGGACCTCCTCTCCCACCCAGGGACCACCAGGGTCACTGCTGTTGCCTCAGAGGTTGCCAAGAAAGAGGAGTGGTTGGACCACAGTGGGCTCAGGGAGGGTGAGGGTGGTGGAACAGAGGTGCATACTTCCAGTTGTACCGCTCCACAATTTCTATGCTGTTCTGGAAAAGTGTGGTTCCTCTATGGAGGCACCCACAGTGAAGACCAAGGAGGATGCTGGGAACCTCCACAAAGGAGACTCACAGGAAGGTGGCATGGGACCCCATGGGGGATGGAAACAACTCCTGGTGGGGGACTCCATTGTTAGGAAGGTAGAACTGGGGGAGGAGGGGGAGAGGGAGGTAAGGTGCCTGCCTGGCATCATGGCTTGGAGGGACAGGGAGCGAATCCTCAGGATCACAGGAGCAGCTACACAGGGAGGGAGCTGGATGTCATAGTCCACCTAGGGACAAATGACCTGGCTAAGAAAGGGATCAGAGCAATGCAAGAAGCATTTGTGGAGATGGGGAGGGGCCTTAGACAAATAGCACACGTGGTAACCTTCTCTGAGGTGCTGCCTGTCTATGGCACGGTTGAGGCTAGGGTGCTCCACACCATGGGATTCAATCAGTGGTTAAAAAAACTGGTGCAGAGCTCAGGGATTTGGCTTCAGTGGGACTGGGGGTCCACCTGGATGGATGCAGGCCTATACTGGTGAGATGGTCTGCATCTGTCCAGGAGGGGAACCAGAGTCCTAGGTAATAGGTTTAAATGCTTTATTGGCAAGCATTTAAACTAGCCAAGGGGGGATGCACTGGAAAGGAGCTAGGAAATCCTAGCCCCCCCCAAAAAATCAGGGTACTAAGTGAGGTAGACACCAACATAGAGATGTCAATAGGGAGAAGCGCAAGGGTAAATGGAGAAAGTGACAAATGCAGTAAGGACGGGGATGGGGCAAAAAGGGGTAAGGCCATCAAGAAATGGAGGGTAATGAGTACCAACGCTCGTAGTCTGGGCAACAAGCTCCCTGAACTGGTGGCCTTGATGGAAGAGGGATGCCTGGATATCGTAGCAGTCACAGAAACATGGTACAGAGAGAACCATGACTGGGATGTTAACATACCAGGGTACACAACCTACAGGAGAGACAGGGAGGGCAGAAGGGGGGAGTAGCTCTCTATGTAAAGGAAGGGATAAAAGCAACTGAACAAAAGAGTAAACAGGGAGGAGAGGATGTACTGTGGGTCACCTTAGAGACTGCAAATGGCACCACAATCCGTACAGGGATTATATACAGACCCCCATGTCAGGGGGAAGGAATGGACAAGGATATGATAGAAGGCATACTTAGGATGGCAGAGAAAGGGGAGATACTGTTGATGGGAGACCTTAATATGCCAGATGTTAACTGGAGCACCTTCGCTGCAGCCACATTCAAAAGCAGGGCCATTCTTGATGCCCTTCAGGTGGCACGCCTCAGACAGTTAGTTTTGGAACCTACTCATGAGGGAGAAATCTTAGACCTCATACTCTCAAATGGGGACAGTGAGAGGATCTCAGATCTAGAAGTGGGTAGCCATTTGGGAAAAAGTGACCACCAAACAGTGTGGTTCATGATAAACTCAGCTACAGAGTTGTTGAGAGGTCTAAACCTCACTTTCAGATTCTTGACGATATTGGGAATGCAAGTAATCACAGACACGTTGCATTAGAGTAATAAACAAGTTTATTATTACCAAAGGATAAATCACAGTTGCCCTAAGCAGTTCTTACCAATACGAACTGGTAACCAATGCTAAGCATTCCCTACACCTCGAGGTTTCTGTATTGTCTCTTGGGGTCTCTCGGGTCTCCGAGGTGTAAAGCTTGTGCATTACATTATATACCTATGATAATTACTATGGTTACCAAAAGATAGAAACATTTCTAGTTACAGAGATGAGCCCTATTGGCTAAATTAGAGGTGGCTCCACAGTCCAATATAACATTATACAATTCTGTAAAGTCATCAGTTTGAGAACAAAAGAGTTCTTATACAGAGTCTTACATAACTCAGTGTAGTGGTACAAATCACCAAAAGATGGCAATGCCGTCTTACATATTATAATTACTTCAAGGACACAGGTGTCTTGGCATCTGACTAGTAAGAAATACACAGAAAATATATGACAGAATATATGTGTATTAGCAAGCAAAATGTATTACAACAATATGCATTCATATCCTGACATCTACTCTTATACGGTAAATGCCCTTAGCCCTAAATATTAGTATAACCTATACCTATGTGTTAGCTGTCTACGGAGTACCTCTGAGGGTACCAATTAGGGTGCAGGGACCTTGTGTAACATTCCCCCCCTTGTTGCCTCCAATGGCAACACAGACAAATGTCTAGGGAAAGGACAGGAGCAGTGGTCGTCTACAATCCCGACGCGCGAGCCTTATAAAGGAAATCGAGCTGCTCATGGTGTTGGCATAGTGTGCACTGTAGGCAGCAAAGCATAATAATCAAAATGAAAATTAAAAATGCTTGTATAATAACAAAACCTTTAAAAGTAATCTCCAACCAGGTGTTAGTTAATGCGTTATTCATATCTCCATCATTAATCAAGGCAAGAACAACTTCATTGACTTTGGTCATATTATTGCTGATGTGGATGAGGTGTGTATCTTTCCTGTCTGAAAGTGATTTCAGTGTAAGTGTGAGTGGGTCTATGTGTACATTAAAGTATGGCAAGTATTCTGACAGTGTGAGCAAATAATCTGAGTTGCCATCAATAATGTCTGCATCTAGAAGGGGGAAGGGGGTTATAACAGTATGTCCAATAACAGTCTTCTGGTGGGGGACAAAACAGAAATTGGGGTAATCAATAGCACAAGTAACAGAACCATATGTGTAGGTCTTCTACTTCGTAACTACACAATATTCACCATCGGAATTATACTGTGAACGCACAGTAGGCAGTCTCCACTTTTGCAACTGGACAGGGCAGGTGTAGGTCGTCTTGGAAATCCGTGTTGACAGGCGATGAACCTCCTCACGATAGGATTGGTAGAGCTTATCCGGAGCCAAAGTTGAGTCGAAAGAGTTGGTGCCATTTGCAGTGATGTCATCATCCATAGTGAAAGTCCAATCAATGCTGTCTGGAGAACAGCCACAAACAGGTTGTATAACATCAAACACGTCACATCGGCACAAGTAAATATATTGCTTTTTTGCACAGCAGTCCGTGTGCGGAGCCACCCAGGCATCCAGGAAGGAATGGTAGACCAGTAGAGGTGGTAGATCCAGGCGTTCTCTGTAGATGTCTTCATCCAAATGCCCTATGGAATGTACCAGTACAAGCTTGTCGAACAAAGCTGTAGTAGGATCAAAGCGTGGTAAGGAGACAGTGAAAGAAACAAACATGGTATCTGTTATGGAACATTTCTTAGCAGTAAAATAAGGACCAGTATTAGGGTGCCTGGTCACAAACCTCAAATTCCTAGCTGTGGAGAGAGGGATAGTCAAAGTCTGTTACATATACATGGAAACATAGCTAGTGGTTTTACATCTCGGACAATACCATTTGGAGATGCGTCTATCATGTATAATGTCAGGTATTCTTCCAGATTCAAGATCACGGAAGAGGTTATTGATGGTAGTGATAATGTAGGAGCCATAAGCAGAACAGAGTATCTCTCTAGCAATGTATTGTTTGTCTGCTTCCTTATTGTTCTGTTGTATGAGTGCGTTAATCTTATCTGTAGAATCAGTGAATGCCTTAGCGATGTCGTGCATGTCGTATACAGTGTATCTTTCTTTCTAAGGCCATCCACACCATGCAATAATGGAGGTAAGATGTTATTGATGAAGCCAGTGAAGAACTTGGCAGAATGAATTTTGATAGCAGCAATGTCTGACTTGTTCCAGACAGACATAGCCATACCAAAAAGACCTGTGACAGTACCTGTTGCACCTGTAACATCAGAACTGTCAACTTCAAGTTTATTACGTTTATGATTTAGATTATTAGGAGAGGGCTTTCTCCTGAAGTTGCCTCTATGTTCAGTAGAATGGACCCTGGCAATTGGGTCTTGTGTACGAATCTGAAATGCTGCTAAACTATCAAGCAATAATAAATGCTGATGTATTAGTATTGTGACACATACCAAACTCTTTCATATTCCAGTAAGTAAGATTAAACAAAACAGGTGTATGCATAAACTGTAAGTTATTAATCAAAGAACCTGGGAGGGCAGTGGCAGTTAGACCACTACGGGGACCAGGGGTATGCTTTGGGACATTCCATAAGCTGCTTGTCAGTGGGTGGTAAGACAGAAAGGTACATGGCTGCAGAAGCCATGTGGTGTATAGCACAAAATCTATGAGCAGAATCTTTGGACAAAGAATTACACTAAGAAGGATCTATTAAGGCAGTGATGTTGTACAAACCAGAATGTCTTAATGCAGTTTGTAACAAGGACAGTGAACCATTTGGGGACAATTTAGCATTGGGCCAACCCTGGAAAGTTCTTGGAGAGTTTAGCCACAGGGAGAATTTGTCCTTGCGATGTGGTTTGCCACTCAATTTGAAGGGTAGATTTGTCAGGAGCAACAACCGAGGCAGTGAGGTAAGCATCGGAACCTTCCTGGACAGTGATCATACTATCTGGTATATTGATGGATACTCCCTCTGGAGGAGGTGCTGGAGGATTGAGGTGTCGTAGGAGGTCCAGTACCATGTCTTGGATGCAGGGGGATAACTCCTGAGAGGAGGAGATAATGGAACAAGATAGCCATCTTGTCAATGTATCTGAAAAGGAAGATCAAAGATTAGTGTGTTAGTACAATTCCACCCAATGGGGTGAGGAAAAGTAATTTAAGCTCCTTTATACAGTTTCAGTTGGTTTGCATGTAACCATTTGTCAGTCAACTTGTTGTGGAGGAGTCTAACTTGATAGACTGCTGGACTGAGCTTGTTGACAACAGGGTATGGGCCTTCCCACTTATTGGAGAAGGAGTGGGTGGGATGTGCAAATCGAAGTACCATTACCTGATCTCCAACTTGCCAATCCACTTCTTGTGCATGTTTATCAAACTGTATTTTGGATTGTTGCTGGGCCTTGCCCATGTGGTTGGTGGCATACAAGAGTGTGTGTGTATGAGGTCTTTTCTGAGTTTTTCCATGTACTGGTCTACAGACACACGGTCTGCAGTGGGGGTGTGCAGGTCAAACAACAGGTGTTCAGGTAATCTCATCTGTCTACCAGTCATCACCTCAAAGGGTGTGAGCTGGGTGGTGGCTGAGGGTGTGCCCCTAATTGCCATAAGGAATAAAGGCAATAGGGAATCCCAGGTTTTGGGATTTTCCTCAATGAATTTGGAAAGCATTTGCTTAATCCGTCTGTTGGATCTTTCTACTTGACCTGAGGATTGAGGGTGGTAAGGTATGTGGAACTTTTGCTGAACTCCGAGGAGTTCAAGGGATTCTTTCATAAACTCACCTGTAAAACTGGTTCCTTTGTCAGAATCTACCTTAAGAAGTAGACCCCACCTGGAGAAAATCTGTCCCACCAGGATTTTGGCAGTAGTTTTTGCTGTACATGTCTTAGTGGGGAAAGCTTCTACCCACTTAGAGAAAAGGTCAGTTACCACAAGGGCATACTTATTATTTCTGCTGGTGTTGGTCAGAGGGCCAATAAAATCAATTTGAATGGCATGCCAAGGGCCAGAATGTCTTTGTGGTAAAAGTTTGGCATTTCATTTGGTAGGGATAGGATAGTTTTGAGCACAAACAAGACAGTTGTCTTTGTATTGTTTAACATCTTTGGTGATACCAGACCACCAGGCGGTGGTCTTGAGTCATTGGAGGGTATTCTCTGCTCCCTGGTGTCCACCAGTAGGAGTGTCATGCACTTGGTGCAAGAATTCAGATCTTAGGTGTCTGGGGACTACCCACAACTTAGTGGTAGAGTCATCTGGTTGGAACCAAATGAGCTTGTCATCTGGTGACAAGCGCAACTTACCTTCATGCCTTTGATAGGGGTTATGTGTGGGAAGTTTTTCTTCAGTACCTTTGTCAAGGAATCTGAACACCTCTTTTAGTTCAGTGTCCAGCTGTTGGGCTGTGGAGAGGTCCAAGGGGGAAAAAGGTTCAGATTTCTTCTTGAGTGCTGCAATGTGTACAGCTGCATTAGCCTCTGAATGGTCCATCATCCAAACACCCCCCCTCATGCCCCTTCCTTAGCAAGGGTGTCTGCTGTATCATTGAAGGCATGATGGGGTCATGGAGAGAGTGGGCTTTAACCTTGTGTACATAGAGTCTGTGTGCAAATTTCTGTGCCAGCGAATGCATGTATATTACCAATTCTTTGTACTTCACTGGGCTGCCATCAGAAGAGAGAAAGGAGTTCTTCTGCCAGAAGGGAAGAAATTCTGTAAGAGAACAACAAACCCAGTTAGAGTCTGTGAAAATGATGGTGTCCTCGGTTCCATGCTGGATGAACTCGAGGGCACAGGCCACCGCTGCCATCTCTGCGTATTGTGATGATGCTACACTACAGCGCTTAGATATTTTGACAGTGTTCCCATGAGGGTAAATCACCAAATTATCCATCCCTGCAATCTGTTCTCCCCGATAGTAGGATGCTGAACCATCAGTAAAGATATGGCACAAAGAGGTACTCTCAAGTATTTGTGGCATGGCAGGGAGGAAAGGACCTGGATCAGGAAGATCAGGTGACTGTAGTGTACAGTCATGGGGTTCTCCCTGGAAAAGGAGGCCATGAGCTAACATAGATGGAACTTTAGTCAGTTGTACCTGTATATCTCTGTCCTGGAGAAGAAGTGACCAGTGCGTCAGTCTGGTGTTAGAGACTGAGCCATCCTTCACTCTGTCTGAGAGCAGAAAGGTGGTTGGGGAGTGGTTGGTGTTAATAATCAGTGGCAAGTACCCAAGGATATACAGGAAGTGCTTGACAGCCCAGTAGGTGGCCAGAAGGTTCCTTTCACAAAGGCCATACTTCTGTTCCACTGGGGTCAAGAGCTGTGAGGCAAATGCAATGGGTCTCAAGGTTTCATGCACCTTCTGGGCCAGCACTGCTGACATAGCAATGTCAGAGGTGGCACACTCCAGATGAAATGGTAGTACTGGATTGGGGTTCTCCAGTGCTGAGGCAGAGGCCAAGGCCTGCTTCAGTGACGTCACAGCCTGGGTGTGAATAGGGCCCCAAGTCTATGGTACATCCTTTTTGAGTAATTCATACAGAGGAGCAGCTTTCTGAGCAAAATCAAAAAATGAAATCTCTCGAATAGTTTACCATACCTAGAAACCTTCGAAGAGTTGCCACACTGGTAGGTAATGGCAAGTCTTGCAATCCCTGTACCTTCTTCCAGGTAGGGCTTTGACCTTGGTCGGTTTTGTTTAGACCCAGAAAGAGTACTTCTTTCTGACACAACTGTGCTTTTGCTGGGTTGCATTTCAAGCCTGCTTTCTGAATGAGAGTCAATAGTTCATCCAAGAGATCCAAATGTTGTTCCTGCTTGGCTGTGGCCAGCAACAGGTCGTCCACATATTGTAAGAGACATTGGGGGGTAGAGAAACTCTCGAGGGCATCCATCATGCCCCTTCCTTAGCAAGGGTGTCTGCTGTATCATTGAAGGCATGATGGGGTCATGGAGGAAGAGGGATGGACTGTTATGGAATCCTTGTGGCAAGCAAGTCCATGTGTACTGTCTTCCTTCAAAGGTGAAGGCAAACTTATATTGACTCTAAAGGGCCAATGGCAATGACCAAAAACCATTGGAGATGTCCAGGGCACTAAACCACTTCAAGTCAGGGGTCAGAAGTAGTAGCACATCTGGTGCTGATACCACAGTTGGGGAACAACTGGGGGTGACCTGATTTAGTTTCCTGTAGTCAATAGTAAGTCTCCTGGCACCTGTGGGTTTCTTCACAGGCCATACTGGGGGAGTTAGCAGTGGAAACACAAGTTCTGATTACTCCTTGCTTGAGGAGTGACTTGATCATTTCTCTAAGAGAAGGCAAGGCCTCAGTTGGGAAAGGATATTGCCTTTGCCTCACATGTGCTGGGCCTGGCACTTCAATGATGGTGTGTATTCTACCACAGTCATGCTTGTTGACTGCAAACACTTCCAAATGTCGTTGCAGAATAGGTAGGAGTTTTGGGAAAAGTTCATGATTCTTGAACAAATCTATGACATCATACTCTTTGTCATTGGCAGGGACACTGGTTTACTGCATATGCGGTGACATGGACGGAAAAGCAGAAATCTAATTGGTTAGCGGGGAAAACGGCGCCAAAACAGAAACAGCGTTTGTTCTCGTTGCCTCCGTGAGCACAGCACTTTAAATAGCTGGGTAGCAGCGAGCGTGCATTCATCTTTGCCTTTGCTTTCTGTGTGTGTTTGAGGTGTGCCATTATTATTTATTACTTTCACCAGACTTGGACCTATTTCTGCTTACAAGGACAAGAAAGAAGACCTGCTAAAACTACACTAAGTAAGTCTAATGAATTCTGCTCTCTATGCTCATTTTTTAAACTGTTAGGCAGGTAAGGTGGGGGCTGCTTGAATGGATGCTTGGTCTGTCCACTCCAGAAGGGAAAACCTCACTGCTCCTTTTAAATAATTCCCCCGGTGTTTGTTTTTAAATTTTCCTGTGATAATCACTTTTTAATCAGTATTGTTGTTCTCCCTAAGCTTGCCGAAACTTTACCGCTTGGGCTTGCTTCCGAGGAGTCCCTTCCTCCTACAAGTTCCGCTCCTCCAGCTCCCTGGCGCTGCCCCTCCATCCTGTTGCCCCTCCCTGGCTACTGCAGTGCCACTGGCTGGGTGGTTGCTCGGTCAGGTAGCTCTCTGCTGCTGAGATTGTTTGGTTGCTCTCCATGCTCATTTTTTAAACTGTTAGGCAGGTAAGGTGCTCCTTTTAAATAATTCCCCCAGTGTTTGTTTTTAAATTTTCCTGTGATAATCAGTATTGTTGTTCTTCCTAAGCTTGCTGAAACTTTACCGCTTGGGCTTGCTTCCGAGACGTCCCTTCCTCCTACAAGTTCTGCTCCTCCAGCTCCCTGGTGCTGCCCCTCCATCCTGTTGCCCCTTCCTGGCTACCACAGTGCCACTGGCTGGGTGGTCACTCAGTCAGGTAGCTCTCTGCTGCTGCTGAGATTGTTTGGTTGCTGTCGGTTTGTCATCCTGGGGCTAGGTGTATGTACCTCCACTCCACAATTGGTGCAAAAAATATTTTTAAGGAAGGACAGGACTGGAATTTTTAGTTCATGGTAGTTTGGGGGGGTGGAGGTGATTGGACCGAATGCCAGAACAATCGCATTTTTGGTGTCGCATTCCATTCTTGAAGCGGGGGGCTGCGAGGATCACAAGGCTGTTGGTTGTGCCACCTGAAAAGATCACCACTGACCTTTTTTTGAGTGTATTATGGTGGGGGCTGTCTATTTGGGGTGTGGGGTACAGCAGGTTGTGTTGGTGGGTAGAGATTACTGGTAGTGGGGATGCAGTCCATGGGCTGGGGACACAAGCTGTGTTGTGGTCACGCTGGTAGTGGTGGTATGGGGATACATGCTGACAGTAGGGTGGGGACTGGTTCTGGTGCTGTGGGTACAGACAGTGGGGTGGGGACTGGTGTGGAATGGAATGGGGATACTGGCCATGTTAGTGTTGGCACAATCTGCGTGGGAGTTTTGGGTTTTGGGACATGGTGGAGATACTAGCAGTGGGACGGGGTGGAGACACTGGGTGGGGATACCCACAATGAGGATGTGGATACAAGCCATGTTAGTGTGGGGACACTGTCTGTGGTGGTGCAGAATGGGGGTACTGGCCATGTAATGTTAGTGTGGACACTGGCTGGGTTGAGTGGGGTGGGGATACTAGCAATAATGGGGTGGGGATGCTGGCAGTGTTGCTGTGGAGACACTAGCTGTGTTGGGGTGGGGATACTGGCAGTGTCTATTTGGGATGTACCTACTCTAATGTGCACTGTTCAAAAATCTGCCATTGTGGGGAGAGTGGCCATGCCAGTCCATCCAGGTGAAGAGGGGCAGTGCTGGTCCATCCGGGTGGGAAGAATGGCTATGTGACCCTAATGAACTGACCTGTCAGCTTTGTGCTGCTAACCTGCTCCACTACCTTCCTTGTGCTGCACATGACCTGCCTTGCCATTTGCTGCCATGGGACTACTAGTCTACTACCTTTCTATGTGCCTGGTAAGTTTTTTTTTGTTGTTTTGTTTGGGGGGGCATACTTTTATTTGAATAGGAGCATAAAGGAGGCAAGATGGAGGGCATAGGGGTTGTATGTGCATGAAATGTATGCTTCATGTAAACAAACAAGTGTTGTTGGTTGATGGTCGGCAGATGGGCAGGCTGGGCGGACTGTTTCACATGCAGGGAGCAATGGTTCTGGCCTCGGAGGGAAGGGTGAATGGGCAGAGTGGCACAGAACCATTTTTCCCAGCATGCATGCCAGTCTGCCGGGTCCATGCCACGCTCCATTGGTTTTTTGGTTGATGGTTGGCAGATGGGCAGGCTGGGTGGACTGGTTCACATGCTGGGAGAAATGGTTCTGGCCTCGGAGGGAAGGGTGAACGGGCAGAGTGGCACAGAACCATTTTTCCCAGCATGCATGCCAGTCTGCCAGTTCCATGCCATGCTCCATTGGTTTGTTGATTGATGGTCAGCAGATGGGCAGGCTGGGCGGACTGGTTCACATGCAGGGAGCAATGGTTCTGGCCTCGGAGGGAGGGGTGAACGGGCAGAGTGGCACAGAACCATTTTTCCCAGCATGCCTGCCAGTCTGCTGGGTCCGTGCCACGCTCCATTAGTTTGTTGGTTGATGGTCGGCAGATGGGCAGGCTGGGCGGACTGATTCACATGCTGGTAGAAATGGTTCTGGCCTCGGAGGGAGGGGTGAACGGGCAGAGTGGCACAGAACCATTTTTCTCAGCATGCATGCCAGTCTGCCGGGTCCGTGCCACGCTCCATTGGTTTGTTGGTTGTACTCTCCATGAAAGAAATACAGTACAAAATGTGTCATTATCTGTGTGTGTGTCTGCGTACATGTGTCTGTGTGTACGTGCATGTCTGTGTGCGTGTGTGTCTGTGTGCGTGCGTGTCTGTGCACGTGCATGTGTCTGTGTGTGCGTGTGTGTGTGTGCGTGTGTGCCTGCGCATGTCTGTGTATGCATGTGTGTGTCTGTGTGCATGCGTGTCTGTGTCTGCATGTTCGTGCATGTCTGTGCATATCTGTGCATGTGTGTGTGTCTGTGCATATCGGTGCATGCGCGCGTGTGTGTGTGTGTGTGTGTGCATGTAGAATAATAGACAGTCAGACAAAATAACTTCATTAAGCCACTTCAAACTAAATAATTTAATAAACCATTCCATGTCTAATCTGTGCCCTGCAAAACTGTCAACTGCAGATTTTCCTCCTTGGTTTCCTTGATCAATTGTGGAGGATGTAGGCATCGGATTACCTAGGGGGTAAACAAAGACAAGTTGATAAACTGTATAACTGCATGTAATAATCTTACCACTTAAGTTGGACTTTTGCAGGAATGTCTAATGGAATATTTTTGGAAGTGTTGGGGAACTACAGAGAATTGATAAGTTCTTAAAGGTGAACTGCCCCCCATGAGCACTATATTAAAAATAATCTTTGCACCGGTGATCACTGTCAGTGATCACTCAGGTGCAAGATTATTGACCACTCAAACTGGTGATTGGGTGCAAAGATCAATTTATTTCTGTTGACTGGGGGGATAGAGAGATGAAGCCATGAACTACACAGTGGTTATGGCTTTGGGTGGCTGTACCTCCGGTGGAACACCTTTCCTGAGTTTGAGCTTCGACATGAAAACTAAGAGGCTCCATTTTCATGAGGACAAGTTAGAATGTGCCCAATTTACTGTGGGTGCAATTCTGATTGGTTTATTGTCTGGTACAGATTGTTGATCTCTCCATTAGCATCCTCAATCCTCAATCAGTTTTGGATTTGTTTTAATTGGATGCACTTTGTTTATATATAATCATTAATAAACCAATCCAGCTAGATGTTAGGGACTGAACCGACGGAGTCCGCCTTGGCGTCCGATGGTTCGGCTTAAATCACGTCTGAGCTCTGTCAAGCTTTGGTACATGGCATTGGGTGAGTACTGTCATTCTGCCTCTGCTGCCGTCATGCCTGAGGGGTGGGGGCTGCACTTGCTGCCATCACACCTGAGGGGTGGGGGCTGCACTTGCTGCCGTCACTCCTGAGGGGTGGGGGCTGCACTTGCTGCCGTCACTCCTGAGGGGTGGGGGCTGCACTTGCTACCATCACGCCTGAGGGGTGGGAGCTGCACTTGCTGCCGTCACACCTGCAGGGTGGGGGCTGCACTTGCTGCCGTCATGCCTGAGGGGGTGGGGCTGCACTGCTACGCACGCCCGCGGGGTGGGGGCTGCACTTGCCGCCACGCCTGTGGGTGGGGGCTGCACTTGCTGCCGTCACGCCTGCGGGGTGGGGGCTGCACTTGCTGCCATCACGCCTGTGGGGTGGGGGCTGCACTTGCTGCCATCACACCTGAGGGGTGGGGGCTGCACTTGCTACCGTCATGCCTGAGGGGTGGGGGCTGCAGTGCTGCTGCTGCTGTCTAACCTGAAGAATTGTCAAAAGACTGCTGTTTCCATCTTGCTGGGAGTCTGTGAAATCTTCATAAACACCTCCATGCCTGTGCACTGCTGCAAATTCATGCTGATGTTGAACCACCTGCCAATACTGCTACCAGCACCTCATGCAGTCATGCTGCTTATTCCTTTGCGCCACTCTTCAAGTAAGTAGGTGTGGTGTTGGTGGCAAGCTGTGATTGAGAATGCATTGATGAGGATGAGGATGTGGATGATGATCTTTTTAACAGTTATGTGTACAGTTTTCTGTGGACCACATGTAAACATTTCAATTGTGATTTCAGGCCTTGAAGTGCTGTTGGACGTGATCTGCTGCAAGTGTATCCAAGACCACCGTAAAAGGTACAGTTTGCTTTCTTTTTGCCCACTAGTGGGTCTTCAATGCTAAAATTGTGACTGCTTTGTTGGTGTTGCAGAACTATTACTTACTATGTGTTTTTTTTTTTTTTTGTAGGTCAGTCTGTGAAAGTGGTGTAAGTGATCTGCTGCTTTGTCACTTTTAGTTCTTTGGAAATATCGCATCACTACACCATCAAGATGGCAACACCACGAAAGATGGCCAAAATCTCCAGCATTACTGTGAAAGACCGTGCACTACAGTTCAAGGCAATGGGAATGTATGAAGATGGAGGGAAAATGTTCTGCCGGTTTTGTGCCCATCCAGTGGACCACATCCAGAAGGATACCGTTGTAGACCACTGCAACAGCAAGAAGCATTTAAAAAATACGAGCCAGAAAGAGAAAAGTGAGAACAGACAGGTAACATTACAAACGAAGTTTCAACGCCACCACTTCTGCTGCTGCTTCAAGGAAGAAACAGTTCTCGTACACATGAGGGCTTGGTGTGGGGCCAATATTCCAATTGAGAAACTTGATCAACCCTGCCTCAGAGACTGGATGGTAAAGTATATTAAGAGCATAGGTGCACTTCCAAAGGCAGACACTCTCCGTCAGAACTACCTGCCAAAACTGCAGAATGAGATGGAGGAGTCAATTCGCCAACAAGTGAAAGAAAAGAGCATCACAGTAATGTGTGATGAATCCACAGATTCAGATGCTCGGTGTGTACTGAACATTGTTTTTGTTATCGATGGTGGGAAATCTTACATTGCAAATTCCATGGAGTTGGTCGCAGTGAACCATTCAACTGTTGCCAAGCCATTTTAAAAACTCTGCAGAAATATGAGGTGGAGATGGAGCAAGTTGTGGGTTTTGTCACTGGCAATGCCAGATACATGATTAAATGTTTCAATGATGCATTACAGGGAGTTATTGGGGACCATGTCATCCATGTCGGTTGCTGGGCACATGTCCTGTCACTTGTAGGTGACACATGGATCGACCATTTTGAATTAGTGAACAAACTGGTTGCTCAGATTAAATACGTGTTTCAGCAGTCCCCAAAACGAAAAGGAGTACCTGGCATTCATCACAGAGTTGGGGGTGGGAACAACACTTTACCTCCTGTCCCAGTACTGACACGCTTGAACACATGGTTTGAGGCTGTGAAATACCATGCCACCCACTTGCAATATTTACTGATTTCTTGCAGGAAGAACAGAGTGATGCAAATTCATTGAAATCGCTACACAACTTATTTACCGAATGGATGGAGAGCTCCAAATTCAGACTACATTTATTGCAGAAAATAGTATAGACATAATAGAGACAATACACATGCTGCAATTGAAAGATAAACCACTGGCTGTGTCTATTCTACGATACACTAATGGCAATCAAGAACAGATTTGAGGCTGGTGTGTTAAAGACCGATGGCTTTGGAGAGAACTGATGAGCAGCTTCATCAGCTTAGAGGCTGGGCCAAGCAGGATCAAGTTTTGGTATTTCAAAAAGCTTTCAGTGTAGCGCTAAACAAACTCGGCAAGCATATGGGGTCAAATCCTTCGCTACAGTTTTTCAAGGCATGTCACTTACTAGACCCATTCAATCTGCCTAAACTGAACAAAGACTACAATCAATATGCAGAGGACATTCCAATGTTTGGACTTCACAGTACAGCAGCTTTGAAAAAGGATTGGGATCTCTACATAAGACAAGATCTCAGTGACTTGCCAGGAAAGTTGGACTTTGATCTGGGTCAGTACTGGAAGTCTGTGGAGCCTCAGCTACCAGTGCTGGCTAGAGCTGCCCAGCAGGCAATTTGGGTCCCAGTGTCCAGTGCTGAAGTTGAAAGGTCATTTTTGTATATGGTCAGATCCATACGGATCAAAGAAGAAACCCATGGGTGGACAATTTGCGACTGTTTTCAATGTTAATGTTCAATAAATAGGGTACTTTATGTATTGGTTGCCACTGCTTAGCTGTTTTTGTTAGTTAACAAAATGTTCAATTAAATTGTAAGGGCTTTAGATTAACTGATTCTTTTGCACAGTTTACTTTGTTTCACGCTTTGCACATTTTAATGTATGTGGATTTTAGTCCAAAATGTTAGTTTTCTCCACTGTTTCTGCACTTTACTATTTTTATATACATTTTAAATGTTATTTCTTACAGTATTTGGTTTATCCTTATCGATTTAATTTTTGCTGATTATAAATTTTGCACATTTTAATGTATATGCTTTTGGACTGTTTCTACTTTTTGCACCACTTTCTGCACATTTATAAACTAAATTTTATTTAATTTAGCTTGTCTCTTTTTATTTAAGTACCTGATGACATGAAAAGGCATACAGAGCCAGCATTGGCAATGCCCTATGCTCCTTTCCATAATGTAGTATTGACACACAGTACAAAATAGGTACATTCAGCCAGGATTTATTTAGGTGTGGTGGCATACTTGCAGTGTTTGTTTTCCAGGGCTGACTATATTCACTGTGTTGGAGGGAGCTGGAAGTATTGGTGGTGCTGCCACCATCACCCCTGAGGAAGGGGACCATAGTGCTGATTCACTGCCATCACACCTGAGGGATGGGGAAAATAGTACTGTTGCTGTCACACCTGCAGGTTGGGAGACTGCAGTGCTGCTGCTTCTGTCACACCGAGGGATGGGGGGCCGTAGTGTTGTTGCTACTACTGAACCTGAAGGATGTGAGCCATAGTGCTGTGTTGACATCACATCTTGTACCTACAATAACTTTAATTGGTACAAGGATGGATAGATGTATTAATAGTGGAGGTAAAAATTGCTAAAATGCATGTTAACATAGTTAAAAATTGTTAAATAAAGTGCACAAAACAAAACACTGGTAAAAACGGATTTTGGCTTGGCAGACACCGGTGGCAATACCGGTTTTTACTATGTGCAAAATGGAATTTGCCCTTTTGCCATCACGGTAAACCAGTGTCCCTGGTCATTGGCAGATATCTTGCCACAACGTGTGAATCAGGAATCAAGATGGTATGGTATTGACCCTGAATCTATATCAATAGCATCTTAGCTAGGTCCACCACACAGCCGTGTGGCTCAAGGAAGTTGATCCCTGTAATACTAGGATGATCATGCAGTACCATTAGTTGGAAAGTGTGTGAGGCCTTTAAGTGGCCTAGCTCTACCGCTAAGGGTAGAGTGCGGTATGCAGGTAGCCTAGTGCTGTCGACTCCTGACATGTTGGTCCTCCGTCTGGTAGACCAAGGGGATGTGTCCGGGTGTTCATCATGTAGCACAGATACAGCTGCACCTGTATCTAGCAAAACTACTAGTAGGCGGCCCCCGACTTCGGCCTCGGTGCAGGGCCTTCCGTTTGTATCCAAAACTAGCTTTTTTACAATACGGACTGGGGCCTGTAATTGTCAATCTGTACTACCGGAAGCATGCAGAGGTTGGGCCTGGGTCATGTGAATCAATTCATCATGTTGTACTGATGCTATATAGGGAGGAGCTTCTGGGTTCAGACCTGAGTGGGCCTGAGGGCCTGTACCTCCAGTGTCCCCATGGCCTGTTGTGGCCTGGGATGCCGGTTGTACCACCGCAAGGGCCTGTGTGGGAACATCATCCGCCACAGAGTGCACTTGTCCCAGGAGCTCTCAAAATTTCTGATTTTCTTCAGCTATCTCCCTATATGAAGGACCCGTTCTCTGTTGTGGTCTACCTCTACCCTTGTGCTTCCTGTTCTTATGCCAATTCCGGTTCCCACCCCACTGCTGTTGTTGTTTTTGTGGTTGTTGCTGATGGGCTTGTTGGAGGTGTTGATTATCAGCTGGAGGGGCCGGCTGATGTTGGGCCTGTTGGCGTTGAGCCTGCCCATCCACTGTGTAGTGTGTTGTGGCCTCCGAAATGGGTTCCATGGCAGCTACCTTCTTGGAACCGGAGCCCAAGTCACGGATATACAGTTGATACACTCTCTCTCGGTTTTCTGAAGGATATCAGCAAACCTATCCATATTTGGGTAAGTGGTTGACTCTACCTTTTCTCTTACTGCTGGAATCATGTTCCTAAGGAACAGGGTCTTATATTCGATAAGATCTACATCCGTAGCTTCTTGTGTCAGGCGCTTTCCTGCTCGGTAGGCCATCCAAAGTCTCTGATGGTAAGTCGCTGGACTTTCTTTTGCATTCTGCTTCACAGGGTATGCAAGCATCACTCCTACTACACCTGGGCTGTGAGCAGAAATGAGCTCAGCTGCAACCTCGTCAAAGGTAGCGGTCCCATCCTGGTGAACAGCTTCGGGGAGTTTGGCCCACAAACCAGGATCGATGGTCTGGTGTAGTATTTGGACCAGATATTCCGCAGTGAGGCTAAGCATCTTGCATTTAGAACATAGCTTTTCCAAGTGACAGCTGAGGTTGTCGGACGGATTCATCTGACCGATGCTGTCAGCAATTTGCTGAACAGAGTAGGCCATTTGCAGGGGATTAGTGGGTCGATCAGGCAAAGGTAGATTGTCTTGAGCACCATTCAAGGCTGCGCGAGCTGCAGCTTCAGCCGCAGTGCGGACAATACCTTCCTGAGTGCCAGCCTCTTGGAAAAGCTGCCTAATCTGGGTTTTAATAGACCTTTTACTCCTCTCCGGAAGAGGGATATCACCTATTGTAGTTTCAATCATGGTTTCTATCTCTTGCCTGTCTTCCACATTAATAATGGCTACCGGAGGTGCCGTTGGGACCAGGCTTGGGCCTGCCCCATCATGGGGGCACGCATGTTGGCATCTCCATGATGAGTCGCAACGTCACCGATGTGTGACATGGGAGTTGGGGTGGGACCCGCCATGCTGTGGATGGCTGGGTGTGGAGTCTGGGCCATAGTAGGGGCATGACTGGGCATTGTATTGTGAAACGTCATCATCAGATAACTCCCCTTCTGATGACGAATGAAAGGCAGGGGCTAAGCCTCCCATTGCCTTAACATGGCCAGCCAGAACCTCTCGCTTATGGCGCAGTGTCACCATCTTAGTTCTACATTCATCGTGATTCACATTTGCAACATCCATATCAACCTGATCTTGCTTTTGCTTTTGCAAAACTCTATACGTGGCGCTCAATTCACGATTGTCCCTGTAAGCTATTTCTAAGTCATTACGTACCTGGTTAATCTCGTCCTGCAGCTCACCCATTTCATCACTCAACTGAGCATTCACAGCACTCAGCAAATCATTCATTTGCACAGCCTGACTCTTATCCTGTCTCAAACTTTCACACTCCTGCTTCAACATACATATTTCCTGTTCACCAGCCTGGACTGAATGATGCAATGGTGAATCATTTTCATTCCGTAGAGTTTGGAGTTCAGACTCCAAGTTCTACTGCAGTCTAATACATTCTGTTTCCTGCAAACCCATCTGTTGCTTAAGAGATGAAATCTGCAGATCTAGGGTTCAAAACCTCGCTTCGGAGGCTTCCAAAGCAGCTTAGAGAGCTGCAACCATCAACCCTTTAGCATGACGCTTATTGGTTGATTGTCTCGTCTCTGCATACTGGGTTGAAATCCCCAGTATAGGGTTGTCGGATTGACTTGCGTCCTGTGTGAAGTCAGTCCATCCTCCATGGGAGGCAAGGAAGTTTGAGACATTGAGTCTCAGTTCTGCGCAGATATCTAATACTGTAGCCATTGTGTGGGAAGGAATGAAAATTCAAACTGTGAAAAAGACAGCGTGCTGCATATCGATCCACAGCACGAGTACTTTAAACACAGCCTGGCTACTGTATTAGTTGCAGGCTTACAATTCAAAACTGCTATGGAGTGGATCGAGATGGCATCGACCACACCCAAAAAGTCAGCCAGACTTTGCAAGTGTCTACAAACCGGTTTAAAAACCGGAGAGGTGATACGGGAATGTACACCTACTGTCCCCGTGGGGAAGGGAAAAAAGTTTAAGCAACAAGTGAAAACTTACAAACACCAAATATTGCCTGCACACGGTCGCCAACTTGTCGAGAGGTCTAAACCTCACTTTCAGATTCTTGATGATATTGGGAATGCAAGTAATCACAGACTTGTTGCATTAGAGTAATAAACAAGTTTATTACTACCAAAGGGTAAATCACAGTTGCCCTAAGCAGTTCTTACCACTACGAACCGGGAGCCAATGCTAAGCGTTCCCTACACCTCGAGGTTTCTCTGTTGTCTCTTGGGGTCTCTTGGGTCTCCGAGGTGTAAAGCTTGTGCATTACATTATATACCTATGATAATTACTATGGTTACCAAAAGATAGAAACATTTCTAGTTACAGAGGTGCACCCTATTGGCTAAATTAGAGGTGGCTCCACAGTCCAAGATAACATTATGCAATTCTGTAAAGTCATCAGTTTGAGAACAAAAGAGTTCTTATACAGATTCTTACATAACTCAGTGTAGTGGTACAAATCACCAAAAGATGGCAATGCCGTCTTACATATTATAATTACTTCAAGGAAACAGGTGTCTTGGCATCTGACTAGTAAGAAATACACAGAAAATACATGACAGAATATATGCGTATTAGCAAGCAAAGTGTATTACAACAATATGCATTCATATCCTGACATCTACTCTTATACGGTAAATACCCTTAGCCATAAATATTAGTATAACCTATACCTAAGTGTTAGCTGTCTACGGTGTACCTCTGAGGGTACCAATTAAGGTGCAGGGACCTCGTGTAACAGAGTCAAGCCATACAAAAGTGAGGGTTCTGAACTTCAGGAGGGCTGACTTTGGCAAGATGGGACAGTGCCTTAGAAAAGCACTAGCAAACAGGCTAGAAGGAGGGGTGGAGCAACAATAGGGAAATATCAAAACTGCCATCACAGAGGCAACAAGCCTTTGTGTGAAGCAAATAAACAAATCAAAATGAAAGAAAAAGTCACTATGGTTCTCAAAAGAAGTGGCAGTGAAGGCAGTGAAGGGAGAAAAAGATAGCATTTAGGAAGTATAAGGAAACACAGAAGGAGCAGGACAGAGAACTGTACCAGTTAAGGCAGAAGGAAGCAGGGAGGGTAGTCAGAATAGCAAAGGCACAAACTGAGGAAAAGATAGCCAACTCAGTTAAGAAGGGGGATAAAACCTTTTATAGGTATATCAGGCAGTGTAGAAGGGCAAAGGGAGGGATAGTGAGGCTGAATAGAATGGATGGTGGGTGAGCAGAGAGGGACAGTGAAAAAGCAGTGATACTGAATGAATACTTCTGCTCGGTATTCACAAAAGAGGAAGTGGGGGAGGTGCCTAATTCAATTAACAGAAACACTCTGGAGAGAGGGGTCGATCCCAGTCCTTTCACAGAAGAAAGGGTTCTGAAAAAACTCCTAAAACTGAAGGTGGACAAAGCAATGGGGCCAGATAGAATTCATCCCAGAATTCTAAAAGACTTAAGCAGAGAACTAGTGACACCACTGACTACCCTTTATAAAAAATCATGGGAGGATGGTGTGGTACGTGAGGACTGAAAGAAGGCTGATGTGATTCCCCTTCACAAAAGTGGGAGCAAGACAGAGGCAGGAAACTACAGACCTGTCAGTTTGACCTCTGTGGTAGGGAAAGTGATGGAATCACTTCTGAAGTAAAGAATTGTTGAGTACCTAGAGGCCAGTGGGGCACAGGACCCAAGGCAGCATGGGTTCACAGTGGGAAGGTCATGTCAGACAAATCTAATTGATTTCTTTGTCTGGGTGACCAAAGTAGTAGACCAGGGAGGGGCTGTGGACATGGCCTACCTAGACTTTAGCAAGGCATTTGACACAGTCCCACACAAAAGATTAGTAGTCAAATTAACTAGCCTTGGAGGGTCCCAGGGTGGTAGCCTGGGTAAAACATTGGCTAAACAACAGGACACAGAAGGTAATTGTAAATGGAGTTCACTCTGAAGAAAGAGGGGTTACTAGTGGGGTACCGCAGGGTTCAGTACTGGGTCCAGTCCTTTTTAATGTCTTTATAAGTGACATTGCAGAGGGACTGGAAGGAAAAGTATGCCTCTTTGGAGATGACACAAAGATCTGCAACAGGGTTGATACACAAGAAGGTGTGGAAAGGATGAGAAGGGACTTGGCAAGGTTGGAGGAATGGTCAGAAGTATGGCAGCTTGGATTCAATGCAAAGAATTGCAAAGTAACGCACCTGAGAAACAAAAACTCAGGGGAAGATTACACAATGGGGGGAGGTAGTAACAACAACAAAAATGGAAAGGGACCTGGGGTAATCATATCAGATGACCTTAAGGTTGGCAAGCAATGTGAGAAGGCGGTATGGAGGGCTGGGGGGTTACTGGGGTGTATAGGGAGAGGCATCACCAGCAGAAAACAGGAAGTTGTTATCCCTCTGTACAGACAGTTGGTGAGACCCCATCTGAAGTACTGCGTCCAGTTCTGGAGACCCCATCTCCACAAGGACATAGACAGGATGGAGACAGTTCAGAGGAGGGCAACTAAAATGGTGCAGGGTCTGCAAGAGAAGCCATACGAGGAGAGGCTAAAGGAGCTTAATATGTATACCCTTGAGGAAAGAAGGGAGAGGGTGGACATGACAGAAACATTTAAGTACCTCAGTGGAATCAACAAAGTCCAAGAGGGTAACATCTTTCAGAAAAGAGATGTGCAAGAACAAGGGGACACAATTTGAAGATAGAGGGGGGATGCTCAAGGGCAATGTGAAGAAGTATTTTTTTCACAGAGAGGGTGGTGGACACATGGAACAGCCTTCCTGAGGAGGTTGTGGGGTCTAAAACTGTGGAAGAATTCAAGAATGCATGGGACAGACATAAGGCAATTTTTGTTGGGGGTAGGAAGAAATAGGCTGTTGGTTAAATAGGATTTGCAACTTATCCTCTAGGTAGGAAAATGGCAGACTAGGTGGGCCAAGCAGTCCTTATCTGCCACCAAAATCTATGTTTTTATGTTTCAAAGTCTATGTTATACTTCTCCATTTCCAATAGAGCTTCCAAGTCTGACCTTTAATTACTTAAGTTTCCTGCATTAAACATCAGTATCGGCCATTACTTTTTAGCTTCACTTTTATGACTAACTTGAAAAATTGTGTTTTAGGGATATATATATATATATATATATATATATATATATATATATATATTATACTGGTGAGGTTGCACCATTATAGTTAGGGTGAAAGTGCACTTCTTTGTTAAAGTTCAAACTTTGAGGGTTAATAACTTTGGAGCAGTTCTAGGTATTTGCATGGAATTTGGCACTCATTATCTCTAGGGGTAGGTCTCTTTCCTCTGGGAAAAGTTAAGTGCTCAGCACAAAAATAGAATTCTTTTCAAAAAAAATTTTTTTTAGAAATTTCGGCATTTTTGTTCAAACATTGGTAATTTTTGTTTGAAAATTGGGCATTCTTTGCAAAAATGGGACATTTATGTTTGAAAATGTAGCATTTTTTACACAAATTGGGCATTTTGTTTGAAAATTGGGCATTTGTTTGTGAAAATGTGGATTTTTTGAGAAAATGGGGCATTTTTGTTCGAAAATGGGGAGCACCACTGTAGTTAGGGAGCGCGGCAGTTTTCAAGTTAAACCTGAAATTTTGCACTTTAATAACTTTGCAGCCATAATTTTGCATACTTGGTCTCTTGGGGTAGATTCCTTAACGTGCCAAGTTTTGCTACAGTCGGATTTGTTGATTCTGAGATTTGGATAGTGAAATAACAATAAATTTGCCACTTTTTGCAGTTTTTGTTTTTATCACACTGCACAGAGCTGGTGTGGAATTGTGGTCTAAAATTTTTATAGCAGAAAGAGCTTGGGTCACAGAAAAGGCCAGCATTTATTGGGTGAAAAAAATATTAATCTGTTTAAAAGTTATAGCCTTTTTAAGTTCCCTTTATTTTCAATGGGATTTTTATTTTTCAAGAAAGCTGCACGGTATAAACAAGGATCCGTATTCGTGAGTGGCCATTCCTTGTTCACCAGGGGCCAATCCTCATTTGCTATAAAAAAATCCTTGCTCATCAGCCTCCATCTTGTTTTTTTATTACCACCCCCAAAAATAACTGTCATAACTCTGCCCAGGGATATCTCTTTCACACATTAAAGTGTGATTTCTGCTCATAGGGAGTTGATGAGCTCAGCTGTGTTCTTTCCAAAGTTTTTATTTCCCTGGAAAGTTTGTTTTTTATTGCTTTAAATCCTTGTTCATCACTCAGTAAATTCTTTTTTTGTGAGTCTTTGTTCATCAGGCAAACAAGGAAATCAACTGACGAACAAGGATTTTTGGTCTGGCCATCTGGTCTGAATTTTTCACGACCAGATGACCAGACTGAGAAATCCTTGTTCATCAGCCAATTTCCTTGTTCACCTTATGAGCAAAGACTCACAAACAAGTAATTGTTCTGATGAACAAGGATTCTCGGTCTGTACATCTGGTTGTGAAAATTTCAGACCAGATGGCTGGACCAGAAATCCTTGTCTGTAAGCTGATTTCCTTGTTTGCCAGTGACAAATTGGGATGGCAAACAGGGAAATCAGGTGACGAATAAGGAATTTTTCCCTGTACATATGGTTTTTGGGGCCATCGCCTCATTAAAAAAAAAGGTTTTCTGTTTTCTTCTCACTTGCTTATATACCCTGGTGTCTAGTGGGACCCCCTTCCCTCAAACCCAATATATTTTTTTTAAATATCCCCCCCTCCATTTTGCTTGCTTTTTTTTCTACCCTCAAATAAGAAAACCACCCCTCGTTGTCTTTTGTGTTTTTTTTTACCATTGGAAAAAAGTCCATTGCTGATCACATCCATACCCCCACCCAACCTCCCACTGTGGACCCACCTCCCCACCGCCCTTGACATCCCCATCTACACTCACTCACCTCAGGAGGTACTGTGTTTGAGACCTGCTCTGCCAATCAAAGACACGTCTTGCTACTGGAACCAGTGACTGCAAAATTAACGAAGGTAAATGTGCGTCAATGTATTTCAATGGGGGGTCAACTTTCATGTATAACTTGGGTGTTTTTTTGCCCTTTTGATCCCACATTTTCAACATGGTGTTCTGGGGACCCCACCTCATGAACAACATGACCGTCATTAGGCAACTCCTGCTGAAAAGGTGATTTAGCAGTTGGTTGACAAAATCACCTTTCTGGTGGGATTTGTATAATCACAGCCATATTGTTGATGAGATGGGGTCACCAAGAGGCCATGTGCAAAATTTGGGGTCAAAATTTTAAACAACGGCTGCGTTATGAGCATTCGTTGCAATTTCGCTACACATGCTTGTAACTCTGCAAATGTTCTATATTTTTACCCCATATTTTCAGCATAGCCTTGCTGTTACCCCACCTCATAAATGTGATAGCTGCCATTTTTCAAATCCTGGCTGAAATGTGTTTTCGCACTTGTGGTGCAGAATGGTGTTGCATTTGCTCAATTATGTTTGTGAGGGAATTTGAGAATTGTTTGTACTGGGCACATACAGTGCAGTCATAAGAAGGTTATGTTGAAAATTTGGGGTCAAAATGATTACAAATTGCAGAGTTATGACTATTTGTTGCAATTTCACTACGCCTGCTCATAACTTTGGAAATGTTAAATATTTTAAGCCCAAATTTGAACATAGTCTTGTTATTAAGCCACCTCATGTATGTCACATCTGTCATTTTTCAAATCCTGTCCAAAATGTGTTTTTACACCTGCACTGTGGATTGGCTTTGTGCTTGTGCAGAGTTACATTTTGGCAGGGATTGAAAATGTTTCTGCAATGGGAACATGAGGTGGGGTAATAACATGGGCATGGTGACTGCTGTGCTAAAACTGGAAGCGTAGGGGCCAGAGGTTACTGTGCTTCCACAGCCACATACATATACACATCTATGGAGAGATGGGCGCGCAGGGTCCAAAGAACCCTGTTCTCCCACCTTAAAATAAGGATACTGTTATACTGTCTCAATGGAGGTGTGGGGTGCAGTGTCTGAATGACCCTGCACTCTGATCATAAACTAAGGATATTGTTATACTATTTCAATGGAGGGATGGAAGTGCTTGGTGTGAAGGACCCTGTGCTCCCACCATAGAATAAGGATACTGTTATGCTATCTCAATGGAGTGATGGGAGTGCACAGTCCAAGGACCCTGTGCTCCCACCATAAAATAAGGCTACTGTTATTCTATCTCAATGGAGGGCTTCGGACCCTAGGCTCCCACCGTAAAATAAGAATACTATTATACTATCTCAAAAGTAAGGAAATAAATTGCAAATAACTTTGGTAATGCATCAGTTATGATTAAAGCGACAAAAGTAGGGAAATGTGGCATTAGGGTTTCCAATTCTAACACCCCATTCCCCACCCTGCACAGACCCACAGGTGGGGAAGGGGGCTGTCTTGAGGGCTGTGAACCCTAACACTCACCCCATACCAGTACAAAATTAGGTAACATGGCTACAGCATAACTGAATGTGGTGAGCATTAGGTTTCACAGCCCCCCAAGAGAGCCCCTCCCCCACTTGTGGGTCTGTGCAGGGTGGGGAATGAGGTGTTAGACTTGAAAACCCTAATGCCACATTTCCCTACTTTTGTCACTTTAACTCTAACTGATGCATTAATGACATTTTTTGCAATTATATGTAATTACTGGTGACCCCCTTTAATGACAGTTCTCAGCATTAGATTCAAACACCGTAATAACCAGGTAACCCGGTTATTACAGCATCCTGTTTACATTCTGTGCTTAGTTCTGTGTTCTTACTAGCAATCCCCTGTCTCAAGAACATTGCTGCCGTCAAACCCACATTAGTATCTCAAAGCATTCAACAACCGCTACAAGTCTGACTCTGTGTTGACTTGGTGGCTGTTTCAAACATTTTTTCCTATGTAAAATAAGTTAGTTGAAAATGGTGAGCTGCATTATGTTACCGATGAGCAAAGAAAGGCAGCAATTTATAACAGAGCAGCAGACTCAGAACACAGCGCAAAAAAGTTAGTGATTTGAAGCTTTTCAAAGCATTTCTAGAACTAAAACATGAAGTCAGACCTGTACATGAAATACCCCCCCAAACTGATTTAGATATCTACCTCTTGCTGACTTCACTTTCTATGCAAATAAATTGGATGATTCAGAGTATGAACCTGGCACAGCTAGAGGTACACTAGCTAGTATTGATAGACATCTACAGTCATTAAAGTACCCAATTTCAATATTTCAGAACTCAGAAATAGAATTTAGGGAGAGAAAAGAAATACTTTGTGCCAAGCAACAATTCTTTAAAAAGCTGGATAAAGGCAACAAACTGATAAAAGCCCAGCCACTGTGTGAAGATGACAACCTGTTATACAGTAGAGAAACAATAGCAAGAAAAAATCTGACCGACTTCTAAATGTCCTGTTCTTTCACACTGGCCTCCAGTTTGCACTTGATATTAAGGAACAGTATGATTTGAGATGGGGGGCATAACTGAAGCCCAAGACTCTAAAGGGAACAGGTACCTGGAGTGTAAAGAACTCCAGACTAAGCCTAGGACTGGCAAAAATATACGTAATGTAAGGCCACTGTGTCTCAGACTATATGAAAATACATCAAATCCTAGTAGAAACCCACTGCTAGCCTATGACATCTACAAAAACAACAGGCCTCAGAGTACACTAACAGAAGACAATCCTTTCAATCTTGCCCCCAACATCAAGTTTAAACCAGGACAACCCCTGTGGTTCCATAATATGAAGATCAGAATGAACAAACTCAGGCAAATGAAGGGGTGCATGAAAGTTTCAGCAGGCATATCAGATGAAAAGTGGATAACAAAATCATAGTACAAAGAAAACAGCAATCCAACAGCTCATCAATGCTAACATAGCACTCACAGAGATACAGCAGATCTCCAGCTGCAAACATTTGCAAAGCAGAAACAATTATTCAGTGTTAAGTGGGAAAAAGAAAAGACATATTTTCAGTATTTTTAATAATCTGTCTGATGACACAGCGTCTCCCAGTACCTCTGTTCCAAATGAAGTTACTCAAATCCCAACAAATTGGGCACTGCATGATACCGAAGCAGAGTCACTTGTTTTCTTGTAATACTTAGGAAACTCCATGCACCAGCAGTTATGAAAATACTGGTTATGCCCAGTGTGCTTTATGATTTTTTTTTCAAACCCTTGTTGTGTGATGATCCTGAAAACCTCGCAAGCTTTACTCTCGAGGTTTATGGGTCATCACACAACTTGGGTGTGTAAAAAAAATCCATAACGCAAACTCACATAGCCATTATTCTTTATATATCATATATTTAGATATTTTTAAAATGTTTAAGAAAAATTACTGAAAAGCCAGTGTCCTGATTGGATAAAACATGCTACATGACTGTGCATTATTCCACAATGACCACATGCCTCCCAGTATGACTGCATGTGTGAACTACTTTCGAGCCCTCAGAACCTTCTCACCAGCACTGAGATCACTCCTCACTTGGCACAGACAGGCTGCCACACATAGGTTGGCACCACAGCCACAAGTAAATCTCTGTAGCAGTCTCACACCAAATAACATTATTTGGTTGATCCTACCATAACTATTAAACAAAAACTCATAAAAAAACACTTATCTGGTTGATCCTGCCATTTTCACGCTGTCTTACCATAAAATTGCTTTCACTTTTCCTCCTCTAATGTAACATGACTGAGTGGTGTTAATAGCAGAAAAGGAGGTGTAGGTAGATATTTAAAATAAAGCATTCTGTCTTAAAAAAGTATGTAAGCAGCTTTTTTGATATTAACTATAAATATTCAGGTATGAGCAAAAGAAGCCATCAGTTGTATACAAAGGACAGTGAGCAGAGAGTGAGTGAGTCAGCAGCTTCAGTAAAGTAGATGCAAGCATGAGCGAATGTTGCTCTAGCAATGGTTGCTCAGGCTTGAGTCTACTTTACTGAAGCCTCCATCATGCTTGCTCACTGCTCGCTTTCCTATGTGTACAGTCAGTGGTTTTTTTGCTCAATCCTGAATATAGTTAACATCAAAAATGCTGTTTACATACTTTTTCAAGACAGAATGCCTTATTTTAAATATCTGCCTACAGCTTCTTTTCCACTATTAAAATGGCTTGGTCACAATACATTTGAAGATGAAAAGTTCTTTTTATTTATTTAAACATTTGTTGACCAGGAAAGGCACACTGAGCCAAGGCTCATCTCCAGGTACGACCCAAGTGAAAGTAATTATACAGTAACACAGTCTGAAAATGGCAGGATCAACCAGGTAAGTTTTTTTAATGATTTTTTCTTTACAAATCGTGGCAGGATCAACCAGATAACTATCACCTGTAACATAAACATGTCACAATTATGGCAAGATAAACCACATCACACACTATAAATGAAACACTTATTTGTGCCTGACAGGCACTACTTTTGCCTCCCCCCCCAATATCTGTGGCCTTTTTATAAGATAGATAACCCACTACAGGGTGTGTGATCCTGCTGTGATATACCCATGCCTTGGGTGGTTGAACACACTCGGCCTGCAGCCTCATGCATCACAACACACACCAAGGCATGCATATATCAGAGCATGACCAGACAAATGGATTATCTATTACATATATAACACATGGATGGGAATTTTTCCACATAGAAAAGGCCATCATTTATTTCCCTGTATTCCTGTGACTCATCTATCAATTAAAAGTATATACCTGCACTAATTAAACAAATACAGCTATATCCCTATACTAATTAAAGCTATATACCTAGACTAATCAAACAATTAGAAGTATATACTAGCAGTAATAAAAGGTATACACCTCCACTACATTAAACCCTAGGGGACACCACTAATAACACCATTAACACAGCATTAGGAAGCTAGCCAAACAAATTAACAAGCTGCAAAAGAACCTGGAAAAAGGACGCTTACATAAACCCATCCCAAACTCAGAAATGCTCCGAACTCCTACAGTCGCAGCCAAAGATATGTTCAGATATTCCACATATTTATTTTGTGATATATCTAAAGAGGTTCTTTCTGGTAGCCCACAGTGTACTAAAGGCAGGCATGGAATTTCTCCAGAGATGTCACAAAAATTCCAGGAAATATCTGGCCATGTCATTTTTATGTTTGCTTGCACGAATGTGCAAGAAACATAGTGCCATCATTTGAGTTTTTCAGAGGTGTTTCAGCATCTTCCATTTCAGTCAGTGTGTTTGCAGGCGTGGTCACAGTTCTCCAATCACTGCTGAAGCTGTCTATGACAGCAGTTGAAAATGCAGTGGCATACAGTTGAAAGAGGGAGCTACGCTTCAGTGAGCAGCTTCTCCCCCCCACACACACAGATCAACTGTATTGGTTACCTGATAGATTGCTGTAGTCTTGTCTAGCTTAGAGAGACAAGCCACACATCATTACTTTAATAAACTGTTCCCTGCCACAGCAGGACCGCCAAAATGTCTGGGTGCCTAACAGTCCTTACACACGCCAGCTCTCCAAAGCACACCTTCATGGACTCCATGGGTTCTAATCCTCCAGAAAAAAAATACCTCAGCATTTGATGTGAAAACTCAGACTTCGTTGTATGTGTAATTCCAAGCGTTTTCTCTTACTAGACTCTGTCAATGTGAAGTCCCCTGCTAAAACCTATGCAAATGAACTTGAGCGTACTGTACTACCTGCAGCTGAAGCAAAGAACAGCCAGAATGCACAGAGGAGAACATACTGCTATGCATTTCAGCAGCAGCCAGTGGGGGAGGTTTTCATGACTGAAGCACTTTAATGCGCCTTTTAGTGCTGTCATATACACACCCCTGTGTGGTAATTCACTAAACTGCACACTTAGTCTGGTAATGCAGCTTCAAATATATTTTTTTCTCTGAATTGCCGTGAGCTGGCATTTAGATAGAATCACACAGCTCTTTCTCAAATCAGATGCTCAATGAAGTCACATCACCTTGTGACCCTAAACATCTTAGGGTTGGACATGTGCCCTAACAAAATAGCGAAAACTAGGTATATAGAAAAAGAAAACACAAATTCAACCGTAGCTCACAATCGAATCCATCCTTTTCTCCGGTGAATCTGAAGCCGCCTAACAGCCCACCCCTGGGTGCTCATGCACTCCCTCCACCGGCACAACATATGGCCGACTGGGGTGCTGTTGCATTTTATTTCATAATTTCCTGATCCCTTTGCTGCCACCATACTGATACAGTAATACTTTTATGGCTCCAAACTGCTTGACATTAGCTGAATTATAAATGGCATCCCTGTTTGAGCGCTGTGGTGCAGAATATGGTGGTGCTCAAATTTTAAGCCAAGTATTACATGCAGATATGTTGTTATTGACTCATGTCACTTACCATTTTATACATCTATTGATTTTTTCAATTCATTTTGCTGACAAATGTTGATCGCAGGGATTCTGGTGTCACAATTCAGTTCAGCGATGTGTAACATCTTAGTGCAGATGCTAAGTAACTGTTTTAAAATGCTGAAAAAGTTAACAGTCATGAAAATGCATGAACTTCTTTCTTCAGTGTCTAGAGCTGTAGTGGTGTTATTGGCACGTGCATGTCCCTTTGCTCCAGATCTATCAGTGAGATGTCTATTCTGTGCAATGGACAGTGGCTGAATGTTATCAGCTGACAGTTTTCATTTCATTATCAACATATAGATATTCAGGGCTTTGCAAATGCAACTTTGCAGGTAGCACAGTTTCATGCCCCCAAGTGTCTTATCAGTTAGTGGTTATATCTTAACCGATGATCACAAAAAGTATGAAAAAGATTTGCTGCTGAGTAATGTAAATGCCAATCCACCTAAGCACCTTTAGGCTGCAAACATAATTTGAATGTATAGGGATTCTGGACTGGTGTATCACTCCGTGGCACAGCAACGGTTAATAAGTTTAAGCACATTCTCAGGACATTGTTTCACTTGCCCCCTCTCCCCACTGCGATCCTGGTCACCTGAAATAAAATTGACATTTTAGTATCTGTTTTACATCTTAGCTCAGTTTGCAATAAGTGCTGTAAGAACATAAATGGACATATAAATGGGGACTATAAGAACATGCCGTGGGTGCTTGTGCCTCAGTCCAGCTGTGCAACATCAGCCTGAAGCTCAGATAGGGCTTACTGTCTACCACTTTGTTCACCCCCCCATGTATCTGTACCATTTAACATCCTCCCTTGCCTTAGTCCAGCTGTGCTACATCAGCCTGAAGCTCTGGTAGGGCTTACTGCCTACCACTTTGTTCACCCCCCATGTATCGCTGTGCTACATCAGCCTGAAGCTCTGGTAGGGCTTACTGTCTACAACTTTGTTCACCCCCCATGTACCTGCACCATTTCACATCCTCCCTTGATCTACAGTGAGTGGATCCCTCATTCATATGTCACTTATGCACGTACAAAAAAAAAAAAAAAACGGTCTTCAAAAATTAAGATACATTTATTATGTTTGTTATGTTTGCTTGCACGCATGTGCAAGAAACATAGTGCCATCATCCGAGATTTTAGAGGTGTGTCACCCGCTTTTCCAATTCAATCAGTGTGTTGGCAGGCGTGGCCCCTGTAAGCCAATGCATGGTGGAGCTGTCTATGACAAGCTCCAAAATGCAGTGGCATAGAGTTCAAAGGGGGAGCTATGCTTCAGTGAGCAGCGATAAGATATTGCTTGCTCATGCGCAGCTCCCCCCCACACATGCACATGCAGGCGTGCGCGCCCCCACGCACGCACACACTGTATAGCCGACGGGGGTGCCCAATCCCCCGTCGGCTGTGCTGCGCTCCCCCCCCAAAGCCTTCCAAATGCCACGCTGGGTGCCCACCCCAGTGTGGCAACTCATGATATAGCCGGGGTGTGCCCAATCCCGTCGGCTCCACTGTCCCTAACCCCGCGTGCTTGGGTGCCACGCTGAGTGCCACCCCAGCATGGCAATCGATGCTTTGGGCGATGGGGTGCCTCAATCCCCCATCTGCTGAATGCCCCCAACCATTCTGTGCATGCTGGGAGCCCACCCCAGTGTGGCAAACGTCCCACGTCGTCATTGGAAACAAAAAGAACACCTGTAAATAAAAAACGGTCCCATGTAGTCTCCCTGGCCCTCCTACCACAATCCGCACCCACCCACTGTGCACCCTACCTCCCCACACCCCCCCTCACCCCATACTTACTTCCGGACCTCGGCGCGACGATCTTCGGTGGACCGGGAACACGTCTGCATTCTTCAAAGCCGACCGCTAACTGAGGAAATGCTGGGAAGCTGTATAATGGGCTAGATAGGGGGTTTTCAACTTTGTTGCATATCTCAGGCATTTTTTGGAATTTTTGCACCAAATTTTCAACATGGGGGTTTTGGGACCCCTTCTCATGAGTGATGTCACTGTCATGGTGTTATTGAAGTTTTAAGGGTGATTTCGCAGTCACTGTGCGTAAATCACCTTCGGGCCAATTAATGAAATGACACTGCCAGTGTTCATAAGGTGGGCTCTCAAAAAGCCTATTTTGAAAATTTGGTGGAAAAATTTCAAAAAACGACTGTTTTACTAGCGTGCCTTGCGCAGTTCCTACGCATGCTCGTAAGTTCACAAATTTTCAATATTTCCACTCAAGATTTTTAACATTGCCATTTTACCACACTTTCTTATAAGTAGTACAGCTGTCAATTTTCACATCTCACCCAAAATGTGTTTCCGTCCATGTAGCGCACAATGGCGCAGTCGGTGTGCTAAATCAATGTACGGGATGAATTAAGAAAATCACAGTGACACTGTTCATGAGCAGAGGTCTTAAAATGGCTATGTTGAAAATTTGGTGAAAAAATTCCAAAAAATGACTGTTTACGAGCGTGCGTTGTGCAGTTCCTATGTACGCTCATAAGTTTGCGAATTTTCAATATTTACACTCCAGATTTTCAACATTGCCATTTTACCACATCTCCTTATGAGCAGTACAGCTGTCATTTTTCACATCTTGCCCAAAATATGTTTCCACCCATGTAGTGCACAATGGCGCAGTCGATGTGCGAAATCAATGTATGGGACACATTAAGAAAATCACAGTGACACTGTTCATGAGCAGAGGTCTTAAAATGGCTATGTTGAAAATTTGGTGAAAAAATTCCAAAAAATGACTGTTTACGAGCGTGCGTTTTGCAGTTCCTATGTACGCTCATAAGTTTGCGAATTTTCAATATTTACACTCCAGATTTTCAACATTGCCATTTTACCACATCTCCTTATGAGCAGTACAGCTGTCATTTTTCACATCTTGCCCAAAATATGTTTCCACCCATGTAGTGCACAATGGCGCAGTCGATGTGCGAAATCAATGTATGGGACACATTAAGAAAATCACAGTGACACTGTTCATGAGCAGAGGTCTTAAAATGGCTATGTTGAAAATTTGGTGAAAACATTCCTAAAATGACTGTTTTACAGCGTCTGCATGCAGTTCCTATGCATGCTCATAAGTTTGCAAATTTAATATTTTCATCTCAGATTTTCAACATTGCCATTTTATTACACTTCCTTATGAACAGTACAGCTGCCATTTTCATATGCCCATCGTGTTTACGCAGACATGTAGCATAATGGTGCTGTTAGTGTGTGAAAGCAATGTTTGGGACAGATTAAGAAAATCACAGTTACACTGTTCATGAGCAGAAGTCTTAAAATGGCTATGTTGAAAATTTGGTGACAAAAGTCCATAAAATGACTGTTACGAGTGAGCATTGAGCAGTTTCCACGCACCCTCGTAGGTTCATGACTTTGTAATATTTTAAGTCCAGATTTTCACCAGTGGCATTTTTCCACACTGCCTTATTTACAGTACAGCTGTCATTTTTCACAACATGGCCGAAGTGTATTTTCACACTTTCAGCGCAGAGATGAGTGGTCGCTGTGGGAAATTATTGTTCGGGACAGATAAAGAAAATCACCGTGACACTGTTCATGATCGGAGGCACCAAAATGCCTGAGTTGACAATCTGCTGTAAAAAAATCCCCAACCTAATTATATTACGGGTGTGTGTTGCACAGTTTCTATGAACGCTCATGACTTCACCATTTTTTTAAATATTTTTACTGCAGATTTACAACATTGCCATTTTTTACACCTCCCCATGAACAGTACAGCTGTCATTTTTTACATCCTGTTCGGAATGTTTTGCACCTGTGGTGCTAAATGCCATAGTCGCTGTGCATAAGCAGGTTTCGCTAAGAAACTGATATTCCCCTGTTCATGAGGTGGAGTCACAAAAAACATGTTGAACATTTGGAGGAAAATACCAATGAATGCCTGAGGTATTAGGGTTTCAACCATAACACCAACCCGTAGAGAATGACAGGCATCAGGGGTGTGACTTGGGATTCTTGCCTGTAATGCTCATACCATTCCACACCCTGCAGCCAGTGAGAAGCATTGAGGTATGCCTTGGACTCTTTGGCCCCAAAGTTCATCCCATTCTCCTATATCACACCCATCCCACTGTATTTCCTAATGGAATGGGGTGCGCATAAGGACCAAAGACCCCAAGGAACACCGTGACACTTGCCAGTGTCTGCAGGGTGGGGTGTACTGAAATGGCGTGGCCATTATGCCTAACGACCCAAAGGCACACCCCAATGCCTGTCACTCTCTGCAGGGTGGTGGTGGGGTTGGCTTCAGTTCAATACTTCACTGCCATTCCTATTACGCAGCTCTGTAACTTCTACACTGCCGCTGCCAATGCCAGCAAGCAAACATTCGGCATTGACAAATGCTTGTCTGCAATTGCACTCACTAGACAACTTTCTCTCCTTGCTGTAAGAGACCTGCAAGTCAAATGTGCAATCTCCATAACAATAACCATCCTCATTTTGACCTTACTGTATTGTCCTATGTAAATATTAATTACTGTATTTTTTGGTCTTACTACCTCTATCTCCTATTCTGACCTGACTGTATTCTGTCTTAAGTTAATTTAAAAGCTTATTTTGGTCAAACTACCTCAAATTCTTTGTCACATTGCCATTGTTATGTAATTTGTACTCTGTATCATAATGTTACTGTACTTTGCACTATGTATCATGATGTTCTTTTGAAGTTTGTCTCTGTATTCTCCCAGGTCGTGCCTGAACATAGTCTTTCTGGCTAGTGCACCTACCCGGTAAACAAATACTAAATAAAATAAATACATTATATTCAGCAAATAATGAGTAAGGGTGGAACACTCAGAAGTATACCCATTTTAGGGGCTAATTAAGGCAATAAAGCCATTTGCCCTTTGTGCTCATGGACTTATAACCCTTATTAGCCTCCTCGATGGATATACATCCTTGCACAAGGTTCAGCTTAAAGCTACAAAAGTAGGGAAATGTGGCATTAGGGTTTCCAACCCTACCCCTTCCCCACAAGCAGCAAAAGGATAAACCCACACAAGCAACTGCAGACAGCTATCATTAGATAAGACAAACAACATACAACTGTTTCCATATGACACAAATGAAGTAGCACTCATGTTCTATCTTTGCAGCATGCACATTGCAAGATGAACACACTCACTTGTCAGTGCACGCAGAAATCCAGTATACTCAAATCGCAACACTGTTTCTGTGTGCAGAAGTGCAGGACCCGGTGGCCACAGATATGAATCCACAATACTCAAATTACAATAGTGTGTTTTTTTCTTTCTGCAGAAGTGCAGGCCAGTAATGGACCAGCACTTCTGTAGCCTCAGGTGCTCATGCACACTGTAAGACATGCACACACTTCAATAGGCCTGTGCTTCTGTAGCTGCAGATATTGGACATCCACACTGACCTCTGACTGCAGAAGCATGGTAGCCACAAAATCCATGACACCAAAACTGCAACAGTATTTCTATCTGCAGAAGTGCAAGTACCTCAGAGGCCTGCATGTCTTTAGCCACAGATGTAAGAAATACACACCAGCTTCTGGCTTGAGACAGGGGAGGCCCCAGTTATAAAGATGTAAGTATTGTTGCAATGTGGGTATCATGGTTTCAGCAGCGGATCTAGAAATTGTTCAAGGGGTTGTAGTGCCCCAAAGTAAGAGGGTTAAGTATAGGGGTGCCACAGAAAATAGGGGATTTATTAATTTAAATAGAGTGACCCGGGGTGCCTGTTGTAGTTGTGGGCTTGTGGGCACGTGGGGCAGGTCCTGGTGCCCCTCATAGCGTTATCCCCCCTCAGAATAGCCAGGCAGGGCACAAGTTAAAAAAAAAAACAATGAAAGTGTTGCTTTCCCTGCCGCTGCCTGTTCTGCTCCATTCTGACCCCTCCCCCGGAGCAGGCAGCATGGGAGTGGGCACCCACGTGCTGGGACTGCTGTCCCTGGTCATCGCTTGGTGCCCCTGATTTCAAAATTCTGCCCATTGGCTGGGGAACAGGCTCGGGGTTCGAGAATCAGAACCCCGAGCAACTTTGCAAAGGGGAGAACCATTTTTCTCCCAGATCAAGCTGGCTGTGGAGTCAAGAGGACCTAGAGAGTGTGACTGGGACCCTGGGCTTACCTAAGGTGTTGAAGTCGGTCCTGTCGACTCTGAGGTGGTACCTCTCCTCCAGCCAGTAAAGACTCCTGTTACTGCTGCTCCTGTACCTGGTTCATTCTGCAGTCAAGTCCGGTGGACCAGTCAAAGAAGAAAGAAGAAAGAAGATCCCAGTTCTGCGTATGGTGTGGGCTCTGTTTCGCCTCATTTTTTTTTGTTTTTCATTGTGCCCGGTCTTAAAGTTTAAATTCTGGTCCCTCATTAGCATCATTGAAGAGCCATGCATTGCTCCTGAGGAGTTGTTGGCCTTCCAGAGGCTCCCAGCCATCTGCTGCTTTGCCTGCTGCATTCTTATGGTTCCCTCCCACTGCCAGATCACATCCTGCCTCCCTCAAGCAGCTCCTTCACCCCGGGCCGGGGTGGTGAGTCGGCAGCAGCACAAAGAAGAGTGCTGACCACCAGAAGTATTTAAAATAAAAAGTTTAAATTGTTGTTGGCTGCTCGGAGCACCATCGGACGACTGGGTAGGAGGGCCAGCTATAAAAATTAAATATTCAGGGCACGGCGATGCCCATGGGGAGGGGCTAGACCCAAAGGCCCATAGGGGGATTGATATATTTTCATAAGGTGGGGTGGAGTAAAGGCGGAGTGCCTCAGAATGACTGACAGCAAGGCCTTGGGCAGGTCTAAAGGTTTAAAAGGGCAACATTAGGCCCAAAGATTTAAAAGGACAACAAGACAGGACCATAATTTTAAAGGGGCAACAAGGCTCAGAGTTTTCAAAGGGGTAACTTTAGGCCTAGGATTGGAAGAGGCAGCAAAGGCCCCAGGCAATTAAAGTGGCAGCAAGGCCCACAGTATTTTAAGGGACAATTTAGGCATACCACAGTATAAAAAGGGGCAGCACTTCAGGCCAGCAGTAGGCCCGTAGTAGATAGAGGAGGCCCAGTGGAAAGAAGGGCATTAATCTCAAGGTTTCCAGGGGTAGCCAGGTCCTGGTACAAGAAGAGACACACAAGTGCAGTACTTTTGTTAAGGGTCAGTGAAAGAAGAGGCTTAGCACACAACTGCCATCTAGTGACTGTTAGTTGATGAAAATGTGTATTTACTAGTATCTGAACTGTTGTGTTGATTGCAAAGTATCAAGACTGTGTTGTTACTGGAATTCTGGTTATTTGCCCCTGCAACAAACAGTTGCCCCAGATTTTGGTAATTTGTCCCTGCTCCTGGCAAATTGCCACTGCAATGAACAATTGCCCTGGATTTTGGTAATTTGCCCTGTTCCTGGCAAATTGCCCCTGCACTGAACAATTGCCCAGGATTTTGGTAATTTGCCCCTGTTCCTGGCAAATTGCTCCAGCAACAAACAGTTCCCTTGCTGCAGTGTGGAAGTGTATCTGCCAGCTCTGTTGTTGCCAACGTATGTGTATGGACTCAATCTTCTGCTACAGTACCACTCTATGGTGTTGCCTGCCATCCTACTTCTACGGAATCAGTCTCTACCCAAAGAAAGACGTCCTTCAACATATTTCTTCTCCAGCAGGTGTCCGTTCAGAAGATCCTTGATAACATTTCTGCTGTCCACCGAAGTCAAGTCCGTCGAAGCCCATGTAAGTCACACCCGCCGTTTCTTGTTTTCCTCAGTCGAGTACGCCAAAGCCCAGGTGCATTGCTTCCGCTGTTCCATTATCATCCCGTGGTTCCTGATCTGGATGTCCTGAAGTTGGCTGCCCTCCGAAGAGTGTTCTCATCCTGGAAGAACCTTGTCTGCATACCCTGGTCATTCGCCGTAAGTCGAGTCCATCAAAGCCCAGTGCGGGTCATGTCCGCCATTTTATTGTTTTGTTCCAGTCTCTTGTGCTGACACTTTAGGATCATCCATCTTCACCTTGAATTCTTCTGGTTCCTGGTTGCATCAGAATTTCCACAGCATCGTCCAGTCCTTGGTAATCTTCCAGTGGGTTAATCACCAAGAATCTTCATTGTTCCTTCACACCATTGGTGGCCCCAAACTGGGTTTTGGCCAGGAAGCTTTCTCCAGCTAGTTTGATTCTGATTGGCCTCCAGTGGGCTCATTCCAGGAACCTGTTCCACTTGTTCTTTTATGCTGGCAGCCTTGGAGATAGTGGGTTTTATGCTGAGAAATACATGGTCTGTCTGAAAAACCTCTCACCACCCCAGAGGCCTTACCTAAGTCTGTACTGTGACCATAATCTTAGTATCACAAGAAATTAATTTATCTTCATCCTTTTGTAGCTACCAACTCTACTTGATGATGCGCATGAAGACTTCAGCTGCGATTGGACTCTGGTGTGTCCTGAAATATACATGCATGTAATTGATCTAAGCTAGTGATGGTAGAGTCTCCCAAGGGGTAGTTATTGTGCCATGGTACAATAGAGCCTACTAAGTGTCAACATAGAGTATAGTGGCACTAGGTCGAGGTGTACCTCAGCAATCCTTTGGGAATCTGATTCAGTTAACTGGTTTTCTACCATAGTTTCATAACAATGCAGAAGAGACACAGTAGTGTTTTGTGTTTTGTGAAAAGTCATTTGTTTACTAGTTTTGTATTATTCCCTCCAGTGATCGTGTCATCCTATCCATTGTTGAATAAAGCCCGGCGGGCATCAAACTCATTGGATGACTCCTGTCTATCCTTGTTGTGTAAATTCCAGCCACCCTTACTCATTCAAACCTTGGTGCTCATCACCACCACAGTAGCAGCACCTCACAGGGTAGCAGGTTTTCAGATACAAAAATTGCAACAGTACATCTATATGCAGAAGCACAGGCCCCTGAGGGGGCTTCTCAATAAGGCATGCACACCGACTTCTGGCTGAAGAAGCAAGGCACATGTGGGTCCTGTTGATACAAAGATGGAAATACTGTTGCAATGTGTGTATCATGGTTTCAGCAGCAAATACAGAAATTATTCAAGGGGGTTGCAGGTTTTTAGTTACATAGCTGCAAATAGAACACCATGCAGTAGCAAATCATGCTATCTAGTGAGGTACCTCATGCAGAGTGCATGAGTACCTATGTATGCAGAGGCACAGGCCTTATGAGGCCTTCTGTCTGCAGAACACACTATACAACATATAGACACAGATGTGGACGTAGATACAAACCCATTAAGGTAGCAAATTAGTGCTACTGCATTTGTGTCATCTGGAAACAGTTGTTTGTTGTTTGTCTTACCTGATGATGGCTGTCGGGTGTTGTTTTTGTGGGCTTGTTCTTTTCCTGTTGGGGGGGGGAGTTAGGGTTGGAAACCCTAATGCCACATGTTCCTCCTTTTTTGGCATTAAATTGAACCCTGACTGGAGCATTAACACAGGTTTTTGCAAAGAATTTTCTTTCTTTTTGAGACAGTGAGTCCTGTATTTCTGTGCAGCCACAGATGTCAAGAATTCATGTGGCTGTGAAGCACAGGGCTGTCTGGGGTCTGCACTGTCATGTCACTACAGACACAGGCACACAGGGCAAAGAATTAATCTCTCAGCCAAAGCGCAGGGCCATCTGGCACCCATGGGTAGAGGGGTGCTGGGTCCTATGCCAAGCGAAGAGTTATTTTCTCTATATGGTACTTGGCCCATGTGTGGTCAACCCTGCATCTTCCTGGAGTAGGGATGGTGTTGCATGACAGCACCATCCACCCAGTCTCAGTCTATCGAGCTGGGTCACTGAGCTACCCCCTGAACTCAGCTCACTGGCACAGGATCACAAAGCACTACATGCTGGGTAAAAGCTGGTACTTCACTGTGAACAAGGAACTTTAGATAAATCCCAATAGTGACACATCATTGCAACATGAAGGGAGTGCCACACTCCTGATGTGCTGTCTTATGGATAAGTTGTTAAACTGAGGTACCCTCTACCTGTCCTAGTGGTTGTTTATATGGATGTTATAGATACCATGGCACTTCTCAAAAGAAGTATGGGACTGTCCCTGGTGTCCTAGCCTAATTTCTTCCATTACCCTAAAAATATCATCAACATCTTAACCTGGTTCCATTATGTCGATCTGCATACTATCACCCCCCCCACCACACACACACACACACAGGGTAAAAGCCAGAAAATAGGCAGAATTTCCTATCCTTCCTTTCCTGGTCAAAAAAATGAATATAATAAATAATTGTGCACATTTTATAACTGATAATGAAAGTGTTCCATCCATAATAAAATCTAGTAATTGACTGGGCAAGCACAACTAAGCTAAGATTGTGCTTCAGTTTCCCCAGTGTATGACAGCTTGTGCATTTTAAGCTGTTGGGATGCTGTAACCCCACCATAAAATCTTGAGTGCAATGGAAATAATACAAGACATCACTGTGTGATACACTTTATGTGAAATGCCTCACTTACATGTAGCAATAATTCACATGTGGATAATGTCACAGGGAAGTTAATTGTGTTTAGCCTTTCTTTTTCATGCATCCAATACAGACTTTTGAACCTCCTTCCATTTCCTTCATGTCCCTTCCATGTCCAAGGAATGCCATAAAACAAACCCCCACCACCTAATGTTGCTCTTGCTCCGAACTCTAGCTCCTAAAGGTAACCTGATGCTTGTCCCTCCACAGGTGGGATCTTGAAAAAGACCCCATTACTCCACAAGCAATACTTCCTTGGCAAATAGGAAGCAGTGGCATGGATCAGCAAGGAGGAAAGGCCAGGCAGCCCTGGAGGGTGAGCTTAGATCAAATAATTTTATTTGACCAAAGCCACCATTGCTTTATATACCCACTAACACCATCCCTAATGACACTCACTATATTACCACTAGGTCCAAACATTCTAGAAAGTACCCTTCCTCCCTGAGGCAGAGACATCTGATGCAATTGACTTAACACAGATAAGGGTGTGGGGGCTGAGTCATGACTAAAAGGGGCAAGGGTAGCCGACATCAACAGCCAGTGTGTCAGTAGTCCATTCTACACACATGGGGTCTGACAGAGATAGATAGAGAGAGAGAGAGAGAGAGAGAGAGAGAGAGAGAGAGAGAGAGACAGAGAGAGAGAGAGAGAGAGACAGAGAAAGAAACAGAGAGAGGGGTATCTACAGCTATACTATACCTAAGTTGCACTGCACACAGCCCACAAAGTCCCCACCAGCAAGACAGCAAAACAAGTGCGATACTGGACTTCAGCCAGCTTCTCTATGTAACTATTAAAAAATGCCACTGAAGTCATTTCTGTTCTCTGCCACAATGACAAAAGGTGTTGCTTTGCATTCAGTATATATAAATTCTGGCAGCATTAGTACAACACAGGACTACCTGTTCATATTTTGACAGGTACTACTGGACTCAGAATGATAATCAGGATAAGTCATGGATTTTCATAGCAGCTGCATGTGAATGGGCAGATAGATCTCCTTAGGAGGGACTCAGATGTGGGGCCAACAAATTGTAATTTGCCGTGCCCGAGTCAAAGATGCATCCTCTATCAACACCGGTTCAATTCCTTCATCTGCAGAGTTGAACAGTAACTGCTGCTGATTCATAATGAACAAATGAATGACAAAACACAGATTAAGTGTAATTCCTACAGCAGTTTATTTTATTATTAAGAGAACTGTACTTTTGCTAATTATTCCCTAGGGCAAGGGAATTTAGAGCAGATGCTGCTGAATCATGATCCGTGAATGAACAAGTCATTTGTTCATTATGGATCAGCAACAGCTACTGTCTGACTCTGCAGATGAAGGAATCAAACTAGTGTTGACAAAGGATATGTATCAGACTCAGCGCGGCAGATTACAACTTGTGAGCTCCGTATCCTAAAGAACTCTACCTGCCCATTCACATACAGCTGCTGTAAAATTCCCTGACTCACCTTGTTGATCATTTTTAGTCCAGAAATATCTATCACAGGCAGTCCTGTGTTGCAGTAATGCTGCCAGAATGTATATATGCTGAATATAGAGCAACACTTTTCATCAGTGTGGCAGGGAACAGAAATAACATCAATGAATGCTTATTATTTATTTTACCACCTAGATATATATCACTTTTATCAATTTTCACCCAGCCACCCCCAACCTCCCCACCACCCGTATATTAACGTCAGAAAGCAGTCCTATTGGAACACTAACTCTGAAGGAACTAAATAAAGTTCCAGCAACATCCCAGCACAGCACAACTAATTAATAAATGATGCTCTGCTCAGATGTTTTGTCATTCAGAACCTGTTGACAATCACTAGCGCAACTGCAATTGGGAGCTTTCACTGACAGGAAAAAAACAGTAACTCCATTTGAAACTGGTTATAGTTTAATTATACAAGTATTTAGTTAATCCGCTAATCTGAAGCTATTAAGAAAGCCGATTGCTAATCACTTTCAAAGTTACCATTTTTCCCATCTGTTAAGGCTCACAATTGCAGTCGTGCTAGTGACAGTCAGCAGCTTCCAAAGACAAAACATATGAGCAGAACATTATGTATTAATTATTTGAACAGTGTTGCAATATTGCAGGAACTTTATTTAGTTCCTTTACAGAGTGAGTGTTCCAATAGGACTGCTTTTTAACATGAATATTATGGGGGGGGGCAAAGGTGGTGGTGGCGACTGGGTGAAAATAGTTCAAAATGACACATATTAAGGTGGTAAAATAAATAATAAATAGGTTCATTGATGTTAATTCTGTTCCCTGCCACACTGAGGAAAGGTTTGCTCTACATTCAGTGTACAAAATTTTTACAGCATTACTACAACACAGGACTACCTGTTCCTATTTTGACAGGTATTTCAGGACTCTGAATGACCATCAGGGTGAGTCAGGGAATTTCATACTATCTGTGTGTGAATGGGCAGGTAGAGCTCCTTAGGAGGAGTCGGATGAGGAGCCCACAAGCTGTAATTTGTTGGCTGAGTCAGACACATATCCTCTGTCAACACTGATTTGATTCCTTCATCTGTAGAGTCAGATAGTAACTGCTGCAGATTCATAATGAACAAATAAAAAAAAGAGGTAAAAAAAATCTTCATTTTATAAACAGTGTCAACATAAGAATGTCACAATAAGCTTTTAAGTCAATTTTTTTTGAAATACAGTTATGAATTTGATGTCAGAATGCCTTGAAGTTTGAAGTTTGAAGTTTACTAGTCTAGGAATTAAGACCTTTGAGCCAGGGCTCTTTTACAAAGGTTCCACATCACAAAGAACATTTAACAAAGCACGATACACATTACAGGTAAAAACCAGACAGGAAAGTTACATCATAAATTTGCTATTAACAGTTTAAGGCAGTAACGTTTTTAAGTTTCATAGAAAACAAGCTATAACAGGTTCAAGCGAGTAGACAACTCGAGGTTAAGGAAACTTCCAGGAGAGGGTGATCATTAGGGCCAAAGGAGGCTAGAGAGGAGGGAAAGGTGGTGAGCGGGAGAGTAAGTGAGAGGGACAGGGAAAAAAGGGAGGAGTGAGTTTGGGTGGGAGACAGAAGTAGTAGAGGTACCAGAGGGTTCATTAGTCAGGGAGGAAGAGGCCTCAGATGTGAGGATGGACATGAGGAGTAGTAGTCTTTATCTAAGCGCAATCACAGTTGCTAGTGGTGGTGAGGTGGGCATAGAGCATGGATTTGAAAGCTTCAAGCGAGGTTGAGGATAGAGTAGGTGGACTAAGCGCATTGAACCATGTCGGGGCCCTGTATGCGAAAGATCTTTGTCCCTGTGCAGTCCGGCATCTCGGAACCAGGAAAGGTTGGCATTCAGATCTGGTGGAGGGTTGTGAGCCAGGATTCAGTCGGAGTAGGTTTTGAATACATAATGGAGTCAGTCCCAAAATAGATTTTTTTGCCATTGTGCAGGTGAGATAAATAAGACGATTTGATAGGTTCAACCAGCCTGATTCATAGTACAGATCCACGTGTGAGTCAGTCTTTGAGCCCCCGTGAGGAGCCGGCAGGCCTTATTTAGAGTGATTGAGATACGCCTTAGAGCAGTGGAGGTAGCTGAGCCATAAATAATAATGCCATAGTCAATGATTGAGATTATGTAACTCTGTATAGCTATTCTCAGTGCCGCTTGATTTAGAAATTGACGGTTACGGAATAGTATTCCAAGGCTTTGGTTCACTGTTTTCGCAGTGTTGTCAATGTGGGTTGCAAAGGTGAGCCCTTGGTCAAAAGTGATGCTAAGGTATTTGAAAGTATTTACTTGGTCCAGTGTAATTCCCGAGAGGTTTGTAAGGTGAGTGGAGTATGCCTATTTTTGTTTTGGTGATTGGAGAAGAGCATGGCTTTTTGTTTTATTGTGGTTTAGCACAAGTTTACTATCCAGGAACCACCTTTCAACACTAGAGAAAGCAAGTTGCAGGCTTTTCGTAGGGAGTTTGGATCCTTGTGGAGAAGAGAGAATTACAGCATCATCAGCGTATAAGATTATTTTCTCCTGGCAGATATCTGGGAGGAGTTAAGGAACAGGCTAAAGAGGAGCGGTCCAAGAATTGATCCCTGTGGTACACCCGAGAACTGGTTTGAAGTCGGAGACTTCATTAGAGATTTTACAGCCTGTGACTGATTGGACAGGTAACTTTTACCCAAGCACAAGGACCTTCGCCAGGCCTAGGCTAGAAAGTAGGGAGGTAAGTAGGCCATGATGGACTGTGTCAAAAGCTTTTGTAAGATCGATAAAGACTGCACCTGTTTGGCACCCTTTGTCCAGGGCTGAGGGATCTCCAGAGAAATCAAGGCTGTTGTTGTACTATGTCCTTTCCTAAAGCCGTGCTGTTGATTACAGAGTAGATTGTATTTGTCCAGGTAATCAGAGAGTTGGACTGCCACTATTCATTCAAGTGCTTTGGAGAGGGAGGAGTATTGATATTAATGCATAGTTTCCTGTTGAGGTTTTGTCCCCTTGTGCACTGCCCTAACTATGGCAGAGATTTCCATTTGTTGGGAAATTGACTTTGTAAAGTGACAGAGTAAGAATTTTTGCAAGGGGTGAATTACTTCATCCAGGGTGAAGACAGGATTTTAGATCTAGCGTGTCACTACTTGTTCTGGATTTGAGCAGGCCTTTCTTATGTACTTGTGTTCCGTGCACTTTGATTTTCTTGAAGTAAAATTGTGTTTGTCACGAGGGTGTTTTGTGATACTAGGCTAGGCACAGGTAAGTCCGAGAAGAAATCTGGGGAGGACCCCACTAAGGTCTGTGAATGTCTTATTAAGCACATCTGCAATAGACTTTGGGTCAAGAGTGGTGGATCCATCAACTTTCATAATGGTAGGTGACGATTTTGATTGTTTACCCATTACGTTTCGGATGTTGTCCCAAAAAGCTCTTCCATCACCCCAGGTGGATTCAAGGGCATTTTTGAAATAGGCGCTCTTCATTTGCCTAATTTGCCTCACCTTGCACATGATCTTTAAAATTTTATCTACAGTATTGTTCACCTTTACTGTTCCATCTTCTCAGTTCGAACAGTAAAGTTTGAACTGTAAAGAACTGACAATGGTACTTTACCAATCAAACCATCCTTAAGCAAGTGAGTGATGGGCGAGATGATTCTCGACACAAAAACACATACAGTATTTGCCAAGTAAGTTTCAACAATCTAAGACAAACATGGAACTAAGGAGGTGACTAAGACCTAAATACACATCTGGGTCATTCATTACCAAGCAGTATTTCTGTGCAGAACCATTTTTAAAATAAATAAATAAAAAGATGGCTGACATCATGAACAGTATTTCTCTGAACACCACCAGTAATTTACAGTTCAAACGGTTTTCATTTACTATACCTGTCTGTCTAGCAGCTGTAAAAAAAAACATTATAATTCAAAAATGGTGATGTATCTTCTCATCACACTATCCAAATGCACACCCTTGGCACAGACCCCATCATCCCAAAAATTCCAAGAAAAAATTAATTGTGTCTAGGCTGTAGATGAGGGCAAAAACTACCATGTTAACCGATGGGGAAATGTGTTTTTTTTGTTTGTTTTTTACCACTCCATATCTCAAAAACCATACAAGATGCCATCATGAAATGTTTCACATCTTGAGACACTGGCAGAGTGACCACACATGCCAAATTCTGGGATATTTCATCATAAAATGCCAATGTTATTAAGGTACGAAATTTTAAACTTAACATAGAAGTGCATGTACAACCCTAACTATAGGGTTGTGATTGCGCCCCCTTTAATATATTGCAAAAAACATTGTTAATGTTCTAATTAGGGTTTAAGCCACAAAGTAAGGAAATATAGCAGGTTTCATCATTTCACCTAACCCTGCACTACACACACCACAGGCTTCAGGGGTGTGCCTTGAAATCATCAGCCCAACACTCATCCCATTCCATAAGTAAATAAGCTGAGATGAGTACTGTTTAGGAGAATGGGGTAAGTGTTAGGGCTGATGGTCCTAAGGCACACCCCCAACACCTGTTGGTGTGCGCAGAGTGGGGGTGGGGTGTTAGGGTTGTAAACCCTAATGCTACATTTCCCTATTTTTGTGGTTTTAACCCTAACTAAAGTGTTAACAAAGCTTTCTGAAATTTCTCTCCTTCCTTTTTGAGATAGTATAATCATATCCTTATTTGCCTGTGGGAGCGCATGGCCTTCTGGGTCCCTGCACTGCCATCCCTACATAGAAGCATATATGTATGCAGCTGTGCAAGCACAGGGCCCTCTGGGCCTTGCATTTCCATTTATGGCACAACAGTGACCAAACTGTCAGCATAGCCATCTTATTACCCCACCTCATATACCCCGTACAGAAAATTTTAGAATCACCCCCAAAACTTCCAGTGATTCTGTACAATTGCAATACCATTCTGTGCCACAGGTGTGAAAACATATTTTGGCCAGGATTTGAAAAAATTACAGCTGTGACTTACATGAGGTGGGTAATAAAAAGGCTATGTTGAAAATCTGTGGTCAAAATATTTAAAATTTCTAAAGTTATGAGTGTGCATAGCGAAATTGCCACAAATGGGCATAACTTTGCCATTTTTACATATTTTGATCCCAAATGTTACACATTGCCCTCTTATGACACCACCTCATGAACAAGTTTGGGAAAAATTATCAAATCCCACCTGAAAGGTGAATTTTCCAACCAACTACAAAATCACCTTTCAGGCGGGAGTTACCTAAATGACAGTCATATTGTTCATGAGGTGGGGGTCCCCAAAAGGCCATGTTGAAAATTTGGTGCCAAAATATCAAGAAATGGCTGAGTTATGCATCAAAGTTAAAGACCCCATTGAAATACATCGAACCGCATCTACCTTCGGTTCTTATGATGCAGTCACTGGTTCCAGCAGCAAGATGTGTCTTTGATCAGAGAGTGGATTTCAAACCTGGAACCTGTTCAGGTGAGTGAGAATGTGTGGCTGTGTATTGGGGTGAGGGGTGATGGGTGCTGTGTGGGAGGTAGGATGGGGCGCTGATTGGGGAGGGACCTTTTTTTCAGGGGAAAAAGAAATCAAGGAATGGTTTTCATTATTTCAGAAATGGACACAGTGGGTGTAACTAGACACCAGGGCCATAAGGCAGCATGGGACAGCGATCAGAAGTTGGACGGACCACTATAAAACCAGCAGTATTTTTTTATAGGGGACAAGTATTGAGGGAGGGCAGAGGGACTACTGAACTACAAATGGGTAGCCAATTAAAATTTATTTAGATCAAGTATAATAAAAATGATATGGTTAGGCAAGTCATGCATTCAGACCCTTGCTCACCCACCCCTTCATCCCAGAAACTGTGATCATTGCAACTGTCAATAGGTGTAACTAGCAAATACAATGGTAAATTGCTTGTATTTGCAATTTGCATTGCCATTGCAAAAAGATGGTAAATGACTATAAAACAGTATTTTTTATCATATGTATACAACTAACACCATATCTACACATCATGATCATGAATGAGCCAGACACAGGATCATGAGCAATTAGATACTGCTAGCAGGTAAATCTCCATTCACTATGGAATCAACTGAGTAGCCAACTTAAATTAATTTAGTGCCACAAAAGGAGCTCCTAGGTGTGCGTGGTAAATGCATCGACTCAAAAATGGGGCACTCGCAGACCCAATTTTTGAGTTGTTGCTAAATTAATTTGGTTTGCATATAAGAAAAAGAACTATAGATAGGTAGACCTTATGTCCGTCAAACTGCCCCACCCTAGCAAAATTCGAGCAATGCACATTTCAAAGTGGTAAAGCCAGATAGTAGATCATGAGCTGGTGATAGGTAAACCTCCCTTCATTCTAGCATAAACAGCCCCCAAAACACACACACACACACACACACACACACACACACACACACACAGACATACACATGCCTACATATTGCTAAGAGCTGACAAACATGTCATCATGTCATCAAAGTATAAATGAGGAATTAACTGTATTTCACAGCCCCCAGTTAAGGGTGATCTGAATTTTCAAACAATTATACTGGCCCAGTGTTACAGAAACCAAGCAGGTAACACAGCACTCTGAGGAAGGAGTCACCTGACTCTGAAGTGTCAGTATGTTTTGTCACGTTGCAGGTGAGGTACCAGGTGCAGGCACCACCTGTAAGCAACTACCCCTAGTGTGGGGAGCACAAGAAAGGAATTGAATGCCATTTCACTGGTGCCTCCCACGGTGTGTTACCTGCTTGGTTTCTGCAACACACTGGCCAGTATAATGGTTTGAAAATTCAGTTCACCCCTAGCCATGAGCTATGAATTATAAAAAGGAACAGAACTATTCCACTTAGCAAGATGCACAGACTTTAAAGCTTAACACACTTGTGACTACCGTTGGATTAGGCAATTGAGCAAGATAGAAGATATGCTCATCTAAGTAGTAAGGTGACCATAGCAAAATGTATAAGTTTTAACAACGGTGTATAAAAATGTCTTGCTTCATATGAACTTTAAACTGTATGGATTAGGCAATTGAGCTGTGAAGACAGATACAAGAAGAGATCAAAGCCCTTCAATGACTCTTTGCTTCCTGTTTCTTATAGGAAAAATATAGTGACTGCTTGCATCATTGGGATGTTTTGTGTAACCAAAATTAAAACAGGTGTCTTAAAACATGGATGTGATAATGGAGGGTCACATTTTAATTGTGATTTATAAATAGATTTTAGCTAGCCCACTGGCATAGTGGTTGGATTTCCGCTTGCAACACCGGTGACCCGGGTTTGGATGCGAGCTCGGAGAGTTGGAGAGCAGACCGTAGGGGAGGAGGACTGAGCACCCGACTTACTGCTCTCTTTCTCCAGGGGAGGGTGGAGAAGCATTCAGTGTGCGACCAACTCCTAGCAGAGGCTGGGGGCCAGTGCAGGCAAGGCTTGGTAGTTCCAGGAGGTTTGTAAGATATGGGCATGTGCACCCCTACATCATTGCAGACTACACTTCCCACCACAGGAGGACAAAAATGGACACCGAAGCCAGTAACTGAAACCCCAACAAAGCCTGACCCAAGGACTCACACAGTTGCTGGACTACATGATGTGGCACTGTTTGGAGGGGTGTGAATGGGATCCTCCCAGTTGCCCTGCCCCAGGGGGCAATCTGGATGAATGCCGATGGAGGTGACTGTGGTCCCGGGGATGGGGGCAAGGTGAAGGGGTAGAGGTGTGTCCAAAAATAAATAAATAAATATATAAATAAATGAATAGATTTTACAGACCCTTAGTTTTATATTTTGGTTACATAGTATAGCTTTGGATGCTGATTCTTTATAACCAGCCTGAAATGTATATATGGCTGTTTGGATATCTACGTCAATGACTTCCTATTTGCTGTGGCTATGTTATTGATACAAGTGACCCAGTACATAGTACATAATATTGTCAAGAGACATAAAAATACATTTTTTTCTTGACAATATTATGCACTATGTACTGGGTCACATATATCAATAACATAGCCACAGCAAATATGAAGTCAGTGCCATAGGCAAACAGACAGATGAAACCACAAAGAGAGTTCACACTGGGACGGTGGTGCTCCAGACTAAAAATCACAAAATGCAAGTACAAAATGTCGGGCACACATCACATTGAAAAAAAGGCCACCAGTCACCATTATTACTTGCGACAATTTATTAAAATAAAAAAACACACGTCAGCCTGGTGGCGCTGAAGGTTGAGGTGCTGGATGCCACACCTCACACCATGCCAGCAACCTGGGTTCTGGAATGAGCCTGGGTTGCCGTGGGTTGGCAGGGGAGGAGAAGGACTGAGCATCTGTAGGACTGCTCTCCTTCTTTGGGGAGGGGGCAGAATTGCCGTTGGTGTTCTAGTGGTCCCTGGTGGTGGCTGGGGGCGATTATAGAGCACTAGACAAGACCTGGAGAGGACGTGCTGTGGCTGACACTTGGATCAGAGTGCGTGCAGAAGCGCGCATGCTCAGGACCTTAGGTGTCATTACACACCACAGATGTCAGGGGAGAATAGGGGAAAATAGGGCACCAGTCGCAGCGGCATGATGGCCATCTCTGTAGAGGGATGCGTTCGGCTCCGAGCATATGTGGCAGTACTGGATCCTGACCTGGGGGTTGAGCTAGCAGGAGATCTCCCTACCATCATGCCGTGGGGGGCAAACCGCGGGGGTAGCTGTGGGACCCAAACAAGGAGCTGAGGACTGTCCCAGCAGTTGGCGGCTGGAGACTCGAGGAGGATGCCTGACATGGAAAGGAAGGCAGACTAGTGGCCCAAGGTGCAAAAAGTATAAATAAAAAAAAAAAATTAAAAACACACAAGCTATGCCTGCCTGATATGTTTTGGATTGTTAAAAATCCTTTATCCAGACAGCTCTATATACATTTCAGGCTGGTTATAAAGGACCAGTATCCAAAGCTATACCACATAACCAAAATCCAAGCTAAGGGTCTGTAACTTACTTTTATACTTCCTGTTGCAGCAATAGGCTGATCAAACTGAATAACACTAATAGCATAGACTGCATGGCCAACACTGACTTCAGCTGTGTTTATTATTCATTTACTGAGGTCACAAAACTTCTGGTCACAGACACTGCTCTCGCTCGGCCATCATCAGCTTTTTCCATGGTACAAGACAGTTTAACATTAAATTAAGAAATTAGTAACAATTTCATTCTATTATAAACACACAATTATCTTGGAAACCAGCACTGCTAACAACATGTAAAAGGTACTGTATGCACCTAATATGAAGCTGCTCTTTAACTGTTCGTGGTCTTTATAGTTCGAACAGTAAAGTTCAAACTGTAAAGAACTGCGAATGGTAATTTTCAGATTTACTGATCCTTAACAAAGTGAGTGATGGACAATATGATTCTTGTCCCAAAAAGACATGCTTGACCTAAATAATTTTAAATAGTAATACAATAATGGAACTAAGCATGTAACTGAGACCTAAATATAGGTCTTGGTCATTCCTAACCAAGTAGGATTTCTTTAGAAATCAATTTTTAAAATAAAAAATAAAACAAGATGGTGGAAGCACAAACAGTATTCCTCTGAGCATGAACAGTAAATCCTTAACAATTAACAGTTCAAACTGGCTGGCCCGGTGGCATTGAGGGTTGAGGCATTGGATGCCACACCTTGTGCCATGCTGGTGACCCAAGTTCAGGAGTGAGCTTGGATGCCGGGGGTCGGCAAAGGGATGGATTGGATTGAGCGCCCGCTGGGCTGCTCTCCTATCCTGGGAGGAGGATATTGGGAAGTCTGGCACTCTGGCGGCCCCTGGTGGAAATCGGGGGGCACCACAGAGCACTGGGCTGCATGTATGGCATGGCCGACACTGACAGGGTTGCCATGCACCAATGCATTGGGGCATGCCCATGCACGGGTTGGGGAAGTAGTGCAGAACAAAGGAAACAACCTGCTCGTGGAGCAGGCGATGGCACCAGTCCCCAATGCCCACTGCCAGGATCTCCTTAGCTGGCCTTGCAGTTCCTCCCTCAGTGGCCCACCTGCAGTCAGAGTCTGTCTAGTAAATGAGACCAAAGAGGCGAAGGACTACCCTCCCCGGGTGGTTGAAACCGGGGGTGTCGGCTGCAGTGGGGGGGATGGTCTCATGAGCCATGACAAGAGTGAAAGGAATTAAAAAAGCAAAAAAAAAAATTAAAAACAGTTTAAACTGTTTTCACTTACCTGCCTGTCTAGCGGTGATCACAAAAATCACTATAATTCAAAAATGGTGCAATATCTTCTCACCACACTATTCAAAGGCACACCCTTGGCACAGACCCCATCATCCCTGAAAATTTCAAGAAAAAATTTCATTCTGTCTGAGCTGTAGATGAGGGCAAAAAAATCCCATGTTAACCAATGGCAAAAAAGTGTCTCCCCCCCCATTTTATAGCATTCTATATCTCAAAAATGATAAAAGATGCCATCCTAAGACTTTCCACATTTTGAGGCACTGGCAGAATGACTGCACATGCTAAATGTTGGGCTAATACATACAAAAATTCCAAAGTCATTAAGGTACAAAATTTTGAATTTAACATAGACATGCCGGCACAACCCTAACTACAGGGGTGCAACCGCGACCATATAATATATATAATATTGTTGCCTTACTAGATCTCTTTGGTAGTTATATATGGATCCATGACACTGGCATGACAACCCCAACTGTGACGTCCACTACAGCACTGAGAACCCGTCAACAACTCTAGACCATGATGCAACCCCGAACCGACCAGCAACACTGCGACGCACAATGCGGGGGTCTGCACCCCCATGCCCCCTTCTGTACATATCTTTTTTTTTGAAATTTAAGTTTATTGATTTTAACATAGTCAACACCAAACTTCTGTACATATCTAACTATACATTGCACAGACAGTGGAGTTAGATATTTATCCCCAGTTGCCCTAAAGTATCTTGACACAAAAACCCTGTTGCTGCCAATTTATGCCTGGTGGGGGTTTCGCTGTGGGGTGCTCAGTGTACCGGTGTCGCTGTAGGAATGGCATACCATTATATATAAATGTATATATATATATATATATATGTGTGTATTTTTTTTTAATTACTCCCCTCATTCTAGTGCCTAGTTCTTTTGATCCCAGCCTGTTTGGATGTAGTCACTACCATTTGTATAAATCAGGTCTGTATCTGAAAGCACTCCAATTCCAGATAAAAGTGAAACTGTTTTCCTCTTCCGTTTTGCTAGCCATTGATTTATCATATGTTTTGTTTTTTGCCTACCAAAACAGGACCTGGAAATTGGCAGAATTTCAGAGAAGATTGCTTTGTGACCTTTTTGGGATAGTTCTTTCCTAGTTCTGTGAAGTCCAATTTAATATCATTATCATACCTCTCAACCTCCCTCGTTACAACTCAGGGACAAGTCTTAAAATGATCGGGGACAAATGACCAAAATGAGGGACGCATCTGAAAAAACAGTAATATTAGTTCCAGAAGCTGTGTAAAACATGCTTCTTAGTCTGAACAACATTTTCTTAATGAGAACTAGACTGTAACACCAATGGCTGGCATTATTTTATGATTCAAATCCCTACTCTTCAGTGACAGAAATGTCAAATTTAGGAGGGACAGAAGAAATGTCTGAGGCAAAATCAGGGACATCCCTGAAAATCAGGGACAGTTGAGAGGTATGATCATTATCCAAACACTGCCCAATGCTGTTTGCACCTGCGTAAGCAATGACTACAGATTTTGGGGGTAGTTATTATGTTTTTTTGACAGGTGTCTTGTCTGGTCTTCATTCCTAGGGCTCCCACCAGACGACGTGGGCAGGTAGCTAGATGGACTACATCTTCATTGATCCCCTCCGGGCTGTGTTGTCAATGCCAGGTCGTTGAAGAACGAGACCACAATTATGTCGGACTTGGTTTTCTTGGTTAACCTGGCATGCATTACGGAGACCTGGCTGGGGGACGGTGTGGGGCCAGTTTTAGAGGCATCAATCCCAGCTGAGTACTCCATGGTACACTGCCTGAGGAAGCATCACAGGGGTGGGGGTGTAGCCATCTGGTTTAGATCTCTTCTGAAATTCTCTGTGCATTTGGTGGGTTCTACCTCATCAGTTTGAATGTGTGGCAGTGCACATGGGCGCAAGTGCAGGTTGCAGAATTCTCCTGGTTACCACCTCCTGGGGTTGGGCAGAGAATTTCTGCAGGAAGCTGTGGACTTCATTGCTGACAGGGTGTTGGAGTCACCCAGATGGCTTATTCTGGGGGACTTCAGTGTCTGGGTTGACAATGAATCCTCACAACTCGGTTCTGACCTTCTCCAGCTGATGACATTGCTGGGCCTAGCACTGGCAGTTGCCTCTGCGATTCATCACCAAGGCCACATCTTGGACTTGGTATTCTCAAAGGATCTTGAGGTCATTGATCTTGAGATTAATCAGGTCATTTGGTCCAATCACTGTAAGGTGAAGTTCTTTTTCAGGGCTCTCTCTGATGGTCCCTCCCCTGTTGAGATGATCAGCTATCACCCTTTAAGGGGACTGTCCCCAGAGGGACTAACAGTGGTAGTTGATTTTTCCAGTGTTAGTGCTGTTAGTGAGGTGGGCTTGGGTGAGTTGGTCACATCCTATAATAGAGCTGTTTCCAATGTGCTTGATACCATTGCACTGATACGTATACGACCTAGGTCCTCCCGCCCAAGACCTCCATGGTTTGATGGAGATTTTAAGGCAATGTGGACCATGGGTCAGAGGTTGGAGCCTTGCTGGTGTAGGACCTGGCTAGAGGAGGATAGATTGGCTTTGAGAAATCACTATGGTGACTATCAAAGGGCAGTCAACCATAGCAAGGCAGAATTGCTGTCCAGGGAGACTGCGGCAAGGAAGAACAGACCAGCTCAGCTTTTACAGACTGTGGACAGGTTTCTTCACCCTGTCTGTCTACAGCCAAAAAAAACCTTTTCAGGAGCACTTTGTGAAGAGTTTCTTCTGTTCTTCTCTGACATATTATCCTCTGTTCAGGCTGGGATCTCAACAGTGGATCTCGACCAGACCTGTAGGGTGGGGTCTGGGTGGAACAGGGGCAGCCCCATTGACTGGGCAGAGTTTTGACTGGTGGGGGTGGCTGAGGTCTTCAAGGTGATTTCAAAGGTGTGGTCCACTAATTGTGTCCTGGACCCTGGCCCAATGTGTCTCCTAGTGGGATGCGTCAAGGCCATTGGTCGAGTGTTCACTGGGATAGTCGGGTGTTCACTTTCAGAGGAGGTCTTTCCCAACACCTCTTGACCCCAACGTTCTAGCGAATTATAGACCAATCTCCAACCTCCCATTTTTAAGGAAGGTTATTGAGAAGATAGTGGCTCTGCAACTCGAGAAACACCTGGAGACCTGTGATATCTATGAGTCATTCCAGTCTGGATTTAGGGTGAGGCATAACATGGAGACAGCACTAGTCCTGGTGTATAATGATCTCCTCATGGCAAGAGACCGAGAAGAATGGTCAATTCTCATTCTCCTTGAGCTATCATCTGCATTTGATACTGTGGACCACATCATGTTGCTGGATCACTTCAGAGAGTATTGTGGACTCGCCGGTGTTGTCATCAACTGGTTTGAGTCTTTTCTCTTGGGTAGAAGGCAAAGAGTAGTGATGGGGATTTTCTCCTCCTCCCCTTTGCCTCTGACCTGTGGAGTTCCTCAAAGCTCGATCCTGTCACCAATGCTGTTCTTGGTGTATATGCTGTCTTTTTTTTTTAGTTGTTTAACCAGGACTAGCACACTAAGCTGAAAGCTTTTTTACAGGAGCGACCTGGGAGCACAGGGAAGTTAAGTGACTTGCTCAGGGTCACACAGTATGCAACTGGGGGCTGTGGGATTCAAACCCAGGTCTGATCTGCTGGATGTCGCCAGATTTGCAGCTCAGAGCCTTAAACCACTGTGCTATACTGCCTCCCAGGCAGTATAGCACAGTGCAGTACAGGCAGTACAGTCTGAGTTTCCACTGCTATGCAGTTGATACTCAGCTGTACAAGTCTTTTGCACCATGAACAAATGATGCTGTCAAAATGCTTAATAAAGACAGAGGTTCTAGTGATTGAGCCTGGCCACGGATGTGATGGGGGCATCTCCAGGATGAAAACAGGTTTAGTCCTGGGGTCAATATCATTGATGGCATCCTCTAGGGTGAGAAATCTAGAAGTGGTTTTCGATGACAAACTGACATTTGAGATTCAGGTGTCGGCTGTTATCAAAAGCAGTTTTTTACCATCTGAGGAACATTGCCCAGATTAAACCTGCCATCACTGGTGCACACCTCTGTGACATCAAGGCTCGACTACTGTAATGCTGTATACCTTGGGGTCAGTGGAGAGAACCTCTGCTGGCTGCAGCTGGTGCAGAACACGGGCGTAGCTACTGATAAGTCTGGCATGCCGTGGCATGCTGCAGAAGATCAGCGGGGGTAGCAGGCGCCAGCTGGTCTCTCCACTGCTCTGCATTCCTTTGTTGTTTTTTTCGTAGGCTTTCTTGACCGCTCTTTGTCCTTTCTAATGTTTTGTGGGAGGAGGGGTGGGAGGTGGGGTCAACTTAAGCTTAACCTGTGACGTACTCAACCCATCGTACCTGACTGAGGAAATATTTTGCTGTCTCTCAATCAGGTCCACTTGCCAAGAAAAGAGACATGGCAGTGGGGTAGTAAGGTGAGGGTTGGGGTCAGGCAGGCTCTTTAAATGCCCATGTAAAATGCTGCACAGTCTGTTTCATTTGCATTGAGACTAGAGAGGATAAAAGAGTCGGGAGCTATTGTATGGGACAGGAGCCAGAGGATTTTCCAAATTTTGGGAAAGAGTTGCTGTTGTCTTCTGAGGGTGACCGCTGAGAGTGAATTTCACCAGAGAGAGAGAGAGTGACTAACGAGGAGTCTAGAAGATGAGAGAGCCAAGCCTTAGGAGACTACAACGATCATCAGAGAGACTAGATTAGAGAGGACTGTCCTGACACTGAGCTGAGGCACTTGTGAAGCACTGGCTGCTGGCAAGTCTTCACTGTGTAAAAGGAAAGGTACTGTACATGTAAAATATGTAGCATTATAAGTGTGCATGTGACCTTAACCCCAGGGGTATGCAGTATGCCTAATGCCACAAAATAATTTTCAGAATTGAACTTGTCACTGGGATTTACACAGAACTGCCTACTATAGGTTAAAAAAAATGTTTTGCAACGAATATTACACCACTTCACTTTTCTATCAAAAAAGATGTTTGAATAGCAAAGAGTGTTTTGGAAAGCAACTGAAAATATAGCCCCTTCACTTTAATTGTGGCAGCTTAAATTTATGTTATTCTAGACCTGATATGTAATCTTTGTTGCCAAACCTTGAATGCAATGCAATATATTCAGTTTGCTAGAAAGAGAATGACATTGAAACCCAATAGCCCTACCTTGACTAGGGGCAGTGACTACTTCTGCTACTTTTCATATTCTGTGTTTCATCTGAAATTACTTCCATTAGTAAAGTCAAGTCAAATCAAATGAACACCAATTTCATGTTGTAAATCAGACAGCGGCTAGTTCTGTAAAGCAAAAAAGGTTAAAAGTTGCCCCAGTGTCCCTAAAGTAAGCAGTAAGTCTGCTTATACATTTTAGTTAAAGCTCTTTGTTAACCCTGCTGGAACAAAGCCTTCTTCCTTCTCAGCTGTGAAACGTACTCAGGCAGTAGCTGTTGGTCGTGTCCTCCTCCTCTCTCCAAGGGTACTCAGGTGCAGAGATTCTGTCTTCTCCATTGAAGACACCAAACAAGCCGGGAGACAGGCAAAAGCGCCATAGCTCCAGAAATCAGGGAAGAAAGACACAATAAGTCCACCAGCTCATATTTAACTTTTGAAGTTCAACTTTCTTGAAAGATTAATTAAAATCCATTTTACAGAGATGACAAGGCATCGGGCAGGACTAGGGAGAATCGGTGGGGTGAAAAATAGAAAATTGATCATTAGTTAAATGGGCTGCAGTGCTGGAACTCAGACCTGTCTTCAGGTCTTAATGTTAGACAACAAGACTCGGCTCATAGTTTAATGCTTCAGTTAACATTTTACTTGGTTTAACCGGCGCCTTGAAGGGAAAAGGGCTGTGAAGCTCCAGAAGGAGGAGAGAGCTCTATTTCCTCAAAGTGTGCAATCTCTCCCATGAAAGCTTGATTTCACATCACATCATGGGGAGTAGACAGCTGCAACAGCAGGCAGTTTTGAGAAGAACTACCTCAGCTGGGTACCGGCTACCAGACTGCCAGTGCAGGTGAGTCCCTTAATCTTCAGGGACAGTGAATTGATGAGATTTAGGGGACTGGAGCTGCTTCTCAAATTCCTGGAAGTTTGACAATTCACTCTAGGCTCTTGGGGGCTTTAGGAATAGCCTTCAGGAGTATAAGCCTGACAGACAGAGTAGACTGGTGGGAGACCTGCTTCGAGTGTAGTCACTGAGATGGGGGATCTTTTTATTCATATTCTACTTTTAACTTTCACTTCCGTGGGGTGAGAAGTGCTGTGGGAATTAGTGATTTTTAAATAAATCGAAAGCAAAGAGTGGCAGAGAGTCTTTTGTTCATGTGGGAACTTGTTGTGATTCCCAGACGTGATCACGTTTACAGATCCCACTGCTGCCAGCATCGGGTCACACTGGACATTCAGACTGGTGAGACTGCTCCCTCCAATGGTGTCAATCATTTTAGAATTATTTTTCAGGCTGACGTTACCTGGCTTTTTTGTTAATGTTGTGAAACTATGATTGTTGAGTTGATAAGAGTGAAGTACAATAGTTTGATGCTCCTTTTCACTTTCCAAGCAGTTCTGAACTTTTTTTTTCTCTCTTGCAGACTGGACAGTTAGTCCTGTATGTTGGAACAAGCAGTGCAATATGAAGCACAACAAAGGGAACAGTCTGTTAATTCTAATTCCATTTGCAGTTATAACTGGTAGTATTTTTGTTTAACAACTTTGTCTAGTTTCTGGAGGAAGAAAACTAATTCTTTTTCCAGAAACTTTTAATATAGCTGCTCATAGTTTCAAGCTTAACTGTGGTTATATCTTTTAAATGTAGGTGTTTTCTAGTTTTTTAAATGTGTTCATGACATTATTTTATTGTTCGTGTTATGTTACCCTCTCTAACTTGTAAACCTTTGGCAAAGTGCTGTTGAATGCTAAGGTTTTCCAAATACAGTAAATTAATTATAAACCACCATCGTTCTAAACAGTACCTTGTCCACTTAGCTGATGTGGTTTGCAATAGAGTGCAAGCTGCTTTGTGAATGATCAGATTTTAAGAGTTGTGAGCAGAGTTTTAAAATTAATTTTACTCAGGATTACAAATGAAAAAAAAAATCTGGTATGGGAGGCAGAGTACCTAAACAAGATTTTGGGATTCCATAGTATTCTGCTCATCCATATTACCTGTGCTGTAGATTAAAGTGCAGAGTAATGTTACGTTGGACAGTACTCAAACTGGAAAACCAGCATGAGAGAAGTGGGATTCTACCTTGAAAATCATATGTAAAACAGGGTGGAATTCCATTAATTCTGAGCTTTTTTATTTATGAGGTTCGGTGATCCACGCATCCTGTGGAGGTTAGGGAAGGTGAAGATAACCCTATTACGTGTACAATACTGATGCTTTGAAATGTATAGATCTGTACAGATGATATCACTGTTGGAGCTAATGACAGCGTGGCCCATTTAACTGGTTTATTATAGAACAAAAAGAATTGGGACAGTGGCCCAGTGCTCCTCACAGTGCGGCCTGGAATGAATACTTCTGACAGAGCAAACATTTGTTTTTGCCAGCATTATATTGTTGGTGTGAAATCCAAACTGTCCCAAACTAAGACAGGATACTGACTTCTACCTTTATTTTTCAAAATAAAAAAGGAATACAGCACCTAGTGGCTGGCATGGGGAATGTTAATTGTAAAATGTTGCATCTGTGTAGGAAATGATTGGCTACTGGTTTACAAGGCTTGCAGGCTTTGAATATATTTGATTCTGTTTTGGCCTGTTCTTGTCTGTGAGGCCATGTGCATCTTGAGTCAAAGCTGGTCTCTCTGTAAGGCTATGTGCATCTTGAGTCAAAGCTGATCTGACATGGATATGGTACAGAAGCTATTTTCGAAGTTTGGCTAATCTGCCAGATAAAGATGTGGGCAACTAAGAGAGTTTGTCAGTTTACGTACTGTATGAATGAGTCTGTGCTGTGCATTATCATTATCAAGTTGTTTGGATCTCTTAGACATCTAATTGTGTATGGTCCTGTTTACAGTTCCAGTTTTGGTAGTTGTACTACTGGGTGGTAACTAAGTAGTCCAGACATTGCAAGTTCTGACACATAGGGCTTCATTCATCTCGTCCCCTTTATCAGTTGACTGCTCATTGTATGGTCTTGTTTTAGTATCATACCAAGATGGATGGTGAACCCCAGAAAGGTAGCCCCACACCCATGACCCATGCTAATGTATCTGTGCAGACCTTTATTTTGGGTTTGTAGGCTACTTCTGGGGTGCTAATTGTCATGTTTCCAAACTAGCAAACAGGTAGAACAGTGAACTTCACAATTCAGACAATTTTCTGTATCATTTAGATTAGCAACATGGTCACCAGTCACTGCTTCATATGTTATTACTAGCATAAGGAGACTGGAACTGTGCAGCAAGCATGCCTGCTTGGCGCGATTTGAAATAAAATTGACTTGCGCAATAGTGCAAAAAAGACTCCTATCCAGAGTCAGCTTGTCTGTACATTGCTAACCAGGACAGCCTCCAGGAACTGGGTTCTCATAAATGTAACTGAATATACATCAGCAAAGTGTGAATACTGCCACAACCACCATTGCAGTGTGAGTTTTTTTCTTTCTGGAAACAGCGGTCCAAGCTTATTCCACGGTCAGGGAAAAATTAGTGCAGAGTGACTTGCGTGCGAGGGAACCTTCTGGCAAGCAGTCCACCTTGCCCCTAGGAATGCCTGCCACTGCTGACACCAAGAGAGGGCTAACATATGGTGTCAGCCTCAGCATGAAAGCAAAGCTGTAGCTAAGAGAACCTAATATCCAGAGGTGGGGATTGCAGAAATGTAAAGCACAGAAGATAAGAAAGGTTTCCACCTTTGTACTGCACTGTCAGTTATGGGTATTACCCCTAGTGCCACACCTTGTGTGGGGTGATTTCCTACAATCTTGCAGTCTTCTGGTCCCAGAAGTAAGTGTGCTGACTACAGTACTACTGACACAAAACTGTCAGTATACGCAGCAACAGTTAAGATAATTCATGTCCACTAGAGTTTGTACTTTTTTCTGTGCATGGTTCTGTGCCTTTGACCCGTAGTCCGGTAGCAATCTCCCTTGCTTTGCCATCGACCTTCTCATGGACTTCCTGGTTATCCACTACTTACCCAGCACCACACGGGGTAGTGGTGGTGGTGGTCTGTCGTACTGGTTGTGCATGGGCATGCAGTTGGTGCTGGATAGGACTGGGGCATTTTAACATACTAACATACTAAAATGCCAGCATAGGAGGCCTAATGGTCTTTCATGTCTGCTCGGTGGTCAGCATCCATACTGGGCACCGACTTTGCTATCCCCTCACCCCCTTGGGGTTCTCTTCCCAGTCCAAGACGTTCCCCTTGTGTTGGACTTCATCAGCTTCACTCTCCCCATACCTGTCCCAACCCCTCTTAAACCCTTCCACAGACTCTGCCTCCACTAATCCCTTGGGCAGTGAATTCCATGGTTCCACCACCCTCTCAGTGAAGTAACACCTTCTCGCCCCCTGAGTCCCCCCTCTAGCTAATGAAATGCCTGAGTCTGACTTGTACAATAAAATAGAGACCCTGTTCACCCCATGCTAAAAATCTACTAAAACCTTTTTAAAATTTTTTATTGTTTTTAATTTTGTATAACATCGAGCCATTGTATAATTGCAATAAGGCACTCCAAGGTGTGTTACTGTGTAATTACGTCACTCCTGGGGTAGTGGAAGCACTCTGCTTTGCCTCATGTTTCAGTCTACCCCAGGAGTGATGTTATTATACGATAACACACGCCTTGTCATGCCTCATTGCTTAATTATGGTGCAGCTGAACAAATTGTGCCAGGGTTTACTTTGTTCTAGAATGACCTTGTTTGACTTCTTGATTTGTTGCAGGGACCAGTGAGATCTGAAGTAAACTGCACAGAAGAGTGACTGAGCTAAGAGGTGACACAAATCTTTTTTTGGTCCTGTGTTCACTGCTTTGTTGGGAAGAATGATAATGTTCTGTAATGTGCAGTATGGTGTAGGGACTAGAGTAGCCCACCCAGCTCTTGAAATGTTAAATGTTAAAATGTTACCTATTGCTGCCTATCAATTGATATAGATCAGACAGATAACACTTGTTGCTGTTGAAGTTATGGGGACTGAATGGAGACAAATGTGATTTTAATGCCAAGTTCAGGTGCTGCTAAGCAGTTGGTTGTTGTAGCCTAGGCATGAAGCAGAGGTAACAGAGCAGGACAGATTAATACCAGCACAATATAGCTTGCAGGTCAAGTGAGAGAGGTGTCTTTTGTGTGTCTATATAAACAGGGAGAAAGGTGTGTAAGTAGAGCAGAAAACTGCATAGAATAGTTTTTTGTACCCCTTCACTTTATTTTTGCATTGCAATCTTCTATCCCTAAGGCAAAGGCCACACCTGCATTCATCTGCACTATTGGCCTCACATTGGCAGGCTTCAGTTCACTCCATTTTCTCTTGGAAAATGTAAAATCATAACTACTGAATGCTCTCTATTAGTTACTTATTTATGGGTAGGTTTCCTAAGGGGCTTGGTGTCTGAATTAGATTAACAGTGCAGAACTAATCTATGATCAGGTGTTATTTTCTAGTGTGTGTCTTGAAAATTCAAAATTGTACCTACTATTGTATACTCCATTTTCTTGTGGCATGTGTACCAGTGTCTGAGTTGTGAGCAACTCATGTATGTTGTGGATATAGGAGATGGCAATGGTGCCTGGAGCAGTATCGTTTGTTAAAGTGATTGGAAAAAGAAAGGGGGCACAGCAGCAGAGCAAAAGAGATGTGGCTTTCACATTGTGGATTCTGTTTAAATGTGACTAACCAACCTATGGACTCGGGGTTTCATTGCAGAAGAATAAAAGTTTGCTAATGTGTGTCAGTGCAGATAAATGCAAGTATTTAATGCAAGTATTGCCTTAATAGCCAGGAGATTGCCAAACAGATTCTCAGAATAAAAACACTGAAAGAAAACTGGCCATTCCTCAGATTTACTTTATGGTTTTCAGGTTCATGACAGATCCCCTGTGTTGCAATCTGTCATGAAACTGAAAAAAACTGTATCAGTAATAAGTTACAATTTCTTGGAGTGTTTTTTTCATACTGCTTGTGTGTTTGGCCTTTTGCCGTATGGGTGCCCCCTCTTCATTCTGCAGAGAGAGTCGCAATAGGTGGCATGATTTGGTGTAATATGAAAATATGGACTGTAAGGACACACAAAGAAAGGTGACACAGTTTCTTTTAATAAAACTTTTTATTATTGCTATTATAATAATGGGTGGGAGGGGTAACTGTAGCAACTTCTTTATGGCACGAGGTATCTTTCCTGAATGTTGATCTTGCAGACCACAAACTAATCTTGTCTTGTGGAGAGACCTATAAGAGATTGTAGAGATCAATGATGAAGTTTTGATTTGGTACATCACCTGGTACAACTTGAGTGTATAGAGAATCTGGCTGAGCAAAGGTGTAGAACCAGTTTTTTCACCAAGAGGGTTCTGATTTGCACAGACCTCATGAAGTAAACTGGAGAGGCTTTGGGAATCTGAACCCCTCTGAGTGAATGCACTGGGTTCTACACCTTTGCTCAGCCAGTATTTGGTTATAATGTATGTTGGAATATTGTAAAAACAAAATAGCAGTGTGCTTGGTGGTTCATTCAGAAATGTGAATCTCACCAAGCACAGTTGTATGTACCCATTGATAGCTTAGTCTTACTGGGTAATGACTAGTATTTGGGCAATATTCATGCCAGAATCAGACAACATAAGTTAATTTCTGCATGGCTGTTAATGTAATAGTAGCCACTGGCTTTTATACTGTTTACTCAGTATCTTGATTTGTATCATACTGGAGTGAAACTATAAAATGGTAGGGTCAGTTGCCCAGCATCTGAGTTTGAAGAGAGAAGCATATGTTTTTTCAGGTTAAATTGTATATGTTTGCTCTTTAGTGTGTCTTTATGTTGTTGAATCTGTAATCAGTTACCATTTATGATGTGCTGGAATGTTAATATTAAGCAATACTTAAGGCATGTAACACTTGGCACATGTAGGGCCTCACCAAACTGAAATCAAATGCTGCCTGGGAAACAGACTGAGCACAAAATTACTGTAGCTATTTTTATTTTCTGCTTAGTGTAAAACTGCATTATTAGCAGTCAGTTGCCTAGCATCGGAGTAAGTCTGGAGCCCACTGTGTAGTGAAGGATTTGTTTACCGAATTTTTTTTTCTTAAGCATGTACCCTTCTTCAGTTCCTGTATTTCCTAGGCTTTGTACTGTTCAGCTGGGATGTAAAAAGAACAATACCGTAGACAAATTTAACTTGGCAAGTAAACTGAATCTGATGCTGGGCATCCAGTGTATATGATTACATTCATACCAATGTACAGTAAATGGGTAAAATGGTATGGTCACTCGCCCAGCAGCACAGATTATAAATACTCTTTTCACAATTCACCACACAAAGGCTCTTTCAGGCAAAAGTTCTTCAGGAACACAATATTTTAGTGAAGATGTTCAACTGTAGCACAACTAAACACATTTAGAATACTGGGCAAGAAAGAAATGTAAGAGCATACACAACGCATAAAGTGGCTTTCTTTCTTTCAATAAGAAAATTGTAAGAATCGCTAGTTAATAAAATGTTTTGGTCTGTGTAGTGGTCTCTACAGCTGTATGTCATAAGCCCCAACAAAATGTGTGTCCAAATGCTGTTGCATTATGGATTTAACTTCTGTTGTGAGGTACCCGATCTTGTATTATTTCCACTAACATGACTGTCAGTTAAAACTTTGTGCAACTCTGTTGCATATGATCCCACGGGCTGTCAAGTGAGGTGTGTTTTGTTTTGTTTTTCAATTGAGGGGTGGCAGCTGTGACAGGTAAGCAGCGTGGTTACTCTGGACAGGTGCAAGCAATATTAACACTGCAAGTTACTGAAAGCAACAGTCACAATGTTTGATTCATGGGCAGAGGCAGAAGGATCAGTGACTTTCAGGCAACTGCTAGATAGTCAGATTTAAGATTTCTTGACTGCACCAAATGCTGCATTAAGGTAAGGTATCTGACCATATTTAACTTGCCTCATCATGCCCCTCCATTCCCTTATTCATTTATCCTACTTCCATATTGTCCCCTCTTCCACTTATAGTGCAGGGGTTAAACTGTTGTTACTGTTTACATAATGGAAGCAGGGAAAGGAAAACAACCATCTGAGCACAGGTGCGAAAAGCAAAATAGGCCAGAATGGAGGAAATTGTAAAAATATCCAAGCTGATGCAGTCCTTCCTCACTCAGCCTTCATCTAGCTCTGGGTAAGAAATCCCACCATAAAATACAGAGTAAACAGAATTTTCATGGGCAAACAGTTTAGCTAACTGCAGACCTTTGTGTTTGCAGGGTCCACAACTGATTCACAGCCTGGCAATGGTGTGGAGGAGACTTGCACATCCAATAACCTTGCATGGGTGATTGCACAAGAACAGGTTGCTGGTGAAGACACAGCCTCACAGGGTGTTCTCCAGGAAGCTGATGACAACTCCCAGTTAGTAGGGACCATGGAAGATCTTCAGGAAGCTTGTGTCGACTCCCAGTTACTGGAGATGGTGGAAGAAGCAAGCAGACAAGAAGGTGGGGTGGAGCAACAGTGGGGAGACATCAAAACTGTCATCACAGAGGCAACAAGTCTTTGTGTGAAGCAAATAAACAAATCAAAATGAAAGAAAAAACACTATGGTTCTCAAAAGAATTGGCTGGGAAGGTAAAGGAGAAAAAGATATAATTCAGGAAGTATAAGGAAACACAGAAGAAGCAGGACAGAGAACTGTACCAGTTAAAGCAAAGGAAGCAAGGAAGGCAGTCAGAATAGCAAAGGCCCAAACCAAGGAAAAGATAGCCAGCTCAGTTAAGAAGGGGGATACAACTTTTTATAGGTACATTAGGGAGCAAAGAAAGACTAAGGCAGGGATACTCAGGCTGAATAAAGAGGAAGGTGGTTGGGCAGAGAGCGACAGTGAAAAAGCAGGGATACTGAACGAATACTTCTGCTCAGTATTCACAATGGAAAAGCAGGGGGAGATACCTAATCCAGTCAATAGAAGCACTCTGGATGGGGGGTTGATATTATTCCTTTCACAGAAGAAAGGGTTCTGAAAGAACTCTTAAAACTGAAGGTGGATAAAGCAATGGGGCCTGATGGGATTCACCCCAGAATTCTAAAAGAACTAAGGGAAGAACTAGTGACACCACTGACTACCCTTTATAACAAATCATGGGAGGATGGTGTGTACGTGAGGACTGAAAGAAGGCTGATGTGATTCCCCTTCACAAAAGTGGGAGCAACACAGAGGCAGGAAACTACAGACCTGTCAGTTTGACCTCAGTGGTAGGGAAAATGATGGAATCACTTCTGAAGGAAAGAATTGCTGAGTACCTAGAGGCCAGTGGGGCACAGGACCCAAGGCAGCATAGAGTCACAGCGGGAAGGTCATGTCAGACAAATCTAATTGATTCATTTGACTGGGTGACCAAAGTAGTAGACCAGGGAGGAGCTGTCTACATGGCCTACCTAGACTTTAGCAAGGCATTTGACGCAGTCCTCCACAAAAGATTAGTAAACAAATTAGCCAGCCTGGAAGTGGGTCCCAGGGTGGTAGCCTGAGTAGAACACTGGCTGGACAACAGGACACAGTGGGTAATAGTAAATAGAGTCCACAGTGAAGAAAGGAGGGTTACTAGTGGGGTACTGCAGTGTTCAGTACTGGGGCCGGTCCTTTTTAATGTCTTTATAAGTGACATTGCAGAGGGACTGGAAGGGAAAGCATGTTGTGTTGCAGATAACATAAAGATCCACAACAGGGTTGATATGCAAGGTGGGGTGGAAAGGATGAAAAGGGACTTGGCAAGGTTGGAGGAATGGTCAAATGTATGGCAGCTTAGATTCAATGCAAAGAAGTGAAAAGTAATGCACCTGGAAAACCAAAACCCAGGGTAAGAGTACACAATGGGGGGTGAGATACTGACATCAACAAAAATGGAAAGGGACCTGGGGGTAGTCATATCAGATGACCTAAAGGTGTGCCAGCAATGTGAGAAGGCAATAAGGAGGGCTGGTTGCATACTGGGATGCATTGGGAGAGGCATCACCAGTAGAAAACTGGAAGTTGTTGGTCCTCTGTACAGACAGTTGATAAGACCACATCAGGAGTACTGTGTACACTTCTGGAGACCTCTTCTCTGCAAAGACATAGACAGGGTGGAGGCTGTCCAGAGGAGGGCAACCAAAATCATGCAGGGTCTGCACCAGAAGACATATGAAGAAAGACTAAAGGAGTTTAAAATGTATAGCCTCAAGGAAAGGAGGGAGAGGGGGGACATGATAGAAATGTTCAAATACCTGAAGGGAATCAACAAAGTCCAAGAGGGTAGCATCTTTCAGAAAAAGAGATGTGCAAGAACAAGGGGGCACAATTTGAAGATAGAGGGGGGACAGCTCAGAGGTAATGTCAGGAAGTATTTCTTCACAGAGAGGGTTGTGGATGCATAGAACTATCTTCCTGAGGAGGTTATGGAGTCAAAAACAGTGGGGGAATTCAAGAATGCATGAGGCAGACATAAGGCAGTTCTAGTAAGGGTAGGAGGAAGTAGGCTGTTAGTAAACTAGGATCTGTACCCTATCCATTAGGTAGGGAAATGGGCAGACTAGGTGGGCCAAGCAGTCCTTATCTGCCATCAAATTCTATGTTTCTATGTTACTGTGGAAGCAGTCAAGATTCCAAGCATTTCCCAGGAACCAGATGTGCATCTGCCAAATACTGAGGACATCGGCTGTATTAATCGATACCATCTCACAGATGCTCAGAGGAAGGAAATTCTGGAACATCAGTGGCAACTGCCACCAGGATTTCAGTTTCCTGGTCATCTGATGAGTCCAGATGGCCAGACATTTCAATGCTCATGTGTTGCACAACTTCAAATTTACAAGGTATTCAAAGGTATTGGATGGCGTGTTCTGTGGTTCTTGATTCATGTTCAACAGTTCCAGTACTAGCACCATTCTGGTATCTGCACCAATGATGGACTGGTCGAATACAAAGAAGACTCTGGAGAGGCATAGCAAGTCTAAGGACCATGGAAATGCTGTCATGAGAGCAGATGTGTTTCTCTCCGTTAGTGCTGGGAAGATAAAAACAGCAAGCCAATCTCTGGTGGAGTGCAACAACAAGGTGACAGAGAATACTCTTCATTTTCTACACAGAATCATCAGTATAATTCTCTATTGTGGGAGACACAACATTGCTCTTCAGGCTAAGTACAATGATACTGGAAATTTCCATGGCTTGTTGCAATACACCGAAGAAATGGATACCAGTCTGCAAGAACACCTACAAGCAGCTCCAAGGAATGCACTGTACACATCCCCACAAATTCAGAATGAACTAATTCAGTTGATGGGTTGGTAAATACAGTGACAAATACTATACAATGTAAGGGAGTCAAAATGGTTCAGCTTGATAGCAGATGGAACAACAGATGTGTCTACCAAGGAGCAGATTTCTTTATCAGTTCACTATGTACATCGGGACCTTTCTGGCACAACTGAACTTCATGAAGATTTTGTTGCATTTACTGAAGGTATGGATACAACTGGCCACAGCTTAGCAGAACTGTTCTTGTGTCATTTAAAGGCTTGGGGTATCAACATAAAAGTAATACGCGGACAAGGGTATGACAAGAGGAGTAACATGAGTAGAAAATTCAATGGTGTGCATGCACACATCACAGCAGTTGCCCCCGAAGCAGTGTATACAGTTTGCAGGGCTCATGGCCTCAACACAGCTATTGTGCATTTATATTCCTTGCGACAAGTGTCCAATATGTTCAATATCACAAAAAAGATTATCTCGACATTCAAGTCATCCTCTAAGTGCAGTAACATCTTTCAGGCAGAACTCAAAGAATTCAACAACTTGCCATCCGACTACAATGATGAGCCAGCAGATCGGATGTACACTGTTCCTGCAGCTGGAAACACCAGGTGGATGAGTCAGGCAGATTCTCTTTCAAGGTTGAAAGCAAAATTTTTGGTAGTAGCAAGTACGCTTGAGAAAATAGCAGACTTTGACAGTGAAGCAAGCAGATTGCTGCTGTGCATCCAGCGATTTGACTTTCTCATGACTCTTCTTTCAGTTGAATATGTTTTGTTCCAAATGAAACCCTTTCATCTACATCTGCAGCCTGTCAATACTAACCTCCTGCAAGCAACACAAGAGGCCTCCAACCATGTACAAGTATTAAAGAAAATGTGGGACAGGTCAGAAAGCCACATTGCAGAACTGTATCAGAGTATTCTGACTCTAGAGGAGGCTGCATTCATTCAGGAGGAGGGACCTCACATATGTGGTAGGCAAACGTAGAGAAGCAACATCAGTGCTGCAAGCCCTCAAGACTACTTAGGAGTCAACATTTTCATTCCTTTTCTAGACCATGTCATTTCAGAACTACAGGATAAACTTATAGGGTGCTGGCCATGGTACCTTGGGCAGTATCTTCTACCACGCAAACTGCATTTGCTATAGGAGGACAAAATAGCAGCAGTGTACAGTGCCTACAAGACTTACCTGGGCAGCCTGGAGGAGGTTAAAGTGGAGCTGGAAGGATGGAAAGAAAAAGGGGTTGGTGTTCCTGTGGCAGATCTTCCAGAGACTATTCTCATGACATTACAGGATGTAAATTCAGATCTCTACCCAAATGTTAAGGCTATTTTATCAGTCTTGGCAACAATACCAGTCAGCATGGCAAGTGCAGAGAGATCCTTCAGTGCCTTGAGGAGGCTGAAGACCTAGCTCAGAAACAGCATGGGGGAACAATGCCTGACAGGACTGGCTCTTTTACATATACACAGAGACATGGAAATTGATGTGGAACAGGTGCTCAGAGACATCGACCCATGCCAGGACAGACACTACTCAAATAAGCCAATGAGATGACTTGGAACACTTATTTGGTGCGAATGCTTTTGGTTAAGGTAACAAAAACAGTGCATCAACTAGCTTACCCAGACCCTCCATATACTATAGTGCGCTCAATGTTATGGTTAACTGACAAATTGTGTAGTGTTCATGTAACAGAACACTGCTGTGATTATGTGACCACTTGCAGTGGTTGATTTTTTGACACTTTGGGTGTGTGTGCAGAACCTCATGAATGTGTGGTGTGATCAACTGTTGGTGATGGTATACTTACTGTACTTGTAACACTGCTGTGGGTATGTGGCCACTAGCAGTGGTGGGTTTTTGTTTACTTTGGGTGTGAGTGGGCAGAAGCACATGAATGTTTGGCTGTGAGCTCAGCTGTTACATACTGTACTTGTAACACAGCTGTGGGTATGTGGCCACTTGCAGTGGTGGGTTTTGGATACTTTTGGTGTGAGTGGGCAGAAGCATATGAATTAGTGGCTGTGAGCTCAGCTGTTACATACTGTACTTGTAACGCTGCTGTGGGTATGCGGCCACTTGCAGTAGGTGATTGTTTTGGATACTTTGGGTGTGAGTGGGCTTCAGTACATGAATGCGGTTATAAGCTCTGCAACTGTCTTGGGTTTTTCAAGTAGTCAGTTTGGAACCTGAGAAGTTACATACACAATGCTGTGACTGGAATGGGGCTTTTTTGGTATCAATGGTTTAGGTTAATGTAACTGAACAAAAACCAGAACACCAGCCAAAGCACCATCTAGTTTACCATCTAGCTTACCACACCCCTCATATTGTAATGTGGACGGACTCTGCTGTGTGGGTAAGTACTTCTCTGCTGTGGTTGTAAGTAACAGTACTCCATTGTGGGTATGCTTTCAGCAGTAGAATTTGGTATGCATGTTGTGGGGACTGGGTGAGTATAGATCTTGCTTACATCTAAACTGGTAATAGTACTGAACTTTTTGGGTTCTCGGACTTGTGACTTTTGAGTGGCTAGTGTGGGAGCTTGGATTTGGGCCTTTTGTGTGAGTGGATAGTGTAAGATTAAAAGACACTAGTGTGAATGGACTTCTGTGGGACTGGCTACCTTGATGTGGTACAGAGGTTTGTCGCAATGTAACATTGTAACTAAGCCAATCTGGTACAGAGGCTTGTTACAATGCAACATTGTAACTAAAAGCTAGTCTGGTGGCTGGCACTAGTGTGAATAGACCTCTGTGGGACTGGCTACCTTGATGTGGTACAGAGGCTTGTCACAATGCATCATTGTAACTCAGCTAATCTGGTACAGAGGCTTGTCACAATGCAACATTGTAACTAAATGCCAGTCTAGTGATAATACAGTGGCTTGTCGCACTGCTTCATTGTAACTGAAAGGCTGTTTTAGTTACATATTGTTGGTGATTGAAGGGCTTTCTTATAGAGAATGTAACTGTGTGTTTAACTTCCATTTCCATTACTGAATGCCACAGATTTGATGCTGGCATGGGGGAGCACGCATGGATGTACTGGGAAGGTCGGGGGGCACGGGGATTGACATACTGGGGGAGTAGCAGTGGGGAAGCCTGGTGTGCAAATCTGAAATGTCTGGCTACTTGGTGCAGAATGCAGCATCCAGGCTGCTGACAGGGCTATCAAGGACCTGTCATGTGACCTCTGTCCTGTGGTGTCTGCACTGGCTGTCGGTCAGGTGGTGGGTTCTCTTCAAGGTGGGCTTGCTCATCTATAAGGACCTATATGGATCAGGTCCTGGCTACCCATCAGACCTCCTTACTCCTGCCATCCCAGTCCGCTACCTCTGTTCCTCCACCCAGGGTCTCCTGGCGGTTCTGAGGACCAGGCTGAAAACCTCAGGTTATTGTTCATTCGGGGTGGCCGGCCCATTCCTCTTGAACTCTCTTTCAAGATCTTTGAGGGAGGCCCCAATGGTGGAAGCATTCAGGAGGGGCCTAAATACTCACCTTTTTAACTTGCCTATCCTGCTGATATGTCTTAAAACAGCACTTTATAATTTTATGAGTATTCTGCTTGTTATTTATAATTGTAATTTAATTATTTTGTGTATCTTGCTGTTGTCTACTACTGTACGGCACCCAGAGCCCCAGGGATTGGGCACCTAATCAAATAAATTTTACTTACTTACTTACTTGTGTCTTGTATTTTTGCTCCTGGAAAATGTGTTACTGATCTGTTTTCATTGTCATGTGTACAGATACAGTAAATTTATCTGTGTATCTGATAATCAAAGCCCCAATAACAAACACTTATTTGTTTTTTTGTAGCAGATATTTGTGGTGGAGCTGCCAGCCTACTGCTAGATTTATTAACTGCCTCCAAGCTAAATTTTGTTTTTCCAGTATCAAAAATCTGTTAGCGGTACTGACTGAGTGGATTTCAGCCCTCCTGTCCCTTTTGCAGCTGTTTTTTGCCCTTGCAACTGTACTTCAACAATTATCTCCTTCTGCTTCAATTTCACCTTGATTACATTCCCTTGTTCTTTTTCTCGGGTCTATTGCTATACCATTTTCTCCCCATTTATCAGTATCAACTAGCTGTGCTTCACTAGTCAGTGCAGCATTGCTTGTATTACAGCTCTATCGAGAAACATTACAGTTGTGAAGACCATTTCTAAGCTGATGGTTGCTCCTTTGTAGTGCAGTACAGTATGTCCTGTAGTGTATGTCTGTTATTCCTTGAAAACTAGAGTTATATTTCCAAAATGAGTGTTTTGTTTTCATAGACTCAAAAGTAACTTATGCAGTCATGTCAGTCATACCATAGTGACTCTAGGCAGCCATATGATGTCCTGTATAAGAGTTCCCCACCCCTCCAGTGCTTAGATCTTCGGCAGATCTTTTTCTTATAACTTTCTACATTTTTTGTCTAGTTAGGTCTATTTATGCAGTATGCTTGGACACAAATGCCAGAGCTGTAGGAAGACATTTTGGTGTCCTGGGAAAGAGAGTAATTTTGTGCCCCCCCCAAAAAAGAGCTGGGGGTCTGGGGGCCGTGAGGCCCCCAGAAGTTCTGAGGGGTTTACATGCTCTGTGGTGAGTTTTGGGGCTTTTCTTGAAGAAAAAACACACTTTTGTTACATGTCCCCTACTCCTGATTTCAGGGAATACTTCGCGCCCCTGGAATATGAGATGTAGGAGACTGGCTGACTGAAAAGGAAAATGAAGCTCTCTTTTGCTAATCAGGTTCCAACAAATAACATTTACTACTAGCCTATACTTCCCTCTCTTCTCTGATGCCACATTGCCAGCTTACTGCAGAAACTAAAATTACAATAGCCCTGAGCATAAAACGTAGTGTGCGTTGTGAACATAAAACATAGCCTCTATTTTAAAGTGGCAAGATTCACAACAGCTCATGAGCCAAGATCCCATCACCTTCAGAATTTTAATGTATTAAACTCACTTCAACCTGATGATAAAGACCAGTGGGTGTTCAGAAAATTTGTTTTCAGAGAAATCAGAGTTCTACACACACACACACACACACACACACACCCTTTATATGACTCAATAAAACTGTTTTAAACTTTTGTACAATTTCACAGACCTACTGTATGACTTTCACTGTGGACGTCTGTACCTATTTATGCACTCTGCACCATACTAGTACCAGGTCATGCCTGAAAAATCAATCTTTATGTCACCAGTGTACTCAGTCAGATGATCAGTAAAACAAACAGAAGTTTGAACACCTTATTCCAAACTTCTGACCCCATACACAAAACATGAGACTTTCAGACCCTCACAAAAAACAACAGAACTCCCTCCAGAACCAGTTCACAAAGCTTAAAGCAGCAGTGCAGTGTGGGCAAAAAAAAGTGATAACTCCCATCTTTTTTTCTAACATAAATTCCAGCCAGCTTCCACTTTCATAAAATGTTTTAGTTACACCATTTTTTTTATTTTATAAATGTTTTGAGTGTTTTTCACCCCCAAGAAAAAAAGATGGCTAACACATTTGACTTAGGAATAGCATTGAGGCCTGGTAAGTGTTTAAGATCAAGAAAATAGATAAAACACATGGGCCCGGATATTCAAACTGCGCCATTCTGAGGCGTAAGCCCTTGCTCTGCGCAAAATAGTTGCGCAGGGGTGTGGCCGGGGCGATATTCAAAGGAGTTGCGCTATTGAGCAACTCCTTTGAATATCACCCCCCAGCCACAGCCACTGTGCATGGCACAGTGGAACTTGTGCCACCGCAAGTTGTCAGAGTGGAGCATTCAACTTGCGGTGGCGCAAGTACCATTGCGCCATGTGCAAAATCATGATATTCAAAAGGTGACATGCAAATGGGGCCATAATTCATGCAAGGCGCAGGGGGGCCATTTGCATCTGATTATGGCCCCATTTGCATGCCATTAACATGTAGGTGTGCCGGATCCCGAGGACTTGCGCCTGGCCGCCCTGCCAGGCAGCAGCCGTCGGGACCGATGCACCTGCAGCCGATTGCGGGCAGAATGAAAAGAACCCCCGCCCAAACATCTCCCTAATGCCCGATCGCGGCAGAATGTGAAAAGAACCCCCAAAACATCTCCCTAATGCCCGATCATGGGCAGAACGTGAAAAGAACACCCCAAAATCTCCCTAATGCCCGATCATGGGCAGAATGTAAAAGAACCCCCCAGTGCCCGATCGTGGGCAGAATGTAATCAGGAACCCCCAACCCGAATATCTCCCTGGTGGTCCAGTGGACCGTAATGCCTGATCTGGGCAGATGTATATTGACAACCCCAAACATCTCCCTGGTGTCTAGTGTCCCCCACCCACCCACCCATGAAGCCCCACCACCACTCCCCCGGCAGCGAGGCGGGCAGCATCCACCGCCTGCCTGCCCACTGACTTTACTCGCGGTAGGGCTGCCGCCCATTAGGTGCAAAGCTAGAGCCAATGGGCATAGCATCCCTACATACATGACAGTCCAGATTTGTGAATGAATGTCATTCACAAATCTGGACTGTCAGTGTATGCATGGACTGCACGCTATTGGCTCTAGCTCTGCACCAATGGGCGTGCAGCCTCACCGACAGTCAGTCGGCAGGGTGGCAGGTGGGTGATACCACCCGCCAGCTGCTGGGGAGCGGGTGGTGGGGCTTCGTGGGTGGGTGGGGTGGGGGACACTAGACACCAGGGAGATGTTTGGGGGTTGTCAATATACATTCTGCCCGCGATCGGGCATTACGGTCCACTGGACCACCAGGGAGATATTCGGGTTGGGGGTTCCTATTACATTCTGCCCGTGATCGGGCACTGGGGGTTCTTTTACATTCTGCCCTAAGTCGGGCATTAGGGAGATGTTTGGGGGGTTCTTTTCACATTCTGCCCGCTATCGGGCATTAGGGGAGATGTTTGGGTGGGGCCATACTGATGCCAGAATCGGGCTGGTGGGGGGCACAGGGACTGAGTTGGGGGCCAGCCATGGGTGGCAGCTGCTGTGTTGCACCCTGCAATACAGCAGCTCACCTGTGGGTGGCCTCAACTTAAGCCTTTTTTTTTGGCTCAAAGTTGTGCAGGCGCAGGTTGGGGGTTGCGCCTGCACAACTCTGCACAGCCCGACTGAATATCGGGCTGTGCAGTTTATGCATGGTTCCTCCCCCTCCTGTTAAGCATGCATTCATTTGCATTGTGCTGTTGCTCAGACTGTTGTCAGTGGTGCAACTGCCTCCTGCTGAATATCGAAGAATGGTGCAATGTAGGACTTGAGCATCATGGCATCTGTTCTTGTGGCATAACGCCCCAGAATATCCGGGCCTTGGTGTGAAACCTAGGCGGTACCTAGAAAAGTAAACTTGGCAGGTATGCTAATATTTTTTTAACTGTAGCCGCCGGAATCTAGCATTTTGGAAAAAAAATGTTGTTGCACTGCTGCTGTAAGCCCTGCACCTCCCTAACTACAGCGCAGGCACTCTGCATCCAAATCTTTTGGAAAATCATCAAGCACAAAGTGCAAAATTCAAGAATCAGTGTACATTTATTTGTTGTAGCCATAAATACCTTTTGATTTCTTGGAAATTGTATTGTTCTCGAACAAGAAGAAGGACTCAAATAAAGCTTCCAGGGAGCAAGTGGTGGGCATCACAGAGCTGAACCAGCCAAGCTTCCAAGTCCCTAACCCCACCTGGTGTGCTCTCGAGTCACCCGACCCACTCAATCCTCCACCTGACCCTTCTGGAGCAACACTGCACCGCTATTCCACTGCTCAGCCTGCTGGCCTTCCCTGCAACTTACTTTTACTTGCTGCCTGGTGGTGTGGTGTGGTGTGTGACTGGCCGACTCCCGACATGATCCTGGACTCCCTCTCTAAGCCGACTCCTGCCACACTGGTTTTGGCACTTGATGGCTGCTCTCCCTCTCTGGCTAAGCTGCTCCTCTCTTCTGGGCTGGCTGGGTGCCTGGACCACCACCTCTCCTGACTCCTTCGACTTCTAGGCCGTCCTGACTCCCACCACATGCACGACATGGTGGAAGGACCTCCTCACTACAGAATCGACCAGACAGCAGACGCACATGTACCACGCCTAATAAGCCCTCCCCCCCCGGACAATCACAGTGTGGCAAGTCGAAAGCCACTTGCCAACCAGTTAAATTAGATTTTCTTTGAGAGAAAACCAAGAGGACAAAAGCGCCATTGGCGCCAAATTAATTTTAAATAATGTCAGTGCCACCAGCCAATTAAACAGCAGCTGGGAGGGTGAGGCAGGGTCACAGTCTTCAGAAGGCACACGCACAGAGAAACCAAACAACCAGGGGAAAAAAAGAAAAAATAATGCAGCATGTGGCAAAATATTGTTGGGGCTCAGCCCAGATCAAGAAATTAAAAAAAAAAAATAAGCTTACTAGATGAAAATTGCGCCCCTCGGAGGCTTGCGCCCGGTGCGGGGGCACCACCTGCCCAACCTTTCCTACGGTACTGACAAATGCAATGTCATATCTCCACATATGCATGATAAATTTAGAACCCAGAATTTATCACACATATGTTGGATAAACACTACCTGTCAATCATCCCTCCTCAAAAAATCACCATCATATTGCATGAACAGGACATATAAATGGGATCTGTGTGATACATTATTTATGTATGCTAGAGCAGTTTGACCTTGGGCACATCACCTGCAGCCTTTGCCACTTGTGAGCTTAACAGAAGTCAAACTGCTCTTGTATACATAAATAATATATCAAACAAGTTCCCATTGCATACCCCTATGTATCCCTTGGTCCCTTTGAGATTATATACTATGGCCCAGATATTCAAACTGTGCCCAAAAGTGCGCAACAGCAGGAGCAAGTGCAAGTCCACTGCGCCCATGCGCAAGAAGTGTGATATTCAAAAACTGTGCAGGTCAAGATGCGCCTGCTGCACATGACTGAATATTGCACCACCTGTGCCATAGCGTAACCAGGGATGTGCAGTTGCGCATTTCAGATGCACCATAGCACAACAAGGGATGCTCAGTGGAGCAGTCCAGATGTGCCATAGTGCAACCAGGGACCCCTGTGGAGCAGGGCAGCAATGCAACAGTACAACCAGGGATGCGCAGGGACAGGATGCAGGGGCCCACCACCCATGCCACAGATGGGCAGAGGAGCACACAGCAGAACAGACATCACCCCCCACACCAACTGGGGGGAGAGTAGGAATAAACACCGGCCCATGGTTACCAGCAACCAAACCACAGCCAGGGCATGGTGCCCCAGCACACCCCCTGGCAAACTGTGACCAGCACGCAAGGAGGGCCGACCACCCTGTGCCACACCATCCCACCAATGCAGAGCACACCCTGCACTATGATCCCCATACACCCTTCCCAGGATTAGCGACCAACAGTGCAGGACACCCCATGCATGCCACCACCCCCACTGTGATAATGCAGCCCTGTGCACCACAGAGCCATGCAAGGCAGCCCCACCATGTGCACCCTGCAGTGGGCGGCAGCAGACAGCGATGCAACAACAGCATACACAGTGCCACCCTGCACGTCCCCCCCAGTTACAGCTGAGAGACTGACCATTCATCGCCACACGAGGTATCCCACATGCAACAGAGCATGCCCCAGACCCCACCACCGGTGGTACAGCACCCTGCACACCCTCCCAAGTACACATCCCGTCCCAGCACTGGCCACAACAGCCAGCACAGACACACACTGTTGCATGGAAGCATGTGCAACACAGGATGCAACACAATGCATGGACAAACACCCACCCATACCCAAGGGCACACCAACACAGGGACACAGTAGCAGGTCAACCAAGCCACTAGCATGTGGCCATGGCAGCCGTGTACACACATCCAGCACCCCTACATGGCACAGGTTTGCCAGCCACCCTGCACAGGCACCATGAAGCTGTATGCCACCAGCATGCAGCCAAAGCACAAGTGACAGACACTGGAGCACCTCCCCTGCAACAGACACAAGTGACAGCATAGAGGGGGGACAACAACAGCGGAGGCCACAGTGCCACCAGAGGCAGACATGCACCATACTGGTGATGGGAGGCAACCTGGCATTGTGCTGGGTACAGTGGTTGTCTAGCATGGACAGCCACCACTGACATGCCAGCAGACCTTGCATACCACAGACATGCAAGGGTGTCAGCTGTACAGGCCATGGACGGTCTGACAGGGGTGCCATGCACACAGTGTATGCACCATGGACTACTGCACACAGGCATCCAGTGTACAGAGAACAACACACAAACCACATACAGTGACTGATCCCCCTGCCCACACCAAAGGCAGTTTCCTTCCGGACACACACACATGCCCATGCGTGCACCACCCCTGACGCCATGCACATCACTGCAGCTGAGCACCTGTAGCCAGCTGCAAATCAGAGACCACCACAGTTGTCATAACAAAACAAATGTATTAAAAAGAGGTAAGCTATTGTAAAACTATTTACAAATATTTACAATGGGGGAAGGGCCACATACCAGGTGGGGGTGGGTAAGGGGCAGGGGTGAATATATAGGAGAGGGAAGAAGGGGTGTGAGGGTGGGTCCAGGGGGGTAATGTGTTTCCAGGGGCATGGATGGCCTATCGTCTGCCCTGCTTGTCATCCATGTGGCGCCGACGTGTCCTCCGCCTCCTGACCCCGTGCCGGTCCATTCTCTGGAGGAGCTCCAGGGATGCCCTCGCCAACTGCAACAACTCCTGCAGTCCCCTCTCTATGGCCAGAAGTCACCATCCACCTAGGACAAGGAAGCAGAGTCAATATGTGAGACTGTCCAGCCCCCTGCAGCCCACCCATTGTGCATGGCATACAGCCCTGTGCCATGCCCCTGTGATGGTGTGCGACCACCCACAGTGACCGCGTCCACAAGACCTGCCTACCCAGGCACCCACAGCCATGCAGACCACTGCACACACCCACCGCCCATGTCCCGCACAGCACCACCATGGCGGTACAGTGACTTGGCTATGCGGTGTGAAGGCAGTGGCACAGCCATATACCCAGTGCATGCATGGAACACCATTGACACACTTCCAGACATGCAGTGCAATTGGACAGTGCTGACTGTAACAAGTTGCGTGCATGGCAGTGGTGTCAATGGATGGTGGCCATGCCCCTCTGCCCGCCCTGTTACACAGCATGCAATAGTAATCATGGATGTAAGGCACTCACCATCATCAGGCTGGTCCCTGCACCTCAGCGGACCTTCATCCCTCCCAGCCTGCTGGTCCTCCTGGTGGCACCTCCTCTCTCTCACCCACCTGCACTCCTCTGGGCCTAAGGTGCAAACATGGAGAGAGAAACATCAGTACAATCTGGTAGCAAAGTCCCCCCATCCCCATGTGTGTGCAGTCCCACACAGCCATACCCATCCACCCCATCCCAATACCACCACCAAGGGCAACACTGGACAGCCCCCCCATGTGCCATACACATGCAACTGTGATACCCGTATGGATGTTAACAGTGTATGGATGGGGCACCTACCTGGCCGTGGCACCATGCCCCTCCTGGCACGTCTCCGCAGGCAGGCAAGCATGTCCGGGTCCCTGTGCCAGAGGTCCCCATACCTGTGGTAACACTGCTTGGCCATGTGCCCGATTCCCGTGGCCTCCTCTAGTGCAACTGCCACCTCCTCCCACACTGCACTCCTGGCCCTGTCCAGGGGTGCATCACCACATAGTGCCCCAGCATGGGGCTCTACAATGGCCACCAAATTGGCCAATTCAACCTGGCTCCACATAGCAGCCCTTCTCTGTGCCATCTCAACAGATAGTTGGAGTCAAAATGGCGCTCGGCAGTACGGTCTGCCATGAGCAGATGCTGCACGGTACAGCATTGCCATTCCCTATCGCGCTGTCACCGAACAGTGCGATAGTGGTGCATCCATGCAGACTCATGGTGCCTAGGGGGCAAAGGTCAGGCACAGGATCAAGGGTCTCTCGCGCATGGACAGCCACAGCACAATTGGAACCCAATGTGTGTAGCGCGATTGGGTGCCTGTGTGCCACCTCCTGTAGTGGCCTACCGTGCTGTGGCCCCAGTGTGCCTATGGTGCCCCAGTGCCACCGTGCCATATATGTGAACAGCGCAGTAGCACTACTGGCACAATGGTGGCCATGCCCTGCATTGCCTCCCACACACAGCACATCAGCAGCGCGGCAAGTGTCTGCATCATCATCCCGGGTATGCGCAGTTCGGTGTGTACTGTGCATGTCACATAACTGCGCCCTTGCCTGAGCATGTTCAACACAATTGCGCAAAGCGCAATAGCGCGATATTCAGCCGGCATATGCAAATCAGCTAATCAGCCATTCAATGGCACAGACTCTGCATTTGCATCCACTTAAAAATGAACCTCACCTCATTTGCATGCGTTGCGCTATAAAAATGCCACATTGGGCTGCACTGGCCATAGTCGGTTACTGCAGTCTATTGTGGTGAGTTGCATGCTGTTTGGGAATGTGGACTGTGGTGTGTGGGACATGCATGGGACTGCACAGTCACAGGTAACACCTGTCATTCTCACAGGATGAATAATGACCGATCGTGAGGTGGAGGAAGAGGAACAGAGACGTGGGTGGAAGAGGAGGAACTAACTTCACCAAAGCAGAAACAGATGCCCTGTTTGAGGCCTACCTCAACCAGGAACTGCTGCTCAAGCGGATGCCAGGGAACACCACAGGCCCATGCTGCTGCATGGGAAGAGGTGGCTTTGCCATCAACCTGCATGGCAGCCACCAGCAGTCTGTGCAGGAGTGCAAAAAGAAGATGGGCACGGACAGGTGGAGGATTAAGGAGAAGGTGGCTGCCATCAGGGCAGCATGGTCTGTGACCGGTGGGAGACAGCCGGACGTGCAACACCTGACCCCACAAGAAGAGCAGGTTGCTGGCAGCATGCAGTGTTGTGCCATCGAGGGTGTTCCAGGTGGTGGATTCCAGATGGGTGGTAGCCCGTCACTGCATGGTAGGTCCTGGTCTGTCAATGGGGGGGGACAGGGTAGGGCAGATACATTAATGCTACTATTTTTCCCTTATAGCTCCTGAGCATCTACATGGGTCAGCGGTGGTGGGCTTGTCCACTGAGGGTGGTAGCATGGAGACATAGGATGGCCCGTCCACCTTCACAGGCATATGAGGGTCAGGGCAACAGTGGGCCCGCCTGGACGTCTGGACTGATGTCGGTGAAGCAGGTGCGGAGGAGGCCCTGTCCGTGTCCCAGCATGCCGGCGTCCATGGACGCCGGCATGCTGAGACTCGGGCTGGTGCCGGATCCGTCACTTATGATGATGGAGCTAACTTCATGGGCAGTGATACATGTGAGCCACAGGATGGCCACACATCAGGTGACATCATGGGCATGGCCGTAGGTGGTGCCGCCGTGGAGGCCTGCATGACATCACAGTCCCAGCTTGTGCCTGTCTGCACCAGTGGGGCAGCACTGGTGTGTGTCCAGGACAGTGGGGCTGTTGTGGCCACTGCAGCGGCACTGTTGAGCCCTGGAGAGTGGCAGCCAGTGGGGCAGTGTCAACAGTCGGCCAATGGCCATGGGGGTACAGTGTCAGGGGGCGGTGTCAGTGCACCGCCTGTGGACATGCCCAGGCCTGGCCCTGGTGTGCAGTGCCCACCCTCAAGGGGTGTTGACCACCAGGGCTGCAAACACCATGAGGGACAGCATGCCGATCAGGCAGATAACCTCATAGATGAGCACACCCGCATACTCCAAGCATCAGTCAATCAGCAGGTGCGGCTTGTGATGGCGGTGGATGCACTCAGTGCGGCTCTGCACCAGGCAGAGGAGTGGCACAGCAGAGACACCGCTCTGCTCCCGGCAGGGATGGACCGGATGCAGGAGGATGTGACCACTGCCATTGACAGGCAGACACAGGCAATTACAGCTGTCATGGCCACAATGGGCACAGAGTTATTTGCCCATGCGTGGCAGACACCGCGCAGTGCAATGTCCAACCCCGTTCCTGGCATCGTGCGACACCCTCCTTGTCGACACTGGGTTCAGCTGTGGGTATCCCGAGCATGCCTGGTGTAGGCATGTTCGGTGTGCTGCAGACCCCTGAGTGAGCACGGTCGTGTTCATGCAGTGGAACACCTGGGGGACCGTCGGTGCCACCCCATGAGGCCATTGGTCAGCCTGTCACTGCTGGTGGGTCTTGGCAAGGCTGCCCATGCATCTGTGGTGGCCATGGCACTGTGGCACATGACTGACCTGTCTCCCAGCACGGATGCTGTCTGATGCTGCCCTGTGTGCATTGTGTTGTTCAATGTGCAATGCACGGGTGGGGTACCCAGCCCTGCATGCACGCACACGTTCCATCTGCACACCCTCCCGGCTGCTGTCCACTGTGGTGTGTGCATGATGATGCCTGCATTGCGCTGTCCGCCACTGTGCAATGGTGCCCAGCATCTGACACATGCACAATGACAGGCACTGGGTGTGGTGGTCTGTGGACATGTGTGTGGCTAGGGGTGGCGGTCAGGGTCGGCATGCCTCCTACCCTTTGTGCATGTCTTGTGAGGTGTGTGTGTGTGTGTGTGTGTGACCGCATGCCATGTTAGACCTTGCCCATCCCTGATGACGTGTGGGGTTCCATGTTCGGCCAGTTCCCTTAACAACATGTACCCCTGGTGTTTGTCCATGCGTGTTTTTGGGTTGTGCCTTTGCCAGTGGTGGTTGCACATGGCCCCATGACTTACCTGGGTTGGTTGAAGTGCTCCTCTGTGATGGTGTCCCAGTGCAGCTGTGCCATTTGGATCAGTCGGGGGTTCCTTCGACCAAGGGGGGGCTGCCCATCACCATCTTCACCAGCATCCTCATTGTCCCCATTGCTGTCCCCCTCTTCGACCTGTATGGCTATCCCACAGTCATTGGCCATGTTGTGCAGGATGCAACAGGCCAGGAATAGCCCACAGGACTTTGAGGGACTGTACTGTAGGGCACCACCAGATGTGTCCAGGCATTGGAAACATGCCTTCAGCATCCCGAACACCCACTCGATGACATTGCGTGTGGTGGCATCTGTCTCATTGTAGCGTTGCTGCGATGGGGTCATGGGCCGCTGGTGTGGTGTGAGCAGCCAGGGATGGAGTGGGTATCCACTGTCACCTGTGTGTAGAGGGTGGACATTAGTTTGGTGATCAGCGTTGCCCTGCCTTGGGCCATCTAGGCCAATACCCATGTCACTTCTGACTATGCCCCTCCCAAGCTCCATGTCTCTCTGCGTGCTTTGCAAACTCACCCACTAGGTGGCCAGTGGGGATGTCCCCACTCTCAAACCTGTGGCACAGTGCTGACTGGTGCCAGATGAAGGCAACATGTGCTCCCCCAGAGTGCATGGCACAGACAGTGATTATGCGCCCCCTGGCATCGCGCACCACCTGGCAGTTGATGCTTGCATACCCCTTCCAATTCATGTATGTGGCCCCTTCGGGGCCAGGTGGTGTGCGGATGGCCACATGGGTGCAGTCTATTGCCCCAAGCATGCAAGGCATATGTGCTACCCTGTGGAACTCCTGTATGTTTGATGTGCGCTCCGACGGTGTGCTGGGGAAATGGATGTATTCTGCAGCAGTGCGCTGAGGAATTGGGTGAGGTGGCGTGATGTGGCCAACTGGGTTATGCCTGTCATGTCCCCTGTTGGTCTCTGGAAGGTACCCGTGGTGAGCAGGCACATGCAAGCTGTCACTTTGGTCTCCACTGATAGAGCATGGCTCTGTCGTGTGGGTGCCTGCATCACATCACTGCACAGCTCACAGAGTCACCTCAGAATTGCCCGGTTCAGTCGGTACTGGCCCACAATCTCAGTATCAGTGTACAGCTTGAAGCTGGTGCGGGCTTGGTACTGCCTGTTGGGGGCATACTGCTGACGGGCCCTTCCAAGGCCGCGCCCCCCCCCTGCTGCCTGCCTTCTCACCCCCCTCATAACTGCCTCCATCTGGATGGTGGCACTGGCCATGTCCCTGGCTTGTGTTCACCTCCCCCGGCAGCTGTTTCTGTATTCCCCCCGCTGTCCTGGCTGCTACTTCCCCTGCACTGGGAACACCTGCCTGTGGTGGCCTCAGTGCTGTGTGGCACTTCCCTTTGGACTGCACTGTGGCAGAGGCTCCCACACCTTCCCTGTTCCTGGGGGTTCCAGGTGCTCGCTTTCTGTCCTGCCCTGTCCTGCTCTCAGTGTTTGGTGCCTGTGTGGCTGCCTACAGTTCAGCAACATGTGCCTTCCCTGTAGCGTTCTTGAGCCTCTCTCTTGTTCCTTTTTATTTTGGCTCATTTCCGCTATCGCGTAACTTCTGCTTGCTCCCCTATTGCGCATGGCACATGTTGTTGAATATCGCTCTACGCCATTTATGCATGGTTCCTCCCCCTTCTGTTGCGCATGCATTCATTATCATTGAGCTCTTGCACAGTGTGATTTGGGGGGCGCATCTGCCTCCCGCTAAATATCGCAGAATGGCACATTTTCGGACTTGCGCTGGCGCATCCCTATTGTGCATGGCGCAACCCTTTTGAATATCTGGGCCAATATGTAAAAAATAAAAAGGGAAATATGACTATGGTTATCAATGGGATATGAAGAGGCAAAACAGGATAAAGCTGTTCCTTAGAGCTCATCTCTCTACTTATCGGATTCCAGTGAAAAGACTTGCAAAGAATTCTGAATAACTAAAGTCAGTGTAGCTATGCAATTTCTTAAAAGTTAGGCTCTCAGGTCTGAAGGGGAGTAGTTAAAAACTGTCATAGATCATATCACCATAATGTTTTGAACACAAACTGTAACTTTTCTTGGACTGAGATCTTTATACAAAAATTGTAAGAATTTCTAAATTCTCTAGTGGAAACTGCTGAAAAGTAATTCAGTATTGCTTGATGGATTACATCTAAATGCATTTGCTGTGGGGCGTACTTTGCCAGTAATGGTTCTTTTATTGTTGAAATTCCCTAACTAGCTCTGTTGAGAAGTAATTTTTGACTGCTGGAGGGATTACATCTAAATGCATTTGCAACAATAATGTTGCAAATATATTTTTTTTTTTTTATCACTGAATATTTCCTTTCGGTGTCAACTAACCATTAACTTGTTGATTTCAGACAATACAGTACACCTTACATTTTGGCACGCACTGAAGAAAGTCCATGCTCAGGTTTAGCCACAGTCCTTGTACTGAGTCATCAGGGTAATTGAATGTAAAGGCAGAGCCCTTCAGGTCCCAGTGTGGTGGCCTTTCATGTATTTCTTTTCTTACTTTGTGGGGCAGCTGAAGAAAGGTATTATCTACCCCAGCCATAAACAGTCACTGTCTTACACAGTATGTATGAGCAAAAAATAGAATTAGGTGAGTTTTACCCCGATTATCTAGTTCAGTTATAGTTTTCACATTTGTGAACTGTTATGTATGGGCAATAACACATGACAGAATATGTATTCAGTAGTATATATAGACACTCCCCAATGTTTTGGGGAATTACAGACTAGTTTCTAATCTTCCCATTTTGGGGAAGATTATTGAGAAGGTGATGGCTGAGCAACTTGTTGAATGCCTTTAACAATTTAGCATTTTTGAACCTCTCTAGTTGGGTTTTCAGGCATGTCATGGTACTGAGACTATTCTCATCAGAGTCACAAATTATGTCATAATGGTGAGGGATAAGGGGCTGTGTACAGTCTTGGTTCTTATAGATCTCTCTTCTGCATTTGATGCCGTTGATCACAGAATCATAGAATCATAGAAATCTGACAGCAGAAAAGGACCTCAATGGCCCATCAAGTCTGCCCCCACTCATCTCCTTTTCCACTGGCCCTCCCCTTCCCCCCACTTACTAACCCCATATGTCTGTCCCATGCCCTTATGAATCCCTCCACCATTTCAGCCCCCACCACCTCCTCTGGTAGTTTATTCCAGGCCTCCACCACCCTCTCCATGGAAACTCACTCCCTCACATTGCCTTTATATCTTTCTCCTTCCAATATTAGGCTATGCCCTCTAGTTTTAGCCCCCTCCTTCCTTTTAGATAAGCTCCCCTCTTTCACCTTAATGATCCCCTTCACATACTTAAAAGTTTCAAACATGTACCCCCCTCTCCCTTCTAGTCTCCAATGGGTACAGATCCAATTTGATACACCACTGCTCATATGGCTTCCCCTACATACCATGCACCAGCTTGATTGCCCTTATCTGAATCCTCTCTATCCCATCTATGTCCATGCATAGGTGTGGTCTCCAGAACTGGACCCCATACTCAAGGTGCGGCCTCATCATAGCTTTGTAAAGAGGCATCAGTACCTCCCTCCCTCCTTCTGCTAGTTATACCCCTCCAAATGCATGCCAACATTCAGTTTGTCTTCCCCACCACTTTGCTGCATTGGCTACCTACCTTAAAGTTGCTTGATATCATAATCTCCAGATCCCTCTCCTGCTCTGTTTTTTTTTTATTCCCCATCCCCAAAGTGTAAGCTGCTCATGGGTGTTTACACCCCAAATACATCACAGCACACTTTCTGGCATTGAATTTAAGTTGCCAAGTTTCTGACCACTCCTCCAGTATCTTCAGGTCCTGACTCATGGCCCCCACTCCCCCCCCCGGGGCATCTACTCCATTGCAGATTTTCATATCATCTGCAAATAGGCACACCCTTCTCTCCAGTCCTTCCACTAGATCACTGATGTAGATATAAAAAGAAGGGGTCCCAGTACTGACTCCTGGGGTACCCCACTCATCACTCCCCTCACCCTGGAGTGCACTCCATTTACCACTACTCTCGCTTCTGCCCGCCAACCAGTTTTCCACCCACCTAGTTATTTTCCATCCCATCCCTAAGCTTTCCAGCTATTTACTAGCCTTCTGTGATGGACGGTGTTGAAGACCTTATTGAAGTCCAGATTGGCTACATTCACCACTCCTCCCTGGTCAACCACATGTCACCCAATTGAAGAACTCTATCAGGTTTGTCTGGCATGACCTCCATGCTGCCTATCACCATGCAGGCCACTGTCCACCAGATAGTCTACCACTCTTTCCTTTATTAGTGCCTTCATCACCTTACCCACCACTGAGGTAAGGCTGACAGGGTGATAATTCTCAGCCACCTCCTTACTGCTCCCCTTGTGCAGTGGCACCACATCTGCCCTCCTCCAGTCCCTTGGCACCCACCCTGTATCCAGAGACAAGTTAAACAGTCTCATCAATGGGGCAGCCAACTCTTCCCTCAGTTCCCAGAGTACCCTTGGGTACAAACCGTCCAGCCCCATTGCCTTGTCCACCTTTAACTTGCCTAGTTCCTCACTAATCCTGTCTGCGTTAAACAGGCTAGGAGCCTCCTTTTTGTTATTCCTACCCCTCCCATTCAGCTCAAGTCCCCTACCCCCTTCCTCCATGAAGACCGAGCAGAAGTAGCTATTCAGCACCTCTGCTTTCTCAAAGTCCCCCTCCAGATGTATTCATCACTCCCCCCTCAACCATATTATCCCCTGCCTTGCCTTCCTTCTTTCCCCTACATACCTAAATAAAGTTTTATCTCCCCTTTTGGGCTGCCTTGCTATTTTCTCCTCAGTGTCACCTTTAGCCCACCTTATCTTCTGCCATGCTATCCTCCACTTCTCCCTATAAGCCTCCCTGTCCTCCTTCCTTTGTGTCATCTTATATTTTCTGAATGCCTTCTTCCTTTCCCTGACCACCCCTGCCATCTCCCTTGTAAACCAGAGTGGTCTTCTCCTTTTTTTTGTTCTTCCTCATCTTCTTAATGCAAATTTCAGTGGCTTTCAATACCCCCTCTTTGATAGTTTCCCATAACTCTTCCACATCCCCTATATTCCCCTTCCCTTCTATTTTTCCTTAAATATCATCCTCATTCTGTTAAAGTTCATCTTCCTGAAGTCCATAATCCTTGTGCTGGTCTGATCTGACTCCCTCTCATCTTTACCCTGAACCTTACAGTCTTGTGATCACTTGTGAGGACCAAGTCCAGCAGGTTATCTCCTCTAGTGGGCTTCCTAACCAGCTGTTGCATGAATACACCCTGTAGCACCTCTAGGATACCCCTGCTCCTAGCTGATATTTTCAGCTGGGATCTCCCAGTCCACATTGGGGAGGTTTAGGTCTCCCACTAGCAGAAGCTCCCCCTTGAGAGCCATCCATGTAACTGCCTACATCAGCTGTCTATCCCTTCCTCCCCCTGCATGGAGGTCTGTATATCACCCCCAGCCTCAATGATTCTCCAGTCTGTTTATCCAATGTGACCCACAGGTGCTCTGTCTCCCCTCCCCTTCCTCCTCCTGACCTTCCTTTGCCTTAAAGTCATCCTTGATGTATAATGCCACTTCTCCTTCTTTCCTGTCATGTCTCTCCTAAACAATCTGTAGCCTGGGATGACTGTCTTCCAGGTATGATGCTTTGTCCACCAGGTCTCACTTACCGCTACTATGTCCAGACCCTTGTCCCATGTGATGGCCTCCAAGTCCACCATTTTGTTCCCCAAACTCCAGGCATTAGCTGATAATCCCTTCCACCATGTACCCCCCACTGCCCTCCTCTTCAAACCTTCCCTTGTTCATGCTTTTTTCCAGCATTTGGACTACTTGAGAAACTATGTGAGACTCACCAACACTGTGTTGTGCTAGTCTGAGTCCTACCTTTTTGGGAGAACACAGTGGGTGGCCTCGGGAAATTTTCTTTCCAGGGCCTTGATGCTCACTAGTGATGTTCCTCAAGGCTCAAACCTTAATCCCACCTTATTTTCAATGTACCTGCTGCCATTTGGTGAAATCATTAGACAATATGGTGTTGAGTTTCACTGCTATGCAGTTGATACTCAGCTATACCTGCCTGGTACTCCTGGTGGGCCTGATGCAATCTTGATGCAGAAGAAATGTTTCTCTGAGATAAATGACTGGATGTTCTCAATCTGGCTATGTCTCAATGAGGTAAGTCATGATTATCAAGCCCCGTAGGTGGGACCCAGCTATTGCTAGCAAACTGTCTGTGTGTCCCTCACTGGATGTACAGTAACTCAAAGATATACATAAAGAATCTTGGGGTCATCCTGGACTCGTGATCAACAGGTGTCAGCAATTGTCTGGGCTGGCTTTTACCATCTTCATAACATTGCCAGGATCAAACAGTATCTTGCTCCTGCTGGCAATGGTACTGTAGTGCATGCATTTGTCACCATTAGGCTCATTTATTACATAGAGGATAATGTATGGTCCTCTATCAGTAACTGGTCAGTTAACTGTCAAGAGGTTGCCAGGGCGACCGTGTAAACCTCGAGAGCGAAGCTCGAGAGGTTTATGTCGCCATGGCAACCTCGAGACGGTTAACATTGACCGGTTGCCGAAAGAGGGACCATACATTATTTTTTATAGTGTATGGTCCCACATAAAAAGGCTGCTTACTTTTTGCTAACTAGTCACTGCCACAGCCGTTCAGTCCTTCCTAACCACTGCTGTTCATCCGTCGGTTCCCCGCTGAAAAAAAAAAAGCGCGCACATGCTCAGATCATCACAGTGCCAGGCTAACTCATCGATGTGACGTAGCATCGATAGGTTAACAACATGTCTACGTCATATCGATAGGTTAACAACCTTAGGAAATGATGATTTCCTAAGGTTAACAGCGTTCTACCATACATTATAATGCACTATACCTAGGGTCATCTGGAAATCTGCTGCAATGCCTGCGGCAAGTCCAGAATGTTGTGGCCCGATTTATTGTGGGCTCCTCTCATAGGGACCACATTTTGCTGGTACTATGTGTGCTGTGCTGGCTGCCTGTGCGGTGATGTGTAACCTTCATGATATGCTTGATAACTTTTAATGTCCTACATGGATTGGGGCCAGACTACAGGTACTTAAAAGACCTTCTAGTTCCCTACTGCCTAACTCACCCTCTCCATTCATCTGATGCTGGCTCGCTTTTAGTCCCCACTTCTGAACTTCATCGATCTGGGTACAGAGCATTCTGTGTGGCTGCACTCACTCTATGGAGTGTTCTGCCAGGCCATATTAGATCTGCCTGCTCAGTAGAGGTTTTTAAATCTAGTTTGAAAATGTTTCTATTCACTGAAGCCTTTCCTGAATTTTATTATTTTAACTATTTTTACTTTGATTTATGTTGCCGGTTTAATTGTTTTATTTGTAGTTGTTTATTGTACAGCACCCTGAGCCTTCATGAAAGGGCGCTGCAGAAATAAAGTTGCCTTGATGGGCCTTGATGTGTGCTGAGGCAAAAGGCCACAGATCAACTGCCTCTCAGCACACACTGCAGGAGTGACTATTTCATCCAATCAATGCAGCACCCTGGAGTGTGCAACATCACTTATAAAATGGCTTGCTTGTAACAGTTTTGGCTTAGAAAAGGAATCTCTGTATTACTGTAAGTTATTCATATATAGTCAAGGCAGGTTACCTTGCTCATCCAATCAGAGAACAGTATTTATAGCAGTCACTTTGACCCATTTTATTATTTATTTATTTAAATTACTCAGGCAAGATGTGGTACATGTCAGGTGGATTAGTGATGTGTGTCAAAACAGGATCTTTCTTAGACTTATTAAAAGTAGATCAGGGACAAATCTTCTTGGGGATCATCTTGTCCCTTTCTGGGACTAAATTTTTATTTTTAACTGTCATGTTCCACCCACAAAGAACAGAATGATAGCTAATGAAATTTGGGACAATCTAACAAAATCAATTAGAGATGCCCAGATAGGCTTCCTTAATGCCTACCTGCTATTGGTTGGTGATTTTAACTCCAGAATAGGATCATTTGATGGTTTGTGTGATAACATTATTATTGGCTATATGTACCCAAATACAGATAGAAATAAAAGAGTTTCTACTGACTTAAGATACATTTACAATGGACATAAACTGATTAAATTAATGAATGATAATTTAATTTGTCCCTTAAATGGCAGAACTTCAGGGGATAGCCAGGATTCACCAACTTATTTTTCCACAAATGGGTCTTCTGTTATAGATTTAATTATGTGGCAGGGTTCCCCAAATTTCTGGGAAGATCTCATAATTGCCAACAGAACAGAAAGTGGTCATCTTCCTATTATTCTATACAAGAAGTCTGTAGGAGCATTAGTGATGCAGCCTACTTTTAGTATTTTGCTTGTTAGATATTCAAAAAAATTAGTATGGGCAGTAACTCTTGAGCAATGTATCTTGAACCAAATTACTCTCTTTTTAAACTCTTGGGATCAGGCTTCTTGGGAACCCCATATAATTCATGGGAAACTACAGTTTCTTTTTAATGAACTTGAGACAAAGCTTTACAAAACTACAAAAATTAAGCCTTCGCCTCCACCTAAAGTTCAGAAAAAACAGCTAAGGCAAATCTCCAGGATTCCCAAAACAAAAGCTGATAAAGTTAGTGCCATAGAATTAAAAGCAAGCAAGAAAAATCATAGGGCTCTCCTCAAAGGAAAAAATAAATTATTTCAAGCCCGACAATGGGAGAAGATGTTAACTATTGACAATAATGACATTAAAACATTCTGGCTCTTAGTAGCTAAATGGTGTAAGGGATGGAGTAATGACCTAGTCCACCAACTAGAACTCAGAATATGGATTGAATATAATAGTAACACATTGTATGACCCAGGCTTAGATCTTGCATGGAATAACTTGGATGTAAAAGATATAATATACCAATTCAGGCCTTTTACTAAACAAGAAGTTACAAAAGCTATACTCAGTCTGAAACAAAACAAGGCCCCAGGTCCTGATAAAATCCCAGGGGAAGCTTACCTTTGTCCAGCTGAAGGCTGGGCAGATCTTCTTGTTGTTTTGTTTTTTAATGAATGTCTCTTTAATAACTATATTCCATCTTCATGAACTAGTTTAATAATTGTACCCATTTATAAAAAGGGGCCAAGGAAAGACATCTCAATGTATCATCCCATTAGCTCATTAGATATCCAGGGTAAGGTCTATGCAAAAGTCCTAATGATAAGACTTAAGGTAGAACTTGAAGCACTTGGGGGCTTGGCTCCATCACAAGCAGGCTTTCGAGAACATTTCTCCACTCATGACAATTGCTTCATTCTGTCACATTTGATAGAATAATATGTTACAGTCGGAAAGCAAAAACTATACCTGGCATTTACAGACTACAGTTATGCCTTTGACACAATTAATAGATCTACCCTATGGGATATAATGCTAACCGGAGGCATTTCCCAGGTCCTAGTCAATAGCATCAGAATTTTATACTTATGGGCAGACTGGGTGGGCCTTGTGGTCCTTATCTGCCTTCAACATTTATGTTTCTATGTTTATACTCAAACACTTGGGCACAGATAAGAGCAGGGAATGATTTATCAAGTAGTCTAAAGACTAATTAAGACATAAAGCAGGGATGTAAATGTAATTACATTGAAAGATAATCACAACTAGCAAAACAAGGTGGGGAAGCTGCAAATAAAGAGCACGAGTAATGGCATGCAGCATGATCATGGTCAGGGAGAGGAGGATTCTTGACCAAAACACATACAGGGGATTTTAAGGTGGCTATAAAGACTGCACTTGAACACTTGCAAGCCACAAGCATTCTGCATCTGGGAGAAAGTATGTTCCAGGTGTCAGGTTCTGATAATGCAACTGCATTTTTACCAGACTCACACTTTATCCTGGGAATTGAGAAGGCAAGTGCTGCTGTTGAATAGAGTGAGTAGCCACTGCTCGACTGTGTGAGGTGGGCTAGGAGATCATCAGGGACTTTTCCTTGTGCACAATTGTACAGCAAACAAATCTAGTGGTAATCACATATGCTTGAGGGACTGATCATACAGCAGACAATTATGGGTAAGCTATCTGCATGCTATCAATAACCTGCACAGTTTGTTGCACAGATGATCCAGGGGCATCAGTGTTTTTATTATCACAGCTGTATATGATGGCTCCATAGTAGCTGAAAAGGAGTGAGACCAACTGCTTCCTCATGTAAGCACTGAGACAGTATTTAGGTCTGTAGAGAAACCTGAGCATGTGATCTATGGTTGTTATGGTATGATCAATGTGCTTTCTGTATGTAAGTGATATACAGTAAGAAGTCAGAATCCTAGATATTTGAATATGCTAACTTGTTCATTAGTGTTGTCATATGATGTTATGATTACAAGTGGATCAGCTGATTGAGTAAGCAAGTTCTTGGATCAAAGACCATAGTCCTAATTTTGGTTGCATTAAGGATTGGGTGGTTGTTGAAGAACCAGGAGGAGATTGTGCTCATGTAAGAAGGAAGCACTGAATTAACCTCAGGCATTGTCACTGCACTGTAGTAGAGTGAGGTGTCTTCTGCATACATGTGTAGATGGCATATCCTGCTGTGCTTTGTTGGGTCATTAACAAAAATAAGGAAGATCAGAGGGCCAAGGACTGAGCCCTGAAGAACCCCAAGATGGTATACCATTACAAGGGTGACTGAGGATGAGTGATTGAAAGTTGAGCGATGCATTGTCAGCCAATGTGACTGGGGCGATAGTGAGAAAAAAGTGAGGGTAGAGGGAGTGTCAAAAGATGGTGACTTCCAGGAGGATACAGCATGGGAGAATGGGTCTAGATGGGATGTGAGGTGTTGCTAAGCACATTGGTTCCAAGCCACTCCTGTAGTGCAGTGGCTAGAGTTACAGCCACTGATGCTGGCGACCCGGGTTCGGACCTGGTGCACTACTACTTTTAATGTGTGGGGTGGGTGTTGTTTGAGGATGAAGTTTTTTTTTCAGTGGTTCTGTCCCCCTGAGTTTTTTCCCCTTGACACTGTTCTCCCTATCCTGACAGGTGGTCCTGCCTGAAGTGCATCCCAAATGAGTTTTGTCAATCCTCAAGATACACCCCCCTGGAGTTGGTTATAATAGTTTGGGGGTGGAAGGACATAGCCCTGCATTAAACATTAAGTTATGTTGTCTTCTTATGTCACTGTATAGTTCCATTGCTGTGTTGCCCATTTGTTTTTGTGTGTGGTGAGTGTGTAGTGCATTCAGCAATATGGATTCGCTGTTTGGCAGGTCGCGGTTCTATGTTCACGATCATGACATGGAATGCCTCAAGATTTAAGACCACAAGATTTTGGAAGGACACTAGTTTGGTTTGGTTACTCAGGTGGTTTTCAAAACATTTAATAGCTGGTTAGCTGAGACCTAGGGCCTTCAACTTGAACAAGAGTATCGCATGATCCATCAGGACAGAGGCCTTTAAAGGTCCAAGAAAATGGTGCCAGAGAGGACACTATTCACCATGGCTATTTGGAGGGTGTGGTGATTTTGAGCAGTGCAGATATGATGGAATGCCCCTTCATAAAACAAAATTGCATGGCAGAGAGCAAATTATGCAGACTGAGATGCTCAATCATTCTGAAGGAGGGTTATTTACATGACTTTTTTGCATTTTTCTAGGAGCATCCAAGGTTCAAGTTTTGTTGAGATCAGAAGTGTAAGTGGACCGTTAAAAATCTTGCCCATTGTATTTTACACCCCTATTTTTTTTTTGCTGCGGATTAAGATCTCATAGTGAGAGGTAGCATTTGTTGATAGTGGAACTCTTGGTATTTTGCAATAACAATACAGCACTGTAACTTCTTTAGGTTCCTAGAAATGATAAACTGAATATTAAACATTTTGAAAGGCTCCCTTTGCAGTGGGAACTCTTCATCTAGGCACCATTCTTAGCTGTCTATTTATCCTGAACAGCTCAGGTCAAGTCAAAGTGCAGCCTGACATGTGCTAGAATAACATTTATCAAGTTTCTGGGCAACTCTTCTTTGCCCCGTGCCATCATGGTTTACATTATTTGCTGATTGTGCATAGAGATTTAATGGCACAAGGCATGACAAACCAGAGCTACAAGTCTTACTGGCTTATCATAGCACCAGCACCTCAGATCCCTATCCTTTTCACTCATGAGAGGCACAATGCCTATAGTGGGTAAAATGACCATGAGACCCATGGTGTGCCCATGCCCTGCTTGCACCGGTCCATGCACTTCAGGCCAAGGTACCTATACCCAAAGTGACACAGGTAGGTACCTACTGCCATAATTCTATCACAGTGTCCCTGAACTGTACTGGGTTAGTGCAAGGTTCATCTACTGGAGGTAGGATTTGCTCCACTTCTGCCACTTTGCCCTTATAAAGACTGGTTGATGTGTGCCTCTCTATAGGTGTGGATATCCATGGTATTTTCATTGGCAGCCATATGTATTCCTCAGTTCCCTTCTAGGTTGTTGCGTCATGGACCACAGCTGGAGTTGCCGGGCCCTTATTTGCACCATATGCTGTTGCACACAAAAAACTTTAATTTTGTGCTCTTTCCACTTATCTTTGTTATCTTTGCTTGTTTAGCAACTGACACTTTTCCGTGCTGTTCTGAAGCTGCCTTTTCCTTTGCACTTTCCTTCTCATGCTACCTTTTTGCTCAGTATGCCTTTGTCTGCTGGTCAGCTGCTGCCCTTTCATTGAGATGTGCCCACTTCTTAGGTGCTGCCCTTTCCACAAAATGTGCCCGATCCTTCTTTGTAGTTGCCTACTACAGTATTTCTGTGCCTGTGCTGTTTCCTTCTCTTGCTGTTGTTCCAGCTCTTTATAAAACACGGGTTTATTGCCCCTGGTAAGGATATCACCCTGTTTGGAAGAAAGAAATACTTGCTGAGAATACTGTACAGTCGATGACCATATAGTGAACACAATGAAAACCAAGATTACTTACAAATCATTTTTTTATTTACATTTATACTTGGAAATAACTAATTTAGAAAGTGCCTACAAGTAAGAGAGGGATGCATTTAGACTGCATTTACAGTATATATACATAAACTATTTAATAATCAGCACAGCTTGTTGGAAGAGTGAGCAGGAGGGTGGAAGGAAAAAGGTGGAGAGTGGTCACCTTGAATGCTAGGAGCCTAGGGAACAAAACAGCAGAGCTATAGGCTCTCATGGCAGAAGAGGAGGTGGATATGGCAACCATCACTGAAACATGGGCCACCCAGGACTGAAATCTGGCAGTACCAGGGTATAAGATATTGCACAGAGATAGGGTAAATGGGAAGGGGGGTGGCACTGTATGTGAGAGAAGATCTGAAGTGTGTTCATGAGGAGAGGTAGGAGGGTAGTACTGAGTCATTATGGATGCAAATCCAGGATTCCAAGAATAGGACTCTCAGGTTGGGAGTAGTGTACAGGCCACCATCTCAGACAGAAGAGTTAGACAGGGAACTAGCAGGACAGATCAGAAGGGCATGAAGAAAGGGTAGCATGGTGATTACGGGGGACTTCAACCTGCTGGAAGTGGATTGGAGTATCCCGACCACCATGAATAGAAGGGAGCAGCTACTTCTGGATACATTCCAGGATAGTTTCCTAATGCAAATGGTCAGTGAGCCAACCAGGTTAGGGAACATCCGAGTCCTCGTGCTGGCAAATGGGGAGTTTGTGAGAGAGCCGTGGATGGAAGAACTACTGCCAGGGACTGACCACCGCTCAGTGTGGTTCACATTGAAAATGGGTAAGGAGGGAGTAGAAACAGGTACAAGAGTGTTGGACTTCAGGAAGGCCAACTTTGGGAGGATAGGGGAGTTAGTTAAAGGATATCTAGCCAGAATCCAAATTAAGATGGACACTAATCTGAGGTGAGAGGTCATAAAACTGGGGATTGAGGAGGCAACCAAAACCTGCATCAGGTTCCAAAGTAAGAGAGCTAGGGCCAAGAAACCCAGCTGGTTGAGCAAGGGAGTCATGGAGAAAGTAAGAAATAAAAGAGCTGCCTTTAGGAGGTTCAAAAAAACAGGGAGGGGGAGGACAGAGAGGATTACCTAAAGAAATTAAAGGAAGTGATGAAGGCAGTAAGGGCACTAAGGCATCTAAGGATCTCAGGTTGGCACAAGATATCAAGAAGAAGGAGAATGAATTCTTCTGGTACATCAGGGAGAAAAGAAGTTGTAGGGACAAAACAGTAAGGATTAAGAGGGATGGCGAGTGGGTAGAAACAGGGGCAGAGCAAGCAGAAGCGCTTAATGAATACTTCTTGTCAGTGTTTACTAAGGAGAGAGAAGGGGCACTACTGGGGGGTGGGCAGTCAGACTCATTGGGGGAGGAGGTGACAGATTGGAGAATCACAGAGGGCAGGGGCCTGAGGGCACTGAGGGTGGACAAGGCACCAGGGCCAGATGGCATTCACCGTAGGGTACTGAGAGAGCTGGCATAAATCCTGGTAGGGCCCTTGGGAGACCTGTTCAATGCCTCTGTTGTCTCAGGAAGTGTATCTCAGGACTGGAGAATGGCTCACATGGTACCCCTCCATTAGAGCGGTTCCAAAGATGAACTTGGAAACTACAGGCTGGTAAGCCTCACATCCATCATGGGAAAGCTGATGGAGACAATCCTGAAGGAGAGGCTGGTGTCCCTTCTGGAGACCAATGGGCTGCAGGACGTTAGGGGCAGCATGGGTTTGTCATGGGCAGATCCTGTCAGACCAACCTGGTGGATTACTATGACTGGATAACTAGACAGCTGGACAAGGGTCATGCAGTGAATGTCCTGTTTCTGGACTTCAGTTAGGCATTCAACTTGGTGCTGCATGGGAGGCTGGGTAGTAAGCTGGCAGGTACAGATGCAGGGGTGAAACTGGTGGGATGGGTAGTAAACTGGTTACAGGGAAGGCAGCAGAAGGTGGTGGTGGGAGGAGAGCTGTCATCTCCGAGGGCAGTGACAAGCGGAGTACCACAGGGCTCAGTGCTGGGACCCATGTTGTTTGGGTTGTTCATATTAGACATCTCAATGGGCATCAAGAGGAAAATCAATTTGTTTGCAGATGTCACCAAGATAGGAGCAGTAGTGGATGACCTAGGAGGGTGGCATGGGTTGCAGGTTGATCTGCCAAAATTGGTTAGACATCTGGCAGTTGGGGTTCAATGCCAAAAAGTGCAAGGTGCTAAATTTCAGGGCAAAAAAACCAAGAAGGTGCTACCAGCTTGGGGGGGGGGGTTCAGCTAGCTGCAACAGAGAAGGAGAAGGATCTGGGGTGATAATAATGGGCTCAATGAACAACTAGGCACAATACAGGAAGGCAGCTGAAAAGGCCAACAAAATGCTGGGTTGTAGTGCCAAGGGTATATCTGTACCTGCCAGCTTACATTACATTTCATTTGCTATCCCAAGATGGGCATGTCGCTGGCTACTCTGTAGTTTAGCATTTTTAGTTTTATGTTTTTAGTTGTTTTTTAGTCATTTATTCCACTAATGTTACAGATTTGCTGGATTTTTTGTGTATTTAGAGTACACATACTTTTTTGTTTTCCTGACTCCTTTGCTGTTTTCGAGTTTCTCCACTGTGCGGTTTGTCATCTTTGAGCTGGGGCTGAAGTGGACCATGGCAGTTGGAGTGGCCCGGAGTGTGGGAATGGTGTCGGGGTGATTTTTGTGGTGTGTCTCTGATTAATCTGTCCTGGTCTTTTACTGCTATTGCCATTACCGCTATTGCTCCGTTATTATTTCTGAACTGAAGCTGGAAGCTGGAATAAACCACAGTAATTGGAGCAGTTCGAAGTATAAAGAACAGTATCAGGGTAATTCCTGTGGTGTGCTTTGGATTGGTCTGCTCTGTTATGGATTTATCATTGTTGATCATCCTTTGGGTGGCTGAGATAGCCGACGAAGACACTGGGAAGTGATACTGTTGTTAAGAACAGGAACAGTGGAGAAGGGAAGTTGTTCTCAAATGAAGACTCCTGGATTATTTGGCAGGAAATTATATGTAAACTGTTGGCAGTCAGTTGCAAGATTATCAGGATTAGTGGACCTTTGAAGACTAGCTTGATTTGGAGTGGGGAACTGGTGTCCTGATCCTGTGGGTGAGCTGATTGTGGTGTGCGGCTGAGTGGAGGGTCCCAGTTCTATTTTGCCAGGTAGCTGGCAATTTAGGCTGGTGTCTCCTTAGGTTTTTCTTTGTGAGGTCTGCTATTAAGTAGACCTTGGTGGGGGCTTGTGGCAGTGGCTGCAGGCTTGCAGTTGGCCTCACAGAAGGATTTATTGGGGCCCACTTCAGCTAAAGAGTAATTAAGAACTGTAGCCGATTATCTTGGACCTGTCTCGTGCAAATACGGTCAGACTTTTTTATACTTTCCATTTTATAAGTTGGTTAGAAGGCAGTGAGATTGCCGCCTCTTTTGTTTCCAGAACAGTGAGATTGTGCTGTACTAACAAAAGTACTTGGACATTTTTCAGTAATCCCATCCATAGTAGTGAGAGTACCTTGGTGGTTGGGGAAATTACTGTGATTTTTCATTTACGTGTCTCCTGTGGTGGTGTGAGGACCATAGGGGGTTGGAAAAATTTTAAGTGTATCTATAACCTGTTTGGGTTTGTGAGTCTGGAGTACTGGGGGGTCATTTTGGGATTTATTTGTGCCTCTTAATTTGCTGCTATGTTGGAGATTCTCTGTATCTGTGTTTTGTATGTTGTTTGACTGTTACCTGGACTGAAGTTCACTTTTTATTAGCAGCTGAGAACTTGCTTTCCTACAGAATTTCTGAGAGATTTATTATTTTAAGTTATTTTGTTTTAGTTGTATTAGACTATAGGTCAGCTAAGTATTGCGATGTGCTAGAGGCCTGCCCCATGGTTGTGCACTATTCACCCTATGCCCTTCATGCCCTCCTCCCTTTTTTCCCTCTCCAATTGCAGTTTACAACCTACCAGCACTGTTGGGCATTGGGTATTGCTCACAAGGGGAGGAGAAGGGCAGAGGGAGTGAAAAGTGGAGGGTGAATGAGCAGAGCCACCACATCAGGGCTGTGAGAGCCAGGAGACGCCCTGGGGCAAAATGGAACCCAGAACGTGGTTTTCCATGTCTGGTTTCCATATCCAAAAGCACCACCAGTATTGGTGGGCAGATGGCCCGGGCAGCCCTGGAAGTTCGTCCAACTTGGGCTATGATATGCAATGCTAGATCCATCAAAAACAAGACTGCAATTATTGCAGGTCTTGTAGAAAGGGTGGTTCTGGCTTGCGTTACCGAGACCTGGCTGGATGAGAATTCTGGCCCCATTCTGGAGGCTTCGATTCTGGCCTGATACTCGGTGATTCACCGCCTGAGATTGGGTCGGGGAGGGGGTTTGCGGTCTGCTTTAAGACCGAACTTAACCTCACAGATGTACCAGTTGAGGAAGCCGAGTCATTTGAGTGTACCATGGTAGCAGGTGTAAGTTGTAGGATCGCTCTCATCTACCATCCACCTGGAGATGAAAAGCTTTTCCTTCAGAAGGTGGCGGACTTCGTCATTGACATGGCATTTGAATCTCCCAGACTGATGATTCTGGGAGATTTTAATGCCTGGGTTTATGATGAATTATCGCAGTTTGGACAGCACTTCCTTCAGGTGATGTCATCTCTGGGCCTTACAAGATAGCTACTACTGCTACCCATAAACATGGTCACTCCCTTGTCTTGGTTTTTCTACTGGGGATCGAGGCCTCCGATTTGGTTGTGGAACCAGTTGGGTGGTCCGATCACTACACTGTGGGGTTTAGTTTTAGTGCCCCCTTCGTAGGCCTACCTCTGCGAAAATGGTCAGCTATTGCCCTTTTTGAGATGTTAGCTCAGAAGGCCTGGTGGCAGTGCTTGACCTATCATCCTTTCCAGTGGCTAACAATGACTCAGATGCCCTTGCGGTGGCCTATAATATGGCCATCTCGGTGGCTCTGGATATCATTGCTCCTGTCCCTGTTTGACCTCTCTCTCTTTACCCTCGGTCCCCTTGGTTTGATGGGACTTTAAGGGAGATGCGGCTACTAGGGTGAAGGTTAGAGCGTTGCTGGCGTAGATCCTCCCTTGATGCCAACCACCTTAGATTGATGGAGCATTATCAGGCCTGTCTGGGGAGATTGTGGTCACTCAGAATAGACCAGCTCAACTCTTTCATACTGTGGACAGGCTGTGCAAACCAGCCTGTCTACAGGTTTGAAGGGCTTTTTCGCAAAGGGAGTGCGATGAACTTGCTTGAATCTTTGCTACTGAGGTGGCTAACATTAGAAAGGCGCTTCAACCGGCACACTCTAAGGGCATTGCTTTGGATCAGTGTGAGGCTGCTGCCCCCTGGTTTTCCTGGAGTTCCTTCAACCAACTGGAATTCATGGATATCATGCGGATTGTCCAGGATGCATGCCCTATGTGCTGTAGTTTGGATCCAGGACCAACTTCCCTGATCTTGGGTTGTATTGATTCCATTGGTCCGGTCATAGCACGTATAGTCTGGTGCTTCTTGGAAACAGGTGAGTTTCTGAACTCCCTGAAGGAGGCGGTGGTAACACCCCTCCTGAAGAAAGTTTCTTTGGACCAAGACTGCCATGTAAACTACAGACCAATCTCTAACTCCCCTTTTTAGGGAAGGTGATTGAGAAGGTAGTGGCTGTGCAGCTAGAGAACTATTTAATTATCCATGATATCTATGAACCCCTCCAGTCCGTTTTTTGGAAAAGCATAGTACTGAGACAGCGCTGGTCCGGGTGCTCAATGATCTCCTGATGGCTAGGGATCAGAGGAACCATTCCATTTTGGTTCTTCTTGATCTCTCATCAGCTTTTGACACTGTTGATCATGGTGTTCTATTTGAGCATCTTAGCTTTATCTGTGGACTATCGGTCCTCAAGTGGTTTACATCTTACCTCACTGGAAGAACACAGAGAGTGGTTTCTGGGGTTTATTCCTCAGATCCAGTTTCTTTGTCTTGTGGGGTTCCTCAGGGCTCAGTGTTGTCCCCCATGTTGTTCGCAGTGTATATGCTGCCCCTCGGAGACTTTGTAAGAAGGTATGGGCTGAGGTTTCACTGCTATGCTGATGATACTCAGCTCTACCTTTCTTTTGCACCCGATCGGGATGGAGCTCTCTCGGTCTTTAATAACTGCCTTGGTAAGATCCAGGAGTGGATGGATTCAAGTTGGTTGAAGTTGAACACGGAAGAGAGAGAGGTGTTGGTAGTGGATTCAGCATGCCGGATAGGGGGGCCGGGGGTTGGTTCACCCTCTGAACTTTATCTTGGGGGTGTCGCTCTCCCAATCTCTGAATGGGTGCATAACCTGGGGGTAATTTTTGATGAGAGATTGACTCTGCATTCGCAGGTGTCTGCCGTCATCAAGTCCTCATTCTACCATCTGAGGAATATTTCCAGGATTAGACACCTTGTTCCATCTGGCGATCTTCCTACGCTGGTCCATGCCTTTGTGTCCTCGCATCTGGACTATTGCAACTCCCTTTATCTAGGGGTTTTCTGGGGTTCAAATCTGCCACTTGCAGCTGGTGCAGAACACAGTGGCCCGGCTTTTGACTGATACTTCTCGATCCAGCCATATTTCGCTGGTGTTGCATGGACTGCACTGGCTGCCAGTACAGTGGTGAATCACCTTTTAAGTTGGTCTTCTGACTTATAAAGCCCTACATGGACTTGGCCTTGACTACCTGAAAGAGCTTCTGGTCCCTTACTGCCCTGGGCGATCACTCCATTCAGCTGGTGAGGGTTTGCTAGAGATTCTGAGGGTGTTCTTGAAATCTTCTAGGGCTCGTACATTTATGTATGCAGCCCCTACCCTCCGGAATTTTCTACCCCACCAGTTACGGGAGTGCATGACCGTGGAGGGATTTAAAAATGGCCTAAAAACGTATCTATGGATGCATGCATTTGAAGTTTGATTATAATTATGTGGTTGTTGTAAGATGTGAATTTTAAATGCTTTTACTCTGTACGGTGCCTTGGTTTTTTGAAAGGTGCCTTAAAAATAAAGTTTTATTATTTATTATTATTTATTCAAGAAGAGGGGAGGTGATCCTGCAGTTATACAGGTCACTGGTTAGGCCACAGCTGGAGTACTGTGTGCAGTACTGGTGCCCATACCAGAAGAGGGACATTAGGTTACTGAAGGGGATGCAGCACATGGCAACAAAGATGATCCAGGGACTATGGGAAATACCCTATGTGAGCAGGCTGACAGTGTTGAACATGTACTCACTGGAGGAGAGGAGAGATGGGGGGAGGATAAGATTGAAACCTTCAAGTACATGAAGGGCATAAACAAGACAAGCACAGAGGGACTATTCAAGTTAAGGGGGTAGGGACACTCATGGTCATGATCTCAGATTGGAGGGGGGAAGGTTCAGGAGGGAAATGAGAAGACACTTTTTGACAGAGAGAGTGGTGTCTGTGTGGAACACGTTGCCTGTGGAAGTGGTATCCTGTAGAACAGTGGACTGCTTCAAAATGGGATGGGATAGGGTAAGAGGGAGGGTCAGGGGAGGAGGGAGGGAGGGGCAACTACAGTATAAGGGTTGCTAGCAGCATACCTGAGCAGACTCCACACAGACCATAAGTCCTTTATCTGCTGGTAAATTCGTATGTTTGTATTTTTTATCATGTACGGTTGAAATGAACAATTAGAATAATTTCTTACCGTGTATTTGTTGGTGTCCTTTCTGAATTTAATAGCACCTTCTGCAGGGGAAGTAGCATTTTCTCCCCCCTTCTGTTTAATTTTATGCTGTTTAGCATGCATGGCACCAATGCCCTCTCCCTGCCAAATATTGATGCCTTGGGTGTCTCATAAAAGTTTGCTGTGGCAAATCTGGATGTCATCTTCAGTGTGATGCACAGTTTAGTGCAGTGGTACAGTATCTTGCCTTGAAGTCTGATGTCTGTGATAGCAAACTTCAATCTCCACAAAGGCTCTCATAAATACTGTTCCCTGAGTTCTAGACATCCTTGCACACAGTTGTTGACTGGGTAACATCTGTTAATGTCATAGCCACATCATGCACTCATGCTCCTCAATATCTGATAGGCTTGCTTCTGATCCCCCAACTTGTGATTGGTCTAATTTAATGGACATGCCCACTTAACAATCTTTATGTACAGCACAGTTCAGTGGCATTTAATCTAATCATTTGGAAGTCATTTGAAGAATAAAAAACAACCTCATTCCCACTGTCATCATGAGCAAGAAGTTGGAAGCACGAATAGATGCACAAACAATGCAGATGATACAGAACTACATTGCAGTAGCTGGAATTCTCATCACTTTCTTTGACTTTTACAGTCACCTTCACCCATACAAAGAACATCCATGTGAGCTGACAGTGTGAATTAAGTGGGCATCTGTGACACCCCAATATAGTACTGTAATGCACTGTGCAGCATGTGCGGCCTTGAGCAGCAAGCCACATTTCATGGCAGTGAAATGGTACTATGCTGCTTTACAGATCTTGAGCAAGCCACATTACACAACAGTGAGATGGTACACTACAGTGCTTTGTTGCCACATTTGCCATAACTGACTTTGTTTTACTTTCTTTTGCTGTAAAGTTTTCAGCATTGGTGATCAGCTCACAATAAAGGTTGATGAGAGTAGTGCTCAAGAGTTCTGTCATATGCTCGCAGAATAGGGTACTCAGTGTCTGAATCATTAATCCTATGACTGAGATGCATGAAGGTATGGACTTACAGTATGGCACAATCTGGTAAGGTCTTTAATTGGCATCAGTCTGGATTATTCCATGATGCTGCCTGGTGATCACTTAGTGTGTATGTAAGTGTTGGAACTGTCAATTCTAGATAACGTACTGCACAATCACATCCAATACTGGCAGCAGTTTTTTTCGGCTCCACATGATATGTCCTCTCATCCATTAGGCAAATAAGACTAATCAGTTGGAACAGGCAAAGAAATGTATGGAAGGAAAATTATAAATGTTGGGACATGATTCTTACAAATGAGAGTAATACAGCCAGGCAGTCCTGTCCCATGACTTGCAGGAAAAAGGACTCCTGGTATTGAAACCAAAGCCCAAACATCCACTGAAAGTACATGAGTGGGTGGCATCTCATGCCATGGGCCTGGGACAGTACTGCTATTTACAAGAATAATAAAGGGTGATTTCTTCAGGGACAAGATGGTGTCAAATAGACTTGTTCGCCTTATCCAGTGTGTATTTGTGGATGAGCATCGGTTTTCCGATGTACAGTATTATAATGGGGGCATCAATTTGACAGAATAATACAGCATTCCTGCTTAGTTACTCAGCGGAACTGTCAGTTGGTATCTGACTGTATAACTTAATTTGTTTTGCTGTTATTGTATGCTGCCTTGCTTTTTGTGTTCAGTCCTGGTCAATAAAAACTAAATGAATAGTACTCTGTATTTTAGGGTGGTGATGTACAGTTCAGAATTATTCTGTGGGTTATATAACACCTTTATTCTTTATGTTTTTCAGACAGTGACCCAAACATGTGGCTTCAGGAGTCTACATGAAGAACAAGCATGTTGAGTGCATTAGAACACCACTCAAATCACCAAATCTGAACCCGCTCAAAATAGTATGGCATCAGTTCAACACTAAATAACGAGGCAGGTGAAACCAGTTAACTGTACACAGCTGATCTGTGCATCAGACACTTCTATAACAGACCACCTTGACAAGGTTATGTCAACTGTTGTTCATGTCAGCGGTTGTGCCACAGCTGCACGAGCTATGTAAAAAGAATGATTTAATGAAACAGTATGTTTTCAAAGCAAACATGGAGATCAGTAGTTTGCACTATGCCCCCAGTCCTCTGCTGGAGGGAGCAGAGGACTAGGGGCACAAGGTACATATGTATGCATTGGGCTTGTAGTATAGCCTAGAGGTTAGAGTAATGAGCTGTGAATGAGCTTGGTATATCCATCAGACTCAAGTCTGATTCCCACAACCTCCACTGGCATACTGTGTGACTCTGAGAGTCATTTAACCACTGCAGTACTCCTGGATCACCCCTGAAAACAGGCACTTGTGCCTAGTGGGCCTTACCTGGTTACCAAAGAATTAAAAAAAAGGTGCATGCAACCTGGTCGGAGGCAGGTGGCTTGCCCTATGTTCCCTATCAGTCCCCTGCCCAACCTCCTGGCATTACCTCATGCAAGTGAAGTGGGTTGGGGGTGGGCAAGTGTTGGTGGGTCAGGTGACCAAAATGAGACTGTGGTGGCAGGGTTTTGAGGATATACAGTGGAGCCAGCTATGATACAATGCAGTAATTTGCAGTAAATGACAAGTCACAAAATAATGCACAACAAAAGGGCTTAATTGCCATTGAATTACACTGTTATATACTGCACCATCACTGTGTTGCATCCTGGTTGACACTGCTGTGCATGTTGATGACCCACGACCAAGAGTTACTCTTGATGACAGGGAGTGGGCAGCATTACCAGCATCCTATGGCATTTTCAATTAGATGGATGCAGCTTTGGAAGCAGCAGTGTCTGTAGAACCATGAAAAATACTGAGTGCAGACATTTTGTGGGGGACTGAGGGTGGGAGAAGCAACCATAAACTAGCCTGAGATAATGCCAGGAGGCAAGAGACTTGGGTTCATACTACTGGTGAATGGAGATCAGTGGCATGCCCTACATCCCCACCTATGCCCTTCCTGGTGGGCAAATGACTAAGGGGTACATGATGCATACTAAATGGCCAGTGACAGGTGCTTGCTCCATGTTCTCCATATGTCTCCTTCCCAAGGTGGGGGACACAGTGCTTGGGAGCAAGGTGTCCCTCAGCCCCTTTGCCTAACTACCCTGACATTGCCCCATGCCAATCAGTGGGTGCCTCTGGAGTTGGGTGAAAGACTGCAATGCATTATGTCATGCAAGTGGTGTTCATGGTTGACCATTGGAACTCAAGCTGTTAACTTTTGATTACAATACATTGGTGATACATTACCTCATCCCAGTAGGTTGGTATCTTAAGCCTGTTTCATTTAAAATTATGTAATTGAAATTTTTATCTATCTTACTTATTATATAGTTGATGTATGTAGGGACATATATATGGGGAATGATACACAAGCCTGGGGTAATGTCAGAGATTGGGGGCAAGGGACTGTGAGTTATGGTGCATGCTGATGCTGGATAAGGACTATGTTTTCTGCTATATCCCCACTAGTCTCCAGGCTTGGGGGGAGCAATGGATTGGGGGGTACATGATTCATACCACCTATTTGGGACAGGTGGTTCACCCAATTTTCCCCATCAATCCCCAGCCCAGGGTTGGGAGGGCAGGAGGCTATGGAGCATCTCATCTACTATGATTGTGATGCACAGTATAGCACGTCACTGTGCTTTACTGTAATGCATTCTGGGGGATATACTTGGGGGACAGTAGTATGATATAATGCCGGGGGGTTCCTGGGAAACATGGTGCATACCACTGGTGGACGGGGACAAGTGATTTGCATGTTGCCCCCTTCCCCCTGTGCCCTGCATGATGGAGGGCAGAGAAGTGGGAGACATTATGTGTCCAAACTGGCTGGGGACTGGTGATGTGCACAATACTTCCCCAGTCCCCTGTTTGGGGGCAAGAGGCTGGGGGCACTATGCCTCCAGCATTCTGCCCGACACCACCCCCCATTGTTGCCTCATGCCAGTGCATTTTGGACAACATAGACAAGTATGGAGAGGTGTGATTTGCCATTCATGTTGAAAAATACTCTTGTTTTATTTAAATTTATGTTTTGTTCCACTAGCCAGCTGAGATGACGATGGGTTGGAGTGAGGTGGGGGTACTCATCTGAGGTAAGGATAGGGGTGGGAGAAGGGGTCCGGAGGACATGATGTATACCAATGGAGTATGGAGACCAGTGGTATGCACCATGTGCCCCACCAGTGCCTAATCTGGGACTGCAAAGGACTGTGGGGCATGATACATACCACTGGTGTATAAGGAACAATGGTTGCACTATGCCTCCACCAGAATCCTGCCTGTGGGGCAGAGGACTAAGGAATCATGATGCACCATACCCCCTCAGGCCCCTGTCTCCAGTCCCTCCACCACCCCATCATTACCTTATGACAGTGCACTACACAGATGAGTATGGGGTGGTGTAAGGGACTGTGGTGGCTTGGAACACTATCATGTTCTGATCAGAAAATGCTCTCATCCTTTGGTGTTGTTAGACTGCTGATGATCCTTTTTAGCCTTGCTATTTATTCTGTCTTGTTATTTCTTCAAACTGCTTTGCTCTTCTCTACAAATCTCTTCTTAGCAATCTCTTTCCTAATGTCTATATAGGGGGACTGGGGGTCACGGTGCTTACCACCTGACATGAGGTGATGTGAAATGTGAAATAACAGTGCTATTATACATGAAGTTGCTGAATAAAAAAGAAAAACCTGTATAGGACAACACAGTACTATGATACTTGAAATTACTGAATAAATACAAATAATATGCTATTGTACTTGAAATCACTGAATAAATACAACAAAGTATATATGACAATGTATAGTGTGCCTTGACTTTTTTTAAAGTGAAGCTTAATAATGCTTTGAGACCAGAGAATAAGTGTTTCAGTGTACTGTACTGTGTGTAGAGGCCACACGTGTTTTTAACACTAGCCAATATATTATTCAGTACTCTTATTGTCCCACCTTCTCTGGCCTTATAGTAAATGGAATGGTATACAGGTTTACAAGTCTGTCATTGTTCCATCTACTGTACACAGACCATTTATCAGCCTATAGTAAGGGTTCTGATTTACAATGTGGTGCAGTATTTAAAGCTCCATGACAATAATATATTAAATATACTGTGTATATATATATATATATATATATTGGGGTGACAACACAAATGTTTTAGCCCAACACGTGATAAAAGAGGGACCTAGTCATAGATTTCATTTTCAGGATTGGAAAAAGTGTAGGGGGGACTTAGATAATAAACGTTTGAAATGTGAATGGTCTTGGCAGTATCGACTTAGAGTGTATCAATACCCTGGCTTGAATTAAATGTTTAGCCTTGTGCCCAACTTGAAGGGCATCCAGTGATAACAGCGAGTTAATATAAGCAAGTCAATATGATCGAGTAGTAAATAGCAAGTATAAATTGAGCAACATGGATTAAATGATCATAGTGAATATTAATGATGTTGTAAAAGGGATGAGCAAGGAAGGCAGTGAGGTATTGATGTGTATAGGCAGTAAATTTTGAGCCAGCAGAGTGGCTTAGTGAGTAGGAGCACTGCCCCTGTGTGCAGCTATATGTGGCAGCCCTGGGTTCAGTACGGGCTGTGGGATTTTATTTCTTTTGTGGGATTTTCTTTTTTTTCTCTTCTCTTTATTTTATTCTTTATTAAAATTTTCAACTTCAGTGTAGTCAGAGATATAACCATTCTGCAGACAAGAATGATACAAAAATCACATACCACACAACTGAGAATTTCACAAGAGCAAATCTCCTCAGAAGAGTCAGCTCTCACCTAGAAATACACAATTTAGAAAACTTTAATTGTGGGAAAATGCCCCCCTGAAGGAGTAGGGGAAGCGGCTGGTAAAATCCCCCAAACAACAAATATAAATGTTAAAGCAATATGGAATTATATTACATATAGCTCTTAGATATATATACTCTGAATGCCCCATAATAACACATCAGGTTCATCAGAAAAAGAGGGCTGTACAATACTCTATACAACTCAACAGATGTAATGAAAACTCTTTACACAAGAATACTGTGAATCATTTAACAAGATAAAGGCATACAACTGGAGGAGGCTAAGTATTAAAAAGATGTTTAAAGTCCAGCTTTAAGGATACACCTTTACAAAAATGCCCCCACCATGTTGAAATGCACCCATCAATTTAAACTAGCCAGCATTACTGATGGATAAGGTCAGTATTGTGGGGTCTCCACTGGCTTACACTCCAAGAGTCTTTAACCACTATCCAGCAAAATCCATGCTTTTAACAATAGAAAGTCACATTATTTATGAGACATTAGACTGTTCGTCATCAGAGACCAGATCACCCTGAGGTGGTAAGCTGTCCAAGAATCTATCAGCTGCCTCAGCCTCTGTAAAAAGATAGAGATTACCCTTATATGTGAAATGGAGATGGGCTGGAAAAAATAAATTAGCTGAAATGCTATGAACCCTGAACCGCTGACACAGTTGTAAAAGATCTTTTCTCCTCATCTGTGTATGTGCTGCTACATCTGGAAAAATGGATACCTTCAACCCCTGAAAGTCCAGGCCCCACTTATTCCTGGCAGCTGCCAGCACCAGCAAATGCTCCCCCACCAAATCCAAAACAACTAGCAAGGTTGAAGAATGCACTGCACCCTCCTGTGATCTCTGACGGGCAGGCAGGTGAAAAACTCTCTTAACATGAATTAATTCCTGTGATATTCCCAGAGAGTCTGTAAGTAAATTTAATACCACAGATTTTAGATCCTGAGCCAAAACAGAAACTGGGAGCCCCACCACCCAGAGATTAGCAGCACGCAATTGATTTTCCAGGATTTCCACTTTGTTCGAGAGATATTTAAAGTCCCAAGCTTGAGATGAAGCAAAACTTTCTTGCCTAGTAGCAAGCTCCTCAATGGCCTTCGAGTTCTCTTCTAATTTTAAAACTCTTTGCTTCATTGCAGACAGGGATGGATTTGGTTGAGTCACCTTGCCTTCAGTCTTTTGAAGGATATTAAAGATTCTTTCAACAGTAGGATATTTCTGTGCTTCAGATTGCATTGCAGTCGTTAGGCTCATCTTTGGAAACATATACTCTTCCACAGATTTAGAGTGGGGAGCTATGTTTTTCTCCACTTTGTTTGTTCTGATGGTAGCCAGAAACACAATCTATACACACAGATACAAATTCAATAAAAAATACAGCAAAAGTGGGAAATTAAATGGCGCAAATTATGCCCAAGAGAGATCAAAAAGAAATCTGATCAGGTTGCTGGCTAGCTCCGCCCCCTTGTGGGATTTTCTTTTGTTTTTTTGTTTGTTGTGTACCAATTCCTGATCCTCCACCATCTTAACTGTGTTCCCCTTGCCCACAGGTTGCCCCCTCATGTTCTCCCCCTGCTGAATTCTGTCCCCTGTAAGGTAACTCCCACCCATGTTTTCACCTCTCCCCATTATCATCCCCCCAGAGTTGATTATTTAATAATTGGGTGGTTCAGGGGTCAAGCCCCCAACAAGGGGGGGTGCAGGGGCATAGCCCCCTGCAAAAAGAATAATTACACATTGCCACCCACAGAGACAGTGAGTGCCAGTCAGTGTTTGTTGCAGGTGCTGTTGTGTTGATCACCATTTTCCTTTTCGGGGATTTGTAGCTGTCATAATTGACATCGCCTTTCTTCCTTCACAATTATCACATGGAACCTTTTAAAGGGGAAAACTATGTGATAAATTATTGTCTTTGGTAGAGTGATTTGTTTTTGTTGAAGTGCCAATGTATACTATGTATCAAATGTAAATACGGTATTATTTTGTATATAACAGAAGTGCTATCTTTTGTGCTTTACAGCTTTTATTCATGTCTTATTACTAATTTCGGATTGTTTTGTTGATCTAATAATTATGTTACGGTCCTTGTGCTATAAGTTTGCACTTATTTATTTTACCTTTGTTAATTACTGATAATGACTATATAAAGTGCATACTGGATGAACTAGTTGTACAGTGATAAAAAGCATGTGACCGTGCAAAATGTTGGTACATGCAGTTATGATACTGCTTACATGATTTTACTGTTTTATTTACTTAATAAATCATTTTTTAAACATGTACCCAATATATTTTTTTTTCTTGATTTGGCTCTGTGTAGTTTGACTTTTGTTTTTGTCCTTTGACAAATCAGAAACACCCACTAGGATACTTGGATGGAACAATGACCAAATCATTTAAAGATGAACCGGACTGAACCTGTAGGTGTGAAAACATATTCATAAGATGGGATGTGTGTGAGGATGAGCAATCATAAGAAAAGGCCGGATATTGTTCCAGTTCCCAGTAGTGCAGCAGGCCCATTAACTTTCAGGCCTGTGCTTAGCTCGCACCTACAGTATGAGAGCAAAGTGAGATAGAAAGGAACATTATACAGGGATGACTTTTTTAACCAATACATTTTGAGCAATGGAAGTGTAGAAGGGCCCATAATTAAAAGTGATTGCCATCAAATTGTCATGGAAATAAATACTAAACTAATGTCATATAGAGATACTGTAAACACTAAAAAAGGGTGATTTAATCAATACATTTTAAGCAATAGAAGTTTAGTAGGACCCCTATTTAAAAGCAATCACCATAAAGTGAGACAGAAATAAACATTACACTGTTGTGAGAGTGAGGTAAACATTAAACAGGGATAACTTTTTTAACCCATACATTTAAAGTGACAAAAGTGTTGTAGGCCCATAATCAAAAGCAATCACCACAAAAATGAGGCAGAAATAAACATTAAACTGAAATGACCAGAGATAAACACTAAAAGGGGGTTATTTTCTTAGACAATAAATGTAAAGCAATGGAAGTATAGTACGGCCCATAATTAAAGAAATTGTCACAAAGTGTCATAGAAATAAACATTAAAATAAAATTAGAAAGTGATGAACATTAGACAGGGGTGACTTTCTTAACCAATACATTTTCAGCAATGGAAGTGTAGTAGGCTCTATAATTAAAAAGCGATTGCCACAAAAGTGAGACAGAAATGAACATTAAACCAAAGTACGATAGAGATAAACATTGAACAAAGATGACTTTCTTAACCAATAAATTGTAAGCCATGGAAGTGTAGTGGGGCCCATAATTAAATGTAATTGTCTCAAAAGTGAAATAGAAACCATTAAAAGTGACCAGGATTTCATTATATATTTTTCCAGGGGAGAAAAAACTGTACAAACATGACTGTGACTGCGTTAAAGGTCTAAGGCATTAAGGCAGGAAACATGAGAGGGAACAGCTAGGGAGAGAAAATGCGAGAGAAACAACAGTACTGCTGAAGCATAGGATACTCATTTACAATTACACCAAGCATGTACTGGGGGCACTTATTACACAAGGTTTACCCATAACCTGGTGCACCTGCACACTGCTGCCCGCAGCTGTGTACAAGGGTAATGCATACACTGTATGATTGCTGTAGTGCAACATCTGCTAGTCACCTCAGAAACTACAGTACCTGATAAATTCTGATACTGGAACCAAACAGAAACCAAACCACAAAGTGCAATGCCTGGCACAAAATGTTTATATGTGGTGATGGCTATTACTGTAGTTCTGATTTCACTTCTGTGGTACAGTGACTTTCTACCTCAACAATATGTGTCTGGAATGTCCTGTCATTAAAATCAGGAAAATCCTTCTATCCTTGGGTACTAAACTGCTGTCAGATTGCACCACTGTTGTAGAATATTCAATATCTTCTTTTTTATCCTCAACACATTGGAAAAGGATACCATTTTGTGGCATATATGTCACCTCATCACACCCACAACAATCCTGTGTTAAATCAGTCTACAAAATATTCAGTAATGCTTCTCTGGGGTGATTAAATTGCTCATGTTTGTTTCTTAAACAGTTCAGACCAGAGGACACCATCCCTCCATATTGTTTTAGTTTGCTGCCAGGTAACACAAGATCTAAAAGGCTCTGTAGCACTTGTGTGGAAGAATAGAAGTCACAGCCAGACTGGAAAGCTGGTGCAACTATGTTTAATTATTAAATAAACTATATAAAATGCCAACTCATCCTGACCCTCCACAGTCCTTACAGGTGCTGGTTACACTGCTAACCCACTTGCCCCAGTGCATTGTCTCACTCGAGTCTTCCTCCCTGGGCAAGGTCATAGGGAAGCAGTACTGTGCATTTGTACAGCCATGTTTTACATACTCATAAGTTCATTATACAAACGTTCTCACACAATATATTTCATTTCGAAATGTCAGTATCCCTGGGTCACCAAAATTCAGAAGATTATAAGAGCTGCACAAAATGTATGCTAAATTAATTTGTTTCATACAAATAATGGTTAGACCTCCATGACTACCAAAACTGGAAAATGGGTAGAAGTTCAGAGCTATGTGTAAACATACTCAAAAATATGAAAAATATACTAAGAACGTGCAAATGTGCTAAAAGGTAGCATATTTGCATTGTTCTTAGCATATGTTGCACATGTTTAAGTGCATTTGCACTTCTCTGAACTGCTAACAATTTATCAAATTGGGTAGTCATGGAGGTCTAACCATTATTCGTATAAAATAATTTTGTGTAGCTTTTATAATCTTCTGAATTTGGGTAACCCAGTGATACTGACTTTTGAAAATTAAGTATATTTTCTGAGAACTTTTGTATATTGAGCTTATGAGTATTTATAAGATGGCTGTATAAATGTTCAGTAATGTTCCCCTATGACCACGCCCCCTAAGGAAGAATCAAGTGAGTCAAGGTGTTGGGACAAGGTGTGGAAGAAGTAAAAGTAGAAAAAACAGGAGCAGTACAGCAATAATTCCCCTTCCAGTGATAGTGAAGACAAAGGAGAGAGATTTTTTATCAAAGAAAATGGAGAGAATACAGGAAGAGAAAGACAGAAAGAGGCACAAGGGGAGGCATCAGGAAGCACACAAACAGAAAGAGTTTTGAGGGAGAGGAAAAAGAACCTCAAGTACAAATATTGAACTTATCCAGTTTATTGTAACAAACAATCAAATCTCAGTTATACAGAATAGTCTCAGTTTTATACTGACACCCAGGATTCATGATTTTCCAATATTTATTGAACTGCATAAATGTTTTCTGAAAACTCAGATTGAAACATTGGGTTCAGTTTCCAAAGTACTGAAACTGATGCAAGGTGCCTGTGTTGAACAGAATCGATGCAAGGGGCACCTGTTGTCAGAACATGTGGCATTACTGATTTTTGTTAAAATTGGGTGCCCTTGTACAAAACTGGTCATGCACCAGCCCTACACCTGACGGGCGGGGGTCATGGCAGAAAGGGGCTTGCACCACAGTGTGACCGCTGCAGTATCCACAGATATGGGAGATTCAAACTGAGCAACTCAATATGAGAGAACTCAATTTGATCACCTGTACATAGAGCGAGTATGGAAGGATGCTGAATGGAGAAAGAGTGAGTGCAGGGGAGCAAAAATGGTGATGAGAGAGATACAGTGATGATAGGAGAGGACAGACATAGTAGAGGATATGGGATGCAGTTTGGCAGGCATTCTGCAGCTGGCTGTTTTGTGTGGTGGAGGAGGCATATGGCTGCAGTGCAGGAGGTACCTGGTTCTGGACGGGTGAGGGGTAAATATGTTTTCGTGATTTTGTACTTTGCATTTAGTGGGTTGTTTTTGGTTGCTGTTTCCCAATCCCTGCATGTGTGCTCCTTGGTTCGATGATTTGAGCCCCTGCAAATTGCCCCTTCCCTAGTTGTCTCCTTACCTCAGTGTCAGGCCCCCCTTGGAATTGATTATAATTAGTTAGGGAGGTGCAGGGGATGAAGCCCCCCACCTGAGGGGTGTAGGGGTGCAGCCCCCCACATAAAACTACCATATATTGGTCCTGGTGAGTTTATTGGAACCATCACTCATTATGTTTTCTGTGTAGTGCACAGTTGCCATATAAGTTTTCAGTGATGTGCACTTGCTGTCATATCAGGCGCTGTTTAATTTTCACCGTTACGACATGTAACTGACTGCAGCATCCCCTAATGTGGGATTCTCAAATCCCTGCTGTGCCTGAAAGCCCCTCCAGTGCTTAGACCATCCAGAGCTGGTCTAGTGCCCCTTGTGGCAGCAGTGCTATAGTTTGTGGCTATGATACAGCAGTCATGGCCAGCTTGCTGGGCTTCCCAGCCATGCACAGCAGTTTAGAGTCCACACAGTAAAGGTGGCACAGCACCAGAGGCACCACAGAAAGTGTGGTCCTATTGGTGGAAGACCAAAAGATGTCCCATGAAGGATCACTAGTGTGGCTACTGACAGTGTGTAACCAGCTGGCACACTGACCATGGGGCTAATGTGTCAGTTTACCATTTGGCACATGGGCACAAAGATGCAGCTGTGCTCTTCCTGGAGTGGTGCCATCAGCAGGTGGTCACTGTAAGGTCTATTCTGCATGCTGTGGAGCTGTAGAACTGACAACCTCACTGCTATGGCACTGTCACACTGGTACATGTGGAGGCAGGGTATGGGGGGCATCTAGTCCATTACTGTGACCAGTCATTGCTGACCTATTGGAAGGTAGGTCCTACCTCCATGCTGCTTGCCCCAACCACTCTTGGAGCACCCTGCAGGCCTCCCTGATACTGTATGTACCAGCCGCATGCGCCCATGGGGGTGCTGCAGGCATCTTCCTGTTGTGAGTGTCCACTACCTGTGTGCAAATTGTGGCATTGAGATGTTGTTCTGTGAGACTACATGTACCCCTGCCATGGCTGATGGTAACCTTCTCCAAACTCCTTCCATGCACCTTTTGTTAGGTACATGGGAGCTGCTGTGGCAAGTCCATGAATTCTGGTTACAGAATCCCATCCTGTACTAAAAATCAGATGCAGGATCTGTGGCACACTGGGCTCAGATACAAGCTATTGTTTGTCATAGCTTACATCAATCTATGGGCCCATTTGAAAATCTATCCCCCTTACGTTTTGAAGAATCAAGTTGTGGACACTACAAATATGGGCCTGATAGAAGAACTAGCTACATTGGCAGGTGATGAGTATGAATCTCTGCCATCAGCAATAATTTCCAATGGTGAGAGTAATTTGGGCATACAGTACAATCCACAAAGTACAAGAGTAATGAAACATAGAAACACAGAAGTTGATAGCAGATAAGGACCGCAAGGCCAATCCAGTCTGCCCATTTCTTATTCTACCTTATGAATGTGCCATCGGCCTTTGCTCTGTCAATGGCCTATCGATTCATACTCATCTGTATTGCTCCCTTATGCCTTTCCCATGCCTGTTTGAAGCCTTGCACTGTATTCATATCCACCACTTCCTGAGGTAGGCCATTCCATGCATCCACCACCCCTTCTGTGAAAAAGAACTTCCTCACATTACTCCTTAATCGGCCTCCCTCTAATCTCATGCTGTGTCCTCTTGTCCTGCTATTTTTCTTATATTGAAACATGTTAGACTCCTTCACCTTGTTAATGCCCTTATGGTGTTTGAATGTTTCGATCATATCACCTTGTTCCCTCCTTTGCTCTGGGGTATACATATTGAGCTCTGTTAATCTGTCCTCATATGTTTTCTGATGCAGTCCCTACACCATTTTGGTTGCCCTTCTCTGGACTGCCTTAATTTGGTTAATGCCTTTGTGAAGGTGTGGCCTCCAGTACTGCATGCAGTATTCCAGATGGGGCCTAACCAGTGTCTTGTAAAGAGGGATTATTACCTCCCTCTTCTGACTTGTGATACCCCTACTAATACACCCCAACATCCCCCTAGCCTTATCTACTGCTTTAGTGGTCTGCTTGGATGATTTTAGGTCATCGATGATGATGATGCCCAAGTCTTTCTTCTCTTGTGGCTGCCAGCAACTCCCCTCCCAGCCAATAGATGGCTTCAGGGTTTCTCTTCCCTATGTGCATAATCTTGCAGGAGGACCTAGACTACTTACTGCAAGTCATACAAATGACTGCTGAAAAGGACTTGGATTCTTAACAGACACCAGAAATACTGGAGGGTTATTTAGAAGTATTAGAGTCACTATAGCAAGAGAACTTAATGGACCTAAATCCTGAAGGGGATACTGCACAATCTAATATACTGTAGAAAGCAACAATACTAACTACCCTAGATTGTCAACCACAGCTAATTTTATTAAACAACAGAGAAAACTACTTTTCAAATCTAAAGCAATATTTTGTCCAAAAAAACTTTATTACAGCTATCAATACTTACAGAAAAAAAAAACAGTTATGAAGCAGGTTCAGGATTTGTTAAATAATTCATTGCCCCCTAGACTACAGAATCTTACTAACGGTGGATGCATGTCATTGAAAGAATTAAAACCTAGTAAGACCATCATCATAAAGCCTGCAGACAAGTTTGGAAACACTGTGATCTTTAACAGGGAGCATTATGATAGGATAGCAATGTCCTTACTTAACAATGTTAAAAACTATAAAGAATTACATGGGGGCCACACACCTATTTCCAAAAAAGAACTGTAACAGATTCTTGCTGAGCGCTAATGCAGGGGCTTATTTCTGATGATGATTATTGATATATCTGAAAGAATACCCAGATAACATCAGGATTTTATATTTTACCAAAGGTTTATAAAAATTCAGAAAATCCACCGGGCCGCCCTATTGTATTGGGAAAATACTGATGAGTTTGACAATAAAAACGAGTGGTATACAGTGCATAAATCATCAAAGGGAAAAAGGGAAGAGGGAACATGGGGGCTGTTCCAAAATATTAACCCCAAATAAATGTTGTGCCCTAGTAACTGACCAGGACCTAGATGAAGCAAATGAGCCCACAATACTAGATGAGCCAAACGAAAACAGTAGTACTCCATTGAGCTCCCATGCTATAGTTAACCCTGGCACACCAACACAAGCTAAAGAAGCACCAAGGGATGTTTTTGTTATAGGTGATTCAATGCTTAAGTATATGGATTATGTGATCTGAAGAAATAGGAAAGAATATACCACAGTGTCTGTATTGCCCAGGGCTGGTATTGGGGATATATGAAAATGACTCCCTGGCCTGCTTGAAAACACACAAAAAACAATGACAGTTCTACATGTAGGAGTTAATGATGTGGGCAAGAGAAATCTCACTGAGATACAGTGGGAATACAAGTTAGTAGGGGAAGGGCTTACAATCAGAGGATGAAAATTGGTTATCTCTGGCATCTTACCAGTTCCCCGTGCTGGTCGGTATCTAAACAAGGACATCAGACATTTAAATGAGTGTCTCAAGCGATGGTGTTCTAGGGAAGGATTTACCTATATGGATCATTTCGAGGACTTTCAGGCACCATGTAGTTTTGCACAAGATGGATTACACCTGAATAGGCAGGAAAAATGGGGTTTTGCCAGCAAACTAAAACAGTTCATTGACACTTATTTAAACTTGAAGTAAGGGGGGGATTTGGAGGCCACAAAACAGAATACAGTACAAAATTTAAAGTCAGTTGGAACTTCCTTGTACTCAATGTTAGAAGCCTAAATAACAAAATGGATGAACTAAAGTTGAAATTATACAATTCAAACATCCATATATGTGCCATTACAGAGACTTGGTGGAGAGCAGAAGATCCTGGGACAAACAAATCTCGGGATACACCTTATATAATAGGGATAGGCCTCATACTAAGGGAGGAGGGGTGGTGCAATATGTTTTAGATGGCATAGCGTCAGAAAATATTGATTGTACTGTTTGGGGCAATTCTGAGATATTGTGGATCAAAGTTACCCCCCACGTTCATCTAAGATCAGTATAGGTGTGGTATATAGACCACAAGCTAATTTAGCCCAGAATGATAGCATTTTATTATAAAATGGCAAGAAAAAAATCTAGAAATCTCATTGGCCAAGAAACATCAGCTGACTGTATGTTAAATCTCTATATACGCACAGTCATCCTGGTCCTAAACCACATCACACAATGAGCAAATCAGTCCTCATACAACCAGAACTATCTTTCATCAGTCCCCCTTGAACCAGAACTGATCTTCCATTATAAACATGGCTGCTGCCTCTACACTGTAAGAAAACCTTCAACTGGGCACTAAAAATAAAACTACCTTAAATAAAAATAAAATAAATTAATTAAATGTTGTTTCCCTGATCATCACACTCTCCTTACACACATAAACAAATTAGAAACATTAAGTATTGTTTATAGTTTTCATTACAACTGTTTGTTTACTAACAGTGAAAAATCCCCCTTCTGTCTTTATCTGCTCATCAGGGAAATCTCTTATGCTTGGGCCTTGACAGTGATATAATTGAGCCTCTGGATCTAAAACAGGCCTTTGTTGTCTGTGTGTACAGAATGTCAGGAGAGTAACATTCTACAACTGGAATAGAGCAGAATTTTGAATCCCTGTATTCCATGGTAAACATTCCATGATAAACATTCTATGCCTTGAGTGTGGGGAAAAACAGAAAACAAAAAACAGGATGAAGAAAGTAGGCAATACAGTAATACTTTATAAACAAAAAGAAAAGTTGGGAAAACACAGTTAAATAGGCAGAGGCAGACCTAAAGTGCCCAAATACATTGCTAATGTTAATCAAAGCACGTACATTTGAATCTTATGTAGCGGAGTTTTCAGGTGAAATCTACCCTCCTTGCCCACCAAAAAAAGGCAACCTGGCAGGTTTAAAGTTTTTTTTTTCCCTTACTAACCTTTCACCTCAATCCTATAGCAGTTTTTCTTTTATGTACTAGACCACAGCACATAAGTAAAAAAACAAAAATAAAGAGAAGGTTGCCTTCAATGAGACTATGTAACCACAGTACAGTATAATGAAAATGAAGTTTTAAACACAGCTTATGTCTTACAAATTTACAAATGTTACAGTGTATTTATATGATAAAATTTACATGTGACAGAGAAATTATTTATTTTCAACCAACTCTACTAATAAATACTTTTACTGCAAAGTACTGTACTAGTCAACCTATTGCTGACATATCCTATTTTATGCACTAATAGGTACTCCTTTTTTCAGTTTTTAGATGTTTTAGAGGTGTAATGTATTATGAAATGGTCAAGAAAAATCATGTCTCCTGATTGGTTGACAGGGCTTAGAATCCAGTGGTATAAGGAATAACAACCACTGGGTTGGGAACATTTTCCAGCCAGCTGTGCAAAGGCCACCCTGAAATAAATGCTTTCCCCACATTCTGTAATGGAATGCCCAACCTCCATGTTAGTAAAGAATCTGACTGGCAAGTGAAATCATCAAAATTTAAAAAATACCATGCTCCCATAACACAAACGAGAACAAAATCTCACACAATAAATCAAGTAAACCTTAATGGCCATTGCTAGCTGCATCACTGTCCCTCTCCTAAACTGAACTGCTTGTTTTTCTGAGTAGGCCACACATGCCGCTGTTCGCAGTAGATAAACAACCTGTGCATCCAATCTCAGCTTCATGAAACTGTTCTAACAGTTGATTGCACGCTCATTCACCCTTCTCTCCAAAAGCACTGACAAATAATTGAAACCGCTTCTCTCCCACATTCGCTGAGTACTTTCCCCCTCAGCATACACATGATAAAATGTAGGAATCGTAGTGCAATCCATGCCTAGCTCCATCCCTGTCATACCACACACCAGTCCCCACTGCGACACACAGCTCACATTCATAGTCTGGGTGTACAGGTGAATCACCGCAGCAGCAGTAAAAAAAATAAACTGATACTTATCATGGCACTGATGTAACTCACAATCCATAGAGGTTATCGGATGGTGACATGGGCTATCAGTTAACTCAAATGTACAATGCAATGCGAGTGCAGAGAGGCATTGAAAAAAAAAAGCTGATCGCTTCCCGAGATGGAAGTGCACGGTGCATGATGGTAGACACCAAAAAGTTAAAGAAGTCCACCCCAGCATGGCAAAAACTTCCTTAGCTGATGGGGGTGCCCAATCCCCCATTGGCTTCACTGTCCCCCCCCCAAGCTGCCTGGTGCCATGTTGGGAGCCCACCTCAGCATGGAAAAAGCTTCATTTGCTGACAGGGGTGCCCAATCCCCCGTCAGTTTCACTGCCCCCCCAAAAAAAATGTTCATATGCCACACTGGGAGCCCACCCCAGCATGGCAAAACTTCCTTAGCTGATGGGGTGCCCAATCCCTATCAGCTTCACTGTCTCGACAGCCATGCTGGGAGCCCACCCCAGCATGGCAAAAGTCCCTTGTGTGTAAATAAATTTAAAAAAAAATGAAACAAAAACCTTATCTCGTTGATTCTTTTGCCCCTCCCTAACCTGCACCCACCCTCTGCTTACCCACCTCCCACACCCCACCTCAGCCCATACTTACCTCTGGAGCCCGTGCGATGATCTTTGGTGGACCAGGAACACGTCTGCACTCTTCAAAGCTGACCGTGAACTGAAGAAATGCCGGTAAGATGTTTAATGGCATAAATGGATTTTTTTCAACTTTAGTGCATATCTCAGCCATTTCTGGGAATATTTTCACCAAATTTTCAACATGGGGTTTTTGGAGCCCCATCTCATGAACTGTGACACTGTTATTTTGTTAATCGGTCCCGAAAGGTGGTTCCGCAGTCACTGCATGGAACCACCTTTCCAGAATGATTAATGAAATGACAGTGTCACAGTTCATGAGGTAGGCTCCCAAAAACCCTGTGTTGAAAATTTGGTGAAAATATTCCCCAAAATGACTGTTTTACGAGCGTGCGTTGAGCAGTTCCTATGCACGCTCATAACTTCGAGCATTTTTAATATTTTCACTCCAGATTTTCAGTATTGCCATTTTACCACACCTCCTTATGAACAGTACAACTGTCATTTTTCACATCTCACTTGAAATGTGTTTTCGACCATGTAGTGCACAATGGTGCGTTCGGTGTATGAAATCAATGTTCCAGACAGATTAATAAAATCACAGTGACACTGTTCATGAGCAGTGGTCTTAAACTGGCTATGTTGAAATGTGGAAAATATTCCCCTAAACGACTGTTTCTGAGTTAGGCAGCAGTTCGAGCTACACTTTCGTAATTTTGAGCATTTTTAATATTTTCACTACAGATTTTCAGTATTGCTATTTTACCACACCTCCTTATGAAGAGTACAACTGCCATTTTTCACAGCTCACCCAAAATGTGTTTTTGCACATGTAGCGCACAATGGCGCGGTCGGTGTGCGAAATCAATGTTCAGGACAGATCAAGAAAATCACAGTGAAGTAAAGTGCAATTCATAAACTACAACAAGTAGACTGTTGTTTGCTAATGTTGTTGGTAATTGCTATTGTTTACCATTCAAAAAAGTTTGCCAAGGGACTATTTTATCTCCATGTTTCAATTAATTCTCTATTCAGTATTTAAATAAATGTTACAAAATTTTCAAAATATAAACACCTTGTCAGTGTCCTTTTTTCCATAGTTATTTCCCATTTTATAAGCACAATAAGACACTCCAGGGTGGTGGTTGTTATGTGATAACCACACACCTAGGTGCGGAAGGACACTCAGCCTTGCTGCTGCCTCACCAGCACCTAGGTGTGCGGTTATCACATAACAACCACCACCCTGTCATGTCTTATTGCTTACATATCATAGGTCCAGGAGAGCCCTTCCCCCATGGCTGACCCCTGCGGTTAAAAAAGTAATTAAAAAGAAGAATAGGGCATATAGCAGGGCCAATCTGAGTGGAGAGGACAGATCTTGGGAGGCATATAAACACAGCTTGAAAGAGGCAAAGAGAACCATTGCCAAGGCTAAAAGTAAATATGAGTACAAGCTGGCTACAAAAGCACATGACAATTACAAGTCCTTCTATGCTTACATTAATAACAAAAGGGGAGCTGGTAGAATGGTTGACCCGTTAAAGGATAGTACTGATAAACTAATAACTGGGAATAAGGACATGGCAGATCAGTTCGTTATTTTTCCCCTGTCTTTAATTTAGGCCCAAAAGCTTCGGTCTCAAATAACAAATTGCAAGGGATTTTAGGCCCAAGAATAGTGGTTGAAGACATGAGAAAAAGGTTAAAAAATCTGAATCATAACAAGGCACAGGGCCGGACAGTTTACACCCTAGATTTTTTAAAGAACTCGCAGATAGCTTGGCAGGGACTGTTACATTTCTATTCCAACAATCCCTGGAGACAGGCCAGGACATTGAGGTATGGAGATAGGCAGTGGTAATCCCAATACATGAAAAAGAGATCAAGATAGGAGGCTGGCAATTACAGGCCAATTAGCCTGACCTCTGTCCTCAGGAAAATACTCAAGGGCATAGTCAAGGACATGATCATGAGCAACATCAAGCTAGTGGGGGCCATGGATGAGACACAGCATGGATTTACAAAGGGCAGATCATGCCAAACTAACCTACTTGAACTTTATGGTAGAGTTAGTAAAGCACTAGATGAAGGCAGCTTGGTGGATGTCGTAATTTTGGACTTCGCCAAGACCTTTGACAAAGTCTCTCTAGAGCAGCTGATTGAAACCCTTATTAAATTGGGAGTACAACCAATAATAGTTAACTGGATTAGGGTTTGGCTGTTGGGGAGGAAGCAAAGGGTAGATGTATTGGGTGAATTGTCAAACTGGGCAGATGCTACTAACAGGGTCTCCCAGGGATCAGTACTGGGACCTTGACTTTTTAACCTATATATCTCAACAATGAAGCCAAAAGTTGACATCTAGCTCTCCAAAATTGCAGATGATGCACATTTGGGTTTCTCAGTAAATAGCCAATCTGATGCGGCAATACTACAGGAAGCATTAGGGGATTTGAAGACTTGGGCCCAGGAAAATAAGGCTACATTTAACATCAATAAGTGCACAGTGATGCACCTGAGGGAAAAAACCCTGAAGTAGATTACACACTGGCTGGGCAGGTGCTCAGAGTAGTGTATGATGAATGAGACCTGGGGATCAGGGTTAGCAATAACTTCAAATTCCAGCTGCATTGTAACCAGGTGGTTAAAAGTCTAGTGGTATCCAGAGTTGCATCCATAGACATATTAAGAGTAGGAGTAAGGAGGTTTTGCTCCCTCTTTATACCTCTTTGTTGTGGTCACACACTGAGTACTCTGCATAGTTTTGGGCCCCTGGGAATAAGGCCTATATTAAAGCCCTTGAGAAAATACAGAGAAGGGTGACAAGCAGAATTAAAGAAGTCCAGGAGTTAGATTATGAAGAAAGACTTGAAAAACTAGACCTGTATACTTTAGAATATCGTAGATTCAGGGAGGCTATGTGTCTGATCTAACGGGCCCTGTCAGACCAACAACTGTGGGAACAACTGGGCCTTAACTTTAGAGACCAGATTTACAATACGAGAGCCCACACCCTACAGCTTAAAGATGATAGATATAATACACTGTTCTGAAAGCACTTGTTCTCAGTAAGAGTACTTAGAATTTGGAATGAACTGCCAATTGAGGTGGTAGGAAGTAAAACTATGGCGGCTTTCAAACATTCTCTTGACCGCTACATGAATAGTAAGAACATTATAGGTATTAGTAGATATCGATGGTGAGCTAAAATGGACTTTGGTCTTTATAGAGCTCAGAGTAACCTAGGAAACCTATGAAACCTATAGGCTCCATCAGTAAGGATCTGGGTAATTTCACTGACTTTTTTATGTAGTGGTATGTGGTAAATTTAGAATCCCATATTAAGGACATGGCAGATGTCCTTAGAAAATTGGACAATATATTGAATAGCAGGATGGTTTTGTGTGGTTGTAAAAAGATATGGAGTAGTTACACACCTCTGTTCATTATGAATAGAGAACTGCATCATGTAAGTGCTTTTTGGAAAATGATTCAAACAACACCAAAGTACTGAGTTCATTCATCCTTAAAGTACTAGAAATCATTCTAACACATAATGCTTTTGAATTTGGGAACAGGTACTTTCTACAAACATGTAGAACAGTAAGGTGGGTGGCTATGCCCCCCTAGTTATGCTAATCTGTTTCTGGGTTTGTAGAAAATATATTTTTTCAGTCAGGAAATTAACCTCTTTAACAACAGGATTAGGCACCGATTCAGATTTATGGATGCGATTATTTGCATATGGGAAGGTGAAATTAAGGAGATTGTGCAATTTATGGAATGGCTAAACAACAATAACCTGAACTTTAAATTTACACACACTGCTAATATGAAATGTCTACATTTTTTGGATGTTACCATATTTTCAGGAAATAAGAATGATCAAAAGATTCACACTACCTGTTACAGAAAACCCACAGCCACAGATTTGGTGCTGAATGCCAATGGTGCACACCCACCCACACAAAAAAACTCATTACCCTACAGTCAGTTCCTGAGACTCTGCAGGAATTGTAGCAAACCAGATGCCTTCCAAACCCAAGCTGATGAACCTGAGAATCTCTTTAGGGCCAAAGAATATAAAAGCAACATACTCAGGAATTCAAATGAAAGGGCAAGAACTGCATGCAGGGATAATTTGCTAAATGAACTAAACAATACACAGTTGGATAAACAGATAAAATTTGGCCTATCAACTTTGTCATTGAATATGACAACTTGGCAGGAAGAATTGAAAATATAATATTTATGAACTGGCATATACTCCTCAATCGCAATGAAGTCAGCTTGGCTGTAGGCCTAAAACCTAGAGTGACATTTAGCAGAGTTACTAATTTAAGGGATAAATTAATGTACAGTAGGCTGAAAAGGGAAAAAAGCACATCGAACTGACAAACATTGGTTACCCCAGAGACCAAAATTGTTTTTTATTAACTGTGCTAGATGCAATATTTGTACATTTACACCAAATGGTAACAACCTTAGACATCCAGCTAACACTAATACCAGGGTGAATATCAGGGAGTTGATAACATGTGATGCCACATTTGTGTGTATGTTCTCTGGTGTAGCTGTAACATGGTACATGTGGGACACACCACACACTCCCAAAAATCAAGGATATGGAGCATATGTAATCTATTTTGAATGGTAGACAGGATATCCTGGTGGGCTTGCATTTTTCTGAAAAACACTACTCCAACACAGATGAACTAAGATTTGTGAGCCTGGAATGTATACCTAACCCCACCAGAAGAGGTGACATACTAAATCTTCTTGTAAGGAAGGGAAGTTGGTAAATCTATAAATTGGAAAACACTAAAATGATGAGACTTAATAAACATTTGGACATTAAACCCTATTTGTAGTCTTTGAAATGAAAATTATTTAGAGATTGGTCCACTTTTAGTGGACTTAATAGTAATTTTGTGATAATTGAATTCCTAGAATGTAAACTTTCCTTGTATTTTCGGTGGTATAATAATTCATTTTTGGTCTCTTTCCTTTTCTTCTTTCTAGGTTCTATCTATTCTATTCCCTAATCAGATCTTGTTATTTTGTGGACCCCCCCCCCCACACCACTGCAGGGCACATCCTGTGGCCAGTCCAATTATGGAAGGTAGTGAATCGAGAAGGAATGTGACTGGGTAATCACAGTAACTTTATAGCACCCACCTCTCTCTTTAGCCTTCATCTAGGCATTGGTTTGGTAATGTGAAAAAAAGAAAGAAAAGGAAAAAACTTACTGAATCACAACTCTATATAAATGAATATCTTTACCATATATAGACCTATTTTTGAAAATGTTGTATTTTTACAATGGTTGTTTCACATGTGTGTAGCACGTTTTAGCATATTTGCAATGTTCTTAGTATATTTTGCACATTTTTGAGTATATCTGCACACTTCTTGAAATTCTAGAAATTTTCCAATTTTGGTAGTTACAGAGGTCTAACCATTAAATGTAAGTAGTATAAGTTCATATATCTTATCAAATGTTAAATTTCAGCCAATCAGTGTGGACCATGTCATTTGACAGATGGGCATGGCCTAAAATGGACCAATCAGAATTGCCCCTGTGCTGCACTGGTAGTCCCTTCTCAGATGCTGACAGTCCTGCCTCCAACCCCAGAAGTGATGCACACTTGAACCTGGAAGTAATGTGTAACACCTAAGTGGCACTATCCCAAAGGCTACTACCCCTGCCTGTGTGGCTAGTGACAGGTTGAGGGGCCTAGGTTCGATGACGGGTGCCTCCACCCAAAGGTCAGGGTTGGTTGCAGTTGGCCTAACCAGATCACAGCCCCCTTGGACACTGTGATCCCCCTCAATTCCCACTAGTGGCCCTTTCAACTCACAGAAGAAACCTTCCCAATTCCCCAGATATGCAGACTTATTACACATACAGTTAACACTTACCCCCAGGACTGATTCTTGCAGCACATCTCTGAGGACCCCCTGTAAAACAAGGCTAGGCAATGCACACACTACAATGCAATACTTTTTCTATATGTACTGACACCACAAGCAAAGTATATTTCAATAACAACAGATCTGATTTATTGGAGGGAGTTATAACAAGGAGGGGATAAATCAGGTTGATTGGCATTAGTCACATAAATTAAAACAGTATGGTGCATGCAGAGAAAGTCAACCAGTCACATCCTCTGGGTATGCAGGATGGGGAAGGGGCTAGCCAGGTTCATTGCCTGGGGTAGGCCAGCGACGCAGCTGGTTGGGGCCCCGTGATGGAGAAAAAGATCATGCAAACCACACTCAACACATTGTAATCTGGAGCCAGATGGCTCAGTTTGTGAAGATTTAGGCAAAACAACTTAATTAGGTGACACATTTTGATTAGATAACGGTTGCAGGGAGCTACCCTGATTATTACTCACGGTAACCAGGCTGAACACAGGAGGGATGGTGGATTGAAGTTCTGGATGGCCAGAAGCAGGGCTCACCCAATGCGGTCCTGACGCAGTGCTTGTTCAAGCAGGGGCAAAGGGCAGGTCTTCTGGCAGGTCCCTTGTCGATGACTCGACTCTGTGCAACAAGGTAATGAAGCAAGGCTCTTGTGGCTGGGCCTATTGGTGAACAGCGTGGATTCAGTAAAAGATTTCTGCTGTGCAGCAGCTTCCAGCACTAACACACAAGTCACAGTGGGGGAAACAGACCTCGATCCCCATACAGCATCTAGCAAATTCATATGTAAAAAACTGGTATTGTACCAGGCCACAAAGTCCTGACAGGCCGATTGCTTCTTAGCACAATCTTTGGTCTTCTACAGGTTAAGCCTGCTCCCAAACAGCAGCAGCTTGCTCTTTCCATACAGCTTCAGATTCAGTCCAATCAAAAGTCCTCTGCATCTTCTCTGGGCAGAAATCAGGCTAGCAGGCCTATAGACAGGCCTTCCACGGGTCTCCCATCTGAACTACACTGCAACAGCCACTCGAACACACACAGCAGTGTTGTTTCTTCAGCTCCCAACTTGAATCTGGCTTGCCAGCAAACAGTTCAGGGCATATCCCCCTAGATCCACAGAGTTCGGTTAGTCATTCCAGTTGTCAATCACAGGAGGGCTCCCTCTATAGGTGCACAAAGGTGCCAAGGATCCAAAACGACATTACCAGAGTCAGGCACCATAAATTGCACTCTGGCAGGCTCCATTTAGAGTCCTCGCCCCCCAATTGGTCCAATTCGGCAGTTCGGGGACCAAAATGGTGGAGCAGAACAGAAGCAGTCCATGCTGCAATAAAGGCAGGTTAGATAAACTACATTTTCAGCCAATACTCTGCATTTTTCCCCACAAACAGTTACAGCTTTCAAATGGGCTCCCTCTGCGCACTTAGCGATGGCAGAAATGGAGCACTTAGCCAGCAGCCCAGGTGGGACTCGGGCAGAGAAGCACACAGTTCCCCCAGGCAAACTAATTATGTCTGTGAGCAGGCAGGTCTTAAAGAGACAGTACTTGGAGGCTCCAAAAGCACTCACTGCAGTTTCAATTAAACGGCTTTAATGCCGAACACCACCCAGACTGGGAGCACTTAGGCAAGCTCCTGGAAGACTTTTGAGAACCCCCATTTGCAGCAGGGTTACACGCTTCCTGGCCTGGAGGAACTTGGCATCTGCGTCAAGTGAGCACCCCCATAAACTCTAATACAAAACATTATATACATTTACACTCCAGCACATTACCTTTGTTATAAACACATATCTGATATTTCTCAGCACATTACTTTTTGCACAGTATTATATATACATTGCACTTTGAACTCAGGTCATTACTTCCTGCACATGAAACTTGGAGAGAGGGGACCCTTCCCTATCAGCTACCCTGGGGCTAGACGGGGCAGGGGCACCATACCTAGAGGGCAGAATAATCAATCTGGAGTTGGCACTTGTGCTAAGTTTGAGCCGTGAGCTCTGAGATACATATACTCCTTTGTGGACCACATTGAGAGGCAAGTCTACAGGCCTCCCAGGGGAATCATAGCTAAGGCACACTACTGGCTTTACAGCTCGACCAGTCTTTCTAGGGGGAACAGTTACAGCCTCTGCACTTTCTTTACTGGCAGGGGGAGTCACTCTCGGTGCAGTAGAATCCAAACTTGGGGCACAATCAACCTCTGGCTCTGCAATTTCTGGTCCCACAACACTTCGCTCACATGGAGGGCACTCTGCCGCTGGAAGGGAACTGTCATTACATTCAAAATACTCTTCCTCCTCTGGTAAGTCACCAGTTGGCCTTAGCTCATCTGTTTCTTCCTCAGGCAATTCAAACAGTTCTACCATACATAGGGATTCAAGATCATCAGACTTAACACTCTGCACTTCACTCTCTTTGAGCATTGGCTCCAAGGATGAAGCTGGGGGCTTAGGCAGTCCAGAGGGCCCAGCTTCATCCCCATAATTGACCAGGGGGTTACCTTGAAACAGCAGACTTAATTCGTATGAAGGGTAGTAACCATAGTTGAACTCACTTTCATCTGAAATAGACTGACAGTCATTCTCAACTTGTGTTGGCTGGGGAGGAACCCTTGGGTCAGCGTCGGCAGTTGCAGACTTTCTCTGTTTCTGTTTTGCAGCAGCCTTTGTCACTGGTACAGGGGAAGCAACTTCTGGGAGCTCAGATTCAATCAGTATCTGACCAATAGGCAACAAGTGATTGTGATGCATTGTCTTGATGTCCTTTGAATTATTTTCAGGCCTTACTTTATACATGGGTAGATCATCCAATTTGTCCACTACAATGTGAGGGAGATGGTGCCACCTGTTGGCAATTTTGTGTTTGCCATGGAGTCCCAGATTTCTCAACAATACACAGTCTCCCACTTGGGGCTCTTGGGCCTTCACCTTTTTATCATATCTTTCTTTGTTAGCCAAATTTCTCTTTGCAACCATGGTCTGAGCTAGTTGGTATGCATGATTCAATTGAGCTTTTAACTTTTGCACATATTGTAGGTATTTGTCCACTTGGACCCCATTGGGGAAACCCCGAAACAAACACCCACTGGTAGCTGAGCTTCTCTTCCAAACATGAGGCAGTAAAGGGAGAACCCAGTGGCATCACTTCTGGTGCAGTTGTAAGCATGCACCAGGGTGCAAATTTGCTGACTCCATCTGAGCTTGTCTTTTGGGTGGAGAATGCCCAACATGTCAAGCAGAGTGCGGTTAAAATGTTCAGGTTGTGGGTCCCCCCTGGGGGTGGTAAGTGGTGGTTCTGGATTTCCGTACTCCCCATAGAGAGAGAGAGCATCTCCTTGAATTGGACCACGGGGGAAGGGGTGTTGTGGTCTGTTTCAAGACCAAACTGGGCTTCACAAGTGTACAAGTTGAGGGGACTGAGTCCTTTGAGTGTACTGTAGTGGCAGGTGTGGGTTGTAGAATTGCTCTCATTTACCGTCCACCAGGTGATGAGAAACATTTTCTACAGGAAGTAGCTGATTTCATCATTGACATGGCATTTGAGTCACCCAGGCTGATGGTCCTAGGTGACTTCAATGCCTGGGTAGATGACAAACTCTCACAGTTTGGACAACACTTCCTCCAATTAATGACTTCTTTGGGTCTTACACAAGTGATTAGTTCTGCCACTCATAAGAGTGGTCACTCCTTGGACTTGGTTTTCCTCCTGGGGATTAAGTCCTCTGATGTGGGGGTGGAACCCGTCAGTTGGTCTGATCTTTACACTGTGGGGTTCAGTTTTTATACCCCCCCCATAGGCCTACCCCTGTGGAGATGGTTAGGTACTGCTCTTTGCGAGATGTTAGCTCTATGGACCTGTTAGTGGTACTGTACCTATCGGAGTTCTCTGGAGTGAGCAATGATCCAGATGCCTTGGTATTGGCCTATAATAGGGCCATCTCCTTGGATCTCGATCAAATTGCTCCTGTCCGGGTTCGTCCTCTCCCCCTTTGACCTCAGTCTCCATGCAAAACAAAATGGTTATATTAAATGCACGCTGAAAATAGAAAATAGAGTTAAAAATCTACGTTTCGACCTTAGGTCTTCTTCAGGAAATATCTAAAAGAGAAAAAAAACAAGTTAGTGTACATTTTTTCTCTTTAGATATTCCTGAAAAGACCAAATCAGCAATAATTCTTACTATTTTATTCCGTATTATTCAGCATTTATTTTGCTTTAGACCACATGCTGACGTAGCGCCTTGTCTCAGTCTCCATGGTTTGATGGGACTTTGAGGGAGATGCGGAGACAAGGACGAAGGTTAGAGCGTCATTGGCGGAGAACAGCCCTTGATGCTGACCATCTTAGACCGATAGAACATTATCAACTGTATCATTCTGCAATCTCTTGTAAGAAGGCAGAGTTCCTGTCCGGGGAGATTGCAGCTGCTCAGAACCGACTAGCTCAGCTTTTTTTGAACTGTGGACAGACTGTGCAACCTAGCCTGTCTTCAGGTTCGGAAAGCTTTTTCACAAATAGAGTGTGATGAGCTTGCTCGCTTCTTTGCAGATAAGGTGGTCAACATCAGGGCTGAGCTCCAGCCTGCTTCCTCTATGGGAGAAGCTATTGATCGGCATTTGGTCGCATCCTCTGGTTGCTCCTGGAGTTCCTTAGACCAGCCTGAGTTCATTGATGTCATGAGGATTGTCCATAGTATGCACAATACTTGCTGTAGTTTGGATCCAGGCCCTACTGCCCTGATAAAGGGTTGTCTTGATACCATTGGCCCTGTCCTAGCACAGATAGTCTGGTGCTCCTTGGATATAGGTGTGTTTTCCTAGCTCCCTGAAGGAGGCGGTGGTGACACTCCTCCTGAAGAAAGCTTCCTTGGACCCTGGCTGCTTTGCTAACTACAGACTGAACTCTAATCTTCCCTTTGCTGGGAAGATTATTGAGAAAGTAGTGGCTGCTCAATTGGAAAACCATTTAACCATCCATGACATCTATGAACCGCTCCAGTCTGGTTTTCGAAAGAGGCATAGTACTGAGACAGCGCTGGTTCCAGTGCTCAGTGATCTCCTGATGGCTAGAGATCAGAAGAAGTGGTCCATTCTTGTTCTTCTAGATCTCTCATCAGCTTTTGACACTGTGGACCATGGGGTGCTTCTCGTGCATCTGGAGTTTATCTGTGACCTGTCAGGTACAGTCCTCAGATGGTTTAGATCTTTCCTCACTGACAGAACTCAGAGAGTGGTATCGGGGATACATTCTTCCCGCCCAGTCTCTCTGTCATGTGGGGTTCCCCAGGGCTCGGTGTTGTCCCCCATGTTGTTCGCAGTGTATATGCTACCCCTCAGAGACATTGTAAGAAGATATGAGCTGAGGTTTCACTGCTATACAGATGATACCCCGCTCTACCTATCTTTTGCACCTGACCAGGCTAGAGCTCTCTCAGTCTTTAATAACTGCCTCACTGAAATCCAGTGCTCGATGAGTTCAAGCTGGCTACAGTTGAACTCAAAGAAGATGGAGGTAATGGTTGTGGACCCGGGTCATAGGGTAGAGGGGGTGGGAGTTGGTCCTCTCTCAGGTTTATTTCTGGGAGGTGTCCAGCTCCCTACCTCTGAATGGGTGCAGAACCTGGGGGTGATTTTTGACAATGAGCTGACACTTCGTTCTCAGGTGTCAGCAGTTGTCAAACTTTCCTTTTACCATCTTAGGAACATCGCCAGGATTAAGCACCTTGTTTCACCCATGGATTTAACAACGTTGGTCCACGCCTTTGTGTCCTCATGCCCGGATTATTGCAACTCCCTTTATCTAGGGATTTCTGGGGTTGATATCCATCACTTGCAGCTGGTGCAGAATGCTGCAGCCCGGCTATTAACAGGTACGTCTCGTGCCTGTCATGTTTTGCCAGTGCTGCGTGATCTGCACTGTCTGCTAATTCAGTGGCAGATCACCATTAAAGTTGATCTTTTGACTTACAAAGCCCTACATGGACAGGGGCCAGACTTCCTGAAAGAGCTTTTGGTTCCCTACTGCCCTATGTGATCTCTCTGCTTGGCTGATGAGGGGTTGCTAGAGATTCTGAGGGTTTCTTTAAAATCATCAGGTGCTCGTGCCTTTATGTATGCTGCTCCGTCCCTTTGTAATTCTCTACCTTGCCTGCTTCGTCAGTGTGCATCTGTGAAGAAATTTAAAAAGGCCCTAAAGACCTATCTATGGTCGAAAGTCTCTTTTAATTAATACTGTGATTTTAGGAGCTCAGATTATTATGTATTGTTTTTTATTTATAATGTTGTTGGATATTGTAAGGCGCCTTGATTTTAGAAAGGCGCAATATAAATAAAGTTTTATTATTATTATTATTAATCAGCTCTTGAAATCTCACCCTTGATCTGAATTGATTCTCTGAGGTGCTCCATAATGTACAAAGAAATTCTCTACTAACACCTTAGCCACAGTGGATACTTTCTGGTCCTTGGTGGGGAAGGCTTGAGCATACCTCGTAAAATGGTCAGTGACCACCAACACATTGCTAATATTTCATTGATCAGGCTCCAAACTCAGAAAGTCAATACAAACCAACTCCATGGGGGCACTGGTGGTGATGTTAACAAGGGGGGCATCCCTCTGGGGCAAAGCCTTTCTCTGCAGGCAGCAACTGCAAGTCCGTATATGATGCTCAACATCAGCCCCCATTTTAGGCCAGTAGAATCTTGACCACACTAGATCAAGGGTTCAGTCTATATCAAGGTGCCCCATGTGGTTGTGTAGGGGCCTAAGTACCAAGTCTCTGAAACAGGTAGGTAAAACCAGCTGTTGCTTGTCTATTTGCTCCCGCTCTGTCTACTGTTTCTTGATACAGCAAGCAGTTAATCAGTTTCAGTTTGGGGCCTTCTTTATACAATAATGCAGTTCTCAAGTCAGAGGAGCACAATTTGGACACATCTTTCCCTGTGTAGAGGGCTTCAAGTGCTGATCTGATCATAGGATCTTGGGATTGAGCCTGCTGAAGACTGTCATTATCTAACTGAGGCAGTGCACCAATGTCTAATGCAGAAAAATGGCAGTAGGCAGCAGGTATACAATTGTCAGAGGGCCCCAAGCAATCTTCTAAACAGTCCACTGCATCCATGGACATTTGTTCCTCATTATCAAACTTCTGGCATAGTGCTCTAATATCAGGTTCTGACAGTCTGACCCAGTCACTTCTGGAAACAGACCTCTGAGAAAGAGCATCAGCATCTACGCAATTTAGGCCTGCTCTGTATTCAACAGCGTAATCATATGTAGACAATGCAGAAAGCCACCTATGGCCGGTGGCATCCAATTTGGCTGAGGTCTGCACATAGGTCAAAGGATTATTATCTGTCTTTACCAGTATCTTTGCTCCATACAAGTATTTGTCAAATAGATCCACAATAGCCCATTTCAATGCCAGGAACTCCCATTTATGCACAGGATAGTTCTTCTCAGACGGGGTCAGACTTCTGCTGGCAAAGGCCACTGGTATCAGGCCATTCTCATGCTCTTGATATAACAAAGCCCCCAAGCCTTGTAGGCTAGCATCAGTATGTAGCACATAGGGTTTTGCAGGATCAGCATAAGCAAGGATAGGAGGGTGGGTGAGTTGGTATATGATTTCATAAAAAGCAGCTTCACAATCAGGTGTCCAGCATGACCCAAAAGACTCATTTGGATGGAAATATACTCTCTCAGTTTCAGTGGAGGCCACTGTCTTGTATTTCTTATATGTGGGAGGGTAACCTTGGGTAAGATTTAAAAGTTGGCGAATCACCCTTGAATAGTCCTTGATGAACCACCGATAATAGCCACAGAATCCTAGAAATCTTTGCAATTCTTTTAGGTTGTGGGGCTGGGGCCAGGTGGTCAATGCCTGAACTTTGCTAGGATCCATCACTATCCCTTCGGTGGACACTATATGCCCCACATATTTTACTGATGTCTGAAAGAACTGTCATTTGTCAATGGATAGTTTGAGGCCGAAATCTTCCAGGCAGTCCAATACTTTGAAAAGTCTGTTTTCATGTTCCTCCAATGAATTCCCAAACACTGTAACATCATCTAGATATACTAGGCACTCCAATAAGTTCAAGTCCACCACTGCATGCTCCATCAGCCATTGAAAGGTGGCAGGGGCACCCGAGATCCCTTCGGGCATCCTCATAAATTCATAGAACCCAAGCGGACAGATGAAAGCTGTCTTCTCATGATCTTCTGGGGCCATGGGGATCTGATACTACCCACTGCATAGATCCAACACCAAAAACCACTTGCTACCATTCAGACAGTTTAGAGCATCCTGAATATGGAGCATGGTGTACTGGTCGGGATGGTCTGCCTGTTGAGGGTCCGATAATCCACACACATCTGTACTGTTCCATTCTTCTTTCTCACCACAAGAATAGGTGAAGCATAAGGGCTTCTGGATTCTTGTATTACACCAGCCACAAGCATCTCCTGTAGGTGTTGTCTTACATCATCTATATCAGCAGGTGCCAGGCGTCGAGACCTCTCACTGAATGGCTGCTCATAATGCAGCCGGATATGATACTCAGCTCCTTGCACACATCCCACATCCCATTCCTTTAGTGTAAACACCTGGTCTCTCTGGGCAAGCTTCTCACTGATCCTCATCTTCCATTTGGCTGGCAACAGGGAGTCACCAAAATCAAACAAGTCAGGCGGCAGTCTGTCATTCTCCCCTGCATACATGTTACTGGGTAGCACTGCCTTGTCTGCACAGTGTACGTTAGCCAGGGTGCAACCTCTATTCACCCGAAGTTCTCTGTCTATCACATTGTGAACATGGACCATTACGCATTGAGCATAGGCATAGGCCCGAGCAGGTAAGATACTGGGTTTAACCAGCAATCCTTCTGGCAATTTTCCATCACCTGGGGCATCCAGCATGAGTATTTTATTCTTAGCATCCTTTCTTAGGTGGACCTCTCCTTGTAAGGTACACTGTGCATTAGGTTCCAGGATCAGGGACTCAGGATCCTTTTTCCATACAACCCCAGCCAGTTCATCCACATCCATCTCATCAGCATTCTTCTGTGATTCATAGGGCCTCCTGATCAAGACATGAATTCTTAAAGATCTACCTGTCCTCTGCCCATGTTTCTCATAACAGAGTTGTGCCAGCCGTCCAAACATATGGGCATTCATCCTAATCAGTTAAGAAACCCCATCATACAGTCCACTAGGGGGACACGCCACGGCCAAGGTTTCCATTTGCTCTGCCATTGCAGCTATTGAGGTGGGGAAAGACATCCAAATTCTGATGTAGCCTGAGAAGGGGTATGCCTTTTCACTTAATCCCCAGATATGCAGTCCTTCCAAAGGCTGTAAGGGTACATCAGACAAATGCTTCTGGTACCAGTCTTGTTACATGATGGTTACTTGGGAGCCACTGTCCAGTACAGCCCTAGTAGACACACCATTTACTTGCACAGTCATCTTCATGGAGGGACCCACCACTTCGGACCACTCCGGTGGCACTGTGAAATTGGTGTTGATCAGGCATTGGCCCTGGTAGCATAACTTTTGCGAGCAGCTCCCCCTGATGTCTGGTTGGTATTTGGATGAAGCAAATTTAATAGTCTGCCATGAACCCTCCTGAGATCTTCAGGCAAATGGCAGAAAGGGTGGGTGTGCCCATCCTCCCCACAGTGATAACAAAACTTAGTTTCTCTAGAGTCTTTGAATGGTGAGGAGTCCTTTCTCAGCTGGGGCACTTCAGGGGCACCTTGAGGCCCTTCCTTGTCTGGGTGCCTATGTTCTGGACCTCTGTCCTCTGTCAGTCCTTTGCATTTCCCCCACCATGGCTCTCAACTCTTGTATCTCGGCCAAAAATTTACCCTCAGTCTGGGTCTCAGAGGAAACAACATGCACTCCCGCTCCACTCCTATTCTCTGGTGCCTGATATAGATCAGGTTCTCTGGCTGCCTCAGTCAACTCTTTAATCAATTCTCTCAACTGTTGGGCCTCATCTGAATCACTCCTCTCTGGAGTCTGTCAAGTGCTCACAGCACCTGCATAGGGCTCCCAGCCCTCCTCATCAGTTTCAATTTCATGAATTTCTTTCAAGAGGTGGCAGAACTCAGGAGGGTTAGCCATCCTATCTTGCAACTTGAGCTTTAACACCATTACACTGAAAAATCTAGTGGATTTCAGAATGTGGTCTAGTCTGACCCTGTTCAGATCCTTTGTAGGCACTCCCCTTTTCCTGTGGGCCCTCTGCAGAGCCCTCTCGATCCTGGTAACAGAGGCTGACAACTTCTCATTCTTCCACTGTTTAGCTGACTTGAACTTCCAAAACAAGTCATCACCTGGCTCAGTGCTGCCAAACACCCCTTCTAGGGCAGAGAGGTATTCAGTTGCAGTAGCCTCTGGCTCATAGAAAATGAATGGTCTCCAGTGCAGGGCCCCTCAAACTCTTCATTAGTCACCTCCTCTTCTCCCCCTCCGAGCACTGCCATTCCTGCACTAATGGGGTGTCATAGTCCATCCATGTCTCTAGATCATCTTCCCTTGAGGGCAATGGGACTGTGCCAGAGAAAAATCTGAGCTTTCGGTAGGAGTCCAGCTGGATGGGGGAATTATGATGGAGGAGGGGGCTACTGGAGAACTCTTGGGGGAAACTGGGGATGTACCTGGGGAATGCAGGGGCATGTGGTCACCTGGCAGGTCTAACACCTTTACCAGTTCCTGAGCAGTTCACCCTTCAGATGCTAACAGTTTGAGTAATTTCTCTTTAAACCCATTTACACTAGGGGACCCACCCAGGGTGACCAGACCACTATGTAAATGAATGACCCTCCCCTTCAGGGTACCTTTGGGCAAAATGACAGGGAGCACCTTCTCTGGGTCCACTGGGGAACTACACGAGATCAGTACTATCATAGACTGTTCAAATAAATCAGCATCTCGTCCCCTTACGTCAGCCTTGCCCACGCCCTTATTTTGCTCCAGAGTGGATACAATGTCAGCATTACTGGTCCCTAAGGGGACATCCAGCAATAGGATAGCCTTTTGGGGGTCTACCCCCTCAGCTTCACTCCACCCCATCATTCGGTGCACCAACAGTTTATGGGGGGCAATTTTTATCTTAGGCGTAGTAAGCTCCTCTATTTTTTCTCCTAAACTGAACATATTGGGGTCATTTCCACACATGGCCACTAGAGGATGCTAATCCCAGCAGTGCCTCCAAGATGTAACCCCTAGGTGGTGCTATCCCAAGGGCTACTGCCCCTGCCTGTGTGGCTAGTGACAGGTTGAGGGGCCTAGGTTCGATGACGGGTGTCTCCACCCAAAGGTCAGGGTTGGTTGCAGTTGGCCTAACCGGATAACAGCCCTGTGGGACACTGTGATTCCCCTCAATTCCCACTAGTGGCCCTTTCAACTCACAGAAGAAACCTTCCCAATTCCCCAGATATGCAGACTTATTACACATACAGTTAACACTTACCCCCAGGACTGATTCTTGCAACATGTCTCTGAGGACCCCTGTAAAACAAGGTTAGGCAGTGCACACACTACAATGCAATACTTTTTCTATATGTACTGACACCACAAGCAAAGTATATTTCAATAACAACAGATCTGATTTATTTGAGGGGGTTATAACAAGGGGGGGTAAATCAGGTTGATTGGCATTAGTCACATATTAAAACAGTATGGTGCATGCAGAGAAAGTCAACCAGTCACACCCTCTGGGTACCCAGGATGGGGAAGGGGCTAGCCAGGTCTGTTTCCCCCTGGTAGGCTGGCGATGCAGCTGGTTGGGGCCCTGTGATGGAGAAAAAGATCATACAAACCACACTCAACAAATTGTAATCCAGAGCCAGATGGCTCAGTTTGTGAAGATTTAGGCAAAACAAATTAATTAGGTGACACACTTTGATTGGATGACAGTTGCAGGGAGCTATCCTGATTATTACTCATGGTACCCAGGCTGAACACAGGAGGGATGGTGGATTGAAGTTCTGGATGGCCAGAAGCAGAGCTCACCCAATGTGGTCCTGATGCAGTGCTTGTTCAAGCAGTGGCAAAGGGCAGGTCTTCTGGCAGGTCCCTTGTCGATGACTTGACTCTGTGCAGCAAGGTAGTGAAGCAAGGTCCTTGTGGCTGGGCCTGTTGGTGAACAGCATGGATTCAGTCCAAGATTTCTGCTGGGCAGCAGCTTCCAGCACTAACACACAAGTCACAGTGGGGGAAACAGACTGCAATCCCCATACAGCATCTAGCACATTCATACGTAAAAAACTGGTACTGTACCAGACCACAAAGTCCTGACAGGCTGATCACTTCTCAGCATAGTCTTCGGTCTTCTACAGGTTAAGCCTGGTCCCAAACAGCAGCAGCTTGCACTTTCCACACAGCTTCAGATTCAGTCTGATCAAAAGTCCTCCGCACTTTCTCCAGGTAGAAATCAGGCTAGCAGGCCTATAGACAGGCCTTCCACGGGTCTCCCGCGCGAACTACACTGCAATGGCCACTCAAACACACACAGCAGTGTTGTTTCTTCAGCTCCCAACTCGAATCTGGCTTGCCAACAAACAGTTCAGGGCATATCCCCTAGATCCACAGAGTTTGGTTGGTCAGTCCGGTTGTCAATCACAGAAGGGCTCCCTCTATAGGTGCAAAAAAGCGCCAAGGATCCAAAACGACATTACCCAGAGTCAGACACCATAAATTGCACTCTGGCAGGCTCCATTTTAGAATCCTCACTCCCCAATTGGTCCAGTTCGGCAGTTCAGGACCAAAATGGTGGAGCAGAACAGAAACAGTCCATGCTGCAATATAATCAGGTTAGATAAACTACATTTTCACCAATACTCTGCATTTTTCCCCACAAACAGTTACAGCTTTCAAATGGGCTCCCTCTGAGCACTTAGCGACGGCAGAAATGGAGCACTTAGCCAGCATCCCGGGTGGGACTCGGGCAGAGAAACACACAGTCTCCCCAGGCAAACTAATTATTTCTGCGAGCAGGCAGCTCTTAAAGAGACAGTACTTGGAGGCTCCAAAAGCACTCACTGCAGTTTCAATTAAATGACTTTAACACCGAACACCACCCAGACTGGGAGCACTTAGGCAAGCTCCTGGAAGACTTTTGGAAACCTCCATTTGCAGGGGGGGTTACAAATGCATTCTTGAACCCAGATGTGACACAACCCAACCTTTTCTATGCCCTTACAGCCCTCTTCCTCCATCTCATCCCCTTGAACCACTGCCACACCATCCTAGCTTGAACCCAAGTCCTCTCCTCCTCCTCCATCCCTTTTCCCCTCGAACCCAAGACCTCCTCCCACCTTGCCCCACCATCATCTACCTTGGCCCACCTTGCCTCCCCATCATCCTACCTTGCACCCCACATCTCCCTACCTCCTCCTCCTTGCCCACTATCACCTACCTTGCACCCACTCCTCCCTCATACACTGCCCCTCAGGTTGTTAGACTTTATGACTGTGTAGTTTTATTAATTCTCCCCTCTCAGTCTGGGGGTATAAGTGCAGGATGTTTGAGTGCTGTTGACTTAGGTTTTTTTTGGAAATGCAGTATTTAGGAAGTTGTGTCATTTTGCAGAGACCTCAGAGGCTTATTTGGTGACTGTGGTTCAATCAACAGGGGAAAGTCATCAAACTAAAGTGTAAATACCCTTCTGTTTTAAAATTAAGTTTTACATATTTTATCATGTATGATATTCGAAACATTTAAGAAAATAGCCCAGAACAGCTCATATCAAACTGACATTCCACTACTGGAACAGACTGTCACACTACCAAATGAAAAGCCAGTAGATAAAAAGCCAGGGGAGAAGATGACTACCGGTGCCCCCAGCCCAAGCCCACATATGTGTACTACATAAGGTGTGAAAATGAATATCCCATTCAAGTCTCTTCACTGATGACTCCAAGATGGGAGCAGTAGTTGAGGGGGAAGAGGGAAGGTTGGCCCTGCAAGGGGACTTGGACACCCTGGAAAGCTGGGCTCACACATGGAAATTAAATTTCAATATCACCAAGTGCAAGGTGTTACATCTTGGGCGGGGAAACCCTAAACACAGGTACACCCTGGGAGAGGAGGTGCTGGAGGCCTCAATAGGGGAAAAAGACCTAGGTGTCATGGTGGATGCATGTATGAATAATTCTGAGCAGTACAGGAGAGCAGCTAGCAAGACAAACAGGATGTTGGGATGCATCGTAAAGGGGATCACCTCTAGGAGCAGGGAAGTGATTCTGCCACTGTACAATGGACTGGTTAGACCATACCTTGAGTACTGTGTAAAGTACTGGAGACCACACTTGAAGAGTGACATACAGCTCCTGGAGAGGGTACAGAGGAGGGCAACTAAGATGATACGAGGACTAGGGGATTTGATGTATGAGGACAGACTTGAGAAGCTCTGCCTGTTTTCATTGGAGGAGAGGAGAGGAGAGACAGGGAGGACATGATTGAGGTCTTCAAGTACCTCAAGGGAATAAATAGGGTAAACATGGAGGGGATCTTTAGACTAAGGCAGGGAGTTATCACCAGAGGGCATGGTTTGAAGTTGGAAGGTGGAAGGGTGAGGGGGGAAAAGAGGAGGAGGTTTTTCACTGAGAGGGTGGTGGACCCTTGGAATGCACTGCCTGGTGAGCTGGTTCAGAGATCCACAGTGGAGGGCTTCAAGAGAGGGTGGGACAGACACAGAAAGTAGATGTATCAGATGATGGCTTGGCCTGGGGGGGTGGGGATGGATGATAGGGGTTTCTGGAACACAAGGGGGGAGGGCCTCGGCACCCAACTAGGAATCTGAGGTTCAAACAGACTCGATAGACCATAAGGCCTAATCTGCTGGCAATTAGTATGTTAGTATGTAAGTCTTGTTGAATGGCAGGGTTCGTAACATCAAAAAGAATCTCGCTGCACAGTTTGTTGAATCAGAAAAGGCTAAATCTGATCCTGATAGTCCTACCAAAGAAGCACAACTGCAAGACCTCAAAGAGATGTTATGGTGTGAATCTGGCACAGAGAAAGATGGCAAAATGAAATCCAAAACAGACAGTGACATGGAGAGCATGCCAGAGAAGGTGGCCAACACAGAGTCAGAAGTGGCCTCTGCCCAAGGGGCAGATGATGATGCAGAAACTGCCATGACCAGTAAGCAACAAGCTAAGAAATAAAAAGATAACAAAAAACAACAGGCTAAGAAAGAAGGAAAAGATGACAAAAAGCCTTGCTACACAGAGGAAAATTCATGTTTGTTTTCAGGAAAATGTGTGAGTAGAGACATGCATACACAGTGTAACTAATCAGATGTGTTAGCAGCAGAACAAGATCTTACCTATAACAAGTCACAGGACCAAAGCTGTTTTTTTTTTTTTGCTTTATTAGAGTGATGAATTTGCGATGGAGCAGTAGTTATATTCGGACAGCATAGATATGTGAGTCTCAACAAATCTAATGTTTGACTGTCATTGCTGTTTCAAAGATACAGATGTAGTTATTAATGAGATGTGTTAGGGCCAGTAGTTTAGAATACAGAGAGTAACAGAATGTTGCAAAACAAGACAGAACATACGGTGATCACTGCATAACCAGAACAGTCTTCGACTGCAATTAGACAGGGTTCCTCATGTGAAAAACCCAGGCCTCAGTATTAGGCCCCCTAAATCAGAAAAACAATATGTATTGTAAGTATATAATGTACCATACCATTCATGGCGTAATTGCCATGGTGTTAGAGAGGGTGATACATGGTAAACTGACTGATGCCTGTCCCAGGTGCAAGACAGATGAGAAACCATACATGCATTGCTGATCACTTGATGGCTAGAGAAGTACACAGACATGTTTTAGACACCATTCATATAGGGCAACTCATGCCTGTCATTTCAGCTATAACTATGAAGCAGCAGGGTTAGACATGACCAACGATATCCTCAAATCTATCAGTTACATTTTAACTGAAGTGAAAAGAGATGATGACCCTATGCGGGTACTTAAAGAGATATACTAGCAGACAGATGGTGAGATCAAAAAAGAGGCCACACATCTGGTCAGTAAAGGCTCCTTTAAAACATTTCTGAAAAGAAATTCAGGGACCCTGTTGTAAAAATAATTTACCCATTGATCTGTTACAGGTTATGTGTAAATATTTTAGAACCCAAAGCTTTATATTTTATTTTACAGAGAGTCATTAGGAATGCAAGCAGAGAGCACATTCAAAGACTTATGTATCTGATCATGCGTCACTACTGCTATCCCTCAGTGTTCAGTCTACTTGACTTTGAAATATCCCTTTTTGACATGCATGCATACTGCCACTGAATTGATGTTATATGGCTCCCCAGAAATGTGGGAGGATATAGATATATGTATGAAAAAAATCTGAGTTGTCACTTTTAGAAAATGTTACACTATCTGAAGCTGAATTCCTGAAAGACCCTGAATAGCTTTATGATCTTTTTCTAATGGTCATAGTAGACATATATGTGTCTACTTTAAAGCAGGGACAACAATGTGATATTACTCACACTGTGAAAGTGGCTTCTCTCCTTGTTATGCTGCTACATGCACTGAAATGTCACTAAAATATCATGCAGTATGTTTTTTTTTTCAGAGTATACAAAATTGGGAAGCACCCTATCAGTGTATTCAGTTACTTATTTTTGAGCTATTAAGACACTAGTCTAAGCAACCTGCTTTAAATCTACCTAAAGGAGAAGTAGCATTTGTACTTTTACAGACAGACAAAGAATTATTTGAGAATATCCCAGATGGGTCCTTGAAAATGATTACAGACTATTTTAAGAAAGAGGGTGCTATCCTTCAAGAAGCTATGAAACAAGTTGCTGTAGAGTGTTTACATAGTCCTTATGATGTGCTACACTTTTTTAGTTTTACTACTGCAGTGGTTGATATTTTCCTGTGTAGTCTGCAGAACGGGGGGAGTGAGTGTGTCATCATACATTCCACTAAATTTATCACTTTTGTTTTGTTCAATAAACATGATTTAGCACTCATTTTTCCTAAACTGAAAAAAGTTCCACACTAATCTGCATAATATGTATTATGATGTACTTTCAGATGGTTTGTGGTAATGATATTTCCCGATATTGCAGACAGTCTTGGAGTGTTCCATGTTCCATGTGATAAAGGACATTTTAAAGGAATCTGCATCAAATTTGTTCTCTGAAGCTGCATTGAAACTGCTGGCAGAAAGGACATTTTTTTCTGATTAAATGTATATCCCCATTTTTCGTGGCATATGTACAGTATATTGATGTAATTAATGAAAAAAAAAAACAGTGCTGTACGTTGTGTGGATAACATCTTTCATACTGTGACAGTATCCCTCAGAGATCAATACACTTTTTTGAGTGGTGTATGGCACCCACTTTCCACCCACCTTATCTCCAGAGGGAGAGTAGCCGCAGACCATGCCTGTGTGAAACATGCTGCCCAAAAGTTACTGTCTCTGGTTATCTTTAAGGTGGAATGTGTAAGAACTCATGTTTAGAGGGGAAGTTTGGATGCACATCATGTACCTTAGACTGCTAGTGTAAAGACATGACATTATGTAATCATTTCATGCCTGCTATATGTTACAGTGCATATAAACTCTTTAAAATACATTTATGACTTATGTATGTAACCACTGCATGTATCAGTTTATGTTTTTGTATTACCATACCTGCTATGTGTTAGAATACATATAAACTCTTTAAAATACAGTATAACTTTTGTATGATATGAATAAAATATAACTACACATTGCAGTTTATGGTTGTAATAGAATTTTTAAGGAAGAAAGAGTGCACACTTCATTTTACTGGTGACAAGAGATTTGCTAACTAACAAATGTATTAGGGTGCTGATGAAAGAAGATGACTGGTCATCTGCTCCAGAATATATATTTCAATGCAAGAAAAGTGGTCAGTTTCACTGGTGTGACTCATCTATATAAGTCTTCAAAAAATTGATAAAGGTGTCACCAGGAAAAGTGTTGCAGAATGGCTTTCGAGGCAAGATCCTTACATGCTATACAAACCAGCAAGAGCCCAATTTAAGAGAAATCCTGTCATTGTTTCTGACACTGATTGACAATATCAGGCCAATTTAGTGGCTATAAGTCAATATACAAAGTATAATAAAGTGTTTAAAGACTTACTGACACACATCAATGTGCTGTCCAAGCATGCCTGGGTAGTGGCTTTACAAGACAAATCAAGCAAGGCAGTGACACAGGCCTTTAAAACTATTTTTAAAAGTGGACACACACCTCAGAAGTTTAGACTGATCAGGGTATTAATTTATAAATGCCTCTTTAAAGATCTTATTAAAACAAAAAAAAACACCATTTTGTGACAAATAATGAAGTTAAGGCTAGCATTGTAGAATAGTTTGACAGAATTTCAATGACACACATGTGGTGCTACTTTACAGGCCAGAATACATGGACATATACTGATGTGTTGCCTGACCAGGTGCACAGCTATAATCATACTTATCACAGAAGCACCAAACAAAAGCTGGTGGCTGTTAACCCTTCTAATGCCTTTGGTGTATGGAAGACCATCTACGGCAATACAGTTCATGGCAAAAAAACAAAAGGGTACCCTTGAGAAAGGTGATCACGTGAGAATATCTAAGCTGAAAGGGTTTTTTGGAAAGGGATATGAATAGACATACATAGATGAGATATGTATTGTAACAGAGGTCTTAAAAACACAGAGACCCACCTATAAGCTAAAAGACCATCAGAGGGAAGACATCAAAGGAACTTTTTATGCAGAAGAGTTGCAGAAAATTGAACCAGATGAGGAGAGGGTGTATCAGGTACAGAAAATCCTGGCAGAGAAAAAGCGTGGAGGAAAAACTTGGTATTTGGTAAAGTGGCAGGGTCGGCCTGATAAATTTAATAGCTGGGTTGAGGCAAAACATGTTCAGGAGATTAGAAGCAGATAACATTCAGGATGTTCAGAAATTACTTTTATATCACTTTGCACAGCAATGCCTGATATGATGTCTTCCCCAATAATACCATAGTGTCTTCTACAGTAAAGTTGCAATAAATGGTTGAACTACATGGTGAATGGGAAGTGGTGCTAGCTGAAATTCAGCAAACCCAAACCTGGGACAATATGCCTGCAAACAAAAACAGGTTCACTATCCTGTATCAACCTCAAAAATTCACCCTCAGTACAGGGCCACCAACCCACCCCTTTATTGAAAAACCAGAGTTTAGAATTCCAACAGGCTATTATCATAACATGACAAGTCTTATCTGTCATGTCAATAAAAGCATATTTCAAAGAAATTAACTGCCTGTGATTTGGGAAAAACAACTCCGTGGGAGAGAGATAAATGCTGAAAGTGAGGTCAAATGTACCCTGTTGATGCAAGAGCTACTGCAGCACCTTTTGTGTTTTAGTAGACTCGATGTAGGTATAGGAAAAACTATAGCAGCGAACCCTACAGATATTAATGGGGACTTTTACACATTATATATCTACACTGACATGATAATGCATAAAATAACGGGTGATAGTCAAGTGATTTTGCTGAGATGCATACCTGTGAGGGGCCATGACATTTGAGATTGTGACCATTACCTATGATACACCCCACTACCGAGCAGTCAGAAAACATCAGATTGATGTAGTCACCATTGAAATAAAGAATGATCAAAATTAACCAGTGCCATTTCAGTTTGGAAAGTCAATTCTGAGGTTGCATTTTTGCCCACAGAGACTACTTTGAAATTTAAGCAAGGATGGTGATTGTTCGACATTAGGAGAACCCTACCTTGTACAGAAGCTATTACAAGGCACAGGCAGGATATGGCCTACTGGGCTTTCATGTATTTCCTACTATGTATGGTTCTGGTACAGGGGGGTATTTTGTAGTCTGCTTAGAAAAGCAGTTCTGTTTTTAAGAAGTGGGTTCGAAATTTCCAAACCACATCTACAAGCGGCAGCTAAAAATGCTGAAAATGATGTTGTGGGGCATGTGACTGGTGCCATCACTCACAAGATGTCAGGAGGAGATCCAGCCACTCAGGACAGATCAGTTCTGATACTGGTCAAGAGAAGGAGAAATAGAAAGTGCAGAATACCCCCTTCACTTGTCATCGGGACTCCCCACTACTTTAAAGGGCATGTTTTAAATGCAAAACATCACAAAAAAAAAAAAGGTCAAAGTCCAAAGGATCTTTAAAGGGGCAACAAAAACCCAGAGATCTGTTCTAAAAATAAACATGGCCTTCATACACTGCGGGTTGGAAGAATGCATAAAAATCAGAAGTGGACTTGTTTGCCATAGCTACCACACAGACAAGCATTGAAAAAAGCATTTATAATAAGACACCCCCTCTGGCTGTCTGTTCAGAACCTCACAGATCAAATTTTATATAGCAGGGAATGGTGAAGACTATTTAGATCTAAACAACACACTTCTTTACCTGATTTGCAAATCACTGAAGCAGATGGTGGAGATAACCCTGCAGCTGCCAAGGTGGGTCTAATAAACTACCCAGTGGCCACCATTTTCAGCCAGCTGGATGTGACTGTCAGGGATCGGCTCATGAGTCAGAGCAATAACTGTTACCCCATGGCAAACATAGAATTCGTGCTGAACTTCAGTGAAGAGACCCTTTCTACCCAGTTCATGGCAAGGTTATTTTACAAAGACACCCCAAGGAAACATGAAATCACAGACAGGGGTGGTTATAATGTAGGGTTTAATAAAAGAAGCTCTTTTACATATCTTAGTAGAAGCATGGAGATTCTGGGCCACTTACACATGGATTTGTTTTTACAAGAGAAACTGATGCTAAATGGTGTGGATATTAAAATTAAACTGACACATAACAAGGACAGCTTTTGTTTGATGAGTGGAGATGCTGAGCCTTATAAACTAAAAATCATGTCCGCCTCTCTGTTTGTCAAAAGGGTAAAAGTGACCCCCAGTGTTCATCTGGGACATTCAGAAGCCTGCTGACCTCCAGTACTAAATACTCTATAGACAGAGTGGGAATGAAAGTGTTTATAATCCCTGCAGGAAGCAGGGTCAGCAACCAAGGTAATCTGTTTTGGGGCCAGTTATCAAAATACTGGTCTTGGGATTTGTTGACAAGGATGCTTTTAGTGGTTCCTACACTAAAAACCCCTTCAACTTTAAACATAATAACATTCATTTTGTGACTCTGTATCTGGGTGGTGAATAAATTCCTGCTAAGGCTCTGCAGTCCAATTTTAGAAGTGAAAATGTGGTGAGAGAATATTTTAATATAGTCCAGGTAGCTGGCAAGGACATGAAAGACCACTCTTTGATTGTCAACCATCAGGAATTCACCCAAGGATGCACCCTGTTTACCATTGATGTGACTCCAGACCCAGAATGTGCTAATCATAATTCCCTGATTAGATCCGGGATCCTCAGAGTAGAAATCAGATCAGAAGCCCTTCCTCATACCATTAATCTCATTGTCTACACTGGTTTTGATAACGTCATTGAAATAAACAAGAGAAGAAATGTCATTTTTGATTCTATGTAATAAGCAATAAAAATGAACACAAAGCAGCTGGAAAAACTTGTAACAAATGACCCACATATCTGTGACTGTTTTCTGGTACGTTTATCTGTAATCTGCTACCCAAGGAGAGACTGAGAAATCTCCCCATGGCACTGATCATCAATACTGACCCCTCATGACCTGCCTGGACAACACTGATTAGCTGTATACATTTCAGAGATTAGGTCTGGGGAGTTCTTTGATAGCTACAGTTTTCATCCAGATTAATTATACACAAATGATTAGTGACTTTTTAAACAGGAATGCAGATACTATTATATACCAAAACACACAGTTGCAAGATACTTTCTCTACCACCTGTGGAATTCAGTGCCTTTTTTCTTACACCACTGATGTAAAGGATTTGCTTATGATCAAATTCTAAAAATGTATTCTATGATTTGCTAAAAAATAATGCAATGATGACTAGTTTTGTATGTCACCCTTTCAGACACTTAGACATGTCAGGACATGCACCTGCAGTCTCACAACATGTTCAGACTTATTTGTCTTGTAATGAGATTAACATATGCAATAACTTGTAAGTCAGTACCATCATTTATAAAATCATATATGACTCTCTTGATTTGTATGTCTCATGGTTATTTTTTGGGGGGGGGATTTTTAAATATGTAATGTCTTTAATAATGGCACACTGTATAAAATATAAAGGCATTTATTGTGAAACAACATGCACTTAAAATGTGGCATACATCAAAGGGAATGGACTACATGCTTGACTGTTGAGGAGGAGTAGCCGAAGCAGGGGCCAGCAAATGCTAACATTTTAATTAGAAAAGGTATGCCACCATTGCCACAATTTTTTTAGGATTGCTGGCCTTTCCAGATGGTCTTGGAGTCCCAGAAAAGGAAAGAGAGCTGAGGGAGCAGAGGGAAAAGATCACAGGCCTCTGAGCATCCAGTGTGGGAGTTCTGAGCAGTGGAAGGAGCCCAAGGCAGGAAGAAAAGCTTCAGAGGGAACTGTGGGGGTCTAGCGGCCTCTGTAATCCCTGAGAGAGCCTAAGTTTACAGTTTAGGAGGGTGACATTTGCTTGACAGTATTTGCTTGCTATATTTGTAACACCTGCAAATTTGTAATAAATAGAAGTGCAGTTAGAGAGTTTTTTCATAAGAAAATAAAAACTTTTATATTAACCTTGTGACCCTAGGTTGCAAGTGTCCATATCCAGGATCAAAAAGCCATATATGAGCCTAAATTTTAGCCAGTATTGAGATTATATTTTAGTTACAATAGCATTGATAGTTATTTTAAATCAAAAGCAATATTCATCTACTTACGGAGCTTGCGACAAAAACATAGAGAATCACTGAACTCCATTGTGGTCAAGGTTAGGGTCGGGATTCCCTTACTCAAGAGGGAGGAGTGTGGGTTCAGATAAAGTTGAGGTAGAAAGGGAGTAGAAATGAAATAAAGTTAAAAATAGAAATAAAAGAAAATTAAAACTTTAAAAGTGGAAAGCTAGGAATGACAGTGGTGATAGGGCAGTAAAGGTCACAAGACCACAAAGTATAAATGCACATGCTCTTGGAGTACTGATTCAGATTGCTGATTCAGATCCAAAGCAGCGCACTTGTGGGTGGATAGCTGATAGCTCCAGGCTCTGTGAGATTTTCAGTGCACCAAAGTAATCTTCAATCTGCTTTAAAACAAGTGTGCTGAAAAGCCACTGTTAAGTCAGTATGTGTTTTTTCTATAATTCTGCTGCCGCTTCGGAGAGATAGATATACAAAGCAGTGATTAGCAGTGTGGAATAACAAGTTGACTTGTGTACTGCGCACTGTACAAACAACTTTTGTAGCAAAGAACAAAGAGTTGCAGGGCTAAGCAGAGAAAACATTGTCAGCTGAAAAAAGGAAGTAGGAAAGAAATAAGAGTAAAAGTAAGAGTATAGAGCAAGTGCAGAAATGGTGAATAGAAATTTATATAAGTGAATTGCTCATATATCTATTTTTTAAATATACATTAGATATTGGATATTGGTTTTAAGTGTTTTAATTCTTGTTACATTGGAAGCTAACAGACGAAAATGCTATATCAGGCCTATTAGTAAGCATTCATGGTTAAAGCCAACTTGGTTAGAGAAATGGACTGTATCTGGAGTCTGTAGAAGATTTGGATTTATGGGGTAGCAGGAGACTGTAGAGATGAAAGAGCTTAAAACCAAAGGAACTGAAACTAAGGAATAACACTGAAGAAATTGGTGAAATTTGATAAAAGCAGTTGAACAAGATGGTGCTGAATGAACTATAATGGAAAATTGTGAACCCAACCTTGTTGGGAACTTTATTAGTAACTTGGCTGGTGAATCTGGTGAATTTGATCCTGAACCTTAAAATATATATTTATAGTCAATTTAAGTGACATATTATATTTTTTTAGAGAAAATAACTATAATAGTTTATGATAATAAGGTTTTTCTTTATTTGTGCTCTTTTAAACAAATGTTAATGACTGTAAATCACCACCTATTATATAAAGACCCATGATACAGAGTATTTGATACTGCATAGAATCCTATTGAATGCTATGCACTATATGGAGAGCCTCTAACCCTATTTATTATCTTATTAATGTATGGTAGCATAAAGGAGGAATCTATAGTGCTGGTTGACTGAGGGTATTATAAAATAAACCATTTCAGAGAAGATAATACGAGGTGGAAGTAACACCTTACACTGGTTTCCTGGGTACCAAGTCATTAATTTGGCAGTATCAGATTGTTTAAGTGTAAGGTATTTTTAAGAAGGGTAGCGTTTATAACAAGGTGTGTTTAAACCCAGGGGATTGTCAGATAATTTGATCACGGTAGAATGCCAGGCGACAACTACAAGTGGAAAAAATTAAATGGAAGGGACTTCAATTAAAAGGAAAATTTGAGAGATTACCAAAAAAATCTGGACTGAACTATAAAAATAGCCCTAGGAAAATAGGAAATAGTATAGAAAAGAAATGTGCAAGGAACTAAGGGGAATGAGAGGAGTGAGAGAGATGGATGTGGTAGAAGAGAACACATCAACACCGATAACATTATTGAAAAAATAAGAATATGAAACAACTGCCATTAAAGAGTATTTTGTGCTCTAAAATGTCAGAAAGAGAGATGATGCTAGATTCAGGTGGAACTGATATTCTAGAAGTAATAAACAAAGAAGTGAGTAAGACAGTGAAGGAGATAAGGGAGACTAGGGAAGTTAACAATAGGATTGAGCAGAAAATTAAAGAACTTAAATCAAGTATGAATCAAACAGATGTGGAAATGAAGGAAACTAAAGAAAATATAAAAGGAGAAATAGGAGAACTAGTAATAGAAGAAACAACAAATGAAGAAATGGATGATTGGAGCTGTGATAGGGAAGAGGGGGGCACAATTTAGTAGCCCTATAATGATGGATTTATTTTTCTTCAATAACTTATCAAAGGAAGTACTTAAGGCACTTTGAGACCCAATTCAAGCTAATATATTGATATATGAACAGCTGATTTTAATCAAACAGGACCTAAGTTTTTTTAAAGGGGGGGTCTACTTGGAAAATATAAAGTTTATTTTACACAATTCAAGAATATACTATGACTTGGGAGGGTAAGGGATGAGTGCGAGAAGGAAGATGAACCCCATAAGACCACACAAAGGGATGTGAAAAAAGACCAAATTGAGACAGAAAAAAGAGAGTTTAAAGACAGTAGGAATAGGGACAGTGAGGAAGAGTTAACAAATATGAGAAAAGAAATTGAACCAGAAACAGATGAGGGTTCTGAACTTATTATGCTACCATATGAGGAACGGAGGGATGGAAGTATTGTGATGGAAATGAAATAAGGTAATGAAAGTATGTGGCAAAAAGGGTTAAAGCAAGAAAGGAGAAAGGTCAAAGGTAAAACCAAACTAAAAGAAACAAGATCTATATTAGATCAGAAAACTGGTGACAAACAGATTATGATAATGGCAATAAGTAACCAAGACAGGGAAAGCTGGGGGAGCTCATTCAATCAAACACCAAGGATACATATAGTAAGGACAATAAAGGGAGCAAGGAGGATTTTTTCATTGTAAAGAGAAAGAAAGAAAAAAAAATGTGAGTCCAGGGTAAGGATAAAAACCAAAAACAGAAAACAAAGAAGGAGAATAAAAGGTAGAAGATAAGGGAATAAATGATACTGTTTTAAGGATAGGGAAAGAGTAGGAATGTATAAAAGAAATGGAAGGTGAAGAGCAAAGTAAGACAGAAAAAAGGCAAAGAGAGACAGATGCCAAGTTAAAGAGTGAGAAGCAGAATATGAAATTGGACAAAATTCTGAGAAGAACATTAGAATCAGATTATGCGCTGCCTATTCATAAGGTAAGTATTATTCCAAATGAGACTGAAGACCATTTGGAGGTACATATGAAATTCTGCCTACAAATGATTTTACAAGAGCAAAACCAACAATCCATAATGTTGGAACACGTGAGTGTCATTTGACCAATAGAAGACAGAGAGATTATTCTGTTGATATCAGATCAGTATTTTGCCCTGAAGGCTATCAGAAATCAGAAACAGAAATTTAGGAAATTAGGATTTGAAGTAGAAAGTGTTGTTACTATAAACATGCCTCTTCTGTATTGACCAGACTGGAGTTGGGATAATTACCTGTAAAGTGTAATACTGAGCAGAGATTAGCAATCTATTGGATAAAAATGTATGGACTGAATGAAGAAAGAGTGCCTAGAATATGTTTAGAAGAATATTTAGCTTATAGATATAGGGGTGGATTATGTCCAGGATTATATACTTTCAAAAATATTATAAAACCGTATGGCCTTCTGGATAGCTTGGCTAATAGCCTTGTGTCTTCTAGTAAAGATACAGAGATACAAATAAAAATAAGACTCAAATATATATTTATTCAATTAGAGATGGAAATTAGCAGAGAGGCAATAATCAGTAATTGGTTGTCTATAAACAAAAAAAGAAATTTAGCATTGGAAATCTATTTAACAGTATTAAGAGATCCAAAAAAAAGGAAATCTTTAACAAGATTTTGGTTTGAATACTTTGATTCTCAGAAGTTGAGAGGTGTGTTTGAGCAGAAGAAAGATGGCCTATGTGAATGTTGATTAGGAGTAGATGACCTGTTACACATTCTGACACTATGCCCTTTGTATGCATTTGAGAGAAGATGTATTTGGGAGATATCCTGGGAACTTAGATATGACTCCAATTTATCAAATGATTAGTCTACTGAAAAGCACAAATGTTTTACAATTGTTGAAATTGTCAAAGTTCCTAAGTTACATTGAAAGAAAAAAAAACATATAACTAAAAGAGAGGGGTTAGGAAAATGATTTGGTATTACGCAAGAATAATATGACTTGGTATCAGGAAGATGGGGATAAGATTAAAGATGGTGATTTTAAGAAAGATAAACCAATAATAAGAGGCTTAGTAAGTGATCAAATTATAAAACTATGATGATAATAGATATGAATGAACAGAGTATTTAAATAGAACATTTTGTATTTTATTTTATCGATATAAACATATATGTGAACTAATGTGAGATTTGCAATGTTTTTAATTGTACTGACAATTTTGTTTGTCAAAATAATAAACTTACTACTACTACATACATCAGAGGGAGGATTATAAGATGCAGAAATATAAGCACCTTTTGTAAAAACTTGATTATAAATTGAATGAGGTAGGATTATGACATACATCAATATTAGCACTTTTTTGTAAAATCATAATTACATATTGACTATGAGGTAGATGGCTAATGTAGGCAGCACACATCAGTCACTGATGTATATAACATTCACATTCATGTATACAGATGGCATTTTTACATGATGAGCTTTTTAAATGCCTTTTGTTTCCTGGGTGTCACTGTCCAACTGGTAACTGGAGAGGGCTCCGGGACTTTTGCAACAGCAGTTTTCAGGCTTTCAACATAGTCTCTGTTTGCTGAATTTGCAAAGACAGAGGTAGGCATGTTTGCAGCCACTATTGCTTTTACAAAGACATCCCAGCCCTTTGACTTTTTGAGGTCAGGGATAGTGTGTGTAGCAATTGCTGCCCCTACAAAACCAGCCATGTAAGTCCAAGAGACAACACTGCCTTTATAAATCAATTCACCTTTATTATTTAAAAAAATATCTTTGTTTAGTGCAATCTGATTCAGTAATAGCACAGCATTCTTTTTAGACCTTTGAGAAACACTATTCAAAATGTCTTTTTCCATAGTACTTGGGGAAAACTGTCTCAGCAGCAGCAGGAGGTTGTGCAAGAACTGTCTCAGTATCAGGCATCAGTAAAATCAGGCTGGATTTAGCCTGTTATCCTTGCCATACAAATGTGAGGTAAAGTTGCAAAACAGCAGAGTACAATTTGGCTTTGTTGTAATTTGATAAATCAGTTTGAGATAGTATAGTTCTCATTTCAGTATCCAAGTTGTAAGTTGCAACTTTTATAATGCCCATGTCTGGAGAGCTTGTTTTAGTAAGTTCCAGCTGTTGCTGAGGTACCAAATACATTTTCTGTGTAAAATCCATTATCTGTTAGCCAGCAATCTTGTAACCAGAGGAATAGCAATTTCTAACAATGTTCCAATGAATCCACCTGTCTGATTTATATTGTTTTATTTTTCATTTTAAAGAGACTTTCTTGTTGCTTAAGGTTTTAATGATTATACCCTTTTTTTCAGAAAAGGTAGCTGTTTAGCTGACAATGGAATATTTCCTTTCAGAATATTTAATGCTATTTTGGCAATAGCAGAGATCAAATCATCAGAGGATGAACATAAAATAGCTTTTCTTAAATGAGGAGGAATTTTCACAAGTATCATTAGGATAGACAGGTTTCTCTGCAGTCTTTTAGACATAATAACAATACAGTACTTTTTTCTAAGGGACTACTTTATGGCATCATTTATTTATAGAACCAGAATGTGTTTTGTTTTCAAGATGTACGTCACTGGCCAGTCAGGGGGAAACAACCCACTGTGCAGCCTATATTCATCTGGTGTATTGACTCTTAAATTAGCCGATAACTGGCCATAAGGTTTACTCATGGCATTTTCAAAAGCTTCTAAAAAATGTGTCTGTCCAGGGTACATCTGCCTGGTAAGAATCATGATCTGCAGATTGTTCCATGGGTTTTTAAACATGATCATGTATTTGGCATTTAGTGAGATAGTTCTGCTTTTTTTGGCCTTGACAGAACACATTATACACATTTAGAAATATTAACTGTTTATAATGGCTGTACTTGGTAAACCCATACTGGACTCCAATATTTTGACAGGCAGAGTCCATTAAGTCATCTATAACAATAACATTTACCTTCCCTGGGAGTAAGAGATCATTGTCAGCTAACGATTCTGGTAGCCCCTCCGGAAATTTAATTTGCTGAAACTTTAACATCAATTCATTATACAAAGGTTACCAACAGATATAAAACCAGACGATATTTTCAGGCACATGTGATAAAGTGGTGTCAGAATTTTTCAACAACTGTTTTATGAAAAAGCTTTTCTCACTGTTAGAGTGGCCAGCCATCAGACAAGTAAAGGGATGCTGCAACCAGATAGTAACTTTTTTATCAGTATCTGTAAGGAAGTGTTTTGAAATTGGTTTGTAAAACTTGCTTGTCATAAACCACTCTCTGGGTCTTGGACAGCATTCTTGTTTCAATGGGCCACTGCTATTTGATTCTAACTCTGCTGGATTGCCGCATGGTGATTTCTTTAGATGTCTGTGACCCTGTGTAATCAAACATGAGCTCTTTTAAGCTTTCAAAATTAAAGTGTTCACTGTTAGCTATGTTAAGGGTAAAGCCTTTCACTTTCAGGATAATTCATCCTCTATACTGATACCCGTATGTCTTGGGACCTGCAGACACAAACTCAGTGATGTGCTCACCTGCAGGAAGCTCACTAGTCAGCTTCCCTAAATAGTTGCATAGAGGTAAAGCCCAGTCACCCCATCTGGACACAAAAATGACAGTGTTAGTGTCATGATACAGGTACCTGTCCTGTAACTTATCTAGCAGTTTGTAGTGTTCCACTCTGGCATATGCTATGGTGAAACTGTCTATACATATGTTAATATTATTAGAATTTGGGTAATGGTCTTTCGTACATTTCCAACATAAACACAATATTTAATCATTAGTGAAGCAACATGAAGCAACATCATAGTAGGGGGCAAACACATACTGAAACAGCTTGTTGGGGTCCACTACTAAGCTTGTGGTGGGCAAATTAGCTCTCTGCCCAAATCTACCCCAAAGTGAATTTAAAAATAGTTTAGATATCTGCCTCCTTGCATGGTTGTCAGTGATGTCAGTGGGGTTCAAATGTACATTTTCTCTTTCAAAATACTGCTGCATGTATCCAACTTCATCTGCTTCTCCCTTTACCCATATAGGAAAGTCAAACACCTCTTGCTTGCCTTTCAAATGTATCTTAATGTACTCAGTAAACAGCTCTGTTGATGACTCCCTGAAATACCACTCTTCATGCATTTTTAACTATTTTGTACCCTTTTTCCAGTGCCAGATTTAGTTCCATGATACAGTAGGTACCATTCAGTGCTCTTCGTTCATCATTGTGTGTGCACAATATTATCTGAAGTTTCTCTTCAAAGCACACATGACATAATGTGAATACAAGTTTTTTTCCAATCCTGGATGGCAGCACTGGAAAAAAATGACATCTAGGGGATACAACTTTCACTTTTGCCAAACCAAAGTTCTGACTGAGGTCAGCAATGTTCTCATAAATGATGACAAGGTGACCAACAGGGTATTGTTTTGTTTGTTAACAAAAGGGTTCAGGCTGGTGAAATCATAATAGCAAATTTTCTCACCAGGCTGCAATTTATAGTACAGACAGATGGCATTCTCTCTCCCCGCAACCAACAACTCTCTAGAGTTGAGAGGTTGGAGTAGTTTCCTGTCCCTCAAGAAATCATTTAGCCCCTGATCTGTTGCCAACATTTCTTTCCACTCATGTTCCCACAGGACTCTAACAGCAAGCCCCTTGCCTTTTAGGAAATTAAATGTGTGCACAGTCTGATTGTATAACTGTCCAAAAGCAGTACATGTCATATGATTTCTATCTTTTTCACTGTAACAGATGCTGCAGCCATGAAAAAAACACTCACTGAATTCAAAGGCTGTGGGCATTCCATTCACTACTGCATACCCATCGAGAAAATAAGAACCTACTTTAAGTTCACCACCATGTAGAGCATACTGAATAGAAATGTTTTCTTTCTCTGTTGTGTACATTAACCACTGAATAGCAGGTGTAGGATATCTTTTTTGGTGACAATGGTAGTTATCTGGGGGAAGAACTGTGAGTATGCATTCTTTCAAAAACATAAATCTGTACATAGCCATGCAGACAGATGCTATTGTGATATATTGGAAGAGGTCCAAGCAAACTACAGTACTTCATACTCTGATGTGTCAGCAGCTGACTGTTTTAAAACATGTCTGGTCATCATATTCATCACTTCTTGCCTAAATTTGTCACTGGTTTTTCAAAGAATTTCAACATCTAAGTGACAATCGTAGTGAAGCTCTTTTTTCAAATCAAATTCTGTATATTGGTTGGCTAGGTACCAATGCATGAAATCATCTTTTTCTGCAGGCAGCATATAATCTACACCATAAAATGTAGCATTAGGCAGGGAACTTACATAATTTTCATTGGCCTTGGTGTTAGAGAATATGGAAAGTGACCTTTAGCTATCTCATTCTTAAATCCAAGTGCACCTAGGGGTTTATTTAGTTCTGTAGGCATAAAACTATAATGGTCAATAAATCTGATGTGAAGTTCAGATACAGTCACACACAGCAATTTACCACATTGTGTTAGCAATTTAATATAAATGTTTTCCTTGACTAGTTGGCCAAAGATAAAATAGCTATCATTGCCTTGGCCATTGAGGGCTACAAATGTGTAGTATTTGAATGGTGCATCTATAAAATGTCTAGCAAAATCTTTTACACAATTGTCCCCTTCAAATTCTCAAGCACTCTTGCCATCTAATTGCTTAGTATGCACATAATTTGGTGTGTATATTCCTGTTTCTTGTCTGGCCTCAAAATCAAACACTATGTATTTCACAGATGTCTTCACTTCTGTAAGTGGAGTCATGTAACACATATGTTGGTCAGCAGTCATCAGAGAACCGCATCTAGCACACTGGATCAATTTACATTCATGATTTCCTTCGTAAAAAGCAAAACTTTCTTTACATGGTTTCTTTAATTCACAAGGGACCGTGCCTAAAGCAGCTCTTGCCAGATGTCTCTCCAAACAAGTTGAGGACCTACAAACCTTTTTACACCTTGATTATGATGCCCTGCCAGTTTTCTGTTCTACACAGTTTGGATTGCAGCACACATTACAAAAAGGGCACAGGAGTGATTGTTGTTGAGGCTAAAATGTGCATGGCAATATTCACAGAGGTGTCTAGCTCTGACAAATTTCTTCACATTGAAGACCCCATAGCAATGACTGTCATGCGTGAACCAGATGATTCAAGTGCAGTTGATGAGTGGTCAGTGAGAAGCTGTAGAAGACAGAGGGGGAGAAAGTTGTGTGAGCAGCTGCATGCTGTGCTGCCAGGAAGATGGTAAAAGCAGTGGTTTGATGACAGGCTTTTTCACATCCATGTACAGATAAACCACCATGGCCTGTGAAAACTCAATTGAGTTAATAAAAGTTGGATGCTCTACCAAGCTCTTTCCAGAATGTCTTGTGCTACTCAGTTTTATAGCAGCAAGGTGTCCACTGTTCCCTGACTGGCGGTATTAGTTTGGAGTTCTGTTGGTGGCGGGAGTCCGCTGTCACTTTTGGCTGCAAAAGAAGCTCTGCGTAGGGTTGTACACTGACACAATTCTCTGCTTGAGTTTTGTTTTTAAAATAATTAGTCATTTCTCTGACTTGTCTGCCTTTTTTAATTTGTGAAACCTACCGTGGCTTGGCTACATAGTTTTGCTTTTGTCCTGTGTGTGTTCCTAATATTTTTATTGTCCCTGATTGATTAATTATTTTATTATTTTTAAATACTATAAAAAACAAATAACATATATATGTATGGACAAGTGGAACACCCTGCCAGAGGAAGTGGTGGGGGCTGAAACAATCACGGGATTTAAGAATGCATGGAATAGACATAAAGGAATTCTGGAGGTCATGGGTAAGGGGCAACAGACTTCTTGGAAAACATAAGCTGAACTTACAGACTTAAATGGGTAGACTGGGTGGGCCATAGGCCCTTATCTGCTGACACTGTCTATGCATCTATGTATCTATATATAACTATTTGGGTTTTTAATTTTTTATGTTTAAATGTGTGCCTTCAAATCATGTGATCACATGATTGTGCATACTACAGGTGCTCCAGAGAATTAGTCACAGGTAGCAGGTGTAATTTGAACACAGTTTAAAGAGTGTACTCTGTTTGTGGTACTTAATACCACCTGTCCACCTGTCCCATCTGTTTGTGGTACCTAATACCATCCAAATCACCCATATCGCAGAGAAAACATTGAGGTGCTAGACACTCCCAGAGCCTGCCCAACATTCTAGCAGGCCATTCTGAACCACCCATCACCTGGAGAAAACATTGAGGTTCTGGACTCTCCCAGAGCCTGCAAAACATTCTAGCAGGCTGCTCCAAGCCACCCATCTCCCAGAGAAAGCATTGAGGTGCTGGATGCTCTCAGAGCCTGCACAACATTCTAGCAGGCTGCTCCAAACCACCCATCTCCCAGAAAAAGCACCAAGGTGCTGGTCACTCCCAGAGCCTGCACAACATTTTAGCAGGCCACTATGAACCACCCATCTCCCGGAGAAAACACCAAGGTGGTGGATGCTCCCAGAGCCTGCACAACATTCTAGCAGGCTACCCTGAACCACCCATTTTTTGGAGAAAGCACCAAGGTGTTGGACACTCCCACAGCCTGCACAACATTTTAGCAGGTACTTGCTTGGAGCTGCACTGTGTAAAAGATATTTAGTGAAGTACGAGGCACCCAACTCATTGATTCCTGTGCATGATCCTTTGAGTGGTCTGCTGAGGTGTACAGCGTGTTGGTGTGGTTGCCTTAAGACCAGGAAGGGGAGCCCAGTGCTGTGTTGTAGCATACAGAAGGAGCTTTAAGGGTCTAAGTAGGCACTGGTACTGTGTAGGAGGTCATCCCTGCTGGTACTCTGTGGGTTTGAAGGTATTTACTTCTGTTGCGGGCTGTTTCTGTGTAAGTTGGATGTCCTCCTGAGTGCCCCGAGCACAGCTGCCCCAACTCTTCCCCCTTGCCATCTTGGCTTGACATTCCCGCCATTACCATTAGTGATGCCATTTCAGGCTGGTAACTGACCTTGCTCCTTCATCTTTTCATGCTGCTCTGTACCACCCATCTCCCAGAGAAAGCACTGAGGTTCTGGATGCTCCCAGAACCTGCACAGCATTCTAACAGGTATTTGCTTGGAGCTGCACTGTTGTCCCACCAGTGCAAGCACACCAGTTGCCACACACACACACACCACCCTCCCACCCTAGGTGAGCATTCCCCTTATAGGTGGTCTTACCCAGGTGTATCATGTGAATACTGCATCACCTACCACCCTAGTTTTCCTTTGCAGCTTACATAGCTTGTCCGGTAAGGGGAGCTACTGCTCCTACTAACCTGTGGTAACATTTTACCATCCCCCTTGCTTTCAATAAAATCAATTTGCACTAGATTTCCTCTCCCTGCCTTTAACCCCCCCCCCACTGATCTCTCAATGTATCTGCTTTACACAGCATCATCCCTGTGTGAGTCTTGAACCTGTGTCCCCATGCACCTGCTCTTTCCTTAGGTATAGCTATATCCTCTAGGTCACTCAGCAGGCTTGAGTTCTTTCTTTTACTTGTGTTATTCCAATAGGCATCTGTGGTCACATGCAGGATTCCATCCAGGCATGCTCTGAAACTATCACCTCACTCTGCCACTAGTTCCTTATAGGGGTTGGCCACTAGGGCTATACTTAGTTCTATTCATATTCTCAATACTATGACCCTCTTCAGATACTCCACCTTTGTCCTCACACTCTGAGTTTCCTTTCTTCACTATTACCCCAATAATAACCTTAGCAGCAAACCACTTCTGACTGCAAAATACCTAATGTACACATCTGGTTGCTTGTTCTTGCCTTCTTCCCCCTCTGCTCTCCCTCCCCCATCCAATTACCCCTTCTCCCCTTTCTCCCCTTATCCTACCTCCATGCCTAATATACTTCACTCATCATGTCTCTCTCACTACACCCTTAACTGCTATCCAATATCTTCACCCTCAGTCAGCTTCCTCTCCCCAATATTACCTATCCTCATCTTGCCCTTCCCCTCCACCTCTACCAGGCAGAGTTCAGCTCCCCTCTCTCATTATGTAACTCATCTACAGGTTCCACTTCTTCCACTCACCTACCCACATAAATAAACACTACAGTTGGATAAAACCATGTACATCTGCCAACAAACATCTCCTCCTCTACCTACTCCTCCTTCTAGCTGGTGATAACCAGCTAAACCCAAGCCCTACCCCTACACCTCTCAGAACTCCAAAAGGCTTTTCAATATATCACCTCAATTCCAGGAGCCTACTCCCTAAGATGGATCTTCTAAGAATGTGGGTGTCTCAACACTCTCCAGACATAGTCTGTATTATGGAATTGTGGCTCTCATCCAGAATATCCAACACCTTACTCTTTCTACCAGCCTACCATATTCTTCGGCAAGACCATTCCAAGTATGGTGGTAGTGTAGCAATCTACCATCATCAAAATTCACTGGTCTCACTCATTACAAGTGAGGCGGTCCCAAAGGATCACAAACTTCTCCTCATTAAGCTATTACCCCCCTCCTTTCTCCCCATTTTCATTGGTGTGCTATACTCCTCCCACAAAACAGTACCACCTCAGTGGTCAACACCATTTCCTCCCTTTCATCTGCTGCTCACTCCAGAGAACTCATACTACTTGATTTCAATCTGGATTGGGCCTTCTCTGCCCTAAAATCTGCCATGCAATACATTGAGTCTCTAAACCTCCATCAACTAATAATGAACCCACGAGACCAAATCCTCACTCCCACAATCACACCCTCCTAGATTGGATCCTGGCCTCACACCCCAACTGGATCTCCTCCACCAGCACACTCCCTGACATATTTAGTGACCATCTAATGACACACTGTACACACAAATGTCAGATTCCTCACTGCCTCCAACTTGCCTTTGGATTCATTGCTTACACTTCCTTAACACCCCAAAACTCCTGCATGAACTAGCATTCTCAGATTGGGCCCTTGTCTACTCCTCCAACAATGTTGACAACATCCTCTCCCTCTTCTACCACATTTTCAACATTTGTAATGTTCATGCCCCATCACATCGCCATAGCATGAGACATTTCCACCATCCTTGGTTATCTGCTGACATCATCAAGCTCTGTAACACTCGTGATCATGTTTGGGCATGTTACAAAGCATTATCTTATCTCATTGACCTGTCCACTTATTGTACTCTGACAAATGCATGTACCAAAGCTATTAGGTCTGCTAAATCCCATTATTTTAGCATACATTACAAGAAAACAGGAACTCTCCTTATAAATTTTGGCAAACACTGTCTTCATTCCTCAACCCCCATCTAATTCCTCCTCTCCATCCCTTCAGATAGACAACAATCTCATCTCAGACACTCTCACTGTTGCCTCCACCCTAAACAACTTTTTTACAGCATGTGCTCTCCCCTCCTCCTCTATCAACCCCCACCCCACTGCTCTCCCCTCCAACTCCAAATACCCCTGTAATTCTTCCACAGATGTGCAAATTGCTCATACTCCAAATTAATTTAATTTTTCTCCTATCACTGCTCAAGAGGTGTTTCATGCCCTTAAATAACTGAAACCTTGCAAAACCAGCCCTGATTGGCTTGGCCCTCTCCTTCATCAAATCTCAGCCACTGCCATTGCAAGACAAGGCACATTTTATTTTTAGGTGCCCAATCCCGGAGGCTCTGGGTGCTGTACAGACAAATGTACAAATAAACAATAAATAAAATCACACACAGTAATAAATAAAACACAGCATTAATAGATAAAAGCAGGTCACAATACAGTGGAAGGATAGCCTGCAACAGAAAGGCAATTCCTAAAAGAGGGCAGTCATTAAAAGCAATATCTAAAAGACAGTATCTAAAAGATAGTGCCTGGGAATGCCTGGTTGAGCAGAAAGGTCTTGAGGCAGGCTTTAAATACCTCAACTGAAGGGGCTTTCCTTACAGATGAAGGAAGCAAATTCCACAGGACGGGCCTGGCAACACTAAAAGCTCTGTCTCCAGCAGTTTTCAGTCTCAACCTGGGAATTGTGAGGAGGCCCCTAGAGGAGGAACAGGGGGAATGGACTGATGCAGCAGGTGCTAGAAAGTCCAACAGGTAGCCAGTGCCCAGTCCATGTAGGGCCTTATAGGTGAGCAAACCCATCTGGAAGAGGACCCTCCACCTTACCAGCAGACAGTGCAGTTCATGCAGTACTGGGGTGAGGTGGAAGTACTTAGACTGCTCCATCAACAACCTGGCAGTTGCATTCTGCACTAGCTGCAGCTAGTGGAGGGTACCTCCTGAGACCCTGAAGTACAGCGCATTACAGTAATCAAGCCTTGACATCACAAAGGTGTGCACTAAGGTGGGGAGGTCCATGGGTGGAACTAGGGGTTTGATTCTGGTGATATTCCTCAGATGGTAGGAGCTGATGTAAGCAACAGATGACACCTGAGATTCAAATGTCAACCTGCTGTCAAGGATAATGCCAAGAACGCACACCCTAGAGGAAGCCTTCAATGGAACAGACTCCAGGATTAATCCTGTTGCTGTGCCAGAGGTCATCCTATCATGCCCCTTGTTTGACTCCACCACCAGTACCTCCATCTTATCAGGGTTCAGTCACAACCAGATAGAGGCCATCCAGTCATTGATCTTGAAACGGCAATTATTTAGCACTTCCACTGTGTTGGATGTCCCTGGGGCAAAGGAAAGATACAGCTGGTTATCATTAGCATAGCAATGAAAGCCCAAACTGTACTTCCCAATGAGCTCTCCCAAGGGCAGCATACACACTGCAAACAACATTGGTAACAAGACTGAACCCTGAGGTACTCCACAAAACAGGATGCTGGGGGGAAGGAGGAGGAGGAGAAATTCCCCATCACTTCCCGTTGCCTGTTGTTTGTGAGACAGGACTCAAACCAGCAGATGACAATGCTGGTGAGTCCACAATATTTCCTCAGGTGGTCGAGCAACACACAGTGGTGTACTCTGTCAAAAGCCGAGTAGAGATTGAGGAGAATGAGAATTGTCCCCTTCCTTGGTCTCTCACCCTGAGGAAGTCATTGTACACCTGAAATAATGTAGTTTCCCATGCTGTGCCTCACACAAAACTCAGACTGGAGAGGTTCATATAGCTCAAAGGCCATGAGGTGCTCTTCAAGCTGTTGCGCTACAATCTTCTCAACAACCTTTTCTAAGAATCGAAGGTTGGGGATAGGGCAGTAATTTGCCTCGATGTCAGGGTCTAATGATGATTTCTTCAGAAGGGGTCTCACCAGTGCCTTCTTCAAGGCATCTGGGAAACCCCTTCCAGCAAAGAACAATGGATAATCAAGGTGAACATCGAGACTACAGTCGACACATCCCAACAAGAAGCATGTCGGCACTGGGTCCAGTTCACAATATGTGTGCTTCAGCTTGGAAGCAACTTCAATGACCTTGGCCGACTCCACCAGTTTAAACTCTCCCCAACTAGGCAGAGTCCCCCAACCCCGATGCCCCAGGCAATCACAGTCACAATATTTGGGCTCACTGGTCGAATTCTCTGCTGGATGGTGGACACCCAGTTTAAGAAGAATTGAGCAAACTCTTCACATAATGTGTCCGAAAATACTTTTTTCAGCTGTAGACAGACTGGATGTAATAGCCTGTCTACAGTTCGATAGAGCACAGTTGATCGATTCTTCCCGGCAGCAATCTCCCTGGACAGGAATTTCTTATGGTTGATTGTCCCCTGGTGCTCACCATAGTGGGTAAGCAGGGCCAGTTTGTCCACCTCTAGTCTGGTCTTTCACCAGCAGTGCTTTAGCCTCCGACCCATAATCTTCATCACGTTGAGCTCCCCATCAAACCATGGGGACTTCAGGTGAGAGGATTTAGGTCGTACACAGACTGGTGCGAGGGAGTCGAGCGTGTTAGACATCACCTTGTTATAGGTGGCAGCTACCTCGCTCATTCTCCCTACACATGCACTACCCACACAAGATAGGTTAACTACCACCAGAAATCGCTCCAGGATCAAACCCCTCAAAGGGTGGTAGCTTACCATCTATGCAGGGGAGAGCTCTCGGGGGGGGGCCTAAATGAGAACTGCACTGTGCAATGATCAGACCAAATGACCTGATCAGTCTTGAGGTTGTTAATCTCAAGCCTCAGTGAGAAGATGAGGTCCAACATGTGGCCACCCTGATGGGTTGCAGAAGAAACCTTTTGTGACAGGCCCAGAGAGGACATTATCTGGAGGAGGTTGTAATCTAGCCTGGAAGATTCGTCATTGGCCCAAACATTGAAGTCCCCCCATAATTAAGCATCTGGGGGCCACCAATGTTTCACCAATGATGACATCAGTTACCTCCTACGAACATACGAACATACGAAATTTGCCAGCAGATAAAGGCCTAGAGGTCTATCAAGTCTGCTCGAATGTGCAGCTAGCACCCCTTATTCTGCAGCTGCCCCTCCCTTCCACTCTTCCCCTTCATTAACCCTCCCCCTTGTTCTGTCCCATCCTCGTTTGAAGCAGTCCACTGTTCTACTGCATACCACTTCTGCAGGTAACGCATTCCACCCAGCCACCACCCTCTCTGTAAAAGTGTCTCTCATCTCCTCCTGAACCTTCCTCACTCCAGTCTCATATCATGGCCCCTGGTGGCCCTCCCTCCCTTACATTGAACAGCCCTCTGTACCTGTCTTGTTTATTCCTTTCATGTATTTAAAGGTTTCAATCATGTCCCTCTGTCTCTCCTCTCCTCCAGTGAGTACATGTTCAACTCCTTCAACCTCCTCTCATATGATAAGTCCCCAGACCCTTGATCATCTTTGTCGCCTGCGCTGCACTCCCTCCAGTAACTTAATGTCCCTTTTCAGATACGGACGCCAGAACTGCACGCAGTACTCCAGGTGTGGTCTAACTAATGACCTATACAGTGGCAGAATCACCTCCTCCTCCTTGAGGATATACCCTTGCAATACAACCCAGCATTTTGTTGGCCTTTGCAGCTGCCTTCCTACATTGTGCCGAGTTGTTCATTGACCCTGTGATGAGCACACCCAGATCCTTCTCCTCCTCTGTCTGGGCTAGCTGCACTCCCCTAGCTGGTAAGTCCTCCTTGGGTTCTTCATCCCAAAATGCATCACCTTGCACTTTTTGGCATTAAAGCCCAGTTGCCAGGTGTCTGACCAGGTTTCAAGCTTTGCCAGATCATCCTGCAACCCTGCCATCCCCTAGGTCATCCACCACCGTGCCAACCTTGGTATCATCAGCAAACAGACTGATCTTGCTCTTGATGTCCCATGATATGTCTGCAATGAATATCCCAAACAACACTGGTCCCAACACCGAGCCTGTGGGACACCACTGTCACTGCTCTTGGGTGTGAGAGCTCCCCACCCACCACCACCCTCTGTTGCCTTCCCTGCAGCCAGTTTCCTACCCATCTCACCAGCATTGACCTGCCCCTGTGCCTACTAACTTTCTTCCCAGCCTTCCATGTGGCACTGAGTCGAATGCCTTACTGAAGTCCAGATACAGGACATCCACTGCATGTCCCGCTCCAGTTGCCTAGTTACCCAGTCATAGAACCCGACCAGGTTGGTTTGGCAGGATCGGCCACGTATGAAGCCATGCTGTCTGCTGTCCTGTAGTCCTTTGGCCTCTAAGAGGCCACCAGCCTCTCCTTCAGGATAGTCTCCATTAGCTTACCCACGATGGATGTGAGGCTCACTGGTCTGTAGTTTCCCGGTTCATCCTTGGGGCCACTCTTGTGGAGGGGCACCACATGAGCCATCCTCCAGTCCTGAGGTACACACCCCGAATGTAGTGAGGCATTAAATAGGTCTGCCAAAGGTCCTGCAAGGAATTCTCCTGCTTACCCAGGGGGCAGTATATCAGCAGAATCCTGCAGCCTGTGTCCAGACCCCCACATACAGCCACACATTCAAATTAATCCAGTGTTCTCACAGGGTGCACAGTGAAGCTTCTAGCTGGGATCTAAAGCAGATGGCCACTCCTCTGCACCTGCGCTCCACTCTGGAGCAGTGCACAACAGAGTACCTGGGGGGGGATGGTGGCCTCCAAAACAGGAATGGCATTGTTACCACTCAGATCTCAGTACTCACCCCTGTCCCATCTGCTAAACCTCTCTTTCACCCTTGGCACTGTTCCTCAGGCCTGGAAATCAGCAAAAGTGATCTCTCTCCACAAAGGTGGCAATCGCTCCACACCTGGAAACTACCACCCTATCTCCCTCCTCCCTATTCTAGCTGAGCTACATGAGTCCCACCTTACCAGATTCACCCATTTTCTCTATTCTTTGTCCTATTTTTTCTCCATCTTTCTTAATGATCTCCTTCTGTATGCTATTCTTCCCTAATTCACCTGTATGCCGATGACACTGTCCTCTTTACGTCTGGTCCCTCTATTCCAGAGGTGACCACTCAGTTGTAAACAGATTTCTCTCACATCCCAAATTGGTTCCAAACCAACCAACTCAAGGTAAATGCTACTAAAATGGTCACTATGATTTTTGGCATCCTCCAAAAACTAGCCAAGCTCATCATTCCCCCTTCCTTCTCAACCCTTGATGGCAGCCTCTTGGATACTGCTCTGTCTAGGTATTTAGGTGTCTGGTTTGACAGCCACCTTGGTTTCTCAATATATGTCAAATATATGCATTCCAAGATCCACCCCAAATGTGGTGCTCTCTGCAGAAACAAAGATGCCCTCTCCCTGCCTGTTCATCAGATACTCCATATTAAATCTATCCTACCTCTATCTGACTATGCTGACATTGTCTATGGGTCTGCCTTTGCATCCACCCTCTCCAGATTGGATGTTCTTTGCAACTCTTTCTGTCATTTCACCTAGAATGTCCCCCCTCAGGACTCATCATTGCTCCTTCTACTCTTCACTATCACTCCCCTCCCTTTCCTCTCACTGAAGACACACCTCCATCATCTATATCAAATTCTGGATTGACTTGCTTCGCTTCTATCTCACCTCTCTCCTATCCCCCTCTCCCCCACACATCCTACAGTCTCCGCACACGTGATCCTTTTTTTCGCCCTCTCGTGCCCACCCTCGAAACTCAGGTAAGGCTTCTTTCTCCTTCTTCCTCCATTTGTGGAACTCTTCGCCCACTTCACTCCATTTACTATCCTCACTAAATCTCATTAAATAAACACTCTATAGTTCCCCCTTCCCCTGCTCCTGCCATCAACCTGACTAAAGTTTCTGTAAAACCTGAGTTATTTTAAGACAGCCACTAGTCAGTTTTTCAATGCCTTTATTGTACCATGTCTGTGATATGTCATTATTTTTTGTATCCTGTGTCCGCCCTGGTATCTCTTGCATTCTAATATGTCACTTTGCAATCTGAAATTTAGTTGTATAGTTTATGTTTTGTACTTTTGCCAGTTTTTTGTTGAATTTCTCCTACCTTCTCGTGCAGCATTGTAACCTGTCTGTCTCTGCACTATTTGTACTTCCTTTTTACTCAGGCTCTATTGTAACCTGCCTGAGATACTGTGTTTAACTGTCTACATATTGTAACCTAACTGAGACACTGTGGCTAACTGTCTCATATCATGCATGTGTGTTTATTTTTTAACTTTTCTTACCCCCTTCCCCTGGGTCACACCTGGAAATAAGCCTTGGTTCTGTGTGCTTTTCCAGGTTACCAACTTTAAATAAATAAATAAAATAAATAAATAATAATACTGAAGTACCATTTAAAAAGCATTCAAAAATGTTGCATTTGCATATATGCTTTATTTGCACTCTGCTGCTAATCAGTATCAGCAAAACGTTTAAGTTAGCCTGAGGCTGATTTTCACAGATTATCGCATATAGCATGCTTATACAAGTTTGAATTCTGTTCTATCCTGTGTCTGCTATCAGCTGTGAGAATAAGCCAGAGCATTCTCCTGCCATTCACTGAGAATCAGCCACTGATTTAGAAATACACAATATGTTGCTCTTTGAAATGGAAGGTAACTGATATTATAAACTGTTTGAATTTATTCCCAATACTAGGTTTTTTGAAAGGGTGTTTATTTATAAGTATACATAACTAAGTTCGGTCTTTAATTTCCTAATCAATTGTCAGGTGATTTGTGTATCTTGAAATGTGTTAGGTGGGGAAGGTTTTAGCTAGTGCACTACTACTTATATTTTTAATCTATTTTTGTAGTGTTATGGGAAATCTGACTGGGACTGGGACTGTGACTGCTTGAGGGCTGCATATACCTGGAACAAAGAGTGGATCGCGCCTCTGTATTTCTGTAATCTGTCTACTTGATTACACTGTGGAAGATCTTTCAAGTTGTTTTTTGGCAGTCTAAAGAACATTTTGAAATAATATGATTCAGCAATAAACTAATGCAGTAGAGCAGCAGTGCAAATGAAGATCGTCTATACAGGTTCTGATAGTTGAACTCTACTAAAACATTTGGGCTTTTGTAGTTATTCTGACATTTTGGTTGTGTGTTTTTTACTGCTGTAATACTTTGTGTTGATCAATCTTTTAAAGGAAAGTATTCATAATAATTTTAGTAGATATGTTTTTTACACAGAGATGTGTTTGAATTCCACGTGCTGTCAATGATGATGACTAGGAAGCAAGCAGCAGAGACTGGTTTGGATAATGAAGCTAATGAAGTTAACATGATAACTGATGAAGCCACTAACAACAATTCCTCTGACACTGATAATGTCCAGTCTGAACCAGATTTTACCAGTTTGAATACTAGTCAGTTAGTGAGCATGGAACTAACAGAACCAAAAAAGCAGAGAAACTTAAAAACAACAACAACAAAATTCGAACAGGCTAAATCTCCAATAAGAGGGAGGAAACAAACCAGAATTAGTGATCATTTTGGTAAAGCGGAGAAATCTAAAAAAGAAATATTGCCAGTGATGATTGATAATCATTTGGGGGGAGGGCAAGTGGAGGTTAGGAAGGTACAAGAGGTAGACCTTACTTGTCTGAATCGTACCCCCCCAAATATTTTTTCCATCTGATTCACAAATATGCCATGATGAATTTTCCGTGATTTCTAGGTCTCCCAATAACATTAATATAAGCCAGTTAAAAAGTTCTGAAAAAGGCAATTCTAATTTAAAGGACAAACTGAATGTAATGAAAACAAGCACATCTCAGGGACAGAAAAGTGTTTTAAGATCTTTTCAACATGGTCTGTCCTTGTCACTGGACTTCTCATCTGAAGAGTCCATAATGGAACAAATACAAACACCAAATATTGTTAATGCTGCAAATGTCTCACTTAGAGACATATCTAGAAACATAAATCTCTCCCCCTTTTCCTATTCTCACCCCTGGCTGCCGCCTGACTCAGAGAACACAACGTCGCCACCCTCCCCCGATCATTACCACCCTTCCTCCTTGCTTTAAGTTGCACCTCTGTACAACCCTTTGTCTAAATTCCACCCCTCCCACTGCCACTCCAACTCTGCCTTTGTAATTCATCTGCACCCCCGCCCCCTCTCGACGATGGTCTGCCGTCAGCCTCCTGCTCCCTCTCTCAGCTCTCTCAGTCCATTTAATACTGCCCCTTTCTTTATTTCCCCACTATGGATCTTGCCCACACCGATGGCACTACTGCTGCCAGTGGCCCCCAATGGCTGTAACCTCAGCCGCTGCACTGGCACCACCAAACTGCCTGTGACCATCTTCCTAGAACTAGGATTCAGATTCCCTTGCAAGGTATGAGTGCCCAACACCTCTGGAGCACAGAGCTTTGCTGCTTGACTGTGATTGGTGTGGTTATTGGTGCACCTTTTTTCTCCTGCATCTAGCTCTCCTACCTATTTTTTCTGGTACTCAGTATTTTCTTCCCACCACCACCCCCTCCCAGGCCACCTTTAAATACACTCTCACCCTTCACACTCTGGGAATCTTTCTCTCATTGGATCTGTCCTTTCAGCCTAACCACTCCCTCTCCTTACCAGCAGCTCACACTCCCTGCTGCTACTTTTGCCCATATCAGTGACTACCCCCACCCAGAAACCAATCATGCCCTGCTTAAAATGGCATATTAAAATGCCTGTTGTAGTGGTGATGATCCTACTACACTGCCCCCTTTTCCCTGTGCCTACCTTACACCTATCTTTCCTACTGCAAGCACCTCCCTATGACATGCACTACACACTAGGAATGACTACGGGATCATGTTATGCTAATACCTTGGCCTATTTCACCCCATTATGGCACATTGAATACCTTCTTAAACTCAATGTGGTCAGTCCCCAGGTATACCCTCAACAAATACTTGTAATCTACAATATAGCTAGTCATCCACAGTGCCCTGGCATTGGGAGGCACAGAAGACTAACAAACAAGATGATCTGTAAAATGCTCAACATCTGTCTCCTGAGAATTCACCTCATGCTGCCTCTGCTCTTTGGTAATGTTCACCCAATCCAGGACTGACTGGCCTGACAGTGCATCCCCCAAACAGGAGGGAATGGTCCCTCACACTCGATCCAATCAGTGCCTGTATCCTCCTCAACAAGTTTGATAACCTCCATACATGGACTCAGCAACACAAGCCTGATTTCCTCTCTGTTGCTGAAACTTGGCTTAACCCTAGGATTCCAGACACTGCAGTTTCAATCCCTGGTCATTCCTTATTCAGACAGGGGAGGTCTGCAAAACAAGGTGGGGGCTGTGCCATCTACCTAAGGGATACCTACATGGGCCACATCAGTCCTTCCTTCCCCTATCCTAGGCTCCCCATCTCAGATTCTCACCATTAAAGTTCTACTTGGGGCCCACAATAAGGAACTTACTGTAATCTCTGTTTACCTACCCCCTAAGGACCAAGACATTGGCTTCAATGGTGTCATGGAATACCTAAGAAGCCTGAACCACAACTCAGAGATAATTATCTTGAGAGACTTTAACATAAACTGGCTTTCACCTGAGGTCAGCATTTATAAGGATGCTATCATGGCACAACACCTCACACAGCTTGTCCCCGCTGCCAACAGGTGTAATTATAGGACTGGGATGTTCACCCTTCTTGATTGGATTCTGTCAAACTGCCCCAAATGAATCTCTCAGGTTTCAGTACTCCCCTGACTCAATACGTGACCACTCACCTGTCATCTGATCCTGGGCTAAGAAACTCAACAAGCCCCCTCCTAAGCTAATACACACCAGGGTACTAAAACAAGGGCATCTCCAGCTGCTAAAATCCCATCTATGCAACCTGAACTGTACACCAATTGAAACAATCAATGATACTAACAAAGCATAGGACTTGTTCATCAACTGCTTCACAGTGGCCTGTGATATCTATGCACCCCTGAAAAAAATTAAGGTCAAAGGCAGGGCAAACCCCATGGATAACCACTGAGCTTGTGGCATGGCTGAAACACAGGGACCAATTCTGGTACTGTGCTCAAGCAACACCTATGCAAGGGAACATACAAAAATACAAAGCTGCCAGAAATGACTGCACTCGAGTGATTCAGAATGCTGAAAGCAAACACTTCAAGGAGTCACTAGCCAACTCTTGGGATAATGGTAAAAACTTCTGGAAGAACCTGAAAGAACTCACAGGCAAGGATCCAAAGGCACCACCCACTATGCTCAACATTGATGGAATACCAACGCTTGACCTTGGCACTATTTCCAACACTTTCAACAATGCATTCTCCAACCTGGGCAGTGTTCTTCCACCAAACTTCTTTGATGCACCTTTATATGCTACACCACATAACACCTCACCACTATTGCACACAACTCTACAGTTCTTCTTTAAATACCAACACATGTAGCCAGAACCTGTATCAGCAAGGCCATCAGAAATACTGGGTGCAGTGGTGACTCCCTGGACCAGAAGCTGATCTTGCTTGTCCTAGATGAAATCCTAGAACCCCTGACTAAGATCTTCAACCTGCCCCTAAGACTGGGGCAATTCCCCTCACTCTGGAACTGACACTACCACACCAGTGCATAAAAGTGGAGATAGGGCCCTGAACACCAACTACAGGCCCATCTCACTCCTCCCACCCTTATCTTAAGCCCTTGAACAACTTGTCTCTGACCAATTAGTCAAATTCCTAGATAAGTATGAAGTTCAATGCCCTGAGCAGCATGGCTTCAGAAAAGGGCATAGTACCACCATGGCGCTGTTGGAATTCACAAGTTTCATCCATGCCATGCTTGATCAAGGGAACTGTGTGGGGGCAGTATTTATTGACCTAAGGAAGGCTTTTGACACTGTAAATCATCCACTCTTACTCAGGCAACTGTCTAATATTGGGCTGTCCAATGATGTTCTGCAGTGGTTCGCTAGCTACCTCGGAGGCAGGGTCCAACACATTAGGATTGCCGGTGTCACCTCAGATGAAAGGTCAGTCCTCTCTGGTGTCCTGCAGGGGTCAGTACTGGGACCCCTACTCTTTTCCCTTTTTATGAACAGCCTCCCTAGCATCTGCCACCAAAAAATTCTGCTCTACGCAGATGATGCAGTCCTGTTCACAAGCCACCATGATGCCAAACTCCTGGAACACCAGCTGCAGCTAGACTTTAAGCATGTTGAAGATTGGCTGAACGCACATAAACTTATCCTGAACCATAGCAAATCTAAAGTCATGACATTCTGTCATGCACGGAGCAAGTTCAGAACTCTGTCCCTTTCCAACAAAAAACATTTGGGGACTTCACTTGAATATGTCTCTGAGTTCAAGTACCTTGGTATCACTCTGGACAGTACCCTCTCCTATGCTCAGCACATTGACAGTGTAGCAAAGGCCGCCAACATGCATATTGGTATTCTCCACAAACACAAGTACTATATGACTACAGATGCCCTTAGATTGGCTATCTACAGCTCTGTCACTTCCGTCATTGACTACAATCTTGCCATCTATGGGTCTGCCTCCACAACTGCCCTACACAGGATATCAATGTCACTAAACAAAGCCTGCAGGCTTCTAACAGGTACTGCCCACCTAGCACACACCTGTGACCTGTACACCCAGGCTGGCTGGCTTCCATTACACGGTTGAATAGTATACCAGACCTGCCTGTTAACTAAAAAAGTACTCCTCGGGCTCATGCCCCCAGGTGTTGAAAAGCTCCTTACTACCTTTTACAGCACCCAGCATACTTGTAGTCCCCAAAATCAAACCTTTAAGTTTCCCAGGTGCAGGACAACAATGGGCCAGCAGGCATCTATGCACAGGACTCCTCAGTGGTACAATACCCTCAACAAAGAAGCACTTTCTTCTGCTTTGCTTGGACCCTTCAAAAGGAATCTCCAACTCTACCTCACCTCAAAAACACAATGTGACTGCTTCTCTTAATGGGTCTGGCTCTCCATCCACCTGGACCTTCTGACCTGTGACCTATAACCATTAACTACTAACCACCTGCACCACGGCAACTGCTGTTCCTGACCCACCCAGGCCCTCTCCCCCACCTCTTAAGCCCCCCACTACACTACTCCTGCCCTTCCCCATCTTTCACACCCCTCCCTCCACTATTGCACTCCCAGACACCTACCTCTTTAGCTCTACTCTGCCTATGCTACTTCTTCCCATCCATCACTCCTGCAGAGGCCCCTTAGCCTGCCCACCTCTTCTCTTCCCCTCCCACCCTGCTCACCCCACTGTCGTCCCTCCTGAATATTTTTCTTTTACTCTGAGATCTCATTTAAGCTGCCCACGACATTCTCCCTACACTTATGATTGTAATTGTAAAAATAGGCTAATTGACTGTAAATCATTGTCTACCTTTGTATGTATGTTACCCTCCATCCTCTGACATGGAACCTTTGTAAATGAGCAGTTCTTGCTCAAAGGTATTTGTAATCCTAGAGTTTAATAAATAAAAACCAAAAAAGGTGAAATAATTGGGGAATTACAAAATACCATTAGTGGTTTTAAAAAAGAGGATTCTTTGGAAAAAAAAGGGATGCACCCAATCATACTAACAGATTATTTGATCAGAATATCTCGGCTGATATGACTACCAACTTAGTAAACACTCATCCTTCTAACTTAAGTGATGATTTCAGAAAGTGTATGTGTAATCCATACACAACCCATCTGTTGCTAATGAAACAACTAGTAATAGTTAAAAATGAGATGGATACAATTAAGGAGAATATTGCTTTAATTAGCTTCAGACTGGAAGATATCTTAAATAAGCTAAACACACTAGTACCACAACAAGGCTCCCCCTCAGTTATGATGGATGATTTTAAATCTACTAGACCTGATTTCTCATCCATCATTTTTTCAGTTTCTCCTGCTAAAACTAAAACAAAGAAAAAAGGGAAAAAAATAAAAAAGAGCTTTACCTGCAGACAAAGATCAGTCCACAGCTGGGGTACAAACCAACTCAAATAGTTCTAATAATTTTGTGGATGGAAACAGGGAAAGCTTGGCCAAACAAAGCAAACTCATAGACAAACCTCCAGAAAAGTCTGAAGGAAATATAGTCTCCACTTGTAATATAAGTATCAACCAGCTGAATCCCCAAACTGGCAATTTGCTTGATGGTGGTGTAAGCAATTGTCGGTCTATAGAAGAGCCCACTATGAGTAGATTAAAGAAAAATAAGGGGAAGAAAAATGATACTATTATCCCTTCTGCAAGTACAAACTCCGATTCTGGCTCAGATCCATTAATTTCATCAGTTCTATCTAGGCATGTATCTGAGGAGCCAACTAAGTGTGGGGGTTCCTTCAAGGTGCAGCCACTTCATCATACTCTGTGGCCTTTAAATGCACATTTGGGTAAACTAGAAAATGAAATTACTCAATTAAGACAGCAATTTAAAGCATTCCTCTCACTGGTAATAGATGAATGTCCTAATAGGTGAAAAAGATCCAGGAAAAAGGGGCTGATTTGACACCTTTTATTGGACCAACATAGAAAGCAGAAAAGAAAATAGGTGCTTGAACTTTCGGATTACATTGAATCCTTCATCAGAAAATAATGATATGTAATAGGGGAAATGATGGTCAGTTAAGAGAAACTAATCCAGACAGATATATGAGAGAAATTACCCCTGCAGAGGAGAAGCATGGAGATGATGATTCTTTACAAGAGGCTGCAATCTTTACAGTTGGAATATTGCAAGGAGTTGCTCTAAAACCTTCACTACCTTTCCATTGATCAGTTTCCTAGGCCCTCCTGATTGGATTAAATTAATTAAGGGGAAGCAAAAAATCAAATGACTGAAAAAATTAGATGAGACTTGTATCTAGACATTTTTATGGAAGATTTAGTTGAGGTTAAGAAGTGTTAATAGAGTCAGCCACTTTGATTGATGCCTTGTTTACCTCGCCTAGAGTTGCTAACCATGTCTAGCTACAGTACATGGTCTTGCTATTCAGAAAAAGGGTATCACAGTTTCTTTTCCAAACAGGCACCTTTTTAGCAGAAATGTCTGTAAGATGGAATGGGTTAATGGAAAACATGTTTACTTGTGCCTTTTTGGAATGGAACAATTAGCCAATAAAAACAATTATAAATTAACTGCTGCTTTATGTAATTTATTAAGGAACTTTTTACAGATTCCAGTAAGGAAAGAGGGCATCATTTATACTTCAAGAACTGGAAGTGGAAGTCAGATAGATATTTTAGTTAGAAATAGGACCATAGCTGACATGATTCTATGAAAAAAGCTAATCTGCTTGACAGCTTGGGACTAAATGTAGTTGATTCTTCTAGTCTAGCAGGCCCTTCTATAGCCCCAGTTCCTAATAATCATGGTACTCCTTCATCAGTACCAGTATACAACAGATTTCTAGCCTTAGCTGGATATAATACTGACTTTCAGTTTCTTCAAATGATACTCCTGTCCTGAATAGATTTAAATTTTCCACGACTGTTAATAATAGTGAACAACAGGATAGTCTATTATTTTTGTACTGGAACATAGCTGAATGGGGAAGCAGGTTTCCTGAAAATGATTGGTTGCAGTTTGTCATGATGTCTGATATTTTATGCTTAAAAGAAACCTGGCATAATGATGATAGTAATATTAAGATAATGTTATTTGAATTATTTAATTTTCCTGGATCTAGGCTACAGAAGCTGGGTAGGTGTTCTGGTGGTCTTGCTACTTACATTAAAATTGATAGCTTTAAGAAGGTAGAATTCTTTCAAAAAACTCAAAATTTCATTAGTACCCTTTTGGATACTGGAGAACAGAATATTATACTCATTAATTGTTATATTTCTCCAGAAATTTCACATTACTACCTGCCAGATATATGGGGGACCTTGAGTACATTTATTTCAGAAATCTCACACATTTATCCATATAGTGACTTGCTGATTTTAGGTCTTCTTAATGCAAGAATTGACAGATTTGGTGGTTTAATTGATAATTCCTTTTTTGTATTTATGAATACTTTACCACATCTTCCATTAAGGGTGAATAAAGATGTTAAAACAAACAAAGCAGGTTTATGTCTTATTAGTATTCTGAAACAATTCAATCTATATCCACTCAATGGGAGACTGGTAGGTGACAAAGAGGGAGAATGTTTCCATGTTTCTACAAGAGGCTGTAGTCTGGTAGATTTGGCCCTTTGGTCTGGTCCTGTAAATTTTTGGGAAACATTATATATATTCCTGTATGAGCTGAAAGTGATCATTTTCCTTTGATTTTAAGCAGTACACATGTAAATTATCCAGAGAGGAACCTTAATATTGTAGAGATACCTTTTACTGCCATAAGAGCGTCAAGAAAAATAGTTTGGAACTGCAACCTTAAGACATGTTTATGAAATAATACAGTCTTCCTTTTTAAATATGGAAGTACATTTTATGGAAGAGCAAACTCTGTCTCAGATTTTAGAACTTTTAGACCATCATTTTGAAGAAATAAGAAGTAAACTGGTCCATCCCACCCTTTCAATAATATCAATGGCAAACTAAAAGAGTTGACTTGATATTGACTGTGAAAAATATAAAGTATACTTAAGAATGTTGTATAAAGAATATAAGACTAACCAAAATATACGGTCACTGACTGAATTGAACCAAGAATGGAAAAAATATAAAGTTTTTCTTGAAGGAAAAAAGTCAGCATATTATAGCAAACAATAGGAGGCAATGTTGGAAGCCATAAGGACCAGGGATAGTAAACAATTCTGGCTTCTAGTTGCAAGGGGGACAGACAATTATAAGGACTCAATTGATACTTATATTTCTGAAGACAAATGGGTGGAGTTTTTCACTCTGATCTTTTTTTGAATCAGATGTTGAATGCTCATTTTCATTAGATATAAGTACCAATTCCAAACATTCTCCTGTCTCCCATGAGGAAGTCTGTTATGCAATAAGTCCATTAAAATACAATAAAGTTCCTGGTCCAGTCAATATTCCTGCTGCGGTATATTACCTAGATACCAGGTTATGGGGCAAACCCCTCACAGTACTATATAACAAGTACACAAAAGAAAATAACGTCCCTTTCTCATGGCATGGAGCTACCATTCTCCCTATACATAAGAAAGGCAATATTGCAGACCCTGCCATGTATCATCCTATTAGTTTACTTGATATTAATTTAAAAAAATTTTTCCAAAATAATTTTGGAAAGGCTTATATCACAAGTAATTAAAACAGGAGGATTTTGTAAACTTCAAGAGAGCTATAGAGACAGCTATTCTACTATAGACAACTGCTTTATATTACACTATCTCACTGAAAAAATAAGTACACTTCAGGAAGCAAAAATTATATAGTATTTATTGATTATTCTGCAGCTTTTGATTCAAGTGCAAGAAGAATCTTGTAGGTGCAACTAATAAATCGAGGTTTTGATCCAAATTTAGTTTACACAATGTTTAATCTTTATTGTGATACTCAGGCATCGCTCAGACTGGGTGCTAAAGGACATCTTTCCAGATCTATATCTATTAATAAAGGTATTCAGTGAGGATAGTGACTGAATATAGGCAACCGTCAAAATGGCGATCCATATTCAGCACTATCTCCATGGGCTACCCTGCATGTGTAGTGACCATACATGAACGCGAACGTAGGGAAGGGTGACCAGAAGGGGGGACAGCAAGGGGAAGGGGAGGGACAGGGAAGGGGTTTTAGAGGACTGGTGTGCCTGCTGCCACTGAGCTAGCCATGTGGTGTGGTGGTGTGGGTGGCTAGCTCTGGCTCAGCAGGTACTGGGTTCAGGGCTGGGGATAGGGAGGGTAGAAATTTTGCTGCTGCCTGCAGCTGTGGGACTTTATTTATTTTGGAAATCCAGAGTGTTCCTCCTCCCTGACATGCACCCCCCCGAGTTGAGAATCTAAAAGCAGAGGGTGTTGGGGTTGTGCAGCCTCCCCCCCGCCACAACAACACTTTTTGTTGTTCCAGATGTTGGGCCACCAGCAAGTATATAGCACTGATTTGCTTTTCAGCAATATACATTTGCTGTAATAGTGATCACTGTTTTGCAATCGCTGTTATGAAATGGAACCATTAATAAAAATATATGACAAGGCTACATCTTGGCACCAACTCTTTTTCATTATATATTGACAGTATGCTAAGAGATCATGATAATTCAATTTCAGACTCTCCTAGGATACATCAATCCACATGTGCTGCCTTAACATATGCAGATAAGCTTGTCTGGTTTTCCTTGTCAAAAAAAGGACTGGAAAAAAAACTGGACTTATTGTAAAATAAATCAGCAGTTAAAATTAAAAATCAATTATACAAAAAACAAAATAGTTATTTTTGGGCAGAGACAGCCTAATGGCATGTGGTATCTGGGTCCTCAAAGTATAGAGACTGTTAAAAACTTTACATACCTAGGGCTTGTTTTTGATGCAAGTTGTTTATGGACCAAGCAGATCTCTAAGTGTATAGATAATTAAAAAAATAGTATCCCTTGGTCTCATTAAATTTAATTATATGTACAGTGGGTTATCCATTAAACCACTGGTTGCCACAGCCAAAGCTAAATACCATTCACAGCTACTCTATGGATCTGAAGTGTGGGATCTTAAACAGAGAAACAAGCTAACAGTACCACTCTTTGCAATGCTTAGAATAATTATGGAGTTAGGTTCTTCTTGTCTCCGCTAATTACATCAGATCTGAGTTGGGTTTAACAAACATAAATGCACTTATAGACACAAGAAAATTGAACTTATGGTTATGGCTTACCAGAATGACACCGAACAGGCTCCCTATCAATGCATTTTAGAGAAGTTTGCATAGTATAGTATGGGATTTAGGCAAGGTTACTGCTATTCATCCATTATGACCCTACTGAATAAATATAAGCTTATGATTCTGAAATACTATGTGGATAAAGATGTTGTCCTCAGTACTAAATTTAAGAAATACATATCTAGAATGATTAGTAATTTTTGGAATACTGAATTGAGAAATATATCTATTTGGATATAAGTTTTATTTGGACACTTTGACTGATTTGATCTTAAGAAGGATTTTTATTAAGTATAAATGCTTTGAAAGCAATGTCCTCTGATTATGATACTCAAAAACTCCTAATGGTACTGGGAATTGTACTTGTTCAGTTGGTGGTACTGAGGACCTAAATCATGTGCTATGGGTTTGTACCTGGTATAGCAAGGAGAGGACCTATTGGCTGGGCCCCTTCCTAAACACAAGGTACAGTTTGGATCCCGCTATTTTGACATTGATCTTAATCCATACAGAACACCCTTGGTCCATTGAGAGGTTAGCCAAATATTTTCTGGAAAGTAATAAGATAAAGAAAAGAATTCAAAAGTCTGCTCTCCCCGGTTTTTCAGAGGCATAATTTAATTATTTAAGAATGCTGTCATGTTTGTTGCATGATCTTGACTGTACTTTGTTATTAGAATCTGGAAATGAATTAATTGAATTGTACTAATATGTGAATGATAGTTTCATACTTTGTTTTAACTTGTATGAATTATTTATCTTGTGCTTTACTTGTTGAAGACTTTTTAGTCAAACACTAAAACTGAACTGAACTGAACTGACTGTCATGCAATAATACAAACAGTGCTTTTGGAAGTCTTTCTGGTCCAGTGGAAAATACTTCTCAATCTCCCTGATTATGATTCAAAACCTTAATTCTGACTCCTAAAAACCATTCAGACTGTGGCACATCACTAAAAGTGACAGCTGTTTGCTCTGACAAACCCAGTTCAGCGTGCAATATTTTAGCCTTATTGATTGACTGTTCGTCTGTACATTTTTGAGGATTTAACAGTCCTATGACACTACTTGCAAAACACAAGGCATTGTTTCTATTGTTTAGATCAATCAAGTAATGGATCTTTTTCTGTATGACTTTACTATACAGAACAGAACTTAGTGTATGTCTGCCTCCCACTCCCCTCCCCTGGCTGTTTCTGATGATTGTTACTACAAACTGTAAAGAACTATTTGCAATTACATCAGCATTGCTCTGCAGCATGTCGGCTATATGATCTAAAAATGTAGTAGCATTTAAGTTAACTTGGGTGTTGGATGGGGTTTTTAAATTATTTTTAAGTGAGTATTATTAGTTTGTTAATTTTATTTTCTTTTATGGTTTTGTTTGTTTTATTTTTAGTCAGTAGTACAGCTTACAGCATGTGTTGGCCTTATTTTCCATAATTGTGCTAGTTTAAGTTAATAGTCTGAGTTGCGGCTAAATTATTGTCTCATTGTAGAGCTTTGTATTTATTTAAACTTTAGAGGTGGGTTAATTTCTGGATTGTTTATTATGTGTTGGGATAATATTAGGACAGACGGGTATTATTCCCCCTCCAGGCTCAGGGATCGTCACCCCTTTTCTTGTCCCCCCATCCCCTGAGGTCTATAGATGTTGCAGGGCCTTGGTGATTGTGGGGAGGAGGAGGAGGAGGAGGAGGATGGTGGCAGGGTCTGGAGGGGGAATGGAAAGGAGTGAGCGGATTGGGACAGTGAGGACAAGGAGATGCCCTGGGGCAAAATGGGCCCAGGAAAGGGGAACTCCCTGTCTAGTGCCCATACCCAAGGGTTCTGACTATAGTCAGCAGGTAGCATGGTCATCCTCAAAGGCTCATCCCACTCGAGCGGTGTTATGTAATGCCAGGTCTATTAAAAACAAGACGGCTATCATAGCTGGTTTTGTTGAGTCATCTGACCTGGCATGCATCACTGAGATCTGGCTTGATGAAAATGCTGGACCAGTTTTGGTGGCAGCAATTCCAGCCGGGTACTCAGTGATACACCGCCCGAGGGTGGATCGTAGGGGCGGGGGTGTTGCTATTTGTTTTAAAACAGAACTGGGACTAGTGGAGGTGCCGGTGGGAGTTACCAAATCCTTTGAATGCATTTTAGGCGAGGGTGTGGGGCACAGGATACTTCTCATATACCGTTCACCAGGTGATGGGAATGTTTTCCTGCGGGAAGTGCAGAACTTCATTGTCGACTAACATTGGGATCCCCAGATGGTTGGTTCTGGGGACTTCAATGCTTGGGTCGATGATGAACTCTCGCACTTCGGTCAAGACTTCCTCCAATTAATGATTTCTCTGGGCTTCACACAGGTAATTTCCTCCTCGACCCATGTTAGTGGTCATTCACTGGATTTGGTGTTCCTTCTGGGGATGGAGATATCTGACCTGGTGGTGGAACCGGTCGGATGGTCGGACCATCACTCCATTGGGTTCAGTTTTGAGGCCACCCCTAGTAGGTCAGCTCCTATGGAAATGGTCCTGTACCGCCCATTAAGGGGTGTTTTCCCAGATGACCTGATGGTGGTACTGGATCTATCAGGCTTTCCGAGAGATTACATGGATCCAGGAGAGCTGATACGTGCCTATAATGAGGCGGTGGCAGGGGCCCTGGATTCTATTGCTCCTGTTTGTGTTCACCCTCTCACTCTTCGCTCCAGGTCTCCTTGGTTTGATGAGACCCTGAGGGAGTTGAGGAGAGCTGGACAAAGGTTGGAGAGGTGTTGGCAGAGATCCTGTCTGGATAGTGACAAACTTATTTTGATGGACCATTATTTGGTCTATCAATCCGCAATCTCTCTTAAGAAGGCAGAATTCCTGTCCATGGAGATTGCGGCTGCACAGAATAGACCAGGTCAGCTCTTCCAGACTGTGGACAGACTGTGCAATCCAGTCTGTCTTCAGCCTGGAAGAGCCTTTTCTCAAGAACGATGTGAGGAGTTTGCTCTGTTCTTTGCAGATAAGATTGCCAAAATCAGATCCGAGATCCGTTTGACCCTCTCAAATGGGCGTTGTGATGGTCGGCAGGAGATGTCGGACACCCAGTTTGTGTGGTCTGACTTCAGCCTCCCCACAATCAGTGACATTGTGATGGTTATCCAATCACTGCGTCCGACCAACTGTGATTTGGACCCGGGCCCCATACGTCTCTTAGTGGATTGTGTGGATAAAATCAGCCCGGCTCTTGCTGAGATAGTCTGGAGTTCCTTGAGAGGGGGAATTTTCCAGATCCTCTTAAGGAGGCTGTGGTTAAGCCCCTTCTTAAGAAGTCCTCCTTGGACCCAGACTGTCTGGCTAATACAGGCCTATCTCTAACTTACCCTTGGTAGGTAAAGTTATTGAGAAGGTGGTCGCATCACAGTTGGATGATCATCTGACCAACAACAATGTCTATGATTCTCTCCAGTCTGGATTCAGGAAAAGGCATAGTACCGAGACAGCACTTGTACGGGTACTAAATGACCTCCTGATAGTGAGAGATCGAAGGACCTGTTCCACCTTGGTCCTTCTTGATCTCTCTGCAACATTTGACTCTGTGGACCATGGTGTGCTATTGGAGCATTTGCGATCTATCTGTGGACTGTCTGGTACAGTCCTAGGGAGGTTTCGATTGTACCTTGAGGGTAGGACTCAGAGGGTGGTGTCAGGAATTTTTTCCTCAGCATCAGTCTCCCTATCCTGCGGGGTACTGCAGGGTTCATTTGGCACCCATGTTGTTTGCAGTGTACATGCTGCCATTAGGGGTGATTATTAGGCAGTATGGCTTGGGTTTTCATTGCTATGCAGATGATACCCAGCTGTACATGTCCTTTGTGCCCAGCCAGGATACTGCCTTTTTGGTCTTTAACAACTGTCTTGCCAAAATCCAAGACTGGATGAATGTGAGTTGGCTGTGGTTGAACCCTGAAAAAACTGAGGTGTTGGTTGTGGACCAGGGTGGCTGTGAGGTGGGTTTGTTAGCTGGATCACCCTCGGGCTTATGGCTTGGGGGTGTCCAGCTGACTATCTCAGACTGGGTGCAGAACCTGGGCATTGTATTTGACGATTGTCTGACCTTTAAGTCTCAGGTGTCAGCAGTTATCAAAACCTCTTTTTATCATCTGAGAAACATTGCCAGTGTGAAGCACCTGGTTCCTCCATAGGAACTTCCAACTTTGGTCCATGCCTTCGTTACCTCCCACCTGGACTATTGAAATGCCCTATACCTAGGCTTACGGGGGTGGAACTTCGCCGCCTGCAGCTAGTGCAGAATCCGGCAGCCAGGCTTTTGACTGGTTCTTCTAGGTCCAGTAATATAATGCCTGTGCTCCGCGGACTGCACTGGCTGTCAGTTTGTTGGCGAATCATCTTCAAGGTCGGTTTGCTGACCTATAAGGCCCTACATGATCAGGGACCTGCTTACCTGAAAGATCTCCTGCGTCCCTACTGTCCCCCCCACCCACTCCGATCCACTGACGAGGGATTGCTAGAGATTCCCAGGGTTTGCTTGAAAACTTCAGGGACAAGATCTTTTAGTTTTATGGCCCCAACCCTGTGGAATTCTCTACCTCGTCAGGTACAAAATTGCCCGACTGTCCAGAGCATTAAAGGAGCTTTGAAAACCTACCTTTTTAACAAAGCTTTTAATGACTGTCAATTATTTAATCTTAATCTTGTTTAAATCCTGTTTTAAATATTTGTTGTTTTATGTCATTTGTAAAGGCACTTTGGTTTAAGAAAGGCGCCTTAAATAAATAAAGATTGATTGATTGATTGATTGAAGTCTTCAAAGCGTGTTCTCTTTGAGAATAGTGGGTGATTTAAAGAGTCAGCATTCAAATGCAATTGCACAAAATTCTGTGGGCCTAATTTAGGCATAACATGGTCTTAAAGTTGTTGTATGGTCTGGTATATTCCCTGAATGCCCTGGCTAAATGATTTTAGCCTTTCAAGATTTGCAAAATGAAATCTCTCATGATATTGAACCGCTCTAATTCTCAACAATATCATTTCATAATGCAGGATCCTTTCTAGAAAAATAGGAGGGGCTGCTGGTTTTCTAACGCAGCATCTTGCTGAGAAACAACAACATGCTGTAATAGCCTACGATGTAATATTTTGAGTGTATGCCTTATTTTCCTTCTCAAATTGTTTAGGGTTCTTTTGCCTTTTTGCCATGTCTATTTTTTTTGGCCCATCTATTATTTTTTCTTCTTCATATTTTTAGTGCTGGCACCTTTTTTATTCAGCATATGAGATTTTATGACCTGTCTCTGTTTTTCAGACAATTTTGATTCTAGCACTTTGATTCTTTTATACATTGCTGCTACCTGTAGAGCATGTTTCAGCTCTGAGTTAGACTCCTTTGCTTCACAAACTGGATCAAAGAAAAGTTTTTCACAGTGCCATTTAAAAGGTCATTTTTAAAAACACGTGTACTAGATTCCTTTTCCTGTAACTTGCCATCATCTGCAAGTCCTTCAAACAAGGTACCAGCTATTAATGGAAAAAAATCTCAGCAATGCATTCAATGTAACAATGTCCCTTTCCTCAGTCCTGGGCTGAGACACAGCTCTGTCTTCAACTCCTGAGCTGATCGAAGGTTGTACACTCTGGCTCAGAAAAAAACAAATGTCATTTATTTCACTGCTTGTAGAAGCAACTTCAGTATGTCTTTGGTTTCCTTCACAAACATCTGAATGTCTTGTTTTTTGTTCTCTGCTTCCTGAAGCATAACTCTGAACTGATGACAGAAAAAGTAGAAAAACCTTTCAATCATGTATTTAAAACATTATATGGGTAAACATCAAGATCTAAAACCTGCAGCCTTTTTTAAAGAATCATCTACATTAAAGCCATACCTAGACAGTATCAAACAGATAAACCTGCAGCCTTTTTTAACAATCATTTACAATAAAGCCATATCAAGACAGTACCAAATAGATAAATCTGCAACCTTTTTTAACAAGCATCTAATTTATTTTTTAGTTGTTTAACCAGGAGTAGCACACCAAGCTGAAAGTTTTTTTTTACAGGTGTGAACTGGGAGCACAGGGAAGTTAAGTGACTTGCTTAGGGTCACACAGTATGCAAATGGAAGCTGTGGGATTCAAACCCAGGTCTGGTCTGCTGGATGTCACCAGATTTGCAGCTCAGAGCCTTAAACCACTGTGCTATACTCCCTCCAATCTGAAATCTAAACTACTGTTCTTTGTTGTAAATAAAAGAATATACTGTACCATCTGGGGTGGTCAGGGAATTATTTTCTGTACTTTTTATCTCTGCCAGGGCATGGATCAATTCTTCAGAGTCACTCACTGGCCCACAGGTGTCTATAGTGGTTGACTATCTGATTCTTTTTCACAATGTTCTACAACTCAAATGGACTTTTTCTGGCTCTGTTCTTTGTTCCCCCGTATGCTTCAGTTCTTTATGTGAAGTGTGTATCCACCCAAGAGCATGACTCCCAAATAAAATACATCTGGCTCTTCCCCTCTCCACCCACCATCACCATCAAAAAAATATATAAAAGACCACACAAAACTTGTACATTCTTTTCTTCAACTCTGTATGAATGCTGGGAGCTGCCTAACACACACCCATTAGTAGAGATGCAGGGTTTTGAAATAATTCTAAGGGATAATAACTTTTCATTCTGTATGTAGCCTAGGTCTTAGTATCAACGAGAAAGGGTATGCATTTCTCAGAGTTAAAAATGTGCCTTTTTGTCTTCAAAAATGCTAAATAGACACACACATATGCATGCACAAGAATGGCGGCTGAGCTGAGCCGGCCAGAACATCGAGTTTATTGATTTTATTTTATTTTTTTTTTTTTTGCTTTATTTTGCCTATTTTCGATTTATTTTTAAGTATTCTTAGTATTTTAGCCCCCTTTTCGAGCTTTGTACTGTCCGTTACGCGGATTACTGCAGCGCAAAGTTAAATCTAGTTTTACTTGTCCGGTCATTCGTCTAGCGTCCTTGAGTGCTCGAAGTGGTTAAGAAGCGGTCTTCTTTATCGGTGCCTTTTTTATTACGTGCTTTTGCTCTTCCTGCACTGCTTGGAGTTCCTGCAGCTGCTTGATCGACTTTCTTGGCATTTGCCGTTGTCAGCTTGGGATTTTATTATCCTCCACTCTTCGCTCTACCGGCTGTTTGGTGAGAGGTCGTGGAAGTCAGGGATCGCTGCGAAGAGCTTGGAAGCCGGGATTGCAGGAACCTGCTACAGGTTCCTGCCGGTGAGTGTCTGCATGACTCTGGGGGAATGAGTGGAGCCTGGATTTGCATTGTGGGAAAGCTGTGCTGCGATTTTGTTTTGGATGGAGCTCTGCTTTAATGTTGATGCACTGATGTGGTGCTGTCCCCAGTGATTCTGTCCATCTGACTCTTTTGGTTGTGGCGTGACGACAAAAGGAGGATTTATTTATTGCCTTGCTGCTGAATAAGGTTGTGCAGCCAGAAACTGGACAAGCTCTCTGTTTGTTGGCTGTTCCCTTGGAAGTGTTGAGTTTCAGGACTTAAGGAACCAGCCTGAATGTTCCTAGGGTGGGTGCGGGGTGCTGCTGTTTGTACCTGGGGGGGGGTTGTGAGCATCTGCCGGAGGGTTGATGTCTTTTGGGGCTCCGGGGGATGCTGGAATAGCCTGGCAGAGGCCGTTCTATGTCTGGCAGCCCATATAGGGAAGACAGCATTTTCCCCGCACCCTCCTGTGGTCTAACCAGGCTTTCACTAGTTGCAGAGTGCTTCCTCCCTGGCAGTTCACGCCAGGCATAGGAAGATATTGATTTCGAAACAGGACGAACTTTGCTATATGGGGCGTACGATCAGACTTTATTAAGCTTACGGACTTTTTAGCTAGGGTCTAAATCGTGTTTTATATGTGGATTTTATGATTATATAGTGAGAGTGTTAATATTTTTGAGTAGAAGAGTTTTTATATTTTTCGTTTCTGTTTGTTTTTATTTTATTTTTTATTTTATTTTATTTATAAGTATTTGATCTTGTATGGGTCTTGATTTGATTTTATGATTCTATTCTATTCTATTCTTATTTAAGATAGGTTGTTTTGCCATCAATAATGTGTTTGATGGGGCTTAAGATGGTCAGGCGCTATTCTCCCGCTCTGCTCCGGGACCTTCGTCCCTTTTATTGTCCTCGATTACCCGATATTGCCTTCAACAACTGCCAGAGAGCTGGGATACTGAGAAGGCATTTAGGGAGTTGATGGACTGGGCAGAGTGGGAGAATGGAGACAAGTGGGCGGATAGGGATAGTTGGGACAAGGAGATGCCCTGAGGTGAAATGGAGTCAGGAGAGGGGTCCTCCTTGCCTGATTCCCATACCCAAGGGCTCCACAGATCGTGGGCAGGTACTGTGATCCTCTCCGAAAACTCATCCAACTTGAACGGTGTTATGTAATGCCAGGTCGATTAGGAACAAGACTGCTATTATGCAGATCTTGTTGCAACATCTGACCTGGCATGTATTAGAGACTTGGCTGGATGAAATGCAGGTCCTATCTTAGACTCTGCTGCTCCAGCTGGGTTCTCGGTAATGCACCGTCCGAGATTGGATCGTGGGGTGGGAGGGCCATCTTTTAGATCAGAGCTGAGTCTTGTGGAGGTGCCAGTGGTAACACCAGATCCTTTGAGTGTATCCTGGCAGCAGGTGCAGAGCTCAGGATTCTCCTCATTTACCATCCACCCGTGATGGTGGTGAATTCCGAAGGAGTTTGCGGACTTCATCGTTGACATGGCACTGGAGTCGCCTAGATGGTTAATTCTGGGTGACTTCAATGCCTGGGTCGACGATGAACTCTCACTTTGAAAGAACCTCCTCCAACTTATGTCTATGTTGGGCCTGTCGCGAGGTAGTTACCTCTGTTACCCATATAGGTGGCCACTGTTGGACCTGGTGTTCCTACTGATTTGGATGTCTTGCATTTGGAGGTGGAACCAAATGCATGGACAGACCATCACACCATAAGATTCAGTTTTGGGGCACCCCCTAATAGGCCTAACCCTACGGAGATGGTCCAGTATCGCCCTTTAAGAGGATTAAATCCAGAGGGCCTAATGGCGGTACTGGACCTATCGGGTATTTCAGATGAGAACATGGATCCAGGGGACATGGTTATTGCCTATAACAAGGCGGTGACCGGGGCCCTGGATCGAATTGCTCCTGTTCGTGTTCGACCACTCACTCAGTGCCCAAAGACTCCCTGGTTTGATGAGTCTTTGAAGGAGCTGAGGAGAGTGGGGCGAAGGCTAGAGAGAGCATGGCGGAAATCCTGCCTGGATGCTGACAAACTTAGATTGATGGATCATTATGTTATCTATCAATCGGCAATATCTCGTCAGAAGTCAGAATTCCTGTCCAGGGAGATTGCTGCTGCAAGAAATTGACCAGCTCAGCTCTTTCGGACTGTTGACAGATTGTGCAATCCACTCTGTCTACAGTCCGGAAGAGATTTTTCACAAATAAAGTGTGATGAGCTTGCTCGATTTTTTGCTGATAAGATTGCCGGCTTTAGGGCGGATCTCAGCCATGTTCATTCTATAAGGGCTTGCAGTGATCGGCGAGGGGAAGCAAACACCTGTGTCACCTGGTCTGACTTTGGTAGGCCGGAATTCATGGACATTATGAGGATTGTCCAGACTGTACGTCCAACTAGTTGTAGTTTGGATCCAGGCCCTATGCCACTTTTATTAGGTTGCGTAGATATTATCTGCCCGACCATTGCTGAAATCGTCTGGAAGTCCTTGAAGCAGGGGATCTTTCCTGAACCCCTAAAGGAGGCGGTCATTTGACCACTCCTTAAAAAACCTTCACTGAATCCGGACTGTCCAGCTAACTACAGACCTATCTCTAACCTCCCCTATTTGGGTAAGGTTATTGAAAAGGTAGTTGCACTGCAACTTGATGACCATCTTACAAATCATAATGTCTATGATACTCTTCAATCAGGATTCAGGAAAAGACATAGTACTGAGACTGCTCTTGTCCGGGTTCTAAATGATCTCCTGATAGCGAGGGATCAAAAGGCTTGTACTATTCTAGTCCTTCTTGATCTCTCTGCAGCTTTCGACACTGTGGACCATGGTGTGCTTTTGGAATGCCTGTGGCTCCATTGTGGACTGTCTGGTACGGTCCTAAAATGGTTTCAATCTTTTCTCACAGGGCGGAGACATAGGGTTATCACTGGAATTTATTCCTCTGATGCCGTCTCCTTGCCTTGTGGGGTTCCGCAGGGTTCCATTTTGGCACCCATGCTGTTCCTGTCTACATGCTGCCATTAGGAGACATTATTAGGGCAATATGGTCTGGGTTTTCACTGCTATGCAGATGACACCCAGCTATATTTGTCCTTTAGCCCAGGCAAGTAGATGCAGTCTCTAAACTTAACAACTGTCTATCTGAGATGAGTGATTGGATGAGTGCCAACTGGCTAAGGTTAAACCCGGATAAGACTGAGGTGTTGGTGGTGGACCCAGGTCGTCATAAGGCTGGTTGTAGGGCTGGTCTTCCTTCGGGCATATGGATCGATGGAGCCCAGCTCTCAACCTCAGACCGGGTGCGTAACCTGGGCGTTATTATTGACGACAGTTTGACGCTGAAATTTCAGGTGTCATCTGCCATCAAATCCTCTTTTTACCATCTGAGGAATATCACTCGGGTGAAACACCTTGTTCCTCCGGCTGACCTCCCGACTTTAGTCCATGCCTTTGTTACTTCTCGCCTTGACTACCGCAATGCCCTGTACCTAGGGATGCTGGGGGTTGATATCCACCGCTTGCAGCTGGTGCAGAACGCTGCAGCCAGGCTGTTGATGGGGACATCAATAAGGAATCATATTACGCCTGTGCTGCGCGAACTGCACTGGCTGCCGGTTCAGTGGCGGATCACCTTTAAGGTCGGTTTACTGACCTATAAAGCCCTAAATGAACAGGGACTGCAATATCTGCAAGATCTACTTGTTCCCTACCATCCCTCCCACTCACTCAGATCCACCGATGAGGGATTGCTAGAGATTCCCAGGGTTCGTTTAAAAACATCTGGGGCACGAGTGTTTTCTTATACTGCCCCTACCCTGTGGAATTCTCTACCTCATCGGATACGAAGCTGCCTGAACGTCGAAAGCTTTAAATCAGAGCTCAAAACATACTTATTTCAAAAGGTTTATGGGGAGTAGTTATTGTACTGATTTGAAATTGGAATTATATTTTATTGTTGTTTGTTACGTTATATGTATGTTTTATATGTATTTAATTATTGTACAGCTCTTTGATTTCAAAAAACGCTTAAAAATAAATTTTTACTTACTTACTTACTTACTCACACACGCACTGAGACATTGCTGTGTAATGAGTACCAGATGTTTTTTGTGAGAGAAAGTCTTAAAAGACAGAAAAACATACATATTGATTTCCCAGCTAGTCCTCACAGGACCTTGCATAGCACGACTATAGAACATTTCTTTTTTTTTATGTCTTAAGACTGATCAAGTGAGGGATTCTTTCATGAATATATGATTATACACTGCATTTAATCTTATTTTCAAAAAAGCCCGTCTATATGTTCTTTTTTTGTTGACAGAGTATCTAATAAGAAGCAGATACGCTCTGTCTCACACATCGTATTTGATAGTCAATGCATACCTATGGATACAATGTTTCTGTAGATGGGTACAGATCCCTGTAAAATACTGAAAACCCTGTAGATCTGGGAGCCCTGAGACATGGGGCCCAATTCCAGAAGGGCATACACTGGCGTAAGGTGAGACACGCCAAACCCCATGGTGTATCTTGCTACCTACACCAGGTGATATGCCAGCCCCTATTCCAAGAGACAAGTTGCACCTTGGTGTGTGTGGGCTGAGACAAATGCTGGTTGCACCAACACTTACGCTGCAGCCCACAATGCCTAGTGCAACTGTGGGTTACAACAGCAATCTAGCCCAATTCCAGTAGGGAGGCCGTCCTAACCTGCAAGTGCAATTATGGAAGCCACAGTGGCATGGCTAAATTAGAACAGCTCCAATCTTCTCTAAGTGGTAACCAATGGTGCCATCCATCAGCTGCCCACCTCCTGGCACTGCAGCAATGGCGCAGATGTGTCCACGTGTCCCCTAATTCATACCCCTGCCCCCACCCCAAATAGCCGGGACCCCAGGGATCTGTTTTCCTGTGCACCCTGATACCTGTGTCTCCTGTTCTGCCCCCTCTCCATGCCCCCTGGTGTGTCTGGTGGTGTTCTGGGGGGGTGCTTTGGGGGTCTGCCTATCACCCATCATGAGTTGTGACTTGCAGCTGGAATATGCCATGTGTGGGCTACCACCACACACACTGCGTATAGTGCAAGTCACAATTGCCGGGACCCTGCCACTTCTGGAATGCAGCGTAGGGTCCCTGGCATAGAGGCAATTGGCATAACTCATACCTGCATGTGAGTTATGCCAGCCATCTTGGAATCAGCCACACACACACACACACACACACATACATATGCATGCACACACACACACACACACACCACACCACACCACACAAAGAATCAATGAATAGTTTAAGGCAGTGTCTTAGACTGGTGATGAACTCATTTACAAGGTGGTCCTGGGTAGGACATTATTGTGCAACATTAATATATGGGTAACATTTTGTAATACATTCAGATAGGTATGGAAAACTACACATCAGTTTATTGTTTATTGTTTATTAAGATCTAGGATTAAAAAATACCTTTGAGCCAAAGCTCCTTTACAAAGGTTCCACATCAGGAAAATACAGAGATAGTGAAAAAGTAACATTACAAGGAGACTAGTCATTTCACAGAGTAATACATTTTGTACGGTTATTGGGACCATAAGCTTTAACAAAAGGAGGGGGAGACAGTGAAGCAGCCAGTGGCTTTTGTTAGGCTTGAAGAGCCAGTAAGTGCTATATCCTTAGGGGTGGGTGGGTGAGACAGGAGGAGTGAAAGAGGGGAGAGTAGATAATACATTGAAGGGATTGAAGAAGGAGGAAATGGAGGATAGGAGGCAAAGAGAGGAAATGGGGAAAAGTGCAAGTCGGGTATATGAATGCGGGGTGAGGCAGATTTGATTGGTGTGGGGTGCCACAGTCTGCTCAGAGTGTGTTTCCGCAACTTAGGAGATGCAATCACAAGAACTAGAGATTATGAGGTGTAGTTGAAGGCTGGTTTTGAATATTCCAATTGTATTAGCAGAGGAGATAGAGTGGTTGAGGTCATTTAGCCAGAGTGACACTTTGTAGGTGAAGGAGCGTTGGCCCAGGCTAGTACAGCAGTGGGGGACTTTCAGAATCTGACACTTAGATTTCCTGGAGCTCCATCAACTGGTACTTGCAGGCAGGAGGGCTAGGATGTCAGGGGGAGCCAGGCCGAGATGGATTTTCTTTGCCATAGTACAAGTGAGGTATTTGATGCGGTTAGATAGTTAGAGCCAGCTGGTCTGAGAATACAGGTCGCAGGTGTGGGTAAGACAGTGGGTGCCAGTGATGAGATGGCAGGCCTTATTTAGAGCAACTGATATCTGCCTGAGGGTAGTCATCATGGCGGAGCTGTAGATGATGAGTCCATAGTTGATGACCTAGACCACAGAGCTCTGTATGGCTATCTTCAGTGCCTCTGGAGTAAGATGTTGTCTGTGTTTGTAAAGTAGACCAAGACAAATGTTAGCAGTTCTGGTGACATTGTCAACGTGGGCCACATATGTGAGACATGGATCCAGTAAGATCCCAAGATACTTAAAAGACTGGACATGATCAAGGGTGTTACCATTTGCAATGGAAATAACCAGCTGGTGCTGCTTATTCGGGTTTTTTGCACTGTGAAAAAGCATGGATTTGGTTTTCTTGTGGTTAAGCACCAGCTTATGCTTTTGGAACCAGGACTCAATGGAGCTGAAACCATGCTGGAGAGAACATTGTAGAGATGAGGGGTCTTTGTGAGACGAGAAGACTACTGCATCATCTGCATACAATATAATGGACTTTAAGCATGATTGTGGTAATGAGTTCAAAAAGAGGCTGAAAAGGAGGAGTCCCAAGATGGAGCCCTGTGGTACCCCAGAGAGGACGGGCAGGGTGTCAGAGAGAGCAGAGGCAATTTTTACTCTTTGGCTCCGGTGACCCAGGTAGCTGTTGAACCATTGTGTGGAGTCAGGTGACAAGCCAATGGCTTGCAGTTGATCAATAAGGAGTTCATGATGGACAGTATCAAAGGCCTTGGATAGGTCAATGAAAACTGCCCCAGTGAGCTGTCCATTGTCAAGTGATTTGTGAACTGCTCCAGTGAGCTCAAGGAGGGCAATGGTGGTGTTGTGATCTTTCTGGAAACCATGTTGTTTTATGGTTAGGATGTTGTATTTCTCCAGATGGTCAGTGAGTTGATCTGCCACAATCCGCTCAAGGGCTTTAGAGAGCGGAGGAAGAATTGAGACTGGGCGATAGTTAGAGTGATTAGTCTTATCCCCACTTTTGAGGATGGGGTTACAATAGCAGTTTTCCATCTGTCCAGGAATATACCACTAGTGAGGGAGAGATTGAGAATGTTTGTTAAGGGAGAAGAAGCTCATCAAGGGTGAGGAATAATAGCTTAAGGGCCAAGGTTTCACTACTAGTTCTGGATTTTGAGCTGGCCGTGGCAATGTAGTGGCATGCAACATACAGTCTGACCTCTCTGAAGTAGAAGAGGGGTGGGTGAGATTGAGTACGATGGGTGCCGAGGGAAGAGGTGCATTGATCGAAGTAGTCTGAAGGGAGGACTGCACTGAGGTCAGTAAATGCCACATTAAAGGTGTTGACAATGACAATAGGGTCAAGAGTAGCAGATCCGTTGACTACAAGCATGGTCGGGGAGGTTTCAGACTGCTCCCCCATTATGTCCTTCATATTCTCCCAGAAAGCTAGTCCGTTACCCCAGGCGTTAGTAAGCGCATCTTTGTAGTAGGAGGTTTTTGTTAGCCGTATGGCTTCAGTGCAGGCATTTTGGGCTTATTTATATGATTGAATGTCTGGTTGTTTTCTGGTTAATTTAACTATTGCCCAAAGGTGATCTCTTCATTTCAGCTGTGCAAGGAGGCCCGCAGTGATCCAGGGGTTGCAGATAGTTTTAGCCTTACACTTTTTTACTGGGGCAAAGAGGTCACACGCTGTGTTAAAGGTCAGGATGAAATGGTCAAGAGCCAGGTTAACATCTGTTGTATCAAATACGGGTGACCAATCTTGAAGCATCAGGTATTGTTTAAGAGGGGTAAGGTTGCCACATGGGAGAACTCTACTGGAGATGATTTTTGGAGGAGGCTTTAAAAATTTGTTGGTCCATTCACAGAAGACTGGTGAGTGGTCACTGAGAGAGTCTGACAGAACTGTGGTGTGATGGATCCTGGCAGGGTGGTTCATGAGAACCCAATCAAGTAGGGTACTGGTCACTGTTTTGTAGTTGGTCCTGGTAGAAGAGGTAACCATCTGCGAGAGGTTGGCAGCAGAGATGGTGTCTTTGAGGGCACTTGCATCTGGCGACAGCCAGTTGATATTGAAGTCTCTGAGTAGAATAAGTTCAGAATCAGGGGGAGAGAGAGTTTACAAAGCTTATAACATTGTGAAGCCCAGGTCATTGGTTTCTGGGAGGAATATAGACAGTGATGATGGTGAGGGCTTTATGATTTGGACCTAGCAGTATTTTGATAGGTAGTATCTGGGCCAAAGAAGCAGATGAGACAGTGTCAAAAGGGTGCCACGTGAGAGACTCCTTGATGCAGATGGCACATCCGCCTCCTTTTTGTAACCCGATCCAGCCTGTGGATGTTGTAGCCCTGTATAGTTAAAGCCCAGTCAGGAACTTTAGTTGTCAGCCAGGTTTCTATGGCAGTAAGGATGTCAGGGTTGTGTTGGTGGATGAAGCTTGAAGGGTGTCAATCTTTGGCAGAAGGCTGCAGATATTTAGGGTGGCCATGGTTAGGGACCCAGAGAGATTTATCAGGGGTCAGACGAGCAGGGCCAGGGTTCGAGTGGACATTACCCGATATAAGTAGGAGGAGGAGGAGTGTCAGTTTAAGAGAGCAAAGGCATAGAGCCTTGAGAGATCATTTTGGTCGTTGCTTCCTGGATGAGTAATAGGCTGTCACTGTTCGGTCATACCAGTGAGATACTATTTGGTATAGTGTAGGTAGATGATCACATGTGTGATGTTTGTCAAATGTAAGGGGTATACTAATCTTACTGAAATGCTGGTTAAACAGGTGGTATGTAGGGAAAAGGAGGGTACCTTGAGGGTAGCAATAAGTACTTAGAAGGAAAGTGGGGCTGGGGGAGAGGGGGTGAGGGTGGGTGGGGCCAGAGAGGAAGAAGAGAGAGGGCAATGAGAGAAGTAGCAGAGGCCGAAGAAACAGGTGGGGTAGTGTCGCCATGACTGGCGTTAGTACAGGAAACAGTGGGTAGGGGTATTGAAAGCAAGTATAGCTAGGGAGAGAGCTTGGGGAGATGAGCTGACTAAGGATGGCAGAGTGGGCATGAGGGAAACAGAGATGGCCTAAGGAAGGAAATGAGGGAGGGAGGGGTAGGAAGCAGGCATGGAGGGAACAGGAGGTGGCAATAGATAAGAGCCAATGGGGGAAAGAAGAGGGGTGAGGTACCGCGAGTAGGCGGGATTTAGGTGTGTTTAACTAGAGTAGGTGGAGGGGGAAGGGAGGGTGAAAAATTACAGGAAAATGCAATGCAAGTGAATGGGCACAGTGCCCAGCAAGCAGAGCAAGGCAGGGAGAAACAGAGCCAACCAATCAGGGCAGTCCAGGAGACAGGGGTCAAATCAGGCACAAGCTGTAGTCGCTGAGAGCCAATGTCATCCGCTCATGGCTTTACTGACTGCAGGCAGATGTCTTACCCATCAGCGCTGGTCCTCTAGGTGGATTGAATGGAGGTGGCTAAGTGGCAGGCTAGTGGAGCCATGGCAGTGCTTGGCAGGGATCCGAATGGCCCAAACTCGGGCTAAGAAAAGAGAGAGAGAGAGAGAGAGAGATTAAGACCTGAGGAGGAGAAGGAGGAGAACTGAGAGAGGGTAACGCAGAGGTTAAATCTGTGGGCGGAGAGTCAGGGGAACAGAGAACCAGGCAGTTAGAGGGGAATAATAGCGGAGGGGGTTGGGAGGCAGCCGAGGACAAAGACCGAGAATCGGTTGAGCTGATCCTGGCACCGTGGGGGCGGGGTGCAGAGCAGAGAGTAGATAGGAGTAGTTAGGTAGTGGAAGCAGAGGTCAGGGGAGGAGAGTGCAGAGAAATAAGCAGAAGAAAAATAAGTGAAGAGCAAACAGGCTAAAGTACTGAGACAAATTACATGGGCAGTTTTAACATTTGCAAAACAGTAAATCCAGACACAATAAATTCAGCAGTTTGAAGCAGAGTCAGAGCGGGCAAAAATTATGGTAAAATGCAATGCAAGTGAATGGGCACAGTGCCCAGCAAGCAGAGCAAGGCAGGGAGAAACAGAGCCAGCCAATCAGTGGCAGTCCAGGAGACAGCGGTCCAATCAGGCTTAAGCTGTAGTCGCTGATAGCCAATGGCAGCCACTCACGGCTTTAACGACTGCAGGCAGATGTGTTACCCATCAGCGCTGGTCCTGTAGGTGGGTTGAATGGAGGTGGCTAAGCGGCAGGCTAGTGGAGCCGTGGCCGTGCTCGGCGGGGATCCGAATTGCCCGAACAGGGGCTGGATTCGTCAGCGCTGGTCCTATAAGCGGGTTGAATGGAGGTGGCTAAGCAGCAGGCTAGTAGAGCCGCAGCAGTGCTTGGCAGGGATCCAAATGGCCCAAACCAGGGCTACAGATACACTTTCTTTCCCTAAATCCTTTAAGAATATCATACATGATAAATATGTAAAAACTTGTTTTAAAATAGAAGGGCATTTACACTTTAGTCAGATGGCTTTCTCCTGTTGGCTGAACCACAGTCACCAAACAAGCCTCTGAGTTCTCTGCACAATGATGCAGCCTCCTAAATACTGCATTCCAAACAAATTCCTGCATGAAAAGCACTCACACACCCTGCACTTATACTCCCAGACCAAGAGGCGGCAAATGAATAAAACTACAAACTCTTAAAATCTAACAACCGGGGGGGAGTGTATGAGGAAGGTGTGGGTGCAAGGTAGGTGATGGTGGGCAAGAAGGAGGAGGTGAGGAGATGTGGGGTGCAAGGTACATGGTTGGGGCAAGGCTGGTCAAGGTAGATGATGGTGGGCAAGTTGGAAGGAGGACTTGGGTTTGAGGGGCAGGGGATGGAGGAGGAAGGGACTCAGGTTCGAGCTGGAATGGTATAGCAGAGGTTCAATCTAGGACAATGTGGCAGGTATTCAAGGGAATGGGATGGAGGAGGGACTTGTGTTTGAGCAAGGACAGTGTGTCAGAGGTATGACGGGATGGGATGGAAGAGGAGGGTTGTAGGGGCATAGAAAAGGTTGTGTTGTATCATGTTCAGGTTTGAGAATGCATCACTTCCAGGTTCGAGCGTGCATAACTTCTGGGGTTGGATGTGGGACTTCCAGCATTTGAGGAGGGACTTCTGGTGCAGCATGGGGCTGATTCTGATTAGTCTATTTTATGCCATGCCCACATGCCAAATGATGTGGCACACACTGACTGGCTGAACTTTAACATTTGATAAGATATATGAACCTATACTAACTCTCCTATCACCTGATGGTCCCCCTCTGGAGAATGTGCCCTGTTTCAAACATCTGGGTGTTGCCCTGAACCCCTCCCTAACCTTTGCCATGCATATGAATACCACTGTGCAGTGTGTCAATCAGAAACTGGGGGTGGGTTTCTGGCTAAAGCACTATATGACTCCTGAGGCCTTTCTCGCCATAGCTCAAGGCAACCTCCTTCCTCTATTAGACTACTGTGCCCTTATATATACTTATACTGTACATCCTCTCTACTGCTTATGAGGCTCAATACTGTCTAGAATAGCATATGTAGGTTTGCACTAATGGCACCCTATTCCACACACCATTGCTCCTTGTACGAGTCCTTAGGCTGGCTCCTCTTTCAGGCCAGACATAACTACTCCCTTGGATGCATCATCAACAACGCCATCAGAAACGCAAACCTGTCTACTTACTTCTCCCTGCTCAAGCAGAAAACCAGTTCCTGTTCCCTCCGGCAGTCCACAGTTCCATCATTGGAAGTTCCCCAGGTTTTCACCAGCCTGGGCAGCAAAGCCTTATCCTTCCCACTCCCAAACTATGGAACAATCTACCTGCCTCCCTCCACTGTCTAGACTCACACCTTACCTTCAAATCTCACTATAAAGCAGGGCTGTTGGCTGAATCCAAATGTAACAGCTCCACCCGGTTGATCCTATGTGTAGTGAGTCCCTGTCTATCTGTACCTATAGCCAAATGGACCCTGTTGTGCTATATTGAACATTCGTATAACTGCCTGCCTCTAACATCATATATTTTGCACTTGCACTTTATTGTATTCAATTGTTTTCAATTTGTTCTTTTTTTCTGTACCATTGCTCAGCTAATGTAATTGTATCATCTGTATTATCCTATGTGCCATCTTTATAGCCTGGGTCATGCCTGAAATGGTCCATTGGATCAGTAAAGTTACCCAGTAAACAAACAAACAAACAAATAAATAAAATGTATGAATCAAATTGGTTTAGCACATACATTGTGCATCTTTTATAATCTGAATTTTTGTGACCCAGTGATACTAACATTTGGAAAAGGCATATATTGTGTGAGAACTTTTGCATAATGAGATTATTAATAAGATAGCTGTATAAATGCTTAGTAACACTCCCCTATGACCATGCCCCCTGAGGAAGACTCAAGTGAGTTGAAGCACTGGGATAAGTGGGATAGCAGCGTCACCTGCATCTAGTACGACAAAACCTGTCTTAGGAGTATGTGAGCACTCAAATTGGCTCAAAAACTTGACTGTCTGAAAAGAACCAGATAACCTAATTGGGACCCTGAATCCTGGATTACCATGTAAAAACCTGACAGGTAGCAACCATACATCACAAGCCCTAGTGCCTGATGGGTAAGATGTGCCACAATTTGTCAATCAAGCAGCAGGGACTTTGGTCTTCTCAGTTACTAGTGATGCCACAGTCAGTGAGATCACAATGCTGAGTACATATATGGAAGAACAGAACTAACTATGTCAGCCTCCACTTAGAATGCTGTTTAACACAGCACACCTAGTACTGTCAGATAGAAACTCTTCTAATTAGAAAAACAGTAAAGAAAAAAAAATACTTTGCATATAACAAGTGATAGCTGACTACTTTAGAAAGTTACTAATAATTCCAGGCAGTACACTATTATGGCCCAGATATCCAAACTGTGCCCAAAAAGTGCAATAGCAGGAGCAAGCGCAAGTCAATTGTGCCCATGCGCAAGAGACGCGATATTCAAAAACGGAGCAGGCCAAACTGCGCCTACAGCCGACGACTGAATATCGCACCACCTGCACCATAGCGCAACTAGGGAAGGGAAGCTGAGCAGATCTGATGCGCCATAGCACAACAAGGGATGTTCAGCTGAGCAGTCCTGAGGTGCCATAGCGCAACCAGGGATGCCCCCCCAGCAGCAGAGCAATGTAACTACACAACCAGGAAGGTAGGGGCCCACCACCCATGCCACAGATGGGCACAGGAACACACAGCAGAACAGACATCATCCCCCCACAACCCATGCGCTGCACAACTGGGGGAAGGCTGGAATAACCACTGGCCCATGGAGACAAGCAAACAACCCACAGCCAGGCCATGGTGCCCCATCACACCTACTGGCAAGCTGTGACTGGCACACAAGGAGGGCTGACCACCCCGTGCCACACCATCATCCCAGCATGAGCACATCCTGCACCATGATCCCCAGACACCACCCCCATGAGCAGTGATCACCACTGCAGGAAACCCCATGCATGCCACCACCCCACTGTGACACTGCAACCCTGTGCACCACAGAACCATGCAAGCCAGCCCCCACCACGAAGCACCCATCAGTGGGTGGCAGCACACAGCAATGCAACAACGGCAGACACAGTGCCACCACGCATAGTCCCCCCGAGGTACTGCTGAGAGACCAACCATGCGTCGGCGCATGAGGTACCCCACACGGGACAGGGCGAGCCCTTGACACCACCACCAGTGGTACAGCACCCTGCACAGTAGTCCAATGACACACCCCGACCCACCACTGGCCACAACATCCAGCACAGACACCCACAATGGTGCGTGGAAGCATGCACCACACCGGATGCCACACAGTGTATGGACAGACACCCACCCATACCCAAGGGCACAACAACACAGGGATGCAGTGGTGGGGCAACCATGCCACCAGTGTGGGCCCATGTAAACTGTGTACACACAACCCACAGTCCTCCATGGCACTGGAGTGCCAGCCACCCTACACAGGCACTGTGGACCCGTACACCACCATCATTCACCCGGAGCACAAGTCACAGACAGTGGGGCACATCCCCTGCAACACACACAAGGCACAGCATGGAGGTGGGACAACAACTGTGGTGCCCACAGTGCCACCCGAGGCAGACATGCACCACACCAGTGACAGGAGGCAACCCAGCAATGTGACGGGTACAGTGGCTGCCCTGCAGGGACTGCCACCACTGACATGCCAGTTGACTGTGCAGGTCACAGACATGCATGTGTGTCAGCTGCACAGGCCATGGATGGGCCAATGTGTGCGCCATGGACACAGAGCATGCACCATGGACCACTGCACACAGTCATCCAGTGCACAGGGCACAACACACACACCACAGACACTGACTGATAGCTACCCCCACTCCATAGTCACCTCCAAATGGATACACACATACCCATGACCGCACCACCCCAACACTATGCACACCACTGCAGATGAGCACCTATAGCCCACTGCAAATCAGAGACCACCACAGTATTCACATCAAAATTAAATGTATTGAAAAAATATATAACATTCAACTATATACAATATTACATGAACTATATACAAGGTTGGGGGGGCCACAAACAAGGTGGGGGTGGGTAGAGGGCAGGGGTGGACAAATGGGATGGAAAAGGAGGGGTGTGAGGGTGGGTCCAGGGGGGTATGGGAATACTGGGACTGATGTATCCCTAGTGGGAGCGCCTCTCCTCGCTCTGACTCCTCCGGGCTCTGTGCCTCCTAAGGACCCCAGTCTCATCAATGCGTCTGAGTATGTCCAGCAACACCCTCGCCACCACTAATATCTCCTGCAGTGCCTCCTGGATTTCATGTAGCTGGCGGGTACCTAGGACAAGGAAGCACAGTCAATAGGTGTAAATGCACAACACCATACAGCCCGCCCACTGTGCATGGCATACGGCCATGGGATATACTTCTGTGATAATGTGTGACCACCTGCAGTGATCACGTCCACAGGACCTGCCCACCCAGGTGCATACAGCCATGCAGAATGCTGCACACACCCACCAGCCAAGTCATGCACAGCACCACCATGGCCGTTTAGTGGCATGGCTATGTGGTGCAAAGGCAGTGGCACAACCATGTACCTGGTGCAAGCATGGACCACCATTGACGCACTCTCAGACATGCATTGCCACTGGACAGTGTTGACTGTAACAAGTCACATGCATGGCAGTGGTGTCGATGGATGGTGGTCATGCCCCGCTGCCCACCCTGTCACACAGCATGCAATAGTAATCATGGATGTATGGCACTCACCTTCATCGGGTTGGTCAAGTGGACGGTGAGGGTCCTCGCCCCACCTGGCTGCACCATGCTCTTCCCGCCGCCACTCTTCACGCACACGGCAGCGTTCCTCCAGGCCTGTGGGGCAAACATGGAGAGAGGAACATCAGTACAATCCTGTAGCAAAGTCCCCCTGCCCCCAGGTGTGTGCCCTCCCACCCAGCCAGACCCACCCACCCCACGCCCTGTGAAAACCACCAAAGCCAACCCCAGACGGTCCCTCCCCTATGTGCTGGACACATACAACACTGTTACCCATATGGAAAATAAAAGTGTGTTGACGTAACCCCTACCTGGCCTTGGCACCATGCCCCTCCTGGCACATGCCCGCAGGAGTGCCAGTAGCTCCGGCTCCCTCCGCCGCAGGTCCCCGTATCTGTGCCTGCACTGCTCAGCACTCCTCCCCCATACAGTGGCCTCCTCAAGGGCAGTGGCCACCTCCTGCCACACCTGGGTCCTGGCCCTGTCCAGGGGCACCTACCCGAACAGAGGCCCATGGTGTGGCTTCACAATGGCCACTAGGTTGTCCAGTTCGATAGCAGACCACTGGGTTGCCCTTCTGCGTGCCATGCTTGATTCTGTAGTTGGCAATATGGCGCTCTGTAGCACGGCTCCCCATGTGCAGATGCTGAGCAGTACAGCGCTGCCATTCCCTATCATGCTGTCACCGAACAGCGCAATAGAGGTGCACCCATGCCTGACGAATGGCGCCTAGAGGGCAAAGGTCGGGCACAGGGTCAAGGGTCTCTGGCACATGGACATGCACAGCACCATTGGAACACAATGTGTGCAGCACGATTGCCTGCCTGTGTGCCAGCGCCATAGCGGCCTACCGCGCAGTTGGCCCATTGTGCCTTTGATGGCTCAGGGCCACAGCGCCATGTAGTGACCATCTCTATAGCACCACTGGCACAATGGTGGCCATGCTCTGCATTGCCTACCGTGCACAGCACATCATCAGCGTGGCAGACACCTGCATCAGCAACCCGGGCACACGCAGTGAGGTGTGTACTACACATGTCACAGAACTGCGCCATTGGCTCAGCACATTCAACACAATTGCGCAAAGCGCAACAGCGCGATATTCAGCCATCATATGCAAATCATCTAATCAGCCATTCAATGGAGCAGCACTGCAATTTGCATCTACTTAAAGTTGCTTCTCACCTCATTTGCATGGGTTGCACTATAAAAGTGTGACATTGTGCTGCGGTGGCCATAGTCGGTTACTGCAGTCTATTGGTGAGTTGTATGCTGTTTGGGAGTGTGGACTGTGGATTTAGGGACATGCATGGGACTGCACAGTCACAGGTAACAGCTGCCATTCTTACAGGCTACATAATGACTGAGCAGGTTGTTGGAGAGGAGGAACTCAGTGGTGGGTGGAGGAGGAGGCCTAACTTTACCAAGGTTGAAACCGAAGCCCTGTTTGAGGCCTACCTGGATCAGAAGCCACTTCTCAGTGGACGGCGGGGAACACCTCAAGCCCGTGCTGCTGCATGGGAGGAGGTGGCACGTGCTGTGAACCTGCATGGCAGCCACCAGTGCTCCGTGCAGGAGTGTAAGAAAAAGATGGGCATGAACAGGAGGAGGATAAAGGAGAAGGTGGCTGCCATCAGGGCAGCACGTGCTGCAACAGGTGGGGGACAGCCGGAGGTGGTACAGCTGACCCCACAGGAGGAGAGGCTTGCTGGAAGCATGCAGCGCAGTGTCATTGAGGGTGTTCTGGGTGGTGGCTTCCAGATGGTTGGTGGCCCATCACTGCATGGTAAGTTATGGTCTGTCTATGGGGGCAGGGTAGGTCACATGCAGTAACGCGACTTTGCTTTCCCTTACAGATCCTGAGTGTCTGCATGAGTCAGCGGTGGTAGGCCTGTCCACTGAGGACAGTCAGCTGGAGTTGGAGGAGGACCCATCCACCTCCACAGGTATACGTGGATCATTGCAACAGTGGGGCCGCCTGGCTGTCCACACTGATGTCGTTGTAACAGGTGTGGCGGAAGCCCTGCCTGTGTCCCAGCATGCTGGCGTCCATGGATGCCAGCATGCTGTGACTGTGGCCAGTGCAGAGTCCATCACCAGTGATGATGACGCTAACATCATGGGCAGTGACATGTGTATGCCACAGGATGGCCACACAGCAGGGCAATTCGCACCCATGGCTGTGGGTGGTGCTGCCATGGAGGCCTGTGTGTCAGCACAGTCCCAGCCTGTGCCTGTCAGCACCAGTGGGGCAGCACTGGTGTCTGTTCAGGACAGTGGGACTGTTGTAGCCACTGCAGCAGCACCACTGAGCCCTGGGGAGTGGCAGCCGGAGAGGCAGCATCAGCAGTCAGCCAATGGGCTTGGGGGTACAAGGTTCAGTGGCAGCATCTGTGCACCGCCTGTGGACATGCCCAGACCTGGTCCTGGTGCACAGCACCCACCCTCAAGGGGTTCTGATAATCAGGGCAGTGCACACCCTGAGGGACAGGATGCGAAGGAGGCAGATGACCTCTTGGACGAGCACACCCACCTACTGCAAGCATCAGTCCAGCAGCAGATGTGGCTTGTGACATCAGTGGATGCACTGTGTGTGGCTCTGGAGTGGGCAGAGGAGTGTCACAGCAGGGACACCGCTCTGATCCTGGCAGGGATGGACCATTTGCAGGAGGATGTGACTGCTGCCATTGACAGGCATGCACAGGCATTCACTGCTGTCATGGCCACAATGGGCACACAGTCAGGTGCCCATGCATTGCAGACACCATGCAGTGCACTCTCCACCCCTCATTCCTGGCACCGTGTGACTCCCACCCTGTCGATACCAGGTTCAGCTGTGGGCATCCCGAGCACTCCTGGCGCAGGCATGTTCAGTGTGCTGCAGACTCCTGCGCGAGTACGGTCGCGTTCACACAGTGGAACCCCTTGGGGACCATTGGTGCCACCCCATGAGGCCAGTGGTCAGCCTGTCAGTGCTGGCAGGTCTCAGTGGGGCTGCCCACGCATCCATGGTGGCTGGGGCACTGTGTCGCATGACTGACCTGTCTCCCAGCACAGCTACTGTCTGGTGCTGCCCTGTGTGCATTGTGTGTTTCAGTGGGCAGTGCATGGGTGGGTACCCAGCCCTGCACACAGACACACAGTCCACCTGCACACCCTCCCAGCTGCTGTCCGCAGTTGTGTGTGCATGATGATGCCTGCATTGTGCTGTACACCAATGTGCAATGGTGCTCAGCATCTGACACATGCACAATGACAGGCAGTGGGCGTGGTGGCCTGTGGACATGTGTGTTGCTAGGGTTGGCGTTCTAGATCGGTGTGCCTCCTGCCCTCTGTGCACGTTTGGTGCGCTGTGTGTGTGTGTGTCCATCCACGTGGCATGTTAATCCTCACCCATCCCTGGTTGTGTGTGTGCTTCTGTGCCCTGCCACTTCCCTTGACAGCATGCACCTCTGGTGTGTGTCCATGCGTGTTTGTGGGTTGTGCCTTAGCCACTGGTGGTTGCACATGGCCCCATGACTTACCTGGGTTGGCTGAAGTGCTCCTCCGTGATGGTGTCCCAGTGCAGCTGTGCCAGCCGGATCAGTCGGGGTCCCGTCGGCCAAGGGGGGGCTGCCCATCACCATCATCACCGGCATCCTCATCATCCCCATCGCTGTTCCCCTCTTCGACCTGTACAGCTATCCCACATTTGTTGGCCATGTTGTGCAGGATGCAAAAGGCCAGGAATAGCCCACAAGCCTTTGAGGGGCTGTACTGTAGTTCACCGCCGGAGGTGTCCAGGCAATGGAAATGTGCCTTCGGCATCCCGAACACCCACTTGATGACATTACGTGTGGTGGCATGTGCCTCATTGTAGCATTGCTGCGATGGGGTCGTGGGCCACCGGTTGGGTGTGAGCAGCCAGGAACAGAGTGGGTATCCACTGTCACCTGTGTGTAGAGGGCGGAGGTTAGTTTGGTGATCAGCATCGCCCTGCCCCGGGCCATGTGGGCCACTACCCATGTCACCTCTGGCCATGCCCCCCCAGGCTCTATGATTGTCGATGCGGTTTGCATACTCACCCACTAGGTGTCCAGTGGGGATGTCCCCACTCTCAAATCTGTGGCACAGTGCCGACTGATGCCAGATGAAGGCATCGTGTGCTCTCCCAGGGTGCAGGGCACAGACATTGATTATGCGCCCCCTGGCATTGCACACCACCTGGCAGTTGATGCTGACATAGCCCTTGTGATTGATGTATGCGGCTCCTCGGGGCCAAGTGGTGTGTGTATGGCCACATGGGTGCAGTCTATTGCACCTAGCATGCCAGGCATATGTGCTACCCTGTGGAACTCCTGTATGTTTGCTGTGCGCTCTGCCGCTGTGCTGAAGAAATGGATGTACTCCGCAGCATGTGGCAGCAGTGTGCTGAGGAATTGGGTGAGGTGGCATGACATGGCCGACTGGGTTATGCCCGTGGTGTTCCCAGTTGGTCTCTGGAAGGTACCCCGTGGTGAGCAAGCACATGCAGGCTGTTACTTTAGTCTCCACTGACAGGGCATGGTTCTGCCATGTGGGTGCCTGCATCACATCACTGCACAGCTCATAGAGCCACCTCAGAATTGCCCTATTCAGGTGGTACTGGCCCACAATCTCAGTATCAGTGTACAGCTTGAAGCTGGTGCAGGCTCAGTACTGCCTGTTGGGGGCATACTGCTGACGGGCCCTTCCACGGCCACACCCCCCTGCCGCACGCCTTCTTACCCCCCTTATAACGGCCTCCATGTGGAAGGTGGCACTGGCCATGTCCCTGGCTTGTGTTCACCCCCCCCAGCAGCTGTTACTGTATTCCCCGCTGTCCTCCCTGTTACCCCTGCACCGGGAACACCTGCCTGTGGTGGCCTCTGTGCTGTGTGGCACTTCCCCCTTCTGAACTAGCTGTGGCTCCTTGCACCTTCCCTGTGCCTGGGTGTTCAGAGTGCCCTTTCCCTGGCCTGCCCTGTTTGTCCCACCTGCCCTGTCTGTCTGCCTAGGGTTCTGCCTCATGTGGCTTCCCTGTAGCATTCTTGTGCCTCTCTCTTGCTCCTTTTTATTTTGTCTCATATCCGCTGTGGCACAACTTCCACTTGCTCCTTGTTGCGCGTAGGCAAGTCGTTGGAGAATCGCACTCGCCATTTACAGGGTTCCCCTCTTCGGTTGCTTGTGCCTTCATTATTTCACTATTGCTCAGCATGATCTCGGGGGCGCAACTGCCTCCTGCTGAATATCGCAGAATGGCGCAATTTCGGACTTGCGCAGGTGCAACCCTATTGTGCATGGCTCAACTCTTTTGAATATCTGGGCCTATGTCTTTAAGACACTTTTGCTCAGAGATTAGAGCGTGGGTATCTAAGAGGATATTTAAAAAGTAAGTGTTAGCCAATGTGACTTAGAGCTATAGCATATAATGTAAAACAGCCAATCAGGGGAGTAATATACTAGACTTGGTAGTTACCAAGTTGGAGTGAAGGAATAAATAGTTATACAACCCATGAGCCTCTGAGTACTAGTGATCATACATTGATCATGCTAAACATTTACAGGGACATTAACAGGGCCAAATGTGTCACCAAGTACAATTCTATAAGAAAGGTAATTTAAATGCAATGAGGGCTGAAATAAATATTGGAATTGGGAAAGTGAATTTCAATAAGAAGACATTAATAAAGCATAGAATTGTTTAGATACTAAGGTAAATGATTTGGAGAATGCATTTATCCTCACAATAAATAAATCTATCAATAAAAGTTAAAGGCTGATGTGGCTAAGCAGGAAATTTAAATATATGATAATGAAAAAAGGCAGGAAAAGGAAATGGGGCCATCTCTTATGGGAGATTTTTAAGACAAAGGCAAGAGAAAGCAAAAATGAGATTAGAAAAACTAAGAGATTGAAGGAATTAAACATAACTAAAAATTCAAAGCAAAATGGAAAAAGGTTTTTCTTATACATATGGGGAAAAAAGGGGGATATAGAAGAGGCAGACCATTGAAAGTAGATGTCACCAAGGTAGATAAAGAAAGGGACATGACAAACAGTCTCAATAACTCCTCTGGATCAGTTTTTCAAAACTCAGAACTCCACAATATAGTCATAGATGGCCTAGATACATCATTAAAGGATAGTGAATGGTAAGGTCATAAAATGTTAGACAAACTGGACATTAATAAGTCTCAGGGATAGATGGATTGAATCTGAGAACATTAAAGAAACTGGCAACAGCACTGGTAGGACCAGTGATCAGAATATTAAATATGTCCCTTGTAAAAGGGGAGGTATTGAATGCCTAGAGGGTAGCCACAGTGGTGCCAATACACAACAAGCATTTGTCAATGCTGAATGTTGTCGCGCTGGCATTGGCAGTGGGAGTGGCGTAGCTAGAGACGCATAGTGCTGTGATTTTGTGAATGTGTCTCAAAAGGTGATTTTGCACAACGAGCACGCCATTGTGTGCCACAGCTGCGGAAACACGTTTTGGGCAGGCTGTGAAAAATGGCAGCTGGACTGTTGATAAGGAGACGTGCACAAATGCCAGTGGTGAAAATGTGGCATGAAAATATTGCAGATTGACAAAGTTACAAGGGTGCGTGGAAACTGCGCAATGCACGTTTGCAACACAGTCACTGTATGGAGTTTCGACACCAAATGTTCAACATAGGCATTTTAGGACCTCTGCTCATGAATAGTGTCACCGTCATTTCCTCAAACTGTCCCAAAAACTGATTTCACACAGCAGCCGTGCAATTCTGTGCTGGATGTGTGAAAACACATTTCAGGCAGCTGGAGTGTTCATAAGGAGGTATGGAAAAATGTCAATGATGAACAGCTGGAGTGAAAGTATTACAGATTCAGAAAGTCATGAGAGTGCATGCAAACTGTGCAATGCAAGCTCATGAAGCACTCATTTTATTGACTTTCGTTCCCAAATTTTCAACATAGGCATTTTAGGGCATCTGCTAATGAACAGTGTCACTGTCATTTTCATCATGTGTCTCGAACATGGACTTTCCACAGCTACCACGCTATTCTGCGCCAGAACTGCGAAAGCAGATTTTGGTTAGGATGTGAAAAATGACAGCTGTACTATTCATTAGGAGGTACAGAACAATGGCACTGTAGAAAATCTGGAGTGAGAATATTAGAAGTTTGTGAACGTATGAGCGTGCGTGCAAACTGCACAACGCACGATCATAACACAGTTATTTTATGAAGCATTGTCACCAAATTTTCAACACAGGCATTTTAGGACCTCTGCTCATGAACAGTGTCACTGTCATTTTCGTAATGTGTCCTGAACACTGATTTCACGCAGCAAACACGCTAGTGTGCACCGAAAGTGCGAAAACACATTTTGGTAAGGATGTGAAAAATGACAACTGTACAGTTCACAGGAAGGTGTAGCAAAATGTCAGATTTGAGAATTTGGCGTGAAAATATTGCGAATGCGCTAAGGTATGAGCGTGTGTTGCGCAGTTGCTATGCACCTTATAAAACAGTCATTTATGGAGTATTGTCAACAAATTTTCAACACAGGCATTTTAGGACCTCAGCTCATGAACAGTATCACTGTCATTTTTGTAATGTGTCCTGAACACTGATTTCGCACAGCCACCGCGCTATTCTGCGCCGGAAGTGCGAAAACACATTTTGGCAAGGATGTGAAAAATGTCAGCTGTACGGTTCACATGAAGGTGTGGTAAAATGCCAATAATGATAATGTGGCATGAAAATATTGCAAATGCGCTAACTTACGAGCGTGCGTTGCGCAGTTGCTATGCACCTCGTAAAACAGTCATTTTATGGAGTATTGTCACCAAATTTTCAACACAGGCATTTTAGGACCTCTGCTCATGAACAGTATCACTGTCATTTTTGTAATGTGTCCCAAACACTGATTTTGCACAGCGACCACGTTATTCTGCGCCGGAAGTGCGAAAACACATTTCCAGCAGGATATGAAAAATGACAGCTATACAGTTCACAAGAAGGTGTTATAAAATGCCAATATTGAGAATATGGCATGAAAATAGTGTGAATACGCTAACTTATGAGCGTGCATTGCGCAGTTTCTACGCATGCTCGTAAAACAGTCATTTTTTGGATTTTTCCCACTAAACTTGTAACATAGGCTTTTGAGAGCCCCTCTCATGAACAGTGGCACTGTCATTTCCTTACTCAGTCCTGAAAGGTGATTCCATGCGCGACTGTGAAATCACCTTTCGGGACAGAATAACACCATAACAGTGCAAGAATTCATGAGAAGGGGTCCCAAAAACCACATGTTGAAAATTTGGAGCCAAAATTCCCAAAAATGCCTGAGATATGCATTAAAGTTGAAAAACCCCTCTTCATTCCATTATACAGCTTACCGGCATTTCCTCAGTTCGTGGTCGGCTTTGAAGAGTGCAGACGTGTTCCTGGTCCACAGAAGATCATCGTGCTGACTCGTGGTAAGTATGGGGTGAGGGGATGAGGAGAGGCAGGGTGCGCAGGGTGGGTGCGGTGGGGGAGGGGGGCATTGAGACTATGAGGGACAGTTTTCATTTTACAGGTTAAAAAAACAGGAAAAAACATTGCAGGACAGTTTTCCTTTTGCAGGGCATTTGGCACACTGGGGTGGACTCCCAGCATGCCACCTAACTGTTTTGGGGGGTGTCAGTATCCGACTGGGGATTGGGCACCCTCGTCAGCAGGCAACACAGTGGGGGAAGGAGGAAGTAATGCTGATGGGGATTGGGCACCCCCGTCAGCACAGAAAGAAAGCGGGGGCATGAGCCGAGGGGATTGGGCACCCCCTTGGCATTCAACAATTGGGGGTTGGCGCCGATGGGAGTGGCTCCACCAGCACCCACAAAGACAGTGGGGGTTAACTGGACAGGGGATTGGGCACCCCAAGACAGCAGACATTAGGCAGCCGCCCGCTCACTGACCATGCACATAATGGTGGCGAGCACGGCAACAAAAGGACCACTGCATCTGATGAGCTTTGCTCGGATTGCAGTGGACCTTTTCTTAGATGTGCTATCCCCATTATGTATGCATGGTGTGGCGCTGGCATGCAGGCTGATTGGGCAATGTGGGATGCACCTACTGGCGTGTGCCCTGCATTCGCCGAACTGCGACCGCCCCTCCAAATCCACACTGCCGCAAGATGTTGACTGTGCATGCATGCCAACATAAAAAGGGAAGCAAGGCAGATGTAACCAGTTATAGACCAGTAAGTATGACACCAGTACTGGGTAAAATACTGAAAAAAGTGTATAAGGAACATGATGGGCACAACAAAACTAATAATATCCCTAGGGATAAATCATAGCACAGATTCATTAGTTGTAGATCTTGCCTTGCCAGCTTAGTGGACTTTTCTGAAAATGTCAGTCAAGCCATGGAAGAAGGGTGCTCTGTGGGTGTGGTTTTTCTGGATTTTGGGAACACATTTATTTACTTAGTTATTTAATTATTTATTTATCTTTTACTGACCAGATACGAACACTAGAAATATATCTATGCCTATTTTCAGGTATGACCTAGGAGATTACAAAGATAAGCATGCAGTGCAAAAACTTTAACAGTGTGGAGACAGTGACATAATAGATAAAGGTAACGATGGATAAGGTTTACAGCAAATGTAAACAGTATATACATAGGTTATAACTGTACACAAGCATTGATCTGAACAGATACAGACTGAGCAATAAAGTGCATCACTCATTAGAGGGTGAGGATTAGGAATGGGCAAACTGGCTCTGGTGTAATTCAAACAACCAGGGACCAGACCGACTCAGTTCTGACCGGGAAAACTGAGCATTTCATGACTCAATCCGAATAGCTGACTTGTCCTCCTTCTGGACTTCAGCAAGGCATTTGACTCTGTTCCTCACAGGGGCCTGTTGGATAAACTAGGAGAATGGGGGTGGAAACCAGATGATCCGATGGATAGGCAATTGGCTCCAGGATCTGGACCCAGAGGGTCGTAGTTGGTGGGATAATCTCTTCCCAAGGAGGGTCATTAGTGGGGTCCCACAGGATCAGTCCTTGGGCCCTTCTGTTCAACGCCTATGTATCTGACATAAGGACAGGAATCAGGAGTGAGATGAGTCTCTTTGCAGATGACTCAAAACTGGGGGCAGGGTGGATGGGGAGGAGGGAGGGCCCTGCAGGGGACCTGAGGCTCTGGAAAGATGGTCTAGAAAATGGAAGCTGAGGTTTAATGCAGGGAAATGCAAGGTACTCCATCTGGGGGCCAGAAACCCAGGCCAAGTGTACACCCTGGGGGAAATACTACAAGTCTCAATGGCTGAGAGGGACCTGGGGGTGGTGGTGGATGTCAAGATGAACAACTCTGAGACTTGTAGGAGGGCAGCAGCCAAGGCCAACAGGATGCTGGGATGCATCGCTAGGGGGATCACCTCCAGAAGGAGGGAAGTGATACTCCCCTGTATAACTGCTTGGTGAGGCCGCACCTGGAGTACTGCGTGCAGTTTTGGAGGCCTCACTTAAAGAGGGACATTAACCTCCTGGAGAGGGTCCAGAGGAGGGCAACCAAAATGATTTGGGGCTTGGGGGACAGGACCTATGAGGAGAGGCTCGAAGAGCTAAATATGTACACTTTGGAAGAGAGAAGGGACCGTGGGGACATGATAGAGGTCTTCAGGTACATGAAGAGGGTAAATAGGGGAGGAACAGTGAGGGTGCTTCGAAGGAAGGAGGAAGGGGCCACTAGAGGGCATGGGTGGAAGCTGGAGGGGGGAAGATTCAGGGGAGAAAGGAGGAGGTGCTACTTCACTGAGAGGGTGGTAGAGCCATGGAATGCACTACCTAGGGGGCTGGTGGAGGCAGAGACAGTGGAGGGGTTCCAGAGGGGGTGGGACAGGTACAGAGGAAGGGTTCAGGAAGCAAAATCCAATGCAGCAAGAATATCCGGAACTGGGAAGGGAGAAGCCAGAGAAGGCGAGGGGGACAGCAAGGTCAGCACCCAGGGTGGGGGCTGACCAAATGAGCAGACATGAAAGACCATTAGGCCTATTCTGCTGGCATTTTAGTATGTTAGTATGTTAGACCTAGTTCAGAAGTGTGATATGGTCCGGAATAACACTGTCACCGCCAGTAATGCATTGACAAGGTAGGGAAGGGCCCAAAACATGCACACAATTTTGAGAAAAGGCATTTCTTTTTTTCCCCAATCTCTGGGGAAGATTCCTGTGTCCCTGGACTATCCCATGAACAACAAACGGAAACACTCATGATCCTGGGGCATTGAAAGGAGCCAACTAATGAGGGTCTCTGTTCTGTGACTGACACATGTTCTAGCCAATCCTGTGTATCAGTCACCATAAGACAAGCCTAGGAAACTAAGTACTGAGCACATTTGGGGCTTTGCATTCAATGGAGAGTCATGTGTGTGTGTGGGGGGGGGGTGGTTGGGATGTGGGTGTGAGGGATAGGAGATTCCTCCCAAAAATTTGAAAATCATTTTGTTAGAGAGGAGACGTTAGAGGGAAAGTAGAGACAGAGATCAACCAATTCAACAACAAAGTGCAAATGTTACAGCAGACTGCAGAGAGCTCTTAAAAAAAGGATTTTTACCATTAGAAAAAGAGAGAGAGGAAAGAGAGGAGAGAGACCAATGAATTCAACAGCAGATAACAGCAGAGTGCAGAAAATGAAAATAATAAAAAAAATATTAAGGGAAGTAGAGTCAAACAGGACAGAAGGACTCTGTCTGAAGGTCATTGTGCCTCAATAATTTTGAATGGGGGATTATAGTACCATACAGATTTCTAAGGGGGTGTCACTCATATGTCAGACCTTGTGTTGCCCATCTCTGTGCTGTCCTGAAAGGTCATACTGCCCTAGACTCTGTGTTGCCCATCTCTGTGCTCCCTGAAAGGTCATACTGTTGTAAAATCTGTGTTGCCCATCTCTGTACCTGAACTACTACTGGGTCATAGTGCCATACAGATAGTGAAAGGAGGGCACACTTCAGGCTCTGTGTTCCCATCTCTGTGCCTGAAATACTGGGTCATATAGTGCCTCACATATATTTGAGATGGGGGCTTCATGTCTCAGACTCTGTGTTGCCACTTTCTGTGCCTGAACTACTACTAGGCCATATAGCGCCTCATGTATTTTGAGGGGGTTGTCATATCTCAGACTATGTGTTGCCCATCTGTGTGGCTGAATTACTACTAGGTCATATAGTGCCTCACATATTTTGAGAGGAGGGGTGCACGTCTCAGACCCTGTGTTGCCCATCTCTGTGCCTGAACTATTACTAGGTCATAGTGCCTTACAAATTATGAAGGGGGGTCACGTCTCAAATGCTGGGTTGCCCATCTCTGTGCTTGAACTACTACTAGGTCATAGTGCCATACAGATTGTGAAGGGGGAGTGTCACGTCTTAGACACTGTGTTGCCCATCTCTGTGCCCGAACTACTTCTAGGTCATTTAGTGCCTCATGTATTTTGAGATAGGGGTGTCATGTGTCAGACTCTGTGTTGCACATCTCTGCATCCAAACTAATACTACTAAGTAAGCAATTAAGTTGGACCCTAAATATGGATTCAAAATCAAAGACTGTTATGGAAATGGAACATGTAGCCAACACCCGCAGTATAGCTGAAATTGGTATGCTTAACAACAAAAAATATTCTGCAAAAAAAAATTCAGAAAAAAAGAGAAATTCACTGCTGAAGATTTCCATAGGATGAGTATGAGTCTAAAAGTGCTAGCCAAAATGACTTGCCATGATTCAATAAATTTGTGTGTTTGTTTTATTAGCTGTTCTCACCCTTGCAGTTAGCACCTGTCACCACTAGAGTGCACCAAGGTTCTTAATTTGTATTTCAAGTGAAGCTCCACACAAACATGTAAACATTCTCTTCATGCTGTAAATCTTAAAATATCACATGGTGTTATCAATATCTTACATGGCAGATATATAACCAGTCTCTAAATGTCCCAAGTAGTGCACCATATAATAAAGTTTACTCTCAAAATGTGCCCAGTATTTCTTCTCACCTGTTTACTAAATTTCATTCACTGCCTTCTATTTTTAATTTCAATGAGCTCTATAAGTATACATAATTATAAGCATTACCACTTTTCTTATGGTATATGTTAAGTTATTTTACTCCCTGACTGTGTTACTATATATCATATTCCTAACTCCTCTATACAGAAAAGTTATCTTGTGTTATCTGATCTTATTTACCTATATACACAAATCTCTCCAAGTCTAAGACCCATTTTAAAAGAATTCTTTTACATGATCTGGCTTACATTTAATAGCCTTCTGCTTGTTATAAAGTGCTTTGCCTTTATCTTCAAAATACATTTACATATCTGTTTCACTGCTCACACCATACTATATGTTTAAAAACCTTTTTAAGCCTGTCCACTTGTGTCCTGTTTCTCTTTGGCTATAAGACAAATCAATAGTTCAAGAAGTAAAACATATATTTTACCAAATAGCTTTCACCCCTTCTCTTTACTCCGTTCTGGTTGTTTTTTTCATCGTAGCTCTGAGCAAACTTTTTTCTGTGTTAGGAGAAAAAGCCTCATTTAGCACTTTGTGGTAAATGCACCAAAAAAACTTTATAAGCACTATACGCTTTACCACAGCTTTCTTTGTGATTGCATATTATGTGCTGAAATTAGAAAATCTAAGAGGACACTTACTTAGGTGAAGAGGTCTGATGTCCATGGCAATGGGTGGCTCCTTCATGAGTGGGGCCCCTATTGCTCACTGCCACACAGTTTAAATACTGCTAAAGGTGGGGGAGGAACCTGATGTCATCCGTGACCTCACAAATGATGTCCACTACCTGTTTCCACCCACTGGAGGGGCCATGAAGCCAGGGCCACTTGAAAGCAGGCTCCATGGTGGTGTTACATGTAGATGGAGTGTGTTAGAATACAATACCTGTTAGCACATGTCCGTTCTGCCCCTGCCCAGGGCTAATAGCTCTACTGTCACTTATTATTTATTTACTTGTTGTATGATGTTAGCACATATCCAATTTAAATATAAAATCATCAATGAATATATTTTGATTTCTTTTTATATATAAAAAATCAAAGTGCTGAGGACTCAGAAAGATGGAGGAAGGGATCCCAGGCTAAAGATCTAGCAACTGGGGTGAGAGTGGAACGTATTAATTATCCTTTGTTTTTGGCAGATATTTAAACCAAGTTTTTTTGAAATCATAGGATCCTTATATCAAATCTATCATTATTTATAACAACAAAAAACATATAGATATTTAAATGGAACAGAGATAAATTTCCCATCAGCGCATATTCAAAGCCATTCTGCCATATTAACACTCTATAATATATACAAATGAATGTCCATTCAAGTCCAAATGTCCATGTGTCAATAATACAGGTGCCAGTCACATTCCTCATTGAGGCCATATCTGGTATTCATGCTGTTCAATACAAAAATTCAGTACACTATTCATTTTTGCAAAATATCATCCCATTTGATGTCCATTCTTATTGGTTCCTGGACATGTTCCATACCCCAGAAACAGAGTGATGTCACTGAATGTCCTGATGCATTGAAATGTCTAGCCACAGACAAATTGTCATTATGATTTTGAATTTTGCTCTTGTGTTGACTTATACAAGTCCTTAAGTCCCGTGTGGTCTTCCCCACATATATACAGTCACAATGGTATTGGAGAATGTAGACTACATGGTCCGTGGCAAATGTAATGTATTGTTTAATTGGATGTTTCTGATTAGTGTATGGGTGTTCAAAATGTGTTCTACCTCTTGTGTTGCCTCACTGGAAGCAGCGTCCACAAGGAAAACTATTTTGCAGTGGCCCCAGCAAAAGTTTTTTAATGGCTGTGTTCCTACTCTGTGTGCAGTATGTCCTAGTTGGTCTTTAATGGTTCTGTTTCTCTTCAATGCTAGAAGAGGTGGTTCTCTAAATCATATGTTTTCAGCATCATCTACTTGTATAATATGCCAATTATTCATAACAATATGTCTGATTCTATTTGTCGGGTGACTATAACTGGTGGACAGAACAATTATGTCCCCAGTATTCCTGTCAGGTCTCTCTCTCAGTAAATTCTCTCTAAGGTTTTCATCTACTTCTTATCTGGCTTGTACTACCATCCCCCTGGTGTAACCACATGCCACAAATCTGTCAGTCATATCCCACACAACCCTCTGGTACTCTTGATCCTCACTACAGTTGTGTTTTGCTCTAATCATCTGGGCCTTTGGTATGCTCTGTTTGAAATTTGGATCATGATAACGTGTGTAATGCAGAGTGGTATTTCTGTCTGTGGGCTTCCTATACAATGTGGTGGCTAAGTCTTATCCAGTCATGTATATTTCCAAATCCAGGAATGGGACTCTGGAGTTACTAACTGTGATGGTGAATGTGAGACTATAATTTCTACTATTGATATATCTTTCAAACCTTTGTAGATCATAGTGTGTTCCTGACTATCAGGAAAATGTCATCAATATACCTTTTTCAGAATAAAATATTCTGGAGAAATGGGTTACTGGTGGCATTCAGAACATGTGTCCTTTTGAAGTCCCACATAAATATATTGGCATTCACTGAGGCCATGGTATTCCCCATTGCTGTGCCCCTTGTTTGAAGATAAAACTCATCCTCAAAAGTAAAGAACTTTTTCTCAATACTACCTCTGCAAACTGGCATATGTACTCACTCTGTGGATGCTGACCAGTCTTACTATTCAACATACAAGTAGTCAATAGGGCACTAAGGCCTTTGTCATGTTTAATACTGGTATATAAGTCCTTGATGTCAAAGGTAGCCAGTAGAATGCCTTCCCAGTTCCCAACCCTAGTGTTTTATCCTTGATAAGTTGTATTATTTGACCCAAGTCTTTAATGTATGTCTCTGTCTGTGCTACCTCTGGTTGTATGTGGTAGTTAATGTATTTGGAAAGTGGTTCCAATAAAGAATTCAATCCCAAAACTAAGGGGCATCTGGGTGGCTTATGTGCATTTTTGTACACCTTTGGGAACACATAAAATATAGGAGTTCTTGGATTCTGGTTTAATAACATCTCTGCTTCACCTTCTTCTATCCACCCCATGTCCACACCCTGGTTTAATAGTTCTTCTGTTTCACTTCTGATTTTAGCAGTGGGATCTTGCTCTAATCGTGTATTTACTGTTGTCTCCCAATTAATTCATACATTCTTGTTTGTAGGCCTCATATTGCCAGACAACAAAACCTCCCCCCTTGTTGACCAGTTTGATGACAATATTCTTATCATTTTCTAGTTCTTGTAACATCTCTCTTTCCCTTCCTGTTAAATCATTCTATTTAGCTTCAATATTCCCTTCTTGACACAATGTTCTAATTTCTCTGTCCACTATTTTAATATATGTCTCTTGTATTAGAACCTCTCGGTGGGTTAAAAGAGGATTAAACCCCTAATTCTTCTTGTAATTCTCTCTTCCTAGTCATTGGTTTAGGTGGTTTATTCCTGAACCAGTCAGCTAAATGGATCTTCCGGTAAAACTTCTGACAGTCGATTTCTAATTGGAAAGAATCAAAATCCCTAGTGGGAGAAAATGATAAATCTTTCTTGAGCAGACTTAACTCTTCCTTAGTCATTTCCCTGTTGCTTAAGTTAAACACTATCTGTTCCTCCTCTGTCTGCCTCAGTAGCTCCCTCCCCCTCTGCCTTCTCCTTCTCTTGGCCCTTCACCACCACTCCCTTCCTCATGGCTCTCTAAACTGGTCTCTGTATTGAGGTTCCCTTGGCCATCCCCTGTTCCTTAACTTGTATCTCTGTTCTACTGGTTCTGTAGAGCTTGCCTGTTGTTGGCCCTGTGCTTAGGCCTCTTTTTCCAAAAAAACTTCTTGGTCCCCCCTCTCTTTGTCTTTGTGGTCTATATGAGGTGGCTACAAAACTATCTCCACTATCTGAATCTGTCTGATATGTATTTTGTTGTGTATAATATTGCCCCTATTAGAGCCTCTAGAGTTACTGAACCAGTTATAGACCTTATTCTCCTATAGTCTACAATATACCGCTTACATTTCTTCAATTTATGTTGTTTTATGAAATCCTCATATTCTTTCAACTCTTTTTTCATTTTTTCTAGTTTATTTGTGAATTCTTGGTGGTCAACCCTGGTTTTATAATTCTCTTTAATTTCCTGAATCTCTACTAATAAAATGTTATGTTCTTTGACTATTGCCTCAATCAGTGCTAGCATGAAATCTGTTGAACATTTATTCCTGATACCTTTCTATTTTTCATTAAGTTCTATAGTCATAAAGCCTAGATTCAGCCCTATGAATACCCTTAAACCCATAGGTATTCCTTTGTTCTTCACATATTCACCTAGGAATAATTTTTGCATGCCACTCCAATTTCACATTATGTTGCTCTAAATGCTGTATTTTATTTGAAATAGTCTTATTAGCAATGCCAGGTCAATAAAGAACAAGACAGCAATTTTTGCAGATCTTGTTGAGACATCTGTCCTGGTTTGCATCACTGAGACCTGGTTGGACAAGAATGCTGGCACAGTATTGGAGTCAGCTGTTCCAGACGGTTACTCGGTGATACACTGCCCGAGATTGGATTGTAGGGGTTGGGGTGTAGCCATCTATTTTAAGATGGAACTGGACCGTGTAGAGGTTCCAGTGGAGACCACTAGGTCTTTTGAGTGTATCATGGGTGCAGGTGTGGGCAGCAGGATTCTTCTCATCTACCATCCACCTGGAGATGATAACATTTTCCTGCAGGAAGTTGCAGACTTCATGGTCAACATAGTGTTGGAATCCTCCAAGTGTTTGGTCCTGGGGGATTTCAATGCCTGGGTCAATGATGAACTCTCACATTTTGGACAAGATTTCCTCCAACTGATGATTTAGTTGGGCTTTTCACAGGTAGTTACCATTGCAACCCATATTCAGGGTCACTCCCTGGACCTGATGCTTTTCCTGGGGATGGAGGCCACTAAATTGGTGATGGAACCAATTGGATGGTCAGATCATCACTCTATAAGGTTCAGTTTTGCAGCTCCCCTCTATGAGACCCACCCCTTTGGAGATGGTTCAGTATGGCCCTTTGAGGGGTGTTACCCCAGAGGGTCTGATGGCAGTGCTGGACCTATCGAGTAGACCATTGGTATGCTTAGATCTGGGGGGGACCTAGTGGTGCACTATAATAATGTGGTGCTGGGGGCTCTGGATGCCATAGCTCCTGTCTGAGTTCATCCTCTCTCTCTCTCCACCCTTGGTCCCCTTGGTTTGATGGGACCTTGAGGGAGTTGAGGAGAGCTGGGTGAAGGTTGGAATGTTTTTGGCAGAAATCCGGCATGGAGGAGGACAGACTTAGGTTGATGGCCCATTATGGGGACTATCAATCAGAAATCTCCCATAAGAAGGCAGAATTCCTGTCCAGGGAGATGGCTGCAGCAAGGAATTGACCAGCTCATCTCTTTTGGACCATGGACAGGCTGTGCAATCCAGCCTGCCTTTGGGTCTGGAGAGCCTTTTTACAGTCTAAGTGTGATGATTACACTCAATTCTTTGCAGATAAGGTGGCCCCCATCAGGTCAGATATCCACTTGACAGGCTCAAATGAGTATGGAGGTGATCGATGTGAGGGCATAGGCACCCAGTCTGTCTGGACAGATTTCGAACATCCAGCGATCAAGGATATCATGAAGATTGTTCAGGACTTGAGACTGAATTACTACAGTTTGGATCCTGGTCCAACTCACCTCCTTGTGGGGTGTTTGAATGTCATCAGACCAATCCTTGCTGAGATAGTCTGGTGTTCACTGGACCAGGGGGTGTTTTCTGACTCCCTAAAGGAGGCTGTGGTAACATCCCTTTTAAAGAAACCTTCCTGTGACCCAGACTGTCTCATGAGCTATAGACCCATCTCTAACCTGCCCTTTTTGGGCAAGGTTATTAAGAAGACAGTCGCGTTGCAGCTTGAGGACTTTCTTACCACCCACAAAGTCTATGATCCTCTCCAGTCCGGTTTCAGGAAGAGGCACAGTACTGAGACTGGAGGAATCGTTTGACCTTGGTCATCCTTGATCTCTCTGCAGCATTTGACACTGTGGACCATGGGGTGTTGCTGGAACACCTGCAGCTATTCTGTGGACTGTTGGAGACAGTCCTCAGGTGGTTTTATTCTTTCCTCACAGGCAGGACTCAGAGGGTGATGTCTGTTTTTTTTTCCTCGGCCTCCTTCCTCCTGCCTTGTTGTGAGCTGCAGGGTTCTGTTCTGTCTCCCATGTTGTTCACTGTCTATATGCTGCCATTAGGAGACATTATAAGGAGGTATGGTCTGAGTTTTCACTGCTATGCAGATGATACCCAGCTCTACATGTCCTTTGTACCTGAACAGGACAGTGCATTCTCGGTTTGTAATAGCTGCCTCGCTGAGATTCAGGACTGGATGAGTGCTAACTGGTTGAGATTAAATCCAGACAAGACTGAGGTGTTGGTGGTGGACCCAGGTCAGTGGGTAGAGAAGTTGACTCCTGGGCAACTGTCTGGTCTTGTGCTTGGGGGTAACTAGTTGAGACCTTATGAATGGGTGCGAAATCTGGGAGTTGTACTTGATAACAAACTGACGCTAAAAGCACAGGTGTCAGCAGTTGTCAAGTCCTCATTTCACCATCTGAGGAAGGCACCTTGTTCTGCCTGAGGACCTTCCTACTTTGGTTCACACCTTTGTGTCCTTCCATCTTGATTACTGCAATGCTCTGTACCTAAGGTTACCGGGGCTGGGTCTCCATTGCCTGCAGCTGGTTGTAGCCAGGTTGTTGACTGGGCTGTCAAAAACTAACCGTGTCACTCCTGTGCTGTGCGAACTGCATTGGTTGCCAGTGCGATGGAGGATCACCTTCAAGGTCGCATTGTTGACCTATAAGACCCTACTTGCAAGACCTCATTTGGCCCTACTGCCCCCTCCACCCTCTCTGCTCTACTGATGAGGGATTGCTAGAGGTTCCCAGGGTCTGTTTTTGAAAAGCAGCTGCTAGGTCTTTTTCTTTTGTATCACCGACTCTGTGGAACTATCTACCTTATCAGATTAGAGAGTGCCTGACCACCAAGACTTTCAAGTCTTCATTAAAAACATATCTTTTTGGCCTGGCATTTGGAGAAAATGTTTAATTTATTACTGATGTCTGTTATTTCAATATTTTTATTGTAAATTTGTTTTTATTCTGTATTCTCACTTTGGTTTTGTAAAAGCGCATTATAAATACATTTGATTTGATTTGATTTATTGTTGGTAGTCTCAGTCCAGGTCTTGGTTTGTGTCAGTAAACTAAGAACCTTTGCCTGTTGCTCAGCAGTAAATTGATATGTCTGATATGTAGCTTCCGTACCCTGTTGTATCTCTTGAAATGGTGTTTGTCTACTAGACTGTGCTTGTAGGGTACTTGGGTTAGTCATGTTAGACTGCAGTATCAGTGGCTCAGTAGGTACCACACTCGCCTCTAAGGCCAGGAGATCAGAGGGCTGTGGGTTCAGTTCCCACATCTGGCACTTGGGTTAATATCCCAGTACTGACACTGTAATGCAGCATGAGAGGGGTGCTGCACTTCTGAGGTGCCGTCTTTCAGATGAGACGTTAAACTGACTTCCCATCTGCCTGGATTGGTGGTAGTTCAGGTGGATGTTAAAGATTCCATGGCACTTATTGAAAAGAGTAGGAGAATTTCCCCAGTGTCTTGGCCAAATTTCCCTCATTCACTAAAAATACCACCAACAGCTTAATCTGGTTCAAGGTCAATTGGAATTCATCTGTATCCCCCTCCCCTGGGTTGTGCCTAAAAATAGGCAGGATTTGTCTAGTGCACTTACCTGGTCAACAAAAACTAAATAAATAAAAATTAAAAAGACCTATTGGGGCCAAGAACAGGGCTATGGTGTGGAGTATGTGGTGCGATGCCCACATGCAGTGTGTGTATAATAACAATTCTTGTCCTCTTAGAGCTACCATAAATTTGGGCCACTGGGTCTAATACAGAGTCAGAGAGTAAAAGAACTTATACCATAAGAAACATAACATATACCATAAGAAAAGTGGTAATGCTTATGATTATGTGTATTTATAGAGCTCATTGATGGCATGTTTGCAGCCGAGAAATGAAAAATAGAAGGCATTGAATGAAACTGAATGAGATTTAGTAAACAAGTGAGAAGAAATACTGGGGATACATTGAGAGTAAACTTTATTATATAGTGCACTACTTGGGACATTTAGAGGCTGGTTATATGTCTGCCATGTAAGATGTTGATAATATCATGTGATATTTTAAGATTTACAACATGGAAATGGAGTGGACGTGATGGCTGCCTGAACGGTCGCAGATTTCCTTTCTCCCACTCCACGAGTTAATTTAAGAAGTTTGTAAATCAAAATCAAGTGAGATTCTAAAAAAGCTGGCTTATTCTACATTTAAGAAGCCACAAGGAGTATCGCAGCAGTGAGCTATCTCCAAAATGGATCAGGAAATTCAAGATAATCCCACTCACCATATACCACCTACCACACCGACACAGGACAAAATGGCTAAGCACTCTAAGGCAGCCCTAGCAGGGGCAGCGGAGGAAACCAATTCCCAGGCCACATTTACAGAAGGGAAGTTTTGGGAAGGAATTCTCCCTTGAAAGAGTCACATGAATCTCTAACAGTCTCAATACAGAGCATTACCTCTTCTCTGGCTGTGTTAACCCAACGCACAACAGATAACGAAGTGAGAATTTCTTCTCTCGATGAGTGGAGAGAGAGAATCGAACCTGAAATGTCACAAATGCATCATCGAATTAAGGCAATTGAAAGCAAGGTGGAGGATTTAGAAGGGAGATCGAGAAGAAATAATCTGATAATATTGGGGCTACCCGAAGGGGAAGAGGGTATGTCACCAGTGTTGTTTGCCCAGCTGTGTAACAGCTGGCAGGCCCATCTCCTAATGGCCCAGAGTATGTGATCGAGCAGGCCCACCGTTCACTAAGACCGACTCCCTCAGCAGGAGCTCCTCCATGCCCTTTAATCTTCAGGCTCCTAAACTTCAGAGATAAGCAGCATATTTTAATTAAAACCCTGGACATTAGTGAATTGCTCTGGGAAGATAAGAGAATAAAGATCACACAAGGTATTCCAAAATCAGTGAGGCAAAAGTGGAAAGAGTTCCATTCTGTAGTGGTTAAACTTATTGCTGCTGCAATTCATTTTGGAATGCGATATCCAGCCACACTGCAAGTTTGCCAAAATGAAGAATGGCATAGCTTCGAGTCGTACCTTCAGGCGGAAGAAAAGCTGAAGAAACTGTATCCTGACTTATTTAAATGAAGCTGCTTTTAAATGCTTAGCTGGATATTGTGAACATTTCGGACTGGCATAGGATGAAAGTAGTTATTAATGGGGAAGAGCACTGCAGTGTATCGCTGAGTGCACACTCTCGCACAATGCTTTACTGGTACCGAATCGGAGTGGGCTAGGTCAATTTGTCAACTTCTGATATATATTGTAGCTGTTAAATAATCATAGGGGGATAATAATCTTATACTACCAAATGTTCAGTAATTTATTGTAACCCGATCATGTTCTTTCCTCTTCCTATAGTCCCAAGTTAACTAAGAGTCTGGAAACACTACTGGGGCAAGGGAGACTTAGATGCTGTGTTTTATAGGTCAATCGCATTGCCCTTATATAAGGCATCTAAAGTAATGGATAGTTCCAATCAGCATTTTCCCTTCAATTGATCGGGGCTATTTATAGTATTTATGGTATTTCCAAAGGGGGAATGAGCAATTTATTGGCTGAATGTAACTAAAACACTTACTGAATGTTTTGATGCATTAAATAATCTAATGCTCAAGCAATCTAATCTAGGTAGGGGAAGGACCATAATTTCTACTTAAATTTAAGTTAAGTATGGGGTAAATAAGAGATGTCTGGAATTTCATAGTTAGTTAGACAATGTGGAGTGGGGGGGGGGGGTTTCTGGGTATGTTTAAGGGAGGGATACATCACAACCCGAAACTGAATACGGTTCTTTTGATGAAACCAGAACATAAAAGAAGAAAAGTTTTATTATGTTTTTTTGTATGTTGTTAATTTTTGGGGTTAAGGGGTCAAATATGATAGTTTTGGGTCTTGTTACTTTTTACAGGGGGAGGGGGTTTTGGGAGGATAAGATACCTACTCAAGGGGATAAAAAGGTAATGTTAACTGGGGCAATTTGGAGTATGCAACCTAAATATGTATAAGGGTATGAAGTGTGTTATATGGAATATTAAGGGACTGTGTTCCCCAACTAAGAGACACCAGATTTTAGCTCATTTACAGGAATTACAATGTCAGATAGCTTTTCTCCAGGAGACCCATCTTTTAGCATCAGAGAGCCTTCTGCTTAGGCATCTATGGGTTGGATATAGTTATACAGGGGGGAACTCCACTAGTCAAAGAGGAGAGGCTATTCGCCTTCAGAGGGGCCTTAATTTTCAGTTAAATAAAATAATTGCAGACCCAGAGGGTCAATACCTTTTTTTGTATGGAGTTTTGGACCAAATAGAACTGACCCTAGGGTGTATATATGGGCCGAATACTCCATCTCCCAATTTTTTTGTGAGACTAGTGAACGTGATATCCGAGTTTGCGCAGTGTCCCATGATTTTTGCAGGAGATTGGAATGTTACCATAACTTCCAACTTGGATAAATCGAATGGTCTGATTGGGAGGTTATCCTTAGTTCAATTAGATCTCCAGGAGTTCATATCCTTGGGAGGTTTATGTGACCCCTGGAGGACTTTCCACCTGTATACTCGGAAGTACACTTTCTATTCCTTAGTACATAAATCTCTGTCTAGGATAGACTATTTTTTAGTTAGCACTGAAGTATTGAGTCATATTACAAGCACTGACATAGCCTCTAGGGTACTCACCGGTATGGATAACATATAACCCCAAATCAAATCCTAAGCGGGATACAATTTGGAAGTTAAATACACAACTTCTTAAAAATCTGTGGGTCTTAGAGAAATTGCAAACCCTAATTAAAAATTTCTGGTTGTCGAACCTCGGATCCATCTCTAGCGTGGACAAAGTATGGGGGGCACTAAAATGTACTCTCCATGGGGAGTGCATTCTGATTGCCTCACCCCGTAAGAAAAAATGGGAAGCGTTGCTGATGTCCCTTTTAGGGCAGATAGAGAAGCTGGAGGACACTTTAGTTTGAGAACCCTCTGACCAAGGGTAAATTGAGCTCACCAAATTGAGGCATCAGTATGCTGATTTACTGAGGAAGAAGTCCCAGTACGCCCTACTTAAGACCAGGGCAAGGTATATAGATCAAGGGGACAAGGCTGGTCATTTGCTGGTAATGCGGCTCAAAGAGCAAGAATCCTCCCGATGGGTCAAAGCCATCAGTTCACAATTTGACGACACTTTGAAATACTCTCCAGAAGAGGTGGTTCAAGAGTTTGATAGATTTTATTCTCAACTATATTCCTCTCCCTTGAACCCCCCTTCAAATAAAGAAATTCAAGATTATTTGGACAGAGTGCTACTCCCACACCTAGACCAGGTCCATAAAACTTTTCTGACACGGCCCATCTCGCAATCTGAAATTTTATTGGATTTTCAGGCGCTAAAGTCGGACAAGTCACCAGGGCCTGATGGCTTCCCAGCTAATTTATATCAGGCTTTGGCAAATGACTTGTCCCCCATTCTTGCTCAGGTCTTCTCCTATCTTTATGATAAGGGCATATCGGACTTCTCATTGTTACAGGCCCATATCGTGGTACTACCTAAGCCCAACAGACCCCTGGACAAAGTAACTAATTACCTGCCTATATTGCTAATGAACTGCGATATTAAAATTCTGGCAAAAGTGCTGGCTACCAGAGTAATGCAGGTATGGGAAGGACTTATAGGGCCCGAACAGGTAGGGTTCATGAGGGGGAGATCCTCTCTGGATCATTTAAGAAAACTAGAACATATTTTCTCCGTATCTAGGGATTCTCAGGATCCAATGGTCCTGGTATCCCTGGATACGGAGAAAGCCTTTGATAGGGTATATCGGGAATTTCTTTTTATGGCTATGGAGAAATTTGGCTTTTCCTATAGATTTATTGATTGGGTTAAAATTTTATACACTAGTCCCAAGTGCAAAGGTTTACCATAATGGGGTTTTGTCCCAAGGTTTCTATTTACATTCCGGGACTCATCAAGGTTGCCTGTTATCCCCATACTTGTTTAATATCTACCTTGAGCCCCTAATCAGATCTCTGAATTCAGCACCACAAGTGCATGGAATAGTGTTAGGCCCTCTGGAGGCTAAAATTTCAGCATATGCTATTGACCTTTTACTTCATATCTCTCATCCAGCTATTTCATTACCAACTGCCTTACAAATCATCTCCCAATTCGGAAGGATCTCAAATTACAAATTAAACTTGGATAAAACCACCTTAATGCCCTTAAATAATGGCATAGTTCCAGCAGACTATGCACATTTAGGGCTAAAGAAATCAAACAAACTAGTATACTTAGGTATAATCCTTTCACCAAGTATAACATTGAAAGGGATTTTAATAGATGGAGACTGCTCCCGATGTCAATGCATGCCAGAATTAGTGTGGTTAAAATGAATATTCTTCCCCACATTTTTTATCCCATACATATGCTTAATCTGTTCATTTCCATGGCATGGTTCAAAAAGCTTCATGGATTAATATTGCACTTCATATGGCAAGGGAAGAGGCCCCGCTGTTCCTATATTAAAATGGGGGCCCCAAAACAATTGGGGGGTCTTAAATTACCACATTTGTATTTATACTATTTAGCCAGTCATATATCTAAGTATGCTCGATGGACCATAGACCCAGGAGAAGCAAACCCCTTCACAGTATACCCCTATTTGGCTGCAGGCAGAAAGATATCTGATTAGGGAAGTGGGACTCTCATTAGAATCTTTGTTCTTAATCTCTGTAAATAGATTACCATGCCAATTAAAGTCTTCAGTTATAGGGATCCTGATCAGGGGTGCATGGGCAATTATGTAAGTCCATGAGATATGAGAATACAAAAGATATTTCTCAGCCGCTAAGTGGGAACTTCAACTTTAAACTTCAAGGTGTACCTATTTTGGATCCAGGAATGTCAGGAAGATATGTTGCAGACATCTTGCAAGAAGGACGGATAGTTGAAAGTCCTCAACTGTTATCAATTATGGGACTTCTGAATACCAACATTTTTAAGATATATCATATTCACCATAAGTTATTGGAATGGTTTGGTAACCAAATTTGGGATGTTAATCAAAAGGAGTTTCTCTCTCATATGCAGGGCTTTGCCAGATTATCCCACTCAGTGTCAAAACTGGTAAACTTTATATTCCCTTATATATACACTACAATTTCTGGAATATCCCAGTACTGGGAGACTACGCTCCCTGAGCCCTCTAGAGAATGGGATGGTATATGGGCAGATTTGCACCAATATTCTGCAAATGATAAATTGCATCTTACTCAGTTCTATATCCTCCATAATATATTTCTAACCCCAAAGCATCTGTTTAAAATGGGTAGACTTCCCTCACCACAGTGTTTGAGATGCTCCTCTGCTGAAGGCTCTCTATTCCACATTCTATGGGAATGCAGTAAAATAACTCCATTATGGGAAAAGATCAAAGCCAAAATTAATCCCCTACTAGGTTTAGCAGAGCTCTTTTCTCCTGAAATATGTATAGTAGGGGATTACTCTTCGATTGCTGTCAGGGAGAGAAGGTTCCATATTTCCTTAATATCCCTCATGGTTAAAAGGCTGGTGTCATGTCACTGGCTGGATCAGGAAGAAATCTTGTATTCAGAATGGCTACAAGAAATGTTATATAATTTAAGGATTGAAAAAGTAATTGCTACTCTTAGTGATCGGCCTAATAGATATGCTGAAAGGTGGGCCAAACTGGAGACACTGTTAACAGTGTAATTGCTTGTCTTGCAAACACCATTAAAGGACTGTATAATTCGTTAATCTAAAGGTAGTATGAAGGTTATGTGATTACACCTAGAAGTCAATCATATACATACAAGACAAAGCCTTCTCATATTGTCTTGGTACTGAATTTATTTTTACTTGGGGTTAGGTATCTTAAGGAAGGGAGGGTTATTAAGGGGGGATGTGGGGGAAGATACATATATATGTTTGTTTATATGTTTGCTTGTGCAGATACAAGATATCTAATTGCATATGTCATGTACAGTTTAAATCTCTGTACAAGTGAATATAATAAAACTTATTAAATTTCAAAAAGATTTACAACATGAAGGGAATGTTTACACGTCTGTGTGGAGCTTCACTTGAAATACAAATTAAGAACCTTGGTGCACTTTAGTGATGACAGGTGCTAACTGCAAGGGTGTTAACAGCTAGTAAAGAATTTTATAAGAAAACCTCTAATAGTTGTATATGCCTGAGGAAGTGGTCTCACCACGAAATATAACCCAACTGGTGTTTAATTTGAAAATCATGAAGAATTTGAAGAGAACTTTGTGTGTAGAGTGGAGTTCATCCAGACCTTTCACCACATTTTTGATGTCTCTGGTCTTTTCTGGATGACCCAAGCAGATTTGGGATATTTACTTTCTAGAGAAGTCAGGTAACCTGGGACACCGTCCACAACAGATGTGTGTTTTTCTTACCCAGATACACATCCATTACTGTTTTAAAAGTGTATATGGATGGATTTTTCACTAAAGCCTCAGGTAAGCTGTTCCAGAGGTTTACCACCCTCTGATTTATCCAAGCTCCTCTTTTGTTTGTCTTGTGTCATTCACCTTTTGACTGATATTTATGTGTTCTTCTTCTCTATCAGTTATCTTTCTTTCTGGCCCTATGAACTCACACAGATCAATAACTTCAAATGCCCTGTACACCAGGCATAAATCTCCCTGGAGACATCTATATTCCAGTGAGTATACATTTAGCTCCTGTAATCTTTCTCTGTAAGATAGGTGAGACAAGGATGTTATTCTTTTGGTTGCTGTCCTTTGGACTTTTTCCAAAAGCTCAATTTTTCCTTTGGTATGGGGTGCCCAGAAGTGCACACAGTACCCTAACTGTGGCCTGACCAGTGCACCATACAATGGCATTATGACATATGACTTCTAATATTCTTAAAAATACATCCCAGCATTCTGGTGCCCTTTTTTGCAACCTCCCTACTGTGTTCATCAAGTGACAGTGTATTAATAAATAACAAATCCTAAATCCCATTCCTTATCCATTTCCTTTAGTTCAATCCCATTAAAGCTATATTTAAGCATTTTATTTTTTGGACCAAAGTGCATATCTTTACACTTATCTGTACTGAACAATAGTTTATGCTGTTTTGCCCAGGTTTCTAGATCAGGTAGGTTGTTCTGTAGGTGATTGAAGATTGATAGCTTCATCATTATCAACTATTGTGCCAAGTTGTCCATCATTTGCAAATTTACATATTCATGAGTTTGGAGATGATTTCATAGATAGGGATGGACCCAGCACTGATCCCTGAGGAACACCACTGAAATGCCTCTCCCCAATCTGAACCATACCCCCGATGCATACCCCTTGTTTCTGATCATATAGCCATAGTTGGATCCATCTGATAATATTATGGTCAAATTTTAGCTCAATGATCCTTTCACTTTGTTCTGTATGGGGCACTAAATCAAAAGCCTTAGAATAATCCAAGTATATCATATCCACAGGGAGACCATTATCTAAGGATTTGCTCATGGGCTCAAAGAACTGGAAAAATGTGTTTGGCATGATCTTTTCTGCCAAAAAAACATTTTGTGACATAACCACTAATCCTTCTTGTTTTATATGGTTTTCTATTTCCTGCTTAACATATTTTCCAATAGTTTACCTAAAACTGATGTTAGACTTATAGATCTGTAGTTTTTACAATTCTTCATTGAACACTTTTTAATTCATTGCCTCCACAGGCTCACTTTGAGATTACACCACTTGCCTCCTGAATCTCCTGTATACTTTTAACAGTGAATCCTGGGCCTTTCTAAGCAAAATCAAGCCATAGTCAGCATGTCGCAAACAAATGCTAATAGCTCAATAACTGTACATGCTAGACACAAAGTATTAGTGGCAGAGTTATTCAGCACAAAATTGCCTTTCCAATGGTGGCATGCATGTAATAATAAGTAATTGTTTTTCTATGCTGGTCGAAAGAGCAAACTAAATATTTTTTTCACTAAAAAAGGGCAACAAAACCCATTTTTTGTTGGAAAATATGTAAAATATCAATACCAAATTAAGCATACAGACATTAGATGGTGTTTTAATATTATGTTTGTTAAAAAAAAGATATCTTTTTACTATAAAACATAATTTTTCCCCATTTTAGTCAAGGTGCTTTGGTGAGATTTGAGGGATGAATCTCAACCACACACACCATATCATAAACAAATGCGTATCACTCCAAACGTATACATGATACACACAAAGTATCAGCATGAAAGTTGATGAGCACATAAATGCCTTTCCAATGGTGCTATGCAACCAGTTGTAATCAATACAGTTTTTATTTTATACCTTCTGAAGTGCTAAAAAAGGGAATTTTATTCAAGCTGCTTAGATGAATCTTGATGGAAAACATGTCAGCCATACACACCATACCATAAACAAATGTGAATAACTCCTAAAGTATACATGATATACACAAAATATCATTGGCAAAGTTGTTCAGCACAAAATTACCTTCCCAATAGTGGTATGCAAATAATAATATGTAATTTCATTTTTTTTAAGCTGGTTGAAACAGCAAAACAAAATATTTTTTTCACTAAAACAGGCAACATAAGCCATACACACCATACCATAAACAAATGCAAATAACTCCTAAAGTATACATGCTATGCACAAAATATCAGAGACAAAGTTGTTCAGCATAAAATTACCTTTCCAACGGTGCTATGCAGTCAAATATATATTATATTCTATTACACTATATATTAAAATATGTAAGTGACTTCTCCAGACTTTGCAAGGGCACACTGGGAGTCAGTAGCCGACTTCTGCAGACGTCCTCAGGACACACCAGTGTATTTTACTGACGACTACAGGCGTCTGCTAGGAGACAATGAGTTAAACACATAAGTCACATTGGCTTCCCTCTGTTCAATAAAACCTGACACTCAGCTAATGAACATGTAAACAACTTAGCAACTGGCCCTGCCAATAGGCTTTATCTAGTACCACTAGATGTGGCACTCCATGATATGCCACTCATGCATATCAGGCTCCTTCATCAGAAAGCAGTGCCTTTAATGAAGAAGAGGTTCTAAATGTACAAGAACAAGATCATGATCATGATGCACCACAGTTACGCTCTTCCAAAATTGATGAATCAGAATTACAACCCTTTGAGTCATAGACTCATTTCCAAAGGCTCCACGTCAGAAAGTAGTTACAATAACAAACAGTATAAGTACAATAGAATACAAGCAGCTACAAAGAAAAGATGCCTATACAGGTGGTAGCTAAGCAATGAAGTGAACTTGCTGGATGAGCAGTGAGTAGACCTTTACAATTGGTAGCTAAATAAGTGTACAGTGAGTATACAAAGGAGTTGACTGCTACAGTTAATGATAACAGGTATCAATCACAATGAGAGGTTCTATCTATCTAATGGTGAGCAGCCCATCAGGGCTTTGTTTGGGGAATAATATACTGGGTATTGGGCAAAGTACAAGTTTAGTGAAAGTTAGGGGATTACTAGGGAAAGGCCGAGGCCCACGAGTATCTAAGGTGTTGGTAACTTGAGGCCAGTGGCAAAGGCAGGTAAGCAAGAAGCGGCAGTCAGGTAGTACCAAGAGGAGGTTGGCAGTTGCATAGGCAGTTATGAGAGGAAAGGGTATGTGTTCTTAGTGCTTTTTTTAAATGCACCTAATTTGGTGATAGATGTGATGGTGGGAGAGAGGGCATTGTACCAGGATGGGGCTCTAAACAGGAAGGATCACTGAGCTAGTGATGTCCTGGCTCTGGGGACCTTCCATATAGTCTTAAAGGCTGCATGTGTAGATGCAGTGTGGGTGGCAGCCTGAAGAGAGGCCATGACTCCAATGGGGGTTAGGCCCATGTGGATTTTTTTGGTGAGGTGACAGGACTGGTATAAAAGCCTTTCTTCAAGTGAGAGAACATTGGCAAGAGTGTAGAGGGTGCAGGTGTGCATACTGTGGTCAGAAGCAGAGAGGAGCCAGCAGACTTGTTGATGACTATTTGGATGTGGTGCAGTGTGGTAGGGTCGGTGGCAGCATAGGTAGTAAGACCACAGTCTACCAATGATAAGATGGAGGAAGTGACAGCCAGGTGGAGTGCTTCTGGTGTCAGACAGTCCCTATGTCTATAAAGAAGGCCCACATGGGCATTGGCTGCAGAGGTGAGAATATTAATGTGATCATGAAATGAGAGAGTGGTGTTGAAGGTGACTCCCATGTATTTATATGTCTGGACGTGTTCCAGGGTGAGGTGGGAGCTGGAGTGAATTGTCATGGGGAAGCCTTTAGCTCTTGATTGGCCATGGGTGAAGAGCATAGTCTTTTTTTTTTTATATTGACAACCAGTCTGTGGTCAGCAAACCAGTGCTTAGTCTGAAGGAAGGAGCTTTGTAGGGAACTCTGGAGCATGGAGAGGTCAGGATGCAATGTGTAAAAAACAGAATCATCCATGTAAAGAAGTAGATTCCTGGAGCAGGCTTTAGGCAGGGCATTGAGATATATGCTGAAAAGCAGGGGACCCAGGAATGAGCCCTGGGAAATGCCAGAGTGGGCCAGAAGCATGGTAGAGAGGGTACTATTGATTTTTACATACTGTGATCTGGAGGAAAGGTAGAAGGAGAACCAGGAGAGGGGACCTTGTGAGACCCCGATTTGCTGTAGTGTGTTAAGGAGGAGGAGGAGGTGGGAGACCATATCAAAGGCCTTAAAGAGGCCTACAAACACAGCCCCTGCAAGGTGACTTTTGTTGAGCACAATGTGGAGTGAATTGGAGAATTCTGTTTGGGCAGTTGTGGTTCTATGCCCAGCTCTGAAGCCATGTTGCTCCCTGCATAGGAGGTTATGGGAGAGGAGGTAGCTGGTGAGCTGGTTGCATACAATTTTTTCAAGGGCTTTGGAAAAGGGGGGTGAAGAGATGGGGCGACAGTTATTTGGAGAGTTGCTGTCACCATTTTTTAGGATTGGAGTTATGATAGCCATTTTCCATGGGGACAGAAACTGGCCCCTGCAAAGGGACAGGTTTAGGAGATCAGTATGTGCATGTCAAGGGTGTCTTTGCAGAAGACAGAGCATTAGAGAGCCTTTGACAGGTAGGCTTTGACTTCATAAGGGGCTATAGTTCTAAGGTAGAATGGAGGATTCTGGAGGAATGGGGGAGTGGAGGGAGGAATGGGGTCGAGTAAGTTGCTTGGGAGGACTGCATTAAGCTCTGAGAAGGTGAAGTTGAGGTAGTTGGCAATGCTAAGTGGGTCAGTGGAGATACTGACATTACCATTAAGCTGCAAGGGTGGGGAGGATTGGGATTTACCATTAAGATCCTTGATGTTGTCCCAAAATTTCCTAGCACTGCACCAGGAGGTAGCCAGGGCAGTTCTGTAATGGTCAGTCTTGGCCTTGAGGACTGCCCAGGCACATTTATTGTGAGTGGCACTGTAATTCTGTCCATCTCTCTGCAATCCTGAGGCCATGGCTCAGTGCCAGAAGTTGTCTCTTGTCTTTAGCTGCAGCAGGAGCTCTGGGGTGATCCATGGGATGGTACACTTCTTGGCTGCTGATTTGGAGATGGGGACACATATGTCACAAGCTTTATTGAAGGTATCAGTGAACTAGTATAAGACATCATCTATGTGCTGGGCCTTGGAAATTGGGGCACAGTCACAGTTACTGAGATGTTGTTTGAGCTTGGTTAGGCAACCTGGGCATAGTTGGTGGTGATATGTAACATTTGGGGGTGGCTTTGGCATCTAGCAGGACAAGTTGAAAAGGATTGGGGAGTGGTCACTGAGGGAGTTGGGTAGGACTTCTAGGTTGGATATGCAGTGAGGGCGGTTGGTGAGCAGGATATCAAAGAGGGTATTGGCATCATTGGCATGGCTGGCTCTGGTGAGTTGGGATACCAATTGGGTCATATCTAAGCCAGCAAAGGTATCCTTGACCTGAGCAGATGAGTTTGTAAGTCAATTTATATTGAGAACCCGCACTAATATTTGTTCAAGTTTGTGTGGGAGGTTGACTAGGTAGTCAGCGAGTGTTTTGCAGGCAGGGGGTTGATTAGTGGGAGGAATATAGGCAACCACGAGAGTTAGAGGTGTGTGGTTTGGGTCAGGGGAGAGTTTAATGGAGAGGGATTGGGCAGCATAACCAAGTGAGGGGGTGGGTAGGGCCTGGTAATGCAGTGAGCTCTTTATGTAGAAAGCACAGACCGCACCTCTCTTGCCCTTGCAGTCTTCCCAAAGGAGGGAGGGATAATCCAGGGATGGAGACAAATGAGTCTTGAGTCTTACTGGACAGCCAGGTTTCAGTTAAGACCAGGATATCAGGCTGGTGTTGAGTTATCCACCATTGCAAAAGTGCAATTTTTTTTAGATAGGCTGCAGATGTTCATTGCGGCTATCCAAAGTCCTGAAGGTGACCCTGGTTGGGGGGGTACAGCTGGACCAGGATTGGGGTCCACATTGCCTGAGAGGAGAAGGATCATGTAGGAAATTCTCAGGAGGGCAATGAACAAGTGTCACCTGGCTGGGTGTCGGCTAGCCAGTTTGGCTGTGGATGAGCTTGGAATGGGCAGTTGTGCAGGCACTGGGATGGCAAGGTGGAGAAGAGGACAGTACATGGCTATCACCAGGAGGAGTGGGGGCAAGGTTTCTGGAGCAGGGTGGGGGAAGGTTGGGGAGAGTGGTAGGGTGGGGGGAGGTGACCCAGGATGAGGTGAGCCCCCAGTAACAGTGGTGTGCTTAAGGATGGTGGGTCTGGGTGTAAGTCACAGTGCAGAGTGAGCAGGGGTGGTAGCAGCAGTGTTACTAGTATACGGGTGTATGGGCTATGAGAAGCTGCCTTGGGGAAGGAACTTCCCAAGGGTAACTTTATGGGAGACTTACTGTACCCCATCATTGTGGCTATCTCAATAGTGCAGTGGTAGGGTGGCAGCCTTTGGTGTGAGAGGTACCAAGTTTGAATCCTCAGAGGGGATACTACATATGGTGCCTGTTGACAACCTAAGAGACAGTGCAGGGGCACTGAAGAGAGGGGCGAAAGGACAGAAAGTGTGTGTTCGGTAGTGACTCCTAGAGGTGGAAGTAGGTAGTGCAGCAGTCACTGAGCTAGGTAAATACACTGTGAAGTGGGATTGGCAGTTGGGTGGGAGCAGAAAGTTGACATGAGGGAAGGGAAGTAGCGAGGAGAGTGGGCTAGAGAGTGGCGAATGAGAGCAGAGATGGCAGGAGGGTCTACAGGAGTTTAGGTTTGGAGGACCAGGAGAGGCTGCAGGTGAGATGCAGGGAGGGAAGCCCTCTAGTGGTGGGCCTATATAACCTGCTAATGGAGAACTAGGGACTTGGTCACATGACAGGGAGGTGCATAAAGGAAGGGTCGGGCTTGGGTGGGTGGGCCAACACCCCTGAAACAGTGCAGGGAGGCCAGTAGTATTACCTACTCAGGCCGCTTTCTGATCCCCATTGCTGGAACTGAGCACCCCTGTGCTCCGATGCTGATTCTGTGGCTTGTGGGGCAAGGGTGAGGCCTATAAGCAAGAGGAGACAAAGGAACTCACTTAACATGCAGCGGGAAGGCTGAGGGCTCTACTTCGCAGAGCGTTTCATAGGTTACACAAGTTTCTTCTAGACTTTCATCCTTAGTATGCTTGCCAAAAGTATCTAAATCATTATATATTTATTCAATATGTAAGTTTCCAAACTTTTTTTTTTTTTGAACAGTTTGATTGTACTACTAGTAACCACATCTGTGGGTACTCTGTTCCACAAGGGGGCCAACCTTTGGCTGAACCAGAACTTACTTTTGAGTAAACTCAAGAGGAAGGCAGTATAGCACAGTGGTTTAAAGGTCTGAACTGCAAATCTGGAGTCCTGGGTTGGAACCCCACAGCCCCCACTTGCATACTGTGTGACCCTGAACAAGTCACTTAATTTCTCTGTGCTCCCAAGTTGCACCTGTAAACAAGCTTTCAGCTTAGTGTGTCTCACCTGGTTAAACAATTGGAAAAAAAATCCACTTCCCCGGTGTTAATACTGATGATTTGAAGGATGCCACCTAGATTCCCCCATGCAAAAAGCAAAACACACATAAAGCAAGCACCACTACCACTAGCCACAGTTAGTAGTGGAAAAAATCAATAATCATGGTAGCTCTTCTGGGGACAGCCACAGTGTGCATGAATCAGGGTCAGAAACAACAGCCACCAAAATGTCTGTAGTTCCTGGCATGATGACAAAATGTTCCACCTCAGCTGTGCAGAGATATTTTCCTATATGTCCAAGAAATGAACGATTTGCAGTCTGCATTTTTTGTCATATGGAAGTAAGCGGGGGAAATGGAGAGGCCAGTTTGGGACAACATCACTAATAAGGCATTTGCAAAGAGCACATCTAACCATTCATGCTCCTGTCTCTGAATATAGCCTCCACCTCTTTCTCTTGACAATGCCCCCCGGGCAGCTCTCCACCCTACCATCCCCTCCACCACTTCCCTGTACACCATGCCTAGGTTTAACCTGGCCAGTGCCAGCTGTTTTCAATGTTTATCTACCAGAATGCTCACTTGATACCGACTTGTGTAATACCTGTTATCAATTACATGTACCCTGTACCCAATTGTATTTTTCTGACCACTATGTGACTTGGCACCTCTGGTGAATGCCTATTGATTTTTTGCAAATCTTTCCTATGTAACCGAAACGCAATGTATGTCTTTATGTGACAAAGTACCTTTGGAAACGAGCCTCTGGCTCAAAGGTTGTAAACTGATTCTTAAATAAATAAATAAATAAATTCAGTTGGGCAGAAGTCATGAGCAAGGGATAAATATCTGTGATGAAAATAATCCTACAGAGAACAGTGAAGGCGAAGACGCTGAGAGACAGGCGAGAAAAAAAACATGTTCGACTTCACTGACAAAAGTATTTGGACAAGCTACAGCTTTGCCACTTCAATCCCATGGTTTTTGCCCACCCCCCCATGAACTAAACAGCAGACCATTACTACAATGCTAGAATGAAAAACTGCCTACAGTAGATCATATCAAGTCACATTAAAAATTAATCAGTTAATAGCTGAATTTATTGCCAAGGACCTGCAACCATTTTCTGAGGCTGAGAATGAGTTTCAGAGCCCTTTTAAGATATTTGGCTCCATGTTACAACATACCAAGCTGTAAATATTTAGGGAGGTGGGTATTATGGGTGTCTGTAGCAGGGCACCGGGGGCTCAATGGAGGCAAGAGGGACTGGGGTGATAAGTAGCAGGAGGCACCCAAGGAAAAAATGGAACCTTGAGAGAGGTTTGGTTTCCATTCTTAGGGTTCCCACTGGACTGCATGGGCAGGCAGCTAGAGGGAATACAATCTTCACTGATCCCCTCCCAGCACTGATATGCAATGCAAGGTTGATGAGATACAAGACTGCAATTATGTCAGACTTGATTTCTTCAGACAACCCGGCGTGCAGCACAGAGAACTGCTTGGGGGAAGATGCAGGTCCATGTTTGGAGGCATCGGTCCCTGCTGGGTACTCTGTGGTGCACTGCCCAAGGAGGTATTGCAGGGTTGGGAGTGTGGCAGTCTGTTTTAGACCCAGCCTGAATTTCTCCATGCACCCAGTGGGTTTTACCTCATCATTTGAATGTAAGACAGTGTGTGGGGGTCCAGGTGCAGGTTGCAGAATTCTCTTAGTTCATTGCCCTCCAGGGTCGGGTGGAGAATTTCGGTAGGAGGCAGTTGACTTCATGTCCAACAGGTTGTTGAAGTCACCTGATGGCTTGTTCTGGGAGACTTCAATGCCTGGATCGACGATGAATCCTTGCAACTTGGTTCTGACCTCCTACAGCTGATTACATCACTGGACCTTGCCCAGGCAGTTGCCTCTGTGACCCACCATCATGCCCACATGTTAAATTTGGTATTCTCATTGGGTCTTGAGGTCACTGACCTCAGAACTCATCAAGTCACTTGATCCAATCAATGTACGGTGAAATTCTCATTTGGGGCTCCCCCGATGGTCCCTCCCATGTTGAGATGATCAGCTATTGGCCTTTAAGAGAATTATCCACAGAGGGACTGATGATAGTAGTTGATTTTTCTGGTGTTAGTGCTGTTTCTGTGGCTGGCTTGGGTTAAGCAGTGGCAGCCTATAATAAGGCTGTCTCTGGGGCACTTGACGCCATCACACCAGTCTATCTATGATCCAGGTCCTCTTGCCTGAGGCCTCCATAGTAGGATGGAACTCTCAAAGTGAAAATGAACATGTGTCAGAGGTTAGAGTGTCAATGGCATAGGACTTGGTCAGTGGAGGATAGACTGGCTTTAAGGAATCACTATCCTGATTATCAAAGGGTGAGCAACCATAAGAAGGCAGAGTTCCTATCCAGGGAGATTGATGCAGGGCAGAACAGACCAGCTCAGCTCTTTCAGACTGTAGACAGGATCTTTAATCCAGTCTGTCTACAGCCACAAAGAGCCTTTTCAGTAGCACTTTACAAAGAGTTTGCTCTGTTCTTCTCTAATAGGATATCCTCTATTCTGGCTGGAATCTTGTCAGTGGGTCTAGATCAGTCCTGCAGGGTGGGGGTCTGGGTGGAGCAGGGCCGCTCCCATTCTCTGGGTGGAGTTTCAGCCAATGGAGGTGGCCAAAGTCTCCAAGGTAATTTCAAAACTTCAGCCCACTTGTTGTGAACTGGACCCTGGCCCGATGTATCTCCTAGTGGGCTGCATCGAAGCCATTGGTCCAGTGTTTGCCAGGATTGTCAAGTGTTCACCTTCTGAGGGGTCTTCATCGACACCTTGAAGGAGGCTTTGGTGAAGCCCCTTCTGAAAAAAGTATCTCTCTTGACCCTGACATCCTGATGAATTATAGACCCATCTCCAACTTCCTATTTTTAGGGAAGGCTGTTGAGAAGATAGTGGCTCTGCAGCTTGAGGAACACCTGGAGACATTTGACATCTACAAGACATTTCAGTCTGGGTGAAGGACAAGACACAACACAGAGATGGCACTAGTCTGGGAGCATAATGACCTCCTCAGGGAAAGAGATTGAGGGGAGCAGTCAATTCTCATTCTTCTCAATCTGTCATCAGCATTTGATACTGTGGACCACATGGTGTTGGCGGATCACCATAGAGAGTATTGTGGACTCACCAGTACTGTCATCAACTGGTTTGAGTTCTTTCTCTTGGGCAAGAGGCAGAAGGTAGTGATGAGGAATATCTCCTCCTCCTCCTCCCCAATGCCTCTGACCTGTGGAGTTCCTCAAGGTTCGATCCTGTCACTGATGTTGTTCATGGCATACATTCTGCCCCTGGGGAGGCTCAGTAGGCAGTACAATTTGAGATTTCACTGTTACACAGATGACTCTCAGCTGTACATGTCTTTTGTAACAGGGAAAAATGGTGCAGTCAAAGTCCTGAATAAATGCTTTACCAAGATCTAGGATTGCATGAACTCAAACTGACTGAGACTTAACCCAGACAAGACAGAGGTACTGGTGACTGAGCCAGGTCGCAGGCATAATGGGGATGCCTCTGGGATGGCAACAGGTTTGGTCCTGGGGTCAATCCCTTTGATAGCATCCTTCAGGGTGAGAAATCTGGGTGTTGTCCTCGACAACAAGCTGACAGTTGAAGCCAAGGTGTCAGCTGTCATCAAAAGCATTTTTTATCATTTGAGGAACATCGCCTAGCTGAAACCCTGAATTCTGCCTGAAGATCTGCATTCTCTGGTGCACGCCTTTGTAACATCCAGACTTGACTACTGTAATGCTCTTTACCTCGGGGTCAGTGAAGGGAACCTCCACTGACTGCAGCTAGTGCAGAATGCAGTGGCCAGGCTGCTGACAGGACTAACAGTTCCAACAAAATCTGCACTCACCTCTGTAGTTGCAAAAGCTTTATTATAAATAGTTTTAAAAGGTGCCACCACAATATTACACCAAAGGTAGTTGTTGAAAAGATGATCCCAACTGGTGTCATACTCTAGCATGTCATCAAGGGAAAGTACTAACACACAGTCTCTATTCTCTTAAATAGTATAATATCTTAAAGATACAGTGCACAATTCCCATGTGTTGAGTTTGAAAGTACTAAATGCCAAGTGCAATAATGTCTCACAAAGTGGCTAATGTATTTTGTATCTAAAAGAAAGAACCCATTGCTTAATACATTCTTCATTAAAACAGACCATAAGTACAGCTATTTTTACTGTTTTACAACTATGATGGTGAAATACAGTGCTGGCCACAATTTCTTATAAAGTAACTCTCATCATCATTTTTAAGGTGAGGCAGCCAAGGGTAATTCTTCCTAAAACCTAGAAAAAAAGATACATAAGAAAAAGGCCATTAATACTGCAAGTAGTGCTATATGGATGCAGATAACAAACACACAAATGCCATATCATTTTAAATCTCAGAGCAATAACATTCTGATTATGGTACTGATATTGATATGGAACTAATCAAGAGCAATATAAACATATATATACAACCATCCTATTTTTCATTCTTCACCTCCATTTTATACATGGGATCAGACCAATTCTATCATTCAGACCAGGTGGTTGTAAAGCGCCTAGGGTGAAAATCCAAAAAGATTCCCTTCCTGACAGCTTATCCTTGAGATCACCACCTCTAACTCTCAGTTTCACCCTTTCAATTCCACAAAACTTGAACATGTGTGATGTATTACTGTTACCACTACTCCTACAGTGTTTGGATAGGGCACTTCTTTTATCCTGATTTTGTATGGATCTAATATGCTCTCCTACCCACATTTTGAATAATCTAGTAGATTTGCCAATGTAGAATGTGCCATACTAGCAGGTGACCAGATAGATGTTTCTGTTGAGCAGTTTATGGAATCCCTGATTTCAAAACTAGCAGTGCTATTACACATTGAAAAGGTTTTGCACTTAATACTGTGGCTATAGAATTTACAGTTGCCATATTGGAATGTCTCCACTGATACAGATGTTCTCAGCCCACTCAGCCCCCTCTCAGTGTCTGTTTTTTTGGCAAGTAGCTGTGCACTATTCTGTCTCTGAGGATTGTACCTCTTCTAAAGACCTTTCTAAGCTTTTGTTTGGTGACTTCAGTCAAATTGGGGTCTGATTCAAGGATATTCCAGTTCCTTTCCAGAATGTTCTGTATATCTTTAGTATGCCTCATGTAAGTTGTAACAAAGTTCATTCGCTTGGTACTATCCTCAATTACCTGGGGTTCCCTAACAGTCAGGAGGCAGGATCTATCTGTTTTCTTTGCATCTCTAAATGTTTGTGCTACAGTTCTCTGGCTGTACCATCTTTCAATGAATCTGTCACACATCTCTGTTACACATTTAATAAAGTCAGTTTCCTCACTACAGTTTCTACGGGTCTGTAGTAACAGGGCTTTTGGGATATATTCAATCAAATGGCATGGTTGGTAACTGGAGGCCAGTAACAGCAATTTCCTTTCTGTCACCTTTCAAAACAAGCAAGTTTGCAATGTCCCATCATCCTTTTTGGTTATAAGCAGGTCCAAAAAGGAGACAGACAAGGAATCACACTGTACTGAGAATTTCAAATTTTGGTAACACTTTATTTGAAGGGTCCTCAACTACACTGTCACTACTGTATAACTATGCTGTAGCTGCATTATAACTACTGTGTAGTTACAAGTAACTACTATGTAGTTGTTAACTAGTTTCATATTTACAAGTTGTGTAGTTACACACAATTTGCATGAAGTAACTGCACTGTAACTATTGTGTAGTTACATGCAACTACTATGTAGTTACATGTAACTACTCAGCATGTGAATAACTGTTCTATGTTGCTAATTATTCTCCTTTCACATTTCCTCTTGATCCCTTCCGCTCTTTCCCCTCACCTCTCTATGGGTTCCCCCTATCCTCCCTCCCCTGTTATATCTCCTGAGCTCCCTTGCTCACTTTAAAATGCTTTGTTCCATACCTTCTCACCTCTTACAAGGCCCTTGGGCTGATGCCATACCTTACCTTTTTGATTATTAGATATAAGACTGAATCTGTTCTCATTTCCCTGTAAATGGTCATTTCATAAGACCCCTTGCACCTCCACAGAGAGGAGAGCTTGCCTGTCAGCAGCTCCATCCAGCTCCACCCTCCCCCCTGCCAACCTCAAACAGCCAGGGCTGATTCCTGAACCTGAGTTGCCGGCATGCCGCAGTAAGGCGTCCAGCACCTCAGCCCTTGGTGCCACTGGGCTAGCCAGTTCTGTAGTTCTGATGTATGTTTTCCTTCAGAAATCATTCCCTCATGCACTTATTGCTTAATAAACACACAATCTAATATTGTTCATTGCTATACAACTACATTGTTTACTTATATAATAGAAATCATTTACATAATTACTTACTGGCTTGTAACAGTGCTGTAGTTACTAAGAAATGTGCTGCTTCTGTGGCATTGACCCATACCTCTTCTAGACCCACAGCCCTGTCCTGCTACTGCCAAGGTGGGTGGCTGGGGGTGGGGCATGGCTACATCCCATGCATTATCACCAATCTGCTGTGTGGAGTGGTGGTGGGTGGTGCCATATACATAGGTAGGGACCCTTCCTTATCCACTACATGCCCTTCCCACTGGCTAAATGGCGTGGTTGCCATAGCACCATCCTTCAGATCATGCTATCCCATCACTCTCACTATACTATGAGGGCTGGGGGCAAGGTAGTAAACATAGGCAGACCAGTAGGTCCCCTTGCTGGAAAAAAGCAGAAATGGGAAGATCACCCATAACCCACAATTACCCACTCCACACACAGTGCATGATCCAGTCTGCTCCTAGTCAGTCCATCTGATTGGATGGATGCTATTGATCACCAGGCCTGGGAATGCACGTTTGACACATTCCCTGCCACCTATGTGAATAGGGTCCAATATTAGATTGCATGTTTATTATTCAATAAGTTAATGAGGGACTGATTTCTGAATAAGAACTTACATCACAGCTACAGTACTGACATTTGGTAAATGTAAGGGTGTGCAACTACAAATACATGTCCTTGGCATTAACTGTGAAAACAGTACCATTATTTCTTAGCCATAGTATTGCTATAGTGCCAATTAGTAATTATACAAATGAAATATTTTGGTGTACAGTTACATATCAATTCATAATATTAGACTGCATGTTTACTAACCTATAAGACATGAAAAACTGGAATATAGACATGGAACGTCATCTAAAGTGTTATCAGTCAGTACATTTAACGGTAACAGACTGAAGGTGCATTGTATTCATATTTTAATTACCATTCTTATAACACTTTAACATTTTTCTGTGTGATTACCATTTAAATAAATGCCAGATGGACATAGACAGCTGAAACAGTGCACATGACCTGCATTTATATGTCAGTACACTTGCAAGAACAGATTTAATAATGTCAAAAGTAGTAACGTAGTAGTTATACAATAGATCTGCTGTTACAATTTTCAGTAGCTATTACATGTGTTGTTGACGTTATGAGAACAAATAAGATAATGCCAGAAGAGATAGAGTGGTTGTTACTCAACATATTTTCTGTTACATTTTGCAACAGCTATTACATGTGTAGTTACATTTGTCAGAATTAATTGATTTGTACTGAAAGGGAGACAGTAATAGTTGCACATGTATGCAAGTTGTGTAGCCTCACAACATGCACATGTGAAACTAGTTAACAACTACTTAGTAGTTACATTACAGTTACAGTATAGTTACCTCATACATTCATTTTTAATTTTAGTTTTTGTTGACTGGGTAAGTGCACTATACAAATTCTGCCTATTTTCAGGCATGACCCGGGGGAGGGGGATACAGATGAATCCCAACTGACTCTGAACCAGATTTAGCTGTTGGAGGTTTTTTAGTGAATGTGTGTAATTATGCAACATGCAAATGTGAAACTAGTTAACAACTACTTAGTAATTATATGTAAAGACACAGTAGTTACAGTGCAGTTATAGTATAGTTATACAGAGGTTACAGTGTAGTTAAGGACACTTAAAATAAAGTGTTACCCAAGTTTTTGTTGCTGTTCTGCAAATATGATACATATCCATTCAGTTCCTCCAGTGAGCCACACCACACCATAAATATGTTGTCTATAAAGTAATGCCAGCAATCAGTCCTATCATAGTAAGGATTGCTGTGGCTGTCATAGACTGTTGTTTTCTCCCATTTGCCCAGATAGAGGTTGGCATAATCCAGTGCAAATGTAGCATCCATTGCTGTCCCCTTACATTGTAAATACCAACAGTCCTAAAAAAAAAAAGGTTTTTGTGAGGACAAATTATGATTAAATATTTTGGCTTTGAAATAGCAATCTGGGCATGAAAAGGAATTGGATCCAGAAAAAAAAAACAATATATAGTACACATCATAGGAAACAATTTGTTTGTTGTACCTGTATATTCTTGAATACTATTTACAGTATTCCCCTTGCCTCCCCATAAATGAAGTTTCCTTTATCTCTGAGTGTTTACCTGATAAAAAAAAATTAATAACTAAGCAGCTTTAAAAGGTTCAAAGTGTTAATATTTTTTTTTAACTGCTACTTTAACCTAGATGCACAGACAGCAAAGGCCTGGTCCCCGATTGCAGTAAAGGTTTTAGGAACAAGGAACACAGATGAGTCATTAGATCTGAGGGGATAAGTTGGACTGTCCTCTGAATCTCCAAATCCTCATTCAATGAAGTTTGTGCAAAACTTCAGGCTGAATTTGATATCTTTCAGCATAATCTATTACAGGCTAAAGTTCTGAATGCTAAAAAATTTATGGTCATATTTTTCCACTCTAATTATCTTACCTCTTTCCCCAAAAATCTTTCCTTACTGCCTCCCATCAAAACCCTCCTACCAATCGTGGCCAGTATAGGCTCAGTGGTGGAGCCTTTTTCCAGATTTGTGGATGTACATATAAAACAGTATGTGGAGACATTACAGTCATATTTACATGACACAATGCAAATTCTTGAGATGTTGGACAACATGTAACTTGAAGAGTCTTGCTACTTGTTATCAATGAATGTCATGTCACTGTATACAGATATTCTACATGAGGGGGACTGGAAGCCCTGACATACTGGTTGGACTTGGATCCCAGTATGGAACATGGTAAAAATGCTGCTTTAAGATGCAGAGTGGGAAAGATTACATTAAGTAACTGCTAATGGTCTTAATGGCCATACTTTACAAATCCCTGGTTGACTGCTTTTGCAAAGAAAAGACTATATTGGCAGCAGACCTTACTTGAAACCTAAACATGCAGCTGAAACAATGAATGATTTGACAACATGTTTTAAGAATATGTGAGCACTGAAAATGGCTCAACAACCTGACTATTTCTGTGCAAAACCATATAACTGGATAGGGGCCCTGAAAAGTGGATTACCATATAACAAATCTAACAGGTGGAAACCCTATAATGAGTTGTTATTGTGGTTACGCTTAACTTTGTTAACTGCTGCTGGGTCTGCTGTTGTGATTTTCTCTAGGTGTTTCATCTTGTCTGCTAGTACTGATGTTTGCCTGCTCATTGCTCTTTGCTGCAGCTGTGGCTGTAGTCTGAATTCTGATGCATTACTAACTCTGATATTTGCCTTTTCTTCATTTTTATCTGCCAGCCACTGTCAGTGTCTAAATCATTTCATCAGACTGCTGAAGTGAGGGAAGTGAAAGCATGAGCACATCTGGGATTTTTTTCCATTTTTCTCCCAGGTTCCAACACCACTATTGCAACTAGAGCAGAAGCAGTGGGAAAGAAGTAGGAGCAACAGCTTAAATCCCATTAGCCTAAAACCAAACAAACAAAAATTAACAACTTTGGGTGGGGGTTGAGAGGCAGGGGAACCATAACAACCGCACTGACAAAATCATGATTGTTGGCGGGCTTAGATATAATGAACACATTCCATTTGTTGCAAGTCAACAGGTTTTCAATTTACTGGCAGTAGCTATTGAATGTCTTTCAGCTCCTTTATCTCTCCCAATATGAAGCCCTAGTGAAAGCAGTGCCCAGAGTATAGAAGGTATAATTGAAAGCACTACAGAAAATACATAGTGTTTACAAGGTGGTGTAGTACCTACAAAATATGTTGAAAAATCTTTTAAAAGAGTAGGTGAACTAACATCAGGAGCAACTAAAGAGGTTGAGATACATAAGGAAAAAACAATATTAAATTTATCAGCCCCAATTCCTAACACATGGGCTTCTCAGGTAAAGTCTTCTTTACTACCACTCTAATTACACCTGTAGGAATCTGCAACCATTTCAGAGAGCATCTACTTCTATTACTTCAGAAGGACCCTCAGCAAAAACCTCATCAATTAATTTTACATATGAGCACCATACAGACTTCAGTAGTAATTTAAAAACAGCCTTTGAGTTTGATTCAATAGATTCTAAATACTTGCATATTCTTGAATCTTTTGATAGAATGTCTGGTGGGAAATGTGGAAACAAATCAGATTCAAAACCAAATGCCTCAGCTTCAAATTAAAAAGATAAAGGGGCTGACCCTAAAATGATGGAGGATATCTCTCCTTCATTCTCCCCTCCTCATGGAAGCAAAAGTTCAGAGTTGAACTTGTTGAAAACTAAAGCAGTACCTTCACAGATGCCTTGAATGTATTGTCATACAAAGTAGAGGCAATGTCAATATGTATTGAAGGAGTTGAGAATAGAGTTAGCATTTCATAGGATAAATTAAATCTAATGATCACACACATGGAAAAATGACAAAAGGAATTTGAAGAGCTAAAGCTTACACTGAAAGACTTATAGACCTGCAACTGGAAGCAAAATTTGAAAATCAGAGACATATCAAAAGGAATAGAAGGGTCCAGACATCTGAAATTCTTTCAGGATCTGTTATCAGTATTACGGAAACAAAATTTGACAGCAGACAAGGACCACTTGTCCCACCCAGTCTGCTCATTTTTCCCTACCTACAGTATCACTGCAGACCACATAATCAATCTCCTGCTCTTTCTCCCTTCCCCTTCTTTTCCAGTAAGATGCTTTTATGTTTATCCCATGCATTCTTGAACCCCACCACTGTCTTGGCCCACACCACCTCCTCTGGAAGGCTGTTCCAGGAATCTACCACTCTTTCAGTGAAGGAGTACTTCCTCACATCTCTCCTGAATCTACTCCCCTGCAGCTTTATAGTGAGTCCCCTTGTTCCGAGCTCCTTTTTTCTGGAAAATGCTTCCATGAATATTGCTACTGGGGCAAGGCAAATTCAGCTGGACAAGGCTCACAGAGCCACACTGATTCCTAATTATAAAGACAAATTATCAAGGTTTGTTTATATCAAACCTTATTACTTCTACAATAAAGAGCACATTCTTAATAATACAAGGCTTGAGAAAGGTCCCATGTTAGAGGTCTTACACTACAGATGTATCCAGATTGCAGCCCATATGTTCTAACAAAGAGGAAATACTTTTCACCTGTAGTAGATCTTCTGAGAGAACATCAAATACAAAGTTTGCTTTTACACCAGCGAAGCTATGAGTATTATTTCAAGGATCAATACACTTCTCCACATTCAAGAATTACATAATAGTGACTCTACAGAGCAAGCATAGAGAGGTATTGCAAGGGCAAAATTTAAATATTACTTTTTTAGTGATAGGCCAGATAAGCTACTTGCTTATCAAATAATGTGTAACAAGTGCACAGTGGTATACACTCCATCGAAGACAGCCAAGGTAATATAGTATATGATCCAATCATTGGACACCATTGGAAGAGGAAATGGGTGATTTTCTTGAATGATTGCAATTCCCCTTGATTACCAGAAGATATTGTCATTCTTAATAAAGAAATTACTCTGAAAGAAATCTGAGAGGAAATAAAGACTTGCCTAATGGCAAAATCCAAGGCCACATGGCTTTGTCAATTAATTTTATGAAGCCCAAACAGAGGTTTCTGCACCAATAGTTTTCTCAGTGTTCAATCAGTTGTAGCAGGATTGTGCCCTCCCACCCCTCTTTTAATGAAGTTATTATTTCATTATTGCTCCAGAAAGATAGTAACTCAGATTTATGTAGCTCATACTATCCTCTCTCATTGCTCAATTGTGATTATAAAACTCTCACAGAAAATTTTAGCTAAGAGATTACAAAATATTGCATACAAAATTATTCATAAAGATCAAACTGGGTTCACAAAGGGCAGAAGAGTATCTTCCAATATAAGATGGATTCTTAATATTATTGAAAAAGCTCCCAAGAAGGACACAGCCCTGCTAGCTCTTGACAATGAGAAAGCTTCTGATAGGATAAATTTGGATTTTCTTAAGTTAATATAGCAAAATTTCATTTCAAATAACAATTTTTAGTTTTGATTAACATGATTTATAATACTCCCTCTACAAGAATTAAATCAAATCAACATTATTCCAAACCAATTAACCTTCTAAGAGGTACTGGACAAGGCTGTCTATAATCACCTCTCGTATTTGAAATTTTTATAGAACAAATAGTTATTGCAATAAGAAATACTCAAGATTCTGTAGGTATTAAAATTATTAATTCTTGCCACATTATTGTATTATACACAGACAATATTCTATTTGTAAGAGATGTTCAAAATTCTGTACCCGAAATCTTAAATATTATAAATACATTTAGCAATATTTTGGGTTATAGTGTCAATTATCAGAAAGTGAGCAGTTGCACTAGATCCATATATTAGAGGCAACAACACTTTGACAAGTATAGCCTGGTTTAAAGAGAAAATAAAATATTTGGGGCTTACATTCTTAAAGATTTAAAGACACTTTTCTTCTTAAATTATGAACCTTTGTTAGAGAAAAAAAATTATTACAATTTAGATTTGATGAGCTATGCTTCCTCTGACCCTGATGGGGAGGGTCAATATTATAAAGATGAACATATTGCCATGTATCTTGTTTTTGTTCCAGATCCTCCCTATCAGGGTCAGAAAGAAATTATTTACTAACGTTGAAAAACATCTTAGGGAATTTTTTATGGGTAGAAAGAAGACCTAGATTGAAATTAACAAAATTACATCAGCCTTCAGAATCTGGGGGTATAGGCCTTCCAAACATATTTTTATTAACTTGGCTGCACAATTAATATCTGTTGCTTTCTGGCTAAAATCTGGAGTAGCTCTTGCCATGGATCCTTCTCAAGGCCCATTTACTTGCAGGAGAAAAGGTTCTTGAATTGTATTTTAATAAAGAAGGCCACCATTTTTTATGTTCTTGTTGTACTAAGACCATAGCCATAGCCTAGCAAAAGACAAATGAAATATTGGAGTATAACAGCAAGATCACACATGCTGTATGCTTTGTTTTACAATTCATGAATTCCACTGTCCTGTCTCCCCAAAACATGGATACAAGAAAATTTTCTATTATGCAGAGATCTATTTGTTTATGGGGAATGTCTTTTATTTCACAATTTTGCTGAGAAACTAAAATTTCAACCATTCCTTATCTATCTTCATACAGTATCTGGGAAGTTCTAAAGCAATGTTTATGTAACCTAAATCTACTTCCTTTAATTCCTCTGGAATCCTTTCTTCTTTAATTCAAATTTTGAAGAAAAAATAATGAGAAGATTATATTCACATATTCGTTCTGGGAGAGCAGTAGAATTAAACCCTCTTAAACAATCCTGGGAGTGAGATTTAGTGACCACTGTTTTTGAGAAATAGTGAGCTAGTATTATAACCTCACACACAGTAGTATCACACAATATTAGGCTGAAACAATTTCAGTTTCACATTTTACACAGAATTTGTTACACACCAAAGAGACACTTTTAACTCAGATAGTTCAGATCTTTGTCAAATATGTGGTACCGATATCAGCTCAATAATACATATGTTTGTTTCTTGTCCTACAACAAAGCTTTACTGGCAAAAAATCTGCACTTCTATATCGTAGATTATCAGTCTACCATTTCCTTTTAATCCTGGCATTCTTCTTCTTCTTCATTCATTTAATAATTTAATATATCAAAGACTTGCTGAGCTCCTAAGTCTAATATTAATAAATGCTAAAAAAAATATTCTACAACATTGGAAAGATTCACAACCACCTACTTATGAAGTTTTTATGAATTCAATAGTTGACTGTACTAAATCTGAATGAATATATTTTACTATAAGAGTTAATTACAATAAATTCAAAACTATATGGGCACCCTTTCTAAATATTCTAAATAGTTCTCATTTATAATCTGAAACATAATTTATATATGCTCTTAACTGCTTTATATTCCCCTACTCCCCCCAGCATCTAGTTCCAAGTTGTGATGTGACTCTTCATTTCAGATAAGAGGAACTCTAGGATGGAGTATTCTTAATCTGTTGAAAAAGGATTGTGACCCCTCCCCCCCAAAAAAAAATAAAAATAGGGAATTTAATATCTCTATTTGGCTGTCAGGAGGCAGGTGAATGTGAACATGACATTTCCCAAAGATTTTCTTTGTTAAGAAATATCACATTACAGTAAAATTATGATTACACATGTCTAACTGACATCATCTTTGATCTACTAAATCAATGAAAAATTAGAGATGTATGATGCACTACAATCAGATACATTAACTAGCATTTAAAAGGAATAAAACATACTAAAAGTGGTAAATTTAAACAAAATTAGTTAACATTTCATAGTTCCCATCTACCTTTAACAGCCATGTTGAAACAAAATTGAAATAAATTAGTTTTAAATGCAAATATGCTAAATTACAATCTCCTAAGAAAACCTCAGTAATGGAATGTCCAAAACAATGGCAGCTTGTACTTATTTACCCATACATGAGACAATGCCAATTGAACTGTCTCCAAGGTGACTGCTCAGACATGAGTGAAAAAAAAAAAAGACAAACTACAATAGACAACACAACCATTCTAACGCCTAGATATTCAAAGTCTAGCACCGGGAGCAAAGTCATTGCACTGGACTAGTGCCGACTCTGCACCCAGCTGCAATATTCAAAAGGCCATATTGCACTGGTGCTAGGCATTAGCACTGATGCTAAATCTAAATGTATTCAGGGGAGGGACCCTGAATGCTGGTGCACCAGCATATTCAAAAGAATAGCTCCATGCTACAGGCATTAGTGCGACCTGTATCATGGCGCTGATTACCACCTACAAATAGCTGCCGATAATGCAGCTCTAATGCTGCAGCAGTGGTGCCCCCCATCCGGAACCCTGACCCCTGTTCCACGAAACATATGACCTTATTTCCTGATGGTCTAGTGGTCCCCCACCTAACCCGTAGCCCGACCCTGTTTCACAAAACATACATCATATTTCCATGGTAGTCTGGTGATCCCCACCCCAGTATGTAGCCCAACGCTGTATCACAAAACATATGTCATATTTCCCTGGTAGTCTAATGGTTCCTCTCACCCCAGCACATAGCCTGACCCCCATATCACAAAACATATGTCATATTTCCCTGGCAGTCTAGTGGTCCCCCCACCTCCCAGCATGTAGCCTGACACCCGTTTCATGAAACATACAATCATATCTCTGGTAGTCTGATGGTTCCCCCACCTGGCAGTGATGCTTCTGCTCATTTCAATCATATGCCACAAATCGAGCCTGTGACCGGTTCAGCCCTCCTCTCACCGCCACAGCCGGCTGCTGACTGAGGTATTAATGAATGCTATTGTAATGAATGAGCCCATTCATTACAGTAGTGCTCATTCGTACCTCAGTCGGTGGCTGGCCATGGTGGTGAGAGGAGGGCTGAGCCGGTCATCAGCTCGATTCATGGCATATGAGTGCAATGAGCGGGGGCATCACTGCTGTGTGGGGGGAACCACTAGACTACCAGGGAAATATGACATATGTTTTGTGAAACGGGTTCAGGCTATGCTGGGGGGTGGGGATTTCTAGACTACCAGGGGAAATATGACATGGGTTTTGTGAAACGAGGGTCGGGCTACATTCTGGGGTGTGGGGGGACTACTAGGCTACCAGGAAAATATGACATATGTTTTGTGAAATGAGGGTCAGGCTATGTGCTGAGGGTGGGGGGACCACTAGACTACCAGGGAAATATGACATATGTTTTGTGAAATGGGGGATGGGCTACATGCTGGGGGTGAGTGAACCACTAGACTACCAGGACATGCAACAGGCACACAGGACAGACTGCCAGGGCCAGCTGGTCAGCCAAGATCCTTCATGACTGGACATGCTGCAAGTCCTGGGTAACCTACAGCCTATGTTCTCCCACCCCCACCAGGCATGCCACATGCCTGTCCCATGCACTCATGGGTCCCCCCATTGTGTCCCACCCACACCTGCCATAGAGTCCCTACTGTATGTTATTGTGGGGGGCATCATCAAGGTTACATATGGCCAGTGGATGTGTGTGTCACTATATGGTTATATTTATATATCTATATGTGTGTGTTTCACATGTATATATAGCTATGTGTCACATAGCTATCACAATCTCCCTGACTCTCTCTACATATATGTACCTTGTGTTGTTCTACTTGCAGTGCTGCATGGGCAGTTTGTCTGCTTTGTTTGAGCTTGCCAGCACACAGTTCCTGCTGCTTCCAGCCTGTACTCCCATGCCGACCAACAGGGGATGCTGTGGACATTCCTTGGCCTGCAGCATCCGGCCTGTAATTCCATTCTGACCAAAAGGTGGAACTGCATGCACCAGGCGAACAGTGTGGTACTGTATGCTAAGCAGCAGATAATGAGATGCAGATGTACCTGTTTGTCCACAGATTACCTAAGTAGACTAATTTGCATGGGAGCTTTGAATATGGCTCCTGTTTGCCTCAGGCTAATGTGTTAGCACTGTGCAAGCAGGTTAGTCTGGGCAAACTGCACATCAGCATAGCACAGTTCTGCAGTGTGTGGCTTGTATTGTTGTTTGCAGTAGATGAGGAACATCTCTGTGCAATCATACACACTGTTCCCCACCTGCAATACTGGCTTTCTCCAGGGTCTAATGAGCTGTGGTAACAGTGAGCACTTCCCTGTTGCTATATTCAGTGTTGTCTTATTCCCAGGCTAATATTGCCCTGCACTCCTGGCCCTGTTTGCCCACCTTTCTTTGCTTGCTATATTCAGCTGGTTTTGCTCTGGGCTATTCCTTTTTAATATAGCTTGCTTTTTGCTCTGGGCAATGTTTGCATGCCGGGCAGTGCTACAGTACTTGAGGCTTGGGGCAAAGTTTTGAATATCTGGGCCTAAATGTGTAAATAAAAGTGGGGCTTTTACTATGTGATATTACAAGTATGCCTGTTTGAGTCATTCTGCACAGTATGAGAGTAATTTCACTTGCATCCTTCAGGTGGCGTGGTCCCTCTTTTTTGACTTTACAAAATGCATGTGAAACCATTCATATTGATAACAGTGGCTCGGAATTACATACTGTATTAATACACAAATATATTTCAGAATTAGTAAAATATGATTTGGTCATCTCACTGTTACCCAAAGCAGATGTCTATGAGTTATTTCTGTGTCTGTTCATTTTCAAAAGTGTCTTTTGGTATTATTGAAATATTGACATTTACTATATTATATGTATTTCATTTATGTTCTACTTTAAAATTAAAAAAAAATCTGAATGATAAAAAAAAACATAAAAATGTCTCATTCAAATAATTGTTGCTGTCCAAGGGAAAATAATAGAAATCATGTTTAGCACACTTCATTTTTTTTCTGTATTTCTTTTCCCTTCATTCATTTTTGTTAGGGACAATTTCAGGAAAAAAGTATATTTTTCTCCCAGACTTTTTCTTTGGGGGGGGGGAGTTCACTAATTTTATTACACAAACTTAGGTTGTTCAGTACTGCAAACAGACATAATCAGATACATACATTAGAAGTAACATGGCTTGTAGTTCTCAAGTAGTGATTCCCTGAATGAGCAGCTTACACAATTTATCATTAAATGCAAAAAGCCAGAAGCACAAAAATTACAGTAACATACACAGTCATCATGAGCTAAAAAAACAAATAGCATTTTACAATACACAGTACATTATTAAATTCAGAGAACCACATGCAGTAAAACTGCAGTAACATATACAGTTGTCATGAGTTAAAAAACAAATAGCATCTTTTTTATTGTTGTTCAAACATTTTCTTTAGGGACAACAAAATATAATAGAAACATAACAAAATATATGGGATCAAGAATCAAATGGCATGTGCTGGCAAAGCATCAAATACAGTAGTACATGAAATAAGTCAGAGACAACCACAAAATGGTGTAAGCAGAGAGGATATAAAGATTCAGCAGTAGTTGGGCATCCAGGGCTTACGGTAGTGATTGCAACATTTACAGTCCACTACAAGACCATTGCAACATAAACAAAATAGCTAACCCAAAGAACTATATATATATTGTTTTTCCATTTTCTTTAATTTGTTTATTTTATAATGAAAAAGTCTGTGGGCAAAGTCAATTTTCACAGAATTCCAGTTTCAATACATAGCATACAAAACATTACAAGATACAATATAAGATTACAAGATAAGGAAACTACAGACCTGTCAGTCTGACCTCTGTGGTAGGGAAAGTGATGGAGTCACTTCTGAAGGAAAGAATAGTTGAGTACCTAGAGGCCAGTGGGGCACAGGACCCAAGGCAGAATGGGTTCACAGTGGGAAGGTCATGTCAGACAAATCGAATAGATTTCTTTGACTGGGTGACCAAAGTAGTAGACCAGGGAGGGGCTGTAGACATGGCATACCTAGACTTTAGCAAGGCATTTGACACAGTCCCACACAAAAGGTTAATAGTCAAATTAACCAGCCTGGGAGTGGGTCCCAGGGTGGTAGCCTGAGTAAAACATTGGCTGCACAACAGGACACAGAAGGTAATTGTAAATGGAGTCCACTCTGAAGAAAGAGGGGTTACTAGTGGGGTACCGCATGGTTCAGTATTGGGTCCAGTCCTTTTTAATGTGTTCATCAGTGACATTGCAGAGGGACTGGAAGGAAAAGTATGCCTTTTTGCAGATGACACAAAGATCTGCAACAGGGTTGCTACACAAGGAGGCGTGGAAAGGATGAGAAGGGACTTGGCAGGGTTGGAGGAATGGTCAGAAGTATAGCAGCTAGGATTCAATGCAAAGAAGTGCAGAATAATGCACCTGGGAAACAAGAACCCAGGGGAAGAATACACAATGGGGGGGGTAACAACAACAAAAAAGGAAAGGGACCTGGGAGTAATCATATCAGATGACCTTAAGGTTAGCAAGCAATGTGAGAAGACAGAAGGGAGGGCTGGGGGTATACTGGGATGCATAGGGAGAGGCATCAGCAGCAGAAAACAGGAAGTTGTTATCCCTCTGTACAGACAGTTGGTGATACCCCAACTGGAGTACTGCATCCAGTTCTGGAGACCCCATCTCCACAAGGACATAGACAGGATAGAGGCAGTCCAGAGGAGGGCAACTAAAATGGTGCAGGGTCTGTAAGAGAAGCTGTATGAGGAGAGACTAAAGGAGTTTAATATGTATACCCTTGAGGAAAGAAGGGAGAGGGGGAACATGATAGAAACTTTCAAGTACCTCAGTGGAATCAACAAAGTCCAAGAGGGTGGCATCTTTTGGAAAAAGAGACATGCAAGAACAAGGGGACACAATTTAAAGATAGAAGGGGGCAATTCAGGGGCAATGTGAGGAAGTATTATTTCACAGAGAGGGTAGTGGATGCATGGAATAGCCTTCCTGAGGAGGTTGTGGGGTCTAAAACTGTGGGAGAATTCAAGAATGCATGGACAGACATAAGGCAATTCTTGTGGGGGCTAGGAAGAAATAAGCTATTGGTTAACTAAGATCTGCGGCCTATCCTGTAGGTAGGGAAATGGGCAGACTAGATGGGCCAAGCGGTCCTTATCTGCCGACAAAGTCTATGTTTCTATGTTTCTATACAAAATAAAAAATACAAACTCTATGGCTCAGATATTCAGAAATGTGCCAAAGTCCGGTGCAAGTCTGGCGCAGTGCAAATCCGCTGTGCCCTGGTGCAACAGGAGCCATATTCAGAGGCTGCACATGCCACAGTGCACCAGCACAACCTGGATGAATATGGCACATTTGCACCATGGCACAACTGTGTTTGCACCATGGTGCAACCAGACATGCGCCATGATGGAGATGCAGTTGCGCCATGGCTCAGACAGAGAAGCCCCAGTGCAACTGTGGGAGCAGAGCAACATAGCAACAGCGGGGGCACAGCACAGAGAAGTGACCCAGGGACAGAGCCACAGAAGCACAGTGACAGGCCACAGGAGATCACCACCAGCTGGGAACAGCAGGGCGTACACAGGCACCCAGACCCCCACCCAAGAACACAACAGTGACACAGATAGTAGACAACAGGAGGTGCCAATGGCCAACAGAGGGTCACCAAGGAGGCCCTCCCCACAGACTGCAGGCCATGCCCACCAATACACCCAGACCAGAGCAGGCCATACCCAGGACCACACAGCCAAGCACTCACACATGCCACACAGGCACACAGGTGGCCCATACAGAAGGCATTGAATATGCCAGGAGGCACATAGTGTGGCACACCACATGGGACATGCCACACATCGACAAGCAGGGGCCCCAACACAGCATGCAGCCAGTACCTGACTGAAAACCATGGCCATGTGCCATCACCATGCACACACCCATCACACACCCCTGACAGCCGGCCCATGGGTACCCCAAGACACAGCCACCTCCCAAAGGGAGGGACACCACCTCAGTGGGACACACCACAGCACACATCAGTGAACCACAGAAGCACAACATGTGCCCTGACACATACACACCACACGAACAGGCACTGAGGCACTGCAGCATGGCTCCTCATGCCACCTGCAAAGAAAACACAGGACAGGCAGGTATGTCAAAAGATAGATATATTAAAGAACTGAACTATGTACAAAACAGTGGTTTGGGACAGGGAAGGAAAGCAAGGGAAGGGGACAGGGAACAGGGACTGTTCAGTGGTAAGGGGGACTGTAGGGGGAGGTACAGCTGAGGAAACAGGGGAATGCAGGGTCACAACTACCGGCAACCATGTCCTGCTGCCCCTTGCCAGCTTCACCATCATTGGTTGGCAAGCAACATCCTCCACACCTGCAGCACTGCCTCCATGGTGGTTGAGGCAATTAAGATAAGCTGCTGGAGCAGTCGGCAGTAAAAGGGCATCCTACGCCTCCACTGGACACCTATGACAAGGGACAGGATAGGTGATCAGTGCAATGTCCTAAGGAACCATGCCCACCCACTGTGCACAATGGGCAGTGGGATCACACACCCCTGTGGGGCCTGTACCGGCCACATGCAGGTGGGTGGGCCAACGCCTGCAAGCAATGCGGCACACCACGACAGTGCACAGTGGTGGTCCCCACTGCACAGTGGCCACCTGACTGTGCAATGGCAGTCACATGGCACAGTGCACTGGCAGCACCAAAGCAATGTCAGTGGCAGCTGGGTGCACACCCACCCAACCAGCAACTGGCACACATGTCCAATGAATGCACCACAGTGGCAAGTACCATGCACAGTATGACACACACAGATGCCAAAGCACACAGCACAGGTGGCCATGCCCTCACCCATGCCCCTGCCACTCCATCATACAGTGCAAAGGATCATGACAGTGCCTACTTGCCCTCTGTGGCCCCACTGGTGCCGGAGCCGCACCTGCGCTGCCACCCTGGCTGCTGCAGCCTGCCATCCTGCCACTGCCGCCACCACTGCTGCCACTCTCCCATGATTTTCAGGCCCTAGGAATGTAACATAGACAGGTACACATCAGTAAACATCCACAGCAGCTGACCACCACCCCCTCACCCCTGTGCACAGGGTAAGCCCCTGCCTGACACATCCCGCACAGCTGCATTGCAATGCAAGTGGTGGCTGGTGATGCCACCCCTCAATGCACATGATGGCAATACACCATCCTTCAGGGCATGCTGGGCAGCCTAGCCAACACCACAGTACAGCACCAGGGCACACATGCAATATGGGCATACTCACCGGGATGTGGCACAACCCCATGCCTGACTTGTGCCTCCAGCCTCTGCAGGTGCTCTGAGTCCCTCCTCACCAGGTCTCCATAGTGGTGATGGTACTGCTGCCCCATCATGGCCACCCCAGTTCACTGCTGCAGTGTGGCAGCAATACCCTGCCACACTGCTACCCTGGGCTGCTGCAGGGGCACCTGGCCAAAGAGTTGGGGTGCGTGGGGCTAGATGCAGGTGACCAGGTTCACTAGCTCTACCTGTGTCCAGTTTGCTGCCATTGGTACCCTTTGCTACACCATGCTGTGAGTAGTAGCCAGTGAGCAAAATGGTAGCAGTAGGTGCACCTGGCCACAGCATGCGCCAGATGCGCGATCCGAGGGAACATGCACTTTGTCCACTCATTGCACAGTCTCAGAGATGCATGGCATGGACGTGGCTAGGTGGGGTCACAGGTGCGGGGCTCACTCAGGGGCAGAGTTCACAGCAGGGGTCAGGGATTTCCCACCTCCACTCAGTGTGCACATGCACGATAGCGGGCCTGGTGCACCATGTGCCATAGCCGCCATCACGCAGTTGGCACACAGTGTGTGATTGACAACATGATACCATTCGGTGCATGTGCACTGCAGGCCTGTGCACCTCACATGCATGTGCATTGTTCCACGACTTGCTTTGGAGCAATCTCATTGCGCACAGAGAAAAATCGCCATATTCAGATGCCACATGCAAATGAGCTCATCAGCCAATGCATGGCACACTGGGGGAATTAGCATGTCATTACCATTGCGCCAAAGCTCATTTGCATGCTATGCACTATATAAGTGCCATGGAACAGCACAGGCCATAGACGGTATTACATCCTTTCAGGGAATGTTGCACATGGTGCTGCAGCTCACTGGGAGCAGCCAGCACAGCAGGGAGAACAGAACAGGGTGATGCTCCCACTGACACACTTTGCTGTCCAAGTCCACAGGAAGCGACAAGTTGGAACGTGAGGAGGGTGAGGATCATAGGTCTGCTCACAAATGCAGGCCCAACTTCACAAAGGCAGAGACAGAGGCCCTGTTCAAAGCCTACCTTGATAGGAAGCCCCTGTTCAGTGGTACCACGGGCACACCACAGACCAGGGCTGGGGTCTGGGTGGAGGTGGTGGCATGTGTAAACCAGCAGGGTAGCCACCAGTACTCAGCGCAGGAGTGCAGGAAGACATTGACCAAGGACAAGAGCCACATCAAGGATAAGGTGGTGGCCATCCATGCCTCCCAGAATGCCACCAGAGAGGGGCCTGCAGCTGTGCCACCACTTATGGTACAGGAGAAGTTGGTGGCAGCCACTATGCACCACAGCACGGTGGAGGGTGTACCTGGTGTAAGATTCCAGACAAGTTGCAGCCCATCACTGCATGGTAAGTATGACAGCCACGCACAGCTGGGGGCATGGAGCGTGCGTACACAACCATGCTGGTGTGTGTGCAGCCCTTATGCTTGTCATGTACAAGTGTACGCACCCATGAGCATGCAATGCTGCAGGACACAGGCAGTGGTAGTGTGGGGGAGCACATGTGGGCAATGCATCACTAACATGCCTCTCTTTCTCTTGCAGCACCAGCATGCCTCCGTGCAGATGATGGAGCAGTGGCGGCAGCAGCCGTGGCCACTGGACTGGCCCAGGAGAACCAGTCTTCCACCTCCATGGGCATCCAGGGGCCTGACAGGCTGCAGCTCATCACTGCTGTGCAGGCGGACATCCTGGACCCGGGGTCAGATGAGGCCCTGGATGTGTTCCTGCAGGATGCCAATCATGCCAGTCTTGGGGTCCTGTGTGCAGAGACACAGATCAGGGTGGGGTCCAGCACTGATGATGACGTAACACTCATCCTGGACAGGATGGCCACCATTGTGGAGGAGATGACCCTGCTGGCCACTGACACAGAGAGCATGCCCAGTGCTCTGCCAGCAACAGAACAGCTACCCACCACCACTGTGGGTGAAGCGGTGTGCACTGCCCAGGCTGTGCTCTGAAGTGGAGGTGGTGCGGCCACGCAGGAGCTGGGTGATGTGCAGCAGCCGGACAAGCAGCAGGCTGCGGGTGCCACTGGGCAGCCGGACACAGGGCACACCGCCGGTGCACCTGCCATACCCAATCCCCCTGCAGGCCCCACTGTGCAGTGTCCAGCAGAGAGGGGGAACTTTGCAGCGTGTCCAGTCACCACATGGGGATCAGCGTCCATCCTGGGAGCCCCAGGATGCCAATCTGTTCACTGAGTGCACCCTTTTGCTGTGGGAGTCCATTCAGCAACAGGTGTTGCTCGCCACTGGGGTGCATGCATTGCATATGGAGGTGCACCAATTAGCTGAGCAGCAGAAGAGGGGCACTGCACAGATCCTGATGGGGATACAGCACATGCAGGAGGCCATCACCGCATCCCTTGATCGCATTGCCACTGCGATCTCAGATGGCTTTGTGCTGCTGCTGGCTGCCATGGGGCATGGCCTGACACAGATGACCCCCCACAGTGCACTGTTCATCTCACATACTCAGCATCGGGTGACCCCTGCACAGTCAACGCCGGGTTCAAACATCAGCATCCCAGGCACACACATGACTGGGCTGTTTGACACCTCAGCACTGCCAACCAACATCAGTCCATGGTTCACCCTGGGCTGTCACCTTCTGATGCGCAGCCTGTGGCTGCTGATGAAGCGCCGCCCTGGTGGGAATATGCCCACGCACCTGATGTGGCCCACCGTGCCTGAGGTCTGTGTCCTGCCCACCCTGCCTGCAGTCTGCAGCTGCTTCCCAGTGTGCACATGGGTGGTGTGTGTGTGCCTAACACAGGTGTGGCACGTGTATGTCACACCACACACTGCCTGTGTGCATGCCTGCCTGGCCACTGGGCCATGTGGCATGGGCTTGATGACAGCAGTCCTGCACCAGCTGCACCTGTGCACTGGTGCAATGCATCTGATCCAAGCCACATACCCACGCCTGTCTGAGTGGGTGCATGTGTATATGTGGGGGGATCTGTGGGGGTGTGTGGTTGTGTGTGGGAGTGTGCCCCTGTCATCCATGCCCCTGATTCCCACCTCTGTGTGTGCATGCCCAGTGCCATGCACACCCCTGCATGTGTACTGTACCTGTTTGTCTGGCCTATGCATGTGTTTTGCACCACCTACCTGTGTGCACCATAGTGCTCCTGTGCTATAGTGTCCCTTTGCCATCTTGCCTGCTGGATCTGCTGGGAATCCCTCCACCCTGGGGGGTGGCTGTCCACTTCCCTCTTACCCATTTCCTCCACCATCCCCACTACTGTCACCCTCATCAGCCTTGACAACTATCCCATGGTCAATGGCCATATTGTGCAGCATGCAGCATGCCAGTAACAGGTTACAGGTTTTCAAGGGGATGTACTGTAGGGCATCACTTGACCTGCCTAGGCAACAGAACCATGCTTTCAGCATGCCAAAGACTCACTCAATGATGTTGTGCATGCTGGCGTGTGCCTCCTTGTAGCGTTTCTCTGCTGGGGATGACGGGTGCTGGTAGCGGGTGAGCAGCCAGGGCCGCAGTGGGTAGGTGCTGTCACCTGTGTGAATAATGACATAGTTAGCCTTCTGCTATGCTAGGCTGCACCCCTTGTCTGTCCCTGACACCCACGCCAACATGCACACCCTTCCCTCCCTCATCCCAAAGTATGCTCTGCCTATCACCCCTTCCCCATGCCATACTCACCCACTAGGTGGCCTGTGGGGATATCCCCCCATTCAAACCTGTGGCACAGTGCAGAGCTGTGCCAGATGACTGCATCATATGCACTCCCAGGGTGTATGGCGCAGACATTGGTTATGTACCCCATGCATTGCACACCACCTGGCAGTTGACACTCATGCTCCCCTTCCTATTGATGTATGCTACACCCTCAGGGCCAGGTGGCATGCAGATGCCCATGTGGGTGCAGTCAATGGCCCCAATCATGCCAGGCATAAGTGCTACCCTATGGAAGTCCTGCATGGTTGCTGTATGCTCCGCCTGTGTGTTGGGGAAATGGATGTATTCTGATGCACGTGGCAGCAGACATTGAGGAACTGTGTGAAGAGGCAGGATGTGGCTGACTGGGTTATGTATGTGGTGTCCCCTGTTGGTCTCTGGAAGGTGCTCTTGGTGAGTGGGCACATGATGGCTGTCACTTTCATCTTCACGGACATGGCATGGCTCTGTCTGGTGGGTGCCTACATCTCCTCACTGCACAGCTCACAGAGCTGCCTCAGAATGGCCCTGTTCAGGCACTACTGGCCCACGATCTCCATGTCACTGTACTGCTCAAAGGTGATGTGGGTGCAGTACCACCTGTGTCAGGCATACCACTGACAGGCCCTTCCATGGCCACATCGCTGTTCCTGCTGCCTCCTCACACCCCTCATTACGGGCTCCATTATGAAGGCACACTATCCATGGCCCTTGCTGTCCTATATCTCCTTGGGTGATTGGCTGCTGTGGGCTGCATGTTACCCTGGTGCACTGCCTGGCAGTGTATCTGCCTATCTGTCACACTCGCTCTGCCCCTGTCTCCCTCTCCACTGCCACCTCTTTCCCTCTCCCTCTCACTCTGTGTCTGCCTTGATCTTTCTGTCTGTCTCTCTGTCTCTCACTCTGTCTCTCTCTGTCTGTCTTTCTTTCTCTCTCTCTCTCTCTCTCACTTCCTGTCACCTGGCACAAGTACTTTATGTGTGCTTACGCCCTGTATTTATAGGAACAAGTCTGCTTGGTGCATCTCTGATTTGCTCCACACTTGTGCCACGGTTTCATGGCTGAATATCTCACTGCGCTGGATATTCATGGGCACACCCCTCTGAACTTGCACCTGCATTCATTATAGTTGTGCACTGGTGCAATGAGATTTGCACTGCATACTGGCTCTCACTTAATATCTTTTCTTGGCACAGGTTCGCACTTGAGCCAGCTCAACTCAGTTGTGCTATGTGCAACTGCTTTGAATATCCAGGCCTATAATGTATAAAAAACAGAGACAAAGCCAGGAAAAGTAAAAACACAATTACATCAGGAGTAAGACTAATTAACTCATTGAGGCCTCAGGAGCTCTTGAAGAGTTCCACCATTTGTGGCCTGTATACTTTTAATAGTGCATCCTGGAGCTTTCTGAGCAAAATCAAGCCATAATCAGCATGCCACAAACACATGTGAATACCTCATGAACCATAAGTACTACACACAGAGTACGAGTGGCAAAGCTGTTCAGCACAAAATTACATTTCTAACTGTGCTATGCAATTAATTATAAGTAATTCCTATTTTTTTCTACCTTAGTTGAAATAGTTAAAAAAGGGTTTTTTCAATAAAAAAAGTCACCCTAAACCATTTTTTGTTGGAAAATATGTAACATATCAACGCCAAATTAAGCATATATACATACATTAGATAGAGGTACAAAATTAGTTTTGTACTAAAAAGCAATTTTTCTAACATGATACATGTGTATTTTCCATTTTATTCAAGGTGGCTAGGTGAGGCTTGAGAGACAAACGTCAGCCATACGCACCATATCATACAAAAATGTGAATATCTTCTAAAGTATAATTGACAGACACAAATTATCAGTGACAAAGTTGTTCAGTACAAAATTACCTTTCCAACGGTGCCATGCAATCAATTCTACTCACTTTGGTTTGTAAAATATATAAGTTTTAATCACTGACATCCTCAGGTGTCCTAAGTCCTCAGTGGCACAAAGTGCATGATGTCTGGAGGTGTTAAGAAACTCAGAAAAATCTTTTCTCCTGCCACCTACAGGCATTTTGGGGTCTCTGTTAAAACACCTATATACAGTAAGGCAGACAAAAATCATGGTCTGCCAATAGGGAATGGAGAAATGAGGGGGAATGGTGGTTTAAGGTAGGACAAAGTATTGTAATCTAAGTACTATGACAAAAGCCAGAGGCTAGAAAGGTTTGCCCACAATGATAATATTTATCAAGGGTACCACAGGCAAAGTGAGACATCCTTTCATATGAAGCAAACTGTCAGATGAAAAGGAGCCACTCCTGAGTAGATGGGCATTGTGCAGTTTGCCAATGAACAAACAGAAGGTGTTTGGCTGCTACTCCAACAGCAGTGACCCATTGAGTGTGGGGTTCTTGTCTGGGTGTACCCTCAGGGCTTCAGCCCAGCAAGAGAAGCAAAGCATTTGTATGGCAGACATAACCCACAATTTGGTGGCAGATCTTTATTACATCTTACCAAAAAGGCTAAATGGTGGGGCCTGTCCAGAGGAAGTGGTGGAGCTGTGCACCAGGCTGCCCACATCTCCAGCAGGTATCAGTAGCGAGAAGGCCTAGCTGCTTCAGTTTAGATGGGCTGTGATACCATCACAATAGGGTCTGATTCATAGTCTGCTTCTGCCATCCCAGCAAGTGTAATGTATTCTATGCCAGAAATAGGCCATTGAGAGTCTGAGATGGAAATGCCCATCTCTTTTCCTCAATGTGCTCTGGTAGAAGGGTGGAGTCTGGGATGACATCTCTGATGGATTTATGTATTTTGCTTTCCCTGACTTTCTGGAGCTTAGCCCAGGAAAGCCAGGGAGAAACCCCGTCATGGTAACCCGATTCAGGGGAATTTTTGCCCAGGTGAAGGACTGCATCCCTGATCTGCAGATATCACCAGAAGTGATTCTGAGGAAGCAGAAAGTGGACTGTGATGGCAGAGAATGAATCAATTGACATGGAGCCATGTAGAAAAAGATCATGTACTGTCCATATACCCAGGTCTTCTCAGAAAGGCCAGTGAAGGGGGGGGCCCCGATAGTTAGAATGGGATTATTCCACAGAGGGGCAGATATCTATGGAGTTGGAGATGAGGATATGCTTTTAAGAGCTTTCTTCCAGTAGAAGACAGAGAGCACCATGGGGGGAGGGGGGCTGAGAATAGTGGCAGGTGGAGTATAGTAGAACAGAGGGGGAAAAGGCACCCAATAGGGCAGACTCTAAGTGCAGCCAAGTTGGAGACTGTGAGGAGGGAGCTAAAAACCATTGTATGGTTTGAGCCATAATGAAAGCCATGTGGTAACCGTAGAAACAGGGTAGCCCCCACCAACCTCTGCTCCATTGCTTTCATAATTTCTGCCTGCTGTAGTGAGAGGGCTTACCTGCACAAAAAAAATTACTCATTGGCACATCAGTTTTCTGAAGCCATTTAGCTGGGGTAAGGACGGTTAAGTGCACCAACAGGTGTAGAAACTTGGGGGTTACCATGAGCTTCAGTGCATTGATTTTTGACAGTAAGGTTGTAAGACCTTCCAATGGTCTAAATCCAACCAAGTGGATTGTATGAGCTCTACAAAGTTTAGAGGGACTAATCTGGAATGGTCTTGATGTAACTTAAACCACAGGTATGTGATACTCTCTAGGGACCACTTAAGGCAAAGTGCTTTGAAAGCTCCAGCAGAGCAGTGTTTGTTAAGAGGCAATACCCCTGTTTTCGATTGATTGACCTACTGACCCGAGACCTTAGTGAAGGAGGTCAGTTGGGGAAGCACATGGCTCATGGCTTGGTGAGCCTGGGAGATGGCAATGATCAGGTCATCAGTGTAAAGAAAAGTTTTAACAGAACAACAGATGAACTCTGACCGTGCTGACCAATGTGCGAGAGGTGCACTACAAATGGGCAGCTACCCAAACAATTAGGCAAACAATTCAAAAAGATGTAGCACTCCTTTGAACCACACAAAAAAACACAGAACAACAGAATTTAAACAACAAAATGTTGTATTGTGTAAATCCACCTTGTGAGAGCCCCTAGTGTCTCGACTTAATGCCTTCAAAGGTCCCTTAGACAGAGTTGAAGGCCTTTTTAAAATCCACAGCCAGGGCAGACACAGGGGAGGAAAGATCCTGGGATTACTGTATAAGGGAGGACATCATCCTGAGGTGATCTGAATCAAGGCATCCCTTGATGAACCCAACCTAAGATGGGTGAATCAGGCATGGGAGGACCCCTTCCAAGTACACAGCTAACAGTTTTTGCCAGGATCTTGGCATCAGCGGTGATAAGCGAGATGGGCTGATAGCTGCCTGGGCCACAGGGATCGTTGCCTTTTTTAAGGAAGGACCAAGATCACCACTCCACAAATAGTGGGTATAATACTCCCTTGGCAACGGAGTCCTGAGAAACTCATTAAAGGTAGCCGGAGATGTCATTTCCTAGATCCTGATAAAAATCAATAGGGAAGCCATCCCCCCTTCGGGCACTTTATGCGAGTTCAATAATCCAATGGCTTGTTGTATTTCCAAAGTGGAAATAGGAGCCTCCAAAGTGGTCACAACTTGCAGGGAGTCTTGGGGATGGGGATGTTTGAGTGGAAGTTATTGAGTAAGGCTGGGCTGGGTCAGGTAGCAAGGGAGAGGCATACAGCTGCTCACAAAATTGAGCCATGATCTTGTTTATATCTTCCTAAGAGATTATAAGAGTCCCTAAGGGGTTCATCAGGCCCACAATGCTTTTGGCAGATTGCTGACTCTTGAGTCTGTAGGCCAACAACTTACTGGACTTCCCCTCTTTCCCAGTAAGAGTGCTGTAATCTACATATAGCCAGCTCCACCTTCCTGGTGAGGTGAATGTTTAGTTTATCCAGATGTTAATTAGCTAAGCCAGTAATGACTGAGGAGGTTGGTCTTGGTGGAAGTATTTGTATTGAGCCTCCTGTGAGGCAAGCTTCTTTTCCAAGGATGTTTGTTTAGCCTTTTATTTCTTGTGCCTCCTAGTGGCATTTGCAATGATCCTCCCCCACATGGTGACCTTAAAGACCTCCCAAAGCATGGAGTCTGAGACATCGCCTGTGTCATTGTCCAACCAGAATTCCTGCATGACTACTCTCAGCCACTGAAGAAAATGCTTATCTTCCAGTAGTAGGGTATCAAACTACCATGACGAGGGAAGACGGGCCATAGTTTCCCATTGCAGGTGAATTTCTAAAGGGGCATGTTCCGAGATGATGATGGAATGGATTCGTGCAAGGGATAGCTTGTCATAGAGAGACTGGAAGGTGATTCAGAGATCAATCTTACTAGATGATCCATGAATGGAGGAGAAAGAGGTGAAGTCCAGAACTCCTGGATGGCGGGTGTGCTACACATCAATCAAGATGTGCTCAGAAATGAGCCTGAGAACTGCCTGTGCCACTCTGTTATGAGGCTCATCACACCTCCAGCTCCTATCTATAGTTTGCTCTAATGTAAGGTTAAGAGCCCCACCTAAAGTATAAGGATCGTTAGCTGGTCCACACTAATATCTATTAAATGTTGATTTATTGAATGAAAAAAACTCTGGGTCATCCTTACTTGGGGCGCAAATATTGGCAAGGACTAGAGACCCTTCTGGCATGGATACTTTGGCCAGAATCCTTCTGCCGCCTTTGTCAGCAAGGGGCTGGATCACTGACCATCCCAGATCTTTGTGGAACAGGATTGATACACCCCAATTTTTAGCAACAGATTAATTGTGAAGTTCCATCCCCACCCACCCCTGATTGAGTTTTAATGCCGCCTTGGCTGACAGACAGCTTTGTTTCCTGTAAGAACACCATGTGGGGTCTTAACTTCTTCAGATGGGACAGAACATTTTGACATTTTACTGAAGAGTTGAGGCCATGGATGTTCCAGGAGACAAAGCTAGTCTCCACAGAAAAGTCTGGAAATGTCATGGACACAGGATCTGTCAGTACTACCTACCAGTACTCTAGAATAAGCCCTCAGAAGTCCCCCCCAAACCCCTACTGCAGACACCCAGTTCTGAAATGCAGCAGACATCATATAAAATCACTTGCCTGCAAATAAAACCTGTAACAATCAACAATTAAACCACATTAGCACACAAACATACAGATAAGAACTGTTTTGATTATCCCTGCCCTCCCCCATAAACTCCCCATAAACAGACCAGTTGTTGCCTTAGGTAAGCCAAGGTAGCCCACATGCCAGTGACCATTGCTGGGGGAGATACAGCAAAATGGTTACTAACCTGTCAAGCCCACTACAGGTCAGATAGTTCCCCCTCTCCTCAATCAGAGTAGGGAAGTAAGAGAGACAGTCATGAGACGGGGTGCAGAATGCCCCTACAGCATGAAACTGGTGAAGTTATAAGAGAAGACAGTTTGTCCAACTCACCAGACTGACTCCCAGCCTAAGCCCCTAGAACAGTGATACAGCACAGGAGACCAGAGATGAGAGAGGAGACAATTAGATAGCGCTATGGTATAGGCTGAAGTAGTGCATAGCTGCATGAATGGCTGGATGGGTCCCAATCCCCCTGCAGAACTGAAAAGAAGTACCCACAGTATAGCAAAGCTATGCTGTAATACATGAGAGTGGGGTGGCACTATCAAGCGAAGGGATGAAAGGGGGACCATAGGAGATATAGTATTTACAGGAGAAGATGTGAGATCAGCTAGGTAGTCACACTAGTGAGCTGATCCCAAACACAGATGGTGCCTGTCTTGAATGGAACTCAGGGCATATCTAACCATCCTGGGGGTCCTCTCATAAAGCAGAATTTTGTACTCACCAAACAAAGAGGAACAAGCCAAACATGACATGGGGCTGTGCACAGTAGGTGAAGGCTCTGTAGGGTGAAAATGGGGAAGACCGGGGGGAGGGGGGGTCACACCTGACCGATTCGTGACCCAGCCCATACTCAGAGTATCAGCCCAGCAAGGAGTATTTCCACTAGGGAGGAAAAAGCAAATAAAAGAAAGAGTATGTAGCTGGCAAGAAAGCCTCCCAGTAATATTAAAAGGGCAATGGCAGTGGACCCCTGGTGCAGAATAAAGGCCCAACTAAAACCAATGAGCTGCAACTTTAAGAAGGCCATAGGTAATTAAAGTCCAGGTACCCAATAGGGCAAATCATGCTATCGACCTTCCCCCACAGCTAAAATATGCAATCATCATGCAATGGTATAAATGGGGGTCACAAACTGGAAGTAGCTTAGTCCAGACATGAGGGAAATTGATAAACAGTCATTCCATGCCAGATCCTGTGGGTGGCAACTGCGATGTCAGGGAGCAGCCTGGATTTTACTCAGCACTAGAGGCCTCGCTGGAGGGAAGATCTGGGAGGGCAGCCATCTCAACCCAAGAACGAGTAAGTGGAGGGATGGCAGGTGAAGTTACAGAAGCAGAAGCTGCCTGGTAGAGTGGAGGAAAATCATCAGATAAGTCTTTATGGGCTTCAAAGCAGTTGTTTCCCCCTGTTAGCCCCATGTAACAAGAGGATGCTTGGGCCTCCTGGTTGCAGCTGTGACTGTGACAGCGAACCTGAGGGGAGAGATCCCTATGTCTCCACTAGTCCATTTGCTTCTTTTTGTTACGATGATGATTTTTCAGTGCAGCAAGGCAAGGGTCAGTGTCTGCAGGTGGGGAAGGCAGTGGTGGGCCTGATCTGTGATGTGCAGCCTGCGCAGTTCTGGGGACAGAAGTAATGTCCATACCCTGAGGGGAGTCCCTGGTCAAGGGATGATGGGAGGGCAACCAGAGTTTAATTAGGTTCAGATGAGGACTTGTTGAGAAAGGAAGTCCTCAGCTGCCTCTGGAGTATCAGAGTGGCTGGATACCATAGTGAGTACTGCAGGCCAAGCTCAGCACAAGCACTTTGAGTCGTGGTAAATGCTCTTCTGTGCTCAGAGAGTCCTTCAGAGTAATCTGAAAAATTTGGATATGATGCCCATGCCATGTGAGGTTTTGCTCATCCCTGGCAGCCATCAGGATCTCCTTGTGGTCCCTATACAGTACCTCAGAAAGCAAGCTAGGATGGGCTGAGGGTGGCCACCAGGCATAGGCTTCAGGGCTTGCGATTGGTGAGCCCAGTCAATCTCCAATGGGCCTTCCCAGGTACGGCCTAGAAGGGAAGACATGTTCTTTTGGAGAAAATGTAGGGTGTTCGGTCCTTCACAGCCTCCTTTTCCACCTCCAGATTGGACGTTTGGACCGAACAGCCATGTGCCCCCTTGGCACGGCTCAGGGCCCCCTGATGCCACCACCAGCCACCGCAAACACCTCTCTGAAGCTGGGTAAGGATTTCCACTAGGCCAGGGAAGTAGGGATTGGCTGCTATTGGACAAAGCACTTGTAGATGCTCGCCCATTGGCCACCGGTTTCCAGCTACTGTCCTCCCATTGGTTCTGCTGAGAGTGTGCTGTGCTGGGCTCAGCGCCCATTCACTTGCACTGCTCTCAGCCAAATTTTTCGCCCAGACATTTTTTCTCTTTCCTGTTACTTTAAATTGCTACATGCTAAAATCTGTAATTGCTGTTTAAGAGTCTAACCTAATCTGCTGCAAGAAACAAATTGTTACACAGTGCAATGAATGTTATGCTGTCGTTAATGCCTCTAGTTTGCACAAGCCATTACTGAACTATTTAAGGAAAACTGTCTGTTTCATTTTAGAATGCTTTTCTATATTCATGGCATGTTTTTCTGCTTTTAAAATGACATATACAACAGGTTCTAATAAGCTAAAAAAATCATAAACTGAAAATGCATCTATATTATCTCATCTGAACCTGTTTTACTCTTGTTTTCTGAAGCTCTACCTTTCCTACCTGGTTGCTCTAGCTCCTTCTTGCTCAAAGTTTCTGATTCCTCACCTATGACCTCTCTCTTCTATGTACGACTAGCCCCTCCTAACTCTCTGTCCCATAGATTTTTTTTTCCTTTTTGTTCCACCCCCATAGGAGAGTGTTTGTCCAGTTAATTTTCTCTCTTTAAACAAACCCTTTGTTCTCGGGCGCCCTCTCTCAGCCGCTCTACCCAAACCTTTACCCCATTTGCTCTGACCTGCTCCCTGTTTCTAGCAAGTTCTTCTTTGTGATATGTACTTGGAAATAGCTAGTCCATTTGTTTATTAAATACCTTCAGCCTAGTGCCAGTGATCGCGGCCTGATTGGCTGTCTCCTTCAATTGCTGCACTCCCCTCACCTCTCATAAGGCTTGTTTTTAGTGAGCCTTCGCTCCCTCTCCTACCCCCCCAGCCTGCCTACCATGGCCCAAACAAATCTCTTCTCCCTAAACCCCTCTCTCTCTCACTCCTTAGCCACACCACGTTTCTACAGCGCCGTCTAGTCGACCTGCCCAGTTGGTGCCTGCTCCAATTTTCGGCCACTAAATCGGATCATTTTCCCTAGCTAACTACCTCCACCCCCCGCCACCTTCTGAAGACCACATTCTTTTATTATTTTAATTTTCTTTCTCCCTACTGCCTGCTTCACTAACCCCGCCTGTTTACTCTGCACCTTGCCTCATTTTCTTGCCCCCCCGACCAAAACGAATCACAGACTCGAGCGTCACTACTCTATTGTCTGCCTTGCTTGGATGTACAGTCAAAAGCTGCTTACTCACCTGCATCTCTCTCCTTTTCCACCTCCAGATTGGACATTTGGACCGAACAACCATGTGCCCCCTTGGCACGGCTCGGGGCCCCCTGACGCCACCACCAGTCACTGCAAACCCCTCTCAGAAGCCGGGTAAGGAGTTCCACTAGGTCGGGGAAGTAGGGATCTGCTGCTATTGGACAAAGCGCTTGAAGACGCTCACCCATTGGCCATCGGTTTCCAGCTACTGTCCTCCCACTGGTTCTGCTGAGAGTGTGCTGTGCTGGGCTCGGTGCCCATTCACTTGCACTGCTCTCGGCTGAATTTTTACGCCCTTCCCCTGACCTTTATTAAATAGGCTCATCGCTCTGCCCAGGTGTAAAAGACCCACCCCCAACTGTGCCTCCCACTTGTCCCACAGTTTTACTCTTCCCCTCCTCCCTAGCTCTGCATGCCCCTCTCCCTCTGAAACTCCTAAGCTTCCATCCCCTTATATTTTCCTTTTTCTTTCTTGTTTTTTTTTCCTTTTCCTCTCTTTTCTTCCCTCTACTTCATATCGTCATTATTTTCTCCAACCCCCTCACTTCTTCAGTACTCCCCTCGCTACTGATCTAACTATACCCTTCCTAAACCCTATAAATCTTTGCTTTACCCCCCGATTGTTTTTCTCCCACCACTTGCCTGTCCCCCCCCTTCAACTCAGTGGTGAACTGCCCCTCTTGAACTATGCCTTCTTTTAGTTTCTACCACCTGTCTCTCCTGGCCCTCTCCCTCTTTTTCCCACTATGCCAACTTCCTCTCTCTTCCTACCCTGCTATACCTCCCACCTTCACCATCATATCCTGCTACCCACAATATGGAACCATGGCAAGTCCTCCAGAATCTTCAAAGAAACACCCCCTTACTAAGGAATGTGTACAAAATGCAACATATTCTACTGGGAAGCTGTCAAATCAAGATCTGTCTCTAGCCATCACCCTCTACTGGGACCCTAGAAGACAACACTGACCTCAAACAAAGAGCAATCAGAGACACACTCTAACCTACTATGAGCTACGAATGGTATCACTGAAACTCCTACTCCTCCTACTTCTAATGTCAGGTGGGGTGCACCCAAACCCCGGCCCTGTCACATACAAGTTAACAAAAACAGAGAAAGCAGATAGTGGTCTCTCCATTGTCACCCTAAATATCTGCAGCCTTCTTCCTAAACTGGCATCTCTTGAAACCTTCGCTGGACAAAATAATCCTGATATACTAGCCATTGTTGAGACTTGTCTGTCTCCGAGCACCCCGGATCATGTTGTCTAGCTTCAAGGCTACAATCTCTTCAGACTCGACCGGACAAACAAGAAGGGTGGGAGCTGTGCTATCTACATAAAGGACAACCTTTCCAGTCACCTTGGCAGTTTCATCTCCACAAACGCTCAGGTGCAATTTCTCCCTATCAAATTGCTCCTTGGTGCCCAAAATAAAGTGCTCATAGTGGCTGCAGTCTATATCACCCCAAAAGACCCTCGCTCTGGTCTCAAGTCAGTGCTTGAATTTGTAAGCTTGCAATCCCCGAAACTGAGCTCCTCCTCCTTGGTGACTTCAATATAAACTGGCTGGCCTCCGACACAGATCCTGCAAAGATGCCATCCTAGCAGCCAACCTGACGCAGATGGTAACTTCCCCAACTCGAAAAAATTACAAGACTGGAACAAGCACTCTCATTGACTGGGTTCTCACTAGTCACCCGGACCGGATAAAAAACATTACAGTTCTCCCTGACTCTCAGTGACCACTCCCCGGTGTCATGTACCTGGTCCAATAAATTTCTCAAGCCACCCTCCAAAGTTATCTCAAGTAGAGTGCTGCCACAAGGGAACCTCACTAAACTAAAGACCTGTCTCCTGCAACACGACTGGGCACTAATTTTCAAAATGGTTGATGTTGATGCTGCTCTAGAATACTTTATCACAACCTTCAATACTGCATGTGACATTTACGCACCATTAAGAAAGCGTAAAATCAAAGCTCTCTCAAATCCTTGGCTCACTGCCAAACTACAGGCCCAACTCAAAGCTCGTGACCATCTCTGGGCCATAGGCAGGGACACGGGCTCCCTGCATGATATACTGAAGTACAAACAGACATGAAATATATGCACCTCACAAATCAGGCAAATAAAGAGCACCTATTTCAAAAATGCCCTTGAATCCACCTGGGGTGACGGGAGAGCTTTCTGGGACAACATCTGAAATATAATGGGTAAGCAATCAAAATCCTCTCCCACCATTATAAATGTTGATGGCTCCACCACACTTGACCCAAAGGCTATTGCAGATGCTCTAAATAAGACTTTCACAGACCTCAGCGGGGCTCTCTCCCCAGATTTCTTCTTGGACTTGCCTGTGTCTAATCTAGTATCGCAAAGCACCTCTAGTGACCAACCACTATTTTACTTCAAGACAATCAAAGTGCACGAAGCTTACAAATACATAAAAAAGGCCTGCTCTAAATCCAGAACAAGCAGTGACACTATAGATCTAAAAATCTTGTCTCTCACCTTGGATGAAGTGATCCACCCTCTTACCAAAATTCTTAATCTGTCCCTTCGCCAAAATCAATTTCCCAACAAATGGAAGTCTGCTATAGTTACACCAGTGCTCAAAGGGGGTGGCAAATCCACAACAGGGAACTATCGACCTATATCAATACTCCCACCCCTCTCCAAAGCACTCGAACGCATTGTGGCAGACCAACTCTCAGACTACCTGGATAAGTACAATCTACTCTGTAAGCAACAGCATGGTTTTAGGAAAGGACATAGTATGACAACGGCCTTACTAGACTTCTCTGGAGAAGTCCACTCAGCTCTGGACAAAGGCTACCAAACCAGTGCGGTCTTCATTGACCTCACAAAAGCTTTCGATACTGTCCACCATGGTCTACTAATCGCTTTAGTGCCCAGGCTTGTACTGGCTGAAGGACCTAGTGCTTGGGTTAAAAGTTACCTGACAAATCGCTCACAGGCTGTAAAAATCTCTGATGTACTCTCTGACTCTAAACCTGTCCTCACAGGTGTATCGCAGGGATCAATCCTAGGCCCGATCCTCTTTAACCTGTTCCTCAACTCTCTCCCTGAATTCTGCCCTGAAAAATTAATCTTATATGCTGATGATGCTGTAATTCTCTCTTCTCACAAAGAGCCAAACCCCCTACGCCAGAGCTTACAACTTGCTTTCTCTAGTGTCGAAAAGTGGTTCTGGAATAGTAAGCTTGTTCTAAACCACAAAAAAACAAAAGCCATGCTTTTTACCTATCACCAAAACAAAAATAGAAATACTCCACTCACTATTAAAACTTCCACTGGAAATACACTTGAACAAGTAAATACTTTCAAATACCTTGGTATCACTTTTGATCAAGGTCTTACCTTTGCGACCCACATAGACAACACGGCGAAAACAGTGAACCAACGTCTAGGAATACTATTTTGAAACTGCCAAATTCCTAAACCAAACTGCACTGAGGATTGCTATACAAAGTTCCGTAATCTCAATTATAGACTATGGCCTAATTATCTATGGCTCAGCTACTACCACGGCACTAAGACGCATCTCATCTGCTCTAAATAAGGCATGCTGGCTCCTCACGGGGGCACAGAGACTGACACACACGTGCGAGCTCTACTATGAAACAGGCTGGTTGCAACTATCAAATCGCCTTGTGTATCTCACCTGCATAATGGCAAAAAAATCAGTCCTGGGGCTGACTCCACTGTGTATCCAAAATCTCTGTCTGAATAATGGCACGCATCCCACCACAAGATCTGAACACCAACTTTTTTCTGGTTCCTAGATGCCAGACTGCACAGGGACAAAGAACGTTCCTGTACAGGGCCCCGACCTGGTACAATGCTCTAAGCCCACCTACTCTATCCTCCACTTCTCTTGGAGCTTTCAAATCCATGCTCTATGCCCACCTCTCTGCCACTAGCACCTGTTATTGCTTTGATTAAAGACTCATTCCTCCACTGACCATCCCTAAATCATGGCCTATCCTCTTTGGCTAAAGAACCCTCTAATACCACTAACAACCCGTTTGCCTCCTAAATCTCTCTTCTACTTTCCCTCTTTTCCTCCATCTCTAGCTTATCCCTACTCTTCTCCTCCCTGAATGCCTCCAATTATCTCCCTCTCCTTGGAAAGTAGTTTGTTCTTGAATTGTTCCTGCCTTGGAAACTGTTAAACAAATTTATTATGTAACTTTTCTTTCTGAAAATACATGTAATGTTTTTTGTTTGTTTGATGTTCTATGTGATGTGGAACCTTTGTAAAAGAGCCCTGGCTCAAAGGTATTAATTCCTAGACCAATAAACTAAACGAAACAGCCCTTGGTAAACTTAACAAATCACAGAGTGTTTCTTCTGCTGTGGTTCCTCAGGTCTTCAGCCCACTGCCAGAGAAACCTGATGGTGTGGTCTTGATCCCTACTGCATGACATGATTCTCTCATTCCGGTTCTCGGTGTCTACAATCTGTTGCTCGGTAATGTTTGTGCAGTGTGATAAAGACATTATGTCAGCTGCCATATTTTGAGAGGCTATTTTGAGTTTGTTAAGCTGGGCAATCATTTAAGTTAACATTTATTTGATTTCTTGCTGGTTTGCATCCGAATCTTGAGCGGCCATGGACGTTGTAACGAGATCGGTTCCCACGCTGAGGGCCTGATACAGAGAAGAACAAGTGATACCAAAAAAACTAATTTAGCCCACCAATCAAAGGTATCAGAAACAATGCTGAGCATCAGCAAGTAACTGGCAGTCACACTACATGGGGTACTTTATTGAGGGGCAGTAGAGTAATGTGCAGCAGGATTTAGTAAGGGCTTTGACAGAGCTCTCATTTTAGGCAGCCACCTCTCGAGAAGGCAAGCCATGCCCTCACCCTTTTTCTGCCAGACTGGATCTGCACCTGCTGTTTTATTAAACTTAAGGTAGTAATCCATTGTTTTTGGCATCACAGTCTTCTACTGCAGAAATGTTTATGATATTGTACACAGAGGATTATGGCTTCACTCATAGCCAAGTAGCAGAAGCAATTGAAGTTGAAGAGGGTAATATTCATGCCTACATGCAACTGAACTAAATTTCAGAATAATTATTTACAGTTATTAATATAATTTGGACTGAAAAACATGCAGCACCAATATTCATTTCCAGTTGCAACGTGGGAGTGGGGGAATAAAGAGAGTCAGGGGTAGGAAGGGGAATACATAGATGAAGCTATAACAAAGTACAATATATAACATAAAACAAAGTGCAAATATAACATTGAGTAAACAGCATGAGTGCACTATGTTAAGAAAACCTTTGTACAGACATTGATACTTCATTGTTATTAGCAGTCTTTCATGAGTAAGGTGCACAACTATACAGGGGATATAAGTGAAAAACAGGTGGCATCAGTGATCACATGTAAGTTAGGTAAGGTGCTGAGGGGGACACAGGTTGGTAAAAGGCCACACAGAGTAGCAGAAGAGGGTCCATAGACATAGCTCTCATTGGAGAATGTGATAAATGGGGCACTTCAGGAATGGGTGCTGAAGCTGACCCAATTCAATGTGTTTGTCAGGGACCTTGGGGATTGAGTGGAGGTTGGACTGTAAAATTTGCAAATCTTACAAAAATAGATGGTACAGTTCAGATCCAGGAACAGACATAAATAGGGAAACTAATAAGCTGTCAGCTTGGGATGTGGGGTGTTGACAAACCAAGAGAAGGGACATAGAGTAATTGTTGTCAGGGACCTAAAGCAAGGAAAGTAGTGTGACTCAAAGGTGAAAATGGAAACCAGATATTGTAATGCATGAACAGAACATGTTCTAGCAGATTGAGGGAGGTCATATTATCACAATATAGGATGCTACTGTGGCCCTATCTGGAGTACTGCTGCCAGTTCTGGACATTGAACTATCATACAGATACTAAAATAGTTGAAAGGGTGCCAAGATGGGCAATGATGGTGATTTAAGAGTTGAGGCTAGTTGTATTGCCTAGGGAGCATACAGCCATCTGCACACTGATGGCTTGGGTTCACATCCTGACCCCTGGACATCAGGAGCAGACTAGCAGAAGAGTGCTAAACATTTGCATGAATGCTAACCTCATCCAGGAAGGAAGAATGTAGATCCACTGCCTGAGTGCCCCCTAGAGGCATAGGGGCTGGAGTTGTCAGTGTGAAGCAGACTGCAGATGGGAGAGGTTTTGGGGTGCTGGCATGTCAGAAGTAATGTGCAGACACACACATCTAACAGCACAGTGGGAGGAGAAAAGTGTTAAACCAGGTGGGACTCTTGATTGGTGGATGTAGTACACTCCCCCTTGTTCCACTGGGCTGGTCCACCTTCTGCTCTCTCTCTGGTTGGACTCACTCCTCCTGCATAATTCAGCTCTCAAATGGCACCTGGAGAGGATGTCTTTTTAAGGTCAACCTCAGAGATTAGTTGTGGTGTTCCAAGAGGTACTAGCTGCACTAGGGAGAGATAACTGACTGTGAATGGTTAGCATGATGGGTCAAAAGGAATAATGTGGTGCAAGGAGGTCCTGCTCAGGCCACTACAAAGATAGGAAGAAAAGTTATGATTCATAGAAAGAGAGAAAATGACTTGGGGGTGGGAAAAAAAAAAGACTGGTCAAAGACTGGAAGAACTAAAACCATTTAGCTATTGAAAAAAAGGATTATGGCCTCCATCCCTCCAAGCATAATTTTTCTTTAATGAGATGCTCCTACTCACTGCTTCAATTAGAGGAATGAACTATCTGCCCATTCTGTAATGGATAAGATGTCCATAGTCTCGAGGTGCTACAGGAGCGCTACATGATTCAGACTTGCAACCAAGGGAATCTTTGCATGAAAGGACTACACACCTGGAGATGTGCTTAAAGGGTTAGACCTCAGTGTCAAATGAATGGCAGGAATGCAGAACTGACCTCAAAGAGAAAAAGAAGACTTACATTACAGTTGCTTCCAGCTTGGCAGCTTAGATACTCTTATCTGAAGTAAAAGGCCCATAATGGAATGCCTGGTAGGTGTTTGGTCATGGACTCAGCAGTTTTTGGGGAGAATGCCAAACAGTCAACAATAAACAACAAAAGAGTACTATTATTGGACCTTTTAAAAATAATGCAGGAGAAACACTTAGTAATAGAGACTGTGCAGAGTTACAAAATAAATATTTCTGCTTTGTCTTTAACCCAGTTACTTTACTAAATACTACTCCCAATACTACTTCCAGACCAGGGAGGATACAGATTAAACTACAAGACGTTCTAGATAAATTAAAAACAGTACATATAAACAAATCACAAGGACCTGACGAAATTCATCCTAGGGTACTGTATGAATTGGCAGATCAACTTGCACCACCTCTAACCCACATATTCCAAAGTTCCCTAGATACAGGACAAGTACCACAAAATTGGCAAGAAGCGTTGGAGGTTCCTATATACAAAAGCGGATCGAAATCTGAGTTAAAAAACTATCGACCGATTAGTTTGACATCGGTCATGGGTAAGATGATGGAATCCATTCTAAAGAATTATATAGTTGAGTACCTTGTGGTTAACAAACTGCAGGACCTCTACAACATGGATTCCGAAAAAAATGTTCCTGTCAGACAAATCTCTTGACTTTTTATGAAAAGGTTGGGAAGGCTTTAGATGCGGGAAATTGTGTTGACATCATTTTTTTGGACTTTTCTAAAGCTTTTGACAAACTCCCACATCAAGAATTAATACTTTGCCTTAAACAGTATGCACTAGATACCAATATAATAAACTGGATAGATGCTTGGCTATGTGAAAGAAGGCAAAGAGTGATGACACAAGGAGAAAAATCAAACTGGAAGACTGTGACTAGTGGGGTTCCCCAGGGATCGGTACTTGGACCCTGCCTTTTTAACATCTATATAACCTCCTTGAAACTGGAAAATAAAGATATTTGGTTGACAAAATTTGGGGACGATTGCAGAATTGGTGCAATAACCAATATAGTGAAAAACCAGCAGGATCTACAAGAAGCACTAAATTACATACATCATTGGACTGTGAAGAGTAAGCTTGAATTAAATAAAAACAAATGTATAACTATGCATTTGGGTAAAGTAAAAAACAACAACCCTCTCCCCTACAAATTGGATAATAATGTACTCAATAAAATAGAAGAGGAAAGGGATTTGGGGGTAACAATTAGTTCAGACTTAAAATTTAGTACACATTGTAACAAAGTAATAAGAAAGGGAAATCAAATTTTGAATTGTATACTGAGACACATCTCAAGTAGGGATAGGAAGGTGTTAATCCCTCTTTACGGTGCTCTGGTTAGACCAAACCTGGAGTACTGTGCTCAGGTCTGGGCACCTTATAAAAAAGCAGATATACATAATATTGAACGAATACAGAAAAGAGCGACTAAGTCAGTTGAAGGGTTGGAAAAGAAGACTTACCCTGAGAGATTGAGTGAGCTGAATTTGTTTACCCTGGAGTATAGAAGAACTAGGGGGGACTATTGTCTACTATTCAGATGTATAAATGATCCTGCACTCTTGTCAGAACTTAGACTAGTCTGGAGGAAATCAAGATACGAACCCAGGGGGCACCCCTTCCAGTTTGAAACACAAAAATGGCAGACTTTATCATGAAAATATTGGTTCAGCAACAGAGTTGTGGTAGGATGGAATTCTCTGCCTAGGGAAGTGGTGTCTAGTACAAATATGGACTCCTTTAAAAACAAACTCGATAACTTCCTTTTGGATAGAATAGAAAAAAGATTATAAATAATAAGGCAAGCATTATGGATGAAAGTCTACCTAGCTTGAAATCACCTATGAACCTATGAACCTGTGAACCAGTCATTGGGGTGACTGCATGAAAGTATAAAAATATGGTGAAAAAGGGCATAGCCCTATATGAGTAGGATGGCTTGAGTGTTGAGTCCCAAGGGGAGAAGCAGGATGCCCACCTGGGCAAGCTAGTTCATTAGAACTGGAGAAGCTGTTGAATAAAGTTGCAACAAAATCCAGAAGGAAGAATCATGGCCAAGGCAAAAAGCCAGAAGAGGTAGCCAGGACACCATGCCCACTGATTTGCAAAAACCTTCCCAACTCATTTTATGATTAGTAGAGTGGTAGCAGTTTGATTTTTTTTGCCAATAAGTTTTGAGTCATGCTGTGTGAGTGTGAAAGCAGACAAATTGTTTCTCTTCAGTATATCTGATTGAAAAAAATAATCATCTCATGCTGTTTTGCATAACATAACTTCTCATCTTTGCTTTGTGGTCCTCTTGCCTGAACTGCTTGCAGTGACTTTCTTACTTAACAGGAGACACTGAATAGGAACACAATAAACATGTAATGATGTATATAATCATTGCACAATATGGAGTGTATTCTTTTAATTTATAAGCATGCAGAACTTAAAAAAAACTGGAATAGGAGAGCAACAAAATGTTATGAGGATCTAAGAGATTGAGTTAAACCCCTGAAAGTTGTAATACTTACACAAACCTTACCATGAGCAACAGATCCCTATAGCTTTATTTTACTTGAACTATAGAAATAAAAGAGAGCACTTAACAGTGCAATGATGAAGTCATCAGGATCCCCCACACACACAATCAACCTAGTTACAGTATATTAATATTACGTTATGTCTGTTACAGAACTTTTCATCCACTGAATGAGGAAAAGACAATTCACTCTCATTGGAAGCTTTCAAAACTAAGAAAATTATGAACTTACATTAGCTAAGTTTATCAAAATAAATTGTAATATGGTGAATAACATTGTAATTCAAAGGTCATATTACATAGTTTTCTGATACACACGTTTTAATTATACTGCAACAGAATAAGATTATCATTGTTGTACAAAAATGTAAACATAGCATCAAGTGTACTAATCTACTTTAAATAATTGCAATAGAGGTACAGTACACACCATGAAATGGATACATGGATAATGGGGATGACCTGGCTAATGAAGACGTTTCTGCTGAAATAGATTTTTCCCCATTAATCCCTATGGAGAAGATCACTGGTTAATGGGAATTGGGCCACCTGGTTCATTGGGACAGTTATAAGTCTTACATAGCTTACACTGGTTGGGAGCAGGCAGGAAACAGAGACGCTAGAGGCACAAAGCTATGTACAGCATCATGGTTTCATAGACCTGCTTTTATTTTGTGGAACTGTTCTATCTTTACCCCCACCCCGCAAAAGACATCTAATGGATCCTCCATGCCACATCACCTGTTTGCATGTTTGGAGCAGCACAGCCAAAAATATGGGATCTCTGAATCCATGTGGTGACCCAGTGAGACATTGCTCTGGTAGGGGTACTGGGCAGGCAAGCTAGCTGATTATTGGGGTGATCATTTAGAAATGTGTGAGACATGACGGGATTACGTTTTCAAGCAGGGGTACCTGGGTTGGACTGTAGGGCAGGCAGATTCTGGGAAGTTACTTTCCTATCTCTCTGAAATTCAAGAGCTACATTCACTGATCAGGACAGGGGAAAGAGGTATAATGCCCACCCACACTTAGTGTTTGCCATTCACTATAGTATCTGGAACATTTTTCTAATGCTAATCCTGAACATTTTTTAAACAGGACACCCACTTAAATGGGATGTTTCTGAATCCACCGAGGTGCCCCATTTAGGTCTATTGTACCTTTATTGAACTAAAATCTACTGCTGATACATGTTACATCTTTAGTATAAAACAACATTTACAATGTCAGAAGGAACAAACATACTGAGCAAAATAAAACCAGTACAATACTTTCATAAATGAGAAAATACAAACTTTGTTGTCTCTGTCCAACTCATATTTGAAATGGGTACTTTTGGCCAGAAAAAATAACAGACTCCAGATGCAAATAATGCAAGCTGTATCTTGCACCACGTGACAATACCCTCTAATTGTGCTGCTCTAGGATAAGATAAAAATGAATCGGCCTATAGCTGCACTTTGAAATTTGACCAGTTCTACTCCGAAGACTACTATACATTTATGACCTGCTCTGAAACATAAATGGTCACTCTGGGTGCTATTTTAAGGATCAATATCAACTTCTAATGCCAGAAGGATCATACTTGAAGTAATCTGTCATAACATGCAGTCTATTGATGACATTAGCTTATGGACTTTTTCTTCCAGCCTTAACGATTACTAAGGGTCTACATTGACAATTCCATCACTATAGAGTATTTGTTTGAAATATGGTACCATCACATAGCATAAGATGGTTTGATCTCCAAATCCAAACCCCACAATGTTTGCTTGAGTAGAGAGCTGAGACTGCACTTTTCACCGTCTCCTCACCCTGCCTACATTCCTTCTCCCCCCACCTCATGACTCTGGCACTTCTTATCTCTTGTCTGTTTTCTCTGACAAATGCCGCTGGCTGCCTTGCTTACAATGTTACCCTTGAATTGTATTAATCTGTAATCTGTTTGCACATTGTTGTAATGTCTGTCTTGATGTTCCCCATAATTTATATTTATCTGACATGGACCTTTGTAAAACAACCTTGGCTCAAATGTATTTGTAATCCTAGACTTGATAAATAAATAAAATAAAATAAGTGATGTGCTGGACATCCTTTGTCCCTGAACAGATTGTGTGGCATTAAAGGCCATGACTGAGCTCTACCTGCTGAGCAGCAAGTAACTTAATTTACACTCTGTTGTTCCCCATAGTGCCTAACTGGCTGAAGTGGAATAATTAAGATGTTTCGAACATGCTTTAATAATCAGTTGAATGTGTCCATACATGTTGTTTCCTTTAGAAAAATAATTTCCTCAAACTGTTCTCTGTGTCGAGAATCACTTAGACATGAGAAAGCTCTGTTTTAAGTGCCACTACTGCAGTTGGTACAGTGTTGAAAACATTTACTTCAAAACTGTGTCATGACTTATTTGTCTGAATTTTACATTACCTTGAGTCCTGTCTTATTGCAGAGTTTACTTAGCAAAGTACATTTAAATAAATGTTTCTTGTATAACAGAAACTTTTCCAGGTTTTGCCTTATTAAGAAATATGATTCACAGCTTGTCATTAAACATAAGGGAAGGCATATCTGTATGTATTTTTAATGGCTAATATGATTAACGTTATCTTAGGTTACGACATACTTAAATTCAATAACAACCAAAAGACATGTCAACCGTAAAAAGATTAATATTTTTGTTGTTGTAGTAGGCAAATAATAATTTCCTCCAACTATCCTCTGTGTGTAGTACAATATCACTTAATAAGGAGAATGCTGTGTTTTAAGTGTCAGTAGGACTATACGAACATACGAAATTTGCCAGCAGATAAAGGCCTAGAGGTCTATCAAATCTGCTCAAATGTGCAGCTAGCACCCCTTATTCTGCAGCTGCCCTTCCCTTCCACCCTTCCCCTTCAGTGACCCTCCCCCTTGTCCTGTCCCATCCCCTTTTGAAGCAGTCCACTGTTCTACTGGATACCACTTCTGCAGGTAATGCATTCCACCCAGCCACCACCCTCTCTGTAAAAAGGTGTCTCCTCATCTTCCTCCTGAATCTTCCTCCCTCCAGTCTCATATCATGGCCCCTGGTGTCCCTCCCCTCCCTTACTTTGAACAGCCCCTCTGTACCTGTCTTGTTTATTCCTTTCATGTACTTAAAGGTTTCAATCATGTCCCTCCTGTCCCTCCTCTCCTCCAGTGAGTACATGTTCAACTCCCTCAGCCTTCTCTCGTATGATAAGTCCCCCAGCCCCTTGATCATCTTTGTTGCCCTGCGCTGCACCCCCTCCAGTAACTTAATGTCCCTCTTCAGATACAGGCACCGATACTGCATGCAGTACTCCAGGTGTGGTCTAACTAATGACCTATACAGTGGCAGAATCACCTCCTCCCTCCTCGAGGATATACCCCTTGCAATACAACCCAGCATTTTGTTGGCCTTTGCAGCTGTCTTCCTACATTGTGCCAAGTTGTTCATTGACCCTATAATAAGCACCCCAGATCCTTCTCCTTTCTGGGTAGCTGCACTCTCCCCAGCCAGTAACTCCTCCTTGGGTTCTTCATCCCAAAATGCAGCACTTTGCACTTTTTGGCATTAAACCCCAGTTGCCAGGTGTTTGACCAGGTTTCAAGCTTTGCCAGATCATCCTGCAACCCCTGTCATCCCCCAAGGTCATCCACCACTGCTCCTACCTTGGTATCATCAGCAAACAGACTGATCTTGCTCTTGATGTCCAATGAAATGTCTGTAATGAATATCCCAAACAGCACTGGTCCCAACACCGAGCCCCGTGGAACACTGCTCATCACTACCCTTGGGTGTGAGAGCTCTCCACCCACCACCACCCTCTGTTGCCTTCCCTGAAGCCAGTCCCCTACCCATCTCACCAGCTTTGCACCTGCCCCTGTGCCTACTAACTTACTTACCAGCCTTCCATGTGGCACTGAGTTGAATGCCTTACTGAAGTCCAGATACGGGACATCCACTGCATGGCCCCTGTACAGTTGCCTAGTTACCCAGTCATAGAACTCCACCAGGTTGGTTTGGCAGGATCTGCCCCATATGAAGCCATGCTGTCTGCTGTCCTATAGTACTTTGGCTTCTAGGAGGGCCACCAGCCTTTCCTTCAGGATAGTCTCTATTAGCTTACCCACGATGGATGTGAGGCTCACTGGTCTGTAGTTTCCCGGTTCATCCTTGGGGCCACTCTTGTGGAAGGGCACCACATGATCCATTCTCCAGTCCTGAGGTACACACCCCAAATGTAGTGAGGCATTAAATAGGTCTGCCAAAGGTCCTGCAAGGACCTCTGCCAGCTCCTTCAGTACCCTGGGGTGGATGCCATCTGGGCCTGGCACCTTATCCACCCTCAGTGCCTTCAAACCCTCCCAAACTCTGCCATCCATGATTTCCTCATCTGTCACCCCCCATTTCTGCCATTTCTCCCCTCCCTGGGTGTCATCCCCCTCTTCTCTTTAGTAAATACTGAGCAGAAGTACTCATTTAGTGCTTCTGCCTTATCGCACCCTGCTTCCACCCAACCCCCCTCCTTCCTAATCCTTACTATGTGGTTCTTACATCTCCTTTTCTCCCTGATGTACCTAAAGAAGTCCTTCTCCACCTTCTTAATGCATTGTGCCAGCCTGAGTTCTGTAGATGCCTTGGCTCCCATTACTGCCCTTGTCACCTCCTTCGATTCCGTCAAGTACTCCTCCCTGTCCTCCCCTCTCCCTATTTTATTGTACTTCCTAAAGGCAGCTCTTTTCCTCCTTACCTTTTCCATGACCTCCTTGTTCAACCAGCTCAGTTTCTTAGCCCTAGCCTTCTTGCTCTGGGCCTTGCAGCAGGTTTAGGTGGCCTCCACTATCCCCAGCTTTATGAGCTCCCACCTCTGGTTAGTGTCCATACTAGATTGAATTCTGGCCAGCTACCCTTTTACCACTTCCCCCATCCTCCCAAAGTTGGCCCTCCTGAAGTCCAGCACTCTTGTGCCAGATTCCACTCCTTTCTTGCCCATATCCAATGTAAGCTATACTGAGTGGTGGTCACTCCCTGATAGTGGTTCCTCCACTGTAAGTTCTCACACAAACTCCCCACTGGCCAGCACAAGGTCAAGGGTATAAGACTATACATTAGGTGTCACAAAGACTGTGTTGCTACTGACCTTAACTTACTACCCGGTTCCCTGAAACTACCATTAACTTGTTGTACACTGCAGTTTTCCAGGTCATTGGCATATAGGTGTATCACAATGCCTGCCCCCTGCTCTGTTCATCCTCACCAACAGGGGGAATTACTCCTTGTGCAGCCACCCCAGGAGAGAGAGAAAGAACAGATTTTTCCTTCTGATTAGAGTAGCACACTTGACTCTCTGTCACTCTATTTACGTGGTCTCCCATGAATCAGAGGCACATTTTTTTCCTCCTGGTGCAGTCTACTACCTTCCCCACTGGCTCATCCTTGCCAGATGAAACCATAGCAACTGGGGTCACAACTGCTGCTTTGTTGGTAGGGAAGTCATCCTGAACCTATTCTGCCAGTTGTATAAACCAGTTCTGTGTTTACACACCAGAGATCCCACCTTTGTTTGTTCCACTCCCACCCTACTGCCATACCCCCTGTAGTACATCCTACTGTGTTAACACATGGTACCTTCTGAGGTAATGGGACTGCAGTCCTTACTAGTTCTTGAGTTGAGTTGTTTGTACTGCAGTCCAGCCCTGATTTAGCTAATCCTGCACACAAGGCCATGAGTCTCCTATTAACTGGGCATCCACTAACCTCGCAGAGCACCCACTGCAATTACAGCTGAGCTGCACCCCTGCAGTTAACCAATTCCCCCCTCAACCTCCAGAATGTATAAGCATGACACTTTGTGGAATGGAAAGTTAATGAACACAACCATAGCCCTGTAGAGTTTCCTGCCCCTGACTCTTTTCTTCCTAAGTTCCTCTTCTCTTTACATCCATGCAGTTGTACTTGTGACACTGAGATAAGTGACATGACTTGCCCTGTACTACTTGTTCCTTGCTCAAGCTATGTCTCTTCATGCATGGTTCCCTTTTTATAGTGCCTGGAGCCTGACAGCCTAGAAGTGCTCCTCCCCCTTTCTGTCTCAATGCACCTATCAAAAACCCACTCCTCCACTCCCCTGTTTGGTTGCTGGGAACCCTGTTCAAGTAAACAGAATTTACATCAGTGGGTGCTCACTGCTCCTCCCTTCTGACCCCAGTTAAACTGCCCTCCCACAAATTACCTATTGGTCCCACCAGACATCACACACCACCAGCTTATCTTGCAGTAGGGTAGACTACTTACAAACTCTTCCTTTCTGAAAGCCCTACATCATATGCACTGGCTGCCACAAAAACCCTCCCATGTGATCTACAGTATGTTAAAGAGATTGTATGAGTCTCAGATGATATATCTGAGGGCAGGAGTATGCAGCCATTATGGCTCCACATGGCAGACAACAAGATTTAGTTCAAGATCTGCGCTCTCTGTTTTAAGCATGTGTTTGGCCAGCACATGTTATTCCTTCCATGGTAATCTTGTTTTGTTTTTCTTGTTGGCGGTTGGAGTGGGAGGGAAGGGAACATTGGTGAGGTTGTCAGTATGCAGTACAGTGCAGACAGATTAGAGATAAAGGCTTGTTTAGAATTATAAAATGGGCTTGTATTTTCAAGGACTGCAGTTGGCTAAAAGGGTTTTTTACCCATGGGGAAATCCTGCAATAACTCACAGATAAAGATCCAGCATTCTAAAAAGCCTGATAACCAAAACTAAATGAAAAGTAAAATTCCTGCCTCTCAAAATTGTTGAGAACCACACCACCATCTTAGTGCTGAACAACTGGAAAATGAATGAGAATTCCTAGTGCAACCCTCAGTGTATAAAGTAAAATAAGTTCATGAAACACTCCTGAAACCCATATCAGAGTCAAAACAGTGTTTCTGAACTCATTCTCCATGACTGCTTGCACCCGCCTCACCTGTCAATTTTTTTAAACTCTTGGCTTGTCTCTGTTCCCATGTTTCACATAACATCATCTGCTGCCAAGTCTACACTGTATGGTTCTTCATGACATTAACTGGTCCAATGTCCTCCATAAAAAAACACTGCCTTCCTGATCAGAACCAGTAAAAGAAAAAAAAACTACCAGCGCAAAGCATTACTTTCCACCACAGTAGCAAAACTCACCCAAGAAGTAGATCCTGAGGTACAGTAGCCTATCAGCAGTTGCACCACTCTTTCTCAACAAGCCATGAGAAGTTCCCATCAGGACTTCCACTTCACTGTATCAGAAACCCTGATTACTACATAGCCGCTCAGAACTCCACTACATTGTCTGTTCAAAAATTCAGCCATAATCTGCCTAGCAACAAGGGACTCTATAATAGTGAGGAAGCACAATCAATAAAAAAGTAAAAAAAAATTGCTAACTTAAAAAAAAAACATTTTATTAGAAGATATTGTGTAATCATAAGAATCCACTCCAGGTTGTGGGTTACGTAAGCAATAAGACATGGCTTGGTATTGGTAATACTGAGATACCAACACACCCAGGGGAGTAGTGAGGCACAAGATACATGCACACCCAGAGGCGTAGTGAGGCACAAGTCTGCAGGTCGAGTGCCTCATTATGCCCCAGGTTTGCAAGAATCTCAGTACTACCAATACCTAGCCAAGTCTTATTGTGCTTATAAAATATGGTTTTAATGTTAAAAATAGGTATGGCTATTATAATAAATATTTTAACATTAATTAGATTGTAATTTATATGTGTTTTTAGCTAAAGTAGTTTCTCCACCTAATGGGACTACATTTAAGTTACTGCTTTGCTTTATGTCATTTGACCTAACTGACTTTCTGTTCTTGTATTTTTATAGTCTTTCTGCCCCCCTCCCACCAATGACTTCATTTTGTTTGACATGTACTGCAAGTTAGAGAGAACCTGAAATAAAACAGACCGTTGAGATAGTGACTTACTGCTCTAGGTAACATTATAGGTGACATTTTTCAACCCTTTTTCAGCAGCTCAGCACATCTGGCTAACACTGATCACAAGTTGTAGGAATGGTGTGTGTTTCAGCGCAAAACTGAAATGTCAACAGCAGGCAGATTTTGAAATTATAACATACAAAGAAATGCTGGTACACAATCCCGCCCATAAACATACTAGCACACCATTGATTACACATTCAGTTCATCACAATGAAATGGAAAACTGAGCATCCTAACACATATTGTGGTGTTCACTGCTGCACAACCACTCCCCGTCTGCACCACACCTGCCAAAGTTGTAACCACTAGCAGTGGTAACACACAGAAAGGTCTCTGGTGAGAGAGAGAGTGCAACTGTTAAGACACACACTAAGATAGTGCTGTGGCCAGAGCTGGATGACCAAATGGAAAGTAATATATGGTGTGCCACTATGTTAGCAGGCAGGGTTGTGGACCAGCATTTCTTTTCACATGTTATGATTTGAAAACCTGCCTGCTGTTGATGCTTATATAGCAGTGTTTACTGTTAGAATTTGTTAAACATTACATTTTGGGGTAAAAAAGAAGATTAAAAGCAGACATCAGAATAGGTTTTGTGTGCAATATGTAGGGGTGGGAGTGTATTGTTCAGCAAGGGGCTGAACAGAGCAGCTGGGTTTATAGAGATACTAGTTGGAGGTGGCATCATAGTGTGGGAAACATGTCTGCTAAGCATTTTTTTTTATAATCTATGACTGTGTATTGATTTGTGATGAGGCTAAATACCAGGATGACTGTGGGTAGAACTGCATTCACACATTGCAGGTAACTAGTTCTAGCCAATCAGGATTTGAGGATTTCGGTGCCCATTTTATAAGGTAGGATTTACCCACTTCTGGTGTAGTTTACTCACTTATCCTCATGTCCAAACCACACAAGACGTGGGTAAATCCCATCATAACCCACACTCTGTTATGGATAATTGCTTAAATGCACACTACTGTTATCAGATTTAAAAGTTTATTCACGTTGTAAAAGGATTTAATAATAAGTTATTCATGTTGAAAAGGTAATATGTCATTGAGTCAGAGGGTCATTATAAATGGGCTCCAGTGACAGAAATTCAGTGTTTGGTGAATAGAGTAGTGCTTGTGTAGACTGGAGTTTACTTTGGCCTTTCGCTTTTCCCAACCTTGGATGATAAGCTGGGTAGCATGTAGAGAATACAGAGTCTAGCACCACGAATGGGCAGAGTGCCAGAGGAGAGGAGGATGGAGGGTGTTTTGAAACATGCTAAGTGAGGACTGCAGGGAGAGGCTGGATTTTATTAAGGATGTGGGAGGAGCTATTCCTCCACATTGAACTTCAGGCTTTAGCCCTCCCAAAATACAGGTTACAAAATACAGTACAATACAATACAATACAATGCAATAAAATGAAATACAAAATTAAGAATAAGCCTACATAAATAATACATACAACTATATCAATACAAAGGTAAACAAAGCAACTAAAGTGTCAATACAGAACAACAGGGGGTGATGCATAATAAAGAGATGAAGCTATCAGGATCTCAGTAAGATGCATATGTTTATCTCTAGCACTGCCCAATGCTTCTAAACTTTGAGCTTGCATAAAATTATTTTTCCGGGGTATACAACACAGTTAGCTGTAAGCTAGATAGCCTCCTTGTAATTTTTTATAAACTGGAATGTAATACTTCCTGTTGTGGATTTGGCAGTCTTTTTTGTTTCACCACTAAGATTGCTGCTCTGGCCCTGCACATAGAGAACAGTTCTTTGTTTAGCTTGTATGATGTATATATTTTTAGTTTTAGAGCTGATTATAGAGCAGGATCATGCAGTACTGAGAGGTTGGATTGTGTCACTATTTATGTCTGGCAAACTCCTTCTTCCAGTCAAGATGAGTTGATTTGGAAGACAGTCATCTAGGAGTTGGAGAACAGGTAGGTAACCATGAGACCTAAACTGCAATACAGCCAGACACTTCTAACTGTATTTCCCTGAACCAGTTATTCCTCTGCCCTGTGCTTATGTCCATCCCTGCTATAAAACTAGGTAGATGCAGCACACCACTTAAAATGAAATGTTACACCTCAGTTGTATTATTCTAGGTAAATAAATTGTGACACTATGTTGCATTGGAAGAGGAATAGCAAGTAGAAAGAGGGAGGTAATATTGTCCCTCTGTAGGTCACTGGTGAGGCTCCACCTCAAGTACTGTGTACAGTTCTGTAGGACCCATCTCAGAAAGGACATAGACCAGGTGGAGACAGTGTAGAGAAGAGCTACCAAAATGGTCCATGGCATGCATAACAAAAACTGTGAGGAAAGGCTCGGGGGAGCAAAATATGTACTCAGTGGAGGAAAGAAGGGATGGGGGACATGATAGAGACATTCAAATATGTCAGAGGGATAAAGAAGGTAGGGACAACCAGCTTTCTGCAGAAAAGAATGAGCACTAGGACTAGGGGTCATGACATGAGGCTGGAAGGGGGAGAGACTCAAAAGCAATGTGAGGAAGTACTTCTTCATAGAAATGGTGGTTAAACCCTGGAACAGGCTACCAGAGGATGTGGTGGGGGCAGACACCGTGGAGGGTTTCAAGCATGCATGGGATAAACACAAAGGACTAGTTAGACTATGACAGAGGGGAATTAAGGACAAAGGTGTGGCAGAATCAGTAGTAAAGAAGTAAGAATTAAACTAAAAAAACAAGGCAGACTAGATGGACCAAGGGTCCTTTTCGGCTGACAACTACTATGTAACTATGTAAACTGAAAACCTAAAGTAAAGTTTAAAAAATCATCACAGTTGATATTTGCTATCTGTAGCAGAAGTACCATTCAAGAAGACCAGGTACAAGGACTTTAAACAGCAACTGAAAGACAGCAAGTGGTGTGACAATGTCATTGGGGCAACCAGAGACCAAGAGCCTGGAGATGATGCACCACTACCACCATTGCCCAGAATGAAATGTGTAAGAGCTCCCTGTGCTAGGTGACTAAAACAAGAGTAAAGGCAGAGCAAGGGCTATCAACTCAGGCCAGAACCAGGAGTCAATGAAGGATAATGTATCACTATTCAAGACTGGGGCCTGTTAATTGGGAGGTGAGTATGTTACGTAATAGGCACATGGGCCGGTCAGCTAAATATTTTTACTTCTACAATACTATATATTACTCATTAAGCACCCATTTCACATAAAATTAACCCAATGTCCTAGAATATCTGGCATTTTTTTTTACTGAATTAAAAAAAATATATATAAAGAGAACATGTAGACCAAGGACTATACTGTATATAGAATGTCTCTGCTTACACAGGGCTTTATGCCACCAAAAGGCATGGTTAGGTGAGTTCTTCTAAACTATAAAATACAAAGAGAAATCTGTCAAAAATGCAAGTGAAAAACACACCTGAGGCAAGGAAAGAAAGCATCAAAAAGTATTATAGCCTGGATGCCCTTAAGTACTTCCTGGAGTTGTGAGAGGATTTGGATGCACCATCAGACCTTTATCTCTTTAGCAAACTGGTTTTGGAGAGCAGCATGTTCCTTTTCAAGGGTATAGCAATGAGCAATACTGTGGCACCCAGCTATGCCAACTTGTACGTTAGTCATTGGAAACTAGAGTTGTTGTATAGCAACACCACAAATTCATTCTTTTCTTGTCTGGATTTGTGGTGATGCTATATAGACAACATCCTTATTATTTGGAAAGGCACAGTGTCACAGTTCCAACAAGTTATGGTTTGGTTGGAAGGTGCAAATCTCAACCTTAAATTTGAAGCCACAGTAATAACCGACAGATTGTTTTCCTTGATTTACTTATATGTAAGTCTGAGGATTGAAATGTGTATACTACATTGTATACAAACAGCACAGACAGAAATATCTTACTGTTGGCATCCATCTGCCACCCAGTTTATGTGTCTTGCAACACACCAAGGGGGCATATGATAAGGACCCTTAGAAACTATACAACCAGGGCAAAATTTGAGAATAAAGATTGAATCAGGTAACACAGTTTAGAGAGTGGGGTTATTGTTCTATAATGATTATGAAGGCAGTTGAGGCAGTGGAAAGAATACCCAGAATGAATATACTTGTACTGAGACAGAGTGCTAATACAACAGGAAGTGATGCATGTGTTTTTGTTACAATGCATAGTGCAAGAGCTAACTAGGTGACGGATGTCATCTCCCAAAATTGGTGCATTTTAAGTATGAAGAAAAATCTCAAACATCTAGTGGGGAATGAAATATAGATGGTTTATAGGTGTCCACATACAGTAAGAAATACAGTAGTCATTAGTTTCCTCCCAGTTCAAAAATCTTCTGTTGGTCACCCCACCTCCAAAAGTATTACATTGTTACGGGTGGTGTAAATAGCACCCTTATGTAAGCAGTACTAACTCCCTTAGGGGTCCTGAGGGAAAAGCGTACATAATTAAGGACTTTATGTCCTGTGATACCATAGGGGTAGTGTACCTTTTGGTATGTAGTTGTACAGCTTTTTATATGGGTTGCACCACTCAGCAGTTCAAAGCGTGTGTGGGCAAATGCATTAGAACTATTCAGCAAGGGAATGATTCATATACAATTGTACAGCATGTAAAAGTGTCAGAGGTGGTACTCATAATGTAACTTCACAACTATTGAAAACGTTTCCTTGAATCCAAGAGGTGGTGACTTAGACAAAGTAATAGTTCACAGAGAGACCCTCTGGATTTTTAGGTTAGGTGCTAGAGAAGGTAGAAGACTCAATGACAATATCGACTTGGCTTCATTCTTGGATTGGTTTATGTGTTTATGTCTGGTTTCATGAATTTCATTTGATATTTTCTATTATATGCATATCTGCCAATTATTTTTAAACCATTTCAGACTCAAATGTTTACTGCTGACATATTTTAAAATATATGATGGAGGAGTATTTATATAATTTTCGCTGATATTCCCCATGTGTATAGCAGTCAGTTTGCTAAATATGATGACAGCTGTATTTGTTCTTGTCTGATAGAGTCTGGATAGAGGTGTTATCATTTTTATGCAATGGAGAAAGCAGATGTAAAAGTTTACTGCTCATCATGTTTCTAATGCATATTCATTTTCTATATCCTAGAAGGTGACTGTTGATCTATAAGGTCAATTGCCGAGGTCATGGACTATTGACTGATTTTTATGACCTCCAGAAAAGCACTTTAATATTGTAATGTATTCGGTATAATATGTATAAAACCATTTTTATCCCTAGCAGTTCCTCTGCCCCTAGTCTGCATTTAACAACTAAAGTTTTGTTCTTGGTCATATCTGAACCATGAATTTAACTAACTAAATGCATTTTATGCATTACGCATTTCTATCTGACTTGCATTTTATATGGTTTGCACTTTACCTTTAACACCTTGCCTTTAAAGGTGGCCTCTTGTCATGCACAGTGCTACTCGGGTTGCACTATCTCTGATGAAGCCCTGTAGCCAATAGGGTGAAATGTCAATGTGATGTAGCACGTCCGCAGTAAGCACATAGATTGTGCATTTTCACTGTGAGTAAAACTTTTACTTGTCACTGTTGGACACTGAAGTTTAAAAAATACCACAGATACCTAAAGCTAGAATACTTTTGGTGTTTTCTCTTTTTGCCTCAGGTGCATTTTTCACTTGCTTTTTTTATTTAGTAGCATATATATATATATATATATATATATATATATATATATATATATACACACTGTAGCATATCCCAGTGCCCCTCCCTCTCCATGAGTTTAAAGACCGTTTCCAAAGAGAAATCTGCTCACAGAGTCCTTTTGAAATCACAAAATAAGTCATTTTAAGAATACCATTAACACCAAGGGTCCCAAGTTTATTGGACATGCTAAGTGCACAATGCAGTAAGCAGAGGTTCTCAGTTTCAAGGAAATTGAAACTGTCAGGAAGCTTAGTTAAACCTCCTGGCAAAGGAGTACTCTCAAGGGTGGAAACCAATTACAAAAGGCTTTATTCAGTTCCAAGTCACAGAGAATAGGATAGCAACACAAGATGGCTGGTTTCCAGATATTACAAAGCCCTATAATATTTGTGAGCCACAACAAGCAGTTCTAAAACACAAATTCTTATAGTTGCATCAGTAGATACAAATCATGTATTGTATAAGCACTGGTGTTTTCTCATGCCTCACCTTGTGACACATATGTAGTGATGGACCATTAGATTTTGTTCTACTGACAAGCTTATAGCAACTTGAATGAGCTATAGTGTTTGGCAACATCTGGAGACTAACCATCCTGTGTTGCTTGTGTGATGTCTATGGATATGGAAAGCTACACCTACTAAGGTAAGCACCAGTAGTGTATTTTGAAATTGGTATCCAGCCTTGATGGAGCTGTTTTGCCTGGAGGTTTACTTCAAAATCTTGACAGTTTCATTTCTAGAATACTCAGCCATGACTGTGTTAATTTTGTGTAGCTTAAAAGTTTTGAAATCAGGTCCTCAGTGTAATGTCAGCAGACATGCATTGTTAAAAAAGTGTTATAATAATATCAGACCAGACTAAAAAGATTCCAGTAGCATAACTGCAAACATAAAGAATAATGTATGGTCATCGATCATTAACCATCAAGAGGTTGCCAGGACAACCGTGTAAATCTTGAGAGTGAAACTTGAGAAGTTTACATCATCATGGCAACCTCGAGATGGCTTAAAAAACTGGTTGACGATTGTTGTACCATACATTACATTTTATAGTGTATGGTACCAATAACATTTAAAAAAATAACAAAACAGGTCCTTACTGAAGTTCTTTCAGTCACTGCCGCTCTGCTCCGGGTCATGCTCTCACCACCATGGGCCGTTTCAAGGCCATCGGATCAAGATGTGTGCATGCGATGACTGTTCCCAGTTGTTAACCCATCGATGTGACATACCATCAGTGGGGTAACATTGTGATGTCACATCAATGGTAAAACATTGTTATAAAAATGTAGAGTTCTACATATAATAACGTTCTATCATATGTTATAACTAAATAGATTTCTTTTTTTATTACATATTATTTAATATTTTGTTTTCAGTATCTAGCTCTCTATTTATCACACAAAAACTTCATTAATGCATTAGCTATGGTTCCAGTGACAAATGGGAAATGTGGTGTTAGGGTTTCAAACCATAACACCCCCCCCCACCCTGCATGCACCAACAGGCATCTGGGGGGGGTGCCGTTCTGTTGTCAGCCCTAATGCTCACACTATTGCATGAGTAAATAAGCTGAGATGGGTGCAGCATAGGAGAATGGGGTGAGTGTTAGGGCTGACAACTCCAAGGCACATCCCTGATGCTTGTTGGTGGATGCAGAGTGCAGGTGTGGTGTTAGAGTTAAAACCCCTAACACCATATTTCCCAGCTTTATCACTGGAACCCTAACTGATGCATTAATGATGTTTTTGCAATGTATTTCTTTACTCTTTGAGAAAGTATAATCATAACCTTTTTTGATTGTGGGAGTGTAGGGCCCATCCATTCATAATTTTAGAGAGATTGTAATTATATCCTTATTTCTCCTGTGGGAGCCCTGCATTCCCATCAGTCCATAATGGTATCTGAATTTACATGTGGGAGCCCTGCGGTCCCATCCATGCATAATTTTTGAGATAATATAGTGATATCCTTATTTGTCTGTGGGCCCTGCCCACCCATCCCATAATGTCCAGTGCCAAAAAACACCTCACATGGCATGTTATCCTATAGAAAACAAAGCAAAATTCAAAACCTGTGTAACTGCACACCAAATTAATATATTTTCACAAAACCAGCAAAAGGCACATCGGTGGCACAAGCCCTTTGTACTCTGAATATTTCAGGCCAAATGTGCAAACCCCATTTCTTCACAACATAATGACAAAAAACAACTCTGTAAACCTCACATTATAATGTTATTCTATGGGAAATAAAGCGATATTTAAACCCCCAAAACTCCAAAGCAAAGTAATATAGTATCACCAAACCAGCAAATGGCACAACTGTGGGGCACCCTTTCTACCCTGAAAATTTCAGACCAGGATCAATAATCATTTGTGAACTGTGGCATGACAAAAAACAGCTATCTTAAAATTCTTTTTTTCTCAAATTGTGAAAAATAATCCTTTTCCATGGTTGTTTTTTTGCAGTTTGCAGAAAAAGAAAATCCTTTTTCGCAAATTGTGAAAAAGGTTCCTGTTTTATGTTTTTTTCCCAGCAGTTTGCAAAAAAGGATTTCCATACTTAAAAAAAAAAAATTCTAAGTAACTTATTAACAAACTAAACCCAGAATATGATTGTATTGGTCCCAATTAGGTAAAAATAACTGTTGTTGTCTAGTAAACCTGCGTATTTTTTAAGTTAATTCAATTTTGCTGTCACCGCTGACTGAAAACAAGATGGCAGCAGCATGGAAAAAAATTCAGCATTTGCAGCACAGGATTCAGTGTTTGTGAAAAAAGAATTTGCATTTTGCAATAAAGAATCCTTTTTTTGAGCTGCACATCTAACTGGTCCGATAGGAAACAATGGGAAACTTGGAAATTTATTAACTTTGAAATGGATTAACATTTTTTCACCAAATTTTTAAAAGGCACATCTGTGACTTAAGACCTTTGTGCCCTAAAATTTTCAGACCACAATTCCATGCTGTTTTTGTGCAGCTGCATGACAAAGAATTTGACCAAACATGGTAATTTTCACATTTTTGGGCACTCCATATCTCCATACCCACACATCCGACCAGGACAAAACTTGCCACATTATGAGATCTTTGGTCCCTGATGGTGCATGCAAAACTTCATGTGATTCGCTTGAATGGTTGCAAAGGTATTAAAGTGCAACATTTTGAGTTTAGCATAGAAGTAAAGACTGAACCCTAACTATAGGGGTGCCACCGCACCTCTATAAAATATATTATAGGGGTGCAGTAGCACCCCTATATTTAAGATTTAGCAGGGGTTTCTTTGTTAAACCTCAACTTTTGCACTTTAATAGTTTCACAAGCATTCAATGGATTTGCACAAAAGTTTGCATGCATAGTCTCGTGGGGGTAGATCTCTTGATTTGACAAGTTGTGTTTAGGTCAGCTGTGTGGATTCTGAGATCTGGATAGAGAAAAAACTTTAAAAATCTATGACTTTTACTGTTTTTGTCTCAGACTGGAATTTTGTTTTGCAATTTCAGGGTGTAATAGGCTTGCCCTACAGATGTGCCTTTAACTGGTTTGATGACAAAAATATTAATCCATTTCAAAGTTATTACATTTTAAAATGTGTTCTGAGCATGCTCAGTAGTCATTTGGATAGAGGTCTGAAACAAAAAAAAGAATTTGGTCTGAATGAGAAAGGATCATTTTGTCATTTGGAGCCAATCCTTTTTTGTGACTGACAATTCCTTTTTTGTTTGCTGCCATCTTGTTCTCTGTTTTTTTTTTATTTCAAAACCTCCCAAAATGGCATCCTGCAGCGAGACCAAAACATGTATCTTGCTCTTTGGGACTCTGTTACCTAGATTCTGTACTTTACTGTTTGACAAATGACCCCGAAATGTCTTTATTTTAACATTTTAAATTCTTTTTGTCACTCTCTTCTGCTTTTTTCATTTGAACTTTTTTCTCAAGAACATAAGAAAGTGCCAGCAGAAGGGGACTGTATGATCCATCTAGCCTGCCCTTATGGGCTACCTCCCCCTCCCCGTCTTTTGTCCTTCCTAAGTTTTTGCAGTGGCTGTCCATGCTAGCTTGAACTCTCTCACTGTCTTTGCAGCCACAACATCTGGGGCAGACTGTTCCAAGGCTCCACCACCCTTTCAGTGAAGAAAAACTTCCTGATGTTGGTTTTGAATCTACGTCCCTGTAGGCGCATGCTGTGACCCCTTGTTCATGTAGACGAGCTTTCTCTGAAAAGGTCCTGAGTTTGTACTGAGTTAATTCCTTTGAGGTATTAGAATGTCTTAACCATATCCCCCTGTCCCTCCTCCTTTCCAGTGAGTACATCTTGAGATGCTTGAGTCTTGACTTTTAGGGTTCTTGATGAAGTCCATGAATCATCTTCATAGCTCTCCTGTGAATGATCTACTGATGATATCTGTCTTTCTTGAGGTGTGGTCTCCAGAAGAGGATGTAATACTTTAGGTGTGGCCTCACCAAGCACCAGTACAGAGGGATTATCACCTCACTTTTTCTACTGTTGATACCCATACCTATGCATGATGCTGTTAGCTTTCTGTGCCATTTCACATTGCCTGGTTGTCTTTAAATCATTAGATATGAGTACTCCTAGATCTTTCTCAACATTGGTTTCCATCAGTTGTTCCCCTCCTACAGTATATTTCCTGTCCGGGTTCTTTCTTCCCAGGTACATAACTTGACACTTCTTGATGTTGAATTTCAACTGCCATGGTTTTGACCATTCTTCCAGCTATTTTAGATCAGAGTTCATTCCTGGGGTCCCCTCTTGCATGTCTACTCTGTTACAGACTGTGGTGTCATCTGTGAACAGGCATGCCTTTCCCTTCAATCCTTCAGCGATGCAACTGCTGAATATGTTAAGTAGAACTGGCCACAGTACTGATCCCTGGGGGACATTGCTAGTTACCCCACTTTGCTCTGACAGAGTGCTGTTTACCGTGACCATCTGGGTTCCCCCCAAGCCAGTTCCTAATCCAGCTGACTATTGTATGCCCCATTCCAGTGTGTTCCAACTTGTGTATTAATCTCTTATGTGGAATGGAGTCAAACACCTTTCTGAAGTCCAGATACACTATATCTACTGCTCAACCCTGGTCCACCATTCTGGTCACCCATTCAAAGAAATCAATCATGTTTGTCTGGCATGATCTCCATGTTGAGAAACCATGCTGCCTTTAGTCCAATTTTCCATTTGCTTCCATATATTGCACTATTCTTTCCTTCAGTAATGTTTTCATGATTTTCCCCATGACTGTGGTAAGGCTGACTGGACGGTAGTTACCAGCATCTTCCCTGCTCCCACTTTTGTGCAGGGGTACCGCTGTGATTTTTTCTAGTGATCCGTGACTCTGCCACTCTCCAGGTACTAATTGAAGAGTACTGCTAATTGGGAGGCAAGTTCCTCTGTGAGTTCCTTCAGTATTCTTGGGTGTATACTGTCAGGTCTCATTGCTTTGATGGTTTTTAATGTTTTCAGTTCTTTTAGAACCCTTTATTTTGTGAAGGGATTTGTGTTAGCTTCACTGGTGTGGTGTCATTCATTTCCTAGTACCAGCTCACTACCCTGTTCCTCTTGTGTGAAGACTGGCCAGAAGTATTCGTTCAGAACCTCTGCCTTTTCTTTGTCAGTCTCCATGTTCTGCCTCTATCTGGTTCTCAACTGAATGATGCTCCCTTTGCTTTTTGTTTTCTCCAGTACATATCTGTAAAAGGTCTTGTCCCCCTTTAACCCATTCAGCAATTATTTCCTCTGTTCACACTTTGGTTATCCTAATCACATTCCCTGCTTCCTTGAGCCTTGCCCTGTATTCCTTCATGTTGCTGTCCCTCTTTGTCTTTTTGTACTTCTTGAAAGCTTTTTTTCTTCTTCATACTGAAAGCAACTGTCTTAGAAAACCAAAGAGGGTTTCATCTCCTCTTAGTTTTACTGATCCATTTGGTGCATTCTGCTGTGGCCAGAGTTATTGCATCCTTTATGGCCTTCCAGCTTTCCTTCACATCATCCCCTGCAACATCTTTGAGATTTTTTTTTGTTTAAAGAAAAAAGGATCTCATGTGATGAAAAAGAATTCAGACTTAGAAACTTAGGAACACAGTCTGTCCCCATAATAATTATTTCCCTGGTGTCTAGTGGCACCCCCCCCACCCACACACACATCCTCTGATAGCAGTCTAGCAGTCTCTGTAATAATGATATCCCTGGTGACATGTGGCATTCCCTCCACCACCTTCCAATTATAGTCTCCATAATAAAAAGTGTTTCCCTGGTGTCTACTGGCACCCCACCCTCTGAGTGCAGTCCCCATTATAATTAATCAAAAACGGAATCCTGTCCCCCACATTTCTGTCTTGCAGTCTTGAATAAGTAAGCCAAGGTGACAACATGATTAGCACTTGGTACGTGCTGGCAGTTTATACCTCTCTCAGAACATCCCTATTCATGCCCCTATTATTAACCCCTCTCACCTCCTCATAGCCATAATAGAGGCTGCCTTTTCAAATAAAAATTTAAGTAAACATGAACTGATCAGCCAACCCAGAGACATGCAGACTTGGTGATCTGCCAAAGGCAACACAGTCCCTCTGTCTCTGTCTCATTCAGTTGCAGACCAGGTGCATTTTGTGCTAACTGGTGTTAAAAACCTGCATTGAAAATGTCATTTATGAACTCTGTACAAATGAAAATGGGTTCAAGATAAGATGGCATGAAGAAACGGGCAACTGTGAGAACACAAATTCAAGCACTCAAGGAGGAAACTGAGGTAAGCCTCTGTGAGTTTCCCCATTACACAGGGAAATTATTTCTGTATTTAGTGCAAATTCTTATCTTTTGGCTAGCTGCTTTGTCTGTAAAACTCCAGGTGGTGTATTGGAGCAACCTGCAATCTGTCTGCTGTGCTGGAGCCAAGGATAGAGTCAAATGGGCTATAGAGGCATTGAGTAACTGCACAGACATGTGAGCATTTGAGAGGCAACACTGAAAAATGCCTCCTCAAATGTTTGTGTTGTTCATGAATTCCTTTCATTTTTTGTCTGTGTTCCACTGTCACTTTAGCATAATAGTATTGACCAGGCTGATGGGGAGCAGGACTTTGTCCTAGTGCTTGATCAAGAGGGAGACTGGGAAGCAGCAGCTCACACTGTTGAGAGGGAGAGATGCACTGTCAAAAGGGAGTGATGTGGCTAGCATCCACTCAAACATTCAAGAGGTGCTGTGCCAGAAAATACTCTTGGATGCTCAAGGTGTGCTGCCAACCTCAGACCATGAAAATGAGTGACATAAAAAAAAATTGGACTTACGATCCTACTCAAGTCTGAAGGCTGGTTGAAGGGTGGTCTCCCACCCAATCCAGAGTGATTTGGCAACTCTGAGTTTTGTGAAGCAGCAGATGCTATTTCCATGTTGGCTGAATGAAAAGTTAAAGCCTCAAAGTGATGGATTTGTCACCTATAGATCAAGAGCTGCCAACCTCAGAACATCAAAATGAGCAACAAAAAAAATGGAATGTCAGTCTCACTCATGTCCAAAGGCTGGGTGCAACATGATCCCGCTCTCTCTCTCTCTCTCTTCAGAGTGATTGAAAAACAAAATTGGACTGATTTTTTTTAATGTGTTTCACAGAGAAGGTGCCGTGAGTCTCTTTACCCCAAGTGAGATGGCTTAAAGCCAAAATGTAGTGTTCCTCAGAGAGTAAGGGATGGCAGTGGGTCTGCAGATCCTATTCCAGTCCACAGAGGACCGTATAAATACAGAAATGGTGATGGTGGTAATGTAGATCATTTTCAGTTTCTCCATGTAATGATCCACTCATGTCCAATGGCTAGTTGCAGCCACAATTCATTCATTTTGTGTTTTAGCTAATTCACGGTGAAGGGGAGGGAGAGGACAGAAGTGAACCGCAACTACGAGTGCCAGAGTGCAAATAGTAATTTTCAATGGGAACCTTGCTTATCCAAAACTCTGTTTATCTGAAAGTTTTTTATGTCCCCCATGACTTTTGGATAAATGGGACTTTACTGTATTTTCCTGGTGTCTAGTGGCACCATCGCCCTCTGATTGCAGCTCTGTAATAATGAAGTATTTCCCTGGTGTATAGTGGCACCCCCTCACCCTGCAATTGCCATCCCCCTTCTTATTTTATGTTTCCCTGGTGTCTAATGGCACCCCACCCTCCTATGTCCCTCACCAACTGAAATAAAGAAAACAGTCCCTCAATGTCTTTTTTTACCTGCAAAAAAGGAAACTGTCCCTCGCCGATCAACCCCCAACCCCAAACTCCCACTCAGCACCCATTACCCCACACCCCCCAGACCTCCCCACACACCCTTACTCACATGAATTGTACCAGGGTGAAAATCCACTGTGCTATGGGAGACACATCTTACTGCTGGAACTGCTGACTGTAATATGAGAAAGTAAGGTAAGTGTCGTTCAATGTATTTCAAAGAGGTTTTCAATATTGGTGCATAACTTTGCCATTTATTCATATGATGATGCCAGATTTTCAACATATGCTTTTTTGAAAACCCCAGCTCATGAACAATGCCAGTGGAATTTCACAAATCCTGCCTGGAAGGCAATTTCACGGACACTGAGAGAAATCAAATTTTGAGCAAGATTTCAAAATGTTTGCTGCCCTGGTTTGTGAGGTGGGGCCATAAGAAAGCTATGTTGAAAATGTGGGGTCAAAATATGTTAAAATGGCATCTATTCAAATTTGCCTATGCTCCCTTTTCAATATAGCCATTTATTTACACCACCTCATGAATGTGACAGTTATCGTTTTTAAAATCTGGGCCAAAATGTATTTTTGTGCCTTGAGCAAGTGGTGAAAAGCAGGATCAACATAACTGAAAGTACAAGGTACATAGTTTACATCACAAAAGGGAGTTATGTTTGTCGATTGAATCAGTGAATCAAATTAAGCAAGCTGTATTCAACAAATCAGGCAAAATTATATACAGATTATACATCTTACTTAAGTAATGCAATTAACAAATGTTAGAAGCAGAGCTAAGGGTGGTGGATGCAGTTGCTTGAATGGTCAGAAGAGAGGATGGGGTCAAGAGATCAGTAGGAGTCCACAGCTCTCATGGAAGTGGCTAGAGAGTTCCAGAGGCTAGTGACTCTGAAGGAGAAGTAAGCCTGGCCTAGCAAGGTCCTCCTATGAAGGAGCATCAAAGAATTATGCTCTATACCTTGCATGGGGTAGCTGACATCTAAAGGGCACAGCACGGTCTGGGTCCCTTGGGATAACAGTCCCAGCAAGGCTTTCTTGACAGTGACCAAGGTACAATATTGTAATGGGGAGTCAAGATTCAGTGAGCCTAGGTTACTGTATGGTGAGCATGTGTGAGTATCTTGCCTCAGGCTGAGTACAAAAGGACAGGCTCTGTTCAACAAGCCTTGGACCCTGGCCAGTACCTTACCACAAGTAGCACTGTAGACCACAAGGCCATAATCAATAGGACTGAGGATGTAGCATCTAACTAGTATTTGCTTTACCTCGGGAAGGAAGGAAGGAAGGAAGGCATTCCTGTGTCTCTGGAATTGGCTGCCTTAGTAATTGCATCCATGTGTGCTGCATAGGTTAGTCCAGAATCTAAGCTTAGCCCCAAATATTTAAAAGAGCACACTTGATCGATAGGGGCTCCTAGGGTGGAGAGTATGTCTAACGAAGTGGGGGTATGTGTATGGGATTTACTTCAAGTAGTGAAGAGCATAGATTTAATTTTTTTATATGGAGGACAAGGAGATAGGCAGTGAACCAGTCTTGGATTGCCTAGAAAGAGGTTTGAATATTGGACTGAAGTTTGGTTATGTCAGTGTTAGTTGAGGTGATAATGGCATCGTCCACATACAGGAGGAGCTTGCAGGAAGGGAAAGCTCCTGGAAGGCCATTGATAAAGGGACTGAATAGAAGAGGTCCAATGATTGATCCATGTGGGACACCCACAGTTTCTAAGTAATGGTCTCAGAGGGACTCACAGCATTTTATTGCTTGCATTATGCCCACTAAGTAGCTCTTTATCCATTGGGTGGCTTCAGCTGAGAGACCTAACCTAGTTAAGTTTTGGCAGATACGATTAAACTATCTGAAAAAGTTTGGATGGATGGGAGTGCAGGGCCCAGAGGACCCTGTGATCTGACAGGTAAATAAGAATATTATTATACTATCTCATAATGTAAGGAAATTCTTTGCAAAAAAAAACTCCGTTAATGCAACATTTTGGATTCAGGCTAAAGTGACAAAAGTAGTGAAATGTGGCTTTAGGGTTTCCAACCCTAAAACCCCACCCCACCCATAAAACAAATCAGGGGTGCAGTCTTTCATGGCATTGCCAACCCTAAAACTCACCCCATTTCATGCACTTCACCAACATACACACCCAGTGTATTGAGCTTTAGGTTTAACAACACCAAGGAAGATGGTAGCTCTGACTTGTTTTATAGGTGGGAGTGGGGTTTTAGGGTTGTAAACTCTAAAGCTACATTTCCCTTCTTCTGGTGCTTTAACTTGAACCCTAAATGTTGCATTATTTGAGTTTTTTGCAAAAATATCTTTATCTATATCTACAGTATATCTATATCTATATTTATATCTATTTCTGTACTATACTGTCATGGTTGTGCCAGTATACATAGGGGTGAGTAAGGTTCAATGTTCCACCCAAATTTTGCACCTTAATACTTTGGTGGAATTGAACAGAATAGCCCAAAGTTTGGCATCGGTGGTCTGGCTGGTAATTCTGAAGATGTGAAAAGTTTTGTGACACCATCTTGTACAGTTTCTGAGATATGGAACACCAATTTTTGGAGAAGTGCTTTTTTTTATATGTAATACATTTTTTTTGCTCTCATCTACAGCTTAGATGGTATGGCATTTTTTCACAAACCCTTCAGCACAGAAGTATTCTGTGCCGAGGCAATGCCTTTTGAATTGTTTTTGAAAAAATATTAAACTGTACCAGAGTTAAGTTTTTTTTTTCTGCACCTGCTTCATAGGGTTTTTGGATAATCATCTGATATGAACTGAAAATGTTTTTGTTTGTGAGAGCATTTATTTATTTATTTTATTTATTGAATTTTTTGTTGACCCGGTAAGCCCACTGGACCTAGAAGTACCTTTTTCTAGGACGACCGGTGGGAGGGGGGATACAGATGGTAAGCAACCGAAATTGAACCAGGTTAAACTGTTGGTGGTATTTTTAATGAATGGGAGAAATCTGGCCAGGACACCAGGGAAATTCCCCTACTCGTCACAGAGGGGGAACCTCTGTCCAAGATGGCGGACGCACCCTTGCCTTCTGAGGAGGGAGCCATGGAGGTGGGAGACTTGGTCTCTGCTCCTACCTCTGAACAAATGGAGACCACGATGCCAACAACTGATATTTTGCCTGTTGCTGTTCCTACTTCAACTTTAAGTTCTGCTGCTCATACTAAGGCTGCTATACCTAGCCCTCTGCTTACTTCTTATGGAACTGACTTGCTGACTTGTGTGCCTACAGTCGACTTACTGGAGGATTTTACTTCATCTGATTCTGAAAACCACTGTTTGACAGCACAAGAGATCCAGGAGCGTTTTGCAATGGCGGAGCACCGTTTTGCTAGTGCAAAACTGAAAATGCACAGAGATATGCAATGCCTGAGAGCTGGCAGCACAGATGCATCTTCCACTCGGGTGGAAGTTCTTGAAGATTTACCTGACTTGTCTCCTTTACTGCCTGTAGCTGTGACAGGCTCTGACCCGACTAGTGTGTCGGGAGCTGAAGCCCTACTGCCTGCTCCCCTGCCGCCTGCAGTGCAAACGGATTAGGTTTCCTTTTCACAACCTGCTTCCATTACATCACAGAGTTCCTCACATGTATAAGACTTATCTACAGTAAATGCTCCCCTGCCACCTGCAGTGCAAACAGATTCATTTTCCTTTTCACTAGCTGCGTCTATTTCATCGAAGAGCTCCCTACATGTACAAGAATCATCTACAGTAAATATTAATAAAGAACCTACCTGGACTGTTGAATCGGTGCTGAGAGGTGCTGGCTGGGTCCAAGGTACTGTCCCAGGAAGTTGGAAGTCTGGTCCATCTCCAATTCGGTCCCCCCGCCCTGAAGATTTTCCAGAGCTACAGAGCAAGATAGGTGCTTCAAAAGTCACTACTGACCCCTTGTGTCTCCCTCATGAACTGGAGCTTACACAGAACCCTGTGTTGGATTATCTGAAGGGTTCTCCACCTCAGACTCCTCTTTCTACTACTTTTATAGAGGCTCTGGCTCCCCCACCACCACAGCCCCCCAAAATATCGGGACCAAGCCATTCATATTCTTCTTTCTTTAAATTTCCAATCCAGGCTGCTAAGAGACACAACGCTGTTCACTTGGCATAATGGGGGGTACCTGAGCCACCTGATTGGGTCTATGTGGCACGTATGCTTCTAAAGGATTCTTTAAAATTCTTTTCCCATGAAATATATGTGTTAATTCATATCTCTGGTGAAACCACGTTTGACATTAGTTTCCAAACATCTAGGGGACTGGAGCGTTTTTGGTCAAATTATAATTCTCTGCGGACTACTGCATTATGAACCCCATTTCAGGCTATTCCTCTTTCTAAACCTACTTTTAAGATGATCACTATTCTGTTTCGTAATGAGGGAGTTGAGGTGGAGGATGTTGTGTATTGGCTGAAACAGCGTTGTGACGTCCAGGGACAGCCTGGAGCCATTTTGGATACCAAGAACATTTGGACTGGGGGCTGGAAGTTTAAAGTCTTGTTATGATCTAATGAGTCTGGGGTTGTACATCTGCCTAACTCTTTTTTCATAGGCCGAGATAGGGGGGTCTTGTTCTACCCAGGTCAGCCAAAGGCTTGCTATCGGTGTGGTGACCCTGCACATCTTAGTAATGTATGTGATAAAATGAAATGCAGCGTCTGTGGGGAATTGGGCCACATAGGGGCACACTGTTTGAATGAATGTAGATGTAATCTATGTGACGAACAGGGGCACACCTTTCAGAATTGTAAATGGGCCGTGCATAACCAGGAATTTCATGATGGTGGAGTGGACCAGCGCTTTATTATTACACATGCGCAGCAGGCCCGTCTCTGGACCACCTTGGCTGTACCTCTCCCTAGGGCAGCCCAGCCCTTACTGCAGGCTTCAGTGCCTGTTGTATCCTCTGAGGTCGTACCTCAGATGGTTTCCTTCATGGATGACCCCTTGCCTGAGATTTCTCCTGTCCCTGATCCTGCCCAGTCTAATTTTCCTGTTCAGGACCCGGTCCCAGGTCCAAGTACTATGCCACCTCCCCCCCCCGAGTGCTTACAAATGTCATACGTAGAAGGTCACTGAGAAATAACCCTCGGGTTGCACCATCTCCTGTGAGTGGTCCGGAACCCCCCCAATGCCCTTATCTAATTCTTTTGAACTTCTCCAACCCCTTTCTGATGATGCTGGAGGTCAGTCGGACTCTTCCTCCATAGCTTCTTCTCTCCCTGACGGTACCACTGACCCTGAGTTGCAACTTGGCACTGGCCTTTCTCAGAAGCGAAAGGCCAGAGTAAAACCTAAAGGGAAGAAGGTGGTTGGGAAAAGGAAATTGTAAAATGTATTTTTTGTCTGTTTTCCTTTGTTTTGTTGCTATGTTTCACTTTGTTTACCATACTATTAATGTAAATAGTATGAAGCGTATGGCTAAAAGGAGACTGATTTTTTCCTTTCTACGGCTTTTGCCTTTGGGTTTAATTTTATTACAGGATACAAGACTTCATACTACACATGAGATCCGACAAGCACAACAGGACTGGTTACTGGGTCCTTCTTTTTGGTTGATTGGTCAGGATTCTTGTTCGGGACTGGGAATATTAATTAATATCCCGGACTTCCATTTGCTAAAATTGTTTGATGTAGCCCCTGGTAGGGCGCTTATTATAGATTTTGTCATTGTCTCCTGTCCTTACCGGGTGATAAACATTTATGCCCCTCAAATCAAAACTGAATGCATAGCTTTATTTACTTTGATTCGTTCTTATTTGCATACTTCCTTTCAGGTATTGCTTGCTGGTGACTGAGTCTTCAGGATAAGAGCTCCTTTGCTGCTACAAAGAAACTGTTTTGTGATTCCCATGAATTGGGTAAATTGGTTCGAGTCGCCCACTTAACGGACTCTTATCTCTCCTTTACTACACAACACACCCCTACCTTCCAAAAGGTAAACTAGCCACACGTATTGATTATGTGTTTTCCTCTCCTACAGTACCAGTTATTTCTGCCAAAGTTCAAGTGGTTGAGTTTTCTGATCATAAGCTGCTTTCTGTTGGTTTTGGTTCTGTTGTCTCTTCCCGTAAAGGTCCAGGTATTTGGAAATTCAACACATCTTTGTTGCAGGTTCCGATGTTTATGCAGTCCCTCCTGTCCTTCATACAAGCCCGTAAATCTGTTTTTATTTGTTATGAAGATCCTGTTCAGTGGTGGTTAGACATGAAACATGATCTGGTCACTTTTTTAAAAACTTACAGTTGTTTAAAATGTAGGAGGGAATACCTAGACTATTTGCAGAAGAGGGTACATTTTCAGTCATTATTACCCATAGCATACACGATGGGGCAAGACCTTACTCAAATAAAAGTCCTACAGAATGATATGTTGACTTTCCAATTACGGCAATCACAACAACTTTATTACCAACATAAATCCTGTACTGTTGGAACACGTGATGTTATTTGTCCTTTTGAATATAATTCCTGTCAGTCTGCCCGAAAAAATATGACGTGTCTTCTAAATTCAGAAGGGACCTTGTGTTCCTCACAAACTGAGATTTGTCATATTGTAATGAAGTATACTACAGTCCTTTTTTCTCCCCTCCCTGCTGTGGCTGGTAACAGTGCAACTTTGTATAGTGGCCTTGATATCCCAGCTCCCTCACAGCTATGTCAGGACCAGGCTTGTTCTCCTATCACGGAGCAGGATTTGACACTGGCTATTTCTTCATTACCTGTACAGAGAACTCCTGGTCTGGATGGTCTCCCTGCTGGCTTATATAAGGTGCTGGGTGACCATTTGGCCCCAGAACTTACATCTGTGTTTAATTCTCTGTTAACATGTGAATCTCTCCCTTTGGAATTTACTAAGGGTACTTTGATTTACATTTATAAACAGAAAGGTGATATCCATTCTCTAGAGAATTGGTGACCTTTAAGTATGTTGAACACCGACTTTAAGCTCTTAACGAAAATTATTGTGAAGCGTTTGGTGAGGATAGCGGAGGTGGTTTTGCATCCCATCCAATCCTGTTCTGCGTCTCAAAGGAGAATTTCTGATCATTTGATCCTCTTACGAGAATTATTTTCTCATGGCTATGCAGGTCTGGCTTTGGGACATGTCTCCATAGATCAGAAGGCTGATTTTGATTCAGTTAGGCATGATTTTTTATGGGAAGCACTTTGTTTTCTGCATGTACCTGATGTTATGATACGCTGGATTCGTGCTTCCTATGGAACGGCTACTGTTGTGCCTGTAGTGAATGGTTGGATAGGACCCATGATCCCCATAAAAAGGGGGGTTCGTCAGGGCTATCCTTTAAGCCCGTTGTTATATGTATTTTTTCTTGATGTTTTGCTCTGTCAGCGGAATACTAATTCTCAGATTCAGTCTATTTCTAGTTGTGCCTTATGCTTTCCTTATAAGGCAATCACATATGCAGATGATGTTTGTTTTCTTGTAGCTGATGCAGCCTCAGTGGTTCATTCTCTCCATGAGTACTCTATTTTTGGAAACTTCTCTGGTGCTGTTTTAAATTACACTAAAAGTTTGGTTATTCGGGTCAGTTCAGTAACCTCCCCTTGGACCGTATTGGCTCGTTACGTTTAGTTGAGGGCCCTATTAGCATTTTGGGAATTTTTGGGGGGACACAGGACTCAGATTTGTTTAACTGGAATGTTAAACTGCAACAAGGTAAACTTCAGGTGGCCTCCTGGAACCGGGGGCAGATAGGAAAAAAAAACATGTTTTCTTAATTAAAAACTATTTGATCTCTACTTTCCTTTTTCTGAGTTATGTATTCCCTATTCCACGACAGCTAGAAACTGCTGTCTTTAGCCTGTTTTTTCAGGCTCTTTGGGGTAGTAGGTTAAACCCGATAAAGTGGAATATCACTTATTTACCTATCCCTGAGGGTGACGTTTGTATGGTTAACCCTTTGTTATTTTTTTCTTGTATTTTTTTCACTGCAAACCTTAGGCCTTTATTGATTCATGCCCAAAAGGGGTGGGAACCTTGGTTTTATGACTCTTGCAGGATTTGGGTTCATCAATGGGAAACTAATTCCTTAACTGTGTTAAGACAAACTGTTGGTATACCAACTTATGTAAAACATATGTTTTTACATCTCAAACAATGGAAGGTGTCTGTTCAGATGTTATTAAATCATTCACATAAAGTTTTATATAAGAAATTACTCGATGGTTTGTGCTGTATCAGTACCCTTCAATAAGTGTCCTGGTCAACACCTCCCTTCCCTTTTGTTATTGTGGAAATGTAAGAGGGTTCCAGCCAAAATGTGAGATTTTCATTGGCTTTCATGCCATGAAAAGATTAATGTAAAATCAAATCATAAACATAAGCAGTCCCAAGATAGAATGTGTTCTCACTTATTATGTATTACAGAACTTGAAACTATCCCTCATTTATTTTTGACTGTTCCTTTATCAAAAATTGGTGGTCCTTTTTGGCACAGGCATGGGATACCCCCTTGCTTCAGTCGGTTACTTATTTGAATCTTGTATACGGGTTTTTTTCTCCCCAGTGGTCAAAATGGCACCAGGACACTTTAAACCTTGTTTTTGTCTGCATTAAATGGAATATTTGGATGGTGCGTTGTATGTTTTCTTTACAGCAAAAGGACTGCTCCTATCTGGAGCTCGAAAAAAAGATTGTACAAGATTTAAAAGAAATTTATGAGCATAAACGTACTCTATACTCAGATATGACACTTTTGGAATTTTGGAAAGCTCTTCCTTGGATCACTGACTCTGATTTTGCAGTTACCTGAATGATTGTATAATACTTATCCTGTTTTTCCTTTGTTTTGTATTATGCTTTTTGTACTATTGTACGATTTTTGTCTCAATAAAACTTTCCCTTACTCTGTGGGCAGGTGGTGCTGTCTGTCTGTCTGTCTGCAGAGATGGTGGACCTCAGTTTGATGGAGGAAGTGAAGGAGGATGGTTGTGTCTCTGAATCTCCAGAGCTATTGATACAGCCTTCAATTTCTGAGGGAGAAGGACAGCATACATTTTAAAATGATCAAGTATTGGCTCTGGATATGGAAGGATCTCATGTTCAGAAAAGTATCGATCTTACCATGGAACAGCAGCTAAAAGCTGAATTAGAAAAGAAAAAAATGCAATTACTTGATTTAATATCCATGGCAGAACATGACTTTTAGACATGTCACCAGAAGTTGGAGGTGGATCGGAATAAGCGGAAACATTCAATGGCAAGTCCAACACAGGATGGGAGCAAGCAAATTCCTCTGAGTGACCCACCTTGTGTTTCTAATGTGGAACAGATTTCACTTCAGGAATCATTGTCATTTATGCAGACTGGCTTGAGTATTGAGTGTTTATTACCTGACTGGTCTCTGGGCGCAGCATTGAAGCAGGCAGGTTGGCTTTGGGAGGCTGGCCATTGGATCCCGGATCCTGCGATTCTGATTCCAGGTTCCATGAGTATATCTGTTAATGCACAAAAGGATGCCTCAGCTTCTTCTATAACTCCTCCCATAGTATTATCTCACTGTGATAATCAGTTTCCTCCTGATTTGGTTGTGTTGGCGTATACCCAGAAGGAGACTGTGGAGAAGGTTACTATGTCAGACACTGATAATAATAGCACACAGCTTGGAAATTTTGGAACAACTACCAGTAAGTCCATCTACTGTTATTCCTAGTGAAGAACAAGAATTATATTTAGAAGGAAGATATGCTGATAAAATAAAAACTACTCAGATAGATGGTAAAGACCAGAGGTTGGAAGAAAAACAAAAAGAAGGTGGGGATTCCCCTCCTAAACAAACTACAAGCCCAAGGTCTCATGCAGGTGTTTTTTGTAAACCCGCAGAAGCAGCAAAATGTAGATTTCTGGTTAGACTTCGCTATAGAGGAAGAGCCCCTGTGGTCCCTGATATGGTTTGGGTTGGGAAACATCTTTTGATTGATTCAATGGGCTTCACTCCAGTGGATGTGTATGCATTTATTCATCCTCCTGGTGCCCATTTATATGACATTAGTTTTGTAACTATGAAGTCTTTGGACAAAGTTTGGAAAAAATATTATGATGTGAAAGACACAGAGGTTTGGAAAGACTTTTTAGCCATGCCAATCACTAAGCCAACTATCAAAGCAGTAACAATTCTTTTCAGAAACCAGGGTGTAAATGTTGCAAATATTATCTTCTGGTTAGAAAAAAGGTGCACTATATATGACAATCACAAACCGATTATGGATGAGAATGGGTTTTGGACTGGGAGTTGGACAATGAGGGTACAATTGTCACATACTGAAGAGGGTATTCAGCATTTGCCTCACTCATTTTTTTCTGGGGAGAGACAGCGGTTTTATTTTTTATGCAGGTCAACCTAAGAGCAGTTTTAAGTGTGGTTCATTGCAACATCTAAATACCTCATGTGATCAAATTAAATGTTTTCAATGTGGGATGTTGGGTCATACAGCAGCCCACTGTGTTGCTCCCCCAGTTTCTCATTTATGCGGAGATGAAGGTTATACATATGCTGAATGTCCATGGGTAACTAGAGAGTCAGACGAATCTTCTGATCAAGAGTACTTTTTGTACCAAGCAAGAAGGCCCTTTTCTTCAGAATCAGAGAGTGAAAATAAAGGGAGAGGTAGAAGTAGAGGTAGAGGATTTTGGGGGGGAGAGATAGACATTCCTTTTAACGTCAAATGGACCAGAATTTAGAAGGAATCAAGATTCACTACAAAGAAAGTCAAGATATAGTTCAAATTCCTTTAAGCAAAGAGATAACAGAAAAATACACCCCTTATATGACCCCACTTGGCTCTCCCCAACAACAGTCTAGAAACCAATTACAAATTCTTTTACCGGGCCCTAGTAAGACAGATGGTCTTTCAGTGCTTCCAGATGAAGGTTTATCTGGTCATGACTACCTAGCAAATCAGGGAAGAACACAGACAGAACTGGGGATAGCAGGAGGAGAGAGGCCAAGTAATGAGTGCTTGACCTTGTCCCCTTTACCTTTATCTAATAGATATTCGATGTTATCCACCTGGGGTGAGTTAATGGAACAAGACAGTCCAGTGTCAGATATGGCTGTTAGTCAAGAGGTGGTTGTTGAAACTTCTGAAGGTTTAAAGTTGCCTCCACAGAAGGTTAAGGCTTTGGATTCCACAAAGCGAGTTACCCAATCTAGTGGGACCATTGTAAAGGCTCCTCCCTGAGCCTATTTCTCTATGTATCGCTAGTCTTAATGTTAACAGCATAAAATTGTTTGTTAAAAGATTAGCAACTTATGGGGTATTGTCTCAACTAAATTATGACGTATTTTTGCTTCAGGATACAAGACTCCATACATTACGTGATGTGGCGCAGGCAACAAAAGAATGGCCAAGGGGTCTATCTTATTGGTCAGTAGGAGAGGATGCTTGTTGTGGGGCAGGGGTTTGCTTTAAAACTCTGAACGTTCAGATATTGAAATTGGTAGATATAGAACCAGGGAGAAGCTTATTGATGGATGTTATTTTACATGGTTTGCAAATTAGATAAATTTCTATGTATGTGTTTCAGTCTAAAGCTCAAAGAATAACCTTGTTAAAGAAAATTCAACCCTATTTGTTCACAAGTAGACAGATATTTCTTTGTGGTGACTTTAATATCAATTGTCATCAGAGAATAGATAGTGGGAAGCAATATTGCGATAATGCATTTTTGAAAAGTATGCTTTACCAAACAGGATTAGTAGATGCTCATATTAAAGGGGGTTTAGCAGCAAAATCTACCTTTTCTAAGGGCCATTTAAATTCTAGAATTGATTTTATTTTTGTGCATAAAAATTTAGAAATACTAAAATGTACAAATATGCCAATAGAAACATCAGACCATTCTTTGATTGGGATAACTAATGAAAACCCTCCCAGATGTGTAAAAGGCCCTGGGATATGGAAACTTAATTCCTCCCTTATATCTTCTCCAGATGTAGAAGATGAATTAAACACTATTATTAATGATAAGTTAACTACGATTGACCTATATGATAATATAGGAATTTGGTGGGAAGATTTTAAAAACTGTTTAATAGGTTTTTCAGGTCCTGGTAAAAACTAGAGCAAGGACAAAAAGAGAAGAATATCATTCTTTTCAACAGATATTAAGCACATTTATATCTAGTAAGGAGGAAGGAGAACTAAATTTGACAGAAGAAATTTCACAGATAAAAAGTACAATGTTCGAGTACCAATAGAATACATTTTCATCCTTGCAAAAAGAACAATCTTTCAGTACCCAAGGGAAGACAGCCTCTGCTAATCCTTTTTTGGCATGCAAAAAAAAAGAAGAGAAAATAGGGAGTTTGAAAATGTGATCTCTTCAACAGGTAAAACAGTAAGCGATAATGCAGGAATTATGCAGATAATAGATGAATATATAGAGCAAAAATTTGGAGAAAAAGTTGTAGTTTCTGATTTTTCACAACAGGTGTTACAGGCAGCTGATTTTCCTCTGTTATCTTTAAGTTTGCAGAATACATTGATTAAGAGTTTTTCTTTACTTGAGTTAGAAACTGTTATATCATCTTTAAAACAGAATATTTCACCTGGATCCGATGGTTTGCCTAATGAAGTATTTAAAGTTCTTTGGAAATTGATGCCAAGGATATTATTGACATTATATAATTATTTTTTGGATGAAATGGTTTTACCATCCCATATGTATGAAGGATTAATGGTTTTTTTTTGTATAAATTGGGAGATCAGGCTAATATACATAATTGGAGGCCTTTGATGTTATTACATGTGGATTTTAAGATATTCGCAAAACTGTTGGGAAATAGACTTGCAGCAGTAATCCTGATATTATTAATGGAAATCAATATTGCTCAGTCCCTGGGAGACGCATTACGGATGCGTTATTGCTCCTCAGAGAAGTGATGGAATCCCATGGGGAGACAGGAAGGACAAATGATAATTGGGTGTATTTAGTAAGTCTAGATCAGGCTAAAGCCTTTGATGAAGTTTTCCAAGATTATTTGTAGAAGTGTTTAGAAGCATATAGTATTCCAACATTATTTGTGCAATGGTTAAAATTGTGTTACGCCCTGGCAAATGTTTTACCTTATGAAAATGGGTGGTTGGGTCAAGACATAAAATTTATAAAGGGGTTCATCATGGGGTGCTCCCTTAGCCCACTTTTATATATGTTTGCTCTAGATTCTTTATTAAGGTTGTTAATTAAGTCTCCTAGAATTAAGGGAATAGAAAGATAATTTGGGATTAGTTCTAAAGTTGTGGCTTATGTGTACAATTTATGTTTAATATTAAAAGATGGAGATTCTATAGAGATAGCGTCTAATCTGATTTTGAAGATAGGTGAAATTATAGGAGCTCGGATAAATTTGAAAAAAACTCATTGTTTAAAGTTGGAAGGATTTCCAGATTCAGAAGTTAAAGTAGGAGGTATTACTGTGGACATGGTTCCTTGTAAAATATTGGGGATTTATTTTGTGGGAACGGATATATTTAATTGGCAGCAGGCCTTGACCCAAGGTAATAGAATGGTAGCAGGATGGATAAGATGGAAAATGTCAAAAAGAAAACAAATTGATATGATTATGACATATTTGATTCTGTTTTTTTTTATATAAAAGTTACATTTTCTTGCTCCTTCTGTGCTTAGAAACCCAATTACTGAGTTGTTTTTTTTCTCATGTTTTTGGGGAAGTAGGTTAAACCCTATTAGAAGAAATGTTCTATATTTAGCGGTTAAAGCTGGTGGTGTAAATATGATTCAGTCAATTTTATTTTTCTTTACTGTGTTTTTATACAGTAATATAGTTCTGCTATTGGATGATTGTTTGCTAAACTGGAGATTTGCAGCCATTAGGCAATTATCGATAATATTTCAAGAATGGAGGTCTGGCTCTTTTAAACATAAGATTAAGAGATGTCCAAGATTGGCAGCATGGTGGGAAGGGGTTAATGACAAAATTAAAGTCTGGCAAATAGGATGGGGTTCAGTTGATCTAATGAACAGAAAAGTTTTATCTAGAGATGTTCTACAGAGATGTTTTTTAGATCTACTTTTTTCCGGATTTTCTTTGAACCATCAACAAAACATTTCAGAGTATAAATCTGATGATCGAATACCACACCACATCTGGGATACAATTTGGTTGGGATTACATAATAGAATTAATGTCAGAAATAATCAGAAACACAAGATTCTTCAAGAACATTTTTGCCCAAGAGATTGTTATGGCACCAAATTAGAAACTATGATGCATTTACATTACTAATGTCCATATGTGATAGAATTTTGGGAAATGGTAAAACACTGTTGGAAATAGAAAATATTGATTCCTTTGAATTTGGACTTATTATTTTATGGAATTCTAGAGCATTCAGGATCAATTCATTCATCAGGTACTTTAAGAATAATACATGGCTATTTTTTATATTGGATATGGATTAGCAGATGTAGACTGCTATTACATCAGCAATTGATCTCTCCATATGAATTATTGTATATGATATGTTCTGTTATAAGGCATTTCAAACTTACAGAATGGATTAAGTATAGTGCATCTTACTGGTCTGAATTATGGGAAGGGTATGAGTTTATTTAATGTATTAGATGACAGCATTTAATAGGGTTAATATGGTTAGAAGGAATTGTGAAACTATATTGCTATGCTTTCAAAAACAATTTATTTTCATTTTTTGATTGGTTGTTTTTGATATATGTAAGACTTTCTTTCTTTTCCTCTTTCTTTTTCTTATCCTTTCTTGAATTGATAGGTTAGATTGTTGTTTATATTTATTATAAAAAAATGATAAAAAAGATTTTCAAATAAGAGGCAAATTTATATGATTCAATATGTATATATGTTATGATTATGCATAAAGCATACTGATTGTATATATTTTTGGATTTGTATTGATATTGTTTTGATTTGAAATAAAAAAATTCCCCCTACTCTTTTTCAATAAGTGCCATGGGATCTTTAACATCCACCTGAACTACCACTAATCCAGGAGAGATGGGACATCAGTTTAATGTCTCATCCGAAAGACGGCACCTCAGAAGTGCAGCACCCCATCTTGCTGCACTACAGGGTCAGTATTGGGATATTAACCCAAGTGCCAGATGTGGGAACTGAACCCACAGCCCTCTGATCTCCCAGCCTCAGAGGTGAGTGAGCTACCTACTGAGCCACTGATACTGCTTAAAAAAGGTTCTTATGAAACATTTAGAAAAAGATTCTTATGAATCAAATTTTTTTTGGTTTGTGATGGCCACAATCTTGTTTCTTTAATACTAAGAACACTTGAAAATACTTTAAAATGATGGGCCTGATTCTCAAAGCTCCCAGCAGGGTGTAAGGGGCTTAAACCATTAAGAATGGTGCAAAGTGCCCCTTGCACCAAAAGATGTGCTGGGAGCAATTCACAAAGGCAGCCTGTGTCAACCACAGGCTGCCTCCCCCAAACGAGGCTTGCACTGCCTATGCACTCAATAATGGGCTGTGATTTGGCACTAAAGGGCATGTGGCAGATGTGCACTGCCACATTCCCAAAAATGAGATTCACAGATGTCTCCCAGACGGTGAAATTCTTAGTGCCCTTAGACCAGTTAGGGCTGATCTAAGGGCACTAAAAATATACTCCTTTTGGAGAGGTGTGAGTTTGTGGCAACATGCCTTGGTCCCCGATCCCCAACAATGACACTATTAATACTAATTAGTAGTTCCCATGCCCCCCTTCCAGAATACCAAAGATGCTGGTAATAGAAATATGTATATTAATTATGTCACATACTCCCCCCGAACCCTGAAGGTGCCAGTAATAGAAATATATATTATTATTATGTCCCATGCCACCCTCCCTGGACCCCAAAGATGCCAGTAGTAGACATATGTATATTAATTATGTCTTATGCCCGCCCAAATCCAGAAGTTGCCAGTAATTGGAATATGTATTTTTATTATGTCTCATGCTCCCCTTCCTGACCCTAAAGCTGCCAGTACTAACAGTAATGTAATAGACTTCCAGCCCTGGTGGTATAATGGCCCCCAACCACCCACCCTGGCAGGTCATGTTCACCACCCCACTCCCCCATCCTGAAGCAGAGCCAGTGACCAGCACAGCCCACCACACACCTCCACGACTGGCTACCAACTGAACTGTCAATAAGCTTACTGTAATTTAAGCATACACATTACAGTGTGCTCATGGACAGTTCATTTGGTGACTAGCCACGGAGGTGTGAGGTGAGCTGTGCTGGTCATCAGCTCTGTTTCAGGATGGGAAAGAGAATGGTGGTGAACACTTCTTGCTGGGGTGGGGGGCAACTATACCACCAGGGCTTGAGGTCTATTACATTACTATTAGTACAGACAACTTTGGAGTCAGGGAGGGGGCATAGGACATATTAAAATGAAATATTTCTGTTACGGGCACCTTCAAGGTTTGGAAAGGGAGTCATGGGACATAATAAAAAGCATATTTCTATCACCAGCACCTTCAGGGTTCAGGGGGGCATGGGACATAATTAATATACATATGTCTATTACTGGCACCTTCAGGATTCAGAGAAGGGGGCAAGGGACATAATAATAATACATATTTCTATTACCAGCACCTTCACATGGTTTGGGAGGAGGGGCTGCAAGACCACTAGGGTAAATCCATTTTTAATCACATTAACGAGCATATTGGGGTAGGGAGCCTGGCGCAGTGCCACTGAGGGTTGAGGTGCTGGATGCCACACCTAGCGCCACACTGGTGACCCATGTTCGAGAGCAAACTTGGGCACCGTGGTTCAGCAGGGGAGGGATCAGATTAAGTGCCTGTTGGGCTGCTCTCCTGTCCCAGAAGGAGGGCACTGGGATGCCTAGTGTGCTTTGGCAGCCCCTGGTGGAGATCGGGTGCACCGCAGAAGTGCGGGCAGCACATTACAGCATGCCTGATGTTAGCAGGGTTGCTGTGCACCAAGCATTGGGGGTTGCACTCATGGGGGAGGCCAGAAAAAGGAAAAAGCCAGTTCAGAGGGATAGGCAATGGCACCTAGCCTCCATGCCCAGCACCGGATCTGACTCAGTCTGGCCTCATCACTCCCGGGCTCTGCCCGCTTGCCAGAGTCTGCCTAATTAAGGAGCCCAAGGATGGAGTCAGACCATCCTCCCTGGGTGGGTTAAACTGGGGGTGCTGGCAGCAGGAGGTGGGAGAGAGAGGGAACTAGACTACAGAGGACCTCGTGTGGGCAGGCACAAGGAGAGGATGCCTGAGAGAGTTCCCCTGAGTAGTGACAGAAGGGACAAAGAGTTGAAAAAAATATATATATATATTGGGGCAGGAAGAGACCACTAGTCCACCAAGGAAGGTGGCACAGGTGCTTGCCTGTGCCGCAGCAGCTTGCAGCAAACTCTTGCATGTGCCAGGCCTTTGTTGCATCGGAGAGGTTGCCACAAGTGAGATGACTTAGGCTCTGGGATCCCTCTAGTACCAGAATCTTGTGTTGGGTCCCTAGCACTTGGAGCTTCAGTGCAAGCTGCTGTTTGCCACAGCTTGTGCCAGTCTAAGCCCCTTTTGTGAATCGAGCCCAATGTATTTTCAAAAAAGAATCTCCTGAACCTACTGTAGGTAAATGGAATCTGGTTTGCTAGATTCTGGCATTAGTTTTTAGAAAATATGCCTGGAAATGGGGTTTCTGGGTACCCAAAAATCCTGGGTGCCCACCTTAGCAAGAGGTGTCATTCACCTGCATTCTCTGTATGAGAACCATGGGACTTTCTTGAGTTGTGCAGCCGCAGCTGGTATACTGTTGCCAGCTGGAGCTGGTGAGCTGGCTGGCCTTTCTTTCTTTCTTTTCTTTCTTTCTTTCTTTCTTTCTTTCTTTCTTTCTTTCTTTCTTTCTTTCCTTCCTTTCTTCCTTCCTTCCTTCTTTCTTTCCTCCCTCTCTTCCTTCCTTCCTTCCTTCCTTCTGTCCTTCCTTTCTTTCTCAGACCAGAGTGCCCACCCCTGGTAACACCTCTTTCTATCCCACTCCCCTCATAGTCACCTTTCCAATACATTAATTAAAAAAACACACATAATATAAAAGCAGACTGGGATGTACACTTTTGGTATTGCTTGCCACACCCTCCTCCAGATCACCCCCACAATGAATAGGTGGCAACACTGGAGTGTCCACTACCAGTGCCGCTATAAAATTAAGCCAACACTGCATGCCCAATCCTCAGTGTCAGATCCAATATCATAGTAAACCTACAATAAAGGAAACAGTCCCTCAATGTATTTTTATGAAGCTGTATAAAAAGAAAATTGTCCCTCGCTGATCTCTCCACCACCACCACCTCCACCCACACCACCCAAACTGCATTCTGTATCACATCGAAACAGCAACATTTCGACAGCAAAGGTCATTACTGTGATAATTTCAACAGAATTCAAAATTGCCACTGTAATGGTCTCGCTAGTAAAATTTCACCATGTTCCCATGATCAAGTCTGACTCAGAGTTGGATCTTTAGAGATCGGGGGTGCTTGCTCCCCCCCCAAAAAAAAACAGCCAGTGTCTGACAGGCAAAATTTCATCTGTTGACATTGTAGCTGTTGCTGTGCCACATGTCAACAACTTCATTGTTGATGCAGCTTGGTGGGACCACAGCACTCACACCCATTACCCTCCCACCCCACACATACCCTAACTAACCTGAATTTGTTCTGAGACATAGATCCCCTTCCAGTCAAAGACTCGTCTTGCTGCTGGAACTGGCAACTGCAATATGAGAAAATAGATAAGTCTGATTTGTTGTATTTCATTGGGTTTTGAACTTTTACTCTTTTGTCATTTTTTTAATACATTTTCACCAAATTTTCAACATGGCATTTTTGGGACCCGATCTCATGAACAAGAAAGGTGTAATTTTTAAAATCTTCGCCAAAAAAATGATTTTGTGGTCGCTGCATGAAGTCATCTTTTGGGCAGGATTTAAACACTTTCACCTACCAGGTTTGTGAGTTGGGGTCATAAGAAGGTTATATTGAAAATGTGGTGTAAAAATATGTTAAAATGACAAAGTTATGAATGAACATTGAAAAATTTCATCCTTCACTCATAATGTTTCTAATTTTCAGTATTTTGATTCCAAACTTTCAACATATGCATTTTTTCACACCACCTCATAAATGTGACAGGTGTCATGTTTTTCAAACCAAGGATGAAATGTGTTTTCACACACATGGTACGAAATTGCACTTTGACCAGTGTTCTGTAAATGGCTCATGCCATTTTTATAAGAGGGAGTTATAAAATGACTATCTTGAAAATCTGGGGTTAAAATGGAAAAAAAAAAAATAATTATGAAACGTGTGTTGTACCAGCCTTGACCCTAATGAGTAGTGTTTTGTGATCTCATGCCAGTGGGCTGAGTTTGAGGGTGACTTCAGTGACTCATCTAGATAGGCTGAGGCTAGGGAATGGCACTGTCATGTGACAAACCATCCAGCCTGGGAAGGGCCAGTGCAGGGTTGTTCACATTGACTCAAGTACCACATAGTGAAGAGAATACTTCTCTTGGAATAGGGCCCTATACTTCTGCACCTGTGGTAGCTGAGGACATTGTTCTTTGGCTGATAGATGGATTCTTTGCCTTGTGCATCTCTACCTGAAGCCACATGGAAGCACAGGACCCAGAGGGCCCTGCATTTCCCCAGTCCACCAGACAGCCCCATGAATTCTTGACATCCATTGCTGCACATCCATAGGATGATGGAGTCTTCCCTTGGAGCAGGGCCCAGAGAGCCCTGCTTGTCTCCATCTGTTCATGCAGATCCTAAAGGGACCTGTGTGAATCAGAATACACTTCCACTATCTCAAAAAGGAAGGAAACTATTTGAAAAAAAAATATGTGTTAATGCACCAGTTATGGTTCAACTTAGTGTCATAAAAATAATGAAATGTGGCATTAAGATTTCCAATCCTCACTTCCCACCGCAAGCCTTAAACTGCAAAAGGACAAGACCACACAAGCAACCACAGACAGTCATCACCAGGCAAGAAAAACTACATACAACTGTTTCTGGATGACATAAATGTAAGTGCACTGATGTGCTAACTTTGTGGATTTGTATCTGCAGCTGCATAAGTACAGGCCAACACCTGTGTGTGTATTTCATACATGTATCAGTATGTGTGGCTGCAAAATTGCAGACCCAATGAAGGCCTGCACTTCTGCAGGCAGAAGGTCCCATAAGGCCTGCACCTTTGCAGCCAGATGTGCTCATGCACGCTGTATGAATTATCTTGTTAGATTGCATGATCCACTGGTGCACGATTTTCTATATTCAGCTATGTAACTGATAAACTGAGGCCCCCTTGAAAATTTCTAGGTCCACTGCTGAGACTGTGACACGCACATTGCAACAGTACTTCTGTCTGCGTAACTGCATAAAAGTACTTACCCTTCGGGATACAGAAGTCGGTCTGCAGGTCTTACACTTGTGTTTGATGAGGTGCAGGCCCCTCAGAGGCCTGTGCTTCTACACACAGAAGTACTGTTGCAAATTTGGCATCACAGATTTTGTGGAGCCTATGCTTATGCAACTAGAGGTTGATATGTTTATCTTACACCTGCGTGTGTAGAAGTGATAGCCTTCAAGTGTGTTTATGTCATACATTATCCATGAATACCTGAGGCTGCAGAAGTGCTGGACTCATAGGAGCCTGTGCTTATGCAGACAAAAGGAATCCTTGATTTGGACCCAAGATAGGCAGGAAATGGGCAGACTAGATGGGCCCAATGGTCCTTAACTGCTCTCAAATTCTATGTATCTATGTATTGTGGATTCATATCTGGCTGCTGGGGCCTTTGCTTCTCTACACAGAAGCAGTGTTGTGATTTGAGTAATGTGGATTTCTATCTTCAGCCAGAAGTGAGTGTGTATGTCTTTCACTGTGCTTTCTGAAGATACAAATCTAGGCAAGGCAAGGCAGATTTTATTTTTAGAGGATCCATTCCCTGAGACTCTTGGAGCCTAACAAAACATAACAAAATTAAAATGGCAATTAAACCCCAAAATTTCAAGGATAAATAGGAGTCAGAATCACAGTTATTAAGATTAGCTACAATAATTAAACAGTTGGGCAAGAAAATCGCTCTGTGAAAGCCAGGCTAAAGAGGTGAGCCTTCAGCCTCAGCTCAAAAACATCAATCTAGGGACCTCCAGGACTGCAGATGGAAGCACATTCCACAGGGTTAGCCCAGAGACACTAAAAGCTCAATCACCAGATGTCTTGAGCCAAACCTTGGGAACATTCAGGAGGCCCCTCGAAGAGGAGGGGAGGAAGCGAACAGAGATCACAGGTGTCAGGAACTTGATAGGTAGTCAGGGCACAGTCTGTCTTGAGCCTTATAGGCGAGCAAGCCCACCTTGAAAAGGACCTTCCACCTGACAGGCAGCCAGTGTAGAGCACACAGGACTGGGGTTACATGACAGAACCTGGACAGACCCATCAGCAACCGGGGTGTCGTGTTCTGCACCAGCTGCAGACTGTGGAGGGTCCCTACAGTGACTCTAAAGTATCTAGCATTACAGAAGTCGAGCCTAGAAAGCCTATAAAGGTAGTACATAAGTGCTGCTGTATTTGTGTCATCTGGAAACAGTTGTATGTTGTTTATCTTATCTGATGATGGCTGTCTGTGGTTGCTTGTGTAGTCTTTTCTCTTTGCTGCTTGGGGGTGTGGCTGAAACAATAACTCCACATTTCTCTACCTTTGTGATGTTAAGTTGAACCCTCACTGGTGCATTAATGCAGGTTTTTCTGAAGAGTGTGTGTGTGTGTGAATGTGTACACCCTGGGAGTGAAAATACATTTTTCAAACAAGAAAACTTGTTCTCATGACCCAACATGTGCCAAAATAAGTGAAGTTGGTCACAGAAGATGTTCAGAAATGTATCTCACTCATTTTGGCCATGCTGAGCATGCTCAGAAGAGTATTCTCACATACGAGATGCTATATAGCTTTTGACCATTGCTGACTGGCCATTAAACACAGGGGTACAGTTTACATTCTGCACTTTTTTGGTTTTTAACTTTTTACCATTTTTATCACAAAAAACTTGAACTTCCATGGAATATATAGGATATCCTATGAGGCAGCTCAAAATTGGAGATGTTGTGAAGTTAAAATTCACCAGTGAAGTTCTGGCAAAGTCAGCAAATTTGCCTGCACAGAGCAATCTGTGAATTTTTGCTAATAGGCCTATGTGACTTTGCAGTTTTTTTGTGTGGAATTTCACTGCAGTGTGGAATTTCACCAATGAATGGCAGAATTCCACCAACGAATGGCAGAATTTCACCACAGATGGTGAATGTTACCATTCGTAGGCAAAATTCACCATTCATGATGAAATTCTTCTGTTCACTGGTGAAATTCCACACTTCACAGGCAAAATTTCTCACTTCATGGGTGGAATTTCGAACTTCACATCTGCAAATTAATCTGTGAATTGCACTAAATGCATCAATTAGTTAGTGGAGTGAAGTTTCCCAACTTTGCCCATCTCTACTCAAAATACAATTTTTTTTCTGGTGTAAAATCTTTGTATTTTGAGCTACTTCATGGAAAACTCCCTATGCATACCATTTGAATGTAAACACATTTTGTAAATAAAAAGTGTTGTCTTGACCCAACTTGAGCAAAATAAATAAAGCTGACCACTGAGCAAGTTCAGAAATTTATCTCACCCATTTTGACCACACTAGGCATGCTCAGAAATGTATTCTCTCATACGAGATACACAGATACACAGAAATGTGATGACAGAGAAAGGCTCCATGGCCCATCTAGTCTGCCCAACACCCTGCCACATAGCTTTTGATCACTATGGTTTAGCATAATGGTCCAATGCTATACGATAACTGATTATCATGATTAGCATCCCTCATGAGAAGCCATTAAATGGAGGAGCACAGTTTACATTTTGTACTTTCTTTTACAGCTTTTTACAATTTCTATCACAAAAAAAAACAAACATCAAAATCCCATGGCATACATACGATATCTCATGAGGTAGTTCACAACATGATTGTTATTTGGTGTAAAATATTGATGTTATTGTTCTCTTGCTCTTATGGTTTGCTTCACACAGTCGGTTGTGCAAGGAACAATAACACCAACATTTCACACCAAATAACATTTATATTTTGAGCTACCTCACTGGATATTCACTATGCAGTCTATGTAGTTCACATCTGTAGCATTTTACAATTTCTATCACAAACCACTTAGACAACATTTGTATTAAACAAATATGCCATGTACTCAATTAAGAGATGTTTTATTTTCATTTGAGAGTATTGGTCTGTTGCTATCATATTCATGGCTTTGCCACTCATGAGATATCAGCTGATCAGTACCCTCTCAGGAAAATAAAAATAATATGTTATATAAGCCCATAATATAGATTTCTAGACTGAAGGAGTCCTGTCTGTAATTAACTTATTCACCATTTGCTGGATGTCATCTATCCAATAATAACATTGAACTTTCCATACATTATGTCAGTACTGCTGATATGCATGATATAATATGAGCAGATTAGGCCTTCTAATATTTATGTGACATGTTTTATACAAATTGGTAGACCATGGGACCTCCATGGGGCCTAAAGACCAGGTGGTCATGGATTTAAGCCCCACATCAGGCACTTGGGATAATAGCCATAACTGATACTGCAGTGCAGCACAAGTGGGGTGCTGCACTAATGAGGAGCTGTCCTTCAGATGAGACATTAGACCAAGGTTCCTTCTGCCAATCTCTGATCACTGTCCAGGTGGAAGTTAAAGGTCCCAAGGCACTTATCGAAGACAAGTAGGGGAATTTTTATCTGAAAATCACATCACAAAACAAAAGAAACATCAATAAACAAAAAACAAATGTTGATAGAAGACACTCTGGGCTGGATATTCAAACTGCGCCATTCATAGGCGCAAGCCCTTGAGCTGCACAAAATAGTTGCACAGGGGTGTGTCCTGGGTGATATTCATAGGAGTTGCGCTATTGAGCAACTCCTTTGAATATCACCCCCCAGCCACAGCCACTGTGCATGGCGCAGTGGAACTTGCACCACCGCAAGTTGACAGAGTGGAGCATTCAACTTGCGGTGGCGCAAGTACCATTGTGCCACGCAAAATCCACGATATTCAAAGGTGACATGCAAATGGGGTTATAATTGCAAGGTGCAGGGGGCCATTTGCATGTGATTATGTCTCCATTTGCATGCCATTAGCATGGTAGGTGCGCCGATCCTCGAAGACTTGCGCCTGGCACCCTGCCAGGCAGCAGCCGTCGGGGACTGACGCCCCCTGCAGCCCGATCGTGGGCATAATGTACTCCCTTCCCCACCAGCCCAATCGCGGGCATCAATGTGGCTCCCCACCCTCCTCCCGTACATAGCCCTGGTGGTCTAGTGGACCAAAATGCCCGATCGCGGGCGGTATGTATAATAATTCCCACCCCCCTCCCGTACACATCCCTGGTGGTCCAGTGGACTGAAATGCCCGATCATGGGCAGTATGTGTGATAAACCCTGAACATAGCCCTGGTGGCTAGTGTCCCCACCCTACCCACCCACGAAGCCCCACCACCCGCTCCCCCATCCGGCAGCCGGCGGGTGGCAGCATCCCACCCGCCTGCCGCCCCACTGCCCGCTGACTGACTGCCCAGTAGGGCTGCACGCCCATTGGTGCAGAGTAAGAGCCAATGGGCATGCAGCCCATACCGTACATGACAGTCCAGATTTGTGAATGAGGAGGAGCGGGGTGGTGGGGCTTCGTGGATGGGTAGGGTGGGGGACACTAGCCACCAGGGCTATGTTTGAGGGGGTGGTTTTTATCACACATACCACCCGCGATCGGTCCACTGGACCACCAGGGATATGAACGAGAGGAGGGGGGAGCCACATTGATGCCCGTGATCGGGCTGGTGGGGGGAAGTACACTATGCCCACGATCGGGCTGCAGGGGGGGCACAGGGACTGGGTTGGAGGCCAGCCACAGGTGGCAGCTGCTGTGTTGCGCCCTGCAATACAGCAGCTCACCTGTGAGTGGCCCTCGACTTAAGCCTTTTTTTTTGGCTCAAAGTCCTGCAGGCGCAGGTTGGGGGTTGCGCCTGCGCAACTCTGCACAGCCCGGCTGAATATCGGGCTGTGCAGTTTATGCATGGTTCCTCCCCCTCCAGTTCAGCATGCATTCATTTGCATTGCGCTGTTGCTCAGCATGTTTTCTGTGGAGCAACGGCCTCCTGCTGAATATCGCAGAATGGAGCAAGTTTGGACTAGCGCAGGCGCAACCCTATTGCGCATGGCGCAACCCTTTTGAATATCTGGCCCTCTATCTCAAAAGGATAAACCAAAAAAGACATATCTATTAATAAAACACCCATCACCATGATAATATATTTCTTGTTAAATCCTATTAACATAATTTCATATACTCAAGGTACATACATTATACCATCCTCCTTCTTAAAAGGGTAACATCAAATCAAGTGACCCTTGCAAATTCATTTAAACTTAATAAACTGTGAAAACCCTTTCCACCATTTAAACACTGTATCTGAGGTATGAAGTAAAGCGTCTTTAATATAAATGGAATGCATGGCATTTTCTACTAAAATGCTAAAGATTTAATAAGACATTAATTTCCGATAAAGAACCCATTGGCATCTGGCCTGCTAAATATAAAACTTTACATAACAGAACAGGACAACTACAGTCCCCTGATCATATTTACTTATTAAATTTGGGAAATAGCTTAGAACCAAAGACTCATGGTTCAGATTGAACAACCATATCAGTTTCTATTTTTTTGCTACGTAAGCCCATAAAGGTTTAATATAAGAACAGTCAAATAAAAAAATGATTTATTGTTTCTTCTATAGCTTGGCAGGAATTGTATGGGCACTTCCTCTCCTCATGAGTCTTGTGCTTATTACTGCCATGAATGTTTAACCTACCATAAGCAGACAACATTTCTCACATACTGTATGCATTGGTATCATAGCATTGTTCAGTTGTGATAAAACATTTTTAATCATAGAAGCTGAACAGTCCTTAAATGCAGGTTCCTTCAGATAAATTGAAGACAAAATAAAATTATATAACTGAGAACTTGTTTTAGTACATATATGTGTTTTTTTTTTTTTTTTTTTTTTTTTTTGCAAACCCCCATTTATGCAGTTTTAAAGCTATGGGTCTGAAATAACCTGGAATCAAAAGGCACTGAGAGACTTTTTTTTTGGGGGGGGTATCATCCCCAAATGAAAAATAATTCCCTAGAATATTTAGAATCCACTTAGAACGTGGGGAATCTGAGGGCTGAAGGTCTATTTTTATAATCTGAGACATGGATAAAGCTTGAAAAAAATGATAGGGTCCACCATCCCTTGTAGTTTTGGTAAATAGGTAAAGCACCTTTTTATGGGGTTTAGCCCATTCCCCGATAGCATTTAGAAAAAAATAGGCATACAGTCTGATTTCAAGTGCCAATGGAGGGAGAAAAATCATAGCAGTGTAAAGAAAACAGTGTATAATAAACCTCTTTATAATATGGACTCATTTAATTTTAGATAAGTTCCAGCCTTTCCATCTTGCAACCTTATTTTCAACTCCCTGCAGAGCAACTTCCCAGTTTTCTAACAGCATACTTTGGGTGCCAAAGGTTATACCTAATATTTTCACAGGGTTTGATGAAATCCTGACCTCCATTAAAACTTGTTGGTGGGGGGAAGGGTCCTATAAATAACTCTATACATTTACCAATATTAAGCAGGGAGTTGGAGACCCATGAATAATCCATGACTGCATGTAAAATAAAGGGAATCTGAGCATGGTTTGACATAAAAATCACAATGTCATCTGCATAAGCGTGAGCCTTAATCAGATCCAAGTTTGCATTCCTTACAAGACCTTGCCACTGAGCTGCCCCATGTAATTTCCTTAGCAGGGGATCCAGAGTAAAGATATATAGAAGGGGGCTTAGAGGACACCCTTGCCTTACTTCCATGGTAATTCCTATTTTCCCTGATGCCTTTTGCTTTATAACAAGTTGGACTGTAGCAGAAGACTACAGAATTTTTATCCAGTCCACAAACCCATGTGGGACACCATATTTCTCTAATGTAGCAAATAAGAAGGGGTGATAGACTCTATCGAAAGCCTTACACTGATCAAAAAAGAGATAACACAGCCTTGCCTTTTCTGCAATTTACTAAATTCAATCAGATCTCTAATAATCATTAGAGCAAACTGAATTTTTCTATCTGGGAGTCCATAGAACTGGGATGAATGAATCAGAATATTGTCCGTGTTCCTTAATACTAACATACTAAAATGCCAGCTCATTTGGTCAGCCCCCACCCTGGGAGCTGACCTTGCTGCCCCCCTCACCCACTCTGGCTTCTCCCTTCCCAGTCCTGGATATTATTGCTGCACAGCACTTTGCTTCCAGTACCCTCCCCATGTACCTGTCCCACCCTCTCTTGAACCCCTCTGCCATCTCTGCCTCCACCAGCCCCCTGGGCAGCACATTCCATGGCTCCACCACCCTCTCAGTGAGGTAGCACCTCCTCCTTTCTCCCCTGAATCTCCCCCTACAGCTTCCACCCATGCCCTCTAGTTCCTCCCTTCCTTTGGAGAATCCTGACTGCTCCTCCCCTATTTACCCCCTTCATGTACCTGAAGACCTCTATCATGTCCCCCCAGTCCCTTCTCTCTTCCAATGTGTACATATTTAGCTCTTCGAGCCGCTCTCCATAGGTCCTGTCCCCCAAGCCCCAGATCATTTTGGTTGCCCTCCTCTGGACCCTCTCCAGGAGTTCAATGTCCCTCTTTAAGTGTGGCCTCCAAAACTGCATGCAGTACTCAAGGTGCAGCCTCACCAAGCAGTTATACAGAGGGAGTATCACTTCTCTCCTTCTGGAGGTGATAACCCTAGCGATGCATCCCAGAATCCTGTTGACCATGGCCATTGCCTTTCTACAAGTCTCAGAGTTGTTCATCTTGACATCCACTACCACCCCCAGGTCCCTCTCAGCCATTGAGACTTGTAGCATTCCCCCCCAAGGGTGTACACTTGGCCCGGGTTTCTGGCTCCCAGGTGCAGTACCTTGCATTTCCCTGCATTGAACCTCAGCTTCCACTTTCTAGACCACCTTTCCAGAGCCTCCTGGTCCCCCTGTAGGGCCACTCTCCCTTCCTCCTCCTCCCCATCCACCACCACCCCATTTTGAATCATCCGCAATGAGACTCGTCTCACTCCTGATACCATTCCTTATGTCAGAGATGTAGGTGTTGAACAGGAGGGGCCCAAGGACCAATCCCTGAGGGACCCTACTAATAACACTACTAGGGGATGAGACTATCTCACCAATCACGACCCTTTGGATCCAGTCCTGGAGTCAATTTCCTATACATCTGATCATCTGGTTCCCCACCTCCATTTCTCCCAGCTTATCCAACAGGCCCCCGTGTGTAACAGAGTCAAATACCTTGCTGAAGTCAAGAAAGAGGATGTCCACCGGTCTACCCAGGTCCAAGGCACTTGTCACCCAGTCATAGAACTCCACAAGGTTTGTCTGACATGATTTCCCCAGGATGAATCCATGATGTCTATTGTTCAGGCACCCCGACTTTTCCAGGTCCCCCCCAGCCTCTCCTTGACAATGCCCTCCATCATCTTGCCCACCACCAATGTCAGGCTGATGGGCCTGTAGTTTCCTGCCACCTCCCCGATTCCCCCTTGTGGATAGGCACTATATGCACCACCTTCCAGTCCTGGGGCACCCACCCTGTCCTCAGAGAGATGCTCCATTTAGGGGTTTTCCCCAGGACATCCACCAGTTCCTTCAGCACTCTGGGATGTAATTTATCCAGCCCCGGTGCTTTCTCTGTCTTAAGGAACCTGAGGGCTTCCCTCACTCTCTTTGCCATGATTTCCACCTCTGATACCTCATTCCCCTGCTTTGCCTTCCCCCCTTCTGCCAGTGATGGCCCCCTCTCCCCAGATCCACTGATCAGTAAGGGTCCTCCCTCCTCAGTTTCACTGTCTCCTCCCATGTATGATGCAGCCCCCACATTTTCCTTGGTGAAAACTGAGGTGAAGTACTCGTTTAGTACCTCAGTCTGCTACCCCAGGTCTTGTACCCATCCCTCCCCTATTTTAATCCTGCTAATCTGCCCCTTCACTCTTTGTTTTTCCCAGATGTATCTAAAGAACCTCTTGTTCCCTCTCCTAATTTCCCTGGCCAGGTTCTGCTCCTTCCTTGCCTTAGCTGCCCTCACCACCCTAGTGGCCTTTCTGGCCATCAGCTCATACTCCCCTTGATCCCTTTCACTACTTGAGCACTTGAAATACCTATAAGCTGCCTTCTTTCCCCTCACCACCTCCTGAACCTCCATGGTGCATCAGCAGGGTTTATGGGCCCTACTGCATTTTCATCTTACTCTTGCACAGGTGCTGGTAGCATCCTGCACCCTCCTTTTTTTTTTTTTTGTAATTCAGTTTATTGGTATTTCCAAATACAAATTTTACATATAAATAAACAACTGTAAATACAATCTCACAACATACAATGTAACTATGCTTTTTCCATAACTAATACATTGTAATGAATATGATAGACAAATATGAGAAAATCAGAAAATGAAGAGAGAGAGAGAGGAAAGAAACAAGAATAAGATAGAGAGAGGAGAAAAGGAAAAAATTAAAAAAAGAGGAGAAGGATCTGAATAGAAATCTAAGAATTGTATATATTATTCAATACATATTCGATTTTATGAAAGTTAAGATAATATGTGGTGTTCTCTTATTTTAACCAAGTACGATTATGAAGATGAAAGAAAATATATAATGGTATTATATATTCATGCAGTTTAGTGGACATTTCATAAAAGGGTCCAAAATTTCTAAAAATTTGTCAATACGATTCACTTTACATAAGCAACCCTTTCATAACTAGCTCTTGTAGATAAGTCAAACAACCATTCTTTGATTGAAGGCGATGTCTGACTGTTCCAATATCTGAAGATAACATTCTTTGCTGTAATGAAAGCAGCAATCAACCATAATTGCTGGTATTCGGTCAAATTAGTAAATTCAGAACAGATGCCAAGAATTGCAAACTTTGCTGAACAAGTAAATGTGCCACCAAGAATTTTACTACAGATTGAAAGTACCTTGTTCCAAAATATGATAATATTTGGACAGAACCATAAAATGTGGGAAAGCGTGCCTTTACCTTTTACACATCTCCAACAATTAACTGTAGTAGCTAAACCTAGCCTAACCATTTTACTTGGTATATAGTACCATTGATGAGTTATTTTATATTGTGTGAGTCTGCCTTTGGCTTCCCTACATGCTTTTAGATTCATTTTCCACATGTTTTGCCATTCCTCAGGTGAGATATAGGTTTGCAGTTCTTTTTGCCAACAAGCTAAAAGTGATAAGTTTCGGTCAGGCAGTGAGTCAAGCATCAGAGAGTATAATTTTTTATGGCCACTGTTCGTAAAGCAGATTTTATCTAAAAAATGAGGTTGTAAGCCTGGGGAGAATGTTATGTTTATTATGTCCCTCAATTGTAAATATTTATGGAATTCCGTTCTGGGGAGCTTAAATTTTGATGAAATTTGTGTAAAAGACATTAATGAGGATGTGTTTTGATCCCATATGTCTTCTAAAAATCAAATACCTGCTTTTTCCCAACTTTTCCATATTATACATTTTCCATCAATTTTAATCAAAGGGTTTCCCCACATTGGGCAGTGTAGGGATGAATTCAGAGACCAATTTAATGAGGAGGTTACTGTTTTCCATGAACTGTATACCTGATGCAGAATAGGGTTGGACAAACATATCTTTGATGAGCTAAAAAAAAGGACAATCCTGGGATGGTTTGCATTCAATAATTCTTTCTCCACTGATACCCATCCTGGGATATCCTGAATCTTATTTAGCCAAAGTGATTTGATACATTGTGCTGCAATTAAAGCATCATGTCTCAATTTAAAATTAGGTAGGCCGAAGCCACCTTTTGTTTTTTTGTTGTTGTAATTTATACAAGGAAATTCTTGGAGGTTTGTTTTCCCATAGAAATTTCCTGATCAGATTTTGAATTTTAGTAAAATATGTTTTGTGTATTCTGATGGGTAAGTGTTGAAGAAAGTAATATATAACTGGTGCTAACATCATGTTAAAAGCTTGTATTTTCCCCCATAATGATAAAAATATTTTGCTCCATCTGGTGAAGTCTGCTGTCATTCTTTCAAAGATAGAATTAAAGTTGATTGAAATGATTTGGGAAATGTTAGGAGAAATAAGTATACCTAGAAATTTTAAATGATGAGTTGCAGTTGCAATGTTATATGAGTCAAATATAGATTTGTCATATACTTTTGTTAGTGGGAGAGCTTCCGATTTCTCAAAATTTATTTTAAAACCCGAGAAAGTGGCAAATTTCTGTACTATCAGTAGAATCTGAGGGATAGTAGAGTGTGGATTGGATATAGAGAGCAGTATATCATCTGCATAAGCAGATATTTTTTGTTCTTTCCCTATCTTAATACCAGAAATTAAGCTGGATGAGCGGAGTTTTATGAAGAGAGGTTCTAAGGCTAATAGGAATAAAAGAGGTGATAAAGGGCAGCCTTGGTGAGTACCTCTGAAAATTTAAAATCTACTTGAGGATATCCCATTAATTTTGACCCTAGAATATCATTTTGAATAAAGAATCTGCACCCAGTTACAAAAGTGGGCTCCTAAATTAAATTTTCCCAATATTTCCATTAGATAACTCCATTCTATCCTATCAAATGCCTTGTCAGCGTCTAGGGACAATAGTGTGGGGAGTTTGTGTTGGATCTTGCTTCATGAATAATATGTAATATTTTACGAAAAAGATCTGAACTGCGACGCCCACTCACAAATCCTACCTGATCAGGATGAATAAGTTTTTGTATAACAGAATTCAATCTGTTGGCCATAATTTTTGCTACTATCTTACAATCTACATTAATAAGAGATATTGGTCTATAGTTGCCACAAGATGTGGGATCTTTATCCTTCTTAGGGAGGACCACAATAGTAGCCTCTCTCATAGATGGAGGTAAGGATTCCATTTCTAATGCATTGTCAAATACCCTGTGTAAAATTGGTGTAATCAGTTGTGTGGTGGCTTTGTAAAACTCACTAGAGAAGCCATCTGGACCAGGTGCTTTAGCATCAGGAAGAGATTGGATTGCTTTGTGTATTTCCTCTAAAGAGATGGGCTTATCCAGTTTATTCTTGTCTTGTTCAGTAATCATTGGCAATTTAATGTCTGCTAAAAATTGGTCTAGGGTAGGCTGGTTCATAACACCTTTGTTTTTATATAGATTTGAGTAGTAATCTTTGAAGACTTCCAGAAGTTGGTCCATTTTGTGCATTTGTAGGCCCTTTTTATTTTTAATTGTTGCCACCTTGGTTTCTTCTGATAGTTTTTTAAGTTTATGGGCTAGTAGTTTACTTTGTACCTCCCTTGCCTCCCAGTAGGCTTGTTTAAGTCTAAATAATGCATATTCTGCTTTGTGATTTAGAATTGTATTGATCTCATATTTGATATCTATAATTTCTTTATATAAACTAAGAATGCTAGACCCTGATGAAATAAAAGCCCCTTCTTTATTTTTTAGATTCCTTTCAAGTTTGGTAAGGTTTTCTTCTCTTAATCTCTTTTTATGAGATGAATAGGATATTATGCGACCCCTGATGTAAGCCTTGAAGGAATCCCAAACTATAGGGATGGGTACCTCCCCATTATCATTAAGTTGAAAAAATAGTTTGATTTCTTTTTGTAGCCAACTGAGGAAATCAGATGAGTTAAGTAAACTGCAATTAAACTTCCAATTTCTCTCTAATGGCACTTGTTGTCCAATTAAAAGGTTAATAGATATAGCAGCATGGTCAGATATGACAGCATTACCGATATAACTTTTAGAAAGGCCCTGTAACAAAAATTTGTTAAGGAAAATATAATCCAATCTGCTATGTGAGCCATGACGATTTGATGTAAATGTATAACCCCTTCCTTTAGGATTCATAATTCTCCAAGAGTCAACTAGACTGAATTCTTCACAGAATCTGCTCAGAATTTTAGAGGAAGCATAATGGTTGGCTGGGTTTGTATAAGTGCTGTCAATGAACACGTCCATAACCAAATTCATATCCCCTGCAATTATTAAATCTCTATTAGTATTCTTAGAGATCTGTTCAGCAAGGTCAGCAAAGAACACAGCTAGATTGGCATTAGGGGCATAGACATTTACTAAGGTTAGGAGTCTATCTTCTATTTTTACATTTGCAATAATATATCTACCATCAGCATCAAGAATCGTGGATTGTATTACCACATTTAAATTCTTATGAAATAAAATACAAACCCCCTTACTTTTAGAATTAAATGAACTACCATAGACTGAGCCAACCCAAGATCTCTTAAGTCTGGCAGTTTCTTCTTCAGATAGATGTGTTTCCTGAAGAAATGCAATGTCAGTTTTCAAGCTTTTTAAATAAGCTAAAACTTTAGATCTTTTGATATAATTATTACAGCCTTGTATATTCCAAGAAACAATTTTAATAGGTTGAGATAAGGAAGACATCTTGCAAAATGTGTGTCTAGCCAACAGTCATCAAAGTAGCTAGTATTTGGGTATTTAGTACTAAAAGGGAACACCAATTTTTTATAAAATACTGTGCAGAGTTATCTATAATAACCCAAATAGTGGAGAACAGGAGAAAATGCAACACACAAAAGACAAACCAAAAAAAAAAAAAAAAAAAAGAGCTTATGTCTAATATTATGGTCCTGACTGTAATCCTTAACCTAAATAGAGTCAATGAAACCTAAGTAAATCAGATTAACTATTTGTGTGTGTAGTAAGAACATTCAGATTGCCACGCCTGTTTGGGAATCAAAAGATGTCATACAATTCATTATGACAACAACATACCTGTTTCTATCTGGCCCTGGGTAGTATGTGTCTAACTCATATACAAGTAACTGTAAAGTATAAAGTATGATAAATAATGTGAGTAACAATAATATGTGAAGGCCTAACCATGACACTAACTGACCACTATAAAAAAAAACTATTAAAAAGGAAAGAGTAAAAAAAAAAGAAAAAAAAAAAGAAAATTTATCTAAGGTGAATGCGTATAAGGGCTTTACCCCCATAGCTACTGTATGTTTATTAAAACATTAAAAAGAGGTGCTTATGAACATGACAAAGACCCCATTGCTCCTTACATATGCTAAAAAAAAAGAAAAAGAAAAAATATTTAAATCCAAGAAGCTGAATAAAAAGTAAAATGCAACTTACATCATGGTGAAGGAAGTCTCCACTAGATGGCAGCCTTGCATAGGGAGATGCATTTTAAACCTATAAATGTAAATATAGATATAATGAACCCGTATATTACGAGTTCTGTGTGGCACTCCTGGTATAAAAAAAAGGGTACCAACATTAAATTAGATTTTAATAAACAAACTGGATATATCTTGATCTTAAATGGTACTTGAGCATAGAGGCTTTTTTATAAGCAGTCATGGAAGGAGAGTACTGCCACTTTAAAACCTAGCAGGAAGCCAAGTTCACTTCCTGCAAGTGTCGCGATGCAGGTCTAGTGAAGGAGGATTCATGATGGACACATCTCAATGGAGCAGTCAGGGTCCATATTTTTCTCTTGGTGTGGAATAGGTGGAGAAGTGGCAGGATTTTTCGGCGTCTGTCTTGTACAGGTGTCATCCTTGAATCTTGGTGAGTCTCTGCTTCTGCTTCGTTGACGTCTTTTAGTCAACGCATGGTTAGGTAGTGTGTGTCTGTGCCCATAAGAAGGTCTGGTGGAGGGTTTGCTGCGCCTCATGATGGAAGGTATCCTTGATGATAAATTTGATTTTTTAACTATCGCAGCGTAAGCCAAGGGAGTGCAGTCACGAACTTGGTTACCTTGTGCATGTAAATTCTCGAGTCTTTCCTGTGTATTGACATTCAAGCACAGTGCTCGTGGAGGAGAATTAGTTGGTTCTTGATGAGTTGTACGCCCATTCGATGGTGTGCCTGGATTATTTTTTGAATATGTTGTGGCAGTTTTTAAGTTTGATGAGCCATCATAAACCTCCAATAAATCCCATAGTTGTTCCAGGTACTCACACTAACAGGGTTTGTTGCCTGGTATTTGAACCACTAAAATAGCAGGGTATTTGAAATAATAGGATAAACCCAGTTTCTCTAGCTGTTTCTTCCCTTCAAAGAAGCATTTTCTTTTTTCTATGATTTCCAATGAAAAGTCCTGGAAAAAGAAAATTCTCTCCCCTTTCCAGCATAACTGTTTATGCTCCCTGGCTTTCCTCAAAATCTCCTCTTTAATAGAATACCTTAGGAAGTTAACAATAATGGATCTTGGTTTGTCCAGGCAGCAGGTCTGGCTCCTAATGATCTATGTGCCCTCTCTATTTCGAGGGGCCATGGCCATTGTGTTTGCAGTAGCTCCGGAATAAGATGCTGTAGGAAGGGTATTAATTCATTGCCTTCTGCTCCCTCTGGTAATCTCACAATGCATAGATTATTTCTTCTCCCCCTGTTTTCTAAGTCATCAACCTTTTTAAATAAGTACTGTATCTGATCATTTTGTTGCTCTACTTTGTCTTCTAAGAAATTGACAGTATCTGTTAGATCAGAAAGCTTATTATCGAAAAGAGCCGTCTTATGTAAATTGTTGTTTGTGTCTGTCTGGAGAGATTCAACAGCTTGTTTAGTGACGGAAATGTCTAGCTGAAGCACTTCAAGTATCTCTTTAATATGCTGGATGTCTGTTTTGCTTGTGTGTTCATTAGTTGCCCCCTGGTCACTGTAAGCCTGTTTCTTACCATCTGGAGCAGCCCTGTTGATCGGCAGTGACATTTTGACAGCTGTCAGTGAGCATTTGCGTTGTCAGGTAAAATTCATTCAAATCTCTGTGACACTCCGAAATTTATAGATCAGACGAACCACTATGCCTTAAATGAAGAAATGGTAACGATTTTCCTGGGAAACTTGTAGAATAAAGTCTTGAATATCGATAAATTACTAACAGGCGGGCAGGACCTGTCATTTATCCAACTACCATGTTAAGCGCCGTGCCCGCGACCACCTCCTGCACCCCCTCCTGATGATTTCCCACCTACTGTCAGCGTCCATGTCTGGCCCAATCCCATCCAAATGCTTCTTAAGGATCCTTCCCATTTCCTTGAAATCTGCCCCCCTGAAGTCAGTTACCTCCATCTTTTTGCAGCCTTCTACCCCTCCTATCTCCAGGCAGAACCAGACTGTGGCATGGTCACTCCCCGCCAACAGGTCCCTTACCTCCAGGCCCCCAATCTGATCACTGTCTGCCAGGACCACATCCAGTATCCGCACTTCCCTGGTCGGTTCCCCCAACTGCTGAGTTAGGAATGCATCTTGAAAGACATCCAACAACCTCTGTTTCCTGGCCACTGAGGAGGATGTCATAGTCTCCCAGTCCATTCCTGGCATGTTTAAGTCCCCCAACACCAACACCCTTCCCCTGCCCAAACTGCAGTGTCTCCCAACATCTGCCACCAGACTCTCTTCCACCTCCTTCGCCAGCACAGGGGGTCTATACACCACTCCTATTCTCTTGCCCCTCCTTGTTATCAAGGTGACCCAAATCGCCTCCACAGTTCCTTCCACCTCCTCCACTCCTCCTATGCTAATGCAGTTTTTGACTATTATTGCTACCCCTCCTCCCCTTCCCTCCCCCTGTCCTTCCTGAACATGGTGTAACCCTCCAGGTTCAGGTCCCAGGCATGCCCTGTGGTGGCCCAGGTCTCAGTGACCACTGCCACATCCACCTCTCCCTCAGTTAGCATTGCCTGGAGCTCAGGCATTTTATGCCCAAGCTCCTGGCATTTAGCAAGACTGCCTTCCACCCTTTCCTTACACTTCCATTTCCCCTGCTCACGCTCCCATGGGGATTCCATCTTCCCCCACTTAGCACCTTACCAGTCGGCCTTTTCCCACATTCCTCCAGCTCCCCAGAGGGGTGGAGAAAGAGTCCCTCCTTTATCGGACCCCCCTCAACAGCCTTAATCATTTATTCAGAATTTGAGAGAGAATTTTAAAATCAGAGTTTAAGATGGTTATTGGTATCCAGTTTTTAATTTTTAATCTGTCACCTGATTTAAACAAAAACACAATTAACCCTGCTGAAAATTTTGGAGGGATTGATTTACTTACAAAGAAATAAGAGAACAAGGCCTCAAGGCAAACAGCTAACTGAGTAGAAAAGACTTTATACAATTCATAAGAGAGCATGTCAGGTCCTGGAAAAGTCCCTAATTTTAGGGATCTTAGAGTATGTTCTATTTCTGGGGCCAGTATGGGTAGTTCTAAATCTGCCATACTGTTCGAGGGAGAAGGGATTTGAATTTCCTGAAGATATGAGTTAATATCATTCTTAGGTGGGGGAATTAGTCATGCTGTGGGATTGTACATGCTTTTTTATTATTTTGTGTATCCCTTCCTCTGATTCTATTATATTCCCATCTTCATCACTTAATTTTAGGAGCCCCGTAGTATTTTTTCTGGCCTTGAATGCTTCATAAGGATTCCAAATAGGGGAATTTTGTGTCCCATATTGCAGTTCTGCCCTTAAGGTTTTTGACCTATCATATTGAAACTCTTTCATGTCTGATATTAGTTGGTCAATTTGTGGGGAATAATCCTGTCTGGAATTTGCTGCTAGGGCAAATAAATATTGAAGCTGAATCCTGAGCTGTAGATATTTTAGAAATTTAGACCTTTCTTTATGTTTTCCATAATTTTGGAACCAGGCTCTAATTTCTGCTTTGGTGTCAGTCCACTAATCCCCTATATTTTCATAAAGGATGCTTACTGAGGTTCTTGCCCACAGTAATTGTAGAATAGCATTCTGGACTACCAGGTCCAGTAAAATAAATTCATTTAATTTCCACCTGTTGAAACAAGTTTTATCTGTAGGTTGTTGGGTGAAAATAATTTTTAAGAGTAAATGGTCAGTAAATGCTATTGGGAAAATCTCTAACATGGGTAATGGTAAGTTTTTAGAAGTAGAGAGGTGATCAGTTGACATGATAAATTTCTGTCTTTTATAAGTACGGGCTGGCCCTTTCATCTGTTGTTTTTTTTACAATCATCCAGGTCTGCTGTTAATATACATTTGTTTAATGCATTCGAATCACAGAATGTTTTCTTCCCTTCAAGTGATTTACCAACTTTAAGGAGATCACAATTAAAATCCCCTCCTAATATGATGTTAGAGGATGTAACTAAACAGGGCTGGAGTAGCAAAATAGAGACACCCTTTCTGATTTTATTTGTGGTCCATAGATATTAACAAATCTGTATGGGGATTGTTTCAATAGGCCATCTATAACTAATAACCTACCAGGAATAAGGTCTATCAATTTTTTGAACGTAAATGAGAAGGAGTTAAGTATTATTCTATGCCATCCACCCTATCAGGGCCAAACGACCAATAAGAAGGGCCCCAAGACCAATCTGCTGAAAATAAGTGGACCTGATCAATTGAAGACATCTACGTTTCTTGGATATAACAAACATCTATTTGTGAGTCATGCAAAAATTGAAAAACAGCATGTATTTTTGACACATTTATCAAGCTACAAATATTTATGGACCCTAAGCAAAATTTAGACAGAGAAAGGGATCAAAGATAGAGAATCAAGATCACTTTTTTCCTTTTCTTCTTTTTTCCTTTATAATCCCCTACCTTGTTACCTGTTAGTGCTGGGTCCAGTTTATCTGGGTCACCTATCTCCATACCTGACTCTCCCCAAGAATTGTCCAGAGTAGTGTAAGGGTTGAGTGTTTCTATCTCAGTGGTCTCTTGAGTGAGGGGAGGGGGAAACGGTTATTATTTCTAGTAGCTCTCCTCAAAGGTAATGGAGCAGGTTTTGGAGGGGGTTGTAAAGAACTTTCTCCCTCATCCTGTTGAACCTCAGTTGGATCCTAATAGCATACCAGGGGAATTCCTCAGAAGACAAAGAGGGATGGTCAGTCCCATTCTCTTACTGGATTTTATTTGCCAAGTCAGTTACATGCAATTTATTATCCTGCGGCACCTCCTGGGGTGTGGTGGAAAGAGGATGGGGTTCCTTGGGATCAGTCTGCTCTGCAGTTGAAGTTGCATCTTGTGCTTTTTGAATCAGGAGTTCAGGACTTATCACAGAAGCCTTATTTTCTGCAGCCCAGGGTCACTCTAAAAACACATACCCAGTTTCCTCACAAAGATCGCATTTTTTGAGGTTGGCACACTGATGGCTAATGTACCCAACTTTTCCACAGTTATCACACCAAGGTCTATTGCACACAAGTGTGTTCATGAACCACATTTATAGCAGCCCGGGGCTGACCTGCATAAAAGCACACACCCCTGTCTCTACCAACAAAAAGGAATTTGGAATGTGTTCAGTTTTACTGACTTCCTGGCACAGTTTCACTTTATACTTTCAGCCCCCAGTACAAAAAATTTCAGAGTCCAAAATGGCTTCTGGTGAACTGAGGACTTTGCACTTTTGTGACAACCAATAAGTTATATCCTCAACATGGACTCCTTCATTCCTAAACATAATCGGAACAATTTAATTAAAGGTTTTTTAAGGGAATTACAAGAAAGTGAGTCCATAAAGAGGAAAACTTAACCTGGTTGTATCTCTGCCACAATAATGCCAAGGCATGAGAGGAGTGGAAACTTACGTTGAAGTTATCATCTCCTGAAATGTTGATAAAACCAAACAATTCCCTAGGAGAAAAATGTAATGATTCTTTAAGTTACTTTTCCCCAACATACTGCTTGTCAGGCCTAATTTCCAATCTCCCTTTATCTATTTAACCTTGTATGTAATCCTGATGGCATTACGTCTAGCAGCTGCAGCTTTTTTAAATTTAGAAAATAAGTCAGATAACAACGGCCTTTAAGGGGGGCAATCCCTACAGTTTGTTGTTCCATCTTGTGTGGCATTCTCACTGAAGGGGTGAACTCTGTCATTTTTCTCTGAGTTGGGTGGCCTCTAATCCACCTGCCCCAGTAGAAATATTATTAGAGGTTACCTTTTGGTTTCCACCATTAGTGTCATTAAGGACCTGTTCCGCAGCACTAAGTGGAACCTGTTGTAAAGTTTTTGCCATATCAAAGTCCTTAGACACCTGTGGTAGAAGTGTAAGGCACCATTCTAGGGATGACTGTGATAGGTGGTCTTTATTCCAGTCTGGGTCAAGTAGCCATTTTTCTTTGGGTAACTTCTTCCACCCTGCATCGGTTAATGCTTTCTCGGGTGACCAGCTTGTAAAAGGGTGAGGGTTTTGAGCTTGAACAGAGAAGGTAACCTGAATCGTGGCTGCAACAGATTGAGGTTTCTGGGTTGGCTCTAAAGGGGAATCATCATCTGAGTCATCATTAGGAATATTGTTAGGTACGTTCCTTTTGGGCAGAGTTAAAGACGTTCTTTTGTTTTTTCAGTCCTCATTTTTTGCAGTTTTATGTCCTGGCCCTCTAGCTGAGAAGAACACTGTTACAACCTCCTGGATGTAGGCATCTGTTTGATACACACTTTGATCTTGGTGGAATGAGAGTACATCCTTTATAGACATGATAGTATTACTAACAGGGATATTTTTTTTCCTTTAGTTTACCCACTTGTACATTGGACCCAGGGTTGCCCTTAAAACTGGGGCCAATATTCTGTCTTTGGTTTTGAAGGTTAGGTTCAATCTTATTAGTAGCTGTAACTGATGTCTGACACAGCACTGCTTGCACAGGAAAATGTTTTTCATTTACCTCCAGTGGCTCCAAGCATATGCTGCTTCCAGAATTATTACTGCCAGCCACATTACAAGACTCAGAGATAAGAGGAGAAAATTATACCTGAAGCGTGTCAGAATGATCCTCCGGTCAAGCAGCCAAGCTCTTTGATGCTCCTACATCACAAGAAACAGTTGTTTTACTGACAGGACTGCCACATCCTTTGACAGAAGGGTTTGTAGCATGCAACTTTGCTATATCTATCTGGAGTTGCAATTTGCAGTGCTCATGTCTCCGCTCTTCCTCCGCTGATTTGGGCAGCATTTTGTTTTGCCTATTAACTTCCACTGCTATCTCTGAAGCCTTCTCAGTCTCACTTTTTCCATACAAGCTATCAGAACTTAAATCCTCCATGGAAACAAAAATTGAATTCCCGATGTCTTCATCAATGATTGCAGCTACTTCTTGAACAACCAAAGGGGCCTCTTGCAGTAAGAGAGTAGAGGATGAGGCCCGCTCCTCTGTCTCTGACACATCCACCTCCTCTATTATCTCACCCAGAAGACAAGTAGGGGAATTTTTTATTTATAACTTCAAAAAAATAATAAAACAATACATGTTACAAATCATATGGTAAAACGGTGAAACAAAAACATAAATAACAAAAGGAAGTATTTCTATCAAACAGAAAATCAAAGAAAAATTAGAAATCATACAGTATTCAGTTCATACTATGAAAATAGCAAATGAAAACCCCTCCACAGTAAATCAAAGCATATTGTATATATCATACAATGGTGAGAATATACACCTTCTACCATCCCTGTGTCCCATCCCCCAAAAAGGAAAGAGTAAGGGAAGTTTTGATGTATACTATAAAAATCATAAGATAAAACAAATCAACATGGAAACATAGAAAAACAAACTTTCATAAAGCAAGTAAGTATTACAGCATACAATCCCAGCATTCATGTTACTGAAAAACCCAACCCAAAAAGGAAGCAGGGAAGAAAAAAAAACAAATATGCATTACATCTTACTATCCCACCGCCATCCCCATCCCCCCAAAATAGTGGAATGGTGAATTCTAACTGCAGAAAGTCATAAAATCAAACTTATGAATTTCTGGAACAGAAAAACCAAAAAGGAAACTGAACTCAAAGATCAGAAAACAAATTAAAATCAGGGCATTCCTGTCCTACTACAAAAGTTCTAAGAAAATGAGGCTTGTGGTATACTGTAAATATCCAAAAAGCAAGCAAAAGGGAAAAAACAAGTAAGTTGTATATCTTATGAACCTACCGCCATCCCCACCATCTTTTGCTCCACTAGCCCCCCTCCCATCAGCAGAGGAGGTCAGTCTGGACACCAGAGCCACAAAGTACCACACTGAGGAATGCTCAGTGGACCCTTCCAAAGAACAAAAGTATGGCAGCAGACATACCTATCATAACAGCCAATCACAGTTTTGCCACCAAGTCCTAGACCTCTGTAATGAGACAGTAGTGAGTTCATGCCTTCTAAAACTTTGCAATACAGTATTAACCCTTGCTGTGCCATGGACTGATATATCAATCCAGAATTCCTATACGTTCTAATTCTGCTGGCAGCCTAAGGGTAATAGACCAAAATAACTGATCTGGAGGCACAAAGGTATTCTGTAAAGTTAACTTACACCTATTAATCCAGATACAGTATCTGAAAAAAAAAAAACACATGGTACCCATATCGTGTGATCCTCAGAAAGGTGGCAAACAACCTAAAGACAATATTTCAAAATCCAAAATACCAAATGGGGACCCTTCCCATTGTATTTGAACTATATCCCAAAAGGTCTTAGTGTATGGGCAAGAGAAATACAAATGCTCCATAATTTCTAAAATATTGGGTCAGGACTTCACTCTTGGACAAAAGCGTTCCGACTGATCCTTGTGTTTCAAATTGGATTTCACATTCAATTTACTATGGGAACATAGCCAAATTACATTGCACATGTGTTTTGGTGTACTAGATAAACTCAACATATTCCCAATAGCAGACAGCTCATATAATGGTCACTCACTAAAATGGAGTTGCACCAAGAAAAACTGGGATAAGAGAAGACCATATAGATCCCTTCTTGTCAATTGGAGAAGTGTCTGCTTCATAATCACCCAAACATTCAATCTAGCCTTGCACCATTGAAAATAATTAGGGAGACCAGCCAACAACTGTTGTTTAGGTATGGCCTTACCCATTCTTCAATTATCCAACCACCGTTGGATCTGGCCCAAACACCAAATGGCCCAAGGTTTATCCATATTTTGTAACAGGGGTTTAGGATTAGCATAAAGAAAAATACAACAGAAATAAAGAATTGGGTGAACCATGCCAAGCACCCCTCTCTTGATGGGGAGGTACAGGATGCCCTCTCTTTACTGGGTTCAACCTACTACCGCAGATGCACTGAAAAAGATACTATAAATGATTATCTCCAGCTGTCACGGGGGTGGAAATACCACACTGAAATGTAAAAACATGCTTAATAAAATGTTTTAACAGTATAAACCAGTTTTGTTTTGACATTCTTTAAGCAGTCCATTTACAAATCTTACCTTTTGCTTTCTGAATAAATTTATCCCAATTATAATACTCCATATCACTTGGGCCAAAATATTCCCCAAGAATCTTACAAGGAGTTTGGAAAAGGGGATCCCCATAATGTCTTGAGCAGATCCAGCATGCTGCCCAACTAACAGAACCTTACTCTTCGTATAATTTATTTGTGCCCCTGTACTATAAGAGAAGTCTGCCAATATCTGTGCTATCTTATCACAAGATGCCACATCTGCAAGCACTAAGCATAATTATAAGTCTAATTAATTATTCATGATTGCAGCACCGTCCGTGATTGGTTGCCATGCTGGTCTGACATCTCTAAGAAGTGACCAGCACAGCACCCGCCTTGCACTTCCCATGGTTGCACTCCCACTGCTGCTACAAAAAATGTTAAGTAAATGTCTTTAAAAAGACATCCTTATTGTGATTAGACTTATAATCTCAATAATGACCTCAGAGCTGGTCATTTCCTTGAGATTAATGACCAGCTGGGTGGGGGAGGGCTACCCTTCCCCCCCAGCCAGTGGTTAATCTTGAGGAAATGACCGGTTCTGAGGTCATTATTGCTTAAATCTTTCACATATACTACAGCCTTTATTTCAGCATCTGCTGCGGAAACCGAAAAAACCCTGTTATCCTCTGCTTCATACAACCGCCTAAGTAGAGAGTCCAGTGTAATAATATAAAGGGCTGGGCTCAGAGGACATCCCTGTTGCATTCCCTTTTCCACACAAGATGTATGTCCAACCTACCCATTAACATAAGGTGCCACTACTTCTGCTTCATAGCAAGCTTGCACCACTTGGATCCAAACAGCCAAAAATCCCATTTTCTCCAAACATTTCTATAAATAAATATGGGATACTCTATCGAAAGCCTTTGTCTGGTTCAGGCTAACTAGGTACCCCATCAGTTCTTCTGAGTCCCCCCGGTCATTAATTCTCTTAGAACTAGTAACCCATCAGATATCCTTCTATCTAGCATAATGCAACATTGAGCTAGATGTATACTATCTTCTAGACCCTTAGTCAACCTATTATGCAGTAATTTGGTAAAAATTTTACTGTTTGAATTTAACAAGGTGATAGGTTGCCAATTGGATAGACTCATCCTATCCCCTCCTTTACAAAGCAACATTACCAGACCCATATTCATACTGTCTGCCAGGCAGTGCTAAAGAAAAAAAACAATAGTTAAATACCTGAAGTAATTCTTTCTTTAATATAGGTAAGAAAACCTTATATAGTTCATTGGGTAAGCCATCACACCCTTGGGCCTTGCCCGGATGTAAAGCCTTAATTATCCTGCAGAATTCCTCCTCCTCCATGAATTAATCAATAAGCTCCTTCTTCAGGAAGTCTGGCAACTGTGCCATGTCTACCTTACCTAACCAACCTAAAATTCCATCCTCCTGCTCTTCCACATCCTTCTGAAACAATTGTGGGATAAAACTATCTACTTCGGAGTGAATCTCACAACTGTCCCTCAGAATTTCATGACTAGGTCTGGTAAGCTGAGAAACATCCTTTTTTCTCCTCTGTGTGGTACATCTATGAAAGGGATTTGTTTGGGATTGTTGCCCGTGTGTACCAAATTGTTACTCAGTTTCAAGTGTTTTCATTTGATCATAGTGTACTTGAACCATAGCCTCCTTAACCTCTCTAATCTGCACTAGTACCTAGAATTTCCATTATTTTGTTTGTTTGAGTAAGTATAATAATTTCCTTTGCTTTGTGTGTTTATCTTTATTAATTTTCCCGTTTATCCAACCCTTTTCCTGAAAATTGGTTTGTATATCCAGTTTACTATCCTTCCACCATTGAATTTTATCATGATATAAAAAATAAACTGATTTACAAGCTGCCAATACATGCTGAAAACCCTCCTGAAACTGTGGGTTATCTAATAAGGACAAGTTAAGTTTCCAGTAGCCAGGACCTTTACTCCTGGCTGCCATATTGGCTATAGCAACTGACAGTAACCCATGACCTGAAGTATCCCAGGGGTAACTTTAGCCATCTGGACTTCCAAGGTTGGAGTAGGAAACCAGTAGTCCAGACGAGAAGAAGATAGTCCCCTAAAATAAGTGTGCAGGGCATGCCATCCGGCATCACTAAAAACATTAACCAAGCCGGTGTGATCTAAAACATGGTTCAGGAAAGTCACATCACAATAAACTTTAGACGTAAGGCCACTTTTATCCCCTTACACCTACTAATATTAAAATCCCCCCTAATAATGTGAACCTTGATGTATATAAATATGGCATAATTAATTTCAAAAGGGCAATATAATCAGTTTTAGGTTGAGGAGCATAAATATTAAGTAGACAGAACTCCACAGAATTAATAGAGATATCAAGCAATAACGCGCTACCCGGTGAAATATCGACCATGCAAGACACTTTAGTAGAAGGGTCAGAAAAACAGATCCCTACTCCACAGCAGGTTTCAGTACCCATCGGCCAATAACTAGGCCCCATAGCAACTTTTTGAAACCACCTGCATCTCTTCTAGAGAATGCAATCTTGTATCCGGAAAAACAATAACATTATATGAAACAGTGGCAAATAAACCAAAAGTAGCAAGATGTTTCTTCTCAGATTTGATGCTATTAGTATTTAAAGTAGCCACCACCAAATCATATAAAACAGATGTAGAGACAGAAGTGTTCAGGTCAGTAGAGTTCTATTGCTTTTTCTTAAACCTATGCGAACCCTCACAGTACATTGTATTTTCTTTTCTTATTATCCTTCCTGGGAAGCTCTGTACGTTGCTCAGGGTCTGACAAAACATTCTTTCAGGAAGAGCGCAAGGAGGCAACATTCCAGTCTCCCTCCACTTCAGAGGGCAACTCCTGAAGGACTTTGAATTTGTTCCCTAAAGGAAGACTGTCCATGGATACATCCCTGGAAGTCATGGACTGATGTTGTTTTCCATTGATGGGAATGGTCTGAAAGCCTGCCAGATCAGGCTCCAAAACCAAACCCTGAGTCCAAGGATGGGTACTAGGAGGGGGTGGGGGAGTGGAGGCATCTCAGTACCAGGCTGAGCAGAAACAGCAGTCCGCTCTGTAGAAGAGATAACCTTTGATCCATCAGAGGGAAATTTCGGGAGGGGGGTTAACCTGTCTGTGAGGAAGAGGAGGCTCAGAGGAAGCCCTTTCCCCTGAAAAATCTTGAGCAGCTCTGGCAGCTTTAAAAATATATAAATTCTATATCCCATAATCCGTGTCTTCTGTATAATGGGAAGAGAATGGACAATCACTGAAAGTATGCCCTAAGGTGTCACATTAGGGAATATTTTGGGGTATTATTGCAGTGGTATCATGCATGCCCCAATTCACTGCACTGAAAACATTTAATGACATCACAATTCATACTGATATGCATAGAAGAATCACATTTGTAGCAGCGTCTCGGTTGACCAGGGTAAGAAATAAACCCCTTGTCCCTGATGACATAGAAACAATTAGGGAGGTGTATCAGATTTTTCTCTCCCATGTGCAGCTTTATCCGGATCCTCCACCCCCATTCCAAAATCCTTCACCATCCAGGATAGGCTCCAGTGTCTCCTGGATCTCATAGTGTTTTTCCAACCAAAAAATAATTTCTTGGATGTTAACCCCTTTATTCCAGAATAACACAATGATAAACCAGAAAGACTGTCTGGTTAAGGGGATCACCTGGAATGGTATCCACAGTGGATTTATTTTCATAACCAAATGTTTAGTTCAAAATATTTCCAGAAGGGCAGGCATGTGGAAACTGAGATCAAAAGAATGGTCTCCAGGAGCATGAATGAGGGCATAGACATCAGAGGGTGTAAACCCCAAAGACTGTTTAATAAGCATTCTGCACACAGGTAATATCTGGGGGCTCCTCCAACCCCCCCAGATATCAAATGTATACAGAATTTCACCTCTTTGCCAGTTCCACTGGCTTCTTAAAGAAGGTGGCATATGCAGGAGCAGGTGCAGACTCCGCCACCTGCTCTGGCAGCTCCAACACCCCTGCAATAGGCCTACTTCTGCTACTGATCCTCTTCTCTAGTTACAGGTAAAGAGTCTGCAACAGTAGAAGTGTCATCCTGAGCCACTGAAACAGTTTCCACCCCACTGTGGACATCCCCAGACTGAGCTTCATAAAAGACATCCTGAGTGGAGCCCAAAGGGGAGAAAGAAATTGTGCCTGATTTATAAGCCATGTCCACCCAGTCCACCACTTTCTCCACAATCTGTTCAGTTGGTGTGTCCACTACCATCGGTGACTGTTGCGGCATTTGCGCTGCACCCGGAAGAGGAACCTTTGGGTCCACCACTCATTTCCCTGTTGAGTCCTGCATCCAACAAGCATGCTGAAGTGCCCATTCTGGAGACCAACTGCCATCATCATTTGGTCAGTCACTCAGCTGCACCCCAGCTCCTTCCATACCACAGTAAACTGTGGATCCTGCTGCAGGCCAAACACAAACACTTTGGTGTATCTCGAAATATAGTAGCCCCGCGCAGCTGCGAGATGTTTCTTCTGAAATTTTTCCACCTCCAACAAAGTGGACAGCACCACATATTCTTGTTCAGTCTGAGCCAACTGCTGATGAGTCAGGTAATGTTTCTTCTTCAATGCTTGCTGTAAGGAGAGCTCAGCATCCACAAATTCCATATCTGATTCACTATGAACTACATTTGCATCAGTATCCACCATTGGGACCTCAGTAGAACAATCGATATCCATCATAATAGAATCTGAAACAGCACCATTTCCTTGGTGCTGCAGAGGTTCATGCTTTCCAACTGCCAACCCAGCAGTGTCTTCCTTCATGATTGGGCAGTGCCCCCTACCAATGAGTAGGGGAATTTCATTTGGGGAAAAGGGGATGTAAAATACCATAACCTGCAGACCAAAGACTTTACCTTGTCCATACAAAAAAACTAACTAAATCTCTGAAAACTAACATTTTCTTTCCATTTCCTAATCTTCCATCCATTTCTGGAACTCTTACTCTAATGTAGTCTTCTAATACCTATTTACTGCCTCTTCCCATCTTCCTTTCACTCCCTTTTTTTTTTTTACACTTGGAACACATTATAACATTCTTTCCATAGTTCCCTTAACTGCCCTTTTGACAATTTCTTCCCTTCTTCTTCTTCATAGAGCCTTGTCAAAGACAATTGTGCATTCCTTAAGATCTGCTCTGGTGGGGTTTATACCTGATTGATTGATAAACATTTTATTTTTATACAGGTAAATTTGTTGGAGAAAAAAATCCCCATTTACAACAAGTTCCTGTGGTTCCTATCTAAAAGTTACTATAAAAAGTGTGCATAGTAAATATTAACTACATACATAAAACATACAAACAAAATCAAATAAAATTGTCATACCTGCTGCAATAATAGTTTGCACCTGGCCTGCCACAAAGAATATTTCAAAATTGCAAAAAGAACTTGCAGTGTTCCTTTATTGAATTGTTCCCAGGGTACAGTATATATTCCTAGGACTAGGATGTCATAGGTTAAGGCCTGAAAATTCTTATTCTGCCACTGCCCCGCTACTCATAACCAAAAAGTCTGGGTGAATGAGCATGTTAAAAACAAATGTTCTTGTGTTTCTAAAGTGTGACCACAGGCAGACCTTGGACAATATCGTTCTTGTACTGACTTATGCTTGTTGTTATTTTTGACATTTAATCTTCCATGTACACTTAACCACAACATGTCCCACATATGTACTGGTACTCTTTTATTTTGTAATTGTTCTAATGCTATTTGTGTAGGCCTATCTTCACACTTTGGGAGTGAGAATTCTTGTGTGCATGTTACTGCTAACAATTTCTCATATATTTTCTCTCTAGGAAGCTGTTTCATCTCATCATATAGTACTCCCCATTTTATTAACTTCTGAAACAGGAACCTCACACTCCCAGTTATTAATAATCTTGCATTCTTCTGGACCCATGCCGTCTGGCATACTCCTGCCCATTCCATTGCAGTATTGTACCATAAAGTGTCCCTACTTTTTACCAATGCAAAAATATTACTTTGCAAAAAAATGCTGTAAAAAAATAAAATAGGGTTTATCATTCCTAAACCTGCTGTCCACACTGTTCTGTAAGTTATGTCTCTTTTAGCTGGATTCAAATGGCTTCCTCACAGTGCTTGAAAACGAACACTATATATTCTTATTTCCAATCCTGGGGGAAGGGGGAGAATATGGCTAATATGCAGAAAAACATATCATAACAAATTCTTGATCAAAAAAACTCTCTTTAACTTCCCTATTTGCCCAGTATATTTTCTGCTTTTTGGATACATTGCCTCCAATTTAGTGTGTCATTTCCTTCCTTCCTTCCCAAAATGCAAACCCAATATCTGTATGGGTCCTTCTAGTATTACTTGTTGGGAGTTTCCTAGACACACTCCTTTACTTTTATTAAAATTTAATTTAGATCCTGAGGTAGACTCAAAATCTGTAAGGTGTGTCAAAATAACTTGTTCATCAGTCCCTGCAGTGGTTATTACCACCACATCATCTGCATAAGCTAATGCCTTAATAGGAGTACGTAACGATGTCAACTGTGTGTCTCCTATGGCTCTATCCATCTGTATATGTCTCAATAATGGGTCAATACAAAATATACACAGCAGGGGGCTCACTGGACATCCCTGACTGAACTCCTTCTTTACTTGTAATTCCCTTCCCTTCCATCCATTTATTAAGGGAGTTATGTTTGCATTTTCATACATTGCAGAAACTCAGCCTATAAATCTGTCCGGCATACCATATTGTTTCAAAAGATGAAAAAGATAGTCATTGGACACTGAATCGAACACTTTCTCTTGGTCAAGACTCAATAAAATTCCTGTGTCTGCTATTGCCTGCCCTTTTTGGAAAATTTCCCTCAGTATGATTAAGTTATTCTGAATCTTCCTCCCTGGAATTGAACAAGTCTGATTTGTACTAATAAGCTTACCAGCTATAATGACTAACCTTTTAGCCAGAATTGTGCCAAAAACTTTATAATCGTTATTTAATAAACTGATCGGCCTCCAGTTTCCCAAATCATTTCTGTTATCTTTTTTATACAAGAAATTAAATATGCTTGTCACATTGTTTGTGGAAAAGAAGCTGTTTCCAAAATCTCATTGTATACTTTTGTTAATTCGGGGACAAAATCTTGTTTAAATTTCTTATAAAATTCTGCTGTGAGACCATCTGTTCCCAGAGTGACATTACTGCCCAGGGATCAAATGGCCTCCATAACTTCTATTTCTCTAATGTTCAGGATTAACCTCTCCCTATCAGCCCCTTTGAGCTCTGGTATTTGCAACGAGTTTATGTATCCATTATGCAAATTCACTGGAGCCACTGATCCAAATGTTTTGTTAGCGTGTCTCTGGACTGTTTCCATTATTCCCTGTTTTGATTTCTGAATTACATCTGCTTCATCCTTTAATTCCATGATAATTCTGTCTCCTACTCTCTTCTTGCAATCAGAAAAAGGATCAAAAGTTTGCTTTTTTCCTTGTGTGCCAAATTTTGTTTCCTGTTGCAAGGTTTTGGCCCGGTTATACTTTAAAAGAAACATATCTTTTTTCATCTTCCTTATCTTTCTGTTATAGTTTATTTTCAATGTTTCTGTTTTAGATATTAAACAATGTAACTGTTTCCTCAAAGATAGATAATCTAAATTTTGATGTCAAAGATTTCCTACTGGCATGTGACTGATTGAAGTTCCTAACCTGTTTCTTTGTGTCCTCCCAGCATTCCATTGAATCATACATACAAATCACTGATTTCCTTGCCTCCCACAACCCCCCCCCCATTTTCTTATAACCTCTGTGTTCTCTATTAAATCAGCATTGAGGCACCAGGGCCCTTTATTGCTACCGATAACATGCCCCCAGGCAACCTCTACTACTAGGGTTCTACGGTCAGAGAAAGCCACATCTTCTTTAGCTGCCTGCACTACACGTAGAGGCCTTGTGATGAAAAAAATCTATCCTTGTAGCATAAATTCCTCTATATATATGTATTTCCCTATATGTGTCTTTAAGCTATGCTGTGGATAAACTATCAATGAGTGCATTTGTATCGCAAAATAATTTCCTTGTTTTCACCCCTCTGTCTGCTTAAATTACCGCACAATTGAAATCCCCCCCCCACCAGACTAAACGGAAAGTGTGCAAAAAAGGTTGTATACTTTTAAAAAGTTCCACCTTCTCAGATTTAACTTGTTGGGCATAACGATTTATGAATCTCATCCACTTCTGTTTATACTGGACATCCGGTATTAAGGCTCTCCCTAGTACTAAGTCAATCAACCATGTCACCTTTATCTCAGTAGTCTTGAACAAAATACCTAAACCATCACAGGTTGATTCCCCCCATAGACCAGAAGGTGTAGCCAACTGTCCATAGCTTCATGGCCTGTGACATTTCTAATATAGTCTTTAATCTGATATCCTGAATAAAAAACACATCTGCATTAAATTTAGCCAGTTCTGTTAAGGCAGTTATTTTCTTTTCTGATTTTTGATGCTATTCACATTTAGAGAAAGAAGGGATAAGAATGACATGTCTATGTGTTTAAGTGTTTCCTAAAGCACCTTTTTGGACCTGGTACACCATTTTTTCTTTTTTGCTTCATTTCCCACTCCTGCATCCTCCTGTCCTGAAGATCTGTCTGGGATGGAAGATGCTGTGGAGGAAATATCAGAGTCCCAGCCCTCACTGTCTGATTCCTCACCCGTGGTGTCTTTCCCTAATGGAGCATATTTATTACTCATCTGCAACTCTTGTTGTGTCCCTGGTTTCTTCCTATATTGACCTTTCAAATGCCTGCCCTGTGCCTTTACCCGTATTCTTTTTTGGGGGGCAACCAGCATGTAACCCTCTTCTTTTATTTGTGAGGCATCATTACTAGAGGGGGAAATAACTACTGTTAGAGATACTGCCTTGGGAACGCCATTTTCTGAGATGCAAGAGGGGGCTGCCTCTGGGGGGGCATCTGTCTTCCTTCATTCTGCTCCTCTGCTTCCTCAGTGATTAGTTGGGAGGTATTGCCACCACTACCTTAACCTGTAGTGGAGGGCAACTCTGTGGGAACTGCTTCCTTAGTCTCTACTACCTCTATTTGTTTACCCTGCCTTCTCATGTCCTCTTTTCCCCGTTCTGTTTTCTTATGTATTTCTATCATCCTTTTTTCAGAGGCTATAGCACAACTCTTTTTTTGAGCATTCATGATTAAACCTTCATGTGATACACTATCTTCTCTGTTATGTGAGGCCCATGGGCATCTCACATATGAATGGCCTTTTTTATCACATAAGTTACATCTGAATGTGTTCCCACAATTCACAGCAAGGTGACCTAACTCCAAACAATGGGTGCATTTCAAAACATTGCAAGCATTGCTTAAATGTAAACAGGATCCACATTTGTGGCAAGACCTAGGTTCCCTGGGTAAAACAAGGACCCCCTATCCCTGCCCAGGAAGAAACTACTTGGGAGATGCATGATTCCTGAATTTGACATAATGAGCTTAACTTTGACCCTCTAACCCCCAGTCCATATCTGATCTGAATCTATTATGGGCTTAGGACGTTCTAGAACCTCACATCTCTTTTTCAGCCATAAAACGATATCTGACACATTTACTCCCTCATTTTTAAACGACTGTTATTCTCCTTACTGCAGATTTAGTAATACGGATGGCAAAAAAAGGTGACCAAAATGGGTGTCTTTCAAGATATTGTATTTCATCCAAATATGGTCTAAAACTTCCACTGATTTGAAGCTAATGTTATAATTGAACTCATCAGTATGAATCAATGCAAAAAGTTCAGAAGCGTAGAATTTTAAAGAATTCTTCAACAAAGTTCTTGCAATATAAGTCCTGTTTGCTGGATTCTCTAATCCTCCTTTGTACATTAAATGTATTGCATTTCTCTGTAGTGCAGGTTCTCCTCGAGTTTTAAATAAGTCTGACATACGTAACAATGGTTTCAGGAAAGTTTGTTTTTTTGGGTCACTTAAAACGTCTGCCCCCAGATCTATCAGGAGTTCATTACTCTTTGCTACAGATGAAAAGGTTTGTTGGGTTTGAATATTCTCAATTGTTTTTCCTGCTAAGAGACCATTTAATTCCTGTGCCTGGTGTTGCTTATTGCTTTGTGTATTTACAAGGATTTCATCATGTCCAACTTCCCTCTGCGTGCTCTGCTGTGCCTGTATTACTGGTGAAGTGTTTAAAATTACTTACTTAAGCTGTTCAGCTGCAGCTCTTTCCTGTTTGCCCAATGTTAACCCCACAAACTCAGTGTCTGTTGGCTCCCATCTTCCCCCTGTCTTCTGAGACCACCCAGCACTTTGCAAAGCCTTATCTATTGTCCAGTCCTCAGGAGTGTATTTAGAGGCTTGCACATCCTTTTTCTTAAAACATGCCATGTTATGAACCCCTAATGATTTTCTTTGTGCTTTTGGCTCCTGTTGTCCTGCAGCTGTTGAGTTATCAGCTCTCCCAGTATGTACACTCGTCTACTCCAACTGTTCAGACCCTGCCATTTCTCTGAAATTTGTATAAAGGTTTTGTATCTGACCTTGTTTTGTGTCCTATTGCACATTGCTCATCTCAGGCTACAACCGCAGCATTTGCTCCGATTCCTTCTCAGCCTCTGCCAAGTCACACTCGACTGGTGAGTCCTCTCCCCATGCTACTGCTGGTGGGTTGCTCCTTTCAAAAGCGTTCAGCTGTGGCCCATCATTCAAGCCACTTCTCACTGCAACAGCTGCTGGCTCCTTGCCGGTCACCACCTCTATGTTGCTTTCCGGTTTGCTTACCACTGACACAAACTTGCTATCCCAAGGTGAAAAAAAGATTTCCACCTCGTTTTCCACCAACATGCCTTCCACAACTTAATCCCCTTGCTGTGCCTGTCCTGGGGTTGGGGACTGGACCCCAGCAGGCTCTGGTCTGTCCTACTCTTTCATGCACCAGACAGAAACTGCCGATCCAAGAATCTGACTGCAGCTCCCCCTACTGCATATTAGGATAATTTCTCTGGTGTCAAGGTCAACATTCCCTGTGTCAATAAAACAGCGCCCCCCCCCAAACAGAACACATGTGGAAACTAGCTATCATACCTTAGTGTGCCTTTCCTGGTCAGAAAAATTACAAATAAAATAATGCTACTGCCAAGTCAAACACTTTTTAGTTGAAAGAGGTAGGCTGGGGCCCCTTATAAAACCACCTCTCCAAGTTTACCCAGTGTGAGTTGATCTTGTAGTAGTGGTGAGTCGCCTTGGTGGTCAGTACATGGAGAAGCAGAGCAGCAGATTATTTGGTCCCATGATGACCCAATAGAAACTGGGAATAGAAAACTATAGGACTGTGACTAAATGTTTAATGTCTTGTATCCTAACCCTTCCTTGTAGTTTGAAGTTCCATTTCCCAGAGTTCCTCAGTTGTAGTTTTTGTTTTCACATTGGGAGCTATTCTCCAAGGTGCAGAGTGGCTATGTGCTGTGTATCTGTGGTATGTAGACACTCTACGGCAGCTGCATCCCCAACACCATATTTACCACAGAGGTACAGGGCTGTTATGCACTGGATCCCCCTGGCCGGCCATTGAGCTCCACGTGGAGGTAGTCCAGTGGGGTGGTGCAGGGGGTGTGCCCATGCTCCATGCTATTCATGAATGTGCTGACTGTGGTGGAGACACTGGGACACAGCAGAACCCTTTCAACATGGCACCCCAGCCCTCAGGGACCTCAAGGAGGGCTGGGGTGGTTGACCAGATGCCCGCCCTCCACTGTGTCACTGGCACACTGCATGCCACCTGCTGTTGATGGCACCCCATGGGCACAAGGCATCCAGTGGTAGACTGGATCTGGGTATCCTAGTGGATTCCTGCCCATGTTCGCTGGATGGCCCAGCACTCACCTGAGTGCTAGGGGGGCTGGACTATGGAAGGGAGCTTCAGGGTGGCCATGAATATGTTCACCACACATCTTCCCATGTGGGGAGGAGTTCCGTGGGTGGGATATGTGCCATTGGTACATCCTTTCCACCCCTTAGAGAATCCCTCATTGGGTCAATTCATTAAGCAGTGACTGAATAAGCAATAAGACACTCCAAAGGTGTTCACTTTGCTGAGAAAATCAAACACCCAGGGGTGAGTAAGGTACAAGACTGCAGGCCAATGCCATCAACCCCTGCAAGTGTGTTCATCTCAGCACAATGCACACCCCTGGAGTGTCTTATTGCTCATATAGAATAAGCTAGTGTTTTTAAAATATGTATCTTTACTAAAATATACACATTTTGAGCATCAAAAAGCATAAATTAATTTGTGTTTTTTTATGTAAAATAGTTATTCCATCTACTTGGACTATGCTGAATTTACAGCTTTGCTTTAGGTCTTTTGACCTAATGTAGAGTTGTAGTTGTGTTTTTTCAGACATTTGCAATGCTACAATATTACAGCCTCTGTGTCTCTCCCTGATTGCTCAAGTAGTAAATAAAATTAAGAGACATACTTTTTCTTCATTTCAAGTGTTTTTTTTATTTCTATTTTTGTATTTACATTGATATCGAACAAAGCGCTCGTGTTGAGCCACTACGACTGCTGGCTTTAATTAATGATTGAGAAAACCATTTCTACTGCTCAGCTGCCACAAGTGATGGTCTGAGCAGTAGCTTTTTGTGGCTGAGGAACCCCTGGCTCAGCCGGTCAATCAAGGAGACAGGGAACTCTTTATGCAGGTCAATGAATGAAAACAGTTCTCTGATGGAAAGAGATATACACAGCTTTGTTGTTGTTACACAGTGTGGTCAGCGGCATGAGAGAAGAGATGGAAGCTGGATTAAAATGGCTGCTGGGAGAAGTGTGAGTGGCATGCTTCAGTGAGGAAAACAGTCTTCATTTTCTAGTAGCAGTTTTCATTTTGACATGTTTGTTAATTGATGTGATTGTCAATGCCACAATGATGGAGGCCAGAATTCTTGAGGATTGGAAATAGGGGAGATTTCAGGCTGTGTGTGCAATCACTAACTCCTTCAAAGTTTCAAGTTATTGGAAAGATCTATGTTATAATGTATACTAGAATGCTCAAAACTCGGTTAGAGATTATACGAGTTGTTTCTTGTAGCACTACAGTTCCCAGTGTGCACTCTATGAGCCAGTTTCATTGTTGTTGGATGCCCATTGCCCCTCATGGAGTATCTGTTTAAAATTCAGGCAAGTTGGGCATCTTTTACTGAACCTGGCATAAGTCAGACTTACCAGCAGCTGTTACATAGGCAATAAGATACAAGATGGTATGGGTGCATGCCCAGGTGCACTTTGAGGCAAGAGGTGATCATCACTAGTGCCTTCAACTACTGGGATGTGTGGTTTACAAACAGAAACCTGCACCCTGAAGTATCATATTGCACTTATAAATTGAGTAATAAGTGAGATATATGTGAATATTTTTGTTGAATTTTAACTTAAAAAACATGCTAGATACAAACTACTAAAGTACAAAAAAGTAGTACCCTATGCTTGTCCCCAGGCTGTCAGTCAGGGCATACACTTGGATGTGCTTGCCACTAGAGGAAGCTCTGGTGTCTGGACCTTGCTGATTAACCCCCCAAGATTACACAAAATCATAGTTTCTTATTTTTTTCCTGTGACAGTTCCCAAGTTTTTTTTATCTTATTTTTGTGTAAGAGGTGTTGGTTGTGGACCCAGGTCACCATGGTTTGGGGATGCCAGCAAGTCAACCATCTGGGCTCTGGCTCGGGGGTGACCAGCTGTTTATCTCAGATTGGGTGCAAAATCTGGGTGTTATGTTCGATAGCTGCCTAACATTAAAATCTCAAGTGTCTGCTGTTGTTAAGACCTTTTTTTCCATCTGAGGAACATCGCCTGGATCAAGCACCTGGTCCCACCTGATGATCTTCCAACGTTGGTCCACACCTTCGTAACCTTGTGCCTTGATTACTGCAATGTCATGCTCCCCCTTCCCCAGGACACACCTGGAATTGAGCAGTACTCTGCTCAGTGTGCCCTCCTGGTAAAACTTTTAAATAAATAAATGCCCTATACCTAGGGCTACCAGGGGCTGATATCCACCGATTGCAGCTAGTGCAGAATGCTGCAGCCATGTTGTTCACTGGCTTATTGAGATTTTGCCATCTCATTCCTGTGATTCATGGTCTGCACTGGCTGCCTGTCTATTGGCAGATCACCTTCAAGGTCAGGTTACTGATCTACAAAGTACAGGGTCCATGTTACTTGCAAGATCTCCTCTGTCCTTACTGCTCCCTCCACTCTCTCTGCTCCTCCAACAAGGTATTTCCAGAGGTTTTCAGGGTTCAATTAAAGCCCTCTGGGGCCCCCTTTTTTGCTTTTATGGCCTCTACCCTGTGGAATTCTCTACCTCATTGGATTAGAGAGTACCTGACCATCGAGAACTTTAAAATCGCTCTGAAAACTTATCTATTTCACTTAGCCTTTCATACCTTAATGATAGTTAGCTTTTGTGAATCTGAATCTGAGTATTTTAACTGTGACAGTTGGTTTTGTTGCTATGAGTATTTTTTATTACTTGCTCTTATTCTATTATTGTATTCTTGATTTTTGATTTTATTGATCATTTGGAACAGCGCTTCAAAATAAACTTGATTTTACTTAATTTATTACCTGCCCATGCACGTACACAAATACACACATAGTTAAAATTAAAGAGGTTTTCTTTTGCATGATAGTTCTTTACCCATACAAAAAAATAGGCCTAATGCTCAACTACCTCAAATTACTAATAATTAATTAATTGTTAATTATTCCTCAGTTTTGCTTTGGTTGATTTTTTCACATGCAAATTAGTTAGTGGCTAACTCCTCCTAGCTCAACCTACTGCTAACTAATTCTTAACAGTTTCAGCAGTTAGTCATTGACCTATTTCCTAATTAAGAATGAACTAATCCCCATGAATTGAGTATTAGTTTGGCGTTCATTAATTACTAGTTGAGCTTATATAAAAAATAGGCCAAATGCTTAACTGCCTCAAATCACTAATAATTAGTTAATGTTCAATTAATCCTCAGTTTTGCTTTGGTTGATTTTTTCACATGCAAATGAGTTAGTGGCTAACTCCTCCTAGCTCAACCTATTGCCAACTAATTCTTAACAGTTTCAGCAGTTAGTCATTGACCTGTTTCCTAATTAAGAATGAACTAATCCCCATAAATTGAGTATTAGTTTGACGTTCATTAATTACTAGTTGAGTTTATATAAAAAATAGGCCAAATGCTTAACTGCCTCAGATCACTAATAATTAGTTAAATGTTCAATTATTCCTCAGTTTTGCTTTGATTTTTTCACATGCAAATGAGTTAGTGGCTAACTCCTCCTAGCTCAACATACTGTCAACTAATTCTTAACAGTTCCAGCAGTTAGTCATTGACCTATTTCCTAATTAAGAATTAACTAATCCCCATGAATTGAGTATTAGTTTGGCATTCATTAATTACTAGTTGAGCTTATATAATAAATAATTCATGATCAATACTCAACTTGTTGAGCATTAGCTGATAAGTAACTGTACACCACATAGTAAGCATATTTATTAGTTAAGAATAACTAATTCTTAACCAGCTCATTTGCACAGTGCTGCTAGAAACTACCCAGCTGGGAGTCCAGGTAAGCTGTAGGAGCATATCCACTACTCACTGAAGGTACCCCACATCTGACTGAGGCACCCTGAGGTACCCGTCCACCCCCCAAAGCCAGAAACTAGTATCTGTCTGGGGTAGGCTCATCTCAATGGTACAGCCCTTGGGGATGGCCTGAATGTTAAACAGGAGGCAGAGGTAAGTCCCAAATGACTACCTGAAATAAACTGCATTTATGCAAGTAAAGACTCCCTTACCCAGCTGGAGTCACTTGTTTGTAATTTTGTAGTCACCTACTAGCACATAGACTGGGTACATGTTCCAAATGTGCCACTAAAAATTCAAGCAACTTTATGGTAACTATCAAGCAATCGACTGATAAGTGCTGAGTAAACTGGGAGTGTGTTGTAAAATGCTAATGAAGGCTCTAATAGTTGTTCCTGATATACTCCAATGGAGTACCTCTCAGTTGGGACACTCCTGCATTACTCCAGAAAAGCACCTTTAGAGTGTGTTCCAAAATGTTATTGAAGTGCCTTGGAATTATAGTATATACACTTCAAATTGGGTGCCCGTACTCTGCAAATGCACCTAAAATGCAATTTAAGTACCTCCTTGAGTAAACTTCAATCTTTCAGTGTAAAATATCCTCACCGTTAGGGCACAATTGTGAATCAAAACTTTCCAGAAGTGACCAGTGTGCAACAATGGGGTGATGGGCCCATCCCTGTGTAGCTTCAGTGCCCTCCCAGAGAACTGAACTAGGCAAATCTGGTACTCAGAACATGCTGTTGCCCTCATGTCAGTTTCTCAGCCTCTGACCTGACTAGCTGCACAAATTTGCAAGCAAAGCAGGACTAAGAAAGGGGATGGGGTGTGCATTTTATTTTTTTTAAATGAGGTTTAGGGAGTCCTGGAAGCCATCACATAGGAGTTATACAAGTACCTTTTTCAAATTTTCACTTGGCAAATACTTTTTGCACCTCAGATACTCTGACTATTCATTACTATCGTTCATATTCCTTTTCAAGCTGACACCCCCAAGTCAGCAGCATGGTGTCAAATAGTGTTTTATCACATAATGACCAAGAAAACCCTACAGATGCAACATTTCAGTGGGGTCCATCTTCATATAATTTTACAACTTGGAGCAGAAGCTCAATGGAGCTCAAGATCACTTTCTCAGGGACACACAGTGAGTCAGAGGCTGTGGATGGGCTTGAACGCAGATATTCTGCTTCACAGTTTCAGAGACAATATTATGATGGAAAGAAGGTCCAACTAACCACAATTCAACACTACACCCCCTCTTCCATATCTTAGGACATTTACTTACTGGTGGTGGAGCTTTCTTCAGGAGGCTACTGGTGTACTTTCATTTCTGCTCATTGAATTAAACACAGTGAAGTCTTCATCTTTCTCAAACATTAACTTTTTCATAATTTCTTGAGAGTTAAATCCTGAATGTGTTCAGAAAAGAAAGGTAAAGGTCATATACACTGTTTCGAAATGAAACTGAAGCCCATACTAGACCACATTTTTCTAGCATGAAGTTCAACGGACACCGTCCTCAACTCTCTTTGCGTCTTCCTAGAAACTGTGAATACTCCCAGTGCAGCACAGACACTCACGGTGCAGTGGGAGGAAAGGGGACTATTGTATCAGGAGTAAATGCGCTCTTTGGGGGTGTTCCTAATGTTCAAGAAGCATGCAACAAGAGTAGATCAAGGATTTGCAACAAAATGGGAATAAATACACTATTTGCATGCATTTCAGTTAAGCTAAAAAAAAGCACAGTGGTTAAAACAACCAACAACTTGAGTGATTTGTAGAGAAGGAAAGCAATCATTAAACATATTTTTTCAATTATAAATAACATAATGCAAAAAGGATTGACAAGTGTCCCTTTAACACCAACTCTACACCAAAATGTTTATGTGATGGTCAAACAACAAAACATTTTAAAAGTAATTTTACTGTCAACTAATTATTTTCCCAGTTAGTCTTATTTCTCCCTCATGCACTGGCAGCCTCCATTATACCGGCCACCCCAGCCAACACCCCCTAGGACTTGCTATCCCTCAGAGGCTGCACGGTCTGGGTCATCAAGTACAGGCGTATAGGCAGCTGGAGTCATCATGCAGCCAGTGCACAGATTTTCCTAGTACTCCCCCTAAAGTGCAGCATGCCCCCATGCACCGTACACCTGACATCTGCCTCTCCTCTTCCCAACTCTGGTGGTTTCAGCCTGCTTATCCTCAGCCACTGATAGTATCTGGCAAGCACCAAACTCTGCTCCACCCCACCCTGAGATGAGCAATCCAGCAGGAACTCAATCTTCTTCCCTCTTGCTGACCCTGCAACTCCCAAGATAACACTTGAAACTTGGGTCTTCAGCACTGCAAGTACAGCACCATCACTGCAATGGTGGGCCTGCAAAAATCTAAGATCTGTGAAATGTAACTGGTCTGCACATCCACATGTGTAGTCATAGGTCCTGTCATCTTATTTGTTGTGGCTATTTCTGCTCTAATAAACACAGAATCTGTCAGCAGACAATGACCATATGGCCCACCTAGTCTGCCATTTCCCTTCTCACTGCTGCAGCCCCAGATCCTATCTTGTGCATTTTTGTAAACTGGTATTTATTGCCCAAGAACCCTCTCAGTCATTAAATATCCCCTATAAAACCATAATGATGACATTTGGTAGGGGATGAGGCTGCAGGCACTCTGTGGGCATTGCAGTGGGATCAGGGAGGGGGGACACCTGAATATACTTGGATCATCTTTGCTGGCAGGTATACATGTATGGGGCTTTGCTGGCATGTATACATGTATGGGGCTATTTTCCTAGCAAAATCATTATGCTGTTTTAGGGCTAGGGCTGCAGTGCTTGGTTGCCACTTGACTTGCACAAGGAAATTATAAGCCAGGCTTTATGGACTAAACTCTTTATGCAAACCAAAATATGTGATATGTGGCTATAACAGCTTCTGCGGTAGGCACCATCATGCTGTGAGTTGCCTGCCTGGAACTAGCAATCATGTCAGTTGCTCCTAAAAATGCAGGCTCTTCCATTTCCATGTGGAAAACAGCAAGCTGGAACATGCAGATGAAGCTGCAAAAGAAGCAGCTGCTTGGTTGTACACCATATGGGGTTCAACAGGCCTGGTCAAAGGTGGATTAAGAGCAAGGCTAAGCATACAACAGCAGTGCTACAGTGCATAGTAAAGTACTGTTCTACCTAGAAATCCATACTTTTCAAAATGCTGTTGTACCACAGTTCAAATGTCATGAAATGCGATTGCACCCTTCTGTGGTTGAACAGCATTCTAAAACCTCTAGAGACATGCACAAGTTAATTTCACTGTGAAAGAGAAATATAAAATAATGCATGGAGAAGTGTGGTTTATGGGGATTTTATGCACCCGAGGTGTGTGATGCCCCATGAAGCCTGAGGGTTTTCTATGGGCATCACACACCGAGATGGTGCATAAAATCCCCATAGAATCACACTTCTCCATGTTTTATTTTTCCATTTACTGTTTTTTGGTTTAAATTGTCTTTGATGCTTTGCGAGGGTAACTGTTACTGCTGACAAGCTTGTCTCACACTGAGTGACCGATTGTGCAGCGCTTGTGAACGTCCAGCGCAAGGACAGCTTGTTCGGTGGTTTTTCAGGTGATGCTGCAGTACTTTTCTTCCCATGGTTTATGGAGCTCCATAAACAACACATGTGGTTTACGAAGCTGTTGGACACTCACTGGCAGTGGTTTATACCACTAACCAGTAAATATAAAAAAAAACAATGCATATATTTCACATAATAATGTACACTATAAAAACACAGGATGAGCAACTTTATGTATAACCAGTGTGTTGTGCCACCTCAGGGTTCTGATTCCCACGGACCACTCGAGCTTCATCCTCAAGGTCAGAGAGAATCACATGCCCTCTGTGGCAAAACACTTTGACTGTGCATAGTTACCCATTCAGTATTTTCTATATGCTGATGGTTACCCAGTTTTGTTGAACATCAATATGCTAGTTTTGTTTTGGGCATCATCTTCAAACCACTAGCCAGCTGGGAAGACCTTTGTTGTGGAATTTTGGCATGGCCATCACCCAAACAACACCCTCCCCAGTTTGCACAGCCTTTCCCTGCACAAGACTGATGCCTCCTCCTCCCCCTCCTGTAACAGGCATTCCCTGATGTACAGTGCCACCCTCTTACCACTCATCCTATATGGACCATTCGCTGGTTTCTAGTGGCACCTTCTTCCCACCCCATGCAAAGTTTTCTGTTGTCTAGTGGCATTTGTCTGGCGTTCCCAATATTGTGCCATTCCCTGGTGTCCAGTGGCCCCAATCTCCATCTCTATGATAAACACCATAGTGCATGGTGGACCATCATTGTGTATGGAGATCTATACAATATGGAATGGTCTGGCATGGAGACAGGGACTCCGTTAAGCCACACAAGGGCAAAAGTATTAGATATCAGGAGGGCATCTTTTAATGAAATGTGCAGATGTTTAAGAGCAGCCCTGGTAATAGAGGGGGTGGAGAAACAGTGTGGGAGACTAAAATGAGTCATTATGGAGGTAACTAACCAGTGCATTAGGATAGTGGCTAAAGGAAAAAAAGAAAGAAACCACTATAGTTCTCTAAAGAGGTGGGAGACTAAGTAAGGGCTAAAAGAGCAAGTTTCAGGAAGCATAAGGGAATCCAAAGGGAGGAGGACAGCGATGTGTACCTTGAATGTCTAAGAGAAGCAGGGAAGGCTGTAAGGAAAGCCAAGGCACAGACAGAGAGTTTATCACAGACCGTGAAAAAAGGGGACAAGACATTCCACAGTTGCATAAACAAAATGAAGGGTGGGATTGTGAGGCTCAAAGGAGAGGAGGGAGAGTGTAAGGGGGAGGATTTAGACAAGGCAGAAATACTGAACAAGTACTTCTGTTCAGTATTCACTGAGGAGGGAGTGGGTCAAGGACCACAGTTGGGGAGCAGAGGCAATTGGGGGAGAAGCGGACACCAGTCCATTCACAGTGGACAGAGTTCTGGAGGAACTCACAAAGCTGAAGATGGATAAATCCATGGGGTCAGATGACATACACCTGAAGATATTATGGGAGCTGCACAGGGAACTAGCAGTGCCTCTGGCCACCCTTTTCACAGAGTCACTCAACACAGGTGTGGTTCCAGAGGACTGGAGGAGGGTGCGTGTGGTCTCACTGCTCAAAAGTGGCAGTAAGGTGGAAGCAGGGAACTACAGGTGAGTCAGCCTCACTTCAGTGGTGGGGAAGATCATGGAGGCACTACTGAAAGAAAGGACAGTGGCACACCTGGAATGCACTTGTGCCTAGGATCTAAGGCAGCAAGGATTCACATCAGGACGGTCTTGTCAAATGAATCTGATAGATTTTTTTTTATTGAGTGACTGGAAATTGAACTGGGAGGCGTATAGACATCACCTACCTACATTTCAGCAAAGCCTTCAATACCGCCCCACACAGACAGTTGGTTAACAAGATGAGTAGCCTTGCATATGGCATAAGCAGATACACTGGGAGAAACTGACTGAAAACAGAAGGCAAAAGGGCGGGGTAGCAAGAGATCCAATCCAGGAGAGAGGGGTGACAAGCACGACACCACAAGGATCTGCTTTGGGGACCAGCTATGTTCAATGTCTTCATTAGTGACATTGCAGAGGGGTTGGAAGGAAAAGCCTGCCTATCAGCAGATGACACCAAGATCTGCAACAGGGTGGATACTCCAGAAAAGGTGCAGAAAATGAAGAGGGACCTGGAGAAGCTTGAAAGATGGACAGAGGTGTGGCAACTGAGGTTCAGTGCAAAAAAGTGCAAGATAATGGTGGCTCACCCAAAGAAACCTATTTGAAAGGGGATGGAACCACACATCATTAGGGCTGGCATCTTTGGGAGGGTGGTGGGGTGCACAGGGTGTGGAGCAGCCATGATACTGGACTGGGCTTGGAAGTTTGGTGGTTGCCCAGTGTGCTACCAGCTAGCACAGCTTAGGGAGGAGGTTGTGGGGATGAGGAGAAAGCTGGGGAAGGGGTGGTATGGTTGGGGAAGGGGCTGGAAATCTCCCACAGGGTTGCACCAAGCACTGGGGCGGGGGGTATAGGGAAAAGAGGTGCAGGAGAATACTCAGGGGTCACATAGGGACCCTGGCAGAGGGGCCCAAGGACACTACCAAGGAAGCAGGCAGGTAACTGGGACCCTCACAAAGGGGGACGGGGACAACATTCTAGGGAAGTAGGACAGCTAGCTGTGCTGGACAGAAGCAAGGCAGGAGGGATCAGACCTCATACTTAGTAACCGCTCAATTCTCTTCTACTGCTCAAGGATGGGGGGGGTGTAGCCACGACAGAGGTGGTTAGAGACGGAAAAGGTGTGGGGGGTAGGAGGCAGGGTCCAGATAGCAGGAAGAACAGGGGACCTGAAATGCAGGAGAATGGGGGAGCAGGAATCGGAGCAGGAGGCAGGGGAAGAGGGAGAAAGCACAAGGAGAAGGACCAGTTGGGAGGAAAGGTAAAGAAGGACCAGAAGTACAAGGAGGATTCAGTAAAGAGAGCTGAGAGGGTAGGCCAGGGGAGCACGATGAGCAAGGAGGAACTAAATGGAGACAGAAGGAAGGAGGATGAGCCAGGCTAGTTTAGCAGATGGGGGAGAAGGACCAGTTGTGAGCAGTGAGGGGGAATTAACAAGGTACAGAAGGATACTCAGGAGGAGGAGAGGATAGGATTGAGGAGGAGGCATGGTAAATAAGGAGCGGTGGCATGTGTCACACAGATAGGGGAGGAACAAGAGCCAGCTGGGTGGAAGGGCCGGTAGAAAGGATGAGGGACATGGAAGGGGGGAATGGAGGAAAAGGAGTGGTCAGAGTGCTCCTGCTGGGGATTCTATGATCAGGGGTATCAAATGGGATAGGGAGGGAGAAGCCTGGCAGTTAGAACAAGATGCTTCCTGACTAACGGTGCACAGGGCTAAGCACGAGGTATATCAGCTGGCAAGGACTGTGGGGTTCCCAGACATACTGTCCACCTGGGCACAATGACATTGAGGAAATAGCGAGCTAGAGATACAGGCAAGATTCAGGAGCTCCTAGGGTCTGTCATGACATAAGATGCACAGTTTCATTGAAATCCTGCACAGTGCCAGGGCTAGTGGGGAACACAAAAGAAAATTAGGAGATAAACCAGTGGCTCAGGGAGTGGTGTGAGGCCAGAGGGTATGGGGTTGATGGGGATTGGGGAGACCTGGGAGGATATGAGCTGTGTGCTAGAGATAGACTACATCTCAATTTGGAGGGAGGGAATCCTGTTGAAAATAGAGGAGTTCATTGGTGAAAAGTGGGGTTAAACTTGGAAGGGGTGGATGGGAGAAAAAGGCAGTCAAGGGATGCGATAAAGGAGGGACTCTGTATCCACCCCTGGGGACCAGAAGGATTGCAGGAAAGACCAACTGGCAAAGTGCAGACCAGGAGAAACAGAATCCCTAAGGGAACACGAGCAGGGAAATGGAACTATAGGGAAAGGGTGGAAGGTAGTCCTGTTAAATGCCAGGAGCTTGGGCAATAAATGCCTGAGCTCAGGAGATGTTAACTGAGGGAAGTGGATGGCAGCGGTCACTGAGACTTGGGCCACTGCAAGACTTGACTGGGACCTGAACCTGGAGGGTTACACTATGTTCAGGAAGGACAGGGGAGGGAAGGGAGGAGGTAGCAATGATAGTAAAAACCGTATTGGCATAGGGGAGTAGAGGAGGGATGGAACCGTGGAGGATTTGGGTCACCTGATAACAAAGGGGGCAAGAGTAGAAATAGGAGTGGTAGATAGACTGCTCCATGGCGGAGGAGCTGGAGGACAGTCTGGTGGCAGATGTTAGGAGACACTGCAGACTGGGCAGAGGAAAGGTGGTGTTAGGGACTTAAACATGCCAGGAACAGACTGGGAGACTATGACATCCTCTGTGACCAGGGAACAGAGGTTGTTGGATGTCTTTCAAGATGCGTTCCTAACTCAGCAGGTGAGGGAACTGACCAGGAGGCACTGGTACTGGATGTGGCCCTGCAGACAGTGACCAGATTGGGGCCTGAGGTAAGGGACCCATTGGCGGGGAGTGACCATGCCACGGTCTGGTTCTGCCTGGACCTAGGAGGGGTAGAAGGCCGCACAAAGACGGAAGTAACCTGACTTCAGTGGGGTGGATTTAAGGAAATGGGAAGGATCCTTTATGAGCATTTGGATGGGATTGGTCAGACATGGACTTGATAGTAGGTGGAAATCATCAAGAGAGGGTGCAGGATGCTACCAGCACCTGTGCAAGAGTAAGACTAAATGCGGTAGGGCCCAAAACCCTGTTGGTGGACCAGGAGGTCCAGGAGGTGGAATGGGGAAAGAAAGCTTCTTAAGAAATTCAAGTGCTCAAGGAGTGAAAGGGATCGAGGGAGGATGAGCTGATGGCTAGAAGGCCACTACAGTGGTGAGGGTGGTAAGGCAAGGAAGGGGATGAACCTGGCCAGGGAAATTAGGAGAGGGAAAAAGGGGTTCTTTAGATACATTGGGAAAGACGAAGGGTGAAGGGCAGATTAGCAGGATTAAATCAGGGAAGAGATGGGCACAAGACCCAGAGGAGCAGGCTGAGGTACTAAATGAGTACTTCACCTCAGTTTTCACCAGGGAAAATGGGATGCTGCATCACACATGGGAGGAGACAGAGATAATGAGGAGGGGGCCTCACCAATCAGCAGATCTGGGGAGAGGGGGGCATCACTGGCAGGTGGGGGGGGCTAAGCAGGGAGAGGACTGGAAGGAAATCACAGCAGAGAGAGTGAGGAAGCCCTCAGCTCCTCTTAAGACAGAGAAAGCACCGGGCTGGATAAATTACATCCTAGAGTGCTGAAGGAACTTGCAGATGTCCTGCAGGAAACCCCTGGCAGAGCTTTTCACCATCTCTCTGAGGACAGGGTGGGTGCCCCAAGACTGGAAGGTGGCGCATGGTGCCTATCCACAAGGAGGGACTAGGTGGCAGGAACTACAGGCCTGTCAGCCTGACATCAGTGGTGGGCAAGGTGATGGAGGCATTGTCAAGGAGAGGCTGGGGGGACCTGGATAAGTCAGGTGCTGGACGATAGACAGCATGGATTCATCCTGGGAAATCGTCTAGACAAACCTGGTGGAGTTCTATGACTGGGTGACAAGTGCCTTGGACCTGGGTAGACCAGTGGATGTCCCTTTCTAGACTTCAGCAAGGCATTTGACTCTGTTCCTCACGTGGGCCTGTTGGATAAACTAGGAGAAATGGGTGGAAACCAGATGATCCGATGGATAGGCAATTGGCTCCAGGACCGGACCCAGAGGGTCGTAGTTGATGGGATAGTCTCTTCCCCAGGAGGGCCATTAGTGGGGTCCCACAGGATCAGTCCTGGGCCCTTCTGTTCAACGCCCACGCATCTCTGACATAAGGACAGGAATCAGGAGTGAGATGAGTCTCTTTGCAGATGACTTGAAACTTGGGGTGGTGTGGATGGGGAGGAGGGAGGTGGCCCTGCAGGGGACCTGGAGGCTCTGGAAAGATGGTCTAGAGAGTGGAAGCTGGGAGGTTTAATGCGGGAAATGCAAGGTACTCCACCTGGGGCTAGAAACCCAGGCCATGTGTACACCCTGGGGGAATACTAAAAGTCTCAATGGCTGAGAGGGACCTGGGGTGGTGGTGGATGTCAAGATGAACAACTCCTGAGACTTGTAGGAGGGCAGCAGCCAAGGCCAACAGGATGCTGGGATGCATCCTAGGGGATCACCTCCAGAAGGAGGGGAAGTGATACTCCCTCTGTATAACTGCTTGGTGAGGTCGCACTCTGGAGTACTGTGCAGTTTGGAGGCCGCACTTAAAGATGGATATTAACCTCCTGGAGAGGGTCCAGAGGAGGGCAACCAAAATGATTTGGGGCTTGGGGGACAGGACCTATGAGGAGAGGCTCGAAGAGCTAAATATGTACACTTTGGAAGAGAGAAGGGACCGGGGGACATGATAGAGGTCTTCAGGTACATGAAGAGGGCAAATAGGGGAGGAACAGTGAGGGTGCTTCGAAGGAAGGAGGAGGGGGCCACTAGAGGGCATGGGTGGAAGCTGGAGGGGGGAAGATTCAGGGGAGAAAGGAGGAGGTGCTATTCACTGAGAGGGTGGTAGAGCCATGGGATGCACTACCTAGGGGCTGGTGGAGGCAGAGACAGTGGAGGGTTTCAAGAGGGGTGGACAGGTACAGGGAAGGGTTCAGGAAGCAAAAATCCAATGCAGCAAGAATATCCGGAACTGGGAAGGGAGAAGCCAGAGAAGGCGAGGGGATAGCAAGGTCAGCACCCAGGGTGGGGGCTGACCAAACGAGCAGACACGAAAGACCATTAGGCCTATTCTGCTGGCATTTTAGTATGTTAGTATGTTAGTATAATGCACTTGGGTAGGGGGAACCCTAGGGAGAGCTACAGGATGGGGGGAGGTGCTGTCACCAAAGAGGAAAGGGACCTACGGGTTATCATATTTAATGCCCTTAAGGTACGAAAGCAGTGTGCAAAGGTTGCAAGAAGGGCCAGTGGCATGCTGGGGTGCATAGGTAGGAGGTATTACTAGTAGGAGGTGGGGTGATGCCATTGTATAAAACAGTGGTAAGGCCTCACCTGGAAAACTGCATGCAGTACTGGAGACCACATACACGTAAGGACATTAACAAGGTGGAGGCTATCCAGAGAAGTGTGGCAAAGATGGTGCATGGCTTGCATCACAGAACATATGAGGATAGACTAAGAGATCTCAATATGTACTCACTGGAGGAAAGGAGGGTATACCATCAGTACAGCAACAGAATATGGGCACCAGGTAAAAACCGCGACTCATATTACATGCTATGTTCTTGGGCTACCCTGCAAGGGTAACAACTGTACACAAACATGAGGGTAGTGGACTGTGTCAAGAAGGGGGGGATAGTGAGGGGAAGGAGAGGGACAATGAAGGGGTTTTGAGGAACTGGTGTGTCTGCTGCCACCGAGCTAGTCTTGTGGTGTGGGCAGATAACTCTGGTGCAGCAGGCACAGGGTTCTAGACCGGGTGTGCATAAACTCTGCTGCTGCCTGTGGCACTTAATTTTTGTGCGATATGGAATTTTGCCCACTGCCCAACATGCACCCCCCTGGAGTTGATAATCTATATTCAGAGGGGTGCAGGGGGCACAGCCCCCCCAAACACTTTTTACCCTTTCTTGTGACATTTACATTTTTTGGTTTCCTGAATTTGTATATGATGCATACAGTATAACACCTTACAATAAAGAAAATAACTAACATTAGCATTTATGATACGTGTCTTTGAATTTAAAGCAGTGTACAATGTGAAAAAAAGTGCTTTTCTGACGGTTTATTTCCTGTGCTCTCCTAAGCATGTACCTGGTACTCTTTCCTGCCAGCATTGTACTATCACCCTGTAATTTGTTCAGTTATCCTATGTTTTTATTTACATTTCTGCTGCCTGCTGCATTGACAGCAGTAGTACTAAATAGCAGCTGCCATATTTTCTGTGGTGCTACAACAGTCGTAACAGATCACTTTCTGATTAGGTAGTACTGCTGCCTTAAAATGTACAATAATTAAAAGTATGTGCCTAACACAATGTATATACCAACTAGTATGCATCTGAGTAAAAGACTCAATGGGAAACTCCTATGAAATTAGAAAGACCCACCTTATATATAACAACTGAAGAGCTCCGGGTCTACATTTCACACACCTTGGATGGCTTCCGCCATGAAGGTTATGCCAACGAGGGCTGCCAACTCTGCCATTTGTTGGTAGCCCTCATTAGCCTAAGTTTCTTTGTTGGAAAACCATCTGATGTCGAAAATATCACCAAGAGCTCTGCAGCCATTATAGATGGAGTGGGTCTTTCTAATTAAAACCACCAGACAGCAGGTAAATAAAATAATTTGTTTTATGCTAAAAACCCCAATCAGGCATTTCTACAGTAGCTGCTGCACTTAGGGGCAGTACAGGAGTTTCCCTTTAAGAAAATTCTCACTCAGATCAAAAAAAAAAAAAACAGAGAGACTAATGTCTTAATCTATCATTTTGTTATTTAAATAATTTAACTGTAATTCTCAAAATTTTGCTTACTATTTATTCTGGTGTACAACATGGCAATATTTTATAGCGAAGTACAAGGAGTACAGTTACAACTTTGAAACTCTAGAAACTGCCACCCAATTTAAACAATATTACCTGATGAAGTGAGCTTCTCCTGGTCTGTTATTGACTTGGAAGCTATCAAAGGACACAAGGTGAAACAAAGGCCCTACCCTTTTCCAAGGTCAATAACTCCAGAAGATGCCTTACACTTCACAGGGTAATATTTATATTGTAAAAATGTTTGGAAACTCACCTTTTGGTGCATTTTAAACAGTATGAGTGACTGGAGTGCATGCTTAGACTATTTGTTTACATTAGCAGACTCCTTCTGTGAAGTTGCCTTCTTGCATAGCCAGTTAGTGCATTAAGACATTCAGCCCAATGCTTTCGGTATATGATGAGGATTATTTCACCTCTTTGGTTGTTGAATGGCAAGGCAACTTTTATTTAAGAGATGCCAATCCCGGAGGCTCTGGGCTCCATACAACAATCAAAATAGATACAAAACAAATATAATAATAAACATTATATATAATATACCAAACAGTTAAAACAGAATTTACTACCCTCAACAGCAACTAAAATCAGAATAGGTAGAAACTAAATTAAACATCCATTTCTAAAAGACAAGTTGGGACTATAAAACATAGTCCGGGAAGGCCTGATTATACAAGAATGCCTTGAAGGGCCCTAAATACCTCCACAGAAGGGGCCTCCCTGATGGCTAAAGAAAGCAAATTCCAGAGGACGGGGGCGGCGACACTAAATGCTCTGTCACCAGCAGTTTTTAACCTCATCCTGGGAATCGCAAGGAGGCCCCTAGAGGAGGAGCGGAGGGAGCGGACCGAGACAGCAGGTACAAGAAGGTCCTTCAGGTAGCCAGGGCCCAAGCAGTGTAGGGCCTTAAAGGTGAGAAAATCCACCTTAAACCATCCACCTAACCGGCAGCCAGTGCAGTCGACACAGCACCGGAGTGATGTGACACTACTTAGGCTGTCCTGTCAACAGCCTCGCTGCCACGTTCTGCACCAGCTGCAGTCAGTGCAGCGTTCCCCCAGAGACCCCAAGATAGAGTGCATTACAGTAGTTAAGCCTGGATGTCATGAAGGTATGCACCAAAGTGGAGTGGTCCAGTGGCGAACTAGGGGCTTTATCCTGGCGATATTCCTCAGATGATAAAAACTGGTATGGACAACGGACACCACCTGAAACTCAAGTGTCAATCTGCTGTGAAGAATAACGCCCAGATCATGCACCCTAGAGGAGGCCTTCAATGGTACAGAGCCAAGACAAAGCCCTGTTTCTGCATCAGAGGCCAACCTATCATGCCCTGTGTTCAACTCCACCACCACCAGTACCTCCGTCTTACTGGGGTTCAGTCGCAACCAGCTGGAGGCCACCCAGTCACTGATCTCAGCAAGGCAGCTGTTAAGCACTTCCACCGTTCAAGATGTTCCAGGGGCAAAGGAAATATACAGCTGGGTATCATCAGCATAGCAGTGAAAACCCAGACTGTACTTCCTAATGAGCTCTCCCAGGGACAGCATATACATGGCAAACAACATCGGCAACAATACCGAACCCTGGGGAACTCCACATGACAGGTGGCCAGGGAGGAGGAGAAATTCCATCACTACCCTCTGCCTCCTGTTAGATAGAAAGGACTCAAACCAGCAGATGACAGTGCCAAAGGGAGTCTGCAGAATTCCCCTTTAGGCGGCCGGCAACACTTGATCATCCACCATGTCAAATGCTGAAGAGAGATCGAGGAGAACAAGAATTGTCACCTCCCTTCGATCTCTAGCCCTAAGGAGGTCATTATGCACCCGAACTAGCACAGTTTCTGTACCATGCCTCACACGAAACCCAGACTGGAGTGGCTTGTACAGATAATGGGCCACGAGATGGTCCTCAAGCTGAAGCGCCACCACCTTCTCCACAATCTTACACAAAAATGGGAGATTGACGATAGGACGGTAATTTGCCTTGACATCAGGGTCCAACAATGTTTTTTCAGAAGGGGTCTCACCAATGCCTCCTTCAAGACATCGGGAGGAAACCCCCTCCAACAAGGAACACCAGACAATCAAGGCAAACACCAGGCCAACAGAATCAATGCATCTCATTAAGAAATGAGTTGGCACCGGGTCCAGTTCACAAAAGGTGTGCCAAAGCTTGGAGGCAATCTCACTGACCTCAGCCACCTCTACCACTCTAAACTCACCCCAACCAGGCAGAGTGCTCTACGGTCACCCATGGTGACCACTGTCAGCCAAAGTCTGGTCCACTGGCAGAACCCTCTGCCTGATGGCAGACACTCTGTCCAAGAAGAACTGAGCAAACTCCTCGCACAATGCATTCGAAAAGGCTACCTTTGGCTGTAGACAGGAAGGATGAAGAAGCCTGTCCACAGTCCGAAAGAGCACAGTTGGTCGGTTCCTCCCAGCAGCAATCTCCCTGGACAGGAATTCTGCCTTCTTATGGTTGATTGCCCCCTGGTATGCACTGTAGTGCACATGCAGGGCCAGTTTCCCTACCTCCAGGCCGGACTTAAGCTAGCAGTGCTCTAATCTCTGACCCAAAGTCTTCATTACCTTGAGCTCCCCATCATACCAAGGAGACCTCAGGTGAGAAGACCTGGGTTGTACACGGGCTGGTGCAAGGGGTCGAGCGCACCAGACAGCACCTTATTATAGGCATCCACTGCCATGCACCCCCCCAAAGCATGCACTGTCCACATTAGATAGGTCAGCCACCACCAAAAAACCCTCAGGGGCCAACCCCCTCAAAGGGCGATAGCTGACCATTTCTGCAGAGGGAGAGCTATCAAATGGGGCCCGAACCAGAAATTCACCGTGCAATGATCAGACCAAATGACCCGATCAATGCTGAGACTATTTATCTCAAGCCACAATGAGAACACCAGATCCAACATGTGGCCACCCTGAGGAGTCGCGGAGGAAACTCCTTGTGCAAAGTCCAGAGATGACATCATCTAGAGGAAGTTGTAACCAAGCAGAGAAAATTGATACTCAGCCCAAACATTGAAGTCCCCCAGCACTAAACATCTGGGGGCCTCCAATGTTTCCCCGACGATGAAATCGGCCATCTCCTGCAAGAAATCTCCCACCACCCCAGAAGGGCAGTAAATCAGGAGAATTAGGCAACCTGCACCCAGACCCCCACGGACTGCCACACATTCAAATGAATGTGGTGCTCTCACTGAGTGCAGGGTGACGCACTTTGCCTTTGGCATTTTGTCTTAAACTTCAGAGTTCCGCAACCCTCCTCCCCAACCCTGTTCCCCATAAATGCATGGCCTGCCCAATAATTTCTAAAGAAGGACTATGTCCTATTGATATTGCTTTCCAATTCAAAGAAATGGAAATGAAAGTCTGTGAACCATGCTTAGTTTAAATATATGCTGTAATTTTTATTTTTATTATCTTTAAATGTTCACTCACCCGCAATGGGAAGTTTTGCAACTGCAGTGCTAGTACCAGTGGGGAACTGATGTCTTGGGCAGCTGAGAGCCTGCCAATGAGAGTGGTGCCAAGAATCTTTCTAAGGAAGTGCCCAACTGCATTGTGTGGCCTCGGCTGCCCCAAACAACAGTTCCCCACCAGCGATAGCACTGCAAATGTAAACACAGCTTTAGGGGAGGTGAGCTTAAGAACTGCTGACACCTCAAAACTTGGAAAAACATACTGTTTGGGTACAATTCAGCTTGCATTCTGTTTATATTCTATAGAGTTCTCCTGGTCCATTGATTATTACCGAGAACATTTGCATGAATATGTGAACTTTATTTCTTAGAGTTCATCTACCTCTACAGCTGACTCCCTACTTCAAGTCATAACTCTGTTGTGACATAGCAACTGTTGTCTGGGAGAAATTGTGATGTCAAATCAGTGCAGTATAACTGTAGTAGAGAAAGCAGCAGGAATAGATGAACTCTTCAGGAGCAAAGATACTATTGTCATGCAGCTGACCTCAGTAATAAATAGTGTGGAGGAAAAATACAGAATGAATGTGAAATACAATCTGAACTATGTCTAAATATTGTTGTTTTAAGTTTTACTGAAGGCGTCAGCTGGCCTTTAAAAAGTAACAAATAAAAAAACTAAAACCCTGTTTATGGTTCCCAGGCTCTCCTTTTCCATTTCTTTGAGATGAAAAGCAGTTGCCAATAGGAGACAGCCAAACTTAAAGTAAGCTATAACCCATAACAGACCGTGGATGAATTACATATGAACATACAAAGAAGCCAGCAGAAGAAAGCCATTTGGTCTGTCAAGTCTGCTCGTACTGCAGGGTCCACAGCTTGAGCTAATGTCGCTGCCCTCCTCCCGCCTCCTCCCATCCCCCTACCCATGATCCTTACCTTTCCCTATGCCTTCCCAGCCTCTTAGAGCTGCCCACTGTCTTCAACGAGATGATCTCCTGCAGTGCATCCAAGTGTCCACTGCCCTCTCTGTGAAGAAGTGCTTCCTGACCTCCCTCCTAAACCTCGCATCCTCCAGCTTAAGACTGTGCCTCCTCATGTTATGGTTGCCACTCAGATTAAAGAAACTCTCCTTATCTACCTTATTTATCCCTTTCAAGTACCTGAAGGTTCCAGTAATGTCCCCTCTTTCTCTCCTGTCTTCCAGGGAGTACATGTTCAGTGCCCTCAACCTCTCCTTGTATGCCTCACCCTACTGACTGGCTATCATCTTTGTAGCCCTCCTCTGGACCTTCTCCAACAGGTTAATGTCCATTTTGAGGTGTGGGCACCAGTACTGAACTCCATACTCTAGATGTGGCCTTACCAGTGACCTGTACAAGGACAGTACAACCTCCTCTCTCCTACTACTGATCCCCTTAGCTATGAATCCCAGCTTCTTGTTTGTCCTTGATGCTGCTTTCTTGCACTGTGTGGAGTGTTTTAGGTCACTAGTGATCATCACTCCCAGGTCCTTCTCCTCCTCAGATGCAGATACTTGAACTCCACCCAGGTAGTACTCTGTCCTGGGATTCTTGGCTCCAAGATGCATAACTTTGCATTAACTGGCATTAAAGCCAAGCTTCCAGATCCTGGACCACCTCCCCAGCTTTTCCAGATCTTCCTTCAGCTGTGTCCACTTTCCCACAGAGCTTGGTGTCATCTGCGAATAGGCACATTTTGCCCTTACTGCTATCCCCAATGTCACTGATGAAGACACTGAACAACACCAGCCCCAGCACCGAGATTCTGTGGGACCCCACTGGTTACCTCTTCAATGCATATAACTCTCCCCACAACCACCTCTGGGTTCTGTCCTTCAGCCAGTTTTCACCCATCTGGCCATCTTTTCCCAACTGAAAGATCCACCAACTTCCTGATCAACCTTCTATGGGGCACAGAGTCAAAGACCTTGCTGAAATTAAATAGAGGATGCTCTAATGCTTGACTTTATCTACTGTCTTAGTGACACAGTCAAAGAAGTCAATCAGATTTGTTTTGAATGATCCCCCCCCATGAATCCATGCTGCCTCTCATGCTGGAGACCATGCTCCTCTAGATATTCCACTAACCCTTCCTTTAGAATGGTCTTCATATGCTTGCCCACAATGGAGAATTGGGGCATTTGCATGCCCTGGGTGCACTGTGAGGCATAAGGGCAAAGCCTGAGTGCACTCCAACCACCCTTGAACTGCAATAAATTTCCCTTCTTTCATGATGGTGGAATAGTAAAAGAACAGTTTACAGATGTCAAACCCTGCATCACCAACCACCTACCAAGTGAAAGCCTACAGTTAGCACCATTATAGGTTAACATCCTCGCACAGATAAGAGATCTCTACTGGTTCCTTGGAGCATGGGATAATGGGGTCCAGGTGATCATCCAGTAGATATCTGTAAACAAAAATAGTAATGGGAATACAAAGGATCTGCAGCTCTTGTGAAAACAACATAAATAATGTAGGATAAACAAAACAATAATACTTATCTGACACATGTGGTCAGTGTCCTCCTTCATCTAGTCAGCATCCTGTCAGACTTGTGGACATATAAGGGAAAATGGGTCACTATGAAGAATAAAAATACTGATCAGCTGGGACAACTGGGAAGGACTTATAATGATTAAAAAAAAGTGGGTTGTGTGTTTGGGGGGGAGATACAGACTGGTACCTCACCATCGACCTGGGTTTTAGAATGGTCTCTCTCACTAGGGGTCATTAGAAGGAAATTCGTGCCTAGAACTGATTTTCTTGGGGTGGGGCACAGTACTCCAGCAATCGACTGACACAGGGCAGGACAAAGAAACCAGCTGTTATCCTTCTTGCACCATTGACAGGGTCTGACTGCCAAACTGGTAAAGCATCTTGGATGGCTGCATGCTAATGAGAAGAATGATCCTTCCTCTGCCTTCCCCACAGAGGGAGTGGCTGTACCGAAGGTCCAAATTTAGTCCATGGGATGGTGGGTGATGTAGCTATGTGGCTGATGGCAGTATGGCACTTCTCCATGGTGCAGGGCCTGCTCTGACTGTGGCTTCATACTGGCAGCTGCTATTTTTCCCAGTTTACATGCTGGCCCACCTCATGCGACAGTACATAGTCTTGTCAGATCTCACCATGTGCGCAGATCCATGTATTTTTGAACTCTATCAGTCCACCACTAGAAAAAAATGAGAAGAGCCAGCTTCCCCACTGCTTTCACCAACATGAGCATTATAATCACCACACCCAAGTGAAAAACAACAGACTCTTCCATTGTACCAACATGAGTAGCTCAACAGCCTACCAGCATGGTCAGCCTCCCTCTCCTTAAAATAAAACTAACAGCCAGCTTCCCTTAACCCCACAGTCTCCCTCCCAACAATGCCTCCCCTTTTACCAGCACAGCTAGCTACCCCAACCACATGGCCAGCCCCCTTGTCACTCAGATTACGCTCCTCTTTTCCCATACATGTGCTTGCCCAGGTCACTACATACAGTCACATCCATGGACAACATCCAACCTCACATCTGGTTTTCCTCCCCTTCAAATACGGACTGCATCCCACAGCACCACCGGGACCACCTTACTGACCACATATCCAGAGTCCACACCCTTCCATTAGCACAACGCTCCTTACTGGCACACTGCACAAGATCAACACCATTCAGCCTGCTCCCCTCCAAGCATAGACCAAACCCCCACCAGCAGCATAATAATCTAGCTGCCCCCACCCAAAATCAGTCACATGTATCCATGTCCAAATCAGCTGTACCACCAACCATAGTGAATTACCTTGCTATACATTACCCTCCCAACCACCACCACCAGCAAGAGCATCACACTGATGGTACCTCAAACACTTCATAGAACCTTTTGTCTTACATTCTGGAACAATTGCCTGTGCAACTGGATGTAGTTGGCAGGCAGTAATCTCCCCCAAAGTTCCTTGCCCATTAGATCCTGCCCAATATGCAGGCAGAAAATGCTGGAAGACACAAGATAAAAACTGTGTTGCACTATGGCTGGCAGCAATCACAGAATTATAGCCACAGCAAGCCGACAACAAACACAAATATAAACAAACTGGCCAGATGAATTTCTCACCCCACACTTCACAATATAAAATATATTATATATGTAGCCCTGGCAAAGAAAACTGCTGTAGGGTTTCCTTTTTAAGTATTTGTTTGCAGTTTTATGTCCAGGGCCATACTGCAGATGTGATTTTCAAAAAAATTACCCCTGCAAGATTTGTTTCCACTTTGTATGCAGCACCACAAGTCTTACCCTGTCTACCAACTCCCCAATGCCACAACACAACCAGCAGACAAACGGTGTGCTTCCCATTTTTTCAAAGTTCAAACTGGCACAGGTTTTAAAAGGAAAACTGAAGTAAATGAGAATGATCTACCTTTAATGTGTGTTGGCAGTGTTGCAGGCAGGTATAGCAAAGCAGGGTTGCAGTGGGCCTGGCATACGTTTTGTGAAGGAGAAGTCTCTTGTACACTCTAGGAGTTAATTTTCCTCACCTGATCAGCTGTGATTGTTCCTGGAGGTCTCGCTTGTAATATACTCCGTTGTTTTTTTTTTTCAAATCGGTTGATTGGTAAAGTTTTTATTAATAAAATAAATAAATATGCAGTCTGCCATCCATTTGAGCTTGAAGAGGTCCTTTTCACAGACTCATCACAGCAAGTCTTCTACGATGTCACACTGAATAATGTCCCATGTTGCACAACTACTGCCAACATGTGGTTCCACTGGTCAGTAAATGGGGGACAGAAATAAGTGATGCACATTCACTCCAGTGTGTAGTGCAATGTGTCAGAGTTCTGCACTGTCTGAACAGTTGTTAATGACAGTACATGCTTAACACAGAGAATGTTTGAATGAATAACTATTGTAAACAAATGATCTGTGTTGTGTTCAGTTTTCATATATTCTTATGTATCACAAGCATGCACTTCCTTATTTAGTTTTTTCTTTATTTAGAATGTCAGTGCATGGAATCCATTGTACCTCAATCCCAAGGTATTGCCACTTTCATTATTGATTGGGTCACATACCTGTATTTTTCCTCCAAAAAACATATCACAGACTCACAGATTTAATAATCTGCTTCCATACATCAGCACGTGAGTGAATGAACTGACCATCTTGAATTTCATTTTCATATTTTTTTCCATTTAATTTCATTTTTATTGGTTAAACTGGAAAGGCATGTGAGCATTGCTGCCTGTTTACACAAGCGACAAGCATCACCTTTGAATTTATTAGCAATTTGTTTTTTTTCCAGCATTACTGAAGTACTAATTCTAACTCATTGTAATACTGCATACCTTCCAAGGGAGGTCTGAAGCTTTGCTAGGTTATTTTAGCAAATTTTCTGGAGATTTTCTGGAGGAATCGTTTATCTAAATGTTGGGGGTTTGGGGACTGCTATGACCTCAGAAGCTCTGTGGTGCATTTTGGAGCTTATGCACACTTATGTGTACGTTGAATTCAGTAAATGTAATTACTGTCCTGCAACACAGCAGTGTCCTGTGTGGTTGATGAACACTGATGAATGTTGAGCCAACTTCTTGTAACTGTCAGAGCCAGAAATGACCACATTAACATCCATGTGTAGTGGGCAGTGTGCAGAGTCCCCAGCATGGGATGGGGATAGCTCTGGGAGCCTACGGCAAAGGGGAGGGATCACAGTTGGTGGTTAAGTGAAAAAAAAAAGCAGAGGTCCAAAGAAAGGGGGAAGGGTTCATATGAACACCAGCTGCCAATGGCCCTGCACTAAATTCCCCATTACATGAGGGAACAGCATGGTACTCTCACCATAATTTGATGTGCAGCCATACATCAAGGATTGCAGTCTGCCACACTGCTCACCTCCTGCTTTTACTCACATTCATAAAGCTTGATGTCACTTCTGCTTGTTTTATTTCTACTCATTCTGGTCACTCCTTGTGTAACTCTTTGAGGTTGATTTTTTTTGCGTTAAACAAGTGCGCTATGTCCCGTACATCCTCCCATTTTCACCAGTCATTACCACATTCTTTTGAGTTCTGTGTTTCATGGACTACTGAACTGGAAGTCCAAAGTTGCAATACTTCCTGACCAGTCTTGGAGTTTTCGGAAGTCTAACACTGCAAAGCTTTCTGACCAGTCTTTCTTTCAATCAAGTTCTGTGAGAAACAAGTGTAATCCCTAGGTGTCACTGTCCCAAGGAATACTACCCCTGCCTGCATGACTTGGCGCAGGTTGAGGGACCTGAGCTCGGTAAATGGGTGCCACCACTGAAAGAGTTGGTTTAAGGGTAGTGTAGCTGCTTTGTGTATAGCCCTCCAGGACACTGATACCCCCCCAATGGCTTGCACTGGTCAGCTGATAAACAATCACTGTTAACGTCAGAATACAATGTTGAACCCACTCTTGGCACACTTACCACCAAGGCTGGTTCAGCTGCACTGGACCTGGAGACCCCCTGTAAAACAGGACCTGCAATAGAACAGTGCAATGGCAATACAGTATCCCCTCCACAAAGGTACACACTAGCCAAGTTAAATGCAGAAATAATAGAATCTGGTTTATTCAGAGAACGTGAACAAGGGTGGGGCAGCAATCTGGCATTTGATTTCCTATCCAATTTAGTCAGATTAAACATGTATGCACTAAGAGTCCCTCTAGCACAGTTACACACACCCTTGGTACACAGTTATTACTCAGGCTAGCCTGATGCATTGCCTGGGGTAAGCCGGCATTGCAGTTGTTGTTGGAGCCCTTAGAAAAGAAACAAGCAACATGCACTTTAACCCACAATTTATATTCCGGAGCCTGATGTCTCAGTTCATAATGATCAACCAAAATAAATCAGATGACACACAATTTATACAAACATACAAATCTATCAGCAGAACAGACCAACTGGTCTATCAAAGTCTGCCCAAGTGTGCAGCTAGCACCCTAGATTGCAGCTGCCCCAGCATCCTCCCCCACTGTCCCTCCCATACCTGTCATAGCCCCTGCCCCCCAGACCCTTCCTCTTACTTTGTCCCACTCCTTCCGACATGTTACCACCCCCAGTGGCAGCGCATTCCAGTTAGACACCACCCTCTCAGTGAAGTAGTGCCTCCTCATCTCCTTCTTAAATCGTACCCCCTCCATCCTTAGTCCATGCCCCCTCTCCTCCCTACCTTTCCTCAGTTTAAACACCCACTCAGTGCTAGGTTTATTTACCCCCCTCAAGTATTTGAATATTTCAATCATATCCCCCATCCCTCCTCTTCTCCAGTGTGCACATATTCAGCTCCTGCAGCCTGACTTCATAGTCCTTTCCTTCCATCCCCTTTAACATTTGTGTTTCCCTCCTTTGTACCCCCTTCAGTAATTTTATATCTCTCTTCAGGTATTGCCTTCAGTATTGAACACAGTACTCCAAATGTGGTCTGACCAAGGATCTGTAGAGAGACAGGATCACATCCCTATGCCTGGATGAGAAATCCCTTGCGAAACAACCCAGCATCCTGTTTGCCTTAGCCGCTGTTTTCCTGCATTGGACAGAGTTGTTCATGCTCACTGTTACAAACGCCCCAAGGTCCTTCTCCTCCTCAGTGATCCCTAGCCTCACCCCTTCAACCAGTAGTCCCTCCTATGGTTTTTTGGCCCGAAGTGCATCACCTCACACCTCTTCACGTTGAATCCTAGCTGCCACTTCTCTGACCATGCCTCTAGTTTGGTGAGGTCCTTGTGCAATTGTTTCCATCCATCCTCTTCGTCCACCACTGCCCCCATTTTGGTATCATCTGTAAACAGACTGACCCTGCTCCCAATTCCATGTGGCTATATCGGAGATAAAGAGCTCAAATAGCACCAGGCCCAGCACTGAACCCTGTGGCATCCCACTTGTCACAGCTCTGGGTGTCTAGAACTCCCCCCCACAACCACCCTCTGCACCCTCCCCTGTAACCAGTTCTCTATCCAGTTTGTCAGCTTTTTCTCCACCCCACAGCAGTCAGCTTCCTCCAGCCACCCATGAGGCACTGTATCAAAGGCCTTGCTGAGTCCAAGTACAGGACATTTACCACATGACCCCCATCTAGCTCCTTTGTTACTCAGTTATAATTCTCTATTAGGTTTGTTTGACAAGACCTTTCTGAGACAAACCCATGTTGCCACCCATCCTGGAGGCCATTAACCTCGAGGAATGCCACCAGGCTCTCCTTCAGTATAGTCTCCATAAGCTTTCGTAATGTAGAAGTGAGACTGACCAACCAATAGTTTCCTGGTTGTTCCCTAGGCCCATTCCTGTGTATGGGCACCACGTGGGCCACCCTCCAGTCCACAGGCACACACCCCATTTCCAGGGACCTGTTGAACAGATCTGCCAGCGGCTCAGCCAACACCTCCGCCATCTCCCTCAGCACCCTGGATGCCATCTGGACCTGGTGCCTTGTCCACCCTTAACACCCTCAGCCCCTCTAGCACTCTATTCCTGATGATCATTTTGTCTGTCACCTCCTCCCCCTCTTCATCCACCTCCCCAGTCCATAATGGTAGTGGTCTATCCCTCTCCTTAGTGAAAGCAGAGCAGAAGTACTCATTCAGTATTTCCGCTTTATTCGCTCCCTCTTCCACGCATTCCTCTCCCCACTTTATCCATGTGTTCTTTGCACTTCCTCTTTTCCATGACATATCTAAAAACGTCCTTCTCCCTTCCCTTTAGGCCCTGTGCTAACCTTAATTCCCTGGAGGTCTTGGCTTTTTTCACCTGCCTAGCCACCTCCTTGGACCAACTCCCATAAAAAAGCCTCCTTATCCTCTTCCTTCCTTGCTCTCCTGTACTTCCAATATGCAGCCCCCTCATCCTGCACCCCCTGCAGCACTTCACTGTTCAGCCAGCATAGTTTTCTGGCTCTCTCCTTCTTACTCCTAGCCCTGGTGCAGGCTACTGCGGCCTCTGTTAGCCCAGCTTTAATAACTTCCCACTTTTGCTCTACATTCATCCCTGGCCTTATATCCTGGAATCTTCCTTGCAGTATTTCTCCCATCGTCCCAAAGTCCACCCTCCTAAAGGCCACCACCTTCATGCTCATGCCTCCAGTCTCCCTGCCCAATGTGAGTATGAACCACACTGTTTGGTTGTCACTACCAGCTAGTGGGTTCCCAATCCTTACCTCCCCCACTGCCTCACCATTTGCCAGTACCATGTCCAGTGTGTTACCAAGCCTTGTAGATCCACTTACCATTTGTGTCAGAAGGCCATCCTGGATCGCATCCAGGAGTACCTGCTCCCTGGCACTGTTGGTGGCAGGGGTGCTCCAGTCAACCCCTGGTAGGTTGAAATACCCCACCATCACCACACTCCCCCTCCTACACACCCTCATCTGCTCTGCCAACTCCCTATCCAGTTCCTCCTACTGGGTTGGTGGTCTGTACACCACCCCCAGCATCAGCTTTCTACCCTTGGAGTTCAGAAGCTGCACCCAAATTGCCTATGTCCTCCCATCCCCCCTCGTCCCTCATGCATTTGATCCCTTCTCTCACATAGAGTGCTACCCCTCCTTCCAACTCCTCGGTCCCTCATGTGTATACTGTACCCCGGGAGCTAGATCCAAGTCATGGTACTCGGTGGCCCAAGTCTCTGTTACTGCAGCAATATCCACATTCCCCTCTGGGAGGAGTGCCTGAAGTTCTGCAATTTTGTTTCCCAGACTTTTTGCATTTAGGAGACCACCTTCCATCCATACCCCTCCTTCCTCTTTCCCCTCTTCTCCTTGGTCTGCTCTCCTCCTCTTGGTAGCCACACCCTTTTTTCACCTTGTTATTACAGGGGGGTGGTGGTGCCTTCTGCACTTCACGTTGCCTGCCCTGCATGCTCCTTTCCTGAGTCACTTCACCTCTACTTTTACCCGTATCTAGGGAGGTGAGCTCACTAGGCTCCCCTATCCGGACCTTTTTACTATCCTCAGTCCTCTTGCCATCCCCCCAGTTTAAATCCACCTTAGTTGATATATACCCCTGAATTCCACCCTTTAGTACTCCCCTCCCCACTCAAGCGTAGCCTGTCTCCTGCGTTCAAGTCACTATTCCCTTAGATCCTACCCCAGTTTGTCACTAAACTGTAATTCTTGGTGTGGCACCATTCTCTCAGCCACTCATTGAACTCCTCTATCCTTTTCTTCTTCCCCATGCTCACACATGGTACCAGGAGTACCTCTGAGAATGCCACTGACTCCCCAACACCCTCACACTTCCTGCCCAACTCCTCAAACCTCCCCTTCACCACTTCTACAGGTTCCCCTGCCAAGTCGTTTGTACCCATGTGCAACACTAGGTGAGGTTTCTTCCTCCCCTTCGATGCGCACTTGAGCAGTGACTGCCCTGCCCTTCCCGCGGTCAACCCAGGAATATCTTCAACCCAAATATGATTGTGCCTTCCCCCTTCCACCCCATCTAACCCCTTTCAGTATAGAACCTCCCAACATGAGTAACCCCTTTTTCCTGTCCTTTACCCCTTTCCTCTCTTTTACCCCTTCCTCTACTCCAGAGTTCATACTGCCCTGCTCCTTACACACTCCAGCTGCACCCTCTGTGTCTCCTGCAACTGCTTCTCCTGTTTCCACCTCACTCCCTGTCTCTGCCCTGCTCCTCTCATCCCCCCAATCATCTTACCAGCCTGACTTCTGCCTATTGGGCTTTCCCTATTGATCTCCCCTCCACTCCTGCTGATCTCCAACCCCTCCCCATCCCCTACATTGCAGATTTTGAGCACCCATTACCCACGACCCACAATGATTTGATCTTTGTTGCAGGCAACTACCCTGATGGTTACTCACGCTACCCAGACCAGGAGGCAGGATTGACAAGATGAAAACCTCAGGATGGTATGCTGTTTGCCAGGGGAAACAGGCCCCATATGATGCACCATGATGGTCGATCCTGTTTGATGGTGTTGAGCAGGGAGCCAAAGTCCCGAATGAGTCTTTCATTGGATGAATCTCTGCAGCGTGACTGGCAGTCTAGGCTAAGATGGTGAGGCCCAGACCAGGTGAACAGTTTGGATTGCAGTCCATTTTAGGTACTGGATGCAACGTCCAGCTAGTGCAACACATTCAGGGGTGTGGGGAACCAAATCATGACCCACATTACACATTCAGCACAATTATAACCCAAACAGCCACATACCACAGATTGGATGACAGTCTAGTTGCAATAAAGCAGTGTCTCTGCGTAAACCATACACTCAGCGGTTCTCTCCAATTCCTGACTGGCCGATCACTCCAGGGGCAAGTCTTTCCCCCAGGCGAAATTCACTCTCTCACAATTCAGGATTCCGGTCTCAATAACAGCAATTTGGATAAAGTCCAATATCAGATTGCAGGCTTCTTCACACTGGAAGACGGTAACAGGCAGGCCAGACACAGCTTTCCCACTGAATCCTTGCGCTACCATGCAGGAGCAGCTATGTGCTGTTCCAGGCAGACAAGTTGGAATCTTGTCCACAACACGAGTCTCAGTGGATCATAGAATATAATTTAATATTTATTTAATGATTTATGCAGGCAAACATTCTGGGACATTGCCTAGGGTGTGGAAAGGAAATCTGGAAGACATTGTTTGCAGCATTTGCTGTGCAAGAATGCTAATGGCAGTCAAGGCAGGCGTGGAACAGATCAGAATCTAAACTATAATATAAACGTGCCCAACAGGGTTAGACTGTGTGGGGAGAGGCAGAGTTGTTCAAGTTGAGCAAAGAATACTGGCAACACCTATACCCCCTAAACTCTATGCAGTAGATGGGCAGCAATTGGAATCACAAAGGCCATGCAATATGCTCCAGAAGCATGTCTTTCAGTACTGGGGCATTGGTTGGTGAAAATATGGCTGCTCCTGGGCAGAGGTATTGATCAAGGGTATAAGACTAGTAATCTCCCACCCCACCTGCTATTCTGTAACAGGGAAGTAATTTGGGGTGCATAGTTGGTAATCTTCCCTGATCCTCCTGCCATTCAGTGCCTTGGCAGTCACCAGAGCATAAGACTGCAATCCCAGCACCACATAGGACAGGTAGGATGGTGGTGTCCCTTCTGGTGGCTGAGGGTAGTGGAGGCAGTTCTAGCTTGATCAGCCATATCCAACATTGTTCAGCTAGAGTGAATGTTGTGCATGCTGGTGTTCCACCTTAGTTCCAGTCTATCAAGGCTTAGGAAACTTTGTGAATGACAGGTTACAGTACACATTGCAAGTCCATTGGTTGGCAGGATCCACCAATGGGCTTCCAGGTGTACAGTAGCTGTCATTCACAGACAGGTCTATCAGCAGGCTGCTGTGGCAGCATACGGGTGGCTTGAGCTGCCTACTGACATTAGGACCATGCCGTGATGGTGAAGCAGGTGGGGCGGAGTGCCTGAGTGAGTGGGGGGCATCTACTGGTCCACCGGGTTGACTTAAGGGATTACGGTGAATGTGTGATTAGGTCAAGCTGGTGGGGGGTCAGTTATTATTCCTTACCACTACAGTGTGCAGTATAAAATCAGAGTGGTGGGGGCAGGAGAGGCTCATATATGTGTTATTTACTGTTGTAGTGTGTAGCATACAGTCGGGGTGGGTGGGAGGAGGGGTTCATGTATGTTTTATTTACTCTTGCAGTGTGCAGCATACAGTTGGGATGGCAGGCGGGGGGGGAGCACCTGACTGCCAGAGTGGGAAAGCTGCCAACTCCTGCCTGCAGTACAGCGGCCTGCCAGTGGGTGAATACCCACTTAATCTACTTGTTGTAGATTTATCTTGAGGAGACACATCTCCGGACTTGCTCTGGGGATGCGCCTCCAATGTGGATTGTGAATGGGGCTGCGCACCATATGCACGGGCATGCCTCCTGCACAACCCATCCAGTTGTGCTACATAACATTAAGGGTGGTGTGTGATGCACATCAATCCCTTGCCAGAACTGCACCAGTGCACAAGTTGGGGTTGCACTGGCTATTCTCGGGTGTGCTGAATGCATCCTTTTTGTGAATCCTGCCTCTAAAGTGGATCATACTCCTGGACAGATGAGTCCATTATCAAGTAGCTTGTGACTGCAAAAAATGCTAAGTTAAAATCTCAAGTAATTAATAACTGAACCATTTCTTGCATTTCAAGTAAAACCACTGAAAATTTGTTTAAGTCATATAAACAACTAACGCTCAAGTTGGATTATGTTTAAGTAGAAAACTTCAATTAATTCCTAGCTACAGTATTTTTCAGTCTCATTTCTTAACTAATGAATAAGTAAACAAAAACAATTTCCAACTAATTGCTAGATGGCAAAAGTTAAACATTAATTGAGAAAAACTCCTCAACCAGTGATCAGGCATAATGTTTAACTTTTTAGTTAGTCATTACCTAATGAAAAGGTAATCGCTAGTTATTTGCTAACTTATTTTTTTGTATGGGTAAGTTTTGTATTGTCCTGATTAAGACTACCAACCTGCATTTTGGAGGGAAGCGCTGAATGTAAGTGAGCAGTGAACATATTTAAACAACGTTTTCCTGATGCATTTTGGTATTCAGGCACGGCTTCCTTTGATGGCGTGTACTGTAGATATTCAATATATGTGGTGTGGTGGCCATGTCCAAAACATTTTGAAGGACTGTGATTCAAATTTTTCAAACCAGGTGGTTTGGCAGACCCCTGTTTGGTGTTGTCACCTTGGGTTGGTCCTGTGCTGAAAACGTGTGTGGTTTTCACACCCTTGTGTTTTACATTATAACTGCTAGCTTGAGAGGCTAGTCCATTTTAATGGGATGGAGTCCACAGCAGTATTTATCTGTTAGATAATCAGTGTGTTGCACCCAGCAATTTATTTTTTTTTGGTGGGGGGAGTTAGTGAGTAGTGCAAGTATGCGCAGATTTGAAGTAGAGCAGGTGTTTGTGGAGTGAGCCAGTTGAGGTTTCATATTTCATGCAGCAGTGATCCAGAAATCTGACATTTACTGGTCTATGTAGTGGTCAGAGCCATGTCTCTGATATATTGTATCCACTTTAACTCATTGTATGTAAAGCGTTTTACTTTGTATGTTCAGATATATTGTATCCTCTCTAACTCATTGTATGTAAAGCACTTATAATTTGTTATCCTGTTAAGTTTCTGCATGTCTGTACTCTCCCAGGTCGTGCCTGAAAATAGTCATTTTATGGCTAGTGCACTTACCCAGTTAACAAAAGCTAAATAAATAAATAAAAATGTTATTGGTCAAAACCATTTTAAACAGTATATGTACACTCAGGAGATTGGGGAATACAATTAAGTGAGAGCTGTCAGTGGACCAGAACAAAGGAGAAGGTTATGAAGTGGAGGACAGTGCTGTTATGTGGTTATGTGTTTGCTCATAGATAGTGTGGTGATGTGGTTGTGTGTTTGCTCACAGTGTGGGAGAAAAGAGGCAAGGGGGTGGGAATACAAAATTAACATGAAGAATAAAAGAAGGAAATCAAGGGTAGGGATGGGGCCTACTATAGGCCACTATGCATGATTCAGGTGGAGGTATGTGGAAAAAGAGCATACCTTGTCCATGCAGCTCTGCACCGGTGAACAGGTGTGCACATGCTGGTATTAACAAAAGGCACGCACCTGTCTGTGGCCCGTACCCCTTCATACAAGGCCGAGGGAGGAGTTGCGGTCCCGGTCAGGCATCCAATAGGATGTCTGTCCTGGGTAACAAAGTTGATCCTTGCGTAGCTAGTCACAGGTCCGGGGTATTGCATGCCTACCACAGGCACCCACAGCCATGAAGCATGGGGCCTATGATCATTCTCTCACTGGCTCAGTCTATGACACCCAGTGCCCTCCCGGCATACTGCTGAACACCCAGCGGTAGGACCCTGGCCCTGCAATGCAGCTGTGCCCAACTCTCCACAGGCCATGACCCCGTACTCTGATCCCATGCCCCCAGTGGTGGGCAGTGTCCCCCTCATCACTGCCACCCCCATCATCCGTACCTGCCAGTCGGTGTCGGGCATTCACCAGATCAGCAGTCCTAGCCCCCACACTGCCCAGTGGGCCATGGTAGCACAGGGGGTCATTTCCATGTCCTACCATGCCCAGCATGTGGCATCTGTGGGGGCACACATTGGATTATGGCAGGATCTACCCTGGCATAACCTGCACCCTTCCCTGCACCCATGTGGCCAGCATTACATGCTTTAGTGAATATCGCATAGTGTTGACACACCCCTGGCCCTCCCCTGGCACATTCCTCTCCATGCGGCCAGGGCACTGGATGCATACCTGTCTTCTACACAGGTCGTGAATGCCACAGGGGTCCATGGGACCCCGCTATGTGGCATTCAGGCATAGCAATGCCAACACACCCAGTTTACGTGGCACTTTGGCATCATGCATAGGGCCCAATAGGAGCTTTTTTTATTTTTATTTTTTTTATTGAAGGTCTAGCCTACAACATTAAGTAAAGAAAGTAAAAAAAACATAAGATAACATGCTAAAAAATAACTTTAAAAAGTAAAAGTTATGTGTTTACCATGGGGAGTGAATTTATAAAGTATGAGTGAATTTGATGTGAAAAATCATTTTTCAAGGTTAGGGCAAAATGGGCATGACAGCTTTATGTACTGTACCAACATGGCTGCCAGAAATTTTTTTTTTTAAAACATTCTGGTCAGCAATGGTGCCTGAGCATGATTTGTCCTGGTTGCTGAAAGAAGTCAGAAGCCATGGGTTTGTTTTTTCTAAACCATGTGACTTCAGAATCTTCTCAACTAATCAGGACATAGTAAAATGGATGAATAAAATCTAATCAATAGGTTACCTTTAATACCCATCAGGGGTTGTATATATTCAACTAATTACTATTTGGTATGTCACCTGCACCAGCAGTTTTCATGCAGACAGTGAAAAATCTTCACTCAGGAATCCCCCAAAAGCTCATTAATCTCCCTAATATTTTTTTATTACTGATGAACCCAAAATGCCTCATCTCTAGAACCTGGATCAAGTATTAGAAAGATTGCATTTGGTCAGTCTAAGACTGAAACTTAACAAGCGCACATTCCAAGTACTAAGAGCCACTTAAGGTACAGAGTCAATGCACAAGCTTGAAGCTGGAAGAAACAGTGCATGCAGTGAACGAAGCCGCAGCACACCAAAATGTCTTTTAATTGAAGTCCTTCCTAGGTCTTGTAAACTATTGTTGAAACATTCTACTGTAACTAATTTGTCAACAGTGTCATTGCAGGGGACCACGTGATGCAGGGTACCGAGTAGAAGCTGCTCCGTACAGCTCCAGCCTCCTGACTTAATAATTAGTTATTTTGGTCTGTCAAAACTACCTAAAACCCTCCACATCTATCTAATTTTGCCTTCTAACCATCTTGGGCTCTGGTTTGATGAGTTTGAACTCTGATGGAGGTCTTCATGAAACAGGCACCGCAGAAGCACACCTCACCGGTCACTCCCAAGAAGGACCCAAAGAAATCTCGGGCCTTAAGTGGGTCGGACAAGCCCGAACACTCAAGCCAGGCCTCGGAGCAGGAGCTTTTAACCTTGAACAGGTTTTTAGAAGAATTTAAACCATTCCGAGAAGTAAAGGAGATGTCTCTGGAGCTTAAATCCTTTTCTAAAAAGCTTGATGAGGTTGCGGTTACAACCTCGGATAATACAGCTCATATTGTTTCGCTAGAGAGGCGCATGGAAAAGTTTGACCCTGGGCTTGTGGCTATGAGGCAGAAGCTTTCCCATCTTGAAACAAAACTAGAGGATCTTGAGGGACGCAGCCGCAGGAACAATGTTGTCATACTAGGGCTTTCTGACGGCGAAGAGGGTCAGAACGTCATAGGGTTTGTTCAGAAGTTGGTGGAAAGGATCTCCAGTCCCTCTTCCCTTGGGTCCAAGTATATTGTTGAGAGGGCGCATAGGTCCCTACGGCCAAAACCTCCCCCAGGAGCTGCACCTCGTCCTATTATATGTCATCTTTTAAACTACTTAGAATGGCAGCACTTTCTGGCAAAAGTAAAAGAATTACAAGAAGTCAGATGGGAGAGCAACAAGCTCAGAATAGCACAAGATTTACCGAGTTCTGTCCGGCAGAAATGCACAGCATTCCACCCCATTGTGTTCAGGAGCATTGCTGCTGGGCTTAAGTTTAGAATGGGGTACCCAGCTAGGCTGCAGGTGCAAGTGGCTGGTGCCTGGTCAGCCTATGATAACACAGATGCTGCTCTTTCTGGCTTAAAACTAGCCCTGCCTGATCTGTTTCATGACCCATGATGTGTCCTGTATGTCTGGAAATGGAGAGTTCTGAATCGTGGGGTTGTGACAGCTCTTTAAGAGGCATGAAGGAAACGAATGTAAATATCTGCCCGAGTTCGGGAGAGTCTGATATCGAAGGCTGAAGGGACATCACATTGTTGTGTTTTCCTATTTTATGACACTCTGGCATCACACTCTAGTTTGGGACTGTTGTTCCTACCAGGAGACTGTTTCAGCTGAATGGTCTGGTTACTTGGGGGAGGGCATTTTTTTGTCTATGTTCCACTTTAGAGTTTATTTGTACCTGTAGAAAGGGTATTGTTCCTCTGTACCCTTTGGCTCACCTTTTTTAAAAATTTATGAAGGCTCTGTATTGAGGGATGTGCTGGGCTTTTCTTTCTCTATTTGTGCCGTTGTGCGCTTTCGCTCCGGTGCCACCAGAGGGAGCTCAGGCTATGTGCTTTGCAGGTTAGTGCTAGTTGCCAACTCAGGACCTGTTCTCTTTTGCAGGGCTCTTTTATTTGAGGCCTGGGTTAATTAGTACATTTCTCACTGGGCTACTTTGTCCTGGTGCCGGCAAGATCCCATGGCAAACTGGCCCTATCTTGTATCACCTGTCATTTATTGTTCTTGGGCAATTACGTTTTCTTGGCAGGCTTCATGTAATCCTTTAATTATACCAGCACTTTCGTTGAGCCCAAATTCTATAAGTTTTATTTTAAATTTTATTTAACATTTTCCTGTTCCAATTAAGGCCTTGCCCTCAGATAGAGTTCCAGGGCCAGACGGTTTTTCCTCATTATTTTATAAAGTTTTCCAATCCAAGCATTCCCCTCTGGTTATCATGAGCTGGTTAGGTACCAGATCTTTTGTTGGAACATTGTTTTTCCTTAAATTTTATTTAATATTTTCCTGTTCCAATTACAGGGGGTTTGTTGAATCGGTTTGGGACTGAGGGGTAATGTCGGGAGGCTGGGGAGAGAGGAAGGGACGCAGTATTTTGTTGAGCATTGTTTGTGACAGTTGGGGTGGTTGGGTGCGTGGGTTAATGGTCAGATCTAAGGGATTTGGTAAACTTAAGTTACATGATGTTAGGGTGCCTTACGGGGGGGAGTCGGGTGAAGATTAGGTTTGGATTGGAGGGTGGGGGGCTGAGTCGGTGGTACAGCAGTATTCAAGATGTTTTGGATTTTGGATTCTCACTGCTGTTATACCGAGATTATTATTATGTGTTCACTATTACCAATCTAGATGGCTAGTAATGTTAATTTTGCTACTTGGAACGTGAAGGGGATAAGGAAAAAAATCTAAACAATACCAGGTGCTTAAGCACTTAAATTTTTTGCATTCCCAGATAACGTTTTTGCAAGAATCCCATCTGCTAGATTCTGAAGCCTTACAACTCAGGAGGCAACAGGTTGGTCAGGTCTTTAATGCCTCGGGGTCCACTAATAGCTGTGGGGTCATGTTAATTGTTAATAGAGGCATCCCCTTCATCTCCTCGCACGTTTTTAGGGGTCTAGGGGCCAGGTACTTTTTGGTTCAGAGTACTCTTTGGTCCATGCCACTTTTACTTTGTAGTATCTATGGGCCTAATACAGATGACCCTGGCTTTTTTATGAAGTTGAGTACCATTATTCTCCCTATGCTCCCTATTGTGACTGTTACGGGTGGCGACTTCATCTTGGTCGTGGACCCTAATATGGACGGGTCTGGCAGTGGATTGAGGGGACTGTCCCCTGGGCAAAGGGCTTTTAGGGACCTGTTGGACCAAAGCAGGTTGTGTGACGTATGGTGAGTAATGCATCCTAACTCTAAGGAATATACTTTTTGCTCGCCAGCATGGATCACAGTCTCGCATAAACTACCTATTAATTTTCCAGGTGCTCTTGCCAGGGGGTTTTGTCCACTTCGATTCAGCCTGGTCCAATATCTGATCATTCTCTGGTGGTATGCAATCTAGCTTTTCTTAATACACCTAGGAGGGAGATCCGTTGGAAATGAAAAGAACAATTATTAAAGGATGCTAGGTACTGTAACCTTATAAAAGAACAGATTAATTTCTTTTTCTCTACTAACCCGATAGATAGTACAGAGCCGGATATTCTATGGGGTGCTTTCAAGGAGTATATGCGGGGAATGCTTATTAGTTTAGCTACTAAGAGGAAAAAGACTCAAGAAGCAGAACTATTATCCTTACTGTCCCAAGTATGGTATCTAGAAGTTAACTAATCTACCAGCACTCCGAGTGAGGACAGGAAGAAACTTTTGGTAGCCAAAGACAAATATTTAGATTTGTTGAGGGAAAAGGCAGAGTTAGCCATTATCTGTACTAGAGCTAGTTACACGGATCAGGGAGAAAAAGCAGGCGTATACTCGCTGTAAGGTTAAAGCAGCAGAAGTCTGCAAGATTTATCCCTCCAGTCCAGGCTCAGGTGGATGGGTCTCTGAGGGTATCTCCTTCCGAGATAGTGCAAGAGTTTGCATTGTATTATGAGCAACTATACAGAGACATGGACTGTCCTCCTCCCTTGGAGATGCTGGAGGTGTATTTGAGGGACTCCCATCTTCCTTCCCTATCAGATTTGCATAGGAGTTTCTTGTCCTCCTCTATATCCCTGGAGGAAATTTCGGAGGTTGTTAAGGCCTTGCCCTCAGATAGAGTTCCAGGGTCAGATGGTTTTTCCTCATTATTTTATAAAGTTTTCCAAGAACAATTACTGCCGGTGCTCCACCAGTTGTACCTACATATTCTCTCTGGGGTTGCTGTAGATACCTACCTGTTTGAAGCCCTGATTGCCCTTCTCCCCAAACCGAATAAAGATCCTGAGTTAGTACAGAGTTACAGGCCTATTTCCATTTTGAATCAGGATATCAAAATCCCTTCAAAAATACTGGCCGATAGGTTAACTCTGGTCCTTCTGGGCCTGATTGGCATGTCCCAGGTTGGATTCATGAAGGGGCGGTCATCATCAGACCATTGCGCACCCTCTCACATGTCTTCTCAGAGTCCAGGGATGACACCTTTCCTGCTGGGTTGGTCTCCCTGGACACCGAGAAGGCATTTGACCGTGTGAATTGGAATTTTCTATTCCAGGTCCTTAAGGCCTTTGATTTTCCTACCATGCTCATAGACTAGATTCATGCTTTACATAGGCTCCTTCAGCTAAGATTTCTGGAAATGGTGCATTTTCTAAACCTTTCCTCTTATATTCAGGTACCAGACAAGGATGTCCCCTTTCCCCTCTCTTATTTAATCTATACTTGGAGCCTCTCATTCAAAATATCCTTAACAATGCGGAGATACAAGGCATTCCGGTGGGGAGCAATGTGGTCAAGATCACTGCATATGCTGATGATCTTCTCCTTTATCTGTCTTACCCGATGACATCTATCCTGGCCTTGTTGGGGGAAATTGCCAAATTTAGCTCCTTGTCAAATTATAAATTAAATGCTAACAAATCGTCCTTTTTTTCCTCCTTAACCATAAGGTCTTTAAGACTGACATTACCCCTTTTGGCTTTTGTTGGGCACCCCAGGTTCTTAAATACTTGGGTATTAAACTAACACGTAACCCTTCCCTAAGGTTTAAAGAAAACTTGGAGCCTCTTTCCCAGTTGATCGTCCAGGACCTGGTTAGATGGTCTAAGCTTCCGGTTTCATTATGGGGCCGTATCAATATAATTAAGATGAATGTTTTTCCCCGCCTGCTTTATCCTCTTTCTCACCTTAATTCATTCATCCCATTATCCTGGTTTCAGAAAATGCATAGAAGCTTTACTAATTTTATCTGGTCGTACAAACACTCCCTACTGGCATACTATAAGCTGGCCACCTCTAAAACAGATGGGGGACTGTGGATTCCCCACTTGGCTATCTATTACTGGGCTAGTCATCTTGCTAAATGCCTGAAGTGGGTGAGTCTGGGTCCTGAGACTTTGAGGCCAGTTTGGCTCAATATTGAACTAGACTTCATCCGGTCTATGAACATGGATCCCCTGACCATGTTTTATGTCAAATTGTCTCTTTTACAAGATGCTAGCAAATGTCCCACCCTTATGACTTCACTAAAAGTATATGCACAGCTCTGCTCTTTTTTGTGATATACTCCATATCTGGACCTGTCCCAGTCTATTTGGAACTCACTGACCTTTACTATAAATAAGCAGAAGATCTCCAGTACATGATTGCCCCATGTGGGCGACGGGATAGTATTCACGTTCTTGGATGGTGAGGGGGTATGGCTACCTGTAGCTAACATCACCCAGAAATTTGGCATCCCAGTATCTTTTCAGTTTAGGGTTTTCCAATTAAAGCACTTGCTTACCACTGTGCTGGGTAATACCCTTCCTCACCCACCGGCTCTCGCACTGATTCCTGAGCTTTCCTCCTTATTGGGTTCTTCTAGTGTTATTTCTAAAATATATCAAGTTTTGTTTCATCGACAGTATGGGGGCTCCTATGGTCCAACTAGGTTTTGGGGTTCTATTTTTCTCCAATATACCTTCAATTGGCCGGCCTTATGGAAGTTCTGTCATAAGTATGTGTCTCAAGACAGATTACGCCTTATGCAATATCACATTTTATACAACTTGTATTACACTCCAGCTAAATTGGCGAGATGGGGTCTTCTCGAATCGGACGTATGTACCAGATGCTCCCAGGGAGAAGGAACACTTCTCCACATATTCTGGTTGTATCCCAAAATAATCCCACTGTGGGATTCAATTAAAACCAATCTGGACCCCTTACTGGGTTTGCAGGACTGCTTTACACCTGATATTTGCCTCCTGGGTGACCTGTCCTCCATCGAGGTTAAAGTTCGGAGATTTCATATCTCCATGATTGCATTATCTGTCCAAAAGCTTATATTAAGGCATTGGGAAAATAAGGTTAGCCCGACATATCAGGAATGGGTTAACAAAATCCTTGCTAACCTTCTCACAGAGAAAGCCATAGCTAGTCTCCACAATCAGTTACCAAGCTACAAACGTATCTGGGATCCCCTTCACACCTTAATCATGGTTGTACGGATATAGGTGTTGTTAGCTGTTAGTTATTCCTGTATGCCTATGGCTATTGTAATAGGATTTTAAGTTACAATGTGGTTTTACACTGCTGTACTGGGGGATGGGAGAGATGCAGGGCAGCTTATGTAAAGTACTGTGAACTTGTTGTATATGTTACAATTGCTGCCTCCTACATTGTGAAAATGTGTTACTAAAGTTTGAATTGAAAAAAAAGCGTCATCGCTACTGTATCACTACTGCAAAAGTAAGAACCATGGCAGCTGAGTATGTCCCAAGAGAACTCTTTTTAGCTGTAAAAAACTGCTACAATCAGTACAGCTACTTGTTCATTTTCACCCCAGAAAGGAATGGATCTGATCCTGTGATGCTTCACCATATAGAATTGGAGCCATCTTATTTGCATAAAATGGATTTACAACTACTAGATATGGGAGGGCTAGCCATTGTATTTTGTCTGAAGAAATTTCACCAGTATGTACATTGGTGTCTTTCTATCTGCTCTGATCATAAGCAACTGATCAGTTAGTTTAATAAGGCTAGCAATGCCTCCCATGGACTCTGCAAGAATTGAGCACTGGACATTAATTTTTTTTTGCATACAAAATACATCACTGTGTACAAAGCATGCAAGGATTATAAGAATGCAGATACATTTGTCATCTATCCTTGACAGAAAAGCCTCCAAATATGCCTATTCTTGGAGACACGCTTTTTCTAATGGAACATTTAGGTACTGTAATTTGTCTGTGAATGTCAGACAGATCAAGCACATTGGATGGACATGGAAAGAACAGAGCAACACCCAGTGACATTACATGTAAGGATGGTGGCTTGCATGGATGGACTGCTGCAGTGCAGAATAATAATACACTTTTATTCTTTTGGTGACTGGGCAAGGTCCACTAGGCACATGTGCCTGTTTTCAGATACAACCCAGGAGCCCTGGGGAGGTTCAGTGACTTACCCAGAGTCGTGCAATATGCAAGTGGAGGTTTTGGGAATCAAACCCAGGTCTGCTGGATGTACCAAGCTCATTCACAGCTCATTGACCTCTAGGCTAAACTGCCAGACCAAACTGACACCTTGTTAGCACTGCTACTTAATGTCTCTCATTGTGCTCCTTCCAAAATGATATTCTTAAAAGAGAAATTAAAATTATCCAGTATTTTTAATGCTATAGTCTGTGATTCTTTTTCTGAATTTTGCTTCAAGGTCACTATTTTATGACTTGTGCTTTCATGTTTTTTTAACTTCTCTTGTGTTAGATTATTTGATGAATTGCAGTGTTCTTCTGGGATATTTATCATCCTGGCTAGTCCAGTGTCATCTTCAAACTTGTTCTTGTTACATCAATTTACCGCATTAGTTATTTATTAGATCCACAATAAACAAGACAAAAATCACAGGTTCCCTCACAGACCCCGGTGAAACTTGAGACATTTCCTTTGTCAGAAAGAAACTATTCAGCCTTACTTGCTGCATTCTCCCAAACAGCCAGCTCTCAACCCAACTCAGAATGACTCTGTTACTATTAGGATACTGAATAATGATTTTAAAAATAAGCTTTTGATGGGACCACATTGAAAGCTTTACTTAGAGCCTCCATCCAAGGCTTTACTAACTGGTTCTTAAATAACAATTAAGTTTGTGTTGCATGACCTCCCTTTTCTGAACCCATGCTGTAATTTGTCTATGATACCTAATGAGTTGCATTCTGCTAAGATTATACCCTTCAAGATTTTTTCCATAATTTATCCTGTCACTGAGGTGATATTTATAGGGCTATAGTTTTGGAGGTTGTTTATACTGCCTTTTTTAAAAAAATGGTATCATCTCTACCTTTTTCCAATCATGTTGTACTTCTCCCAAGTTTAATGATCTATTAAAGATGAAAGGTATGAGAAATAGCAATACTACTGTCAGGTTCTTTAAGAATACAGTATAAGGTGAGATCTCATTTGGTCCTGCAGCCTTATCAGGTTTTATTTTTTTGAGGGCTATTAGTCCATCAGATTGTTTTATTAGGTCTATTTCTCCTACAGTGGTTGTTTTTTTTTAGATGTGGGCTTGCTCTGAAAAAATAAAAACAAGTACTAATTCATTTAATCTTCTGTCTTCTTTCCTGGTTCTTAGTTCCCCATTCAATTTTAATGGCCACACATGGACTCTGTAGTTTCTTTTTGTAAGTTTAGGTAACTGTAGAAGATCATTGTGTTTTGTTTGTCTAATGCTAATTTTACTTTGTAGTGTCTGTTGGCCATTCTGTTACTTTGTTAAGTGTTGCAATCTTTTTTATAGTTTTCTGTATTACATTTACATTGGTAATTCCTCATCACTTTGTAAGGCTTTTTCTTAAATGTCGAGAGGGTAATCATTTTTTTTTTTAATTTACCATGGGGGTTGCTTTTGTTGTTATAAAGTGGTTTGTGTGGTACAAAAATGTTACTCAGCTCAGGCATGTTCCTTTTGAATAGGTAGGTTCCAGCAGTCATTTGTATTGTTATCATCTATCTTTGTATTCCTGTTCCACTTCTCAAATTCCTACCTCATCTTTCCTTAGTCTGCTAATTTGTAGTGGTAGTATATTGATTTCCTTTTTAATCTTTAACATTATCACTGCCATGATTACTCAGTTCTAGGGATCAATAGCTTCCTAAGTATACTTATCAATGTATGCAAGTCTAGCATGTTTTCACTTCAGGTTTTGTCCTCAATAAATTGGTTTAAATGGCTCTTTCTGATTATATCTAAGGCTGTATTCCCCCTGTGAATTACTTGATACTAGGTTAGACCAATCTATATCTGGCTGATTAAAGCCTCCCCAAATCAATACCCAATGCTAACTACTAAAAAGAGATAGCCCTTTCATGAAATCATTAAAAATTCCTTTATTTGAACTTTGGGGATGTAAGTGGTCCCAATCTGCATTTTTGTGGCTTCATGTTGCTAATAGTCACTCATAATGACTTGAATGAGGGATAGCAATTTTCCTGTAACTCGCTACTCATGAGATGATCCTTTATGTATAATGCTACCCACACCTTCTTTTTTTCTTATTTTTTATGTTGATTGTGAACATGCACAAGAAACATATTACAGCAGCTTGCTCCAGAAGCAGGTTGTGGAAGTGTGGCACTGTTGTGGCCAATGCCCCCACTGCCTTTTAAGGCTTGGCCCCCATTTCCCAAAGCTGTGGCACACTGCTGCTGACACTAGTTCAACCAGCATGCCACAATCTTGAAAAGTTTCAGCTCCTGAAATCAGGGGCCGCCTCGTCATTGCAGCATCATCAGCAGCAATGAGGGAGTGACCCGTCATTGCAAGGCAGTCTTTTGCATTCTCCCCATCCAGTTTGTTGACAGGGAGCCCAGTTCCTGTCGGTTACTGTTACTGTGTGTTGAGGGGGTGCCCAGTCCCCCTCAGCATCATGTCCCTCCTTCTTTCTTTGCCGACAGGGTGCCAAACCCCATCAGTATGTCCCCCCATTTCTTGTGTGCTGAGGTGGGTGCCCAATCCCCATCAGCTCATGAGCCCCCCCAAGTATGTGCTGATGGGGGTGCCCAATCCCCGTTGGCTCCAGTGCCCCCACCCCAAAACACACAGGTGGCACACTGGGAGCCCACCCCAGCATGACAGAAGTACCTGTAAAAAGGAAAACCATCCTGTGATGCCTATTTTTTTTGCACCCTGAAAAGAAGAAAATGGTCCCTCACTGTGTGCGCCCCTTCCCTAACCCGCACCTACCCACTGTGTACCCCACCTCCCCTCCTCACCCCATACTTACCTCTGGAGCCCAGCACGATGATCCTCAGTGGACCAGGAACATGTCTGCACTCTTCAAAGGTGACCACGGACTGAGGAAATGCCAGTAAGCTGTATAATGGCATAAATAGTTTTTTTTCAACTTTGGGGCATATCTCAGGCAATTTTTTGAATTTTGGCACCACGTTTTCAACATGGGGTTTTTGGGACCCCTCCTCATGAATTCAGCCACTGTCATGGCATTATTCAGCCCTGAAAGGTGATTTTGTGGTCACCTTTCAGGACTGATTAACGAAATGACAGTGCCAGTGTTTATGAGGTGGGCTCTCAAAAACCCTATGTTGCAAATTTGGTGGAAAAAATGCAAAAAAGGACTGTTTTACGAGTGTGCATTGTGCAGTTGCTACACATGCTCATAACTTTGTGAACTTGCAATATTTTCACACCAGATTTTTAGCACTGGCATTTTTTCACACCTCCTTATGAACAGTACAGCTGTCATTTTTCACATACTGGCTGAAATGTGTTTTCATGCTTCAGGCGCAGAATAGTGCAGTCGCTTTGGGAAAACAGTGTTTGGGACAGATTAGGACTGACTGAGGGAAGAGGGGGAGTGACCGAACTCAACTGGGCTCTGTCGGAACTGCTGCAGATTTCTTTGTGGGCAGAAAAAGGCATCAATGCAGGCAGGGGCTCAGTACAAATGGGAAGCCTGCAGCAGTGGGAGAAACTGAACAAGCGAGTGAGAGAGGGAGGGAGAGTAAGTGAGAGAGGGAGGGAGAGTGAGTCAGCTGAACGGAGCTCTATCAGAACTGCTGCAGATTTCTTTGTGGGCACAAAAAGGCACCAACGCAGGCAGGAGCCCAATACAAAAGGGCAGCCTGCAGCTCCAGGAGAAATGGAGCGAGTGAGTGAGAGAGCAACCTCAAAGGAGCTCCGTTGGAACAGCTGTGAATTTCTTTGTGGGCAGAAAAAGGTGCCACCGCAGGCAGGAGCTCAGTACAAAAGGGCAGCCTGCAGTGCTGAGAGAAACAGAATGAGTGCATGAGAGAGGGGGAGTGAGCGAACTCAACAGAGCTCTATCAGGACTTCTGCAGATTTCTTTGTGGGCAGAAAAAGGTACCAACACAGGCAGGAGCCCAGTACAAAAGGGCAGCCTGCAGCGCCAGGAGAAACGGAATGAGCACGTGAGAGAGGGGGAGCGAGTGACCTCAACGGAGCTCTGTTGGGACTGCTGCAGATTTCTTTGTGGGCAGAAAAAGGCACCAATGGAGGCAGGAGCCCAGTACAAAAGGCAGCCTGCAGCATTGGGAGAAACAGAATGAGCAAGTGAGAGAGGGGGAGTGAGTGAGCGAGCCCAATGGAGCTCTGCTGGGACTTTAGAGTTGCTCACCATCCCGCCCAGGTCCTCTGTGGTCCTGTATTACAGCAGGGTCTCAGGAGTTGAGACAAAGCAATGATTGGATACTTTAGGATTACTGTAATAATACATATTTATTCATTCTGTTTATTTCTCTAATCGAGCTGGGTAACACTTGGATTGCAATAGGATTTCTAACTGGGCTAAGTGAAACTATATGAGAGCTGAGAAGAAAAAGTATGGTAGCTGAGGGGTGAAAAACAGACAAGAAGGCTTTAGAATTGCTACACTAATACAGTATATCTAACGGATGAGATTTGAGACTGAATTACCCTGGTCGGCAAGGGGTCAGCAGGGGGACTAGTGTTGGGGGACAGGAATTTGACTAAATAGGGGCCTAACAGTTGTAGTAGGGTACAGAACCTGGGAGTAAGAGCCCGTAACATCAGATGGGGGCCAAAATGGGGCAGGTGCCACATGTCAATAGGGTGGGTATCTTTGGAAGGATGGAGGGGTGTACAGGGTGTGGGTGTGCCATGATCCTGGACTGGGCTTGGAGGATGGGGGGGGTGTATGGTCTGTAGATGACTGGCTAGTTTGAGGGAGGAACTGTGGAGGTTAGGGAGGAGTGTAAGTGGCAGGGCAGATGAGTATGGTAGGCACCCTGAGGGGGCAATATGGGATGGCAAAAGGGGATGGAGGAAGTATAACTAGGGACTAAAACTGACCCCAGTATCAGAAGCACTAGCAGAAAAGAGAGGAGAAGGGAAGGGGTGCCCGAGGTGAGAGCGGGGGGTCTTCTGATGGGGGAAGGAAGAGACAATGAGGAGTACCAGGGGAGAACATGGGGAAAGAGCAGATGGCTGCGGTTAGAGAGGGACCAGGGGTGGCACGGAGGGGAAAACATAGGAGGGGGAAACAGATAGGAGAAGAGATGTAAGACTGGTATCGACTACAAATAAATTCGAACCTCTGCTATGGGACAGAGAGGGAGTAGGAACATACTGAAGGGGGTAGGACAAGCAGGGCAGGAGAGGGATAGCAACAGGTAGGGGAAGAGATAGCGAGGACAAAAGGGTAGAAGGGGGCTAGTAAAGAAGGAGGTGTGGTGACTGAAGGAGAGAAGGCTACGGGAAAGGGGAAGGATGGGAGGGGCATCCATATTGGGGTAGAAGGGAATGCGGGCTCTAAATCGACAACAGCGGGGATAGGACCCCGCCAGAGATTGGAAATCAGCAGGAGAGGAGAGGAGGGGAGGTCGACATGGGAAGCCTAGTAGGAAGTAGTCAGGCTGGGAAGGGGTTCAAGGGGGAAGGGAGGAATAAGACAGAGAAAAGGGGTGAGGCGGATGTAGGGGGGTACAGATACAGAAGTCACAGAGGGAACAGTTGGCAGGGGTAAGGGACAGGGAAGAATGAATACTGGGATGGTGGAAGGGGCATTAGAAGGGAAAGGGGTAAGGAGTGGGGGTACTTGTTCTGGGGATTCTATACTGAAATGGGTGAGATGGGATGGAAAGGGGGAAAGGCACAGCCATATTTGGGTTGAAGCTGTCCCCAGGTATACTGCAGGAGGGGCAGGGCAGGCACTGCTCAAGCGTGCACTGAGGGGGAGAAAGAAACCTCATTTACTGTTGCATGTGAGTACAAACAACTTGGCAGGGGACATTATGGAAGTAGTGAGGGCTTTTGAGTTCTTGGGCAGGCAGTGTGAGGGGGTTGGGGAGTCGGTGGCATTCTTGGAGGTACTGCCAGTACCATATGCAAGCATGGAGAACAAGGGTAGACTTGAGGAGTTTGAGTGGCTGAGGGATTGGTGCCACATGAAACATTATGGGTTACTGACTAACTGGGGTAGTGTCTGGGGGAATAGTGACTTGTACACGGGGGAGAGGGTACACTGGAGCAGGAAGAGGAGTGGTGTACTAAAGGCAACATTGCTGCCGAGCCACTGGCACAGATGGGTTGAGGTGCTGGACACCACACCTCACACCACGCTGGTGACCCGGGTTCAGATGCAAGCCTGGCCTGCCAGGGGTTGGCAAGGGAAGGATAGGATTCAACGTCCGGAGGACTGCTCTCCTATCCTGGGGTGGGATCCAGGGACCCACCACTCTGTAGCGGCACCTGGTGAGGACCACAGGCACTACTACAGCGGTGTAGTAAAGGGTGGCAGACTGTGGTGGATGTTGGCATGCTGTGCCTATGTGTCATTGCATGACCGCACTCCGCAAAAGGGAGAAAAGTGGAAAATGTGCTACGGTCAGGCAGCATGAGCTTCTGCCCCTCCCCGCCTGCCCCGAATGGTGCCTCCTCAACCAGATCCTGCTCCAGTGGGTAGACCTGTGAAGCTCCTCACCACGCTACCATGGGGGTAATCTGTGGAGGTGAGCAGATCGGCCTGATGTCGAGGGCAGGGCTGGGGGGGTTGGTCGGGATGACCAAGCTGACCATAGCCCAGTGAGAAAATATGTAAAAAAAAAAAAAAAAAAAAAGGCAGGATTAGAAGGGTGTTTCTCTACTGAGATGAATTTAAACAAATGGCAGGGGGGGATGGGGTGGCCAAAAGACTGAAGTTGGTAGAAAGGTCTGGACAGGGGAGACTGATGAGCTCACTGCCCTAGATATAGATAAAAGCAGAGGAGTAGTAACCCTGGAAGGTGGTGGGCAGAGTGGTCTGAATGTAATACAGAAGGCACCACCACCCAATAAGAATAAGGAGGAGAAAGGGCGCAGACTACTGGGAGCACGGACACAGGCCAAGGAGGAGAAGAATGAGGAGAATGAGGGTTACGGGTGGAAGGTGGTCTGACTACATGGATAGAGAACTGGTTACAGGGGAGGGTGCAGAGGGCGGTGGTGGTGGGGTAGCTCTTGGCACCCACAGCAGTGACAAGTGGGGTGCCACAGAGCTCAGTGCTTGGCCCAATGCTATTTGGACTCTTTATCTCCGATATAGCACACGGAGTGGGGAGCAGGGTTAGTTTGTTCATTCATTATACCAAATCAAAAGCAAATAGTTATAGTACCAGAGCCCTCCCCCAACACACACACACATATATACACTCCCCAAAAAGCTGCTTACAAGCTTGCAATTCATTCAAATCAGTTCCATTGTTTTACTTACTTGGGATTCAGTGCCAACAAGTGTAAAATCATGTACTTAGGGCATAGGAACCCCGATGTTGGGTATAGGATGGGGGAGGTACTGATACTCACTAGACATGAAATGGTACTTGAGGTTATTATATCAGAGGATCTCAAGATGGCTGTACAGTGTGACACGGCTATGGGCAGGACAAATTGGATTCTGGGGTGCATACGGAGTGGCATCTCCAGTAGAAGAAGGAGGGATGTTGTACTACCATTGTATCACTCCCTGGTGTACCCCCCAGCTGGAGTACTGTGTCCAGTTTTAAAGTCCACACTTCAGAAAGAACATAAGGTGGAGGTTTCCCAGAGGAGGGCAACTAAAATGGTTCAGAATTTTCACAGGAATCCCTACAAGGGCAGGCTGAAGAGTCTTAACATATACACTCTGGAAGAGAGGAGGGTGAGAGGTGACATCATCAAGACCAACAAGTACCTCACAGGGGTAAAGACGGTACAGTTGGGGAGTTTCCTTCAAATGAGGATGAGCACCCAAACCAAGGGATATACAATGAAGCTGAGGGGCATTCAGGATAGATGTGAAGAAGTATTTCTTTACTGAAAGGGCGGTAGACACCTTGAACAGACTGTCAGGAGAAGTGGTGGAAGAGAAAATGGTAGGGGGCATGAAGCATGCATGGGATAACCATAGGGGTATATTAGAAAAAGGGGAAGGAGGGGGTCAACAGAGATCAATAGGGCTATGGAAGTGGAGTAGGTTAAAGTTCATTGCAGGAAAAATGCATTAACCAAGCTCATTCCAAGGAGGTCCTGATGGACACAGGCAGAATAAGACATGCAGTAACATATACAGGCAGGACTTACAAGTAGGTAGAGAACACTTGACCTGACTGGGTGGGCTGAGCGGTCCTTTTCTGCTGACAAATTCTATGTTTCAATGGCATCATGTGTTAATTTAGGTGCAGTGTTTATTCAAAGTTGGGCCTACCATACATCCTGATGTAAGGTACAGTAAATTACTGAATTAGATGCAGCCCACTTACAGTACAATAAACAGAACCCCAGTGCTTCGAGAAGCCTTTACTCTTCATAAGACTGCTTAAAGAGCTGGGTTTCTATTTGCAGCGTCCACACCAGTATGCTGATCTTAAAGTCAACGCCGCATCTGAATGAGTACTTGATTCTTTCTCAATCCACTTCTTCCCCACTTTGAAAACTGCTTGTCCTGAATTAGTTTTTGGCTGGTAGCACCTCGCCTGTGTTGGAAGATGACCAATAAGCAGCACTGAAAGATGTTAGACTTCACAGACTGTGAAGGCAGCTGCTCACGGACAGACATAAGGCAATTCTACTGGGGGGGTAGGAGGAAGTAAGTTGATTAACTAGAATCTGCAGCTTATCCATCAGGTAGGGAAATGGGCAGACTAGGTGGACCAAGCGGTCCTTATCTGCCTTCAAATTCTATGTTTCTATGTTTCTCACCTACCATCTTGGCAAGAAGAAGGCTGCAGCTGTGGCCACTGATGACTGTTCGGGTGTGGGGATGGGGAGACCAAAGGGAACAGACCTAAGGAGATAAAATCATAATAAAAATTGTGAGACCTTCAAAAGCTTTCCAAAATGCTTACCAGTAAAAGAACACTCAATGAAGTGTTTCAAAGGGCAACACAAGTTGGTGAGCCCTCTGTCTGCCATCTGACACCAGGCATCAGCCAGCATTAAATTGCCTAAAGAAGGCAGTGTGGTTATGTGGTTACTGAAATACTGGAGATTACAGATTTATAAGAACAAAAGAATATCACACAGAAGCGGGCACATGTGCCTATGGCAGCTGTCTCCTGCTTCTCAGTACTTACATTTATACCCTTGAGATACTTCAATGTTTCTATCATATCCCCTCTTTCCCTCCTCTTTTCCACTGAGTACATATTGTGGCCCCTTAATTTATCCTCATAAGTCTTGTGTTACAAGCTCTGTACTATCTCATTTGCCCTTCTCTGGACCATCTCCAGCCTGTTAATATCCTTACAAAGGTGCGCCCTCCAGAACTGCACACAGTACTCCATGTGAAGCCTGACCATGGTTTTATATAATGGCATCACTACCTCCCTCCTTATGCTAGTGATACCCCTGCCTATGCACCCCAGCGTGTCACTGGCCCTCCCAGCTGTCTTACCACTTTGACATTTTCAGGTCATCTGAAATAAGAACCCCCAGGTCCCTTTCCTTCTTTGTGACTGTCAGCAACTCCCCTCCCCATCCTGTACCTTTCCCCAGGGTTTCTGTCTCCCAGTTGCATAATTTTACACTTTTTTGAAATAAACTTCAGTTGCCAGTCCTCAGACCATTTCTCAACCTTCCCCAGTCCCCTCCTTATTTTCTCTGCCCTCTCTGGGGTATCCACTGTGTTACCGATCTTGGTGTAATTTGCAAACATGCAGACCTTTCCCTTCAGCCCTTCTGCAATGTCACTAATGAAGACACTGAACAGGACTTGCCCCAGGACCAATCCCTGCACCATCCCACTGGTCACCCCCTCTTCGCAGACTGCGCCCCATTTACTACAGCTCTCTGCCTCCTGTCTCTTACCCAGTTTCTAACCCACTTTACCACCCTTTCACCCATGCCCAGCCTAATCAGCTAGTTTATCAGCCTCTTATGTGGGACAGTGTCAAAGGCCTTGCTTACATCAAGGTAAGCATTGTCCACTGCCCCACCCTGATTTACTTCCTTTGTCACCCTGTCAAAGAGATCAACCAGATTTGTCTGACATGACCTCCCCACTGTGAATCCATGTTGCCTATGGTCCTGGCCTCCGATACCTTCTAGATGCCCCACTATCCTTTCTTTAACCAATGTCTCCATGATCTTCCCCACTACTGAACTGAGGCTGACCGGCCTATAGTTCCCCACCTCCTCCCTACTGCTGGATTTCTATAGAGGGACCACATGTGCCCTCCTCCAATTCTCTGGTACCACCCCTGTGTTGAATGAGTCAGTGAACATGGCTGCCAGAGGTGCTGCTATCTCCCTTCACAGTTCTTTTAATATCCTTGTGTGTACACCATCTGGTCCCCTCACTTTATCCACCGTTAATTTACTCACCTTCTGCAGAATTCTTCTGCCTGTGAATGGACTATTGACCACCTCTTCACACCTTTGCAACTGCTGTGGCCCTTGTTCCCACCCCCCTTCTGTGAATACTGAACAGAAAGACATACTGGATGTCTTGGAGGAGCACATGACAGTTCTTAGGCATGGTATTTTCACTTCCAAATACATAAACATCATATATAAGCAAGGCCACTGGTTTTCGGTTTTTACCGGAAAACCCAGTGAAATTCCGGAATTAGAACTGCCTGAACGCCGGTAAAAACAAAGATTTTATGGAATCTGGCATTTTATACCAGATCAGTAAATCTACAAAACTTGTATTTTTCTTATACTTGCTTCCTCTACTATTTTCAGTTTGCTTTATGTAATGCTCAGTATAGTAAGCCTTCTTTTATTCTGATTATTAATACACATACCAAAAAAATGACAGCAGAATCCTGGTAAAATCTGGAAATTAGAGTAACAGTCACCGGTGCAATTCTGGAATCTGAAGTCTCAAAAATGGAATTTCATCTTTTTAATCACCGTAAATCAGTGGCCTTGTATATAAGCAATCCACATTTGACATTGATAATTGCTTGTTTAAATATGACATACTCTTCCATTTCCTTGTCCCAAATATCCTTGACATCCCACCGCATTCCTGTAATGGCAATAATGTCAGTGTTTTTTTCAGCAATAATAATTTTAGGTAGTCAGATTTGCTTATTAAACTTCTTGCAGTTTAAGTCAAAATAATGAGGTCATTATTTTTTTTTTATTTTGTGCTTCCAATACAACACTCTTTCTTTGTAAAAACTCTCCAAATGCCCCCTTATATTAGTTTAAATCTTTCTTTAGCATATTGTTGAATCATTTTCCTAATACTTTTGCCCCTTGAGTACTTAGATGTAATCCATCCTTAAAGTAAAGATGTATTTTTGTTCCCATGGAATAAATCCCAACGTTTATCATATGTATGTCATTCTTGAACGTCCAGTCATCAAACCATGTATTTATATTTATGATTTCCCTCTGTCACCTGTTAGATTCCCTGGGTACAGGCAACATTTCAGAAAAAAAACTGTGTACAACCCATTCCTTCAAGTCCATTTCCCAATTTTGTGAACTATTTTTCAATATCTCCTTTAGATTTTTTTCTTATATCATTTGTTCCAGTGTGTACAATGGGCCCATTCACAAACAGTGCAGAGTGGTTACATGCTATGTAACTGCAGCACATAGCCCACCCTGCACCCCCCCTGCACCTGACCACACCCACTGCATCCCCTGGGTGGCACGCAGGACATCTATATGCCCCCCTTATGTTCCCAAGACCTCAGCCAAATGTGCAGCTCCTCACTGGGGTGGGCCAGGGCCAGCATGGGGGTGTGGCTGCACTTCAAGCCATTCACTTAGGTGTGGAGTGCAGTGAGCAGGGGCAATAGCAATGCCTTCTGGAGGTAGCCGTAAATGGTATGCACCCCTCCCAAATTGCCATTGCAAGTCCCAATGGGGCTAATGGGGATCATCGGACCCCCCCCACCAAAGCCATCCCAGTCATAGGGGCACTCTGGGTAGGCTGGGAATGGACATCTGGGGGACACCCCCACCACCAAGCTGCTTGAGCACTATACACCGGCTACCAATATGGTGGTCCATTGGTGCAAGAGATCCACCAAGGGACCCAGGTAGGGCAGCTGATTGGCTGCCTGCCCAGGTCTGCATCCCCACACCTGCCCATTCCCATGCATCCCCATGAACCAGCACATTGGGCAGGCCACGGACAGGAGCTGCGCATTGGCTGGTGTTCAGGAATACAGCAGATGCATGGATCTTCAAGGGTGCAGAGCTGTGCGGGGGTTTACATGCCTGTCACGCATACTCCCACCCATGTTCGTGAAGAGACACCAATAAGCCTAGGGGGTATTCCCCAGTGATGTCCAGAATTCCTTTTATTTTGTGTCTAATGTATTTTATTTTTTGCACCAGGTGAACAAGTTACCATATTGTACCATCTTGTTAGTATATAAGAAGATGGAATCACCTATAACGATGGGTTGACAGGAGCAGACATGTTCCTCTGTCCATGTTGCCTCCACCATGTGTTTGCTAACATTCACGCTGGCGCCTGAAGAAATAATGGTGGGAACAGAAGTGATGCAGTGCTCATGTCCTGTTAAGCAAAAATAGAGAAACCCTATTTCTGGTTTTATTTTAGGCAAAATATGCACTCAACACTTGTATTGGAGGTTTTCAGTGTGATTATATAGGGACAACACTACCATGTCCTAGCCACCACTTGTAATGTCACTTCCTAAGTTCACCACCCACTGTATCTCAGAATTCTCTTGCTAGGGAAGCTTAAAAAAATAACATTTTTTTTTATTGTTGACAAAATAACATTGCCATCACAATTATGTATAAAAGTATATTCTAACAACATTGGTTAAAATTGCAATAATTTGCAAATCACAATGTACCAAAAATTTTTCTATGCCAAAGCTAAATAGAATAACTAACTACCTGTTCATGAATCTAATCTTTTGTAAAACCATATATATTATTATTATAAGTTATTATTACAGTGTAATTCATTTTCTGTTTGTATAACATGTCTTTTTTTGCTTCCGATTATCCTATACAGTCTAGCTATATTTTCTAAATGTAATACCTTATTAGTTTTCATCAAGTAATTGTACTGGTATTTGGGTTCCATGCCTAATTTCAGCAAAACATTGCTCAAAAATACCTTTCTTTCATATGTATATAAAGGACAAAACAACAGTAAATGCATGGAGGTATCCTCATCCAGTCCACAAGCACAAACATTATGAATGACCAAGTCATATGTTTTTTTCAGTTTCTGGCTATCCACGTAGCCAAATCTGAATTTTGTATATGCTTTTCTAAACTTCGGGTTTCTAAGTTTTAGAAGGTATTCTTCTATACCAAATATTCTGTTAATATTTGTAGATAGCCATATGCTAAGATTATGATTTTTGGAAATTCTCTGTCTTGTTGAATATATAGATCTTCCATTCTCTTGTTAACTATGGATTTAATTACACAGTAAGGAGTATTAATAAAATGAGTAAGGCAATGTAATAAACTATATGGCTTGATAATTTTTTTTCCAAGGATGTCTGCGCTTGGGTACACAAAACCCCTATGTCTATTAATCAACATTTCCTCAAGACATATTCTAGGAAATCTGTTTTGCTGCATATTATATATCTTTATCTAGTATGTACATAATCTCTTTTCAATATTACTTTTTACTGGTAATTGTCCTAATTCCAACCTAGTAATACATGATGAAGCTCCATAAGGGAGGCCCAGAATTTGTCTATAAAATATGTTCATTACTATTCCCAAACTTCCTATGTTATCTAGTCCCCAAATGTCTGCCCCATAAAGTAACTGATTTTTTTATTTTTGTCCTTAATACCCTAATTGTGCCTCTGACTGAGTGGCTTCCATATTTATATGTAAACCTTATTATTAAAGATATCAATCTTTTAATTTTTTGTGTAGTGGAGGCTATATGTTCCTTCCATTTTAATTTGAAATTGAAGGTTATCCCTAAATAACATAATTTATTTATCTGTTCTATTGTCTGATTATTGCATTTAATGGAGCACATCTTGTTGTTTCTCACTAGATTCTTGCTAAATATCATATACTTTGTCTTAGCAATATTTATTTCCAGACCCATCTTAATACATTCTTCATTGAATCTGTTGATACTCCTTTTTATTCCCAAATAGCTCACTGAGATCAGGACTACATCATCTGTGTATGCCAGGTAGGGGCATCTCCTGGTGCCCAGGAATATTATGTGAAGCTCTGGGTCATCCAGACCCTCTAGTGTCTTATTCAAGAAGATATTAAAGAGTATCAGGGAGAGTACACATCCCCGTCTTAACCCTATGTTCATTTGAAATTGAGTGTAGTATCTCCTTTTTTATTATACCTAACTGTGGTGCAGTTAGCCTCATATACAATGTTTAGGATGTTACGTATTCCCTCCTCCAATCCATATTCTTCCAATACTTCCCATAATTTAGTTCTATCAACCCTATCAAATGCCACTTTTAAATCAACAAAAACACAAAATACTTTTCATTTTTTACTGTGTATATATTTATGTACTAAATGTGATAAGACAAAACATTGATCTATTGTCGAATGGGCCGGCATGAAGCTGGCTTGGGCCTCATCTAATATTTTATTTTTATCTAAGCAAACAATCATTCTGTTTAGTATTATTTTTGTAAATATCTTTAGTGAGTTATCTAACAAACTAATCGGTCTATAATTCTTTGGTAGCCTTCTATCTCCTTTCTTAAAGATGGGAATAATTATATTTTCTTTGCAGGTTTTAGGGATTATACCTGAATCTTTTATATGATTAAACAAAATTGTGAGATCCGGGGTCCATAAATCTGGATCATCTATTATTAAGTCCATTGGGACTCCATGTATTTTCACTTCCCTTATTGCTGAATCTATTTCTGCTGTTATAATTTGTCTATCTATAGATACCCATACTATGTTGTTCATGAGCATTGTTCCATTCAAGTTGATTTTATAGAATAACTCTTTATAATACTGTTCCCAAGTGGAGGGAGCTATATAGTTTTCTATATTCTCTGAGATATTATCCCATCCATTGGTAACTATTCTCCAGAATGTTTTACTATCTTTATTCCTTGCTGCTTTTTCAAATTTGACCCACATGGATTTTCTATATTTTTCCTTTTTAAATTTCAATAATTTTTATACTTTTTCCTTTGCTTATTATCCTTAATAGGCCAATTAATTGCTATTCTAGCAAATCTATTTATTTGTCTTTTATTTGTTTATACTTTCTTTATCGAATCATTTGCTTCCTTTTCTTTCTTTACTTAAAGAAACTTTTAATAAAAGAGAAGAGCGATTGCTCATAGCTTGTTCAAATAATTTGACACACATTTCTGGTGTTTTTTGGTTTCCTAGTTCTATTATATAATCTCGAATTCCATAATAATGTAATATCTTGATAGAGTTGAAGTTCTCCATTATTTCCCATTTGACCCCCCTTTCTACCCTGATGATAGCTTCTCTAATTGCTATCTCCTTATCCTTGTTAGGGTAAATTGGTATTGCAATCTCTAGAGGTCTATGTTCTTTATCTACTCTAGGCCCTACTCTGAAATTTACTGTACTCATTACTAGATTTACATTAATCCAACATAAATCAATAATTGAAGCACCTCTCATTGCCATATAGGTAAATTCCCCCTCTCAATCTCCTTTTGATCATCCATTTACTAAAATAAACTCTCTTTCTTCCAAGTTTCTTGAAATCAGAGTCCATCCTTTGCATCCTTTTTCATCATTAGAGAGTCTAGATCCTTTGAGGGTCAAAAGTCCCAGAGCCTCACATGCATCCTGGAGTTCATCCGTGAGCACCAGTCGATGTGCCACCCTGGCATTAACATCTCCAATTATAACAGTCCCACATTTTAGATCTTTATTGTTATAGGCATCAATAAGTCCAAGTAATTTATCCATGTCCTTATCATCCCTATAATTTGAGCTTTTGGGAGGGAAATATACATTTATGATTTATTTATTTATGACATTGATAACCGGGTGACTGCACTGATCCCAGGGACCATTTTCAGGCATTACCCGGGCCATAACACATGGCACAGGGTGACAGTGGAGTACAAGGTAACAGTAATACACATGAAACAGATTTGATACAAGCAATAATAGTAGACACACTATACAGATTTTTATGAAGAGTCCCTTTTTCATAGTGAGTTGAACAGGCAAGATGTGCTCTGAATCAGTTTAAATGTCCTTATCATCTATTCCTTGGAGAATTTTACACCATGTGATTAGTCCTCCAGACATCCTACCATATTTTTTATTTCTTGTAGCAGCTTTCCAAAAGGTTCTATATCCATTTATGTGTACCTCCTCACTAGTCCAGGTTTCTTGTACAGCTATAAAATTAAACTGTGTTACATAGTCCAAAAATGTTGAATCTGCCAAGCTGTTTATTAATCCTGACTCATTCCATGTGGTAATATTGTATGAATTTGCGCTATTATCATTCCACTCAGTTTTTTTGTCTTTCTTCATAATCTTTCAGAATTTCAAATCTATCAGTCATTTCTATCAAATTTAACCATTGATCCTTATTATTATTGTACAATTTATCTTTATCCATTTATTTTTCTCCATGTAAATAAATCTCGACTTGGTCCAGGATGACTCCCTTAGATGTAATCTGTTGATAATCATCTAGGTTATTCACCTAGATAGTAACCTGTCCATTCTGTTCCCATCTCATTACCTTTTTATCCTTCCATTTAAAGTTTTGTCTTTGGTCAAATTTTGTAGTGTTTCAGCCACTTTAGTTCCAATATTTTGCTTTGTTTCAATTAAAAAATTATTTAAACCATAGATCGAAATCTGAAACTCCTTCTCATTATTATTCAAGGTAATATCCTAATCATATTTTGGGAAAATAATTTTAATACACAAAACAGTATCCAATTCATAACCATAGTATTTTTTTTTTCTTTTTGATTCTTGATTGTCTTGAGTACAATACATTGATCAGGTACCTGAAGGATCAGTTCCTTGTGTGTTAAACGCCTGATTCCACTAAATTTTGTCATTATATTATCTGGCCTTCTATTTGTTTGTAAAATCAAGCCTAGCAGCTATTTAATATTCTGATTTAATTAACTCTTAGTCTCTTCAGCCATAATTGGAACTTTAGGGAAGCTGATCCACCAGACAATTCCTCCTGTATCCCAAGATTCCCCTGCTAAGGAAGCTTAGACCACTAGGTGAATAGTCAATACAAAGACAGTGGAGGTATTATTGTCTTGTACTGCTATTGCTTATCAGAGCTTACAGAACTGTGGGAGCATTGCTGCATTTTCCTTGCAATTCTACTCTTTATCAGAGCTTTCTGAACTGTGGGTCCATTGCTGCATTCTTCTTGTGCTGCCACTGTTCATCAGAGCATTTAGAACTGGGAATCACTGCATCATTTTTCCATTCTTCCTGTACTGCTACTGCTAATCAGAGCTTCCAGAACTGCAGGGATTATTGCTACATTTTTTTGGCACTGCAATGGTTTATCAGAGCTTCCAGAACTGCAGGATCATTACTGCATTCTTCTTATATTGCTACTGTATTACTTATCACAACTTCCAGAACTGTGGCAACATTGCTTCATTCTTATTGTATAACAGTGGCGTCCAGAACTGTGGGGCCATTGCTGCATTCATATACTGCAACTGCTTTCAGTACTGAGGAGAGGGGGGAGAGGCCATTGCTGCATTTTCATGCACAACTAATACTCATCAAAGATTTCTGACTCTGTGTGTGTATGTGTGTGTGTGTATAAATTCCATTTCACCATGTACTGTGCCACTCCTGATCTTTGACCCTAAATATTTCAGTAAATATTTTGTCATCATGTTTACTTTATGCCCATACTTTCTGTTCATTAGGGCCTACATATATCAAGGATTTTCATCATTTACCACTGCTGCTACCTTGGACTGTTGTTGCTGTTGTGGGGGTTATGTTACCCATTTTTATGTATGCCTTGTCATCATGTAGCACTGTTACTCTTGGGGGGCACTATTATTTTTTTTGTGGGGGCTTGGATGTGTCATTATTCCTTTTGAGCACATGCACCACTACCACTTTGTTGCACTGTACTGTAATAAAGAACTTATTTACTACTGAGCTTCCAGTGTGTTGTCTCATAATGGAGCTGGGATGATTTGGTGTTGGGGAATGTTTCTGCTCACATTGATGGATTTATTTATTAATTTTTTCCCACACATTGATGGATTTATTTATTTATTTTTTTCCCATAATATGTTTATACTCTGTGGCAACAATGGGTCTTGGCTCCCATTTGCCCTAGCTCCACTCCCTAAACTGGGTACACATATCACTGCATCCTGTGGATGCATGAGACAACATGTGGTCACCCATGCTGCTGAGTGTACTGCCACAAAGCCACTACTGGAAGCAGCACTAGAAGGCATGCACTGTAGTCCCTCAAAGGGGAATACAGCATCTTCATGGAAACTCTCCACCCTCCTCACTGGTCTCCATTCCAGCTAACCTAGTTGTGGGACAGAAACCAAGGTTGCCAGCATGATGAGCATTATCTCTGCACTCAGCAGTATGGAACTGTCTTCACATTTTAACTGTGGGTGAATAGCTTATTTTTGTGTGTGTTAATTCCAAATATTTCAAGACATGCTATGAACTGTACATGTGTACTGGTAACCTTTGAATGGTGGGAAAGGGCATTGATACATGCCTTTTTCCATGAGGGTCTTGAGCACCCATGCAGTAGTTTCCATCACGGACAAGTTTATGCAGTTTGTAGTCAAAAATGCATGCACCCAACGTTATGCATATGCCACCTTTGACCATCATGAAAAGTGCCCTAACATACTAATTTGTATATTTTTATGTTAACAGTTGTTTCACGAGTCAGTCAGACAATTTCAATTCAGGCAGTCTTCCTACATAGCACAGTACTGGTTATTTGGGAAACTGCAACATGTTAGTGAAGCCATCCCAATTATTTTTATATGTTCATTTGATGATAAATAAACGTTATTTATGAAGGGGAGTTCGATATTCCAGCAGTAGCTCATTACATTGCTGCACAGGTGTGCCTCATTCAAGAGCAGTGCTGGGTTGCCACATTGGGAGATGGGCCTGGCTGAGGTAGCTGCCACCAATAAGTGAGCCTCAGCTGGGGGAAGGTTCCAGCGGGTTCTGGTGCCACAACTTTCCCTACAGCTGGGTCAGAGAGCTTGTCTCTCCCCATAGAGATGCTGTGAAGTCAAGGCCAATGGAGGCATGACCCACGTCACTGGGTGGGAGATAGCCTTGGGAGAAAACTGGGGAAGGGAAACACTCCAAGCCATCCCCATGAAGGTTCATAGAGCCCAAGTAGGGTATTGTATATCCCTAACTACATGGCATACCTCTGAAGAGCAGCTACAGGGGAATTATAAATTGAAAAAAATATATACAGTATATTATTTATGATACAGATGATATTACTGGCTACCAGTAAGAATTGCTGATCTGGCCATATCTTTGTTTTAGTTCCATGACAAATTATAATTTTAGGCCATGCTTAATAGAGTCATGTGAGATTCTAGCCATGCACATGATTAATATGGAGAGATCCTGTGGTATTTTGTTGGAATATGTATTCTAATTGACAGCTCAGAGGCTTAAGGGGATTTCACAGTATGACTGCTAATGTGCTTGAAAAACTGTTAAAGGTCACACTTACAGTACAGAAAGAGAAAACAATTTCATCCGAGTCATAAAAATAATTTTTCATTTTTGACTCTATTGCAAAGTTTTTTTTATTGCTTAATAGAGGATCATAAACTAATCATTTCAGTTGTTAATAAGATTAATTGATATGCATTTGCAACATTTTATAAATTTTTCAATAACAATTGCAGTGCAGGGAGCACAGGAAATGTGATGCTTTCATTTTTATGGTATAAACTAGTAATTTCCTAAGTTAAAATCACATGGTATAATATTGCTCAAGAGAAGAAGAATCAAGAAAAATCAGCATTTATATAGTGCTTTTCAAACACATTGTATCCCAAAGCACTTTACAAGCATTGTTAGACTGATAGTGAAGTGACAATGTGTGGTGGCAGCCATATTGCACCCACACACAGCTTTAGACAAGGGGAATGTTGGCCTGGACACCAGGGAAAATCCCCAGCTCTTGGAAAAAGTCCCTTTACTTCCACCTGGACGCCCATCAGGACAGCACCAGAGATGGGTAGAAGGGACCTTGGTTTAACATCTTATCTGAAGGACAGCACACTCAAACAGTACAGCACTGTCCCTCAGTACTGCACTCGGGTGCTAGAATTGAAGGTATGACCCCAATCCCGATGTGGGACCGGAACTCATGACCCTCTAATCCAGAGGTGGATGTTCTACCAGCTGAGCTATGTTGACACCCCAAGAGCATTCCAACTATCCTGGAATATGTTACATTTTGGTGTTTAGGGCTTGTGAACTCATTCACAGTATTTTTATGGTCTTTTTCGATGTCAGTGTCAAACTATCAAGATTTGACAATTTGTATATATTTTTATGCAGTCATGAAGGGATCACCCCTGTACAGTAGTCCAGATATTATGAACATTCAGTCCTCAACCTCCTGTTTGAGATTGCAAACAAGTATGCCTGTCAATACCAGTTGTGCTTGTGGTTTTGTGATACACACACTTATCCAGTGGGGCCTTCACAACTCATTTCACATATGGCATCAAAAATCCATCAGATAGTTATTTGCAATTTCTATCCACCTAATATGGATTCCAATCATTGACCTAGAGGAGAGATGCTCCTCAGCCACTGTACTCCATGCATTTATAACAAAATATTACTTTTCATTTTGTAATAAGGACTCACTGCTGCACATGCAGGCACCCTTCTGCATGGTGTGAGACCAAAAGACAGCATCACCACAATCACATGCCAGTGAAAATCTACTAAAAGGTGCAGAAATACTTTTTTTCGGAAAATGAACAGCTTTTAGAAGCTTAATTGCAAATATCCATGAGTGTCTAGTTTCTTAAAACATCACACTTTGATCATAATTATGACACACCTTCCTCAAGTGAAGGTGTAGTGAGGAATCCTTATTCTGTAGTTTTATGTACAGTACTTTGCTCACACACATACATGGATGTGAGATCAAAGTTCCATCAAACCTTGAAAATGTCTCATTTGCTACAGTGCAGTGTTGTTAGGTATACATGGACATGTCTACCATTTGAATGTATTAGGGATACTTATAGAAATATTTTTACTGCAAGTGGATAAAATGAAGTAGGGTGCAAAAATCTGTGGAGCACCATTGCAAAATGATTTACTGATAAGTGAGTGTAAAACTGCAAGTGTATAGAGCATTGCTCCCCTATACCGCAATGCAAGAACTCTGGTTTCTCATTTCTGTTCTTATCACACTACTTTCTCTAGTATACTTTGTTTTCACTGTATATTCTCTTGTGAAGCTGAGGCTGCAAACACATTGGGCCTAATTTGCAAAATGTCGGGCATGATACAAGGTGCTTGCATCAAAGAGGAATGATTTTTGTACAGGACATGCAGCAATCATAAGTTGGCAAGCATCAAAGTGGCTTGCACCATGCTTGTGCCCCCCACCTGGGTGCACAATGGCATAATGGGGGCTTGTGCCAGGCCACTGCTGTACCATCCTCTAAATCATAGTCCCAAATCTGTCAGGTTTCCTCCAGGCTTAGACCAGCCAAGGGCTGGTCTAGTGCCCTGTGAACCATCCCACCCATAGTTTGTCTGCCAATGGGTTCCCAGTCATGCACCCCAACACAACATGCCGGACAGTGCCAGCTCCCACAACTGTGGTATGGCACCAAGTAGGGCTGTGTGCAACATGTACCATGCAACACTCTGGTGGTTCCTATGCAGGTAGGTGATGCTGTATGTGGCACCTGCCACCATGGAGTGCCACCTGCGGTCTAACTAGCACTGTCTAAAGTGTCATTGGTCTGTAACAAAGATTGCACAGTAGTCATGGCACCATGGCTGGGATGGCATTCTGCCCCTCCCATTGTCTGGTACATGCCTGGCCATCACTGTTGCCTGATGTGGGTTGTGTCAGCTTTAGACCTGGCATTCCCTGAGGCCAATGTCACTGGGTTGCACAGCACCCTCTGTAAATCCCTCCCATGCACCACTTGTTTGTTGCATGGAAGTGGTTGCCACAAATCTGTGGACTTTGGTGCCAGGACCCCTCCCATACTAAAATCAGGTGCACGGTCCCTGGCACATTGACATTTGATGTAAGCTGCTGCTTGCCGCAGCTAGAGGTGATTAATTCCAGTTTTGAAAATTGGGCCCATGTGGTCTAATTAAAGGACGGACCAACTGAATGAAAACAGTACTCCACATAAATTCACTTAAATGTTTTAGCTAGAAAAAGCCTGCTTAGCTACTGTATGAACATGTTTCCAGGTGCAACCCTGGGGGGGATACATAAGAGATAAATACATCAGTAAATAGCAATAAGTACAAATATTTAGTATGCCACAATCCTTAAAATGATGTGCAAACAGCAGTATGCAATAAACAATGTCTGTGAAAAGGAAAAAAAATAATTAAACAATATATAATTGAGAAATGCCCAGAGGCTTGCCCAAGGGAATATTAATAGGGATGGTTGCTGCATCCCTCAGAGGTAGAGGAAAGTAAGAGAGATGAGGGTAGAGGGGGAACAAATGATCCTATCTCATTTAAATGCTAGGTTTAAATCTTTACATATCACACGTGAAGCAAAGTAGCTCATAGCTGACAGGAGTCCAAATTCTTAAATGGAGGTGTTGTTCCAAAAAGGTTCAAGAATACATTAGTATAATGGTGGAATCAACCTCTCAGACTGGAGAGGTGGTTCCTGTTAGCCTGCATTGTAGTTCACTGTATCTGCCTGTACCATATCTTGAATGTGGATAAATAAAACAACATCAGTTTCTTGAAGCAACACTCCCGTGCCTATGATGGGGTCTCATGTTATCTTAACACTCAAATAAATAAATTCTGACTGGAGTCGATAGGGCTGCAGGTGAAGAATTTGGGCTAAAAATATTGAAATGTATCAAAGTTAGGAGCCTGTGTTTGCAACACGTAATGTAGGTTCATAAATGTGTTGCTCTCTAATATTTATACACCAAATTTCCAACATAGCCTTGTTATAAAAACATACAAAATAAGATACAGGAGGGAAGTATTTTTCAGAAAAAAAGGCACTCAGGAACAAGAGGACCTGATATGAAGCTGGGGGGGGGGGTAATTTCAGGAGAAATGTGAGGAAGTGCTTCTTCAGACAGAAAGAGAGAGAGAGAGAGAGAGAATGGCGGATTTCTGGAACAGCATTTCATTGGAGGTGGTAGGAGCAAAAACAGTAGTGGGGTTCCAGAATGCATGAGATAGACACAAGGGGATGTCAGTGAAAAGGGGGAAGGAGAACTGACCGGCGCTAATGTATGATCTGCGGTGTTACTGTAGGCAGGGAAAAATGGACGGGGGGGGGTGGTCTATATTTGCAAGCAATCTCTTTGATACTATGTTTCTGGGTCCAAAAGGGGGGGCACAATACACAGTGCACGGCCAGTACTCAGGGAAGTAGGGCAGTCAGCTTTCAAATCAGAAGCAAAGAATCCAAAAGTCCTGAGCATTTACAAAGGAAATTAGTAACCAGACACAGCATAATACTGAAAATTCTTTAATGGCAGTAATAGCATGAACCATGTTAAGTACAAATATAATCCAATACAAGCAAGAAAGCTGACAAACACAGTAAATGCTAAATTTAAAGGTATGGCTACAGGTAAAGAAGTCTTTATGGCTGTTGGAAGCCCAAGCACTTTGACTCTCAAAGAGTCTTCCTCAGGGGGTATGGCTAGCAAATCTTTTTAAAAAGATTTCAAATCCCATTGCTTGTTTAAACCAGCAGATGTAATGCTTTGTAATTCATAAATCCAAGTTGATGTTTTCCACAGTAGTTTATTCACTAGTCCCCTCCCCCTACAAAGGACCCACTCTCTCAATGCCTATGAACTTGAATTCTCTAGGATTTGAATTATGACAATCTAAGAAATGACTACCAAGAGAGGTGTCAAGTCTCCTATTAATAATACTGCTCAATGTTCTTGTGTGCTAATTTTCAAGCTGGGCACTGTTCTCCGCACATATATCTTCTTGCAGTTACGCTATAAAACATACGTGACAAAGTCAGTACTACAATTAATAAATTCACGTATCCAACTTTAAATATTCATAACGAGGGGTGTACAAGCTCTTTATCAGGCTGTGCATATGTGCACATATTACAATTGTAGCAAGTGAAGAAACCTTTTGGTTTGTATGGTAACCATTGGCTATAAATGATAGCTAACTGATTTGTCTCAAATTGACTGTGGACTAACTTGTCTCTCAGACTGTTTGTTCTGCTTAAATTAATGCATGGGGTATCACCCACTGCTGAAGTGACATCATTGTCACCAAACAGGATAGGGCAGTTAATTAATGCATGGGGTATCACCCACTGCTGAAGTCACATCATTGTCACCAAGCAGGATAGGGCAGTTAATTAATGCATGGGGTATCACCCACTGCTGACATCACCCACTGCTGACGTCACATCATTGTCGCCAAGCAGGATAGGGCAGTTACAATAAATTATATTGCTAATTTTACCTGCCAAATGATTGCATTTTCTGAGAAAAGTAACAGGACCATGTTAATGAATTTAATTTTTCTAGTGCTTTTTCATTGTTCTTTTTTTTCAATAAATCACCTTTATCTCTAGCCTTTCTCAGTAATGTTTTGTTACAACTCCTTTTGAGAAATCTCATCTCCAGTTCATTAGTCTGTCAGTCATATGATTCAGATGAACTACATTTTCTTTTTAATAATTTTTTTTTTATTACTTTTCCTCCTGCGGGCCACGTTCAGGAGGGAGCCCCAGCCCCATGTCCCCAACATCCATCGTCAGCACTGACCATCTTCTCCCAGGGCTTGCCCTCTCTAGTGGGGTCAGCGGGGGATCCCTAGGCCCCACCAAAGATTGTATCCAGTTCTAGTCAGTGCCTGGCTGGTTGGGGAGTGGGATCTGTGAGCCTTTACATCATCCAACCACCAGAGACATTTCTTCTTTTTTTCCCTTGGAGGAAAGGGTGTGCAATGACGCCAGTTGCGGTGTCACACACGCTCCCTTGCGTAGAATGCCGGGCATCTGTCCCACCTCCATCCACCTTGTAGATCATGGGTGTTCCATCTAACAACCTCCACTATGGGCCAGGAAAGCAACAGTCACTGCCCCCCCCCGAAAGACGAGAGCTGTCCTTGGGATGCTTGATCCTCCTTCTCCCAGGTCAACCCTCCTGCAACCTGCTCACACTATGAACATGGGTTGCTGGTGTGGCATGAGGTAAAGCATGATGCCTCAGCCCTCCATACCATTGGGCCAGCCACTATTTTCTTTATAATCTTAAAAATTGACTATAAGGGATATCATTTGTCAAAGGTATCGAATGCATACTATCTGCTCTCGGGACTACATTTGCAGCAGCGTTTTTCTGAAACACTGAGTTTCAAATATTTCTTCTTCGGCTTGTTTCTTTCATGTCTCTTGTCAGTAGAAATAACACTTTTAAAAATAGGAGTATTACAAGCAGTTGCCTTGGAAATACTTGTGTCTTGAATTATGACACAAATCAGTGCTGCTGTGATAGTCACTAAAATTCATAATGATATTCAGAGTTATAGCAAGCCACAGCTGGTCATGGTCTGTGCAATATATTGGGTAAAGGCAGATTTATGTGATAAGGGCAAATGTCTTACCGCGTGGCACACAAACCCGACTCCAACATTGACCGACGCAGAAGGGCGACTGCAAAGAACAATGACCACCACAAACAGCGATGATCCTCAGCTGTTCAGTGAACAGCTATACAAATATTTCTTTTTTTGAAGGGGAAAGCCCCCTGCACCCTCTTTGTGGGGGGCTAACCCCCCGCACCCCCCAAATTTAAATAATCATCTCTGGGGGGAGAGCGGACTTAAGAAGAAAAAATTCTTCATCCTATTGTGAGACCCAAACCCAGGTCTGCTGTTTTTTTAGGCAGTGGCTCTAGCCACTACACCAAATGGCCAGCTTGGTAGGGTTTAGCCACACACCTGCCTATATCCTACTATAGTGAGTGTAGTTCAATGCTACACTCGGTATACAAGATCTTTTGCTCACTTTCAACTGTCACCCTACACAGGAACAGTATTATTGAGTTGCTCATACAGGTATTGAGTCACTCAATAATACTCACCCATATAGGGTAATACCGGCAAGGGCCATGACTGGATATTATTATGGACCCACCCTATTTCTCCCTCCCCACTTCTGCACCTTTTAAAATACTCAGCTTATCAGTATCTTGTTTAGTTCTCAAGTTTGCAACATATTTTTTTTTATTTCCATAGTAATCAGCACAATGGGCTTATAAGAACATTTATGAATATTGCAGTAGAACAGGCTTTAATTGCCATTGAATTGCATTGTTTCCTGCAGCGTACTGCAACATTTTATGATATACCACAGTAGAAGAAGAAGAATCAGTATTTGTATAGCGCTTTTCATACATCCAAAGCACTTTACAAGCAATGCTAGACTGGTAGTGAAGTGACTGAATGTGTGGTGGCGGCCATATCGCACATCATCACCCACACACAGCCTGGATAATTGCATGAACCAGTTTATGGGAAGGGGAATGTTTGCCAGGACACCGGGAATGTTCCCTACTCTTTGTGAAGAGTGCCCTGGGTTCTTTTACTTCCACCTGGACACCCACCAGGACAACACCAGGATGGGTAGAAGCGACCTCGGTTTAACGTCTCATCCGAAGGACGGCACACCCCAGCAGTACAGCACCCCCCAATACTGCACTCGGATGCCAGCGACTTTTAGGTGCAAGTCCAATCCCGGTGTGGGACGAGAACCCACAACCTTCTGGTCCAGAGGCGGATGTGCTACCAACTGAGCCACGCTGACACCCTATTATTATTATTATATTATTATTACCCTACAGTATTACTGTATTGCTTCCTAGCTGGTGCTGCTATTCATTTTTTTGGTCCAAGCTGATGACCTTAATGAAATCAGCCTCTCATCATACCAGGGCCGTTCACCCTGTTTTTTTTTTTGTTTTGTTTTTTTGGTGCGGGGCTGTCTGTATTGGCCTGGAAACAGTATTGCAGGCTTTTGCAAGCAACTGGGTGGCCAGCTATGTCATCAGTAGTGCATGATGTCATCACTTTCTGTGTAACAGCATGGCACACCAAGTGATGCGGTGATGCCTGGTGTATCTCTTGTTCACTTGGCATGGTAGGGGTGGATACCTCCATTAAAAAGAAGGCAGCAAGGATGGCCTGGAACACATGTAGCATCATCCACTGCTGATGGTGACCCTGTGTAACTGAATAGCCTTGCTACAGTATAAAGGTGTCTTTTAGAATCTTTAGTGCTTTGAGTGCGGCAGTCTTACAGATGTGATGCTGATATAGGAAAATGAGGTTATTTAAGCAATAAGCCACGAGGGGATGTGGGTTATCGAGTTTACCACGGCTGGAGTGGTTTGCCTGAGGCACAAACCAGTGGGTAAATCCATGGCAGCAGTGGTATCCTCATAACCCACATCCCTGAGTGGCTTATTGCAATTATACCATGTTCTTTTCATTGTTTTCTTTATAAAAAATAAAGTGTAATACAAGGTTTCCCAGTTTTAATTATTTTTATTAACTTTATTATTCCGCAACAAAAAAAGAGTTCCTTGTTGCTAGGTAGAATTATGTGACCCCCGCTTGTTTTTATTGTCTTCCCTTCCCCACACACACAACCTCAAAGTTTAACACATAATCTCCAGACTGTAATCGTAAGTTTGTCTTTGTGTCTGTTGTGCTAATGGGCTGCCGTCACAGCGCAGTGCCGGGTTGCATTTAGTGCATACTCTGAGCCACTTCCGTGTTCCAGGAAACAGTGCTAAGTGACCGGCTTGCAAGTTTTTTTTTTAAATATGTTTTATTCATATTTAAAATGACAAAAGAATGAGAACAGGACATCACCGAAGAGAGAAACTGAGTCATGGATCAGAGACAGCGTCAGGGGAACCAAGAGTTATACTGTACTGAGAATGTACTTTCCACATGATGGAGTGCAGACAGTGCGGGGATCGGAAACTAAACCTCAGGTGAGGTGAGTTGGTGTAGTGTAGGAGGTTACAGTTTTTGAAGCCTGTTATCCGATTATTGAATTTTTTTTAAGACTACGACTCCACTTTGTAGTTTTAAAACTGTGTGCTTTTTTGAGTGAGCCATGATAGGATTAGGAGACCGCCGGTTCACCAAGAATTCAATATGGCAGTTGCTCCATTTGAATTTCATGGCTCGGATGAGTTCTAGAGATGGGGCTGACAGGCACCTTTTCCATGGGTATATCATAGGATTTACACCAGTGGTAAGGTGCCATTCAGCCATTCTGATTCGTTGTTGTCTAAGGTCCATGGTATAATTGATTTTAACGTTATGGGAAGTGTACTAGCAACACTGAACCACCAATATTAAAGATGTCATACAGTGACAAAATAGTAATGGTGTGCTAGTTACTAACTGAATCATTTGTATTATTATGAATAGTTATATTAGAACATGGCTAATTTGGGGACCATTATTTTTCTGTTTTAACAAACATAACAGGCACAGCTTATGGAGCGTATGGAGTGAGAGGGATAGAACATCTACAGACATGTATTAAGAAATGAAAGGGAAGAAACCCTCACCTTTTTGGGGGGACAGCCCCCGATCCTTACTGGAACTCTGCCCTGCCCAGCCTACTGTCCCCTCCTGCCCAGGCTACCCCCTGGGTGGGGCCACAGGGTAAGTGCCCCCCAGAGACACTGTTGGTAAGCCCCAGCTTACCTCCCAGGTTGGGACCATGGGAGTGGGACCTCCCCTGGCAAACACTGGTTGCATTGGAGACTGTGGCAGAGCAAGGCATCATGCCTGGGGGCCAGCTAACTTTCTGAATGCTGGACCCCTAGGGTGGGGATGTGCAATGATGTCCAGCACCTACCCCACACCTAAGGTGATGGCACCAGCTGCAGTGGTATCCCCAGCCTCGGCCAGTTATCTGTAAAGCATCGGACACTCTTTCTCCCCCCCAGAGAAGGAGAGCAGTTCCAGAGACATTTGATTCTTCTTCCCCCCTTCCTGGCCACCCCTATGACTCCTGAGTCCATCATCAAACCCAGTTTTCAGCACCACAAGCAGACACCCAGCAGTTACACCAGAAGGTGGGCCGGCAAAAAAAATCTCTATTAAACCATCATAAGGACACGAGAATGAAAGTGAGTTCTGAGAGTATATATTGTTTACTTTAAGAATTTAACTAGTTCAAAAATAATCAAAATAAATATGAAAGTGCAATAAACAAAAGCATTTATTGTGCCCCTTGTAGGATCATACAGGTTTGTGGTTTGTACTGATTAGCAACCAAGAAAATATATGAAACAGCAACTATAAGATATAATCTCTTATTTATTCATATTATGTAGTTAAAAGAATAGATTATCACACAGAATAGTAAGCTGCTTTCAGAAAGAATTAACATTTTTACTTAAGGCTGCACTCTCACATGAACATATGAACATATGAAGAAACCAAAATAATTAGGCTTTTTGGTCTATCTAGTCTGCTCATTGCCCAGGGTTCTTAGTTCAGGCTGGTGTCCCTGCCCCCCCTACCTTTCCACCACCTTCCTCCCCTCCTTCCATTACCTTTATCTTCCCCCATATCTATCCCAGCCTTTCTTGAAACTACCCAATGTCCTCAATGAGATCTCCTTTTCTGGCAGCACATTCCATTTGCTCACCACCCTTTCTGTGAGGAAGTGTCTTCTAACCTCCTCCTTCTTAAACACCCATCCCGAAACTTTAGGCTGTGCCCCTTCTGGGGTTTGTTGCAGCTTAGCCTGAGGATACCCTCCCTGTTCACCTTATTAATCTCTTTCAAGTACTTGAAGGTCTCAGTCATGTCTCACTTCTCCCTTCTGTCCTCCAGGGAGTAGATATTTAGGACTCTCAGTCTCTCATATTATTTACTCTGCTGCCCTGCAATCATCTTCATAACCCTGGCTAGATGCATCTTTTATCAGGAGGGGAAATCTTAAACTGTTATTCTTGTTATACTGATGGAAAGTTTTTCATAGAGGGGACATCTGTGAAAAAACACCTCATTTTCCAGTTTAGATACTAAAGTGCTTCATCTTTAAAATTATTAGGAAATGAGTTTAAATATCTTAAGACAGATAGAACAGGTGTAATGTTTCAAAAATGATGGAGTCAGCTGCATGACTTTCCTTGCTTCCGTCCTTTCCCTCTCATTGTAAGGCAGCTGGTAAAGGCCTACTTTTTCAGAAAAGGCAAGGTTAATAGCACACACAATAGTATATACAGTATGGGCAGCAGTTAGTGGTTTTAAGTTAACATCTGGAACTGGCTAGAAGCGGAGCATCTTCTATGCTGTAATCCTCCTGATCTTGAATTTGAGGAGGAAAAAGAAGATGCTGCAAGACATGGGCTCTTATCTTATTTTCCTCTATTTGTTTCAAATATCTATTGTTAAGTATGTGCTTCATTATGGACCCATTATCTGCAGTTGACTGTTTGGAGTTTATGAGAAATGGAGGGGAGGGGAGTAAATTTACAGATCTGTATTTTCTAAATATATAGGCCTGTATTTGCAAAGATTTGTTGCAGACGCAGTAGCAAGTTGCATCACTTTTGTATCACAGATCACAGCTGTGTCTGCATCAGAAGGGCACACTACCATCAGAAGATGGATGCACCACAATCTGTTGCCCCTGCACTTGCATCAAGATTAGTAATGCAAAAAGTGACACAGTCGTGATGCAGTAGTGATGCATCACTCAAATATATTGCAAATATGCTACAATTATGATGCAAGTATGAGTGCTGTTTTGATTCAGCTATGAAAATATGGTACAATTATATGCTGCAACTTCATGATACAAATTTAGTTGCCTTGACACAAATGTTTCATTTTTTTTACTTTCGAAAATACCACCTGCTGTGTTCTACAATGGCCCAGATATTCAAAAGGGTTGCGCATGGCGCAACAGTGTTGCGCCATGCACAACCCAGTGATGCACCCCGGCGCAACATTCAAAAGGGAAAAGTGCGCCACACAAATCCCGATGCGCTGGAGCACATCAGTAATGTATGCAGGCACAGGTAGGGAGGTGTGACCATGCATAAGCTGCACAGCCCGATATTCAGCCCGGGATGTGCAGAGTCATGCATGTGCAACCCCTACCTTCACCTGCACAAAGCTACGCCAGGAAAAAAAGGAACAAGTGATGGCCACCCACAGGTGAGCTGCCGCATTGCAGGGCGCAACACAGCAGCTGCCACCTGTGGGTGGCCACCCGAGTTCCTGCTGCATCTGGCGGCACCCCCCCATGCCCCATAGCGGGCATCTCTGTCGCAAAATCCCCCCAAGTCCAATATCCCTGGTGGTCCAGTGGACCGCACTGAGCCCGATCGCGGGCATCTGTAATAGAACCATCCCCAAATCCAATATCCCTGGTGGTCCAGTGGACCGCACTGAGCCTGATCACAGGCATCTGTAATAGAACCCCCCCAAGTCCAATATCCCTGGTGGTCCAGTGAACTGCACTGAGCCCGATCGCGGGCATCAGTACCACATCAAATAACCCTACTACCCTGGTGGTCTAGTGTACCCCCACCCCACCCGTCCACTGAGCCCCACCGCCCTGCTTCCCCTGTCAGCCGGCGGGCAGCAGCATCCACCCGCCTGCCACCCGCCCGACCCGCGACTGACAGCTTGGTAGGGCTGCATGCCCGTGGGTCACAGCATGAGCCAATGGGTGTGCAACCATCACTACTATTCAGTCCAGATATGTGAATGAATTCATTCACATATCTGGACTGAATAGTATAGGAGGGCTGCATGCCCATTGACTCATGCTGTGAACCAATGGACATGCAGCCCTATTGAGCTGTCAGTCGGTGGGAGGTGGGGCGGCAGGTGGGTAAGTTGTTGCCGCCAACCGGCTGATGGGGCGGGGCTCAGTGGGTGGGGTTGGGGTACACTAGACCACCAGAGTAGTAGGGGTATTTGATGCGGTACTGTTGCCCACGTTCGGGCTCAGTGCGGTCCACTGGACCACCAGGGATATTGGACTTGGGGGGACTGTACTGATGCCCATGATTGGGCACATAGAGGTCCACTGGACCACCAGGGATATTAGACTTTTTTTTGTTATATTACAGGAATGCCCATGATCGGGCTGTAGGGGGCGTCGGTCCCCGACGGCTGCTGCCTGGCAGGATGCCAGGCACAAGTCATCGGGGATCGGTGCACCTGCATGCTAATGGCATGCAAATGGGGCCATAATGAGATGCAAATGGCCCCCTGTGCGCCTTGCATAAATTATGGCCCCATTTGCATGTCCCCTTTTGAATATCGCAGGTGCTGTGCATGGCACAATGGCACTTGCACCAGCACATCTCCATGCTCCACTCTGGCCACTTGCACTGGCACTGTGCCACTGCACCATGCACAGTGGGGGGAGGCCAGGGTGCAATATTCAAAGCTGCTGTGCTGTAGCGCAGCTCCGTTGAATATCGCCCAGGCCACACCCCTGCGCAACAAAGTTGAGCTGCACCCAGGCTTGCGCCATAGCCTGGTGCAGTTTGAATATCCAGGCCAATGTCTTTAAAGTTTTCCCTAATGTAATTTACATTAAAAATAATCCTCACTCCTACTGAATATACAAATATAAGTAACAACAATGGCAATAAAACTTCAAGAATAAGAACTTAATTTTGCCAAAGCGGTTTCACTTTTGACTTTATAAATGATGCAGGATTGTTAAAATGATTCATGCCTATGGGATCTGGTGTTCAATGTCTGTAAGCTAACTCTAACCAGGACCATTCCCATTCTTCCAGCTGTAGGAACTATTTAAAAAATACATTATGCTCCAGGATGAAATGGATACAGAAAATGCATACTTCTGCTTCTCTACAGTATAAGAGTTTTTAACAGTGATAGAATTTACCACCAAGTCAATGTTTGGAATGGCTCTCTTTTTTAAAACCTTTTACGTGTAAGTTTTTACTTATATGAATGCATAATATTGAGACAGTGCAACCATAGATCATATTACAAGTACAAATGACAATAGCACCAAACTTCTCCACCCTCCCAAACTGAAATCAAATAGTTATTACTCCCCTCCACAACACACACAAACACACACACACACACTTGACATCAAAGATGTAAGAAAGCTGGAAATGTCTATAAGGTGAGTAATGTCACACTAAAGCAGCCCAGCCCCCCCACCACCACTGATGCAGACGTCTAACATGAAAGAAAGCCAGGCTTCTTAGTAATGTGAGTCAGTGTAATATCAAACTACACTGCCCCACCCCTAGCCCTCATAGTAAAAAATAGTGCCTATGAGAAGACTGCATTGACACAGTGGAAAGTTTCACAGACTGCGTAAGGAACTGTGATGCAACTGTTGTTAGGAAGTAAAGAATACAGAGTCCCATTTTCCTGAAAGTAATAGGACTGCAGGGCTCTGCCCACTGCAGCCCAAAAAAATACAGCTGCAAAATGAAAAAAATGGTATATTTAACTGATGTATTTACAATTGTCCAGGAAAGGAACATTGTGCCAAAGGTCAGTTCTAGGTGTGACCCAGGTAAAGGGGAAACAAAGAAGAGAAGAAACATAGCTATATCAGGTAAATAAAAAGTTCTGATCAGAGCCACAATAGCTGATAATTCATTAATATGATAAAAGCTTTATTTATTTCAATGGTTCTATGAGGAAATACATACTGAGTTAGTAACAGCATGTTTTCAGATGTGTACTGGGTGAAGGAGAAAGGGGAAAAATTAAGCACAAAAATACAAGATATAAGGTACAGTATTTCTGTTTCAAGCTTTTAGCCACTGACTGCCATGCCAGCACCCCGGGTTCAAGAATGGACCTGGATCACTTGGGGGCTGGCCTGGAAGGGAGGATGGACATCTGTAGGACAGGGAGGGGGAATTTAGTTGACAGCACAATGAGACAGCATGGGAAGGGACCCCACACCTGGATGCTTGAGGTGTCTCTATGGAGGTTGAGTACACACATGTTTGGGCCCAATAGGTGAGAAAATAGGAGGAAAAGCCCTCCGAGTATAGAACAGTGACGGCCTGCTCTCTTGTGGGCACTACACCAATAACTAGGTGCCTGTCATTCAAGATCCTGTGTAGGGACCACCAGAAAAAGTAAGTCCAAGAGAAGGTGAGGGATGGAGCTGGGAAGACTGGCCCAGATTGGGGTCAGTCACGGTGCTGAAAGAGATAAGCAGCTTTGTATAAAAAAAAGTATTATAATTTATTATGTATTCCCAATGCATGTAAAATGTATCTTCTCCTCTCTCTCTCTCTCTCTCTCTCTCTAGATATATATATATCTATATATACACATATATATATATATATATCTTCTTTGTAAAAAAACTACGTTAATGTAGACATTAGGGTTACAGAATGCAAAGCGCACTAACACAGAAAATTAAAAACTTTAGTGATTTGGGTCTCTGGAGTATTGGCAAATTAGTGTTGGGGTCTTACTTTTGGTTGTCAATCATAATGCTGACCACTTCCCACCAGCCTTTAGCCTCCCATCTGAGACACAAAATACAGCTCCAACCTAGTGCCTCATAGTGATACAGTATGGTCAACATAATCTGTTAGAGCTTTCTTCATACAGGGCCCTATGGGCTCTGTGTGAAGACATTACATCTAATCTCATCTGATTAAGAGAGGTGGTGACCATTAGGGTTGAATCTCAAGTAAGGCCCCACCACTTATTTGCCAATACACCAGAGACCAAAATTCATGTAACTCAGTTGAACAAGGGCAAAGTTATTACAGTGCAACAATTTGGGTTTAACATAGAAGTGCTTACTCAAGCCTGATATACAGGTGCGGCCACACCTGTATAATATACAGTAGATAGCCCTCTCATTCTCTCTCTCTATCATTCCTCCCCCCACTAAAAGGCATTATCTAGGACTACCCATGTAGACAAATAAGACTTTAAACAAATTACTGAAAAATGTCACCATGCAGCCAAAAGCCTGTGACACATCTAAGCTCCATTTCTGCTAGGCATAATCGTATTGGATTGCATTCTGTCTGATTACCGTCTATTGAAGATTAATGGCAAATACATTTTGTTGAAATTGAGTTACATGGATAAGTACATTTCTAGTGGGATAAAAATAATTTGGACAAACACTGTGTTTCTTGTTTTTGTCATTTTTTAAACATTTACAGTAGCTGTAACACTTTAAGTGTCAATAACTACTCTGCAACTACTGCATGACTACACTGTAACTGCCCTTTAACTTCTGTGCAGTTACATATAACTGTTATGTACTTGTTAACTAGTCTTACAGTTGCATGTTGTGTAGTTACACACAATTTACATGACGTAACTACACTGCAACTGTACTGTGACTACTATGCAGCTGTTAACTTGCTTCACATTTGCATGTTGTGTACCTAAACAATTTGCATGAAGTAATAGTTACATGTCCAACCACTACTGTCTCCCATTTTGGCACAGATCAATTCATTCTGACCAGTGCAACTTCACATTTAATATCTGTTGAAAAGTGTAACAAAAAATCTGTTGCACAACTACTACTGAATCTCTTCTGTCATTATGTAATTTGTTCTTACAAAGGCAACTACACATGTAATAGATATTGCAAATTGTAACAGTAAATCTATTGTGTAACTACCATTTTACTACTTTTGGCATTATTACATTTGTTCTTACAAATGTAACTACATATGAATGCAGGTCTTGTGCACTGTTTCAATAGTCTATGTCTAGCTGACATTTATTTAAAGGGTAATCACACAGAAAAACTTAAAAGTGTAATCAGAATGATAACTAAAATATGATTACACTGTAACTTCTGTCTGCTACACTGAAATGCACTGACTGGCAACTCTGTGGGCAGTAGTAATGCTGGGTATAACCATGGTTACCCATATATAAAGTATGGTTACCAGTAATCCAGTAATTAAATATAGATAAGAAATACACAATTATATATATTTATATATATATATATATATATATATATATATATATACATATATATATATATATATACACACACATACATACACACACACATATATATATATATATATATATATATATATATATATATATTCTTTCATTGGTGTCTAGTGGTACCCCCACCCTAGGATTGTCATCAATGTAATTTTTTTTCCTGGTCTCTAGTGGCACCCCCAACCCCTGATTCCCCTCCGTGTAAATAATTCATACATCCCTGGTGCCTAGTGGTGTCCCTCACCCTCCCATGCCTGACCCCATAACACTGTACTTTATCTCTAGTGTCTAGTGGCACCCCCACCCTCTGATGGTCATTATCCTTAGTAGTTATGCTTGCCCTGGTGTCTAGTGGCACCCTACCACTCTCTGATGTCCCACGGAGCCTGAAAAGGACATATCAGAAGAACATTGCTAAACATCTCATTTAAATTAGCAATGACATGCATAAGGCTGAACCTGATCTAGATAGCGGGGGAATATAGACTAGCAATTTTTGCACTAACCACTGAGCCACGTAACTGCACTTTCTAATTGTGATGCACTCAAACACTGAAATGTGTGTGTATCTATATATATATATATATATATATATATATATATATATATATACACACACACACATATATATTCCAGTATAACATAGCATTGCACTGTCTACACACACACATATACTAATAACACACATACACTGCCTTATACATCTAACCCTAACTTTTATTGTATTTAGGATAAGCAATGAGCAGGGCTCCCAGATATATATGGATTTTTGTATTTTACAGGGAAACAAAGCCATTTACAGAAAAATTGGCCCCATTGACTTGTATTATTTATATGGGGAAAAAAAAAAGACCCATTTGGCTTCCATATGTAACTTACAGGAAAACACAGGAAAATTGCTTTGAGGTTACAGAGAAAATGCCAGATCAATCTGGGAGCACTTACTGTGACACACTAACAAACATGCACTGCTTCATGTTCTGAAAAGTGCACATTTCTACAACATAGCATTAAAGTCATTTGCAAACTGAAAAGAAACAGGTTAATATACCAGAAAATGGTTGAGTGCCACAAAGTACATGCACACACACACACACACACGCATCCACAGACACATTCTTCTTTGCCATATAGGGAAACACACACACACACACACACACACACACACACACACACACAAGACCTTTGTCTCTGCCTGCATGCGGCATCCCTTCATTAGCCTTTTTTGTTGTACTAATGTTCACCAATTAATCAAAAATATAAGCAATAACCAGAATAGCCAATATAAACAAATTCATGAAGTGATTTACAAAAGTTAGTGTGCTATTTACTGCTGTGCTTTTTAACTCTTGTAGATCTCCTGCACTGATAAAAACACTTTATTATGTGTTGATCTGACTGAAATCTGAAACTCATTCCTCACTTTCAGTTATATGCTGTGAAACCATGTTTACTAAAGACCATAAGCTATGATCTTTCTTGCAAGAGAATTCTACTTATATTGAAGCTAGTAACCATGTTATCCAACAAGTCCTGTTATGTACAAATTAAGACTGAAAAACATGTACTGTTAATGTGAATATTATTTCCCATCAAAACTTAAAAACACTGTCAGAGAGAAAACAAAATGCTTCTTAACAACCACTGCATTGCACCACTGTAGGATGCCATAGTGACAGATGCCAGACATGTTTTTAACTCTTGCAACTCTCCTGCAGTGATAACAACACTTCATTCTGTGTTGATCTGACTAAAATCTGAACCTTATTCCTCACTGGGAAACACTGCCTAACACAGAAAATAATAGTGCAGTGGAGGGAAAATAACAGACTGCTGAGCAGAGGGATTGCTATGAAACTACAAATGTAAGAAGTCCATTAGGAATCTTGAAAGCTCTCTTTCTCTACTGTGATAGCAAAACAGCTGCAGGGCTCTGCGTACTGCAGTCATAAAAAGGGGGTGCTTGTACAAAAAAGAAATGTAATACAATGTTGTCCAAAATTGCAAGGTACAGCAGCAGCATTATTTAGAAAAATGTCTATTACATTAGGAAACAGTAGCACATTTTAAGTACTGTATTAGAATGAAAAAGGGGGCAGCTAGGGACAGACACAGAAGAGTAAAAAGTGAAAGAAGGGAAAGCAATGACTAGGTGCAGACAAAAGGAGCAAAATGATCCCTAAGGAGGGCACTGTGGGTCACACACTGTATGGTAGAAGTTGCAGGTCAAGTTTAAGTCCTAATTTATTTATAATGCAAACAGGTTAAATTCCTGCCATTGCTTTTTTTCTGGCATACAACATCGGCACGTCATTTCATTTTGGGAACCTCAGGTTAAATTGTTTGAAGTCTGCTATGCAAGCTGTTCTTACCTCTGCTGTAACTTTGCTTTCTTTCTCTATATTTCTCCAACGTTTTCCAAGCATGTCTCTTAAGCTGCCCCTAGTATGATAGATTTCTGGTCATGGTTTTGAAGATTAGACTCAGAACATTGAACAATATGAACATATTTTATGTCATTTATTTTATAAAGGTTTCCAGTACATAAATCCTCAGACACAGGTTCCATCATATATCCTAAAAGTAGCTGCTGTTAAGGCTGAAATTTTTAATTTTAATTACAATGCCTTTTTTTTATTTATTTATTTTTATTATTATTTTTTATTTTTATAAACATTTTCAGATTTCACAATACAGCATATACTGTACAATTAAAATTAAGCATGGTTCAAAGTAACAACAGATAAATTGGCAGTAAGATCAAGATTAGTGTGTGTATGCTTTTCTTCCAGCATTACATCACTGAGTGGGAATTACTGAATATTCATTTAATACAGTAAGTGCATACTGTTTGTGAACTGCAGTCAACATGATGGATACTTTCTTAATGTTTATAAGAGACTGTAGTCGAGAGTGCTGCCACTCATTAGGTCATATTATGGTATGTAAGTGATTACAGAAATGGTAATATGATTGCTTATTTTGACTGCTTTTGGGTCCCCATACAGTACAACCAAACATGTAGAGTTCTTGTAAAACCCAGCAAAGTGTCAGGGAAACCTGAAAGGAATTAAGGTTTCAAAACCTAGTTGCAAACAACTGAGTTACAAGAATGATATTTTTTATAATAACATAGTAGAAACCATAAGTAATTTTCTATGTGGTTTGATGGGGAGTGCAACCAAGTAAGGTGCTCTTTGAAAAGTATGGGAAGGCTGATTACAAAAAAAAAAACAGGTTTAAAATTTAAGTGCACTTATTTAAAAAATTAGTATAGAAATCTTTTAAAAACAGAAAAAGAAGTCATGGGGGAATTTACAGCAAGCAATTAGAGATAATGATGCAACAGTTTTTTAGGGATTGGTTGCACATGGCTTGGTTAGTAAATTAGATGATCTGGACTGTAATATACATGCCAACATTTGGCAGGAATATTTTAATAAATTATACAGTACCAAAGTAGTAGACAAGGAGGTTGCACTGGATGCAGACCTACCAATGTGGTCCCCAGTTGTGCATTAGGAAGTAATCATAACTATAAATGCCCAGAAAAATAACAAAGCACCTGGGATTAACAACATACTCTCTGAGATATTTAGGGTGGATCCAAATAAATGGGCACCTATCTTGATGCAACTTTTTAATGCCATCAGTAGAAATTTTACGATATGAGAGCAATGGAAGATGGGAGAGGATTGTACCCTTATACAAGAAGGGAGATAGATCAGATCTGACTTCTTATCACTCAATCACCCTTCTCTGTATAGCTCTGAAAATTTACATTAGAGTCATCTTGAGTAGGTTGCAGGATTAGGTTGCTGACAAAAAACATATTTCACTGTACCAAGCTGGTTTCTGAAATACATTTATTGTCTTAGAACATATTTTAGTTTCAAGTTATCTAATTGATAAAAATGTGAAACAGAAAAAAAAACATATATATATATATATATATATATTATAGATATAAAAGAGGCTTTTGACAATGTCAATTGAAAAAAACTTTGGGAAATTCTCAAGAAAAATACACTGATTTGTGATTGCTAAATATCCTTAAGACTTTACATATGGGAACCTCAGTAAGGGTTAGGTATACTAGAGCTGGTGACCTCACCGGACAACTTCTCTCCAGCATAAGGGTCAGACAGGGGTGTTTGTTAGCTCTAATTTTATTGTATCTGTATATAGAAAAGCTGCTGGAAGCCATGAGCCAAAAAGATACCCATCCCCTCTTAGTTATGGGACAGAAAATTGACATTTTGGCCTATGCAGATGATGCCATCCTGATAAGTTGAACAAACATAGGCATCACTAGAGCAATGCAAGTGACAATTGAACAACTTGGGAGTTTAGAATCAGAGTTAAATGCACAGAAAACAAAAAGTATGGTCCTTGGAAAGAAACCACCAGGTAAAGATTGGGAATTTGGCTTACTAAATATTGAAGAGATACAGTGTTATAAATACCTTGGGATTATTATAGAGAAATCCAATAATTGGAGCTTGCATATGAATACAGTGTGGGAATCAGTGGCTGCCACAACAAGAGGGATAATGAGGTTTGGGAGGAACTTTGCATCAGACTCCTTTAAGGCTATGGTGCAAGCATATAAAGCTAAAATGAATGTGCAAATTCTATATGGCGCTGAAACATGGGGCGTGCTTATGGATTGTAAAGTGATAGGAAAAAGCCAAAATGGTTTTATAAGGGGTATGTTAGGCCTCCCTAGAGACACTCCTACAGCTATTTTATGTTTGGAAATGAATATGGTATCATTGAGTACACATATGTTTAACTAATTCTGTCCTGGGTGGCCATTTTGAGTCAGGCTAAGCAATGGATGGTTTGGACATCATACAAAGCTACTAGATGTAATGAGAGAGCTATAACATACTGGTTATCCAAGTTATGTTGCTTGGAATTTCTAAATAATAGCTGTCAAGAAGCAGGTTGGTTTAAATGTCTTAATACTAACCTTCAAAAAGTTGGCATGGAACCTCTCTTGCTCCCTTATATAGGTAGAAAGTTTGCTATGTACACAAGTGAAGCCAAAACATGCTTTGCTGAGAATGACTTATATAAAGACTTAGCACGTGTTAAGGATATAAAAAAATTCAGAGTCTACCCTGAGACTATACAAATGCTTATATGTGAAAGAATGTTGCATAGGAGGGCATTAACAAAGGTTACATTTAGGGCTAGCAAATAATGTATCAAACACAATGAGTTTCTGGACAATGTGTTCACCATACAATTCATGTATTTTTAATGAAAATGTACAATTAACTGTAATGCATTTAAATATGACTTGTCCAATTTTTGAGAAAGGAAGAGTTAAGTAGAGAAGTCAACTTCTGTAGAACTCTAAAGAGAAACCAGATGAGACTATTTGTAATGAGTTAGTTTATAGCCAGTCTCCAAACATTTTGTATGCTGCAGCTAATTTCACTTATTATATGTTTTTAAAGACAGATAAGCTGCTAAATAAGAAGTAGTCATTTTTTTTGTATTGTACAAGCCTTTTCAGACATGTGACAATCTATGTTTTTATACATATATGTGTTCTATTAAACTGAACTGAACTTATCATAGCAGTCAGCATACACCTTGTTGCTTTAAAAGGAGGTCTGCATGGAAACAAGCAATTATACCCATATATGCATCTAGGAAGCTTGAGGATTAACAGTATCCCTACCAGTCAAAATGATGCTTACCCCATTAACAGTAACTGATTGACCCCTTTCCCAGATGTTTGGATATTAAGCGGCTGCGTGCTGAGGGTGGAGAATTAGAAATGTACATATAGCATGACCCAGCAGTGTTCCCACCACATGGTGGCAGCCATCTTAACAAGATAGATTATGCCTCTTGTGATGAGAACTCAAACCCTGGTGCTTAATTAGTGCCACAGCATATGCACGCTTCACAGTTACCCCAACTGCAGCATTAAATCCAACTGGTAATATTTATATATATATTTAATTGGGCAGGCTGTAAGGCAGCCAGTACTGAAACACAAGGTTAGACATATAAAAGTCTAATGCACATAATAGAAAAACATTCACTAAGGAAAAATGCACAAGCACTAAGGAGAAGTTACAGTAGCACTTGATAACATTTCTTAGACCTTCCTCAGATTCTGGGTTGTTAGGCCCTCACTGGCAGTAAAGTCCCATTTGTCTTTGTCTAGGTGTTCAGGTGTTTTTGCCAGGTCAGACAGCTAATAAGTTTTCCCAGAGTAAAGTACCTTTAGTCTGTCCAGGAGCTGAAGAGAATGAGAAACTCACAGTTCATTCAGCTACATGTCAATTTGCTCCAGACAGCTGGCTCCATGAGAAATCACTCCAGACAAGTCATGCCATAGACAAAGTCCTCCCTGAGAAATTTGTTCCCTGGCAATTTGCTCCCATCATATAAAATATTATAAAAACTCTGTAGGTTCCATTTCACCCACTAGAGGACCCAATATGCCAGAGGCCATTAAAAGTACTGGTTTTATTGTAACTCTTGTGTGACTAGATTTTGATATATCAAGGGAGCAAATTGTTGGGGAACAAATTTATCAGAGAGGCAATTGTCAATAGAGTGAGTTGCATGGTGTGAATTGTTGGGTCGTGAACTGTTCAAAATGAATTGATTTGTCACCAGTTCCCTCAGACTCAGGCATATACAGTCAAAAGTTTGCATTTCTGCCTGGTTGCAAAACTAATTTCTGGGAACAAGGTAGATGATCGTCCCATTAGAGAGTTAGTTATCGGGTGCCTTCCTCTTCACATGTGCCAGGACAATATATTGTATATGAGTTCCAGTGGTGGGGACCAGGATAGTTCTAATCACTTTGGGATTTGATTACCGCTTCTTTGGTGTAATGCAGTAGATCTTAATATTTTTTTCTGACACATCTAAGTTCAGGGATGTTTTTAACAGCTCCAGCATGTAATTTTGCAGCTCTGTGCCATCAGCGCTCTCCATTATACCTAGAAGCCTGAGATTTGCTGAATGGGAACCATTTTCTAAATGCTGTAGTTGCATATGGAGGTATCATGTCAAGTTCACATGGACCAAAGGAGCGTGGTCAAGAGTCCATAGTCAAAAGCTCAAAATATGGAGTAGTGAGGCATACATAATAGCACTTATATGATAGCACACATTGAGGAGGTACCTTAAAAGGAAAGTAAACATTGCAGAGACCACTAAAACTGTAAAAGCACAAGGAAAGATCTTTCAAACAAGGTATCAGGCTTATCTGTAGGTGTCAGGAGTCCTGAGATGTGACTAATCAAAAAAGGGCAGCAGCAACTTTGTGTACTCTTAAAACAGAAGCTGATGTAACTGAGGGGCAAGCTGTTTGTTGTTACCCATACAAAAAAAATAAGTTAGCAAATAACTAGCGATTACCTTTTCATTAGGTAATGACTAACTAAAAAGTAAAGCATTATGCCTGATCATTGGTTGAGGAGTTTTTCTCAATTAATGTTTAACTTTTGCCACCTAGCAATCAGTTGGGAATTGTTTTTGTTTACTTATTCATTAGTTAAGAAATGAGACTGAAAAATACTGGAGCTAGGAATTAATTGAAGTTTTCTACTTAAACATAATCCAGCTTGAGCATTAGTTGTTTATATGACTTAGACAAATTTTCAGTGGTTTTACTTGAAATGCAAGAAATGGCTCAGTTATTAATTACTTGAGATTTTAACTTAGCATTTTTTGCAGTCACAAGCTACTTGATAATGGACTCACCTGTCCAGGAGTATGATCCACTTTAGAGGCAGGATTCACAAAAAGGATGCATTCAGCACACCTGAGATGTGCTGGTGCAACTTCAATTTGTGCACTGATGCAATTCTGGCAAGGGATTGATGTGCATCACACACCACCCTTAATGTTATGTAGCACAACTGGAGGGGTTGTGCAGGGGGCATGCCCGTGCATATGGTGCGCAGCCCCATTCACAATCCACATTGGAGGCGCATCCCCAGAGCAAGTCCGGAGATGTGTCTCCTCAAGATAAATCTACAAGTAGATTAAGTGGGTATTCACCCACTGGCAGGCCACTATACTGCAGACAGGAGTTGGCAGCTTTCCCACTCTGGCAGTCCAGTGCCCCCCCGCCTGCCATCCCAATTGTATGCCGCACACTGCAAGAGTAAATAAAACATACGTGAACCCCTTCCTGCCCACCACCCGACTGTATGCTGCACACTACAACAGTAAATAAAACATATATGAGCCCTCCTGCCCACCACTCTGATTTTATACTGCCATTGTAGCGGTAAAGGAATAATAACTGACCCCTCCCACCAGCTTGACCTTATCACACATTAGCCGTAATCCCTTAAGTCAACCCGGTGGACTAGTAGACCCCCACCCTCAGGCACCCCCCCCACCCACCCCCATCACGGCATGGTCCTAATGTCAGTGGGCAGCTCAAGCCACCCATACGCTGCCACAGCTGCCTGCTGATAGAGCTGTCTGTGAATGACAGCTACTGTACACCTGGAAGCCCATTGGTGGATCCTGCCAACCAATGGACTTGCAATGTGTACTGTAACCTGTCATTCAAAAAGTTTCCCAAGCCTTGATAGACTGGAACTAAGGTGGAACACCAGCATACACAACATTCACTCTAGCGGAACAATGTTGGATATGGCTGCTCAAGCTAGAACTGCCTCCACTACCCTCAGCCACCAGAAGGGACACCACCATCCTACCTGTCCTATGTGGTGCTGGGATTGCAGTCTTATGCTCTGGTGACTGTCAAGGCACTGAATGGCAGGAGGATCAGGGATGATTACCAACTATGCACCCCAAATTACTTTCCTGTTACAGAATAGTAGGCGGTGTGGGGGATTACTAGTCTTATACCCTTGATCAATACCTCTGCCCGGGGGCAGCCATATTTTCACTAATCAATGCCCCAGTACTGAAAGACATGCTTCTGGAGGATATTGCATAGCCTTTGTGATTCCAATTGCTTCCCATCTACTGCATATAGTTTTGGGGGGGATAGGTGTTGCCAGTATTCTTTGCTCAACTTGTACAACTCTGCCCCTCCCCACACAGTCTAACCCTGTTGGGCACTTTTATATTATAGTATAGATTTTGATCTGTTCCATGCTTGCCTTGACTGCCATTAGCACTCTTACACAGCAAACGCTGCAAACCCTGTCTTCCAGATTTCCTTTCCACACCCTAGGCAATGTCCCAGAATGTTTGCCTGCATAAATCATTAAATAAATATTAAACTATATTCTATGATCCACTGAGACTCATGTGTTGTGGACAAGATTTCAACTTGTCAGCCTGGAACAGCACACAGCTGCTCCTGCATGGTAGTGCAGGGATTCAGTGGGAAAGCTGTGTCTGGCCTGCCTGCTACCGTCTTCCAGTGTGAAGAAGCCTGCAATCTGATATTGGACTTTATCCAAATTGCTGTTATTGAGACTGGAATCCTGAATTTTGAGAGTGAATTTCACCTGAGGAAAAGACTTGCCCCTGGAGCGATTGGCCAGTCAGGAATTGGAGAGAACTGCAGAGTACATGGTTTGTGCAGATACACTGCATTATTGCAACTAGACTGTCATCCAAACTGTGGTATGTGGCTGTTTTGGTTATACTTGTGCTGAATGTATAATGTGGGTCATGATTTGGTTCCCCACACTCCTGAATGTGTCGCACTAGCTGGACGTTGCATCCAGTACCTAAAATGGACTGCAATCCAAACTGTTCACCTGGTCTGGGCCTCACCACCTTAGCCTAGACTGCCACTCATGCTGCAGAGATTCATCCAATGAAAGACTCACTCAGGACTTTGGCTCCCTGCTCAACACCATCAAACAGGATTGACCATCATGGTGCATCGTGTGGGCCCTGTTTCCCCTGGCAAACAGCATACCATCCTGAGGTTTTCATCTTGTCAATCCTGCCTTCTGGTCTGGGTAGCGTGAGTAACGATGAGGGTAGTTGTCTGCAACAAAGCTCAAATCATTGTGGGTCGTAGGTAATGGGTGCTCAAAATCTGCAATGGAGGGGATAGGGGAGGGGTCGGATATCAGCAGGAGTGGAGGGGAGATCAATAGGGAAAGCCCAATAGGCAGAAGTCAGGCTGGTAAGATGATTGGGGGGATGAGAGGAGCAGAGCAGAGACAGAGAGTGAGGTGGAAACAGGAGAAGCAGTTGCAGGAGACACAGAGGGTGCAGCTGGAGTGTGTAAGGAGCAGGGCAGTATGAACTCTGGAGTAGAGGAAGGGGTAAAAGAGAGGAAAGGGGTAAAGGACAGGAAAAGGGGGGTTACTCGTGCTGGGGGATTCTGTACTGAAAGGGGTTAGATGGGGTGGAAGGGGGAAAGGTACAATTGTATTTGGGTTGAAGATATTCCTGGGTTGACTGCGGGAAGGGCAGAGCAGTCACTGCTCAAGTGTGCATCGAAGGGGAGTAAGAAACCTCACCTAGTGTTGCACGTGGGTACAAACGACTTGGCAGGGGAACCTGTAGAAGTGGTGAAGGGGAGTTTCGAGGAGTTGGGCAGGAAGTGTGAGGGGCTTGGGGAGTCAGTGGCATTCTCAGAGGTACTCCTGGTACCATGTGTGAGCATGGGGAAGTAGAGAAGGATAGAGGAGTTCAATGAGTGGCTGAGAGAATGGTGCCACACCAAGAATTACGGTTTAGTGACAAACTGGGGTAGGATCTGAGGGAATAGTGACTTGAATGCAGGAGACAGGCTACGCTTGAGTGGGGAGGGGAGTACTAAAGGGTGGAATTCAGGGGTATATATCAACTAAGGTGGATTTAAACAGGGGGGGTGGCAAGAGGACTGAGAATAGCAAAAAGGTCCCAATAGGGGAACCTTGTGAGCTCACCCCCCTAGATACAGGTAAAGGTAGAGGCGAAGTGACTCAGGGAAGGGGCATGCAGGGTAGGCAGTGTGAAACGGCAAAGGCACCACCACCCTGTAATAACAAGGCAAAAAAAGGGTGTGGCTACCAAGAGGAAGAGAGCAGACCAAGGAGAAAAGGGGAAAGAGGAAGGAGGGGTACAGATGGAAGGTGGTCTCCTAAATGCAAGAAGCCTAGGAAACAAAATTGTGGAACTTCAGGCACTCCTCTCAGAGGGGAATGTGGATATTGCTGCAGTAACAGAGACTTGGGCCACTTAGTACCATGACTTGGATCTAGCTCCCGGGGTACAGTATATACATGAGGGACTGAGGAGTTGGAAGGAGGGGTAGCACTCTATGTGAAAGAAGGGATCAAATGCATGAGGGACGAGGGGGAGGATGGGAGGATGAAGACAATTTGGGTGCAGCTTCTGGACTCCAAGGGGAGAAAGCTGAGGCTGGGGGTGGTGTACAGACCACCAACCCAGTAGGGGGAACTGGATAGGGAGTTGGCATAGCAGATAAGGAGGTTGTGTAGGAGAGGGAGTGTGGTGATGGTGGGGGATTTCAACCTACCAGGGGTTGACTGGAGCACCCCTGCCACCAACAGTGCCAGGGAGCAAGTACTCCTGAATGCGATCCAGGATGGCCTTCTGACGCAAATGGTAAGTGGGCCTACAAGGCTTGGTAACACACTGGACCTGGTACTGGCAAATGGTGAGGCAGTGGGGGAGGTAAGGGTTAAGAACCCACTAGCTGGTAGTGACCACCACACAGTGTGGTTCATACTCACATTGGGCAGGGAGACTGGAGGCATGAGCATGAAGGTGGTGGACTTTAGGAGGGTGGACTTTGGGAGGATGGGAGAAATACTGCAAGGGAGACTCCAGGATATAAGGCCTGGGATGAATGCAGAGCAAAAGTGGGAAGTTATTAAAGCTGGGCTAACGGAGGCCACAGTAGCCTGCACCAGGGCTAGGAGTAAGAAGGGCAGTGCCAGAAAACTATGCTGGCTGAACAGTGAAGTGCTGCAGGGGGTGAGGGAAAAGAGGGCTGCATATTGGAAGTACAGGAGAACAAGGAAGGAAGAGGATAAGGAGGCTTTATGGGAGTTGGTCCAAGGAGGTGGCCAGGTGGGTGAAAAAAGCCAAGGCCTCCAGGGAATTAAGGTTAGCACTGGGCCTAAAGGGAGAGGAGAAGAATATTTTTAGATATGTCAGGGAAAGAGGAAGTGCAAAGAACACATGGATAAAGTGGGGAGGGGAATGGGTGGAAGAGGGAGCGAATAAAGCAGAAATAATGAATGAGTACTTCTGTTCTGCTTTCACTAAGGAGAGGATAGACCACTACCATTATGGACTGGGGGGATGGATGAAGAGGGGGGGAGGAGGTGACAGACAAAATGATCATCGGGAATAGAGTGCTAAAGGGGCTGAGGGGATTAAGGGTGGACAAGGCACCAAGTCCTGATGGCCTCCACCCCAGGGTGCTGAGGGAGATGGTGGAGGTGTTGGCTGAGCCGCTGGCAGATCTGTTCAACACCTCCCTTGAAATGGGGTGTGTGCCTCTGGACTGGAGGGTGGCCCACGTGGTGCCCATACACAGGAATAGGCCTAGGGAAGAGCCAGGAAACTATTGGTTGGTCAGTCTCACTTCTACATTGGGAAAGCTTATGGAGACTATACTGAAGGAGAGGCTGGTGGCATTCCTTGAGGTTAATGGCCTCCAGGATGGGCGGCAACATGGGTTTGTCTCAGAAAGTTACTGTCAAACAAACTTAATAGAGCATTATAACTGAGTAACAAAGGAGCTAGATGGGGGTCATGTGGTAAATGTCATGTACTTGGACTTCAGCAAGGTCTTTGATACAGTGCCTCATGGGAGGCTGGAGGGAAGCTGACTGCTGTGGGGGTGGAGAAAAAGCTGACAAACTGGATAGAGAACTGGTTACAGGGGAGGGTGCAGAAGGTGGTTGTGGGGGGGGGGTTCTCAACACCCAGAGCTGTGACAAGTGGGGTGCCACAGGGTTCAGTGCTGGTCCTGGTGCTATTTGGGCTCTTTATCTCTGATATAGCCACATGGAATTGGGAACAGGGTCAGTCTGCTTACAGATGTTACCATAATGGGGGCGGTGGTGGATGAAGAGGATGGATGTAAACAATTGCACAAGGACCTCCTCAAACTAGACACATGATCGGAGAAGTGGCAGCTAGGATTCAATGTGAAGAGGTGTAAGGTGATGCTCTTTGGGACAAAAAACCATAGGAGGGACTACTGGTTGAAGGGGTGAGGCTAGGGATCACTCAGGAGGAGAAGGACCTTGGGGTGTTGGCAACAGTGAGCATGAACAGCTCTATTCAATGCAGAATAACAGCGGCCAAGGCAAACAGGATGCTGGGTTGTATCACAAGGGGTTTCTCATCCAGGCATAGGGATGTGATCCTGTCTCTCTACAGATCCTTGGTCAGACCACATTTGGAGTACTGTGTGCAATACTGGAGGCAATACCTGAAGAGAGATATAAAATTACTGAAGGGGGTACAAAGGAGGGCAATACAAATGTTAAAGGGGATGGAAGGAAAGGACTATGAAGTCAGGCTGCAGGAGTTGAATATGTGCACACTGGAGGAGAGGAGAGAGATGGAGGGATATGATTGAAACATTCAAATACTTGAGGGGGGTAAATAAACCTAGCACTGAGTGGATGTTTAAACTGAGGAAAGGTAGAGAAATGAAGGGGCATGGACTAAGGATGGAGGGGGTATGATTTAAAAAGGAGATGAGGAGGCACTACTTCACTGAGAGGGTGGTGTCTAACTGGAATGCGCTACCAGCGGGGGTGGTGACATGTCGGAAGGAGTGGGACAAAGTAAGAGTAAAGGTCTGGGGGCAGGGGCTATGACAGGTATGGGAGGGACAGTGAGGGAGGAGGCTGAGGCAGCTGCAATCTAGGGTGCTAGCTGCACACTTGGGCAGACTTTGATAGGCCAGTTGGTCTGTTCTGCTGGTAGATTTGTATGTTTGTATGTATTGTGTGTCATCTGATTTATTTTGGTTGATCATTATGAGCTGAGCCATCTGGCTCCGGAATGTAAATTGTGGGTTAAAGTGCATGTTGCTTGTTTCTTTTCTAAGGGCCCCAACAACAACTGCAATGCCGGCTTACCCTGGGCAATGCATCAGGCTAGCCTGAGTAATAACTGTGTACCCAGGGTGTGTGTAACTGTGCTAGAGGGACTCTTAGTGCATGCATGTTCAACCTGACTAAATCAGATAGGAAATCAAATGCCAGATTGCTGCCCCACCCTTGTTCATGTTCTCTGAATAAACTAGATTCTGTTCTTTCTGCATTTAACTTGGCTAGTGTGTACCTTTGTGGAGGGGATACTGTATTGCCATTGCACTGTTCTATTGCAGGTCCTGTTTTACATGGGGTCTCCAGGTCCAGTGCAGCTGAACCAGCCTTGGTGGTAAGTGTGCCAAGAGTGGGTTCAACATTGTATTCTGACATTAACGTGATTGTTTATCTGCTGACCAGTGCAAGCAGTTGGGGGGGTGTATCAGTGTCCTGAAAGGCTATACCCAGAGCAGCTAAGCTACCTTTAAACCAACTCTTTCGGTGGTGGCACCCATTTACCGAGCTCAGGCCCCTCAACCTGTGCCTAGTCATGCAGGCAGGGGTAGTATTCCTTGGGATAGCGACACTTAGGAATTACACTTGTTTTTCACAGAACTTGAATGAAAGAAAGACTGGTCAGGAAGCTTTGCAGTATTAGACTTCTGAGAACTCCAAGACTGGTCAGAAAGTATTGCAACTTTGGACTTCCGCTTCAGAAGTCCGTGAAACACAGAACTCAAAAGAATGTGGTAATGATTGGTGAAAATGGGAGGATGTACGGGACATAGCGCACTGGCTTAATGCAAAAAAAATCAACCTCAAAGAGTTACACAAGGAGTGACCAGAATGAGTAGAAATAAAACAAGCAGAAGTGACATCAAGGTGAGTAAAAGCAGGAAGTGAGCAGTGTGGCAGACTGCAATCCTTGATGTATGGCTGCACATCAAATTATGGTGAAAGTACCATGCTGTTCCCTCATGTAACGGGACATTTAATGCAGGGCCATTGGCAGCTGGTGTTTGTATGAACCCCTTCCCCTTTCTTTGGACCTCTGCCTTTTATTTTTCATTTAACCACCAACTGTGACCCCCCCCTTTGCCGTAGGCTCCCAGAGCCATCCCCATCCCATGCTGGGGACTCTGCACACTGCCCACTACACATGGATGTTAATGTGGTCATTTCTGGCTCTGACAGTTACAAGAAGTTGGCTCAACATTCATCAGTGTTCATCAACCACAACGGACACTGCTGCGTCGCAGGACAGTAATTACATTTACTGAATTCAACGTACACATAAGTGTGCATAAGCTCCAAAATGCACCACAGAGCTTCTGAGGTCATAGCAGTCCCCAAACCCCCAACATTTAGATAAACGATTCCTCCAGAAAATCTCCAGAAAATTTGTTAAAATAATTTAGCAAAGCTTCAGACCTCCCTTGGAAGGTATGCAGTATTACAGTGAGTTAGAATTAGTACTTCAGTAATGCTGGAAAAAAACAAATTGCTAATAAATTCAAAGGTGATGCTTGTCGCTTGTGTAAACAGGCAGCAATGCTCACATGCCTTTCCAGTTTAACCAATAAAAATGAAAATAAATGGAAAAAAAAATATGAAAAATGAAATTCCAAGGTGATCAGTTCATTCACTCAGTGCTGATGTATGGAAGCAGATTATTAAATCTGTGAGTCTGTGATGTTTTTTGGAGGAAAAATACAGGTATGTGACCCAATCAGTACTGAAAGTGGCAATACCTTGGGATTGAGGTACAATGGATTCCATGCACTGACATTCTAAATAAAAAAATAAATAAATAAGGAAGTGCATGCTTGTGATACATAAGGATATATGAAAACTGAACACAACACAGATAATTTGTTTACAATAGTTATTCATTCAAACATTCTCTGTGTTAAGCATGTGCTGTCATTAACAACTGTTCAGACAGTGCAGCACTCTGACACATTGCACTACACACTCGAGTGAATGTGCGTCACTTATTTCTGTCCCCCATTTACTGACCAGTGGAACCACATGTTGGCAGTAGTTGCGCAACATGGGACATTATTCAGTGTGACATCATAGAAGACTTGCTGTGATGACACTGTGAAAAGGACCTCTTCAAGCTCAAATGGATGGCAGACTGCATATTTATTTATTTTATTAATAAAAAACTTTACCAATCAACCAATTTGAAAAAAACAACAAAAACAATGCAGTATATTACAAGCGAGACCTCCAGGAACAATCACAGCTGATCAGGCGTGGAAAACAAACTCCTAGAGTTTACAAGAGACTTCTCCTTTACAAAAAGTATGCCAGGCCCACTGCAACCCTGCTTTGCCATACCTGCCTGCAACACTGCCAACACACATTAAAGGTAGGTCATTCTCATTTACTGCAGTTTTCCTTTTAAAACCTGTGGCAGTTTGAACTTTGAAAAAATGGGAAACACACCGTTTGTCTGCTGGTTGTGTTGTGGCATTGGGGGTGGTAGACAGGGGTAAGACTTGTGATGCTGCATACAAAGTGGAAACAAATCTTGCAGGGGTAATTTTTTTGAAAATCACATCTGCAGTATGGCCCTGGACATAAAACTGCAAACAAATACTTAAAAAGGAAACCCTACAGCAGTTTTCTTTGCCAGGGCTACATATATAATATATTTTATATTGTGAAGTGTGGGGTGAGAAACTCATCTGGCCAGTTTGTTTATATTTGTGTTTGGTGTCGGCTTGCTGGAGCTATAATTCTGTGATTGCTGCCAGCCATAATGCAACACAGTTTTTATCTTGTGACTTCCAGCATTTTCTGCCTGCATATTGGGCAGGATCTAATGGGCAAGGAACTTTGGGGGAGATTACTGCCTGCCAACTACATCCAGTTGCACAGGCAAGTGTTCCAGAATGTAAGACAAAAAGTTCTGTGAAGTGTTAGAGGTACCACCAGTGTGATGCTCTTGGTGGTGGTGGTGGTTGTTGGGGGTAATGTATAGCAAGGTAATTCACTATGGTTGGTGGTACAGCTGATTTGGACATGGATACATGTGACTGATTTTGGGTGGGGGCAGCTAGATTATTATGCTGGTGGTGGGGGTTTGGTCTATGCTTGGAGGGGAGCAGGCTGAATGGTGTTGATCTCGTGCAGTGTGCCAGTAAGGAGCATTGTGCTAATGGAAGGGTGTGGACTCTGGATATGTGGTCAGTAAGGTGGTCCTGGTGGTGCTGTGGGATGCAGTCCATATTTGAAGGGGAGGAAAACCAGATGTGAGGTTGGATGTTGTCCATGGATGTGACTGTATGTAGTGACCTGGGCAAGCACATGTATGGGAAAATGGGAGTCTAATCTGAGTGACAAGGGGGTTGGCCATGTGGTTGGGGTAGCTGGCTGTGCTAGTAAAAGGGGAGGCATTGTTGGGAGGGAGACTGTGGGGTTAAGGGAAGCTGGCTTTTAGTTTTATTTGAAGGAGAGGGAGACTGGCCATGCTAGTAGGCTGTTGAGCTACTCATGTTGGTACGATGGAAGAGTCAGTCGTTTTTCGCTTGGGTGTGGTGAATAGAATGCCCATATTGGTGAAAGCAGTGGGGAAGCTGGCTCTTCTCATTTTTTCTAGTGGTGGACTGATAGAGTTCAAAAATACATGGATCTGCGCACATGGTGAGATCTGACAAGACTATGTACTGTTGCATGAGGTTGGCCAGCATGTAAACTGGGAAAAATAGCAGCTGCCAGTATGAAGCCACAGTCAGAGCAGGCCCTGCACCATGGAGAAGTGCCATACTGCCATCAGCCACCTAGCTACATCACCCACTATCCCATGGACTAAATTTGGATCTTCGGTACAGCCACTCCCTCTGTGGGGGGGGAGGCAGAGGGGGAAGGGTCATTCTTTTCATTAGCCATGGCAATCCATCCCATGATGCTTTACCAGTTTGGCAGTCCAGAGCCCTGTCAATGGTGCAAGAAGGATAACAGCTGGTGTCTTCATCCTGCCCTGTGTCAGTCAATTGCTGAAGTACAATGCCCCCCCCACCCCCAAGAGAAAATCAGTTCTAGGGGCACTGAATTTCCTTCATGATGGCCCCTGAGTGACAGAGTCCATTCTAAAATCCAGGTCGATGGTGAGGTACCAGTCTGTATCCCCCCCCAAACACACAACCCACTTTTTTTTAACCATTATAATTCCTTCCCAGTTGACCCAGCTGATTAGTATTTTTATTCTTCATAGTGACCCATTTTCCCTTATATGTCCACAAGTCTAGTAGTAGTAGTAGTAGTAGTAATGATTTTATTCATTATAATGAACAAGGTAAACAATCCCACTGAGTACACAAATACACTCATTTTCAAGGGACACCTTCTAAAATACATAATCTGGTTACAATATAAGAGAAAAAATATACAAACATACAAAAAATACAAATATACAAATACTCAATAAATACATTTACACACACTTAAATCCTATCCATAACAAAACACATTCATTAATTTCCCAAAACCACACAACATTCATGAGATTTCACACTTTGCCTGTGATACCAGGATTTAATATTCAACCAACTTATTTTAGTACCATAACTTCTCAAGTCAGGAGGCAGGTTATTCCAAATTTTAGGACCCAAATAAAACAACGTTGCACACCCATTCTTTGTCCTAAACTTTGGTACTTCAAACTCTATATATTGAGCTGATCTCAAACTCTTATTTGGCTGTTTAATTTTCAAATCTTTAGCAATATATTCAGGTAATTTATTTTCAAGAAACTTACACATAATTCTAGTTATATGTTGATTTCTTCTAATATACAGGTGATCCCATCCTATATTTTTATATAACTCACAATGATGTGTAAGTCTGACAGGATGCTGACTGGGTGAAGGAGGACACTGACCACATGTGTCAGATAAGTATTGTTTTTTGTTTATCCTACATTGTTTGTCATTGTTAATTCACAAAGAGCTGCAGATTCTTTGTGACCCCATTGCTGTTTTTGTTTTACAGGTACAACTGGATAGTCACCTGAGACCCCATTATCCCAGGCTCCACAGGAACCCCGGTAAGAGATCTCTTATCTGTGCTAGGATGTTAACCTGTAATGGTGCTAACTGTAGGCTTTCACTTACTAGGTGGTTGGTGATGCAGGGTTTGACATCTCTAAACTGTTCTTTTACTAGTCCACCATCATGAAAGGAGGGAATTTATTGCAGTTCACGGGTGGTTGGAGAGCACTCAGGCTTTGCCCTCATGCCTCACAGTGCACCCAGGGCATGCATTAATGCCCCAATTCTCCATTGTGGGCAAGCATATGAAGACCAATCTAAAGGAAGGGTTAGTGGAATATCTAGAGGAGCATGGTCTCCAGGATGAGAGGCAGCATGGATTCGGGGGGGGGGAGAGATCATGTCAAACAAATCTGATTGACTTCTTTGACTGTGTCACTAAGACAGTAGACACGGGGCCAAGCAGTAGACATCCTCTATTTTAATTTCAGCAAGGTCTTTGACTCTGTGCCCCACAGAAGGTTGATCAGGAGGTTGGCGGATCTTGCAGTTGGGGAAAAGATGGCTAGATGGGTGGAAAACTGGCTGAGGGACAGAACCCAGAGGGTGGTTGTGGGGGGAGAGTTATATGGCACTAGAGAGGTAACCAGTGGGGTCCCACAGAGCTCGGTGCTGACCTTGAGGATGAAGCTGGAGTGATCTGTGGGAATCAGAACCCCGAGGTGGCACAACACAATGGTTATACATAAAGTTGCTCATCCTGTGTTTTTATAGTGTACATTATTATGTGAAATATGTGCTTTGTTTTTTTTATATTTACTGGTTAGTGGTTATAAACCACTGCCAGTGAGTGCCTAACAGCTTCATAAACCACATGTGTTGTTTATGGAGCTCCATAAACCATGGGCAGAAAAGTACTGCAGCATCACCCGAAAAACCACCGAACAAGCTGTCCTTGCACTGGACGTTCACAAGCGCTGCACAATCGGTCACTCAGCATGAGACAAGCTTGTCAGCAGTAACAGTTACCCTCGCAAAGTGTCAAAGACAATTTAAACCAAAAAACAATAAATGGAAAAAATAAAACATGGAAAAGTGTGATTCTATGGGAGTTTTATGCACCATCTCGGTGTGTGATGCCCATAGAAAACCCTTAGGCTTCATGGGGCATCACACACCTCGGGGTGCATAAAATCCCCATAAACCACACTTCTCCATGCATTATTTTATATTTCTCTTTCACAGTGAAATTAACTTGTGCATGTCTCTAGAGGTTTTAGAACACTGTTCTTCCACAGAAGGGTACAATCACATTCCATGACATTTGAACTGTGGTACAACAGCATTTTGAAAAGTATGGATTTCTAGGTAGAACAGTACTTTACTATGCACTGTATCACTGCTGCTGTATGCTTAGCCTTGCTCTTAATCCACCTGTAACCAGGCCTGTTGAACCCCATATGGTATACAACTAAGCAGCTGCTTCTTTTGCAGCTTCATCTGCATGTTCCAGCTTGCTGTTTTCCACATGGAAATGGAAGGGTCTGCATTTTTAGGAGCAACTGACATGATTGCTATTTCCAGGCGGGCAACTCACAACATGATGGTGCCTACCGAAGAAGCTATTTTAGCCACATATCACATATTTTGGTTTGCATAAAGAGTTTAGTCCATAAAGCCTGGCTTATAATTTCCTTGTGCAAGTCAAGTGGCAACCAATCACTGCATCCCTAGCCCTAAAACAGCATAATGATTATGCTAGGCAAATAGCCCCATACATGTATTCCTGCCAGCAAAGATGATCCAAGTATATTTAGGTGCCCCCCTCCATTCCCACTGCAATGCCCACAGAGTGCCTCAGCCTCATCCCCTACCAAATGTCATCATTATGGTGTTTTTAAGGGTCATTTAATGACTGAGAGGGTTCTTGGGCAATACATACCATAGACTTTGACTTGGTCCACCCAGTCTGCCCATTTCCCTACCTACTGGATAAGCTGCAGATTCTAGTTAACCAACAGCCTACTTCCTGCAACCCTCAACTATAATTGCCTTGTGTCTGTCCCATGCATGTTTGAATTCCCCCACTGTTCTAGACCCAACGACCTCCTCAGGAAGGCTGTTCCATGTATCCACCACTCTCTCCGTGAAAAAAAATTTCCTCACATTACCCCTGAGCCATCCCCCCTCTATCTTTAAATTGTGCCCCCTTGTTCTTACACATCTCTTTTTCTGAAAGATGCTACCCTCCTGGACTTTGTTGATTCCCTTGAGGTACTTGAACATTTCTATCATTTGCCCCTGTCCCTCCTTTCATCAAGAGTATACATATTAAGCTCGCTCAGTCTCTCTTCATATGGTTTCTGCTGCAGACCCTACACCATTTTAGTTGCCCTCCTCTGGACTGCTTCCATCCTGTCTATGTCCTTGTGTAGATGAGGTCTCCAAAACTGTACACAGTACTCCAGATGGGGTCTCACCAACTGTCTGTATAAAGAGATAACCACTTCCCTTTTTACATTCGCTTGCGCGCATGCGCAAGGAACATTTTGGGAGAGTAGCACACTTGAAGGTGTGCCTCTCCCATCCAATACACTGCTCCCTTGAGCAGGCATGGCAGTCCTGCACCAATGGGTGCAGGAGCTCAGTATGACAGCGGTGTTTCTCTGCTTCAAAGGAAAACACCGCTGCCATACTAAGAACTGCCACCGTCCTCTCCATCATGCGCTCCCCCGCGCGTGTCACGCCGCCCCCCAATGCTTTCCTGCCACACTGGGAGCCCACCCCAGCATGGCAAATGTTGTTTGTTTTGCCGACAGGGGTGCCCAATCCCCCGTCGGCTCCACGGCCCCCCCAGCCATCCTGCTGCCACTCTGGGAGCCCACCCCAGTGTGACAAACCGTTGGTTTGTTTTGCTGAAGGGGGTGCCCAATCCCCCATCGGCTCCTCGGCCCCCACACGTAGTTTGCTGACAGGGGTGCCCAATCCCCCGTCGGCTCCTTGGCCCCCCCACACATCTTCTGCCATGCTGGGAGCCCACCCCAGTGTAGCAAATGTCCCACATCGTCTTTGGGTTTTTCCCTGTAAAACAAAACGGTCCTCGTGGAGTCTCCCAACCCCTCCCACACCCGCACCACCACTGCACACCAGCCTCCCACCCCCACCCCATACTACCTCTGGACTCTGGTGCGATGATCTTGGTGGACCAGGAACACGTCTGCACTCTTCAAAGCCGACCGTGGACTGGGGAAATTCCGTAAGCTATGCAGTTCTACATAGGGGTTCAACTGTGCATATCTCAGTCATTTTGGGAATTTTTGCACCAAATTTTCAACATGGGTTTTGGGACCCCTTCTCATGAATAATGTCACTGTCATGGCATTATTCAGGCCCGAAGGTGATTTCGCAGGCACTGTGCGGTCACTACGCGAGAATCACCCGCCGGCCTCAAACTCACACCATGACAGTGACATCACTCATGAGAAGGGGTCCCAAAAACCCATGTTGAAAATCTGGTGCAATAATTCCAAAAAATGACTGTTTTACAAGCGTGCATTGTGCAGTTCCTACACAGGCTCGTAAGTTCGCGAATTTTCAATATTTTCACCCAGCTTTTCAACATTGCCATTTTATCACACCTTCTTATGCGTTGTACAGCTGTCATGTTTCACATCTCACCCAAAACATCTTTCCGCCCATGTAGAGCACAATGGCGCAGTCGGTGTGCGAAATCAATGTATGGAACACATCAAGAAAATCACAGTGACACTGTTCATGAGCAGAGGTCTTAAAATGGCTATGTTGAAAATTTGGTGAAAAAATTCCTAAAAATGACTGTTTTACGGTGTATGCGTTGCGCAGTTCCTCGCCGCTAAATGCGTTTACGGTACCGTTATTGCACTCCAAATTTTCAACATTGCCATTTTAGCACACCTCCTCATGAGCAGTACAGCTGTCATTTTTCACATCCTGCCCAAAATGTGTTTCTGCCCATGTAGCGCACAATGGTGCAGTCGGTGTACGAACTCAATGTATGGGACACATTAAGAAAATCACAGTGACACTGATCATGAGCAGAGGTCTTAAAATGGCTGTGCTGAAAATGTGGTGAAAAAATTCTAAAATGACCGTTTTATGAGTCTGCGTTGCGCAATTCCTACGCACGCTCATAAGTTTGCAAATTTTCAATATTTTCACTCCAGATTTTCAATGTTGCCATTTACCACCTCCTTATAGTACTGCATGTCATTTTTCCTCTTGCCCAAAGCGTGTTTCCGCCGTATGGCGCACAATGGCACAGTTGGTGTGCGAACTCAGTGTATGGGACACATTAAAGAAAATCACAGTGTCACTGTTCATGAGCAGAGATCTTAAAATGGCTATGTTGAAAATTTGGTGAAAAAATTCCTAGTAACTGTTTTCTGACGTCTGCGTTGTGCAGTTCACTTGCCTTCGTAAGTTGCAATTTCAATATTTTCACTCCAGATTTTCAACATTGCCATTTTACCACACCTCCTTATGAGCAGTACAGCTGTCATTTTTCACATCCTGTCCAAAACATCTTTCCCCCATGTAGTGCACAATGGCGCAGTCGGTGTGCAAAATCAATGTATGGGACACAGTAAGAAAATCACAGTGACACTGTTCATTAGCAGAGGTTTTAAAATGTCAGTGTTGAAAATTTGGTGAAAAAATTCCTAAAAATGACTGTTTTACGAGCGTGCATTGCACAGTTCCCATGCACGCTCGTAGGTTTGCGAATTTTCAATATTTCCACTCCAGATTTTCAACATTGGCATTTTACCACACTTCCTTATGAGCAGTACAGCTGTCATTTTTCACATCCTGCCCAAAAATGTGCTTCCTCCTATGTAGCGCACAATGGGGGTAACAAAAAGATCATGCTGACAATTTATTGTGCAAATACCAGCAATCGCACAGGGCATTAGGGTAAAGCACCATACATGCCAAACACCACTGCAAATACCTGCAAGCGAACGTTCGGCATTGACAAATGCTTGTTCTACTTGTGATGCTCCTTCCTATGCATCCCAGTATCCCCCTGGCTCTCCTTAATGACTTTTCACATTACTTACCCACCTTTAGGTCATCTGATATGACTACCCTCAGGTCCCTTTCCATTTTTGTTGTTGTTAGTACCTCCCCTGCTATTGTGTACTCTTCTCCTGGGTTTTTGTTTCCCAGGTGAATTACTTTGCACTTCTTTGCATTGAATCTAAGTTGCCATATGTCTGACCATTCCTCCAACCTTGCCAAGTCCCTTCTCATCTTTTCTACCCCCTCTTGTGTATCAACTCCATTACAGATCTTTGTGTCATCTACAAAGAGGCATACCTTTCCCTACAGACCCTCTGCTATGTCACCTATAAAGATGTTAAAGAGGACTGGACCCAGTACTGAGCCCTGAGGTACTCCACTAGTAACCCCCCTTTCTTCGGAATGTGTTCCAGTCAATATTACCTTCTGTGTCCTGTTGTGCAGCCAGTTTGCTACCCAGGCTACCACCCTGGGACCCACTCCCAGGCTGGCTAACTTGATTATTAATCTTTTGTGCGGGACTGTGTCAAATGCCTTGTTAAAGTCTAGGTAGGCCATATCCACAGCCCCTCCCTGGTCTATTACTTTGGTCACCCAGTCAAAGAAATCAATAGATTTGTCTGACATGACCTTCCTGCTGTAAATTCATGCTGCTTTGGGTCCTGTGCCCCGCTGGCCTCTAGGTACTTAACAATTCTTTCTTTCAGAAGTGATTCCATCATTTTCTCTACCGCTGAGGTCAAACTTACAGGTCTGTAGTTTCCTGTTTCTGCCTTGTTCCCACTTTTGTGAAGGGGAATCACACCTGCCCTTCTCCAGTCCTCAGGTACCGCCCCATCCTGCCATGATTTGTTAAAAAGCGTGGTCAGTGATGTCACTACGTCCTCCCTTAGTTCTTTTAGGATTCTGGGGTGAATCCTGTCAGGCCCCATTGCTTTGCCCACCTTGAGTTTTAGGAGTTCTTTCAGGACTCTTTCTTCTGTGAATGGACTGGTGTCAACCCCCCTACCCAGAGTGCTTCTATTGTCTGGTTTAGGTAACTCCTCCTCATCTTCTTCTGTGAATACTGAGCAAAAGTATTCATTCAGTATCTCTGCCTTTTCACTGTCTGCAGATTACAAAAGTGCACCAGATAGGACCTGAGGCAGCAGCAGTGAGTAGGGAAATGGCAGACTAGGTGGGCCATATGGTCGTTGTCTGCTGACAGATTCTGTGTTTATTAGGGCAGAAATAGCCACAAAAAATAAGATGACAGGACCTATGACTACACATGTGGATGTGCAGACCAGTTACATTTCACAGATCTTAGATTTTTGCAGGCCCACCATTGCAGTGATGGTGCTGTACTTGCAGTGCTGAAGACCCAAGTTTCAAGTGTTATCTTGGGAGTTGCAGGGTCAGCAAGAGGGAAGAAGATTGAGTTCCTGCTGGATTGCTCATCTCAGGGTGGGGTGGAGCAGAGTTTGGTGCTTGCCAGATACTATCAGTGGCTGAGGATAAGCAGGCTGAAACCACCAGAGTTGGGAAGAGGAGAGGCAGATGTCAGGTGTACAGTGCATAGGGGCATGCTGCACTTTAGGGGGAGTACTAGGAAAATATGTGCACTGGCTGCATGATGACTCCAGCTGCCTATACGCCCTGTACTTGATGACCCAGACCGTGCAGCCTCTGAGGGATAGCAAGTCCTAGGGGGTGTTGGCTGGGGTGGCTGGTATAATGGAGGCTGCCAGTGCATGAGGGAGAAATAAGACTAACTGGGAAAAATAATTAGTTGACAGTAAAATTACTTTTAAAATGTTTTGTTGTTTAACCATCACATGAACATTTTGGTGTAGAGTTGGTGTTAAAGGGACACTTGTCAATCCTGTTTGCATTATATTATTTATAATTGAAAAAAATATGTTTAATGATTGCTTACCTTCTCCACAAATCACTCAAGTTGTTGGTTGTTTTAATCACTGTGCTTTTTTAACTTAACTGAAATGCATGCAAATAGTGTATTTATTCCCATTTTGTTGCAAATCCTTGATCTACTCTTGTTGCATGCTTCTTGAACATTAGGAACACTCCCAAAGAGTGCATTTACTCATGATACAATAGTCTCCTTTCCTCCCACTGCACCGTGAGTGTCTATGCTGCATTGGGAGTATTCACAGTTTCTAGGAAGACGCAAGGAGAGTTGAGGACTGTGTCCGTTGAACTTCACGATAGAAAAATGTGGTCTAGTATGGACTTCAGTTTCATTTACAAACAGTGTATATGACCTTTACGTTTCTTTTCTGAACATATTCAGGATTTAACTCCCAAGAAATTACAAAAAAGTGAATGTTTGAGAAAGATGAAGACTTCACTGTGTTTAATTCAATGAGCAGAAATGAAAGTACACCAGCAGCCTCTTGAAGAAAGCTCCACCACCAGTAAGTAAATGTCCTAAGATATGGAAGGGGGGTGTAGTGTTGAATTGTGGTTAGTTGGACCTTCTTTCCATCATAATATTGTCTCTGAAACTGTGAAGCAGGATATCTGCGTTCAAGCCCAGCCACAGCCTCTGACTCACTGTGTGTCCCTGAGAAAGTGATCTTGATCTCCATTGAGCTTCTGCTCCAAGTTATAAAATTATATAAAGATGGACTCCACTGAAATGTTGCATCTGTAGGGTTTTCTTGGTCATTATGTGATAAAACACTATTTGACACCATGCTGCTGACTTGGGGGGAGGTCAGCTTGAAAAGGATTATGAACAGTGAGTAATGAATAGCAGAGTATCTGAGGTGCAAAAGTATTTGCCAGTGAAAATTTGAAAAAAGGTACTTATACACCCCTATGTGATGGCTTCAAGGACTCCCTAAACCTCATTTAAAAAAAATAAAATGCACACCCCATCCCCTTTCTTAGTCCTGCTTTGCTTGCAAATTTGTGCAGCTAGTCAGGTGAGAGGCTGAGAAACTGGCATGAGGGCAAGAGCATGTTCTGAGTACCAGATTTGCCTAGTTCAGTTCTCTGGGAGGGCACTGAAGCTACACAGGGATGGGCCCATCACCCCATTGTGGCATACGGGTCTCTTCTGGAAAGCTTTAATTTACAATTGTGCCCTAACTGTGAGGATATTTTACACTGAGAGATTGAAGTTTACTCAAGAAAGTACTTAAATTGCATTTTAGGTGCACTTGCAGAGTATGGGTACCCAATTTGAAGTGTATATACTATAATTCCAAAGCACTTCAATAACATTTTTGGAACACACTCTAAAGGTGCTTTTCTGGAGTTATGCAGGAGTGTCCCAACTGAGAAGGTACTCCATTGGAGGTATATCAGGAACAACTATTAGGCACTTCATTAGCATTTTTACAACACACTCCCAGTTTACTCAGCACTTATCAGTCGATTGCTTGATAGTTACCATAAAGTTGCTTGAATTTTTTAGTGGCACATTTGGAACATGTACCCAGTCTATGTGCTAGTAGGTGACTACAAAATTACAAACAAGTGACTCCAGCTTGGTAAGGGATTCTTTACTTGCATAAATGCAGTTTATTTCAGGTAGTCATTTGGGACTTACCTCTGCCTCCTGTTTAACATTCAGGCCATCCCCAAGGGCAGTACTGGTGGGATGGAGTCTACCCCAGACAGAGACTAGTTTCTGGCTTTGGGGGGCTGACGGGTACCTCAGGGTGCCTCAGTCAGATGTGGGGCACCTTCAGTGAGGAGTGGATGTGCTCCTACAGCTTACCTGGACTCCCAGCTGGGTAGTTTCTAGCAGCACTGTGCAAATGAGCTGGTTAAGAATTCGTTATTCTTAACTAATAACTATGCTTACTATGTGGTGTACAGTTACTTATCAGCTAATGCTCAACAAGTTGAGTATTGATCGTGACTTATTTATTACATAAGCTCAACTAGTAATTAATGAATGCCAAACTAATACTCAATTCTTGGGGATTAGTTAATTCTTAATTAGGAAATAAGTCAATGACTAACTGCTGAAATTGTTAAGAATTAGTTGGCAGTAGGTTGAGCTAGGAGTAGTTAGCCACTAACTCATTTGCATGTGAAAAAATCAACCAAAGAAAAACTGAGGAATAATTGAACATTAACTAATTATTAGTGATTTGAGGCAGTTAAGCATTTGGCCTATTTTTTGTATAAGCTCAACTAGTAATTAATGAACGACAAACTAATACTCAATTCATGGGGATTAGTTCATTCTTAATTAGGAAATAGGTCAATGACTAACTGCTGAAACTGTTAAGAATTAGTTGGCAGTAGGTTGAGCTAAGAGGAGTTAGCCACTAACTCATTTGCATGTGAAAAAATCAACCAAAGCAAAACTGAAGAATAATTGAATGTTAACTAATTATTAGTGATTTGAGGCAGTTAAGCATTTGGCCTATTTTTTATATAAGCTCAACTAGTAATTAATGGACACCAAACTAATACTCAATTCATGAGGATTATTTCATTCTTAATTAGGAACTAGGTCAATGACTAACTGCTGAAACTGTTAAGAATTAGTTGGCAGTAGGTTGAGCTAGGAGGAGTTAGCCACTAACTCATTTGCATGTGAAAAAATCAACCAAAGCAAAACTGAGGAATAATTGAACATTAACTAATCATTAGTGATTTTAGGCAGTTAAGCATTTGGCCTATTTTTTATATAAGCTCAACTAGTAATTAATGGTCACCAAACTAATACTCAGTTCATGGGGATTAGTTTATTCTTAATTAGGAAATGGGTCGATGACTAACTGCTGAAACTGATAAGAATTAGTTAGCAGTAGGTTGAGATAGGAGGAGTTAGCCACTAACTCATTTGCATGTGAAGAAATCAACCAAAGCAAAACTGAGGAATAATTAACAATTAACTAATTATTAGTGATTTGAGGTAGCTGAGCATTAGGCCTATTTTTTGTATGGGTAATTACAGTTTGTACCTCAGTGACATCACTTTCTGTCTCAGGAGTCCATGGAATGGCTACCGCCTTGTTTTGATTTACACATGATTTAGGTATTCATTTCTCAGGACTCTTGACACCTACAAGGAAGCTTAGTACCTCATTTGAAATATTTTTCATGGGCTTTCACAATTGTAGTGACCTCTGCAATGTTTACTTCCCCTTTAACTACCTGGTGTCAGAGTGTCTTTAGGGAAGGTGGTGATCCATAGCAGCGTGGTGTGGTAATACTAAATCTACATTGCTCTGCATTCATTTGTGGAGTACTGTATTTCAATGGAAGCATGGTGCGGTAATAGTAAATCTACATTGTTCTGTTTATTCATGGAGTACTGTATTTCACTGAAGTGGTGATCTATTGTGGTGTGGTGTGGTAACATTAAATCTACATTGTTGTCCTATGGGTGGTGAGTGACTGAGGTTTTTTTTGTTTACTCTGGTTTTGCTTTAGCTAATTTTGAGAGGCACAGTTTTGCCTTGAAGCATTTTGCCAACTCTGTTCTTTACTACACTTTATGAATTTTAGCTCAGTTGACATGGAACTTTCATGTGGAGAAGCTTGTTCTCACAGACCAATCCCAAGTTAATGGCTGCTGACTTCCCCACAGAGCATTTTTGCCAATTTCATATTGGTTTGGAGCTTATCCATTTTACTCTTTATGGTACATATTGTAGAGCTGAATGAGTCCTTTTTTAAAAATAAGATTTCAAACCACTCTCTGGAAATTGTTTTTCTGCTCAGTCATCGCTGAGAGGAGGGCCACATTTGTCAGTTCTGAGTCTATGAGAGTCAGTGTAGCTGTACCTCCCTTAGACATTACTACATGCTCCTTGTCACTCTTCAGTTGTCCGAGATTTTGTTGTGGATTCTGCTTCAGGTGAACTACTGTCAAATTCATCAAGGGGAGGTCTTGTTCAGAACCTACAAGGGTCTACTGTTAACTGGTATAACATTTATAAAAGAAAGACTGATTAAAGCACTAAAAAATGAGTTTGTGTGCTGATAAAGAGCTCCACCAAAAGCGTCTGCCTCATTCGGCTGCTAGTTCCACCCCTCTAAATAACAAAGCCTTTAATTTACAATGTATGTAATAATCTCTCACTTGAATCTACAGTGCTGGAAAGTGTGCTCTTGTATTGTCACTTCTTTTATGGCAAATATTGTATTGTAATGTAGAATTTATTATTTTCTTAGTTGAAAGAGTATGGGGAGTAATTTCAGTAAAACTAGAACAAAGTTTATGCAGGCTTCCTTTCGCTCATCTAAGAGCGTTCTTATCTAACAGTGTTCATGAAATTGTTTTATTCAAACTTTTTCTTTTTTTGGCCAAGAAAGGCACCTGAGCTGAAGTTAATTTCCAGATGTGACCGAAGCACAGGGATACACAGTACACAAGTGGTTGTACTAGGATTCAAACCCAGGCCTGTTGGGTCTCCAGGTTCACAGCCTGGTGTTCTGTGTTGTAGGCTATGCTTTCCTAAATGTTAACAATATTTTTGTCGAGTAGTCTTTCAGCATACTGACAAAAAAGGAAAGATTCAGAAAATGCTTTCTTCACAGTACAAACTTTTTAGAAAAGTAAGTTATTGTGAGAGCCATGATATCTTCATACATCCAGGTACCAACCCTAAGGTATCTTTCAACATCTAAAAATCATGCCAACCAAGCAGTAGGATGACTGCAGAAGTGAAACATAAAAACAGTCTTTGTCCTACCAAGCTCTTAGAAAAAATACAAGACAAACTAGAGGTAATGCCCAAAAGCTTTAAAGGTGATAGGAAATTATTTTCACATACTTAACTGCCCTTGCATTTTCCTTTCCCTGCCGGTTATGTATTCTGATATACTTTGATCAATTTTTTCATATTAAATGTATAATCTAGCTTTGGGGTGCCTTCAGATCTACACACAGTTTCACTTTCCTAAGCAGCTACTGTTTTTCTTTTCATATATTCCAAGACACTCCATGAGATAGACATAGAAATCCTGGAGAGGAATTCATGATTGGGGAGAGGCACTGACTGCCGCCAAAGAGGAAAGAGACCCGGGGGTAATCACGTCTGATGACCTAAAGGTGTTCAAATAAAGTGACAAGGCTGTAGGGAGAGCCAGTTGGATGCTGGGGTGTATAGGGAGAGGTATCACCAGCAGAAAAAAGGAGGTGGTGATACCACTGAAAAAAACATTGGTAAGGCCCCTTCTGGAGTACTGTGTCCAGTTCTGGAGGTTGCATTTCCAGAAAGACATAGACAGAGTGGAGGCAGTTCAGAGGAGGGCAACAAAAATGGTGCAGGGCTGCAACAAAAATCTTATGGGGAGAGACTTGTGGATCTCACTATGTATACCCTGGAGGAGAGGAGGGAGAAGGGGATATGATAGAGACCTTCAAATACCTAAGGGACATAAATAAGGTACAGAAGAGCAACATCCTTCAGAATAACAGGTGTTTGAGAACAAGAGGACATACAAACATACGTACAAACATGCAAAACCTGCCAGCAGAAACAGGCCTCATGGTCTATCAAGTTTGCTCTCATGAACAACTAGCACCCCCATCCTGCAGCTGCCCCACCCCATCCCCCTCTCACCCTCACATGACATGAAGCTGGAAGGGGGAGACTCAGGAGTAACGTGAGGAAGCATATTTTCACAGAAAGGGTGGTGGATGCATGAAACAGCCTCCCAGTGGAGGTGGTGGTGGGGGAATGGCAGGGGAATTCAAAAAGGCATGGGATAGACATAAGGGTACCCTAGTGGCAGGGAAGAGAGGGTAAACATGGAGGAAGGGAATATGGGCAGACTGGGTGGGCCATGCGGTCCTTATCTGCCATCAGTTTCTATGTTTCTATGTTTCTAGATCAGTAACACCATTCCATACTATTCGTCTGAGTGGCCTGGAATGCTGTTACTGTTGTCAAAGAATGTTCATGCAGTATGAAAATAGAGACAAGCAATTGCTGAGGAGAGAGGTACTCAGGGCAGTAACAAAGACACACAAATTAGATTATTAATTTCATAAAAAGGTTAATATCATAGTATTGGGTAGACACTTAAAGGGAAGCAGGAGGTCATCTAGAGGTGTATAAAACTGCTTTTTCCTCACTTTTAAACACCTACCACTGGACTGAATTATTAAGATAGAGAGAGAGAGAGAGAGAGAGAGAGAGAGAAGTGAATTCCCACCTAGTATGACACCATACATGCCTATACCAAAGTCAAATAAAAGAACCCATGCTTGGGATCCATTTCTGTATACAGAGAAATGGTTGTCTTACATTTCAATTGACAGTTCAATAAAAGTTTACTTGCAGTCTGCAGTGTGAACCATATAGTCTTTAACTGGTCAAACAGAAATGCAAGCCCTTGCCAAACAATATTCCTACAAAAATCAAGCTAATTAACATATTGTCTTTGGTAAATGAAAGACTTGGAGTGGGATATTTGTCTGTGGAAGGGTGGGGTAGAAAGGTTTTGTTTTTTTTGTGTCTGCTCTGGACACTTTTGTTGAACCTTTATGCTGTAACCAACACACACCCTCAGATCCACAGATGACTAACATCATTACATTCACATTTTCCCTGCAGCCTTCCCTCCATGATAGAGGGGTCCTGGGAAGACTGTCATTCCCCTGGCCCAGCTATAGCTCTAGTTAGAGTATCCAGAAGTGGGGGAGCCTGACATTGGGCTTGTACTGGTAACATTCACTCTGATGGAAGCCAATATTTTTGATAGGTTCTTCTTCAAGCACCTGTACCTCCCCCTCCCTTTGACATGGACAAAGGCTACATCAGCCTTGTGCATGCACAGTGCTACCACATGAAAGATGAAAGTGCCCTTGACCAACCATAGGGGTCACTGCTGTGCTGGAGATCTGCTCAAAACCCTCCCCAGCTAAGGTGCACTGCTGAGAGGTAGCTGCCTTAGCCTCGGCTGCCCTCTGACATGTTACCAGAGTTAACTCCTGAACCCAGCTCTCTGGCATTGTAGTATGAGGCTCTGCTGCCGGCCCATCAGGATGACCAGAATTAGAAACTGTTTTAACTGTTAATATCATCTGCATTGTGTTTATGCCCAGTGTTTTTCATCCTCCCTCCACTACTGAGTTCACCTTGCAGCTGTATGCAACCACCTAGTCCCCTGGGGTTATTAGAATCCCATTAGTACTAGTGTTAGGCAGGTAGAAAAGGCAGCTGGTAAGGAGCTCATTTAGGGGCTTCTTACATAATGACATCATTGTTTACTCAGCTAGCATGAATAGAAATGATTATGTCATTTAGAACTCTCACAGCAGCATAACCATTTTTGAGTCAGCTGTGCAAGCGAAGTTTAGAATGTTTAGTAGAGTTTGAGTTTGGAAGTCAGAGTGACAGAAGGTCTGCCAGTTGGGGCTCTGTTACTGAGAGCCCTGTGTTTCTCCTTAGTTTGGATTAAATCTCCAGTTGCCAATGAAGTGGTGGAGACCTTTTTCAGCAGGATTCCTTGATTGAAAGTGGAAAGTCAAATGCCTGTGCAACCCCTGGCTCTCCCCTGAACTACTAGCACAACTGAAATCCAGGGACTGTCTCTGGGCACGGACTTGGGAAACTGGAAAGCAAATTGACAAACAGAATTATAAACAAGCTTGTAATAACTGTACTAAATTAGTCCACCAAGAGAAAAGTACCTACTGTTAGGATGCCCTGACAAACACTTGGAGAAAGGGGAATTCATTTTGGAACAATATTAAAGAAATTACAGGAAAGCAAACAAAAACTCACCCACTATGCTGGTCGTAGATGGTATTACAATACTGGACCCGATTATCATAGCAAATTAATTCAACTCAGCTTTCACTGACCTCAGCTCTGTTCTTCCATCTGACTATTTCAACGAAGCTGACCCCCAAACTCTCCCATCAAGTCCCACCCTCTCTCCAAACCAACCTCCATTCTACTTCAAATCAGTTAAACTGTACTAAGCTTGCAACTACATCAATAAAGCTATTGCTAGGTCCAGGTCAAGTGGGGACTCCCTTGACCTCAAGCTGCTTGCCCTCACCTTCGACAAGGTGCTCCTACCATTGACAAAAATCTTCAACCTCTCTCTCTCTCTCTTGGCCAGTTCCCTGACAGATGGAAATCTGCCTCTGTCACACTGGTCCACAAGAGTGGGGACAGGGCCCTCCTAATGAACTATCAGCCTATCTGCATACTACCCCCACTCTCCAAGGCCATAGAGTGTATAGTATCGTACCAGCTTACGGAATACCTTGATAAATACAATGTCCTGTGTGCTCAACAGCAAGGCTTTAGAAAAGGTCACAGTACCACTTCAGCCCTCCTTGAATTCACTGGTGCAATCCATAGTTACTTGGATAATGGCCTTCTTACAGCGGCAGTCTTCATTGATCTGACAAATGCATTCAATAACCTTCCATCATCATCTACTACTCTCTCAGGTGCTAAATACTGGACTAACCACTGAATCTATGTCCTGGTTTAAGAGCTGCCTGAAAAACCACTAACAAAGAGTGAAAATAGCTGACTTTCACTCCGATGCCAGACCAGTGCGCTCTACAGTGTCACAAGGGTCAATCCTTGGGCCTCTTTTCTTCAGTATCTTCCTAAGTAGTCTTCCACAATCCTGTCCAGAGCAACTCCTCCTATACGCTGATGACACTGTCATCCACTCCACCCACAAGGACCCCCACCTTCTGCAAAGCAAACTACAGCATGGCTTCTCCTCAGTTTAAAACTGGTTCAGTAAACACAAACTTGTCCTCAACTATAAAAAAACAAAGTCCATGCTCTTCTGCAGCTCACAAAACAAGCACCGGGACCATCCCCTCACTATTGCAAACTGCCTAGGTGCAATCCCAGAACAAGTGCAAACCTTTAGATACCTTGGAATCACTCTTGTCAGTTGTCTATCCTATGGGGCTCACATTGACAATGTTGCCAAAGTGACTAACACATGTATTGGCCTGCTTTACAGGCATAGGCAATGCCTAACTCTGGAAGCCTTAAGCATCGCAGTTCAGAGCTCGGTGATCTCAACTATTGACTATGGCCTCCTCATCTATGGTTCTGCTTCCACCACCGCCCTCAGACACATAGCTATGGCTTTGAACAAAGCTTTCCAACATCACTGGATCCCATCATCTCACCCATATGTGTGACCTATACGCCCAAACTTGTTGGCTTCAAATCTCGAGGCGCATCAAGTATCTAACATGCATAATGGCTAAAAAAAGCATTGATGGGCTTTGCCCCCCCCCGGGAGTTCAAGCTCTACTACAACCTGCACAGAATCCCCGCCTCACCAGGGGCTCTGACTCTCAATTACTCCATATTCCAATATGCTGGACCTCACAGGGACAAAGATCCTTTGCCTACAGCTCCCAGCTGGCTAAATAGTCTCACCAGGGACATCTCCTCCCTACCTAAGATAGGCCTGTTCAAATCTAACCTCCGCCTATTCCTCTCTGCCTCTAGCACATGCAGCTGTCTTCTCTAACCTGCTGTTCCCTTTTTGGCAGTTATCCCTTCTCATCCACCCCCCTACTCTCCACCTCTGTCCCCCCCTCTTACTCGCACTTTCCACTTGCACTTCCTGTGTGTTTTGACAATTGCCTCTGTTAGCATCTTCTTATCTTGTCTCACCAAGTTCTCGTTATCAGTGTTATCCCTGTCTTGTGCATGCCCCTAGTACCTCCTAATCTGTATATACTCAAGTTATTATAAAAAACTGTAACCTGTTATCCTACAATAATTAATGACCTGCTTGTTTGTTCTTATCCTGATGTGGAATCTTTGAAAAAGAGCCTTGGCTCAAAGGTAATTGTAATCCTAGACTATTAATAAATAAAATAAAACAATTAAATAAATAAAATTTACACTCCAGAGATGTGAGAGGAACTGCCAGTTCAATGGATCCAAGGGGCAATCCCCTGAAGGTCCTAGAGTGTGTACAGCTGTACACATTTGTGTGAGAAGTTCTGACAAGCTACCATGGAAAAGGATGTTTCTGGGTCGATTACATGCCTAAAAGAAGCAACTAATCTGTGAGTACAGAATGGGAAACAAGTTCTCAATTTAGGAGGTTGTCTGGGGTGCATGTGCCCAAGATAAGGTTAGATCACGTCGGCCAGGACCCCTTTTCATCTAAGTGTGTTAATCTGAAGTAAAGTTCGGAGTCTTTAGCAATTCAGTGGGGATTGAAGGCTTCTTCTGGTGTAACCTTGAAGGAATGACAGAGACTGTCGGTTGGACAAAGGGCGGGAGGAACACCATCTGGAGTTTACAAGGCAGGGCTAACTGGTTCGTTGATGGGCACCAGGTTTCCCTGGGCAAAGGCCATTGCTGCAGGAGGATGTTCTGAGTGTGAGGTTCAATCCACAGGCATACACTCTTGGGAAAAAGAAGATGTTCTGAGTGTGTGGCAACAGTCCACAAGCATACACTCTAGGGAAATGAAAATGTTTCAGGTATGTGGTTCAAGCCACAAGCATACACCATGGGAAAGAGAAATGAAATGTTTTTGTGAAGAACTGTACTGCCTATGAAAGAGTGTCTGGAAAAGAAATGTACTTGTTTGCCATGAGCAACCATTGGGGATCCACTTGTGCTTTAGTAAAATTTGTGAATAAAGTCATACGTCATAGTCCCAGCTGCTGCATTAGACATCTTGATCATTGCTTTCTGTGTGTAGGTATTGGGACCCCTTAGCAGTTAGGTCTAGTATATGCTTAGCATCATCTTCCCTGGACCTGGTAGGATTTACAAAGGTTCATTTTGGTAATTGTACCCCCACCACCTTTCTTTAGATAATGAGCCTGGTATACAGTCTAAAGCTAGGGGTGGTAGCAATCAGAGTATTTCTGCCAAAAGGAAATGGTATGCCATATAAGGGTACTAGTCCTTGTAATGGGAGGTGCCAACTTGCCAAACGTGGTGTGGGGGGGTTACATGTATACAGTCTCACATAAACTTTAAATTCATGTTGTGATCATCTGGAGTACCATTACACACCATTACAGGCTGTAAAGGGACAAAAAAAAGATTCCAGCTGCTCCATCAGAGCTAGAAGGATGAAGACTGTCAGCAACTAACTCCAAAGTGTCTATAATGGTACTGGTATATGTGCATCAGATTTGTGTTAATTACTTGTTACTGTACATTGCTGATATATTATCTATTCTGTCTGTAATGCTTGAACAAATGTACTGTAACTAAATTTAACTTTATTTCTTAGCACATAATATAGCAAAGATTTTTCTGTTTTGTCTTGTTCCAAAAACTTCTGACTGTGAAATCTAGGTGAGATCTCTTTAATAGGGATATGCAATGAACTGACACATTGGACTGAATCCTGTACAGTGATTGATTAGTACAGTAACATTTTTATTTTATTTATTTATTTATTCGGAAACTAGGAATTACAACCCTTTGAGTCATAGACTCATTTCCAAAGGCTCCACGTCAGAATAAAACAGACATTCATACAGTACATACATAGAATAAATGTGGGTGAGCAGTCATACAGAGTATAAGTACAATGAGCACGGGTTAATGCCTATACATTTGGTAGCTAAAACAGGGCAGAGCTATTAACATATTTACCTAATGAGCGGTTAAGACCTATACAATTGGTAGCTAAAGCAATGCATGATATGAGTTGGTAGTAAGCTGCCTCAGGGAGGCCTTGCCTTATACATATACAATGCATTCATAGTCCAGTACAACTTTATAGTAATCAAGGGAGGTCAGGAGTCTGTAGGCCAGAAATAGTGAGGGCTCTCCATTGCCTGGCCAAGGGCGGGTCTGTGGCTTAGCGGCATTGTGCAGGATCCTCAGGTTAGTGGTTACACTGGCATTGATGTGAGGAGAGGTTATGGGCCCTTAAGGCAGCTTTAAAAGGGCCTAGATTGGTGATTGATGTGACAGCCGGAGGGAGGGCATTGTACCAGGATGGAGCTCTAAGGGGGAAGGATCGCTGGGCCAGGGTGGTCCTGACCCTAGACACCTTCCAGATAGTTTTTGGGGCTGCTTGTGTGGACACTGAGATGGTGGCTGCCTGAAGAGAAGTCATGACACCTATTGGGGTTAAACCCAAGTGGATTTTTTTGGTGAAGAGACAGGTCTAGTATAATAGTCTTTCCTTGATGGAGAGGATATTGGTGAGTGCGTATAGGGTGCAGGTTTGTGTATTTCTGTTAGCATCATAGAGGAGCCAGCAGGACTTATTGATGACTACTTGCATTTGATGAAGCACCGTAGGGTCAGCGACAACATAGATTGTGAGGCCATAGTTCACCAGCGATAAGACTGAGGAGGTAATGGCTAGGTGGAATGCTTCAGGTTGCAAGCAGTCTTTATGTCTGTAAAGGAGACAATTGCGGGTGTTGGTGGTGGAGGTGAGGATTTTTATATGTTCATAGAATGAGAGGGAAGAGTCAAATGTAATACCTAGATACTTATACTTTTGGACCTGTTCCAGTGGAATGAGAAAGGTGGAGATTATTTCCAGGGGGAAATCCTTTTATCTGTTTTGGTGGTGGGCATAGAGCATCGTCTTAGTTTTTTTAATGTTAACCACTAATCTGTGTTCAGGAAACCAGTGTTCAGTCTGAGAGAAGGAGTTTTGTAAGGTACGCTGGAGAGAGAGAGGATCAGGATGTGCAGCATAAAGAACAGTGTCATCTGCGTAGAGGAGAAGGTTGCCAGGGCAGGATTTAGGCAGGGCATTGAGGTAGATGCTGAATAGCAGGGGACCCAGGATAGATCCCTGGGGAACTCCTGAGTGCACAGGCAGTATAGTAGATATGGTATTATTAATTTTGACACATTGGGTTCTAGATAAAAGATAGCTGGAGAACCATGAGAGTGGACAATGAGAGATCACAATTTGTTGTAATGTGTTAAGAAGGAGGGGATGAGAAACTGTGTCAAAGGCCTTTGAGAGGTCTATAAACACGGCCCCTGCGAGGTGCCCTTTGTCAAGCATGGAGTGCAGGAAGTTAGCAAGTTCTGTGAGGGTGGTCGTAGTGCTATGACTAGCTCTGAAACCATGCTGCTCCGTACATAAGAGGTTGTGTGTGAGGAGGTAGTCAGTGAGCTGATTGGCCATGATCTTTTCAACGGCTTTAGAGAGTGGAGGGAGAATCGAGATGATCCGGTAGTTGTTTGAGAGGTAGCTGTCACCACATTTCAATATTGGTGTTATCACTGCCATTTTCCATGAGGTTGGTAACTGGCACAGGTGCAGGGACAAATTTAGAAGGTCTGTGAGTGGGGAGATAACTGAGTCTAGCGCAACGTATTGAATATGCTTATCGAAGGTGTTTTTGCAGTTATTGGAGCTCTGGAGGGCTTTGGACATGTAGACTTTCGCTTCTGTAGGGGTAATGACTCTGAGTTTGAAGGGGGATGGAAGAGCTCAGACAGTGGGGTAGGCTGAATTGGATCAAAAAAGTTGTTAGGGAGGACTGAGCTGAGGTCTGAGAAGGTGGAGTTGAGGCAGTTAGCTATGTGAAGTGTGTCTGTGGTAGTAGTACCATTAACACTAAGTTGTGAGGGGGGAAGAGTGGGATTTACCATTCAGCTCCTTGATGTTATCCCAGAACTTTCTTGTGCTACTCCAGGAGGTGGCTAGGGTTTTTTTGTAGTGCTCTGCCTTGGCCTTGCGGATTGCCTAGGTACACTTATTGTGGGCAGCATTATAGGCCTGCCTATCGTTTAGCAAATCGGAGGCAGTGGCATGATGCCAGAGGTTGTCATGCATTATGAACTGTTGTAGGAGTTCTGGGGTGATCCAGGGGGCATTATGTTTCTTAGTTGTCACTTTGATGGTCGGTGCAAAAGCATCACAGGCAGTATTAAAGGTGGTGGTGAAGTAGTGCAATGCATAATCTATGTGCTGGGCTTGGGAAATAGGGACCAGTCCCAGTTAATTAGATATTGTTTGAGTTTGGTTATGCCTCCTGGATGTAGTCGATGACAAAAGGTGATATTTGGAGGTGGTTTAGGTAGCTGACAGGACCAGCTGAATATGATTGGGGTGTGGTCACTTAAGGCATTGGGTAGGACACCCAGGTCAGTAATATGGTGGGGATGATTAGTGAGCAGGATATCTAGTAGGGTGTGGGTTCCATTAGTGGAGTAGCCCTGGTAGGCTGGGATACCAGTTGGGTCATATCTAATGCAGCAAAGTTATCTTTGGCATGTGTTGATGAGCTCGCCAGCTAATTTATGTTGAGATCCCCAACTTGGATTTGTTCCATTTTGTGGGGGTGGCTGGCTAGATAGAGAGTGCTTTACAGGCAGGGGATTGGCTATGGGGTGGGATGTAGACAACGGTGTGAGTAAGAGGAGCACGGTTTGGGTCAGGGGAGACTTTTATTTAGGAGGGCATGGGCACCATGGTCTAGGGAGGACACAGGCAGGGCTTGGTAACGCAGTGAGTCATTTACATAGAAGGCACAGCCACCGCCTCTCTTGCCGTTACGATCAAGCCTAACAAGAGAGTAGCCAGGAATAGAGACAAATGAGTCTGGAGTCTTGGCTGACAGACAGGTTTCTGTCAAAGCTAGAATGTCTGGTTGGTGCTATGCTGTCCAGCATTGCAGGGGTGACATTTTTTTAGGCAGGCAGCAAATATTCATAGCAGCTATTCGAAAGCCCCATGGGTGACCGCAGCTGGGGGGGCGCTGCCGGGCCAGGACTGGGGTGAACATTGCCAGATAGTAGAAGAAGCAAGTGGAAGATCCTGACAAGGGCCATGAATTGGTGTTTTTTTGCCAGGTAGTAGCAGCTGGCAAGCTTAGAAAGTGATGAGCAGGGAATGGGCAGTTGTGTGAGGGCTGGGATGGCCAGGTGGAGGAACAGACAAGAAGGGCTCAAGGCACTGAGAGATGGGTAGAGGGAAGGGGCGGAGGGGTTATGAGGAGAGACAGGGTGACAGAGAGGCTATGAGGGGTGAGGTGCTTCCCTAGCAGCAAAGGTGTGTACATACCAGAGACAACTGGGGGTTTGTTGCTGAGCAGGGTAAACGTGGTTAGCAACAGTAGTACGGTTAGTTTGTGTGGGTGGGTGTTGTGAGGGAGTACAGTGGTGGTGGATGTGACTATGGGCAGGTATGAGTGAGTCTTGCTGACACCTATCATTGTGGCAGACACAGTGGCGCAGTGGTAGGGTTGCTGCCTTTGGAGCAAAAGATCCCTGGTTTGGATACCACATTGTATGCCTAGTGATAGCCTTGGAAACAGTGCAAGGGACACTACAGAGAGGGGCAAAAGGCAGAGAATTTTGGTATGAATGATGCAGGACAGACGTGTTAAGGGGGAGCAGTGGTAAGAGGACTGCAACCTACAGGTTTTGTTGCCCTCTAGTGGCTTTACAGTACAGTCTGCAAATGGAAAAGCAGACAAAAATAAATAACACTTTAAACTGAAGAAATTCAGCACTGAGTATTAAAACAGACCAGATATCAGAGGCAATACTGAATTAGGAGGGAAAAAGGTTAAATAAGATGGCTGATGGTAGTGACATAGTCCAATCAGGAGGAATTTGGAAAGGCCTGGCAGGATGAGGAACCAAACAAGGAGCTCATGTTCCATGGACAGCCAATAAGAGCTGTGCCACGATAAAGGCAATCATCCTTAGAAAATTTACAGAGAAAGCCACACAGCCTTGAGTTCCCCAATACATGAGTGTGTAGGGATTTAGCTCACAGCATGACTGTGTAATCAAACCTGTGTAACTTTGCAATGCAAAAAGTAGTCATCAAACAGTTTTGTAGAACTCTGTGATAACCGTGTACTCACATTCTAAAAATATAAACAGACCAATACCATAGCAAATTGAGCAATGTCAATTAATGTTTTAAGCTGAATGTAAAAAAACTTTTCTGCATTTTTCCTACATTTTTCAGAAGAAGGCAATTTTATGATCATGCTAAGACAGTCCACTGCATTTAAGCTCCACAGGCATAGTTTCTAAGTGATTGAAAGCACTCAGCTGTGCTTCATGCCTCCTAGTACACCTAGGCATGTGTTATCTCTTACCTATTCAATTTATCTTCATGAGTGTGTGGGCAGGGCAATAGCTCATGCATGGCAAAACCACAAGTGAATTACAATGGTCCTGCTCCATCACAGATGAAGATAAAAGTCATATTGTTAGTCAGGCCATCACATGCCTAGTTTATACCACACATTTTCAAATGTAAAAGTTTTACATTTACTCTTTTAGAGCTGTAAAATATTTTTTTTTAATTCACTGCTCTAGAATACTACATACTGTAGCTCCACTGCAATCTCATCAAACACTGTGATCTCTAGTTGGTTAAGTACAACATTATGACATACTGTATCTAACCTATATTAGAAAATGGTCTAAGAAATGTCTACCACTAGCGCTATTAGAAAAGTAATTCATTCAAAATGAAGAGACACACTGCAAGCTGATAAAAAGTGGTCTCATAAGCAACAGCACTCTCTAGTGGCAATGCAACAAGTAAGCAATAATACCCAATAGGGTGGGCAGTATTGGCCAATACTGGACCACCAAGGGCATACTGAGGCCTGAACCAGCAGGCAGAGGGCCTTATAGCCCCTGAAATATCTGGTATTGCCCATACCGCCCACCCTGGACGGTATTATTGCACTTAGAAATGTTATTTTATTCACTTTTTTTAAATAATTATTTCATAAGGAAAAAGAGGGTAAAATATTAATAAAAATGAGCAGAAACAGCATCTTCTGTAAAATACTCCCTTTACTATTTCAACTGGTTGGATTGCTAGCTGCTGTTTCTGTTCTGAAAGGACTGGGACAGGGATAGGAATAGAAATAGGTTGGAAATAGTGGAGCACAGCATAACAAAAATGATTCAGGGGCAGCAGGACAGATCCTATGAAGAGCACCCAAGGCATTAAATATGTACTCACTGGAAAACAGAAGGGAGATGGGAGATATGATAGAGACCTATGTGTTCCTTAAAGGAATTAACAAGGTAATCTGCAGGCAATTATTTTCCTTGGATACCAACTTGAGGTCATGTGGCCATGAGTGGAAATTAACAGGAGGGAGGCTCAGGAGGGTTGTGATGAAGTACTTCTTTACAGAAAGGGTGGTAGAACCTTAGAACAGTCTGTTGGCTTAGGTGGTGGGTGCAAACACAGTCAGGATTCAAGAAGGCATGGGATAGAATGAAGGAAATAGTGGTCATCCGAGGAGACAAGACCAGGAAAGAGAATAGGGATAGGATGGGGAGGGTTAGTACCCTGGAGGAACAGTAAGTTCCAGTGAAAGTTCCAGGAATTACAGGGAATATGGGCAGAGTGGATGGAACTCTGATCTTTTTCTTCTGTCATGATCTATGTTTCTGAGTAAAACAGGAAACAATTGAGTGGGATTTATGAAAGCCAGAGTGAAAAAGGACAAGGAAGGAAGGGGAGACAAGCAAGAATGAGAGGTGAGAGAGACAGAACACATGTGTCTTGTACTTTGGCTAGTGTACGGAGAAGATAGATGGAATGATAGGTCCCTGTTGACGAGTCATCGCATTTGCAGAGGGGAGGACTTTAATTTTGTCTCAAGCCTGGGGAACCCATGCAAGACAAGAATAGAGAGTTAGTAAGGTGGTTAAAAGGTAATCAATAGCAAGGGCAGAGAACTTATGGAGTTTAAGGGACGACCCATTGGCCCATGTATGCTCTCTTGACCCCTTACAGGGGTCAAGAGAGGATACAGCAGGAAACGTTAAAGCAGGAAAGATGGAAGAGAAAGTGAAGTAGGGAGAGAGGGAGGGGGAGGGGGAGGTGGAAGAGATAGGGAAGGGTTGTGGACAGATAGACTGGTAAGTAAGGGAAGTTGGGGGAAGAGGAGGCAGAGGGGAGAGGAGACAAAAAACCCACAGGAGGTGAACAATTTGTGGAAATTAACCGGACTTCAGAAGGATCTGTTGAAGTGGGAGAACATGCAAGTCTGAGGACTGGGGTATTAGACTGAGTAGGTCAACCTGTAATGAAGAACCCTACAAAACGTGAGTGGCTAGTTTATTCTGGGGGTTAGCTGAGAACACATTTGCCCTGGTATCCCTTACAGCCCTGGTGCTAACATCACTGAGTTGTGTATACCTCAATAATTCTCTAGTGTTACCTTGTGGCCTTGTGGAATTAACAAGCCAGTGTCATGGGCTATGAACTAAACAATGAGATCTACAGTAATCCAGGGAAGGTAGGACTCATGTAAAGTAAACAAGACCTCCCAAATGGAATCTGTTTGTCCCAATAAGTCATGAATTTAAAGCAGATGCAGAAGAGAGTCTCATTAATGTCAGTGAACAATATGAGGAGGGGAGAACCAGTCAGTTTGGAGATCACTTAACTGAATAACCTCCACAAGATGTAATTCGGGGGAGGGGGCATTTTCGGCAATTAAAAGTGTTGAATGCAGTACACTGTATGATGGTCGCAGTAAGAGCTGTGTGAGTGCCAGCAACCAATATACGATGAATGGGAGAAGAGAGAACGCTGTTGATGAAGGAGTGATTGGATGAGTAGAGATTGAGATTTGTGGGCTCAGTGGTTATTTCAGAAAGGTTGAGGGATTAGATTTTCTGCCTTATTCCCTTAGAGGAGGGAGAAAGACAGTTATTCTTAAGGTTTCAAGAACCAGGAGCACCCAAAATTGGAGAGGTCTGAGAGGGGATAGAATTAGCAAAGGAGTTGGGCTTGACATGAGGAGAGCAGATGCAACAGTCACAATAGAAGAGGAAAGGAAAGAGAGTTTATACAAGATAATCCTTTAGGGAGGTAGGGATAGATGGCTAGAGTATGAAAACACAGTTAGCACTTAAATTGTCACATACCATCACACCACTCCTGTGCTTCCCATAGTCCTGGCTATGGACTACATAATATTGTATTTCAACATCCACATCACTGAGTTGAGTAGGAGCTGCAGGATTCCTAACCTACGTGAGTCTAACTTGGGAAATAAACTATGAGCACTTACATCACAACTGCCCAGCTACTTTGGGAGATGAGTGGTGGAAAAACAAGGGTAGGAGATGAGGCCAGAGTTAAACTGAACAACACCCACCAACAGAAGCAGAAAGATAATAATGATGAACTAAAGTGAATGGGGTCCCTGTGATGAAGGGGAGGGTGTGTTGAGCAAGTAGCAATGGGGGAAGGGATAGTTGGAGAGACAGCTCTAAAGAAACTCAAGTTTAAGAGCCTGAGAAGGGAAGAAGCTGAAGTTGACAGGACAGGAGTGGAAGTAGACAGAGAAGAGCATGGGTTTAAAAGGAGAGGGGAGCTGTGGAGATGGCACAAATAATATAGTCAATCAGCTTGCTTTCATTATAATTCCTGTGTTCATATAATGGACAGTAATTTCACTCTTACTGTAGTTTTATGAACAGGCCTTCATGTCACATCCTATTACTAGCCTCAAACTGTTTCTGCTCCAATCTATTCAATACTCTAGTTGGCTGCAGCTCCTTGGGGGCGTCCTTCACATCACCACAGATGCAGTAAGTGTTTCTATCCTACAGTGTTCAGTGATGTGATTAATTGAATATAAATAATATGAATGACAGCAAGGTAGCAATGGATTGATTCCTGCTGAGTCTGGTGGAAAATAAATGGTATTTGCATTTTTATTTATAAATGAAAAAGTTTCTGAAGCTTAATTTATAAATGAAATAGATTCTCAAGCTTTGGGTAAATTACATTTACATACTGCGTGTATTATTTTCTGTGTTATGAATTCATATCTTTTTATACCATATATGGAGAAATGTTGCATATCAAGATAGTTATCAATAAAACATCAAATGCTTATTTATTTTTTTATTTGTCATCTCGAAGTTGCACCTTTGAGCTAAAAGCTATCTACAATGGTTCCACGTCAGGTAAGGTTCAAATAATTGGTACATATGAATAAAAAACATAAGCTATAGACATAGTCAATTGGAATATACGAATAAAAAACACAAGGGTCTGAATATTCAAAAGGGTTGCGCATGGCGCAATAAAGGGATACTCCTCGCCTGTCGCCCAGCGTGATATTCAAGGGCAAAATTGCAATCTTGCGCAACTCCTGATGCACCATGGGCACATCAGTAATGCTGTGGTGCAAGTGCGGGGGGCATGCCCATGCATATGCAGCACATTCCAATATTCAGCCCTGGATGTGCGGCGCATATGCCAGCAGAACTCCGCCTTGCGCCGCTCAGGGGGGTGCAAAGATGTGCCTGGTAAAACCAGGAACAAATCCTGGCCACCCACAGGCAAGCTGCAGTATTGCAGGGTGCAACACAGCAGCCGCCAGCTGTGGGTGGCCACTTGCCCACCAGAACATTGTCTACATACCCCTACCCTGGGAGCATCATGCCCAGTCCCGTGCAGCTATTCACATTTTGGGCCTGTGGTACAGCATGGTTCAGACATCCAGGCATACAGACTGTACTGTGGCGCTGTCATTTGGTGGGTAGCTGGGTGGCATGCGGTGGGTGCTGCCACCCGCTGATGATGGGGTGATGGGTGGGGGGACCCCAGTGGGTGGGTGGGGAGGGGGTACCACTGGACCACCAGGGTATCTTGTGATGGTTCTGCCCATGATCGGGTGATGGGGGACATTCCACTGGACCACCAGGGCTTTTGTTTACTTATGCCCGCGATCAGGTGAAGGGGGTGATCCACAGGTCCACCAGGGCCTTTTTAATTCATATGCCCATGATCGGGCAAGGGGGGAGATCCACAGGTCCATCATCTCCTGGGACTACTTCTCTGGCTCCACATTTGGGCCTGCAGCTACCCCCACAGCAGGGTGGAGGGGAGCTCTCTCTCCTAGGTCAATCACCAGATCAGGATCCAGTAATGTCATGTGCCCTCAGTGCCTATTGAGTCCTCTCTGGAGATGGACATCATGCCGCCATGACTAGCGCCCGTACTTTTTCTGCTTTTCTCCCCATCGGCTGAGGTGTGCAATGACGCCTAAGGCCCCGAGCATACACGCGTCCACACACACTCCAAGCCAAGCATCTGCCCCACCAAGTTCCCTCCATGTCCCTGCCAGTGCTCTACAGTCACCCTCAGCTGCTGCCAGAGGCAGCTAGAGCACCAATGGCAACCTGCCCCCCCCCCAGAGAAGGAGAGCAGTCCTATGGGTGCTCCATTCTTCTCCTCTCCTGCCAACCCAGACTTATTTCCGAACCCAGGTCACCGGCATAGCGCGAGGTGTGGCGTCCAGTGCCTCAATGCTCAGCACCACCGAGCCAGCTGCCAGGGACATTTTTAATTCATATGCCCATGATTGGGCGAAGGGGGGTTCACAGGTCCACCAGGGACCTTCTTAAGTCATATGCCCATGATCGGGTGAAGGAGATTGGAATCCACTGGACCACCAGGGTTGTCAGTTCTATTGATGCCTACGATCGGGTGCTGGAGGGCATTCCCCTGAACCACCAGGACTTACATATTACTGACGCCCATGATCAGGCACTGGAGGGCATTCCTCTGGACCTCCAGGGATTCTGTTTACTAATGACCATGATTGGGCGAATGGGAGCAGAGACCACCAAGGGTCAGCAGGGTGTTGGTCCCTGATGTCTGCAGCCTGGCAGGGCACCAGGCGCAAGTCACGGGGGATCGGTGCACCACATGCAAATGGGGCCATAATGACATGCTAATGGCCCCATTTGCGCCTTGCATGCATAACAGAAACATAGAAACATAGAATTTGATGGCAGATAAGGACCACTTGGCCCACCTGCAGTAGTCTGCCCTTTTCCCTACCTAACAGATAAGCTGCAGATCCCAGTTAACCAACAGCCTACTTCCTCCCACCCCCCACTAGAATTGCCTTATGTCTATCCCATGCATTCTTGAATTCCCCCACTGTTTTTGACTATATGACCTCCTCAGGAAGGCTGTTCCATGCATCTACAACCCCTTCTGTGAAGAAATACTTCCTCACATTACCTCTGAGCCATCCCACCTCTATCTTCAAATGTGACCCCTTGTTCTTACACATCTCCTTTTCTGAAAGATGCTACCCTCTTAGACTTTGTTGATTCCCTTGAGTTATTTGAAAGTTTCTATCATGTCCCTCCCCCCCTCCTTTCCTTGAGGCTATACTGTACATCTTAAGCTCCTTAAGTCTTTCTTCATATGTATTCTGGTGCAGACCCAGCACCATTTTGGTTGCCCTCCTCTGGACAGCCTCCACCCTGTCTCTGTCTTTGCGGAGATGAGGTCTCCAGAACTGTACACAGTAGTCCAGATGTGGTCTTACCAACTGTCTGTACAGAGGGCCAACAACTTCCTGTTTTCTGCTGGGGATGCCTCTCCCTGTGCATCCCAGTATCTCCCCGGCCCTCCTTACTGCCTTCTAACATTGCTGGCCCATGTTTAGGTCATCTGATATTGAGCTATCTAACTTTGGGAGTTACCCCTAGGTCCCTTTCCATTTTTGTTGTTGTCAGTATCTCACCCCCCATTGTGTACTCTTTCCCTGGTTTTTTGTTTCCCAGGTGGCCTCATTTGCATGTCCAGTGCTGAATATCATGGTTGATGTGCCCAGCACTACTGCACTTGAGCTGGCGCATCCCCCTGCTCCTGTTCTGCCACATGAGCTGGCGTAGTGCCACTGCGCCGTGTGCAGTGCATGCGCCCTCAGTGCCATATTCAACGGTGCTGAGCCATGGTGCAGCACCGTTGAATATCACCTGGTCCATGCCCTGGTGCAGCCCAGTTGCCCTGTGCCCAAGCTTGCACCCCTGCCCAGTGCAGTCTGAATATCCAGACTAAGGTATAGACATAGTCAAGTACAACACATACTTTACAATCACTGGTGAAATCTTAGGGTCACAAAGAGGAAAAAGTTATACAAAATGAAACTATTATAAACAAGAAGCAAATGTATTAGTTCATACAATGAAGTACAGACAGTATTTATGACAGTTCTGATAAGCTATGAGTGCAGGGATCACAAGACTAGGGCGGTGAGGTGGAGAGGGTAGATAATGGAACAGTCAGGGCTGACTATGACAAGGAGCAAAGGGGGAGATGGCTGGGGGTAGGAGTAGAAAAACATGGCTCAGACAGTGTCAGTGATTATTGAGGAGGGTGAGCAAGGGGTGTTGGAAGGGGATGTGAGCGAGGAATCAATTACAGGGGGTATAATGTGTAGTGACAGAGGGGGTGAGGGTTTGGAAGAGAGGGAAACATGATGGGGGTAAGAGGATATGGGGGGAATGACTAAAGAAAATGAGGAAAGGTGAATGGGTGGGCAGGGTGGCCAGTGAGTGGAGAGGTAGAAGGTGGGGTGGTGGGAGGTTATCTTAGTTCTAAACTGCAGCAGTGACTACTATATGATAGGCTAAAATAACTGCTTACTCTCTGTGTCATAATGAACCTTTAGTTAAATTGCAGTTAATAAACCTTTCTCTAAGAATTTTACTAAAAAACATCAGACTAAGTTCCCAAAATTCTATTGGAGAAGTTTAGGAAATCTTTGTCAGATTACTTATTGCTGTATTTATCAAAAATATGTTTCAACTGGGATAGCTTGTTGAGATACAGCATCTCTTCTTCATGGAGGTCCCAGAGAAACAGGAGAAGCCAAAGTTAGATAGCTCAATTACTGTATTTTAAAAGAACATGTTAGGCTACTTACAGGTGCTGAGCAAGGTGGATCACTCAAACCCACTGGTGACCTAGGTTTATGCTCTGAGTTAGGCACATCAGTAGTGGAGACCAGAACTGCTGACACCTGTCATTTGAATACACACATCCTGTGATAGGATGGCTACACTGCATCACCCTGAAGTGATTCCTGCGGGCAGGGTCTTTGGCAGTGTCAAAGGCCATGTGTTGAAGGGCAGTGCCCCAGGACATTATGCCATGTACAGTGGTGATCATACAAAAGTTTATCAGTACTGAGGTATACCTCGAGGTATCTCAAGGTACCACTGAGGCACTCACGTTCAAGTTGCATTGACTGTAATGTGATCCTGCCTCAGTGCTGATAAACTTTTGTACAATCACCACTGTATGTGATGGGAAGATGGGGGGAAGAACAGGAAAAGGGGCCAAACTGGCACACCAAAACACAGCCTCCTGAGCTCATCTGACACCATCAGCCATCAAGTATACTGTCCGTACTTTCTTCAGCTATCACTCATGCAAGATTCTTGCCAACTTCTCCCTAAGATCCACCAAGGAGCTCCCCAGCCACCCAGCAGGGATACATTGGCATCTTTTGTGCCACTGTAGCAATGGGGATTCTGAAAAAGTCTGGAGACAGATGTTTGGTAGTGACAAGAGTGCTTGGTGTATAGCAGGATGAATCCCATAGGAGTTCTGAAGGTGTGTTGAGCAGTTGGGTGAATAAAGGCATGATAAAGAAATAATACAAGAAAATTACATATGGTACTGAATAAGTTAATTGCTATATACTATATATTTTTACAATAAAGGAAAACAAACTAAGTGAAGCTTTTACATCAGAAAACACAGGCACGAATTAGTTGTATATAATGGGTTTTGTTATTTGAAGGATGAAGTTAGATTTGGAGCATGGCAAGGCGTACATCTAAGAAAAAGAATGACTATGTAGAAACATAGAAATGAAGAATCTGTTGACAGAAAAGGACTGCTTGGCCCACCCTATCTGCCCAGATGGTCTTTGGTGACCCTACCTCCTCCCTGCCTATTTCCTAATATTCTCCTATGTTTGTCTCATGCATGCATGAATCCCCCCCCACACTGTTTTCACCTCCATCACTTCCTCTGGCAGTCTATTCCAGGCATGAAACACTCTTGCAGTGAAGTAATACTTCCTCAACTCCCTCCTAAACACCCTCCCCTAGCTTTATTGCATGGTCTTTGACTCTGGTGCTCTTCCTCATTTCAAGAGACTGCCTTCCTGCACTCCATTCATACTTGTTAGGTACTTGTAGGTCTCTATAATGTCCTCTTTTGCTCTCCTGTTTTCAAAGGTGTACATGCTGAGATCCCTCAGACTCTCCTCGAACAGCTTTTGGTGCAACCCCTGTGCCATTTTAGTCCCATCTCTGGACTGCATCCAACCCTGTCTGTGTCTTTTCTGAGGTGTAGTCTCCAGAACTGGACAAAATAGTCCAGGTGGGGTTTCACCAGCAAGCTCTATAGTGGCATCACCTCTTCCCTCCTCCTGCTAGAGATGCTTGTCCCTATGGATCCCAGCATCTCACTGGCCCTACCCACTGCTTTGTCACACTGCTCTGCCACTTTGAGGTCATCAGATATGATAACCCTAAGGTCCCTTTCCTGCTTAGTGACTGAGTATCTCTGCAGCACCCTGTACTCCGGTCTTGAGTTCTTATGCCCTAGAAGCATAAGATTGCACTTTTTTTGAAATTGAACCCCAACTGCCATGCTCAGGACCACTGCTTGAATTTTCCAAGATCTGTATGTGTTCTTTCCACCCTTTCCATATTGTCCACTGTATTACAGATTTTGCTATCATATGCAAAAAGGCATACCTTCCCTTCCAGTTCATCCATAAAGTCACAGAAAGACACTAAAGAACAATTGCAGTACAGAGCCCTGCGGCAGCTAGTTGATCACACTCTTATCAACAGAGTGATTGCCATTAACCATCACCCTCTGTTGCCTCTTAACCGGTTTTTAACCCAATTCACCTCTTTGAATCCCACCCCTGGGCTGCTCAATTTCTTAATCAGTCTCCTGTGTGACACAATGTTGATGGCCTTGCTAAAATCCAGATACGCCATATCCACTGATCTCCCCAATCTATTTCCCCGGTCAAGAAGTCAAAGAACTCAATCAGATTCAAATGGCATGACCCTCCCCCCCCTTTTCCCTACTGTTGCTCATATGTACAGGGATCAGGTCTGCTCTTCTCCAGTCTTTCAGAACCACAGCCAATTCTAGTGAGCTATTGAATAAGGCAATCAGTGGTCTGAGTTCTTTTAGTACCCTTGGGTGTGTCCCATCCAATCCCATAGCCTTGTCCACTTTCAGTACTTCAGGTCCCTACAGGACTCTTTCCTCTGAAAATAGACTTGAGACTGCCTCCCCTTCACCTATGTTCCTGCTAATCACTGGTGGTCTGTCCCTTCCCTCTCTCAACTGGATGACTGAGCAGAATAGCAGGTTCAGGATGTCTGCTTTTCTTGGTCCTCTTCTGTGCAGTCTCCCTCTGTCACCCTTCTTATACTCACTATCCCTCCTCTTGATTTCCTCTTCTCTCTTATGCTCCTTTAGAAAGTCTTATCCCCATGTGTTACCCCTTTGGCTACCCTTTCCTCTGTCTGCCTCTTTGCTTACCTCACTTCCTTACCTGCTTTCTTATTTTACCTGGTACACTTCCTTGTCTTCCTCCCTCTGCATTTCCTTATACCTCCTGAATATCTTTTTTCCTTCACCACCATGGCTACTTCCCTAGAATGCCATAATGATATCTTCTTCCTATTGCTTTTACTCATTTCCTTTTTGCAGAGGCTAGTTGTTTACATTATGCCCTCCCTTATTTCTCCACTGCTCCTCTAATCCTACTTGCCATTATCAACCTACAAGGTAGTTTCTGAGGCAGACTCCCATTTCCTTAAAATTCTCCCTCCTAAAGTCAAGGACCCTTGTCCTTGTGTGGTTTGCCTCTGCTCCCATCTTAATCTTAAATCACACTGTATGGTGATCACTGGTACCTAGGAGACCGCCCACTGTCATGGCTGTAATTCTGTTCCTGTTTGTAACCACAAGGACTAGTACTGCTCTGATTCTAGTAAGTTTATTGACTAGCTGCCTGAAAAAAGACCATTTAAGGGAGTCAAGAATGGCCCTGCTCCTTGTTGAAGCTGCAGCTGGAATGCTCCAATCCACATCCGGTGATTAAAGTCACCTATTAGCAGCACCTCCCTCCTATTGGCTGACCTGATGATCCCCCACCCAAGTGCTTATTCAACGGCTCTCCCTGTACTGGAGGTCTGTATATCAGCCCTGTACAGATGGTGGCCCACCAGTGCCTGTCCCCATGATGACCTACAGCACCTCTGGTCCTTACATTTCCTCTGGGTGCCACTACACTTCCATAGCCTTGATTCCTTCCCTCAAATATAGTACAACCTCCTTCCTTCCTTCCTTCCTTCCTTCCTTCCTTCCTTCCTTCCTTCCTTCCTTCCTTCCTTCCTTCCTTCCTTCCCTGTCTCTCCTGACCAGAGAGTAGCCTGGTATAGCCAAATTCCAGTTATGGCTGTCAGTGTACCATGACTTAGTTATGGCCACTAAATCCATAGAAACATAGGAACTTAGAAGTTGAAGGTAAATAAGGACCACAAGGCCCATCCAGTCTGCCCATTTTTTCTACCTTATGAATGTGCCATAGGCCTTTACTCTGTCAATGGCCTTTCTATTCATACTCATCTGTATTGCTCCCTTATGCCAATCCCATGCCTGTTTGAAGCCCTGCACTGTATTCATATCCACCACTTCCTGAGGTAGGCCATTCCATGCATCCACCACCCTTTCTGTGAAAAAGAACTTCCTCACATTATCCCTTAATCGGCCTCCCTCTAACCTCATGCTGTGTTCTCTTGTCCTGCTATATTTCTTATAATGAAACATGTTAGACTCTTTCACCTTGTTAATGCTCTTAAGATGTTTGACTGTTTGATCATAACACCTCTCTCCCTCCTTTGCTCTAGGGTATACATATTGAGCTCCGTTAATCTGTCCTCAAATGTTTTCTGATGCAGTCCCTGCACCATTTTGGTTGCCTTCTCTGAATTGCCTCCATTTTGTTAATGTCTTTGTGCAGGTGCAGCCTCCAGTACTGCACGCAACACTCCAGATGGGGCCTAACCAGTGTCTTGTAAAGAGGGATTATTACCTCCCTCTTATAACTTGGGATACCCCTACTAATACACCCAAACATCCCTCTAGCCTTGCCTACTGCTTCAGTAGTCTGCTTGGATGATTTCAGGTCATCTGTGATGATGATGCCTAAGTCTCTTTCTTCCTTTGTTATTGCCAGCAACTTCCCTGCCAACCTATAGGTAGCTTTAGGGGTTCTCTTCCCTATATGCATGATCTTGCACTTCCTTACGTTAAACCCCAGTTAACACTCTTCAACCATTTTTCCAGTTTATCCAGATCTCTCCTCATTCTTCCCACCCCATCTGGATCATCTAATCTGTTGCAGATCTTGGTGCCATCTGCCAACAGACAAACCTTACCCTCCAGTCCATCTGCAATGTCTCTGATGAAGATATTGAAGAGGACTGGACCCAGGACTGGTCCCTGAGGTACTCCACATGTGATTTGCATCTCTTCTGACTGTATATTGTTTACCACCACTCTCTGTTTTCTGCCCACCAACCAGTTTGCCACACAGTTGATCAACCTCTGACTCACCCCAAGCCTACCCCGGTTATTAGTCAATCTTCTCTGTGGAACAGTATCGAAAGATTTGCTGAAGTCAAAGTAGGTGACATCAACTGCACACCCCTTGGTCCACCACTCTGGTTACCGAGTCAAAGAAATCTATGAGATTAGTTTGACAGGAACTTCCTGTTGTAAACCCATGGATCCTGTGCTCCTATGGATTCCAGGTGTTGCACTATCCTTTCCTTAAGGAGTGTCTCCATAATCTTGCCTACTACTGTGGTAAGAGTGACTGGTCTGTAGTTCCCTACCTCCTCCCTGCTGCCACTCTTGTGGAGTGGGATCACATGAGCCCTTCTCCAGTCTTCTGGGACCTCTCCTGTGCTCAGAGACTCACAAAAAATTTTGATAAGGGCTCTGCTAGTTCCACCCTTAACTCCTTTAGTACCCTGGAATGTATGCCATCAGGTCCTATTGCCTTGTCCACCCTGAGCTTAGCGAGCTCTTGTAGGACCCTTTCTTTTGTGAAGGGACTTGTGCACACCTCCCTTCCCCATGTGTCCATGGTCCTGAGCTATGGGCCCTGCCCTGCCTTCTTCTCAGTAAATACTGAGGAGAAGTATCTATTTAGGATAGATGCTTTTCCTGGGTCCTCCTCCACACACTTCCCCTTACCCCCTTTGATCTTAGCAATACCCCTTCTGGACTTTCACCTTTCACTAATGTATCTATAGAAAGTCTTGTCCCCTTCTTTTACTGTTCATACTAGTGTTTCTTCAGTTTGGACCTTTGCCTGCCTTACTGCCTTCCCTGATTCCCTTAGGGAAGTTTGGTATACCTCCCTATCTTCATCTTGCTACATTCCCTAATATTTCCTGAAGGTCAGCCTTTTGGCTCTGATCTTTTCTGCTACTGTTTTTGAGAACCAGAATGGTTTTCTCCTTCCTTTGCTCTTGCTTTTCTCCCTAACACATTGGAATGTTGCTTCAAGTATTGCATCCTTAATGCTTGCCCACTTTGCCTGTACCTCCTCACCTGTATTTCTTCTTGCAAGGGCTAGCTTAACTCTGTTGGCCATCTTATCAAAGTCAGCTCCTCTGAAATCTCATATTCTTGCCTTGGAATGGGATGATTTAGGTCTAGTGGCTAAATTGAACCATACCATGTGATGGCAACTGACCCCCAGGTGACCTTCTACCTGGAGATCTGTGATCCTTTCCCCATTAGTCAGTACTAGATCCAGGTTAGCCCTGTCTCTTGTGAGTTGTTGTATTAGTTGTTTGAGCCCCCCCCCTTGCAGGAAATCCACTATGTGTCTAGTTCTGGTAGATGTTCCTGCTGGTATTGACCAATCTGTATCTGGCATGTTGAAGTCTCCCATTATCAAAACCTCCCCTTTAGCTGCCCTTGAATGAATCATTGTGGACCAACGTGTCAAATATCTGGACAAGCACATGCTCCTATGTACAGAGCAACATGGCTTTAGGGCTGGGCATAGCACCACTACAGCTGTCCTAGAATACACAAGCTTCATCCACAAATCCCTCGATCTTGGCCAGCTCATCAGGCTATCTATATTGACCTAACAACGGCCTTTGACATGGTCAACCATGCCCTCCTGGTTGACCAAGTCACTGCCATAGACCTTGCCCCTAAGGTGGCTGCATGGTTCCGCAGCTACCTACACTGCTGTTCACAGCAAGTCAGGATAGATATCATTCTCTCTGACACCAAGCCTGTTTGCTAAAGTGTTCCACAGGGGTCAATACTGGGCCCCCTCATTTTTAGACTATTTCTGAATTGCCTCCCCCTAGCCAGTCAGTGCCATATCCTCCTCCACGTGGATGATGCGGTTATCTTTTCTAGTGGGTCTGACCCCATTGCTCTTGAGCAACAGCTACAGCGTAACTTCACCAGCGTAGTGTCGTGGTTCAAAAATTATAAATTGATAATGAACTACAAAAAATAAAAACCATGATGTTCACCAGCCTTCTGAACAAACACAAAAACTACCCGTTATCAATATGTGATGGGGTGGTGTTCCTCTTGAACGTGTTCATCACTTCAAATATCTCAGAATCACTCTTGACAGCTCGTGCTCCTACACCCTCCATATAGACATCGCAGCTAAAGCAATCAACAGATGCACAGGGCTACTTTATCACCATAGGCAGAGCCTGACCCCTGAAGCCCTCAGCATAGCGGTCCACAGTTCTGTGGGTTTCCTAGTGGACTACGGACTGCTGATATATGGCTCTGCCCCAGATACTACCCTCTAATGTATAAAAACTGCCCTTAACAATGCCTGCAGGCTCACCTTAGGGGCACACCGACTAACCCACACCTGCGATATCTCTATGCAAAGGCTCACTAGCTAACGCTCTTTGGTCACTTAAAATATCAATCCTGCTTCCTGGTCAAAAAGATCTGCCTTGGTCAGCTCCCAACTGGGGTCCAACAACTCCTAGTTCCCAGCATAAATCCCAGGTCCACCCAAAATTTGTAACTATACTCCTTCCTGACTCCAAAATGTTGGACATCTCAAGGACAAAGGTCCTTTGCCTATCGGGCCCCATTGTGGTTCAGCTCCCTCCATGAGAACATTGTTAGCCTGCCCACTCTGTGGACCTTCCAAAAGAACCTAAAGAACCATTTAATACAGGAATCTCAATGTATCTGCCATTGCTAGCACCTAGCAAAGGCATCTCCTACCATCTGCCTTTCTGCTAAACAGATCTCTTTCTCTCTCTCTCTCTCGTACACCCTGCACTTGGGGCTTACCCCTCCCCACCCTACCTCTCCAGCACTTCTATGCTCTAACACCCTCATGTTGCAGACAACTAACAGGCTCCCTGTTGGGCACAGTTATTTAGTCTGTTCCTGTATGTATCTGACTGTGTTTGCTTATTCCAGTTTTAGTTTTTGCTGTATTGTTTTGTATTCCTTTGTTTAAAGACCAAATGTACCTAAATGTTCTCATTCTAATCCTATTGCCTTGTTTGTCTCAATCCTCTCTATGATCACCTACTTGTTCTAAATGTACTAACATGGAACCTATGTAAAGAGCTCTGAGCTCAAATGGTTAATCTGAGAACTGAAATAAATAAATAAACCATTTTCATATACCTTCTAATAGTAATGTGTTTATTTTTTCCCCCTGGTCTGGAGGACAACCCCAGTTCATATGGCTGTCCCATTTCCTGTTTCCAGGGTGAACGATAGTTCTTCTGGCTCCTTATGTGTATTCTTAATTACTGCAGCTTTCACATTTTCATTGACATAAGGGCCACTCCCCCTTCTTATACCTCGGTCTCTTCTCAACAGTACATAGCCAGGTACTGAAGTCTCCCAAGTGTGGTTACTGGTGAACCATGTCTCGCTAATGGCTACTATGTCCAGTTTAGCCTCTGTCATTGTTACCTCCAGGTCTGGGATCTTGTTTCCCAGACTGTGGGCATTTATGTACATGATTTTCCACTGGCAAGATTTCAGTGTGTTAGTTGTTGGGCGAGGTCTGGCATTTTCCCTGCTCATCATATGAGGAGCCAGACCTTTTTCCTTACCTGGTAATGCAAATGAACTACAAACGTGCTGAACTCCTGTTTGATCACTAGCTGAGTGGGGAGGGGTGTTCTTCCCATTTGATTTATTGGGTGCTGCACCCCTCTCCCCATTTGCTAGTTTAAATATTCTGCAAAGACATCAAACTTCTGCCCCAATGCACTACCTCCTTAGTCAGATGTAGTCCATCAAATTTAAAGAACTTTCACTCCCAAAACTGTTGCCAGTTACCTGCAAATTTATGTCCCTCTTCCTGGCACCAGCCCTTGAGCCACATGTTTAGCTCCCCTATCTCCTCTTCTCTGACCTTCCATCCATCTGCCCACCCCCAGACCTGCAAGATCTCAGAGAAGGAGATACTGGGCAAAATGGATGACTGTTTGTCTCCCACCTTGGTCTCCACACTTGACTGGCTGGCAGATCATTAGTCCCTATGGGTACCAGGACATCGATGTTTTCTCCTGTGTTCTGCACAATTTTAGCAATACAATAAGTCTATCTCTCCATGCAGATGTACCTGGGAGACATCTGACTATTACCCCCAGCAGGATGTAGGTATCAACACCCCAAATCATGGAGTCTCCTATGATCAGAGGTGTTTTGCATTTCCTTTTTGCTTTTTTTGTTTTGGTCCCTGTTTTGGGTGAGTTTTGTAGCACTAGCTCCTGTGCTGCAGTGTTCTGCTCTGCAGTGCCCTCCACCCTTTGTTTGATTTCAGAGATAGAGGCAGATACCTGTTGCAGTTTTTATATGGTTTGTGGAGGTGATACATTGGTGAGCATTAAGTGATGGTGCACCTAATTTACCCCTCCTAACCACCTGCCAACCTCCTGGACCAACTACTCTCTGCGGTCGAGGTGCTTCAGTTGGATGTTGGCAGTAGTGCAGACACAGACTTGGACTGGTAGAGATAGTTTTAACTTTTATTGCTGAGAAGTTTCTAGGGGCAGGAGGTAAGGATTGTGTTGCTGGTAAACCTTTAAACTCCTTTTGAGTCTGTTGCTTTTAGGGCAGTAGTGCTGACTTGTTTAATAAAGTGTGTTTTATGTGTGTGGGATCTCTAGTGGGAGCTGGAGATTCATTTAATTTTTCAACAGACATTGTAGCTTTCCCGAAAGTTCTTCCTTCTAGCCTCAACTAGGATCAATTTACAGCTCATTGTGGTTTAAATACCAGGGGCTGCTCTCACACAGCAGTAGTGCAGAAACAGACTTGGTCTGGTAGAGATAGTTTGAACTTCTGTTGCTGAGAAGCTTCTAGGGGCAGGAGGTAAGGATTTAGTTGCTGGTAAACCTTTAAACTCCTTTTGAGTCTGTTGCCTTTAGGGCAGTAGGGCTTCCCTAGCTGCAAAGTTTAGTGCCTAGTGGGGGAAGGGTGCTTATGGTCTGGCCAGGGGCCTCAGCTAACTGATTGTTTCTGGAAGGCACAGGCTAGTCCAACCCCACTAGGTCCATTATTTCCTTTATACCAGGGTAATGACATCACTTCCCCAGAAGGGCAATCGACATGCACCTGTCATAGCAGAAGCAGACATCCAGAAAAGGAACAGCAGAGAGTGAAGAGATGACTGCTATCTCAGTAGAAGGGAAGTAACTAAAAACAAGGAGCTTTCATTGTTACCTTTTGCATTGGTATTTGCATTGTGGAAAGGAGGGGTAGGAGTTGGAATTAAGCTGTGTAATAGTTGCTTAAAGTCTCTCTTTGGGTGTGCACAGGAGGGATAGGAATGTAAAAAGCAGTTGCTCAATCAATCTAGAAGTGTACGACAAAGAGAATAAGGGAAATTCAGAAAAGGAGGAGAATGTTTTGCACTGATAGAGGGGGGAGAGGGGAGACTTGGGGGAGTGTTTGATATTCTTCATCTGGAAGGGTGGGGGGGGTCACTGGTGGGCAACAAGAGCAATGGGTAGGGTGGTAGGCTGCAACAACTGCAGTGCACCAATCTTTCCAAAAATTGCCTGAAAGATGGGGGGATGTTTAGTGTGTAACCACATAGGACAACTTAGAAAGGAGATCGAAGGTGTACAGGAGGAACTAAGACAGGCAAGGCAGACTCTAGGAGGTTATAGCCCAATACTGGAGGGAGGGAGGAGGGGAAATGAGGGAGGGTAATTTGAGCCAACAGTGGTGAAGAGAGGGTCAGAAGAAAGGAAGCAGAGACAGAGGAGCCCAGGCCAAGAAGAATGGAGTCTGGGGAAACCAGGGCAGGGGACAAAAGACGAACAGAAGAAGGAGATAGGGATTTGTGAGGGGAGAGGTGGCAACAGTCATGGAGTGGAAAGGAGGGAACAGGTTACTATGAGGAGAGAGAAAGCGGTCAGTTGGGAAGGGTCTTCAGAAAACTGTTGTGCAGTACTTGAGGGGAAGGAGGAGGAGGGAGGTGATGAAATTGGAGGAGTAACTGGGAAATGTCTGGAGCAAACTGGAGTGGGGGAAGTTCTGCTGTGGGAATTACAACAGGTGCAGAAGGGGGAACTACTGTGCTGGAGGAAGAAGAAGAGGAGCCAGGACTGAGAGATGGAGGAGAATGGTAGCAAACAGGAAGTAAGATGGGTGGAACCTTAGTGCTGGGAGACTCAATACTAAGAGGAGTCAGGTGGGGTAGCAAAGGCGAGAGGCATAGTCACATTTGGGTGGTGACCATGCCAGGAATGACAGTGGAAAGGGTGGGAAAATCTGTTCTTAAATATGCTAGAAGGGGTAGGGACAAGCATCTTTTTATTATACATCTGAGGATGAACGACCTGACTGACGAGACAGCAGATATAGTCCAGAGGAGGTTTGAGGAACTTGGACAATCATGTGATAGGGCAGGAAGATCAGTAACATTTTCAGAGATACTCCCAGTGCCCAAGGCAAGCACAACAAGAAAGCTGAGAATAGAGGAATTTATTGGATGGCTAAGAACCTGGTGTCATGCTAAAGGGTATGGGCTGATGGTGGAGGTGGGGAGGGACCTTGGAGGACAGTAGTCTGTATGCCAAAGACAGACTACACTTGAGCGAGGAGGGAAAGAAAGTATTGAAAGAGAGGATAGCAGAGTACATAGAGGAAGTTGGGAATTTAAACTAGGAGCGGTGGGGGGGCAAGTGGACAAGAGACATGCAGAGACCACTAGTTGGGATGCCACAGGAGCTTATCCCCCCATAACAGTGACAAAAGACAAAGGGCAAGTACTATTGGTGATGCTAGTAAAGGAGGGTAGGATAGGATAGGAGGGGGGAGGGGTGTACCGGGTTATAATGTCATACGCTTAATAGCATACGACATTATAGCTATCCCGGAATAGCGCTATCTAGGACAGTGAATGGTGCAATACCGCGTATACTGCTGTACGTGGTATTGCACAATCCACACACTCTCAGGCAGAGGATAAGACCTCTGCTGGGAGTGAGTTCTGCCGAGCAGCTGCCATGGCTCACTGGACAGAGCCACAGCAGCAGGAACCCAGGCACTGCGTCTGGGACCAGGTTTGATTCCCGGTCCCAGAAATGTTATTTTTGTCATTACTTTGAGTGCTCCCCGAGTTGGACCTCCCCAGAGTTGAGAATCTTTAGTGGGGGGAGTCCGGGGACACAGCCCCCCACAATGGGGGTGTGCGGGCAGAGTCCCCCCACAGAAAAAAGAGTTATGCCACATGGCATAAATATCTCTGTATTGGCAGTGCAATTTAGCCATGAGGCATAGTGTCTTGAGACATTATGATCCCATGCCAGAACAGGTGGAAGGTGGTCACCCTTAATGCTAGGAGCCTTGGAAGGAAAACTACAGACCTACAGGCACTCATGGCAGAGGGAGAGGTGGACATTGCAGCCATCACAGAAACATGGGCCACCCAATACAATGACTGGGACCTGTCTGTACCATGGTACAGGTTGTTTTGTAGTGATAGGGTGATTGGGAAAAGAGCAGGGTGGCACTATATGAGGGGGAAGGACTGAAATGTTTAAGGGAAGAAGGGAAGGAGGGTAGCACAGAGTCATTTTGGATGCAATTCCTGGATTCCAAGAATAGGACTCTCAGAGTGGGAGTCTTGTACAGGCCACCATCTCAGGCAGAGGAGTTAGACAGGGAACTAGCAGTACAGATAAGAAGGACCTGTGTGAGGGGTAGTGTGGTGATTGTGGGGGACTTCAGCATGCCAGTAGTGGAATGGAATACCCCAACAACCAGCAATAGAAGGGAGCTATTACTGTTGGATGCCTTCCAGGACAGCTTCCTGATGCAAATGGTCAGTGAAACAACTAGGTAAGGGAATACCCTTGACCTTGTGCTGCCAAATGGGGAGTTTGTGAGGGAACTTAGGGTAGAAGAACCACTGTCAGGGAGTGACCACCACTCAGTATGGCTCACATTGGATATGGGCAAGGAAGGAGTGAAATCTGGCACAAGGGTGCTGGACTTCAGGAGGGCTAACTTTGAGAAGATGGGGGAAGTGGTGAAAGGGTACCTGGTCAAAATTCAGCCTAGGATGGACACTAACCATAGGTAGGAGCTCAAAAAGCTGGAGATAGAAGAGGCAACCAGAACCTGCAGCAAGGCCCAGAGCAAGAAGGCTAGGGCTAAGAAACTGAGCTTGGTGAGCAAGGAGGTCATGGAAAAGGTAAGGAAGAAAAGAGCTACCTTTAGGAGGTACAAGAAAACAGGGAGGGGGAAGATAGGGAGGAGTGCCTGAATGAATCTAAGGAGGTGAGATCGGCAATAAGAGGAGCCAAGGTGTCTATGGAGCTCAGGTTGGCATACGGCATTAAGAATTGTGAGAAGGACTTCTTTAGGTACATCAGGGAGAAAAGGAACTGTAAGGACCACGTAGTAAGGATTAGGAAGGAGGGGGGCTGGGTGGAAGCACGGTGCGATAAGGCAGAAGCACTAAATGATTACTTCTGCTCAGTATTTACTAAGGAGAAGGGGGGTGATACCCAAAGGGGGAGAAAAGGCAGAAACAGGGGGAGGGGTGACAGACAGGGAAATCATGGAGGGCAGAGTTCTGGAGGGTTTGAGGCCACTGAGGGTAGACAAGGCACCAGGCCCAGACAGCATTCACCCCAGGGTACTGAAGAAGCTGGCAGAGGTCCTTGTGGGACCTTTGGCAGATCTGTTTAGTACCTCACTACACTCAGGGTGTGTACCTCAGGATTGGAGGATGGCTCATGTGGTGCCCCTCCATAAGAGTGGCCCCAAAGATGAACTGGGTAACTACAGACCAGTGAGCCTCAACTCCATCGTGAGTAAGCTGATGGACACTATCCTGAAGGAGTGGCTGGTGGCCCTCCTGGAGGCCAGAAGACTACAGGACAGCAGACAGCATGGCTTCATATGGGGCAGATCCTTCCAAACCAATCTGGTGGAGTTCTATGACTATGTAACTAGGCAATTGGACAAGGGCCATGCAGTGGATGTCCTGTATTTGAACTTCAGTAAGGCATTTGACTCGGTGCCACATGGGAGGCTGCGAAGTAACTTAGAAGGCACAGGGGCAGGTGCAAATCTGGTGAGATGGGTAGGGAACTGGCTTCAGGGAAGGCAACAGAGGGTGGTGGTGAGTGGGGAGCCCTCACACCCAAGGGTAGTGATGAGCAGTGTTCCACAGGGCTCAGTGTTGGGACCAGTGTTGTTTGGAATATTCATTGCAGACATATCATGGGACATCAAGAGCAAGATCAGTCTGTTTGCTGATGATACCAAGGTAGGAGCGGTGGTGGATGACCTAAGGGGATGGCAGGGGTTTCAGAATGATCTGGCAAAGCTTGAAACCTGGTCAGACACCTGGCAACTGAGGTTTAATGCCAAAAAGTGCAAGGTATTGCATTTTGGGATGAAGAACCCAACGAGGAGTTACCAGCTGGAGGAGTGCAGCTAGCCCAGACAGAGGAGGAGAAGAATCTGGGGGTGCTCATTACAGGGTCAGTGAACAACTCGGCACAATGTAGGAAGGCAGCTGCAAAGGCCAACAAAATGATGGGTTGTATTGCAAGGAATATCTCCTGGAGGAGGGAGGAGGTGATTCTGCCACTGTATAGGTCATTAGTTAGACTGCACCTGGAGTACTGCGTGCAGTACTGGCACCCAATTCTGAAGAGGGACATTAAGTTACTGGAGGGGGTGCAGTGCAGGGCGACAAAGATGATCAAGGGGCTGGGGGACTTATATGAGAGGCGGCTGAGGGAGTTGAGCATGTACTCACTGGAGGAGAGGCGGGACAGGGGGACATGATTGAAACCTTTAAGTACATGAAAGGAATAAACAAGACAGGTACAGAGGGGCTGTTCAAAGTAAGGGAGAGGAGGGACACCAGGGGCCATGATATGAGACTGGAGGGAGGAAGGTTCAGGAGGGAGATGAGGAGACACTTTTTTACAGAGAGGGTGGTGGCTGGGTGGAATTGCAGAAGTGGTATCCAGTAGAACAGTGAACTGCTTCAAAAGGGGATGGGACAGGACAAGGGAGAGGGTCAATGAAGGGGAAGGGTGGAAGGGAGGGGCAGCTGCAGAATAAGGGGTGTTAGCTGCACATTTGAGCAGACTTGATAGACCTCTAGGCCTTTATCAGCTGGTAAATTTCATATGTTCATATTTACCACCCATGGTAATGGTCAGATGTCTCCCTGGACCATTCGCATGGAGGGACACTGACTACACTGAAAAAATCATACAGAGTGCAAGAGACAATACAAGCATTCTTATCAATCTAGGAACAAGCAACCTTGCCAATCAGTCAGTAGAGGACACCAAGAAACACCTGACCAGCCTGGGTGATCAGTTGGCAACCATTTCATCCAATATCTCCTTCTCTGAGGTTCTGACTGTCTGGGAAAAGGGTGGTGGCAGGCAGAAGATCAGAGAAAGAGAAATAAATAAACTAAATGCCTGGCTTAGAAATTGGTGCCATGAGAAAGGACACCAATTTGAAGTAGATTGGTGCACCTTCTGGGAGAGGGAGTTCTTTAAATTCAACAGCCTCCACCTAGCAAAGGAGGGGGTCAGAGTGCTGGGACAAAAGTTCAGCATTTTTGCAGATTGTTTAAACTAAGAGATGGGGGGAAGGTTCTGACACTGTTATGTCACACAGGTTAACAGTGCCCTCCCCCCACCTTAGCTGGCAAACCACCAACAGGACAGAGCGTGGGATGCACCACAAATGGTAAGAAACTCAGATATCCAGAGGAATTTAAAAATGGTAAAAATGACATGCAATGGGAAAAGAGTAAACTCGTGAACAAATTAGGAAACATGGGTAGGGAGGCAATGTGCACTAATGCCTGTAGTCTGGTAAATAAGATACCAGACCTTACTGCCATGATAGCAGAATCAGGCTTAGAGAGGGTAGCAGTGACAGAAACATGGTTCAATGAGAACCATAGCTGGAATGTTGCCACCTCAGGTTACAACTTGTTCAGAATGGACTGGAAGGGGAAAAAAGGGGGGTGGCTATCTATGTAAAAAAGGAATCAAGGTTACAGAGGACCCACAGTGAAGCCACAACCCTGTGGATTACTCTTGGAACTGGAAACAAGCCCTCATATGAGTAGGAGTGACATACAGACCCCCATCTCAGGAACTGGAAAAAGACAAGAAAATTCTAGAAAACATTAACAAGATGGCAGACAAGGGTGAGCTACTACTGGTTGAAGACTTCAATTTACTGGATGTAGATTGGAGCTCCTACATGGCTGCTTTGGAAAGGAGTAAGGAATTCCTAGTGGCACTCCAAGGAGCAGACCTAATCCAACTGGTGAAAACTCCCACCAGAGAGGAAGCAGTCCTAGACCTTGTGCTAACCAACAATAACAGAGTCCCAAACGTACAGGTGGGAGCCCATCTAGAATCAAGTGACCATAAGACTATATGGGTCACAGTAAACATGACCAAAGACATCAGTTACTCTAAATAGAAAGTCCTGAACTTCAGAAAGGTGGACTTCATCAAAATGAAAAACTGTCTGTAACAGAATCTGGGATGTTGGCCAGAAGAGGGAGTGGAAGATCACTGGAGGAGACTGAAGGAAGCAATTAAACTAGTCACATCACAGTGTACCAGGCTAGTGAGCAAATCCAAAAGGAGAAGGAAACCACTCTAGTTCACAAAGCATATAGCATTCAAAATCAAGGAGAAGAAGAATGCATTCAGGAGATATAATGAAACAAAAACGGACAGTGACAAGGAGGTATATAGGGAATTACTTAAAGGGCTGGGAAGGCAAATCAGACTGCAAAAGCTCAAACAGAGGAAAGGACAGTGAAGGGAGTCCAACATGGTGTCAAAACTTTCTACCTGTATATGAGAGAGAAAAGAAAGTGCAAAGGGGTAATAGTTAGATTAACTAATAAAAAGAACCAGCAAACAGAAGATGTCAGGAGAAAACAGAGGTTCTGAGCAAATACTGCTCAGTTTTTGCATAGGAAGAAGCAGGCAGAAGACCATCTCTCTGCAGGAAGGCACATCGCTTCAAGGGAGCTGACACAAGTCATTTCATGGAGGCAAGAGTCCTGGAGGAACTCCAAAAATTAAAGGGTGACAAAGCAATGAGTCCAGATGAAATACACCCAAGAATACTATGAGAGCTTGAGGAGAAATGAGCAGCCCCACTTGCAGAGCTCCTCAACAAGTTGCTGGAAAGCAGGGAGGTACCTGAAGACTGGAAATTGGCTACAGTAGTACCTCTGCACAAAGGTGGCAGTAGGAAAGAAGCAGGAAACTATCACCCGATCAGCCTCACCTCGGTGATAGGGAAGCTGATAGAATCCTTAATAAAGGAGAGGATGGTGACATTCTTAGAAGATGGTGGAAAGCTTGACCCAAAGCAACATGGCTTTACAGCAAGAAGGTTCTGCCAGACTAACCTAATTTAATACTTTGATTGGGTCACAAAAACGTTGAACAATGGGGGTGCAGTAGGCATGGTGTACCTTGACTTCAGCAAGGCTTTAAACTCCTTTACACACAGGAGGCTAATAAACAAGCTGGAGCACATGGGCATTGGGCCAAAAATTGTAAACTGGATGCAAAACTGGCTCAAAGGAAAAACCCAGAAAGTACTGGTAGATGTCACACTATCATAAGAGGATAGAGTTAAAGTGGTGTTCCACATGGTTCAGTGCTGGGACCAATACTTTTCAATGTATTCATCAGTGACATAGCTGATGACCTAAATGGGAAGGTATTCCTATTTTCAGATGATGCAAACCTCTGCAATAGGGTAGACTCAGATGAAGGGACTCAGAAGATGGAGTCAGAGCTTAGGAAATTGAAAGAATGGTCAAGGAACTGGCAATTGAAGTTCAACCCCAAAAAATGTAAGGTTATGAACCTAGGAAGATGTAACCCAAGGAGAAATTACTTTCTAAATGGGGTACAGCTGGTGGTAACAAAACACATGCATGATCTTGGGGTGATCATCACAGATGACCTGCAGGTTGGCATGCAATGTGAAAAAGTGGCACAAGAGGCCAGTGGCATCATGGGTTGTATAGAGAGGGGGTGTAACCAGTAGAAAAAGGGAGGTGATTATTCCACTATGCAGGTCCCTGGTGAGGCTTCACCTACAGTACTGTGTCCAATTCTGGAGGCCTCACCTTAGGAAAGACATAGAAAGACTAAAGACTATACAAAGAAGGGCAACAAAGATGTCACAAGGTCTTCATCGCAAGCCATATGATACAAGGCTAAAATAGCCCAGCATGTACTCTCTAGAACAAAGAAGGGATGGGGGGGACATGATAGAGATGTTTAAATACCTGAAGGGTATCAACAAGGTACAGGCACAGGATCTCCTTCAGGTAAACAACTGCACCTAGACCAGAGGTCATAACATGTGCCTAAAGGGGAGCAGGTTCAGAAGCAACACAAGGAAGTTCTTCTTTTCCGAAAGGATGGTGGAGCCTCAGAATGGCTTCCCCCCACTGGTGGTGGGGTCAAAGACGGTAAGAGAATTCAGGCTGACATGAGAAAGACAGTGTGGAAAATTTAACACAGCAGCCTGATTGGGGAGGGGGTAGTATACATGGGCAGACTAGATGGTCCACATGGACCGCATTTGCCAACACATTCTATGTAACTGTTTTATGTTTAACCCACACTTCATATCTCGGCCACTGCTTTAAAGCAATTCACTACATACACATCTCACATTCTTAACATGACAACCTGTGACTGATAATTATTTAAGACACGGGATGCTTTACTACAATACCTGTGAAAAGCTCCCAAAATGTTGATCAATGTAATAAACATGGTATGCACTATTGTAAGAAAAACAGAAGACAACACTTCAAACCACATTTCATTTTTCTTTAAATTATTCATTATTTTACTTCATGAATCATAGTTTTGCTATTTTGACAAACATCACTTCAGAGTTGAGAACTTGTTGAACTTATAATGCAGAGGAGTCCCTGCTTTACTATGATTACTGTTGGAATGCGTCCTGAGCAAGATGGTACACACCCAGTATTCCAGGAGCACCATCTGTCACAGTTTATGATATTCCTCATATTTCTTAGTAGTTGGCATATTACCTTATAAGATATAATGCATAACAATGTTAAACACATGGTTTTGATTCTTCCTGTGTAGAACTTGAACATGCTTATTCTTTGTTTTCCCTTTTTTGTAAACATGTGCAGAAATAGGAAGAGACAGGTCACTGCAGCAATGGGCTATCTCTTAGACCCTACCTACCCATATTAGTATATTTAGTTGCTACACCTGTTGTTGAGCTGATCATGATTTAGAATGTTTATTTACAAATATATATCATGATTTTAAGTATATTTAATCAACTGTAAGACTTGTGTGCTGTAATTTATTGGGTTTGTAGGGCACCCTGAGCCTGCGGGATATGGTGCCAAGTAAGTAATATACTACTACCAGTACAGTACTACCTTTCTGCTGTTAAAGATCATGAACACAGTAGACATCATCCAAAACAGAGAAGAGGGATTGTTTATTGAGAACATATGCTAAAAACTAATGTAATGTTAAAAATGAGTGAATTTCTTTTCCATACCACCGGAGTAAGGCAATGTTAATTAGTCTATGCTTTTAATTGGAACACACAACAATTACTTGTAGACAGCTGTACTTAGGAAATGAATGTATTCATGCAAGTATAGTTTGGATTGATCAGAAACTTTAATGTTAAACCCCTAACTTTGAGCTTTACATGTGCAATCAGGGTGCCAAATTCTTATTATTTGCAAATGTCTTAATGGCCACTCCTCCAGCTTTCAAGATCCAGGGAATATCAAAATAAGAAAATATGTACTTTCTGGGGCACTTTAATGCTGGTGTCTAGAGCAAAAATGGTTTAAAATGTAGTTCTGCAATTTTCAGAGTAGAAGCAGCTCAGTCCAACTCTTTTGAAGATTTTGTGAACAAATATTATTCAGTTCTTCAGTTATAAGGTTTACAAATGTGGCTCCTGTGCATGCTCATCAGGGTTTTCATGAGAGCTGTTTCTTGAGACCTAAACATTCTTCAGTAGTGAGCCAATTCTTTAGTCATGAGAGGAAGTTTTTGATTGTGAGCACCACCATCTTTTTTTTTTTATTTTGGCCAAAAAGACTGTGAAGGCATAAAAATGATACTTTCTCAAAAAACAATATGCTGAATCTACCTAAACTGGAGCCTTTTAGCTAGATCCTGGGGTTTGTTTAACAAAAAATGATGTAAAAATACATTTTTGGGCCTCCCAAAATCTTTGGTTCTGGGCTTAGCAAGGGTTGCCGATTTTTATGTTGTAAGCCAATAATTTTACAGTTGTGAGAAATTGCTACTGAAATATCCCATCCCACAATATAATAATCTGGACTTACTGCAGCTATGTTTTGCACTGAGAATTTTTTAGGTAATCAGAAACTGTGACTTAAGAATACGATCTCACAATATAAAAATTTGATTTGGTTGAATCAAAAACAAAAACAACTTTTACACATAACTCAGCCTTTTTTAAAGCTTTTGTAACCAAAGTTCCAACAAGCTTATTTTTTGAAGGCCCTTAGATGACCACTGTGGCTGAGAAGTGTCAGTTTGCAAATTATGCAAACTATGTAAGGCTGTGGTATGGAATTTGTCCACATACCGATACACTGTGGAATTTGTGTAGGACCTGTGCAGTTCTTGAAGTCCCACCTCTGATACAGCATTGATAAAGTAGGCATTGCACAGTGTACATCAAGCAAGATGATACCAAAGAAGACAGAGAGGCCATAAGAGCATCATCAACCAAACACATTTATTAGTTGTTTGGTGTGAAAAAAAGATAGTAAACCTACACATACATTTTATAGTGTATGGTAGAATGTTATTATAGACAGAAATCTATAACTAGAATGGAGTTGTTATGCTGCACTAGCTATGTCACTACTGCAGCATAACAACTTGGAATGCTGCCACATAGTTGTTTTCCTCAATCCAGTTAAGCTGGAAGTTGCTGTTTTTTTTTTAACTTGAACTTGCAGAACCATCTGCAGCACACTGTCAGTTGAAAAAAAAAAGAAAATGTTAAAATTTCTGTTCTCTGTTGTCTTCTCCAGATGGTTTTGTGTGGTTTTCTATGCTGTGATTGCCCATACACTATAAAAGATTATGTATGAGCAGTCATACACAAACAAGGAAATTCTTGCATCTTGAGGTTCCCTTGGTAACAGAGTACCTCTCAAGCTCTGCTCTTGAGGTTATCTGTTACCAAGGAAACCTCTCGATACAAGAATATCCTTGTTATGTATGACTGCTCATACGCAATCCTCTGTATTAAAGGAACCCTCTGTAGCACCTAACTTTTTAACAGTTTTAAAGGAAGAAGCAGAGGTATGTGCAGTCATCAACAGCAGTGATTTGCAAATAATTTGCTGTTTCAAAAATGTGCTTTACAGAACATGTGCTAATAGTGTACAGACACATTTGCACATACCTCTAGTGGCTTGTTTATGAGTATGGTGCATTTCCTGTCCCAGGAGGGCAAGAGCGATGACATGCCATTATCCCTGTCTCCATATATTGAATAGAGAAAAGCAGTAATCTTGCTTAAGATTTACAAATAAACTTATTTTCCTACTTTTCAGGAAGGAAAACTCTTTTCAAGTCCTTAAAAGTGTTACATACATTAAAGCACTTTTTGAAAAAGCAGTTATCTACAAAGTGCTACTATTAGTGATTGCACATAACACTGCTTCTACTTTTAAAACAGCTAAAGAGTTAGGTCCTGCAGCCTTCCTTTAACTTTCTCAGAAAAAAGGAAAGTTATTGAAAAAAAACCTGTGTTAATTCACCAAGTAGGGCACAACTTAATGCCACAAAAGTGTGGGAAAGTGGTGTAAGGGTTTTCAACCCTAATTCCCCACCTCCCCAAGAAAAAAAGGACAAGACCATACAAGTAACCACACCACTGACAGCCATCATCAGGTAAGACAAAGAACATACAAATGTTTCCAGATGACACTAATGCAGTAGCACTAATGTGGTACCTTCATAAAATATGCATATAGCATAATGTATTTTAAGCAAACATACTCAGGCAGTGCTGTTTATAAACATAACAGTGTGACACAGCTACCAAGGCACAAAAGGTCACCGTTAAAACACGTGCATGAGTACATTGTATGTCATTGTTGAAGAGAATAGGTCTTCTGTCAAAGTAAAATGCAGTATATTGTTTTGAAACACTGCTCGGTATTTACAGTAGAGGACAGTGGTCCCCTGCCAGAGAGTGGTATCAAAGCTGTTATATGGGATGGTTCAAGAAATGGGCAGAGTACAGTTCTTAGCTGACAGAGTAAAAAAGAGTCTTGAATCTCTGATAGACAAGTTACCAGACCTGGATTGCTTGTACCCACAGGTACTTATGAAACTGGCTGCAGAAATGGCAGTACCCTTAACCCACCAATTTAATGATTCACTGAAGTCTGGAGTGATGGAAGCAGATTGTAGATCTGCCAATGTAGTACCACTCCAGAAGTGGGGGTCAGGGAAGATCCAGGCAACTACATGACTGTCAGCCTTACTGCCATTCTAGGCAACCTGATAGAGAATGCAATCAAGGAAAGCCTGGTGGCCTACCTAGAGAACAAACTATAAGACAAAAAAGCAGCATGGTTTTGTGTCAGAGTGATCATGCCAAACCAATCTAATACTGTTTTTCAATTTGGTTATCAAGGCAATTGACAAAGTATAGGCAGTAGATTTTCTTAACTTCAGCTTCAACAAGGGATTTGGTTCAGTACCACATAAGAGATTACAAAAGAAGTTGGTGGGTTTGGGGGTAGAGTGGGGTTTAGTTTGATGGGTAGGAAGTCAGAGCTTGGGAGAGGCAACAGAGGCTAGCAGTCAGTGGGGCTAAATCAGGTGACAGTGAGGTCACAAGCAGAGTCCCACAGGATTATGTTCTGGGACATGTCCTATTTAATATGTTCATGAATGACATAAGGGAAGGTATCAAGGGAAAATTGTTTCTTTTTGCTAAAGACACAAAGCAATGTGGCAGGATAGAAGAAGAATCAAAATTTATATAGCACTTTTCATACACAGTATCCCAAAGCGCTTTACAAGCAATGATAGACTGGTAGTGAAGTAACTGAATGTGTGGTGGCGGCCATATAGCACCTCATCACCGACACACAGCCTGGATAATTGCATGAACTGGTTTATGGGAAGGGGAATGTTGGCCAGGACACTGGGAATGTTCCCTGCACTTTGCAAAGAGTGCCCTGGGTTCTTTTACTTCCACCTGGACACCCACCAGGACAACACCAGGATGGGCAGAAGGGACCTTGGTTTAACATCTCATCCAAAGGATGGCACATCCCAGCAGTACAGCACCCCCCCAATACTGCACTCGGATGCCAGCAATTTTTAGGTGCAAGCCCAATCCCGGTGTGGGACGAGAACCCACAACCTTCTGATCCAGAGGCGGATGTGCTACCAACTGAGCCACGCTGATCATAAGGAAGGGGTTCAGAAGCCCCAAAATGACCTACAGAAACTAGAAAGATGATATAAGATCAGGCATTTGATGTTCAATGCCATGAAGTGCAAGGTAATCCACTTAGAGAGACTGAGTCCACACATAAAACACTAGATGGGAGAGTTAGACTGGCCACTTCAACAGAGGAGAGGGATCTGGGGGTCATAATTAGTGATTCCATCAAGTAAATGAATCAATGTAACAAAGCATACAGCAAGGCATTGAGGATGCTGGTGTTATAGGGAGGGTTTTGACCATAGGAGAAGTGAGGTGTAGAGGTACAGAAAAATTTTATATTGCAGGCAAAATTCCAGCAAAATCGCGTATTTCGCCATGTGAAATATTTAGCAAAATTCTGTGCATTCCGTGAAATATTTCTTGGGTGCGAAATGTGGAATTTCAATGGCGAAATGCAGAATTTTGCCTGCGAGTGGTGGAATTTTGCCTGCGAGTGGCCAAATTCCACATTTTGTCAGTGGAATTTTGCATTTCACACCTGCACGAATTCCATGAAATATTTCATGGAACGAAATTCCACAATTTCACACAATTCTAGTGAGGTGATGATGCCACTGTTCAGATCTCTGGTGAGACCTAATTTGAGTACTGTGCCCAGTTCTGGAGTCCTCAACTGAGGAAAGATATTGCTAGACTAGAGGCAGAAATGAAGGGTCACCAATATGATCCAAGGCCTGAAGAGCAGATTCTATGAGGATCAACTGTTGACCCTAAATATGTACTTGCTGGAGGCCAGGTGGGAGCAGAGGGAAATAATTGAAACTCAAGTCTGTCAGGGGTATACAGAAGCTGAATATCAAGGACCTATTTGGAAGAAAATTGTATGCAGTCACTTGGGGGCATGATTGGAGGTTTGCAGGGGGATTGTTCAAGAGAAACATGAGCAATTTATACTTCATTGAGACAGACTGCTGGCAGAAAAGGTGGAGGCAGCTGCTCTTAATGAGTTTAAACAGGGTGTGGACAGGGCAGGGGGACTCAGTCCTCAGAGGGGGCAACATGGGTTTGAGGGATGGAAGAATGGAGAACAGGGGTAACCGACCAGCAATATAGTAGGTCAGTGGCATGCAAGGGAAGATTTAATAAACCTTCAGTCTCATTCTGCCATCAAATTCCATGTTTTTATATATACCGTACCTACAAGTATGTGTATATGTAGAGATGCCAGCCAGGATAAAGCCCAGTGTCACAGTTTCCTACATGACAAAGGTGATTAAATCCCAAGGGAACTGCCTTGTTTCCTGCAGTAACCCTGCTGTAGAATGTTGCAAAATTGTGTTTCTTCCCAATGGGCTTCACTATATACCAATATTCATTGCAAAAAAGGTTCATTAATACACCAGTTAGGGTTTAGCTTAAAACCACAAACGTGGGGAAATCTGGTGTCAGGATTTCCAATCCCAACTCCCCCTCAAGAAGCAAAAGGACATGATCACCCAAGCAACCACAGACAGTCATCCTCAGGTAAGACAAACTACATATAGATTGCTGAAAATCTGGTGAAAACAAATGTTAAAAACAGCTGAGTTATGACTAAAAGGTGTTTTTGGTAGACGGTACTGATCTTATTTTCACAAGCCTGTATTCTTTGATCCCACTTAGTGGTGACCAAATAATTCTTTATTCACACATAACACGTCCCTATCCAACACTGAAAACAACTTTTTGTATGTGACTATACAGTAAAGTATTTTGTTTGCACTGTGTTGGTGAAGAAATAATTATTTTTTGAACATAAAAATGGGTGTACAGCAGTGAAACCTTTTTTATGTGCCAACATAAAATTCTTTGTTCACACTTGCTGGCTCATGAAAATACCATTGGACCGCTCCTTAAGCAGCAGGTGAACAAAGAATTTCAGGGTTGCCAGAAAATGTATTTCAGGGTCCTTTCTCATCAAACAGACCACATAATCTGGCTAAACAGGTCCCGTTTACTTAGATCCAGGTGTTTTTTTTTTGAAAATGAATCATTTTTATGTGTTTCTAATTTTTTTTTACGAAAACAAAAAAGCAAGTTGGCTGCAAACATAACAGTAACTTTTTTTCTCATGAAAGTGAAACACATTTTCTTTCACAAGTAAAATGTCTTGGGGAAAGTAAAATTCTTATTTTGTATCAGAGGGTTATCTCAAGTACCCTACAGAACATACTCAGATGCTAAATTCATCAAACAAACCTCAGAATATAGCTAATGTGTCCTGTTCACCTAGGTTCAGGTGTTTCTTTAAAAAACTGCATTATTTTTACGTATTTCTAAAGTTGTTTTCACCAAAACAAAAAAACAGGATGGTGGCACTCAGGATAGTACAATTTTTCCTCATAAAAGTAAAACACATTTTCTGACAAAAGTCAAATGGCTCATGAAAGTATGATTCTTCTTTTGTATCAAAGGGTTATCTCAAAAACCCTACTGAGCAAGCTCAGAAGCAAAACTTTGAAACCTTATAACTCAAGAACCAATCTATCTCTCTTTCTTTCTTTCTTTCTTTCTTTCTTTCTTTCTTTCTTTCTTTCTTTCTTCATTTGTTAACCAGGTTGGTACACTGATCTGAAAACCTTTTTCAGGCATGGCATAGGCCAGGTTCTGGCAAATACAGAGGTAGAGAATAATTGACAATGCATCGACAGCATATCAATAAACGACTGACATTAAATTAATATTTTTTCATGCAATCTTCCAAAGGCATGCCCTTGGGATAAGCACCTTCTACCCTGAAAGTTTGAGAACAACATTTCAAACTGCTTTTGCTCCACATTTGGGCAGAAAATGGCAAAAAGAGCATTTTTAAAAACCTTTTAAGCTTCCATGTCTCAGAACCCAGATGAGCAGCTATCATGAAACTTCTCAAGTCTTGAGAACCTGTCACCTGGACCACATATGCAAAATTTCATGCAGTTTTGTCTAACAGCTTCAGAGTTGTTAAAGTACATACATTTGTGGTTAACATTAAACAGCCTGCTCAACTGTAATTATACTTGCGCTACTGGGCACCTATAATATACATATGGCTATAGATAAAGAGATACAGAGAGACAGATATAGAGATATATTTATTTATTTACTTGCTTACTTATTTATTTATTTAAAATTGGTAACCAGGAGAGGCACACTGAACCAAGGCTCATTTCCAGGTACCACCCATGTGAAAAGGGAAGGACAGAAGCACAATTCGAGACAAAATACAGCCAGTCAGGTGATATGTTTACAATGAAGATGACATAAAGAGCATAGCTTGAGTACAATACAAACAAAATGGCAAACACTGCATATGAAGAACAAATGGATCAGCATACAAAACAACAGTGTTAATTAAGCAAATTCAAAAAGTGCATTGTGTCAGAGTGAAGGGAGGCTGAGCTGGTTCTGAAAGTCGGAGTCAAAGCAGGCCTCTAAACTTCATTGTCGGAACAATAAGGTTAGGGTGGAGGGAGAAGTAAGGGGTGGCCAAAAGTCAGGCAAGGGTAAGGAAGCATTCAGGAAGATAATTGGTAGGTCCACAGGGAGGAGATTTAGCTGGCATCTAATGGAGGGAAGGGAGGGAGAGAGAGAGAAAGATGGAGGAGGGAAGCTGGTTCCAAAGGGAAGGGAGGCAGTATGAGAAAGCAGATTTCCCAGCTGAGGCGTGTGGGTGGGGAAGGGAGCATGTGCATGGGTTCCTTGAGTACAGGTAGAAGAGGAGGAGGAGGGGATGGGGAGAGGAGTTGTGATAGGTATGAGGAGAGGGAGCAAAACCAGTATTTAGAGATGAAGGAAGCACAGTGAGACTGGCGATATGAGGGGAGAAGGAGGACAGATTTTATATATATATATAGTGTGTGTGTGTGTGTGTGTGTGTGTGTGTGTGTGTGTGTGTGTGTGTGTTATATATATATATATATATATATATATTTGGGAGGCAGTAAAGCGCAGTGGTTTAAGGCTCTGAGCTGCAAATCTGGTGACATCCAGCAGACCAGACCTAGGTTTGAATCCCACAGCTTCCACTTGCATACTGTTTGACCCTGAGCAAGTAACTTAACTTCCCTGTGCTCCCAGGTCACACCGGTAAAAAAGCTTTCAACTTAGTGTGCTACTCCTGGTTAAACAACTAAAAAAATATGTATATATATATATTATGGTAGCACGGTAGTACTACCATAGTTAGGGTTGAGGAGCCATTTCTATGTTAAACCCCAAAATTTTGCACCTTAATAACTTTGCAACTGTTTGATGGATTTGGCTGAAATTTGGAATACACGATCAAGAACCATAGACCTTGGGATCTGCCAAGTTTTGTACCAGTCGGTTACATGGCTGTGGAGTTATTGAGCGTGATCTGCGCACACGTTTATGCCTTTTCTGGAATTCTATGGTCGCGCTGTTTGTGTGACTGGCCTGAAATCTTCAGGGAGCATGCGGCCAGGGTCCCTGATGTGCCTTTTGAAGATTTGGTGAAAAAATATTAAACGGTTCAAAAGTTATTCAAAAAACAATTTCCCATTATAAGTCAATGGGAAAAGTTAACAAAAGTTCGACAGTGTCGCAAATGCATTTTTATTTTCGCAAATGGGCCTGTTACTTTCGCAAATCCACCATTTTGTTTTCAGTTGGTGATCAGAAAAGTGTTTGCCATTTAAATTTGGGACCCTCTAGCAACCTAATTCTTTTTGTATTCACCTAGTCGGACCCTGAGGATGCTAGCCATGTCTTCATTTTGGGGTAAAACACCCCAGAAATATGTTTTTCAAATTTCTGGAAAAAGTACTTTCGCAAAGTACTTTTGTGCTCATGAAAGTGTCGCAAATTTTTGCGAAAGCTTTCGCAAATAGCGACAGTAGTTTTCTAGTCTGTGGGAAAATGACAGCAATTCTTTGGCACTGCGCTGCAAAAGAACGGTTATGACTTTTGGGCTGAAATTTGGAGGGAACGCAGCCGATATCTCATAGATGTGCCTTTGAGTATTGTGTTTAAAAAATATTACATGGCAGCAAAGTTACGGCACTCCAAAGTTGATGTTTTTTCCCATAGGATAACATAACGGCAACTGACGCAGTACAGGAATCCTTTGCCACCCTCCTGCAAAATAACGGTTTGGTCTTTTTTCCTGAAATTTGGAGAAAAGACAGCCAAAAGCCCACAGATGTGCCTTTCAGTGGTTTGTGAAAAAATATTACAGGGAGGCAAAGTTATTGTGCTCTGAACTTCTCTTTTTTTCCCATAGGATAACATTACGGCGTTCGCCGCGCCTTTCAGGGCCTGTATCTCGGAAACGGTGCGAGATACAGACTTTTCATCAGAAAAATGCTTAGGCTAAGTACAAAACTAGCCAGGACAGTCATAAATCATATGACTTTTAAATTTTTTTTCTACGTCGTACGGTTCCTGAGATATAACCTATTTAGTATTCCAAGTCCTCATTTTCTGCTCCGATACCCATTATTATACATACATTCTTTGTACTCACTGTCTTTCTCTATGCAGGTTTTTGGGAAAACCAGCCTGTACGCTTACATTACTGTTACCGTTGCCCTTTCCTCTTGCAGTTCCGTACCCGTTTCACTCTACCGCTGAAGCCTCACGCACCATATGCTTATCCTTTGCGCTTTCATTTACAGCTTTATGCTTCGTTATTTTTTTGCCATTTGTGTCTAAAGTACTGTTTCTCTTTCTGTTTCACTTTGCGTCACCATGCCCATTGACATTTCCATTTGCAGGCACCATTTACTATGTGACAACACATTACACGGCAGACCGTTCCCGTCTACGCCACCGTCTGCGTTACCCTTTCTGTTCTCATTCATGCTTGTGTTACCATGTGCGCCACTGTTAGCATTTCTGTTTGGTTGCTGTTCCTGTTACTATGCCACAAGACATCACGTGGCAGGACCCCACGCTCCTGCCGCTGCACTACATTCACTATTTCTCATTATCATTCTCAAAAAGAAGGAAAATTAGAGGCAAAAAAATCCATTTAATGCATTAGTTAGGTTGTTCACGGCGCAAAAGTGAGGACTTCAGTTGTTAGGTTGACACCTCAGCCACCTCCTCACTGAGCGTGCATTGGGGCTCGCCGGTCCCAACTCTCACCTCATTCTCCTATACTTCTGCTGCTTTACACATGTGATGGGGTGAGAGTTAGGGCTGACGACCCCAATGCACACCCCCAATGCAGGTTGGGGGGTAGGTCCAAGGGGTTTTCAACCCTAACAACTGAATTTCTCACTTTGTCACTGTGGAACAACCCTAACTACTGCATTAAACAGAGTTTTTTGCTTCTAATATATATATATATATTCATTGCAACAAATTTTGTTAATGCATCAGTTAGGGTTGATAGCCCAGTGACAAAAGCATGGAAATTCCATGTTAAGGTTACCACCCCTACCACCCCACCCCTTCACCCTCCACACAACAGGCATCAGGGTGTGTCATGGAGTCATCAGGCCCAACTGTCACCCCATTCCATGTGTAAACAAGCTAACATGCTACAGTATAGGAGAATGGGGTGAGAGTTAGGCCTGATGACCCCATGGCACACCCCGACGCCTGTTGTGTGGAGGGTGGAGGGAGTGGGGGTGGGGTAATAGGGGTGGTAACCCTAATGTAGAATTTCCATGGTTTTGTCACTGTGCTATCAACCCTAACCGATGCATTAACAAAGTTTTTTGCAATGAATTTCCTTACTTTTTGGAAAAGTGTAATGTAACTAATAAATGGTATGTGTTGGTAGGACCCCACGCTCCCACCAAACTGCCCATTTGTGCATAATGATAAGCATCTGTCAGAGTGCAGGCCCTCTGGGCCCTGCACTCCCACTTACACATAACAATGGAGTCATACAGTAGCCCTATAGGCCTGAAAAGGAACCCTTCTAACACTAATTTGTCAATATCTCAGTAACCATGCAACCTATGAAATAAATTCCACTGCAAGTGTAATCTATGACTTTGAAACTTCCTCATATGCTTAGTCCACCTAAAGGTGGACTAAGCTATGGGTAGTGAAAAATCCATATCTCACACCATTTCCAAAATACTGGTGATGAAAGGTGCCGCAGTGTTATCCTATGAGAAATTTCTCAACTTCAGAACACTGTAACTATAGGCCTGTTGAATGTTTGGTGAATGTTTGGTGACCAAACCACCAAAAGGCACATTTGTGGGACCAGGGCTTGCTGCCCTGCACATTTCAGCCCAAAAGCACAATCCGCCTTGGCACAATGCAGTGACAAAGAAAACAACACATGGGAAAATGTGTTCCTACAATGTTTTGGCGATAACTTTAATGTGTTCATGGTACTCCTATCTCTATATTGGGAATGTTGTCATGCACAGAAAAATGTTGCCGAGGTTCCTTTTTTTTATCACGATCATTGCTGTGACAACAAAAAATGTTGCGACAACAAAATGGCAGAATGGTGCAAAAAGTTTGAAAAACATATTTCCAGACCACCTGCTGAAATACTAATGCCAGAGTCATGTTCCTAAGGGCCTGATTAGGTGAACACAATTGCTGGTGTTTACCAGAGGGCATTATTTTTCAAGTTACAATGTTTTCTGTCTTTTGCTAACTAAAAACAAGATGGCGGCAGCACGAAAACAAATTTAGGGAGCACGACAACAAATATGTGATCACGAAGGTTTTCACAATGCACATATAAATATTCCCATAGGCTACAATAGGACATGAAAAATTTGCATAACTTTTGAACTGATTAATATTTTTTCACTAAATTTTCAAAAGGCACCAGTTTAACCCAGCCACATATAGAGATGGGTGAAGCGGCCCCAATTTGCTCCGCAAAGTGATCCACGGAGCGAAGGTGAATTCATGGAGTGCTCCACAATGTGAAGCGGAGTACTTCATGTTACAGTGGGTAACGCGAAGTCCATTGAAAACAATGACTTTCTGTTACTCCGCCTTCCCAAACCACTACTCTACCAATTCTTAAGGTGAAGTACATTAAAAACAATGTACTTTGCCTCACTTCGCCTTGTTTTTAAGCTCCAAAGGCGAATTTTGCAGTGATTCATACGATTTCAGGTCACATGGACTCTAGATTGTTCTGCATAGGCTCAATTTGGGGTAGTGTGTGTAGGAAGCTGTAGGAGAATCTGCTCTGAGAGCTCTCTGAGAGTCAAACCTTCTAAAAGCTGTTAAAAAAGCCTTTATGAGTAAATTTTTTGCTGAAACTTTAGTTCATCGATTATAGGAAACCCTCCTGTACTCATATCATTGAGTGTTTATTGTTTGTGTGTGGATTTTGAATGTTAATGTAGAACCTTCAGTCTCTGTACAGAAAGACAGTGGAAGTGTGCTTTGGGGGAGGGGCTATCTGTGGTGTAGGTAGATTAACTTGGAGAAAAAGTTAGTGCTTTCTGTTTTGGTGATATTTTGCTTGTATAACTGTGTTCATATACACACAGTAATATTTTCAATAATTCTTGACAATTTTTTGCTGATTATTGTGGTGCAGCAGTGTATAATTTTAGTTTGTTTAAAATATGTGGTTATATTATTGAAGTTTTCAATTTACTGCTCATGACTTAGTGTGTGTGAGTATGTGTGTGATGCGTGTCATCAAATCAGACACATTTTATTGTGCCACATAATAGTTTCAGCAATGTGAACTTGCTATCCAGTGCAGCTATGTGATTTTTGTACTTCTTTGTGGTATCTTTACTGGTACTAGTACTAGTGACTGTTACTGCAGCAGTGCAGTACACTGCCCCCCCGAGGCCCACCCCAACTGGCAAAGGTATTTTTTTCCAGATTTGAATTTCTGATGGTGAGCACTGGTTAGGTGTTGTGCCTTTGCATCTGCATCTCTTCAGTGCGCAGCGCAATCTTAATCTGTCTGTGCATTTGCATCTCTTTAGGGCCCAGTCTCCATCTGTAATTTAAGTCACAGTTGTTTCTTTGGCTTCCCTTCAGAGTACTGGACAGGTGTGGTGCATAATTCTGCATAAACATTGTACTCATTAATATGTGTTTTTAAGTCAGGACCATCATCACGAGTCACTCGTGATGCAAATCATGTTCTTCATCATCATGGTCACAAATGCAGTCACAGATCACTATTCATGATCACATTACACATTACAACATTAATTTTTTTACTAGTTACTTGGATGTATTGTAAGCCTGTTTTGTAGTATCTCTCCAGGCTTCACCACCCCACCATTGTACTCATTAATGAGCGTTTTTAAGTCAGGGAGTTTGTGCTACAGCTCATTGGGGAAGTACAGCCGTAGGCATTTGCATTCCCAATACAGTTCCATATTGTTTATCTCACACCGTCAACACCTAATCACGTTCATCATCACGGTCACAAATGCAGTCACAAATCATGATTCACGATCATGTCACGAATCACAACACTAATTTTCTGACTAGTTACTTGGATGTATTGTAAGCATGTTTTGTAGTATCTCTCCAGGCTTCAACACCCCACCATTGTACTCATTAATGAGTGTTTTTAAGCTGGGGAGTTTGTGCTACAGCTCATCAAGGAAGTACAGCCATAGGCATTCGCATTCCCAATACAGTTTTCATATTGGTTATCTCACACCGTTGACACCGAATCATGTTCTTCATCATCACAGTCACTAATGCAGTCACAAATCATGATTCACGATCACATCACGAATCACAACATTTATTTTTTTACTAGTTACTTGGATGTATTGTAAGCATGTTTTGTAGTATCTCTCCAGGTGTCACCACTGCACCATTGTACTCATTAATAAGCATTTTTAAGTCTGGGAGTTTTGTTCTACAGTCCATCGGGGAAGTGCAGCCATAGGCATTCACGTTCTTTCCCGTACAGCATGTGAGTTACAGTACTGTAAGTAGTGGTGGGCTAAGTGGACCCAGTTTGCTCTGTAAAGTGATTCATTGAGTAACGTGGAATCTGCAGAGAACTCCATTATGTGAAGCGGAGTACTTCGCTTCATAATGAGGAATGCGAAGTCCATTGAAACCAATTACTTTGCATTATTCTGCCTTCCCCAAACCACTTCTCCACCAATTTTAAGGCAAAGTACATTGACATCAATGTAATTTGTCTCATTTCATCCTGTAATTGAGCTCCAAATGAAGTTCTGCAGTTATTCATGGGATTGCAGGTCACATGGGCTCTAGATTGTTCGGCACAGCCTCAGTTCTGGTCTGGGTAGTGTGTGTGCAGTGGTAGCTGGAGACAGTCTGCTCTCAGAGCTCTGCGATTCAAAACCTCTAAAAGCTGTTTAACATCCTTTTTTGAGTAACATTTTTTGCTCAAAATTTAGTACATCGATCGTAGGAAACCTTTCTGTGCTCATATCGAGTGTTTATTGTTGTGTGGGGATTTTGAATGTTAATTTAGAAGCCAGTCTGTGTACTGTGAAGTGTGCTTTGGGGGAGGGGCGTATTTGTTGTGTAGGTAGATTAACTGGGAGAAAAAGGCAATCTTTCTGTTTTGGTTATATTTTTCTTGTATAACTGTGTTAATGTACACACTAATATTTTCAGTAATTTGTTACTTTTTTTACTGATTGTTGTGGTGCAGCAGTGTACAATTTTTCTGTTTAAAACATTTGGTTATATTACTAAAGGTTTTCAGTTTGCTACGAATTACTTGAGTGTGCGTGTGAATGTGTGTGCGATGCGTGAGATTAAATCAGACACCTTTTATTGTGTTACAGAGTAATTGCAGCAGTGTGAACCTACTATCCACTGCACCTGCATGAATTTTTTATACTGCTTTGTGGTATCTTTACTGGCAGTGGATTGTTACTGCCATGCACTAATCCCCCAACTGGCAAAATGTATTCCTTTCCAGATTTGGATTTGTGACTTGTAAAAACTGGTTAGGTGGTGTTGTGCTTTTTCATATGCATCCCTTGAGTGTGTAGCGCAATCTTAATTTGTCTGTGCATTTGCATGGCACCATTAATTCTGGAGACTGCATTTCTTGTTACTCTCTCATTTCACTTCGTCAGCACTGGGGAATTTTCTGGACACAAGACAGTAGCATTTTGGGGATGCACATTAATTCTGGTGACTCTGTGTGTGACCTGACCACTGCACGCATTACTGAGTGCCCAATTAATTCTGGGAGACTTTGTATTTCTTGTTACACTCTCATTTCACTTCATCAGCACTGGGGAGTTTTCTGGACACAAGACAGTAGTACTTTGGGGATGCACATTCATTCTGGTGACTGTGTGTGTGGGATGCTGCCATTATTATTGTCACTCCACCTTACTTTGTGTTTAAGGCGGAATGACAATGCGAAGTAATAATAACAAGGCGAAGTGAGCCTTTCCTATGGGGCACTCCGTGTAGCAAAATGCCAATGCGAAGTGGCCATTTTGCGTTCACTTTGCTGGTGGATTTTAAATTCGCTGCATCTCTAGCCACATATAGACAAACAAATCTGAATCCACTCAGATGCATTCTTCAGTCCATTATGCCCAACCAAAAAAATGTGCAAAGGTTGGCTAATTTTCACATTTTGGATGCTCTACAGTTCTGCAACCACACATCTGACAGGAACAAAACTTTCCAGATCCAGATATCTATGGTTGGATGCCACACGTGCAAAATGTTAGGCAAATTGGACAAAAGGTTGCAAAGGTATTAAAGTGGCTATGCACTTAACTATACCTGCACTACCATGCAGGTATAATATATATAGTTATATAGATATATTTATAGATATATATAGATATATTCAATTAAATTCATCTTTATTTCTAAAAAACTCTATTCACACTGATCGCAGCGCTTGTACAATAAAATTACATAAATATCATACTTAAAAACATAAAGCCATTCACCTAATCCATCAACATATCAGTGAATCAATAAGCAGGAAATGCCAGATCAAACAAATACATTTTTATGGCTGGTTTGAAGCTCTCCCCTCTCAAGCACTCATGTATCTGATGAGGAAGAGAGTTTCACAGCATGGGGGCCACAAATACAAAAGCCCGGGCCCCAGATGTCTTTAACCAAACTCTGGGAACTTCTAGCAATCCCTCACTGGTGGAGTGGAGTGGTCGGAAGGGGCAGTAGGGATGCAAGAGCTCTTGCAGATAACTCTGACCCTGTCCATGTAGGGCTTTAAAAGTTAGCAAGCTGACTTTAAAGGTGATCAGCCACTGTACTGGCAGCCAGTGCAGCCTGCGCAGTACAGGTGTGACATGGCTAGATCGGGACAGCCCCATCAACAGCCCGGCTGCAGCGTTCTGCACCAGCTGCAAGTGGTGGATATCAACTCCAGGAAGCCACCAGGATGAAACTCAATTCTACAGCATGTTGCAGCACTCTGCAGCATGCTGCAGCAGAGTTACTGTTGAAAACAATATAATTTCAATTTCAGTTAGTCCCTTTTGTCATGCAGGAGACTGTTACATTCACTTCATCCTGACAGTGTCACAGTTTCCTGCATGACAAAAGGGATTAATTCCCATTGAAATTACATTATTTACTACAGTTACTGCTGCAGCATACTGCAGAATGTCTTATAAGTGGGTTTCATCCTAGTGAGCTTCACTAGATAGATAGATAGAAAGATAGATAGACAGACAGACAGACAGATAGATAGATAGATAGCTATTTATTGAGGATATATTGTGCAGGAATACATGACTAATTTAAACAACTTGAACATTGATGTAGGTCGACTGCAGCATTGAACCACAATTGATCTGGGGCTGTCTTCTATGACAATATGATATTTGAGCAATCAATAATCCAGTGTCAACTGAGAAGGAGAGTTAATTTTGTAATGGGTCATCATTTCTGAGAAACAGTCATATCTGTCACCTCAAAATGTTGAGAGGCTCATCTTCATAAAAATGAATAGCCACCTACAGTCGCACTACAACATCACATTTCTGCTGCCACAGACTAAAAAAGAGCCTGAATCATAAGTTCTGCCTCAATTCTTGCCTTCAATAAATGTATACATTAAAGATGGAGAGGCGGTACTGTAATATGATGATAAAAAATAAAGATGGAGAGGGGGTACTATAATATGATGATGAGAAAAAAATATAAGTATTATAATGACATTGATGTATTTTGTCTATAATTGTGCTTCTTTCCTTCCCTTGGCCCAGTCGTCTAAAAAGATACTTAAAAGCACTGCAACTTTTCTCCTCAGGGGACTGCGTTAGTCTTCCTACTGTAGCTTCAGTCACTGAAAGCCTCCTCATCTTCCTCCTCTTCAAGGATCCACTCCAGTATGTCTGATTTCATTCACTCCAAGTCTCCCCTTCATTAAATGCTAGTTAGGTACAATATTTTGAAAGCCTGGTGGCCTACTCCATGTGTTGCTATACTTCCCATTCAGCCAGTAGGCAGTATAGTGCAGTGGTTTAAGGCTTTGAGCTGCAAACCTGGAGACCTGAGTTTGAATCCCACAGCCCCCACTTGCATACTGTGTGACCCTGAGCAAGTCACTTAATTTCCTTGTGCTCCCAGTTTGCACCTGTAAACAAGCTTTCAGCTTAGTGTGTCTCTCCTGGTAAAATAAATAAACATGTCAGACATGCATTATATTTTTGAAAAACTGATGGCTTTCCTCACGGGCTGCTGTATCTGTCATTTTGCCAGCAGAAATATGCATGTCAGGTGTACATAATGTTTTGAAAAACTGATAGCTTACCCCATGAGCTGCAGTACCTGTCATTCTGCCTGCAAAAATAAACATACTTTCTTGAAACACTGTCAGCCTGCCCCATGGGATACTGTACCCACACATTTTTCCAGCAACAATAAAAAAGTGAAACAGGCATACTTTTTAAAAAATAATGTTGGCCTACTCAATGGACTATGGTACCTTCTCTACCCCTTATAAAGTTAGCATTATACTGTATATGCTACAGTACATAACTCTTTTATGTCCACAGACAGGCATCATTAAACCTGGAAAGATGACTTACTCTTTGTACTGCTGTACCTACAAAATATGCTGCATTTGGAGAATGCAGTCCAGAGGTAAATAACATACAGATCAGAAGAGTAGCAAGTCACCTGAAAATCGATCTAAACATAAGGGGAAATTGTTTAACCAGGAAAGGCACGCTAAGCTGAAGCTTGTTTCCAGGTGTGACCTGGGAGCTCAAGGAAGTTAAGTGACTTGCTCATGGTCACACAGTGTGCAAGTGGGGGCTGTGGGATTTAATCCCAGGTCTCCAGATTTGCAGCTCAGTGCCCTAAGCCATAACACTATACTGCTTCCATAAGTAAGAAAGTTTGTCTTCTGAGGCTGAAAGGCATACAAACCATGGACAAATTGATCTGTTTGTGCACCATTACATACTTCGACCAATCAAGGAGGCAGAGAGAGCAGCAAGATCTTCTGTTACTGACATCGATTTGCTGGCCATAGCCTCAGCAGTGCTCAAGGCTGGGTATCCAGCTGTGGTTTCACCTAAAACTCCTATACTGTAGGTTCTTTGTCTTCCTATGAGAGAAGGAGTAACAGGAGAAAAGTCAAACTAACAGAGACTCATGTTTAGATGGATTAGCTCACGCAGTTAAATTATATAATCTCAACAGAAATATATAGGAAAAGTTTGCATTAATGAAATGCCTGATGGGAAATTGGATGCCTTTGTCCAGAAGCTCAGAAACAGACCAATAAATTGACACATTAAAGTCTGGAATAGATACAATGAGAGATAAATGGCTACAGCAAGTTAATAAACTAAACATCATGAAGGCCCTGACTACTGCAAATAGATGAGGCAAGATCCGTTTGCATTGCAGAACAGAAAACCTTGAGAATGCATTAAAATATGAAAACAGTAAGTGGTATTTCCTAACATACTGGATAAGGATTGTTCCTCGTTTAAACAGTTGCTGAAGGTTCTCTTTATTAAATTTTTCACTTTGCCCACAGACAATCTTCTGTTTATTTCAAAGGCATTTCATGTTCGGATGCACGCAGAGAAACTTTGAGAAAGCTGGGTAATTTTCTTCTTTAACCCCAGTTCAAGCTTCTCTCCTGAGTCAGATCTGAATATCAAAAGCATAAATGATTTTTCTTTGACTTTCAGAACAGATAGGGATATGCTTATTCAGCATGCATGAGTTAAAGGAGACCTTCTCTTTTGTATTAACTGAGTACATATGTGCAAAGGTGTATCAATGGCAAGTCTGAATAGACAGAAGAAATTGTTCCTTTACACAAAAGAGGCTTTTGAGATTGGGTGCACCTTTATACCATTGTTTGCAGTCTGTTGTTTCCTTTATTGAAGACAAAACAATGTTTGTTTGTTTTTTACAAATCAGCTCAGCTGAGAGATCATTAACATAATTAGCATCAGAAGAAAATGAAGTTCTATAAAAGAAAGTAATCTGATCTACTTGAACTGGAGGACGCTCATCTGGATGGTTAAGTGATGACCTGATCTAAACTTCCTGCCAGTTGCTGCACACTGGGTTTGCTACTGATCAGACTCCCAAGTATTTTTTCTCCTTGGTTTTGGTGCTCTCTCTGCCATATGGATAGTACTTTGCCTTCATGTGCTTATTATCTAAATGTATTACCTTGGATTTCTCAACATTAAAGTTCATCTTCCATTTTGCTGCCCTCTTTCCAAGCCAGTCTAGATCCTTTGGCATTTTATCTCCTATTAAGATTTAACTACTTTTCTCATCTTGGTATAATTAGCAAGTTTAGTAATCTAGCTGTTTGTGTCAACCTTTAAGTCACATTGTAGGGCACAGTAGTGCCCTATAATTTGGGTTGTACAGCCACTTCTATGTTAAACCCAAAATGTTGCACTTTAATAACTTTGCAACCGTTCAACTGATTTGCCTGAAACTTTGAATGCACCATCGGGCACTATAGATCTTTAGATCTGGTAAGTTTTGTTCCAGCCAGATTTGCAGTTGTGGAACTTCAGAGTGCCACAAAATGTGAAATTTACCATTTAGGTGCAAATTCTTTGCTTGTCTCTACTTTCAAAATGTTTTAGGTGTCTGGTCTGAAACTGTTCGGGTATATAGGGTCTGGGTCACTGATGTGCCTTTTGAAGGTTTGGTGAAAAAATATGAATCCATTCAAAAGTTATTAAAGTTTAAAGTTTCCCATTTTAGCTAATAGGGAAAATTAGATGTTCCCTAGGAAAGCATGTTTTGCTTTTGCGAAAGTCCATTTTACTTCTGCAAATGGGTTTTGCACTTTTGCACGGCTGCATATTTTTTTCAGTTAGCAATGGCTAAAACAACACTGTAATTCAAAAAATACTGCACCTTGGTAAACACCAACAATTGTGTTTACCTAATTGGGACCTGAGGGACATAATCTTGACATTAGTTTTCAAAAAGAATAATTGGAAATGTGTTTTTTTCAGTTTTGCCATTGGAAGTGTTGCAAATTTGTGAAAGTATGTTTGCTAAACTTTCACAAATTTATGAAAGTTTCACAAACTTACTTTCGCAAATTTGTGCAAGCTTTCACAAAACTTTAGCAAATTTTGTGAAACTTTCACAAATTTGAGAAAGTACCAAAAGAAACCTCTTTCTTTGCCACTTCAGAAAAAAAATAAACGGTTCGGACTTTTGGGCTGAAATGTATAGGATAGGAAGGGCTTGTCCCACAGATGTGCCTTTTGCTGATTATGGTACCTTCTGTTAGCTATGTCTTGAAAACAGTTTGAGATATGGATCTTTCACTAAATGCAGCTTAGTACACCTTATAAGCATGCGTGCAGGATGCAAGACCATGATTACAACTGCAGTGAAATTTTTTCCAATGCTCCCATGGTTAGTGAGATATTGCACCATTTGCAGCACAAGGGTTACTTAGAATATCTCTAGGCCTGCTCTGTGTCTCTATACGTATGGGTAGATGGGAGTGCAGGGCATAAATGTATACCATTATGGAGTGATGGGAGCATGATGGGAGCACAGAGCCTGGAGGGCCCTGCACTCCCACAAGGAGATGAGAGTTAATTATAGTAGTAGCCACAGACATGGTCAGATATACTTCCAGATATTTAGCAACATTTCTAAAGAGTTTCTCTCTGCTGCGCCTACTGTGGAAATGTGGAAAGCAAGAGATTTCTCTAGAAATATCACAGAAATTTCAGGAAATATCTGACCATGTCTGTGGATGTGACTGCACAATGTCACTACAGTTATAGTTACATAGGAGCACAGGTCTCGGAGGGCCCTGCACTCCCACATGAAAATCAGAGACAATTACAATATGCATGTATGGAGTACAGGACACAGAGGGCCCTGTACTCCTACATCACACTAGAGACTGATGGAATGCAAGGAACAGAGGGATTTCACTCCCACGACCACATACAGGTAAGATTACACTTTCTCTTAAAGAAGGGACATTCATTGCAAAAACTCTGTTAATGCAGCAGTTAGGGTTTCTATTACAGTGACAAATATTTGGAAATTTGGTGTAAGGTTACCAGCCCTACCACCCCACCACCCACCCAACCTTCCACACACCAACAGGCATTGGGGCATGCCTTGGAGACTGTCAGACCTAACTCTCACCCCATTCTCCCACACTGTACCATCTCAGTTTCCTTGCACATGGAATGGGGTGATAGTTAGGTTGGATGAACCCATGGCACACCCTCACACCTGTTGGTGTGTGAAGGGTGGGGGGTGGGGTGGTAGAGTTGGTAATACTAACACCAAATTTCTAAACTTTTGTCACTGTAATGGAAACCCTAACTGATGCATTATTTTTTATTTTTTTATTACTTTCTTTTTATGCTGTCTGTGCTCCCTGAGTGCTGCCTCTTCGGGAGTCACCAGGGCATCTTCCTCCATCCTCACTTCCTGGAGCCCTCTGGTGAACCCCCCATGTAGCCTTGGTTATTCCCCCCAGGTGGGGATGAGGTGAGGCCCATACACCTTGAGTGTCTATGTTTCATTGGGGGTCACACCGATCGAGACAGGCAGGGGAATATGTGGGGATCTGTGCCGGGCACTCCATCTATTCAGTGCTCAAGGAGTAATTTTCCTGTTTTTCTGGTGTGGCGTGATGTGCACCCTGATGTCTAGGTGCAAGCGCTGATGTTTGTCACACCTCCTTCATCGATGTTGCTTGGTGCCTGCTGCATCTTTGGCCTCCACCAGAGGTCAGTCAGGCACCGAGCCTCATCACTCCTCCCTCCTCCCTCCTCAGAGAAGATGAGCAGTCTTTGGACTCTCAGGTCTCCTCCCTTGGCCAGCCCTCTGCCCCCCTGGACATGTTCCCAAACCTGAGTTTGTAGCATCGCGAGCAGTAGCACTACTGCTGTGCCAGTAGGCCAGCTCAATTAACAGAGTTTTTGCAATGACTATAAATATATTTAGCAATGTAGTCTCATAATGGATCTTTGTGGGACCCCACTGGATAGTTTCATCCATCTCGTATTTATAATGATCCTTTTCTTTCTATCATGCTACTAGTTTTGAATTCATTTCAACATACTCCCAATTCTACCTTGGTTTTCTAGTTTATGAACAAGCCTTCTGTATAGTATCATAACACATGCTTCACTAAAGTCTGTTTAGAAGACATCCACATGTTTTCCCCATATCTAGTTTACTGGCAGCATTTGAAAAATTGTAGTGATGTTCATGTGGCATGATTACCTTTAATAGATTATGTACTATGCAGCTAAGCCCATGCTGTTTTCATAAGTGTTCAACAACTCTATTGGTTATTATGATTGCCTTGATTACTTTTCCTAGTAGTCAGGATGACTGATCTATATTCTTTATAACTGATCTCTTAACTTTTCATTCTTCTGAATCTAATAAGGGAAGGGATTGCCCATGGTTTGTTAGGGTGGTGGACATTACTTGCTAGTAATGATGTCAGGCTAACTGGTTTATATTCCTTATAACTGATCTCTTTAATTTCAATCTTGTAAATCTAATAATTGAAGGCCTTGTCCATGGTTTGGTGGGGCAGCAGACATTGCTTGACACTCCCCCCACTGAGTGATACTTAAAACATACATGCCCAAGCATCTCTTGCATTTTGGTTTGATGCTACAGTGATGTGGCTACCAGCTCTCCAACCTGCCCAGCTCATCATCCTCCTCCTATCAGGCATTGCATTGTGACTGAAACTCTTGGCATCCCTTCCTTTTCCATGAAATCATTGTTTCCAAGGCTAAGTGCATGTTTCCTGCATGTGTAATTTGGTGCCGCCTCCAAGCACTTCTGGGTTCCTCCAACACTGCAGTCGTCACATCTCCTCTGCTTCCAATCACTGCTTTCACTGCATTTGCTTAGCCATTGAAATTGACCTGTGCTGTGGTTCTGCTTTTGGCTATCTATCCTCAACAGCAGTCAAGGACTCCCTTTGTATTCTTGCCCCCTGCCCAACACTCCCATGACTGGCCCCCTCTACTTACCTGTGCTCCCAGAACTTCCTTTCCTAGACTTCTTTACACTGGGCCATAGTGAGGCATCTGTTCCTCTGTTGCTCTTTTGGACTAAACACTTTTATTCTCCTATTCATGCTGGTCTGTGCCTCCCTCACCATATTGCTGTACCTACCCAGACATTTGCTCTCCTTATCATACTGAACCTACTATCTACAGAGCATTCACCCATTTTATCATTCTATCTTTGCCCTCCTCATCTTACTCCAACATCTCACCCATACTACCTACCCAGGCATCTGCCCTTCTCATAATTCTAGCCCTCCTTACCATTCAACCTGAGAGTACTGTGTTTAGTAAAGAGTTAACACCACCGTGCCATGCTGTCTAATAGAGAGCTAGAGAAGCATGAAGCTCTCGGGCAGTAGTTCAGTGTTTTTAACAGCTGGGTCTGGATTGCACTTCATTTTTAATATTGCTACTGTTTGACATGCACTTTATGATTTTTTGTGATGTGCAACTTAAATAAATGGCAAAAACAACAGCACCAGCTCCTACCTCATGTCCTTTTATTTTTGTTGCTATAATTAGGATTGGGTGGCCAATGTGACACCATTCCATTTATTCTGCAACTGAATGTTTCCAATTCTTTTCATGTTTGTTTACTTGTCCTGCTGAATCACTGCCTGAATGGGATTTTGCCTGGTACATCTGCATACTGGGAGATCAGATAGTAAGTGCAGGCATTCCTGATTTATACCCAAGCATCTTTTGTAGCATGGCATCTATGTGGAATAACAACACACCTGTTTTTCGTGTAACATATGATAAAAATAAATATATTTAGTGTATGTTACACTAGCAAACAGGCGTATTAATTTTAAAGTACACTATTGTTGTGTGACATAAGCCTGAGTGATATTGCAGTTTAAATCATACAGGTAGCAAAGGTAATTGATTGCTTTTATAAAAAACAGCAACAAAAATGTAACACTTTATTTTCGGCATTACTAGCTGGAGTTCCAGCTGACAACTCTAATAAAGAGATATAGAATATACCCCCGATGAGCATAACAAGATAATTCTCATACAGAGAAGGTTGCAAGAGTGAAGCTTGAGTGCTCTATGGTGGCACTGACCTTCTGAGGTATTACAACCAGCATGTTTTGCATATGGGGGGGTTGTATATAATGTCCTTAGCATCTTTTTTCAAATAAAAACCATCAAATAGGGCTGGTCAGTCAATATTTCATCTAGACAAAATATTAGTTATTCATCTAGATAGGATATTGATTGTCTGTTTTTGGTTTCATTTTAAGCAGCTCTAATTAGTGTTTAACTCGAAAAGCTTATCAGCAGCACCTGCAAAAAGTTGCTCTAAATGTTCTGAAAAAAAGTTGAAGAAAACCAGACACACTCCAAATATTAGCATTCCACTGTCATTTACTTCAAAGCCATGTCACACCATGGACCCCTGACCAAGCCCAACATTTCACCCTCTGTGGGCGTCTTCAGGGGCAAGGATCTATGTGTAAATTTATAGAATAATTGTTGTTAGTTTAAAATGGTAAAGGGTTAACAAGAAACATCCCTGGTATAATAAAATAACTGTAGAAAAGTACTTGAAGAAAGTAAGTACATCCAGTGTTTAGGATTTGAGACTCTTCCATCTATAGCTTTCACAGATGAAGAGCTTTAAAATGAGTTGGAAACTGCACTACAAAAATGCACAGTAAATTTAGTTAAGGTTTTTATTAAGTAGAATGAAAAAATCTTATTCTCCCACTGCAACCCAACTAAATGAAGCATATACTGTACTCACCTAAACTAAATCAAAGGAACAGGAGATTTTGACGATCTGGCTAACGTGTGTAAAGGGAAAATTCCTTAGGCAAAAACAAACAATAATTTTTTTCCCTCTCCTACATGCTCCACACCCTGCCACTCTTTTGAGCTGCCTAGGTCCCCCCTGACCCACCTATGCCCTTATGAGCATCCAACCTCATATAGGAGCTGCCCCAGGGTAACCTGGTGTAACCCTTCACTGGATGGGTCCCCGTCCTCCGAGGGGGAAGGCACTGGGGGGGGGAGGCCAGCACAACTACTTGGCCCCGGGATTCTGCTGAGGTGGACATGGCTCCTTCAGGGCTTCAGTGGTGTTGGTGGACTGGCAGCCATCATCCAGCTGGTCATGGAGCAATTTCTGCTTTTCTGGTAGTTCCCTTATTGTGCCACCTATGCAGTGCTCCTAGTCTACACCAGGTGCCACTGCTGAGTGATGCTACCCCACTCCCTACCCCAGGAGAGGAGAGCAGGCCTACAGATGCTCAATCCTCTCCTTATCCTAACAGCCCCTGCATCCCGAGTCCATTCACAAACCTGGGTTGCCAGCCTGGTTTGAAGTAAGGCACCAACCTCAGCCCTCTGTATCACCGGGCTGGCTGCAAACAATAATTTTGTACAAAAGAAATAAGTTACAGAGGGATAACAATGATTATAAAATTTGAGATGTATTTAAATTGGATTGTAAAACAATAATTTTCAAATCTAGCAGTAGAAACCACACTCAAAGCTGACAACAAAATCATCATCAGCACCAGACTCACAATGATGGAAGGAAGAAATCGGTCCACTTCAATAGACCACATCACTCTAACAACTAGTCATCCACTGGGGTAATTCTAGTGATTCCAGTGAAATCACCCAAGAGGAATAGCATACTATTGCATCTACCCTTTTTTGAGAGCAGAATGGAATATAGAAATCTAGGGCACAAATTAAAAAAAAAAAGTTGAACACAAAGACTGACAGAAAACTCAAAAAGGATGATGGGGTCATCAGAGGCAGACAAGCATAAGGACCCATGCACCAACTATTTAAAATAACACATAATTAATTTAACTACAATTCCCCATAACTCCGGAACAGCACAGCATTTTATCAAGGACAGTGACATTAATACAAACTCTAACAATCATTACATTAGTCCTACTGTACAAGTGAACATCTTTAAGCTCATTCAAAAGATAAAATGCTGCAAAAATGGAATCAGCCGTTGAAAACGTGAGTAGATTTGCTAGATACAATAAATCATAACCTTGTAAATACTGGAGTAGTAGGTTTGGAAGAGCACAGAAAAGAATGATTTACCAGCAAGAATTTTCTCTGAACTAATGGGAAAATTGACCATAGTGGATGACGCTAAAAATAGACAATTACTAAGTGAGCTGTTAATCAGTCTGATAGATAAAGTGGACTTAAATGCACTTTTGAATCTGGAAACTGATGATAGTGAAGGAGCAAACATGGTATACAAAACCACATTATTTTAACTAAAGTCTGCATTTTGTCCTCTTATTTTGAGCCTTGGTATTAACACTGTTCAGTCTACACTTCATGAAAGGAATCAAAAAGATATTCATCAGAGAGACAGGCTCTCAATTTCTTACAAAATACAGTATTCCAAATATAGTAATTTAATCCTCAGATAAGGGTAGCATTATGGTGATAATGAAATTGGAAGCTTATAAAAAGAAAATGTTGGATTTATTGAAAAAATCTCTTGCTCTATGACATGCTACCAGCAGATCCCACAAGCTGTTAAAAACAGAATTGTATAATTTGATTGAAGGGCTGTACATCTTCAGTGGTTATCAGAAAACTAAGCAAGATTTTTAAATCTAAAATACCTAGTAATACCAAGTTTGTAGATCCTCCCCAAAGCACTGAAAAATCTGTACAATCCTTTAGGGCATTCTGTTGTCTCAAGATGGGATCCTTGGCCCAGAATTTATCCTTATTTTTGGATTTTTATTTTCAGTCATCTGTTCTGAATCTGAGATCCTACCTCTAGTACATGAGGTTTGCAGATGCATGGAACAGCCTACCTGAGGAGGTCATAGAGTCAAAAACAGTGGGCAAATTCAAGAATGCATGGGACAGACATAAGGCAATTCTAGTGGGGGTTTGGAGGAAGTAGACTGTTGGTTAACTAGGATCTACAGCTTATCCATTAGGTAGGGAAATGGGCAGACAAGGTGGGCCAAGCAGTCCTTATCTGCCATCAGATTCTATGTTTCTATGTTAGGGACATCCTTTATAAATTTAAAGATACAGTGTGGCAACCTGGCTACCCATGGGCTATGGTTATAGGACCTCATTATATATATTTGTATGCCACATTGATGGGATGGCAGCAGTGGAATATTTCCCTATTGTTTCAGTGGCTTAGTTGGTAGCACATCTGCCTCTGGTCCTGACAGTCATGGGTTCTAGTCCCACACTGGGATTAGGCTCATACCATAAATCCTGACACCTGAGTGTGATATTAGGAGGATCTATGTGATAATGGTGATTGCAGAATAACGATCGCCATTAGGGTGAATGGAAATTGCCAAAAACATATTTTGGCAGTGCACAGCAAAAGGGTGCTGGGGACTTAAATTTTAAATGTAAATTCACACCCCCACACACCGCTACTTAAGGATTCTCAACTCTAGGGGGTGCACGTCAGGGGGGTGCAAACACCCCCGAAAATTGTTTTGGGCTGGGCGCAACAAAAGGCACTTGCACCCAGACCCGAACCCAGCACCATTCATGCCCCAGGCTTTAACCCACCCACCACACCATGGGAGCAGCTTGGCAGCTCACCATGGCATCATCCCTCACAATCCCTCCCTCCTGTCCCACCCCATGCTCAGTGTGTTCACTCCCCCCCCACGTGGATATACATGTAGCGACAGGATGTCACTATATTCATGAATCCCTCCATCTGATCGCCCTCCCTCCCTCATCGCTGTGGTGTAAGCTACTGCGATTGAGTCGCCGTTTTGGTAGGCACCCAATCGTGGTCACTGAACTCATAGGATACCTGATTAGGGGGATGCTGTACTGTTGGGGTGTGCCGGCCTTCAAATGAGATGTTAAAATGAAGTCATTCTGCCCATCTCTGGGGATGTTCTGTTTGGTATCCAGGTGGAAGTAAAAGAACCCAGGACACCTTTTACAAGAGTAGCAAACTGTCCTGGTGTCCTGGCCAACATTCCCTGTCACAAAAAAAAAATTGGTGCATGCCATTATTCAAGTCTGTCTGTGACTTTGTGTAGATGTTGATATGCAAAATTGCTGCCACTTCATATTATATTCTCTTCAGTAACAGCCTCTCATTGCTTATAAAGTGCTTTGGGATACAGTGTTTATGAAAAGTTCTTCTTTTTCTTCTTCTTCTTCTTCTTCTTCTTCCCCTTCTTCTCCTCCTCCTTCTCCTCCTCCTCCTTCTTCTTTTTTTTCCCATATTGCATGGAAAAACAGGCGTCTGAAGGTGCACATCAAGGAGCATATGACAGCCATCATAAATGTCACTATTAGTAATGCCCTGGGTGTGCACATTCATGCGATGAATAAAACAGATTTGAAAAGAGCTACGGTTGTGGGACCTGCTTTTAAAAAGGGGGCAATAGAACTAGGATTTTAGTACAAAAAGAAACACAATAGAGAATAGGTCAGAACACAGTCACACAACATGTCATAAATCACAAAATGCGTGGTGCATGAATTGAATTGCTAAATTTCTATTCTGTATTTATTGTTCATATTTTCAAAATGTTTCCCTTGTAAGCTGTATTTAAATGGACTGACTGGGTGGGCCAAACAGCTGTTATCTGCTGTAAAATTCTATGTTTCAGTGGATGATCAGGGTTTGAATTGTGCTGTAGGCTATGTGCCATACCTATGACCTGTGGTTCTGTTTTTCTGTTAGGGTAGGAGACTAACACCGAGAGACTAAACTGTGATACACTCTCAAATTGAATTTAATCACTGGTTTAAAAATTACAGTCAGTTCATGTGGTATTATAATTTGAGTTTTGCTGTTTACAAATCCTATTTTTTATCCCATTACTTTGTAATAGTTTGGTACAAACTATTTTTACAGTATTTGATATTTGTATGTGACTTATAAGTCCCTGTAAGAAAGAGTCTAATACTCCCACCCCCACTGCCACACACATACACACTTCTTTCCATAAAACCAATGGATCAAGTTATTGGAATAAAAGAATGCAGACATGAATACCACTAAAAATGTACTGTCTCAATTTTTCCTCCTTTTTTCTTATAGTGTATTTATATGCATTGATTGGAAGGATAACTGTTAGCTATTAAGATATAACATTAATGTAGTTGTCCATTTGTAATGAACACAGAGGGTGTTGCGGTGCAAACCAGGGGCTGGCTAGTCCAAACTTCGGTATACCTCCAGGAAGTTATGTACTCAGCACAAAAATGAGAACTGCATGAACCAAATGCAAGTGACTGCTTTATTGCAATTCCAAATATAATAAGTACAGTACAGACATGTGGAGAACCACAACTTGCCCCGGCGCATTGGGTAAACTAACCCTTTGTCAGGGGTGTGCACACAATAAAAAAAATTGCAATAAAGCAGTAACTTGCATTTGGTTCATGCAGTTCTCATTTTTGTGCTGAGTGCATACCTTCCTGGAGACAAACCACCATAAGGAAGCAGTTGGACCCTGCCTCGTGATGAGCAAAAGCAGCTTGAATGCCATGATGCATTCGGTCATCAGCTGAATATGGATTGTATTTCACTTTTACTTTTGTGGCTATTTGACATGACATTTATGATCTTTGTGTGTTATTCACTTACAATAAACATAGCAAAAAATAGCAGGGCCAGCTATCTCCTTGGGGCTGGGTGGCTCAACCTGGCACTGGTCCATTTATTCTATGAATGCATTTCTTCTAATTTTTTCATGCACACCTTTCAATTAGCTGGTTTCCACCATCACTGATTCCTTTCCTCAGCAGCATACCCTATTTTGTCTCCAACCACTTGAGGGCTAGCCTATCAGCCTTGCTGTGCTATCTAACCCAGAAGGTCAATGTGCTCCCTTTGCTTCTTTAATGTCTACATCCTAAGGATGAGGTCATCACCAAGTGATTGTCTATTTAACCATGCAGATTGGCTTGGCAGCCCTGCTGGGAATTTCCATTGCCTCTTCATGCCACATTGTAAGCCCCTTGCCATGACAGCCAATTTAGCTATGCAGATTGACTCAGCAGCACCTCACAGTGCAATATTTATGACTTCCTGCTCCTAGAAGGTGGAACCTTCTCAATTTAACCATGAGGATCAACTCAGCAGCACCCCTAGATGTTTATCTGTGTGAATTCCTGTGTATAGAGGGTAGGCACCTTGCCTTGGGGGTCCCTTCATTCATGCAGATTGATGCAGCAGCACCACATGAGACAGTCCTCCCCGTGTCTGCCTATTGAATTTTCATTTTTTGATTTTATATTTTTTTTATGTGGGCTCTTAATTTATTTAGGGAGATTATTTATTATTCTCTTAGCACTCATTATGACCTTTGTTTTGCTATATACATTGTCCCTTAAGTCCAGCTATTCAGGAAGTTATGGCTTGTTGAAGTTCAAATGTGTGAAAAAGAATGAAGTCCAAAATCTTTTTTCATATGAGGGCATTTTTTTAAGTATGACTGAAACAAGCCATACGAAAAAGGCTGCCTTCATATAGGGAAGGGATGGGAACATTGTTAACCAGGAGTAGCACACTAAGCCGAAGCTTGTTTCCAGATGTGACCTGGGAGCACAAGGAAGTTAAGTGACTTGCTCAGGATCACACAGTATGCACCTAGGCAGCTGTGGGATTCAAACCCAGGTCTCCAGATCTGCAGCTCAGAGCCTTAACCCACTGTGCTATACTATAAGAAAAGAATATGGACTTAGTTTTTTTCTCATACTGTTTTCATATGAAAGCATCCTTTTTCATATACATTTTCATTCATATGAAAAAAGAATGCCTTCACACACAAAAAAGAATCACAAATGGAAAAAAAAATGTCTGAATTATTTTTTCATACAAAGCCATAATTTTTTGCATGGACTAATTATTTTTTATGTATGCCCATATGAGAAAAGAAAATCATATCACAAAAAAGAATTTAAATGTTAAAAAATACATTTCTGGGTCATTTTTCAAGAAACGAAGTGCAGAATCCACCTAATGAGGTCCTGATTAGCAAGATGCAAGTATTAGTGTATATGTTCAAGATCTCATTTTTGTGGGTTGTGAATTTTTTCTTAAACGGAAACAAGGATGGTGGCCATACAAAAAAAAAATTTTTCTTACAAAAAAGAATTACCACCATATCAAAAAGGATCCTTTTTTAAAATGCCAAATTCTTGTTTTCTTCCAAATAGCTACCCAAAAAAACTGTACTTAGGATGCACAGAACCAAAATTTCTAAATATAATAACTTTGGAATGGATTAATATTTTTTCACCAAATTAGTGAAAGGCACACCTGTGTGCCAAGCACTTTCTACCCTGAAGATGTCAGACCCAATTCCACATCATCTGGGTACTAAGGGATGACAAAAATACAGCAGAAAATAGCAATTTTGTAATTTTTTTTCACTGTGTGCATCTCAGAATCCCCACATCTGACCAGAATGAAACTTAGCACTTCCAGAGACATACCCCCAAAACTGTGCATGCAAACTTTCATGCAAATCTATTAAACGGTTATTAAAGGACGTTTTAACATAAGAACACTTGCTCAACCCTAATTATAGTGGTGATACTGTGCCACTATAGTATCTTCATTTTCCTGTGTGTTTTTCTCCCCAGGGTTGTTGCATGTAGTGCTGCAATCACACATGCATGCTGTAGCATGCATACACACTAGAACATCTCATAGCAGTCCTTCCCTCTTGCATGTGCCATGGCTGTGCTGCCACTTGATCTCCACTGGACATCAGTCCTGCAGCAGGTGTCTTCTTCCACCCCCCAGGAGGGAGAGTAGTCCATGAATTGTTCAATCTTTTTTCCTCTGGCAGGCGCCTCATGATTTGCAGTCATTCCCTAATGCAGCTTGCCAGCATAGCAAGTCATAGCACAAATACTGCACTGATGGGACGGCTATAAATATATATAAATTGCAGGCGTGGGGTGTGCCTTGGCATCTCAAGCCTAACATCCACCCCATTCCATCTGTAAATAAGTTCAGATGTGTAGACTTTATGAGAAATGGGGTGAGTGTTAGGCTTGAGAAGCCCAAGACACACCCCACTCTTGGTCTCCTGCCTACTTTGGGTGGTGGGGTGTTAGGGTTGGAAACCTTAATACCACAATTCCCAACTTTTATCATTTTGACCCTAACTGCAGCATTCACGACTTTTTTCAATTTATTTCCTTACTTTTTGAGATAGTATAGTGTATCCTTATATGGCTGTAGGAGCACAGTGCATTTTTGTTGTAGGCAGCCTGGGTCATACATCAGTTGGAGATATATTGCTGTAGAGAAAGACATTTGTCTCTTCCCTGGTATGCAGTGGAACCAACCACCCAACAACTCTGACCAGTTCCCTATGAATTTTAAGTTAATAGCCTTAGTGTGTAATGGCACTCCCACCCTGCTGTTTTTCCACTGGCACATACTAGTTGTCATTTGTATAAGTGGTACCCCCCCACCCTCCAATTTTCACCCCTGGCAAAATGTATAGCTCTGGTGTTTAGTGAGAAGCTTCACCCTCCTCTTTTTATAGATTTTTAAAAAACATTTCTGTCTGCACAGTGGTACCCCCACCCTCTAACTGTAATAAATGAGTAGAACCCCATGGTGTCAGTGGTACCCCCACCTTCCAATTTTGAGCCCTCTGAACATGCACAGTTTTACAGATTAAAAAAACATTCTCCCTGCAGACTAGTACTCTCCAACCTGAATTTGAAAGAAATGAGTAGCACCCCCAAATGTTACTTTCCTGGTAGCTATTGGCACCCCTACCATCCTATCCCTGATTATGTAGTAATTATATCCCCAATTGGTGACAGTGGCACCCCCACCCTTCCATATAAGTCTGAATCTGCACATTAGAAAATGTTCCCTTGCTCTAAAAAAAAGTCCACCAGTAATCCCACCCACACCCTAACCTGACCTCCCACTGTGCATACACCTCCCCACACCCTCCTTGAACCTCCCACACATCCTCACTAACCTGAAGTGTCTAAACAGTGAATATCCACTCTCCATTCCAGAACAGGTCTAGCTGCTGGAACCAGCAACTGCTCTATGACAAAGAGAATATTATTCATAGAGCAGTCACCAGTTCCAGCAGCAAGGTGTGTCCTCGAGCAGAGAGTGGATCTTCACTGTTGGAACACTTCAGGTGAGTGAGTGTTTCTGGGGTGGTTCATGGGGGGTTGGGGGAGGTGGGTGCACTGTGGGAGGTTGGGTGGGGCTGTGGGTGCATTGTTAGTAGACTTTTTTCTCAGATTAAAAAAATCAGGAGGTTCACAGTTATATGCAAGTGTGGGTGGGTGTCACTGCCACCACTGGGGCATAACATTACTACAGAATTGGGGATCGGAGGCTGGGGGGTTGCCACTTGACACCAGAGTTATAAATTTTGCAGTGCTACTCATTTATTTGAATTAGACAGTGGAGGGGGTACCATTCTACAGGAAATAATTATTTTTTAAAGATCTATATAAAATGTACATTTTTGTATTGTTAATTAGAGGCCGGAGTACCACTGACACCAATGAAATCTTGTATATGGGAGAGTAAAAAGCAAAAGAAATCTTTTTTCATGACAGGGAATCATTTTCTGTGAATGTTTTGCTGTGTTCACAGAAAAGGAATCCTTTTTCGAAAATCCTTTTTTGTGGTCACGGAAAGGATCCCATCTCGTGAAAAAGGATTTCTGATTTAGGGTTTTTTGTGCTTTTTTAAACTTTTTTCACAAGAACATTCCTTTTTCTCAAATCCTTTTTCATGGTTACAAAGAGGTAATCAGCTCATGAAAAAGGATTTTGGACTTAGGGTTTTTTTGAAAAGCCTTTTTCGAGAGCCGATTTTCTTTTGCATGAGAACAAAAAACGATTCATGAAAAAGGAAGTTAGCAAGTCGTGAAAAAGGATTTAAATAATTAAAAAAAGTTGTAGGGTCAATTTTGCACCACCAACCTTCACAATCCACCTAAGGCAGTGCAGATCAGCAGGATGCATGTGTTGCTGTCTCTGGGTAACTTCATTTTTGTGGGTTTTCAAGGGTTTTTGTTGTCAAAATATGAAATACAAGATGGCAGCTCACTTGTGAAAAAGAATCCTTTTTCATAAGACTAAATTCCTTTCTCATTCCAGGAAACTATTCTGAACAATGAAATTCCCCTTGAAAATAATGGGACCTTAAAATGTGAATAGCTTTAGAACAGATTAATATTTTTTCACCAAACAAGCGCAAAACACCTCTGTGACCCAATCGCTTTCTACCATGGAAATTTCACACCAAAATTCAAAACCATCTCAGTGCAAAGAGATGTGAAAAAAACAGCAAAAAAGGTAGAATTTTAAGGTTTTTGTACTATCCGGATCTCCGAATTTGCATATCTGACTGGAACGAATCTTGACAAATCAAGAGACCTACCACACAAGAATGCGCACACAAAATGTTATGCAAATCTGTTCCACAGTTGCAAAGTTATTAAAGTGCAAAATGTGAGGTTTAACATTAAAGTGCCTACTCAACCCTAACTATAGGTGTGCTACCCCACTCCTATAATACTTTTTTCATTGAATGTTAATTCTAAGAATGACTCCTCCTGCATGATGTGTTATGATGGCACTGTACCTAAAGTTGCTATGGCAAATTTAATAAGGGAACACTATGATGCACATTTGTGCATGCTTTAATCTTTACGAAGTGCCCAGAAGGTGAAATATTTGCAACTTTTCTGCCTTGCAGTCCTGAAATGTAATTACATGAATAGATAAAATATGTTTATTTTGTTTGATTGCTTCGCTGTTACTTTTGGAATTTGTTTCTGACAGTGCACTGAGGTTTATGGTAATTTATGAGTACATTTGTTGAAGAGATTTAATGTTTTGCAGCTGTCTTTAAATGGTCTCTGGACAGTTTATTTACATTATAGAAAAATATGATATCCTCGTATTTACTGACATGTTAAGTTCTACTGAGAAATTTGCACTGAATGAGGGTATCTGTTGAAGTGAAAACAGATTTTTGGATGGGACGAAACAAATTTCTGTTCCTCTAGGTTAGCAGTTGAATGGTGACACACCCTGGACCATAGAATCTCACTGTATTGCTACTTTATTCTAGTCTAATATTTATGCCTACAATAAGTCAACATGAAGATACTTTATGTTGGATCATACAGTAGTATTCTATGTAGCACTGTCCAGTCTGTTTTCTAAATTTAATGAAAAGTTGTACTCACCTATTGTTTGGTGCATAGCAGGGGAACCTGTCCTCAAACACAAGCAATGAAGAACAAAAATGCTATGCATTAGCAGAAAACAGGGCTTTAGAACAAACTGGCCCACACACAAAATAAGGTGCCTTTGCTTCACATTTATTTATTCAACAAATTCAGTAAGCACCACAGTGACAAACAAAAGACTGGAGCATGGACCAACACTCCCCCACTTCCTCAGTCCAGATCTTTGTCTATTTTCTATTGAGGCTGTTTTGCATAAACTCTGAAAATGTCTTAGAGGATGTAAAGCAGTATTGATTGGTGCACACTAGTCCTGCACCTGATCATATGAAGTTCAACAGGATAGTAGAGACCTTGTTAAAGCAAGTTTGCCACCATTCAGAAAATATTAAAACAATATTGTGACAATTTTCATCTCATGTTTTATACAGTATAGTGCCTGCATTTTAGCTCCCTTTGTTCATCACTATTAGGTTAATTTGCATGGAAACAACGTTTTCGTCCCCTCAGAGTCCATCTGTTTCTCTTGTTTAATCCTTTTGCTGAGGTAATAATTCTTCTGTTGTAAACATCACAGTTTGTTGCTTTGGAAATTATAATAGTGTTGCAAACAGGAAAATTGTGACTTTAGCAAAGAACTAAACAGCATGGGCTTGATTCTCAAAAGTGTTATAATGCCACAAACCCCGGGGTGTGTTGAACACACAATGCATGGGGCTTACGACATTCCCTGGCCAGCAATCGGGATTCTCAAGTCCGTGCAACACATGCCATGAGTTAGACCAGCTTTTGCTGGTCTAAAATTGTGGACCTTTATATCTGGATTTGCACCAAATATTTGGTGCAAGCTACAGTAAAGGGGTAATGTTTCAGAAATTCACATGACCTTTGTGAATCAGGTGCAAGGTGCTGCAGTGTGTTTGGAGCAGTGTAGGGTTTTACACAGGGCTTGTGCAAGCCCTGCATTACCCTTCAAGAATCAAGCACCATATGTTGCTCAGCTGAAGGTGGCATGGATCCCATTTTCATGTAAATAAATTTAGTAAATAAAAATAAAAGGAAGAGAATCATAGAACATTTGTAACATATAGTATGAGATGAATTTTGTCTATGTATTATATCTGCAATGTTTTCTCAAACGTGATGAATTCTCTTTATGTATGAGATTAAAAATCAACTTCATTTCAAGATTCAAAGACAAAACAATGATTTTTTTTATTACTGAAAGTTTTCTCAGATTACACATAATACCAATGTTTTACTGTATTGTCGGTAGATACTGTATATGTTGTTTTGCCATCCATATTTATCTTTAAATCTCAATGAAAACTTTAATATCAAGCTGGCCCAGTGGCATGGAGGGCTAAGGCACCTAGGGCCTTACCTCTTGCTACACTGGTGACCCGAGCTTGAGAACAGAGTTGGGTCATTTGGAGGTTGGCTGGGGGAGGGAGGACTAAGCATCCCATTGGACAGCTCTCCTCCCTCAGGAGAGGGGGGTAGTGTGATTCATTGCTTGCCTGCCACCTGGAGGTGTCTGGGTGGTAGCACAGCTTGGGCACACCAGACAGTCAAACATGGGCATTTGAGGACATGTCCTTGGAGATGAAGCTTGTCCATTATGCCATTTCACATGGGTGGCTATAGACAGGGCCAAAAAATAAGAGGGAAAAATCCTCTGGCTGCCAGATGATGTCCAGGACATTGCAGACCCCACACTGGTGATCAGACACCATGCCATGAGTCCTGCAAGTGGAGGATGCAGGCACATAAGGTAAGTCCTGGAGAACTCAGATGATGTGACTGGGAAGACCAGACAGAAGGTTGTAGACCAGAGGCATCATAGCATAATATCCTGAGAAAAAAAAAGAAAACTTTAGTATCAGACACAAAGCATTGAACATATTTAGGCACTTTGGAAATATAATGTGAATGACTGGACAGTTAATGAAGTTTATGTAAAACAAATACATGTTGTAAACTGATTCTAGTCTTTGTAGAATACAACACAATTTCTACAGTACAATTTATGTATACATTTATGTATATGTGTAGATAGATAGATAAATTTATGCAATAGGCATGGACATATATCCTATGTGATAAATCTGAGCTACTATGTGCATAAATGTAAACTCTCACATTTATACACATAATAGATGCATCATTACAGATTTATACAAATAGTAGATATGTCACAATCACTCTGGAATGCATTTAGAATGTTCGGCCTCAGTACCAGTACTAACTATAATCAAGTGCAAATAACTTTAAAATGAAAAAAGACAGCATAGTACTGTAAGCATGAAAGTTGTTCAGCACAAAGTTATCTACAAAATGAGTGGTATTTCATTTATAGATACCGTATAGATTTATTTTAATTAGCAACAGGCATTTGTCAATGCCTTATGTTGTCTTGCTGGCATTGGCATTGGTAGTGCAGAAGTTAGAGAGATGCATAATAGGAATGGCAGTGAAGTATAGAACTGACGCCAACCCCACAACCACCCTGCAGAGACTGACAGGCATTGGGGTGTGCCTTTGGGCTGTCGGCCATAACACTTATGCCATTTCACCTCACCCTACCCTTCAGATACCGACAAGTGTCACGGTGTGCCTTAGGGCCTTCGGGCTTTATGCTCACCCTGTTCCATAAGGAAATACACTGAGATGGGTGCAGTATAGGAGAATAGGGTGAACATTAGGGCCAAAGAGTCCAAGACACACCTCAATGCCTGTCAGTGACTGCAGGCTGGTGGTGGGGGAAGAATGACATGAGCATTACAGCCAAAAGTACCAAGTCACATCCCTGATGCCTGTCAATCTCTACAGGGTGGGGCATTACAGTTGGAAACCCTAAAACCACAGGCGTTTGTTGGTATTTTCACTCCAAATTTTCAACATGGACTTTTTGTGACCCCATCTCATAAACAGTGGCACTGTCAGTTGATTAGCTGTAAGGTAACTTTGCACAGAGACTAAATTTGGCACCACAGGTGCAAAAACACATTTTGGGCAGGATGTGAAAAATGACAGCTGTACTGTTTATGAGGAGGTGAAAAAAATGGTAATGTTGAAAATCTCGAGTGAAAAATATTAAAAATTGGTGAAGTCACAAGCTTGCGCAGAACCTGCGCAACATACGCCTGTAACACAATTATTTTGGAGATTTTTTTAACCAAATTTTCAACATAGGCATTTTGGGACTTCTGCTCATGAACAGTGGCACTGTGATTTTGTTAATCTGTCCCAAACAGTGATTTCCCACAGGGACCACACCATTCTGCGCCAGATGTGTGAAAACACATTTCTGGCAGGATGTGAAAAATGACAGCTGTACTGTTCATAAGGAGGTGTGAAAAATGGCAATGTTGAAAATCTGGAGTAAAAATATTAAAAATTCTTGAAGTTACAAGCATGCATGGAAACTGCACAATGCACACTCATAACAGTCATTTTGAGGAATTATTTCATCAGATTTGCAACATAGGCTTTTTTGAGAGCCCACCTCATGAACATGGCATAATCATTTCGATACTCAGTTCTGAAAGGTGATGCCATGCAGTGACTGCAAAATCACCTTTGCAGACCAAATAGCGAAATGACAGTGACTGATTTCATGAGGTGGAGTCCCAAGAACCCGATGTTGAAAATGTGGAGCCAAAAGTCAAAAAAATGGCTGAGATATTCACCTAAGTTGAAACCTCCTCCACTGATGCCATTATACAGCTTACTGGCATTTCTTCAGTTCACGGTTGGCTTTGAAGAGTGCAGACATGTTCCCGCTCCACCGAAGATCATGGCATTGACCTCTGGAGGTAAGTATGGGGTGAGGGGTGTGTGAGGAGGTGGGGTGCACAAGAAGGTGGTTGCAGGTTAGGGGAAGGGGTACTGCCGACAGCAAGGGACCATTTTCTTTGTTTCAGGTACTTTAAAAAAGAAATGAACACCGTGGACAGTTTTCTTTATTTACAAGTGTAAGAAAACAAATGTTATGCACACTGGTGTGGGCTCCCAATGTGCCCTATGATTGTGGGGGGAGTGATGTTGGCCACATTGGGGTGGACTCCCAGTGTGGCACACAATGGTGGTGGGGCTTGGGCAGGAGCATGCCAATGTGGTCGGCTTCCAAACACCATGGAGGCACACTGGAGTGGGCTCCCAGTGTGTCACACAATCTTGGTGGGGTATTAAACATGCCAACAGGGGACTTGGGCACCCCTGAAGTCGGCTTCTAGGGATTGTGAGAGGCAGATGGCATGAGCCGCCGCCATGTTTCTTGAAATGTTTCACCAGGCAAGGCACATGGGTAGGCTTGTCATCTGTGCTGCTGCATGATGAGCTTTTCTCTGATTGCAGCGGCAAGTTTGTTTCAAGTTGGTGGCACTGCATAAAACTTGTGTCACCACTAGCATGCTCGCTAATTGGCAAATGAGGGATGCAGCGTCTAAAGTGTGCTCTGCATTCACTAAAACTGACACACATCTGCATTTCTCCTACTACCATCTCCCACTGCCACAAAATGTTGCTTGCGTGTGTGCAAGACAACATAAAAAAACAGCAGAAAATTACATTTTTTTGTTCACGTTTTGACAATAAATGCAAATAGCTTTAAAATGAAAAATAATAGCATAGTACTGTGAGCATAGAAGTTGTTCAGCACAAAAATATCTACAAAATGAGGGGTGTTTCATTTTTTGATATCTTTTAGTTTTCTATAATTAGCAAAAAAAACTGCCGAAAATTATATTTTTTAACCACTTTTTCAACAAATGCAAATAACTTTAAAATTAAAAAAGTAGCATGGTACTGTGAGCATGCCATTTGTTCAGCACACAGTTTTCAACAAAATGAGTGGTGTTTCATTTAATAGCAACCACTACATTAGGCAGACATACACTAGGAAAGTTAACAAAAAGTCCCAGAAATTATCATTTAAAAAAAAGATAAACAGTCAAAGCAAATGTCACTGCACTGACATAAAGCATCCCTATTGCATAAATGAAATATACAATGGTGAGCTGTCAGATAAATGATTTATCTGCACTTGTGCTGTTTGACCTCGAACACCTCACTAGTGGCTTACACCACTCATGAGGTTACCCGAGGTCAAACAGCACTTGTGCAGATAAATCATTTATCTGACAGCTCATATATATTGCATAAAAGTTTGTTAATGTATCGTTAGCTGGAAATGTAGAAGACAGCTTCAACCTAAACACACCATTCCTTTCCCTGCACAGACCCACAGGCTGGGGTGGGGCTGTCTTGGGGCTGTCAACCATAATGCTCACCCCATTCCAATACAAAATTAGGTGATACGATTACAGCATAGGAGAATAGGGTGAGGGTTAGGGTTGATGGCCCCAAGATAGACCTCCTGTGGGTCTGTGCAGGATGGGGAATGGGGTGTTAGGGTTGGAAACCGTAATGACACATTTCCTTACTTTTGTCACTTTAACCCGAATTGATGCATTAACAAAGTTTTTGATATGTATTTCCTTACTTTTTGAGACAGTATAATCATATCCTTGTTTTACTGTGGGAGCGCAGGGTCCTTTGGACCCTGCACTCCCATACCTCAATAGATGCATCTATGTATCTAGCTGTGGAAGCACAGGGACCTCTGTCCCCTGTGCTTCCAGTTATAGCACAACAATCACCAAATTGTCACCATAGCCATGTTATTACCCCACCTCATGTTCCCAATGCAGAAACTTTTTTAATCCCCACCAAAACATAAGTCCACACAAGCGCAACACCACTCCAGAGTGCAGGTACAAAAACACATTCTCACCAAGATTTGAAAAACGACAGTTGTGACAAACATGAAGTGGTGTAATAAGAAGACTATGTTGAAAATTTGGGCTCAAAATATTTTAAATTCACAAAGTTATGAGCATGCTTAGCAAAGCTGCAACAAGTAGTCAGAACTGTGCCTTTTTTTACCCCAATTTTCAACATAGCCTTCTTATGACCTCACCACAGTTACCTAGTACAGAACATTTTCAAATCCCCACCAAAATGTAATTCTACGCAACTGCAATGCCATTCTGTGCCACAGGTACGAAAACACATTTTGGAAAGGATTTGAAAAATGACAGCTGTGACATACATGAGGTGGGGTAATAAGAAGACTATGTTGAAAATATGGGGTGAAAATATTGAACATTTCCAAAGTTATAAGCAAGCATTGTGAGATTGCAACAAATGCTCATAACTCAGCCATTTCTTGAAATTCTGACCCCAAATTTTCAACATTTATGTATTTTATTTTTTTTTATTTATTTGTATTTCATATGACACCTTTGAGCCAAGGGCTCTTTTACAAAGGTTCCATGTCAAGGCAATAAGGACAATAAGGTACAAAACATAACATGATCATTACAATGGAACTTACAAAAAAAAGTCAAGTAAGCTTGCAATAATAGCAGCCAAAGGCATTGTCAAGGAATTTTGTTGTGAGTTAATTATACAGTACAAGTCATAGGTGGCTCAGTGATGCTTTGTTTGGAGTGAGTTAGTGGGGAAAGAGAAAGAAGAGCGGTGGTGAGGGGGTGGTATGGGAGAGAGAGAGAGAGAGGAGGGGAGAAATGGGAAGGGCATTGCTTTGGGTATGTGATAGATGGGAAACAGCAAGGGAGGAGGAAAGGGGGGATGAAAAAGAAAAAGGAGACAGATTCATCCTATACCCAGTAATGGGGCGTAGGAGAGGAGGAGGAGCTGAGGCAGACAGGAGGGATGCTTGAGGGTAGTATGCCTGGACGGGATTATAAGAAGCCATCACAGAAGGCACTAGCCACAAGATGTTGACACAGTTTACACTTAAAAGCACCCATCATGGCAATGTTGGAGATTTCTGTAGGTAGCAAGTTCAACCAGGTGGAGGCTCTAACAAGGTAAGAACGCTGAGCTTGAGAGGTCCGACAGTGAGGTATTGTAAAGGTTGGACTGTCCGATCTTCTAGTTAGGTGGCAGACACGTTGCATGGTCAATATTGATTGGACTCCAGGGGGCATAAGGCCCAGTGATGTCTTCTTAGAGAGGATGCAGGTCTGGTACTTTAGCCTGCTGGATAGCTGGAACCAGTTAGCCTGCTTGTAAATGTCACACATGTGAGAAAGGCAGGCAGCTGAAATAAGGAGTCTACATGCCTTATTAAGGGCTACAGCTATGCTCCAGAGTGCAGCATCAGTAGCGGATCCATAAATAATGAGTCCATAGTCAATAATTGAGATAACAGAGCTCTGGATAGCGAGGTTCAAGGCTTTAGCTGTTAGGCAATGTTTATGCTTGTATAGTAGCCCTATACGGGAGTTCATAGTTTTAGCGATATTGTCAATGTGTTTGGTATATGAGAGGGAGCAGTAAAGGGTCAGGCCCAGATATTTAAACATATCCACGTGCTCAAGAGCGACACCTTCATGGTTGTTAATTATGAGCTCATGGTCCTTGTACTTGTTGTGAGTTCCATGGAACAACATTGTTTTAGTTTTTTTGTGGTTAAGGATGAGTTTATGTGAGCAAAACCAGTCTTCCACTTCTGTGAAACTTTTCTGTAGTTGACACTGAAGGGAGGTGGGGTCGGTGTGGCAAGTGAAGATTACTGCATCATCTGCATACAGTAACATTCAGTCATGGCAGGAGGCAGGGAGATTGTTCAGGAATATGCTGAATAACAAGGGTCCCAGGTTAGAACATTGGGGTACTCCAGAGTGGATTGGTAGGGATGACAAGAGGAATTCACCAATCCTGACCTGTTGGGTCCAGTTACTGAGGTAGCTTTGAAACCAGAGGGTAGTTTCACTTGAAAGACCAAGGAAGGATAATTGTTTGAGGAGAATGGAGTGACTGACAGTGTCAAATGCCTTAGTCAGGTCAATAAAAGAGGTGCTGACCAACTGGCCCTGATCAAGTGCGTGATGGCTATGTGTAGTGAATTTGAGGAGTGCCGTGGTAGTGCTGTGCCCTTTGCGGAAGCCATGCTGCTGGGAACAATGCAGGCTATATTTTACAAAGTACTCCGTGAGCTGATCCGCCACTATCGGTTCCAGTGCTTTGGATAGAGGAGGGAGGATGGATATAGACCTGTAGTTGTTCGTGAGAGTCTTGTCACCACTTTTATGGGCTGGAGTCACCACTGCCAGTTTCCACTTTTGGGGGAACTGGGAGAGCATGAGGGAATGGTTGAGGATTTTGGTTAGTGGGAGCAGGATTTTGTCAATGGTGAGGGTGAGAAGTTTCATATCCAGCTTTCTTATGACTCCATCTCATGAACACTATGGGCCCGATTCTAGAAGGGTGGCGCAAGTCGCCACCAAACACAACTTGCGCCACATGCAACTGTGACATTGACCCTGCGCCCTATTCTAGAAGGGGCAGGGTCTCAGCAGCTAAGTCCTGCGACTTGCGACATGCGGCCATGTACGCCAAACTGAGGGCACACCTGGCGAGCATGTCGCAAGCTGCAATGTAGATCACAAGTGCCCCCCATGCCCAGCTTGCCGCAAAACACACCCCGCTGGGCTGCCCACATCAACTGCCCCCGAATCCCTGTATAAGTACAGACCCACAGGGCTTCTGAATACCCCCAGCCCCCTGAAGTGTGCATACGGAGCACTGCAGGGCTGCCCACACCCCCCAGCCCCTGAATCCCTCATTATAAAATGCCCCACAGGGGAGTGCTGTCATCCCCCCACCTGTGCCCCGACCCCTGAGTCACCAGCCACAAATGCAGCAAATAACCTGATAAGCCCTGGGGATCTGGTGGCCCCCCATCCAGCTGCACCAGCTCACCCAGCACCCCCACCCATCCCCAGCCAGTGACTGACACAGCCCACCTCTCACCCCCACGGACAGCCACCAACTGAGTTATGTAGGAGTGGTACTGGAAAGACGCCGTTATCTGAGTGCATCTTTCCAGTACTGCTCCTACATAACTCAGTCGGTGGCTGGCCGTGGAGGTGAGCTGTGCTATTGCCAGATGGGGATGGGTGGGGGAGTGGGTTGGTGGCTGGCATGGTCTGGTGGGGGCCACTAGACTAGCAGGGCTTATCAGGGTTATTTGCTGCATTTGCAGCTGGTGACTCGGTGGTCGGGGTACAGGTGAGGGGATGACAGCGCCACCCTGTGGGGTGTTTTACCACAGGGGATTCAGGGGTCTGGGGGTGTGGACAGCCCTGCGAAGCATGGATTTCACAGGTAGTCTGGGGCAGGGAGGTGGGCAGAGGTATTGGGGGCATGTACTGAATGGGGATGGGGCAGGGGTGCGATGCTCATTGGGGCAACAAGGAGGAGGTCTGGGCATGGGGGGAGGGCACATGGACCGGGTTCTGCAGGACCCTCGGAGGACGTCTGTAAGTTACACCAGCTAAATGCAGGTGTAACTTACATTGCCAGTTCTCCTCTGGGGGTTCTTATAGAATTCTGACATTGGGAACTTTGTTGCTGCCCTTCTGGAATGGGGCACAACTGCTGCTGTAAACCCCCTAGTGCCATGTCGCAGAGGGTTTATGGCGCAACTGCCGGCGTATCAGCTGTTCGGTGCATGTCGCAGGCCACTTTGTAGAATAGCATAAGTCAGAACTGCTGGTCTAAGTTGCTACTTGTGCCATTCTACTTGGTGCAAGTGCTGTTATGCCAGGTGGTTATTTTCTAGAATCAGGGCCTATGACGGTCATTACATAAATCCCACCAGAAAGGTGATTTTGCCAACTAACTGCAAAAGTACCTTTCCAGCTGGAGTTGCCTAATGACTGTCATATTATTCGTGAGGTGGGGTCCTCAAAAAGCCATGTTGAAAATTTGGGGCCAAAATTATGAAAAATGGCTGAGCTATGGCTAAAAGTTGACCCCCCATTGAAATACAATGAATCACATTTACCTTAGTTTCTCATATTGCAGTCTCTGGTTGCAGTAGCAAGACGTGTCTTCAATTGGCAGAGCAGGTCTAAACCTGGGGGCTCTTGAAGTGAGTGAGGGTCTATGGGGACATCACAGGGGTGTGAGGAGGTGGGTGCACAGTGGGAGGTCGGGTGTGGGATATGGGTGTAATCGGTGTTGGAGGTTTTTTTCAGCTTACAAAATAGCAACAGACATCGAGGGACAGATTTTCATTTTCAGGGAACAAAAAACATTAAGAAATGGACTGTGAAGGGGGATACCACTGACACCAATGCATACAGGGTCATTGTAGGGTGGGGTGGTACCACTAGACACCAGGAAAAAATTGGGATCATTGTGACCCCTCCCCTCCAAATAGCAGGTCCAGGGTATAAAAATTAAATAATCAAATAAATTTATAAATATATATAAAATACAGGGTTGGAGGTGCCACTAGACACCAAGGAGGGGAAGAGTCAATTCTCATTCTCTTTGATCTGTCATCTGCATTTGATACTGTGGACCACACTGTGTTGTAAAACAAGGATATGATTGCATTAGAGAGTGCTGTGGACTCACTGGGGCTGTCAGCTGATTTGAGTGATACATGCTGCCTCTGGGGAGGATCATCAGACAGTACAGTTTGAGTTTTCGCTGTTATACAGATGATACTCGGCTGTACTTGTCTTTTGTACCAGGGACAAGCAGTGCTGTCGAAGTGCTGGATAAATGCCTCGCTGAGATCCAAGACTTGATGAACTCTAACTGGCTGAGGCTTAACCCTGGCAAGACAGAGGTTCCAGTGATTGAGCCTGGCTGCAGGTGGATTGCGGACGCCACCAGGATGACAACAGGCTTAGTCCTGGGGTCAATACCATTGATGGTGTCCTCTAGGATGTGAAATTTGGTTGTGATCCTCAAGAAAAGACTGACATTTGAGGCTCAGGTGTCAGCTGTCATCAAAAATAGTTTTTACCATCTGAGGAACATTGCTCTGATTAAACCCCTAATTCTGCCTGAGGACCTGCTGTCACTGGTACATGCCTTTGTAACTTCAAGACTCGACTACTGTAATGCTCTATACCTCATGGTCAATGGCAGGAACCTCTGTTGACTGCAGCTAGTGCAGAATGCAGCTCCCAGGCTGCTGACAGAATTACCCAGATTCTGTCATGTGACCACAGTCCTGTTGAGTGTACGCTGGCTGCTGGTCAGGTGGCGGGTTCTCTTCAAGATGGGCTTGCTCATTTATAAGGCCCTATATGGACTGTGTCCTGGCTACCTGTCAGACTTCCTTACTCCTGCCACTTTGGCTCACTCCATCTGTTCCTCCACCCAGGGCCTCCTGATGGTTCCAGGGACCAGGCCGAGAACCTCAGGTGATTGCTCATTCATGGTGGCTGGCCCAGTCCTCTGGAATTCACTTCCAAGATCTCTGAGGAAGGCTCCTACAGTGGAAGCATCCAGGAGGGGCCCAAAGACCCACTTATTTAAGTTAGCTTATCCTGCTGATGTATTTTAATTATGTCTGAAGTTTAGAATTTTATAGTTTGTTTGCTGATTTTAGTATGACCCTGTATATTATTCTGTGTGGTGCCTAGAGCCTCTAGGATTGGGTGCCTAAAAAAAAAAGATTACTTTTACTTTACTTACTTTGTTTTTTTCCATTGGGAGGGGTCACATTACAAAAAAGAAAATAAAAAAGGCATAAAAATTTATACAAAAAAAGGATATTTTTTTACCTGACAGACTCCGTTTCCACCAATCCTTTCCTGTGATGGTGGAAAAGGATTCTGTCTGGTGAAAAACTATCCTTTTTCCAGACCAGATGGCTATGTTTTTGCAGACCAGATCTCACTGAATGTTGTTTTCGTGACCAGATGGCCTTGTTAAAATCCTTTTTCACCAGTATAATTCCTTTTTCGCCATCCCTAGTTATCATGGCAAAAAAAGAAATCAGCTGGCTGCTGGCAAAAAAGGATTTCCCATTTTGATGACCAGATGTCCCCTTTTGATGACCAGATGGTCCTGCTAGTAATCCTTTTTCACCAGCCAGTTTCCTTTTTCGCCATCTTTGTTTGTCATGGCAAAAATGGAAATTGACTGGTGAAAAGGATTACTGTCAGGGTCATCTGGTAGCAGTGTCAGTGGCTCAATAGGTAGCACACTCGCCTCTGAGGCTGGGAGATCAGCGGGCTGTGGGTTCAGTTCCCACATCTGGCACTTGGGCTACTATCTCAGTACTGACACTGTAGTGCAGCATGAGAGGGGTGCTGCACTTATGAGGTGCCATCTTTCGGATGAGATGTTAAACCGAGGTCCCATCTGCCTTGACTGGTGGTAGTTCAGGTGGATGTTAAAGATCCCATGGCACTTATCGAAAAGAGTAGGGGAATTTCCCCAGTGTCCTGGCCAAATTTCCCTCATTCACTAAAATACCGCTAACAGTTTCATCTGGTTCAAGGGCAGTTGGCCTTCATCTGTATCCCCCTTCCCCAGGTCATGCCTGAAAATAGGCAGGATTTGTCTAGTGCACTTACCCGGTCAACAAAAACTAAATAAATAAATAAAAATAAATAAATCTGTTCATGAAAAGGGGCCATCTGGTCATCAAAAGGAGAAATCATTTTCCGATATCCAATTTCCTTTTTCACCATGACGAACAAGGAATGGCAAAAAAGGAAGATAACGAATGATGAAAAGGGATTTAAATTGTTTAAAAAAAATCCAGAGGCATACACAGATCCGAAAGCACAAAGAACTGCTCAACTCACAATGAGCAAAATACACACTTAAATGTGTCCAACAGACATCCCTGGGCACAGTCATCATGGTTTTTTGAGGGAAAAATAAACGAGATGGTGGCTCACGAAAAAGGATTTTATTCTGGTGAACAAGGATCGACCCCTCAAGAAAAAGGATCCTTGTTCATCGCAGCAAAATCCTTTTTCATTCCGTGCAGCTATCCTGAAAAATAAAAATCCAATTGAAAATAATGAGACCTTAAAAATGCTATAACTTTGGAACAGAATAATATTTATTCACCAAATAAATGCTGGACTGTTCTGTGACACAGGTTATTTCTACCATAACAATTTCAGACCAGAATTCAACACTGTCTAGTATGCTCTTGTATTAATTTGTCAGCAATGTATTTGTTTTTCTTGTTTTACTTTGCATTTCAAACCTTGTTCCATTTTTATATCAACAACATTGTCCTATTAAGTTCTGTCTAGCTGAATCTGCCTTGAAGTCTTTAATCCAATTCAAACAGGGCATATCCTCATAAGTTGCCTTTCTCTCGGGCTCCCCCACCCACAAAATGGTAATGATAGTCCTACAAATATGGAATAGCATAACATTATGTTAAGTGGACAACTACAGTATACAGTATAAGAGTAATATACTGTATTAACAAAGTGGTGACAGATCATCGGGTGAGGGAACAAGACTTCTGTGCTAAGGTACAGTACATCTGTAGCAATACCGCCAGGACATCCATGGATCTGTCCTTCTCAACATTTTTGTTTTTGTGAGTGAACAGTGAGGATTGCAAGGCATTTTTTTGCATTTTATATTTCACATTGCATGTACTGTAATAATTCAACAAGAGCAAATCAGCTCATCTAATTTTTATTTTACAGACTATCACTAATCAGTTTAAAAAGGCATCCCGATGTCAGTCACACTGTGTACCGTCAGTCTGGATGGAGTGAATTCCCTAACCATTTTTTATTCCCTGATGTTGCAATCCATTTCTCTAGCAGATTGATAGGGAGTTAGAGGATCAGAAGCTGTTTTATTCTCTTGCACCTTCAACTTGAATTGATGCACTGTTACTCTTTTCATTAAAAAAAAAAAAAGAAAAATTAATTATGAAAGACAAAATTGTAAACGTCCATGTTATATGAAACTGTAGGTAGTGGCAATTGAATGTGCTAGTTTTCTATCCTTACTTGATTCGCATAATAAAATCTAAAGACTACATTTCTGACAGTATAATAAATTGTCTTCTGCGTTATTTTCCCTCATTGAATGAAAATTTTTATGGCATTAGTTGGTGCAGCAAATGTCTGTCTGTATTGATTATGTCTACTCAAATCAATTCTTGATGTTTTAATTAGGAAACTGCCAAATCACACATCAAAGAGCTCGCATATTTTCAATAATGTGACTTGGCATGGCCAAACATGATAGTCTGATTTGCACACAGTCACATTACTTTTAAAATAATTTGGTGAAAAAAATGATGTGTGAAATGCGAGTACAACTTCAACCTCCCCCAACACACACACTTGCACAATGAGCATGACTGGTTGGATATACTGTAGTGTTTGCAGTTACAGAGGATTCCATTATGCCTGATATGTAAGACAAAACAACACCCCCATCCACCACTAGTATGCTTATCTGGTAGGAGCTATGTTGGGAATTATGAGATGTTAGGTTCAAACCCCATTACAGCCAAAGTCTCCCACTTCTCCAGTATATGCAGATGCAGACATGTTTAGAAGTAGAACAGAACTTGAAATGAGATGCTGAATATCAGCTCAGTTTTCATGACAAAATGAACTGTGCAAACAATTGCCAACAGTCACATGATCAATGTGGGACCAAAAATATGTCACTTAACCTCCCTTTGCTCCAGTCCAACCAACTCCAAAAATGAGTAGAGGCTGGACCCAACTGGAACTCTTTTTTTGACTCTGAATATTATGACAGATAAAGTCAATTGGCCGATCTTGACTGCCCAATAATGTCATATTGCATCACAACTGGGCATTCATATACTGTATAATACTGTATAGGGATGGGTAAAAGCAGGAGTCCATCTTATCTGATTAATTTAACATTACACATTACATGATCTCTGGAAACTCACTTCAGTATTTCTGGAAATATTGACAGCATGTACAGTACATGCTCAATGTAGTCACTGGAGGAGAGTTCTGATCGACTGAGTGACAGGCTGTTGCCAACCTGATTATTCTCAGTAGCAGAGGTCAGCAGTCATAGTGTGTTGTCAATTTTGATTATTCACTGCAAGGGGTGGGGGATGCATATATATGTGTGTGTGTGATAGAGCGAGTGTGTCCAGAAACTGGCCGGGATTCATTATGTACAGTAGTAGGAGACATAAACATAAACCAGAACTACAGCTGCTGAGTTCTTCATTTGCTAGCGGTGCAAAGTGGGGAAATATGTTGAATTAAGGGCACAAAAGAGCCAGTGATGGCTAAAGTAAAAATAATTCAAACTGAAAAAAAAAATGTGCCAAACGCCAACAAACTGGTGCAAAGTCCAAGGTAGTGAGGCAGATTCACTCATAGTAACAACAATCAAAACTGGGATACAGTGCACACTATGTCTATTTGTAACTCATACAGCCAGTGCAAAATTCAAACCTATGGAGAGCGAGGTGTTCAGGAACGGCTCCTAATTAAGTTGATTACTCTCTCTCCTTGTATATGAATTTGCATTGTCAGCTTACATGTGCTACACATTTGGAATAAACAGTGGTTGTACTTATAATTTTTTCAGTAGTATTGTTTCTGTAATCCAATCAATGTGTTATCCATTGGCCCAGTATTTTAAATATCCCTCTATTCGCTCACAGTTGATGTGCCCTCACTTTCTCTCTCTCTCTCTCTCTCTCTCTGTCACTCTCTCTCACTCTTTCTCTCTCTCTCTCTCTCACAGACACACACACACACACACACACACACACACACACACACACACACACGCATGCACACACGCACACACATACACACACAGACATCCTCCCTCGCATTCTCTGTCTGGCAACTGATGCCTTGGTAAAACTGATGATTAACAGCTGTAAATTATTGTAAAAGCATGATCTGTTGACAGAGATACTCATTGGAAGTATAAATGATGTGTGTAGTACAGTACTACAGTCACTCCCCCAAACAGGAAATAGAAATTGTGGAAATTATTAATTATGACCTAAAGGTGTCCAGCACTGTTACACTGAAGTAGAGTGTGCAAGTGGCAAGTTAGGGTACATATGGAGTGGTAACACCTTCAGAATTAGGGATGAGAGTTGTGATCAGTACTGTCAAATAATTTTTTGGTAAAAAAAAATAAATGGAACATGAAGGAATTATTTCCCCCCTTGATAAAAAAGATGCAGAAGAAAGAAGGCTGTATTCCATTACCTTGTGGTGGATGATTGGGGGGGCTGGCCTCTGGTGATATGTGAGACAATATTTCTTCACAAAAAGTATTGTTGGTGTATGGAGCACTATGGCAGATGTGTTGGTAAAGGCAAAATCCACAAGGGTGTTCATGAATTATTGTGATTTTCATAATGGAATAATAGTTTTTTGAGGAAAATAGGGATGAACACAAGTTTGTGTATTGTTTATGGTGTTACAGTACAAGTGTTGACATTGTTAATGGGTATGTGAATTTTTGGTTTATGATTGTGATGCATGTTAATTGACTAGTGGGATATTTAGTTTGGTGTGTGGGGGGTGTTCTTGTTGAGTGTGTGCATATAGAAACAAAGAAACTTAGAATAATCTAATCATAGAAAATGATGTCTGTTAAGGACATCTGGGTCAATTCCGAATGCCCATTTACCCTTAGTTCTGTAAAATCAGCAAGCCCTACATGATCTCTGGGTTTACCTTTAAATCATGTATTTGTTAATTCATCCACTGGGTTGCCCACCCCCTCCAGCTGTCATTCACTGGCTGTGGAGGTGAACAGTGGGCAGAGCCACCCACCAGTTCTAGCAAGATGGTATTGCAGGGATAGGATGTGTGTATTGGGTCCACTAGACCACCAGGATTGTTTAAATGTGTATTAAGAGTGACTAGGGCTTGGGGAGGTGGGAGGTCACTAGACTATAACAAATGGAGGGTGGGTGCTATTGTTGACAGCATCGGGGGAAGGGCATTTTATTATTTACTGTACATTCCCAGAACAGCTTCTTAATCAGGTGTTGGAAAATGTTGTTACTAAATTACATGGCAGCATCAGGGTGGGGGCATTTTATTACTAATACAATTAGATAGCTTAGGGGTATGGCTGGGTGAATTTTTTTTCTAAAATACAGGGCAGCATCTTAGAGGTTGGAATTTAATTATTTTCATAACGGGATGGCATTGGGGATCCAGACAAATGTGTCAGCCATTCATTTTGATACACAGCTCTGTAGAGTATGAGTCTGCCACTGACAAACAGTAATTGTCAGAGTTCAGGAGATTTCAGGAAACAGTGCAAGTCTGAAATGAACCCACAAAAAGAGTGTCTTTAGCCAGACACCATACAAAATCATACACAAAAAAGAAATGCATTGCCATACAGATTGGATAACAAGGAAAGGAAACAATATGGTACCATTACCCAGAATATTTGTCCCTTTTTCCAATTTTTTAATTTTTTTTAATTGTTTGTTTTTGCCAGTGTGGTGCCCATTTGATTGAACAGTATTTTCAACAAACAAGATAGTGGCAAATAAGTAAAATGGCTATTTCAATTTTATGCAGGTACCAACAATTTAACTATTCACCTGTAGATTCCTAACATTGCTGTCACCATGAAAATGATTGCCACACACAATGGTGCACCTATTAGAAACGTCTGGAAGGTTGACTCTTTTGGTGGCAGCCTTCCATTTACTTATCATCTCTTTATGTGATTCTGCATTTATGAAAGCAGTCTTTCATCTGCTAAAAATCCAGGTTGATGAACATTTCCCTTTAATTATTGTCTGCCCTCACCTCTTCCTGCATCTCTGTCAGGGCCTAGTTCCCAGCTGAATCTTGGTGATGAGAGCTCTCTTAGCTCAGGTGTTGCTAACAAACAAAAAATGTCACTAGAATTGTTCTGTTGACTTTACTGGGTGTTAATCCTCACCTCATCCTCTGATTCCACTAAATTTTTAAGTCACTAATTGTAGTGTCTATTCAGTCATATCTCTGCTAAGTTTTGAAGGTCTGTCAGGGATGTATTAGATTGTTGTTTCCCCTGAGGTAATACTTATGTAATAATTGCTCTGTGAACTATTTTCCTGGAATAGATTTAAATTCAGATCCTATATTCTTGTTCAGTATTCTTCTGATCTCACCTGAATGCTCATGTAGGATTAAATTACCCATCTTTTTTAGGCAACCTACAAGTATTTTTTCATGGCATCAAACTCCTTATTCAAAGTTGATGATTCTGTGTCTATTCCCAGTTGAGAACGTCCCCTATTTACTATTGTTGTTGAAGTATTAGACCATTTCAAAAATGAGTGCTTTTGTTATTTTGGAAATTAAATTATTTACATGAAAAAAACATGGGCTATGGATGTGCAGCTCACATTTCCCACTATTTTTCTTTTGGGAGGACTTTTCATGTTCCTGTAATCCTATTCATTCATTATAGGTGTGTGGATGGAATGTGGCTGGAAACTTCCATCCCTCCCTTCCACACACTATTTGCTAGGGCGCCGGGAGCACATCCATATGAAAAACAAAGCATGATTCTTCCCAACAGCTACTGAAAGGAGTAGGGACTCGAGCAAATCATCCCTCCTCCAACTAAATCACTACCTTTGTTTAAACATTGAGTGTGAAAGACCTAGGAGAAATAAGAATTAAACCCCGCCCCAAGGAACTGCATTTTCATACACTGCCTTTTCGGAAACACATTAATCTTGTAATTTGTTTCACCTAGGTCTTTCACACTCACTGTTTGAATAAAGGCTGTCATTTAGTAAGGGGGAGGTGTGGCTTGCTTGTGTTCTCAATCCTTTCTGTTGGGAAGGAGAATGCTTTGCTGTCCATTCTGCCACCATCAGTCCCCTCTGCTTCCTAACAACTTTATCAATCAGCATGATATATTAGTGTGGCCATTAGGCAAACATCCAATGTATACAAATAAGGATAAAGATTAGTAAGACAGGGATAACTAGAGGGTATGGACTCTTTAGTTCATTAGTTCAGCATTCCCAAGCTTCCCAAGCTGCTCCTGAGGCCTTGGCTCTCACTGAGCAGGCCACAGCTAACAGACCACCTGACTGACTCCCGGACAGATTCAGACAGCCCATCTGTGGGCTTCCCAAGCTGCTCCTGTGGCCTTGGCTCTCTCCGAGCAGGCCACAGCTAACAGACCACCTGACTGACCCCTGGGCAGATTCAGACAGCCCATCTGTGGGCTTCCCAAGCTGCTCCTGTGGCCTTGGCTCTCTCGAGCAGGCCACAGCTAACAGACCACCCGACTGACCCCCCAGACAGATTCAGACAGCCCATCTGTGGGCTTCCCAAGCTGCTCCTGTGGCCTTGGCTCTCTCCGAGCAGGCCACAGCTAACAGACCACCGACTGACCCCCGGACAGATTCAGACAGCCCATCTGTGGGCTTCCCAAGCTGCTCCTGTGGTCTTGGCTCTCTCCAAGCAGGCCACAGCTAACAGACCACCTGACTGACCCCCGGACAGATTCAGACAGCCCATCTGTGGGCTTCCCAAACTGCTCCTGTGGCCTTGGCTCTCTCCGAGCAGGCCACAGCTAACAGACCACCCGACTGACCCCTGGACAGATTCAGACAGCCCATCTGTGGGTTTCCCAAGCTGCTCCTGTGGCCTTGGCTCTCTCCGAGCAGGCCACAGCTAACAGACCACCCAACTGACCCCCGGACATATTCAGTTGAGGAACTGCCACCCAGGCTCCTAGCTCCTAAGCCACGGGATTCCTAGCTACCGGGCGGTCGGCGCCCCTCTAGCCGATGCTCGAGACTGTAGACATGGACCCAAGGTCCTACAAGGTATGACAACTGCTGCAACCAACCAGATTGCGAGCGCCCCCTCAGACCACACTCTGATTGGTCCCTGGCGGAAGCCAGCTTCTGCTCTTTGATTTTAAACCCTAAAAATGTTTATGTTGGGACAAATGTTAAAAAGCCGAAGTGTTAACCCAGTCTGTAATTGAAAGGACTTGAATTGTGGTTTGCGAAAGAAATCTAGTGTCTACAGCCCTTTCCTGCATCGTGCACTGGCCCTAGACACTTTTGGGTGCCAAAGTAATACACGTCCTTTCGTTCTGCAAATTTTGGACTCCCCGCTGTTCTGTCTAACCCTTTATGTGAATCCCCTTTATTAACCCTCACTCTCCTTCTCTCTCTCTCTCAGCTGGAGAACTGTCGCCCAGGCTCCCAGCTCTTAAGCCGCAGGATTCCCGGCTACCAGGCGGTCGGTGCCCCTCTAGCCGACGCTCGAGACTGCAGACACGGACCCAAGGCCCTACAAGGTACGGCAACTGCCGCATCTTTTTCGACTGCCCCCCCCACCTCTGCTGATTATCAACTACAGTAGCTCCTGCCAAAATATTAGTCCACATCCCTGGCAATGCCCCACCAATAGAGACTTAGCTCATGATCCCTCTTCTCTGTCCAGCCTACGGGTCCAACTCTCAGGGCCTCACCTACTAAACGCATAGGCTCTCCTTGGCTGTGCCTTCACCACTAAATATTTTTAATGCTATCAAATTTGGGTTGACCTGGATCGGAAAGCTACTGATAAGCTGCATTAATCCAGCAACCCCACTGGCCCCTGGGCTAATTGAGTGGCTCCTTTTTTGAGGTACCATCATGTTGGGCCCTATATAGCTCCTTATACTGCCCCTTCTTCTGTTGATACCAGCTGCCCAACATTGGACACCTGAACTACCATCATGTTTGGTCTACAACGGCACCTTGTGCTATGTACCACACGGCAACTTTCCTTTAATTGCCTCCGTGATTCCAAGTACCAATACCTTGAACCTTGCTCCTGGACCACACATACCAGTAGTACTTATAACACTCCCCCACCACAAGGCCCACCTCCCACCATGCAGACTTCTATCTCCTCCCTGTCTATTGTGGTAGGGGTACTAGCTCTTGCTACAACAGATCAGCTCTTCTATGGTGGCTACTTTCCAGTCCCTAAAAACATCAGATCTACTAGATGGGAGAAAGGCAGGAATTACAAGCTTATAATTAGCGCTCTTAGAAAAATCCTACTTATCCTCCTTCTATGTTCAGGCAAAGTAGAACTCAACCCTAGCCCCCCAGGAGCTATTGCTTTGCCAGCAGAACTAGCAAATTTAAAAGGAATAAGCTTCTTGCATGTTAACATATGTAGCCTCCTTAAAAAGATAACCTTAATACAAACCTGGGTAAATCATACCTCTCTGACATACTTGTGATTTCCGAAACTTGGCTTAGACCCAGCACCACTGATAGAGAAGTAAACATACCCAACTATGCCTTGTTCAGAGCTGATAGGCATGCCAGAGGAGGAGGGTAGCTATCTACTTAAAGACAAATTTTCTGCCTTCTGCTTATCCTCGGCATCTATCTTAGCAATTGAGATGCCTAATTCTCAAAGCGGAAATTACACAGACTAGTGCACTCTGCGTAATGGGATGTTACAGACCACCGTCTGCTAGCCTACAGCTTGTGTCATATCTAAGTGACAAGTTGGGACAGGGGCTGCCAGAAACTATTATTTTAGGAGACCTCAACTTTGACTGGCTCTCTAACACAGCTGCCCCCCTTGCATCCTTCTGTGATGAACGTGGGCTGACGCAACTTATTACTGAACCAACACACCCAAACTTGAAGAACCCCAGTAAAAGTACACTTTTGGATGTGCTAATGGTGAGCAAACCTCATCTCTTCTACCACACTGATGTCTTCTTCTCAGATGCCAGCGACCATTGTTTTATTGAGGGAGTAAGATCCACCAACAACCCAGCACCCATCAGCAAGTTCTCTATGAAGATATCCAGGCGCAACTTCAATGAACATGCCTACCTAAATGAGCTTAAGTACTCCCCTGAGTGGCAGGATTTCTACCTGGCCAAAATGATTACGTCAGCTTACAATATCTTCCACAACATTCTATCAAGGGCCCTTAATAAGTATGCTCTCCTGATTAAAGTTCGAACTAGGACCAAAACATGTAAATGGTTCACCCCGTAGATCAAGTCCTTGCTTCTAGAAAGAGATAAGCTCTGGAAAAAAGCACGCAGACTGAACACTGCAGAGGATTGGAACCAGTTCAGGAGACTATGAAATTTATGTACCAAAACAATCAGAGAATCGAAGGCCACCTTCTTCAAATCCGAACTCAACTCTGCCACAAAGAGCCCAATCTAGCTCTAGAACTCAATCAATGATCTGCTAGGCCACTCCCCAGGAAATTCACTCCCGACCAAGATTACCTCTGACAACTTGACTATAACCGAAAAGATGGATATACTTGACGCATTCAATAACCACTTTGCTACTGCAGGCATGGCATTTGATAACTCCCCTGCAAACATACTTCGCTCCCAGACTGCCAGCCAACTGCCTGAAACTCTGATAGTTTTTCCGCCTTTCTCGCTTCAACCTGCCCCACTGAAAGAGGTAGAGGACCTCTTGCTTCAGTTGGATACTAGAAAAAGTACTGGGGCCGACACCCTTGACCCTTACTTCCTAAAAATTGCCTACCACGTACTAGCAATACCCCTCACCCACCTTTTTAACTTATCCCTGTCTCAGGGCACCTTACCACCTATATGAAAGACAGCACATGTCATACCACTGTTCAAATCAGGTGACCCTGGTGATCTCAATAACTACAGGCCAATTTCCCTCCTTCCGGTCCTGTCCAAGCTCCTAGAGAAAATTGTAAATGCACAGCTGAGGACTCACCTTGAGTCTAGGGAACTGCTAAATCCTATGCAGTCCAGATTCAGAGCTAAACATAGCACTATCTCAGCCCTCGCCAAAGTTACTAACGACTGGCAGCATAATCTTGAGAGCAAAAACTTTATTTGTGCTGTTTTCCTTGATCTAAGCAAGGCTTTTGACACCATCGACCATAGTCTGCTCCTCTCCTCCCTTCAAACCATAGGTGTGGACCCCTCCTCTCTGCGTTGGTTTACTGACTATCTTACAGGGCACCTTCAACAAGTTAAAGCCGAAGGAGGCCTGTCCCCCTTAAAAACTCTGCAAAGAGGGGTACCTCAAGGTTCTATATTAGGGCCCTTACTTTTTGCAATCTACATTAATAACATCGACTACTGTATAAAAGAAGTCAACATCCATCTGTTTGCAGATGATACAGTTCTCTACATGAGTCGCCCAACACCTGAAGCTGCCTGCAATGACCTACAGTCAGAATTCAACCTTTTGCAAAGCCAACTCCTCCAAAAAAAGTTACTCCTTAATGCCAAAAAAACTAAAGCGATGGTCCTCTCCCCTTTTATCCATACAGCTAACCCTGTGTCCAGTGGGACAGTTCCCCAAATTACCACAGTTCTAGGTGAAAAACTAGAATTTGTTACAAAATTCAAGTATCTGGGAGTTTGGATAGACCAAGACTACGCCTTCATTGAACATATCGAGGACTTGCTAAAACGACTTGACAAAGGCTTGGATTGTTTTTTAGAATCAACCAATTTCTCACCAGAGATGCCAAGAAACAACTGGTCCAATCCATTTTCCTATCATTGGTTGATTATGCTGACTTCCTCTACAGCCAATGCCCCAACTCTTACATGGCTAAACTGGACACACTCTACCATCGAGCACTGAGGTTTATAATGGGACTCCCCTTCGACATGCATCACTACACCCTATATGCGGCAGTGGGGTGGACATCACTAAAGTTCAGGCACCACAGAAACGCTGCTCTCTGGACCTATAGAGCCATCTCTAATAAGCTGCCTTACTATATCTCCTGCTATCTTCCCCTGAGTATAATTGGTAAATACGCATTAAGAAGTTACTCAGCTATCACACTTAAAGTACCCAAATCAAAATCCCGCTTCGGCAGGGCAGCCATAAGCTTCGTGCTACCTACCTTATGGAACGATCTACAAAAAACCCTCAAATTAAGCACTCTAATTGGTATAAATGCCTTCAAGATGCTTTATTTCCATACAATCAGAGAAGTATGTAACTGCTTCACCCACTCAGACCCAGTACCGGTGTCTGCACTGGTATATAGCCATGCCTAGACCCAATTTTTAGTACTGACCCCCAAGCTTGCTTCTCACCAGCCTAACTGTTCTCTCTCTCTCTTATCCCCATGTCTTACCAACACTAGACCCGTCCATCCCTTTATTCTTCCTTTCCCAATCTCGGATAGGAGCTCACTACCCTGGGTTGTGACATCCTACCATGCCCCGTACTTTATAGCATTCAATCCCAGGGCTCACACATACTCCTTTTCTCCATCCACCTTCTCTACATCCCGTTTTACCAACTCCTTTCTGTGCACCGTGCCCTCCTAGCCTTTCTCCCCCTACCTCCTTCCCTTCCCCCTACCTTCACCTCTACCTGGTGTATATATTTTTTTTCTTCCATTACTTCCTCCTGCAACCTTAGATAACCTGCTTTATCTTCCTGTAGACACTTCTATGTATTTAAATACAGTGTAATCTGTACAATATCTGTATAATTCTATGTACATATGAACTTCTTTTTCCTCCTCCTCTCTGTAAAGAGTATTATCTGTATTGCCTTGTAAATACCTGTGTTGACCTGTATATACAATTGTTCAAGCTCCACCCAGGTCCATCTTGCAAATGAGCTTCTGCTCAACAATGAACGCCTGGTTAAATAAAGACTTGATTGATTGATTTGACAATGTAAACAGAGGATTATTTTGGACAAGTTTAACAAAGAGAGGCATTGAAAAATGACTTATTTTAATTTTAAAGAAGTTACATAGTAGAACTATAGCCAGGTAAGGGTAAGCAGGAATGATGATACCACTGAACAAATACAAGACTTGTCTAACTCAACTCAATCCACAACTGCTGAAAAAAAATATTATTCTGTTTCATTTCTGATTTGCACACCTGATAGATGCCTAATAATTTATGCTTTTGAGGAAGGCACCTCCTTTCACCTCCTCCTCCTCCTCCTCAGAACTCTGAATATATCTTTTACTTGCACACTGTACTTTCTTGATGGGAATCTCATTCTACTTATTAAAGGGACTTTTGCCTTTGCTGTTTTGTCACTAACCAGAAAAAAAAACGAAGACCATGATTTTCACCAGCCACCAAAACAAGCACAAACACCACCCACTCTCCTTAAACATCTGCCTCGGGGGCTCCCTGGAGCAGGTTGACTCCTTCAGATACCTAGGAATCACCCTAGACCCACACCTGTCCTTTGGAACCCATATAACCAATGTCACTAAAACAGTGAATACTAGACTGGGCTTACTGTACCGGCTTTGTCGGCTCCTGACTAAAGAGGCCCTCTTTGCTGCAGTTCAAAGCTCCATCATCTCCCAGATTGACTATGGTCTTGTCATCTATGGCACTGCCACTACCACTGCACTCAGAAGGATTACTACCACCCTAAACAAGGCCTGTCGACTCATCACTGGGGCCGAACAGCTCACACACACCTGTGACCTCTACTCACAAGCTAACTGGCTTCAACTTGATAATAGAATTCACTACCAAACCTGCATGGTTGCTAAGAAAATACAGTTGGGAACTGCCCCTCCTGGGGTCTGTTCACTCCTTCAAATGAAAACCAGCTCCAGAATTACCAGGGGATCAAAGCCACAACTTTTCCATATCCCTCGCTGCCGCACAGCCATTGGCCAGTGTTCATTCGCCTACAGGGCAACCACTTGGTTTAATGGTCTTGCCAATAATACTATCAATACCACTGGGCTAGGGGCCTTCAAATCCAGGCTCCGTAACACCCTGGTCGCTTCCAGCATCTGCGACTGTCATGGATAATGTCTATGCAACTCCACTCCACTACCGCTCTTTCCTATATCTAGCTCCTTACGTAATGCACTTGCCCTAGTTTGGCTTCTGCTCCACATGCTCTACAGCACCTAACAATGCCACCTTCCTGGCAGCTCCACCCCACCCCCCCGCTTATCCTTACCTACCCACCACCTCTCCTCTCTTCTTATTTTCTTACCTCCCCCTTGCCACTCCCATTTCTTTCTACCACCCCCCATTGTCCTCTTCCTTTCCACTTTACCCTCTCCCTGTCTGTTTGAAATTAATTTGATATCCTTTACCTTGATTTGTGTAATAATTTTGTCTATTGTCATGTGATACCTATGTCTTGATGTGGAACCTTTGTAAAAGAGCCCTGGGCTCAAAGGTAATTGTAATCCTAGAATTGAAATAAATAAATAAATATATAGTATAAACTAGCGAATGACAAAACAGCAAAGGCAAAAGTCCCTTTAACAAGTAGAATGAGATTCCCATCAGGAAGGTATGCAAATAAAAGACATATTCAGAGTTTTGAGGAGGAGGATTTACAATATGTTAATACAGGATGACTCAGCTGAGATGCTGTATTTCATTTTCAGCAGGGTCCTGATTTTATACACTTTTTATCTTTGAATTCACCTCCATCTGCTTGGTCTGTTTCACGGCCATACACAATGCTGTTCTGCCTTGTGTGTGGTGGGGGGGCTGACTTACTTTGGATTTGCTTTAAGTAATACCCTTCTGCTTGTTTTCTCTGCTTTGTTAGTGTATAAAAGCAGGACCCCACTGAAAACAAGATACAGCATCTCAGTTGAGTTATCATGCATATACATAATGCAACTGCATATCATATTAAACCCTAGTGGGAAGGATCCTGATGTATATTATTTCATAGTCTGGCTAGAAGAATCATTGAAAAAAATGGGATAAAAAAAGAAGGAAGGAGGGAACTGTATGTGGTGTTTGTTAAATGTACATAATAGGAACGGAGTCAAATCTAGTTAAACCCTGATGGTGACTTTGCTATTAATTTGCTTTGGTGAAAATAATTCCTAAATGTAAATTAAAAACCCAGCTCCTTTCTTTTTACAATAGTTCCATGATTCTTCTGACCAGACTCTGTCTAGACTCTGGACTAATATACTGTACGTGAAGATCCATCCTGCTAGAACTTGGTAATTTATTTAATTTCATTTTTTTTACCTAGAAAAGAGAATCCACATTATCAGCACACATGTATTACTTAAATACATCTTATATTTAGGGATGCTGCACTGAGCTCTTCAACTAATTTTGAAAAAGGTACTTTGCACCATGCAGTTTAATGAATGGTTGAAAAAATGGTGTGGAACACAGGGGTTTGGCTTCATTGGCGACTGTGGTTCCACCTGGAGGGACACCAGCCTATACTGGCAGGATGGTCTGCATCTGTCCAGGAAGGGAACAAGTCTTTTGAGCAATCGGTTTAAATGCTTCATTGGCAAGCTTTTAAACTAGTCAAGGGGGGAGGCACTGATAAGCAGCAGGAAAAACCCAGCCTCTCCCTACAAAACAGGGTACTAAATGAGAAAAAGACCAAGGTAGAACGGTCAGTGGGGGATGCTGCAACTGAAGGTAAAGCCATCAAAAAATGGAAAGCAATGAGTACCAATGCCTGTAGTCTGAGTAACAAGCTTCCTGAATTAGTGGCCTTGATGGAGGAGGAACATCTGGATATCATGGCAGTCACAGAAACATGGTTCACACAAAACCATGACTGGGACGTAAGCATACCAGGATACACTATCTACAGAAGGGACAGAGAGGGTAATAGAGGAGGAGGAGTAGCTCTTTACATAAGGGAAGGAATCAAAGCAGCAGAACAAAAGGGAAAACAGGGAGGAGAAGAAGCACGTGGGTAAATTTGGAGACCAGCAAAGGCACCACAATCCGCACAGGGGTTGCATACAGACCCCCTTCTCAGGGGGAGGAAATGGACAAGGAAATGTTAGAAAGTATACTTAGTAAGGCAGAAAAAGGGGAGCTATTGCTAATGGGCGATCTGAATATGCCAGATGTTAACTGGAGTGCAGTTGCAGCAGCCACTTGAAGAGTGGGTTATTCTAGATGCCCCTACAGGGGGCATGCCTAGACAACTAGTATTGGAGCCCACTGGAGAGGAGCAATCTTAGACCTGGTTCTCTCAAATGGAGATGAAGAGAGGATAACAGATGTAGAAGTGGGTAGCCATCTGGGAACTAGTGACCATCGAACAGTATGGTTCACAATAAACACAGCAATAGAGTCAAGCCATACAAAGACAAAGGTACTGGACTTTAGGAGGGCTGACTTTGCCAAAATGGGTGAGTGCCTAAGGAATGCACTAGCAAATGGGCAGGAAGGAGCGGTGGAAGAACAATGGGGAATAATAAAAACTGCCATCACAGAGGTAACGAGCCTTTGTGTGAAGCAAATAAACAAAACTAAACGATGTAAGAAACCACTATGGTTCTCAAAGGAAGTGGCAGTGAAGGTTCAAGAGAAAAAGAAAGCATTCAGAAAGTACAAGGAATCACAGAAGAAGCAGGACAGAGAACTGTATCAGTTAAAGCAAAAGGAAGCTGGGAAGGCAGTCAGAACAGCAAAGGCCCAAACTAAGGAAAAGATAGCCAACTCAGTTAAGAAGGGGGATAAAACCTTTTATAGGTACATCAGGGAGCGAAGGAAAACCAAGGGAGGGATAGTGAGGCTTAATAAAGGGGGAGGGGGCAGAGGGTGACTGTGAAAAGGCAGAGATACTAAACAAATATTTTTGCTCTGTATTTACAAAGGAAGAGGGGGAGGTACCTAAAACAAACAATAGAAACACTCTGGATACAGAAGTTGATACCAGCCCATTTACAGAAGAAAGGGTTCTGAAAGAACTCTTAAAACTGAAGGTGAACAAAGCAATGGGGCCTGATGGGATCTATCCCAGAATTCTAAAAGAACTATGGGTGGAATTAGTGACACCACTGACTACCCTGTTTAACAAATCATGGGAGGATGGGGTGGTACCCGAGGACTGGAGGAGGGCAGATGTGATTCCCTTCACAAAGTGGGAGCAAGGCAGAAGCAGGAAACTACAGACCTGTTAGTTTAACCTCAGTGGTAGGGAAAATGATGGAATCACTTCGAAGGAAAGAATTGTGAGTATCTAGAGACCAGAGGCACAGGACCCAAGGCAGCATGGGTTCACAGTGGAAGGTCATGCCAGACAAATCTGATAGATTTCTTTGACTGGGTGACCAAAGTAGTAGATCAGGGAGGGCTGTGGACATGGCCTACCTAGACTTTGTAGAAGGCATTTGACACAGTCCCACACAAAAGATTAATATACAAGTTAGCTAGCCTGGGAGTGGTCCCAAGATAACAGCCTGGGTAAAAATTGGCTGAGAATAGGACACAGAGAGTAATAGTAAATGGAGTCCACTCTGAAGAAAGGGGGTTACTAGTGGGGTACCACAGGGTTCAGTATTGGGACTAGTCCTCTCTCAATGTCTCTTTATAAGCCGAACATTGCAGAGGGACTAGAAGGAAAGTATGTCTCTTTGCAGATGACACAAAGATCTGCAACAGAGTTGATGCACAAGGTGGGGTGGAAAGGATGAAAAGGGACTTGACAAGGTTAGAGAAAAGGTCAAATGTATGGCAGCTTAGATTCAATGCTAAGAAGTGCAAGGTAATGCATCTGGGAAACAAAAACCCAGGGGAGGAGTACACAATGGGGGGTGAGATACTAACAACAACAAAAATGGAAAGGGACCTGGGAGTAGTCATATCAGATGACCTAAGGGTGGGCAAGCAATGTGAGAGGGCAGCAGGAGGCTGGGGATACTGGGATGTAGGAGGCATCACCAGCAGAAAACAGGAAGTTATCCTCTGTACAGACAGCTGGTCAGACCCCATATGGAGTACTGTGCAGTTCTGAGACCCAGTCTTGCAAAGACATAGACAGGATGGAAGCTGTCCAGAGGAGGGCAACTAAAATGGTGCAGGGTCTGCACCAGAAGACATATGAAGAGAGACTTAAGGAGCTTAATATGTATAGCCTGAGGAAAGGGAGGAGAGGGGACATGATAGAAACTTTCAAGTACCTCAAGGAATCAACAAAGTCCAAGAGGGTAGCATCTTTCAAAAAAAGAGGTGTGCAACAAGGGGGCACAATTTGAAGATAGAGGGCGGTCTAGAGGTAATTTAAGGAAGTATTTTTCTCAGAGAGGGTTGTGGATGCATGGAATGGCCTTCCGGAGGAGGTCGTGAGTCAAAACAGTGGTGGAATTCAAGCATGCATGGGACAGTCATAAGGCAATTCTAGGGGGTTGGGGTACAAAGAAGTAGGCTGCTGGTTAACTAGGATCTTCAGCTTATCCAGTAGGCAGGGAAATGGGCAGACTGTGTGGGCCAAGCGGTCCTTATCTGCTGTCAAATTCTATGTTTCTGTGTTTCTAAATGCAGATTGTTATATCAAAGCTGTTCAGAAGCAATCTCCTCCTCTGCATTGGAACTCTTCCAAGACCACCTTGCAGATTTCTTTCTGTAGTTAATTCCCCCCACTCTTCTCTTCCACATTTCCCCTTTTTTGCTCCCCCTTACATTTTTTTGTGTAGGTTACAAAGAAAAATGAATGAATGAATGAATGAATAAATAAATAAATAAATAAATAAATAAATAAGGAACATTTATTAACCTTTTCATATGTTTTGATATGACTGGAGCTGCAAGCGCTAGAAGTGCAAAACAGGATGGTAACGAAATTTAAGAGAACAGGAGTGAGGGCACTCAGGGAATCATTCATGCTCCATGAAAATCAGTAAGGGTTTGGGGAAAATAAATGACTCCATCAGCTGTTCAAATGTTTCAAATCACACTCAGTAAGCAGTGAGTTTTACCATGTGTAATGTACAGTAGTCCTGATTAAATCAGGCAGCTAAGATCGAAGCAATGTACAGTATGTTACTTAAAGTTTGTCATATTTATTTGTTAAATATTGTCAGTGTCAGTGGCTCAGTAGGTAGCACACTTGCCTGTGAGGCCGGGAGATCAGAGGGCTGTGGGTTCAGTTCCCACATCTGGCACTTGGGTTAATATCCCAGTACTGACACTGTAGTGCAGCATGAAAGGGGTGCTGCACTTCTGAGGTGCCATCTTTCAATGAAAAGTTAAACAGAGGTCCCATCTGCCTGGATTGGTGATAGTTCAGGTGGATGTTAAAGATCCCATGGCACTTATCGAAAAGAGTAGGGGAGTTTTTATTGTAAAGAAACATAGGAAAACAACTCATTAATTCATTTAAAAAAATGCTAAAATAAAGTACAATATTCACAAAACATACAGAAAACTTCATTAAAGTAAAGCCATCTTCAAAACTCATTTAAATTTGATGAAATGAAGAAACCCTTTCCACCATTTGGAAACTGTCCTGGAGGAAAACTTTTTTGATTCCTGAAAATAAATCCTTGAAAGTTCATTGGTTACTAAACATGCATAACAATCATAGGACATTTTGTGTTGATATATTACCCACTGGCACCGGGCTTGCCATAAATAGTACCATACACAACAAAAAAATAGTAACAAAGTACTATCCCAATAAGGGGATAAACTATGGGGATAAATCCCAAGGACCAACATATCATATGATGGATTCATAAGCCAGTTCAATTTCCATGTTTTTGCTAAATAAGGCCACAAACCCCTAGCATAAGAGCAACAAAGAAAAAATGTTCCATAGTTTCTTCTGCATTAATACAGTCAGAATAAGGACAATTCCTTTCCTCCTTAGCTTTATATTTAGCATGTCCCCTAACGTTTAAATGCCCATAAACTATAAGCCACTGTGTTTCCCATTGAGAAACTAGTAATCTAGAATTATTAAACTGGGCAAAAACCCTATAATTAAGAGCAGAAGGGCAGTTTTTGAAACAAGGCTCCTGAGGATAAAGCAATCCAACAATTAACCGTTGTAATGACTGAGTAGTATTATTCAAAATCATAACCTTAGTTAATTGCCATTTAAGCAACTTTTGTACTGCTGGTTTAAAATAAACAGGGATAATAATGTGTGGATTCAATTTTGGGGCCAAAGTAAGCCATTTCATAAAATAACTGCCCAAAACAATAACCACCCAACCTTTAAAAATAGTATCTTCATGACTTAATCCCAGATTTAAGTGTAGTTGTATAAAAAAAGGGAATGCACAAACACAACAGGATCTAACATACCCAAACCTCCAGAGGTTTTATCCAAATATGTATATTGTCGTTTAACAGGATTTAACCTATTCCCCCACAGCATTTGGAAAAATAAACTATATAACTTTGTTTCAAGCAGGGGAAGAAGGGGAAAAATCATAGCTAGATATTGCAAACAAGGAAGGATAAATTGCTTCAAAATATGAATTTGTTTAAGCTTTGAAAACTTCCTCTGTTTCCATCTATTAAACTTAACTTCCACTTTCCCAAGAACTAGTTCCCAATTTAACTGAGGCAGATTCTAGAGCCCAAACAAGAGTCCTAACATTTTCAAAGGAATGTGAGAAAAACAAATCCCATTTTGATAAACATCAGACAAACCTGATACTCCAAGAAATAATCCCCTAGTCTTCCTTAAGTTCAATTGTGCATTGGAGACTGCTGAAAAATGTGAAAAAAATTCCAAAAAATAGTGAAACTGAGTATAATCGCAAAATATAAAATTAAATCATCAGCATAGGCTTGTACAAAAAAAGGAGGTAATATCCCAACCTGAACACCCAGCCAACACTTAGATTGTTCTGTGAGCCGTAAAAGGGGATCAAGAGAAAAAATATGCATAAGGGTGCTTAAAGGACACCCTTGCCTAACTCCAGTAACTAAACGAAACCCCTTCAGCAACTGTCCCTTGCAGAAAGGGATGAACTAAATTATGCTCATAGAGAGAAACAAAAATCTGAATCATTGACTCAGGAACTCCATATTTTCCTAGAACTAAATAAAGAAAGGGAAGATGAACCCTATTGAAAGCTTTTTTCTAAGTCTACTGAGAGCATACAACCTTCTATATCATGTAGTGAAAAATACTCTATAGTATCTCTAACAAGCATTAAAGTAGACTGAATCCTGCTATCAGGGATTCCGCAAAATTGATACGGAGATATCTCTAATTTAGCATACTGCTTAAGCCTGTTATTTAAAATATTCATAAATATTTTATAATCCGTATTTAAAAGAGTAATTGGCCTCCAATTTTTAATGTCATTCCTATCCCCTGATTTAAATAAATATAATAATAATCCAGCATTGAAAGAAGGAAACACAGTCTTGGTGTCTAGAAAAAATTGAAAAAGTAAATGAAGACACTGACTAAATTCTTCAACAAAAGTTTTATAAAGTTGGTGGGGTAAACCATCCAAACCTGGTGAAATATTGGGTTTTAGTGTTCGAATGACTGTGGCTATTTCCTGAAGTGTGGTTGGCCCTAACAGATGAAGGGCTTCAGTAGGCACAGAGGGTAATACAACAGTACTAAAAAATTTGGCAAAATCCATTTTTGAGATTGGTAATTTGGGTTCTAAAGTCTGAAAATGTTGTTTAATGACTGTCCTAAGTTGGGGCAAAGTGGTTGCTTTAGAGCCATAAGTATTTATAAAGAAATCAATGGTAGAGGAATCTTTTAGGGATTTACAGGCCTCAAAAGGATCCCCAATAGGAGCCTTTTGAGTACCATTAGTAAATATAGCTTACAGTGTTTTAGCCCTATCATAGTGGAAGGTTTTCATAGAAGTTTTAAGCACACTAATCTGGGCTGAATAGTCAAATTTGGAAATGTAAGAAATCGAAATTAACCGTTGCAATTGCTGCCTCAAGGATAAATACTTCATGAAATTAGAATCTTTTGTGACCACACCTTGATGCTTAAACCATTTCTGTAAAAGAGATTTAGTATCAAGCCACCAGGCACCTACATCAGAATATAAGAAAACAACTGATAGTCTAGCTTGTAAAAGCATTTTAACCCCAAAAATAGTCTGAGGAGAATCTAGAGTGGAAACATTTAGCTTCCACCTTCCCTGCCTACCACGGCCTAGGTTCCCAGAATCAAAAGAACTAATCAGTAATAAATGATCTGAGAAGTTTAAAGGTTTCATTTGGAAAGCCTGAACATGAACTGATGGAGAGACAAACATATAATCAATAAGAGAATGCAGTTTACTTTTGGAAAATGAAAAAAGCAGGCATTTCGAATGGGAAGTGAGACAGTTGCATAGACCTGCTTTGATTATGGAAGCTAATGCATGTGACTCACAATAAGTTTTCTTTGTCTGTTGTGCTAGACCATTAAGGCTGCAACTTGAAATCACCACCCCATAAAATAGGCAGAGAAGTAAACAAATACGTTTGCACTGCCCTCATACATTGCACTCTATCAGCTTTAGATTGTGGGTTATAAATATTTATAAACCTGTAACAGGTATCATGCCATTTACCATCAATTATCAAAACTCATCTGGGAATAAGATCAACAAGTTTGTGCAAAATAAAGTTAAAAGAAGAAAAAAGAATCGCAACACCATCAGCACTATCTGTGCCAAAAGACCAATAGGAAGGTCCCCAAGGCCAATCTCTTTTAAAAGTGTAGAGCTGTTTTATGGAAAACATCCATGTCTCTTGTAAAAAACATACAGTAATCTGAGAATCATGTAACTATTGAAAAAGAGCCTGCCTTTTAACATTTTTTAAAAGGCTATGCGTGTTTAGAGAACCCCAAAGAAACTTCATGTGAGAAAGTCATTATTTTTTCCTTTTTTTCTTTTTCTTCTCCTTGTAATTATCCATGGGTTGTGAGGAGGTAGAAAAAGAGGATTTCTGGGAATCTGAATCCTCAACCTCCATGTCTGTTTCACCCCAAGGAGAAAACAAAGCCGCATAAGAGTTGGTGGATTCTACAGGAACTGGGCCGGGGGGAGATTTAGATTGTAAATGCCTAGAGGATCTCCACCTAGGCAAGGGGGGGGAGGAGGGGGCTACAAAAGCATTGTCAGGACTTACAGCAACAGAATCAGTATAACAAACTGGTACCATCTCCTGAGGTACTACAGGAGCCATGTCCATCCCTGTTTTGGAAGACACCTGAGAAGAAATATCAGTGCGCTGACCTGCAGATGTAGAGGAAGAAAGTGCTGAAGGGAGAATTTCTTGAGGAAGTTGTACTGTTATCTCAGAAGAAAGGGGAGGAGGAGGTGGAGAGGGAAGGGGGAGGGGGGAAGGAGGGGAAGGTGAAGAAATAACCAAATCTTGTGCTTTCTGAATCAGTAACTCAGGACTGATGCAGGATGCTTTGTTTTTTGCTGCCCATGGGCAATCTCGAAACACGTGTCCATATTCCTCACATAAATCGCACCTTGTGTGATCTGCACACTGCATAGTGCCGTGGCCCACTTCCCCACATTTATCACACCTGGGCTGATCACATAGGCTTGATAAGTGAGTTCGAGAACAGCACTTATAGCAGGCCCGAGGTTGACCACCATAGAAACAAACTCCCCGATCCCTCCCCAATAAAAAGGAATTTGGAATGTGCTCGATACTAAAGTCAGACTGACAGAGCTTAACTTTGTATTTCTACCCTCCCGTCCAAAAATGCTCTGTATCCAAAATAGGTTCGGGGAACTCAACACTTCACATTTTTGAGAGAGACAGAAAGTAATATCTTCCACATGAACCCCCTCATTACGAAACATCACAGTCACAGATTTAATTAAGAGTTTAGTCAAAGGTATAACCAGAAAGGGGGTCCATGTGGGAGAAAACTTAACCTGCCCACACCTTTCCCAAAATAAGTCTAAAAGATGAGATGACCGAAAGCTGATATCAAAATTATCTTCTCCTGAAATATTAATAAAAGCATAAACATCTTTAGGAAAAAAAATGTAAAGAATCCTTAATTAAAGTTCTCCCAACGTAATATCTGTCAGGTCTGGAGTCCAAACTCCCTTTATACTGAATCTGAACTGCATTCCTCCGGGGGGGCTGCTTCCCGTTTAGTAGTTGAAAAAAGTTCAGACATTAAAGTTTTTTTTCTGAGATGGTTTAGAGGCCTCTAAACTTGAAGAAGATGGGGGCAATGTATTAACAGTTTTGTCTTGCAGGGTATGAGGTGTTGAGGGGAACTGAAGGAAGAGATGGTAATGCAGCTTGCCTTAAGGTAGCAGTAGAGCCTGGTTTCCATGTAGGAGGGTTTTGAGTTAGTTGGAAGTCAGAATCCCACTCTGGGTCAGGTACCCAGATATCTGGAGGAGCCTGTTTCCAACCTGCTCCTACTAGAGCCTTCCCTGTCATCCAGGGCACTTCAATTTGAGCAGAAGGATGGGTGAGACTAGAATCAAGAGGAGCAGTTGTGGTTTTAACAGAAACAGTTCCCCCAGCACTATGAAGTGCATCTTTAAAGAAAAACTCAGTGACACCAGGCTGAGGTGTCATTTTAGTTTGATAAGTAATTGTAGGAAGATCAGCTGATTTCCCTATAGCAGGTTGCTTATAAACAAACCCAGCAGTTATACTAAGTGGAGTGATAGGAGAGGGAAAATCCACAGGAGATGCAGGAATCTGTGAAATTGCTAAAGTATTTAATCTCTCCTGCCCTCCAAATTCAGCTTCAGGCACTCGTCAGTTTCGACGAAAATACTGCCAGCCACTTAAGCAGGTTTACAAAGTGAAGGAGGTAAATATTTTGGATCTATAGTAGTAGAAAAGGAAGAATCCACAGAATAAAATGGGGCTTGCAATAATTCTGTAGTTTTTAAATGCTCCTGCCTTTCCAAAGATGGCTGTAGGCACTCGTCAGGTCCGACGACAACACTGCCAGCCCGGTTGATTAGTTTGACACAGTACAGGAGCTGTAGAATCTTTGGGAGCTTGCACCAATGCTGAGGACGTTATAGCCGGTATTTCCCCCTGGCCCTCTCGGCTTTAGGCACTCGTCAGGTCCGATGAAAGGATTGCCAGCTGGTCGAACAGTTTGACAAAGTACAAGGGGTTTATCTATGAAGTCTTTAGAGTGAGCACCAACAAGTAAAGGAAAAGACTCACCGAGCCTTGCAGAAGGTGTAGAACGTTGCTGTTCAGCTGAGGAGCTGTCAGAGATTACAGCGCTAATGACAGGGCGCGACCCTGGAAACTGCAGCTATGCAGTAGCTGCAAGAGGTGAAAGAAAAGAGCTGCTTGTTGCTGAAAGAGATGGCAAAACAGCGTTGCAAACATCAGGGGTAGCGATAGTGCCAAAATCTTCCGAAGAAAACGGAACTTCATGAAATTCTTCATCTGAGTCAAAATCCGGTGAATCCAAACAGTGTGCCTCTTGCAAAAGCACAGCGGGAGATGAGGCCAGCTCTCCCATTGCAGTAGCATCCTCTCCCTCCAACGACCTGCATGAAGTGGCCATCTTGCCAACAGCCTGTCCCCCTACTGGCCAAACAGTAGGGGAATTTCCCCGGTGTCCTGGCCAAATTTCCCTCATTCACTAAAAATACCACCAACAGCTTAATCTGGTTCAAGGTCAGTTACCATTCATCTGTATCCCCCTCCCCCGGGTCGTGCCTGAAAATAGGCAGGATTTGTCTAGTGCACTTACCCGGTCAACAAAAACTAAATAAATAAATAAATAAAGTGAATCTCATGAAATCTGTATACATACAGTAGTTGTCCTATAATGCTATCAAAAGTGTTACCACATACACAATATGAATACCAGCTATAAGTGGTTAATTGGAATGGGGGGGGAGAGGGTTCTATGTAAGTGTACTGTAGTGTGATTGACGTTTTTAATAAAACAAAACATGATTTGTACTGTTTATCCGTTGATTTATTCATTGCATGAATGAAATCTACAGATGTTTACTCAAAAGCATGAGAGAGTGTTAAAACAAACAACTGAAATTAATAAAATATTGAGGGTTGCAGGTTGGCAGTTTCAGTCTGAATGCTACATTGGAAATGCACAGTACATGGAGTTTCACTAAAAAAGTATAATTTTCTTCTTCTAATTAATTACTTCATCATTTCCTAGTTGTATAATCTAATGGCATAGTAAGGAGCTGCAAATGAGTGTGGTGCAACCTGCAGACTTGGTTCCCACATCACCCAATTGCATTAATAACATTCAGCACAGTAAACAGTATCTACTGGTAACAGAAAATAAGGATACAAACACTTGGATACTATCGCTTTATTTTCGTAATGGTTTAAGAAAACTCAGCATCACGCGCATACTCCTGTAGGGGGAAGAAAAAAATAAAAGTTCATATATCAGGATCAATCAATTCCACATCTGTAATTATTAAAACGTTATTTCAATCTCAGCTGGCTGATTTATTTGAGACTACATTACACATGATAAAACTGATTGTGATCTGAAATATCTGAATGGATTTACACAGTAAAAAGATAACACTGAGACAAACTGTTACATTACTGTGACTCCTCTGTATGCGTAATGCATTGTTTTTCCATCTAAGCAGCAGTATCATCACAGCTTGCAGGAATCAAGAACTCGCAAGAAAAATAAAGATGACATTTCACTGCTAGATATTTATGTGGGGGTGATGAGCTGTATGCATTTATGTCTGTTTCTGAGGTTTGGCCCTGACCATTAGTACTGTATATCCTTTTTTGCCAGAAAAGTAATAACAGGCTACAAGGATGCCTGGTTTCTTTTTCCTTTTCTGCTAATCGGATGATTTTTAGAACTACGTAAGGCATTTGAACCATGTATTTACTTCTGTTTTTTTGGTGGGGGTTCAGCAGTTATTAGTGGTACAAGACAGATACGACGACTGAAAAAAAGGACACTTCATGATTTGAAGGGGGAAAAATATTTTCTGTCTGCTGTCCATATAGTGTAGATTACTACCTTGACATTGCCATTAGTTGTACTGCTGATGAGGAATGGTACAGGCATAAACATGTGCTGAGTACATAAGGAGAGGACAGAGAGGGAGAGAGAGAGATTTACAGCCAGACAGCACTGTTGTAAAAAACCCTTCCCCTTGTGTGCACTCTGCCTATGAAGTGATCCAGTGTTTATGCCAGTATAAAAACATCAGGCAAAGCACAAAGAGAAAAACAAGTAGGATTGCATTTTGTTTGCAATGAAATCTAATGAAACCCCCTTCAATCACCTCCCCCCTGCCACTCACAATGCTAAACAATTGCAACTGCAATGAGTATAACAGCCCTAATCCTATCCCACTGATCCATTCCCACGTCTCCACTCCCTGTAATTAATGCAGAACCCGAACTAGTCAGACTTGCTGTAGCTACCCAGAGAGACTAAACCTTTTCTGAAAAATAGTTGTAACAGTAATTTTTATTTATTAATTCATATATGTGCGTGTTTGTGTGTGTGTGTGTGTGTTTGTGTGAGAACATATCTGTCAAAGGGACTTCACAGTATCACCAACCTCCCCACCCAAATTAGATTTTACCTACAGTAATTGTATTCTGACATTCATTTTAGAGAGGAGAGAGAGCGAGAAATTTATAGCCCAACAGTGCTGTTGTAAAGCCCTCTCCTTTGCATGCACTCTGCCTATAAAATGATGCAGTGTTCATGTAGGCATAAAAAGAGTACAAGGAGAAAAGTAAAGTAGGATTTCATTTGTTTGTTATACAATCAAATGAAATATGTGATGATATCAATATTTCAATGTAATAATACGTTCTTTATTTACTCCTAAATTTTCTTTGCATGTGTGTGGGGGAGGGATGTGGAAAACTCTGCCCAAAATTTGTGCTGCCACTTCTTTCCCCAGGATCTTGTTATATATGCTTCAGTGCGGGAGAAAATAACTTGATGTTATTTCATTTGTATGACAAATGAATTTGGGTGACAAAAGAGTGAAGAGGAGTTCATTAAATACACTAACTCTCAGTTTCAGTCACTGAGAAACATTACTAGTGGCTGCCATGCCTTTCTCTGACTTAGCTGCCAATGTTTTCCAAGTATTCTGTTTTGGTCGACTCACTGGGACAGAATATTTTCAGTAATCCCAAACTGAAATAAATAAATAAATAATTTTAAAAGTGAAATTAATGTAGAAAAACATGAGTAGTTTATAAATATACAGTAATTCCATAAAATATATTAATTTCAAAGCATGAATATTTCTGTGGCCAGGTTAGTGTTAGTAGCAAGCAATTATATAATCTGGGACTCAAACTTTTGTGTAATTTACTTCCGTGTTGTGCATTTTTGGCTGAATGCCTGAACCTGCCAAAATATGTACTGTACCTGTGGCAACTAAGTTGTTTTTGTTGTTTATTTGTTTGTCTTTTCTTTTTTAATTTTTACTTGTTTGGTCTGAGATCCTGCTGATCTGCTTCATAAATATTGATGAAATAATGATACCATAATATCACATGAACCTTGAACTGCTGAACAGTATGTATAAAAAACTTATGGTAAACATTAAAGATTTTGGCAGCAGTCCATGTTTATATTCCTGCATGCACAGTAAGAAGCTGCTCTCACTAGGCAGTTGATCCTGTTGCTGTGTATACTGCCACACTGTACTAGCTGTTGCCAGCCATCTGGCTCCAGGATTCTGTCGGTATTCACTCTAGAAAGATGATAGCTGTCTGAGAGGTCAGCTGGTCCATGCATGTTAGACTGTACAGCACGATGCAGCCAAGAGTGTCTGTGCTGGTAAACTGAGAGTTGCACAGATTCAGTATGATCCTCATCTACTGCATCAGTTGTATGGTGCGAGTCAGCGCTGCATCTGACATAAGAAGGTCGCATGCCCATGTGGCACAGTGTGCCCTCCTTCCAGTGCAGACTCCATGCTAAAGCTGTGACTGAAGCACTGTGTAACTCAAGGTGCCCCTTACAGGATTTAATTTTGAGGCAAGCACCGTGGGGGGAAGGGGGTGGAAGACGTTAGTGTCCCAAAAAACACTGAGCATGACTCACACAAGAATAAGATATTTGCTGATTAGTGTTGGCCTAACATATTAGTCACTGACCCCTAATTTATTTTTTTAACAATTTGGTTAATTTTTCTTACAGTAGCTGCAATATCAGTTTTTGTTTTGAAAGAATTCATTAGGGTTCCACTGAACAAAAAATACTTGGTGGGGGGGGTGACGGGAAACAGTAACAGGAAGTGTCTCTCTCTCTTCTTGCACTCTGTCTGCCACTGCCTTTCTTCCTACAGGTGCCCAGCTGACTTGTCGAGCTCACCCAGATGGTGCTCACCAACAGTGAAGGAACTATATGTGCTATTGATGTTTTGGGGGGCTACTAGTCAGACTGCTGTGGAATTCTCTCACGACACAAACAAACACAAAACTTCCAGTGGTTCAACATACAGTACACATGAACATACTGGATTTAATTGTGCCCAACACTTGGCAAATCATGATTCTAATTGAACACAGCCAATCTGAAGTTCTGGTCACTCCTAATGATTACTAATTTGTTCTTTCCCTGCATCCCACCCCAAACCCCGACTGCCTCTTCACCAATATAAAAAAATCTGTTAACTGATGTAAAGGGAGAGAGAGACAGAGCTCATTAGCAGATGAGGGAGGCACCTGCTGCAAATCTTATTTCAGCAGTCAAAATATCACAGAAACAGCACCACCTGGTGCATTTAACCAGACCGGGGGGGGAGTTCTTTAGATTACAGCATACCCCATACCTCGTATCGCATAATGCAACGTGCCGATTGCATTAATGCATGCCAAATGTTACTGCCACTACCGCACCTGCCCTCATTATAACTCATCATCGGGAAACTTTTCTATGATCATCATTGTATTTTGCACCTCAGGGGTTCAATATTCAAAACTGGGCAAAGCAGAGCGCAAAAATGTACGCTGCCCCTTTCAGTTGCCCAGGTGTCAAAAAAGACTATATTTAGTGGAATAGTGTATGGGTGCACCATTGCAGCCCAGTACTAAACAACTTGGGCAGACATGGCCTTCAAATGAGGGCATCACAATGGCTTGCACTCATGCTAAATTTCCTATATTCAAAAGGACCTGTGCAAATGAGCCCATTGGGCATGCAAGGTGCTAAGGGGCCATTCCCCTGCTCATTATGGGTTCATTTACATGGGGAGTGAGGCTGGACTGTGTGGAGCTGCCCCCCATTTACCCATTCCCTGAGAGCTATCCCTTGTGCTAGTGGTCAGCACCACTGCCAATTGCCGGCCTGAAGGTATACATGCCATGGTGCTTGTTGTCCCCACCTCTGCCAATCACCAGTACAATAAATCAATGTATACTCTCCCTGGTGCTAATGTCCCCACCCACCCAACAATCACTGTCCCGAAGTTGTACATCATCCCTGGTGCTACTATCCACTTCCTCTGCTGATCTCCAGCCTGAAAGTGTACATGATATCTTCCCTGGTGCTAGTGGTCCACCACTGCTGATCACCATCCTGATGTAATATATAATTTATCCCTAGTTGTACAATGGTCCCTCCCCCCACCAGATCAGCTGCCCAACATATTTATATAGTTTTCCCAGTGAACAGTAGTCCCTTCCCCAACCCAACCACCTGGTTGGCATATTTATATAGTTTCCCTGGTGGCCAGTGGTCCCTCCCCCAACTCAGTCTCTTGTAATGTAATGTGACAACATTCCCTGGTGTCAAGTAGACCCCCACCACCCCATGCAGGCAGGTGGTGCCCCATCACCCTGATCCTCCCAGTCCCGACCATGAGCTGGTGACCAGCACAGCCCTCCACTCACCACCACAGCCAGCCACTGACTGAGCTGTCAGTGAGAGCATACTGTACACGGTATGCTCTCATTGACAGCTCAAACAGCAGCCAGCCTTGGTGGTGGTGAGCAGAGTGCTGTGCTAATTGCCAGCTCGGGGTCGGGATGTGGGGGCAGGGTGCTGGGGCACTACCTGCTGAGGCGGGGGGTTGGGGAATACATATGTCAGGTGGGTGATTGGGTGGGAGGAGGGACCACTGGCCACTAGGGAAACTATATACATATGTCGGGTGGGAGATCAGGTGGGGAAAGAGACCACTGGCCACCAGGGAAACTATGTACATATGTCCAGGCAGGTGATCAGGTGGGGTGAGGAACCACTGGATACCAGAGACAGATTATATATTACATCAGGACAGTGATCAGCAGGAGGGACCACTAGCACCAGGGAAGACATCAGTTACAACTGGGGGATGACAATTGGCAGGGTGGGAATAGTAGACACCAGGGACTACTGGGTAAAGGTGGCGGGGGCTGCCACACTTCCTCCACCAACTGCTAGTGTTCTGCATGAGTAAGTCAGGGTTTTCTATCAGCAATATGTGTGTCATGCAAGGGGACTGAGCAAAATTGCCTTACGTGGTGTACATACTCCAAATATAGGACTGCTCCAATATTCAGTTCCCCACCTCTTCATTTACATTGTGCCCCCCTCTGAGTATTACCTGAGTGCAAACCCTGTTTACCCATGCTAACCTGGCTTTTCAATATTGCGCATTGGCTCAAAACCCTGTTTGTGCGGGCAAACTTGGATTTGCACCCAGGCAATCTTTTGAATATTGGGCCCCAGATCTCTAACTCTTTCAAATCAGAGTTTTTTTTTATTATATTAGTTTTGAATTATCCTCCTTTCCTCCACCCATTTATTGGGGCCACTGCATCTTCTGCTTGGGCATCCAGGGGGATTGTGGGAGCATATCTGGGAATCAATGTCTTCCTTCCTATAGAACCAATAACTTCACATTCATGATGCTTACAGCCTAAGCTGCCCCAGTGAAGGATTCTGGAGCTCACAGATAAAACTTGCTCTGCAGTACCAGAAGGCAGCAAGTAACTTCACTGGACCAGCTTTCAAATGGGAGCTTCCTTAGTGCTAAGGTAGACTTTATTTCCTGGAGCAGCTTCCTTAGAATGCTGTGAAGTAGAAGAGTTCTAAAACATGAATTATCAATTGTCTTCACTATAATGAGAGATTTAAAAATATATTTAAGACAAATTTTGCAAAATGAACCCCATTTGTAAACCATCACAGAAGTAAAGTCAATGGATAAGGATTTCAGAATGTTCCCCTTCTACCATCATGCTGTGGAGACTGTTGCAGGAATTACAAGGTTCCATAACACCTGAAAAATGTAATGTATCCATGAAATGATGATAGAGATTGTGCATCTCCTTGACCCAAGGGGCCCTATTGGTGGTAGCGTTGCTAATGGCAGGCTAACGAAAGATGGTGTACAGGTCCAAAGGTAAAGGCTTGAGAAATAGTCCTGCTTAGTAGAGGCTGGTTAATTAAAGTATGTACCAGCACCATGGGTACAGCATAATCTATGAATATCCATGCTTGACACTTAAATATCTTTATTTGGATTCTGCATTATGGCTATATTTAAAATGTAAGAAAATAAGGCCTAAAGTTTTACCTGAGTGAACATGCTTACAGAAGTATTCCCTTTAAAGGTGGCAGGAAACAGTTTTTACACCTCTAGATGCCCTCCAGTTGTTTTTTAATTGGCTGCCCAGTGTTTTGATATATTTTTGACCTTTCTCATTAAATTAATAATCAAATTTTGTTGCCTTTGTTACTACACTGAATCCCTCTCACCTCAGCAGTTGCTGCTTTCTGTTTCCATACTGCCTGAACATTCTGTGACATCAGTAATACACATTCCAGACCATTCAGATGAATAGCATGGAATGGTAGTTACTGATGTCAGAGAATGTCTTAGAAATAGAAAAATCAAGAGCAGTAGCTGATGAAGAGGCGAGGGGAACTCTGTGTAGATCTGAGGGTACCCAAAAGCTAGATTATTTGCGTTATCAAAAATTGGTCAAAGCATATCAGAATGCATAACTGGCACGGAAAGGAAGATGGAAGGGCAGTGAACTATGTGAAAATAATTTCCTATCTCCTTTAAAAAGTGTGAGATGTGCTAGATAAAACAGAAAACCAAGCAAGATACATGTTCAGAGTAAGACTTGTTATGGAGAACATTTACCGTATAGTAATGAAGGCAGGTAGTAGTTTATGCTTACTTGGCTATACATTCAAAAATAACTTTATTCTACTGCCGCCTAATAAGAACAAAAAATATTTGGGAATAAGGTCCAGAAAAGTTATTTTTCTGCAGCAGCAATTGGTCTCCAAGTTTTATTTAAAAGGGCACATTTGTTAACACTGTCCCTTGCATAAAAACTCTTTTAAATGAGGTACTATACTTTACTGCGCTTACAGTACCTGTAGCTTGCAGCAATCCAGTGTTGTCCCTGCCTTAGTCTGCTCTATTTTGATACTATGCTTCCACTATTTTTGGAATCTTGAGAAGTCATGTAGAGTGCAACTCTGCCTAACTACTGTACTCCTGCTAGCTACAGGAAAGCTCTACAACTCATTTCAAAGAGATTTATATGGGCTTTTATAGTACTGCATGTATAGATGTTGCAATGTTTTAATTTACAGGCAAATTTCCAGCAAAAGTTACCTACTTCACCCACATGAATCAATTTATACAAACATTCAAAAAATGCCAGCAGATACAGGATTTACAGTCTATCGAGTCTGCTCGATTGTACAGCTATCAGTTTTTTATTCTGCAGCTGCCCCCCCTACCTGTACAGCAGTAACCCTCCCCCTGACCCTGTCCCATCCCCTTTTAAAGCTGCCCACTGACTTCAATCATAACACCTACTCTGGTAGTGCATTCCACCCAGCTACCATGCTTTCTGTGAAGTAATGTCTTCTCATCTCTCTCTTGAACCTTCCCCCCTCCAATTTCAGGCTGTGCCCCCTAGTGTCTCTCTCCACTTAATCTAAAAATCCCCTCAGTACTAATCCTTTTTATGCCCTTCATTTATTTGAAGGTTTCGATCATATCTCCTCTCCTTTCCTCCAGGGAGTACATGTTGAGCTCCCTCCATTTTTCCTCATAGGGGTTTTACTCCATTCCTGTGATCTTCTGGGTCACTCTGCATTGGACTCCCTCCAGCAGCTTGACATCCCTCTTCAAGTAGGGATGCCCAAATTGTACACAGTACTCCAGATTTGGTTTGACCAGTGACCTGTGCAGTGGTAAGATAACCTCCCTCCTCCTTGAGGTGATACCCGGCTGTACACCCCAACATCTTATTGGCCTTGGCTGCTGCCTTCCTGCACTGTGCTGAATGGTTCATTTGCCCTGTGATTAGCACCCCAAGATCCTTCTCCTCCTCTGTAGTGGATAACTGTACACCCCCAGTCTATAGGAAAACTTGTGGTTCTTTGCTCCCAAGTGCATAACCTTGCATTTTTTTCCATTGAAACCCAGCTACCATGTTTCTGACCAGTGTTTAACTTTGCCCAGGTCTTCTTGCAGTCCTTGCCACCCCACTGTGTTGTCCACTACTGTTCCTATCTTCATGACATCTGCAAACAGGCTGATCTTATTGCTAATCCCATTTGCTATGTCAGCAATAAATATGCCAAAAGCACTGGACCCAGTACTGAGCCTTGTGGGGCCTCGTTTGTCACAACCCTTGGAGATGAGAATTCCCCCTTACAACATCCCTCTGCAGCCTATCTGTCAGCCAGTTTTTGACCCATCCCACCATTCTCTCCCCCACCCACAGGTACCCCAGCTTGCTTACCAACCTCCCATGTGGCACTGAATCAAAGGCATTGCTGAAGTCCAAATACAGGACATCCACTGCTTGACCCCTGTCAATTGCCCTTGTTACTCAGTCATAGAAGTCAACTATGTTTGTCTGGCAGGATCTACCAGCAACAAACCCATGCTGTCTGCTGTCTTGTAGACCATTCTCCTCCAGAAAAGCTACCAACCTCTCCTTCAGGATAGCCTCCATGGGCTTCCCCACGATGGAGGTGAGGTTGACTGGTCTATAGTTCCCTGGTTCATCCTTGGGCCCACGTTTATGGATGGGCACCACATGTGTCATCCTCCAGTCCTGAGGCACCCAACCAGACCCCAGGGAGGTGTTGAATAAGTCTGCCAGTGGTTCTGTCAGGACCTCTGCCATCTCCCTCATATCCCTGAGGTGTATTCCATCTGGACCTGGTGCATTGTCTACCCTCAGGGATCTAAGGCCTTCTAGCACTCTGCTCTCTGGGATTACCCCCTCTGTAAGCTCTGCTTCACCTGTACCCACTGCTTCCTTTCCCTGTGACATTGGCCCCAGCTTCTCTCTGGCAAACACAGAACAGAAATACTCATTGAGTGCTTCTGCCTGCTCCTACCCTTCTCCACCCACCCTCCAGCTACCTTAATCCTAACAATCTGATCCTAACAGTTCATTCTCTCTCTTATGTCCCAGAAGAAATCTTTCTCCTCATCCCCAGTTCCTCATGCCAGCCTGAGCTGTTTTGCTGCCTTGGCTGCCCTGACTAATTTTCTCACTTCTCTCAATTTCTTCCTGTACTCCTCACCTCCTCCTCCTCCCATTTGAATCTCATGTATTTTTCTGAAGGTGGCCATTTTTTCTCTCTTCTCATAAATTTCTGCCATTTATTGGGAAATTCAACTGCATTAATTGTGCATGCTAACTTCGCCTTTAGGGTTAATTTGGGTGAAGTTTTCTTGGATAGAGGCTACTGGTAAACAAGTGCCTCTAGGTCACGTGGAAGAGCTTCTGCAGGTCACATGGTACAGCTCTAGAGAAGCAGGGTGCTTCACTTTTTACAGCTGTGGGCATAGCCCAGCAGATGTTTTGCATTCAGAAAAGGGATTATGTCATTTTTGATACCAAGCAACATGCCAGAGTGTTAAAAATAGATTCCTACACTGAAGCCTCATTACTACACTGCCTGTGTGTGTGTGTGTGTGTAAAAGAAACTATAGAGCACTATGTTTCCTCTGGATTAAGGAGTTAATTGAGCCCACAGAAAGTTAACTCATTATCTTCTGGCAGTCATTCTGTGTCAGATTACCAATGGATAGTACATATCTCATAGAAACCTATTGGAAGTAGGATGGGTTAAACATATCCTGGAGCTTTCTGCATAACAAATAAGCTCTGCTGTGCCCTCAGCCCCTAGGAACACCTCATTAAGCCATTTGACACCACCATCCTAAGAGCATTCATTCTGCTACTTTAAGGGACATTCCATAGCAAAGAGTCCCAGTGATGCTTGTTTCCAAATAATGCACCAACTTCATTTTCTCAGGCAGGCAGTTCTGAGCTACTGTTTATATTCTACTGAATGTTCTTAACCTGCAATTTGTGACTATAGGTGTTTACAACTGAATGATAGTAACCACCTTTGCTTCACTTGCAAATAGGTAGGCATGTGTGTGTCTAATTTTTGTCTGACTTAGGTTACAGATAGAATCTAATCAGTTCATAACATGCTGTATTGTGATTAAATGAACTGATAAAAGGGGGCTTTGGTTTATTTTACAAATTCATTTTTCCTGACCATGGATATACTAAACAAACATGTCTCAACAAAATATTTAAAAATAAGTAGTTTAGCAGTAATTTAGTTGATGTGATATAAAGGGCTACTCCCTGGAAAATTACCTGGTTTGTGGGAGGCTGCCACAAGCAGAATGGGACTTCTTGGATGGGGAAATCATCACAGCAAAAGAGGCATGATGGCATCAAAAGCTTAATGGTGTGGATGTAGAGGCACCAATATTTGAGCATGACTTTGATAGAGCACTAAGTGAGACTTGGGGTGGGGAATCATCAGGAATTGCGTGAGTCTTGGTATTTTTAGCATAATGGTTTTCTGAAACTTAGGCATTCAATGGGTTAGACTCTGCATCCATCTGTACAGTATGTCACTAAGCCACATGCTTTTGGGTATGGGTAAAAAATAGATCACCAGACTCAAACCAGAGCTGTAAAGTCTGGACTGGGCATAGCTTGTGCAAATATTGCTGATCCACTCACTCCAGATGATCTGGTCTGGCTTTTTCCTATCTGGTCTGGTTCTGATGGTTCCAATTTCAACCATGCCAAGGAAGGGTTGAAAAACAGACTTCCAGGAGTGGACCAGATAAATAAAAGTCAAACTGAACAGTGTCATTTTTTGCTACCAAATAACATGATAGAGTGTTAAAAATAGATTCCTCTAATGAAGCCTCATTACTACGATGCCTGTGTGTGTATAGAGAGCAATAGAGCAATATTTTTCCTCTGGCTTGAGGAGTTAATTGAGTCCACAGAAAGTTAACTCATTATCTTCTGGCAGTCATTCTGTGTCAGATTACCAATGGATAGTACAGACATCATAGAAAGCTATTGGAAGTAGAATGGGTTAAACACTTCCTGGAGCTTTCTGCATAACAAATAAGCTATGCTGTGCCCTCAGCCCCTAGGAACACCTCATTAAGCCATTTGACACCACCATCTTAAGAGCAGTCATTCTGCTACTTTGCAGGACATTCCATAGCAAAGAGTCCCAGTGACAACTGTTTCCAAATAATACACCAACTTCATTTTCTCAGCCAGGTAGTTCTGGGCTACTGTTTATATTCTACTGAATGTTCTTAACCTGCAATTTGTGACTATAGGTGTTTACAACTGAATGATAGTAACCACGTTTGCTTCACTTGCAAATAGGTAGGCATGTGTGTGTCTAATTTTTGTTTGAGTTAGGTTACACATAGAATCTGATCAGTTCATAACATGCTGTATTGTGATTAAATGAACTGATAACTGCTTTGATTTCTTCTACAAATTCATTTTTCCTGATCATGGATATACTAAACAAAAATTTCTTAACAAAATGTTTAAAAATAAGGAGTTCAGCAGTAATTTAGTTGATGTGGTATAAAGAGCTGCTCCCTGGAAAATTAACTGACTTTAGGGGTTGGGGGCTTCCACAAGCAGAATGGAACTTCATGGATGGGGGAGCTCATGGCAGCAAAAGAGGAATGATGGCATTAAAAGCTTAATGGTGTGGATGTAGAGGCACCAATATTTGAGCATGTCTTTGGTAGATGACTAAGTGAGGCTTGGGGTGGGGAATCATCAGGAATTGCTTGAGTCTTGGTATTTTTAGCATAGTGGTTTTGTGAAACTTAAGCCTTCAATGGGTTAGACTCTGCATCTGTCTATACAGTATGTCACTAAGCCACATGCAGTTGGGTATGGGTAAAAAATAGATCACCAAACTGGAACCAGAGCTGTAAAATCTGGACTGGGCACAGCTTGTGTAAATATTGCTGATCCACTCACCCCAGATGATCTGGTCTGGCTTTTACCTATCTGGCCTGGTCCTGATGGTTTTGTTTTCAACCATGCCAAGGAGGGGTTGAAAAAAAGACTTCCAGGAGCAGACCAGATATGTAAAGGTTGGACTGAACAGTGCAACCAGAGGGACCGGACCAGCAGTATTTGTACAAGTTGCACTCAGTATGGCCAGTTTGGATTTTTGCAGAACTGCTGTGGTTCAGGTCTTTCAGTCCAGTTTTCAATCAATCAATCTTTATTTTATACCGAAAAGTATGTGAACAAAAATGCCCATTTATACAAATGTCCAGTTAAGCATAAAAAGAGAACAGAACACCAGGTCAAATGTTTACATAGAAAAATACAGTATAAACAGGTCTAACATAAACATGTCTAATAAAGAGATCTTGAGGGATATACAGAAGAAAGGGGAAACAAATAAATAACAGTGGCAAATTTAAAGCATGGGATATAGTTGAAGGTACAATTCAGGAACATGAACAGTTAGGTGATGCATCGAAAAGAAGAAGTGCAAGTCCTGTGGCACCCAGATCCTGCCTGTGGATGAGCATTCCCACTGCATGATCTGCCTAGGCCCCAAATACCGGGTCAAGGACTGTGCGCCCTGCCAATTCTTCAACCAGGCCACACAGATTAGACACCAGAAAAATCTCAAAGCCCACTTGCTGGAGACATGCCTAGCTTTGATGTAAAAGTACCTGCAGAATCTGCAGCAAAAATCTTCTTTTCCAACGCCAGAACCCAAAAAGAAGAAAAAGGACAAGGAGAGGCACCAAGACCGGGATAGGTCTCTATCCACTTGGCGGCGACCATTGGGCACCACTGACACTGGAGGGGCCTCCACTTTGGTAAGTACCCCTACTGCCAGGTCTCCTATGACTCCAGTGAATCAGACCACGGCCTCCCTGTCTGCTTTACTCACGGTGTAGTTGGGGCTCTTCTTGGACAATGGAACCCCTATTGTGCTCATTAGACCCATATATTCTTCAGGGTCTATCACCATCATCTAGGTTGATAAGTTTGTTTATTTGTTTATTTATACATCAGTTTACAACCTTTGAGCCAGAGGCTCATTTCCAAAGGTACCTCATCACATTGAGGACAAACAGGACAAATTTTTTTGATTACAGCATACGAGTCACATAACTTAGCAAGCACAAGTGGTTACATACATTTATACAATTATACAGTTTTGTTATAATGATACAGTCTCACAAAAAACAGCTGGATAATAACAGTGGCAATAGGCAATAGGGTGAGGTTGTGTGTGGTGAGGTGTAGTGCCACCCAGTGAGCGTTGTCAGGTACGAAGTGAACTATGCCTCATTTAGCGACAGGAGCAGCTTCGGGTATTAAACAGTTGGCTCCGAAGTGCGGTTTTGAAGTTGGAGATTGTGGGGACATCGGAGATGGGGGCAAGGAACGAGTTAAACAAGGATGGAGCTCTGTAGCAGAAGGACCTCTGTCCATGGGTGGTCCTGGATCTTGGGACCAGTAGATTGGTCTTGCAGGAGGTTCATGTGGCGACAGTGGGTTGGGTTTGGTGGATGGAGGCTGTCATCCTGGGAGGGGATAGCCCGAGAAGGTTTTTTTTTCATGAAGAGGCAGGTTTGGTAGCATAGCAGTTTTGCCTTGTCATAGAGCTGACATGTATAAGTGAGCCTGGGGGCACCAGTAATCAGCCTGCAGGCCTTATTTAGGGTGAGGAAAATTTTATTGAGGGCGGTAGTGTCAGCAGCACCGTATACTGGCAGGCCATAGTCAACCAGGGACAGTATTGAGGAAGTAACCGCTAGTCGGAGGGCATCGGGGGAGGCAGTTTTTATAATGATAGAGGATGCCAAGCCGCACATTAGTGGCAGATGCAAGCGCATCAATGTGGGTGTGGTAGGTGAGGGCTGAGTCGAAAGAAACCCCAAGGTACTTGTAAGAGCGGACTTGTTCAAGTGGTTGTTTGGTGCTAGGGAGGATAAGGAGTGGGAAGTTGCCGGCTTTGTTTTGGGGGTGGGCAAAAAGCATTGTTTTGGTTTTTTTTTGAGATTAATGATGAGTCTGTGCTCTTTAAACCAGGTTTCAGCATCATTATAGGATTGTTGTAGGGTGTCCTGGAAGGAGATGGGATTGCTGTGGGTGGCAAATTGACAGCGTCATCTGCATACAGAAGAATATTTCCAGTGCATGCACTGGGCAGGGTGTTTAGGTAGAGTGAGAAGAGTAGGGGTCCCAGGATGGAGCCCTGAGGTACCCCTGAGTGGATGGGAAGAGTTTTGGAAAGTGTCCCATTGATTTTGACACATTGGGAGTGGGCAGATAGGTAGCTAGTGCACCAGGCAAGAGGACCAGCAGAGAAACCAGTGTGGCAGAGGGCATCCAGCAGAAGAGGGTGGGAGACAGTGTCAAAAGTCTTTGAGAGGTCGACGAACACTGCACCAGCTAGGGAGTGAGAGTCCAGGGAGGAGTGTAGGAAATTTGAGAACTCAACTATTGCAGTGCCTGTACTGTGACCAGCATGGAAGCCGTGCTGTTCTGGGCATAGGATGTTATATTTGGTCAGATATTCGGTGAGTTGAATGGCCACCAGTTTTTCTAGGGCTTTGGAGAGGGGAGGGAGGATGGAGATAGGTCAGTAGTTCCCGGCGGAGGACCTGTCGCCTCCTTTGTGTATGGGTGTGACTATGGCTGTTTTCCATGCAGTGGGAAATTGACCCAGGCAGAGGGATCGGTTTAGAAGGCTGGTGAGTGGGGCAAGGACTTCATCCAGCCCCAGCCAGAGAATGCTGGGGTCCAGGGAGTCGCCGCCAGCACTACTGCTCTTTAAGGCTTTGATCAGGTGAGGTCTGGCTTCCTGGGCAGATGCCCTACGTACTGTAGGTGGAAACTGGGGTATTGGAGGACTGGGGCAGGTAGGGTGGGGGAGGGTCAAATAAATTACTAGGAAGGACAGCACTAAGGTCAGTAAAAGATGTGTTAAGGTAGTTAGCTATGCAGGCAGGGTCGGTGGAGGGAGAGCCATCAATGGGATGGGGGAGTGGAGTGTGCTTTCCCATTTAATTGTTTAACATTGTCCCAGAATGTCCGGGCACACCCCCAGGAGGAGGTGAGGGTGGCCTGGTAATGGTCAGCCTTGGCTTTACAGATGGACCATGTGCACCTGTTCCGTGCAGCATTATAGGCCTGTCTGTCAGCCATCTGGCCTGTTTCAGTGGCAAGGTGCCACAGGTTATTCCTAAGTCTGAGCATTTGTAGTAGGGCAGGTGTAACCCAGGGTGCATTATGTTTTTTGGATCAGACTCCCGTGGGGGGTGCAAAGAGGTCACAGGCTTTGTTAAAGGTTTGGGAGAGAAAGGCAAGGGCAGTGTCTATGTTAAGAGCGTGATGAAGGGGGGACCAGTTTATCTGGGCAAGAAATTGCTTGAGGTTTTTCAGCCCACCCCGTCTGAGGCACCGGCGGAGTGTGGTCCGGGCTGTGAGTTTGGGGGTGAGGGTCACCCAAAGGAATAGGATTAGGGGAGTGAGGAATATGATAGGGGAGTGGTCACTAAGTGAGTCTGGGAGGACCTGGATGTCATGGATTTTTTGGGGGCGATTGGTGATAATTACGTCTAGAAGGGTGCTGGTTCCTCTCTTTGGGTTTACTCTAGTGGGTTGGGAAATGAGTTGTGTCAGGTCTAGGGGTGTGAAAGAATCACAGGTGGTGAAGGAGGAGTCACTGAGCCAGTTCACGTTTAGGTCACCCACTAGGATTTGTTCTGCCTTGTGATGAAGGGTGGCAAGATAATCTCTTAAGGATATCAGTGCCAGGTTCTAGTTCTTTGGGGGAATGTAGGCAGTGGTGAAATACAGAGGGCCCCTGGAGGGGTCAGGAGCAAGTTTGAGGGTAAGGGCCTGTGCCCCATTTACAAGAACAGGAGCAGGGAGTGCTTGTCCAGTGAGTGTGCCCCTGGTATAGATTGCTCAGCCACCCCCGCATTTGCCTACTGTGTCCTCCCGGTATAGGGTATAGCCTGGGAGGGAGAAAAAAGAGTCAGGAGTGGACTTTGACAGCCAGGTTTCAACCAGGGCTATGACATCTGGTGTATGCAGCATGGCCCAACATTGGAGGGCATCAAATTTTTTCAATAGGCTGCATATATTCATGGATGCTATGCGGAGACCAGTGGACCCAGCTGGTGGGCTAGTATGGGTAGGGCCTGGGTTAGGATGTATATTGCCTGATAGGAATAATAGGAAGACCAAGGCTCTGACTGGGGGCGGTTGTGTGTAAGCTTCCGGGGGGTACATTGGGATGGGGAAGAGGCCATAAGGGAACAAGGGATGGGCAGGGTTTGACAGGTCGGGAGGGTGAGAATGATTAGCAGCCAAAGGGAGTCAGGGTAGGCAGTGGTGAGGCATCCAGGAGGTGGGTGCTGTGGGCCAGGGCACAAGGTCAGTGTGGGATGGGATCGGATTATGTCAGGTAGAAATGTGGGTGCTGGTACAAGTGTGCCAGGGGAGATGCCTGGCTGATGGGACATGGGTACTAGCATGTAGATGAGGGGGAAACATTTGAGGAGGAGGTGGACAAACAAAGTGCCTGGGGTAGCAGCAGGGCAGAAAGGTAGAAGTATCTTGGCTTCCCCTCAGAAAGCGTAGGCACCACTTTGGAGTAGTTGTAGTGTCACTGACTCTGGTGGACAGGGTACAAGGTTCGAGACTCTGGCAGGGCAACTGGAATGGGACCTGAGTGAGAGCGGGGATCCAGGTTCTGGGGGGTTCAAAGCAGGCTGGGTTTGGGCCGAAAAACAGGGTGGAAATAGTGACTCCTAGTGGTCACTGGGGGTTAGTGGCACGCTTTGTGTGGGTTTGGTGCTGGGGCAAGGGGTCAGAAAGTAAGGCTAGCTAGGAGGCTGGGTGTGGGGGTGAGGTGTGGGCAGAGGCAGAGGTAAAAAGTAGGGGAGAGAAGTAGCACAGGTAGGTAGAGGGGACCCAGGAAGAAGGAGGAGGAGGAGGAGAAGGAAGTCAGGTAGCAAAACCTGAGGTGAAAGTCTGGTCTGGGGGTCCCTCTAGTGGCTGGCAGGTATAACCTGCAAATGGAAAAGTGGGGACTTAGTATTAGGGCAGACAAGAAGTGATGCCATAGGGGAGGGCCAATAAATTAAGGGATGACCCTGGGTGGGTGGGTGACTGGGGAGGGCTATCACCCTTCACAAGGCTGCAGTCTGATAGTAGAGGTATCCTTTACCTCTTCAGGCTCTCGGTTGTTCCTCTGCTCCAGGAGGGAGCTTTCAGCGTCCGCGGAATGCAGCGACCGTCTGTCTGTGGTATGGGGGGGGGGGGTTTGTGAGACCTCTTCAGGCTTTCGGTTGTTCCCCTTCTCCAGGAAGTCACTCCCAGCCCAACTGAGGAGCACATAGTCACTGCCGGTAAGCTGGACTCCAGTCCACTGTTATCTACATGGCCAGGCCAATAAGTCGGATGTTAGCTTTTCTGACATCTGAATGGCCATGGCTGATAAGTCACTCCCTGGTTCCTGGTTCCTCTGGGGACTGCACAGCTGAGGCTCTCCCATTGGGGTTGCAGGATATCCCCGGCATCAAGTTGAGCCAGTTGACAGGCATGCAACAGTCTTTAAAGGGTTCCTTGCTCCCATTGACCCAACCAGACCTTCCAGGCTTGCCTGAAGATCAAGAGCTAGAGGTGGGCACTAATCTGGAGGGTTCCCCTTCTTCGCCCGGTCAGTCTCTTCCTGGTTCACCCACTGGGCCTATTGTTAATCCATCTGGGAACCTTCCATCTGGACCTCCTCAACCCAAGAGCCCTTGGACAACGAGATTCTACCATCTTGGACTCCAAGGTATGTCTGGCACTCTGGACATTCCTCAAACACTGGACAGCCTTCCGCCAGGCCCCCAGGTGCTGAATCTTCTGGTACCAGACATTCTGTGCTTGATCCAGTGCCAGCCCATTTGAATGTCCCTACAGGGATGATGCCTGGTCCTTCTGAACCTCCTGCCAGGCCTTCAGCTCCACCTCCTGCCTGGTCTTCAGCTCCACCTCCAGCTGGACCTATGGGCAATGTTTCAGGCTATCTGCCCCCACAATACCCAATGTACCCTTTGCTAGGGTATCCAGTGCCTGGTCATCAACCCCATTATGTACCAGGGTAACAGATGCTGGGCTATGTCTAACCAAGGGTATGCTCCTTCTGGCTTTCCCTACTCCTATCAGGCTCATAGATACCTTCAATATCAGATGCTGGGCTATCCATTATACTAGCCCCCTTCTCCACCACCTCCTCCTCCTCCTCAGCCTCTGCGTCATCAGCAGCCTCAGGCAGATATCCAGGCAGTGTTTCAGACCCTGATTCAGGAGGCTAGGACTCAACTAGCTGCAGAGCTTGACCGTCAAAAACCAGTAGCAGCCTCTACTCCCGTCTCCTTTCCAACCCCTAGATCGGCCTCTCCTGTGGATTCCCACCTTTCCGGAGAAGTCTCTTCTAGACACCAGATCAAGGATAAAACTCAGGACGCTCCTCTAAAAAGGGTTCAGACCCCCAGCAGGCATTCTTCAGACTCTGACTCTGACTCTTCCTCCAGCTCTGGTAGGCATACACCTATAGAGCCTCAGCCTAAGGAGTCCCCGAAGTCCCTCCCAGAGGACCCTTCCTTTGCAGAACTCCTCATAACTTATAAAATGCCTGTGTCTGGGCTATCCAGGAACAGGATTCAAAGCAGAAAAGGCTTGCAGAGCATCTAGACATGACTGATACAGCTCCTGTGTCCATACTGCCTTGGACTGGACCCAATGAAGACCTGACATCCACGATCTGGCAACAGCCTTCCTTCATTCAGGCTGTTTCAAAAAAGGTAGACAGGATGTATCACCCTCCCAGATGGGATCACACACCTTACTGGCCATTCTAATGCAGTTGTTATCACAGCTGCCCATGACCGGTCCTCTAAACCTAAACACTTGAGCTGCCATGTCTCCTGATAAGGAGTCTAAGCAGCTGGACAATTTTGGTTGCAAGATCCATTCTTCCTCTGCTTGTGCCCTCAGATCCCTATATTATGTGGCTCATATGGTTTCCTAGCAGAAACCTTCCCTGGTCTCACTTGAGTCCAAGCTGGAAGCTATCCAGAACCAGGAACTTAAGGCCAAGATTGCCAAGACAGTGAGAATGGCTAAAATCTCCTGTTGTCATGCCCTCCAGACCACTTATGACACAGTAGACTCAGTTGTTTACACCACAGTCACTGCTGTCTGCATTAACATAGAAACACAGAATTTGACGGCAGATAAGGACCACTTGGCCCACCCATCTGCCCATTTCCCTACCTGATGGATAAGCTGCAGATCCTAGTTAACCAGCAGCCTACTTCTTCCTACCCCCAACCCCTAGAATTGCCTTATGACTGTCCCATGCATGCTTGAATTCCACCACTGTTTGTGACTCCACAACCTCCTCTGGAAGGCCGTTCCATACATCCATCACCCTCTCTGTGAAAAATACTTCCTTAAATTACCTCTGAGCTGCCCCTTCTTCTTCAAATTGTGCCCCCTTTGTTCTTGCACACCTTTTTGAAAGATGCTACCTCTTGGACTTTGTTGATTCCCTTGAGGTACTTGAAAGTTTCTATCATGTCCCCCTCCCTCCTTTCCTCGAGGCTATATATTAAGCTCCTTAAGTCTCTCTTCATATGTCTTCCGGCAGACCCTGCACCATTTTAGTTGCCCTCCTCTGGACAGCTTCCATCCTGTCTATGTCTTTTGGAGATTGGGTCTCTAGAACTGCATGCAGTACTCCAGATGGGGTCTCACTAGCTGTCTGTACAGAGGATAATAACTTCCTGTTTTCTACTGGTGATGCCTCTCCCTATGCATCCCAGTATCCCCAACCCTCCTTGCTGCCCTCTCACATTGCTTGCCCACCTTTGGTCATCTGATATGACTACCCCCAGGTCCCATTCCATTTTGTTGTTGTTAGTATCTCACCCCCATTGTGTACTTTTCCCTGGTTTTTGTTTCCAGGTGCATTACCTGCACTTCTTAGCATTGAATCTAAGCTGCATACATTTGACCATTCCTCTAACCTTGCAAGTCCCTTCTCATTCTTTCCACTCCACCTTGTGCATCAACTCTGTTGCAGATCTTGTGTCATCTGCAAAGAGACATATTTTTCCTTCCAGTCCCTCTGCAATGTCACTTATAAAGACATTGAAGAGGACTGAGTCCTAATACTGAACCCTCCGTGTATCCCACTACTAACCCCCTTTTTCAGAGTGGACTCCATTTACTATTACTCTCTGTGTCCTATTCTCCAGCCAATTCTTTACCCAGGCTGTCATCTTGGGACCCACCCCAGGCTGGCTAACTTGTATATTAATCTTTGTGTGGAACTGTGTCAAATGCCTTGCTAAAGTCTAGGTAGGCCATGTCCACAGCCCCTCCCTGATCAACTACTTTGGTCACCCAGTCAAAGAAATCCATCAGATTTGTCTGGCATGACCTTCCTGCTGTGAATCCATGCTGCCTTGGGTCCTGTGCCCTCTGGCCTCTAGATATTTAACAATTCTTTCCTTCAGAAGTGATTCCATCATTTTCCTACCACTGAGGTTAAACTAACAGGTCTGTAGTTTCCTGCTTCTGCCTGCTCCCACTTTGTGAAGGGAATCACATCTGCCCTCCTCCAGTCCTCAGGTATCACCCCATCCTCCCATGATTTGTTAAAGAGGGTAGTCAGTGGTGTCACTAGTTCTACCCTTAGTTCTTTTAGAATTCTGGGATGAATCCCATCAGGCTCCATTGCTTTGTCCACCTTCAGTTTTAAGAGTTCTTTCTGAACCCTTTCTTCTGTAAATGGGCTGGTATCAACTTCTGTATCCAGAGTGTTTCTACTGTTTGTTTTAGGTACCTCCCCCTCTTCCTTTGTAAATACTGAGCAAAAATATTTGTTTAGTATCTCTGCCTTTTCACAGTCACCCTTAGGTGACATTCGTGACTCAGGACTGCTGGCCTGGCACAAGACATCCAGACCTCCATCCAGGATATCCCTTTCAGAGGATCCGTGTTATTTGGAGATGATGCCAAGGATATTATCACTGAATTGCAGGACCATGGTAAAGCCATCCGCTATGTCCACTTCATGTACCGAGGAGGTTACAAAGGCAAACAACCTTTTCATCAGCAACAGAGATGCCAGACCAAAGAGGCCCCTGCTAAACGCCAAGTCAAATGCTGGTATCCAGCATCAGGAACCCCTACTCCCGCTGCCAAGTCCCAGAAGCCCCTGGAGGAGCTGCCAGCTCCCTCCCATCAGCCTCCTGACTGATGGGGGAACCCCCTTCCTCTGCCAGATCCTCAAGGGGAACCAATGTGGGGGGGGATTTAACCTCCATCTTCTGGGGTCACAGGACATAACCACGGGCTCTTGGGTACTTCAGTTAATAACAAGAGGTCACACCATAGAGTTCCTAGACAGGCCTCCAGACAATCCCCCAGGCCTCTCCATTATCCTCCAAGACACCTGCCTCTAATAGGAGATGAAATCCAGGCTCTTCTGCAAAAGTCAGCCATAGAGCATGTGGCTCTGGCACAGATAAGAAAAGGGCTACTTCCATTTATTCCTAGTGTCCAAAAAGATAGGCAACCTAAAACTCATCCTTGACCTCAGCATGCTTAACCTGTACATTGAGTACAAGAGGTTTCACATGCTCACCATCCAGAGATTTCTACCCCTGCTTCACAAGGGCCATTGACTTTGTGCGCTGGACTTGCAGGATGCTTACCTGCATATCCTTGTCTTCCAAGCCCACCGCTGTTTTCTTCAGTTTGCCTTCCAGGAGGAACATTACCAGTTCAAGGCTCTCCCTTTTGGCCTATCCTTGGCACCTTGGGTTTTTACCAAGTGCCTAGCAGTGGTGGCTGCAGTTCTATGCTGCAAATGGATCTAATTGTGCCTGTATCTGGATGACTGGCTTCGGTCAGCCCCATCACAGAGCAGTCTGAGGGAGTCCCTCTCCTTCACTCTGGACCTCTTTTCCAGACTTGGAATAACAGTTAACTATCTCAAGTCCCACCTCTCCCCTCCCAGAACCTACAATTCATTTGGGGTGGTGCTGGATACAGTCCGGGGCAGGGCCTTCCTTGAATTGGAGAGAGTGGAGACCCTGCAGGAACAGGCCAGATTAGTGGCCAACTCACGCTGGACCACAGCCCGGTCAAGCCTCTGTTTTCTCAGGCTGATGGCAGCTGTGATCCCTACAGTTCATCTAGCCAGACTGCATATAAGGGTGATCCAGTGGACTCTTCGTGTCCAATGGGATCAGCGGCTGGACAATCTGAACCACTGGGTCCTAGTGTCTGAGTACATGAAGAATGATCTTCTTTGGTGGTAGGAGTTGTCCAATCTCTCCATGGGGGTTCCCCTTTCAACCCCCTGCTCCTACCATGAGCCTTACAATGGATGCTTCATGTCAAGGCTGGGGAGCCCACCTAGGAGACCATCAGACCCAGGGAACATGGTCTCAGCTGGAAGTGTCTCTACACATCAATGTGTTAATAGTGAGGGCAGTGCTGCATGCCCTCCAGGCCTTCCAGCCTCTTCTATGTCTGGGGCACTCCTGGTTCAGACCAACAGTATGTCTTTGATCTGGTACCTGAACAAACAGGGAGGCACTCGCTCGTACCCTCTGTGCTGGGAGGTGATGTGAGTGTGGTACTCGGCAGTCCAGCACGACCTCCGCCTGACTGCTGTCCATGTGCCGGGCATCAGCAACATCCTAGCAGACAGTCTCAACCACACCACTGTCAAGGCTCATGAGTGGGAGCTAAATCAAGAGGTGGTTGAAAGCTTATTTGACCTGTGGGGTCATCTGGAGATAGGCTTCTTCATCTCCCCAATATAGTGCAAAACTACCCAATTTCTGCTAGCTCATTCCCGGGCATGGTGTTTTTTGGTGAGACGTGCAGTCTCTTTGCTGGACAGGGAGGTTCTTGTACACCTTTCCTCCCTTCCCAGTACTTCAGAGGGTTCTCCTGAAGCTACAGGTGGAAGGGGCTCACATGATTCTACCAGATCCTCTTTGGCCTAATCAGATTTGGTTCCCTCTGCTTCAACAGCTATCGATGGAACCCCCAGTACCTCTGCCTCTCCATCATGATCTTCTGACTCAGGAGCAGGGCAGACTGGTACATCCTGGCATTAAATCCCTCCACCTGCATGCATGGCACATGTGGACATATGTGGAATAACTCCCATTGTTATTATTTTTTTTTTGCAAAAATTGTCAACTGTGCTGACGCATTTGTAAAAAATTAATTACAATAGTGAGACTTTTTGAAATGTTATTTGAACTTACCATACTCATGCTTGTCTACCCACTTATGCAATTTCCTACTTGTTTCTGTCCTTGTACAAATGAATTCCTGTTGCTTCATATCAAGGGGTTGTTGATTTTCATATTGTGTGTGCATGGGGTGGAGCAGCAATACAAGATAAACTATGTAATGCTCTCAATAACACACCTAACCCAGTTTACTTTTACCTAATGCCCATTTTTAGGCTTTGTACAGTAAGATCTTCCTTCAAGAAAACAACTTGTAATGAAATGTGTAAGATTTATATTGACATTTGGGTATATGTACTTTTATATTATACGAATTATGTGTGTGTACTATATATCAATCTCTAAAAAAATCAACTAAATGCATCAAATGTCTTCCTAAACATGCCTCAACATTGTGTTTATCTTCCACCTTGTCACAACATGTAGTTGTCTCAGCAGTGTTTGCAATTAAGGTACAGTACTTTCATGTATATGATAACCCGGTTCTGTTGAGTTAATTGCTATAACAGTGCATAGAATAAAATGTAAAACATATAGGTAACTGTATTACAGACAGTGGCATTATTTTTATATCTGCCCTTTCTCAATGTACCATACTTTGATTTGGTTAGTGTATGCAACAGCGATTCATGTTAATGTTTAAGCCCATGAAACACCCTTATCTAGCTAATGCATTTACAGCTGTAGTGGCTCTATCAGAATTTGTTGTGTTAGTGAGAGATGGAGATTACCGTACTGTTGCTTTCAGAGTAGTTGAAAGAAGTAAATATATAGACTTTACCCTACTTTAATGGATTATAATGGTTTATTTTTTTATAATTTAGGCATCCTTATTTTATTTATAGACTTAGCAGCATTTATATTGTTGTTGTTTTATTTTCACTATATTTATTTACTTATGTCAGCATCATTACCAATATGTCTCTATTTTGGCTTTACTACTGCTTTCAGATCTTGTTCCTCTGTTAACTCTGCTCTTTTAAATTAACTTCTTTTTCATTTCTCTACAGTTTTTTGTGATTTCTAATGTCATTTATTATTCCAAACAATATGAGTGGAGAAGACAGCACTGCAGCAGGGACCTCCAGGAGTCACAGACCCGCGGAGAGGGAAGAAAGGGAATGCAGTTGTCGGATGAGAAAAATGTACCCAATCATCTGCAGAGGAAAACATTAAAGTGTGGAAACAAGGGGCAGCAGAAAGCCTGATGCACCCCCCCCCACACACACACACACAGCATAACAGAAGGAAGGTGCAGCATTCCCAGTTCTTCTGGCTTCATTGCCACATCCAGAAGATGCTGGACTTGAACTCTCTGTGCTCCCTACCCATAGTATCACTGCCACAGTGGGCTGATCTTCACTGAAGAGAGCCACACCTGAGACCTTTCAAATCTGGTCCTCCTGGAGACAGCAGCTCAGGTCTTCCCTAGTTTGAGACTTTTTCAGTGTTGATCCCAAACATAACAGTATTGTTAAGTGCAAATTATGCAATACCATTGCTAGGTGGGGTGAAAGGGACAGCCACAGGAAACTGGGGGGCACACTCACCTGAAAGCCAGACACCTCTCTCAGTGGGAAGAACACAAGAAGGCAGTGGCGAGAGGTTGTGGTGGTAGTGCCACTGCTAATAGTCCTTTGGTGCAATGGAGGGGGCAGCACAATAAGTAACAACAATGTGCTCAAGTTTCCAGAAGGGGGCTCAGAGGAGTCTGGAACCTGCAACCAGACTCAGGGCCAAGAAACAACAGCATCTTAGCCCCCATCTTCTGCTCTTCCTCCATTACTGACATATTCCACACAATATTAAATGACACAACACTGTGTGGAGATGGCACACCTCTGATAAAGAGTTCTGTCCACAGAAGCAACATTGCAAATGCTGCTGGCAAACCAGTGCACACTGCTGGAGGGAATAGAATAGCTTCATTATAGGGGCATGTGTGGTCCCTCTCTTCCACCCCATCTGTAGCTGTAGAATACTTCTCCTTCCTGTTTCCTCCTCACCTCTGTTTGTTTCTGTAAAACTAAAAGAGATGAAAAAATAAAATAAATATTTTAAAATTAATTTTCTCTCATACTGTTTTACGCCATCCTTTATCTCGATTGCTGTCTGCATAAAAAAAATATTGAAAAAGCTCTGATTTTTGATCTTTGTGTTGTGTAATTGCATAGTCCATGCATCATTATTCTCTTCTGTCTCACTACTGTTTTTGTTGTAAAGCAGTGTGGTTTAGGTATACAATGAATATGAAAACATTGTCTAGCCCACACATTTTTTTGCCAGTCCTACCCTTGATGCTGCACTCTGGCAGTCACCCTCTCAGACTGAATCCCTTAACAGTCAATCTTATTAGTCACTTTAGTTTATACAAATGTACAAGCACAAGACATAAAATTCACACTTCTCCAAATTTCCTCCGGAACCAGAAATTTTGTATGCTGCTAATATGGTGTTACTGCTGCAGTGTGTCAGTCACCATCTTGGACTGAGTCCCTCCATAGTCACTTTTGTTGTCACTTCCCGAGATTGTCTCCAGAACCAGAAATTATTTATGCTGCTGTGTATGTGGTGCTGTTGCTGCACTGTGTTAATCACCCTCTTGGATGGAGTCCCATCACAGTCACTCTTGTTAATTAGTTTAGTGCACATAAATACACAAACCCAATATACTGTATAAAAGTCTCACTTGCCAGTTGTCTCCAGAACTTGAAGTTATTTATGCTGCTAATATGGTACTGCTGCTGTGCTGTGTCAGTTGCCCTCTCAGACTGAGTCCCTCCTCAGTCACTGTTGTTGTCATCTCCCACAATTTTCTCCAGAATCAGTAATTATTTATGCTGCTATTTCTCTAGGAATGAATCACATTACCTGGAATATTGTTTCACATATCTACCTCCCTCTCAGTGAAACAAAAAAATCCGGCATCCTTCTTGAACCCCCTCTAGTTTTTATGGTCATCTTTCATAGTGGGTGTTTAGTTCCTTAGCCAAAATATGCCTGAGGAGTCCTCTATATAATGTGCCTGCACGTATTTGCAGGTTTGTATCATGTCATACATTCAACTTTCCTTTAGTATGTGTATGTTAAGACAGTCCAACCTGCTCTAATAGGTCTTTCCTTGCACACCCTAGATTGTTTTTGTAGTTCTCCACCAGACAGTCTTTGACCTCTCCCTCTCCTTGTTCAGAATTAGGTTCTAAAACTACATGCCATCCTCCAGCTCAGAACTATTCAGATTCCTTAGTATCTGACCTGAGTTTGGATAATTGGATTTTAGAACAATCAGTATCCAAATATGATATCCTATCCTAGGATTGGATGTCATCAGATTATGATTCAGATGTCCTAAAAACTGACTATCCTATTTTTTAAGCTAGTTCCAACCACCATGCAATTAAATAATCCCCACTGATCTCCACCAAAATCAGCCTGTAACCCACAACCTCCCTCCTCTCTCCAAGTCAACTGATGCTGTTAATTAATAGTGTTAGGAAGTTTATTTCTATTGATAAATATGAGGGAATATACAATTATCAGTAAACTTCCACCCCTGGTTAAATCATAAGCTGCTCCCCACCCTGGCACAAGCCACAAGGTTCCTTCCCCCCCCACAGAGTCAAGAAAGAAAACTGCACCCAACATGCCAACTAGCACTCCCCTACCTGCTCACCACAGCACCCAAAGTACTTACTGTAAACATGTGAGTCAGGTGCATGGATCACTCATTAGGTCACACATCGAAACAACTTGCACTAGTCTTCATTCTGGTATGTATGAAATAGTAATCATCCCCTCACCAGACACACCCACTAGCTAGAGCTGTGTGGAATGGGAAAATTCCAAATCCATGGAATTTCAATGAAATTTCACAAAATTCCACAAAATGTTGTGGAATTTCATCAGAATTTCATGGAATTTTTAAAATTTAGTAGTTTGGTTATAACTCAGTCACTAGCAGTGGGTGGCAGCACACGGCAATGCAACAATGGCAGACACAGTGCCAATGTGCACAGTCCCCCTGAGGCACAGCTGAGAGACCAAACATGCATCACCACTGCAACTGTGCACCTATAGCCAGCTGCAAATCAGAGAACACCACAGTATTCATATCAAAATAACTATATTGAAAAAATACAACAACAACTATTTACATATATTTACAAACATGGGGTGGAGGGACAGGAACAAGGTGGGGGTGGGTAAGAGTCAGGGGTGAACAAATGGGAGAGGGAAGGTGGGGTGTGAGGGTCGGTCAAAGGGGAGAGGTTGTTCTTGGTCACTGGCATCCAGCCTGCACCTCCGCTGCCTGGGGCCTTTCCCGGGGTCGCCTCCTCCTCCTCCTCCTCACCCCATGCCAATGGAGATCCTGTAGGATGGCAAGGGATTCTGCTGCCACGCTCACCAGATCCTGGATGGACCGCTCGATCCTCAGGAGTATCTGCACACCTAGGACAAGGGATCAGAGTCAATGGGTGTGACTGTCCATCCCCCTGCAATCCACCCATTATGCATGGCATACAGCCATGTGCCACGCTCCTGTGATGGTGTGCACCCACCCACAGTGACAGTGTCCACAAGATATGCCCAACCAGGCAGCAACAGCCATGTGTACCACTGCACACACACACCACCCATGTCCAGCACTGCACAACCAAGGCTGTACAGTAACGTGGCTATGCAGTGGGCAGGCAGTGCCACAGCCATGTGCCCAGTGCATGCATGGACCACCACTGACGCACTCCCAGACATGCAATGCCACTGGACAGTGCTGACTGTCACATCTCGTGTGCATGGCAGTGGTGTCCATGGATGGTGGCCATGCCCTGCTCCCCACCCTGTCACACAGCATGCAATAGCAATCGTGGTGTCATGGCACTCACCCTCATCGGGTTGTTGCTGGCGTTGGGGTTGGTCCCCGACATGCCCCCATGCAGTGTCCACCACCCTCTGCTGCTGTTCCGTAGCCCTCCTCCTCTCTGCCATGCCTGTGGGAGACAAAAGGAGAGAAACACATCAGTACAAACCCAAAGCATATTCCCCCTGACCCAATGTGTGTGCCCACCCACCCAGCCAGACCCATCCATCCCATACCCTGTAAACACCACCACAGCCAACCCTAGACCATCCCTCCCCAATGTGCTGAACACATAAGACATTGTTACCCATATGAACCCTACAGGTGCGTAGATGTATCACCCACCTGGATAAGGCACCACGCCCCTCCTGGCACGTGACCGCAGACGTGCCAGTAACTCCGGCTCCCTCTGTTTCAGGTCCACATACCAGTGCCTGCACTGCTCGGCCATCCTCCTGTGGCCAGTGGCTGCCTCCAGGTCAGTGGCCACCTCTTGCCGGTCCTAGCCCTGTCCAGTGGCACCTCAGCAAACAGTGGGCCATAGTGTGGCTCCACAATGGCCATAAGGTTGGCCAGCTCAAGGGCACTCCACTGAGGGTCTCTCCTGCGTGCCATCTCTAGTGCTATAGTAGGCAATATGGCACTCCGCAGCGTGGCAACCCCACGTGGAAGTGCTGCGCAGTACATCACCACCATTCCCTATCGCTCTGTCTTTACAGCTCTGCCATTCCCTATCGCGCTGTCACTGAACAGCGCGATAGAGCTGCAGCCATGCCAGACGTATAGCGCCAAGGGGCAAAGGTCGGGCACAGGGTGATGGGTCTCTGGTGCAAGGCCACGCACAGCGCCATCGGATGTCTATGCATCTAGCATGATTGGTTGCCTGTGTGCCATCGCCACAGCGAACTATTGCACTGTTGTGCCACAGAGCCATGTAGTGACCCTCGCCGTAGTGCCAATGGCACAATGTTGGCCATGCCCTGAATTGCCTACCGTGCACAGCATGTCATCAGCATGGCAGATGCCTGCGTAAGCTACCTGGGCATGTGCAGTGCGGTGTACTACGCAGCCACAGAACTGCGCTATTGGCTCAGCACGTTCAACACAATTGCGCAAAGCGCAACAGCGCGATATTCAGCCGTCATATGCAAATCATTCAATCGGCCATTCAATGGCGCAGCAGCGTAATTTGCATCTCATTAAAGTTGCTCCACACCTAATTTGCATGGATTGCGCTATTAAAATGCGACACTGTTCTGCAGTGGCCATATTCGGTTACTGCAGTTGATAGGTGAGTTGCATGCTATGTGGTGTTCTGGACTGTGGTCTCAGGGACTTGCTTTGTACTGCACAGTCACAGGTAACCACTGTCACCCATACAGGCTGAGAAATGACCGAGCGAGGACTGGGTGACGAGGATGATGGTGGGTGGAAGAGGAGGCCCAATTTTACCAAGGCCGAGACAGAAGCACTCTTCGAGGTCTACCTGGATCAGGAGCCACTGCTCAGTGGACGGCGGGGCACCCTTCAGGCCCATGCTGCTGCATGGAAGGGGGTGGCATGTGCCATCAACCTGCACGGCAGCCACCAGCGCTCTGTGCAGGAGTGTAAGAAGAAGATGGGTACCGACAGGAGGAGGGTGAAGGAGAAGATGGCTGCCATCAGGGCGGCACGTGCTGCAACAGGCGGGGGCCAGCCGGAGGTGGTGCAGCTGACTCCGGCAGAGGACAGACTCACTGCAAGCATGCAGTGCAGTGCCACTGAGGTCGTTCCAGGAGGTGGCTTCCAGACAGGTGGTAGCCCATCACTGCATGGCACGTCATGGTCTGTCGGGGGGGAAGGTAGATCACATGCACTAATGTGTCCTTACTTTCTTTTACAGATCCTGCGCATCTGCGGGGTTCAGCAGTGGAGGGCCTGTCCACTGCGGACATCCAGCTGGAGTTGGAGGAGGGACCATCCACCTCCGCAGGTAGCTGGCGTGCATTGCAACAGTGGGTCCGCCTGGCTGTCAACACTGATGTCGTTGAGACAGGTGTGGGAGAGGCCCTTCCTGTGTCTCAGCGGTCTGGCGTCCAAGCATGCCAGCATGCTGTGGCTGTGGCTGTGGCACAGACCTGCACCATTGATGATACAATGCCCATTATGAGCAGTGACATGTGTGTGTCATGGAATGGATACACAGCAGGCCAGCTCACGCCCATGGACCTGGCTGGTTCCGACGTGTGTGCCAGCATGTCAGCACAGTCCCAGGCTGCACCTGTCAGCACTGGTGGGGCAGTACCGGTGGCTGGCCAGGTCAGTGGGACTGTTGCGGCCACAGCGGTGGAACAACCGATCCCTTGGGCACAGCAGGCAGAGGGGCAGCAGCTGCAGTCACCCACCGGGACTGGGGGTACAGGGTTCAGCGGTGACATCTGTGCACTGCCTGTGGACTTGCTCATACCTGGTCCTGGTGAGCACCGCCCACCCTCAAGGGGTGCTGAACATCAGGCCCTTCCATACCCTGAGGGACAGGCTGCCGAAGTGGTAGACAACCTCTTTGACGAGCACACCCGCTTGCTGCAGGCATCAGTACAGCAGCAGATGCAGCTTGCAACATCCGTGGAGGCACTGTGTGTGGCTCTGGAGTGGGTCGAGGAGCGACACAGCAGGGATACTGATAGGATCCTGTCACGGATTGACCATTTGTGGGTGGATGTGACCGCTGCCATTGACAGGCTAATACAGGCGTTGGTCACTGTCGTGGCCCCAATGGGCACACAGTCAGGTGCCCATGTGTCGCTCACACCGTGCAGTTTGCTATCCACTCCCCATTCCCGGCATCGTGCGACACCCACCCTGTCGACGCCGGGTTCAGCTGTGGGCATCCCGAACACTCTTGGTGCAGGTTTGTTTGGTGTGCTGCAGACACCTGTGCGGGCACGGTCGCCTTTGCACAGTGGAACCCCTGGTGGACCATCGGTGCCACCCCATGAGGCCCATGCTCAGCCTGCCAGTGCTGCTGGGTCTCGGTGGGGCCGCCCACGCATCCGAGGTGGATGTGGCACTGTGCCGCAAGACTGACCTGTCTCCTAGTGCGGGCCCTGTCTGGTGCTGCCCTGTGTGCATCGTGTGTTTTGGTGGGCAGTGCACCGGTGGGTGCCCAGCCCTACATGCAGACACACGGTCCACCTGCACACCCTCATGACTGCTGTCCACAGGTGCATGTGCATGATGATGCCTGAATTGTGCTGTACACCAAAGTGCAATGGTGCCCAGCATCTGACACATGCACATAGACAGTCAGTGGACGTGGTGGCCTGTGGACATGTGTGTTGCTAGTGTCTGTGTTCCAGCTCTGCTTTGCAGCTGACCCCTGTGCACTGTGTGCCTATTGTGTGTGCGTGTGTGTGTGTCCGTCCATGTGGCGTGTTACTGTTCACCCCTCCCTGGTTGTATGTGTGTGCTTCTGTGCCCTGCCACTTCCCTTTCCGTCATGCACCCCTGGTGTGTTTCCATGTGTGTACATGGGTTGTGCCCTAGCCACTGGTGGTTGCACATGGCCCCATGACTTACCTGTGTTGGCTGAAGTACTCCTCTGTGATGGTGTCCCGGTGCAGCTGGGCGAGCCGGATCAGTCGGGGGTCCCGTCGTCCAAGGGGGGCTGCCCATCCCCATCATCACTGGCATCACCGCTGTCCCCATCGCTGTCCTCCTCTTCAACCTGTACGGCTATCCCACAGTCTTTGGCCATGTTGTGCAGGATACAACAGGCCAGGAATATCCCACAGGCCTTTGAGGGGCTATACTGTAGGGCACCACCAGAGGTGTCCAGGCAATGGAAATGCGCCTTCAGCATCCCAAACACCCGCTCAATGATGTTGCGTGTGGTGGCATGTGCCTCATTGAAGCATTGCTGTGATGGGGTCATGGGCCACTGGTAGGGTATAATCAGCCAGGGACAGAGTGGGTATCCACTGTCACCTGTGTGGAGATAGTGGAGGTTAGTGTCTTGTTCAGGCTCAGACTGCCCCAAACCCTGTGTGCCACACCCATGGCACCTGTGGCCTAACCCCCCTTGCCCATGATTTGTCATTCTACATGCATACTCACCCACTAGATGACCTGTGGGGATGTCCCCATTCTCAAATTGATGGCACAGTGCCAACTGGTACCAAATGAAGGAATCATGTGCTCCCCCAGGGTGCATGGCACAGACATTGATGATGCGCCCACTGGCATCACACACCACCTGGCAGTTGACACTGGCATATCCCTTCCGATTCATGTAGGCAGCCCCATTGGGTCCAGGTGGCATGCAAATGGCCACATGGGTGCAGTCTATCGCCCCTAGCATGCCAGGCATACGTGCTACCCTGTGGAACTCCTGTATGTTTGCTGTGCGCTCCGCTGCAGTGCTGGGGAAATGGATGTACTCCGCAGCATGTGGCAGCAGAGTGCTGAGGAATTGGGTGAGGATACATGATGTGGCCGACTGTGTTATGCCTGTGGTGTCCCCTGTTGGTCTCTGGAAGGTACCCGTGGTGAGCAAGCACATGCAGGCTGTTACCTTTGTCTCCACTGACAGAGCATGACTCCATCGTGTGGGTGCCTGCGTCACATCACTGCACAGATCACAGAGCCGCTTCAGTATTGCCCTGTTCAGGTGGTACCAGCCCACAATCTCAACATCTGAGTACAGCTTAAAGCTGGTGTGGGCTTGGTACTGCCTGTTGGGGGCGTACCACCGACGGGCCCTTCCACGGCCACGTTCCCCTGCAGCCTGCCTTCTCACCCCCCTCATTACAGCTTCCATGTGGAAGGTGGCACTGTCCATGTCCCTGGCTTGTGTTCCCCCCAGCTGTTTTTGCTTTGTTCCCCCTGCTGTCCTGACTGCTACCTCCACTGCACTGGGTACACCTACTGGCCTCTGCTCTCCGTGGCCCCACACACCTTCCCTTGCCCCAATTCTGTCATCTTGTTTCCCTGGCCTGCCCTCTTTCTCCCTCTTGCTCTGTCTCTCTCCCTGCCTCATGTGGCTTCCCTGTAGCTTTCTTGTGCCTCTTCCTTGCTCCTTTTTATTTTGGCTCATTTCCGCTATGGTGCAACTTCCGCCTGCTCCACTGTTGCGCATTGCGCAAGTCTTTGAACATTGCACTGCGCACTTTATGCATGGTTCCACCCCCTTCGGTTGCGCATGCCTTCATTATCATTGCGCTGTTGCTCAGCATGTTTTCAGTGGCGCAACTGCCTCCTGCTGAATATCGCAGAATGGCACATTTTCTGACTTGCGTGGCGCAACCCTATTGCGTATTGTGCAAGCCTTTTGAATATCCGGCCCATTATGTTTATTTCATTGTACAGCTAATCCTATTATATCCTGTAAATACTATGTATATGGAAATACTATGTATACGTAGTGTCCCAGAGTTAGGGGCGCCACAGAAAAATAAAGAATAGAAAAGTGCTCAGCTACAGGTGCCTTAGTACAGTGAAAAGGTGTCCTTGAAATGCCCAGGTGTCCAGTTTAATATGTCAACATCAAACCCTGTTACAGAGCCTGCCAAAAGTATTGTAAATAGCTTCGAAATAATGCACAAATTAAGACTTTATGCCATGCTGCAGTTGATGGAATGCTAGGCTGAACTGATGGAATGCCCACTGTGTGTGGCACCTGCCATGCTTCCAAAACCAGAATACAGAGTGCTGCAGTTTGAAAAATAAGCTAGTGTTAGTGAGAATCGTGGTGACTGTGGAGGAGTGAGGACACAGAAAGTGAGGAGGGACGAGAAGGGCTTGCCAGGAGGGCTGAAGCCATCACTGAGGGCTTTGTTGTGTGCCTTCCTGCCTCCAGTCACTGGAGGAAATGTACCTGCACAACTGTCTAGTCTCCAGTGCCATCCTGAACTGCCAGTAAAGTGAAGTGAAGAAACATCCTGTTGCGTCCCCCGGGAGGGCTTGATGCCCTGTTTTGCTATTTTTAAAGTTTAAATCCAGTTTTGGTCCCTCGGTGGTGGCGATAGTGTTGCTAAATCATTTTGCGCTGTTTTGGGACCTTCTGCAAGGTCCCCAACTGTCCTAAACCTCCCTGAAACTCCCCTCCCTCTCTGAGCAGCATCCCTGCCCCCCATCTTCAGTTCCTGCCTCCTAATGGTGTGGTGAGCTGGCGACAGCACACCACCACTAACGTGCTGTTCACCACATAAAGTAAAGAGAAAGTGTATTTACTTATTTTAACAAGTTAGCACTAGGTACAAAGTTAAAATGGCCCAGTGCCATGAAAGGGTGGGCCAGAGGCTTCTAATTTAAATAATTTAAGCCTGCAGGGCATAGCAATGCCAACAGGGGAAGGGTCAGCCAAAGAAAGGTCTCTGAAGGGCCATAAATATTAATGAGAGAGGCGTGGTTTGGCGAGGAGTTACAGTTTAGCCCAAGCCAGCCCAGTGATTTAAAGGGGCTCCGCTCAGTAGGCAGGCCCAGATGTTTAAAAGGGCACAGCCTAAGGGAGGCTCATAATTTAAAGCAGACCCAGCAACTTAAAGGGGCCAGAGTTACAGGGTGGCCCAGTGATCTTAAAGAAGGCACACTAGGCAAAGGCTCAGTGCTCAGAAAGGGGCCCAGACAAGTCAGGCCCAGTTCTTAAAATGGTAATACAGGCCCAAATGTTTATTTAAAAGGGCAAGGTAAGCCCAAGATCCACAGGGCAAGTTAGGCCCTCTGTTACATTAAAGGGGCAAGTTAGGCCCACTGCTACATTAAGGGGTAAGTTAGGCCCACTGCTATATTCAAGAGGCAAGTTATTGGAAGCATATCACGACAAGTCTGGACACTTTGGAGGCAAAAATACAGAAGCCAATATAAGAAAATGATTCTATTGGGCTGGAATGAAACTTCAGATTCAGAAATGGTGTGAAGAATGCCCTTCCTGTTGTCTAAAAAGAAGCAGTAGAACTGATGAAAAACTCCTCTGCAACCAATTAGCTGTCACGTTCCTTTGGAAGTGGTCACCTTAGATCACTTAAAACTTGAGCCAAGCAGAAATGGTATCAGTTATGTTTTAACCATGATAGACCACTACTCTAAGTTTATTGTAGCTGCACCAGTTCCTCATCATACTGTCAAAAGCACTGCAGAGACACTTGTCAAGTACTTTATTCAACCGTATGGGTTTCCAAGCAGAATATTCACCGACCAAGGAACTGCCTTTGAGTCGCAACTATTCCATGAACTTTGTAGCTTGTATGGAAGTCAGAAGATTCATACAACTGCCTATCATCCCCAAATCAATGGATTGTGCGAAACAGCTAATAAAACCTTACTTAATATGCTAAGAGCATTACCTAAACATCGGAGCCCATATTGGCCTAGCATTTTGCCTGAATTAACTTATCTTTACAATAACACTATACAGAGTTCAAGTGGATATACTCTGTATTATCTACTATTTGGATGTCACAGATGTTTACCTATGGACTTAGTACTTGACATAGATTTGAAAGCCATTTCTACTCCAAACCTATGCACAGATTGGGTAAATGAACATAGTGACAGATTGCAAGAAGCAGGACAAATCTTAGACAAGCATATGACTCAAGTGAGACTAAAACAAAAGACACTGTATGACGCCAAAGTCAACACATGTCCGTTATAGATTGGAGATGGAGTATTACTGAAGATAACTCAGAGACTAACAAAATTAGCTTCTAAATGGGAACCAGAACCCTATCTCATAGTAGAAATACCATGTATAGAACTACCAGTTTATAAGATTCAAGGAGAAATCGGAAAAGGCATCAAGATTGTTTGCAGGAACCTGTTAAAGCCATGCATGTTTCATGCAGGATCAGATCCTTCAACTGATACTGACTCCAATCCAATAGAGAGACAAGAATGCCCTTCCACAAATTTTACCCTGACTAAACTAGAAACCCCGACAGACTTGTATGTCAATCCTTGGAATTACCTAAATACGGCCGACTCAGGCTTTCTTGAGAGTTTGACAGCTGAAAATACCAGAGGACATACGGAACCTTTATGTACTCTGCCTCGCAGATCTCAGAGAGTCAATTTTGGAATTTCTTCTAGAAGATTTTGTATAGAAAGTCCTTAGTTTTATATCTTAAAACACAGTATGATAAAGAGCTACCCCAACACACAGTCATTAGTTTAGTTTATGTTCTTTAGAGTATTAAAGTTACCTTAGAGGTTAAGAAAGATTTAACTGCAATAGCCCATTCTCAAGTATATTTTACAGAATTTATAGATCTTAGGTAATAGAACTGCATTGAAACTCTTAACGTTCATATAGAAATAGAGTTAAGAAATGGTTGTACAGTCAATCTAAAGTTTTAAAGATGTTCCTCGTCTAAGTAGAAGTATAGTAAATTCATTTGAATGCAACAGATGTTATAGAAAGAAATTTTGGAGCATACATAAGGACATGTATCATTTGGCGGGCCCAAATCTGTAGTGTCCCAGAATTGGTGGCACTGCAGAAAAATAAAGAATAGAAAAGTGCTCAGCTACAGGTGCCTTAGTACAGTAAAAATGTGCCCTAGAAATGCCCAGGTGTCCAGTTTAATATGCCAACATCAAACCGTTACAGAGCCTGCCAAAAGTACTGTAAATAGCTTAGAAATAATGCACAAATTAAGACTTTATGCCACGCTGCAGCTGATGGAATGTTAGGCTGAGCTGATGGAATGCCCACTGTGTGGCACCTGCCATGCTTCCAGAACCAAAATACAGAGTGCTGCGGTTTGAAAAATAAGTTACTGTTAATGAGAATTGTGGTGACTGTGGAGGAGTGAGGACACAGAACGTGAGGAGGGATGAGAAGGGCTTGCCAGGAGGGCTGAAGCTGTCCCTGAGGGCTTTGCTGTGTGCCTCCCTGCCTCTAGTCACTGAAGAAAATGTACCTGCACAGCTGTCTGGTCTGCAGTGCCTTCCCAAGCCTCCAGTAAAGTGAAGAAATACACTGTTGTGTCCCCAGGAGGGTTTGGTGTCTTGTTTGTTATTTTTAAAGTTTAAATCCAGTTTCAGTCCCTTGGTGGTGGCGATAGCATTGCTACATCATTTTGTGCTGTTTTGGGACCTTCTGTGAGGTCCCCAGCTGTCCTATACCTGCCTGAAGCTCCCCTCCCTCTCAAAGCAGCATCCCCACCTCCTGTCTTCAGTTTCTGCCTCCAAATGGTGTGGTGAGTTGGTGACAGCACACCACGACATGCTGTTCGCCACACAAAGTAAAGAGAAAGTATATTTGTTTATGTTAACAAGTTAGCTCTAGGCCGAGTGCCATAAAGGGGTGGGCCAAAGGCTCCTAATTTAAATAATTTAAGCCTGCAGGGTGTAGTGAAGCCCACAGGGGAAGGGTCAGCCAAAGAAATGCCTCTGAAGGGCCATAAATATTCTTGAGAGAGGCATGGTTGGGTGAGAAGTGACAGTTTTTCCCAAGCCAGCCAGGCAATTTAAAGGGGCCCTGCTCAGTAGGCAGGCCCAGGTGTTTAAAAGAGCAGGCACAGCCTAAGGGAGGCTCATAATTTAAAGCAGGCCCGGTGATCTTAAAGGGGCCAGGGTTACAGGGTAGCCCAGTGATCTAAAAGGGGGCACACCAGGCAAAGTTCCAGCGATCAGAAAGGGGCTCAGACAAGCCAGGCCCAGTTCTTAAATGGGCAATACAGGCCCAAATGTTTATTTAAAAGGGCAAGGGAAGCCCAAGATCCACGGGGCAAGTTAGACCCACTGCTATATTAAAGGGGAGCAAGTTAGACCCACTGCTGTTAAGGTGATTAGGCCACTGCACACATTAAAGGGGCAAGTTAGCCCCACTGTTACATTAAGGGGCAGGTTAGGCCCACTGCAACATTAAGGGGCAAGTTAGGCCCACTGCTATATTCAAGGGACAAGTTAAGCCCACTGTCATGTGCACTGACATAAAGGGGCAGATTAGGCCACTGCTAGCCATTTAGATTCCCCAGGTGTTATAGGGGCCCAGCAGCATTAGTGACCCCAGATGGTTAGGGAGTCTGGCTAGCCATACAGAACCATAGCAACAGGAAGAACCCAATCTAATCAGGTCCACCAGTACTAGGGTTCAACCAGAAAAGTTAATTGCCTGTATATTTACTGTGGTCTGGACAATGAGACTGTATATTTGACCACTGCAACAATAACTGAGACTTTATTTGCATTGCTATTATTGCTACAAAGTGAATGTGTCAGAAAGTATTGCTTTGTTACCAGCCTTTCAAGTTACAAGGTGTTCAAATTAGTCTTCAGAAGTTTTTCAGAATCCTTTCACCATTGGTATCCAGATCAATCTTTTCCAAGGTACTCCAGAAGTCATCTCCAGTGCGTCTTTGAAGCAGCCAGCAGCAGATCTTCAAGGAACTGTGTCACAGTCATCTGCAATGTCCTGTTATTTGTTTTCCACTCTTCAAGTTTCCCCAAAGTATGGCCTGGCCTGGTACAAAGGTACCCTCCATTTTCTTGTTTTATCATTCATGTCAAGGTGTTATCCAGATCAGCTCTGCCACAGTATCTTGCATCATCGTCCTGTTTCTTATTTTATGTAGTCCTTGGCTCGGCCAGCCTTGGTGCCCAGAACCCTGTTGTTGCCCACATTTCACATACTTCCTTTCTTCACAATCTTCTTCATGTCCTGGCAGTTCAGAAGAGGGCTGTAGCTGGGTATTGTATCTTTGTCGTTTCCCGGCAGTCCAGAAGAGGGCTGCGGCTGGGTATTATATCTTCTTCATGTCCCGGCAGTCCAGAAGAGGGCTTTGGGCCAGTTGGTCAGCATCTTCTTCTTCTTTGTGTCCTGGGAGTCCAGAAGAGGGCTTTGGGACGGTTGTTCAGCATCTACTTCTTTTTCGTGTTCCAGCAGTCCAGAAGTGGACTGTGGCCTGGTTTGTTGTGCTTCAATTCTGGTGGCCCTCAGTAGGTTCTGAGCCAAGAAATTCTTTGCTTTGTTCCTTAAAATCTGGCAACCCTAGAGAGGTGAGGTGTGGCTGAGAGACTCATGGCCTGTATAAAATCCTCTCTGCAGTCCCTTAGTTGTTATCCCAGTTAGCCAGGTGTTCCCCTTTTGTTTTATCCTTCAACTCCATTTCTTCCCAACGACAGAGAAAGTTCATCCTTGCATGAACTGCCTTTTATGATTAATGTAGAGTGTTACAGTAATATATTTTAGAGTTCCTTAGAGTGGAGTACTCCAGGTAATATGCCCTTGGTAGAGGTGCACCTCAGGGTAGTATTGGAAAGATTGCATAGTGATCACCTGTTTATAGAGTATAGACCACTCATAAAGTGGTACTGTTACAGTCATTGCATTTAGAGTTCTCCTTGTATAGGGGAGTAAGGATACTAAGTGTTCTCTGTGACCGTGTTTCCCCTCTCTGGGTTGGTATGAATAAAAAAATCCTGAGAAGTATTTGGAAGCTATTTCTGACTCTTGCCTCTCTTTGTCTGGTGCCACCATCCACCCATTTGGAACCTGTGTTAGTAATTTGTGTGCAAGTTACTGGTGTCATTGACACAGTTGCTTTATTTACCCCTTTTATATTGATGTGGAAACCCAGCATATGTTAACATCCTTCTTACCACCTTTGGGGCGCCACATATATTTACATTTCTCCCATGACCACTCCTCCCAAGACACATATGGAAACTAGCTATTATTCAGCTCAGTATGTCTTTCCTGGCGAAACTTTTGAAATTAATTAATTAATTAATTTAAAAAGTGCAGTGACATCACAATCATGCTTCGCTGGTTGCTAACCACTCACTGTTAGTTACTGGATGTGAACTGCACTTTTTTTTATTAAATAAATGGTAAGCCTATTGAATATCCACTTGTGTGTGGGATTAACCTTATGGGTGCTATGGATTTTTGATTCTCTGTGCCTATGATCTAACTATTAAGCACCATAACACTTTTCCTGGTGCTGACATTCTGTTGTATCTATGCTTGTATATTTTTGCCAAACAGTATTGCTGATAAAAAGTATAGGATGACTAACAAATACTGTTGCTTTAATTGATGATGACTCTTTTGCTGAGTGGAACACCTGATCATATTTTGCTTAGTTATGATTACAATGTGACTGTTGTTCTAATGTTATCGGGGGGGGGAGAGGAATTACAACACTGCTGTTGTAGGTGGTGAGCCAAGCAGTGGTGTCCGTGTCAATGGGAGGAGTCTGGGGAGACTTGCAATCAGAAGGTATAAGAGTGAACGTAATAGTGGATGTCACTCATTTTGCATGTGACTGTTCTAGTGAGTAGTATACAGTAGTTGATCTGGTCACACATTGTTTTAAGTGTCAGTTTCAATGTAACTGCAGGGGAAGTAATCATTAATTACATGCAACAGGAGTAACTAAACTTCAAGTTTTCTCAGGATCTAGCCTTGAATGATGTCCTCAGTTGTACTGAAACATCACAGCAGAGCACTGAGAAATTATTCTGAAGCAACCAATGTTGATGAGCATCAAAAAACTACAAAGCCACTTTAGCCGATGCAGGCTTAGTATCATGCCTGTCTTGACAAAGTGTGACTGGGTCACTACAGTATTTGAGCTAATCAGTGACTCTGCTAGGTAAGCCTGTATCATGTATAGTACTCTGGTAACAGTTCTGAGTTTCCTCCAAAATGTCTGAGTTGCATCGGCATTCAGTACGGAAAAGCTCCCAAATGTCCATGGTTGGTTCAGGATCATCACTATCCAAGTCTTCTTCCATGTTACTCAAATGCCTGGAACTGGCACCACATGAATCAACAGATGAGAAGGAGGAGGAGGAGTATGACCAAGAGGTTATGCATGCACATTCTTGTTGGTTTTGTAAAACTGTCTTTGCTGCTCCACCATAAGTGTATGAAACAGTTTCTGTTTGATGCATTGTGTGAGTCCTGGTGAAATGAACATGTCTTCATATCTATGATCCAGTAGTGTTGCCATACTAAACTGAATGAGTAATCTAATGTTGTCAAAACTGCCTGCAAGTTGTATCAGAAAGATTTTTGATACTTCTTTAAGGAGTATTGCATTGCACTGCTGCTGTGATTACTCAGATAAACTTATGTCACCACCTGCTCCTCCCCCACCATCATTGAGATCTTTCTTGCCTCTGAGACCAGTGCCACCACAATCACCACAACCAGCTTTGCTTTGCTCTGTTGGGTTGCTGTAGAAGATCATTGGTAATGGAGTGTGTGGCATTTAACAACTCACCATAGGATTGCCCATGCTAAGGATTGCTGACTCAGCACTAAAAGCTTTAGTGGCCTGTTCATATGGTAGTGGAAGTGGAACAAGCTTTTGCAGAAAAGACCACTACACTCATGACAGATATTCTCCACAGACTAAATCAATTAACCCATAGGCTGGAATACAGGTTTCTGTTCCATGAGTCTCTCCACCATTTAATAGATGGAATTACACCTAGAAAGCAGTCCTGAGGAACTTTGTGCTGTTGCTGTAATGGCTGAAGAGCTCAGTATATTTGGGGCAGCAATGGAAATAACTAATGATGTACCATACAGTGTCAAGTGCTTCCTTTGGCTGTGCATGTTTTTGAAATATGTGACTAACCATCAGATTTAGTGTATGTATAAAAAAATGCATCAAATCCCCACCATTCATCACCTTCAACATGTTACTGCCACTGTCAATTACAAAGATTCCTACTCTCGGCTAATGAGGGTACAATATGTTTGTATCTAGTAGTGACAGGGTGAACCTCAAAATGTTTTCACTACTGTGCTGTCTCTCCATGACCAACATATTAAACAAGGAACTTCCTTTATTGGTGTGCCTTTGAGATGCCTCCTGCCTCACAGTAATTCATGAAGGGGGTAATGGTGGCAGAGGCTGGATATAAACTTCCTCTATTGGTTTGCCCCTGAGAGGCCGTCTACCTCACTATAACTTATGAAGTGGCTAGTGATAATAGAGGCAGGACAGGAATTGTGGTCCAGCTTGATTTGGCATCAATCCAATGAGCAGTGAGACTGAGGAAGCTTTAGTGTGCACTGCTGCTCCATCTCTCACCAGTGACATGCACATAACTTCCTTCTGCTTCCTTCAGAAGTGTCATCATTTGTATCTGTTTTGCCTTGCGCATACTGTAGCAGAGTGTGACAAGCACCTGTTTGTCAATCTGACATGAAAAAAAATGTTCTTACATGAATGTATTTATGAAGGCTACATCAAAGACAAACTGTTTCTGTGAATGAACAAAATTTAGATTTATGTTATAGTCATTAAATATCCCTATGTTATATAGTTAGACAAAAAATCAGAGTTTTGATTAGAAAGAACTGAAAGCTGTGATACAGACAAGCTAATTTCACACAGAGAAAGATTTCTACTACTTTAATTCAGCATTGAAACTGAAATGATTAGCTTTTTATGAGAAGATAATGATATATTTTAAGCTGATCTATCTAAACACAAACCAGAGACTGGGTTTGTAAGAAACTTGGAGAGCTCAGCAAATCATTCACTCTACAAACTACTATTCTGACTGGAAATCTGAAACAGCAAGCTACTCCAAAATGATGTCATCGTACTCTGTGTTTGACTGTGAGGGCAGAAATAACTCCATTGTTTTCAGCCACTGTAGACCAAGTCAACAAATACTGATTTAAAGAAAACCACAAAACCAAACAACATGAAATTTATGGAAACACTAATCATGACACAGGGACTTGAATTTCCGCTCTTCAAGCTTTTATAAAAAATATGTAAAAACCATTGCACATGATCTTTAAATAATCAACAGCAGCACGGGTTCCCAATGTTTGAGTAGACTAATCCCAAATGATCTCTCTACAACACTGACTTCAACATGCTTTCAATAGATCTGTGGTGTCATCTATAAATACTCCCCATTGCAGAAGATCAGGTCACACTTTAAGTGTTAATTTTAATGTAACTGTGCAGTTGGTAATCACTAATTACACACAACAGGGATAAATACACTGTAGTTACATACTTTTGAATGCAACTGCATTGCAGATGCAATGCAGTTACAGTGTAGTCACATTGTAACTACAGTGTAGTTAAGGAAACTTAAAGTGTTACCAAAGATAATTTTTTTTTTGGCTCTACAATACTGGTTCGACAATCCTTTTGTCGACCGGCATCTCACCAACAGGAATCATGTCAACCACAAGTTGTGATTTATATGATTCCTGTGTATCTCCCAGTCCATTTTTTTTAACAGGGGCCTTCACCCCTTGAACCCCCCCATGCAGGGGGCTCTGCCCCCCATCCCCCATCTTTAGGATTATTAACTCCAGCCGCAGTTGATTCAGGATGGGGGGTAGGACTGGGAGACAGTGTGCCTCTGTCTTGGGCACACCAACACAGTGATCTGTTGGCAAAGTATCAATTTTGCCAACAGGGTTGTAGTTTGCTGTGTTGGTGTCGCTGTAAATGGGACATAACCTTTGTTTTATCACTATGGGAGTTGATGGCTGGGGTTTGCGAGCAACTGCACAGTGACTATGAGATAATTTATTTTTTTCTGCTGCTGTGATATGATGTGGCTGGGGTTGGCATGTCAGGGAATCATCAGATGGTACAGTACTATGGGTCTAAACATGCTGAGGGGTCTAGGGTGGGTTTTACCTTTTGATTTCCCTGCCTGAGAAACTTGCCTTCTTGCTTTTTCCTTTTCATAATCTGTTTTTTTTTAATTTTCCCATGTTTTTATTATGGCCTACACTCCTCAGTGTCTGACTCATCATCCCCATCAGTTGGTGGTGTAACTGATATCAGACCTTTAAGCGCCTCTTGTTCTTCACCCTCACCCACATCTGTTTCCTCATGCTCATCCTCCTCTTCTGCTTCTTCTCCCTGCTCCTCCTTTACTCATACTTTTACTGCCCCCTGCCCCTCCTTCACCTTGCATGAATGATGTGTTTGCCCCATTATTTTAAATCATCATCATTTGCTATTCCCTCCACTAGGTCCTCACTCTCATGCTGTTGCTCTGACAGTGCTACTTCCATATCCTCCTGACTGGCAATCTCCCAAAGCTGATTTGGTGACAGTATTACTTCCTTACTTTACTAGAACTGGTAGGGTGGTATACCTTGCCTTGCCACAGCTCTGTTCTGTACTCCCATAAATAACTGTACTTTTTCCTCTAGTGAGACAATAACCATAGTGTTCATGCCAAACCCAGACACACAGTCACCTTCCTTTTGTGATGGCTGAACAATAACTCTGGACAGGGTGGTACTGCTGCTGATGTATTATTCATGGGCAGGGGACGTGTTATAGGGCTTAAAGACAGACTGGCAATTGCCCATGCCCATGCACATGCACAAGTGGCTGTGTTAGCAGCTGTTGTGTTGTTCATGTGAAACACAGGGATGGACAGATGACCTAAAATCATCCAAGCAGACCACTAAAGCAGTAGGTGAGGCTAGAAGGATGTTGGGGTGTATTAATAGGGGTATCACAAGTCATAAGAGGGAGGTAATAATCCCTTTTTACAAGACACTGGTTAGGCTCCATCTGGAGTACTGCATGCAGTACTGGAAGCCGCACCTGCACAAGAACATTAACAAAATGGAGGCAGTCCAGAGAAGGGCAACCAAAATGGTGCAGGGACTGCATCAGAAAACATATGAGGACAGATTAATGGAGCTCAACATGTATACCCTAGAGCAAAGGAGGGAGAGAGGTGATATAATCAAAACATCCAAACATCTTAAGGGCATTAACAAGGTGAAGAAAAATAGCAGGACTAGAGGACACAGCATGAGATTAGAGGGGAGGCCGATTAAGGGATAGTGTGAGGAAGTTCTTTTTCACATAAAGGGTTGTGGATGCATGGAATGGTCTACCTCAGGAAGTGGTGGATATGAATACAGTGCAGGGCTTCAAACAGGCATGGGATAGGTGTAAGGGAGCAATACAGATTAGTATGAATAGATAGGCCATTGACAGCGTACAGGCCTATGGCACATTCATAAGGTAGAAAAAATGGGCGGACTTGATGGACCTTGCAGTCCTTATCTGCCATCAACTTCTATGTTTCTATGGACTTGCTATTACAAATTTGGATATATTTATTCTATCCCAGATACAGTAGGTGAACAATTGATATGAAAGGAGGAAGGGGGGGGGGGGGGCAGCCATGTACTTCTAGATTGCTCAGGGTGTTCTTTTCCATAAACAGATACACTGGATGATCTGTTGAGAATGCAGCTGGACTTTGAAGTTTATTTAGATTTTGAATTTTACTTACAATATATTTAGCAGGATGAGATCACTAGGGAAAGCTTAATTTTAGGATCATCCTGTATAATACACACCGTTGTAAAATACACCCAGTTATAAAAACTAATTAGAATAAAAATAAAAGGAAATGAATACATACACATATATTCAAGTACAATCAAAATTAAAATGACAACAATTGAAAAGAGCTGCTTTGAAACTATGGCATGTAGACAGGCTATGTAAATGAAAAGGGAAGAGATTTCAAGATGAAGTGGGTATATAGCAAAAGGATATTTGACCTTAACCTGTTCTGGCTCTTGGCACCACTAAACCCTTACTGTGTACTTCCTGAGATGAATACTTGGTACTTGAAAATGTTAAATTATCAGTTAAATAACCGGGAGCCAACACCTCTCAAACATTTAATAAGAATGCACTACCAGATCCTTTTTCTCCTAATTTCTAGGATAGGGAGCAGTGTTCCATTGTACTGGGTAGACCTTGAATTCTAGAGCAGTCCTTTCCAGTCAAAAGTGCAATCTATCACACTTCAATAGATCTGTCTTATTGGCTAATTAGTAAATCAAAGTACCCTAATCAAACAGAGGGAAAATAATGATTTGAAGCAATTTTGGTTCTTGATTTAACTAGACAAAGAGTGTTTATGTTATTAAAGATCACCTAATTTTTGTGACACCTTAAAACACAGTGTACCAATGTGACTGTCAAATTTCAATTTGGGATCCAAATATAGGCCCACATATTTGTGAGTACTTATTTGCTCAAGAATGACCCATCAGTAGCAGTAATGTTAAGCACATTAGAAGAGGAGGATGTTCTCCCCACTTTAAATCACATAACATTTGTTTTCTTTGTATTAATAATAAGTTTGTTTTTATGGAGACAATGTTGAAAATTTGTCAAGTCAAACTATAATTTAGTATGGCCCTCTTATGGGTCACCAATAGAGCAAGACAGTATTACCAGCATACAGTTTTATGGTGGAGGAAGTCACTGTCCTGGGCAGGCCATCAATGAATGGAAAAAACAGCAGGGGTCCTAAAATGAACACCTGCAGCACCTCTTGGTCTTGGTTGTAACCCTGGAAAGCAACCTTCCAACAGCCACCATTTGTGACCAATCTTGTACTGTACTGTAACTAGGACCTAAACCAAAACAAAACCACTCGACTAATTCCCTTGTCAGCTATCTTACATATTACAGTTGAGTGGTCAACCATATCAAAGGCCTTAGTAAGATCCACAAACACTACTCTCATGCACCATTTATTATGCAGCACACAGGGGACAGTCCATGAAATCCAGGAAGGCCATAGATGTGAAATGCAATAGTCTGAAGTCTGACTGCTGAGGGGAGAGATGACCAGAGTCTGAGACATATGCATACATTTGTTTATGCATCTCCCTTTCTACGATTTTCAAGGCCAAAGTAAGCAGGACAATGGGCCAATATTTGTTTACCAAGGTGGAATCAAATTCCTTAAAAACTGATGTGACTTTAGCCAATTTATAAACAGTTGGAAAAGACCCACTGCACAAACTTCAGTTGAACAATTTTGCCAATGGCGTTGCTAGAAACATTATTACTAAGGTATCATCTGTCTGCTCAGGTGGTTGTTCATGTGGACATTAAAGACTCCATGGCACCTCTCAAAAAGAGTACAGGAATTCATTTAGTGCACTGGCCAAATTTTCCTCATTCACTAAAAATATCACCAGCAGCTTAACCTGGTTCAATATGTCAGTTCAAATCAGTATCTCCTAGCCCCAAGAGAAGGCTGAAACAGGCAGAATTTCCTAGCCCTCCTTTCTCAGTCAACAAAAACTAAATAAATCAAAATAAATTATGTCTGTCCCCCTCCCTCAGCAGTCTAGACTCAAGACAGTCCAGTCCACCAGGCTTAGTTATCTTAAGGGACCTTAGCTGCTTCAATACATCTTTAAACTGGATAATTCTAAATTTAATTAATGATCTTTTTCCCCTCCAGCTCTACCTGGCAATCAAAATCCCTTTTTGGCTCCTGTTTAGATCCTCCCCCAGGTCCCAACTGTGGTGGATTAATACAATAGGTGTTTACAGCCTCAGTCACTTATTTCAGGTCTGTCTGTGTCTCCCCATTTATACTTAAGGAATTACGAAGAGTGACATTAACTGGGGATTGCAGTTGTTTCACTGTCTTCCAAAAATCACATGGGCTTGCAGTGGGAGAGGAACCAGTGGGTCTCTCGGGACTAATTTCAGTATTTTCCAAAAGTCACATGGACTCACAGTGTAAGTAGAATCAGTGGACCCATGGTAACTAATGCACTGTAGTTTTCCTGGCCATACTATCAAGTGTTCAGCCATAGTCCTCCTCTCACATGTAGCTCCACAACTACGACTCCCAGTCCCCGTCTGACTCCTTTTCTACCACCACCACTTGCAGAACTGGTACTTGATGCAACTGGCATGGTGGAATCTAATCCCCCACTCCCTGCCTCTCCAATGAATCCCTTTTTCCTTCAGCTCTTTTCCTTATGATTTCAACTCAGGATGATAGCAGATTCCCTCAAATGCCTGGTCACCCACAGACACACCCTTCTGCTCACCCTCACTGAGAGACCTAGGGCCTGACTCTCAAAGCTTAGTGCACCCACTAACAGGGTTAATGGGAACCCTAACCCAGGTTTGTGCTGGCGCTCCATGCTGGCCCATATTCAAAAGCCCAAGGAGCACCCTGCAAATCCTGTAGTGTAAAACCACTAATATACCACTTCACTTATGCAAATGAAGGGGTCCACTCTCGTTGTCTAGTGCAGCAGTATATTGAAAGGTTTGGGGCAGCAGTAAGCAGCTCCCCCAAAGTGGTTAAGTTTACTGCTGCTGAAAACCACCTCTTAATGAGGAACTAAGCCTGTACTCCGACTCCCAAAGACGGGCTGCTGTACTGCAACTTCCTACCCCATATCACCCGGTCAAACATAGAAAAACACCCCTGTTGATTTACTGTGACTGCCCACCTCCAATCATTCTAACTGGTGAGTTTGTGACTGTGTGTTTGTAATTAAATTTGAGATATTTTCTTAACTGCCATTTCAGTGTGCTTTTCCATTTAGTTTGGGCAGGATTGAGGGATTCTAGCTGATAAATGTGTGACTCTGTTTGTAATTGGCTGTGTCTGAACTTTAGGTGCAGGCATCACATTACAGGGATTAGTGTACTTTGAATATGAGGTCTTAACTGCCATTTCAGTGAGCTTCTAAATTTAGTTTGGGCAGCATTGAGGGATTCTATCTGGTGAGTTTGTGACTGTGTGTTTGTAATTGAATTTGAGATGTTTTCTTAACTGCCATTTCAGTGTGCTTCTAAATTTTAGCTTGGGCAGGATTGAGGGATTCTATCTAGTGAGTTTGTGACTGTGTGTTTGTAATTGAATTTGAGATGTTTTCTTAACTGCCATTTCAGTGTGCTTTTCCATTTAGTTTGGGCAGAACTGAAGGATTCTAGCTGATAAGTTTGTGACTGTGTGTTTGTAATTGACTGAGTCTGAACTTTAAATGCAGGCATCATATTACAGGGATTAGTGTAGTTTGAATGTGAGGTCTTAACTTCCATTACAGTGTGCTTCTTCATTTAGCTTGGGCTGGATTGAGGGATTCCAGCTGGTGAATTTGTGACTGTGTATTTTTAATTGAATTTGAGGTATTTTCTTAACTGCCATTTCACTGTGTTTTTCCATTTAGTTTGGGGAAGATTGAGGGATTCTAGCTGATAAGTTTGTGACTCTGTGTGTGTAATTGGTTGTGTCTGGACCACAGTGAGTGGAGTAAGGAGCCTCTGCCAGAGGACTCCTTGGCTGATTGTTTTTGGACACAGCCTGTGGTGTAGTCCCACCCCACAACCCTCCCATCCCATGGCTCACCCTACATTCATAGAGTGGGTCCCATAGGGCCTTGCAACATCCTGCATCCATACAGGAAGTTGTAAAGAGAGGAAGCATAACAAAAAAAACAAAAGAAAAACACAAATATTTTGGAGATAAAACATAGCCATCTTAAGCAGGCAGTAGATTAAGGTGGGATACAGACATGATATGACTGGTGCAGTGCAGTGGATGTGGAGCAGCTGTCTTCAGGGAGATGTTCCAGAGGCTGCCATGCTGCCCTATCTTCAGGCACCTTTCTGGGCTAAGGGAGGAGGTTGCCTGTCTCTGATCAGAGTTGGCCAAGCTGAAGGTGGCATCCACCCCCCCCACAGACCACTGGGTCCACAACTTGTACCTCAAAGGATGACAGGGAAGAGGAGTCATTGGACTATGGTGGGCTCAGGGAGGGTGAGGTAGGGGGTCAAAAGCACATCCCCCAACCAGTCCTGCTTAGTAACTCCTACACTGTTTTGGAGGAATGGGAAAGCCCCACTCAGGAACCCGAGACCGGGACCAGGGTGGATGGGTGGGTCCTCCAGGATGGAACCCCAGGGAAGGGAGGCAGAGGACCCCTGAGGAGGGGGGAAACTTCTCCTAGCAGGGGACTCTATTGTCTGGAGAGTGGAGTTAGGGACACCTAGAAGGGGAGAGAGGGAGGTTAAGTGCCTCCCAGGAAGCATGCATGTAGGGATGGGAAGTGGATCCATAGGATACCTATGGCAATAGCTAGGAGGGAGGAGCTGGATGTCATTGTCCACCTGGGGATCAATGACCTGGCCAGGAGAAGGGTAGAGTTAGCCAGGGTCCAGGAGGATTTCAGGAAGTTGGGGGGAACCTGAAACAAATAGTACACTCCATCTCATTCTCAGAGGTGCTACCTATCCAGGGCACATGGGAAGCTAGGGCACTCCACATCCATACCTTCAACTCCAGGTTGAAGGACTGATGTGGAAGGGAGGATTTTGGCTTCATAGGGGACTGGGGCCTGACCTGGGCTTATATAAGGAGGACAGCCTGCATTTGTCTGAGAGGGGGGTCTTGGTCCTTTGTGAGAAGTTTAAATACTTCATCTGTGAGCATTTAAATTGGCCAAGGGGGAGAGCAAAGAGAGTCAGAAAACTTAGGAACACCCCATCATGGCAACATGCAGGAACATAAGTTGACTACAGGAACAGCTAAAGCAGGCAGGGAGGGGCAGGCAGGTGAAGAATGTATAATGAGTGATATGGGGGGTGAGAACACATAGGTAAAGAAACTAGGGTGGGGGAAGACACTGGAGAGGGAGAACAAGAGCAGAGGGAGGGCAGACTGTAAAACATGGAAGGTCATGCTAACAAATGCCTGTAGCCTAGGAAATAAGGTTCCAGACTTGGAGGCCTTGTTGACAGATGCAGACCTTGACATAGCAGCAATAACAGAGACATGGTACTCTGCTAATGATTGCTGGGAAGTCAGTGTACCAGACTATACACTGGTCAGGAGGGACAGGGAGGGTAAAAGGGGGTGGGGAGTGACCCTGTACATCAGAGATGGTATAAAGACTACAGAAGTTCAGGGAAGCCAGGGGGAGGCTGAGGTAATGTGGGTCACCCTGGAGCCAGAGAATGGAACAACAATATGCACAGGGGTGATCTACAGACCTCCCGCACAGAAGGAGGAAGTAGACAGGGAACTAGTGGAGAAGATAGATGACATGGTAGTTAAAGGTGAAATCCTAGTGGATTGGGCCACCGAGGTGGCCGCTTCAGCCAGAAGCACAGCCATCCTAGAATCCCTGCAGGGGGTTGGACTCAGGCAGCTGGTGCATGAACCAACCAGGAACAAGTCAATTCTGGACCTGGTATGGACCAATGGGAACAGAGTCAAAGAAATACAAGTGGAAGGGCAGCTGGGGTCCAGTGATCACCACATGGTGTGGTTCAGCATGGAGACATGGACTCAGTTAAGCCACACAAGGGCAAGAGTATTAGATTTCAAGAGGGCAGATTTCACTGAAATGGGTAGATGTACACAAGCAGTCCTGGGGAAGGGAGGGGTAATAGAGGGAATGGAAGAACAATGGGTGAAACTGAAAGGAGCCATAGTGGATATAACAAACCAATGCGTTAGGGTAGTGTCCAAAGGGAAAAGAAGAAGGAAACCACTATGGTTCTCCAAAGAGGTGGGGGACAACGTCAGGGCTAAAAGTCTGAATTTCAGGAAATATAAGGGGAATCAAAGGAAGGAGGACTGGAGGTGTCCATTGAATGTCTCAGGGAAGCAGGGAAGGCTGTTTGAAGGGCAAAGGCACAGACAAGAGAGGGTTTAGCACAGTCTGTAAGCAAAGGAGATAAGGCATTTTATAGGTACATCAGTGACAGAAAAATAACCGAGGGGGGGATTGTAAGGCTCATAGGGGAGAAGGGAGGGTGTAAGGAGGGGGATCTGGACAAGGCAGAAATACTGAACAAGTACTTCTGCTCAGTATTCACTAAGAAGAGTGAGGGTCAAGGACCACAGTTGGGTTGCAGAGGCAATGGAAGGGGAGAAGTGGACACCAGTCCATTCACAGTGGAGAAAGTTCTGGAAGAACTCAAAAAGCTGAAGATGGATAAGGCCATGGGGCCAGATGGCATCCACCTGAGGATATTAAAGGAGCTGCGAAGGGAACTAGCAGCACCTCTGGCGGCCCTGATCACAGAGTCACTCAACAAGGGTGTCATTACAGTAGACTGGAGGAGGGCACACGCAGTCCCACTGCACAAAAGTGGCAGTAGGGAGGAGGCTGGGAACTGCAGACCAGTCAGCCTTACCTCAGTGGTGGGAAACATCATGGAGACACTGCTGAAAAAAGGATAGTGGCATATATGGAATCCAGAGATGCTCAGGATCTGAGGCAACATGGATTCATAGCAGGAAGGCCATGTCAAATAAATGTAATAGATTTTTTTGATTGGGTGACTAGGGAAATAAATCAGAGAGGGGCAGTAGATGTCACCTACCTAGATACGAACATACGAAATTGCCAGCAGATACAGGCCATATGGTGTATCTAGTCTGCTCAAGTGTGCAGCACTTCAGTTCATTAGACTGCAGCTGCCCCCCCAGTAACTCTTCCCTCCCTCAACTGCCCCTCCGGTAGGTACTTTCCCCTTGAATTTGTCCCACCCACTCTTGAAGCACCCCACAGTCTGCACTGATACAAGTTGCTCAGGCAGTGCATTCCACCCCGTTACCACTCTTTCAGTGAAGTAGTGCCTCCTCATTGCCCTCCTGAATCTGCCCCCTTTTAACTTCAGGGAGTGTCCTCTAGTATCTCTTCCATTCTGGAGAGTGAACCAACCCCAGAAGCCTACTATGATCATCCCTTTCAGGTACTTGAAGGTCTCTATCATGTCCCCTCTCTCTCTTCTGTCCTCCAGGGTATACATGTTGAGCTCTTTTAGTCTTTCCTCATAAGTTCTATCCCCCAACCCCTGAATCATCTTTGTTGCTCTTCACTGCACTGCCTCCAGTAGTTTGATATCCCTTTTCAAGTATGGGCAAAGAACTGAATGCAGTACTCCAAGTGCGGCCTCACCAGGGACCTGTACAGGGGAAATATGACTTTGCTACATCTGGGTGTAATCCCCCTTGCTATGCATCCTAGCATCCTGTTAGCCTTAGCTGCTGCCTTCCTACACTGGGCCGAGTGATTTAGTTCCCCAGTCACCAGCACCCCCAGATCCTTCTCCTCATTGGATGTGGACAGTTTGATACCATCCCCTTTATCTAATTTCCACCCCTCCCACTGCCACCCCACCTCTGTCTTTGTCATTCAGCTGCACCCCCACCCCCTCCCGGTGACGGTCTGCTGCCAGCCTCCCACCCCCTCTCTCTGCACTTTCAGCCCATTGAATCATCTCCTTTTCTTTATTTCCCCACTAGGGATCCTGCCCACACCGACAGCACTACCGCCGTCAGCGGCGCCCAACGGCCGCAACCTCGGCCACTGCGCTGGCCCCATTCAACTGCCTGTGACCACCCTCCTGGAACTCGGACACAGATCCCCCTGCAAGGTACGAGCATCTAACAACCCTGGAGCCCGGAACTGTGCCGCTCGACCCTGATTGGTACGGTGCTGCTGCTAGTGGCCCATGATTGGCCCAGACAGCTTTAGGCAGCACAGCCATTGGAGCACTTTTTTTTCTTGACTATCTAGCTCTCCTAGCTATTTTGTACTCTGTATTTTTCTCCCCCCCGGCCACCATTAAATACATTCTCTCCCCTCCCACACTGGAAATCCTTCTCCCATTGAGTCAGTCCCTTCAGCCTTAACCACTCCTTCTTCTCTTAAGCAGCTCACACTTTCTGTTGCTAGTATAGCCCAAAACAGTGACTACCCTGAGCAATCTTGTGACTTCTCCCAGAAACTAATCATATCCTGTCTAAACTTGCATATTAAGTTGCTTGTAGAGGTGGTGGTGATTGTGCTGCACTGCTCCTTTTCCCTGTGTCTGCCTCGTACCAATCTCTCCATCAGCAAGCACCTCTCTATGACATGTACTACACACTAGGTATGAATACGGGTACACATAATATTGATACCTCAGCCCACTGCACCCCAATATGGCACATTGGATACCTTCTTAAACTTAAAGCATTCAAGCATTCAGCCCCCTGGTGTACCTTTAACAAATGATAGTAACCTACAACCTAGCTGGACAACCATGGTGCCGTGGCATCAAGAGGCACAGAAGACTAACAAACAAGATAATCTTCAAAATGCTCAAAAACTATCTCCTGAGAATTCTCCTTATGCTGCTTCTGCTCTCAGGAAATGTTCACCCAGTCCAGGACCAGTTGACCCGTCAGTGCATCCTCCAAACAGGAGGGAAGGGTCCCTCACCCTTGCATCCATCAACATCTGTAGCCTCCTCAGCAAGCTTGATAATCTCCACACATGGATACAACAACACAAGCCTGACATCCCCGCTGTTGTCAAAACATGGCTAAACCCTAAGATTCCAGACACTGCAGTTTCAATCCCTGGCTATTCCATCTTCAGACAGAACAGGACTGCAAAATGAGGTGGGGGCTGTATCATCTACCTAAGGGATACCTACATGGGACACATCATTCCCTCCCCTATTTAAGGCTCCCCATCTCAGATCCTTGCCATTAAAGTTCTACTTGGGGCCCACAATAAGGAACTTTACCTACCCCCTAAGGACCAAGCTGTTGGCTTCAAAAGCATCATGGAATACCTTAGAAGCCTGCACCACAACTCGGAGATGATTATTTTGGGCGATTTTAACATAAACTGGCTTTCACCTGAGGCCTGTGTTTATAAAGATGCTATCATGGCACAGCACCTCACACAGCTTTCCCCCACCGCCACCAGGTGCAACTATAGGACTGGAACTTTCACCTTTCTTGATTGGATTCTGTCAAACTGCCCTGAACGAATCTCTCAGGTTTCAGTGCTCCCTGACACAATTAGTGACCACTCACCTGTCATCTGTTCCTGGGCTAACATAGAAACATAGACTTTGACATCAAATAAGGACTGCTTGGCCCACCTAGTCTGCCCATTTCCCTATCTACAGTATAGGCCGCAGATCCTAGTCAACTAACAGCCTATTTCTTCCTACCCCCACAAGAATTGCCTTATGTCTGTCCCATGCATTCTTGAATTCTCCCACAGTTTTAGACCCCGCAACCTCCTCAGGAAGGCTGTTCCATGCATCCACTATGCTGTCTGTGAAAAAATACTTCCTCAAATTGCCCCTTAATCGTCCCCCCTCTATCTTTAAATTGTGTCCCCTTGTTCTTGTGCGTCTCTTTTTCTGAAAGATGCTACCCTCTTGGACTTTGTTGATTCCACTGAGGTACCTAAAAGTTTTTATCATGTCCCCCCTCTCCCTTCTTTCCTCAAGGGTATACATGTTATGCTCCTTCAGTCTCTCCTCGTACGGCTTCTCTTGCAGACCCTGCACCATTTTGGTTGCCCTCCTCTGGACTGCCTTTGTCCTGTCTATGTCCTTGCATAGATGGGGTCTCCAGAACTGGACTCAGTAATCCAGATGGGGTCTCACCAACTGTCTGTACAGAGGGATAACAACTTCCTGTTTTCTGCTGGTGATGTCTCTCCCTATGCATCCCAGTATACCCCCAGCCCTCCCTACTGCCTTGTCACATTGTTTGCTAACCTTAAGGTCATTTGATATGATTACCCCAGGTCCCTTTCCTTTTTTGTTGTTGTTACTACCTCCCCCCCCCATTGAGTAATCTTCCCCTGGGTTCTTGTTTCCCAGGTGCATTATTTTGCACTTCTTTGCATTGAATCCTAGCTGCCATACTTCTGACCATTCCTCCAACCTTGCCAGTCCCTTCTCATCCTTTCCACGCCTCCTTGTGTATCAACGCTGTTGCAGATCGTTGTGTCATCTGCAAAGATGCATACTTTTCCTTCCAGTCCCTCTGCAATGTCACTTATAAAGACATTAAAAAGGACTGGACCCAGTACTGAACCCTGCGGTACCCCACTAGTAATCCCTCTTTCTTCAGAATGGACTCCATTTACAATTACTTTCTGTGTCCTGTTGTCCAGCCAATGTTTTACTCAGGCTACCACCCTGGCACCCACTCCCAGGCTGGTTAATTTGACTATTAATCTTTTGTGTGGTACTGTGTCAAATGCCTTGCTAAAGTCTAGGTAGGCCATGTCCGCAGCCCCTCCCTGGTCTACTACTTTGGTCACCCAGTCAAAGAAATCTATTAGATTTGTCTGACATGACCTTCCCACTGTGAACCCATGCTGCCTTGGGTCCTGTGCCCCACTGGCCTCTAGGTACTCAACAATTCTTTCCTTCAGAAAGTGACTTCATCACTTTCCCCACCACAGAGGTCAAACTGACAGGTCTGTAGTTTCCTGCCTCTGTCTTGCTCCCACTTTTGTGAAGGTGAATCACATCCGCCTTCCTCCAATCCTCGTGTACCACACCATCCTCCCATGATTTATTAAAAAGAGTAGTCAGTGGTTTCACTAGTTCACCCCTTAATTCTTTTAGAATTCTGGGGTGAATTCCATCAGGCCCCATTGCTTTGTCCACCTTCAGTTTTAGGAGTTCTTACAGAACCCTTTCCTCCATGAAAGGACTGGGATCGACCCCCCCTATCAAGAGTGCTTCTGTTAATTGGATTAGGCACTTCCCCCTCCTCTTTTGTTAATACTGAGCAGACATATTTGTTCAGTATCCCTGCTTTTTCACTGTCCCCCCTCTGCCCACCCACTGTTCATTCTATTCAGCCTCACTATCCCTCCCTTTGTCTTTCTACGCTCTCTGATGTACCTATAAAAGGTTTTATCCCCCTTCTTAACTGAGTTTGCTAGCTTTTCCTCAGTTTGGACCTTTGCTATTTTGACTTCCCTTCCTGCTTCCTTCTGCCTTAACTGGTACAGCTCTCTGTCCTGCACCTTCTGTGTTTCCTTATACTTCCTGAATGCTATCTTTTTCTCCCTGACTTTCCCAGACACCTCTTTTGAGAACCATAGTGGCTTTTTCTTTCATTTTGATTTGTTTATTTGCTTCACACAAAGGCTTGCTGCCTCTGTGATGGGATTCCCCATTGTTGCTCCACCCCTCCTTCTAACCTGTTTGCTAGTGCTTTTCTGAGGCACTCTCCCATCTAGCCAAAGTCAGCCCTCCTGAAGTCCAGTACCCTCACTTTTGTATGGCTTGGCTCTGTAGCTGAGTTTAACGTGAACCACACTGTTTGATGGTCACTTGTTCCCAGATGGCAACCCACTTCTAGATCTGAGGTCCTCTCACTGCCCCCATTTAAGAGTATGAGGTCTAAGATTGCTCCCTCACAAGTGGGTTCTGAAACTAGCTGTCTGAGGCCTGCCAACTGTAGGGCATCGAGAACGGTCCTGCTCTTGGATGTGGCTGCAGCAAATGTGCTCCAGTTAACATCTGGCATATTCGGGTCTCCCATCAACAGTATCTCCCCTTTCTCTGCCATCCTAAGAATGCCTTCTATCATATCCTTGTCCATTCCCTCCCCCTGACATGGGGGTCTGTACACAACCCCTGTGCAGATTGTGGTGCCCTTTCCAGTCTCAAGGTGACCCACAGTGCCTCCTCTCCTCCCTGTTTACTCTTTTGTTCAGTTGCTTTTATCCCTTCCCTTAAATAGCAAGCTACTCCTCCCCTCCTTCTCCCCTGCCTGTCTCTCCTGTAGGTTATGTACCCTGGTATGTTAACATCCCAGTCATGGTTCTCTGTGTACCATGTTTCTGTGACTGCTATGATATCCAGGCATCCCTCTTCCATCAAGGCCACCAGCTCAGGGAGCATGTTGCCCCGATTACTGACATTGGTACTCATTACCCTCCATTTCCTGATGGCCTTACTCCTTTTTGCCCCATCCCTGTCCTTCTTGCCTTTGTCACTTTCCCCATTTACCCCTGCCCTTCTCCCTATCGACACCTCTATGTTGGTGTTTACCGCACTTACTACTGTGATTTTTTGGGGGGGGGCTAGGATTTCCCTGCTTCTTTCCAGTGCCTCCCCCTTTGGCTAGTTTAAATGCTTGATGAAGCATTTAAACCTATCACCTAACACCTGCAGCCCATCATGCCAGTATAGGCTTGCATCACTCCAGGTGGACCCCCAGTCCCCAATAAAGCCAAATCCCTGAACTCTGCACCAGTTTGTCAACCACTTATTGAATCCCATGGTGCAGAACACCCTAGCCTCTCCTATGTCATAGATGGGCAGCACCTCCGAGAAGGTTACCGTGCCTGCTACTTGTCTAAGGCCCCTCCCCAATTCCACAAACTCTTCCTGCACTGCTTTAATCCCTTTCTTAGCCAGCTCATTTGTCCCTAAGTGGACAATGACATCCAGCTCCCTCCCCTGTGCAGTTGCTCTGGCAATACTGAGTATTCGCTCCCTGTCCCTCCAAGCCATGGCACTAGGCACCTTACCCCCTCTCCCCTTCCTTCCCCAGTTCTACCTTCCTAACAATGGAGTCCCCAACCAGGAGTTGTTTCCTTCCCCTGTGAGGTCCCATGCCACCCTCCTGTGGGTCTCCTTTGTGGAGGTTCCCAGCATCCTCCTTGGTCTCCACTGTGGGTGCCTCCATAGAGGAACCACACTTTGTCAGAATGGCATAGGAATTGTGGAGAGGTACAACTGGAGGGATGTGCCTCTGTTCCACCACCCTCATCCTCCCTGAGCCCACTGTGGTCCAACCGCTCCTGTTTCTCAACTCAACAAGCCCCCTCCTAAGCTAATTCACACCAGGGTACTGAAACAGGGGCACATCCAGCTGCTAAAATCCCATCTATGCAGCCTGGACTGGACACCAATTGAAACAATCAATGATACTAACAAAGCTTTGTACTTGTTCATCAACCACTTTACTGCAGCCTGTGATATCTATGCGCCCCTGAAAAAGATTAAGGTCAAAGGTAGGTCAAACCCATGGATAACCTCTGAGCTTGTGGCATTGCTGAAACACAGGGAACGCCTCTGGTACTGTGCTCAAGCAACACCTAAACAAGGGAACATACAAAAATATAAAGCTCCCAGAAATGACTGCACTCGAGTGATACGGAATGCTAAAAGCAAATATTACAAGGAGTCACTAACCAACTCATGGGGTAATGGGAAAAACTTCTGGAATAAACTAAAAGAACTCACAGGCAAGGATCCAAAGGCACCACCCACTATGCTTAACATTGATGGAACCCCAACGCTTGGCCTTGGCACTATTTTCAATACTTTCAACAATGCATTCTCCAATCTGGGCAGTGTTCTTCCACCAAATTTCTTTGATGCCCCTACATCCACTACACCCCATGACACCGCCTCGCATGTACACACAACTCTGCAGTTGTTCTTCTTTAAAGAGATACTGTACCAACACATGTAGCCAAAACCTGTATCAGCAAGGCCATCCACAAAACTGGGTACAGTAGTGACTCTCTTGACCTGAAGCTGATCTCGCTTGTTATAGAAGAAATCCATGAACCCCTGAGAAAGATCTTAAACCTCTCCCTAAGACTGGGGCAATTCCCTTCACTTGGAAATTGGCCACTATCACACCTGTACATAAAAGTGGAGATAGGGCCCTACACATCAACTACAGGCCTATCTCACTCCGCCCCCCCCTTATCTAAAGCCCTGGAACGAATTGTCTCAGACCAATTATTCGAATTCCTAGATGAGTATGAAGTCCAATGCCCAGAACATTATGGCTTCAGAAAAGGGCATAGTACCACCACGGCGCTGTTGGAATTTGCAAGTTTTCATCCATGCCACGCTTGACCAAGGAAACTTGGGGGGGCCAGTATTTATTGACCTAACGAAGGCATTTGACACTGTAAATCATCCACTCCTACTCAGGCAACTGTCTGCTATCGGGCTCTCAAATGAGGCGCTGCTTTCGTTTACTAGCTACCTTGGGGGCAGGGTCCAATGTGTTAGGATTGCCAGTGTCACTTCTGATGAAAAGCCAGTCCTCTCTGGAGTCCCACAGGCGTCTTTACTGTGACCCTTACTCTTTTCCCTTTTTCTGAACAGCCTCCCTAGCATCTGCCACCAAAAAATATTACTCTACATGGATGACACAGTCCTGTTCACTAGCCACCATGACGCCAGACTCCTGGAAAATCAGTTGCAGCTTGACTTCAAGCATGTTGAAGAATGGTTCAGCACAGATAAACTTGTTCTGAACCATAGCAAAACTAAAATCATGACATTCTGTAATGCACGGAGAAATTACAAATCTCTGCCCCTCACCATCAAGAACCACTTGGGGACTTCACTCGAACATGTCTCTGAGTTCAAGTACCTTGGTATCACACTGGAAAATACCCTTCTCCTATGCTCAGCACATAGACAATGTAGCAAAGGCCACCAACATATGAATTGGCATGCTCCATAATGTGTTTCATTGTTGTTTATTTATTATGTTAAATGTATGTAAGTGTTGTCTAATTTATGTGGAACTTTGCACTTTATTGAACCTGGAACTTCACTGAAAATGTTTCCAGTATTCTTTGAATAAAAATGATTTACTACTTACTACTACATAAGCACAAGCACTTTATGGCTACAGATGCCCTTAGACTGGCTATCTACAGCTCTGTCACTTACGTCATTGATTACGGTCTTGCCATCTATGGCTCTGCTCCTACAACTGCCCTCCACAGGATCTCAGTGTCACTCAACAAAGCCTGCAGGATACTAATGGGAGCTGCCCACTTAACACATACCTGTGACCTGTACACCCAGACTGGTTGGCTTCCTCTCCACAGTTGAATACAATACCAGGCCTGTCTGTTAACCGAAAAGGTTCTCCTCTGGCTCATGCCCCCAGGTGTTGAAAAGCTCCTTACTATTCATAACAGTACCCAGCATACACGTAGTACCCAACATCAAACATTCCAGGTTCCCAGGTGCCGGACAACAATGGGCCAGTGGGCATTCATGCACAGGGCTCCTCAGTGGTACAACACCCTCAACAAAGAAGCACTTTCTTCTGCTATGCTTGGACCCTTTAAAAGGAATCTCCGACTCTACCTCACCTCAACAACGCAATACTAAGGTTCATACTAAGGTTAGGTGCAAGCGCAAGAAGGCAGAAGCCCATGAAGCTCTTATACTAATCCAGTACATAATAGGAGAGGTCATACCCATTACATATAAGACTATCCAATCTATTTTTAAAAATACTTTTAGTTTCAATGATAACAACATTTAGTGGTAGCCTGTTCCAAGGGCCAACAACTCTGACAGTAAAAAAATATTTACAGCTAGACGTAACATACGCAATGTGACTGCTTCTCCTAAAGGGCTGCCTCTCCATCCATATGGTCGTTTCTGACCTGTGACCTGTAACCTCTCACAGCTAACCACATTAGTGGCACCTGCTTTTCCTACTTCACCCCTACCCTACCCCCCACCTTTCACACACACCCTCCACTACTGCACTCCTGCCCTCCCTCCATCTTTCACACCCCTCCATCCACTACTGCACTTCGCATACATCTGCCCCTTCATCTCTAACTCTACTTACACTACTTCTAATCACTTCTTACTCTGACAGAGGCCCCCTCCTACCCTGCTCACCTCAACTACCCCTCCTGTATAATTTTTACTCTGAGACTTCATTTAAGCTGGCCTCTGAACTCTCCTTACACTTATGATTGTAATCCTAAAATGTGTTAAGACTGTAAACTATTGCCTACCTTTGTATATATGTTACCCTCCATCCTTTGATGTGGAACCTTTGTAAATGAGCAGTTCATGCTCAAAGGTATTTGTAATCCTAGAGTTTTATAAAATAAAAAAAATAAAATAAATCCAGTAGCTGCATCCTGGGTTTTTGGCTCTGAAATGCATCACCTTGCACTTTTTGGCATTGAACCCAAGCTGCCAGGCATGCAACCACTCCTTGAGTCTTGCTAAGTCTTCCAGCAGTAATTTGCCACCCTCCTCCCCATCCACCTCAGCACAGATCTTGGTGTCATCGGCGAAGAGGCTGATCTTATTCTTGATACCAACTGCTATGTCTGCAATGAAAATGTTAAACAGGACTGGTCCCATTACTGATCCCTGTGGGACACCACTTGTCACTGCCCTGGGCTCTGATGCTTCTCCCGGCCCACAACTACCCTCTGTTGCCTATCCCTCAGCCAGTTTTCTACCCATCGGGCTAGCTTTCCACCCTATACCAAGACTCCTAAACTTGCAGGTCAACCTTCCGTGTGGCACTGAATTGAAGGCCTGGCTGAAATCCAGGTAGACTACATCTACTGCATGGCATTCGTCCAGTGCCCTCATGACCGAGTCAAAAAAATCAAACAAGCCTTCGACACCGTTCCACATAGAAGGCTGATTAACAAGATGGGTAGTCTGGGCATGGGAGGCAAGGTGGTGAACTGGGTTAGGAACTGGTTAACAGACAGGAGACAGAGGGTAGTGGTAAATGGGGTACAATCTGGGGAAGGAGGGGTGACCAGTAGGGTACCACAGGGATCAGTACCAGGACCAGTCCTGTTTAATGTCTTCATTAGTGACATTGCAGAGGGGCTGGAAGGAAAGGTCTGCCTGTTTGAAGATGACACCAAGATCTGCAATAGGGTAGATACTCCAGAATGGGTGAAGAAAATGAAGAGGGACCTGGAGTAGCTTGAAAGATGGTCAGAGATGTGGCAACTGAGGTTCAGTGCAAAGAAGTGCAAAATAATGCACCTGAATAAGGGAACCCTGGGGAGAGCTACAGGTGGGGGCAGGAGCTGACTGTCACCAAAGAGGAGTGGGATCTAGGGGTTATCATCTCTGATGACCTTAAGGTATCAAGGCAGTGCACAAAGGCAGCAGGGAGGGCCAGTGGCATGCCGGGGTGCATAGGCAGAGGTATCACTAGCAGGAGGTGGGAGGTGGTGATGCCATTGTATAAAATGTTAGTAAGGCCTCACCAGGAGTACTGCATGCAGTCCGGGAGGCCACATCTGCACAAGGACACAGATAAGGTGGAGACTATCCAGAGAAGGACAACAAAGATGATGCAGGGCTTGCACCACAAAACATATAGAACACAGAAACATAGAATTTGATGGCAGATAAGGACTGCTTGGCCCACCCAGTCTGCCCATTTCCCTACCTAATGGATAAGCTGCAGATCCTAGATAACCAGCAGCCTACTTCTTCCTACCCCCAACCCCTAGAATTGCCTTATGACTGTCCCATGCATGCTTGAATTCCACCACTGTTTTTGACTCCACAACCTCCTCCGGAAGGCCATTCCATGCATCCACAACCCTCTCTGTGAAAAAATACTTCCTTAAATTACCTCTGAGCTGCCCCTCCCTCTATCTTCAAATTGTGCCCCCTTGTTCTTGCACACCTCTTTTTTTGAAAGATTCTACCCTCTTGGACTTTGTTGATTCCTTTGAGGTACTTGAAAGTTTCTATCATGTCCCCCTCTCCCTCCTTTCCTTGAGGCTATACGTATTAAGCTCCTTTAGTCTCCCTTCATATGTCTTCCAGTGCAGACCCTGCACCATTTTAGTTGCCCTCCTCTGGACAGCTTCCATCCTGTCCATGTCTTTGCAGAGATTGGGTCTCCAGAACTGCACGCAGTACTCCAGATGGGGTCTCACCAGCTGTCTGTACAGAGGGATAATAACTTCCTGTTTTCTACTGGTGATGCCTCTCCCTATGCATCCCAGTATCCCCAACTCCTCCTGCCCTCTCATATTGCTTGCCCACCTTTAGGTCATCTGATATGACTACCCCCAGGTCCCTTTCCATTTTTGTTGTTGTTAGTATCTCACTCCCCATTGTATACTCTTCCCCTGGGTTTTTGTTTCCCAGGTGCATTACCTTGCACTTCTTAGCATTGAATCTAAGCTGCCATACATTTGACCATTCCTCTAACCTTGCTAAGTCCCTTCTCATCCTTTCCACCCCACCTTGTGCATCAACTCTGTTGCAGATCTTTGTGTCATCTGCAAAGAGACATACTTTTCCTTTCAGTCCCTCTGCAATGTCGCTTATAAAGACATTGAATAGGACCGGTCCTAATACTGAACCCTGCGGTACTCCATTAGAAACTCCCCTTTCTAAAGAGTGGACTCCATTTACTATTACTCTCTGTGTCCTATTCTCCAGCCAATTCTTTACCCAGGCTGTCATCTTGGGACCAACTCCCAGGCTGGCTAACTTGTATATTAGTCTTTTGTGTGGGACTGTGTCAAATGCCTTGCTAAAGTCTAGGTAGGCCATGTCCACAGCCCCTCCCTGATCTACTACTTTGGTCACCCAGTCAAAGAAATCTATCAGATTCATCTGGCATGACCTTCCGCTGAATCCATGCTACCTTGGGTCCTGTGCCCCTCTGGCCTCTAGATACTCGACAATTCTTTCCTTCAGAAGTGATTCCATCATTTTCCCTATCACTGAGGTTAACCTAACAGGTCTGTAGTTTCCTGCTTCTGCCTTGCTCCCACTTTTGTGAAGGGGAATCACATCTGCCCTCCTCCAGTCCTCAGGTACCACCCCATCCTCCCATGATTTGTTAAAGAGGGTAGTCAGTGGTGTCACTAGTTCTACCCTTAGTTCTTTTAGAATTCTGGGATGAATCCATCAGGCCCCATTGCTTTGTTCACCTTCAGTTTTAAGAGTTCTTTCAGAACCCTTTCTTCTGTAAATGGGCTGGTATTAACTTCTGTATCCAGAGTGTTTCTATTGTTTGTTTTAGGTACCTCCCCTCTTCATTTGTAAATACTGAGAAAAAATATTTGTTTAGTATCTCTGCCTTTTCACAGTCACCCTCTGCCCATCCCCCATCCCCTTTATTAAGTCTTACTATCCCTCCCTTGGTCTTCCTTTGCTCCCTGATGTACCTATAAAGGTGTTATCCCCCTTCTTAACTGAGTTGGCTGTCTTTTCCTCGGTTTGGGCCTTTGCTGTTCTGACTGTCTTGCCAGCTTCCTTTTGCTTTAACTGATACAGTTCTCTGTCCTGCTCCTTCTGTGATTCCTTGTACTTCCTGACTGCTTTCTTTTTCTCTTGAACCTTCACTGCCACTTCCTTTGAGAACCATAGTGGTTTCTTACATCGTTTTGTTTTATTTATTTGCTTCACACAAAGGCTTGTTACCTCTGTGATGGCAGTTTTTATTATTCCCCATTGTTCTTCCACCCTCCTTCCTGCCCATTTGCTAGTGCATTCCTTAGGCACTCACCCATTTTAGCAAAGTCAGCCCTCCTAAAGTCCAGTACTTTTGCCTTTGTATGGCTTGACTCTATTGCTGTGTTTATTGTGAACCATACTGTTCAATGGTGCTATTTCCCAGATGGCTACCCACTTCTACATCTGTGATCCTCTCTCCATCTCCATTTGAGAGAACCAGGTCTAAGATTGCTCCCTCTAGAGTGGGTTCCAATACTAGTTGTCTAAGGCATGCCCCCTGTAGGGCATCTAGAATAACCCCACTCTTCGAAGTGGCTGCTGCAACTGCACTCCAGTTAACATCTGGCATATTCAGATCACCCATCAGCAATATCTCCCTTTCTCTGCCATTCTAAGTATACTTTCTATCATTTCCTTGTCCATTTCCTCCTCCTGAGATGGGTGTCTGTATACATCCCCTGTGCAGATTGTGGTGCCATTGCCTGTCTCCAAATTGACCCACAGTGCTTCTTCTTCTCCCTGTTTACCCTTTCGTTCTGTTGCTTTGATTCCTTCCCTTATGTAAAGAGCTACTCCTCCTCCTCTTTTACCCTCCCTGTCCCTCCTGTAGATAGTGTATCCTGGTATGTTTATGTCCCAGTCATGGTTTTGTGTGTACCATGTTTCTGTGACTGCCACGATATCCAGATGTTCCTACTCCATCAAGGCCACTAATTCAGGAAGCTTGTTACCCAGACTACGGGTACTGGTACTCATTGCTCTCCATTTTTTGATGGCTTTACCTTCTGTTGCAGCATCCCCCACTGACCTTTCTACCTTGGTCTTTTTCTCATTTAGTACCCTGTTTTGTAGGGAGAGGCTGGGATTTTCCTGCTGCATATCAGTGCCTCCCCCTTTGACTAGTTTGAAAGCTTGCCAATGAAGCATTTAAGCCGATTGCTCAAAAGACTTGTTCCCTTCCTGGACAGATGCAGACCATCCTGCCAGTATAGGCTGGTGTCCCTCCAGGTGGAACCCCAGTCCCCAGTGAAGCCAAACCCCTGTGCTCCACACCATTTTTTCAACCATTCATTAAACTGCATGGTGCAAAGTACCCTTGCCTCACCCATGCCATTGACAGGCAGCAACTCTGAGAAGGATACTGTGTGTGCTACTTGTCTTGGGCCTCTCCCCAACTCTACAAAGTCCTCCTGCACTGCTCTAATCTCATGATGAGCCAAGTCATTTGTCCCTAGGTGGACAATGACGTCCAGCTCAGACTCCCCTGCAGCTGTTCTCTTGATCCTGAGGATGCACTTCCTGTCCCTCCAAGCCATGGCACCAGGCAGGCACCTTACTTCAGTTTTCCCTGCTCCTCACAGTTCTATCCCCCTAATAATTGAGTCCCCCACCAGGAGCTGCTTCCTTTCCCTGTGGTGTCCTCTGCCTCCTTCCTGTAGGCCTCCCTTGTGACAGTTGTCCTCAGCCTCCTTAGTCTCCTCTGCGGGTCTATCCATAGGGAAACTATGCTCCCCCAGAATGGTATATGGATTGTGAAGTGGAACAACTGACTGGGTGTGCCTCTGTTCCACCATCCTCACCCTCCCTGAGCCCACTGTGGTCCAACTGCTGTGCCTTCTTCGCAACCTCTGAGGTAGTGGTGGTAGCTCTGGTGCTCCCTGGATGGGGGAGGTTCCCTTCCTACTGTCCAGTGTGGCCTGAAGATGGGCAACTTCCTCCCTCAGGGCAGAGAATTGTCTGAAAATAGGGCAGCATCTCAGTCTCCAGAGAGACAGGGACCTCAATATGCACTCACTGGAAAAGAGGAGACAGTTGGGGGACATGTTTGAAACTTTCAAGTACCTCAAGGGCATAAACAAGGTACAGGTGGGGGACCTTTTCCAATGTAGAAAAAGTACTAGAACAAGGGGGCACAATATGAAATTGGAAGGGGGTAGATGAAGAGGTAGTGTGAGGAAGTTCTACTCAGAAAGGGTAGTCGATGCTTGGAATAGTCTGCCACAGGAGATAGTGGGGACAAGCACAGTGGAGGGGTTTAAACATGCCTAGGACAGGCACAAGGGATGCTTGAGAGGGGAGGGAGTGATGAAAAGCCACCAATCACATAAGGTCAGTGGCCACACACAATGTATAGGGTTTACGGGCACACTGGATGGGCCTAGTGGTCCTTATCTGCAGGCGATTTCTATTATAAAATCCCTAGTTGTCCAGTGTGACCACTTACTGCTGATCCACCATCCAAATCCTGTGATAAACCACCCGACCCCAATCACCCATTCAAACTCTGAAATAAAATCCCTTATGATCCAGTGTAACTGCCTGCCTCTAATCACCTGTTCAAACCCCAAAATAAAATCCCTAGCAGTCTAATGTGACCACCCGACTCCAATCACCCATTCAAACTCTGAAATAAAATCCCTTATGATCTAGTGTAACTGCCTGCCTCTAATCACCTGTTCAAACACCATAATAAAATCCCTAGCAGTCTAATGTGACCATCCGATTCCAATCACCCATTCAAACTCTGAAATAAAATCCCTTATGATCTAGTGTAACTGCCTGCCTCTAATCACCTGTTCAAACCCCATAATAAAATCCATAGCAGTCTAATGTGACCACCCACCCCAATCACCCATTGAAACCCTGTAATAAAATCCCTGGTAGTCCAGTGTGCTCATCCACCCCTGCTCACCCATTCATACCCTGTAATAAAATCTCTGGTGATTTCATGTGACCACCCAGTCCCGATCACCTGTTCAAACCCCATAACAAACATCCCTGGTGGTCTAGTATGACCACCAGCCCCCAGTGACCTGTTAAGACCCTGTAATAAAATCTCTTCTGGCCTAGTGTGTCTACCTGCCCCTGATCACATGTTCAAACCCAGTAATAAAATCCCTGGTGGTCTAGTGTGACCACCAGTCCCCACTGACCTGTTAAGACCCTGTAATAAAATCTCTTGTGGCCTAGTGTGTCCGCTTGCTCCTGATCACTTGTTCAAACCCAGTACTAAAATTCCTGGTGGTCTAGTGAGTCCACCACCCCCAATCACCCATTCTCACATTGAAATACATCCCTGGTGTCCAGTGTTACCCCCCTTCCCCCAAACACCACTTCATACACAGTAAAAGAAACCCTGGTGTCTAATTGTAACCCTCAATCACCCATTCAAACTCCATAAAATAATGGTGTCTAGTGATACCCCCTGATCACCAGTTCAAATACTTTCAAGGTAGCAGTGGTGGTCCAGTGTCCACTCCACCCCACCTGCCTGCTCACATGCCACTTCCTTACATTCCCCATTATCATGGGTGGCTGGTGATCACTGAATGCTGATACAGTGACCAGCACAGCCCTTCTCTCACATCCTTGGCTGGCCAACACAAGAGCTCTTAGTGAGTGTACATACAGTATGAAAACTGTACGCATGCTCACTGACAGCTCATATGGTGGTTGGCCAAGGATGTGAGAGGAGTGCTCTGCCAGTCACTGTATCAGGTTTCAATGATTGCCAGTCACCAGGTAAGGGGGGGTGTGGGGGGTGGCATATGAGCAGGCAGGTTGAGTGGGGGAGACACTGGACTACCACAGCTACCTTGTAAGTGTTTGAATGGGTGATCGGGAGGTGGGGGGTTCCGCTAAACACCAGAGTTTGTTTTATGGAGTTCAAACAGGTGATCAAGGGATACCACTAGAAACCAGGGATTGTTGAACAGGTGATTGGGAGGTAGCACTGGACACTGGAATTTCTTTAACTGTGTGTGATGTGTGATTGGGGGTACTACTGGATACCAAGGATGTTTTTCTATTTGAGAACAGGTGATGGGGGGGAAACGCTAGACCAGCAGGGATTTTTTTATGAGGCATGAACTGGTGATGGGGGGGTTGGTGGTAAAATTAATCCACCGGGGGATTGTATTATGGGGTTTCAACAGGTGATTGGGAGGTGGTCACACTAGACAAGCAGGGATTTGATTATGGGGTTTGAGCGGGTGATCACGGATGAATGGTTACAGTAGACCACCAGAAATGTTATTATGTGGTTTGAACAGGTGATCTGTGGTGGGCAATCAGACTAGACCACCAGGGATTTTATTATGGGGTTTGAATAGGTGATTTGTGGCAGGTGGTCACATTAGACCACCAGGGATTTTATTATGCTTTTGAATGGGTGATCGGGGAGGACAGTCATAATAGACCACCGGGGATTTTTTTGATGGGATATGAAGGGGTGATGGGGGTAGGTGGTCACACTAGACAACCAGGGCATACATTTACATGACAATGGCACTAAATGTCTGCTGTACCCCATGCAAATGAGCCCTTAGCAACTTGCATACCCAGTGGGCTCATTTACATGGTGTGGCTGAATATAGCCCGCAAGGGTCTTGGCACTATCCTGTTTCAGGCAGCAATATTCCCTGTGGGCTATATATGAACCACTCACTATCTGACTGAATATAGCAGCCACTAGGTCAGTCGCAAGCACAGTGCAAACTTTTACACTCTGCTTGTTCTTCTATTTGAATATTTGGACCACAGTGTCTTACTACAGAAACCTATGTAACTTAACTTTCACTCACAGGCAAAATGTAACTAAAAAAAGTAAAGGTGGCTTTCAGTGCCACTGTCAATCAAATTGCCACATATGTTCGGGATATCAGAGTCTATGAAAAAGTAGAATTTGTTCATGAAATGCAGGGGTTTGTGGTAACATCAGCACAGTAAATTCATTTCATGTTATGTCATGTGAAGCTCTTCTGCTTTTTACTCTTTCCAAAACATTTCTGTAAATGTTGTGTGTCATCTGCCTCAGTTTTCTTCGTGTTGGCATCGGCTTCATCTGTGCATGCCTGGAAACCCTGTGCTCCAGTTTCTATTCCACTGCTCTGTACACCAGTTGTCATTAGAAACAGATATTTGTAAAATCTTCTCAAACTCCCCCTGCACCTTTAGCAGTCTGATAAACATACTCTGCTACGCTTCTGCTGCAGAGGGCAAATAAATAAAGCAAAACGATATACAAATATACTGTATAGTGGAGTGTTATAATGTATGGTGGAATGTCATTCTCCACCGAAATCCATCGTTGTCGAAATCTTGTAGTCATACACTAGTGACGTTCGCAGTGCAGCAGAACGATTTTTTGTTCTACTGCACTGCACACATCACAAACTATGTCCTCAAGCACCATTTGACAGTTAAGGATCACTCCACAGACAGGACACATAGCAAAAGCAGCAATGTCGGTGGCAGTACTATCAAAACCACTTTCGGAACAGGATAGATTCATCCTCGATCAGGAAAATAAAAAAACGGCAAAAAAAAAAGAGAAATGACATGCGGCAGTTACATAGCTTCCTGAGGGATGACGATGAGCACAGGGCAATACATGATATTCCTACTACAGAGTTAGACCCACTGCTAGCCAATTTTATCTATAAAATAAGAAGGTTAGATGGCAGTGAATCTGATGAAATGTGATCCTCACCACTGACCCCTTTTCTCTGCTCTTCCCCACAGATTTTGAATTGCTGTTCCAGGTGCTGTTGTATGTGAGTGTTTGAAAAGTTTAAATGATTAGCGTTAAAATGTTTAAAATGTAAAATGCTTAAACAGTAAAAATGTCAAGCTTGAAAACAGAAAAAATGTAAAGTTCTGTTTTTCCTTCTAGTAACCAAGTAAACATTTTTTGAAGCAAAAATATGACGTAGTGATTGTTTTTCCCCCCAAAAAAACGACGTTCCACCACACACTATAAAGAAAAGTACATGGGGAACAGCTGACAACAGGGCTAATCTTTAACCTTGTTGGCACTATGATGACGGATTACCTCTCAAGCTGCGCTCTCAAGGTAATCCGTCATCATAGTGCCAACTCGGTGAAAGAATAGACCTGTTGTCAACTGTTCCCCATGCACTATCCTATATGTTCTGTATAGAATCCCAACCCTTTCAAAATGCTGTTCCACCACAGTTCCAAGGTCACGGAATGTGATTCTACCCTACTGTGGTAGAACAGCATTCTAGAACCTCCAGAGACTGCATGAGTCAGTTTCATTTTGAAAGCAAAAGAACTCACAAAGCACAAAGGGCACTATAAAAAATACAGGATGAGCAACTCTATGCATAACCACGATGTTTTGCCACCTCGGGGTTCTGATTCCCATGGACCTCTTGAGCTTCACTCTTGAGGTTAGAGGGAATCAGAACCCCTCTGTGGCAGAACACACTGGTTCTGCATAGTTGCCCATCCAGTATTCTCTATGTATTTATGTGCCTACTACACAACCAGCACACAGCAGCAAAACAACATTTATTGAATAAATAATTGATGTTGAATCAATTCCTGAAACTACAATAACATTTTGTGAATCATGAATTAGCCACGTGGAATGGTATTGCATGATTCTCTGATGATTTCTGAAGTTTTCAGATCAAAAGTCAACCATTTTCACATAAAAGCAGTTCCTTCAGTATCCAGTCCTTCTCCTGTGTGTGTGTGTGTGTGTGTGTGTATGTCAGAGACAGCAAGAGAGAGAGAAAGGTGGAAATGGCACCAAGATGTACAGTACATAGCATGAGGTTTTTTCAATGTGTAACATTGCTGAATGGAAGCTGCAGGTCATGTGGCTTGCCAACAATGTGTACATGCTCAGTGTGTGCTTCCTGTAACAAGTGCTGCATCATAACACTGAAGTACTAAAGTAAAACTGAGTTCCTTCAGATCAGCTTCGCCGGTATCCAAAATGTACTTTGACAAGTTCACCAAATGCAAATTTGGAATTGACGCCTCCTTAGTCATGACACGCATGCTCTGGCTAGCTGAGGGATGGCACAGTGGCTACAAAAGGACTCCAGCAGTACCATCTTTGCGCCTGCCTGGTCAGCTTCTTAAAATACATCCAGGCACCACCCTCCCCAAGGCAATGCCCCCAGCTCTCCAAACCAGCATGGAGTTGGAAGAGCAATGTCCTGCCTAGTTCTGACCCCAGATTGACCTTGGCCATAATACAGACTTCCAAACTCATGGATCCAGGTGATATGGGGCTCTGAGTTCTGCCAAGTCAGGCACTGTCCAGTGATGTGGAGTTCTGCTCGCTGGACAAGCATGAATCATATGTATCCCAGGCTGTGCATTGATTGAGCTTTAGAATTAGTAGGACATCATCAAAGTATTGTGGGCCTGAGAGATTGGGAAAGGAGACGCAGTAAAAAGCCTACTGGTACAACCTTATAGTAAGTCAGAGGAACTCTGGGGACAAAGACACATTTTCTGTTGCCTGCAGACTGAACCTGACCATCATACAGACTTACAAACTCGTGAATCCAAGTACTATGGGGCTCTGAGCTCTGCCAGGTAAGGCACTGTCCAGGAATGTGGAGCTCTGCCATCTGGATATGCTTGAATCATATATATCTCAGGCTGTATGTGGATTGGGTTTTAGGATTAACAGGACATCATCAAAGTACTGTGAGCCTGAGAGACTGGGGAGGAGAAGCAGTGAAAAAGCTTACTGGTATGACCCAATAGTAAGTCTGAGGAACTCTGTGGACAAAAACACATTTTCTAGTGCTAATATTGTACTTCATATGTTACCAGTAGAAGTAAAAAAATGCAGAATTCAAATTTCAAATGCTTTAAGGCCATCATAGTCAAATCTTTTTTTTTGTTGTTGTTGTTATTTTAGGTGTTTGTTATTGTTGTTATTCTTACAGTGTACATGTTTAGATTTTAAAAAATAACTTGTGAAGAATTCCATTACCTGGCCATCCAGCTGAGCACATTCCCTCTCTCTCTCTCTCTCTCTCTCTCTCTCTCTAGCTCTCTTTCTTTCTCTTATTAAAGTAATTATTTAAGAGCAACTCTACACTTTAGCATGTGCTTTCATAAATAAGATGTTTCAGCTATTATGGTTTCCAAGAGAATACATTTTTTAGTTTTCAGTGCTTCTTTCCATGATTTACAGCACATCTTAACAGTTCCTCTAAAAAGACTGTGTAGAAAACATTTGCCTCTCTCTGTCAACCCCACAGTGCCTTTGTTAATGACATCATATTGCTCACCATGACAGCAGTCTGTGATGTCACAAACAGCAACTGTGTGGTTAGCAGGGGAGAGCAAGATATATTTTGAAAGACTCAGTGGAAAAACTGTTGTATTATCTACAATATTTCATAGACCAACAGTAGGGAAAGTAGAACAAATAATACATAACTAGAAAGCAATAAAGTTAAAGCATACTTGGTATAAATCTAGAGTTTTTAAGCTTTTTATTACAATAGCAAGTTGCTCTTTAAGCTAATTTGAGTAGGTTGTGAAAAATACATAATTTGGACACAATTCAGCTTGTGTTATATCAACTGTATTTTTTTTTCCTTTTGTTCTACATTATTAGCTTCATTTCATGGAAATACAATCCTTGCCACATAGAGTTCAGATGATTATTCTGCTTAATCCTAGGCAGACATCATAATCATCTGTTTGTGACATCATAGCATATTGCTCTTTCAATAGTAGGATGTCACACACAGAGGTCTGTGGCTTCAGCACAGCACTGAACAGTGAAAGTACATCATCTGTAGGAGGAACAATCACATTTCCATGTACATTAAATGAACCAGTTAACAAAGAACAAAAAGGAATATAAATTGAAAAACTTTTTAAAATATAACCTGAATTGTGTCTTAATATTATGAAGTTTGTTTACCCCAAAGTGACAAACTCTTTTCAATTAATAAAGAACAGTAGTTAAATTCTGTTTCTAGTCCGTTTAACTAAATTTTTTAATGAACAGGTTCTTAATAACTTCTTGCATGGAAAACTTTTGAATCGTGATATCAGGAAAGCAGGAAAAGGCAAACATCCTAAACAAACACTTTTATTCAGTGTTCACAGAAGAAAGAAAAGTGGAGGGGCTACAAAAAGTAACAGAAGCTTTGGAGGGAAGGAGGTGGACACTAGTCCCGAAGGGACTTGCTACTCTAAAGGTGGACAAATGAATGGGTCCAGATGAGGGTGCATCCAAAGTTATTGGGGAAGCTCAGGGAAATACTGGCTGCACCTTTGACAGTTCTGTTTAACAACTCACTGGAAACAGAAGTGATTCCGAAGGACTGGAGGAGGGCAGATGTAGTCCTACTACACAAAAGTAGTATCAGGGACAAGGTTGGCAATTATAGGCCAGTTAGCCTGACATCAATGGTGGGAAAGTTAATGGAATCACTGCTGAAGGAAAAGATTGTGTAATATCTTGAATCCAGTAGGTTACAAGACCCAAGCCAGCATGATTCATGGGGGGTCAAGTCAAACAAATCTGATACAGTAGATTTCTTTGACTTGGTGATAAAGGATTTAGATCATGGTGGGGTGGTGGATGTAGCCTTTGAAGAGTTCAATAAGGCTTTCAACACCGTTCCACATAGGAGACTAGTAAGCAAGCTAGGTAACTTAGAAGTGAGTCCAAAGATGGTAAACTGGATAAGAAATTGGTTAAGGGATAGGCAACAGAGGGTGGTGGCAAATGGAGTTCACTCTGAGGATGGGAGGGTGACCAGTGGAGTGCCTCAAGGATCAGTGTTTGGACTGGTCCTTTTTAATGTCTTTATAAGTGACACTGCAGAGGAACTTGAGGGGAAGGTCTGACTCTTTGTGGATGACACTAAAACTGCAACAGGCTGGACAATCCGAGAATGGGTGAAAGGATGAGCAGAGGCTCAAGAATACTAGAGGCATAGTCAAAGGTATTGCAGCTGGGTTTCAATGTGAAAAGTGCAAAATAATGCACTTAGGCACAGAAACTCAGGGGCAGAGTTCAAAATATGTGGAGGGGTATTGATCGCAATCAAACAGGAAAGTGATTTGGGGGTATTCATATCAGATGACCTTAAGGTGGCCTGGCAGTGCAATAAAGCAGTTGAGAGGGCTAGTGGCATGCTGGGGTGCATATGGTAGGGTAGCACCAACAGTAAGAAGGCAGTGGTGTTGCCACTGTGTAGATTGCTGGTAAGACTGCACCTAAAGTACTGTGTCCAGTTCTGGAGACTACATCTCTGGAAGGACATTGACAGAGTGGAGGTGGTCAACAGGAGGCCAACTAAAATGGTGCAGGGTCTGCATCAAAAGCCTTATGAGGAGAGAGACTAAAGTACCTTAATATGTACACCCTGGAACAGAGGGGGGAGGGTATGATAGAGACCTTTAAATACCTCATGGGGGTAAATATGATACAGAAAGGAAGCATTTTTCAGAAGAAAAGGTGTTCAAGAACAAGTGAACATGCTATGAAGCTGGCAGGGTGTAGATTCAGGAGAGATGTGAGGAAATGCTTCTTCACAGAAAGAGTGGTGGATTCCTGGAACAGCCTTCCAGTGGAGGTGGTAGGGAAAAAAACAGTAGTGGGGTTCAAGAATGAGGGAATCATAGGGGAAAGGAAGGCTGAGGGAGAAGGAACTGTAGATGGGGTACAGTCAGTGATAATAGTGTAGATAAGGAGAAATAAGCAGACTGGATAGGCCAAGCGGTCATTATCTGCCATCAAATTCTGTTTCCTTCATAGGTTTCATAGGTTTCATAGGTTGATCAGAGCTGAGAAGACCGTAGTCCATTTTCCTCGCCGAATATATTTGGTAATAACCCTTAATTGACTTCTGTCTTAAAAAAGTATCCAAACCAGTTTTAAAAATATTCATATTATCACTAGTCACCACAGAAATTGGTAATCCATTCCAAATTTTGGATATTCTAACAGAGAACCAAGTACTTCTCTGTTTTGTTCGACATCGTTCTACCACCAATTGCAGTGGGTGAGCCCTAGTATCATAAACGACTTCTCTAAAAACTAATCCCAAAGACTCCCATAAGGTATCATCATGTAATGCTTTAAACACCAGACACATATCACCTCTCAATCTGCGGTACTCAAGACTATATAATCCAAGTTTTACTAGTCTATTTTCATAGTCCACACCCTGAACTTCGTTAATTCTTTTGGTAGCTCTTTTCTGTATACGCTTCAGGGCATTAATTGATCCCCTGTCACCAGGGGACCAAAACTGGGCACAGTACTCAACATGAGGTCTGACCAATGAAGTATACAGTGGCAATAAGACCTTTGTATTAGTACTTTTAATATGTTTATTAATGCAATGGAGTATACCCCCAGCTTTGTTAATTACATGTTGGCAATGTAAGCCAATTTTAAATCATTTTTGACCCTAATACCCAGGTCACGCTAGTTCTCGACGACCTTAAGGCATTTGTTGCCCATATAATAATCAGCTAAAGGGTTGTTTTTCCCAAAATGCATTACAACGCATTTCTCAACATTGAACATGAGTTTTTTAGTTAATGCCAAATTTTCAAATTCACTTAGTGTGGTTTGTAAGGTAATTACATCCTCGGGTTTATTAATAGTATAGCCTATACGAGTATCATCAGCAAACTTAGTCAACCATACGTTAGAGGGGGATGTCAGGGAAGATACATAGATATTAAATAAACTGGGTCCCAATACAGAACCCTGTGGAACCCCGCTAGTCACAGGTTTGTATTCTGAATAGTAACCTTTAATACAAACATGTTGTGTCCTTTCAAACAGCCAGGACTCAATCCATCTGGTAATGTTCCCTTCAAGTCCCATATTTATCATAGCATCAATAAGTTCTCCATGTGGCACCTTATCAAAAGCCTTTGAAAAGTCCAGCAAGATCACATCCACTGCTACACCCTCATCCAAAGCTAAACTTACTCCACCATAAAAGTCAAGCAGGTTGGTCATACAGGATCGAGACTTAACAAATCCATGCTGTGATGGGTCTGGTTGTAAAGTGGTCTCTATAATATTTTTTATTATACCCTCCATAATTTTACTTAGGACAGATGTCAGACTAATTGGTCTGTAATTTTCAACATTCTGTTTTGATTCTTTACTTTTATATATGGGAATAATGGTAGCCTGTCTCCATTCATCCAATACCACTCCTTCCATGAAAGATTTAGTAAAGAGGGCAGCCAATGGACCAGATAAGGAGAGTGCCAGTTCTTTCAAGATACGGGGGTGTATACCATCGGGTCCTTCCGATTTGTTAGGGTTGAGTCCCTTAAGTAACTTCTCTATTTCCTCATCCTCAATCTTAAATTGTATATTTGTAGGATGAGAATTGTGATTTATAGTAGGGGAGGATTTACTATTAAAGACTGACGTAAAATAGTTATTACAAACAGCAGCCATATCTGTTTTATCAGTTTCAAGATCACCATTTTGGTTTTCTAATGGTCCTATAACAGGTGCACCACCCCTTTTGTTGTTTATATAGGTATAGAAGGCTTTATAATTATCATTTACTTTCGCCGCTAGCCTATATTCATAATCACTTTTTGCTTTTTTAATGCTATTTTTAGATATTTTTAAGTTATGCTTATAATCATGCCAATTTTTCGGAGAATTACTTAATCTAGCTTTTATAAATGCCCTATTTTTATTTTTAATATGTTTCTTAACTATTCTGTTCATCCATGGAGTTTTAGGTTTGTTATTAACAATTTTCCTAATTTGGGGGATATATTTTTTTGAGGTAAAGGTCAGTTTAGTGTTAATGGATTGCCAAATTTCTGTCAAAGATTTTTGGTCAAATTCCGCTTTCCAATCCCATTGGGTCTTTTCAGTATGAAAATCTGCAAAGTTAGCCTTATTAAAATTATTTACTGAAATAATACTAGGATCAAATTCAAAGTTAACTTTGTATTTAAAAGATACCATTAAGTGGTCACTAGATCCGAGAGGTGGAATAACTTTAACATGTGTTAAACTCGGACCCACATTAGTCAAAAGTAAATCTAATATATTTGAACCACGAGTGTTGTCTAGTACCAGCTGATCCATATTATGCTCCAAAAAGATTTCCAGATAATTGTTTTCTATAGTAGTGTTTGTGTAAAGTGTATGCCAATTAATACCAGGTAAGTTAAGGTCCCCCATCAAAACAGCATTTGTTGATGATGAGAACTTGTTTATAAACTCAAGTAATTGAATATTGTCACTATGAGAAATAGACGGGGGCCTATATACTACACCAAAATGTATGTGTTCACCAGTTTTTGGTAGGACTTTGATCCATAGGGCTTCAATATCGGGCCAATGACTCATTTCCATATTACTAATTTCGATGTTATTAGATATATAGAAGGCTACCCCCCCCACCCTTAGAGTGGGATCTGTCCTTATGTAGTAAGGTATAACCATAAATATCTTTATCCCAAGTATCTGTGTCTTGCCACCATGTCTCTGTAATTGCACATATATGAATATTTAATTGCTCCAGAGTAAGCGATAATTCATCAAACTTGTTATTTAAACTTCTAGCATTGATAAGTAAACAATTCCAGTCGGGGATACATAAACCCACCTTACTACTATTAGGCACGAGTTGAATAGACGTCCCCCCAGATTAGTTTAAACAATTATCAATATGTTTCCTAAGCCTATCTGCGAAAATCCGTTTGCCATGCTTATTTAAATATAAACCATCCCTTGCAAATAATTTTGGGTTTGAAAAGCCTTCCCAGTTGTCAAGGAACACAAAACCTTCTCTATGACACCAACGTTTAAACCATCCATTTAAAAATATTATATTTTGCCTTAAAACAGGGTTTGCACGAGGGACAGGTAGTAATCCTGATATAATTAGGTCTCCTCCTTGATTTTTTAATGAGTTTCCTACCCATTCAAAATCTCTCTGAATATCAGTGATGGATCATTTGCCCAAGTCGTTTATTCTCACATGTAATAGAGTAAGTGGATTTTTAGTATGTTGTTGAAGTCCAGTGCATAGATTCCTAATATCACCAATACCAGCTCCTGGCAATGCGCTGACAGTGGTATACATGTTTCGGTTTTTACAAATAATCCTGTCAGTATAGCGCAACATTGAATTGCCTATAACCAAGACGTCCCTCGGGACAACTAAGCGATTTAAATCATTTGTGTTCTGTGGAACTGTAACACTAACGTTAGATGAAATATCGGGTGGAAGGGTAACACTGGCAGGTACATTTTCCAAAACACTAAATTTGTTAGTGAGTGGGATGTTAACTAAGTTTGAATTTCCCCCGATGTTGTGTCTACCCTTTTTGCCAGTTTTTATAGGAACATGACACCATTCATCTTCAGCTTTTAAACTTTCACTAATGGGAGTGGTAGAACTAGGTAAATCTGCGGCCAAGGTATCAGCCATAGAGTCTATAAACTCCTCTAGGTTGCTGATTTCTAAGTGGGTATGTAAGCGCTGCTCCAATCTATTTATATGTGCCTTCAGTTCATCAATTTTAATACAATTATCACATATATACATTGCACTAACATTTTTATCAGTATACATACCACATTCTAGGCATTTAGAGAATATCATTGTTGCTTCAGCCATTTTGAAATATAACGCACAGTTTTAAATGCCCTATGCCCAGCGTTCCCAGTGGACACAGCTGACACCCGTCGATGTGCGTGTCTCTGCACGCGTCTCCATGCGTGACAACGCGCGACCTGCTTGAGCTCGCCCTGCTCGCCGCAGGGCCGAATTATATGTGGGGAGATACCGGAAATGACTAAGCGAGCTGAGCAAGCGCTGGCAAAGAAATTAATAGATTTAGCTCAAATATGTGCCCCAACCAAAGTATTTATTTAAAATAAGCCCAAATAAGATCGGGAAAAACCTTAAAAATGCAAACGAATTTAAATTAGTGCCTCAGTAGTTCCCAGTGCAAGTCTGAGAACTACAGGTACTCTCTTCCTGCTTCCTGTAACATCGGGAGTCAGGGCTCCTAGAAGTTTGTTTTTAAAATGACAGTATACACTTGAATAGTATATCACAACACAGCTAAAAGGTATATCAGTTATAATATCTGAGTTTAGTTCAGCAACAAGAGCCAACAATAAAATTTCACTCCTACTCCTTGTTTCAGTTTCCCTTAAATGTGATAGGAAACAGCTTTGTGCATCACTAGAAACCCTCTTCTTTTCCATTAAGTGTTTAAACAATATTTTTTCTGATATGTTTGGACCTTTTTATGTTGATTGCACGTAATGTGCAAGAGACATATTGCAGCAGCTTTCTCCACAAGCAGGTTGTGGAGGCGTGGCACTGTTGTGGCTACTGCCCCTACAGCCTGTAAAGGCTTGTTTCACCTCCCCAATGCTGTGGCATGCTGCTGCTGACACTAGTTTAGCCAGCGTGCCACCAAGTTGTAAAAAATTAGCTGCTGCAATCCGGGGCCGCCTCGTCATTGCAGCATAAGCCATTCGCTGCAATGAGGGAGCGACCAGTCATTGGAGGGTGGGACCTTGAACCATTGATATTGTTTGTGAACATGGTGGTGGCTTGCCGCCATGTTCACAAATGATATTAACCCCCCCACCGAAGGGGTGCCCAATCCCCCTCAGTAGCATGTGGCCCCCCCACGGTGTTTATTTACCAAGGGGTGCCTCAATCCCCATCGGTTTCAGTGCCACACACTTATTATATTGCCAACGGGGAGCCCACTCCCATCGGCATTATGTAAACCCCCCGTGGCTTTTGTTGTCTGCTGACGGTGTGCCCAATCCCTGTCGGCATAATGTAACAACCCCCCCGGCACCCCCCCTTTCTTGTGTGCTGACGGGGGTGCACAATCCCTCATCAGCTACAGCTGCCCCCCAAAAAGCAAGACTCCATTGGCACGCTGGGAGCCCACCCCAGCATGCCACATGCCCCTGTAAAAGAAAAAAACAGTCCTGTGATGTCTTTTCTTTTTTTTAACCCTGTAAAGAAGATAATGGTCCCTGTCCCCCCACAACCCGCACCCACCCACTGCGCACCCTGTCTCCCCACACCCCCTCATCCCATACTTACCTCCGTAGTCCGGCGCGACGATCTTCAGTGGACCGGGAACATGTCTGCACTCTTCAAGCCGACCGTGAGCTGAGGAAATGCCGGTAAGCTGTATAATGCAACAAATAGGGTTTTTTCAACTTTGATGCATATCTCAGGCATTTTTTGGAATTTTGGAACCAAATTTTCAACATGGGGTTTTTGGGATCCCACCTCATGAATTCTATCACTGTCATGGTGTTAATCTGCCCTGAAAGGTGATTTTGAGGTCACTGCATGGAATCACCTTTTGGGACAAATTAATGAAACGGCAATGCAAGTGTTCATGAGGCGGGCTCTCAAAAAGTCTATGTTGTAAATTTGGTGGAAGAAATCCAAAAAATGACTGTTTTATGAGCGTGCATTGCGCAGTTGTTACGCACGCTTGTAACTTCATGAATTTGCAATATTTTCACCACAGATTTTCAATATTGGCATTTTTTCACACCTCTTTGTGAACAGTACAGCTGTCATTTTTCACACCCTGGCCAAAATGTGTGTTCGCACTTCTGGCACAGAATAGCGTGGTTGCTGTGGGAAATCAGTGTTTGGAACAGATTACAAAAATTACAGTGATACTGTTCATGAGCAGAGGTCCTAAAATGCCTATGTTGAAAATTTTGTGACAATACTCCATAAAATGACTGTGTTATGAGCATGCATTGCGCAGTTTGCACGAATGCTCGTAAGTTCACAAATTAATAATATTTTCACTCCAGATTTTCAATATTGCCATTGCTCTGCACCTCCTTATGAACAGCACAGCTGTCATTTTTCACATCCTGGCCAAAATGTGTTTTTGCAGTTATGGCACAGTATAGCGTGGTCACTGTGGAAAATCCATGTTCGGAACACATTATGAAAATGACTGTGACACTGTTCATTAGCAGATGTCCTAAAATGTCTATGTTGAAAATTTGGTGATGAAAGTCCATAAAATGAGTGTGTTATGAATGTGCATTGCACAGTTTCCATGCACGCTCTTGACTTCGCAATATTTTCACTCCAGATTTCCAGCATTACCCTTTTGCCACACCTCCTTTTGAAGAGTGCAGCTGTCATTTTTCACATCCTGGCTGAAATGTGTTTTTGCTCTTCCGGCGCATAATAGCGCAGTCACCGTGGGAAATCAGTGTTCAGGACGTATTAAGAAAATCACACTGACACTGTTCATGAGCAGCGGTCCTAAAATGCCTATGTTGAAAATGTTGTGATGAAACTCCATAAAATGACTGTGTTACGAGCGTGTTTTGTGCAGGTTCCACACATCCTTGTAAGTTTGCAAATTACTAATATTTTCACGCCAGATTTTCAACACTGGCATTTGTTTATACCTCCTTATGAAAAGTACAGCTGTCATTTTTCACATCCTGGCCGAAATGTGTTTCCGCGCTTCTGGCGCAGTATACTGCAGTCGCTGTCGGAAATCAGTGTTTGGGACAGATTAGGAAAGAGCGACTGGGGGGGGGGAGTGACCAGGCTCAACTGAGCTCTGTCAGGACTGCTTCGGATTTCTTTGTGGGCAGGAAAAGGTGACAACGTAGGCAGGAGCCCAGTACAAAGGGCAACCTGCAGCGCCAGGAGACACAGAACCAGTGAGTGAGGAAGAGGGGGTGAGTGAGCTCAACGGAGCTCTGTTGGAACTGCTGCAGATTTGTATGTGGGCAGGAAAAGGCAGCAATGCATGCAGGGGCTGAGTACAAAAGGGCAGCCTGCAGCAGTGGGAGAAACAGAACAAACGAGCAACAGAAGGGGAGTGAACGAGCTCAACAGAGCTCTATCATGACTGCTGTGGATTTCTTTGTGGGCTGATAAGGGTGGCTACACTGGCAGGAGCCCAGTACAGAAGGGCAGCCTGCAGCGCCGGCAGAAACAGAATGAGCAAGTGAGACAGGGGGAGTGAGAGAGGCCAACGGAGTTGTGTCGGGACTGCTGCAGATTTCTTTGTGGGCAGACAAAGATGCCGACAGAGGCAGGAGCCCAGTACAAAAGGGCAGCCTGCAGCACCAGGAGAAACAGAATGAGCGAGTGAGATGGGGGAGTGAGTGACTTCAAAGAAGCTCTGTCAGGACAGCTGCAAATTTCTTTGTGGGCAGAAAAAGGTGCCAATGCAGGCAGGAGCCCAGTACAAAAGGGCAGCCTGCAGCATGGGGAGAAACAGAATAAGTGAGCGAGAGTGGGGGAGCGAGCAAACTCAACGGAGGTCTATCGTGACTGCTGAGGATTTCTTTGTGGGCAGGAAAAGGTGGCAATGCAGGTAGGAGCCCAGTACAAAAGGCCAGCCTGCAGCGCCGGCAGAAACAGAACGAGCAAGTGATAGAGGAGGAGTGAGTCAGCTCATCGGAGCTGTGTCAGGACTGCTACAGATGTCTTTACAGGCAGAAAAAGCCACCAATGCAGGCAGGAACCCAGTACAAAAGGGCAGCCTGCAGCAGCAGGAGACACAGAATGAGCGAGTGAGGGAAGGGGAGTGAGTAAGCTCAACGGAGTTGTGTTGGGACTGCTGTGGATTTCTTTGTGGGCAGAAAAAGGCAACAATGCACGCAGGGGCCCATTACAAAATGGCAGCCTGCAGCGGCAGGAGAAAGAGAACAAACGAGTGAGAGAGGGGGAGTGAGTGAGCGAGCTCATTGGAGCTCTATCATGACTTCTGCAGATTTCTTTGTGGGCAGAAAAGGGCGGTGATGCAGGCATGAGCCCAGTACAAAAGGGCAGCCTGCACCGCCGGCAGAAACGGAATGAGTGAGTGAGACGGGGAGGGAGTGAGGCCAATGGAGCTCTGTCAGGACTGCTGCAAATTTCTTTGTGGACAGAAAAAAATGCCAACAGAAGCAGAAGCACAGTACAAAATGGCAGCCTGCAGCACTAGGAGACACAGAATGAGCGAGTGAGACAGGGGGAGCGAGCAACCTCAACAGAGCTCTATCAGGACAGCAGCAGATTTCTTTGTGGGCAGGAAAAGGTGCCAACACAGGCAGGAGCCCAGTACAAAAGGACAGCCTGCAGCACTGGGAGAAACAATAAGCGAGTGAGAGAGGGGGAGTGAGCGAGCTCACTGGAGGTCTATCATGACTGCTGCAGATTTCTTAGTGGTCAGGAAAAGGTGACAATGTAGGCAAGAGCCCAGTACAGAAGGCCAGCCTGCAGGCCTGGCAGAAACAGAATGAGCGAGTGAGAGAGGGGGAGTGAGTGACCTCAACGGAGCTGTGTCGGGACTGCTGCACATGCCTTTGTGGGCAGACAAAGCTGGCAACACAGGCAGGAACCCAGTATAAAAGGGAAGCCTGCAGCAGCAGGAGACACAGAACAAGCAAGTGAGGGAGGGAGAGTGAGTGAGCTCAGCGGAGCTCTGTTGGGACTGCTGAGGATTTCTTTGTGGGCAGAAAAAGGCAGCAATGCACGCAGGGCCCCAGTAGAAAAGTGCAGCTTATAGCGGCGGAAGAAACAGAACAAACGAGTGAGTGAATGAGCTCAATGGAGCTCTATTGTGACTGCTGCAGATTTCTTTGTGGCCAGAAGAAGGCGGCAACGGAGGCAGGAGCCCAGTACAAAAGGGCAGCCTGCAGCGCCGACAGAAATGGAATGAGTGAGAGAGGGGGAGTGAGTGAGCTCAACGGAGCCCAGTCGTGACTGCTGCAGATTTCTTTGTGGGCAGAAAAAGACACCAACAGAGGCAGGAGACCACTACAAAATAGCAGCTGGCAGTGCCAGGAGAAACAGAATGAGCGAGTGAGACAGGAGGAGTCAGCGACCTCACCAGAGCTCTGTTGGGACAGCTGTGGATTTCTTTGTGGGCAGAAAAAGATGCCAATGCAGGCAGAAGCCCAGTACAAAAGGGCAGCCTGCAGCACCAGGAGAAACACAATGAGCGAGTGAGAGAGGGAAAGTGAGCTACCTCAACGGATCTGTGTCAGGACTGCTGCAGATTTCTTTGTGAACAGAAAAATCCACCAACAGAGGCAGGAGCCCAGTACAAAAGGGCAGCCTGCAGCACCACCAGAAACAGAATGAGCGAGTGAGAGAGGGGGAGTGACCCACCTCAACGGAGCTCTGTCAGGACAGCAAGCAGATTTCTTTGTGGGCAGCAAAATGTGCCAATTCAGGCAGAAGCCCAGTACAAAAGAGCAGCCTGCAGCACCACCAGAAACAGAATGAGCGAGTGAGACAGGCAGAGAGAGCGATCTCAACAAAGTTCTGTCAAGACAGCTGCAGATTTTTTTGTGGGCAGAAAAAGGTGACAACGCAGGCAGAAGCCCAGTACAAAAGGGCAACTTGCAGCGCTGGGAGAAACACAACGAGCAATTGAGAAAGGGGGAGTGAGCAAGCTCAACAGACCTCTATCGTGACTGCTGCGCATTGCTCCGTGGGCAGAAAAAGGTGGCAACGCAGGCAGAAGCCCCGTACAAAAGGCCAGCCTGCAGTGCCAGCAGAAATGGAATGAGCAAGAGAGGGGGAATGAGCTAGCTCAACGGACCTGTGCCAGGACTACTGCAGATTTCTTCATGAGCAGAAGAAGCCACCAACAGATGTGGGAGCCCAGTACAAAAGGGCAACCTGCAGCACCAGCAAAAAATAGAATGAGCGCATGACAGAGGGGGAGTGACCCACCTCAACAGAGCTCCTTCGAGACAGCTGCAGATTTCTTTGTGGGCAGATAAACATGCCAATGCAGGCAGGACCCCAGTACAAAAGAGCAGCCTGCTGCACTGGGAGAAACAGAATGAGTGAGTGACACAGGGCCCGGTGAGTGAGCTCAACAGAACAATGCAATCAACATTCAGCATTGACAAATAATTTTTTATTAAAGTAATAATCCAACATTTTTGCCTTTGTAATGACTCTGAATTATTCTCTCATCAGCAGTTGCTGCTTTGTCTTTTCATTCTGACTGAATATTCTATGACATCAGTAATGTTGTTCCAGGCCGTTCAGGTGAATAGTATGGAATGATGTAACTACTGTAATGGCATGTTTTAGAAAATATATAAAGAAAGAGCAGTTGCTGATGAGAAGAGTGGAACTTTATGTAGATTTGAGAGCACCACAAACCTAGATTATTATTTATCAAAAATTGTTCAAAGCATATCAGAATATATAACTGGCATGGAAAGGAAATAGGAGGGCTGTTAACTGTGGAAAACAATTTCCTATCACCTTTAAACACACTGTTACTATTAAAGCTCCTATCCACAAAGAAACTGAGGTAAGTGAACACAAAGAAACATTAAGTGCCATTTTTGCTTAATCAAAATATTAGTTTTGGAAGTATAAAATAATAAGGTGCTTGTTACTCAGTTTAAGTTCTACGTATTTTTCCATATTCAGTAGTATTTGTTCCCAGCATGGACAACAGCCTCATATATAGTCTCATAGTTAGTGGTGCCCCTGGTATGTGCTAGTGCACTGGTCCCCTTCTGTCCTGACCCATGGTGGCAAAAAGTAAAGGACAGAGGTACTGGTGTCCATAGCATAAGGCAGGTGTCCTGAATGAGACGTGACACTGTATTCCCTTGGACATGGGGGGTGCCTAGCCCTTATCATTGCCCTATCTCTTTTAAATATTGAGTTTCCTGGGCTTATAATGTCCCAGTCATGATACAGCTTTGCCAGGGTTTCAGTCATGGCCACTAAGTCCAGCTGAGCTTCGGCAATCAGTGCCCGAATACACCCCTTTTTTCATCTGGTATGCATTCATACTGTTTCCATGTGGTCAGAAATCCCATTCTACTTATGTCTGCACCTATACCCCTCATTTGTGTTGGCATCTGCTGCTTGCTGTGTCATTTTTATGGCTGCAGTGGGCAGAGCCTGCAGCTGTCTTGCTGTAGCTTAGAAAACGGGATACCAAAGAGCACAACTTTTGGAGCTGCATAATGCTTCCTCAACTCCAAAAGTGCTCCACTCATCCCATACAATTCAATAACCCCCACGGGTGCATTACTTTTACAGCCATCTCTGATTTTCCTGGTAGTGACTTTTGGTGTGCTAATTTGTTCGGGGACCATCTGTGCATGTTCCCTATGCTAGCTCCATGTTCTGAGGCCACCTGGGTATGTTACTCATGCTATCTCCCTCCCTCCCCTTACATGTCCTCTCTATACTACCCTGTAGGGACTGTTTGGCTCCCACCATAAGACTACTTGAGGCCATATGCCCTGGTACAGCTCTCCCACATTCCTAATTTAAATTCATGCTAAGATTTTTTTTACTAGCTTCCTCCTCACCATCCTGGTATCCCATAAGATGAGATGCAGGTGGTCTGCCACATACTTGGCTGTATCTTTCCAGAGGTTTCCCAGTCCCCCAAGTACCTGTATCCCCAATTGCCACAGTACTCTTCAGCCACATTTTGAAATCTAAAATCTTTAACTTTTTAGCTTGACTTGCATGAGGTACTAGCAGAACATCTAAAAAGGTTACTAAGTCTGCACATTCCTTACAATTATTTTCCAGTACCCTAATCTCTCCTGAACAACCTCCACCTCACATCCCTCCAGTTCTTTGGCTGCTAAGTGGACCACAAAGTCTGACTTCCCTACCTTCCAACCTGGACAAGGTCCAGATCCTGGACAGGCTCTTCTCCATAAGAATAACAGAGAGATATACCCTCTTCTGTCTGCCAGGTTGCTGGCTCTTGACCAGTCTTCCTGTGCATTTAACTATGAGTCCCTAAGCATAAAGACTCTTTTTCTACCCTTGCTCCTTTTGCTCGCAATTCCCCCAACAGGCTCGTGGTGCATGGTTTGGGTCACATCACTAGACCACTTAACACAGTTTGGACCTAATTCCCAAGAGCAAGTGGTTGACCTGTGCTATTATCCTGGAGTCCATGGGGCATAACCCTCTCTGGTGTCTCCTGAGGCTGATATCAGTAAATGCTTACAAAAAAGTCAGTATGTTCTCTTCATATACAAAATGGTGGGTGGCTGTAGGCATTTCTTGCATCTTATTAGTAATGAATAAACATTTACAGTATATGGTCAGGGCGTAGTGTGTATGGAAAACAAAGGTTTTCCAAATCTTGTTTTAGGACAGTTCAAAGGTCAAAAAAAGTTGTACTATCGTTCTGACATCACATCGATAGTACAACAGCTTTTTAGCCTTGAGCTGACACTTGATTGGTGGGAACAGGTCAGCTAAAAAACAAACAGACCAAAATGGTGGTGCTGGCTAGCAAGCAATTGGCTGAGCGGTAACATGAGACAGTTTCTACATGGACGGAGTCAGCTCCATGTGTCCAAATGATCACTTTGCCTTTTTTTTTAAATCACTGGCATCTGCAAATCATAGCAAGATGGAGCAGAGTGGTAGGGCAGTGAGGACCGAATTCGGGAGTAGAAAAGGAGCAGTAGCTTGAACATAAGGTATGAAGGAGCAGCTGCCATGAAATTCTGTGAAATTGTAATTGTTATATTTTTGGAAACCATATACTGTATAAAACAGTGTATGGTTGTCCATACTCAACAAGGCTGTTGCCATCTTAGGGATATGATGCCGTCATACGGACCTCTCGAGCTTCGCTCTTGAAGTCTGTATGACGTCATCATATCCCCTCGATGGCAACATAGCTTTGTTGTGTATGGACAACCATACACTATTCTATATATCTTCTGACCTTGAGAATGTATAGCTACTTTTGTCCTTTGTGGATTGCTTGTGACTAGCCTTTAGCAGCTCTGACTGATTTCCAGGTGAGCAGAAATCTTTATTTTACCTTGAGGATTTGACAACTCAAGGTCAAAAACATAAAATGATAATATGAGAACAGATTGTCAACAATTTATGAAATGTAAAGATTTTAAATAACAAAATAACAATGTTACATATTCAGAAAATTAAGGGAAGCTGGTAAATAATATTACTCACAATACTCTGTTTTTCGCTGTTTACCTATAATCAGCATGACTTGTATATGATTATAAATATATAAAACTCTATGTTGACCAATACACAAAGTCATAGTAATTAGCTGGGCTTGGGAAAAGAAGAGTTCATTTTTCTTGTTAAATGAAATGAAACTGAAGAATGTTGTTGTATCTTCTACTATAAAAAGGGAACATAAACCAAGACATGTGACTGGTCATACGTGGTCACGTGACCGTGTGCTGCTCCTGCACAGAAGCACGAATCATAAATGCTTAACTTCCTAAACCTTGTTATTCATATTTTATAATTAAGTATCAGGGCACCCATTTTACAATGCTAATAAGGCATTACAGGGTATGCATATTTGTGGGTTAACAGCACTTCTCAGGTGCATATGGCACTTGACTTCATTGTGTGCCTCATTTCCTTAGGTGTGCAAATATTCCACAACAACACACACCATATCATGCCATATTGCTCAAATAGTGCTAAAGTACACCAGAGGGTGGGCTATCTTTAGAAATCTCCCTGACATAAACAAAATGCATATACAGGAGGTGATTATCAAATGGTAACCAACCTCACCATGCTTTGGTACTTATTTAGTGCAGTGACGTATATAGAACTATGACATATCAGAGGCTTTTCATTTGGAGAGATCTAATTTCTTTGTTAAGCTGCTGTTACCTTTTTTAGAAAGTGAGAACACTTTAAAGTTAGGGTTTAAATTTGTTTTGTTTGTTTTGTTTATTTAAACTCCAGTAAATCCATAGGCCAAAGACTTGTTTTCATGGGTGAATTATATTGTGCAAATGGAGTAGTATAACTATTTGCTAACAAGTACTTTAAGAAAGATGTAAAAACTCTTTATTAATGATTTAGCCTTCAAAATTAATTAACATTATGAAAACTGTTGAAGGGTAAAATCCTGAATGTACTGAATAGTCTGCTGTTAATCTGTTACTGGCACCTGAACACTTGATATAGTTCAAAATATTCAAAGTGACCCTGCAGGCAATGTCAGCAATTGATAGAGTGTTTCTTCCCACACACATAATATGAGTATTCATTGTATAAATTGAATAGGCAGCCTACCACATTAATATTAAAAAATTTTTTTACCTTATTGAATGTTAGAAAATAAGTCTGTGAGCACCAATGCTGGCCTATAAATTTTTTTCAACAACACAAACAAAAAGTCTCATCATATATGTCCTGTGAGTGGGGAATTATCTCTGCTTAGCACAGTAATTCTGAGCATGTTTTGAATGCTGTCATTTACATAATAGGTTTTCATTAGGTTTGTGGTTCCCAGGTATGCTACAGTAGTAGCAAGACATATGTCCCAGTAAATCTTTATGTAATATATGTCCAAAAATACAGTATCCCAGGAAATCCTGTTGAAATGATTAGGGATTTACTAGTAAACTGATATATCTAAATATGCTTGGACATATCTCTGGCAACCACTGTACATTTCTTATTAAAAAACATCAACAGTCAAATGTTTTTCTTTTCTTCAAGATAAGCCTGGACTAATTTCTGTTTACCACGAATATCATAGGGTAACAGTAGCAGTAGTGTAGTGGGTATGGAAATCCCTATAACTCAATATACACATGTACAATATATTTATTCATTTCTGCCTATAAATCATGGGGGGGGGGTGGAATGGAGGGAGGGGGGACATAATGGGCATAGGGTTTCTATAGCTGCAGAAAGAGACAAGTTGCTGTATATCCATTGCAATAAATCAAGATATATAACAGGAAATCTCTTTGAGTTTTATTTATTTAATATTTATGTATGTATGTATTTGACTGTGTTTTGCCAGGTAAACATACATAAAAACAAGGATACGCTCATTTACAAGTGTCACCCGTGGGGAGAGGGCAGTTTGCGAGGGGAAGAAATATATGAACACATATGTACATACAATAATTATAAACAGAAAAAAAAAGAAAATTATAATAAAATATAGAGACAATATGTACACAGGAAAACTGTAATACAGTTATACAATAATTATAAATATGCCCAAAACAGAAAAATTGGTCAGACAATCAAATATTAGGAGTACATTGAAAGAAATGTAGGCCAGTGTCAGGTACAGTTACAATATCAGGCAAATTTTTTGAGGTAGATCTTGGCTAAGACAGTGCTGGAGAGTGTGCTATTTCTCAATGCCAAATTCTTCCTCATCTGTGGGAGTTAGTGACTGAAAGTGAAATGAATGGGATTTCCTACAATATTTTGTGATGTACTGAGATACAATAGCTGAACTTCCTACAGTATTTTGTGATGCATTTAGGTATACAGTAACTGGATATCCAGTTACAATTTGTCACAGACTGTAACTGCATAAACCTTAACCCTTGTTGTGCCGTGGACTTACATACCACTCCAGAATTCCTATATGTTCTAATTCTGTAGGGGTTAAATTACTATGAAGTACACAGAGGCCCAGATATTCAAACTGCGCCAGTTTGTGGCACAAGCCTATGCGCCGCTCAAAATAGTTGCGTAGGGGTGTGGCCAGGGCAATATTCAACTGAGTTGCGCTATGGCACAACTGCTTTGAATATCGCCCCCTGGCCACCCCCACTGTGCATGGTGCAGTGGAACTGCACCAGCGCAAGTGGTCAGAGTGGAGCATTGAGATGCGGTGGTGCAAGTTCCATTGCGCCATGCACAGCACCTGCGATATTCAAAGGGTGACATGCAAATGGGGCCAAAATTTATGCAAGGCACATGGGGGGGCCATTTGCATCTGATTACGGCCCCATTTGTATGCCATTAGCATGCAGGTGCACCGATCCCCAACGACTTGTGCCTGGCCCCTGTCAGGCAGCAGCCGTCGGGGACCGACGCCCCCTGCAGCCCGATCGCAGGACGTCCCGTAAGGGACAATGAATGTCTCTTATCCCTGGTGGTCCAGTGGACTGTGAGTAGCCTGATCACGGGCATAACAATATTCCCCCCTGATCAGCCCAATCGTGGGCATAACTGTAACCCCCGAGTAGCCTGATCGTGGGCATAACTGTATCCCCTCCATTAGCCCAATCATGGGCATCAGTATCCCCAAAGTCCAATATCCCTGGTGGTCCAGTGGACGAGCGGAACCCGATCTGGCGGCATTCCTCCCCACCAGTCCAAAATCCCTGAAGATCTAGTGACCCCCACACCACCCACCCATGGACTCCACCACCCCGCACCTCCCGCCAGCCAGCGGGCGGCAGCACCCACCCGCCTGCCTCCCGCTGCTCGCCCGACTGACAGCTCGGCGGTAGCAGCTGCCGCCCATTGGCTCATACTCTGAACCAATGGGCATGTAGCCATACTAGCTATCCGGTCGGTGAGTAGCCGGGCAACAGGCAGATGAGGGGCTGCCTCCCGCCAGCTGAAGTGGGGAGCAGGGTAGTGGGGCTCCGTGGGCAGGTGGGGTGAGGTCCACTAGATCACCAGGGATTTCGGACTTGGGGGGTGAGGAATGATGCCTGTGATCGGGCTCCATGTGATCCACTGGACCACCAGGATATTGGACTTTGGGGGATACTGATGCTCGCAATCAGGCTAATGGGTGTGTTACAGTTATGCCCATGATCGGAGCTAATCAGGGGATACTGTTATGCCTACAATCCCGGACTCACTCGGGGGGGAATACTGTTATGCCCTTGATCAGACTCTCTGGGGGAATACTGTTATGCCCAGATCGAGATAATCCGCGTCCACTGACCACCAGAGATATTGACTTGGGGGATACTGATGCCCACTTTAGTAGGGGCATGGGCGCCATCTTTGTACAACACATATGTTGATTGAATAAATGGTATCAAACTATACAGTGACTCCTGTTTTCCATGGACCAACATGTCTTGCTTTACTTCAGAATGAATTTGAGTAAAGCTATTATAATTTTTGATAACAGTTATTTTATGATACAGCTATACAGAAGCTTTGTACTTCTAAAAGAACCACAAGTAAAAAGAATTATGTGATTGATGCCCTCAGAATGGAGCCAGCAACATCAATAGTCTCACATACAGTAAAAAATGTTTAATAGCTGTCACCATTTACAATTGAATTCCAAATTTCAGGATAAAGTCAACTGTGAAAACCTTCTTTGTAATTCATATAAATCTTCAGTAGCCTATGTTGTTTACAGAGACATCATAAATGAAAACTTTCTCTTACAAACCAAATGAAATAAAAACAAAATCAATGTATCATACTTTATATTAGGGAAACAGTGCAATCCCAGAAAGATGCATTCTGCACATCTATGGTGCACTTATTCCTCTACCACCTAATCAGATAATCAGATATAACAAGTCAAGTCCATTTGCTGTTAACTCTGTACAGGTATTTAGACCAGTTGTTGTAAATTATGCAGCAGAGCCTGCTAGAATGCAATACGTTAGTTAGCAGTAAATGGCATGTCACAAAAGACTGTATGACAAAAGTGCATAGTTGCCATTGAACTGTGCTGTTCCCTGCAGCATACTGCAGCACTCTGCAGTAATACTGCAAGGTATTGCCTTGCATCCTGGCTGGTTCCACTAAATACTGTACAGTGAATTATGAATGAAGACTGATTGTTGTATAATTGGTGATCAGAATGCAATTTAGTAGAGATTTATTGTTTTCTTTTACATATAGTATTATGAGTTTTTTAATTTGGTAAATATGAAAGGAAGTTAGTTTCCTTAATGGTGTTGCTATGAACAACAGGATTCAGAAGCTTGCCCAAATTACTAAGAGTGTTTCCATGCCATACCTTTTCTGAAATGTTGGAATTTTGAAACTTTCTGATGTCATAGACTGTGAGGTTGCAATAATGATGAGGTATGATACAGTATGTAAGTTTTCAATCATAAAAAAAACTGTTTGTCTTATCATATCTTACACAGTAATATAGGGAAGTCTTAAAATGGCTAGAAAAACATAAAAAGACTGCAGAAATAGAAAGTAACAACTGCTAATGTTTTAGAATAATTTTCTAAGAAGGACAAAGTCAAGGCACTGACATGAGGAGAACACATAAAAACAGGAGCTGGATAGTGGTCTGCCTTACACTAGAAACCTGGATGATAAAATTAGTGATCTCTAGGCAATGGTGGATAAGGCAGATTTCGAGATAGTGGCCATCACTAAGACATGAGCCACTGGAAATAATGGCTAGGACCTGGCAGTACCAGGGTATACCTTGTACTGGAGGGATAGGGTGAAGTGTAAGGAGGTTGAGTGACCCTCTGTGTTAGAGAAAGTATAGTGACCACACAGGATGGATCTGTCAAGAAAGTGGTAGGGAAGAATGTAGTGCACTGGGTACGGCTGCCAACAGCCTCATGAAAGTGTTACAACTGCAGGTTGTCCATAGACTGCCAGAACAGGGAGTTGAGGAGGATAAGGAAGTAGGGGAGGAAATTAAGGAAAGGTAGACATTGTGGTGATCTCAGTCTTCTGGTCATAGACTGGGATGTCCCAGCATCAAGGAGCATAAGAATGCAGGCCTTGCTGGACACACACACACACACTGCAGGACTGCTTACTGGTACAACTAGTTAGGACCCCAAAAGGTAAACTGCCATTCTGGATGTGGCACTTACTAACTTGGAAATGGTGAGCAGCATGAAAGTTGGGGAACTACTGGGGTCCAGTGACCATAAAAAGACATGTATTGAACTGACCATGGGTAAGGGTAAACCCTCATCAAAAGCTGTGGTTCTGGATTTCAGATGGGCAGATTTTGACCAGGTGAGGAAAACAATCAGGGGGAAAATGGTAGCCATGGTTAAGGTCAGGGGGTGGAGGAAAAGTACAAAGAAATTAAAGGGCCATTCCTGAAGCAACTAAATCAAGCTTGAGAACAATCACCAAGGGTAACAAACTCAAGAGACTAATCTGGTTCACTAAGAAGAAGAGGTGGCGAGTGCAAAAAAGAGCCTTCACTAATTGCAAGAAGTACCAAGAGTAGGGGAGTGATGTGAGTACCAAACAAAGCTGAATGAGTGCAATAAAGTGGGCAGGGGCACAAAGTGAGACACAGAGCTGCAAATAGTTGAAGTGGTCAAGGTATGGGAGAAAGAGTTCGTATGGTACCTTAGGGAAAAATTAAGTTGAAAGGTAGTTGCTAGGTTGGCTGGGGGAGGCAGTAGAGGATAAGAAGCAGAAGTCTACCATTTTAAATGACTACTTCTGCTGAGTGTTCACAGTGGAAGACAGGGAGCCACTACCAGAAAGTGGAATTAAGGCAGCAGTCAAGATGATTCTTTAGTAAAAAGGGTAAGAAAAGGGCTTGCTGACCTGAAAATAGAGCACCAGGACCAGGTGGGATGCACCCAAGAATGCTCAAGGAACTGGCGTTGGAAATGTCAGAGCCATTGGCAGAGATATTTAATAGCTCACTGCTGTGCAGGGTGATTTCAAGGGATTGAAGGACAGCGGATATGGTCTCACTCCACAAGAGAAGGAATAGGGAGGATCCAAGCAATTACAGACCCATCAGTCTTACCTCCATAGTAGGTAAACTGATAAAGACACTACTTAAGGAAACTCTGGTGACCTACCAGGATAGTAATAGGCTCCAGAATAGTAAACAAAACAGGCTTATGGCAGTGAGGTAATTCCAGACCAACCTGCTAGTGTTATTCCACTGGATTATGAGGACAGTAGATAAGGGACAGGCAGCTGATTTACTTAACTTTGACTTCAACAAAGCATTTGACTCAACGGTGCACATAAGGATGCTGAAGATGATTGAGGAATTGGGAGTAGGGGAAGAGCTAGTAACATGGGTGGGAAACTGATTGAAGGGAAAACAGAAGGAGGTAGTTAATGGGTCAAAGTGAGAAATGGAAAGTTCACAAGTGGTATGCTGCAGTCAGTCCTGGGACCTGCCCTTTTCAATATGCTTGTGAGTGAAACAGGGGAAGGTATATATGGCAAGATGTGTCTCTGCAGAAGATGCAAAGCTTCGCAGCAGGGTGGGCAGTGAAGAGGTGGTAAGGGAGTTGCGCAGAAACCTGGAAAAGCTGGTCTAAAATATTGCACTTGAGAGTCAATGCTACTGAGTGCAAGATAATGCACATAGGGAAGAGGAACCTTAGTATGAAATACCAGATTGGTGTGGGGGGGGGGTAGGTTAGCCACTAATTCAGAAGAAAGAGACCTGAGAAATATCATAAGTGACTCCCTCAAACAAATCAGCAAATGCAAGTAAGGCAAACAGAATTTTGGGGTGCATTGGGAGGGATTTCAACAGTTGGAGAAATGAGGTATTATTGCTCCTAAATTAAAAAAAAAACTTCCAAGATCCTAGGGGACCAAGCCTTGTGACACTGTCCCAATGGGTTTAACTCTCCAAAAGCAATCCAAGAGTTCCTCCACTACTCATCAACTCTGTAGTGGGAACAGCAACAAGAATAGTCCAAACTAGCAAAGTATAATCAAAATGTCAGTTTTTTTATTCACAGTTACCATTCAAAAAAGTTAATATTTCAGTTAGATTTCTGCCTTGTTAGAAACTGTTATGTCTTCACACATTAATGAATGAGGGTGAAAATCCTGCCATGAAAGTAGATTACTGGGTGAGGTATGACTAACTATTTAGGCAGACTGGATGAACCATTGGTCTTTTTCTAGCAGCAGTGTCTAGGTGTCTATGTTGCTACAGTATCTTTAAAGCAGCACCCACTCTTTAACTCAGGAGTGTGATATCCTATTTGTCAAACACGTGTCAGTCAACAGACTAACATCTGAGAAGTACAATACAGTTTTCTCCATTGGAAACTGTAGATGTTTTAGACAGTCACGGTACCAACGTTTAATTGTTCAAATAGTATTGATGTAGCAAACTGTGACATTCAGAAGCGTAAGGGTCTAAGGTAATCAATTAGCTATTTGAATTTTATTTATATTTTAACAGGATGTGCTAGGCAAAGTCTGTTTTCAGTACCGTCCTCTATACAAACAATTCATATTACAATAAAACAACATTATAAACAAATTAAAATACAGTGAAACAAACCACAATTAAGTGCATTCAAATCCAAACATGCACCATTTTTCAATGGCTAACTAAAGATGAAAGCTAACTGAAGATAGCCACTGAGCTGGGCTGGTGCATCAGAGGCGCTCTAAGTTTGAGCATCTCAGCATTCTTTAAATTTTTTAGTTATATTTTCTGAGCCTTTATTTGTCACTAGGGTAGTTAGGTAAGGTAAGGTAAGATCTGTTTATAGAATTGTTAGGTTGTTTTCAGTGAGGCATTATAGGACAGGGTTTTTTTGTTTTTTAGTTAGCTTAGCATTTATTAGTTTGCATCCTGCACATGTTCATTGTGCTTGCGTAATAGATTTTTTTCTGCAAGTCATTTTTCAAATTTATTAACTTTGGGGGGCTACTGGTGCTTTGAATTAATGGGAGTATATATCGTACACATAATCAATTGGTTATCCACTGTTTGTGGGATACTTTCTGGAGCTGGTGATGGTGACAATTTCTCTGACTTGCTTTCTGTCCTGACTCTACCCCTTTGGATAAATAGAATTCCGTAGCAGTGCTGGAGGACTCAAGTTGCTGGATTTGGCTGCTTCTGAAGGAGAGAGACATCAGTGGAATGGATGCAGACACAGTGTGGTGACCCAAAAACTTTTTTTCTGCTGCATAATGCCAGTGGTGGGAGCCTGACAATGTGCTGTTTTCAAGATGCTGTGAGAGAGAAGTCTGTGAAGCTGTAATCTGGCATGAGTTGTAGAGGCCAAGATTGTTTTGATGACTGCAGGCCTTCATTCCACTGAGCTGACTTTCCTGTTTGCCTTAGTGAGAGAGGGGCAAACTGTAAGCTTTTCCTCTTGGTGACTTGTTGATATTGATCCATACAGATGACTTGGGTGAGAGCTGTTCCAAGCTGTAAGTGATTTGCCTCGCCAGTTCACGCCAGCTAGAGGTGCTGAGGAGGGTCATTGGTACTATCAATTGTTAGGCCAGTGTTATTTCCAGCTTTTGAAAGACATTTCATGGTGACTGTTTGAGGTATCTGCTATATCTGGTTGCAGCAGGTTTAGCAGGATCCTCTATATATTGCAATCCATGCAGGACTTAATGTATTCTCCCCCTCCCTATTTTCTTTTTGACAGAACTGTGCATCTGCTTTGGGTTGAGTGGGTCCTGTTTTGGGGATTTTAAATAATAAAAAAATTGTATATATAGCTGTGGTCCCATTGTTCCCTGCTCTGCAGAGCAGCTACACATACTGTGCCCTTTCAGGGGGAGTCAATGTACTATACTGATGGCAGTCATTGAATGCTGCAGGGGCTGGACATACTCAAGGGCCCTGCCCAGGATGAAAGACTTTCCTGTCTGGAGCCCATCCCAAGGGGTTCCCATTTAACAGCAGAACAGGTAGTAAGAGGACCAGCTTTTCCTGCTCCGCCTTCATGCAGTTCTTGTAATGCAAGGTCCCTTAGGAATAACATTGCAATGATGGAGGCTGTCATTGCAGATTCCTTTGTGGACTTTGTATGCATCACAGAGACCTAGTTAGGCAATGACTTTGGCCTTGTGCTGCTGGTTCTATCCCTATGAGTTTTTCAGTGGTACATTTCAAGAGGTGGGGGGTTGGGGGGTGCACATCTGTTTTAGATCCACTCTGGGACTCATGGCATACCCCATGGTGGAAACCACTTCATTTTAATGCACGTCCATTCAAGGAGATGTCGGTACAGGTTATAGAATCATTCTCATGTACCATCCACTGGGGCATGGGGGTGATTTTCTGCAGGAACTAGAGGGCTTTATGGCCGATTTAGTGGAACTTTTCCCAGCCTGTTAGTATTGGGTGATTTCAATGCTTGGATAAATGGCGAGGACTCTCAGTTTGAACAACAGTTCCTCCAGTTCATGTCCTCACTGGGCCTTGTACAGGCAGTTGCCACAGCACCTACCAAAAAGGCCATGCCTTAGATCTGGGTTTTCACATTGGATCTTGACATTGAGGATGTGAGGATTGATTCTATCAGATGGTCAGATCATCATGCCTTCAGTTTCATTGTGGGGCCCTTCATTTTGAAACCTCCTCTGTGGAGATGGCCAGACAGCGCCCTTTTAAAAATGTGGAACAAATAGTTTCTTGGTGACTGTGGACATCTCGAGTATGGTTTCAATTTGTGCTGGGGGTGCACAGAATTCCACAGAGTGTTCTAATAAAGCTCTTACAGTGGCCTTCAACTTTCTGGCATCTCACTGTGTTCACTCCTTAATGCCCCTCTCTAGTTCTCCTTGGTTTGATGTTGATCTGAAGTTGTAGAAGACTAAGGGGTGGAGGATGGAGCATTCTAGAAGGAAGACTGGCTCTGAGGAGGGCAAAGTGGTGCTATATGCTCACTATTGGTAGTATCAGCAGCTTTTCACACTAAAAAAGACAGCGTTCCTGTCACATGTGATAGCCGAAGGTGAAAATCATCCAGCTCAACTCTTCAAGACTGTAGACAGATTGTTAAACCATTTCTGTCTGCAGTCAAGTAGAGTTTTTACAGCAGAAAAGTGCAGCAAGTTTAATCGATAGTTCCTTAACAAAATGTCCTCCATCCAATCCGACATCTCCTCAGTGGCCAGTCTTGGGGCAGCAGTGTTCAGGTAGTGAGGAATTTGAGCACTATGTTGCCTAAGGAAGAGCTTGATGCAGTCCCACTTGAGGAGGTCTCCTGAATGGTTCTGGGGTTGTGCCTCATGTACTGTATTTTGGATCCAGGATCCACCAGCTTTCTTTCAAGTTGCTGGTCGACCCTAGTTCCAGTTGTAGATGAGATTGTCAGGTGTTTTCTTTGGGAGGGTGTGTCCCCCACTGAACTGAAGAGGGCAGTAATGAAACCCCTTCTGAAGAAACCATCACTGAACCCCGATGATCTGGTAAACTACAGGCCAGTCTCAAACCTCCAATTTTTCTGAAAGGTTATTAAGAAGGTTGTGACAGTGCAGCTTTAGAACCATTTGGAACGTTTTGAGATCCTTGAGCTTTTTCAGTCTGGTTTCAGGCCTTGTTATGGTATGGTGATTGCTCTTGTCAAGGTGTTCATGACCTTTTTCCAGGCTATAGACAGCAGCTATTGTTCCATCTTGGTATTGTTAGATCTTTCCTTGGCATTTAACCCGGTAGACCATGGAGTGCTATTATCCTTTCTGAGCTGCTATGTAGGACTCTCAGGTACAGTGATGTGGTGGTTTGAGTCCTACCTATTTGGCAGAGTGCAGTAGGTGGCATTAGGCAGTAACATCTGGGATGCAGCTGCGCTTGGCTGTGGAGTACCTTAGAGGTTGATTTTGGTGCCCATGTTGTTTGTTGTGTACATGCTGCTTTTGGGGGGGAGATCATCAGGTGATATGATTGGGTTTTCACTGCTATGCAGATGATACCCAGATCTATCTGTCATGTGCAACTGATAGGGTAAATGCAGTGGCTGTGCTAGACGAACGTGTTATGGAGATCCAGAACTGGATGGCTTCAAGCTAGCTTAGGCTCAACTCATTGACGCTTTGTGCGAAGAGTTTGCTCAATTCTTCTCGGACAGGGTGTCAGCCATCCAGCAGGGTGTTCCATCAGTGAGCTTTACAGTGGTCTACAGTGATCATCTGGATTGCCTGGAGAGTGATCTGCCTAGCTGGAGGGAGTTTAAACCAGTGGAGGTGTCAGAGGTCATTGAGGTTGCCTTGAGGTTAAATCACACATTTTTGTGAACTGGACCCAACACTGACGCATTTCTTGATGAGAAGTGTCGATACTGTTGGCACGGTGTTTGCCTTGATTGTCTGATGCTCTCTGGTGGAGGGGATCTTTCCAGATGCCTTGAAGGAGGCGCTGATTCGTTTTCTCCTAAAAAAATATTGTTAGATCCTGACGTCAAGGTGAATTACTGTCTGATCTCCAACCTCCCATTTTTGGGAAAAGTTGTTGAGAAACTTGTGGTGCAGCAACATGAAGAACACCTCATGGCCTTCAATCTCTATGAGCCATTCCAGTCTGGTTTCTGTATTAGGCATAGTACAGAAACTGCATTACTTCGCGTGCACAATGACCTCCTCAGGGCTAGAGATTGGGGGGAAGGTACAATTCTAATCCTCCCCGATCTCTCTTCAGCCTTTGACATGGTAGACGATTGTGTGCTGCTTGACCTCCTGAGGGAATTCTGTGGGCTCACCGGCTCTGTCATCTGCTGGTTTGAGTCTCACCAACAGGAGGCAATGAGTAATGAAGGGGAGATTTCTCCTCCTCCTCCTCCTCTAGCCTTCTGCCGTGTGGAGTACCTCAGGGGTTGGTCTTGTCACGAAGGTTGTTTTCCGTGTACTTGCTGCCCCTGGGTGAGCTCATTGGAAAATATGGTCTGGGTCTTCATTGCTATACTGATGATACCCAGCTGTATTTTTCCTTTGCCCCTGGAGCTTCTAGTGTGGTAGAAGTACTGAACAGCTGCCTAGCAGAGATCAATCATTGGATGGCCTCCAGCTATTTGCAACTGAACCCTGACAAGATGGAGGTACTGGTGGTGAAGTCAAACAGAAGACAGAGCAGGATGGCCTCTGGTACTGAAACCAGTTTATTCCTGGGGTCTGTGCCATTGAAGGCTTCCTCCAGGGTGTGGAACCTTGGCGTGACCTTTGACAGTGGATTGTCATTTGATTTTCAGGTGTCGTCCATTGTCCAGACCAGCTTATACCATCTTAGGAATATCGTTAGGGTTAAGCTCCTAGTTCTGTCTATGGACCTTCTCACATTAGTGCATGCCTTTGTGGCATCCAGACTTGATCAGTGTAAGGCGCTCTACCTCTGGGTCTTGGGGGGGTAACATTTGCCGGCTGCACCTAATGCAGAATGCAGCCACTAGGTTGCTGACTGGGCAGCCTAAATTATGTCACATTACTCCAGTTATGCATTGTCTATACTGGCTGCCAGTAAGGTGAAGGATTCTTTTTAGGGTGGGCTTGCTCACCTTTAAGACCTTACACAGGCTGGGTCCCAGCTATCTGTAGGACCTTCTTACACCTGCTATCTTGGTCCGCTCCCTCCGGTCCTCCTCTAGGAGCCTCCTAGCAATTCCCAAGATGAGGCTTAAAGCTGCTGGCGACAGAGCATTTAGTGTCACCAGCCCCATCCTGGGGAATTCGCTTCCTCCACCTATTCGGGAGGCCCCTTCGGTTGAAGTTTTTAAGGACTGCCTCAAGGCCTTCCTGTTTAATCAGACCTTCCCAGACCTCATGTATTAGTCCTATCTGGAAGCCTGCCCCACCTTTTCTGAGTTTCAGTTTCAATATAGATGTTTATTAATTATATTTCTATGTTGTTATTTTATTGCTCATTTGTGCTAATTTAAATCTTGGTACTGTTAGTGTGTTTTTATTGTATGGCACCCAGAGCCTCTGGGATTGGGCACCTGAAAAATTAAATTTGCCTTGCATTGCCATTGAAGATGGAGGTGCTATTGGTTAAACCAGGGTGGGCGGCTACGACAATGAATAGTGATGATGCCTCATTGCCACTGATAAGTGGTACTGCAGTACAAGCTGTGGATAGAGTTAAGAACTTGGGTGTTGTTGTGGATGATAGACTGACACTAGAATATCAGGTGTCCTCTGAGGTTCACAGTGCTTTCTACCATCTACAAAATATCACCTGAATTTGGACTTTTCTAGCTTGCTCTGACCTGGAAACACTGGTGCATGCTTTTGTCTCCTCCCACATGGTTTACTGTAATGCTCACTACCTAAGGCTATCTGTGGGGCTGGTGTGTCACTTGAAGATTCTGCAGAACTCAGAAGCTCAGCTGATGGCCAGAACCGCATTGTCTAAGCTTATCACACTGGTGCTCTGGGAACTGCACTGGTAGCCAGTGAGGTGGGGCATCAGCTTCAAGATATGTTTATTGGTATGCAAACCCTGCACAGTTTGGGTCCAAGCTACCTGAAAGGCCTCTTGACTGAGTACTCTCCTATCTGCTTTCTTCAGTCCTCTGAGGTGAATTTTCTGGTGGTTCCTCAATCCCAACTTAAATCCTTGGGAGACAGAGGCAGGATTTTTAAATGGCTTAGATCACCGCAAGCCCCAGGTGCACCAACAATATGGCGCATGGGGCTTCCGGCGATCTAACATGATTTTCTATCCTGTATGGCAATTTCCACAAGTTAGACCAACTTTTTCTGGTCTATTTTGTGGCAATCCTGGGGGGCCTTTTTACGGAGCTTGCACCAGATATTTGGTGCAAGCTGCTGTAAATCATCAAAACTGTCGCAACTGCGCTCGGGATTGTAAAACTGGGCACAGCTGCAGTGCTGGGGTTTGGCACACTGCCAGAAGCTAGGTTTCTTGGTACACAGCTTGGTGCAAGCACTGCACCACACTTTGAAAATCCATCCCAGAGTGTTCTGTGTTGTTGCTCCTATGATGTGGGACCCACTTCCAGCTTCTATTAGAGGAGCCCCCTCTTTGGGACATTTTAAGAACTTATTTGAAACATACTTTTCTAATCAGGCCTTTGGAACAACCTACATTTTAAGCTGTAGGGATTTTATTTTAGTCAATTAATCAATCAATTTTATTTTATACTGGAGAGTATGTGAGCAAAAATGCCCATTTTCACAAACATCCAATTGTACATAAAATTACAAAGATACAGAGAAACAATTTACAGTATACTTCATACATAAAGGCTGAAGTAATATATTATAAACAGAAACTTATTTACAGGCATGAGAGAACAAATATGCAAGGTAAAATAATTATATACAGGACATAATTTGCAAAAGCGTTTAGAGTCATTTGCATTGGCAGGATAACCAAAAGAAGTAAAGAGGGAGAGAAACAGGAGGGTGAGCGGGAAGGAGGGGGTGATGGGAAAGAGGGAGAGGATGAGGGGTAGGTTGAGGGAAAGACAGTAGGGGAGAAAAGGAATGAAGTGAAAGGGGGGAGAGTAAAATGCAGAGTTAGATTCAGCCAGTAGTAGGAAAACAAGTGCATGCAAGTTTTTCTTGGAGGTGACTCTTGGGAGTCCTTTGAAAGGCATTAATAGTGCTGCAGGCAAGGTAGTCCTGTAGGAGCAAGTTGTACTGTTTTGTGCACTTATAAGCAATGGACTTTAGTGCAAGTGTGGTGTGAAAGAATGGGATGCTGAAAATATTGCTAGAGGCTCCTCTGGTTTGGCCAGCAGGAGCAGATTTGGGGAATAATGATGCCACACTCAGTGGAAGTTTATTCAAGTGAATTTTGTGGATAAAAGAAAGATTTCTGAAGGTGAAATGCCCCTCAAGAGGGAGCCAATCAATAGCTCTGTATAGGGTGCTGTGGTGTGCTCTTCAGGGATGTCCAGTGACAAAGCTGATGATATTATTGTAGCTAGATCTAAGTTTATAGAAGAGCTGAGAAGTAGGAGAGGGGTCGTAAATGACAGATCCATAGTCCAGAAGGGGTCTGAGAATGGAGTTTGCTAGATGGAGTCTGGATTCAGGGATTAAAATTTACAGATCCTCTGTAGGCGTCCCAGCATCATGTGAACCTTATTTATGATGTTAAAGATGTGAAGATTGAAGGACAGCTAGGGGATCAAGCAGAAGACTAAGGTATTTAAATTCAGAGACTTGCTCTATGAAATTTCCATTGCAGAAGACCAAGGTATTTAAATTCAGAAACTTGGGAGATCACGTGATGGTCTGGGCTTGCTAGCTGCTGTTTTCCTCAGCTCCTGCTCCCCCGACTGAAAATCTAATATCATCGAGTGCTTTCTGGCTTGTAATTTGGGGTATCCTCAACATGTATATATTCCTGCTCACCCAATGGAGCTTGCTGACTGTTTGTTTTTGAAGCATCTACTGATTTAATATGCAGGGATGGAGGCCGAGATGAAAACGGCCTTACGCAGACACACGCCCCCGGTCTCGCCTGACAAGCAGGTGAAGAAGGTAAAACCTCTCCAGCAACCATCGGCTAAACAACTGGGTGCATTGGCGGTATCAGCACTGCTTTCAGAAGAGCGTTTTTTGCAAGAGCTGCAACCTTTTAAGGAGACGCTTCTGGATATCGCTACTGATCTTAAAAATATTCGTGCTGAAATGGCGGAACTCAAAACTCGCACGGCAGACATGGAGACACGCACCTATTCCTTAGAGGCCTGGAGAGACAGGACGGAACCAGAAATCACAAAGCTCAGGCAACAAATTACTAAACTACAGCTCAAAACTGAAGATCTAGAGGGGCGTAGTAGGAGGAACAACATCTTGATCTTTGGCCTACCAGAAGGGGCTGAAGGTCCCTCTGCAATTTTATTTATGCAGAAACTCTTCTCCAAGATTGTGGGCCCTTCCCCACATAACCTTACCTATCTAATAGAAAAGGCGCACAGGTCTCTACATCCAAAACCGGAGGAGAATGCCTCCCCTCGTCCGATGATCATTCGTTTTCTCAACTATCTGGAAAAACAGCACATTTTGGCGAAAGTCAGAGAGTTACAATCTATACAATGGGAGGGCAAACGTCTAAGAATTACGCAGGATTTGCCATTAGAAACTCAGCAGAAAAGAGCCTCCTTTCATTCAATAGTCAGCAAGCTGATAGCTGCCAGTATCAAGTTTCGCATGGCATACCCAGTACGTTTGCAGGTTTTGGTGGATGGAGAATGGCTATCCTACAATTCGGCCGACCAGGCTCAAGCTGATCTCTGCAAGAAGCTGCCTTCACTGTTCAAATCTTAAGACTGCATTCTCGTTCTCTTGCTACCAAAGAACTGTTTATTTCTGACTGTATTAATTGCTATTTGGCTGGCTTACCACTGAGGAGCTTGTTCTGGGAGACACCTTTGGGAGGGGAGTTTTTCCACGGTGTGGTGAGGACGGCGGCGGCCTAGGAGAGAGGCGGATGATGGCCTGTGGACCCGGAGGACTCTGCGTGGCAACGAGGCACCATCTTCCCTCAGATCCCCTTCTCTTGCAGCTACTTGTTTCCAGTCTGGACTGTTTCTCATGGGACAGTTTGGTCCGTTTCCAATATGGTTCCCCGAGGGAACACCCGTATATTTGAGAAGCTGCCTGCTACGTTTACTCCTTTTGGCGATGATTTTGTTGTTATTTTATGCAAATAATTCTGGAAAGACTCATATTACCTATTCTCCTGCTCACTACCAAATCTATTCTCCTGGGCTGTTTCAGCTCCTTTCTATATTTCTCGATCTCTTGTATTTAGTGAGATAATTACACTACGCTTAGCATAATGGTGTGTGTCTCTTCTCTACTTCTCTTTTTCTATAGGACTCCAGTCCTTTTCTCCTCCGTTATCGTTCATGTCTCTTTCATTCTCTCACCACTCTTCTTGGTATACCTATCCCTTATGCTCATTCTCAGCTCTCTCTGTAGTCTTGTCTACCACACATTCATATCTTTTACCTACTAATTCTGTCAGAGAGTGTGGTGTTGACTTGACTTCATTTTTGGTTCTCACAGGAATAAGACTCGATTTATGGGGTTTGCATGATGTTTATACACTGCTGGGGTAACTCAGTCTGAATTTCAGAATAAATTCAATATTCTTTTTCATTTTGGAGGTTGGAGGGGCTCGAGAGGGAGGGTATTGGCTTAAGAGTAACCCACCACACGTCCTGAAGTATGGGGGGTAGTACCCTAATTACTCTCGCTGTTTGCTTTGTTTGGCTTGACATTCTGGGGATCCTTTTTGGCCTGTTAGACTGGTCTACATTAATGCCCAAATTGGGGTCAGAAGTATACCCAATGCGTAGTTCTCTACCACATTTACTAGCTTCTATATCTGGTTAGAGGTATTGAGGGTAGTTATAATGGGGGGTACTTGTGGGCTCTCTACCATTGAATAATAATGCAGTTCTTTACTAGTGTCAAAGCTAGGTAAAGGGATACTTGTAAATAGTTATAATGGGGTGGGATTATGGGGGGTTGGAAACTATGGTGTTCCGTTGTTTTCTATTGTTGATGATGGGGTTTCCCCATACCTCATAATTGCCATTATGGACAGAAGTATGTTCTGGTTTTTTTCTTGGTCTTGATGAACACCAATTTAATAATATGTATGTAAGATTGGGGGGGCTTAGCGGTGCACTTTCATATTATATTGGTTTGTTATGCTGGTTGGTATAACTCTCAATGGTTACAGGTCTGAAAAGTTTATAACTGGAATGTAAGAGGGGCTCGTGATCTTAACAAGAGAATTCAGATCTTAAAACATTTATCACTATTGAATGCCCATATCTTCTTCATTCAGGAAACTCATCTGCTCCCTGGGGAAGCGGGGGGCCTGCACAGATTTGGGATTGGGCAAGTTTTTGCTTTTGGTAACTCATCCACCAGTGGTGGTACTGCTATTTTAATTCACAAGACGACAGCCTTTCAACCCAAAACAACAATTGCTGATCCACAGGGGAGATATGTTCTAGTCCAAGGATTATTGGACTGTACTGAATTGGTCCTGGGGAGTGTGTATGGGCCTGTGGGGGGAAATTCTGTATTTTTTCAGGAATTGTCGACCGAATTACAAAGATTCTCGGTGTTTCCTTTAATTCTCTCGGGGACTGGAACCTGCCACACAACAGGATTTGATAGATCTAATTTTCTTAAGCCCTCTTCTCAAGTCCAAAGGGCTTTTGCTGAATTTCTTGACTTCTACTGGATTGTGCGACCCTGGCGCCCTAAATCCTGAGACCCTTGCTTTCTCATTTCACTCTATGGTGCATTCCACTTGGTCTAGGCTGGATTATATTTTACTTAGTCGTTCTCTCATACACGGTCTCAATGATTCCGCTCTAGAACCAATTGTTATATCGGACCATGTTGTGGCATGAGTCACAGTTATGTTAAATCAAAATCTCCAAAGGGACTCAATATGGCATTTAAATACGCAGCTTCTATAGGAGGACTACATCATTACCAGGATCTCAGACTTGATTCAACTTTTTATTGCAAATAACCAGGGCTTGGTTGCAAGAATGGACCATGAATGGTGCGCCTTAAAATGCTTTTTGTGAGGTGAGTTTATCAGACTCTCCTCCACTCGTAAACAAAAGAGAGAGGCGGACATTATTTCACTCCTGGGTCAGATTCGCACACTTGAGCATTCTCTCACCTCTTCTTCTTCTCCCGATTTGCTAAAATCATTGTTGAACTTAAGGAATCAATATTCTCGTCTAGTGCAGGATAAAGCAGAATTTCTCATTTTAAGAACTAAGGCAAAATATATAGAGCAGGGGGAGAAGGCAAGTCATCTTCTAGCTTTGCATCTGAGGAAACTAGATTCATCCAGATTTATTCCCTCGATCAATGATCTGGATGGAACCACTAAAACACATCCAAGAGACATAACTGCCATCTTTAGACAGTTTTATCTTTCTCTCTATAGTGAGCGTCTTGTATCCCCGACTCATGCTGAATTACTAGAGTATTTATCTGCCTTACCATTACCTACCCTCTCTCTCTCACAACAATCCCTTTTATCTGCTCGTATATCTCTTCAGGAAGTATTGTCTGCTATTCATAATCTCGCCTCGGATAAGGCCCCTGGTCCAGATGGTTTCCCTTCAAACTTCTACAAAGTCTTTGCTAAAGATCTTGCTCCCTATTTATTACGTCTATATCAATATATGCTCAGGACAAACCTTAGATCCATCCTATTGGAAGCCTCCATTATCCTTCTTCTTAAACCAGACAAGCCACCCAATCTCCTGCAGTTATCATCCCATTTCTTTGTTAAATTGTGATATTAAATCTTGGCTAAGATACTCACCTAGTAGAATCGAACAAGTTTGGACTCAGCTTCTTAGCCCAGAGCAAATTGGGTCTATGCAGCAGAACACCTGCTGATCACCTTCTCAGAATTGGCACATTTGGTTCAGGTGGCCAAGACTCTCCCCATGGCTCTGATATCCTTGATGCAGAAAAAACATTTGACAGGGTGGACTGGAATTTCCTGTGGGCTACGCTGCAGACAATGGGCTTTCCTAATACCTTTATCAAATGTATTCAGACCCTATACTCCTCTCCTCAGGCCAAAATAAACTGTAATGGAGTCTTGTCCGAGGTTTTCCCTCTTCTTTTGGGCACGGCAGGTTTGCCTGCTCTCCCCTTTTCTCTTTAATATATATATCTTGAACATCTTGACTAAATTCCTTCCCTTTAATTACTGGCATTCCAATAGGTGATAGGACCCCTGTCCTTTCAGTTTATGCGGATGATATATTGCTTCACCTCTCAGATCCAGTCTCCTCCCTAACAGAAGCATTGCATATTATTGATACTTTTGGGAAATTCTCGAATTATAAACTCAACATTACTAAAACTGAAATTTTTCCCCTTAATTCTTTAACATATGGCTCAGCTTTCAGTGAGTTTGGTATGAAATGGACCTCCAAGTCCATTAAATACCTGGGCATTTATATTACCTCGGACTTACCATTACTCCACAAACTTAATTTAGAGGATTTGTGGTCCAACATTCAACAGGATCTAACAAGATGGAAGAGGCTCCCTCTCTCACTTTGGGGTAGAATTAACACTGTTAAGATGAATGTTCTACCCAGATTGTTTTACCCACTAAATATGTTGGACGTCTGGTTACCCTTGTCCTTCTTTCAGTGCATCCACTCTGACGTTAGCTCCTTTATTTGACAAGATAAGGCAATTAGAAGATCCTACCTTAAGCTCTCTTTACCCAAAGAGATTGGGGGCTTACGTCTTCCTAACTTCCTGTTTTACTACTGGGCCTGTCACCTTTATAAGTGTGGGAAATGGTTTTCGTTAACCGATCTCTGTGTTCATCACGACTATGTTCCTATTTGGTTACATATAGAGTCTGACATCTCGCTGCACATAATTTAGCTCCCTCGTCGCTCTTTTATAAGCCTTTTAAAAAATTGCCAAAATCCCTGCAGTCCTTTCTGATTGGTACCTTATTAAGAGTTCTCTCTCAAATGTTCAGCTTCTATAAGGTACTTTCGAGTTCGGATCCTTCTCAGCCTCTATATGCCAATTTGAATCTTAAAATAGGGGGAGTCCCCATATCTCGTTGTTGGCTATCTCTTCCTCCTGAGCTCATGGTGGCTGATTTCTACTCAAACTGTGCTATCCTATCCACCGAGGAGATTCTCACTAAGCTGGGTCTAACGTCATGGGCTGTCTTTCAAATTTTACAGCTTAAGCACCTACTGGTTAAGGTAGTGGGGAAAGAGTGCAACCCCTCTCGTATTGAAGCTTTTTTCAAACAAATTAAGACTTTGGCTTGCAAATTCCATTGCATTTCTACCATATACAAGTTGTTCCTCACCTTTCCTCAGCTCCCTTCGATTGCTGGTTCTCGGGTCTGGCAGGTTTCTTTCCCTGACGAAGCTATTAACTGGCATTCAATATGGACAGGCCTATACACATATCTCTCCCAGGACCGATATAGACTTACACAATACTGTATCTTAAACAATACGTATTATACTCCAGTAAAATTGGCCCGAATAAAGAGGCTTACCTCCAACACATGTTCTAGGTGCAATAAAGAGGAAGGCTCGCTCCTCCATATATTGTGGTCCTGCGAAAGGATATCCCCGTTGTGGAAGCTAATTGATCCACTCTAGACCCATTGTTGGGACTACAGAGTCTCTTCTCCCCTGTCATATGTATCTTGGGAGATTACTCCAGAATTCTGGTGAAGGACAGAAGGTTTCACATGGCTCTAATTTCAATGGCGGTCAAAAAGCTAGTGCTTAGACACTGGACGGATCAAGTTACCATCTCTTATGCGGAATGGTTGCATGAAATATCATTCGCACTCCACCTTGAATACTTTAATTGTGAGTGTGCGCCATCGCTTGTTATCTTTTAACAAAAAATTGGGGAAATTATATGCCCTGTATTTGTCTTGATAGGTTGTCTTGTGTTGATTTCACAAACCTCTCCTCCCTTTTTAATTATATCTTAACAACTACCCTTGCTGTTTCCTTGTTAACCTTATGACAATAAGCATAGGAGAGTGCACCATTGTGGGGGGAGGGAGGGTGGGTGTGGTTTCGAGTTTTTTTTCTTTCTTAGAGTGGTGTTGATTTTATTTTCTCTGAATCTTATTTTATTCTATTTCATTAACCTATGTATAGTCTTCTTACCAGTGTGCATTGATAGTATTGCATTTACTTTTCAAATGTTGATGTATTGAGATATGCTTAATAAAGTATGTCAAATTAAAAAAAAATAAATAAATAAATTCAGAAACTTGATCTATGAAATTTCCATCGTTATTGGACAGGGTTTGTTTTAGGTTGTAGGTTTTCCTGGAACCAGAGAAAACAATGTATTTCATTTTTTTAGAGCTTAGGACCATACCTTTATTGGTGAACCATGAATGCAGATTCTTGAAGTCAGATTGTAGGCTGGCGAGCATCACATCCGGGTTTCTGTTGCTGTAGTACAGCGCAGCATCTTATGCATAGAGGACCATTTTGGTGTTGCTTCAGACTTCTGGGGGCTTATTGATGAAAAGGGTGAAAAGGAGGGGGCCCAGTATTGGAGCCCTAGGGAACCATATATTTAATAGGGCATTCAGAGGAGAACTGCCCATCTATTGTGGTCATCTGTAAGCCATGCCTGTGTCCACTGCTTTTCTTTTACCATGCCTGTAACCATGCCTGTATCCACTATTTTTCTTTACTATAGCCACCTCATGATGTAACTCACAATGCCTCAAATGTTCCTTATGTCCTTGTTCATTCTTATAACATGTATTGTTATCCCGGGTCGCCCCTGAAAAAGGGACCTTCGGGGCTCAGTGGGCCTACCTGGTCACCAAAATTCAATAAATAAATAAATAAATAAATCTGTGTTCTGTAGTAGAGATAGTTACCAACCCACTTAACCACATTATTCAAGAAATGGAGGTCAGATAGGGTGTTCAAGAGCATATTGTGGTCAACAAGGTTGAAAGCCTTAGTCAGGTCCATGAAAACTGAGTCTGTGTAAAGGCCGCTGTCAATGGCTCTGTAGATATCCCTGGTGAACATAACTAAGGCAGTCTCAGTGATGTGAGCGGCTCTGAAACCATGTTGGGCATCTGTGAGGATGTTATAGCAGTTAAGAAAGGAAGTGACCTGAGAATGTACTACTTTTTCCAATATCTTGGGGGGAAGAAGAGAAACTGGCCTGTAGTTTCCTACCTTGTTCTTTGAGCCTGACTTAAACAGAGGTTTGACTATGGCCATTTTCCAGATGCGTGGGAAGGTGCCAATGCAGAGAGAAAGATTTATGATGTTTGTAAGGGGGGTCACTAGTGGGGCAAGGGTAAGCTTGAGAATTTTAAAATCAATCCCGTCTGCCCCTTTACTGGGTCTCACTCTAGGGTTATTTGAATGGATGAGCTCAGCAGTGTCAGAGGGTGACAATGCCCAGAAGTAGAAACTGGGAATTAACCTGAGTGTAGCATGGTGGGAGAGCGGGAGGTTTTTTTTAGCTGAGCCTGGGTGGGGGTGAGGGGAAGGGTTTGTATTTGTCTAAATCCCTGAAGAATTAAATATGTTAGCCACATCTGAGGGGTCATTACAGAGCTTGTCCCCATGCATGAGGGTGATGGATTCAACTTTCATGACCCTGCCAAGGAGGTTATTTAGGGTACCCCAGAGCTGTCTGGGATTAGTTTTTTCTCCAAGCTGTTTACTGTAGAGAAAGTTGACCTTGGCTGACCTGACAGCCGCTTTGCACTTGCTGCGCAGATCTTTGTATAGTGTTAATTGGGCGGGGTCCTTGTGCTTCCTGTGTTTGATCCAGGCCCTGTCTCTCTGCCTTATTAATTTGAGTATGTCAGATGTGACTCATTCACAAATGTGGCCCTGCATCCTGATCTTTTTGAGGGGGGTGAATTTGCAGCATACCCCATTGAAGATAGTCGAGAAGTGAGCTATGACAGCACTGATGTTGTTGATGGTTGAGGTAAATGACCAATGCCCTGGTGAAAGGCTTGGGTGATGTCCTCAAGTATGTTGTTGTTTAAATGTCTCAAGTAAATGAAATTGGTGGGGGGTTTGTAGACTGAGCAGTCCAGTGGCAAAAAGTGTCACAGTGATCGCTTATGCAATCTGGTAGGGTCCTGGCTACCACTTTTCTTGAAGTTTTGTTGTACTATGTATATAAATTGTTTTATATGTGTGTTATTTTTTTATTATACAATGGCAAGAAAGAATCCTGGCTTCTGATTGGTCAGTTGGCCATCACAGCAGGGATGTTATCCTGGCATAACATCCCTGCTAATTGTTTGTTGGATTTGTTGAATGATTTGTAGTTTCTTCTTTTAAGAAACAAAAATATTTTTCCACACTAACAAAACATTATTTAATTTTTTTTTTATTCTGTATAAAACAACAAGCCATTGTATAATAGGAATAATGCCCTCCAGGGTGGGTGTTATGCTGGGATAACATCCCTTCTCGGGTGTTGGACGCCCTCGGCCAGTGGCCTCGGGCCCAACCACCTGAGGTGGGATGTTATCCCAGCATAACACCCACCCTGTCAGGCATTATTCCTTTATTGTATTACATGTTATTGTTCTGTATGGCACCTAGAGCCTTGGATAGGTGCTTAGCAAATAAACTCGCCTTGCCTAACTGTTTAAAAACTGTTGTATGTGGGCAGGTTTCATAACCTGGGAGGTAAGAAATTCCAGGCTGTGGTTGCTATGTACTGTAGGTGAATTACATCATGACATACCCTGATCCAGTCCTAGGGACTTGCAAGTCACTCTCTGAGACTTCCTGTACAGAATACTTTAAATGTTTGATGTCAACTTATTCTCAAGTGAGAAGATGCAGAGCCAGCCATTTATTTATACAAAAATTGTATAGTTGTCTCTACAGTGTCTTCAAACTGAAAGAGATGTCCAGTCAAGCTCTGACAGAATAGTTCAGGTACAGACAATCTGCAAGCACTACGGTGCTGGATGGGTGCAGGGGCTAAGATCGGCCATAACAGAATGGCTAAAACAACAGCAAAGGAAAACCCCACACAACGAAGCTGAAGAAAAAAATATAAAACAAAGTGTCTCAGTGAAAATCTGCATTTTATTGTGCCCAGGGTTCAAAAGTTACAGGTAGCTTCACCCACGACTAGCCCCGGTTCTGTGAGTCAATTGACTCTTCATCAGGGTGTGTGGTGAAGGAAAAACACACCACCAGTTAAATACACCAAAACATGAATGACTCATAAGCAGTAGAAAAAAAAACACACTCAGTGTTGATATTTACACATGATCGGTCACAATCAATGGATATCAAATAAAAAGCAAAAGGAGTAACTCCCAAAGCCTCAATTAATTTATATTAAAGGTTTATATATCTCATCTAACCAAGAGGTGCTATTAGTTTAAAATGAGTAGTTTAAAATGAAATATGTAAAACTTTATGGGCTTGGGATCAGAGGGAGGGGGGAAGCCACTAGCACCAGGGACAATTCACTGGGTTGGAGCAATTGGGGGGGGGGCTGTGTCAGCAAACCAGCCTCACTCCCCATGCAAATGAGCCCATAATGGGTATGCAAATGGACCCTTAGCAAGGCACATGCCCAACAGGATCATTTGCATGGTGACTTTGAATATAGCAAATGCATGGTGACTTATGAATATAGCAAATTTTGCCCGTGCATTAGCCATTACGGGGCCCTATTTCAGGGATGCTATCAGGCTGCACTAAGTGGCTTAGCTCTGGACAAAAATGGACCTATATTCAGACAACTAGCACCATGCACTATTCCTCTGAATATAGCATTTTTGCACACCCGTGCTATCGTTAAGTGCAGCACAATGTTTTGCCCTCTGCTTTGCCCATTTTTGAATATAGAGCTCCAAGTATTTTTTATTTTTGATATTTCCCATTAGAACACATTACTATACAACTCCAGTCACTGCAGTTGATGAAAAAAATTTCATAATACACTATCTCTTTAAATCCATTAACTGAGCATATCTTCAGCTCATTTTACACAGTACTGTTTTTTTTCCAGCCCCTGATTTGTGTAGCATTTAATATTTGAATTTGTTAAATTCCAGTTGAAGTTTCCAATCCACTTCACACCGATTATAAGCTGGAGAAACAGCACTGTTTCATCTGCATACATTTTGATGGCTGTGGAAGGAAACAATTTTGATAATCCTTTTATAAATAGGACAAACAAAAGGGGACCCAGTTTTGATCCTTGTGGGACCCTCTTTTCAACTGCCCAAATACCAGAAAAGGTACTCACCAGCCACCATTTGTTGTCTATCCTGAAGATAGGAACCAAACCATTTTAAAACTTTTTGACTGATACATTTTTTCAGTCATTTTAAAGGGACACTTGCAACCCCCTTTGGGCCTCAGATTGTCTCTAGTTTAAACAAGCATTTGTCAATGCCGAATGTTTGCTTGCTGGTATTAGCACTGGAAGTGCTTGAGTTAGACAGATGCAGGATAGGAATGGCAGTGAAGTACTGCTAACCCCACCCCCACCCTGCAGAGATGGACAGGCATTGGGGTGTGCCTTTGGGTCGTCACCCATAACACTCATGCCATTTCACCTCACCCTATCCTGCAGACACCGACAAGTGTTGAGGTATGCCTTGGGGCGTTCAGCTTTACAGTCACCCCATTCCATAGGGAAATATGCTGAAATGGGTGCAGTGTAGGAGAATGGGGTGAACTCTCGGGCTGAAGACTCCAAGGCACACCTTGATGCCTGTCACTGGCTGCAGGGTGGGGGGTTGGGGTGGAATGACGTGAGCATTACAGCCGGCAATCCAAAAGCACACCCCTGATGCCTGTCAGTCTGTAGAGGGTGGGAGGTTATGGTTAGAAACCCTAACCCACTAGTTAAGCGACTGCTTTAAAATCTCCCTAAGACTGTTTAAAATTGCCAAAAACCTGCTTTAAAAATAGCCCCCATAGACTTGTATGGGGCTCACCCCTGCGCTCTCCCTGGCCACATGTCATAATTTCTGAGAGCAGGGTGGTGAAATTGGGTGGAGCACCAGCACCAGGACGCTGGAAGGGATCAGCTGGCCAAGGCTTCAGTGCCAGTTATGATCTCTTCCAAAACAAAAGGCAATAACTTTAAAATTAAAATTGTTGCTCCTGTCCCGATAGAAATAGTATCATGCCTTTCCAGAACTCTGCACGTAAAGATCTTAACACCAATGTTTTATGAGTAGAGAACCTCTGAGGTGGAAAAAATGGTAAAATTCTTACATGCTTGCAGTTTCAGAGGTTGTTTGTAGTGCAGGTCTGGTATTTGTGACAGTCTGTCCCATATCCTTATGTTTAAAAATAGTAAAATCTTCCTGTATGTGAGTGCCAGCTTCATTTGTTGGACAGCTGCTAATTTGTGCTGTAAACTTAAAAAGGTTGTTACAGACATGTAAAAATAAATGTGACATGAGATCAGGCTCCACTACTGTAGTTCATGATTGGGGAGATGGGCACAGCCAAGCTCCACCAATCACATTTATAAGATGTTTCTGGGAGGAATTTGAAATGTCAAGAAAACCAGCTATTAAAATTATAAACAGTATAAATGCATACTGCAGTATAAGCTATAGCACTTGGTCAGCAGATGATAGGCAAAGCACCACTGATCTGTGCCAATAGATTCAGGCTCAGTTACCCAAGTGCACTATTTAAGCCGGGTATCAGGTCAGTAGCTAAAACAAGAAAATGAAAGAAACAGTACCTCATGGGGAAGGTTACCCCTTAGTCTACCTCCATCTGTTACCGAACAGCACCTTTGAAGAATTTCATTGAGGGTTTCACAGCAGATAAAACATAAACTTGACCCCCTCCTCTTAGTCCGAGAGTCAGGGAGTTGGTACAATCTCCCAGAAATCTTCTCCTGATTTCCCATGCTCTCTGTATTCTAATTTACTTCCATTAAGACCCTCCCCCTTTTAGCCATCTGCGGGAATATCACACATGATTATTAGCAGAATAGTAAACTTAAGCTTAAATTTCTCAGCACAGAGGAAGTTTTGGAGGTGGGGGCATCATTCAAAGTCCATCAAGAACCGTCTGTCACTGCAACCAGTCTGGGTACTTTCCCCACAGGTGACTGAAATGACTAACAAATGTATCTTCCTATTCTTTCTTACTCTAAAAATGTATTCTTTTTTATTTGCCTCCTTATTACATAATGGGTCATGAGATGTTTAAATTGGCTGCGTCGTACTGACAAACTGGCTCTTTAGCAGTGACTGGTACATACAGTATGTACAATGGAGAACCAGATAGCGGTAGCCTGTGATGGCAGTGAGTGGTGTCTGCTGCTAATGAAAACAGGGAGTCTGGTGATTGTTGACAGTTTGGCAGTCCCCTGATTGCTGATTCAGTGTGCCACCATCTACCTCCGATCAGCTTGCAGGCAGTGAGATGACCCTTACAATGGAACTGCTGCTTTGTGCATGTGTGATGTCAGAAATAAATAGTATGTGTAGGACTGTTTGACACCATTTAAGTGAGGTAAGGGTGTTATAGTAAGAATTGGATGGGAAGGAGCGAGATTCAGGGCAATTTCAGCAATGACTCTGTTGACAATCAACTGGGGTTAAATTTGATTTAAAAAAATTATGAGAAGTAAACATTATTATTACAGTGACATCCCCTTTTGTTTAACATGTCCTGTTCTTTTGAATCCCTAAATTAGTGTCAATGTGCAGTCAGTCTGTCTGCATTGATTTTAGTGTTTGGTGACAAGGCAGATGGTTGTTTGTTGGGGGCATGACGCATGTGAAGGTATTTTTGCCACAAGGGATGTGTGTTTAGGCTCCACAAAAGGAGTTCAGGATCCATGATGGGGGGGGGGGGTCTCACATCTAACCTCCACCAGTCACTGAGACAACATTTATAAGATGTTTCTGGCAAGAATTTGATACATCAACAAATCCAGCTATTAAAATTATAAAGAGTATAAATGCATACTTCAGTATAAGCTACAGCACTTGGTCAGCAGAAGACAGGCAAAGCACCATTGATCATTATTTTTTGCCTACTACTGTTTAATGCAAATATTTATTTTATTGATTTATTTATGTCTTTGCTCTATAGATATACACACACACACACACACACACACACACACACACACTCACACACACACACACACACACACACACATACACTCTACTCCATATCTCATAATTTTGTAATCAAGTTTAACCCCAGTTGATTGTCAACACAGTCATTGCCGAAATTGCCCTGACCCTCACCCCTTCCCTTCCCATTCTTACTATAACAGGGAAATATTAGGAAGCGCAGATAAGCTGAAACCAAAGTGACAAAGGTTGCATTCATGCTTTTTTTTATTAGTTGACTGCTATAGTGTGGCTATACTAACCTGTAATCATATTAGAGATACAGTCACAACTCTGAATAGAATGATGTACTCCATAAGGCAAAAGGAAAAATATCTTCATAATTATCTGTTATAGTTAACATTTTGGTTTTAACTCTTAATTTTTTTACACACATATGAAATATTTGTAAAAAAAAAAAACGGAAGGCAGTATCCTATGTTCTCTATGTAACCTGACAGAAAATATAAAACAGGTACCTGTCAACCACCTCTTATTTTCAGTGACCTACAGGACTTTTGCTCAGAAATGTTAGTCTGTGCTTCCCCAAAACTGTGTTCCTGTGACCAAACAGCCATGTTTGTACTTTCCGTAAAAAAGCCATTCATAAAAGGCACTGCCCTGATTTCCCTTAAAAAATCAGTGCTACACTGACCCCCATATTATAACACCTTGGTCAAAAGATATCAATTTTACACATCTACCCCTCATTTAAAGGGGACAGGAAAGCAGCTTCTTGGCTCTGAGACTGTTTATTGTGTTTTCCTTCTGAACAAAGATAATAGCTTGGCAGAAGACGCCAGGAGAAAGGACTGCTGTGTGACTGGACTTCTCTGCTGGGACTAAAGTAGAAGAATTTTTTTACTTGGACCTTGGACCTTTAATTTAGGGTAAAAAAAAACTAACATACAAAACAAAAAAAAAGTGTGTGTTTGTCTGGGTTAACTGAACTGAATGGGTATCTGAATAGTTATCTAGGTGTAAATCTCAGGTGATTGAAAGGACTTAGCTGCTGTGAGGTTTAAATCACTTGTAGAAAGATCTAGTAAGTAGGGGGAGTGTCTTAGCTAGAGGGAAGCTACATTTAAAGACTGCCTTAGAAAGATTCTGCTAATAGCTTGGCAGAAGACACCAGGAGAAAGGACTGCTGTGTGACTGGACTTCTCTGCTGGGACTATATTGCCCTCCTTCCCTCTCCTCCACCCCCCGCCCACCCAAAGCTAGTTCTATTTTTATAGGCACAGGATTTGACTGATAACAGAAGCTTCATGTTTGGGAGCAGAAAGTGAGTGATCACAGAACCACCAAAGACCCACCATCCTAGAAGGGCAAGAGTAGCTCTCCGGCCCCCTCTAGCTGCTGGAGGTCTGCCTCTGAGCAAGTAAGTGGTCTACTGAGAAATATAGGATATTCTTGTCTCAGAACAGGACAATCAGGAGCTTAAAGGGCACACAGGCAGAAAGTAAGGAGAGAGAGAGAGAGAGAAAAAAACAGAGGAAAGAGTAAGGATTGCAAACAGTTAAGGGCCAGAAATAAGACATGATTGAGTGGTGCAGTGCAGTGCAGTGGCTGTGGAGCAGCAGTCTTCCGTAGACGTTCTGGAGGATGCGGTGTTGTCCCATCTGCAGGCACTCTCTGGGCTGAGGGAGGAGAGCTGCTCATCTCCAGGCTGAGTTGGCCAGGATTTGTGGGACCTCCTTTCCATCCAGAGACCACCAGTGCCACTGCCGCTGCCTCAGAGGTTGTCAAGAAAGCGGAGAGGGTTGGACCACAGTGGGCTCAGGGAGGGTGAGGGTGGTGGAACAAAGGTGCATCCCTCCAGTGGTACCTCTCCACAATTCCTATGCCATTCTGGCAAAGTGTGGTTCCTCTATGGAGGCACCCACAGTGGAGACCTAGGAGGATGCTGGGAACCTCCACAAAGGAGACCCACAGGAGGGTGGCAGGGGACCCTGCAGGGAAGGAAACAACTCCTGGTGGGGGACTCCATTGTTAGGAAGGTAGAACTGGGGGAGGAAGGGGAGAGGGAGGTAAGGTGCCTGCCTGGTGCCTTGGCTTGGAGGGACTTCTGAATGCAGAGTTGAAGACCAACACTTGGTATGTTCAGTATCAACACAGTGCTCGGCAAGGAATTAAGGTTATAATGAATGAGCACAGCCTTCTGATTTTTCTTGTTTTTACATATTTTCAATGAGGGAAATTGATGATTTCATAAATAATTTGGCGACACAATGTATCACCATGACAACTGTGAACCACATTATGAGAACTTGGATACTAAAATACATACTAACTTACTAGACGCCAGCAGAGTAGGCCTATTAATCTATCAAGTCTGCTCGTGCTTCAGTTTTGTGATTGTGTACGGCAGCCCTCTATCTGTCTCCTTCCACTAATACTCTATCCCTCAGTCCTGCTCCTCCCAGGCAAACCAGCCTCTGCTTCACCCCTTTCCTGTACCTGTCTCACCCTCTCTTGAATCCCTCTACCATAGCTGCCTGTACCAGCTCCCTTGACAGCACATTCCACAGTTCCACCACTCTCTTTCTCTGTGAAGTATCTCCTCCTCCTCCTTTCCTCCATTATCCTACCACCCTCAATCTTCCAACTGTGTCCTCTAGTGATTCCACCCTCCTTCAGTTGAAGGATCCTATCTCGGCTTACCTTATTTACTCCACTGAGGTACTTGAAGACCTCAATCATGTCCCTCCTCTCCTCCAGCGAGAACAGGTTGAGCTCCCCTAGTTGTTCCTCATATGTCATATCCCCCAGGCTCCAGATCATTCTGGTTGTTCTCCTCTGAACCCTCTTCAGGAGTTGGATGTCCCTCTTTAGGTGCAACCTCCAGAACTGCACAGAGTACTCAAGATGTGGTCTAACCAGGCTGTTGTACAGTGGCAAAATCACCTCCCTGTTCCTTGAGGTAATCCCCCTAGCGATGCATCCCAGCATTCTATTTGCCCTAACTGAAGCCCTCCTGCACTGCTCTGAATTATTCATGTTAACATCCACCAAGACTCCTAGGTCTCTTTCCCCTGCCGTGGCCTGCAACTCATCCCCCCTCCAGGGTATACACATAGTTGGGGTTTTCCCACCCTAAGTGTAGCACCTTGCACAAGGAGGAGTTAAATTTAAATTTCCAGGTGCAGGACCAGCTATCCAGAGTATCCAGGTCCTCTTGCAGGGCCAATCTCCCTTCTCCCCCTCCACCACTGCCGCCAGCTTAGAGTAATCTGCAAAGAGACTCATTTCCCACCCAATACCTTCCCCTGATATCAGAAATGTAGGCGTTAAACAAGAGTGGCCCCAGGACTGATGGAACCCCACTTTTATTACCTCCCTAGGAGACAAGACCTCCCCTCCGACCACTACCCGCTGAGTGCAACCTGAAAGCCAATTTCTAATCCACCTAACCATCAATGGGCCTACCCTGATTCCCCCCATTTCTCCCTTAGGCCAATGTGAGGGGCTGAATCAAATGCCTTGCTGAAGTCCAGGAACAGTACATCCACTGGTCTCCCCCTGTCAAGTGCTGATGTCACCCACTCATAGAACTCTACAAGGTTTGTTTAACATGATCTTCCTGGCACAAACCCATGCTGCCAATCATCCAATTAGCTCATCTCCTCCAAGAAACCTCCCAGCCTTTCCTTAAGTATGCTCTCCATTACCTTCCCCACTGCCAACGTCAAACTGACAGGGTTATAATTTCCTCACTCTTCTCTCGATCCCCCTTTATAGATGGGCACAACATACTCTCTCTCTCTTTTTGGGTGGTGGGGAGGGGACACTTGTTTTTTTATTTTGCAGGCAGTCCAAATGTTTTGATGAGCAGTGTAGCGCAACATATCAGATCATGGTAAAAAGTACTGCATTGCAAGTGTGATTTGCAGAAACTGCTTAAACAGTTAAACCAGTTACAGTAAAGGTGGTCATGTAAGCATGTATACAGTCTTTTACAGTACCTTTGTGACCACAGTGAGGCTGCCACCACTTAAAGATACAGGATCGGGGAGCAGGTGGAGAAGTGCACTCCAGTCCTCCCCACCCCCATCAAACCAACCGACATAAGAAAAAAGTAACAGAAACAGCATACACACACACACAAACACCACAGCTCAAAACATACATAATACTTTACTTCAACACAAATAGAGGAGACCAGAGTTGTGCTGGAAGCTGGACTAATACCGGCTATGTAGCAATTAGTGAAAGGATTCATCAGAGGTAGAGCCAGTGGATGAGAATACCATTCCAATACCCTGTTTGTGCAAATTCATGGATACAAAGGCATGAGCATGAAATTCAAAAAGTAATTAATTCCATGGTGGCTAACAGGTGAGTCCACCAATGTGGCAAAGTATAGAAACATTAGAAAAATTGAACTGTCTGCAGCTGGACAGGAACGAATGTATAAAGAGTGGGGATGGTGTTCCAAATTTATTTTATTTTTATTTTAGTCTTTGGTAACCAGGTAAGCCCCACTAGGCACAAGTGCCTGTTTTCAGGGGCAACCTGAGAGCACTGGGTGTTTAAGTGACTTCCTCAGAGTCACACAGTATGCAAGTGGAGGTTGTGAGAATCAAACTCAGGTCTGGTCTGCTGATTGTACCAAGCTCATTCACACCTCATTCCTCTAACCTCTAGGCTATACTGCCAGCCCAAATGTGTATATACAACTTAACTCCTTTTTTAAAATGTTTTCAGAACTCCAAAGATAACTGAAAAATTGAATTTATATAAAACAGAGACATACTAAAGAAGATCCCATTATCTGTTTTGCCCTATCATATAATTATTCCCGTGTGATCTATTCTGTCTCTGCTACTCTTCCTTTCAAGTTCTAATTATGCCCAGGCACAAATAGATAAGCAGACTCCAGTATCTTGCAGTTCTGTTCATGATCCCTATAGGCGGTGTCCTCAGATACACTGGCTGAGCCTAGTGGGGTCAGTGTAATGCTAGCCAGACTGACTCATTGTGTGTATGTAATGCATCAGTAAAAAAAGCATTTGTCAATGCGGAATGTTTGCTTTCTGGTATTAGCATTGTAAGTGCAGGAGTTAGACAAATGCAGAATAGGAATGTCAGTGAAGTACTGAACTTCACATGAACCCCACCTACACCCTGCAGAGATGGACAGGCATTGGGGTATGCTTTTGGGTCATCGAGCATAATGCTCACGCCAATTCACCTCACCCTATCCTGCAGACACTGACAAGTGTTGAGGTATGCCTTGGGGTGTTCGGCTTTACAGTCACCCCATTCCATAAGGACATATGCAGAAATGGGTGCAGTATAGAAGAATGGGGTGAACTGTGGGGCCAAAGAGTCCAAGACACACCTCGATGCCTGTTACTGGCTACAGGATGAGGGTGGAATGGCATGAGCATTACAGCCAGAAATCCAAAGACACACTCCTGATGCCTGTCAGTCAGTACAGAGTGGGATGTTATGGTTAGAAACCATAATGCTCTGGGCATTTGTTGGTATTTGCACTACAAATCTTCAGCATGGCATTTTTGTGACCCCCACCTCATGAAACCATTTGGTACCTCTGCTCATGAACAGTGGCACTGTGATTATGTTAATCTGTCTCGAATGTTGATTTGCTACAGCGACCACGCCATTCTGCGCCAGATGAGTGAAAATACAGTTCAGGCAAGATGTGAAAATGGCAGCTGTCCTGTTCATAAGGAAGTGTGAAAAAATGCCAATGCTGAAAATCTGGAGTGAAAATATTAAAAATTCTCAAAGTTACGAGTGTGCATGGAAACTGTGCTATGCACGCTCGTAATACAGTCATTTTGTGAAATGTTCTCACCAAATTTTCAACATAGGCATTTTGGGACAGCTCATGAACAGTGTCACTGCTGATTTTTGTTAATCTGCCCGAACGCTGATTTCCAAGGCCATCACAAGCCTAATAGAAGTCATACAAGAAACCATATTTCAGGCAGGATGTGAAAATGACAGTTATACTGTTCATAAGGAGGTGTGTGAAAATGACAATGCTGAAAATCTGGAGTGAAAATATTAAAAATTCTCTGAGTTGCAAACGTGCGTAGAAACTGCGCAATGCGGGCTTGTAACACAGCGATTTCTCAGAATTTTTTCAACAGATTTGCAAGGTAGGCTTTTTGAGAGCCCACCTCATGAACAGTAACACTGTTGTTTCATTTCTCAGTCCCGAAAAGGTGTTTCTGAGACAGTGACCGCAAATGTTTTCAACTTAGGTGGAGATCTCATTATTTTTGCAAATTGTAGGCACCAGATTTTTTCAATATGGGATTTGGGACCCCACCTCATGAATTCAGTCACTGTCATGTTGTTATTCAGTCCTGAAAGGTGATTTAAGTCACTGCGTGGAATCATCTTTCAGACTGAATAACGCATACGACAGTGACTGAATTCATGCGGTGGGGTCCCAAGAACCCCATGTTGAAAATTTGGTGGCAAAAATTTGCAAAAATGGCCGAGATATCCACCTAAGTTGGAAAAAAATACATGTATGCCATTATACAGCTTATCGGTATTTCTTCAGTTTGTGGTCAGCTTTTAAAGAATGCAGCCATGTTCCCAGTCCACCGAAGATCCTTGTGACAAGGCTCCAGAGTAAGTATGGGGTGAGTGGGAGTGCGAGGATGTAAGGTGTGTGCAGAGTTAGGTGCAGAGTTAGGAAAGGGGCACCCGGACACAATGAGGGACAGTTTTCTACTTTTCAAGTAAAAATAAAATGATTAAACCATCACAGAAAGTTTTCTTTTTGCAGAAAGATTTGTGGTACACTGGGGTGGGCTCCCAGTGTACCACCTGCATATTTTTTGGGGAGACTGATAGTGGGATTAGGCCCCTCATTGGCAAAGAAAAGGATCTGTGTTGGGGGAGACATGATGCCAAGAGGGATTGGGCACTCCCCTCTGTAACAGGTTGCCCCTGTTATGAATATTTAGTCCTGAAATAAAAATGTGTAACCCTCCCATAAATCTTCTTTTCCTACTTTTCTCTCTTCTTTTTCTTCCTCTTTTCTTTACTAAATTTCATGTCAGGGTGGCCAACCTGGCATATCTCTACAAACTTTACTGTCCCTTTAAATAATCCTAAAACCCTTATGGTTGCACAATGAAAGTTTATCCTTTTTCCATAAGGAGCTCTGTGTTTGAGTAATGGTTGTGCTCCTAAGGTGCTCCCAGTTTGTTTATGTTATGCTTCAGCACAGGAAATAGGTGCCTTGGTGTCAAAAGTGAAGCACTACATGCTATTGTAACTGGTGCCCCTTTAAGAAGCACAGAAATGCTGTGCTGCAAGCCTGATGTCGGGCGAAGTAAATAAAAAGATAACCGCTTGTTGCGGTATTGATGAAACACTCTTGTGAGCTTAAAAAGAAAAGAATTATTAAAGAAAATATTAGTTGTTTAGACAGCTCAGAAAGTGAGTGACTGGGAGCTGTCAAAACCAAGGCCAAAATGAAATGTTTCAGCAGACGGCTGACATTTCAGTCATCTGGATTATAAAGCCAACAGCAGTAAACTGAGAAAAGACTGCTAACACAGTTTGTAGAGGCTTACTAGGTATAAAGCCTGCAACTTTGAATAAATAAATCCTTTTTCCTTTTTCTTTGTTAAAATAAATAACCTGCGTTTTAGTATCAGGTCTCCTGGGCTGGCAGAGTAAGGCAAATAGGGAGTGCACCCCTCATTTGTCATTCCACTGTCCAGACTGGGTATTCCTGTATATAAAACGTGAAAATGAACAAATAAATGTTTTTCTTTTGTTGTTACCTGAATTCTTGACATTATGGGGAGATTCCTGCTATAGGACTAAAAGCCCCTGAAGTGACTGCTTTTGTAATAATCAGGAGAGATGAGGTCACAACAAGTGGGAGGAGCTATGCTCGAAATGAGATAGAAACCTCCTAATTAAGGTTTAGATGATCTAAAACTGATATTTTAGGATATATTAACAGAAGGAATATAACATAAATACTTGTTTTTCCTATTGTACAAGAATGATCCAAGATAGCCTTAGATAGGACCACATAAAGGTCTATAAAACCTGCCACCAGGGGACTAAGAAAGGTGTGTGGGTCAGTATCTTCTGACCACCGAGGGAGAAGGAGCTAGTGTGAGAGCTTACACACTGTATTGTTGGGAATTAAGCATTGGATATTGAATATACAGAAGAAAAACAGGAGTCTCAAGAAGAAGTATTTCCTGATGTGTTGAAATGGTGTGATGGACTAACACCCAAAATTTTCTTTCTGTAAATACATATTTTTTTTGTTTTGTTTTTGCAAAGTTTTTGCAAATAAATTGATAAACACATTTATTGTGTTTTTTATGCACTAAATATTACCGTCTAGTGTCTGTCATTTATCCCACACCTTCTACACTGGTGTCTGAAGTGGGATAGACCTGGTATGTCGAGGCTGCCCAGGAGGCGCTACCAGGGGGGTATTGTTCTGTTATAGTTTGACAGATGATAGAAGGGGACCAGACAGACCTCAGTGCACATCACCTGACACGATCAGTAATTGAGAGAACTGGAATTAAATTGTTACCTGGATTAGGTACAGGAGCCAGACCCAAGATGAAGAAACCAGAAAATGAGGATATTGAAGAGGGAGAAGATGCACAGAAGCCAAAAGAGAGACAGATGACCCCAGACCCGGATAATCCTAGTGAGTTACTGAAGTGGCACTGTATGAGGCAGATTGAAATGGAGAGACAACAAGCAGAGGACAGATGACAGAGGGATGAGGATCGATGCATCCAGGCAGAAGAAAGAAGATGGCAGGACATAAAATGTAATAATACCCTAAAAGCCATACAGGACATGAATCAAGGTCAGGTGGATAGAACTGGGCCCAGAGACATAAAGCTAACTAAATTGTCAGACAGTGATGACATTGAGGCATACCTTACTACCTTCGACAGGAAAGCCCAAACATGTGTATGGCCTCGGGATCAGTGGGTAATAAGATTGGTACCCTACTTATCCGGTAGAGCCCTGTTAGTATATAGCCAACTGAGTGGGGCTGAAGCTAATGACTATGACAGAGTAAAAGAAGAGATCTTAAGATGGTATAATATCAGTACAGAGACCTATCATCAGCATTTTCGCTTTCATAAAATGGACCACTATGACACCCCAAGGAAACATATGCTTGTCTCAGAGATTTTTGTGGTAAATGGCTACAACCGACGACTAAGACTATCGATCAGATTATGGAGTTAATAATCATTGAACAGTTCATTCAGGTTTTACCACTGGATGTACAGTTATGGGTTAAGGATCACAAGCCAGAGACAGTGGAGGAAACCATTAAGCTGGCAGAGGATTACTTGGCAGCTCGTCCCACCAGACCGAGGGGACAACAAGGTAACCCAGGACCATCTATAGCTCCTGTAAGAACTTTCTTCCCAATAATCAAAGACAATCAACATATAGCAGATGAGATAGAGGGAGCAGGGTCCCATATGCAGACATTATTTGCCATGGATGTCTCAGGAAAGGACACGTAGTCAGAAGCTGCCTAATGAAAGAAATGATACAGCACATTTGGCCCTAGCGAACTTTGGATATGTTACTTCTGTGGGAGTGGGAGACCAACAAACTTTGGGATTGTTAGATTCCAGAAGTAGACAAACCCTGATGAGAGCTGATCTGGCCCCTGAAATAAACTTAAGCCAGAATGATACAACTGTTGGCTGTATACATGGGGATGTCCATCAGTACCACACTGCAAAGTTGGATTTCACTGTTAACAACCAAATCCACACCTTGTTAGTTGGATTAGTACCCCGTCTACCTGTACCTGTTATAATTGGCCAGGATTTCCCTTGTTTTGATGCCTTAATGAAGACTCATCAATCATTGGTGGAACCTGTTCATGTAGTTACCAGGGCACAGGCAAAAGTACAGATGGAACCTGTCTTTCCTTTTAAAGAAGATTATTTTGAAGGACAAGGAAAGGCAAGAAAATCCAAGTGAGTCAAAAGGAAGGAAAAGAATGCTTGTCAGGATTCACATCCAGAAAAGAATGTGAAATTAGCACCAGGGTTGTTAAAAGGTGACATCAGACTGGAACAGTTGGCAGATGAGACTTTAAGACCTCTGTTCGCACAAATAAATCAAGAAGAAAACAATGGACATTCTCATTTTATATTGAAGCATAATATACTGTATAGAGTAACTGTTGACCTGTTACAAACTGTGAGACAGAACAGTTACTGGTACCTAAACAGTATAATATGATTGGCCCATGATATACCTATGGCTAGCCATGAGGGGAGGGATAGAATTTTACAACAGATACTATCCAGGTTTTGTTGACCTGGGATTCATCAAGAGGTAGCAGCATATTGTAGAGCTTGTGCAAAATGCCAACTGGTGGCTCAAGGAGGGAAGAAAGATCAAGCACCCCTGCAACCCATCCCTTATGTAACAACTCCTTTTGAGAGAGTAGCCATGGATGTGGTGGGTCCCCTAACCAAGAGTTCTAAAGGGAAATCAATTCATACTGGTTGTGTGGGACTACACCACCCAGTACCCTGAAGCCATACCAATGAGAACAGTTACTGCTCCTAGAATAGCCAAAGAATTAGCTAACATCTTCAGTCGAATGGGAATACCACAAGTGATTCTAACTGACAGAGGCAGTAATTTTACCTCTGTGATGCTGCAAGAATTGTACCATCTGTTGGGTGTCTCTGCAGCACGTACCTCCCCGTATCACCCTCAGACTGATGAGTTAGTAGAAAGATTCAATAAAACACTTAAGAAGATGTTGCAAAAGTATGTACAAGAGGAAGGTTGAGACTGGGATATATTTCTCCCTTACCTCCTGTTTGCCTACAGGGAAGTACCCCAAGCAACAACTGTTTTTTCCCCCTTTTCCTTACTATATGGTCGCAACCCTAGAGGACCATTAGACGTAATTAAAGAACACTGGGAGAAAGGCAAAGGTGTGGGATTTACAAACTTTGTGAATTACATGACTGACGTACGGGGAAAGGCTTGTGAAATATGTAGCTATGACTCATATGAATGTTGACCAGAAACAGCAGGGTCAAAAAGAAATGTATGATAAAGGATTGAAATACAAACATTTTGGACCTGGGGAAAAAGTGTTACTGTTGTTGCCTAGTACAGAAAATAAGCTACTAATGAGACAGCAAAGGCCTTATGTGGTACTTCAACAGACTGGAATTGTGAATTATGAGATTGAAATGCCTGGATGGAGACCAGTAAAATGGGTATACCATGCCAATCTGTTAAGGAAATGGATAGATAAGCCAAACCCGACCCTCTATATCCAACCTGAACAAAGTCTATCAGAGATAGAGGTGTCTTATGATAGATTAGAGACACAACAAGCGGAGAATGAAATTCAGATTAATCTGGAATTAAAGCCTGATCAAAGACAAGAGGTTGATCAACTCTTGGAGTTTTTTAAAGAAACATTTACTAAAACACCAGGGAAGGCATTAGGGGTGGTGCATGAGATTAAACTGACACAAAGTAAACCAATTCACAAGAGGGCCTATTGGTTACCAGAGAAAATCTGAAAAGAGGTAGTCGATTAGGTAAGGAAACTGGAACAAGCAAAGGTGATTGTTCCTTCACACAGCCCTTGGTTCTCACTTTTAGTAGTGGTAAATAAAAAATAGAGTGGTAATCGATTATATTTGGATTTTTCAGAAAATCAATGCAATTTTCTAGTTTGATGGCTACCCCATGCCAAGAATTGATGATCTGCTAGATCAGATAGGCTCTGCATGATATATCAGCACCCTAGATTTGACAAAAGGGTACTGGCAGATATCCTTAGCAACACAGGTGCAAGAGTTAACAGCTTTCAGTACCCCTATTGCTTTATACCAATTTATGACCATGCCATTCGGTTTACGCTGGGCTCTGGCTACTTTCAGAGATACATGGACTGTATTCTATATAATAATGATACGAGGTGCAGGTTATGTGCTGATAAGAGCATGCTCGGGTGTACTTAAGGCATGAGGCGCTTGTGCCGAGTTCCTTATACCCCTGGGCGTGCTCTTATCAGCACATAACCCACACCTCGGAGTGTGTTATTGTACTTATAAAATGGGCTGCTAAGTATTTCATGGTAAAATAATAAAAAAAAAAAATTAGAGGACTGAAGAGTATAAAAAAACCTTTTAAGATTTGAAATAGTAGAAAAATAGTTCCATTCATTATATAAGTTTCAATAGTGTTTCATTGGCAGGATGGGATTGTAAGTTGTGACCCTTCCCCCAAGTTCTTTTTAGTTGTTTGATTTATTTTATTGTGTTTTTTTTTTGCTTCACAGCTTTGTTTTCTGAGGCAGATCATCGAGTGAAGCGAGGGTACGGGGTGAGGGACCCCCCCCCCAACAGTCGCTCGCTAGGTCACTGCGTTTTGCTGATTTATTACTTTATTAATTCTGATGTGTGTCATTTTTTTAAGTGTGCTGATGGTTATGGAGTTATGGTTACTGTTTGAACATATTCGTTTGCTGGCCATATTTATCACGTGACCCGATCACTGAAGGATCACTTCCAGTTTTCTGTTAATGCGGTTAGACATCGCGGTCGCATAAAAAACTTTTTCTGTGAGGAAGGACGGATGAATATTATACTTTTTATGCATAGGTTCAGAGCCGGAAGGAATGACATGTGTTTCTCTTTTGTATTGAAGTGGCGAATTCAGTGAGAAATCAACAGTCAGTTTCAGTTTCTTCGGCTGGGAAAGAAGAAAGAAAAGGTCAGAGTAACTTTTGAAATAAAAAAAATAATATCCGGGATTGTGTTGGGTGAGGGATAGTGCAACACAAGGGGGTGGTTTGCAGGTTGGGGGGGAACTGTGCATTGTGCTTGCACGTCTGGTTAACTCGGCAGCGAGCTGCAGGTCATTTTTTCACACACGATGGTGTTGGGGACAGTGATATTTTTCTGTGGTGTGGTCAGCTTCACAGAATTAGTGCCAGTTGGCACAATACATGCTGATAAGGACATGGCTAAAACTAGGTTTTAGCCAATCAGCATTCTGGATTTTTGATGCCCATTTTATAAGACCCCATAATCAATACAGCGCTGCCTATTGGGATGACGTGGTCATCTATAATCTGGACTGGAATACCCACTTAATTCATCTTAGCGCTATCATTCAAAGCATCAAGGATGAAGGACTTACAATAAATCCATCCAAATGTGCTATTGCAAAAACAGAGACTCGATATTTGGGGTTTATCATTGGCCAGGGAACTGTAAAGCCAGAAATAGACAAAGTGAAGGCTGTTACCAATAGTCCAATACCCACTACCAAATGCCATGTTAGATCTTTGTTAGGGCTAGCAAGTTATTATCACAGGTTCATTCCTGGCTTTTCCACCATTGCAACACCACTTACAGAACTGACTAAAAACAGGTATCCAAATAAAGCAAAGTGGACTGCTGATTGTGAAACAGCTTTTCGGAAGATAAAAGCAGCTTTATGTTCTGTGCCAGTACTCCTAAGTCCAGACTTTAGAAAACAATTCAAGGTTCAAACTGATGCCTCTGCCATGGGCATTGGGGCAGTGTTAACCCAGCATTATCACAAAGGTGAGCACCCAATTCTATTCATTAGTAGGAAATTGAGCGAGAAAGAAAGTATTCCACAGTAGAGGAGCGACTGACCATAAAATGGGCTATAGAGGCTCTCAAATATTATTTATGGGGGCATGAATTCACTGTTGTAACTGACCACAACCTGCTATGTTGGCGACACCTCATGAAGGATGAGAATATGCGCATCTTGCGCTGGTACCTGTCCCTTCAGCCCTATCAATTTTCGGTAAAACATAGAACTGGGTCTCAGCATCAAAATGTCAATTTTTTATCCCGGTATGAAGCTGAACATGTTATGACTGAAAAATGTGATGTGACTTGTAATAATGAATGATGTGTTTTAAAAAAAGACACATACCTCAGGGAAAAGAACAGCAGGATCAGTTTATTGAATGTATAAATGTTAGTTATATGTTAAAAGCTGTTTTGCTTATTAAGGGTCCCTGAGGGGAACTTCTGGTGAGGGTGGGCAGAAGTTCCAACCCTTCTAAGGGTGAGGGTTTTAGACAGGATCATACTGTGTTGCCTTCTTAAATGGGGAGGAGTGTAACAGGGTGCCCCTGTTATGAATATTTAGTCCTGAAGTAAAAATGTGTAATCCTCCCATAAATCTTCTTTTCCTACTTTTCTCTCATCTTTTTCTTCCTCCTTTCTTTACTAAATTTCATGTCAGGGTGGCCAATCTGGCATATCTCTACAAACTTTACTGTCCCTTTAAATAATCCTAAAACCCTTATGGTTGCGCAGTGAAAGTTTATCCTTTTTCCATAAGGAGCTCTGTGTTTGAGTAATGGTTGTGCTCCTGAGGTGCTCCCAGTTTGTTTATGTTACGTTTCAGCACTGGAAATAGGTGCCTTGGTGTCAAAAGTGAAACGCTATGTGCTATTGTAACTGGTGCCCCTTTAAGAAGCACAGAAATGCTATGCTGCAAGCCCAACGTCGGGCAAAGTAAATAAAAAGAAAATCGCTTGTTGCAGTACTGATGAAAAGCACTTGTAAGCTAAAATAGAAAAGGATTATTTAAAACAATATTAGTTGTTTAGACAGCCCAGAAAGGGAATGACTGGGAGCTATCAAAACCAAGGCCAAAATGAAATGTTTTAGCCGACGGCTGACATTTCAGCCATCGGGATTATAAAGCCAACAGCAGTAAAATTAGGAAAAACTGCTAAAACAGTTTGCAGAGGCTTACTAGGTATAAAGCCTGCAACTTTGAATAAATAAATCTTTTTTCCTTTTTCTTTGTTAAAATAAATAACCTGTGCTTTAGTATCAGGTCTCCTGGGCTGGCAGGGGAAGGCAAATAGAGAGCGCGCCCCACATTTGTCCTCCAGGCTGGGTATTCCTGTATATAAAACATGTGAAAATGAACAAATAAATGTTTTTCTTTTGTTGTTACCTAAATTCTTGTCGATATGGGGAGATTCCTACTATAGGACTGAAAACCCCTGAAGTGACTGCTTTTGTAATAATCAGGAGAGATGAGGTCACAACAAGTGGTAGGAGCTATGCTCCTAATGAGGTAGAAACCCCCTAATTATGGTTTAGATTATCTGAAACTGATATTTTAGGATATATTCACAGAAGGACTATAACATAAATTCTTGTGTTTCCAATTGTACAAGAATGATCCAAGATAGCCTTAGATAGGACCACATAAAGGTCTATTTTATGTTAAGTGGGATATCCCCTGATTGTGATGTCACCCTTAAGATTGCTATAAAACCTGCCACTAGGGGACTAAGAAGGGTGTGTGGGTCAGTATCTTCTGACCACCGAGGGAGAAGGAGCTAGTGTGTTGGTAATTAAGTATTGGATATTGATAATACAGAAAAAAGACAGGAGTCTCAAGAAGAAGTATTTCCTGATGTGTTGAAATGGTGTGATGGACTAACACCCGCAATTTTCATTCTGTAAATATATATATTTTTTTGTTTTGTTTTGTTTTTGCAAAGTTTTTGCAAATAAATTGATAAACACATTTATTGTGTTTTTTATGCACTAAATATTACCATCTGGTGTCTGTCATTTATCCCGCACCTTCGACACCCTCGGCAAACAAAATGGATGGGGGACATTATGCCAATGGGGAGTGGGCTCCCCGTCTGCAAATGAGCTGGGGAAGGGGCATGCCGACAGGGGGATTGGGCACCCTCATTGGCTTTCATGGGGACTCTGATGCGGATGGCGACAGCCGCCACCATGTTACTTGAAATGTTAAACTAGGCAAGGCACCGCCCTACAATAACAGGTCGCTCCCTCACTGCAGTGGCGAATCCATTTCAAGTTGGTGGCATTCCTTGCTGAACTAGTATCAGCAGCAGCATGCCACCGCATTGGGGAAAGAGGGCCAAGCCTCAAAATGCAGTGGGGGCATTGGCCACAACAGTGCCGCACCTCCAAAACCCTGCTCCTCTCCTAAGCTGTCTCATAATGTTTCTTGTACATGCAAGCAAGCAAACATAAAAAACACATGTTATGTTATGGTCACATTTTGCAGAGACTTTTGATATAGCTGATAATTTAATTCTGGTTCCTTTTTCTTTTAATAGTGAAAAACAGACAGCCCACCATATTGGTGTTACCACACACAAATAGTGTTTGTTTACAGTCTTTGATCAACTCCCACTGCAACTTTCCAGAACTTGGGAACACTCCCACAACCTTTCCCAAACTTGGGAACAGACAGACCACCATATTGGTGTTACCACAAAAAATAATGTTTGTTTACAGTCTTTATCAATTCCCACTGCAACTTTCCTGAACTTGGGAACACTTCCACAAGCTTTCCTGAACTTTGGAACACTCTCAACACAGCCTAGCCACTCATGATGCAGTGAGAAGAGAGGGATTTATTGCATCATGAGTGGCTGCACTGTTTCAGGGTGTTCCTAATGTTCAGGAAGTATGCAATGAAAGTAGATAAAGGATTTGAAACTAAACAAGGATGGGTATAATTGCAGCATTAGCATGCATTTCAGTTCAGCTAAGAATGACCAACCAACCAACTACTTCAATGAATTTTAGAGCAGGTATGCAGTCACAAACTGTGGATTTTCAAAGAGAAATAACGTGATGCAAAAAGGAGTGGCAGTGGCCCTTTAACTAGCAATCATGAATGATCCACTGTGTCAAAAGTTTTTGTTAGAGCCACAAATACCACCCCCATGCATTATTAGAAATGGACTTCTCTTGACTTGCCACAATACTTGGTATTCCATACATACCAGTAGTTGCAAGGGACTGTCACTAAGTGACCAAAATGACAACATAACAGCAGTCCCCTGTCTTTTACTCTGTTGAGTTATGAAGTATTTACAATAGAGCCAAGCACCTTGACCTGCAGGGTCATTAACTCCATTATGATTGTGTATGGAAAGGGGCAGGGTTCATTATGCAAATGGCCTGCAGGGCCATGTGCTAAGCAAGGTAACCATCATGCAGGGTAGTAACAGAACTCTGTGGCATCCCTTGCCTGCAGAACTATTACAGTCAGGTGGTAGGGAAGGTCACAATTCACAATTCTGTATCTACCACAGGAGGAGCCAGCAAGGAACCATGATCATTAAGGAACCAGTGAACAGGACAGTGGTGGTGGTGACTGAGGCTAGGGAAGGGGTATTCTTCTGGAGGCCAGGGATCATCTGTAGTTTGAAAGGTGAGTGGGGAAAAACAGACCACCAGGAATCTCTAGGGGCAAAAAGGAAACTTTGAGAATGTCATGCAAAAGTGGGCCTACAAGCAAGGGTTTGCCATTTGTGTGGAATGCTACTGTAGTAGCATCATTTGCCTAGGATGCAGGGCATGATATGTATATCACCATGCAACTGGCACTATGCCATGCTCAGTCTCATCTAGCTGTCACTAGCCAGCATGCTAATGGATACAAACCCCAGTTACACCCACTTCCATCTGGATGAGCGATTTGAATTGTGTCTTAGTAGCCCAGAAGCCTCCTCCCCTCACAACCAAGTCCAGTCTTTGTGCATGGCAGCTTTCAGTGGTGGCAAGCAGATTGCCTCTGCACCCAAACTTGAAGCACCAGTGTCTGCAACTGTGTATTAGGACAAAAGACTATTTAGTTATGTGAGGACCTTAGAAAAACTTTTAAGTTCTTAATCCAATACATTCTTCAATCTGAAGTCAAATAGCTAGATACGGTTTGTTTCAAACCATAAAATGGGAGACTGTTGAAGTCAATGGGGTTTAATTCTGTGTCTTTATAGATAAACATGATTTGTAGAACTACTGTATTACCTCAAGTTCTGTTTAGAATAAACTATTATTATATTGTATCTAATTTAGTCACTTAATGACCCAGCAATACGAAATAAAAACATATGTAGTGTCTTCTCAAATAAGATGAACATTTCTGAAAGGTTATGTTTAAACCAAATCAAGGTACAGTATGCCTACAAAAATTACGGCAGTAGAAAGGTGTTGAAGGATAAAGAGGAGTGAGAAAGAGAAAACACATGAAAACTAGTCCATAATGTAAATAAGAGTAAAATATATGAATGGCAATCAAATTACCTTTATACATGCATTAGCATTTCATTGTACTGTCAGTTACTGCCTGCAAACTGCAGTATATTATTTTATATAGTGTGACATATGCAACAATACATAGCTAGACAACATCTCTACAAGTAAAGCCACTGTTTTATTCTTTTTTATTTTCTTCAGTATTTATGCCTACCATTTACAAAAGCTTCCACAGTGATAAGCCACAAAACTAAACTAAAAGATTTGCTGCTGAACCTTGTGAACTTTATCCAGAAACATAATACCAAGATGACAGACAAATTATATGCTGTTTACTGCAGTCTCTCCACCTATCTTCCTACATACAGTTCTGTATATTGTACTGCATTGCTTAATAGTAGTTATTTGGTTCTAACAAAATCACATTTAATTTTTAGGGATGGGGAACGTTTGTAGCACAGACTTAAAATGTTTAGAAAAGCACATTTCTTCATAAGAACTGGTAAGCAAATGAACTTGTACTAATGCCAGAATTTAAAAGGGATAAAAATGCCCCAGTTTCTTAGTACCTACAACTAGAAGTGTCCAGATTTACAGTCAACCCTGAGTGTCCAACAAGGATTGATGGGGGAGACATTTGCTGCCTGCAAAAATAAGTGTGCCAGAGAGGGATTTTATAATTGGCATAATTCAAACCAATCTGTTTGATCAAAAGTAGCATGGTTAATAAATGAAAAAAAAAAAAGGAAAAGTAATTTACTTTCTAATCACTTTTAAAATTAGAATCCATGTTGTTAATTAAACCATTCATAGAATGGCTATGAAATCAGTAACATAAAAGTTAATGACAGCGATAATAAAATATGCTGTTTACACTGCGGTTGTCATCTATATGTTAAAGATGCTGAAGCATCATTGTAACATTTAATACATGGGATAAGTGTACACTATGTGGAAGATCTCAGGATAAAAAGAGGAATGTAGCTAAAACAGAATTGCTGATCTATGGTGCAGAAAATGAAACATTGTTTAAACAAACGATGAGACGGAAAGGGAATTATCAAGTCAGAAATATGTATTTGGGAATTCATATAAACTAACCAAAAGCCCCGATTACATACTGGAGGAACCATAATAGAGTTAGCAGGGTTTCCAGTTCAAATTATTATTCATTCTACAGATTTATTACCTAGGATAGCCTTTCTGAAATGCAAAGTAAGTTTACTCACCTGGTAAAGGTGACTGTAGAAACATTCCGCTAGGGTATTCTCATATTCCTTACAGACTAGGTTATTCTCAACTGATAGGCCAGTGATGTATGTGTGACCTTTGAGCTCAGATATCCTACAGTACTTCCTGTGGCTGGTCCGATGGTGAAACAGTAGCGCTATAGTTTGCAATGCCAGTGACCTGGATTTGGGAATGAGCCCAGCTCGCTGGAGGGCCAGCCAGGGGAGATGAGATGAGAAACCCAGTGGATGCTCTCCACCTCGGGGGGGGGGGCAGCTGGCAGTCTCCACTGTGCTACTGTCACCAGGCTGACCACAGGTAGCAATGCAAGCAAAACTGTGAACTAGGGATGGACATTGATAAGCTCCAACATGCACAAGCACACATGAGCATACATGCAAGCACAGCAGAGAGCCCTTTCTAAAGTCCATTCAGGGGAGAGAAAGAGGAAAGAGGAAAAAGGAGCAGCAGCTATTAGCAGCAGTACATCCACCTTTCCTTGCAGGCCCTACACCTCTGACTATGGTACTCTTCCAGGGGCCTCCTGACAACCCCATCCTTTGGTGGTGGGGAAGACAGGAGTGTAAGAGGTTGAAGATAAATTCTGGAGAAGACGGGTGATGGGGAGGGATGAGTGGGAAGAACTGATGGGGTCCAGCTGGAAAGGAATAGAAAGCATATTAAATAATAAAAAAAGATACCTTACCTCTTATAGCTGACAACAGTCCTGAGGAACTCAGTTGAGACTTCCCAAACTGTAACACAATAAAATACACCCGCCACAGTGGTGTCAGCCAAGAGCAATAAGTACATTGCAGTATTACTGCAAACTGCTGCAGCATGTTGCCGGGAACAGTGTAATTTAATACCAATTAAGCCTTTTTGTCATGCAGTATTTTGTGACATATCATTAATACAATTAACTGCATTGCATCCTGGTTGACTGTGCTGTATGCCTGGAATAACAGCAAATTACCCTGAGTGATGAAAATGGATAACACTGAGACAAGTAATCCATTTAAAGAACAAGTGATGTATATAAGGTTTTATTGCCTAGTGTATACAATCTGTCTCCAGCTTGTACATCATGCTGGTAAAGATATTAAAGAGGCACTGTGATCTTGCTTCTGTCCTGCAGTCTGGGTTGACGTGAGAGTGCTTTAAAGGAATGTTTCTTCAATCACCTTTACTAGGTGAGTAAATTTACTTTGTAGATCACATTCATCTGCAGCACTCCCATATTCCTTACAGCTAGGTAATATTTAAGCAGTAGACAACATTAGGGTGGGGAGGGTGGAGCAAGGTACACCGCATATCCAGCGAGAATAGAGGATAGTGTCTATCTGCAAAAATTGGCTTTTTTAGTGTCCAAAACATCCAGTCTATTATGCTTTGTGAAGATATGTGTAATCCCCCCCACACACACACAGACCCTGCTGCTTTACTCAGTTTGCACCCCTGGCACCCATACTGGGCACACACTCAAACATTTAGAAATGGTACCACCCCTAGCTTTGGGAATGTATACCAGGCTCATTCTTCTAGAGATCAAGGGGTGGAGTGTAAAAAAACAATAACCATTGGTATTTACAAACCAGGTCCTGGGGAGAGATTTTTTGCTAGTCATGTACTAAACCTATCTTCTGAGGGTAACAGTAAATCCACACATGAAGCAATAAAGTAACTGTCCAGACCATAGTTGGGGTTCGAGAGTGGGACTTTATTCAAAAGATGTTTTTCAAAACAGGAGTGAACCCCCAAGGTTTACACATTATGGCACTAGGAACTTGCAGAACAACAAAATTGAACCGTACACAGAGAAACTCTTTGTATTCCCACCGCAGTAGGACCTAGGACACTTTCACTTGGAATTCCCACATGTCGTAGGACATAGAACAACTTGGACTGTATTCCCACATGTCGTAGGACATAGAACATTGCTTCCAGTGGCATATTGGCCACAACTGAAAACACATTTTCCTAACATTAGCACCATTCTTCAAAACCAGAGAAGAAACTGTAACCCACTCCATGGGGTAAAATTTTCTTCAGGCATTTGGCCATTTGTCTAAAGTAACCAGGTGCCCTTACTGAATCTATTAGTCCTGAACTGGTTACTCCAGATGGTGTTCTGCCCACCCTTTGCTCCCAAATCCATACTCAGCCATTCTTTCAGAGTTACACCTTAAACATTTGGAAACCTTTTGAATTGCTTTTGAATGAACTGGCATTCTGAATTCAAATTCACCACCTCAGTAGTGTAAAGGTAAAAAAGTCCTGAACAGTGTTGTATAGTCATACCTCTGGATGTCACACACCTCAGCCAACTTTACTTCAAAGACAGTCTTGCATGTCTGTACTTGCAGGAAAAGAAATTGTGCCTTCCCTCTGGGCATGGAACACAACAGAACAGGTACTTGCTTTCCATAGCACAAGTCATTATCCACTCACTGTTAGATATTTCAGGTAGCTTCAAACATCCTGGATCAAACAGAGGAGTGCCCTTTGGATCCATCCACTAGCAGTACTTTTCACCCCTCCAGGGATAAAAATCAAGAAATCCTGCTATATAAAAGGTCTTCACCACTTCTCTTGGCAAACTGGAGAATACCAGAACTAGGGTGACAAACTCAGGGCTCTCAATTCAGAGCCCAGTGGAAGCAGCTCTCACTCCATCAACTTCAAACTGCAACTCACACTGACTCCCATCTCAGCATTCTATCTACCCACTCTACAGCTGGCACAAGGCTTATGCTGCTACAAGACTTCCAAATGAGCTCACCACTTCCATCTCAGCTGAAGCCAAGTTAATAGAAGAGTGAGCAGGTGAAAACCCATTTGACTAGTTAATCACCAGCTGCCTCTCCCTGCCTAGCCCTGATCCTGTGGGTAGCCTGTGATGTGGGCAACTGAATGTCTGTGACTGGTCATAAGGGCAACTGCACAATGGTGCTGACAATGTGGGCAACCTTGGGATTTCTCCTCTTTCCCCGAGTTGTGCCCCCTGGAGTAGGAATCCTAATTTAGGGTGTGTGTGTGTGTGGGGGGGCAAATCCCCCCCTATTAAACAACATACTGTTTTTCAGTCACCCTTGTGGTTGTATGCCCTTATGACCAGACACTGACATTCAGTCACCCTTGTCACATAGAACCATACTGAGGGGATTGTAGTAACCCCAGGGGACTGTGTGGTTACACTCACCACATACCAGATGAATGACTGTCCACAGTCATATCTCCATCTGGCACTAGGCCATCTTTCCCTCCATGTTACCTACAGGGAGGTTGCACAAGTCCTCCCCTGCCATGTGCTAGGCACAGGCAGGTAACACTAAAGGAACAGAGGGCCGACTGATGAAACTTCAGCCCCTATCCTACAATCTATCTATGGATTCTCAGTGTCTCCAAGAAAACTGCTTGAAGCATGCCTTAATAGACCAGTACTGAGAGTTCCTACTGCAGATCAGGACCCCCAGTCTGTCTATCCCACTAGTCCTATAGGGAAGACTATCTGACTATGCTACATACTGGAGAAAACCTATCCCCCAAACTTCCCAGGGTACCTGCGAACAACAAAAAGGAAAACATACACTATACTGCATTACATTTCCCAAAAAAATCACACGTGTCTAGAAAAATGTGTTAATGCCCTGCTAACCATAAACATTTCTAAAAATACCAAGAAAACGAGAACTCGTATGAGTTCCAACATCTTCTGTTCTTCTTTTTTTCCTCAGGAACACCTGCAAGTGAAGAAAAACATAAAACACATTCTGCATTCCACACAGTGCCTAAACCTCCACCCAACACTGAAGAACCGCCCCAAATTTTTTTTTATAAAGGTATGAAAGTTAAAAAATGGAAAGAAACATTCATACCACACATTTTGGGGATGGAATTCTTACAATGTTCGGACCTAGGGACTAATGTCACTGGTGCCCATAGGCATTGTCCATTAAAGAGTCTCTCCTAGGCTGAAGCCTGCTGAAGAACAGTTCTTGGACAGGACATGGACTGTATAGCACTGCAATCCAGGAGGAGAGTCTTTGATGAAAACATTGAAGTTCCTTGAATAGTCTTCAAATGTAGGATGTGTTGTGCAAAGTCAGTAAATGTAAATAAAAAGGGATTGTCTTACCAGCTCCTTGAAGAACGAAAAAAGGATTGTCTTACTCTGTGAGCTGAGGATCTTCTTCCTTCAGACCAGGTGGAATCTTTGGATACTGCTGGGTTGATGTCCTGGAAGGCCAGATGATGGAACAGGAAAACTGCTGGGGTGATGTCCTGGAAGGTCAGACGATAGAACAGGAAAACTGCTGGGCTGATGTCCTGGAAGGCCAGACGATGGAACAGGAAAACTGCTGGGTTGACGAATCTGGACACACCTTAAGAAATCCTGGGAATACCAGAAGAGCTGCCTCTTCCTCCATAGATACTGCTGCTTCAGATGACAGGCATTTGGCCTGCCACTGCTCACTTCCTTAATGCATGCTGGGCATATTCTCAGGGAGTGGCATCATTAAGGGTAGTACCACTCAGGGTGTGGGGCGAGGACTATGACACTGTCTGGGTGTGCCAGGTTAATGTTGTGAAATATCTCTTGCTCAGCCCCACCACAATTAGCACAGTGTCAGTGAACAGAGCCCAGCCCAGTCTCTAGAATTTAAGGTGATCATTTCTGATTTTGTCCCTTACAAATTCTGATGCATTTGGATGCTTATTCTTCCTTGCCTCCTTCATAAGCCAGGATTCCCTGTTTTGTTCAATCATAGGACTTCCCATTAATGGCATCAGCCCTCCTATGAATCAGTCTCTCCTCTTTACTACTCTTTACTAGTCTGCGGTCCATGGCCTGGCTTGGGAGTGGCCAGTCCTGGTTGAGCCATTATTTTAAGAAAGGCGCAGTATAAATAAAGAATGATTGATGATTGATTGATTGATTGATCTTCAACTGTCACTGGCTCCTCAGAGGCAAGAGCTTGGGGCGACTCACGGTAACCCTCAACATGAAGATACTCTTCTTCATTCTCCTCTTCCTCATCACTCATGTTCTCTGCACAAGAGTGAGCAAACATCCTCACTTCTGAGACTTCCATTCCTCCCTCGGTGCAGAGGTGGACACCTCACAATTCAATGTCTCTTGTACTTCACCCTCCCCCACTAGGCTAGGATTCTAACCTTCTCTTCATGGATCAACTGATCCCTCTGTTGCATTGTCCATCCTGGACACAAGCGTAGAAATATCTCTCTGTTCCTGCCCTTGCAGTGGATCAACATCAATTTTACTTGCTCTTTCTCTAACACTTCAGTAGAACCTTCCCCAACAGATGTCTGGTACTGCATGCTGCTACTGGCAGGGCCCCCTGCCAGGGTCCCTGTGGGAGACAACCAAATTCTTGTTGCTTTCTCTGGAGCTGTGCCCCTGCTCATTCCAAATTTTGCAAGGCAGTCCGAGCAATGGGGTATCAGAAACACATCCCTTCCAGCCTTTAGACACACAATGCATAGTCTCACTGGATAGCTAGGGATTGCTACATCCAGATGTAACCCTTCTTCACAGTAAGATCTCTTTACCACTCTCAGTATTGCCACTTCCTCTACGATCATAGCTCGGGCATAATCCAGGTATCGGGGTGCTCCTGATACCATGTCTGAAAGCAAACACACAAACCTTTCATTACTGAATTGTTCACTAGTCACATATTGTATCACAAAATGGCTCCCTGCTGCTGTATTTACATTGCTAACCCCGCCCTGTCATGGCATCTAACTTTTCTCACGCATCTCATTCTGTTCAACTTGCTAAAAAATTGTGTTTCCGACGTTTCTAGCTACTGAAATGACTTTAAACTGCAAATGATCATCTCTCATGGTAATCTCAGCACATTCATACTGATTCAGAACTAGTAATGACTTTGTGATCAGCACAGTTCAGAAAAATGGTATTTACATATTTACAATTGCTCAAAGTCACTTGTAAGCTCCACAGTCTTTCTTTGCTCAGGATTGCCTGTTTGCTGCATCCCACATATACAACTCACAGTCCTGCTGCTTAGAAATATACTGTTGCTGAACCCATTTTTCAATGCTCACAGTCTATTGCTCATAATTTACTGTTTGCTGCACCTGCTTTTACAATGCACAGTCTTTTCTTTGCACATAAATCACACTGCTTGCACACAGGTTTAGCTGGCTTGTCATTCACACACAGTTTGTTTGCATAGTTCACTTGTTTACTCACTGTATTCAGTAGCTGGTTCCCTCTGAAGGGAAATTTTGGCTAGCTGCCAATTCAAGAAATGTCTCTGGGGTGAAACGGGCTGTCGGTCCCGCCGATTGTAACCACGATTGCCTCAGTCACTCTCCAGTTGGTTGGAATATGGGTTGAGCCCAAAATTACACTGTAAAAGTCTGTTTGCAAAAGTTTAGAATGCTCACAAGCTTCCCGATGGTTGATTCCTGGTCTAACCAGCTTGCATGCCACTCTCTCTCTCCTTTGCAAACACTCTGCAGCACACAGGTGCTGGCCAGGGGGAGGGACTGGATGCAGCCGCACCAATCACTCAATGCCATGCATGTGAGCCTCTCTTTCTCCTTGCTTGCTCTTCCTTCATGGCAAACACCGAGCAGGAGCACATTTAAACTGCAAACTGTAACTTTTTTTTACTTGGCTGCAATTTCAGTGACGAAAGCACCATTTTGACCATTTTTACCACAGTTTCTGGACATTTTCTTTAGAAACTTCCCCAATTTGCACACTAAGCACATGAAACTTTCAAGGCACACATCTGTGTCTGTTCCTTAAAGTCCACAATACTTTTGGCACTTGAAAATTGCATTTTAAACAGTTCTTTAAGCACTTTCTGATGCAGAAACCAGGACACACATTTCAGTGCTTTACTGTCCTTTAACAAGCTGTAAACACACAAGCAACCCTCTTTTCCTTTACTGTACTGGAAGGCACATAAGCAACACATTTGGGTGGCATTTTCCTGTGCACAAATCACTTTCCAGGCTTCCTTTTCACTTGGGCTACACTGTTACCAGACAGTAAGATGCTAAACATACCCACATCAAAAATTCTGGGTCTCTCCCCAAATTAAACATCATCAGATGAGCCCCCATTTTTTGTAACCCCCCCCACTACTTTACTCAGTACACACCCCTGGCACCCATACTGGGTAAACACTTAAACATTTAGAAATGGTACCACCCCTAGCTTTAGGAATGTATACCAGGCTCATTCTTCTAGAGATCAAGGGGTAGGGGTGAACAAAAACATAACCATTGGTATTTACAAAACTAGGTCCTGGGGAAAGATTTTTTGCTAGGGCTATGCTAGACCTATCTTGTGGAGGGATACCCAGTAAATCCACACAGGAAGCAATAGCATAACTGTCCAGACCATAGTTGGGGTTTTAGAGTGGGACTTTATTCAAAAGATGTTCTTCAAAGCAAGGGTGGACCCCCAAGGTTTACACATCGTGACACTAGGAACTTGCAGAACAACAAAATTGAACTGTACACACAGAAACTCTTTCTATTCCCACCGCAGTATGACCTAGGACACTTTCACTTGGAATTCCCACATGTCATAGGCTATAGAAGAACATGGACTTGTATTCCCACATGTCATAGGATATAGAGCATTGCTTCCAGTGGCATATTGGCCACAACTGAAAATACATTTTGCTAACATTAGCACCATTCTTAGCAATCAGAGAAGAAACTGTATCCCACTCGATAGGGTAAAATTCTCTTCAGACATTTGGCCATTTGTCTAGAGTAACCAGGCACCCTTACTGAATCTGTTAGTCCTGAACTGGTTACTCCAGCAGTTGTTCTGCCCACCTTTTGCTCCCAAATCCATACTTAGCCATTCTTTCAGAGTTATACCTCAAACATTTGGAAACCTTTTGAATTGCTTTTGAATGAACTGGCATTCTGAATTCAAATCCACCACCTCAGTAGTGTAAAGGTAAAAAAGTCCTGAACAGTGTGGTATAGTCATACCTCTGGACATCACACACCTCAGCCAACTTTACTTCAAGGACAGTCTTGCGTGTCTGTACTTATAGGAAAAGGAATTGTGCTTTCCCTCTGGGCATGGAAAACAACAGAACAGGTACTTGCTTTCTGAAGCAAAAGTCAGATTCCACTCACTGTTAGACATTTCAGGCAGCTTCAAACATCCTGGATCAAACAGGGGATTGCCCCTATCCACTAGCAGTCCTTTTCACCCCCAAGGATGAAAATCAGGAAATCCTGCTGTAGAAAAGGTCTCTGTCACTTCTTTTGTCAAGCTGGAGAATGTCAGAACTAGGGTGAGAACTCAGGGCTCTCTGTTCAGAGCCCACTGGCAGCAGCTCTCACTCCACCAACTTCAAACTGCAACTCACACTGACTCCCTTCTCAATATTCTATCTCCTCACTCTACAGCTGGCACAAGGCTTATGCTGCTGCTAGAGTTCTAAACGAGCTCATCACTTCTATCTCAGCTGAAACCAGTTAACAGATGAGTGAGTAGGTGAAAAACCATTTAACTAATTAATCACCAGCTGCCTCTCCCTGCCTAGCACTGATACTGAGGGGATTCTAGTAACCCCAGGGGACTGGGTGGTTACATATGAATCGATGACCAAGTGGCCTTTTCACAAATCTCTCTTGTTGACACATATTGCATTCTGCCCAGGATGTAGCTATTGTCCTGGAGTAACGTATGTTGATTCTTCCTGACAGGTCTTTTTATTGGTGTAATGTGCTTCCTGTATGGCCCTTTTTAGTCATATGGCTATACTGGCTTTGGAGGGTGCCATTTCCACTTGTTCTCACAGAGCTAACATGAAAATTATCTTTGTTTTCCTTATTGGGGCCATCTTGCCCACATATGAGAACACTGTCCTTTTGGGTTCCAATGCTAGCAGTGTCTTTTCTTCCTCATTAATGGGATTTGAGAAGAAATCAGGAAATTTGATTTGTTGGGTCTAGTGAAACTGTGTGGAGACCCTAGGTATGAATGTGGAAACTGTCCTTAGCATAACTCTGTTGTGATGGACTATATGAACAGTTCCCTGCATGACAGAGTTGTCATTTTACCAGTTCACCGTGTGGAGCAGACTGCCACCAGAAACACAATGCTTAGTGTGAGTCAGAATATGTCAATACTGAGAAGAGATTCAAAAGGAGTGTCAGCTATTGTGTCCAATACATGATTTAAGTCCCATGGTGAAGTGATTTGCCTGACCCTGGGGTTAATGTTCGTTGATGACATAAGGAACCTAATGATGTCTGGATGTGCTCCTGAGGCTGAACGTATTTGACCTGTGACTGCCCCGATGGACACTACCTGAACCGAAAGGGATGCTGAGGAGAGGCCTTTGGTGAGTCTGCTGAAGGACCAAGAGGATGTGTTGAATAGCTGCTTCTGTTGGTTGTACCTCCTGTGTGCTGCAATGAATATACTCCATTGTCTTGAGTGTTATTGTGGATGTTCTTCTGGATTGCAGTATAGTGTCTACTACCAAGGCATTTACATTGCCTTCAATAGTCTGTACCTTTCATGAACTAGGACTCAAGGTGAAGATTTTAAGGGCTCAGACGTCTCACTGGGCCCTGAATCAGTAAGTCTGGGCTTGTTGGAAGATGCCAAGGATGATCTATTACCATCACCCACCACTGAGGTGAATCAAGCTGTTCTGAGCCACTAGGGAAGTATGATAACCGCTGTGGCTAGGTTTCTATGATTTTTCTTCAAGATTTAGGGAATTAGAGGGAACAGAGGGAAGATGTAAGCCCTTTCTAAGTCCTGTGTTAGTAAGAATGCATTTATTTCCTTCACTTTCTGTTCCATGAATCTGGAGTAGAACTGGGGTAGTCTGGAATTGCCCATGGTTGCCATCAAGTCTACTTGCAGAGGGCCCCATACGCAGACCAAGGCCTTAAATGTTTCAGGATGAAGACGCCACTCCTCTGGGTTGATCTCCTTCCTGCTGAGCCAGTTGGTCATGAATTTCCTTTTCCCCAAAAGTGTACCGCTGATACAGCAGCCAGATTCCTTTGTGTCCACTTCATTAACTTTGACGCGTCTCTGACCAGTCTTTGGTTCTTTGTACCACCCTGTTTGGTATTGTAAGCAACCACAGCTCTGTTTTCTAATCTTATCATCATGGACTTGAACTGAATTTACTTTGCCAAGTCATTTAGTACCAGGTAAACTGCCCTGATTTCTAGGGATCGATGGCCATTTGTGACTCTGATGCCATTCACTTTCCTTAAGTGACCATGTGGCCCATTACCACTCCCCAACATAGAAGAACAGAAACATAGAATCTGACAGCAGATAAGGGTCACTTGGCCCAGCCAATCTGCTCAATTTATTTTCTATCTTCATTTCCGCTGCAGATCGACTTGATCTACAGTGCTGTCTCTTTCCCTCTCTTTTAACCTTATGATTTCCTTGTGCCTGTGCAAGGTTTTTTTGAACCCCACCACTGTTTTCACCCCCTCTACCTCTGCTAGAAGCCTGGTCCAGGAATCTACCACTCTTTCTGTGAAGAAATACTTCCTCACATCTCTCCTCAATCTACACCCTATAGCTTCATAGCATGTTCCCTTGTTCTATAGAACCTTTCTTTCTGAAAAGTATTCCCCTCCTGTACCTTATTAACCCCAATGAGGCATTTAAAGGTCTCTATCATATCCACCCTCTCTCTATTCTTCTACAGGGTGTATATATCAAGCTCCTTTAGCCTCTCTTCATAGGGCTTTTGATGCAGACCCTACTCTATTGTGGTAGCCCTCTTTTGGATTGTCTCTACTCTGTGTCCTTCCTGAGATGCGGTCTCCAGAACTGGACACAGTACATAAGGTGGGGTCTTTCTAGCAATCTATATAGGGACAACATCACCTCTCTCTTTCTGCTGGTCATACCCCTTCCTAATCACCCCAGCATCCCACTTGCTCGCCTGACTGCCTTAACACACTGCTTGTCTATGTTTTTGTCATTCAGTATGAATACCTGTCTCTGCTATATGACAATGCCCTAGAGGCTACACCTACACTGTGACTATACCTCCTGTACTAATACCAATACTCTAGCTAGTAAATGTATAGGTCAACAGCCACCCAGTCTACTATATGTAAAAACTTCCTTAAAACTGTGTTGTCTCACTATTGTATAGATCACTGTTACTACTATACGACAATGCCCCAGAGGCTGCACTTGTATTATAATTGTTCCACTGTAATAATATCAATACCCTAGCTACTACATGTATAGACTTTCAGCCACCTTGGCTTTTATACAGTATGTAATTACTTGAAATGTGATGTCCCACTAATGTACTGTCTCTGAATGTATGACTATGCTGATGCGGAGCCTTTGTAAATGAGTCTATGACTCAAAGGGTTGTAAGTCCTATGACTGACTAAATAAATAAATAAAATAAATAAATAAAGACACCAAGGTCTCTTTCTTGCTTGATCTTTGTATCACTCCTCCTGTGTTACACTCCACCCACAGGTTTATATGTTCTAGCTGCATTATTTTTGCACTATTTTGGATTAAAACCCGGATGCCATACCCTTGACCACTCCTCCAGTTTTTTCAGATATATGCCTATCCTTTCCAACCCCCCCCAAGAGTTTCCACCCTGTTGCAGATCTTGGTGTCATCTGAAAAGAGGCAGACCTTCCCTTCCAGCTCCTCTGCTATGTCACTAATAAAGACATTGAAGAAGATCAGTATCCCCACTGGTCACCCTTCCTTCCTCAGAGTGAACACTGTTTACCACTCCCCTCTGCCTCCTATCACCTAAGCAGTTTCTTACTCAGGTTATTACCTTGTTGCCCACACTCAAGTCACCCAGCTTGCTCACCTCTTCTATGTGCAATGGTGTCAAAAGCCTTTCTGAAATCTAGGTAGGCTACATCCACCACTCTACCCTAATATAACTCCTTGGTTACCCAGTCAAAGAAATCTATCAGATTTGTGTGCATGACCCCCACCCACCTGTGAATCCATGCTGCCTCGGATCCTTTAACCCACTGGATTCAAGATATTCCACAATCCATTCCTTTTCCATTAACTTACTCAACCACAGATGTCAGGCTGGCAGGCCTGTAATTGCCTGTCTCTTCCCTGCCACCACTTTTGTTACGTGGGACTTATATCTGCCCTACTCCAGTCCTCTGGGACCATTCTGGTCTCCAGTGATCTGTTAAATACATATGTCAGAGATGCAGCTAGTGCCCCACTGAGCTCCCTCAGCACCCTTGGACTCACCGCATCCAGTCCTATAGCTTTGTCCATCTTCAGGTTATTGAGTGCTTTCTGGACTCTCTTCTCAGAACAAGGACTAGTGTCTACTTCTCTCCCATCAAAACTCTTGGATGCTCCTCTACCCCTTCCACTGTGAACACTGAGCAGAAGTATTTGTTCAAGATGTCTGCCTTTTCTTGGTACCCTTCTGTACAGTACCCCACCTTTTACCCTTACAATCCCTCCTTTTGTCTTCCTTTTTCACTAAAAAATATATTGTCCCCTTTTGATACTGCCCGAGCTATTCCTTCTTCAGTTTGTGCCTTTGTACTCCTTACTGCTTTCCCTGCCTTTCTCTGTTTTCCTTGATATACTTCCCTATCTTCCTCTCTCTGGGTCTCCTTATACCTTCTGAATGCTATTCTTTTAGCATTTACCTTTTCTGACACCTCTGTCAAGAACCATAGCAGTCTCCTCTTCCTTTTGCTTTTGCTTACTTGCTTGATGCAGAGGTTTGTTGCCTTCACCGTGTCTCATTAGTTTGGCCCATTGTTCCTCCACCCCTCCAGGTCATCTCTCCCTGCCAGATCACACCTGAGGCATACACCCCTCTTTATAAAATCTTCTCTTCTGAAGTCCAGAATTCTTGCCATTTTGTGGTTGGATTCCACAACTGTTCTGATGTTGAACCACACTGTACGATGATTACTGGTCCCCAGATGAATTCCCACCTTGATATCTACAATACTGTCCAGTTAGTAAGCACCAGGTCCAGTACTTGATCCATCTTGAGTAGGTTCACTGACTAGCTACCTGAGAAATGCCACCTACGGGGAGTCCAGGATGTCCTTACTTCTAGCTGAAGCTGCAGCTGGGAGGCTCCAATCTGTATCTGGCAGATTGTAGTCCCCACCAGCAACACATTCCCCTTTTCAGCCATTTTACCAATTGCTGTAACATTTCTTTATATAACTCTTCCCTCTGTGCAGAAACCCTGTAGATCTCACCTGTCTGGATAGCAGCTCTGTTTTCTGACTCGTGGATGACCCACAGTACATCTGATGTCCCCAAATTGCCTGTATCTCAATTACTTTCATGTTTTCCTTCACATAAAGCACCACACCTCCTCCTTTTTTTCCCATCCTGTCCTTTTTGTCTGGTATGGCCATGTCCTAGTTATGGTTGTCAGTGCATTATGACTCAATAAGGGCCACAATTTCCAGGTCGGCCTCTGCCATGGTGGCCTCTAAGTCTGGGATCTTATTTGACAGACTTCTAGAATTTTCATACATGGCTTCTAGATTTTGTTAGCTCTTTGCTTGTTGCTTCCCCCTTTTTCCTTTTGATCCCCCTCCTTCCTTCTTCTCATTTGACTTTTTCTTTTCACTCCTTCCTCCTTTGTAATCACCACACTTCTTTGATTAATTTGTACCCTGGGAGATTCTTTCCCCTTGGGATCTCTCTACTGTCTATCTCAGCCTATGGTAGGGCAACCCAAAAGAAACTGGCGTCCATATTGATGGTGATGTCATAACTGGTATCTATGGGTGCACCTCTGGATAGGTACCAGTGTTTTGTCCACCATATTGAGTACCTCATGGTTTTAGGGAGTGAGATGTGTTTTGATAGAGCCATCTCTAGGGCTTTATTGTATTGTATCACCATTGTTTGTAACGGGTGTATAATTTTCCCTACCCAGGGAACCAGGTCTTTGCAGGAAGCCATTGACTTGAGAACATGTAGAACTTCCCCAAACATTGAGGATCTATTTTTCATGAGGTTGGCAGTTTGTGTCATCATGCTGGTTATTCTTTTGTCTGATGGCATGACCAAGACTGTGAGTGTCTATTTCAGCCCTTAGATGTTCCATGAAGTTGCTCAACCAGAGGCTGCTTTTCTTGTAGTTTATCACCCATCCATGGTCCGATTGTGTCCTCACCACTTTGGCTGTGTCCTTGAGCTCTTGTTGTTTGGACCTTGTTTGTATGAGCTAGTTGTCCAAATAAGGAACCACATGTATTCCTTGCTTTCTGAGTTCCACTGCCAGTACCACTAATACTTTGACAAATACTCTTAGAGCAGATGCCGGACTGAATGGAAGTGTCTGGTACTTAAAGTGCTGACCCACTGATTGAAAACACATTTATTTATAGGGTGCCATTCTGATGGGGATGTGCAGGTAGGCATCCTTCATATTGATGGGCATCAGGAAGTCACCTAACTTGCTTGACAGAAGGGTGGAATGGATTGTTTCCATTTTGAATTTCTTGGGCTCTACATGTTGGGTTATGAATTTTAGGTCCAGCACCAGTCTGAGATCTCCAGTTTTCTTACGGATTAAGAAGAATATAGAATACATTCACCTATGTCTTTGGTCTGCTGGGACTGGTGCTGCAGCTCTGCTAATTAATAGTCTCAGAGTCTTTGTAACATCCTGAATTTGAACATTTCTTATTAAGATTGGTGAGACTAAAAGGTAATGTCTGGAGGGATTGTTTGCTAATTCTTTGGATTATCTCTGTGATACAACTTTATGCACCAGCTGCCTGAAGCTGATCTTAGCCACAGTCTGGGAAAGACCATGAGTCTGCCCACATGGTGGGTTCCAGTATATTGTCAGGATCCAGCTGATAAGGGGTAAAATCAATAGGTAGTCATAGGTGAGCCTGTTTTGGTTTGAACCCTCTGGACGAATTTTTGTCATTGAATTTATTGTTCTGGGATTTCTACAAACATCTGAAGTTGTTACTCTTATACTGGTTATTTTGAGGTCTCTTGTCATCATTGTTTTGGTTGAGGTTGCAAAACTTGATCCAAAAGGACGGAGGGGGGTAGGATGCTCATTCTTCTTGCTGAGATTCTTGCCTTCCTCCTTCAGTTTTATAAATTGCTTCAAGCCTTCTCTGAATAGTTTGGTGCTTTTGAGAGAGAGTTTCAGTAGAATACAGTACTTTTGGACTCTATGTCAGCTTGCCATAGCTTGAGCCAAAGTGCTGTTATAGCTCTGTTGGAGACTGCTACAGGATTGGCGTTCATTCTGAGAGTGTTGACTGCAATGTCTGAAAAATAGGAACAAAGGAACATAGGAATGTGATGGCAGAAAAGGACCACCAGACCCACGTAGTCTGCCCAGTTTGCCTAGATATCCACTATGCTTGTTCTGTTATCATCCCCCCTTTGCCAACAGCCTTCTATGCTGTCCTAAGCCCTCTTAAACCCCCCCACCATCCTTTCCCCTACCACCTCCCTCGGCAGCCCATTTCAGTTGTCCACCACCCTCTCAGTGAAGAAGTACTTCCTAATGTTTCTCCTGAACTTCCTTCCCTTGATTTGGAATTCATGACCCCTCATCCTAGGCTGCTCCTTCAATTGGAATAGGCTCCCCACAGGCACTTTTTTGATACCCTTTAAGTATTTATATGTCTGTATCATGTCACCCCTCTTCCTCCTATGCTCCAATGAGCATATATTCAGGTCCTGCAGCCTTGCCTCATATGGTAAGTGGTCGAGCCCCCCCTCACAATCTTGGTCACCCTGCTCTGAACTCACTCCACCCTCTCCATGTCCTTCTTTAGGTAGAGTCTCCAGAACTGGACCCAATACTCCAGGTGTGGCCTGGCCAACTTGGTGCACAAGGCAATAATGATCTCCCTCCTCCTCCTGCTGGCCCTTGCCACTGCCCTTCCACTCTGCTTTGCCACCTTCAGTTCCTGGGAAATGATGATGCCAGGGTCCCTTTCCTCTCCAGGGGTCTACCCCCCATTCTGTTCTCCACTTTCTTGTTTTTTCTGCCTAATTGCATGATCCTACACTTTGCTGCATTGAACGATAGTCGCCACTCCCTGGACCACTCCTGTAACTTCCCTAGATCCCTACATATAATCTCAACCCCCTCCTGCATGTCCACTCTATTACAGACCTTTGCGTTATCTGCAAATAGACTCTCCCTCCCTTCCAGACCTTCCGCTACGTCTCCTATAAAGATATTAAACAACAGTGGCCCTAATACTAACCCTTGGGGAACCCCTGCTGATGCCCTCAGCCTCCCCCAATGGCACCCTGTTGACCAACACCCTCTGTAGTCTGCCCTCCATCCAGTTCTGCACCCACTGTATTACCACCTCCCCCAATCCCAGGCAACCCATTTTGTGCAATAGCCTCCTGTGTGGCACTGAATCAAATGCTTTTCTGAAATCAAGGTAGGCCACATCCACTGACCCCCCCCGATCCACCACCTTGGTGACCCAGTCAAAGAACTCAACCAAGTTGGTTTGACAGGATCTGCCCTCGATGAAACCATGCTGCCTTGAGTTATGAAGGCAGTTTCATCAATCAATCATTCTTTATTTATATAGCGCCTTTCAGTATCAAGGCACTGCACAAATTTAACAACATATAAAAACAGAGAGCAATATACTAATTCAACTTAATTCAGTCTGGGAAGACCTGTGCAAAAAATAAGTTTTTAACAAAGATTTAAAAATACTGATGATCAAGCATTCTCTTAACAGATGAGGTAGAGAATTCCACAGGATTGGTGCTGCAAATGAAAATGCATGAGCTCCAGATGTTTGAAGAAGAACCCTGGGAATCTCTAGCAATCCTTTGTTGGCAGACCGGAGAGGGTGATTAGGGGTGTAGGGAGTCAGGAGATCTTTCAGGTAGTCGGGTCCCAGTTAGTGTAGGGCTTTAAAAGTAAGCAAGCCTACCTTATAGGTGATCCACCACTGAACCAGCAGTCACTGCAGTCTGCGCAGCACAGATGTCATATGACTGGACCTAGAGGTGCCTGTTAATAGCCTGGCTGCAGTGTTCTGCACCAGCTGCAAGTGGCAGATATCAACCCCAGACAGCCCTAGGTAGAGGGCATTACAGTAGTCAAGACGAGTAGTGATGAAGGCATGAACCAATGTTGGAAGGTCACCTGGTGGAACCAGGTGTTTCACCCGGGTGATATTCCTCAGATGGTAAAATGAGGATTTGACTACGGCTGACACCTGAGACTTCAGGATAAAGCCGTCTTCAAAAATAATCCCCAGGTTCTGTACCCAGTCTGAGGTCGTGAGCTGGACACTGTCAAGCCACAGGCCAGATACATGTCCAACCCCCAGATCCACCTCTGGGTGATCTAGGTCCACAACCAACACCTCAGTCTTATCTGGATTCAGTCTCAGACAACTGGAACCCATCCAGTCATTGATCTCAGAGAGGCAATTATTTAGCACAGAGATTGCATTTTCCTGTCTGGGCACAAAGGACATACAGCTGAGTATCATCTGCATAGCAGTGAAAACTCCAGCCGTATCACCTGATGATATCTTCCAATGGTAGCATGTACACTGTGAACAGCATGGACACCAATATGGAGCCCTTCAGGCACCCGCAGGACAGAGGGAGGGTATCAGAGGAATAAACTCCAGTGATCACCCTTTGAGATCTGCCTGCAAAGAAAGATTGAAACCAATTGAGGATTGCACCCAACAGTCCACAAAGGAACCACAGGGTCTCCAAAAGCACTCCATGATCCACAGTGTCAAAAGCTGCTAAGAAATCAAGAAGGACCAAGGTGGTACAAGCCTTTCGATCTCTCGCCATTAGGAGGTTGTTTAGTACCTGAACAAGGGCAGTCTCTGTGCTATGCCTTTTCCTAAAACCAGACTGAAGGGCTTCATAGACATTGTGGGATACAAGGTGATCATCCAGCTGCAACACAACCACTTTCTCAATAACCTTCCCCACAAAGGGAAGGTTAGAGACAGGGCAGTAGTTAGCTGGATCGTTGGGATCCAAGGAAGGTATTTTAAGGAGTGGTCGAATGACTGCCTCCTTTAAGGGGTTCAGAAAGATGCCCTCCTCCAAGGATCTCCATACAATTTCAACTAGGATCGGGCAGATAACATCTACACATCCCATTAAAAGGGGGGTAGGGCCCAGATCCAAACTACAACAGGTTGGGCGCAAGATCTGGATGATCTTCACAATGACCATGAATTCTGGTCAGCTGAAATTCATTCAGACAGACCGGGTGCTCACCACCTCCTATCGACCTCCGCAACCCCTCATAGAGAGAGAGCTGAGCCAATTTTGGACCTGATGCTGGCAACCTTATCTGCGAAGAACCGAGCTAGCTCATCACACTTATTCTGTGAAAAAGCTCTTTCTGACTGGAGACAGATTGGATTGCACAATCTGTCAACAGTTCAGAAGAGTTGAGCCGGTCAATTCCATGCAGCAGCAATCTCCCTGGGCAAGAACTCTGGCTTTTTATGGGTGATTTCTGATTGATAGCCATTGTAATGTTCTACCAATCTAAGCCTGTCAGCATCCAGGCCAGACTTCCGCCATGCTCTCTCCAGCCTTCGACCAACTTGCCTCAGCTCCTTCAGGGACCCATCATACCAGGGGGACCTTGGGCGAAGAGGGAGCAGTCGAACACAAACGGGAGCAGTCAAGTCCAGGGCATCTCCCACTGCTTTATTACAAGCTAGTACAAGATCCCCTGGGTTTGTGCTTTCACCCAGCAATCCCGATAGATCCAGATCCGCCAATAGACCCTCTGGGGTAAATCCCCTTAAAGGGCAGTACCGGACTATCTCCGAAGGGGTAGGTCCAATTGGGGAGCCCCGCAGCTGAACCCTATGGTGTGATGGTCAGACCAACTGACTGGTTCTACCCCCAAATCAGAGATCTCCATCCCCAGGAGGAACAGCAGATCCAGTGAGTGACCCTACATATGGGTAGAGGAGGTAACCACCTGTGTGAGGCCCAGCATTGTCATAAGCTCGAGAAGATTTTTACCAAATTGCAAGAGTTCATTGTCGACCCAGGCATTTAAGTCCCCAGGAATTATCCATCTGGGAGACTCCAATACCATGTCTATGATGAAGTCCGTAATCTCCTGCAGTAATAAAGCCCCATCACCTGGTGGACGGTAAATGAGGAGTATCCTGCAGCCTACATCCTCTCCCATGATACACTCAAAGGATCTGGTGGTCCCCACTGGAACATCCACAAGGCCCAGCTCAGTCTTAAAAAAGATGGCTACACTCCCACCCCTTCAATCCAACCTCGGGCGGTGAATCACCAAGACCCCAGCTGGCACCACAGAAGCCAATACTGGGCCTGCATTTTTGTCCAGCCAGGTCTCGGTGATACATGCCAGATCCACTGTATCAACAAGATTAGCTATAATAGCCATCTTGTTTTTGATGGACCTGGTATTACATAACACCGCCTGGGTCGGATGAGATGCTGAGGAACACCTCAACTCCTGACCAGCATTAATTGTTGGGCCCTTGGGTATGGGAACAAGACAGGGATTACACCTGTCTTGGCACCATTTCACCCCAGGGCATTGCCTGGTCCCTACCACTCCAATCTGTTCCCCCTTTCCATACTCCCACCAGGCCCAGTTTTCAACCCTTTCCTGCATCTCCTGGCAATCCCCAAGGATTGGCAGTGTCTACACATCTCTTTCAACACAGAGGGGCAGTCAAATGGGTGTAATTCCCTGAGCCTAGTGGAGGAATATTGCCTGACTGTTGTTTGGCCCCCCCCCAACACATTCTTAAAATAATAAATAATTAACTAACCCACCCAATCAACTTAATATTAATTACAAATTATAACCAATAACAAACTAAAGTAAATCACACTATCCAAAAATATACACAAACTACATAAACATGAATTTCAAACTTTATTGCACAGCTAATACTTTAAGTATTTAAGAGATGGCTTAAAAAAAGCCAAGTCCATAAGAAAGAACCATGTAAAAGGGGTTTTAGTCCATGGCACTCACACCTCCTAGGGCCAAACACTGTCCATTTAATAGACCCAAAGGACTCTCACTCCTAAAGGTTCAGCAGAGAAAAACTTAAAAGTTTTAAGCCTCAGTCACAATGAGATACCAGGCTTGCAGTTCGTAGGAACTAAGTGCCGGCATTCACTCCTCCATGGGCTCTCACCTCCATGCAGAAAACAAAAACTGACCAAGTTCCTCAAAAATAAAATAACTTCACAAATATAATATTTGAGTCCAGAGCAACTTCACATGTGTAATATCTGAGTCAAAGAGGAAAAGCAAAATACAACAGTTCATGCAACAACTCATGGCTTCCCTTCAATTGCTGCAGACCACGGGAATAGCAACAGTACAGCTGCAGTTCACACCCTAATGCAGTCCAACCAGCTAGGAAGATCCAGGGAATAGTGCCACTTCGAGACCAGAATCTAAAAATTTGTGGGGCTCCCCCCGGACCACACACCTGTTCCCGGACCCTACCACTGCCCCCAGCAGCTCTCCATCCACCGCGCCGTGGATCAGAAGTGCCACAGATGCAGCCACCCATTGACAATGGCATCGCGGAACATCACCAGGTTGAGGACTGGAACCAGGATGGATCTTACTCCAACAGAAGGCAAGCACCCACCATCCAGTCACATCAGCACTCCCTTCCACATCGTTTCATAGAAACATAGACTTTGACGGCAGATAAGGACCGCTTGGCCCACCTAGTCTGCCCATTTCCCTACCTACAGGATAAGCCGCAGATCCTAGTCAACCAACAGCCTATTTCTTCCTAGCCCCCTCTAGAATTGCCTTATGTCTGTCCCATGTATTCTTGAATTCTTCCACAGTTTTAGACCACACAACCTCCTCAGGAAGGCTGTTCCTTGCATCCACTACCCTCTCTGTGAAAAAGTACTTCCTCACATTGTCCCTGAACCGCCCCCCCATCTTTAAATTGTGTCCCCTTCTTCTTGCATGCCACTTTTTCTGAAAGATGCTACCCTCTTGGACTTTGTTGATTCCACTGAGGTACTTAAACATTTCTATCATGTCCCCCTCTCCTTTCCTCAAGGGTATACATATTAAGCTCTTTTAGTCTCTCCTCGTGTGGCTTCTCTTGCAGACCCTGCACCATTCTAGTTGCCCTCCTCTGGACTGCCTCTATCCTGTCTATGTCCTTGTGGAGATGGGGAGGGTCTCCAGAACTGGACGCAGTACTCCAGATGGGGTCTCACCAAGTGTCTGTACAGAGGGATAACAACTTCCAGTTTTCTGCTGCTGATGCCTCTCCCTATGCATCCCAGTATACCCCCAGCTCTCCCTACTGCCTTCTCACATTGCTTGCTAACCATAAGGTCACCTGATATGATTACCCCAGGTCCCTTTCCTTTTTTGCTGTTGTTACTACCCCCCCATTGTGTAATCTTCCCCTGGATTTTTGTTCCCAGGTGCATTATTTTGCACTTCCTTGCATTGAATCCTAGCTGCCATACTTCTGACCATTCCTCCAGCCTTGCCAAGTCCCTTCTCATCCTTTCCAAGCCTCCTTGTGTATCAGCCCTGTTGCAGATCTTTGTGTCATCTGCAAAGAGGCATACTTTTCCTTCCAGTCCCTCTGCCATGTTACTTATAAAGACATTAAAAAGGACTGGACCCAGTACTGAACCCTGAGGTACCCCACTAGTAACCCCTCTTTCTTCAGAGTGGACTCCATTTACAATTACCTTCTGTGTCCTGTTGTCCAGCCAATGTTTTATCCAGGTTACCACCCTGGGACCCACTCCCAGACTGGTTAATTTGACTATTAATCTTTTGTGTGGGACTGTGTCAAATGCCTAGCTAAAGTCTAGGTACGCCATGTCCACATCCCCTCCCTGGTCTACTACTTTGGTCACCCAGTCAAAGAAATCAATTAGATTCATCTGACATGACCTTCCTGCTGTGAACCCATGCTGCTTTGGGTCCTGTGCACCACTGGCCTCTAGGTACTCAACAATTCTTTCCTTCAGAAGTGATTCCATCACTTTCCCTACCACAGAGGTCAAACTGTCAGGTCTGTAGTTTCCTGCCTCTGCCTTGGTCCCACTTTTGTGAAGGGGAATCACATCTGCCTTCCTCCAGTCCTCGGGTACCACACCATCCTCCCATGATTTGTTAAAAAGAGTAGTCAGTGGTTTCACTAGTTCTCCCCTTAATTCTTTTAGAATTCTGGGATGAATTCCATCAGGCGTCATTGCTTTGTCCACCTTCAGTTTTAGGAGTTCTTTCAGAACCCTTTCTTCTGTGAAAGGACTGGGATCGACCCCCCCATCCAGAGTGCTTCTGTTAATTGGATTAGGCACCTCCCCCTCCTCTTTTGTGAATGCTGAGTAGAAATATTCATTCAGTATCCCTGATTTTCACTATCCCCCTCTGCCCACCCACCGTTCATTCTATTCAGCCTCACTATCCCTCCCTTTGTCTTTCTACGCTCCCTGATGAAACTATAAAAGGTTTTATCCCACTTCTTAACCAAGTTGGCTATCCTTTCCTCAGTTTGGGCCTTTGCTGTTCTGACTTCCCTCCCTGCTTCCTTCTTCCTTAACTGGTACAGCTTTCTGTCCTGCTCCTTCTGTGTTTCCTTATACTTCCCGGATGCTATCTTTTTCTCCCTGACTTTCCCCGCCACCTCTTTTGAGAACCATAGTGGCTTTTTCTTTCATTTTGATTTGTTTATTTGCTTCACACAAAGGCTAGTTGCCTCTGTGATGGTAGTTTGGATGATTCCCCATTGTTGCTCCACCCCTCCTTCTAGCCTGTTTACTAGTGCTTTTCTGAGGCACTCTCCCATCTTGCCAAAGTCAGCCCTCCTGAAGTCCAGTACCCCCACTTTTGTATGGCTTGGCTCTGTAGCTGAGTTTAACGTGAACCACACTGTTTGATGGTCACTTGTTCCCAGATGGCAACCCACTTCTAGGTCTAAGATCCTCTCACTGTCCCCATTTGAGAGTATGAGGTCTAAGATTGCTCCCTCATGAGTGGGTTCCAAAACTAGCTGTCTGAGGCCTGCCACCTGTAGGGTATCGAGAATGGCCCTGCTCTTGGATGTGGCTGCAACAAGAGTGCTCCAGTTAACATCTGGCATATTCAGGTCTCCCATCAACAGTATCTCCCTTTCTCTGCCATCCTAAGAATGCCTTCTATCATATCCTTGTCCATTGCCTCCCCTGACCCGGGGGTCTGTATACAACCCCTGTGTGGATTGTGGTGCCACTTTCAGTCTCCAAGGTGACCCACAGTGCCTCCTCCCTGTTTACTCTTTTTTTCAGTTGCTTTTATCCCTTCCTTTACATAGAGAGCTACTCCTCCCCCTCTTCTCCCCTCCTTGTCTCTCCTGTAGGTTATGGACCCTGGTGTGTTAACATCCCAGTCATGGTTCTCTGTGTACCAAGTTTCTGTGACTGCTACAATATCCAGGCATCCCTCTTCCATCAAGGCTACCAGTTCAGGGAGCTTGTTGCCCAGGTTACAGGCATTGGTACTCATTATCCTCCATTTCCTGATGGCCTTACTCCTTTTTTCCCCATCCCTGTCCTTCTTGCCTTTGTCACTTTCTCCATTTACCCCTGCCCTTCTCCCTATCGACATCTCTATGTTGGTGTTTACTTCACTTACTACCGTGACTTTTTTGGGGGAACTAGGATTTCCCTGCTCCTTTCCAGTGCCTCCCCCCTTGGCTAGTTTAAATACTTGCCAATGAAGCATTTAAACCTATCACCTAGGTTCCTGGTTCCCCTCCTGGGCAGATGCAACTCATCATGCCAGTATAGGCTTGCATCACTCTAGGTGGACCCCCAGTCTCCAATGAAGCCAAATCCCAGAGCTCTGCACCAGTTTTTCAACCACTGATTGAATCCCATGGTGTGGAGCACCCTAGCCTCTCATATGCCATAGACAGGCATCACCTCCGAGAAGGTCACCGTGCATGCTGCTTGTCTAAGGCCCCTCCCCAATTCCACAAACTCTTTCTGCACTGCTCTGATCCCTTTCTTAGCCAGGTCATTTGTTCCTAGGTGGACAATGACATCCAGCTCCCTCCCCTGTGCAGCTGCTCTGGCAATCCTGAGGATTCGCTCCCTGTCCCTCCAAGCCATGGCGCCAGGCGGGCACCTTACCTCCCTCTCCCCTTCATCCCCCAGTTCTACCTTCCTAACAATGGAGTCCCCCAACAGGAGTTGTTTCCTTCCCCTGTGGGGTCCCATGCCACCCTCCTGTGGGTCTCCTTTGTGGAGGTTCCCAGCATCCTCCTTGGTCTCCACTGTGGGTGCCTCCATAGAGGAACCACACTTTGCCAGAATGTCATAGGAATTGTGGAGAGGTATAGCTGGAGGGATGTGCCTCTGTTCCCCCACCCTCACCCTCTCTGAGCCCACTGTGGTCCAACAACTCCTCTTTCTTGGCAACCTCTGAGGCAATGGCAGTGGCCCTGGTGGTCCCTGGATGGAAGGGGAGGTCCCACAAATCCTGGCCAACTCAGCCTGGAGATGAGCAACCTCCCCCTTCAGCCCAGAGTGGTGTCTGCAGATGGGACAACATCGCATCCTCCAGAATGTCTCCTGGAAGATTGCTGTTCCATAGCCACTGCACTGCACCACTCCCCTCATGTCTTATTTCTGGCCCCTTCACTATTGTTTGGAATCTTTACGCTTTCCTCTGTTTTTTTTTTCCTCCTCTCTCTCTCTACTTACTTACTGCCTCTATGCCCATTAAGCTCCTGATTGTCCTGTTCTGAGACAAGAAGATTTGATATTTCTCAGTAGACTCCTTACTGGCTTAGAGGCAGACCTCCAGCAGCTAGAGGGAAGCGGAGATCTACTCTTGCCCTTCTAGGATGGTGCATCTTTAGTGGCTCTGTGATCACTCACTTCCTGCTCCTAAACAGGAAGTTCCTGTTGTCAGTCAAATCCTGTGCCTATAAAAGTAGAACTAGCTTTGGGTGGAGGGTGGAGGGGAGGGAAGGTGGGCAATATAGTTTTTTAGAAGAGTGGAGAGAGTAGAAGAGTTCTACTTCTTTAGTCCCAGTACACAAGTCCAGTCACACAGCACTCCTTCTTTCTGGTGTCCTCCACCAAGCCTCTGACAGAATCTTTCTAAGGCAGTGTTTAAATCTAGTTTCCTTCTAGCTAAGCCACTCACTTCTATTTACTAGATCTTTCTACAAGTAATTTAAACTGCACAGCAATCAAGCCCCTTCAGCCGCCTTATATTTACACTTAGATAACTCTTCAGATAACCACTTTAGCTAACTGAGACAGACACACTATTTTTGTTTGTTTTTTTACCCTAAATTAAAGGTCCCAGTAGAAGAGTTATACTTCTTTAGTCCCAGTAGAGAAGTCCAGTCACACAGCACTCCTTCCTTCTGGTGTCCTCTGCCAAGCCTCTGACAGAATCTTTCTAAGTCAATGTTTAAATCTAGTTTCCTTCTAGCTAAGCCATTCGCCCTACTTACTAGATCTTTCTACAAGTAATTTAAACTGCACAGCAATCAAGCCCCTTCAGCCACCTGAGATTTACACTTAGATAACTGTTCAGATAATCACTTTAGCTAACTGAGACAAACACACAATTTTTTTGTTTTTTTTACCCTAAATTAAAGGTCCCAGTAGAAGAGTTCTACTTCTTTAGTCCCAGTAGAGAATTCCAGTCACACAGCACACCTTCCTTCTGATGTCCTCTGCCAAGTTTCCTGGGATTTCCTTGGATTAGCGACTGGAACCAACACACTCCACAGTACCTTTAGAGTCCAGTTACCAAAACTCCTTGTACCACTTCTCTCACTGCAAAGAGACCGTACATAGCCAAAAGACTGCACCAGTTCAAATAGCAGAACCGGGAAACTCCAAAGTATTCCAAAGGTATTGTACAGTGAGAACTTGATGTTTCTGTTTCAGTGCTTCTGTAACTTCAGTTGTTACCCTGATATTGCTTGTTGCCTCTCAAACTCCAGAAGCAGCATTTAATAAAAGCCGGCCTTGACTGGCAGCTTCACGCTGCTTACTTAATAATAATTGGCTCTGGACCAAAGAATAAAAGACGTGTCCTCTTCAATCGAGCAGACTTCACATGACACCAAATTAAAACAAAAATATCTAAAGAAAATAACTAAAATAAAACAAAACAGAACTAAATGTAACTTAAAAATAAAACTAAAATTGCTGCTGTCTACAACACCTACAGACTCAGCCCAATACAGCTGCCATCTTGCATTGCATTTGGAGGTCTGCCTTCAGGTAGCTGATGATTCTGTTCCTGAGAAGTTTTCCATGAGCTTGCCAATCACAGATGTCAAGCTCACTGTCCTGTGGTTGCTCACCTCTCCCCCCTCATGAAGGGGCACTATGTCCATGTGTTTCCAATCATTCGGTATCATCCCTGATCTGAAGGACTCATTGTAAAGAGTTGTCAAGGGAGCTACCATTACATCCCTCAGCTTCCTCAATACTCTTGGGTGGACTCCAACTGGCCCCATGGCTTTGTCCACCTTCAAGCCCTTAAGCTCCCTCAGGATCTCCTCTGCCTGAAAGGGAATCATGTCCACCCCTTCCCCTACATCCTCTGCTGACCTAGAGTTATCCCCTTCCATTCCTATTCCTTCATGAATGCAGAGCTGAAATATCAATTTAGCATTTCAGCCTTCTCCTGGTCCCCCACTACCCACTCCCCTGCCCTGGGTTTCAGACTAGGTATCCCTTTTCTGTTTTTCTCTGCTTGCCTATATAGTGCAAGCCTATTATAACGGATGCATCTGTGCACCCAGTTTTTGTCCATTATACCCAGTGTCAATTATATCCAGAGGAGGTGGAGCCTATGTGTTAGGTGTGCCTGTCTGTGTGTGTGTGTGTGTGTGTGTGTGTGTGTGTGTGTGTGTGTGTGAGCAGGGGCTCAGAGTGACTAAAACCCTATTATAAAGACTTCATAAATTAATCAAAATCCTGCCTAGCATATATGTTTCTGTATTTTGTGTGTCTGTACATGAGTTTCTTTATGAAGTTTATTGCAGAAAGTAAGAAGAAGATAGTAACTAGTGGTTCGATGTTGGGGTCCTAGGACAGGAAGAACAAAGGCAATTGTACTGTAGGGGGTTTATTAAATAATAAAATCACTTCCTTTTTAGTGTAATCATCTAATGAAAGTTTACATAGCTTGTAGAGAATTATTTTGTAAGAAATGTAGTCTTTATAGTGCCTTCATCTAAATTCTACATTTGCCAAATCTCTTTTCCAGCTCTGCACCCCCCCCAGTGCACTACAAATACCTATAAAACCTTCAGTGTCCATTATAAGCAAAGTTTCTGTCCATTATAACCAGAGGAAAATGCATTGGATTTGATATATCTGTTTTGGGAAATCAATTTTTGTCCACTACAACCGATAATTTGTTGTAACAGTGTCTGTTTTAAGTGGAATGCACTATATACCTAACAAAGGTCTTGTCTCCCTTCTTGGCAATGCTCTCCTCTGTCCTTGCTTTTGCTCATCTGACCACACTCCCTGCCTCCCTCTGCTTTGCCTAATACTCTTCCCAATCCTGCTCCCCAGCATCATTTTAAAACTCCTGAAGGCTCTCCTCTCCTCTTAGCTCTGATGCTGACCTCCACTTACTCACTGAACCACAGTGGCTTCCATTTCCTCCAGTTCTTGCTCACCCTCTTTGTACAGAGATCTGTGGCCCCCATGATGGCTCCCTTTATCGTAGCCCACATATTGTCGACCTCCCCAAGTTTCCTCATCCCTTCTAGTGCCTATCGAGCATATTCCCCCATCCTGCTAAAATCTGCTAGTCTAAAATCAAGCATCTTCACCTTGTTCTAGTTAATAGTGTCCAATGTGCGAAACCATGAACCACATGATACCGTGGTCACTTGTACCAAGGTTGCCCCTCACAGTTACTTCCCCACCCTGTCACCATTTGTTAGCACCAAATCTAATACTGCCCCATCCCTAGTTGGTTCACTGACCATCTGTCTGAGTTGGGCAATTTGAAGGGAGTCTAGATTCACTCTGCTTCTAGTTGAGGCTGCTGACAGTGTGTCCCATATCACAGACGACACGTAGAGGTCCCCCATCAACAGCACTTCTCCTTTAGTTGCCATCCTTAGGATCTCTTCCATCATCTGGTTGTCCACCATTTTTTGCTGCCCTGGTGGCCTGTATACCACTCCAGTGTGCACCACCTTATCCCTCCCCATGGTCAACGAGACCCATAACACCTCTGTGTCCCCCCACCTGTCCTGTATCTCTGTTGTTTTAATCCTCTCCTGCATGTAAAGCATCACCGCCCCCTTCATCTTTTGACCCTGTCCCTCCTAAATAGTGTATACCCCGGTATGCTCATGTCCCAATCCTGCCCACCATGACACCAAGATTCAGTGATTCCCACCAAGTCTAAGCCTGCTTCCACCATGACTGCTGCCAGGTCTGGGACTTTGTTTCCCAGGCTCCTGGCACTGGTACACATGGCCTTCCAGACTCCAGCTTCCCTAGTGCCCTCCCCTGTCTTGATACTCCTCACCATCCCAGTACTCCCTTTCATAGCCCCAACTGGGCACCTTATTTTCTGGGGGGGTTGAGTGCCCCCCTTTGTCAGCTGCACTGTTGATTGGTTTAGCTTGCAACACCCCCCAACTCAGTTTAAATTGCAGTGTGTTTTAATGAACTCCTCTAGTTACCATTTCAGCACATCCTTACCCTCCCTATTTAAGTGTAACCTATCTGGAATGAAGAGGCTTTCATTCTGCCATGTGGTTTCTCTATGCCCCACCAGTCCAATGCCTTTCTGAGCATACCATCCAGAAAGCCAGCTGTTGAGCTCTGCTATCCTCTGCGTCCTCTCTGAGCTAGCTTTCGGAAGTGGCAGCACCTCAGAGAATGCCACAGATCTAAATCTCAGGCTGCTGTAGAACCCTGCCAGTGCTCCAAACCTTTCCTGTACCTCCATCAAACTGTGCCCTGCAAGGTAATTTGTTCCCAAGTGGAACACCAGGTGGGTTCTCTCATCCTGCTGTTCCCCCAGGAGGAGATGTGATGAATTACCTCTGCAGCTGTCATTCCTGGCAAGCAACTAACCCAGACCTTACTCCCTTCCCCTCCCTCCAATTAATACCTCTAATTATGGAGTCCCCAACAATCAAGACCTTGTCCCCCACCCTTCCTGAACTGTATCCACTCCCTGCCGGCTCACCTGCATCCCCCCTGCATCTTACTTCCGCCACCCCTAAGTCCCCTTTCCTAGCCTTGGACTCCTTCTTCTTTGCCCTCACAGTCTATCCCTTCCAGAGGCTACCCCCTGGATGCCTTCCAGCAGTTCCACTGTCCCCAGTCCCTCTGCTCTCCTCCTGCCCCACATACCCACTTTCTGTGATGAGCTCCCTTTTCTTTCCCTGTCATGGCCACTCCTGCCTTAAGGAAAGCTCCTTGTCCTGCCTTTGTCTTGCCTTCTCCTGTCTTGTGGTTGTGTTTCCCAACACATCCTCCCCACCTCCTTCTCCCCTTGGCCTCTTTTAGCACTGGTGAGATTTTTCAACTGTACCCCTGGCTCCCTACCCTCCCTCCTTTGCTGGCTCCCACTCTTTGTCTCCACACATAGCCCCCCTGCACTTATGGTACCATTCGGTCCCCCAGTGCCCCGCTTGGTTCTAGGCAAGCCTGATGCTTGTGTACCACTCCCCTACCCACCTGGACCTGTTCCCCTGAGTGTTCCCTGGCTCCCATAGCCCCCACCAGGTTGCTACTGTCCTGAGGTGCCACCCCCTTGTGCTTTCCTCACCATGATACCTTTCCCCCAATGCCCCCTCCTGGTCAATACTCTTCTGAAGTGCCTCCCTCTGTGTGCTTTCCTCCCCTTGATCACCATCTGACAACACCCTATTTGCCCCTCCTGGGGAAGGACCCCTGCTTTCCCATCTCCTATGAGCTTTAACAGGCCCACCCCATCTGCTCTCCCCTGAAATCCATTAGCACAAACTTCCTCACTCCCATCCTCAGCCAGAGTCTGTAGTTCACTGAACCTATTTTTGTGCACTATGTCCCCCAACTGCCCTTCACCTACAGGGCTCATCCCTCCTTCCATTCCATGAAACTGGTCCAAGTCCCCTTGCCCCTACCAGCTTCCATCCCTCATTCTCCTGTATCCACCACGTGCTGGTCACAAGCCCATCCTCTGCCACGTCCCTACTCCTCCACTCTGCCCACCTCTGTCTGGGAACTACTGTCCCCATTTGACCCTTACTTCTCCCAGTGCAGCTTGCTAGCCCCCTGCCACCTGGTGCCTCAATTTGATTTTCCCCACCTTCCTCATTTGTACCTTGCCCCCATTACTTCCACACCATTCTCTTCTACTACCTCCACTCTGGTGCCTCAAGCATCCTTCGCAAGCACTTTATTTTTTCCCTTATCAGTGCCAACTGCCTGCACATCATACAACCCCCCAACCTCCAAGCCATGTCTACCACCATGGCTGACACAACAGGTACACCCCACAACCCTAATGAATATGCCCCCTTTCCTTGCTGTTTGGAGGCCTGGCAGCCACCCTTGGTCCCTAAAGTTCCATCCCCTACCATTATTATTCCAATGGTTCTCCACCATTTTTCCAAGTTTATGGTTGACCATGACAGCCTTATACTGCTGATGGTCACAGAGGATGTCCCTTGGGGGATGGATGTCTGTTAGCTGATACCAGGAGTGTCGCTGAGATTCCTGGCCAGTGTGGTTCTGGTCTCTTAGGGGACTTTGTTGGGGTTCAATTTACTGCCTATGTACAATGTCAGGCTAAGTATCACAGTGCAAAAGTTTAAGCAGGACTGCAGAGTTAACAAAGTGGCTAGTGTACTCACCTCTAGTGCAGAAGGTCCTCTGTTCGAGCACAAGGGTGGGCACCTCAGAATTACCTACAATTTCAGGGTTGGGACCCATGAATCTATTAAAGTATGAACACTGTGGGTCCAGAAGGCACAGGGACAGCAGGTGGAATTGGATGACATGCTAGCACATCCCAGTGGCTGGTTAGTATAACCTGCAAGCATGAAAATGTGGACATAGAAATTTGCTTGACCAATGTCCCGTGACTAGGTCATGTGACCCAGTACACCAATAAATTAAGAGACAACCCAGGGTGGGAGGGTGAGGCAGGTGGGGCTGCTGATGCAAAGCGTTGAGGGGCAAACACTAACCAGGTGTTGCTTGATGCTCTGCCTTCTTGTGCTGCTCCCAAATACCAGCCACCAGCCTCCAGCCAGTTGCTTGCCTTGTGAGGGTGTTGAGGGTGTCTGCTGTACTCTGCAGCTCACAGTGGGAAGGGGGAGCTTAAGCAGCATGTACCTGAGGAGAACAAAGACGAGAGAGAGCTTACACAAAGAGCTCAAGTTACTGGTGGGAAGACTGGGAGATGGACTGCGCATGCGCCGAGTCCGTAACCTGACTCTGAAAACAGCAAACTCCTGAAAGGTACAAAACACTGAAAAAGGCAATACTCCAGCTGAAAATAGCACAACTAGGGCCTGAATCCCTGCATAACACCTCTACAGCTTGCAATATGACAGTTGCTACTTCCCTGGCTCTGTGGTATGTACATAATCCAGCAAACAGCCCCATAAAACCTGTCTTAAAATACCCTCACAGTTCAGTACAAATGCCATGATTGGCTACAGTCCCCAGAGAAGAATAAAAAAATCTCCATTGCTGGGCCAACACAAGATAATTTTAAGTCCACTAGCCAGGTGTTGCTTGATGCTCTACATTCTTGTGCTGCTCCTGAACACCAGCTGCCAGCCAGTCGCTTGCCTTGTGAGGGTATCTGAGGGTGTCTGCTGTACTCTGCAGCTCACAGTGGGAAGGGGGGGCTTAAGCAGCATGCACCTTCTTGTACTGCTCCTGAATGCCAGCTGCCAGCCAGCCACTTGCCTTCTGAGGGTGTCCGAGGATGTTTGCACTCTGCAGCTCACAGTGGGAAGGGGGCTTAAGCAACGTGTATTTAGATGTTTGTAGAGCACAGTATAGATGCCCTTCTTGGGGAGATTTTTTATTTATTTATTTAGTTTTTGTTTACCGGGTAGGTGCACTAGCCATAAAATGACTATTTTCAGGCACGACCGGGGAGAGTACAACAAAAAGAGAACAGCTGAACAACAGCAACATGGGTACAATAATACAAATAGAGGAATAGTACAGCAGTGCTACAAAAATACATGGGTAGAAACAACAAAAAATTATGACAAGCATTAAACAGATAATGACAGTAAGATATATAATAAGTGCAGAAACCATGGACTCAACCTGTGGAGTGAAAGGGTTAATAAGATAGTAAGGTTATATAGATAGAAATGTGAGGAATGTTCAAACATAACAAGAAAGCTGACAGAAGGAAGGTCAGGGGTGGTAACTGGAAAAACAACAGTGGATTGTCAGCAACAAGGTTTGAGAAGGAAGAGAGCTAGTAGTCAAGAAGTTATTTACAAAGAGAAGGAAAATATGGGGAGGGGAAGAGGAGACAGTCTTGGAGCTGGATTAGAGCAGGGGTGACATTACTGGTAAGTCTCAGGAGCTTCAGGTTGGGTCCAAAGCATGTACAAGCATCAGCTAAGGATGAATAGCACGATATTCACTTTTAAATCCAAAGTGAGACTGAGACAGCTGGAGGTTGAGTGGAAGAGTATTCCATAGCCTGGGAGCAGAGAATTGGAAGGCCCCTGTGCCTTTAGTCATCCGAAATCTCGGAACATAGAGCAAGGATTTGTCAGCTGATCACAGGCCATGGGAGGATGGTTGAAGGACCAGCAACGCCGCCAGCTGGGATGGGTTTTTTTCCCAGATGATCGAGTCCATTAGTGATCCAAGGTAGTATTGTGTACTGGCAGAGGGTGAGAGCCAATTCAGATCCTTATAAAGAAGGCAGTGATGTTTGAGTCGCGGCGACAAAGAGGCAAATTGGCATATATTGTTATAAGTTACATCCCATTTTAGTAGGGAGGTTTTATGGGCAGAGGTAAGAATAGAGGCACCATATGTAAGGGTTGGGAGCAGAATACCTTGGGCAATTGCTAATTTGGCTGTGGGTGTAAGCATGTAGCTCATTTTGTAAGCTACTCCCAGTTTCGAGTTTACAGCTTTGCAAGAGGACTGAATGTGAAGATTAAAATCCAGGGACTGGTCCAGCAGGATCTCAAGGTACTTGAAGGTAGTAACATTTTCAAGTGGAAATCCTCCTGGGTGAAGAACCTCCAGCAAACTAGAACAGGCCTTAATCTTCGGTGCGGAACCTAGGAGCATGGCTTTCATTTTCTTTTCATTTAGTACAAGCTTACGGTCTAGTAGCCAGTCTAAGACCTTATTGAAGTCTGAAGTAAGTGATGTGTTTATGCAGGCAATACTTGAAGAACTAGTATAGATGATCAGGTCATCAGCATAGAGAATAGCTGAGCAGGATTCCAGGACCTCAGCTGCATTGTTGATAAAAATTGAGAACAGAAGGGGCCCAAGGATAGAGCCCTGGGGGACCCCAAGGTTGATAGTAGATGTGTTGGACAGGGAGGAGTTAAATTTGACAGCTTGTGACCTGTTTGACAGGTAGCTACAGAACCAGTCCAAAACAGGGGTAGAGAAATGGAATTTATGGAGAGTGGAGAGAAGCAGGGGGTGGTCTACAAGGTCAAAAGCCTTAGTGAGGTCAATGAAGATGGCACCTGTGAGTTTTACAGAATCCATGTTGGACAGAATATCAGTAGTTAGTTGAAGAAGAGCCGTCGTGGTGCAATGACCTTTTCTGAAAACATTTTGGGTGTCTGAGAGGAGACTGTAGTGTTTAAGGTAGTCAGTAGTCTATGATGCAACTATTTTCTCTAGGATCTTGCTAAGGACAGAGAGAATTGCTATTGGTTTGTAATTGGCCACGTCCTTTGGGTAACCTTTTTTAAAGACAGGCGTTACTCTTGCATATTTCCATAGGTCCGGCACAGTGCTATGGATAAGGGATAAAGTGTAGATTCTGGCAATTGGAGAGGCAATGAGTGGAGCAGCCAGCTTAAGAAGACGAGGTTCCAGTGAGTCATAACCAGAGCTGGTATTGGCAGATATGGATCTCAGTAATTTCAGAACTTCCGCTCTTGATATAGCCTTGAAACAGAATGGTTTTGCTGGAGGAGCATCATACGATAGGGCAGTATGGTTGTCTGATGGTAGTGTGGTAGTTAGATTGGAGTGCTATCCACTAGGTTGTAAAGCCAAGGTATAGTGTGACAGATCAGAGAAAAGATTGTTAAAACTGTTTGAGATGGTCCTAGGGTCATTACAATGTGCCCCATTTATGATCATTTCATCAGGAGTGACCGACTGTGAGGTACCCAAAAATGTTTTGACATGGGCCCAGAATTTCCTCGGGTCACAGGCTGAGCTTTGTAGAAGGTCCTTGCAGAATTTACTTTTAGCAGCTCTAACTTGTCTCTTACATCTGTTCCTTAGTTCACGATAGACAATAAGATCTGACTGTAGGCCAGTTTGTTTGTAGCAAATCCAGAGCTTGTCCCTCTGGTGCAGATTAGCAAGGAGGTCTTCATGCAGCCACCTCGTCTGTTTTCCTCTGATCCACCTAGTAGTCTCAGGGGCATGTTTATATTGAATGGTAAGAAATTCATTTATGAATATCTGTAGAGCAACCTCCACAACTTTTGTTTGATAGATACCTGCCCAGTCGATATTGGAGACATCATAGAGAAATGCATCCTGGTCAATATGAGCTAGATTTGTAAATGTGATTAGTCTTGATGGAGGAGATGGAGGTGCAACCATAGATAGGATACAAAAAGTTGGTGAGTGGTCTGTTAGTGTATCTGCAAGGATTCCTACTTTCGACACATGCTCCATACGGTTAACCATCACCCAGTCTAGGAGTATACCCGTTTGAAGGGATGACATGGCTCTAGTTGCTTCAGAGATCAACTGGTGAAAATTATAACTAAGCATGAGCGATGGCAAGGATATTTGAGCTGATCCTAACCAACTGAGGTTAAGATCACCTAGGATAATAGCCTCATTATGATTTACAGTCCGGGAGGGGATGTCAAGGTGTTCTTGAAGACCTACTATTCCCCCAGCAGGGGGATTTTAGGCACAGACAATATGAAGCTTCTTTTCCTCCAATACAATAGTTGCCTATATGAATTCGCACACTGTGGGAGAGGCAGATGCCGGGACAATAGAGATGTTGAGGTGGTTTTTGAAGAATAGGGCAACTCCACCTCCACGCTTGGATGAGAATCTATCCCAATGAAACAGGGAATAGTTAGGCAAGGAGCATACATCATCAGGTATACCGGGTTTTAGCCAAGTTTCTGTGAGACAGAGTACATCAGGATTGTAGAGTTTCACCCAGGCCTCGAGTTCCTCAGGGTAACAGGTAATACTTCTGATACTGATATGGGCATTTAATAATCCTTTCTTGGACATGCCAGATAACTCATTTGGGGAAAAGAAACAGGTAGGTGGACTTGGAATTAGTTTGACATCCCCAGATAGCAGAATAATGATCACGGCTAGAAACCAAAGCCTTGCACAGTGGCAGGTTAGGGTGAAAGCACATCTCCATGGCAGCTTCCTTCTGGCATGTAGAGGGTAATAGATGCTGCCTCTAACAAGGAGGATAGGATTAGGTTGAAGATCAGGCTTTGTCTCTGCAATCAAGTTAGAGAAACTATAGTTGTGGTAAGCCTCTGAGGAGTCTTTTGCCATTTGGTTACATGGGAGAGCCATGTGGCAGTGTCCAGGCTGAGTAAAAGGACAAATGACAAGAGTGCCCATAGCAGACTACACTTTGCCATAGTGTTACTATTTGACTTGGGTAGGAAGGCTAGTGATTACAGTGAGGACTACGCTGACTTCCTTTACAGTCATTGCCCATCAACAATGCTAAACAAACTGGACACCCTTTACCACCAGGCTTTAAGATTTATCTTAAATCTACCCTGTAGTACACATCACTGTCATCTATACCAGGTTTCTGAATGGACCTCACTCTCAACTAGAAGAAAAAGGAATGCTGTCCTCTGTTTTTTAGAGCATTATCTGATAACCTCCCTGCATACATCTCAAACATTTTCAAATGGGCTAAAGGTTCCTATGGCCTGAGACGCTTCTCCTTAATCTGCTTCCAGATTCCTAGAGTGAAAACTACCCTTGGCTCAGCAGCAAACAACTTCTCACTTCCATCACTTTGGAACACTATACAAGACTCATTAAAATTATCCTCACTTCCAAGCATTTTCACATTCAAAGCTCTATTAATGGGTTATCTGAAGGAATCATGCAACTGTTTCAGAACCCGATGACCCCTAAGCCCCGGATGCCACTCTCAAATCCTACTCCTAAGTATCTCATCCACCCCACATTCCTAACAACAGAAACCTAGGACCTACAAGCCTAGTTCCCTTAATCCAAGATGGCCCTGCCTGTTCTCTACCTTTTACCTATTCTGGCCTTCCTTTGGCTGCCTACTCTTTCTCCCAATTTCTACCCTATTCCTTAATACCTCCTTATTTTTTATCATTTAGGTATGAGCTCTTACTTAGCAGAGACTATATGGGATTGTTGTCTCTTCTCATTTCAGTAAAGCTTATTATTATGTACCTTTGCATGTTAATTATGTTGACCGGTATGTATAGGCCCATATTGACCGGCACCTTCACAATATTTTTTATTTTGTTTTGTTTTTTTGCACCGTTGTCCACTGTAATTGTAATCTTATGAAGCGTACTGTATTGTATTAATGCCCAGGACCACCATGAAAATGAGCTTGCTCAATGGTATTTATGCCTGGTTAAATAAAGTGATCGATTGATTGATTGATACTGAGACAGAGGAGTAGCTCTTAGGGATAAAGAGATAGTGTGTGTAAAATTAAGACTGCCAAGGGTGACCGTGTTACACCGTTTTAACCCTTGGCTGAAATTAGAGATAGAGCAAAAACAACAAATTGTTTCCTGCTAGCGTAGCAATTATTTAGAAGAAGTGGATCAGAGAAGCAGAAAGTAAAGCCCCACAAAGGTTAATTAGGAAAGCAGACCAGCCGGAGGCTCTACTTGTGGTAAAGATTACAGTGAGGAAATGAAGACCTATTCAAGATATGTTAGAAGGCACCCCTAGTGAAGCAATTTTATAAGGAACCAATGGGAGACTAGACAGATAGCAGTAATGTTTGGCAAAAGCCAATGCAAAGCAGAGGGCGCTGAAGCCCAGAGACTGATAATCCGACAAAGAAAAGGCAGGGCCAAACAGTGGCCGAGTAAAGAGCAGCAGTCCAATTAGAGGAGGGTGGCAGCAGGTGGCCGCCTATCAAACTTGCACAGTGCTACCCCGGAGTAGCCCGGACACTTAAACGGATTTGAAGGTGTCCTGTTCTTCAGGAGGATGGAGGTATGGGCAGCTGTCAGGATTAGCTGCGCCGCTCACTGGGAGCTCGATCAGGCACAGTGGATCTATTTTAAGATATAAAATATAGGTTAAGATAGGATGTTATTAGCTAGGGCATCCAAGGCAACTTGAAAATTACTTGGGGTAGCAAGGGAGGAAGCCCAGGTATGGAACTGCACAGTAGATAGCAGAGCAGGCACTAAGCAAAGCTGATAGGCAAGCAGATGGTGAAAATAGGAAGATGTCTTTAAAGGGAAGACAGGACAAGTGTTAGGCCTAATAGCCGCACTCTGTATCTTTAACAGGAGTTGCAATATTAGTGAGAGGGGGAGGATGAACATTGCTAGGGGTGGTGCCGAGGGGGGAAGGAGAGTATTTAATAAAGGCTGGAGGTGGGGGATGGGAGGGTAGGCGCAAAAGTTCAAGCAGCAAGGAGACAGGAAGACAGAAAGTGAAAGAGAAATTGAATTATTTGCAGGGCAAAGCTTACAACTGTGACCCAAATGGAATCTGGTCTAAACAGAAAACACTGCAGTACTTGAAACTTAGTTTCTAATCCAGGGTACCTTACCACTGGACCTTAAAACAAAGACAGCTGTAATATTTTACAATCTACAAACCTGCAGCCTAAATGAACTTGCACTTCAAACTACCCTTGGAGTGCAAAATTGCTGTAAACAGGCTTAGGTTCACGTTTAAGTTAGGATTTACAAGACAATTTGGAGAGACTTAACAAGTACCACAATCAGAATATAACATTAGCTTAAGGTCCAGAGGAAACAGCAGTAGCAAAGAATTAAAGAACTGCAACAGCCCATCAGCAGGCAGAGTCGATGGTTCTGGACAGTCCAGTTTCTGCAGCGTACCTTCAGTCTGGTGATTGGGGGGCAGTACAGTGAGGAAGGCAGCCGGCGGACAGAAGGGATCTGCCCTGCAGAGGCACCCATGTCAAGGGTGAAGCTAAGGGGAGAAATCTGAAACAGCCAGAGGTTATAAAGTTGTAAGAGAGTGAGACTCAGTCATTTCTTCCAGGCATCCCATTTGAGCCCTGAAAACATAAACTGCCACCATGGCTGCTCTGGCAGTGAGTTATGCTAGCTCATAAATCTTGTTACCTCTACCATTTTTGTGCCTGAATCTTCCAGTGGAGCAGAATCCTTGACCAGCAGGAGTGTCTTGTGGCTGAAAGCCGCTATTTGTGTATCCACTGGTGATGCATGAAAACATAGCTTCACCTCCTCTGGGAATGGGTATGCCCTATGCACAAGGCCATGATTTTTCCATGATAATGTAAACTGTGGAAAAACCATGGAATATTATTCATGGTTTACATGAACTGTGGAATATTATTCTATGGTTTACATGCACTGCGGAATATTATTCTTCGATTTACATGGACTGGAATATTATTCAATGGTTTACCTGAACTGCAGAATATTATTCCATGGTTTACATAAAATGTGGAATATTATTTTGCAGTTTATACTGAAGAATCAATGTTTAACTGGCCCACCGGCACAGTGTTAGTGCTGCTGCTCATGATGCCCAGGGTTTGGGAATGAGCCTAGGAAGTTGGAGAGCTGGCCAGTGGGAGGAGGATTGAGCATCCTAAGGACTGCTCTCTTCTTCTGGGGGGGAGGAAGTCAGTGTTCAGGTAACCCCTTGTGGTAGCCTGGGATATGACAGCCAGGACTGACTATGTTTGGGAGTCATGTCAGACATCTGGCGTGCCATCCCAATGTCATTACATGACACGCCTCCCAGTGAGAAAATGGGAAAATTAAGGTTCTGTGGCCACACGATAATGTCTGCCTCCACGTTGCAGACCCCATGCTACTGACTGGGCTCTTGATCCTGTTCAGTCTTCATTAGGAGGAAGGGACCCCCTGGCAGCCCTGCCCCTGGGGAGTAAGTTGGTGGTGTTCAGGAGTGAGGTAAGTCCCAGGGTGTGTGGCAGGGCTAAGCATGTGTAGATCGGACAGATGGGGGCTGGCGGATGAGGAGATGAAGCATAGCAAATTTAATAAAAAAATGAAGTCAGTAGAAACTGTGAGTAAAACTAATCTGCAGTTTATATTGACACTGACCAAAGAAAATTGTTCCACTGACCATAAATACTGCTGTTATTAAATGGATCATATACATCCCAGAAAACTATTCCATGGTTTATATTAAATTCTGCAGAATGCTTTTTGTAATTCTGTTGAATTTAAAAACAAAAATATAAAAAGCATTTTAGAACAGTCCCTGACCATTAGTTTGCCTGCTAGACCTTTACCTTAAAAATCAAAACAGGTAAATCCCCCCATCCAGCTCACCCCACCCTGAGAACCTCCTTAAATCCCTTTATTTGAAGTAGAAATATTTTTATCAGGTCCCATACTGTGCTGCAATCTTCATCCTTCTAATTTCACTGCTCGGCCTGAATTCTGATTTCTTGTCCTAAAAGTGCTTTGAGCAAAGAGCCGCACAAAGCACTGCTGGAATGAGAAGCTGGCATTCTGACCTAGGGATAAATTGAGAAGGATGAGGATTGCTGCTCAATGTGGTAGCCAATGAAAATATTACTCATTTAAATTTGGTGGCCCTGGGGACTCTCAAGCTAGGGTGGAGAGGGTGATGGGGCTAAGATGGATGGGATGGATTTTTTACTTTCTAATACTAAGAATTCAGGAGTTAATTGACAACCTGCCCTAGTTTGTAGCTCCCAGCCCCAAAACTAACATTTTCCCCTACCTGAGTGCTGGGTGGGGGGTTCTTGACTACTACCAAGCCCCCAACTGCTGCTACAAAATTTCCACAGAAATAGGAAACTAAAGCCGCAGAAGTTCTGCGGCAACAGGAGGTCTTGCCACAGAATTTAGACCTAAGTTGCTGCAGAAAAATAGGGGCCTTGCTTATGCAGCATCCTTCTTTCTGATAGCTATGCTAGGTATAAGCTCTCCCAATCCTTACTGAGCAGATTCTCTATCACTGGGCATATGGGGAAGGAGTCATGTGATTTTACCTTTTCTCTTAATGTGGGAACCAGTTTGCATTCAAGATGAAGTGCTGGAGCATCAAAGCCTATGACAGTTTTTAAGGAGTAGAACAGTTCTGGAAAACAGTCTGGGGAACAAAGTTTGGAAGTGAAGAATTCTTCTTGAGTTTTCTCCATATCCTTCTCTCCATCTTCAAAATCTTTGTCTTTCCTCTCTTCTGGCTCAGCATCCTACTCCTCTTCCGGAGGCTGTTCATCATTAGATGTGGCTTAACAGGGCTGGTAGTTGCTTTTAATTTGCTGTAAAAACAGCCTAATATATCAGCTTTTTGCATGGGACTAGGGTTAGAGGAGGTCAACAGGAAGGAGGGAATATTTGACAGCTAACTGTTTGGTTCTGCTAGACAAAAATTAGGTGATAAGATTCAAGGTTTAAAAACACTTAATTGGTTGTATTATGAGATGGAGTAGAGGATGAAGCTACACACTGAAAACTTTGGAAAGGGGGAAAGGAGGGCTGTTAATTGTTTTTAATTTGTTTCAAAGACAGCCTGATGTATAGGGTTTTGTGTGGTATTCTGGTTAAGGGAGGCCAAGAGAAAGGAGGGGACTGTGGACAGCTGAAGAGGGGGTTCTGATAGAGACAAATCAGGTTCTAGCAGTCCACTGTTTCACTACCACAGATCCAAGTGATCTCTTGCATGAGTGACCTCAATGAGGTAGGACCACAAATAAGGAGGATGGCATCTGTGGGGTGTCCACTTGGAATCTTCAGATCTGCAAAGGACTGACCTGGAAACTACAGGTCTAAGGTATGAGCTATCTGTGTTACATCCACTGAGGGTGAATACTTACAAATCATCCATTGTAGCAGGACTGTATTAGATATTACAGTAGTGATGGCATGTTTAAATCTTGGATATGGTAACACAGAGTATACCAGATATACTGCAATGGGTAACTCCAGGAGTATCTAGCTCTTGGAAGATACTATTAGCATTGTATTATAATGTTTACGCTAGGAAATATGAACATTGGGCAGGTGCCTATCTAGGTCTGGGTAATAACATCTGCATTTCCTAAGCTCATGGAATTGGGCAGCAGCAAGAGTAAGCAAGGGCAGCTTTCAATCAGGTTATGTGAGCACAGTCAGGTACCCAGGGTGGGGGAGTCAGGAAGATGGTTGGTGAGCTAAAAAGGCCAGGATGCAGTTGTGTTCCAGGGTCTTCTCTTGAAACATAGGAGCTGGCCAGTCTGCAGGTAGTTCAGTGCCTTAGTTGTAAAATTAGCCTCTGCAAGTGCTGAAATTTGGCTCTTGAAAAGCATAGAGAGGACTGGCCTTTCATTTTAATCCAACAGCAGACACAAGAGTATATAACAAAAGGCAGGCAATAGAGTTAGAGAGGGGTAAGGGGAACTCCAAGTTATGCCCGATAACTGTATCAAGCCACTGATTGAAGTGGTACAGGCTGAACCATTACAGTATGTAGAACATTGACAAGCAACCCACATGGGGGGCTTGAAGTGTCCAAAAGGAATGCAAAAGGGAAGAAGGGAGCAGAAAAGGGCATAGGGAACAGGAGTAAAGTGGTGGTGATAGGGAGCTCTATTGCTAGGTGGACAGATAGGGTGATATGTGCTTTCTTCACTGAGAAGGTAGTGGTGCACTACTTCCCTGGAGCAACAGCAGACAGGTTCATCCCTAGGACTAGGAAGTACAGGAACAAAGGAGGCACATGGCAGGTGATGGGGTTAGGAGATGGATCAGTCAGATAGGGGACACCTGGTAGTGCGAGGCATAAATAAAGGGTTGAAAATATCTCCAGTAAAGACCGAACAATATCAGTGCACTTCTCCTTTAAAAAGAAAGAACAGATTGGCTTGAAACCCACAGTCCTCAATTTCCACCAGAAACTAGTGTCTATAAAAGAAGTGTCTGTCTAATTGTCAAATGCCAATGTAAGCAGCCCTACTGGATGTGATGGCCTGGAACTAAGACTAATTAAATTGGTTGCTCCAGTGATCTTTGTCTCATAGTAAAAAATATTTAATCTCTTGTTTCTCACATGGACAGTGCCTAAATACTAGAAATTGGATAAAGTTACTCCACTTCACAAAGGTGTTTCCAAATAACTTCTAGAAAATTGTAGACATATCTCTGTCTTACCTATTTTGGACAAAACACATTAGAGGGTAATACATAACCAGTTATAGACTTATTTGGACACGCATAGCCTCTTAGTGGATGAACAACATGGGCTCAATTTTCAAAGGGCCTTTAGATTAAGGCAAGCTGCAGCAAAAGGCATCTTGCATCAAAGCCTGGTGTGTCAGGGACCCTACCCTTGATTCTCTATTGGACAGGGTCCTGGAGGCAATGATAACACAGTGAAGACCAGAACAGCGACAGAATCAGCTGTTTGCTGTACTGGTCTGCTGTGTTACTGACACCTCTGTCTCTGGGGTGTTCACCCCCTCCCTGAGACAACTCCAACTCGGATTTGGAAATCTATAGTGCATGGGGTACGGGGGCAGAGACCCCCGCATGTGGGGTGGTGGGATGCAGCCCCCCACAAAAAAACACTTGTGTCCTGGATGGTACAATGCCGACTGTCAGCATCGGGCCATTGCTGTAACGGCCATTGACAGAATTCCTGTCACTGCGGTATGGTGGAACCCTTTCTACCATATTGTAAAAAAAAGTTGTCAGACAGAATGGGTCACGGGCATGGGGATCTGATTTATGTAACCAAAATGCACATGTTTGATCTGTATACTTTCGAAAAATTAAGATATGAGGGACTTCACCAAGATAAACAAGATCCTAGAGGGACAGGAGAGGTTATTGTAGGTATCAAGTGAATTAGAGAGCAGGGGATTGAGAAAGACTCAGGATGCCTATAAATTTAGCTTCACCAGTCATTTATTGTTTACAAAGTTTTTAAATGAGCCACCTGCAGAACTAGGCATCAGAATGACATCATCACATCCAATGTTTGGCACAACTGCTGTTTCTCATTCTTTTTCCCTACTATAATTCAGAAATAACTTTTTGATTTTCATAGCTCTGCTGAAATGTGCATTAAGTCTGATCACCTGTAACAAAGTGACTCTTAAAAGGCAGGTACCTACACTCAAAAAAATTAATTATCACATTACACCTAATTCTAACCCCTCAGATGTAGAGTATACCCTTTAATATTTCTATTATAAGTAAGCTGAGAAAGTGTCCTTTAATCCACCTTGTCCAGTCCCTTCAAAGTATTAATAACTAATTTATAAAACTGCAGCCTTTCTAAATGTTCTCCATAGCTTAGTATCTATATTCTCTTAATCCTTTTAGTTACTGTCTTTTCACTTTCTTGATAGCCACAATATCCTTTTAATATTTTGGTGATCAGAATAGCATACAGTACTCCAAATATAGCCTTCCCAGAGACCTACAAAGCAAAAAAATCCCATTCCTTTCATGGATTGTTATGCTGCTTGTGATGTACCTCAACCTTTAATTTTCCTTATTTTATTTAGTTATTTATTTATTTATTCATTCTTGGATTACAATACCTTTGAGCACATAACAGCTCTTTTACAAAGGTTCCAGGTCAGTGGGAAATGTGATAGACATACAACAGATGGTACTACATAACATTTTGACAAGAAAGTACAGTATTTAAAATGACAATATGACATTAACATTGCAACTAAAAGTAAAGCTATGAATTGGTAGGAAATCAAAAATAACCTAATAAAAGGAGGCAACCCAAGGCGCTTTGTCAAATAGGTATAGGTAGATTTGGGTGAACAAAAGTTCAGGTAAGTGAAGGTAAACAGTGAAAAGAAGGTGGAGGGTAACAAGGGTGAGGTGAAAGAAGGATCGGAAAAGGAGGCAGGAAATAGAGCAGAGCAGTTAGGGTGAAAGTGGTCATTTGCAGAGAAAGGCAGAGAAGTAGGAACACAAGGATGTGTCAATACTGCCGAGGTAGTGCCATGTCAGTTGAAACAGTAGCAGGAACTGTTACTTGTAAGATGTTGATGAAGAGTGCCTTTAAATGGTTCCAGTTTTGGTAAGGAAGAGATATCACTGGTCAGCGTATTAAACCATAGTGGTGCTCTATATTCAAATGATCGTTGCCCTTGTGTAGTCCGGCATCTTGGGACAGAGAAGAGTTGGCTAACTGAGCTACACATGTGCTGGGAGCTGCAAGAGGGGTTGAGTAAGTTTGTAACACCAGAAGGCAGGAGCCCAAGAAGTGCCTTTCTAGTTAGCAAGCAGATTTAATAGTGAATCCTCCCATTTAGCTGAAGCCAACCTGTTTGCGCATACAGTTCACATGTGTGGTTAAGGTGTGCTGCTCCAGTAAGAAGTCGGCATGCTTTATTGAGTGCCACCGATATTCTGCAGGGAGTAGTGGTGGAAGCTGAGCTGTAGATAACCAGATCATAGTCAACAAAAGAATATTATGGAGCTATAGCTAGCTAGTATAAGTATAATGCTGTGACAAACAATGTTACTAAATAATGCTGTGACAGCTTCAGTTTCTCATCAGTGAAGTCACCCACAGCCAGATTTATACATAAGCAAAGTCTTCCTGTGTGCAAGGCCTGAATCTGAGTGGGGGGCCCACCCATCCACTCTCACTCCAATGTGAAAAATCTGGCTCCTAGAGCTTTGTGGAATGCAAAATTCCACTGGCACAACCCACTTCTGAACTTCTTTTCTGAATTGCATTTTTAACACCACATAATTCTAAAATGCAGTGTATGTAAATCAAAGAATAATATTCCACAGATTATGTAATCTGTGGAATAAAATCTACAAAGTCCCTTACAGAAATACAAGTGCACAGCATGTGTGTAGCATGCAGCCGCATGCTTAATAAGCATGCAGCATGCATGCTGCAACATGCTGTGCATATGTATTTCTGTAAGGGAAATTATTCAGCAGTTTTCAGGAAATTAGGTCATGGTTTATGGTTATGTAACCACAGGTTATTAATCAGCAAATGCAAGGAAATAAATCCACTTCTGGAACTGTGGAATTCTGCTTCCAGCAGAATTCTGCAGAATTAGCTGTAATTTTCTAAAATTTTGCAGAATTCCAACAGAATTGGAATTTGAAAATTCCACAGAGCTCTGCTGGCTCGTTCTCTAAACCTCAGGCCACCAGCCCTAAACTCACCTTATTTAAATCCTTGTTAGCCCATCTGTGTACTGTAGCTCACCCCCTAATTGTCAATAGATTCTCCTGATATGCCAAAGAAAGAAAGTAAATATAACAAAATTCAGCTTGGACATTCAACCAGTAGCAGAAACATAACTCATTTCTGTAGCATAACAAGACTGTGTAAGATTGTTTACTGTTGTCCCTACTCCTTCTGCTTTAAAACTTGTGCTCACAATAATGCAGGTGTAGTGGTGGTAGTTGTAAACAACAGCCCAACAGCCGAAAATCATGCCATGCTACAGTGAATAGTTCTAGCTGTGTTTAGTTGGAATGACAATTAAAACTTCAAGGCTGAATTTGACTACTTATTTTATTTATTTAAAAAACAGTAACTATAACAGGCATGTTAAGCCATTTCTCACTTCCAATTGTGACCTGGGGGGGGAGGGGGGTTAAAAAGAAAGGGAAAAACACAATATCAGAATACATTGCATGAATCGTTCTGTGCAAAAAGTATTCAGTGGAATGATATGCTATGCAAAAGTAAAACAGCCTAGATTGCACTGTGAAAATATGTACACTGGTTAGCAAACTGTACAATGGAATCAGTGCAATGTTTAAAATAGAGAAGGAATTAAATAAAATAACGCTATTTTAAAATACATACATTAAGACATTATATGCAAAATACAATACTGTGAGCAGGACAAATCTGTAGAAAGAGGTACCATGCAAAAAATAAGGAATCATGGTGCATAATGGGCAAAATCCAATATACTATTCTGTAAATAGGTACAGTGCAAAGTTTAAAATGCAGGGAGTGGGATGAAATTATAAAAAGATATATTATGGCAGTGTAGAAGCTCACGTAGTGCTAGTTGGTGAACAATGGGTGCTAATAACAGGTAACAAAAGGAGTGATATGGCTCTAAAAAGACATTTCTATGGGAAGGTAAAACTCCAAGAATCTCTGTTAAAAAATTACAACAACCAATAGCCAAGGGTGGGTTCAGCCTACCAAATTTTAAGACCAGACATGATGCTTTCCTGGCAGCGTAGTGTGTCAAACCTCTATGGTTATCAAGGGGAGCAGGACATTCCAGGATGGGTAGGTTTAGAGTGAGCACTGTTAAAAGGCCACCATCTAAAGACAGTTCTATTTGAAGACTCCATTAGACTTTTTAATGCTAACCCAGTGCTGTGTCAGGTTAACAAATCCTGGAAAGAGGTGGCTGAGACCTTACACTGGGATCCTAATGTCTCTCCACACTGCCCACTTTGGGGGAATTCTTTGTTGATATATAAGGGTAAACACTTAGATTGGGCGGTATGGAAATCCAGAGGGATACATTTTCTGGATGACATCACTGATTCGGACTCAGCCTGTCTGATGTCATTTACCCAAATATCATGTAAGTATTCTTTACCAAGGACTGTTTTTCACAACTATCTGCTGTTGATGGACATGCTCAGAAACACATTTAACAAAAATGTTTACTTTCAAGCAGCACATGTCCTAGATCAGATGTGTACTTCCAATCAAGGTCATAAGCTTTTATATAAAATACTAATGGTTGTAAATTCGGACCCCCTGTTCCCTTTGTTAATCAAATGGCATAAGGAGCTTCAAATAATTATCTCACAAGAGGATTGGTCTAATATCTGGTCTATGACTCTAAAGGCATGTAGGGAAGCTAAATGTCGATTATGACAGTATAAAGTAGTGCACAGATGGTACCATATTCCCTATAAATTGTTGGCAATGTGTCTTTTGAACCATGACCTCTGTTGTAGGTGTATGAAGGGTAAAGACACACTCTTCCACATCCTGTGGTCCTGCTCATGCTTAGATCCCTTTTTGGAAAATATTAGGGTACAGTGCGATAGAGTTCTCAAGGTTAAGATTGACCTTTCTGCGCCTTTGGTTGTTTGGGAACCAAACTGGGAATTTCCTCCAGCATCCCTCAGTGTTCCACAACTCAAAAACTCTGGTTACTGGCTGCCCTGATTAGAGCAAAGAATGTTATCTTAAGACATTGGTTGAGCACAGATGTACCTACTCAGAAAGAATGGCTTCAGGTTCTTACAATTAGGGCAAGTTATGAAAGAATAGCATACCTCAATATAAATAGAATAGATAAATTCCATGGAATCTGGGACCGTTTCCTACTACATTTAGAAAAATGAGCTTGTCTGTCAACTGTTGAAGCATGCTCTGCCTGTTTGTTTTTTTCATTTTTTGTGTATGTTTATTGTCTAAACTGGTTTTGATAAATATGTTATGTTCTATTAATTATGTATAGTTATTTTTTCCTCCTTCTGCTCCCCTTCCATGCACCCATCCTCTCAATTCAACTGATTTGAATCTTGTGTTATGTTGTATATTTCATATCCTTTTTTTGCTAGTTTTACTTATACTATATATCCTATAGGTTATTTGCACCATGTGATTTTACTGCATAAGTTATTGTACTTGCAAAAACAAAAACTTTCAATAAAATATTGATTACAAAAAAAAATTAAACTGTTCCTCCAGCTGACTGCTCTTTCTTTTTTTTTCTGTGCTGACAATACAGTGGCAATTCTAACTCCTTACAATATAAATTCAATTTCAACCAATCATAAATTCAGTTGCAATTCTTTTACAATCATTGACAAATCCACTTCAGCTCCCTCTCAGTGTTGATTCAGTGCATTTTCAAATGCAATTTAAATCCAGTAACTGGCTATTTTTAAAAGGGACACTGTCAGGCGTTGTCTTACTTTTCATGAAGGTATCCAGAAATGGGAATACAGTGCCTGCATCGCTCCCTTTGTTAGTGCAGAATGCACAGCAGCAATATCTCATACAGAACCAAAAACTGATATATTTTAATAATTCCCCCTCATAATCAAAACCCTGGCTTGAACTTGAGAGTGACAGCCACCACAGTGCGGTCACAGTATAAAATGGGCTGAAGCACCAGGATGCTAGTGCGCATCTCCCACCATCCCCATTCAGCTAAAACACATATTTTAAGACTTTGCAGAATGCTGAACTGGGGAAAGTGTTTCTTAATTAAAAACAAGGGCTAAAGATTACAGAAATCATGGCTGAAAAGCCAAGCCGTGATACTGGGCATATACCTATGCATATGCATGAACACCCTGAAGCCTTCTACAGCTGAGGCATTGGCCATGTACCAAGAGCACCACCTGGGTTATGACTACCCCACAGCCCTGGCACTCCACCAGCACCACCACCCCCCCCCACAATGTCCCACCTGAATTTTCATGTGTAATGTGTCTTTATGCCTATCAACTGTTACTCTTAGCTTAATAATAAATAATATATTTTTTATTTACATAGCGCAATTCCAGTATCAAAGCGCTGCACATAAAAATACATCACAAATAATTTAAAAGATCTTACACAAATTCAGCTTCAATTTAAAACTTTCACCATTCATAAATATTAATCATTAAAAGCCTGTTGGAAAAGATGTGTTTTCAAGCTGGTTTTACAGCTCTCCACAGTCCTGTACTCTCTAATCTGATGAAGTAGAGAGTTCCACAGGGATGGTGCCACAAACATAAATGCCCATGCCCCTGATGTTTTTAAATGCACTCTGGGAACCTCTAACAACCCCTCATTGGATGAGCAGAGAGGATGACCAGGGCTGTAGGGAACCAGGAGCATTTCCAGATAACTCGGTCTCTGTCCATGTAGTGCTTTATAGGTCAGCAGACCAACCTTAAAGGTGATCCGCCACTGTATAGGCAGCCATCGCAGAATGCACAGCATGGGAGTAATATGACTAGAGTATGAAGATCGAGTCAGCAACTGAGCTGCTGCATTCTGTACCAGCTGCAAGCGGTGGATATCAACCCCTGGGAGCCCCAGGTAAAGGGAGTTACAGTAATCAAGGCATGAGATCACAAAGGTGTGGATCAATGTGGGCAAATCATCAGACAGAACAAGGTGCTTCATTCTGGCAATGTTCCTAAGATGGTAAAAGGTGGACTTGATGACTGCTGACACCTGCACATGCAGCATTAGCCCATCATCAAGAACCATCCCCAGATCATACACCTGTTCAGAGGCAGGCACTTGTACACCATCAAGCCAAAGCCCAGATGGTAAACCCACCATCTGCCTCTCTATCCAGCTCCCCGGATCCACTACCAACACCTCAGTCTTCCTGGAATTCAATTTCAACCAGCTCACCTTCATCCAGTCATGGGTCTCCACCAGACAGCTGTTAAACATCCAGATCACACTATCCTGGTTGGGTGCAAAAGACAAATAGAGCTGGGTGTCATCAGCATAGCAGTGAAACCTCTGCCCATATAGTCTTACAATGTCTCCGAGGGGCAGCAAATACACTGCGAACAACATGGGGGACAGCACCGAGCCCTGAGGGACCCCACATGGCAGAGGGAATGGTTCAGAGGAAAAAATCCCAGATACCACCCTCTGAGACCTGCCGGCAAGGAAAGAGTGAAACCATCTGAGAACTGGACCAGCCAGGCCACAGATAACCCTCAGGCACCCAAGCAGCACCCCAAGGTCCACAGTGTCAAATGCTGAAGAGAGATCCAGAAGTACCAAGATGGAACAGCATTTCTGGTCCCTCACCATCAAGAGATCATTGAGCACCCGAACCACAGCAGTCTCGGTACTATGTCTTTTCCGGAAGCCTGACTGGAGAGGATTGAAGATATCACTTTATTTTTCTTCCAATTGTTTAACCAGATGAGACACACTAAGCTGAAAGCTTGTTTACAGGTGCAACCTGGGAGCACAGGGAAGTTAAGTGACTTGCTCAGGGTCACACAGTATGCAAGTGGGGGCTGTGGGATTCATACCCAGATCTCCAGATTTGCAGCTCAGAGCCTTAAACCACTGCGCTATACCGCCTCCCAATCCATCATGGATGGTAAGGTGGTTCTGCAGTTGCAACACAACCACTTTCTCAAACACCTTCCCAACAAAGGGAAGGTTAGAGCTAGGTCTGTAGTTAGCACAGTTGTTCGGGTCCAAAGAAGCTTTCTTAAGAAGCGGTGTCACTATCACCTCCTTCAGAGAGCTAGGGAATTCTCCCAAATCTAAGGAGCACCAAATAATATGTGCAAGGATCGGGCTGATAAACACAGTACACCCCAATAATAGGCATGTAGGGCCCTGATCCAAACTACAGCGTGTTGGCCGCAAGTTCTGGACAATCCACATGATATCCCCCATCTCCGGCTGGTCAAAAGAACTCCAGGGTGACTGAGAGAAAGTGACCAAATACTGACCACCATCAGCTCCCACAGAAGATGTTGAGCAGGTTTTGGCCCTGATGCTGGCAACCTTATCCGAAAAAAATCAAGCAAACTCCTCACACTTAACTTGTGAAAACGCTCCTCGTACCTGCAGACAGGATGGGTTGCACAACCTGTCTATGGTTCGAAAGAGCTGAGCTGGTCTGTTTTGAGCAGCAGCAATCTCACTCTGCCTTCTTATGTGTGATTGCTGATTGATAGCAGTGATAATGATCTATCAATCTAAGGTGGTCAGCCTCAAGGTCCAATTTCCACCAGCGACATTCTAACCTTCATCCAACTCATCACAACTCCCTCAAAGTTCCATCAAACCAAGGGACCCAAGGGTGGAGAGAACATGGACTGGGGTGATAGAATCCAGGGCCTCAGTGATAGCCTTATTGTAGGCCAAAACTAGACTGTCTGGGTCCTCGCCTGCCCACAAAACTCCCGATAGGTCTAATACTGCCTGAAGGCCTTCGGGGGTTACTTCTCTCAATGGGCAGTATCTGACCATCTCCACAGGAGCAGGCCTATAAGGGGGGGGCTGGAAATTGAATCTCACTGTGTAGTGATCGGACCATATGGCTGGTTCCACCACCAAGTTGAAGGACTCGATCCCCAGGAGGAAGACCAGATCAAAGAAGCGGACCTTGCTTATGAGTAGCAGAGTAACTACCTGTGATCCCAGAACATAAGTTGGAGGAAGTCTTGACCAAACTGCGAGAGTTCATCATCGACCCAGGCATTGAAGTCACCCAGGACCATCAGCATGGGTGACTCCAGGGCCATGTCAACAATGAAGTCTGCTACTTCCTGCAGGAACATTTTCTCAGCCCGGTGGATGGTAGATGAGAATGATCCTGCAGCCCACACCTGCTACTGTGGTAAACTCAAATGATCTGGCTCCCTCAACTGGTACATTAGTAAGGCCCAATTCCAATCTAAAACAAATAGCCACCCCCCCCCCCACCCCTGCGGTCCAATCTTGAGTGGTGTATCACCAAAAAAGTGGGTGGGACAGCTGCCTCTAAAATGGGGCCTGCGTTGTCATCAAGCCAGGTCTAGGTGATTCAAGCCAGGCCTGCTGTCCCAACAAGATCAGCAATAATTGCTGTCTTGTGCCCTGCTTCTTGGCTGTACGCAGGTTTGTTTGCTGATCCTGACTCTCAAGTAGTGGATTTCTACCTTTCCAGCCTCAAGTTCAGCTTCATTGGTCATGTACCCAGTCACCCCTCTGGGTTTCCACTAACTCACAGCCCTTGCACTCCACCAGCACCCTCCCACCAGTAATGTCCCACCTGCATATTCACAAGTGATGTAGCTTTGTGCTTATCAACTGTTACTCTTAGCTTGTGTATTGCTACTTGTATGTACCACAGACAGAGATTTGGCTACCATCAGTAAAAATCCTAAGCTCACCCTGCACACGCAGACCTCAATGAAACCCTATCCCAGATATGAACTTGTTTAATTACAGAAATGGCAGTTAGAATAGAATGATCTACACTGACAGCAGTGTAGCCTCACCCTAGATAAGGATTATGCTACCTTTCAGTACAATCATATTCTCATAACAAATATTCTTGCCTTTGCAGAACCAATGAAGGAAACAGTACTCCAACTAACTTCAAGCAGAGTCACCTGCAGAACTGTGGACTTCCCAGTGGATTGCCCAATTAAGTGCAAGAAGAGGCACTTGCAGAACTGTGGACTTCCCAATGGATTTCCCAGCTAAGTGCAAGCAGAGTCACCTGCAGAACTGTGGACTTCCCAGTGGATTTCCCAACTAAGATGCAACATCATATTTTTAGTCCTGCTTTTATCCAGTTATACAGATTGGAGGGTAGAAGCACTTAAAGATTAACTGATTTAGCTAAAAAGTCAGAAATAAGCAGCTCTTGTGGGACTCAATCATGTAACTATTTATTTTAATTAATATCTCTTTATAATGGAATATCTACAGTTAAGCTACTGTATATACCTAGTTTTCAAGAGGGTTCCAGTGGGACAGTTACAACAGCAGGGAGTTAGCAACATTTGATGACTGTAGCTTCTGATTGGGTGGTGCTCCACAGCCCCACTTAGTGGAGGTAAATATAGCCTCAGACTGGTTGTCCTCCAGCAACCACTCATAGATTTCTTAACAAGGGGATTGGGTCCTCTTGCAGGAACAACTTGCAGGGTGATGAAATGAGCATGGGTGTGCATCTTCCTTACCTCCATCAGTGGGGACCCCCAACCTCTTGGACATTGCTTACACTGCTCTCTAACACTGTAGATATCAGGTGCACTAAACTCCATGTGCTTAGGTAACAGCACCAACTTTCTTGGTGATGATGAATCCTGGCCCAAAGAGAGGACAAACAAACTCCTGCTCTGAGAGTAGCAGGTGGCATCCTTCCAACCCAGCACAGTAATGGTAAATGCAAATGCAAATGAGTTTGCTTGATTGTTCACAGATAAGGTTGGCACCATCAGGTTGGAGATCTGTTCAGCTCACTCAAACGGGCACTGCAGTGATCAGTGGGAGATTACAGATGCCCAGTTTGTCTGGTCTGACTTTGACTGGTTGGCGACCATGAACATCGTGAAGATTATCCAAGGTTTGTGACCTACTTACTGTAGTTTGGACCCAGGTCCAATATGCCTCCTGGTAGGGTGCGAGGAGGTAATCAGACCAGTCCAGGCTGAGATAGTTGGGTGCTCGTTGGAGACGGGCATGTTTCCAGACACCCTGAAGGAGGCGGTAGTATGTCTCCTTCAGAAGAAATCTTCTATCGACCCTGACTGTCTCACTAACTACAGGTCTGTTTCTTACCTGCCTTTTGTGGGCAAGGTTATTGAGAAGGCTTTCATGTTGCAAATAAAGGAGCATCTTACCACCCACGATGTCTATGATCCTCTCCAGTCCAGTTTCAGGAAGAGGCATAGTACTGAGATAGTGCTGGTTCAGGGACTTATTGATCTCCTAATAGCGAGTGATTGGAGGAGCCATTCAATCTTGGTCCTCCTTGATCTCTCTGTGGCATTCGATACCGTGAACCATAATGTGTTGCTGGAGCACCTGCAGCTGGTCTGTGGTCTGTCGGGGACAGTCCTCAGATGGTTTAATTTCTTCCTTACAGGCAGGACTCAAGAGTGAAGTTGGGGATTTTTTCCTCAGCCCCTTTCCCCTTGCCTTGTGGGGTGCCACAGGACTCTGTGCTTTCACCCATGTTGTTCATGGTATACATGCTGACATTGGGAGATACTATAAGGCAATACAGACTGAGTTTTCACTGCTGCAGATGATACTCAACTGTACAGGTCCTTTGTACCCAAACAAGGTGATGCTGCCTCGGTTGAATCCGGATAAGACTGACATGTTGGTTGTGACCCAGGCCATTAGGTAGAGGGATTGTCTGCTGGGCAGCCATCCAGGGCAGCCAGCTGATGACCTCTGACTGGGTGCGAAGTCTGGGCGTTATGCTTGATGGGGGGCTGACACTTCAGTATCAGGTATCGGCCATTGTCAAAACCTTTTTTTACCATTTGAGGAATATTGCCTGGATAAAACACCTGGTCCTGCCTGATGACCTTCCAACATTGGTCCATGCCTTTGTGACCTCCCGCTTTGACCACTGCAACATCCTATACCTAGGGCTACCAAAGGTGGAACTCCGCTGCCTCCAGCTGGTGCAGAATACAGCTGCCAGGTTGTTGACTGACTTATCAAGATATTACCATGTCACACCTGTGCTTCATGGCCTGCATTGGCTGCTGGTTCAGTGGAGAATCACCTTCAAGGTTGGATTACTAACCAATAAGGCCCTACATGGACAGGGACTGTGGTATTTATAAGATCTCATCTGCCCCTACTGCCCCATCTGCCTGCTCCGTTCCACCAATGAGGGATTGCTAGAGGTTCACATGGTCCATTTGAAAACTCTGAGAGTGAAATCCTTTGGTTTTGCAGCCCCAACCCTATGGCACTCTCTACCTCATCAGATTAGGTTGTGACTGATGGCTGAGGCCTTTAAATCTGCCTTAAAGACCTATCTATTTAATTTAGCATTTTCTGGAAGCTGAAATTTCTGCTGCCTGTTTATTGTTCTTATATATGATGCATTTATTTATTGGTTTTATATTTGTACAAGCACGTTAATAACTATTTGAATTGCACATTCAAGAAATAAACTATTGATTGATTGATTGATTCTGACTATTTACCTTTCTTTAATACTTTCTTGGAACATCATTTGGAATTTGTACAGCCCTGTTTAATAGGAGGATTGCAGTCTTATTTTTGACCCAATACTTGACAACCAAAATGCATGCCCTGCAGTTCGCGTTAGCTTAAAAATCATAGACACATTTATCTTTGTGTGATTCATGGTTAGCTAAACATTCAGGGGAAAGAGGCCGTTCCTTTTTCTCTTCATACCAAAATTCATATTCATTAACAAATCTTTCTATCAGTTCTCAGTCTTTGCTCCAGGACCATACAGGTATTAAATATGATCCAATAATTTTATCTTACCACTCCACACTGTGCATGCCGATTGCATCCAGGAACACCATCCCAATAGAGCATGGTGTCTAGATCTGCTTTGGTTTAAAGATCTACATCATATCAATATTATTCACACAGAAAACTGCACATTTCTTCAATATTAATGACACAGGAAAGGTATCTTTAAACACTGTTTGGGATACATATAAGGTGGTAATAAGGAGTCTCACTATACCTTTTGCTAGAAAAAAGAGATAATACATGGTTCAATTACTAAAATTAGAGAATGATATAAAAGAAGCTCAAGAAGCTCATGCCTATAAAGATAGTAACTTTCATTTGTAACATTTAATAGCTTAAAAATCAACATAACAGCATAGTTAATGAAAAAAACGAGAGGATAATTTTGCTTAATAGATCAAAATATAAGAAATATTCAAAAATACTGGCAACAAGATTAGCAACTGGTCTTCTGTCTATAATAAACCAGATCAGACAGGCTTCATGAATGGGAAAGTGAGCTCTAGTAAGAATCAGATTTATTGCCAGGTCGTTGGTGCAGCTGTGGGAATTCCGCTTGCAACCCGGATTCGGGAATGTGCCTGAGTCGTTGGAGGGCCAGCTAGGAGAAGAAGCATTGAGCATCCTAAGGACTGCTCTCCTTCTCTGGGGGGAAGGGGGTTCTACACTCGGTGCACAAGCGACACCTAGCGGAGGCTGGGTTAGCCGCCCTGTCACACTGACATAAGGTCAAGGGGTACTGGGGTGGGACAGACACTGGCATCATTGCACGCTCCCACCCCAGCCTACAGAGATAAAAAAATCCCCACTTCGGGTGTTGTCTCTATGAAGTCCTGCCCTCAGACTTCAATTAGCCTCCTGGCCGAGTGCTCTCCCAACCAGTTACGGTATCCCAGTGCTGGTCTCCGCTGTGGGGCCAGAACCCTGCCCCCTGGGGTGTATGCCAGGGAAGACTGGGACACCGAGGGGCATATACAGGAGGTGGAAGCCATGGGGGCATCATGACCAGGGCAGATACTCTGATGGCCTGGAGTGAGGGGCACAAAAGTAGACTATATAAAAAAAAAAGAATCAGATTTATTTATAATACCCATAAGTCTCATGACCTTACTAATAATGTGATATCATATTTAATTTCCCTTACTAGAGGAATTAGAAATGACCCTTGTCAGCTTTGTTTTTCATCTTAATAACAGCCTTTAGCAGATAAAATCAAGCAAACTATAAAGATAACCAAGATTAGCTATTGATGGGATAGATAAAAACTTTCACTTTTCATGGACGACTTAGGCCTTTACCTTAACCATCTTGCAATGGAAACACTATATCTCACAAATTGTTTGATAGTTTCAGATATATTTTTGGGTACAAAGTTAACTTGAACAATTCTGAAGCTTTACCAGTTTAACCAGATAAGTGTAAAATTGATCAATGCAAGACCAAATTCCATTTTCTAAAAATAATCATTCTCTGATTTATGTAGGGGTAAATTAACAAATACATCTGGTGGATTATTAGTATGCAGCTTGGATCCCTTGATTACTAGCATAACTCATGATTTAGAAAAATGGAAATCCTACCTATATCTGTGTTTGATTGCATACACACTATAACGAAAAACATCTTGTCGGGGTCAAGTAATGCAGTGTAGCTAGAGGCAGCGTTTTCGTGGATCTCCCATTACCCACCCATCTTCTAACTATTTTCAGCCTACAAATTCAATATCTAAAGCTATATTCTACATCTATTGTACAGATAATACTCTTCGGTACTTGGCAGCATCTTGCATTGTGCATATTAATGCGCTTGGAAGCAGATTGAGATGGAAGCGGAGATGAGGCCTGCTGGCATGAAGCACACCCCACCCTCTACACCGGAGAAATCTTCAAAAAAATCTAAAAACCAGAATTCGGGGCCTGCAGTAAAATCACCCCCTTCCAATACTTCTCCAACTCCTCTTACCGAGGACCATTTCTTGCAAAAGCTAATTCCTTTCAAGGAAACATTAGATGATATCTCTGCTGAGCTGAAATCACTAAGGGGAGATCTCATTGCCCTAACCACCAGAATGGGAGATTCGGAAGCCAGAACTTCCTCCTTGGAGACCTGGAGGGAAAAGATAGACCCAGAGATCATTCATCTTAGACAACAGATCAGTAAACTGCAACTCAAAATGGAGGACTTAGAAGGAAGGAGCCGAAGAAACAACTTGGTGATCCTGGGCCTCCCCAAGTCTGAGGAGGGCCCTGATATTAATCTCTTTCTCCAGAAGTTTCTAAACAAAGTTGTTGGGCCTTCCCCTTTTAATCCACAATATCATATTGAATGTGCTCATCGCTCTCTTAGACCGAAACCCTGCTGCAGGAGCCCCGCCAAGACCTATCATTATTATATTTCTAAGCTTCTTGGAAAAACAACACGTTCTATCAAAGGCAAGAGAATTACAGGCAATTCTATGGAGTGGTTCCAAGCTGCGTATTACCCAGGATCTTCCCTACGAGATGATGCAAAAGCGCTCAGCGTTTCATTCTACAGTTAGCAAGCTGATCACAGCAGGCATTCGCTACAAAATGATCTACCCTGTCAAACTTCAAGTTGCCATTGATGGTTCCTGGCTCTCCTATGAATCCCCAGACAAAGCGGCATCAGATCTCTCAATCAAATTACCTAACCTGTTTAAGCCGGGCTGAATCGCTGAGGCAGAGCTAAGAAGTTACCTCTTACTACATACTGCATTTTTGGACTTTCTCTTTTGGTTTTGATTCCTCATTTCTCTCTCATCTGGACTTTCTGGTGTGAATCTCTCAATCAAGCTGCCTAGCCTGTTTAAACCAGGCCGAATCACTGAGACAACACCAAGAAGCTACCTCTTGCTACATGCTGAATTTTTGGACTCTCACCTTTTGTTTCTGGCTTTTCTTCTCTCTCTCGTCTGGATTGTCTGGTGGTGGGGGGTGGCGGCCTTGGAGCGGTCTGTTGGGAGGTTGAGTGGGCTCGGTTGTGCAGTGGTTCGTGGGGCCAGCTCACTGGGGGGTGGGAACTTGGGGTGCAGAGGTGGTTTCCACACGATGTGAGTCCGGTGGGACCTTTTGGTCCCCCTAGTAAATATTGCTCCCCTGGTTCCTCTCGTCCTTCCCCGGCCCAGGTAATTAGGCTTCCCTAATTTCACAGCAAATTGGACAGAAGTGCTCATTAAGATATCCTGGGGTATTCTTCAGGTGTAGTTGGTGGGTTGGAGAGGTATATTGAGTAAAGGGATGAGCTGGGCCGTTATTAGGCAATGAGGATTGCTGTTGTTGGGGTGAGCACTTTGGAGGAGGGGTGGCAAGATGTTAGTCCGATCCTGCTTGTACCCTAACACACTTCTATATTTGAGAACATAATTTTTACCGCTGACAGTTTTGATGGCGGCGAAGCCTGTAGTTGACCCCCTGGGCTGGGGGGGCTGACTCTGATTCTTAGCATCACCATTGGGGTCTCAGGGTTATTATCATCTACCCTATTCAGTTTGGAACCTATGGGGGTAATGTAATTCAGTTATTTCTCTTGAGGGTTTAAGGAGTTCAGATGGCAGTTGGGGGGCTGGAGGCAGGTGATGAACCAGCCAGTCAGTAATTGTTCGGGGCTATTTTCTCATGGCGATGACTGGTATCCAGGAGACCCTGGTGGGCTCTCACTTTCTAGTGAGCTCTGGTTGTATCTAACCCAGGTTAATGGGGCTTTCTCCGTACAACCCCGAGATTTTGGTCAGGTTCTCATCTTTCCCAGTATTTTTGTAGGCTTAATCTGATTCATCTGTCTTGGGGGAGGCTCTGTGGGAGGGTCGGCCCTGGTGGGACTGCTAAACGCACCAAAGAGAGGGGGGTAGAGCAGCCCAGATGGGGGTTTCTTCAGCCAGGAAGTTCTCAGTACTTATGAGGGAATTACTCTCTACTTATTAGCCAACACTTCCTCAGGTTACCGGTTCATGTTTACCTCTCAGTACACCCATCTAGCGGTGGCTTTTGGGGCTTTGTTCCCCGTCCTAAGCACTATTACTTTCAGTTCTTCTCAAGAAGTAGTCGGGGGAACAGTTGTATATAGTTTCAGGGATGCGGTGGGGGTAGGGAGGGGAAGGGTCTTTCTTTCTTAGTTCAGGATTTTGTAAAGGCTGTAACACTATGTCTGAAATTTATATTTCTTCAGTTCGTCTTTACTGGTCTCGAGGAAAGGGAGGGTGGAGGGGTAGGATTTGGTTGATGGTGGGTTTGTGGGGAGAGGGGGAAGGCAGGATGTGCCTTCTAGGGTGGTCTGCTTTTTCATATTTTCATAGTCCATTGCTGCACTATATATTAGATAATGACTGTTACAGCGCTTAAAATTGCTATGTAGAATGTAAGAGGTGTCAGAGACCTAACTAAAAGGTACCAGGTTTTCAAAAACTGTGCTTTACTGAATGTTGATATTCTCTTGATGCAAGAAACCCATTTGCTCTCATCAGAAGTCAAAGGGCTTCGCCGTCTAGGTTATGCTCAGGTTTTTGCCTCAGGGAGGTCATCCTCTAGTAGGGGGGTGGCCATTCTGGTTAAGAAGCATATTCCCTTTCTGGCAGAAGAGCTTTTATTGGACCATGAAGGTAGATTCATTATTGTGAAAGGTTTGCTCTACAATGTGAAGATAACACTAGGGGCGATCTACGCCCCAATGGGGGGGGGACCCAGACTTCCTCATGACTTTGGCTGAAAAGTTGAGTGGACTCTTACCCTCAATGCTAATAATCGGGAGGGGGGACTGGAATATAGCTCCCTCACAAGATCTGGATGAATCTTACAGACCCCTGAAACCACTCTCCTCTTCACAACTAGTCTTGAGGAACTTTATGGACTTACTGGGCCTGTGTGACCCTTGGCATTTACTTAATCCTACAAGACAACTCTTTTCTTATTACTCCCAAGTACACAAGACCTGGTCCAGAATTGACCTAATACTAGTCAGCAATAACCTTCTGTTGGGAGTACTCCAGTTTGGTATTGAGCCCATAGTGGTGTCAGACCACTCGGTGGCTTGGATTTTGGTCTCCCCAAACCCGCAGGTACAAAGAGATACCGCCTGAAAACTAAACACCCAGCTTTTAAAAGACAAGGGCATAGTCTCCCATATCAGATCCCTAATCACTTCATTTGTTGAGACCAATACAGGTTCAATCAAGAGGGAGGATCTGCTTTGGTGCTCCCTTAAATGCTTCATTAGGGGTGAATTTATTAAACTCGCATCTAGGAGGAAAAAACAAAGGGAGGCCAAGATCATGTTATTGTCGAACCAAATTAGGTTGGCAGAGAATAAGTTATCCTCCTCCTCTTCCCAAGCTGATCTAGAAACCCTAATGAAACTCAGAAATGAGTACTCAGATTGGATAAGAGACAAGGCAGAGTATGCTCTCCTGAAAACAAAGGCCCTCTGTCTCGATCAAGGGGAGATATCGGGTAAAATGCTAGCTTTACGGTTGAGGGAAATTGAGGGATTGAGATGGATTCCCTCATTATTATCTTCTGATGGTTCCCTTAAAACTTCTTCTAGGGATATTTCATGAATTTTTGAGTCATTTTATAAGGAACTTTACGGCAGTGGTACCTTCCACCTCTCTTATTCCCTTGTGGACCAGTTTCTGGAAGGCCTCCCCCACCCTACCCTCCAAACTCACCTAGGAGAAGCTCTGACTACTCTTATCACGGTAATGGAAGTGGAGGAGGTGATCAAGAAATTTGCTCCGGACAAAAATCCGGGACCTGATGGCTTCCCCTTCAATTTTTATAAAACTTTTGGGAAGGAACTGGCCCCGCTCCTCACAAAATTATTTGAATACATGTTTAACGCTACCACTCTGGACTCTTCCTTGCTGGAAGCCACTATTGTTCTGATACTGAAACCAGACAAATCCCTGACTGACCCTGCTAGTTACCGCCTAATTTCACTTCTTAATTACAGCATTAAAATCCTAATGAAAATCCTATCCCTTAGAATCAAAAGGGTCTGGCTTAACTTGTTGAGTCCCGAACAAGTAGGTTTTGTGCAGGGCAGGTCCTCTATAGATCACCTGTGTACTCTCTCACATATTTTTCAAGCCACCCAGGACTCTCAAATCCCTATGGCTCTGATATCATTAGATGCAGAGAAAGCCTTTGATAGAGTCCACTGGGAATTTCTCTGGATTATATTAAAGAGAATGGGCTTCCCAGAGGTCTTTATTCAATTGATTAAATCGGTCTACCAATCCCCTACTGCCAGAATTTATTGTAACTGGGTTTTTTTCTTCTCAATTTTTGCTATTTACAGGCACCCGGCAGGGCTGCCCCCTGTCACCTTTCTTGTTTAACCTCTATCTGGAGCCTCTCCTTCTCAGAATCAAAAATTCTCCACTGGTCATGGGATGTTTCATTCAACAGCAGTCTCTGGTTCTCTCAGCCTATGCTGATGATATTCTCTTACATTTGACTAACCCCAAAGTGTCCCTAACACATATATTACACATTATAGCCCAGTTTGGCCAGGTGGCTAATTACAAGTTGAATCTAGCTAAATCAATCATATTTCCACTGAACGTCAACACGCTTCAGGTCAACCTTTCCCAGTTTGGTATGAAATGGGCCCTCTCCTTTCTCAAATATTTAGGCATCTTCCTCACTAAAGACCCTGACCTTTTCAGGAAGCTTAACCTAGGCAATCTATTGATTGAAATTCAACAAGACCTTCAGAGACGGTCTGCCCTCCCTGTATCACTGTGGGGTCGTATTAATATTGTTAAGATGAATGTGTTGCCTCGGGTTTTCTACCCACTTAGTCTAATGAACACTTTTCTACCGATGTCCTATTTTCATCATTTCCACAGGTCCATTTCCAAGTTTATTTGGCAGGGTAAACAGCCCAGGAAAGCCTTCTTAAAACTTAATTTACCCAAAGTGAAGGGAGGGCTCCGTCTTCCCCACTTTATGCTCTATTACTGGGCAAGCCACATGGCAAAAATTGGGAGGTGGTATGACCAGAAGGTGGATGAGTTTCTACCAATTTGGGTACAACTTGAGAAAAAGATTCTAACCGAGTTTGGCCTTCCCCCATCCAGACTCCTCTATTATAACCTATCTACTTTGCCTCCACTTTTACAGGGGAGCATCATTGGCACTTTTATCAAGGTGTTGAATCAATGCTGGCACTTTTTAAATCTCTCTCCCAGGAAAGACACTTCCTAACCACTTACCCTAAATTTAAATATTAGGATTGGGGGTCTCCCGCTTTTTCTAGACTGGCTTCCCCAGCTGAGAGATTGCTGGGTCAATGATTTATTCCTGAATAACTCTCTTTTATCTTCTGGGGAGGTTCTGACCAAGTATAATATTCCTCAGAAGCACATTTTTAAAGTTTTCCAGTTATGACACCTAGTGGCTTCCAGCTTCCGCTCCAATCCTACACCGTCTCAAATTAAACCCTTCCTAAACCAGATACAGGAACAAGCAACTAAGGCCCATAGCATTTCTAAGCTTTATTCTTTCTTTTTGGACACTAAATTCCTGGACTACCTGACTGGTTCCAAATGCTGGTCTTCTCTTCTGCTAGATACCCTTCTAGATTGCGAACAAATTTGGGTAGATGCATATCGGTATATCTCTCTCAAGACAGACATAGACTCACTCAATACCATATATTGAACAACATGTATTATACCCCAGTTAAACTGGTTAAATTAAACAGACTATCTTCAACCCTATGCATAAGGTGTGGCACATTGGAAGGGAACCTGGTACACATTTTCTGGTATTGTGAGAAGGTGGTTCCCTTATGGCACTCCATCCAGTCTTACTTAGACCCTCTTTTGGGCCTGGATGATTTATTCACTATAGAAGTTTGTATCCTAGGGAAGCTTTCCAATATACAAGTGATGGTGTGCAGATTCCACATGGCCTTAATCTCGATGGTGGTCAAAAGATTGGTCCTTAGGCATTGGATGGACCAATTGGTTATCTCGTATGCAGTATGGATCAGTGAACTTTCTCTCTGTTTTTGGACTGAAAAGTTAATAGCAAGTTCTCGGAATTGTCTGGTTTCGTTTGAGCGGAAATGGGGCAAAGTGTATGCTCTTTATTTGAATTAATGTCCTGTTGGGTACACCTCTAGCTACCTTAGCAGCCGATAGACCTTTATGTATTTCATATGTATCAGAATCAGCTCCCTTTCTTCCTTTTCTTCTCCTTTTTCTTTTTTCTTTCTTTTCCTTTATAGAAGGCACATCCTGGGGGTGGGGGGATGGGGGCCTTGGATTTGGGTGAGGTGGGTACGGGGGTATTTCTCATTGCTTTTCCAGATTCAGGGATTTCTGTAAAATGCTGTATATTGTTACTCTGCAGCTGCTATACAGTTTATGTCATTGGTCATAATGTGTAATCCCTGTACTGTTCTCTCAGGTACATTACCTTTATACAAAATAAAAAAAGAACTATAATTTCAAAAAAGAAAAACATCTTGTCACATTTACTGTTCATATTTCAGGCAAGCCATTAAATATTCTAAATCAGTACTTTGTGCATATAGATAGACTAATTTCTAATTTTATATAGAAGGATGGAAAACCAAGACTCTGGAAATATAAATTAACAGTGCACTATAACTGTCCTGGGCTCAAAGCACCAAATTTGATGTTAGATCACTATGCAATACTCTTGGAGGAAATGAGAGAATGGTTTAACCCAGAACCCCCATCTTGTGTGGTGTTTGAGATACCAGATTTGTATATGCATCAAAAGGATATATTACTGTTTCAAAATCTGGGAAAACTGAAATTTATTCAGGCAAACACACTTTATTTCTCAGAAACTGTAACAGTGCGGAATAAGCTGTGTAATCTTAGATGCCTGAAAAGAGACTGAAAGCATTGTTTTCTTTACATGGAAATCATTCTGATCCTATTTTGAATTCTACATTTTTGAAACAGTGGAAAGCATCTGATATTAATAAAGGAGATCTTTTTATTGGTAACATCCTCAAATCAGTTCAACAGCTGCAAATAGTGTATGGTCTGCAAAAAAACACAATGCTTTAGATGCTTGCAAGTAGGAGAAGTGTTACAGAAACTTCTCTAGGCCAGGGACTAAACTGAGCTGGAATGTGCTGGAGCTGAGTTCTGTCACCTCTGACTACCCTCATTAATTAGCAGAATGCACTGGAACACTGCTTGCAGACATTAAACCTTCTAAAAAAAAAGGAGATGGCTCAATGATTGATTGAAACAGGTCTTCCACATTCCACAGTGATTCTTTCTCAACTGGCTTTTGTCCCCCATCCCAATTAACAGGGTATGTTGATAAGGAACTAGAAACACAAATCAATGTAAAGGTATGCAATTTCTCTCACCCAGGACTGAGATAAAGAATTATATCATGTAAGTTAGGAAACAGCCTATACCAGAGACTAACAGACAGTCTCAGATTACTATTCATGATCCAGAAGTACTGCCTGGAATAAAAATTCTAACAGACCGTTTGACGGTAAGCTTTGGCTTTTATGATTTTTTTAAATGTTTTCAGTATCTAAAACACTTAATTTATTGAACAGATTTACATGTGGTTAAGCAGTTGGGCCTCAGTACATGGTTTATCTGGGGGTATGATACAGATTCCATTTTTAATTACTTTGTCCATTGTCCCAGAACAAATGACATAGTTCTGGGTTGCAGTGCTTATATATTTTGTTGTTGTTGCATTGCCTTATGTGTTTGCTTTTTGAATAGATAAATAGGATGACATTTTAACACTGAACCTCCTTTAAATACACTGTGGATTTTGTCTGTGTGCCAGACCTCTGCTTCTGAATTTTATTTTTACTATCACTGCAGCACCATACGTATTTTGTGTGCATCTCCATTTGTTTTAGTGGGAATGTACAATTCTGTAGTGAAGTGTGGGACTGTGCCAGGCAGGTAAAATGTCCATGAGTTATTTTGCATTGTGGCTGGAGAGCAGTGTAACTTGCTTAGATGAAAACAATTACTGTGCATTTTATCCACTTATTGGTTTGTTTGAAAATATGTGTGGATGGTAAAGAAACTAAGAAAAAATATCAAAATGCAGTGTGTTTGTTGTTTCTGAGTTCTTCCCTTATAGTAGTTTAACAGTATTTGTGATTTTGTGGCGGGCTTGAAACTTCACAATAGCAGGGCATATCAGCTGTTGCTATATTTCAGATTGAATTTGCCCCTTATATCCTGTCTTCTATGATGCCCCACCCCCATTCTGAGTTGCTGTAACAATGTTTTTGCATTTGAAATAATAAAATGATTGATCCTTTTTAAAATGGCTTGGATGGTCCAGGTTTTCAATGGTTCTCTGTGTTGTTTTTGAACAACCATTGTTAAAGTACAGTAAGTTTTCTTGTGACTAGAATTAACTAGTATGCATTAGATACTACTTTCTGAATGTATGGTAACTTAGGTGTACAAAACAGCTGATAATGCTTATGAAAACTTGTTGCAGCTTGAGCTATATTAGAAATGGTGTGCCTTTTAGTATTTCAGTTTCAAGGAAGGATTAGGCAAACACAAAGCCTAGAAAGGAGGGTGTCACAAGGGGCAATCCAAAATGTAATAAAAAGTATAGGTTGAAGTGTTCACCATAACATGCACTGTTGTTTTAATATTTTAAGATATACCATAATGAGGCAACTCTTAATCATTGGTATTTTTATGTGATGCTATGATGAAACAGCTTTGAGATTTGCTGTTATTTCCAGTGATGCATGTTACATGTAGCTGATTTAAGGTTCCTATTGCTTTCAAAAACAAACTCTGACAGAGCCTCTAGGGCTGCTAATGCATTAACCTGATGTGTGTGTGTGTCTTGGGCTTGGAGAAGGTAGGGTGGGGGATCAAGAGGGCATAAATCCTATAATTTGCAAGGAATGGGCATAACTTTATCATTGTTTTCATATTGTGATGCCAAATGGGTTTGGAGGAATGGGGAGGAGGGGCGAGGGCATAAACCCCATTGTTTGCAATGAATGGGCATAACTTTGTTATTTTTTTCATATTTTGACCCCAAATGTTGAAAATAGTCTTCTTATCACCCCACCTCATGAACACTGTAGTTCAGAATGTTCAAATCTGTGGGAAAATTACATTCCAAAGCACAGGTGTGAAAACACATTTTAGTCAGGATGTGAAAGATAACAGCCATACTGTTTGTGAGGTAGTGTGACAAAATGGCTGTATTGAAAATTTGGAGTGAAAATATTGAAAATGAGAAGAGTTACATGTGTGTGTAAAAAAGTTTGAATGACCATGTGTAACTCTGCCATTTTTTTGATTTTTTCACTGAATTTTCAACATGGACTTTTTAGGACCCCACCTCATGAAAATTTCCACTGTGATTTCATTAATTCATCCCAAAAGGTGATTTCTCACAGTGACTGCGCTATTCTGCACCACAGGTGTGAAAACAGGTTTGGGGCAGGAAGTAAAAAATGACAGCTGTACTTTTCATGATGAGGTGTGAAAAAATGGCAATGTTGAAAAGCTGGAGTGAAAATATTATAAATTGGTGAAGTAATGATTGCGCGTGGAAACTGCACATCTCACACTCGTAATGCGGTACTTTTTTGGAATTTCTTCACCAGATTTTCAACATGGGCATTTTGGGACTGCCCCTCATGAACAGGGGCACTGTTATTTTGCTATTCCTTCCCAAAAGTTGATTTTGCACAGTGACTGCACTATTCTGCACCACAGGTGTGAAAACACATTTCATGCAGGATGTGAAAAATAACGACTGTACTGATCATAAGGAGGTGTGAAAAATGGCAATATTAAAAATCTGGAGTGAAAATATTGAAAATTGGCAAAGTTACGTGCGTGCATAGAAACTTTGCAATGCACACTTGTAACACTGGCATTGTTCCGAATTTTCTCACCAAATTTTCAACATGGGGTTCTTGAGACCCCGCCTCATGAACACTGGCACTGTCGTTCTGTTTATTGGTCCTGAAAGGTGATTCTGTGCAGTGACTGTGAAATCACCTTTCAGGACCAAATAACAAAATGACAGCACCAGTATTCATGAGGTGGGGTCCCAAGAACTCCATGTTGAAAATTTGAGGTACAAATTCCTAAAAATGGCTGAGATATCAACATAAGTTGAAACCCCTATTGACTCCCATTATATGGCTTACCTTGAAATCTTCAGTTCGTGAGTGGGCTTTGAGGAGTACAGACGTGTCCTGGTCCAGAAAAGATGACAGCACTGACCTCTGGAGGTAAGTACGGGGTAAAGGGGGTGCGTTGAGGTGAGTGCTCAGTGGGAGGGTGGGGAGGGGATTGGGGAGACGTGAGGGACAGTTGTTTTTACAGGTTAAAAAGATGGTGGGGTGGTTTTCTGTATTTACAGGTAACAGAAAGAAGAAATAAGATTACTTTTGGGAACACTGGGATGGGCTCATAGTGTGCCGCATGAGTTGGGTGGGTTTTACATGCTGCTAACAGGGGGACTGCGCACCCCTATCAGCAATGAAAGTAGGCTTGGGGGGTGGGGGCATCCAACACCAGGAGTGAGCATCCCGGTGTTGGAAAGGAAAACAAAATTAAATAAAATTATCTAGGCACACTGAGGTGGGCTCCCAGTGTGCCACTATAGCGAGGTTGGGGGGATACATGCTGACTTGGGAACTGGACACCCCCGATGTCAGCAAAAACAGTATGAGGGAAGCGTGAAGCTATGGGGAATGGAGCAGCAATGTGGTCATCTTGCCGGTTCTTTGATCAGTAGCTATATTCATCTCTGGAAGGGTGGAGGGTGATGAATACAGTTACTGATCAAAGACCCGTTGGCTTGTTTTTTTATTTTGAATAATTTGCCTATAATCTTCTTCTTGTAGAACTTCTGTCCACCCCAGAGTAGCAGAGGAGAGAGAGACACTGAAATTGACAAGAAAGACGTGCAATCTCTTTCTCACTCTCACTCTCTCTCCTCTCTTCCAACTTCATTGAGAAAGTGTCTGAAAACTAAACAAACAAGGAAATGCCCAAGGGTTTTGTGAGCAGGAATTGGGAACAGAGGGCTGGGAGTAGTATAGTGCACAGTGGACGGTTATGGGAGGGTTTACAAATGAATTGGGAACAGAGGGCCGGGGTCGGTACAGTGCACAGTAGGTGGTTGTGGGAGGGTTTACTCAATCCAGGTTCTTAACATTTTAGGAAGAAATGCAGAGTCCCTTAACTCATCATAAAAGGTCTGTAGGGCTACGCCCACTGCAGCCCTAAAAATAGGACTCCAGCATTCATTCCAAATAAATAACTTGTTGAGGTGACAAAAAAAGTCACCGTTGCCTGTGACCAGTCCACACGCTCGCATTTTTTTTCAATTTTCAGTGGTCCCTGACTGCAGCTGAAATACATAAGATAATAAAAGGCTATGAGCAAGGACACTTTAATCTATTTAGTAGTGTCAGTGTAGATACCCCTATGGAACAAAACAAAGCAGTGTAAATGCCAAAAATGTCTTTTAAAAAAAACAGAGCAGGAGATTCAGGCATTGTACCTGTAATGCATGCTCAAAATCTCAGCTCTGTTTTTTCAAAGTAATTTTTTGGTATTTCCACTGCTCCTTTTCCCTTCAGAGGGGTATCTACAAGCCCCCCAGATTCTGAATCTCCCTCCTGTCCCCTGTAGCCTATGTTTATTTTTTCGGCCCCCCAGACCCTCGCTGTCAGTAATTCCCCCAAAACATAAAAGTGACAATGGGGGTGCCAAATCCTCCATGTCATGATTCTGAACCCCACCTCCAGTCCACTGCAGCCTGAATTTACTTTTTCACCACCCCAGACCCTCGCTGTCAGCACCTTCCCCAAAACATAAGAGTGACACTGGGGGTGCCCAATCCTCCAGTGTCACTTTCTTTTTTATTCTTTTCCCTGTAAAAAGAAAAAACAGTTATCAATGTATTTTGAGCATCTTTTTGTTTCAAACCTGTAAGCAGAAAACCATCCATCAATGTCTTTTGCACCATTCTTGTCCACCTCCCTACCTCCTCCATACCCTTACCTGCCCTCGGGGGTGTCCAGCGCCCTCATCTTCTCCAGACCTCAGACACGTCCTCACTCTTCAAAGCTGGACCTTGAACTGAGGTATGCAGTTCAATGTATTTCAATGGAGTTTTTGAACTTACTGGCATAACTTGTTTTTTAATGGCTTCATGTGACGTTAATGACTCTGTCTCATGTTTTTGCTAACAGGTAAGAAATGGGCCTTGATTACCGATATGTGTACGCTCAACAGTAGTTTTTTTATTTATTTTATTTATTTCAGTCTAGGATTACAATACCTTTGAGCCGAGGCTCATTTACAAAGGTTCCACGTGTGATACCTTGATAGTCTGAAATGCTGAATGTAGCTAATATTTGAAGTAGTTGAGTCATCTAGAGCTGATGTTACTGCCAAAGGGCAATATTGTTTCAAGAGAGATTTATTTTACTATTACAAGGTAATATTTTAAAAAAGCACTACTCCTTCTATGACAGATGTTTATCAGAAATGTTCTGAAAGTTCAATATTCAAAGATTCTCTATCAAATAAGTCCTTAAACTACATATAGTAAAAATGTTTGTCTGTTCTTTTTATTCATAACCTTCCTCACATTATTACGACAGTTGAATCCTGAGTTGCAGTAATACTAACATTGCCTCAGGGAATATTTAGGGCTGTGTACCCTGGGATTCATTAAGACAATTTAGTGAGTGTCCTCATATTGGTTTTGATTCTGAGGCAAATACAAAATCATAAGGCTTCATGTGTATGAAGCAGAGAAGCAGAGCCAAATAATTGCTTTACTACAGTGGCACACTTCAGTTCGGACTGAGTAGGCATGTCTATGTTAAAGCTGGATTTTTAGCCATTTGTAACTTGACTTACATTTGATCAAGGGACCTGCACCTTGTTAGACATGCTTTTCGCTGACATGGTCTATACACACTGGCCATTTTGTAAAAATTGGATGGGTAGTTTTTAAACAAAGCTTGTCAAAAACACTAAGGTAATTATTTTGCTGAAGATGGAGACAAGAATGAAATACTGTAGATAATAAATTTAAAGAGAATATGGTAAAAATGGTCCCGCGTCATTCTAAGGGGAGCAACAAAGCAATACTGATGCTGTCATACATAAGAATAAGAGAATATATATATATATATATCAATTTAAAACTGGACTCCCTTAGGAAGGGATGTAATCCTGAAATGTAGGACATATATAGTCTGGATGCAATTTGAAACTAAAAATACTTAGTATTTGAAATTTAATTGTTCAGTGGGCCATTCTTTTCCAATCTGGGTCTTTTTGTTTTATTAGCTTTTGGTTGGACTATGGCCTCTCCCTTCTGAATACCTTTCACTTTGATATTTTTCTGAGGTTTGGCTAGGCCAGAATTTCATTTTATATGAAGAATAAAATGACAATGATCTAAAACATAAAACTTTTGTGTTTGTTAGCTTCTGTTTCACAGGGGATGCATCTGGAATTTTTAGAAAGTTCAAATTACTGTGCAGTTGCTAATAACTATACTTTTCAAAAAGGATTAAATTAAGGGGAAAAAACACAATATTTTGGCATAAGCTAGGGCTTAAGCAAAAAAACACAAATGTAGGGAAATCCAATGTCAGGGTAAAAAAGACCCCTGACTCTTCAAGATTGCATGGTGTGGTATTTCTTGGGGTAAGAACACCTGTTCAATGCAGCATTGCTGTTTGAACCCTAACACATTAAAACCCTCAGGAATGCTGCATCCTGCTGTCAGTAGGAGTCTGGGACATTTTACCCCAATGTTGCATTTCCCTACTTCTGTGACTTTGTGCTTCAGTCCTAACCGATGCATAAACATAGTTTGTTTGCCGTTAATTTTACATATAGCGTAAAACAAGTGGATTAGTTCATGATAAGTGCCCAAACTTGTGGAGAACATTCATCCATAAGTGAACATCATAAGGGTGATTTCTCTCTACCTTTCTTGAGATTCTGATATTTACCATAAACCACATATGTCGGTGACATGTACTATAATGTAACATGTTTATATCATATTAGTTTATATTATATTTCTGCCTTGAAAACTATGTTTTTTCTTCTGACACCTCATAGGTATAGGGGAATAATGCTGCAAATCACAAATTTCAGGTTCAGTTCTTGGATCTCATTGTGTGGGTCAAAGCACTAATGAGTTTACAGAGGCATAAAATACATTGTCAGAAAAGTAGATCATGACGGATCCTGCCTCAAAGTTGAACCCAAAATCAGAGGCTGGAATTTGCAAATTAGGTAAAAATGGGACGGTGTCATTTCATTTCTTATAGTACATGTTTTTTTTCCTTTTTATAGTTTTTTCCCCCTCCATCTTCCCTGCCCTACACCAAGTTCCACTATCAGCTACCCAAGCCCTTTATTATAGCTGAAGAGCCTCAGGTTCCTGGGTCCCTACAAGCCTTTGCTATAATCACCTACTCTTGGCACCACACTGTGGCTTATACTATTATTACATAGGTAGAGGAAGGCCATGAAGCCCATCTGGACTGCCCCCCACTTCTCTGTGGTAGAAATATAGCTTTCCATGGGCAGAATCCTAAGGGTGACAAATTCTTCAAGTATAAATATGTTGTATTAACTTGACTGTACAGTCAGGTTTGATGACCTCTGAGTCTGAGGCAGAGATCAGGTGATTTCATTTGTTCTGCTGGTGCCTGCAATTGTTTTCTCTCTTATTCCCTCTATAAACCTTCCTACTGGGGGTGTAATTTGTTGAGGGAGCCCATATAGAAACTTGCTGAAGATGCCAGAATGGGTAATACCAGTTTATTTTTACCCCAAATTCCTCAGCTGTAGCCTTATCAGCTCTGGCCAGAGTTGGTCTTATAAATGTTCAAAATAATGGTTGTAGTGAGCAATACTCAGTGTTGTGTGCAGACCCATTAGCATAAGACATGGAGCATAACTGTTAATGCTGTTACTGTGTACAGTTTTGTCATCATGGTTTCAATGGAAATAGATCATGTTGATTTATTGTAAATTGCTCAAGCTCTTAATTTGCTGAGATCCCACCTTGTTAGCTTGTTTTGATTGCTGTTTGGATGTACTTATCTTTTTAAAGTTCATTTTTCCTGTGTATATTTTAGCCTGTATGTAACTACCCCTACTGGACAATGTTACACTGCTGATTGCTGCTATCCTCCTGGGACTGCCTGGAAAATGAGATGTTGCATCTCATGGGGTTATCCTGGTTGGAGTAATTCCAAATAAATAATTAAATGAGGAAGTGGAGCAGCTGTGAATGTACCAGAACATATCACTTATGCCACTTGTATATCCATTTTAATTTCTTTGCTTCATATTGTCACCATGCTGCTCTTTTGTATACTATATATCATACCATTATCTGTGATGTATTTTGAATATCTTTTCTTGGCTGTCCTAACCAGGACTACCTTGTTAATAAGCATCACTCAGTGGAGCCTTTTCTGGGTAAAACAAATAAATGCAAAGAATAAAATCTAATCTCCCTGCCTAAAATCCTGATGTTCAAGTAAAAATACATTTTCTCAGACTGGGCCTCCTAGCCCAGGCTCCCAGTGATAATATGTGTTGACCACATAGATGGCAACTAAGAAACAAAAGTAATAGATCTAGCAAGTTAGGCCATACCCATCAGGAGGTGCTTTTAATTAGGCTGTGTGTGGGTGTTGATGTGTGATAAAAGGCTAATACACCTCGTGAAAGTCAGTGTGGGTCCTATTCCCACCCTCCCCACCCCTCCCTCCCCAGAGCATAGCTCACTTATAGGGGAACACCTAACCTAAAATTGAAGGAAGGGGCTTCAGTTGCAACTCATGTAGTTCTATCCAATAATGCAACCACTGGGTAGGTAAAAAGCATAGGTAGGTCTCAAATAGGAGTGCGCATCCACAATGAATTGCTGAGTAGTGTGAAAGTTGGATATTGTGGAGGGCCTTCAACTGGACTATATTAAGTAAACATTCTGTTACAGGCTGGGCTAGGATTAGTTGGTTATTTGGCTTAGAAAAGACTGCTGTGATGATGGAGAAAAGACTGCATATCACTAGAGCAGATATATTTAAGAGGGTGGTTGGGTGCACAGGGTATGGCGAGGCCTAACTTCTAAGCCCAGTCCATTGTCATACTGGACTGGGCTTGGAAGTTTGGGAATGCCCAGTTTTCTACCAGCTGGCACAGCTTAAGGAGGAGGAGGTAGATGGGGATACCAAGACAGCTGGGGGTGCTGGGGAGGATTGGAGAGGAAGGAGGCAAGCAGTCACCTACATGGAAGCACTAGGTGCTGGAGCACTCCCAAGCTGGGGGAGGAGTGAAGAGAGGTGCTCACACAAGGAGAGGAGGGAAGGGATACACAGGGGGCTCTAAAGGACGTTGGCAGGTGGGGCCCAAAAGATGGACATTTTGACAGCAGTAGGCAAGAGTCTGGGGGTGTCCAAAAGAAACCAAGAGGAGCAGTAGGGACAGGGGGGCACAGGGGGATGGGCTAAGGCTCACAAATTGTTTGAACCCTCTTCACCCATTGGTAGAAGAGGGTGTGTGGGAGGAGGAGGAGGATGATGATGATGCTGGTGAAGCTGGGGCAGGGACAGATGGAATGGGTGAAGGGGCAAGAAGCAAGGGTCCAATAGAGGGGGTCCTGGACAGGATGGGGGAAGAGGGGTAGGAGGATAAGAAAAAGGAGGATCAGGAGAACAAGGAGGAGGCTGATGGTATGGAACAGGGGAGCACGACAGGCAGGAAGGTGCAGGAAGTAAATGAGATGATAGTGAGCAGAAAGACAAGTAGACAAATGGATAGGATGAATAGATTAGTAAGGAGTGGGGAAAGAGATACAGAGAAATATACTTGGGTGAGGGGGATAAAGAAGACCAAGAGATGGGTAGAGGAGGTGACCAGGGACAATAGTGAAGAGGCTACCTTCAACACCCAGATTGCGGGAGGTGTGAGGAGCCAGTTGAGGGGAGAATCTGGATGAAGGGATGAGGAGAGGCATGGAAGGAGGGGGATCCCAAGGGGTGAACAGGGAGTCAAGGGGGAGGTTAGAGTACTGCTATTGGGGGACTCCATGATCAGAGGCATCCAGTGGGAGGGGCAGGAGGAGGGTGAAACCTGTCTGATCAGAACCAAATGCCACCCAGGCCTGACAGTGCACAAGGCCAAGCATGAGTTGTTTTCATTGCCAAGGGAATGCAGGGGGACCCCAGACATTCTAGTGCACTTGGGGACAAATTACATAAATGGTAATAGTGAACTAGAAATTCAGGCAAGGTTCCAGGAATTGGCCAGGGTATGCCTTTCCATAGGCTGTAAGATCTCCTTTTCAGAAATCCTGCCAGTGCCAAGGGCTAGTGGGGAAAACAAGATGAAGATTAGTGAGATAAATCAGTGACTTAAGGAGTGGTGTGGGGAATTGGGGTATGGCCTGGTGGAGGACTGGGGGGAGACCTGGAAGGATAAGGGGATGTATGCTAGAGACAGGCTCCACCTTAATTTGGAGGGGAAGGAAATCCTTAAGCTCAAACTAGCTGGGTTCATCAGTGAAAGGCGGGGTTTAAACTTGTGAAGAGGGGAGGGATCAAAAAAGGGGCAGTGCCAGCAGGTACAATAATTGAGGGACAGGGTCTCCACTCCTCTAGGGGGCTAGGGAGAGATGGAAATGGGTCACCAGGTGGGGTGCAGGAGCCAAGAAATGGAAGCTCAAGGGGGATAAAGGAGAGAAGGGAAAAGGGGTGGACAGTAGCCCAGATAAATGCCAGGAGCTTAGGAAATAAAATGCCTGAACTCCTGGTGATGCTAGTTGAGGGGGAGGTAGATGTGGCAGCAGTCACTGAGACCTGGGCCACTCAAGGGTGCGAGTGGGTCCTAAATCTGGAGGACTACACTATGTTCAGAAAAAATATGGGGGGGGGTGCAGCACTGTTAGTCAGAAATGCCATGGATATTTGAGGGTTAGAGGAGGCAGAGGGGAATGTGGAGGCTATTTGGATCACCTTACTAACGCAGGGGAGTAACAGTGTAAAGGTTGGAGTCATATACAGACCACCAGCACTGGCGGAGGTCCTGAAAGAAAGTTTGGTGGCAAATCTCAAGGGACACTGTAGATTGGGAAAGGGAAGGGTAGTGGTAATGGGGGACCTCAACATGCCAGGAACAGGCTGGGGGACTATGACATCGCCAGTGGCCAGAGAGCAGAGGCTGCTGGATGTCTTCCAGGATGCATTTCTGACACAACAGGTGGGTGAGCTAACTAAGGAGGCCCGGACACTGGATGTAGTCCTGGAGGACAGTGATCAGACTAGGGGCCTAGAGGTGAGGGACCCATTGAAGGGGAGTGATCACGCCACAGTCTGGTACTTCCTGGACCTGGGGGGGAGGAAAGCTGAACAAGGACAGTAGTAACCAGCTTTAGGGGTACAGACTTCAGGTAGATGGGAAGAATCCTTAAAGATCGTCTGGACAGGATAAGGCCAGATATAGATGCTGACAGCAGGTGGGGGATCATTAGGAGGGGAATACAGGAGGTTACCAGATCCTGCACAAGGCAAAGGTGTAAGTTCAGTAAGGCCAGAAAACCCTGCTGGTGGACCCGGGAGGTACAGGAGGTGGTGAGGGAAAAGAAGGCAGCCTACAGGAGCTTCAAGTGCTGAAGGAGTGAAAGGGATCAGGAGGAATATGAGCTGACAGCCAAGACAGTCACCAGGGTGGTGAGAACAGCTAGGGCAAAAAAGGAGCAGTCCTCAGCCAGTGGGATCCGGAGGGGGGACAAGGGGTTCTTTAGATACATATAGCGGGGAAAAAAGGAAAGTAAGGGAGCAGATTAGCAAGATAAGGATAGGGGATGCTTTGGCACAGGAGATGGGGGAACAGACAGAACTCCTAAATGAGTACTTTGCCTCAGTTTTTACCAGTGGGGATGGAGGGGCTATGTCTTGTGAGGGAAGGGGGGGTAAACTGGAGCAAGGGGTGGGATCGGCAGAGACCAAGGCCCCTGATGGGTCTGGGGAAAGGGGGTGGCCATCATAGACAGGTGGGGCCCAGCAGTGCAGGGTGAAAAGGGGGAGGACATGGAGGCTGAAATCCCAGTAGAGAGAGTAAGGGAAGCACTCAGGTCCCTTCAGATGTAAAAAGCACCTGGGCCGGATGAGATACATCCCAGGGTGCTGAGGGAACTGGCGGATGTCCTGGCAGTCCCTCTAGTAGAGCTTTTCAACATCTGTCTGAGTACTGGGTTGGTGCCCCAAGACTGGAGGGTAGCCCATGTTGTGTCGATCCGCAAGGGGGTTATCAAGAGAGGAAGCAGGAAATTACAGGCCCATTAGTCTGACATCGGTGGTCGGCAAAGTGATGGAGGGTATTGTCAAGGCAAAGCTAGGGGGTACTGGAGCAAACTGTGTACTTGGACAATAGGCAGCATGGCTTTATCATGGGAAGATCATGCCAGACAAATCTTGTTGAGTTATATGACTGAGTGACGAGGGCCCTGGACCAGGGTAGGCCAGTGGATGTCCTCTTTCTGGACTTTAGCACGGCATTTGATTCGGTACCCCATAGTGGCCTGCTGGCTAAGCTGAAGGAAATGCTAGTAGGGAGACAGTTGTTAAGATGGACAGGAAATTGGCTCTCTGAGTGTACTCAGAGGGTGGTGGTTGGAGGGTTAGCTTCATCCCCAAGGTGGGTTACTAATGGGGTTCCTCAGGGGTCAGTGCTGGGGCCACTCCTGTTCAACACCTATATCTCAGACATCAGGAGGGGGATCAGGAGTGAGATGAGCCTCTTTGAAGATGACTCAAAGCTGGGTGCAGTGGTAGATGGAGAGGAGGGGACGGTGGCCTTGCAGGAGGACCTGGAGGCTCTGGAAAAGTGGTTGGGAAAATGGAAACTAAAATTCAATGCTGGGAAGTGCAAGGTTCTGCACCTGGGAGTCAGAAATACAGGCCAGGGGTATACCCTGAGAGGAGACATGATTCAAGTCATGGAGGGTGAGAGGGACCTGGGGGTAGTGATAGATGTCAAAATGAACAACTCAGAGATCTGTAAGGATGGCAGTGGCAAAAGCACATAGATGCTGGGATGCATCACCAGGGGGATTACCTCTAGAAAGGTGGAAGTGATCCTTCCACTGTACAACTGCTTGGTTAGGCCACAGCTCGAGTATTGTGTACAGTTTTGGAGACCACATCTAGAGAGGGACATTACACTCCTAGAGAGGGTCCAAAGGAGGGCAACCAAAATGATCTCAGGCCTGGGGGAGAGGACCTATGAGGAGAGGCTCAAGGAGCTCGACATGTACACCCTGAAGGAGAGGAGGGACAGGTCATTAAGTACATGAAAGGGATCAATAAAGGAGGCCCAGTCAGGATGCTCCAAAGGAAGGAGGGTGGGGCAACAAGAGGTCACAGGTGTAAGCTGGAAGGGGGCAGGCCCAGAGGGGAGAGGAGGATATGTTATTTCACTAAAAGGGTGGTGGAGCCATGGAATACACTGCCCAGGGAGCTGGTAGAGGTGGAGACTGTGGACGAGTTTAAGAGGGGATGGGACAGGTACAGGTACAGGGGGAGAGTAAATCTGACCAGGCCCAATACAGGTGGAACATCTGGGACTGGGGACAGTATAACCCAAGGGGGAAGGGGGACACCAAAATCGGCCCTCAGTGCAGGTGCTGAAAATCAAGCAGACTTGAGAGACTGTTAGGCCTATTCTGCTGGCATTTTAGTATGTTAGTATATGGCTGCCACTACACATTCTGTCACTTCACTACCAGTTTAACATTGCTCGTAAAGTGCTTTGGGATACAATGTGAATGAAAAGTGCTATATAAATGCTGATGCTTCTACTTCTTATGCCAAGTCTTTATTGATTGCACAGTAAGTTGCAGCCAGAGTGCTGTGTACAGTTGTGGAGCAGGATCAGTACAGGTTAGAAACAATACAGAGGAAGGCAACACAAATGATTTTTTTTTTATTTTTTATTTATTAAATTCTCGGATTACAAATACCTTTGAGCAGAAACTGCTCGTTTACAAAGGTTCCACGTCAAAGGATGAAGGTCAACATACATACAGAGGTAGTTAAAGAAAGCACAATAAACAACCAAAACAACTAAAAGAAAAAATAAAGATATTCATAACACACTTTGAGATAACATTCATAAAACCAGCAGCTTGAGTAGGCAGCTGGCCGTAATAATAAGAGAAAGAGGGGCACCAGGCAGTTAGTATTGCAGGCATGCAACCGGGAGAGGTAGTTATAGGCTAATGGGCCACTGTCCGAGTGGTAGTGGAAAATGTCTTGTACCAGTGGAGATGTAAAGCAGGAAAGGAGTCACAAGGAAGGCCCAGTGCCAGAGGGAATGAGATTGGGAAAGGGCGGGCTGTGAGACATGAGTGAGCTGGGAGGTGTTTGAGAGATCTCTGTTCAACAAAGCAGTCACATTGAGTGGTAGAGGTGAGGTAAAGTTTGAGATTTCTTTTGAAGGGTCCAAGTGTAGTAGAGGAAAGTGATTCTTTATTGAGGGAATTGAACCATTGAGCAGCTCTATAGATAAAGGACCGTTGACCCATGGAGGTACGACATCTGGGAACCTGAAAGGTTAGAGATTGGGCACCATGTGTTTGTTGAGTGCCACTGTAGGTAGTAAGGAGTGAGCTAACACCAGGTGGCATGAGACCAAGGAGAATCTTTTGTAAGTAAGCAGGTCTGGTATTGTATTCTGCTGCTTAGGGTAGCCAGCTGGCCTCTGCATAGAGGCACAGGTGTGAGTTAGTCGGGCTGCACCTGTCAGTAGTCTACAGGCTTTGTTGAGAGTAACTGAGATCCTGCGGAGGGCACTTGTTGGGGCAGAGCCATAGATGGCAAGGCTATAGTCAATGATAGAGGTGACAGAGCTGTAGATGGCTAGTTTAAGGGCATCCGCAGGCATACAGTGCTTGTGTTTGTGTAGTAGTCCAATCCGGTATTGGCAGTCTTGGCAACAGTGTCAATATGCCGAGTGTAGGAGAGGGTACTACCCAGGTAATACAAGGTACTTGAACCCTTGACATGTTCGAGTGGGTTCCCAGCGTGGTTCTTGATGGTGAGGACAGAGAGTTGTGCCTGCTCTGTCGGTTACAGAAGGACATGGCTTTAGTCTTGCTGTGGTTCAGGACAAGTTTATGAGAATTGAACCAGTCTTCGATGGCGATTGAAGTCGAGCTGCAGCTGGGATTCAAGGACTGTAATGTCATGGTGGCTGGAAAACAGGACTGCATCGTCTCATGATAGTAATATTTTGGTGGCAGGCACTGGGGAGATTGTTGATGAAGAGGAGAAGAGTAGAGGGCCCAGAATAGACCCTGGGGACTCGGAGGGACCGTTTCTCATCCAAGAGATCCCTGCAATCCTTACACGTTGGATCTGATTATCAAGGTAGCTGGTGAACCATGGAAGGGCATCGCTGGAGATCCCAATGGAGGACAGTTGCTTGAGCAGTAGGGGTGGTTAACTGTGTCAAATGCCTTGGTAAGGTCTATAAATACTGCCCTCCACAATTCCCTTTGTCAAGTGTGGCTTGGATGAAGGTTGTAAATTCCAGTAGTGCAGTGGTGGTGCTGTGCCCTTTTCTAAGCCATGCTGCTCTGGGCACTGTACATTGTACTTATCCAGGAATTCAGCTAGTTGGTCTGACACTATTCGCTCCAGCGCTTTGGATAGTGGGGAGGAGTGAGATAGGTCTGTAATTGGTGTGCAGTGTCCTATCTCTGCTTTTGTGAACCGTGTGACAGTGGCTTTCTTCCAGAGAGGAAATGGCCCAAACTAAGCGAGATTAAAGATCTTTGTAAGTGGTTCTAAGATTTCATCGAGGATTGTGCCAGCAGTTTCAGGTCAAGGAGTCACCACTGTACCCTTGTTTGCCGATAGCCTTTTGAATGTATTTTCTAGCTACTTGTGGTGGGACCTCCTAAAAAAAAAACGTTGGGGTTATACGTTCTAGTTGAGGGTAACTTGGGAGGAGCTGGAGGGTCGTCAAAAATTTGGTGGAAGGACACTGTCCAGGTTTGTAAATGCATTATTAAAAGTGCTGGTGATGATACCTAGGTCAGAGTGTAGGAGTGCCATGAAGGTTGAGCATAGTGGGTGGTGCTTTAGGATCCTTGCCTGTGAGTTCTTTCATGTTGTTCCAGAATTTGTTTCCTGGCCCCAAGAGTTGGTCAGAGCCTCTTTGTAAATAGCTGTGTTTAGCATTCCGTATTCTTGAGTGCAATCATTTCTGGCTGCTTTGTATAATTGTATGTTTACTTACGCCAGAGTTGCACGAAAGCACAATGCCAGAGGTGGTCTCTGTGCTTGAGCAGAGTTAAAAGGTCAGTAGTAACTCAGGGGTTGGTCTGTCTTGATCTTCATCTTTTCACTGGTGCATAGATGTCACAGGCTTCCTTGAAACGTTTGATAAATAGGTTCAGAGCTTTGTTGGTGTCATTGAGGGAGTCAAGCACTGCCCAGTTCAGCCTGGTTAGATGGGATTTTAACAGCTGGAGGTGCCCTTGTTTGATAACCCTGGCATAGATAAGCTTGGGAGGGGGCTTGTGGTATTTGTTTGACCAGGAACAGATGACAGGCGAGTGGTCACTTATTGTATCCGGGAGTACAGAAACATTGGAGATGCATTCAGGGTGGTTAGATAGAATCCAGTCTAGAAGCGTAAGGGAGCCTGTCCTATAGTTACACCTAGTGGGGGCATTGACCAGTTGAGTGAGGTGATGCGCCGCGGCTGCATCCTTATAGGTAGCGGCCTCAGCGGAGAGCCAGTTAATGTTAAAATCACCCATGATTATGGTTTCAGAATTATGTTGCTGGACCCTTAGATATTCCATGATGCTATGGAAGCCAACAGCCTGGTCTCTTGGGGGTAGGTAAACCGAGATGACAGTGAGTTCCTTGTTATGTGCACCAAGGAGGATTTTGATTGTGAGGACCTGAGAGGAGTTGCTCAGGCTGGGGAATGGGATGATGTGACCCATAAGGGTATCCTTAAGATAGATGGCGCAGTTCCCACCCCATTTAACAATCCTGTCTTGCCTGAAAATGCAGTAGCCAGGGATAGAGACTGAGGTATCAGGGATTTTAGGGTTTAGCCATGTTTCCACAACTGAGAGGACATCAGGGTTGTGCTGTAGGATCCATGTTTGGAGGGAGTCAAGTTTGTTGAGGATGCTGCAGGCATTGATGGATGCCATGGTGAGTGTCCCTGTCCTTCTGCTTGGTGCCACTGCTGGCTGCCCAGGTGGTCCTGGGTTGGGGTGAACATTTCCTGAGAGCAGAAGCAGCATAAGGAGAATTTGTAGGAGAAAGGATTTCAGCATCTTGTAGATACCTGGTGGTTAAGTCATAAGCCAAAAGAAATTATCAACAGCTGAGGTCCAGAGTCACAGAATGTGTTAGAATTCCTGCAGGTGATGAACTGTGCCTGTGCATATGCAGGATGTGAAATCCTTTGTCTGCATGCTTCTTTGTCATTCAAAGAGGTTGTTGAAAAGCCAACATACAGATCATGGAGCAGGTCAGACGAAAATGTGGGTTCAAGCAGACCTAGAGTCACTGAGTTTGTCAGACTTAATTGCTTGACTTATGTTTTGCTTGGGATAGCTTCCAAAAGTTGATTTTTAAATGAAAAATGCAGATACCTGGTTGTGATGTTTTGCAGAAATCCAGTTCAGGTGACTTTCACGGATGTAGTGAGCAAGAATGGTGTAGTTACTCCAAGCAGAAAACCATGTAAATCCACAAAAACTAAGCTACAGACACAGACAAGCAGCCACTACAAACATTCCTCCAGCAAACACCATTATAACCAAGGTTGATTTAAGGTCAGTAGTGAAAGATTCTAGGAGGACGAGAGATTAGCAAGCCAGTAATTATTCTTGGTGTCCAGTGTGAGTTTCTCTGTCAAATGTTCTATGTTTCAATACCCAGACAAATTGTAGATTATAGGGATGCTGTCAAGCAGAAAGTTACAGTGGGCTACTGAAGGTCATTGTATACTGTATCTATTGCAATAAGTAGTATGTGATGATGAGATTCAAACCAAGTTTTCCAGATTCACATTTGGTAGCAAAATGAGTAACTGAGGTTGGATTTCTTATGTTCTACAAACTGTGATGATATAGACTTGTCTGAGTGAAGGGTATTTGGATGACTTGTGGTTGACAATTGTTTACAATAATGAAGACAACATGGCTGCTCAGAAAAGAAAATACATCTTTGTGTGTGTGTGTTTGTGTGTGTGTGTGTGTGTGTGGTAAAAGTGATGAATGGCTCTTTTTAAGATTATTATAACTGTTTGATTTCAATGCTCTGTTTTACCTGCAGCAGAAGCCACTGTTACTAATTGGCTAAGGGTTTCCTCAAGACCTTGCTGAAGTCGACATACATTGACAGCATGAGGATTTATCCTTATTTAAAATGCTGCAGTGGCTAAAATAGATTATAAATCTGTAATCTGCAAGATCTAGTTCTCACCAACATTGCATGGCTATATTTGTATTACATACACTCAAAGAGGCACATACTATTTGTAATTTAGTTTTACTTTAGTTTTTAACTATTTTGTTGGTATTTATTTAGGACTGCAGAAACACCATCAAATGGCAATTAAGCATTATTTGAAGAAATAATATCAACATCAAAAAGCAACATCGGTGACTATTTTAGTAATGGGAGTTCCATGGTATGCAGGTAAATTAATATTTTTTTCACAGATACAAGCAAACTTTTTTTCCCATACCCTGTCCTTCGACACAAATGGGGGGAAGGGGTACTTATTGTACGTAAGATTTAACAGTATACTTGCAATGCAGGTCTAAAGAAGAACAGGAACCAAGGCCTGAAAATTTAACAGAAATGGCTCAGGAGGGAACAACAGACGACGAGCCTCACAGCATCTGTGGCAGTGACAAAGCAAGCCTGCCGGACTGCTAGACATCAGAGCAGTTTAAATACTTCAGATAACAACACAATTGGTTGTGTGCCAAAGGTAAAAAACATGGTTGTTTGATCTTCAGTGAAGTGAAGGCACTGTCCATCAACAAAGAAACAGGTATGAGATGCCAGCTATCAGTGGAGTGGATTACCTGTGCAGTTGAACCATATAGGGATACCAGACAAAAGCAGCAATCATCACGAAGGAAGAAAATTCATGATCACAAAGAATCAAAGGCCCACTTGGAAGCATTAAAAAAGAATTAAAAAAAAAGGAAGAAGAAGCTTTGAGTGTGTTCCATGTCATAATAGTGATCTCAAAACAGCGATCGCTATTATGGTGAGTGTACATCACCGGCAATCAATTTCAGTGATGCACACTCACAGCGCTGCCAAAAATGGCACCCAAGACCTACAGGTCTCATTCTTAATGCTGGGGGCTGCATCCCCCACATCCCCTACACCCCCTACTCATAGATTCACAATTCCAGGGGGGTGCATGTCGGGGGTGAAAAACTTTAAAAAATACATGCCACCTGCAGGCAAAAAAACCCTACACTGTGCCGGACCAGAACCCTGCACCCTGCACCCTGTGCCTCCGAGCTGACCACCCACCCTACAATGCCAGCGGTCCAGCTCAGCAGCTGCTCACCACACCCCCTCCCACATACCTTCCCTCCCTTGCCTCTCCCCCTCCCCACGGGTGCATGTACGTGCACATACCCGCTACTTCCCATCGTGGTTTTCACCAGCCCCAGTATCCAGTCACCTTCCTCCTTGGTAGCCGTGAGCACAGGTGCCATAGCTGAGTCACCATTTTTGTAGGTGCCCAAATTTGGTCACCTTGTCCACAGGCTATCCTTTGAGTGCTAGTGTGCTAAAGGCAAAAGAGGACCTTGCTGCAACTATGAAATGTATTTTTAGAACCATCTATTTTATTGCAAAGAAAACCCGTTCTTTCACAGATCATCCTGACCCAGTGGATTTGCAGACCACGAATGGAATCAGTGTTGGAAGAGTCCCACACTCTAATGTTACCTGTGCAGAGACAGTTGATTTTATTGCTAAGGAAATGTGGCTGCAACTTATCAATTTTATTAAGAGCACTCTCCCACCCATAGGCATACATCTTGATGAAAGTACACATTTGAGCAAAAAAATCATGTCTTATTATTTATATAAGATGCTTACTTGGAAATGACAAGCCCACAACATTATTTTCTTGATCTGGTAGAACTGGATGCTGCAAATGCTGATGGAATCACTGCAGCTATGTTATGCTTCTTGGAAAAATATGGGATTGAAGAAGCTTTTTTGACTGCATGCCTAATTAGTCTATGGAGTGATGGTGGTTCAGTCATGGTGGGGAGAAAGACTGGTGTTTTTTTCAAAACTCAAAGAACTCTTTTCCCCAACATATTGGATGACATTGTCTCAACCATAGACTAGAACTATTTGTCAGTGATGCAGCGAGGAGCTGCACTGAAGTAAATCATTTCAAGAATTATATGGATAAACTGTATACAATTTACAGTCGGTCTCCAAAAAATTAGTGAGAGTTAGCAGCAGTAGCTATTGCAGTAGATTCACACCTGAAGAGGATTGGGAAGATTCTTGGAGTGAGGCAGATTGCTTCAAGTTTTAGAGCAGCACATGCACTCTGGGCATCTTTCCCTGCCCCTTATGATGACTTTCAGTTAGCAACAGAAGACATGTCCAGATACCCAAAATAAAGAGCAATGTTTGAGGGAATGACTAAAAAATTGTCCTTTGTTATTTTCCTTAAGAACCTTGGCCTGATGCTGGATGCACTGGAATAACTGAAAGAGCTGTAAGAGGCACTACAAACACAGAACATAAACTTACCAACAGCAAATAGATGTATTAAGAGGCAACTTGATGTATTCATCAGCAGGAAGGAAAGTAAAGGGCATTACCTCCAGCTAGCACAATGAGCAATTGTTAAAGGTGAATTCAGCAGAGTACCTCTACATGATGATAGCCAGGCACAAAAGACAATCCATCAAGGCCAGTTCTATCAGGCACTAGTAGATTCCTTGTCTACTAGAATGGCAACTCAAGAAGAAGAGAAGCTCTTTGAGAAAATGCAATGCATTCTGCCACAAACATGGCCAGAATACTTACCAGTGGAGTTTGAAGAAGGAAATGTGAAAGCGCTTTGTAACTTTTTTCATATCAAATATTCAGAACTGGAATGAATGTAGAGATTTAAATAAGAGAGAACAAAGCCTATTGTAGACAATCTTTTGTGCCTTCCACATGCAGTGGATATCATTGTGATCAGTACAGCTGAATGAGAAAGGGAATTCAGGGAAATGAATGACATGTTCACGCCCATTAGGATACGTTTGAGCGTTGTTCACATCTCATCACTCATGTTCATCTCCTTGATTGGTCCACCACTGACAAAGTGGGACCCAACATCTTATGTTCTGAAATGGTTGGTGCACAGACGGTCTGCTGACCATGCTGCTTGCAAAGCTCTTAAAACTAAGGAAGGCAAACATGCATATGAATCAATATGGAAAGTTATAAATTTCATCAAAAAACAGGACTAGGCCACTTAGATTTCATTTTTGAGTGAATAAGAAACTGAATGAAAAATGCTAAAAACATTGAACCATGTGTGTTTGATTAGAATTAAATGTGTGGTGTGTGTGCTGCCTATCTTCTGTTGAGTAATTTGTTATTGCTTTGCTGTCTTTGCTAATTGATTTTGTACTTGAGAAAATAAATACATTGTATTTATAAAATGATTATGGTTTAATGCATATGCATTAGTTTAGAAACTTAATAAACAGTTAAACTAAATGGCTAAGGTGAAAATGAGATCAGCTCCAATCTTGTGCATGAATATAGATATCACTTACTAGTTAGTGACATGCTATATTGCTGGTGGCAGTTATGACATCAGAGCTCAACCCCCTCATAAATTGCAATTTAGCCACTGCTCAAGGCTACTGTTTTTTGGAATAATGTAATTCTCTATATAAGATTAGAAAATGGGTTCTAAGAATCCTTAAAGCTGATTGGCTAAGCCCACCAACCAGCTGGTCCGGTATCAGGCAACAGAGACCAGGAAATAACTAGTCCCCATCTCTGGTACCTGATTACCTTGCAAAATCACTGTGGCAACAGAATGTTCATTTCAAAGTTGCCGCCATGTTTGTTTCTCCACTGAACGAAAGACAGCCCCCCCCCCCAAAAAAAATACCTGTTAGTCTTTTGAATCATCAACTGCCATGGTCAATAAAATTTGATAGAAAACTGCAGTAAATTGCCACACAAAACACCGATTTAAAAAAAAAAAGCAGACCTGCTGCCTGAAAAGCTGGCCGATTTAGCAGATCGGGAAAACAGTCAGTAGCACATCTCCATCTCCTGGAAGTTCCACTTCTGAAGTGCTGCCACAACTATTTGGCCCGATTCCCTGCAATATTGTAACATCAGATGTAAAACTGTACTCCTTATCAAAAAGAAAACACAGATCTGTACCTGCTTTACACTTAAACTTTTTTTCATTTTGCTGCCAGCTCGCTCGACTTTCCATGTTGTAGCTCATCAGCCGAGTGTACCCTGTCCTATCATGCTGGAGTCAGACACCCTGCTATTGCTGCCCCGCAGCAGACCATTTCTCTCCCTCGCTTACCAAGTGTCAGAAGGACTGATGGTTAGCCCCCTGCCCCGCGTGGCATCTCTTGTTAAATGTAAAAAAAAAAGTAAACTGTCATGCGCTGTTCCCACGCAGTGGCGAGAAACCAAAAAGCTATAGTATTTTATTAAAATGAACATTGGCAGCACAATCGCGTGTTCAGTGCTACTATCACAATGTTCCCTTAACTTCTCCCTGGCTTGCCATGCCTCCACATTTTCTGGATAAACGTACAAAAATTAAGAAAATAACACATTCAAGCCTCATTTGTAGCAGGGTTACCATGTCCAAATCTTCTCCTTGTCGTCTTGCCCGATCCCGCTGCTCTGCTCTTCTAATCTATCTCTTCGCCCCGATCAGGCTTAAGAAAATACAAACCAAGCAAAGACCATTCCCGCTGCTCTTCAAGTTCACCCTATCGATATGCAACAAAATTTATTCCCCACCATAGTAGCTGAATGATTTAATGTAAATTTTAAACCAAAACAGTGAAGGTTGGAGCAAAGGGGATTACATTCAACAATTAATGGGGTGAGCCCCATCACCAATCTTCTGCAAAGTTTTCTTTTAACTACATCGAAACTCCAAAATCTACCCACTTTATGCAGGAAAAGGGAGATCCAAATCCACAAACTAACTCTTGCTGTGGAGACAATTAGTGCATACTGCCTAGTTTTTGTTTTCTTTTGTTTCATTTTAGAACTAGAGTATCAAGAAGGATAAAACTTCATCACTGTAATGTCAGCGGATGAACTATTTTATTTCAAACTTACTTTAAACTTATTTTTCATTAACATTTTTTAACTATTTTTTTTTTACAGTACCCATTTTCTAAGCGCAATAATACCCTCCAGGTTGGGCGGTATTGTGCTATACCGGACCTTCCAGAGGCTATAAGGCCCTCCGCCTGCGGCATCGGGCCTCATTATGCCCCTGGGTGGTCCGGTATAGCACAATACCGCCCACCCTGTTGGGTATTATTGCTTACTTATTCATCAGGCTCCAAGTAGAACTAAACTTGTATCAATAATTTATAATTTTCCTAATGTATACAATTCCTCAGATTTGAATAAACTATTGGTTAGTTGGCAGAAGTAACTGCAAACTGCAATTTCAAAAAATGTTGGGATTTAATATATGGATCTTGGAAAAACGTACTAAATAATTGGTGGAATAAATCCAAATTTTCATAATACATGTAACTTACTATATGCCCTATATGCTCAACATGTTTAACCCCAATCCATCAAGTCTCTGCAGTGTGTATAGCTGGGAGAAAGGGACTTTCTCTCATGTGATTTTATTTTGCACAAAATGTAATGCTTTCTGGAAAACAGTGTTTGACTCAATTGATGTACTTATTGAAACTAAACCTATCCTAGAAGTAGAATTGTGTTTTGTTTTGTTTTCTCACACTCAAAGATTTGCAGAAAGGACATATTTAAAATGTTTACAATCAGTGTTTCTAAATGCAAAGAAAAGCATAGAGCAAAAATGGAAAGACCCTGCCCTCCCTACATGAGCTCTGTGATGTAACCATGTGCTAGACTGCATGCAGCTGGGAAAATATAAACATATCAAAAGGTATTATGAAATCTTTGGACCTCTAATGAATACACTAAAGTAGGAAAGTATGTAATAATTTTTGATCTTACTTCGAGAGGGCTCTTGCAGTAGGTAATTACATATAGGACTGACACCGGCCGGCGGCAGGACCCCACGGAAAAATTTCTAGTTAGCAGTCCCTGGCGAGGGACTGACCCCACGTCAGGTGACCGGCGTCATACTACGTCGGTATAAAGGGGCGGTCCCGGATGCCCGCCTTCCAGTTCTTTCCTGCCGTCAGCTCTCGCAGCACCTCACGGTTAAGTTCCTATCGCTCAGTCCTGTTACTACGTCGTTTTTTTCTGAAAAGTTTCAATATTTTCTATTTTTTGCCTATCGTCAGGTGAACATCAGTATATCGTCCCCTTCAAAAAATAAGTGCGACTCGTGCGGCGCCGAACTGCCTCACAAAGACGGTCACTCCCTCTGCCTTTTCTGTCTAGGCCCCCACCACGCGGTCGACAAGTGTCCACACTGCCGTCATTTCAACGTGGCCACCCGCAGACGACGCCAGCAATCTCTCGAAGCCCATCTCCTCAAAAAGAAGATGTCGCGATGGAGAAGAGTTGAAGAAACTTCGCAGGTGTCAACCTCACCTGAAGGATACAAGAAGCGGGACAAGGAAAGGCACCGGGAGAAGGCCTCCTCCTCATGACTCAGCGAGTCACGGGCAATGCTAACATCCCTCCGGGGGCCGCTTGACGCTCAGGTTTTTGGAAGAGAGCCGGCCCGCCTGTCGGGTTCGCGTTCGAGCCTGCTGGGTGCCTCCGGGCAAAAGGAGGCTGTAGCCCCAAGTACCACTGCAGGCTTGTGGCCTACTGGTGCGGGCACCTCCCATAAGCTGGACGTCGGCTCCTCCGCCGTCCGCCAGGAGAAGGCCGCTAAGATGCCCGACCCTTCGGGGTGGCGCATGGCAGTGTCCCCATCGGACCGGGCTTCTTCTCTTTCTCGGTCCGTCTCTGACGAGAGACCACCGAAGTCGTATGCCGGCTCCTCTGGCGTACACCAGGACTCGGCCCCTAAGTCACACGTTGGCTCCTCCGATGTGTGCCGGGCCTCGGAGCCTACAGCAGACCTTGCTTCATCTGTCATACCAGGCTCCCCACAGCCTTCACTGCCGTCAGGGGAGCCCGAGTCCCCCCTGCCCGACCCCGGGGATTTTTCTCCTCCATCTCTGGACGAGGCTTGGGACCCCGGGCTACTGTCCGATCCTTTCCCTACAGAGCTGGATCTGACGTCGGCTCCTCTGACGCCAGCTCCAATGCCGGCCCCGGCACCGGCTCCTCTGACGCCGGCTCTGACACCGGCCCTGCCGATGCCGGTTCCGACACCGGCCCCTCCGATGCCAGCAGGAGATATTCCTTTTCCATTGGGCCCTCCGCCCCATGGGCCTATCATGTTTGATCCACCTGTGGAGTTCCCGGCTGGGCCGTCTGCTCCGGCAGCTCCTCTGGCACCTGGGTATCCTCTGTCCTATCTGACGGCGGTTTATCCGGGTCCACAGTATCCTGCACCTCAGTACCCGGCACCGACTCCATCGACGCTGCAGTACCCAACGGCGCAGTACCCCGCTCCGGTATTCCCCCAGCTGGGTTATGGATACTCTCCTTATGGATTTCATCCGTACAACTATCCCCCTCCTCCTCCTCCTCCACCACCCCCTAGGCTGCTGATGGATCTTCAGGAGACTCTGGCCTCCTGGTGGGCTGAGGCCAAGGCTCAGCTCACCAAGGAAGTTGAGAGCCATCTTACGGCAACAGTGCCACCCCCGGCTCCCATATGCCCTAGACAGCACACTCCCTCTCCACCTCCAGATTCCCAGGCTCTGCCCTCGGGATCCAGAGAGGGGCAGGAACCCATTCCTCCCCCTAGACGAGTCAGGGAGTCCTACTCTGCTTCGAATTCTTCCTCTTCTTCTCTCTCGGACTCCTCGGAGGCCTCCGATGGGTGTTCTGAGAAAGACAATGAGCCGCGCTCTCCGTCCAAGCCCCGGCCGAGGACTCCTCTGAAGTCTCCTCCGGAGGATCCTTCCTTCACGGAGTTGCTCAGAAAGATCCAGGAAGTTCATCAGTGGCATTCCTTAGAGCCAGATCCTCAACGAGTTAAACTCACGAACATCTGGACTTGCCCCTGACGGCTTCTACTCTAGTGCCACCCTGGATTGAGCCTCATTCCCACCTGGTTTCCACTATTTGGAAACAACCATCTGCTTTAGCCCCACTTCCTTGGAAGTCCAACAGGCTATACCAGGCTCTGGAGGGTGTAGACTTTTTAGATTCTCACCCCCGTGCTGACTCGGTTGTGATTAGCGCTGCTCATGGCCGGTCAGCACACCAGAAACATTTGAGCTCGTCTCCCCCGGATAAGGAATCCCGCCTTCTGGATCAGTATGGAAGGAAGATCTATGCTTCTTCCACACTGGGGATTAGGGCCCTAAATTATGTAGCTCATATGGGGGATTACCAGAAGGCTGTCCTTACCCAGGCGGAATCTAAGATTGACTCCTTGCCTGACTCCCAGGTCAAGCAGGAGTTAGCCGACCTGGTCCGTTCTGCTCGTTCGGCCAGTCGTCATATTCTGAGGATGACCTACGATGCAGTGGACACTGCAGGATGGAGCTCTGCATTTGCCATAAGTCTTCAGCGTCATGCATGGCTCCGTGTGTCAGGTCTGGTCCTGGAGGTGCAGTCAGCAATTCAAGAAGCACCTTTCAGGGGTTCTGTGCTTTTCCGCGGTGATGTCAAGGACATCATCACTGACTTGCAGGAGAAGGAGACGGCCCTTAAATCTGTTGATTCAATGTACTGCCCCCATCCCCCACAGCACCATCCCTTTTGCAGACACAGCTGGCCTCAAGCGAAACCTCAGGGAAGGCGGGCCACTAAACGTCGGGCCCCCACAGCTGCCAGGCCCCCGGCGCCCAAAAAAGCAATGGGTGCCCCAGCTGCGGCGCTGCCTCACACCACCTGACTCCTTCCCTCTCCCACCACATCCAGACACCCCAGAGGAACTGATAGGAAGGAGATTCTCCCTCCACCTTCCGGGATGGGAGATGATAACATCGGATTCATGGGTGCTTCAGATCATAGCAGAGGGGCACTCCATAGAGTTTCTGCAGAAACCTCCACGTCACCCCCTTTTGAACTCCTCCTACTCAAGGGACCATATTCCTTTGGTCAGGGAAGAAATCTCTGCTCTCCTTGCTAAACAGGCTATAGAGCCCGTCCCCCCTCACCTCCACGGGATGGGTTACTATTCCCATTTCTTCCTTGTACCAAAGAAGACGGAGATCTCAGACCCATTCTGATCTCAGCTCCCTGAACCTATATGTGGAATACAAGAGGTTCAGGATGCTATCCCTTCAAACTCTCTTGCCCCTGCTTTGGCCGGGTCAATGGCTTTGTGCACTGGATATGCAGGATGCATACCTGCACATTCCCATTCACCCTTCACACTGAAAGTACCTCAGGTTTGCGTTCCAGGGGGACCACTACCAATTCCGGGTGCTCCCTTTTGGTCTTTCCTCGGCTCCCCTAGTCTTTACCAAATGCCTGGCGGTGGTAGCGGCCCACCTATGTACTTTGGGAGTTCAGGTTTTTCCCTACCTGGATGACTGGCTCCTGGTGGCCCTGTCCAGGGAGGAACTCCTGCATTTCCTCTCCCTCACCCAGCAGGTTTTCACTGGCCTGGGTATCACCATCAACCATTCCAAGTCTCACCTGGATCCTTCCCAGAGACTCCAGTTCATCGGGGCAATCCTCGATATGACAATGTGCTGGGCCTTCCTGCCTCTGGATAGGGGGGCATCCCTTCAGTCCCAGATTTCCCTCCTATCAGAACACAGGAAGGTTCCTGCGAGGTCGGTGCTCCGTCTAGTGGGGCTTATGGTGGCGGCCATCCCAACGGTTCCATGCGCGCGCCTCTACATGAGAATCTCTCAGTGGACTCTCCGCTCTCAGTGGGATCAATGAGTAGATGACCTAGATCATCTGGTTCTGATCTCCTCGCCGATGGTAAGAGACTTGCAATGGTGGATGGTTCGAGAGAACCTATTCCGGGGGGTCCCCTTTTTTCATCCTCCCCCCAATTAGACTCTGACCACGGACACTTCAGGCGAAGGTTGGGGAGCCCATCTGGGTCCTCACCGAACCCAGGGCCTACGGTCAAAACCAGAGTTAGTTCTCCACATCAACGTGCTTAAGCTTCGAGCAGTGCTGTATGCTCTCCAGGCCCTTCACCAATACATCCTTCCTGGCCACCTAGCCATCCAAATGGACATGTGCGTGGTGTGGTACATCAACAAGCAGGGAAGGACTCGGCCCTACCCGCTGTGCAGGGAAGCGATGAGGGTTTGGGAATGGGCAACGCTGCACAACCTTCACCTCATGGCTATCCATGTTCTGGGAGTCGACAATGTCCCGGCAGACAGGCTAAGTCGCTCGTCGGCTCTACCACACAAATGGGAACTGGACGAAAAAGTTCTAAAAAGCATCTTCCAGATTTGGGGGACTCCTCAGATAGACCTGTTCGCCTCCTCCCAAAACACAAAGCTTCCAACCTTTTGCTCGCTCGCTCCAGAGCGAGACGCTTTCTGGAGCGATGCTCTATCTCTAAGCTGGAAGGACAGATTCGTCTATGCTTTTCCCCAATTCCTCTGGTCCCTCGTGTGCTACAGAAACTTGCTTTGGAAGGAGCGAGAATGATTCTGATCGCTCCTTTCTGGCCCAGGCAAATCTGGTTCTCTCTTCTACAACAATACTCAGAGGTTCCTCCTCTTCCTCTTCCTCTTCCTTTATCTCCAGGATTACTGACCCAGGATCAGGGGACCCTGGTTCATCCGGGACTCAAGTCCCTTCAACTTCATGTATGGCTCCTGCAGACCTAGCTCAATCTCGCTTTGGCGTTTCTCCTAAGGTGGCTGAGATTCTGGTGGAGGCTAGAAAACCCTCCTCTAGGTCCACCTACGCCATGAAATGGAAAAGATTTTCCATCTGGGCTACGTCCAGGAACGTGGAGCCCTTTTCCTGTCCTGTGACCATTCTCCTTGATTACATGCGTCATCTTTTCGACCTGGGTCTCAGTCACTCTTCTTTGAAAGTCCATATGGCGGCTATTTCAGCCTACCATGTCCCTTACACTGATAAGGCATTTGCCCAACTGGAAGTATCCAAAACCTTTCTTAGAGGGGTCCTTCATCTTAGGCCCCCTGTCTGGACTCCAGCTCCCCCTTGGGACTTAAACTTTGTCCTCGCGAAACTTACTCTTCCTCCCTTTGAGCCTGCGGCTTCCGCAGACTTGAAGTTTTTATCATGGAAGACGCTCTTCCTGGTGGTCATTACTTCCGCTCTTAGAATTCCTGAGCTTCAGGCCCTGATGTGCAAATCCCTTATCTGATTTTTCACAAAGAACCAGTTGCTCGCACTAATCCTAAGTTCCTCCCAAGGTGGTAGCGGAATCTACCTTAAATCAGACTATCGAATTACCTGCCTTTTTCACGCAGTACTCCAACCAAGGAGAATACTGCTCCACACCATGGATGTTCACAGGATTCTGAGATACTACACCAATATTATGAAAGATCTCAGAAAGACTGATCAGTTGTTCATCTCTTTTGCTCACAAAAGAGAAGGCAATGCTGTTTCTAAGCAATGCCTATCAAAATGGTTGACTCATTGCATCACTTTCTGTTATGACAAGTACAACAGACACCTACTGGGTCAAGTCAGAGGTCACTCCACTCGTGGAGTAGCAGCCTCTGCAGCTTGTTTCAAGAACGGTGTCGTGCAGAGCACACATTGTGCTGCCGCCACTTGACTTCTGTCCATACCTTCACTAAACATTACAGTTTGGACATTGCCTCTCACCGTAGAGCAGGCTTTGGTTAGCGGTCTTGCAAGGCCTCCTTTCTTGAGGCTTGCAAGGTTTTCTTTGCTACTTCTTGGAGTAGTACCTCCTCCCGGTGCCTTTATTTTGTTCCAGACTGCTTGGGATTCTGTCCTATATGTAATTACCTACTGCAAGAGCCCTCTCGAAGTAAGATAGTACAGTTACGTAAGAACTTACCGTAACAGTAGATCTTCGAGAGAGCTCTTGCAATAGGTAATACCTTCCGTTCTCCATCCCCTATTTTTTCAGCTCCTTTTTCATTGAGGGAAATATCTGCTTCTCTCTTGTCCGGGCCTTCCAGGCCTGTGGCTGGAAAGAACTGGAAGGCGGGCGTCCGGGACTGCCCCTTTATACCGACGTCGTAGGACGCCGGTCACCTGACGTGGGGTCGGTCCCTCGCCAGGGACTGCTAGCTAGAAATTTTTCCGTGGGGTCCTGCTGCCGGCCGGCGTCAGTCCTATATGTAACTACCTACTGCAAGAGCCTCTTTCGAAGATCTACTGTTACGGTAAGTTCTTACGTAACTGTACTTTTCAGTTTTTGCATATTTAACATGGGATTGAATGACTGTAATGAAATGATGTTTAATACTTTGGTTTGGTTTATTACTATGCTTTTAGGACAGTAATAGGCTAATGCCCATGATTGCTGTCCCAACAATTCAGTGGTAGTAACTCTGTACAACATTCACTCCTAGATTGGATTCTGTCATCTCACTCTCACAGACTCTCTGACTCACCCACGACGCCTCCTCTAGCTGCCTCCCGACCCCTGAAAGTCGGATTCATAGCCCTGAGTGGGCCAGCCGGGTGCCAGGTAGGCATGGTCTATGGGGCCTGGTTTCCCAACGCCACCCACGACGCCTCCACTAGCCACCTCCCGACCCCTGAAAGCCGGGTAAGGACATCTTCTGACTGGGGAAGCAGTGATCGGCTGCTATTGGCTGACCGTGCTTTATGCAGGGCACCGATTGGCCTCCGGTTTCAGACCCTGCCTCCTGATTGGTCTGTCTGATTTTGGGCTTTGCTGGGCTCGGAGCCCATTGACTTGCACTGCTCAGTGCTGAAATTTTATGCCCGCCCCCCTCCTACCTTTATTAAATAGTCTCTTCATCACCGCCCCCTGCTCCAAATACCCGCCCTTCTGTCCTGCCTCCTATCCTGTTCCACTAGCTAAACCACTCCCTCTCCTCCTGCTTTTTCTTATCACTGCTAGCTTCTCTGGGTGATATTGCAGACTATACAATCTCTCTGTACTCCAGCTCTCTGGCTTTCTTTTTTCTTTCTCCTCCCTCTCCCCCCTTGCTACCTCCATAATCTTCACACCCCGTTTCCTCTCCTTGCTGCCATGCCTCTCCGCAGCACATTCTTCTGTCTCTTCTAGCCCTCTCCTTGCTTCCTACACTATGCTATCTTCCAACCTCCTCCTATCCCTCTCCACCCTTTACTCTGGCCCTCCAGGCCAGCTACCTCTCATTGGGTACGATAGCAATCTCCCTCTACCCTCACAAATGGTACCTTTCGGCAATGGACTGCTTGAAATTGATAAGTCACAACGATGGTCTGTGGGCAATTCGGCCTTTATTTCTGACCACTACCTTGCACTGGGACCCTAGACGCCTGCACTGGACTAAGTCACACAAGCTGCAGAGGTGTATTTCCATCTACTATGAATTACGACAATTGACTCTCAAACTCCTGCTCCTCCTCCTCTTGATGTCAGGAAGTGTTCACCCTAATCCTGGCTCCATCTCCCACAGTACAACAAAGCCTGCCAAAACAGAGGGGGGGGGTCTCACTATTGCCGGCCTAAATATTTGCAGTGTCCTCCCAAAACTGGCCTCCCTTCAAACCTTTGCCTGTTGCTAGCCTTGCTTTTAGAGCAGAAAGCAGCTAACTAAAAGAAGCTACATTTTCTTATTAATTTAAAACTTATATCTCAGCAGGAGTCAGTGTCTGTTAAGATTAAGTAGACAGATAACTTTATTAGAAGTAGAAGGGGTCTTATTTAGGGTTAAAAAAAGAAAAAAGAAAGAAAGTCAGTGTGTGTTCTGTGCAGGGAAGGATACTGTGTCAGCTGACTTTGCTAAACCAGCAGGAGGAAAGAGAGCTTACCTGGGGGTGTGGTTTAGACACTATAAAAGCAGGTGAGTCAAATTACAACTTCAAACAACATGAAGTCTTGCTATATTATGACAATTGCAGTATGACCGCAGGTTAGAACTGCTCCGGAGGTGAAATAGTTAATTTTCCATGCAGGCATGGAACTTAAAGTGCGAGCTCGGTTGAAAACTCTGTCTGTTGTGCTTCAAGCTAAACTGTCAGATTCTTTACTCGCACTCACTGAACAGTCGCTCGGAGATTTCTCCTTCTGCTCTGTTCATTTTGTCAGTTTAAAAGTATTATTTTTGGTTTAGCCGAAATTAAACCACAACCGGTCGGTTCAAGCTCTGTCTGTGGTAATGTAAGTAATAGATAGGTTTTACATTTATTTTTCTGTGTGGAACTGTAATTCTTTATCGGTTCGGTTTGAACCGATCAGGTTGTATTAAAATCTACTAGTCCTTTTTTAGAGTGTGGTTCCCGGTTCTTATCGGTTCTAAAAAAAACGGATTTCATTACGTTTTTTCCATGACCCGTGACACGGTTGGGAACCGATAAGGGTGTCTTGCTTGGTGGATTGCCATAAACGGGCAAGTTGGTTAGGCTGGCATTATGTCTGAGAAACCCAAAAGAAAAACCGGACCCACTGGGTTTCAACACTGTAGTGTTTGTGGGGAAGCTTTTGCTAAGGCTGACCCACACACCACATGTGTCTATTGTCTGGGGTTTGACCACCTCAATTCAGACTGCCAGATTTGTCACAATTTCCCTGCTGCCACCATAGATAAGAGAGTTGGTAGGCTCAGGGAAAGGGAGGCCAAAAAGTCCGCTGACCCGGATGGCCAGCCCGGTTCGGTGCCAACCGAACCGGAGGGAGTGCCCTCTGACCAGGGCGATACTTCCTCGGGCAAACGAAGAGCCGGTTCTGAGGAGCCGGTTCCAGCAAAAAGGACTAGAAAGTCAGCTAGTGTAGAGCCAAAAGTTCTCTCCCCAATTGCTGAGGAAATAGCTAAAGCAATTCAAATTGTCCAGTCTCTCTCTCCGGTTCCGACTGAACCGACACCTTCAGGTAAGCATTCGGTTCGGCCGGTTCCACCAGTTCAAGATTATGATTTTGAGGATTTTCATGAACCGGGGGAGGGGGAAGAGGAATATGAGGAGAGTGAATATGGTTTTGAAGATCTGGATGTGCCCATTGATCCGGACATCTCTCCAGATAGACCCCTAGGGGTTTCTCCTCAAAGGCTTTCTGAGTCCCCTTCTCATTTCATGTTTTATAAAAAAGTTGCTGAAACTCTCCAGCTCCCTGTTGAGAAAGCTGTTGATGACCAAGAGGAGCCAAACTATGTAGAAATGATGGATATTCCAGAGTCTAGGAGACTGTCTATTCCTTTGCATAAATCTTTTCAGAAACAGACAGTAAAAGTTTTAAAAACTCCTCACACTATACCTCCTGTGGATAAAAGGATGGACAAGAGGTATACCTTATCAGGCTCCGACACTGATTTCCTCACTCAACAATGCAGCCATGTGGGGGTAGTGCAGGCTGCAGCCTGTGACAAGGCTAATATTCCCCTAGCTTTACACCCCCCTGAGAAGGACTCCAGGAAGATTGATGCTATGGCAAAGAAACAGTACATGGCAGCATCTTTGGGACTCAGACAAGCAAATTATATGGCTTATGCTGCTAGGTACCAGAAATCCAGATGGGATACTGTGCTGGCATTGGTGAAACAAGTCCCTGACCAGCTTTCCAGGGAGCTGGAACAGGTGGCTATGGATGGTATTGAGGCATCCAAAGTGCAATTTCATGCTGCAGTGGACTTTAATGATGTTTCATCAAGAGTCATGGCTACATCTGTGGCACTTCATAGGATGGCTTGGCTCAGATGTATTACCCTGTCTCAGGATACCCAGTCTAAGGCCATGGATTTTCCTGTTGTGGGAAATTCTCTATTTGGGGAGCAAACAGAGAATTACATGAAGAAAATGGATGAATATAGGACCACCTATAGGAGTGTACAGGCAAAGGAAAGGCAGGCCACTCCTCAAAAGTAGCTTCCTAGAGGCAGGGGCAGGCCTTTCATAGGCCTTTTACCAAGCCAAGCTTCCTCCTCCGCCTATGCTCAGAGGGGTTCTTTAGAGGAGAGGCAGGCACGGGTACAAGCAGGTCTGCTACCCCTCAGCCAAAGCACCTGCCAAGCAGGCACCCTGATGGGATTGCCAGGGCCGATTCTCCTCTACCTGTAGGGAAGGCTGGCTTACTTTGTCAGGACTGGAAGTCTTAACATCAGACAAGTGGGTCCTGGAAGTAGTAAGCCAGGGACTGGTTCTCAGCTTCAAAAATTTCAAAGCTGAGAACCAGATCTTTCCACCTGCAACTCCATCAGAGGAACTCGCCCTAGAGGCAGAGGTCTCTACCCTCCTGGCTCTCAGAGCTGTGGAAAGGGTTCCTCCCCTACACCAGGGCAAAGGTTTGTACTCCAGGTACTTCCTTACCCCAAAAAAGACAGGAGAATGGCGGCCCATCCTGGATCTCAGATATTTAAACAAGCACCTTTTAAAGCCAAAGTTCAAAATGGTGACTCTGGAATTATCCTACCCTCTCTAAGGCCAGGGGACTGGCTAGCTTCCCTGGACCTCAAAGATGCCTACTCATATTCCCATCAGAAGCTCCCATCGAAAGTACCTCCAGGTTCGAGCTGCCTCAGGCCACTACCAGTTTAGAGCAATGCCCTTCGGCCTCACTTCTGCCCCAAGGGTATTCACCAAATGCTTGGCTGTAGCAGTTGCCTACCTAAGAAGGCAAAATATTGCATCTTTCCTTACCTGGACGATTGGCTCTTAGTAGCCAGTCCCCAGACCAGTCAATTACACCTTCAGATAACGCAGCAACTGCTTACTCTCTAGGTTTCCTTCTGAATCTCTCAAAGTCAGTTCTAGAGCCGGTCCAGCTTCTACCTTCATAGCAGAACTGAACACACAGGAAGCCAGGGCCTTCCTCCCCTGGACAGGGCAAAGACCCTAGTCTCCCTGGCCTCCTCATTTGCCCTGCAGGTCTGCCGCGCCAGCAAGGCATTTTCTGCAGCTCCTAGGACACATGGCTGCTTCCACAGCAGTTGTGCAAGGAGCAAGATTTCAGATGAGGACATCAGTTCCATTTGAGAGCTTTTGGTCTCAAAGAAAGGATCCTCTTACCAAGCTGATCCCAGTAACTCAAACCCTGATCCAAGCCCTACAGTGGTGGCAGGATCAGAGCAACCTGAGGCAAGGGGTTCCTTTTGTTACTCAGTCTCATTCTCTAATCCTTACTACAGATGCGTCCCTCTTGGGCTGGGCAGCTCACATGGGTGACCTCACCACCCAGGGTCTGTGGTCTCCCCAGGAATCTCTGCTCCACATCCACCTGTTGGAGCTCAGAGCAGTTTTTCTAGCACTTCAAGCTTTTTCCAAATCTGTTCCAGAACAAAGTATTCAGGTCAGAACAGACAACACCACTACAATGTGGTACATCAACAAGCAAAGGGGGCACTCGGTCTCGGCCTTGTGCACCCGGCGATAGTTGTGGTCTCTGGCTTACTCCCTGAACACACTCCTTATGGCAGTTCACCTCCCAGGCAAGGACAATGTCCTGGAAGATGCTCTCAGCAGGATTTCCCAGGCCACCACAAATGGTCACTGGATCCCCTGGTCTTGGGAGTAGTATTTGCCAGATGGGGCACCCTGCAGACAGATCTTTTGCAGCTCAGACAATCACCAACTTCCTCTTTTTGCTGCAGGCCCCAGTGTTGGGCTCACTCCCACTGGATGCCTTAGCTCTCAGTTGGGAGGAAGTTTCTCTATGCCTTCCTCCTTTCTCTCCTGTTCAAAGTGCTAGTCAAAATCAGATCCCAATCATGCAAAGTCATTCTGATAGCTCCGGATTGGGCCAGACAGCTCTGGTATCCACTCCTGCTGTCCTTAGCAGTCCATCCTCCCTGTCCCTTCCAGGAATCACAATCTGTTAACTTGTGCCCAGGGAAGGGTCTGTACTCAATCTCAAATCTCTCAATCTCAAGGCTTGGTTCTTGAAGAGTTAGAGTTTGCTGATTTACACCTTTCCCAGGTGTAATGGATATATTAAGGCCACAAGGAAGCCTTCCACCAGGTCTACCCACAATTCCAAATGGAAAAGATTTTCCATATGGTGCTCGAAAACATATTTCCCCAGTCTCTGCTGATCTACCCACAGTCCTGGAATATATAGTCACGTGAATTCTTTTGGGGCTGAGACCAGCTACCTGAAGGTGCACTTGGCAGCTGTGTCTGCTTTTATTTCAGCAGGTAAATCCTTTTCCTTTCAGCTCATCCTGTATTTTCCAAGTTTTTAAGGGGTTGTTTCACCAACCCTCCATTCAGGATCCTGCCTTTGCCTGGGATCTTAATGTTTGCATTACTCAGCTTATGCAACCCCTTTGAGCCCTTGTCTTCAGCTGAGCTCAAGTACTTGACTTGGAAAACTGTGTTTTTGGTAGCCATCACCTCTGCCAGATGCATAAGTGAATTACAAGCGTAGTCAGTGGAGCAGGGTTTATCTCTTTCACAGAGATAAGGTGGTCCTTTGGACTAATAGAAAGTTCCTGCCTAAGGTGGTTTCCAGATTTCCACCTTAATCAATCTATTTCACTTCCAGTGTGCTTCACTGACCACTCCTCCTCTGGGAGAGGATGCTGCACAGCCTAGATGTGAAGAGCCCTTAGTTACTACATGGGCGTACCAAGGATCATGGGTTTGACTCCTTCAACTGTTCCTCACCTATGGTGAAGTTGGTAAGGGAAGCCAGCCACTAAAGATCCATTGCCAGGTGGATTGTCTCTTGTATCCAATTCTGCTATGAGAAGTTGGGTAAAGTTCCCCCTCAGGCCTGAGGGCTCACTCTACCAGATGTACAGCTGCTTCTCTGGCTGCTGCCAGAGACATTCCTATTCTAGAAATATGTCAAGCAGCTACCTGGAAAACAGTTCACACTTTACCAAGCATTACTTCCTGGACATCCAGGCTAGGAGTGATGCTCGGTTTAACACAACCGTGCTTCAGAGCCTATTTCTAGGTAGGTTCTTGTCCCTCCTCCATAGAGTACTGCTGTATTAGTCTGCAATTGTCATAATATAGCAAGACTTCATGTTGTTTGAAGAAAAGTACTCACCTTAGTAATGTTGTTTCTTCTAATAGAGTCTTGCTATATTATGACCTCCTACTGCCCCTCTCCAGAACCTCTGTTTTGGGATGTGGGTGGGCAGTACAGAGATAACTACTTTTTGATGCCCACCTTGTTGTTTTCACCTACCTTTTGGGTGAATTGGTGTTGTGTTTTTGCATTTTTGGGTCTCCTGACTTGAGTCTTTGTTTTAGGCCAAAAATGAGTGTTTATGTTAGTAGCCAGTTGGCTACTGTAGGTTTACAGCTTCCACACAGAACCTTAGTGAGTTTTAGCTCGTAAAGATCTGACAGTTTGCGTTTGAAGCACAACAGACAGAGTTTTCAACTGAGCTCGCGCTCTAAGTTCCATGCCTGCATGGAAAGTTAACTATTTCACCTCCGGAGCAGTTCTAACCTGCAGTCTTACTGCAATTGTCATAATATAGCAAGACTCCATTAGAAGAAACAACATTACTAAGGTGAGTAATTTTTTCTTCCTGTTGCTAGCCTTTTTTCTTACTAATTGCCCTCCATCCCACCCCTCCACCCACCCAAAGCCAGTTCTACTTTTATAGCCACTGGATTTGACTGTCAACAGGAACTTCCTGTTTGGCAGTAGGAAGGAAAGGATCATAGAGAAACACTGGTTTTGTCAACCCTAAAGGAAAAAAGTAGCTCACTCCCCCAGCTGCTGGTGGTGTGATGTTGAGCAAGGAAGAAGGAGGCTACTGAAGAAGATAGGAAGTTGCTGTCCCAGAACAGGAAGGGTGAGAGTTGTAAGGAGAGGAGAGAATAAGCATCCAGAGAAACAGTAGAGAGGACACAAAATAAGACATGATAAGAGTGGTGCAGTGCAATGCCTGTGGGGTGGCAGTGTTCCGGGAGACATTCTGGAGGCTGCGATGCTGCCCTATTTGCAGGCACCTCTCTGGTCTGAGAGAGGAGGTTGCCCGTCTCCAGGCTGACCTGGCTAGGATTCGTGAAACCTCCTCCCCCACCCAGGGACCACCAGGGCCAATGCCACTACCTCAGAGGTTGCCAATAAAGAGGAGAGGCTGGACCAGGGTGGGCTCAAGGAGGGAGAGAGTGGTGGAACAGAGTTGCATCCCTCCAGCTGTACCTCTCACAATTAATTCACTCTTCTGGTGGATAGTGGTTCCTCTATGGAGGCACCTGCAGTGGAGACAGAGGTGGATGCTGGGAACCTTCACAGAGGCCCACAGGAGGGTGGTATGGGACCCCACAGGGAAGAAACAACTCCTGGTGGGGACTCAATCATTAGGGGGTAGAAATGGGGAGGAAGGAGAGTGAGGTGAGTGCCTTCCTGGCACCACGGCTTGGAGGGGCAGAAGTCGAATCCTCAGAATTGTGGGAGGAGCTACATGAGGGAGGGAGCTGGATGTCATTGTCCACCTAGGGACAAATGATCTGGCTAGGAATGGGATCAGAGCAGTGCAAGAGGAGTTTGTAGAGTTGGGAAGGGGCCTTAGACAAGTAGCGCATACGGTAACCTTCTCGGAGGTGCTGCCTGTCTATGGCAAGGGAGATGCTATGGCACTTCTCACTAGGGAACTCAATGAGTGGTTGAAAAACTGGTGTGGAGCTCAGGGTTTTGGCTTCATTGGGGACTGGGGAGCCACCTGGAGGGATGCAGACCTATACTGGTGCGATGGTCTGCATCTGTCATGTGCTTCATTGGCAAGCATTTAAACTAGCCAAGGGGCTAGGCACTGAAAAGGAGCAGGGAAATCCAAGCCTCCCCTCACAAAACATGGTGATTAGTGAGGTAAACACCAAGGTACAGAAGTTATTAGGGAGCAGAACAGATTTAAATGTAAAAAAAGGCAAAGGCAGTAAGGACAGAAATGGGTCTAAAAGGGTGAGCTATCAAAAGTGGAGGGTGATGAGTACAATGCCTGTAGTCTGTGTAACAAGCTCCTGAGCTAGTGGCCTTGATGGAAGAGGGTTGCCTGGATATTGGCAGTCACAGAACATGGTACACAAGAACCATGACTGGGATGTCAACATCCAGGATACACAATCTACAGGAGGGACAGGGAGGGTAAAGAGGAGGAGGTAGCTCTCTATGTAAAGGAGGATCAGGCAACAGAACTAAAGAGTAAACAGGGAGCATATGAGGTACTTTGGGTCACCCTGGAGACAGGAAATGGCACCACAATCTGCATGGGGGTTGTATACAGACCCCCATCTCAGGGGGAAGGAATGGACAAGGAAATGATAGAAGGCTTTCTTAGAATGGCATAAAAGGGGAGACATTGTTGATGGGGGACCTGAATATGCCAGATGTTAACTGGAGCACCTTTGCTGCAGGCACATCCAAGAGCAGGGTCATTCTTGATGCCCTACAGAGGGCATGCCTCAGACAGCTAGTATTGGAACCCACTCGGGAGGGAGCAATCTTAGACCTGCTACTCTCAAATGGGGATGGAGAAAGAATCTCAGATTTAGAAGTGGGTAGCCATCTGGGAACAAGCGACCACCAAACAGTGTGGTTCATGATAAACACAGCCATACAATCAAGCCATACAAAAGCAAAGTACTGGACTTTAGGAGGGCTGACTTTGGGAAAATGAGAGAGTGCTTCAGAAAAGCACTAGCAAACAGCAGAAGGAGGGTGGAGGAACAATGGGAGTGATCAAACAGCCATCACAGAGGCAACAAGCCACCGTGTAAAGCAAATCAATAAAACACAATGAAGGAAAAAACCACTATGGTTCTCAAAGAGGTGGCAGGGAAGGTTAAGGAGAAAAGGACAGCATTCAGGAAATATAAGGAAACACAGAAGGAGCAGGACAGAGAACTTTATCAGTTAAAGCAGAAAGAGGCTGGGAAGGCAGTCAGAATAGCAAAGGCCCAAACCGAGGAAAGGATAGCCAATTCTGTTAAGAAGGATAAGACCTTTATAGATACATTAGGGGTGAAGAAAGACCAAGGAGGGATACTGAAGCTTAATAAGGGGAGGGAATGTGGGTAGAGGTGACAGGAAAAGCAGGGATACTGAACAAATATTTCTGCTCAGTATTCACAAAGGAAGAGGAGGGTGAGTTACCTAAACCAAACAAGAGAAACACTGTGAAGATGGGGGTCCATACCAGTCCATTTATAGAAGAAAGGATTCTGAAAGAAGTAATAAAATTGAAGGTGGACAAAGCAATGGGGCCTGATGGGATTCACCCAAAAATTCTTAAAGAACTAAGGGTAGAACTAGTGACACCGCTGACTACTCTCTTTAACAAATCATGGGAGGATGGGGTGGTGCCCGATGACTGGAGGAGGGCAGATGTGATTCCTCTTCACAAAAGTGGGAGCAGGACAGAGACAGGAAACAACAGACCAGTTAGTTTGACCTCAGTGGTAGGGAAAATGATGGAATCACTTCTGAAGGAAAGAATTGTTGAGTACCTAGAGGCCAGTGGGGCATAGGACCCAAGGCAGCATGGATTCACAATGGGAAGGTCGTGTCAGATGAATCTAAGAGATTTCTTTGACTGGGTGACCAAAGTAGTAGACCAGGGAGGGTTGTGGACATGGTCTACCTAGATTTAAGCAAGGCATTGATACAGTCCCACACAAGAATTAATACACAAGATAGCCAGCCTTGGAGTGGGTCCCAGGTGGTAGTCTGGATAAAAATTGGCTAGACAACAGGACACAAGGGTAGTAGTAAATGGGTACACAGTGAAGAAAGGAGGTTACTGGGGGGTACCCAGGGTTCAGTACTGGGACAGGTCCTTTTAATGTCTTTATAAGTGACATTGCAGAGGAACTGGAAGGAAAAGTATGTCTCTTTGCAGATGACACAAAGATCTGCAACAGAGTTGATACACAAGATGGAGGGGAAAGGATAAGAAGGGACTTGCAAGGTTGGAGGAATGGTCAAATGTATGGCAGCTCAGATTCAATGCAAAGAAGTGCAAGGTAATGCACATGGGAAACAAAAACCCAGGGGAAGCATACACAATGGGGGGTGAGATACTGACAACAGTAAAAATAGAAGGAGACCTGGGGGTAATTATATCAGATGACCTAAAGGTGGGCAAGCAATATGAGAAGGCAGTAAGGAGGGCTGGGGGGATACTGCGATGCATAGGAAGAGGCATCAATAGTAGAAAACAGGAAGTTGTTATCCCTCTGTACAGACAGTTGGTGAGGCCCCATCTGGAGTACTGTGTGCAGTTCTGGAGACCCCATCTCTGCAAAGACATAGACAGAGTGGAGGCTGTCCAGAGGAGGAGCAGCAAATGGTGCAGGGTCTGCACCAGAAGACATCTGAAGAAAGACTAAGGAGCTTAATATGTATACCATTGAGGAAAGAAGGAGAGGGACATGATAGAAACTTTCAAGTACCTCAAGGAATTAAAGTCCAAGAGGTAGCATCTTCCAGAAAAAAGATGTGCAAGAACAAGGGGCACAATTTGAAGATAGATGGGGACGGCTCAGAAGGTAATGTGAGAAGTATTTTTCACTGAGAGGGTTGTGGATGCATGGAACAGCCTCCCTGAGGAGGTCATGGAGTCAAGAACAGCGGGGGACTTCAAGAATGCATGGGACAGGCATAAGGCAGTTCTAGGTGGGGGTAGGAGGAAGTAAGCTGTTGGTTAACTAGGATCTGCAGTTTATCTGTTAGGTAGGAAAATGGGCAGACTAGGTGGGCCAAGTGGTCCTTATCTGCCGTTAAATTCTATGTTTCTATGTTTGCCAGCCAACACAACCCTGATATCCTGGCCATTGTTGAAACTTGGCTGACACCTAACACTCCTGACCATGCCATATCGCTACAAGGTTACAAGATACTCAGACTGGATAGGACTTCAAAAAGGGGTGGTGGTTGTGCAATTTACATAAAGGACTATCTCACCTGTCTCCCTGTTACGTATACCACCACTGAAACCTCAGTACAACTCCTTCCTATCAAGTTACTCCTTGGTGCCCATAACAAAGTCCTCGTGGTTACTATCTATATCCCACCTAAAGATCAGGATCCGGCCTCCAGACTGTACTAGAATTCGTAAGATCATAACCTTCTGCCATGACTTCTTCTCTTGGTGACTTTAATATCAACTGGCTGGCACCTGATACAGGGCAGTTAAGGATGCCATCCTAGCAGCAAACTTAACACAGCTGGTCAACTCACCTACTAGAAAAAACTAAAAATCAGGGAATAGCACCCTCATAGACTGGATCCTTACCAACCACCCTGCCTGTATAAACAATGTAGCTGTTCTCCCGGACTCTCTTAGCGACCTCTCTCCTATAAAATGTACCTGGACAAATAAGTTCAGAAAACCACCTCCAAAAAACATCTCAGGCAGAGTACTACCTTATAGCAACCTTACTCATCTCAAGGAAAATCCTAGGCAGAAAGACTGGTCACTAATTTACAATACTCAAGATGTCAACGTAGCCCTTGATCACTTTATTACCACATTCAACGCTGCCTGTGACACCTATGCACCTGAAAAAAAGTGCAAAATTAAAGCGCTCTCAAATCCCTGGCTCACGGCTAAGCTAATGGCACAACTCAAGGTAGGGACCACCTCTGGGCTATTGCGAGAGCACCATCTCTCTGACTGACATTCAAAAGTACAAACAGGCCCGCAACCACTGTACTAAAGAAATCTGCTGGGTGAAGAGCGCCTATTTCAAGAATGCCCTCTCCAACTCCTGGGGTGAAGGGAAATCCTTCTGAGACAATTTAAGAAATATCACGGGTAAGCAGTCCAAGTCCTCTCCTGCTATAATGAATGTGGATGGAACCACTACCCTTGACCCCATGGTCATTGCAAACACCCTTAATGAAACCTTCACAGACCTTAGTGGTGTCCTCTCATCTGACTTCTTCTCTGATGCTGACCCTCCAATTTCTACATCTCCCACTGCCTCACCAACCATACCACCCTTCCATTTCAAAATAGTTAAGGCACATGAAGTCTATAAATACATAAAGAAGACCATTTCTAAGTCCCGGGCAAGCAGTGACACTATTGACCTTAAACTACTGTCCCTCACTCTGGAGGAAGTACTGCTCCCCCTCACCAAAATATTCAATCTCTCCCTCTGCTCCAGCCAATTTCCTAGTAAATGGAAGGCTGCAATTGTCACTCCTGTGCACAAAAGTGGAGACAAGTCACTGCCTGGTAATTATAGACCTATTTCAATACTACCTCCCCTCTCAAAGGCTCTTGAACGCATAGTGGCGGACCAACTTACAGACTACCTGCAGAAATATAACATCCTCTGCGCCCAGCAACATGGATTCAGGAAAGGGCACAGCACATCGACAACCCTACTTGAGTTCTCAGGAGCAATCCACAAGGCCATGGACAAAGGATTCCTAACTGGAGCTGTGTACATTGATGTAACTAAGGCGTTTGATACCGTACATCATGGTCTACTCATCAATCAACTACAGTCTCTTGGGCTCTCCCAGGGTCCTGGTGACTGGATAAAAAGTTACCTCACCCAGCGCTCTCAAGTTGTAAAAATAGCTGGAGTTCTCTCAGACCCAAAGCCTGTTCTCTCAGGAGTTCCGCAGGGATCCATCTTAGGCCCTCTCCTCTTCAGCCTTTTCCTAAACTCCCTTCCTAAATCCTGCCCTGAGCAAATTATCCTCTATGCCAATGATGCCATGATTCTTTCCTCTCATAAAGATCCAAATCCCTTACGTCTTAGCCTTCAGCATGCGTTTGCCAGAGTCGAGATGTGGTTCCTTGAATATAAGCTGGTTCTAAACCACAAAAAAACTAAATCCATTCTCTTCTGTAGCCCACAAAACAAGAAAAGGCAAGTACCACTCACTATCAACACGTACCTGGGAAACACCCTTGAACAGGTTGTCACATTCAAATATCTTGGAATCACCTTTGATCAAGGCCTAACCTTTGCAACCCATATTGATAGTACAGCAAAAACTATTAATCAGCGGATTGGGATACTGTACCGGAACCGACAGCTACTTACCCAACCAGCACTGAAGATTGCTATTCAATCCTCAATCATCTCAATCATTGACTATGGCTTAATTGTCTATGGGTCTGCCTCTACTAACACACTTAGACACATTACAACATCCCTTAACAAGGCCTGTCGGCTGCTCACTGGTGCTCATCAATGTACTCACACTTGCGAGCTCTACGCTGAAACTGGGTGGTTACAACTCTCAAACCGCTTAAAGTACCTTACCTGCCTTATGGCTAAAAAATCCATCATGGGCCTCACTCCACCATGCATCCAAGACTTGTTATGCCAGAACACTAGTATCCATCTCACCAGAAGATCAGAAAATCAGTCTCTTCAGGTCCCACGATGCCGGACTACCCAGGGTCAAAGATCATTTGCCTATCGTGCCCCCAACTGGCTAAATGCCCTTAGCACCTCTATTACCTCCTCTACCTCTCTAGGTGCATTTAAATCTAGCCTATACTCTCACTGCCACCTCCAACTCCTGTGACTGCCTTGATTAAATCTTTATCTATTCATTTCCCACCCTTGTCCATTTACTTGACAAAGGCTTGTAAGAGGATCTTTTTCTCTTGCTATTGTCTGCCCCTCTCACCATTTCTCTTACCCTTTCTATCTGTACACTTCCCTAACTTGATTCTTCCCTCCCCTCACTATATTTTTTTTTTGTATGAAAGGTGTTCATTGGTATTACCTGTCCTTGCACAAATGTTTCGATACTTTACTGTCTATGTTTTTTGCTATTATCACAACACAATTTGTAGTGCCACTCTATGTAACCTTTTGTTTGTACTTAATTTGATGTGGAACCTTTGTAAAAGAGCCTTGGCTCAAAGGTAATAATTCCTAGGACAATAAACTAAACTAAACTAAACTCAGGAGTCCTTCAAAATGCTTTAAGCAATCACTGCACAATGTTCTATGTCAGAAAGGTCCACTCTCAGCTTATCAGTCCTAGATACATCCATTATCGTCCTCTCATGTTGCTAGATTCAGCTGCCTTCCTCCAAGATCTTGAGGTTGCCAACTGGACCCCTGTGCTTACAGCAACAAATGTGGACTCTGCACTTGGATATTTTGTTACTATTTTTAACACCATCTGGAACTTCCATACCCTTTAAAATGAGAGTTAGGCACCAACACCTTGCCTAGGTGACCACTGATCTTCTTCAACTTTACAAGACATGTGATCACGCCTGGCTGCATTTTAAGACTACACTTGCTCCCACTAACCACCAGAATTTTAAGGCACTTAGAAATGCCTGCACAAAAACAGTTAAGCTAGATAAGTATCGTCATTTCAGACAAAAAACTACAAGACCGTTGTGTATCCCCAAACCTTTTCTGGAAAACAGCTCACTCCTAAAACCATCTGGCCCCTGGCCATTCCCATCCTTAGGGTTGAGGGATCCCTCATCTCCAACACCCCACAGTTAAGTGAAATCCTAAATAAGTTCTTCACATCATGTGCTCTCCAGACCTCTGACGCCACTCACAGCACCACCCTTAACCCTAACGTCAAACCGCATAACTTCATCTTTCCCCCTATTACTCAGGCAGAAGTCCACTCTACCCTGCACTCACTAAACCCTGATAAACTTAGCCCTTATGGTAGCCACCCCTTCTACTCCTTATTGCTGCTCCAGCTATAGTCCCCCCCTCCCCCCGTCCACCTTCTGAACCTATCTTTCCAGTCTGGTACTGTCCCACATGCTTGGAAAATCACCCATGTAATCCCTTTTCATACTGGTGGTTGTATTCTTGAACCTGGCAACTACCATCTTATTCCTTTACTTCCTTCATTAGCGATGCTTCAGGAATCACTCATTCACAAAAGGCTCCCACAATTTCCTCAGTGGTATTAACCCCTTTTCAATCAGGCTTCCACAAACCTCACTCAACAGTCTCCTCTCTGCTTAGACTAACAAACACAATTCATGTATCTATGGATCACAGCTACATCACTGGTGCAATCTTCATTGACTTAGCCAAGACATTTGACTCTCTGTCTCATCACCTATTACTTCAGAAACTATAGTATGTCCCCCTAGGTCTAGCAAATTCTACACTAGATTGGTTTCAATCCTATCTTCTTAACAGAGTACAGTGTGTTTGCATTGGAAATTCCTCCTCTCCTCTCCTCCCCATCTTGTCCAGTGCTCCTCAGGGTTCAATTTTGGGCCCCTTACTGTTCTCTGTCTTTATAAATGAACTCCCTTCAATCTACTCTTCTAATATTCATCTTTATACTGATGATGTTATTCTGTTTGCTTCTGGAACCTCTCCTACTGTGATCCAAGCCCCTTTACAGTATAATCTGAATGCTGTATTCGACTGGTTTCACAAAACCCTTCTCAGGTTAAATGTAAAAATTACCTTCTCATTGACTTTTGGGATCCCTCAAAAATTAACCTCCATCCACACTCCTCTTATCTTTTATACACTCGATGGTTCCCTCCTAATGTCAGTCACCACTTTTAAATAATTAGGGGTTTGGTTAGATCTGCAGTTATTTGCACTGCCTTTTGCTAAATGCTCATGATTTTTCTGTGGTTTTATTCTAATCCTGAGTTTAGATCCAGTAACAGGATATCTAAATTTGGGGCAGCAAAGGTTATGAGTGCCTACACACTTTATATGTGTGATTTGTTTTTAATAAAAAAACATGTACTATAAAAAATAAAAATAGGAATCAGTTAAAAGGCTTTTTCTAGCTCTTTATGTGTGTTTGTAATTTTATGCCTTTTTAAGGGTTATAATTTTTATATCAACTAATGTGCACCATGCAATAATTCTGTGCTCATTCTGATTGGGATACCTTTGTAAATGAGCATTCTCTCAATGGCCTTTTTTCTCATTTGATGACTCAAATAAACATATTGTTTGATTGACCAATCTCTGTGTTTTATGTTATCATTATAAGACTACTTGAGATTTGCTCTCATGGTTTAAGATCATTAGAACTCCTAAATGAAAGCACATCCTTGTTGTTGATGGGTTCCTATCTATTATTTTATTTGGTGTCCCAGCATTGCAAAAACATCCTTTATTTGAGAGACTCAGACCAAGGACAAAGAGGATGTTTAAATTGTTACTTGCGAAATGTAGCAAATATTGAACACTATGGGCTCGATTTTCCAATGCAAAACTATGACGCAAGGTGCCTGCCCCAATTAGGTTTGATATAAGTGACACCTTGCGTCATAGTTTGCAGTGCTCCTAATTTTCAGGTACCGACTGCTGTGAAATTGGAATGCCATGCAGCAAAGCCCCCCTGCGCCACACTTGCAGCGAAAGTGCCAGTGCACCAGGTTGCAACGGGGCCTGCGCCTCAGTAGCGCTGCACCATTCCCTTATGTGCTATTCTAAAAGCCCTGCCTTCATTGCAACAGGGGGGTTCCTGTAGACCATCCAGAAGGTGGTAGAAGGGCCATACACCACAGCCTGGCAGGGCAGCAATAGGGGGGCTGCAAGGTGGGGCTGGGGGAGTAATGAGCATGGGGTGTCCTAGAGCAACAGGACCATGGTGGCAATGTGGAGGGGATTGAGGTAGCATCCAGAGAGGGTTCCTTGTGCTATTAGAGACAGATGATTGGCCCAGGTGAAGGTGGCTGGCAGACAGGGTCTGGGACCCAGCTTTCTGAAGGATACAGCTCTGGCACCTGCCCCATAGGTGCCACTGACCACAGCATGATCAGCTGGTTGCAGTGGCTACAGGTTGCATGGTGCCAGTGGTGGCTGGGAATGGTCCCCAGCAACCATGGCAGTCCTCTTGTACCTGGCCCCCTGTGTGGAGGCAGGCCACTGCCCACTGACAGTGCTGGGATCAGTGGCACTTATAGGACAGGTGCCAGGGCTGTATCATTCAGAAGGCTGGGTCCCAAACCCTGTCTGGCAGCACCCTTTTTCCTGGGTCCCATTGGCTGTCCCTAATAGCACAGGGCACCACCATAGGGTGCCACCTCAACCCCCTGCACATTATGGCTGTGTCTCCATCACCCATTAAAGCACCCCTGTGCCCCTTATGCCCCCAGTCCTCTTCTAGCAGTTGTAATTATCCCACCCCTACACCTTTGGGGCCCCTCGAGTGTTCCACCAGGTGGGAGGGTTAACAGAGCCTTCTGCCAAACTCTGCAGGTGTGCAACCTGTCTGACACAACCCTGCAGATGCAGTAGATCTCAGGTCTTGGGTGCAGGGACCCTCATTTTTGTAAAATACAGCATAGGGTCCCTGATGCACCCTGAGATTGCTGCAGCCCTTGATCACTGCAAACTGTGGTGATATAAGGGAGCTTTGAAGTTAAAGCCCTATGAGTTCTGAGTACAGATACCATAAGCTAGTATCTAGATGTTTCACTCCATCAGAGCGTTTTGCCAGGAGTAGGGTTTTCAGATCAGAACCACCTTCTTATATATCGCTCAGGACATAGGCTAACTTAAGTTAATAAGCTAGCAAAGCTTAGAAAGAACTTTTTCAAACCTAAATAGGTCTTTGTTCTGTTTTCACTAATCCAGTTATTAAAACCTTTGAAAAGATTGTTCTTCAGCAGGTAGACTGCTTCTTCAAATACACTACCAAAACTTCCTGCAAGAAACTAATACCAAGAGAACTTCATGCTTTAAATCTTTAAATAAGAAATATCAAAGGGGCAGTGTTTAAGCACGTGGATAAGGGACGTCATATTGTCTGCCTGTCTGAGCCGTCTTATACAGATAAGGCCCTGTATAGACTACACAGAGTTTAAAATGGTTTAAGGAGCTTAAACCATTTTACATCCTTGTAGCACTGTTAGCATCCACATGAAACACACTATTTTGTCCATTTTTAAAAACCATGTTAAAACCCTGGTGAGACCTGGGGGCTGATTCCAGGATGGCTTACACTGGAGCAAGCCAAGTTACACCAAACTACATGGTGTAACTCACAACTTGCGCCATGCGATACGCTATGTGCAATTCCCAAAGGCGCCTTGTGCCATGCCGTATGTGGATTGTGCCAAATGTGGGCCACTCACTATGTTGCAACCCACAACACCATGGTGCAAGGTGACTTATGGCAACAACTGCACCCTATTCCAAAAGGGCAGCTGCTGTAACCCATCATTTACACAATTACAGGAGCTGCATTGGTGCAGCAGAGTTACAACAGCATGGAGATGGTGTAAGTGGCATCCATCAGTGCCAAACAGTTGATGCCCACTCTGCAGCACTGTGGCAAAGGTCCCACTGTGCTCCTCATACCCCCTGAACACGACCATGCCCCCACCTCACCCCTGAATGTTGGGGACCAAGGGGTCCATTCTTGAAAGTGCCCCCCCAGATGCCTGTGCCACCTGTCTAGCCCCCATGCCCCCAGTTTTGCCATGGTGTTCCAGGGTGGGGGGCTCTCGGGAGGTGGTTTGCAGTGGGCTGTGACTTGCGGCATGCAGGGCTATTATGCCATGCCTGTGGCATTAGCCTATGCATGCTGCAAGTCGCAGGTCATATGTGCTGGGACCCTACCACTCTTAGAATATAGCTCAGGTTCCCCAGTGTAGCGGCGAATGTCACAACTCACATACACCTGTGAGTTGCGATATTCATCTTAGAATCTGCCCCCTAAGCTTTAACAAATGTTTTAAAATGTTACAGCTGCTAGTCCAGTTTTACTATGTACTGCAGACAGGCAAACATATTTTCTTCCATGTTGCACAGTCCTCCACCATCCCACAATGCCTTGAAGCACTATCCCATGAGCCTCTTAAAGCTGTATGTAGCATGTGCAGTGTTTGGTGGTGACAAGTGCTGAAAGGTAAATTTAAAATGCTGTCAAATGAGATTGGAGTTTAAATCATACAGGCAAATAAATTATTATTTTAAATGTACAGGTGTGATTGATAAAATAAATAGCAGAGCCCCCACACACACACACACAAAACATGTTTTAAACATTACAGAACTTGAAAACATGGATGAGAAGGGCAACTACTCAAACAATAGTTTGCAAGATTTTACCATCTTTTGAAGTCATCCTGTCAGGAACTGTGATAAGGAATAAGGATAGGATGTCAGGAATTGTGATAACTGTGTGAAGAACCACAAAGGGAAAAAAAAACAGGTGCTGTACAAACTGTTGGCAGACACAGTGACAGCAGTGTATATCCCCCCCAAAAAAAATTATAAAAAGAAATCATGACTAACTGTGCAGCTAGCTGATCAAATGAGGCAACCTGTGCTTCTACTGAATATTGGTCAGTTGAGTATGCTCAAGCAGAACTGAAGAGCATTCATCTTAATACTAAGGTGTAACAAACAATCACTGAGCATACAGCAGATTTTGATATTGAATGTACCACAAAACAGTGTTGAGGGAAAATAAAGCAACTGAAGGTCAGGTACCACAGAATAAAGGACCAAAGTAAAAAATTTGAAGAATGTGCTGTGTGTCCATTCTATGAAGAACTGAATAAAATTCTAAGCACAAAGCCAACATCTGAGCCAAGTCTTGTGGTTGAAAGCTTGGAATATACACAGCTAGCTGATAAGGAATCCATCAAGGATGACATCCTACATGGATTCAGCATGCCCATATCAGGTAAATTGTCATGATTTTAAGCAACCCATCCCTCAAAAGCTTCAACCTTCCCTACCTCCAGACAGAATGCCACTGAGTTTGCTGCAGTAGGAGCTGGAGGACAGGACTGATGGATTCTTGCCCTGCCCCCCCCCACACACACACACACCATGGACTACTACCTGTGTTTTAATTCTTTCATTTTGTTTTTCTTTTATTTAGAGGCAATGTTGGAGAAAAGAGGAGATCAGATCCAGGGCACTGCTGTTCTTGGGAACCAATCACTGGTGCTGTAACAAAGGGCACCAAAAGTACTTTAAAAACCAGGGACCCACAGATTTCTCCACAGAATGCCACCAGATGTTGCTGCAGTTGGGGTCAGAGGACTGAACTGATTGATTCTTGCCCTACTCTCCCCCACACCACAGACAACTAGCTGTGTTTTAATTCTTTCCTTTTGTTTTTCTTTTAGTTAGATGCAGCATCGGTGAACAAAGGAGACCAGCTCCAGGACATTGCCAGTCTCAGAAGTATTGTGGCCCACTCTCCCACCCCCATCCACCTAATTACTTCATAGCTGTCATAAGATACAGAGAAATAGCACTGGGTGCTCAGGCTAAAGGGAAGTAGGTAACTCTAAAGGAATGTGTGTACATAGTGCATCTAGAAGTAGTTAGCTGGGGGGTTGGTAAAATGGTGAAATGGGGGAATCGGTGACTAAGTCAGGAAAGTAAATTAAGCATCTGGGTAATATTATCCTTACATAGTGAGGGAAAGAGGAAGGAAAAAAAGTTTAAAGAAATTACACATTTTTTCAGAATCTCAAGATACTGTAATATTTGGTGAATTTAACCTCCCTCATATTAACTGGGACTCATTCTCAGGACAGTCCTATGCTGAGAAAGGACTAATAGATGTGGCAGTTAGCACTGGATTACAACAACTTGTTACTGAGCCCACTCGAGGTCCTAATATTTTGGCTCTATTATTTACTAACATAGAGCAACAAATTAGCAATTTACAAATTTGGGATCCACTTGGGACCAATGATCATTCATCTATTCTTTTTAAAATTCAGCAGTTTAAAACTACACAAAGGAAGTTATACCATACAAAAAATTATAGCAAATCAAATTTTTCTAAAATCAATGAATACTTACAAAACATAAACTGGGAATCTAATCTTCTTAATTGTACAACACAACAAGCTTGGGACTTTTTTTAAAAACATTCTACATTATTTGGAAAATACCTTTATCCCATCTAAGAGGAAATTTAATTATAAAGGAAAAATTCCCCCTTGGTTCAACAAGACAATTTCAAATCAGATTAAAATAAAAATTAAACTTTTTAGGAAACTTAAGAATAGTTCTGTTCCATTTAAAACTACTCTATTACATAAATACAGACTATCTGTGAAAAACTTAAAAAATTCTATTAAGTTGGCAAAAAATAAGCTAGAATTTAAACTAGCTCACACAAAAGACTGTCACAAATCTCTTTTCTCCTATATAAATAGTAAAAAAATGTGTATCAAGGACCATTGGTCCCATTATAACCAATGGCTCTTCTCTATCTGATATAGAACCCTTGCATCTCTTTAATAAGTACTTTTGTTCTGTTTTCTCTCAAAAATCACCTATTAGTACATTTAAAGTTCACCACGTAGATTATCATAAGTTCTATCCAACTGACATTATACATGCTATCAACAAACTAAAAAAAAAATACTAGTCTGGGCCCAGACAGTATTCATCCATGGTTTCTGATCGAAATCTCTATAAATAGTTCTATACCTTTGTCAACTATTTTCAATAAATCCTTACAAGAAAGCATTGTACCAAATGACTGGCATTCAGCAATAGTTACTCCCATATTTAAAAAAGGCAGTAGAGGTTCTGTGCAAAATTATTGTCCAATTAGCCTGACCTCAGTGGCTGGTAAATTAATGGAACGAGTAATGAAGTCTCTAATAGATCAAGATTGTAAAAAATTAGGAATTTATGATTCAAATCAGCATGGGTTTCCTCCCAAGTATTCCTGCACCACCAGTCTGATATCTTTTTACAATAATATAAGTACTCTGCTAGATGTGGGTATCCCTACTGATGTAATTCTTTTGGACTTTAGTAGAGCTTTCGATAAAGTCTCACATGAAACACTCATTACTAAAATGCACAATCTAGGTTTGTCACCTGATATTGTCAACTGGACTTTAAACTGGTTAACAAATCATTCTCAGAGAGTCAGAATTAATGATATCTTGTCTGATTCGGGTAGTGTGACAAGTGGTCTACCACAGGGGTCGGTCTTGGGACCAACATTGTTTAACCTCTTTATCAGTGATTTACAAACAGGGCCAAATAAATTCATGGTTAAATTTGCAGATGATACTAAATTGGGGGCAAGGTTAATAATCAAGAAAATATTTCTGCATTAAAGAAGGATTTGGAAAAATTAACACTTTGGGCAAATGAAAATCATATGCAGTTTAATCAAGACAAATGTTTAGTAGTGCATTTCGGTGTAAATAATCCAAAAACAATATATCATATAAACAGACTACCACTTCACTCATCAAATTGTGAAAAAGATTTAGGGATATATGTTAATAATAAACTTACATCAAATGATCACTGTGTTAGAACTGCTTGCATGACCAACAGACTTTTGAGGCAAATAAAATGCACTTTTGTTAATCACACTGAACCATGCCTTATTCCATTGTATAAGGCATACATTAGACTGTATCTAGACTATGGCTCCCCTTTCTGGAATCCAAACCAAAAAAAAGACATAGCAATTCTTGAACAGGTTCAAAGGAGAGTAACTAGAATGATTCCAAGGTTAACAAACTTGGATTATCAGAACAGATTAAAAGCTACTGGTCTCTTCTCTCTTCAAATTAGAAGATTAAGAGGTGATATGCTTATGGTTTTTAATTTAATAAATTCACCAGATCTAATGGAAAAATGTGGTCTAACACTCTCCAAAAGGAGACATGTTCCGAGACTGCATAATAACCAGCTTGAAGTAAAAACTTATAAAACCAGCAAAAGGGGAAACTTTTTTCCAATAAGAGCATCCATTGTATGGAACACCTTGCCACAAGAATTGGTAGATGCAACTAGTGTCACTGTCTTTAAAAACAAATTAGATGTTTGGTTGAGGGATAATAGATAAATAATGTCCCACATAATGTGGGGAACAGTCTTGATGGGCTCTGGCCTTCTTCTGTTCTTTCATACCAAGTAATACCAAGTAATAAGCTCCAAGGGGATTATTCAAATAGTGCAACTGGGAGTTGGTGGCTAGTGACTGAAGGTTAATTGTACATCGGGGATTAGTGGCTGATTGACAGAAGTAAATATTGCATCTGGGTGTTAATATCCTCAGGTAGAGGGGGAGAGCAAACAAACTTTTTTGAGGTAGTGGGTAAGGTCTAATAATAGATGAGTAGCTAAGCTGGTAGTGGTGCAGTGCAGTGGTTGTGGGGTAGCAGTCTTCAGGGAGACATTCTGGAGACTGTGGTGTTGCCCCATCTGCATGCACCTCTCTGAGCTGAGGGAGGAGGTTGCCAGACTCAAGGATGAGATGGCTTGGGTTAAAAGGAACTTCTCCTCCACTCAGAGACCACCTAGTCCACCTCTGCTACTTCAAAGGTTGCCTAGATAGAGGAGCAGCTGGAGAACTGTAGGCTTGGAGAGGGTTAGGGCACTGAAGCATATGCACATCCCACCTCCCATACCACTATGGAACTCCTGCACTGCACTGGCAAGGCAGGACTGTCCCACAGAAGTACCTGAAGTGGTGATTGGGATGGATATGGGGGTCCTCCATGGTGGAGACTCCAATGGGGGTAATAGAGGACCCCAGAAGAGGAGGAGGAGGAAGTGAATCCTGGTGGGGGACTTGATAGTAAGGGAGATACAGTCTGGGACAGAAAGGGATGAGAAGAGGGTGGTGAGGTGCCTTCCCAGTCTCACGGCTTGAAGGGATGGAAGGAGTGTCTTAAGGATTACTGGGGAGGCAGAAAGGGAGAGCTGGCTATCATTTTCCATTTGGGCACAAATGACCTGGCTAGGGAGGAGTCAGAAACAGTTCAGGAGGAATTCAGGAAATTGGGGAGGGGTCTTAGACAAGTAGCACAATCTGTTACTTTCTCAGAGGTGCTACCTGTCCATGACAAGGGGGATGACAGGAGGCTCTGCACATGGGACTTCAACATATGGTTGAGAAAAGGGTGTGGAGAAGAGGGATTTGTATTCACCGGGGACTGGGACCTCACCTGGCGGGATAAGGGCCTGTACAGGGCAGACAGCCTGTATTCATCCAGGAGAAGGCTGAGATCCTCAGTGAATAGTTTAGATGCAACATTGGTAAGCATTTAAACTGACCAAGGTGGAAGCAGAATAAGGCAGGAAGACATAGTCTTCCCCCACACACATGCTTAATGGGTCAGCAGTTGAAATCCCAAGGGTGAGAAGTCTCAAGAGGAACAAACACAGAAAGTTAGCCAGCAGTAAATAAATGATACAGGGTGGAAAAGCTTACTAATCAACACCATGAGCATGGTTAACAAGTTTGAAGAGTTGAAACACATCTCGGAATTGCAGTATATTAAAATCTATGCTATTACAAAGACATGGTGGGATGCTAACCATACCTGGGAAAAGGAAATAAAGGGATTTAACCTCTTCACCAAATCAAGAAATTGCAGGAAAGGAGGAGGAGTAGTAGCAGGATACATAGCTGAGGACATACAGGCAAAACAAGTATCCATAGATACAAACAAGGTTGAGCAGCTCTGGATAAAAATAACCCCCAGCAAGTCTCCTAAGATCATACTGGGGTAGTATATAGGCCCCCATCCATCACTAAAGAAGATGACATTACTTTACAAAAATACATTTAAGATCTCAATCTGGCTGACAGAATTATATTGCTAGGGGACCTCAACTTACCTGGGATTTGCTGGAATACCCAAAAAGACTCATGTAAAGCAGAGAGGACTTATTTTGGATGTCTTTAATCAGGTGGGACTAGAACAAACAGTTAATCAGAAAACAGGGAAACACTTTGGACATAATCCTTATGAACACAAAGACTGATATAGAAAATTACAAAGTTATAACACCCCTAGGTGACAGCGATCATTTCATGGTCTCCTTTACCATAAAGGAATTAAACTCATACCAATCTGGGGACACCACCACACTGAACTTCCCGAAAACTAATTTCACTGCTATAAAACATACCTTAACATCATGGACCAGGAGGCAATAGTTTCAAGATAAAAGCTTTAAATGGATGCAGCATACATAGGAGGAAAAACTAAACAATTGTATACAAAAATGTATTCAGATTAAAAAGAAATACCAAAAAGGGACAAAATCACCCAGCTGGCTAAACAATAGAATCAAAAGAATGATTAAGAAAAGGCAAAAACAATTTAAATCACTAAGGGATAGCAAAAAGGGTGAAGGGTGGATAAGGTTTAGAAACCTTCAAAGGACAGTGAAAAAAGAAATTAAGAAAGCAAAGTCACAATCTGAAATTAAACTGGAGGCAAGGACCAAATACAACTATAAATCCTTTTACGCTTATATAAACAATAAAAAAAGAGCAGGAAATACCATAGGTCCTCTATTGAGCCCTGATGGTTCAGTAGCAAGTAACAACAGGGAAATGGCAGACATTCAAAATGAATAGTTTGCACCTCCCCAAGGTGATTTCCAATCATCATCCCATTTTACTAAGCTGGAACCCTGCCCCACCATTGTCCAGAGATAAGGTATGGAGATTCAATTGTCAGCTATTTCGATCAGAATATCTGAAAAAACAACTATCTGATTTTATTACTAACTTTATTAAGATAAATGCCCCCTCCATGCCCAAGACAGATATGCTGTGGGGCGCTGTAAAAAGCTCAGTTAGGGGAGAAATAATTTGCATGGCAACAGTTAAAAAAAAGATGACTTCCAAGGTCACTTCAGCTTTGTTGCGTGACATTAGGGACATGGAGTTGTCACTTTCTCCGGATTCTACAAAGGATCAGTTTAAGGCCCTAGAAATTTTAAGGGATCGATATAACTCAATTTTGACTGAGCACGTAGAGTATCTTCTTGTATGCTCCAAGATCAAGTACTTTGATCAGGGGGACAAGGCTGGAAAGCTTTTGGCTCTATGACTCAAGGCACAAGCCTCTGACAGAATTGTTCACAGTATCCAAAAATCTGGAGGACAAATAGTCACTTCCCCGAGATAAATCATTAATTGCTTCCAAGAATATTATAAAACCCTGTACTCTCATGCCTCTTACCCCTTTTACCCAAAAATGCTGGAACAGTTCCTGCAACCAATACAGCTCCCGCAACACAACTCATCTCAAGCAAATCTATTTAAAGCTCCAATTTCTCAAGATGAGATAAAACAGGCTATTGATTCCCTTCCCACAGACAAATCCCCAGGCCCAGATGGGTTTACAGTAGAATTCTGCAAACTCTTTAAGGAGCAAATTGTGCCAGTTCTTTTAGACACTTATAACTATATGTTTGAACAAGGTATCTCAGACCCTACTCTATTCGAGGCCACAATTGTGGTTATCCCAAAGCCTGACAGAGATCCTCTTCAGGTTGCAAACTACCGCCTAAGCTCCCTAATTAATGCTGACATAAAGATACTGGCAAAAATCATGGCCACCAGGCTATCTAGTGTCTGGCAATGCCTCATAAGCTGTGAACAGGTTGGCTTTGTGACTGGCAGGGTTTCATCTGACCATATGCGTAAGTTGGCCTACTTGATCTCTGCATCCAGGGAGTCCCGAATTCCAGCTACCATGGTCTCCCTGGATCCAGAGAAAGCATTCGACAGAGTTTCCTGGGAATACTTATTCCATTTGTTACAACTTTATAATATCCCAACACAGTATATAAAATGGATCAATATATTATACACTTGTCCCTCTGCATGAATACTATGCAATGGGCACCTATCTCAATCCTTCCAGTTACAACAACGAACTAGACAGGGATGCACACTTTCTCCCTTTTTGTTTGACTTATATTTGGAACCGCTCATTAGACGTATCAACTTATCCCCAAATATTACTGGTATTTCTATTGGGCCCAATCAATATAAAATCTCGGTCTATGCCGATGATATCTTGCTCCATATAACGTATCCTCTAAAATCGGCCCCTGCTGCTTTGGAAATTATCAAAACATTTGGTAATTTCTCCAATTATAAACTTAATATTACAAAAACAGAAATGATGCCTTTAAATGTTCATACATTCCAGGCTGAAGTTGCTCACCTTGGGTTCCGTTGGACCAGGGATAAACTAAAATATCTGGGTATATATCTTTCCTGTTTGGAAAGCAAAATGAAACAATACAACCTAGATAAAATTCTTACTTAGATTAAAATGGATCTTTCCCACTGGGCCATGCTACCACTTACTCTTTGGGGATGGGTAAATGTTCTGAAAATGAACATTCTGCTGCGAATCCAGTACCCCTTACAGATGATACAACCCTTCTTACCCAAAACATGGTTCACTCAAGTTAATAAACTTATGTCCAATTTTTTGTGGGGCGGTAAGACACCCCGGCAAGCCCTTTTTAAGCTGCAGAGGAGTAGGAACAATTGAGGTTTACAACTCCCTGACCTGCTTCTTTATCAGTTTTCTATTGTCTGCTCGGTTCTTGCATACTGGATGAGGGATAATTCAGACCAGAGGCAGGTTCAATATATTCCCTTGTGGTATCAAATCGAGCAGAGTTTACTTTCTCCGCACAATATTTCTCTCAATACTCTCATTTTCTCCTCTCTCAAAAATTTGCCTAAGACTCTCAGGACCATGCCTATAGGAATAACACTTCGAGTACATTCCCAAATGTGTAACTTTTTCCAGGTATCTCTGGTAAAAGATGTGTCCCAGCCTATAAGTGCGAATCTCAATTTCAAAATTGGGGGATAGCCCCTTTCGCGTAATTTCTGACCTGGTAATACTCAACTGAGAGTCGTGGATTTACTTCATGAACATACATTGATATCCTTTCAGAAGGCCAGTTCACTGTTTAATCTCCCTAAGTCTTTTTGTTTTAAATACCTCCAACTACAGCACATGCTCCTATGACACTTTGGAAAAGGATATTGGACACAGTATTTAGCTGGCCCTCTCTTGCCGGCTATCCCTAACCTACCTTCCTCTCATACTATTTCCCATTTTTACCTTCTCCTAAGAGATGCAATAGAGGAAAATCAAGGTGTGCCACACTACGTCTGGGACCAAATACTACCTTCAAATACTTCAGCTCCTCGACCACGGTCTAAAATCTGGTCACAACTGTATCAAGATGTGAACTGGATCGGATATCGTATTTTGCAGTATTATGTAATAAATGACTTATACTATACTCCAGCCAGGCTTTATCAAATGGGGAAAATTTCCTCAAATGTATGTTCTCACTGTAAGCAGAGGTCTGGCACTTTGTTGCATATATGGTGGGAATGTAACAAGATCACACCCTTTTGGGATAGTATCAAGCCTAACTTAGATCTACTGTTAGGGCTATCTGAGGCATTCAGACTGAAATTTGCATAATAAGAGACTATGGGAAGGTTCTAAGTGGCACCCAATGAAAATATATGCCACTAATATTAGTATGTGCTAAAAAAGTGGTCATGTACCTCTGGTTAGATCAGAATATCCCAACATACACGGAATGGCTAAAGGAGATACTTTTCGCTTTACAGGCCGAAAGTATGATTGCTCACAAGACACAGAGACCACAATACTACCAGAAAACATGGACACCTTTACATACTCTACTGACTATTTAGTGGACCATAAGACATTAAATAAGATGGTACAGAAAGGAGGGGGAGGAACCATACCAGCGGCATGGCTACATTAATTATGGCCCTCTCTGACTACCTTATCTGGGCTAATGGAAATGTTGGATATTGCTGCTGCATACCTGAGAGGGATAAAGGGGTTCTTGGGGAGGGAGGAGGTAGGAAGAGGAATATGGGACAGTCTCTGTAGGTAGATGAGATTACAGTATGTAAATAGGATTAAGATCATGCTTACATTGGATATTCTTTATCTCATTGTATTGTAACAGGACCTCACTATACAATATTTGTTTATGCAAAGGTAATATGTATTTTTTCTGCTAAGCACCTGGAATAAGTGACTTGTCAACTCTTCCTACAAATAAAATATATTTAATCTGAAAAAAATGAATATTTTTCAATAGTATTCAGCAAAACAAATGACCAGGGAACCATGGGACAAAAAAATGTAACATTTCACAGAATCCGATTCAAATTGAGGTTGCAAACATAAGTAAGAGACTTAGCACCCTGAACTCTCATAAATCTCCACAACCAGATGGATTCCATCCTAGACTGCTAAAAGAACTAGCAGAGGAACAATCACCACCAATAAGCCACTTATTTCAATGTTCCTTGAATAAAGGGGAGGTTATTGACTCCTGGAGAGAGGAAAATGTGATTCCACTACACAAAAAAGGCGATAAAAAGAGTTCATCTAACTATAGGCCAGTCAGCTTAACAAGCATCCAGTGCAAAATTTTGGAAGGGATAATCAAGGAAAATATAGTTGACTTCATACAGAAAGAACAGTTAGGTGATGATTCACAGCATGGATTTACGAAAGGAAGATCTTGCCAGGCGAACATGCTGGAGTTCTACAACAGGGTCAGTAAGAGTTTAAATGGAGGCACAGCAGTCAACATAGTTGTTTTGGACTTCACAAAAGCTTTCAACAAACTACCCCATTATGAGCTAATTCAGGCACTAAAAGTTATGGGTTTACACAAAAACATAGTCTCATGGATTAATCCATGGCTTAAGGATAGAAAACAGCGAGTTAGCATCAGGGGAACTTTTTCAAATTGATCTAATATAACAAGCAGAGTTCCACAGGGCTCAGTGTTGGGGCCATGCCACTTTAACATCTATGTGGCATTGCTCAAATACAAGCACAATAGTGTATGGATGACCAAGTTTGCAGATGAATGTAGACTAGGGGTAGAAATACAGGATCATGGAAACCATGTTGTACTACATGAGGCTCTAAATAAAATAGATGAGTGGTACAGCTTATACAAACTCCCCCTTAACCCAGACAAATGCATGATAATGCATTTAAGCAGAAAAAACTCCAGCCAGTCATACAGTATAGGAAGTACCATCCTTAGAACGATACCAGAAGAGAAAGACCTAGGTATTACTATAACAAACGACTTGCAATTTAAGGTCCATTGTAACAACATGCGCAAAAAAGCAAATGGAGTATTAAATTGCATTTTAAGACACATAAAAAGCAGAAATAGAGAGGTTATAGTCCCCTTGTATGGCTCCTTGGTGAGACCAGTTCTTGAATACGGAGCTCAGTTATGGTCACCATACAATAAAAAAGAAATCTGTATGCTTGAAAGGACACAAAGGAGAGCTACTAGATCTATAAGTGGTATGGTAGATAAGGATTATGCCACAAGGATGGGAGAACTGAACTAGTTTCCTCTGAAATACAGGATATTAAGAAAAGATATGCTCTTGTTGTTCAAAGCACTGACTGATTGTGACCTGTGGGAGAAGTTAGGGCTAGAGTTTAGAGACCAAACATACAATACAAGAGCTCATTTATTGCAGCTGAGGGGGGAAAACTGCAAAACATGGAGGCGCAATATGTGGTTTAATCAAAGGGTAATTTCTAAATGGAACTTGCTACCCAAAGAAGTAGTTGGCAGTCCATCAGTGGAGAGCTTTAAACTAAAATGGATAGGCTATACCAAGTGGGGAGTTTTTAGTATAACATGAAGAGCACTATGGATGCAAGTCTTAATAGTGCTGTATAAACCTATGATACCTATGATAGAAGAGAGGGAGGGGGACAGAGGAAAGAAAGTAATGGAGATTATGGGGGAGGGCAAAAGGGCAAGAGGAGGGGAGGTGAAATTACAAAACGGAGAACCATGTGTGCAAATGCTTGAAGTCTTGGCAACCAGATGATAAACCTAGAGGCCACAATGGTAGCAGAAGATCTGGACACAGTCACAATTACAGAGACTTGGTTTAATGAGAACCAGGACTGAGACACAGCCATACCAGGGTATTCTTTGTTTAGGAGGGACGAGGTTGGAAAAAAGGGAAGTGGGGTGGCTCTTTATGTGAAGGAAAACATAAAGGCCACAAAAATACAGAGGGAACAGGGAAAAGTGGAGGTACTGCGGGGCATCTTGGAGACAGGGAAGGGAGAAGCTATTCATAGAGGGGTGATATACAGGCCTCCAGCACAGTTGAAGAAGGGGGATAAGGATATGATAGAAGAAATCCAAGGGATGGCACAAAAGGGGGAGGTATTGCTAGTGGAGGACTTCAGTTTACTTGATGTGGATTGGAGCTTCCCTGCTGCTGTATCAGTTAAAAATAAGGAAATCCTTGACTCTCTGCAGGAGGCATTCTGCAGACAACTAGTTAAGAAACCCACTTGTGTGTGGGGGGGTTGATACTGGGCCTCGTACTGTCAAACAGGGACAGTGTCACTGACATCACTGTAGGAAGTATGTTGAGGATAAGTGACCATTGTACAGTGTGGTTCACTGGGTCAGAAACAAACCACACCAAAATGAAGGTCCTGGAATTTAGGAGAGATGATTTCAAGAAAATGGGATAGTGCCTCGCAAAAGCCCTAGCAGGGATGGGGGAAATGGGTGGGGTAGAGGAAACATGGGCAGGAATAAGGGATGTCACTGAGAAGGTAACAAATCTCTGTGAAAGTCAGGATAAAATAGCAAGAGAAGAAAGAGACCACTATGGTTCTCCAAGGAAGTAGCAGAGAAGGTAAGGGTGAAGAAGAAAGCATTCAAGAGGTAAAGTTGACTCTGAAGGATGAGGATAGGGAGGGTTATCAGAAGAAACAAAAGGAGGTATGGAAAGTAGTTAGGAGAGCAAAGGCACAAACAGAGGAGAACATTGCCAAGTCAGTAACAAAGGGGGATAAAACATTCTTCAGGTACATAAACAGAAAAAAGAAGAACAAGCCAGGGATAGTGAGACTGAAAGGGGAAGGGTGAAGTGTGGAAGAGGACCAGAAGAAAGCAGATATACTGAATAAGTATTTTTGTTCAGTATTCATCAAGGAAGGGATAGGAGAAAGGCCAAAAACAGGGGAAAAAGGACATTAAAAGAAGGGAGGTAGACACTAACCCTTTTACGGAAGAGCTAATACTCAGGGAACTAGCGAAACTAAAAGTGGATAAGGCAATGGAGCCAGACGGAGTTCACCCCATGATATTGAAAGAACTAAAGGAGGAGCTGACTGCACTTCTGCAGGTCCTGTTCAGTCTATCTTTGGATATGGGGGAAGTTCCAAGGGACTGGAGGGGGGCGGATGTGGTCCCACTCCACAAGAGTGGAGATAGGAAGGATGTAGCAAATTACAGACCTGTAAGCCTGACTTTGATGGTGGGAAAAGTTATGGAAACACTACTAAAAGAAAGGATTGGGTAATAAATTATGGCCAGTGGATTACAGGATCCAAGACAGCATGGGTTCATAAGGGGGAGATTTTGCCAAACAAACCTGATCGAGTTCGTTGACTGGGTTACCAGAGAGATTGATCAGGGAGGAGCAGTGGATGCCTGGATTTCAGTATGGCCTTCGACAAAATTTAAAACAGAAGACTGATAAACCATCTGGGCAGCCTGGGGGTGGGTCCAAAGGTAGTAAAATGGGTTTGAAGTTGATTAAGTAACAGGACTCAGAGGTAGTGGTAAATAGGGGTTCACTCAGAAGAAGGCACGGTGACCAGCGGGGTGCCACAGGGGTCAGTATTAGGACTAGTCCTCTTCAGTGTCTTTATTAGCAACACCAGAGAAGGGTTGGAAGGGAAAGTATGCCTGTTCATGAATGACATGAAAATCTGCAACAAAGTGGAAACACCAGGAGGAGAGGGGAAAGATCTGAAAAATCTGGAAGACTGGTCAAGGGTTTGACAACTAGACTTTAATACTGACAAGTGCAAAATTATGCACATGGGATACAGAAATCCAAGGGCAATGTATCATTGAGGTGGAGTGGTAGCAACCACAAAACAGGAACGTGATCAGGGGTCATCATAACTGATGACCTGAAGGTAGCAAAACAGTGTGAAAAGGCAGTGGAGAAGGCTAGTAGAATGCTGGGGTGCATAAGGAGGGGTATAACCAGCAGAAGGAGGGAGGTAGTGTTACCACTGTATAGATCAATGGTGAGGTCCCACCTGGAGTACTTTGTCCAGTACTGGAGGCCCCATCTCTGAAAAAACATATACTAGGTGGAGGCGGTACAGAGAAGGGCAACCAAAATGGTGCATGGCCTGCATCAGAAGCCCTACAAGGAAAGATTTAGGGAATTAAATATGTACTCCCTAGAAGAAAGAAGGGAAAGAGGAGACATGATGGAAACATTCAAATGCCTCAAAGGTATTAATAAGGTACAGGAGAGGGGAATCTTGCACAAAAAGAGATGCTCAAAGACAAGGGGAGCCAGATATGAAGCTAGAAGGGGGAAGACTTGGAGGGAATATGAGTAAATACTTCATGGAAAGGGTAGTTGATGTCTGAAATGGCCTCCCAGCAGAGGTGGTGGGTATAGAAATGGTAGCAGGATTCAGACATGCATGGGGTAGGTACAGAGGGACCTTGGTAACAATTTGGGGGATGGTAAGGCTAGAGATCAAATATGATCTATGGTAGCACATAAGGCAAGTACTTTGGAGCAGACTAGGTGGGCCAAAAGGTACTTTTCTACTGACAGCTTCTATGTTTCTATGTTTCTGTGTTATGCCACCCCAACCTTCAACCCTACCTCCCTCCCTCTGTGTGTGTCCCCCAACCTTCAATACTTCCTCCCTCCTTCTGAGCATGCCCCGCAACCTTCAACTCTCCCTCTGGGCATGCCCCCAAACCTTTAACCCTTCCTCCCTCTGGGCATCCCCCTCACTCTCAATCTTCAACCCTCCCTCCAGGCATGCCTCCCCTCCCAACTTTCAACCCTCCCTCACTCCCACTGGGCGTGCCCCCCAACCTTAAACCCATGTTGCATATAGACACGTTATTAATATGTTAATGTTTTTTTACAGATAATGAGAATGAGGAAGGTGCTGAAGCAAGCACTGGTCCACAAAGAGATGCATCTGTTGTATCTGATCCAACAGACACCCATGAGTCTGTTTTGGAATGTTCTGAAAGTACCCCAACTCACCATCTACCAGTTCTTCTGGATCATCACAAAGATCATCTCCAAAGAAAAGAGTTGGTCCTGAACCATTAAATAATCTTCTGAACAAAAAGAAATTAAACAAAATGCAAGGGGTAATGGAGCCCCTGTTTGAACTGACACCAAAACTTCTTGTTGAATAGCACAAGCAGATGATGCTGGTCAAAAGGAGAGATCTAAAGCAGAGTTGGAGATGTAGAAACTAATGCAGAGAATGGAAGCCAAGCAAACTGCGTCACTCTTAAACAACTTACTTCAGATCTTCTGCAGCAGTCAGCAGCAGCTGACAAATTATTCTCCACCACAACCTGAGCAAGTTACACTTGGTAATACACCAAATGTGGTATGTAATCTGCCAAATCAACAAAGAACAAGCAATGCTGCAATGTCATCTGGAAGTACTGAGCAGAATGTGATGTTTCAAAATGCATGTCGTGCTGCACCAGTAACCAGCCACCCCATTACTCAGGAATTGTTCTCCGAACTGATGACATGGACAAATCTGTGGCATCCAGTTACCAGATTTAAAAAGGTGTAACGTCCATAATTCACACAATCTGCATTCCATGTTGTTAATTGTACTGGTTTTATTGTTAATAAATGCAGGAACAAGTTGCAATTGCAATTAAACTGTTTATTTAACTTCTGAGCTTTGAAAGCTTTACAATGTTTTTTATGCTGGCTTGCATGCACACACAAGCAACATCCTGTGGTAGTAGCATATTTCAGAGGTGTGTCAGTGTTGGCCAATGCAGGGGATGCTTTAGTGGGTGCATCCCTCAGCCACCAACCAGTGACCATGCTGCCAATGATAACAGTTTCAGAGAGAGTCAAAGAGTTGAAATGAATCTGCCACTGCAATCAAAGACAGGCTCGTCATTGCAGTGGCTGATGACATGCCCCCATTATGTGCCTTTCCTGGTGAAACATTTCAATAAATATGGTGGCTCCAGCTCTCTGCCACATAATCCCCAGAAAGCCGACATTGGGGTGCCCAATCCCCATGTCAACATGCCCCCTCACACTATGTAGCACACTGTAACATAGAGACTCCTGCCACCCACCACGCACTCCCAAAAAGATCACATCAGGGTGCCCAATCCCCATGTCGGCATCCCTCCCCTCTTAGTGTGTCTTTTCTGGTTGAACAGTTTACCCTTTCCTTTCCGACACCAGGATGCCCACTCTGAGTGTTAGATGCACACACCCCCAACCCATCTATAAGCCTTGCTGACATCAGGGTGCCCGATCCCAGTGTCAGCACCCTCCCAGAATAGTGGCACACTGGGAGCCCACCCCAGTGTGCTGATTTTTTTTATGTGTAACCTGTAAATGAAGAAACCTTCCTCATGGTCTTTTTTTCCCCACTGCAAACAAGAAGATGGTCCACCGTTGTCTCCATCATCCCCCTCCCCATCCCCACCCTCTCCTCTGCGCATCCAACTCCCAGGACCCTCCTCAACCATACATACCTCCGGAGGTCAGAAGCTGCTATCTTCTCTGAACCAGGACATGTCTGCACTCTTCAAAGCCTAACTGTGAACTGAAGAAATGACAGTAAGCTTTATAATGGGAGGCAATGGGGGGATTCAACTTAGGTTGATATTTTTCATACCTCCTTATGAACAGTATAGCTATCATTTTTCATATCCTTCCTGAAATATTTTTTCACACCTGTGGCATACGATGGCGCAGTCACTGTGGGAAATCAACTTTCAGGACAGATTAAGAAAATCACAGTGCCACTGTTCATGAAGAGAGGTTTAAAAATTCCCATCTTAAAAATTTGGTGAAAAAATTCCAAAAGATGATTGCATTACTGGCGTACAATAAGCAGTTTCTACTCTCATTCATAACTTCCCAAATGTTTCATATTTTCACTCCAGATTTTCAACATTGTCATTTTTTCACACTACCTCATAAACAGTACAGCTGTCATTTTTCATATCCTGCCAGAAATGTGTTTTGACACCTATGGTACCAAATGGCACAGTCACTGTGCAAAATCTAATTTCGGGATTGAGTAACAAAATGATAGTGCCAAGGTTCATGAGGTGGGGTCACAAAAAGCCTATTTTGAAAATCTGGAGTGAAAATACCAACAAACATCTGGAGCATTAGGAATTCCAACTATAATGCCCTACTCTGTAGAGACTGACAGGTGTCAGGCGGGTGATTTGGGATCGTCGGCTGTAATGCTCCCACCATTCCACCCCATCCTGCACCCAGTGACAGGCATCAATGTGTGCCTTGGGGTCTTCAGCTCCAGTGTTCACCCCATTCTTCTATACTGCACCCATCTCAGTGTATTTCCTTATGGAATGGGGTGAATATAAGGCCTGAAGACCCCAAGGCACACTGCAACACTTGTCAGTGTCTACAGGGTAAGGTGAGGTGAAATGGCATGAGCGTTATGGCTGATGACCCAAAGGCATACCCCTAATGCCTGTCAGTCTCTGCAGGGTGGGGGTGGGGTTGGCATCAGTTCAATACTTCACTGCCATTCCTATTATGCATCTCTCTAACTCCTGCGCTACCAGTGCCAATGCCAACAAGCCAACATTCGGCATTAACAAATGCTTGTTTAATGTTACCTTTTAGTAACATTTGTATATTGATACAATGTTTCAAAACAGGTTAGACAACCCCCTGAAAAAAACAAAGATGTTTAATGACAGTTGCGAGCTATACATGTAACAAATTTGTTACAGATTAATTCAGTATTAAACTTTTTTAGAACTGTTTTTTCATGTTAATCTTTTTAAATGCATAAAGGCACTATACTTCACTTTAAGAAACTGTTGCTATTGAAATACATTAACTTCTTGAGAAGCATAGCAACTTCCCTACTATTTGTTGACTGACTTTTACTGGGAAAACTAAACTAGACTATAGATTTATTGAATTAAACCTTCAGCATAATTTAGATCGACTTGTATGTGAACCTACCAGAAAGGAAAATATTCTAGATCTTATCCTCACTAATATAACAAATACAGAGGAATTACCAAGAGTAATCAAACCTCTAGGTGACAGTGATCACAATATGGTTTTATGGAGTATTAAAAATTATACAATAATAAATGGTGGTGTTACTAAGACAAGAAACTTCCATAAAGCCAATTATGATGCTATCAAAAATTATCTTACTGAATGGCACTGGAAATCTGATTTAAAAACAAAAATAGCGAGCAGATATTGTCAGCCATAAAAAATAAAATTGATTATTGCATGCATACTTGGATGCCAGAGAATAAAAAATATAACCATAAGGATAAAACAGTACCCCCCTTGGTTGAATGGAAAAATTAGAAGATTAATTAGAAAAAAAGCATATAATAAATACAAAAAAGATTCCTTGGCTGAAAAAAGGCTAAAATTTACAAAGATATCTAATCAATGCAAAAAGACAATTAGGGCAGCTAAGAAAGAAATGGAACTAAAATTAGCTACTGTGACCAAAGATAACAGAAAACAATTTTATAATTATATTGGATCAATAAGAGGAAAAGTACCTACCATTGGTCCATTAATTAAAGATAATGTGTCACTTACTAATGAGTCGGAAATGGCTAAAGAATGTAATGACTATTTTCTAAATGTCTTTAAAACTAAGGATGCTGCATGTCTAAAAAATGTTGAACCTAGTGAACAATATCCATTTATTACCCTGAGGAAGTTAAAATAGCTATACAGGTCATTAAAGTTTACTCCTCAGCTGGTCCTGATGATAGTCCAGCAAAATCCATTACATAATTGGTTATTGAATTAGTGGACCTACTTACTCTACTATTCAATGTATCCCTACTTGAAGGTTATGCAATAAGGGAATTGACAGTTGCTACTGTAGTCCCTATACACAAGGGCGGAAATAAACATCTCGCTAGTAATTATAGACCGATAAGTCTCACCTCCTGCATAGGTAAAATTATGGAAAGAATTCTAAAGAAAAAAATGTTAGCACATTTACAAAATATAAACTTTCAGGATATTAGCCAATATGGTTTTGTTCAGGGTAGACCATGCCAACTCAACCTTATAAATTTTTTCGAACCAGTAAGTATGGCATTGGACCAAGGTTTTCCAGCTGATATAATTTTCTTGGATTTTGAAAAGGCATTTGATTCTGTCCCCCATGGAATTTTGATTGGGAAATTGTTAGGTTATGTATTTAATTCAGACATTGTTAGATGGATCAACTCCTGGCTTAGTAACAGGAAACAACAGGTCAGCAATAAAGGGATTCTGTCTGAATGGGGAGAAGTGAGCAGTAGTGTTCTGCAGGGCTCTGTGCAGGGCCTCTTACTATTCAATTTATCAATTGCTAGTATGCAAACCTCAAATGATGTTTGGATACATAAATATGCTGATGACAGCAAGCTAGGCTGCATCATTAACAACTCAGACTCAGTTAGATCTTTACAATCCAATACTGGTCATTTATTTAGTTGGTCTGAAAGAAGCAAAATGACCTTTAACCCTGTCAAGTGTAAGGTGATGCACTTGAGGAAACACAACATGCAAGCATATTATTATATTAACCATTTCAAATCATTTAAATTTTATTACACATAACAATAATATTATTAAAAAATGTCATGGTATAATTTCTTGTATCCTTAAACACATTAAGAGCAGAGAGCCAGATGTATTGATCTCACGGTATTCAAGTCTAGTTAGATCACAAATTGATTATTGTGCTTCCTTATGTACTCCAACTTCAATGGGGGGATTATCCTTGATTGAAAAGATCCAAAGATGACTTTCAAAAAAAGTCAGGGGTCTATCTAACCTAGACTATAATACCAGACTCCAAACTCTAGGATTGTTCTCCCTAGAATATAGGGCTTATAGGGGTGATCTATGTATAGCATACAGATCAGTTCATGATTCTGCCTTATTTGAGGCCCTTTGTCTCTGAAAATCTGGAATAGGTTATAATACCAGAACATATAATCTAAAATTTAAAACTGATTTAAATAATACTTCAAAAAGGAATACGTTTTTCACACAGAGGTTACCTCCTACATTGAATTCACTGCCTTTAGAAGTTGTCTCTAGTAATACTTTGACCCAGTTTAAAGTTGAACTGGATAAGTATATGGGAGAGAAGAAATTTGAATATCGCCACTAGGCGACGAGTTCATAATGGGCTTGCCCCGAACTTGTATCATACCTATGAATCTATGAACCTATGAACCTACTGTTACTTTTATAATAGGTAGAACAGTAAAGATGTTAATGTAGATACATGAAACTGGTATACCTCATATAATGCCTTTCATTAATATGTTTATTCACACTTAATTTATGAATTATTTCATTAACTTGCCATGAAGTTAAAACAGTTGCTGCTATTCAAATTTGTAGTTTTCTTTGTCTGTGTAAAGAGAAGTGGGGTATGCTGGGAGGGAGGGAGGGAAGAAAAAATTACTCACCTTAGTAATGTTGTTTCTTCTAATGGAGTCTTGCTGTATTCTGACATATGCAGTGATGTCCAACCTTTGAACTGCCCCGGAGATGAAAGAGTTAACTTTCCATGCCAGGCATGGAACGCTGAGCTCGAGCTCAGTTGAGACTCTGTCTGTTGCTGTTTGAACTCAAACCATCAGATCTTTAGTAACTACTATACTCACAGGGTGTCCTGTGTGGAAACTGTAAACTTACACTAGCCAACTGGCTACTAAATATAATAAAAAGATTTTTTGGTCCCAAAGCAAAGACTCAAGTCAGGAAACCCAAAAAATAAAACAAAACACAACACCCACACAGCCAAACTAAAGGAGTGAGAAAAGAAGGGGTTGGGGCACCTCCCGAGTGCCAACACTGCTGCTGCCCACCCACATCCCAAAAACCAGGTTCTGAGAGGGGAGGCAGGGGAGGTCAGAAAACAGCAAGACTCCATTAGAAGAAACAACATTACTAAGGTGAGTAATTTTTTCTTCGAACAACATGAAGTCTTGCTGTATTCTGACATATGCAGACTACCAAGCAGTACCTCCATGGAGGAGGGACAGAACCTACTTTGGAAATAGGCTCTGAAGCACTGCTGTGCCAAACCGAGCATCACTCCTAGCCTGGATATCCAGAGAGTAATGCTTGGTGCAAGTATGTACTGTTTTCCAGGTGGCTGCTTGACAAATCTCTAAGATAGGAATATGCCTGGCAGCAGCCAGGGAAGCAGCTGTACCTCTGGTAGAGTGAGCCCTCAGGCCTGAGGGTGGGATCCTACCTAATTTTTCATAGCAAAATTGAATGCAAGAGACAATCCACCTGGCAATAGATCTCTTAGTGGCAGGTTTTTCCTTAACAACCTCACCATAAGTGAGGAACAGTTGGAGGGAGTCAAACCTGTGACCCTTGGTGTGCTCTATGTAGTAGCTAAGGGCCCTTTTCACATGCAAACTGTGCAGCCTCCTCTCCCCAGAGGAGGAATGGTCAGTGAAGAAAACAGGAAGAGACATAGACTGGTTAAGGTGGAAATCTGAAACCACCTTGGGCAAAAACTTCCTATTAGTCCTGAGGACCACCTTATCTCTATGGAAAGAGATAAAATCAGGCTTCAATGACAGGACCTGCAACTCACTTATGCATCTGGCAGAAGTGATGGCCACCAAGAAAACAGTTTTCCAAGTCAAGTACTTAAGCTCTACTGAGGACAAAGGCTCAAAGGGGGGTTGCATAAGCTGAGCAATGCAAACATTAAGGTCCCAAGCAGGGGCAGGGTCCCTGAAGGGAGGATTGGTATGCAGCAATCCCTTGAAAAATTTAGAAAATACAGCATGAGCTGAAATGGAAGAGTGCTTGCCTGCTGAGAGGAAGGCAGTGACAACTGCCAGATGCACTCTTAGTGTAGCTGGTCTGAGTCCCAAGCTATTGAGATGAACCATATAGTCAAGGACTGGGCAGGCCATCAGACTCTGGAGAAATATGCTTCCCAGAGCACCATATAGTAAATCTTTTCCACTTGGAATTGTAAGTGTTTCTGGTGGAAGGCTTTTGAGAAGCCTTTAAGATATCCAGAACACCTTGAGAGAGGTGCAAATCTGCAAACTCTAACTCTTCAACAGCCAGGCCTTGAGATTGAGAGATTTGAGATTCAGATACCAAACCCTCCCCTGAGCACATGTTAACAGACTGTAATTCTTGGGAAGAGACAGGGGAAGGTGGACTGCTAAGGACAGCAAGAGAGGGTACCAGGGCTGTCTGGCCCAGTCTGGAGCAATCAGACTCACCTTGCAGGGTTGAGACCTGATTTTGACTAGCACCTTGAACAGGAGAGGGAAGGGGGAAAAACATACAGGAACTTCCCTTCCCAATTGAGAACTAGGGCATCCAGGGGGACTGAGCCCAACACTGGGGGCCTGCAGCAAAAGAGAGGAAGTTGGTGATTGCCTGGGGCTGCAAAAAGATCTATCTGTGGGGTGCCCCATCTGGAGAAGATCACCTTCAAAATCAGGGGATCCAGGGACCATTCGTGATGGCCTTGAGATATCCTGCTGAGAGCATCTGCCAGGACATTGTCCTTCCCTGGGAGGTACACTGCTGTAATAGAGGTGTTCAGGGAATAGGCCAGAGACCACAACTTCATTGCCTCTGTGAACAAGGCCATAGACTGAGTACCCCCTTGCTTGTTGATATACCACATTGTGGTGGTATTGTCTGTCCTGGTCTGAACTACTTTGTTCTGAACAGACTTGGAAAAAGCTTGAAGTGCTAGAAACACTGCTCTGAGTGCTAATAGATTGATGTGAAGCAGAGATTCCTGAGGAGACCACAAATCTTGGGTGGCCAGGTCCCCCAAGTGGGCTCCCCACCCCAAGAGGGAGGCATCTGTAGTAAGGATTAGAGAATGAGACTGAGTGACAAAAGGAACTCCCTGTCTTAGATTGTCCTGATCCTGCCACCACTGCTAATCCCTGGATTAGGGTTCGAGTCACTGGGATTAGTTTGGTCAGAGGATTCTTTTTCTGAGACCAGAAGTCTCTCAAGTGAACTGAATGTCCCTCATCTGAAATCTTGCTCCCTGAACCACTGCTGTAGAGGCAGCCATGTGTCCCAGGAGCTGCAGAAAATGCCTTGCTGGTCGAGACACCTGGAGGGTGAATGAAGAGACCAGTGAGATAAGGGTCCTTGCCCTGTCCAGGGGAAGGAAGGCTCTTGCCTTTACTGTATCTAGCTCTGCCCCTATGAAGGTGAGGAGCTGCACAGGCTCTAGAACTGACTTTGAAAGATTCAGAAGGAAACCTAGAGAAGTGAGCAGTTGCTGAGTTATCTGTAGGTGTGACTTGACTTGGTCTGGAGACTGGCCTACTATGAGCCAGTCATCCAGGTATGGAAAGATGGAGATCTTTTTTCTCCTTAGGAAGGCAACCACTACTGCCAGGCATTTTGTGAACACCCTTGGAGCAGAAGTTAGGCCGAAGGGCATTGCTCTGAATTGATAATGGCCTGAGGGCAGCTCGAACCTGAGGTACTTTCGGTGGGAGCTTCTGATGAGAATATGGAAATAGGCATCCTTGAGGTCCCAGGGAAACTAGCCAGTCCCCTGGCCTTAGAGAGGGTAGAATTATTCCCAGAGTCACCATTTTGAACTTTGGCTTTAAAAGGTGCTTGTTTAAATATCTGAGATCCAGGATGGGCCGCCCTTCTCCTGTCTTTTTGGGGGGTTAGGAAGTACCTGGAGTACAATCCTTTTCCCTTGTGTAGGGGTGGAACCCTCTCTATGGCTCTCAGAACCAAGAAGGAAGAGACCTCTGCATCTAGAGCAAATGCCTCTGAAGGACTTGCAGGTGGAAAGGATTTGGTTCTCATCTTTGGAAATTTTTTGAAGCTGAGAACCAGTCTCTGGCTTACTACTTCCAGGACCCATTTGTCTGATGTTAAAGACATCCAGTCCTGGACAAAGTAAGCCAGCCTGCTCCCCACAGGTGGTGGAGAATCGGCCCTGGCAAACCCATCAGGGTGCCTGTTTGGCAGGGGCTTTAGGCTGAGGGGTGGAAGCAGGCCTGCTTGTACCCCATCTGCCTCTCCCTCTGAAGAACCCTCTATGAGCATAAGCAGAAGAGGAGGCCTGGGCTTGGTAGAAAGGCCTATGAAAAGGCCTGCCCGTGCCCCTGGAATGCTGCCTCTGGGGAGTGGCTTGCCTTTCCTTGGCCTGAGCACTCATATAGGTGGTCCTGTATTCATCAATTTTCTTCATGAAGTTCTCTGTTTGCTCCCCAAACAGAGAATTACCCATAACAGGAAAATCCATGGCCTTAGTCTGGGTATCCTGAGACAGGCTAGTACATCTGAGCCAAGCCATCCTGTGAAGGACCACAGATGTAGCCATGACTCTAGATGAAACATCATTGGAGTCCACTGCAGCATGGAACTGCACCTTGGATGCCTCAATACCATCTGCAGCCACCTGCTCCAGCTCCTTGGCAAGCTGGTCAGGGACCTGTTTAGCTAAAGCCATTACAGTGTCCCATCTAGATTTCTGATATCTAGCTGTATATGCCATATAATTAGCCTGCCTGAGTCCTAAGGATGCTGCTATGTACTGTTTCTTTGCCATGGCATCAATCCTTCTGGAGTCCTTATCTGGGGGGTGGTGAAGCCAAGGGTATATTTGCCTTATCACAGGCAGCAGCCTGCACTACCCCAACATGGTTGCATTGCTGGGTAAGGAACTCCATATCTGAGCCTAAGAGAGTATACCTCTTGTCCATTCTCTTGTCCACAGGAGGTATAGAATTAAGAGTCTTTAAAATTTTTATTGTCTGTTTCCCAAAGGACTTATGAAGGGAAATAGACAGCCTCCTGGACTCTGGGATATCCATCATCTCAACATAGTCAGGCTCCTCCTGATCATCTACAGCTTCTTCCATAGGAAACCGAAGAGTTTCAGCCACTTTTTTGTAGAACATAAAATGGGAAGGGAACTCAGAAAGCCTAGGAGGAGAAACCCCTGAAGGTCCGTCTGGGGAGATGTCCGGGTCAATGGGCACATCCAGATTTTCGTAATCACCATCACTATCCTCATACTATCCTTCCTCCTCCTCCGGTTCATAAAAATCTTCTAAATTATAATCTGGAACCGGGGGAACCGACCGAACGGAGCCCCTTCCCGATGGTGCTGGTTCGGTTGGAACCGGGGTTAACGATTGAACAATCCTTATCGCTTTGGCTATTTCATCAGCGGTCGAAGAAAGAAGTTGTGGATCCACACCAGCTGATTTATCCCTTCTTTTTCTTTTAACCAGAACTGACTCCTCAGAGTTGGTTCTCCTTTTGCCCGAAGAAGTTTCGCCCTGGTCAGAGGGCACTCCTTCTGGTTCGGTTGGAACCGAACCGAGCTGGCCATCCAGGTCAGCGGACTTCTTGGCCTCCCTTTCCCCGAGCCTACCAACTCTCTTATCCAGGGTAGCTGCAGGAAAATTCTTGCAAATCTGGCAGTCTGAATCGAGGTGGTCAAACCCCAGACAATAAACACAGGTGGTGTGGGGGTCAACCTTAGCAAAGTCTTCCCCACACACACTACAGTGTTGAAACCCAGTGGGCCTGGTTTTTCTTTTGGGTTTCTCAGACATGGCCAGTCCTAACAAAACTTGCCCTTTTTTCGGCAATCAGCCAGGCAAGACACCCTTATCGGTTCCTGACCATGTTACGGGTCGTGGAAAAAAACGTAATGAAATCCGTTTTTTTTAGAACTGATAAGGACTGGTTACCACACTCTAAAAGTAGAATAAACTTTTTTGAACAAACCTGATCGGTTCAAACTGAACCGATCCCATGTTTACAAGTTCCACACAGAAGAACAAGAAAATAAACCTATCTAGTATTCACGATACCACAGACAGAGACTGAACTAACAGGTTAACGGATTAAACTCGGTCGAAAACCGAGGAAAACTGCACTTTAACTGACAAACTTGAACCGAGCAAAGGAGAAATCTCCAGAGAGACTGTTCAGTGAGGAGGAGTAAAGAATCTGACAGTTTGAGTTCAAACAGGAACAGACAGAGTCTCAACTGAGCTCGAGCTCAGCGTTCCATGCCTGGTATGGAAAGTTAACTCTTTCATCTCCGGGGCAGTTCAAAGGTTGGACATCACTGCATATGTCAGAATACAGCAAGACTTCATGTTGTTTGAAGTGGGAAGGAGGAGGAAAGCAGGGTTGAAAGTTGGTAGGGGGAGCATTCTGGAGTGAGGGAGGGTTGAAGGTTGGTGTAGACATGCCCGGAGAGAAGGACAGTTGAAGGTTAGGGGGGTGGGTTATATCTGGAAGGAGGTAGGGTTGAAGGATTGGAGGTACATGCACAGAAGGAGGGAAGGTTGAAGGTTGTACAGCATACATATTGAGTACAGCACAGGACTTTTCATTAATTCATTAACTTGCCATGAAGGTAAAACAGTTGCTGTTATTCAAATTTGTAGTTTTCTTTGCCTGTGTAAAGAGAAGTGGGATATGCTGGGAGGGAGGAGGGAGGAAGAAGGAAGGAGGAGGAAAGCAGGGTTGAAGGTTGGTAGGGGGAGCATTCTGGAGGGAGGGAAGGTTGAAGATTTGGGGGTGCATGCACAGAGGAGGGGAAGGTTGAAGGTTGTACAGCATACACATTGAGTATAGCACAGGACTTTTCATTCAAAAAAATTAATTGCTTTCAAAGTATGTGGCTAATGCCTCAGGTACAGCATTTGCCTGTCCGCCAAGTGCAATGATTGAGGTTTCATCATGGTTCAGTTGCTGTTTCTGACTGCTGATATGTTTCTGTATCTCACAGCCTTCAGACAAAAAATCTTAACAGTTTGACTCAAACATATTGTGAGGACACAGCTGGCAGCACTGATTATGGGAACATGTTCAACTGCAAATGCACTCTTTTTCAGGAAGTACTTTCAAATCCCTTTCAGCCTCCTGAATGCACACTCCACTACTATTCTGGGCTTGCTTATTCTGTGGTTACAATTCTTTTATCTAGATTTAGTGTAATCAGGAAAAGGGTTAATTAACCAGAGAAGTAGGGGGTAGGCCGGATCAGCAAGTATGAAAATCCGGAGATTTGTGCCACATATCAGTTAATCAGATGCAGGAAATAATATACCACTTTGCCCTTTCCTGTACACTGCACAGTTCCTGAATACATTTGCACTGTAAACCTTACTAGGCCATCCAATATTTAGGTTCTGAAAATAATATTGGTAATCTACTGCAGCCTGCATGAGAACACTTCCTGTTATAACATTCTGTTGAATTATATGGGGTGAAATAACAAGAAAATGTGTGCCATGTATAGCACAACCAATGTCAGGGAACCCCAGTCCTTCTCAAAGCCATTTGTAAGTTTGTCAGTGTTCTGGAACTTTATAGCATGAGGCATCCAAACTCGGACAATGACATTACAAACATCAATTACTATCTCTCCTACTGTAGAGTGTCCAATTCTAAAGAAGTGCCCCAGTGTTCTATACTCCACATTAGTTGTTAATCACCACAGTGTAATAGCCACTCATTTACAGTATCAACAGTGATTGCCAGCCTCAAATGTGTACCTCGCTTTACAATTGTATTGTGCGATTCTCCACACTGCCTTTTAAATGACTCATTGGTCATGCAGACATTACTCAGCTATTTATTTATTTATTGAAAAGTTTCACCAGGAGGACACACTGAACAACAAGTTGCTCATCTCATGGTGCGACCTGGGGGGAAGGGGATACATAGGGTTGTGAAGGCTGATCAGTTACAATAGTATGTGGGTAGTACAAACAATATAAATTGTAAGATTATGCAACAGTTGGAACACAAGGTACTGAACAATAAATAGTAGTGAAACATTGGGTAAATTACAATACATGTCCAAAATCATTCAAAAGAACATATAAACATACAAAACAGTAATAATGCAACAGAACCGTTATAGTGCATGAGTGTACCAGGAGCAGGCTAGAGTTAGTACGCAAGTGCTGTTGGAGTAAAAAGGATGGGGTAGGTTGTGCACATGGGTGAACCAAAAAGGCAGGTGGAGAAGAGAGGGGGAGAGGCAAGAACTGAATATGAGGAGAAGGGGTAGCCATTTCCTGATTCCCCCTTCAGGGTAGGCAGGCAGAAACTGGGGATAGGTATTAAGGAGGGTTAAAGCAGGAACAGCTGAGGGAGAGGTAATTGTGTAGGACAGAGGTAAGGGAGTAGTTGGAGGAGGATTGTCGTATTTCAGGGGGAGGGAATTCCAGATTTTAGTGAAGCAATGGGCAAAACCAGTCTGACCGATAAGGGTGGAGTGGCAATGGACTACATCTTACTTAGCATCTTGCCAGGTACCCAGTACTATCTCATGGCACCACACAGAGCTTTTTCATGGCACCATATACCTCTTTATTCAATGTTGCAGTCGAGTAAGCAGAGCATATGACATTCTGGGTATAGCATCGAAATGTTAACATCTGAAGCCTCAATGTTGCAGGCATTGCCTCCTACAAAGCATCAGCATCAGCCTTCTTCTTGCCTGTGTCAGTCTGTGCATGTAACTACTCAAAAAGCCAACAGCTATTAGTGCAAAGTAAACCTCATCATTGGGGGCCCACATTGTTAAACAACATGTATAACAACAGTGTTGTGCATGCTGAGATACCCGGTAACTCTGCACTGCATTCTGGGAGGCAACATGATTCTGGAGTGTGGAACTGAGCTACAAGTTAACTTAAAATACAGGCAGTAGTGTAGATGCTAAAACTGTTTCTAAAAATGGACTTAAACATGCTGATAGTAGTGTGGATGCTACAGCGCAATACGTCTAACTCCATTTTTAAATTATTTTAGCTTATCATGCTGTAGTGTGCACAGGGCCTAAAGTAATGGAACTGTTTAATGATGAGAATAATTACAGAAAGTTCCGCTCAGATCCCACACTGTTTTTTAAGAAAAAAAAAGTTCTATTTTAGAACAAGGAAAAAATAATTGCTCTGTCATTAAAGGTGTATTTGGTGTGACTTTCCGAAGGTGTCAACATTTTAAATTCTGCCAAAAGTCCAGAAAAGTGTGATCAATCCACAAGGTTGGTCAACTGTGTCTGGGGTGAGATCCCTGACAAGCTCTGTAAATTTATTGATATTTTTCTTAAAATTTATGTCAATGGTCTGGGACAGAGTTTTTGAAAATAATCAATGATCATAAGATGTGTTTCAACCAATGAGGTAACAATATTTCATAGCCAGTTTAATAAATGACAAATGACTTCTTTCTTTCTTACTTGGTGTGATGGGGTTGAATAAGGTCCTGCCCCATTTGTTATGCAAAAAGACTTTAAACACAAGGGTCTGTTCTATCCTCTCCTTTTCTGTCTCCTCTGTTTGGTTACACAACAAAATTTTCTTGTGAGATCTAGGAACTGATCACTCTGACAATTTCACAATTCTCCACCTCTCACTATCTCTCTGCCTTAACTTGCTGTTCTTTCTTTTCTTTCCCCTTGCATATCTGTGGGTATAAAAATATATGTGAATCTTTATGTAGAAATGTCACCGATACTGGGATCCCTTTGTTTAAAACTGTATACAGTTTTACTGTTGAAATGATTGCAAAAAGCTATTTGAAACTCAGGGGTTAACCCAAGATGCAGTTTTTTAAGCCCTTTGCTGAGCTGTGAACAAGAGGTCAGTTCTGGTGCACCATGTACTGTTTTATTGCACCTGCAAGGAATGAAACTTACAAGAACATTCTGTAAACTTACAAGAACATTCTGTGAGAAGCAGGCACTCTTAATGAGTTCCTAGACAAAGATTTATAAAAAAGAGCAGCAATGCTTTTGTTAGAGAGACAAGGAGATTGAGAGACTGAAACTTGGAATTAAGAGATACCCTCAGAAGAAGGACTTAGTTTTCTCTGTTTGTCCTGCCTTTGTAAATAGTTATACTGAATCATTTTTTATTTTGCTGTTATTGAAAAAAAATGCAATCTGTGAATTTTGAAACTGCTCCTGGTTTTCCTATGCTTCCTGGCCTATGCTTCAACAACAGATGGTGTCAGCCTAAGTGGGATGTGTGCCATGCATACTCTAAGCCAGGAGATTTGTGTGTAAGTACTAGATCTGGTACCAGGGAAGCATAGAAGAAAGGCATGGATTTGGCTGCACCAAGTCCAGGAATGATTACTAGAAAAATGGCAGCCAAACTAGAAGCAGAAACAAAAGTCCAAACTGAGACTGTACAGGCAGCACCAGTCATGGAAGAAAAGAGTTTGTAGTGACAAAACCTGAAAGCCTGACTGCCTTTTTCAAACAGCGGGCTTTACAACAACAAGAGAAGGAGAATCAGAGAAAAGAAGAGATGCAGTGACAGGAGCAGCAGAGAAAAGAAGAAGAGGAACAGCAGAGGAGAAAAGAAGAGATGCAACAACTGGAGCAACAATGGCTGGATGCCTTGCAAGCTATCAAAGATGGAGGATCTGGCAGTGGTCCAGGAGAGCAACAAGATACAAACAACTTAAAATACATTAAACTTACAAAGTTGTGTCCATCAAATGATATTGAAGCATACCTGACAACATCTGAAAGGGTTGCTGCAGCCTGCCAGTGGCCAAAGCAACAATGGGCAATCAGACTGGTAACTTACCTGACAGGTAAAGCCCAACCTGCCTACAGCAATATGGACACTGCACAGTCAGAAAACTATAATCTGGTGAAAAGAGAGGTCCTTAAAAGACATGACATCTCAGGAGAGACCTACAGGCAGATATTTTGGTATCTGAGGTACAACCCAGTCGACACTCCTCGAGAAGCCTTCACAGGACTCAGAAAATTCCTTATGAAATGGCTCCAATAAGAGGGCAAAACACTCCCACATATCATCGAAATGTTTGTAATGGAGCAGTCCATCAACATCCTACCACAGATGTACAGCTTTGGGTAAAAGAACACCGACCAGAAAGCATGGAAAAGGCTGTTTCTTTGGCTGAAGACTACCAGATGGCTAGAGAGATGCCACAGCAGTGAGGTATCAGCCAAGCACTTGTAAGACACTCTTTTTCCTATTCAAATTCCAAGTCTAATAAGAACTCTGGTGGGGGTAACAAATCTGCACCCAAAGACTTTATTTTCTATAACTGTAATAAAGCAGGTCATACTGCAAGAGTAAGAAGAGTGACACTGGAGCAGATTTGTCTTTAGGAAATTGGGCAAGTACTTAAAAGATGTCAGGGTGAGAGATAAGACTGTGAAAGGTCTTATATATTCAGGAAGCAGACAGACCCGGCCTAGTGCATATTGAAGTGCTGGGAAAACAATGTCCAAACGGGTCAGGTTCTGGTGTCATCTGCATCCACGGGGACACTCGATACTATCCCACCAGCCAAGTGACTCTGACTATTAATGGGTGTTGCACCAAATAAAAGTGGGGGTAGTACCTAAGTTACCTGTACCTGTGATTATTGGAAATTACTTTCTAGTATTTACTGATTTAATCAAAGAGGGAGTAAAACCTGAAGTTTCAGCAGCTTTGGTGATAAGCGCTCCGGCAAAGAAAATCTCAGATGGTGAGGACTCTTTTCCTTTCACTGATTTTGATTCAGACTTGTTTGAACACTGCTCCAAGATCCAGAAGTCCAGGAAAGAAAGATGACACCTGAAGAAACAGTGGCAACAAAAGACTGATGGGCATAAGGGGTTAACATAGAAAAATGCTGAAACTAAACAGATCACTGATTGTGACTTTCTTTCAGAAAAGCAAACAATGTTTCTCTCCAGGGTGATTTTAAGTAGCTGGGGATGAAACGAAAACAGGGTGAACCTCTATTTAAAAAATGTAATGGGCTACTGTACAGAGTTTGGGTTAAACCTCAGACACAGAACCAGATAGAACAATTGGTTATACCACAAAAGTATAGATCTGAGTTATTACAGATACCACATGATAGTCCTATGGCTGGTCACTCAGGGATGGATCACACTCTTGCCAGATTGCTGTACAGATTTCACAGGCCTGGAATTCATGAAGATGTTGCTACCTATTGCAGTTCTTGTGCTGAGTGTCAGAAAGTAGCCCCAGTGACTAAAAGAGATAAGGTGCCCCTGGTGTCCCTACCCTTGATAGATGTGCCTTTTGAGAGAATTGCAATGGATGTGGTTGGCCTCTTAGATAAAAGTAAAAAGGGTAATCAATTCATTTTGGAAGTATGTGACTATGCTACTCAATACCCAGAGGCAGTTCCAATGCATACTATCACAGCCCCAAAAGTGGCAGCAGAGCTTGCCAACATTTTCAGCAGAGTGGGCATACCTAAACAGATTATTACTAATCAGGGTGGTAATTTTGGTGCTGCATTACTGAAGGAGCTGTACCGACTGCTAGGTACCACTGCCATAAGAACCTCCCCTTATCACCCTCAGACAGACCACCTTGTTGAGCATTTTAATCAAATCCCAAAACGCTTATTACAAATGTTTGTAAAAAGGGAAGGGAAAGATTGGGACCAGTACTTACCTTACCTGGTTTTTGCTTACAGAGAAGTGCCACAAGCTTCAGCAGGTTTTTCACCATTTTAAATGATGTATGGTAGACAACCTAGAGGGCCTCTTGATGTAATAAGAGAAACATGAAAAGATAATCCCACTAAAAAACAATCCATTACATCTTGTATTTTTAGCATTTAATGTTTATCTGTGTTTTATCTTTTGTACAGCACTTTGATATATGTTTGAATTGCACTATATAAATAACATTTTATTATTATTATATGTGTGCCCTGAGAATGAAACTGGCAAAATATGTTGAAATTGCCCATAGTAATCAGGAAGAGCCCCAAAACCAGCAGAAGGTGTATTATGACCATGGGGTAAAAGAAAAAGTTTTTGAGCCAGGTGAAAAGGTCCTTCTACTGTTACCCAGTACAGAAAATTAAGTGTTAATGAAGTGGCAAGGGTCTTATAAAGTGCTTAGATGTACTAGCACAGTTAACTATGAGAGTGAGACCCCTGATAGGAAAAATCCCAACAAGATATGCCATGCTAACCTCCTGAAGAAATGGGTTGAAAAACACCAAAGTCTGCTTTGTTAGTTTTACCAGAAACTTCAACTGAATATATTGATATAACTTATGACAGACTGGAACAAACTGTAACTGCAGATGCTGTAAAGGTGAATGTTTCCTTAACCTCTGAACAAACCGCAGAAATTCGGAACTTGCTAAAGACATTTAACAGTACTTTTTCCACAGTTCCAGGCCAGGCTAATGGTGTCAAGCATGTAATAGTGACAAGGAATGCTCGCTCTATTAGACAAAAGACATACAGATTACCAGAGCGATTAAGAGCTGACATTGTTAAGGAAATACAGAAAATGAAAGAACTGGGTATCATAGAAGAGTTGTGAAGTGCTTGGTCATCAGCAATGGTGATTGTAAACAAAAAAGAAGGGGGTGTAAAAGTCTGCCTTGATTTTAGGAAGCTTAATCAAGTGTCAAAATTTGACAGTTATCCTATGCCCAGAATAAATGATTTGGTGGACAGACTGGGGAATGCCAAGTGTATCAGTACCCTCATTTTCACCAAGGATTACTGGCAAATCCCTCTAGCTAAAGAATCCAGAGACAAAACTGCATTTGCCACTCCTATAGGGTTCTATCAGTTCACCACCATGCTGTCTGGTTTATATGTGAACCTGCTACATTTCAGCGGTACATGGATGTCATTTTATCCCCTCACACTGGTTATTGTGCTGCATACCTGGATGATGTTGTGGTATACAGCCCAGACTGAAAAAGCCACCTGGAACACCTGCAAGCAGTTATCCAATCAATCAAAAAGGCAGATCTGACAATTAATCCTACCAAGTGTACATTGGGCATGCAGGAAATCAGATATTTGGGCTATGTTTTGGGAAATGGAGAAGTCTAGCCCAAGGTTTCCAAGATAGAAGCTGTAACTAAAAGCCCAGTCCCCCAAACCAAGAAACATGTCAGGTCATTTTTAGGGCTGCCTGGTTATTATCAGAGATTTGCTCCCAGCTCTGCTGAGTTAGCTACTTCCCTTACTGAACTCACATAGAAATGGTTTCCGAATAATGTGAAATGGACCTCAGAGTGTGACAAGGCTTTTCGGGCCATTAAGGCTGCATCATGTTCAGCCCTTGTTTTAAGAAGCCCAGACTTTGAGAAACAATTTCTATTATGGACTGATGCATCAGAAGTAGGCCTAGGTGCAGTCTTGACTCAGCATATAGATGGGAAAGAACAACCTATTCTATACATAAGTAGCGAAATTGCATGACAGAAAGAAAAATGGCTTCACCATTGAAAAGGAATGCCTTGTGGAAAGGTGGGCCATGGGGTCCCTTAAGTTTTACTTACTAGGAGCTGACTTTGTACTTGTAACAGATCACAATCTTCACTGTTGGCTTAACCAAATGAAGGATAAAAATTCAAAAATCACTTGGTGGTACTTGGCCCTATAGCCATTTAAATTTAAAGTGATGCACAAATCTGGAAAAGAGAATGTCAATGCTGATTTTCTGTCAGGATATGGATCAGAAATTGAGAATTCTGAAGGTTGAAAACATGTGAGTTGAAGCTTCTCTGTTTGCTATGCTGCATGTGCACTGAACTGTAAAGGTTATAAGCTAATGTTAGACGAAAATTCAATAGAATATTTTGGAAACCTGTTTTTATAAAACAGGTTCTCTCTTAAAGAGGGGGGTATGGGACAAGGTTGAATAAGGCCCTGACCCATTTGTTATGCAGAAAGAGTTTAAACACTAGGGTCTGTTCTATCCTCTCCTTTTCTGTCTCCTCTGCTAAGTTGTGCAGCCAAATTTTATTATGAGAACTAGGAACTGATCACTATGATGGTTTTGCAGTTCTCAGCCTCTCGCTATCTCTCTGCCTTCACTTTCTGTTCTGTCTTTTCTTTCCCCTTGCATATCTGCGGGTATAAAAATATATGTGAATTTTTATGTGGAAATGTAACTGATACTGGGATCCTTTGTTTAAAACTGTGTTTAGTTTTACTGTTGAAATGATTGAAAAAAGATATTTGGAACTCAAGGGGTTAATCTGAGATTCCATTTTTAAGCCCTTTGCAGAGCTGTGAACAAGAGGTCAGTTCGGGGGCACCATGTACTGTTTTGTTGCACCTGCAAGGGATGAAATTAACAAGAACATTCTCTAAACTTGCCAGAACATTCTATGAGAAGCAGGCTGTCTTAATGAGTTTCCAGACAAAGACTGATAAAAAGAGCAGCAATGCTTTTGCTAGAGAGACGAGGAGAGTGAGAGACTAAAAGAATGAAACTTGGAATTAAGAGATACCCTCAAAAGAAGGATTTAGTTTTCTCTGCTTGTCCTGCCTTTGTAAATAGTTATACTGAATCATTTTTTTTAATTTTTTATTTTGCTATTGAGAAACATAAAATACTATTTGTGAATTTTGAAAATGCTCCTGGGTTTCCTATGCTTCCTGACCTGTGCCCCGATGGCATCTGGAAACCAAGCACCTCATCTCTATAACACGTGCCTCTAGCAGGCCCACCATCACTGTGTTCTCTTTACAGTAACACGTGGCAAATACTGATCAGTCACTTCTGGCTATTTGTTATTTCTCTCCCACTCCATGTCATTGTTGGTTTCCCTCCAAACTCAGTATGACTTTTTTTTAATTTCCCTTATGGTCCCTCTCTATTGCTGGGCCCTTTGTTCAGACCAAACCCTGGTGAATACTTCCTTATCAATGACGTCTTACTTTAAAACACACTGCCAAACTGCCAGTCGGGTACAGCCAACTCTTGTTTTGTATTAGGACAATCAACCCAAGCAAAACAAATGTCATTCTAATGGCAGAGAGGCAAGATTTTAAGCTGCTAACAGAAATACCTGAGCCCTTACGCCCAGCAGGGGCTGTGCATATCTTACAGGTATTCTCTGGGGACAAGGCATGGGCTGTCAGGTGTTAATGTGCTCCTCCAATGGATGACATAAAAGTGATGGTAGTAGATACAAAGGAATCCATTTGCCTTCTCTTTCAGATCTGAGGTATGATGCACCTAACATGATCACTGAGAATGTGAGAACATCAGGGGAAAGATATCCTTCCAAAAATATGTAAAGCCATTATTTGAGTAATTGTAAAAGGCAAGTAATCATTTTATCTTGATATTATGTAAAACAAAATTGTATCTGACAGGTTTTTCAGGGGATCTTACCTCTTGACCCTAGTCTTGAGGTCAAGTTCCTTCACTAGAAATGTCTCCCTAGTTTCATTACAGTCCATTTTCAGCAATTCTCCAAGCCTTTACCCTAAAGTCATATTTTTCAGCTTTATCTTTATTCTTCTCAAACGTAATTCAGTCAAAGAAGCACAGTATATTATCCATCACAGCCTCACTGTCAGAATCTGTTAGGGCTGTATATGAAGAATTATATGATGTAGATGTCATCCTGTCCTTTGTGGCAAACATCGACAATTTCTCATGTCTCCTTAGAGATATGTCAGCCAAATTAGCTGCCTGCTGACACTGACTTAGGCAGCCAACTTCAGTATAAATACATATTTCTGAAACTTCACATCTAGCCTTTTAGAACAGTGTGGGCTCTTTGCAACTCCTTGCTCAAATGTCAGATGCTCAGCTTCAGACACATTAATTATTTCACTCCTAAGAAATACTCATATACATAAAATCCTTATTCTATAGCTCCTTAAAATCTAATATTTTATAATGTAGTTTCTGTCCAGAAAAGCACTAATAAGTCATTTGTTTGCAGCAATGTCCCTCACATAGCAGTATCAATAGAAAACATTAACAGATAAACAGTAATTAAGTTAACTGCATGTGGGCATTTATGCATGTATGTATTTCTTTGCATGTGCATGTATGTATGTGTACTACAGTATATGCATTTTATGAGTGATTGCATGTATGTTTTTACCGTATGTGTGCTTGTTGATATCTACTGTATGTATGCAAGCACTCCTGTATGAGTTTTCTGGTCTTCGGTTGCTCCAACCCTCAGTTCATCACATATGTATTTTACTTTTGTTGCTGCCACCTTGTGATTTTTATTTCACTTCCTCTTACAGTATGATAAAAGCCTTGTTGCTATAGTTTTAGGCTGTGTTGTCACTATACATTCTCCCCCACTTTGTACCACCATACCCACCCGGGTTGTACCTGGAAAGGAATCTTGGCTCAGTGAGACTCTCCCAGTTACCAATTACAAAATAATATAAATAAATAAATGTGTATGTCAGTATGTACATTATGTATGTACTATATGACTGAATGCATGTATGCATCTTATTTCCTTACAATAGCTGAAAATACTGTAAAGATGGCAACTAGTATCACCGTAACAGTTTTTGAAAACTGGTTGGATAGGCTACAGCATGTTTCATGTGTTGTTTTTGAAATGCATCTGATTATAACACTAATTTCTTGTTTTAACATCCTAATGATGTGACAACCTGTGGCTTCATAATGTCAGAGTACTAATTCTAAGACTGGAACTATGCAAAAATATTGTTTGCTTACCTCTTTTTTGCTTCAGTTTTTTAAGATAAGACTTCAGACCAATACCTGTTACTCTGAGACATTTGATACTGTACAAAGTCAGAATGGCAGTTTGTGTTTTTTCTGCAACCACTGCCCACTGTTTCCAGCAAATTGAAAATTAGCTGTAGTAATAAATTGCTACTGACAGTCATCAGAAACAATTCATATTCTATCATGGCTACCTGTCTGTCATAATAAATGCTCATACCATCATGAAGAAGAACCCAGAGAGAGACACAATTTGTGTGTCTATATACAGTATGGAGTGATTTTCAAAAAGGGCAGATGCAGATATAAATGCATGTTCTACCCAGTCTGCCCAAGTCTGCCAAAAACACAGGATCCCCATTCTCAACAGGTGTTAAGTTGTCTTACAGTTGTTTTGATTTCCAACAGCTTTCATCAAAAGCATGATGCATGTGTCTATACATTGTACATGTACAAAAATTGTGTGTGTGTTATTTGTCTGATGCAAGCTCTGTGTTTTGCATATATAGAAACATAATATTTGTTAGCAGCTAAGGACCACTTGGCCCACCTAGTCTGCCCATTTTTCTTTGCTTCCAGTATTACTGCAGATCCTACTTGATTTTCAGTCCATTCACCCCTTTTGCTAAGATTCCTTTGTGCCTATCCCATGCATTCTTAACCCCACAAAACTGTTTTCGGCCCCACCACCTCCACTGGAAGACTGTTCGAGGAATCCACCACTCTATCTGTGAAGAAATATTTCCTCACATCTCTGCTGAATCTACCCTACTCCATCTTATCATTTCCCCTTGTCCTTGAGGACCTTTGTTTCTGAAAAATACTTCCCTCCTGTACCTTATTTACCCCCATGAGGTATTTAAAGGTTAACATCATATCCTCTCCCCTACTTTCCTCCAGGATGTACATATTTAGATCCCTAATTCTCTCCTCACAGGGCTTCTGATATAGACCCTGCACCATTTTAATTGCCTTCCTCTGGGCTGCCTCAACTCTATGTCCTTCTGGAGATGTGGTCTCCAGAACTGGGCACAGTACTCTTGGTAGGGTCTTACCAGAGATCTGTACAGAGACAATACCACCTCCCTCTTCCTGCTGGTGATGCTGATACCCCTCCCTATGCATCCCAGCATCCCATTATCCCTCCCAACTGCCTTGTCACATGGCCTGTCCATCTTTAGGTCATAAGTCATTTGGCATGATTACTCAATGTCTCTTTCCTGTTTGGTGGTCGTCAGTGCCACTCTTCCTATTTTGTACTCTGCCCCTGGGTTTCTGTGCCTCAAGTGCATTACTTCACACTTTTTTGCTTTGAAACCCAGCTGCCATACCCTTCACCACTCCTCATGTTTTCTCAGGTCTCTGTTAATCCTTTCCACCCCCTGGAGTGTCTACCTTATTGTAGATTTTGTGGTCATCCACAAAGAGACAGACCTTCCCTTTCAGCACCCCTGCAAGATCACTTATAAAGATATTAAAGAGGACCAGACCCAGCACTGATCCCTGTGGCACACCACTGGGCACCTTCCATTCCTCAGAGTGAACTCCATTTACTACCATTGCCTGCAGACTATCATCTAATCAATTTCACACCCAGTTCATCACCTTTGGACCCATTCCTAAGCTTCCCAGCTTGCTTACTAGCTTCTTGTATGGAACTGTGTTAAAAAATGTTACTGAAATCTTGACAGCCATGTCCACTGCTCCACCCTGATCTAATTCCTTGGTCACCCGGTCAAACAAATTTATCAGATTCATTTAACATGCCCCCCTACCTCCATGAATCCATGCTGCCTCAGGTCTTGTAACCCATTGGATTAAAGATATTCCACAGTCTTTTCCTTCAACAGTGATTCCATTAACTTTCCCAACACCAATGTCAGATTGACTGATTTATGTTGCTAGTCTCCTTCCTACTCCCATTTTTTACGGCTGCAGTGGGCAGAGCCCTGCAGATGTTTTACATGCACAAAAGGGCTAATGTCATGTTTTCTGTCCATGGAACTGACTGAAGGTGTAAATAGTCTCCTCTGCCTTACTCTCCTCCAATAAATGCTTTCCACTCTCAAATAAATAGGCTTTCATGTTAGTCAATGGTTGCAGGGCAGTATTTTGTTTCTTAAATGGGAGGTACAAGCACTGGAACCTGAGTAGTGGGAGGCAGCATTAGTTTTTTTGGAGGGGGAGTAAGATCCACTCCCCTTCACCCGAGAAGCTCCTAAAGCTCCACCCCCACCTTTTTTGGGGGGTTCATGTGGGAGGGGCGTGAGGTGAATCTATCATGTTGGAACAACTGACTATCACAGCTGCCTTGGGCATCAGAGCTTAAGGTTCAGAAGGAAAGAAAAATTAATTAAGGAGTGCTTGAAACTGCAACCTTATTCAGCACTTGTGAAACTGCATCCTGAAATTACAGCACTTGAGGAAAGCAACAGACACAGTGCTCTGACTCAAGTTGAAAGAGCTGCAGGTTTTTCTTAAACATTTTAAATAATACTAAAAGCATAAAGCCAAGTTCTTTGGATGGACTGAGGCACCAGACACATTAGTTTGGGACATGGACCAAGCAATGAAACAAGTCTGTGGAGTGATCAAGTTGTGGAACCCCTGCATTTTACTAAGCACTGGGAGAACAGAACATACTTGTCAATGTCGAACATTCACTTGCAGGTATTTGCAGTGGTGATCCATTTTTGTACATTTAGCATGAATTATAATAAAAAAATATGAAATACATATCGGGAAAAAATCCTTCTAAGTACAGGTTTTAACAAGAATTAGTGTACTGTTTGTCTTTTTAGTTAGTTGTACAATTTCCTTGTTGCAATAATTAATTCTGATCTGTAGTACTGAAGCCAATGGGGAGACAGTATAGTGCAGTGCAGTGGAGACCAGGATTTGATTCCCACAGCCCCCACTTACATACTGAGTGACCCTGTGCAAGTCACATAACTTCCCTGTGCTTCCAGGTCAGCTCAGAGCCTTAAACTGCTGTGCTATACTGCCTCCCTAGTTATGGCAGTCATCTGTTTTATGGTTCATGATGTTGGTGTAGTAAGCAGCAGTACATTGCATGGCAGGTGTAAAATGTTGATAAGCAGGTCATGCAATAGATGTGCTGAGCAGTTACTGAAACAATAAATATATTTAGGATAGTAAAATATTCCTTTTAGAAAACTGATAGATGTGTGACATTTGTATCTCAATTTCAAGGAGGTTCTTAAGGGGTGTTAATATGCAATATAAAGTAGTTATAGTTTTCAAGATGTCTGAGTAATTGCTTTGTACTACCACTGTTACTAAATTTAAATTATTCTATGAAGGAAATTAAGTGTATGTAACTGCCTATAAATGTATTAAAAACATTTACTTGTCCTTATAATGTAATGCATTAAATGCTGTTGCTAGATTAAGAACTCACATAACAGCAATAGAGAAGAAAACAATGGGATGCATAGGAATTTGAAAAGAAGTATGCATTAGCAGGAGCAGTGCCATAAGCTATCATCACAGCAGAAATTTACACAAGTAAACCAAAGAACGGGTAACTACATAATCCTCCCATAGTTGTGTAATTATTATGTGCACTATTGCTCTTTATTAGATTTTGTACCAGTGTCGGGTCTTAGAAGTTTGGAATAGCTTGTCATCTTTCAGACCCCAAATAATGCACACATCCCCAAAAATGACTAGTTTGGGTTTGAAGCAATATCTTGCACTTGCAACACAAGAATGACAATTAAGGTATAAGCCCACAAAGGAGTAAAATAACGTTACCCAAAGAAGACTATCCCATATTGGATACTAGAGTGTCTGTTTCTTAAATGTTTTTTATACCCCTCCTCCCCACACACACACAGCTGAAGCACCCACCCAAATAGCTAGGGGAAGATCTACATTTTTATGTATGATAAATGTTTGCAAGTTTAAACTATATTATATATATATATATATATATATATAGATATATATTTATTTGGATACTGTTTGGGATAGTGTATTGTACCACGAATGACTCATCCTCTACCCTGTGCTGCACTGCTTGTTTACATTCCAAAAGGGACTAAAAGTTGTGTTTCATAAGTAAACCAAAGAACTGTTAACTACATTATCCTCCTGTAGTTATGTAATTATATTTTATGTGCACTATTGCTCTTTATTAGATTTTGCACCAGTGTCGGGTCCCCAAAACTGACCTAGTCTGTATTTGAAGAAATATATTACACTTGCAACCCGAGAATGACAATTGAGGTATAAGCCCACAAAGGAGTAAAATATGTCATCCGAAGAAGACTCCGAAGGGGCAACAGACTTCTAGGAGAACATAAATTAAACTTACAAGCTCAAATGAGCAGACTGGGTGAGTCATAGACCCTTATCTGCCGACACTGTCTATGTATCTATGACTATCCCATATTGGATACTAGAGTGTCTGTTTTTTAAAAGCTTTTTATAATGCCCCCCCACACACACACACACACATACAGCTGAAGCACCCACCCAAATAGCTAGGGGAAGCCCTACATTTGTGTCTATGATAAATGTTTGCAAGTTTAAAATAAATATTATAATTTCCATGGGCTTAGTTGTTTAAGAAAGTAATACGTTGGTGACTATGCCGAGATCAGCAGCATTGTCCCGTGGCTCCACTCAAAGCCATGCCTGGTCAACAATAGTAGCTGGAAGCATTACAAAAAGCCACACTGGGCAGCAGGCTGCAGTAAAATACAGTACATATTCTTAAAATTCATAATGAGCATTTGTCAATGCCAAACATTCGCTTGCAGGTATTTGCAGTGGTGATCCATTTTTTGTACATTTAACATGAATTATGATAGAAAATTATGAAATATATATGGAGGAAATAATCCCTCTAAGTACAGATTTTAACAAGAAATACAATAGTGTACTGGTTTGTCTTTTTAGTTGGTTGTACAATTTCCTTGTTGCAATAATTCCGATCTGCAGTTCTGAAGCTAATAGGGAGGCAGTATAGCGCAGTGATTTAAGGCTCTGAGCTGCAACTCTGGAGACCTGGGTTTGAATCCCACAGCCCCCCCTTGCATATTGTGTGACCCTAAGCATGTCACTTAACTTCCCTGTGCTCCCAGATTGTACCTGCAAACAAGCTTTCAGCTTAGTGTGCTACGCACAGTTAAACAATTTGGGGAAAAACAAACAAAAAAAAGGTTTACTGCCTTTCTTAACCCTAGCATATTAGTTATCAGCATTGCCGCAAGTTGCATTATATATTTTTAATTCGTTATGTGCTGTTTTTGGCTTACAGGGAGTAGCCATCCAGCCTGATATTTCTGGTGCATCCACACTCTAGGCATACTCCCCCCACGCACACATAGACATCAGGATTTTTTTTTTAACTCTAAGCATGTCACTATTTAACTGTAACAGTATGGGCAAGTTGTACATAAAAATAAAATAGAAAAAAAAGGATCAAGCAGGTGCCTTTTCCTTTGTCAGATACATGCAGACAGGCGCTCACAAATCCTGTATGAAGAGTCCATTATATGGATGTTTTCTATGTAAAACAGAAATTTTGTTATTGTCATGTCTGTAACATTGTGTGTAGCCAGTAAACTATTATTTACATAAGTATTGTAAACTACAGGTCGTAATTCAGAAATCCAGTCTTCATAAATTTTTTTTTTTTAGCAGTTCTGTAAGATTTATGTCTCTATGATGGGCGTGACAGTGGCATGCAAGAGTGAAGTAGTCTGTATTTCTGGTTAGCGTAGTTAAATCATTATTTCTGAGACAAAAAGTCTAACAATTGTTTCTTGGCCATTCTGTGACCTGAACTTTAACAGTAATGTGTGAAGAGAATAAACTCTTGTGTTTTGTGCACTTGAATAGGTTTAATGTTTTGAAGGTAAAAGATATAAATATATATATACATAGTGTCATGGGCACCTGAAAAGGAAGGAGATACTACTGAAATGAATGCTATTCTTTTTTTTTTTTGGTAAATATAATCTGCATTAAACTTTTTTTCTTCTCTTTACAACAAGGTACAAGCAGTCACCATTTCATCAACTGAAATCAAATGTATACATTTATATACAGGGAAACATTTCATAGGTATCTCTGGCATAGGTTTTACAGAAGCATAAAATAAATACAGGTACAGGCTAGGAATCAAACATTGTGTAAGGCAGCATATTATTACAGGAGAATTCAGGAGTTCACATCTGTGTTTTCCCAATCCTGGGACACCCCGCCAAACCATCCATTCAGGGAAACCCCACACCCCAGAACCCAGCAAGTAGTTTGATTCTTCAGGGTACAAAGTTTGGGTCTTTGGACATGATATACAAGACCCATCTGTTCCATCTCAGTAGGCATAGTTCTGTTCTGTCATTCAGAAAGAAAGAGATTTTTTCATTGTTATATATGAGATTAACTATGTCCCTCCAGTTGGAGGCTGTGGGAATTGGAGCTGTGAGCCAGCACTGCATTATGGCCTTCCTGGCCACCAGAAGGACTATCCCCAGGAGAGAATGTGTGTGAGAGTCTCTGAATTCCAGAGAGAAAATATGCAGCATGAAAAATTCCCCAGTAAGGGGAACCAGCTGATGAAACAGGGTCTCCAGCTCCTGTTCCAAGGGTGTCAGAAAGGACTGCAGCCTAGGGCACAACCAAAATACATGTGAGTGGTGTTCTGCAGGGTCGCCACACTGGTGCCAGCATTGTGTTGATCTAGTAGTGAGGTAATGGGATGTGATGGCTGGTGTATGGAAATATCTAATGAGGAGTTGCCAGGAAAAGAAATGCCAAATATGGGAAAATGTAAGTTTAGAAATGGCAAGGCAGCTGGCATCCCACTGTTGAGGCATTATACTTGTTCCTAGCTCACCATTCCATTTGTTGAGAATCTGCCTTGAGCCAACCCATGGTGTGTCCATGAGGGCCTTATATAAAAAAGAAATTGTGTGTGGCAGTTCTGTGGAGAAGAGAAGAACCCGAAGGAGAGTGTTCAGGGATGAGTATTCATCAGGGTGGTGGGCTAGAGTGGGGATGGAGTGAAAATAATGTCTCAGTTGGGGATACATAAAGAAATCTGTCTGGCATAGCTCATAAGAACAGAGCATCTCCTGAAATGTCTTAAAGATGGCGCCATTTAGAAATTGTGACAGAAAGGAGAGTCCCAGGTGATCACAATTACGGTATGTATGGTCCATCCGGGAAAGGAGGAAGTTTTTTAGGAAGGCAATTGGGCAGAGTAGCATCAGGTATGGCTGGAGGGAAAGGTGCCTGTGGATCACTTTCCAAGTTCTGACTTGGTGTTGTATCCAGGGGCTAGAGGGGGCCTGGTGAGTGTAGGGTGTGGTCAGGTATAGGGTGGCCCTAATTATGTCATCATAAGGGAAGAGCCCCTCTTCTATCTCCCTTCAGATTGTGGGGGCGGTCCTCATGTATCTAGTAGCTAAGAAAGATAGATGGGGTGCCCAGCTGTATAACCTCAAGTTGGGGAGGGCAAGGCCTTCCTATTTTTTTGGGAGTGAAAGAATGGAGAACTTCACTCTTGGGTGCTTTCCTGATCAAATAAATTCCAGAATTGTCTTATTCCAGATATGAAATAATTTTATTGGAAGGTGCAGTGGTACATTATGGAAGAAGTAAAGGGCCCTGGGCAGAACCACCATCTGAATTACCTCTATTCTTTGGTATAGGTTCAAAGGGAGGACATTCCATTTGGCTAGATCTTGTTGGAGTTGGGCGTAGAAGGGGTTGTAATTATTTTGCATTGCATTATGTACATTATGGGATAAAAAGATTCCTAGGTATTTCTGTTTGCCAAGATCTCACTGAAATGGGTAGGCTTGCCGGAGTATCAGAAGGGGAGGTATAATGAAAGACAAGGATGTCAGTTTTAGAAGTATTAAGTTTATATCCTGAACATGAACCCAAAGGTATCAAGAATTTTAAAGACTGCTGGGATGGACTGTGATTGATTTGAGCATAAGAGTAAGACATTGTCGATGTACAAGGCAATACAATGCTCCATCCCTCCCAGCTGGACCCCTGCAATTTGGGAGGTGAGTCTCATTGCCTGGACCAGTGGTTCAATAAAGATGGCAAAGAGTCCGGGTGATAGGGGGCAACCCTGACTTGTCCCTCTGAAGAGGGGGAAATAGTCAGAGTGGTGCCCTGAAATCCTGACACAGGCCTGCAGAGAAGCATATAATTCTTTTATTATAGCAATAAATTAGGGGGGGCCCATCCTAGTAATGGTAAAGAAGTGAAAGGGCCAGGTTACCCTGTTGAAAGCCTTCTCAGCATCTAGGCTGAGAAGGATGGAGGGGTCTTTTTGGGTCTGCATTTCATCCACTATGTGGAAGGCTCTTCGGGTATTATCTGTTATAGAACTAGAGCTCACAAAGCCAGGTCAAGGTTGATCAGGGTGGGGAGGACCGAGTTGAGCCGACGGGCTAAGATGGACGCAAGATATTTATAGTACATGTTGAGGACTGAGATGAGTCTATAGGAACTACATGATAGGAATCCTTGCCCTGCTTAGGGATGAGGGAAACAGCAGCATACAACCAGCTTGGAGGGGGGGCTAGAGTTCTCCTGTAAGACCTCATTGTAGGCCTGGAGTAGGAGGGGGCTGATTTTTTTGAGCTGTGTTTTTATAGAACTCTTCCCCATAGCCATCAGGGCCTGGGGCCTTCATGGTTTTGGATCTAGAAATGGCAGTAGTCAGCTCCTCTGGGGTGATGGAGGATATCAGATTCTCCTGTAGGTCCTGGGTCAGATCGGAAAGATGAATGAATGGTCAGGAAGGCATTATGGTGGTCAGGTCTGCAGGTTGTTCTGGGGTGTAAAGGGTTTTGTAGTAATCACAAAACACCTGAGAAATGTGACTGAGTTTCATACGAAGGGTACCTGTGTTGGGGTCTTTTATTGCCACTATGGTTGAGTGTTTACGCTGCCTATGTAGTTGGTAGGCTAACAGGCGGGAGGCTCGTGGACCTATTTCCTCATATTTCTGTCTTAAGAAAGTTAGTTCTATCTCAATCTGCTGGGTGCAGAGGGTATCCAGGTCACGCTGAGTCTGCATAAGCTGAGTGGCTACCGAATGGTCCCCCTGCTGATGCGCATACTGTAGGAAGTGCAAAGGCTGTTCTAGATGTTCACGCCTCTACTTTCAGATCTTCACAAGTGAGGCTGTATGTTTGATTAGGTGTCCCCTTAAGACTGCCTTCAGGGTGTCCCATATAATGGGAAGGGAGATTTCAGGGTCTGCATTATCCTCCAGGATCTCTTTGATTTTGTCACTCAGGAATTCCCTAAAAGATTAATTCTTGAGATGGATTGGATTAAACCTACAGAAGGTATTATGCCTCTCCAACCTCAAGTCCCATGCAGTAATCAGAGGGGCATGTCAGAGAAAGAAATACCCTCCATTGAGGCATCTACTATTGTTCCCAGGCACTCCTTCTGAGTATAGCAGTGGTCAATATGGGTATAAGTGGCATGTACTGCCGAATAGAAAGTATATCCTTTACCCTGGGGTGGAGGGATTGCCACACATCCAGCCCGCCCACCTCTTGGATGAAACATTTGAAAAATGTGTGGTTGTTTACCCTTGGAGGAGTTTGTGGAGTCTAAGCTGGAGCTCAGGGCTATATTAAAGTCTCCCACCAGGATCAACATCCCTTTAGTCAGTTCCACAATCCTATTCATGAGGTGATGAATTGTTGGGACATTGGCATCGGGGGAGATATATATTTGCTAGGGTCACCTCTCAGTCCTGCAACTGCCCTTGTACAATGACTAGACAGGCCTCTGGGTCAACATATTCCTTAGTGGCCTGAAAGGAGGTGTGACTGGGTATCAGTATGGTGACCTCCCTCCTTCTCCCACCACCAAATGCAGAGGAGAAGACCTGAGTGAAACCTCTGCCCAGCAATTTTTTATGTTTGTCAGCTGACAAGTGAGTCTTCTGAATGTATACAATCTCATCCTGTCTCTTCAGCAGCAGCGAAATTATCCTAGTGCACTTTATAGGGTTGCCCAGTCCATTAACATTCAAGGAGTAGAGCCTGAGATGTTTACTAACCATATTTAAGCCAGAACAAACTCAAGGTGTAATTATATGGCTCAAGTGTCATCGCATCCAAGCTCTTGTCTGTAACCAAGTCTCAGACCAAGGGCCCGATTCTAGAAGGGCATCGAAAGTTGCCCCCGAACACAACTTGCACCACCCACACCTGCAATATTGATCCTGCGCCCTGTTCTAGTAGGGGCAGGGTCTTCGCAGCTAAGTCCTGTGACTTGCGACATGCGGCCAGATACGCCAAACTGCGGATGTATCTGGTGAGCATGTCGCAAGCTGCAGCAGTGGGGCGGCATGGGCAACCCCCCACCCATGCCCCAACCAAAGTTGCCAGCCGCAAATGTGGCAGATACCCATGCAGCCCTGGTAGTCTAGCTGCCCCCCTCAACTGTCACATATTAAATATACAGTCCCGTATCCCTGGTAGTCTAGTGGCCCCCCAACTATACATAATTAATGTACAAATCTCCATATCCCTGGTAGTACAGTGCCCCCCCAATTGTACATAAATCCAGTACAAATCCCCGTTTCCCTGGTAGTCTAGTGGCCCCCCACCCAGCTGTGCCAGCCCACCCAGCACCCCCCACCGATCCCCAGCTGGCAACTGGCACAGCTCACCTCTCACTTCCATGGCCAGCAGCCGACTGAGTGAAGTATTAGCGCTATTGCACAGACGCACTCAGAAATTAAAGGGGGCAGTGACTAACTGGGAATTTAGAAACAATCGGGGGGAATGGCAACTATGTAGGCTTTTGCCAACTGGGATGAGCCTGCTAAACTAAGAGTGGCTTCCATAGGTGCTAGGAATTTGTTGGTGCCCAGCCCCAAATCTGTGCCAAATGTGGCCTGTCCCTACCAGAGGCACCAGACATAAACGTCTGAGATGGGGGAGATGGAGTTAGGCCATGACTCGGCTCCTCCAAGGCCACAAATACAAAGAAAAAATATATTCAACTATTAACATCTGCTAGTGTTCTTGATATAGTGGCCAGAAAGTAGTGAGTATTTGGATTTATCAAAATACAGCTAGGCCACAGTGGAATCCAGCCCCACAGGCACGAGCTGGGGGGGAATGAAACAGAACCCCCCCCCACCCATAAGGGCGGCACCTGCGGTGCCAGGGGAACATCATAACTTTTTGAGGGATACTACTAAAACTGCCCATGTGAGCAGACACAGTAAACTGACCAGTGGGGCTCAGTCCTCAGCTCCCCGAGGAGGAGGCCCAGCTAGCACCGGTACATCTGACTTTTAGCTTGAAGCCATTAGAGTAATTGGCAAGTTGGGCACTTGGCCCAGAGTCTCAAAGAGGCCTGTTAATGTCTCGGAGGCATCATGGCTACCGCCTCGTGACCGTGGGGCAAAATCTGCAAGGCGGCCCCTTCCATGACCAGAAACCAAACAAGGAAGGGAGAAGTACTGTGAGTAAAAGGTGCCACCGACCTGTCATTGGCCTCTCAGTCACGGCAACCTAGGCTGCGGAAAAGGCAGTCTAGCCCCCATCCCCAGTGGCCATCCTGAGCACCACACCCAGCCCAGCCCAGTCCCCCCCCAAAAAAAACAAGTCCCGACAGCACACTCAGTGAGGACCACCATCCAGGAGGCTGTTCAGCAGACTAGTCTCTCTGCCTCCTAGAGAGGCCCATACACCTGGGGCTGGCTAGACTTGAAGCCGTGTCGATGGATGGGGGGAGAAGTTCCCCAGCCCCATTGCCTAGCCTCGCAGTGTGCTCTGGTGATGGGGGGGGATCTGAGGGGGGAACAGACGACCAGACCATGAATCCCAGGTGACACTATGGGGAGAGAGTAAGGGAATAATAAGTCAGTAGATTAGACAGCCCATTCATTTAGTGGTTTGAGACGAGGCTGCATTCGATGTTTCTTCTATCCCTCCATAATCTGTTGGATTGCTGAGGTGGCCTCCCTGAGGTGCTCCTCTCTTGACGGCATCTGCTTCCAGGCCTTCTGCACCAGTTCTGCTGCCAGAGAAGTATTGGACTGTTTATTGGGACCCAGCACTACCTCAATTCTGCAGCTACAGAGATCTTGGGCAGCATCTTCAGCATTTTCAAAGGTTATTGGGCCTTCTGGGAATTGCACAGTCAGTCTGGAGGGGTATGGGGTCCTGAACCTTATTTTGGCTTCTCGGAGCTTCTTGAGGATAGCAGCAAAACCCCTGAGGCATGCAGCAATCGAAGTGGGATAATCATTATCTACATATATCTGATGCTCTTGAAATGTGAGGTCCCCTTGCTGCCACAATTTGTGAAGGATGAGCTCTTTTTCTTGAAACCTCAAGAACTGGAGGACCATAGAGCAAGGGTGGTTGTTTGGGCCAGGTTGTGGGCCCAGTGCCTGATGTGCGCGATCAATCCCCAGGGTACAACTTTCAGGGAGGTATAGCCTAAATTTAAAGAACTGCTGCGGGAAGTGGATAGGATAGCTGCCTTCAGGAAAGCTTGAAACCCTGAGGTTATTTTTGTGGTTCTAGGCTTCCACATCTTCCACCTTGTCTTGTAAATCCTGGATCATGTGGTGTAACTGGACTACGGCCCGCTCAGTGCAATCCACGTGGGCGTCCATCTGTGTTGCCTGCTCCCCTAAGGAATTGAGTTGCCACTCCATCTTGGAGATATCAGTGCAGAATGCAACGAAAGTAGAGTAGGTCTCCTTTCGGAAGTCATGGATTTCCTGCAGCACCGTGTCCATTTGCCTGGCAAAGTTTGGAACAGTCACCCATTCAGGCTGCAAGGGCCCGCCGCAGCCTGAGATCTGTGAGTTGTCACGGTCGGTCCCCCTTCCATCAGGATCTGTGTGCTCAGATGGCGATTTTGGCTGGTCTGGTTTTCTTCTGGGCATCCTGGTAGATTCATTTCTGATGGTTGCCCCAAATTTTCGGTTCTGAAAGTTGCAGAATTGAGTTTTAATGGCCTTGGAGGAGATGGAGCTACAAGCTCAGGTTGCTTCCATGGGCATGACATCACCAGAAGTCTGAAATAAATGCTGTTCTGATTACTTACTTGTTTATGTGTAAGACTTTAAGTGTAGTTCTGCCTAGGTCACAGACACATAAGCTATAAAAAGCATATTTAAGGATGGATGTATTGGTCAAAGCTTGTAATAGCAAAATAAAGTAAGAAAAATAATACACAGTATTGTGTTTTTTTCTTTCAATTGTTTAACCAGGAGTGGCACACTAAACTGAAAGCTTGTTTACAGGGGCAACCTGGGAGCATATGGAAGTTAAGTGACTCGTTCAGGGTCACCCAGTATGCAAGTGGGGGCTGTGGAATTCAAACCCAGATCTCCAGATTTGCATCTCAGAGCCTTAAATCCCTGTGCTATACTGCCTCCAAGTTATGACAGTCATCTGTTTTATGGTTCATGATGTTGGTGTAGTAGCAGCAGTACATTGCATAGCAGGTGTGAAATGTCAATAAGCAGGTCATGCAATAGATGTGCTGAGCAGTTACTGAAGCAAGAAATGCATTTAGGATGGTAAAATATTCCTGTTAGAAAACTGATAAATGTGTGACATTTGCATCTCAATTTCAAGGCAGTCCTTATGGGGTGTCAATGTGCAATATAAAATAGTTATAGTTTTCAAGTTGTCTGAGTAATTGCTTTGTACTACCACTATTGCTAAATTTAAATTATTCTGTGGACAGTAAGTTTATGTAACTGTCTGTAAATGTATTAAAGACATTTACTTGTCCTTCTAGTGTAATGCATTAAATGCTGTTGCTAGGTTAAGAACTCACATGACAGCAATATAGATGAAAACAATGGGATCCATAGGAATTTGAAAAGAAGTATACATTAGTAGGAGCAGTGCCATGACTTCATCAATTTTTTTATACTTTCACTACAGATTTTCAACATTACCATTTTTTTACACCGCCTCATAAACACTACAGCTGTCATTTTTTACATCCTGTTCAAAATGTGTTTTTGCACCCGTGGCATCAAATGGCACAGTTGCTGTGCAAAATCACCTTTCAGCTAATACACTGATATTGCCACTGTTCATGTGGGGTGGGGTCACAAAAAGCCCATGCTGAAAACTTGGAGTGAAAATACCAAGAAATGCCCAGGGAATTAGGGTTTCTGACCATAACACCCTGCCCTGTAGGGACTGACATGCATCAGGGATGTGAATTGGGATTGTCAACAGTAATACTCATGCCATTCCACCCCCATTCCCATCTTGCAGCCAGTGACAGGTATCGAGGTGTGCCTTTGACTCTTCAGCCCCAAAGTTCACTCCATTCTCTTATACTGTATCCATTTCAGCGTATTTCCTTATGGAATGGGGTCAGTGTAAAGTCTGCACACCCCAAGGCACACCTCGATATTTGTCTGTGTCTGTAGGGGTAGAGTGAGGTGAAATGGCATGAGTGTTATGGGCAACGACCTGGGGATGGTGTTGGCGTCACTTCAATACTTCACTGCCATTGCTATTCTGTCTGTCTGTCTCTCTCTCTATCTATATGTCTATGTAATTATACAGCTTTCTATCAATTGCATGTATCGCTATTTTTACCTATTTCTAAAACAAACCTGCATACCACATTTGCCTGCACTCTGAGCACATACTTATGAAACTGTGCATATTTGTACTCCAGTTCTGCATAGACCTCATACTTTCCTAATATTTCCATTATCACCATCATAACTACCTTATCCTTATCAAAAGCAACCCCCTCTGAAAGTTACTATCACATTTTCTCTGCTAACAGTCCATCATTACACCTGACATCAACACATTGCTTAAATATAACTTACATCACCTCATGGACAAAAATCCTGTTTCTCTAAAAAAAAACTGTGTAAATAATCCCAAGGCTGAACATATACCAGCCATTACTTTTTCATGTACTGCCACCTTCTGTACCATCATGGGGATTTGCATATTTTCCCCATGATGCTTTGCATTATTGGGGTATGTGCAATTGTGTTTTCTTTAAAATTTGGCTGTCCGGCCAAAATCATCTGGGATAACACATACTGTACCTCAGTGGCATTTGCTCTGGGGTTCTTTTTGTAAACCTATATTGCTTCCTTTTCCTTCCATTAAAATGTACACCTCCATATATTTTCCTAATAATGTGTATGCCTTCCTTAGAACAGAAACTAAAACAAATCTTACTACTTACAAATCACTGTGTTGCTTCTCCATGCCTCCTTAACAATTCCATACAACTTCATTAAATTCATCATGCAGCTGTGGTGGATCTGACCAGAATTTGTTGTGAAGTAGAACTACATCTGCCCTCCTTCTGTCCTCCAGAACCACTCCTGTTTCTAATGAGCTATTAAATCGGACTGTCAGAGGTGCAGTCGCTACCTCCCTGTATTCCATTAATACCCTTGGATGCACTCCAGCTGGCCCCATTGCTTTGTTCACATTCAGATTAGCAAGTTCATTAAGGACTCTGTCATCTGAAAATGAGCTTGTGTCCACCTCCCTCCCTTCAATGCTCCTGTTATTTTTAGGTGGCCTTCCCCTTCCTCTGAACACTGAACAAATGTATTTGTTCAGGATGTCTGACTTTTTCTAGTTCTCCTCTGCACAGTTCTCCCCATCCTTTTTTAACCTTATAATGCCACCTGTGGTCTTCCTCCTTTTGAGTACATACCTAAAAAATGTCTTGCCCCTTCATCACTGAATGGGCTATCCTTTCTTCAGATTGCACCTTTGCCATCCGTACTGCTGTCCCTGCAACTTTCTGTTTCCCCTGATACCCAGCCTTATCCTCCTCCTTAATTTCTGTGTCTACTTATACTTTATGAATCCTACCCTTTTAAACATTACCTTTTCTGCCACTTCTTTTGAAAACCATAGTGGTCTCTTTTTCCTCTTGCTTTTGCTCATGTGATTAATGCAGAGGATTTTTGCCTTTACTATGGCCTTTTTTAGCTTTGTCCACTGTTCCTCCATCCCAGTCAAGTCATCCCCCCTACTTGGTCATCCCTGAGGTATTCACTCATCTTTCTGAAATCTGCCCTCCTGAAGTCCAAGACCATTGGCCTTGTGTGTTTCAATTCCACAGCTGTCCTTATCTTAAACTACACTGTACGGTGATCGCTGTTCCCCAGGCCATCTTCCATCATGAATCTGCAACATTGTCCCTGTTAGTGAGTACCAGGTCCAGTATTACCCCATCATGAGTGGGTTCACTGACTAGTTGCCTAAGGAATGCTACTGCATGGTGTCCAGGATGATCGTGCTTCTAGCTGAAGCCACAGCTGTGAGGTTCCAAAGTACATCTGGCAGACTGAAGTCCCACACTAGCAACACCTCCCTTTTTCCTGCCATCCTGCCAATGGCTTCCAACAGTACCTTAACTAACTCATCTCCCTGTGCTGAAGGTCTGTAGATCATGCCAGTGTGAATAGAGGCTCCATTACCCATCTCTAAGGTGACCCACAGTACCTCTGTTACCCCTTGTGTTCCCTGTATCTCCATTGCTTTTATGCTTTCCCTCACATAAAGCACCACACCCCATCATTTCTTTCTCACCCTGTTTTTCCTGAACAGAGTATAGCCTGGTATGGCCATGTCGAAGTCCTGGTTTTCAGTGCTTCTTGACTTGGTAATGGCCACAATATCCAATCTGGCCTCTGCCATTATGGTCTCTAGATCCGGAATAGCATTTTCACACATAGCCTTCTGGATTTTGTTTTCACGCTTCTTGATACCCCTTTATTTTCTTTTTGCCCTCTCTCCTTTTTCCCTCTTTTTTTAATACCTTCATTCCCACTACCCTTCATTTCTACCACCCTGCTTCCTTTATTAATTTCCACTCTGGGGGATTCCATTCCCATTGAGTTCTCCTTATTTTCTACTTTACTCTGTGTGGGGCAGTTACTGCCTCCCCAATTTCTTCCATCATCCCCCCTCAATTGATTTAAATGTTCACCAAAGTAACATCTAAACCATCTACTGAGGACTACAGTTCCCCTCATGGATGGATGGATGGATGGATGGATGCAGACCATCACCCTTGTAAAGGCCCTTATCTCTCCAGGTGGATCCCCAGTCTACAGTATAGCTGAACCCCTCCTTCAAACATTCAGACTGCTAGATCATCTAACAGATGATTTAACAGTGCAGACAGGAGTCTGCTTTGAAAATACAATTGGACAGATCTGGTTTGAAAATCCTGCATATTTTTATAGTCATCTCATATCAGTATGTTCCACAGGCCTCTTTTCTACTAAGACATTATTGTATAAAACATAGTACTGTGGCCAGTATATATTCAATGTTTCACATTTGTCCTACAGTAGCATACCCCCCATCTGTGGAGTTTGCACTGCGTGTAAGACTATAGATGATGGAAACTCTAGTATTATATAAATAAAACCACTATTTGGAGCTAAATAATTATTTATCAGTACTAACAGTATTTTGGCATCTACATGGGACATGTACATCAGTGATCAAATTAGTAGGCATTAGGCAAGATCTTGAAACTCTTATAGTGCCCCACAGCAGGTTAGTGAAGAAGTTGGGGACTTGGGGATGGAGTGTAAGGTTACAAGTAAAGATGCTGTGAAGTTTAACTTCACTTGCAAAGATCTGGTGACGTCACCAATTTTGCACTTCATGAAGCTTTGCAAAGGTTTTGCTGTTGAGACCAATTGCAAAACTACATTAAAACTTAACTTCACTTGCAAAAGTCTGGTGAAGTCATCAATTTTGCACTTCATGAAGCTTTGAAAAGGTTTTGCTGATGAGACCAATTTTGCGAAACTACAGTAACACTTTGGGAAATGACTTTGCAACTGAAGTATATGTGGAACTTGACAGAAAATGTTGTGCCCTTATATGGGAGAATTAATGACCTGGCTGCTGTTGTAGGCTAGTGTGGAGAACAAAGCATCATATTGGTAGAGAGGCAAATCTAGCACAATGACATAATACCGGTGCACACATTGATAAGTCTCTGAAGAGAATGGATTGGAGAACAGTCTGTGACACAAATAGAAACAATGAAAGGATCACAGGGACACTAACATTAGAGGAGTAAGGCTGAGGAGCTTGCAGGAGCACAGAATACATCATGTGCCCATGAAGCAAGGACTCAGAGATGGACATTGGCATTAGAGGGGGATAATGTAGCAGCCAGCATCAGCAACTGTATGGAAGTAGAACATGGCAGGCTTTGGCAGCAGTACCACAGCAGTTTGGCAAGGCATATGTACCAAAGAAGGAACAGAACTCACATCAGAGGAGGCATCAGAGGAGGAGGACTGAGCAGGAGGCAACAGCTTCAGTATAGGCTGTCTGGCATTTATGCTGGTAGTAGAGGCCAGGTATGCTGGCTTATGCACTGTGGATAAACACACTAGAATTGGAGGAACAGGACAGAGAAGGAGGACAGAACAGCAGGCAGCAGCTTCTACGTAGGTTGTCTGTCATTTACAGTGGTTGCAGAGGCTGGGTTTACTTGCTTGTGTATCGTAGAGGAAGACACTGGCAACAAAGGAGGAGGGAAGAGAACTGGAAGATGATGAAGCAACAGGCAGCAGTTTGGTATAGTTTATCTGGCATTTATGCTTGCTGCAGAGGCAGATTTGTTGGTATATGTCTTGTGGATGAGCACACTGGCATCAGGGAAGGAGGAAGACAAAGAAGGAGGACATAGCAGCAAGCAGTATTTTCAGCATATGTTATCTGGTATATACATTTCTTGCAGAGGCTGGATTTGCCGGGATATTTATAGTGGAGGAACACAGTGGCATAGGAGGAGAAGGATCGAAGACTAGAGGAGAATGATGCCATCAGCAACTGCTTCATTATAGATTATATGGCATTTGTGGTGGTTGCAGAGGCCAGAGCTGCTGGTATATGTATTGCAAAGGCACACACAAGCAATTGAGGAGGTAGAGGAGGACCGAGCAGCAGGAAGCAGCTTCAGCACATGTATATTTTAACACAAAATGGTAGGGTTTGGAAGCAACAAGGAGAAACACGCTGGCATAGAACTTTATCAGGACCCTAGCAATCTGGAGAGGTGCATGGAGATGGCAGCAGTTGAATAGACTTGTGATGATATAACGAAAAAGAAGAGTAGACATAGTTAATATTGAACATCATGGGGTTCAGAAAGAAAGAAAGAAAGAAAGAAAGAAAGAAAGAAAGAAAGAAAGAAAGAAAGAAAGAAAATAAACTTTCAGAATTATACTTGCTATATTTTTAACGATATTAGAGACTTCAAGAACAAATGGTCCAAGCACAAAGGTGGACAGTGGCAGGCAGCAGCAGCAGGAGATATACCTGTACCTGTGAAGATATGATGTGAAACACACAACAATTTGATACACAGTTAATATGACTTCTCACACCATAGAAAGAAAGAAAGAAAGAAAGAAAGAAAGAAAGAAAGAAAGAAAGAAAGAAAGAAAGAAAGAAAGAAAGAAACTTTCAGAATTATACTTGCCATATTTTTAATGATGTTAGAGACTTCAAGAACAAATGGTCCAAGCACAAAGGTGGACACTGGCAGGCAGCAGCAGCAGGAGATATACCTGCACCTGTGAAGATATGATGTGAAACACACAATTTGATACACAGTTAATATGAAACCTCATACCATAGAAAGAAAGAAAGAAAGAAAGAAAGAAAGAAAGAAAGAAAGAAAGAAAGATTTGAACATGCTACAGTACCCAGCGGCAGTAGCAGGAGCTATATCTATGAAGATGTTAAGGTAAAAAATAAACACACAATGTAACATTCATTGAATTCAAATAAAGATTATAGTGATCACAATACATGTGCCATCAGTTTAGCCACGTCCAGGCCATGACTTGGACGAAGCAGTCCTCAGGCAAGATCTTCATAAGACATGACAGTGTGAAATATAGAAGCACACCTTCCTCTTCAAGTACTTCTTATGTGCAGTATAGAAATATAGAAACATATTTTCCTCTCAGGTACTTCTCATGTGAAATTTAAAAACACTGTTTTGCTTCTTAAGTACTTCTATTGTGAATTATAGAAAGTCTTCGTCTTCAAGTTCTATGAGTCCTCATGTGAAATATAGAATCATGGACTTCCTCCTCAGATATTCCTATTGTAAAATATAGAAACACAGGGCAGGATTCACAAAGAACTTGCACTCAATGCATCTCAGATGCCCCTGCACAAATGAGATGCGCTGAGCGCCAACAGTGGTATTCACAGACAATGCACCAGGGACTGACCCCGTGCATCCATCTAAGTGAATACCACTGTTACACCAACCCTCGCTGCACAAGCGCAACCCCCATATTGGGTTGGGAATCCAATGGGGCAGTGCATCGTATGATGCGCTGCACCCAAAAGTGCCATTCACAACCACAAACTTGCAAATAGCGCCATTCGGCATGCAAGATGCAAAGCAGCCATTTGCATGTCATTATGGCCCCATTTGCATGTGTTCAACAGGGATACACCTGGCAGAACGCACCGGGCACCATGCAGGGCTGTCAGTACAGCCTGAGCACAATACCTCACCTGGTGGCATAGTGGACCCCCTCACCCTACCCATAGCTCCAAACACCCATCGATGGCTTTGTTCATATCCCTGGTGGCATGGTGGATCCCCCAACCATGCCAATCATATTATATCCCTATCAATGCCACCGTATAGTTCCCTTGTGAAATAATGGTGCCCCCCTTCCTGCCCATAGCTCTAAACCCCTTACTGACCATCAGTACAATACCTGGTGGTGTAGTGGAACCCACCCATCCCACCCTGACCGCATTGAGAATCCAGCAGTCAAGATCCCTGGTGGTCAGTGGACCCCCCTCCTCTACCCGCTCTCACGTCCCGGCGGTAGTTGCAGTATGGTGGGCAGCACAGCCACCCACACACTGCCAACTGCCCACCGACTGTGCTGTCCATGAATGACAGCATACTGTACAACTGGAAGTGCATTGGTAGACCTCGTCGACCAATGGACTTGCAGCGTGTACTGTATGCTGTCATTCACAACTTTGTGAGTCACGGTGGTGTGCAGGTGGGTTGTGCTGCCCACCATAATACAACTACTGCCAGGATGTGGGACTGAGTGGGGGATCCACTGGACCACCAGAGATCTTGACCAAGCTGGATTCTCAATGCAGTTGGGACAGGGATGGGGGGGTTCCATTATACCATTAAGTATCGTATGGATGGTCAGTGAGGGGTTTAGAGCTACAGGCAGGGAGGAGGGGAACCACTATACCACCAGAGAACTATATGGTGGCATTGACAGGGATATAGTGCAATGGGCATGGTGGGGGGGATCCACTATGCTACCCAGGAACTGTACTGTGGCATTGATGGGCTTTCGTGCTGTAGGCTGGGTGGAGGTGGAACAACTAAACCACCAGGGTACTGTAAGGAAGCAGTTGCGGGGGTATGGTGCTACGGGCAGGTTGGGGGGGTTGGGCTGCCAGGGTGTGCAGGCTGCCATGCTGCTGTCTGCAGTACGGCAGCCTGTCCTGTGGGTGGTCACCTACTTAAGTCTACTTGAAGTAGATTTAACTTTGGAGGCACATCCCCAGACTTACTCTGGGGATGTGCCTCCAAGTTGGGCTGTGAACCGGGCTGCGCTCCATATGTATGGGCAAGCCCCCTTCACAGCCCCTCCAGATGTGTCGCAAATCATTATGGGCAGTATGTGGCGCATCTGCGATGAATTGGCACATTGGGATTGTGTCAGCACATCATACCCCTTCCAGAATTGTGTTCCAGTGTAAGTCAGCACATCTCAGATGCACTGGGTGCATCTTTTTTGTGAATCCTGCCCATTGTCTTCCTTCTCAAGTTCTCCTCTTATGTAATATAGAAATACGGTCTACCTCTTCAAGTCCTCATGTGAAATAAAGAAACACAGACTTCCTCCTTAAGTCCTCTGAATGTTTAATACCCAAACATATTAGTCATCTTCCTCAAGTCCCTCAATCTTTAGAAAATATTCCTTTGTCCTCCTGTTTTCAGTCACCACTGACAAGGAAACCTCCCTCACCATTCCGAAGTCATAAATAATTACCAGATGGAAATTCTTTTTCCTTCAAGTTTTCATCAGCCAATGGCTCAACACTGACATCAAGTTTCTTATTTTTTGATGATTTGTCTGTACATTTCAGCACATCTTTAAGATGAAATGTTTTGCTGATCCATCCTGATACACGTGAACATGTCTGCATCCCTTGGGGAGAGGTTTGTCCTTCTCTCCATGATGATGATGATGATGATGATGATGATGATGATGATGGCCCCAGCTTAGAGGTGGGCAAACATTGCAAATTCTGCTTCCGTGGAACTTTCATGAAAATACAAAAATGTTGCTGAATTTTCTGAACTTCTGCCATTTGCAAGATCAGAATCTTCCGAATATGTTTGGCAGATTTTTGCCTGGTTCCAAGGAATTTTTGGCTGAACTGCAGAATTATACAAATGAACTGCAGAATAACAGTTCTGAGGAATTTTTTTTTTCCGCAGTTTAATGAATTATTCCTAAGTAAGTGTAATTATTACACAGTTCAGTGATCAGTTCTGTGGGACTTTTTTCTCTGGAGTTTAATACAATGATCTGCAGTTTATACTTTTTATTTCAGCATTCCAAGTTGCAATTTCCATGAAAGTTGGTAATTAGATTTCTGCAGTTTTGTGGAAGCGAATATCTGACTTTAGCAAAAATTCCACTAGCAGAAGTTTATTTTTGCACACCTCTACCCTAACTGTAATACAAACACCCTCCAAACTGACACTGGCTGGAGAACAGCTCAAGTATTGTATTACCACTGATGCTAATACTGGCCATTAATTTACTCTACTGCTCCAATATAGCAATGGCTCCTCATCATGTGCTAATGGTTTGGTATTAGCTAAATAGGCTTCAGCCATTTTCTCTGCCACATGCAGACTAATCTCCTCATCTAACATGCTCTCTTTCTCTAGTGTATAGCCCTACAAGCTCACTTGGGATATGACAGCCCATAGTAAATATGAGGAAGTGATGTGCCCTTGACTTTGCTACTACTGGTGGATGCCTCCACAACCGTTTCTCCTGTTCTGATAGCTAATGTTGCTGGTGTTTTGGTGTCTGCTGCATTGGATTTCTTTTAGTTTTATTTTTCTTCTATATTTGCCTCATGAACACACTGGCTTAGAAGACCAGTTACATTTTACACTGGTTCCTGCCCACCATCAATTATAGATGGCATTTGATTTTCCTTTCATAACAGAAATTGAGCATTGTACTATAGTAATCTCAAAGTCTGCAGAATGGAGTATGCTAGAAAGTTGTGTGTTGCATCCCACAATCAGCAAATTGTTCTTCATTAAAACACTACTAGAAAAACCTCTAGTGGTTTCAGTCTCCTGCCAAACCTTCAAAGTGCCTGCATCAGAACTTGAAGTAGAATGACCCTGACTGATGGAAGTAGTGTCCCTACACACTGCTTGCATAGCATGTTCAAAAGGTCCTAAGATCATCCATGAGATGCCACAGATCAGTTGTCGTCAACACGGACACTCCTGCATTGTCCCGGGTGTATGCTGAAGGAGGTAGTCTGACACTGCTTTGCACTGCTCATACATACTTACATTCAAGTATGTATAGTGTGGAGTTCCACTGAAAAATTACTTCATGCTTTCTTGTGCTGAAGCAGGTTATTTCAAATTTGCAGTGGATTCAGAAGGTCTCTAACCTTTGCAGATGTTGAAAAGTTTGCAAGTTTGCCAACATAAAACTAATAGTGCCTTTACATTTGGCAGCTCCAAGAAGCATAAGCATAAGAATCTTTATTTATAAAATAGTGCTATTCACCACAAAGAATCATAGCACTAGAACAATAAATAGTAAAATCAGATAAAATCACAGCTAAAAAACTCCATTCATCACAGTTAAGTATCAGACTTACACAGCCTCAGAAAAAGCAAGATTAAACAAATACATTTTCAACACAAATTTAAAGCTCTCCACCATGAGACACTCTCTTATCCAATGCAGTAGAGAATTCCACAGGGTAGGGGTCACAAATTCAAATGCTCGGGCCTCCAAGGTCTTCAAATGAACCCTGGGAACCTCTAGCAATCCCTCATCGGTGGAGCGGAGTGGACAGAAGGGGCAGTAGGGGTGAAGAAGCTCTTGCAGATAATTCAGCCCCTGTCTCTGTAGGGCCTTATAGGTCAGCAAGTCAGCAAGTCTACCTTGATGGTGATCCACCACTGAATAAGCAACCAGTGCAGATTGCACAGCACAGGTGTGACATGGCAACCTCGAGGCAGCCCAGTCAACAGCCTAGCTGCTGCGTTCTGCACCAGCTGCAAGCAGTGGATATCAACCCCCTACTGGTAGAGGGAATTACAGTAGTCAAGACGAGAGGTCATGAAGGCATGGACTAAAGTTGGCAGGTCATCGGGCAGAACTAGGTGTTTGATACAAGCAATATTCCTCAGATGGTAAAAGGCAGTCTTGTCAACGGATGACACCTGAGATTTAAGTGTCAATCCCTCATCAAGAATCACCCTCAGATCTCGCACCCAGAGGCCATCAGTTGGCAGCTCCCTAAGCCAAAGCCCAGATGGTTGCCCCACTGATGACCCCTCTACCCAGTGACCTGGGTCCACCACCAGAACCTCAGTCTTGTTCAGGTTCAACCTCACCAGCTGGCACTCATCCAGTCTCGAATCTCAGAGAGGCAGTTGTTAAAACTCAAGATGGCTCCCACCTGATCAGTCACAAAGGACATGTAGAGTTGAGTGTCATCTGCATAGCAGTGAAAACTCAGCCCATACCGCCTTAAAATGTCTCCCAATGGTAGCATATACACCACGAACAACATGGAAGATAGCACTGAGCTCTGCGGCACCCCACACAACAGGGAGAACTTGTCAGAGGAGTACACCCCTGAGACAACTCTCTGAAATCTGCCGGTGAGGAAAGACTGAAACCAACTGAAGACCATACCTGAAAGTCCACAGTTCAGCTGCAGGTGCTCTACCAACACACCATGGACCATGGTGTCAAATGCCGCAGAGAGATCAAGATGAATCAAGATGGAATGGCTTTTCCGATCTCTCACTAGGAAGAGATCATTCAGAACCTGAACAAGGGCTGTCTCGGTACTACGCCTTTTCAGAAATCCAGACCGGAGGGGATCATAGATGTCGTGGATGGTCAAGTGACCTCCAATTGCAGCACACTCACCTTCTCAATAACCTTACTGAAAAAAGGAAGGTTAGAGATGGGTCTGTAGTTTGCAAGACAGTCCGGGTCCAAAGAGGATTTCTTAAGGAAAGGAGTCACCACCACCTCCTTCAGGATATCCAGAAACACACCTGATGCTAATGAACACCAGACAATCTCAGCTAGGACCGGGCCGATGACTCCAACGTACCCCACAAGGAGGAGCATTGGGCCCAGGTCCAGATCACAACAGGTCAGCCACATACTCTGGACAATCCTCACAACATCCTCGATCGCCAGCCAGTCAAAGTCAGACCAGACAGACCGAGGGGCTGCAGCCTCCCACTGGCCACTGCAATCCCCCTTTGAAGCGAGCTTCACATATCTCAGACCTGATGTCAACAATCTTATCAGCAAAGAATTGAGCAAACTCATCACACTTCTGTTGTGACAACGCTCTCTGTCCGCAGACAGGCTGGATTGCACAGTCTGTCCACAGTACGAAAGAGCTGAGTTGGTCGATTCTGTACTGCAGCAATCTCTCTGGACAGGAACTCTGCCTTCTTACGGGAGATAGCTGATTGATAGTCCTTATAATGGGCCGTCAATCTAAGTCTGTGGGTATCAAGGCCCGATTTTCGCCAACAACACTACATCCTTCATCCTACTCTTCTCCGATCTCTCAAAGTCCCATCAAATGTTGGAACTACTGAATGAAACTTATTTAGTATTCACCCACATGTATTAAAAGCTGGCTTTATTTTAAGCTATAATGAGTCACTTACAGAACTATGTTAGTTTTAAAGTTTCCCTGAAGAACTTTTTTTAGAGTCTCTTAAATGTAATTGCTAGTGCATTACAGGTTTGTGTTTATATTTTTTTTATGTATTTGTATGTATTTTTTGGCATGTAATTTTATATTGTGTGTGATCTCATTGTTTGTAACATCATGACTGTATTTTATGGTCTCAGGTCATGTTTGAAAATGGGCCTTGGCCCATAACATTTACCTGGTCAATAAAAGTTTAAATAAATAAAATAAATAAACCAAGGGGACTGAGGGAGTTGAGTGAGGGGGTGAACATAGACAGGAGTGATTAGGTCCAGATCCTCAGACACAGCACTGTTATAGCTCTGTACCACAGTATCTGGATCACCGTTACTCCTCGGGAGACTGGATAGGTCCAGTTACATACCCCCGCCAGGCCATCGGGGGTCAGACCCCTTAAAGGGTGATACTGGACCATCTCCGTAGGGGCAGGCCAATGGAGGGGGGCCTGGAAATTGAACCTTGTGATGTGATGGTCAGACCAACTGACTGGCTCCACTACCAGGTCAGAAGTCTCCATACCAAGTAAGAAGACCACATCCAAGGAATGACCACGATTATGGGTTGCAGAGGTAATCACCTGTGTGAAGCCCAATGAATTCATCAACTGGAGGAAGTCTTGACCAAACTGCGGGAGTTCATCATCAACCCAGGCACTGAAGTCCCCTAGAACCATCCATCTGGGGGACTCCAACACCATGTCGTCAATGAAGTCCATGACTTCCTGCAGAAATTGCTTTTTGCCCCTGGGTGGATGATAGATGAGAAGAATCCTGCACCCCACACCTGCACCCATGATACATTCAAAGGACGGGGTCTCCCCCACTGACACATCTATAAGGCTCAATTCCATTCTAAAACATATGGCAACCAAGCACCCCCACCCCTATGATCCATCCTCAGGTGGTGTATCACCGAGAACCCAGCTGACTCAAGATCTGGGTCAGAATTTTCATCCAGCCAGGTCTTGCAAACCAGGTCTGATGACCCAACAAGATCAGCAATAACTGCCATCTTGTTTTTGATGGACTTGGCATTACACAACAGAGCCCGAGGCTGACCGAGCCATCTGTCCACTCATGGTGGAGCCGTTGGGTATGGGAACCAGACAGGGAGGACCCCTATCAGGGACCCATTTCACCCCAGGACATCTTCTGGACCCCACTACTCCAATCCAACCACTCAGCATCTCTCTCCCCTGAAGATTCAATCAGTGTGCCATACAGCAGACCCTGAAAAAAATCCTGTCACTGATGGTGTTCACCACATTTGAACCATTATAGCTTAAAATAAAGCCAGCTTTTAATACATGTGGGTGAATACTAAATAATTTTCATTCAGTAGTTCCAACAACATTTTCTCCACAGTTTGTGAACCTAGCATGTTTTTCATTGACAGAGTTGCGTGCTGGTGAATTCCCATAGACTTGCTGCCAGTGCACTTTTACATACTGTACTTGCTACCAGAATCATACACTACTACAGGTAATTGAGGCCAAAGAGCTTTCAAGCACATATAACGGAGATGGTAGTCATCTGATAGTTGGCTGTGGAGGAGCTGCTTCAGAGATTTCTTTTTATACACATGCTAGTTTACAACAGGTGCCTTATTTATAGCCCTTTGTTATGTTATTTCTATCCATTATCTGGTCTTCTGTGGCTCCCCTTTTATCTGCTTTTTCCAGCCATTTTTTCATAGGTGCATTGGAGATTCCTGAAGCCCTGAAGGAGAGAGGGAGACTGGGATCCTTTTGAAAATAGAGCAAACCAGAGCAGAGAAAAGCCAATGCAGGCTGCAGGAGTAAGTTGTGAGGTCTGTGCTGGTGTGTCTGGAGCAGAAGAAAGGCTCTTAGCTTTAAGACTCAAGGAAAAGGGGTATGGAGGCTGTGCCTGAAGACGTTGAAGATCCACTGATGCACTGCAGGAAGTAGTGTGGTGGTAGTGCCTAAGAAGGCTGAAGAACTGCTGAAGAGACACTAGATGCCAGACTGCTTTAGAAGGATTTTGGTGAACAAAACTGTTCTTTGACTGTTTTCTCACAAACTTTATTTTCCTTTAATAGTGGGGAACTTCTTTGAAAAGAGGTAAAAGAGGGTTACAGGGCAGAGCGAATCAGAGTATTTATCAGATTAAATCAGAGCACAAGATTAAAACTAACACAATTTATTTTAAGATCACTTTTAAGGAATTCATTTTGTTATATAACAGCAGCTGACTTATACACACCATTGAATTTTTCTGTTTTTTTAAAGGGTGTGTTTAGTATTATATGTGTAACATTATCAGTGGGCTTTCAATGTACAAATCTCTAAATTTTATTAACATTTTGGTTATTTATTATTTTAAACAAAGCTAAGATCTGTCACATTTTTAAAATCACATGACACTAGTACTTGACCACATAAGTGCCGTATATCATTTGTATTATCACTGCCTCTTGGTTCTGTAGAATGACAGACAGCAGAATGTTAACTGCTGGGAGAGCTGGTTAAGAGACATTTGCTTATAGTCTGAGTTTACAAACTTAGCCCTTCCTGGATATGGTAAGCAGTTAAACACTTGGTCACTGTTTTAGTGTTCATATAGTGGATTATACATTTTCTGATAGGAAAAATAAGTTCTAAATGTGCTTACTTTTTCTGTGTGTTGCAGGCAAGACTCACAACCTCTAAGGCCATTGCTACACAGAGCCCAGTTCTTGCGCTGTCTGTGTCAAAACCTAACAACCTAAAGAAAACAGCAGGGCATTTGTTTTAAATCTTAAAAATGTAAGACACTATTTTTGATTTATAATTGATTTAATTATAGCGGAGCAGTCGGACCCCTATAGTTAGGGTTATATTTTCACCTCTGTGTTAAACTGAACATTTTGTGCTTTAATAACTTGCCAATTTTTTGATAGATGTGCATGAAGTTTGGCACACATCATCAGGGACCAAGGATCTCTTGATGTGGCAAGTTTCATTCCAGTCAGATGTGCATGTGTGGAGATATCAAGTGTCAATAAACATATAAATTATGTTTTTGTCACTGCATTGCCAAAAATTGTATGGAATTTGTAAGGTGTATAGGTCTTGGGTCACAACAATGGTGCCTTTTGAAGGTTAATAAAAAAATATTAATCCATTCCAAAGTTATTAAATTTTAAAATGTCATATGATTTCCAATTGGAAAAGTTAGATGTGAGGCTCAAAACAGGATTCTTGATCACAAATTGGTAATCCTGAGCTGCAAATGGGTAATCCTGAGCCACAAAGGGGAAATCCTTTTTTGTGCTGCCCCATCTTTTTATTTATTTATTTATTGTGGACCATGGTGTGCTTTTGGGGTGCCTGAGGCTCCCTTGTGGGTTGTCATGTACAGTCCTCCAATGGTTTCGATCCTTCCTTATGGACAGGTCCCAGAGAGTGGTCACTGGAATTTATTCCTTCTGATGCCCTTTCCCTGTCCTGCGGGGTACTGCAGGACTCCATTTTGGCCCCCATATTGTTCATAGTGTATATGCTGCCATTGGGAGATATCATCAGGTGATGCAGTTTGAGTTTTCACTGCTATGCAGATAATACTCAACTGCATATGTACTTTCTGCCCTGACAGGTTGATGCAGTCTCTGTGCTAAACAACTGTCTTGCCGAGATCAGGAACTGGATGAGCACCAGCTGGCTGAGACCAAATCCTGATAAGACTGAAGTGTTGGTGACGGACCCGGGTCATCCGGGGGTGGGTTTTGGGGCTGGACAGGCGTTGGGCCTATGAATCGATAGTATTCAGCTCACTACCTCAGACCAGGTACATAACCTGTGCATTATTTTTGACGATGGCCTGACCTTGAAATCTCAGGTGTCAGCTGTGGTTAAATCCTCATTTTACCATCTGAGGAATATCACCCGTATGAAACATCTGGTTCCTCCAGATGGCCTTCCAACATTGGTCCATGCCTTTGTCACTACCTGCCTTGACTACTGCAATGCTCTCTACCTAGGGCTTCCAGAGGTTGATATCAGCCACCTGCAGCTGGTGCAGAACTTGGCAGCCAGGCTTCTGACTGGGACATCAAGGGCCAGTCATATTATACCTGTGCTGCGTGAGCTGCACTGGCTGCCTGTTCAGTGGTGGATCACCTTTAAGGTTGGCTTGCTAATCTTTAAAGCCCTACATGAGCAGGGACCCAAATACCTGCAAGACCTCCTGACTCCCTACTGCCCCCTCCGTCCTCTCCAATCTGCTGATGAGGGATTGCTAGAGATTCTCAAGGTTCATTTAAAAACATCTGGTGTCCATACTTTCTCTTTTTCGGCACCAGCCCAGTGGAATTCTCTACCTCGTCGGTTAAGAGAATGCCTGACCGTTGACAGATGTAAAACTGATTTAAAGACATATCTATTCAGTTTAGCCTTCCCAAATGATGTTTAACTTATTGATATATTTATTATTTTAATATTTTATGCTATGTTTATATTTTAATGTGCAGCGCCTTGGTTTTGAAAGGCTCTATATAAATAAAGTTTAATTTGATTTGATTTATTGAAGATTTTGAGTAAGAGACTAATTTCCAAAGGGTCCACATCAGGTGACAAATACAATACACAGAGTTATTATACAGACAGTACAATACATGGAATTATAATACAAGTATAATACAAGAAGTTATAATACATTCGTTGAGAGATAGCAATATAGGGTAGACAATCAGATAACTAGAGACAATCAACCATGTTACAACTAGAGACAGTCAATCATGTTACGTCATAGGGTCGGATAAAGCAGTGAAAAGCTGAGGCTAGTAGGTGAGGGGGCTGGGGTGGGTGCTAGTAGTACTAGGCAGGGCAGTTGCAGAACAGTTGGGGGCAGGGTCGGGAGATGCAGGAGGAAATCCTTTGTCATGGGGGAGTGAATGGGGGGCAGACCTACAAGCAGTCACAGTGGTTGAAGGTCAGTAGGTGGCCCTTGAGGAGGGTTTTGTAATGGCCAAGCTTAAGCTCAGAGATTATGATGGAGGGGGCAGTGTTCATCCAAAGTGGGGCACTATAGGAGAAGGATCTTTGGCCGAGGGAGGTCCTACAGTGGGGAACAAGGAAAGGGGATTTAGTGGAGGCATGGGTGACAAATGAGTGAGGGGCTGGTTGTAAGAGGGTGGAGAGCCCAGAAGGGGATAGTCCAGAGGAGATCATTTTAGTCTGGAGACAGGTGTGGTATTTAAGCCTCCCATCAAAGTTAAGCCAGCTGGTCAGACGATAGAGGGTGCAGGTATACATTTAACAAACACAGCCAAGGATGAGGTAACAGGCTTTGTTGAGGGAGATCTTGACCCTTTGGAGGGAAGTGGTAGCAGTGGCTCCATAAACTAGGATACCATAGTCAATAAGGGTAAGGATGGAGGTGGAGACGGCGAGGCAAAGGGCATCAGGTGTGAAACAGTGCTTGATCTGATGGAGGAGATCAATTCTGGTGTTTACAGTGGTGCATTTGTGATGTTTATGTTCATGGAAGGTGAAAGCTGGATCAAGAGTGATACCAAGGTATTTGAAGGAAGTTACTTGGTAGAGTGGCTGTGACAAGGAATTTAGGATTTTTAGGGAAAAATTCTTGTGTCTGTTCTGGTGACTGGCAAACAACATAACCTTTGTCTTCTTGTAATTGAAGACCAGATGGAGCTCAGCCAACCAGGCCTCAGCGTCAGTAAAGGATTTTTGTAGGGAGAGCTTGAGCATTTGGGAGTCTGAGTGGGAGGTGAATAAAATCACATCGTCTGCATATAATAACAACTGACCAGGGCAAGCTTTCAGAAGAGTGTTGAGGAATAGGCTGAATAAGAGGGGTCCAAGGATGGAGCCCTGCGGAACCCCAGACTTCACAGAGAGGGAGGAGGAGAGGGCATTACCTATTTTGACTTGTTGTAATCTGTCTGTCAAGTAGTCAACAAACCAGTTTTTGGCTTCAAGTGAGAGACCAGAGTGGGAGAGAATGGAGAGGAGAAGGGAGTGGTGCATGGTGTTGAAAGCTTTCAACAGGTCCATGAAGGTGACACCAACGAGGCATCCTTTGTCCAGGGCAGAGTAAATGGAGGATGTGAGTTCTGAAAGGGCTGTAGTGGTGCTATGTCCCTGGTGGAAACCATGTTGCTCCTGGCACAGGAGTTTATACTTGGAGAGATGGTCAGTGAGTTGGTCAGAAACAATTCTTTCCAGGGCTTTGGAGAGGGGGGAGAGAATAGAGATGGGATGGTAGTTCCCTGCAGGGGCATGGTCACCGTTTTTAAATATGGGGGTGATGATGGCTGCTTTCCATTTGGTGGGGAATTTGCCAAGACAGAGGGAGTGGTTAATAATGCAAGTGAGGGGGAGAGGACTTCATCAAGGGTAAGGCACAAGACTATGAGACCAAGGGAGCCCCTCTAAACCGTGGTGCCCTAAGACTTTTAGGAGGTAGGGTCTGACTTCCACTGTGGAGACAATCTGGAGGTGAAGGGGGGTGAGGAGGAAGGGTGCCTGGGAGGTTGGGGGTCAAAGAAGTGTGAGGGGGAGAATGGCACTAAGGTTGGAGAAGGTTGTATTGAGGAAGTTGGCTATGTGCTTGGGGTCTGTGGTTGTGGAGCCATTATGGTTGATGATGGGGGGGGACAAAGATTTCCCATTTAGCTCCTTTATGTTATCCAAGAATTTCCTGCCAGACCCCCTGGTGGAGGTGAGGGAGACCTTATAGTGCTCAGCTTTGGCTTTGTGGATCTCCCAGGTGCATTTGTTTCTCAATGAGCAGTAGAGTTGCCTGTCAGCTTGCTTCCCTGTAGCCAGGGAAGTATGCCAGAGGGAGACATGCTGGTGCATCAGGTTAAGGAGGGATGGTGTTATCCAGGGGGGGGGGTCTCTTAACTATGCACTTGAGGAAGGGGGCATATAAGTCACAGGCGGCATTAAATGAGGTAGTGAAGCAGTCTAGGGCAGAGTCGAGATCAGAGGCCCTGTAAATGGGCAACCAATCCAGGGTGCTAAGAAGGTGTTTGAGGTGTTGAAGCTTCCCAGGCTTGAGGCAGAGCCCGAGGATTGTAGTTGAGTTAGATTTAGGTCTCTTACAGGACCAGGTGCAGGATACGGGGAAGTGGCCACTCAGGGCATTGGGGAGTACTGAGACATTTGTAATTCTAGAGGGGTGGTTTGTCAGAATTAGATCATTAAAGGTGGCAGAGTCAGATTTGGGGTTATGCCTGGTTGGAGAGGTGACAACTTGGGAATAGTCCAGCCGGCGATGGCATCCTTTAGCGGTGGAGGTAGGGAAAGGCCAGTTAACATTGAAGTCACCGAGAGCAGGGCATTTTGACTTAGGGGCAGGATGGAGAGGTGGTTTAAGACTGAGAGGAAGGCAGACTTTTGGCTCCGGGGAGGAATATAGATGGAGGAGACAAAGAGTGGGGCAGTGGCGGCATTAGTAGAAACCTTCAGAGAAAGGATTTGAGCGCCATGGTCTAAATGTGCAGGAGGGAGGACTTGGCACTGAAGGGTGTCACAGGTGTAGATGGCACAGCCACCACCTCGCTTGCCTATTCTGTCGGCCTGGAAGACACTGTAGCCAGGAATGGCAACTGCAGAATTGAGGGTATTAAAGGAAAGCCACGTTTCGACCAGGGAGAGTATGTCCGGTTGGTGCTGGGTAATCCAGCCCTGGAGGGAGTCTAATTTTTTCAACAAGCTGCAGATATTGTTGGAGGCTATGTGCAGACCATCAACTGCAAGTTGGGGGAATTGGGTTGGGGGAAGGGCCGGGATTGGGATGCACATTCCTGGGTATCAGCATAAGGAGTAGAAGCAGGGGTCTGAGTAACAAGAGCTTTAGATGTTTGGGGGAGATGAGACCCTTTAAAGGTAGACAAGAGAGCTTTGGGTACACGACAGGTAACTGAAGGAGGAAATGTGCCATCACGATGAACAGAGATAGCTGGAGGTGGCATGAGGGTGGGGGTAGAGAGTAGGTGGAGCTATGGGGGTAAGGTAGCTAAGGGCATGGGGGAGGATTGTAAGGGTGGGATGTGGGGTGCTAGGGGAGGGGTAGAGAGCTAGCACGGGGCTGAGGTGAGGGTGGGAAGAAGGAGGAAGAAGACTGAGGAGTGGGGATGGGGGCTACCATCCTGTGGGAATAGCAGTAGCGGGATAGTGGGGAAGAAAGGTATCAGTGGGCAGAATAACAAGCAGGGATGCTGCAGTGGCGTAATGGCAGTTTCACCACCTGGATATTAAAAGGTACAGGGTTCAAAATTGAGGCCAGGAGTAAGAGGAGAGGAGGTGAAAATGGCAGGGGAGAGTGATAGAGGGAGGTACAGGCAGGTGAGGTGGGTTGATGAGCTAGAGAGGAGAGTGGGTGAGAGAAGGTCCAATAGAGGGGCAACATTGATTCCTAGTGGACAGTGAGAATAACGGGCTATTGGGAAAGTGGGCACTTAGAAAATAAGCATAACAGCACATGACTAGTCACGTGACATGGGAGGGGCAATGAATTAGGGGATGCCCCTAGGTGGGAGGGTGGCAGGGGCAGGCAGGGCAGTCAATGCAAAGGGTCGAGGGGCTAACACCCCCCCTAAGGAAAGAAGCAGCAGTTCCAAATGTAGATTACCTTTAGGTGCTCCTGTGTCCCCGAGGTGAACACTGGCAGGCAGGTCTGATGTGTGTGGAGGGAGGGGGATTCAGCAACAGCCCAAGTAGGGGAATAGGACAAAGGAGACCAGTTAGTATGCAGCGGGAACTGGGGCAGGGTAGCCCTGTTGCATAGCAGCCTGGCCGGGAAGGACACTACTGCACATGCGCAGGACAGCTGGCGGGCCAGACAATGGAGACTGGCAGGATTCTGGAAGAACACATCCACAAAGATGGAGGCCTCACAGAGAATCCGGAGGTGACACAGACAGGTAACAATACAGCTCACAGTGCACTACAATAGCTCTAAATCCATTCACAAAAGCAAAGACTGTACTTAAATACACAGTGTCGGATGACTAAGATGTGGTACACAGATGCCAAGCTGCAAACCCCTATAACTAGCAAAATACTAGAGCCATGAACTCTACAGATAGCAGTGTAAAATGAGACACTTATAGGATCACCCGAGTAATGTCTGTGCATCAACAAAGAGCCCCAGCAGGTCCTTAAGGTGTCAAGTGGAAATGCAGCATCAGACCCAGTTCATGGAGCTGAGACCCAGACAGCAAAGCCTATCAGTCAGCTTTGGAGGGTAAGAATGCACCTTTAAACACCCCCCCAAGGAAAGAAGCAGCAGGTCCAAATGTAGATTACTTTTAAGTGCTCCTGTGTCCACAAGGTGAATGCTGGCAGGCAGGGCTGATGCGTGTGGAAGGCGTGGGGTTCAGCAGCAGCCTTTAGGTGCTCCTGTGTCCTCAAGGGGAACACTGGCAGGCAAGGCTGAAGCGTGATCTTGTTTTCAAATAGCGGTAGCAACAAAGCTAAATTACTTGAAACATACATGGGTTACTAGAAAAAAGAATTGTTGTCTGTAGCTAAACAGGAGCCATAGAATCCGATTCTGTAGTTAATTTTTTAGTATTTTGTTGTGAAATGTTTTTTTTTTAATTTCTGTAAATCCTTTTTCACAAATCATGAGAAAGTTATGTGGCAAAACAAGATCCTTTTCTGCAATTTGTGAAAAAGGATTTTCTTTTAACATAAATGCAGCAAAGGAATCTCAAAAAAGGTTCATTTGTTGCAATTTGCAGCAAAGGATTTCCCTGGTAGTCTAGTGGTCCCTCCCCCACCCCAATGTCTGATTGTGTTCCTGTATAAAATCAAAATGTATTCCCTGGCAGTCTAGTGATCCCTCCTCCTTTCCCGATGTCTGATCACCCTTCCTGTGAAAAAAAAACAATTCCTGATAGTCTAGTGGTCCTTCCCCCTTCCCTGAGGTGCAATCACCCTCCCTGTATAATAAAAAATATCCCTGGTAGTCTAGTAGTCCCTCCCCCCTTCCCGATGTCTGATCGCAATCCCCATATCAAAAAAATGTCATGGTAATCTAGTGGTCCCTCCCCATTCTCAGTCCTGTCCCATTAAAACCCATTCCCATTCATGGTGGTCTAGTGGACACCCTGACCCACCACACTGTCTGGTAATCACCCAACCCCCCACTCCCCCCCATATCCTGACTCTAGGTTAGTGATCAGCATAGCCCTCCTCTCACCTCCATGTCAGGCTGACAACTGAGCTATGAATGAGTGGGTGCTAGACAGTTCATGCTCATTCATAGCTCAGTCAGCAGTGAGCCATGGAGGTAAGAGGAGGGCTGTGCTGGTCATCAAGAGTGACTTGGAATGGGGATGAGCGGAGTGGTGGGTGATTATGTGACAGGGTGGGGGGTGCACTTAACCAGCACAGATGGGAGTGAGTTTTCACAGACAGGGTTTGAGAACAGGGAGGGGTCACTAAACTGCCAGAAATTTAATTTTTTTGTATGGGGACGACAATGGGACATTGGGTGAGGGGGAAGAGACCACTAGACTACCAGGGTAATATTTTTTATATACGGCTTAACAGGACAGAGATCACCTTGGGGTGGGTGAGGGACTGATACACTACCAGGGAATTGTTTTGATTAAACAGGGACAGTGATCAGACATTGGTGCAGGGGTAAGGGAACACTAGACTATCAGGGAAATGTTTTTTATATGGGGATGATGATCACACATCGGGGTAGGGACCACTAGACTACTAGTACATTTTTTTTTATATGCAGATTGCCATCAGTGAATAGAGGAGGGGGGTGGGATCAGTATAATAATAGGGAAATATTATATTATATTATACAGGGACAGCGATTGGACATTGGGGAGGGGGAAGGCCCATTAGACTACCATGGAATACATTTTACCATTGAGTACAATGGTATTAGCATGAAATAAGATCCTGTTTTGTGAAAAAGGATCCTTTATCATGCTTTACCATTGCCAACAATGGGATTAGCAAGATTTAGAATCCTGTTTCACAAAAAGAGATCCTTTATCATGGTTTCCCATTGAGTACAATGGGATTAGCACAATCTAGAATCCTGTTTTGCAAAAAAGGATCCTTTATTATGCTTTCCCATTGGCTACAATGGGATTAGCATGATTTAGAATCCTGTTTCGCAAAAAAGGATCCACTGTTGTGCTCTACCATTGATTATATTGGTACTACCTGTTTCTTTGTCACTCCACAGTTTCTAAACAGTTTCTGGTTTTGGTCTGAAATGTTCATGGTAAATAGAGCGTTCCCCATAGATGTGCCTTTTGGTGCTCCCACAGTCAAATAAGGCTACAATTATACTATCTTAAAAACTAAGGAAATTAGTTGCAAAAAGCTTTGTTAAAATATCAGTAAGCATTTCACCAATGAAAGTTAGGAAATGTGCCATTATGGTTTCCAACCCTAACACGTCACCCCCACCCTGCATGCAGCAACAGGCATGGGGGGGTGCCTTGGGGTTGTCAAATCTAAGGCTCACCGCATTCTCCTATACTATACCTATCTCAGCTAATTCACTTATGGAATGGGGTGAGCATTAGGGTTGATAACCTCAAGGCACACCCCCCCATGCTTGTTGCTGTCTGCAGGGTGGGGGTGGGGTATTAGGGTTGGAAACCCTAACACCACATTTCCGAACTTTTGTCGGTGGAACCCTAACTGATGTATTAACAAAGTTTTTTGCAACTAATCTATATTAAAACTGTATACTTTTGTCACATATATTATATTTGGATACTTATATTTTGATTTATGTTAATTTTTATGGGGATTTGCTCATGTTATATTTGATTTTTGACATTACTAATTTAGCGAGGAAAATTTATTCTCTTGAACATATCTAAAAAACAACTTAGAAAGTTAAAAAGGAAATATTTCAAGATTCTGATTCTCAAGAATCATTCTCAAGAAAACCTACTGATAATTTAAGCAAAAATCCAAGATAGGGTACGGGCTATGGTGGGATTTACCAATGGCTGGTGTGGTTCAGCCACAAGACCATAGGCCAAGTGACTAAACCACACCAGAAGTGTGTAAATTGCACCACAGCCCACATTCTGGAGTAGATTATTGTGATTATACAATTTGTAGTAGGTAAACGTTTAAAATAAATATTTAAAAAGCTTTATTTTGTTTTGTTTTTTTTAATTTTTTGTAGTTTAATATCCCTCCTTGGGAGCAGCAGCTGTTTCAGTGGGCATGGCATTTACTTGAGCGGGTGTGGAGCAGAAGTAGTGATTTACATTTACTTTTCTTTTGTACAGTGGCTGACTAGAACCTTTTGTAGTTGTTATGCTAGGATTTACCATTGCACAATGATGCCAATTACCCAAGTAAAGTGCTACATTCTCAGACACCATTGCATAATTAATAACTGAAATTTATAAATACAAATGTTTACTGTATTTTTTATTTAATTATTTATTTTTTATAGATTTTGGTAATTATCCATCTCCTTAATGGACTTTGCATTTTACTGCAGACTTTTACAAGTTGATCCCACAGGAAAAGCGATTTATTATTTTGGAGAGCATTATCTGTGGAAAATTTTGTGAGACCTGTTTCTTTTATAAATGTATCAGTGATGGGCGGGGCAAGGAGAAAACAAAAGGGTAAAGCAATGCAGAGAAACAAACTTTAGATCATTTAAAAACTCTACCCAACCAGATTTTAATGCAAATGCTGCAAGTGTCTCATTACCTTTTATTTCAGAAAATGATAACCAATCAGATTTTATTAAATTAAAGGGTAATGCTCAGCAATATACAAATAAAAACACATGACTCATAGGTCCCAATTAGCAAAACACACCAGCGGTACATTTTTACATGTCTTACACTGTTCAAACTGTGAACTTTATCTAGCTGATCTTGCAAAGCTCCACCCACCATTATTGTCCCAAAGACTCTCAGGGCCAGCCCTCTGATGATGTGTCTGATGGGCTAAGCCATGGGGGACTCCTATCTAACACTATAGTATTGTATTGTTAGTAACATTTATTTTAGTAACAACCACAGGGCCACCTTGAAAACAGGGCTTTACGGCCCTATGGTGAAATTTGCTTGTCAAATGTAATGCCTGTATAAATAAAGATGTTTTACTACTACTACTAGTCACTCAAAACTAGTAACAGATAAGAAGCACAGGTTCATGCTTCTAATGCTGATACTGATTGACCAAGGCAAGCGCTTACCTTGATCAATCAGTAGCAGCATTAGAAGCCTGAACTTACATTTCATAGCTGTTACTATTTCTGAGCAAATACTGTATAGTAGCAGATAGGAGTCCCACAAGGCTTAGCCCATCATTCGTGTCAGCAGAGGGCTGGCCATGGACTTTAGGACAATAATCACAGGTGGGGGGTGTCACAGGATTAAACAGATAAAGCTCATGATTTGAAGAGTGCAAAGTATTTAAAAAATGTACTCTTAGTGCATTTTGCTAATCGGGACCTATAGGTTCCATGTTTTTACTTCTACATTGCAGAGAGTTTCCCCTTAATTAGGATACTGGAAAATTCAGCAGTCATGGCTTCTAATAGTGATAATAAAAATTCTAATGAAATACAAATAATACCTCCTTTAAGCATGGGCCCAAATAAGGATAGTTTCCCTGAGGACATCAAACTTAGAGCTGAAGAAAATTAGTCACATAGGCACCATTCACAAATATTGATCGTGTGATGCTAACCTCGGCAGACCATTTACTAGTAAATCGTGTTTCTCAAAATGAGGAAGTAATTAAAATTGACCTAGCTAATGAACAATTGGTCTTTTCAAAACTGGACAACACAAATCAGTGTTTCAGAAATAAGTATCTGGAAGGCTTTGAAAAGTGTTTGACCCCATTTATGAAAAAGATTGAACCAGAAGAATTTAAAAATAGGGTGAACATTCCTTTGTTGTGGCCAAAGAAAGGAATAGTAAAAACTTCATCACCCAGAAGAAATGATAATCACATATTTGATGGTCATGGTTCACAGCATTTGGGCAGGAAAATAAACAAGAAATTAACCATCTTAAATACTTACTGGCAAGAACAAATCTGCTTTTAGAAAAAAAGCTCCTTGAAGTACTTACTGAAAATGTTGATCAAGGAAAGCATTTTTAGCATAATGCCTTGGTGTATAATTCCTTTTTCCAGGCCAATTTACCATTAAGCCTTATCTTAGCCAATTCAGTTCATTTACAAAAAAATCACTCAAAGAATAAGCATGTGAAACAAACTTCAAATTAAATTGGAGCTAAGAAGATTTTGGAAATTGAGGTATTGATTCAAAATCTGGATAAAAAAGAACTGAACCAAGTCTCTTTGGCAAACAAATCAACTAAGAAATTAAATGTGGGTAAGAAGAAAAATGAAAATAAAACAAACATTATTGAGGTGAATAACCAGAATAAAGTATGAGAAGACAAAACTGAGTGTTTACCTGCTGCAAAAACCCAGGAAACCCAATAAGAAAAAAAAAGTATCCAACAGAAATAACTAAAAAACTTAAACCAAAATGAAAGGTAAAATACAAAAAAACATAACTGCTACATACAATTTTCTCCTATTTCTTATTTCTACTTTATATATTCCATCTTCTCAAGCTCCCCAACTTAAAACAAGCATTTGTCAATGCCGAATGTTGTCTTGCTGGCATTGGCATTAGTAGTGCAGAAGTTAGAGAGATGCATAATAGGAATGACAGTGAAGTATGGAACTGATGCCAACCCCACCCCGACCTTGCAGAGACTGACAGGCACTGGGATGTGCCTATGGATTGTCAGCCATAGCGCTCACGCCATTTCACCTCACCCCACCCTGCAGACACCGACAAGTGTTGTGGTGTGCCTTGGGGTCTTTGGGCCTTACTGTGCAGGACCAGTGGGTGACACCAGGGCTGTAGGTCCACAGGATATGGCAGCCCATGCCAGTCCACCAGAGGCTGCCATTCCCCCTTCAAAAGAAGCCAGAAATGTGCCATAATATCAGACCAGTACCAGTGACACCCCCAACCCATACCTCTTCACCCAGGACTGGGGGCCAGTGGAGAACGGGCTGTACTCGCCCCGGTATGAACTGGACAACCAGTCAGAGAGGGGCACATAGGTGGTACAACAGCCCAAAAGTAGATGCCCTCTGTGCCAGCTGCAGTTGCTTCCCTGGCAATGTGCAGGATCATGCAGTTGTCTGTCTCCTTGCCTGCCCCCAGCCAGCCACAGAGATGGGTCCTGTGACCATGATCTGGGCATAGAGTAAGCATTCAGCAATGGCTCTGGATGCTGTGGGGTTCCCCAAAGGTGCACATCCTGTGCGTGGGGGGCCTCTGCAGCTGTCCACCCCCTTTGCAAGAGTGGAGCAGCTGCAAGCATTGTGTGGAGCATGCCCTTATTTCAAAGCATATTACATACAGAATAATGCATGGGGTGGCATGTGCAATGAGAATTTTACACACACCTGAGGTGTGGGATGCTACATAAACCCCAAGGGCAAAGCTCGAGGGGTTTAGTAAAGCATCCCACACTGATTATTGCGAATGCGTTGTTACGAGCGTGTGTTGCGCAGTTGCTATGCACCTCGTAAAACAGTCATTTTATGGAGCATTGTCACCAAATTGTCAACACAGGCATTTTAGGACCTCTGTTCATGAACAGTATCACTGTCATTTTTGTAATGTGTCCCGAAACACTGATTTCGCACCATGACCGCACTATTCTGCGCCGGAAGTGCGAAAACACATTTCAGCCAGGATGTGAAAAATGACAGCTGCACAGTTCACAAGAAGGTGTGGAAAAATGCCAATGTTGAGAACCTGGCATGAAAATATTACAAATTCACTAACTTACAAGTGTGCGTTGCGCAGTTGCTACGCACGCTCGTAAAACAGTCATGTTTTGGAATTTTCCCACCAAATTTGCAAAACAGGGTTTTTGAGAGCCCCCCTCATGAACAGTGGCACTGTCATCTCCTTACGCTATTCTGAAAGTTGATTCCATGCAGTGACTGCAAAATCACCTTTCTGGACTGAATAATGCCATAACAGTGCAAGAATTCACGAGAAGGGGTCCCAGAAATCACATGTTGAAAATTTGGGGCCAAAATTCGCAAAAATGCCTGAGATATGTACTAAAGTTGAAAAAACCCTATCTATCCCATTATACAGCTTACCGGCATTTCCTCAGTTCGCGGTCGGTTTTAAAGAGTGCAGACGTGTTCCCGGTCCACCGATGATCGTCGCAGCAAGCTCTGGAGATAAGTATGGGGTATGGGGGGGTTATGGGGAGGCAGGGTGCACAGTGGGTGGGTTCAGGTGGGGGCAGGGGGGCATGGAGACTACGAGGGACTGTTTTACTTTTACAGGTAGTAAAAGGAAAAGAAAACATTGCAGGACAGTTTTTCTTTCCAGGGGATTTGGCACGCTGGGGTGGGCTACCAGCGTGCCACCTAACTGTTTTGGGGGAGGTCTGTAGCCGACTGGGGATTGGGCACCCTCATCAGCAAACAACATGGGGGGGCCGTATTTATGCTGACAGGGATTGGGCACCCCCCTCGGCATTAAACAATTGGGGGTGTTATTTCTGCTGATGGGAGTGGGTTCCCCTGTTGGCACACAAGGAAAGAGGCGGGGTAACAGTCGGGGGGATTGGGCACTTGGCATTACCCTGAATTGGTGGGGCGCTTTTATGCCCGGCGTGGGTGGGCTCCCCCACTGGCACATTGACAGGGGGCAGGGGCAGCCGATAGGGGGATTGGGCACCCCTGAAGTCGGCAGTTCTATGGCCATGTCCCGCCATGCACATAATGGTGGTGAGCATAGCAAGAAAAGGACCGCTGCGTCTGACGAGCTTTGCTCGGATTGCAGCGGACCTTTCCTTAGATGTGCTCGCCACATTAGTATGCATGGTGTGGCGCCTGCATGCAGGCTGATTGGGGAATGAGGGACGCACCTACTGATGCATGCCCTGCATTCACCCAACAGCGACCACACCTCCAAATCTGCACTACTGCAAGATGTTGACTTGCGCACAGGCACGGCAAGCCAACATAAAAACTGTCATGCCTTTCCCCCTGTTCTCCTAGCTCCTACCTCTATTCTTGCCATGACTCCTGCACCTCCTCTAGTACTCTGGTCCCATTTTCCTCACCTCCCCTCTGCCACTTTATCCTCAGTATCAGGTTACCTTGCTTTCCTTCGCCTCCTAATCTCCTACTCATCTTACTCCCCTTCCCACAAAAAATGTCCAAATACATGGTCCGACACAAATGTCCCAAATTCCACTTCTTCATTTTTGCCCTCCTCTTACTCGCATCAGGTAATATTCATTCTAACCCTGGCCCTACTGCTCCCACCTCTGCCTGTAGCACTTCTACCTCTAATGTGCCAAATTCTCATATGCCTTCAGCCCTCCCAAAAGGCCGGAAAATCCTCCACTTAAACATCTGTCGTTTCATTACAAAAATGTACCTTTTGCAACCAATGGTTATCTCCCTCACACCTGATATTTTAATTATAACTAAAACTTGGCTAAATGACAAAATACCCGACCACTCCGTCCCCATCCCAGGCTACTCCATAATCAGGCAGGACAGGGCTGACAGAGAAGGCAGAGTAGCCATGCATGTCCTGTCCTCAGTTCAATCACAATCATTCTCTCATCCTCCTTGCACTCCACCTATGAAGTCCTTGTTATAAACATTGCCCTGCCTTTCTCCATCCCTATCTTCATAGTTGGAATCTGCTGTCACCCTGGAATCAAGCCTTCCATTACAACGAAACACACTGCCTCTATAACCTCCCTCTCACATACTGCAGAATTATACATACTGGGAGATGTTAACTTAAACTGGTTGTCTCCCACTACTTCCAAGACACTCAACAACATTATTGCCCTCAATCTCTCCCAACTCATCCTCGAACCCATTCGCCTAAATCATAAAACCCTAAACCACTTCCTGATAGACCAGGCTCTCATTTCCCACCCCCACAGAGTCATTAAATCAGGCATCCTTCTGGATGCCTTCAGTGATCATCACCCAGTCTTCCTAGTCAGAAAGGTCCATAGACCCAAACCACCACATAAAATCATGCAGCTCTGGTCCTTCAACTCCCAAGACCTTAACCCCCCTCTCCATGATCTTGCCATCTCTGATTGTACCCCTATAGCCTCCACCCCTTCCATTGACCAAGCCCTTGCCTACTTCAAAAAAAAAATTCCTAGTTACTTGGAACTCATTTGCCCCACTCAAATGCACTAGAGTACGAGGCAACCATCATCCCTGGTTCACCCGTATATTACTGACCTATCTCAAGGAGAGAAACAAAGCATAAAGAAAACATAAGGCCACTCAGCTTCTAACAGATTATGCAATGTACCACATGCTAAGAAATGCCTGCACTAAAGCCACCAGACTAGCCAAGTCTGAATATTTTAAATCAGCTTTCCTTAATTTTTTTCATATTTAGTAAGCTTTATTAAGTTTACCAAACAACAAACAGTCCATATTCATATTACATAACATGGTACAATACACCACATTATTACTTTAAACTTCGTAGCTGATCAGGGCCTAGTAGTATATGAAAACATTCTATCATAATAAAGGTGAAAAGGGAAGTAAAAAAGGGAAATCAGTAAACAATAGATATATAAACCACCCCTTCCCTCCTCCCAGCACCTCCCCTTCCCCCCACCCTCCTGTCCCTTTCCATCGGGAGAAAGGTAATAAGGAAGAGAAGGAGAAAGAAAAAAGGGAGCATAACTTAGAGGAGAGAAGCTGGATCAACAAGAAATAGCCATATATTATCGGTTTTATCCAGATATTTTAGGGTAAATTCCCAGAGCCAATGCAGGGCATATTAATTACATAATAGGGTGTGTAGAGGGGCCCAGGTCTTCTGATATTTTTTACTATTTCCAGAGTAGTTTGCTATAGTGTATTCTGCTTGCAGAGCAAAAAGAATTTCCTGAAGCCACTCTACATGTGTGGGAGTCTGTTGATCCAGCCAGTGACGCAATATCACTTTCTTAGCACATAAGGAGATTAGCATCATATGTTTCCTTTGGTTACCAACAAGGATATCACTTGAATCTCCCAAAATACAAATTCCTGGCTGAAAGGCATTTTGCAGACCTAATAGTAGGTTAAATCTAGCCCTAATACTCTCCCAGAGGGGGAAAGCTTTGTCACATTCCCATAAAATGTGGAGTAGTGTGCCCCGCTGTTTCCCACACCTGGTACACAGATCTGCCTGGAGCTTACCCATTTTAAAAAGTTTTACAGAAGTGTAGTATAGATCCTGTACTATCTGAAATTGTAGCAATCTATAACGGTCCCATCTAACATCCTTATATAACCTTTTCCAGATCTGTGACCACTGGCAGGGATCCTCGGTGGTTGGAGGGAGAGAGCTGTCCCATACATATTGAGGAATACCGTCCAGGTCTGTAACTTTTTTCTGCAGCTCTTTATAATAGTATGAAATTGAATGAGAACTCGGCCTTGTATGCAACGTACTAAGTATGGGCCCAGACAGGTGGTGGTCCCATAGTCCACTACCGAAATGCCTTAAAAGGACCTGGGAAATCTGAAGATACTTAAAACAAAAGGATACAGGTACATTATACTTAGCCATTATCTCTGGAAAGGTTAATAATCTAGTTTTCTGTTAAGTCTATAACCTTTTTCCCTGCTCCCTCCGTCCAAAACCTTTGAGTAATAATCTTCCCCCCTATTTTAAAATTAGGATTACCCACAATATACTGGGAAATGTCTTTCTCCATGGTTTCTCCTATGGTATGATTCAACTGTTTATGGATATGAAGGGTTTTCATAATGGGAGTATTTTTGAGCTGTTTTGATACCTTATTAAGCGAAAGGTATGGTAATGCCCTTATGTCCAATCCGGCTGAGATACAGAGCGATTCTTCTATCTGCAGCCACAAAAGGACATAGATTTCCGATCTGGGAGGCGAAAGAGAAGTCAGTCATTGTGAGATAACTAAACAATTAGCAGCAAGATAGTAAAGATAAGTATTAGGGATTTGTAATCCCCCTAATTCTTCTGGTCTCTGTAGCTTGGATATTAATCTACATGGAGGTTTATGCTTCCAGATGAAGTTGGAAATGATACCATGAACATAAGTAAACCACTTCTTAGGTAAATATTGGTGGCATAGTTGAAGGGGGTATAACAGCCGGGGCAAGATATTCATTTTAATAATGTTAATTCGCCCCCAGAGAGAGATAGGGAGCATTGCCCATCGGTGTAGGTCAATTTTAATACGAGTTATTAATTGATCTAAATTATATTGCTTCATTTTGAAAGAAGAAAGGGATAAATAGATACCCAGGTATTTCAACTTATCTTTAACCCAGGTAAGCCCAAGATGTTGGATATCAGCCTTTAGGGTCCAGATATTTAGAGGCATAACCTCAGTCTTAGACAAGTTTAATTTATAGAGCTTTCCTTAATAATATCAACACCCCCTCCAAATTCTGGAAAGTGGTCCATGCCCTCTTCACCCCCCATAACCACCATCACCAGTGCTTAAAATAAATTACGCATTAATGTCTGGCCCGTGCTTAGTGGCCAAGGAGTTTAACTCCTACTATACTTCATGTGCCTCAGCCCTCCTAAAGTCCTTCCCCTCTAACCTCTCCTCTCCTTCTCCCCCCCCCTCCTCTTGCACTCAACTCCCCCATGCCCACCCTTCCTTTTCCTTCTCTGCAGTCTCCCCTGATGAAACACTTACCACCCTTCTGTCTCTCAATCCTGCTAAAGGCTCATCACCAGACGACCTTGACCCTAAACTCCTATATTTTTCAGCACTAGCTATCTATTGCCTATCCTCTCTCCTTAATTCTAAACCTCTCCTTTTTGTCCTCTTCAGTCCCTTCATCCTAGAAACATGCAGTAGTCCTCCTTCTCCCAAAAAGTGGTGACCCCTCCTCCCCTGGCAACTATTGCCCAATCTCTCTCCTCCCCACCATTGCCAAGCTCCAAGAGCACCTGGTGCTTTCTCAACTTACCTCCTTTCTCTCTGACTCCTCTTTTTTGGACCATGTTCCAATCTGATTTTCAGAAGAACTACTCCACCACCACTTCTCTCCTCAGGCTCACTAACTTCATCCTTACCGGGATGGATAATGGCCTCATCACCCCTGTCATCTTCGTCGACCTCAACAAGGCTTTTGACACAGTTTCCCATGCCCTGCTTCTTGACTCCCCTAAGGCAGCTGGACTGTCTACACCCACCTATAACCGGTTTAGAGCCCATCTCACAGACTGAACACAATCAGCCAAGATCCAGGATGCAATCTCTCCTCTCCTCCCCTCCCTATCACCACAGGATTTTCACAGAGCTCTGTGCTTGGTCCCATTCTCTTCTCCATCTTCCTCAATGACTTGCCCTCAGTCTGCTCCCCCCTCATCTATCCACAAGTACACTGATGACACTGTCTTGTTTACCTCTGGCAAATGCCCTGCCGATGTAGCAATCACCCTGTAGCATGACTTCCATCAGGTTCAGCTCTGGATTGCCTCACATCAGTTATTCCTGAATGCCAAGAAGACTGTCTCCATGACCTTTGGCACTAGACAGAAACTCTCTAGGCTACATCCCCTACCCTCTTTCCATACCCTGGATGGGACAATCCTTGAGGACACCTTCTCATTCAGATACCTTTGGGTTTGGCTGGACGAGCACCTCAACTTCTCTGGCCACAATGACACCATCCTGAAAAAATTGCACCCCAAGCTTGATGCCTTATACTGGAACCATAGTTGCATCCCTCCTACGGCACAACATAAACTTGTCCAGAAGATGATACTCCCTATTTTCGACTACTGTGCTGTAGTCTATGGTGCTGCTGCCAAACCCTCCCTGACCAGATTGGACACTCTCTTTAAATCCTTCTGTCACTTCGCTCTCGATGCTCCATCCCAAACTCATCATTGTGACCTCTTCCATGCCCTGTCCTTTCCCCCGCTTGCAAATAGGTGCCACTCTCATTGTGCTAAACTAACTTCTAAATTTTGGCTTGGTGAACTCCCTCCACCTCTCTACCTCTTACCCTCCTTCCCACTCCCTCAGATCCATGGATATTCATACTTTGATGGTCCCCCATCGATCCACACTCGTCAGACAGTCTGGTTTCGCCTATCACTTCCCGAAACTCTGGAACTCTCTCCCCTCCCAAATACGGCACTCCTACTTCCTTGCCTCTGCCTTGCTTAACCACCTCTCCTCTAGCTGCTCCTCTTTTAATCCTCCTTAACTTCTTCCTGTGAGCCTGCTCCCCAGCATGTCACCCTATCCCCCACCCACTAAGCCAAACCCCTTGTCTATACCTCTGTCCTACACCTGTCCCCCCATCTTCTCTTACCAATGTCCTTGCCTGGTTCTGCACCCTTGAGGGGTTCTCAGCATCCTGGAGGGGTTAGTACTAGCATGCCTCTTCCTTCCCTTCTTCCCCTCTTCTACCCATCTTCCCAACCTAGTACTCATCTGTCTTTCATCTGCCTCCCACCCCTCTATATTCTCATCCCAATGCCATCATCTAGTTCTGCACCTGGCAGGGTTCTCAGCATCCTGTATGGGTTAGTTTCTAGACATGTTTTGTCCCTCCCTACCCAACCTCTATCTCCCTGCTCTACTGTCCCTTTATTGTACCCCACTGCACTTGTATAGGCAGCCCCTCTACCTATATGCACTATACTAAAGTAGTCTCCCTTTTGTCCCTGTACTTTTTGTATTGTCAGAGTTGCTACTTCAACTCGCCCTAGACTGTGTTAAATGTCCCACTCAACTGGGCTTTGCATCTGTTTCTACTGGTAATGTTCTGTCTTCCCCTGTCTCACTTGCTTCTCCTTCCCCCAGCTGGCTTCCCCTGTCCCTCTTGCTTTTCCTTCCCCTAGCCCTTTGATTGTATAATCGTACTGTTTACCTGTCCTTAATTTTGTAACGCCAATCCACGAATGTGTTGGTGATATTGCTGGTTTTAATCTCTGTAACTAAACCCTCATGTATGTTAACTGAAATTATATGTATAATCTCTGTTTATAACTACTTGTATCCCCCACCCCCCCAGGTCACACCGGGAGATGAGCAACTTGTTGTTCAGTGTGCCTTCCTGGTGAAACATTTCAATAAATAAATAAAATAAATAATTTACAATAGCAAAGTGCTCCATCTTAACAGTGAGAAGAGAGAAGAGAAGAGAAGAGAAGAGAAGAGAAGAGAAGAGAAGAGAAGAGAAGAGAACAGAACTCAGAATCATGATCTATAACATAATCATGAATATCCTTACATCAGATTTTCAATTGGAAGATATTAGATTATGTTACAGATAAGGAAAAATGCTGAAATAGAGGGAGTGAATGTGTTGTATTAATAAATTCAAGTTATGGGAGAAAATTCTTAATAAAGAAGAAGCTGGGGAAAAATTATGCATAGGTAACAGGAAATATTGCCTTCCTAAAGCAGAAAAGAGGGCAAAAACAAAAACAAGACATTAAGAATGAATAGCTAGCCTTCACCAGAGAAAAGCATAAGCAATCAACCTATATAGACAAAGACCAATACTGGAGGTATGCAAAAGAGAATCACAGTACCTCTATATTCTACTTGAACCTGTGTGACTAATTATTCTGAAACATTTTTTTTTCTAAACTGGTTAAATGTTTTGTGACCTCTTACTGCTCTGGGTCGTTATCAGGATGCTTAAACATGATTGTTGGCTCTCATTGCATGTTCTCTCCAGGAGTTCTTCAAATGACTCTTCAGTCATACACTCCACTTCATCCCCCCCAACCCCTCCTGCTGTTTGCTGCCTGCTAGTTTATGTTGTTCTCTTTTATCAGTGCCACTCCCACTGGTCACATATGCTGCTGGTTTCTGGTGTGCAAGTCATATTGACATGTATCATTTATTAAGGTGTGTACACAAACCCCCAGTCCATACATGTGTGCTTTTCTTTTTATATTCATCTTATTTATTCGCCTGCTGTGGCAACTACCGTCAGGGGCATCAAGCCGCTGGCCCTGCCCACTGGGAAAACACCAGGCTCAATCACATGATGGGGGATCCAGCATGGCCATCGCCGATCCACTGGAGGGTCTCCCCATACCCTATCCAGCCAGACTGGCCTGGACCCCCCCCCCCAGTGCGATTCCACACGAGTCCTCCCGGCGAGGCAGGGTACGGCCATCAGGCTGCATGGTCACACCCAGCCACTTTCCACCTTTTTCTCCCATTGGTAGCATGGACATGCAGTGACGTCTGCGCACATACAGGCTGATGTTCGCCGTGCTCCCCCCAAGTCACACCAGTGCAAGCAGTAGGGGTCGCCGCAGCACAGTGTGGTTTCCCCAGCCCACCTCAGGACTAGGAGAGCTGTCTCCCGATGCTCAATCCTAGTCCTCCCCTGCCGATCCCCAATGACCCGGGCTCATTTCCAAACCCGGGTCGCCGGTGTAGCGTGAGGTGTGGTGTCCAGCGTCTCAACCCTCAGCGCCACTGGGCCGGTCATGTGTGCTTTTCTAACCGCGGCTCACCCTAGCCTGACAAAGCAGACATACGGCCACTGAGTGTCATTCACATCTAGAATAATGATCAAAGATGTTGATCCTCACTTTGGATGTTGATATGGCGGGGGGGGATTTCTTTAGGTGCACCAGAGTAAGTGGTTTTCGATTGAATATGTGGTGATTGTGTCACTTGGATAGGTACACTGGATGTGAGGAGAAGCACACCAAAAGGAATTGCTTTTTGTCAGTTTTATTTTTTTCTCTTTATCTTTACACTTGTTTGTTACAGTCTTGTCACACTACTGTTTTTTAACCTATCCTTCAGGCTCCCACAGTGGGTCTTCAACAACATCACCCATCACCACAATATTTCTCCTCCTCCTGCTCCACTGCCTTTTCTTCCTCCATTTCCTTCCCCTTGACCTGCACTATGTCCTTTGATTCATCAAGTACCTCCTTACTCTCAGACTTGGCCATCTGTTTGAAACCTAGCAAAGCTGGAATAGCCTTCTTATTTATTTCCTGCACTACCAGTATTTTAGGTGTCAGCTTGGGAAATACTGTTTCACCTTCCACTTAAACCACTGCTTTCTTATGTTGGATGGCAGAAATGAAGCTTGCAGTACCTATGACCCAACTTATACTGCTACTGGTGCAGCTGCTGGTACCTGATGCATCTGCAAAAAGGAGACCCATAGCACCTAATACTAAACAAGCATTTGTCAATGTCGAAAGTTTGTTGTGTGCACTGGTGCCATTTGGTTACAAGCCAGTATTGGCAAATTTCAGCACAGGTTCATAACTTCATTGTTTTTTAATATTTTACACCACATTTTCAACATAGCCATCTTATTACGCCACCTCATGAAGAAAGGAAGAGTACAATTTCAACTCCTGTCCGAAAGGTAATTTCACGCAGTGGCTGCAAAATAACCTTTTGGGATGCAAAAACACATTTTGCCCAGGATCTAGAAAATGTCAGCTGTCACATTCATGAGGTGCAGTGAAGAAATGGCCATGAAGAAAATTTAGGGTCAAAATATTGGAAAGTACCAAATGTATGAGCCTGCATTTGCTAATTTAAGTGCATGCTCTTAACTTTGTTGTTTGTTAATATTTTCACACCAAATTTTCAATGTTGCATTCTTATGATCCCACCTCATGAAAAGTGCCACTGTCATTTCATTCACTTGTCCTGTAAGGTGATTTCACAGAGCCACCATGCTATTCTGCGCCACAGATGTGAAAACATGTTTCAGGCAGAATATAAAAAAAGGCAGCTATACTGTTCATAAGGAAGTGTGAAATAATGACAATGCTGAAAATCTGGAGTGAAAATATTAAAAACTGGTGATGTTAGGAGCTTGCATAGAAACTGTGCAATGCATGAACATAATGCAGTCATTTTTGGAATTTTTTCACCAAATTTGCAACATGGGCTTTTTGGGACCCCACCTCATGAACAGTGGCACTATTGTTTCATTAATTGGTCTCAAAAGGTGATTCCCTGTAGTGACCGTGAAATCACCTTTAGGGACTGATTAACAAAATGACAGTGACAATGTTCAGGAGGTGGGGTCCCAAGAATCAAATGTTGAAAATGTTGGCCAAAATTCCTAATAATGGCTGAGATATAAACCTAAGTTGACCCCCCCATTGATTCCTATTATTCGGCTTACCTTGAAATCTTCACTTTACGGATTGGCTTTGAAAAGTGCAGACATGTCCCGGTCCACAGAAGATCACTGCTCCCAACTTCTGGAGGTAAGTAAGGGTAAGGGGGTGCGGGGTGGTTGTGCATGGGAGGTTGGGATGGGGAGGGGATGGGAGACAATGATGGGCCATTTTCTTTTTGCAGGATTAAGCAAAGAAAGACATTGGGGATTTTTTTTTTTACATAGATACATAGACAGTGTCAGCAGATAAGGGCCTATGGCCCACCCAGGCTGCCCATTTGAGCTTGTAAGTTCAGTTTATGTTTTCCTAGAAGTCTGTTGTCCCTTACCCCTGACCTCCAGAATTCCTTTATGTCTATCCCATGCATTCTTAAATCCCGTGATTGTTTCAGCCCCCACCACTTCCTCTGGCTGGGTGTTCCACTTGTCCACCACCCGTTCTGTGAAGAAATTCTTCCTCATGTTTCCTCTGAATCGTCCTCCCTCCAACTTCATCCCATGCCCTCTAGTCCTGGAACATCTTTTTCGCTTAAAAATAGTGTATTCCTGCACCCTGTTCCTCCCTGTAAGATACTTGTATGTCTCTATCATATCCCCTCTCTCCCTTCTCTCCTCCAGGGAGTACATGTTCAGTTCCTTCAACCTGTCCTCATAGGACTTGTGATGCAATCCATGCAACATCTTTGTTGCCCTCCTCTGAACCTTCTCTACCCTTTCTATGTCCTTACGTAGGTATGGTCTCCAGAACTGTACACTGTACTCCAGGTGGGGCCTCACTAGTGTCTTGTATAGCGGAATTATGACCTCCCTTTTCCTGCTGGTGATGACCCTGCCTATGCATCCCAGCATCCTATTTGCTTTACCTGCTGCCTTGTCACACTGTTTTCCTACCTTGAGGTCATCAGAGATGATAACCCCAAGATCCCTTTCCTGCTTGGTGCATGCTATATCCTCACCCCCCAACTGATATATTGTGCCAGGGTTTTTGTGCCCCATATGCATTATCTTGCACTTCTTTGCATTGAATTTCAACTGCCAAACCCCTGACCATTCTTCAAGTTTCTGCAGGTCCCTTCTCATTCTGTCTACACCCTATGGTGTGTCTACTCTGTTACAGAGCTTTGCGTCATCAGCGAACAGTGAAATTCTGCCTTCTAGGTCCTGGCAATGTCACTGATGAAGATGTTGAATAGGACCGGTCCCAGCACTGATCCCTGTGGTACCCCACTGGTCACTCTTCCCTCTGTGGAGTGACAGCCATTTACCACCACCCTCTGTGTCCTGCCACCCAGCCAGTTACCTATCCACCACACTACTGTCCTGCCCACACAAATATTTCCCCAGTTTGTGTAATAGTCTTCTATGTGGCACAGTGTCAAAGGCCTTGCTGAAGTCCAGATAGGCCGTGTCCACTGCCCTCCCCTGATCCACCTCCCTAGTCACCCAGTCAAAAAATTCAACGAGGTTGGTCTGACATGACCTTCCCCTGGTGAAACCATGCAGCCTTGGGTCCTGTAGTCCATTGACAACCAGATGTTCCACCAATCTCTCCTTCAGTAGTGCTTCCATGATCTTCCCCACTACTGAGGTGAGGCTGACTGGTCTGTAGTTCCCTGCTTCCTCTTTGTTCCCACTTTTGTATAAGGGGACTACATCTGCTGTCCTCCAGTCTTTGGGTGCCTCCCCTGTTTCCAGTGATCGGCTAAACAGGATAGCCAGAGGTTCAGCCACCACCTCTCTTAGTTCTTTAAGGACCCTGGGGTGCACCCCATCTGGCCCCATTGCTTTATCAACTCTTATTACTTCCAGTTCCTTCAGGACCCTTTCTCGTGTAAAGGGACTTGTGTCCATTTCTGCACCATTCTCACCCCTTGTACTCCCTTCAGACCCATTACCTCCTCTTCCTCAGTAAAGACTGAGCAGAAATACCTGTTCAATATGTCAGCTTTACTGTTGTCATCCTCCACGTGGCCTCCATCTTCCCCTTCAGTCTCACTATCCCTCCTTTGTCTTTCTTTTTCACTTATGTACCTGTAAAGGTTTTGTCCGCTCGACCACTGATTTTGCAATGTGTTCTTCTGTCCGAGCTTTGGCTTCCCTACTGACCTCCCTCCTCTTTGCGTCTCCTGGTACTTCTCCCTATACCTTTTGCCTGTGTCTTTTGTATTGCCTGAATGCAATCTTTTGGCTTTCTTTCTTTGCTACTCTTTGGAAAACCATAATGGTCTCCTCTTCCTTTTCCTCTTGCTAACCTGCTTAATGCATAATTCTGTTGTTCTTGTAATCCCCATTTTAAATACTGCCCACTGTTCTCAACCCCGATTCCTGTCCCATTCCCTTAATGCCTCTTTCAAGTATCTCCCCATTTTCCCAAAGTCTGCCCCCTAAAATCCAGGATATGTGTTTTGTGTGGTTTGGTTCTGCTCTTCTGTGATTTCAAACCACAATGACTGGTGGTCACTGTTCCCCAGGTGCTCCCCACTGTTACCCCCATTACACTGTCCCTGTTTGTGAGCACAAGGTCCAGTATTGCCTTCTGCCGAGTTGGTTCCATGACCAGTATGCTTGAGGAAGGCACCCTGAAGGGAGTCCAGGATAAATCTGCTCCTAGTTGATGCTGCTGCTGCTGGGATGCTCCAGTCCACGACTGGAATATTGAAGTCTCCAACCAGTACTACCTCACCCTTGTCTGCCATCCTTTGGATGGCTAGCATCAGCTCCCTATCTGTTTCTTCCTTCTGGGCTGGTGGCCTATAGACCACACCTGTGCGGATGGCTGTCCCCATTTTCCTTTCCAGCTTAACCCACAGTATCTCTCTCCCATTTTGTTCCTCCTGGATCTCTGTGGCCCTTATGTCATTTTTCACATACAGTGCCACTCCTCCTCCCTTTCTGCCTGCTCTGTCCCTTCTGACAGGAAACTATGCTGTGCATATTTCTGGACACTGGGAGTGGGCTCCCCAGTGTCCAGGGGGATGGAGAATGGAGGGTGCAAGGAGGGCAGCAGCAGCAGTGGGAGGGAGCAGGAAGGAGTGATTTGGTGGGGGGATCAAACAGAATGGATGGTGCAGGGAGGACAGCAGAAATGGGATGGAGTGGGAGGGAGTGGTTTGCTATGGGGGGCTTGAACAGAATGGAGGGTGCAGGGAGGACAGCAGCAGTGGGAGGGAGCAGAAGGGATTGATTTATTGGGGGGCTCAAACAGGAAGAGAGGGAGTAGGGAGGATAGCAGCCGTGGGAGGGACCGGGAGGGAGGGAGTGATTTTCTGGTAAGGGGGGCCTCGAACAGGAAGGGAGGAAGGGAGCAGAGAGAACAGGAGCAGTGGGAGGGAGTGGGAGGGATTGATTTGCTTTTGAAGACAGGCTCAGCGTGTTCACATGTCAGCTGTTGTCACTGTAAGTGCTACGGCACTGTGAATGCACAACCAGGAAGTAAATGTAATACAGTGCTGTTTACACATTAAAGGACTGAGCCGCACCATTATTGGTTCGGCTTTATCCTTTGAAAACTTTGCCAACTCTGCCCCAAAAACAGAATGTGAGTCATTAGCAGCTTGCCTACTGATTCGCCTGCCACAGACCTGTTCCTTGAACACAGCTCTTCAGTGGACGCACTCCCCCCCACCACACCCCTCTATAGCAACTCTTATGTCAACAAGTTCATCTGCGCTTGTGCTCACAGTGAACTTAAAAAGGCCAACTGCCTGCCTTCCTTTTTAGCTCCCTCACCCTAGGTTTCCAGCTTTGATGTACTGTACTTTACTAGTGCCATCAGTCCACCTATACCTTAATCAGAACTGCACAGACTGATTACACTCAGTATTTTGGCTAAAAACACAGTTGGATTAAAGTATCTCAGTATTGTACAATACTGAAAAAAGAACTCCAAAAACAAGAACACCCACTCTGACACAGCCCTGCTTGATAGAGCCATGTAGATACTGATGGGGTGCAGCTTCATGTGCGTACACACACACACACACACCCCTACACACACACACAAACACATTACTCAGGAACCAAAATGAACAATCTAAAAGCACAAATAAAACCACCAAAAACTGACTCCAAAACAGTAAGAAAAATATTCAGCTGGTGCTAGGCACATGGATGAAGCAGGTTCATCAACCTGGAAAAACTTTCAACTAGTGGAAAATGTTTCAGATCTATGCACTCTGAACTGAAGCATAGATGGAGACCCGTTCCCATCTTTTCACTTACCAAACTAGGATTGAACAGAAGTTAAAGTCAGCATGGTGTTCATTTGTAGTATTCACACCATGTGACCAGCAGCTTCTGCAGTTTTTCCAGGACACATTGGGCTAGATTTTCAAAGGCTGGAGAATGACACAAGGGGCCCGATTCACAAAGGTCAATGCAAGCTGCACCAAATGCAACTTGCACTGACCGCTGGTGTGCCAGGGATCCTGCACCAGATTCACTATCAGGTAGGATCCCAGCGGTAGAGTCCAATGGCTAGTGGCAACCCAGGCACTGCACCAAACAGATGGTGCACCCTAAAGCTTTGCCGCGAGCTGCATGCCAGCCCTACACCAATAGCACCATGGATAGCAGTCCCTGGTTGCTATGCTCCCCCACCCATATCCCCCATCAGTAAAACATATAAAATCCCTGGTGGGCTAGTGGACCCCCCTTCCCAGCCCCAGTCCCTATCAATATAAATTTTAAATTCCCTAGTGGGCTAGCGGAACCCCCTACACAGCCTCAACCCCCCCCAACAATATGGCTCTACAATGCCGAGTCAACAACTAACTCGTTGACTGGCATCACAGCACCAGGCTCCTTGTTGACTGCAAGTTGCAGTTGGCAGGGAGCCATGCACAGCAGGGACTGTTTTTTCTTCATGGGGCTTTGCCCCCAGAACCCCCCATGCAGGAGGCTATGCCCCCCACACTCACCATACTAAAGGGTTCTAACTCCAGGTCAGAGTTAGTTTGGGGAGGGGGTGCAGGTCAGGGGAGAGTGCTGCTGGGTCCAGAGTACATCCCCAACAGCGACTTGGCACTGTTGTCAGCAGTGATGTATATCACTGTAGGGGTGCCACTGCGGGAAGTGCATACCAACAATATGATATTTAATATCACTGGTGGTCTAGTGGACTGCCCCAGCCCTGATGCCCCATTAATATACATCCCAATATCCCTGGTGGTCTAGTGGAGCCCCCACCCTCTACCCCGCAGTGCCCTACCACCCCACTCCCCCATCCCATAACCCAGTCGGCGACTGGAACAGCCCACCACTCACCATCAAAGCCTGCTGCTGACTAACCTCCTACTGAGAGCTTACTGTATATAGTAGGCGCTCAGTGACTGACAGCAGCTGTCAATCACTGAGCGCCTGCTATATACAGTAGGTGCGCAGTGAGAGATTAGTTGGTGGCTCACCACAGTGGTGAGTAGTGAGCTGTGCCAGTCATCCTCTGAGTTACAGCATGGGGGAGTGGGGAGGTAGGGCACTGCAGGGTGGAGGGAGGGGGGGTCCACTAGACCACCAGGGATATTGGGATGTACATTAACAGGGTATTGGAGGTGGGGCAGTCCATTAGATCACCAGGGATATTAAATATCATATCGTTGGGGGATTAGGGCTGGGGAAGGGGATCCGCTAGCCCACCAGGGATTTTACATTTTATATTGATGGGGATCGGACAAACCAAAAAACAAAACTATGTTATTTGGTACTTCAGCTAAGCTGAAAGAAATTGGTAATAGTCTGCAAATTGGGTCAATGGATGGCACTGTCTATGAAAATGTTAACAACATAAAATACTTGGGGGTTGTATTAGATCCAACACTAAATTATGCCTCTCATTTTCAGGCAACTACAGCTAAAATACATTCAAAAATTGCCTTATTATATAGCCTTCATAGTTTTCTTACTGATGATGCACATTTGGGAATTGCAAACCAGTGTTTTCTGCCCATGTTACGCTACATCTCTATTGTGTTGGACAATGCACCCATTAGTACTGTGAGGTGTAAATCTGTGTTGTTACATAAAATAAGCAGATTCACACTTTTAGCACCTAATACTGTTCACCACTGTGACATAATTGAAAGCCTTGGGTGATTACCAGTTAAACAATACCACAAGTTTGTTATGGCCAAATTTATTTTCAGAGTACAGCAAACTGGCATATCCCTTAACTTAAAAAAAAACACTTGTGGTACCTTATATAGAGTTCCACACAAGATCCACAGGGAATCAAATCTTCTTGAGACTCACATTTAAGCGCACATCAAGTGGCCAGCATTCTTTTGCTTTTGCTGCACCAACAGTGTGGAATAATATCCCTGTAGAAATCAAAAGAATAGTAAATCACAATTTGGTTGCAAAGGCACTCAAACTACATCTCAGGGATCTATCAAAGAATCAGAATTCCTATTTATGCACTTGTATGTAATGCAAAAGCTGTTCTTTCATATCGTGTGTATATTTTTCATGACCATGGGTCATAACTATAAAAGGGATTGTATCCCAGGGTGCTTACCCTATACAAATCAAAGTCAAGTCAAAATCAAGGCAAGCAGTTTATGCCATTCCTGGGAGCTTTGTGAATCGGGCCCAAGGTGCCTGCAGCAAATATAAATGATGCAAGTGGCACCTTGCATGAAAAGATTTGGCATCCCCAGTTTTCAAATGTGGTCTGTATCCAAGAGGGTAGCCTCTTCCCCAAAGTATCACTGTGCCTGCTTTGTGACCCAGATCAGGGTATGCCAGGTTACAAGGGGGGCTTGCACCATGGCAATTCTGCAACATTCCCTTTTTTGAGATTTTGCAAGCCTCACCATGGATACAGCAAGGGACTCCACTTAGACCAGCCAGGAGGTGGTCTAGGGGACATGTGCCAGTGCCACACACTGTGGCGAAGGGGGACGGGGTGTGGAACTGGCCTGCTGGGGACAGAAGGGCAAGGGAGGTGGCATGGGGGAGTCGGTGTGACAGCTGGGCATGTAAGGGAGTGAGGTGTCACCCAGTGGGGTGTGTTTGCTGTTGTATCTTTGTTGGTAATGTCAGTCAGTTTGTAATATTCTACTACAAAATACTATTCCTTCGAATGATGCTGCACATACATACATAAACTGATCTAATCCAACACAACCATGGAGAGGCAAGTAATAATTCTGAATAACACAGGATCATATTGAAATGTAACTCAACAGATCTCAAAACTGTTAAGTTATGCAGACCACAACAGTATGATTGTCATAGTCTATATAACTTAAACATTTTAAGGTCTGCTGAGTTATGTTTCAGTATGATCCCATTTTATTTGGACTTATCACTTGCCCCTCCATGAATGTGTTGGATTAGATCAGTTTATGTATGTTCAGTATTATGCATAGGTACACTATTTTGTGATACAATACTACATATTGATTGACATTACCAACAGAAATACAAAAGCAAACGCACCCTGCCAGCTGCCACATCACTCCCTTACATGCCCAGCTGTCACCCCGACTCCCCCTATGTCACCTCCCATGCCCCTTCTGCCCCCGGCTCCTCCTAGCAAGTATTTCACCACCTCCTCCCAACAATCCCAGCCCCTCTTGTGTTGTGCCAGGCAGGGGGGCTGGATTCCCTGCAGCAATTCCCACAGTTGAACCAACTGCTTGGTGCAGCTGTCAGCTTGCAGCAAACTTAGGGATTTTGGTGTCAGATCCCTGATTTTTTTATATCAGGCCCAGGGTCCCTGGCACACCTGGAATCTGCCACAGCTCTGGAGTGACACAACTTGCATCAGTCTAAGTGCTCTTTGAAAATCAAGCCTCTTATGTTTTATCCATATTTGTTCTACCTAGGCTGATTTTGCTTCTTCACTGGCAAAGTTCTGACTTGGCAGCTTTGCAAAGTCATAAAACTTCTCAAAGTAAGACTTTACAGTACATATTGAATTTGTGAAGTTGTCAAACTTCATGAAGTGACTTTACAAACTGAATTTTGATAATGCTGCCCATCCCTAGCACAATGTCTGTGGAGGACCTGCTAGGGGGTCAGGGGAGAACCCAGAATGCAGTACTAAAGGTTATACATTCAAGGATTTGGTGAATTACTAACAGGGTGCCACAGTGATTGGCCTTAGGTTCAGTACTCTTTAATCTGTTTTTTGTGATACTGAAGAATGGATCCAAGGCAAGATATGTCTGTTTGCAGATTGCACTAAGATGTGTGGAAAGGTGGACTGTGATGAGGACATAAGGGAATGAAAAAGGGATTTAGAGGAAGCAGGGTTATGGTTCAAGATTTGTCAACTTAAATTAATGCAAAAAAGTGCAAGGTTATGTACTTGGGGAAATTGGTAACCCAAAAACTGAATATTGGATGGGGGTGGGTAAGGCTTGAGCAGGTATAAGAGGAAATGGACCTGGGAATTATGATAAGTGACAAACTCAGTACCTTGGTCCAGTGCAACAAGGTATATGGGGAGGCTGACAAGATGCCAGTGTGCATAGCCTTAACTTTTTCAAGTAGAAAGAAGGAAGGAAGTAATCTTACCCCTCTACAGATCCTTGTTGAGATTGCACCTGGAGTGCAATTCACAACTCTGGAATCCTCATCTAAAAGTAGACAAGGACTGCCAAGAGACAATCCAGAAGAGGGTGACACAATAATACATGGACAACAGGGGATGACCTATGAGGAATGATTTGTTGTCTTCAATATGTACTTTCCGGAGGCCATGAAGGAGAGGGTGGCATGATGGAAACTCATGAATCTGAGGGAAATAATGGGAGGAATACAACAACAGCTTAGGCATAATGAGGAGTCTGTTACAGAGGGCCATAACTATAAACTGCAAGGAGAAATTTGGGAGAGAGGTGAGGAAGTGCAGCTTTATGGAAAGGGTGATGGAGGAGTGGAACAGTCTACTAGAGGCAGTTGTAGAAATGGGGGGGTGCAGAAGAACTCAGAGTATTGACATTTAATGTTTGCATTCATAAAACTAGCTAAATAAAGTTTTCAGATGAAACACATAATGTGGAAACATGTCCCCAGACACCTGTCAGGTATGTTTGAGTCTTCTTCAAAGGTTGTGAGTTACCTAAGTTAATTTTTTTTCCATTTCAAACACTTACCAGATGAGTTAGTAAATATCCAGATGATTACAAGTTTCAAATGGGGGTGGAATATTCACATAGGATTGGAGGAAAAGGTGCATGGGTAGAAAAAAGAGGAAAGTGAAACCAAGTAAAACTACTGGTTGGGAGTCCAGCAAGGGACCTGCTAATGCTAGAAAGGTGGGGACTTAGTTATGAACCAAGCGGTCTAGATGGACCATGAGGATTCTTCCATAAATAACTTCTTCTGTTTCTGTATTTCTATATAAAGAGTTAAAGAAAACCATTGTTCATATTTACCTGAGGCTTTTACTACAGGTAAGCACTACCTCTTGTTTACTATCAAGTAAAAAATTGCAGTATGTGAGAAGTCAGGTAGTGTAGATGGAATGAAAACTACAGTACGTATGTCATGGGATGCAATCAATCTGGTCAAAGACGTAACTTGCTTATAATAGCATGAGACATTGCACTCAGTACTAGTACCAGTTATGTTTACCATCTGTATATTATACTGGTGTAGTAGCATAGTATGTATAGTTAAGGTTGAGTAAGCTGTTTAATGTTAAACCCCAATTTTGCATCATAATAACTATGGTGGTGTTCAACAAGATAACCCAAAATTTGGCATGCATGGTCTGACTAGTAGGGTCAGAAGACAGTGTTGTGATGGCATCTTGTGAGATTTCTTACATACAGAGTGTCAAATTTTAAGATGTGCAGTATTTTTTTCTATATATAATACACATTGTTTCACTCTCAGGTAAAGCCTAGACAGTACAAAATGTTTATTTTTCTGAAACTTTCAGGCTAGACATGGCCTGTGCCAATGTAGTGCTTTTTGAAGGTTTTGTGAAAAAAATGTCAATCGGCTCCAGAATTATAAGGATTTGATTTTTTTTCTGAGCATGCTTAGTAGGGTTTTTGGAAAACCCGCTGATGCAAATTGAAAATTTTGGGCTTATGAGAGCATTTTCAGTTTGCATCACTTAGCTATCGTGAACTTAAAATGGAGTTCACAAACTTAACTTTTGGGTTTTTCTTTTTTTTGGTTCGTGATGGCCACCATTTTGTTTTTTTGGTTTTTAATTACAAGAAAAGGAGAACATACCTAAAAATGATGTGTGTTTAAAAAAAAAACACCTAAACATAGTCAAACCAGGCCCTGTTTAACTAGATTATGGTGTATTTTTTTTTTTTTGTAATTGCACCTAGAAACACCTTTTTGGTCACTCCAAATGTAACGTTAGCCAGCAATGAGGAAACCTTGTACTCTGTATGAGAACAGTGGGACTTTCTTCATTGCTGCAGCCACAGATGGAAACATGCTGCTGGTTTGAGTGTCAGCAGTGAGACAGCAGTCTCCCTCACACTCCTGTGTGTCTTTCTTGCTATGTCTGTCTCTATCTATCTATCTATCTATCTATCTATCTATCTATCTATCTATATCTTTCTGTCTGTCTATCTGTCTAGCTATCTATTCTATCCATCCATCTGTAATATCTTTCTTTCTGTCTGTCTGTCCACCTGCATGCCTGCCCACCCACCCGCCTGCCCACCTGCCCGCCTGCCTGCCTGCCTGCCTGCCTATCTATCTATCTATCTAAAATCAGGAGAGGAAGAAAAGGAAATAAGGGATCTAAACCTGAGGAGTGTCCAAAAGAAGATCTAAGGGTGATTAATATTTCTCATAATGAACATTCAGAATCACAAAAATGGTTGCTTAGCAGAGGGCTTAATTTTGCCCCAGCAAGCAACTTTAACAAGTTTCAGATTAACATTGACATATTCAAATTTTTCAGAAAAATTTATCTTAAAGAATTTTTTGGTATAAAAAAAGAGAGCAATAATGGGGTTCACCACTGACACTCTAGGAGCGAGGGACTTGAATCAAAGCACTGATAATTGTGTAGAAATGCTAGCAGAACTAAGTGATTCTGCACCAGCCATTCCTAATCAGTTTGCACCCCTACCCCCAAATTTTTTCTTTGGAGCTAATGGTGACAGAAATACTTTAACTGTTGATTATACTGCAATTGAAACAACTAAAATGTTGATTCTAGAGGAATTGTTGTTAGAAAATGAAGCTTTGTAAGAAACAGGTGGAGAAACTGGTATCATGTAAAATTTAGTTGATGCTGAGGATACTATTGCTAGTGCTAGTGAGGGTCAGATTTTTAAAAAAACATCTGTGGCCATCACACCAATTGTTTCACCAATTGCAGGGTTTTTGGTAATCCCCTGGTGCCCTCCTCAGTCATGGCACAACTTTAGCAACTCATGTCTTCTATGTTTCAGGGCCACAAGTACTATGTTACCAGTCTTTGGGGATCTATGAATCAACAGCCCTGAGGTTTTGCCCACATACAGTACATGCCCAGACTGTCCTGCTCATTATTTTCACCCTGTGTCTTAAATTGTTTGAACTGGGGTTGCTGTCTTGCATCCTGCATGTTTTATATCTAGGATTTACAAATCCTGCCCATCAGTGCTAGACATGACAGCCACATTAGGAAATGAGAACTACCAAAAGCGCCCCCCACCCCCACCTTGGGTGCCCAGTCAAGCCAGGGAATCAACTATCATGTTTTTGACTGACAAAGGGGCACATTTAGAGTGTGCTTTATCTTTGAGAACATAGGTGGGAAGACATCCTAAAGGGGTAGTGTAGTGTAGTGAGGAAAGACCAACAGGATCAGTACTTAACAGGTTTGTGGTCAGAGAATTGGAAACCATTATGCTGCCAGATAGGCAGATGTTCCATTAAAGTGAGGCATACCCATGAAGAGTCAGAGCAAAGAACAATAGGTATCATAGGTCATACAGAGCTAAAAGACCAAAGTCCATAATGCTCGCCTGATATTAATTATATCCTACTATATGATTTTGTTTTAAATAAATGTCTAAAAGTCTTTTAAAGGTGTCAACACTTGTGCATGACACTAAGTCCCCAGGTAAACTATTCCAGATCTTACATACTCTTATTGTAAACCAATTACTTCTTTTGGTTGTTTTGCACTGTTCTATTTTTAGCTGTAATGGATGTGCCCTGGTTGAATATATTTTGCTTCTTAATTCCAACCCCAACAAATTACCCAGGTCTTTATCATGCATAGCTTTGAAAACCAGACACAAATCACCCCTTAGTCTATGGTATTCCAAGGTGAATAAACCCAAATGGTCCAGTCTTGCATGGTAGTCAAGATTTCTAACTTCGTGGATATATTTTGTTGCTCTGTGTTGGATTTTTCCATGGATTTTATGGTACCCTTATCCCCTGGTGCCCAAAACTGGGCACAATACTCCAAATGAGGCCTCACCAAGGATGAGTACAAAGGAAGTATAACATCACAACTCCTGCTGGTAATATGTTTATTAATACAATGTAGCACTCTGGCTGCCTTTCTGATCACAGCCTGGCAATGGAGTTTGGGGCTGAGGTCATTAGAAATTCTAATACTCAAATCGCGCTCATTACTAACAGCTTTTAGGGTCAACCCACCCAGGTGATATTTGGAATGTATGTTTTTAGTTCCAAAATGCATCACCACGCATTTGTCCAAGTTGAAGGGCAATTGTTTCAGAATAGCCCACTCATACAACTCATTTAAGGCAAACTGAAGGATGTTACTATCCTTGATGTTAGTAATCGGGTACCCTATATGCGTGTCATCTGCAAATTTTGTTATCCAAATATCTGTATTAGTTTTTAATGAGGCTAGATATAGGTTGAACAAACAAGGCCCCAGAACCGAACCCTGGGGCACTCTACTGGTTACATCATCCCAGTCTGAAAAGGAGCCCTTGATGCACTCTCTTTGAGAGTGTCCTTTTAACCATGATTCCACCCATCTTGTTAAATTCCCTCCTATACCAAGGTTTATCATGTCCTTAATAATGTAACTGTGAGGGACCTTATCGAAGGCCTTGGAAAAATCCAAAAACACAACATCCACTGGTTTGCCCCTATCCAATGCCATGCTCACACCATTATAAAAATTTAACAAATTTGTCTGGCATGATCTAGCCTTGACAAACCCATGCTGGGTAGGATCAGGTTCTATTAGGGTATGCAGATGTTCCTTTATGAGTCCTTCCAATAGTTTTCCCAAAATGGAAGTCAGACTAACGGGTCTACAATTAGACACCTCCTGCCTAGAACCTTTTTTATAAATTGGGACCACAGTTGCCAGCCTCCAGGCATCTATAACTTGCCCTTCCTGGATGGATTTATTAAAGAGAGCAGTTATAGGTCCTGCTAAGGGAAATGCTAATTCTTTAAGGATCCGAGGGTGAAGACCGTCTGGCCCTGGAGACTTAAAAGGGTCCAAATTTTGAAGTAATTTATATACAGTATTAGTAATTATTGTAAAGGACCCATTAGTAATGTGATCATTATGTTTCCTAGTAGATTCAGTTTTTAAATTAAATACTGAAGAAAACTGGTTGTTACACATAATAGCCATACGTGGCGTGTCTACTACTAATTCACCAGTGTTATTTTTTAACAGGCCAATAGTCGAGAGTACCACCCTTTTATTGTTTATATATTTATAAAAGATTTATGATTATCTCCACATTTCTGGCCAGTCTTTCTTCAAAAACCTTTTTAGCCCTTTTTATACTATGTTTAGTTGTTCTTAACTGGGATTTATAAATATCCCAACTCATCTTAGACCCACAGGACTTAGCTCTTTTATAGGCCCTGTTTTTGTGTTTAATATGTTTTTTGACTGATTTATTCATCCATCCATGGTCTTTTCAAATTAGTTTTATCCTTTTTTTTTATAACCGGAATGTATTTATTAGTCCAGAAAGTCAATTTACTAACCAACATTTGCCACATATCCAGAAGTGAGAGATCTAAAAAAGAGTGTTGCCAATTCCAAGATAAACTTTCGGATAACATTCCTGAAAAATCTGCTTTTTTTAAAATTGTAAAGCATAGTATTGCCTGGGTCCTGCCCAAGTTTGCCCTTTAGGATAAAGTGTACAATAGAATGGTCACTGGATCCCAAGGGATGAAGCACTGAACAATTAGAAATTTGATTTAACATATTATGCAATACTAAGTCCAAAATATTATTTCCCCTTGTTCTGGTATTAACTATTTGTTCTAAATTTGATAACACAAATAACTGCAAATATTTTGTTTCGGCTGAAGATGAAGTAACCACATTTTTCCAACAAATACCAGGGAGATTGAAGTCTCCTACCAATAAAGTGTTTTTTGTGAATGATACATTCTCCACAAAGTCAAGTAACTGAATATCATCTTCTAATGAAATTGTTGGAGGTCTATAAACTACCCCCATATTAATACATGGAGCCATTTTGGGAAATATTTTGACCCATACCACCTCAATGTTTGGCCATTGTGTAAGTTCGACATTCTCTACGTTTATAATGCTGGACACATACAATGCCACCCCTCCTCCCTTGATGTTACTTCGATCCTTATGATACAGTGTATAACCTGGAATATGCTTGTCCCATGTATCATTTTCACACCACCATGTTTCTGTGACAGCACAGATATGGATATTTAACTGTGAAGAAAGGGGAATGTGGTGAGAAGTTTTAGAGCATAACCACCATCAATTCAACCGCCTATGCTGAATGTGGCAGCATTTTGCAATAGATAACTCAAAAGTTGGAATATATATCTATGTATATACCAAAACCAGTGTGGGGAACACCATCTATGTAAAAGGAAGAGCCATCAGTAAAAATACAATAAGTGTTTTTTGGCAAACTCTACCAAAGGACTCTCCTTGAAAAGGGAAATTGTTGATCAGGCAACTGTGGATTAGGGAAGGGAGACCGCACAATCATGGTGTGCTTCTGAAAGTAAAGGACTGGCAACATTAAGGGCTGCCATATCTGAAACCTCAATTCCTCAATTCTGCAATTACAAGGCCCACTGAGTGAGCCTGGTATTAGAGACGTTGTCATCTTTCAACCATAGAGAGAGGAGAAGCAAAGTGGACTTATGCAGAGAGAATGTAAATCAACAGATAAGGGCATGTTTAGGACCATCTGCACTTTTTTCACATCTCGGCTCTTGCCCTTTGGGAGATAGTGTATCTCAGAAATGTAACTTCCTGGCCACAAAATTGGGACTTCTTTGTGTTAACCTTAAGTCCGGATGAGGCAACAAGATTTCCCTTAGAAGCTGCAGGTTAATATCCTGCTCCTCAGTATTGAGGAATATGTTGTCCACATACTGGAGGAGGCAGTTGGGACATGAGAATTTCTTCAGAATGGCTGCTATGGCATTGTGGAGAAATGAAGGGGCATTATTGCATCCTTGTGGAAGTATGGTCTGAGTGTATTGAGTATTAATGACTGTGAAAGCAAATTTATAAAGGCATTTATACTGGCACTATAAGTGGGATAGGCTTAAACCTGTTAAACATATCAATAGCTGACAGCCACTGGGAATGCAGGGGCAAATGTGAAAGAAGTTCCAGCATTGAGGCTACCTTAAGGGTTATAGAAGGAATGACAGCATTAAGATGGCAATAATCAATTATCAGCCACCAGGAGCAATCAGGCTTCCAAACTGGCCATATAGGAAAGTTATTTGAGGAGGAACCCAGGTGAATAACACCCTGTTCCAGTAAAGAGTCCACAATATTTTCACATCCAGTTGAGCTTCCACTAGGAAAGGATACTACTCCTGCAGAGGGGGATCCGGTCCCTCCACATGAACCTGGTGCACGATCCAACAGCAATCATGTTTGTGAGTGGCAAAGGCAGTGACATTGTCAATGATAATTGGCATTAACACTTCACACAATGAGTGTTCAAGGAAGACTTCAACTCTGTGCCTCTCTCAGCACCAAGGAGCCTGCTGCCACCAGCCCTCTATAATCAAGCATTCAGGCATCCTTGCAGCCCACTCGGCTACTTACCGCACCTGCAGTTCACCTCCTGCATGCCTAGACACCACTCTGTGCCTCTCTCAGCATCAAGGAGCCTGCTTCCACCATCCCCCTTGAATCAAGCATTCAGGTACGGCCTATACACAGCTCCAGCCTCACTGACTGCTGCTGCGGCTGCCAAATTTTTTGAAAACCAGCACCTTTACCTGGAAAGTTCTCATTGGCTGCTCCTGAGCAGGAGCATTCTGGCTGTCTGCCCAATGGACTGGCTTTTTACTTTCCCGGTACTGGACTCAGCTTTACAGCTTCCCCTCTGCTGATTTCTCACTGTACTTGTACCGACTGTCTTTTTTTTGTATTGTATTTAGCCTGCCACCTCAATTGCTGTGTCTATGTTTATTAATGTACAGAATTTAGCATTAGGATTCAGAGTTTAAGATTTCTACATAGCATACTGAATTGTTGCATTTTAATCCAGTGCAGCTACCATTTTCATTTCTCCCTTTGTTGCTCCCCCCACCACTGTTTTCCAAATCTCAGTTACAGAGCTGGTACCTATCTGACTGCTTCTTGACCTACTATTTGTCCCTCTTTTAGTAAATTGCAGCTCTTTTGTCTCTGTGCTAACCATAGTTGCAGTCCCACCCCTATGCTGGGCTATAAATCCCTGTTCTGTCCTTTTTCCAGTAGGCTATATACTGCACCTGCAGTTCGCCTCCTGTATGACTGAACACCACTCTGTGCCTCTCTCAGCGCCAAGGAGCCTGCTGCCACCAGCCCCCTGGAATCAAGCATTCAGATACGGCCTATACACAGCTCTAGCCTCACTGTCTGCTGCTCCAGCTGCCAAATTTTTTGTCCACCCCTCCCCCTTCCTGGCCATCCTTAAATACACTTAAGCTCCTCCCTCCCCTACCCCATCCTGCCCCATCGGCTCCCAGTACTAGTGCTCTGAGCTTAAAGTTTTCTGTCTCCCCACCCCCTTTGTTGATCTTTCCTCCTGTGCACACACTCTACCTACTCTTTACCATGCGCACCCTCTATACCCTGTTCCCACTTTTACTCACCCTCTCCTTTCTGCCTCCCCTCTTCTACCTCCCTGGTCCATGCCACCTCCCCCCCACAAACCACTTAGTCACTACCTACCACTACTGGGGCACGCTGTACTATGTGCTCTGCCCTCCCCTTGGACCTCCTTTTGCTACTACCTGGATGCTCCTAAATATCCCTGTATTTGGCCTATGGGCCAGTTTGTCTCCACTCTCACACAAAGCATCAAACTGGGAACTTTGCCAGGAACCTTCTATTGGCTCATACAAACAATGGTGACACAAATTCTCATTCATGGAACTACACCTATGCTCCATGAAGCTCCTGCTCCTCCTCCTGCTGATGTCGGGTAATGTCCATCCAAACCCTGGTCCAATCTGCTCCAGTTATGTGAAATCTTCCAGGGCTCTCATTCTCGCAACCCTCAATATTTGCAGTTTACTACCTAAGCTTGATGCTCTCCAAACCTTTGCAAGCCAACATAACCCTGACGTCCTTGCTGTTGTCGAAACCTGGCTGACGCCCAAAGTCCCAGATCTGGCAATCGCCCTACAAGGTTACAACATATTCAGGCTGGATCAAATCTCTAAAAGAGGTGGGGGTTGTGCCATCTATATTAAAGACACTCTCATGGGTCACCCCATTGCAACTCTCCCACCTGACTCTATGGATCAGATTCTACCTATCAAAATCCCCTTAGGGGCCAATAATAAAGCCCTCACAATCATCTCAGTTTATATCCTTCCAAAAGACCAAGGAAATGGCCTCAGTGATGTTCTCAACTATATCAGTACCCAACCTCATGGCGCGGAACTTATCCTGCTAGGTGATTTTAACATAAACTGGATTGCCTCACATGCAGGTGTACATAAGGATGTCATCACAGCAGCCAGTCTTACGCAGATGGTTGCCTTCCCCACAAGGACAAACTAAAAAACAGGCACTAGTACTCTCCTGGACTGGGTCCTTGACAGCCACCCTGCCCGTCTCTCCCACACCACTGTCCTCCTGGATTCACTCAGTGACCACTCCTCTGTCATCTGTGAATGGTCTAATACATTTTCCAGCCCCCCAAAAACTATTACCAGCAGAGTCCTCCACCATGAGCAACTTATCCATCTTAAATACAACTTGAGTCAGCAGGACTGGCTACCCATTTACAAGGTGATGGATGTTAACATGGCTCTTGCCTACTTCATCACCACTTTCAATGTGGCCTGTGACTACTTTGCTCCATTCAAAAAATGCAAGGCCAAGGCTCTCTTTAACCCATGGCTCACTGTGGAGCTCCTTGTTCAGCTCAAATCAAGGGACAACCTTTGGGCACTGGCAAAAGCTACTGGCAGGCAATCCGACATACAAAAACAAGCATGCCTGAAACAGCTGCACAAAATCTATCCAGCTAATGAAAAGTACATATTACAGGGATGGTCTCACCAGTACCTGGGGAAATGGGAGAGGTTTCTGGGACAATATTAAAGAAGTAACAGGGAAGCAACCAAAAATCTCCCTGTCTATGCTAAACGTTGATGGGACCACTACTCTAGACCCTACGGTCATTGCCAATACCTTCAATGCTGCCTTCACCAACATCAGTTCCATTCTTCCTCCTGACCTTTTTGCAGTAAATGACTCTCCCTCAATCATAAACCCCACCATCCCATCTAAACACCCTCTTTTCTACTTCAACAATGTCAGACTGAATGAAGCCCACAATTACATTACCAAAGCAATCTCCAAGTCCAGAACTAGTGGTGACTCCTTGGACCTTAAATTGCTGTCTCTCACCCTTGAAGAGGTACTACGTCCATTAACCAGTATTCTTGACCTCTCCCTTAGCCGCAGTCAGTTCCCTGACAAATGGAAATCTGCCACTGTTACTTCAGTCCATAAAATCTCCATATTGCCCCCACTCTCTAAGGCCCTCGAGCGTACAGTTGCAGACCAGCTCACTGACTACCTGGACAAATATAATATTCTATGCGCACAGCAACACGGTTTCAGAAAACGTCACAGAACCACCTCTGCCCTCCTGGAGTTCACTGGAGCATTGCACAGCACTCTGGACAGTGGCCACCTAACTGGGGCAGTATTTATCGACTTGACCAAGGCATTTGGTACTGTCCACCATTGGCTGCAAATAGACCAGCTGCTGAATGCTGGGCTCTCTAATGACTCTACAGTGTTGTTTAAAAGCTACCTTGAAAATCATTTGCAAAGAGTAAAAATTGCTGCCGTACTCTCTGATACTCGACCAGTTCGCTCTGGCGTCCCCCAGGGATCCATACTGGGTCCACTTCTTTTTAGCCTTTTTCTAAATTCCCTTCCACAGTCCTGCTTGGAACAAATCATCCTGTACACTGACGATGCAGTTGTTCTCTCTTCACACAAAGACCCTACACCACTACAACTCAATCTACAACATGGTTTCACCTCTGTTGAGAATTGATGTACTAATCATAAACTTGTCCTTAATCACAAAAAGCAAAGTCTATGCTTTTTAGCAGCTCTCACAACCAGCACAGGCCACGCCCCCTGACTATCTTCACCAGCCAGGGGAATACCCTTGAACAGGTCCAATCTTTCAAATAGCTAGGGATCCTGCTTGACTTCAACCTATCCTACATCCTATCCACATTGATAGAGTAGCAAATGCTGCTAATACGCAACTAGGCTTATTGTTCAAGCACAGGCAACATCTCACCCCAGAAGCCTTGAAGATTGCTGTCCAGAGTTCTGTGATCTCCTTCATTGATTACAGCTTAGTCGTTTATGGCTCAGCCATGGCAACTACCCTCAAACGCATATCAACAACCCTCAACAAGGCCTGTTGGCTTATCAATGGAGCCCATCTCACTCATACCTGTGATCTTTATGCTCAATCTTTATGGCTCCAACTCTCCAACTGTATTAAGTATCTGACCTGCACCATGGCAAAAAGAATTATCCTGGGCCTCGCCCCTCCTGGTGTCCAAGCTCTACTGTGCTCTAGCACTAATCCACAAAGCTCCAGGAGATCCAAATCACAGCTCTTGCAAGTTTCCTGCTGTTGCACTACCCATTGTCAATGATCTTTTACCCATAGGGCTCCCTTGTGGCTGAATGGACTCAGCACCACCATCTCCGCTGCTCCCAAACTTGGCATGTTTAAAACCAGGCTCTGACTCCATCTTACTGACTCCAGCTACGGTGATTGCCTCACCTAATCAGAAATACTTACCACCACCAACAGCCTTGCCTTGCCACTGCTCTCTTAGCACTTATCTCATATTTTACCTCTGCTCCCATGACCCCTTCCCCCCTTCCCTCCTCTCCCTCCTCTCTCCAGCACTTGTTCTGGTGATGTCTGACAATGCCTCCAGCTGCTACTACTCCCATCTTGCCATCCCGTTCCTCCTCCATTGTTCTTTACCCCTCTCCTAGTTGATGCTGCTCTGGGCCATTCTATGTACTGAGCTCTCTAATGTGTTGCCTCCTCCATTAAGTAATAACTGTATAATGTACTGTTTATATGCAATGTTGTTATTTCTGTTGTATCCCCTGTATTGTACTTCAACTGACGTGGAACCTTTGTAAAAGAGCCTTGACTCAAAGGAATTTGTAATCCTAGAACCAAATAAATAAAAAAATTAAAAATAAAACATCCCACCAGGTTTTGGAAGCAATAGGGGTTAACCCGGCTGGGACTAACTGTAAATCACGCTGACCTCCCACAGTCCAAATATATAGGTTAGAGAGATCCATGACTGCATTCATATGTTTCAAATCATCAATGCCTAATATTCCTATTGAGGTAAACAGGCCCACTAAAAATATTCATTCAACAGAGATGTTCACCAAGTAGAAGAGTACCTGTGAGGTAGTCTTACATATTGGGACCTGGGTACCTTCTAAGGTCTGCACCATGCCTGTATGAATGGTGTCACCATCCTAACAGTCCTTGTACAGCAGATATAAGGCAGACCCTGTGTCTACTAGCATAATACACGTGTGGCCTGCTACTTGTGCTTCAACATAGGGTCTTCTGAACTTGCTCAATGATAAGTCACATAGGTGGCAAGGGCTCCTTCACCCATAACTGGTGCCTAAAGGTGGAGGGGGACACCTGACATATGTTGTTGCACCATCTCCAGCTCCTCCAGTCTCTTACATACTCTTTTGTTGCCTGGTCCAAAGCCCCGAAGTTGAAGGGGGGCTTGCTTTGTCTAGGATCACCCTGAGTTCCTCCCCTTCCCCTCTGAGGGTAACCTCCTCACCTTCTTGGGATCCAACCCAGTCTCTCCATGTACTTGAGATACATGCATGAGCTGCTTCAACAGGGGTGGAGCACCCCTCAGGATTGTGGCCCCTGCACTGTTCGTCACCTGATGGGGGTGACAGAAGTGAGAATAAGAGCATGAGAAGTGGTTGGGGGCTCTGTTAATACATCCTGGGGCATCAATGTTTTTCCTGTGGGTCTCAGTGGGGATATTTTACACTATCACGAGGGTCACACAGACTGAGGTACGGGGCAACATTCAGGGAGTATGGGTCAAACTCATTGTGTTCACTAAGGCTGCTCTCGTCATTCATACCGTATGCCTCCCTCTTAATAATGGGCACACTGCCTTGCTGTTATCTGGTCTTACTAAGTTGATCCCTCAGTCTTGCCACTTCACTCTGATGCCTTATGAGGAGAGATGGGCAAAATCCACAAATTTCGTTCCATGAAATATTTTGTGAAATTTGTGCATTTCACAAAATATTTCATGGGTGTGAAGTGCGAAATGCTGAACTTTGCCCATGAATGGTGGAATTTCCCCTCTTGTGGGTGAAATTCTGCCATTATCGGGTGAAATTCCACATTTCGTACCCACAAAATATTTTGTGGAATGCACAAATTTCAGAAAATATTTTGCATGGTGAAATTAAATTTCACTGCATTTCTACTTATAAGTGCTGCCATATGGGTGGTATAAGTAGTAGGTTCCCCAGCAATGCCTATACAATTTAATTCCTCTGCTTCTACCTGCTTTTTCATTTTGCCTATGTATTGGTGAAGCTGAACTACTGTAACTCATACTGTTGTTGAACTAAGGTATTTAACAATAACTGATTTTCCTGTTGAGTCCCATCAATAAAGGACACTGCCATTTGAGTGACATTCTGCAATTCCTCATTATGTTGCTTCAGTGAATCCACCTTTTCCTAGCTTTAAATTCTGCCTTCTTAAGATTTAAGTTCTCTTCTGTCAGTTTCTTCACTTGCACATCATACGCTACACAAGCACAATACAATCCTGCTATCAAACCCCTTTTATAAATTCATCCCTTTTCTATGACTTTATACATTCATCAGACTTTTCTTCCACTGCTCACAGACCCTCATTCTTCCATGCTGCTTCTGACCATGCAAGCACAACATCCTTTCCCACATGTTTATCCACATAATCATTCATATAATGCCCCAACGCTTCTTCTTTTTTGAGTAGAACTAGCCATGGTGTTGGCCTCCCTCTGGGCTGCTGACTTTTCACCCAGAGTTATCTGGCTACCCTTTGGCTTAGTATCTAAAATCTTATCTCATCCTAATCCTTAATTGTCTTGCTAGTCTGTTGTCACATGGGTCGCATATTGGGTGCCGATATGTAACAATCAGTCTTAGGGTTCAGGTAACCCAGTATATAAAAGACAGGGAAGTTTAGTTATAAATAGTAAAATATTTATTCAAGAACATTTTAGCAGGTAACTTACAGACAGAACATGCCACACACTCCAGACATAATTTTACAGAGAGGTCTTTCTGAGCACTCTCTGCAGTCCTTTGCTAAATTCATCTTCATGGCCCAAACTAGCTATCAGGTCAAAACTCGTAATATTTTTCCAGTGGCTTTATGTAACTGACCTACTTGGATCAACATTATTTTGTTATATAACTTGTCCATGTACACACTATCTAATCACAGCAGTTTCATAATGCTCCTTTTTATCATAAAAGATTTTATTGGTTTTTCATTTTTAGCCACTTTAAACAGTATACATACCATCCACATGGATACAACCCATTATATAGGACTAATACATTTCAATCTATTCAGCATTCCAACTCCTAGAAGAGAAAATAGCTATCCATTTATGCTTAGAGTCAAAAAACATGCTACTTCTAATATACTATCTGTTCATTCCACCATTACACAAGCTACATATTTATAACTGATCCCATTTTTTTTATTTTCTTGAATGTGTCTTGATGGGTAATCTCCAGCCGTGCTACATTACAAAGGAGAATCAACCAGTGGGACATGGGTATGGTTTTCTTATAGAGGAGGGTTGCCAGGTTCAGGTAAGGGTACTATGCATAAATGACAATTTAAGTAATGGTTCCAGTGCTTATGATAAGGTCCCTGTTGGTTCTTGCTTGAAAAGTTTAGCCTTTCGTAGACAGCTAGCTGGGCCACTGCCATGTGCCATATCAAAAGTGAGGGAGGAGTAACCTGTCGCCATTTCATTAAGATCGATCTCTTGGCTTCTAATAGTACTGCTAACAGCCACCGGTTTGTTTGGTGTCAGCTAGGGTGCAGGATTGAGGTGTCCCCTAGGATTATGAGGTTTGGTGACTTAGGGATAGGCTCCTGCAGAACTTTGGAGCAATCCTCTATCACCCCTGTCCAGAAAGTATTTATCTGGGTGCACTCCCAGAGGATATGAAATAGGTTAGCTTCTGTTGCCCTGCATCTCCAGCATTTCAAGTGTGGGAGTACCCCCATGTGGTGCAGTGCTACTGGGGTGCTGTACCATCATAATAACAATTTTAACTGAATGATTTGGCTTCTTGCATCTGAGTACATCAAGTGAGCATCTTTCACACACTTATTCCATTCTTTCTGTGAGATGTTGGTTTGCAGATCCCGACCCCATTGTGATCTATCCCTGAGCACTCTGTATATCTTCCGTGTCAACCCTTTCTGTGCCCCTGTTTTCTGTAGTAGTGCCAGCCATTCCCATTCATACTCCAAAACTTTTCTGTATTTGTAAGCTCTGATTACTTCCCTGACCTGAAGATACTTCCAAAAAGCTTGCCTGGGGAACTGATACTAGATACATAGATACATAGACAGTGTCGGCAGATAAGGGCCTATGGCCCACCTAGTCTGCCCATTTGAGCTTGTAAGTTCAGTTTGTTTTCCTAGAAGTCTATTTCCCCTTACCCCTGACCTCTAGAATTCCTTTATGTCTATCCCATGCATTCTTAAATCCCGTGATTGTTTCAGCCCCCACCACTTCCTCTGGCAGGGTGTTCCACTTGTCCACCACCCGTTCTGTGAAGAAATTCTTTCTCATGTTTCCTCTGAATCGTCCTCCCTCCAACTTCATCCCATGCCCTCTAGTCCTGAAACATCTTTTCGCTTAAAATAGTGTTTTCCTGCACCCTGTTCCTCCCTGTAAGATACTTATGTCTCTATCATATCCCCTCTCCTCCCTCCTCTCCTCCAGGGAGTACATGTTCAGTTCCTTCAACCTGTCTTCATAGGATTTGTGATGCAACCCATGCACCATCTTTGTTGCCCTCCTCTGAACCTTCTCTACCCTGTCTACGTCCTTACGTAGGTATGGTCTCAGAACTGTACACTGTACTCCAGGTGGGGCCTCACTAGTGTCTTGTATAGCGGATTTATGACCTCCCTTTTCCTGCTGGTGATGCCCCTGCCTATACATCCCAGCATCCTATTTGCTTTACCTGATGCCTTGTCACACTGTTTCCCTACCTTGAGGTCATCAGAGATGACAACCCCAAGATCCCTTTCCTGCTTGGTGCATGCTATATCCTTTTCTTGGAGTTGTTGGAAAGTCAGCAACCTGTCGGAGTTATCTTTCCAGAGGTCAACAATGATATGTATCCTTTTCACTATCCATTCCCAGCGGATGCAGCATCTGTCTATCTGTATGTCAGGGTTGCTCCAGAGGTATGTTTATCTCAGTGGTGGCCCCCGGCCCTTCTCAGTGGTCTTAGTCATTGCCATCCCCTTCTGCCATGCTTTGCATGTTTCCCACATCTCTGGTGATGCTGTGGCTTCTATGTACCATTTCTTCTCCAGGAGAGACCCCAGCTACTGACCAGACACTAGGTCCTTCTCCAGCTGTACCCACATTGGCACTGAGCCCATGTCTGGCAGGAACCACCTTGTGACTTGTGCCATTCTATATGCTATAAGGTAGTCATAGAACCAGGGGAGTCCCAACCCTCCCTTTGTCCAGACAGCCCTCAACTTTGTTCTGCTGAACCTAGGGGAATTACTTCTCACAAAATGTTTGAAACCAGCTTGTCCAGAGCTTTGAATATCCTGGGGGGGGTTCCACTGGTAGGTTGCAGAAGATATATGCCACCTTTGGCAATGTAAACATCCGCATCGCTTCTATCTTGCCCTTGATGGAGAGTTGCATCTTTTGCCATCTCTTCAAGTCAGCTTCTATGGTACCTAGGATCGGGCAATAGTTATCATCTATGCACTGTCTCCAGTTGGCTGATATTCTTACTCCTAGGTACGTGAAGCCCCCAGGGTCCCATCCTACCTGTAGGTCCTGTTGGTCCATTCTTGTGCAGGAAAGGTTGAGTGGTGTCAAGGTGGTCTTTTTCTTCTTCACCCTCAGTCCCAAGATCTCTGCGTACTCCTGTAGTATCTGAAGTGTGTGGGGCAGTGGTACCTCAGGATTTTCCATTGTCAGGAGAATATCATCCACATACGAGTTTATCAGATACCGTTTCCCAGCCAGTGGATCAATGGCTATTAGGAAAAGCAAGGGGGACAGCGGGCATCCCTGCCTTGTCCATTTTTGCAATGGGAATTGTTGGGATATATTTCTGTTAGTGAGCACAGTGACTGTCGGTGTGTTGTATAGTGTTATGATCCAATTTGTGAAATATTTGCCAAACCCATATATACTCAGCATGGTGTGCATAGGTACCCCCATTCCAGAGACAAAGACCTTGCAGAAATCAACTGCCAGTGCTACCATGGGAGTGGAGGAGTGCAGTGCCCACCATTTGTGGTTCAAGACTGTATGAATGTTGTCTTTCCCCATCTTGCCTTTGCTGAACCCCACCTGTGTGGGGTATATTATGGATGTAGGACCCACTCCAGCCTTGTTGCCAGAATTTTGGCCAGTACATTTGTGTCCACTGAGATGAGGGAAATGGGCTGGAAATTTGCACAGTTCAGTAGATCTGCAGATTTTTTAGGCAGCAGTGTTATGATGGCCTCTCTCATGGTGGGGGGGGGGGTAGCATCTGCTTGACCTCTGCCCCTTTCAGTACTTTCCACAACAGTGTGGTGATTTCTACTGCCATTAGCTGATATAGATCCACCAACATACCATCAGGGCCAGGGGCTTTCCCCTTTGCCAATCTGTCTAGAGCCAGGCGTACCTCTTACTCAATGATGGGCCTGTCTAGGTCTTTTAACTGTACTTGAGGCAGCTGGGGAAGCTGGAGGGATTGCAAAAAAGCCACCATCCCAGTCTCTGGTTCCCCATTCATAGGGGGTTTGGTGGAGGAGTATATAGCCTGATAATATTGCTGCATTACCCCATTTATATCCCCTGGCTTGGTGACCATCTCTCTGTTCTGAGCCCTTAGGGTGTGTATCTGGAAGTTGGCTTTTTGTTTTCTTAGTTGGTAAGCCATCAGTTTCCCCCCTTTATCTCCAGCCTCCCAGAATCTGTTTGGATCTTAGGAGATGCCACTCCACCTTCCGCTGCATAATGATGTTTATTTTATATTTTAACCCAGTGATTTGTGTCACCGATTCACTGGGAGGTGAGGGGGTTGCTCGGAATTGGCCCTCAAATTCTGCCAACTTCTTCTGCAGCTGTTCCATTTCCTCCCTTCTTTTCCTATTCTGAGCAGCTGTGTAGGAGATTATGCAGCCTCTCAGATAGGCCTTGAAGGCCTCCCACACCGTGTTGGCCCTTACTTCTCCATTTGCATTGATTTCAAAATATGTTTTAGCTTGGGTTTTAATCCACTTGCCAAAGTCAGGGTCCTGTAGCAGGAGGGGGTTGCATCTCCATCTAGTGGAGGTATATTGCATCCCTGATGGAATGAAACACAGTCTAACAGGTGCATGATCAGAGATGACCATAGGTTCTGTTACCACTTCTTGTGTACTCTGGGATGCCTCTTTGTTTGTCAGCCAGTAATCAATCCTACTGTGCATCCCGTAGATTGTAGAGTAGTAGGTATAGTCCCTACTAGTGGGATTGTCATCTCGCCATGGGTCCCTCATACCCCATTCCACCTGTGGGAGGGTCAGAGCCTCCCTGGACTTCATGTAGGAGTCCTGGATGGGCTGTGATTTGTACAGGAATATGTTCTGGGCCAGATTAAAATCTCCCCCTACCAAAATTGGTATCTCTTGCTCACCTCCTCTGGCTTCTGCTATCATCTGGCTAACCTATATAAAAAATAGGGCTCATCCTGGTTAGGACCATACATGTTGGCCAAGACTACTCCCCCCCCCCCCGGAAAGGCAAAATGGACTATCAGCCAGCACCCCTGTTTATCTGTTTTGGCCCACTTTTCTACCCATTGGCTTGTCTTGTGCACTAGGATTGCAACCCCCTTCAATTTGGATGTGGCAGAGCTGTGCAGCACTTTCCCCACCAATGCCTTCTGAAGCCATAGAGCCATCCTAGCTGTGAGGTGCATCTCCTGAAGCAAAGCCACATCCATTTTCAGAAATTTGAGATGTTGCAGTATTTTAGTTCTTTTAACTGGGTGATTCAATCCCTTGACATTCCAGGAGACACACCTTAGCTCCTTTTCCCTGTCCGTGGAAGCCATGTTACTGCATTATATCCCATGTGCCACTTATCTCTGCAGGTGCTCTTCCCTGTACTCGGGTCCGGAGGTAGCCCTGCTTCCCTCTTCCCTGAATTGAACCACTTTCCAGTCCAGATGATCTGAGTTGTGGACTATAGAGTCCTACACAGTGGTAACCTATATAAGAACACAGTCCAACAGCAGGAGTCCACACAATTCGATCCTGCAAGCCTTAGTAGAGAACAGGTACAATGTGGCTCTGCCTAGTCTGCCTTTGTCTATCTATTGATACAGAAATTAACCCTCCAGGGTTTGATTTTAACATTGTTTTACTAGCCTAAAACCTAGTGCAAACTGGCCACGGCTAGTGCAGCTAACCCTCTACTTGTAGGGTTACCACCTTTTAAAAAGCCCAAAGTGGGCCATTTCTTACTGAAACATGATTTTTCGCAGGACAGTACGTAACCTCGACCAATGCAACACACTTGTTTTCTCTATATAATCAGAATTAAGGCTAAGTATTATAGTTTCTTAATTGCTTCTATTGTTTCTTGTCATTTTAAGGTATTTTAGTTAACATGTTATAGTTTTCTGCAACATTTAGTGAAAAGTTAGAAAATATTTTCCTACTATAAAGTCAGGACATGTAGTATTGTTCATGTTTTTTTTGCAGGACATAGCTGCCCCGACCCCTGTAAAGGCCCCCTCTTTCTAACCTCCACCTATATTCCCCCCAAAAATCAAACTCAGGCCCTGGTCCCTCTAATAGAGTATCTCACCTCTCTACCACATTTCCCTGAGCATATTCTCCTGGGTGATCTAAACATCAACTGTCTTAGCCCCTGCATCCTCCTCCCACCTGCGGCTCCTTTCTGCTATTGACCTAGCATGACTTGTTGCCCAACCAACAGAGTGAACCCCACAACGGGGTCGAGCACTCTTTTGGATGTAGTCCTCACCAACCGACCTAACCAAGTTTGTAATCTACAAGTCCTTCCAGATGGAATCAGTGACCACTCTCCTATTCTTTTCCGTTGGATTACGTCCCTAACCAAACCAACTTCACAGGCCACCCTACGGTGGCAGTTGCGACCAGGTGGGCTGAGAGGCCTGAAACAACTGCTAGCCCAAGTTGACTGGTCTCCCATTGAGACCGCCCCTAACCTTGATTCGGCCCTCATTTCTTCAATCTTTAATGTTTAACAAAGCTTGTGATATCTTCGCACCCCTAACTAAACTCCGTTCCAAGGTACGCCATACTCCCTGGGTCACTCCTTCCCTACTCCAACTCCTTAGGCACAGGGATAACCTGTGGCACCTAGTCACAGAAACTGGCCACCCTGCCAACAGACAGGTGTATTCTGCTGCCCGAAATAAATACACCTGGGCCATACGCAAAGCAAAGGCCGATCATTATCGGGCCTCACTCACCTCATCCTGGGGGAATGCTAGAACCTTCTGGGATAACATCAAACAACTAAATGGTGGTACACGCTCTCCTCCGCCTTCCCAAATCAATATTGAGGGTATTATCTCTACTGATCCTTCCCTCATTGCTAACCATCTCAATAAATCCTTTACAGACCTTAGCTCTGTACTCCCTAGCAACTTTTTTGACCCCCCTCCTCACTTTTCTGACCCTGCTCTCTCACACGCATCTTTCCACTTCCACCGGGTTACTGTCAATGAAGTCAGACTGTATCTGACCAAGGCTCTAAGAAGCAACACCACTGGCAGTGACTCCTTGGACCCCAGACTCCTCAGCCCGGCATTGGACCAGGTCATCGTCCCAAATCACTTGCCTCTTCAACAAATCACTCTGTCTAAGGCAATTTCCATCAACCTGGAAAATTGCCACTGTCACTCCCATACATAAGGGTGGAGATAGGGCCCTTTCCGGTAATTAACGTCCCATCTCAATCCTCTCACCACTCTCAAAAGCCTTAGAGAAAGTAGTATCCTCCCAAATATCTGAGTTTCTTACCAAATACAGTATCCTCTGCCCCGAACAACATGGCTTCCATGCTGGGAACAGCACCAATACCGCCCTCATCTGAGTTTTCTAACTTCCTCCGTTCCTCCCTGGACTCAGGCTCCCTTACTGGTGCAGTGTTCATCGATCTGTCAAAAGCCTTTAACACTGTATCCCATCCTCTCCTGCTGGATGCACTCAGCCACACTGGCTTTGCTGCAGGACCTGTCTCATGGTGCTCCAGCTATCTGTCTGCCCAGTCCCAGCTTGTAAAAATCAATGGTACCCTCTCTGACCTCTGCCCTATCTGATCTGGAGTTCCCCAGGGCTCTATTCTTGGGCCCCTGCTCTTTTCCCTTTATCTCAACACCCTGCCAGGTGCCTGTACTGGTAAACTCCTCCTTTATGCAGATGACGCTGTTGTCTTCGCTTCTGACCATAACCCCACCACCCTCCAAGATTCTCTGCAATTATCCTATAAAGACGTGGAAGCCTGGTTTAAAGAACATAGACTGGTTATCAATCAAAAAGACCAAAACTATGATCTTCTCCCAGCCCCAAAACAAAACTAGTAATTTCCAACTTCAAGTCTTTGCCAGCTCTATGTTCCCACTCGAACAAGTTTACACATACAGATACCTTGGGATAACCTTTGACCCTGCCCTCACTTTCCATTCCCATATCTCCGCCTTAGCCTCCACCACCAATATTAGGTTGGGAATCCTTTACCGACACAAACACTGTCTCCCCCCCGATGCCCTCCGACTCGCAGTTATGTCCTCCATTCTGTTACTTGTTGACTATGGCTTACCAGTCTACGGGGCTGCTGACCAGACCTCGCTAAACAAAATCCACCTCACCTTAAATAAGGCCTGTCGACTAATCTTAGGTGCTTCTAGACTTACACATACCTGCCATCTTTACTCCCAGGCTAATCTGCTCAATCTTGATGAACGTCTTAGGTATCAAATCTGCATCCTTACTAAAAAAAAACTCTCCTTGGGCTCTCTCCTCCTGGTTTGACTGCCATTATCCACCATGTTAACTCCCTAGCTACAACACGGTCCTCCTGTAAAACCAAGTTGAAGGTACCTAGGGCAAGGACCTCTCATGGACAACGGGCTTTCCACTACCGTGCTCCTTCTTGGTACAATTCCCTCCCTGCCAGTATCTCAGACACCCCCACAATCTCTTGCTTTAAAAATACCCTCTGAACTACCTTTTCACCACTAGCAGCTGTTGCTGTTTCTAAGCTATCTTGCTCACTCTCTGACAAAGCCCCCTGTTGGCTGCTCAAATCCTCTACCCTCTCTACCCTTGGTTCCTGTTACCTCCCTGTTGACTCCACTAAAACACACTGTATTGTTATCCTATGTTTTCTGATGTTCTAGTTGTTTCCTTGAACAATGTTAACTTCACCAACCCTGTATGTGGTAAACTGTTGATCTCATTTGTCCTCCTTTATCCTCAAAAAAAAAAAAAATGTATACTGTTTCTCTGTACTAAGTTGTTATCACTGTATTGTCTTCTCTGTGATGAGGTACCTTTGTAAATGAGCCTCTGGCTCAAAGGTTGTAAACTGATGCTTAATAAATAAATAAATAAATAAATCAGGACTGTCCTGCGAAAATCAGGACAGGTGGTAACCCTATGTACTTGTCCGTCTTGAGTAGTGCAGGTTTTCCATGGCTGCTAATGATGTTAAAAATGCCCTTGCTTTAGCAGGCTGTAGTCCTCGTGCTAATCTCTGTCAGTGTTACATATAGATTGGTGTGATTAACACCTCGTTAAGACCTGCAGTTATCTGGCAGTTCAATAAGGGGGATCCCACAAAAGGCTCAATGTGAGTAATTATCACTCTACTGTCAGAACTTTCAGCTAGTGTCCAGGGTGTTTAGTTTAGTTTAATTTATTAGTCTAGGAATTAATACCTTTGAGCCAGGGCTCTTTTACAAAGGTTCCACGTCACAAAGAACATTTAATAAAGCACGATACACATTACAGGTAAAACCAGACAGGAAAGTTACATCATAAATTTGCTATTAACAGTTTAAGGCAGTAATGTTTTTAAGTTTCATAGAAAAACAAGCTATAACAGGTTCAAGCGGTAGACAATTTCAAGGTTAAAGAACTTCCAGGAGAGGTGATCATTAGGAGCCAAAGGAGGCTAGAGAGGAGGAAAGGTAGTGAGTGAAGAGTGGGAGAGAGGTGACAGGAAAAAGGGGGTGGAGTTTGGTGGGGAGACAGGAAGTAGTAGAGGTACCAGGGTGTTCATTAGTCAGGGAGGAAGAGGCCTCAGATGTGAGGATGGACATGAGGAGTAGTAGTCTTTATCTAGCGCAATCACAGTTGCTAGTGGTGGTGAGGTGGCATAGAGCATGGATTTGAAAGCTCAAGCGAGGTTGAGGATAGAGTAGGTGGACTAAGTGCATTGAACCATGTCGGGGCCCTGTATGCGAAAGATCTTTGTCCCTGTGCAGTCCGCATCTGGAACCAGGAAAGGTTGGCGTTCAGATCTGGTGGAGGGTCGTGGAGCCAGGATTCAGTCGGAGTAGGTTTGAATACATAATGGAGTCAGTCCCAAGATAGATTTTTTGCCATTGTGCAGGTGAGATAAATAAGACGATTTGATAGGTTCAACCAGCCTGATTCATAGTACAGATCACACGTGTGAGTCAGTCTTTGAGCCCCGTGAGGAGCCAGCAGGCCTTATTTAGAGTGATTGAGATGCTTAGAGCAGTGGAGGTAGCTGAGCCATAAATAATAAGGCCATAGTCAATGATTGAGATTATGGAACTCTGTATAGCTATTCTCAATGCCGCTTGATTTAGAAATTGATGGTTACGGAATAGTATTCCAAGGCGTTGGTTCACTGTTTTCGCAGTGTTGTCAATGTGGCTGCAAAGGTGAGCCCTTGGTCAAAAGTGATGCCAAGGTATTTGAAAGTATTTACTTGGTCCAGTGTAATTCCCGCAGAGGTTTGTATGGTGAGTGGAGTATGCCTATTTTTGTTTTGGTGATTGGAGAAGAGCATGGCTTTTGTTTTATTGTGGTTTAGCACAAGTTTACTATCCAGGAACCACCTTTCAACACTAGAGAAAGCAAGTTGCAGGCTTTTTTCGTAGGGAGTTTGGATCCTTGTGGGAAGAGAGAATTATAGCATCATCAGCGTATAAGATTATTTTCTCAGGCAGATATCTGGGAGGGAGTTAAGGAACAGGCTAAAGAGAGCGGTCCAAGAATTGATCCCTGTAGTACACCGAGAGAACTGGTTTGAAGTCGGAGAGTTCATTAGAGATTTTACAGCCTGTGACCGATTGGACAGGTAACTTTTACCCAAGCACAAGGACCTTTCGCCAGCCTAGGCTAGAAAGTAGGGAGGTAAGTAGGCCATGATGGACTGTGTCGAAAGCTTTGTAAGATCGATAAAGACTGCACCTGTTTGGCACCCTTTGTCCAGGGCTGAGTGGACTTCTCCAGAGAAATCAAGTAAGGCTGTTGTTGTACTATGTCCTTTCCTAAAGCCGTGCTGTTGATTACAGAGTAGATTGTATTTGTCCAGGTAATCAGAGAGTTGGTCTGCCACTATTCGTTCAAGTGCTTTGGAGAGGGGCGGGACTGTTGATATTGGTCGATAGTTTCCTGTTGAGGTTTTGTCCCCCCTCTGTGCACTGGCGTAACTATGGCAGATTTCCATTGTTGGGAAATTGACTTTGGCAAAGTGACAGATTAAGAATTTTTGCAAGGGGTGAATTACTTCATCCAGGGTGAGAGACAGGATTTTAGATCTAGCGTGGTCGCTACTTGTTCTGGATTTGGAGCAGGCCTTTCTTATGTACTTGTGTGCTTCGTGCACTTTGATTTTCTTGAAGTAAAATTGTGGTTTGTCACAAGGGTGTTTTGTGATACCTAGGCTAGGCACAGGTAAGTCCGAAGAAATCTGGGGGAGGACCCCACTAAGGTCTGTGAATGTCTTATTAAGCGCATCTGCAATAGACTTTGGGTCAGAGTGGGGATCCATCAACTTTCATAATGGTAGGTGATGATTTTGATTGTTTACCCATTATGTTTCGGATGTTGTCCCAAAAGCTCTTCCATCACCCCAGGTGGATTCAGGGCATTTTTGAAATAGGCTCTTCATTTGCCTAATTTGTGAGGTACATCTATTTCGTGCCTGCTTGTATTTTAGGGTATCATGAGGTGAGCCTGTGTCTCTGGCAACTGCCCAGAGGTGGTCCCAAACCTTGAGCTCGGCAAGTAGTTTGGCAGTAATCCATGGATTTGATAGCGCTTTGATTTTACGTTTTTTTACTGGGGCGTATAAGTCGCATGCAGAGTTGAAAGATTTAATGAAGTATTCTAGTGCGGTATTAATATCAGTTGATTCAAGGATTGGCATCCAGTCCTGTTGTAGGAGATGGGTTTTCAACTTGATAAGATTCCCATAAGGCAATACTCTGCTTGTTATAACTTTGGGGGGTGGCTTAAGAAATTTATTAGACCAGGTACAGGACACTGGGGAGTGGTCACTGAGGGAGTCAGGGAGGACTTTAATGTTTTTTATCTGGTCAGGGTGATTTGTGAGAACTCAGTCAATAAGGGTGCTTGTACCAGTTTTGTAATTTTTCCGGTGGGGAGGTTATCATCTGAGTCAGGTTTGCTGCTAGGATGTCATCTTTGTAAGAGCCAGTGTCAGAGGTGAGCCAGTTTATGTTGAAATCCCGAGGAGGAGGCTCATTTTCAGAGGGCTGCAGACTAACAAAATCAAGTACAGACTTAATACTGGCACGGTGGTCTTTTGGAGGGATATAGACTGCGGCCACTGTGAGAACTTTGTTTGTGCACCAAGAAGCAGTTTGATAGGGAGGAGTTGCATCTGCGTATTTGTGGGGGTGAAGCTGCAGCGTTGACAGGAGAGGTTGTCCTTTATGTAGATAGCACAGCCCCCACCTTTCTTGCTTGCCGGTTGAGTCTGAAAGATTGTAGCCTTCAAGCGAGACCGCATGATCGGGGTGCTGGGAGATAGCCAGGTTTCCACAATGGCTAGTATATCAGGGTTTTTGTCCAGCGAGAGTTTGAAGAGATGCCAATTTGGGAAGGAGGCTGCAGATATTTAGAGTGATAATGGAGAGACCACTACCAACTTTCCCTGTTTTGTCGGCGTTCAGTGCAACAGGACCAGGGTTTGGGTGTATCCCACCAGATATTAAAAGTAGGAGGAGCAGGAGTTTCAGCGATGCCATTCATAGTTCATAATAGGTTGGAGTGAGTTTCTGCTTGTACTTTTTAAGATGCTTGGATTGTCTTCTGAGTCCCAGTAGAGGGTGATCGTTAGAGAGTTATAATGATGTGGCAGTTTCCATTAGGAAATATGGCTCTTTGCACCCAGGTATTAATTGGGTGATGTTTTTTAAGACTTCCAGAGTAAAAGCCATGGTACAATGTTTTGGGTAGTAGTATAGAAAGGTGAGAGGTAGGTGGAGGGGTAGGGTAGGTGGAGGGAGTTGGCATAAAGGGAAAGGAGGGTGAGGGTGAGCAGGAACAGGTAGTGGGGACTAAGCCAAAGCATTTTTTTAGCGAGGCAGGAGAGAGCCGAGAAGTGTGGCTAGGCAGTCGGGGGTGGCAATAGGAGGGGGTGGGGGTACGGATTTTAGTGGGCTAAGGAGGATAGCTAAGCACTATGGCGAAGTACAGAGAAAAATGAAAAAAAAAAGACTGGGAGGGTTTGGTGCCAGAGGGTTTAAGAGAAGTACTATAGTACTGTTGAGATCCAGGATCACATAATATGTTAAAGTTCCTGTGTGATCAAGGGTAGAAGCTGTTAAGTCACCAGCTTCCAGTTTTCTGAATGTGTCTGTTTGACAATTTGTCCCACATTATTAAGACCAGTGCCCTCATTACCCTACATTTTGAGTGTCTGTATCCAACAGTTCAGTGGCAAAATGCTAAGAGGCATATAGTATCTGCTCTGCAGGTGGTGAGTTTTATCCCAGCCTCACCATAGCTGCTCCCTCTCCCCTTCAGATCTCTCAACTTTGTACTTTCCCCACATTTTCCTACATTTTGAGTGCCTCTATCCAACATTTCAGTGACAAAATGCTAAGAGGTATACAAGGTCTGCTCTGCAGGTGGTGGATTTTATACCAGCCTTGCCAGAGCTGCTCCCTCTCCCTTCAAAATCTTTAAACTCTCCACTTTCCCTGAACACCACTACAGACCATACTCTGAAATGATATCCATAAACCCATAGCTGCCATTACTGAAAAGTGTAGGAGTCCTCAGCTCATCTTTTTTTTTTATACATACTTTATTCTCTTTTTTCTCCCCAGAGGCCCATTTCCAACCAACACCTCCCCAGCCCTGTCACCCGACTCCTCTAGGACTTACCTTATGCATGATGTCCTCTGCCACAGGACTTGTGGCATGTTCCCAGCCACCGATGTAGGGCCTGCTGGGGGTCGATACTCATCTTGCCTTCTAAGGGGATTTTCAGTGGACTTTCTCTCTTACTTCCCTGGGGACCTCAGCCAACACAGTTGTGCATGTGCGCGTAAGCATGCATGTGCACCTGCACTGAGCATGCTCCTGATCCATGCACACAGCCTAGTTCCAGCCCCAGAATACCCGACGCTACCATCCAGTCTCCACTCAGTGGCAGCCAAGAGCCAGGGAAGCCTACCTCCACAATCTGGGAGAGGAGAGCTGCATAGCAGCTGCTCCATCCACTCCCAGCCCCCCTGGCCAACCCCCGGCAACCCATGCTCATTCCCAAACACAGGTAACTGGTATGGTGAGAGGTAAGGCATCCAGCGCCTCAGCCCTCTGCACCACTGGGCCAGCTCCTGGTCCTCAGTTCTTCTAAATGGACCCTACCAGCCAACACCATCCAAATAGTCCCACCCTTATCTTACTCAGCATGTCCTTTCATTCTAAATACAATGCTTTGGAGCATGAATGGTACAAAATGCCTTAATAAAACACATAATTTGAAAGGTTAAAATAAGCATTCCTGGGGTGCATAGATCATCCTATTTAGAAACAGGGGTAGTATAGTATCATTCCATCAGTACTGTTTATCCTGGCCCAAGGGAAGGAGAATGTTTAAAACTGCATTACTGTTAGGGCACAGCATGTTAAAATCAATACTTTTAAAAATAAAAATGTCATAAAGTTTTCTGTTTCCAAGCCCCTTAGGTTTGTGTAGCCCCCTTCCCAAAGAAATCCTACATATACTCCTGGCTCACTTGACACTGTATGAAAACTTTCAGAATTGCCAGGCTTAGGGTTACCACCTGTCCCTGTTTTCGCTGGACAATCCTGATTTGGGTAGCTGTGTCCTGAAAAAAAGACATGAAAAATACAACATGTTCTGACATTATAGCAGACATTATAGCATTATAGCAGAAAAATATATTTTCTGACTTTCCTGACTTTGATTTCTGACTTTGATTCTTCATTTAGTTGTGGAAGGATTGAGGGATCCTAGCTGGTGAGTTTGGAACTGTGTGTTTGTAATTGAATTTGAAGTATTTTCTTAACTGCCATTTCAGTGTACTTTTCCATTTAGTTTTGGCAGGACTGAGGGATTCTAGTTGATAGATTTGTGACTGTGTGTTTGTAATTGGTTATGTCTGAACTTTAAGTGCAGGCATCACATTACAGGGATTAGTGTAGTTTGAATGTGAGTTCTTTACTGCCAGTTCAGTTTGATTATTCATTTAGTTGGGGCAGGACTGAGGGATTCTACGCTGGTGAAATTGTGACAGTGTGTTTGTAATTGAATTTGAGATATTTTCCTAACTGTCATTTCAGTGTGCTTTTCCATTTAGTTTGGGCAGGATTGAGGGATTCTAGCTGATAGGTTTGTGAATGTGTGTTTGTAATTGGCTGTGTCTGAACGTTAAGTGCAGGCATCACATTACAGGGATTAGTGTAGTTTGAATGTGAGTTCTTTACTGCCAGTTCAGTTTGATTATTCATTTAGTTGGGGCAGGATTGAGGGATCCTAGCTGGTGAGTTTGGGACTGTGTGTTTGTAAGTGAATTTGAAGTATTTTCTTAACTGCCATTTCTGTGTGCTTTTCCATTTAGTTTGGGCAGGATTGAGGGATTTTAGTTGATAGGTTTGTGACTGTGTGTTTGTAATTGGCTGTGTCTTTACCACAGTGAGTGAAGTGAGGAGCCACTGCCAGAGGACTCCTTGGCTAATTGTTTTTGGACACTGTCTATGGTGTAGTCCCATCCTCCCACCCCAAACCCACCACAGCTGAGCTCACCTTACATTTATAGGGTGGGTCCCATAGGGCCATGCAATATCCTGTATCCATACAGGAAGTAGCAAAGAAAGTATAACAAAGAACTAAAGAAAAAAAGATTTGGGAGACAACAAATAGCCATCTTAGGCAGGCAGTTGATTGAGGAGGGAAACAGACATGATGGGAGTGGTGCAGTGCAGTGGTTGTGGAGCAGCTGTCTTCAGGGAGACATTCTGGAGGCTGTGATGCTGCCCTATCTGCAGGCACCTCTCTGGGCTGAGGGAGGAGGTTACCTGTCTCTGAACAGAGTTGACCAAGCTGAAGGTGGCATCCACCCCCACCAAGAGACCACTGGATCCACAACCTACACCTCAAAGGATGCCAGGGAAGAGGAGGGAGTGATTGGACTATGATGGGCTCAGGGAAGGTGAGTGGGGGTCAAAAGCACATCCACCAATCAGTCCCACTTAGTAACTCCTACACTGTTTTGGGGAAACAGGAAAGCCCCACAGGAACCAAGGCTGGGACCAGGGAGGATGGGAGGGTCCTCCAGGATGGAGGTAGGGGACCCCAGAGGAGGGTGAAGCTGCTCCTAGTGGGGGACTCTGTTGTCCAGGGAGTGGAGGTAGGGACACCTAGCAGGGGAGAGAGGGAGGTCAAGTGCCTCCCAGGAAGCACTGCATGGAGGGATGGGAAGTGGATCCATAGGATTGCTATGGCAATAGCTAGGAGGGAGCAGCTGGATGTCATTGTCTACCTGGGGGCTAATGACCTGGCCAGGAGAAGGGTGGAGTTAGCCAGAGTCCAGAAGGATTTCAGTAAGTTGGAGGGGAAACCTGAAACAGATAGTATGCTCTGTCTCATTCTTGGAGATGCTACCTGTCCAGGGCATAGGGGAACCTAGGGCACTCCACATCTAAACCTTCAACTCCTGGTTGAAGGATTGGTGTGGAAGGGAGGGTTTTGGCTTCATAGGGGACTGGGGCCTGAACTGGGCAGATGTGAGCTTATATAAGGAGAATGGCCTGCGTCTGTCTGAGAAGGGGACCTTGATCCTTTGTGAGAAGTTTAAATGCTTCAGCTGTGAGCATTTAAACTGGCTAAGGGGGGAGAGCCAGGAGGCTCTGGAGGCTTAGGAACCCCCCATGGGAACAAGCAGGAACATACGTTGACTACAGGAACAGCTAAAGCAGGTAGGGAAGGGTGGACAGGTGAAGAATGTAAAATGAGTGATACGGGGTGGGCAAGAGAACATAGGAAAGGAAACTGGGGTGGAGGGAAGATGCTGGAGAGGGAGAACAAGAGCAGAGGGACGGCAGACTAAGACATGGAAGGTCATGCTAACAAATGCCTGTAGCCTAGGAAATAAGGTTCCAGACCTGGAGACCTTGTTAGCAGATGGAGACCTTGACATAGCAGCAATAACAGAGACGTGGTACTCTGCTAATCATGGCTGGGAAGTCAATGTACCAGGCTATACACTGTTCAGGAGGGACAGGAAGGGTAAAAAGGGTGGGGGAGTGGACCTGTACATCAGAGATAGTATAAAGGCTACAGAAGTTCAGGGAAGACAGGGAAGGCTGAGGTAGTGTGGGTCACCCTGGAGCCAGGGAATGGAACAGCAATATGCACAGTGGTGATCTACAGACCTCCAGCACGGAGGGAGGAAGTAGACAGGGAACTAGAGGAGAACATACAAGACTTGGCAGCTAAAGGAGAAATCCTGCTACTGGGGGATTTCAATATGCCAGACGTGGATTGGGCCACCCAGGTGGCTGCTTCAGCCAGAAGCACAGCCATCCTGGAATCCCTGCAGGGGGCTGGACTCAGGCAGCTGGTGCATGAGCCAACCAGGGACAAGTGAGATCTGGACCAGGTATGGACCAATGGGAACAGAGTCAAAGAAATACAGATGGGAGGGCAGATGGGGTCCAGTGACCACCACATGTGTGGTTCAGCATGGAGACATGGATGGACTCAATTAAGCCACAAAAGGGCAAGAGTATTAGATTTCCAGAGGGTGGATTTTACTGAAATGGGTAGATGTATACAAGCAGTTCTGGGGAAGGGAGAGGTAATAGAAGGGGTGGAAGAACAATGGGAGAAACTGAAAGAAGCCATAGCGGAGATAACAAACCAATCTGTTAGGAAAGTGGCCAAAGGGAAAAAATATCGAAACCACTATGGTTCTTCAAAGAGGTGGAGGACAAAGTCAGGGCTAAAAGGCTGAGTTTCAGGAAATACAGGGAGAGCCAAAGGGAGGAGGACAGGGAGGTGAACCTTGAATGTCTAAGGGAAGCAGGGAGGGCTGTTAGGAGGGCAAAGGCACAGACACAAAAGGGCTTAGCATGGTCTGTAAACAAAGGGGATAAGGCATTTTATAGGTGTAACCCCTCACCCCTGCCTTTTTGCCAAAATGACAGGTGGCATGCTGTTGAAGCTGACAGCAGTACCTGGTGGGGACTGGGTTCGGGGAGGATGAGGTTACTTGGCACAGGGGACCTAGGTTTGACTACTCTGCACAGGGGCACCCAAGTAAATCCGAACACAGGAAGCAATAACTGTAATGTCCAGAACCAGGAATGGGATTCTTCAGTGTGGCTTTTATTCACATACTAGCCGAACAAAACAAAGCATAGACGGACCCCCATGGAGCTACATTTCCTGGTAATGCAGATTAGAGACTACAGAACACTTTATCACCATTTCTAGCCCTCAGGCTCTGAACCCACCAGACACACAGCCCGGACTTGCACGCAGCTTTGGGTACACAGCCCGACTTGTACACACTTGGGTTTTCCCCACTGGCCCGGCTCCCCTGCCGGCCACTTGATCCGCAGTCCATTGGAAGAATGAACCAATTATTCTGTCGTGGCTCCCCACACCACACTAGAGTCTGCGATTCCTAGAGAGAATTTTCCTTACAATCCCACATCTGGGTACTTCCCCCATCACTGGCCAAGTGCATGAGGCAAAGTAGAAACCACAGAAGAAATCTGTAGAGGTGGACCTGGTCACTAAAGATGGGGGGCCACCCACCTCCAGCTCCCACAGCCCATACCCGGCCATTTCCCTGGGAAAACTGAACCATTCCTTTGCTGAACTTCTAAATGTAGATTAAAGGGTAGACGTCTGTCACATCTCCTCTACATATTATGTGCATCGCACAACACTCTAGGATTTGACACCACTTTACTTGCTTGGCCCATTTCTCTAGGCTTCCCAATATGTAGTTAAATCCCTAGATTTTCACGCAAGTCACAGGGTGCAGAAAACATTTTGCCCTTTTAGCCAGAGCAGACACTCACCCTTTAGTTGCAGGTGCCCCACAGGTGACTCACAAATCTTCCATCTTCAAAAATAAATGTTGGACTAAACAGGCAGCTTTTCTTCCACTTAGCAGAATTAAGAGGATTGCCCCAGTAATCTGCTGGGAATCTTTACTACCCGGAGGGGGCACTGACATCCGAAAATAGCGGTCTCCACCACTTGAGTACAACTTCACTCCTCCAAGCCAAACTGCAGACTCTCTCTTCACTTACTGAAGACAAACTGAACACTCTCCTTTGAAAATTCCCAACGTTCTATCTAACTCCCTCTGCTGCAGATTCCAATGTGGCTTATGCAGCTGCGAAAGTTCTATTGGTGATGTCATCCCTCAGTCTCAGCTGAGACTGAGAACAGAGTGAGACAGTGTGAAACCCATTTAACTGGAGTTTCACAAGCTGCCTTCCCTGCCTACCACTAGGTCTTACTGGGATTCTAGTAACCCCGGGTAACAAGGGGGTTACATAGGTACATAAGTGAAAGAACAAAAATCGGGGGGGATTGTGAGGCTCAAACGGGAGAAGGGAGAGTGTAAGAAGGGGGATCTGGACAAGGCAGAAACACTGAACAAATACTTCTGCTCAGTATTCACTAAGGAGGGGAGGGTCAAGAACCACAGTTGGGTTGCAGAGGCAATTGAGAGGGGGAGAAGTGGACACCAGTATATTCACAGTGCAGAGAGTTCTGGAAGAACTCACAAAGTTGAAGGTGGATAAGGCCATAGGGCCAGACGGCATCTACCTGAGGATGCTAAAGGAGCTGTGAAGGGAACTAGCAGCACCTCTCATGGCACTGCTCACAAAGTCATTCAACATGGATGTCGTTCCAGAGGACTGGAGGAGGGCACATGTAGTCCCACTGCACAAAAGCAGCAGTAGGGAGGATGTGGAGAACTACATGCCAGTCAACCTCACCTCAGTGGTGGGAAAGATCATGGAGACACTGCTGAAAGAAAGGACAGCGGCACATATGGGATCCAGCAGTGCTCGGGAACAGAGGCAACACAGATTCACAGCAGGATGGCCATGTCAAACAAACCCAATAGATTTTTTGGATTGGGTGACTAGGGGAAATAAATCAGGGAGGGGCGGTAGACGTCCCCTACCTAGATTTCAGCAAAGCCTTTGACACTGTCCCACATAGAAGGCTGATTAACAAGTTGGGTAGTCTGGGCATGGGTGACAAGGTGGTGAACTGGGTTAGGAACTAGTTAACAGACAGGAGATAGAGGATGGTGGTAAATGGAGTACAATCTGGTGAGAGGGTGGTGACCAGTGGAGTACCACAGGGATGAGTACTAGGACCAGTCCTGTTCAATGTCTTCATTAGTGACATTGCAGAGGGTCTGGAAGGAAAGGTTTTCCTGCTTGCAGAGGACACTTAGATATGACAGGGTGGATACTCCAGAAGGAGTGCAGAAAATGAAGACTTGGAGAAGCCTGAATGATGGTCAGAGATGTGTCAGCTGAGGTTCAATGCAAAGAAGTGCAAAATAATGCACTTGGGTAGAGGGAACCCTGGGGAGAGTTACAGGTTGGGGGGAGGAGCTAACTGTCACCAAATAGGAAATGGACCTAGGGGTTATCATCTCTGATAACCTTAAGATATCAAAGCAGTGCACAAAGGTGGCAAGGAGGGCCAGTAGCATGCTGGGGTGCATAGGCAGGGGCATCACTAGCAGGAGGCAGGAGGTAGTGATGCCATTGTATAAAACATTGGTAAGACCTCACCTGGAGTACTGCATGCAGTTCTGGAGGCCACACCTATGCAAGGACATAGATAAGGTGGAGACTATCCAGGAAGGGCAATAAAGATGGTGCAGGGCTTGCACCATAAAACATATGAGAAGAGACTAAGGGACCTCAATAAGTACTCACTGGAGGAGAGGAGACAGCAGGGGGGGCATGACTGAAACTTTCAAGTACCTCAAGGGCATAAAAAAGGTGCAGGTGGGGGACCTTTTCCAATGTAGGAAAAGTACTAGAATGAGGGGGCACAATATGAAATGTAAGGGGGTAGATTAAGAGATAATGTGAGGAAGTTTTTCTACACAGAAAGGGTAGTAAACACTTAGAATAGTCTGCCACAGGAGGTAGTGGGGGCAGGCACAGTGGCGGAGTTTAAGCATGCCTGGGATAGGCACAAGGGAAGCTTGAGAGGGGAAGGAGTAATGAAAAGTCATTGATCACATAGGGTCAGTGGCCACATACGATGTATAGGGCCTACAGGCAGATTGGATGGGCCTAGCGGTCCTTATCTGCTGACAATTTCTATGGTTCTAAGTTTCCTCTAAATGCTGGTAAACAACATAATATCTTAACTAAAATACCTTAAAATGATAAAAAAACACTAAAAGCAGCTAAAAAAGTACAACATTTAGTCTTAATTCTGATTATTTAGAGAAAACAAGTTTGTTGCATTGGTCAAGATTACATATTGTCCTGCAAAAAATCATGTTTCAGTAAGAAAAGTCTCACATTGGGCTTTTTAAAAGGTGGTAACCCTAGCCGGGCTCCAGCTGATCACAGGGTGGGGGCTAACAGTGTCTTTCTCTGCTTGACTCTGTTCATTGACCTGTGAGTGATGGTGAGAGTGTGGGGAGGTGCATGATGATGCCAACTTTTGTGTATGCAGAGCTAGGTCTACTTGACTGAACATTTGCTGCTGTGTTATCCTCTGGTTCAAGGGGTGCAGAAAGAAGAAGAGAGTAGGCCATGGTACAAAACAATGGGGGCACACTGAGTGTAATGTCACTGCAGTCTTTTTTTCTGCTGGGTCTAGAAGAAATGTGGGAACAGGCTAAATGTGCAATAATCTGAGTATTTTCTTGGCTTACATTTTTTCCTGTATAAGTGATCAAAATGTACCATTACAACTGTGGGCTACTGCAACTATCTGTGGGCTAGTGCAATTTTGAATCAACTTGTCCTGATGGCTAGTGCAATGAAAAGTTAAGGTTGACCCCTGTAACCCTCCAGTCCTTCTTTTTCTACAGACACCCTTGTATACCCCTTTCAGGCTAAATACCCTCAAGGGTGTCTCTGATCTGTGCAATGAAAGTAGCACTGGTCTGTCCCGCTGTTAGATAAGTTAGTTTATGTACCCACTAAAGTACCATAGGTGGGAATGATAGGGGTAGATATGTGCCCTGTGTCCCAGTTTCGCCACCTAGATACCAACGAGTAGTGTGGGGAAACTAGATCCTTTACTGTTCCTCTTCGGTGATCCTGTTGCTGCATAGTTACTCTCTGTAGCATGTATAGTTGTCACTCCTTAGCTCCTGGTACCCAGGGGGTCCATTTGGCTCCTTGGGGTCCTCCCAGCAAATCAGTTACCCAATCTCCAATGTCTGGGGGGTGGAGAGGAGGTAGTGAATTACTGCTTAAGAAGGAGTTATGGGGGTTGTCAATCGGAGTTGCCCCCTCCGGGCTCATGATTCTGGCCTGTGGAGCTTCATACCTCTAACAGATTTCTGGGAGTGGGGGGTTGAAGTGCACTTCTGCCCTGATAAGTCCTACCTATTCCCCTAATATTGTCCTGTACCCATGTACATATGCCTTCTGGTGTATTCATTCCCCCCTCCCTTGGTCCCCCTTTCTTTCTTTTGCATCCTCAGTCAGCTTACCCCTCCCATTTCTTCCTCCTTTTTGTTTCCTCCTCTGGATTCCCATAGTCTTGTGTACTCCTTTTTAATTTTTGTTGCCCCCTCCTCCCCCATCACCCATGCAAGGCATACTATCTTCTCCATTCCAGCCTTAGTGTGCCTTCGATGAGGGGGGGGTGGACTATTCCACTTGTGTCTGTCTCATATGGCTGTGTATCCCTTAGGAAATCCTCCCATGACCCCATATGCCAATTATTGTGTTCCCCCTGTCCAACCTTGGTCTGTATGCAGAAGTCCCAGTTGAGGGGCCGGGCCTGGCTGCACTAGTATGATCCCCCCAGTCCCTCCCCATGGTGAAGACATACTCCCCACCTCTTGTACCATCCTGAGGCTCCTCCCCCTGGTGTGACCTCCCCATTTCCTATCTGTATCATCACCTCCCCTAACCCCCCCCAGATACTTTCCCCCAACCTGTAGCATTACACCCTAAGCCTTCCACCCTAAGTTAACTATTAACCACAGTAACACTCATTAACTGTCTATTAAATCAGATTTAAATCACTGTATATCAGTCAGTAGATTAATCATAACATTAGATTCCCCCCTTTATGCTAACCTCAACCATATGCACTTAAATCACATACCGTAATGCCATCCAATGATTTATGTCATTGCTCTACTCAGTCACCTCTGTGGCTCCTTCTTAGCAAGTTACATCATCCCAAACAGTTCATCTTGATTTTAGCCTTGTCCCAATGCCATTACTTCTGTGAAAGAGTGAGCCTCCGGCGTTAGTAGCTCCAATGGTGAGTCTGAGCTGTCCATTTGTTCCTCTGGAGAGTCTTCTGCTGCATCCGCCCAGTCTATCTTAGTGGCACTTTGCTGTTGCTCTTCAGGTCCTATAGCACAGCTGGTACAGACTTCCTCCTCACTGCTGGAATCATCTCTTAAGTATTTGCCTGAAGGAGATGCTTCAGGACTATCCAATCTTCTGTCTCTGCCTGTCCTACTCCTGGACCGTGGCATGGATTTTTGAGGCTGAGGCCACTGAATGTCTTTGTGGATGTCTGGTGCACATGTCGAGATTTGTACCTGGTTCGGGGTTTGCTTATCCCTGTTCAGGAAGTTTGTGCCCGCCATTGTAGATGCTGCCCTGGGCACCGCCATTTTAGCTCTTTCAGTCTCTCTGTTTATTGTCCCCTGAGCTCTGATTTCTCACAGCTTGGTTTTGCTGTACCTCCCTTCTGTCATGTAGGGACCAGAGCTTTCTGGGGCTTGTAGTCCCCAGTTGAGTATTTGGCCAGTATTTTGTAATCCAATGGACAATGTCCTGCAGGGTGTAACCCACCATCTCCTTACCCTCCTTAGCCACCCAAAGTCCATTCAGCCCCCAAAAACCATACTTAAAGTCAGCTGCCCTTAGATCTTTCTTTAATTGTACAAAGGCCTTATGCCTCATGGCCACCTCATGGGAAAAGTCAAGGAAGAAATATATTCTGGCACCCCTGAAGGATAACTCACCCAAGTCTCTGGCAGCTCATAAGGCTCATTCTTTAGTTGAATAACATAAAAAATATGCAGTGATAGGCCTTGGCGAGTTACCTGGTGTTGCCACTTGTCATGGGTCCTATGTGTGCTTTCTATTTCCATGGGGCCCCTCCATCATTTGCCCAGCAGCCTAGGCAGAAAGTCATTTAATAACTCCTCCATGTTTCTCCCCTCCAAGCCCTCAGGGATGCCCAGGATCCTCATGTTGTTTTGGCGTCCCCAATTTTCCTGTTCTTCCTCCCATTCCCTAAGCTTCTGCAGATGGACCTCGTGCTCCTGCATTTTTGCCATGATCTTATGCTGGTGGGTCTCCAACATGTTAGCCCTCTGTTCCACCATGTTTACCTTGTCTTGGAGGACTCTGACATCCTCCATAGTGCCTGCCAATGCTCCCTTTATGTCTGCCATGTCCATGACTAATGCTTCCAGCATTCTGGCTATATATCCCATCTGGTCATTCAGTCAAGTATCTGCCACTGTGTCCGCCATGCCCAGGCAATTGTCTACCAGCTCCATCTTCCCTGAGGTCAGTACAGGTAAGGTTGCTTTTTCTTATTGATTCAACTTGTCAGATTATAAGTTGCTCTTTGCCTTGCTGTTGGTAATAGCCAGTGATTACAGTTCCTCTGCTATGGTTTAACTGTGCTCACTCTCCTACTGGCTGCGGTGCTCCTCATTCTAGAGCTTCATTTTTCTTTTCTTGCCATGTGGTAATTAGGAAAGTACCCAGCTTGTGTTGAGCCCACCTCGTGTCAGGGTCACATATCAGAGATGGCTATTCCCCGGACCCCTTCAGCTCGTGAGCAGGGTTTCTTTCAGCTCATTTCTGCAAGTGTCGGTAGCGGATCACCACGGTACCCATTGGTACATAACTAAAAGTTATACTACAGATTTACTCCCATTTAGCCTGAGTCAGGAGCAGAGCTAGCAATCTACACAGCCATTACTGAATGTGTCCAAACCCACCCCCAATTCATAATACTCCTTAACCAAAAAGAACAATGTTTGCACATCTTGTCCAGTTGCACATATCTCTACATCACTGATTTCAGTCAAGTATCTTATTACTTGTAGAGCACATGTCTTAGAAACTAAAATATTATACTTCAGTTTGTAATTTTCCATCACATTTAGGCATGCTGGTCAGCCTGACAAGGTAGCTTTGTAAAATATATTTACAATATTACAACATATGTACAGCATATACACAGTAAACAGCATTTCACTTCATGTGAGTCAACAAGTAATCAACATTTCATCTGTTGAACTGTCTACACTCCAGGTAAAACTCCTTAGTAGGGGATCATCACATGTACCCACTGTAAGACCTACTTTGAAACACAAATGAACCTATTTAAATTGCTCAGGAAACATGATCTTAAGGCCCATTTCAAAGAAAAGGAACTTTGGAAACTCATCAAAATATAGACATAGAAACATAGAAACATAGACTTTGATGGCAGATAAGGACCGCTTGGCCCATCTAGTCTGCCCATTTCCCTACCTACAGGATAGGCCATAGATCCTAGTTAACCAACAGCCTATTTCTCCCTACCCCCCACAAGAATTGCCTTATGTCTGTCCCATGCATTCTTGAATTCTCCCACAGTTTTAGACCCCACAACCTCCTCAGGAAGGCTGTTCCATGCATTCTACTACCCTCTCTGTGAAATAATACTTTCTCACATTGCCCTGAACCTTCCTCCTTCTATCTTTAAATTGTGTCCCCTTGTTCTTGCAAGTCTCTTTTTCTGAAAGATGCTACCCTCTTGGACTTTGTTGATTCCACTGAGGTACTTAAAGTTTCTATCATGTCCCCCTCTCCCTTCTTTCCTCAAGGGTATACATATTAAGCTTCTTTAGCCTCTCCTCATATGGCTTCTCTTGCAGACCCTGCACCATTTTAGTTGCCCTCCTCTGGACTACCTCTATCCTGTCAATGTCCTTGCGGAGATGGGGTCTCCAGAACTGGACACAGTACTCCAGATGGGGTCTCACCAACTGTCTGTACAGAGGGATAACAACTTCCTGTTTTCTGCTGCTGATGCCTCTCCCTATACATCCCAGTATACCCCCAGCCCTCCCTACTGCCTTCTCACATTGCTTGCTAACCTTAAGGTCATCTGATATGATTACCCCAGGTCCCTTTCCTTTTTGTTGTTGTTACTACCTCCCCACCCATTGTGTATTCTTCCCCTGGGTTCTTGTTTCCCAGGTGCATTATTTTGCACTTATTTGCATTGAATCCTAGCTGCCATACTTCTGACCATTCCTCCAACCTTGCCAAGTCCCTTTTCATCCTTTCCATGCCTCCTGGTGTATCAACCCTGTTGCAGATCTTTGTGTCATCTGCAAAAAAGGCATACTTTTCCTTCCAGTCCCTCTGCAATGTCACTGATGAAGACGTTAAAAAGGACTGGACCCAACACTGAACCCTGTGGTACCCCACTAGTAACCTCTCTTTCTTCAGAGTGGACTCCATTTACAATTATCTTCTGTGTCCTGTTGTGCAGCCAATGTTTTACCCCAGGCTACCACACTGGGACCCACTCCCAGGCTGGTTAATTTGACTATTAATCTTTTGTGTGGGACTGTGTCAAATGCCTTGCTAAAGACTAGGTAGGCCATGTCCACAGCCCCTCCCTGGTCTACTACTTTGGTCACCCAGTCAAAGAAATCTATTAGATTCATCTGACATGACCTTCCCGCTGTGAATCCATGCTGCCTTGGGTCCTGTGCTCCACTGGCCTTTAGGTACTCAACTATTCTTTCCTTCAGAAGTGACTCCATCACTTTCCCTACCACAGAGGTCAGACTGACAGGTCTGTAGTTTCCTGCCTCTGTCTTAGTCCCACATAGGTTTCTAGAATTTAATAACAGTGGGTTGGGATATGATGAAACAGATATTAACCTCAAGTTGGCATGTGAAATATAGGGACATTCTGAGGAAGGATGTGCTAGTATTAGTGAACTGTGAATATTAGTGAACTGTCTATAGCATCTGCTAGCGATGATATTTACTATGTATTGCACAATGTCAATAATGTTATATATTCTCCAGAAGATCTTGCAGTTTCTAACAAACCCAAACAAGTTTAAAGGGCAAAGGTACATTCTGCTTTAGGCATTCAGTCATTTAAACATTTGAAAGAATGATTAATACCAATGTTTTAAAGTTAAATTCTGTATTAAGTTTTCAAACATACATAACTAAAATTATGCAATACAGCAATCTGCATATACATTTGCAATAACAGTATATCCATACAGTTGAAATGTTATTGATAACTTCATCAATAGGACATTAGAAGATAACAACTTAAGTGGGGGTAAAATAAGAGGGATATTGCTTTAAACAAGTACAATATACACCCTACAATTGTATGGGGTAGTACTTAAATTAAGGAGAGGGATCCCATACTTTGGGTTCCCAAATAGAGTTGTTACTTTTGATTATTGCTGTATGACATTAAAGGCCATGAGGAGATCCATAACACTTATATCCATATACTGTGTGATCTGTACTTGTCATGAAATACTGAATATATCAGACTGTTCTGTTATTAACAGTTTTATAGTACAGTAAATAACTATTTGCAGAGAAAGAAAGCAAAGTGAAAAAAAGAAAGAAACCTGATAGTATTAGGTAGGTAACTGTACAAGAGGAGTATCAGAGCATCAGAAAAGGGTGCATTAGAAGTATTAATAGAGCATCTAATACCCATTTCATTGGAGATGGCAGTTCATATGTGAAGTGGTATAATCATAACCAAATTCCCTTATCCAATTCCTTGCTTGGGAAGGGTCGTGACACAGGGGAGAGTACTGGTAGCGTCTCCTTGTCGATAGTTGTACAGATGTTTCCATATCAAAGTGTGTTTGTACGTACTGCCACATGATAGGTGGGATATTCAGTTGTAATTAACTATTTGAGCAAGATTGTTCAAAAATGTGTTAATTGTGGGTATATTTGGAGTTCACCAATTCATTTGGAGCAGTTGTTTAGCTACCACACTAGCCTGAATCAGTACAGTTCTGTGGATTTTAAACATGGTGGGAAAGTGGTTATTTAGCCCAATAAGAAATAGTTTGGTTGATAAAGGGACTGGGCAGCACGGCATATTGGATATGATGGTTACAATATTAGATCAAAAGGACTGGATCATCTGGAAACTCCACAGTATACAGAATAGGTCACTGTGGGGTTGATTACATCTTCAGCATTGGTGAGATGACATTATTTTGTCTTTAAATACATTTTCAGGGGTACAATAACTATTCTGGAGGACCTTGTTTTGAATAAGTCGGCCCTTGGGGTCTTTAATAAGTTTATGGGCATTGGACCAGCACTGTGGCCATTGTTCTTCCAAAATGGAGCAATTTAGAACAGTCAACCAGTAATTTCTGGCAGCAATGGCTTGACTGGGAATGTTTTCTCTGGACTGATACCAATATTGATTATGTTTTCTCTGCTGAAACACAATCTGTGTGTATAATAATTTGTCAGCCAGTGAATAGGACCCTCAGGGAGCTCAAAAATATGAAGCAATTTACCATCAAACCAGTTGACAAAGGTGAGTGGTCATCATAAAGAACACTGCAAAATATGTTGCAGAACTAGAGGCAACTGGATGGCACCACTTGTTACTGCTGCCTCATATATAACCCTGCATCAACTTTCAAAAATGACCTATATGATGTCATAGATTGAGCATTTTAAAATGGTTGGATAGAGGAAGATGAAATTATCTTTCTGAAAAATGACTTCCCCATAACACCAACCCCATACACTGTCCCTAAAGTACATAAATCCTTAGTGAACACTCCCAGGTGGCCAGCAGTTTCTTGTGTGGGCTCACTCAGTGAGGGTCCATCAAGGTTTTTTGACCACTTCTTGAAACAGCTCATTATTAAAAACACCCAGGTACATTAGAGATACCACTAATCTGTTAAGCAATTTTAAAGCATGACATGGTCAGAACAGTACTGCTTTCTTGATATTATTTCATTGTATACCTCCAGAAAATGTAAGAATAGTATAGCAGCCAGCAGCTACATTCTGAACACAGACACTACCATGAACAATGTCCCTAAGGAACTGATTCTGTACCTTTTACATTACAATATTTTCAAACTCATAATTACTTTTGTTTTGGGAACAAAATGTATCTAAAACAACAGGCACTGTGATGGGGGCTGCACTAGCCTCATCCTACACCAATCTTTTTTGGCATGGTGGAGAAAGAAATTATCTTCTCTAACAATAACCCACACCTCAGAAACACAATCACATGATTCTGTTTCTTGACAACATTATATGTGTCTGGGGTGAAGGTGTTAACAAAATGGGAGAATTCTTGAACTTGTTAAATTCAAATCTAAACCTAGCATGCACCTATAGAACAGCTCAATGGTGCACTGAGTTCTCAGATGTTAAACTGCCCATGAGTAACATGAACAAGGTCATGAGCTCCCCCTACTGCCAAGCCATTTCAGGGAACAGTCTCCTCAGAGAAGACAGTTGCCATCCCAAGACCCTGGCCAACCGCCTCCTTTTGGGCAGTTTCTTTCAATAAAAAGGAACTGTAGTTCTAATGAAAACTTTCTTGAAGAAGCCCAGTTGATATCAGCCAGGTTCCAGGAAAGTGGATATTCAGCAGAGGTTGTTCATAATACTCTCCATAAAATGTATGAGACAGACAGAGCAGCACTTCTGCAGCTTAAGTTCAGAACCAGTTGTGGCAGAACCCCTAATGTTACCTTTGTGACTACCTATAACAGTACAGCAATGAGTATTAGAGGTAAAGACAGATGGTCTGTTCTTAGTTTGGATGAAGAACTGGGACCCATTATGAGCTCTACACCATGCATATCATTCAAATATGGTGTTAGCCTTAGAGACTACCTGACTAGGTACCCACTTTGATGACACTGACATATGGCAATGTGTAGCACCTAATAGTATTGCTTTTTATGCTTGCAGAAAATGTAACATTTGCTGTTTTGCTAACATCTCCAGTATTTAAACATCCCAAAACTAGACAGGAATATGCACTCAGAGCTTATGCCGATTGTCAGACTGAGTGTGTTGTATATGTAGCATGATGTCTATGTGAACTGGTATATGTGGACATAACTGTGCACCCCGAGGTGCCACATCCAGTAGCACATCTGTGCCACAATCAATTAAAACATGAACAATGCCCTGGGTGTGCACTTCAGGGAGGTTCACAATTCCAGTAACTTTGGCTTTAGATTTGGAGCACTGCAATGGATTTCTCCATTATGTAGCAGAGGTGACACACTAAAAAGTGTACTCCAGAAAGAAACTAGATGGATAATATTGTTTAAAAGTCTACACCCTAAGGGTCTTTCAAATCCTTTCTTTAAGTAAATATTGATATGGGCCCTGGTTACTGAGGTAATTTTTGGTTACCAAATCTTAAATATCACTCGATAAAGAAATATGCTCTGACCTGGATCTACTATTCCTTGTGCTGTTGTTCAACCTTGACATGTATCACACTCTGTTTTGTCCCCACTAACCAACAATGCTCTAGCTTTTCTTTTCCGTTTGTTGTTTTCTCCCATTTCCCCCATCTTCCCATTCTCTTTATGCTACCCCTCTCTAGCACTCCACCACCAACTCCCCAAACACCCTCAAGCCCTCCTCTTTCATTTTCACCCTCTGTTTTTTTTGTTTCTTTGTTTGTTTGTGTTTTTGCTCAGCTTTGTTCTATAATGGCCAGTCTTGCATGTAATTCTGATGTTTTTTTCTAAGTGGTCCTTTTTCCTTTGTAGTTAGCATTAAATCTCTAAACTCTAGACCACTATGTAGACTTTTGTTTAAACACATCTGTCTGTAAATCTAAATGAATGTCAAGGGACTTAAGAGTGATCAAGCCATTGCATGTATATATTCTTTTTGTAGTGTGTCAGTTTTGTTGTGTAGTTTTGAACGTTTGAATTTTGTGATGTCAGTTAGTACTGGTCACTCTTTTGATGTGATTAACCAGTGAACACTGTGCTTGCTATTGTAGAGGGGTGTTTAAAGAGTGTCAGTTGAGGCTAGCTCTGCCCCCTGAAGAAGCTTCCCTGAGAGGTGATACAGTATGTAGGGATATTAGTCTTGTTTTATCATGCAGTAATGCCAGTAAAGCTACTTGTCATATACAGGGTGGAGTGTGCACAGTATTTTCCTTTTTTTTTTGCTTTACTGTTGTCCATGCCTGTGACATCTTTAAAGGTGTTGGTGTGTGCTCTTACTCTTCCTTTCCTAATGGCATTAAAGATCATGTGCAATGATTTTCACAACTAAAACAGGCAGCATCACTCAGTAAACATTACAATAAAAGCTATATGTGTTCCAGTTTTTTTTTTAAAGTCAACAAATTCATATTTTTTTAGTGTCTTTTCGGTGTGGTCCATCTCTCCAAGGTTGCTGGATGCTGAGTCAGCATTTGCCATTGTTACAATGACACCAGCAGATCAAAACCAGCACAGGGACACAACTTGTTTGACATCCACAGTGTCAAACGAGTTGTTGCAGCACTGTACGGATACAGCAACTCCCAGTGTTGGCCACTCTCCTCCGTAATCCATCCACCCAGAGTTGGTAATCCATAAATCCAGGGGTTGTGGGGGGGGCAAAGCCCACCACAAATAGTGAATGAGCCTCATGCTGTGGTGGCCAGTCAACACTTTCCCAGACAATGCGATCACCATTGGTAATTTAATGTTGATGTAAAGTCCATCGACAACAAAGTTGTTGATGTGACTTGGTGGAACCCTGAGGCTGCTGACTTGGGGTGCTACTCTACTGTGCCTGTTAGGAAGTTGTATTGCTACTAGAATTATAATGCTGGTAACTTCATTACTGTTGGCCAGTGTCTGCTTTAGAATACGTTTTAATAGGGGCCATATTTGTGTTAATTCCTACCAGGGATGGATGAGTTAACCCTGGTAAAATGATCATTTTAATGTGGAGTGAAATGTAGATGAGCTGAATGAAGGTCACGTAACAACCTGCCAGGGATAAAACAATGGTCTGGCTAGTGCATAGAAAGTCTTATTAAGGTTTCAAAACAGCATTACCTCTCCCACCTCCATTTACAGGGACATGGGAAAATTGTTTTAGTGCCATCCTGAGAAATCACCTCTACTAAATGTCAGGTATGAACAATCACAGCCTTTTACCACAACAGAAAGTTAACCAGTCTGCAAACCTCACAGCACTGTGCTACTCTTCCTAACTTCTTCACCAGCTAAAATAATCAGTTTAAACTGTAGTTGTGCATTACTGGCATTGAACATGACAAAATCAAGGTTGAACAGCCGCAGCAATTGTCTTTCAGTGTCATGTAAAAGGCACAGAGCAAGGGGAAAAAAGGACTCTTTTCAGACCTCAGCAATGTGACAACCTCCCTGGCTTCCTCATAGATGAAAGAGAATAGTACCCCAAATGACATCACCAGGGAGAAGACATGTTGGTCACCACAAGGAACAGCAGGTCTCATCATCCAGCAGTGGGCAGAAGCAGATCATACAACAGAGAGATAACAATGGTACAAAATTGTAGATTTACATATAAAACACCAGGCAGACACTATTGTTATAATGACATTTAATGAATGATGCTGGCAGCTTAATTTCTGTAAATTTCATCAGATATGAACTTTAATGCATGGTGTGCAGTCATATGTGGGGTTGGGTCATTTCAAGTTTAACTAGAGCTATAGACAGAGATAGGAACAATGCACACACAATTACCCAAACAAATGTACAGTGAGTACTCATGACTTCCCAGTTCCAATGTGCTTCAGTTGAATTTTATTGAAGGCCCATCAGAGAAAGTCAAAACATTGGAGAGTTCTGTCCAGCAGACAGATTTTGCTCAGCACAAATGGATTGTAGATTTTCTTCAATAAATTAGAATGGTGGATATTGAAACTACAAATCTATGAATACCAACTCAAAATCTGTTTGAGTATTTGTGTGCACCATGGTTCTACAGTGCTGATATATTTGGTTGCTTTCATTGGTCATAGCCCCCTTTTCTATGCCTTACACAACTTCACCTTCAGTGATTTTGACAGTGTGCTCTCACCCTTTGTGTGATTGACTCAAGGAGTACAGTACTTAACTGTTTATGTGCAGTATCTTACCTTACTTTATGAATGTTGCCAGAATGTTTGCATTAGTTTATGGTTCTTGTCTGTTTGTGCAGGGTGTTCTCAGCAATAGAAAGCTGAAAGAATGAATAAGAAAGTTAGTACTGTAGATCAGTCAGAGAGATATTGAAGATACTTGTTACTGATGCCATCAACATAGGTATACATTTAACCCATGCACATGAGTAATAATGAATCCCCAGCTGCTGAAAATAATTAGATTACAATTTTTGCTGTAAGGATTTAACCTTGCAAATTAATTGCATTTTCAAGTTATGGGCTGATTACCCTGTTGTAAAAAGAAGTTATTCAATGCAACACTAATAAACAGTGTCTATTCAGAAAGGAGTAATAAACCGTACCTAAAATGAATGTCTGTCAAATTTTACAATGCCTCTTGTAAAAAATAAATATAGAAACCAATTCTAACAAAGTCATGGTTTAACTGTCAAAAAGTAATTAATAAATGCAATGTATTGCACACTGTGATACCTATAATTCTGCTTTTATTAGAGTATACTTCATAAAAACCAGCAATAAACAAAGAAGTGCTTCTGTAGCACAAAGACATGGATAAAACATTTATTTTAAAAGTAATATCAGTGGCTTCTTTTATAAAGAGCTACAGAACATACTGGTAACAAAGGTGTTTTTCTTTTCTGTGTTATTCTTTCCTACCCATATTTTCCACCCTTCCCCTTCACCACATCCTGACAACAGGGGCAATCATGGTTGCACCCCTCTTTCAGCATAGAGAGAAGGCAAGTGGCTTTCTTCACAGATTATATAGTGCTGTATCACAGTCAGCCAGGGTGAGGGCAAATACTGGGTGGCCTGCTCTTTCCCACCTCCGGAGTAAAGGGCTTCACCTCTTGTTCCAGGTGCCCAGCCTGTACCTTTGTGAGCCTCCAAAGATCACGAGCAGACTCTGGTCACCCAGGTGGTAGCAAGATGTGCTGCTGCCATGCCACTGGGTCGGTCAAATGTAAGTACTGTGTATACTGGTCTATAAATCAACCTCACATTTAAGTCACCTCCTACCTCATCATTTTAACAAAATTACATTGTTTTGCTGCCAAAAGTGGATGGGAAATCTGTTTTGTGACTAACCTCATGCACAGAAACTGTCTTTGTGGTCAGAATTGAATACAAAGTTAGGTTACATGGTTGCATAAGTTTAGTTTAGTTTATTAGTCTAGGAATTAATACCTTTGAGCCATTTTACAAAGGTTCCACGACACAAAGAACATTTAACAAAGCACGATACACATTACAGGTAAAACCAGACAGGAAAGTTACATCATAAATTTGCTATTAACAGTTTAAGGCAGTAACGTTTTTAAGTTTCATGAAAAACAAGCTATAACAGGTTCAAGCAAGTAGACAATTTCGAGGTTAAGGAAACTTCCAGGAGAGGGTGATCATTAGGCACCAAAGGAGGCTAGAGAGGAGGGAAAGGTGGTGGCGGGAGAGTAAGTGAGAGGGACAGGAAAAAGGGGGTGAGTTTGGGTGGGAGACAGGAAGTAGTAGAGGTACCAGAGGGTTCATTAATCAGGAGGAAGAGGCCTCAGATGTGAGGATGGACATGAGGAGTAGTAGTCTTTATCTAGCACAATCACAGTTGCTAATGGTGGTGAGGTGGGCATAGAGCATGGATTTGAAAGCTTCAAGCGAGGTTGAGGATAAAGTAGGTGGACTAAGCGCATTGAACCATGTCGGGGCCCTGTATGCGAAAGATCTTTGTCCCTGTGCAGTCCGGCATCTCGGAATCAGGAAAAGTTGGCGTTCAGATCTGGTGGAGGGTCGTGAGCCAGGATTCAGTCGGAGTAGGTTTTGAATACATAATGGAGTCAGTCCCAAGATAGATTTTTTTGCTATTGTGCAGGTGAGATAAATAAGGCGATTTGATAGGTTCAACCAGCCTGATTCATAGTACAGATCACACGTGTGAGTCAGTCTTTGAGCCCCGTGAGGAACCGGCAGGCCTTATTTAGAGTGACTGAGATACGCCTTAGACAGTGGAGGTAGCTGAGCCATAAATAATAAGGCCATAGTCAATGATTGAGATTATGGAACTCTGTATAGCTATTCTCAATGCCGCTTGATTTAGAAATTGACGATTCACGGAATAGTATTCCAAAGCGTTGGTTCACTGTTTCGATGATGTTGTCAATGTGGGTTGCAAAAGTGAGCCCTTGGTCAAAAGTGATGCCAAGGTATTTGAAAGTATTTACTTGGTCCAGTGTAATTCCTGCAGAGGTTTGTATGGTGAGTGGAGTATGCCTATTTTTGTTTTAGTGATTGGAGAAGAGCATGGCTTTGTGTTTATTGTGGTTTAGCTTAAGTTTACTATCCAGGAACCACCTTTCAACACTAGAGAAAGCAAGTTGCAGGCTTTTTTGTAGGGAGTTTGGATCCTTGTGGGAAGAGAGAATTACAGCATCATCAGCGTATAAGATTATTTTCTCCAGGCAGATATCTGGGAGGGAGTTAAGGAACAGGCTAAAGAGGAGCGGTCCAAGAATTGATCCCTGTAGTACACCCGAGAGACCTGTTTGAAGTCGGAGAGTTCATTAGAGATTTTTATAGCCTGTGACCGATTGGACAGGTAACTTTTTACCCAAGCATAAGGACCTTCGGCCAGGCCTAGGCTAGAAAGTAGGGAGGTAAGTAGGCCATGATGGACTGTGTCGAAAGCTTTTGTAAGATCGATAAAGACTGCACCTGTTTGGCACCCTTTGTCCAGGGCTGAGTGGACTTCTCCAGAGAAATCAAGTAAGGCTGTTGTTGTATAAGTGGTTTACTGTTGTAAAAACAACTGCCGATAGGTTAACCTTGCAGATAATTCGAGTCTCCTTACTTAGAGGTTTATTTGTAGCATCAAAATAGACATATATGTGAGTATAGGCAATAATTTGCTATTTAATTCTCCTTTCTTTTTACTTTGCTGCACACGGCTATTAAGGAACGTTTTTGTGTACCTTGTAAGGATACTCAGAAATGATTAACTTCCTTTGTGTATACCATATTAAGACATACCTTTTTACAGAGTGCTGAGACCTAGTTTTAACTTCCATATTCATATCCACTGGGTTTCAAAACCATAAATCTTGAACCTTGGTACATTAGAAATAACAAAGAATGCTATAATTAATCTCAGGTACAGATTATAAACTGCTAGGTGGGTGTGCGTAATCAATTGGGTTCCATATATGAGTGGAAACTGCAACAGAATTTGTCACTTTAAGTGTACTAGGAGGCTCTGCAGAATGCATCATTATGGGCAGATGCCAAGAAGATATTACATGAAAAGGAGCAGGAAAGCACTAATGATATTGATAAGACTACTTCTGAAGTAGAAATATTAGTCTTTGAAAACATGATGACTTTAGAACAGTAACAGCCACAAAATTGAGACCATAATGAATAAGATTCAAGATCTTCACAAATTATACAAGTGCTAGTACTACACAAGGAGGAATAAGGCCTCAATCATATAATATCAAAGAAATTATTTTCCCACTAATGAACATGTTAGAGTGGGAGGCAAGCAAGGCTATTCCACAAAGTCAATATGACAAAGAATGACCCCAAGGTTGTAATCTTTGGGATAATGACTTTAATTATAATTTTTTTTCCATATTCTTTTTATACTCTTCATCCCCTTTGGCCCCTTCAGACCGACCCTCCCAGTCCCGACTTCCTGGAATAATTGGGGCTTACCTTTCTGCCTGGCCCAGGAGCAGAGCCTGCAGAGAGTCAGGCTTTGTGCTGCAGCCAGAGGATTTTATTTTCCTCCATTTTTCTCCCTGATCCCCGTTGCTGGGGCACACATGCCAGACATGCATGCATGAAGGCATATGCACATCCGTGGAAGTCCTGCAGCACCCACTCCTTCTGTTTGCCCAACAGACCCACACTTCCCCCAGGCCTCCACCTGGGGGGGCAGTCAGTCGGCTGGACTGCAACCTCTCCCCTCCCGGTAGAAGAGAGCTATCCTCCAGATGCTCAATTCTCTTCCTCCCCACCAATTTCTGATGGCCCGGGCTCATTCATGAACCTGAGTCACCGGGGTGGCATGAAGTATGGTGTCCAATGCCTCAACCCTCAGCTCCACCGGGCCAGGCTTAATTTTAACTGTTTATGCTGACCTGCCCTCTTTTGCCCACTCCACAGCTCCATCACCTGTCTTTTTCTAGACTTACCCTTTCTTCTGCCTCTGGCCCACTCCCTATAGAGGGGCTTCTATTTTGGGGCTGGCTGGGGACCCCTCAAGCTACTTATGTCAGCATCAAGGGAAGGGGACAGTTAAAGCTGGCTCGGTGGCCCTGAGGGTTGAGGCATTTCCTCTTTGGTCCTATTAGATGTAGTTTGTGTACTTAATTTTTTTGTGTGATTATTCTTACTTATGGTGCCCATATTGGTATTTATACTGTATGCTACTGTTTTTCATGTATTTAAGAATGTAATATAATAGTGATGCACTGTCACTTTAATGGATTCCACAGTTTAAATGGCACTTCAGCAATGGGCAGACACACATCACCTCTGACGAAGCCCTTGGTGAAACTGGTTTGGGGACATTTTTCCCCTCTTGCACTGCTGCTGTTGTTTTTTTATTGCTTGAGCCTGAGTTAATGAGTTTTACTGATTTTGTGATAAAATGTTTTTGCAGTTTATTCTGGTGCCCAGCTATCCTTGTTCTTCATTTATCATTTGCTAGGAGCACAGAACAGTTATTTGTGGAGTGTCTCTGTCTGTATATAATAACACCATACTGTTGTGTACATGAAGCGAAGCACATATCGTAGAATTCTGCCTAACCCAGAAAATGGGCAGGTACCAATTGGCAGTTATTACCCTAGAAACAAAAGAAAGGGGATTCTTGGACAATGGATTGTGTACTTGACTATAGCCATATGAGTCCATGAAAGTTACTTGCAAAATTGCTGCATTAATTCGGATAGCCGGGGACCTAAACAGTTTGTAGTTAGTAGGGTTTTGCCGGACCTGCTCTCAGTGTGTTAGTGCTGTGCCCCAGTGCCTGGGTGCTGTGGCCCACCTACCTACATAAACCAAATTCATTTCTATGCAAGACAAGAAGGAGGAGGAAGAAGCAGGAACTGCCCATAAAAGAAATGTAGTCAAGTAGATTTATGAGTAAGGTTTCTTTGAAAGCCTCTCAAAGATGATAGATACTTGGAAAGAAAAATCTTCTTTGAGGGTATCTCTATAGAGTCACACTACATTGGACTGCAAGCTGTAAGGATCAGGATCTTTCAGAAAGCTTTTGCAAGAAGGGGTCATCTGCATCAACGTGCCAATGTGCATGTCAGTGAAGCATGGCATCACCTTTATAATGTATGTGGCCCCCAACCACTGCAATTCTTTTTATCTTGCCATCAAAAGAGTAAATGTCGACAAGTGGAGATGTACAGTATTCAACAGCCAAGATATTTTGCCAGCAGTTTTGATTCTCACTCCCATTTTGGTCCTCACCAAACTCAATATGGGTCACTTTTGGAACAGTGCCTTCACATACTGTAAGTGTGCAAGCGATGAGGGCAGTTCTAGATAGTCCTTTGGCCTCACATGTTCAGGGACATACACACTGGCCTCATGGTCCAGGAAAAGTTATGCTTCTGCAAGGGGAGGCTACCCCCAGACACAATTACAATGGGTTTGGAGTGATGCACACTGAATAGGATACAGAATCAGAGAGACAAACCATCAAGATATGCGGAATATGTTTATTGCATATTTAACTCAATGCAGGCAAAGTCCATATAACCAGCCAGCCATGCAGGTGCCCTGGCACTTCTTTCACCAGAGCTTCATCAGGGGGCAGAGTAATAGGTTGAACTCACTGATTAAATATTCAACCCTCTATAGCATCATAACAGGGTGCGGAATGACACTTACACAGCAATTAAAACAAATTCTAGCCAGAGCTGATATGGCAATGGTGAGCTTGAAAGAGCGCTGGGTAACAAGCTTTGCTAAATGCCATTGCAAAGATGGTGGTGCAGACGGAAGATGGCTTTGCCGATGGAACTACACATGGGCAGCACTCATGCATGCATAGTTCTGTCAAATGGCAAAATGCCATTTCCAAGATGACGATGCAGACAGAACTGTGCATGCGTGACATACGCGCATGCACACACGCTCAGTTCTGTTTTAGAATGTGGATGTGGTGGATGGCATGAAAAATAGTGCTGTCGTGCCTGCATTGTGAGCAGCTGTGATGGACTGCTTCTTGTTTTGGGGTTTTGGAAGGAAAAATCTGAAACTCCAAAATAGAAGCGTGCCACGGTGGCTCGTTTTCTAAGCTACTGCAAAATGGCTGTGGGTTCTGCTCATGCAGTTGTAAAAATCTGTACTGATTCTTTGTATTAATATTTTTCTGTCTATGTCTCTTGTAAGATAAGAGGCCAATATACGTCGTCATAAGCTTATCCCCAGTCATAAGCATCTGTGCCTTCAGTTCAGGTGATCACAACACTTGAAAGTTTCCAAAATCCTACCAGAAACTTCTGTTATTACAATTTCTAGCTACACCAGGTTATCAGCATTTATGTAGTAACTCTGTATTTGATACTTACATTTTCTGGATTTATGTAACTATCTTGCTGCAAAAAGTATGTTAGCATGTTCTTTATGAAATGTGTGTTTTGATATGATTTTCTCTGTGAGGATTTTTAATCACTCTGTGTTGGAGTATAACACTTTGAGTTGTAGCACTGTATATAAATATTCATTTATCTGGTGTTTGGTCTCTGGCATTGGTCATGCCATCTATTTACTTTTAATTACTGTGCAAATAGCATTTGGCACTCTGTTATGATGTCATACATGGCTGACTATTTAATCTGTGAGTTCAGAGGGAGTCATGTGATGCAAGTGCCTGCAAAACACCCTAGCTGCTCGACTCTCGCCTCCCGTCGCTGTTTTTCAGCAAAATATTGGCACGAAAGTTGGTATAGCAGTCTTAACCGAGTTAAGCTCCCTTCCTAAAGTCTTGGAGGATGAAGAGATCCCATTTTGAACATGGATGGAGAGAGAAATGCATAAAAATCAAGGGAAACATACCCCACCAGTCTCTCCTGCGAAGGCCCTGAAAAAAGCCAGGGACTCTCCAAGCGCTGGGGATCCCGACTCTGAAATGGAGCCCACAGAAAATGAACCGCTAATGCTGGCGAGATTTCTGGCAGAGTTCAAGCCTTTTCAAACTGAACTCCACGTGGTCACTGAAGAGCTGAAATCCATAACCCAGGCTTTAGAAGATCTATCCAGATGGACGCAGGACAACGAAGCCAGGATCGCGTCTGTGGAGGCTCACTCAGCTAAGCAAGAGTCGGAGCTGGTGGTAGGAGGAAGTAAGCTGTTGGTTAACTAGGATCTGCAACTTATCTGTTAGGTAGGAAAATGGGCAGACTAGGTGGGCCAAGCGGTCCTTATCTGCCGTCAAATTCTATGTTTCTATCCGCCAGAAGATATCTAAAATGGAGCTAAAAATCGAAGATTTAGAGGGGAGGAGTAGACACAATAACATAATTATCATAGGGCTTCCAGAGAAAGAAGAGGGGGCTGACCCTATTGCGTTTGTGCAGAAGTTCCTCTCAAAAGTTGCTGGGCCGTCACCATATGGCTTGAAATATATGATAGAATGAGCCCATCGGGCTCTGAGAGCTATGCTTCCACCGGGCGCCCCCCCACGCACAATGATCCTTCGCTTTTTGAACTATCAAGAGAAGCAACATGTTCTCCTCAAGATCAAGGATCTGAAAAAAGTCTCCTGGGAAAATGCACCCCTGAGGATCACCCAAGATTTGCCCCTAACCGTCAGACAAAAGCATGCAGAATACCACCCTATAGTGGTAAAATTGATCGCCTCCTCCACCCGATTTCACATGGGATATCCAGCGAGGTTGCAAGTTTTGCTGTCGGGAGCATGGGTGACATACGAAGACTCGCAGGCTGCGAAGGAAGGCTTACGGGCTGCTCTCCCTGACTTGTTCAAATGAGAGGGCAGGGTCTACTGTAAGCTGAAGTCCTTTTTCTGAGAGTCGGGTGGTTTCAAGCTTTGGAGAAATCCTTTTAACTGGGTAAAGGCTGAAGGGGCGTTGTCTACTGCTGCCCTGTTACCTCTGGTAAGGGGTCCGGGGCTAGGTCTGAACTATGGTGGGGTTGGACTGCTTTTACGTTCACTGATTGAGCTGGAGCTGCGAGAAGATGCATCCAGGGATATGGACGAACAGCTTCAACAAAAAGCACATAAGGAATATACATTTACGTCAGCTATGCACGGATCTAGATCTAGGATTTATTATTTTCTGGTCAGCCAATCTGCCCTCCCGGGTTTGTCACAGTGTATAATACTGCCTGGGATAATCTCAGACCATTCGATGGTCCGTTGCTCAATAAACCTATCCCCCAATCTTCCCAGACAAACAGTCTGGAAACTGAACAATCAGTTATTACGCTCACCGTTAATCAAACAGAGCATCACTCAGACCATAGAGCACTTTGAGGGGACTAATTTAGGTTTGACAGGTAAAGGGGATATAGAATGGAGTGTGCTTAAATGTGTGTTAAGGGGGACATTTATCAGACTGGCAGCAGAAAGGAAGAAAAAGAGGGACCACAATGCTTTGAATTTACTCAGGCAAATCAGGGAAATACAGTGTACCCTTTCCGGGCTACCCCTGTTCCTACTAGGGAAAAGTTAATAGGATTAAGAAACCAGTATAGTGTCCTTTTGAGGGAGAAAGCAGAGTACGCCTTGCTAAAGGCAAAGGCCTGGTACCTGGACCAGGGCGAGAAGGAGGGTCACCAGCTTGCAATGAGATTAAAAGGGGAAGAGTCTTCCAGGATAATAAGGAGTATAACTTCCTTGTCGGATGGTGAGGTCAAAACCCACCCCAGGGAGATTATTCAGGAGTTTGAAAAGTATTACAGGGAGTTGTACAGTCCGATGAGTTCTAGTCCCTCGAAGGAGGAGGTAGAAAGATACCTTGCCTCTTGCCCACTTCCTTTGTTGCCGGCCGAATTGGGGGAAGGATTGTCCCAGCCTATTTCAGAGGAGGAGATTATCAATACCATAAATTCGCTTAACCCTAGATAAAGACCCAGGCCCCGATGGGTTCTCCCCAAATTTTTATAAGTGCTTTGCCATTCAGTTAGCTCCTGGGTTAAGAAGACTCTTTCACTGTATTCCGAACTCTGAGATGGTGGATAAACACCTATTTGCTGCCCTTATTATTGTTATTATTGTTATCCCTAAAGAAGGTAGGGAGCCTGACAAGGTCTCCAGTTACAGGCCCATTTCATTAATAAATTATGATGTCAAGATTCTGGCAAAGATCTTGGTGAGCCATTTAGCTAAAGTAATGCCCCAACTCATTCACTGTGATCAAGTAGGTTTCATGGCGGGTAGAATGGCCTCTGACCACCTGCGTAAATTGGCTACCATCTTCTCTGCGACCAGAGGTCATTGCCTGCCTGCTGGGCTGGTCTCAGTGGACGCAGAGAAGGCGTTCAGCAGGGTGGACTGGCAGTTTTTGTATTTGACCATGGGGAAATTCGGTCTCCCTCTCCCTTTTATTAAGAACGTTTTTTCCCTGTATAACCAGCCGAGCGTGCAGATCTATAGTAATGGAGTTTTCTCCTCAGTATTTCCCCTATGCTCGGGAACACGACAGGGATGCCCCCTATCACCCCTTCTTTTCAATCTTTATCTCAAACCTTTACTGGAAAAAATCAGACAAGATCAAAGGGTTCAAGGGGTCATACTAGGCCCACATGAGCCCGACTATCATTATACCGGTGGTCATGGGAATTATAGAGGAGTACAGTAGATTCTCCAATTACAAAATAAATAAAGAGAAAACCCTGGTGTTCCTGTTAAACTCTAAATTATTCAAGTCTGAAATCACTGCACTAGGTTTACAATGGAGACCGCATAAGCTCAAATATTTAGGGGTATTTCTTGCCCAGAGCAATTCTAAGATGGTCCAGCTGAACTTAGACTCGATCAAGACTGTCATTCAGTAGGACCTTGCAAGATGGGCCAAACTCCCGATATCTTTATGGGGAAGGGTAAGTTTAGTGAAAATGAATGTGTTACCTAGGATGCTTACCCTTTAACCATGTTGAATTCCTGGCTACCATTAAAGTGGTTTAAGAGTGTACACACTATTATATCAGCTTTTATCTGGCAAGGGAAAACTCCACACAGAGCCTACTATCGTATGGCTGCCCCTAGAGAAAAGGCCGGATTACGCTTACCACATATAGGACTTTACTACTGGGCATGCAATGCCAGTAAGTACCTAAAATGGCTGGTAACATCTACTGAACAGTGTTCTCTGCCATACATTCCTTCTTGGGTTAACTTAGAAGTGGAGTTGATAAAGGCAGCGGGTATTGACCAAATCGCCTTGCTTTACACATCACCGAAGTCCCTCCCCTCTGGGTTATTTCCCACCCCTATAAAAACCTCTTTAAGAATTCATGCACAGCTATGCTCATTTTTAAAATATATCCCCTTTAAAGATAACCATCAACCTTTGTGCCGGAATATGAATTTAAAAATTGGCGGGAAACTAATTCAGGACTCTCGGATTCCTGAGATAAAGGGCTTAAGGGTAACAGATATCCTTCAGGAGGAAAAGTGCTTGTCAGTTCTGGAATTAATTAATAGATACCTGGTATCTCCTGGTCAAATATTCAAGGTTTTTCAGCTCAGACATTTAATGGTGCAATCTCACAGGAAGTTAGAGGGTCCTCAGCCATGTGAGGATTTATTTGAAGGTCTTGCCCGGACGGTATGGGAACCACATGTGGTTTCCAGATTTTATAACAAGCCTATTCAGTCAAGCAATCGGCATTGACGTGGACTTCCACTACTGGAATACTGTTATGGGGGATGGAGAGGACTGGGACATAATTTGGCAAAACACTTATAGGTATATAACCCAGGACAGATTGAGAGTGATGCAATTCCAATTTTTAAACAATATTTTTTGGACCCCCTCAAAACTAAATAAGATTGGCCGTATTCCTGATTCTAATTGCAATGCTTGTCACCAACAGGAAGGGATGTTATACCACATATTCTGGGAATGCCCTAGAGTGAGGCCTCCGTGGGACAAGATTAAGGAATGAGCAGACCCCCTGCTGGGACTCAAACCTCTTTTTAGTCCTGAGATTTGCCTATTAGGTGAATATCCCAGGACTATGATAAAGGCAAGGACTTATCACATGGCCATTATCTCATCGTCCCTTAAAAAAGTAGTACTAAAACATTAGGGGGGATGGTACCTTGATTTCATATACAGAGTGGTTACAAGAGTTACTTTTTAATTTGAACACGGAGAAATTCAGTGCAAATAGAAGAGATTGCTTGTCGAGGTACCGCAAGATTTGGGAAAAATTACACGAGCTGTATTTACTCCAGACAGGTGCTCACTCATCTTGGGTGCAAGACTAATCAGATTGGTGATTCAGTAATATGTGCCCTGTAACATTGTTCTGCCTACTGGGGGAGGGGGGCGGGAGGAGGGGGGGTGAGCAAGAGACATTTGGATAATGGCTTTGTGAATGCTTACTATGATATCTGATTGTACTGCGTATGGGTCTGATGTATGTAATTGTTTCTTGCTCTGTAAATGGAAAATGTTGAATAAACTTAAATTAAAAAAAAAATAATCTGTGAGTTCAGTCTGTTACCCCACTTCCTGACAAAACTCTACAGAGTGAAGCACTGGGGCACCAGCATGGTTGGCTGGTTATGTGTTCTTTGCCTGCATTGAGTTAAATTTATTCTGCATATCTGGATGGTTTGTTTCGGATTTTGTGTTCTACTTAGTGTGCACCTCTCTTAGCCCTTTGCCCATATGTTCAGCCAGCAATAAGACACTCTGAGGTGTAGGTTATAGCCTGATAAGAGGACATCCCAGGTGTGTTATGAGGCACTAGGTGCTTGTGCCAAGTGTCTTTAGCACCTGAGAAGTGCTCTTATGAGGCCATAACCCACACCTCAGAGTATCTTATTGCACTTATAAAATGGTCCCCCTAGTAAATTATTAAACAAACAAAAAAAAAGAACAAAAAATGTAAAGTATATATATTTAATAAAAAATGGTTTTAATGATGAATCAATAAAAAATAGTCCCCCTACTGAAGTACTTTCATAACTGTTTTGGGACTCATCCTCCACACAGAAAGACAAACTCTCTTGATCTCCTAACTGCACGGCATGATATCATGCCGAAAATTGCTTTTGATCTGAAAGTCTAACCTGTAGTGCTTCACTGGAATGCAAACCACAATGAAGGGACCACAGCAGAGACCCACTCCTCCATCATGTCAAAAGATTTCAAAATCACACCAGACACCTGCTTCTCCTATATAAGTGGTTATTTATGACAATTTAAAAAAAACACCAGAGAGACTCACTCCTCTGTTGCCATACAAATGTTAATGGCTGTTCCCTATGATACAAGAAAATGTGAGCCACTCAGTACGGTAGCTCCTTAGGGAGACACTCAATCCTGAAGGAAACATCCATTAACATTTTTGTGGCAACAGAGGAGCAAGTCTGTCTTGCGTTTTTTTAAATGGGCATTAATAACCACTTATATCGGAGGAGCAGGAGTCTGGTGTGATTTTGAAACCTTTCAACGTGATGGAGGAGTGGGTCTATGCTGTGGTCCTTTCATCATGGTTTGCATTCCAGTGAAGCACTACAGGTCAGACGTTCAGTTTAAAAGCAATTTTAGGCATAGTATCCTGCTGTGCAGTTGGGAGACCAAGAGAGATTGTTTTTCTGTATTTGAGTGTATGCATGTGGTGGGGTGAGGAGACTCTGTGCAAAGATGCGGTTTCTCATAGAATGCCCACTTAGCTGTTCAGAGTTCTAGAGTTTGACAGCAGGGGCACAATGATATGCCAGCTGTGCTTTGGCAGGTGCTTTTGAAGTAGTGCAGATTGGCTAAATATGCGCTGATAAGGACATGGCTCTGACAGGCTCTTAGCCAGCTAAAGTCATGGAGTTTTTTTGACCATTTTATAAAGAGATTTCTTAAACAGAGCAATCTGACAATCAGAGTGTGCTTGTTTACATCAACATACAAGGAACACACACATCTACCCTCTGTGCCTGGAGGCAATAAGGGTGTGGGATTGGTCAGTGACCCACAGAGTCTCAGCCATCTCTGCCTCCTTCACTGGCTCGCTGAATGTTCTGGTGAACAGCCTCCGCTAGTCTGCAGTTCAGCATCATGAACAGGAACTCAGTACATCTGTTGCAGCCCAGTTATTTGACATCTGAGGAAGGTCACAGTTGGACCATTTTGAAGTGGTACTAGGTGATAATAGCGAGTGCAAAACAGCATGTAAAAAAACAGCATGGACACAACAGCGACTGTGATAACAGTGCCAGTACGTCAGAACAATAAGTAAGAACAGCTACACAGGCTACCACATGTAATGTGGGAGGCTTCACCCCCTGCAACCCCCAACTAGAATATAAACAGACTCAACATCATATAAATCACAGGCACTGCAGTAGAAGTCAGAGACAGCACCCAAATGACCCATGCTATTTTTTTGCCAGTCACTATTTTCACCCACACTGTTATTCCATGCTGTTATTCAAGCACTGTTTTCACTGGATGCCTTTGCATCACCACCCAGCACTAAACTGTAACATTTCTGCTAGCTTATTCCAAGGTGTTGTATGTTTTGGCACAACATGCTATCCCACTGCTGGAAAGGAATATGCCCCTATGACTTTACACCTTTGGTTCTGATACCAGAGGTACTAAAGATATTCAGTCAGCAACTAGCCAGGACCCACCCTCTGGTGGCCCTCCAGTGGCCTAGGCCAAGCAGGTACCCACTTATATGGAAACTGGCCCCAAATATTGTTCCACTTCCCTTTCAGTTGGGCCATCTGTCCCAGAATTATAGTATACTACTGCATCCAGATCTCCAGTCCCTGCAGGTCTATGCCTGGCTCCTGAGGAAATAGAGGACTCTAAGTTTGGAGTATCATCCTTGTTATTGGCTGTCCAGTTGGCTGCCTGGAAAACTTCCACCAGGCATACCTACACTCTGAAGTGGATGTGTTTTGCTATATGGTACCAGAAGCATCTCCTGGGCCCATTCACATGCCCAATGCAGCGAGTGCTGGACTACCTCCTGACTATGTGTCAGTCCTGGTCTCTTGCATGTGGAGTCTCCAGTCCATAAACCTGTTCTGGTTTGGGACCTGAACTTTGGGCTATTCTCCCTGACTAAAGTGCTATTAAAGCCTACTTCTTCTTGTGACTTGAAGTATCTGTCTTGGAATACTTTATTTCTTGTGGCTTTGTTTTTAGACATGTGGGTGGCTGACCAATAAGCCTTGGTTCTGGACCCACTCATTCCAGTGTTTCATAGGACAAGGTGACACTGCATACTCACCCCAATTTACTACCTAAGGACATTTCTGATTGCACATTGAATCAGTTTATTGATTTACCTGTGTTCTTCCCTTCCCCTCAAACACCTGAGGGAGATGCTGTTGCACTAAATGAGCATCCACAGGAACCTATAATACTATCTGGACCATGCCAAGGACTGTGGTGGTGTCTTCCTTAGAGTTGTCAACCCTAATGCTCACCACTCCTTCCGAATGTAGCACCCTGTCCAAAGCAGAAGGTACAGCTCCAACCCAGTGTCTCATAGTGATACACTCTTCAAAGGTAAAGAACTATGTCTCACCACATGTTGCCACACAATCTGTTGTAGCTTTCATCATGCAGGGCCCTGCAGGCCCTGCATGAAGAAAGGAGATCATGTCTAACATTGTTTGTTCAGGGAACAGGGTGGGCATTAGGGTTGTCAAGCCTGTGGAAGACCCCTACCACTGATTCACCAAGACTCTGGAGATCCCAAATCCTATTTTTAACTTTTGCTGCTGGGGAAGGCGGGGTGCGGATTTAGGCTTGGAAACCCTAACACCACATTTTTCTACTGTTGTGGTGCTAGCTTGAATCCTAACTGTTGCATTAATGAAGTTTGCAAAGAATTTCCTTTCTTTTGAGAGAGGGGAATAATATCTTCAGGGACCTGCATGAAGAGATGCAGACATGCATGGCCCTTTGGGCCCTGCCCCTAGGAAAGACTCTGTCCACCAACAGAAATGCAGAGCCTTTGCAGGCTCTGCAGCTACAGATGTCAAGAATTCATGGGGCTGTCTAGAGGGCTGTGGAGATATAGAAGCACAGGCCAAAGAGTCAATGTATCGAGCAATGCACAGGACCCTCTGTCACCCAACAGTGGCAGAGGTTCAGGGCCCTATACCAAGTAAGATCTGTCTTTACCATATGGTAATCAAACTTATGTGGACAACCCTGCAGCTTTCATTCCGTGGCTGAGGGGCATGTGGCATAACAGCACCATCCCAGCATCCTTACCTCACATAGCTGGGTGACTGAGCTTGCTCCTGAACTTAGGTCACCAGCATGGGATCAAAGCATGCCTGCTGGGGGAGAAGACTGGCTCTGCTGACAAAGTTTCTTAACAATTAGCATTTTTTTACTCCAAATTTTCAAGCTAGTCATTTTATAACCTCCCTTATAAACATGCCATGTGGAATTTATAGTATATCCTCCCTCTTTCCTAATCACCTCACCTCATTAGACAAAGCCTACTCTGGATGCTTCAACCCCCCTCTACAAATCCTGTCAAAGCCTCTCTAGGCTATCTTCTTCCCTACAAACTGCACTTAGTAATCCAACTGTTATAAAAGCAAAATGAATGTGTAAACTTTCAACTAAACTTTTGTATAATCTTAAATACATGTGCTGTATATAAACTGTTGCACTTCACATACTGCCTACTTTATGTATACCTGTTTGCCATATTATTTTGTCTTGTATTTTGTGTATAGAACCTTACTGTCTCCTGTACCATGTGTCTATTTTCAACTTGGAACATTTGTAAAAGAGCCTCTTGGCTCAAAAGTATTAATCCAAACAAATAAATAAATAAATCATTTCACACCACAAGTGAGAAAACACATCTTGCCCAGGATTTGAAAAATGACACCTGTCACGTTCATGAAGTGGTGTGGGAAATGGCTATGCTGAAAGTTTGGAGTTAAAATATTGAAAATTATCAAAGTTATAAGCAAATGTTGAAATAGTGACACATTCAATTCAACATAGAAACATGGAAATTGTTGGCAAATAAGAATTGCTAGGCCCATCCAGTCTGCCCATAAGCTCTGAACTTGATTACAGCTTCAGACGCTCCCCCTGTTTTACCTCTGTGGTTCCTGTATGCCTGTTCCATGCATGCTCAAATCCAGCCACAGTACTTGCTCCCACTACCTCCTGTGGTAGACTATTCCATGTGTCCACCACCCTCTCTATGAAGAAAAACTTCCTCACATTCCCTCTTGACCTGCCTCCTTCCAATTTCATGTCATGCCCCCTCATTCTTGTACTCCTCCTGTATTGGAAGATGTGTCTCCCCTGCACCTTGTTTATGCCCCTGAGGTAGCTGAATGTTTCTATCATGTCCCCTCTCTCCCTTCTGTCCTCCAGTGAGTACATATTGAGGTCCCTTAATCTCTTTTTGTACGTCTTGTGGTGCAAGCCCTGTACCATCTTAGTCACCCTTCTCTGGACCATCTCCAGTTTTTTAATGTCCTTTTTAAGATGTGGCCTCCAGAACTGCACACAGTATTCCATGTGAGGCCTGACCAGGGTTTTATACAATGACATCACTACCTCTCACCTTCTGCTGGTGATATCCCTGCCTATGCAGCCCAGTATGCCACTGGCCCTCCCTGCTGCCTTTGTACTATGCTTAGACATTTTCAGGTCATCTAAAATAATAACCCCCAGGTCCCTTTCTTCCTTGGTGACCATCAGCAACCCCCCCATCCTGTAGCTCTCTCACCCGGGTTTCTATGCCTCAGGTGAATAATTTAGCACTTCTTTGAATTAATCCTCCGTTGCCACTCCTCAGACCATTTCTCAAGCTTCCCCAGGTCCTTCCTCATTTTCTTCACCCCTTCTGGCATATACACCCTGTTACAGATCTTGGGGTCATCCGCAAACAGGCAAATATTTCTTTCCAACCCCTCTGCAATGTCACTAATGAAGACATTAAACAGGACTGGCCCAAGGACTGATCCCTGAGGTACTCCTCTGGTCATCCACCCTCTCCAGATTGTACCCCATTAACCACCCCTCTGCCTCCGGTCCATTAATCAGGTCCTAATCCAGTTTACCACCTTGTCTCTCATGCCCAGAATATCCATCTTGTTAACCAGCCTCTTATGTGGGATGGTGTCAAAGGCTTTGCTGAAATTGAGGTAGGCAACATCCACCACTCTCCCAATCTACTTCCCTAATGACCCCATCAAAGAAATCTATCAGATTCATATGACATGACCTACCCACTTTGAATCCATGCTGTCTAGGATGCTGGGCTCCAGTGGATTCTAGATGTTCCTCTATCCTTTCTTTAAGCAGTGCCTCCATGATCTTCCCAACTACTAAGGTGAGGCTGAATGGATATAATTCCCCACCTCCTCCCTGCTGCCAGATTTGTGTAGAGGGACTACATCTTCCCTCCTCCAGTCCTCTGGCACCACCCTGTGTTGAGTGACTCTGTGAACAAAGCTGTCAGAGGTTCTGCCAGCTTTCTTCACAGCTCCCTCAATATCCTTGGGTGTATGCTGTCTGACCCTATTGCTTTATCTACCTTCAATTAAGTGAGCTCCTGCAGGACTCTCTCCACTGTAAATGGGGTGCTGCCCACCTCTCCCTCCCCTTAGTATTTGCTGCTCATCTGTGGTCCCTGCTCTTCCCCATCTTTCATGAATACTAAACAGAAGTTTTATTCAATATTTCTGCCTTCTCCATGTCTACCTCCTTACACACCCCTTCCTCCCCTTTGAGCCTTACAGTTCCCCCTCTGGTTTTCCTTCTTTCACTGATGTACCTGTATAATCAAGGCCTCCTGTTTTCTGAGGTTCAGCGGCATGTGGCGTTTGCCATAGAAATTATGACCTGCCATTGAATTTGGTGCTGGATGCAGAATTTGGGGTTGGCTGCAGAAATTGCACAGAAATTGCCCCAGTAAGTTAGACAGAGACTGACATCACTCCTTTCAAGCAATTCCTCTGCCTGCTTGTAGCTTAATAAGAACAAAAATTCACCCCAGCCATCTCAGACCCTCAAACCATCCCCACCCAGCTCTGAGAGCCCCCCTTGCACAACTTTATTTTTATATTGACACCCCATTTTTGATCAAAGATTGCATAATGATCCATTGCCTTTTCATGCTAGTGGGCCAGAATGCTTTTTTCTTATCCCAGTAGTGCTTTGTATGAGCCCACACAAAGCCATATTGGGGCATGAATCCAGCATTTGGGCCCAGCAGTAATAGGAAGAAGCAGAGGATTGTCCTACACTGTTGAACCAAAAAAGGGTGCCAATATAAAAACAGAGTGACTCAATGAGGTTCTGGGTGGAATGACTTTGGGGGCTTAGATATGCAGGGTCAGTATTTCTTGTTTTATGAGGGGGTAGAGTAATGTCAAAGAGGAGACTTTACAATACCTTTGAGACAGGAAGAGGCAGAGGATCACTGTTCAATGTTGAGCTGGATAATGGCATGCATTTAAATCTACAAGTCCACTCAATGGCATTCTCAAGGCTTGTTAGGAAAATGGTGGGGTTGATATGGGCAGTGGTGGGTTTTACCTCTTCTAAAACCATGAGAGGGTGAAGTGCTTTCAGGGGGGGGATTTGCTATCCTTATGGAGTTTAGAGCACAAGAGGTTGCTGTGGATGGGGCTGTGAGATTGCCATCCTGATGGGTCAACTCTGGTGCCTAGGGAAGAAAATGTAAATTATAAAAACAAATGCAAGCAAAGGGACAGCTAAGTAAATAAAAAAATGGTTGGGACAGGAAAAGAATGAAAGAAAGCTGGATGGACTGAAGAAATTACAAAGATGAAACCAAGGTAAGAAAAGTGAAAAGCTAAAGATTATTTATGTAAAACGTGGACACTAAATAAGGTAAGAGAAAAAAAATTGAGAAAATAAAGTCATAATGACATTGCAGATGAAACATTTTTTAATTTTTTAATATTTATATGTTGCTCCAGGACAATATACAAGGGTGGGCAAGATGGATTTCAAGCTCACTGCATCACAATTAAAAATGCCATTGAGGGACATGTAGATTTACTCAGGGCATCAGTGCAACTTCTAAGTTTTTTTTTTAAGCACAAATAGCTTGATTGTTCAATACAGTAGTGTGTTGTTTGTTTCTCTTATTTGGTAACCAGATAAGGTTATCAAAGAATAAATCCAGTGTAGCCCACCCCCAATTTGAATGAATCAAATGTTGGCTGTGTTTAACTGACAGCCTTATCTCTTCTACCTCCCTAGTCTGACAGCCAGCCCCAAGTGTGTTAACATTCTGTGATAAAATTATTTGGAAAGCATTGCAAATGCCATCCTTTTCCTTCCTGGGTGGGTAGTGGCTCTGAGATGGGTGCAGGTGGGCTACACTGTATTTTAAAAATTGGGATAAGGCAAGGCTTTTGGGGGGGGCAGGATCATCTTAGGGAGAGAAGCAAATATCTTGCTGGCATTAGGCCTAGGGTGCGGGGAGGTTGCAGAGAGCATTGCTATTATTATGGGGAAGGGGAGGAAAGAGAGTATTGCTGTGATTAGGTCTGGGGAAGAGAGGAGAGATTATTGCTGCCATTATGTAGATTGGGGAGGAGATAGCATTACAACCATTAGGAAGGTGGGAGGTGGGGGAAGAGAAATCTTTTTGTTTACTAGGTTTTGGAGAGGGAGGAAGAGAGCACAGAGATTTGCAGCCTTTTGGTCTGGAGTGGAGGTGGGCACACTGCTGTCATTTTTATGTCTGCAGTGTGTGGAGCCTGCAGACATTTTGCATGTACAAAAGGGCTGATGTCATGTTTTCTGTCCACAGAACTGGCTGAAGGTGCAAATAGTCTCCTCCACCTTACCCTCCTCCAAGAAAAGATTTCTGCCCTCAAATAAATACACTTTCATGTTAGTTCTTTCTTAAATGGGAGGTACAAGAACTGGAACCTCAGTAGTGGGGGGCAGCATTAGTTTTTTTGGGGGGGCAGGATCCACCCCCACCTCCACCTGAGAAGGTCCTAAAGATCTACCAACACCTTTTTTTTTGGTTCATGTGGGATGGGAATGAGGTGAATCTATCATGTTAGAACAACTATCAGAGCTTAAAGTTCAGAAGGAAAGAAAAAGTAATTAAGGAGTGCCTGAAACTGCATCCTTATACCTCTCCACAATTTCTATGCCATTCTGGAAAAGTGTGGTTTCTCTATGGAGGCACCCACAGTGGAGACCATGGAGGATGCTGGGAAACTCCACAAAGAAGACCCACAGGAGGGTGGCATGGGACCCCACAGGGGAGGAAAACAACTCCTGGTGGGGGACTCCATTGTTAGGAAGGTAGAACTAGGGGATGAAGGGGAGAGAGAGGTAAGGTGCCTGCCTGGCACCATGGCTTGGAGGGACAGGGAGCAAATCCTCAGGATCACAGGAGCGACTGCACAGGGGAGGGAGCTAGATGTCATTGTCCACCTAGGCACAAATGACCTGGCTAAGAAAGGGATCAGAGCAGTGTAAGAAGCATTTGTGGAGATGGGGAGGGGCCTTAGACAAATAGCACACACGGTAACCTTCTCAGAGGTACTGCCTGTCTATGGTACGGATGAGACTAGGGTGCTCCACACCATGGGATTCAATCAGTGGTTGAAAAACTGGTGCAGAGCTCAGGGAGTTGGCTTCATTGGGGACTGGGGGGGCCACCTGGATGGATGCAGGCCTATACTGGCATGATGGTCTGCATCTGTCCAGGAGAGGAACCAGAATCCTAGGTGATAGATTTAAATACTTCATTGCAAGCATTTAAACTAGCCAAGGGGGGAGGCGCTGGAAAGGAGCAGGGAAATCCTAGCCTCCCAAAACACCAGGGTACTAAGTGAGGTAGACACCAACATAGAGATGTCAATAGGGAGAAGTGCAGGGGTAAATGGAGAAAGTGACAAATGCTATAAGGACAGGGATGGGGCAAAAAGGGGTAGGGCCATCAAGAAATGGAGGGTAATGAGTACCAATGCCCATAGTCTGGGCAACAAGCTCTCTGAACTGGTGGTCTTGATGGAAGAGGTATGTCTGGATATCATAGCAGTCACAGAAACATGGTACACAGAGAACCATGACTGGAAGGTTAACATACCAGGGCACACACCCTACAAGAGAGACAGGGAGGGCAGAAGAGGGGGGAGTAGCTCTCTATGTAAGGGAAGGGATAAAAGCAACTGAACAAAAGAGTAAACAGGGAGGAGAGAAGGCACTGTGGGTCACCTTAGAGACTGGAAATGGAACCACAATCAACACAGGGGTTGTATTCAGACCCCCATGTCAGGGGGAAGGAATGGACAAGGATATGATAGAAGGCATACTTAGGATGGCAGAGAAAGGGGAGATACTGTTGATGGGGGACCTTAATATGCCAGATGTTAACTGGAGCACCTTTGCTGCAGCCACATCCAAAAGCAGGGCCATTCTTGATGACCTTCAGGTGGCATGCCTCAGACAGCTAGTTTTAGAACCTACTCATGAGGGAGCAATCTTAGACCTCATACTCTCAAATGGGAACAGTGAGAGGATCTCAGATCTAGAAATGGGTAGCCATTTGGGAACAAGTGACCACCAAACAGTGTGGTTCACAATAAACTCAGCTACAGAGTCAAGCCATACAAAAGTGAGGGTTCTGGACTTCAGGAGGGCTGACTTTGGCAAGATGGGAGAGTGCCTTAGAAAAGCACTAGCAAACAGGCTAGAAGGAGGGGTGGAGCAGCAACAATGGGGAAATATCAAAACTGCCATCACAGAGGCAACAAGCCTTTGTGTGAAGCAAATAAACAAATCAAAATGAAAGAAAAAGTCACTATGGTTCTCAAAAGAAGTGGCGGTGAAGGTTAGGGAGAAAAAGATAGCATTTAGGAAGTATAAGGAAACACAGAAGGAGCAGGACAGAGAACAGTACCAGTTAAGGCAGAAGGAAGCAGGGAGGGTAGTCAGAATAGCAAAGGCACAAACTGAGTTAAAGATAGCCAACTTGGTTAAGAAGGGGGATAAAACCTTTTATAGGTATATCAGGGAGCATAGAAAGACAAAGGAAGGGATAGTGAGGCTGAATAGAATTGATGGTGGGTGGGCAGAGAGTGACAGTGATAAAGCAGGGATACTGAATGAATACTTCTGTTCAGTATTCACAAAATAGGAAATGGGAGAGGTGCCTAATCCAATTAACTGAAGCACTCTGGAGAGGGGGGTCGATCCCAGTCCTTTCACAGAAGAAAGGGTTCTGAAAGAACTCCTAAAACTGAAGGTGGACAAAGCAATGGGGCCAGATGGAATTCACCCCAGAATTCTAAAAGAATTAAGCAGAGAACTAGCGACACCACTGACTACCCTTTATAACAAATCATGGGAGGATGGTGTGGTACCTGAGGACTGGAAGAAGGCTGATGTGATTCTTCTTCACAAAAGTAGGAGCAAGACAGAGGCAGGAAACTAAAGACCTGTCAGTTTGACCTCTGTGGTAGGGAAAGTGATGGAATCACTTCTGAAGGAAAGAATTGTTGAGTACCTAGAGGCCAGTGGGGCATAGGACCCAAGGCAGCATGGGTTCACAGCAGTAAGGTCATGTCAGACAAATCTAATTGATTTCTTTGACTGGGTGACCAAAGTAGTAGACCAAGGAGGGGCTGTGGACATGGCCTACCTAGACTTTAGCAAAGCATTTGACACAGTCCCACACAAAAGATTAGTAGTCAAATTAACCAGCCTTGGAGTGGGTCCCAGGGTGGTAGCCTGGATAAAACATTGGCTGAACAACAGGACACATAAGGTAATTGTAAATGGAGTCCACTCTGAAGAAAGAGGGGTTACTAGTGGGGTACAGCAGGGTTCAGTACTGGGTCCAGTCCTTTTTAATGTCTTTATAAGTGACATTGCAGAGGGACTGGAAGGAAAAGTATGCCTCTTTGCAGATGACATAACGATCTTCAACAGGGTTGATACACAAGGAGGCATGGAAAAGATGAGAAGGGACTTGGCAAGGTTGCAGGAATGGTCAGAAGTATGGCAGCTTGGATTCAATGCAAATAAGTGCAAAGTAATGCACCTGGGAAACAAAAACCCAGGGGAAGATTACACAATGGAGGGAGAGGTAGTAACAACAACAAAAATGTAAAGGAACCTGGGGGTAATCATATCAGATGACCTTAATGTTGGCAAGCAATGTGAGAAGGCTGTAGGGAGGGCTGGAGGGATACTGGGATGTATAGGGAGAGGCATCACCAGCAGAAAACAGGAAGTTGTTATCCCCCTGCACAGACAGTTGGTGAGACCCCATCTGGAGTACTGCATCCAGTTCTGGAGACCCCATCTCCGCAAGGACATAGACAGGGTGGAGGCAGTTCAGAGGAGGGCAACTAAAATGGTGCAGGGTCTGCAAGAGAAGCCATACGAGGAGAGGCTAAAGGAGCTTAATATGTATACCCTTGAGGAAAGGAGGGAGAGGGGGACATGATAGAAACGTTTAAGTACCTCAGTGGAATCAACAAAGTCCAAGAGGGTAGCATCTTTCAGAAAAAGAGATGTGCAAGAAAAAGGGGACACAATTTGAAGATAGAGGGACGGCTCTGGGGCAATGTGAGGAAGTATTTTTTCACAGAGAGGGTGGTGGACGCATGGAACAGCCTTCCTGAGGAGGTTGTGGGGTCCAAAACTGTGGGAGAATTCAAGAATGCATGGGACAGACATAAGGCAATTTTTGTGGGGGGTAGGAAGAAATAGGTTGTTGGTTAAATAGGATCTGCAGCTTATCTTCTAGGTAGGGAAATGGGCAGACTAGGTGGGCCAAGCGGTCCTTATCTTCCGTCAAAGTCTATGTTTCTATGTTTCTATACAGCACTTGTGTAACTGCATCCTAAAATTACAGCACTTGAGGAAAGCAAGCACTTGCAACACAAGAATGACAAGGTATAATCCCACAAAGGAGTAAAATATGTCACGTAAAGAAGACTATCCCATATTGGATACTAGAGTGTCTGTTTATTAAAAGCTTTTTATACCCTCCCCCCACACACACACACATATACACAGCTGAAACACCCACCCAAATAACTAGGGGAAGCTCTACATTTTTATCCCACTGGAATCTGAAGTTTAGCAGTAATGTGTGAAGAGAATAAAGTCTTGTGTTTTGTGCATTTGAATAGGTTTAGTGCTTTGAAGTTAAAAGATATAAATATATATACAAAGTGTCATGGGCATCTGAAAAGGAAGGAGATACTACTGAAATAAATGTTATTCTGATTATTTATCTATGTGTAAGATTTTAAGTGTAGTTCTGTCTAGGTCACATACGCTATAAAAAGTATATTAAGGATGGATGCATTAGTCAAAGTTTGTAGTAGTAAAATAAAGCAATAAAAATAATATAATGTATTTTTGTTTTCTTTCAGTTGTTTAACCAGGAGTGGCACACTAAGCTGAAAGCTTGTTTACAGGGGCAACCTGGGAGCACATGAAAGTTAAGTGACTTGCTCAGGGTCACCCAGTATGCAAGTGGGGGCTGTGGGATTCAAACCCAGATCTCCATATTTGCAGCTCAGAGCCTTAACCCACTGTGCTATACTGCCTCCCTAGTTATGGCAGTCATCTGTTTTATGGTTCATGATGTTGGTGTAGTAGGCAGCAGTACACTGCATAGTAGGTGTAAAATTTCAATAGTAGATCATGCAGTATATGTGCTGAGCAGTTACTGATGCAAGAAATGTATTTAGGATAGTAAAACATTCCTGTTAGAAAACTGATAAATGTGTGACATTTGCATCCCAGTTTCAAGGAGGTCCTTATGGGGTGTCAGCGTACAATATAAAATAGTTATAGTTTTCAAGTTGTCTGGGTAATTGCTTTGTACTGCCACTGTTACTAAATTTAAATTATTCCATGAAGAAAATGAAGTTTATGTAACTGTCTGTAAATGTATTAAAAACATTTGCTTGTCCTTATAATGTAATGTATTAAATGCTGTTGCTAGGTTAAGAATTCACATAACAACGCCCAGGGCATTAGGATTTCTGACCATAACACCCTGTCCTGTAGGGACTGACAGGAATAAGGGGTGTGACTTGGGATTGTCAACAGTAATGCTCACGCCATTCCACCCCTATCCCCACCCTGCAGCCAGTGACAGGTATCGAGGTGTGCCTTTGACTCTTCAGACCCAAAGTTCACTCCATTTTCTTATACAGTACTGTACCCATTTCAGCTTATCTCCTTATGGAATGGAGTGAGTGTAAAACTTGAACACCCCAAGGCACACCTCGACACTTGTCTGTGTCTGCAGGGTATGGTAAGGTGAAATGGCATGAGCGTTATGGGCAACGACCCAAAGGCACACCCCAATGCCTGTCCATCTCTGAATGGTGGGGGTGGGGTTGGTGTCACTTCAATACTTCACTGCCATTCCTATTCTGCCTGTTTGTCTTTCTTTCTCTCTCTTTATATATATATATATATATTTCTATGTAATTATCTATCTTTCTATCAATTGCATGTATCGCTATTTTTACCTATTTCTAAAACAAACCTGCATATCACATTTGCCTGCACTCTGAGCACATGCTTATGAAACTGTGCATATTTGTACTCCACTTCTGCATAGACCTCATACTTTCCTAATATTCCCATTATCACAAGCATAACTACCTTGCACTTATCAAAAGCGACCCCCTCTGAAAATTACCATCCCATTTTGTCTGCTAACAGTCCATCATTATACCTGACTTCCTGACATCAACACATTGCTTAAATATGACTTGCATCACCTCATGGACAAAAACCCTGTTTTTCTAAAAAAAAAAAAAAAAACTTTACTTTTACATGTACTGCCACCTTCTGTACCATCATGGGGATTTGCAAATATTTCCCAAGATGCTTTGCACTATTGGGGCATATGAAATTGTGTTTTCTTTAAAATTTGGCTGTCCAGCCAATATCATCCGGGATAACACATACCTCAGTAGCATTCGCTATGAGGTTCTTTTGTAAACCTATATCGCGTCCTGTTCCTTCCATTAAAATGTACACCTCCATATATTTTTCTAATAATGTGTATGCCTTCCATAGAACAGAAACTAAAACAAGTCTTACTACTTACAAATCATTGTGTTGTTTCTCCATCCCTCCTTAACAATTCCACACAACTTCATTAACTTCATTATGCAGCCATGGTGGATCTGACCAAAACTTGTTTCCTCCAGTGGAAGGGGAACGTCACCTGACTTAGAAACAGACAGTAAGACCACAGAAGCAGAAGGGAAAAAAAGAGAAAAATACAAAAGCTAGCTGACCCCCCCTACTGGGCCAGTAGTAGTAGTGCATTGAGGTTCCACGAGGGCAACCCATGATAAGGTGGGATCCTGAGATAACCTGCTCTAGAACAGCCCAGGATCAGAGTGTGTTGCAGATGCCAGGGCTTTCAGGCTAGGGCAGTGAGGTGCACATGAAGGAAAAAAAAAATGAAGCCAATGTAAGAAAGATGACAACCAAGTAAAACAGTATTAATTCAAAATGTGACAACTAAACAAGGAAAGAGTGAAACAAACAGAGAAAAAGAAATAATCATGCTGACACTGTTGATGTTTAATAATTTATATTTTTAATATATGGCAGTTTTCAGGGTGGCAGTACGTGGAGTCTCTGTATGCACCAATAGCCTGCCACCCCCAACTACGACTGTGTGGAGCCCCTGATAGGTTTCCACAAAGATGGGGAGTCTTGGGTACTCCATGGCTAGGCTACTTCAAGCTGTCCCTTGGAGAACAATTATTCAGCTGCTTGCTTTGTTGCCAGTACATTGAGGGGGTGCCTGCCAATAGCCATTAATGTTGCATGACATAGCACTAAACCCTAAATAGATTTAAATAAATATGGAGAGCCAGAACAGCTTCTGAAAAACAAAAGAATAAAACTGAAGGTTTAAGGGAAATTATGTAACTTACATTTATGTGGTGGAAGTCAGGTATCCTCCTCACAGGTCATCCTTGCTGAGGTCCCCCAAAACTGTAAAGCTTTCTCTGTATTATTTATACATAAATGTGCTGCAGAACTTTAAACCTTGCTGCAGAATGTGACCTAACAGTACCGCAGAAGTTCAGAGTCCCTGCCGCAGAAGTTACATCAGTTTGCTACAGAGAACAGGGGGCCTTGTCTGTAGAATGTCATGTCCCCTTTCCTTACTGTCTGTGCTAATCCATCCTCAGTCCATGCCTTTGCTCTCCTTAGCGCTCTTCCCACTTCCCTTAGACACTCTAGGTACACCTTTACGTTCTCCTCACTTTGGTTCTCCTTATATTTCCTGAACCCTGCCCTTTTGGCGCTTACTTTGTCTGCCACCTCTTTCAAGAACCATAGTGGCTTTCTCCTTCTTTTGCCTTTGGATACCAATCTGATGCATTGGTTTGTCACTTCCACTATGGCTCCTTTTAGGTGTACACACTGCTCTTTCACTCCCCCTCCTATCACCCTTTTTTTCAGGGCTATTTTGTTCCCCATTTCAGCGAAGTATGCCTTTTTGAAATCTAAAACCTTTGCCCTAGTGTGACATGACTGAGTCCCTGTCCTCATATTGAACCACACTATGTGGTGATCTCTGGATCCCAGTTGGCCTTCTACCCAGACATCTGTGATTCCATCCCCGTTTGTCATCACTAGATCCAGAATCACCCTGTCCCTGGTGGGATGAAGCACAAGTTGCCCGAGTCCTGCTTCCTATGGAGAATCTACCATGCATCTGTTTCTGGCTGAAGCAGCTGCCTGGGTGGCCCAATCCATGTCTGGCATATTGAAATTTCCCATCAGCAGAATTCCACCTTTCATTGCCATCTTGTGTTTTTCATCTCCTAGCTCCATCTTCCTTTTCCTGTTCTGGAGGCCTGTATATCACCCCTGTCTGCATTCCTGTGCTGTTTCCAGGTTCAAGGGTGACCCACAGTGCCTCAGCCACCCCCTGCCTTTCCTACACCTGTGTTGCCTTAGTACCCTTCCTAACATACAGGGCTACTCCTCCCCCCCTTTTCTTGCCCCCATCCCTTCTGAACAGAGCATAACCTGGTACATTTATTTCCCACCCATGATTTGCAGTGTACCAGGTTTCAGTTATTGCTACTATGTGCATTAATATTAATGCCTCCAGGTCTGAGATTTTATTCCCCAGGCTTCAGGCATTAGTTGCCATGGCCTTCAATGTTGTGCATATTGGATTAACCCCCTTGCCTCATTTCTACTCCCCTGCTTTCTTCCCCAACCCTACTTACCTTTCTTGTGAGGTCCCAACTCTAGCACTGTGCACCCCCAACTACCTCAGTTGTAGTTGCTGCCAAATTACTTCTCTGCATTTGCCATGGGGAGGTGATACTAAACCTCCTGACCCTGCTGGTTCCCCCCTGGCCAGTTTAAATGCTCGCTGCTAAAACATTCAAACTTCTCACTTAGGATCATTGTCCCCTTCCCAGATGGATGCAGGTCATCGTCCTTATACATGCTTGTATCCCTCCAGGTAGGGCCCCAGTTCCCCATGAAACTGAACCCCTCCCTTTCACACTGTTCCTTCAACCAGGAGTTGAGTTTCTGGATGTGGAGTGTCCTAACCTCACCCCTGCCATGGACCAGTAGAACCTCAGAGAAGGAGATGGAGTGTGCTACCTGCTTCAGGCTCCCCCCAGCTTCCTGAAGTCCTCCTAGATTCTGCCCCTCTCTATTCTGTCTCCCTCCACATCATACATCCCCAGGTGGAGGATGACATCCAGTTTCTCCCTGCTTGCTATTGCCCATGTGATCTTATTGATTTGCTGCCTATCCCTCCATGCTGTGCTTACTGGGATGCACTTGACCTCCCTGTCTTTACTGCTAGGTTCCCCCTAAAGTAACTCCCCAGACAATTGAGTCCCCCACCAGTAGAAGCTTCCTCCTCCTCCTCTGGGGTTCTCCTCCCCCTTTCCCTTGGGCTCCATCATGGACTTCCTGCTCATCCTCCCTGATCTCTGCTGTGGATGAATCTGTGGGGCTATCCCACTCCTCCAAAACAGCATAGGAGTTACTCAACTTGACCAGTTGTGGGATGTGCTTCAGACCCCCTGCTCCACCATCCCTGAGACCACCGTGATCCAACAACTCCTCTTTCTGGGCATCCTTTAAGGTTCTGGTTGTGGACTCGGTGGTCCCTGGGTGGGGATGTAAGCCACCCGTAACCTGGCCAACTCAGCTCGGAGACAAGTGACCTCCTCCCTCAATCCAGAGAAGTGCCTGCAGATAGGGCTGCATCTCAGTCACCAGAACATCTCCCTGAAGACTGCTGCTCCACAGCCACTTCACTGCACCACTCACATCATCTTTGTTGTTGCCTTTCCCTATAATAGTCTTAGCTTCACTCTCTACCAATTTGTTAGTCCTTACACCTCACTCCTCCCTGCTTAGTTGTGGTATTTCCTGTTGGCCAGAAGTTGCAATATGCTAAGGGACCATGCCCTATAAAAGTAGGAAGAGAATGGGGTGGGTGGGCTAAGGAGTGGGTGGGAGGGATCTATACCTCAGCACCTCAGAAACAATCAGCCAAGTATGGCTGTTTCACTTCAGTGCCCCAACAGCAAATTCAAATGGAACTGCTACTGATGTACAATTACTGTGTTTTGTCCCACTGCCATGCCAGTGCCCCACTGTAGTTATAATAGCTTTGTTTTTAAATTAAAGCTGTATCCCTATTGTCCTGATTCAAAAACACCACCCTTCTCCTGTAGTACTCAGTGACCCAGATTCTGTTTCAAAATGTAATCCTCTCCCTTCCCTCACAAAAGCTAAGCCCCCATAGCTCTAAACAACCACACAAGTAATGAATACACAGTTAAGTAACTTCCCTGCCCGTTGGATGCAGCAGCCTCCTCGCTCCTCTCTTGCTGCTTTCTCCTCCTCTGGGATGCCCAACCTCTCCCCATAAACCTGGTATGTTAAAATTTTTAAATCCCCACCAAAATGTCATTCCATGCTCCCGAAATGTCATTAGGCACCACAGGTGTAAAAACACATTTTGGCCAGGATTTGAAAAATGGCAGCTGCCACATTCAAGAGGTAATGTAAACAAATGGCTATGTTGAAAATTTGGGGTCAAAATATTTAAAATTACAAAGGTTATGAACTAGCATAAAAAAACATTTCAATGTAGCCTCATAACTTTGCAATTTTTGAATATTTTGACCACAGATTTCCAACATTTATTTATTTAAAAGTTTTACCAGGAAGGCATACTGAGCAGACTACCACTCGATTCCAGATGCGTCCTGGGGGGGTGTTGGGAGTGGGAGGATACATAAACACATACATAATACAGAAATTAGCTAAACATTTTCTCTTATGCTCCCCCCACCCCTTGAATAAGGGTGGTGAAAATGTTCACATCCTGCCTGAAAGGTGATTTTTCAAAGTGACCATGAAGTCACCTTTTGGGCTACATTTGTATAATGCCACCACCACTAGGCATGAGGTTGGTCCCAAAAAAGGCTATGTTGAAAAGCTGGGGTCAAAATATGTAAAAATGACAAATGTTATGAAACAAAGTTCTAGCCCACATTGAAATACATTTTACTGCACTTGCCTTGTCTTCTCATATTGCAGTCAGTGGTTTCAGCAGCAAGGCGTGTCTTTACTCTGAGAGTGGATCTATGCCATGGGACATTTTCAGGTGAGTCAGGGTGTGGAGTGCGTGTGGGGGGGTGGTGAGTGCTGAGTGAAAGGCTGGGGTGTGGTGCATGGGATATGGGTGGGGGGAGAACAGTGAGGGTCCATTTTGTTTGTAACAGGTAAAACAATGAGGGACAGTTTTCTTTATTACAGGAAACACACTGAAATCCCAACGGTGGGGACTTGGCACTCCAGTGTTGGGCTTTTGCTTGGCGAATGGGGGGGTGGGTGACCTGGAGGGAATGGGTTGAAAAGAAGCAGCACCATGGGCAGTCACCCCTTCCACTTTTATTATTTAAAAAAATGCTGGGTAGGTTGGGTGGGTGAACTGGAAGGGTGGGGGAAGACAGAAGCAGTACTCTGATCCACTTAGCAAATAAAACATAGATTAGACAGATAGATAGACAGGTAGACAGAGAGATAGAGATATATAGATAGATAGACAGACAGACAGACAGACAGACAGACAGACAGAGACAGACAGACAGACAGATAGACAGACACAGACAAAACAAGGGCTCACCGACTCACTAAAAAACGAACACCAGAATCTAGCTAAATGAGTCCCATTTAGCTTGGTTCAGGTGTTTTTTTTTTAAATAATACCAGAATCTAGCTAAATAGGTCCCGTTTAGCTAGGTGCATGTGTTTGGTTTTAAAATTACATAATTGTTATGCAATATCAATTTTTTTTTTAGTTCAAGGGGGAAAAAAACTAGATGGGGGCTGTCACAGCACGAAAAAACCTTTTGTTGCTGTGAGAAGCAAGTGGTGAGAAACCAAAAACAGTCTTGTGACATAGAATTTTGGGTGTCTTACCAGAATGTTATCCAAAAATCCTACTGAGCATGCTCAGAAGATAAAAGACACACAACTTTAAATCATTGTAACTCTGGGACCATTTAATATTTTTTCACAAAACCTTTACAAGGCACTATCTTGGAACAGTACACTTCTACCTAAAAGTTTTGGAAAAATATTCCGCTCCCTATAGGCTGCACACAACAGCAAACTCAACTCCCACGTTAAGAATAGGAAAATAAGTTAGACATCTACAGGAAAATGACATATGCGGATCTAAGACATGGCACAAGCCTCTGTCATGAAACTTTTCATGGACTTCCTTGCCATCTGGACAACACAAGCACAATTTCAGCTAATTTATCAACTAGATTAAGAGTATTTCAGTCTCTGTTATAAACTTGTAGCAGTTGCAATTCTTTAGTAAAAACAATAAAAAGACACACACACACACACACACACACCAAAATGCAGCTCAAGGTGCAATCCTCATGTAGCTATAACTACTTGTGTCTACTCTTGGCTGAGGAACAGAGAGGAGCCTCAGGGAGAATCAGTGTGGAGCCAGAGGAGGAGGAGGAGCCATCCAAGGTGGGAGAGAGCCAGTACTGAGTTAGTGAGTTCTGGTTACCTAAGGAGCAAAGGTGTGTCTTACATAACTAGAATTGCTAGGATTCAATTTTTATTTTACCCCAATTTTGACAGCTAAAATCGAGTTTTATTTTCAGTAATTGTTTCTGATTTTTTTCGAATGAAATAAACACAGTGTTACACAAAATCTTAGTTTTTTACGCTTTTGTTTTGAGTAGTATCAACTAGTGGCTGGCATATATTTACAACATATATTTACTAGGGGGAATCTTTAACTGCCTGAGTTGTGGCGGGCAGAAAGGGACAACTCAAAGCCAATGGGATTCCAGATTGGGGGTGAAGCTTTGATTGACTGAGTTGTGTTGGGAGGGCTTTAAATTGCCCAAGTCAAAGCAAGTAAGAGGGAATACAATGATTCACAACTGACTGGGTTGGGAGCCCCAGTGAGATGTCAGAGGCAGGTATTCAACTTTAATTGCCCTCATTGTGGTGGGAAGAAGGGACAGGAAAGTTGCAGCATCCAATACTGCTGCCGTTTCATTGCAATTTAAAAAAAACACATTTCCTGACCAGGAGCCCCCCATGAGATATCAGAGTTGGGGTGAAATGCTTTAATTGCCTGAGTTGTAGTGGACGGAAGGGTCTGGGAGATTGCAGCATCCAGTACTATTGCCAGTTTATTGCAATCTATTTTTTTTTTTAAATAACCTGACTAGGAAACTCAATGAGATGGCAGAGTTGGAGGTGAAGGCTTTTTTTATTTTGTTTGTTTTTTTACTTTATTTATGCCCGGACTCTTATGAGGCATCCTTCAGAGGAGCCCACACGATCTTGCCCCTACTTCTCCCTGCAATGACCAGCCACCATCAATTTATCCTCTCTTGGAGGAACTTCCCAGCGTTCCGGATCATCCCCCGGAACCGGGCCTGCCCACCCTCGGCAGCTCTTTACTTAAGTTAGAGGGTCCATCCCCTCTAGGGGTCAGCCTGGATCCCTGATGTGGTGTAGTCCTGCATTGGGGATGAGAGGGAGATCACTGGAGCCCTCATCATCTTCTCGGGAGCCAGGGTATTTTAGAGTGTTTTTCCTTCCCCCCAGAGCACAGCTTGCAAGGCAACGTAATGCCGTGACTCCGCCCACCCCTGGCGTTCACCGTGCTTGCCCATTTGGTGCACCCCTGGCCACCACCAGAGGTCGCTCGGAGAGCTAGCAACATTCCCACCCTTCCCGGGAAGAGAGAGCAGTCCTCCGGACGCTCGATCTCTTCCCACCCCTGCCGACCCCTGGCGACTCCCGGCTCGTTCCCGAACCTGGGTCACCGGCATGGTGCGAGGTGTGGCGTTCAACACCTCAACCCTCAGCACCACCGGGCTGGTCTGGAGGTGAAGATTTGATAAAAAAATTGATCAATATCGATGTCAGTTTTTTTCCATCAGTTTCACAAATTCTTCCAAAATCGACATTTATTGATGTCTAATTTATCAATTTTAACCTAATCCTGGCAAGCCTATACATAACAATGCTCCTCTATTAAGATGGCAGACCTGTGAGCAGCAGCAGTGTTAAACAGAAACTTGGTCAATTTATGAGCTAGACACTTTCTTTTAACAGGTACACCAATGTTGCCTAGGGGCAAATACATATATTGCAAATTGCATTATTGGTTTTAATTTACCCCACTAAGATAAGCATTTTGTTATTCTCTTCAGCTGCATTCTAATTTTATACCTGAAGTGAAGATGGAAACCTTGAGAGTGAAGCACCCTAGCAGTGCAGGGAAATGAGAGAAACATTGTGCAGCTGTCTAGAACAAGGTAGAAGTGATCTTTCAGAGAAAGGTGGAGTTATCTGGAAGTAAACACTGAAGGTGCTCTTCGAAGGATTTGGTGAATGCTCAGTGTAAAGTGTGTCTAAAAGCCCTCAGAGGGTTAGTTGTTTGAAGATCTGAGGGAGATTGAGAAAAGCCACTTCTGCATTGGTGAATTTTGGAGAGGAGAAGTCTCTAGGACTCTTAAACTAATTGTTATGAGTATTTTATTATGTGGTTGGGGTTTGTTTTGTTTTGTTTTGTTTTATACTCTCTTACTCGTCAAATCCCCATGACTACCCAACACAGCTATACACTTTGCTCTAAAAAAGGATTCCACGTGCTTTGTGATTAAGGGAATGGAGGTTTAGTTTATAACAGGTGCCTGTTTTAATCTGATGCAGTTAAAGTTGCAAGAAAACTCACAATCAGCCTACTAATTGGTGTATTAAAGCACCAATGCTCCCTTTACAGGCTTGGAGTATGAAAAAGTGTTTGTTTAGCCTGTATATTTAGCTTTTTTTTCATAGTCTGGCTAACCCTCAAGTTCAATATTGAGGCTCAAGGTACAGTAAGTGATAAAGTGATAGAGTACTGCCTCCGTTTGCTTGTCTAAGTAGTGTGAGCTGCCACAAGCTTTTCTATTCCAGTTTTTGAAGTGAGTGTTTATTTAAATTTGCTGCAGCCCTGTTTCAACTGGTGCCTTACCCCTACTCCCTTATTTATGGAAATTGGTGCAACATTTTGCCTCCATAAACAAACAAAGAAAGCCTTTGTTTTTAATGTTTGTACATGGGAAAGAAGATCTTACTTTTACTTCACGGCATTTCCTGATGCTATATCATAAAATCATTTTAAGTACTTTAATTACTCAAGTCAGTTTTTAATGTAGTCCTCTCCTGAGGTAGGAGTGTGGGTACAACTTTTTTATCCTTCACTATCATTCATCATTATCATTCACTAAAAATACCACCAACAGCTTAATCTGGTTCAAGGTCAGTTGGAATTAATCTGTATCCCCCTCCCCCCCCCGGGTCGTGCCTGAAAATAGGCAAGATTTGTCTAGGGCACTTACCCAGTCAACAAAAGCTAAATAAATAAATAAATAAATCCCACCCCCTGATTCATTAGTTCTTATTGTAGAAATGCATATTAGGAGTGATCGTCAATTAATTGACTTTGAGCAGATTAAAGCAAAACAAAAAAAAAACAACAAACAAGGGAATAAAATCAATCTTTATTCAGATAAAACATCTACTCTGATTATCAAAACACCTCAAAATATGAATAAATGTCAGATTATGATGGAAGCAGCTCCCAGCAATAATATGGAGGACATCTAGGTCCATATTGGGTCTGGAAAATTGACCCCAGAGGAACTGTCCCTTTTCTTAGGCAATCTGGCTATTAGTGGGCATATTGTCCCTGGGCATAATGGAATAACCTTTGTAAGCAATGAAGAATGGAGGGAGGGTTTGATGAGGTCAGGAGACCAGATAATATTAATTTTGCAACTCCACGCACAACCAAAAAAGAAACAAGAGTTAAAAAGAGGGGTTTCTTGTTCTTGATCCCCTACAATAACCTATTACTACAGTTCTACAAAAGAAGCCAAGTATACAGCTGGCAGCAAAAGGGCCAATAATAACTCAGGCAGAAATACATATGGGGAACCCTGATAACTCAAGTGATTTAATTGAATTAATCTCACCCACACCATATATTGATACTATTGACTCTACCAATAACACAAAAAGAAGACTGGATTTATTTAGCTCCCTCAGCATCAGTTCAGACCTTGACACAATGTTAAATCAGTCAGAAGATAAATTAATAGCCATAAGGCAATCTCAGTGTAAAGGACAGCAAAGTAACTCTGGCCCATGCCTCTCAAGATTTTGTCATCTGTGTCTAGCGAATGAGACAGTTAATACTGTGGCTAGCCATATTACTTTAAGAAGTACATATCCAGCTGCAAATGTTAGTAAAACTCTGATATAACCTATTATGCATGGTGCTAATGAGAATGGGTTGGACAGTCAGACTCCTAGCATTTTCCAAATATTTATGACCTTAAAGTCTGATATTTTTTAAATTAAAATTGTCTTTGAACAACAGACTGCTCTTCTAAACTTGGTCTTACAAAAAAAATTCAAAATTTGGGGAGCTCTAATAGATCTTTCTCAGAGATAATAATACCTGATACCTCAATAAAACAAAAAAGTTTAAAGAAGGCAAAAAGGGGAAAAATCAAAGAAGAGAAATAAAGAAGTTAAAACAGTAAAGGAGTCACTCTGTGATGAGGTGCAAGTGAGCAAGACTCCAAATGATCAGGGTGAGATACTATAAAGCACATTACAGCCTAACCAAGATTCCAGGCCACTGCAAGTAGAAAGTAATGTAAGTGACAGGGAACTAAATCAACCATTAGCCACAAAATATACTCTACAGGAAAGTATTAAGTTCCTGAAGAGTTAGCCTCATGTCCCTAACTTGCAAAAGAATATGGATTCAGTTGACAAGAATTCATTATTGCTAAATGGCAAGGAAATGGTACTTAGAATAATCAGAATCTATTGGAAGGAACATGAAAATCATGATTATTTACTTGATCTCATACATCACTTGGTAGTAGCAGAGCTGGGCATCCATTGCTCAAAAAACATATCTTGTTTGCTTGGAGAGACAAATTCATCAGTGGCACCAGTTGTTGCCAGCATTAATGACTGAGAAGTTGCCAAAGCCATGTGGGCTTCAGCAAAGATGTTGTCAGAACTTAATCTGAATATTAGTGCATTAATCTCATGGCAATCTATTATAAATGCTGTCTTAAAAGAGCATAATCTAAGCCCAATGGTATTTGACAAGAATAGAATTCCAGATATTATTAGTTCCTTTGATGGGAAACCTCGGTGGCATCATTGGGAGTAAAACTGAGAAAGGGGAGAGTTCCAAAATATAATATTAGAGCTGTTCAGCATACAGCCTTCTTTCTCAGAAAGTGAATCATCTTTATATCAGGCAGTGCTGGTACTTCTTACAAAATGTTTTGAAATTGACATTGATCTTGATGGTATAGTGAAAACCCAAAGATCAAATTGGAAGGATTGAAGGTACCACATCAATATATGGGTCAGAGATGAAGCTCTAATGAAGAATATTCTTAGTCACTGTGAAAATCTTGACCAATTTGACTTATACCTATTTGATTTGGGCAGATCTTTAAAGAGATAGAGTTTTCAAATACCCACATTTGTCCAGGATGTCCCATACATAACTTGATAAGTTTGGATCGTGAAGGTTTTGTAAATAATGTTGACTTGAACAATGACTATAAAATACATTTTTACAGACGTGACTAAGAACAATGGGGATTGGACTCCATAATATTGTCTTAAAATCTCCTTTATCCTCTACAAACTATCAAGTATTATTATGGAATATAGCTGGTTTAGCCTTTACGTTCAGATCCAGACTGGTTGGAGTTCATAAATAATTTTCATATTATAGTTCTACACGAAACTTGGACTGTCAATGATTGTAAATTAAATGGTTTTCAGGTATACACTCACCAGTTACAAAGATTCTTAAAAATGGGAGATCTGTTGGGGGGGGGGTTGGTTCTTTATGTAAAAATTTCACCTAAATTAAAGGATGTTAGAATAATGCAGCAGAACGATAATTATCAGTTAATAAATACAGTATTTGAGGATTTCAATTTTCTGATACTGAGTTGATATATACCACCCAAAAACTCCAAATACTTTGTGTACAATATTTGGGATACTATGAAAGAATATATACTTGCAGCCATAGAAAACAGTCTTGGGTCAAAACTATAGATCATGAGAGATTATAATGCATGCATTGCTGATTTAAATTATATTAAAAACATTTCACTATGCTTGTCATATGTAATGTTGTATAGAAAATGCAAGAACAGAATATTGAATGAGAATTGCTAGAAACTAATTTAAGTCTTAGAATGCCATAATTTGGCAGTAGTAAATGGGTGAATTGAGTCAGACCCTGAAGAGAAATACACCTGTTTAACTTGTACAGATAAAATAAACATTGCCCTAATTATTACACATGTCATGGATCTGGATATCATCATAAATATTTAAATATTATCAAGGGCTGAAATTGATCACTTACCCCTTATTTTAAGAGTGACACACATATTGTCTGCAAATCATTATCAAATTCTACTACAAATATGCAATCCAACACTATCATAACACAAATAGTACCCTTAGATCCCTTTGTTCTCCAGAACCTGGAAGCTCTGTTGTTTCATCTGGAAAATCTGAAGTTACTAGAAAGTATGAAAACTGCTGCCTCAGCTCAGGTAGCCTCCGAGTTAGTAGCAAAGCTGTATAGGAACTTAACAATAGTGTTCAATAAAAGTAAAACCATCAGTGTGCATAGGGAAATACATGGTTCTCTAAAGATTGTTAGAAAGCAAAAAGGGGGGCTTCAAAAATTAATCAAACAAACAAAAAATAATCCTTCTAGTCAAAATCTCACAGCCTTGAATAAAGCTAGAAAAAACATAAGTTCAATGTGTGTGAACAGTGTGGTGCTTATGCAAACTTTGTACTTCATTTGTTCTTATGTGAACTTTGTACTTTTGATGTGGTTTTGGCCTTTCTCATCCCCACCATCTCTAAAGAAGCTGGGTAGTGTAGTGGGAATGAAGGACCAACACTAAGGATGAGAAGAGTGCTAGAGGAGGAGGAGGTAGGGAGGATGGTGGTTTTCCAAAAATGAGCTAAGCACAGAAGTGAGGTGTAGGTGGGCTTATGTAGGTTCAGTGGGTGGAGTTATACCCCCACACCGAACCACAGACAAAACCCTCAATGAAAAAGTTGGCTGAAGAAAAGGAAATTTCAGGCAAATTTATGGACGCAGATGTATAACATCATAAAAAACAAGGATAATAAAGCTTTTTGACGGATGGTCGTCAAGGGCACCAGTATTTCCCAATTTAACCTGGTAGCTACTTTTTCAGCAAATAATTGGATGTTATTTTAAAAGTATCTTCTTTGATCCATCCTGGCCTACCATTTACAGTTCTTTGCAGAAAGTTTTACAATATTTTGTAGTTCCTCTATCATTATCTTTTGAAGATGTTGAAGATGCAATCTTTAAGTGTAAAGCCAGTAAAACTCCTGGTATCGACAGGCTCTTGGCAGATATATTCAAAGTGCATCTAAACATTTGGGTCTCTTTACTCACAAATTTCTTTCATAAGTGTTTGAAAAATTTCTTCATTCCTGAGAGTTGAAAATTAAATATAATTATCCCTCTATTTAAGAAAGGGGACCCTAACTTCTCAAAAAATTTCAGATCAATAAGCCTGTTACACACAATGACAAACATTTTCTCTAAAATTCTGTTAAACAAATTGCAAAAATGGATGGCTGGCAAGGCAGTTTTGTCCCCTCTGCAGGCCAACTTCAGAAATTATGTCTCCACTATTGATCATGTGTAAACTTTTGCTCATTTGATCAAAAAATACATGCACAAACAAGGTTTAAACTTTATGTTGCTTACATAGATTTCACTTTTGTGTTTGACTCTATAGACAGAGGGATACTGTGGGAAAAATTGTGGGCACGGGATTTCCCCTAATCTCTTGCTTCCAACAATGCAGTTGCACTCACATAACTAAACTTATATAAGATTTGATAGGCAGGGGATCTTACAGAACACTGTGAGTCTAACAGAGGTGTGAAACAGGGTTATCTTCTTGCCCCCATGTTATTTAATATTTATATAAATGACATTTTGCAAAATATTGATCACTCTCACTTTCATTCTCCTAACACTAAAGGCATTGTATGCCCAACCCTTGCATACGCAGATGGCATGATTTTATTTCCCTTGTCACAGATTTGGTCTTCAGTGAAAATTGAACTATTTTTATCAAACATGTCCCAGTCACAAGTTAATGATAAAACAATCTCAATCCAAAATTATGATGTTTGGGAACAGGAAATGCCTAAACCTTTGTATTAACAATCAAAAGTTGGAAATAGTCAGGGGGTATTGATATTTTGGGGTTTCATTCATGTCCAATTGCCTGTAATCTGAACATGCTGAGAATCAAATAAAAAAAAATGAAACAAAGCCTTCAGGCCATCAAACATTTTAATCATATTTATGGGGGTATGACTGTTATCTCAGCTTTGAAGGCAATTGAGGCTAAGAGTAATCCTATACTTCTTATTGGTTCAGAGGGGTGGGGATACTCTATGTCCCTTTCCTCAGAAGTCAATTTTTCTTTATTTTATCACAATGTCCTAAGAATTAGTAAGCTTTGCCCTGAACAGTTGGTAAGGGCTGAACTCAGTCAGGTACCATTAAAGTATTTAGCAAAATGGAGAAGGCTGTATTAACAGCTACATATTTTAAATAGTTCTAGAAATCCCTGTCTTAAACTGTGCCTAGAAGAGAAAGAGAGCTGTGCACAGACCCAGAAGGAATCATTATGGTTGTGTAAGTTACAGGTAACTTTATAGCAAATGAATATTTGACACCTCTGGAAAGATTCTTATGAGGGGATAAAAATTTCCAGTACTTATAAAAATGTAATGAAAACCAGACTCATGGAAATTTCTCAGAACATGGACAGCCCCATTCAGGCTAAGTTAAAGTCAACCCATTGGTATCTCAACTTTAAACATTTATATAGGTGTGAATTTTATGTAATGTTCTGCCTTGAGACCAAAGACTGCAGAATTTTAACATTGTGTAGGTTTAATATGATCCCTCTGAAAAAACTGGAAATCACGCACAACCAACACAATAAATCAGACACTGAATATTTGTGTAAAAATGGGCAGGACAATGATCTATTTCATAAAATGTTCAGCTGCTCTCTGTTCAAAATGGAGATTGAAATATATGGATGCTTTCATAAATACATATTAGTCAGCCATACAAGAATGGAAATATTATTGAAACCTGCTAACATAAATGATGCACAAATGTTAATCAATTTCATGAAAGCTGCTCTCAGGCATAGAAACAAAATTTCAACTACTTATTAACTTGTCCCGTTTTAAGGCTTGTAAAGCAGTTTTGTTTTATCATTGTATGTTATTTATATGTTTGTGTTGTCCATTCTTCCTCCTCACTGTTTGTAATGTTTTGTATGTATTTGTAATGGTCTATGATCAAGCAAAATAAAGTATGTAACTACAGCTACTTAAAAAAGAGTGCAAAAATCAAGGCTGGTTGCAATGTAAAAATTATTTATTTATTGTTCAAGGATATCTACAGATGTCAAAACCCTCTACGTAGCACCTCTGAACTGATGTGCCCTTTGATCATGCCTTGGCATGTGCACCATTTTTGTTTAAGTAATTTTTTAGGTGCCTGGTTGGTATTAAATAGATTGAAGTACACTAAAAGAATAATGCAGTGGGACACTCTGACAGCCTCAAAATAATTAACTTGAAGATTCCTGAAAGAAACTATTCTGGTAATAGGATTTAGCCTTCAAATTAACCCTTAATGAATTATTCATCAATTAGGTTACTCTTTGGTTAATATGTTTTCATATGTGTGGTTTATATTGTGGAATTTGAGAGCAACTGCAATACTGTCTGCACATGGAGGATATGCAGACAAAAAGGCATGAAACTGACAAAATAAATTTTATGTGTTTTTGCTGTGCCTTGGTGTCATTAATTTATGGCTGTATCTTTTAGAACTGTCTGAAATCCATCAAATTATACTTATAGCAAACAAAACTCTTTGTTATCAGTTAACCTAATTGAACTGGCTATTTGTCAGTTCAGCTAATTTTCTTTATTTATTGTGTTTCATTATTTTTGACTCCAGCAAGTAACTGTGTGAGTATTCAACAGACATTGGGGAAGACATTGCTGTTGTTCTACTGCCCACATTTTTTTCTCAGTTTATTAATGCTTTCCTTATTATTTTTGAAGAAAATGTTACTTTGATTATTATTTTTGCAATACAATACATTTTTATGGAGCATATTTCCTGCAGTGAATTATATAATGTTTTACAGAGTAAACAGAAGGAATTATTTAATTGAAATGATGAACAGTAAAACAAACAGCAATGGATAATATACAAAACACACTGCTTGAAATAGTACTACTAAAATATTCGAATGACTAGGCCCATTGATTATTTTCAGTACTACTACTACTACTGCTACTGTTACCTGAGCTTGAATATGGAATAACTGGCATATTGCTGCTGTAAAATACACATTATGGACGAGGCTTTCAAAAGGCCCTTACAGTAGAGTGATGCAAGATGCACCAGTCATCTTGCATCAATGCCAGGTGCGTCAAAGTCTGTGAGCCTGATTTTTGCAATACAAGCAGTCATTGCAACAAAGTCCTCCCAACTGATGTAAGACATCTACTGTGTCATAAATATGGTGCATGGGGTAGGAATGATGGAAGCTGCATTAAAAAAGGTGGTGCAAGGAATGGCATAGCAAATGACGGAGATAATGGCAGAAGCAGAGCCAGGCAAATACCAGCATTAAAAAAAATTACAGTGGCAGAAACTAACATACTTATAGAGGAAGTAAATTCCAAGTGGATGCTTCTATCCTGAGGTGGGGACAAGGAACTGTAGAACCACAGGAAAGAGGCCTGGGACAAGGTGGCCAATAAGGTGAACACTGTAGGCTCTGTAAGGTGCACCATAAGAGAACTGTAGAAATGTTATCATATCATGAGTTGTAGATCAAAGGAGAAAATGGTCCACAACAGATGCTGTACCATGGTTACTGGAGATAGACCAAGTCAAGTCAAATCAAATCTTTATTTATCCAGGAGAACACAATTGAGCATAGCTTATTTACAAGATGGACCTGGTTAGCACAGGAACACAGGATATACAATATATGAATAGTCACACTATAACACCTCAGTAATCGTATACGATACAGAGATACAATAGTTAAATGTAGTCATAAGTGGAGAACAGTTTGGAAACAGTTTTTCAATTCCTTTGTGGTGTATCATGAGTCTAGTAACAGTAGCTGGAAGTACTAACAAGGACAATTGTTAGGTAATGTATATTATATACAATGCCATAAGTAACAAGACAGACAGTGAGTTAAAAAAAGAAAACAAACAGTGTAACAGGGTAGAGGGGGGTGTGGTAGGCAGGGCAAGATAGGGTACAGGCAGGGTGGTAGGGGATAGATGAGGGACAGATGAAGCTTCAGAGATAATGCCACTGAGCAGCCAGAAAGAGTGTATGGTAACACACCTCAGTAGCCACACAATCGAGGGACACAGCAGCCTGGACCTCTTCAAGCTACAAAGTTCCACATGTATGTAAAAGGCACAGCTGCCGCAACAGGAGGAGCTAGGATGGCAAGCCTTGACCACAGGCACATGTAGGGGTGCCTTGCCCAAGCAATTGCAGATATCACATATTAAGCGGGGGGGGGGGGACTGTCATGCCTGGAAAGATGCACAAAATGTGTGCTTGCAGACAAGGTCAGCACATTTGTTAAGTACCAGATGTATGCCTGACAGCCAAAGAGACAGGTCTCAGCATGTGTGCTGTGTAACAGGTACACATGTCCAACACTGCACATGTGGAGGAATGGTGTAAGCCCCAACTCACAGCAATAACAGTGACCACCACTGGCAGGTGGGACAACATACTGCCACCATAGGCACATATCAGATGTGGCTCTCAGATGTGCATAATGGAAATAGAGCCACACTGTACCAAGACATGTAAGTTGGCATGGTGGCCCTGGCACGGGGGCATACAGTGGCATAGGAGACAGGCTGGTAGTGCAAACTGAGAAGACAGGTACACATCCGGACATATGTGTATGGTGACACAGGTGACAGCTGAACAGTACCCCTGACAACAGGTATGGGATCAACCCCTGATGCCATAACATGCAGCATGTTCAGGACACGGTTGTGCATAGCAAGCAGCACTGATGTGGCCTGTAGGGTGTCAACAGAAGCCTGGAATGTACAGGTCTGAGCACTGTGGATGGTGGGTTGCTGGGTCATGGGCTGCAGCTTGAGGTAAGCTTGCACAATATACAAGGAAGCCCCAGGCTGTCAGGAGGCAACCACAACATAGACACAGGATGACGCTACCGGGTGGTGGGTGGGTTGGGGTTGCACAGCAGGGTACAGAATGTTGCCAGCACACAGCGGCCATCATGAGTGTACACACTGAGGGTGTGGGGTTGGGGGATGAGTAACTCTGTGCAGGCATGGTCAGTACACCCTATAGACAGCCCCACCACTGTTGTTATTAGGGTCCTCTGCCATACCCCCGTTAGTGCAATGTAGTGGCCTGCAATGTAGAGGCCTGCAGAGCATCATGGGCACAACACATGTGTACTGGCCACCAGAGGTGTGGTGTGGATGATACATAACAGTGCCCCTGGCGCCATCACTGTCAACTGAAACCCCTCGGGTGGTGACACTACCCACCTTGGGGAAAAGCCCACTGCCGGCCTGCACATAGGCAGCTATGGGATGCCATGCAGATGTATGCACATCATAGCACTGTGTAAAACACTATTGCAATAGTAGAGGAGCAACACAGCTGGGGCGGTGGGTGCAGAAAGGATATAATGATACCTGTGCCCTGACAGCCTAGGATATGCAGATCACCATTGCAAACACATGCAAAGCAACACACTGTACACAGGACAGTAAGGCAGGTCTTCCACACAATAAGGGATATAAGCTGTGCTACATCACAGCCTGCACCATGTGTTGGCAGCCACGGACCACCTGCGGCTGGACCATGTCACAATATAACAACATGCACTGCTCACAAGAGACAATGGCATAGTGATATGACTGGTCACCATACCATGTAACAATGGATATGTTGTATCCCCACAGATACCACTGGTGAACACTTGGGAACTGCACCAGCTGGCAGTGGTGGCACCAGTGAACAACAGCAAAACCAAGAAGAGGATAGGGAAGACAAAAAGACAGAGACCTCAGGCACCACTGGGTGCATGGCAACTGGGACAGGGAGGAGCAGGAGTGTGGAGGTCCCAGGGAAAGCCCACAGGTGACACACCAGTGCACCAACACTGTTTTTTTTTTATCATAGAATAGTTTTATTATTGAAATTCTTCTCACTTTTTTTTCCTCTCCTCCACAAACAGTTAGAATATCACAACCATACATGATCATAAGTAAGAAAGTAACATGTTTCATATGCTGCTGTATTCAACCAGGCCCTAGTACACTCTCATACAGATAAACAAATGTATTTACCAAAACCAAGCTGCGAGGTATTCACATATAGCATTTTCTAAGTACAACTTAGTGCAACATAGCAGCCCAATATACTAGAGTAATGTTCCATTGTCTTCAAAAGTTAAAGACTAGCAGAAATTAAACCAATGGTGCAATGTAATGATATATCACATATTCAATACGAGGAGTTATCCCTCAAATTCGAAAGTTTACAGAAAGAAGATTGGAGATAAGCTTCCCATCTGACAGTATAATGGTCCATACAACTAAGGTGATTACAGGAGAGGCGTTCTAATGTGGCTAATCTAGCCAGTGCCTCATACCATTGTGGACGAGATGGAAATGTGCAATTTACGCAGGCCATAAGTATGAGTCATTAGCCTTCATGAGTGCTAGTACAACCCACTGCTTCTGCGGCCAAGTTGGTTGATCAAGAGATGGTATCACCCTGAAGGAGTTTGGGATCGAAAGATTAACCCTGCGCCCAGCACAGTAGAGCAGTCCTGAGATACCGAAGCCCAAAATTGTAAAAGCAGGGGGCACATCCATAAAATGTGAAGTAGGCGCGCACCAGATTTTTGACAACGCCAACAGTCGGAATTCTGTATGAGGCCATGGGAGTATAGGGATGCGGGTGTCCGGCACCACAGCAGCAAAATCTTCATCTGCAACAGGTGACTCTTAGTGTCTATATATGAATAGTGACATTCACAGAGGTAGCACTTCCAAGAAGCCTCAGATATATGAGCGTTCAGAATAGCCATCCATTTTAGCTGGCATGCATCTGAGGGATCTGTCTGGGCGTCGCGCCACGTCTTATAGAATCTGCCAATAAGTCCATGGGAGGCAGAGGACTTATGTCTTTGGGTTAGCCAGTTCCATTTGAGATCTGAACACAAATGGACCTTACTGGCTAAAATAGCACTGCATATCTGAAGAAATTTCCGAAGATCATTTCTCAGAAGATGAAATTTATATCTAACTTGTTCAAACGACATTAAATCCGATAAGTCAGGAATGCAGAGATCCTGGATATATCAGATGCCCTGGAATTTCTAGGTGGACCAGTATACGGGGATATTACCAATTGTCATGGCCTGATTGTGCCATAAAGGAGTGTAAAGCCATGGAGGTGTTTGGGCATCCCGAGGCGTATGAGTTCGAGTCATAAGCAAGTGCCATGCCCGTTTGGTTTCTGCTATTAAGGGGGGGAAATATAAGCCAATTGTGACTCTGAGGGTGTAATAACAAGTGCAAATTTGTATACGCCACTTGGTCAGCTTCTAATCGGACCCAGAGCGGAAGAGGTACTGGACTGGGGACAAACCACTTGGTAGCCATAGCAGCGGTGTAGGCCAGATGATACCTTTGGAACCAGGGTGAACCCAACCTCCCTTTAGACCAATGTGCTCTCAATTTGCTCTTATTCCATCTAGGGGATTTCCCATCCCACAGATATCGGGACACCTGAGCTTCAATTGCGGCAAAGAGTTTAGGCGACAGGCGTATTGGAAGATTTTTAAGAAGTACATAATACATGGCAATAATAACATTCGCACCGCGGCTATCTTACTAGGTAATGACAACTGCAGCTTTTTCTGTTTCTCTATCTCTGCAGATAACTGGGATAAGAGCGGCAAGATGTTAGCTGACTCTAAATCAGACTATTTAAAGGGGATGGTTATGCCAAGATATGAGAAGCTTGTCATTGCCCAGAGAAGCTCGGTTCCCTGCAAGCAATTTTTGGTACATGCTGAGTTTAGCGGGGCCAAAAGCATTTTAATCTGATTTACACAGAGTCCTGATAATGTTGCAGATGTCTGCTGTAATGGCAGGATATGCCATAATGCCTGCTCTGGATGGCACAGGGTTAGCAATAAGTCATTAGCGTACACTGCTACCAAGTAGGATTTCCCCGCTACATCGATGCCCCCAATTTCTCTTGACGCGATGAGAGAGTGAATGAGGGTATGTAATGCTATCAGAAAAAGAAGAGAGGATAGGGGGCATCCCTGTCGGGTACCCCTGTGCAGTGGAAAAGGCCCAGAGATGGTCGTGTTAGTCAAAATCCTAGCCATCGGGGATCCATAGAGTGTTTGCACCCACTGGCAGAACACAGGACCAAAGCCATGTCTTTTAGTATTTGATGCAGATAATGCCATTCTACCGAGTCAAAGGCTTTAGTGAAATCTACTGCTAGCGCAACCATTGGGGTCTGTGAATGGGAAGCTATCCATTTTAAATTAAGGAGGAGCCTAGTATTGTCTGACCCTGATTTGCCCTTCATGAATCCGACCTGGGCAGGATGGATGATGGTCGGGAGCACATCAAGCATCCTGGTGGCTAGGCTCTTGGCCAAAATTTTTGTATCGACCGAGAGTAGTGATATTGGCTGGAAATTTGCACAATCTAAGGGGTTGTTTTAATTTTTTTCGGCAGGAGGGTAATAAGGGCTTCTCTCATAGAAGAGGGGAAGATGCCTTTTGAATACACCTCTTGCAGAGCAAGAAGTAATGGTTGGGATATGTCCTGTGCTAGTGCTTGATATAACTCAACTGTCATGCCATCTGGTCTGGGGGCCTTTTCTTTGGCCATTTGAGACAAAGCTTGCTGTATCTCATTCGGGGCCAAGGGGGCATCCAGTGCAGAGGCCTGACTCAGGGAGAGGCCCGGTACATCGAAGTTGCCAAAATGTGTCCAATTCCAGTTCAATGTCCGACAGAGAAAGATTGGACTGTGACTTATATAGTACCTGGTAGTAAGTCTTCATTGTATCATTAATATCTTGAGGGGTATGCACAACCTTGCCAGATGCATTGCGGAGGGCATGGATGCATGTCACAGCCTGCTGCTTCCGAAGGTGAAATGCTAGCAGTCCGCCACATTTTTCGCCTCCATCCCAACATGCATGTTTTGATCGCAGTAAAAGCCATTCAGACTTTTGGTTCAGCATATTATTAATTTGGTACTTAAGGCCCACAATATGCCGAGCAAGGGAGTCATCCCTCTGTAAGACATGGGAAGCTTTAAAACGGGCCTCCAGACTTTCCAGTTCTGTTTGCACTCGGCTAATTTGGTTTTGCGTTTTATTTTTGGCAGCCGCAAAGGCAATAATACGGCCTCTAAGGACTGCTTTAAACGCTTCCCAGACTGTGCCCGCATTAACCCAGCAGTTTTCATTGATGGCAAAGTACGCCTTGGTAGTTTGGGAGATTGTTTTAAGAAACTCCGGGTCCTTTAATAACAGGGGATTGCAACACCACCAAGTGCCTTTCCTAGACTGACCCCCTACTGTATAAGTTGTCATCACGGGGGCATGATCAGATATCAGAATATTCCCAATTGAGGTTTTGAGGACATTTTGGGTGGTTGTTGAGTTGGCCAGGAGAAGGTCTATCTGAGGAATGTACCTGAGAGTAAAAGGTATAATCCCGCCCAGAGGGATTATCCCTACGCCAAAGGTCTATTAAACCCCACTCCTGTTGCAACTCATGAAGAGCCAAACTGGCCTTCGACCTAGCCTGAGGGGTGGGCCTCGACTTGTCCAGGAATATATCCAGCACCATATTATAGTCTCCACCCACTATTAAGGGGAGGTCCCCATCCGTCCCTGAAAGCGTTGAAATAGCCTGGCTGATTGAAGGAAAAAAATTCTGTGTGGTTGGTGTTAGGGGCATACAGGTTACAAATGATCAATTTCTCCCCAGCGGAAGATAGTTTGGCAAGAAACCATCTGCCTTGTGGGTCGTGTTTGGATTCCTCCAGAGTCCAACTCAATGCACGCCGGATAAGGATGGCCACTCCTTTAGTTTTGGAAGTAGCTGAGCTGGCACAAACAGTGCCCACCCATAACTTTTTTAGCCATGGAACCGCCATCTTTAAAATATGTGTTTCTTGGAGCAGGGCAATATCTGTATGTAATGAACGAAGGTGTTGAAGCACCTTTGTCCATTTAATGGGATGATTCGATCGATTAACATTCCAGGATATCACCACGGTGGGGGAATTAGCATGATTAGACGAAGCTGCAGTGGGGTACGAGGTATAATAGTAGAAGGGATGTACTTACTGAGATTGCAGTATTTGCACCAGAAATATGACTCACCACCCAGACCATCTCAAGAATCCCTGTATTAACCTTGACTGCCAGATGAGAAGGGGAAGAAACTCAAGAAGTAGAAGTAGATACACTCCTCGTTGGAGAGGCTACAGTAGAACAAACACACAACAGAGATTAAGACCAGCACAGAACAGTGTAAACTGTACCAATTAGTTAATACCTGTAGTAGGAATGAAAATATATCACAGCTAACTATAAATTCACTCTGCTAGCCAAAGCTGTCCAGTAGTAGTATAACACTGCACAACAGCGCTATTGGATCAAGGCTACCAGTGAAAGAGGCTGATAGAACCGTTAGCTTCAGCTTCACCAACACTCAGATCCAAACATTAGGAGGGATTGGAACCAAGTGGATTCAAGTCCTCTGAAGTTCTAGCATCCTTGAGGTCGGGCATCTGACACATGGGGAGAAAAGGAAGCAGGAGAACAAACAAGGGGAGGGAGGGGAAGGGTGGCTCACCAGGGAGCCCCAAGAATGGCGGGGGTTCAGGGATGGGAAAGGAGGAGGCAATGACCTTGCCTACAACATAGAGGTCCCAACCAAACCAGTGTTCATACCCCAAAATACAAAAATATCATGTATTGGCCCTGCACGCTGGCATTAATGCTACAGCTAGTGGAAATTTAACCAGCACCATCCTGGGACGTGCATGCCAAAATGCGGTGCTGGCTACTTATGCTATCTAGGTTGGAGTAGCATTAACTATTAAGAAAACTGCCACCCAGTTATTTTCCTGGGTATAGGCGCATAGAGGGGACTGATTAAGCCTATCAATTAGCCTGAAAATAATAGCCCGCCACATTAACTTAAACCAATACACAGAGCAACTTCATCCAGGAACATTATCCACATGATCCTCTCTTGATACAGGAGCAGGCCCAGTTTCACCAGGATCCCTAATCACCGCAGCAGCATATGAAATCAGTCCTGGTCTAACTGGGGTTGAGCTGTCCACTGCTTCGACCAGTGAGTCCTCCGAAATATCAGCCCAGTCAGAGCCTGTATAAGTGTCCATCTTCAGAGACTCCACACCTACAGAGCGAGCACTTCGAGGAGGAGATATTTTGTCTTCCCTGGACATTTTTGCTGGGGGGGCTATCATGGATACATCCTGAGGCAGTCGGTTTCCGCTTCTGGCTCTTTGACGTTGTCTGACATAGGGTGACATTGCCTGCGGAGGCCGAGAGAGATTGTCTTTGTCTGGAGAGAGTGAAGCCATGCCTTGTCGCAGCCTTGAACATTTAGGAGGGCCCTTGGCTATTAGGGGAACATTTAGAATTGCCAGACGTCCGTCTTCTATGCTGCCCTCCAGATGTCTACTCCTGCCCTCGAGGTTCTCTTTCAACATGTTAGGTTCCCAAAGCCTTCTGGGATATGTAGTAGGGAGAGGCAGAGCGGGCCAAAATTTCGCCACCCATTTCTCCACCACTGCCAGACGTTCAGCTAATATTTCCCTGCCATCTTTAGCCACTGGTAATCTGGTAAGCCCTTTGAATTTAAAGTTAAAGTAGAAATTGTACAGGAACTTCTTAAGTGGGGCGAAGGCCCTTCTCTTGTTGGCTGTCTCGTGTGCAAAGTCCCAGTAAAAGGAGATCGGGGTCCCCTGCCACCGAATTTCCCCTATATCCTGTGCAGCTCTTAGTATTTTTTCCTTCGTTGTATATCAAAGAAAGTAGGCAATGATGGGTCTGGGATGATATGAATTCCTGTCTCTCCTGGTTGTTATCCTGTGAGCTCTTTCCACGTCCATTTGTCCCCTCCATCTCTCCCCTAGCATCACCGTCAGGGAATCATTTAAAAACGTTTCCATATTCTGTCCCTCAGCCCCCTCTGGTAAACCAACAATACGCAAGTTATTGTGTCTAGCTCTATTTTCTTGGTCTTCTAGCCTTTCCCAAAGCACCGCTGTTCTTTCCTCCTGGGCTTGCAAGTGTAGTAGTAGTTTAGATTGTTGCTGCTCATACTCCTCTAGCCGTTGTTCGGAAACATTCATTCAGTCTTGCAGGTTTCAAACCTCTACCACTGTGCCCGAAAGAGCGACTGTAATATCTTCAACTTTGTTCAAAACTGTCTCCAGCATCCGAGTGATATATTGTAATGACTCATTTACTGAGGGCTCTTTTGTAATTAATTGAGACATGGGGTCGGTCTGAGCGTTGTCGCCCAGTAGAGCCATAGGAAGGTCTGGTAAGCTGGCGAAGTAAGGCAAATCTCTGGCAACTCCAGTTGTCTAGTGCAGGAGGCAAAGATACCCAATTTCGTTTACCCGACTGGGCCACTAGTTGTTATTGTGACACTCTATTGGTGGGGCCTGCGTGGCCTAGTACTCGTATCGCCACACAGGATCAGCGCTCACTTTCAATGTAGATTAGCTGCATTTAAATAATTTTTTCTGAGCGCCGGTAGGCAAGGAGGAGTTGCCGTATCAGAAGCAATCATTGTAGAACGGGTAAACCCGTTAGTCTCGATACCGGAGCACCACATTCGCTGAACCCAGAGTGAGCTCGAGAGATTACGCTGCCATCTTGTTGGTGGCCAAACCATGCCCCCCATGCACCAACACTGGTGACAGCACAGTGGGTTCACAAGACAACAGTGAGGGGTCAGACAAAGGCATCAGAGACCCAATCCATGCCAACATCACCCAAGACCTCATCCTCATACAGTCAGAACAGGAGGAGGAGGAGGTGACACCACAGCAACCTGCAGATGAAGTGACCACAGAACCCATGCAGGATGATGACCTGGGCTGCTATTTCCAGGATGTACTCAACACCAAGTAGGCACTAAGATGGGAGATAATGGCAACACAAGGCACCATGCATGCACACCACATATCTACTGAGGCATGCCACAGCTACATGGAGGAGGCTATGGTGGGGCTACCAGATGCTATCCAGACCGGGGTACACCAGAGTGCAGCATGGCACACAGATAGCACTGCTATACTGCACAGGAGCCAGGAATTCACATGGGGAAAGACAGAGGCACTGGAGCACATGGCAACTGTGCTAGAGTGGAGTACTGCACAACAACAAGAGCAGACAAAACTGCCATCACTGGCACACTACAGAATATCACACAGGAAATGTGCTACAAGCAAAATACCAGTGCCATAGGGCAACACCACCATGGCCAGAATATCCATGACAGCGAGGAATCTATGAACCAGGCATCTGGTATCATACTGCCCACAGCAAGCAGCCCTACAGTGGACACATGACTCATGCATACAGGGGCCAGGGTGACAGTGCATCCAGTAGCTATGACTACTGGAGTCCCACTGGAAATGTAGACAGCAGCCCTAGAGGATATGAGCACACAGGCCACAGCAGGCATGGATACACCACGGTCAGTGGACATGGGTACAGTGTGCACAGCAGAAAGGAGGACAATAGACCTTGCCCAGTGCTCCACAGTACACAGCAAATAGTGGCCCACACCACACATTTAACATAGGCCTCCAGCACCCCACAGCCTCAGGACACTATTGTACTCACAAATCAGGTCATCAGCACACCACAGTCACCAGCACACAAGTCTACCACATCCCAGACCTCAAGCACTCAGCTGGCAACACAACCCCATGCCATCATGACCCAAGCTATCAGCAACCAACAAACTCCAGTTACATGTGCAATCATCACCCAGGACATCCCCATGCATCTGACACTAGTACTTACGGGCAGCATATATATAAGGCCATCAACAACTGGCAGGCTTCACTTCTTGTCCAACCTGCACCCATACCATCACCATGGACCTGGTACCTCAGCCCAGTGCTACCGCAACCAAGAAACCTCATATCCAGCTGGCCCCAGTATCCTGTCCAACCAGCACCCCTGCTATCAGCACACAATGAGCTCTAGAACCCAGTGTCACCACAGGCTAGGCTGTCAGCATCCACCAGACTACTAAAGCTCTGGCTACCACAGCCCAGGCCCCCAGCATGTCAGAGGCCCACACTGGTACACGTTAGAGCACCATGGCCACCAGGGGTACCCCCACATAGGGCACTACTGCCACAGAAGATAACACAGCCACAGGTGCTCCCCACAGAAAAAGGGGGAAGAAGGCAAAAGAAATGGTACTCCAGGAATGGCATGTGACATGACAACCAGCAATAATGGGCCAGCCACAAGAATATCACAGCAGACAATGTTTCATGGCACAAAGTGTCCTGCAGGGGATGCAACCAACAGCAGGTCAGTGGTGGAGACCAAATGGCCACATATCCCAGAGACACAAGCGGCATGGACCCAGATGCATGGCAAGAAGAGAAAGGGGAGACCGGATGCACAGTATGCCAGCGGGACTGTACACCATGGACTAATGTGCCATGCACACTGCTCAGAGAGACCAAACTGCATCCTGGTGGACATGTGATAGCTTGAACCAGTGGCACCATGCCATGGACAACATAAACTGCACACTGTGTTAGGAGGCAATACTGGTAGCATACTGTAACTGGGGAACATCCACTGGGCACATGTGCAGGGCCCCAAGGCTGACTCAAGACAAGTGGAATGGTGAAGTGCTACACATGTAGACCCACAGAAAGCAATGCCAAACCCACGTATGGACAGAGGCCTCATGTCCACTCACCCCAAGCACCCCAGCCACCCCCCCCAAGAGCCCCAAAGTTCTGCAAAGTGTGCCTACAATATGGGGAAGGTGGTACAGCATCATCCAGTAGCTGGGACTGTAACATACAAGGGGGTGAAGGCACTGCCAGCATTGGGTCACTGCAGGTGCTGGGCCCCACGTGTGTGGGCAGGATGTGCATGTGGCCACTACTGTCTTGCAACACCGGGGCATGTGTCCAGGGCATAGAGGCAGAGCTGGGGGGACCAGCCATGCCTATCCAGCAGGGTGTGCTGAGGCCATGGACAGTGACCTGCCAGGAACCAACTATTATGGTATGGCAGGGGTGCCATGGTACTACCCTGCCCAGAGGGCTGTGGTTGTCAGCACGGGGAAGCACTACATACAGTATGTGCTGTACCTCCGCAGCAACAGGTAGCCAACACGTGCATGGCATTTTTCATTTATTTCATTTAATTTTTTTGTTTGTTCTGGAAAGGCATGTGAGCAAAATTGCCCATTTTCACATGTGTCCAGTGACAAAATTTGGTACAATAATACATATTGGTAAACATTACATAGTTTGGAATGAGAGTACATACTAAATTGGTACAATAACACATATTGGTGAACATTACATCATCAGGATTAACAGACATACAGAGGGAACAGAACATAATAGGGAAGGTACTGTTAAAGATAACATAACTATATAATAGTTTTAAAGAGAAAAGCAAAAATATGCCAGGTGAGAAGTGCAAGAAATAGAAAAGAAGAAATTGGAGCTGAGAGCATGGGTCTGCTTTGGAGTTTGTTTAACAAGTACGATTTCAATTGGTTTTTGAATGATGAAAGTGTTTTGCACAGGACTAAGGGCCTGGGGCCAGGTTGCTGGTGCCTCCATATGGAATAGCTGATCCCAGATGGATAGCTGTCACAGTCGGACCCATGGAGGCCCTGGGCATTGATGGGGGCTGCATACTTGCAGTTGCCAGTGTTTTGGGGGGCATTGCACACAAACCTACATTTGAAGGGTAGGGGTGATGTGATGGATTGGCTGGTGGGCTGCTGTATGCAGGGGGCTGTATTGTACACTGCATAGGGGCCATTGCAAGGGATTGTAGCATATACATGGGCACATGACATGCACAGCATTATATAACCTAGTCCCCACAAGGCCAACTACTGCACCCTATTGTCATGCAATACTTATAGCACATAGGGCTGCAACCCTCCTTCCACCCCAGTCCCTCCTTGACAGCATCACCTTAGGACTGCCACCATACCCATCAGACCATCCAACCCGTGCCATATCCCACAACCTGTGTCAGTGTGCGGCACAGTGGGTGGTGCCTGGGTCATGTGTCCAGCATCTCTTTGGACAGGGGTACCATCACATGGCCTTTGGGCAGGTCCCTTCTGCAAGTGTGCAACCGTGTCATCACAGCATCCCTCTGGCATAGGCACACATCATCCCTCCCTAGTCCCCATCGTCCAGCCTGTGACAACAGCACCATCCCTATACTGGGCTCTCTTCCAGAGTGGTCAGCGTTGAATACCTCTTTTTTTGCTTTTCCCTTTTTTTTTTAATAAGTATACTTTATTAAGGTTGTTTTCAACAGATAAAAGTACGGCACATAACAAACCAACAGGAACAGGAATAATAAAAAGAAAAAGATACAATACAGATCAGAAAAACAAAACACACACACAATGATCCCACCCTCCACATCTCTCCCGCTCAGTCAAGTGGGTCAGCCCACCAGATAAAGCAGTGGCAAATAGATAGGGGTCAACACGCCAAGATGGCAATGAAGACACGAAAGCGATCTGTGCAGGAGAAAAGTGTTTACACTAAGCCACATCTGTAATCCCCAGTACAGCATAAAGCATCTCCCAACAGCAGCAGAAGGAAGCATATCTGTGTTGCAGCGAAGCAAGCATTTTTTCCATTGGAGAGCTTGCATGGCTTCTGCATGCCATTCCTGGTGGGTAGGAGCTGTCATGTCTTTCCAATGCCATAAAATGACTTTCTTGACTGCAAGCATAATGAGCATAAAGTAGTATTTACAGTGAACCATAAAGCATTTGACTGCCAACACCATCAGAGAGTTCTCAGGGGTGAAAGTATCCTGTAGACTCAGAAGAGGGTCAAGCTGCTGAATGACCCAGTGAAACAATGACTGGACTTTAGGACAGTCCCAGAGGATGTGTTTCAAAGTGCCAATGGCAGAGCAAAATTTGGCACACAAAGGGGGTCATGTATCTTCCAGGCATGCAGTTTTTTCAGGAGTATAATACATATTTTGTAAGATTTTAACCTGCATTAACCTGTAGTGGTATACTTTGATGTATTTGTGGGTGGTGCACCATATACTTTCCTAGCTACGGTCAGAGGCATCGCAAGACAGAACTCCCTGCCAGTAGTTGGATGGTTGCCCAAATCTATGTGGCACCAAGGCACAAATAGCTATATACAAGGAGGAGATGTGGTGGGGTGCATCAGTGTGTTGTATCAGTTGAGGCAAGGCCGTGGATTCTGGGTCTCTGGGAGGTCAGGTGCCCAAGACTCCCACCATAGCAAGTCTGACCTGGAGGAAAAATAAAAAGTTGAGGGGAGCTGGTAACAGGCTTGGAGCTGGGCAAATATGATCCAACTGCCATCATGAAAGAGGTTGGCAGGAGAGGACAGGCTGCTTACCTGTCAATCTGGCCAATGTAAAGGTTTCCTGCCAATGTGAAAATTATGGTTATGACAAAGGGACTGTGCCAGTGATGCCACTAAAGGGGTTTTACAAGTTGTGTGAGTTGCACATGAATAGCGAGAGAAGTAGTGAAAGGGTTATCCTTGAGGGTCTTAGGTAGGGAAGCTGCCTTTGTGTAAAACAGGAAGGAAAGGATACTGCCATGGTGAGCGCAGAGGTCACTTTCTATGGTAAGCCACTGAGTGCAATAGGTAGCATCGTGGGGAAGAGGGGGAAGCCCCAGTGGAGGAATTTCATACCTTGATCTGTGTGGTAGCAGACTAAGAAATTAGTGAGGCCAAAGCCTCCTACTGATTTGGGAGCAGCCAGTTTGGTGTAAGCACATCTGGAGGGTCTATCTTGCTAAATGAAAGAGGAGATGATCCCATGGAGAGTTTGAAATCAATGAAAGGGAAGCCGAATGGTGAGCATATTAAGGGGATATTAAAGAGGGGAAGAACATTCATTATGATAATGTAGATCCTGCTCTACAATGTAAGAGGAAAGGAAGCCCAATGATGAAGATTTTGTTTGAGTATGGGCAGTATGGTCAAGAGATTGTCCATGATTAGGCAGTGCCAAGAAGTCAAGATGGGAATGCCCAAGTATAAAAGTGAAGAGGTGCTCCAAGTTAGACTGAGGGGAGCCAGATCTTTTCTGCAGACTTTGTGATTGAGAGGGAAAACCATAGCTTTAGTGACATTGAGCTTGAGAAAAGAAAGTTTGCCAAAATCATGGATTTCATGAAGGATGGTCATGAGGTAAGTGACAGGGTTCTGAAGGTGTAACAGGATGTCATCAGCTTTGTATTCCTTTCCCCCTATAGGAATGCTGGTCATGAACCTGCTGAGGTTACGTTTTATGAGGAGGGGTTCCTGATATAAATTAGAAAGAGAAAGGGAAGGTGACATCCTTGAGTTCTGTTAGAGGGAAGCCCAGACAGAACCTGGTTGCAACAGACCCTCATCGAAGGACCAGAGTATAGCAGGCAGACTCATTGTATGTAGGCAGAGGGGAATACATAATGTTCCAGGACACGAAACAGGTATGGCCAACAGACCCGATTGAATGTCTTCTCAGCATCCAAGTACATGAGGACCCCAGGGACTCCTGCCCCCCTATTCACCGAGACGAGGTGGAATAAGTTTCATAAATGGTCAGAAGGTACTCTGCCACTGATAAACACCACTTGCTTCGGGCCAATCAGGTTTGTCCACACCCCCTGCAGCCTGACAGCAAACAGTTTCTCCAAGATTTTTAGGTGTGTGTTGAGCAGGGAATAGATTATAGTTTTGTACTTGTGTGGCACCCTTCCCAGGCTTAGCCAACACAGATATTGTGGCTTGCTGAAAGAGGGCACCCAGGGTGAGGGTCTGGTGGGAGTTGATATCTTAGCTCAAAGATCTTTGCAAAAATTGAAGAAACCATCGGGGCCAAGGGCTTTGTTGGTAGACAGGAAGGTACTGGATAGTTGGATTTCCTGTGTGGTACTTGGGAAGGCTAAGAACTCTTATTGGTCTGGCATAAGGGTGGATAGCAGAATAGAAGACAAGTACGCATCAGTGTCTTCCAGGAAGGCCAGGAGGAGTGAGAGATTGTATAATTGAGAATAGTAGGTTTGGAATGTGTGGATGATGCACCTGGGTTCAATAAGAACTTGTCCTGTGTCAGGGTCCACTAAGGATGGAATGGTACACTGTTTCCTGTTGCCAAAGGCATGAGGCGAGAAGCTTTTAAGTTTTCTCCCCTTGCGTAATGTATAATGTTTTGGTCCTAAATAGGGCCAGTTTTGCCTGATCTCTATTAAGTTTGTGATATCTTTCAAAAAAGGAGGCCCAGTTCCCTATGGATCTCTGGAGAGGTGGAACTCTAAAGGGATTTTTCAGTCTCCCAGATCCGAGTAAGGAGTGCTGAGGCCTGTGTTTGTTGGCTTTTTTCTCCATTTCATAGAGAGAAGGATCAGCTCCACTCGATGGCACATTTGAAGGCATTCCAGAGGGTGGCGACGTTAGTGACTAAGCCCATTTTCTCATAGAAAATGGTGGTGGTAAAGTACTTGAGGAAGTCTAGGATCCTTGGGTCCTGTAGCAGGTAATTATTCAATTTCCAGGTCCTATTGCACTTAGACTCCCCCATCCAAGGTCAGAGACAGGCAGACTGAAGAGTGGTCAGAGATGACCTGCAGGAGAATCTCCACAGTTTGTAAACTGAGTATAAGGCAGGAGCTGATGAGGAAGCAATCTAAGCAGGACAGGTGCCATGAGGGATGGAGTAAAAGGTAAAATCCTGGCGAGTAGGGTTTAGTACTCTCCATGGATCCATGCAAAAAAGGCTATCTGTGAGGTCCCTCAGGACCTGCTGATCTGAGTAGAGGCCTCTTTTGTAAGTGGATGATCTGTCATGGTCTGTGTCCATCACGATGTTCCAATCCCCCCCCCCAGGATAAAGGGGCATTTGGACTACTCAGTTAAGTGGGTGAGTAGGGTGGCAAAGTAGGAATGGTCACAGTGATTAGGGCTGTAGATGTTGGCCAGGACAACTGTGGACATATCTAATACACCTTTTAACAGAAGAAATCTGCCATGGGGATCAGAAATTTGGTCTAAGAAGCTGAGCTGAGCATGTCTGACTAGTAAAATGGCAATGCCGGCTTTCTTAGATGTGAAAATTACCCCAAATACTTGTCCCACCAAGCAGCATCATAGAAGGGGAACATGTGGAGCGCAGAGGTTTGTCTCCTGGAGGAAAACAATCAAAGAGGCATAGTATTTTAAATAAGTAAGAATTTGAGCACATTTCTGCAGAGTTGGATCCTTTCGCATTCCATATGATAAGACAAGTAGAGGTATTAGCCACAGGAATCACCATAGGTGCCTGCAGTATCCAGTGTGTATGGGAAGCAGGGATCCTGTGGGGACAACCAAGAAGGCTTCACATAGCAGAGGGTCTCATTTCCCAGCATTGCTTAGCTGTTTGGTGACATGGTAGTGGCCCCAGTGGACCTGCACCGTTGGCCCTGCAACTGACATATTGACCTTAAGTGTACCACTGCTTAGCTTTCTGTCATGTAGCTGGGTTGTGCACTACGGCACTGGCCATGGTACCCTGGGGGTGGCCCACCACACAGGCTTCACTATTGGGGTTATGATCACATCCTCTGTTGTAGTCCATACCCCTCCTATTACTGCCCAGCAGGCCCTCAGCCATACAATACACTCCCTGCTGCTGGCATGCCTGTGTGGACTGGCACTGACTTTACCTCCACGGTTCACTGCCCTTGCCTGGGAGCAGCATTGTCCCTCAGTCATGCGGTACTGTATCCCCGGAGAGTGTGTGTGCATTTTGTGCTTTGCCATGTCCAGTTGACAATCACAGTCCACTGTTACACCCCAGGACCCGAACATGGCATGTATATGGCACACTGCCTTTCTACAAATCCTACAGTGCATGTCACCCATATACAGGGCCCGCCATCATGTACAATGTGTGGCACCCTGCCATGGCTGCCATCGATGATGGTGCTGGTGTACATGTTGCAAGGGGCAGGCCACATGCCAGCAGTACACCACTCCTGCCAATGTTCCATCTGCCATCAGCTCACACACCCTGTCCTCTGCTTCAACCCCTGTGGCTAGTGACCTACCCATGCCAATATATCCCGAGCAACCCTTGGATCCATGATCATCCACCGTGCTCTACTGCGCATCACCCAGACTATACCATGCTGTGCAGCAGTCCTGTATATCTTTGGTGTCATCCCCAGCCACTGCCCACATGACACATTTCAACAGCACACCGAGGACCAGCCTATAGACCCCCCATCACTGGCTCCCATCCCTGTACCACACCATTGTGCTGAATCACCTGCCATCCCTGTCCCTGCACACCATCATACACTGCTGTATGGGATGGCACAGTATCTTGGCTCCCTGTGGCACATGTGTCCAGTACATGGACCAGCATAGCTGTTGCCAGTGGGGCAGTAGGAACCATGGACACCATGTCTTAGAACAGTAACACTGTGTGTGGGGGGGAAGAAGCATTGCCACTGCTATGGGATGAACCCCATGTACCCCAGCCACAGTCCACATGACCTAGCATGTGGCCAGCATGGCACTGGACTCTTCAGATTGTACATACAGTGTACATGACACTTACCTTGATGGTGGGGCCCTGGTGCATCCTCTGCCATGGTCCCTGTGGCATTCGTGGTGTCCTTGCCTTTGCTACTGCTGTCTGCACTGGGCTGCACATCTGTGGGAACAGTGAAGGGATACATGCAGGTTGATATGGGTCACACAACATCCATGGCACAAATAAGTATACACTACACGCGTCTTTGTGTGGAGCAACTTACCTGTCTCCCACTGATGACTACCCCTCATGGTGATGTCTGCCTCCAGGAAGGCCAAATCGTTCCATCTGTGTTTCAGCTGTCTGGGGTTCCACTTGAACCCAGACAACCTTTCCAGTTTGGCACCTGTATGGCACCAGACTTTATCTCTGGCCTTTGGGGAGTGTCTGCTGCTACCAGATGGCTGTAACACCCTGGCCACTGCTGCACACTAATAATGAGGAGTGCTGTCTCTTCCTGACTGAAGTTAGAGGCCCTCTTCCAACTAGCTGACATATTTTCAGCTTGCCTGAGTTCTGTGGTTCTGCTTGCAGGGTGTGGTGTGAATTGGGGCCATTTAGGCACCATGCATGTTCTGGGGCTGCTGCATGTGTCGTAGGGATGTTCTTGTCATTCTGACACTCAACATCATTTTTGCCACAAGCTGCATCATTTCATGTTTTGCTGCAGTGTGCATCACAAAATGTTGCATGACTCACTGCAGCGTGCATCATTTTATATTCATTTTTGTGGTGGGACTCTTGCAACATATACAACAGAGGAGTGACATGCACCGCAATGCATGCCAGTGCCCAACAGGTCACATTTTTATGTCTGCACTGCAGCCCAGGGCATTCTGCCACCTGAATGCACTGCACTACCTGCCTATCAACTACTGCTGTGCAGGTACACACTACAAGCAGCATCATGTATATGTCATTGGGGACATGGTGGACAGCACTGCTGTTACATGTGTACATGGCCCAGGTTTGCATGGGGAACCATATTGTCATGGGCAGCAGACATGCCCCTGCTGTGTGCTTGATCTCAGCACTGTGAGAGATGAACTAGCACTCTAAGGCATGGTACAACACTGTCATGGGGGGAGGTGCTGCTGCAGAGCCCATGGGCTGCAATAGTGGTGTCCCAGTAGCTGGGGGAGCCACCAGCATGGCAAGGGATGGGGTACAGGTCACCGGGGGGGGCCTACTACATGATACAGGGCAGTAGAGAATGGGACACCAGTGGGGGGGGGCTGTGTCACTGCTAGAACACTAGGGAGAGGGGACTGCAATGCTGTGGGCATTGTGAGGCTTGTTCATGGATCAGATGACATATGTGGCTGACTGCACTCTCTGGGGGTATATTATGCCATATGGTTGCCTGCCCCAAGATCTCATGGCACTCAGCCCCAGCACCCTGTGTCTCATACCGCATCTGGGGTATCTTCATCTGTGGCACATTTTTACACTTCCAGGTGTTCCATTGCAATATGTCACAGGTATTTTCATGGAACTCACCCGACATCTGGTTGTACCGACTGGCTGTAGGCACTGTCCACATGCTGTATGTCACGGCACTCTGTGTCAGGTGCCTGGGAGAATGTGTTTGTCTACTGCCTGGGGACAATGTCCAGACAATAGGCATGAGGCATGCAATAGTGCTGCCACTGACTGATGGCAGCACCAGGCAGTGACACCTCCATAGCATATCTGCCCAGACACAACACCCATGATGGTGCCTCTGTGGTCGGTCAGTCCTGTTTCAGACATGGACATCCACCTTGGTATCAATGCAGTGTCACCAGCCTATAGATGGCACAGTGAATGGTCCCATTGCCGGTTTGGCTGCATTACTGGTGGTCCTTGTGAATGGCAGGGGGGAGCTTACTCCTCTGCAGGCCTGTGTACAGCCAGTCAGGCATGCCAGTCTGCTGGTGGGCACTGACTGTGGCCTGTGAGGGTGCTATGCTGCCTGTAAGTGTTCTGTCCTGGTAGAACTGTTGTCTGTTCAGGTGAAGTGGATGGTGACCAGTTTGGGCTCTGACACAGGGTCCAGCTGCTGCAGTCCATGCCTGTGTGGTCACCTGCACAGGTATGGTGTCCAAGTTATCATCTTTATCATCATCATCTTCATCACCCTGCTCACCATCTATCTCTGGCATGCATATCCTGTGCACAATGGCAATGTTCTGCAGTATGCAGTATGCCAGGAAAGGTCTTGCATGCCATTGTTGGAGTATTTTGCAGTGCACCCCCGATCTGTCACAGCACTGGAATCAAATCTTCAAGAGCCCAACTGTCGTAGAAACATAGAATATGATGTCAGATAGGGCTGCTGGGCCTAGCCAGTCTGCCCATTTTTTTTAACCTTCATTTTTTGCTCAGACCCTACTTGAACTATGATGCTTTCCTTTCCCCTATGATTCTCTTGTGCCTGGCCCAGGCATTTTTGAACCCTGCCACTGTTTTCACCATCACTGCCTCCGATGAAAGTCTGTTCCAGGTATCCACCAATTTTTCTGTGAAGAAGTACTTTCTCATATTTATACTATCCAGCTTCATAGCATGCCCCTTGGTTCTAGAGCCTTTTTCCTCTGAAAAATACCCCCTCCTGTACCTTCTTAACCCAGGTGAGGTATTTGAAGGTCTCTATTATATCCCCCTCTCCCTCATCTCCTTCAGGGTGTACATACTTAGCTCCTTTAGCCTGTCCTCATATGACTTTGGAGGCAGACCCTGCTCCATTTTTGCAGTCCTCCTCTGGACCACCTCCACTCTGTGTATGTCCTTCCTTAGATGTTGTCTCCAGAACAGGGCACAGTACTCAAGGTAGGATCTTACCAGTGATCTATATAGGAGCAGCGCCACCTCCCTCTTCCTGCTGGTGACGCCTCTTCCTACAGTATGCACCCAAGCATCCAACTAACCCTTCTGACTGCCTTGCCACACTGCCTGGCCACCTTATTTTTAGTATTTTTAGTACTGGATATTTAATATTTAATAGTGTCATTGTTTTATTTATTTGTGTTTATCTATTTTAGAATTTGCGGATTGTACAGCGCTTTGACAATTGATATTGCGCTTAACAAATACATTTTTATTATTATTACCTGATGTGATTGCTCCAGGTCTCTTTCCTGCTTGGTCTTTGTCAGTATCACTCCACCCATGTTGTACTCTGCTCCCAGATTTCTATGACCCAAGTGCATTATTTTGCACTTTTTTGCATTAAAACCCAGCTGCAATACCCTTGACCACTCTTCAAGTCTTTTCAGATCCCTTTCCATCCTTCCCTCCCTCCCCAGCATGTCCAATCTATTGCAGATTTTGGTGTCTTCCACAAAGAGGCAGATCTTCCCTTCCAGTTTCTCTCCTATGTCTCTTATAAAGACATTGAAGAGGACCGGTCTCAGCACTGATCCCTGAGGTACCCCACTGGTCCCCCTCCCTTTCTTGGAGTGAACTCTGTTTACCACTACCCTCTGTGTCCTATCCCCTAAGCAGTTTCTTATTGTGGTCATCACCCTATTACCCTATTACCTAAGTACCTTAAGTTACCCAACTTGTTTACCTGTCTCTTATGTGGAACCATGTGTAAAGCCTTGCTCACATCCAGGTAAGACATGTCCACTGCTCCCTTTCCATCCTTCCTTCCTCCCTCCTCCTCCTCCTCTCCTTGGTCATCCAGTCAAAGAAATCTATCAGATTTGTTTGGCATGACCTTCCTCTGTGAAACCATGCTGCCTTGCATCCTGTAATGCATGAGATACAAAATATTCTACAGTCCTTTCCTTTAGTAGGTTTTCCATTAACTTATCCACTGCCAGTGTCAGCCTGATGAGTCTAAAAGTACCCACCTCTTCCTCACTACCATTTTTATGTTGATTGCGCGCATGCTTGCCAGAAGCAGGTTGTGGAGGTGAGGCACTGTTGTGGCTAATGCCCCCACAGCCTTTAAAGGCTTGGCCCGCTTTCCCCAATGGGGTGGCACGCTGCTGCTGACACTAATTCAGCCAGCGTGCCACCACCTTGAAACGTTTCAGCCTATGCAATCAGGGGCCGCCTCGTCATTGCAGTGTCAGCCATTCCGCTGCAATGAGGTAGCAACCCGTCATTGCTGGACGGAATGTTGGTACTGTAATACTGTTTGTGAACATGGCGGTATTCCGCCGTGTTCACAAACAATATTAGTGAGCCCCCAGTGCTGAGGGGGGTGCCCAATCCCCCTCAGCAGTATGTGCCCCCCCACAACAGTGTGTGTTTGCCGACAGGGGCCCCAGTCCCCGTCGGCTGCAGTCCCTGCTTGAGTTCAGGTTGGTGAGAGGGGTGCCCACTTCCCATCGGCATAATGGCCCCTCCCCACCAAAACGGTCGGTTTATGCAGAGGGGGTGCCCAATCCCCTGTCAGCTACAGCCCCCAAAAAAACATTCAGATGGTATGCTGGGAGCCCACCCCAGTGTGCCTAATGCCCCCGAAAAGAAAAAAACATCCTGCAATGTGTTTTTTTCTTCTTGTTTAAACCTGCAAAAAAGAAAATGGTCCCTCGCGGTCCCCCTGGCCCCTCCCACAACCCACACCCACCCACTGTGCACCCTGCCTCCCCACACACCCCCTCACCCCAAACTTACCTCTGGAGTCCAGTGCGATGATCTTTGGTGGACCGGGAACACCTCTGCACTCTTCAAAGCCGACCATGAACTGAGGAAATGCCGATAAGCTGTATAATGGCATAAATAGGTTTTTTTTCAACTTTTTTGCATATCTCAGGCATTTTTTGGAATTTTGCCGCCAAATTTTTAACATGGGGTTATTGGGCCCCCTCCTCATGAATTCATCCACTGTCATGGCATTAATCAGTCCCAAATGGTGATTTCGAGGTCACTGCCTGGAATCACCTTTTGGGACCGATTAATGAAACGACAGTGCCAGTGTTCATGAGGTGGGGTCTCAAAAAGTGTATGTTACAAATTTGGTGGGAAAATCAAAACAAGCATTTGTCAATTCTGAATGTTGTCTTGCTGGCATTGGCATTGGTAGTGCAGGAGTTAGAGAGATGCATAATAGGCATGGCAGTGAAGTATTGAACTGATGCCAACCCAACCCCACCCTGCAGAGACTGACAGGCATTGGGGTGTCCCTTTGGGTGTTTGGTAGTGCAGTGCGGGAAAAACATTTTGGGCAGCATGTGAAAAATGACATTTGTACAGTTCATAAGGAGGTGTAAAAAAATGGCAGTGTTGAAAACGTGGCATGTAAATATAGCAAATTTGTGAAGTTACAAGGGTGTGTGGGAAATATGCAATGCATGCTTGCAACACTGCCATTTTAGGGCGTTCTGCAGCAAATTTTCAACATAGGCATTTTAGCACCTCTGCTCATGTACAGTGTCACTGTTATTTCCTCAAAGTGTCCCAAAAAGTGATTTCGCACGGCGACCACGCTATTCTGCGCCAGAAGTGCGAAAACACATTTTGGGCAGGATATGTGAAATGGCTGTACTGTTCATCAAGAGGTGGAAAAATGGCAATGGTGAAAATCCAGATTGAAAATATCACAAATGCACGATGGTACGAGCGTGCGTGCAATCTACCAATGCACGCTCGTAACACAGTCATTTTATGGAGTATCATCACCAAATTTTCAACATAGGCATTTTAGGACCTCTGCTCATGAACTGTGTCACTGTCATTTTTATAATCTGGCCCAAACACTGATTTCCCACAGCGACTGCGCAATTGTGCGCTGGAAGTGCGGAAAGACATTTTCGGGCAGGATGTGGAAAATGACAGCTGTACTGTTCACAAGGAGGTGTACAAAAATGGCAATGCTGACAATCTAAAATACTGCAAATTCACAAAGTTACGAGCCTGCATAGCAACTGCGCAACGCACGCTCGTAAAACAGGCATTTGTTGGAATTTTTCCACCAAATTTGGAACATAGGCTTTTTGAGAGGCCACCTCATGAACACTGGCACTGTCATTTCGTTAATGGATCCTGAAAGGTGATTTTGCACAGTGACTGCAAAATCACCTTTTGAGACCGATTAACACCATGACAGTGATAAAATTCATGAGGAGGGACCCCAAAAACCCCATGTTGAAAATTTGGTGCCAAAATGCCAACAAATGCCCGAGATATGCAGCAAAGTTGAAAAAACCCTATTCATTCCATTATACAGCTTACCGGCATTTCCTCAGTTTGCGGTCGGCTTTGAAGAGTGCAGCCGTGTTCCCGGTCCACTCAAGATCATCACGCCAAACTCTGGAGTAAGTATGGGGTGAGGGTGAGGGGTATGGGAGGTAGGGTGCACAGTGGGTGGGTGTGGTTGGGGCAGGAGACTACTGAGGGACCGTTTTATGTTACAGGGGAGGAAAAAAATAACATCAGCGGGACAGTTTTTTTTATGGGGACTTGCACACTGGGGTGGGCCCCAGCATGCCACCTAACTGTTTTGGGGAGGGGTTGCTGCAGCCGATGGGGATTGGGCACCTCATCGGTAGACAATGGGGGTTAATTTATGCCGATGGGATTGGGCACCCGTCTGCATACAATGACAGCTGGGGAGGCAAGAGCCAAGGGGTTGGGCACCCCCCGGCATATAAGAAATGCGGGGGCTGATTTAATACCGACGGGGAGTGGGCTCCCAGTTGGCAAATGTCTTGACCACAGTAAGCGGCTGGGGGATTGGGCACCCAAGTCGGCCGACAGCCATGCTGCTAATGTGGCGAGCACGCAGGAAGGGTCCACTGCGTCTGATGAGCTTTGCTCGGATTGCAGTGGACCTTTCCTTAGATGTGCTCGCCACATTAGCATGCATGGTGTGGCTGCCAGCATGCAGGCTGATTGGGGAATGAGGGACGCACCTACTGATGCATGCCCTGCATTTGCCCAAGAGCGGCCGCACCTCCAAAGCTGCACTACCGCAAGATGTTGACTTGGCGCGCAAGCGGGCATGCCAACATAAAATGGTTGTTTTACGAGCGTGCGTTGCGCAGTTGCTACACACGCTCTTAACTTCAACATTTTGCAATACTTTCACTCCAGATTTTCAACATTGCCATTTTTACACACCTCCTTATGAATAGTGTAGCTGTCATTTTTCACATCCTAGCCAAAATGTGTTTTCGCAGTTCCAGCGCAGAATAGCACAGTCACTGTGGGAAATCAGTGTTTTGGACACATTAAGAAAATCACAGTAACACTGTTCATGAGCAGAGGTCCTAAAATACCTATGTTGAAAATTCTGTGATGAAACTCCATAAAATGACTGTGTTACGGGCGTGCGTTGTGCAGTTTCCATGCACCCTTATAACTTCGCAAATTAGTAATATTTTCACATCACATTTTCAAAACAGGCATTTTCCCACATCTTCTTATGAACAGTACATCTGTCATTTTTCACATCCTGGCTGAAATGTGTTTTTGCAGATCTGTCGCAGAATACCACAGTCGCTGTCGGAAATCAGTGTTTGGACAGATTAGAATCGAGTGAGTGAGAGAGGGGGAGTGACCAAGCTCAACTAAGCTCTGTCAGGACTGCTGTGGATTTCATTGTGGGCAGGAAAAGGTGCCAACGCAGGCAGGAGTACAGTACAAAAGGGCAGCCTGCAGCACCAGGAGACACAGAATGAGCCGGTGAGAGAGTGGGAGTGAGTGAGCTCAACGGAGCTCTGTTGGGACTGCTGCGGATTTCTTTGTGGGCAGAAAAAGGCAGCAATACACACAGAGGCCCAGCACAAAAGGGCAGCCTGCAGCGGCAGAAGAAACAGAATGAGCGAGTGAGAGAGGGGGAGTGAGCGAGCTCAGTAGAGCTCTGTCAGGACTGCTGCAGATTTCTTTATGGGCAGAAAAAGGTGCCAACAGAGGCAGGAGCACAGTACAAAAGGGCAGCCTGCAGCACCAGGAGAAACAGAATGAGCAAGTGAGACCAGGGAGTGTAAGTGACCTCAACGGAGCTCTGTTGGGACAGCTGCAAATTTCTTTCTAGGCAACAAAAGGTGCCAACGCAGGCAGGAGCCCAGTACAAAAGGACAGCCTGCAATGCCGGGAGAAACACAATGAGTGAGTGAGAGAGGGGGAGTGAGCGAGCTCAATGGAGCTCTGTCATGACTGCTGCGGATTTTTTTGTGGGCAGAAAAAGGCAGCAAAGCAGGCAGGAGCCCAGTACAAAGGGCAGGCTGCAGCGCCGGCAGAAATGGAACAAGCGAGTGATAGAGGAGGAGTGAGCGAGCTCAACAGAGCTGTGTCAGGACTGTTGCAGATTTCTTTGTGGGCAGAAAAAGCCACCAACACAGGCAGAAGGCCAGTACAAAAGGGCAGCCTGCAGCACCGGGAAACACAGAATGAGAAAGTAAGGGAGGGGGAGTGAGCGAGCTCAACAGAGCTCTGTTGGGACTGCTGCATATTTATTTGTGGGCAGAAAAAGTCAGCAATGCATGCAGGGGCCCAGTACAAAAGGGCAGCCTGCAGCAGCGGGAGAAACAGAATGAGCGAGTGAGAGGGGGGAGTGAGCAAGCTCAACGGAGCTCTGTCGGGACTGCTGCATATTTCTTTGTGGGCAGAAAAAGGCGCCAACAGAAGCAGGAGCCCAGTACAAAAGGGCAGCCTGCAGTGCCAGGAGAAACAGAATGAGGCAGTGAGACAGGGGGAGTGAGCGACCTCAATGGAGCTCTGCAGGGACAGCTATGGATTTCTTTGTGGGCAGAAATAGGTGCCAATGCAGCAGGAGCCCAGTACAAAAGGGCAGCCTGCAGCGCCAGGAGAAACACAATGAGCAAGTGAGAGAGGGGGGGAGTGAGTGAGCTCTCTATCATGACTGCTGCAGATTTTTTTGTGGGCAGAAAAAGGCAGCAAAGCAGGCAGGAGCCCCGGACAAAAGGGTAGCCTTCAGTGCCAGGAAGAAATAGAATGAGTGAGTGAGAGAGGGGGAGTGAGTCACCTCAACGGAGCTCTGGCAGGACGGCTGCGGATTTCTTTGTAGGCAGAAAAAGGTGCCAATGCAGGTAGGAGCCCAGTACAAAAGGGCAGCCTGCAGCACCGGGAGAAACAGAACGAAGGAGTGACAGAGAGGCAGTGAGCGAGCTCAACGGACCAAAGCAATCAACATTTGGCATTGACAAATGCTTGTTGTGATGAGGGACCACCTCTGCCCTTCTCCAGTCCTCCAGGACCATGCTGGTCTACAGTGATCTGTTAAATAGGTCTGTCAGAGGTGCAGCTAATACCTATCTGAACTCCCTCAGCACCCTTGGATGTACCCAGTGTTGCCCATAGCTTTGTTCACCTTCAGGTCAGTTAGTGCTTGCTGGAGTCTCTTCAGAAAACAGACTAGTATCCATTTCCTTCCCATCAAGGGTCCTGGCACTTTTCCCGGTCATGCCCCTTCACCTTGTACTGTGAACACTGAGCAGAAGTATTTGTTCAAGATGTTTACCCCCGTAAGTCACCCCCTCCTTCTTTTACCATAGAAACTCTCCCTTTGTCTTCCTTTTTTCACTAATATACCTAAAACATGTCTTCCCCTTTTTGCTACTCCCTAAGCCTATTCTTTCCCCAGTTTGTGCCTTTGTGCTTCTTACTGCTTTGGCAGCCTCCCTCTGGTTTCACTGATATACTTCCCTATCCTCCTATCTCTGAGTCTCTTTATACATTCTAAATGCTACTCTTTTAGCCTTTACCTTTCCTGCTACTTCTTTCAAGAACCCTAGCAGTCACCTCTTTCTTTTATTTTTGCTTACTTGCTTGACACAGAGGTTTGTTGTCTTCACTATACCCTCTTTTAGTTTGTCTCACTTTTCCTCCATCCCCTCCAGGACTTCTCCCACTGTCAAGTGTTTCCTGAGGCATTCACCCATCATTGTAAAATCATCCTCTTCTGAATTCTGGAGTCTTGCCATTGTATGGTTGGAATCTGCAGCTATTCTTTTGTTGAACCACACTGTACGATGATCCCTGGTCCCCAGATGGCTTCCCACCTTGATGTCTGCAACACTGTCCCCGATAGCAAGCACCAGGTTCAGTATTTCCCCATCCTGAATGGGCTCACTGACTAGTTGCCTGAGGAACACTCCCTGCAGGGAGTGAATAGTGTCCCTGCTTTTAGCTGAAGCTGCAGCAGGGAGGCTCCAATCTACATCCAGCTAACTGAAGTCCCCTACCAGCAACACCTCCCCTTGTCAGCCATTTTGCCAATTGGTTCTAAAAGTTCCTTTTCTAAGTCTTCCCCTGTGCCAGAGGCTTCTAGATCACACCTGTCGAACAGTAGCACCATTTTCTGACTCGAGCGTAAACCAGAGCACCTCTGCCTCCTCTCAATTCCCTGTATTTCTGTTGCTTTTATGCTTTCCTTCACATAAAGCATCACTCCCTCTCTTTCCCCTCCTTCCTGCCTTCCTACCCTCTCCCTTCTGAACATTGTGTAGCCTAGTATGACCATATCCCATTCATGGCTGTCAGTGCACCAAGACTTGGTAATGGCCACAGTATCCAGGTCGGTCTCTGCCATGATGGCCTCTAGGTCTGGGATCTTGTTTCGCAGGCTTCTAGCTTTAGCACACATAGCCTTCTGGGTTTTGTTAGCTTTTTCTTATTGCTTCCTACTTCTTATGTTGATTGCGCACAAGTGCAAGAAACATGTGTAACGCTTTGCAAAGCAATGTTGCAGAGGCGTGGCACTGTTGCGTAATGTCCCCAAGCCTTTAAAATCTTGCCCTTCCCCAATGCAGGCACGCTGCTGCTGACACTCGTTCAGCCAGCATACCACCAACTTTCTAACGTTTTAGCCGCTGCAATCAGGGGCAGCTTTGTTATTGCAGCATCATCCGCTGCAATGAGGAACTGACCCCTCATTGCAGGGCTGTTGCTGATGGGGAGCCCAGTCCCCATTAGTTTGTCCCCCCCATTTCTTGTGTGCCGAGGATGGCGCCCAGTCCCCCTCAACATATGTTACCCCCTCCTTCCGTGTTTGGTGACGGGGGTGCCCAATCCCGTCAGCATATCCCCCTTCCATTTCTTGTGTGCTAAGGGGGTTGCCCAGTCCCCCTCAGCATATGTTACCCCCTCCTTCTGTGTTTGGTGATGGGGGTGCCCAATCCCCGTCGGCATATCCCCCTCTCATTTCTTGTGTGCCGAGGGGGGTGCCCAATCCCCTCAGCTCATGAGCCCCCCAAATATGTGCCAACAGGAGGTGCCCAATCCCCGTTGGCTACAGTGACCCCCTACCCCAAAACACACAGGTGGCATGCTGGGAGCCCACCCCAGTGTGCCAGAAGTACCTGCAAAAAAAAACCCATCACGCGACATCTTTTGTTTTTTAACTCCTAAAGAGAAGAAAACGGTCCCTCGCCGTCTGCGCCCCCTCCCGCAACCCGTGCTCTCCTACTGCATGCTCTACCTCCCCACAGCCCCCTCTCACCCCATACTTATCTCCGGAGCCCAGTGCGACAATCTTCGGGGAACCGGGAACACATCTGCACTCTTCAAAGCCGACCATGAACTGAGGAAATGCCGGTAAGCTGTATAATGGAATAAGTAGTTTTTTTTTTAACTTTGATGTGTATCTCAGTCATTTTGTGGAATTTTAGCACCACATTTTGAACATGGGTTTTGGGACCCCTCCTCATGAATTCTGCCACTGTCATGGCGTTAATTGGCCCCAAAAGGTGATTTCACGGTCACTGCGCTGAATCACCATTTGGGCCCAAATAACAAAATTATAGTGCTAGTTTCATGAGGTGGGCTCTCAAAAAGCTTATGTTGCAAATTTGGTGGAAAAAAATCAAAAAAATGACTGTTTTATGGTTAGTTCTTGCAGCTGCTTCACATACGCTCTAACTCGTGAATTTGCAATATTTTCACTCAGATTTTCAACACTGGCATTTTTCCACACCTCTTTGTGAACGGTTCTGCTTCTCATTTTTTGCATCCTGGCCAAAATGTGTTTTTGCACTTCCGGCGCAGAATAGCGTGTTCGCTGTGGGAAATCAGTGTTTGGGACAGATTACAAAAATGACAGTGACACTGTTCATGAGCAGAGGTCCTAAAATGCCTATGTTGAAAATTTGGGGCTGATATTTCATAAAATGACTGTGTTACAAGTGTGCGTTGCGCAGTTTGCATGCATGCTTGTAAGTTCACGAATTTATAATATTTTCACTCCAGATTTTCAACATTGTCATTGTTCTGCATCACCTTATGAACAGTAAAGCTGTCATTTTTCAGATCCTGGCCAAAATTGTTTTCGCACTTCTGGCGCAATAGCACGGTTGCTGTGGAAATCCATGTTCGAGACAAATTATGAAAATGACAGTGACACTGTTCATTAGCAGAAGTCCTAAAATGCCTATTTTGAAAATGTGGTAATGAAAGTCCATAAAATGTGTGCTACGAGCTGCATTGCACAGTTTCCACGCACACTCGTACCTTCACAACTTTGCAGTATTTCCATTTCAGATTTTCAACATTGCCATTTTTCCACACCTCCTGATGAACACTACAGCTGTCATTTTTCACATCCTGGCCAAAATGTGTTTCCGCTCTACCGACGCACAATAGAGCGGTTGCAGTGGGAAATCAGTGTTCGGGACATATTAAGAAAATCACTGTAACACTGTTCATGAGCAGGGGTCCTAAAATGCCTATGTTGAAAATTTTGTGATGAAGCTCCATAAAATGACTGTGTTACGAGCGTGCATTGTGCAGTTTCCACGCACCCTTGTAACTTCACAAATTAGTAATATTTTCACGTCACATTTTCAAAACTGGCATTTTTCCACACCTCCTTATGAACAGTACATCTGTCATTTTTCACATCCTGACTAAAATGTGTTTTTGCACTTCTGACGCAGAATACTGAAGTCATTGTTGGAAATCAGTGTTTGGGACAGATTAGGATCGAGCAAGTGGGGGGGAGAGTGACTGAGCTCAGCTGAACTCTGTTGGGACTGCTTCGAATTTCTTTGTGGGCAGGAAAAGACACCAACGCGGGCAGGAGACCATTACAAAAGGGCAACCTGCAGCGCCAGGACATACAGAACGAGCGAGTGAGGGAGTGGGAGTGAGTGAGCTCAACGGAGCTCTGTTGGGACTGCTGTGGATTTCTTTGTGGGCAGAAAAAGGCAGCAATGCACACAGGAGCCCAGTACAAAAGGGCAGCCTGCAGCGGCGGAAGAAACAGAACCAGCGAGTGATAGAGGGGAGTGAACGAGCTCAACGGAGCTCTATCATGACTGCTGTGGATTTCTTTGTGGGCAGAAAAGGGCAGCAATGCATGCAGAAGCCCCGGACAAAAGGGCAGCCTGCAGCACCAGCAGAAACAGAACAAGCGAGTGAGAGAGGGGGAGTGAGTGAGGTCAACGGAGTTCTTTAGGGACTGCTGCAGATTTCTTTGTGGGCAGAAAAAGGAGCCAACAGAGGCAGGAGCCCTGTACAAAAGGGCAGCCTGCAGTGTCAAGAGAAACAGAATGAGCATGCAAGACTGGGGGAGTGAGTGACCTCAACGGAGCTCTCTTGGAACCGCGGCAGATTTGTTTGTGGGCAGGAAAAGGTGGCAATGCAGGCAGGAGCCCAGTACAAAAGGCCAGCCTGCAGCGCTGGCAGAAACGGAATGAGCAAGTGAGAAAGGGAGAGTGAGCGAGCTCAACAGAGCTGTGTCGGGACTGCTGCAGATTTCTTTGTGGGCAGAAAAAGGCAGCAGTGCATGCAGGGGCCCAGTACAAAAGGGCAGCCTGCAGCAGTGGGAGAAACAGAATGAGCGAGTGAGAGAGGGGGAGAGAGCGAGCTCAACAGAGCTCTATCATGACTGCTGCAGATTTCTTTGTGGGCAGAAGAGGGTGCAATGCAGGCAGGAGCCTAGTACAAAAGGGTAGCCTGGAGCGGTGGCAGAAACGGGATGAGCGAGTGAGAGCAGGGAAAGAGTGAACTCAACGGAGCTCTGTCAGGACTGCTGATTTATTTGTGGGCAGAAAAAGCCATCAACAGAGGAAGAAGCACAGTTCAAAAGGGTAGCCTGCAGCACCAGGAGAAACAGAATGAGCGAGTGAGACGGGGGAGTGAGTGACCTCAAAAGAGGTCTATCGTGACTGCTGCAGATTTCTTTGTGGGTAGGGAAAGGCAGCAACCCAGGCAAGAGCCCAGTACAAAAGGCCAGCCTGCAGTGCAGGTAGAAACAGAATGAGCGAGTGAGAGAGGGGGAGAGAGCTAACTCAAAGGAGGTCTATCGTGACTGCTGCAGATTTCTTTGTGGGCAGGAAAAGGCGGCAACCCAGGCAGGAGCCCAGTATAAAAGGCCAGCCTGCAGCGCTGGCAGAAACGGATTGAGGGAGTGACAGAGGGGGAGTGAGTGACCTCAATGGAGCTGTATCAGGACTGTTACAGATGTCTTTGTGGGCAGAAAAAGCTACCAATGCAGGCAGCAACCCACTACAAAAGGGCAGCAGCGGGAGACACAGAATGAGCGAGTGAGACAGGCGGAGTGAGCAACCTCAACGGAGCTCTGTTGGGACAGCAGTGAATTTCTTTGTGGGCAAAAAAAGGTGCCAATGCAGGCGGAAGCTCAGTACAAAATGGCAGCCTGCAGCAGCGGGAGAAACAGAACGAATGAGTGAGAGAAGGGGAGTGAGTGAGCGAGCTCAATGGAGTTTTATTGTGACTGCTGCAGATTTTTTTGTGGGCAGAAGAAGGCAGAAACATAGGCAGGAGCCCAGTACAAAAGCCCAGCCAGCAGTGCTGGCAGAAATGGAACGAGCGAGTGAGAGAGGGGGAGTGAGCAAGCTCAAAGGATCTGCCCTGGGACTGCTGCAGATTTCGTAGGGCAGAAAAGCCATCAACGAGGCAGGAGCCCAGTACAAAAGGGCAGCCTGCAGCAGAGGGAGACACAGAACAAGTGGGTGAGGAAAGGGGAGTGAGTGAGCTCACCGGAGCTCTGTTGGGACTGCTGTGGATTTCTTTTTGGGCAGAAAAAAGCAGCAATGCATACAGTGGCTCAGTACAAAAGGGCAGCCTGCAGCGTTGGGAGAAACAGAATAAATGAGTGAGAGAGGGGGAGTGAGTGAGTGAGCAAGCTCAATGGAGCTCTATCGTGACTGCTGCTGATTTCTTTGTGGGCAGAAGAAAGCGGCAATGCAGGCAGGAGCCCAGTACAAAAGGACAGCCTGCAGCAGTGGCAGAAATGGAACAAGAAAGTGAGAGAGGGGGAGTGAGCAAGCTAAACGGAGCTCTGTCAGGACTGCTGAATATTTTTTTGTGGGCAGAAAAAGGCACCATCAGAGGCATGAGCCAAGTACAAAAGGGCAGCCTGCAGTGCCAGGAGAAACAGAATGTGCGAGTGAGACAGGCAGAGTGAACAACCTCAACGGAACTCAGTTGGGACAGCTCCGGATTTCTTTGCGGGCATAAAAAGGTTCCAATGCAGGCAGAAGCCCAGTACAAAAGGGCAGCCTGCAGCAGCGGGAGAAACAGAATGAACAAGTGAGAGAGGGTGAGTGAGTGAGTGAGTGAGTGAGCTCAATGGAGCTCTATCGTGACTGCTGCAGATTTCTCTGTGGGCGAAGAGGCGGCAACTTTGGCAGGAGCCCAGTACAAAAAGGCAGCCAGCGCTGGCAGAAAGGGAATGAGCGAGTGAGAGAGGGGGAGTGAGCGAGCTCAACGGAGCTGTCTCGGGACTGCTGCAGATTTCTTTGTGGGCAGAAAAAGCCACCAATGCAGGCAGGAGCCCAATACAAAAGGGCAGCCTGCAGCAGTGGGAGACACAGAATGAGCGAGTGAGAGAGTGGGAGTGAATGAGCTCAACAGAGCTCTGTTGGGACTGCTGCAGATTTCTTTGTGGGCAGGAAAAGGCAGCAATGTACCAAGGGGCTCAGTACAAAAGGGCAGCCTGCAGCGGCAGGAGAAACAGAATGAGCGAGTGAGAGAGGGGGAGTGAGTGAGTGAGTGAGTGAGCTCAACGGAGCTCTATCGTGACTGCTGCGGATTTCTTTGTGGGCAGAAAATGGCAGCAATGCAGGCAGAAGCGCAGTACAAAAGGCCAGCCTGCAATGCCAGCAGAAATGGAATGAACGAGTGACAGAGGCGGAGTGAGCAAGCTCAAAGGACCTGTGTCGGGACTACTACAGATTTCTTTGTGGACAGAAAAGGTCACCAACAGAGGCAGGAGCCCAGTACAAAAGGCCATCCTGCAGCACCAGGAGAAACAGAATGAGCGAGTCAGAGAGGGGCAGTGACCCACCTCAACGGAGCTCTGTCGGGACAACTGCGGATTTCTTTGTGGACAGAAAAGGGTGCCAATGCAGGCAGGAGCCCAGTACTACACAGCAGCCTGCAGCACCGGGAGAAACAGAATGAGCGACTGACAGAGGGCCACTGAGTGAGCTCAACGGACCAATGCAATCAACATTCAGCATCGACAAATGCTTGTTTCTTTTGTTATCCCTTCCTTCCTTCCTCTTCTCTTTTGACTGCTTCTTATGGCTTCTTTGGGGACTGGGGACCCACCTGGAAAGATGGAGCCCTGTATAGTGCTGATGGACTGTATCTGTCCAGGAAGGGGAAAGCAGTCCTCAATGGACAGTTAAAAACACTTCACTGACAAGTGTTTAAACTAGCCAAGGAGGGGGGCAAAAGGGAGCAGAGACAATCAAGCAGCCCATCCCCAAAAGGTAAAGAAACCAGCAGGGACAAATGAAGCGGGCGGAAAGGGAGAAGCAGAGAAATCAAAGCCACATAGAAAAGATAAGGGGTTGGGGAAGAAACAGGAGGGCAAAAAGAGGCAGAGGGTGGATAGGATGCAGTACATGGAAAGTCATGGTAACAAATGTCCGCAGCCTGAGAAATAAAATCCCAAACCTGGAGGCCTTGTTGGTAGAGGCAGACCTGGACATAGCAACAATAACTGAGACATGGTGCACCGAAAATCATGGGTGGGACACAAATGTACCAGATTGTGCTCTGTTCAGGAGGGATGGGGGAGAAAACAAGGAGGGGTGTGGCCCTATATATCAGAGAGGATATAAATGCGACAGTGGTGCAGGATAAATGAGGAGGCTGAGGCACTGTGGGTGACCCTTGAACGTGGCAATGACACAGCATAATGAACAGGGGTGATCTACAGGCCTCTGGCACAGGACGAGGAAGTGGACAGGGAGCTAGTGAATGAGATACACATGATGGTGACAAAAGGGGAGGTTCTACTGATGGGTGATTTCAATATGCCAGATGTAGACTGGACCACCCAGGCAGCTGCTTCAGCCAGAAGTAGAGGCATCCTAGATTCTCTACAGGAGGTAGGTCTCAAGCAGCTAGTGCTTGATCTCACCAGAGACAGGGTGATTCTGGATCTAGTACTGACCAATGGAGGCAGAATCGCAGATGTTTGGGTAGAATGACAACTGGGGTCCAGTGACCACCACATATTGTGGTTTAACTTGGGGACAAGGACTCAGTCAAGTCACACAAAGGCAAAGGTTTTAGATTTCAGAAGGGCAGACTTCGCTGAAATGGGGAGATGTATAAAAGTTGCCGTGGAGAAGGGGGAGGTAAGAGAGGGGGCTGATGAGCAGTGGGCACACCTAAAAGGAACAACAGCTGAAGTGACAAACCAATGCATCAGGTTGGTATCCAAAGGCAAGAAAAGAAGGAGGCCACTATGGTTCTCGAAAGAGGTGGCAGACAAAGTAAGGGCTAAAAGGTTGGGGTTCAGGAAATAGAAGGAGACCCAAAGGGAGGAAGACAGGGAGGTGTACCTAGAGTGTCTAAGGGAAGCAGGGAAGGCTGTTAGGAGCACAAAGGCATGGACTGAGGAAGGATTAGCGCAGATGGTGAAGAAAGGGGACAAGACATTCTGTAGGCATCAGTGAAAGAAGAAAAGTCAGGAGGGATTGTAAGGCTAAAAGGGGAAGATGGAGAGTGTAAAGAGGGGGACCTAGAAAAGGCAGAAATACTGAACAGATACTTCTGTTCAGTATTCTCTGAAGAGGGGGTAGGGTCAGGGACCACAGTTGGGCAACAGATACAAAGGGGAGGGAGAAGTGGACACCAATCCATTCACAGTAGAGAAAGTCCTGGAGGAGCTCATGAATCTGAAGGTGGACAAAGCAATGGGGCCAGACAGCATACATCCAAGGATATTAAAGGAGCTGCAAAGGGAGCTAGCAGCACCTCTGGCAGCCATGTTCACTGAGTTACTCAACACAGGAGTGGTCCCAGAGGACTGGAAAAGGGTGCAAGTAGTCTGTCTACAAAAAAACGGGAGTAGAGAGGAGGCAAGGAACTATAGGCCAGTCAGCCTCACCTCAGTAGTGGGTAAGATCATTGAGGCACTGCTTAAGGAAAGAACAGTGGCACACCTAGAATCCAAAGGAGCCCAGGATCCAAGGCAACATAGATTCACAGCAGGAAGGTTGTGTCAGACAAATCTAATAGATTTTTTTGACTGGATTACAAAGGAGGTAAATTGAGGTGGGGGGGCAGTCAGCAAGGCCTTCGACACTGTCCCACATATGAGGCTGGTTAACAAGATGGGTAGTCTGGGCATGGGACACAAGGTGGTAAGCTGGGTTAAGAACTGGCTAATGGACAGGAGGCAGAGGGTGGTGGTAAAGGGGATTCAGTCCGGTGAGAGGGGGTGACCAGCGGGGTACCACAGGGATCAGTCCTTGGGCCAGTTCTGTTTAATGTCTTCATTAATGACATTGAGGAAAGGCTGGAAGGAAAGGTTTTCCTGTTTGCCGGTGGCACCAAGATCTGCAAGAGGGTGGATACTCCAGAAGGGGTGGAAAAAATGAGGAGGTACCTGGAGAAGTTTTAAAAATGGTCAGAGGCGTGGAAACTGAGGTTTAATTCAAAGAAATGCAAAATTATGCACCTGGGATGAAGGAACCCTGGGGAAAGTTACAGGATGGGGGGGGGGGGATGAATTGCTGACAATCACCAAAGGATAATGGGACCTAGGGGTTATCATTTCTGATAACCTAAAGGTGTCTAACTAAAATACAAAGGCTGCAGGGAGGGCCAGTGGCATGCTGGGGTGCATAAGTAGAGGTATCACTAGCAGAAGGCAGGAGGGGGTGATGCCATTGCACAAAACACCAGTGAGGTCTCACCTAGAGTACTGTGTGTAGTTCTGGAGGCCGCACCTTCATAAGGACATTGATAGAGTAAAGGCGGTCCAAAGAAGGGCGACTAAGATGGTATAGGGCTTGCACCAGAAAACATGTGAGGAGAGATTAAAGGACCTCAATATGTACTCACTGGAGGAGAGGAGGGAGAGGGGGACACGATAGAAACATTTAAGTACCTTAAGGGCATAAACAAGGTGCAGGGGGGAGACATCTTCCAATATTGGGGGAGTACAAGAACAAGGGGGCATGATAGGAAATTGGTAGGTGGCAGATTAAGAAGAAATGTGAGAAAGTTCTTCTTCACAGAGAGGGTGGTGGACACATGGGATAGTCTGCCACAGGAGGTGGTAAGAGAAAGCATAGTGGAGGGAGTTAAACATTCCTGGTACAGGCATAAGGGAACCATAGAAGTGGGATGGAGGGGTGGAAAGTCACTGACTATGTAGGGTCAGAGGACGCAAACAAGTGTAGGGCTTATAGGCAGACTGGATGGGCCTAGCGGTCCTTATCTGCTGACAGTTTCTATGTTTCTGTGTTTCTTCCCCCCCTTCCTTCTTTGCTAACCCACTACTTCCTTAATTAGCCTGCACTGTAGTGTGACTCTAGCCTCTCAGGATCTCCCTACACTCTATCGCTGCCTGTGGGGGGGGGGGGGCAGTTTCTTTGTCCCTTTTTTCTTCCACCTTCTCCCTTGACTAGTTCAAACATTCATCGAAGTAAAGTTTAAGCCATCCACTGAGAACTGTGGTTCCATTCCTGGATGGATGCAGGCCATCTCTTCTGTATAGGTTCTTATCCTCCCAGGTGTGCCCTCCAGTCTCCAATGTAGCCGTACCCCTCCTCTCTGCACCATTCCTTCAATCATGAGTTGAAGGCTTTGGTGCAGAGCTCTCTCTCCTTCCCCTATCATAGACAGGCAGTACCTCTCGAAAGCTACAGAGCGTGTTACCTGTCTAAGACCATCACAGCTCCCTCAGTCACTGAGGGTGTGGATGCATGCGCCTTGTTGTACCATCTCTTGGCTTCTGTCTCTGAATGTCTGAGTGGTGTCATCACCCATGGTGGCTGTGAATATCCACTGTCACCTGTGGGAATGAAAAGAATTGTTTATTCCTGATGGCTTGTCTGTATATGGTCATCCTTGCGCTCCTATGGTGGGTGCATGGAACACAACTGGCCTGCTGATGGACATGTGGGCCTGCCTATGGTGGCTCCTTTGCCATCACATGCACTCATGGCCTCTCTTCTGCACAACCCCACCTCTACCACATGGTCTACATGTTGTACCCAGGCCTCTGGCAACTTTCACCTTGTGTGACTCCAGGCACGTTGCATATTGTCTGTATATCTGTGTCATGGTACTCTGCATATTGTGCCACCACAGAACGCTGCCTCATGGCTCACATGTGGCTTATCTCACATGCATGCCACGTACACATGTTGGGCTGTGTGTGACCCTGGTATACATGACTCTGCAGGGTCATACTGTACAGGTGTCTGGCTCATATACCTACCTATCAGCCATCCATCCTGTATGCCTCCACGTTCAAATGCCTCACACAGTTCACAGTGCCTGAAAATGGATGCATCATGACAGGATCTAGGGTGCTTGGCAACGACATCCAGGATACGAAACTGGTTGTTGCATACCAGTTGCATGTTCATGAAGTGACATCCATTTCTGTTCACATATGCATCCTCATTGTTTGCCAGTGAATTTAGGGAAATGTGTGGGCAGTCTATTGCACCCAGCTCACATGGGAAACATGCAGTGGTGTAGATCCCATGCTTCACTGCCTGCTGTCATTGTGCATCCAGTGGGAATATGATGTACCTCTGTGTCCTGTGTAGCAGTGCCTCTAGGAATTGTTTGAGGCACTTTGACAGAGGACTGTGAGCTGCCAACAGTATCACTTGTTGGAGTCTGGAAACTCCCGGCTGCTAGAAAGCAGATTGCAGCAATGACTTTCACATCTACTGGTATGGGATGACCTCGGTGTGTTCTGCTCTGTAAGTCACCTTTCAGTTCATTGCACAGCTCCATGACTGCCATCTTGTTGAGCCACTATCATGCCATGCACTGCTCCTCACCTAGGTCATTATATAATGTGTGCCTCTGTTATAAAATGTTAGAGGGGTGGGCCCAGGGGTTCCCAAACCAACAGGATGGCAGGTGATCAACTAGCCCTGCAGTTCTGGAATATCACAGGGAAGTGCTACCGAGGGTGTGCTCAGAACCTTCAGAGGTCTGGTTATTTACAATAGCCTTCTTGGTGGCCTTTTGTGGAGTCTTTGAATACAGTACTGGGGCTTGTACAGCTAAGCAAGGGCCAGTTTGCTGGTGACCATGGGGGGGCAATGAGATTGCAGTGATAGCAGATGGTGTGTGTATCTGGTTGCAGAGAGGTAAAACAGACAGGAGGACCCATGGGTGTTGTTGCTGCCCATGATAGCTCCCTGGGTTACAGTGGAACATCCGTGCAGGGATTCAAGGTTATGTGCCCCATCAGACTTTCGAAGGAGTGGCATTTTTTGCCATCAGAATGGATCCTCTTTAACAGTCTTTCAATTTTGACATGTGTTAGGGAAGTCCTGGAGAGGAGTGGGGTGAACCTGAAGGAGTGTAGTACCTACTCTGGCCACATTAGGGCTGCCTCATAGGCCTGGGCAGTATGATTTAGACAGTCAGTATCAGTGTATTAGTTCCTTGGCCATTGAAAGTCACTGGCTTTTGATAAATATGTGACTGCATTTGTTGTAACTCGTTTTTGTCTGTTGGCATTTGACAATGACTGGGTCAGGTAAATGTGGATCAGAGTTCACTCATATAGTCACTAGGTAGCCATCAGAGCAAGGTAGTACCAGGGAGATGTGAACATTTTTCTGGACTCCAGACAAGCTCGAGTGCATTGGTTGGGATGATGGGTGGGGGGGGCGGAGATGGAGTACTTTGCTGTCATGAATCATAGTTGAGTCTCAATGGTGGGACCCACCCAGCATCCTGGTTTTATACTAGAGAGGCAATGATCTGGGAGCTAAAAATAATCACTGGAATTGTTGTGAATAATGAAAGGGGACATAGAAGACTTGGTTTGCTGGCCAAGGCACCTAGCTTCACCTGAGCTCTTTCCTTCTAAGACTGCTTGAAAGGCAGAGTAGAGAAACTTACCAGAGCAAGGGAGAAGGATTAAGACTTAGTTTGGCTAAGCAGATTTACTGTGTGGTGGTGTTTTTATTTTTACTCACAGGGATTGCTACTGTTTGTTGCTAACATTTCATTGCTTTATTTTTTCTCTGATTCAAATTGTTGTTGCTGGTATACCTTCTTCTGCATTATTACAAGGTGTGCCTACAGGTCTAACAGATTACTGCTGTAATCTTCTGATTCAAATTGTCTTTTGCAAGGTATATCTTCTGTTACTGCTTTATTTTTTTCTGGAGCAAAGTGTTTCTTACAGGGTACATCTTCTCTGAAATTACTGTATTACAGGTGGAGCTTACATTTTTGTGACTTTTTTATCATTGGGCTAAGCAAAATTAGTGTTTGACACTGTGTTTTATTTTATTCTTGTTTGTTGAAAAGGTTTGTTGTCTCAGAGGTGTTTCAGTCTCCTTCTCACACTGAAGGAGCTAATTGCTTTTCCTCCCACATCTCTTCCAAAGGATTAGGTGTGTATGTGGGGGTGGAGCTGGCAAACTGTCAGTAATTTTCAACAGAAAGAAGGGTTAAAAAGTCAGGTTAGTTGATATCTTGGAGGTAGAAGACTTGGTTTGCTGGCCAAGGCACCTAGCTTCACCTGAGCTCTTCCTTCTAAGACTGCTTGAAAGACAGAGTAGAGAAACTTACCAGAGCAAGGGAGAAGGATTAAGACTTAGTTTGGCTAAGCAGATTTACTGTGTGGTGGTGTTTTTATTTTTACTCACAGGGATTGCTACTGTTTGTTGCTAACATTTCATTGCTTTATTTTTTTCTGATTCAAATTGTTGTTGCTGGTATACCTTCTTCTGCATTATTACAAGGTGTGCCTACAGGTGTAAGCAACAGATTACTGCTGTAATCTTCTGATTCAAATTGCCTTTTGCAAGGTATATCTTCTGTTACTGCTTTATTTTCCTCTGGAGCAAAGTGTTTCTTACAGGGTATATCTTCTGAAATTATTACAGGTGGTGCTTTAGAGGTTTTACAGTTTTATCTAACATTAGGATAAGCTTTCAGGGTTACTGCATTTGTTGTTGACTGATTGTTTCTGCTCTTACCTCCTTGTTCTTTCGTCCGTGGTTCTTCTTTTAGGCAGGAAGGGCCCAGCCACCCACCCACGCTACACTCCTTTATAGGGTACCACAGTTGTGACATTTCCTGTGGCAGAGCAGGAAGGGGCGGATCAGTGGGGCCTCCACAAGGTGATCTCATTTACAGGGCACTAGTAATTTAACTTGTTATAACAAGTTAAACAAAGCACAATTAAACCATTACTTGCATTTTTTCCTTTTTTTTCCTTCTAATTACTCTGACTAGGTTACAAACCCAGCAACTTATTTGGAATGGATTTCATTAACTGCAGGTACTGTGGAACAATTTTCAGAAGGACAGTCTTACAGGATTTAGGACACTGTCCTACATGCTGGGCCTTTGGAGATCTTAGGTCTCAGCTCGGGCAGCATGGGCAGAGATTGCACGCCTCAAATTTCATATTGAAGAGGAAATACATTATAAGAACCACCAGCCATTTCCCCAGCATCCAACAGAAAACCTCGACAGCAGAGGGTAGTTGGTCCAGGAGGGTTGGCAGGTTAGGAGGAGCAAATCAGGTGCCCCATCACTCTGCTCTCCAACACATTACCTCCAAAACCATATAAACACTACAAACAGGTATCTGCCGCTATCTCTGAAATCAAATAAAGAGGCAGAAGACACTGCAGAGCAGGACACTGCGGCACAGGAGCTAGCACAACAATACTCACCCAAATCAGGAACCAAAACTAAACAAGCACAAAGGAAATCCAAAAACTTTGATCATAGGAGACTCCATGATCTGGGAGTTGATACCCATCTCCAGCCTGGGTGATGGTCAGATGTCTCCCAGGTACATCAGCATGGAGAGACACTGACCACATTGCTAAAATTGTTCACAAAGCAGGAGAAAACATTGATGTCCTAGTACATAGGGACTAATGATCTCGCCAGCCGGTCAGTTGTGGAGACCAAGGAACACCTGACTAAGCTGGGTGACAAACTATCATCTATTTCATCCGGCATCTCCTTCTCTGAGGTCCTGCCAGTCTGGGAGAAGGGAGCAGATGGATGGAAGGTCAGAGAAGGGGAGATAGGGGAGCTAAACACGTGGCTCAAGGACTGGTGCCAGGAAAAAGGACACAGATTTGTAGGGAACTGGCAACAGTTCTGGGAGCGAAAGTTCTTTAAATTTGATGGACTGCATCTGACTAAAGAGGAGTCAGTGCATTGGGGCAGAAGTTTGACGCCTTTGCAGAATATTTAAACTAGCAATGGGAAGAGGGGCAGCACTCCTGCTACGTCGAAAGGGAAGAACACCCTCCCCTCAGCTAGTGGTCAAACAGGAATTCAGCGTGTTTGCCGCTCATTTGCATCACCAGGTAAGAAAAAGGTTTGTCTCCCATACGATGCACAGGGGTAATGCCAAACTTCACCCAACAACTAACACACCAAAAGCTGTCCAATGGAAAATCATGTACACAATGCTCACAGCCTGGGAAATAAGATCCCAGACCTGCAGGCAATAATGTCAGAGGCTAAACTGGACATAGTAGCAATTAGTGAGACGTGGTTTACCAGTAACCACACTTGGGAGACTTCAGTACCTGGCTATGTATTGTCTCAGAAGAGACCGAGGTGAGTGGGGAGGAGGGCCCTGTATGTTAATGAAAATATCAAAGCTACAGAAATTCAGAATACACATAAGGAGCCAGAAGAACTGTGGGTCACCCTGGAAACAGGAAATGGGACAGCCATAAGAACTGGGTTGTCTACAGGCCTCAGACCAGAGGGAGGACATAGACACATTACTGTTAGAAGATATACAAAACATGACAGCTAAAGGGAGGTTCTGATAATGGGAGACTTCAACATGCCAGATACAGATTGGTCAATACCAGCAGGAACATCTGCCAGAACTAGACTCATAGTGGATTCCTGCAGGGGAGGCCTCAAACAACTGGTACAGCAACCCACAAGAGACAGGGCTATCCTAGATCTAGTACTGACTAACAAAGAAGGGATCACAGATCTCCAGGTAGAAGGTCACCTGGGGGCCAGTGACCATCACATGGTATGGTTCAATTTGCTACTACATCTAAATCATCCCATTCCAAGGCAAAAATATGGGACTTCAGAGGAGCTGACTTTGATAAGATGGCCAACAGAGTTAAGCTAGCCCTGGCAAAAAGAAACACAGGTGAGGAGGTACAGGCAAAGTGGGCAAGCATTAAGGATACAATACTTGAAGCAACATCCCATTGTGTTAGACAGAAAAGGAAGTGCAAAGAAGGAAACCACTTTGGTTCTCAAATACAGTAGCAGAAAAGGTCAGAGCCAAAAGGCTGGCCTTCAGGAAATATAAGGGAACACAGCGGGATGAAGATAGGGAGGCATACCAAACTGCCCTAAGGGAAGCAGAGGCAGTAAGGCAGGCAAAGTCCCAAACTGAGGAAACACTAGCACGAACAGTAAAGAAGGTGACAAGACTTTCTATAGATACATTAGTGAAAGGAGAAAGTCCAGAGGGGTATTGCTAGCTTAATGGAGAAAAGGGAGCATGTGAGGAGGAGGACCCTGTAAAGGCATCTATCCTAAATAGATACTTTTGCTCAGTATTTACTGAAGAGAAGGTAGGGCAGGGCCCACAGCTCAGCATCATGGACACAGGGGAGGGAGGTGAGCACTACCCCTTCACAAAAGAAAGGGTCCTACAAGAGCTTGCTAAGCTCAGGGTGGATAAGGCAATGGGACCTGATGGCATACATCCCAGGGTACTTAAGGAGCTAAAGGAGGAACTAGCAGAGCCATTAGCAGAATTGTTTAGTGAGTCTCTGAGCACAGGAGAGGTCCCAGAAGACTGGAGAAGGGTTCATGTGATCCCTGCCCACAAGAGTGGTAGCAGGGAGGAGGTGGGGAACTACAGACCGTCAGTCTTACCTCAGTAGTGGGCAAGATTATGGAGGCACTTCTTAAGAAAGGATAGTGCAACACCTGGAATCCATAGGTGCAGGATCCAAGACAGCATGGGTTTACAAAGGAAGGTCCTGTCAAACTAATCTCATAGATTTCTTTGACTGGGTAACCAGAGTGGTGGACCAAGGGGAGCAGTTGATGTCGCCTACCTTGACTTCAGAAAAGCTTTGACACTGTTCCACATAGAAGATTGATAAATAAGCTAGGTAGGCTCGGGTGGGTCAGAAGTTGGTCAACTGGGTGGCAAACTGGTTGACTGGCAGAAAACAGAGAGTGGTGGTAAATGGTATACAGTCAGAAGAGATGCAAGTCACAAGTGGGTACCTCAGGGATCAGTCCTGGGGCCAGTCCTATTCAACGCCTTCATTAGTAACCTCGCAGATGGACTAGAGGGTAAGGCTTGTCTGTTTGCAGATGACACCAAGATCTGCAACAGAGTAGATGATCCAGATGGGGTGGGCAGAATGAGAAGAGATCTGGATAAACTAGCAAAATGGTCAGAAGAGTGGCAACTGGGATTTAATGCAAAGAAGTGAAAAATCATGCACATAGGGAAGAGAAACCCTGAAGCCACTTATAGGCTGGGAGGGGAGTTGCTAGCAGTCACAAGGGAAGAAAGAGACTTGGGCATCATCATCACTGATGACCTAAAATCATCCAAGCAGACCTCTAAAGCAGTAGGTAAGGCTAGGGGTGTTAGGGTGTATTAGTAGGGGTATCACAAGTCATAAGAGGGAGGTAATAATTCCTCTGTACAAGACATTGGTTAGGCCCCATCTGGAGTATCATGCGGCAGTATTGAGGCCACACCTCACAAGGACATTAACCAAATTGAGGAAGTCCAGAGAAGGGCAACAAAATGGTGCAGGGACTGCATCAGAAGACATATGAGGACAGATTAACGGAGCTCAATATGTATACCCTTGAGCAAAGGAGGGAGAGAGGTGATATGATCGAGACATTTAAACACCTTAAGGGCATAAACAAGGTGAAAGAGTCTAACATGTTTAAATATAAGAAAAATAGCAGGACAAGAGGACACAGCATGAGAATAGAGGGTGCGATTAAGGGGAATGTGAGGAAATTCTTTTCACAGAAAGGGTGGTAGATGCATGGAATAGCTACCACAAGAAGTGGTGGCTATGAATACAGTGCAGGGCTTCAAACAGGCATGGGATAGGCATAAGGGAGCAATACAAATGACTATGAATAGATAGGTCACTGACACAGCAAAGGCCGATGGCACATTTATAAGGTAGAAAAAGAAATGGGCAGACTGGATGGGCCTTGCGGTCCTTATCTGCCATCAACTTCTATATTTCTATGTTTCTATGGCCCTGTTGAAATGCACTTGGTCTTGGGTGCACATTGTGTGATTTCACATTATTCATAGAAGAGTGTGTTTGAGACCTACAGCAATTGAAAGATCATATAACTTGATTAATACGGCAATATGGCCATTTATGGGCACTATGGAGGAGGGTCTGTCCTGAGGCACAATGACATTATGGGAAAGGTACCCAGCTATATGCATAGGATGGTGTGCACCTGTCTAACTTAGGGAATACTAGATTTTTAGGTGACCTACAAGTGTTTGGTAGAAATAGTGACATAAAGTGCATTGGGGTGGATGAGCATTAGGCACATGCTCATCCTGTGATGGCACCATGGTCTCGTAAGGTTTGAACAAAAGTGGGAACAGGGAATCATGCATCCTTGCAGGCAGATCACCTCTGAGGCTGGCAAGTGGTGAGCGCCCAGACAACTTTTGTTCCCTGTTCAAAGGGGAGTCAAAGGGATAGCCTCTTTGGGCATTGTCTGTGGGATGCAGTGCCCTGAAACAGGAGGTACACATCAACACCTGGCCCAGAACGACCCCTTATGCCCTGGAAGCCAGTTCCCTCATAGTGGCTTGTACCCTTTGAGTTTTCTCTCCTGGGGGTAAGGGGGATGGCCATTGTCATGATCATGATGATGATGATGGTGTGATGAATGACTTGCCATGGCTACTTTGCAGCTCATATCATGTTGACTTGATTGTAACTGTTCACTAATACTGTTTAATAAAATATGGATGTGGTTATTTTTCACCAAAGTATATTATCTGTCTCAATGTGTTTAGGTGGAAGGAAAGGTTTGTGACATATAAGACAATTGTGTAGCCTGCAAAGAATTGTAACAGGAGGGGCATTGTCTGTAGGAACAGTGCTTAATGACACCTGAGACTGCAGATTACTTAGGTAGGTATCACTTACTTACTTGATATGAAAGAACAGAAGAAGGCCAGAGCCCATCAAGACTGTTCCCCACACTATGTGGGACATTATTTATCTATTATCCCTCAACCAAACATCTAATTTGTTTTTAAAGACAGTGGCACTAGTTGCCTCTACCAATTCTTGTGGCAAGGTGTTCCATACAATGGATGCTCTTACTGGAAAAAAGTTTCCCCTTTTGCTGGTTTCATAAGTTTTTACTTCAAGCTGTTTTTATGCAGTCTCGGAACATGACTCCTTTTGGAGAGTGTTAGACCACATTTTTCCATTAGATCTAGTGAATTTATTAAACTAAAAACCATAAGTATATCACCTCTTAATCTTCTAGTTTGAAGAGAGAAGAGACCGGTAGCTTTTAATCTGTTCTGATAATCCAAGTTTGTTAATCTTGGAATCATTCTAGTTACTCTCCTTTGAACCTGTTCAAGAATTGCTATGTCGTTTTTTTGGTTTGGATTCCAGAAAGGGGAGCCATAGTCTAGATATGGTCTAATGTATGCCCTATACAATGGAATAATGCATTGTTCGGTGCGATTAACAAAAGTGCTTTTTATTTGTCTCAAACATCTGTTGGTCATGCAAGCAGTTCTAACACAGTGATCATTTGATGTAAGTTTATTATTAACATATATCCCTAAATCTTTTTCACAATTTGATGAGTGAAGTGGTAGTCCATTTATATAATATATCGTTTTTGGATTATTTACACCAAAATGCACTAATAAACATTTGTCTTGATTAAACTGCATATGATTTTCATTTGCCCAAAGTGTTAATTTTTCCAAATCCTTCTTTAATGCAGAAATATTTTCTTGATTATTAACCTTGCCCCCAATTTAGTATCGTCTGCAGATTTAACCATGAAGTTATTTGGCCCTGTTTGTAAATCACTGATAAAAAGATTAAACAATGTTGGTCCCAAGACCGACCCCTGTGGTACACCACTTGTCACACTACCCGAATCAGACAAGATATCATTAATTCTGACTCTCTGAGAATGATTTGTCAACCAGTTTAAAGCCCAGTTGACAATATCAGGTGACAAACCTAGACTGTGCATTTTAGTAATGAGTTTTTCATGTGAGACTTTTATCGAAAGCTCTACTAAAGTCCAAAAGAATTACATCAGTAGGGATACCCACATCTAGTAGAGTACTTATATAATTGTAAAAAGATATCAGATTGGTGGTGCAGGAATACTTGGGAGTAAACCCATGCTAATTTTTTACAATCTTGATCTATTAAAGACTTCATTATTCGTTTCATTAATTTACCAGCTACTGAGGTCAGGCTAACTGGATGATAATTTTGCACAGAACCTCTATTGCCTTTTTTAAAGATGGGAGTAACTATTGCTGAATGCCAATCATTTGGTACAATGCTTTCTTGTAAGGATTTGTTGAAGATAATTGACAAAGGTATAGAAATATTTATAGAGGTTTCGATCAGAAACGTCTGGGCCCGGACTAGTATTTTTTTTTTAGTTTTTTGATAGCCTGTATAATGTCAGTTGGATAGAACCTATGATAATCTATGTGGTGAACTTCAAGTGTACTAATAGGTAATTTTTGAGAGAAGACAGAACAAAAGTAGTTATTAAAGAGATCTGAGGTTTCTATATCAAATAAAGAAGAGCCATTGGTTATAATGGGACCAATGGTCATTGATACACCTTTCTTACTATGTATATAGCAGAAAAGATATTTGTGACAGTCTTTTGTGTGAGCTAGTTTAAATTCTAGCTTATTTTTTGACAATTTAATAGAATTTTTTAAGTTTTTCACATATAGTCTGTATTTATGTAATAGAGTCGTTTTAAATGGAACAGAACTATTCTTAAGTTTCCTCAAAAGTTTAATTTTTATTTTAATCTGATTTTTAATTGTCTTGTTGAACCAAGGGGGAATTTTTCCTTTATTATTAAATTTCCTCTTAGATGGAATAAAGGTATTTTCCAAATAATGTACAATGTTCTTAAAAAAGTCCCAAGCTTGTTATGTTGTACAATTAAGAAGATTAGATTCCCAGTTTATGTTTTGTAAGTATTCATTGATTTTACAAAAATTTGCTTTATTATAATTTTTCATACAGTATAACTTCCTTTGTGTAGAAGCCTACCAGGGTTGGGGCATAGACAGATAGGCAAGGAGAAGTTCCTTGGGGGGGAGGATGGCTTAAGGCTGGAGGTGCAGAGCTTAGGCTTATCATTTGGCAAGGGTAAGGTGAGGTATTTCCTTTACCATCTTCCACTCCAGCCAGGACCCACCCAAGTGCACCCTCATAATAGCAGGACATGGAACTGGCATGGTGTTATGGAACTCACTGTCCCATTAGGGGGGAATTGCCTTAGGGGCTGATAAGGAATTTTCCTGATTTTGTTCCCATGAGGTTTTCCAGTTTTCATCTTTTTCAGTGAGATTTAAAATTTAGCTGTCAAGGTAGGGTTAGTTTAGGTTGTCACAGTCTAGTAAGTGGTGGCACAGTAGTCTCTCAAGATTTGTAGTGAGGAGGGAACAGGGCATCATGCATCTTTGTGGGTTGATCACTCCTGAGACTGGCAAGAGGTGAGGATCCAGACAGCTCATGTTCCTTGTTCTTGGGCAATAAGAGGGATAGACTCTTTGGGCATTGCCTGTGGGATGCAGTTCCCCTCTGACAGAAGGGTGCATCAGCACCTGGCCCAGAGCAATCCCTCATGCCCTGGATGCCGGTTCCTTTGTGATGGCTTCTGCCTATTCAGTTGGCTCCCCTTGGGGTAAGGGGATGGCCGTTATGATAACCATAATGATGGTTGGTGTGATGAATGACTTGCCATGGTTACCTTGCTGCGCACAGCATGATGATTTAGCCATAACTGTTTGTTACATACTGTTTAATAAAGCATGGCTGAAGCCATTTTTCTCCAAATCTTATTGTCTCAGTCTGTTCAGATGGAAGGAAGGGTTTGTGACCTATAAGACAGAAACTCATTAGGAAATGGATAGAAAGACTGCTGAAAATGGACTGGCCAAGAGATACTGTACATTCAGCCATGTTGTTATTCCAAAACAGCATAACTGAAAGAACCTTCAGCCAGAAAGGCTCAGATCTGTGCTTAAATCCACCTGCCACAAACATTACTGCAACGCCATTGAATTTAGTGATTTTGATCTAAAAAAAATGTATTTTTTAAACTTCCTCCCATACATGTACAGCACCCACAGGCTAGTCTTGTAAATTTCAACAGCTTTTGTGGTCTGGAATACTACTGCTGACTGTAGGATCTCAACCACTGTTTCTGTCAGCTGATTGTATAACTTGGTTTATACTTTACCACTTTGTTTTCATAAATATTTTTTATCTTGAATACAGTGCTTTCAACTCTCAGCTCCGCTGCTCCTGACTCTTCTGTTTCAGTTCCACACTGCTGCTTCTGTTGAACTGCTCCTTGATTTCTTATGGCCTCCACCATACTGCTGGTTCCGTAAGTGCTTTTGGTTCTGCTGCTTCTGTCCAGCCTTTATGCTTGCAGTAACAACTATTTCTTTTATGTTTAAAAAGTAATGGTGACAACCTTCATGTTTTGTTAAGAAATGATAGCACACTTGGTACCCTCCCAAATGGCACCACACTTTGAGTACAGACACCACAATGCCGTATTAAACTGTCGTGTACTCATGTACTTTGCCCATAAGCTGGGGGAAAAAAGCAGTTTACATGCAGCATTGGTACAACTCATTGTTGAATTCATACTCATTAAAATACTTATTTATGTAACCCCTTCTGTGGGGTGTGTTTATGTCCTGTAAACTGAGAGGGCTTTAAGGGCCTCAATTAATTAATCATTCTGACCATTGTCCAACAACAAGGATTCCACTGGTCAGATGTCACCAAAGGTGTGTGGGGCTATACATTGGAGTTCTGGCAGGAAAGAGGGAGCTCTGCCATGGGTGAGTGAGCAGCAGTTGGGGAGGTGGTGAACAGGGGTGATTGCCCGCTTGCCATGACAGTCTAGTGTTTCATGGGTGGTTGCAAGGCAAGTTCGGTGCACCAAGTGGATGTGGCAGTGGCCGTTACTCATAGTCAGGGAGTTCACCATTGAGAGGTCTGTGAAAGCCCATTTCACCTTCCTGAGGTCTGCAGTGTGACTGGCCAAAGATGTACAGATGGAGTGAGAGGTTAGACCAGTATAGAACCTGTGGCTGCCAGATGGTTCGAGGGAGCCAATGCAGAGGGAAAAGAGACATGATGCCCAGTGTCGTGGTGAGAGTGTCTGCCCTGGGGCAATATTGCCAACCTGGTGGCTGCAGCTCCAGGGGCCCAGAAGTAATCAGTCCGAGTCCAGAGACAGGGAGTGAATCGATAACAAGGTGGACCAACCCAGTTGTGGCTGTAGGGTGGGAATGTCTGCCCCAAGTTTTAGAAGGGGAAAGTCACCTGCCTGAGTCCTGTTCTGTGTTGCTGCTAAAGGAGGGAAGAGAAGAGGTAGCCCCAATTTGTAATGGCTACTTCCCTAAAGCTACTTCATATACTGTTAGTGCACTTAGAGCCAGAGAAGTGGGAAATGTCAAATCTTAGCTGCAGCTTGTACTGCGGGTCACCCGGACTGGAACAAATGCTGCCCGGCATGGTGAGCAGCCATCTTGGCCCGGGGACCAATGACTGTGATATTTGGTGGAGGGCCAGCTTGGCCACATTAATCACCTTCTAGCTCATATAGACCCTGTGGTCTGGAACTGTAAATAATTGATATGGCACCATGGAGTTATCTTTTATTAATTAAAATGGGATACCCTATTTTGAAGCCAAAACTGTTGTGGACCTGCAGATAGGTTTGTTTCAGCCTAGCACTGAAGAATGGCACCCCCTCCAGCTACGGACTTATTATTGCAGCCAATCCGAGTAAGAACTGTTTAAATGAGCTGTAATGCTATGCTTCTGCTATTGTGAGCACCCTTCCCCACTTGTAACATCAGGCATACCCTTAGGTTAATGGAATGGGGCCTACAAACATGGGGGTTCATCCAGGATGGTGTTTTGGGGGTGCTTTTGCAATGTTGGACTTTCCAGTGGTGCTGAGTCTGCCTGGACTGCTTTTGGACTTTCAAACTTTGGTTGAAAACAAATGGTGCAGTGTGGGAAATTTTGTGCCTTTGAAGGAATCGTGGTGCCAGTTTGGGCTGAGCAAGATGTACAGCACTGTCTTGAACATGTGCCATTTATGTAAATGCAGTGGGTCACAGCACTAAGATTGGACTTTGAATTCTTCTGTGGGTGGAGGCAGTGGTTTTGTCATGTTCAGAGACCTGTGTGTGAGAGAGACTGTGACCATCTTTGGGAGTGTGAGCAGCTTATCAGGTTGAGAGAAGCGAGTTGCAAAAGTTATCCAGGATGGCTAGAGCACCAGAGACCTCGGATGTACTGTCCCATTGTCTGTGCTACAGTGGCTATGGGACACTGTGGAAAAAGCCACTGGTTCAAAATGTGTGGTGGACTGGCCAGTTTGAAGGCCCCGGTGTGACTTTGCTGCCAATATGCACCATGTGCCAGAGAAGGCATCCTTCAAGTGAGGAGCAGTTGTTGTGTCCACTGCCTATTTAAACTTTGGCCTTCACTGAATCTGCGTTCAAAGATTGGGAGGATATAAAAGGACAGTTAAGTGCATCATTGGAGAAGAAGAAGAAGAAAGAGGAGGAAGGTGGTCAGCCACTAAGTAGCCCTCCCAAAGATTCTGGTGCAGAGTGAATGCTGCTATGCAGGCAAAAGATCTAGTGTTTATGCCCTGTGGGTGGGGCTGGGGTCAAGTGCCCCACATGAAGCTTCTAACTCCAGAGAATTTCAGAGATCCATCCGGATTCAACTGTAGTGTGCCTGCGGAACCCCCACATCAACCAGCTTCTAAAGCACCTGAGCCTGAAGAAGAATGGTAGGAAACCAGCCCCCCTCCGCTGTGGCTGCGTTTCAGCACAGCTAAGTGAAGATTGTGCTTCAGATATATTAGTGGAAGGTGAAGGCGAGTCACGTGATCATGACCTGGAGTGGGATATTCTGTCCCAGTTTGAAGCTGTCTACCTTATGCCTTAGAAAGATTGGCCCACCCTAGTGGAGGAGGGTGTAGGAGGAGGCAAGAGATCTATGAAGTCTGTAAAGATGGGAGCTCTGGGGTGAGGTGCTATAAGAAGGGATCTGGTTGCCAAATGGCCAGGCTCCTAAAACCACGATATGCAGCCTGCCTGAGTGGAGCCAACCTGAATACTTATTCAACGAAAGATCTGCTAAGACTATCCCAATTATATATATATATATATCCCTATCTTCCAGAGCACATTTGGGATATAATTGAAGAAAACAGGCAAACTGGGTGTTTTGGGGAATGCTTGATAAATTGTTCAAAAATCACAAACTAGACCCACATAGTTTCACCATGGCTCTTTAAGAAATACAGAGGCAGGCTAAAGGAATGTATATCCGATGTTTGTATGAAGGCCTCTCCCTATTTAAAACATTTGCCCTGGTACAAGATCTGGAGGGAAGAAGAAACAAGGTCTACATTCAACCAGTGGATTCCTTCGTAGAGATGGCAATGACTCCCCACCTGAAATATTATATCTCGAAGTTGTGAAAGGACTGCTGGACTTTGATTCAGAGTGTTCTGCTGCCCCCTTGTTTGCCAGAGGACTCTCAGCTGGTACTGCCCCATGAATGGTTGTCCTGACAGTGAAGTGAGAAAGATGTGTGAACTGTGAACTGAACTGTGATCTGAACAGTGAATTGGACTGTGAAGTGTGGAGCACTGGGTGAGATAAACCCCTTTTCTTTCTTTTTGCCATGAAGTTTAAGCTATAATAAGGCAGTGGTTGTGAATGTTGGGACTCTGCATACTAGACTAGTGATTGCCTGATCACCATGACAGTCTAGTGTTTCATGTGTGATTGGGCAGCAACTTCAGTACGCAGAGTGGACGTGATGGCAGCCACTACTCATAGCTGGGGAGTTTCCTGTTGAGAGGTCTGTGCAAGCCAGTTTCACCTTCCTGCGATCCACAGTGTAACTAGACAAAGATGTACAGGCAGTGCAATAAGAAGAGTGGTAGTGAACCTGTGACTGCCAGATGGTTCAAGAAAGCCAGTGCAGAGGGAAAAGTGACATGAAGCCCAGTGTTGTGCTGAACGTGTCTGCCCTGCAGCGTTATCACCAGACCAGTGGTCACAGCTCCAGGAGTCCAGTGGGAATCAGTCTGAGTCCAGAGACAGGGAGCACATCCATAACAAGGAGGTTAAACCCAGTTGTGGCTATAAGGTGGGGACATCTGCCCTGAGTTTTAGAAGGGGAAAGTTGCCTACCTCAGTCCTGTTTCATGTTGCTGCTAAAGGAGGGAAGAGGAGAGGTAGCCCCAGTTTGTAACTGCTACTTCCCTAAAGCTACTTCGTATACTGTTAGTGCATTTAGAGTCAGAGAAGGGGAAATGTTAAATCTTAGCTGCAACCTGTACTGCGGGTCACCCAGCCCAGAACATATGCTGCCCAGCACTTCGAGTGGCCATCTTGACCCAGGGGACCAATGACTGTGATATTTGGTGGAGGGCCAGCTTGGCCATATTTTAATCGCCATCTATCTCGTATAGACCCTGCAGTCTGGAACTGTAAATAATTGATATGGCACCATGGAGTTATCTTTTATTAATTAAAATGGGATCCCCCATTTTGAAGCCAAAACTGTTGTGGACCTGCAGTTATTTGATCTTTTGGTAAGTCCTTTGCTTAACCCAAAAGTTTGCTGCAGCCCAAACACTGAAGAATGGTCCCAACTCTAGCCATGGATCTGTCATCGCAGCCATACCCAGTAAGAACTGTTTTAATGAACTGTACCAGTTTTTCTGCTGTTGTGGGCACCCCTTCCCTCTTGTAACATCAGGCACACTCCTAGACTATGGGGATGGGGGTGTTACATTTATATTTCATTGGCTTTGACTACAGCCTGATAGTCCAGATGAAAGAAAGTTGGTATTTTTTAAAGATAAAACATCAACTGTTAATCTCGCTACTGGAAAACTCGCACCATGCCACTGCTTCCCCCAGGTTTATCATAATCTGAATAAAAATCAGGTTTAGAAAATATTTATTTATATTAAAAAAAATTAGTAATTTCTTTACAATGAATTCAGTGGTTAATATGAATTCAATGGCTCTGTTGCATAATTACAAATATACACTCTAGTGTGTGCATGTTGTGGTTCAATATTGGTGTTCCCAAAGGATGAAAACACTCAGCTATGCCTTATGCATTTATCCTCTCAAGGCATGCCATAGCCCACTCACAACACAGAACCTGAAGTAGCTTATTGCTTTATTCTCAGTACTTCTGAAAAGAATGTGCCAAGGAGAAGTTTGATACCTCAGGAGTTCTGAGGATATGTACAGCAGCATGTGATGAAAATATTAGGAGGAGATGGTGAAGGATATAGTGGGGATTTTAGGAACTAAAATAAACCATTTACCAGAGTGTTTTGCTGAAAGTCTTTTCATGTTGTAAAAAGCCTAACACAAGAAATAACAGGATGCTGTGCCTGTGTGTGTGATACAAAGAAAACAAGAGTTAAAAAAAATCCATGTTAAACTTGAAAATAAATAACCAGATTTTAGCTTTTAGGTCTTTGTTAAGAAAACTACTGTTAATAACAAGCATTTGTCAATGCCGAATGTTGTCACGCTGGCATTGGCTTTGGTAGTGCAGTACGGAAAAACATTTTGGGCAGGATGGTAAAAATGACAGCTGTACAGTTCATAAGGAGGTGTAAAAAAATGCCAGTGTTGAAAATGTGGCATGTAAGTATAGCAAATTTGCGAAGTTACAAGGGTGAGTGGGAAATGTGCAATGCACGCTTGGAACACAATCATTTTATGGGCGTTTGGCACCAAATTTTCAACATAGGCATTTTAGCGCCTCTGCTCATGTACAGCGTCACTGTTATTTCCTCAAACTGTCCCAAAAAGTGATTTCGCATAGCGACCTTGCTATTCTGCGCTGGAAGTGCGAAAACACATCTTGGGCAGGATATGTGAAATGACAGCTGTACCGTTCATCAAGAGGTGTGGAAAAATGCCAATGGTGAAAATCCAGAGTGAAAATATTACAAATGCACGACGTTACGAGTGTGCATGCAATCTGCCAACGATGCTCGGAACATAGTCATTTTATGGAGTATCACACCAAATTTTCAACATAGGCATTTTAGGACCTCTGCTCATGAACTGTGTCACTGTAATTTTTATAATCTGTCCCGAACACTGATTTCCCACAGCAACTGTGCTATTGTGTGCCGGAAGTGCGGAAACACATTTCAGGCAGGATGTGGAAAATGACAGCTGTACTGCTCACAAGGAAGTGTAAAAAATTACAATGTTAAAAATCTGGCATGAAAATATTGCGAATTTATGAAGCTATGAGCCTGTGTAGCAACTGCGCAATGCACGCTCATAAAGCAGTCATTTTTTAGATTTTTTCCACCAAATTTGCAACATAGGCTTTTGAGACGCCACCTCATGAACACTGGCACTGTTGTTTCATTAATCGGTCCCGAAAGGTGATTCTGCGCAGTGACTGCGAAATTACCTTTCAAGGCCGATTAATGCCATGACAGTGATAGAATTCATGAGGAGGGGTCCCAAAACCTCATGTTGAAAGTTTGGTGCCAAAATTCCAAAAAATGCCCAAGATATGTAGCAAAGTTGAAAAAATCCTATTCATTCCATTATACAGCTTTCCGGCTTTTCCTCAGTTCGCGGATGGCTTTGAAGAGTGCAGACGTGTTTCTGGTCCACTGAAGATCATCGCGCCAGACTCCGGAGGTAAGTGTGGTGTGGGGGGGTGTGGGGAGTCAGGTTGCACAGTGGATAGGTGCGGGTTGTGGGAGGGGGCCAGGGAGACTGCTGAGGGACCATTTCCTTCTTTACAGGGAAAAAAAAAATAAAAGGCTTCGGGGGACTGTTTTCATTTTTAATAGGTACTTTGGCACACTGGGGTGGGCTCCCAGTGTGCCACCTGTGTGTGTGGGTGGGTGCTTTAGCCAATGGGGGATTGGGCACCCCGTCGGCAAACAAGGAAGGGGGCCGCAGGAACCCGAGGAAGATTGGGCACCTCAATATCAAAAAAAGCGGAAGGGGACCACATGCCAAAGGGAGTGGGCTCGCGTTGGCAAAATTCATGGGAGGGAGGCAGGATACATGCCGATGGGGATTGGGCACCCCGTCGGCAAAGAGAAACTGTTGGGGTGGGGACGCATGATGCGAAGGGGATTGGGCACCCTGGCAATCAAAAGGGGGGTTAATGATGCCGATGGGGTTGGGCACCCCATCAGCACACCAATAATGGAAGGGGTTGACAGGCAACAGCGGCGTTACTGCCGCCATGTTATCTGCGTGAGAGCATGTTGTGGTCACGCTGCATGAGAGCTTTAGCTCATTGCAGCGGACCTTTGTCAGGTATCTTCACCTCATTAGCCAGGCAGGGTGTTGGCCCTGCTGCTGGTTGACTTGGGGAATGCGGACACACCTACTGTGCGTGCTCTGCATTCACCCAACAGCCACCATGCCTCCAAATCTCTCATTGTCAAGAAGATGTTGGTCGCAAGCCGCCAACATAAAAAAGACAAATTTATTACAGAAATACCTTTTTAGCTGGCCTGTCAGCACAGTGGTTGGATTTCCACTTGTGATGCTGGCGACCGAGGTTGAGGAGCCAATTTGGGTGCGGCTGGAGGGCGGCGGGGAGAATGGCGAGAACGCCCACGATGGCTCACCTTCTCCAAGGGGAGAGAGGGGGCCAATACCCACAACTTGCCTGACCCCGAGAGGAGGCATGAGGTACAGCAAGCCCTATTAGCAGGGGGAGCAGACCGCGACGTGTGGTGGACACCAGCGCATAGCGCCTTGACGTTAGGGCACACACCACATGAGGGGAGAAAACCAGTGGAAATCAGCATTCCATCAATGGGAAGATGAGGCACCAGGAGAGGAGTGTGCCCTCGATGTGTCAACACCTGCCCAGACCACCTTGCCCAACGAAATGAAGTAAGTGTACAGGGTGTATGGGCCCCACCTCGTTCCCCACCAGAGGATATAACTGCGGCTGCATGAAGTGCAAGGCTGGTGATGGGTTGGGTGGTTGGCAGAGGGATGACTCCCAGGTGCCTACAAAGGGTTGGAGATGGAGGGCTAGTAGGAGGAGAAACACGGAAAGTAAAAAAAAAAAAAAGGGAAATACCTTTTTTGGTATTCTGGTCATCCAGGCAAAAAATGTATCACTAAAAAGCAAAATCCCACCAGCCGCAGAAGAATTTATAACACATTAAATAAACAAAATGGCATGCCAGAGTCTGCATTGTGGTGGGCTAATGGCACACTTTAAGTAAGCTGATAAACAAAGCACAGCTGAGTGCTTCCATCATCCAGGAGTGCAATTATCGCACCCAAAACATTCACCCTGGAGTGTCTTATTGCGATTTTGAAATTAATCAGCTTGATATTAAAGGGACACTGTCAACCCCCTTAGGTTTCAAAGTGTCCCTAGTTTAAAAAACACAGTTTATGATTGCCAGCATTCTGTGAAGACTGTTGATGTAGCTGGTAGTTTGATTCTGATTCTTTTTTCCTTTAAAAAAGTAAAAAACAGACTGCCCACCATACTGGTGTTACCACACAGAAACAGGTTTGTTTACATTTCTTGATCAGCTCCCACTGCATGTTTCCTGGACTTGGGAACACCCACGGCACTGTCTAGCCACTCATGATGCAGTGGAAGTTTAGGAGGCTATGGTATTATGAGAGGCTGCACTGTTTGGGGTGTTTCTAATGCTCAGGAAGTATACAGTAAAAACAGATCCAAGATTGTAGACAAAACAAGATTGTTTATAAATATAGATTGCCATGCATTTCAGTTCTACTGAACAAGGAGACAGACAAAACAAACAGCAACATCAATTAATTTTAGAGGAGGTAAACAATCATAAAATGTAGGTTTTTAACTAGAAATAGTATGATGAAAAACAGGTTGACAGTGTCCCTTTAAGTAAACAACTCATATATAAAAACTACATTTTTATTTAAATAAGTATTTTTATGTCCTTGTTTACTTAAAAAAAGTATTGTATTTTAATACTACAGTTTGGCTGCTGGGTAAAGCCAATACTATATGGAAAATGATGGTGCATTTTTATTTATGTTATGGGCATAGAAAGAGTGTCCCATGCATGAAATGTGACCTTAGTGAGTTTTCTTGTATCTGAGAGACATGCAAAGCACAAAGGAGTATTTGGTCATTCTTTCATGTGAACCACAAAGTTGGCTGCATTTGCAAGGTGTTTCTGGGGCCTTTGATGCAGGCTGCCAAGTAGACAGTTGAATAGCTACCTACAGAGAGTGGGAAGTCATGTCAGAAGAGAAACACGATATCATGTTAGACTGTTCATTGAAGCTCCTTGTGAATTGAACATTAAGAGGTACAGTGACAGCAGGAATCTGGCCTGAAGTGATGAAGGAATTAAGAGTGTAACCAGAATCAGCACCACTTAGAGAAGAATGTACAGATGCACTTGTGTCCTGGGATCACTATGAGCAGAGTATGAAGAGAAGAAGTTCGCAGCTTGGTGAATGCTGAGGGACTAAGTTCCTTCAGAGTTGTTTTTCATGTCAGTTGTAATGTTAGTGGTTTTCTCAGTGACTCCATGAATGTTCTTGTCATGGTGGGGGAAGAAGGATTGAGTTTGTTGCTGGTTTGGGCAGAGTCAACAAAATGTAAATGGGTCTTTTGGAACCTTACAAGAAATAACAAAAGGGCCGCCATGCTCTCTATGGGGATGAGGGAACAGTGAGCAGGTAGCTTGATTGTTGCTAAGTGCTCAGTACAGTACAATACCTGTTGACTGGAAGTTCTTTCAGCTATGGTGTTGTGCTTAGATAACCACTTAGATAAAATCACATATCAGTCAATCAGGTTGCAGTATTCTTCTTATCTATTTCATTTTATATATATATATATAATGGAAATGCTAACACATTGCATGAATGTAGAATGATGCCTTGGACAATAAATGGATACAATGGGAGGTATTTGTTACCTCAAGGATAATGTACTGTGTTTTGTTTATGTAGGAAATAATGTACCTTGGTATACAGAAGAAGTTTAGTAAGTGATGTATGGCTGAAGGAGACTTTGATATGTTATACTCCAGATAGTCAGTTAGAGGGAGCCTTAATAATCTATGCACTAGTATAGGCTTGTTTTTTTTCTGAAATAGGCATATGAAAATGGAAAACAGATGAAAACATTGCATAATTGCAATTTTGGAACTGATAAGACATAACATTTAATAATCGATAAAATGTTGTTAATTCTGTTTTGTTGTATAGAAATAATCACTACCCTTCTCATAGTAATAACTGGAGGCATTGCCACAGTGTTCCCTTTATATATTAATATACTACTGTAAGTGCAGTTATAAAATACTTTGAAAAAGAAATGTATCCACTCCAGGAACCATTTTGATTTTTATGGATCTTGTCATGCTAGCCTCAGAACATTCTTAACTGAAATAATGTGTTTTGATAAAGATCTTCCAATACTGGCATATTGGTTTGCAGGCATGTTTTAATGAACTACTGTAGTTTCATTTCTGTATTGGAAATCAATATATATGAAATGTATCTAGCAGTCATAGCTAGATGTTTTAAAAACATTGGTGAATATGAAGAGGAAGAAGTCTACAGCATAATGCAACTCGCATAATACAATTAAAATACTTTACAGTACATTCAGAGCAGATTTGGGAAAGTAAGTTGTACCATTAAATATTTGTTTAGTGCTGTGTGGAATTTTCAAATTCCAAACTTCTGCTGAAATTCCACTGAATTTCACCACAAATGGAATGGTGAACATCTACAGTAGAAAATAGTTGCAGAAAGATTTTCCACGGAAAAATGCTGTTCTGCGAAATATTATTTCATGAATCTCAATATTTTCTGAGGAAATTGTTGCAGAATAATTTTCCATGGAGAAATTGCTTTTCTACAGAATATATTCCGCGTCTCACAGTAGGCAGAATTCAGTTGAAGAACCAGTGAAATTCCAGTGGACATTCTGCTGGCGCAATGGCCATTCCGCATTAATTCCACCAGCTGAATTCTGCATTCTGCACTGCACTATTGAGAACCAAGCCTATGGAAGGTTCCTCACTTTGGGAGCTTCAGTGGAGCAAGTGCTATAATCCCTGTGAGTTTGGCGCTCCTAGCCCTGAGGGAAGTGTTTGAAGCTGGGCCTGGAAGTCACAGTGAAATAGGCCTGGAAGTCTCAAGGGGGAGGCCAGAATCTCTACCCAAGCAGACTGCACTGAATTGTTGGTAAGAACTGTACCTCAGTTCCCTGGCTGAGAAACAGGATTATGAAACTCTCCTCACTTTGGGAGCATCAGTGGAGCAAGTGCTATAAACCCTGTGAGTTTTGAGCTCCTAGCCCTGAGGGAAGTGTTTGAAGCTGGGCCTGGAAGTCACAGTGTAAAACACCTGGAAGTCACAGTGAAATAGGCCTGACAGTCTCAAGGAGGGAGTCCAGAATCTCTACCCAGGCAGACTGCACTGAATTCTTGGTAAGAATTGTACTTCAGTTCCCTGGCTGAGAAACAGGATTATGAAACTCTCCACGCTGTGGGAGCATCAGTGAAGTCAGAGTTATCATCTCTGTGAGTTGGGAGCTCCTAGCCTGAGGGAAGTGGTTGAATTGGGGCCTGGAAATCACTGGGTAATAGGCTTGGAAGCCACAGAGGGGAAGCCTGTTTATATACCCAGGATGACTGCACTGAATCCTTGGTAACAATTGTTCCTCAGCCCCCCCTGGCTTACAGCAAACCATATAGAAGTCTTCATGCTGTGGGAGTAATAGTGGTGACAGAGATATCATCCCAGTGAGTTTGGGGCTCCTAGAGCCAAGGGAAGTGGTTCAGGCAGGGCCTGGACATTTTAAGGGTAAGATAGCAGCTCTACCCAGGCAACAAATCCTGGTTAAGTTTTCTACTTTGGCCCACTGGTTGACAATGATAATAATAATAATTAATACATTTTTTATTTATATTGCGCCTTTCAATTACCAAGGCGCATTCCAATAAAATATGATACAAACAGGATATACAAACAATAGTAAAAAAAACTATTAAAAACAGATACCACAATTAGTCAGTGCCACCATAGGCCCTTTCCCATAAAAATGATTTAAGAGCCTGTTTAAAACTCCCCACGGTCATACACTCCCTTGTCCGACAGGGTAGAGAATTCCAAAGGGAAGGGGCCACAAACATAAAGGCCCGTGCGTGCCCCAGCTGATTTTAATATAACCCTAGGAATCTCTAGCAGCCCCCTCGTTAGCTGAATGGAGCAGCCTCACAGGGCAATAAGGAATCAGGAGTTCTTTCAGGTAGTCAGGGTACAGATCATGCAGGGCTTTAAAAGTCAGTAAACTGACTTTGAAGGTGATCTGCCACTGAACTGGCAGCCAGTGCAGGTTCCGCAGCACTGGTGTAATATGGGAGGATCTAGGAGTACCTGTAAGTACTCGGGCTGTGGAATTCTGCACCAGCTGCAGGCGGCGGATAACAAACCCTGGAAGCCCAGGGTAAAGTGAGTTGCAGTAGTCCAGGCGTGAGGTCACAAAGGCATGGATCAAAGTTGGCAGATCGCCGGAAGGAATGAGATGCTTGATTCTGGTGATGTTTCTTAGATGATAAAAAGAAGATTTTACTACTGCTGACACCTGGGATCGCAGGGTCAGTGTCACGTCTAAGATCACCCCCAGATCTTGCACCCATTCAGAGACCAGTAGTTCGACATCCCCACAAAACACCCCAGATGGGGAGCCGACCACAGGTCCTCCTATCTGGCGATCCAGATCCAGTACCAACATCTCGGTCTTCCCAGAATTCAACTTCAACCAACTGGATCTCATCCAATCCTGGATTTCATTTAGGCAGCTATTAAATACCGAGATAGCTCCTTCCTGATCGGGTGCAAAAGACAGGTACAGTTGGGTATCATCTGCATAACAGTGAAATCCCAACCCATATCGTCTCACAATGTCTCTGAGGGGAAGCATGTACACTGCGAACAACATGGGGGACAATATAGAGCCCTGAGGAACCCCACAAAATAGAGAGATGGTATCAGAGGAAAAAAACCCTGATACCACCCTCTGAGTTCTTCCGGTGAAGTATGATGTGAACCATCTGAGCACAACCCCAGAGAGTCCACAAATGCATCTCAGGCGCTCCGATAGTACCCCATGGTCGACGGTGTCAAATGCTGATGACAGATCCAATAGAACCAAAATGGACCATTTTCTCTGGTCTCTCGCCATCAGATCATTGAGTACCCGAACCAGCGCAGTTCAGGTGCTCAACCATGCATTAGGATGCCTGCATCGCTAGGCAGTATCAGGAGAGACAGTGCTATCATCCCTGCAAACCTGGGTCTCCTAGCCCCGAAGGAAGTGATTGATCATGGGCCTGGAAGTCACAGGAAAATAGGACAGAAAGTCACAGGGTATAAGGCCAGCTTCTCCACCCAGACTGACTTCACTGAAACCTGGGTAAGAATTGAATGTCAGCCACCTGGCTGAAAACCAAGTCTATGAAAGTCTCCACACTGCAGGAGCATCAGTGGAGTCAGAACTATCATCCCTGTGAGTTGGAGCCCCTATCCCTAAGGGACGTGGTTGCAGCTGGGCCTGGAAGTCACAGGGTAATAGTCCTGGAAATATCAGGGGGGAACCAGTATCTTTTCCTAGGCTGAGTGCTCTGAATCCTGTATAAGAACTGCACGTGAACCCACTGGCTTGCAATTAAGTGTTTGGAAATCTCCACAATGTGGGAGCATCAGTGGAATCAAAACTATCATCCCTGTGACTTGTGAGCTCCTTCCCTAAGGGGAGTGATTGAAGCTGGTCCTGGAAGTCACATGGTAATAGCCCATGAAGTCACAGGGTAATAGGCCTGGATTTCACAATGGGGAGGCCAGGAGCTCTCGACAGGTTGAATGCACTCAATCCAGGGTAAGCATTGTACCTCAGCCCCCCGATGACAACAAAGCCTGGGAAAGTATCCACCACGTGGGAGCATGATGGGTGTAAGAGCTATCATCCCTGTGAGTCTGGGGCTCCTCACCCTGAGGTAAGTGGTTGAAGTTGGGCTTGGAAGTCACAGGTCAATAGTCCTGGAGGTCACAGGGTAATAGGCTTGGCAGGAACGGGGGGGGGCAAGCATCTCTACCCAGGATGACTGCACTAAATACTGGGTAAGACTTGTTCCTCTGCCTTCTGACTGAGAACCAAGCCACTGTAGGAGCATCAGTGGATTAAGTGCTGTCATCCCTCTGAGTTTGGAGCACCTAGCCCTGAGGGAAGTGTTTGAAGTTCACCAAGAAATCACAGCGTAATAGGCCTGTAAGTCACAGTGCAATAGGCCAGGAACTCACAGAGGGGAGGCAAGCATCCCTACCCAGGCAGAATGCACTGAATTCTGGGTAAGAATTCTACCTCAGCTCCCTGGCTGACAAACAATTCTATGGAATTATCCATGTTGTGGGAGCATCAGTGAAGTCAGAATTATAATTCCTGTGAGCTGGGAGCTCCTAGCCTGAGTGATGTGGTTGAATCTGAGCTGGGACATCACTGGGTAATAGGCATGAAAGTCACAGGGTAATAGGCCTGGAAGTCACAGGGGAAGACCAGTATATCTACCCAAGCTGACGGCACTGAATCATTGGTAGGAACTGTTCCTCAGCCCCCTGGCTGACAACCAAGCCTATGGAAGTCCCAATGCTGTGGGAGCATCAGTGGAGTCACAGCTATCATCCCTCTAAGTTTGGGGCTCCTAGACCTGGGGGATGTGGTTGAAGCTGGCCAGGGAAGTAACATAGAAACATAAAAGTTGACGGCAGATAAGGACAGCAAGGCCCATTAAGTCTGCCCATTTTTCTACCTTATAAATGTGCCATAGGCCTGTACTGTCAATGATCTATCTATTCATACTCATCTGTATTGCTCATTTATGCCTAGCCCATGCTTGCTTGAAGCCCTGCACTGTATTCATATCCACCACTTCCTGAGGCAGGCCATTCCATGCATCCACCACCCTTTCTGTGAAAAAGAACTTTCTCACATTACCCCTTAATCGGCCTCCACCTAATCTCATATTGTGTCCTCTTGTCCTGCTATTTTTCTTATATTGAAACATGTTAGGCTCTTTTGCCTTGTTAATGCCCTTAAGATGTTTGAATGTTTCGATCATATCACCTCTCACCCTCCTTTGCTCTGGGGTATACATACTGAGCTCCATTAATCTGTCCTCATATGTTTTTTGATGCAGTCCCTGCACCATTTTGTTTGCCCTTCTCTGGACTGCCTCCATTTTGTTAATGTCCTTCTGCAGGTGCTGCCTCCAGTACTGCATGCAGTACTCCAGATGGGGCCTAACCAGTGTCTTGTAAAGAGGGATTATTACCTCCCTCTTACGACTTGTGATACCCCCAATAATACACCTCAACATCCCTTTAGCCTTACCTACTGCTTTAGTGGCCTGCTTGGATGATTTCAGGTCATCTGTAATGATGATGATGCCCAAGTCTCTCTCTTCCCTTGTAATTGCCAGCAACTCCCCTCCCAACCTATAGGTGGCTTCAGGGTTTCTCTTCCCTATATGTATGATCTTGTACTTCTTTGTGTTAAATCTCAGTTACCACTCTTCTGACCATTTCGCCAATTTATCCAGATTTCTTCTCATTCTGCACACCCCATTTGGATCATCTACTCTGTTGCAGATCTTGGTGTCATCAGCAAACAGACATACCTTACCTGTCCAGTCCATCTGCAATGTCACTGATGAAGATATTGAAGAGGACAGATCCCTGAGGTACCCCACTTGTGACTTGTATCTCTTCTGACTGTATACCATTTACTACCACTCTCTGTTTTCTGCCTACTAACCAGTTTGCCACCCAGTTGACCAGCTTCTGACCCACCCTGAGCCTACCCAGCTTATTAATCAATCTTCTGTATGGAACAGTATCAAAAGCTTTGATGAAGTCAAGGTAGGCAACATCAACCGCACCCCCTTGGTCCACCACTCTGGTTACCCAGTCAAAGGAAATCTATGAGATTAGTTTGACAGGACCTTCATGTTGTAAACCCATGCTGTCTTGGATCCTGTGATCCTATGGATTTCAGGTGTTGCACTATCCTTTCCTTAAGGAGTGTCTCCATAATCTTGCCCATTACTGAGGTAAGACTGACTGGTCTGTAGTTCCCTGCCTACTCCCAGCTACCACTCTTGTGGAGCGGGGTCACATGAGCCCTTCTCCAGTCTTCTGAGACCTCTCCTGTGCTCAGAGACTCACTAGTCACTAAACAGTTCTGATAATGGCTCTACTAGTTCCACCCTTAGCTCCTTTAGTACCCTAGGATGAACGCCATCAGATCTCATTGCCTTGTCCACCCTGAGCTTAGCGAGCTCTTGTAGGATCCTTTCTTTTGTGAAGGGACTAGTGCACATCTCCCTCTCCCCTGTGTCTATGGTGTTGAGCTGTGGGCCCTGCCCTATCTACTAATCAGTAAATACTGAGCAGAAGTATCTATTTAGGATAGATGCTTTTCCTTGATCCTCCTCCACACACTTCCCCTTATTCCCTTTAATCTTAGCAATACCCCCTCTGGACATTCTCCTTTCACTAATGTATCTATAGAAGGTTTTGTCACCTTCTTTTACTGTTTATGCTAGTGTTTCCTCAGTTTGGGCCTTTGCCTGCCCTACTGCCTTCCCTGTTTCCCTTAGGTAAGTTTGGTATGCCTCCCTATCTTCATCCCGCTGCATTCTCTTATTTTTCCTGAAGGTCAGCCTTTTGGCTCTGACCTTTTCTGCTACTGTTTGAGAATCAAAGTGGTTTCCTGCTTCTTTCATTCTTGCTTTTCTGTCTAAGTCACATGGTAATAGGCTCGTAAGTCACAAGGTAAAAGGCCTGGAAGTCACATTGGGGAGGCCAGCATCTCTACTAAGACTGATTGCTCTGAGTCCTGTGTATGAATTGTAGCTCTTTTGCCAGCTGATAACCAAGCATATGGAAGTCTCCATTCTGTAGGAGCATCAGTGGAGTCAGAGTTATCATCCCTATGAGTTGGGAGCTGCTAGCCTGAAGGATGTTGTTGAAGCAGGGCCTGGAAGTCACTGGGTAATAGGCCTGTAAGTGGCAGGGTAAATGGCCTGGAAGTCACACGGGGGAAGGTCAGTATATCTACCCAGGCTGACTGCACTGAATCCTGGGTAAGAATTGTTCCACTGCCCCCTGGCTAACAACCAAGCGTATGGAAATTTTCATGCTGTGGGAGTATCAGTGGAGTTAGAGCTATCAACCCTGTGAGTTTGGGGCTCCTATCCCTGTGGGATGTGGTTGAAGCTGGGCCTGGAAATCACACGGTAATTGGCCTGAAAGTCACAAGGTAATAGGCCTGGAGGTCACATGGGGAGCCTAGCATCTCAATTCAGGCTGACTGCTCTGAATCCTGGGTAAGAATAGAATCTCATCCCCCAGCTGACAACAAGCATGTGAAACTCACTATGCTGTAGGAGCATCCTAGGAGTCAGAGCCATCATCCCTGTGAATCTGGAGCTCCTAGGGCCAATGGAAGTGGTTGAAGCAGGGCCTGGAAATTCTAAGAGCAGAACAGCAGCTCTACAGAGGCTGACTACTCCAAATCCTGGGTAGGTTTTCTACTTTGTCCCACTGGCTGACAACCATGCCTATGGATGCCTGCATCTCTGGGCAGCATCAGGAGAGTCAGGGCTATCATCCCTGTGAACTTGGGATCCTAGCCATGAGGGAAGTGGCTGAAGCTGGGCCTTTAAGTCACAGGGCAATAATCCTGGAATTCACAGGGTAATAGACAAGGAAGTAATGGGAGGGAGCATCTCTACCAAGGCTGATTGCGCTAAATCCTGGGTAAGACTTGTTCCTCAGCGCCCTGGCTGAAAACAAAGCCTATGGAAGGCTCCTCGCTGTGGGAGTTTCAGTGGAGTAAGTGCTATTATCCATGTGAGTTTGGAGCTCCTAGCTGTGAGGGAAGTGTTTGAAGCTGGGCCTCGAAGTGACAGTGTAATAAGCATGTAAGTCACATTGTAACATGCCTAGAAGTCATAGGAGGAGGCCAGCATCTCTCCCCGGGCAGGATGCATTGAATTCTGGGTAAGAATTGTACCTCATCTTCCTGGCTGACAAATGAGCTTATGAATCTCTCCATGCTGTGGGAGCATCAGTGTAGTCAGAGCTATCATCCCTGTCAGTTTGGGGCTTCCTGCCCTGAGGGATGTGGTTGAAGCTGGGCCTGGAAATCACTGGGTAATACGCCTGGAAGTCACAATGTAATAGGCCTGGAAGTCCCAGGGGGGAGTAAACATTTCTATCCAGCCTGATGGCAATAACTTCTGGGTAAGAACTGTACCTCTCCCTGGCTGACAAACAAGCGTATGGAACTCACCATGCTTTAGGAGCCTAAGTGAAGTCAAAGTTATCCCTGTGAGTTGGGAGCTCCTAGCCTGAGGGAAGTGGTTAATTCTGGGCCTGGAAGTTACTGGGTAATGGCACTGGAAGTCACAGGGTAATAGGCCTGGAAATCACAGGGTGAAGGTCAGGATATCTTCCCAGGCTGATGACACTGACTCCTGTGTTAGAATTATTCCTCAGCCCCCTGGCTGACAACCAAGCCTATGGAAGTCTCCAAGCTGAGGGAGTATCAGTTTTGTCAGTGCAATCATCACTGTGAGTTTGGGGCTCCTAGTGCCAAGGAAAGTGGTTGAGGCAGGGCCTGGAAATTTTAGGGGCAGAACAGCAGCTCTAACCAGATCCTGGGTAAGTGTTCTACTTTGGCCCACTGGCTGACAACTGTGCCTGAGGATGCCTGCATCTCTGGGCAACATAAGGAGAGTCTGGGCTATCATCCCAGTCAACTTGGGACTCCTAGCCCGGAGGGAAGTGGTTGACTTGGGCCTGGAAGTCACAGGGCAATGGGCCAGGAAGTCACAGGGGTTAAGGCCAGCATCTCTACCCAAGATAACTTCACTGAAATCTGGGTAAGAATTGAATGTCAGCCACATGGCTGACAACCAAGTCTGTGGAAGTCTCCATGCTGTAGGAGCATCAGTGGAGTCAGAGCTATCATCCCAAAGAGTTGGGGCTCCTAGCCCTGATGGGCATGATTATAGCTGGCCTGGAAGTCACAGGGTAATAGTCCTGAAAATATTAGGGGAGGCCAGTATGTCTTCCCAGCCTGAGTGCACTTAATCCTGAGTAAAAATTGTAGCTCAACCCCCTGTCTCACAACCAAGCGATTGGAAGTCTCCACACTGAGGGAGCATCAGTGGAGTCAGAGCTATCATCCCTGTGAGTTTTGAGCTCCTTCCCTGAGGGCAGTGGTTGAAGCTGGACCTGGAAGTCACACAGTAATAGGCCTTGAAGTCACAGGGTAATAGGCCTGGATTTCACAGTGGGGAGGCCTGCAGCTCTCCACAAGTTGAATGCACTCATACCAGGACAAGAATTATACTTCAGCCCCCTTGATGACAACAAAGCCTGTGGAACTTAAAGTCTCCACCATGTGGAAGCATGTGAGTAAGAGCTATCATCCCTGTGATTTTGGGGCTCCTTGCCCTGAGGGAAGAGGTTGAAGCCAGACCTGGAATTCACAAAGCAATAGTCTGAAAGTCACAGGGTAATAGGCCTGGAAGTCACGGGGGGGAAGCCAGTATGTCTACACTGGCTGACTGCATTGAATCCTGGGTTAGAATTGTTCCTCAGTCCCCTGGCTGACCACCAAGCATATGGAAGTCTCCGTGCTGTGGGAGTATCCATGGAGTTAGAGCTATCATGCCTGTGAGTTTGGAGCTCTTAAGCATGAGGGAAGTGGTTGGCTGGGCTTGGAAGTCACAGGGTAATAGGCTTGTAAGTCACAGTGTAATAGGCCTGGAAGTCACAAGGGGAGGCCAGCATCTCTACCCAGGCAGACTGGACTGAATTCTGGGTAAGAATTGTACCTCAGCTCCCAGGGTGATAAACAAGCCTATGGAACTCTCCATGCTGTGGGAGCATCAGTGGAGTCAGAACTATCATCCCTGTGTACTGGGAGCTCTTGGCTTAAGGGAAGTGGTTGAAGCTGGGCCTAGAAGTCGCTGGGTAATAGGCCTGGAAGTCACAGGGTAATTGCCCTGGAAGTCACGGGGTTGGGAGAGGCCAGAATATCTACCCAGGCTGACTACACTAAATCATGGATAACAATAGCACCTCAGCATCCTGGCTGAGAGCCAAGTCTATGGAAGTCTCCATGCTCTGGGAGTATCTGTGAAGTCAGAGCCATCATTCCTGTGAGTTTGGAGCTCCTAGCTCTGAGGAAAGTGGTTGAATCTGAGCCTGGAAGTCACAGGGTAATAGACCTGGAAGTCACAAATCAAAGGAAAAGAAGAAACCCCTTTCTAAGTCTCAGGAGAAGAAGAGGGGTCAGAGGGGAATCCGAGGAGCTTGGGAGGAATCCGTGGCTGTAGCCGCCAACAGGAACAGGAGGTAGCCAAGAGTCGGGATGACCATTGGAGCTGCAGAAGGAACAGGTTTTTGGAGCAGGCTTGTTTTTCCAGCCCGCCGTCTGCTCAAAGCAGCAGAAAGGAGGGGGAAAATTAGCTTTGCTGGGTCCCGGAAGAGACAATCAGGCTAGTGGACCCAGCACCAATCCAGTGAGGAGGGAGAGACTGATGGAGGCTCCTAAGGGAGCCAACCAAGAGGAAGGGTGCTGATTTTCGAGAGAGTGGCCGGCCTTAAAAGGACCACTGGCCTCTGCTCTTACTACATGAGAAGAAGAGGAGTCAGGGCTTACTCCGAGGAGCCAGAGAGGTAGCCATAGCTGCCAACAGGAATGGGAGGTCACCCAGAGTCGAGTTGATGATTGAAGCCACAGAAGGAGCTGGGGTTTTTTCGTCCCACTTGCCCATCCCAGCTCCGATCTCTATTAAATGCTCATGGGAAAGCGAGGAGTTAGTAAATGGAGGACAGCAAACTAGACCAAGTAGGATCGAGGAGGGTGCCACCATCTAGAGGCCAGGGCTAGGTGTTCAGGGTGGGAAACAAGCCAGGAGGAGCTGGACACTGGCAAGAATCTCATCAGGGACAAACTGCAGTAACACTATGAAGTAGCTGATCACTACCTGGACTACAAGCTGATGGCAAGACTGTTCTTGGGCATTACTGTCATTGGGGGGGGGTGAGAAAAAAGGTGCAGCATCTCAATCTATAGTGGGTAAAAAAGACATAGATGGTACTGTTTTATGCTTCTTACAGTGGACAGTTGGTATGGTATTTTTTGTTGCAAGTACAGTTTGTATTACATTTTTAGTTAGGGTCTGGGCCAGTAGGTAACCAGGTAGGTAACCTAAGTTAGGACTGTATTTTCTAGGCCTGTGTTTTCTAGTTAGCACTGTATTTTCTAAATAGTACTGTTTAACAATGGGTAGAATAGTGGGCTGCAATGGATATGGGGTGTCAGTTTGGATGAACATATTGTGGAAGCTAGGAGGGTGTCCATCTGTCACAGGCTAAGGAGTCTAGAAGAAGAGGTGTTGTGGCTTGTGAGGGAGTTGGAGAGAATGGGGGTAGGGGGAGAGAACCTAGGACCAGAGGGCCTCCCCCAGGGAGAATCATGAGGGCACAATATGGGAGGTACATTGATCGAGAGGGGGTTGGGAGGGGAGGTAGCAAATGAACAAGGGTCTCAGCACTGGAGCTAAGGCTCAAGTCAGAAGGGAGGAACCAAGGCACAGCAATGCTGATGGGGCATGTAATAGGTCTGCGGTGCTAGTGACATTGGTGGAGGGGGGTGTGGGATACCCCGGAGGGGTCAAGAGAGAGAAAGGGAAGGAAATGCACAAGGGATGGTAGCCGGTCTAAGGGGGGTGGCAGAGGTGAAGGGGAGAGGGACACAGCAGGAGGGATGGTTGAATGAAGCAGGGATGCAGGGGAGTGGAGCAGGGTGGATAGAGAAGACATCAGGGGCATAGCAGCTGTGGCAGTGGAGAACACTGATGGGGAAAGGCAACAGGAACAGACGGGGAATTGTGTGGAGGAGGAGGAGTCTGGCAGGAGAGAAACAGGGACAGATGGGGGAATTATGTGCAGGAGGAGGACTCAGGCAGGAGAGGAATGGAGGCAGGGACAGGAGGGAGGAATATGTGCTAGACGAGGGAGGAGGCAGGCGGGAGAGAAATGGTAACAGACGGAATTATGTACTGGAGGAGGAGGAGGAGGAGTCAGACAGGAGAGGAACAGGGGAGGGGAAGCAGGCAAATGAAACTATGGGGGAAATACTAGTAATGGGGGATTCAATGCTAAGGGAGGGTAAGGTGGGGTAGCAAGGGAGAAAGGCATAGTCGTGTAACTCCCTGCAAATTGGGGTTCCCAAAAGTCTTCCAGGAGCTTGCCTGAATGCTCCAAGTATGGGTGGTGTTCGGAGTCTGAGCTGTTTAAATGTGGTTCCAAGTGAGTGCTATTTGAACCTCCACGTAGTGTCTCTTTAAGAGCTGTCTGCTTGCAGACTTAATTACTTTGTATGGGGGGACTGTGGATTTAATGCTCGACTCCTGCCTGAGCAGGGGTGTAGTTTGATTTTTTGACAAGGGGGGCAAAGACAGATAAAGTCCTGGTCCCTCTCAATAAGCATGCCAAACCAACAGGCCGGGGTCTGGGGCCGCCTAGGCCCCCAGCCGCTATCAGGTTTTAGATGCATCCTGGTGCATTTTGAGGGTCATTTTGAAATGTTTTGGCTGCTTTTAAAGATTTCTTTGACTTGCTGCAAACAACAGCTATCACTACCAAAATGATTAACTTCACTGCGGCTAAGATTGTCACCATGTTGCCCAAACTTTTTTTTTTTTTTTTTGTCACAGACTGAATTTGGTCAAGCTTACTTTCTGTCGCTAACCGCAAAGAACATTACAAGAGCCAGGGCATTCCCTGAGGAATAACTTGGCCCACTTGTAAAACTGAGTGCCTGAGGCAATGTCAGGCTCAGGCATTCACTAATGCCCGAATACATCAGCAGCTCAGCAGGTCATTAATTCCCCAGGAAATGCTCTAGACTAGATATTTTTTCCCTTACAAACTGTTTTCAGTGCAAAAAATGAAATTACCTCTTTAAACACAATTAAGTGTGCATGTGTGTGTTTAGGCATAAACCATTAAAATTATGTTGCAACCTTATTTGGAGCATAGGCACTTGAAAGCCCCATGGAAGCAGCCGCAATGAGGTACTGCCCCCCCCATACCATACCTCTCAACTGCTATGAATTCTGCATAGCGCTATGATTTTTACACTAAAATGTTACTTGCTCTGCATAGGTTTACTGATGTTCCTCATATTGTTATAGCTATTTCTGGACACACAAGCTATTAAATCATTCAACTAAGTTGATAGAAACATTCCTTATTACTAACTATATGGGGCCCACTATCTGTAGATATATTACTGTTTAAAATAAGAAACTACTACACATTCTGGCTCTTTACTATGATCTTTGAAGGCCAGTGCTATGATTTTAAATGCCAAGAGGTTGAGAGGTGTGGAGAATACCCCAGAAAAAAAAAGATACAGGGTGGGCACTAGCTATCTCACTTTTTATTTTTCAGTCACAATTTACTCTCTGGAGCCCAGCTGAGATGCAACATCTAGTTTCCAGTGGGGTCTTGCTTCTACTCCGCCGCAGTAGCTGGGTGTATGGGACAGAGCACTGTGGGAGATTATGTGAGCGGTCCAAAGTCACAAGGCAAGCCTTTTGCGCTAGTGAGGTTTGAACCTCACCCTGCAATTCCACAGTTACCATGTCCGACCTCTTGACCCCTCAGAAAATGCTACAAAATTAATGACCTGTAAGACACCCAACCAGACTGCCTACTGCTATGGAAGCACTCAGATAGAAGGCCTCTGCAGACAGGCTGTTGCTCAAAGGGTCAGTGATTGTTCTTCAGCAAACCTTAGTACAATAAGGCTGCAAACTGCAGTGCCCCCGACTATTTTTCTTACAAAGTTTTAGGTCTATTTTTCTTTGTTTTTTATTACAAAAACAATGTTGCCTGTATATGGTTTTTCAAATTTCTCTGCTGTCTCATGTACTATGCAAGCAGTGAAGAGGTCAATGATTTCTGATGGTAGATCCTCTCAAGCAAACAGTGTTTTTACAATGCCACATTAAATTTGTCATGTTTACCAGTGTAACATACTGTACATCTTTTTTGGATCATGATCCTATACTTTAAACTGAAACATCATCACTTGTGATGGGAGTCTACACCCCACTATCCCCTGTTTATATAGATCACGGAGTGCAAACCACAGATTACAAGTTATTTATGTTTCCAGATTACAGGATTCCACTACCAGATAAAATGTCCCAAAAATATCACTTTTATGTATTTAAGTTTGTAAGTCCAAATAGTTCCACAATCACTAAAATATGCACCAATCACACTCCTTATTTAGTCCTGTGTCTGGATCCAAGCAGACTAATCAAGCAGCCCATAGTAGGAAAATAGGAACGTGTCGACAGAAAAGGACCTCGAGGCCTACCTAGTCTGCCCATTATCCTAGCACCCCAGGCCTGCCCCTGATATGCTCCCCACCTTTCCTTTCACCAGCCCTCTGTGTCTGTCCCACACCCTCTTGACCCCCCCCCACTGAATTTTCTCCCACTACTTCCCTAAGCAGCCCATTCCAGGAGTTCACCACCCTTTCTGTAAAGAAGTTCTTCCTGATGTTGCCCCTGAACTTGTCCCCCTCCATTTGGAGATCATGACCCTTTTTTCTGGGGCACTTTTTCATCTGGAAGGGTTTTTCCAGGAGCCATCTTGTTTATCTCTTTCAGGTACTTGAAGGTCTCTATCATGTCCCCCCCTTTCCCTCCTCAGCTCCAAGGGGTACATATCCATGGCTCCCAGACTCTCCTCATACGGCTGGTGACTAAGCCCCTTAACCATCTTGGTTACCCTCCTCTGTACTCTCACCACCCTCTCCACATCCTTTCTTTGGTAAGGCCTCCAGAACTGGACCCAATACTCCAGATGAGGCCTGACCAGCTGGGTGTACAGGAGGATCAAAACCTCTTTCCTCCTGCTGGTGATCCCTCTCCCAATGCATCCCAACACTTTACTGGCTTTTGCCACCACCCTACTGCACTGCCCGGCCACCTTCAAGTCCTGAGTGATGATGACACCCAGGTCCCTCTCCTCCATGGTAACCGCTAGCGGCTCACCCCCTAGCCAGTATTCCATTCTCCCATTCCTTCTTCCCAGGTACATGACTTTGCATTTCACCATATTGAGAGATAATTTCCACTTCCCGGCCCACTCCTCCAATCTCCCTAGGTGTCTCTGCATCCTTTCCAGTCCACCCTGTATGTCCACTCTATTACCGATTTTGACATCCTCGGCAAACAGGCTCACTCTACTCTCCAACCCCTCTGCAGTGTCGCTTATATAGATTTTAAACAGCAGGGTCCCAGCACTGACCTCTGGGGCATGCTGCTCGTGACTCCCAACTCTCCAGAGGGGACCCCATTTATCAACGCCCTCTGTGTTCTCCCCACCAACCAGTTGTGCACCCACGCAATAACTACCTTCCCTAGACCTAGCCATTCCATTTTGTGCACCAGCCTACCATGTGGTAACATATCAAAGGCCCTTCTGAAATCTAGGTAAGCTATGTCCACCAACCCACCCTGATCGACCACCCTAGTGACCTCGTCAAAGAACACTACCAGATTCGTCTGACAAGATCTGCCCTCGTTAAAGCCGTGTTGCCTTGGGTCGAGCAGGTTGCTTGCCTCCAGGTAGTCCATAATTCTGTCTTTGAGAAGCCTCTCCATGAGCTTGCAAACCACCGTAGTCAGACTCACTGGCCTGTAATTGCTCAAATCCTGCCTTCCCCCTCCCTTATGCATGGGGAGCAGATCTGCACATTTCCAGTCCTCTGGGACTACCCCGTTCATCAGGACTCATTGAATAGATAGGTCAGGGGAGCCATTAGCTCCTCACCCAGCTCGAGCAATACCCTAGGGTGAATCCCATCCGGCCCCATGGCCTTGTCCACCCTCAGGCCCTTAAGTTCTTTCGAGATCTCCTCTTCCTGGAATGGTCCAACATTCACCCATGACTTCCCGATGGACCACTGACAGCCTCTCCCCCTCATAAATACCATGCTAAAATAACTATTCAGTAATTCAGCCTTCTCCTGGTCCCCCTCTACCATCTCCCCATCTCCATCCACATGCCCAGCAACCCAGTCCCCCTCTTTCCTCTGCTCTCTTACATACCTAAAAAAGGTCTGGTCCCCTTCCTGACTGCCTTGGCTATACTGTCCTCTGTTTGCACTTTAGCCCATCTGACCACCCTCCCAGCTTCCTTCTGTTTATCCTGGTAAACCTCGTAGTCCTGCTTGCTCTGTGTCATCTTGTACTGCCTGAAAGCCCACCACTTTGCCCTGTTGCTTTCCCCCACTTCTCTGTTGAACCACAGTGGCATCCTTCTCCTCCTGCTCTTGCTTACCTTCTTTGAACAGTGGTCCATGGCCCCCATGATTGCCCCCTTAATTTTGGCCCAAATATCTTTCACCCCCCTACATTCCCTCACCCCCTAGTGCCTGTCTACTGTATTCCCTCATCTTTCCAAAATCAGCCCATCTGAAAGCTAACACCTTCACCTTAGTCCGATGGCATGAGGCCACTGCATGTATCATGAACCACACAGTGTTGTGGTCACTGCTTCCAAGGCTGTCCCCTACTGATACCTCACTAACCCTGATGCCATAAGTACCAGGTCCAGTACTGCACCCTCCCTAGTGGGCTCCTTGACCAGCTGACTTAGGTAGGCTATCTTTAGTGGGTCAACAATCGCTCTGCTTCTGGATGAGGAAGCAGACAGCGTTTGCCACTCCACATCCGGCAAATTGAGATCTCCCAGCAGCAGCACTTCCCCTAAGCCACCATCCTAAGTATCTCCTCGTCCATCTGGCTGTCCACCTCTACAGTTTGCCCTGGTGGCCTGTACTCAACTCCTGTTCACTCCACCTTGCCCTTCTCCATGGCCAGCGAGACCCATAGGGCCTCAGTGTCCCCCCACCTGCCTTGTGTTTCCAATGCACGGATCCCCTCCCTCATGTACAGTGCTATCCCCCCCTTTCCTGCCAACCTTGTCCTTCCCGAACAGTGTATAACCCAGAATGTTTCTGTCCCATTCCTGCCCATTATGGAACCAAGTCTTTGTGGTCTCCACTATGTCCAGCTCCTCCTCCGTCATGATCATTGCCAAGTCTGGGACCTTGTTGCCCAGGCTCCTGATGTTTGTGCACATGGCCCTCCACTTATACCCTTCTCTAACCCCCACCTTCCCTCTCCTAATGGGCTTTGCTTCGCATGTTACCACAGATATGGCTCCCGCCGGTTCGCTTGCTTCTTGGGGTGGCAGCTGTTCCCCCGGCTGAGTTCACTGTTAGGTAACACTTGCAGCTTCTCCTCCCCCGTATCAGTTTAAATTGTACTGCTCTCTAAAGAATTCCCTCAATTTACCCTTGAGCACCACCTTGCCCTGACTGCTAAGGTGCAGCCTATCCAGGGCATAGAGGCTGTCATCTTGCCAGAGCGACCCTCACTGGCCCACTACCCCATAGCCCTTCTGTGCACACCAACCCGAGAGCCAGCAGTTGAACTCTTCTATCCTCTGCTGCCTATCCATGCTAGGTCTAGGGACAGGAAGCACCTCCAAAAATGCCACTAAATTGAAGCACAGGTTGCTACAGAACCTTGATAAGGTCTCAAACCTCACTTGCACTTCCATCAGGCTGTGCCCAGCTAGGTCATTTGTTCCCAAGTGAAACACCAGGTGGGTTCTCTTATCTTGCTGCTTCCTCCATGACAGGATATAATGTCAGCGACACTCCTCTTCCCACCCATCAGTCTCTACCCTATAACCACCCCCCCCTTCTACTTCAGAACACTTAACAAAAACACAGTCAGGAAATACATCTCCAAAGCCATCAGCAACACCAGAGCTAGTGCTGATACACTGGACCTCAAGCTTCTGTCACTCACACTCGAGGAAGTAATGGATCCTCTCACCAGGATCTTTAATCTCTCTCTCTCTCTCTCTCTCTCTCTCTCTCTGCCAGTTCCCAGATAAATGGAAGTCAGCAACAGACACTCCAATCCACAAAAGCAGTGACCGGACCACTTATGGGAATTACCACCCAATCTCTATCCTCCCCCCACCTCTCTAAGGCCCTGGAACAGATAGTAGAGAAATAAACTCACCGACTATCTGAGCAAACATAACATCCTCTGCCAGCAACAGCATGGATTTAGAAAAGGGCACAGAACTGCCACTGCCCTTCTTGAGTTCACTGGTGCCATCCACAACTCCCTAGACCACAGTCTTCTAACTGGGGCTATATTCATAGACCTGTCTAAGGCATTTGACACCATCCACCATCACCTCCTGCTTCATCGGCTACTGGTCACTGGTCTCTCGACTGAAACTGTGGCATGGTTTGACAGCTAACTTAGAAACTGGACCCAATGTGTAAAAATAATGGATGTACTCTCAGATACTAAAGAAGTTCACTCTGGTGTCCCCCAGGGCTCCATCCTGGGCCCACTACTCTTCAGCCTGTTCCTCAACACTCTCCCTGCCTCCAGCCCACTACAAATTATACTCTATGCAGATGACACCATGCTTCTTACCTCCCATCAAGACCCTTGCCATCTACAACAAACCCTTCAGCATGGCTTCACCTCGGTTGAGAACTGGTTCAAAGAGCATAAATTAATTCTTAACCAGAAAAAAACAAGGCCATGATCTTCACCAGCCACCAAAACAAGCACAAACATCTCCAACTATCCTTGAACACCTCCCTAGGTAGCCCTCTGGAGCAGGTGGAATTCTTTAAATATCTAGGAATCACCTTAGACTCCCACCTGTCCTATGCTACCCACATAACCAATATTGCAAAGACTGCGAACTCCAGACTGGGTATACTCTATCGCCTACGGCGGCACCTGACCAAAGAGGCCCTCACTGCCACTGTTCAAAGCTCCATCATCTTTCAGATAGAATATGGCCTTGTCGTCTATGGTGCTGCCACTCGCACGGCACTCTGAAGGGTATCCACCACCCTAAACAAGGCCTGCCGACTCGCATTGGAGCAAAATGCCTCACACATGCCTGCGATCTTTACTCTCAAACAAACTGGCTGCAACTTGAAAATCAAATTATTTACCAAACCTGCATGGTGGCAAGAAAATCCAGTTAGGATCACCCCCCGGAGTCTGCACCCTTCTCCAAACTAAAACAAGTTTCTAGAATCACCAAGGGATCAAAGCCTCAACTGTTTCAGATCCCTCGCTGCCGCACAAACCAAGGCCAACGATCAATAACCTACAGGGCCCCCACCTGGTTTAATGGTCTAGCTTATGACACTATCACCACCACTTGTCTTGGTGCCTTCAAATCCAGGCTCCAAAACAACCTTGTTGCCTCCAGCACCTGTGATTGCCTTGGCTAATTACTTCGTCTCCTGAGCCTCCAGTGCTCACCGCTGCCGGGCCCAATGCCCACTGCACTTGCCCTCCTAGGGCCACCTTCTGTCCCACACTTGCCACTGACAATGCCTCCTGGCTGCCTCGCACTCTTTCTGACCCCCACACTATCCCTCCCACCTACCCTTCTCTCCACCCTGCTCCTCTCTCACCCTGCTACTGCCCTCTTCCCTCCTCCTCCTCCTCCCTCCCATCCTCTCTTCATCGCTTGTCTTCTTTTTGCAACATGTGTAAACCTGTAACCTATGATTGTAACCTTGTGACCTATAATAGTGCCTATGATGTTAAACCATTGTTATGACGTGGAACCTTTGTAAAAGAGCCCTGGGCTCAAAGGTAATTTCTACTCCTAGAACAAATAAATAAATAAAATAAATTAAATGACCTCTGCCGCTGTCATGCCTGGCAAGCAACTGACCCACACCTTGCTACCCCTACTCCCCTTCCCCCCAGGTGATGCCCATGATCATGGAATCCCCTACTAGCATGACCTTGTCCTCGATCTTGCCTGCCCCAGCCCCGCCCCAACCTGTTCCCCTGCTTCCCTAACCAACTTGACCATGTCCCCATCCTTGCCTGCACTTGCTCCTTGCCCTGCCTTGTCCCCGGCATCCTCATCATTCTTGTGACCCATTTTCCCGGCTGCAGTAACCTTCCTCCTAACCACTTGCTCACTCCATTTTGTTTCCTCCGTAGGAGCCCCCTGGTGGTAGCCTCTAAGACCCTCTGCCTTTGACTTTGTGGTCCAGGCTCCTCCCTTAACCTCTAGCTCCCCATTCTCCCTACCAGTACCTGTCCTCAACCCCTGATCCTGTGTGGACACTGCTTGTGCTGTAGCCTTGGTCATGTCCAATCCTGTCTGCAGGGCTGTGATGTTGCCTCCTGGGGGTGACATGCACCTTGCTCCCTCCGGCTTCTTGTGCTCCCCAGGCCCCTGCCCCCCCCAGGTCTGGTCCTGTCAGATGTGCCCCCCCAGTCCTTTGAGCCTCCTTAGCAGATACCTCTTCTCCCCTCTCCTTGGAGGGCATCCCACTACTTCTGCCTGCTTGCCCTCTGCACCACCCTGGCAAACACAATTCCCCAACCCGCTCCCCTCCACCTTTTCCTCCTCTAAACTAGCTACTGCAGCTCCCTTTTCCTTCCCTAGAAGTAGTGTCATGAATCTATTCCTAAGCTCAATGCTGAAGTCCTTCCTATCCCCAGAAGGTACCCCCTCTGTAGCTCCTGATCTCACCTGAACTTGTCCCTTTCCCCTAACTGTCTGCCAACAGCTGCATGACTCCCTGCCTTGAACCCCCACCCTTACCAGTGCCCTTCTTCGATCCTCCCCTACCAGGGCCCTCCTTTGCTCCCTGCACTCCATCCTCCCTGCCCTCATTGCTGCACGAGTCACTGAGCCTGGGGTTATCCTCTGGCCCCAACTGGCCTGCTGCTCTGCTCCTCCCCATGCCCCCATCCCCAACCCCCAACCTTGATAACCCTGGTGCCTCCTCTCCCCTGCCTGTTCCTGAACCCACTTTCAGCTACAGGACCCATTGGACAGTCCCTCCTCTCCCCCCACCTTACAGGTCTGTCTCTGTCCTCCTCTCTCCCCCGTACCTCCTTAACCTTGATATCTTCTCCTGAAGTTGAGCTAACGGGCCACATACCATACATCCCCCCATTCTCCAAGCCCAGTTCAGTATCATGGTGGACCCACATCCTGTACACCACACCACACCACCCTACCAAAAAGACCAGCCATAGTGGCCTGCAGTCCCTGCCACACCCTAGCGCCATCATGTGAAGGCCCCACAGGAAAATTGTAGCTTTTAGATGTAGCACTTTCCCACCCCTCTCAAACTCATGTACCCTTGCTTAGAGTCAAGCCTATACTTGGTGTAGCACCTAAAGTGCCTGCGCTACTCAGTTCTCTATAAACATAAGCTCAGGGCAACTTTGCTACTCAATTCTCTGTGAGCATAAGCTTGAGGGTGAACAACACTTATTACCCAGCTTCCCCTTAGGTAGTACTGTAAACACAGAGGTATTCATTCACTTAACAGAGTCCTTATGAGCTTAAACTCAACTCACACCCCCTTCACTTAATTACAAGGCTACCTTTTAGGTAGAAATGCAAGACACCCCCCCCCCCAACAGTGTCCTCCACTCAATCTGATCCCATAGCCAATGTCCCACTTCCTCTAAGCAGTTCTTTGGTTGTTCATCCATCAACCACTCTCCTTCACATTTATTTATATATTTATTTATTTAAGAGTTTTACCAGGAAAGCATACTGAGCAGAGTACCGCTTGATTCCAGATGCGCCCGGGGGGGGGGGTTACAAATGATAAGGTGAACAAAAGCAACATAAGTACAAATGATAAGGTGTACAAAAGCAACATAAATTTAAGTGTGGTATAAGACAGTTGGTGAGAGTAGTCATACTTACAATATACAGGAATAAATTCTGCAACAATGGACAAGAAGAAATATATATTACCCAGTACAAAAGGTATACCCAGACCAAAGATTAAAAGCTGGAAGTTAGGTAGTGAGGGGAACTAGGGGGAGGAGCAGGAAAACAGGAGCAGGATGTAACGAAGTGAGTATTAAGAAGGGCATTCCGGAGCGGGGAGCTGGTGGCATGTTTAATGTCAGAGGTAAGGGAGTTCCATAATTTGGGCAACCTGAAGCTGAAAGCGGCTTGGCCAGACCGGGTGGATCTGTGCGGGATTAGAAGGAGCCGAGAGTCGACGTTTCTGAGAGCATAAGCTGGTGGCGGGAGGGCTGTTAGGGAGGACATCAGGTAGAAGGGGAGAGACTGAGTCCAGAACTTGGCTGCAGTTCTAGCACAGTGTAGTAGTCACGGTTATGGAGAGAGGAGATCCATGGGACTGGTAGAGGACACAGTGATGAGTGTTGGGAGGCTGGTCCAGCGCGAACCTGCAGAAGGAGTCAAGGGGGGTCAAGCCTGGATAAGGAAGTTTAGGGGTCGACCGTGACTACATCACCGTAATCCATAATTGGGAGGACCATTTTTTGACTATTGCTAGTCGTGTTGGCAGAGGGATGCAATTTTGTGTAGTAGTGCACCCAGCATGGGATGCAGTTTTTGTGAAGGCATCTATGTGCACAGAAAAGTCGAGGTATTGATCTAACCAGACACCGAGATATCTATAGGAAGTGCAGGCCTTCAGTGGGGAGCAATCCAGAGTGTAAATCATGGGGGGGGGGGGCAGGAAGGCGGGTTAGTTTAGCCCGAGTACCGAAGGTGAAAGAGACTGTTTTATTTGAGTTTAAAAATAACTGATTTGAGTGGAACCAACGTTGGACGGAGTTGAAGTCCTTCTGCAGACAGGATGAAACTGCCTCCGGGGAAGTGCCAGAGGCGAACAACACCGTGTTGTCAGCGTACATGTGGACGGCGATATGTGGGCATGCATCAGGCAAGTCGTTGAGAAAGATAGAGAACAGCAGAGGGCCAAGAATGGACCCTTGGGGGACTCCACAGATGACTGGGAGAGAAGAGGAAGTAGCCGAGCCAACCTGGACTGATTGGGTCCTACCTGCCAGGTAGGAATGGAACAAATTAATTGCGGATGCAGACAGTCCAGCTTGAACAAGTTTAGCCAGCAGCAGGGGATGCGAGACCATGTCGAAGGCTTTGGCCAGGTCGATAAAGATAGCTGCAGTGATTTCCCCTTTGTCCATACCTGTAAGAATGGTGTTGGTGAGGCAAAGAAGCGAGGTGGTGGTGGAGTGATTTTTCCTGAACCTGGCCTGGAAAGGGGTGAAGAAGGATACGGCATCAAGATAGAGGTGGAGCTGTAATAGTACAAGGCTCTCTTGAATTTTGGCTAGAATGGGGAGCAGTGATATGGGACGGTAGTTTGATGGGGAGAAAAGGTCACCTCCTTTGGCAAGGGGGATGACTGTGGCTTGTTTCTTAGTACAAGGGACGGACCAGAGTCTAAAAGACAGGTTATAGAGGGAGGTAAGAGGGTAGGCTATGGCAGGTGCAGAGAGCAGAAGCATTTTGGAGTCAAGGCCTGATGGGCATTTACCTTTGGAAGGGTTGAGTGACTGCAGTATTTTTAGTACCTGGTTGGGTGTGACTGGGCATAACGAGAAAGCGGCTGGAGAGGATATAGCCGGGGGGATAAAGGGCGGGGGATATGGATGGCAGGCAAGTAGAGAGGATGCTGTGGTGGAGAAATGAGAATTAAACTCGGTGGCAACCATGCAAGGATCCACGATGAAGCTTCCACCTATGTTGAGGGTGGGAGACAGGGGTTGGGCAGGGGGAGTAAGAAGGGATTTTATAGATTTCCAGAAATGTGAAGGGTGAGCGAAGTTATTGTTGAAAGCAGACTTAAAGAAGTTAGATTTGGCCTGACATATGAGTCTAGTGCATGCATTTCTTAGTGATCGGTAGTGCAGAAGGGCCATTTGAGCTCCTGAAGCCTTGAAAGATTTCCAGGCTCGGTCACGGGATCGTAGATGTTCCAAGAGATTAGCTGTTACCCAGGGCAAGTGTGCTCCTCCTACTCTGGATCTTCTGAGAGGAGCGTGCAAGTCCCAGACGGCAAGGAAGTTAGTAGAGAAAAATTTTAGGGCCTCGTCCATGGAGGTGGCCCTGGGACCAGTCAATGTTGGAGAGGTCATTTAGGAGAGCGGTTAAATTGAGGGATCTGTAAGCTCTGATAAAAAGAGTGCGGGGGGGAGGGGCCTTGGGTTGGAAAATTTTGTGCACCATATAAATCATATGATGATCACTGAGGGAGTCTGGTAGTAAGCCAGCTTTAACTATCCGATGAGGATGGGTCTTGAGGGCCCAATCCAGTAGTGTGTGCTTGTTGGATTTATGATTTAGGTGAGTGGGTTCCACTATTTGCTGGGACAGGTTTAGAGCCTTTATATGAGAACGTGTTTTGGTGGCTACACTGCCTAGCCAGTCCTGGTTGAAATCACCAAGGATGTGGAGTTCACCGCCTGCCGTCAGGGACCTCAGGTTCCCTAGGTGGTCAAGGATGCTACCCAGCTGTGTGTCTGGCAGGCAGGATGACCCAGCTATATATACAGGGATAGTGTGCAGAAGGGGGATTTTGATTAGTAGGGAGTCTCTAGAATTATTGGGTCCAGTGGGGGTGATTTTAGAGAACTGGTGTTTGGAGGAGATATACATGGCAGTGCCGCCACCCTTCTTAGTACCCTGTCTGTCTTGGCGAATTAAGGAGAACCCAGGTATTGAGAATTCCACGTCGAGGTGATGGGACTTCAGCCAAGACTCAGTAATGATTACAATGTCAGGGCGAAGAGATAGGACAGTAGTTTGTAGGGCAGCTGATTTGTTCAGGAGGCTGCAGATGTTAAGGTGGATGATTTTGAAACTTCTTGGGAGGTGGGTGCAGGAGATCGCCCAACCATTGGGGATGGAGGACCAGGGTTGCATTCTACGTCACCGGCTATAAGGAGAAGGAGAGCCAGGAGGAGCCTAGCTAGACGCATAAGCTTTGGGGAGGGCCAGCGCGGAGGGGGGCGATTAAGAGATTGTGAGTTAGGTTTAGGGTCTAAGTAGAAGGGGATGTATAAGGCCGGTAGGTCTGCATGGAAAGAGGGAGGGAGAATAGTGGCCCCCAGGGACCAGTTATGCCAGTGGTGTCAAGTGAGGTCCACAAGGACAAAGAAGGAGTGGGGGGTTGCTTCATGAAACCCGGGAGGAGTGTCAAGGCGTTAGGTAGTATTGGGTGGGAAGAGGGTGGAAGGTAAGCGAAGGTTAGGAATAGCATTATAAATGGCAATGGGAGATACTGCATTTTAGTATTGGAAAATGAAAGCTGCTCTTGGGTGGCCACTAGTGGCAGGATAGTATAAGGAGCTAATGGGAAAGTGGGCAGATTGGTTAACGCGCACACGAGGTCTATGCCACAATCCAGGGTGGTCCCGCCCTTTACTGGCTCACCCAGCCCTTTAAAAAGGGAGGTGGTGGTGTGGCGTGGGTGGGAAAAAGTTCAAGTCCACTGTGGCTGCTGGGCCCTGCTTTATAGGCCAACAGCAAGTTTCAACTTTGGCGCCCCTAGCTCTGATAGGCTCCTCAGTCAGGGAGCCTCCTTTGCCCCTCCTGGAGCACTGTCGCTGACGCAGCCTCCTGGCACCCTTGTGTGACAGCTGATGCGGATCACAAAGTACAAGTACCACACTGTGCACCGCCGACGGGGCCAAAAATCCTCCCTCCCGGCACCCTTGTGCGACCACTGAAGTGGATCACAAAATTCAAGTATATGTTTGTTTATTTACCCAACATGCTTCCCCATTCCCATTTCAACACTGGTTTCCCACTTCTCACCTCTCCTTGGCTCCATGACAACTACATCCCTTTTTTACACCACATGATTGCTATTGGGCACCAGAAAGGGAAACACTGTGTATGGAGGAGTGAAAGCATTTTCAAAGGAGTGAGAGTGTGGGGCTTGGAATAAAATAGCAGAGTCCAACCTGCCTAAGCACTTAGACAACAAGACAAACTACCTTGAGTTGTTGTTCCTTCTACTCACTGCCACCTGGCTTCCAGATTGCTTTATCAAGTTGCTGCAGACAATCGGACACTTCTGGCTGAACAATGATGTGCGGCATAACACATATGCAGCCCCGATGACCCACATCACAGTCAGTCTGATAAAAAAAAAACAACATGGAGCCACCATGCTTCTTGCCGGCACGCAAGCTCCAACAACAATTGCCGCTCAGGCGTGAGTTTGATCCACCACTATTGGCTGCTTGCGCTTCAGTTGGCTAATGAACTGAGGAACAGTGACTGCAAACAATCAAAGGAAAAGTTCAGGGCTGGAAATTTTCCCTTGATTGGCTGCAATCGCTGTGTTAATATAACCGGAAATATTTGAAAACTGCAGTACAAAGGAGGGTATGGCAGACTCAGCAAACACACGCATGTCCTTATCGCGCCCCCCCCGAAACTCTTGTTGTGAGTCCCGACTCCCACACCAAATGCAAAAACAAAAACTCGTGCTAAAAGTCCCATTCTGATTGCTCTGCACATCGGGGGGGGGCAGCTGGCCCCCCCCATAACATACACCACTGTGCCCAAGCTGCAGAGTAATCGCTCCATTTTGCAGTCGCTGGAAGTGCAAAGGGAGCCCATCTGAAAGCTGTAACTGTTTGCCTGTAATCCTTTAAAGCATTAGCAAAATTGTAGTTTGTCTAACCTGCCTTTATTGCAGCTGGGACCCTGTGTGTGTTACCCCTCCATTTTGGACCTAAACTGCTGTGCTGGGCCAATTGGGTTAAGGGAGCCCTAAAATGGAGCCTGTGGATGAATCAGAACTTGGACTCTTAATTTTGAGCCAGCCACAAGGGAATTGTATGGGCAGTGACTCTGGGAAATGTAGTTTTGACCTTGGTGCCTTTTTCCACCAACAGAGGGAGTCTTATTGTGAGTGACAGCCGAACCAGCCAACAGAATGATACGGAGCTAAAGGAAATGCCCTGCTCTGTGACTGGAAAGCTCAGATCAGTCGTGACAGTGAAGAGAGAAGGAGGTCTGTGCTTCTGCAGTGTATAGTTTCGCACGGGAAGCGCGTGTGAGGCCCTGAGGTTCGGCCTGCAGCCGTGGCAAGTGCCAGTTCAGACTGAAGCCAAGTTGTGAGGAGACAGAAGGAAGTCTGAAGAGCGAAACCAGGTTCACCCTGTAGATGACTGGAGAAACTGCTGAATCGCATTCGGTCTGTCAGGAACTGAAGCTGCTGTGTGTGCTCCCAGGTATTTTGCAGTAATTGTGATCGGGATTGAGGAGCAGCCTGCCTGGTGTAGTACTTTCCTTTCACATATGAATGTGCGTAGTACTTGTGGGGAATCGCTATTTCCAATCCCCTGTGCTGTGTGCTGTGTGCTGTGTATTGAAGCTGGAAGCAAACCCCAACTTGTCTCGGACTAAATCCGTTTGCTATCAACTGCAGCGGGGTCCAGTCACAAGGACCTTGTCTCCATGCCCTGTTGCTCTGGCAATCCAGAAGAACATCCACCATCTGGTCCTCAGCTTGAGTACTGTGAGTACAAATCAGGGTATTCCCCTGCAGCCTGTTTCAATCACAAGTGAGTCATCTAATTCTTGTTGTTTCACTGCTTCATGGACTAAGCCATCTGGCTCCGGATTACAACTGGGTGTTGTGAATATATTTTCTTCTAAAGGGCCCTAGCCATCTGCACCTGCTGGCCAACCCCTGGCAACGGACCTGGCTAGCCCCCCACCTGGGTACCCAGAGTGTGACTTTTCAGACCCTGTATGTGTGCACAATACTGTGATTTAATGCCACCAATTAAGCTGATTCCTCCCTCCCGTGTTACTGTCCCCTAAATAAATCAGATTTGTTGTTGCTATACTATATACTGTCTGTGGTGTTAGTACTTATGGAAACACTATTGTATTTCATTGTGTATGTTGTTTAACCTTATTTTATAGGGGGTCCTCAGAGACGTGCTGCGGAATCAGTCTCGAGGGTAAGTGGTACTTTATGAGTGAACAGTGTGTATACATGGGGTATTGGGGCTGTAACTTCTGTGTACTGTGTGAGCCACTAGACGGAACCAAGGGGAGTCACAGTGTCCCAGAGGGCTGTGATCAAGCTAGTCTAACCACTACAAACCCTGACCTCTGGGTGGAGGCACCCGCCATAGAACCTAGGCTCCTCAACCCACCAGTAGTCAAGCAGGCAGGGGTAGTAGCCCTTGGGATAGCGCCACCTAGGGGTTACATCTTGGAGGCTCACCACTGGGATTTTGTGTCCTCTAGTGGCCACATTTATGAATCACTGTTAAAAAAAATAAATGGGTACCCCGACAGAAGTGGCTATGCACCGGTTGGTGGAGTGGTGTACTAGGGAGGAGATCAACCCCCAAAATGCTATACTTATCCTGGACATCCCCCTGGGTATCAATACGGACACTGTACAGGGAGTACTTTCCAAGGTGGACGGTTTACAAAACCCTGTGGTGGGTCGACATGCTGATCTGCTCACCCACACTTTCATGGCCCTAGTAGAGTAGAAGGACCCCATAGATAGCTCCAAAGTGCCACAGACTATTACCCCAGAGGGAGCCCTCACTGCCTGAAGAGTGATAAGTAAGGACATTAGAGACCTGGGGGGGGAATGAGCCCCCCCCACTGTCTGAAACTTTTGAGGAGAAATTTGCTAAATTGTTGCTGGAGGAGGGGATAACTGTGGAGGACTTGAAGAAACTATTCTTGCCACCTGTGGGTGTTCCTCCCCCTACACCCTCTCCTGTTCCAGTACCCGTTATGGTGGCTGAACCAATGCAAGCTCCTATTTCTGCACCTGCCATTAGTCACAACTCTTACCGAAGGTTGAGGATTTTTTCTGGCACCCTCCCCACCCTCCAGGGGGAGGATGATTGGGACACCTGGATAGATTGTGTTGCTCCCTGATACCTGAATGGCAGTGTGTGGAGGCTGAGAAATGAAAAAGAATCATAGAAAGTCTGAGGGGTCCTGCCCTAGAGGCCATTACATTTTTGAGGTCCACAAATCCTGATGCATCTGCCCAGAAGTACCTATTTGCACTTGAAGGCAATTTTGGGAGCATTGAGTCAGGGGAGAGCTTGATGTGGAAATTTCACGGTACAAAACAGTGGCAAAGGGAAAGTTTTTCTGCATATGTTACTCGTCTGGAAAGAGCTCTGCAGAAGGCTTACTGAAAAGGTGGGGTAGCCGCCAGTGACTTAAACCATGTAAGGTTGGAGTACCTACTACAGCATGCAAAGCATTCTAAATTGCAGCTCCTTCAATTAAGGCTCCCAGACAGAAGGGGTAACCCACCGGACTTTTGTGACTTAATAAAAAAACTTAGGGAGGTTGAAGATGAGGAGGGGGATTCTAATTCTGGGGTGAGTGCAGCCCAAGTGATCACAGCATCGGAAGGTCCTTGTGAAGTGGGGACCAATGAGGGTGTGCCACCATGGGCTGAATTGCTCTTTATGAAGGCCACGCCTGCAAGTACAGGCTTCAACCTATATCCGACTGCATCTGTTATGGGCGTGGGGGTACCCACCCAGGCATCTCCTGCTGACAACAGCTCAAAACTCGATGTCTTGACCATGGAAGTGGGGAAATTGATGAGATGTCTCCAAATGCTTATCACGCTGCAGACAGAGATGGCACCAAGTTGTCCAGTTAGTAGTACCCTTGTCCTGGCTCCTAGTGTGATGGCTCGGCCAGCTCAAATTCCAGAAAGTATGTTTTGCTATAATTGTGGGAAGGATGGGCACATGAAGAGAGAATGCCGGTCCCCAAAAGACACAAACAAAGTTGTATATAGGCTACAAGGAGAGCTTCGGAGAACAAATCAGTGGTTAAGAGGTGCACGAAATGATCCCAGTGAGGGTCTCAAAAATGCTAACTCACGTCCCTTTGTGGCAAGGTCAGTTGCCCAGGCCCCCGCTACCACCTCTCCAGACTGGTCCAGAATAGTGGTTCCCTCCATGGAGACCACTGTAAAGGTGAATGGAGTGTCTACAAGAGCTGTATTAGACAGTGGCTTCCAAGTGACAATTAAGTTCCAGGATTGGTATCAGAAGCATTTGTCAGATGTACCCTTACAACCATTGGAAGGACTGCATGTATGGGGGTTAAGTGAGAAGGCCTACCCCTACTCCAGGTATATCCAAATCTGGCTGTCTTTCCCCACCTCTGTGGCTGGAGTGGCAGAGCAAGTAGAGATACTAGCCTTAGTGTGTCCCCCTACTGGACTGTATGGTGGTGTTCCACTACTAATTGGGACAAATGTGCATATGTTTGGATGGTTGGCGCAGTTGTGTTATAAGAAACAGGGGTCACAGACTGGTAGAGCTTTAAGAATTCTGGCATTGATCAAGAAGGCCTATGATGCTCAGAGAGATGCTGACAAAGTGGAACCAGAGGAACCGGTTGGAATTGTCTGGAAAAAGGATCCTGAGTTTCTGATCCTGGCACCAATTGCCCAGTGTACCTTACAGGGAGAGGTCCATATCAGAAAGGATGTCAAGAATAAAATCCTCATGCTGGATGCTCCAGGAGATGGGAAATTGCCAGAGGGACTGCTGGTGAAGCCAAGTATTTTGCCTGCCAGAGACCATGCTTATGCCAGACGGGTAATGGTCCAAGTTCATAATGTGTCTGATAGAGATTTGAGTAAATAGAGGTTGCACCCTGGCTAATGTGCATTGTGCGGATACTGCAGTGTTGCCTAGTAACAAGTGTTCAGGGGAGAATGACAGAGTAACGCCCGACTTGTTTGATTTTGGTGACTTCCCGTTGCCAGTCAAATGGAAGATGAGAATCAGTAGAAAGCCTGCCCAGAGAAACCAGGTATTTTCTTTCAAAGAATGGGATGTAGGATGTGTGCAAGGAGCTGAGCACCACATCCGGCTGCGTGATGAAAGGCCATTTCATGAGAGGTCTCGACGTCTGGCACCTGCTGACATAGATGATGTGAGATGGCATCTGCAAGAGATGCCTGCTGCTGGTGTAATACAAGAATCCAGAAGCCCATATGCTTCACCTATTGTGGTAGTGAGAAAAAAGAATAGGACAGTAAGGATGTGCGTGGATTATCGCACCTTGAACCGGTGGACTATCCCTGATCAGTATACAATGCCCTGCATCCAGGATGCTTTAGACTGCCTGAATGGTAGCAAGTGGTTCTCCGTGCTGGATCTTCTCAGTGGGTACTACCAGATCCCGATGGCCCTGGAAGACTGTAAGAAGACAGTCTTTATCTGTCCGCTTGGCTTCTATGAATTCATGAGGATGCCTCGAGGGATTTCAGGTGCCCCAGCCACTTTTCAATGACTGATGGAGCGTGCAGTGGTGGACATGAACTTATTAGAGTGCCTGGTATACCTGGATGATGTTATTGTGTTTGGCAGCTCACTGGAGGAACATGAGAGCAGATTGTTCAAGGTGTTGGACCGACTGGAAGACTTTGGCCTAAAACTGTCAATCGATAAATGTCAATTCTTTCAAACATCTATAAAGTATGTGGGACACATAGTCTCCACCGAGGGAATAGAGACCGACCCACGTAAAGTTGAGGCCTTGACCACCTGGCCACAGCCCCACAATCTAAAAGAACTGCAGAGATTCCTGGGATTCTGTGGCTACTATCGCCATTTCATCAAGGACTATTCAAGAGTGATCCGTCCTTTACTTAATCTTACTCAAGGTTACCCTCCTACCCACAAAGAATACAAGAGGTTGGTTTCTTCTGAGCCTGAGAGAGTGTATTTCCATCCCAATGAAGTATTTGGAGCCAGATGGACACCTGAGTGTGAAGCTGCTTTTCATGTGATTATATATCAACTTACCCACGCTCCTGTCCTTGCCTATGCAGATCCAGCAAAGCCCTATGTCTTGCACACTGATGCTAGCCTACAAGGCTTTGGGGCTGTATTGTACCAAGAGCATGAGAATGGCCTGAAACCAGTGGCCTTTGACAGTAGAAGCCTGACCTCATCCGAAAAGAACTATCCTGTACATAAGTTAGAGTTCCTAGCTTTGAAGTGGGCTATTGTTGACCAGTTCCACGAGTACTTGTATAGGGCTAAGATACTAGTAAAAACTGACAATAATCCTTTGACCTATGTGCAGACTTCAGCTAAGTTGGATGCCACTGGCCATAGGTGGCGTTCTGCATTATCTACATACGACTATGCTGTTGAATACAAAGCAGGCCTGAACCACATACAGCAGATGCTGATGCTCTCTCCCAGAGGTCTGTTCCCCGGAATGACTGGGTCAGACTGTCAGAACCTGATATTCGAGCACTCTGCCAGAAGTTTGACAGGGAGGAACAAATGTCCATGGACGCAGTGGACTGTATGGTGGATTGTTTGGGACCCTCTGAGAATTGCATACCTGCTGCTTATTGCCACTTTTCTGCAGTAGACATTGGTGCACTGCCTCAGCTGGACAATGACAGTATTCAGTGGGCTCAATCCCGAGATCCCATGATCAAATCAGCTTTAGAAGCCCTCTTTGCAGGGAAAGATGCTTCCAAATTACACTCCACTGATTTGAGAACTGCATTGTTATACAAGGAAGGTCCTAAGTTGAAACTGATCAATAGACTGTTATACAGAGAAACAGTAAACAGAGGGGGACAAATAGACAAACAACAACTAGTGCTGCCCACTGCCTTTCGAGACTCAGTACTGAGGTCCTTACACAACCACATGGGGCACCTTGGTATAGACAGAACACTTGACTTGGTGAGATCCAGATTCCATTGGTCTAAGATGGGGGCTGATGTTGAGCAACACATTCAAACTTGTAGTCACTGCTTACAGAGGAAAACTTTGCCCCAGAGGGCTTCCCCCCTTGCTAACATCACCACCAGTGCACCCATGGAGCTGGTCTGTATTGATTTTCTGAGTTTGGAATCAGATTAAAGAAACATTAGTAATGTGCTGGTGGTCACTGACCATTTTAGGAGATATGCCCAAGCTTTCCCCACCAAGGACCAGAAGGCATCCACTGTGGCAAAAGTACTTGTAGAAAACTTTTTTGTTCACTATGGGGCTCCACAAAGAATCTATTCTGATCAAGGGAGAGACTTTGAGAGTCGTCTGATCAAAGAGATTCTTTCTCTGTGGGGAGTGCGAAAGTCCAGAACCACTCCTTACCACCCCCAGGGGGACCCACAGCCTGAATGTTTCAACCATACTTTGCTAGATATGCTAGGCACCCTCCACCCAAAGGATAAGCCTAGATGGAGCCAACAAATTAGCACCCTGGTACATGCCTACAACTGCACCAAAAGTGGTGCCACTGGGTTCTCCCCCTACCGCCTGATGTTTGGAAGAGAAGCTTGACTGCCGGTAGATGTATGTTTTGGAGTTTCTCCTGATGGGATTCAAGCTGGCAACTATTTACAGTATGTGCAAAAGTTAAAGGCCCAGCTAAATCATGTGTACCAACTGGCTCAGACCATGGCTGCCAAAAGAAATCTGGCCAACAAGGAAAGGTATGATAAAAAGGTGAAAGCACAGGAACTCCAGGAGGGAGATCGGGTATTGCTAAGAAATCTGGGACTGCATGGCAAGCATAAGATTGTTGACAGATGGCACCATCTCCCTCACATTGTAACGGGCAAACTAGATGATCTGCCTGTGTACAAAGTAAGGCCTTAGAATAATTCAAAAGATGTTAAAACAATGCATAGAAATAATTTACTGCACATTTAACAAATCTTGATTGAGTCAGAGCCCCCAGAAAGTGCTCCCTCTGGACCAGTGACCCAAGCTGCTGCTAAGCAAAAGCAAAGAAAGTCTGCACCTACTGATGCTGAGTTAAAGTGTTCCCCACAACAAGTCCCAGTTGAAAGTGACTGTTAAACCATGTCAGAGGAAAGTGAGTGCAACTTTGGGTACTACCCCTCTTATGAACTGAGTCAATTGTTTGGGGGCAATCCCCTAGTCAATCCTGGAGATGAAGCTGGGTCTTCTGGACTGTCTAAATCCCCAGCTTTGTCCCTGGAGCCAATGATCCCAGAAAGGGAAGTGCAAAGCTTCAAGTCAGATGACATGGAATCATTGTGCATGGTTGAACTGTTTGAGCTTTCAGAGGAGGAAAATGATGAACTGGAACAGACTGGTGATATACCAGAACAAGAAGAGCATTTTGAGTGCCCTGATGGTCCACTGCCAGTGTCCGAAAGCTCTCCATGCGAGGCAAGAGTTTTGGACTCAGAGATTATAACTCCTGGAGCTGAAAGTGCCCCAAGTTCTAGCCTCTCTACCCCAATGGAGACTCCCCTGACAAGTGAGGACAATGCTGAAAATGAGGATCAGGGTGCAGAGACTGTAACAGTTCCCCCTAGAAAGACTGATCGAGCTGTAAAGCCTGTGGTGCACCTCAGTTATGATTCCCCTGGGAGGCCTGTTGACTTGCCTCTCAATGTTGTCCATAAAGGAGTGTATGTCCCTGAGCTCATTGCCCCAAACTGAACATCAGTGCTAACTCCAAGTTACTTGTGTTGCCCTCTAGATATGGTGCCCCTGCCCCATCCAGCCCTAAGGTAGCTGATAGGGAAGGGCCTCCTCTCTTCAGGTTTCATGTACAGGAGGTAATAACCTGAGTTATGGTACAATGTGTGTATAATACTGTGAAAAAAGTGATGTACTGAAAAGTTTCAGAACTGTGTTTCTGGTAAGGTGATATGTTGCCTGATGATTACATGTATAAGCCTAATGTGATACTGATGTAAATGTATATGGTTGTATTGAAACTTATGGGGGTACTTACTTGATGCGGACGCCAAGTTTTTCCAGGCCAGAAAGGGTGTAACCCCGCTGCAAAAAGGGATTCCCAAAAGTCTTCCAGGATCTTGCCTGAATGCTCCAAGTCTGGGCAGTGATTGGCATCTGAGCTATTTAAATGTGGTTCCAAGTGAGTGCTATTTGAGCCTCCACGTACTGTCTCTTTAAGAGCTGTCTGCTTGCAGACTTAATTACTTTGTATGGGGGGACTGTGTATTTAATGCTCGAATCCCACCCGAGCTGTGGAGTAATCGCTCCATTTTGCGGTCGATGGAAGTGCAAAGGGAGCCCATCTGAAAGCTGTAACTGTTTGCCTGTAATCATTTAAAGCATTAGCAAAATTGTAGTTTGTCTAACCTGCCTTTATTGCAGCTGGGACTCTGTGAGTGTTACCCCTCCATTTTGGACCTAAACTGCTATGCTCGGCCAATTGGGTTAAAGGAGCCCTAAAATGGAGCCTGTGGATTAATCAGAACTTGGACTTTTAATTTTGAGCCAGCCACAAGGGGATTGTATGGGCAGTGACTCTGGGAAATGTAGTTTTGACCTTGGCACCTTTTTCCACCAACAGAGGTAGTCTTATTGTGAGTGACAGCTGAACCAACCAACAGAATGATGTGGAGCTAAAGGAAATGCCCTGCTCTGTGACTGGAAAGCTCAGATCAGTCGTGACAGTGAAGAGAGAAGGAGCTCTGTGCTTCTGCAGTGTATAGTTTTGCACGGGAAGCACATGTGAGGCCCTGAGGTTCAGCCTGCAGCCGTTGCAATGCCAGTTCAGACTGAAGCCAAGTTGTGAGGAGACAGAAGGAAGTCTGAAGAGTGGAAACCAGGCTCACCCTGTAGAAGACTGGAGAAATTGCTCAATCACTCTCGGTCTGTCAGGAACTGAAGCTGCTGTGTGTGATCCCAGGTATTTTGCAGTAATTGCAATCAGGATTGAGGAACAGCCTGCCTAGTATAGTACTTTCCTTTTACATATGAATGTGTGTAGTGCTTGTGGGGAATTGCTATTTCTAATCCCCTGTGCTATGTGTTGTGTGTTGAAGCTGGAAGCAAACCCCAGCTTGTCTCGGACTAAATCTGTTTGCTATCAACTGCAGTGGGGTCCAGTCACAAGGACCTTGTCTCCATGCCCTGTTGCTCTGGCAGTCCAGAAGAACATCCACCATCCGGTCCTCAGCTTGGGTACTGTGAGTACAAATCAGGGTATTCCCCTGCAGCCTATTTTCAATCACAAGTGAGTCATCTAATTCTTGTTGTTTCACTGCTTCATGGACTGAGCCATCTGGCTTCAGATTACAATTGAGTGTTGTGAATATATTTTCTTCTACAGGGCCCTATCCATCTGCACCTGCTGGACAACCCCTGGCAACGGACCTGGCTAGCCCCCCAACCTGGGTACCCAGAGTGTGACTTTTCAGACCCTGTATGTGTGCACAGTACTGTGATTTAATGCCACCAATTAACCTGATTCCTGCCTCCCATGTTACTGTCCCCTAAATAAATCAGATTTGTTGTTGTTATACTATATACTGTCTGTGGTGTTGGTACTTATGGAAACACTGTTGTATTTTGCTGTGTATGTTGTTTAATCTTAGTTTACAGGGGGTCCTCAGAGACGTGCTGCGGAATCAGACTCGAGAGTAAGTGGTACTTTATGAGTGAACAGTGTGTATATGTGGGGAATTGGGGCTGTAACTCCTGTGTACTGTGTGAGCCACTAGAGGGAACCAAAGGGAGTCACAGTGTCCCAGAGGGCTGTGATCAAGCTAGTCTAACCACTACAAACCCTGACCTCTGGGTGGAGGCACCCACCATAGAACCTAGGCCCCTCAATCCGTCAGTAGTCAAGCAGGCAGGGGTAGTAGCCCTTGGGATAGTGCCACCTAGGGGTTACAGTCGTATATGGGTGGAGGCCATGCCAGGGATGACAGCTGAAAGAGTGGGACTATCAGTCCTGATATATGCTAGAAGGGGAAGGGAGAGACCTCATTTAATTCTACATCTGGGGACAAACGACCTGGCTGATAGTACATTAGAGGTAATTTAATGCCCCAAGGTATGGAGGTACTACAGAAATGGGGTGCTTATTTATTTTGAGTGTGTTCTCGGGTGCCCCGTTGTCAGTGTGGACTCAGGGGGGAAGTAATAGGGGCTCCTGTGAGTGTTTTCCCCCCGTCACTATGGCCAGGCAGGGCCAGGAAAGAAAGACAAAGAAAAAAAGGTTTTTCTCCTGTTTCTCTGCTGCCTGCTCTGCTCCTTTCCACCCCCCACCTTCCTGGAGCAGGCAGCATGAGAGTGAGCACCCACATGCTGGGACCGCTATCACTAGCCCGCACATGGTGCCCATTTTAATTTTTGCCCATTGGCTTTGGGCACTGGCTTGGGATTCAAGAACTAGAACCCCGGGCACCCTTTAAATAAGAGAGAGACATTTTCCAGGAGTGCAACAGGGACTTGAGGCTTACCTGAGGTGTTGTGTAGCCAGTCCTGTTGACTCCATGGTGTTCCCCCTCCTCCAACCAGTGACGACAGTAGACTGCTGTTCCTGTGAGCATCCGATTGTTTCTGTGGCCCGAGTCCAGAGGTTGTCCTGAAAAGAAGAAGACTCCTCTGGCTCCTCAATGCTCTGGTGTGGACTCCTATTGCCCCATTTGTTTTTTTCTTGTTTGCTCCTTGAGTGTTTTGGTCCCAAGTCAGCAGCAGAGAAGAGCCGCATCTCATCGGCAAAGCCATCATCGGTCCTCAAAGGCTCCCTGCTGTCCACCACATCGCCTGCCTTCCCTGCAAGCAGTCCCTCCCTCTGCCAGCAGAACCTCCCTCCTCTCAGCAACAGCTCACCCGGGCACTGGCCAGTGAGTCAGCTGCAGCACATTAGAAGAGTGCTAACCATCTAAAGTAGTACAAGAACATTTTTTCTTTTGTTTAGCACTGTAGCGCTATCTGGGACCAGGGAGGAGCCAGAAGGTATAGGCCTAAAAAGAGGTCCTTTCAATATTCATTAAATGGGTGGAACTGGGCAGGGCTGAACCCATGAGTGACAGGGCCCTGATCAGGCCCACTGCCATTAAAGGGGCAATACAGGCACCAGGCTTAAAGGGGCAATATAGGCCCCAGGCTTAAAAAAGGTTAGTACAGGCCTCTTATTGTTAAAAGGGGCCCAGAGTAAGGCCCAGAAGATTTAAAGGGGCCCAGAGTAAGGTCCAGAAGATTTAAAGGGGCCCAGTTGATAGGCTCACCACAGGTTAAAGGGGTCCAGTAGAAGAGAGAGCCCAGCAGCATAGGCTGAGTAGCCAGTGGAAGGGGCCCAGCAAGACTGGCCCAACATATTTAAAGGGGACATGTAATATGCCGATTTAAAAGGGAAATTAAGGCCCCAAATACTGGAAGGGGTAGCAAAGGCCCCAGAGTCTGAATGGAGTAACAAGGCCCAGTAGAGGAGAGAGCCCAGCAGCATCAGCTGAGTAGCCAGTGAAAGGGGCCCAGCAAGATAGGCCCAGGTTTTAAAGGGGCAAGCAGGCTCACCGCAGCAGTAAGAGGAGTCCAGCCAAAAGTAGGCCCATAGGGAAAAAGGGCCCAGAGGTCTAAAAGACAAAGAAGGGCAGGGTGGAAGAAGGCATCGTGCTAAGGGCATTCAGAGGTAGCCAGGTCCTAGTAACAGAAGCAACCCACATGTGTATACTCTTGTGAAGGGTCAGTAAGAAAAGGGGTACTTAGCACACAACTGCCATCTAGTGACTGTCAGCTGATGAACTATGTATTGACTAGTATCTAAAATGTTGTGTTGATTGCAAAGTACCAAGACTGTGTTATACTAGGATTGTGGTTATTTGCTCCTGCTAGGAACAATTGCCCTAGACTTTGGTGATTTGCCCCTGCTCCAGGCAAATTGCCCCTGCAACGAACAAGTGTCCCGGATTTGAGCAATTTGCCCCTGTTCCAGACAAATTCCCCCTGCTACGAACAACTGCCCCAGATTCCAACAATATGCCCCTTTTCCTGGCAAATTGCTCCTGCAATGAACAATTGCCCTGGGATTGTGGCTATTTTCCCCTGCTATGAACAGTTGCCCTAGATTCCAGAAATTTGCCTCTGTTCCTGGCAATTTGCCATTGCAATGAACAATTATCCCAGATTCCAGCAATTTGCCCCTGCTCCTGGCAAATTGCCCCAGCAACAACTAAACACCTTAGTGTAGTGAAAAGTGTAATTACTAGTGTTCTTATTGCCAACTGAATGTGTATGGACTCATTCTGCTGTTCATGACTTCCACTGAAGCAGTCTTCAGCCAGCGAAGAACTTCACAGCAATACCCTTCCCTGTTGTCCGCTATTGGTCAAATCCAATGCCACCCTGTGTGGCTCGTGACCACCGGCTCCTGGTTGCCTTGTGGCTTGGTCAGCCTGGAAGTGGAACATCCTGGATGAAGCTTCATCTGCCGCTCCCAGTTGTTCACTGATAATCGAGTCCATCTTCGCCAGTGCATATCGGCATCCGCCGGTTTATTGATTTTCTGGTTCTGGACAGTACAGGGCTCTGATCTTCATCCTACATTCTACTCTTCCTGCTTGTCTCACCTTGCTTGCACCATGTTGTCCTCTGTGATTCAACTTGATCTTGGTGGTCCTCCTGTGGATCCTTCACCAAAGAAGCTTTACCGTGCCTTCATCCTTGGCAGCCCTGGTTGAGGGTTTGTGCCGGAGAACTTCAGTCAGTCATTGTTTCTTCATTCTTGGCAGCCCTGGTCAAGGGTTTGTGCCCAGGGAAATTGCAGCAGATCTTCACCTTTGGCAACCCTTTCACATGGATTCAACACCAGGTCTTTGTTCCTTTATCCTTGGCAGCCCTGGTCGAGGGTTTGTGCCGGGGAAGAGTTCAGCAGATTTCAGTTCTCTTGTACTAAAGTATTCTGGCAACCTTAGAGAGTGGGTTTGCTGAAGAATCAAGGTCTGTTTAAAAATCTCTCATATCCCCTTCAACCTCTAATAGGTTTTTACATAGGTGTAGCTTGATACCAAGTAGGAACTCTTTTCTCCCTTCTACCCCATTGCTTCTTCACTCTTCAGCTGTGTGCATGAAGATGGCAGGAGAAAGTTGGACTTCCTTTTACACCAATAGACTTTCAGAGGTGGTTACTCCACCTGGTCCCTCGAGGTCTGCATCTGGTTTCCATTGTTCACTGCAGTGATTGTTTAACATCATTATAGAGTAATAGATGTTCTGAAACTGTTTACCAAATCCTTTAGTGTAATCATAGTATAGAGCTTAACAGATAGTGGCCTTAGGCAGAGGTGCACCTCTTAGAGACAGTATAGAATGTTACTTATTGTTCATGTTTGGTTTGGTTCCCCTCTTCCCTTGGGACTGTGTCTACCTTTCTCTGTGGTATGACTAAAGCCTGTTGGGCATCAAACTTATAGATTGTCTCCTGCCGCTCCTTATCAGGTGCCTTCATCCACCCACCCCATTCGAACCACAGCTTTGTCTTGCCAGTCCACCTGCTTGAGGCGATGCTGGTGGTGCAGCTGAGATAGACAATCTTCATTGTCAGCACTCAGTTAGTTCACCACAGTAGTCCAAAAGAAGTTTGAGGAGCTGGGAACTTTATGTGAGGGGGAGGGTAGATCAGTAACTTCTTCTGAGGTATTACCAGTGCCCAAGGTGAGCACTGCTAGAAAACAAAGGATCAAGGAATTTAATGAATGGTTAGGCAAATGGTGTCACACCAAAGGGTATGGGTTAGTAGGAGGGTGGGGACAGACCTGGGAGGACAGTAGTCTATACGCTAAGGATAGACTTCACCTAAATGAAGAGGGCATTAAGGTGCTGAAATGGAAGCTTGGGGAATATATTGATGTAGCTAGAAATTTAAACTAGAAGGGGTGGCAGGTGGAGGGAGGACATGCAGTGGCCACGAGATGGGAAACAGAGCAGGCTTACCTCCAAGAACAAGGGTGATGTACTAGGTAGAAGCAATAAAGTGGATGTTGGAAGTGGAGGGCAGAGGGATGAGGAAGGAAAAGTAAAGGGATGGAAGGTGGCCACCATGAATGCTAGGAGCCTGGGGACAAAATGAATGTCCTACAGGACCTTATTGTGGAGATGGAGGTGGATATGGCAGCAATCATGGAAACATGGGCCACCGAATATCATGACTGGGACCTGGCAGTCCCAAGGTACAGAATATTCCACAGGGATAGGCAAAACAGGATGGGGGGGTTGCATTATATGTGAGAGAGGGGCTAAAGTGAACTGGGGAGGAGGAGGGTGAAACAGAGTCATTAGGGCGGCTAATCCAGGAGTCCAAGAATAGGACTCTCTGGATGGGAGTGGTGTGAAGGCCACCCCCCCAGACAGAGGAGCTGGACAAGAAACTTGCCAGGCAGATTAAAAAAGCAAGCAGGAAGGGGAGTATGGTGGTTGTAGGAGACTTCAACCTGCCAGGGATAAACTGGGGAACCCCAGCCACCAGCAGTAAAAGGGAGCAGGTACCACTGGATGCCTTTCGCGAAAGCTTCCTGACACAGGTGGTCAGTGAACCAACCAAGGGGAACACCCTAGACATAGTGCCCACAAATGGGGAATTTGAGAGGGATATCAAGGTGGACGAACAATTAGCGGGGAGTGATCATCACTCAGTATTGTTCAGGTTGATTATGGGCAAAGAGGGGGTGGCATCCAACATGAAGATGCTGGATTTCGGGCGGGCAGATTTTGAAAAGATGGGGGAGGTAGTGAGTGGGTATCTGGCCAGGATCCAGCCTAGTATGGGCATGGATCAGAGATGGACGGTCATAAAGAAGGGGATACTAGAGGCTACCAATTCCTGTAGCAGGACTCAGAGTAAAAAGGCCAAGGTAAAAAAGCCAAGCTGGATGGGCAGGGGGAAGGGGGAAGATTGGGAAGAGTACCTTCAGGAGGCAAGGGAGGAGACAAGAGCAGTAAGAAGAGCAAAAGCCACCAAAGAGATCAAGCTGGTGCAAGGCATAAAGTAGGGGGAGAAGAGCTTCTTCAGGTACCTCAGGGAGAAAAGGAGCTGTAAAGAACAGATAGTAAGGATTAAGAAGGATGGGGGATGGGTAGAGAAGGATGGAGAAAAGGCAGTCTCACTCAATGACTACTTCTGCTCAATATTTATGAAGGAGAGGGGGAGTGCTACCCAAGGGGGGTGGGGGTAGTAAAGGTTGGGAAGGGAGAAACGGATGGGGGAATCATGGAAGCTAGAGTCCTGGAGGGCTTGAGAGCGCTGAGGGTGGACAAGGTACCAGGGCAGGATGGCATTCACCCCAGGGTAGTGAAGGAGCTATCAGAGATCGTGGTGGGGCCCTTGGCAGGCCTATTCAATGGCTCACTGAATTTTGGATGTGTACCCAAGGACTGGAGGTTGGCTCACATGGTTCCCCTACATAAAAGTGGCCCCAAAGATGAACCAGGGAACTAGAGACTGGTGAGACTCAGGTCCATCATGGGGACGCTAATGGAAATGATCCTGAAGGAGAAGCTGGTGTCCCTGCTAGAGTACAGTGGGTTGCAGGATGGTAGACAGCATGTCTTTGTCATGGGCAGATCCTGCCAAACCAAGCTGGTTGATTACTATGACTGGGTGACTAGGCAGATGGACAAAGGCCATGCAGTGGATGTCCACTACCTGGACTTCAACAAGACATTCGATTTGGTGCCACATGGGAGACTTGGAATAAAACTTGAAGGCACAGGGGCAGGACCAAAATTGGTGGGATGGGTGACAAACTAGCTGCAGGGAAGACAGCAGAGGGGGGTGGTGGTGGTGGAAGAATAACTCTCATCCCCAAGGGCAGTAATGAGTGGGGTTTCACAGGGCTCAGTGCTGGGTCCAGTGTTATTTGGGAGATTTACTGCAGACATTTCCATGGGCATCGAGAGCAGGATCAGCCTGTTTGCTGACCACACCTAGATAGGGGCAGTGGTGGATGACATAGAGAGGTGGTGGGGTCTGCAGGAAGATTTGAAAAAGCTGGGACTTGGCCGAACATTTGGCAGCTGGGGTTCAATGCCAAAAAAGTAAGGTACTGCATTTTGGAGCAAAAAATCCAAGGAGAAACTACCAACTGGGGGTGCAGCTGGCAGAGACTGAGGAGGAGAAGGATCTGGGGGTGGTCATCACAGCATCAATGAACAACGCAGCACAGTGTAGGAAGGCAGCAGTAATGGCCAACAAAATTCTGGTCTGCATAGCAAGCGGAATAACATCGAGGAGGAGGGAGGTTATTCTGCCACTGTCTAGATCACTGGTTAGACCTCCTCTCGAATAATGCATGCAGTACTGGTGCCCATACCTGAAACGTGACATTAAATTACTGGAAGGGGTGCAGCACAGATCAACTAAGATGATCCAAGGGCAGGGGGACTTATCATTTTGGAGTAGGCTAAAGGAGTTCAACATATACTCGCTGGAGGAGAGGAGGGACAGATGGGATATGATTGAAACATTCAAGTACATGAGAGAGATAAACAAGAATGATACAGAGGGGCTATTCAGGGCATGGGTGGGGAGGGACACTGAGGCCATGACATGAGATTTTGGGAGGTTCAGGAGGAAAATGAGGAGACACATTTTATGGAGAAGGGTGGTGGCAGTGTAGAATGCATTACCAGCAGAGGTAGTAACCTGTAAAACATTGGGCTGCTTCAAAAGGAGCTGGGACAGGGCAAGAGGGAGGATAAAGGGAGGGGGGGGTGAGGAGGGAGGGGCAGCTGCTGAATAGGGCTGCTAGCTGCATAATCGAGCAGACTCAATAGCCCAAATGGCCTTTTTCTGCTGGCAAATTTTGTATGTTCATGTAAAATTGAATTAAGTAAATAACCAAGAACAGTTTATAATATGACATGGCAAGTGAATAACAGTCCCATTTTGATAGTGTTAATTTTAAGTGGAGACATGGAATTAAATCATGGACCGTAACAAGATACAAACCTTAAAATAATCTATGATAATGTGAGAAGCTTGAAAAATAAAATAGGCTTATTTAAAATGTGGACACAGACTGAAACCCCAGATTGTATAGCATTAACTGAAACCTGGCTAAACCAAAAAGTATCAAATGATGAAATAGAATTCAAGTTCAAGCTTATTACAGGAATTACTCCATTGAGCAAGCTCATTCACAAGGCGGTCCTGGAGATTTCAAAGAGTACAATGACGTACATGATCTTATACAAACAGATTTGGATAGCATGGGTAAACAGCAATGGCAATGAAAAGGTACAACTTAGAATGTTGCAAATAACTGATACATTTACATACAAAAACAAGCATTTGTCAATGCCGAACATTCACTTGCAGGTATTTGCAGTGGTGTTTGGCACGTATGGTGCTTTACCCTAATGCCCTGTGCGATTGCTGGTGTTTGCACAATAAATTTTCAGCATGACCTTTTTGTTACCCCCATTGTGCGTTACATAGGCGGAAACACGTTTTGGGCAGGATGAAAATGACAGCTGTACTACTCAATGAAGGTGTGGTAAAATGGCAATGTTGAAAATCTGGAGTGGAAATATTGAAAGATTAAACCTACGGCGATGCGTAGGAACTGCATAGCAACGATGCTAAATAAAACAGTCATTTTAGGAAATTTTCACTAAATTTTCAACATAGCCATTTTAAGACTTCTGCTAATGAACAGAGTCACCGGGATTTTCTTAATGCCTCATTATTGATTTCGCAGACACTGACTGTGCCATTGTGCACTACATGGGTGGAAACACGTTTTGGGCAGGATGTGAAAATGACAGCTGTACTGCTCATGAGGAGGTGTGGTAAATGGCAATGTTGAAAATCTGTAGTGAAAATATTGAAAATTCGCAACTTACGAGCCCGCGAGGAACCGCGCAACGCACGCCAAGAACATGTCATTTTTGATTTTACACACTTTCAACATGGGTTTTACTCTTCTCATGAATGAAGTCACTGTCATGGTAGTTATTCAGGCCGAAGGGTGATTTCGCACAGTGACTGTGCAGTGACTACAAAATCACCCTTCGGGCCTGAATAACGCCATGACATCGACATCATTCATGAGAAGGGGTCCCAAAAACCCCATGTTAATAATTTGGTGCAAAAATTCCAAAAAATGCCTGAGATATGCAATAAAGTTGAAAACCTCCTATCTAGCCCATTATACAGCTTATCGGCATTTCTCAGTTCGCGGGTCAGCTTTGAAGAGTGCAGGACGTGTTCCCGGTCCATCAAGATCGCTGCGCTGAGCTCCAGAGGTAAGTATGGGGTGGGGGTGTGGGAGGCTGAGTGCAGTGGTGGGTGCGGGTTGTGGGGGGACTGGGAGAAGTGTATGGGACCGCTTTTTGCTTTACAGGTGAAAAACAAAAAAAAAGACTACGTGGGACGTTTGCCATGCTGGGGTGGGCTCCCAGTGTGGCAGAAGGATGGCTGGGGGGCTGAGGAGCCGACGGGGGATTGGGCACCCCCATCAGCAAACAACGTGGGACGTTTGCCATGCTGGGGTGGGCTCCCAACGTGGCAGTAAAGATTTGGGGGGGACGGCGTGACGCGGTGCTCTGTATGACAGCGGTGGTTTTCTTTGAAGCGAAGACCACCGCTGTCATACATAGCTCCCACACCCATTGGTGCAGGACCGCCATGCCTGCTCAACGGAGCAGTGGATTGAAAGAGAGAGGCACACCTCCAAAGTGTGCTACTCTCCCAAAACGTTCCTTGCGCATGCGCACAAGCAAACGTAAAAACCTAACTAATGTACACGTTGATGATACACATAGAATAAGACATGTCTTCACTGAGGGCAGAAGGAAAAGGACAAAAAGAAGAAATGGAGCTGTAGATGATATTGCAGAGGAGGGTGGTAGGTTCAGTGGGACAGAAATACTGTGCACCGAACTGGGGGTACAGGGAGGTGGGTCTAGGGGAGGGTGGTGACTGGGTAGAGGAAGAGGGGTAGGGAGATGGGAGGTGGAGGAAGGGAAGAAGTGCTAGGACGCAGAATGGGTAATGGGGGTTGGGGTAGGAATATGGGGTGGGTGGGGCAGATGGGTGTGAGTACAGGCAGGGTGGTAAGTGGGGAGACAGGGATAGGGTGACAAGTGGAAGAGATGGCGAAGATTCATATATTAGAATTAGAGGGTTATAACATTAACCGCTTGGACAGGGATTTAAAACAAGGAAGATAAGTGGTGTTATATACCAAATGGGTACAAACTCTCTTCTCAGGAGTGATTGAGGGAATAGAATGTTTATTAACTAATATATCCCAATTAAATCTAGCTGTTTGAGTGATATATTCACCACTAAAAGAGAAGACAATGGAATTTGAGAAATTGGCTCGGGTTATACAAAGTTAAGCAATAGGAAGAAAACTTGTACTAATAGATTTTAATTCCGCTTTGGGGCACCCAAGGGGTAGAGCAATAGAATCAGGTTTTGCCTACCTAGATCTTAAACAAGTAATAATAAATTCCACTAGGAAGAGTTCATTACAAAGTATAGATAATATTCTTAACTTAATATTTATATCTCAACAAATTAAAATAAAATATGCATTAGTTTAGCAATCAGTATTAAGAGATCACAATTCTCTAAGTTGCATGTTAAATTTAACAAGAGAGAGAAAATTGTGACAAAGGAACACGTATGGAGAAGATGTTCTAAATTATGTAGTGCAGAAAAATTTCAATACAAACTAGGGAAAGTAAAATGGACAAGATTATTCCTAATTCCATGTCTAGAAATTGCAGTTCAAGAATTCATGTTTTTGCAAGCCTGTGATGAGATTGTTCCATATGTTAAAATATTTCAAAAGGAAAACCATGTACCGTGGGTCACGGAAAAAATTAAAAAGGAGATCAGATTAAAAAATAGAATGCTGAAATTGGCAAATAATGCATTAATAGCAACGGATTGGGAAAACTATAACCAAGCAACAAATGCATTGAAATTAAAAATGAAACAAGCAAAAGCACAGTATTATAAGACTAAAAGCAAAGAGACAACAGGTACAGGGAAATTCTGGACATTATTAAAATCATTGGAGAAATCAATAGAAACTATTAAAATCCAAATGGAACAAGACGGTGTTCTGCTAGGTAGCAAAAAGTCAGCTAACATCTTAAATGAATAAAAAAGAAAAAGAAAAACATACAAAAATAGAACAGCAAGATAAAAAAGAGGAACAATCAGTACCAAATTTTAGATTTAATTATGTTACTTGCAAACAGGTAAAAGAAGTAAAAAGAACTCTGAATAAGAATAAAGCACCAGGAAAACATAGGATTGAAATATAATTCTTAAAAGATGCAGTAAACATCATGGGCCAGATATTCAAAAGGGTTGAGCCAAGCGCAACAGGGTTGCGCATGCTCAAGTCCTAAATTGCACCATTCTGCTATATTCAGCAGGAGGCAGTTGCGCCACTGAAAACAGGCTGAGCAACAGTGCAATGCAAATGAATGCATGCTCAACTGGAGGGGAGGAACTATGCATAAACTGCACAGCCCAATATTCAGCTGGTTGTGCAGAGTTGTGCAGGCACAACCCCCAACCTGCGCCTGCAGGACTTTGAGCCCCAAAAAGGCTTGAAACAGGTCACTACAGGTGAGCTGCTCGTATTGCAGGGCGCAACACAGCAGCTGCCACCTGTGGCTGGCTCCCAACTCAGTCCCTGTGCCCCCCCGCAGCCCGATCATGGGCATAGTGTGTACCTCCCACCAGCCCGATCGCTGGGCATCAATGTGGCTCCCCTCCTCCGTTCACATCCTGGTGGTCCAGTGGACTGAAATGCCCAATCGTGGGTGGTATGTTTAACCCTCCTCCGTTCACATACCTGGTGTCCAGTGGATCAAATGCCGATCGCTGGGCAGAAAGTAAATGGAACCCTCCTGGTTATCATCCTTCTGCCGATCATGGGCAGTAAGTAAATGAACCCCAAAACATCTCCCTGGTGGCGGTACTTTCCACCTCACCCACCACGATGCCCCATCACCTCGCCTCCCCGCAGCCGGGCAGCATCTCACTCTCGTCAGTTGCCATCCTGCCGATTGACTGCTCAGATTCGGACTGCCTGCCATTGGGTAGCAAGAGCTACCGGGCGAGTAGTTTGTACAGAGTGATAGTCTATATTTGTGAATGAATCATTCACAAATCTGACTGTCATGTATTGTGGGGCTGCACGCCCATTGGCTCTTGCTCTGCACCAATGGGCGTGCAGCCCTACCAGGCAGTCAGTCGCGGCGTGGGGTGGCAGGCGGGTGGATGCTGCCACCCGCCAGCCGCCGGGGAGCAGGATGGTGGGGTCAGGTGGGTGGGTGGGGAACACTAGCCACCAGGGAGATGTTTTGGGGGTTCAATTTACTTACGCCCGCCGATCGGGCCAAGGGTGATGTTCGGTGGGGTTCAATTTACTTACTGCCCGCGATCGGGCACAAGGGTGATGATGCGGGGTCCATTTACTTTATGCCCGCGATCGGGCATTTCCAGTCCACTGACCACCAGGGATGTGAACGGGAGGGGTAGTTTTAAACATACCGCCTACGATCAGGCATTTCCGTCCACTGACCACCAGGAGATGTAATGAGGAGGTGGGGGAGCCACATTGCTGCCTGTGATCGGGCTGCAGGGTGCATCGGTCCCGGCGGCTGCTGCCTGGCAGGGCATGGCGCAAGTCACCAGGGATCGCTGCCCTACATGCTAATAGCATGCAAATGGGGCCATAATCAGATGCAAATGGCCCCCCCGCGCCTTGTATGAATTATGGCCCATTTGCATGCGTCACCTTTGAATATCATGATTTGCGATGGCGCAATGGTACTTGCGCCATCAGCAGTTGAATGTCTCCACTGACAACTTGCGGTGGTGCAAGTTCCACTGCGCCTACGCATAGTGGCTGTGGCTGGGTGATATTCAAAGGAGTTGCTCAATAGTGCAACTCCTTTGAATATTGCCCCAGCCACACCCCTGCGCAACTATTTTGCGCAGCGCAAGGGCTTGCTCCTCAGAATGGCGCAGTTTGAATATCCAGCCCCATGACACCTGTTCTGACAAATAATTTTAACTGGAGCATAAGGGAGGGGAAGATACCTAGTACATGGAAAGAGGCAAAAATAGTACCAGTGTTTAAAGGTGGAAAAACAACAGACCCATCTAATTATTGACCTATAACCCTACTGCCAGTAGTGTCAAAGATTTTGGAAAGATTCACTAAAAATACCACCAACAGCTTAATCTGGTTCAAGGTCAGTTGGCTTTCATCTGTATCCCCCTCCTGCGGGTCATGCCTGAAAATAGGCAGGATTTGTCTAGTGAACTTACCCGGGCAACAAAAACTAAATAAAATAAATAAATAAATAAAGACTGGCGCATGGACAACTCTATAGATATTTGGAGAAGTATTCCTTTTTTTATAGAGATTCAAAATGCTTTATTGAGCTTGGTTGGAAGTAAAACACAAAAAATATGAAGGGTACATGAACTCAAGACCACACATCATATCGCTAACCAACAAAATGGTAGTTTACTCACCTGGTAAAGGTGATTGCGGGGGTATACATCTCTGAGGCGCTCCATCTTTCCTTACACATGGGTTGTGTCCACCTGATAAATTGCTTAATGCACATGTGACTTTGAAGAAGTCCGACCCCCTTTCCTTGTGGCACAGCCCTTCCATCATCAGTTCTGAACGTGCATCATTACAGGTTTCTGCACACAACAGTAGGTCCCTAGAAAATCATCCACTTCACCACTAAAGCAAAGGAAAGAGACTACGTTAATACAAGGAAGATTATAAAATTCAGCTGTATCAGTTAGGTGGCTCGCAGTCTGTACGATGTGTTTGTGTCACTAGATTAAAGTTTAATAGTTACCTAGCTCAGGAAGCATTGAGCACTGTTTACCAACTTGCCAAAAGAAGCCTATAAGGTACCCAAGCTTGGATATAAGTCACTATTAATAAGATTCTTGCTCTCCAATTTACAGCCCCTAATTCCTCTATTCTGCACCGAACACCAAGCAGCGATACTTTTTACAAATGCCTTCAAGCTCTCCTTGGACTCCCTACCAGTGAGTTTAAGATGTTTTCAAAAGAAAAAGGAGACCTGAGCAGGCTTCTGTGACACCCCGCTAGCAGTTCCAGTTTATTTCCTGCACCCATTACTGCAAGTACTGGGTAGAAAACCTCCCATGGCTCCTGCAAGCAGCCATAGGGGTAGTGTCTCAGAGTTACCTCACATTACCCTGCTGCCTTGGTACTGTGTGGGAAGGGATTTCTATATAATATTGTGTTTTTTTCCTTACCTCTCTCAGTTGGGGAAGAAAAGCTTGCTCCTCTGGTGTGCAGCCCTCAGCATTTAACCCTTCCTGGGCAGTATTTGACTTGCCTCTGACAGCCTCCCCTTAGGAAGCTCCCGACTCAACATGGCGTTTTTTCACACCTTCCCCTTCTTTTGTGTATTGGGGGAAGGTGTGCACCATCTCTTCAGTCTCTCTGGTCTCTCCTGACTACTCAGACATTTCCCTGGCACTCTGATGATGCACCACTTGCACGGCTCAACCTTTCATGTGCATGCGCGAGCGGGATGCTCATGCACACGCCCGCTCACTCCCTGCGTCAGGACACAGGCACGTCCTGACAGCACTGCAGATGCGTGAGGCAGGGAAGTGCATTAGACCTTGGATAACAGTAAAAGGAAAATAATAGCTACATTAATTATATCTGGGTATGTAACAATTATATATTAAAAAAATCCATAAACATGTAGGCTTCTCAACCAAGCTATAATTATAACAATTCAACCCCACCTCCCACCCACACCCATCCCAACCACCCCTCCTCCCTTTCTCCAGAAACTGGGGTGTCCCAAGTGGAGCCCATTTAATAGCAATTAAACGCTGCAGAGAGGAAGCTTTCCTCCCCCCCCGGAAAAAGCGATAAATATGTATCTCACTATTATGCAGGTTCAAAACCTGATAATGTCTAACCTTTCCTATGGATGTAAAACAAAAGCCATAAGTAATAATCCATAAATGATAAATAGTAAGTATTGAGTAATGGGTAGTTGATCAACACCCTGCATTCAGAGTCAACAAGGTGAAACGGGGTTCCCATACCTGATTAGATTTCTTGTAAGAGTGTGACATGTTTGCAACAATACATTCGGCTTGCAGCACAAAAAGAATTTCTCGGTACCATTCCACATAAGTAGGAATTGTCTGGTCACACCAATGTCGAAGAAAGACCTTCCTGGTGCAGGCCGTTAATAAAGGAGTGACCACCCAGAATGTGCAAAAGGTTAGAGTGTTTGATATGTACAGCAACTTAGTGTGTTCTTCCTTATCTGTTATTTGAGTTTTTCCTAATTGTTTATTAGTTGCATGAATATGACTTCATGGGGATCTCCATGAATGAAAAGAGTTTTTGAGTTGGCTTTTTTCTCCCAGGATGCCCTCATCTCATGTAACAGGATAGCCATGCCCTGTTTATGTATTGCTTTTGTATAGTTTAGCAACAGCAGAGCTATGTAGCTTTATTCAGGAGCAAATGGCAACAGATCCTTAGCAGATACATGAGAGCAAGTTAACTGGTTTTATAAGACAGTAGAGCCAAATAGCTTTAATTCATTATTTGTGTTTTTGATGTTACAACACCCTACTAGCTAGACCTGATGCACAGAGAAAACAAAAATAGTGAATTAGAGCTATTTAGTAGCTGTTGTCTTACAGAAACCCCAGTTAGCTTGCTCTCATGTATCTGTTAAACTAACTGTTGCCATTTGTGCTCCCTGGATAAGAAGTTACAAGGCTCTGCTATTGCTAAACTAATTTTAAAGCAATACACATGCTAAATCTAAGTGCATGGCTACATCACTGTCACATGAGACAGGGAACATCCTGGGAGAAAGAAAGCCAATAAAACTATTTGTTATGGAGATCCCCAGGGGTCGTAAAACTACCATACAGCTAGCAGGCAATTTAGGAAAAACTCCAAATAGCAGACAGAGGGAAGGACACACTAGGATTTAACATACATATCAAAACACTCTACATAACATATGTTTTTTTTACATTCTGGGTGGACTACTCCTTTAAGACAATATGTGTTTTCTGATTACCAATTAAAGATTTAGAAACATCCCCCAGAACACAAATTTCAGGAGTGAAAACCTGATCAAGCCCCAGTAGGGGATCCAACCAATACCTAATATCTTCCCAAAAATGCCTAACCTTTTTACAGGTCCAGAGAATATGAAACAGTGACCCCCGTTCCTTCTGGCATCTGGTACATACACCCAAGGCCAGCCTACCCATTCTGTGAAGTTTAATTGGGTGCAGAACATGTTGTGTAGTATTTAAAACTGCATAAAACAGTATCTGTCCCATTTGATATATTTGTATACCCCCTACCAGATGCGAGACCAGTCACTGGGGCTTCCTTGAGAGGGAAAGGTGATCCCAGGAGTAAAAGAATCCATGCTCCCTCTCTGCAAGGAGGTCCCACAGCTGTGTATTAAAGAAAGCTATGGCATGAGAGGTAAGGGTAGTCTATAACAAGGGAAGCAGTACATTTCCATATTCTCTAGACCAGACACCAAGACCGAAATATTGTAAAAACATGTGCATGAGTTGCAAATATTTAAAGCACATATGAGTAGACTAGCCTAATTTTTGTTGAGCATCCTCAAAAGTAATATGTTTGTTGGTGGACAGTAATTGATCAACCAACAAGAGCTCCAAAGAAGGCCAGACCGTCCTGGTCAGCCTCTTCCCAGCAACCTTTAAATTCTGGTTTTCAAGGATGGGCTGTGTAATGTCATGACATGGATCTAAGTCTAGCAAATGACTTAACTGGTTGTGAGCACAGAGGGAATAACCAACAGGGATGTCCTTCTAGAGGCTGGGAATCCTCTTAAAGGGAACATATGACAAAGCACAAGTGTTTATGCTAAAATGGTTGCACAGTGAACGTTCAATGTCCAGCCATTGGGGAATGTAGGTAGGATTCAGGCCCCCTGGAGTCAGACAAAACCAGAAGGAAAGTCGAGAACAGTGTATGACCAGGTAGTAAAGATAGATATTAGGAACTTGCAACCCACCAGCTTCTCTAGATCTCATTAATTTTGCCAGGGCTCTCCTAGGAGGTTTCCCCACCAAAGAAACTGAGAAAAGATTATGTTGACCTGGAGGAACCATGTTTCAGGTAGAGCCAGACCAAGCATGAGGTGGGGATACAAAATTTGTGGGAGAACATTCATTTTAAGAATACTCACATGATCCCATGGTGACAATGATAGCAAAGACCAGCGATTGAGATTGTTTTGAATTAGAGAGAACACTTGACCCAGATTGTATCTTCTAAGCTTAGACGGATCAGTAGTAAGGTACAGCCCCAGATATTTCAACTTGCCTTTAACCCAAAGAAGGCCCAGATGTTCCATGTTAGCACAATGCATTACAGTATTCAAGGGCAAAAGTTCAGTTTTTGAGAGATTGAGTTTATAATTAGAAATAGACCAAAAATGAGCTATGATATCCAGGACCTCTGGTATGGAAGTAGAAGGAGACGCAATATGTAAGAGGATGTCATCTGCATAGTCAGACAACTTATATTGTGAGGGACCTAAAGATATATCCTGGACTGGTAGGGAAAGAATAATTTTCCTGATCAGGGGTTCAAGGTATAAGTTAAACAAGAATGGGGATAAGGGACACCCTTGGTGAGTTCCATGCTGCAAGGGAAAAGGGTTGGAGAGAATCCCATTATAAAAGATGAACATTGTGAGATTAGTGTAAAGAACCCTGAGCCATCTGGTAAATTGGTAAATTCAGAATGGAAACCATATCTAGGAAGCAGGTGGAACAAACAATTCCAAATAATTCAAAAGCTTTTTCTGCATCCAGGGAGGCCAGCACAGATGGTATAGGGGAGTCCCTGGATGCAGAGATAAGATGCAAGAGTTTCCAGGTATGGTCTGCAGACAGTCTGCCAGAAACAAATACCACCTGTTCCCTACTAAGGAGACGCTCCCATACAGAATTTAGCCTAGTAGCTAAAATGTTTGCCAGGATTTTTAGATCTATGTTAATTAAGGATATGAATCTGTAGTTAGTAACTAATGAAGGATCCCAAACTGGTTTAGGCAGAACCACTATGGCAGCAGCCGTAAGAGAAGAATCTGAAAGGCCATGCAAAAAAATATACTGAAACAGATCCAGAATATATGGTGCCAGTAAGCTCTTAAATTTCTGGTAAAAATTCAAGGAGAAGCCATCCGGACCGGGGATTTATCCTGGGCTAAGGAGTCGATTTCTGTAGTCACCTCTGCCAGGGTCAAAGGGGTCTTCAGCAGGGCAACCTGAGCATGAGCAAGCACTAGTAGATCCACATCCTGAAATAAGGCCTCTAAAGCAGAGAGATCAAAAGGGTCTGTGGAGCCGCATAGAGGGAGTGGTAGAAGATCTGAAATTGCTATACAATATCTCTAGTGGAAGCAAGAAGACTACCGGAATCTGAGTGGATGGATGGAACAATCCTGTCTGCTAGCAATGCTGACTGTGTAAGCACAGGGTGAGAAGCTTCCCAGCTTTCTCCCACTGATTGAAATACTGTGCTCTGGTCCTCAGGAGAAGTTGTTCAGCTCTCTCTCCAAGGAGGGTATTATATTTTGCTCAAAGAGCCTCAAGACGTTCCCTGTCAGATGTTGAGGAAGAATCCAAAAGCTCTTACTCAGCCACCCAGATTTGTGAGAGAAGGGAGGATGTGATTTGAGAAAGTTACCTTTTTCTTCTGGTTGCTAGTCTTATAATTTCACTGTGGTGGGCACATTTAAAAGAACACCAAAGAATGTCAAGTTTGGGTATCATAGGTGATTTAAGAGTAAAAATTCAGAGATAAAGTGCTGTAATTTCTTAACTAGCTCTGGGTCTTTAGTAATTGGTTATTAAAGCACCATGCAGGGTTCAATCTTAACATTGTTTTACTAGCCCTGAACCTAGTGCAAATTGATCAGGGCTAGTGCAGCTAACCCTCCACTTGTCCGTCTTGACTAGTGCAGGTTTTTCATGGCTGTTAATGAAGTTGAAAAAGTCCCTACTTTAGCGGGCTGTAGTCCTTTTGCTAATCTCCCTCAGTGTTCCAGGTGGCCTGGTGTGATTAGCAGCTCATTAAGAGTTGCATGTATCTGGCAGTTCAAGAGGGGGATCCAACAAAAGACTCAATGTGAGTAATTATCATTCAGTTGTTAGGACAGTCAACTAGTGTGCATACTGTAATCAAGGGTAGAGTGGTTAAGTCACTAGATTCCAGTTTTCTGAACTTGTCTTTAATTTGCTCCACAATATTAAGACCAGTGTGCCTCCTTTCCCAACCTTTTGAGTGTCTGTATCCAACACGGCAGTGGCAGAATGCTATGATGTATACACGGTGTGCCCAACCAGGTGGTCTGTCCACTCTATACTTTCGCTTGACACCACTGCAGAACAGACTCTGAAGTAACCATCTATAGACCCATAGCTGCCATTACTGACTGGTGTAGGGGTTCACAGCTCTTTTTAATGGATCACACCAGTCAATGCCATCCATGCAGTACCACTCTTATATTACCTAGCATGTCATTCCATCCTAAAAACCATTCTTTTCAGCATGTATGGTACAAAGCAAAACCTTAGTAAAATATATAATTTGAAAGGTTAAAATAGGTATTCTTGGTGTGCACAGATCATCCTATACAGAAAGAGAGGTAGTACAGCATCATGCCTGTATACTTCTTCCTCTTTGGCTGGTGAAAGGACACTGTTATGAAAAATCTGTAGTTGTTAGGGCAGAGTATGTTAAATCAATACTTTTGTGCCTGGTAAATATAAACAGATATGTCAAAGTTTCTAACATCCCATGCCCCCTGTGTTTGTTTAACTCTCTTCAAAGAAATCCTAGAACTTCCCCAGGCTCACTTCATAGTATAAGAAAGTTTCCAGAAGTGCAAGTCTGGTTAATCACAGGGTGGGGGATGAGAGTGTCTTTCTCTGCCTGACTCTGTACATTGCCCTGCAGGTCAGGGTGGGACTGTGGTGACGTGCATGATGATATTGGCTGTTGTGTGTGCAGAGCTAGAACTGCTTGATTGAACATGTGCTGTTATGGTATTGTTACACGAGGTCCCTACACCCTAATTGATACCCTCAGGGGTACACCGTAGACAGCTAATGTTTAGGCATAGGCTATACTAATACATAGGGCTTAGGGCATCTACCGTACAAGAGTAGATGTCAGGATATGAATACATATTATTGTAAGTCACTTTGCTTGCTAATGCACACACATTATACCATGTATTTTCTGTCTATTTCTTACTTGTCAGATGCCAAGACACCTGTCCTTGAAGTAATTATAATGTGTAAGGCAACATTGCTATCTTTTGGTGATGGACACCACTTCACCTTGTTATGCAAGACTTTGTATAAGAATGTCTTTGTTCTAAAACTGATGACTTTACAGAATTATATAATGTTATCTTGGACCGTGGAGCCACCTCTAATTTAGCCAATAGGGCTCATCTCTGTAACTAGAAATGTTTCTATCTTTCAGTAACCATAGTAATTATCATAGGTATATAATGTTATGCACAGGCTTTACACCTCGGAGACCCGAGAGATCCCAAGAGACTACAAGAAACCTTGAGGTGTAAGGAACACTTAGCACTGGCTCCCGGTTCGTATTGGTAAGAACTGCTTAGGGCAACTGTGATTCATCCCTTTCTGTAGTAATAAACTTGTGTATTACTTAAATGCAACTTGTTTGTGATTATTTGCATCTCCAATATTGCCAAGAACCTGAAAGTGAGGTTCAGACCTCTTACAGTATCCTCTGGTTTGGTGGGGAGGGGGTTGAAGAAAGAGGAAGCAAGGAGCATATGATAAAAAACAGAGGGGGTACACACTGCATGTGATTGGATTGCAGTCTTTTTTTTGCTGGGGCAGGAAGCAATGTGGAAGCAGGATAAATATGCAATAATCAGAGTATTTCTTGGCTTGCATTTTTCCTGTATAACCGATCAAAATTTACTAGTATTATTGTGGGCTAGTGCAACTATCAGCGGGCTAGTGCAATTTTTAATCAACTTGTCCAGCTGGCTAGTGCAAAAAAAAATTTAAGGTTGACCCCTGGGACCATGTCTTGTCCCATACCTGAGATAGGACATGATTAACTTGTAAGAGAGCTGGGTGATGGTCAGACAGAACCTTAGCACTATAATGGCTCAAAAGAATACCTGGTAATGCTTCAGTGCTCAGTAAAAAGAAATCGATATGGGAATAGGAATTATGTGGGCAAGAGCAGAAGGAGTACTCCTTCAAGTCTGGATGAAGGATTCTGCAAGGGTCTATCAACCCTAATGAGTCCAAGAGGTTTCGTAGTGCAAACTGAGTTGGCATAAGGGGTTGACAACATCTTGAGGCCCTATCCAAATCATTGTCCAACACCACATTCCAGTCCCCCACAAGTATCACAGGAAGAGAGGTCCACTGGGACAGAATAGGGAGGACGTGGGAAAAAAAGGAGGGGTCCTCCACATTAGGTTCATAAACTGATCCCAGAATCATCTCCAGATGTCCCAGTACTGCCGTCATAAAGGTTTATCTGCCCTGAGGGTCACCAACCTCCTGAAGGAGACAGAAAGAGACGGATCTGTATGCCAAGATGGCCACACCTTGCTTACGAGAGTCTAATCCAGAATCAAACACCTGACCAACCCAGGAACGTCGTAAAGACATTACCTGAGCTGGGGGAAGGTGGATTTCTTGTAAAAAAGCTATGTCAACCTGCAGCTTATGAAGATGCAGTAAGATTTTGGTCCGTTTTGTCTGTAATTGGGCACCTTTAACATTCCATGAGCAGTATCTGAAGTTATGTGCCATAACACAATAGGAAATACAGCGGTTTTCAGAGGGAAATGTATCACCCATGGAATGAGCCCTACACTACATATCACATACCAACCAGATTCTGGAGAATTACCCCACCCCCCACCTCCCACCCTGTTCACAACAATCTTGTAAAGTATAAGCAGTACACAATGAAGCATATTGACCTGTTAAATTCCAAACATTCTGCACCACCTCCCCACCTGACCCCTCCCTCCCCCAAACCCCTATTCAGCATATAGGGCTGTGTGAACTGGAAAATCCATATCATATCACAATAATTTTCACCCTCCCTCCTTAGCCCTCCAAACAGTAAAGTCAGAAATGTAATACAGTAAAAAAAAACATCCACCACTCCATCTCCCCCCAACACCCCAGAACTGGTGCATTATACTCCTAGCCAACATAGCTCCACACATCATTCCTCCAGCTCTCCCCCACCCCACGCTTTAACCTACAACAAAGTATGTATCTTATTATGAGAAAAAGCAGTATGCATAACATCCAAGATAACCCAGTTTTTCGTACTACTTCGGAACATTAAACTGTGCCTAACTAAAGTAGGAACAGAGGCCCATCTACAGCTTGGAAACTTTACCCAGAACCCCCCCCCCCCAAAAAAAAAAAAATAAAACTCACCATAAAAGCTGGAGCTCTCACCCTCTATACGCAGTATTTGTAATACAGTACTTCCCAAAACAAAAGACTACTTTTAAGTTTAATGAAGTATCACAGTCCTTGTAGCATGATAGATTTTCTCAAAGACCTGTGACTGCAACATAAACATTAAAGAAGTAGGCATTGTTCATCCCGGGTCCAGAGCACAGGTAGAATCCTCCCTCTGGAAAAAAAGAACAGAGAGGAGGAGCCACCTGCACAAATGTCCTAGACATAATGCACCCTTATGATTCCCAATGCCATCTTCAGTCCAGTCTCCAATGCAGTGCTCTATCAGACCCGTAGACAACAGTATAAGTCCTGAAGAGTAGTGCCCCAGATGTTGACAGTACAGTCCCAAGAAGGTTGAGCTGGGCCGAGGATACTGAAGGACTGTGTGGGCTTCTACATGCACCGAGGAGGTGATCAATGAGATGGAAAGTCATGGAGCACATCACTGGTGGTAGTGACAACAGCTAGAATAGGTGAAAAGATGGCCGTAGCATCGGGAACAACAGGGAGCTTCTGAGTAGAAAGGCGCCACTTACAGACCAGAAGAAAACATTGAAAAGGTGCCAGAGCCGAAGACGCCCCATCTGCAGGAATCCTCATATTAAGGAGGAGACAAAGTCATACATGGTTAGGTAGTGCTGAAAGTAAAATTACATACTACAGGGGAGGCCAGTGATCAAGAGTAGCATAGAGAAACTAGAACAACCGACAGGTGTTTAATGATCCAGGCAATGCGACATGGCACGGATAGTCTCTTAATTTCCAGATCTCACCTTTCTTTGAAAAGGTCTGGCAACATTTTCTTAAAAGACAGCATCCGAATCCACTGCATCATAAGAATGCCAAGTACCTTGGAGTGATACTTGCAAGCATGCAGAGTATAGCATTCTGAATTTTATTCCCGCTGTGATAAGCTTAGCCACCACGGGGTGGAATGCCATGTGCTTCTGACGAGTTCCTGCTGGGAGGTCCTGTGTAATTTGTAACCTTGTGCCTTCCCATAAGATGTCATTAAGGTCCCAAATCTTCTGCAGTATGTGCTGTTTGTCTAGAAAATTCAACAGCTTAAGCATGAAAAGACAGGTGAGGGGGAGAGCTGACAGGAGGTTTCTGGTGAGGGGAGCAATGAGCCCGCTCCACTATATAAGTTGGGCTATTTGGAGAGGGGCCTGCAGCTCACTCAAGAAACTTCTGACAAAAAGAATTGGGATGGCTCCCTCTTCACCTTCAGGAAGCCCAAAAACCACTAAATTGTTACCACAGGTTCTCCCTTCAGGCTCTTCAAGCTTAATTTCAAAACTGCGAAGTTTATGCCTCAGTTGGGTTATTTCAGATCAGAGCTGTCCTTCCCTTTTTCTAACGAGAAAGTTCTAACTTCCAAATTCCCTACTCTTTTATTAATATCTCCTATATCTGAAAGGAGTGATTTGAGTTCCTCCGTCAGCTTTCAGGGCATCTGAAAGGGTGCAAATTCTTGTAAAAATCTCTTCTCCGAGAGTGGGTCAGGCACCGTGATTGGAGTTGCTCCCTTGCTGGATCCTGATCCATGGGCCTTCAGCCTCTTAGCGTTCTTATCTGGTGTCTGTGGTGGTGTATCATGGGGGCCAGCTGGCTTCATTTCAGCTTCAGGCATACTGGCTGAAAATGACTGGAACTGCAGCAACTCACTCTAGAGGTGTTCCAAAACAAAATTTCTTTACAATTAGTGAGGTAAGGCAGCTATGTAGTAGTAAAGTAATGAAATAATAGCAGGGTAGGACGGAGAGCTGATGGAGCAGCTACTCACTCAAGAGCATCATGTAACTCCTCTGGAGAAGTATTCCTTGTTGTCCATGCACCAGTCAGGGTTTAGAAAAGACCACTCCATGAACACTGCACTCACCGACCTAATAACATAGAAACATAGAAGTTGACGGCAGATAAGGACCGCAAGGCCCATCCAGTCTGCCCATTTATTTTTCTACCTTATAAATGTGCCATCAGCCTTTGCTCTGTCAGTGGCCTATCTATTCATACTCATCTGTATTGCTGCCTTATGCCTATCCGATGCCTGTTTGAAACTCTGCACTGTATTCATAGCCACCACTTCCTGAGGTAGGCCGTTCCATGCATCCACCACCCTTTCTGTGAAAAAGATGTAGTGGCATCTTCCCTAGATAAAGGGGAATTGGTGAGTGCAGTGTTCGCGGACTTGTCTAAAGCTTTTCATACTGTTAACCATCAGATCTTGATAAATAGATTATTACAGATAGGAATATCAGAAGAGGCTTGCACTTGGTTTTGATCATACCTGACGGGGAGAAAACAACAGACTGTTGTGGGGAAGGAATTTTCAACACAAGTAGGGGTTTTGAGAGGCATTCCACAGGTCTCCATATTGGGTCCTTGTTATTTTTAATATACACAAATAGGTGACAAGCGTAGTGAAGGAGTCTGAAATCAGAGCCTATGTGGATGATACGATCCTACTGCCTAAAGGGTGTGGTTGAACCCAGGTGCAGCTAGACTTACAAAGAGACTTTACAGCAGGTCAGAATTAGTTTGAAAAATCTAATTTAATTCTTAATAGTAAAAAATCTAAATCAATGATGTTTGCAAGTGGCATAAAGACAAAACAAGTTTTCCTGGCGCCAGAAATAAAAACTATAACTGGAGAGTCTTTAAGTCAGGTTTTGGAATACAAATATTTGGGTCTTTGGGTGGATAGTAGGCTAAGGTTTGATTATCATATAAATGAAATAGTGAATAAAGTTAGTTGTAGGTTGGGAGCCCTGAGATGGACAAGACATTGTTCAGATGCAAAAATTAGAAGGTTAGTAGTGAATCAGATGCTGGTACTGATCATAGACTGTGGCATACATATCTATGGATTTGCTAATGCCACCGAATTAAAGAAAGTGGAAGTTGTATATAATCAGCTGGCAAGGTTTGTATTAAAAACCAACAGATGGTCACACCGTAAACTTTATGAGGACCTTAATTGACTCACACTAAGAAATAAACAAAAGATGATTTGGGAAAATCAAGCTAAGAAGACAATAAAAACCATGAAACCTTCCTACCTACATGAAAATTTGGAAAATAATAAATATTGACATAACTTAAAGAAAATTATACAATGGTAAGAAAGAATGCTGGTCTCTGATTGATCAGTTTGGCACTGTATAACACCATGGATCTAGTGCCAGCATGCCTAGTGACTGCATAAAATGTTAAAGAAAAATCAGTCCACAGCTGCTCCTGTGATTGCCTTCATCACTGCCCAAATCCCACTCCGAACTGATGTGAAAGCTGCGATGTGCTTGTTCCTCACAGTACACAGCTCCTCGTAAGAACAGCTCAACTTCACATCATTGCAAATTTCTCCCTCCCGAAACACAGAGGCAAGTCAAAATTAAACCCATATCCCTCACACATTCCCCGAAATCCTGAACATTTTTCATTAAAAAAAGCAAATGTCCCCAGGAAGAAGTCAGTGTGATCCTCCCTGCCCGCCCCAACACAGCACGCCTGTTCAAAAGCAGATTGTGGACCAGTAACTTACCACACTGTGTTTTCTCTGTCCCATTTTCTTTACCCAGTTATTTTAACAGAGGTCAACTGTACCGGGTAAAGGAGAGCCAGAGAACTTGAAATGTCTGTGCGCATTCAGAGCTGTGGGATGGGAGCGAGAGCAACTGACCAGACATCTTCAATGTTCCTAGCACATCTCTCCTCACTGTTCCAATCATGCTTTTCTTACAAACTTTTTTTTTTATCCATTTCTTTCCTGGTACAAACACATGTCAAGTGTACCAGGAGAACTGGAAGCAGACCCTGAAAACCAGAACTTGAAAGATGGGAGGGGGGGCAGGACAGCATCACTGATGCTTGCCAGCTTGCTCGTGAACAACTTCACCCAGTCTCAAAGCAGGCAGCGGGACTGGATAAATTAAACTTGAGAGACAGGAAAGATTTCTATGTGTGAGGTGGGGGTGGGGGGCATAGAAGTAGCCCAGTGTGGTAAAAAAAAAAGCAGCTGAACCATCTGCAGGGCAATAACACAGCAGGACTATTTTTCTTCTGCATATACAGTATTTACTCAGTTAAAAAATGACTTAAAAATGTTTTAAAACATATTTGACTCAGTTGTTTTGCATTGTATTTCAAGAGAACCATAGTATAATAGGAATAATGTACTCCAGGATGTGTGTTGTGCTGGGATAACACCATGCCTGGGGTGCTGGATGCACTAGGCCTACAGCATCATGCCCAGCCACCCCAGGTGTGGTGTTATCCCAGCATGACACACACCCTATTGTGCATTATTCCTTTAGTAAACTACTGAGAAACTTCCAAATAAAGGTTCCCAAAACTAGATACAGAGAAATTACCTTCTCATTTTTTGCAATAAAAACTTGGAATGAATTAAAGATTCAAACAAAAAAATATAAATTAAAGTACAGAGAAATTCAGCACACCTTTAAAACAAGAGTTATTCACAAGATGTGTATGTTTTGATTAGACTATTCATTTTTGCAACATAAGTCAAATAGAATGTATGTTGGATATTATTACTTGTAATATTATATACCTTGATGTTGTTGTATATGTATTGTGAAATAGACTTGTTTAAATATATTGTGAAACAGACCTGCTTAAATTTAACCATGGATATTTTAGATAACATAACAATAACTCAGGCGCACCTTGTAAATAGGATTCTGTCCTAATGGTGTATGCGTCAACTGTTCCTGTTGAAAAATAAAGATTTTTACTACTTCCATAATAGGCCAGGAAGACACAGGGTGGAGGCCAGCATTTCTATGCAAGCAGACTGTGCTGAATTCTAGGTAAGAATTGTACCTCAGCCCCATGGGTGACAAACAAGCCTATGGAACTCTCCATGCTGTGGGAGCATGAGTGGAGTCAGAGCTATCATTCCTGTGAATTGGAAGCAGAGCTCCTAGCCTGAGGGAAGTTGTTGAATCTGGGCCTGGAAGTGACTGGGTAATAGACTTTGAAGTCACAGAGAAATAGGCCTGGAAGTCACTGGGGGGAGGCCAGTATATCTACCCAGGCAGACTGCACTGCATCCTGGGTAAGAATTGTTCCTCAGTGCCCAGGCTGACAACCAGACCTACGGAAGTCTACATGCTGTGGGAGTATCAGTGAAGTCAGAGCTATCATCACTGTGAGATTGGGGCTTCCATAGAATTTGTTGTGAGCCAGGGGAGTGAGGTACAATTCTTACCAGGGATTCAGAGCAGTCAGTCTGGATAGAGACCATAGCTTCCCCACTTAGGCTTCATAAAAACATAGAAACATAGAAGTTGATGGCAGATAAGGACTGCAAGGCCCATTCAGTCTGCCCAGAACTTCCAGGACTAATACCTTTTGACTTACAGGCCTATTACCTTGTGTTTTCCATGCCTGCCTGCAACTACTTCCCTCAGGACTAGGAGCTCCATACTCAGAGGGAAGATAGCACTGACTCCACTGATGCTCACAGAGTGTGGAGACTTCCATAGGCTTAGTTGTGTCCCAGGGGGCTGATGAGGTACATTTTTTACCCAGGATTCAGAGCAATCAGCCTGTGTAGAGGTGCTGGCCTCCCCCTATGACTTCCAGGCCTGCCTTGTGACTTCCAGGCCTATTACCATGTGATTTCCAAGCCCAGCTTCAACCACCTCCCTCAGGGCTAGGAATCATAAACTCACAGGGATTATAGCTCTGTCTCCACTGATACTCCCACAGCGTGGAGACTTCCATAGGCTTAGTTACCAGCAAGGGGGCTGAGGTATTATTCTTACCCAAGATTCAGTGCAGTCAGCCTGGATAGAGATACTGGCCCACCCGTGACTTCCAGGCCTATTACCCTGTGACTTCCTGGCCTATTACCTAGTGACTTCCAGTCCCAGCTTTAACCACTTCACTCATACCAGGAGTTCCCAGCTCACAGGGATGACAGCTCTGACTCACTGATGTTCCCATGGCATGGTGAGTTCCATAGGCTTGTTTGTCAGCCAGGGAACTGAGGTACAATTCTTACCCTGAATTTAATGCAGTCCGCCTGGTTAGAGATGCTGGCTTTCCCCCTGTGACTTATCACCCTATTACTCTGTGACATCCAGGCCTACTACTCTGTGACTTCCAGACCCAGCTTCAACCACCTCCGTCGGGGTTAGTAGCTCCCATCTCACAGGAATGATAGCTCTGACATCACAGATACTTCCACAGCACGTAGACTTCCATAGGCTTGGTGTTCACCCAGTGGGCTGAGGAACAATTCTAATCCAGGATTTTGTTTCAGTCAGCCGGAGTAGATATACTGGCCTCTCTCCTGTGACTTCCAGGCCTATTACCCTGTGACTTCCTGGCCTATTATCCTGTGACTTCCAGGCCCTGATTCAATGACATCCCTTAGGCTAGGAGCTCCCAACTCACAGGGAGAATAACTGACCACAGGAGCTCCCACAGCCTGGAGAGAAGGATTAGTTAATTCTACTTCCTTGGAGAGAGTTTGAGTGGAGAGGATTTTTGTAAGATTTGCAATTTTTTTTTAATGTAGATTAAAGGTTTCTGTGGCTGTGTTTTTGGAATTTAGCTTAAAGGTTTCTGTGGCTGTGTTTTTTGAATTTAGCTTAATGGTTTCTGTGGCTGGAGGGATTGAACAGGACATGCCCAGACTTGCCCACCCACAAAGCCTTTAAATTCTGACAGAGCCATCAAACTGCAGGAAAGAATGATTAGGTAATTCTACTTGCTGTTCAGAGAGTTAGTGTGGAGAGGATTTTTGTAAGTATTGCTATTTTTTTTTTTTTTTTTTAATTTAGCTTAAAGGTTTCTGTGGATGTGTTTTGGAATTAAACTTAAAGGTTTCTGTGGCTGTGTCTTTTGAATTTAGCTTAAAGGTTTCTGTGGCTCTGTTTTTTGAATTAAGCTCAAAAAGGGCACATTGGCCCCACTTAAAGCTGGGGGGAGGGGCCTAAAGAAGACCTGGGGCAAACGTCTAATTTCTGGACTGTATGTGTTTGTGAGACTTGGGAATGCTATTAGTGAGCTTGTAATTGTGTTCGTAAACAACTGCAGTCAGTATAGAGAGACTGTATTTTACTGTCTTGTATAGGTAATGTGAACCATGGGTAGGATTGTGGGGTGCAGTGGTTGTGGGGCAGCAGTGTGGATGAACATACTTTGGAGGCTGGGGGGTGCCCAATATGTCACAGGCTAAGGATGGCTCAAGGAAGAGGTTCAGTGGCTTGACAGGGAGCTGGGGCGGTTGAGGGGAGGGGAAGGGGAGGGTTGCATTGGTAGAAGGGCTGATATCTGAGAGTATCAGGGGGCACAACAGAGAAGGAACAGTGGGTCAAGGGAGGGGTCAGGGGGAGGGGGGAACTAGACAGGAAGCCAGCTGATGAAGGGTGGACTCTAGTAGGGCCTAGCAAAAGAGGAGCAGCAGTAGGCAGGATATAGGAGAAAACATATAATAATGCAAAGAGGATAGGGAACATGTTTGCTGTACTAGCGACACATGGGGAAGAGGAAGATGCAGGAGGAGACTGCACAAGGGATAGTACTCACGAAGTGGAGGGAGTGAGGGGCATTACTAGTGAAGAGATTGAGCATGGTGTAGCAAGAGGAAGGATAATACTTGGAGAGGTGAGGAGGGAGAGGGAGAGGGAGAGTGGCAGTCAAACAGGAGGAGGGGTCTCAATTGAGAGGGGCAGGGGTGAAGACACTGGGGCAAATGGTAAAAGCACCATCTTGAGTGGCCCCGGGAATGAGGACCTGGGTGGGGGGATGGCAACAGGCAAAAGGAAAGAGGAGGGGGGGTTGTACTGATGTTGGGAGACTCCATACTCAAGGGGATCAGATGGGGCAGCAAGGGGGAGAGGCACAGTTTGATATGGATGGAGTCAATACCGAGATTAAAGGCAGACAAGGCAGGACAGGCAATCCTAAGGTGCACAAGGTGGGGTAGGAGGAAACCACACATTGTGGTACATGTGGGGAGAAATAACCTAGTGGGGGAAATGGTGGAGGTAGCAAGGGGGAGGTTTGAGGAAGTGAGAAGGTTGAGCGAGGAGACTGGGGAGTCTGTGACCTTCTCAGAGGTGCTCCCAGTACTCTGCACAAGCACAGTGAGAAAGGAGAGGAGGGGAGTTGAACGTATGGTTGGTAGAATGGTGTCAAACTAAGACGTATGGGGTTGTGGGCAGCTGGGGCTACCTGGGATAATAGCAATCTCTTTGAAAGGGATAGGCTGCACCTGAGCGGGGAAGGGAAGGAGGTATTAAAGCAAAGACTGGGAGGGGAGGCACGTGATGGCTGCCTGAACTGATGCACTCTCCACAGCTCCCAAGACAACACCCAAATTAAACCCTTTTTCTTTATCAAACGGTAATTTTGGGCAGCAATCCTGGCACACTACTTGCCACTGAACAAGGCTAAAGCAACGCTTCACACAAAATTCGACAAGATGGAATAAGAAATATGGGATGCCTTACCTTCCCACACCCAGCCACTGATGCCGACCAGAGACAAGCCTGCAAAGTGATCTAAAGTGCTTCCACCGGAGTTCCTTACCAAATCGATCGCCCAGGCTGTGTTAACGGAGAAATTCCTGGAGAGCTTATCGCTGCTAAAAACCACACTGGACTCCCTTGCCAAAGACATACAGAATATTATCTCCTCTCTGGCATCCCTAACTCAGCACACAGGCGACAATGAAGTGCACATTTTCTCGCTTGATGAATGGAGGGCCAGGGCAGAACCTAAGATAACACAATTGCAGCACAGAATTAAATCAATGGAGGGGAAGCTGGAAGACCTCAAAGGGAGGTCACAGAGGAATAATCTGGTTATTTTAGGTCTGCCTGAGGGCGAAGAAAGGCCCTCTCTGATTGTATTTGTCCAGAAATTTTGCACCAAAATCACAAGCCCCTCTCCCAATGGGCCTGCCTATGTAGTCCAGCGTACCCACGGAGCTCTCCACCCCAACTCCCCCCTCAGGCACTCCCCCAAGGCCTCTGCTCTTTCATTTACTGAACTTTCTGGATAAACAGCATATTTTGGGGAAAGTTCATGAGGGCCTCAAACAACTGGTACAACAACCCACAAGAGACAGGGCTATCCTAGATCTAGTACTGACTAACAGGGAAGGGATCACAGATCTACAGGTAGAAGGTCACCTGGGGGCCAGTGACCATCACATGGTATGGTTCAATTTGGCCACTACATCTAAATCATCCCATTCCAAGGCAAAAATATTGGACTTCAGAGGAGCTGACTTTGCTAAGATGGCCAACAGAGTTAAGCTAGCCCTGGCAAAAGGAAACTCAGGGGAAGGGGTACTGGCAAAGTGGGCAAGCATTAAGGATGCAATACTTGAAGCAACATCCCACTGTGTTAGAAAAGGAAGTGCAAAAGAAGAAGGAAACCACTTTGGTTCTCAAATATAGTAGCAGAAAAGGTCAGAGCCAAAAGGCTGGCCTTCAGGAAATATAAGGGAACACAGCAGGATGAAGATAGGGAGGCATACCAAACTGCCCTAAGGGGAGCAGAGAAGGCAGTAAGGCAGGCCACCGTCACCTCGCTCAAACGTGTTTCTACCTCCCTGAATAATGCCTGTCGACTTGCCACTGGAGCACACCATTTAACCTACACCTGCGACCTCTACTCCCAAGCTGGATGGCTGCAACTAAACAACTGAATAAAGTATCAAACCTGCATCGCAGCAAAGAAAATAATGATGGGCATTGCTCCTCCAGGGGTCAGCTCCCTCCTCAAACCCACAGTGAACAACTCTAACACCAGGAGTTCGAAACCCCTAATCCTGCAAATCCCTTACTGTCGCACAACCCAAGGCCAAAGGTCCTTTGCCTTTAGGGCCCCTAGCTGGCTAAACAGTCTCACAACTGACATCTCTAACTCTCTTATACTGGGCACTTTCAAGAATAAGCTCCGCCTGTCATTAGCAGGCTCAAGTACCTGTGAATGCCCTGTTTAATGCACCTCTGTCCGAGCCTCTACTGTCTGCAGTGGACAACTTACATAGCACTTCATTCCTACCTTGCCCAACTTTTGCTCTTACCCCTGCTCTGTCATGACAAAAGCCCTTTGGCTGCCTTTCTTTGTCCCCTCCCCTTTCCTAGCACCTCCTCACACTAACTTTTTCATTCCTTGTTTGTTATCTACATCTTCCCATTGTGTCACCTACATCTTCCCATTTGTGCTTCCTGTAAAGTCCTTGTAATATCATGTTATGATGACTATGTTACCATTTGTTTTATCATGTATGTAACCTGTAAGACCTGTATGCCTGTACCTACTGATGTGGAACCTTTGTAAAAGAGCTTCGGCTCAAAGGTATTTGTAATCCTAGATTCAAATAAACAGATAAATTAAAAAAAGTCCCAAAATGAGGAAACACTAGCACAAACAGTAAAAGAAGGTGACAAGACTTTCTATAGATACATTAGTGAAAGGAGAAAGTCCAGAGGGGGTATTGCTAAGCTCAAAGGAGAAAAGGGGGCAAGTGAGGAGGAGGAGGACCCAGTAAAAGCATCTATCCTAAATAGATACTTTGCTCAGTATTTATTGAAGAGAAGGTAGGGCAGGCCCACAGCCCAGCACCATGGACACAGGGGGAGGGAGGTGAGCACTACTCCCTTCACAAAGAAAGGGTCCCTACAAGAGCCCTGCCAAGCTCAGGGTGGACAAGGCAGTGGACCTGATGGCATACATCCCAGGGTGCTTAAGGAGCTAAGGGTGGAACTAGCAGAGCCATTAGCAGAACTGTTTAGTGAGTCTCTGAGCACAGGAGAGGTCCCAGAAGACTGGAGAAGGGCTCATGTGATCCCATTCCACAAGAGTGATAGCAGGGAGGAGGCAGAGAACTACAGACCGGTCAGTCTTACCTCAGTAGTGGGCAAGATTATGGAGGCACTCCTTAAGGAAAGGATAGTGCAGCACCTGGAATCCATAGGGGCACAGGATCCAAGACAGCATGGGTTTACAAAAGGAAGGTCCTGTCAAACTAATCTCAGATTTCTTTGACTGGGTAACAAGGGTGGTGGACCAAGGGGGAGCAGTTGATGTCTCCTACCTTGACTTCAGCAAAGCTTTCGACACTGTTCCACATAGAAGATTGATAAATAAGCTGGGTAGGCTTGGGGTGGGTCAGAAGTTGGTCAACTGGGTGGCAGACTGTTTGTCAGGCAGAAAACAGAGAGTGGTGGTAAATGGTATACAGTCAGAAGAGATGCAAGTCACAAGTGGGGTACCTCAGGAATCAGTCCTAGAGCCAGTCCTCTTCAAAATCTTCATTAGTGACATTGCAGATGGACTAGATGGTAAGGCTTGTCTGTTTGCAGATGACACCAAGATCTGCAACAGAGTAGATGATCCAGATGGGGTGGGCAGAATGAGAAGAGATCTGGATAAACTAGCAAAATGGTCAGAAGAGTGGCAACTGGGATTTAATGCAAAGAAGTGCAAGATCATGCACATAGGGAAGAGAAACCCTGAATCCACCTATAGGCTGGGAGGGGAGTTGCTGGCAGTCACAAAGGAAGAAAGAGACTTGGGCATCATCATCATTACAGATGACCTGAAATCATCCAAGCAGACCTCTAAAGCAGTAGGTAAGGCTAGGGGGATGTTAGGGTGTATTAGTAGCGGTATCACAAGTCGTAAGAGGGAGGTAATAATCCCTCTTTATAAGACACTGGTTAGGCCCCATCTGGAGTACTGTGTGCAGTACTGGAGGCCACACCTTCACAAGGACATTAACCAAATTGAGGCAGTCCAGAGAAGGGCAACCAAAATGGTGCAGGGACTGCATCAGAAGACAAATGAGGACAGATTAACGGAGCTCAATATGTATACACTTGAGCAAAGGAGGGAGAGAGGTGATATGATCGAAACATTCAAACACCTTAAGGGTATTAACAAGGTGAAAGAGTCTAACATGTTTAAATATAAGAAAAATAGCAGGACAAGAGGACACAGCATGAGACTAGAAGGAGGCCGATTAAGGGGGAATGTGAGGAAATTCTTTTTCACAGAAAGAGTGGTGGATGCATGGCACGACCTACCTCAGGAAGTGGTGGCTATGAATACAGTGCAGGGCTTCAAACAGGCATGGGATAGGCATAAGGGAGCAATACAGATGAGTATGAGCAGATAGGCCACTGACAGAGCAAGGCCGATGGCACGTTTATAAGGTAGAAAAAGAAATGAGCAGAATGGATGGGCCTTGTAGTCCTTATCTGCTGTCAACTTCTATGTTTCTATGTTTAATGCATTACAATGGGAAGGTAAGAATGTTCGAGTGGCCCAGGATTTGCCGAAAATGGTAAGGCAGAAAAGAACTGAGCTGCACCCAATTGTGACTAAACTTATAGTGTCTGGTATTCAATTTCACATGAGATATCCAGCTATGCTTCAGGTGCTTCATAAAGATACGTGGCATAACATTGAATCTGCTGAGCATGCTTCATCTGCCCTGAAAACTCACTATCCTGACCTGTTTAAATAACTGGCAGGCTGCTCACCGGTCACTGGCAGTTATTCTGGCATTATCCAAGGTACTGTGTGGTTTGTTTGATTCATCACTCTGCACCTAATGATTCATCTTAATCTTGCATCTGGACCAGTCAGCTGCTGGAGCACTTTTCCTGAAGTGGAAGTTCTGTGAATTAGATGTTCAGACTTTCTGAGTTGTGTGCTGACCCACTAGTTTTGTTTCTATATTTATTTTATTTTATTTTATTGAAAATGTTTCACCAGGAAAGGCACACTGAGCAAAAAGATGCTCGTCTCATGGTGCGACCTGGGGGAGGGGTTACAATGGAGGCAGGTATACAAACAAAAGTTGAATTTAGAGATAGAGCAATACAGATAATGTACATCGTTGGAAGGGATTACATTAGCACTTTTTCCAATAGGAGAACAGTACAGAACATGAACATCAAGAACAGGGTATACATATCATGGGAACTCATCGAGGGTAATACATGATTACTTAAGTGTCAATAAGAGGACTTGAGTGCCAGTAACCGGACTTAAGCTGAAGCGAGATGCACCAAGTTGGCAATAGGAGTTGGAGGAGAATAAGGGGGTGGTTTAGGTGAGGTGGGGGAAGGAGAGGGAGCAGTAGCAGTGAGTAAGGCTGAAGAGCATGGGTTGTTTAGGAATTAGGGGAGGGAAGGGAGAGATTAGGAAGGAATATGAGAGGGGGATTGAGAGTGTAAGTACGAGGGCAGTGGATAAGCCAGACAATTAGGTGAAGACTGAGCCACTGGTCAAGCGCTAAGGGGGGATGGGGGAAGGGAAGCTATCGGGGGGGTCAAGGGCAGTTGCAGTTTGGTGCAAAGAAGTTAGTGAGGGCAGAGGATAGGGAGTGTTTGGATGATGAATGGCAGATCTGCACAGGCAGGCTGTTCCAGAGTTTAGGGAAGAGGTAAGAGAAGGCTGATTGGCCAGTGGTGGTCCTACGGTGAGGGATGACTAATAGCCTGGCATCAGAAGACCTGAGGGTAAGGGTGGGGGTAGAAGGGGAAGATAGGGAGGATGCAGGTAAGGAGGAGGAGCCGAGCCAGAGGTTGGAAGCGAAATTAGCACTATGAATTAGGCGCTGGTTGCACAGGGATGGCAGGGCCAGTGAGCGGTAGAGCTCGCAGTGATGTGAGCGGGCGGGGGGCATCGAGGGCAAAGCGGCAGAAAGCATTAAAGAGGGGTCAAGTCTGGTTAGGGTGGTCTTGGCAGTGGAGCTGTAAATGACATCGCAGTAGTCGAAGGAGGGTAGGATCATTTTCTGGACTGGTTCACGTCTGACAGGTAGCGGAAGGCTAGTGCAGTTTCGATAGAGGGCACCAAGTTTTGAGCGCAATTTTGAAATGATGGCATCCACATGTGTGGAAAAGGAGAGGTGGCGATCAAGCCAAAACCCTAGATACCTGAAGGTGGGCACTTCATCAAGGATGGTGTTATTTAGGGTATGGAAGATCGGGGGGAGGTGAGTTTGGATAGACGTTGTCTAGTGCCGAAAGACATAGAGACAGTTTTCTTGGTGTTTAAGGAGAGCTGGTAGGTACTGAACCAGCATTGGATTTTGTTGAAATTGGTTTGAAGTTTGGAGGAGACTTCTTCGTGGGTCTGGCCGGAGGTAAAGAGGACTGTGTCGTCTGCGTACATGTGGATTGCAGTAGTAGAGCAAGAGTTAGGCAGATCATTTAGTAGGATGGAGAAGAGGATGGGGCCAAGAACTGAGCCTTGGGGAATGCCGGTGGTGATAGGGAGGGGGAGGTGTGGTCGACTATTTTAGTGGATTGGGTTCTATTTAGAAGGTAGGCACTGAACCAGTTTGTGGCAGACACTGCTAACCCAGCCCCAGATAGGCAGGATAGTAGGAGAGGATGGGATACTGTGTCAAAGGCTTTTGCTAGGTCAATGAAGATAGCGGCAGTGATTAGACCTTTATCCATACCAGTGAGGATGGAGTCCATGAGTCTTAGTAGGGAGGAGGTGGTAGAGTGGTGTTTTTGGAAACCGGACTGAAATGCGGTGAAGAAGTTAGTTTCAGAGAGAAAATGGGAGAGTTGGGATAGCACTAGGTGTTCCTGGATTTTGGGGAGGAGGGAGATGGGATGGTAGTTAGTTGTGGAGGTAGGATCACCACCTTTTTGGAGGGGAATGACAGTGGCATGCTTCCATTCAGAGGGGAGTGACTCGGTGGTGAAAGAGAGATTTAGTAGGGCCGCTAGGGGAGTAGCAATGGCAGGTGCAGACAGGAAGAGGAGTTTGTTGTCAAGACCATCAGGGGATTTGCCTTTGGAGGGGTTCAGGGAGTAAAGGGCAACTAGGGTTTCGGTTGGGGAGATGTGTCTGAAAGAAAAGGGGCTTCTATCATATGGAAGGTGGATAGATGTCTGGGGAGCGGGCGTGGTTGCAGGAGGAAGGGAATCAAGGAGGGCCTGGGCACAGGTAGTAAAATAGCTGTAACTATTTAAACATTCTTACTATAAAACTTTCTAAACAGTAAATTGGTTAAGTATAGACTGTGTGCTTTCCCTTTCTGAACCAACCTTAATACAACCCCTTGTATCCTTGCACAAGAGAAGAAAAATCGCAAGGCTTAGCTAAAACATACGAGGGGATTGTGTCTGAAATCCATCCCCCTCACCGAATGCATCAGAACCAGAAGCCAAGCCATGCTTAAATCAGGAATTGAGAAAAGCTGAAATAAATGAGCATTTGCTCACATTTGTTCTGGTGCACCCCTTCTACTTTTGCCATTGTTTGTTCCAATTATTGGCTTGTGGCCCTAAGCCTTCTAGGCAGGTTTGTTAGCATAATCCTAAAGTTTCATTTGGGGCCATGACTGTCTCATTGGACTTGCTGAATAACTTGCTCAAGGGGGGTTCCCTGCTGCAAACTTTGTTTCACTGCGAGTCAATGATCATTTATTTCAGCTTTTCTCAATTCCTGATTTAAGCATGGCTTGGCTTCTGGTTATAATGCAGTCGATGAGGGGGATGGATTTCAGACACAATCCCCTTGTATGCTTTTGCTAAGCCTTGCGATTTTTCTCCTCTTGTGCAAGGATACAAGGGGTTGCATTAAGGTTGGTTCAGAAAGGGAAAGCACACGTCTATACTTAACCAATTTACTGTTTAGAAAGTTTTATAGTAAGAATGTTTAAATAGTTTGATAAAGTAACATTTTATCTGTTGTCTTACAGGTGGGTGAGGGAGGGGGAATAGTGCATTTGTTTGGGGCAGATATGAACCACTATGACCCGAGGAAAGCTGGAGGTTCAGTCATATGGACTGGGTGGAGATGTTCTTATTTTTGTTTTTTGGGGGTACATGGTGGGCTGTGTTTGGGAAAACGTTTTGGGTTTTATTGGGTACATTGTCGACCTGTGCCACACTTATGGAACATAGCCTATTCATCTTTCTAATTGTTATTCTTAGTCAATGAGATATGTGTTGTGGAATGTTAAAGGAGCAAGGGCAAGGGGGGAAAAGGTATCAGATAAGCATTTAAAAATCCTTCAAAGCCAAACAGCATTTCTACAGGAAACCCACCTCCTGTCTACGTAAAATTTACTTTTCCGTCGGTTGATGATGGGGCAAGTTTTTGCAGCTGGGAACTCTACTCAGCAAAGAGAAGTGGCAATATTGTTTTTTAAAGGTACCTATTTCAAGTTAACTCAAAGTATCGTAGACCTTACAGGGAGCTATATCTTGTTGCATGGCCTGTTGGACCACACAGAAATACTGATGGGAAGCATATATGGCACTAATATACCATCTCCTGAATTTTCTCTCTTTTGATTACGCTTCTTTCCCCCTATGCCCACCTTCTTATTCTCCTAGTGGCAGATTGGAATGTGACCCTAACATCTGACCTAGACAGATCAGAGCATCGTCCCAAGCATCTCTCCCCTACACAGGTAGCACTGCATGAACTAATGGAAATGGAGGGCTCTGTGACCCGTGGAGAGTTCTTCACCCTGCAGAGCATAAATACACATTCTACTCCCTGGTGCACAGGTCCTTTTCCCTTCTGGATTACTTCCTGTTCAGTATAAACACCTTGCCAGGGGTTATGGATGGAGGAATCTCCCCCAGAGTTTTACTGGACCACTCCCCATGTGGATAGAATATAATCTTCTCCCAAATATTAGGAGGGATAAAATTTGGAAATTGAATGTCCAACTACTGAAGGACCCCCAAATCTTGGACAGTATTAAATCCTTTATCAGTCAATTTTTAGAGCAGAATGTAGGGTCCATTCGAGATGTGGATAAAATTTGGTGTGCACATAAATGTGTGTTGAGAGGGGAGTTTATTAGGATAGCCTCCACTAAGAAGAGAAAATGCCAAACCTTCCTGCGGTCCCTATTGGAGTGGATTAAACCATTAGAACAGAATCCATCATTGGAGTCCTAGGAAGAAACCCAAGCTACCTTGGCCAATCTGCGACATCAATACGTGGACTGTCTGAGTGAATGGGTGGAATATGCCATATTAAAAACTCATTTGACATATGTAGATCAGAGGGACAAGGCAGGTCATCTGTTAGCACTACGCTTAAAGCAACAAGAGGCCTACCATCTGATCCAGGACATCTCATCTCAGGAAGATGGATCTCTTAGAACATCCCCTGATGACATAGCCCATGAATTAGACAGTTTTTATGACCAATTGCATAGCCCTCTGCCTAATCCGCCCCCGTTAGAGGAAGCACAGGCCTACTTGAGCTCAAGTTTTGCTCCCTGTTCTGTCCCCTGTGCAGAAGGCCTACCTGGAATGCTTTATTTCTACCCAAGAAATTCTCACTGCCATAAAGTCTCTCCCTTCTGATAAAGCTCCTGGATAGGATGACTGCCCCTCTAATTTTTATAAGGCGTTAGCTAATGAACTAATGCCTATTCTCCACTAGCTGTTCTTCTTCCTATGTCAAACGGGTATATCGGATGTTTCCCTTCTGGAAGCCCTAATCATAGTATTGCCCAAACCCAGTAAACCTAGAGATAAAGTTACTAATTATCGTTCCATTTCTCTCATGAATTCTGACATGAAATTATTTGCAAAAATTCTCTCCGTTAGAGTTATGCACGTTTGGGAGAATCTAATCAGGCCTGAGCAAGTGGGATTCATGAGATGCAGATCTTCCACAGACCACCTAAGGAAATTAGCACATGTGTTCTCTGCATCTCGGGAAGCAGAGCAACCTATGACTCTGGTCTCCCTTGATGCAGAGAAGGCATTCGATAGAGTGCAATGGGCCTTTCTGTTTTAGTCTTAGAAAAATTTGGTTTTCCTAGTGCTTTTACTAAGTGGATGCAAGTACTGTATACCAAGCCACATGCAAAGGTTTACTGCAATGGGGTACTCTCAATGGGTTTCTCTCTATACTCAGGTACTCGGCAAGGATGCCCTCTATCTCCCCTACTTTTCAACTTGTATTAAGAATCCATAATTCATTTACTTAAGACCTCCCCTCAAATCTCTGGCATCCCTGTGGGGTCATTCTATCTTAGACTCTCTGTGTACACAGATGACATTCTGCTGCACTTATCACATCTGAATTCTTCCATACCCAAGGCCCTGTGAATCATCACTAGGTTTGGGAAGTTCTCTGGTTACAAGCTCAACTTGGATAAGACTGCTATCATACCCTTAAACTCCAGGATCTTCCCTTCTGATTATGTCCATTTAGGCATGATATGGTGGACCAAGTTGACATATCTAGGTATTTCTCTTTCCCAAAAGCAATCCCTAAGGAAAACTCTTAATTTAGACAAAGTGGTGGAAATCATCAAACAGGACCTCCATAGATGGAGCTCCCTTCTTTTTTCTTGCAAGCCCATATCAGTGTGATTAAAATGAATGTGCTCTCTTGTATTTTTTAACCCCTCAATATGTTAAATCTAGCCCTCCCACATACTTGGTTTCAGCAACTTCACTCAGTTATCTCCTGGTTTCTATGGAAGGGGAAGGCTCCTCATAAAGCATATGTTAAATTGGGGGCTCTGAAACATCTTGGAGGACTCAAATTACCCAGCTTTTATCTCTACTATTTGGCTAGCCATCTCTCCAAGTATGCACATTGGCCCAAGTCTCACGAACAACAGCAGGGGTCCACATATATACCAGTCTGGCTGCAAATTGAAAGACAGCAATTTATAAGCTCAGTTATATCTCCTCACATCTCTCTTTTTAACTCTCCTAGTAGGTTACCTTCTCAGCTTAAAGGTACAGAAATATATAATTCACTGCGAGTCCATGCTCAACTCTGTAGGTAACTGTGGTACAATAACCTAAAATATATCTCTCAGCAGCTCTGTGACAATATAAACTTTAAATTGGGAGAGCTAGTGCTATCCCATCTGAGATTCCCTGAACTGCAAAATAAAAAGGTCTATGACCTCCTGGTAGAGGGGCAGATTCCCAATAGCCAGGACTTATTAACCCAATTTAGTCTCCCTGCTAGGCACATCTTTCGAGTTTTTCAACTCTGACATATGTTGATCACCTCGTCTACAGACTACAGTGACTTCCTTTCTTTGGTGCAATCCCACGTCTGGCAGCTCCACTCTGTATCCCAGTTAGTATCCCTTTTGTTTACCCAGCTATTTCCTGATGTGCCTGGCCACTCTCACTGCTGGTCATCTGCCCTTCCCAATCTGGTACCCAACTGAGAAAGTCTCTAGAAAGATATGTACCGATATGTGTCCAATGACAAGCTGCACCTCATGCAGTTCTACATACTACATAACATCTACCTTATCTCTCTCCACTTATGTAAGATGGGGAAGCTCCCCACTGCTCAATGTTCTAGATGCAATACAGCCAAAGGCACCCTATTGCATATCATGTGGGAAAGCCCTAAAGTAGCTCCCCTATAGGAAAAGATCAAATCAAAGCTAGACCCCTTACTAGGGTTAGAAGACTGCTTCTTCCCTGAAATCTGTATAGTGGGTAATGTGGATGACATCCCAGTGAAAGAAAGGAAGTTCCATATTTCACTAACATCACTATCTGTCAAATGTTTGTTTTGCGCCACTGGCTTGATCAGGAGGTCATTATTTATCCTGAATAGCTGAATGAAGTTCTGTTTAATTTACAAACAGAAAAAATAATAGTCAGTATGTGGCACCGTTTGTCAGCCTATACCTGAAAATGGGGTAAATAAGAAACACTTTTGGTAGTCCACTCTTCCTCTTAGCCTATCCATTTAGAAAGATACCAGTAATCGACTCATTCAGATCTCTTACTATATAGATTTTATCACCAAAGGTAAAGCATATGATTCTTTGATATGCACTCATTCAATATTACATATGGCATTCATATCACTTTAATTAGCATCTCCAGGGTGAAGGAAATGGGAGGGATGGGTGTGGGAGGGGCATTGTATTGTATGTGGTTATTTGTACTTGTCTGTATATAACATTCTGTGTCTAAGTGTATTTTCTTTTATTGTTGTGTATGGAAATATGTTCTGTTTTGCATAAGGTTAAAAAATTCCAATAAAGTTCATTAAACTGAAAAAAAAAGCAAACACTGGGGAGGTGTATTGTGACAAAGGTGGATTTAAACTAGTTGGGGGTGGTGGCAAGTGGAAAGCAGGTAGGCACAGATCCCATAGCGCAGAGTCACAGCCTACCTCCCAGGCTGGCAGGGAAGGATTCAGGGTGGCCGAAAAGGGAGGAGGAGGGAGGAGAGAAGGGAGGAGATGGAGGCAATGAAGGAAAGGGGCAGGATGGTGGGTGGTCTTGCTGAACATGAGAAACTTAGGCAACAAATCAACTGAGCTACACATACTCTTGGCAGTGTGGAGGGTGGATATTGCGGCTGTCATGGAATGTGGGCAACATACACCAGGACTGGATCTGGCAATCCCAGGGTGCATATTATACAGGCAGGACCATGAGGAGGGAGGTGGGTGGCAGTCTATGTGAGGGATGGGATCAAATGCACAAGGGACTAGGGGGAGGAAAGGAGAACAGAGGCAATCTGACTGCAGCTCCTAGACTCATGGGGTAGGAAACTGAGGTTTGAGGTGGTATATAGGCTGCCGTCACAGTCTGAGGAGTTTGACAGGGAATTAGTGGGACAAATCAGAAAGGTATGTAGAAAAGGGAGGATGGTCATCGTGGGGGATTTCAACTTGCCCGGGGGTTGGCTGGAGCATTCCGGTCACCTACAGTGCTAGGGAGCAAGTGCTCCTGGACACGATCCAGGAGGGTCTCCTGACGCAGTTGGTCAGTGGACCTACTGGGCCAAAGAACACTTTAGATCTGGTATTGTTGAATGGGGAGGCAGTAAGGGAAATAAGGGTGGAGGACCCACTAGCCAATAGTGATCACCAAATGGTGAGATTTAATATCATGATGTGCAGAGAGCCAGAGAACTCAGTAACCTGGGTGGCAAACTTCAGGGGAGCAGACTTTGGGAGGATGCGGGAAGTACTGAAAGGGAAACTGGAGGGCATAAGGCAGGAAATGGACATTGAGAAGAATGGGATATTATTAAATGGGGGATTACAGAGACAATGAAAGTCTGCACCAAGACACAGAGTACGAGGAGCAGAGCAAGGAAACCATGCTGGTTAAATAGCGAGGTAGTGGAGGTGGTGAGGGCAAAACGAGAAGCGCACCACAGCTATAGGATGGGGAAGAAAGGGGACAGGAAGGAGTATGCAAGATGGTCCATGGAGGTGACCAGAAAAGTGAGAGAAGTCAAGGCCCAGAGGAGCTGAGATTAGTGCAGGGAATTAAAGTGGGGGAGACTTTTCCAGATACATCAGGGAGAAAAGAAGTGCAAGGAGATAATAGGAGAATAAAAAGAGGAGTGGACAGAAAAGGGGAAGGAACAGGTGGAAGCACTGAATGAATACTTTGCTCAGTGTTCACAGACGAAAAGGGGGGTGGCTACCACCATGGGCTGGGAGGGTGGGGACAGGGAGAGGAGGCGACAGATGGAAGGATTGAGGGAGGTAGGGTCCTAGAGGGACTGAGGGCACTGAGGGTAGACAAGGCACCAGGGCTGGGTGGGATCCACCGCAGGGTGCTGAGGGAGATGGTGGAGGTGTTGGCAGAGCCACTGGTGGATCTGTATAGCACCTCACTGGAGTTGGGATGTGTGCCACTGGACTGGAGGATGGCGCATGTACTGTTGTTACACAAGAGCGGATCAAGGGCTGAACCGGGAAATTATCATCTGGTAAGTCTCACCTCTATAGTGTGCAAACTCATGGAAACAATACTAAAGGAAAGGCTGGTGTCATACCTGGAGGACAATGGCCTCCAGCATATGAGGCAGCATCTGTTCATTTCAAGGAAGTCCTGTCAAACCAACCTGATACAATATTATGACTGGGTGACAGGTGAGCTAGATAAGGGTCATGCAGTGGATGTTCTTTACTTGGACTTCAGCAAGGCCTTTGATTCGGTGCCTCATGGGCGGCTTGGGGGGAATCCAACTGGTGTAGGGGTGGGGACAAAAATGATGAACTGGATTACAAGCTGTCTGAGTGGGAGGCTGCAACGTGTGGTGGTGGGAGGGGATCTCTCAACTCCAAGGCCGGTGATGAGCAGGGTGCCACAGAGCTCTGTGCTGGGACCAGTATTATTTGGGCTCTTCATATCAGACATTGCACATGGGGTGGTGAGCAAGGCAAGTCTGTTCGCAGACGACACCAAAATGGGAGCAGTGGTGGATGGAGAGGAGGGATGGAAGCAGCTGCAGAGGGATCTAAGCAAGCTAGAGGAGTGGTCTGAGAGGTGGCAGCTGGGGTTCAATCCAAAGAAGTGTAAGGTTTTGCACTTTGGGGTGAAGAACCCAAGGAGAATATACTGGCTGGGGTGGGTTAAGCTGGAGGTCACTGAGGAGAAGGATCTAGGGGTAATGGTAACAGGGACTATGAATAATACTGCCCAGTGAAGGAGAATGGCTGCAAAAGTGAACAAAATGCTGGGGTGCATAGCGAGGGGGTTTTTGTCCAGGCAAAGAGAGTTGATCTTGTCTCTCTACAGGTCACACCTGGAGTATTATGTGCAGTTTTGGAGGCCATACCTGAAGCATGATGTCAGGCTACTGGAGGGAGTGCAGAGGAGGGCAACAAAGATATGTGTAATGGAGGGGAGAGACTATGACAGCAGGCTGGGACACCTGAATATGTACACCCTGGAGGACAGAAGGGACAGGGGGGACAAGATAGAGACATTCAAGTATCTGAGGGGAATCAATAAGTATGGGGCAGATGGGATCTTTAAGCTAAGGAGGGAGAGAGACACCAGGGGTCATGGACTAAGAATAGAGGGGGGAAGATTTAGGAGAGAAATGAGGAGACGCTAGTTCACGGAAAGGGTGGTAGCAAAATGGAATGCACTATCAGAATAGGTGGTATCATGAAAATCTATGAACAGCTTTAAAAGGGCATGGGACAGGGAGCAGGGGAGAGTGAGGGTTGGGGAGGTGGGAGTGGCAGTGGGACGACAAAGGGGAGGGGGTGGGGTAACTGCAAACTAGGGGTGCAAGCTGCACAATCGAGCAGACATAGGTAGACCGGGTGATCTGTTTCTTCTGGCACATTTGTATGGTGATATGTTCGTATGAGAGTTCCATAGGCTTGTTTGTCAACCAGGGAGCTGAGGTACAATCCTTACACAGATTTCAGTGCAGTATGCCTGGGTAGATATGCTAGCCTCCCCCTGTGACTTACAGGCCATTTACAATGTGACTTTCAACGTATTACTCTATGACTTCCAGGCCCGACTTCAACCATGTCTCTCAAGGCTAGAAGTCCCAGACTCACAGGGATGATAACCCTCACTCCACTAAAGCTCCCACAGTGTGAAGACTTCCATAGGCTTGGTTGTCAGCCAGGTGGCTGAGGTACAATTCTAACCAAGGATTCAGTGCAGTCAGCCAGGGTAGATATACTGGCCTCTTCCCTGTGACTTCCAGGCCTACTACAATGTGACATTTAGACCTATTTTCCTGTGACTTCCAGGCCCAGCTTCAACCACTTCCCTCAGGGATAGGAGCTTCCAAACTCACAGGAATGATAGCTCTGACTCTATAGACACTCCCACAGCATGAAAACTTCCATAGGCTTGGTGGTCAGCCAGGGGCCCTGAGGAACAATTCTAAACCAGGATCCAGTGCAGTCAGAAGAGGTAGATATACTGACCTATCCCAGATACTTTCAGGCCTATTATCCTGTTACTTCCAGACCTATTACCCAGTGACTTCCAGTCCCAGATTCAGTTACTTACCTCTGGCTAGGACAACTCAACTCACAGGTATGATAACTCTGACTCCATTGATGCTCTCAAAGCATGGAGAGTTCCATAGGCGTGTTTGTTAGTCAGGGAGCTAAGGTACAATTCTTACCCAGAATTCAGTGCAGTCCGTCTGGTTAGAGATGCTGGCCTCCCCCCGTGACTTCCAGGCCCGTTACACTGTGACTTACATGCCTATTACCTTGTGACTTAAATGCCCAGCTTCAACCATGTCCCTCAGGGCAAAGAGACCCAAACCCACAGGAATGATAGCTCTGACTCCACTAAAGCTCCCACAGCATGTAGACTTCCATAGGCTTGGTTGTCAGCCAGGTGTCTGAGGTACTGTTCTTACTCATTGTTTAGTGAGAACTTAGATTAGCCCATCATCATTACTGTAGCTTCACTGATTATGCCTGTATAAAAGCTCCCCGTTCTGTCACTTTCCACTTACTTTATTTAATCTTTGAAAAGTCTGGCTGCTCGCCAAAATGGCGCCTGCTCCGTAGCTCCATTTCATGATAAAGTGCGGTGCTGCACGGCTCAGCTCCAGTACAAGTGGACTTTTCAAAAATTAAATAAAGTAATTGGAAAGTGACAGAACAGGGAGCTTTATTTGCAAAACCCTTAACCAGGGGGTGAGGCTTGCAGGGTGGGTGATTTGGGCTAATTACAGTTCTCCTTTAAAGAAGTCAGTCTGGGTAGAGATGCTTGCCTACCCCATGTTGCTGCCAGGCTTATTACCCTATGACTTCCATGACTATTGCCCTGTGATGTCCAGGTCTAGCTTCATCCACATCCCTCAGGGTTAGAAGACCCAAATTGACAGGGATGATAGCTGTGACTCCACTGATGATCCCAGAGCATGACCACGTCTATATGTGAGATTTTCAGCTAGGGGGAACAGGTACAATTCTTAGCCAGGATTCAGATTAGTCAGCCTGAGTAGAAATGCTGGCCTCCCCATGTGACTTGCAGGACTATTATGTTGTGACTTCCAGGGCTATTACCATGTGACTTCTAGGCCCATCTTCAAACACATCTCCAGGGCTAGGAGCCCTAAACTCACAGGGATGACAGCTCTGACACCACCAATATTCTCACAGCATGGAGAGTTCCATAAGCTTGTTTGTCAGCCAGGAAGCTGAGGTACAATTCCTACCCGGAATTCAGTGCACTCTGCCTGGATAGAGATGCTGGCCTCCCCCCTGTGACTTCCAGGCTTATTACACTGTGACTTCCATTCTTATTCCCCTCTGACTTCCAGGCCCAGTTTCAAACTTTTCCCTCATGGCTAGGAGCTCCAACTCACAGGGATGACAGCACTTACTACACTGATGCTTCCAGAACAAGGAACCTTCCATAGGCTTGGTTCTCAGCCACAGGGCAGAGGAACATTTCTTACCCAGGATTTAGTACTATCAGTCTGGGTAGAGATGCTTGCCTGCCCCCTGTTCCTTTTAGGCCTATTACTTGTGACTTCCATGACTATTACCCTGTGACTTCCAGGCCCAGCTTAAACCACTACCCTTAGGACAAGGAGTCCCAAACTCACAGAGATGATAGCTCTTACTCCCATGTTGCTCCCACATGGTGGAGACTTCCAACAGCTTCGTTGTCACGCAAGGGGCTGAGGTACTATTCTTACCCTGGATTTAGAGCATACAACCTGTGGAAAGCTGCTGACCTCCCGACTGTGAAATCCAGGCCTAATACCCTGTGACTTCATGGGCTATTACTGTGTGACTTCCAGGCCCAGCTTCAATCACTTCCCTCTGGGAAGAAGCTCACAACTAACAGGAATCATTACTCTGACTCCACTGATGCTCTCCCATTGTGAAGATTTCAAACACTTAGTTGTGAGCCTGGGGGTTGAGGTATAATTCTTACCCAGGAGGATTCAGTGCACTCAGCCTGGGAAGAGATACTGGCCTCCCTCTAATATTTCCAGGACTATTACCCTGTGACTTCCAGGCCCAGCTTCAACCACTTCCCTTTGCCCTAGGAGCCCTAAACTCACAGGGATGATATATCTGACTCCTCTGATGTTCCTACAGCATAGAGAGTTCCATAGGCTTGGTTGTTAGCAAGGGGACTGAAGTACAGTACTTTCCAGGATTCAGTGCAGTCAGCCTGGAAGAGATGCTGGCCACCCACTGTGACTTCCAGGCTTATTATACTGTGAGATCCAGGCCCAACTTCAGCCACATCCCTCAAGGCTAGTAGCTGCAAAATGACAGGGAAGATAGCTCAGACTACACTGACCTTCCCAGAGCATGGAGAGTTCCATAAACTTGATTCTCAGCCAGGGGGATGAGGTACAATTCTTACACAGGATTAAGTGCTGTAAGTCTGAGTAGAGATGGTGGCCTCCCACTCTCCGTGATTTCCAGGACTATTTCCCTGAGACTTCCAGTCCAATAATCCTGCGGCTTGCAGGCCCAGATTCAGCAACATTCGTCAGGGATTGCAGTCCAAAACTCACAGGAATGATATTTCTGACTCCACTGATGTTCCCACAACCTGGAGAATTCCTTAGAATTTGTTTTGAGCCAGTGGGATGAAGTACAATTCTTACCCAGGGTTCAGAGCAGTCAGCTTGGATAGAGAACCTGGCTTCCCCTCTTAGACTTCCAGGATTAATGCTATTTGACTTCCAGGCCTATTACCATGTGTCTTCCATGCCCAACTGCAACCACTTCCCTCAGGACTAGGAGCCACATACTCATAGGGAAGATAGCACTGACTCCACTGATGCTAACAGAGTGTGGAGAATTCCATAGGCTTAGTTTTCACCCAGAGGCTGTGGTGCAATTCTTAACCAGACTTCAGAGTAGTCAGCCTGAGTTGAGATGTTGGCCTCTCCCATTTGACTTCCAGGCCTGCCTTGTGACTTCCAGGCCTATTACCATGTGACTTCCATGCCCAGCTTCAACCACTCCCCTCAGGTGAAGAGCTCCCAGCTCACAGGGATGATAGCGCTGACTCACTGATACTCCCACTGCATGGGAAGTTCCATAGGCCTGTTTGTCAGCCAGGAAGCTGAGGTACAATTCTTACCCAGAATTCAGTGCAGTCTGCCTGGGTAGAGATGCTGGCCTCCCCCTGTGACTTCCAGGCCCATTACACTGAGACTTCCAGGCCAATTACCCTGTGATTTGCAGACCCAGTGTCAGCCACTTCTCTCAGGGCTAGGAGCGCCAAGGTCACAGGAATGATAGCTCTGACTCCATGGATACTCCCAGAGGATTCAGACTTCCTTAGGCTTGGTGGTCAGCCAGAGGGCCAAGGAACAATTCTAAGCCAGGATTCACTGCAGTCAGCAGGGATAGATATACTGGCCTCCCCCTCTGACTACCAAGCCCATTTTACTCTGTGACTTCCAGGCCTATTACCCAGTGACTTCTAGGCCCAGATTCAATTACTTTCCATAGGCTAGGAGCTCCCAGCTCACATCGATGATAACTCTGATTGCACTGATGCACCCAGAGCATGGAGAGTTCCATAGGCATGTTTGTCAGCCAGGGAGCTGAGGTCCAATTCTTACCCAGAATTCAGTGCAGTATACCTGGGTAGAGATGCTGCCATCTACCTGTGACTTCCATGCCTATTACCCTATGACGTCAAGGCCCAGCTTCAACCAAATTCCTCTGGGCTATGAGCCTCAAACTCAAAGGGATGATAGCTATTACTCCACTAAAGCTCCCACAGCATGTAGAATTCCATAGGCTTGGCTGTCAGCTAGATGTCTGAGGTACAGTTCTCACCCAGAATTCAGTGCAATCAGCCAGGGTAGAAATACTGGCCTCCCTCCTGTGACTTACAGACCTATTACCCTGTGAATTCAAAGCCTATTAGCCTGAGATTTCCAAGCCCCACTTCAACCACTTCCAACAGGACTAGGATCTCCAAATTGCCAGAGCTGATAACCCTGACTCTCCTGATGCTGCCCAAAGATGCAGTAATCCATACACATGGTTACCACCTTGTTGGCTAAATTAGAAAACTTACCCAGCTTTTGGTGTATTCAGCCTAGGTAGAGCTGCTGACCTGCCCTGTAAAATGTCCAGACCCTGCTTTAACAACTTTCCTTGGCCCTAAGACTCAAACTCACAGGGATGATAGCGCTGACTCCTGTGATGTTCCTGTAGCACAGAGAGTTCCATAGGATTGATTGTCAACCAGGGGGCTGAAGTGCAATTCTTACCCAGGATTCAGTGCAGTTAGCCTGCTAGTGATGCTAGCCTTCCCCCTGTAACTTCCAGGCCTATTGCATTGTGACTTCAGTGCTGATTACCATGTGATATCCAGACCCAGCTTCAACCACAACCCTCAGGGCTAGAAGCCCCAAACTGACATGAATGATGGCACTAATATCACTGATGCTCCCAGAGTATGAAGACTTCCATAGACTTGGCTGTCAGCCAGGGGCATGAGATACAATTCTTACACAGAATTCAGTGCAGTCAGCCTGAGTAGAGATACTGGCCTGCCTCCTGTGACTTCCAGACCTATTAGCCTATGAATTCCAAGCCTATTACTCTGTGACTTCCAGGCCCCACTTCAACCACTTCCCACGGGTCTAGGATCCCCAAATTGTCAGGGATGATAGCACTGTCTCTCCTGATGCTGCCCAGAGATGCAGGAATCCATAGGCATGGTTTTCACCCAGTGGGCCAAGGAAGAAAACTTACCCAGCATTTGGCGTACTCAGCCTGGGTAGAGTGGCTGATTTGCCATGTAAAACATCCAGGCCTTGCTTTAACAACTTCCCTTGGCCCTAAAACCCAAACTCACAGGGATGATAGCTCTGACTCCTCTGATAGTCCTGCAGCACATAGAGTTCCATAGGTTTGATTGTCAGCCAAGGAGCTGAAGTACAATCAGCCTGGTAGATATGCTGGCCTCCCCCCTGTGACTTCCAGGCCTATTGCATTGACTTTAAGGCCTATTACCATGTCACATCTAGACCCAGCTTCAACCACATGAATCAAGGCTAGAATCCCCAAATTGACAGGGATGATAGCTCTGACTCCAGTGATGCTCCCATATGCTTGGATGTCAGCCAGGGGAGGAGGTACAGTTCTTACCTAGGATTCATTGCAGTCTGGGTAGAGATGCTGGCCTACACCCCTGTGACTTCAAGGCCTATTACCTTGTGAATTACAGGCCCAGTTTCAACCACTTCCCTCAGGGCTAGGAGCTCCATACTCACAGGAATGATAGCTCTGACTCCATGCATACTCCCAGAGCATGAAGACTTCCACAGGCTTGGTGGTCAGCCAGGGGGCTGAGGAACAATTCTGACCCAGGATTCACTGCAGTCAGCCAGGGTGGATATACTGGCCTTCCCCTCTGACTACCAGTCATATTACTCTGTGATTTCGAGGCCTATTACTCAGTGAATTCCTGGACCAGATTCAACAACTTCCCTCACGCTAGGAGCTCCCAACTCACAGCGATGATATCTCTGACTCCACTGATGCACCTGCACCATGGAGAGTTCCATAGACTTGTTTGTCACCCAGGGTGTTGAAGTACAATTCTTACCCAGGATTCAGAGTAGTCAGCCTGAGTAGATATGCTGTCCTCCACCCTGTGGCTTCCATGCCTATTACTGTGTAACTTCCAGGCCCAGCTTTAATCACTTCCCGCAGGGCTAGATGCCCCAACTCACAGGCATGATAGCTCTTACTCTACTGATACTCCTACAGCGTGGAGACTTAAATAGGCTTGGTTATCAGCCAGGGGGCAGTGGTGGTATTCTTACCCAGGATTTAGTGAAGTCAGCCTAGGTAGATATTCTGGCCTCCCCCTGTGACTTCCATTCCTTTTACCCTGTGACTGCTAGGCCTATTATCCAATGACTCGCAGGCCCAAATTCAACCACTTCCCTAAGGCCAAGAGCTCCCAGCTCACAGGGATGATAGTTCTGACTCCACTGATACTCCCACAGCATGGAGAGTTCAATAGGCCTGTTTGTCGGCCAGGAAGCTGAAGTATAATTCTTATCCAGAATTCAGTGCAGTCTGCCTGGGTAGAGATGCTGGCCTCCCCTCAGTGACTTCCAGGCCAATTGCCCTGTGATTTGCAGGCCCAGCTTCAATCACTATCCTCAGGTCTAGGAGCTCCAAACTCACAGGAATGATAGCTCTGAGTCGATGGATACTCCCAGAGCATACCGACTTCCATAGGCTTGGTGATCAGCAGGGGGGCAAGGAACAATTCTAAGCCAGGATTCATTGCAGTCAGCAGGGCTAGATATACTGACCTCCCCCTCTGACTACCAAACCTATTACTCTGTGACTTCCAGGCCCAGATTCAGTGACTTCCCTCAGGCTAGGAGCTCCCAACTCCCAGTGATAATTCTGACTCCGCTGATGCACCTGCAGCATGAAGAGTTCCATAGGCTTGTTTGTCAGCCAGTGAGCTGAGGTACAATTCTTACCCAGAATTCAGTGCTGTATGCGTGCGAAGAGATGCTGGCCTCTATCTGTGACTTTCAGGGCTAGTACACTGTGACTTCCATGCCTATTACCCTGTGACTTCAAGGCCCAACTTCAACCGCATCCTCTGGGCTGTGAGCCATAAAGTCACAGGGATGATAGCTCTTACTCCACTAAAGCTCCCACATCATGTAGAATTCCATAGGCTTGGTTGTCAGCCAGGTGGCTGAGGTACAGTTTTTATCCAGAATTCAGTGCAGTCAACCAGGGTAGAGATACTGGCCTCCCTCCTGTGACGTACAGACCTATTACACTGGGAATTCGAAGCCTATTACCCTGAGACTCCCAGGCCCCACCTCAACCACTTCCCACAGGACTATGATCCCCAGATTGCCAGAGTTGATATCCCTGACTCTCCAGATGCTGCCCAGAGATGTAGGAATTTATAGGCTACTTACTTGCCCCCTAAAACTTCCAGGCCGTGCTTTAACAGCTTCTCTTGTTCTAGGACCCAAATTCACAGGGATGATAGCTCTGATTCCTCTGATGCTCCTGCAGCAAACAGAGTTCCATAGGTTTGCTTGTCAGCCAGATGGTTGAAGTGCAGTTCTTACCCAGGATTCAGTGCAGTCAGCCTGGTAGAGATGCTGACCTCCCCCTTATGACTTCCAGGCCTATTGCATTGTAACTTCCAGGCCTATGTCTATGTGACATCCAGACCCAGCTTCAACACATCCCTCAGGGCTAGAAGCACCAAACTGACAGGAATGATAGCTCTGTCTCTACTGATGCTCCCAGAGCATGGAGACTTCCATAGGCTTGGATGTCAGCCAGGGGGATGAGGTACAATTCTTACCTAGGATTCAGTGCAGTTAGCATGGGTAGAGATGCTGGCATACCCCCTGAGACTTCAAGGCCCATTACCTTGTGACTTCCAGGCCAAGCTTGAAACACTTCCCTCAGGTATATGAGCTCCAAACTCACAGGGATGATAGGACTTACTTCATTGATGCTCCCACAGCAAAGAGCCTTCCAAAGGCTTGGTTCTCAGTCAGATGGCTGAGGAACATGTCTTACCCAGCATCTATTGCAGTCTGCCTGGTAGAGATGATAGCATCCCCCTGTGACTTCTAGGCTTATTACACTGTGACTTCCAGGCTCAGCTTTAACCACATCCCTCCAGGCTACAAGCCCCAAACTGACAGGGATGATAGCTTATACACCACTGATGCTCCCAGAGCATAGACACTTCCATAGGATTGGTTGTCAGCAAGAGGGATAAGGTACAGTTCTAACCCAGGACTGAGTGCTGTATGTCTGTGTAGAGAGGCTAGCCTGCCCACCCTGTGACTTCTAGGCATATTACCCTGAGACTTCCAGTCCTATAACCCTGTGGCTTGCAGGCCCAGATTCAACCATATCCCTCAAGGATAGGAGCCAAAAACTCACAGGGATGATAGCTCTGACTCCATTGATGTTCCCACAGTGTGGAGACTTCCATAGAATTGGTTGTGAGCCAGGAGGGTGAGGTACAATTCTTACCCAGGATTCTTAGCAGTCAGCTTGAATAAAGACACTGGCCTCCCCCCTGAGAATTCCAGGACTAATACCTTGTAACTTCAGGGCATATTACCACGTGACTTCCAGGAACAGATGCAGCAACTTCCCTCAGGGCTCGGAGTCTAATACTGGCAGAGAAGATAGCATAGGCTCCACTGATGCTCACATAGTGTGGAGACTTTCATAGGCTTGGTTGTCTCCAATGGGGCTGAGGTACAATTCTTATCCAGGGTTCAGAGCAGTCAGCCTGTGCAGATATGCTGGCCTCTCTCCTGTGACTTCTGGGCCTAGCTTGTGACTTCCAGGCTTATAACCCTGCGAATTTCAAGCCTAGCTGCAAACACTTCCCCCTGGGCCAAGAGTCCCAAACTCACAGGGATGATAGCTCTGACTCCACTGATACTCCCACAGCATGGAGACTTCCAGAGGCTTGGTTATCAGCCTTGTGGCTGAGGTGCTGTTCTTACCCAGGATTCAGTGCTGTCAGCCTGTGTAGATATTCAGGCCTCTCCCCTGTGACTTCCAGGCCTATTACCCAGTGACTTCCAGGCCCAGCTTCAACCACTTCCCTCAGGCCAAGAGCTCCAAGCTTGCAAGGATGATACCTGTGACTACACTGATACTCCCACTGCATGGATAGTTCCATAGGCTTGTTTGTCAGCCAGGGAGCTGAAGTACAATTCTTACCCAGAATTCAGTGCAGTCTGGCTAGGTAGTGATGCTTGCCTCCCCCATGTGACTTCTAGGCCTATTACACTGTGACTTCCAAGCCCATTACCCTGTGACCTCCAGACCCGACTTCAACCACTTCCCACAGGGCTAGGATCCCTAAAATGCCAGGGTGATAGCCGTGACTCCCCTGATGCTGCTGAGAGATGCAGGAATCTATAGGCATGATTGTCACCCAGTGGACCAAAGTAGAAATCTTACCCAGCATCCGGTGTACTCAACCTGGGTAGAGCTGCTGACCTGCCCCCTAAAACTTCCAGGCCCTGCTTTAACTACTGTCCTTGTTCTAGGACCCAAACTCACAGGGATGATAGCTCTGACTCCTCTGATGCTCCTGCAGCACAGAGTTCCATAGGTCTGGTTGTCAGCCAGGGGGCTGAAGTGCAATTGTTACCCAGGATTCAGTACAGTCAGCATGGTAGAGATGCTGGCCTCCCCCCCGTGACTTCCAGGTCTATTGCAATGTGACTTCCAGGCCTATTACCATGTGACATCCAGACCCAGCTTCAACCACATCCCTCAGGGCTAGAAGCCCCAAACTGACAGGGATGATAGCTCTGACTCCACTAATGCATAGGCTTGGTTGTCAGCCAGGGGGATTAGGTAGAATTCTTACCCAGGATTGAGTGCTGTAAGTCTGTGTAGAGATGCTGGCCTGCCCCCCTGTGACTTCTTGGCCTACTACCCTGAGACTTCTAGTCCTATAACCCTGTGGCTTGCAGGCCGAGATTCAACCACATCCCTCAGGGATAGGAGCCAAACACTCACAGGGATGATAGCTCTGACTCCACTGATGTTCCCACAGCATGGAGACTTCCATATAATTGGTTGTGAACAGCAAGGAGGCTTAGGTACAATTTTTACCTATGATTGTGAGCAGTCAACCTGGATATACTGGCCTCCCACCTGAGACTTCCAGGACTGATACCTTGTAACTTCAGGGCGTAATACCCTGTGACTTCCAGTACCAGCTACAACCACTTCCCTCAAGTCTAGGAGACCCATAATCACAGGGAAGATAGCACTGATGCTCACTCAGTGTCAAGACTTATATAGACTTGGTTATCACCAAGGGGGCTGAGGTATATTTCATACTCAGGATTCAGAACAGTCAGCCTGTGCAGATATACTGGCCTCCCCCCATGACTTCCAGGCCTATTACCCAGTGACTTCCAGGCCCAGCTTGAACCACTTCCCTCAGGCCAGGAGCTCTAAGCTCACAGGGATGATAGCTGTCACTCCACACATGCTCCCACATCTTGGAGAGTTCCATAGGCTTGTTTGTCACTGAGGAGCGGAGGTACAATTTTACCCAGAATTCCATGCAGTCTGCCTGGGTAGAGATTCTGACCTCCGCCCATGACTTCCAGGCCTATTAAACTGTGACTTCAGCCTGTACCCTGTGACTTCCAGGCCCTGCTTCAACCACTTCCCTCAGGGCTAGGAGCTCCAAACTCACATGAATGATAGCTCTGACTCCACTGATAGTCTTACAGTGAAGAACCTTCCATTAGCTTGGTTCTCTGCCAGGGGGCTAAGGAACAAGTCTTACCCAGGATTTAGTGCAATCAGCCTGGGCAGAGATGCTTGCCTCCCTCTGTTCCTTCTAGGCCTATTACCCTGTGACTTCCAGGACTATTGCCCTGTGACTTCCAGGCCGGCTTCAACCTCTTCCCTCGGGGCAAGGAGACCCAAAATCACAGGGATGATAGCTCTTACTCCTGTGATGCTCCCACATGGTGGAGACTTCGACAGGTTTTGTTGTCACCCAGTGAGCTGAGGTACTATTCTTATCCTTGCTTGAATGCATTCAACCTGTGGAGAGCTGAAGGCCTCCTCAATGTGAAATCCAGGCCTATTACCCTGTGACTTCAAGGCCTATTACCATGTGACTTCCAGGCCCAGTTTCAACCATTTCCCTCAGGGAAGGAGCTTGCATCTCACAGGGATGACAGCCCTGACTCCACTAATGCTCACAAAGTGTGGAGACTTCCAAAGCTTGGTTGTGAGTCTGGGGTTGAGGTACATTCTTACCTAGGATTAAGTGCACTCAGGCTCAGCAATCCTCTGCCATTCTCACCCTTTGCTCTTTATCTGTCCCATGCACCCTGATTGTAAAGTCCTCAGCTGGGTTTCACCCAAGGGTCTCCTTCACACCGCCACTAACCAGAATAATTACACTGCTATTATTATTATCTGGTAATGTACACCCAAACCTAGGACCTATTGCTTCCAGCCCTTCTAAGCCCGTACACAACTGGCCTCTGCTTTGCATCCTTAAACATTTGCAGTCTCCTAAAGAAATCTGCTGTCCTCCAGTGCTGGGTCGTTCAACATCAACCTGACATAATTGCACTGGTAGAGACTTGGCTCTCCAAATCCACCCCTGACTCCGCTATCACTCTCCCTGGATATACCATGTACAGGGAAGACCGAGTAGGCAAACGCGGTGGTGGTTACGCACTACTCGTACGGGACTCCCTTATAGGTCAGGCACTCCCAGCTCCTAAACTTGATTATGGAGCCCAAGCTTTCACCTTAAAAATCACACCTGACCCCAACCGAGGCCCTCTCTTCCACACGGTCTCCTACGTACCCCCGAGGAATCAAAATCAAGTGGTCCAGTCCCTCATTGACTATCTCAAATCTCTCCCTCACAAAGTGGAGCAAGTCATCCTAGGTGATCTCAATGTTAACTGGCTTGCTCACTGCCTCCCATAAGGGACTCCTTTACTGCCCTGGATATGTCCCAGTTAGTCACCCAGCCCACCAGATTCAAGCACTCTACTGGCACCAGCACTCTCCTAGTTGTTATATCTAACCACCCCTACAAAATCCGGGATGTCACTGTCTTCCCCAACTCTCTTAGTGATCACTCCCCAGTCCTCTGTCTCTTGTCATCCTCCACTCTGAAGCCAGTGTCCCAGGCCACTCTACACTGCCGTTTATGCCACAGCAGCCTCAGAAAATTAAAACAATACCTAGCCCAGCTAGACTGGTCCCCTATCCAGCGTGCCCCTGACATTGACTCAGCTCTTGACCACTTCGCAAATGCCTTCTGTAAGGCTTGTGACCTTTTCACCCCCCTCACCAGGATCCGCTCCAAAAAATGTAATGCCCCATGGATCACCCCACCCCTCCTCCAGAGACTCAAAAACAGAGATAATCTCGAGCACATTGCTGTACAATCTGGAAAGGTGTCTGGCAGGCAGGCCTACAATGCAGAATGCAATAAGTGCACTTGGGCCATTAGGCGGGCCAAGGCAGAGCACTACCAGACCACCCTCACTTCCACTTGGGGTTCAGCCCGGACCTTCTGGGATAATATGAAAGAGCTAAATGGGAAGTCCAGCTCCCCCCCACCATCTCAGCTCTCCATCAATGGCACCCCCATCACAGATCCACTCCTCATAGCTGATTGCCTTAACACAGCCTTTTCTGACCTAAGCTCGGTCCTCCCCAGCAGCTTCTTTGACCCAATCCCCACCTCTCTGCCTCTGGTCCTGCATTTTCCACCATTCTACCTGTGCACCCTATCCCCCCCAAGAGGCCAGGCCACACCTGCTAAAAGCCTTAGGCAGCAATAACCCTAGCAGTGACCCTCTCGACTCCAGGATCCTCCATATGGTCTTGGACAAAGTCCTAGTCCCCCTGACTGACCTTCTAAACTGGTCTCTATGCCTGGGTCAGTTCCCAAGTGCTTGGAAAACTGCTGAAATCACACCCATACATAAGAGTGGGGACCGATCCACCCCCAACAATTACCTGCCCATCTCCATCCTCCCCCACTCTCTAAAGCCCTTGAAAAAGTGGTGTTGATCCAGCTCTCTGAATACCTAACCAAGTATAACATTATGTGCCCAGAGCAGCACAGTTTCCACCCAGGACACAGTGCAATCATGGCTCTCCTGAAATTCTCCCAACACCTGCATGCTGCTCGCGACTCTGGCAGCCTTGCAGGAGCAGTGTTCATTGACCTCCAAGGCCTTTGACACTGTCTGTCATCCCTTCTACCTGACTCTCTCCATCAACTTGGCTTCTCTGGTGGTCCCATTTCCTGGTTCTCTAGCTACTGCTCTGGTAGATCCCAGTGTGTCAAGATCAGCGGCTCCCTCTCCAGCACTCTTCCCATTTGCTCCGGGGTCCCTCAGAGCTCCATCCTGGGTCCAATACTTTTAGTCTCTACCTCAACACCCTCCCCAGCTCATGTACCAGTAAAATGCTCCTCTAAGCTGACGATGCAGTCTTCATTGCCTCACATCCCAATCCCACCTCCCTCCAATTATCCCTCCAGCAAGCTTACAACCAAGCCGAAAGGTGGTTCGGTGACTGCAAGCTGGTCATTAACCTAAAGAAAACCAAATCAATGCTCTTCTCCCACCACCAAAATAAAGCTAAAAATACCCACCTCTTGATTATCCCCAGCACTCTGCACCCGCTAGAACAAGTGATCACATACAAGTACCTAGGCATCACGTTCGATACTGCCCTCTCCTTCCACACCCACATTAATGCCCTGTCAGCTGCCATTAACTCTCAGATTGGCCTGCTATACCGGCACAGGGACTGCCTGCCTCAGGTTGCCCTCAGGCTGGCCATCACCTCCTCCATCTTGTCCCTCCTGGACTATGGCTTGCCCATCTACGCTGCAGCTGACAACACTTCCCTCTCCAAAATCCAACTCTCCATCAATAAGGCCTGTAGGCTCCTGACCGGTGCCCCCAGCCGAACTCACACCTGCCTTCTCTATACTACCACCAATCTTCTCAACTTTGAGGAGTGACTGCTCTACCAGACCTGCCTTCTCACTAATAAATCACTGCTAGGACTCTCCTCCCCGGGGGTCTCCACCTCCCTACAGCAGCCATCTTCGTCCATCACCACCCATAGGTCTGTTAAGGCCACTTTCAAAGTGCCCAGAACCAAGACCTCTCTTGCCCAGAAATCCTTCCTGTACCGAGCCCCCACCTGGTTCAACTCCCTCCCTAGCTGCATCTCCAACTTGCCAAAAATTGGCTCCTTCAAAACAGCCCTTCAGAACCATATCTTTAATACCAGCTGTTGTAGGTGCAACTAACCCCTGTTGCAAACTGTGGTTCCCTCCCGCCTTGCCCCCTGGTTCAACAATGTCCAATGGACAGCTTCTCTCTCTCTCCCTTCCCCAGACCTACTCCTTCCCTACTAGGTCCAAACAGGGATGTAACCCACTGTCTTCTCTGAGGACCTACTATATCCATGAGTGTAACTCACAATTTTGTAACATTATGTAACCTAAGTAACATACAAACTACTACATTATGTAACCTAAGTGTATCTATGTTAAATGTTCCTTTTACTACACCTGTAATGTTATCCTCTGTTTTAATCTGCACTGTAATAACTGTCTTGATGTCTGCCCCCCCCGCAACGAGGTGTCTTTGTAAATGAGTCTCTGACTCAAAGGTTGTAAACCCGATTTGTAATGAATAAATGAAGAAATGAATGAATAAATGAAGGGAATAATGGCCTTCCCCTGATATTTCCAGGACTATTACCCTGTGACTTCCAGGCCCAGCTAAACCACATCCATTAGGGTTAGGGGCTCCAGCTCACAGTGATGATAGCTCTGACTCCATTGATGCTACTGCAGCACGGAGACTTCCATAGGTTTGGATCTCAGCCAGGTGGCTGACATAGAATTCTTACCCAGGATTCAGTGCAGTCAGCCTGGGTAGAGATACTGGCCTTACTCATGTGACTTGAAAACCTATTATCCTGTGACTTCCAGGCCCAGGTTCAACCACTTCCCTCAGGGCTAAAGCCCCAGGTTTACAGGGGTGATTGCTCTGACTCTCCTAATGCTTGTCAGAGATGCAGTCATATGAACACACACAGTTGTCAGCCAGTGGGCCAATGCAGAAAACTTACCCTAGATTTGTTGTACTTAGCCTGGGTAGAGCTGCTGTCCTGCCCCTAAAACTTCCAGGCTGCCTGCCAGGTAGCGCTGAGGGTTGAGGCGCTGGAGGCCACACCTCGTACCACGCTAGCAACCCGGGTTCGGGAACGGACTCGGGCCGCCTGAGGTCGGAGGGGAGGAGTAGGATTGAGCGTCCCAATGGATGCTCTCCTCCTCCTCCTGGGATGGGATCCTGGGGTGCTTTCGGGCACCAGACGCTCCTGTGCCTGTGGAAGCATGGCCATCGGGCACCAGGTGTCTCTGCGAAGTTGGGGAGGGAAGGATGTTGTGGGCACTTGACGATGGCATGCATCTGCATGTTGTCTGTTTGGACGTCAGTCCTGCGTGCCAACATCCTTAGGGGAGATGGGGTTATGGGAGGGACAGGGAGAAAAATGGAAAACACCCCCTCTCGATCCTAGATGAGGATCGATCCGTGCCTCCAATCACTCTCCCACGGGCAGGCCCCGCTGTGTGCAGGCACTCCTAGGAGAGGAGTTAGGAAGGGGAAAAACTGGAGACAGCCTGACACTCTAGGGGCAGACTCCATGGGGAGTGCTCTCGGGGGATTGATCAGAGGTCTGAAGGAGTGGATAGAGAGGGTAGCTAGGCATAAAAAAAAAAACAAAAAAAAATTCTACTATAGGCTGTGCTTCAACCACTTCCCTTGGCCCTAGGAGCCCCATACTCACTGGGATGATAGCTTTGACTCCTCTGGTACTCCCACAGCATGGAGACTTCCATAGGCTTTGTTGTCATCCAGGGGGCTGTGGAAGAAGTCTTTCCCAGGATTCAGTGCAGTCAGCCTTTTTTTATTTTTATTTTAGTCTGGTAACCAGGTAAGGCCCACTAGGCACAAGTGCCTGTTTTCAGGGACTACCTGGGAGCATCGGCAGTTAAGTGACTTACTCAGAGTCACACAGTATGTAAGTGGAGGTTGTGAGAATCAAATTCAGGTCTGGTTTGCTGGATGTACCAAGTTCATTCACACTTCATTCCTCTAACCTGTAGGCTATACTACCAGCACATGTGACTTGGTAGACATACTGAATTCCTATATGAATTCCAGGGCCTATTACCCTGTGACTTCGTGACTTTACCCTGTGACTTCCAGAAATATTCAACCACTTCCCTCAGGCTAGGAGTGCCCAGCTCACTGGTTTGATAACTCTAACTCCACTGATGCTCCCACTGCATGGAGAGTTCCACAGGCTTTTTTGCCAGCTGGGGAGCTAAGGTACAATTCTTACCCAGAATTCAGTGCATTCTGCCAGGGTAGAAATGCTGGCCTCCTCACTGTGACTTAAAGGCCTATTACACTTTGACTTCCAGTCCTTTTACCTTGTGACTTCCAGGCCCAGCTTCAAACATTTACTTCAGGGCTAGGAGCTCCAAACTCACAGGGATAATAGCACTTACTCCATTGTTGCTCTGAAAACAAGGTGCCTTCCATATGCTTGGTTCTCAGCCAGGGGGCTGAGAATCAAGTTTTATCCAGGAATTAGTGCAGTCATCCTGGGTAGAGATGTTTGCCTCCCCACTGTAACTTCCAGGCCTATTACCATGTGACTTCCAGGAATATTGCCCTGTGACTTCTAGGCCCAGCTTCAACCACTTCCCTCAGAGCAAGGAGCCCCTAACTCACAGGGATGATAGATCTTTCACCCGTGAGGCTACCACATGGTGGAGACTACCACAGGCTTCATTGTGACTCAGGCCGCTGAGATACAATTTTTACCCTGGACTGAGTGCATTAAACCTGTGGAGAGCTGCTGGCCTCCGCACTGTGATATCCAGGCCTATTACCCTGTTACTTTATGTGCTGTTACCCTGTGACTTCCAGTCAGAGCTTCAACCATTTCCTTCAGGGAAGAAGCTCACAACTGACAGGGATGATAGCTCTGACTCCACAGATGTTCCCACAGTGTGGAGACTTCCAAATGCTTGGTTGTGAGCCAGGTGGTTGAGGTACAATTGTTACCTAGAATGCAGTGCACTCAGCCAAAGGATGAGATACTGGTCTCCCTTGATATTTCTGTGACTATTACCTGTGGCTTCCATGCTGCCCTGCTACAACCACATCCCTCAGGGCTGGGTCCCCAACTCACAGAGATGATAGCTCTAGCTCCACTGATGCTCCCAGACCATGGAGACTTCCATAAGCTTGTTTGTCAGCCATGAGGCTGAGGTGCAATTCTCACCATGATTCAGTTCAGTCAGCCTGAGTTAGAGATGCTGGCCTCCCATGTGACTTCCAGGCCTAATACCTTGTGACTTCCAAGCCTATTACTATGTGAATTCCAGGCCCAGCTTCATCCACATTCCCCAGGGCTAGGATCTCCAGGTTGTGGGAACATCAGTGGAGTGAGAGCTATCATCTCTGTGGCTTTTGGCTCCTATCCCTGAGGGATGTGGTTGAATCTGGGCCTGCAAATCACAGGGTTATAGGACTGGAATTCTCAGAGTAATAGGCCTGGAAATCATGGGGAGTGGGAGGCCACCATCTCTACTCAGATTTACAGCTCTTAATCCTGGGTAAGAATTGTACCTCATCCCTCTGGCTGACAAACAAGCCTATGGAACTCTCCATGCTCTGGGAGCATCAGTGGAGACTGAGCTATCATCTCTGTCAGTTTGGGGCTTCTGGCGCTGAGGGATGTGGTTGAAGCAGAGCCTGAAACTCACAGTGTAATAAGTCTTGAAGTCACAGGGAAGGCCAGCCTCTCTACCAGGCTTGCTGCACTCAATCCTGGGAAAGTATTATATTTCAGCCCCCTTCCTGACAACCTAGCCCCTGGAACTCTGTATGCTGTAAGAGCATCATTGGAGTCAGAGCTATCATACCTGTGAGTTTAGGGCTCCTAGGCAAAAGGGAAGTGGTTGAAGCGGGGCCTGGAAATGTTAGGGGCAGGACAACAGCTCTACCCAGGCTGAGTACACCAAATCCTGATAAGTTTTCTACTTTAGCCCACTGACTGACAATCATGCCTATGGGTGCCTGTGTCTCTGGGCAGCTGGAGGAGAGTCAGAGGTACCATACATGTGAACGTGATGCTCCTAGCCCTGAGGGGAGTGGTTGAAACTGGGCTAGGATGACACAGGGCAATAGTCCTGGAAATATCAGGGGGAGGCCAGTCTCTCTTTTCAAGCTGAGTGCACTGAATTCTGGGTAAGAATTATACCTCAGCTTCCTGGCTGACAAACAGGCTTATTAATCTCTCCATACTGTGGGAGCATCTGTGGAGTCAGAGTTATCATCCCTGTGAGTTGTGAGCTCCTAGCCAGAGGGAAGTGGTTGAATCTGGGCCTGGAAGTCATTAGGTTATAGGCCTGGAAGTCACAGGGTAATAAGACTGAAAGTCTCAGGGGGAGGTCTGTATATCTACCCCAGCTAACTGCACTGAATCCTGGGTTAGAATTGTTCCTCAGCCCCTTGACTGACCACCTAGCCAGTGGAAGTTTCCATGCTGTGGGAGTATCAGAGATATCATTCCTGTGAGTTTGGAGCTCCTAGCCCTGGGGGAAGTGGTTGAAGTTGGGGCCTGCAAGTTGCAGGGAAATAGGCCTGGATGACTCATTGTAATAGGCCAGGAAGTCACAGGGGAGAAGTCTACACACTGTGGGAGCTTTAGTGGAGCGAGTGTTATCATCCCTGTGAGTTTGGGACTCATAGCCTTGAGGGACATGGTTGAAGCGGGTCCTGGAAGTCACAGGGTAATAGGCCTTGAAGTCACAGTGTAATAGGCCTGGAAGTCACAGGGGGACACTAGCATCGCTATCCAGGTATACTGCACTGAATTCTGTGTAAAGATTTTACAGCTCTCTGGCTGACCAACAAGCCTATGGAACTCTAAATGCTGTGGGAGCATCAGTGAGTCAGAATTATCATCCTTATGAGTTGGGAACTCCTAGCCTGAGGGATGTTGTTGAATCTGGGCATGGAAGTCACTAGATAATTGTCCTGAAAGTCACAGGGTAATAGGCCTGGAAGTCATAGGTGGAGGTCAGTACATCTATCACAGCTGACTGCACTAAATCCTGAGTTAAAATTGTTCTTCAGACCCTGAGTGTCAACCAAGCCTATGAAAGTGTCCATGCTATGCAAGTATTGATGATGTCTGAGCTATCATTCCTGTGAGTTGGGAGCTCTTAGCCCTGACAGAAGTGGTTGACACTGGGCCTGGAAGTCACAGAGTAATAGGCCCAAAAGTCACAGTGTAATAGACCTGGAATTCACAGGGGGAAGTCCAGCATCTCTACCTATTCAGACTGCATTAAATTCTGGGTATGAATCTTACCTCAGCTCCCTGGCTGACAAACAAGCCTTTGGAACTTTCCATGCTGTGGGAGCATCAGTGGAGTCAGAGCTGTCATCCCTGTGATCCTGGAGCTCCTGGCATGAGTGAAGTGGTTGAAGCTGGACCTGGACATCACTGGGTAATGGGCTTGGAAGTCACAGGGTAAAAGGCTTGGAAGTCACAGGGGGATGCCAGAATATTTACCCAGGCTGCTTGCACTGAATCCTTGGTAAGAATAATACCTCAGCCCCCTGGCTGATAACCAAACCCATGGAAGTCTCCACGGTATGGGAGTATCAGTAGAGTCAGAGCTATCAACCCTGGTTTGTAACTCCTAGCCCTGAGAAAAGTGGTTGAAACTGAGCTTGTAATTCACATGATAATAGGCCTGGATGTCACAAGGTAGACCTGGAAGTTACAGAGGGGAGGGGAGGGCAGTACCTCTACTCAGGATGACTGCTCTGAATCCTGGTTAAGAATTGTACCTCAGGACCCTGGGTGATAACTAAGCCTATGGAAGTCTCCACACTCTGTGAGCATTAGTGGAGTCAGTGTTATCTTCCCTGTGAGTATGGGGCTCCTAATCCTGAGGGAAATGGTTGCAGGTGGGCATGGAAGACACACGATAATAAGCCTGTAAGTCAAATGGTAAGAATTTTAAATCACCACCCAGTCTCACAACCAATTCTATGGAAGTCTTCAGGTTGTAGGAACATCAGTGGAGTCAGAGATATCATCCCTGTGAGTTTTGGGCTCCTATCACTGAGTTATGCTGTTGAATCTGGGCCTGGAAGCTGCAGGGTTATAGGACTTTGAGACTCGGGGTAATAGGCCTGGAAATCACGGAGAGTGGGAGGCCACCATCTCTACTCAGACTTACAGCATTTAAACCTGGGTAAGAATTGTACCTCATCACCTAGCTGACAAAGGCCTATGGAACTCTCCATGCTCTGGGAGCATCAGTGGAGTCTGAGCTATTATTCCTGTGTAACCCCTAGGTGGCGCTATCCTAGGGGCTACTACCCTGCCTGCATGACCAGGTGTGGGTTGAGAGGCCTGAGCTCTGTGAACGGGTGCCTCCAGCCAGAGGAATTGTCTTGGGGTAGCATAACTGATGTCGGTATAGCCCTCTGGGATGCTATATCCTCCCCATCAACCCCTGTAGTGGCCTAAACAGTATAGCAATAAAACATTCACATGGACTTTATAGCAGTAATGACTTGCTCAGGCTTGGCACTTACCATCAGGGCTGGATCCTCTGCAGCTGCCCTGGAGACCCCTTTAAAATAAGATCAGTTATACAATGCTATAACAGTTCTGTATCCCACCAAGAAGGTACACACTAGTCACATTTCAACTGTAAAACAACAATCTGATTTATTTAGGGGTTTGAACAGGGTGGGGCATGAATCTAGCAGATGGCTATTAGATCTGATTGGTATAGGCTGATCAAAATTGCACAGTGAGTCTCCTTTGATACAGTCACACACCCTGGGTACCCAGTTTGGAATAACAGACTATCCTGCAGCGTTGCCTAGGTAGGCCAGTGTTGCAGCTGATCGTTAGGGCCCTGAGGAAAGAAACACTTAGCATGTACTCAAACCCAGAATTTGTAATCCAGAGCGGATGGCTCAGTTCGCTGTAATAAACCCAAACAAATAAACAGACGACACACAATGATTGCAGCTTTGTTGCAGGGAGCTACCCTGTTTGTACTGACACTACCCAGACCTAGTGATGATCTGATGAAATGAGTCCTGTTGCAGATGGCTTGATGAAACAGGAGGAGAATTCCCTCATGGTACTCATCGAAATGCTGGTCCAGGATGCAGGAGCAACGTAACACTGGCCGAGAACATGCAAATCGAACATCTTGAACTATTCAGCCACAAAAACACCTTGCGAGCTAAGCACATTCAGATGTAAGGCTCTGTCATCTTCTAGTCCTTCCAGCTAGCTTGCAGGCTGATCCTGAATTCAGCTTGGATGCTGCTTGAATCCCCTGCTGCCGTGACCCCAAAATGTGGGCCAACTGGACACTTAGACCCGTGGATTGATGATCAAAAAGTCTAGGCCTGGCAGGCCTAACCTCTGAGAGCTGGCCAGCTCCCCAGAGGCTCACACTGAACTCCTAGATGAATCTCTCAAATCTGAACAAAATGAGCAGTTGCCCCCTTTCATATGGGGTTAAGTTCCAGACATCTCATTGGCTGCAAAAGCTGTCTTAAACAGTTCTCATATCTTAATTGGCTCCCCTTTTGGCACTTAGAAATTGTCCCAGTTAACCCCCATGGGTCTCTGGCATTGTCCCAAGAGCCCCTTGGTTTAATCCTGGTTTCCATTAGCTGCTAAAATGGTGGCTGCATGCAGTTTCCAAAGCAGCCTATTTCACTGTCCCCACACATAATGTTCTGGTGCAGCCAGGAGCAATATTAGTTTTATTTACATGCCTCACTGCCTTGTAGCCCCAACAGTTTTTTCTCTAACAAGTCCACTTTTAACTAAATAAGTTGTCCCTTAGGGAGTCGCTGCTTCCATAACACACTGCCCTAGGAATACTGTAATGCTCATGAATATTTATGAGGGCTTCTCTCTGCCCTGACAGTTGCCTCCCGACCTTTGTCCCTTTGTTTTCTACTGCCACAGAGGCAGCGCTTTAGGCGGCTGCCATTTATTTAATTTAAAAATGCTTTTCTTTTGCCTTGCTTTGTCCCCGGTGCTTTCTTTAGCTTAATTTGGCACTGTCAACCATGGGGATACACTTTTGTTTTTGACCTCGAGCGGTCAGACACACAGAGCGACTCTGGAAAATGCGAGCAGCGGCTTAGCAGTCTGCCAATCCTTTCGTGAAGGTTGGGCCCCGCAATCTGACTAAACTGGGACACCTGGGTTGGTGGCAGAAGGAGCCACGGAGGATTGGGGATGCTGGCAGTAGTGGGTACACACCCGGAGGCATGTTAAAGGTAAGCCTCCTAATAGGGAGATGTTACACTCTCCCCTGCCTAAGAAAGCTTGGCGTCCGTGCCAAGTCTATAATAGATTGGCAACCATTACCACATTACTAGATATTCTCTTACTAATACTCTATTACAAACAGATACATCTGAACAGCAATCTCCTATGACAACCTAGATAGGCATATAATAACCATGTACAAAGTAGCATGCTATCCATTTGGTCTTACTTAGCATTTGGACGTCCTATACTTAAGCATTGTCATGACATTTTAGTCTCAATAGGTATACTTCAGCAGTTCAGAATTCACATTCTTTACATTAGACAGCATCACATTTAGTACCACATTTTATCAGAGCACTTCACCTTATTCCCATCTATTTAACTTTATGCCCCTTGTTACACTGAGTGGGCATCTCAGTTTGAGTGGAGGCTTTGGTTTGGGTGGAGGCAGGGAGCACAATTTTTGGCAAGGAATTTGGTGTGACATAGACTCCTTTGTGCACAACGTTCATGGGTAAGTTAACAGGCTGTCCTGGGGTGTCATATGTGAGCTTTAAGGTCAGTTTTACAGCTCTTCCTGAGCAACGTGGCAAAGTTGGCACTGGCACTTGCACTTCTGCTTCGGCATTCGGAGTGATCAGTCCTGGTTCACTGTCTGCCAATGAAATGGCTTCAGAAGAAATGGGTTCCACTGCAATTTCTTGTCGTTGAGGACTAGTTTCAGATTCTTTTGCCAGAATACCACTGTCACTTTCTTGAGGCTCACTCTCATTTGTCAAAGGTATTTCTGCAAATTTGGAATCATCCAAGACTCATCTCTCGAGTTCTTGAACAGCACTTTCATTAACTCGGAACAGTGCACTTAGCCTACGTAGTTCATTAATACTTGCATGGTCACTACTGGCTTCATTGTGTTCAGGTTTATTGATTTCCATTACTTCTAACATACAAAGGGATTCAACCTCTTCAAGATCCACTCTACAAACTCACTTTATGGAGGTTTAGGCACAACTGATGAATTGAAATCTGTTACTACAGCTGGAGGTTCAGAGTCATCACCATAGTTAATAGAAGGAATTCCTTGAAACACTCTCTCAAGTTCAAAAGATTGGTAATAGGCAGTATAGAATTCACTTACATCATCACTCTCAGAGTCAGCATTTTCAGTATCTGCAATGTTTGCAGGATTGGAGATATTATTAGGAACAACAGACTGGGGAGCAGCAATTTGCTGATTTTGTTGCTTAACCTCGGTAGCAGACCTAGTTACAGGTCTCCCAGGAGCTTCAGACTCTTTAACAGTATTGATAACTATTTGGCCGATTGGCAACAGGTGGTTCCTGTGAATGGTTTTAACAGCACAGGGGTTCCCCTCTAAATGTACTTTATACACTGGCAGATCATACAGCTTACTGACTACTATGTATGGAATGTGACTCCAGCAGTCTGCTATTTTGTGTTTACCTGGAAGTCCAAAGTTTCTCATTAGTACTCTGTCACCTGGTTGTAGCTCTTGGGCCTTAACACATTTGTCATGGTGAGTTTTGTTAGTCAGGTTTCTCTTTGCTGCCATGGTGTTTGCATGCTGATAGGCATGATCCAGTTGAGCTTTCAGATTCTTAACATACTGCAGGTAGTTTTCCAATTGAACACCATCAGGAGACACTCCAAAGCATACATCAACTAAAAGATGAGCTTCTCTGCCAAACATAAGATGGTACAGTAAAAAACCAGTAGCATCATTCTTTGTACAATTATAAGCATAGACAAGTTCACTTATTGGCTTCACTTTGGTTTATCTTTAGGTTGCAGGGTGCCCAGCATATCAAGTAGGGTTCTGTTAAACCTCTCTGGTTGCGGATCTCCTTATGAGTGACAAGGGGTTGTTCTGGATTTCCTTGCACCCCATATGCACAATAGTTCTTTGATAAACCTACTTTCGAAATCCAGGCCATAATCTGAATGAATACGCTGTGGGGCACCGTAATGTACAAAAAACTTCTCAACAAGAACTTTGGCTACAGTTGAGGCCTTTTGGCCTTTGGTTGGATAGGCCTGTGCCTATCTTGTGAAGTGATCCGTGACTACCAGTACATTAGCAATGCCTTTTGAATCTGGCTCCAGACTAAGAAAATCGATACGGGCAAGCTTCATTGGTGCACTTGTGGCAATATTGACCAGAGGGGCTGCTCTCTGTGATGGAGTTTTGTGCTGAAGAAACTACTGCAGGTTTTAACATGTTGTTCTATGTCTAGGCCCATTTTAGGCCAGTAGAAGTGTGAATGGGATAAATCAAGAGTCTTTCACTACCCAGATGTCCCATTTGGTCATGCAAAGCTTATAAAACAATATTCTTGAACTTAGCTAGCAGTACTAGCTGTTTTCTCATAGTTTCACCTTGGCTGTCAGTTAGCTCTTGGTACAATAACTGTTCTCGAAGCTTGAGCTTGCTCCCCTCTCGAAGAAGTAAAGCAGTCTTGGGGTCTCTGGACCGCATCTTAGAGATATCTTCCCCTTTCTGTAAAGCATTAACCACTGGCCTGATCATCAGATCATGGTACTGTTTTTTGTGGATGTCAGCTGGAGTTAACTGTGGTAAAGAACTCAAGTCTAAAGCTGCAAAGTTACAGTAGGCAACTGGTATGCACGTTTCTGGAGGTCCCAAACAATCTGACAAACAGTTTATAGCTTTGAAGGACAAGAATTCTTCCTGGTCAAACTTGTGGCATAGTGCTTTTACAGATTGCTCAGGAATATGAGCCCACTGTTGGTCAGAAACAGGTCTTCTTGAAAGAGCGTCGGCATCTACGTGGTTTAGGCCTGGTCGGTACTCCACTGCATAATCGTAGGTTGCTAGAGCGGAAAGCCATCTGTGTCTGGTAGCATCTAGTTTAGCTGTGGTTTGGACATATGTTAATGGATTGCTATCAGTTTTGACCAAGAGTTTAGCACCATACAAGTATTCGTGAAAATAGTCAACTATGGCCCACTTGAGAGCGAGAAATTCTAATTTATGCACCAGATAGTTCCTCTCTGAAGATGTCAGACTTCTGCTAGCAAAAGCTATGACACGCAGTCCTTCCAGATATTCTTGATAGAGTACTGCTCTGAGACCACTCAAACTGGCATTTGTATGTAATACATAGGGCTTTGATGGATCAGCATAAGCAAGTACGGGAGCATGAGTCAGTCTGTATATTATTTCTTCGAAAGCAGTGTTACAATCAAGAGTCCATCTCTGTCCAAACAGCTCATTGGGTCTGAAATATGTTTATTCATGTCTCTGTCAGAACCTTTTAAACTTGTTGTGGTAGGTGGATACCCTTGAGTTAAGTTTAGTAGGGGAGCGGATCATCTTGGTATAGTCCTTGACAAACTGGCAGTAATAGCCGCAGAATCCAAAAAAACCTTTGAAGGTCTTTTAGAGTTTTGGGCTTTGGCCAGCTGGTTAATGCTTCCACTTTACTGGGGTCGGTTTGTATGCCTTCTGATGACACAATGTGGCCCACGTATTTGACAGAACTCTTTAAAAATTGGCATTTGTCAATAGATAACTTAAGAACGAACTCCTCAAGACTGTCCAACACTTTAAATAAGCAAGCCTCATGCTCCTTGAGAGTTTTTCCAAAAACTATGATGTCATCAAGGTAGACAAGACATTCCAAGAGATTCATATCTCCCACTGCACGCTCCATTATATGCTGGAATGTTGCAGGTGCACCTGATATGCCTTGGGGCATGTGAAGGAACTCGTAGAAGCCCAAAGGACAAATGAATGCAGTTTTTCCCTGTCCTCAGGAGCCATTGGGATCTGATAGTATCTGCTTTGATGGTCGAGAAAGGAGAACCATTTAATCCCATTTAGACAGTCCAGGGCATCTTGTATGCATGGCACTGTATACTGATCAGGCACAGGTCTTTTGTTGAGGGTCCTGTAATCAACACACATATGGACAGAGCCATTCTTTTTCTACACCACAACAATTGGGGAAGCATGTGGGCTGCGGGACTCTTGTATGATGCCAGCCATGACATCTCTTGTAAGTGGCGTCTGACATTGTCTATGTTGGCAAGAGCTAGGCGTCTAGACCTCACTTTCTGAAGGATTTCTCGTCATGCAGGGGAATGTGGTGTTCAGCACCTGTGACACAACCAACATCCCATTCCCTGAGGGAGAATACCTTGTTTCTCTGAGCCAGCTTGTTACTGATCCTGGATCTCCAGCTGTCGGGAATAGGTGAATCTCTAAAATCAAACATATCAGGCGATACCTCACATCCCTTTTCAGTTTTGCACTTGGATGGAAGCACAGCAGTGTCAGCACAATAGACTTTAGCCAGGGTGCATCTTCTGTGCACCAGGATGTCTCGGTCTGTAACATTTTGTATTCATACCACCACACGTCAGGTGTATGCATGAGCTTGGGCCGGAAGCACGCTGGGTTTAATCAGCAGTCCTTCAGATCATTTTCCTTCCTCTGGAGTGTCCAGCATTAAAATTTTGTTAGTCACATCTTTTTGCAACCATACTTCACCACTGATACTGCATTCTGCATTAGGAGGCAACATGATAGTAGCAGGATCCTTCTTCCAAACCATTCCAACAGGTACATCTTTGTCACTCTTCTCAGGGTGCATTTGTCTCTCATAGGCCTTTTGGATCAGGGCGTGGATATGCAAGGCTTTTCCTGTCTTGTCCTTCTGCCTTTCTTCACATAGTTGAGCCACGCACCCAAACATGTGTGTGTTGGTGCCAGTCAGTATAAGGATACCATCGAGTCCAGTAGAAGGCAGACCAGGGCTAGCATCTCCACGGAATCTCCTACGCTAGCCACAGAGGATGGAAAAGAAAGCCATACCTTTAAATAGCCAAGATATGGGTACAACGATTCACTTAACCCCCACACATGCAGTCCATCTAGAGGTTGGAGTGGGTGGTCAGATAAATGCTGCTCATACCAGTCTTGGAAGATTATTGTGACTTGAGCCCCACTGTCTAGAACTGCTCGGGCTGGGTTCCCGTCTATGTGTACAGTAGTGTCCATGGAAGTGCTCACCAATTTGGACCAGTCCAGAGGGACTGTAGTAGGAACCTGGACAGACGATTAAGCCACAAAGAAATTGGAGTTAGGATTTCCTGAACATCTACTGTGATCATTTCCCTGCACCCTCGGCCATTGTTTCACTTTCCGGAGCTCCCCTTGGAATCTGTATACCACTTTATCTAGGTCCTTTGGAAACCAGCATTCCTTCTTCATATGCCCATCCTTCCCACAATTATGACAAAATATATTCTCTTTGGTCTGGCGGGGCTGAAATATCACATTAGGAGCTGGTCTCCATTCACAACTAAGGGGTAGGGAGGGGTAAATATTTGGCGCTGGAATACTAACGACAGAAAATCTCGATTCAACCTTCATCTGCAGCATTGAAGGCAGTGGAAGAAATCTCAATAATTCTTTTATTGCCACAGTCAATTCACTTGTTTTAATTTTTGAGCTGTTATCAGCAGGGGATGCCTGAGTGTGCACCCCCACCCCATAGCAGATGCGCTCTGAGAGGGATCAGGATCTGCAACTGTGGGAAGGGCCTTGGCAAGAGCACCAGATTTTATTTCTTAGACTTCTCTTAGTATCTCAGCCCATGGCGGAGTCTCCTTAGCAGTCTCGGAGTACTAGCCAGGTGCTATATTCCGCCCTTGAACATCACTCGCATGATCACCCTCTGTCACTTGGGCAGCAGCCGCAGATACATGAGGGGACCCCCTTGAGTGGCTGCCTTTGCTTGACCCTCCGGATTTCTTTCATTAGTTCATCATAGGTGGAGGTGAATCCAGCCGGTTGCAAGTTGTAATTGAAGCAGCAATAATTCAGAAAATGGGGCAGACTTAAGAATCTGGTCCAACCCAGTCTGATCTTATTTGTGTGGGCCATGCTACCTTTCCTGAGGCATTCCTGTAGCATTATTTCAAGTCGAGGTACATACACTGATAAGTGCTCCTCATGGTATTGCTGAGTGTTTTTACCCTCCACCACAGATCCTCATCTGAATCTGGACTCCCATACACATTTTCCAATGCAGCCAAATAGTCCTGTGCAGTTGCTTCTGGGTCACTAGCTTGCTTGTGCGGATAGTAGCCAGTGCAAGACCTCGGAGGCTTTCATGCAACCTTTTTCTCTTCTCTGCCTCAGAACATTGTTATTCAGGTACTTGGGGCAACATAGTCTATCCAGGTCTCCCAATCATCCTCCCCCTGGGGGGGTTGGGAGGGTGTCGGAAAACATCTTCAGCCTTCGATAAGAGTCGTGACAAACTGCAGGCACAGGTATGGGTGCCGGCACTGGTGATGCCAGCACAGGAGCTGGTGAAGGGGGTAGGTACTGGAGCTGGCAGGGGCATCAGGAAAGGAACACCCCCAGGTGGCATGAATAACTGTTTAAAGTCCTCAAGGATTTTACCCTCCTCCAACAGCAATTTGGCAATCTTTTCCTCAAAGTTCTCAAATAATGGTGGGAGCTCATTTCCTGAGGGGTCCTCACTATCCTTAGTTATCACCCTCCAGGTGGCTGGGGACTCATCAATGGCCATAGTTTTGGGCACCTTAGTACTGTCCACAGGGTTGCTATACTCCACTAATGCCATTAGAGTTTGGGCAGTCAAGTCAGTGTGTCGGCCCACCACTACAGTTTTTCCCAGGCATTCGATTTTTGAAAGTGCCCCTTCTATAGTGTCTTTACTAGTGCCCAGGGGTATATCCAGCATCAGCAAGGCATTTTGGGGGACAATTTCATGTTCCGTACACCATCCGACCAACTGATGCACAGCCATTTCTTCAGGGGTACCCATTACATTTTTAGTTGTAATCATCAGGGTAGCGCCCTGCAACAACAGCCTAATCTAAAAGTGTGTCATCTGATTGTCTTGTTGTTTTCTTTTCACAAACTGAGCTCTCCGGTTCCGGATTACAAATAGTGTGTGTTGTGCATGTTGTTTTCTTCAATCACAGGGCCCCAACCAGCTGCAACGTTCCTGGCTAGCCCACCATTCACCATCTGGGTACCCAAAGTGTGTGACTGTTTATGGACCCTGAAGTGCATGCATAACTGTTTGATTGATAGACCCTTTAAGCAAATTAACCTGATTACGCCCCTCCCTTATTCAAACCCCTTAAATAAATCAGATCTAACTCTTTTTTGCATTTACCGTGACTGTGGTTCCAGTTTGTGCAAGAGTACTGTACTGCTATTATTTGCTGTATATAACCTTGTTTTACAGGGGGTCCCCAGGGCCGGGCCAGAGGAAAGCCCTGGTGATAAGTGCAAACAGTGTGGGTATTTGTGTGGTGTATCAGGGGTACTGTAAGTGATTATTGTGTATTGTTCTGCCACCAGCAAGGAAAGGGGTTAAGGTGTCCTGGAGGGCTGTGCCCAGGTTAGCTTGACCACTACCACCCTGACCTCGGGGTGAAGGCACCCATTTCAGAACTCAGGCCCCTTTGCCTGCTATTAGCCAAGCAGGCAGGGGTAGTAGCCCTTGGGATAGAGCCCCTAGGGGTTACATGTGTGAGTTTGGAACTCCTAGCCCTGAGGAAAGTGCTTGAATCTGTGCATGGAAGTCACAGGATAATAGGCCTGGAAGTCACAGTGTAATTGGCCTTGAAGTCACAGGGAGGAGGCCAGCATCTCTAACAGGGAAGAATGCACTGAATTATGGGTAAGAATTATACCTCATCACCCTGGCTGACAAACAAGCCAATGGAACTCTCCAAGCTGTGAGAGCATCAGTGGAGTCAGAGTTATCATCCCTGTGAGTTGGTAGCTCCTAGCCTGAGAGAAGTGTTTGAATCCGGGCCAGGAAGTCACTGGCTAAATGGCCTGGAAGTCTCATCAGTAGGCCAGTTTATCTACCAGGCTGACTGCACTGAACTGGGTAAGAATTGTAGCTCTTCCTCTGGCTGACAACCAAGCATATGTACATCTGTATGCTCTGGGAGCAGCAGTGGAGTTAAACTATCATCCTGTCAGTCTGGGGCTTTTAGACCTGAGGGTTGTGGTTGAAGCTGGGTCTAGAAGTCACAGGGTAATAGGCCTGGATGTCACAGTGTAATAGGACTGGAAGTCACAGGGGTAGGACAACATCTTTACCCATGCAGGCTGCAATAAATTCTGCATAAGAATAGTAGCTCAGCTCCCTGGCTGATAAACAAGAACATGGTGCTCTCCATGCTGTGGGAGCATCAGTGGAGTTAGGGTTATCATCACTGTGAGTTAGGAGCTTGTAGCCAGAGGGAAGTGGTTGAAACTGGACCTGGAAGTCACTGAATAATTGGCCTGAAAGTCACAGGGGGAGGCCTGTATATCTGCACAGGCTGACTGCACTGAATCCTGTGTAAGAATTGCTCCTCAGCCCACTGGCTGACATCCAAGCCTATGGAAGTCTCCACGCTGTGGTAGTATCAGTGGAGTCAGAGGTATCATCCCTGTGAGTTGGGGCCCCTAGCCCTGAGGGATGTGGTTGAAGCTGGGTTTGGAAGTCACATGGTAATAGGCCTGGAAGTCACAAGGAGAGGCCAGCATCTCTAACCAGGCTGATTGCACTGAATACTGGATAAGAATTTCACTTCAGTCCCCTGGCTGACAACCAAGCCTATGGATCTCTCTATGCTGTAGGAGCATCAGAAGAGTCAGAGCTATCATTCCTGTGAGTTTGGGGCTCCAAGGGCCAATAGAAGTGGTTGAGGAAGGGCTTGGAAGTTTCAGGGGCAGGACAGCAGCTCACACAGGCTGAGTACACCAAATCCTGGGTAGTTTTTACTTTGGCCCATTGGATGACAACCATGCCTGAGGATGCCTGCATCTCTGGACAGTATCAGGAGAGTTAGGGCTATCATCCCTGTGCATTGGAGCCCCTAGCCCTGAGAGAAGTGGGTGAACCTGGGCCTGGAAGTCACAGGGTAATAGCCCTGGAGGTCACAAAGTAATAGGACTGGAAGTCACAGTGTTAATGCCAGTATCTCTACACAAATGGTCTGTCTCCGAAACCTGGGTAAGAATTGTATGTCAGTCACCTGGCTGACAACTAAACCTATGGAAGTCTCCATGCTGCGGAAGCATCAATGGAGTCAGAGGGATCATCCCTGTGAGTCCCCTAGCCCTGAGGGACAAGGTTGTAACTAAGCCTGGAAATTACAGGGTAATAGTCCTTGAAATGTCAGAGGGAAGCCAGTATCTCTTCCCAGGCTGAGTGCTCTAAATCCTGGGTAAGAAATGTAGCTCAACTGCTTGGATCACAACCAAGCATCTGAAATCCCACACTGTGGAAGCATCAGTGGAGATAGAGCTATCATCCCTGAGTTGTGAGCTCCTTCCTGAAGGAAATGGTGGAGTTGGGCCTGGAAGTCACACAGGTATAGCCCAAGAAGTCACAGGTAAAAGGTCTGATTTCACAGTGGTTGGGGGGGGGGAGGCGCAGCAGCTCTCCACTGTTTGAATGCACACAATCCAGGGCAAGAATAGTACCTCAGCCCACTGGGTGACAACAACGCCTATGTAAGTCTCCACCATGTGATAGTATCACGGGAGTAAGAGCTATCATCCCTGTGTGATTGGAGCTCCTTGCCCTGAGGGAAGCTTTGCCTAAAAGTCACAGAGCAAAAGTCCTGGAAAGCACAGGGTAATAGGCCTGGCAGGAGCAGGGGGGAGGCCAGCATCTCTATACAGGCAGAATGTACTGAATTCTGGATAAGAACTGTACCTCAGTTCCCTTGCTGGCAAACAAGCATGTGGCACTCTCTATCATGTGGGAGCATCAGTGGAGTCAGAGTTATCATCCCTATGAGTTGGGAGCTCCTAGCCTGAGAGAAGTGGTTGAATCTGGACCAGGAAGTCACTGGGTAATAGACCTGGAAATCACAGGGTTATAGGACTTGAAGTGATGAGGGGAACATTATATCTACCCAGGCTGACTGCACTGAGTCCAGGGTAAGAACTGTTCCTCTGCCCCCGGCTGACAACCAAGACTATGGAAATCTCCACTCTGTAGGAGTATCAGTGGAGTTAGAACTATAATCCCTGTGAGTTTGGGGCTCCTAGCCATGGGGGATGTGGTTAAAGATAGGCCTGGAAGTAACAAGATAACAGGCCTGGAAGTCACCTGGGAGAGGCCTGCATTTCTACTCAGGCTGACTGCTCTGAATCCTGGGTAAGAATCCTGGGAAAGAATTGTACTTCTTCCCCCTGACTGATAACCTAGCATATGGAAGTGTACATGCTCTGGGAGCATCAGTGAGTCAGTGCTATCATCCCTGTCAGTTTGCGGCTTATAGACCTGAGGGATGTGATTGGAGACTGGGCCTGGAAGTCACAGAAATAGGCTTAGAAGTCACAAGGAAGTAGGCCTGGAAGTCACGGGGAGGCCAGCACCTCTAACGAGGCATACTGCACTGAATTCTGTGTAAGAATTCTACCTCGGCTCCCTGGCTCACAAACAAGCCTATGAAACTCTCCATGCTGTGGGAGCATCAGTGCAGTGAGAGCTATCATCCCTATGAGATCGGAGCTGAATTCTGAGCCTGGGGAAGTCATTGAATTTGGGACTGGAAGTCACTGGGTAATAGGCCTGGATGTCACAGGGAACTAGGCATGGAAGTCACAGGGGGGGAGGCCAGTATGCCTACCGGGGCTGACTGCACTGAATCCTGAGTTAGAAGTGTTCCTTAGCCCCCTGGTGACCACCAAGGCTATGGAAGTCTCCACAGTGTGGAAGTATCCTTGAGTCAGAGCTATGAGTCCTGTATTTTTGGTGCTCTAGCCCAGGGATGTGGTTGAAGCTCAGCCTGGATGTCACAGGGCAATAGTACTGAAAGTCACAGTGTAATAGGCCAGGAAGAAACAGGGGGGAGGCGAGCATCTTTACCCAGGGTGACTGCAATGAATGCTGAGTAAGAATTGTACCTCAGCCACATGGCTGACAACCAAGCCTATGGAAATCTACACACAATGGGAGCTTTAGTGGAGTCAGAGCTATCATTCCTGTGAGTTTGGGGTTCCTAGTCCTGAGGCACATGTTTGAAGTTGAGCCTGGAAGTCACAGTGTAATTGCCCTGAAAGTCACAGGGTGAGGCCAGCATCTATAGCCAAGCATACTGCAATGAATTCTGGGTAAGAACTGTACCTCAGCTCCCTGGCTGACAAGCAAGCCTGTGGAACTCTCCATGCTGTGGGAGCATCAGTGGAGTCAGAGTTAGCATCCCTGTGAGGTGGAAGCTAGTAGCCTGAGGTACATCATTGAATCTGGGCCTGGAAGTCACTGGGTAATAGGCCTGGAAGTCACAGTGTAATAGGCCTGTAAGTCTCAGTGGGGGAGGCCTGGATATCTACCCCAGCTGAATGTACTGAATCCTGAGCTAGAATTGTTCCACAGCCCCCAGGCTGACCACTAAGCCTTTGGAACTCTCTATGTTGTGGGAGCATCAGTGGAGTCAGAGTTATCATTCTTGTGAGTTGGGAACCCCTAGCCATGAGGGAAGTGGTTGAAGCTGGGCCTGACATTCACAGGGTAATAGGCCTGGAAATCACAGGGTAATAGTCCTGGAAGCCACATAGGGAGGCCAGTATTTCAACTTAGGTTCATTCCACTAAATCCAGGGAAAGACTTGCTCTTCCGTCCCCTGGCTGTGAATCGCTTCATGGAAGGCACCTGACTGTGGGAGCATCAGTGGAATAAGTGGTATTATCCGTATGAGTTTGGAGCTCCAAGTCCTGAGGAAAGTGTTTGAAGCTGGGCCTGGAAGTCACAGGGCAATAGGCCTGGAAGTCACAGGAGGAGGCCAGTATATCTACCCAGGATAACTGCACTGAATCATGGGGATGTGGCTGGAAGCTGGGCCTCTTAAGTCACATGGTAATAGGGCCTCAAGTCAAAAGATAAAATGCCTGGCAATCACACCGGGGAGGCCAGCATCTCTACTCAGGCTAACTGCTCTAGAAACATAGAAACATAGACTTTGATGGCAGATAAGGACCGCTTGGCCCACCTAGTCTGCCCATTTCCCTACCTAGAGGATAAGCTGCAGATCCTACTTAACCAACCATCTATTTCTTCCTACCCCCATGCATTCTTGAATTCTCCCACAGTTTTAGACCCCACAACCTCCTCAGGAAGGCTGTTCCATGCATCCACCACCCTCTTGGTGAAAAAAATCCTTCCTCACATTGCCCCTGAGCCGTTCCCCCTCTTTCTTCAGATTGTGTCCCCTTGTTCTTGCACATCTCTTTTTCTGAAAGATGCTACCCTCTTGGACTTTGTTGATTCCACTGAGGTACTTAAACGTTTCTATCATGTCCCCCTCTCCCTCCTTTCCTCAAGGATATACATATTAAGCTCCTTTAGTCTCTCCTCATATGGCTTCTCTTGCAGACCCTGCACCATTGTAGTTGCCCTCTTCTGCACTGCCTCCATCCTGTCTATGTCCTTATGGAGATGGGGTCTCCAGAACTGGACACAGTACTCCAGATGGTGTCTCACAAACTGTCTGTACAGGGGGATAACAACTTCCTGTTTTCTGCTGGTGATACCTCTCCCTATACATCCCAGTATCCCCCCAGCCCTCCCTACCGCCTTCTCATATTGCTTGCCAACCTTAAGGTCATCTGATATGATTACCCCAAGGTCCCTTTCCATTTTGTTGTTATTCTCCCCCCCATTGTGTAATCTTCCCCTGGGTTTTTGTTTCCCAGGTGCATTACTTTGCACTTCTTTGCATTGAATCCAAGCTGCCATACTTCTGACCATTCCACCGACCTTGCCAAGTCCCTTCTTATCCTTTCCACGCCTCTTTGCATATCAACCCTGTTGCAGATCTTTGTGTCATCTGCAAAGAGGCATACTTTTCCTTCCAGTCCCTCTGCAATGTCACTTATAAAGATATTAAAAAGGACTGGATCCAATACTGAACCCTGTGGTACCCCACTAGTAACCCCTCTTTCTTCAGAGTGGACTCCATTTACAATTACCTTCTGTGTCCTGTTGTTCAGCCAATATTTTACCCAGGCTACCACCCTGGGACCCACTCCCAGGCTGGTTAATTTGATTACTAATCTTTTGTGTGGGACTGTGTCAAATGCCTTGCTAAAGTCTAGGTAGGCCATGTCCACAGCCCCTTCCTGGTCTACTACTTTGGTCACCCAGTCAAAGAAATCAATTAGATTCATCTGACATGACCTTCCTGCTGTGAACCCATGCTGCCTTGGGTCCTGTGCCCCACTGGCCTCTAGGTACTCAACAATTCTTTCCTTCAGAAGTGATTCCATCACTTTCCCTACCACAGAGGTCAAACTGACAGGTCTTAGTTTCCTGCCTCTGTCTTGGTCCCACTTTTGTGAAGGGGAATCACATCCGCCTTCTTCCAGTCCTCAGGTACCACACCATCCTTCCATGATTTGTTAAAAGGGTACTCAGTGGTGTCACTAGTTCTCTGTTAATTCTTTAGAATTCTGGGGTGAATTCCATCTGGCCCCATTGCTTTGTCCACTTTCAGTTTTAGGGTTCTTTCAGAACCTCTTTCTGTGAAAGGACTGGGATCGACCCTCTCCAGAGTGCTTCGGTTAATTGGATTAGGCACCTTCGCCACTTCCTCTTTTGTGAATAAAGAACAGAAGTATTCATTCAGTATCCCTGCTTTTTCACTGTCACTCTCTGCCCACCCACCATCCATTCTATTCAGCCTCACTATCCCTCCCTTTGTCTTTCTACGCTCCCTGATATACCTATAAAAGGTTTTATCCCCTTTCTTAGCCAAGTTAGCCATCTTTTCCTCAGTTTGTGCCTTGCTATTCTGACTACCCTCCTGCTCCTTCTGCCTTAACTGGTACAGTTCTCTGTCCTGCTCCGTCTGTGTTTTCTTATACTTCCTAAATCCTATCTTTTTCTCCTAACCTTCACTGCCACCTCTTTTGAGAACTATAGTGGCTTTTCTTTCATTTTGATTTGTTTATTTGCCTCACATAAAGGCTTGCTGCCTTTGTGATGGCAGTTTGATATTTCCCATTGTTGCTCCACCCTCCTTCTAACCTATTTGCTAGTGCTTTCCTAAGGCACTCTCCCATCTTGCCAAAGTCAGCCCTCCTGAAGTCCAGAACCCTCACTTTTGTATGGCTTGACTCTGCAGTTGAGTTTATCGTGAACCACACTGTTTGGTGGTCACTTGTTCCCAAATGGCTACCCACTTCTAGATCTGAGATCCTCTCACTGTACCCATTTGAGAGTACGAGGTCTAAGATTGCTCCCTCATGAGTTCATTCCAAAACTAGCTGTCTGAGGCATGTCACCTGAAGGGCATCAAGAATGGCCCTGCTTTTGGATGTGGCTGCTGCAAAGGTGCTCCAGTTAACATCTGGCATATTAAGGTCCCCCATCAACAGCATCTCCCCTTTCTCTGCCATCCTAAGTATGCCTTCCATCATATCCTTGTCCATTCCCTCCCCCTGACATGGGGGTCTATATACAACCCTGTGAGGATTGTGGGTGCCATTTCCAGTCTCTAAGGTGACTACAGTGCCTCCTCTCCTCCCTGTTTACTCTTTTGTTCAGTTGCTTTTATCCCTTCCCTTACATAGAGAGCTACTCCCCCCCCTTCTGCCCTCCCTGTCTCTCCTGTAGGTTGTGTACCCTGGTATGTTAACATCCCAGTCATGGTTCTCTGTGTACCATGTTTCTGTGACTGCTACGATATCCAGGCATCCCTCTTCCATCAAGGCCACCAGTTTAGGGAGCTTGTTGCCCAGAGTACGGGCATTGGTACTCATTACTCTCCATTTCTTGATGGCCTTACCCCTTTTTGCCCCATCCCCGTCCTTATTGCATTTTTCACTTTCTCCATTTACCCCAGCGCTTCTCCCTACTGACATCTCTATGTTGGTGTCTACCTCACTTAGTACCCAGATATTTTGGGGCTAGGATTTCCCTGCTTCCTTCCAGTGCCTCCCCCTTGGCTAGTTTAAATGCTTGTCAATGAAATATTTAAACCTATTACCTAGGATCTTGGTTCCCCTCCTGGACAGATGCAGACCATCATGCCAGTATAGGCCTGCATCCCTCCAGGTGGACCCCCAGTCCCCAATGAAGCCAAACCCCTGAGTTCTGCACCAGTTTTTCAACCACTGATTGAATCCCATGGTGTGGAGCACCCTATCCTCACCCATGCCGTAGACAGGCAGCACATCCGAGAAGGTTACCGTGTGTGCTATTTGTCTAAGGCCCCTCCCCATCTCCACAAATGCTTCTTGCACTGCTCTGATCCCTTTCTTAGCCAGGTCATTTGTCCCTAAGTGGACAGTGACATCCAGCTCCCTCCCTGTGCAGCTGCTCCTGGCGATCTGAGTTCCTCCCTGTCCCTCAAGCCATGGCGCCAGGCAGGCACCCTCCCTCCCTTCCTCCCCCAGTTCTACCTTCCTAACAATGGAGTCCCCCACCAGGAGTTGTTTCCTTCCCCTGTGGGGTCCCATGCCACCCTCCTGTGGATCTCCTTTATGGAAGTTCCCAGCATCCTCCTTGGTCTCCACTGTGGGTGCCTCCATAGAGGAACCACACTTTTCCAGAACAGCATAGAAATTGTGGAGAGGTACAACTGGAGGGATGCACCTCTCTTCCACCACCCTCAGCCTCTCTGAGCCCACTGTGGTCCAACCACTCCTCTTTCTTGGCAACCTCTGAGGCAACGGCAGTGACCCTGGTGGTCCCTGGGTGGGAGAGGAGGTCCCACAAATCCTGGCCAACTCAGTCTGGAGATGAGCAACCTCCTCCCTCAGCCCAGAGAGGTGCTTGCAGATGGGACAACACTGCATCCTCCAGAACATCTCCCGGAAGACTGCTGCTCCACAGCCACTGCACTGCACTACTCCCAACATGTCTTTTTTCTGGCCCCCTAACTGTTATTTGGAATGCTTACTCTTTCCTCTGTTTATTTATTTCTTTTTTTTTCTTCTCTACCTACTTACTTACTGTCTCTGCACCCTTTTAGCTCCTGATCTTCCTGTTCTGAGACAAGAAGTTCCTGTATTTCTCAGTAGACTCCTTACTTGCTCAGAGTCAGACCTCCAGCAGCTGTGGGGGTGGAGAGCTACTCTTGCCCTTCTAGGATGGTGAGTCTTTGTGGCTCTGTGATCACTCACTTCTGCTCCCAAACAGGAAGTTCCTGTTGTCAGTTAAATCCTGTGCCTACAAAAGTTGAACTGGTTTAGGGTGGGGGGGTGGAGGGGCTGGAAGGAGGGCAATATAGCCCCAGTAGAGAAGTTTTAGTTATACCAGTAGCTCCTTTCTCCTGGTGTTCTGTCTGTTCTCTGGCAGAAGCTATCTAGGGCAGTGTTTATATCTGGTCTTAACCTGGCTCCTTCCAGCTAAGCCACTCCCCCTACTTTGAAAATCTTTCTACACTCAGTTAATTTCACAGATAACAATTCCTTTCTGACACCTGTGACAAGCACCTAGATAAGTACACAGATAACACAGATAACGGATAACGATTTACTTCAACTACCTCTGACAAACACACTAACTCCTTTTTTTTAACCTAAATTGAAGGTCCCAGTACAAGAGATCTAGTTCTTAGTCCCAGTAAAGAAGTTTTAGTTATACCAGTAGCTCCTTCCTCCTGGTGTTCTGTCTGTTCTGATTCTGGGGTAAGAATTGTAGCGCTTCCCTCTGGCTGACAACCAATCATATGTACTTCTCCATGCTCTGGGAGCATCTGTGGAGCCAGAGTTATCATCCCTGTCAGTTTAGGGCATTTTGCCCCAAGGGATGTGGTTGAAGCTGGGCCTGGAAAACACAGGGTAATAGGTCTGGAAGTCACAGGGTAATAGGCCTGGAGGTCACAGCATTTCTACTGGGTAAGAATGCATTGGATACTGGGTAAGAATTGTAGCTCAGTTCCCTGGATTACAAAAAAGCCATTGGAACTCTCTATGCTGTGGGAGCATCACTGGAGTAAGAGCTATCATTCTTGTGAGTTTGAGCTCCTTGCCCTGAGGAAAGTGGTTGAAGCTGGGCCTGGAAGTCAGAAGGCAATAGTCCTGGAAGTCACAAGGTAAGAGGCCTAAACAGAAAAGGGGGGAGGCAAGCTTCTCTACCCAGGCTGACTGTCCTAAATCCTGGCTAAGACCTGTTCCTTGTCCCCCTGGACAACTTGTCACCCATGGAAAACGTCCCCATTGTGGGAGCATCAGAGGAATAAGTGCTATCATTCCTGTGAATTTGGAGCTCCTAGCTCTGAGGGAAGTGTTTGAATCTGGGCCTGGAAATCACAAGGTAATAGGCATGGAAGTCACAGTATAATAGGCCTGAAAGCTATACGGGGGAGGCCAGCATGTCTACCAAGGCAGAATGCACTGAATTCTGGGTAAGACATCTACCTCAGCTCCCTGGCTGACAAAGAAGCTTATGGAACTCTCTATGCTGTGGGAGCATCAGTGGAGTCAGAGCTATCATCCCTGTGAGCTGTAAGCTCCTGGTTGTGGGATATAGTTGAAGATGGGCCTGGAAGTCACATGGTACTAGCCCATGAAGTCACAGGGTAATAGGCCTGGATTTTGCAGTGGGGAGGCCAACAGCTCTCCATAGGTTGAATGCACTCAATCCAGCATAAGAATTCTACCTCAGTCCCCTGGATGAGAACAAAGCCTATGGAAGACACCTCGCTGTGGGAGCATCAGTGAAGTAAGTGGTATTATCCCTCTGAGTTTGGAGCTTCATGTCCTGAGGTAAGTGTTTGAAGCTGGGCCTGGAAGTCAGGGTAAATCATCTGAAGTCACAGTGTAATAGGCCTGGAAGTCACAAGGTAGAGCCAGCATCTCTTCCCAGGCAGAATGTACTGAATTCTGTTAAGAATTGTACTCAGCTCCCAGGCTGACAAACAAGCCTATGAAACTCTCCATTGCTGTGGGAGCGTCAGTGGAGTCAGAGTTGTCATCCCTGTAAGTTGGAAGCTACCAGCCTGAGGGAAGAGGTTGAATTGGGTCTGGAAGTCACTGGGTAAAAGTCCTGAAAGTCACAGGGTACTAGGCCTTGAAGTCACAGGGTGAAGGTCAGTATATCTACCTAGGCTGACTGCATTGAATCCTGTATAAGAATTGTTCCTTAGCCTGCTGGCTGACAACCAAGCCTATGGAAGTCTCCATGCTGTGGGAGTATCAGTGGAGTCTGACCTATCACCCCTGTCAGTTTGGAGCTCCTAGGGCCAAGGAAAATGGTTGAAGTGGGCCTGGAAGTTTTATTGGCAGAACAGCAGCTCTACCGAGGCTGAGTACATGAAATCCTGGGTAAGTTTTCTACTTTGGCCCACTGGCTGATAGCCATGCCTGAGGACACCTGCATCTCTGGGCAGCATCAGGACAGTCAGGACTACCATCCCTGCAAAGTTGGGGCTTTAGCCCCAAGGAAAGTGGTTGAACCTGGGTCTGGAAGTCACAGGGTAATATGCCTGGAAGTCACAGAGTAATAGGTCTGGATGTCACATGGGTAAGGCCAGTATATCTACCCAGGCTGACTGCACTGAATCCTAGGTAAGAATTGTATGTCAGCCACATGGTTGACAACCAAGCCTATGGAAATCTCAATGCTGCATGAATATCTGTGGTGTCAGAGGTATCATCCCTGTGAGTTGGTGTCCCTATCCCTGATGGATGTGGTTGTAACTGGTCCTGGAAGTCACAGGGTAATAGTCCTGAAAATAAATGGGAAAGGCCAGCATCTCTTTCCAGGCTGAGTGCACTTAATCCTGGGTAAGAATTGTACCTCAACCCCTGGATCACAACCAAGAGTTTGGAAGTCTCCACACTGTGAGAGCATCAGAGGAGACAGAGCTAACATCCCAGTGGGTTGTGAACTCCTTCCCGAGGGAAGTGGTTGAAGCTGGGCCTGAAGTCACAGTGAAATAGGCCTGTATTTCACATTTGAGAGGCATGCAGCTCTCCACAGGCTGAATGCACTCAAGCCTGGGTAAGAATTGTTCTTCAGTTCCCTGGGTGACAACAAAGCCTGTGGAAGTTTCTACCATTTGGGAGCATCACTGCAATAAGAGTTATTATCCCTGAGATTTGTGGACTCCTTGCCCTGAGGGAAGAGGTTGAAGCCAGGCCTGGAATTCACAGGTGCAATAGTCCTCAAAGTCATAGGTTAATAGGCCAGAAAGAACAGGGAGGGGGAAACATCTCTACCCAGGCTGACTGCACTGAATCTTGGTTAAGACTTGTTCCTTGGCCCCCTGGCTGAGAACCAAGCTAATGGAAGGCTCCTTGATGTGGGAGCATCAGTGGAGTAAGTGCAATCATCCCAGTGAGTTTGGAGCTCCTAGCCCTGAGGGAAGTGTTTGAACCTGGGCCTGGAAGTCATACAGTAATAGGCCTGGAAGTCACAGAGTAATAGGCATGGAAGTCACAGTGGAGAGGCCAGTATATCTACACTGGTTGACTGCACTGAATCCTGGGTTAGAATTGTTCCTCAGCACCGTGGATGACCACAAGCCTATGGAAGTATCTATGCTGTGGGAGTATCTGTGGAGTCAGAGCTATCATTCCTGTGAGTTTTGAGCCCCCAGCCATGAAGGAAGTGGTTGTAGCTGGGCCTGGAAGTCACAGGGCAAAAGGCTTGAAAGTCGCAGAGTAATAGGCCTGGAAGTCATAGGTGGGAGGCCAGCATCTCTACTCAGGCTGACTGCTCTGAATCCTGGGTAAGAATTGTAATGCTTACCCCTGGCTGACAACAAAGCATATGGAAGTCTCCATGCTCTGGGAGTATCAGTGGAGTCAGAGCTATCATTCCTGTGAGCTTGTGCTGCTGGCCTGATGGAAGTGGTTGAAGCTGGGACTGGGAGTCACATCGTAATAGGCATTTAAGTGAGAGTGCATTTAAGCGAGAGTTCAATAGGCCTGGATGTCACAGTTTTACAGGCCTGAAAATCACAGGAGGGAGGCCAGCATCTCTACCCACGCAGACTGCACTGAATTCTGAGTAAGAATTGTACCTCAGCCACATGGCTGACAAACAAGCCTTTGGAACTCTCTGTGCTGTGGGAGCAGCAGTGGAGTAAGAGCTATCATCCCTCTGAGTTCGGAGTCAAGACTGAGGGAAGAGGTTGAATCTGAGCGTGGAACCACTTGTAATAGGCCGGAAGTGACGGGTGGAGGCCAGTATATCTACCCAGGCTGACTGCACTGAACCTGTTAAGACTGTTCCTCAGCCCCGTCTAACAACCACAAGCCTGTCGATGTCTCACACACTGTGGAGTTTAATGCGTTCAGAGCTATCATCCCTGTGAGTTTGGAGCTATTTGGGCCAAGGAAGTGGTTAAAGCAGGGCCTGGAAGTGACAGGGGGCAGTCCAGTAACTCTACCCAGGTTGAGTACACTGAATGCTGGGTAAGTTTTCTACTTTGTCCCAATGGCTGACAACCATGCCTATGGATTTCTGCATCACTGGGAGCATCAGAAGAGTCAGGGCTATCACCCCTGTGAATTTGGGGCTCCCAGCCCTGAGGGAAGGGGTTTTAGTGGGGCCTGGATGTCACAGAGTAATAGGCCTGGAAGGAACAGGAAGAGGGAAGCATCTCTACCCAGGCTGACTGCACTAAATCCTGGTTAAGACTTGTTCCTTGGCCCCCTGGCTGAGAACCAAGCTAATGGAAGGCTCCTCACTGTAGGTGCATCAGTGGAGTAAGTGCTATCATCCCAGTGAGTTTAGAGCTCCAAGCCCTGAGGGGGTGTTTGAACCTGGGCCTGGAATTCACACAGTATTAGGCTTGGAAGTCACAGGGTAATAGGCATGGAAGTTACAGTGGAGAGGCCAGTATATCTACACTGGCTGACTGCACTGAATCCTGGGTTAGAATTTTTCCTCAGCACCGTGGATGATCACAAGCCTATGGAAGTCTCCATGCTGTGGGAGTATCCATGGAGTCAGAGCTAGCCCCACACAAGGCCCTTGGGTTAATATCCCAGTACTGACACTGTAGTGCAGCATGAGGGGGTGCTGCACTCCTGAGGTGCCGTCTTTCAGATAAGATGTTAAACCGAGGTCCCATCTGCCTGTTGTGGTGGTAGTTCAGGTAGATGCTAAAGATCACATGGCACTTCCCAAAGAAGTGTAGGGGAATTTTTTATTAAAACATCAAAGTAAATAGCGTCAAACAGTGTTACATCACACACAAAATTCTATTAAAACAAAACTTAAAATAGTACAAGTAGACACTGTATAAGTCAGCACTGAAAAGAAAGAAAAAGTCATACAAATCCATGTTACTTCACACTAACTCCTGAAAAAAGGAAACAAAAATAAGTATTGTGACATACATGTGTAACCCCCTTGTTCCCTGGGGTTACTAGAATCCCAGTTAGAATCAGTGGCAGGCAGGGAAGGCAGCTTGTGAAATGCCAGGTAAATGAGTTTTTACACTGTCATACACACTGTCTTCAGTCTCAGCTGAGTTGGAGTGATGATGTTATCATAGAACTCTCACTGCAGCATATGCCACAGTCTCAGCTGGTCTTTGGAGTGAATTGGTATGTTCAGTCAGTGAGTAGTAGAGTGGAGTTTGAGGAGGAGGCTGCAGCTGCTGAGCAGCTCTTCAGATCAGCTCTGACAAAGCGCTACCCCTTTTTGTTTTATGGCAGTTTGTTCTCATCCTAGAAGAAGAACAAAGAAGACAGTTGTCTGAAGTGGTAGAGACCTGTGCCAGAAGGTTTTCCATTACCCATCCCAGGAGGGATGGGGTGAACTCCAGGATTCAGGGGCAATCCCCTTGATCCATTTGTTTAGTGAAGCTGCCTTGTACATCTTCATTGGCTGTGAGTACACATCTTTTCTGTCAGCCCAGGGGCATCTGCAATACCTTGGGGTGAATTTCTCTCTCAATGTCACCTAGACTTTCTGTTTTAAAATTTCTGCCTATGTTCGAGTCCAGGATGACTGTCCAAGTACTGAACTTTTATTTTTGACACCCAGGGGTGTGTCAGTAGTTTGTTAAGTGTAAGAAACATTTTAAGACAACAACTACCAATTCATCTGTGAGGGTGTTATTAACCAGATGAATGGGCGAGTATAAAATTTGAAGCAAAAGTTGGGAGGACTCCCCCCCCCCCATCTGGAGTAACCTGTTTACCTCTCTGCGTTCAGTTTGGTGCCAGTACATTTTCATTTTGTGCATCTGGACAATGCCTAATGAAAATAATTACCCAAGATGTGCATTTGGAATTTCTGTTTCTCAGTTTACCCAGTATAGTGCATTCTGGAAGATCTGAGCCTGGATGTGCTCAATGTGGTCATGGGTACCACTTTCATCCCTGTGGGAAATGGGAACAGTACTAGTCCGGCCGTATGTGCCAATCTTCAGTTTCAGAACCAGAGTGTTCACTGTTTTGTGTTTCTTCACCCTATGCTAAATGAGAATTCAGGAACTTCTGTACCCTGGAAAATCTGCAATACCAGTATGCGTAGCCCCATGGGAGTCCATCTTTGCTTTGTATTACTCCTACTTTGTTACGTGAATAAAAGCCACACTCTAGAATCCCAGCCTGGTTAGGACAGTATTGTTATTTCCTCCATGTGTCTGGGTTTACTTGGGTGCCCCTGTCCAGAAGTAAAAACCTAGCATAATTGTGAGCAAACGTTTTCTCCCAGGGACCTTGGTTGCTGGCCATGGTAAATGGTCCCACCAGGTGTGTGCCAGGTAGTTGCCACCTTGGTCAACTGTTTTAATATGATCTGGACCACCCTAGTCTAATGGTGGCCACTGTCATCTGTTTTTCTGTATGTGTTTTTTAGTATGTAAACCCCCACCCCTCTCTGTTGCTCCTAGACATTTTTGTGGTGACAGGAGAAGCCCTGCTGGTTAAACAAGGGGTGGGGGGGGGTTTACACATGAATCCTATGTTAGATCCAAAGGCATAGAAAACAACCCCCCCACCACCACTATAAGAGAAGGATTCATATTTAAATTATCAAAGCAACATGTACACAAAATATTATTGCATCATACAAAGTCATCATAAACTAAAACAAAAACAGAAAAGAGTAGTACATCAGACGATAACCCCAAAACATATGTAATACTATGAACGGCCCACCACCCATCCCACTAAAAAGTAGGAGAAGTCTGTGTGTAACCCACAGTAATATGACATACAACATGAAATGCAACATACTACACTTATGCAAACAAAAAACAGTAATAAGTATAGCATCATACATAGAGCCCCAAATATCTGGAAAACATAACTTATCCTAAATTAATATTAGATCATAGAAAGCAGAAAAAAGAAAGCATGAACACATACAGATGCAGGACATCCTGCACTGAACCCCAAACAGAAGCAATTATAAGTGAAGAAATGGTCCTCCTCCCCTCCTTACTAAGAGTAGGGGCATGTTCATTTGACCCCGCTTCATCTTTTTCACAGTTCTTAAAATAGATATAACAAAGAACCTTCCCATCTCTGTATCAAAAGCAAAATTTCCTGTCTACGTGCAAGACTTCCTTAGTACCAATTGCAACCCAGTGACTAAGAGCCTGCAAAAACAAAAGCCAATGGTACATCACACATTCAACTGTAATTGGCTCCCAAGTGGTGCCAATATTGTTCCCAAATGTCTCTTTTGAGGGTCCCAAATTCCCTTTCCTGTAGACGTCGTATCTCAGATATTATCAAACCATGCAAATCTGTTGCAGTTGTCAATTGCTGTTGGAATATAAAACGACACCTTACCTGCCAGATACAATAAATTATTATAGATGAAATCACATTCAGGGTGCTCTGATCATAGCCAACCCATGTACTAGGAAAACTCCCAAAATATAACTGTTGTGGTGTCAAGTGCCTAAAAGGATGTGCTACCCAGTAATCATTCCAAATATCTCAGAACTCCTTTACATATGGACACTGAAAAAAATAAATGGTCTAGAGTGTCCACTTGCTGCACACTTATCTGACACAGCCAAAATCTGTCTTCTATAGTTTTATGCTTGTGATTCCCCCTCAAATTTATCTTCTCGTGAACTCCTAACCACACCAGGTCCCAGATTTGCTTTGGAATTCTCTTATTCTGTAACCGCAGCGATACCTCTTTCCACTCTTGCCCTAGAAATTGTGGAAAGGGTTGTTCAAAAAAGTTTTTCTGTAATATCTCAAGATATAAAACCTTACTAGGTAAATTTAGAATATCATTATAAGCAACTCTCCATTTCTTTATGTGATCAAATGTCAATACCCAATCAATCACAAGAGTATATCTCCTTTTATTTTTATGTATAAAATTCACCGCCTTCCATACTTTCAAGATATATGCCAAATTAGAGGCTATCCACCCTCCACATGGTTTTTTGTTTTCAATAAAATGAGTTTCAAAATTGTGTCCACAAAAATGGAAAAGAAAAAAATAATTGGATTCACCATCCCTATACCCCCTTCTTTTTTTTTTTTTGAACTTTCTATTTTTTCCTCCTTATGCCCCCAGTCTACAACTCTTCGGGGGCACCTATGAGTCATCCCTCTGCCAGTCACCTCACCCATGAGTCACCCTGCACCCCATAGAGCTGCTGCTATACCACCAGGTGGGTAACGAGGTGGGGCCTGTACACTCCGAATGCTTACTTGTCTCATCGGGCAAGGTGGTCAAGGCGGGTAAAGGCATATCGAGGGCATGGTCCTGGTGTCCCATCTTCCCAGAGATGGAGGGTTGTTATCCTCCTGGTTTTTCTCCCCTACATGTGGTGTGTGCCCTTGACATCTAGGCGCAATGCGCCTACGTCCACCGCATGTCATGGCCAGCCTCCTCCTGCAAGCAGGGCTTGCAATACCTTGAGCCTCCGCACAGGGTCGCACAAGTTGTGGGCTTTTGGCCCCCTCCCTCATCCCGGAGAAAGTAAGCTGTCATGGGATGCTTGAGCCTTCTCCCCAGCCGGCCCCTGCAGCAACCCAAGTCTGCTCCTGAACCTGGGTCGCCAGCATCGCAAGCGGAAATCCAACCGCTGCACCAACAGGCCGGCTATACCCCCTTCTTTAATGTCTTTTATATAAGATATTTCTTTTTATTGGGTTCAATCTGCTGCCCTCAAAACAGGAAAAAAAACATGATAGCAAGGCTGTGTCAAAGTGCTTCAGCACTGGAAAACTGTAACTTACAAAAAGGAACATCGGGATGAGAAATGTTTTAATTAAAAAAATCCTTTTCGATTTTCCCATCTTCCAGCTGTTCCATCTACACACCCTCACCCTACCTCTGTCCACACATAATTCTCAATTATACTGTGCCATATCTCCCTGGCTCAAATAAATCCCTAAAATATTCTGGTAGAAACCTCTATACCCCAATAGACTCTTCACAATTTGACATGGCAGATAAACGAAGACAAGTACTTTTCCCCATACTGATTTCTGCTTCATTTATAGAAATTAAAGACTACAATACCTTACCAAGCTCACCAGTATCAGCACTTGCAGAGAGGATACAAAGATCATCCATATACCTACAGTTTTAACTTCTCCAATACCTGGGCACTGTATACCCTTCAGAAGGGGTGACCTATATTATATAACCAGTATTAAGGGGTCCAAAGCACAAACATACAAAATCGGGCTAAGAGGGCACCCTGGGTGAACTCCTCACATATAACGCATGCCTCCCTACCCACCCATTTACCAAAGGTTTCACAAAGGCAAGGACATAACAAATTTGTAACCAGTTCACAAACTATACAGGAATATTATATGCAGATAACGTAAGCCAAATGAACTCTTGAGAAATACTGTCAAATGCCTTGGCCTGGTCAAAACTCAAAATATGCCCAGCCAGTTCTTGACCATTACCATTATATGTCAATTCTCCAAGAAGTATTAAAGCATCCTGTATAGTCCTCCCAGGTAGTGCCCTGAATCGTGATGAATGCACCAGCTCGTTAGCCACCTTTAATAATCTGTTACATAGTAGTTTTGCAAAGATCTTGAAATCCAAATTCTACAGTATAATAGGTCTCCAGTTACTTATGTGCTCCCGGTCACCCTTTTTATACAAGAAGATCATCACTCCTTCATACATGGATTCAGTAATCCTGTCGTCATGTAAAAAGGAGTTAAAGATCTGTAAGAGTTCCTGCGGAATAAATTCCCATAACAGTTTATAAACTTCACTAGGCAACCCATCAGAACCCAGCACAGTCTTACTGTTCAAACCCTTCATGACTTCCTCTAATTCTACCTGTAAGAAATCACCAATCAATTCATTTGCCCGTTCTGGGCCCAAACGAGGCAACCCTGTGGCAGCAATGAATGTTTCCATGTGTCCTAAATCATTATCCAACTGACCAAATTGTGTTTTTATATAATCTTCTAGGATTTTTAAAATATTATTTTTGTCACTAAATACCATGTCAGCTTCATCCCTTAATGCTAACATCTGCCTAGCCGACACCCGCTGCATACAGTCTTCAAATGGGTTAATGTGTTCTCTTTTTCCTTGGGTGCCGAAATGTTGTTCTATTTCTAGGGATTTATACCTATCATACTGATGTTTTGTCATTTATCTATTTATATTTGTTATCTCCTCAGTGTAATTACCCATTCTGGAATTCTGAAGAGAGAACAAATCATAAAATTTATCCCTCAGTAGCAAATATTCCTGATTATTTTTCCCAGCCCTCCCTCTAGAACAATGTTTAAAAAAATTAGTTAAACATACCTTCATATCCTCTCACCACTGAATATAAGAATTATATAGAAATAGGACTGATTTCTTGTCCAGCAGTATATCATGCACATACTGTATATTTCAGGCACATCTAATAAGCTCACATTCAGCCTCCAAAATCCCTTTCCTGGTAATGACCTAGAAAACGGAGCAATTTTAACACCTATCAAGAGATGGTCTGAAGTTTCGATTGGGATAACATCAGTCTTCAACACTGGAAAAGAATCCATAAGAAGCCAATCATCTATCCTAGACTGGAGTTTACCTTAACAGAAAGTAGGCTTTGGATTCAAAGCCAAGCCATCTTGTAACCTGGCCTGCTGAATCAGTTTTCTGAGCTCTGTAGCATCACAATAAATTTTATCCTTAAAGACCTTTTTCTGTAATTGTACATTAAAATACCCACCTAGGAAAACTAATCAGCTAGTAAATAAATAAGGTTGGATTTTTTTCAACAAAGTAATCTGCAGGGCTTTTCCTTGGGGTGCATACACATTTCTCAGTCTACATGGAACATTCTGTATAAAGATGTCCAGAAGCAATGCCCTTCCAGGGTCCACACCCACCACCTTTTGAATACTGCTATCATGTGAGGTAAAGCAAATACCCAAACCTGAACACAAGTCCTCACCAATAGCCCAAACAGACTTTCCAATAAACCATTCTTGTGCTGCCCAGTCTCAGACACCTCTTGATTGGTGTATAATCTAGTGTCCTGTAAAAAAAAATATCTCATAAGGTAAAGGCAGTAACTTAGGGAAAGTAGTTTCACTTTTAAAGTCAGAATTAATACTATTAACATTCAAACTTGCAACTGCAAGGGAAAACGTCACATGAGACAGCAGTTAGGTCAGAAAATGTTCTTCCTGCTCGATCTCGCATTCCTCCTTTTGTCCTTGAGTGGACATTTCTCTTTATCCAACATCCCCAAATCCATAGAAGGTTCGCTCTACAAGGATTGCAAAGAAGCATCCGAATCCTCCTCATCCATCACATCCCCCCAACTTTGCAGTGGCTCATGCACGTTAGAAACTGGAATGGGAACCACACTAGAAGATTTAGTTGTCCTTTTCAGTAGGATTCTCTTCTTAGGGACATGTTTAAAACCTGAACAGTCCTCAGGGGGTTATTTGCGGCATCTGAAGATCATGACTACTATCCCGTGAGGGAAGGGGGAGCTGAGGAGGGGGCATTTGGCCACTTGATGAGGGCGCAACCTCTTTCATCAGCTGGCGTGCTGCAGGCCTAGGTTGTTGATGGGCCTGTGGCACTGTTCCCAAATTAGTGTGGCTAGCGCAAGGAGGGTGCATCCACCTTGCTCTTTTAGAGTAGGCCATGATAGAGCTCACGAGAAGGGCCTGTCTTCTCAGGCCCATGGGCTGGAAAGGAATGACTTCTAGGGGCTTTATTAATATAAAGTCATGTTCTGCATAATCAAAGAATTATGTGCAGCCAAGGACAAGAAACAAAAACATGCTCCTTGGACCCACATAAATTACAGGAAGGAAATACTACATATGTGGTGGTTGTGTGACCAAGCACTCCACACACTGAACATTAAATCTGATCGCACTCTGAGACCAAATGAGTTGTCACACCACAGCAGTAACAGGAGTGATGTTGGACAGGGTAAAACAATATACCCCGTCCCTCCCCAAGAGAAACAGTTGGGGAGATGTTGTATCCCCTTCTCAGTTAAATTCAGTTGCACCGAAAATTTCCAACCCCCTGTCCAAAACCCATTATCATCAATAATTGCATCTGGCACTCCATTTACAGTACCTTTAGTACTGTACCCTGCACATTCGAGCAGACTTGATAGACCTCTAGGCCTTTATCTGCTGGCAAATTTCATATGTTCGTACATCTCTTCTCCAACCAATATAGAATATCCAGCACATTAATGCCCTCATTTCGAAAGAGCACTGTGATTACTTTTGCCATGGGTCTTGTAATGGGGATAGCCATGAAGGGTTTCCATAAAGGAGAATTTCTGATACCATAATATGCTGCCCAAAATTTATCCAACAATCCAGCTGAATGAAAGCTGATATCAAAATTGTGATCCCCTGAAGCATGTATAAAAGCATAAATTTCTGCTGGGGTAAGATGTAATGAGTCAATCAATAGTCATTTCCCCACATGGTTTCGATCAGGTAAGAAGTCCAGTCCCCCTTTATAATACAACCTTACCACAAATCTTCTGTGTGCAGCCTCAGCCAGCTTTTTATATGAACTAGCATTGCTCCCCAGCCTTCTCTGTGCCCCAAACACCTCAGTATCCACGATCATTAACAGCATTTTCTTTCACAATAGAGACAGTACCTGGATTAGAACAGCCAGTAGTGTTATCTGCACCTTCTACTATATTCTCCAAGACTGGTGCTCTGACTACATTGAACCCTTTTGACAACTTCAGTTGGGCTTGCTGTGTGTCCGTCTGGCGAGGAGCTTCATCAACACCATCCTCACCATTGAAATGTCCTGCAATGATTCAGCTGCAAAAAGCAGGCTGTCCAAGCCGGGATCCACAGGATTAAAATTTTCGGCTGCTGATACAGCCTCGCCCGAACTTTTAGGTGATCCTGGTATGGGAATGCTGGGATCTGGAATCCAGATATTACCCAGCAAAGTCTACCCTGTCTTTTCCAGTGCCATTTCAAGTCTCCACTCTGCCTGTGCTGCTGTGAAGGGGAAATCCGACCAAAGATCCTGCGAAGGAGATTCAGGTGTCTCAACATCCTCACCAACCTGACCTTTTTATGTTATTGCCACTGTTGGACTTTGTGCCGGTCTCTTCCATATTTTCTCCTCTTCCAATTGCAAATCCAGGTATATCTCATTGTCCATTAATATTTGCAGCAAATGATCTTTCTCTGCAGCCAGTTCCATTTCAAACTGTTCTTCTTCTAACAACACAATTATCGTGATATTTACATTATCGCCACTGCGTTATAACCCGTTTCCATCTTGCTGCTGACAAACACCTCCATCCCCTTGTGCATTCACCTGCAGACTGCCAGACTCCATGACTCGACCAGACAAGCGGTCCCCCTACTGGCGAGTAGGGGAATTTCCCCCGTGTGCTGGCCAAATTTCCCCCATTCACTAAAATACCACCAATAGCTTAATCCGATTCAAGGTTAGTTGGCATTCATCTGTATCTCCTCCTCCCCTGGGTCATGCCTGAAAATAGGCAGAATTTATCTAGTGTACTTACCCAGTCAATAAAAACAAAATAAATAAATAAAAATAATTCCTGTGAGTTTTCAGCTCCTAGCCATGAGGAAAGTGGTTGTAGCTGGGCCTGGAAGTCACAGTGGGAGGCCAGCTTCTACCCAGGAAGAAGACACAGAATTCTTAGATAAGAATTGTACATCAGGTCCCTGACTGACAAACAAGCCTATGGAACTCTCCGTGCTGTGGGTGCATCGGTGGAATCAGAGCTATCATCCCTGTGAGTCTGGAGCTCCGACCCTGAGAAAAGAGGTTGAATCTGGGCATTGAAGTCACAGGGTAATAGGCCTGAAGTCACAGGAGGAAGGCCAGTATATCTACCCAGCCTGACTGCACTGAATTCTGAGTAAGAATTGTTCCTCAGAATCCCGGCTGACAACCAAGCCTATGGAACTCTCCGTATTGTGGGACTATAAATGGAGTCAGAGCTATCATCCCCATGCATTTGGGGCTACTAGCCCTGGGGGATGTGGTTGACACTGGGCCTATAAGTCACAGGGTAATAGACTTGGAAAAATTAGGGTGAGGCCAGCATCTCTACCAAGGCAAAATGCACTGAAGTCTGGGAAAGAATTGTATCTGAGCTCCCTGGCCGACAAGCAAGCCTATGGAACTCTCCATGCTGCGGAAGCATCAGTGGAGTCAGAGTTATTATCCATGACAGTTTGGAGCTCCTAGTTCTACTTTGGCTTATTGGCTGACAACCATGCCTATGGATTTCTGCATCACTGAGAAGCATCAGGAGAGTCAGGGCTATCATCCATGTGAATCTAGGGAAGAGGTTGAAGTGGGGCTTGGATATCACAGGGTAATAGGACTGGAAGGAGCAGGGAGAGGGAAGCATCTCTACTTAGGTTGACTGCACTGAATCCTGGTTAAGATTTGTTCCTTGGCCCTCTGGCTGAGAACCAAGCTAATGGAAGGCTCCTCACTGTGGGAGCATCAGTGGAGTAAGTGCAATCATCCCAGTGAGTTTGGAGCTCCTAGCCCTGATGGAAGTGTTTAAAGATGGGTGTAGAAATCATATAGTAATAGGCCTGGAAGTCACAGGGTAATAGACTTGAAAGTCACATTGGAAAGGCCAGTATATCTACACTGGCTGACTGCACTGAATCCTGGGTTAGAATTGTTCCTCAGCACCGTGTATGACCACAAGCCTATGGAAGTCTCTATGCGGTGGGAGTATCTGTGGAGTCAGAGCTATCATTCCTGTGAGTTTGAGCTCCTAGCCATGATGGAAGTGGCTGTAGCTGGGCCTAGAAATCACAGGGCAACAGGCTTGAAAATCACAGAGCAATAGGTCTGGAAGTCATAGGTGGGAGACCAGCATCTCTACTCAGTCTGACTGCTCTGAATCCTGGGTAAGAATTGTACCACTTCCTCCTGGTTGACAACAAAGCATATGGAAGTTTCTGTACTCTGGGAGCATCATTGGAGTCAGAGCTATCATCCCAGTGAGCTTGTGCTGCTGGCCTGAGAGAAGTGATTGAAGCGGGACCTGGAAGTCACTTTGTGACAGGCCTGGAACTCACAGGGTAATACACCTGAAAGTCACAGGGGGAAGGACAGAATATTTACCCATACTGACTGTACTGAATCTTGGGTAAGAATAGAAACTTAGTCCAATGGCTGATAACCAAACCTATGGAAGTCTCCATGCTGTGGTGGGATCAGTGGAATCAGTGCCATCATTCATGTGAGATTGGGGCTCCTAGCCTGGGTGATGTGGTTAAAGCTGGGCCTGGAACTCACATGGTAATAGGCCTGGAAGTCACTCAGGCTGACTGCACTGTGTCCTTGGTAAGAACTGCACCTCACCCCTGGCTGACAACCAAGCATATGGAAGTCTCCATGCTCTGGGAGTATTAGTAGAGGAAGAGCAATCATTCCTGTGAGTGTGGGGCTTCTAGCCTTGACAGATGTGATTGAAGCTGGGCCTGGAAGTAACATCATAATAGGCCTGGATGTGAGTGCAATACAGCCTTGGAGTCATAGGGGAAGACGGCTTCTCTACTAGGCTGATTGCACTGAATCCTGAGTAAGAATTGCACTTCAGCCCCATGGCTGACAACCAAGCCTATGGAACTCTCTATGTTGTAGGAGCATCCGCAGAGTCAGGACTATCATCCATGTGAGTGTGGGCCTCCTAGGGAACAGGGAAGTGGTTAAAGCTGGGCCTGGAAGTTTAAGAGGGCAGGCCAGCAGCTCTACCCAGGCTGAGTACTCGAATTCTGGATATGTTTTCTACTTTGGCCCACTGCCTGACAACCATGCCTATGAATTCCTGCATCTGTGGGCAGCATCAGGAGAGTCAGAGCTATTATCCCAGTGAATTTAGGCTCCCAGCCCTGAGGAAAGTGATTAAAGCAGGGCCTGGAAGTCACAGGGTAATAGGCTTGAAATTCACAGGGTAATAGGTCTGGAAGTCACCGGAGGGAGGCCAGTATCTCTACCCAAACTGACTGCACTGAATCCTGGGTAAGAATTGTACCTCATCTCACTGGGTGAAAAAGAAGCCTATGGAAATTTACACGCTGTGGGTGCTTCAGAGGAGTTAAAGCAATCTCTGTGAGTCTTGGGCTCCTTGCTCTGGGGGATGTGGTTAAAGCTGGACCTGAAAGTTACATGGTAATAGTTCTGGAAAAATTTGAGGGAGGCCAACATCTCTACCTAGGCAGAATGCATTGAAATCTGCGTAAGAATTGTACCTCAACTTCCTGTCTGACAAACATGCCTATGGAGCTCTCCATGCTGTGGGAGCATCTGTGGAGACAGAGTTATCATCCTTGTCAGTTTGGAGCTCCTAGCCCTGAGTGAATTGCTTGAAGCTAGGCCTGGAAGTCACTGGGCTATATGCTTGGAAGTCTCTGGTTAATAGGCTTGGAAGTCACAGGGGAGGCCAGTATATCTACCCTGGCTGACTGCACTGAATGCTGGGCAAGAATTGTTCCTCAGGCCCCTGGCTGACAACCAAGCCTATGGAAGTCTCAATGTAGCTAGAGCTATCATCCCTGTGAGTTTGGGGCTCCTAGCCCTGGGTGATGTGGTTGAAGCTGGGCCTGGAATCCACATGGTAATAGGCCTGGAAGTCACAAGGTAAGCCTGTAAGTGACAGGGGGAGGCCAGCATCTCTACTTAGTCTGACTGCACTGAATCCTGGGTAACAGTTGCACTTCAGCTCCCTCGCTGACAACCAAGCATATGGAAGTCTTCATGCTCTGGGAGCATCATTAGAGTAAGAACTATCATCCCTGTCAGTTTGGGGCTTCTTGCCCTGATGGATGTGATTAAAGCTGGGCCTGGAAGTCACATCATAATTGGCCTTGATATGAAAGTGGAATATGCCTGGAAGTCATAGGGGGGAGGTCAGTATCTCTACTCACCTGACTGCACTGAATCCTTTTGTAGGAATTGCACTTCAGCCCCGTGGCTCACATCCAAGTCTATTGAACTCTTTATGCTGTACAAGCATCAGAGGAGTCAGGGCTGTCATTCCTGTAAGATTGGGGCTCCGAGGGCCACGGGAAGTGATTAAAGCAGGGCATAGAAATTTAAGGGGGCAGGCCAGCAGCTCTACTCAGGCTGAGTACACAGAATGCTGTGTATATTGTCTGCTTTGGCCCACTGCCTAACAATTATGCCTATGGATTCCTGCATCTTTGGGCAGCATCAGGATAGTCAGAGCTCTTGTCATCTGATCACCTCCCCCCTTGGTAATAAAACTCACTCTACTACCTCTGGCTTGGATGCTCATTGTCAACAGTTTGTTAAGACACTGTTTAGTATTTACATTACAATTCTTTCCACAGTCAGTTATTCCGATTTCAAACAATAACAGCAGTGTCCACATTCTTCTGGCACTTTCTTCCTTCCTAAGCGTGTTCTTCTTGTTTGCTTCACCTTCAGGGGCTGGACACTCCGATCCGAGCCTCCACACCATCACCGGTACCTGGTGCCGTCCTGCCTGGACCTCCACCCCATTAGGTCTGGACACTATGATCTGACCCCAATCTCTACTCCTTCCCCCACTCCCCTTTTATCCCACACCTGGGTGCTACCTTGCCCCAAACATGTGTTGGTCTGCCCACTCCCCATCTCCCTGCCCCCATATCCCCCCTCTCACTCCCCCTCCTCCTTTTCCTCCACCTCCCTCCTCCCCCTCTCACCTTTGATCTCTCAGCAAACCAGGCGCTCTGCCCACCAACCAGGCTCTGTCAGCTCACTGTACCACCGGCTCGCCCTTCTGCAGCTACACTGGCCCCTGGGCCCCAACTGTTGCCACCACAAGAACTGCCCTAGGTGCTCTCACCTCTGATTACTAGGCCTGCCCTGTTTTGCTACTCTGAGCCTGTTTCCATTGGGGCAGTTGGGTGGATGGGTAAAATGTTCAGCAAAGTGGACTGCTGGAGGGCTACCCCAGCTCTTATACCCTCTAGGCCTCACCCTGGGCACCGACAAGCCCTCCCCATGGCCAATGGGCTCTCTCTTCCTCTGTGTCAGATGAGTCACTTGGTGATCTCATCATCCCCCCATGCATCTGGTGACCTCATCCCCCCTTCTTCTCCCCTGTCCTTCCTCTTTCTTGCTGGTGAGGGGCCATCTGACAATTGTGGTTGCCTGTTATTGGAAACCTTATTTGTCATCTGACCCACCCCCGGAAATAAAACTCACTGTACTACTGCTGGCTTGAATGCTCATTGGCAACAATTTGTTAAGTGTGGTAGGGCGCAGGTTTATGTGGGCAGTTAGATAGAAAAGAAATGTCTCACCAGTCCTTGTAGATATTTTGAATTCAATTTATTCTTTTTCAGATGTTATTTCAACAGGAGAATTTCAGATTGGCAGTGTTTTTGTTCTTTTAAATATTTTCCAGCTCACACTTCCGTTTAGACAGTAGATACCAGAGTAGACAAAATCTTCTGACAATTCTAAATCTTCACTTCAAAGCAGTAAATACCACAGTTCATCATAACTCCATAGAACACTTTTCAGCAGTTTCCAGAGCATACCTCCAGTCCCACAGCAAAACAGAATCTAATCTCTCATCCCACACAATCTAAATTTATACCCCAAAGGAGTCACGTGATTATTTAACTCCACCTCAGCAAAACATTTTCAAATTAATTTCATTAAACACTGCATCATTATTTAGTTTACATAACCTGAACACATCTTTGTTACTGTAACTACTTTCATGCTATCACCAGAATGAATTATAATAGTTTTAGATGTTTTTGTATTCATTTTCTAGCATGAAAAGGAACCACCTTTAACAATAGTATAAAGGAATTCAGGAGCTGACGTACTCCCAAAACAGCACCAAATGCCAAAGAGTTTGGACACCAGGAACTCCCAAAACACAAACTACAAAAACTATCCTCACTCCCCAAAACAACAGGAAAATGCCTCACCTCAACTAAGGAGGGTATGTAAAATTCCATCTAAATCTTTGCATCTAAAGTAAATTAACAAGCTAAATACCCTCGCAACAGTGTGCTTATCCAAATGGAAAATGGGTTAACAGCACTACACTGTAAACTAAAGAAAATTGTCTACCTGAGAAATGCCACTTTGCAACACACCAGCCTTTGTACTAAACGGCTGGATTATTAGCAGGCAAAAGTTTAGAATTCGTATCTGGAGCCCACAAACAGAAACACAGACCGAGAGGTTTCTAAATAAAATAAAACCTTTTATTTAAGTCAAGAAACGAACCCCGGTCCTGTCCTGAATAAACAAATATCCACTCTCCAATCCCTTTGGGGGTTAACACAAAAGCTAACTAAATAATTCAAGGAACACAGAAGGAAACAAAACACATACATTTTACCTGAGGCTCCAGACTCTACAGTACTACTCAACAACATGGGGAGAAGAACCTTCCTCAGCAACCAGGAACAACAAAGCCAGAACAGAAATCCCCTCACTAAGGTGCACACAGCGTCCTGCGCTGGCCCCACATAGCCCCTCACCAAGAACAACATTCAATCCATCCAAACCTGCGATTTTAGGGGGATATTTACTTTTATAATCCAATTGACAAGCTACTGCTTGCAAACCGAAAAACCCGAATGTTATTTTAAACTGCATGAACGTGCGCACGATTGCACGGACGTGCCGTTTTACCGATCTTTCAAACCATGAACATGAGCATCTACTCACAAGGTCCAAACAACCTATATTCTTTTCCTGACAACCCCAAGGACCCCACCAAGGGATCTTGTTAAAAAAAATTAAAAGAAATCAATTCTACCAACTCCAAACTTACCTGGGGGGGGGTTCTGCCTGATTACCCTTCAAATATGATTTTTCTCTCTCTTAAAGGGAAACTCCCAACAATCAAATACCAAAAGAAAATATCTAACACAAATTCTAAAGCCCTTTTATCACAGAGGCACTCTGTGACATTAAACAATATTTAGTATTTACATTCCTATTCTTTCCACAGTCACTTATTCCAGTTTCAAACAATAACAACAACAGTGTCCACTATTCTTCTGGCACTTTCTTCCTTCCTGGCATCTTCTTCTTGTTGGCTTCACCTTCAGGGTCCAGACACTCTGATCCGACCCCCCACACCATCACTGGTACCAGGTGTGACACTCAGACAGCTGCTTCTGATTAATCTATAATTTTTGTAATATAAAAATGTGTTATTGAGTGTCTCTCATGAGACGTGCTGAAACAGCCAATGGAATGACACCCCTTCCCAGGTTTTAGATGCAAGGTGTTACCTGGAAGGCCAAGAGATAATTATAGGCTAGAAGAGGCCTAAATTAAGCATACGCTGTTTATCTAGCTTATTTGTAGTTTGCCAGATGACAGGATAGAAATATCCATTTAATAACGATTAGAGGGGGAAAACCAGGTTATGTCACACCGGTGCGAAGTCATAAATGTTCCTGTGATGTCTGTAAATTTATTTATTTATCTATTGAATTTTGTTGACGCGGCCACTGGGCCTAGAAGTCCCTTTTTCAGGGGCAACCGGGGGTGGGGGGATACAGATGGTAAGCAGCTGAAATTGAACCAGATTAAGCTGTTGGTGGTATTTTTAGTGAATGGGAGAAATTTGGCCAGGACACCGGGGAAATTCCCTTCTTTTTTTCGATAAGTGCCATGGGATCTTTAACATCCACCTGAACTTCCACCAATCCAGGCAGATACTGTATGTTGCTCATGGCAGGATGTTGCTCATGGATGAAAGAAGGATTTAGAAATTAACCTTATTTAATTTTCCTTCTGAGTGATGACATCCTAGTTGTATAATTTTTATATTCTGACAGGGAGGAGCTAGGTGACCTCATGCAAAGAGGTTGGCAAAGCCAGTTTTAAAACTGTAGTCTGTATTCCTTTTACACACGTTTTTCGACTCGGAAAGCTATAACATGCTAGCAGCACTATAAGGGATACACTAGCTAGATCAAGTCTAATTGTCTGGTGGTAGGAAATTGTACTTTTAAAATCTTGTTTTTATTCTTTTAAGTGATTTGTATGTTTTGTGATATATGGTTCTGTGTTTTACATTTTACTTTGTTATCTGTTTTTAAGTAAACATCTCATTTTTAAATAGACTATTTGTGTCTTCCAAGACCTTCTGTTTTTTCCTGTGATAAATGGATGGTTAAGAGTGCGACAACACTGTGCATGAGCTTATATGGTAATACCAAACTGGGAAAAGGTAAGAATTATCTGAAGTCTTTAGTAGAGTTTTTAAGCGTTCATTTTGTACACCTGGTTAGGTGCCCATAGGTGAAAGATATCTGGCCCCCCCCGAAGAGCAGAATTATGTGAGCCTGTACATTGGGAACGCCAACAAGAGGTTCACTGTTTGAGTCCCTCCAGAACTGAGACCAAGGTTGATTCAAACCCACAAAACAGACAGGAGGGTTACCTTGTTTCTGTTTGCTGGTCACAATACTACGCTTGAGGTTGGCACTTTGGGAGTAGAGGGCTGACCTGCTGAGTAGGGTTGTGACATCAGGCCATCCTGCCAGGACCTCCACCCCTTTAGGTCCGGACACTATGATCTGACCCCAATCTCTACTCCTTCCCCACCCCCTTTTATCCCACACCTGGGTGCTACCTTGCCCCAAGCACGTGTTGGCCTGCCCCTCCCTCCATCTCCCTGCCCCCATATCACCCCTCACTCCCCTCCCCTTTTCCTCCTCCTCCCTTCCCCTCTCCTTTGATCTCTCAAGAAAACCGGCTTGCTGCTCACCAGCTGGGCTCTGTCAGCCCACTGTACCACTGGCTGCCCTTCTGTAGCTACCCGGCCAGAATCTCCACCTCTTTAGATCTAGACACTATGATCCAACCTTTAATCTCACTCCTCCCCCACCCCTTATCCCATGCCTGGGTGCTACCTTGCCCCCAGCATGTGTTGGCCTGCCCCCTCCCCCATCTGCCTGCCCTCATATCCCGCCTCTTGCTCCTCCTTCTCCTTTTCACTGCCCCATCTCCCGCTTGCTATGGAATGTGTGGCTCCCTCTTGCAGGATAGTATCTAGGACCCTTCTTATTGACAGCCCACACCAGGTCTTTTGTGGATCTCAGATGGAGACACATGCCAAACTCAGTCAGGTGCACCCCATCTGATCGGTACACCTCTGCCTCTTGAAAGAAATGTCTCTGTGCTGTATATGCACCTCTCATTTCAGTTACCACTCTAGCCACCTACCTGTTGAGTCTTTCCTCCCTTCTCAACTGCCTTCACTTCTTTCTCTCCTCTCCATACCCTGTGGAAAGTGAACTCAGATCAGCCGATGACCAAGCTCGGCCACCATCCCTTTACCTTCTCTAAGTCTCTGTAATATCCTGTGCTAAAAACCCCACAGTGTACTGCCTAGGTTGTTCCCTGTAGGTGGATGATGAGCAGATCCAGTCTGCGCCACTGGAGCTGGAGCTCCTTCAACAGTGGCATCAACTGGGCCCATCTCATTCACCTCACACATCTCCAGTGTACCCTTGTGTGCTGCTTGTCTGTCTGCAACTGCATCCCACTACTTCATGATGATGTGAACCTCTGGCACAGTAGATAAATGAGTGCCCAACCAACCATACTTGTCACTTTTCTCCTGCAGGAAAAGAAAAGATACTAGGGTGAGAAAAAAATGAACACGTCATTACCTCACATATTTCTTATAGCAGTTGGACCTCCATCTTCCCTTCTGCTTGACCTTTGCTTCCGATTCCCCCCTTGCAGCCACTTCTGAGGCTGATCCTATGCAGAAAGAATGGAGGGAAAAGTCCCCAGGGTACTCGCCTAGGAAGACGAGCACCCTCTTAAGAACCCCCCCCAACCTGAAAACATGTAACTGGGCTCCCATCCCCATGGTGGAACCACATCCCTTCCCCTGTGCCCCACACCCTCCCATATTCCTGCAGTTCCTCAGCTGCACATACCTCATCTAGGCCCTGCTTGACAAATACCACCATTGTGCCCCTGCCTCCCCAATCTGTCTTTGATCATGACAAACGATTTACCACCTTATCCTGGCCCACTTCAATGTCACCTGCCTGCAGCCTTGTCCTGTCCCTGACTTTCTTGGGGCTACTACTGTCCCTACCCTGAAAGCTCCCTTTGCCATGACTACAAACACCACCCTAAATACAGTTTCCTTTCTGTGGTGCATACATGCTGTAGGGTGCCCAAAACCTCTTAAGCAGCTGTCCTCTGATGGGCCTCATTCTATCCTTCCTCACCCCACCACCCCTCTGCCAACCCACAACCATCTGCTTCATGTGCTTCCAACCCGCATCATCCAGCCAATCCTGTCTTTACATGCCCAGCTAATGCCTGTAGCTGCACCCCCATCATGATATGGGCCATACTTCATCCCATTTGCACTACATACTGCTGCACCTGGTCCCCTATCACCTGTTCCTCTGTGTCCCATCCTACCCTCGCCCAAAAATCCTGGAACATCACCCACGCTCCCTAGTATGACCTCAGCATTTTTGTCACCCAGGATCAGTGGTACAACCATCTGGCTTTCTCCCTCCAATTCCCCATAGATGGTTTGGAACTCTGGTCTGGTGTACAGCTGCAATTGGCGCCAACTCCTGGAACCTGTCCAGCTGTAAATGGGAAACACTGTCAGCCACATCATTCTAAATCCTTTCAATATGCTGTGCTCTAAATGACACATTTAACTGAAAACTTAGCAGGACCAATCGAAACAGAACCCCTCCCACTGATTCAGTCACTCTCCCCTGTCTGTTTATCACTTCAACTACTCCTTTATTATCGCACCTGAAAAGTATCCATTTTCCCCTCACCCTGTCCCCACAAATTATCAGAGCTACCAGTATGGGGAAGATTTCCAGGAAGGTGATGTCCTTCAGCACACCCACTTTCTTCCAAGCATCCAGCCATGCCTTGGAGAGCCAGTCCCCATTAAATTAAGCCCACATACCCAGGGCCCACGATGCATCTGTATATAGTTCCAACTCTGTGTTGCACTCCCATTCGTCCCTGCCAGAATGTAACCCCATTATACCCTTCAGAAACTCCTCCCACACCCTAAATCTTCTCTTACCCCTTTGTAATGTCTACTAGCATTTAAAGTTCACCACGTAGATTATCATAGGTTCTATCCAACTGACATTATACAGGCTATCAAAACTAACAAAAATACTAGTCCGGGCCCAGATGAAATCCATCCATGGTTTCTGATCAAAACCTCTATAAATATTTCTATACCTTTGTCAGTTATCTTCAAAAAATCATTACAAGAAAGAATTGTACCAAATGATTGGCGTTCAGCAATAGTTACTCCCATATTTAAAAAAGGCAATAGAGGTTTTGTGCAAAATTATCATCCAATTAGCCTGACCTCAGTGGCTGGTAAATTAATGGAATGAGTAATGAAGTCTCTAATAGATCAAGATTGTAAAAAATTATGAATTTATGATTTGAATCAGCATGGGTTTACTCCCAAGTATTCCTGCACCACCAGTCTGATATCTTTTACAATAATATAAGTACTCTACTAGATGTGGGTATCCCTACTGATGTAATTATTTTGGACTTTAGTAGAGCTTTTGATAAAGTCTCACATGAAAAACTCATTACTAAAATGCACAATCTAGGTTTGTCACCTGATATTGTCAACTGGACTTTAAACTGGTTGACAAATCATTCTCAGAGAGTCAGAATTAATAATATCTTGTCTGTTTCGGGTAGTGTGACAAGTGGTGTACCACAGGGGTCGGTCTTGGGACCAACATTGTTTAATCTCTTTATCAGTGATTTACAAACAGGGCCAAATAACTTCATGGTTAAATTTTGCTGAATGTCCTAACATTCCACAGTGGAAGCACTTCTTGAACAGGTTCAAAGGAGAGTAACTAGAATGATTCCAAGATTAACAAACTTGGATTATCAGAACAGATTAAAAGCTACTGGTCTCTTCTCTCTTCAAACTAGAAGATTAAGAGGTGATATGCTTATGGTTTTTAATTTAATAAATTCACCAGATCTAATGGAAAAATGTGGTCTAACACTCTCCACTTCTCGGATCTCAATGTTTTCTGTGGAAATTGTTGCAAAATAATTTTATGAGGAAAAATGCTTTTCTGCAGAATATTATTCCATGGATCACAGTAGGCAGAATTCCACTGAAGAACCAGCAAAATTCCCGTGGAAATTGCGGCAGAATGGCCATTCTGCAATAATTCTACTGGTGGAATTCCACATTCTGCACTGCACTAATAAACATGCAACTAAGAGGAAATTTGTGACTTATTTTATCCCCTCACCAACCTTGAGCACATTCGTCTGTGTCTGAATTGCTTGATAAGTGAACTGTTTATATAACATTAGTAGAGATACAAATGGCAGGATACCAAGTGATATCTTTGCTGATGATAACACTAACAACAAGATATAATTCACAAAAGTGGTTGTAGGGAAGAAGCTGTCAGTTATAGGCCAGTCAGCCTGACATTGGTGGTAGGAAAGTTAATGCAGTCACTACAGAAGGATATCATTGTGGAATATCTTGAATCCAATGGGTGACAAGACCCCAGGTAGCATAGATTCATGGGGAAGGTCATGTCAAACAAATCTGATAGATTTATTTGACTGGGTGACCAAGGAATTAGATCAGGGTGGAGTGGTGAACATCGGCTCATCTAGATTTCAGTAAGGCTTTTGACACTGTTCCAATAGGAGTGCTAGTATGTTGGGTAGATTAGAGTGGGTCACAAGGTGGTAAACTGGGTGAAAAATTAGTTAGGGGATTGGTGAGAGAGGGTGGTGGTAAATGGAGTTCACTCCAAGGGAGGGAGGTGATTAGTGGGGTGTCTCAGGGATCAGTGTTGGGACTGGTCCTCTTTAATGTCTTTGTAAGTGACATTGCAGAGGAGCTGGAAAGGAAGGTCTACCTCCTTGTAGATGACACCAAAGTCTGTAATAGGGTCGACACTCCAGGGGATAGAAAGGATGAGCAGAGACCAGCTAAAATATGAGGAGTGGCTAAAGGTATGGCAGCTGGGTTTCAAGATGGAACAGTTCAATGTAATACACTTCGGGTACAGAAACTCAGGGGCACAGTACAAAATGGGAGGAGTGGTACTGATGACCACCAAGCAGGAAAGAGACCTGGCAGCAATCATATCGGATGACCTAATGGTGGCCAGACAGTGCCACAAGGCAGTTGAGATGGCTAATGGGTTACTAGGATGCATAGGGAAGGGTATCACCAGCTGAAAGAGGGAAGTGGTATTCCCTCTCTATTGATCACTATTAAGACTCCAACTACAGTACTGTGTCCAGTTCTGGAGAGCACATCTCTGAAGGACATAAAGAGAGTGCAGATGGTAATAAAAAAAAGATTCTGGAACATGCTGACTCATGAGAGGGACGCAGAAAAATTATTTCAAATCCACTTTGATTGCACCATGTTTCAGACTGCCTGCAATCCTTCAAAGGCTAAGGACAAGCAAAAAATATCACACTTATGTAGAAACAACAACCAGGTGAATCACATATAAAAATCATCACACCATCTTTGGTGATTATTAAAGTGCATAACAATCAAAGTGCCAGTGCCATGGAAACCAATTAAAAACCACAATATATAATAAAAAACAAATCAGACATATAACAAGAAAGACTAAGGGGGTGGTATCCTAATTTACTATAAGAGTCACCTTAGTATATCTGTGGTAATCCATCAGCAGTCCTCTCTATCTATCTGCGAGCTGCTGCACACTGTGTTGCTGCTTGGAAATACAAAGAAGCTGCATGTTGTATGCACATATAATCCCCCCAAGGGTGGTCTGACTGGACTTACCCACCTTCTGGATACCATTGGTCCTTCTGTTGGGGATAATGAACTTTTGATCCTAGGTGGCGTGAACTTAAACTGGACAGGAAGTAACTCCAAGCAGTTTGAACTCTGTTGGCGTAGTCTTACCCTGACTCAACTTATCCAGAAGCCCACTAGGTGGGCTGCTAGAGGTGGTACTAGCTCCCTACTGGACTGGATCCTATCTAACTGCCCAGATAGGATCAGCCTCAGCTGGAACCCTACCTGACTCCATCTCAGACGTGTGTGGAAGGTCCCTCCCAAAAATTCCCACAAAATCTTTCATGTTAGGGATTTCTAGGCTTGATGTGGGGTCATTTCATGATGATCTGAAGACCACTGACTGGTCAGGAGTGCTCAGTACCCATGATCCATCCACAGATGTTTCCAGTTTCTCACTGTTTTCGGCACCCTGCAGGACAAACATACCCCCCCTTATTAGATGGACAGTGAGGGGGACTGTCACAAAATGGCTGCATGGGAGCCTCTTAGCCCTTATGCATGCATGGGACAAGTGTTGGGCTCACTTCAAATGCATGTTGGATCAGTCCATCTTCCAACAGTATAGGAAGCTCAGAAATGAGTGCAAAAATGCCATCAGGGTGGCAAAAAGTGAATATTGTAAATCTGCCCTACTTAACTCTGCTAAGGACCCACGAAGGTTCTGGAAGAACATAAAAAATATAGTCAGTGGCTCCTCCAACTTGTGAGTTTCTGATATGATCATTGGAGGGTCAAGTTGTAATAACCCTCTCATGATTGCTAATGCTTTTAATTCCCACTTTTCAGACTTGTCTGCACTTACCTCCTTTTTCCCTGCTGTAGGGAATATTAGAGGACCCCTAGCCACTGTCCCTCAGGAGGCTCATCCCTCTCACCCATTATTTTATCTAAGGGCTGTGTCTGTCAAGGAGATGCAGAAACTTCTCTCTAGTCTCTCCCCACACTCCAGTGCTGGCCATGATAACATAGAGCCCAAGTTTCTGAACCTGGGTGCTTCCTACATTGCCATCCCAGTGGCACAGATCTTCAATCTGTCCCAGCCACTGGTGTTATCCCTGGTATTTGGAAAGTAGGAAGGATTGTCCCTTTCTAAAGCAAGGTAACCCCAAAGTCCTGGACAACTATCGTCCAATTGCCATCCTATCAGCCATTAGTAAAATCTTAGAGAAAACTGTGGCTGAACAGCTTACAGAGTATATTCAGACTCATGAGTTGCTGTCCCCTGCACAGCATAGATATCATAAAGGGTATGGCATGACCACTGCCCTTGTGTCTGTCTTTACCAGCATCAGGGCGGCCATGGACCAGGGTGAACTCTCTGGGGTTATATTCATAGACTTATCCAAGGCCTTTGATCTTGTAGACCATGCATTATTCTGCTCACAGATGCAGTCCTTGGCCTGTCCACCCTGCCTTGAGTTGGCTGAGAAACTACCTCCAGGGCAGAATACAGCAGACTAAGTTCAACAAGGTCCTATCTGACCCCACTCTAGTGACCTCTGGTGTCCCACAGGGATCAGTTTTGGCCCCTTATCTTTTCTGCATTTGTTAACAACCTCCTGCTGTTGTGTAACAAGGGATAAAGAAGTTTGTCCCCATATTGCAGCCTAAACCTCATTTTGGTCTGAAATATCATGTGTCTGTGTAAAAATGTTGGCCTATATAATTGGATCATATAAAGCTTGTGAAACCACAAGACAAACTAAGCACAAGTTGCAATATTAAAGTGCCTTTTGACATTTGTACTGACCATGTGAGTAATAGCAAACAGTTGTCTTATGTGACTACAAGACAGGAACACAGGATACTGTCCAAATTACCCTTTAACTAGTCTGTAGTGTTTGTCCTTATCAGGACAGGCCAAAATGCATGTATGCACATTCCTAAGTCCAAACCTATTTCTTCCTCCTGGACTTTGGTAACTGGTAGTGACAGCTGTTGCTAGCCATATATAATAATAGAATGTACACTATCTATACTTGTGCTGACCAAGGATGAGCTCATATATACCAGAGAAAGAGTATTACCTTATAAGTTGATGCTTGTGCTTGTTTTAAACCAATCATAGAAAACCATAGGAAATGATGATGCTGTCTTTCACTATATAAGTAAGCCAGCACACACTGTTATTTTGAAGAATGTACCACTTGTAATCTCGCTGTGATTATTGTTATAATCATTAAATTCTTCTGCCTTCAGTCTCGTCTCCGTTCGTCTCCTTTCTAAGTATCTGTAATTGATAATTTACTAACTGTAATTTTTTCCACAACACTACATGCTGCTTCCAACTGTAGTGCCACTCTTCATGCAGATGACCTTGTCATCCTTGCACATTTCCTAAACATTGGGGTTCTTAACCTTCAGCCGAGTGAGGCCTTTAAGAATACTCAAGCCTGGGTAATGTCCCCCAAGCTGGTCCTTAATCTGAAAAAAACTCAGGCCATGCTCTTTGGGTCAGGAGCCAAGATCAAGGCCTCCCCTGTCCCTCTATGTGTCAGTGATGTGGATGGCTCTCCCCTCCTAACCACAGTTTCAATAAAATACCTTGGGGTTACATTTGGCCCCCAACTCGACCTGGGGAGTCACATCCTAAATGTTTGCAGAACCATAAACTGCAAACTGGGTCTTGCCTACAGGGCAAAGAAAAATTTGACGTCTGCAGCTTGCTTGACACTGGTCAGAGGTGTGCTGCTCCCTTCACTATGCTATGGCCTTCTCCTGTTCACTGGCACCTCCAAGGTCCACCTTGTCAGGTGGTACACAACCTATAACAACATCTCTCACTTTGCCCTGGCTGTCCCACGTCTCACCCACCATTGTAAACTATATGACAAACTGAGCTGGCTTTCCCCAGTCAATCTCTTGAAATATGGGTTGGGTTGCTTCATAGGAAAGGTGCTCAGAACTGGCACACCACTGGGGCTTGCGCAGCTTCTCATGCCTGCTGTATCCTCCTCCTACTCCCCCAGGTCTCAGGGTTCAGCGGTGCTCAAAGTTCCATATACTTGAACCCTAATGGGGGATAGGAACTTGCTACATGTGCCTCGAGGCTATGGAACTCCCTTCCTGACCATGTATGTTCCTCCCACTTCCAACTGTGTCTCCAGAATTCCCTGTGGGAGCACTTGAAACTGTCCTTGGTGTGTGGGTGTCCCAAGCCACCCTAACCAGGTCTCCAAATTGGTCCCATCTGACCCACTGCCTACTGTCCTTTAACTCTGGTTAGCATGTGATTGACTGCCATCTGCTTATGAATTAAGTGGCCCTGGTAAACAGTGTCACTCATGCAATGTATTTACCATTGAATGTGTTAGTCTAGTTCTTCTGTATGTATATGTATATTTTACCTATTACTGCTCACTGTAGACTATCTATGTTTATCTTGCTCTCTTGTAACTCTGTACATTGCCCCACTTGTTGTTATGTACCTTGTTTGAACCTGTATTTTCATTGTACTCTCCCGGGTCATACCTGAAAATAGGCATACAGATTGTCTAGTGTACCTAGCTGGTCAACAAAAGCTAAATAAAATAATAAATAAATGAATAATATAATTAGCTAATATCAGTTAACAACCAGGCAGGTAGCAGAGGGCCTAATATAATCTGATGAAAAAATGTCAGAATGGAGGTTGAAAGGGCAATTATAATATTTCAAGGCAAAACCAATAGGGGAATGCAGTAGTATTCAAAGATTTAACGTTTTTTGAGATAAACAAAGTTAGCCAGATTATTAATTTGTCTGCACATGTGTTTTCAGAAGGGGAAACGGAGCTTCTTAAAAAAGAACTTAGCTTTTCACCCACTAAATCGCTTAATCGTGTACAAACTGTGATTGATTTGAACCTTTATTGCCGTAAACTTACCCTAAATGCGTTTTTTACTAAAAAAGGAGTGGACTCAGACAGTACCAACGAGATGAATATTTGTACTAATGACAAGATTTTTGAAATTAGACAGTGGATAACATGCAGCACTGAGGGGGTCATTTACTAGCAACTTGTTAATGTCAGGCTTTTTATGTGGATAAAACCACTAGAAACTTTAAAGTGAGGGTTGGTGAGCATATTAGAGCTATCCAAAGAAATGATGTTACATATGCCACAGCAGCTCACATTGCTGGAGCCAAGGACATTGCACCCCATTCTTTTATGTTTATGGCTATTGACAAAGTGTGTCATAACCCTAAAGGTGGGGATTATGATAATCTAGTTTTGTGTAGACAGAATTTTTGGATCCTAACCCTGAGGGCTACTACAAGCCCAGGAATAAATGCCCACTAGAAATGTATCCCTATCTCAAAAACATTAAATCTTTGAATACTACTGCATGCCCTCTTGGTTTTGCCTTTGAAATGTTGTCCCTGCATCCCCACCCAGAAATAACTCAGACCACTCCTTGTTAACTTTTGGATACTTGCTGGCATTAAGTATTTATTTATAAAAAGGCACAGTTATATTCATACTTTACATCCCATTTTATGTCTTTAACAAATCATACTTACATTTGGACATAGCAGTCTCAATTCTTCTTCGGACATAACAGTCCCCTCCTCCTCCTCCTCGTGTGGTTCTTCTTCTTGGTCTTATCTTTCTCATCACTCCTTCTCGGGGTCTGGACACTGTGATCTGGCCCCCCCCCTTCACCACCATAAATGGGTACCACACTTAGCCAGACCAGCCCCCTTCCCTGCTAGGTGTGGACACGGCTAATCCACCCCTAGTTCTATATCCTCCCCTCCCCCAACTTCTCCCATGCCTGGATTCTTTGTCCGTAGCCCGTGGAATCTACCCTCCACCCTCTCCCTGCCCCCTTTTCTTTCTTGCCCCACCCTTTCCCCCAAGACTACTTCCCTTGTCTCACGTGACTGATGGTGGGGTTCCACCTAGTCCCACTGCCCCATCTGCCCATCCGTGGCCCCTGTTGCCCATGCCGGGCCCTCCTAGAGGCACCTCCTCAGTGCCTCTGCCTTAATATGCCATCCTCTGTCCCCACCTTTCTTTCCTACAGGTGGGGTGGGTGGGAAATTACATCAAGAAAAGAGGGCTGCATGAGTCCTGCATGCCCTTAAATAGCCCCTAAGGTCTCCCATCCCTGGGCTTCCCCCTGGCCCCTCCTGTTGGCCAATAGTCAGCGAGCTCCCTATACCTGTCGTATGACCTGCCCTTGAGGTCATCGCCCCTTCCCTTCTTTGCTGCTTGCCCCGCCTCTTCCTATTGCCCTTTCTGGTGGTTTGTCCCTGATCCCCACCCAGAAATAACTCAGACCACTCCTTGTTAACTTTTGGATACTGCTGGCATTAAGTATTTACTTATAAAAGGCACAGTTATATTCATACTTTACATCCCATTTCATGTTTTAACAAATCATATTTACATTTGGACATAACAGCCCCAGTTATCCTTCGGACATAACAGTCCCTCCTCCTCCTTGCGTGGTTCTTCTTCTTGGTCTTTTCTTTCTCATCACTGCTTCTTGAGGTCTGGACACTGTAGACTGGACCCCCTTTCCACCACCATGGCCGGGTACCACACTTACCGAGGACCAGCCCCTTCCCGCTAAGGTGTGGACACGGCTGATCCACCCCTCAGCTCTTTATCCCTTTCCTCCCCATATTCTCCCATGCCTGGGTTCTTATCCCCAGCCCGTGGAACCTTCCCCTCCTGCCCCCTTTCCTTCTTGCTCCCACCCTTTCCACTGATCCATCTCCAGCTTGCGATGGAAGATGGGGCTGCCCTGTGGACTCCCCCTCAGCCCTTTCTTGTTAATCTCCCCACTAAATCCCCGAAAGGGCGAAGGAACAGGCCCATGCCGAACTCAATCAGATGGACCCCATCCCCTCAGTACACTGCTTCCTGATCATACGAGATATCCCTATGGAGAAGGTGGACCCCCATCTCAATCCCTGCCTTGGCTACCTTCCTGTTCAGCTGCTTGTGTGCTACCTCTATTGCCTTTGGCCCCTGTGCTCCCCTCCATACTCTCCTGGAGGTGATCTCAAACCAACCAATTACCACCATGGGCCACCAGCTCTTTACCTTTTCTAAGTCCATGAGTACGTCATTCATCAGGGACCCCCAGGGCCGTACCTCCAAGTCATTGCCCCCCGTGTGTATTATCACATAGTCCGGCCAGCCACACTGGACCCGCAACTACCCCAGCAGGGGGAGAAACTGCAGCCACCTCATTTCTCTCAGGCCCTTCCATCGCAGTCTGGTGTGCTCTGCTCCCTGGTGCAACAGAGTCCCTATCCTGGTGGTGGCTGTGAATCTCTCTGCCCAGTATATGAATGAGAGCCCCATGATCTATACTTGTTGCTTGGAACCTGCTGCAGGGAGATGAAGGGGCATCCATTAGCCATTGTGAACATTTCACATATCTCTTACAGCAGTTCGATTTCCACCTCCCGACCCACATGACCTCAGCTTCCCCACACCCAGCAGCCACCAGTTTCGTTGCCACTCCAATCCAAAGAATGGGGTCAAACTCTGCCGTGTTCTCCCTACAAATGCTATGGCCCATTTAGCACTTCCCCACCTTGGACCCCATCACTGGGGACCTGTCCCCATGTATGAACCAAGCCACACCGACACTGCCCGTATCCGACTGTATCGGTCATGGCCTGGAACACACATGCCCCCCTCATCTGCTTGCCTACCCAGTACTACCTTAGCGCCCTGTCTCTGCTGGTCCATTTTGACTTGGGAGACAAGTGACAACTCTGTTCACCTCCATCCGCACATTCTGTTCCTGAAGCCCACTGAGTCTGCTCCTCTTTGGCGCGCTACCATCTCCCCTACCCAAAATGCCCCTCTCGCCATTACAGCAAATATGGCCCGAAACAAGCATGCTTCTTTCACAGAATGGCAGACCTGGTCTAGCGCCCCTAAAACTCTCACTAGTAGTGGGCCCCTGAGGGGTTTCCTCCCATCCTGTACCTTGCCCTTATCCCTCTGCCAGCCCATAATCATCCACTTGACTCTATGACTACCTGCCATTTCCACCCACCCCAGTTCCTGGCAGCTACAACTGATCCTCTGCTAACTATACTGCCATGGTGGAGTGGGCCAGTTCTTCCTCCCATCTCCTTATCACATACCTCATTACTTGCTCCTCGTACTAGCTCCCCGATCCCCCAACCTGACCTGGCTCTGAAAGCCTGGAAGCTTTCCGTGCTTTTATCGTAGGCCTTCAAAGTGTTTGCCACCCAAGACCCCTTATACAGTGCTCTGACTGTTCCCTTCCAACCTCCCACATCCAAGCCGGGACCTTGGTTGGGGTAGGTGCTGCCTGTGGGGCCAACTCCCGGAATCGGTCTATCTGTAAATGAGAAAGACAGTCAGCCATGTCGTTCCTTGTCCCCTCGATGTATTGCGCCCTGAAGGATAAGTTCAGGTGCAACCCCAATAACACCAGCTTTATCAGCATCTGGCCCACCGATTCTGTGTGGCCACTCTGCCTATTGATAACCTCCACTATTCCTCTGTTATCGCACCAGAAGGAAATCCGCTGCCCTGCCATTCACTCAGCCCAAATTTCCAGAGCCACCCAAATGGGAAAAATCTCGAGAAATGTGATATCCTTGGTCCATCCCCATTCTTTCCATTGGTCTGGCCATGCCTCTGACACCCATTCCCCTTGAAAATATGCCCCCAAACACAAGCCCCCAGCCACGTCAGTGTACAGCTCAAGGTCCGCATTACTGGACCACTCCTCCTGCCAAAACGTCACTCCATTGTATGACTCCAGGAACATCTCCCACACTTGGAGGTCCTCCCTCACCCCCTTGCTGATGTCCACCCAGTAGTGGGGCTGTTTGGCCTTGTCTGTGACCCTCCCCAACCGCAGTGTGAAAGCTCTGCCTGGGCTTATGGCCTTGCAGGCAAAATTAAGGTGCACTAGCAGCTGTTGTACCTGTACAAGCGGCACCCTCCTCCTCCCCCTGACCAGTGCCAGCAACCCCGTCAGGCGTGACACCTTGTATCCCAGTAGCCAAAAACACTCCTCCTTGGTATCCACCTCAATCCCCAGGAACTCGAGTTTGCATGCCAGGCCTTCTGTCTTGCCCTCTGCCATAGGGATCCCTATATGCCTGCACATGTCCTGAAAGTCCTTCAGCATCTCCTGCGCTTCTCTCTGGCTATCCCCCATCAGCAAGAAATTATCCAGACAGAGGACCACCCTCCTGTGCCTGTACCGATCCCCGAACACCCACTGCACCCACGAATTGAATGCCTCAAATGTTGAGCATGCCACCGTACACCCCATGAGCATAGCTTTGTCAAAATACAGCCCCCTTTTGAATTGGAAACCTAACAAATCCCAATCCTCTGGATGGACCGGTAACAGCTGAAATGAGGACTCAATGTCCATCTTGGATAGCCATGCCCCCTCGGCTGCCCATATCAGCTCCACTGCCTGGTCCAGGGATGCATAAACTACCATGCTCAGCTCCTCTGGAATGCGGCATTCATTGGCTCCCACTCCGGGTATGACAGGTGATGTATGAGCCAGAACTCCCCGCTTGCTTCTTCTGGACCACCCCCAGTGGTGACACCCTGAACTGCCTGAGGGGCTCCCCAATGGCTCCTCCACCCCTGCCCTAACTTCTTTCCCAATTTTGCCCCGGACAATGTCCTCCTCACCCCTCATGGAGCCCAAATTCTTTTGCATACTTACTTGTGCCCCTCAAACCCCAATGGGAAACCCTCTTTAAACCCCTCCTCAGCAGGTCCATGCTCTTCTTGTCTGGGTACCCCTCTTTCTATGCCTCTACCACCCCCAACTTAATTGGGGTGTTGGCGAGGGTATGGCCCCACCACCCACTGTCCCCCTGTCTTAGTTCCAGCCATAGCCGGGGACATGTCCCCCCACCCCCTGGAGCCTCCCCATTCTCTACCAGACCCCCATGGCCACCACAAAAGGGCTGCTCCAACTGCTGTCCCCCGGCCTGCTCTCCCTTTCCCTCCCCTGCCTGCATGATGTCACCCAGTGCCCGCCCCCTCACCGTGAACAGGTGGGCCGGAACTTGCAACTCAGCCACAAGCATGATGCCCTGTTGAAAGCCCAACATGCCTTAATTCCCATGGTCGAGGCTCATGTTTGATCTGCTCCAGTGACGTGCCCCCGATGAACCTGAGAGTGTCCTGACCCATAACTGGGCATGGGTACAATCCCATCTCAGGTCACCTTTCACTGCCATTTTCTCTCTGGAATGCTTCATCATATTTTAGCCACCCAACACCTAGTTTAGCCTGTATGCATCTCTGATACTTGCCATGTATGTCAGTAGCAAGATTGCCAGGTCCAGCTGCTTCTCCAGAACCAGCACACTATACATTATGAACCCCGCCTGCCAATTGTCTATACTCTCTCTTAATCCTGGCCTCCTCTGCTTTGTGCCTACCACTGCCAATGCCACTGCCATCTTGGACTTGCTGACTGACTCTTCTGTTCATATTTCTTGGCAGTCTCTTCAACCACCAGACCAAAGATATCCACATATTCCCCTTCCATATCTTTTCCTTTATCAGAGGTGGATATGGTCCCCAGTGCAAAGTTGGGCAGTCCATCATACAGCTTGTTCACCACCAGCAGGTGCCCGTATCCTCCTTCCCTGCTGCGCCTCGTTCCTTGATTGCTTTTAAATGTGCTCAAGCTTCGCCATCCCCTCATCCCCATGTCCCCAACAATACTTCAACATACTCTTTCAAATTTGCCTTGTTATTCATATCCATGTTGTCCTTTATCCCATCCGGGAGCTCGACACCCTTCCGGGCTCTGTGGGTGGGCTGGGCCACTTCGCTTCTGCCTTTTGCTCCCTTTCGGTGCCCAACCGCTCCTCTCACTCCTTCCTTTTCTTCTGGGCTTCCTCCTCTGCCTCTCCTTTTGCCACCTCCACCAGCTCTGTCATCTGCACCATTAGCTTCGCCACTTCCACCATCATGGTTGTGCTGGTTGCTGGGGCTTTCTTAGGTGCCATTCCATTCACTGTGCCTGTGCTGCATTACAAAATCAGTTGGTTAGCATACATGCCTTCCCTCTTCCTTTCTGCAGCCCCTTGGCCACTGCTGCCAGTTCACCTCGCAGTCCCCTTGTGCTAGTTGGGCCAGCCCTCCGATGCGATTGCCCATCCTAGTCAGCGTGGCCCATGTGCTCGCCCCCTAGTACCCTGATGGGTTTCTTGCCCCTGTCCCCAGGCCGCCTTCAGCTGGGGGGGTGAGGGCCTCTGAGGCCCGCCTCCTGTCAGAAATTCTCCGATGCCCTGCTGGGCCTCTGTGTCCTTGACCTGCTGTCCTGGCTCAGGGCCCATCCCTGTGGGGCTCCTACCTGGCCAAGCAGCCTTTCTCACTCCATGTTCTGGCCCTGGATTCCTTGGCTGCCGCTTTCTCCCTCCCACCTGTCCATCCATTATACTTCTCCCAAAATTGCTTCCTGCCTCCCCTTCCTGCCACATGGTGCCCACCCCACTGTTCTGCCTACCAGGCCTACCTCAGGCCTGCTGCACCAATGGTTGAAATCTGACTTTGCTGATCGCCCACGCCATCCCTTTGCGCCTGCACACCTCCTTTGTCCGATCCTGGCTGCGTGGCCTAGCAAAATACAGCCCCATTTTAGTTGTGCCCTCTCCTCACCAGCCTCTATGCAGCCAGCCCCCACTCTACCCCAGGGACGAAAACACCAACCATGGCATGCAGCCCTATCCTGCGACACAGCCCACCATTCCTTTGAGCTACCGGCCTAGGGCAGTGGAGCAGGCCTCCTCCTAAAGCCTACAACACATTCCTCCATTCTTGGGACACCCCCAGCCAGCCTCACTGTATATGAGACACCGAGTAGACCTTGCCCTGAGCCCCCCATGCCTTATCATCCCACATGCTCTCCTTTTACTGTGCCATGACCACCCACTTCCTTTTGCCACCTCTCCCTTGGCTGATTTTCTGGCTGCACTGTTCCCTCTTGTAACCCCTCCCCAACTGCAGCAACTTAGAGGGCCCTGCTGCCCAGCCCCCACCACGTGGAGTGGTGCTCCACTCTGTTCCCCCCCCCACTGGGCCTCCTGTTCTGTACCACTGGGTCTATGAGCCACGTGGGTCCAACACTCGCTGCTTGCCTTTGCACTCCATGATGCTGCGGCCTTCCCGCCCACTCCACTGCACTCCAACAAGCACCCACCCGCTCTCCATAAGGCTGACTATGGGCTCTCGGCCCTGTTTCTCATACCGCTGCCTCTCTATTGCATACCCACTGCCAACATCCATTTTCTTTGGACAACGTGGTGCTCTCTATCCCCACCGGGTCTACGGGCCTCGTGGGCCCAACATTCAAGATTCTTTCCCTGCCCTCCCTGATGCAGTGGCCTCACCTGGCCTGCCAGTACCACAAGGCTACACCCGCTTTTGGGCCTGCCCACTGACCTATGGCCCTGCATCACACACCACAGTCTCTCCAATTCCTACCCCACTGCCAACATCCCTTCACCCTGGACACTGAGTCCACTCGCTACCACAACCAGGCCAAATGGGCGCGTGGCCCATCACTTGCTCCCTGACTACAACAACAGATACCAAATACCACACCCATCCTTGGGCCTGCTTGGGCCACTGCTCTTTGTGCCCAGCAGATGCTCACCACCACAGGCCCTCATCTAGCCCTACTGCTGCAAATGCTGCACCGTCAGCTCTACTACCTGCTTTCCTAGGCAAACTACCTCCTCCACACCAGGGTTTAAAGTTTTCATTTTGTCTACATTCCAAGAGTGGGCACGAGCCATCCACCTAATCCACTGCTTGATTTAACACTCCATCTCCACCTATTATGCCACTGTCAGACCATGGATTCCCAACTGTACTAAATAACTACTGCAACCAAACCAGAAAAAACAAACCATGAGCTAAACAGCATCTCCGTCTGTTGCCTAGACAGGCCCCAGCCTTTAGTGCCTTATTGAACAATGCTAGCAATGTGCTGTAATCCAAAATTACAGCAAGGAAAGAGGGCTGCATGAGTCCTGCATGCCCTTCAAATAGCCCCCTAAGGTCCCCCATCCCAGGCTGCCCCCGGTCCCTCCCTTGGCCAATAGCTAGCGAGCTCCCTATACCTGTCGATGACCTGCCCTTGAGATCATCGCCCTCCCTTCTTTGCTGCTGCTGACCCTGCCCCCTACCCGTATTCCTATTGTCCTTTCTGGTTGGTTCCCAGGACAACCTGGCCTGCCTTTAAAGGCAAGCCCCATTATAATTGCCCTTTCAACCTCCATTCTGACATTTTTTTCATCAGATTATATTAGGCCCTCTGCTACCTGCCTGGTTGTTAACTGATTAGCTAATTATATTATTTATAAGAGTATAATATAATTTTAAATGGTAAAGCATATATGACATTTAGAAATTTAGGTAATACTGTTATCAGTGCATTTATTGGGTATTCAGAAAGTGTCCTTATTTATCTGTTTTTAGTCTTGTTATTTGTCTTATTTATTTTTTATTATATCTTTTGGTTTTTAACTGGTTTCCATGGCACTGGCACGTTGATTGTTATGCACTTTAATAATCACCAATGATGGTGTGATGATTTGTATGTGTTTACTTGGTAAAGCTGGAAAAAAAGAAGGCAGAGGCCCATCTGGATCCCCCCCCCCACACACACACTATGTGGGTATTGGTTTACTCAAAGTGAGTCCCTAATAACCACTTGTCAAGTCCCTTTTTGAATGTTTCAGTATTAGCAGAGTCTACCAGTTCCTGGGGAAGTTTGTTCCTGAGGTGGGGCGCTCTAACTGTAAAAAAGTTATATCCAAGGTTGGTTCTTCCTTTGGGCACAAACAGTTGCTTATTTTGACATCTATGGACAGTTTGCCTGGTGTCGAGAGTAATTCCACATTTCTTCATTAGATCTAAAGTGTTATGTAGTTTATTAAATTAAAAGTAAGTCCCCTCTTATTCTCCTATTATGTGAAGAGTGGAGTCCTGTATCTGCTAGTCTTGATTGATAAGACTTCTTAGCTAGTCTTGGGATCATTCTAGTTACATGCCTTTGTATTCTCTCCAAGCGATCATTATCTGATTTGAGATGGGGGCTCCAAAAGGGGGATACGTAATCAATAAAAGGTCTAACACAGGATCTATAAGGATTGATTATACATTGTTCGGTTCTGGTGACAAATGAACGTTGAATTTGTCTAAGTAATCCATTAGTCAAATTGGCTACTTTAAGACAATGGTCAGTTGATGTAAGTTTAGAATCGACCACTATTACCAGATCCCTTTCCAAATTTGTGGATTTCAACAGCGTTTTGTTAAGGTAATATTTATTTTTAGGATTATGACTCCCAAAATGCATAACCACACATTTTTCTGTATTAAATTCCATCTCGTTTTCAATGTCCCATACTTCAACCTGCTGCAGATCTAATTTAAATGAATCGGACTTGATCTGATTGTTTATACGCCCCCCGAGCTTTGAGTCATCTGCAAGTTTGGACAACCAGTTTTTAGTAAAAATTTGCATATTGCTAATATGAATATGAATAGAATTGGTCCCAAAACTGAGCCCTGAAGAACCCCACTTGTAACAACATCTGAATCAGAAAAACAATTATTTAAAACAACTTTTTGAGATCTATTGGTAAGCCATGCATTTACCCAATTAACTAGTTGGATCAAAAAGCCCAAAGATTCAATTTTTTTAATTAGGTTACCATGTGGGACTTTGTCAAAGGCCTTACTGTAATCCAATAAAATAACATCTAACTGTTGTTTATAGTCAAGGCCCTGGCTAATGTTATTATAGAAAGATAGCAAGTTCGTAGTACAGGAATGACAGGATGTGTGATTCACCTGCCTGTTGCTTCTACTTAAGTGTGATGTTTTTTTGTTTGTCCTTAGCATTTGAAGAAGGATTGCAGACAGTCCTAAACATATCAGGCCGGACTATGTGTCTTGGTGCAATAAAAGTGGATTTGAAATTATTTTTCTGCGTCCCTATCATGAGTTAGTATGTGCCAGAACCTTTTTCTTTTTATTTCATGGTTGGTTCTTGTGCACCGCATCCCAGTGTGCACTCATTTTGGAATAAGAGTGTAGGTGGTCCAGAGGAGGGTAACTAAAAATGGTGAAGATTCTGCATCAGAGGCCCTACAGCGAGAGACTTAAGGACCTAAATATGTACATCCTGGAGGAGAGGAGGGAGAGAAGGATGTGATAAAGACCTTTAAATACCTCACAGGGGTTAATTAATTACAGGAGGAAGTATTTTTCAGAAAAAAGGTGCTCAAGGACAAGGGAGCATGGTAAGAAGTTGGGAAGGTAGATTGGCAGAGATACAAGAAAATACTTCTTCACAGAATGAGTGGTGGATTCCTGGAACACCCTTCCAGTGGAGGTGGTGGGGGCAAAAAAATACTGAGGTTAAAAAATGAATAGGATAGATATAAGAGAATCTTAGGGAGAAGGGGGGGGGTGGTGATTGAGTGGGCCAGAGATCAAGTAGGATCTGCTGTGATACTATCGGCATGGAAAAATGGGCAGACTAGATAGGCCAAGTAGTCCTTATCTGCTGGTAAATTCTCTGTTTCTAATTTTATCTTATTAGTGCTGTCATATTTGATATCTTAAAGAGCAGCTGGTGCCTTCAGGACACCTTTATCAAAACATAATATTTAGACACTGTCCAGCTTGTATTTCATATTCGTTCTGTATTTCTCATGCCCGTTATTTTTTACTGAGGTAATTTGCACAAAAACAGGATATTTGTAACTGAAAAGATTATCTATTCCTGCTGCTTTCTCCTACCTGAGGTCATAATGCACTGCTTGTGACATCACAGTTACTGTAAAGGCAACACAGGGCGTAGCTACCGTCGCCTGGCACACCTGACATGCTGTAGACTAGTGCAAGGGTAGCAGAAGCCGGCCGGCGTGCGCTTTCAAAATTTCCTTTGTCTTCCCTTGTTTTCGCGGGCTTTTCCAGTGGCCCAATAGTGCTCACAACTTTCAAGTAAGGGGGGAAGGGCACGGGTGTCTCCGATGACGTGCACGCCTACACCAAGCTGCTTTGTCTGTCCTCAATCAGGTCCGCTACCGCTTGTGAGGAGGCGTGCCTAGTAAGGGGCAGGCCAGGTGGGCTCTTTAAATTCCCCTGGTGGGTAATGCTTCCTCACAGTTCAGAGGAGCTTTTGCCGTTGCCGCTTGCCGTAGAAGCCGTACGCCCGCCGTAGAAGCCGAATCCGAAGGGACGGAGCATTACCCTGCACTACACTTGAGGCTTGAGCTGCTGCACTGCTTTAGAGGGAGATAGTGATTAGCGAGAGAGAGAGAGAGAGGAGAGACTGTACAGAAGAAGATTGTAGGAGCCGCCGCACTGACACGTAGTTCATCTGACCCCCCCAACGGTGCATTTCGTTGCCACTGCTCTGCTGCTGTAGTCTGTTGTGTGCTGTGCCCTGTACTATTCAGTAGCCAAGAGGAATTTTGGACACCAGCACCTGAGCCTGACTGTGAAAAATCATCTGTTTACCAGGACAGGTATGTTTTTTAGTGGGTTAATGTGACACTCACACTGCTGCTCTTGTGGTGGGTGGGCAAATAATATTGGCAAGGCAGTAAATGTAGGTACTAGGCAGTTCTGCTTCTGTTCATAAAGGTAGTATTAGAAATCTGTACAAATCCTGCCATTCCTTGTCTTGAAATAAAATCACCTATGTATCTGTCTCTATGTGTCCTGTCCTGAGGCAGCCTGACTGTACTCTGGGTGACTGGGTGTTGGGGGTAGGAGGAGTGATTTGCACTGATGACAGGCTGTATTAGCTGGGTTTTTGTTATTGTACATTAATGTGATAGACTGTAAAGATCAAAAGGGATTGCACAATGACCATTTAATACTGAACAACTCCCATGCCAGAGCTTGATTTCTTAAACAAAATGCTGGCTGTCATGAAGAGTGGATCTGATCAGGTTTAAAAGATGAACATGGACATGTTTTGGCTCATCAGGGACAAAGGAAAAACAATAAGAAAGACTCAAGTCAAGTGAGTCAAAACATTTCCATTTCCATTTACATCACCACTGGAATACACTATTAAACACAATACAACTTTGTATCTATTTAGTTAACAATTAATTCACTCCGGACAGCCCATGGAAGTTGCAGTAACATGATTTTACAGCTAGAAATATTGACTTACACAGAGTTCAGTTGATTTGGTCAGAGTCTCACAATGACTCTTGGTACACAGTTCTGTGTTCCAACCACTTGGCCACAAAACTATGTACCTAGTTTCAGTGGCAGTAGATCACACCAGCTAATGCAAAAATTAATTAAAAAAAACAACATTAATGCACAAGTTAGAGTTTATTATTAAAGCCACAACAGTAAGGAAATGCAACATTAAGGCTTTTAAAGCATAACTCCACCCACCCCCATCCACCACCCTTGTGAACCCACTGAAGTGACAGCCAAAGCACAACACAACTGTTAAACATATGCTTTAACATCATAAATAAAAAACATAGCACAAGGAACCCTGTGACAAACACTTCACTCATATGTTGTGAGACATTAAGCAGCAGGTTACATGTCTGGGGCACAGTGTTTTTGTGTGTGCCACTCACAAAGCTACATCATCACACACATTACCGCAGACTTTGCAAGTGGCCCTGTCACTCCCAAATCAGATTCCCACGCACTACCCCAGACTTGTAGTGAGCTTTGCAAGACTTGCGAAGCAGCTGCAGCAAAATTACACACACTGCACCAGATCTACAGTATAATGGACTTTGTAAACTCATCAAGCAGCAGAAACATCATACACAGTGCCCCAGGCCTGTCTCCTTCAGCCCTGTATTTCACAATACCAAGTGCAGTGTTTGTATAAGGGTCTAACTGTATTCCTTATGGTAAATTTATGTTAAATGAGTAGAGGGAGGTATGTACAGTTGACTTACTGTTGTGTCTATATAGCTTCAGTTTCTCATCCAGAATGTAGCTAAGTATAATTTGAGATGTGGGGAAAAAAGCAGCAAAACTTGGACGAGATCATAAATTTATGGAGGTGGAAATTCAGAATCTTGAAGAGATGAGGACCGCAAGGCCCATCCAGTCTGCCCATTTCTTTTTCTACCTTATAAATGTGCCATCGGCCTTTGCTCTGTCAGTGGCCTATCTATTCATAGTCATTTGTATTGCTCCCTTATGCCTATCCCATGCCTGTTTGAAGCCCTGCACTGTATTCATAGCTACCACTTCTTGTGGTAAGCCATTCCATGCATCCACCACCCTTTCTGTGAAAAAGAATTTCCTCACATTCCCCCTTAATCGGCCCCCCTCTAATCTCATGCTGTGTCCTCTTGTCCTGCTATTTTTCTTATATTTAAACATGTTAGACTCTTTCACCTTGTTAATGCCGTTAAGGTGTTTGAATGTCTCGATCATATCACCTCTCTCCCTCCTTTGCTCAAGGGTATACATATTGAGCTCTGTTAATCTGTCCTCATATGTCTTCTGATGCAGTCCCTGCACCATTTTGGTTGCCCGTCAGTACTAGATCTAGGATAGCCCTGTCTCTTGTGGGTTGCTGTACCAGTTGTTTGAGGCCCTCCCCCTGCAGGGAATCCACTATGTGTCTAGTTCTGGCAGATGTTCCTGCTGGTATTGACCAATTTGTATCCGGCGTGTTGAAGTCTCCCATTATCAGAACCTCCCCTTTAGCTGTCATGTTTTGTATATCTTCTAACAGTAATGTGTCCATATCCTCCCCCTGGTCTGGGGGCCTGTAGACAACACCAGTTCTTATGGCTGTCCCATTCCTGTTTCCAGGGTGACCCACAGTTCTTCTGGCTCCTTATGTGTATTCTGAATTTCAGTAGCTTTGATATTTTCATTGACATACAGGGCCACTCCTCCCCCCACTTTTGCACCTCGGTCTCTTCTGAACAATACATAGCCAGGTACTGAAGTCTCCCAAGTGTGGTTACTGGTAAACCACGTCTCACTAATTGCTACTATGTCCAGTTTAGCCTCTGACATTATTGCCTGCAGGTCTGGGATCTTATTTCCCAGGCTGTGAGCATTTGTGTACATGATTTTCCATTGGCCAGATTTTGGTGTGTTAGTTGTTGGGTGAGGTTTGGCATTACCCCTGTGCGTCGTATGGGGAGGCAAACTTTTTTTCTTACCTGGTGATGCAAATGAACCGCAAACATGCTGAATCCCTGTTTGACCACTAGCTGAGGGGGGAGGGGTGTTCATCCCATTTGATGTATCGGGTGCTGCACCCCCTCCCCCTCTCCGCCTGTTTGAAGCCCTGTGCTGTATTTTTAATGCTTACAATTGTGCACTGCAGATCGGGGTGTGGCAGGCGGCGCCCCACAGAAGCAATGAAATTTACTATAAACTGCATATCACCACTGGGGACCGGGTGGTGTGGGGAGGTGGGCGCCCCTACAGAACAAATGTCAAAAGCAACTCTGCAGGCCACATTTTCAATCCTGACTCCTCTAGTATTGAATTTCAACAGCGGCTGGTGGACATGGAGAAATCTGATTTGGAGCATTCTGACTGATTCCAAGATGTGTGTGTGGGGGAAGCGTACAGATGTTGGTGGGAGGACATATTACCATAATCCGCTGAATTCTGAAACGTGGGCACTATGTGTCCCCTAATCATTCTAATCGCCCATATTGTGCTTTAGTCAGGATATACATATTGAACTGTTACTCTGTCACTTGTTTTCTGATGCAGCCCTGCATCATTTTGGGTGCCCTTCTCTGGATTACCTCAATTTTGTTAATGTCTTGTTAATTTCTTCCCTGTGAGTGTCAGCATCTCCCCTCACAACCTATAGGTGGCTTCAGGGTTTCTCTTCCCTATGTGCATGATCTTGCACTTTGCGTTTAAACACCAGTTGCCACTCTTCTGACCTGCTGCTAAAGCTACTTTTGTAGTGAGAAGTGTGTTCTTTCTCTGCTGTAGTTTTTAGCTCATAAGAGGGATATAATTCATGGAACTATTGGTCAATGTTTAAAATGCACTCTGCAGAAATGTGTGCATTGGGAACTGCTTTTCTGAGTGGTGTGCTTTTTTTTTTCCCACCTAATAAAGGTTTGATAGTGGTTGTATGTTTTTTTTTTTATGTAGTATTACTGTTCCTTGGTCCTGAATGAGCACTTAATGCATAATAGTAATACCTAAAGTAACTGCTGCTGTTAATGCTGTTAGAATAAGTGCTGGTCACAAGAAGGGTTATTGGAACCCATAGCAGATCCGCAGTAGGCAAAGGACCTTTGTCCCACAGGTGTGACAGCAGTGTATATTAAAAATCAGGCTTGTAGAGGCTTCTGATGCAAGTAACAGTTTGATAGCAGAGGTAATAAGTTTTTGCACTCTGAGGGTCTTTTTGCCTAAGCTTTTTGGACAGTAACATGTTTGGTACATGAGTATCTTTGGATTGGAGCCAGTTAGTTGATGGAAAGAGGTAAGTTCTGAGCCCATCAGGGGAGCTGGAAAATGGCATAGTTAGTCTTGTAATTCATAATTAACTTGTGCATATGGAACCATCTTTTTATGACTATGAAATTACTCTGTAGCCTGGATTCAAGAACCTTATGGTCTGGATCACTGGTAAACAAGATGGCATCATCAGCATATAAAAGGATGTGACCCTAACAGGAGCTAATCCTGTGAGACGCGACTCCCCAATTGTGCTTCTCAGCCATGTCTTCAACCTTGTGGTCGGCATTAAAGTGCCTCAAGGGTATAAACCAGGTGCAGGGGAGATGCTGTGCAATGCTGCTGCTGGACAGACAAGTCTGGACTCTGAGATCTAGTCGAATGGTCAGCGACAGGGTGACTCGGAGTGCTGAGGACATGCCGGTCATAGTGCTACAGTGAATAGTACAGCTGTTGCACATCAGAGTGCAGGCAGTAGCTGTCCCATTAGGAAAACACAGTTGTGATCCTGCAGTAACCATCCATGTGGAAGGAACTAGTTGGTCTCTAACAGACTGCAGAGCGTGTGCTCTGTTACAGAGCAGTTACTTGCATGGGCCTGGGCTGTCTAGGTGTTCTTGGTTTAAACAGGAATATTTCTTAATGCTACTTGAAATAATATAGCCCTGGTATTGTTTCCGTTCCTTTATTCTACTTTGGATGGTCCTGTCAACTCTATCTGTACAGGGAAGCAGTTTTTCAATTGCAAAATGGCACATTCTAATTCTAATTTCTATTTTAAATTAAGGGTGCCATCTGCAAGGTTGGGTACAAGGGGCATAAGCTGCGGCGGTGTCTGGGGAAAGTGTGCTACACAGAACAATGGAGTCCATTAAGAGAAAGCAGCCATCTGGGTCCCAGGTGTGAAAGGCCAAACGGGCCAGAATAGAAGAAAATGCACAAATGTCTCGGCTGATGCAGTCCTTCATCATCCGACCCACATCCACTGCAGGGTAAGCTTTTTTGATGTTACTGATTCATCCACTTGTGTGTAAACAAATATCTAGTCTCAGTTTACAAATTTATTTTCTTATTGTTTTAGTGGTAACAATGCAGCTACACCACAGGTGCAGGAAGACTTCACACAAGAACCTGTGCAGATTCCAAATGCATCTGCCACTGAAACCGAAGCCACCACGGAATCCCAGACCTCACAACCTGCATCCCAAGAACCTGATGAGGCTGACCTGCACTCTGTGATGGAGCCTGTTGAGGCCGACATTGTGCCACTGACAGATGTGCAGATACCTACTCTTGTTGGAGAGTTGGAGTTGAACCAGCCAGACACTGAAGACCTTGGCTGTTTGGATTGTAGCCACCTCACTGATGCACGGAAGAAGCGATCCTTGGAATGCAGTGGCAACCACCATCTGGATTTCAGTTTCCTTCCGGCTAATGGGTTCTGAAATTGCCAATCAACACTTAAGGAGATTCATTACAATACCTGCAAACTTACACATTTGCAAGATATTCAAAGTCTTTAGATGTTGTGTTTTGTGCCCATTGTTTTGTGTTTAGTACCACAAGTGGCACTGTGTTGATATCCACGCCAATGAGGGACTGGTCAAACAGCAAGAAAACCCTTGAGAGGCACAGCAAATGTAAAGAACACTTGAATGCCACTGCTAAAACAGATGGTTTTCTTTTTGTCTGTGATGGCAAGCTGGTGACTGCCTACCAGTCTCTAACTGACCAAAATACAAGGGTATCCCAGCAGACCAACCACTTCCTGCACAGGATTGTAAAAATAATCTTGTTCTGTGGAAGAAACAACATTGTCCTGCAAGGAAAATATGCAGATGGAGGAAACTTCCAGGAACTATTACAGTACACAGCAGAACTGGACCAAGAATTACAAGATCACCTGGGACTAGCTCCCAGAAATGCAGTCTACACATCTTCTCAAATCCAGAACGAGCTGATCCAGCTTATGGGCCTGCAACTGCAGCGAAAAATCTTACAAAAAATCAAACAAGCTAAATGGTTCAGCCTAATTGCAGATGGTACAACTGATGTATCAACCAAGGAACAGATATCCTTATGCATTCGCTACATCCACCACAACACCATAGGCGACACTGAGATACATGAAGATTTTGTAGAGTTCACAAAAGGCTTCGACAATACAGGTCAAGGACTGGCAGATCTCTTTATGCGACGCCTGTCTGCCTGAGGCATTAGCGTCAACATGATGAGAGGGCAAGGATATGACAAGGGCAGTAATATGAGTGGTAGATTTAATGGGGTCCACAAACATTAAGGCTGTTGTGCCAGAAGGCTTATATACAGTCTGCAAAGCACACAACACTCAATACTGCAATTGTTCACTCCTGCTCCATGAGGCAAGTATCAAACATGTTTGACACTACAAAAAAATTATTGCCTCATTAAAGGCATCTGCCAAACGGAATAATATTTTCCTTACAGAACTGAAGGAATTTCTCAACATCCCCAATGATTATGATGACCCTGCAGATCACATCAGAAGTATTTCTGCAGCAGGCAACACAAGATGGATGAGCCAGGCTGACTGTCTGTCAAGGTTTAAGAGAAATTTGGTGGTTTGTAGCACACTGGAGAAGATGTCAGAATTTGAGGATGATGCTGAACGGTTTCTTTTTCCATCACCAAATTTGATTTTATCGTGGCTCTTGCTCTGCACCAATGGCCGCAGCCACCTGGCAGTCATTGCTGGCGGGCGGCGGGCGGCAGGTGGTGGGATGCTGCCGCCACCGCCGCCGGGGAGGAGCGGGATGGGGCTTTGTGGGTGGGTGGGGTGGGGACACTAGCCACCAGGGAGATGTTTGGGGGTTCAATTACCTACCGCCCGACATCGGGCATTTCGGGTCCACAGGACCACCAGGGAGATGTTCAGGGGGTTCGGTTACTTTCTGCCCGTGATCAGGCATTTCGGTCCACAGGACCACCAGGAGATGGGGGCCACATTGCTGCCCGTGATCGGGCTGGTGGGGGGGAGGGAGTACACTATGCCCGCAATCGGGCTGCAGGGGGTTTCGGTTCCCGACGGCTGCTGCCTGGCAGGTTGTCAGGCGCAAGTCCTCAGGGATCGGCGCACCTACATGCTAATGGCATGCAAATGGGGCCATAATCAGATGCAAATGGCCCCCCCGTGCCTTGCATGAATTATGGCCCCATTTGCATGTCACCTTTTGAATATCGTGATTTTGCGCATGGCGCAATGGTACTTGTGCCACCGCAAGTTGAATGCTCCACTCTGACAATTTGCAGTGGCGCAAGTTCCACTGCACCATGCACAGTGGCTGTGGCTGGGGGGTGATATTCAAAGGAGTTGCTCAATAGTGCAACTCCTTTGAATATCGCCCCGGCCACACCCCTGCGCAACTATTTTGCCCAGCGCAAGGGCTTGCGCCTCAGAATGGCGCAGTTTGAATATCCAGCCCCATGTATTCATGAAATTGCCTCAGCAATAAATAATTTGGAGGAGAAATCTATAGAGTATATACAGAATTCAAGATGAATTGCACCTAATTATATTTTTGAAAGTTTTCTTTGAGGTGTCAGCAGCTCTTTAAAGGTTAGGCACATCACAAAGGAATACTGACCAATCTGAGCTGCAGCTTTCGCAATGTCAAAGACATCTCAAATGTCCAGTGCTGCACAATGCTGCACTGAAGTCAGGAGTTGAAATCAAGGAGAACCCATTATATCTTCACATGGACAGCAGATTAAAGTAATAATCCTTTCTTTGTGAGATCCGAGTAATTTTCACAGCAACAGATAGTGTGATAGAGAGAGTTATGACTATGGTGGCAACAGCAGGAGGATGAGATGGAGTCCAGAGGACAAAAATAATGGAAGTGGGGTGGTGGTTAGAAGTAAAAGAATGGGCAAAATTCTAAGTTATATTGGATAGGATTTTTGAAAGTCATAAAATGGATGTGATTCCTAATTACATTGAGTAGGATTTTCAAAAGTCATAATACGTGGCTATTTTCAAAAGTTGGACTTATATCCAGAACTACTAGTTGTTTCATAGTAGTTTACTTTCAGGTTTTGGATAAAAAAAAATGCTAGACATAGATACAGTAGTAGCGTCGAATTTGTCAAGCAATTTTGTGAGATTCCTGATTTATCCATCAAAAAACGTAGGGGAAAAAATCATCCAAAATTCTTTTTGTTATACCTACAGAAAAAGGCCAGTTTCTATTATAGTCTTCAAGCATCATCTAGTGGATTTTCAAATAGACTATCAGATGGAAGCACACTCTCCTGGTAGCAGTTTACACATTACCAAACAAAAAAATCCCTAGCAAGATGTTTCACAATTTTCAATAGGGATTTTTAAAAACCCTTAAAAATCTCTTAACTAAGTCAGCACTACTACTGTATAAGTGGTAAACCAGTTTAAATAAATCTGAAAATTGTGTTCAGGCACATTTTCACTTGAACTTTGCAAATTAGACATAAGTAAGTCAGAGTTTTGAAAATTGGACATAGCTATGTCATAGCATTAGAAATTGAACATGGGACAACATTGCTAATGTCCAAAGATGTACAAAAGAATACTACATTTTGACATATGCTTTAAAAGTCCACCCAAATGTTTCTATAACAATCTTCTCAGCAATAAGTTCTAGGAAAACTTCACTTTTGGCCTAGTGGTATCTTAGTTTACCATGTATGTCCTGGATTGATTCATTGTGCTTATGGAGCCATCCTTTACATTCCTAAGTGGCACCTGTTATCCCTTCCTTGACTTCTGTCTACATATCCCTGCCACCTACAAGTCAATTAATGCCAAATGGAGTCTGGCCATTCAAGTGAAATCTGGCCTAACATTTAAAGCTAGACTGGCCATTACAAATAAGATTCTTCTACCCACCATGTCTACTGCATCCTAGTCTATCAAAACTCTGCCAAATGTTTCCTATCTAATTGCGACATAGCCAACAACAGTATTTGCTGCTTGTTGGAGGATGCTGCCTGGATTACTCATCACTTCATCCTCTACTCCTACTTGGGTTGGCTTTGCCTATCCTTCAAAAACAGCTTTGTTATATTGACTACTTTACTGATAAACTTATTAGGCCTGTTACTGTTCCAGGTTTGTCATCCATGTTCTGATTTCCTCACATACCTTACTGTAGTTTGTTCTAGTGATGTCCCACATATTTGAGAATCTATGTGCACTATTAATGTATATCTGGCTGCTTTTTCCATCTCTACTCAAATGTCCTGGAAGTCTTTCTCTCTCCCCTGGTCAGATGATCAGATTCACATTTTCATTTTAAACTGGTCCTCAACAAGCACTGCTCTTACTTGTCCACTTGTACTTGTCATTAAGCTAATGTGTTTGTGTGGGCTACTGGCTCTTTAAGCTGTAATATGTTGCAATTGCAGTGATCCTGTCATCGTGATTATAATGATAATTTTTTGCTGCTTGTTCACTTTGTTAATCTTGGGGCATTCCTGAAAATAGGAACTTTCTTGCCTAGAGTGCTTACCTGGCAATTAAATAAATAAAATTAGTAATGGATTAATTCTGGAACTTCAGAATATTCTGTCTACTCCTTGGACACAGAGAAAGCCTTAGATCATGTTTCCTGGTCTTACCTTTTTGTGGCCCTTCATTATTATGGCATTCTGGATGAGTTTATCACATGGCTTAATGTTTTATATCAGAAACCAACCACCTACATTTAGTATTACGGTATGTTATCACCCTCTTTCACTTTGGATCGGGGTATGAGACAGTATTATCCCTGTCTCCTCTGGTCTTTAACTTGTATCTAGAGCCTTTGCTTCATCAGCTGCTGGATACTTCCCAAGTTCAGTGTATTGCTGTGGGTGGTAAAGAATATAGATTTTAAGCCTATGTGGATGATCTGCTTCACCCCACCTACCCTCAGACTTCGCTTAAGGTAGTCCTGGCTGAAATCAAGTGATTTTCTGACATTTCTGGCTACAAATTGAATTTAGAGAAGACCAAGGTCCTGGCTTTTAACTCCCTGGTAAATAAGCATGCGATTTGGGACCTGGGCCTTGTCTGGGAATCTTGTTTTCCTTACATATTTGGGTATTAAGCTCACTAGATACCAATCCAAGTTGATTAAATATAATTTGGACCCCATTTTGTGCTTAATTCACTTGCATCTTCAATGCTGGTCCAGCCTACCTATATCTTTGTGGGAACATATTAGTACTATAAAGATGAATATCCTTCCTCATGTGTTATATCCTCTTGGTATGCTCAATATTTTTCTCCCTAGGATTTGTTTTCCCTGTCTTCAGTCCTTTATTAATGATTTTTTGTTGAAGGGAAAGGTTGCATATAGAGCCTATTATAAGTTTACTGTATCCACAAAACTGAGGGGAATGAAACTTCCTAATCTTTTCCACTACTATGGGGCCCTTCATGGCAGTAAGTTTTTCTACTGGGATGCATTGGGGCTAGGAGAAGATGTCGGCTTGTATGCCCCCTCCTGGTTAAATACTGAGTGGGATTTATGTCGAGCAGTGGGGGTTCAGCTTAAGAGCCTCCTTTATATTAAGTATGCTCAGGTGTCTGTGGCCCTTAGGCTGACTCCACTGCTTTGGTCCTTGAAAGCACTGATGCAGCTTTTTTCTTATTTGCATTGGAATTTGTCCTATGATATTAATCAGCCCTTGTATGATAATCCCAATTTTCAAATAAACAGACGCCCCTACTGTCTAATTTCTGGCCACAGGTGCACCTTCCCTCAGTGGGCTCCCCATTTATTAATGAGACCTACCTTTCTTTCTTTCTTTCTTTCTTTCTTTCTTTCTTTCTTTCTTTCTTTCTTTCTTTCTTTCTTTCTTTTCTTTCTTTCTTTCCTTTCCAGGACCAATATAAGGTGCCTGGCTTATTGATATTTAAATATTTTCAACTCATGCATGCTATTTCTGCTCACATGGGCCCTAGACTGTGGTCCATGGGGGAGGGGCACCTCTGAACAGTTTGGTAGTTGTTGTAATCCATCCTCACTCTATTTCCAATTTATATTGGATGTTTCATTCCCTCAACCCTGCTGGACTGCTAGGGGTTTGTTATTATTGGCAAAGTGCCCTGGATGTGTGATGAGACGTTCAAGAGTGGCAGTCTGTTTTGATATCATTGTATAAATTTATTAAACAGGATAGATATCATCTCACTCAATATAAAACTTTAAACAACCTTTATTTTACTCCTTCCAATTTAGACCAGATGGGTTGGTTGTCTTCTCTTTGCACTCAGTGTGGCCTCGAGGAGGGAACTCTTAAACACATTTTGTGGGATTACGTAAAAGTGTGGCCTTTTTGAACCTCTATTCAAACACAACTGGACCTCCTGTTAAGGCTTCAGGATTTGTTTACACCAGAAATTTGTTTAGTGGAGTTATAGCAAGAAAAGGTCTTTGGCCCTAGGAACAGATACATGGCACTGATTGCTATCATAGCTAAGTTTGTTATCCTGCAGCATTGGCTGGATGACCTTGTTCCCTCTTTTGGGAATGGCACCAGGAAATTCTTTAGGCCTTAAACATAGAAAAGCAGATTGCCACTCTTCATGATAGATACGATTTGTTTCGGAATAGGTGGGAGCCTTTGTGCGTTCTTTTGTTGGTTACCTAACCAGCACCCTGTCATTTCTTCTTAATATTTTCATTTTAATTAAATATTTTTCATAGTTTTTGATGATAGTGGTCCCCTGTGTCACAGTATTGCTGCAGTAATATCTGTTAGGTGCTCCAGGAGGAAGGGGAGGTTTGGGAGGGACTGGGGTATTTGTTAGCTTTGTTTGTTCTGTATCTTTTTCTGTGTTAGTAGTTTATTGGTATGTCTTTTTGTGTATTTCTTTTTCTGTGTCCTGGCTTCTTGTAAAATGGTTAAATCCAATAACGTATATTTAATGAAAAAAAAAAGAATGTTCTAATTCCATGAAATTCCATCAGGAATGAAATGGTGGATTTTCAATGTAGAAAAGTGAAATGGGGTTCCTTCAATTATTGAAGGCTTAGTTTCATTCCACCAATGAACTGATTCTCACAGAAAGTTCCTGTGACTGTTTTGCATTGATTCTATAGAATCCAGTAAAACAATTTCATTGGAAATGTAGCCCTTTGCTATTTTTATCTTTGTAGAGGACTAATCTGATCAACAGTTGTGTCTTCTGTTTGTTTAATTAATGTTTGCATATGTCCTATACTTTGCCATGAGTCCGTTGTAATCTATGGAATAATATATTAAAGAACTGTCTACTGTATGTGTGGAATATAATTCCTTACCTAATCTCTGAATGCTAAAAATCACATCACATGGCGCTGCATTCCACAGCAAATGTACTGTACCAATGTGACTTCACCAGCTTGGTGTAGACCCTGTGGACATTTAAAAGAGAAGGATCTGCTCTACTGATCTTGAAAACAAAACAAAACATTTGAGAGAACAAAGGCTGTATTTCCATTTACTTTTTACTGAAGGCTTGTAGTAAAAGAGATAGGGCCCCATATTCAGCTGGCAGACCCTGCACTGCACTTGTGCAATGCTAGCACTAGCACCAGTGTATTGCCACAAAAATAGTCAGACAAATTGCTCCAGTGCTATCCCCTTTGAATATTGGACTTCTGCATGGCACACACATGCAGTGCAGATGCATAGTACTGGTGCAGCACAGTACAGCACAGGCACAGTGCAAGGTACTTGTGCAGCAATGAATATAGCACTGAGTATTGTGCTGAACACAGGCACAGCACTGGGGGTGGGGCTGTGGGTGTGAAAGGATGGCATCAGTAAAGACACAAAACCCTACAGCGTAGGTATCATAATACATTTTACTGCATGAAATGGACAAAGGACCATAAATAACAAAATAAAAATGCAAACAAACATAATGGCAATTTGGGGGGGGGGCAAAGGAAATATCAGCAACTGCCTGTAAAAAAAGGGGGAGAAATAAATTAATATGAAAACTACCCATATAAAAGAGGGGGATCAAAAGACAAAAGCAACCACCTGGATCACGGGGAAGGGGAAGAAACAAAAGAAGAAGGTAACCACCCATACAACAAAATCTGGTCAGAGACAACACAGCTGCTATTCATTAACCTGATATGAGAAAAAGACAAAACCTGCACTGTGCCTACAAGCTTGTTTCACTTTGTAACATGGCAAAAATACTGCTAGTGCAGGCAAGGAAGACGATTGGTCTAAGGATGTCAGGTGGTAGAAGAGCAACACGATAATGCCGTGTTGCTTGTGTAGTACTGACATGAGCCACAGAGGAGAAAAGAGCAGTGTTCGAGAAGCAGAGACACAGAAAATGTAGTAGATGGAACTATAGGAAAAGGGTGGAAGGTAGTCCTGCTAAATGCCAGGAGCTTGGGCAATAAAATGCCTGAGCTCCAGGTGATGCTAACTGGGGGAGCAGTGGATGTGGCAGTGGTCACTGAGACTTGGGCCACTGCAGGACATGACTGGGACCTGAACCTGGAGGGTTACACTATGTTCAGGAAGGACAGGGGGGAGGGAAGGGGAGGAGGGGTAGCAATGATAGCCAAAAATTGCATTGGCATGGGGGAGTAGAGGAGGCAGAGGGAACCGTGGGGGCGATTTGGGTCACCTTGATAACAAGGGGGGCAAGAGAGTAAAAATAGGAGTGGTGTATAGTCCCCCTGCCCTGGCGGAGGAGCTAGAGGACAGTCTAGTGGCAGATGTTGGGAGACATTGCAGACTGGGCAGAGGAACGGTGGTGGTGTTGGGGGACTTAAACATGCCAGGAACAGACTGGGAGACTATGACATCCTCTGTGACCAGGGAACAGAGGTTGTTGGATGTCTTTCAAGACGCGTTCCTAACTCAGCAGGTGAGGGAACCGACCAGGGAGGCGCGGGTACTGGATGTGGTCCTGGCAGACAGTGACCAGATTGGGGGCCTGGAGGTAAGGGACCCATTGGCGGGGAGTGACCATGCCATGGTCTGGTTCTGCCTGGACCTAGGAGGGGTAGAAGGCTGCACAAAGACGGAAGTAACCGACTTCAGGGGGGCGGATTTTAAGGAAATGGGAAGGATCCTTAAGGAGCATTTGGATGGGATTGGGTCAGACATGGATGCTGATAGTAGGTGGGAAATCATCAGGAGAGGGGTGCAGGATGCTACCAGCACCTGTGCAAGAGTAAGACGAAAATGCGGTAGGGCCCAAAAACCCTGCTGGTGGACCAGGGAGGTCCAGGAGGTGGTGCGGGGAAAGAAGGCAGCCTATAAGCAATTCAAGTGCTCAAGGAGTGAAAGGGATCGAGGGGAGTACGAACTGATGGCTAGAAGAGCCACTAGGGTGGTGAGGGTGGCTAAGGCAAGAAAGGAGCAGAACCTGGCCAGGGAAATTAGGAGAGGGAACAAGGGGTTCTTTAGATACATTGGGGAAAAATGAAGAGTAAAGGGGCAGATTAGCAGGATTAAATCAGGGGAGAGATGGGCACAAGACCCGGGGGAGCAGGCTGAGGTACTAAATGAGTACTTCACCTCAGTTTTCACCAAGGAAAATGGGGGTGCTGTATCATACATGGGAGGAGACAGAGATACTGAGGAGGTGGGACCCTTACCGATCGGTGGGTCTGGGGAGAGGGGAGGCATCACTGGCAGGTGGGGAGGGCTAAGCAGGGAGAAGAGGTACCGGAAGTGGAAATCACAGCAGAGAGAGTGAGGGAAGCCCTCAGCTCCCTTAAGATGGAGAAAGCACCGGGGCCGGATAAATTACATCCCAGAGTGCTGAAGGAACTTGCAGATGTCCTGGCGAAACCCCTGGCGGAGCTTTTCACCATCTCTCTGAGGACAGGGTGGGTGCCCCAAGACTGGAAGGTGGCGCATATAGTGCCTATCCACAAGGGGATCAAGGGAGGTGGCAGGGAACTACAGGCCTATCAGCCTGACATCGGTGGTGGGCAAGGTGATGGAGGGCATTGTCAAGGAGGGGCTGGGGGACCTGGATAAGTCAGGGTGCCTGGACGATAGACAGCATGGATTCATCCCGGGGAAATCGTGTCAGGCAAACCTGGTGGAGTTCTATGACTGGGTGACTAGTGCCTTGGACCTGGGTAGACCAGTGGACGTCCTCTTTCTAGACTTCAGCAAGGCATTTGACTCTGTTCCTCATGTGGGCCTGTTGAATAAGCTGGGAGAAATGGGGATGGGGAACCAGATGATCAGATGGATAGGCAGTTGGCTCCAGGACCGGACCCAGAGGGTCATAGTTGGCGGGATAGTCTCATCCCCAAGGAGGGTCATTAGTGGGGTCCGCAGGAATCAGTCCTGGGTCCCTTCTGTTCAATGCCTACGTCTCTGACATAAGGACAGGAATCAGGAGGAGATGAGTCTCTTGCAGATGACCTGAAACTGGGGGCGGTGGTGGATGGGGAGGAGGGGAGGGTGGCCCTACAGGGGACCTGGAGGCTCTGGAAAGATGGTCTAGAAAGTGGAAGCTGAGGTTCAATGCAGGGAAATGCAAGGTACTCCACCTGGGGGCCAGAAACCCGGGTCAAGTGTACACCCGGGGGGGGGGGAATACTACAAGTCTAGATGGCTGAGAGGGACCTGGGGGTGGTGGTGGATGTCAAGATGAACAACTCTGAGACTTGTAGGAGGGCAGCAGCCAAGGCCAACAGGATGCTGGGATGCATCACTAGGGGGATCCCTCCAGAAGGAGGGAAGTGATACTCCCTCTGTATAACTGCTTGGTGAGGCCGCACCTTGAGTACTGCGTGCAGTTTTGGAGGCCACACTTAAAGAGGGACATTAACCTCCTGGAGAGGGTCCAGAGAAGGGCAACCAAAATGATTTGGGGCTTGGGGGACAGGACCTATGAGGAGAGGCTCGAAGAGCTAAATATGTACACATTGGAAGAGAGAAGGGACCGGGGGGACATGATAGAGGTCTTCAGGTACATGAAGAGGGAAAATAGGGGAGGAACAGTCAGGGTGCTTCGAAGGAAGGAGGAGGGGGCCACTAGAGGGCATGGGTGGAAGCTGGAGGGAGGAAGATTCAGGGGAGAAAGGAGGAGGTGCTACTTCACTGAGAGGGTGGTGGAGCCATGGAATTCACTGCCTAGGGGGCTGGTGGAGGCAGAGACAGAGGAGGGGTTCAAGAGGGGGTGGAACAGGTACAGGGGAAGGGTTCTGGAAGCAAAATCCAATGCAGCAAGAATATCTGGAACTGGGAAGGGAGAAGCCAGAGAAGGCGAGGGGGGCAGCAAGGTCAGCACCCAGGGTGGGGGCTGACCAAACGAGCAGACACTAAAGACCATTAGGCCTATTCTTCTGGCATTTTAGTGTGTTAGTATGTTCTGTTTCCCAGCGAGGGAAGGTACGTGAGCAGGAAATGACCAATGCCTGCAACTGTCAGTCATTCACGATGGTTTTACGGTGCACGGAACTGCTAATGATAATTACAGTTGCGCTCAGCATACTGTGGAATGAAAGGACAGAGAAGATTGGGCCAGAAACAGTAGGCATAATAAAATAGAATGGAAGCATTGAAAGGTGCAAAATCGGATAAAGGGGCAGAACCTACACACATAGACAGTATGCAAATTTGCTATGTAGCTAAGTTGTGGAGGAGAAAGACGCCAGCACATGCTGGACCTTCCAAGGAGAGGATTGCAATAATAGCCATGCAGATTTTCAAAATATAGTCAAAAGAATGTTAACGAACCGTTCGTCTGTCAATATGCAGGTTTTATTTTTTTTGCAGCATCTGCATGTAAATAAACAGCTGTTCTCAGTTGCAAAAGTACATGAGAAATTTCAAAACAAACCAAACTGTGTCTGCATACAGCTCTTGACATGATATTATCTGTATTTGTAACACCGGCAACTATAAGAAAACCATGTTACATGAGCATTAATCTCCTCTGAAGGTGGCATCTAATGGGGAACTAATGCATGGTGGGACCGTGGTACACACTCGGCCTCCGGCCTCGGGCACAATGGTCCCAACCATGCATTAACTCCCCATTAGATGCCACCTTCAGAGGCGATTAATGCTTACATGTTCACTGGGCTGAAACATTCCTGTAGGCTGTCAGCTTCCTTAGGACAGCAGTGTGAACTTTTCTCTGGGAGAAGAGTTGGGATGTTTATTTGCACCACGTACCATTGGAGATACAGCAAATTTCATTTTGCTGGTGAAATAACGTATGTATGAAATAAAATATTGCACAAAATGCGTGCATTCCGTGAAATATTTTGCGGGTGTTAAATGTGGAAATGCAAAACTTAGCTGGCGAAATGCAGAATTTTGCCCATGAAAGGTTGAATTTTGACCCAAGAGGGCAAAATTCTGCATTTTGCAGGTGAAATTCCACATTTCACTGGCAGAATTTCAAATTTCATACCTGTGAAATGTTTTGCAGAATGCGCAGATTTCACTAAATATTTTGCGGAACACAACTTGTGGATTTTGCCCATCTCTACTTTCCATGCTAAGGACAGCAGTCCTAGGTACAGACAGCTAAGTAAGGGGGTGAACAGCTACAGGGATGGATTCCACAGACAAGTGGACAGTTTGAAAGAAGCATGTGGGCCTAGTACAGTTTTTGTTTTTTTCTCATATCACGTTAATGCAATGCATTCTAGCAATAGAAGTATGTTTTAAAATTGGACTTGTGTAGTGCTGTGCAGAGTTTTCAAATTCCTGAAGAATGAAATTTCACAGAATTTTCAAAATTCTGTAGAAATTCTGCAGAATTTCATTGGAAAAGGAATGACTGGAGGCCAGAGCAGAAAAATGCAGAATGAGTTTTTCTGCAACATTTCCGCATAATTTTATTCTGCGTATCTCAATATTTTCCATGGAAATAGATGTGGAATGATTTTCCATGGCAAAAATGGTGTATAGCAGAATATTATTCTGCAGATCACAGCAGCCAGAATTTCCGCAGAAGAGCCAGTGAAATTCTGTCAGAAATTCCACCAGTGGAATGGTCATTCTGCACTAATTTCACTGGCAGAATTCTACATTCTGCACAGCATTACTTGCGTGCCCTTTCCTGGAGCAGTCCCCAATTGTACTACCACATTGTGTACAGCTGGATAAGTGTGAAAGTTTGACAGCATGGTGTGGGTGGGGGGTGCTGCCAAAGGTCCCACCGCAAGGAATATTGTGTAGGGCCAGCAGTGATATTGGGTAGGGGTCAGCAAATTAGGCAACAAGGGAGTGGGGGTGTCATGTTGTCTGCAGCTGACAGGTGGGTTTGTCAGCTAGAGGGGGTTGTTCTGTGCAGCTAGTGGGGAGGTTGGTTTGGGGGGGGGGGTTACAGCATTGTGTGGTCACCCATGGAACCAGAATCTCTGCACCATCCTTTTGATCAGGTGTACAAGAAACAGGGTGGGTAATTCCTCCCAGAGTGAGTGGGCTGCCTTTGCAGTACATGTCAAACTCCTCCAATCTTGGGCATGAGTGTTGGGCTCAGAACACAAACCCAGGTCTCCCACAATGCGCTATACCAAGTACCACTAAGATGGGCAGTTGCCCCTGTTAATTCTGTCCCAGCCACATTCACTGAAAGATGAAGCTATATCACAGCACCAAGCCCAAGTTACAAAGAAGGCACAGGCGGTGGTTACCACCAAGAACTCAGCAAGTCCTATTCCTTGCCCAGCCACAGTGGTGCTTGGCAAGAATACTCCTCACAGTACTTCCCTCCCCAGATGGCAGGGAATTCTTTATTTTAAATGTTTATGTAGCAATCACTGTAATACAAAACATAATTTGAGAAGCACTGTGAACACAATGTGTAGTATTTTCTAGATAATCTTTGATAACGCAACTGTACAACCACTTCTGGGTTAAATCAGATGTGTCGCAAGTCACATGTGTATGTGCACTAGTCTAAACTGAGTACTTAGTTATAGAATACCTCATATACATGCATTTAATTAGTTGAGATAACATTTTCTAAGTCTTAATAATCCTGAAAAATGTGTTTTGAACTGGCTGGGCCTCATGCGGTCCCTTTAAGGGTACAATCATCGGCTGCTTCTGTATTACACCTTGCATTATGGAAACAGATTAAACTAAAACAGTTTCCTTCTTATTTTAAAAGCCATTTCTTGGTTAATCAGTACTCGCACTGCTTCCCTTAAGCAGAGGAATGGTAAGCAGCCCAGTTTTCAGGTGATCTGACAGTGTGGTTTAAATAGTCAACCGCAGCAAAAATGCCAGTCAATTCAGCTTTATGCTCCACCTCGGCAAATAAAATACAAACAGCTCTAAACTTGACTGGAGGTGGAAGGAAAGCAAACACATCTCTCTGGATCATTTTTCAGAGAAAGATTAAAGACAGAGCCTATACTGTCCCATTATTTTTGAGAGGAAAAAATATTGTAGTGTAACATAAAAGAAAGCCCAAAGTACCAGCAATAAAATATAAAGGGGAGTTCTTCCAATAAAATCATGTGAACACTGTGATTTCAAAACATGTGCTAAGGAACCAAAAAGCAGGAGAAAGTTTTAGAGCCTTGATAAAGTGCAAGAAGAACAAAATCATTGCCATGATGTGGGGAGGTCTGTGTTCTGTTGATTAGCACATTTTAATGTTTTTCCACAATAACATTTCATGGACATTTTGATAATCTATGAGCTGGTGAGTGCACACGGTTTTGATATGGATTTTAAGGTTTGCAGAACAGGAGACTTAAATGGTAGAATTGCATACTGAAGAGGAAGCAAACTTTTTCAGAAATGTGTGAAGCCCACAGTATTCATTTTAACATGCCAAGACTTTGATCAATGTTTGTTTTTATAAAGGCACCCATGGGAGACATAACTCATTCTGCAACCGGAGTACCTGATTGTCTTCACGCAGAAGATTAGCCACAGTCTCTGCAAATTATTTTGCCAAAGATGTTGTCTCCACCAGGCCAGGCTGCTTAAGCCTTGCTGATCTTGTCAGCCACTGCACTGTGCTACTCAATGATTTTCAAGTAGCATGCGTGCCAGTCCAGAACCATACTTGATATGCAGACTTTTTGACTCAAGCACTTTTTTCCTTCAACCAGGGAATGGCAGGGCATCATGAGGGTGGTGGCATAACCGTGACTGGCAAGCCAGCTGGTTTACTTCTAGGCAAGTGTATAAACTTTATTTTCCTGGCTACACTTCTGTTTTACATTGCAACTACTCCCCTGCTTCATGAACTGTACAAATATTGCTTTTTTTTGTTATTGTGAGGGATCATGACCACAAGCGGGGGCACACTGCGAGTGGTGAGCCAGCAGCTACCATCTTTCCTGAAGGCCACATCATGTTAACTGAGCTCAGTGTTATACTGTAGTGCAGAGGATTTTTTTTTTCTGTTGGTGACTGGGGAATGGCAGGGTGACATGAGGGACTGTGACTGCTGGGAGAGGTGGTGAAGAGAAATGCTGCACCAGTGTGCTTGGTTTACTTCCAGGCGAAGTTTTGCTTTGCTGGTGACTTGCCAGGTAATGGCAGGGCAGTGTGAGGGATCATGGGGGTGGGGGGAGAAGGGGTGGGGGAGAGATAGAGAGAGTGAGGGAGAGAGGACGTGCAGTGATTCCTACTTACTGTATGTGCTTCAACTCCACTTATGGGGTGGAGTTCAGATCAAACATTTGTGATGCATTTGGTATCCAGTCATACCCCAGAACCCCTATTTTCTCTCCTCATCCCATTGGCTATACATCAGCATAACTTGCTATTAAGCCATAAGAAACAGCTAGGGGCCTGATGCACTGGTGTAATCAAAATACTGACAAACTCTTAGAGCTCAGCATATCATGGGTAGAAGAATAATGGAAGCAGACACTGCAGCTGAATATTGAAGGGGAAGTCCAGAGAGAAAACAGGAATATCCCTCTTACAGTGTATGGTCGAACGTGATTGTGTATGGAGATTCATATACTGTAAAAAGTTGTTCTGCTGCGGTAGTGACATTCATACTAACACAGAACGACTTTTCATTCTGCATTAGTATGAACATCACAATGTAACAAATCCCATCAGCACTATTGATAGGGCTAGTGGCGGTTGAAGCATTGTGTGTGTGAGCTGGCAGGTGCGGTGATGGCCAAGAAATGCAAGGTTTTTTTTTTGGGACCATACACTTTATTGAATAGTGTATGGTAGCCCAAATATACAGCATCACCCTTCTCACACCTCATGGTTACTTTGATGTCAAAAGGACCTCTTGAGCGTTGCTCTTAAGGTCTTTGACATCATAGTAACCACTCAAATAGTGTTGTTGTGTATGGTCTGCTATACACTATCCTATATGTTAATTGTTTCCCCTTGGATTGAGGCTCTAAAGTTGCAACATCCCCCACTGCACGAGTTAAAGACATTATTTTCCTGTTGCTGCTCAGTTACAAACTAAAGTGAACTACTAACAAATAAGATAAGTCTCACTTAAAACTATTTTGTGTTACTAATACACCACTTCATACAGTATAAAAAAACAATATTTCAAGTTTTTTTAGTGCTCTTGCTAGTTACTGAACTTACAAGTTGTCATGTATTCATGCTGGTAATCCCCAACAACTGTTTTGGTCTAGGAAAAGTTTGAGACTCATTTAAGTATTAAACTTTTATAAATACTTTAAACATACTTAACTTTTAAAGTAGAATGTAATCATAAGAGCCTCAGTAACTCATTTGACTCTGTATGGATTTCAGTTGACAAACCATCCTTCCAACTGGCAGGGGCACAACATTTTAGTCCAAAATCTGTCTTCTTTTGTGACCAAGAAGTCATGCCCCATTGTTAATTTTTTCACTGTTTTTCACTGACCTTGATAGGTATACAGTGCATCTTCCACCAACCCTTGATTTCTCAATCCCTACTCAGCACCATGACAACCTTGGCTTGCACCATGCCTTCCACTTAAAAACCACAACCAAAAAGGAAGTTCTCAGGTTATTCTCAAAACTCAAGGAAGAGAGCTCCCCTGGTCATGATACAATTGAACCAAAATACCTTAAAGTAGGGGAAGCAGCACTTGCTGCACCTATTTGTCGTCTTATAAACTGGTTCTTCCTTACCGGAACCATGCTAAGCAAATGGAAAATGGCTGTAGTAGTTCCCCTCCACAAGGGCGGCACACATGTCATCGAAAACTATAAATCTATTTTAATTCTATGTCCACTAGCTAAGATCCAAGAGAGGATTTTGTATGACCAGGTACAGTCCTATTTAGAAACGCACCATCTTCTCACAGACTGTCAATCCTTGAAGCAAGAGACTTGGGCCTTATTACAGGTGCAGTGTTCATCGACCTGACTAAGGCCTTTTACCTTGCCAACCATCACATTCCTCTTGGTAAATTGCACCAACTAGGATTCGATGGCCTTGTGCTAACTTGGTTATAGGGCTATCTTATGGGTAGGTCACAAAGGGTAAAGTGGTCCAGATCTCTGTCCTCCCTTAGGCCTGTATTATATGATGCTTCATAAGAATCAGTCCTCGGCTCATTACTGTTCTTGCTCTTCATTAATGAGCTTCCCACTTTCTGTGGTGGCACATCAGTGAACTCTACACTGATGATGCAATCCTACTCTGATCATTCAAAAACATGGATTTATCTTAATCTAAGTCTTAATTCCAACTTCAATATGCTCAAAAAATGGTTCTCAGTTACCCACCTAAGTCTGAAGATAAAAAAAAAACTAAAAGCTATGTTATTCTATAATCCCTCCTCTAAAGTCCCTAAGTCAGTCTCTCTCTACCCTATCACTATCTTCTTGCTATCTGGTGATACCATCAAATTAGTCCAAACTTTCAAATACTTAGGGATGTAGCTTGATGCATCCTTCTCATTAGAGACACATGTAACCCAGCTTACTAAAACTATCAACCAGAAGTCAGGTCTGTTATACCATCTCCACCCCTTTTTATCCACCTCAGCCTGTCAAAGAATTGCATGCACATCCCTCCTCCATTTACTTTTTTATGGAGTACCCATATTGCTTTCCGCTTAATCCTCATCCCTTGTCTGACTTCGTCAACTCTATTTTAGGATTGGACAATTTTCCATAGGGGCTGACCTTAGAAAACACCACTGTGACATCATGACCACCCTACATTGGCCAGAATATTGCACAAGATTACAATACCTCACATTATGTTTTGTTTTCGAACTAGTAAATCTTTTCAACCCCCCTTGTCTATGGGGAATTGTCTTTCACAAGGAAGTAACTCACTCTCTCAGGTCTGTATCATTGCCATTACTAGCAACCCCAAAACCGCACCTGCACGCAGGGAGGCAATCCTTTGACTACTCTGCCACTACAGCCTGGAATTCACTACCATCTTTATTACTCTCCTGTACTTCCCTGTCTCTATTCAAAATTGAGCTTGCCTCATATCTACTTAAACCTCCTCCCTGCATATGCTTTCGCTAACCCCTATATACACTGTACCCTATCCATCTGTAATTATCCTATTCCTGAAACCTTTACAATGGAACCACTATAAATACGTATATTTTAAAGTTAATAATATTGTTCTATGTTTGTTTATGCAATGTATGTAACTCTGTAACCCATGGAATCCTTGTACTCCTCTTGTTCATGGTTGTAATTCTGCATTTACTGGTCTGTATTTGTATTGCGTCTGCCTTCCGGGTCGCCCCTGAAAAAGGGACTGCATGGTCTCAGTGGGCATACCCAGTTACCAAAATTATAATAATTTAATCATTAGAGTCCCAGTAACTCATTTGCCTTTCCATAAAAGGGATAAGGGAGCCAAGCTGGAGGACACAAAGCTTTTACTTGCAGGAGGTGATATTTTGACTCTGGGAATATGGTTGAACAAGGATGCACACTCCTTTCTAAAGTTACATGACATAATACCCACTCCAGAGGCCTTGGCTGTCTTGGTGAAGGCTGGAGGATTTTTGATCCCAGCATCAAGTGTTGCAATATTTCTTGGAGCAATGGCAATATATTTGGCAGTCAAAGAGCATCCCAAGTGCTTAACTTTTGACATAATCAGTTGATGATTATCCTCATCACCTGTTTTGTTCTCATGGGCATAACTGTGACAGACCACATTAAACTGGTGATTGAATGCACAAACTTCCAGACTGCTTTGAGACTAGTTTTCAAAGTTTTGTTGTCTCTTGATGATGATTTGCTGTATTCGCTTTCATCCTACTTAGACAGTAATGAATGAGCATACATAAAACTCACTGCTACACATGGAAGTAGGGGTCTACAACTGCCAGATATTAGAACATATTATTGCTCACTAATGGCTAGCAGATACCTATGGTGCAAGGATCCTGTGGAGCAGACAACATGAATACTACTGTCCGTGATGGTGGGACACTGAAGCACAACTCTGCCAACAAACAGAAATAGATACCTGGGCATTGCACCAATGCCCCAGAGGCACATCCACACTAAACACATAGTCAGAACCCACCATCAACAAGGACTACTGAGTTTAGACTTGATAAGTAACATCACACAGACACTCTGCAGAAATCCCAACCTAAAATTAATGGGAAAGGGATCTCATTTTCTTTCTTGCAAGATATACAAATTGACATCTTGGGAAACCTAATTAACCTGGATAAACTAATAATGTTTAGCACCCTCAAATCCTGGAATAATCTTAATAATAAGAGTGAATTCCTTTTCTTGCAACTTAATAATGTTATCCATATTACCTGTGGACCATATCCCTACATATTTTCTCACTGAACGCTATTAATGCTCCTAGATGGGCTCCCAAAGCAGTCCCAATCAGTATAAAACTATAAAAGTACAACAAACAGAGACAACTAACAAGTGTGTGTGAAACAAATGAGAGATATGCCAGAAACAGGACAGTTTGGGTACTCCCAGAAACAGTTCCAACCAGGAAAGAGACAAACAAAGTAGCACTCTCCATGCAACAGTCCTAATCTAATTAATTGTAGTTCATCATCCTTCAATATATCTTGTATGTTCAAAACCTGGACAAAGTCCTACAGTGACCTGGAATAAACAGACCCAAGCACTTTAAGGCCTTTACATCTCTTCATAAGGGGACAGGGCAATGAACACAGACACCCTTCTTAAATACCAGGCTAATTTCAGTCCCACACAAATGAGAAGAATGTAGAAATCAGATCAAGAAAGTAAAGTATAAGTGGTGATGGTCACGGTGATCATGGCACCCCTGCATGGTTGAATAATAATAATAATAAAAAAAAATTAGCTGAAGGTGAAATGGGCTTTATAGCTGTTTGTTCCATCATTTAGAAAATAAATTCCCCCAGTTACATGCTTTTTAGTTATTTTCAGAAAGAAGATGCATCAAACCCATGGGCAGGATAGCTGACATTGATTGCTGAAGTCAACTGGCTAACATCATAAGTGCATAAATATCAGAGACTCAGAATAACCAAAGTATTAGCAATGTAAATATTAAAGACCTGTTATTTTTGTTTCATATACCTCTTATATGAAATATAAAAACTAAATCTAAGATAACGAGATGGTGTGTGGTAATTGATGTAGGAGTAATTAATGAAATGGGTAGTTAAAATGTGAGGATAAAGTGAGAGTGATAACAAAGAAGAAAACGGGATGCATACGTGAAGAGTAAAAATAGTGCTAGATAAATATGAATGCTGACTACTGCAAATCATTTCAGACCACTTGTGATGAGACCATCCAAATGGGAATAACTAATAAACATATTCCAACTTGCCATTATTGGGTGAAAGAGTTCCTGAGCATTCAGTCACCACAGACATGGGAAAATGTCTGGACAGATTTATACAAGCACATTCTCTTTGATCACCTTGGGCTGATTCAATTCAAATTTTTGAATATCATATATTATACCTCTTCCAAATTGTTTAAAATGGGCACGCTGGTGGGTCCTTCTTGCTTAAGGTGCCACAGGAACAAACTGTTGGTTCTCTTAAATATACCCTATGGAACTATAAGAAAGCTCACTCCTTTTGGGACAACATCTGTGATAAACAAGACTCCCTGAATAGATTGCAGGACACCTTGACACATGAGATATGCCTGGTGGGATGTAACCTAGATACATTATTGGGGGCCAAGAATTGCTGTATATCTCTCACACCTTCTGTAGCTAAATAAATCATTTTTCTATACTGGATGAACCAGGAGAATCCTATGTTCAAAGAATGGCACCAGGAAATGTGCATGGCACTCAGAGTAGAGACAATAATGTCCAGCATGTAGCATTTCCTCAAGTGCTAAAAAAAACTCTATAAACATTGATGTTATTTAATTGATGAATTAAGAAGTTGCACTAATAAAGGATTTATCTAGCCTATGATAACTGTCTTAATGACGGTTCATAATAGACCTGCCCCAAAAATCTGACATTATGTCCCTTTCACTTTACCTGTTACTCAACTCAGCTGATTTGTTTCCTGATTGTAGATGGAGTGCTGATGGTGCTTGTATACTGTACTGTATTTTGTTATTATGACAAAAGCTAAAAAATGAAATTCAGTAAAAAAAATAGAAGGATTGAATTTTCTCATTGTTTTAAAGTTTTTTTCTTGTCATGGTAGTAGAGTGCTATGGAATCCTTATAAATTAATATAATGTTTGATTCCTATAAAGTGTTTTGAATAACAGCTTGTAAGAAAGATACTGCATAAAGTAACATTTTTGTTTTGTATTTCACTATGTTGTATTTTAAAAGAAGGAATTTAGCACAGTCTTCTGGGAATCACAGTTGCCAAATTGTAACTAGTATACAATACATAAGAATTTTATAAACCCAGGAAATGTAGGCCTTCCTTTTTGTTCAACAGTTGTTACTTTTAGTTTCCCATTATTTATTAAATCACGTTATAAAACATGAATTGTAATTCACTTCTAATTTACATTATCTATTTATCTATCTATCTATCTATCTATCTATCTATCTATCTATCTATCTATCTATCATATTGTTAGCATGTTGGGTTTCCCATATTAGAAGCAAAATGAGAGATTTATATTTAGCAAGAGGTGCTTCATAAGAGGCCACAAACTATAAGCTGTCAGGGGAAATTTAGGAGGAACATGAGGAAATATTGTACTTCAAAGAGAGTGTAGTGGAACCACTTGCCAGGGGAACTGATCAACAGTAAGGTGTTTGGAAGTCAGGAGATGGTGTAATACACACATGGTACTGGTGCAAATGATTGGGAGGGAAGGAATGAGGCTAATAGGGACATTACAATAATCCATGCAGAACTGAGGAAAGATAGACTCACATGAGGCCTTTCAAGTGGTAGACCAATGAGAACAAAGATAGGTACCAGGCAGACTGCATGTCTGTAAACATCTACATTTCTATGCTTTCCTTTTACAACATTTTTATAAATTAAGTTTATCTTATCAAAAATATTTTATATATTCAGTTTATCCCATCAAAAATGGAAGACAAGTTTTGCTGGCAAAGGCACCTAGCATCACCTGAGCTCTTTTCTTATAGGTTGCTTGAAAGGACAGAGCAAGAAAAAGGATTAAGGCTTCTTTTGACTAAGCACATTTACTGTGTGTTATTATTTTCTTTTGTACTCACAGGGATTGTTACTGTTTGTTGCTAATATTTCATTGCTTTATTTTTCTCTGATTCAAATTGTTGTTGCTGGGTATACCTTCTGCTGCATTATTACATGGTGTGCCTACAGGTGTGTGCTTACAGATTACTGCTGTAATCTTCTTATTCAAATTGTCTTTTGCAAGGTATATCTTCTGTTACTGCTTTGTTTTTCTCTGTAGCAAAGTGTTTCTTACAGGGTATATCTTCTGTGAAATTATTGCAAGTTGTGCTTACATTTTTGTGACTTTTTATCATTAGGCTAAGCAAAATTACTGTTTGCCACTATTTTTTTTTTTGCTGAAAGGTTTTTGGTTGTCTAAGAGGTGTTGCAGTCTCCTTCTCACATTGAAGGAGCTAATTGCTTTCCTCCCATAGCTCTTAGAGGGAATTAGGTGTGTAACTAGGGGTGGAGCTGACAAACTGTTAGTAACTTCCAACAGAAGAAAGGGTTAAAAGGTCAAGTTAGTTTATATCTCAGATGTGGAAGACTAGGTTTACTGGCAAAGGCACCTGAGCTCTTTTCTTCTAGCTTGCTTGAAAGGACAGAGCAAAGAACCTTACCAGAGCAAGGAAAAGGATTAAGGCTTCTTTTGACTAGGCAGATTTAACTAGGCAGATTTACTGTGTGTTATTTTCTTTTGTACTCATAGGGATTGCTACTGTTTGTTGCTAACATTTTATTGATTTATTTTTCTCTGATTCAAATTGTTGTTGCTGGGTATACCTTCTGCTGCATTATTACAGGGTGTGCCTATAGGTGTGTGTGCTTACAGATTACTGCTGTAATCTTCTTATTCAAATTGTCTTTTGCAAGGTATATCTTCTGTTATTGCTTTATTTTTCTCTGTAGCAAAGTGTTTCCTACAGGGTATATCTTTTGTGAAATTATTACAGGTGGTGCTCTTCAGGTTTACAGTTTTATCTTTCATTAGGATAAGCTTTCAGGGCTATTGCATTTTTTTGCTGGCTAATTGTTTCTGCTTCTTCCTCCTTGTTTCTTTCATCCATGGTTCTTCTTTTTTGGCAGGGGAAGGGCCCAGCCACCCACCCCCATCCCCAACCACCCCACATTACACTCCTTTTATAGGGTAGCACAGTCGTGACATTTCCTATAGCAAAGCAGTAGGGGGTGGATCAGAGGGGTATTCACACAGTGACCTCATTTACAGGGGCATAAGTAATTTAACTTGTTATAACAAGTTATACAATAACAAACAAAACACAAAATCAAACTTTTGCTTTCATTTTCCTCCTTCTAATTACTCTGACCAGGTTATAAACTCAGCAACTTATCTGGAATGGATATTATTAACTGCAGGTACTGTGGGACACTTTTCAGATGGGCAGTTTTACAGGATTTAGGACACTGTCCTACATGCTGGGCCACTGGAGATCTAAGGGCTCAGCTCCAGGCAGCATGGACAGAGATTGTGCACCTCAAATTGCATATTCTGGAGGAATTATATTATAAGAACCACCAATCATTTCCCCAACATCCAACAGAAGCACCTTGACCTCAGAGGGTAGTTGATCTGGTAGGTTGGCAGGTGGTTAGGAGGGGCAAATTGGGTGCCCCATCACTCAGTGCTCTCCAACATATCACTTCCAAAAACCACATAAAAACTACAAACAGGTATCTGCCTCTATCTCTGAAATCAAACAAAGGGGCAGAGGACACTGCACAGCAGGACACTGCAGCAGAGGAGCTAGCACAACAATAGTCACTTGAAACAGGAACCAAAACAAAAAAGCAAAAAGGAAATCCAAAAAACATCTGATCATAGGAGATTCCATGATTTGGAGAGCTGATACCTATCTCCAGCCAGGGGTAATGGTCAAATGTCTCCCAGGTACATCAGCATGGCGAGACACTGACCACATTGCTAAAATTGTACAGGAAGCAGGAGAAAACATCATAGTATCATGGTATTTACAAAGCAAAAATTAGACTTTCGTCCTTAAATAGCTTGCTATGAGGGGGAAAAAAAAAACAGAAACCATTTTAATAATCTGTCACCCTGAGTTTACTATAAGTATCCAATCTTTTTTTGAATATTTCCAAAGAAGGACTATTTATTATCTCTTGAGGAAGAAAGTTCCAGTGAGGAACCACTTGTTGGCTAAACTAGTATCTTCTTTTTAATAGATTCCACATGGATTGTTTTAACTGTTTACTGTGAGATCTCGCACTATAGTTTTTTTCACATAATTTGAGTCCTAATTCCAATCCAAGGTTACCATCTTGAATTGATCTATAAACCAAAATCATATCTCCCCTCCATATTCTATAAGTGAGAGAATGCAGATTTAAGTCCACCAGTCTGTCCTCAAATGTCTTATTTTTCAACCCTGCTACAGATCTTGTCACCCTCCTCTGGACTGTCTCCACTCTGTCAATCTCCCCCCTTGTATAAGGTCTCCAGACTTGTGAACAATACTCCAACTGGATTCTCACCATTGACCCATAAAGGGGGGATCAACACTTCCTGCTTCTGCTTGACATGTGTCTCAGAATATAATTTAAGGCTTTGTTTGCATTTTTTATAGTCTGGTCACATTGGGAATTAAAGGCAAGGTCATTACTTATAATGACACCCAGGTCCCTTTCTTTTATAGACTGTTTTAAGTATTTGTAGTTTATAATGTATTTAGATTCCAAATTATTTCTACCCATATGCAAGACTATGCATTTGTCCTCATTTAATTTGAGCTGATGTTCTTCTGTCCATCTCTCAATATATGTGAGGGTTTCCTGGAGTCTAATACTATCTAGATCTGAATTTACTACTGCCCCTACCCTGCAATCATCTGCAAACTTAGTCATCCATATATTTTCCAAGTTACACTGTAAAGTCAATATATATATAAGTTAAACAGACAGGGTCCCAGTATCAACCTCTGTGGGACCCCACTCGTCACATCAAGCCAATCAGATAGTTCTCCTCTTATCACAACTCTTTGTTTTCTCTCCTGCAACCAATCTGCTATCCAATTAACAAAATATTTGTTTATGTTAATAGAAAAAAGGGATTTAATTAACTTGTCATGTGGCAATTTGTTGAATGCTTTTGAAAAGTCCAATTGTACTATATCAACTGATTTCCCCAAGTCCAGATGTTTACTCACTTCCTCACAGAAGTGTAATAAATTGGTCTGACAAGATCTTAATTTAGTAAACCCATGTTGACTGTGATCTAACAACTTATTTCCAGTCAAATAAAGATACATTTGCTCTTTAATAATACTTTCCAGTACTTTTCCCATTGTTGATGTTAAACTCACAGGTCTGTAATTTTCAGGACACATAGGGACTAATGATCTCACCAGCCAGTCAGTTGTGGAGACCAAGGAATACTTGACCAGGCTGGGTGACAAACTATCATCCATTTTGTCTGGCATCTCCTTCTCTGAGATCCTGCCAGTCTGGGAGGGGGGGCAGATGGACAGAAGGTCAGAGAAGGGGAGATAGGGGAGCTAAACATGTGGCTCAAGGGCTGGTGCCAGGAAAAAGGACACACATTTGTAGGGAACTGCAACAGTTTTGGGAGCAAACGTTCTTTAAATTTGATGGACTGCATCTGACTAAGGAGGGAGTCAGTGCACTAGGGCAGATATTTGATGTCTTTGCAGAATATTTAAACTAGCAAATGGGGAGAGGGGTGCAGCACCCAATACACTGAATGGAAAGAACACCCCTCCCCCCTCAGCTAGTGGTCAAACAGGAGTTCAGTCTGTTTGTAGTTCATTTGCATCACCAGGTAAGGAAAAAGGTCTGGCTTCCCATACGATGCACAGGGGAAATGCAGACCTCACCCAACAAATAACACACTGAAATCTGGCCAATGGAAAATCATGTACACAAATGCTCGCAATCTGGGAAACAAGATCCCAGACCTGCAGGCAATAATGACAGAGGCTAAACTGGACATAGCAGCCATTAGTAAGACATGGTTTACCAGTAACCACACTTGTGAGACTTCAATACCTGGCTATGTACAGTTCAGAAGAGACCAAGATGCAAAAAGGTGGGGGAGGAGTGGCCCTTTATGTCAATGAAAATATCAAAGCTACAGAAATTCAGAATACACATAAGGAGCCAGAAGAACTGTGGGTCACACTGGACACAGAAAAGGGGACAGCCATATGAACTGGGGTTGTCTACAGGCCTCCAGATCAGGGGGAGGACATAGACACATTACTGTTAGAAGATATACAAAACATGACAGCTAAAGGGGAGGTTCTGATAATGGGATACTTCAACATGCCAGATGCAGATTGATAAATACCAGCAGGAACATCTACCAGAACTAGACACATAGCAGATTCCCTTGTGGGGGAGGGCCTCAAACAACTGGTACAACAACCCACAAGAGACAGGGCTATCCTAGATCTAGTACTGACTAACAGGGAAATGATCACAGATCTCCAGGTAGAACGTCACCTGGGGGCCAGTGACCATCACATGGTATGGTTCAATTTGGCCACTAGAACTAAATCATCCCATTCCAAAAATATGGGACTTCAGAGGAACTGACTTTGATAAGATGGCCAACAGAGTTAAGCTAGCCCTGGAAAGAAGAAATACAGGTGAGGGGGTACAGGCAAAGTGGACAAGCATTAAGGATGCAATATTTGAAGCAACATCCCATTGTATTAGAGAGAAAAGGAAGTGCAAAAGAAGAAGTAAACCACTTTGGTTCACAAAAAACAGTAGCAGAAAAGGTCAGAGCCAAAAGGCTGGTCTTCAGGAAATAGAAGGGAACGCAGTGGGATGAAGATAGGGAGGTATACCAAACTTCCCTAAAGGAAGCAGGGAAGGCAGGCAAAGGCCCAAACCGAGGAAACACCAGCACAAACAGTAAAAGAAGGTGACAAGACTTTCTATACATTACATTAGTGATACATTAGTGAAAGGAGAAAGTCCAGAGGGGGTATTGCTAAGAACAAAGGGGATAAGAGGGCATGTGAGGATAAATAGATTCTTCTGCTCAGTATTTACTGAAGAGAAGATAGGGCACAGCCCACAGCTTAGCATCATGGACATAGGGTGGAGGGAGGTGTGCACTAGCCCCTTCACAAAAGAAAGGGTCCTACAAGAGCTCAATAAGCTCAGGGTAGACAAGGCAATGGGACCTGATGGCATACATCCCAGGGTACTAAAGGAGCTAAGGGTGGAACTAGCAGAGCCATTATTAGAACTGGTCCCAGAAGACTGGAGAAGGGCTCATGTGAACCCGCTCCACAAGAGTGGTAGCAGGGAGGAGGCAGGGAACTACAGACTAGTCAGTCTTACCTCAGTAGTGGGCAAGATTATGGAGGTACTCCTTAAGAAAAGGATAGTGCAACACCTGGAATCCATAGGAGCACAAGATGCAAAACAGCATGGGTTTACAACAGGAAGGTCCTGTCAAACAGATCTCATAGATTTCTTTGATTTAGGTAACCAGAGTGGTGGATCAAGGGGAGCAATTGATGTCTCCTACCTTGACTTCAGCAAAGCTTTCTATACTGTTCCACAAAGAAGATTGCTTAATAAGCTGGATAGGCTTGGGATGGGGTCAGAAGTTGGTCAGCTGGGTGGCAATCTGGTTGACAGGCAGAAAACAAAGAGTGGTGGTAAAGGGTATATAGTTAAAAGAGATGCAAGTCACAAGTGGGATGCCTCAGCGATCTGCCCTGGGGCCAGTCCTCTTCAATATCTTCACCAGTGACATTGCAGATGTACTGGAGGGTAAAGTTTGTCTGTTTGCAGACAACACCAAGATCTGCAACAGAGTAGATGATCCAGATGGGGTTTGCAGAATGAGAAGAGATCTGAATAAACTGGCAAAATGGGTGGAAGAGTGGCAAATGGGGTTTAATGTAAAGAAGTGCAAGATCATGTACATAGGAAGAGAAACCCTGAAGCCACCTATAGGCTCGGAGGGGAGTTGCTGGCAGTCACAAGGGAAGAAAGAGGCTGGGCATCATCATCACAGATGACCTGAAATCATCCAAGCAGACCACTAAAGCAGTAGGTAAGGCTAGGGGGATGTTAGGCTGTATTATTAGGGGTATCACTAGTTGGAAGAGGGAGGTAATAATCCCTCTTTACACAACACTGGTTGGGCTCCATCTGGAGTACTGCATGCAGTACTGGAGGCCACTCCTTTACGAGGACATTAACCAAATTGAGGCAGTCCAGAGAAGGGCAACCAAAATGGTGCAGGGACTGCATCAGAAAACATATGAGGGTAGAGTAACAGAGCTCAGTATGTATACCCTAGAGTAAAGGAGGGAGAGAGGTGATTTGATCGAAACATTCAAACACCTTAAGGGCATTAACAAGGTGAAAGAGTAACATATTTCAATATAAGAAAAATAGCAGGACAAGAGGACAAAGCATGAGATTAAAAGGAGGCTGATCTTTTTCACAGAAAGGGTGATGGATGCATGGAATGGCCTACCTCAGGAAGTGGTGGATATGAATACAGTGCAGGGCTTAAACAGGCATGGGTCAGGCATAAGGGAGCAATACAGATAAGTATGAATAGATAGGTCATTGACAGAGCAAAGGTCGATGGCACATTCATAAGGTAGAAAAAGAAGTGGGCAGACAGGATGGATGTTGCAGTCCTTATCTGCTGTCAACTTCTAACATCTACTTGTACAGCTCCCAGCCATTTCCATTCCTTCTCAAGCACATACCTCCCACCTTCCAGGAGATCCACAAGACAGCTTCTCAATATTTGGTGGATTCTTTTGAGGGTGAACAGCTGTCTCCTTCAGGTATGCATTGTGTTTGGGAAGTGAGATGACTATTATGGTGGATAGGCCTGAGAGTACTGGCATCATGTTGCATGGGACTTTTCTCCATTGTTTTCTTTCCACCACTAGAGGCCCACAACTGGGACAGTAGAAAACCTACTATCATGCAAGGCAAACTCATCCTCTGATGTCATTCTGCATCTGTCCTCCCAGAGCAACTCTGACTGCATCACCAACTATGGTCATGCAGGTAGCGGTATAACAGCAGATCCTGCTACCATTCCTACCTAGAGGAGACTGTCCTGTGGGATGCTGGACCCCCCAACCCCCATCCCCAACATACAAGGATAATTCTCAACCTGGGTTGCTGGAATTGCAAGTAACAGCCTTGCACCAGTGAGCTGGGCCCGGCAGAGTATGTTTGATAAGCATAAAGATGTCCTTAAATACAGTACATATCTGATATCTCACAATTAAGGAAATCCAACAGAAAAATAGTTTAATTTGTTGACTGAAAGTATAACAGTAATGGCTGGCGTGATGAGATGGTGGCAGAATACTGACAGCAAATCCTAGGTTTTGGAGCAAACTTGGTAATTGTACTGCAAAATTTATGTTTTGGAGGTGACAAACTCAGTGTTTTGGAGAAAAAGGTGTCAGTTATGCTCTGCAAAAGTACAGTACATCTAATTGGTTAGATTCTTATGGATGATAGGTTCTCCCCAGAACGAATGTGTATTGCAGTTTTACTGGTAAGGAGATATGAGGGGGATTCAGAAAATGGGAACATTGCTGCCCAGAGAAAAGGGCTGAGGAAGATCCATCATAGAATAATCTCATATCAGGGTATTTAAACCTGTTCGATTTCAGTTTAGAATATGACATTTTTAAGTTACCCTAAAAAGGAAAGGCTCAGTTTGGAGCTGTGCAGAGATACACTGGGAGATCTTAAGGATATAACATTTTGAAAACAAGGCAGCTGTACAAATACTAATATTAGAAATCAGTTTTGATTCCAGAATGTGTGCCTGAAATTACATTTACTTCACAATAACTTAAAAATAAAGGTGAACCTGTGTTAACTGCCCTCACATTTTCCCACAAGCTCAGTAATGCAAACTATTTCTTATATTTCTCATTCCTAGCCAGTGTCACCAATACCATGTTGAGTACTGCTGCATATACAGTAATTAGAGTGTCATAGCCCTCCTGGGGAATATTGCTTAGCACTATTTATTCCCTTCATATTATGATTAAGTTTTCACACCTCTTTAAAGACTTCATTAACACCATATCTAAACAACATATGGGATGATGCAATACAAAGTGATAATGTGTTTATTTAAGAAGGCTGAACAACACACCACTGGCATGGTTAAGTAGAAGCATGCAGAGTTTGGATGGCAACTTGATGTCTTGGAATGATAGAAATAAACAGGTAGTGTTGATGCAGGAATTTGGAGTGGGCACTTCTTTTGTCTATTTTATTTGCAACGTCAAGAAGGCAGAACTGAATTTGAAAGACTTTACTGCTTACCTTGACAGAAGTCAGGGTTTTAATTATTTATTAATTTATTAATTTAAAATGACATTAACCAAGGTAACCCCATGTGAAGTAGCATCTTATTTTCTTGGTACAAAGAGAACAACAGTAGTCAAGAGGTTAAGAAACAGTAGCCCAGCAAGAATATATATTACATATGGGCTATAATGTTCAAGTTAAACAACAAACTGTCACAGTAAGTACATTTGAACACTAATAAAAACAAGCTAACAAACTGGAGTTGCAGAAAATAAAGATCAAGAGCATTGTTATACAACATAAGCATGGTCTGGGAAAGGGGGATATGGGACCAAAACAAATATAGGCGCTCAAATGTGGGTACAAAGACTGGACCTGGATATTTGCAAGCTAGATGCCTTCATCAGCAGAAGAGAGAGTATGTTCCAGGTAGCTGGTGCTGCAAATGCAAAGGCCTTTTTTGCCAAACTGGTGCTTCATTCTGGGAACTGAGATGGTACAGTTAGTTTTATTGTTAATTGCAATAAGTAGGCACTGCTTGCTGTGTGATGTAAGCTAGAAGACAATCAGGATATTTTTCTTGGGCATGGCTGGACAGCAAAGAACAGTTTTAAAGCACATGAAGTAAAAAATGGCCAAGGTGAAACAACCTGAATATGATAGTTTGCAAGTGGTTTGCCAAGAATCATGCCAGTGCCAGAGGCTCAGCAGATTGCACACTCACCTCTGAGGCTAAAGATTAGAAGGTTGTGGATTGTAGCCCCACATCAGGAACTTGGGGTGAAATCCCAGCACTGACACTGTAGTGCTACATGGGGGGGTGCATTCCTGAGGGGCCTTCTTTTGGATGAGGTGTTAAACTAATGTTCCATCTGCCTGTTGTGGTCATTGTTTAGGTGGATATTAAAGATCCCATGGCATTTCTTGAAAAGAGTATGGGAATTTCTATGGTGTCTGGGCAAACTTTCCCCCATTTACTAAAAATACCACCAACATCTTAATCTGGTACAATTTTAGATGGCTTCCGTCTGACCCCCACACACACACACACACACAATTATACACTGAAACTAGGTAGAATTGCAAGTTCTTCTTTCCTGGTCAAGAAAACATTTAATGAAAATTAAAAAAAAATACCAATTTCAGTAAAGTATAAAATAGTGCTGATGTCCCACCAAAACATGAACAGTGATGTACCATTTTTATGAAGGGAAAGATGGCAAAAGTGTGTCATACACTGCCATGGAATAAGGCAGCCTTCAAGGGTGAGTGAACATTTATTACAAGAATTGGATAGGTAGAAATAATACATTTACTGGGCTAATGAATAGTAAAAATATGCAAGTGATTGGGTTCGAGTGGAAGGATTTTTTAAAGTGTCCACCCAAGATGTGTCTGCCCTTATCTTCAAAGCAGAAATGCATCTAAACCCGCCGGATTATCCATTAGGGAAGGATTTTCAAAGTTATCCACCTAAGATGCCACTACCACTATTTTCAAAGCAGAAATACATTCATACCTGCTAGACCATCTTTTGGATATCCTAACTGTGTACATTGTTTGCATCCAAAAATGAGAACAAGTGCATCCAAACTGGACACAACTTGCAACTGTATCCATTCTACCACAAATTGTGACATTTTGTCATAAACAATTCATGCTGCTGGTCCCACCTGCTGAAGTGACCACTAGACTACAGGACGACTTCAATGCTGTCCAACTCTGGTTTCAATCAAGCCAGCTCTTCCTCAATCCAAAAAAAATGGTCTCACTAACTTTCGGTACAAGTCAGAGGCTCGCCCAGCTCCCCACAACCCCTACTTATCATACTATTGATGGGACTCCATTGAAGGCCTGCACCTCCTTCTGGTACCTTGGGGTCTGGCTTGACCAGCACCTTGACTACTCAGCTCATATCGACTCACTACACAAGAAACTGGACCCCAAGTCGGGTGCCTTATATCATAATAAGAGCTGCTTACCCCTGGCAACTTGCAAAGCAATCCTACAACAAATGATTCTCCTATAATTGACTATGGTGATGTAGTCTACAGTGCCGCCCCCAAGTCCAGCCTCGCATGGCTTAACCCCCTCTTCCATTCCTTCTGTCGCCTTGCCCTCTGTACACCACTATGACCTCTACAAGTGGCTTGACCTCCCTTCATTACAGGACTGAAGAACAACCCACTGCATGAAGTTAACTGCTAAATTCTAGTCGCAGTCCCTCCCCTCCTACCTAGAGCCTGCTTTTGCAGCTTAAGCCCCCTCGATGTATTCTCTAAGGAACACTGACTGTTGGTTACTGCATGTCCCTCTAAGGACCACAGCCAAAGGCCAGGCCACTTCCAGCTACCGCATGCCTAAACTTTGGAACGCTCTGCTGGCTAACATTAGGCACACAGACACCACTCAGATGCTAAACCAACTCCTTAAGTCATCCTTCCCTCCCTCCTGCTCATGCAGTCCTCTCCACAGTAATGCCTTATATCCCTCCTCCCACACCTAATTCATTTCCACTTTGCCCCTCACCACCCACCATGCCCCAGGACCTAGCCCAGAGTCTGGAGAAAATCCAGCCTATAATGCTGCAATAACTCACAAATGTCCTTCCAGCACTACTTATTCTCACTCAAATTGCTTAGTTGGTTTGTGGGATCACTGGAACTGCAAGTAGTTAGGTACTCTGTTAGCTGTTTGCCTAGTCTCTGTTTGGTATTGTATAATCCTGTTTGCTCTGTACTGTAAACTAGCTGTACTGTAATGCATTTGTCTCATTTGCTGTACCTGTCCTCTCTCCATTCCCCCAGGACACATCTGGAATCGAGAGGTACTCCGCTCAGTATGCCTTCTTGGTGACACTCTTAAATAAATAAATAACTAGCAGCAGATCTGCCTGGAAGCAAGTGGGTGTATGCTTGCATTTGTATCTGCATCTAACCATTTTGAAAAGTCTCCATAGATGGCATAACAGCATTCAAAGTTTGTATCCAAAAACAGCTCAAATGATACACAACTCACAGTTGAATCCATTTTCTTCTCCAAATTGAGACTTTTTGCCATAAATGGACACAACTTTTGAAAACAACAGCAAGTCAGGGGATGCAGATGCAGGCACAGCTTGCATTTACATCCGAGTCCAATCTGTTTGAAAATCCACCCAACCAAAGACTATTTGCCAAGTATGTTGTAGTATGTTAAATTGTTCATTAACTCAATGGGGATATTTTAGCTTTACGTAACAAAATATTGCAGTTTGTGTTGGCTAAAATGAGTCTCCAAATATTATATGGAAAATACGTAAACATTTAAAGACATTGCTAAACTATCTAGCAATTACTTCTGGAGGTTTTACTTTGTATGGGTTTGTTTGTACCAGAAGACATCTGCAATACTGAAAAGACAAGAGCCTAAGAGAAACTGCCACCTGAAAAAGGTTTTGCTTTAGCAAATGCATGTGATATACAATAGGATAAGGAGCAAAGATCATGGCCCCATATTCAGCTACGACTGTTTGCACGGTGCAAAAATATCACTTGATAAAACAGTGCAGTGTTACTATGGAGCCATATTCCTCTGGCATGGGCTGCCTGTATGAATGTTAAGCAACTATAGCATGACACAAAGTGCATACTGTGTGAGTGGTGCTAACAGAGCCTCCTGCTGGCAGCAGACATTGATGCACTGAGGGGATTGCATGTCACAAGTGGGACAGTGCCTTTGCTTCTGGATACCATATTCTGCAGCCAGCATGCTAATGACCACATATTGCATGCAAGGCTAGTAAGAAGCCACTTGCATGCCAGTATAAAATGGTGTATGACATTTGCACAAATATCATCTTATGAAAAATCCATGAAAAAATGTATTGTACATGCTAGAACAACTATTCTGTTTTTATTATTAACTGAAAATATACAACAGTCTCAGTTAAGTGACATACAAAGAATTATCCTAGGGTCAAAATCTAACTAATTTGAAATGTTTGATTTTTGAAAATTTCTCAAAACCATGCATATTTATTTATTTATGTAGCTATATTTTGCCATGTAAACGGGCACAGCCAAGAAGACTCATTTCCACTTGTGACATGGGGTATGGGGAGAGGCTAAGAAGGCAATAGGTACAGTAACGAGTTACAAACAGCTGCAGGAAAACATTCTTCCACAGGTATTCTTATAAACAGCAGTAGTAGTAATCAACATAAAAATACAATGCAAACATATAAAGTGCAGTATTTAAGCAGGTGTAATTGGAGTCTTACAAAAGAGACTCACAGTATCTAAGGATCATGTAACAAATATATCATACAACAGGCAGTGTGCTAGGTAGCCTTGGGTTGCAGGGGGATATTTTTGGCTCCTTATGCCCTCTTTGAGGTATCAGACCTGTGACTGTTGCACTCTGAGGAGGCATGACTGGGGCAGCTGGGGCACGCAATCGGGGAGGCATGAGGAGCCTTTATTTTTCACTTACATCAAGTAAAGGAATTAGCAGCAGTGATTTTGGCAGGCAGGCTATTCTATACATATTTATTTATTTATTTATTGTGATATTCAGAAAGACCTTTGAGTCAGAGACTCATTTGCTAAGGTTCCACGTCATACATAAATTGAACAGGGATGGGACTTATGATACAGAAAATACAGTACATAACAAGGTAACAATTATAATCAAAAACAGGTTACATGTTGTTTCATGGAGGTTTAACAGAGATTTAGGTACTTTAGCACAGCCAGGGGGAAGGAGAAAACAGAGAGACTCTGTAGGAGGCTGATTGTCATGTTACGTAAATGCATTGTTTTTGTACATTGACCTGCTAAATAGATTGTTTGAAAGGAGGCAGTGGCAGATCAGGTATCAAGGGCAGTCACATAAATTTGAAGCCTGCAGGTATTCCCTTAGCTTTGATTTGTATGGGCCCAGCCTTATTTCATCAGTTATATGTATAGAGAGGGAGTTTGTCCAGGAAGGGGCCCTGAAACTGAAAGTGCGTTGGTATTGGGAGGTCCGGCCATGGGGAACCCATAGTAGCCGATTGCTTGTGCTACGGGTTGTTTTGCCAGGTGGAGTTGGGCAGATAATTTGGTGCAGGGAGGGTGGGGTGAGGCCGAGTAGTACCTTTTTGATCATAAGGCAGGTGTGGTACCTGATTCTGCTATCCAGGTTTAGCCAGTTTGTGCTGCTGTAGAGGGAGCAGGAGTGAGTGAAACGATCACATCCTAGGATGAGTCAGCAGGCTTTGTTTAGCACAAGCCTGAGTTTACTTAGGGTTGTGGGGGGGTGCAGCACTGTATATTAGGATGCCGTAGTCTAGCAGGGAGAGGACTGAGGAGTTTACGGTAAGCTGTAGTGCTTCAGGGGTGAGGCAGTGTTTGTACCGGTAGAATACACCAAGTCTGGAGCTAAGGGCGGTTGTTAGGTGTAGGATATGTTGATTAAAGCTGAGGGCAGGGTCTAGTGTGATCCCTAAGTATTTAAAGTTGTATACTTGTTCTAGGGGGGTCTGATTTGTAGTGAGAAATTTGGGGCACAGGTTTTTGAGTGGGTTCTGAGGGTGGGCGAATATCATGACTTTAGTCTTATTATAGTTTGATAATAAGACGCTGGAAGGTGAGCCAGTCTTCGATTTCATGGAAGGAGTGCTAGAGGGTTTGGTGGAGTTTAAGAGGGGCCGGGTCGGAGGCGAACAGGACTGCGTCATCCGCGTAGAGGAGCAGATTTCCAGGGCATGCGGATGGGAGGGAGTTGAGGTACATGCTGAAAGTAGGGGGCCAAGTATGGAGCCCTGTGGGACACCGGATCGGATAGGGAGGCGGGGTGATAGGACAGGGCCTACCTTGACTGACTGTGTTCTATCAGAGAGATAACTGGAGAACCATTTTGGGTATCATAGGAGAAAACCCATGTTAGCCAGGGTGTTTAGTAGGAGGGCATGGTTTACTGTGTCAAATGCTTTAGATAGGTCCACGAAGATGGCACCCGTGAGGTGGCCGTGGTCCAGGCTGAGTGGACATGTGAGGTAAATTCAAGGGAGGCGTGTAGTGGTGTTGTGGCCCTTACAAAACCATGTTGTTGTCTGGATAGGAGGTTATATTTATTTAGGTGTTCAGGTGAGTTGGTCGGCGACTATGTGTTCTAGTGCCTTTGACGGGGGTAGGATAGAGATGGGGTGTAGTTATCTGTGGAGTTCGGTCACCACTTTTATGGATAGTGTGATATAGGCTGATTTCCAGTGGTGGGGAATTTCCCTGGCAGAGGGAGCGATTGAGAATGTGGGTGAGAGGGCTCAGAACTTCCTGGAGGGTGAGGCGGACAAGTCTATGATCTAGGGAGTCATGGCTGTATTGGTTTTTGTTTAGAGCTTTAGTAAGATAGGGTTTTGCAGTCTCCGGTGTAATGACTCGTAGGTAGAAAGGCGCCGCAAGTGGGGGGTGGGGGATGGTACGGTCCGGCAGGGGGTCGAAGAAGTTTGTGGGCAACACATGGGAGAGATCCGTGAAAGCGGTATTTAGGGCAGTGGCTATGCTGGCAGGGTCGGTGGAGAGGCTGCCATCTATGAGAATTTGGTCAGGTGGGAGATTTGGGCCTTTGCCACAGAGTTCCTTTATGTTCTCCCAGAACTTGCGCCCATTTCCCCAGGCGGAGGTTAAGGCAGTTTTGTAATGGTTTGCCTTTGGTAGAGCGTAATGGCCCAGGTGCACTTGTTTGGTCTCCCGATAGCGTTGCCTGTCCTGGGGCCGTCGGGTCTCATTGGCCAGATGCCAAAGGGCATCACGCTGAAGTAGCAGGTCTTGGAGGTGGTCCGAGAACCATGGGGCATTATTTCCCTTGGTCATAGATTTGGCGAAAGGGGTGAACTTGTCACAGGCTGAGTTAAAGATGTTGACAAACAGTTCGAGTGCGTGGTCAGGGTCGAGTGTATTTGTAAGTTGTGTCCAGTCCCAATCTCGGAGGTGGGCCTTGAGAACGGGTAATTTGCCGGGCCCTCATTTACGTAGTGTATTTATTTTGGGCGCGGTTTTGAGGGGGTTACCAGACCAGTTACAGAGTACTGGTGAGTGGTCACTTAGGGTGTCAGGGAGTACATACTGTACTCTCAAGCCTCATTTCCAAAGCAAGGTATCATAGAAACACAGAAAAATAAATTGTGGCAGCAGCAATGGCCCAGTGACCCATACAGTCTGTCCACACTACCTGCTCTCATATGTTGGCCATATGGGGGTATGCAAGTCCTTGTACAAGTCAGGATGACAAGGCTTTGCCAGAATAGGCATAATTTTTTAAACAAAATTGTATGTTGATTAAGTGTTAGCTGAGAATGACAAAGTAGAGTCTTGATTGTTATCCTCTTTGGGACTCGTTAGGGTGCTTCAGTTATAATCTCAATTAGCTAACATCTTACAACCCTGCTGCAATGTCCATTTAGAACACTTGGGGCCCAATTCTCAAATGGGTCTTAGATTGATGCAAGCTGCGGCAAATGGTAGCTTGTGTCAACGCCCGGTGTGCTAGGGACCCTGTGCTTGATTCTCTATCAGGCAGGGTCCCAGTGGCAAAGTCCCTCAGCGTCTGGCAACCCTGGCCATGCACCAAACATGTGGCACATCTGGAGGGTTGCCCCAAGCTGTGGAGTGGCCATGTATCATTTTAGGAGAGCCCCCCCCAAGCCCCGATCTCCTGTTAATAAAAGTGAAGATGTCCCTGGTGGTCTAGTGGACTGTCATAGCCCTGATCCCCCAGTAAAATATTTAAATATTCCCTGGTGGTCTAGCAGACCCCCCCTCCCAATCCCCAATCCCCCATTGTCTTAAATATGTCCCTGGTGATCTAGCAGTCCCCCTCCCAAGCCCCTTAACCCTGTTATTTAAATATATCCCATGTGGTCTAGCTGACCCCCCCCAAGCCCTGATCCCTTTTTTTTAAATTATATCCCTGGTGATCTAGCAGTCCCTACTCCCAAGCCCTGATCCCCCATTGTTTAAATATATCCTTGGTGGTCTAGTGGACTGCCCCAGCCCTGATCCCCCAATAATATATTTAATTATTCCCTGGTTGTTTAGCGGACCCCCCTCCCCAATCCCTGATAGGCCCAATACATGGTTTTATTTTAATTCCCTGGAGGTCTAGTGGACTCCCTCCCTGATCCTCATATCATTGAAATGTTCCTGGTGGTCTAGTGGACTACCACCCTGGCAGGCAGTGTCCCACCACCCTGCTTCCCCCAACCTGAAACAGAGCCAGCAACCGGCACAGCCCTCATCACACCACCACATCCGGATGCCAACTGAGCTGTCAGTAAGGAGCACATACTGTATACAGCACCAGCTCCTTATTGACAGCTCAGTCAGCTGCCAGACGTAGTAGTGTGAGAGGGCTGTGCCAGTCACCAGCTCTGGTTTGGGTTGGGGGAAAAGGGGTAGTGGACACTGCCTGTTAGGGTGGGGTGGGTGGCATCCATTAGACCACCAGGGAATATATCAATGATATGGATTGGAGGGGGGGTCCACTAGACCACCAGGGAATTAAAATAAAACAATATATTGGGAACATTGGGGATTGGGGAAGGGAGGTCTGCTAGCTCACCAGAGAATAATTAAATATATTAATGGGGGATTAGGGCTGGGACAGTCCTCTAGACCACCAGGGATATGTTCTTTAATCAATGGGGGATCAGGGCTTGGGATTGGGGACTGCGGCACATTGTTGCAATGTGCTAAACTCTACCAGAGGGATATTTCTAAGTACCCTTACACCAGCCCTGGCTGGTGTAATGGTACTTAGAATTCCTCCCTCTGGAAGAGTTTTGAAAATCCCACTTTTGGGGATGTGGCAGCTTGCATCTGCCTCATGCCCCCTAGCACCATGCCATAACCCATTTTGTGGTGCATGGGCTGCACAAGCCCCATTTGGGGTAGGCAGCCAGTGGTTGATGCAGGCTGCCTTTGAGAATTGCTCCTGGTGCATCATTTAGTGCAAGTGGCACTTTGTGCTATTCATTGTGGCGCAAGCCCCTTGCACTATGCTGGGAGCTTTGACAATTGGGCCCTTGGAGTGAGCTTGCTACAGAGTCAGTTTGTAGGGAAAGCACTATATGGGATCTGTAATAGAATTCTAGTAGAGAAGAAGATTGCAAATTGTTTTGGTTCTTGTACGTCTCTCCAAACCATACACATATTTTCAGGTTTCAACTGTCAGCTGTTTTTGTGATATTGTTGAGCAAAAGTCATAAAAGCAATATTTTGGCACATTTTCAACATTCTAAAACATTCTAACCACCCAATTGACCACAACCAAATTCACAGGATCCAGACATCCTGGGCCTGAGAATGTGCATGCTTATTAATTCCCCCCCCCAACTCTCTTTCACTCCGGTCATGGCCTGCGGAGCCTCTCTCAGGCATCCTGCCTGATCCTGCCCGCCTGAGGTCCCCTCGATACTGAGCCTCCTCTCTCCCCCCTCACACCACAGCCAGTAGCCACAGCTTAACCCCTCCAGGGTGGGGCTACCCCTCCTCTTTGGGCATTCTTAATGATTAAACTCTGGCTGCAGGTGAGGGCCTGGGTGGAGGAATTGGAAGGCCAGGCGAGATGGATCCGGTGGTGCGCATGGGGATCAGGTGTCATCACCTACCCCATGGAGCTGGGCTTTTTCCCATGTTCTGGTGCCCTTCCCCTCTCCCTCCCCTGCATGGTGCTTCTGACGCAAGGCTATGGTAACCCTGCCTGCGCCAGCCACGTAGACATGCAGCCGATGCACATAGCAGCTCTGATCTCCATCGGGAGATGCTGATGTGCCGGACAAGCCCCTGCCCTCCCCCCAGGGGAGGAGAGCAGCCAACATGGGTGCTCAATCCTCGCCCTGTCCCTGCTGACCCCTGGTGCCCAAGCTCGCTCCCGAACTCGGGTCACCGGCGTAGCGCGAGTTGTGGTGTTCAGCTCCTCAACCGTCAGTGCCACCAGGCCATTTGTGTGCTTAATTATAAGTTATTTTGTCTAAGGATGCCTGTGATATTATGGTGCAAAAATCAGAGTTTAACTCAGAACATCATTTCTAACCCTTACTATGGTGGTGCTATAGTAGTACTATAATATATTATAGTATATGGTTAGGGCTTATTGTAGATGGAAATCAATAGCTTTCCAAATCTTGTTGTAGGGCAGTTCAAAGGTCAAAAAATTGTTGTACTATTGATCTGATGTCACATCGGTAGTACAACTTTTCAGCCTTCTCCTGCTACCTGATTGGCTTTCTTCTTGACTGGGTCAAATGGAGAAAAATGTTGTTAGCATGCCGGCACAATTCTCCTACTTTTGACAGGAACCTCCCAAGGCTTCAGTACACAAACTTTGTTTTTATTTCATTTTAAATAAAGAGTGCCACAAAGATAGAGCTTGTGGGAGCCCTGAGAAGATGGAGGCAGCAGGAGCAGGGAGAAGCCGCAGTGTGCATTGGAGTGGGGTGAAGCAGCAGACACTGTGAGCAGGAGCAGCACCAGATAATGAATTTTGTCAGTTTGCTATTTTTTTTTTCAAATTAACACCTGCAGAGAATGGGTCAGGAGTGTAGCACAGTAACCAACAATCACTGAAGGAACGGGAGCGGAATGTGACCACATTGAGCTGACTGAGCTGCTAGGACCAAGCAGGACCAGAAACACAAGGTATGATACCTTGTGAAGATTAAAGGTTCTATTTTTACTGTTTGTGGACCCATATACTATATAAAACAATGGATGGGTGACCATCCACAACTAAGGCTGTATTTCTATCTCGGCAGCTGATGACATCGTAGAGACCTCTTGAGCTTTGCACTCCAGGTCTCTATGATGCCATCAACTCCCTCAATAGAAACACTGCCTTGATGTGAATGGTCACCCATCCACTATTCTATGTATAGTGGTGCAGTAGTGCCACTATAGTTAGAGTTGATCAGGGGTTTCTATGTTAAACCTCAAATATTGCACTTTAATATCTTTGCAACCATTTTGCAGATCTGCACAAAATGTTGCATGCACAGTCTCAGGTGGAAGTTCTCTTGATGTACCAAGTTTTGTTCTGTCTGGATGTGTGCTTTCCAAGATGCAGATAGCAAATTAAGTAAAAAAAAAATGCTGTTTTTTGCTGTTTGTCATCACCTAGCACCCAGATGGTTTGGAATTCAGGTTTGAAATGTTCAGGGTAGAAAGAGCTTGCCCCACAGATGTATATTTTGCTAGTTTGCTGAAAAAATATGAATCCGTTTCACAGTTATACAATTTTGAGATTTTGGTTCTAAGCATGCTCAGTAAAGTCTTTTGAATAGCTGCTTGGAACAAAAAAATAATTTGGTCTGTACAAAAAAGGATTCTTTTTCATATGGGGATAATCCTTTGCTCATGAGAAAAAAATAGTTTTTCGTATTTCGACCATCTTGTTTCCATTTTAAAAAAAAATTCAAAACCCACAAAAATGACATCCTACACACACACTAACACATGTATCTTGCTCTTCAGGACCTCAGTTATGTACTTAGTTTGTGGATAAATGACCCAGAAATGCATTTTTTAACATTTAAAAATCCTTTTTTGTCAGCTGATTTTCTTTTCTTGTATGCTTTTTTTGTTCATATGAAAAAAGAATGCTATCTTACGTAAAATGAATTTTTTTTGGAGGGGTTATCATTGTTCACCCAACCCAAGTAGAGTATAAGAAAATCTCTATATTAGGAACTACATTTTTATTTGCAACTACATCATACATTCAGATAGCTTTTGAATAAAATAGAAACTGTACACAAAGGTTATGTATGCTATAATCCATGACAGACCATGGGTATGCTAGGCATTAATGCATGTCCCAGGGGTGTAGTGAGGCACAAGAGCGCAGCCTGAGTGACCGCCAACCAACTGGGATGTGCATTGATGCCTAGTATACCCATGGACCTGGAGTGGGTTACTGCACTTATAAGATGAAATTGTTTTCAACAGAAACATTATAAAATTAATCAGAAATTGCTTTTATTCCTCCGCAACAGAAAGTAGTTCAACCTCCAAATATGTTCAGATACATTTATTTTTAGTAATCATTTTTTCATCTCTTGGTGCTGGTCACAAATATGAATTTTACTTACAAATTCAATGAATAACTTTATAATAAAACATTAAAAACAGAAACTACTTGTATAGTGACATCAGGCATCAATCAATGTTAAACACACAGGCAACGTTTTTTTGTGGCAGCTCCGGTTTGCAAACCTTGTCATGCCATCAACTTCTTACATCCCATTAACTGAAAATACAATATATTGTTTGAGTTTTAATTACCTTTTGTCTGCTCTGTACAATTTTTCTGGCTTTTTTGCTGTAAAAACACAGGCAGAAAGAATATTTTTTCCTTCGATCTTAGGACGCCACATTGTAAAGTTAACCACCTGCAGCATTTTGCAACTTTCTTTTAATTTGTAAGTACATGGAGCTTGACTTATTTCAGTAACATGTTACAAATAAACAATTTTATTACAATCACGTCAGGAGGGCATTGATTAATGCCCTAGATGACCTACTTGTGCTAGATTAATGTATGTATATTAACTGTACAGTGCTTGTCAAAGCTAAACAAAGTGAAACACGGGAGATCCATGGACAGGTGGGTAGGAGAGGCATCCAGCACTGCGGGGACCAGCTCTGTACCATGCTGGGAAATGAGCAGGAGCTGCACACAGGACAAACACATTCTGTATAGCTTGTGATGTGGAGAGAGAGAGAGACAGAGACAGAGGGACAGAGAGAGCTCACAAGCACACTGCAGGATGTCTGAATGAGATGTCACTCTCTCTCTTCCCCATTGTTATTATACCAATACTGTGATTTTGGAACAGTCTCTCACAGAACCACTCACAGGCCGATCACAGACAGAGACACACTAACTCAGACCGATGCAGTCCATGTTCCAATCTACCTCTTACTGTCTGTGGCTCAGTCTGTGCTGTGCTTCAGCCTTTTTTAATGGCTGTCTTTCTGCTTGCTGCCAGCCACACGGTAAGGAGCATCGGTGTGCCATAGGATACCACTGTGTAGCCCTTTTATGGCAAGTGTGCCTATGCTAGGGGATTGATGCATGGCAACACAGACCCAGTCCACCAGTGAGGTTGCACTTTTTTTGCAACACATTTTAAAATTATATTTAATTAAGGCTGTCCCAAATGAAACTGCTTGGTGGACATCACCATGTCTTATGCAATATTTAAGAACTGCAGCTTACACTATGCAATTAAGGAAGACTTTGAGGTCAATCTGGATCTACATTATTAAGAAAACTCTATGTGTTGTCATGTTGAGGAATTTTTAACATTATGTTGTACCTTCAGCAGCTTTCAGATATACAAAGATATACAAAAGCATCCTTGGAAAGGAGGACAAGAAGCACCCTCAGCTGTTCAGTATCAATAACACCCCCACTACAGGTCCTCTAGATATTGCAGAAGCCTACAATAAGGCCTTCACCGATCTTACCCCAGTGCTACCACCTGCCTATTTTCAACCTGGTTTGAACCATTCCAACAATGTATCTACCGAGTGTTCTCACCCGACCATCTACTTTAAATGGGTGACGGTGAAGGAGGGCCTAACTATTGTCAAGAAAGTACTAGGCAAGACCAGACTGGGAAGTGATGGGATAGACATGTGTAGCCCGTAGGTGGCACTATCCCAAGGGCTACTACCCCACCTGCTTGGCTAGTAGCAGGTTAAGGGGCCTGGGTACTGAAACGGGTACCTCCACCTGGAGGTCAGGGTTGTTAGTGGTCAAGTTAACCTGGGCACAGCCTTCCAGGACACTGTAACCCCCCTTTCCCTTCTAGTGGCCTGAACCATATACAATAATCACTTTCACAATGACCCTTATTCACCATGCAATTACCCACACTGTTTGCACTTACCACCAGGACTGGTTCCTCTAGCTCGACCCTGGGGACCCCCTGTAAAACAAGGTTATGCACAGAAAATATCAACAGTATAGTACTCTTGGCACAAACTGGAACCACAATCAGGTTAAATGCAAAAAGAGTTAGATCTCATATATTCAGGGGACTTGAACAAGGGAAGGGCGTAATCAGGTTGATTTGCTTAAAGGCTATATCAATCAAATAGTCATGCATGCACTTCAGAGTCTCTACACAGTCACACACACTGGGTACCCAGGTAGGAGGAAGGTGGGTTAGCCAGGATCATTGCCCGGGGTAGGCTGGCCTCGCAGCTTGTGGGGGCCCTGTGATAGAAGAAAGCAACATACATAACACACACTATTTGTAATCTGGAGCCAGAGGGCTCAGTTCGTGACAGAAAAGACAACAAAGCAATCAGATGACAACACTTTAAATTTAGCTGTTGTCACAGGGAGCTGCCCTGATGTTTACTCATGATACCCAATATACAGGACACAGGCAGTATGAAATCAAGACAGCAGGTTGTTGAACTGGAGTGCCAGGAGAAGCAGAGCCCACATGAATTACCAAGGTGTCATTCCTGTTCAAAGTGTGAGCAGGAGGCTGATCCCCAGGTAGGTCTCTCGTCGATGACTTTCTCTGTGCAGCAGGTAATCTGACTGAGCTAGTGTGGCAAAGCCCAGGCCCAATGGAGATGAATACAGATTCAGGCCGTGGGAGCTGGATGCAGCCTCCAGCAAGCAGAACACAGCTCAGCACACAGTGGGGAACTAAATCACAACCCACTAACAGCACACATCACATTTACAAGTAAGAAATTCTACTGTAACAGGTAGATTGCTATCTGATCTCAATTACAGAGTCTCTGCACAAACCAAGAGTTCAAAGGTGGCTGGAAATCCTGACAGGCCGATCGCATTCAGCAAATCTTTGGACTTCTTCATGTTAAAGCCTGGTCACTGTTCTGTGGCTTAAATCACCCTCACAATTTGGATTCAGTCCGAATAAACTTCAAATTTCCCTCTCAGGGACAGCAGGCAGACAGGCAGGCAAAAACCCAGCCCTGTCACAGTTCTACCACGTGAATCTATGCAGGATTACTGCTCAACTATCTCGAGCTGTTACTCCTTCACTTCTCAACTCAGATCTGAACTGAAACTGCAAGCAGTCTGAGACTTTCCCCAGGGTCCAAAAGGTTTGATTGGCTGATTCGTCTGTCAGTCACAACAAGGGCTCCCCTTCCAGGTTCATTTAGGCACCAAAAGCCCAAAACTACAATTCCTACAGAAGTTTGCTTCCACAAAGCCCCTGGGGACAGGCTCCATTTTAGAGTCCCCAAAGGTACTGATTGGTCCATTTCAGCAGTCCAGGACCAAGATGGTGGAGATAAACAGAAATGTCCATGCTGCAAAGACGGCAGGTTAGACAAACTGCAATTTTATCACTATTCTAATAAATGATCAGCAAACAAGTAAATCTTCTAACAGAGCTCCCTCTGAGCTAATAGAGATGGCAGACAGGAGCGATTATTTGGCAACCCAAACAGGATTCAAGCAGAGAAACACTCAGACCCCTCCCAGATTAATTATGATGGCAATTCAGGCTGCTTTTAAAGAAACAGTACACAGAGGCTATACAGGCACTCTCTGGCAATACATTTAAATTACTAAAACACAGGACACCAGCCTGGCAGTGAGCATTTAAGCAAGCTCAAGGAAGACTTTTTGGGAACCCCTCTTTGTAGGGGGGGTTACACCCTTCCCTGCCTGGAGAAAACTTGGCATCTGTGTCAAGTCTGGACCATCACACTATTAAAAATACAATATAAATGAGACAGGTATAACATTAGCATGCTATGTAAATATCTGAAGCATCAGTTCATGAAAACTTATTACTTTACTGTAAATATTCACTACACTTCACAATACTATATCCATAATGACAATACTTATGCATGTTTCATACAGGTAATACTGATTTCACGATGATTAACATACTTTGAACATCATTATACTGATTCATGTAATAACTTCTTGTACATTAAGCAGTGTAAGGGGAGTGGGGGCTTCCCCATCAGTTAACTTGAAGCTGGATGGGGCATGGGCACCATACTGAGAAGGAAGAACAATCAACCTGGAATTGGCCCTTAAGCTCAGTTTGGGTAGTGCGCTATGAGAAACCCAAACACCTTTGTGAACCACATTGAGAAGCAAATCCACTGGCCTCCTGGGAAAATCATAACTGAAGTGCAATACTGGCTTAACAGCTCGGCCAGTCTTTCTGGGAGGAACAACCACAGTCTTTATACTTTCAGCACTAGTCTTGGAGCTTTCGTAACTCATGAGGGGTGCCTCTGCACAGATGGGAATGTCCAAACTGGGAGCACTGTCAGCTCCTTGCTCTGTAGGCTCTGGTTAAACAACACTTTTCTCATTATCTTCTGACGAGAGCCCAGCTGGCTCATTTTGAGAAGGTTCTAGCACAATTAGGCTCTGTGGCACTGAACGGGGCTGTCAGCACTCTCATATTGTTCTTCAAGTTCAGGTGTGTCACCAGAGAGACTCAGACTATCAGCCTCTTCTTCGGGCAAATCACACAGTTCCACGAAACACAGGGAGTCCGCAGTCTCAGACATAATACCTTGCACTTCACTTTCAAGAAGCACTGACTCCAAGGACAAAGCTGGGGGGTTAGGCAGTCCAAAAGGCCCAGCTTCATCCCCACAATTAGTCATAGGGTTACCCCAAAACAACTGACTCAATTCATAGGAGGGGTACTAGGCATTGTCACATTCACTATCATCAGAGGTGGACTGACAGTCACTATCATTCTGGGCCTGCTGTGGGAGAAATATTAAATCTGTAACTACTGGGGTAGGTTGACTCTCTCTTTTTGCAGCAGCATAAGACATTGGCCCAGGGGAAGCAATGTCTGCTGGCTCAGCTTCAATAATAACTTTGTCAATAGGCAGCAAGTGGTTAAGGTGCATGGTCTTGACAGCTTTGGAGTTATTCTCTGGGTGTACCTTATACACTGGTAGATAATCCAAATTTCCAACTACTACATGAGGAAGATGATGCCACCTATCAGCAATTTTGTGCTTGCCATGTAGTCTCAAACTGCGTAATAACACATGGTCTCTGGGCTGTAGTTCTTGAGCCTTTACTTTCTTATCATATCTCTCTTTGTTGGTAAGATTTCTCTTGGCAGCCATTGTCTGGGCCAGTTGATATGCATGGTTCAATTGAGCTTTCAGTTTCTGTACATATTGCAGGTAGTTTTCAGCCTGGACCCCATCTGGAGAGACCCCAAAGCAGACATCGACTGGCAGTCAGGACTCCCTCCTGAACATGAGACAGAAGGGGGAGAACCCAGTAGCATAATTTTTGGTGCAATTGTATGTGTGTACCAAGGTGCTCATCTGCTGGCTCCATTTATGCTTGTCTTTTGGATGGAGGGTGCCCAGTATGTCTAGAAGGGTGGGGTTAAAACGTTCAGGTTGAGGGTCCCCTGTGGGTGATAGGGGGTGGTTCTTGACTTCTGCACCCCCCGCAGAAAGAGCATTTCTTTGATTAGCCTACTGTCAAAGTCTCTGCCTTGGTCAGAGTGAATCCGCTGGGGAGCACCATAGTGGACGAAGAATTTTTCCACTAGCACCTTGGCCATGGTAGAGGCCTTTTGATCTTTACTTAGAAAAGCTTGTGCATACTGTGAGAAATGGTCTGTAACCACTAGCACATTGCCAATATTCCATTGATCAGGTTCTAAACACAAAAAAAATCTATGCAGACCAGTTCCATGGGGCGCTAGTAGTGATACTGACAAGGGGGCAGCCCTCTGAGGCAGGGCTTTTCTTTGAAGGCAATGACTACAGGTCTTTACATGGTGCTCAACATCGGCCCCAATCTTGGGCCAGTATAATCGAGATCGTACCAGGTCAAGAGTCCTGTCAATACCGAGGTGCCCCTTGTGATTGTGGAGGGATCTCAGTATCAAGTGTTTAAAGGCCGTGGGCAGGACCAATTGTTGCTTGTCTACTTGACCACTATGATCCACTGTCTCTCTGTATAACAACTGATTGAGTAACTTTAACCTCGGGCATTCTTTAAACAATAGGGCAGTTTGTCAAGGAATGTAACTTAGACACGTCTTTCCCTGCACGCAGGGCATCAAGCAGGTTGAATCATAGGATCTTGTGATTGAGCCCACTGAATACTGTCATTGTCGTGTTGAGGTAGTGCACTAATATCTAGAGCAGAGAAATGGCAATAGGCAGCCAGTATGCAGGTATCAGGAGGGCCCAAGCAATCTACTAAACAGTCCACTGTGTCTGCAGACATCTGTTCATCTCTGTCAAACTTTTGGCACAATGCTCAGATGTCAGGTTCAGACAGCCTGACCCAATCACTCTTGGAAGCAGACCTTCATGACAGGGTGTCAGCATCAATATGGTTCAGTCCCGGTCTATACTCAACTGCATAATCATAGGTTGACAAGGCGGAAAGCCACCGGTTCCCAGTGGTGCCTAACTTAGCTGAGGTCTGTACATAGGTTAATAGGTTATTGTCGGTATTCACCAAGATCTTTGACCCATAGAGGTATCATGAAACTGATCAATGATGGCACATTTCAGGGCAAGGAACACCAGCTTGTGCACAGGAAAGTTTTGCTCTGATGGGGTCAAGCTCCTTCTGGCAAATGCTACTGGTCTCAAACCATCCTCATCATCTTGATACAGCACAGCTCCTAGGCCCTGCAGACTAGCATCTGTATGCAGCACATAGGGCTTGATAGGGTCAGCATAGGTGAGGATGGGGGTGTGGGTGAACTGGTATATGACTTCGTGGAAGGCTACTTCACATTCAGGTGTCTAGTGTGGCCCAAAAGGTTCACCTGTGTGGAAGTACACTTTCTCTGGTTCTTTGACAGCCTCTTTCTTATATTTATGGTTGGTGGGGGGGGTAACCCTTCTTTCTTAAATTTATGGTTGGTAGGGGGGGGGTAACCCTGAGTAAGATTCAGAAGCGGGCAAAATCACCTTTGAATAGTCTTCTATGGACCTGTGGTAGTTGCCATGGAACCCCAGAAGATGTGTAGTTCTTTCAAGTTATGGGGCTGTGGCCAAGTAGTCAGTGAGTCAACTTTACTGGGATCAGTCTCTATCCCTTCTGCAGATACTATGTGCCCCATATACTTCATGGAGGTTTGAAAAACTGGCACTGGTCAATGGACAGCTTGAGGCCAAAGTCTTCCAATCGGTTCAGAACTTTAAACAGTTGGGTCTCATGCTCCTCTAATGTGCATCCGAATACAATGATATCATCTAGGTACACTAGACATTCCAGCAAGTTCATATCTCCCACCGCACTTTCCATCAGTTGCTGAAAGGTGGCCGGGGTGCCCGAAATCCCCTGTGGCATTCTCAGAATTCATAGAACCCCAAAGGACAGATGAAGGCTGTTTTTTCAAGGTCCTCTGGGGCCATCAGAATCTGGTAATATTCGATGCGCAGATCCAGTACCGAGAACCATTTGCTCCCCTTCATGCAATCCAGGGCATCTTGTATACAGGGCATGGTGTATTGATCTGGGATGGTCCACCGGTTCAGGGTTTGATAATCAACACACACCCTCACAGACCCATTCTTCTTACACACAACCACAATGGGTGAGGCATATGGGCTCCTTGATTCTTGTATCACACTAGCAGCGAGCATTTCCTGCAGGTGTCTCCTCACATCATCTAGGTCCGCTGGGGAGAGGCATCAGGATCTCTCTCGAAATGGCCATTCATCATGCAGGCGGCGTATGTAATGCTCTGCACCCTGGACACACCCCACGTCCCATTCTTTTCATGAAAACACTTGGTCTCTTTGGGTGAGTTTCTTGCTAATTTTAGCCTTCCATTCAGCTGGCAACGGGGAATCACCAAAGTCAAATAAGTCCGAGGTCACTCTCTCCTTTTCACCAGTGTACTTGTTGCTGGGCAATACAGCAGTATCTGTGCAGTGTACTGTAGCTAGGGTGCATCCTCTGTTTACCCGGATCTCCAGATCCGACACATTCTGAATCCGAACCATCACTTGTCGTGCATAGGTGTGGGCATGGGCAGGCAAGATGCTGGGTTTGACCAACAATCCCTTTGGAAATTTTCCATCGCCTGGTGCATCCAACATTAATATTTTGTTCTTGACATCTTTCCGGAGATGAACCTCCCTGTGACTGTTACACTGGGCATTGGGTTCCAGCACCAAAGATTCAGGATCCTTCTTCCACACGATCCCCACAGGTTCATCCTGGTCTACTTCCTCAGGTTTCTGTTGCAAATCATAGGCCCTTTTGATCAGAGCTGGAATTCTTAGGGCCCGCCCAGTCCATTGCCCTTGCTTCTCGTGACAGTTGTGCCAGTCTCCCAAACATGTGGGCATTTGTCCCAATTAATAGAGTAACCCCATCATACAGTCTGGTAGGGGGACACGTAAGGCAAGTGTCTTGACTTGTTCATCTACTCCAGCCACTGAGGTAGGGAAAGACAGCCAGATCCGAATATATCCTGAATATGGATAAGACTTCTCTCGTGACCCCCACACATGCAAACCTTCCAAGGGTTAAAGGGGCACATCCGGCAGATGCTTTTGATACCAGTCTTGGAACACTATGGTCACTTGAGACCCACTGTCCAGCACAGCCTGGGTAGACACACCGTTCACCCTCACTGTAGTTTCCATTGAAGGGCCCACCACCTCAGACCATTCAGGTGATGCAGACTTAGATGTTGACTTAGCAGCAGCCTTTGAAGAATAACTTTTTCAACCAGCTCCACCTGGCAGCCGGTTATTGTTCCATCAAATGAAGGCCAATAGTCTAGTGGTAACCTTTCTCAAGTTCTCAGGTGAGTGTCAAGTGAACTGGGTGTGCTTGTCCTCCCTGCAGTGGTAGCAAAAATTGGGTTCTATAGAGTCTCTAAGTGGTTGTGGGCCATCTCCCTGCTTGGGGGCATCGTGGGCACCTCGGGGCCCTTCTTTGACTTGTGACTTGTGTTCTTGGTCCTCTGGACTTCCACCAATGTTAGTGGGTTGTGTGTCTCATAGTAGGTTAGTAGGTCCCCCACCAGGGCTAGCAATTCTTATACTTCTTCCAGTAGGTTACCCTCAGTCCGGGCTTCCGGGGAGATGACATGCACCCCCACTCCACTAGGCAGGGTCTCGCTCTTTAACCAAGTAGGTGCCTGGTAGAGGTTAGTATCTCTGACCGCCTCGGTGGCTTGTTGACTGACTCTCAACTCTGTCAATTCTTTAATTAGTTCTCTCATCTGCTGCACTTAAGTTTCATCACTTCTGTCAGGGGTCTGGCAAGTACGGGCAACCCCAGCATAGGGCTCCCATCCCGCTTCATCGTTCTCTGCTTCACAAATTTCTTTCATGAGGTGACAATACTCAGGAGGGTTAGCCTTCCTGTCTTGCAACTTGAGTTTTAGCATCATCACACTAGAGTACCTGGCTGACTTGAGAATATGGTCCAATCTGACCCAAATCAGTTCATTAGCAGGCACCCCTCCTTTTCTGTGAGCCCTCTGCAAAGCCCTCTCAATTCTGGTATCAAACATAGACAACTTCTCATTCTTCCACTGCTTGGTGGATTTAAATTTCCACAGTAAATCATCCCCTGACTCAGTACTTCCAAAAACCCTTTCCAATGCAGAGAGGTATTCAGCCGCAGTAGCCTCCAGTACAGGGCCCCTCAAACTCTCCATAAGTCTTTTTCCTTTCTCCCCCTCAGAACACTGCCATTCCTGGACGGGGGGGGGGTTGCACAGTCCATCCACGTTTCCAGGTCATCCTCCCCTACAGGCACTGGGACTGTACCTGAAAAAAGTCTAAGTCTACAGTACGAATCCAGGTTCACAGATGGAATTACTATGGGGGAGGTGACAACAGGGGAGACCCTAGAGGAGGTAGGAAATGCTGTCGGGGACTGAAATGGTGTGGGTTCTTCAGAAAGGTCTAGCACCTTCACTAACTTATGGGCGGTTCACCCCTCAGAAACTAACAACTTAAGCAGCTTGTCCTTGAACCCCTCCATGCTGGAGGACCCTCCTGGGGTAGCCGGATCACTGTGCAAATGGATGACCCTCCATCCCTTCTGGGCCCCTTATGACAGAATAACAGGGGGTCATTTCTCTGGATCTATGGGAGAGCTACAGGAGAGTAGAACCACCATGGTCTGGTCAAACAGGTCTGAATCCCTCCCCTTCACTTCAACCTTCCAAAAACACTTATTGTGCTCCACAGCTTCTACAATAACATCATTAGTGGTCCCTAATGGGACATCCATTAACAGGAGGACCTGTTGGGGGTCTATTCCTTCAGCCTCACCCCACCCCATCACTCGGTGCACTAACAGTTTATGGGGGCAATCTTGAGCTTAGGCGTAGCGAGCGCCTCCATTTTGTCAGCAGTTTTAAATGTACTGGAGTAATTCCCACCTCCAGCCACTAGAAGGCACAAAATCCCAGTGGTGAGCATCCAAGATGTAACCCCTAGGTGGCGCTATCCAAAGTGCTATTACCCCTGCCTTCTTGGCTAGTAGCAGGTTAAGGGGCCTGGGTACTGAAACGAGTGCCTCCACCCAGAGGTTAGGGTTGTTAGTGGTCAAGCTAACCTGGGCACAGCCCTCCAGGACACTGTACCCTCCTCTTTACCATCTAGTGGCCTGAACAATATACAATAATCACTTTCATAATGACCCTTATTCACCATGCAATTATCCACACTGTTTGCACTTACCACCAGGGCTGGTTCCTCTAGCTTGACCCTGGGAACCCCCTGTAAAACAAGGTTATGCACAGCAAATATAAACAATGCAGTACTTTTGGCACAGACTGGAACCACAGTCATGTTAAATGCAAAAAGAGTTAGATCTGATTGATTCAGAGGACTTGAACAAGGGAGGGGCGTAATTAGGTTGATTTGCTTAAAGGCTATATCAATCAAACAGTCATGCATGCACTTCAGAGTCCCTACACAGTCACACACACTGGGTACCCAGGTAGGAGGAAGGTGGACTAGCCAGGATCATTGCCCGGGGTAGGCCGGTGTCGCAGCTTGTGGGGTCCCTGTGATAGAAGAAAGCAACATGCACAACACACACTATTTGTAATCCGGAGCCAGAGGGCTCAGTTTGTGACAGAAAAGCAATCAGATGACAACACTTTAGATTTAACTGTTGTTGCAGGGAGCTACCCTGATGTTTACTCATGATACCCAATACAGGACACAAGCGGGAGGAAATCAAAACAGCAGGTTGTTGAACTGGAGTGCCCAGAGAAGCAGAGCCCACACAAATCACTGAGGTGTTGTTCCTGTTCAGAGTGTGAGCAAGGGGCTGATCCTTAGGCAGGTCTCTCATTGATGACTTTCTCTGTGCAGTGGGTTGTCTGGCTGGGTCAGTGTGGCAAAGCCCAGGCTCAATGGAGATGAATACAGATTCAGGCCATGGAAGCTGGATGCAGCCTCCAGCAAGCAGAACACAGTTCCACACACAGTGGGGAACCAAATCACGACCCACTAACAACACACAGCACATTTACATGTAAGAAATTCTACTGTACCAGGCAGATTACTATCAGGTCTCAATTACAGAGTCTCTGCACAAACTGGGAGTTCAAAGGTGGCTGGAAATCCTGACAGGCCAATTGCATTCAGTAAATCTTCAGTCTTCTGCAGGTTAAAGCCTGGTCACCGTTCTATGGCTTAAATCATCCTCACAATTCGGATTCAGTCTGAATAAACTTCAAATTTCTCTCTCAGGGACAGCAGGCAGACGGGCAGGCCAAAACTCAGCCCTTTCACAGTTCTTCCATGTGAATCTATGAAGGATTACTGCTTGACTATCTCAAGCTGTTACTCCTTCACTTCCAAACTCAGATCTGAACTGAAACTGCAAGCAGTCTGGGACTTTCCCCAGGATCCAAAAGGTTCAGTTGGCTGATTCTTCTATCAGTCACAACAAGGGCTCCCGCTCCAGGTTCATTTAGGCGCCAAAAGCCCAAAATTACAATTCCTACAGAATTTTGCTCCCACAAAGCCCCTGGAGACAGGTTCCACTTTACAGTCCCCAAAGGTACTGATTGGCCCATTTCAGCAGTCCAGGACCAAGATGGTGGAGACAAACAGAAATGTCCATGCTGCAAAGAAGGCAGGTTAGGCAAACTGCAATATTATTACTATTCTATTAAATGATCAGCAAACAAGTACCTCTTCTAACAGAGCTCACTCTGCGCTAAGAGCGATGGCAGAACGGAGTGATTATTTAGCAGCCTGGGCAGGACTCGAGCATGGAAACACTCAACCCCCTCCCAGATTAATTATGACTGCAATCCAGGCAGCTCTTAAAGAGGCAGTACACAGAGGCTATACAGGCACTCTGGTAATACATTTAAACTACTAAAATGCAGGACACCAGCCTGGCAGTGAGCATTTAGGCAAGCTCAAGGAAGACTTTTTGGGAACCCCCGCTTTGTAGGGGGGTTACACATGCAACTTCTATCCCTCACCCTGGAAGTTCTTATAGTGCCCATTTCCATGCTGTACCATTAGTCCCTGGCTCTTGCCCAATTTCCAGCAGTTTGGAAGCACTCCCTAGTTACGCCAGTGCATAAAGGAGGTGACAAGTCTCTGTTAGCCAAATACAGACCCATCTTGATCCTCTTCCCCCTGTCCAAGGCAGTAGAAAAGATTGTGGCCGGTCAACTCATCGACTACCTCAATAAGCATAATCTACTATGCCCCAACCAGCATGGCTTCAGACAAATTCACAGTACCTCCACTGCCCTGCTGGACTACACTAACTATGCACATAAGGCCCTGGATAAAGGCAGACTGGTGGGGTCTGTCTTTATTGACCTCACCAAAGCCTTCAATACAGTCAACCACCTCCTGTTACTGACCCAACTGCAAAACATGGGTGTGATGCCCAATGCCCTTTGCTGGTTTCAAGACTACCTGATACAGAGAAATCAATGTGTCAAAATTGGGCAAGCAGTATCCAGTGCAAGAGAGATATCTTTATGGGTACCCCAGGGATCAATACTGGGGCCCCTACTCTTCAGCTTCTTCTTAAATGACCTTCCCACAGCCTGCAACACCAAACTCATACTATATGCAGATGACGCTGTGCTCCTGAGCAGCAGCATGTCTCAGGCTGCTCTACAATCTGAGCTGCAGAACTCCTTCTCCAAACTGGAGGACTGGTTCGGTAGTCATAAGTTGCTACTAGAAGACCAAGGCCATGCTTATGTCCAGCCCCCACAACAAAAATAAGCACAACCCCCTCATCATCTCCAACTCATGCAGTGAGCTGCTGGAATAAGCCCACTTGTTCAAGTATCTGGGGGTCATAATAGATAATACCCTCTCATTTGCACACCATATTGACTGTCTGGTCAAGACAGTCATTACCAAGATTGGTGTCCTGTACAGGCACAGGCAATATCTCTCTCTCTCCAGGGGCCCTCCGCCTCTCAGTCCACAGTTCCATTATATCTACTATTGACTGTGGACTAGTGGTATACGGGGTAGCAATGGATACAGTGCTGAAGAGGGTTCAGACTGCACTCAAGAAAGCATGGAGACTCACCCTGGATGCTGAGTGTGGCACTCACACCTGTACTCTGTACAAATGCGCAAATTGGCTGTCATTAAGAAACAGGGTCAAATTCCAGACTTGCATCCTAGGGAAGAAGGCTCTGTTGGGTAAAACACCACCTTGTGTAGGCAATTTGATCAAGGCAGCCAAATCGTTACAGGTCACCAGAGGGAGGACTAGAGGGGGCCTTGGCTATCCCCTTCTGTCGCAACTCGCTTGGGCAACGTGCATTTGCCTACCGGGCCACTCTCTGGATGAATGCACTCCTTAGGCACCTCTTGGCTACCAATTGTCTTGCCTAATTAAAAGCTGACCTCAAACAGCACCTAATAACACTCTCTAAGTGCACCTGCCCCTATGTCCAGCCACACCTGCTCTTTCTGCCCCCCCAGAAAGCACTAGGCAGGCCTCAGGTACCCCCTCCCTCTGTCCCTTCTCATGACTTGCTTCAGCAATCAGTTAACATCATGCTCCTTTGGCACCCACCACCCCACCTTCCCCCTGTCCCCCAACTCCCAGTCCCATGAGTTTCCTTAACAGTCACTACTAATGCAGACTGCCTGACCATGTTCCTTCACACCCCACCATTTACTCTAGCATGTGTTCTCCGCTCAGCCTCCCCTCACCCCCCATTTCTCCCTATGCCTTATCACCCTTTTTCCCCCACCCTTCACCTCCACTGCAGTACCTACCTCTCTCTAGCACTTCCTTTCTTCACCCCACTGCCAGCTATCCCCACCCCTCTGAACTACTGACAAGACACTTTGTGGCTGTTTATTCCCCCTTCCAGCCTTATAAAGTATTTTTCTTGTTATTTTAACTTGTACCTATGTTTTGAGTTATTCTGTAAGTTCTGAATCTAAGCTGTATCGTTCATTGTGAAGTACCTTTGCGGTTCTCCTATTATACTTTGTTTTACAATCAATGACGTGGAACCTTTGTAAAAGAACTTGTTCTCAAAGGTGTTTTCTGAATCACTAAATAAATAAAGCTAATATGAGATTTCAAACTTCAAAAAGTAGGTGATTTGTTTTTGTATGAAGTGGCATTGTGATCTTCCTTTCTGACTTACACTAAAAATCAACATGTGATGAAATAAATCAAAGGGCTAAAATGAAGTCTGAATATTGATTAGAATATAAAAAAATCTCTGTAACTTGAAAATGTATTTATTTCTATTTATTGAAAGAGTCGGAATTACAACCTTTGAACTACAAGCTCATTTACAAAGGATCCTCGTCATACAGTGGGAGGCGGAAGACAAATACAGGGGAAGGCAAATACAGGTGTATAGCTAGTCCATCAGATTATACAAACAGTAATTAATGTTACAGGGTAATATAATCAAAACATCTCAAAATCCAAGTTGTAGGTAACTAAACCCGGAGTCGTCGGTCTCATGGCAATAAAGTTAAAAGTGCAAAGCCCAACTCAGAACAAGTTTTGAGAGCTTTGTCAAAGACCCAGAGGGTACCTTTAGAAAGGGCCAGAGCAGCCATAGGGGAGGAAAGCTAAGTGTTAGTGGGATGAGGGTAGTCAGCAGCAGGCCAGCCAGGGGCCAGAGCAGCTGAAGAGATAGAAGGCTATAGGTTAGTGGCATAGTGGGAAACAGTGACAGTAGGTAGGATTGGTCACAAGAGTGGGGTTGGGGGGAAGGTAGAGAGTAGATTTGATGAGATCTAGAACTGGTGGTGTCGTGATGATGGGTGGTGGGAGCAAGGGGGAAGGTGCATGGCGGGGAGATGGTTGGGAGGGAAAAGGGGAGTAGTGGACTTTGTAGGTCCATCTGGTCCGAGCATGGTGATCCTGAGCCTAGCCCAAGACCTGAGTAGGCTAGTTATGACTGGGATTGGCTGTTACAGTAGCAGAGTAGCAGGGGAGCGATATTTTTCCGAAGCTCATTTTTGAAGTGGCTGAGGTGAGTGAGGTTTGCAGCTGCAAGGGGAAGTTCATTTACACAGGTGGGAGCCCTAACTGCAAAGGCTTGGCTCCCCAGTACCATTTTTCTGAATGCAGTTAGTGCTTGTCTAGTAGCACTTCTTTGGGCATATTCTGTGGGAGCCAGATGGAATAAGGCTTGCAGTGACAGGGGTGCAAGTACAAGGAGTGCCTTCTTCCCTAGGAGGCAGGAGTGGCGTTTAATCCAATCCATAAGAGGAAGCCATTTTGTTCTGATGTACAGATTGCAAGTATGCATAAGGTGATCAGCATCTAGCACAAATCTGTAGGCTTTATTTAGGGTGATATGAACTCTGAGCAGGCTGGTCTCAGAGGTGGCACTATAAACCACGTTCTCGTAGTCCAGTATGGGTAGGATTGTGGCTGTAACTGCCTGGTGCCACACCTCAGGGGTGAGGCTGAACCACAGCCTATAGAGGCCCCTAACCTTTTATTGGTGGCAGTGGTAATGCTGCGAATGTGTTCATCAAAGGAGAGGGACTCATCAATTGTGATCCCAAGGTACCAGAGCAATGACACTTGCTCAAGGGTTGAATAAGAGTTGGCTGTAATAGTGAATGATGTAGTGGATTTCCTCTTGCGATGACCAGCAAAGAGCATCGTCTTTGTTTTTTTGCTGTTAAGCACTAGTAGACTATCTTTGAACCAGCTTTGCAGAAAGTCAAAATTGTGCTACAGGTTCTTGGTGAGTGCTTCTTGGATGGAGTTTTGAGAGAAAACTACTGTGTCATCAGCATACAGAAGGATCGGTGAGGTGGGGCATGTGTCAGGGAGGTTGTTAACAAAGAGGCTAAACAAGAGTAGGTTCAGTATGGATCCCTGAGGGACCCTGACCGTAACTTTGCAAGTCTCAGAGATGGCCCCGTTAATTTTTACCTGCTGTGAGCACTCAGACAGGTAACTGGAGAACCACCTGATCATGTTAGGGAACATCCCTAGACAACTTAACCTTTGAAGTAGCAGCTGGTGATCCACAAGATCGAAGGCCTTGGTTAGATCTATATAGATTGCCCCAACCAGGTGGCCTTGATCTAGCGCCTTGTGCACCTAGCCAGTGAAATCAGTTAGGGCGGTGTTGGTGCTGTGCATCTTGCAGAATCCATGCTGTTGGGGGCAGAGGAGGTTGTATATATGCAGGTGGTCCATGAATTGGTCTGCTATTATTCTTTCCAGTGCTTTGGAGAGCAGGGACAGGATTGAGATGGGCCTGTAGTTGGATACTAATGTCGGTCCCCTCCTTTGAGCACAGATTTGACCAGGGTGGATTTCCAGGTACTCAGGAAGGTGGACAGACAAAGCAAAAGGTTAAATAACTTGGTAATGGATACAGTGACATCAGAGACGGTGATAGATATCAGTTTCATGTCAACACCATCGCATCCCATCCTTGTTTTGTTCAGGACTCTTGCAAGTTATTTTTTTGTTTCCTTGCAGGTTACCCATGTGAAGTAGAAGGCTGTGCAAGAAATATCATTGGGAGAGGTGGGCAGTGGTTCAGTGGGTGTTGTTCCATTGGGATTGATAGGTGGTCTAGGTGGTAGGACTGCACTGTAGTCCTTGAAAGCCTTGTTAAAGATACTGGTCATAGTGGCATCATCAGGTATTACTTCCCCATTGTGGTGAAGCATGGAGGTAGGGGTCCTGTCACTGTTTCTGATAAAGTTTTTAATTGAGGTCCCATCTCCCAATCCCTGAGACTGTTGGTTCTTGTGGAATGCAGCTGTGGCCTGATGGATTGCCCAAGTGCATTTGTTTCAGGCCACTTTGTAGTTTTGGACTTCTATTGGTGCCCCTGTTGCCCTAGCCTGGTACTAAAGGAGATTCCACTGTCTCATCATACTGAGCAGTTGAGGTGTGATCCTGTTCATTTTTCCACTTTTATTCATCTTCATACAGTATGGGGCAAACTTATCAGCAGCTGTGTTGAAGTAGGTGAGGAGGAGCTGCAGGGCTGAGTCCATAGAAGTGCATGAGTCTAAGAAGCTCCTATCTATGTCTTTAAGGTGGTTCCTAAATTGTCCCATAGATCTATTTCTTCTAACTCTGTTTCTCACCATTTTTGGGGGAGGTTTGGCCGGTTTTGTTGACCACATACACTGGATGGGAGAGTGGTCACTCAGGATGTCTGAAAGTACGTTGACATCAGTTAATCTCTCAGTGTGTGTTGATAGTACCCAGTCTATTAGAGTGCTTGTACCTGTACGATAGTCAAATCTGGTACAACTCTTGATCAACTGTGTTAGGAAAAGTCCAGATACCAGGTCCCTGTGCGGAGCACTACAGCTGGCAAGACAGTTAAATTTAAAGTCCCCAAGTATGATAGTTTCTTTGTTCTGGCTTGCCTTAGAGTAGTGGTTAACAAATGCTTCGAGCCCTGCTTGCTGGCAGCCTGGGGGAATGTAAACTGCCATAATAATCAGTCCTTTCTCCCCATCTATCAGTATTTTTAAGGCCAGACATTTGCAGTCATTGCTGACAGCATCCAGCTGGACTCTGTGGCATTGAAGATAGTTGCGAGTGTAAATTAAACACCCACCACTTCATTTCAAAGTGCGGTCCTGCCTGTGCAGGTTGCATCCAGGTATGGAGACTACCGAGTCGGCATTACGAGTGGTGAGCTAGGTCTAACATCTGGCTAAGTAACTGTCACCCAGGCCTTGATCTGCATTAGCTTGGCTAGGAGGTGACCGATGTTCATTACCACAATCTTCAGTTGCCCTGTGGGTACGGTGGTCCTAGTATGAGCTGACATAGGGCCAGGGTTAGGGTGGATGATTCCAGAGATTAGCAATAGTATTAGGATGAGTTTCCTATATGTTTTTTTGGGAAAGGGATTTAACTTTTCACTTACTGAAGCTGACAGATTGAGAGACTGTTCCGCTTTACCAGAGCCTGAAGAAGCCGACAGAGTGAGAGACTGTACTGCTTTGCAACTGTGTTATAGACTGGTTTAATTGCTACAGTACATTATAGCTTTTTATCTATATCTCTCAGTGTGTAGGGGACTTGGGGGAGCTGACAGCTGAGGTCACAGCTTGCTACATTTAAATCTCCTACACCACTCGCTAGCGTGAACATAGCGTGAGCATTATGAGTGGCGCGAGCGCCACTCCTAGAAGAAAAAACAACTTGGGGTATAGTGTCTTGTGTGGGTATAGACATGTTTTTAATGATTTTGATTATAAATTTATCTGGGGGGTGGGGGGAGAAGTCATATTACCTCAAAGAAGATTGTGGTTTCAAACAGTCTATGACATTGTTATTTCATAAAAGTCTGTACTGGAGAATGACTGGAAGTGGGAACCAGCTCTCGCATTGTTTCAAACAGGTTTTAGTTTCTGAATCTTTATTATTCCAAGATTACTGTTCTATTGTTAGGAGAAATTTGCAGCTTAGCATGTTTCAGTGTTGCAATAAATAACTGAGGCAATGTACTATTTATACAACTGTATCTAGAGCTAGGTACTTGGGTGATGCATGTTTTTCCAATGGAAAGGGATTGAGACGAATGCTTGTTATGTGTTTGTTACTCTCCTGTTCAGTTCATCCAAATCCTGGCCCTCAAAATGGTGGTAATGTTAATACACATTTGGGTAATGATCCTATTCAGTCTTCAGTCTACATAGTTCATCTTAATATACAAAGTTTATTACCCAAAATGAGCTTTTCCGAAAGTTGGGTCATTGAGAATAAGTTTGACATTATAGCCTTAACAGAGACTTGTCACTGAGAAAATAAGTAATGATGAAATTTACCTATTAAGATATTCTGTTATAAGAAAGGATAGAGTGGGTAAAAGGGGAGGGGGTTGTTTGTTTTATGTAAACGACAGCATAAAGTTGGTACAACATCCAGTGGTAAATGATGGATCTTCTTTTGAATCATTGTCTATTGACGTTGAATTTGGTGGGAACAAGTTGATTACCATTTGTAATGTTTACAGTTCCCCTGGTAATTATAAAATTGGACTTGAGTCCTTTTTATGTTTGCTTGAGTGCATGCGCAAGAAACATTATACGGCAGCTTAGGAGAGAAGCGGGTTGTGGAGGTGCGGCACTGTGGCAGCCAACGAAGGCACTGCATTTGGGGGTTTGGTACTGGTGGACCATTGGAGACACAGTGTGCTGATGACTCTGGTTTCCAAAAGTGCCACCAAGTTGAAATGTTTTCGCCACTGCAACGAGGGGCTGCCTCATCATTGCAGCATCAGCCATTCTGCTGCAATGAGGGAGCGACCCGTCATTGCATGGTGGTACCTTCCCAAGTGTAACAATTTAAGTAAACATGGTGGTGGCTTGCTGCCACCTCTCAGAGCCATGAAAGCTGAATGGGGGAGACCAATCCCCCTATAGGCAGCCCCCCACCCAGTTCATTTGCCGACAAGGGAGCCCCTCCACTATTTCTTGTAGCCAGGTGCCCAATCCCCCTCTGCATCATGCCCCCCAAACAGTCATTCTTTGCCAATGGGGGGCCCAATCCCCATCAGCTTAAGTACCCCACCCCTAAAAGGTAGGTGGCACACTTGGAGCCCACTCCAGTGTGCTGGAAGCAAGCCTGGAAAAAAAGCCTTCCCACAGCATTTTTTTCTTTTTTTTATCTCCCTGAAACAAAGGAAACAGTCTCACGCTGGTCACCGTCCTCTCCCCCCAACCCACACCCACCCACTGCGTACCCTACCTCCCCACACCCCCCTCACACCATACTTACCTCTGGAGCCTGGTGCGATGATCTTCTGTGGACCGGGAACACATCTGCACTCTTCAAAGCCGACAGCAAACAGAAGAAATGCTGTTAAGCTGTATAATGGCATAAATAGGATTTTTTTCAACTTTGGTGCATATTTCAGGCATTTCATGGAATTTTGGCACCATATTTTCAACATGGGGTTATTGGGACCCCTCCTCATGAATTCAGCCACTGTCATGGTCGCCCCTGAAAAAGGGACTTTCGGGGCTCAGTGGGCCTACCTGGTCACCAAAATTTAATAAATAAATAAAATGGTGTTATTCGGTCCCAAAATGTGATTTCACGGTCACTACACAGAATCACCTTCTGGGACCAACTAATGAAATGACAGTGCCAGTGTTCATGAGGTGGGCTCTCAAAAAACTTATGTTGCAAATTTGGTGAAAAATATTCAAAAATGACTGTTTTATCATGTATGCTATGCACACTTCCACGCACGCTTGTAACTTCGCCGAATTTGTAATATTTTCACCCAGATTTTCAACATTGGCAGCTTTTCACACCTCCTTATGAACAGTACAGCTGTCATTTTTCAATCCTGACTGAAATGTGTTTTCGCACTTCCGTGCAGAATAAGCGGTTGCTGTGGGAAATCAGTGTTTGGGACACATTAAGAAAATCACAGTGACACTGTTCATGAGCAGAGGTCCTAATGCCTATGTTGAAAATTTGGTGATGAAATTCCATAAAATGACTGTTACAAGCATGTGTTGTGCAGTTTCCACGCACGCTCGTAACTTTGTGAATTTGTAATATTTTCACTCCAGATTTTCAACATTAGCATTTTTACACGCCTCTTTATGAACAGTACAGCTGTCATTTTTCACATCCTGGCCAAAATGTGTTTTCATGCTTCCGGCGCAGAATAGTGTGGTCACTGTGGGAAGTCAGTAATTTTGTGACAAAAGTCCATGAAATGACTGTGTTACGAGCGTACGTTGCACAGTTTCCACGCACCCTTGTAATTATGCGCATTTATAAGATTTTCACTCTGGATTATCAACATTGCCATTTTTTCACACCTCCTAATGAACAGTACAGCTGTCATTTTTCATATCCTGCCCAAAATATACATTTACACATCTGCCACAGAATAGCGTGGTCGCTGTGGGAAATCAACGTTCAGGACAGATTAGGAACATCATAGTGACACTGTTCATGAGCAAAGGTCACAAAATGCCTATGTTGAAAATTTTTGATGAAAAAAATTCCACAAATGACTGTGTTACACGCATGTGTTGCGCAGTTTCTACATAAGCCTGGATGTTTGAGTATTTTTAATATTTTCACTACAGATTTTCAACATTGCCATCTCTTCATACCTCTCTATGAATGGTACAGCTGTCATTCTTCATATCCTGCCCGATCTGTGTTTTTGTACATCTGGCACAGAATGACATGGCCGCTGTGGGAACTCAAAGTTCGGGACACATTAACAAAATCACAGTGCCACTGTTCATGAGAAGAGGTCCCAAATGCTTTCATGAGGTGGGGATCACAAAAAGGTCATGTTGAAAATTTGTAGTGCAAATACCAACAAATGGGCGTTAGGGTGTCTAACCATAGCGTCCCATCCTGTACAGACTGACAGGCATCAGGGGTGTGCCTTTGGATTGCTGACTATAATATGCTTATGCCATTCCATCTTCACCCCACCACCCTGCAGCCAGTGACAGGCATCGAGGTATGCCTTGAACTCTTCGGCCCCAGAATTCACCCCGTTCTCCCACACTGCACCCATTTCAGCATATGTCCTTACAGAATGGGGTGATTGTACAGCCAAACATCCCAAGGCACACCTCAACACATGTCAGTGTCTGCAGGATAGGGTGAAATGAAATGGCATGAACGTTATGGGCGATGACTGAAACGCATACCCCAATGCCTGTCTGTCTCAGCAGGGTGGAGGTGGTGGGGTTGGCGTGAAGTTCAATACTTTACTGCCATTCATATTCTGCATCTCTCTAACTCCTGTATTTCCAATGCTAATCAATCAATCAAAATCTTTATTTAACCAGGCGATCACCATTGAGGAAGCTGATTTTCGAGGTGGACCTGGATGCAACAAATACAAGATAACAAGAAAATACATGATAGTTCCAATTCACTGGCAAATCAACAACAGGCAACAACAATCATTAGGGAGTACAGATTAAATACATCAAAAGATTCAGAGTGAAAGGGTATGAACAGCAATAGTGTAGATGAGTTCAACAAGTCTCAGTGGGATTAAAGGGACAAGTAAGGAGGTAAGTAACTAGCTGGAGCCCCGGGAAAGAGACAGGGGGTTTGACTAGGGGAGGAGGGAGACGGGAGGGGAGAAGAGGTCAGGCAGTGGCTAGGAGCAGGAACCGAAGGAGGAGGCTGAGGCAATATTAGATGAGGGGCTCCATCAGGATGGGGGATTAGGTGTTCAAAGGTAGCAAGCATAGGATTCCTTATTGTGATGTGAGTAAAGAGTTTTGAAGGCTGCTATGATAATTTTGTGCTTTAATTTCAGAGTTTTTTATAGATTGTTCCTTAATTGGGGCAGCACATGACTAATAGAGGCCCTGCCAAAGCGGGATTTGGCATTAAGTACCTTAATGGTAAAGTAGGAGGTACTTCTCAAAGCATGTCTACTTAAGGTACAAAGTGGTAGGCAGGCAGTGATGTAGTCAGGCAGTTTGTTAATAATAGATTTAAAAATCCAGATAGCGGCGTTTCTTTGGCGTCTGAAGCTAAGAGAGGACCAACCTACTGCAATGTATAATGCACAATGGTGGGTGGAATAGGGAAGGTCTGTTATGAACCTTAGGGCTCTGTGATAAAGCGTATCTAGTTTTAAGAGTGCTCCAGTGGGTCCTTGACTATAGAGGAAATCAACGTAGTCTAGAAGGGAGAGGAAAGTAATTTGGACTAGTCTTGTCTTGGTGTCCGAAGAGAGGAGGTTTTTTATCCTGAAGAGGAGGCCTAGCCTTTGATGAAGTTTCTTTGTCAGTTCATCTATATGTTCTAGAAATGAGAGTCTATTGTCCAGCCATACCTTCAAGTATTTGAATTTAACTACGTACTCCAACTGTTCTCTAAGGATGGTAGATACGCAAGGGGAGCATCCCAGCTGTGGCTGGGTTCGGTAAGTTGGGGAAGGGTGAGAAAAACATAGCTTTTGTTTTCTTGGCATTCAAAAGCAACTTTTGGTTTAAAAGCTGGTGCTGCTGAAAACTGAATTCATCTTGGAGAGCTGAGTGTGCCACATCGGGGGAAGTACCACTGACATTAAGCACTGTGTCATCCGCAAATAGGTGTATTTGGGCCTTAGTGATAGTTGCACCAATCCTGTTAATATAGATTGTGAATAGCAGGGGACCCAAGATGGAACCTTGAGGTACACCCCTAAGAAGGGGTTTTAAGGGTGAGACTTCACCTTCAGCTTTTACCTGCTGAGAGCGGCCTATGAGATAGTTCTAAAACCATTTAATGGACAGAGCATCAAGTCCAATGTGCCGGAGGGCTGTGAGGAGCATGTCGTGATCAACGGTATCGAAGGCATTGCTTAGGTCCAAAAATACTGCACCAAAAAAGTTCTTGTTATCCAATTCACACTGACAATCATTAGTTACCTTAGCTAGGGCCATGATAGTACTGTGTTGTGCTCTGAAACCTGATTGTAGTGGGTTGAGCAGCTTTGCCGATTCCAGGTGATTCCTGAACTGGGCGGTCACGATTTTTTCCAGTAGCTTAGACAGGGTTGGTAGGAAGGAGATTGGCCTGTAATTGTTGAGATCACTGGGATCTCCTGACTTAAACAAGAGGATAACATTAGCCATTTTTCAGGTGGTTGGAAGGTCATCTTGAGTGAGGGATAAGTTAAACAAGTGTGTAATGGGCACAGCAAGGACATGGGAGCCTAGCTTTAAGAAGTAAGGTTCAATAAGGTCTACTCCAGCGCTTTTCCTAACATCCAACCAGAGCAAGAGGTCTTTGACTTCCTTCAGTGTTGTGGGCTGAAAAGAGAAGGATGGATTAGGGAAGGAGGTTCCTTGATTATTGGCTCCAAGCTATGAGCAAAGCATGCTAGCTGGGGACGGGAGGAGTCAAAAGCTAACCCTGTGGTGGCAAAGTGATTGCTGAAGGAATCGAGGATTGACATTTTGTCTGTAAGTATGGTGGAGCCGGATGAAATTTTTGACGGCAAGGAGGCCCTGGCAGGATGGCCTTCAATGTCTTTAATTAGTTTCCAAAATGTTGAGGAACATTTAGCAGATAGTTCAAGTTGAGAGTGGTAAAAATTAGCCTTTGCCTGTCTGATCATTTGAGTACAAAGGTTCCTTGCACTCCTGAATAAGTTCCAGTCATTCATATGTTTGGACTTATGAGCCTTTTTCCACAGCATGTCCCTGTTGCGCATGGCTTGCTTCAGTTCATTGGTGAACCACCGGCAAGACTTGTTCTTGGCATGAGTTTTCACTAGTGGTGCATGCCTATTAATACCGCCTAATACTATATCTTGGAAAATGTTATAGGCAGAGGTCACTGTTTTTGCTAGGTAGAAATCAGGCCAACTTACAGAGTGCTTTAGCTCTGACACAAAAGCATAGGGATCAAAGTTCTGAAGGCGTCTTCTCGAAAAGAAGGTAGATGCACATGGGGAGGTGTGGTTAGGGGGGCGGATTCAGAATGGAAAGAAGACACAAACATGGGTGAATAGGTAAGGTTTGCTGACGAGGATAATATCCAGCAAAGTACTGTTGGAAGGGGTTTGTCTTATTAGGATGTGTGGTTTCATTGATGAGTTGGGTCAGTCCAAGAGAGGTGCATTTTCTGACTTGCTCTGAAGATGCACCTCCCGGTGGGTTGTGAATAGGGATGCACCCCAAGTGCATGCACACTCCCCCTCCAGATGCACCGCATACCATTATAGGTGGTGTTTGATACATCAGAGATTGGCCAGTGCATTTGAGATGCACTGGTTCATCTCTGCCCTTTGTGAATCACACTTGGGCACAATTCCAGGTTGTGCCGGCACATCTCAGATGTGCTGGGCACATTTCTTTTGTGAATCCCACCCAGTGTGTTTAACATAATTAAAGTTTCATTATGGTATAGGGTAACAACTGAATTTCAAACACATTCACTGTGTTCACGGAAATTGAAAACTTTGTCTGTGAGTGTGTGGTTGGTAAAATGACAGCAGGGAGAAACTAGAACACAAGTGATAATACAGTTTTTGAAAAAAAAGACAGCTAAACTATTAAAAGAATCTAAACAACTACAGATGTCAGATAAATCTGGATAGGATGGACTGTGATAACTTTTGCATTATGTCCATACCATAATGCAGATCACTACTATTATGCACACTGTGGCATTGGTCTTTGATTTCTCAGTTCGTTTCTTTGTTTGTTTAAACAGAGCCACCATGAACTTCATGGAATATAAGACAGTATAACAGTCTAGCAGAAAAACTCAATACTCCTGTAGGCAGCTACAATCTCCAACAGCGGGAAGTCTCCGAGCTTGACGTCTTACTGCTGATTGGGATTGTAACTGCTTACAGGAGTGCTGAACTTTCCTGCTAGACTTTCGTACCTTTTTGGAGTTGGGCAACTCCTGCTCAACACCCGGTCCCTGTCCTGCTGCCACACTGTTTTCCTGGTTTGTTTGCATTATACTGATATAGCCTGATGGGATAACATATAAATAAAAAAATAGTATCTCTTCACAGTGACTTATAATCAGACAATTCAGAACAATGAGCCGATTACCACAAATAACAGTGTGAGTCAATAATTTCAAGATTAATGGGAATGATTTGGATTTTAATAGAAACTGGTTAGACTGAAAATAATAGGCTGTTCATGCATGCTCTGAATCTAGTCCAAGACAAAAAAAAACAGCTATTGGCAGCTGCTTAAACATTATGGGCTTGATTCTCAAAGCCCTGAGAATGATGCAAGCTGCCTGCACAAAGCATAAATGGCACAAGTGGCACCATGCATCAAATACTGCCCCCGAGCTATTTACAAAAGCAGCCTGAGTGTGTCAACTGCAGGCTGCCTACCCCAAAGGGGGCTTGCACTGCCAATGCACCCAAAACTGGGCTAAGATGGTGCTAGGGGGCATGTGGTAGTCACAAGCTGCCACATCCCCTTAAATGGTCACTATAATGCCTCTTACCTACACATGCTGGACGTCTTGTACCACAGAGCATTGCGCTTCACCGGCCTTCCATCGTCTACCCACCATTGCACCCTATACACTGCTGTGGAGTGGTCCTCTCTGCAATACAGATGTAGCAAAAGCACCGCAATATGGACATTGAAAGCTATTACTCACAAATTACCACACTATATATCCAAACTACTGCCCCTAAGCGAGCTCTGAAACTACACCCTAAGAAGCTGCTCACTACTCTCTCTTAAGATTCCTAGGGCCCGCACGCACCTTGGAAGAGTGACCATAAGCTTCTTGCTGCCAACTGTTTGGAATGAAATACAAAAGTCAGTAAAATTAAGTACTCCAGTAATCGTCACAGTATTCAAGAATTTGTACGCAAAAGCAATCAGAGAGATATGCCACAGCTTCCACCATCCTTGATCTAAGTCTTTCTGACCCTCCAAGAATTCTCTGCCTGACCACTGCTCTTTCAATGGTCCCTGGGCAGCAGCGCCCCAGAAGCCGGCGCTTGAAACCGCAAGCCTGGACTCAAGTCACCTCAAATCACGGTAAAGCCGTAAACCCTTTGCAGCACAAGCACTTTTTTGCCATCGACACCCAAACTAGCTCCTCACTCCACCCACCCCAACCCTTTTTTTCCTCCTCTTGCCACTACCCCCTCCCCACTATACCATACTAAGACTTCACCACCCTCCAAGAACTCTTTGCCCTATCATCGCTCCTCAAACAGTCACCAATCAGCGGCGTCCCACAAGCCAAAGCTCAAGCCCACAAGCCCAAACTCAAGCCACCCTGAATCGCTGTAAAGCCATAAACCCATCACAGCACTAGCATCTGCCATATACAACCAATCTGGATTCTCACTCCATTTACCCCATTCCTCACTTCTTCCTCTCACCACTACCCACTATGCAAAACTGCCCAAAAAGTCCCAAAAACTCCAAAACACCAAAAAAAGTTGGTGAAATGAATTCTCCAATGCTGCCTGCACTTCTATGCATTTATTGTATATAATATCTCTCATTTTCCTGACCCTACTGTTTTTCACTGTTGATATTATTTTTTTTGTTTGTTTCTCATACTGTTACGATGCCTTTATATCTGTATGACTATGTATAATTGTGTATGACTTATGCAACGCAGGTCCACCTTGCAAATGAGCTTGCTCAATGGTGCCTGCCTGGATAAATAAAGATTTTGATTGACTGATTGATTGATTGATTGATTGATTGATTGAAATGGGATTCTCAGAACTCTCCCAGAGGAAGAGGTTTTAAATACCCTTAGACCTGCCAGGGCTGATCTAAGGGTACTTAGAAAATGCTCCCCTGGGAGAGTGTACCTGTGTGCGATAATGTGCCATGATACCTCGATGTCACCAGTATTAACAGTAAACTAATCACTCCTCTCCTGGTGGTCTACTGTCCCCCTACCTGATCCCTGATGTCTGACCTTTTGTTATTAATGAAGTATTCCCCCTTCCCAATTCCCAAAGTCTGCTGTTTTGTAATGAATTATTACTTCTCCCTGATCCTCGATGTCTGCCATTTTGTAATGAATTATTACCCCTCCCTGATCTCTGATGTCAGCCGTATAGTAATGACATGCCTATTCCCCCTTCCCAATCCCCATGTCTGCCATTACGCTGTTAATTATTCCCCCCAACCTGGATATCTGCCCTGTGTTAATAATTATTGTCCCTTCCATGATCCTGATGTCAGTCCTTCTGAAATTACATATTCACTCCCCCATCTGGATCCCCGATGTCCCTAATGCTCATCCCATTCCAAGACCAAGTAAGGTAACATGGGTACATAATAAGAGAATGGGGTGAGCACTGGGGTTCACAACCCCAAGGCAGACCCCTCATACCTATTCCTGCATGCAGGGTGGGCGTGGGGTCTTAGGGTTGGAAGCCGAGGGTGGGTGGGTCTCAGGCTTGGGAACCCTAAGGTCATATTTCCTACTTTTTATACTTCAACGCTAATGGTGCATTAACAAAGTTTTTTGTAAATATATATATATATATATATATATATATATATATACACACACACACACACACACACACACATATATCTTGCAAAAACTTTGTTAAAGCACCATTGAGGTTGAAGCATCAAAAGTAGGGAATGCTACCTTAGGGTTCCTAAGCTCAAGACCCCCACTGTGCATTCAGGAACACGCATGAGGAGTGTGTTTTGGGGTTGTGAACACTAATGCTCACCCCATTCCATGAGTAGGTAAGGTAAGATGGGTATGGCATAGGAGAATGTTCAATAGATTTCAATACTGAATAAAAGTTTGTTGATGTTTAAAGAGAGATTTTTTATAATAATGTTGTTGCTGGAACTGCGACAGTCTGTTCTCCGTCAGTTGCTCTTGCTGTGGGAGTGATGTATGGGGGGGGGTGGCATCCCAGTAGCTAGTTGTGAAGTGGCTTGTACTTCTGATAGTGCCTTTTCTTTCATCAAATGTTGGTGAAAGGTGCAGTGAGCTATACACGTTATGTAGTGCAGTTAATTACTGTATGGACTCAAAGTTTCTGATCTCATTGTTTGCACAACCTTCTCTTCTTACCCTGCTTGCTGCTACTTGCTACCCCCCCCCCTTTTTCTCTGTATGTCTCAATTTGGCTTCCCTTTATATGTAAGTAACTTGCTCATAATATGAGTGCTGTTGTGTATATAAAGATGCTATATATACTACATGAAGTTCCAAATGCACTTACTCTTCCTGATGCTTTAACTGTAGTTCAGATGCAGTTAGAGAAAACTGGCTTTGTGACTGGTTGACCTTTATCTGCACTATTCAAAGCAGTGGAATACCCTAAAACTTTGAAGTAATCTGAAAAATACATGGATTAAACTTCTTCATTGGAAAAAGTTTTAACACTTACCAATTCTGTTTTATTCTGGGTTAAACAGAAATTTTTTTTTAAATAGTGTTGCTGTAAGATTGGTATTGTGCAGTAGTAATGAAGAACCAGATACCTGATATTATGTAAAATTATTTTGTAGTATAAGGATGAATTAATTTATTTGTTTATACTGGGTTAGAAATAGGTCACTTCAATAGCATTGTACTTTCCAAACTTTAAAAATCCAAGTTAGAGCGATGCAGCAATAGAACTGTATACTGTACCTAGTAGCAACCTATGTACAGTAGTTATTGAATACTAATCATTACATTGTAAAGACAAGAATAAAGAAATATATTTTTAGGATGTTTCAATTGAGTTAAAATCAATAGTTTTAAATAGTAGGCAGCTTAAAAAGAGCCCCTGACATTGTTGTTCATTGCTGTTGGTATGTATCATTTGGCTAATGCAGACTGGTTGGTTTACAATGGATTTCATCATAGACCTTTCTTTTAACAGTATAATGCAGACAGTGACAGTCCCCCACCAAATATCAAATTCAGCCTAGCTAAGTGACCATGAGTGCATTCCTGACATCATTTGTAGGCAGTTTGTAGTGATGCTTTAGCGGATCTGTAACTGTAGAGGTCAGAAAATGATTATCTTGCCAGTTACCAATAGTGACAGCTCTGACAGCCTGCATGATGATCAAGAATATGATCATAGCAATGATCAGGATCAGGCTTTACCCTCTCCCCCAATCCCACAAAGTAAAGTAAAATAAATGTAATTTTCAATTCTGTTATGGAGTGGGCGGCTTTTCTTCGAAGGATCCTTTTCTTATATTATCTTCTGCCCCCCCCCAACATGTTACTTTGGCATCTGTATCATGTTGAAAGGGTTTGGGAGAGAGAGCGAGAGACAGAGAGAGAGAGAGAGAGAGAAAAAGAGTCAGAAAGTGAGAGAGAGAGAGGTGAGAGTGCTCAGTCACTGATACTTTTGGCTTTATTTGTGCTCCCTTTGGTGCCTCTGCTCTGTAACTGTGACTGTGTTTTTTTTGCGCTCAGGTTCCTGTGCTGTTTCAATGCACAAACTAGCAGTATAGCAATGTAGTAGGTTAGGACATTATTTTACATCAGTGATATGTGCAGCAGTATATAACCAAAGAAAGGAGTGGGATATGTTTTCTTCTGTCCACTGTAGTCAAGAAGCAAATTGCAGGTGGTATAGAACCTATAGCAATCTTATGGGCTGTGCCTCACCCCCTGACCAACTACCATTAAGAGTCAACTGTAAAACACACACACACACACACACACACACACACACACACACTTTCAGGTGTGTGGTCCAGTGGTTATGGCACCAGTCTGAGAACTGTGAGAGAGTAGTTTTCAGTTCCTGCTAGAGTCAAATACTTACCGGGTGACCCTGAGCAAGTCATAGGGCTCATGTCCACCCATTTGCTGAAATGGGATGAAGCAAGACCACATTGGAAATGAGATGTTGCATCTCATCTGGTCCATTCTAGGTAAATAAGCTGTTAAATAGATATTGATATTATGCACTATTGGATTCCCCGGTGCTGGACACTTAGAGCGGGAATCCCAGAAAGGCATGAACAAATTGGGCATAGTACCAGCTCCAAAACAAGTAAATAGGATGCTCCCTATACACTCCACACACTCACAATGGGTCTCAGAGCCTGAACAAAGCATCCCTTGTTGTATGAACAGTCACTATAGACTCAAATGTTGAACTCATGTGCCTTTTGTGACAATGCAACATCTTTGCAGTCATTATCATTCTGTTTGGACTCTGACTATTATTATTCTGTAACAGTTAGGCATCTTCCTCTTAAATATTCTTCAGTTTGTATAACTGAGGAATTTTACAAGCATCTGCTCCCTCCCTAAGTCTTGTTTATTTATTTAAAAGATTATGATATGGGGGAAGGGGAAGGGGAATAGGGGACAATAATAGAACACATCGACAATAACAGCAGTAAATGAACAGTAATACAATATTAAACAAGTGCAACTGTACAATTAGTTACAGGGCTCTCAAAACAGCAGCAGGTGAATAGATGCTGGGTAGATCTGGAAGGGGAATAAATAAGAGAGTGCAAGTAAATAAGACAGCACAGCAGTAACATCATAGGGAAATTGCAGCAGAACATATGAGTGTGAATAAAATTAAAATAAATTACAGAGAAACCCAAGACCTCCTCCAACACACACACACACACCCCTTGTCATTACACGTACCTGAGTTGGTATTATCCTTGGTCATTGTTGCCATTAAAGAGTGAAGCGTCAAGATGTTGATCATAGTTTGCATGGCAAGGCTGTGTACAATGGAGGTGTGTATTAGATGTGAGTTGTGTGAAGTGCTTCTGCCTTGCCAACTGAGAGCAGTCATACCCAGACCAGGGTGGGGTGGGTGGGGAGAGAAAATCCTAACTAGTGCTGTACAGTTTGTGCATAACAATCAATAACACATTGCAGCCAATGCTGTTCCAGATATTCACAGAAATCAAATGACTAATATATTGTGCTCAACACAGATACTGTTAAAAACACCAGTACAAAAAAGTATGTCTTGAGGCAGTTTATGTCTCAAAGTATACTTCACCCAGTTATGCGAACATTTGGGTCCAGTTCTGGAATGGAATCATCACCGAGAAACAAAACAGAACTTCTGATGAAAAAGAGACCATCAAGTGCAGAATTTACAAAAATAAATGATTAAATGTAAAAGTCCGATACAGAAGAAACTGTTATTGGCTGTCACATCTGCAGACTATACACACTACATTTCAAGTTGCCTGTTGCAAGAGGACCTTACACAAATCTATAAAGTTACATTTCATACATGAAACTAGAATGTTTTGGAGAGCTCTGTTAGCAAAGCTGACAGATTTAAAAGATGTCTGCCTCTGGGTTTGAGTAAAAAGAAGGGGGTGTCAAGAACCGGAAATCATACCAGTGCTTGGGAAACTCAACTTGCCCTCCACCTCATTAGCCAACTTCAGTTGCTCCTTGGATGTGCTTACCTTTACTGTTTGTATTTTGCGTTGTATATTTAGCCTGTAAGTATTCCTGCCAGACTGCTGCTATCCTCCATGGGTTCCCATTGAAAGTGAGATATTGCATCTAATGGGTGTTATCCCGGCTGAAGTAATTTCAAATAAATAAAAAAATACATTAATATTTTCCATGTACCACATTTTGGAGCTTGGTATTTTGAGAGACCAATTACTCAATGGTAATGTACTAATAATGTTACCTTTATTTATTATGGCTTAGTATGTCTTTCCTAGTAAATCTCTTTAAATAAATAAATAGGAAAACTCCACAATATAATACTTAGATGCCTGCAAAATTGAATGTACCTTGGTTGCCTCCACCCCCCCACAGTAAAAATATCCCCCTTCCCCTTTACTTTGGAAGTTTTTACATTATTTTTTGGTAAGTCGAATATTTTCAAAACAGAGTTAACTGAAGACCTTGCCCAACACAGTGGGCCCTCATTTATCAGGTCCATAGACTTCAGGAACAATGTACAATTTGGTGCCCTTCTTCTGTACGCATATGTATTATGCACTTACATGGCAAGGATAGGGTGCAGTCCCCTGCTACATCTGACAGACAGCTATTTCAGAATGGGATTGCAGAGCAATCTGTTTCTGTCCATTTTCCTTTTCTGGGGTGGGGGTGAGGGGTGTATGTAAGTCCTCAAACTGCAAAGGCAAAATTGTGCAGATTTAATAAACAGCAAACAACAGTGTGTCATGGCCTCCATCTAATGCCTGGCCCGTTACCTGGGCTTCTCTATGTGTCATGCTTATAGAGAGGTTGAGTTTTCATTGCTGGACGTGCATATATAGTCTGGTCCTCTTATTCCATATGGTGACTGGCAGTCACCCCAATAAAATTTTAGGATACAAACCAGTTTCAGAGAATGAGAACAGTGCACTATGAAAATTGTTAACATGTCCTGTTTGTACAAATATGCTTTTATCTTTGGATGAACATGTTACACTGGGGATATTTTGGTTATGTGCGGTGCTTGCATCTTCATGTTGCCAGTGAAAATGGTGAGGTGCAGCTGCAGTTGTTCCTAATTCTATGCAATCTCTTTTTCAAGATGCCTACACTGTCCTAGAGTGTCAGCCTCATAGTGGTGGTTGTCTTGTACAGTTTCATGGTATTATCCACCACTGTCAAACAAGAGAGTTTTGCATCCTTTTTAATATGGTTATCTCCCACAATAAGAGTTAGCTAACTGTGTGGGGTGGGGAGGTCACTCAGGTTGAGGATGGTTTCATTTTACTGCAAAACAACTCGTATGTGGAGCTTATTCTGCAACTGGTTTAGCATGTCAGCTGGCAAGACTGTGATGCATACAACAGTCAGAAAGAGAATGTTTTAACAGAACGGGGTTAGTAGAGCAGTATGGATGTATAATATATTCAGTTGCTGAAGGTGCTGACATTTTTTTTATTATTCTCATTATACTGTTGACTTGCAAAACATTTTTTTCTCAAGTATGCTGAAGCATTAAAAAATGTCTGACAATAAGAAAGCAGAGGTTTAAGGCTTATTGCAGTTAGTAGCTTTCCTTCATCGATCCCATCGGTATACATTCCCAACGTTGACATGTCGACAGAAGAGTTCCTTACAGCGACAACAGTGCCACATCACTGTAGGGAACCCACTGGCACCTGGTACTGTCTGTAGGGGGTCCTACACCCCCCCGACTCAGCTCTGACTCAGAGTTGAGAATTCTAAGTGGGGGGTGCAAGAGGTGCAGCCCCCCTCTGTGGGGGGCTCAGGAGGCAAAGCCCCCCGAAGAAAACACTTGTTGCTTCTGCAAACCATCAGCAGATTGCAAAATGCAGTCGACCTGCCAGTTTCGCTGTCAGGTCATTCAACAAATATTTTATCAACAACTCGTTGTGGATCTGATTCCATCAGGGCAAATGAGCATAACACTGTGCTTTACCTTCCCCCAATGTGGTCACTTCCTTTATATTGGGCAGCACAGTCACCTGCCTGTTCAAGACAGAATCAGGGCTCAGAAACGAGTGGTATGTTTGAAGACTCAGTATACCAACAAGAGAATATTTAAAAGGCATAATTTCACGAAGGCACAATACAAAACATTACTTCATTGGGGAGTGCAATTAATGGATACAAGTCCAGATCAGGGAGCCGATCGTTAATATAGTACTGCTTCCACAGGATAAGGTGTCTGTGATGTCTTTTTATTCAGCAATGCCATACATACCATACATAGAGGAGTTTGGTGCTGTTAGCAGGATGGAATTGTGTCTGCAGAACATAAAATGTGGTTCATTTAAAAACTAAGAATGGCAACCAGCAGCACCAGCAATGATGGATTCTCTGAAGTAGAGGAGAGACAGAAGGGATATGATAGAGAGCAATGATGAATTTCTTGGAGGAGAGGAGAGAGTGGGGGAATATGATAGAGGCATTCAAGTACATCATGGGTTTAAACAAGGTACAGGAGAAAATCATCTTTATGAAAAGAAGGTGCACAAGAACAAGGGGGCATGATATGAGGCTGGGGGCGTAGGCTCATAGGCAACATGAGGAAGTACTTGTTCACAGAAAGAGTAGTGGATGCTTGGAACAGCCTTTCTGCAGAGCTGGTGGGTGCAAAAACAGTAGGATAATTCAAGAATGCATGGGATAGACATGAGTACTCTTGCAATAGGTAAGAGAGGGTAAGCCGCAGATCAACTAGGGTCTGCTATAATGCATTAGGTAGGTAAAAGGGGCAGACTAGGTGGACCACACGGTCCTTATCTGCTGTTATCTTCTGTGTGTGTGTATGAGGAGAGCAGCCTCTGAGAGTGTCAGCTGTATGTGCAGACATAACATCCAACAGCTTCTTAAGGTCTGCATTGTCCAGTGTCATAGATAGCCTGACCCAGAGGCAAGCAGATTTAGTAGGCAATGTATTCTTTGCTCATATGAAGGAAAACTGTTGTGTGTCTAATTTTAATGTTATAGGTTATTCACTGGGGGGGGGAGGTAGTTAGGAAGTGAACCATAACCACCAACTTGCCGACCACCCACTGCAGTACTGTATCAGAGCTTCTGTTGAACTGTACTTATCTGAAACCCAGTTTATCCAAATGTTTCTCCTGCCCTCAAGACACTCACATAAATGGGGTTTTATTGTACTGTAAGAAGCTTTACAAGACTGTGTCACACCATGCACAAGTCTGTCTGATGTCATGGAATGCATGAATGATAACGCCACCATGTAGCTGGCACGTCGTTCACACGCACAGTGTGAAAACAGGAAAAGTAAAATGGGCAGCTCCAGTAACAGCTATATTAATATTTTCAGCATGTTGGCAAATAATAAAAAAAAACACTTTCACTACTGCTAATGAAACAAACGTAAGCTTTATTAGAAATAAAAACAGTAAATGTAACATAGGTTTGAATTTTTTATTTAATTTCCTGTCCTCTTTAACCCTAACTCTAACCCTAACCCTAATTAGGGTTAGGGTTAGAGTTAGGGTTGAAGTTAGGGTTAGGATTAGGGGGTTAGGGTTGGGGGTTAGGGTTTAGTGTTAGGGTTAGGATTATGGTTATAGCTAGGATTACAGTTAGAGGTTAGGGTTAGGGTAAGGGTTAGGATTAGGGATAGGGCATTAGGGTTAGGCATAGAGTTAGGGCTATGGTTAGGGTTAGGGTTATGGTTAGGTGTTAGGGTTAGGGCTTGGGTTACGGTTGAAACTTAGGGTTAGGGGTTAGGTTTAAGGTAGAGGTTAGGGTTAGGGTTAGGGATTAAGGGTTAAGGCTAGGGATTCAGTTATGGTTGGGGTTAGGGTTAGGGTTAGGGTGAGGATTAGGGATTAAGGGATAGGGTTAGGTCTTGGGTTATGGTTGGGGGTTAGGGTTAGGTTTAGGGTAGGCCTTAGGGTTATGGGTTAGCAAAAAACACATAAATGTAAGGGATTTGTGAGACTCTGTATCTCAGAAATGACACGAGCAATTCAAACAAAATTGCCCAAATCAACAAACTTGCCCCACAAGATTATGCATGTAAAATGGCATGCAGATCCTTTGAATGGTGGCAGAGTTAAATTGCTATATATGCAAAACAGGATGACCCGTTTGCAAAAATGGAAAAAAAAAAACATACATTTAAGGAAGTTTTAGACTCTGTATCTCAGAAACTGTACAGGTGATTAAAAGAAAATTAAAAGATAAAAAAAATATAATAAAAAAACAACAACATTTTAAGGGCATTTCTCCAACAGTTAAGTGCAGAATCCAGTTAAGGGTGTCCCAATAAACAAGCTACATGTGTTGGTCTGTGTCTACTACACCATTTTTGTGAGTTTTCAAATTTATTAAAAAAAACAAATGGGGGCAAAATGGTGGTAAATGAAAAGCATCATGAAAAGGATTCCCATACCTGTGTTACCTGCAGAAGTGGTATCCAGTAGAACAGTGGACTGATTCAAAAGGGGATGGGACAGGACAAGGGGGAGGGTCAATGGAATGGAAGGGTGAAAGGGAGGGGCAGCTGCAGAATAAGGGGTGCTAGCTGCACATTCAAGCAGACTTGATAGACCTCTAGGCCTTTATCTGCTGGCTAATTTCGTATGTTTGCATGTTCATGCGAAAACCTCATACATCTATTTTTAAATGCTGACTGAGCATGCTCAGAACCCAAATTTTTAAAATGTAATTACAGTACTTTGGAATGGATTAATATTTTTTCACCAAACCAGTTAAAGGCTCTTCTGTGGTCAAGCCCATTCTACCCTGAAAATTTCAGACAAACCTTCCAAACCATCTGGGCACTAGGGGATGGTAAAAAAACAGTAAAAAACTGCTAGTTTTGATGTTTTTGTGCCGTTTGCATCACATAATCCACACGTTTGACCAGAACTACACTTGACATGTCAAGAGATCTATCCCACAAGACCCTGCTTGCAAAATGCCATGCAGATCCGTTGAACAGTTGTGAAGTTATTAAAGTGCAAAAATTGGGGTTTAACATTATAGTGCCTACTTTACCCTAACTACAGTGGTGCTACTGCACCACTGAAATAGACAGGTAGATAAACAGATAGATAGATAGATAGATAGATAGATAGATAGATAGATAGATAGATTGATTACAAATCATGTTGAAGATAGCTGTTTAAAAAAACAAAAACAAAAACAAAACAACAAATAGAACTTGTGTTTAAAATCAAAATGTTTGACTTTGCAGAGCATTACAGACCCCCCCCCCAGCAGTGGAAATGGACTATGCCAACTGAACTTAGAACTTTAGAATTTTAAAATTATGTACATGAGACACCCTGTTATGGTCATAAGACTACATGGAGTGCTTAGAAATAAACAATCCTGACTGGCTAAAAGAATTTGGTGGTATGCTGTACCTTGGTGTTTTCACCCTAATGCAAAGCTCATTCCCCAGCCCCCAGTCTCATAGCCAAAGGAAAAGCTACAGGTCTGGAGCATACAGTGACTGTGTGAAGAAAGTAATGAAGGGTCTCTTGCTTTGCTCACGGCCCAAAGGACCATTTTTAATTTTTGTCACAACCTGGACATTTTTAGGCATTTCAACCCTAAATTTTTAGTGAGGTCAAGCTGCCATTCCACCTCAAGACCACATCAATGGCTCCTTGTTAGTCCCTCTCAACGTGTATCTTCTTGGAGGGGGTCGTAAATCAGCAGTCAAACCATAGAAGGAGATGCTGTTTAGCCTGGTGATAATATAAAGCTTTACACTAATCACCAATAGAGCCCCTTTTGGATCCATAAGATAAATAGCAGAGGGATATTCTAAACACACATGTATTAGGAGCTAGTTTAATGATGAAATACATAATGAGAAGAGAGAATACAAAGTTTATAAATGTATACATGTGATCATGGTATCTTGACATTGTGATAGTCAAGAAATGTTGATGTTCAGTCCGTGAGACATATGTTTCATATTTTCTAAGTTTTAGAATACAAAATAAATATTTCTAAATGGAACAGTTTGGTGAATGAGTCTAGTAACCCATGTACTCAGATTTTTGGAGATGTTTGGTGAACGTTTCTGCCTGTTTTTTTCTCCTAATAATGTGATGGTGGGGCCACTCTGGGATCCTTCCTAGTTTTGTTTTAATAAGTAAGAAAATAAATTGCATTTTTTTTGCATGCAAAGAATGCTTTTTGGAAAATGTTCCATTCATTACTGGATTTTTACAAAACAGATGTACTTCAGCCTTGTGAGGGGTCTCAGTTTTTTTTACTACAATCTGCCATGTTCATGCAATTTTGAGCAATGAAAATGGCCCATAATTGAATTACAGATTGCAAGTGCTCAGGACTATATCCCTATGCCAGCAATTAACTTCATCCAAGCTTGACCAGTGGTCAGGAACTTAACCTCACTGCTAGTCCCCACCTGCTTAAAATATTAAATAACTGTTGTTGGGGTGCCCAACCCTACTGCCAGCACCCCCATTCTTGACCAAACTTAAAACAAATAGTGGAGTGTTCCCAACCCTGTTGCTAGTACCCTACAACACCCTCCTGCCTGAAGTATAAAACAACCAGTTGAGGTCCCTGCCTCTGCTGCTGGTATCTCCCTCTCATCTACCTGAACTTGAAAAAAAAAGTTGTGCATGTCCAGCCCCACCACTAGTATTCCTTCTGCCCCACAAACTGAAAAATGCCCCCCCATTCACTGACCCATCCATCTCATTTAATTAAAAAAAAATCCTCTGTCACCCACCACCACCACCAGTACAGTGCCCTCAATTACAGGTCCCCCATTATTATTTCTATGTGTCCCACATTGCAATTCCTTGGTGCCCCAAGGTGTAATCATCAGCTACCCCACAATGTTACCCTCTTAATGTAGATAAGAAGAAAATAGAAAATATATAATTAAAGATCATGCGTAATTAAATTTACAGAAATTATACTGTCAGCATCATTCATTAAATATTGTTATAAAAACAGCCATTTGTTGTGTGCTCTGCTTCAGCTACACAGCCAGATGCTGAGACTTGCTGTTCCCTGTGGTACTCATCATGTCTCCCGCCACTTGATGTCATTTGGGGTGCTATTCTCTTTCATCTGTAAAGAAGCCAGGGAGACTGTCACATTGCTGAGGTAAAGATTATTTTTTCCCTTGCTATATGCCTGTTTCAAGAAACTGAAAGACAAGTAAGCATTAAACCACGACAGAGCATGGTTCTACTGCGGCATTAATCCATGGTTGGGCTGGTTGGTGCACAAGGCCGAAGTGGTTTAATGTGCTTGTAACATGGCAATGTTTGTATAACTAATATTCGCTATATAAATGAGAACAGACAGACTGATGTAGGTTTGGAATGCTTTATGCTGTACTGTTAAACATGGTGTACACACAATACAAAACAATTGGAACACACCTATTGGAAATATCATGGATGCTATTTGACGTTTGCAAAAATAGTGTTCTTTACAAGTTTTAAGCTTCCTAACATCAAAATAGATTCTAAAACTTTTCAAAAACTTGCAGATAACTTTCTATTCTAGGTTCTTCGATTTTCATTTGTGTGTATTACAAGATATGGGTTGCACTGCAAGATGGGACTGTGCTAGGGTAGATTTTCATGTTTTGTTCCTGTAGTTCCTTTGGCAGGACAACAGATAGCTGTGAAACAATGCTAGCAGCACAGCACTGTTTTACAACCCAGGATTTTTAGATCAGTTTCCAAATGTACTAAATTGAGTCAATCTGAAAAAAAACTTTCATAGACCAAGTACTATTTCTGTGAGTATTAACTTCCCTTTTTTCCTCTCTGAATTATTTGGCTCAGCAGAAGATAGAACAACATGACGTTTACTGCTCTCACCTTTCAAATCCTTGTTTTGACTAGTATTGTTACTATCTTTCTTTGATTTCCTTTTGTTTTTCTCACTTTCTTTATTTTTCTTTTCACTCATAGAAGCAGCCTCTTTCTTTGATCTTGCTTTGTTTATCTCACTGTCTTTGTTATTTTTGCTTTCTGTTACAGAAGGTGCAAGGCTCATCTTCACCATAGTGTGTATTTACCAATGTATTGATGCCCACTACTCCACACACACAAAAGTTGACATTAAAATTATGTATTGTTCTCCTTCTGTGCTTCACTTGTGAATGGTGACCCACTGGGTGAGTGGGTGGGAAAATCAAGGAATTCTGGCTGTGAAATGATGCTAGCAGCACTTCACTGTTTAACAGCCATTTGTTGGGCTGCCATGGGAACTGCACTTGAGCAAAAAATTGCTGGACCAAGCGTGGATAATTAGAGAACTGTGCTATGTATTTTATTGTGGTTCATTCTGGTATTAGATAAGCAACCATGGTTCTACTGTGACATTAAGCCATGGTTGCTTTATGGTCACCTATTGCCATTCCTCCAATCCATGTTAGTTATTCTAGTCTTCTGTTTTCTGCCATGCAACAATCAACTGTGTGATTGTGGTTTTGTAATGTTCAATGCCTGTAATGCACAAAACTAGTTTAATCATTTTAGCCTGTACAGAACTCAAAGAGGTAGCACATTGCTGTAAGGTTTGCAGATTATGTAACTTTCTATTGTGGTGACAGGCATGAGTCCTGTTGTCAAGTTAAAGACTGCTGAGCTCATTCACATCTGACATTCAGTAGAGGTGATTTCTCAGGATGGAAACAAAACACTTATCCCCTGTAAATGGGGGTGCAATAAGTAATACTGCTTTGAAAGCCTACTAAGGATTTATATGTACTAGCCAGCCCAGTGTTTTCTCCCTAGCAGCTTTTTTTACTTGACCTAAATTTATGCTCCGCTATTCTTTACTTCATATTCAAGTTATCTTTTTACCAGAGCTAACAAATACATCCCTAGTTGGACTTATCACAGATAAGGCCATATTAAAACTTGCTGTAAAGCAGACACTGACCAACAGCAATGATGTTACCAAGATCACAATACTAGTAACAATGCAACTTCCTAACAGGCACAGTAGATTAGCATCCCAAATGAGATCTATTTCCTGGAGGCATGCTAACTCAGCATCCAGCAACCTTGGAGAAATGGAGCACACCAAAAAGGTGCTTAAAAAGTACAAATTTGTCAACTTGTTTTTACAGAATCTGGAACACACATAATTTTTTATTGCAGTGTTGTGTTATTGAGTGGTGCTGTCGGGTCACTAAGGTGCTGAGGAGAAGTATCTGTAGTAGGAGTCAGTGAAAAGCTTTAAAAAGTTTTATAAGCGGTATACCACCATTGCTATTATATATTTATTGTTTTATGTTTCACTGACCTTTCTAGTCCTTCTAAAAGCTTGGGCCCACCGGCAGCTCGTGGAGTGGCGTTTGAAGGCCTCTAGGCCTCCCTATCAAGCAACAAGGGTTTCAAAGGTGGAGAAGCCTGCAAAGAGTGTGGGAGAACCAGAGGAGTCTGCAGGGGCTTATTGGCCCATAACACCATGCCAAGCCAAGAAATGGAAGAAGTAGTCTAAACAGAGGATTGAGAGGATTGCCCTCTGTTAACACCATCTGCCAGAAAATATATACTATTTAATCTTTGTATTGTGTTTTTACTTGTGTGTCACCGCTTGAAATTTTACTTCTGCACTACCTGAGTTAATGTACCAGTGTCTTAAATAGGTATTAAGAGATAAAATAGTTATAATACTAGTGAGTTAAGAGAGCATTAAGCTGTCGGGACTCGTAAAATTTGTTATAAGGTCTGCTGTCTTTTTAGTGTGACATTAAGCCAAAGCAGCTATAATATTTGTGTTTTCCCATGTGGTAAAGGTGATCATCCAGCTAAAAAGTCTTGAATACACAGTGATTCTTATGTTTGAATGTGGTTGAATATAGTAAATATAGCAACAAAGTTATGGGAGCATCATATGGGCACAAATAGAGTTTTTAAAATAGTTATTTTGGGGGATACATTTTAAATAATTAAGTCAGGGTTCAGAAACTTGGGGAAAATTGTATACCAGGAAGTATACACCCTATTGGAGTGTATTTGCACATGACCCTCGAGCTTAAAACACATGCGCTGGCATTCTTTCTCCTCAAGTGCCATTTCCTCTGAGCCACAGAGCAGAAAGGTTAGAATTTGTAGAGGGAAAGATCAGTTGTAGACTAGGCTGACCTTGACTTCCCTAACAAAGCATTTTTTATATTTTGTCAGTTGCTTCCTTGAGACTCGTTTTTTCTCTTGTTACTCACTCCAAATCTGTCTCTGAGCTAGTGTCTGCTGCAGCGGGTTTCATAATTAAGTGTTTGTTTTACCTGGAGTTCTGTTAACTGGGTCTGTATCCCCCTCACAGGCTTTTTGAGTTATTTTGGGCAGTACTGGAGAATTCGAGGAATCTCTCTTAGATTATAAATTTAAAACCCTGCTTAGATAAATGAGGGGAGAGATAGTCAAGTGTCACAAAGGCAAAAAGCCCATGCAGTCTGAGAACTTCAAAGTTATATCACGCTCCAGGGATTATATTTGAGTATATCTGGGAAAGTAAGTAAAGGATTTAAAAATTTTTTCTCTATGATCCATTGTACTGTACTGTTGCTCCTAGTAACTTTTACCACCAATTTTCTAAAAGGAGCAAAATGTTCTTTTGTCTTTTCTGCTTTGAAAAGTTTAAATATAATTCTAGGTGAGGATTTGAGCAGGATCAGATAGTGCTTAAATGCCCCTTGTTTATGCTTTTTTATTACCTTGATCTATTTATTTTTAATTTATTTTAGTGGACAGAATGAACAGCGTAAAGAAGTATCAGCACAATTTAAAAGGGACTAGTTATTGGAATCCTATTTTCTGGTCTGACTGGGATTAAGAAGTGTCCTTTTGTGATTCAGGTTTGCGAAGTAGAGGAAATGGCTTAAGATTTGGATCAACACTTTTTTGCCTTATTTCCTTATTGGATTTAAGTGAATCTCAGATTTGCTTGACATATGTGGTGCAAACGTTGAAGTGATTCATAAAGAATTAAGAACAATACTGATATCTACTAATGAGTCAAATTTAACAAACAAAGAATAGTGGAACAGAGTGTAACAAGATCAATTGCTGGGGAAGATTTGAAGATCCAAATTATCGAATAGGAACTAGGGGACTTTATTGTGGTTGTTTAATCTTCTTCATATTTGAACATATTTAAACTCTGTTATTTGGACTTGTTTTGCTTCCTGAAGAAGGTGACTGGGTGTTTCAGGAGGCTCTCCATTTTTTCAATTTTCCTTATGGTCTAATAATGGTTTAATAGTTTAATTATCTAACCACAGATTGCATTGATTTATAAGTGAATTCAGCTGCAGTGTCAAGTTGGTTGCAGAAGTCACACTGAAGGGAAAATGGTAGTAGTGACTGGAGGTAATTTAGGGAATTCAGGGAACAACAATAACGGGGGGTCTCAGAAATAAAAAATTAAAAAGTATAAACAGCCTCAGCAAATGTCTAAAAGGAAAAACAATAAGGAGGCAAAATGCAAACAACAAGGTGCACAGTGTGATTCCCAGGATAGCTGTTCTACTCAGGGTATATTCAGAAATATTCCAGGCATAGAGAAAGGAGGGGACAGGGAAAAAAAAACAGATGTAAAGAATGACATCAAGAGAGTTAACCAAGAAACAGGGAAAAAGAAAAACCTGGCCACTGTGGACAGGTTTTTGTGCACATCTACACCTAGTCTTCACAAAGAACTTCAGAAAGACCCCCAGAGGGAATTTCAGAAGTTAGAATTGATTAATGTGAGGAAATAAACTAAGGAGAAAATTATACAGGATTGCATAGAAGTGGTAAACCGGGTGGAAGAGAATCGGGCACCTGAGTTAGACATTCTAGGGATTCTGTGAAATTGGAAAAGGTAAACTGTAAATTGAGGGAAGAAATTTCCCTACATAACTCAACAGAGTTTGAATGGGAAACATTCCCAGAATCCACAACAAAATTAGATTATTCTGTGTTGTCCCTCAAAGCCCAACCTAAGCAAAAAGTACAGGAGACTGATGTAACAGAAAGAAATTATAAAAGCTCAAATTACTGTGTCAAGGAAGATTCAGAAAAGATAATGGGCTATCAAACGTCCTTTACACCACATTTGCTGACAGCCCTTAAAGTCCTGCATATGGCTAATATCCTCCTGTTAGAACAATTACATATGTTATGGGATGAGGTGACCTCCCTAAAATCTACAATGGTGCATCAGGAAGCTCTGATAAGAAACTTGTTCAGAGAATTAGTTAAAAAAGAGATGGGCTCTGAGGAAGATTATATGGTCATAGGCGAAATGAATAGATGGGGGAACAGAAAAACTCCGTCTTACCAGAGTGGGGTTCGATGGTGAGGGAAAAAAATTCCAGAAAAAAGAGCAAAAGAAGTTTAAAGAGCTATAAAAGGCCCAAGAAGGTGAACAAAACTCTCAAATAATTTATGAGGGTAGGAGCCATCTGAATACAGGAATGACCAAAATGATAAAAACAAAAAAGGAAAAAGGAAAAAAAAAAGAGAAATGAAGAAATCAGGAGGAAAAATACAGATAGTATAATAAAGGAAAATGCATACTGCTCAGAGATGTTAGCCAATACAGTCTTTAGTGAAAAAAAAAACAACACCAGGGATAATACTGTCAACATTGTGAACAGAGATAATTTAAGCACTATACAGACTCATAATTGGGAACAGTCCCACAGGACTAATCCAGGAATATGGCTTTCAGGAAATAAAACCATAACAATTTGCTCAGGGATAGATATTACTGATCTTTCAGGAAAAGAGGTTTTGTGGGATATGGCCATACAGATACTTGAATCTATCTATGATATTCAAATAGGAAGAAATAACATCATTTTAGTAACAACATTTGAGACAGATGGTTGCCTTAATTTACTGATACTGTCATCAGACAAGCAAATTGCAAAGTGGTTTGGGAAACCAAAGCCAAAAAAGGGAAAGATTGAACTTAGGGTGGTTATGGATGTGGAACAAATACTGAAAAAGGAGTTTAAAGATAGTCCAGAAGGTTCGTTTTTGACTGAAGTGGAGTTATCTTTGTTGATGCAGGAATATTGTTCACAAACTCAGGTTGTGTAAGAAAAACAATATGTTTTATCAATCCACAGGGTTGATCACTTTGCAAATGAAACTGAAGTTCAACTTATGAAGAAAGTGTGTTATATAATTTTTGAAGTTTTGGGGATAAGATTAGGAAAACTGGTGTTAAAATGGGTACATAGAGAAACTGGTTACACAAAGCAAGGGCAAATAAACTTCACTGTTAGGGATCAAATCAGTTGATATTAAAAGCAGTTAGAAAAACAGTTGAAATGGGCATATTGATATATTCACATGAGGAAGTAGTACAGTATGGAAACTCCCTGAGATCAATACCAGGGAGAACTTGGGAAAATCCAGGTAATAACCACCTGGAACAACAGAGAGTAAAATATGATGTGACTGTACAGAACAGATTTCAGATTTTTACACAGGAAGAACAAGAATGACTGCAGGAGGCTAATACTGAAGAACAGGAAAATGTGTCTGAGGATGCTAAAAGCACAGATTTCTATTATGTCATGGAACATTTTTGGCTTTTAAACACGTTGATGGATGAAAATGTAAGGAAGTTCCTTTCAGAAAATAACATAATTTGTTTACATGAGACCTGGGCAATAGAAGGGTTGCATTTAAATGGCTTTGCCTCTTTTGAAGCAAAAGCCCCAAAAAACACCAAATATGGCAGGCCTTCAGGGGGTTAGTAACATTTATTAAAATAACAGAGATTGTTAAAATTAGAACAATAGAACTTATCTCAGACAATATTATAACAATTGTGGTCGAGATGGATATGGATTTATATATAATTATTAATGTGTATTGCCAACCAGTGAATACAAAGCAATTTTTTGAACTTGTTTTGGGGGAATTAGATTCTCACTTGGAGATTATTATGAATAAATATTCAGGTGTTGATGTGATGCTGTTGGGAGACTTTAATGCTAGAATGGGTCAACGTACGAGGAAATTGCTGAAGGGTACTTCAGTATATCAGAGTCACACAAAGGACTGAAAAACTAATATTCAGGAGAGGAATTTGTTTAGGATTTTGGAGAAACATGATTTAAGTATGTTAAATTGTCATTTAAAGGGAAATAATACTTCCCAATTTTACATATCTGAGTGGGAAAAGAACAAGTGTAATAGATCATATCTGTATTTCTCCTTGGCAGTATTATAACGTTAAAAATGTTGAGGTGGTAATATGCCCAGAAAGTGATCACTATCCATTAAAAGTAGAAATATAGATTAAAGATAGGAGCATGTGGACACAGAGGGAAGACTCTGCAGAGATACAAATTATAAATCAAAGGAGGGTCCAGTATTCAGTGAAGCTGGATATAGATATTGGGACAATGTTAAACTCTTTGGAATTTCAAATTGTTGCAGGAAATGTTACAGAAGAAAAAACAATAACAGAGATTCAAAATTCAATACAGGATATTACAGATAAGATTTTACCCTTATTATTTGTTTGTCTTATATGTCATGTATTTGTATTCCTGTATTAAGTGAATGTAAAATTTATCTTTTTGTACAACATCTTGTGACTATTTTATAGTCTCGGGTCACATATGAAAAAAGGGCTTTGGCTCATATGTTTACCCGGTTAACAAAATAAATAAAAAAATATATATACAAACAACTCAAATGTAGGCAGGTTCATTCCTGGTATGATAGGGAATGTTAACAATTTAAAAAGTATCTTAATAAAATAATTAAAACCATACAAGAAAATAGGACAATTGAAAATATACAATATCTTAATAGCCAAAGGAAGGAATATAAACATTTATTAACAAAAAAATCAGATATGTTTAATCAAGTGCAGTGGAAGTCTATGCTACTAACAATAGAAAATGGGGATATAAAAGGTTTCTGGATTAAAGTTGCAAAGGGTATGGGAAATTTTGCCCAGAACATCACAGCACATATCCCAGCAGCAAATTGGATTGTGTATTATCAAAAATTATTTTGTCAAGAGATTGATGAGAGAATACAAGATGATTTTCTAACACAGTTGAATGAAACACATTCTTTATTGAATATTACACCTTATGAAGTTTCTTGGGCAATATCAGCAACTAAATTAAATAAAGCACTGGATTTGGATTGAGTCCCCTCTTTTCTCTACAAAATAAAGCAGGAGTGGTGGAGTAATCTGTTAGCACTATTATTCTATAAAATAATTGAGAGTAATACCATCCCACGATCATGGAAGTTTAATATAATAATACCATTATACAAGAAAGGAAATCCTGAGTCACCTGAGAATTACAGGCCTATCAGCCTGTTGAATAGTCTGAGCAAAATTTTCACAAGAATTTTATTGGATAGAATACAAATTTGGTTGTTGGATTTAAATATATTGAATGATTATCAAGCAGGAGTTAGGAAAACCTACTCCACAGTGGACCAGTGTTTTATACTGACAATATTATTGAGAAGTATTACAGGAAAAAAATCCCTATTTATGTTACATTTGTAGACATTCAGGGAGCTTTTGGTAGGGTGACTAGGCGTTTACTATGGCAAAAACTTAAAGATATGAAGATGAATCAGACTATATTAAGGATAATAATACAATTATATTCAGAAAACAGGAGACATATATGGTATGATCCAGCTGGTAATCTAACAAAGGCTTTCTCTACAAATCAAGGTATTAAACAAGGCTACATCCTAGATCCAACACTATTCAATTTATTTATTCATAGGTTTTCATAGGTTTGTAGAGATTTTGAAGACCATAGTCCATATACTCTCCATTGCCTTATGTATATCCAGAAATTTTATTATTGATCAAATATTGATCAATTTGCATCTTAAAAGATTCCATCATTCTACTGACTAGTATTTCAATTGGAAGCTTATTCCAAATATTTGCCACTCTCACAGCTAACCAATGCATCCTCCTAAGCGTATTGTACCTTTCTGATTTAATCTGTAATGGATGAGCTCTAGTATTATAAGGTTGATCCCTCAATACAAGATTGAGTTGTTCCCAGAGTGTGGGGTCATTCAGTGCCGTATATATCAAACATAGATCACCTCGCAGTCTGCGATACTCCAAAGTATAAAGGCCTAATATTAACAACCTCTGTTGATACTCCTGACTCTGGATCCCAGCTATCCTCTGTGTTGCTCTCCTTTGCACCCTCTTCAAAGATCTTATAACACCTCTGCCCCCAGGTGCCCAAAACTGGGTGCAGGATTCTATATGAGGATGCACCAATGATGTGTAAAGTGGTAAAAGGACTTCTTTTTTATTACTCTTAATGTGTTTCTTTATGCAATATTGTATACTACTAGCCTTTTTTATTATCTGATTATAATGTGGCCTAAAATTTAGATTATTGCATATCTTTACCCCCAAATCTCTTTCTTCAGTGACAACCTTTAATAGCTCATTGCACAACCTATACTGGAACAATTTGTTATTTTTACCTATATGCACCACAGTGCATTTTGCCACATTAAAAGTTGACCCTTGTCTCAGTGCCCAATCTTCCAAATTTCTAAAAGTTGCCTGTAATGCATCAGCATCTTCTTTATCATTTATTACCTTGCCTAATCTGATATCGTTGGCAAATTTTGAAAGCCATACATCAGGTGCTGAGCTCATAAACCCAATATATATGCTGCACAGGCATGAAACCAACACGGAGCCCTGTGGAACCCTGCTGGTCACATCTGTCCATCCAGAATACTCCCCTTTTATGCAAACCCTCTGCTGTCTACCCATAAGCCATGACCTAATCCAGTGGACAATATCAGAATGTATCCCCAACATGCTAAGTGCATCAATCAATTTGTCATGTGGCACTTTATCAAAAGCCTTTGCCAAGTCCAGGAAAATCACATCCACTGAACTCCCCTCGTCCAAGGCCTTATTTACTCTACCATAAAATTCAAGGAGATTCGTCTGACATGATCTGCCCTTCACAAAACCATGCTGTGTACTATCAGTATTCTCAGTCTGATGTTGGAAATCTATAATATAATCTTTTATAATTCCCTCCGGTACCTTACCCAAAATTGAAGTCAGGCTAATTGGTCAGTAATTTTCCACATCCTGCATGGATCCCTTTTTATGTATGGGGACAACCACCTCCTGTTTCCATGCTACTGCTACGTTCCCCCTCTTTTATAGATTGTTGAAAAAGGCAAGTTATAGGACCTGCCGATTCTTCAGCCAATTCCTTTATTACCCTTGGATGCAGTTCATCAGGACCCTGAGCTTTATTTTGATTCAGCAACTTAAATTTTTTTTCCACATCACATACCCTTAAGGTAACAATTGGCTTACAAGATGCCATACTGCATTGAGGTGTGGTGATTGTGGGGTGATTAAATACTGAAGCAAAGTAATTATTATAATGTTCTGCCATTTGCTGGTTGTCCGATATAGTGTTTCCATCCTGATTTCTTAGGGAACCAATAATTTTTATATTACCTTTTTTGTTATTTATATAAGCATAAAATGATTTATAATTATCCTTTACTTTTGTAGCTAATTTAAATTCATAGTTCCTTTTTGCTTGCTCAATATGTTTTTTTGTAACCCTTAAACATTCTTTATATTTCACCCAACTTCCCTCATCACCACTTAATTTTGCTGTTCTATACATTCTATTTTTTTTCTTGATCTCCTTCTTAATTTTTGATGTCATCCATACAGGGAGGGTTTTTTTGTTTAATATCTCATATTTTTTAGAAAATGGGACGTGGGTCTTGACTAGGCTATGCAATTTAGTTTGTAATTTGTCCCACATGACAGAAAGTGAAGCATCCTCAAATTCTTTCTTCCAGTTCCAGTTAACCAAATCACTTCTCATACCATCAAAATTTGCCCTATCGTATCTAAAAATGGAAGTTTTACTGGAAGTAACACTTGTCTGTAGCATATAGTTAAACCTAACTATTAAATGGACACTAGAACCTAATGGTGGCAAAACTGAACAATCTTGTATCTTTTCACCTAGATTACTCAAAACCAAGTCCAGAATGTGATTTCCCATGGTGTTATTTGTGACATACTGTTCTAAAGCAGCTAGGTCAAATATTTCTAAATAAGGCTCTTCTGTATCTGTATTAACGTGCAGTGTAGTCCAGTTTATGCCTGGTAGGTTAAAATCACCTAATATTATAACATCATTTAAATTGGACAACTGGTTGACAAAATCTGACAGCATAATATCCTCCAGTGTGATAAGCGAAGGAGATCTATAAACTACCCCAATATTTACCCTAGTATTTTGTCCTAAAGAAATTTTCACCCATAACACTTCACAGTTTTCCCATTTTGAAGTATCCAGGCCCTCAAATACAATATCTTCAGATATATAAGGCCACCCCCCACCTCTTGTTGATTTCCTATCCTTATTATATAAGGTGTAGCCTTGAATGTTTTTATCCCAAGGATCCTCTGGTTTCCACCATGTTTCAGTAATAGCACAAATGTGGATGCTATAGGTATGCAAGATGACTTGAAGCTCCTCCATCTTATTATTTAAACTTTTTGCATTAAGTGAAATAAAATGTATTCTGGGTTTTATTTGGCTATTTTTGGGTAGTGTGTTATGTGTAGTTACCTACTCACCCCCCCATTGTTTAGTTTAAATGTATATCAATTATCTGTATCAATTTATAGGAAAAAATACGTTTTCCCTGTTTATTTAGGTGCAACCCATCCTAAGAAAATAAATGATGTCCCTGGAAATCCTGCCAATGATCTATATAGTTATAATCTTCTCTCTGGCACCAATGCTTCATCCAACCATTTAGCCTAAATACTTCCCTTGTTAAAGCTAAATTTGCCCTAAGTAATGGCAAATTTCCTGAGATTATTAGGTCACACCCCTGGGACTTTAGAGACATGCCCACCTCCTCAAAATCTCTTTGGATCTCTATGATATTTCCTTTACCTACATCATTGACACCTACATGGAGGAGTATAACAGGTTTGTTAGTATTTTTGGTGAGACCAGGAAGTAATCTTTTTATATCCCCAATTTCTGATCCAGAAGTGTACTAACTGTTGTATACTCCTTCCTATGTTTGCAGAGCACAGAATCTGTATATTTGATCATTGAGTCCCCTACAATAAGCACATCTTTTAATCCCACATTATTTAATCCAGTACTTTTATATGTATCCGCTGAGGTTTTATCTTCCACACTGTAGTAATTTCTCCCTGCTGAATCATAGTTTGCTGGTGTAACAGGGACCTCATCACTCACAGGGGAATTTACTGGTTGGAGGGCACTATATCTATTTGGTGTTAAAATATTTGATGTACCCCTTTATTTCTCCTACCCTTTTTACTTTCATTTGCTTTCCCTTGAACCAGGCACCACCCCTCAGTATTAATTCTGCCACTTTCCTCATTTTGTACTGGTTTTGATGGTTCACATGTATATAAATGAATTTCCTGAGAAATGCTGTTTGCCATAGTATCAATATACTGCTTAAGTGAGGATATGTCAGTTTGTACTTGTATTCTTTGCTTTAATTGGGTAATCTCAGCTTGCAGAGTTATCAACATACAACATTTTGGAAATTTAAACCCTGACTGCTCTTTACCCACAGCATACATATCACAATCCACAGGCAGCTTCATACTTAAATACCTATTTGGATGTTTACAGGATGTTGTATCCAGCTTCTCCAGCTGACACAGCCAACACGTGCTGACACACGTGTCTCTGCTTGCATCTCTGTGCAGGACGACATGCACCCTGCTCACTGTAGGGATGAGTTAAATAACAGCTGTGACCCGGAAGTGCCTGTTTGAGGTCACAGGAGCACTCGCAACAAAAGTTGCATTTTAAAATAAAATAATTAGCTTCTGTACTGCAGCCCTAATAATATATGGCCTGGATGTCCACAAAGCACAGCAAAAGCCTAGAAAACACTGTTATTAGCATTTAGTAGTTAGCCCCTCTCGCAATGGGACTATCTACTGCCTTTCTACTTCCTGTAAGGGACTAGGGCTCCAAATAAACAGTTAGTGTACTGCCACTCAAATTAAAAAGGATTTACATGCACTCCCCACACACTCCCAGTATAACACACTGCATAAAACAGTCACGGTATATTTTTAGACTGTTCACTCATGGCAGGGACAAGCTATATAGCAGCTGTGACCAGGAAGTGCCTGTTTGAGGTCATGGGAGCACTTGCAACAAAAGTTGCATTTTAAAATAAAATAATTAGCTTCTGTACTGCAGCCCTGATAATATATGGGCTAGGTGTCCACAAAGCACAGCAGAAGCCTAAAAAAAAGTTGTTATTAGCTTTTAGTAGTTAGCCCCCCTCACAATGGGACTAGCTACTTCCTTTCTACTTCCTGTAAGAGAGTAGGGCTCCAAATAAACAGTTAGTGTACTGCCACTCAAACTAAAAAGGATTTACATGCACTTCCCACACACTCCCAGTATAACACACTGCATAAAACAGTCAAGGTATATTTTCCAGAAAAACTTGTATCCATTTCCAGTCACGCACCTGCAGTGGCTGGTACTTTGGTACCAATTCTCATGTATGCTGATAATTTGGTTCTCATTTCTCTTTCCCTGTAGGAATGGGTAGACAATTAAAGCAACTTCAAACATATTGTAAAGATAATGAGTTAAATATAAGTATGGACAAAACCCAGATAATGATAATAGGAAAGAAATCAACAAAGTTTAAATGGTTTATTAATGATACTCAGCTTCAATTAGTATCAGGATATATATATATATATATATATATATATATATTGGATTACAGATAACTAGTAATTGTAAATTTGCAAAACAAAGGTTACATACATTAAATAAATTGACACAAACCAAAAATGGGTTATTGAGATTCAACTCAAGATTTGGAGGGTATAGTGTTGATGCAATCCTTAAAGCAGCAGAAATGAAATTGAATCCAATTGCTTTGTATGCCATTGAAGAGTGGCTTGATGATAATGTGGAAAAATTGGAGAAACCTTTTAACAACCTATATAAAAATATATTGGACATCCCTGGCTCTACTTTGGCAGCTGTAGTAAGGGCCGAACTGGGAAGAACCCAAATTAAGTATTCAGCATATTTAACAAAGATAAGGTACTGGATAAAATGTGCCAATCTTGAACCAAATAGACTGGCCTTTGTGTTTGAAGGAGAAAGCAAGTTGGGTAGGTTAGGGATTATGTTCACCATGGTTAAACCAAATAATTTATATTCTCAATCAAATAGGTTTAAATCATGTATGGATTGACCAACAGAAAGGAATAAAAATGTCAAATAAATATAATCAGTTGATTAAAAACAAATTGCTTAGTGTTTCAGCTAACGAAGACACAGAGAAAATCAGGTTATTAAAATCCATCAATGGTATGCACAAAATAGAATAAACCATATTAAGGAACCATATTTAATCTTTTTAACAGATAAAAAATTAAGATTTTTATTTACAACATTCAGACTGGAATTATATCCTTCTAAATATAGACAATATCTATATGCAAAGGACAAATGAGAATTTCAGGATTTAAATTGTGATTGTGGTATTAATTGCTTGGAAACATTAGAACATCTTATGCTGCACTGCCCAAAGTATGCAGAGCTATGTAACTAAATAGTGTCCCCATATTGCCAGACAGATCAGTTACTGGAAAATGAGGTATTGAGAATTTTAATGAATCCACCTTTGGAGTTCGCTGCTACAGATATGGCAATGTACATTAACTGGATTTATAAAAAAATGAAAAAATCCTAACTGAAGGGTTAGGGAGGGATTTTATTGTGATTACTAAGTGAGAAGTGCAATAACTGTGTATCTGTTTTCTGTCTTTTTGGTTTTTCCCCTTTATATTATATATTTTATTATGTTTGGTTATGTCTATGTAAGTAAATATGTGTAAATCTATATAGTATGTGAGAATATAATGTGAATTTTGTGGGTTTTATAGTGTAAATTTGTAATGACTTGAAAGTCAAACAAATAAAATATTAACTAACTAACGAGTGGTGCTGTCTATTTCAGTTTTGAAAATAATTGCAGATGACCTTTAAACCCAAAACATATAGATTTTATAAAGGGAGCAAACAAAAAAAGAATCAATGTCCAAAAATGGATTTAGGAACACTTTGGAAAATTGTCAATTAGGTGTTCATGAGAAGGGTGATAAGAACACCAGCCCTCAAATTTGGTATAAAATATTGAAAAAGAATGTTTCAAAATAAAAAAAAAGTCAGGTCTCATAGACAAAATGCCTCCACCCATGAAAAACATATTTTTATAGCACATAATTTTTCAGCAAAAATAAATCGGAATGATGGAATACTTAGTACCTCTCCCCACCAACTCACAAATGGAAAGTTTGACAGGAGTGCTTCTTTGCATATGTTTCAGTACGGATCCAGACCCATGCCTAACGAGTATACTGATTCCTTAGTGTTAACACTCTATGCAAGAACTGTTAATGTATTTTGTTTACTTTCAACATTGCCAAAATTAGGTTACCACCAACCCTGTGTTCCATGATTGCTCAAACCCCCCCAAGGAATAGCACTCCACAGATTCACCAAGGTTCCACAGACATCCAACTCTATTTTTTTATTTCCTTACTTTGTATGCTTCAAGTTTCAACTCTGATAGATGCATTACTATAGTGTTTCAATTAATTTCCTTACTTTTTGAAAAAAAAAGACATCAAAAAGCAGTTCTAGTGTGACTCAATGAACCAAACCTGAAGCTCAATTCATGAGTTGACCTGCCAGTCACTCATGAAGCATCAGCATAATGATGTGCATTGCACCAGATCTTAAGCTTTCTTTGCAAGTGGCCCGGTCATTCAAGAAGCAGCTGCAGAGTGACCCAGACCTGTAGCTTACTTCAGCTGCATATAGATGCTTATAAAATGGGTAGAGACAGTACTGAATTTTGACTGGCTGAGATGATTTTCAAGCTGTGCTTTTTTTATTTCTTATATGCATAGAAATTAACAAGTGCCAGTACCTGTGCCAGCTGTACAGTACAGAGCCATGCACAGCTGATGCCAGTCATTTATATAGAAACATAGAAGTTGCCTTCAGAAAAGGACATCTTGGCTCACCTAGTCTGCCCTAAAGTCCCGACCTACTGTACTACCATAGACCCTATTTGACCTCTGGCATTATCTCCCCAGCTCTGTTACCAAGGTCCCCCAGTGTTTATTGCATGCATGTCTGAATCATGATACCATTTCAGTACCCACCACCTCTGCTAGGAGGTTGTTTCAGATGCCCACCACCCTTTCAGTGAAGAAGTATTTCCTCATATCCACTCTAAATCTTCCCTTCCAGTTTCATATCATGTCTCCTTGTCCTTGAGCATCTTTTTCTGTGCAAAATGCCCCCCTTCTGTACTTTATTAATACCTTTGAGGTATTTGAATATTTCTATCATGTCTCCCCTTTGCCTCCTTTCCTCTAGGGAGTACATATTTAAATCCTTGAGTTTTTCCTCATAGAGCTTCTGATCTAGCCCATGCATCATTTGGTCACCTTTTCTCTGTACCGCCTCCACCTGATCTATATTCTTTCATAGATGGGACCTCCAGTTCTGGACACAGTACTCCAGATGGGGGCCTCTCCATTGATCTGTACTGGGGTAACACTACCTCCCTCTTTCTGCTGATGATACCCCTCCCTATGTACACCGGCATTCTACTAACCTTTCCCACTGCCTCATCATACTGTTTTGCTACCTTCAGGTCATCAGATATGATGACCTTCAGGTCCCTTCCTGTTTTGTGGTTGTTACCACCTCCCCCAAATGACACGTTCCCTTAGATTTCTGTCTCCCATGTGCATAATTTTGCACTTTGTGGTGTTGAAGCTAGTTGCCAAACCCTTGACCAGTCTTCCAGCTTTTTCAGATCTTCCCTGATCCCCCCCAGTGTGTCCACTCTGTTGTAGATATTTGTGTCATCCATGAACAGGTATACTTCTCCTACCAGCCCCTTTGCGATGTTGTTAATAAAGACATTGAAGAGGACCAGTCCCAGTTAGTGTTGTACAAAACTGAAATATTTCACCTGGTGAAATATTTCATGTAATTCCTCAATTACATGAAATATTTCACCTAGGCAAAACAAAATTTTGCCGGGTTTCATGATTTCGCTTAATGGCGAAATTTCACTTGAAATGCCTTGGTTTGCCAATTTCGTCCATTGATGCTTAAAATTTCACCTTGTGGCGCAATTTCGTTGGTATGACTTTTGATTTTGCAGGTGAAATTTTGCTCCAAAAGCTAAATTTGCAATGCAACAGCCCAATCGCTACTAAAGTGGGCCCACACCAAGACAAGGTCTAACCCAAGATTGCTCCACTTAACCCCACCAGGGCCCACTATCATGTCTCTGATCTGTTGTTATTCTGCTTAGCTATCACTGTGTCTAAGCCTACACCACTGCTTTGCAAAGAATGTATGTAACCAATAAAATTAATACTCTGTATAGGTACGCACCAATGTATTGTAATGCCTGCACTACTCCACTGCAAAGAATGTTTGTAACTGCTTAGCACTGCAAAGGACTTATCTAACTGCTTAGTTAACACTCTGTATAGGTACATATCAAAGTATTGTATTGTTTAATGATGTTTGTACATCTACCATCCAACCAGTTGTGTAATGTTGTCTTTGCTGTACTATTGTCATGTCTATATTTGTCATCCGACGAGGAGCCTTTGGAAATGAGTCTATGACTCAAAGGACTGTAATTCCGATATTCTAATAAATAAATAAATGTCACATGCAGCTTGTTTACACCTCTTTCTGCTGCGTGTTGAGTTGGAGAGCAGTCTGTTGTGGTGCATCAGAGCCAATAAAGCCTTTTAAAACCTCATTAAAATTTGTTTTTGAGAGCTAATTGATCCAAAATATAAGTTTTTTTCCTAGTGCTGCTAGATAACATTTTCTAATTTTGTGGATTTTTGCATAATAGTTTCGTTAGGTTTTATTTTTGTCTGTGTCTTTGAAGGAGTTGAGTGGGGTAGGGTAGGAGTGTAAAGCAGTGCAGGCCATTTCTAGCCTTTTACAAACAGATTACTCACAAATTGTGAGTTATTTATTTACCGTTATTTCTTATTAATTTTGTTATATCTTGCCATTTCTTTTTTCTGAAAAGTTATACCATCCTGTTTGAAAGCGTTCCTGCCGCTGTTACTTTATGTTATATATATACCATTCTTCTGCTTTTAGTTGTAATTGTGAATTCTAAAGTTTTAAACACACAGAACTGATCCATTATTTTATTTGTATTTGTTTGTGGTTAGTTCTGTTTGCTGGAGTGTTAACTTGTGTCACTTACACTGTGAAAATCAACAGTTCTATATTTTTTTATATGTTTGCTTAAGTACCTTTACTTGATCACTTGAACTTGTCCATTTATAGTCACACTGCTTTGTTGAATTGCTCCCCTGTATTTTATTGCTGGAGCTTTCCTCTGCACATTGTGTGGTGTTCCTGTTTTAGTTGACTTACCTTACCCTTTCTCTCTTACAGCATTGTTTGTTTAACACCTGAAGTGTGCAGTATAAAAAACAATATATTAATATAGTCATTTCCAAGAGATTGCTTGCTGATCCCTCCCGTCCAGACCACTATCATATTGTGGTACTTGCCTTTGTTGAGGTTTTATGGTTGTAGCTGCCCTTATATAATAAAAAAAAAATTGTGGTATTAATGAAGTAATAGCACATTACAATACTTCATTTGTCCAGACAAAGGTGATTTGTATTTAAAGTCGGTCACTTGTGCCCTTTTTCCTTGTGTGTTACCTTAATTTCTGTTTGGGGAAAGATCCAGAAACAAATGATTTGATACCTTTTATTGGACCAACATAGATGTTACAGAAAAGAACAAAGTGCTCTAGCTTTCGAACCAACCAGGTCCTTCTTCAGAAGCTTTGTGGCAGTTATTTCAAATATCCCATACTATTAACACCAGATTATATTGAAAAAACAGAAATAATTCTCATTGGTTTAACATATACATTTAAAACATAACAGAAGATTATGTCAGAGAAGCTAATTAACACCAGTATGCCTTTAGCAAGAGGAGCCTCAGAAGGGCAAAGGTTATCAAGAATTCTCTACAGCTAGGTAGAGGCTGTAGAGGTGGTAATGACCTTGCCGCCTGGCTCTCAGTTAAGCGCCTGCTGTGATGCTTCTCTGACGCAGCTCTTATGGGCACAAATATCATCAATGAGGTATTTCATTTTCAATATAATCAGTGTTAATAGTATGGGACATGTTGAAATACCACTGCACTACCGGTAACAGGCCAGACCAGCAAACGCGCGATTAACATTCAGCTGTCTATCGCTGACGGTCCAATGAAAACATCCATCATTGTTCTGGATATCTCTTAAAAGGACCAATACGGCACCTACAACAGTTGTTTGGGGAAAGAAATAAGTTACCTTTTGTTTTTACTAGAATAGGCTACCTACCATATACAGTATTAGTTGTACTCTAAGTGCTGCTACCTGTCCTGATTGTGTTTGGACTTGTAAGGAAGCAAGCACTGTAGGTGTGATGTGTGAGGTGTTATTCACACAGTTAGTAATACATCCTTTCTTCAAATATTCCCAGAGAAAGGCAAAGCTTGAAGCAGCAGCCAGCAAAAATGCCCGATAAGAGACAACCCAGTATGGGGGGAAACATGGCAGGGGGGATAAGGGAGCTAAGGAGTCTGCTGAAAAGAGTACAACTTCAGTTCCAGTTCCCCATAGCAGTGAAGGCACACTTATGTCTGCATCAGTGTCTTCTGCTGTGGGCTCTGGTGATACGGCAGGAACCAGCAAAGGAGTTGTTGGCAGTACTGGGTCTGGCATACCTGTGTCTTACTTTTTTAAGGCTCAAACTGTTTCATCCATGCTAGTGGGGTATGATGACAGTGAGAAGAATGGAGGCACTGACACCAGCACAGGAACAGTGGTCCGGGAGGAGGAGGGTGATAAGTCTGTTGGTGTGACTATCCATGTTCCTGCAGGAGCTGGTGATGATAGTGTTCAACCAGAGTCTGATAATCCTGGAGACAGGGATAGTCAGCCCCCTGAGATGGTTGTAGAATAAGAAAAAGGTGCTGTGCTGCAAGAAGAGAGTGATAGGGAGGAGTAGGAGGAGGAGGAAGACAAGGACATCGTCGCTATTGGTGGTGATGAGGACGAGTTGGATGATCCCAAATGGGAGCCCGAGCTAAAAAAGGTCAAGGATGATGTAGGCCATTCACATGCACAGCCCATGGGTCAGTCTGTCACCAAGCTTATAAGCAAACCTCCAAGCAGTCAAGTAACCCCCCCACCAAAAGTAGTCTTATGGAAGTGATGAGAGCAGCCCAAAAAACATACACATCCACACCTGTTTCTGAATTATCCCAGTCCCAAAAGCATCTGAAGCCCAGTGGTCAAAAGTCCCTAGTTTGGGACTTTTATGTGCTTGGTCCTGCTGATGACACCACAACAATATACCAGCTTCGTCAAGTACGTGTTAGACAGGGGAAAAAGGGAAGCCACATAGGCACCGGTGGCCAACACACCCACCTAAAAAACAAGCACCCTCTGAGATGGCAGCAACACCAGAAGGATGCCAGAGCTGTTGGTGGCATCTCCCTTAGCAAGTTAAATGTATTAGAGCAAGAACAGAAGGAGAGAGGGCAGAGTGAGGTGGTGGTGGATGAGGAGGGTGTGCAATCCTTTGATCTCTTGAGTAGTGGGCATAGCAGTGGAGGTGCCAGTCCCAGTCCCAGTCCCTTGAGTTTGAAAAGTACTCCACCACACCCACAATCAACCAAAATAACTGGTTTCATGCAGTCTACTCAGCCCCAAATGTCAAGTGTTACTCCTAGAAGAACATCATTGCTGCCACAAGTACAGCATTCTGGTCTAACAGCCTCAAAGATGCAGCCCACTCTGAAGACCATCCTTGAGCAGCACACAAAGTACCCCCCCAATCATGCTGCTGAACAAGAGTTAAGTGCTGCCTTTGCTGAAATGCTGGCCATCGATCTGTTGCCATTGTTGTTCATGGAGAATGCTGGTTTCTGGATGTTGATGGCCCGTGCCTGTACCAAATGGCAGGTTCCATCACAAACCTATTTTTCTAAGCGTGCCATGTCAGAGCTGAACTGTAGAGAGTTTGATTCCATTAGACATGTATTAAAGCATAGTGCATCAGAATATATCCATCTTAGTATGGATATGTGAACCAGTGGACAAACAGCAGCAAGCTCATATCTATGCATAACAGCTCACCGGGCACAGTTGCCTGGGGTGGTACTTGATTTGGGGCCAGGCAAAACCTTCAGAAATCAAAATTGTGGTGGTAGCAACACACCTTGTATTTGGCAGCATGCGACCCTGAGTATGATAAGTGTCACTGGTTCTCACACAGCTGAGAAAATGCTTAATGTTTTGCTGTCAGAGATTGATGGGTGGCTTTCACATACAGTCACTTGTAACAGGATTTATTCAACTGATAATGGCTCCAATGTAGTGAAGTGCATTAGCGATGATGTTTTTTTCAGGGTGCCCTGCCTTGCACACTGCCTTAACAGTGTTTTAAATAATTGATTAGCAGTTTTTTTCTTGGGACAATACTAACTGTACAGAAAGCATTTATATAAGTTTTATAGAAGTGTTATGTTTGTTAAACACAGTGAGGCAAGTGCTATGCATTTTCACAATGTTTTAGAACTTTTATGAGCAAAACGCTAATCAATTTTTAGAGTTAAGTAAAACCCTGCTTAATCTTGTTGTACAGCAGTTTCTCAACCATGTGGACATTAAGGAAACTGTTACTTTTGCACATCATATCTGTGTCCACTTCACACATTCTGTAAAGACCCATGACCATCTACGTGAGCTGTAGTGCAATAACCACCTGCCTCAACACCAGATGAAGCTTGATGTTGTGACAAGGTGGAACTCCACACTGTACATGCTTGAGCAGCTGTATGAACAGTTTAAGGCTGCGTCAGAATACCTGCTGGTGCTCACCTCCTGCGACAGTGCTGGAGAGTCCATCGCTTTAACAACAGAACAGTGGTACCAAATGGATGGGCTAATATGCATTCTCCATCCATTTGAGCATGCTACACAGGCAGTGAGTGGGGACACTGCTTGTATAAGTCAATCTATAACACTCATATGTGTGCTGAGCCAGACACCTGTTAATGTGCGACACCAGATGGAAGCAAGTGGGGATCATGGCAGTTGTGATGTAATGGATTACATTCTCCATGTGCTGGACACAAATACCCATGTATCTGGCATTTTACAGTCTGCTGACTTTGCAATCATAACCATACTGGATCCATGCTATGAATGTGGCCTGCCTTCTGTAACTGAAGGAGGTCGTCAGTGAGTACAAAAGTTGATAAAGAACCTCATTAAAGTGGTATATGCTGCACACATGAAAAAGGCATGCACTGCAGTGAAAATGGGTGTTGCTGCCACTACTAGCAGCTCACAGGCAACCCAATCAGAGAAAATGGGCAAGGCACAGCAAAAAACAGCAAGCAATCCCATTTGGAATGTTCTCTTTCAGGTGGGAGTGAAAGATATGGAGGAAAAGGAGGAGGAGACAAATGAGGCAGCTGGACTCAGGGCAGCAGAATGAATGGTGGAGGCCTACATGGGGGAACCAAAGCACCTTGCCATTACTGACAAGCCACTGCTGAACTGGAGCAGCAAAATGACTAACTGGCCACCACTAACATCGGTTACTGTGAAATACCTCGCTGCCCACCATCCAGTGTCAGTATGGAATGAGTGTTTAGTGTGGCTGGGGCCATTGTGAGTGATTGTAGGACCAATTTGTCACCCAAGAATGTATCCATACTAACATTCATCAAAATGAACGAAAGGCGCATTCCACACAACGCAGTGATGTCAGTGGTGTTGCCAGAGGAACTGTCTCGATGATGAGGACGATGACAATCCCTTGACTAAAGCATCCACCAGCAGCGAGGTGGATGAAGCAGCAATGGTAAGAGAATTCCCACCTGGTGACAACTCCAGTCTTGAAGACTGTGAGGGGTGCTTCTTGGATGATGTGGAAGTGGGAAAAGGCTTGGTTTACTCAAAGGCCACCCCCCCCCAACAACGTTCAGCTCAGTATAGTGTCTTAACTTATTTTTAGCTATGTACCATTGTATTGGTTATGGTTATGTGTTTTCTGTGCAGTGTGAATCACTTTAATTTGATCACCCTTTTCTGTAAAACATAGTTTGGTCCCCAGTCCCCCAGCCTATACAAAGCAGCTGCAATACATAATCATAAACCATAAAGATTTTGCATGATTACAATTATAATGTTTTGCAGCAAAAAATATCAAGATACACATGTTATTTTTCATTTTGACTATTAACCCCATCTTACAGCAAGATATGTTGTCTTGATGTCCCTAAAAGTGCCCATGATGGCACATGCCACACTGCCCCCTTCCTCCTTCTTCCCACCACCTGACACATTCATGCGCTCCATGCGACCCCAAAATATTTTCTACCACTTACTATTCATGACATGTTGAAGAACCCTGGCTCCTAGGACAAGCTGCATATGAATGTAACACGCCCATTCAACCGTTAACACAACAAGTTGAACACATTTTGAGAACTGGTGAATGGCAGTCATCTTTAATAATGCTAGTCAATAATTACAAAAGTAATCATTAAAGGCTTAACAACTTACATCATCCAATCCAAATACCCCAAAAAGGTTACTTATGCTATACTACCAGGTTAAAGTTCTTGTACCAAAACTGTGATGGTTCCTGGGGGGAAGGGGATCGGGGAGGACAGGGGGAGGTGTATGCTGCCTTCAGTTTAAATTCAAAATGTTCATGATTACTGCAGCTCTGCCACCTCAAAGGATTAGACAATACATTAGCCCCTCCACCTAATTATTTACAAAACACCATCTCAACCATCCATTTCAACATATGTTTCCTCCCTTGATGTGGGTGGTGTTTACTCATTAATGGCATGGACACCAGTGACCAACATCGCAGTTCAAGCAACACCCACTGTCTTGCAAGCAATACAGCTCCTGCAGTGCCTGGATGGATGTAGTCATCACGCAGAGATAGGATGAAACCTCAGTAAAGGAAAATGACCTAAGCAAGATCAAAGATAAGGAAAAATTATGAATACTCATCATTCTGCATTCTGTATACCTGGTTTTAGCAAGCAAATTAGAACAAGCATAGAAAAAAATGTATACTTACCATACCCTGTGATGTCATTAAACTGCAGAAATTGCCCCCAGAAGGAACATGCTGGGTGGTGCACATGATTCCTGAACATGATGAAGCACAGTAGCAGGCATTCCCCTTCCCCTAACAGTACTGCATACCTGGAAATTAGATAAAAAGAAGAGAACATTTTGAGTGTTATAAAAAGTTCAAACCCCCCACCAACATCCTCCCAGTCCCCCCACAAAAGACCATAAAAATGAAGAAATACTTATCTCAGGGATTGTGAAACTGGATTGGAACTATTGCACAATTAAATAAAGCCCCCAGATGTTGTTTAACAGTGGCTGCAGGACCGAGAGTTTACCTTCACCAGAATTCCTGATGTTGACAAAAGCAAAAAAGAACACAATTACTATCAAGCTCAGAGTGACATCCAGATGGCAATAACAGACATACTTCCACATTAGTAATGAAAAATTAAATACTTACTGTCTGCATTGGGAAACGTGGTGCATTCCAACATCCCTAGATCCTAATCCCAATTCCTGGCCTGGCATGATGATGTTATCCACAGTAAACTGAAAAATAATATAAAAGCAGTACAAACATATTAGAACTCAAGATGCCATAATACCAACTCACCAACACCCTTATCTTGCACAGGAAAAACAATAAAGAAAGATACTTGCATGTGCAGCAGCAGTAGTATGGACTCTGTGAAAATGATCCACCATCAACCATCCAAAACAATATTTCATGTGGCAACATGGCAATTAATAGTCAGAGACAACAGCAGGCAGCATGCCACAGTACCACAACATGTCATTCACTCCCTACCGCCAGGTAAGTTACAACCACAGAGTCCGTCAACACAGCCAATCAGGAAGGACAGCAGCATAAGGAAATGATAATTCTACATTTCTATCTCAATCAACTGAAAAAGCAGCAGCAAGAGGAAACAACTGCAAGTAGCAGCAGCATTTTGCAGGAGGAATTCATTTCCTCTGCATGTCACCCATTTTAAGGTCCCTGAGGTGGTGGCACAGCATGTAACATCAGGACTGGCACCAGATTTCAGTCTCAGTTTGATGTAACATTTTTTGGGAAACATTTCTGCACATGTACTGCCTGTGCTGCACTCACAGAAACAAGATGTGGCCTAAAACTAATTGCAAACAGTGGACCAAAGATCATCGTTTGGTCCTGGTGGGGGTTTGGGCACCATAAAACATCATGGCTGAGAAAAGATTTCTGTCAGACTCTAATGTACCATTTTTTAGGAAACATTTCTGGACATGAACTGCCTGTGCTGCACTCACAGAAACAATATGTGTCCTAAAACCAGTTTGTAAGCAGAGGCCAAAACAGCATTTTAATGTCTGGGAGCTGGGGGCACCATAAAACATCAGGATTGGCACCAGATTTTCAGTCTTAATTTGATGTAAATTTTTTTGGGAAACATTTATGGACATGTACTGCCTGTGCTGCACTCGCAGAAATAAGATGTGGCCTAAAATCAATTGCAAACAGTGGACCAAAGACCATCATTTGGTCCGGATTGGGGTTTGGGTGCCATAAATCATCATGGCTGAGACCAGATTTCTGTTTGAATTTACTTTATCGTTTTTCCTGTTGCATTTCTGGACATGTATGGCTTGTTCGGCATACCATGGAGGCAAGAGGTTGTGTTAAACACTGGCCCATGTGCACATTTTGGATTGGGTGGTGGTGTGGCACTATAGAAAACATCACGAGTGGAGGGAAGGGACACCAGGTAAACATTTGTGACAACTAAGCCCAGGGGACTGTTGTTAAGCACAAAAAACATATTTATGTTTAACTTCACAATAAAAGTGTTGCTTATTTAGGTTTCTATGTTGTGTACATAATCAAACTGATGCTGCAGCTGCACACAGCAAAAACAACTGCCACAACATCACATAGCTTTGGAAAAAAATTTTGTTTATACGAACAATTTACAATAATTGACAATTGTGGCTAGGGGAAGGATTAACATAAAACAAGAAGAAAGGTACCGTGTTTATAGGTAAGTGCAGACTAAGTGACTGACAGTAACATACACGACAGGGGGATATGCAGGGTAATAGGTGCAAGGGTATTCATATCTGAGAGGGGAAAGAAAAGGAGCATAAACAATTTATAACACACAAAATGCCAGACAAAAAAAAGAAACAAGAGGATATAGAAGGAGGAAAAGGACAAAATATATATTTTTTTGGTACTTTAAAAAAATTTTTTTGGGGGGTACAGATGAGGGAAGAGTGATAGTAGTAAAGCAAGGACAGGAAAAAGAAAAGAAAATTCAGCTGCTGTGCTCGCTACCTGCCTCACTTGCAAACACATTACGGACCACGTTGTTACACGGTGCCGGCACCAGGCCCCGATTCCACCCTGTCACCACCATTGCCACGATTAAGCTCCGTCAGGAGGTCCAAAACTTTATGTTGGTCTTTCATCAGTTTTCTTATGTCGCCCCTGCCCTCCTGGTGGAACTCATCAAAATCTTGGCATAGAGTTGATACCTCTCACCATACTGCCGCGAGGTCTTCTGGGCTCACAGGATGACTGGCTGGGGCTGATGCAGGCTCTCCATGTTCACCTCCAGCATGAACCTGATGCCACCACTGGCTGTGGGGTGAGGTGGATGGGGGTGCTGCTGCTGCCTGCTGCTCCTGATTTTGCTGGCGCCGGTGGAGACATCTGGGCTGTTGTTGAGCCCTGGCCCCTTCCTCCTGCTGGCCCCCTTGCCCTTGGGCCACATTGCCTCCTGCTGATGCCAACTCATTTTGCTTTTGGAGCCACTCTGCAGTGTGTTGGTGCTGCAGATGGCTCCTTTGGCCACCAGTTCCAAAATCACCCCCTTGCTTGCCCCTTCACACAGATCTGCCACACAACTTGCAGTTTACAACACTACTGTCAGTGTTGTTTATGGTGAAAAAACACCACACAGCAGGCCCTTTATGCTGGAGGGAGGTGGGGGGGCCCATGCTCTTTCTGGGGGGCATTACTCTGTGACTGCTGTTGTGGGGTGGGGGCTACATGCTCCAGCTGCTGTTGGTCATGGGGGAGCTACAGGAGGATTCTGCTGCTGGGTGGTGGATGTGGAGAGGGCCACATCATCCTCACGCTGCTGCACCAGGGGGGCAACAGGCTCATGCTGCTGCTGCTGATGGTCCTGGGTGGTTACAGGAGGATTCTGCTGCTGGGTGGTGGATGTGGCAGGGGCAACATCATCCTCATGCTGCTGACAAGGGGTGGCAATGGGCTCATGCTGCTGCTGCTGCTTGTCCTGGGTGGTTACAGGAGGATTCTGCTGCTGGGTGGTGGATGTGGAAGGGGCAACATCATCCTCATGCTGCTGACAAGGGGTGGCAATGGGCTCATGCTGCTGCTGCTGCTTGTCCTGGGTGGTTACAGGAGGATTCTGCTGCTGGGTGGTGGATGTAGAATGGGCCACATCATCCTCATGCTGCTGCACCAGGGGGAGCAACAGGCTCATGCTGCTGCTGCTGCTGCTGGTCCTGGGTGGTTACAGGAGGATTCTGCTGCTGGGTGGTGGATGTGGAAGGGGCAACATCATCCTCATGCTGCTGACAAGGGGTGGCAATGGGCTCATTCTGCTGCTGCTTCCAGGGAGTGGTGGCTACAAACTCTTGCTGGGAGGGGTCCTCAGCTAGCCTAAATAACTGCCTGTCGAGACGGACAGTGGGTGCCTTCCCTTCAGTCCCCTTGCCCTTACCTTTCCCTTCCATCATTTTACAAAAAAAAAAAGGGGGAGAGAGGGAGTTTCACTCACACACACACACACACATACACATACACACGCACACACACACATATACACACACTCAATCTACACAGACACCTAACAGAAATTATCAACAAACACAAACACAATCAAAATGTATTATTTATGAACAAAAAACTGTATAAATACATGCACACAATGGAACACACAGACCCAGTAAACTGTCTAAAAGGCTCTGTTGCTGGCTGCCTCCTTCCTCCAAGTCTCCAGCTACACAGAAGTGGAATGAATCACTCACTCACTTCCTGCTGTATACAGTCGTCCATTTGATTTGCAGAGAGTAGGTAATGTGAAAAGCCCAATTTTGCTGGATTTCACTGAATAAAAATGCAAGGTGAAATCTAAGGCAAAATTTGCCACAACATTGTAATGACCTGAAATATTACACATGGCAAAATTTGTGATTTTGCTGGCGAAATTAAATTTCACAGCATCTCTAGTCCCAGTACTGATCCCTGTGGTACCCTGTTGGTCGCCGTGCCTCTTTCAAGTGAACCCCATTTACCATCACCCTCTGAGTCCATTTGTTTCCCATTTAGCAAGTGAAATCAGAAGCCACAAAAGGAAAACCAAACACTGAAAAAGTGTTGTTTTTGCATTTAATTTCCTGTTGCCATCCCTTGCAAGCAGCTCCCTCCCCCACCTGAGCCACAGGTATCACAGACTGTAGAAACTCCCTTCCAATCAACAAGCACAGTGAGACTGCCGGGAGTTTGTTAAAACTCTCTACCACAGATGGTAGTGTGCCACCAGCAAAACCTTAATGAAATCATGATCTTTCCAGCAGCTTAAGGCAGCAACTTGGTGACTCCACAGTGCAACACAGTGCACCTAGTGACAGCACCAAAGCAGCACCCTTAGGAAAAGTGGAGGGACTATTTGATATGAAATATTTTTTTATTTTTTATTATACCAGTTTTTCTAAAACTTCCACAGTTTCTCAACTATACTCATTTTATAAGCACAATAACCCACTCTGGGATGTGAGTTAGTGTGTGACAAAAATGCTTCTAGAGACCAAACCCTAGTTGTGCATTTATCACACACTAACCCATACACCATTGTGTGTTATTGCATACTTACTGCACCATACCTGTAACTTGCTTCATCTTCATGAATGGCACTACAGGCCAGTCACAAAGCAGTTTCATCGTGACATTCAGAGACTAAGACCAGTAGCTTTCTTCACAGCTGATCCTGTGAAACACCCACTAAGCAACTGCATAATGATATGCACCTAGCCAGAGCTATATCTTGCTTCACAAGTTGCCCTGAAGGCCACTCATGAAGCATCTGCATAATTATATTTATTGTTACAGAGCAGTAATTGCTTTGTACATGGTCCTGTGGGCATATGTGAAGCAGCCGTTCCATCGAGTAGGGGGCCGGATGTATAGCTTGCATCATGCTGGACTCTATGGGCTCTATGCAAAGCAACAAACCTATCAGGCACAGCCCTGGACCCATATCTTGCTTTGCACAGAACCCTGCATAGCTTACACAAACATCATTCCAATTGGTCAGGAATGAAACTAGTTAATTGTGTGTTCATGATAAGGGTATTAAGTACTGTTTTTCACGTATGTGGTGAACAATTATTAAACAATTAAAAAATCTGTAAGTCTTAGAAAAACCCTGATGAAAATTAAGTCACAAAAAAACTAAATACTTGAGCATGGGTTTTTCACAGGACTGTTATTTTTTTTGGGGGAGGGGGCACTTGTTCTAGCCCTGATACCTTTTTATGTTGCTTGCACGCATGTGCAAGAAACATAGTGCCATCATCGGAGATTTCGGAGGTGTGTCACCTCCTCCTCCAATTCAGGCAGTGTCCTGGCAGGCGCGGCCCCTGTAAGCCAATGCATTTTGGAGCTGTCTATGACACGCTCAAAATGCAGTAACCTCCCATTGAAGGGAGCTACACTTGAGTGAGCAGCGATAAAGCTGCTCATCGCAGCTCACCCCACCACAGGCGTGCGTGCCCCGCATGCACTGTATAACCGGCAGGGGTGCCCAATCCCGTCCGCTGAGCTGCGTCGTCTCCCAGTAGTTGGTGCCACGCTGGGAGCCCACCCCAGCATGGCAATCAGTCTTTGCGATGGGGTGCCCAATCCCCTGTCGGCTGAACCCCAAAGTCTTTGTGCCACGTTGGGAGACCCACAGCGTGGCAAAGCGATCCTGACGTCTTTTTTGTTTTACCTGTAAGACAAAAGCGGTCCATCGGTCGTCTCCTGACCCCTCCCACAACCCGCACCCACCCACTGTACACCCAGCCTCCCCACACCCTCACCCCATACTTACCTCCGGACTCCGGCCGATGATCTTCGGTGGACCGGGAACACGTCTGCACTCTTCAAAGCCGACCATGAACTGAGGAAATGCCGGTAAGCTGTATAATGGGCTAGATAGGGGGTTTCAACTTTATGCATATCTCAGCCATTTTTTGAATTTTGCAAATTTTCAACATGGGGTTTTGGGACCCCTTCTCATGAATGATGTCACTGTCATGGCGTTATTCGGGCCGAAGGGTGATTTAGCGCGAGTGACTGTGAAATCACCCTCCGGCCTGAATACTGCCATGACAGTGACATCATTCATGAGAAGGGGCCAAAACCCCATGCTGAAATTTGGTGCCAAAATCAAAAATGACTTTGTTCTGACGTGCGTTCGCGGTTCCTCGCCGAGCTCGTAAGTTCGCGAAATTTTAATATTTTCACTACAGATTTTCAACATTGCCATTTTACCACACCTTCTTATGAGTAGTACAGCTGTCATTTTTCACGTCTCACCCAAAATGTGTTTCCACCCATGTAGCGCAGAATGGCGCAGTCGGTGTGTGAAATCAATGTACAGCACAAATTAAGAAAATCACAGTGACACTGTTCATGAGCAGAGGTCTTAAAATGGCTATGTTGAAAATTTGGTGAAAAAATTCCTGAAAATGACTGTTTTACGAGCGTGCGTTGCGCAGTTCCTAAGCCTGCTCGTAGGTTTGCTAATTTTCAATATTTCCACTCCAGATTTTCAACATTGCCATTTTTCCACACCTTCTTATGAGTAGTACAGCTGTCATTTTTCATCTCACCCAAAATGTGTTTCCACCCATGTAGCGCACAATGGCTAGTCGTTATGAGAACTCAGTGTATGGGACACATTAAGAAAATCACAGTGTCACTGTTCATGAGCAGAGATCTTAAAATGGCAATGTTGAAAATTTGGTGAAAGAATTCCTAAAAATGACTGTTTTACGAGTGTGCATTGCACAGTTCCCACACGCTCGTAGGTTTGCGAATTTTCAATATTTCCCTCCAGATTTTCAACATTGCCATTTTACCACACCTCCTTATGAGCAGTACAGCTGTCATTTTTCACATCCTGCCCAAAACGTGTTTCTGCCCATGTAGCGCACAATGGCGCAGTCGGTGTACAAACTCAATGTATGGGACACAGTAACAAAATCACAGTGACACTGTTCATGACCAGAGGTCTTAAAATGGCTATGTTGAAAATTTGGTGAAAAAAATCCTAAAAATGATTGTTTTACGAGCGTGCGTTGCGCAGTTCCTACGCACGCTCATAAGTTCGCAAATTTTCAATATTTACACTCCAATGACTTCCAAATACCTAAACAGCACATAGAAGCAAGCAACATTTGGCATTGACAAATGCTTGTTTTATGTACCTAAGCCATAACTTCAGCACTTACTCTGTGTGTTTTTCTTTGTCATTTTTTTTTACATGCAAGAAAATTAGCATGTAGAGGGACATTGAGGAATCATGACAAGAAACAGAAGAATTTTAACATGTGAAACTGATGAATTAAATGTTTGACATTTAGAAACACTGACAAGGGACATTGACAAATCACAACATGGGTCTTTGATTCTAGGCACTAGTGTGGGGGGAGTGGGACACAGATTCTAGAGGGTGGGCAAAGGTATATATTTTCCTTGAGTATGTGGGACAGGTAGGGAAAGGGAGTGGGAGAGTAAGTTGACCACTGAGGTGGGGAAGCTTTTTGAAGTAAGTGATGAAGTAAGTAATAATACCCGACAGGGTGGGCATTATTGGGATATAACGGACCGCCCAGGGGCATAATGAGGCCCAACGCCGGAGGCGGAGGGCCTTATAGCCCCTGGAAGGTCCGTTACAGCCCAAAACATCCACCCTGGAGGGTATTATTACACTTAGATAATGGGTTTATATTATTATTATTTTTAAATAATAAAAGTGTATGGAAAAAGACTAAAACAATGGAAAAAAAGAGAAATGTTGAGTTCTGTAAAATAGTCCCTTTGGTGCCACTAGAGGGTGCTGCCATTTGTTATATTTTTTTTTTTAAATTAGTTTGGTGTGCAAGTTTTCAATAGTGTTAGGCAGTGAAGTTTTAGTTTTACATTTTTGGCGTCATTTGTTATGTAGTGGGTTGATGTGGTTAAGGCTGCGAGAGACTGATATACAGAGAAATTGGCCCCATACAGCAATGCACATATTTTTAAACAAAAATTAAGTACCTTGTTTGGTTGTGGAGAGCTGATCAGTGAAATTCTGTTCCTTCAGATAGTGTGGTACAGGAAAGTGAATGATTTTGGCTTCACATCTAAAACTCTCACTCTATGGAGCCGAGTAGTAGCGGTATGACCGGATACTTGGAGAGTGGAGGACTGGAGCGTGAGTTTCTTGTGAATATGCACAGATAGTGGCATTGGTGGTACTGGCAGCCACTACAGGGGGTAGTGGAAATGGGGTTCCGAGGGAGGTGTTGTGTTTTGCAAGCACCGGAGTCGGAAGTGACTTAGTAGCGAGCAAAGAGGAGAAAAACAAGATTTTAACTTTTTTTTAAAATAGTTGTTACTGTTTCTATTCCGTTAGTATGGACTATTATTTTGAGGAGTGACTGTGTGGGGGACAGCTCGGTGTGTCGCTAAACATAGAGTAAAAAAATGGCGGGTATCAGAGCGTGGGCAGAGGGATATAAGGGGTGCTGGGTACTGCCAGGCAGGGACTTGTTATTTTACGGTCGTTGTCAAGAAATAACAGCCCGGGTGGCAGGTTGTTTCAGCCAATCAGGATACGAGTTTTACTTCGCCCATTACCTAAATATAGAATAATACATGGGTGGGTGAGAGTAACCAGAATTTTACACACACATCCGTGCTACATAAACCTTGCGAGGGAAGCTTGAGGGATTTTTGAAAGCATCCCACACCAAGGGTGTGAGTGAAATTCTGTTTACACACATCCATCCATGTTTTATTTTATTTAATTACTGGTCCTCATTTTTATGGCTGTGGGCAGATCCTATAGCCATCTTGCTATCTGTAGCTGGAAAATGGAGTATCGTGGAACACATGTTTTGGACTTTTCAATGTATCCTTCCATGCCAACTAAAATAAAATACTCCCTTCTTTCTGTTAAGAATGTTGGAGACATAACTCCAAGCTGCTTATCAGATGCCACTAGGAAACTGAAACAGCTTTTTAAACATTTGTTAAATATTGGTTGCCTATTAAACTGGAGATTTGTTTACCCCCATCAGAATGCAACAACTTGCATATTTAAACACTTAGCATTTAAAGAGTTTCTTACTACTAGTTTCACTTGGAAATGTATTATCTTTCAAGAAAGATTCATACCTCATAAATGTAATCCCTTTCGCAGCAAATCTATAATTTACACTGTTTTTTTAACCTCTAAAGACACTATCTGATAAGTACTGTCTCAGACATATGCCAGGTCTTCAGTGAACTACTCAGGCTAAATATGTAGCAATCAGCAGGCATTTTCTAGTATGCTTTTAGGGGAAAAAAATATATTGAGTTACAGCAAACTTACACACACATATGCACACACACACACTCTGTACACAACATCCTAATGGCCACAACAATCAAAATAAATACTGCATTCTAATATGTTATAAAACAAGAAACTGTTTGTTTATGTCAATGAACACAGTGAAGATCAGTTTAGAGTAGATTTCCTTTAAATATTTCTCATCCTATATTTTGTATCCTGGATACACACACACACACACACACACACACACACACACACACACACACTCTCTGTACACACCATCCTCATGGCGAGAACATTCATAATAAATACTGCATTCTAATATGTTATAAAACAATAAAGAAACTGCTTGTTTATGTCAGTGAACACAGTGAAGTTCAGTTTAGAGTAGATTTCCTTTAAATATTTCTTATCCTATATTTTGTATCCTGGATAGCGCAGGGGAGATGCTACATCTTATAGTCATAGGGATGCTCATTTATGCAATTTGCACTGTATTTACTCAGGCTGTCCCAGATTAGATGCAATATCTTGTTTTCAGTGGGGTTATGATTTTACCATTTTGATAACGTATTTCTTCAGGGTAGCCTAGTCCAGGGCCCTCATATTCAAAGGAGATGCGTGGTGCATCACGGCAGAAAAGGGAGATGTGCCATGCAACTACAATAATGTGCCAGATTGTGATATTCAAATGTGCAGGATGCACTGGCCTCAAGGGAATGGGCCAAGGTGCACACAGATAGTATGCTGTGCAAGTTGAGGGTGTGTTTCCATGCATATGCCATGCTGTGGCATACTCAGTGGGAATGCGCCCCTCACAGTCCCCAGCAGGAAGGCCACAGTTAGGCCATGAATAGCTGGTCTAACCCAGCCTACCACCCACAGGTGGGCTATGATAGAGCACCCAGGTGCACAGCAGCCTGGCAGCCCTGGTGGACTAGAGGTACCCCCACCCATCCCCGATAGATCCAACTCCATCTCCAAAGAGCTCCATAGTGTAGGGCCCCCCCAGACCCAATCACACCAGAGGAAACCATGGTCCATATCCATGGCATAGAGAACCCCCATCCACTGACTTGGTACATAGACACCCTCACTCCTCCCATACCGACCTGTTGCAGAGACTGGCACTGCCCTCCACACCCTGCCATGGCCAGCCACTGACTGCACTGGACCTGGGCTGGGGACCTGGAGTCTGGAATGACCTAAGTGGCTGTATCATACATTGGGGCACTTTGCAAGCTGTGGACCCACTAGTGTATGCAGCTGTGTGTATGTTCTTGGCAAACCATAAGAGGGAATTGACATACCTCCAGTGCATGCCTTGTCGATGCTGTATCTTCCTGCTGTCATACACTGCTACAGGCCTACACTCTCCCCCATTCCCCTATGTAACATGCCACCCTCTAGACTGCTGAGGTATCCTGGGTGCCATGGGATGCAGTATCCTACAATGCCATTTGCAGTGTACACTCCAGGCTATAGATAGTGTGTTGGCAGTTCCCCAATTGTGCAAATGAATGGGAGGTCGGCTGTAACATGCTTGTTCCGGGACCTGTGTGAGTGGGTATGGCTCTGGCTGTCACTCGCACTGAGCAGTGCAATGGCACTGGGATGATGGATCTATATGCGAGAGCCTGAGATGTATGGCCACTGAGCGTTATTGCCCACACACAGCTTGTGCCTATGTATGACACATTCCAGCATCCTACTGCCAGTGCTCCAACACGCGAAAATAAGAACCCATTTCTTCTGTGAACTATCCAGGCTAAATATATAGCAATCAGCAGGCATACTCTAGGAGAATACATCGCAAAAATGTGTAAAAGGAAGACCACATTGAAACTGCCTCTCAGCAGATCAGCATTCTGCAAATTCATTAGAAATAATGGATAAAAGCATCCCAAAAGCTCTCCACAGCCATATCAGCTCTGACCAGAGTTTGTTTATTTAACTATGGTGCAGGAAGGAGCAGTTGCTGGCACTTCTGAGGTCAGCTGGGATCCTGCTGGGGCCTCCTTGCTCTGCCCCAATGCTTGCTCTCTGTATGTCTCACCACCATGGCTCCAGTCTCACTCTCCCCATCTCACCACCACAGCTCTATCATGCCCCTGCCGAGGGACGGGACATAACTTTATAAAAAATGAAATGGGCAAACAGAGGCCACACCACATCCACCGACTGACACCAGTACCAACTGGAGCCACCACTTCTAGCCACTGACACTGCTGTCATTAGAAGCTAGCAAGGAAGGAGTCACAGAGCAAAGGAGACTGGGACACAAATGAACCAATGGGACAGATGGCTTCAACACCAGGTAAGCCCACAATATCCCCTGTTGTTCTCTGCTCCCTTTCCCAGCTGCTGACACTCCTCACAGCCACACACTGACTAATAAGTGTAGTTTTTTTTGTGCTTTCTGTAGTGTGAGCTTGATTGACAGGCACTGATTACAACCACACAGTTGTAATGCAAAATATCAACTGGGCGGTTGTAACATGATTTAAAAATCTGGTTATCCAGACATAAAAAAATGAGGCCCAGTAATAAATGTTGGATAATGGCAGTACGTTTGGGTATCCATTGACAACTTTTATGCATGTTCAGACAGGTGGGTAGGGTTAGATTACTGGAGGTGGGGCTGAGCACCAGCTGCCTAGCAGGTGGAAAGATGTTACTGTTGGGGGGCTGCACACCCATCACTGAGTGGACGAGTATGACAGGGTGTCGGTGGTGGGGTTGGGTACACACCACCTTTTGTAGGACAGCTGTGGTGGGTGGGCAGGGGTACAGGCAGCTAGGACAGGCTTCCAACCATTGACAATATAAGGGCAGCAGGGAATCATTTTCATGACTCAAAACTGCATAACGAAAGTGTCAAGTTAGAAAATTGGGACACCACTGTCAAAACTAATGTACAGTACTTCAGTTTCACAATCATACAGTTATCCTTATGGTGTTGAAAAAATGTTTTGTACATGCTTGAAAATGGTGCTACATTTTTGAAGTAATTTAAATTCTACACATTTTCAGTAAAATCATATAGCTTTATAATTTCAGGCTTGTCTAGTGCTGGCTATGTTTTTAGGCGCAAAAATTGAGGTTTAATATTAAACAGCCGTCTTCTTCTCCCTAATGTAGGGACACTAATATGCATGCATGTATGTATGTAAGTATGTATCTGTCTATCTATCTGTCTGTCTATGGCATAAGTGCTGTATTTTCATTAGAAGCTAATTAGCATCTGGGAAATATCAGTCTGAAGATATTTAAGGGCAGGCAAAAGACCAAGTATAAATTTCAAATTCTGTAGGCAATTAAAAGGAAGATTTGTCCTTCCAGATTTATAAAATCCCTTTTGGCCCTCTCATCTGTATATTCTTGTAATGTGTTTAGCAAATAGTGAGAAAACACCACTGAAGTAAATTGAGATACTGGAATTTCACCAGATGTACTCAGCTACACTATTTTCTGTAAAGAAACAATCAGGTAAGTGAGGTTGATATTACTATGGAGAATCGAAAATAGAATACAACCACTTCAGTCTTCTGGTCATCCCATACAACCACTGCTGTATGGGATGTGCAGGAAGATATGCTGCCTCCACCACAGCCCTCTACCTCCATCTCCATTTATGTCACTGCCACCAGCAGGGTGGTGCACATATGGCCAATGGCATGTGTACAGGTGCCTGCAGCTTCCCCATACCTCTACATGCACTGCATCCATCCTCATTGCACTTGTACATTCAACACAGCAGCAGGCATATGGGCCACTGTGCAGCATCCATCAACAAGTGGTTGGAAATGCCTGCTGCTACCTAGTGCATGTTGACAGACCCATGGTGGTGCATCCCTTCACCATGCATGTTTGGTAGGGTCCACAGCCCTGTGAATGTTATTGAGTCCAACCAGAACCTGTCCTGTCAACAGGTCATGTCCCTCAACTGCACCCAGCAGCTGCACAGGATTACTGGGGGGGGGTCATCCTTTTATACAGTGCTGTGGGTGATGATGCCATTAATAGTGAGAGATGTACACATAACTTTCTTTTCCAGACAGGTGCTGGCATGGGAATGCATTGCCCAGGAGGCCCAGTTTCACAGGTGTGTCCCCTCCCAAGGCAGAGGAGCAGCATTGAGAGAGGTAACAAAAGCAATCAGTGCCAAGTGTGGTGGGGAGCACTCAGAGAGGAGGTGAAGAAGATATTTTATGACATACAAAGATGGACCAAGGGGATGTTGATGAAGGCATGGCAGGAACTACAGGCCACTAGTGGTGGCCCACCAACATGCACCACCTTCAAACCAGCAGAGGACCTTGTGGCTGGCACCCTGGGCCACCACCAAGTGAAGGGTGTGAGGGTGGCATTGGCAACATGCCCCCATGGGCAAGATGCACTTTATTTAGTTTTGTTTCTTCCTCTGTGCTGACTGTCCCCTTGCCATGTACCACCCCCCCCATGACAAGTGAGCTCCAGCAGCAACCAGTGCAGGGTCACATGTCTGGTGTTTGTAATGCCCTACACAGGTGTTCTGCATCCCTGTGTTGATTTGCAACTGGATAACACCTGCTTTTTGCACATGTTCCATTTGTGATCGCAACCCACCATTTTGCAGAGGCAATATGCCTTCAATATGTGACTGTGCCTGATCTGCATGGTCAGGGACCTCATTTACATGTACATTATGTGTGCTGATTTTAGCACTCATTGCCAATTTTGCAGTCCTATTCCTACAAATCCAGTATGGGTCAGGAACCGCTAAATGGTTGCAATTGCATTTTAACACTTGCTAATCACATTAGCGACTCACAAAATGTTCAGATATCCCCCCCATGAGCCTTACACAAAGGTAAATGAATTGGTGCTCAACTAAAATTACAATGACAATTGCATAAAGTGCTCAATGATCAGTGGAACCAGATCTGGAGTAATGTTGATCATGTTACAGTTTCATTAGTATGAAGGAATTTGTTTTCAGAGTTATAACTATTTTTTTTTTGTTAAATACTGGTTATATTAAGAAATCTTTCTAAAGACATCTTGGAAAATTCTGTAGAGAGATTACACAACAAAGATCCACTGACACTGTAAGCCAGGTTTGAGCAATGTCCTGTCAGCAAGGTAGGACATTGCAGATCACATAATGAATGAAACAACAGACACATCTACTTAAAACACAGAATACATTATTCCACGGAAAAATAATAAAGTTCATGCTCAGGATTATATCGACAAGGAGAAAATTCCCATTAGGAAATGTACATTTTTAAACATCATCTGTACATATGTATTACTGCAGTCTCTTGCAATTTACCCAAACAGTATGGCTTCTTTTTTCAAATTTTGATGGAGTCATTTAGCCTATCCAATTTTGGAGGTAAATGGTTGGTCAAGTCAATGGATTCTACTACAATTTATCCAGTGCTGTTTAATAAATAATTGGGAAAGTCCATAAGGTTTATGGAATCAGTAATTCCTCTAATACTTGTAAACAGCTTTATCATTTCTTCATATATTAAATTCATAAATAGGGTACGTGCAAAATAGAATGAAAGGAATCTCTCAGATTTCTGGTTGTATTACAAATGAGTACATGCATGTACTGCAGCACTTCAGTGACAAGTCCAGAGCTTTTAGTTCAGCACGTCATGAGTACTTGATATACCATGCTGTTATGTTTCATATCTGTTAATTAGGTATAGCTCAGTAGTTGTGCTGAGTGAAATATTTTATTATGTTTGCAAAATAGCATGAAATTGGCAGTTTCATATTAACAAGATTTTTGTGGCATTACATCAAAATTCAACATAATATTTCTTTCTCATTTGTTGCCCAAATTGTACATTTTCTAGAGTATAATTCCTTAAAATTGTAAATGCTTTAAAATATGCACTTCATCAAGCATTACCTTTTTTATACAAATTATGCATTTTTAAAAATGTGAGTTCTTAATGTGCAGTTTCAGCAAATACTATCACAGGCTGCTCACAAAAAGTTTTCTTTTCAACATACAGCTGCCAGTACAATTTTCCTGTATGTATGCTGATGCTATTGCTATATGGCAAATGTCAGTGCTGACACCTAGGATTGGCAACACTGAACATGTATTGCTCTGCTGCAGATGATGAAGGGCCTCTCTATGCATGGAGTACTTGTAATGCTACTGGCTGATCACACCTGTGAATTACAGACCTTTATGCATGCTGCTGTACTGTGTATGACACAGGATCCCTGCTTCAGTGGTACACTTGTACTGCTACTTGCTGATCACAGAAACAACATCCACTGTGTTCCTTTTAATTTTGGGAGGCTTGGCCCAGATTCAATGTAGAATAGCTCCTCCCACAACCTCTATTTAAGCCCTCCACTAACGCACCTCCCTTACTTAGGGAGTGTTTTTTCCCTGTGCTCCTTGTATGGCTGTGCTCATTCACACTTGCTGCTCTCCTGATTCATTTTTTTCTGTGCTCCCCTCTTGTCTTCCCTAACCTTCCCGTGTCTCTGTTTCCCGTCCGTCCTGTGTCTGTTGTTTGCCTTGGCTGCTCTGGCTGCCTCTATGCCCCATTTTTTGCTCCCTCCTTTTCTGTTTGGGAGTACCTCATTCCTGTGTTCTTTCCTCCCGGCACTTCCGAGTGTCCCCTGTGCTGCTTCATGGGTCCCATCCACTTTCTCTTCAGTGCGTGCTCTCCCTTCTTGTCCCCTTGTACTCCTTCCTTCCATTTCCGTGATATGCCAGTGGCTCCGGCTCCGTACTTGGACTCTCAGTTTACCCAGGCCTTGCATCTCTTATTTCTCCATGCCTTCTCCCCCACATGCACAAAGGACCTGTAGCACAACTCTTACCAGCCAACTTTGCAGTAAGTACTCTGTCCCATGTTATCAGACGTTTGTCTCCATTTAGCACCAGTTAACCATATGAGTAGCCTTTTTTCCCCTGCACTATATGTGCTGGCAGGCATCTTTAGCCATCACCTTCTGCTTCGGTGAAACCCTCTCATCGCAGCTGCAATCCCCAACATTCGCTCCAAGGCACTTACCCTTTATGTTATTTCTACTTTGTGCTTATCATACCTACCACTATGTATATCTCACCATCATCTGTTTTGTGTTTTCTATACCTACTGCTATGTATATCTCAACATCAACAACTGATCCATTATCCTATCCCTGTTTCCATGTTCTAAATCTACTCTCTCTCTCTTCAGCAGTGTTGGCACTGTAGCCAGCCCATGCCAGCAGTATTCCGGACTCCGTTCCTAACTCACGCCTTCTGAGGTGCTGAGTGAAGGTAGGCTTGCCTGTGTACCAGGGATGGGATTCCTTTATGCTCGCTACTACCTACTACTTACAAGCCTGACATCCTCTGCCCCTAACTCTGCCTGGAGGCATCGAGTGAAAGTTAGCTAGTCCCCGAGTACCAGGGATGGAAGCCATGTCTACAATCTACCGATTCATAGCTTGCCTTCTCTACCTCATATCAGTTGTCGCTTCCCTTCGGGAATGGAACTTCTTCACTCCATATGCCCTCATCATCCTACTTATGCAGGCTGCCTGAAATCAAGATCTTCCTGTTTCAGCTGTCATCGATGGGTATTTAACTTTCCATTCCACTGCTTCCACAGTATGCATTCTCCTCCTGCTTCCCTTCAGGAACCTGACTTTGTCCTACTTGCCTTTTGCTTCCTACTGGGGCTGCAGCCTCAATTCATGGTCCCTCTCCTTGACCAGCATGCCTGATCACATGAGCATCTCTTTTGCTGGTTCACAGGAGTTCATTATCCATCTCCAATCTGCTGCCTCATCCCTTCTGGATGCAGATTTCCTCCTGCTAGTAGCCTCAATTTCTGTTTGCCTGCAGCTGCCCCTCAAACCTCAGTGATCTACCTTGACTGGTCTGCATCTGAGCTTGCATCTCTGTTTTCACTGGCTGCTTCCTTTTGAAACAGGGCCTCATTGACTTTTGCCTCCATCCTCTTACTACTGACTGGTAGTATTGGGTGCTAGTGATCTCTCCTCAATTACCCCACTTGGAAGCTCATTTTTACAATCAACTTTCAACCTCCTTTGCTCTTTACTGGACCACTGCTTGCTTCTCCTTCCTGGACCTGAGCCTTCTACAGAATGTGCCTTCACCTTCAGCCATTCTCTGGATCATAATCCCCAGGTCCTCTCACCTCACCTACCTTGGCCTTGAACCTGCATTTACACCTGCAGGTCCTCTATATCTGCTCATTCCATCCTACCCAATACCACTTCCTCCAGTCACAGGACCCTCTGCTCTGAATAGATTGCATCCTTCCTCCACTCTCCATTCTGCTCTTCTCTGGATCATCATACCAACCACGTGGCTTCCTGTTCCTCATATTTGGATCTTGCCAGCTATTACTGTATCTCTTTTGATCCAATTTGCCTACCTCTGGGACTTCATTGCTGTGAGTCATCCTTCTCGTTGATGGCCGAGTTTATTTTCTCTTTCAGCTGTGGGTCCATTATCCTTCTTCGCTCCAACGCCTTCTGTCCCTTCTCTGGTTGGTTGACGGCATTGTCAGACATGGACTTCGGTACCTCAACCCAGCTGAACTGTGCTCTGCTTTGCTCTTTGGCCTCCATGGACTGTCTTCTAGTGATTGCTACAGCCGTACTGCATCTTGTTACTGTTTGCTGAGGGGCTGACCCAGATCTTTTCCTTCCTGCAGTTTGTTATCTGGCTTCACTTATCTCATCACCTTCCTTGGATAGTTCATCCAATTCATCAGGACTCAATCATCAAGTCTTGACTCCAACTTCCTCCCTGTCTGCCTGGCTGCCTTTCAACTCTGCCTTGCAGACTCGGGGCCTCATGCTGTTTTCTGTGGCTCTTTTGGGCCTAGTACCTTATCTCTGACCACACTCCTATGAGGTCAACTGCTCTTCCATATTAGTCAATTCATACTCCTACTCTGGCCATTCTAACAGCACCCTTCCACTTCTCATTGGATCACTCATTCATTACTCTGCAGAAATTCTACTGCCAGCAAACATCCCTTGGCTAACATGCCTCATAGACTCTTCTGTCATTATGGAGTTTTTTATTCCACCCAATCAGTTCCTCATGATCAGTCATGGAATCCCATTAGCCTGGACAACAGGAAGAACTTCTTTGTCTCTATTGGATATACTCTCCGACTCCTGTCCATTCCATCACCGAGACTTCCATGTCCACCACGTCTCACAGGCTGTCCTCCTACATGGAAAGGACTTAAATCTTTCTGCTGTGCTCTGACTTAGTACTCAGCATCGCTTCTATGGATTCCTGGAATCACAAGATAACCCATTCATCTACAGACACCATCCATTTTGCCTTCTGCAGCCTCTCCTACCAACACCATCTCTCCTCACCTTGTTACTTGACTCCTACTCCTTTATAGTCATTGCTTGTTTTAAGAATTTCACAGATGTCTTCCAGAATATTTGTCATGGGATCTCCACCACCCTGCTGATTACTAACTCCATGAATTCCAAACTTCCATATTCACTCTTAGACATCGTCATTCCTTATACAATCATCCACACCTTTTCACCTAGTATGTTCATCTGGGTTAACTGCTCTTCCAGTGGACCCTTCAGCCTCTTCTTCTCGAATTACCTTCATAAATCTCTGCAGTAAAGACCTTCACTGAGAACTGGCTCTCCTGAATCCTAACTGGCAATCTGTAACAGTCAAGACAAATGCACCAACTCAGTCTTGCCTCCTAATCGGTATTAATCAGCTGTAGTACTAAGAGCCTATGGCATTATTCACTAATTGATCTCACTACCAATCCAGCCTACAGACTCTTCCTTACATCTGTCCCCAAGCCTTTCTCAAGTCCTTCAGCAGCAGGATTATCTGTAAACTTAGCCAACCCATGCCACCACAGTGCATATTCTAGATGATCACACCACAGAAATACTCTCACTTACTTCAGGCAGTGTACCAAAAGAGTATTTACATATAAAGTCATGAATATCATGACCAAAGAAGCCATCCATCCCTTATACTGAATTTCCAATCATTCCTCATACACATTAGGATAACTCTCAGACTGCTCCACAAATCATCTTCTATTTGTTTACTAATCACTTATGGCATTACTCTCATCAAGTACTCAAACTCTCCTCTACTCATTTTTACTCTGGGATGCTTACTGAGCAACTTATCACTCACTAATCGACTATTTACCTCCAGACTACTTTGAACATCAAACCTTACACAAATTGGATTAGTTAGCCATAACTTAACAAATCATCGCAAATCCCTCAGTGTACTGTCTAGTTTTATATTGATCAAATTATGCTCTCCCAACTCATTATTCCTCTACAATCCCTTTGGACATGCATCTTTTGTCACCTTCGAAATATGGATTACATCAGCCCTTCTTCAATTGAATCTGCTTTACACATAGGATTCTACCTTCCCTATGGAACAAAAGTACCCTTCATCCTCGGGATAATTTTTCAGTCTGCATCGGCCTTGGATTGAACACACCATCATCTGCAGGGCACCCACAGTCTCTCTTCTACTCTTTTCTACTTCATGGATGCTTCTTTAGTGACTTCTCATTCATTTCTAATTCCTTGCCTACAGACCATACCTTGACATCCAAACCTGTCTCAAGCTGGATCATTCACCAATGAATTCTTGTACAGTAGCATTTCCACCATTCCTTGTCTAGTAACTTATTGATCCTGTCATGCTTCCTCTGCTCATTATACCCTTGCCATTCTGTGAGACAAGCATCATTCATCATCTTGGAAACATGGACTTCCTTCACCCTCCCTCACTTGGATTTACTTCACACTCTGGATTTTATCGCTCATTCAGAAAAGACCTACTCTTCAACCTCAGGATCATCATTCACTCTGCATCATCCATGGACTGAGGATGGATCATCATCTCTACAAGCAGCTCACTGACCTCAAATTAGCTATGGTTACTAGAAAATTGGTCCTTCTCCTTTTAGTATGCATAGAGGACGGGCAGACCTCTGGCCATGGGTCCTCAGTGGTTTCCTCCACCTGGGGGATTTTCCTCTCTTGAGTGCTGGGGGGTCATACCTTCTGGGAGTTAGAGGAGGTATCTTTTGGGGCCTTCTATTTCCTACAAATTACTACCTACATACCTACTACTCAAGGATGGGAATAGAGTAAAGCCACAAAAAGTACTACAAGTTACACAAGCACTATATACCCCATCTCTCCCCATTGCTATTCCACAAACATTGAAACGCCTGTTAGCACAACTTCCCTATACAATTTTGAATGAAGCTACTGCTATATGTTGACATTCAGTGCTGTTGTTTGGGAATTAGAGGACAGCACTGTACATGTACCAAGCTGTTGTGCATATTGCTAGACCCCACTTACATGTTATGCTTTACTGCTACTGACTGACCCCAACCCCCACCCCAACACCACTTTGTATTCCTTTTAATATACAGCTGCTAGTACTATTTCTCTTTGCAGTTTCAAATGGTGCTACTGCTGTATGTTGAATTTTAGAGCTCATGCATGGAAATCACAGCACTATATGTTTACCATGCTCTTATATTGTGCAGTTTTAAACAATAAAACATTAACATTTTGGCATCTCATTTATGTTGCTCAAAAATCCAATTGGGAGTAACAAAATGTGTTACATATTGTGAGATTACATTTGTGATCTCTTTAGTGCTATTTACCTTGCACAAATTAAACAAGAATGTGCACTTTTCCCTAAACATGATGCTATGTGTGAAACTTGCTCTTCAAAATAAATGGGGCTTAGTTTGTAAAATTGCACAAAAAATCATGAGAATGACAGTTACATGAAAGGTGCGTGTACCTATCTTCACATTTTCACCCTCCACTACACTGTTTTCAGCTATGAGGCACTGCCTTTTGTGGCATGTTCTTCTATTGCTTTGCACTATTCTTCAACTGATTCTTACATAGTATATTCAAAATATCTATATATTACATGGGCATGATAGTGCCTATTAGTGATGAGTAAGCTCTTTAATGTTAAATCACAAATTTTTCACTTTAATAACTGCACCTCATTCAACCAATTTATATGAAATTTGGAATGTTCAGAGATAGTGCCATAATCTCTGGATCCTGAAAGATTTGTGGCAATATGTTCACTGGGGGAAAAGTCAAGAGAGGGGCACAAAAACCTAACCTAATCACCAACATGAAGACCTTTATTTGCTCAACTGCAACTAAACAACTAGGAGGATTTGAAACCCAAAACTTCCAGGTTTGAGAGAGTTTGGCCCAAGTTGTGTGCTTTTGCATTTGTTATGTCCCAAACTCAAGTAGTTTTTAAAAAAATTAAGAAAAAAATATTCTGTTTGTGAGCATGTGCAGTTTAAAAAAATCAGTGTTCTGAAGATAGCTGAATTTTTGTGACCACATGAAGTCATGTGTTTGTTTTACATACATGCTGCCATTCATCAGCTGGCAGGACTGGTTATCTGTTTACATATGTCCTGATGCTTTTATATTCAGCAAAGATGTGCCTATCTGCACTGCATAGCCCTGCCCCTGCTGAACATGCAGTGCACCTGTCAGTACCAACAGCCGCATTAGTGGCTTTATTTTTTTCAACTGGACACTGGGGTGCCCAATCCCTGGTGACATTTTCATTATGAAATTCAACAATATAACTGACACTGGGGTGCTCGCCCTGGGTGCCAGTTCATTCCCCCCTCCCAACCATATGGCCCCCTCCACAAACCCTGTAATGTAAAGTTGCAGACAGTGGGGTGCCTAATTTCTGGTGTTGGTGTACATAACCCCCCTTCTTACCAAATAGTCTGGGTTATTGGGGTGTCCACCTCTGGTGCCCGAAGTGTCATACTGGCACTGGGATGCCCAAACCCCTGTGTTGGAAATAGAGTAAGTGTATCTAAAAGAAGGAAAACTGTCCTGTGACATCTCTGTCTTTTTTTTAATGGCTGAAATAAATAAAATGGTCCCTCATTGTCTGCCAACATCCCTACCCACATCCTGACCCTCCCACTCAGCACCCACCACCCCACACCCCCCATAACCTATACTTTACCCAGCCAAGGTCCAAAGCCATAATACTCTCTGGACCAGAGGCATGCCTTCACTCTTCAATGCCGAACTAGGAAATGAGGAGAACAGGTAAGTGCCATATAATTTACAGTATTTCAAAGCATTTTGAAGTTTTTATCATAACCTGGTCATTTTTTACATATTTTTTCCCAAAATTGTTAACATAGAATATTTGGGATGTCACCTTATAAACACTGGTGGTGAAATTATGCTAATCTGGCCTGGAAGGTGATTTCACAGTCACTGTGTGAAATCATTTTTAGTGCCAGGTTTGCACAATTTCACCACCCTTGTGCATGAGGTGTTGGCCCAAAAAGGCCATGTTGAAAATCTGGGCAAAAAATATGTAAAAACAACCAAATTATGAGCATAAGTTGAAATTCTTCCATGCACACTCATAACTTTGGCATTTTAATATTTTGAACCCACATTTTCAACATAGCCATTTTTCACACCACCTCATGAATAGAGATGTGCCAAAGTTTTAATTCACCAAAGAAGTTGCCACAAAGTGACTGAAATTTGCATTTGCAGAGTTTTGTGAAGTTTTCTCTTCCCTCAGTAACTTTGAGTATACCAGAAGTGCAAAGTTTTTCAATGTGAATTGTGGAAATTTGCCCACAAAGTGGGTGTTCACAGGTGAAGTTCCACACTTCACACGCAAAACTTTGCACTTCACAGTGAACTTCACACTTTGCAGATTGCTCTGCATGCCACAAATTAAGCTAAATTCACAGATTAATTTGCAGAACAAATTTAGCCAACTTTGCCCATCTGTACTCATGAACATTGCAGCTGTCATTCTTCATATCCTGTCTGAAATGTGTTTATTTATTTATTGAATTCTTGGATTACAACCTTTGAGCTACAAGCTCGTTTACAAAGGTTCCATGTCAGGAAGTAGATACAAACGTACAATAGTAAAAAAGAAATACAGGGTTACATCGAGCATTCAACAAGTTGTTAATGGTAATATGAATGAGGAGTACATGGGAAAGGGACAGTGCCATAAATAAGCAGGCAGAGTTGGAGCAGCAGCAGTAAGTGGCACGAGAGAGTGTGTGGGGAGGTGGGAGGTAGGGACAAGAGTGAAGGGAGGGGGGAACTAGGGGAGATGTTCAACTGCGGGACCCACTGGCATGTGTCACCTTGTCAGAGAGGGGGTGGGAGGACTTGGGTTAGTAAAATAAGGGAAAGGTGAGGGGACTGGGCTGAGGTCAGGGGAGGGATGGTGTGGGAGGGTGGGAGTGGGGGTAGCAGGTGGGTGATTAAGTGCAGTAAGGCGGGGTAGTCAGAATTATAAACAGAAGGGTTGGTCTGGTAGGACAGGTGCATTCCCCAAAGCTGGATAGGTGGGATCTTAGTGCAGATTTAAATGAGCCAATCTTGCTAATAGTGGCTATTTCAAGTGGGAGTGAGGTAAACCATAGCAGGGCCCAGTATTCAAAGGAATGCTGACCTTGGTCAGTGCGATGGTAGGGGATCTTGATAGGGATTTTATTGGATGCCCTTGTGGTCCTGGTTGGTGCGACCTTGTGCATGAGGGAGGTGGACCCAAGAGGCAGAAGGCCCAGAGTTGCTTTTTTGGCAAGGAGACAGGTTTGGTAGTGGGCCCTGTCATTCGGATTTAGTGAACTGGTTTGCTGGTAGAGGTGACAGGTATGGGTTTGGCATGGGGCTCCAAGAGCAAGTCTACAGGTTTTGTAAAGGTCGTGGTGGCGAATTGCCTGAGGGTGCTGTCAGAGGCAGCACTATAGATTGCAAGGCCATAATCAGTAGTTGAGAAGACTGAGCTGGTTATGGCAAGCTGGAGGGCTTTATTGGAGCGGCAGCTGTGGTGCTTATATAGCAGGCCAAGCTTCCTGTTAGCTGAAGAGGCAACATGATCGACATGAGCAGCGTAAGAGAGGGATCTGTCGAGGGTGTTTTCCCACCTGTGGTGCAAAATGATATTTTAGTGGAAATTTGAAAATTTTCACCTACCAGCTTCATGAGATGGGTTCATGAAAAGACTATGTTGAAAGTTTGGGGTAAAATATTTAAAAAGCAATAAAGTTATGATAGTATGTTGTAATTTTTAAATGCACGGTCATAACTTTGATAATTTTCAATATTTAAACCTCAAATTTTCAGCATAGCCATTTTGTCACACCACCTCATGAACAGAACAGCTGTTATTTTTCAAATCCTGGCCAACATGTGATTTTGCATTTCTGGTGCGAAATTACATTATGTCCAAGTACAATATTAAATTAAGTTAAGTTAACAAAGCAAAGACAAAGAAAACCATTATGGTTTCAAAGAAAATAGCAGAGATGGTTGAGAGAAAAACTGGCATGCAGGAAATACAAGGAAACACAGAGTGAGGAAGACAGAGAACTATATCAGACTAAGCGGTGGGAGGCAGGGAAAGCAGTCAAAAGTGCAGAGGCCAAAACAGAGGAAAGGACTGCCCAGACAGTGAAGGAGAGGAACAAAACCTTCTTCAGGTACATAGCAGAAAGAAGAAAGGCCAAGGGAGGGATAGTGAGGCTAAGTAAAGGGGGGGGGGAGTGGGCAGAGGGTGACTTTGAGAAAACTGAGATACTGAACGAATACATTTGCTCAGTATTCATGATAGAACTGAGGGAGAGGGACCAGAATTATCCAGCAGACAAACACACAGGGAAGAGGGGAGGGCCCCAGGCCATTCACAGAAAAGAGAGAGAGACCTAAAGGAACTCTTGAAACTGAAGGTGGACAAGGTAATGGGGCCTGACAGGATACATCCCCAAATACTGAAATAACTCAGAGAGGTGCTACTGACAGCACACTGACAGCCCTATTCAACAAATCATTGGAGGAGGGAGTAGTACCAGATGACCGGAGGGGGGGCAAATGTGATACCCTTTCACAAAAGTGGAAGTGAGGTAGATGCGGGAAACTATAGACCAGTCAGTTTGACCTCAGTGATAGGAAAGATGATGGAGTCACTATTAATGGAAAGGATTGCGAAATATCGAGAAGTCAGTAGGGCACAGGACCCAAGGCAACATGCATTCACAACAGGAAGGTCTTCTCAAACAAATCTGACAGACTTTTTTGACTGATGACACGGGTAGTAGAATCAGGGAGGGGTGGTGGACATGGGTGGCCTACCTAGATTTTAGCAAGGCATTTGATGCAGTCCCACACAAGAGTTAGTATACAAGTTGAGCAGTCTGGGAGTGGGTCACAAGGTGGTAAACTGGGTCACAAATTGGCTTAGCAATGGGACACAGAGGGTGGCAGTAAACAGAGTTCAAGCTGAAGAAAGGGGGGTAGCTAGCAGGACGCCACAGGGTTCAATACTGGGGCCAGTCCTCTTTAATGTCTTTTTAGCGACATTGCGGAGGGACTCGAAGAAAAGGTACGCCTCTTTGCAGATGACACCAAGATCTGCAATAGGGTTGATACTCTAGTGGGGGTGGGGAAGATGAGGAGAAACTTAGCCAATTTGAAGGAGTGACCAAGAGTGTGGCAGCTTGGATTCAATGCCAAGAAATGCAAAATCATGCACTTGAGGAACAAAAACCCAATGGAGGAATACATGATGGGGGGGTAGGTACTAACAACAACCAAACTGGAAAGGGACCTGGGGTAGTCATAACAGATGATCTTAAAGTAGCCAAACAATGTGAGAAGGCAGTAAGGAAAGCCAGGGGAATGCTGGGGTGCATAGGGAGAGGTATCACCAGTAGAAAACAGGAGGTGGTGATGCGACTGTACAGGCAGTTGGTGAGATCTCATCTGGAGTACTGCATGCAGCTCTGGAGATCTCATCTCCAAAAGGACATTGACAGGGTGGAGGCAGTCCAGAGTAGGGCAATGAAAATAGCGCAGGGGCTACACCAGAAACCATATAAGGAGAGACTGTGGGAACTATATATATATATATATATATATATATATATATATATACACTGGAGGAAGGGAGGTATGATAGAGACATTCAAATACCTCAAGGGATCAATGCAGACAGCATCTTTCAGAAAAGAAAATGTGCAGAACAGGGGTCAAATATGAGGCTGGAAGGGGAAGCTCAGGGCAACATGAGGAAGTATTTTTTCACAGAAAGGGTGGTGGATGCATGAAACAGCATCCCTGAGAAGGTTGTGGGGGCAATTCAAGAATGCATGGGACAGGCAGAAGGTAACACTAGGGGTGGGAAGAAGGAGGTAGGCTGCAGATCAAGTTGGATCTGGAGTTTATACAGTAGGTAGGGAAATGGGCAGACTAGGTGGGCCAGGTGGTCCTTATCTGCCATCAAATTCTGTTTCTATGTTTCTAAATGACACCTGTCATGTTCAGAAAGGAGGGGTCATAAAAAGACTGTGGATCCAGGAAAAGTGTCTTTGCGAAAGGCTTTATTCAGTTCTAAAGTGATAATAAATAAATTCTTTAAAAACTCACATAGAAGTTCAGGCACAGGTAACACTTCCCAAAGCCTGGACGACAGCCAGCATCGCAACTGCATGTTCTGAATGGACTAAGCATACATTGATGAACTATCAGCTTCGGGAAATGTTACCTGTGACTGAACTTCAGTGAGTTTATAAAGAAATTTATCACTTTGGAACTCAATAAAGCCTTTTGCACAGACACTTTTCCTGAGTCCACAGTTTGCTGGTTTTGTGGAGCAATGTATTGCACGAAAATCTTTGGCAGGTGCCGGTCCCCTTACTTGATCTTTATATGTTATTCACCTGAGCACTACCATGATCTGGTTGTGGTCCAGCTCTATGCATTTTACTGATGTCATAAAAAAGCTGTTGAAATTTTGGGGTCAGAATGTCACAAAAAAAAATGAAGTAACATTTGCAGGGATGTATGCAGACATTAAGGTTGAGGAACACAAAGTGCACAAAGAAGAGAAATGAAAAAATGTAGGGTTTTGGGTCTTCAGAGTTTTGAAGAATCAGTGGTGGGGTCTTCCTTGCGGTTGTTATCCTTAATGCCACCCACTCCACTGAGAAAATAAGATCCAGATATCATAGGCTCAATTTTCAAATGACAAACTATGATGTACGGTGCCTGTGCCAAAGGTATGTGATGCAAGTGGCACCTTGCTTCAAAGTTTGCAGCAGTCCTGATTTTCAAGCAGTAGCTGTGGCAAAACCAGGATGCCATGTGGCAAAGCCCCCCTGCACCATCCTTTAAGAAGAAACACCTATGTGACAGGTCACAAAGGTAGGTGCACCACAGTATGGCTGCACCATCCCTTTTTGGGGGATTCTATGAGCCTTGCCATGGCCACAACAGCACAACAGGGGGCTCACATTAGACTAGCCAGGAAGTAGTCTGAATATGGCGTATCTGAAAGTTGACGGGACTGGGTAGGGGGTGGTTAGTATTGTGATACTATTATGACATGGCCAAAGCTGGAAGCAGACCTGGAACCTGTCCCACAGAACCTACAGTCCTGTGGGCAGGTGCCAAGGCTGCTTCCACTTGGGGCTGAGGCATAACAGTCTTGACATTCCAACCCTTATTCAGTCCCCTAGGCTGTTAGATATATTGTATGGCATCTCTGGCAGATGCCTCTTCTGCTCACTGTGACTGGCACCATGCCCATCGTGCTCTTTGGCACCCTCACTGCCCAAGAAGCCCCTCTTCACCACTTTTCAGCCAGAGTCCTCCCCCACAACCTCCATGGGATGTGTAGGCTTTTGCTGGGGGGTTTGATGGATCCCTTCATCAAACTCTGAAGGTGCGCCCAATGTTTGGTGCAGCCCTGCAGCTGTGGCAACTCCTGGGTCTTCAGCACGGGGACCCCAAATTTTACAAAATTGGGCACAAGATCCTTGATGCATCCAGAGTATGCTGCAGCCCTAAATCACCACAAATTGTGGTGATCTAAGGGCTCTTTGAAAACTGAACCCTGTCTTTTCTTCACGAAAGTCCCACAGAGCCCTGCATGAAGAAAGCTATGATTGATTTTGATGGCAATATGTGGGATGCTATACTTATCTGCCTCCAAAGAGTGTGTCACTATGTAGCACAGGCTTTGAGCTGTACCTTGTGCTTTGGACAGGAGGCTGAGGGGAGGGGTGGGCATTAGGGTTGATAACCCCATGGCAGAACCAGCCTCTGATTTGTCAATGCTCTGGAGACCCAAAACCCTAATATTTTTCATTTCCCATACCTTGTGTGCTTTGCATTCTTCAACCCTAATGTCTGCATTAAAGTCATTTTTGTAATTAATATATATATATATATATATATATATATATATATAGTGATATGCCATATGTGGCAAATTGACTGTAAAGTCTGTCAAAAATGCTTTCAACATCTCATTAAGTTACAGTACTCATGTATGATAAAAAGGATAGCATCATCAGCTACAATACCTGTGTCCCTTTTCTTGGAAATACTGGGTGAACACTTTAGGCTGTAGTCTCAACTGTACCATCATTCTCTTACAAACCATTGCCAATCTTAACTGGTTTCAGAAGTCTTAAAGATACCACATACATGTGGTTAGCTTATCGTATCACTATAATATGCAGAAAAAGTGATTGGATGAATGAATGCATTAATTGTAGCACCTTTCAAAGAAAATGTATAGCCAAGCACTCTACAGTGCCAGTGAGGTAATACTGGTAGTGCAGGAGACGTATGTAAGAATTTGTAACTATTAAACCATTAACATATGAATACTGCACAGACATGGGCAACACCATTCCAGACTGTTTTATTAATGGAGCAGTTAGCTAAAAAACTAAGGGTCAACTGTTATTCTGTTAAAATTGCAATCACATCTTTTTCATCCACCTGGGAACTACCAAGGACTGGCGGAAGGGAGACTGACTAAACATTTTACTCAGTTAATGGCATCTCCAACAGGGCACCACTCTCCAAGTAATGCGTGTCAGTGCAGCATCTGATATGAATCTTGTTTCCCAATGTACTCATTTGTTCACTGAGACAGCATCAGCTCCTATGTAAAGGTCTACAGAGTGAATCCTCTCTCTTTTTATGATTGCACATTAGTAGATGCTGATTGTTTGTTATACTGTATTTTTACTTGTGTGTTAATATGTATAAAAACTCATATGTCACCCTAAGTGGCAGCAGAAGGGTACCTAATAAGAAAGTTGTTATTATTTTGGACTTCAATCAATGACTCTACTCGGTCTGAGCAGTAATATGAAGAATGTGAGAAATATTCCTCCCCAGAGAGTGTTGTTTTTTCCGGATCATTCCACATTGTCAATTGGTTATTTATAAGTGCTGTGTAACTATAATATCTTACTGGGGACACTGACACAGTTGCAAAGCTGTGACATCATCACAGACCCTGACTGCATCAGCATTCTGGCAACAGTTGTTACAAATATAGAAACATTGAATTTATCTTCAGGAAAGGACTGCTTGGCCCACCCAGTCTGCATGGAAGTTCCCTGCCTAATCTGTCTCCATAGACCCTGTCTGGTCTATGGTGACCCTCCCTCCTCCCTGCCTATTTACTAATATACCCCTATATTTATCCAACACATACTTGAAGCCCCCCACTCCCCCGTTGTCATTTCCACCACTTCCACTGGGAATATGTTCCAGGTGTCTACCATCCTTTTAGTAAAGTAGTACTTCCTTATGTCCCTCTGAAATATCCACCCTCCATCTTTATGGCATGCCCCTGGTCCTGACACTCCTTCTCATTTGAAAGATACTCACCTCCTGCACCCTGTTCACCCCTGTGAGATATGTGTAGGTCTCTATCATGTTCCCTCGCTCTTTTTTTCTTTCAGGGTGTACATACTGAGATCCCTCAGTCTCTCCTTGTGAGGTTTCTTGTGGAACCCTTGCACCATTTAAGCTGCCTACCACTGGACTGCCTCCAAACTACCAATGTCCTTTCTGAGGTGCAGCCTCCAAAACTGGCACAGTACTCCAGGTGTGGTCTCAACAGCGAGCAATACAGTGACAACACCACCTCCCTCTTTTTGCTGGAGATACCTCTCCTCATGGACCCCAACAGCTCACTAGCCCTACCCACTGCTTTTTCACACTGCCCTGCCACTTTGAGGTTATCAGTTATAATAAACCCAAGGTCCCTTTCCTGTTTAGTGACTGTCAGTACCTCCTCCCAACCAATACTCATCACCTGGGTTCTTATGCTTTAGATGCATGAGTTTGCAATTTTTGACATTGGACCCCAACTGCCATGCACTTAACCACTCCTCAAGTTTCCCAGTATCCCTGCACATTCTCTCCATGCCCTCCTAAGTGTCCACACTATTGCAGATTTTGGTGTCATCTGCAAAAAGGCATATGTTCCCTTCCAGTTCTTCTGCAATGTTACTTATGAAGATATTGAAAAGGACTGGTCCTAGTACTGTGTCCTGAAGCACACCATTGTTCACTGTCTCAGTCTAGAGACAATGCCATTAACCACCAACCTCTGTCACCTATCCGTTAATCAGTTTCTAACCCTATTCACCAGTTTGGATCTCACCCATAAGTTACCCAATTTCATTCTCAATCTCTTCTGGTGCAGTGTTGAAGGTATTGCTAAAGTTCAGATAGGCAACTTCCACTGCCCTTTCCTGATATATTTCCCTGTCCACTCTATCAAAGAAATCCATCAGATTTGTCTGACATGATGAGCCCCTGTTTATCCATGCTGCCTGTGATCTTGCGGCCCATTGGTTCAAGCTACTGTGTCATTCTTTCCTTTAACAGGGTTCCATTACTTTCCCTACCACTGATGTAAGAACTGACTGACCTATAGTTGCTAGCCTTCTCCCTACTGCCAATCTGTTGACAAGGGGCAATGTCAGCTCTTTTCCATCCTCCAGAACCATGGCAGGTTCCAGTGAACTGTTAAATCAGGCAGTCAGTGGGATAGCTAGCACCTCTCTGAGTTCCTTTATTACCCTTAGCTGTATCCTGTCTGGACCATGCAGAGAACACCAGGAGGAAGGAGATGCTGTTAAAACTAAACTTCTCTACTGGGACTAAAGAACTAGATCTCTACTACTGGTACCTTCAATTTAGGGTAAAAAAAGTTAGTGTGTTTGTCTCAGGTGGCTGAAGGGAATTGTTGTCTGTGCCATTAACTAAGTGTAGAAAGATTTGCAAAGTAGGGGGAGTGGTTTAGCTAGAAGGAAGCCAGGTTTAACCCAGATTTAAACACTGCCCTAGATAGCTTCTGCCAGAGACCAGGCAAAGAACACCAGGAGGAAGGAGCTACTGTTAAAACTAAACATCTCTACTGGGACTAACGAACTAGAAATCTACTACTGGGACCTTCAATGTAGGGTAAAAAAAAGTTAGTGTGTTTGCCTGAGTTGGCTGAAGTGAATTGTAATCTGTGCAGTTATCTAGGTGTTTGTCTCAGGTGGCTGAAGGGAATTGTTATCTGTGCCATTAATTAAGTGTAGAAAGATTTGTAAAGTAGGGGGAGTGGCTTAGCTAGAAGAAAGCCAGGTTAAAGCCAGATTTAAACACTGCCCTAGATAGCTTCTGCCAGGGACCAGGCAGAGAACACCAGAAGGAAGGAGCTGTTGTTAAAATTAAACTTCTCTACTGGGACTAAACTGCCCTCCTTCCCTCCCCTCCCCTTCCCTCCACCCCACCCTAAACCAGTTCTGCTTTTATAGGTACAGGATTTGACTGACAACAGGAACTTCCTGTTTGGGAGCAGAAAGTGAGTGGTCACAGAGCTACCAAAGACTCACCATCCTAGAAGGAAAAGAGTAGCTCTCCCCAGCTGCTGAAGATCTGACTCTGAGCAAGGAAGGAGACTACTGAGAAATATAGGAACTTCTTGTCTCAGAATAGGAAGATTAGGAGCTTAAAGGGCACAAAGGCAGCAAGTAAGAAGGGAGAAAAAAAAAAAAACAAAAAGAGACAAACAGAGGAAAGAGTAAGTATTCCAAACAGTTAAGGGTCCAGAAATAAGACATGATGGGAGTGGTGCAGTGCAGTGGCTGTGGAGCAGCAGTCTTCTAGGAGATGTTCTGGAGGATGTGGTGTTGTCCCATCTGCAGGCACCTCTCTGAGCTGAGGGAGGAGGTTGCTCATATCCAGGCTGAGTTGACCAGGATTTGTGGGATCTTCTCTCCCACCCAGGGACCACCAGGGCCACTACTGTTGCCTCAAAGGTTGCCAAGAAAGAGGAGCAGCTGGACCACAGTGGGCTCAGGGAGGGTGAGGGTGGTGGAACAGAGGTGCATCCCTCCAGTTGAACCTCTCCACAATTCATATGCCGTTCTGGCAAAGTGTGGTTCCTCTATGGAGGCACCCACATTGGAGACCAAAGAGGATGCGGGAACCTTCACAAAGGAGGCCACAGGAGGGTGGCGTGGGATCCCACAGGGGAAGGAAACAACTCCTGGTGGGGAACTCTATTGTTAGGAAGGTAGAACTGGGAGAGGTAGGGGAGATGGAGGTAAGGTGCCTGCCTGGTGCCATGGCTTGGAGGGACAGGGAGCAAATCCTCAGGATCACCAGAGCAGCTGCACAGGGGAAGGAGCTGGATATCATTGTCCACCTAGGGACAAATGACCTGGCTAAGAAAGGGATCAGATCAGTGCCGGAAGAGTTTGTGGAGTTGGGGAGGGGCCTTAGACAAGTAGCACGCATGGTAACCTTCTTGGAGGTGCTGCCTGTCTATGGCATGGGTGAGGCTAGGGTGCTCCATACCATGGGATTTAATCAGTGGTTGAAAAACTGGTGCAGAGCTCAGGGATTTAGCTTCATTGGGGACTGGGGTCCACCTAGAAGGATACAGGCCTATACTGGTGTGATGGTCTGCATCTGTCCAGGAGGGAACCAGGATCCCAGGTGATAGGTTTAAATGCTTCATTGGCAAGCATTTAAACTAGCCAAGGGGGGGCACTGGAAAGGAGCAGGGAAATCCTAGCCCCCCCCAAAAGATCAAGGTAGTAAGTGAGGTAAGCATCAAGATAGAGATGTTGATAGGGAGAAGGGCAGGGGTAAATTGAGAAAATGACAAACGCAATAAAGACAGGGATGGGGTAAAAAGAGGTAAGGCCATCAAGAAATGGAAGGTAATGAGTTCCAATGCCTGTAGTCTGGACAACAAGCTCCCTGAACTGGTGGTCTTGATGGAAGAGGGATGCCTGGATATCAAAGCAGTCACAGAAACATGGTACACAGAGAACCTGGACTTGGATGTTAACATACCAGGGTACACAACCTACAGGAGAGACAGGGAGGGGAGAAGACGGGGAGGAGTAGCTCTCTATGTAAGAGAAGGGATAAAAGCAACTGAACCAAAGAGTAAACAGGGAGGAGAGGAGGCACTGTGGGTCACCTTAGAGACTGGAAATGGCACCACAATCTGCACAGGGGTTGTATACAGACCCTCTGTCAGGGGGAGGGAATATACAAGGATATGATAGAAGGCATCCTTAGGATGGCAGAGAAAGGGGAAGATACTGTTGATGGGGTACCTGAATATGCCACATATTAACTGGAGCACCTTTGCTGCAGCCACAATCAAAAGCAGGGACATTCTCGATGCCCTTCAGGTGGCATGCCTCAAACAGCTAGTTTTGGAACCCACTTGTGAGGGAGCAATCTTAGACCTCATACTTTCAAATGGGGACAGTGAGAGGATCTCAGATCTAGAAGTGGGTAGCCATCTGGGAACAAGTGACCACCAAACAGTGTGGTTCAGGATAAACTCAGCTACAGAGTCAAGCCATACAAAAGTGAGGGTACTGGACTTCAGGAGGGCTGATTTTGGCAAGATGGGAGAGTGCCTTAGAAAAGCACTAGCAAACAGGCAAGACGGGAGATGGAGCAACAATGTGGAAACATCAAAACTGCCATCACAGAAGCAACACGCCTTTGAGTGAAGCAACTAAACAAATCAAAATGAAAGAAAAAGCCACTATGGTTCTCAAAAGAGGAGGCAGTGCAGGTTAGGGAGAAAAAGATAGCATTTAGGAAGTATAAGGAAACACAGAAGGAGCAGGACAGAGAACTATACCAGTTAAGGCAGAAGGAAGCAGAGAGGGTAGTCAGAATAGCAAAGGCCCAAAATGAGGAAAAGATAACCAACTCGGTTAAGAAGGGGGATAAAACCTTTTATAGGTACATCAGGGAGCGTAGAAAGACACAGGGAGGGATAGTGAGGCTGAATAGAATGGATGGTGGGTTGGCAGAGAGGGCCAGTGAAAAAACAGGGCTACTGAATGAATACTTCTGCTCAGTATTCACAAAAGAGGAGGAGTGGGAGGTGCCTAATCCAATTAACAGAAGCACTCTGGATAGTGGGGTCGATCCCAGTCCTCTCACAGAAGAAAGGGTTCTAAAAGAACTAAAACTGAAGGTAGACAAAGCAATGGGGCCTGATGAAATTCACCTCAGAATTCTAAAAGAATTAAGGAGAGAACTAGTGACACCACTGACTACCCTTTTTAACAAATCATGGGAGGATGGTGTGGTACCTGAGGACTGGAGGAAGGTGGATGTGATACCCCTTCACAAAAGTGGGAGCAAGGCAGTGGCAGGAAACTACAGACCTGTCAGTGTGACCTCTGTGGTAAGGAAAGTGATGGAATCACTTTTGAAGGAAAGAATTATTGAGTACCTAGAGGCCAGTGGGGACAGGACCCAAGGCAATATCGGTTCACAGCAGGAAGGTCATGTCAGACAAATTTAACTGATTTCTTTGACTGGGTGACCAAAGTAGTAGACCAGGGAGGGGCTGTGGACATGGCCTACTTAGACTTTAGTAAGGCATTTGACACAGTCCCACACAAAAGATTAATAGTCAAATTAACCAGCCTCTGAGTGAGTCCCAGGGTGGTAGCCTGGGTAAAACATTGGCTGAAGAACAGGACACAGAAGGTAATTGTAAATGGAGTCCACTCTGAAGAAAGGGGGATTACTAGTGGGGTACCGCAGGGTTCAGCACTGGGTCCAGTCCTTTTTAATGTCTTAATAAGTGACATAGCAGAGGGACTGGAAGGAAAAGTATGCCTCTTTGCAGATGACACAAAGATATGCAATAGAGTTGATACACAAGGAGGTGTGGAAAGGATGAGATGGGACTTGGCAAGGTTGGAGGAATTATCAGAAGTATGACAGCTTGGATTCAATGCAAATAAGTGCAAAATAATGCACCTGGGAAACAAAAACCCAGAGGAAGATTAAGCAATGGGGGTAGTAACAACAACAAAAATGGAAAGGGACCTGGGGGTAGTCATATCAGATGACCTTAAGGTTAGCATGCAATGTGAGAAGGCAGTAGGGAGGGCTGGGGGGATACTGGGATGTATAGGGAGAGGCATCACCAGCAGAAAACAAGAAGTTATTATCCCTCTGTACAGACAGCTGGTGAGACCCCATCTGGAGTACTGCATCCAGTTCTGGAGACCCCATCTCCGCAAGGAAATAAACAGGATGGAGGCGGTCCAGAGGACAGCAACTAAAATGGTACGGGGTCTGCAAGAGAAGTCGTATGAGGAGAGACTAAAGGAGCTTAATATGTATACCCTTGAGGAAAGGAGGGAGAGGGGGGACTTGATAGAAACTTTTAAGTACCTCAGTGGAATCAACAAAGTCCAAGAGGGTAGCATCTTTAAGAAAAAAGGATGTGCAAGAACAAGGGAAGACAATTTAAATATATATAGGGGGGACAGCTCAGGGGCATTGTGAGGAAGTATTTTTTTACAGAGAAGGTGGTGGATGCATGGAACAGACTTCCTGAGGAGGTTGTGGGGTCTAAAACTGTGGGAGAATTCAAGAATGCATGGGACAGACATAAGGCAATTTTTGTGGGGAGTAGGAAGAAATAGGCTGTTGGTAAAATAGGATCTGCAGCTTATCCTGTAGGTAGGGACATGGGTAGTCTAGGTGGGCCAAGGGGTCCTTATCTGCCATCAAAGTCTATGTTTCTAAGTTTCTCCCACTTCAGAGTTGCAAGTCCCTTCAGCACTCTTTCCTCTAAAAAAGGACTTGTGTCCACCTCCCCCTGTCTGTTCATGATACTCCCCAGTGGTCTGTCTCACCTCCCTCCACTATGAAGACTGAGCAGAGATACCTGTTCTGGGTGGCAGAATTTTCTTTATCCTGTTCTGCAGTCTCCCTCTTCTGCTCTCCTAATCCTCAGCATCCCTCCCATTGCTTTCCTCATCTTACTTATGTATACAAAGAAAGTCTTATCTCCTTTAGCTACCCCTTTAGCTATCATTTCCTCTCTCTGTGCATTTGCTCCCTTGCCTGCCTTCCTGATTCCCTCTTTTTCACTTGGTATTACCTCTCTGTCCATGTCCCTCTGTATTTTCTTATGCTTCCTTTTTTCCTTCACCACCTTTGTCACTTCCCTAGGGAAACATAATGCTCTCTTTTTCTTTCTGTGTGCATTATCTTAGTTTATGTGTAGTCAAGATGCCTTAATTATGCCTTCCCTTATTTTTCTCTTCTGGACCTCTATCCCTCCCTGGCAATACCCCTATGAGTTAGTTTATTTGCCAGTCTCCTGTTTCATTAAAATCCACCCTCCTCAAGTCAGGGACCCTTGTCCTCAAGTGGATTGCCTCTGCTACCATCTTTATGTTAAACTATACTGTATGGTGATCACTGGTGTCTCGGAGACTGCCCACAGTGAAGTCTGTAATGTTGTCTCTGTTTGTAATCACTTGGTCCTGCACTGCCTCATTCCTCAGGGGTTCGTTGATTAGCTGCCTGAGGAAAAACCCTTGTAGGGAGTAAAGGATGGCCCTGCTACTTGCCGAAGCTGCCATTGGAAGGCTCCACTTCATGTCTGGCAGATTGAAGTCACCAACTACCAGCACCTCCCCCTTACTTTCCATTCTGGTGATGGCTTCCTCAAGTGCCTAATCAAACTATTCTCCCTGTGCTTGAGGTCTGTACACTACCCTTGTACAGATAGTGGCCCCAGAGCCTATCACTAGCATAACCTACAACAGCTCCAGCTTTTATTTTTCCTCCTGGTGCCCCGTACCTCTATGGCCTAGATTCTCCCTCTCTCATATAGTACAACCCCTCCTCCATGCCCTCTCTATTCTGAACAGAGAATAGCCAGGTATGGCCATGTCCCAGTTGTGCTATATTTGGAACAGTTGAACTGTGCCAATTGAAGGGACAAGTAACAAGCCTTGAGGCTTTTAATCTTCATTTCTGCTCTATTGATTGAATTCCTCTTCATTACTCTCAGAAGAGAATTCTGTTTGCCAGTTGCAAACAGAACTTTTAAATGCATGCCATGCCTGTTTTTGACAATCCAGTTGACACTGCTGTTGGGTACCCTGCCGGTATCACGTAAACAAGATGACCAAAACTGGGCTCTTACAAAAAGGGCGACTCAATTATGGCACCTGTGTTCACGGCTACCTAGTGGGGGGACTGGATACTGGGGTGAGCGAATACAGCGACAGGAAGTATGTGCACACATGCGCGGGGTGGGGAGGAAAGGATGGGGAAGGATGGCATGTGGGAGGGGGTGAGGCGGGCAGCTGCTGAGCTGGTCTGCTAGTGTGGTGGGGAGGGTGGTTGGCTGGGAGGTGCAGGGTTCAAGTCTGATGTGGTGTGTTTTTTTTTTCCCGCAGGCGGCTTTCCATTTTTTTGTCCCCCTCGACTTTCTGCCACCCCTGGAGTTGAGAATCTATAAGTAAGGAGGTGTGGGGCTGCAACCTTACACATTAAAAACTAGACCCATAGGTCTTGGGCTCCCTTTTTGTCCTCGTCACGAGTGTACATCGCCGAAATTAATTTCCCCTAAGGGCGATCACTATTTTTCAATCGCCCTTATGCCATGGAACCGTTCTACCAGTTTACCTACCTACATCCAGTTAAGGGTATCAGATATGTACATTGCAAGATAAATAGTGTTGAAATTGGCCTGCCTTTTAGGTGGGTATCTGAGTTAAGTTGTGTTATTTTTCTTTATCAAGCTAGTCTCCCTCTCTCAGTGTCATTGGTCCCATCATTAAGTCATGTAGTCTCCCTTCCTCAGTGTTTTATGCTCCGTCATTAAGTCTGATTAAGTTTTAGATTTTTGGAGTTCACATTAGTTTTTGAGTTGGGGGGGTTACTCTAAAGCTGAGCTGTATGTTTTAATGTCAAAAGACATGTTAGGCTTATTTTCTGACTACTCTGCATATTCATGGATAAAATGTCAAGCATTTGCAACAGTTTTGTAACACAAAGTTGCAGTTGCATTATTTTTGTCGCTGCAAATTGTGCTAAGTCCCAGTCATGCATAATGTCTTCTCCACTAAGTTTATTTATTAACTGTATTCATTTAAACATGTTTAACCAAGAAAAGTATACTTAGCTGCTAACAGTTTGTTTCTTGATATGTCCTGGGGAGGGGAAAAGGGAACAATACAATACAATCAACATGAGAAATAAAATGTAAGATAGAAAATTAGAAATATAAATTGTTCAGGCATTAAGACAATGAATAAATATGAAAGTAAAGCATGATAACAATAAGCAATATTATAAAAGCTATGGGCTGGATATTCAAACTGCACCATTCTGAGGCGCAAGCCCTTGCGCTTCGCAAAATAGTTGCACAGGGGTGTGGCTCAGGCGATATTCAAAGGAGTTGCGCTAGTGAGCAACTCCTTTGAATATCACCCCCCTAGCCACAGCCACTGTGCATGGTGCAGTGAAACTTGCGCCACCGCAAGTTGTCAGAGTGGAGCATTCAACTTGCGGTGGCCAAGTACCGCTGCCAGTACAATTTTCCTGTATGTATGCTGATGCTATTGCTATATGGCAAATGTCAGTGCTGATACCTAGGATTGGCAACACTGAACATGTATTGCACTGCTGCAGATGATGAAGGTCCTCTCTATGCATGGAGTACTTGTAATGCTACTGGCTGATCACACCTGTGAATTACAGACCTTTATGCATTCTGCTGTACTGTGTATGACACAGGATCCCTGCTTCAGTGGTACACTTGTACTGCTACTTGCTGATCACAGAAACAACATCCCACTGTGTTCCTTTTAATTTTGGGAGGGCTTCGCCCAAGATTCAATGTGGGGAATATCTCCTCCCACAACCTCTATTTAAGCCCTCCACTAACGCACCTCCCTTACTTAGGGAGTGTTTGTTCCCTGTGCTCCTTGTATGGCTGTGCTCATTCACACTTGCTGCTCCCCTGGTTCATTTTTTTCTGTGCTCCCCTCTTGTCTTCCCTACCCTTCCCGTGTCTTTGTTCCCCGTCCGTCCTGTGTCTGTTGTTTGCCTTGGCTGCTCTGGCTGCCTCTATGCCCCTTTTCTCTCTCCCTCCTTTTCTGTTTGGGAGTACCCCATTCCTGTGTTCTTTCCTCCCGGCACTTCCGAGTGTCCCCTGTGCTGCTTCATGGGTCCCATCCACTTTCTCTTCAGTGCGTGCTCTCCCTTCTTGTCCCCTTGTACTCCTTCCTTCCATTTCCGTGATATGCCAGTGGCTCCGGCTCCGTACTTGGACTCTCAGTTTACCCAGGCCTTGCATCTCTCATTTCTCCATGCCTTCTCCCCCACATGCACAAAGGACCTGTAGCACAACTCCTTCCAGCCAACTTTGCAGTAAGTACTCTGTCCCATGTTATCAGACGTTTGTCTCCATTTAGCACCAGTTAACCATATGAGTAGCCTTTGGCATTTGCCCACCTGTTCACTCTTTGCACCATAGCACCAGCTTGCCGGAAGAAGCATCTTGCATGCTTTTGTGACCTGTGTACCTTACCACACATTTACTGAACTGGGGTCGCTTTGTGCTGTCTTTGTTCAAAGTTCCCAACTTCCACATCCTCGCCAGTACTGGAAACCTTCACAACAAGTCAGCTATTGAATATACATTACCAGTCATTTGCAGGTTCACTTTTCATATGAATTGTCTGACTGGCTCCTCATTCAGCAATGACTTCCTGAGCTTTTAACGTACTAGCTTTGAGCTGGGCCTCCTCCTTCCCCTTGGGTTGGTCATACTTGACCACTGCTACTTGTTTAACAATTTCAGTTCCATTGTCCTACTACTATGTCTCTGGACTCATTTAGTTACTTGAAGCAACACGTTAGTCGAGTTTTACCTCTGCTACTACCGTGCCCCTGCTTGTTAGAAAGGGTAAAAGGGCGGGGGGTGTCTTTTGAGCCCACTTTCATGATTTCAGATCATGTACCATTTCTTTCCTGCTTTCCCACTGCAGTGATTCAGGCAACATGTTCAAACATTAGTAACAATTCGGTCTGACAGGGGATGGTTGCCATGCTTGTGTCACCGTCGGTAACCAGCCCCGGAGGAAGCAGATGTGCTCTTTGTATTTTTTCCCTGTACTATATGTGCTGGCAGGCATCTTTAGCCATTACCTTCTACTTCAGTGAAACCCTCTCATCGCAGCTGCATTCTGCATGGCAGCACTCCACATATCATATCACCTCTGTCCCTGAGGTACTATGACCACATTGCCATTAGTTGCTCCCTCATTCATGCCCTCATTCTATCAATTGTCCTTCCCCAACATTCGCTCCAAGGCACTTACCCTTTATGTTATTTCTACTTTGTGTTTATCATACCTACCACTATGTATATCTCACCATCATCTGTTTTGTGTTTTCTAAACCTACTGCTATGTATATCTCAACATCAACAACTGATCCATTATCCTATCCCTGTTTCCATGTTCTAAATCTACTCTCTCTCTCTTCAGCAGTGTTGGCACTGTAGCCAGCCCATGCCAGCAGTATTCCGGACTCCGTTCTAACTCACGCCTTCTGAGGTGCTGAGTGAAGGTAGGCTTGCCTGTGTACCAGGGATGGGATTCCTTTATGCTCACTACTACCTACTACTTACAAGCCTGACATCCTCTACCCCTAACTCTACCTGGAGGCATCGAGTGAAAGTTAGCTAGCCCCCGAGTACCAGGGATGGAAGCCATGTCTACAATCTACCGATTCATAACTTGCCTTCTCTACCTCATATCAGTTGTCGCTTCCCTTCGGGAATGGAACTTCTTCACTCCATATGCCCTCATCATCCTACTTATGCAGGCTGCCTGAAATCAAGATCTTCCTGTCTCAGCTGTCATCGATGGGTATTTGTCTCTCCATTCCACTGCTTCCACGGTATGCATTCTCCTCCTGCTTCCCTTCAGGAACCTGACTTTGTCCTACTTGCCTTTTGCTTCCTACTGGGGCTGCAGCCTCAATTCATGGTCCCTCTCCTTGACCAGCATGCCTGGTCACATGAGCATCTCTTTTGCTGGTTCACAGGAGTTCATTATCCATCTCCAATCTGCTGCATCATCCCTTCTGGATGCAGATTTCCTCCTGCTAGTAGCCTCAATTTCTGTTTGCCTGCAGCTGCCCCTCAAGCCTCAGTGATCTACCTTGACTGGTCTGCATCTGAGCTTGCATCTCTGTTTTCACTGGCTGCTTCCTTTTTGAAACAGGGCCTCATTGACTTTTTGCCTCCATCCTCTTACTACTGACTGGTAGTATTGGGTGCTAGTGATCTCTCCTCAATTACCCCACTTGGAAGCTCATTTTTACAATCAACTTTCAACCTCCTTTGCTCTTTACTGGACCACTGCTTGCTTCTCCTTCCTGGACCTGAGCCTTCTACAGAATGTGCCTTCACCTTCAGCCATTCTCTGGATCATAATCCCCAGGTCCTCTCACCTCACCTACCTTGGCCTTGAACCTGCATTTACACCTGCAGGTCCCTCCTTATCTGCTCATTCCATCCTACCCAATTACCACTTCCCTCCAGTCACAGGACCCCTCTGCTCTGAATGAATTGCATCCTTCCACTCCACTCTCCATTCTGCTCTTCTCTGGATCATCATACCAGCCATGTGGCTTCCTGTTCCTCATATTTGGATCTTGCCAGCTATTACTGTATCTCTTTTGATCCAATTTGCCTGCCTCTGGGACTTCATTGCTGTGAGTCATCCTTCTGGTTGATGGCCGAGTTTATTTTCTCTTTCAGCTGTGGGTCCATTATCCTTCTTCGCTCCAACACCTTCTGTCCCTTCTCTGGTTGGTTGATGGCATTGTCAGACATGGACTTCGGTACCTCAACCCAGCTGAACTGAGTGCTCTGCTTTGCTCTTTGGCCGCCATGGACTGTCTTCTAGTGATTGCTGCAGCCGTCCTGCATCTTGTTACTGTTTGCTGAGGGGTGACCCAGATCTTTTCCTTCCTGCAGTTTGTTATCTGGCTTCGCTATCTCATCACCTTCCTTGGATAGTTAATCCAATTCATCAGGACTCGAACATCAAGTCTTGACCCCAACTTCCTTCCTGTTTGCCTGGCTGCCTTTCAACTCTGCCTTGCAGACTCGGGGCCTCATGCTGTTTTCTGTGGCTCATTTGGGCCTAGTACCTTATCTCTGACCACACTCCTATGAGGTCAACTGCTCTTCCATATTAGTCAATTCATACTCCTACTCTGGCCATTCTAACAGTACCCTTCCACTTCTCATGGGATCACTCATTCATTACTCTGCAGAAATTCTACTGCCAGCAAACACCCCTTGGCTAACATGCCTCATAGACTCTTCTGTCATTATAGAGTTTTTTATTCCACCCAATCAATTCCTCATGATCAGTCATGGAATCCCATTAGCCTGGACAACAGGAAGATCTTCTTTGTCTCTATTGGATATACTCTCCGACTCCTGTCCATTCCATCACCGAGACTTCCATGTCCACCACGTCTCACAGGCTATCCTCCTACATGGAAAGGACTTAAATCTTTCTGCTGTGCTCTGACTTAGTACTCAGCATCGCTTCTATGGATTCCTGGAATCACAAGATAACCCATTCATCTACAGACACCATCCATTTTGCCTTCTGCAGCCTCTCCTACCAACACCATCTCTCCTCACCTTGTTACTTGACTCCTACTCCTTTATAGTCATTGCTTGTTTTAAGAATTTCACAGATGTCTTCCAGAATATTTGTCATGGGATCTCCACCACCCAGCTGATTACTAACTCCATGAATTCCAAACTACCATATTCACTCTTAGACATCGTCATTCCTTAAACAATCATCCACACCTTTTCACCTAGTATGTTCATCTGGGTTAACTGCTCTTCCAGTGGACCCTTCAGCCTCTTCTTCTCGAATTACCTTCATTAATCTCTGCAGTAAAGACCATCACTGAGAACTGGCTCTCCTGAATCCTAACTGGCAATCTGTAACAGTCAAGACAAATGCAACAACTCAGTTTTGCCTCCTAATCTGTATTAATCAGCTGTAGTACTAAGAGCCTATGGCATTCTTCATTAATTGATCTCACTACCAATACAGCCTACAGACTCTTCCTTACATCTGCCCCCAAGCCTTTCTCAAGTCCTTCAGCAGCAGGATTATCTGTAAACTTAGCCAACCCATGCCACCACAGTGCATCTTCTAGATGATCACACCACAGAAATACTCTCACTTACTTCAGGCAGTGTACCAAAAGAGTATTTACATATAAAGTCATGAACATCATGACCAAAGAAGCCATCCATCCCTTATACTGAATTTCCAATCATTCCCCATACACATTAGGATAACACTCAGACTGCTCCACAAATCATCTTCTATTTGTTTATTAATCACTTATGGCATTACTCTCATCAAGTACTCAAACTCTCCTCTACTCATTTTTTACTCTGGGATGCTTACTGAGCAACTTATCACTCACTAATCGACTATTTACCTCCAGACTACTTTGAACATCAAACCTCACACAAATTGGATTAGTTAGCCATAACTTAACAAATCATCGCAAATCCCTCAGTGAACTGTCTAGTTTTATATTGAACAAATTATGCTCTCCCAACTCATTATTCCTCTACAATCCCTTTGGACATGCATCTTTTGTCACCTTCGAAATATGGATTACATCAGCCCTTCTTCAATTGAATCTGCTTTACACATAGGATTCTACCATCCCTATGGAACAGAAGTACCCTTCATCCTCGGGATAATTTTTCAGTCTGCATCGGCCTTGGATTGAACACACCATCATCTGCAGGGCACCCACAGTCTGTCTTCTACTCTTTTCTACTTCATGGATGCTTCTTTAGTGACTTCTCATTCATTTCTAATTCCTTGCCTACAGCCCATACCTTGACATCCAAACCTGTCTCAAGCTGGATCATTCACCAATGAATTCTTGTACAGTAGCATTTCCACCATTCCTTGTCTAGTAACTTATCGATCCTGTCATGCTTCCTCTGCTCATTATACCCTTGCCATTCTGTGAGACAAGCATCATTCATCATCTTGGAAACATGGACTTCCTTCACCCTCCTTCACTTGGATTTACTTCACACTCTGGATTTTATCGCTCATTCAGAAAAGACCTACTCTTCAACCTCAGGATCATCATTCACTCTGCATCATCCATGGACTGAGGATGGATCATCATCTCTACAAGCAGCTCACTGACCTCAAATTAGCTATGGTTACTAGAAAATAGGTCCTTCTCCTTTTAGTATGCATAGAGGACGGGCAGACCTCTGGCCATGGGTCCTCAGTGGTTTCCTCCACCTGGGGGATTTTCCTCTCCTGAGTGCCGGGGGGGTCATACCTTCTTTGAGTTAGAGGAGGTATCTTTTGGGGCCTTCTATTTCCTACAAATTACTACCTACATAACTACTACTCAAGGATGGGAATAGAGTAAAGCCACAAAAAGTACTACAAGTTACACAAGCACTATATACCCCATCTCTCCCCATTGCTATTCCACAAACATTGAAACACCTGTTAGCACAACTTCCCTATACAATTTTGAATGAAGCTACTGCTATATGTTGACATTCAGTGCTGTTGTTTGGGAATTAGAGGACAGCACTGTACATGTACCAAGCTGTTGTGCATATTGCTAGACCCACTTACATGTTATGCTTTTACTGCTACTGACTGACCCCAACCCCCCACCCCAACACCACTTTGTATTCCTTTTAATTTACAGCTGCTAGTACTATTTCCCTTTGCAGTTTCAAATGTTGCTACTGCTGTATGTTGAATTTTAGAGCTCATGCATGGAAATCACAGCACTATATGTGTACCATGCTCTTATATTGTGCAGTTTTAAACAATAAAACATTAACATTTTGGCATCTCATTTATGTTGCTCAAAAATCCAATTGGGAGTAACAAAATGCGTTACATATTGTGAGATTACATATGTGATCACTTTAGTGCTATTTACCTTGCACAAATTAAACAAGAATGTGCACTTTACCCTAAACATGATGCTATCTGTGAAACTTGCTCTTCAAAATAAATGGTTCTTAGTTTGTAAAACTGCAGAAAAAATCATGAGAATGACAGTTACATGAAAGGTGCGTGTACCTATCTTCACATTTTCACCCTCCACTACACTGTTTTCAGCTATGAGGCACTGCCTTTTGTGGCATGTTCTTCTATTGCTTTGCACTGTTCTTCAACTAATTCTTACAAAGTATATTCAAAATATCTATATATTACATGGGCATGATAGTGCCTATTAGTGATGAGTAAGCTCTTTAATGTTAATTCACAAATTTTTCACTTTAATAACTGCGCCTCATTCAACCAATTTATATGAAATTTTGAATGTTCAGAGATAGTGCCAGAATCTCTGGATCCTGAAAGATTTGTGGCAATATGTTCACTGGGGGAAAAGTCAAGAGAGGGGCCAAAAAACCTAACCTAATCACCAACATGAAGACCTTTTTTTGCTCAACTGCAACTAAACAACTAGGAGGATTTGAAACCCAAAACTTCCAGGTTTGAGAGAGTTTGGCCCAAGTTGTGTGCTTTTACATTTGTTATGTCCCAAACTCAAGTAGTTTTTAAAAAAAATTAAGAAAAAAATATTCTGTTTGTGAGCATGTGCAGTTTAAAAAAAATCAGTGTTCTGAAGATAGCTGTATTTTTGTGACCATGTGAAGTCATGTGTTTGTTTTACATACATGCTGCCATTCATCAGCTGGCAGGACTGGTTATCTGTTTACATATGCCCTGATGCTTTTTTATTCAGCAAAGATGGGCCTATCTGCACTGCATAGCCCTGCCCCTGCTGAACATGCAGTGCACCTGTCTCTACCAACAGCCGCATTAGTCGCTTTATTTCTTTCAACATGACACTGTGGTGCCCAATCCCTGGTGACATTTTCATTATGAAATTCAACAATATAACTGACACTGGGGTGCTTGCCCTGGGTGCCAGTTCATTCCCCCCTCCCAACCATATGGCCCCCTCCACAAACCCTGTATTGTAAAGTTGCAGACAGTGGGGTGCCTAATTTCTGGTGTTGGTGTACATAACCCCCCTTCTTACCAAATAGTCTGGGTTATTGGGGTGTCCACCTCTGGTGCCCCGAAGTGTCATACTGGCACTGGGATGCCCAAACCCCTGTGTTGGAAATAGAGTAAGTGTATCTAAAAGAAGGAAAACTGTCCTGTGACATCTCTGTCTTTTTTTTAATGGCTGAAATAAATAAAATGGTCCCTCATTGTCTGCCACCATCCCTACCCCCATCCTGACCCTCCCACTCAGCACCCACCACCCCACACCCCCCATAACCTATACTTTACCCAGCCAAGGTCCAATGCCATAATATTCTATGGACCAGAGGCATGCCTTCACTCTTCAATGCCGAACTAGGAAATGAGGAGAACAGGTAAGTGCCATATAATGCACAGTATTTCAAAGAATTTTAAAGATTTCATCATAACCTGGTCATTTTTTACATATTTTTTCCCAAAATTGTTAACATAGAATATTTGGGATGTCACCTTATAAACACTGGTGGTGAAATTATGCTAATCTGGCCTGGAAGGTGATTTCACAGTCACTGTGTGAAATCATTTTTAGGGCCAGGTTTGCACAATTTCACCACCCTTGTGCATGAGGTGTTGGCCCAAAAAGGCCATGTTGAAAATCTGGGCAAGAAATATATAAAAACAACCAAGTTATGAGCATAAGTTGAAATTCTTCTATGCACACTCATAACTTTGGCATTTTAATATTTTAAACCCACATTTTCAACATAGCCATTTTTCTCACCACCTCATGAACAGAGATGTGCCAAAGTTTTAATTCACCAAAGAAGTTGCCACAAAGTGACTGAAATTTGCATTTGCAGAGTTTTGTGAAGTTTTCTCTTCCCTCAGTAACTTTGAATATTCCAGAAGTGCAAAGTTTTTCAATGTGAATTGTGGAAATTTGCCCACAAAGTGGGTGTTCACAGGTGAAGTTCCACACTTCACAGGCAAAACTTTACACTTCACAGTGAAACTTCACACTTTGCAGATTGCTCTGCATGCCACAAATTAAGCTAAATTCACAGATTAATTTGCAGAACAAATTTAGCCAACTTTGCCCATCTGTACTCATGAACATTGCAGCTGTCATGCTTCATATCCTGTCTGAAATGTGTTTATTTATTTATTGAATTCTTGGATTACAATCTTTGAGCTACAAGCTCGTTTACAAAGGTTCCATGTCAGGAAGTAGATACAAACGTACAATAGTAAAAAAGAAATTCAGGGTTACATCGAGCAGTCAACAAGTTGTTAATGGTAATATGAATGAGGAGTACATGGGAAAGGGACAGTGCCATAAATAAGCAGGCAGAGTTGGAGCAGCAGCAGTAAGTGGCACGAGAGAGTGTGTGGGGAGGTGGGAGGTAGGGACAAGAGTGAAGGGAGGGGGGAACTAGGGGAGATGTTCAGATGCGGGACCCACTGGCATGTGGTCACCTTGTCAGGGAGGGGTGGGGGTGGGAGGACCTGGGTTAGTAAAATAAGGGAAAGGTGAGGGGACTGGGCTGAGGTCAGGGGAAGGGGTTGGTGTGGGAGGGTGGGAGTGGGGTAGCAGAGTGGGTGATTGTTTAAGTGCACTAAGGCAGGGTAGTCAGAATTATAGCCAGGAGGGTTGGTCAGGTAGGTCAGGTGCATTCCCCAAAGCTGGATAGGTGGGATCTAAGTGCAGATTTAAATGAGCCAATCTTGCTAATAGTGGCTATTTCAAGTGGGAGTGAGGTAAACCATAGCAGGGCCCAGTATTCAAAGGAGTGCTGACCTTGGGCAGTGCGATGGTAGGGGATCTTGATAGGGATTTTATTGGATGCCCTTGTGGTCCTGGTTGGTGCGACCTTGTGTATGAGGGAGGTGGACCCAAGAGGCAGAAGGCCCAGAGTTGCTTTTTTGGCATGGAGACAGGTTTGGAAGTGGGCCATGTCATTCGGATTTAGTGAACTGGTTTGCTGGTAGAGGTGACAGGTATGGGTTTGGCATGGGGCTCCAGAGCAAGTCTACAGGTTTTGTAAAGGTCGTGGTGGCGAGTTGCCTGAGGGTGCTGTCAGAGGCAGCACTATAGATTGCAAGGCCATAATCAGTAGTTGAGAAGACTGAGCTGGTTATGGCAAGCTGGAGTGCTTTATTGGAGCAGCAGCTGTGGTGCTTATATAGCAGGCCAAGCTTCCTGTTAGCTGAAGAGGCAACATGATCGACATGAGCAGCGTAAGAGAGGGAGCTGTCAAGGGTGTTTTCCCACCTGTGGTGCAAAATGATATTTTAGTGGAAATTTGAAAATTTTCACCTACCAGCTTCATGAGATGGGTTCATGAAAAGACAATGATGAAAGTTTGGGGTAAAATATTTAAAAAGCAATAAAGTTATGATAGTATGTTGTAATTTTTAAATGCACGGTCATAACTTTGATAATTTTCAATATTTAAACCTCAAATTTTCAGCATAGCCATTTTGTCACACCACCTCATGAACAGAACAGCTGTTATTTTTCAAATCCTGGCCAACATGTGATTTTGCATTTCTGGTGCGAAATTACATTATGTCCAGTACAATATTAAATTAAGTTAAGTTAACAAAGCAAAAAGACAAAGAAAACCATTATGGTTTTCAAAAGAAATGTCAGAGATGGTTAGAGAGAAAAAACTGGCATGCAGGAAATACAAGGAAACACAGAGTGAGGAAGACAGAGAACTATATCAGACTAAGCGGTGGGAGGCAGGAAAGCAGTCAAAAGTGCAGAGGCCAAAACAGAGGAAAGGACTGCCCAGACAGTGAAGGAGAGGAACAAAACCTTCTTCAGGTACATAGCAGAAAGAAGAAAGGCCAAGGGAGGGATAGTGAGGCTAAGTAAAGGGGGTGGGCAGAGGGTGACTTTGAGAAAACTGAGATACTGAACGAATACATTTGCTCAGTATTCATGATAGAACTGAGGAGAGGGACCAGAATTATCCAGCAGACAAACACACAGGGAAGAGGGAGGCCCCAGGCCATTCACAGAAAAGAGAGACCTAAAGGAACTCTTGAAACTGAAGGTGGACAAGGTAATGGGGCCTGACAGGATACATCCCCAAATACTAAAATAACTCAGAGAGGTGCTACTGACAGCACACTGACAGCCCTATTCAACAAATCATTGGAGGAGGGAGTAGTACCAGATGACCGGAGGGGGGGCAAATGTGATACTCTTTCACAAAAGTGGAAGTGAGGTAGATGCGGGAAACTATAGACCAGTCAGTTTGACCTCAGTGGTAGGAAAGATGATGGAGTCACTATTAATGGAAAGGATTGCGAAATATCGAGAAGTCAGTAGGGCACAGGACCCAAGGCAACATGGATTCACAACAGGAAGGTCTTCTCAAACAAATCTGACAGACTTTTTTGACTGATGACAGGGGTAGTAGAATCAGGGAGGGGTGGTGGACATAGGTGGCCTACCTAGATTTTAGCAAGGCATTTGATGCAGTCCCACACAAGAGTTAGTATACAAGTTGGGCAGTCTGGGAGTGGGTCACTAGGCGGTAAACTGGGTCAGAAATTGGCTTAGCAATGGGACACAGAGGGTGGCAGTAAACAGAGTTCAAGCTGAAGAAAGGGGGGTAGCTAGCAGGATGCCACAGGGTTCAATACTGGGGCCAGTCCTCTTTAGTGTCTTTTTAGCGACATTGTGGAGGGACTCGAAGGAAAGGTACGCCTCTTTGCAGATGACACCAAGATCTGCAATAGGGTTGATACTCTAGTGGGGGTGGGGAAGATGAGGAGAGGCTTAGCCAATTTGAAGGAGTGACCAATAGTGTGGCAGCTTGGATTCAGTGCCAAGAAGTGCAAAATCATGCACTTGAGGAACTAAAACCCAATGGAGGAATACATGATGGGGTGGGGGGAGGTACTAACAACAACCAAACTAGAAAGGGACCTGGGGTAGTCATAACAGATGATCTTAAAGTAGCCAAACAATGTGAGAAGGCATTAAGGAAAGCCAGGGGGATGCTGGGGTGCATAGGGAGAGGTATCACCAGTAGAAAACAGGAGGTGGTGATGCCGCTGTACAGGCAGTTGGTGAGATCTCATCTGGAGTACTGCATGCAGCTCTGGAGATCTCATCTCCAAAAGGACATTGACAGGGTGGAGGCAGTCCAGAGTAGGGCAATGAAAATAGCGCAGGGGCTACACCAGAAACCATATAAGGAGAGACTGAGGGAACTATATATATATATATATATATATATATATATATATATATATATGTAGTGGAGGAAGGGAGGGGTATGATAGAGACATTCAAATACCTCAAGGGGATCAATGCAGACAGCATCTTTCAGAAAAGAAAATGTGCAAGAACAAGGGGTCACAATATGAGGCTGGAAGGGGGAAGACTCAGGGGCAACATGAGGAAGTATTTTTTCACAGAAATGGTGGTGGATGCATGAAACAGCATCCCTGAGAAGGTTGTGGGGGCAATTCAAGAAGGCATGGGACAGGCAGAAGGTAACACTAGGGGTGGGAAGAAGGAGGTAGGCTGCAGATCAAGTTGGATCTGGAGTTTATACAGTAGGTAGGGAACTGGGCAGACTAGGTGGGCCAGGTGGTCCTTATCTGCCATCAAATTCTGTTTCTATGTTTCTAAATGACACCTGTCATGTTCAGAAAGGAGGGGTCATAAAAAGACTGTGGATCCAGGAAAAGTGTCTTTGCGAAAGGCTTTATTCAGTTCTAAAGTGATAATAAATAAATTCTTTAAAAACTCACATAGAAGTTCAGGCACAGGTAACACTTCCCAAAGCCTGGACGACAGCCAGCATCGCAACTGCATGTTCTGAATGGACTAAGCATACATTGATGAACTATCAGCTTCGGGAAATGTTACCTGTGACTGAACTTCAGTGTGAGTTTATAAAGAATTTATCACTTTGGAACTCAATAAAGCCTTTTGCACAGACACTTTTCCTGAGTCCACAGTTTGCGGTTTTGTGGAGCAATGTGTATTGCACGAAAACCTTTGGCAGGTGCCGGTCCCCTTACTTCTGATCTTTATATGTTATTCACCTGAGCACTACCATGATCTGGTTGTGGTCCAGCTCTATGCATTTTACTGATGTCATAAAAAGGCTGTTGAAATTTTGGGGTCAGAATGTCACAAAAAAAAATGAAGTAACATTTGCAGGGATGTATGCAGACATTAAGGTTGAGGAACACAAAGTGCACAAAGAAGAGAAATGAAAAAATGTAGGGTTTGGGTCTTCAGATTTTGAAGAATCAGTGGTGGGGTCTCCCTTGCGGTTGTTATCCTTAATGCCACCCACTCCACTGAGAAAATAAGATCCAGATATCATAGGCTCAATTTTCAAATGACAAACTATGATGTACGGTGCCTGTGCCAAAGGTATGTGATGCAAGTGGCACCTTGCTTCAAAGTTTGCAGCAGTCCTGATTTTCAAGCAGTAGCTGCGGCAAAACCAGGATGCCATGTGGCAAAGCCCCCCTGCACCACCCTTGCAGAAGAAGCACCTATGTGACAGGTCACAAAGGTAGGTGCACCACAATATGGCTGCACCATCCCATTTTTGGGGGTTCTATGAGCCTTGCCATGGCCACAACAGCACAACAGGGGGCTCACATTAGACTAGCCAGGAAGTAGTCTGAATATGGCATATCTGAAAGTTGACGGGACCGGGTAGGGGGTGGTAAGTATTGTGATACTATTATGACATGGCCAAAGCTGGAAAGAGCCCTGGAACCTGTACCACAGTACCTACAGTCCTGTGGGGCAGGTGCCAAGGCTGCTTCCACTTGGGGCTGAGGCATAACAGTCTTGACATGCCAACCCCTTATTCAGTCCCCTCGGCTGTTAGATATATTGTATGGCATCTCTGGCAGATGCCTCTTCTGCTCACTGTGACTGGCTCCATGCCCATCGTGCTGTTTGGCACCCTCACCACCCAAGAAGCCCCTGTTCACCACCTTTCAGCAAGAGTCCTCCCCCACAACCTCCACGGGATGTGTAGGCTTTTGCTGGGGGGCTTGATGGATCCCTTCATCAAACTCTGAAGGTGCGCCCAATGTTTGGTGCAGTCCTGCAGCTGTGGCAACTCCTGGGTCTTCAGCACGGGGACCCTAAATTTTACAAAATTGGGCACAAGGTCCCTGATGCATCCAGAGTATGCTGCAGCCCTACATCACCACAAATTGTGGTGATCTAAGGGCTCTTTGAAAACTGAACCCTGTCTTTTCTTCACAAAAGGCCCACAGAGCCCTGCATGAAGAAAGCTATGATTGATTTTGATGGCAATATGTGGGATGCTATACTTATCTGCCTCGAAAGAGTGTGTCACTATGTGGCACTGGCTTTGAGCTGTACCTTGTGCTTTGGACAGGAGGCTGAGGGGAGGGGTGGGCATTAGGGTTGGTAACCCCATGGCAGAACCAACCTCTGATTTGTCAATGCTCTGGAGACCCATAACCCTAATATTTTTCATTTCCCCTACCCTGTGTGCTTTGCATTCTTCAACCCTAATGTCTGCATTAAAGTCATTTTTGTAATAATATATATATATATATATATATATATATATATATATATATATATATAGAGAGAGAGAGACCACATGTGATATGCCATATGTGACAAATTGACTGTAAAGTCTGTCAAAAATGTTTTCAACATCTCATTAAGTTACAGTACTCATGTATGATAAAAAGGATAGCATCATCAGCTACAATACCTATGTCCCTTTTCTTGGAAATATTGGGTGAACACTTTAGGCTGTAGTCTCAACTGTAGCATCATTCTCTTACAAACCATTGTCAATCTTAACTGGTTTCAGTAGTCTTAAAGATACCACATACATGTGGTTAGCTTATCGTATCACTATAATATGCAGAAAAAGTGATTGGATGAATGAATGCATTAATTGTAGCACCTTTCAAAGAAAATGCATAGCCAAGCACTCTACAGTGCCAGTGAGGTAATACTAGTAGTGCAGGAGATGTATGTAAGAATTTGTAACTATTAAACCATTAACATATGAATACTGCACAGACATGGGCAACACCATTCCAGACTGTTTTATTAATGGAGCAGTTAGCTAAAAAACTAAGGGTCAACTGTTATTCTGATAAAATTGCAATCACATCTTTTTCATCCACCTGGGAACTACCAAGGACTGGTGGAAGAGAGACTGACTAAACATTTCACTCAGCTAATGGCATCTCCAACAGTGCACCACTCTCCAAGTAATGCGTGTCAGTGCAGCAACTGATATGAATCTTGTTTCCCAATGTACTCATTTGTTCACTGAGACAGCATCAGCTCCTATGTAAAGGTCTACAGAGTGAATTCTCTCTCTTTTTATGATTGCACATTAGTAGATGCTGATTGCTGTTTGTTATACTGTATTTTTACTTGTGTGTTAATATGTATAAAAACTCATATGTCACCCTAAGTGGCAGCAGAAGGGTGTCTAATAAGAAAGTTGTTTTTATTTTGGACTTCAATCAATGACTCTACTCAGTCTGAGCAGTAATATGAAGAATGAGAGAAATATTCCTCCCCAGAGAGTGTTTGTTTTTTCTGGGTCATTCCACATTGTCACTTGGTTATTTTCAAGTGCTGTGTAACTATAATATCTTACTGGGGACACTGACACAGTTGCAAAGCTGTGACATCATCACAGACCCTGACTGCATCAGCATTCTGGCAACAGTTGTTACAAATATAGAAACATTGAATTTGTCTTCAGGAAAGGACTGCTTGGCCCACCCAGTCTACATGGAAGTTCCCTGCCTAATCTGTCTCCATAGACCCTGTCTGGTCTATGGAGACCCTCCCTCCTCCCTGCCTATTTACTAATATACCCCTATATTTATCCAACACATACTTGAAGCCCCCCACTCCCCCGTTGTCATTTCCACCACTTCCACTGGGAATCTGTTCCAGGTGTCTACCTTCCTTTTAGTAAAGTAGTACTTCCTTATGTCCCTCTGAAATATTCACCCTCCATCTTTATGGCATGCCCCTGGTCCTGACACTCCTTCTCATTTGAAAGATACTCCTCCTGCACCCTGTTCACCCCTGTGAGATATGTGTAGGTCTCTATCATGTTCCCTCTTGCTCTTTTTTTCTTTCAGGGTGTACATACTGAGATCCCTCAGTCTCTCCTTGTAAAGTTTCTTGTGGAACCCTTGCACCATTTAAGCTGCCTACCTCTGGACTGCCTCCAAACTATCAATGTCCTTTCTGAGGTGCAGCCTCCAAAACTGGCACAGTACTCCAGGTGTGGTCTCAACAGCGAGCAATACAGTGACAACACCACCTCCCTCTTTTTGCTGTAGATACCTCTCCTCATGCACCCCAACAGCTCACTAGCCCTACCCACTGCTTTTTCACACTGCCCTGCCACTTTCAGGTTATCAGTTATAATAACCCCAAGGTCCCTTTCCTGTTTAGTGACTGTCAGTACCTCCTCCCAACCAATACTCATCACCTGGGTTCTTATGCTCTAGATGCATGAGTTTGCAATTTTTGACATTGGACCCCAACTGCCATGCACTTAACCACTCCTCAAGTTTCCCAGTATCCCTGCACATTCTCTCCATGCCCTCCTAAGTGTCCACACTATTGCAGATTTTGGTGTCATCTGCAAAAAGGCATATGTTCCCTTCCAGTTCTTCTGCAATGTTACTTATGAAGATATTGAAAAGGACTGGTGCTAGTACTGTGTCCTGAAGTACACCATTGTTCACTGTCTCAGTATTAGAGACAATGCCATTAACCACCAACCTCTGTCACCTATCCGTTAATCAGTTTCTAAACCTCTGTCACCTATCCGTTAATCAGTTTCTAACCCTATTCACCACTTTGGATCTCACCTATAAGTTACCCAATTTCATTCTCAATCTCTTCTGGTGCAGTGTTGAAGGTATTGCTAAAGTTCAGATAGGCAACTTCCACTGCCCTTCCCTGATCTATTTCCCTGTCCACTCTATCAAAGAAATCCATCAGATTTGTCTGACATGATGAGCCCCTGTTTATCCATGCTGCCTGTGAACTTGCGGCCCATTGGTTCAAGCTACTGTACCATTCTTTCCTTTAACTGGGTTCCATTACTTTCCCTACCACTGATGTAAGAACTGACTGACCTATAGTTGCTAGCCTTCTCCCTACTGCCAATCTTTTGACAAGGGGCAATGTCAGCTCTTTTCCATCCTCCAGAACCATGGCAGGTTCCAGTGAACTGTTAAATCAGGCAGTCAGTGGGATAGCTAGCACCTCTCTGAGTTCCTTTATTACCCTTAGGTTTATCCTGTCTGGACCATGCAGAGAACACCAGGAGGAAGGAGATGCTGTTAAAACTAAACTTCTCTACTGGGACTAAAGAACTAGAACTCTACTACTGGGACCTTCAATTTAGGGTAAAAAAAGTTAGTGTGTTTGTCTCAGGTGGCTGAAGGGAATTGTTGTCTGTGCCATTAACTAAGTGTAGAAAGATTTACAAAGTTGGAGGAGTGGTTTAGCTAGAAGGAAGCCAGGTTAAACCCTGATTTAAACACTGCCCTAGATAGCTTCTGCCAGAGACCAGGCAATGAACACCAGGAGGAAGGAGCTACTGTTAAAACTAAACATCTCTACTGGGACTAAAGAACTAGAAATCTACTTCTGGGACCTTCAATTTAGGGTAAAAAAAAAGTTAGTGTGTTTGCCTGAGTTGGCTGAAGTGAATTGTAATCTGTGAAGTTATCTAGGTGTTTGTCTCAGGTGGCTGAAGGGAATTGTTATCTGTGCCATTAATTAAGTGTAGAAAGATTTGTAAAGTAGGGGGAGTGGATTAGCTAGAAGGAAGCCAGGTTAAAGCCAGATTTAAACACTGCCCTAGATAGCTTCTGCCAGAGACCAGGCAGAGAACACCAGAAGGAAGGAGCTGTTGTTAAAATTAAACTTCTCTACTGGGACTATACTGCCCTCCTTCCCTCCCCTCCTCTCCCCTCCCTCCCCACCCTAAACCAGTTCTGCTTTTATAGGTACAGGATTTGACTGACAACAGGAACTTCCTGTTTGGGAGCAGAAAGTGAGTGGTCACAGAGCCACCAAGGACTCACCATCCTAGAAGGAAAAGAGTAGCTCTCTCCAGCTGCTGGAGATCTGACTCTGAGCAAGGAAGGAGACTACTGAGAAATATAGGAACTTCTTGTCTCAGAATAGGAAGATTAGGAGCTTAAAGGGCACAAAGGCAGAAAGTGAGTAGGGAGGAAAAAAAACAAACAAAAAGAAACAAACAGAGGAAAGAGTAAGTATTCCAAACAGTTAAGGGGCCAGAAATAAGACATGATGGGAGTGGTGCAGTGCAGTGGCTGTGGAGCAGCAGTCTTCCGGGAGATGTTCTGGAGGATGTGGTGTTGTCCCATCTGCAGGCACCTCTCTGGGCTGAGGGAGGAGGTTGCTCATATCCAGGCTGAGTTGATCACGATTTGTGGGATCTCCTCTCCCACCCAGGGACCACCAGGGCCACTACTGTTGCCTCAAAGGTTGCCAAGAAAGAGAAGCGGCTGGACCACAGTGGGCTAAGGGAGGGTGAGGGTGGTGGAACAGAGGTGCATCCCTCCAGTTGTACCTCTCCACAATTCATATGCCGTTCTGGCAAACTGTGGTTCCTCTATGGAGGCACCCACATTGGAGACCAAAGAGGATGCGGGAACCTTCACAAAGGAGGCCACAGGAGGGTGGCATGGGATCCCACAGGGGAAGGAATCAACTCTGGTGGGGGACTCTATTGTTAGGAAGGTAGAACTGGGGGAGGAAAGGGAGTTGGAGGTAAGGTGCCTGCCTGGTGCCATGGCTTGGAGGGACAGGGAGCAAATCCTCAGGATCACCGGAGCAGCTGCACAGGGGAAGGAGCTGGATGTCATTGTCCACCTAGGGACAAATGACCTGGCTAAGAAAGGGATCAGATCAGTGTAGGAGAGTTTGTGGAGTTGGGGAGGGGCCTTAGACAAGTAGCACGCATGGTAACCTTCTTGGAGGTGCTGCCTGTCTATGGCATGGGTGAGGCTAGGGTGCTCCATACCATGGGATTTAATCAGTGGTTGAAAAACTGGTGCAGAGCTCAGGGATTTAGCTTCATTGGGGACTGGGGGTCCACCTAGAAGGATACAGGCCTATACTGGTGTGATGGTCTGCATCTGTCCAGGAGGGGAACCAGGATCCCAGGTGATAGGTTTAAATGCTTCATTGGCAAGCATTTAAACTAGCCAAGGGGGGGCACTGGAAAGGAGCAGAGAAATCCTAGCCCCCCCAAAAGATCAGGGTAGAAAGTGAGGTAAGCATCAAGATAGAGATGTTGATAGGGAGAAGGGCAGGGGTAAATTGAGAAAATGACAAACGCAATAAAGACAGGAATGGGGTAAAAAGGGGTAAGGCCATCAAGAAATGGAAGGTAATGAGTACCAATGCCTGTAGTCTGGACAACAAGCTCCCTGAACTGGTGGTCTTGATGGAAGAGGGATGCCTGGATATCAAAGCAGTCACAGAAACATGGTACACAGAGAACCTGGACTTGGATGTTAACATACCAGGGTACACAACCTACAGGAGAGACAGGGAGGGGAGAAGAGGGGGAGGAGTAGCTCTCTATGTAAGGGAAGGGATAAAAGCAACTGAACCAAAGAGTAAACAGGGAGGAGAGGAGGCACTGTGGGTCACCTTATAGACTGGAAATGGCACCACAATCTGCACAGGGGTTGTATACAGACCCTCTGTCAGGGGGAAGGAATATACAAGGATATGATAGAAGGCATCCTTAGGATGGCAGAGAAAGGGAAGATACTGTTGATGGGGTACCTGAATATGCCACATATTAACTGGAGCACCTTTGCTGCAGCCACAATCAAAAGCAGGGACATTCTCAATGACCTTCAGGTGGCATGCCTCAAACAGCTAGTTTTGGAACCCACTTGTGAGGGAGCAATCTTAGACCTCATACTCTCAAATGGGGACAGTGAGAGGATCTCAGATCTAGAAGTGGGTAGCCATCTGGGAACAAGTGACCACCAAACAGTGTGGTTCACGATAAACTCAGCTACAGAGTCAAGCCATACAAAAGTGAGGGTACTGGACTTCGGGAGGGCTGATTTTGGCAAGATGGGAGAGTGCCTTAGAAAAGCACTAGCAAACAGGCTAGAAGGGGGGGTGGAGCAACAATGTGGAAACATCAAAACTGCCATCACAGAAGCAACACGCCTTTGAGTGAAGCAACTAATCAAATCAAAATGAAAGAAAAAACCACTATGGTTCTCAAAAGAGGAGGCAGTGCAGGTTAGGGAGAAAAAGACAGCATTTAGGAAGTATAAGGAAACACAGAAGGAGCAGGACAGAGAACTATACCAGTTAAGGCAGAAGGAAGCAGAAAGGGTAGTCAGAATAGCAAAGGCCCAAAATGAGAAAAAGATAACCAACTCGGTTAAGAAGGGGGATAAAACCTTTTATAGGTACATCAGGGAGCGTAGAAAGACACAGGGAGGGATAGTGAGGATGAATAGAATGGATGGTGGGTGGGCAGAGAGGGCCAGTGAAAAAACAGGGCTACTGAATGAATACTTCTGCTCAGTATTCACAAAAGAGGAGAAGGGGGAGGTGCCTAATCCATTTAACAGAAGCACTCAGGATAGTGGGGTCGATCCCAGTCCTCTCACAGAAGAAAGGGTTCTAAAAGAACTAAAACTAAAGGTAGACAAAGCAATGGGGCCTGACGAAATTCACCTCAGAATTCTAAAAGAAATAAGGAGAGAACTAGTGACACCACTGACTACCCTTTTTAACAAATCATGGGAGGATGGTGTGATACCTGAGGACTGGAGGAAGGTGGATGTGATTCCCCTTCACAAAAGTGGGAGCAAGGCAGAGGCAGGAAACTACAGACTTGTCAGTTTGACCTCTGTGGTAAGGAAAGTGATGGAATCACTTCTGAAGGAAAGAATTATTAAGTACCTAGAGGCCAGTGGGTACAGGACCCAAGGCAATATGAGTTCACAGCGGGAAGGTCATGTCAGACAAATTTAACTGATTTCTTTGACTGGGTGACCAAAGTAGTTGACCAGGGAGGGGCTGTGGACATGGCCTACTTAGACTTTAGTAAGGCATTTGACACAGTCCCACACAAAAGAGTAATAGTCAAATTAACCAGCCTCTGAGTGAGTCCCAGGGTGGCAGCCTGGGTAAAACATTGGCTGAAGAACAGGACACAGAAGGTAATTGTAAATGGAGTCCATTCTGAAGAAAGGGGGTTACTAGTGGGGTACCGCAGGGTTCAGCACTGGGTCCAGTCCTTTTTAATGTCTTTATAAGTGACATAGCAGAGGGACTGGAAGGAAAAGTATGCCTCTTTGCAGATGACACAAAGATATGCAATAGAGTTGATACACAAGGAGGTGTGGAAAGGATGAGATGGGACTTGGCAAGGTTGGAGGAATTATCAGAAGTATGGCAGCTTGGATTCAATGCAAAGAAGTGCAAAATAATGCACCTGGGAAACAAAAACCCAGAGGAAGATTATGCAATGGGGGGGAGTAACAACAACAAAAATGGAAAGGGACCTGGGGGTAGTCATATCAGATGACCTTAAGGTTAGCATGCAATGTGAGAAGGCAGTAGGGAGGGCTGGGGGGATACTGGGATGTATAGGGAGAGGCATCACCAGCAGAAAACAAGAAGTTGTTATCTCTCTGTACAGACAGTTGGTGAGACCCCATCTGGAGTACTGCATCCAGTTCTGGAGACCCCATCTCCACAAGGACATAGACAGGATGGAGGCAGTCCAAAGGACAGCAACTAAAATGGTACAGGGTCTGCAAGAGAAGTCGTATGAGGAGAGACTAAAGGAGCTTAATATGTATACACTTGAGGAAAGGAGGGAAGGGACTTGATAGAAACTTTTAAGTACCTCAGTAGAATCAACAAAGTCCAAGAGGGTAGCATCTTTCAGAAAAAAGGATGTGCAAGAACAAGGGAAGACAATTTAAATATATATAGGGGGGACAGCTCAGGGGCATTGTGAGGAAGTATTTTTTTACAGAGAAGGTGGTGGATGCATGGAACAGACTTCCTGAGGAGGTTGTGGGGTCTAAAACTGTAGGAGAATTCAAGAATGCATGGGACAGACATAAGGCAATTTTTGTGGGGAGTAGGAAGAAATAGTCTGTTGGTAAAATAGGATCTGCAGCTTATCCTGTAGGTAGGGACATGGGCAGTCTAGGTGGGCCAAGGGGTCCTTATCTGCCATCAAAGTCTATGTTTCTATGTTTCTCCCACTTCAGAGTTGCAAGTCTTTCAGCACTCTTTCCTCTAAAAAAGGACTTGTGTCCACCTCCCCCTGTCTGTTCATGATACTCCCCAGTGGTCTGTCTCACCTCCCTCCACTATGAAGACTGAGCAGAGATACCTGTTCTGGGTGGCAGAATTTTCTTTATCCTGTTCTGCAGTCTCCCTCTTCTGCTCTCCTAATCCTCAGCATCCCTCCCATTGCTTTCCTCATCTTACTTATGTATACAAAGAAAGTCTTATCTCCTTTAGCTACCCCTTTAGCTATCATTTCCTCTCTCTGTGCATTTGCTCCCTTGCCTGCCTTCCCTGATTCCTTCTTTTTCACTTGGTATTACCTCTCTGTCCATGTCCCTCTGTATTTTCTTATGCTTCCTTTTTTCCTTCACCACCTTTGTCACATCCCTAGGGAAACATAATGTTCTCTTTTTCTTTCTGTGTGCATTATCTTAGTTTATGCATAGTCAAGATGCCTTAATTATGCCTTCCCTTATTTTTCTCTTCTGGACCTCTATCCCTCCCTGGCAATACCCCTATGAGTTAGTTTATTTGCCAGTCTCCTGTTTCATTAAAATCCACCCTCCTCAAGTCTGGGACCCTTGTCCTCAAGTGGATTGCCTCTGCTACCATCTTTATGTTAAACTACACTGTATGGTGATCACTGGTGTCTCGGAGACTGCCCACATTGAAGTCTGTAATGTTGTCTCTGAAATCACTTGGTCCTGCACTGCCTCATTCCTCAGGGGTTCATTGATTAGCTGCCTGAGGAAAAACCCTTATAGGGAGTAAAGGATGGCCCTGCTACTTGCCGAAGCTGCCATTGGAAGGCTCCACTTCATGTCTGGCAGATTGAAGTCACCAACTACCAGCACCTCCCCCTTACTTTCCATTCTGGTGATGGCTTCCTCAAGTGCCTAATCAAACTATTCTCCCTGTGCTTGAGGTCTGTACACTACCCTTGTACAGATAGTGGCCCCAGAGCCTATCACTAGCATAACCTACAACAGCTCCAGCTTTTATTTTTCCTCCTGGTGCCCCGTACCTCTATGGCCTAGATTCTCCCTCTCTCATATAGTACAACCCCTCCTCCATGCCCTCTCTATTCTGAACAGAGAATAGCCAGGTATGGCCATGTCCCAGTTGTGCTATATTTGGAACAGTTGAACTGTGCCAATTGAAGGGACAAGTAACAAGCCTTGAGGCTTTTAATCTTCATCTCTGCTCTATTGATTGAATTCCTCTTCATTACTCTCAGAAGATAATTCTGTTTGCCAGTTGCAAACAGAACTTTTAAATGCATGCCATGCCTGTTTTTGACAATCCAGTTGACACTGCTGTTGGGTACCCTGCCGGTATCACGTAAACAAGATGACCAAAACTGGGCTCTTACAAAAAGGGCGACTCAATTATGGCACCTGTGTTCCACGGCTACCTAGTTGAGGGACTGGATACTGGGGTGGGCGAATACAGCGACAGGAAGTATGTGCACACATGCGTGGGGTGGGGAAAGGATGGGAAGGATGGCATGTGGGAGGGTGAGGCGGGCAGCTGCTGAGCTGGTCTGCTAGTGTAGTGGGAGGGTGGTTGGCTGGGAGGTGCAGGGTTCAAGTCTGATGTGGTGTGTTTTTTTAGCATGAGGCGCTTTCCTATTTTGTCCCCCCGACTTTCTACCACCCCTGGGTTGAGAATCTATAAGTAAGGAGGTGTGGGGGCTGCAACCTCACACATTAAAAACTAGACCCATAGGTCTTGGTCTCCCTTTTTGTCCTCGTCATGTGTGTACATCGCCGAAATTAATTTTTGGCTATGTACACTCACCCTAAGGGCGATCACTATTTTTCAATCGCCCTTATGCCATGGAACCGTTCTGCCAGTTTACCTACCTACATCCAGTTAAGGGTATCAGATATGTACATTGCAAGATAAATAGTGTTGAAATTGGCCTGCCTTTTAGCCGGGTGTCTGAGTTAAGTTGTGTTATTTTTCTTTATCAAGCTAGTCTCCCTCTCTCAGTGTCATTGGTCCCATCATTAAGTCATGTAGTCTCCCTTCCTCAGTGTTTTATGCTCCGTCATTAAGTCAGATTAAGTTTTAGAATTTTGGAGTTCACATTAGTTTTTGAGTTGGGGGGGTTACGCTAAAGCTTAGCTGTATGTTTAATGTCAAAAGACATGTTAAACTATTTTCTGACTACTTGCATATTCATGGATAAAATGTCAAGCATTTGCAACAGTTTATAACACAAAGTTGCAGTTGCATCATTTTTGTCGCTGCAAATTGTGCTAAGTCCCAGTCATGCATAATGTCTTCTCCACTAAGTTAATTTATTAACTGTATTCATTTAAACATGTTTAACCAAGAAAAGTATACTTAGCTGCTAACAGTTTGTTTCTTGATATGTCCTGGGGAGGGGAAAAGGGAACAATACAATACAATCAACATGAGAAATAAAATGTAAGATACAAAATAAGAAATATAAATTGTTCAGGCATTAAGACAATGAATAAATATGACAGTAAAGCATGATAACAATAAGCAATATTATAAAAGCTATGGGCTGGATATTCAAACTGCGCCATTCTGAGGCGCAAGCCCTTGCGCTGCGCAAAATAGTTGCACAGGGTGTGGCCCAGGTGATATTCAAAGGGTTGCACTGTTGAACATCGCTTGAATATCATCCCACAGCCACTGTACATAGGCGCAGTGAAACTTGCGCCACCGCAAGTTGTCAGAGTGGAGCATTCAACTTGCGGTGGCCAAGTACCATTGCCCCATGCGCAAAATCACGATATTCAAAAGGTGACATGCAAATGGGGACATAATTCATGCAAGGTGCAGGGGGGGCCATTTTCATCTGATTATGGCCCCATTTGCATACCGGCTCTTATATGTAAGATGCGCGATCCCGAGGACTTGCGCCTGGCCGCCCTGCCAGGCAGCAGCCGTCGAGGACCGACACACCCTGCAGCCCGATCGTGGGCAGCAATGTGGCTCCCCACCTCCTCCCGTACATCTCCCTGGTGGTCCAGTGGACCGTAATGCCCGATCGCGGGCAGATTGTGAAATGACCCCCAATCGTTCTAGTGCCCGATCGCGGGCAGAATGTAAAAGAACCCCCAACATCTCCCTCGTGGTCCAGTGGACCGTAATGCCTGATCGGCGGGCAGAATGTAAAATGACACCCCTCTAACATCTCCCTGGTGGTCAGTGGACCGTAATGCCCGATCGCGGGCAGATTGTGGAATGGACCCCCCAACACATTCCTAGTGCCCGATCGGCGGGCAGAATGTAAATGAACCACCTCCAACATCTCCCTGGTGGTGAAGTGGACCATATTGCCCCACGCAGGCAGAATGTAAAATGACACCCCCACCCAAGACATCTCCCTGTTGGTGTCCCCACCCCCACCCACCCAGGCCCCACCATCCTGCTCCCCGGCGGCGTGGGCGGCAGCATCCACTCACCTGCCGCCCGCCGCCCGCCGACTGACTGCCTGGTAGAGGCTGCATGCCCATTGGTGCAGAGCAGAACCAATGGGCGTGCATACAATCCATGACAGTCCAGGTTGTGAATGATTCATTCGCAAATTTGGACTGTCATGTATGATATATTCACGCCCATTGGTTCTTGCTCTACCCATGGCGCAGCCCTACCTGGCAGTCAGTCGGCGGGCGGCGGGCAGCAGGCGGTGGATGCTGCCACCAGCCGCCGCCGGGGAGCGGTGGTGGGGCTTCGTGGGTGGGTGGGGTGGGGACACTAGCCACCATGGAGATGTTTGAGCGGGGTGTGTTATTTACATTTTGCCCGCGATCGGCATTACGGTCCACTGGACCACCAGGGATGTTGGGAGGGTTCTTTACATTCTGCCCGCGATCGGGCACTAGGAACGTGTTGGGGGTCATTTCACAATCTGCTCCGCGATTAAGCATTACGGTCCACTGGACCACCAGGGAGATGTCTGGGGGTCTACTTTACTTACTGCCCGCGATTAAGCATTTGATCCACTGACCACCAGGGATGTGAACTGGAGGGGGGGCCACATTGATGCCCGTTATAGGCCTGGTGGGGAGTACACTATGCCCGCGATCGGGCTGGGGGGGACACAGGAATTATGCCAGCCAGCCACAGGGCAGCTGCTGTGTTGCGCTCGCAATACAGCAGCTCACCTGTGGGTGGCCCTCTACTTAAGCCTTTTTTGGGGGGCTCAAGGTCCTGCAGGCTCAGGTTGGGGGTTGCGCCTGCACAACTCTGCACAGTCCGGCTGAATATTTGGCTGTGCAGTTTATGCATGGTTCCTCCCCCTCCTGTTGAGCGTGCATTCATTTGCATTGCACTGTTGCTCATCCTGTTTTCAGTGGCGCAACTGCCTCCTGCTGAATATCGCAGAATGGCGCAATGTAGGACTTGAGCATGCGCAACCCTGTTGAGCATGGAGCAACTCTTTTGAATATCTGGCCCTATATTCCCAAGGAATGTGTAATGCAAGGACTGTTCAAACAGAGATAACTAGTGTGGCAAATATGCACTATGTCATTTCTTAAACAAAGTTATATGTGTGTGGGAAAAATACAAGTGTGGAAAATTTGGTATAAGTACCAGAAAAAAGACATATGTGAGGCAAAATTTGCGACAGGTGTAGACAAAATGATATTAATAAAGAAATAGTTTGGCCCTGTACACAGTGTAGTAGACTCAATAAGCAAAGTGCAGTACACTTTTTAATGCATCACTAGTGCTTGGGCTAAATGAAAGCACTCTACAGCTGCTGCAAATACTCTTCTACTCCTTTGACAGTTATATGAGACCATGACTTTGCAGAGACCATTTTCTTTTATGAAAAACAATGCAACATATGTTGTACCAGGAAGTCCATTGCTGGTGAGTTGACTCCCAGCATCAAGCAAGTTGGTGTCCTGAGGGATGGTACATCTGTTTTTTATTGACAGTGACATTACAAGTTACACCAGTCCCTTCTAAGCTATGTAAATGCGATATTCCATGGGTAAGAATTTTGTCTGGGACTCTGTGAAGTCAGCCAGCTCAGTCACCAGAGTCTAATGAAGCTACACCTGCCTTTGTGGGATTAACGGATGTACAGGGAGATGTACTGGTGCATCATTCAATTAATGTGGACAAAAGAGGATGTTTTTCCTGATTGCAATTTATCCAGATGTGCTGGAACTAGGACTACCTCCTCAGTCAGATAATCTGTAAAGCTCCCAAGGCAAGAAAATCCTACTAAATCTCATACTCCTGATGTTCATCATAGTTCTGAGTTGGAATATGAATCAGGGGAGTGGTCAAATGAACTACAGATGTACTCAGTACCACTCTTTTTTTCTCTTTTAAATTATTTGTTTAGCCCCCTGGTTTATTTATTTATTTGACGTATCGGATTTACAACCTTTGAGCCATCGGCTCATTTACAAAGGTACCTCGTCACATGGAGGACAGAAAAGAAAACAGAGAGGGTACAGTAACAATGGAATAGCCACCATGTATAGGTTACAGACATTGTTTACAAACATTATGTACAGTTTTGGATACAGATATTTATATGAGCACAGCAAAACACTGATTACCTTGAGAGGGCATCCGTTACAGTATAATCCATCCTTTTCATGAGCCAGAGGTGGATTAGACATTGTTGTAAGAGGTGGCAGTCCATAAATGGACTTTGTCAAAGGTTTCGGCCCTAGAGGGCATGAGATCGCAGGCTAGTTGCAGTTACATGAGCAGACATTGAGGAGGTGGTTGCTGAGAGTGACTTTGAAAAGGGTAATCATAGCTGTGTTGGTGATGGTGGCTGGGAGTGCATTAAACCAGACAAGGGCCCTGTAGCAGAAGGATCTCTGGGCCAGGGAGGTTTTTACCCTGGGTATCGCCAGTATAGCTTTGTCTGAGTTGCGGGTGGAGATAGAGGGGGTGGCAAGTTGAAGAGAGGTGGTGAACCCAGGAGGGGAATGACAGAGCAAAATTTTTTTGATCAGTAGGTAGGTCTGGTAGTGGAGTCTTTCATTGAAGTTGAGGAGATTAGCAGTGGAATAGAGGGAGCAGGTGTGGGTGAGCCTAGGGGCACCAGTTAGGAGCCTGCAGGCCTTGTTGAGGGATATTTAAATATTTCTGGAGTGCGGAATTATCTGCTTCCCCATACACAGGGAGTCCTTAGTCCACTAGGGACAGCATAGAGGAAGTAATGGCAATCCTAAGGGCATCAGGAGGGAGGCAGTCCTTGTGCTGGTAAAGGAGTCCAATCTGAGTGTTTGCGGCGGCCGCTAGGGTGTTTATGTGGTCATGGAAGGTAAAGGCAGAGTCAAGGGTAAGCCCAGGATATTTGTAGATGGATACCTGTTCAAGGGGGTTGCTGGGGAGGATGAGGAGAGGTGCACTTTTTGCATTGTTTTGATGGTGGGAGAAAATCATTGATTTCGTATTTTTTAGGTTTATGACCATTCTACGGTCCTTGAACCATGTTTTGGCCTGGAAGAAGGCATGTTGGAGGGAGTCCTGTAGGGGAGTAGGTTTTTGAAGCGAGGCATAGAGCACTGCATCATCCACATACAGTAGGATCTTTTTGGAGCAGGCCTTTGGCAAGATGTTTAGGTAGAAGGTGAAGAGTAGTGGACACAGGATGGTGTCCTGGGGCACCCCGGAGCAGACAGGTAGTGTGTCAGATAGGGTCCCATTTATTTTGATGCATTGGGACTGGGTGGAGAGGTAACTGGCACACCATGCCAGGGGGCTCGTGGAGAAGCCAAGTTGGTAGAGGGAGTCAAGAAGGAGTGGATGGCAGACCGTGTCAAAGGCCTTGGAAAGGTCTATGAACACAGCTCCAGCAATGTTACTGGAGTCTAGAGAGGAGTGTATGAAGTTGGTGAATTCTAGGAGGGCTGTGGTACTGCTATGGCCCAAACAGAAGCCATGCTGCTCTACGCATAATATATCATGCTTGGTTGGTATTCAGTGAGCTGTGTGGCAACCACTTTTTCTAAAGCTTTAGAGAGGGGGAGGAGAATGGAAATGGGTTGATGGTTACTGAGTTACTAGATTAACCTGCCTCCTGAAACCTCTGGTTTCTTCAGTCCAGTCAACCACAATCCCTCGGACTTACCTCTCTGCAGGGTCTCCCATGGATTGCTCCCATGGCTGGGGCAGAGAGGGTGACCAAGCCCCACTGGAGCACAATTGAGATGTAGAGGTGACATGTTGGTGGTGCAAGACATGCAAAGGACTGGAGTGTCACCTTGCTGTGGTTAGGAGTTTTCTGATTTAGGTGTTCACCTGTGAGATCCACCAATGTACATTGTCAGGGGATCCCCTTCCCCAAATAACCACTGTACACAAACCTTATTGGGTGCACAGTTGGCATATGTTATTCACACATCCATCCATACTCATTTTATTTACATCACAAAAATCCTTTTATTCATATATACATTATATACATCAAGTGATCATATATACATCATACCCACCAAGTGATCATCCATCCAATTAACAGCACTCTGGACTTGGGTGCATACTCAATGCCCACCTTCAGGCCTCTGGGATGCTAACCCCACATGGGCCAAATACGGCTGGGTGCACACCCATCCCAGGCCCTGGTTACCTGTCCCAGTACCCCCTGGGCCCTGTATATCATTTTTCCTGTGTCTCTTATTCCCTCTGCCCACCTTTTTCCTCTTTCTTCATGCCCTCCATACCTGATCCTCCTATTGCCCTCCTTCGGCAACCCCTACAGCTCGTTCATACCATATGAAGACCTCCATTTGGCCTCCCCACTGCTGTCCAACTTCAGCAGCCCTTCATGCCCCAAATTTCATACTTCTTCTGACCCCAACTGCTGTTGCCCTTCAGCAATCCCTGGCAAACTGACTGCTATCCACCTTCAGCAGCTCCCGTTTATTTATTTATTTATTTGACATACTTTAGGATTACAACCTTTGAGTCAGGGACTCATTTACAAAGGCTCCATGTCAGAGTACAAGAAAACTGAATTTACAGACTACATAGTAGCAGCAAGATGGAATTACACTAGGGTTACACATACGAAATTATACTAACAGCCGTAGTACATGATTATAGTTACATACAGCCATGTTTCAAAGCAACAGTTTGAATAGTTAGGCAGAGTTCAGTAGTTGTCTTTAACAGATATCAAACTGTTATCATCATATGTTAGGCACTGGCTAGCTCTGATTGTACTTTAGTGAAGTGGAAGACTAGCGCAGCTAACAAATGCAAGCAGCCCAACAAAGGCATTGTCCGGAGGATTGACAGTGAGGTAGCTGTAATGTAGAGCCTAGCTAGAGGGTACATAGGCACTGCCGAGAGGCGAGTATATGTTCTTTGAGTGCTACTTTGAAGGGACCTAGGTTGGAGATGGAGGATATATCAAAGGGGAGTTCATTGTACCAAGCTGGTGCTCTGAAAGAGAAGGACCTTTGTGTTAGTGAGGTCCTGACCCTCGGGATCGACCATACCTGTTTGCTGGTGGAGTGAGTATTTACCATGGTGTGGGAGCATTGGAGTGCAGCAGATACCCCAGTGGGGAGAGCCCCAGGTGAATTTTCTTTGTAAGGAGACAGGCTTGGTAATGTATTCTCTCATCCAGGTCTAGATTTGTAAGGGAATACAGGGTGCAGGTATGGGTACGCTAATCTGCCCCCGAGAGGAGTCTGCATGCTTTATTTATGGCCTGATGGATTTTGTTCAGTGCCGTCTGATCAGCGGCTGAGTAAATGGTTAACCCATAGTCCACAAGAGAGAGGACTGATACGGTGACAGCCAGGTTAAGGGCTTCAGGGGGTAAGCAGGTTTTGTGCCTGTACAGAAGCCTTATGCAGGCATTGATGGCTGACGACAGGTTGTTTATGTGTGAGTGGAAGGACAGGTGGGAGTCAAAAGTAAGGTCTAGGCATTTATATGTGTGTACCTGCTCTAGGGGAAGGAGAGAGTAGGAGAGGATAGATAGTTGCATATTCTTGGCCTTATTCTGATGATGGGCAAAGAGCACAGCTTTAGTTTTTTTCACATTAACTATGAGTCTTTGGTCTGTGAACCAGTTCTCAGTTTGGTTATACAGTAGTAGCCACAGACATTGACGGCTATTTCCAGATATTTCAAGAAATTTCTAAAGAGTTTCTCTCTGCTGCCCCTACTGTAGTAATGCAGAAAGCAGGAGCTTTTTCCGGAAATATCACAGAAATTTTGGGAAATAGCTGGCAATGTCTGTGGCTGCTACTGTACGCATATTGGAGGGCTGGTTGAAGAGAACACGGATCTTGGTGTGAGGCAAAGAGAACTGTGTCATCTGCATACAGCAACAGATTACCAGTGCAAGATTTGGGCAGGGCATTCAGGTAGATGCTGAACAGCAGAGGGCCAAGAATTGAGCCCTGAGGAACCCCAGAGTGGACTGGCAAGGTGGAGGACTGGGTGGTGTGTATTTTGACACATTGTGACAGGGCTGTGAGGTAGCTAGTGAACTGGACTAGAGGTCTACTGGATAGGCCAAGGTATTGTAGTGTACATATGAGTAAGGGGTGAGACACAGTATCAAAGGCCTTTGACAGGTTGATGAAGATGGCTCCCACAAGGTGTTTCTTATCCAGGGCAGAATGGATATAATTGGAGAACTCAGTCAGGGCCGTGGTGGTGCTGTGACCTATCCTGAAGCCATGCTGTTCCCTGCATAGCAGATTGCAAGTGAGAAGATAATCAGTAAGTTGGATGGCTATAATCGTTTCAAAGGCTTTGGGGGGGGGGAGAATGGAGATGGGCTGATACTTATTGGGGAGAGTACTGTCACCACTCTTTAGCATGGGGTAATGGCAGTCATCTTCCAGGTTGAGGGGAACTGCCCCAGACACGGGAAGCAGTTTAGAAGGTCAGTCAATGGGGAGAGAACAGTATCAAGTACAAGGCCAGGGACCCTGATATCAAAAGAGTCCTTACAGTAGCAAGAGCCCCTGAGGGCATTGGTAAGAAATGGCCTTGCGTCATTCATGGTCACTATTTTGAAGTGGAAGGGGGAATACTATAAGTTAGATGTCTGGGTTGCTGGAATAGGATCAAAGAAGTTGAGTAGAAGCACAACACTGAGATCGGAGAAAGATGCATTAAGGCAGTCTGCTATGGTCTGCGGGTCGGTGGTAGGGACATTGTTTATGGAAAGCAGAGACAGGGAGGGAGAAGCTGGGTTTTGCAGTTCAGTTCCTTGATATTGTCCTAAAACAGCCATGAGTTCGCCCAGGAGGAGGCTAGGGTTGTTTTGTAGTATTCAGATTTTGCCCGTTTTATAGCCCAGGTGCATTTGTTGCAGACTGCCTTAAAGGCCTGCCTATCAGCTTGTGAACTGGAGGAAACTGCTTTCCTCCAGAGGTCGTCTCTGCATTTGAGCTGATGGAGCAGTTCAGTAGAGACCCAGGTAGCACTGCATTTCTTGGTCTGTACATTAGAGAAAGGGGTGTAAATATCACAAGCTTTATTCAATGAATGGGTAAAGTAGTCAAGGGCTTCATCTATGGTAGGTGCTTGAGAGATCAGGGACCAGTCCCAACTGGTTTGGGAATTCCCAAATTTGGTGAGGCCACCAGGTCTGAGGCGGTGCTGGGATATTTTGTGCGGTTTGGGTTTCTGCTGAAAGCATGACCATGAGAATATAATGGGGGAGTGATCACTTAGTGAGTCAGGGAGAACCAAAAGATTAGACATTTTGTTGGGATGGTTAGTGAGTAGGAGGTTGAGCAGGGTGCTAGAGCCATTAGTGGAGTTCACCCTTGTGGGTCGGTTACCAGCTGGGTAAGATCAAGAGCAGTGAAAATGTCTTTGATGAGCGAGGTTGTGCCAGCAAGCCAGTTCACATTTAAATCACCTACAATACCGTGCTCTGTATTGGGTGGGAAGCTGGCGATAAAGTTAGCGATAGACTGAATTGTCTGAGCTTGGTTTCTCAGGGGGACATATGCCACTGTCAAAGTTAGAGGGGCCCTGGAGGGGTCTGGAGTGAGCTTTAGGGATAGAGCTTGGGCATTGTGGTCAAGTGAGGGTATAGGAAGAACATGACAAATGATGGAGTCATGGGTGTACACCGTACACACACCCCCTCCATGCTTACCTACTCTATCAGTTAGGTGGAGAGTGAAGCCTGGAAAAGTGACTGTCGAGTCGGATATTTTTTGGGAGAGCCAGGTTTCTGTAAGGGCCAGAACAACTGGTTGATGTTGCAGTAGCCAACAGTGGAGGCCTGCGGTTTTCTTGGGGAGGCTACAGATATTCATTGCTGCTATTCTAAGCCCATGTTGTGAGAAGCTAGGGCTGGGCGAGGCAGAGCCTGGGTTAGGATGGACATTCCCTGAGATGAGAAGGAGAAAGGCAATGACTCTGAGCAGGGCAAAGGATCTCTGTCTGAGTGTCTTGAGGTGCTGTTGCTTAGTTATCATATAGGTAGATCAAGGAATGGCCAGGGCAATGAGCGAGGGATGTAATAGGAGTATGACCCGGCACGGTGGTAGGTGTAGATAGGAGACTGTGGGGAGATGTATGGGAGGGGATGGGGGTGTGTGTAGCCAGCTTTGGTAGAGTTGGCGACATCAAAGATTGTGTGGGTGTGTGTGCATGGGAGGGGTCCTCAAGTGGTGGACTTGTGGGACCTAGAAGCAGGAATAGTGCAATCAGGAGGTGTCTAGGACTGCAAGTGGGGCGTGACCAAAGGGGGAGCACTAGCGAGGCAAGTGCCTGGTGTAAGAATAAGGGGGGCATAATAACAATCAGAATTGTGGCAGTCACCATGGCTTAATGGTAGGGTAATGGACTGTGATGCGGAGGGTACAGGGTTTGAATCCCAGAGGGGGACACAGATTTGGGACCCTAGTGAAGCCCTACAGCTAGGAGTAAAGGGCTATCCTGCAGTGGTCAGAAGAGGTTAAAAATAGGGGTGCAGCAGTGACTCCTAGAGGTGACGAGGTAAATGACACTACAGTGGTAGTGGGTCTGGTTGGGGGGGAGGAGGAGGGAGGTCTGAAGGGAATGAAAGTGTGGGTGAAGGTAGAAAGTAAAAGGAGAGCAGAGGGGTAGTGGAGTGGAGAGGTGGGCAAGAGAGGCAGAGGGAATAAAGGGGATGGGAGAGCTAGTAGAATAGGACACCTGGAGGACTGAAGCCCTCTAGGAGCTAGATTATATAGTATATTATATAGTAACTGAACCAACAGGAAGTCATGTGACCAGGGAGGTGCTTAAATTAAGGGTCAAGTTGGGTGGGTGGGGCAGTCAATGCAAAGCGGCATCGACGGGCTAACACCCCCAACAAACAGGTCAAGGGAGAAGGACAGTAGATTACCCCCTAGCCTCTCCGGGGACTGCATTGTGCTGCTGCAGGAAGCAGTTGATGGTAATGTGAGTGGAGGGATCCAGGGAGGCCTAATATGGAGAAAGGGAAACAAAAGATTAGTTAGTATGCAGTGGGAGGCCTTCGGCTCTACTACGCATGTGCAGGCTCTTTACCATAATCAGAATGCCTGGACCTGTACTGCGCATGCGTGAACTATCGGGAGAGGATGCCAAGATGGAGATTCCACCATAATCATGACTAAATTCAGGTACTGTAAATAACATTCAACACTGTTACATAAAGCTATCCCTCTGTAATAGAACGCTAGATGTATGCACAAGCTGAGCAGACAATCCGGTTACCCACTTAGAGCAAACTACCTACAATACAGCCCCTTAAAGCTCCCCACTAGAACAGAATGCTGACTGCAAGCACAGGCTTAGAGAGACAGTCCGGTCACAAAGCCCATTGAAAGCCTCTTAAAGCTCCCATTACTGCGAGGTAAACTCCTGGTGCCTAGAACGCTGCCCCATGCTTCTATCCAGTCCTGTTCACCACTGCTGTCCACCTTCAGCAGTTGACCTCAATAGCTCCCCTTACTTTCCTTCCCACCTTGTTAAATTACAGTGTGGGAGAGTGGACAACTTGCTCTCTAGCAAAAGGAGAAGTGTGATCCTATCTTTGCTTCCCCTTAAATACTGTTTTGCTGCAGCCCTTCCCCTTGCTCATCTCCACCTATCCCTGAAGTAGCTACCTGAACCCCTCTCCCTTTTGTTCCACTCTTCTCCCCATGAAACCACTTCCTCTCTTGCCCTTCATCCCATAATTCCTCCTTCCTCATCTTCACTTCCCCCTCCCTCCCTTTCCCCTCCCCTTACTTATTCTCCCTATGCCTGAACACCCTCCTCTGCCATTTTGGTCATGAAACCCCTGACAATAAGGGCTGCCTTTGAGCTGGCAACCCACCTTGATGCACTGTACATGCGTCCATCCTGCACTGCTATCCAGCCTCCACTGCATGGCAGACAAAAAAGCAGGACACAGGATCTCACTCCTAAATGGGGGAGAGCCAAGTTTGGGATGCCCACCAGCTCTGGAGAAACCTGAGTCCATTCCCAAACCCAGGCTGCTGGCATAGTAAGCAGTAGCATTATACTGCCAGCTTCAGTGCCATTCATATTTGACAGTCAGTGTGCTACTTTTCTAATAAGTGCTGTTGAACTTTTGTTGCTGTGATGGGGAGTAAGAGGTTGGCAGTGTCCATGCTGGGACCTCCTCTTCCCCCGCATTACAGATCCACCAAATCAAGGACCAGAGCACAGGGGGAGCACAGAGGGTGATGACCTAGAAGGAGGCACTGAATTTAAAAGGAGCGAGGCCGCTTCTCAGCTTCAGTGCTGCTGAACTGTTGTTGCTGTTGAGCACAGAGGGTGAATTTTTGGAGCAGAAAAAAAGTCTGAAATAAACTGTAGGTGCAGAGGGGAGAGTCAGGCCAATAAGGTCTGAGCAAGGAGGAGGTAAAGAATTTAAAAGGAGAGAATCCGCTTCTTGGCTTCAGCGCTGCTGAACTGTTGTTGCTGTGACAGGGGGTAAGAGGTTGGCAGTGTCCATGCTGGGACCCCCTCTTCCCCCGCACTACAGAACTTGCAAATCGGGGACCGGAGCACAGCAGAAGCAGAGAGGGTGATGACCAAGGAGGAGGCATTGAATTTAAAAGGAGCAAGACTGCTTCTCGTCTTCAGCGTTGCTGAACTGTTGTTGCTGTGATGGGGGTAAGAGGTTGGAAGTGTTCACACTGGGACCCTCTCTTCCCCCGCACTACAGAGCTGCCAAATTAGGGACCGGAGCATAGAGGGAGCACAGAGGGTGATTTTTTTCACCCTTCCATCCCCCACCACCACCCCCACTAGTATTTAAACACTCTCTGGGGCTCCTCCCTAATTGACCGATTGGAAAAAAATGTGCACTCACTGTTGTTCTTGAGGGTGGGCTAGCCTAGCTCATTTAAAAAGTTGATATTAGATTGGGTGGGGCTGTTGCATATCATATAGCATTACTGCTACCTAAAGTTATAATGCCTCCATATTAAAGAAGCTAGCAGAGGCAGACCCAGAAAGAGGAGCACCTATCAGGAACAGGCAAGAGGAGGAATTCAACAAAGGGGGTGGCCTCAAGGCAAAATTTGAGGTAGGGACTCCTGGTGGAGGGACTTAAAAACATTCTGAAGGTACTGTGAATGCATCCATAAAGATTAAATTCTTGGGGGATATTGCAACATAACCAGGGACACTGTGACTGTGACTTTTGAGATATTGCAGCATAATCAGGGGCACTGTGACTTGAGTGTCATCTGGGTCATTTTGGATTTGTTACAGTCAGTTTGTCTATTTCTGCTTACAACTGAATTGTCTGCTTATTGGAGGATATTTTAGGATTTGAGTTAAGGTTTGGACTAGGTAGTACAGTGCTCTTCTTTTGGGTAGTTATTAAAGTTTAATAGATTCTATATCTTTAGACTTTTAGTTAAGCTGGGGGACTTTAAAAGATTTTAAGAGTTTTATATTTTAGGCTTTTAGTTAAGGTTTAGGCTAGGACATGCAGTGCTTCATCTTTCGTGTAGTTATTAAAGTCAATAATTGAATTGTACTTTAGATGTACATTAACCTAGTAATTTAATGTATTTTTGCTCATTATTAACCTAGTAATCAAGTTAGTAATTTAGTGTATTTTTGATCATTTTTTAGGGTACTTTATTATTAACTTAGTAATTAAGTCAGTAATTTAGTGTATTTTTGCTTATTATTATGGCACTTTATTAACAGAACATTTAAAGTAAAGTTGCATTTAAGCTAGACAATATGGTGGGACTGTTTAGGAAGATACTGCTATCGACACACAATTGCAGACAATATGGTGGGGACTGTTTAGGAAGATGTTGCTGTCAACATACAATTGCAGACAATATGGTGGGGACTGTTTAGGAAGATGTTGCTGTCAACATACAATTGCAGATAACTAGTTAAATTGTAGTGTATAGTGTGGTTAAGGAATTCAGTAATTTCAGATCTAGAGGAATATTTATAGCCAGAAGAGCAGTGTGTAAAATTGGGGGGTTAGGTGACAGAACACTGGACAGGGCAACCAGGGAAGGATTGTAGGCTGTAACAATTGTGAGGCGGCTGTATTTTTGGAAATACTGTGGAAGACGGGGGATGCCCGTGTGTAGGGGCACAGGAAAACTAAAAAATGGAGCTAGGATGCCTCACTAAGGCATTACAAAAAATGAAAGGGGGCAACATAGCTGGGATGCAGGGGCAAACTGAACATGAAGCAGATGTACATGGACTAAAAAATATCAGCAGTGGGGACAGACAGAAAGAAGACAGAAGAGGGTAAGGGATAAGTCAGCAAGAAAAGTAATACCAATATGAAAAAGGCAGAGGGGAGAAGTGGAAGATGACAAGAAATGGAGGAAATAAACAAGGAATGCAGGGGCAAACTGGACAAGGAGTAGACAGAGACTAAAGAATATCAGCAATGGGGAGAGACAGGAAGAAGACAGACAAGGGCAAGGGATAAGTCAGCAGGAAAAGCAATACCTATATGATAGGGAGAGGTGGAAGATGACAAGAAAAGGGGGACATAAATAAGGAATTCAGGGCAGGAGCTGGAGAGCTCAGAAAATCCCCATCTCAGGGGTGACTACATACAATAGATATGCAGTATATTGACAGAGGGGACCCAAGGAAACAAAGGCAAGGTGGAAACGGAATTGCAGTAGGATACCAGGGAGGTAGTGGGTGAACAAGGTCAGAAAGTAGCTCAAGAGGGCCAGAAACCATATGTCTCAATGGAAGGAGACAAGGAAGACAAAAACTAAGGAACGACAGGAAAGGAGAAGAGGGAAAAAAGTAAAATGAGGGCGGACAATACAGGAGGCAGGAACCACAGGAGGAATGGTCCACACAGAAATCAGGTGAAAGAGGGAGGTGAAGAGACAAGAGGAGAAATAGTGGCTCAAGACATGGAGCAGCCAGAAGTAAGAGGTAATCATGACACAGGGGAAGAAGGGTAGGGGGTACGGACACTCTGGAAAGAATAAAATAATAGTCTATGGGGACTCGATAATAAAAGGTATACAATGGAGAAGAGGTAACGACACATACAGGACAACAGTGGTGTGCAAACCTGGGATGGAGGAAGGTAAAGCAACTCAAAAGACAAGGGAGCTGATAAGGGTGGCGGGGGAAAAACCAGACTTGATACTGCACATTGGGACAAATGATTTAGCCGGGAGGGGGGACTGAGGGGGTGCAACACAGATTTATGGACTTAGCTGCGGCATGTAGGCAGTCTGTGAAATCATTAACCTTTTCTGAGATAATTCCTGTACCAAGGACAAGCACAGCTAGGAAGGAGAGGATAGTGGAATTTAAAGGATGGCTAGGCCGGTGGTGTAAGGAGGAGGTATACGGTCTTATAGGCAAGTGGGGAGACATGTGAGTGGGCAAGAGACTTTATAGCAGTGACAGACTGCATCTGACCTGGGAAGGGAGAAATAAAATTAAAAATAAAATGGGGAAATACATGGCAAGGGAACTGGGTTTAAACTGCTAAGGGGTGGGAGGAAGAATAGGTGAGGATAGAGCACCTCCCCCCCCACATCAACAGAGACAAGGAACAGGGAGCAGGATGGATATCAAATCAGAAAACTAGGAAGAAGCAAGTCAAATAGGACTAAGTCAGAAGAAGAGCAAGGGCACGACAGAGACAAAGTGTAGGGTGGTGGTGCTGAATGCATGCAGCCTTGGGAACAAGATGGCAGAACTGCAGGCGCTCTTAGCAGAAAGCAATGGTAGAAACTGCTGCCATTACAGAGATCTGGGCAATAGCACACCATGACTGGGACCCATCGATCCCAGGTTACAAGCTATATAGAAAGAACAGGGAGACAGGAAAAGGGTGTAGGGTGGCAGCATGCTAGTGTTGTGCGAAACTGGAAAATTTCGCCAGGTGAAATATTTCATGGAATTTGTGCATTACGTGAAATATTTAGCTTTTAAATGTGAAATTTCACCTGTTGGGCTTGTGAAATTTTGATCATTAACCAGAGAAATTTGCCGTTCGCGGGCGAAATTTCGCCACCCACAGGTGAAATTTCTTAATTTTACCAATGGCCCCAAATCTTTCCTAAATAAAACAATTCCCTTCCTCCATGTCTGTGGTGTCTAGTGGTCCTCCCAGCTGATCACCGGCCAAATTCAATTTAAGAACCCTCCCTCCTCCCCCAGTCACCCTGAGCCCCAGCCCCGTATCTTTGAAAAAAAAAAATCCCCATCCCTGTCCCTGGTGTCCTAGTGGACCTCCCACCCCTGTCTTAAGTCACCAGAGCCCAGCTCACTGGCCCTGTGCCTAGGTGGGCCACTGGCACAGCCCTCCACCCTACCTCGTGGCAGGAGGTTGTCTGAGTGCTCAATGAATGAGCACATGCTTGTACAAGCATGCACTCATTCATTGAACGCTCAGACAGGCTACCGCAGTGGAGGTGAGTGGGGGGCAGTTCTGGTGACCTGATTGGGGTATGGGGGGAGCAAGGTGGTCTCTGAGTGACTTAAAACAGGGTGGGGGGTCCACTAGACACCAGGGACAAGAGAGGGGATTTTATTTTTTTTTCCAAAAATATTGGTCCAGGGCTCAGGGTTACTAGGGGAGGAGGGAGGGTTCTTAATTTTAATTTGGCCAGTGGTCAGCTGGTGGGGGACCACTAGACACCAAGGAACATGGGAGAGGATATATTTTTTTCACAAAGATACGGGCCGGGGCTCAGGGTGACTGGGGAGGGGAGGTTCTTCATTTGAATTCGGCTGGTGATCAGCCGGAGGTTAACTAGACACCAGGGGATAGGGAGGGATTTTTTTACAAAGATACAGGGCAGAGGCTCAGAGTGACTGGCAGGGGGGTTCTTGATTTGAATTTGGCTGGTGATCGGCTGGAGGGGGACCACTAGACACCAGGGACTCAGAGAGGTACAATAGAGATGTGGGCAAAATTATGGGCAAAATTATTTGTGCATCAAAACTGCCGATTTCGCAGAAATTTCCCTGCAAAACAAAATTTTGCAACATCTCTATGCCATACATAAGGGAAGGTATTGTGTGTGCAAGGGAGGAGGAGTTTGAAAGAGGGAGCATGGAGGTGCTATGGCTCCAACTCCAGACAAATAAAGGAAGGAAGATAAGGATAGGGGTCGTATACAGACCACCCAGTCAAGGTGAAGACAAGGAGTTATGAACTTAATTAACAAATGCAGCAGATGGAGGGAGATAGCAGTGGTAGGTGACTTTAACCTGCCCAAAATCAAATGGGTTAGTCAGCCACATCCTGTGCCAGAAGCCAGGCAATCCTGGATGCAATCTAGGATGGCTTCATGATGCAGTATGTGACCAGTCCCACCGGGGGGGGGGAGCAATTCTGGACTTGGTGTTCTCCAATGGTGAACACATGCAGGACATAGACATGGGGATCCCATGGGTGGCAGTGACTACAACACAGTGTGTTTCAACCTGGACATGAGTAGGGAAGAAATCCCCACAAAGACAATCATGCTAGACTTTAGAACAGCTAATTTTAAGAGAATGAGGGAAGTGATTAGAGAAGACCTAGGGAAGTTAGAGGAAGGCTTGGGTGTTGAGGTAATATGGAACATGATCAGAGGGGCCATACAGAATGCTACAAACAGCTTCATAAAGATGAGGAGCTTCCTGTTGCTAGCCTTGCTTGTAGAGCAGAAAGCAGCTAACTAAAAGAAGCTACATTTTCTTATTAATTTAACACTTATATCTTAGCAGGAGTCAGTGTCTGCTGAGATTAAGCAAACAGATACTTTATTAGAAGTAGAAGGGGTCTTATTTAGGGTTTGAAAAAAGAAAGAAAAGAAAGAAAGTCAGTGTGTGTTCTGTGCTGGGAAGGGTTCTGTATCAGTTTACTTTGCTAAACCAGTAGGAGGAGAGAGAGCTTAATTGGGGGTGTGGCTTAGTCACTATAAAAGCAGGTGACTCAAATTACAACTTCCTGTTGCTAGCCTTTTTTCTTACTAATTGCCCTCCATCCCACCCACCCTAAGCCAGTTCTACTTTTATAGCCACTGGATTTGACTGTCAACAGGAACTTCCTGTTTGGCAGTAGGAAGGGAAGGATCATAGAGAAACATTGGTTTTGTCAACCCTAAAGGAAAAAAGTAGCTCACTCACCCCCCCCACCTGCTGGTGGTCTGACACTGAGCAAGGAAGAAGGAGGCTACTGAAGACTATAGGAAGTTACTGTCCCAGAACAGCAAGGGTGAGAGTTGTAAGGAGAGGAGAGAGTAAGCATACAGAGAAACAGGAGAGGGGACACAAAATAAGACATGATAGGAGTGGTGCAGTGCAATGGCTGTGGGGTGGCAGTGTTCCGGGAGACATTCTGGAGGCTGCGATGCTGCCCTATTTGCAGGCACCTCTCTGGTCTGAGGGAGGAGGCTGCCTGTCTCCAGGCTGACCTGGCTAGGATTCGTGAAACCTCCTCCCCCACCCAGGGACCACCAGGGCCAATGCCACTACCTCAGAGGTTGCCAAGAAAGAGGAGAGGCTGGACCAGGGTGGGCTCAGGGAGGGAGAAGATGGTGGAACAGAGTTGCATTCCTCCAGCTGTACCTCTCCACAATTCATTCTCTCTTCTGGTGGATAGTGGTTCCTCTATGGAGGCACCTGCAGTGAAGAGCAAGGAGGATGCTGGGAACCTTCACAAAGGAGACCCACAGGAGGGTGGCATGAGACCCCACAGGGGAAGGAAACAACTCCTGGTGGGGGACTCAATCATTAGGGGGTAGAAATGGGGGAGGAAGGGGAGAGGGAGGTATGGTGCCTGCCTGGCGCCACGGCTTGGAGGGACAGGAAGTGAATCCTCAGGATCATGGGAGCAGCTGCACGAGGGAGGGAGCTGGATGTCATTGTCCACCTAGGGACAAATGACCTGGCTAGGAATGGGATCAGAGCAGTGCAAGAGGAGTTTGTTAGAGTTGGGGAGGGCCTTAGACAAGTAGCGATACAGTAACCTTCTCGGAGGTGCTGCCTGTTCTATGGCAAGGGTGATGTTAGGTACCTCACCAGGGAATTCAATGAATGGTTGAAAACTGTGTGGAGCTCAGGGTTTTGGCTTCATTGGGGACTGGGAGCCATTGGAGGATGCAGACCCATACTGGTGTGATGGTCTGCATCTGTCCGGGGACCAGTATCCTAGGTGAGAGGTTTAAATGCTTCATTGGCAAGCATTTAAACTAGCCAAGGGGAGGCACTGAAAAGGAGCAGGGAAATCCCAGCCTCCCCCCACAAACAACAGTAATTAGTGAGGTAAACACCAAGGTAGAGAAGTCATTAGGGAGCAGGACAGAAGTAAATGTGAAAAAAGGCAAAGGCAGTAAGGACAGAAATGGGGCTAAAAGGGGTAAGGACATTGAAAAGTGGAGGCTGATGAATACCAATGCCCGTAGTCTGTGTAACAAGCTCCCTGAACTAGTGGCCTTGATGGAAGAGGGTTGCCTGGATATTGTGGCAGTCACAGAAACATGGTACACAGAGAACCATGACTGGGATGTCAACATACCAGGATACACAATCTACAGGATGGTAAAAGAGGAGGAGGAGGAGTAGCTCTTTATGTAAAGGAAGGGATCAAAGCAACAGAACTAAAGAGTAAACAGGGAGCAGATGAGACACTCTGGGTCACCCTGGAGACAGGAAATGGCACCACAATCCGTATGGGGGTTGTATACAGACCCCCATCTCAGGGGGAGGGAATGGACAAGGAAATGATAGAAGGCTTCTTAGAATGGCAGAAAAGGGAGATATTGTTGATGGGGACTTGAATATGCCAGAAGTTAACTGGAGCACCTTGCTGCAGGCACATCCAAGAGCAGGGTCATTCTGATGCCCTACAGGGGCATGCCTCAGACAGCTAGTATTGGAACCCACTCGGAGGAGCAATCTTAGACCTGGTACTCTCAAATGGGGACGGAGAAAGAATCTCAGATTTAGAAGTGGGTAGTTTCTGGGAACAAGCGACCACCAAACAGTGTGTGTTCACAAAAACACAGCCATACAATCAAGCCATACAAAAGTAAGAGTATTGGACTTTAGGAGGGCTGACTTTGGGAAATGAGAGAGTGCCTCAGAAAAGCACTAGCAAACAGGCAAGAAGGAGGGGTGGAGGAACAATGGGAGTAATCAAAACAGCCATCACAGAGGCAACAAGCCTTTGTGTAAAGCAAATCAATAAAACACAATGAAGGAAAACGCTATGGTTCTCAAAAGAGGTGGCAGGGAAGGCTAAGGGAAAAAAAGATAGCATTCAGGAAATATAAGGAAACACAGAAGGAGAAGGACAGAGAACTTTATCAGTTAAAGCATAAAGAGGCTTGGAAGGCAGTCAGAATAGCAAAGGCCCAAACCGAGGAAAGGATAGCCAACTCTGTTAAGAAGGGGGATAAGACCTTTTTATAGGTACATTAGGGAGCGAAGAAAGACCAAAGGAGGGATACTGAGGCTTAATAAAGGGGAGGGAATGTGGGTAGAGGGTGACAATGAAAAAGTAGGGATACTGAACTAATATTTCTGCTCAGTATTCACAAAGGAAGAGGAGGGGGAGGTACCTAAACCAAACAAGAGAAACACTCTGAAAATGGGTGTCGATACCAGTCCATTTACAGGAGAAAGGGTTCTGAAAGAACTAATAAAATTGAAGGTGGACAGAGCAATGGGGCCTGATGGGATTCACCCAAGAATTCTAAAAGAACTAAGGGTAGAACTAGTGACACCGCTGACTACTCTCTTTAACAAATCATGGGAGGATGGGGTGGTGGTACCTGAGGACTGGAGGAGGGCAGATGTGATTCCTCTTCACAAAAGTGGGAGCAGGACAGAGGCAGGAAACTACAGACCAGTTAGTTTGACCTCAGTGGTAGGGAAAATGATGGAATCACTTCTGAAGGAAAGAATTGTTGAGTAGCTAGAGGCCAGTAGGGCACAGGACCCAAGGCAGCATGGATTCACGGATGGGAAGGTCGTGTCAGACGAATCTAATAGATTTCTTTGACTGGTTTACCAAAGTAGTAGACCAGGGAGGGGCTGTGGACATGGCTTACCTAGATTTTAGCAAGGCATTTGATACAGTCCCACACAAAAGATTAATACACAAGTTAGCCAGCCTTGGAGTGGGTCTCAAGGTGGTAGCCTGGATAAAAAATTGGCTAGACAACAGGACACAAAGGGTAGTAGTAAATGGAGTCCACAGTGAAGAAAGGAGGGTTACTAGCGGGGTACCACAGGGTTCAGTACTGGGACCGGTCCTTTTTAATGTCTTTATAAGTGACATTGCAGAGGAACTGGAAGGAAAAGTATGTCTCTTTGCAGACGACACAAAGATCTGCAACAGGGTTGATACACAAGATGGAGTGGAAAGGATGAGAAGGGACTTGGCAAGGTTGGAGGAATGGTCAAATGTATGTCAGCTCAGATTCAATGCAAAGAAGTGCTAGGTAATGCACATAGGAAACAAAAACTCAGGGGAAGCGTACACAATGGGGGGTGAGATACTGACAACAGTAAAAATGGAAAGAGACCTGGGGGTAATTATATCAGATGACCTAAAGGTGGGCAAGCAATGTGAGAAGGCAGTAAGGAAGGCTGGGGGGATACTGGGATGCATAGGGAGAGGTATCAATAGTAGAAAACAGGAAGTTGTTATCCCTCTGTACAGACAGTTGGTGAGACCCCATCTGGAGTACTGTGTGCAGTTCTGGAGACCCCATCTCCACAAAGACATAGACAGAGTGGACCCATCAGGCCCCATTGCTTTGTCCACCTTCAATTTTATTAGTTCTTTCAGAACCCTTTCTTCTGTAAATGGACTAGTATCGACCCCCGTCTTCAGAGTGTTTCTCTTGTTTGGTTTAGGTACCTCCTCCTCCTCTTCCTTTGTGAATACTGAGCAGAAATATTCATTCAGTATCCCTGCTTTTTCACTGTCACCCTCTACCCACATTCCCGCCCCTTTATTAACCCTCAGTATCCCTCCTTTGGTCTTTCTTCGCTTCCTAATGTATTTATTATAATCTTCTCTTCACACCAATATACTTAGGGCAACAGTTTCGTGGCTGAATACATCACTTCCTCAGGCAATTCGTATAAATCAGTGTTGATACTGAATATAAAACATAAATAAATCCATTAAATATGTAATACTTGTAATCCTTCTCCTTATTTACTAAGATGTCACATGGTTATTGATTAACAATACTGAACTTAACAAGGACAGATAATTTAACATTCCACCAATTCAAAACATATTCATAATCACTTAGTGTTTTTATCCATTAAAAATAACACCTTTCTTTAAATGGATCTTGAATGTCTTTGTCTTTTACATCTGCTGTTTAAATTGAATTTCAATTCTATATACAAACTACTTTGTATTTGTTGTAGATTTATAGTTTCCCTCAAAAAATATAAATGCCTTACTTTCCATTTATTGTAGTTCCACTGGTTTGCAAATAATGATTTATATCTTCAAAACGAGCACTTTGAAACCCTGTTCCATTTATCACCTATTAAAAAAGCATATGTTTATTTTTAGTACTTCTCTCCATGACTCCCAAATAATTATTTATCTTAGTTGTCATAATCACCTGATTTGACTTAAGTAGGCTCATTTACAGTAAGTATTTCCATTCATTCATCAAAGTTCCTATACGGTAAACTGCATTTAATCTAATTCTGGCAATTGTCTCCTTGTCCAAAACAGCTAAGGGGGAAGGGACATACATAAAATGTATTAGTGATGGAATTCTCTAAATCTCAATTTTACATAGCCCATCTTATTTTTTAACCTGGAGATTTCACTTCAGTATTCACTACCTGCTTGAAAAAGCCTTTACATGGAGCGGAGCTCCAAACTCTTGAGAAAAGTGTTGGTTAAACTATGTGTCAGTTTTAAACATTTTGTCTTTTCAAATCACTGCAACAAGGAAAAAGAACTTCAGCATTCATAAATAACAATCTTTTCCCCATAAATCGGGCTAACTAGATAAATCTTTGTGCTAGAAACAGTTCAGATGAAGACTTTTACCTGGCTCCACACCATTGAACACCTCTGGAAAATGGTTGCCTTCTACGAGGAGCCAAGCGGTCTGAACTAGGAGTTTAAATACCTTTCAAAAGCCCGTGAAAATGACTGGTAATTTGACATCATTAATGTTCTCTAATCCACCTATATTTGGATTAACTAATGAGTTGAAACAGGTAAGCTGCTCGACCAACCTTGTAGCCAAGTGGTGAAGGTGACAGACTCACTGAACAAACGGTTTAAGTCACCAGTTCAAATCCCATCATTGACTCTTTGCCGAAATCAAAAGCTTTTTATACATTTACACCCTCATGCACTATTAATATTAATATCCTAACATCTATTAAGTCAATAAAGTGATTTTTATATAATTTGAACAGGCTGGGTTAATAAACTTTGCCAAACTCTGATTGTTTAAAAAATCCTACGGTTTATCATAACCTGAATTTGCTATGTTATTTTAAATGTGACGGGGGAAGCATACCATTCCTGTTTTCTGATACGGACCCACTACCGATCTAGAAACTGTTAGAAAATGAATGGACCGCATAACTCTCCCAGTCACTGAGTGTGTAATGTACGTGGGCTCACTCAGTACTTGTAAGGTAAGCAGTTCATCCCCCGACCACGGCTACTGGCCGATGATGTATTGCATACTCATTTTTAGATATCTTTATGCTCATCTTATGTTTAAATACCTTTCAATGTTTTGGAATCTTTATTGTATTTTTTTGGAATAAGACATTTTAAACTATAAAACTTTTTATTTTTATTAACCCTTGGTTCAAATCATTGTAATAATTAATTATTTCAATATATCTGAAAATCTATTTCCAATTATGATTTTCCTTTTTCTATTAATTGATCAGAAGTAAAAATTACTAATGATTGAATCATGAGCCTTTACCAAAAGAAATCCTACTGGTTCTTTACTCTTTTAGCATTTTTGTTGAATAAAGGTTAAACTCCCACCAGAGCCACTGAAACCACCAACTAGCCATGCTTTTTTGTCTATATATTAATTATAAATATGAATCAAGTCTTCTTATGTATAGATAAAAGTATTAAATACACACTAAAGACGATACATATTAGTGCTGGGTTGGTACAATAAAAGTCCTAGTTCCAACACAAATTCCAATTGCATGATTCATTCATGCCAATCCTTGGGTTTACACTGTTCATGGTATATATCCAAAAAACATCTCTTTTTAACAGTAAAATATCCCATGAACTTCTGTATCCTTGTGGTTCCACAACTTTTTCAAGTCCCCAAAATCTCAATGATGCTGGTGTATGTCCTTCATGATTAAAGTGCTTCGCAAACGATGACTTCTCATCTTTCATCCTGATGTCACTCTTATGTTCCCCAGTTCTTGTTCAGAGTTCCCTTTTTGTCTTGCCAACATAAAGTTTGTCACATGGACATTGGATTATATAAATTACACGATGTGACTTACATGTTATATGTTGTTTAATTGCATATTTCCTGTTTGTAAAAGGATGTTCAAAATGTGTTTTCTTTGATGTGTTATTGCAATGGCAACATTGTCCACAAGGGAAATTACCTTCCTTTAGTGGTCCCAAAAGCAACTGTCTCTCCTGAACAGGATTTTTCAACTGTCTTATATGTTGTGTATGCACTAATTTATCCTTCAATGTTTTATTTTTCTTAGATGTAACTAGTGGAATGTCTAAAAATCTTTTATTCAGACTACCACCTGCCTGAAGTATATACCAATTGTTTACCAATATATTTTTTATTTTCTGACTCAGATGAGTGTAAGGAGTTGAAAAAACTATTCTATTCTCTATTTTCTTCTTTTCTTTCTGTTATAATAGAGATTCACAAGCAGTTAGTGATACCTCTGTAATAATTTCTTCAACCTTCTCATAATGATATCCTCTTTGTACAAATTTATTCCTCATAACATTTGTTTCTTTAAAAAAATCTGCATCCATAATATTATTCCTCCTAACCCTGATCAATTGAGATTTTGGGATACTTTGTTTCAATCTAGGATCATGATAACTTTGAAAATGTAATAAAGTGTTTTGGTCAGTTTCCTTTTGATATAACCTGGTCCCTCGTTTTTCTTTGTTCTTAAAGATCTGTAAATCCAAAAATTATATTTGTTGTTTATCACTTTCTACTGAAAAGATCAAATTCTCATCTCTACTGTTAACATATCTAACAAACGATTCTAACTCACTTTTTGTACCATCCCACAACAAAAATATATCATCTATAAAGCATTTCCATATGATAATATTACTTCTAAATGGATTATTATTTTTATTTAATATGTGCATTTTCTCAAAATGCCACATAAATAAATTGGCATAAGATGGGGCCATTATACTCCCCATTGCTGTACCATGTACCTGTAAATAAAACCCATCTTCAAATGAGAAGTAGTTTTTTAGCAAGACTAATTCTGCTAAACCTAATAAGAAATCTGTATCCAGAAATAGGTTTTCTCTTCCCCTTAATGCCACTCTTAATGATGCTAATCCATCTTCATGTGGTATGCTTGTATAGAGATCCTTTACATCAAGGGATACCAACCAAATATCTGTTATGTCTACATCACTTAAATTCACTTCTTGTATTATTTCAATAACATGGCTGGTGTCCTTAATGTAAGTATCCATTTTCTTTACTAATTGCTGTATGTGGAAATCTATATACTTGGATAAGGGTTCCAATAGGGATTCCAAACCTGATACTATGGGTCTGCCTGGAGGTTTCTGTGGGTTCTTATATATCTTAGGTAAAACATAACATTTCGGTATTCTGGGATTCTTATTAATCAACATTTCCATTTCAGTGTCTGTGCACCAACCTAATTCTACTGCCCCTTCTAGGTAATCTTTTATATCAGCTTTAATTTCATCCATAGGATCATAATTTAACTGAACATAATTTGTGTTGTTTTGTAATTGCCTATAACATTCCGCCTTATAATCCCTAAGGTCCCACAGAACTATTCCACCTCCTTTATCTACTGGTTTAATGACTATAGAGTCATCTTCCTGTAGGTCCCTTAATGCTTGTCTTTCTTTTTTGGACATGTTATTATACTTTGGAAATTTGGGTTCTTTCTCTAATAATTCTTTAATGTCTTTTTCAACAATCTTTATATATGTTTCTACCAGTTCCTTACCTTTTGGGGGAGAGAATTCTGACTTAATTCCTAATTTTTTTTAAGTTCTTGTTTTCTCGTTAAAGGTTCTTCAGATTTATCTTGAAACCAGTCTGCTAATCTCAATTTCCTATAAAATTTTTGCAAATCTATTTCTAGTCGAAATAGATCAATTCCAGTGGTTGGTGAGAAAGAAAGTCCCTTACTCAATACCTGATTTTCTATGTCTGTTACATTTCTTTCACTGAGATTAAATACTGGTATTAAGTCCTCTGTTTCCCCCTGCTGTTGTAATAAATACCTCCTCTGCCGCCTCTTCTTCCCCCTCTTCCACCTCCCCTTATTTGATTTCCATAGGGTTGTCTGTATTGGTCTGTATTCTGCCAAATTAAATCATACTTCCTAGTTTCCACCTGTTCTTGTGGTGCTTTCTGTCCTTCCTCTGCCTGTTGTGTCTGTTCTCTTTCTAAAAAAGTTTCCCTATTCTCCTTCCTACCTATTCTATCATATGAATTTATAATGTAACTATCCTCACTGTCTGAATCCGTGTAATAATCAGACCTCCGTGTGGGTGCTTTTTGCTCCTATATGACTTCTGTTTTATAAACCAACTATACACTTTATTGTCTCTATAATCTATAATGTCCCTTTTAAATTTACATATTTTCTGCTGTTTAATGAACTCTTCATAATCATCCAAATCTTTCTTAATTTTTTCTAATGTAGTAGTGAACTCTTGAAGTTGTACCCTTGATTTGTACTCATCTTTAACACTTTGAATTTCTACTGTGAGTCTATTTCGTTCCTCCATTAATTTTCCAATTTTCTGCCACAGTAAGATTGTCCAGAACTACACAAATATATTAGGGCATCCTGTATCAACATTAGTAATAGCTTGTAAGGGGAAAGACTGGAAAATTCTGGGGGTGGGGTCAGGCTCATAGATGTAAACTGAAGGCCAGAAGCAATCCATATTATTTCGAGCAGACCCACTAAACTGAGTGGTCTCTTTCTTCTGGCCATTTTTTTATGTTCTCATGTTCTAATTAAAGGGACTTATAGGATTTGGGGCTATAGGTGACCAAATCTCAGGCTGACAGTATAGCCTAGAGGTTAGAGTAACGAGCTATGAATGAGCTTGGTATATCCAGCAGACCAGGCCAGAGTTTGATTCTCACAACCTCCACTTGCATACTGTGTGACTCTTAGCAAGTCACTTAACTGCCCAGTGCTCCCAGGTCACCCCTGAAAACAGGCACTTGTGCCTAGTAGGCCTTATCCAGTTACCAAAGACTTAAATAAATAAAAACAAAACAAAAATCTCTTGCTACACTGCAGATGTATGGGTTCAAAATAGTTGGACTACACAACAAACAGCACACAGCAGTAACCAAAATATTGGTATTGTGATAATTAATCTATGTATCTGCTGTTTCTGATGTGTAACCCTCCCGGGTCGTGCCTGAAAATAGGCAAAATCTCTTGTCTAGTGTACCTACCTGGTTAGCAAAAACAAAATAAATAAATAAATAGAATAGATAACTGTTCAGTTCGCACAGTAGCATTCACCCTACTGGCACACCACTGTTTCATGCCAATTATTTGTGCTTTCTCAAAGCATCAGGCATCACTGCAGGTAAACCAGCTATTGACCACATCAGGCTGTGCTCTAAAATGCTTCTTGAATTTGAACGTTTTTACAGATCATTCTAAAAGAATGGGATGATTTAGAAAAGAAAGAAAAAACTATTTCCTAAAAGAGCAGCAAGTAACATCCTTTTAACAAATCACTTCTAAAGAAATATGAGGTCCCTCCAGAAATAGCTGCTGTAATTTCAGCAGTGGTAAAGCAAACAGCAACACTCACAGAGAGGACAACTGTCTTAACAGAAGTTACTAACAAGACTAGAAGCAGTATGTACATGTGCAGCAATTGGCATGGTCAGATATTTCCAGATATTTCACAATATTTTTGAAGAGATTCTCTTTGATGTCATATAGAGCTACTTTGGGTAGGCAGGGAAGTTATCTATATCACAGAAATTGCAGGGAATATCTGACCATATCAATTGTGGCAAGTGTATATGTGCCTACTCTGCTTTGGTTTCCATGGTGAGAGCATAATTAACCTTGTATTTGGTAGTGGAAACTGAATGTGAATGGACTACCACCTTAACATACAGTGTGCTGAAGGACCCACTGGAAAATAATTTATTTTTGTTAGTGTAAATTATCACTTCCTTCAAGGAATCTTCTTAGTACACCTCAATCAATTCTGCAAAGTACTCAGCAGGCTCTCCATTTCAGTGACATGGACCACATGGTTGAGGTTTTGCTTAGTTCACATCTCTAAATGTCACCTTTTCAGCATTCCTTACAGTTGACTGTTATTTGGTCCTAAGTTAATTAAAACTCTGAAGGACATACAAGTTGAGATTGTTTTGCATTAGAAGAAAGCAGTCATTAGCTTTCATACAATAACTCTGGGAACAGGCTTCAAACTGAAATCCACCCTTTCATAGCCATTTTCTTTCTTTTCATGGGTCTGGAGGCCAACATAATAGAAACACCTGCTTGGTTTCAAATCTCAGGGAAGGCAGAGAAGTTTTCTCTTACAAATGTTACAGAGGTTCAAGTCATAGTGGCAGTAAATATTTATGAATATGTGGGGGGTCCTTTTGTGTTATCAACTCTTATGGGATAATCCCTAGAGGTTTTCGACAAATTAATGAAGTCACTCTAGATTTACTGGTACTACACATCATTTCACAAGGTTTTGCAATTAAGTTATCCATGCTGTCCTCCAGGGAATGTTTCTTTCAACCTCCAGCATCAAAGAAAAAAAAAAACAGGAAGCACAAGGCACTGAACCAGACCCTGGTAAATCTGCTCAGTATACACGTGAAAGTGCTGGTACCACATCAAGAGGAGGGGAATTAACTTATTTACGTTATACTGTAGGTCCTAGAAATTTGGATGACTTTACCTGATTCTCAGTCTTAAGAGCCTAATGATGTTTTGTCAAATTTCACTGGACTTCCTAGCCTATGTTGATCTATTGTATGTGTTGAATATCTACATATTCTAGTCTGCCACTTTTATTTGACATTCTGAAGCAACGTTTCCCTACCAGACTCTCCTCCCTAGTTAGTCTCAGCCTCATGAGTTTTCTTGTATATTTTAGTGATGATCATGGTCGTGCCTTATTCAGTAGATGTACTTTCTTCAGTCAGAGCACCACAAAGATTATTAGTTCATGTGTTAGTCCAGTGGACACCAGAGATTCTACATGGTCACAGCTGGGTAATTAACAAAGCAAAGAGCCCAGTACAACTTTTACAGAACCTGGAATATTTGGGGACAAATATTTTAAAAAATTCTTGTTGGAGTGTTTCCATCTCAACAGAAAATGAAGAATTTTATTACAGAGGTTCATCAATTCAAAACACTGATAACTATATCAGCTGACAAACACTCACAGACTTTGGGTCTAACGCCAGACAATAGGGATGAACCCTTGGGCCACAAAGCATATGAGATCCCTTCAGTTTCGTCATCTGTCTCACTGGTTTTCAGTCTCAGAGCAGTACCAGATTCTATTATGAATTTGTACCACTTAAATAAGTTTCTAGAATGGTGGAAGGAAATGCTAAACCTCATGAGAGTTTTTTTTTTAATTGTTATCTTCAGAGATAATTCTGACAGTCATCTAGACAGTCATCTATGAAAAATAAGAAAATATTCATATCTCTCATAAGACCAAGATAAGATGATGAGCAGCAAAAAAAGACATGCTGCCTCACATGCAACACAAGAGCAAATGTTTTTGCCCTCACTGCTGTATTATATTGATTGTAATTAGTTGCTATTGTTCTGTTGACTAATTATCTGCATTTATTGTCTGTATTTCCACTGCTCCTTCTCCTCGGGTCTCACCTGGAATCGAGCCTCGGCTCAGCGTGCCTTTCTCGGTTACCAAATGTTTAAATAGAAAATAAAATAAATAAAAAATGGGTTTCCATCCAATGTGTACTAGTGTTACTAGCAAGAAAACAAAGTAGATGCAAGTAGTTCAACTTTCATTGCTGACTATTTTCCCTTTACTGAAGGCATTACAATATAAGGTGGGCCAGTCCTGGCAGTTAATGTAGTACTGACCATAAATGAATGCAAGAAACTAGAACTTTTCACTTGAAGAGAACAAAAAACATGCTGTATTGCACACGCCATTTTCACTGAGGCAGTAGCAAATGAAGCGTCAGCTGCTGAACCATGTGAGGGGGGACCTCAATGATGAGTACTAAAGGGGAGTATGAGGATAGTTGTGGTGATGATACTTGTGATGATGACACATATGTGGATATATTCCAGTGTCTACTAAAACAGTTAAGTCTACTGAATCAGAAGCAGAAGAGGAAGATGAGGAGTGGACCATTGAAAGGGGCAAAGATAAAGATAATAAAGGATAGCAGAAAATAATAGGCAAAGAACCAGGAGTGAGCCAGCCCAGCAATGCAGCAGTAGTACTACCATTCTGTGGCACTGACAACCCGTGTTTGGGAATGCGCACCGAGAGTCAGAGGGTCAGCCAGGGGAAGGCAGGATGAGCATCTCATGGACATCTCTCCTCCTCCAGGGAGGAATGGTTGTGGTCCTTGGTATGTTAATGACATGGCATGTTAGTGTCACCCAGTGGAGACTGAGTTTGTAACAGCTGTAACCAACAGGGAGCAGGTGACGGTGATAGCAGACATCTGTAGGTTGGGTGCAGGAGTGCACCTAATCTGTGATGACATCATTGCATTTTCACACCTCCTGTGGAGGGAACACAAAGGGGAAAAACCCCAGACTGGCCTTCAGTGAAGTCCCAGGACCATACCTAAATGATGACCCAGGTGTAAGCCTCAGCTGGGGCCTCAGGTTGATCACAGTCTCTCCCTTTGGTGAGCTTAAGCTGTGGGCCTCTTACACTGGGCAACCTGGGGGTGGTTCTGGTTGCAGGGTCCCAGCGCTGATTGGGGGTACATCCCCAACCCATAACCCGGGAGATAAATATAATCTAAAAAAAAAGAACCAGGAGTGAGTCAAAAAAGAAGAAAAGAAAGGTGTTTCTGAGTGAAGTTATATCCAAGAGTATGTAGCAACACAAGAAATGTAAGTAGCAAATACCAGCACCATTAGTCCATGTATAAAAGGCTTTATTCAGTGCAAATATAAACCACTGCAGCTTGGGCATACAATCTTCAAAGGTTTTGTAGAGAGCTACATCATCAGTAGTTCTCTATGAAACCAATTGAGGTTGTATGTCCGAGCTGCGGCAGTTCATATTTGCACTGAATAAAGCCTTTTGTACATGGACTAGTGGTGCTGGTATTTGCTGCTTGCTTTACGTTTTAGATACCTAGCACACTGTGCAGTTTGGAGATGGGGTTGCTGCCCTGTCAACACAAGAAATCCATTCAGTATGGCTTTTCAATAAAGCAGAAGTATTTAACAGATAAAAAATCCACTGTATAGTTTTCTAGTAATAATGAACCCTATGTACGAATGGGTGGAGTGGCTATGCACTGCGTATCTGCAGCACATAGCCGCTCTGCACCAGTGCACCCCCACATGGGATCCTCAAACAGGGGTGTGCAGCCCCTGTGCAGCTGATCCCCCTGCCATGCAGATAGCAATGCACCGGGGTGGGTGGGGGCATGCTGGGGTGTGCCAGCACTACACGCCATGAACCAAGGCGAGTAGTGCTGCTCACTGGGGCATGTAGGAGGCCACCCGTTATGCCAGGGAGAACCCTGCTATAGGTTCCCTATGCACCCTGCTCCCACAACACATGGGAAAGTCTCCATGGCAGTTGGGCATCCCTCACACACAGCATGGGACAGCCCCAACCCTGTACCCAGAAACTGACACCCCACGCACACAGTGTTGCCCCATTCCCCCGATGCAGTAACCTCCATCCCATTGCTGCACCATGGCACCCATGCAGCTCGTCTCCCCACACATGGCTGGCATTATGCCTAGTGAGGCACAGCATCCCTCCCACCCCACACAGGTCAGCACCCATTCTGTTCTGCACAGCCCTCCCCCAGTGTGGGCACTTGTCAAGGGTAGCACAAGATATCCCTCCCCCCACACACACAGAGGTACCTGCATTACTCTGACCACAAACCAGCCCCCATTTGCCAGTGGTCCCCCACCCATCTGTGGCAGTGCCACTGGCAACCCCTACCTAATGCCCCATACTGTCCCACCAGTACCATGGTCAGAGACAGCCAGTGGCACAGCCCTCCACACACCTCCACAGCTGCCACAATCTGACCTATGTGGGCACGCATCAGCTGCACACACCTGCATATGTCAGATGGCCAGCAGCCAGGAAGGTATGTGGAGGGCTGTGCTGATGGCCTTCTCTGACCATGGCACTGGCAGGATGGTACAGGGAATTGGGTGGGGGTTGCTGGTGCTGCAGACAGGTGAGGGACAACTGGCAAATGGGGGTTGGTTTAGGGTTGGGGTACACTGGGCACCTCTGTGTGTGTGTGGGGGTCTTGTGCCACCTGGGACTGGTGCCCTATTTGTGTGGGGGGCTCCACTGTATGGATGGGGCAGTTGCATAGCTGTTGGGGGGGGTCATCGGTGTGACGGGTGCTGCTGCAGAGGTCAATTAGGAGCACGCTTTTCCACTGGGGCTGATGGCATGGCGGCATGGGTCCATGCACCTGTGGGTGCTGTACAGCACCTGGACCCATGCCAGCCCATGTAAGGGATCCACTCTGGGATCCAGCAAGGGCTTCCTATTGGATGCCTACTCTGGTCCACTACTCTGCCCCCAGCTGCCCTGCACGGTCCTGCTCACTGGTGGGGGTGGTGCAATGGACAAGTGGGAGCCATTAGAGCATACTGGGCTGTGTGCACCTGCCTGCAGACGTGGAGCTACGTGGGTGGGATACATGCCTCTGGTGAGTAATTCTCACCTGGTCATGCACAGACCCCAATGTATTTTTGATAAACACATTAGTATATCCATCTTTCCTTTTACCGTATTTTATTTCTGAGCTGATATATGGATTTTGAAGTTTTTAAAAGTCTTTGCTTTCTGGCCATGTCAACTATGAATAAATTACATATTTTTGTGTAGTGTTGTGCTATTTGCCATCACAGATGTGTGCTGGCGCCCTCTTAATACACCCACAGTATGAATCCAATGTGTAAACTCAAAAAGTAACCTCAAACAAAGGGTTTTTCAAAAATTATTAGTGGCAGGTATAGTAGCTTAATGACATGAGCCATTAATTATAAAGATTAGTAAGAAAAACAGTCTTAAAACATCAGAGGGAAATAATATTCTAACGAACCTAATTATGTCAGAAATATGATATTGCCTAAAACACTATATGATAACATCTGTTGACTGACAAATGCTACTGCTTTAAAATTAATGAAGGCGATTTCTTCCATGCATTCTACTCCCTCTGTGGAGGAAATTAGCCCCAGGAGAACAGATAATCTTGGAACTCCATTTTTCCATCCTCTTCAAACATTAATGCTGTCACAACTGGAAAAAAACTCTGGCCAGAGCTGATAGGGCTGTGACGAGGTGCCAAGTGAGCAAAGTTACACGTGCGCGTAGAAATTATTGAACACCTGGGTGTAACTAGGCCATTTTTTTGTGGCGTTGCACCAAATTTTCAACATGGCCTTTTTGGGACCCCTCCTCATGAAGAGTGCCAGTGTCATTTTGCAGAGTAACTGTGCCATTCTGTGCCACAGGTGGGAAAACACATTTTGGGCAGGATATGATAAATGACAGCTGTACTGGTAAAAAGGAGGTGTGCAAAAATGGCCCACAGCCCTAAAAACACAGGTGATAACTCAGGGCCAGGAAAAGATAAGAAGAGAATGGCATCCTAAGGTAAGAAATGCACATGATGAGATTTTAATTATTTTTTTCTTCACACAGATCTTTTTGGTATAACATTAAGAAGAGTTGCTGGTAAAGCAATGTGAAATTAATTGATCCAAGATGGTTAGAGACTGCTTCAGCTTAACATCAAGTTCCAAAACATGACAACTATCCATTCAATTGCAGAAATCCATTAGAAATCCACTGTTTCTTTGGATTTATTTCAAATACAAATCATTCTTAACACGATTGACCCCTTCAGGAATGTCTTTGACTTTATATGTGAAATCCTCTGAGCACAACTGTAACTATGTGCCTGCATACACCAACCCAGAATATATTTCAGAACGATTTGTTAAGGGATTAAAGGAACAAGGTCATAAATGTAATTGATTTAAAATGTTATAATGTTCGCATTAACTTTTCATATTCTGTTTATTGTGGATATATTTGTATGTACAGTACAAGCTGAACAGGGATACACTTGAAAATATAGCATTAAACCCTAATGTGTATGTATCTGTATAAATAAATTGCTACTAACACTACTACTACTTATCACTCTCCATGTGAGCTTTGCTATTAGTTGTTTCAGGATGCGTCACATGACCATAAAAACTACCCTAACAAGTAACATTCTCATGATATTAAAGTTATTCTACTTCTGCTATGGTACTACCCAAACTGCCACCCTACTTGATCTGGCCGGCAACTAGTACTGCATGTGCCTCACTAAAAGTAAAGCGCATTTTTTTCGTTATTTTAGCACAGTGCCAGCTAACTGCAACAGAAGTGACATTATCAAAGATAGATGGCCCTATGATGTTTCATCAAATCTTGCTAAATGGTAACTTGACAAGCATTTTTTTTAAATTAGTGTCAACCAACTTGGAGAAGTGCGTTCATGAAAAGAACATAATTTTTGGGCTGTAAGAGGGCTTCAGAAAAAGCTACTCCTTGGCTGACAAATGATTTGCATTAACCCACATTACAAATAAGTATGTTAAAATTAGGAAACAATGGGCCAGATTTTCAAATGTCCCTTAGGCCGGTGCAAGCTGCATCAAACATCCACCTTGCATCAAATCTGGGTGCATCTAATACTGAGCACCACATTTTGCAAGAAAAGCATTATCTTTGGTTAAGTCACTCAAAATGATGCAAGAAAACCTCTGCATCAAACATTTGGTACATGGGGTGACGCAAAATGACAATGCGGCAAACTCATTCAAAAATACAATGCATGGAGTTAGATGGAGCAAAAATGATGCAAGTTGAGCTAAAATATGATGCATGTGGAGTGAGATGGAACACAAATGATGCAAGCTGAGTCAAAAACACATAACAAACAAAGAAGACTAGAAAAGTATATAGAGAATGACAGAAGATCCAGTATAGTGCAGTGGTTTAAGGCTCTGAGCTGCAAATCTGGAGACCTGGGTTTGAATCCCACAGCTCCCACTTGTATACTGTGTGACCCTGAGCAAGTCACTTAACTTCCCTGTGCTCCCAGGTTGCACCAGTAAACAAGCTTTCAGCTTAGTGTGTCTCACCTGGTTAAACAATTAGGAAATGGTTTTACACACGGAGAACAGGTAGATGGTGTAACAAATTGCTAAAGGAGATAGTCCAGGTAGATTCATGCACATGGTTCAAAACAAAATTAGACAGTTTCTTATGTGAAGGGGCTGGGGTAAATTGGACCACCTATTGTGGGGGAGAGTCTAGATGGGTTCATCACAGCCTACTTCTGACCTACTACAAGTATAAGACCAAGTAGGAAAATATGATGCATGGAATGAGATGGAGCAACAATTATGCAAGCTGAGTCAAAAATACGATATAAGTCGCAAGCAGAGTTAAAATTTATGGCTGACGTAATGGCCTCTGAAAACAATATTTTACATGCTACTGTCCTTGAAAAAGCATTACAATGTCTACAATGCAGGACTCATGCAGCAGAATGCCATTAATAGCACCACAGTCAGGTCTGCCTGCCTGATGTTGGCCTTAGTATATGCTCTAGTGTCAGTTAGATCAGCTGTGTCTGGTCTAACAGCGGCTTGCATCTTAGGCACAATGACATGACCTAAATTTTTTGACAATCCTAAATAAGGGGATGGTGCAGTTATCCCTTCTGACATGAGGCAGGCATTTTTTTGACTCAAGCATGGCACAAGTCAGTCTGATACATGCAGACCTGTTTTTGATGTAAGCACAGTTAGAAAGTCAGAATTAATGCAAATGTTGATGCATCCTGCTCTTTGCATCATTACTTTTTGATGCAAGCACTGTGCATCATTCTCTGGTCATTGAAAATCTGGCCCAATGTATCTATGTGACATTTACAGTGGAGCCAGCCATGATACAATACAACAACTTGCAGTAAATGACATGTCACAAAATATGCATGAAAAACGGGCTTAATTGCCATTAAATTACACTGTTCCCAGTAGCATACTGCAGCATTTTATAATACACTGCAGCATTACTGCACTGCATCCTGGCCAGTGGCACTGTATTGATTTTCCTAATGCCATTGACTCTCTCAATTCATTTTCTACTGGCCTCCTTCCCTCCTCACCCCAAAAGGCAGTGGTCACCCACCCCGCTCCCCCAGTCCCTGAACCACTTTTATGACTGGCATTTCCCTCCACACGCCACCACAGCCAGCTGCAGATTGTGACTGCATGGATTGTGTAAGCGTACTATTCACTTACATGTTTCGTGTGATCGTATTCTGCAGCTGGCCATGGTGGAGTGTGGAGGGAAGTGCTTGTCACAGAAGCAGGTCAATAGGGGAAGCTGGGTGGGTGACCACTGCCTGTCATGGTGGGGAAGGGAGGGGAGACACTAGACCACAAGAGGTTATGACCAATGTTTTTGTTTTTTCTTTTGCTCAGGATTTCAGGTATGGGTGGGAGCTCTGTACCATAGGGCAAATCTGCATTATTCTCTGGGGCAATCAGGGGATCATGGGGGGGTGATCCAGTAGATCACCAGGGCTGATACCTATGAGTTAGAGATTGTGGGGGGCTACTCTACCAGGGAACGTGTTGGAAACATTACTGGCATGCTTGTGCAATGGTCACTGTGGCACCACCCTGCTGGGTGCCATGCCACTATGGTTGAAGGACAGCTGTGCACCGACACCCCCCAGAGCTTCTCCACTGCCCGTTTGGCACACCACTGTTCAAAAACTTCCCATGTCCAAATGGCGCAACCACTTAGATCACCACCTGGCTTATCTTAGTGATGCCCCCTGCTGTGTCTATGGCTGGGCTTTGGAAATACAAAAAAAAAGAGATGTGGTAGCCACGCCATGGCACAAGCCCCCTTGCAACCTGGTGCACTGGGCTGTTGGACACAACCCTGGTGCAAGGGGGCTTTGGTGCAACTGTGTCTGGAACAGATGCAGGCCACGTTAGAAAGCCTCATTTGACACAAGTTATGATGCAAATCAGCCCTTGCATCAAACCCTTGTGATATTCTAACCCAATTGAAATTCGGGCTCATTATCTCCATCACTCCTTTGGGTAGGTGCTGTCATGATTTCTCTGAAGTAGCTTTAAATTTTTTTTGTATATCTGCATTGTGTTTCTTCAATATTAAAATTTAAAGTGCATAACTATTTATTGCTATTGTTATTGTGTGTAATTTGTATTGTAGGAATTTTGTATTCATGGCACCATTGCAGATGAGCTATGTTGAATGGTACTAACCCAAAACAAAACAAAAATAAAATGAAAATAACATACTGGAGCATACGGAATGAAAAAACGGCACAACAGCTGGACTAAACATGCATAAGATATACACTGTGTAGTGGTAATGTACAGTACGCAACCAGGGTATATAACCCACTACCTATCAGTCACTAACTCTCAGAAACCATACTTCTGCAATTATTGGTAGTGCATTGTTCATCACCTCTAACAAATTATTGAAGTAAACTAGTGGATCTTAGCATTTCAGGTTTCTTGAGATTAGTTTTATGTTTTATTAGGACTGGTGTGCATGCCATGGTTTTCTATTGTATTTGTATCCATACTTTTAATTAAGTTGAAAATACTGTTTAATTTCATGACATGATTTTAATTTTCATGTCTTGATGACTGCACACATGAAATATTTGAACTTGTGTAAGACACTAATTTTTGCTGAAAAAACAACTAGTAATTTAAATTAAATAACTTGAAATCCAATTTAACCTTTTTTAGGAATAATAATATTCTACTAGAATAAAATAACTTAAAAACTTAAAATAACATTAAAGACAGATTAAATATAGCTGTTTTAGTATATCTTGAGAAATCCTAATGGACTTATTTCCCTTTTCTTGTCCAACTGCCTTATTTAAATGATCTTTCAATGGTCCAGAAAATTTAATAAGCATTTTTGAATGTACGACTTGAAAAGCAGGTCACTAAGTATATGTTATGTTACGGAATATGGATATCTTTGTTAACAGTTTTCCTATGATGTTAATTGTTTCCTTAGAAAACATAAAGTAGCTTGTAAAGCTGTCCTAAGTTTATGATCTAATTTTTCTAAATAAAAGGAATGGCAGTGTGTTTTGTTGCTAGCAATCACGAGGGATTATGATGCAAGTCATCTGGAAAAAAGAAGTAATTAACCACTTTTTGGAAAGGTAAGAATGAAACAGTGTTGCAAAACAGTAACAAAGGGAGTGGTATTTTAAAGCACTAAATAATTTAGTAAATTATTCTCTTTTTTTGGTGAGTCTAGTTTTGGTGGCATCAGAGTAAGCATTCACAAACTGTTTTTCATCATCAAAGCAATATTGAAGTGAGCCAGCCCTGTGGCATAGAGGGTTGAGGTCCTAGTGCCTTAGCTTCACCCATGCTGGTGACCCCAGGTTTGGGAATGAGCCTGGGCCATCAGAGGTCAGCACGGGGGGGGTGGAGCTGGATAGAGCTGCCAGCAGGCAAGCTGTCCTCTCTGGGGAGGAAGTGTGGCATCCCTCGGCCTATGGTGACCCCTAGTGGAGGCTAGGGGTGGCATGGGCCTGAGGGTGACTAGGAATTAGCCATAGGGTGGGGGAAAGGGGTTGGAACCAGGGCTGTATGGCACATGTGCACCTCCATATGCATGCGTACATACTCCCAGGGCCCCTGGAAAAAATCAGAGGGGAAAATATGCCGGTCAGCAGGATGCAGACCGACTCCCAGCAGGGGCCATTCCTGAGCCGGGTAAGGTAAGCGCCGGTAATTCCGGGGACGGGGCTGGGGGAGTCAGTTGGATGGGGGCTGACTGGCAAGGTGCATAAATACAAATGTAAGAAAAAAGCAATATTAAAGTAATATCAAATCATAAGCCACAAATACCAACAGTGTTCCCTAATAAGATGATAGGCTACAGACCTGTGAATTTTTGGTGAGTCCACAAAATATAAAGCTTAAAATATGTATTATCCTGTTACTGAAAGAAGTTGAAATCATTAGCATGATTGTTACAAGCAGCAGGGCTACTGAGAGGTTTACTACTGCCCATTCTAAATCCTGGGAAGTTTTTTCTTATTCTTTGGTAACCAGGTAAGGTCAACTAGAGGCAATGTCTGTTTTCAGGGGCAACACAGAAGCTCTGGGGAAGTAGCTTGGTCAGAGTCACATAGTATGCAAGTGGAGGTTATGGCTTGGGAATCAAACCCAGATCTACTGGATGTACCAAACTCATTAACAGCTCGTTACTCTAACCTCTAGGCTATACTGCCAGCCAGTGATATACATGTAGGACCTAAGATTCAAGCATGCTAACTTCTCTTTGGACTAAATCAACACCATCTACAGTAGCAATTGTTTATATTTTATTTGCATTATGTATTGCCTCTGATTGTGTCTGCAACTTGATCCAAGGTTTTCACACATGAGGCATGAGAATCATTCATCCCTAGGTGGAACCTAATTTCAGACAGGGAGAGGGTACTACTAAACACAAGGAGGTGCTTGGTGTGGGATGAAGAAAAGTAGAGGGATGCAGCTGGACAGAAGGAAGTACATGGTTTGGGTTAGAGAGGGAGTATGGTATCATTTGGCAATAGTAAGTGATCAGCATGAGACAGGTTATCTGGATGGGAGGTGCCACTAGTCAGCAGGGAGTACCTGGCATATTGGAACAAAAATATGGGTTTCACTGGACAGCAGGGAGTGAATATTGTGTGGTTCTGAATATAATATAAACAGAATATTCACCAGTAGACATCTACTCCAGCTGTGCAAAATTTTTTTTATTCCACTTCTGCTGAAATGTCATAGAATTTTGGATATTCCATCTAATTCCACAGATTTCCATCAGGATTTGCAAAATTCTGCAGATAGAATGGCAACAGTGGAATTCTATTCTGCAGTTTATGTATACCAAGGATACATTTTCCACAAACCATAGAATATTGTTCCACAGACTATATGATCCATGTAATATCCCGTGGTTTACATGGAAATGCTTTTTAGAATTCTGCTGAATTAAAAAAGAAATTCAAAAAAGCATTTCAGAAGCAAAACTGCTGTTCTGCACAAATTCCACCAGCAGAATTCTACATTCTGCACAGCTCTAGTATATGCACATACATACAATCTACCCATCCTAAACAAGTTTATTAAAGTGGGAGCAGCTAACTTCCACAAACCAATGACAGCCACTCAATATCTTGGTCTTCAGACTTCACAGCTAAGCCACCCCAGCACCACCCAAAATGCAGAGTCTAACAATCGGCCTGATGAAAACGAAAGGTTCCTTGTGGTATCACTGGGGTAGAAGTATTATAAAATAGGCAGGACAAATACTGCATTCTGATTGTCCAGGACCCATTTATTGTGAGATCACTACCAATGGGAAAAAGTCCTGCCAACAGGATGCAACACATCTAAGAAATCGAGGTGCCACCCTTTAGAATGTTCATTTTTTCTGATGTCAACAATTAGCCCCCCAACAAAGAAACTCAACTATGTCACTTACTAATACCAAAAATATTCTGTACTCAGGGTGACTTATTTTTCAGTATAGTCTCCACTTATTCTTTTTATTAAGTCTGTTTTTTTGTAAATCCTCTGGCCCACATTTTCAAAGGAGATACTCAGCACAAAGTGGATCATGAGTGGAACCACGATATTCGAAAGGGAGAGATGAGTCGTGCATCTCAGGATGCACCATTGCACATCTTAATGTATGTGATGCATGTAGAGGGGGTGTTCCCATGAATGTGCTGAGCATCCCTATATTCAGCCAAAATATGCTGCACATCTGCTACACATCTCAGAGATGAGCCACCCAAAGTTAGGCATGGAAAAAGCATGCCTAAATGGCCAGCCACCCACAGGCAGGCTGCAGAACTGCAGGCAAGCAGTCCAAAGACAGCCCTTGTAGGTGCACCAGGACATGTTCGAGGCACCCACACATAGCAGTCATGCAGGGATGGATGAACCCTGAGACACAGGTGCTGTGTCACCATTGGCACCACCCAGGGAGCAACCCCCCACACTGCACCCTGGACATAGACACCCAGCAGCTGCATGCCAGTGCTGTCAGATGCCCCCCGGACACACCAGAGGAGCAGACAGCCACAATGCAGCAAATATACGGTGGGCCGTGACCTGCACCCATACAACCTGCAGTGTGCCACCTGGAGGTGGCATGCACCCTTGGTGCTGTCTGGGGCAATGATGCCCAGGTAGCCTGCTGGATAGGTGGCAGCCTGGCACAGGCCAATGACTAACCTGTGGCATGCACCCACGGTGGTACACCATAGATGCACATAATTGGAACCCACCCACTAGTGTACTTGGTCACCCTCTGCACACTTCCATTCCTTGCAGTCATCACCATGATCTACTCATATGGGAGGGTGTGGGGCACTGCAGGTGACTGAACACTGGTGTATCACATGCATGTGGTATACTGATTAGGCTGTGTCACCCTGTGCCCTCCCCTGTTGAATGTCCTGGTGGACCTCTGTGGCCACTGTCCAGGTGGGCGCCCTGTACCCCAATCTGACCCTGTACATGGCTATGGGTAATAGCACTGTACCCAGGCCAATGCAGTTCACCCACCCACACACAAACAGGCCATCACACCTGCCTGATAGGCTGCAGTACCTTCTATTCACCTTTGTGGAGTGGTGGGGCAGCATTGTACAGCTGGAACTGAGCATGTATGGGGTAAGCAAATGGCCTGAATACATTCCAGCAATGAGTTGTGCATGTGGGAGATGGGCTTGGAATGAGGTAATTTGCATATCCAGGCTGAATATTGCAACTTTGCACACTATGCAAGTGACTTTGCATCATGCATTTCCCCATGATCTGCCTGGGGCTTAGGTCACTTGCTGCACCACACATTTTCCACTGTGTGATTGTGCATCTTTGGGGATATTCAGCTGGACATGTGCGAGCGCATTTCATGGTGCTTCTTCTGAATATCTCATTATTCTGGGCCGGTGCATCTCAGTTTGCAGGGTACTTTTGAATATGGGGGCCTCTGTTTTTTTGCTCCTGTTTATCTACAAACTACCTCTTATTCATTAACATACAAGATGTTTTCTCTGCTGGCATAAAATCAATATAAAATCAAAAAAAGTGCTTTCACAACTACTCATTGTGATCAGACACTCATATAATAAAAATCATGTTTGCAGAGACATTTCAAAAAACATGCCACCAAGCCATACCTGTAACTACAAATCCCATATGCACGTGTGTGCTTCTATACAGCATATTACTATTTGTGAAGCATGAGCTGGCTTCTGGAACTTATTGTCACACATTGTACACATGCTCAGCTACCTGACTCCAAATTCTAGCACCTTAGGCATTTAGAATTGACACTGGATTGGGAACTTGTCTTAAACTTATGGCAAAATGTACAGTTCCACTACACAGGGAGAGGGTATTACATTAAGTTAAGACAACTGAAACAGCAAAACATAGGAAAAAAATATATCTCTGACAAGTTGACACATTCATTAGGCTGTGCACTGTCCCATCACTCCCCATAGGCGCCCATCTGTGAAGGACCAATTTAACATTAACATAAACATTGTTTTATTATTTTTTTTATTTATCTGATCATTTTCTTAAGCAATGCTTTCAGTAGTTACCCATTTTATTAATGCAATAACATACAGTACTGTGAGGTGTTGATAGATTTTCCATCACTGCACTTCAAGGTGCACAAGTCGCTTGATTTGTGGCCTTGTGCTTGTGTCTTATTGCTTACAAAATGTACACTTTGATTTCAAATGAAGGTACAAGATTTATGGGGTTGAACTAGATTCTGAGTGGATAGTACATGCATTGGACCTCTCTGACTAAGTCTGTCCTATTTTATCAGGGATGTACTCTTTCATCAGTTTGGTCTGAAAGGATTTTTATTTATTTATTTAGTATTCTTTAGGATTTACAACCTTTGAGTCAGAGACTCATTTCCAAAGGCTCAGCGTCATAAGACAATACAGACACACAATATACAGTCACAGCAAATAAAGAGTTACAGGCAGTAATAGCACACAGTATTACATGTTCTTTACAATATTACAGTTTGGTTGTATAATATAATCAGCAGATAGTATACAGTGGAACAGCAGTGCACATATATGCAACAGGAAGTAACAGTTACAGCTGGCAAGATCATTGCTTTAGATTAGCTACATATAATATGAACTTCTAATACTCCTAAACCTGTCATGAGACACTTCCGTGAGGGATAAAGTGTGGGAACAGCACAAGTCCTTACTCTTAAGAATTGTAAGTTTTAAACAAATACTCCTCGCTGTGCTGTAGAATTAATAGCCTTTGCTCTGTCACTGAATGCATTAAATATGAGGGCAATAACTAACAGCACTAACTTAGCATTTTTGAGTTCCCAGCAAAAATAAATCACAGTTGGCAGAAGCAGAACCCAGTTATTGAAAATGCCCAACAAACTGCAATTTCAGGACCTTGCATATCAGTGAGGGCTTTTTCATTAAAACAAGATCTTTTCTTCTTTGACTTCGTCTGGTCCCACAGCTTACATTTGGTATGAAGTAATGATCCTTATCTTATGGCATTACAACTGGTTGTTATGAAAATTATTTTGATGTTACAGGCAGAAGAAAACCAGCAGGAACAAAATAATTTTGTTTTAGACACCCTGTTTTATGCAAATGTTTTTAGCAATACAGAATGTAAAAGTCCTGGATTTCTGTTTTTTTAATATGAGATTAAAGTCCAGCTAATGCCATCTGTATTTTTTTATAGGCAACTGGAAAATAACTTTCATGCACGCCAGTTTTAACTGTGCAGTTCCCATATCTACCAAGTTACTGAATGACATGATGCACTACGACACTAATATGAGTTAATATACTCATATATAAGTATAGTGGCTTAATGTTTTTTATTTGGCATTAGATACTCCTTAAACCAGTTCCAGAATGTATAATTACTACTGCTGCTGTCTACTAAATTCAAACGTTTAAATATTACATTCATAACTAGTCTGTTTAGTGGTTTCTAGTTTTTTTTTATCTTCTCCTATTGTTGGTTTACTAAACATTTTGGATAATGCAGTACATATATCAGAGCCTTTCAAAAAGCAACTGGTACAACAACCCACAAGAGACAGGGCTATCCTAGATCTAGTACTGACTAACAGGGAAAGGATCACAGATCTCCAGGTAGAAGGTCACCTGGGGGCCAGTGACCACCACATGGTATGGTTCAATTTGACCACTAGAACAAAATCATCCCATTCCAAGGCAAAAATATGGGACTTCAGAGGAGCTGACTTTGATAAGATGACCAATAGAGTTCAGCTAGCCCTGGCAAGAAGAAATACAGGTGAGGGGGTACAGGCAAAGTGGGCAAGCATTAAAGATGCAATACTTGAAACAATGTCCCATTGTGTTAGAAAGAAAAGGAAGTGCAAAAGAAGAAGGAAACCACTTTGGTTCACAAAAAACAGTAGCAGAAAAGGTCAGAGCCAAAAGGCTGGTCTTCAGGAGATACTGTATAAGGGAACGCAGCGGGATGAAGATAGGGAGGTATACAAAACTTCCCTAAGGGAAGCAAGGAATTCAATAAGGCAGGCAAAGGCCCCAAAAAAGAAAACACTAGCACAAACAGTAAAAGAAGGTGACAAAACTTCCTGTAGATACATTAGTGAAAGGAGAAAGTCCAGAGGGGGTAATGCTAAGATCAATGGAGTAAGGGGGCATATGAGGAGGAGGATCATGTAAAAGCATCTATCCTAAATAGATACTTCTGCTCAGTATTTACTGAAGAGAAGGTAGGGCAGGGCCCACAGCTCAGCACCATGGACACAGGGGTGAGGGAGGTGTGCACTAGTCCCATCACAAAAGAAAGGGTCCTACAAAAGCTCGATAAGCTCAGGGTGGACAAGTCAATGGGACCTGATGGCGTACATCCGAGGATACTAAAGGAGCTAAGGGTAGAACTAGCAGAGCCATTAGCAGAACTGTTTAGTGAGTCTCTAAACACAGGAGAGGTCCCAGAAGACTGGAGAAGGGCTCATGTGATTCTGCTCCACAAGAGTGGTAGCAGAGAGGAGGCAGGGAACCACAGACCGGTCAGTCTTACCTCAGTAGTGGGCAAGATTATGGAGGCACTCCTTAAGGAAAGAATAGTGCAACACCTAGAATCCATAGGAGCACAGGATCCAAGACAGCATGGGTTTACAAAAGGAAGGTCCTGTCCAACTAATGTCATAGATTTCTTTTATTGGGTAACCAGAGTGGTGGACCAAGGGGGAGCAGTTGATGTTGCCTACCTTGACTTAAGCAAAGCTTTTGATACTGTTCCACATAGAAGATTGATTAATTTAATGGGTAGGATTGGGGTGGGTCAGAAGTTGGTCAACTGGGTGGCAAACTGGTTGACAGGAAGAAAACAGAGAGTGGTGGTAAGTGGTATACAGTCAGAAGAGATGCAAGTCACAAGTGGGGTACCTCAGGGATCAGTCCTGGGGCCAGTCCTTTTCAATATCTTCATCAGCGACATTGCAGATAGACTGGAGGGTATGGTTTTTATTAAAAGGAGGTTGGTAATGATGATGGACAACATGTGGGCATGTGTGATTTTGTATTTTCTTGAAACTTGGCTTCCCAGCCAAATGCCCTTTGGAGTAACCCTTGCCTCAGTGTTTGCACACAGAGGTTCTTTGTCTTTTAAACAGTTTTTTATTTTGATGGGTTCACCACAACATAACCCAGACAGACCGTCTTAGGGTAGCTGGTTCATTCCACTGGGGTGTCAAACAGACGAGGCATACTGATGCATCCTGGTAGGACGAAACACGTGTCTATGTCATCTGTTAGCACCCTTTGCAAACTGTGTGACAGGCCTTTCGGCACCATGCAATTCTGCTTAAAGTTGAACCAGCATAACATTCTGTGGTGATTTGCATATGCAGCCCATGATGCTTTGCATTGTGTGGGCATGTGTGATTTTGTATTTTCTTGAAACTTGGCTTCCCAGCCAAATGCCCTTTGAGGTAACCCTTGCCTCAGTGTTTGTGCACAGAGGTTCTTTGTCTTTTAAACAGTTTTTTATTTTAATGGATTCACCACAACATAACCCAGACAGACCATCTTAGGGTAGCTGGTTCATTCCACCGGGGTGTCAAACAGACGAGGCATACTGATGAGTCCTGGTAGGATGAATCACGTGTCTATGTCATCTGTTAGCACCCTTTGCAAACTGTGTGAGAGGCCTTTCGGCACCACGCAATTCTACTTAAAGTTGAACCAGCATAACATTCTGTGGTGATTTGCATATGCAACCCATGATGATTTGCATTGTGTGGGCATGTGTGATTTTGTATATAGGACCTATTGACCCTTACAGGAGACTTTAATCTCCTGTTGGACCCTCAGAAGGATAGAACAGTGCAAAGGACTAGACCTATACCAGGCTCCCATACTGTAATTACTTTAAATGACAGTTTTACTCCCTAGGTTGGAAAGGTGCCTGGCAAGAGCTCCACCTGGATATGAGAGATTATGCCCATTTTTCACACTCATACCAAACATATGGAAGCAATAGAAAATGTGTTCATCCCATGCAAGGATGTTTATAGGATCCATAAATGTGAGTTAGGACCCATCTCATATTCTGACCAAACTCCTGTGCTTATGGAATTCCCCTTAGGCCTATTTTGAAACACACCATATGGAGATTTGACCCCTTTTATTTAAAGGTTGAGCAATTTGTAGAACAGGTGCAACAGTAGATAATGGATATCTTGTCACAGAATGACACCACAGATATCTCCTGCTTCTCAACTTTATGGGATACCCTAAAAGCTGTGCTCTGGGGGAACTTGATAGACTATGCAGCATCCATTCACATATCTGGAATATGTAGTACGGTACAGGCTGCATGCCCATTGGCTCACGCTGTGGACCAATGGGCGTACAGTCCTACCTACAGCGTCAGTCAGCAGGCAGTGGGGTGGCAGGTGGGTGGGGTGCTGCTGCCCACCGCTGACCGGGTGGGAGCTGGGCGGTGGGGCTCAGTGGACAGGTGGGGAGGGGGGTACCATTGGACCACCAGAGATATTGGACTTTATTTTTTTCATACAAATGCCCGCGATCGGGCTGACAGCAGTCCATTGGACCACCAGGGATATAGGATGCAATTTATATATACTGAAGCCTGCGATTGGGCTGTGGGGCACATTGCCATGCTGTGCAGTGGGCATCGGTCCCCGACGGCTGCTGCCTGGCAGGGTGCCAGGTGCAAGTCGCCAGGGATCGGCACACCTGCATGCAAATGGGGCCATAATGACATGCAAATGGCCCCATTTGCACCTTGCATACATTATGGCCCCATTTGCATGTGCACTTTTGAATATCGCAGTTGCTGTGCATAGTGCAACGGAACTTGCGCTAGCGCATCCCCCTGCTCCACTCTGACCACTTGCACTGGCGCAATTCACACTGTGGGTGGCCAGGGTGTGATATTCAATGATGCTGTGCCATGGCGCAGCTCCATCCACAGCCTGGTGCAGTTTGAATATCTGAGCCAGAATATTTTGAATAATATCACTCCTAAAACTGTCTAGAGTGCCTTGTGCAGCTAAATTAGCAATTTGTTTTGGTAGTTTTTCAGAGTTATTTATTTTAAAGTAATGGTTTTGTTTAGCAACAAGCAAAGCAGACCTGTCTGTGAGCACTAGTGTTGTCTTCATCAGGGTTTCTAATTAATTATTTTCCTGTTTTCTTTGATTTATTTTATTTCTGTAGAACAGTTGTGTGTGTTTTAGTGAATTTTGCTTTTATCAGTTTGGTGTTACTATATTAATCAAAGTTATTTTGTTTAGTTATTGAAGGTAGAGTTTTACTGTAATATAGTAACTTCTTTATAAATACCACAGTCTTCTGTGCCTTCCTGTTCCCTCTCTAGAAGTCTGCAGTATGTGATTTGCTATTTTATTTCTGTACCACAGTTTGTGTGTTTAAGTGAAATATTTTGCTCAGTTAGGGAACACTTTTATATACCGTAGTTAATATTTATTTTGATTTTTTTTGTTTATTTAGGAGTCTCCTCCTTCCTTCATGGTCACAGTTACATTAAAATAAATTATAATTTTCCATAATCATTTTAAAAAATATACATTTACTTTAGTTGACTCCAACACATCTATTTTGCCTAAAATGAGGTGTCAGAGGCTCTCTGCCTTCTTTTACAGTCACAGTTACATTGAAACTTAAAAGTCACGGTCACGTTAAAATAAATTTAATTTTACTGAATCATTTAAAGAAATATACATTTACTTGTGTTAACTCACCCAATGTCACAGTCCATAAATCATCCCCCAAAACACCCACTGACACCCCTCTTCTGTCCCAGTACCACTAACATGTAAAATTAAAAGCTACAAAATCCATAGTTCAGTGTCTGTCAGTGTCAGGCCATTCCACTTCTTTGGAAGCTCAGGCAGACATTGTTAAATGTACAGCAGGTAATGGAGGCAGATTGTGATACTGGAAACTGTGCCTTTGTGGAACACAGGCTCTGTGCTCATGTCTGTGCTCACATCATATGCATGGTCACAGTCATGGTCACATTAAAAGTCATGGTCACATTAAAATAAATGATAAATTTTCCATTATCATTTGAAGGAATATAAATTTACTTGTGTTGATTGTGTTGACTCCAATACATTTATTTCATCTAAAATGAGGTGGTGGAGGCTCTCAACCTTCCTTCATGGTCATGATCATGTTAAAACTTAAAAGTGATGGTCACATTACATACATAGAAATTACAGAGCATTTGAAGATGTTAGTCCATTAGCTTGCCATTTATAGTTCTCACAAATATCCCTGTAAGTCCCTGCTTATAAGGTAATTGTCAAGTTTAGTCTTGAATTCCAAAATAGTCCTGCTTTCCACAACCTCGCATGGTAGGGCATTCCAGATTTGAGTCACTCTAATATTAAACCAGAGTTTCCTTTTATTAGTTCTATGACTACTTTTAACTATCTGAAAACGGTGTGCCCTAGTATTGTATAGTTGTTCTCTTAGTACCAGTCCCAACAGATCCCACAAATGTGTGTCAGTCAAGGCCCTATAAATCAAGCACATATCCCCTCTCAGTCATCAGTATTCCAAGGAATACATCATCAAGAATTTCAACCTTTGCTTATAACTCTGTCCAGGAGTACCCTTGATACTTTTGGTGGCCTTCCTCTGGACCCTTTCCAGGGCTCTGATGTCCCCTTTTTATATGGCACCCAGAACTGCACACAATACTCCACATGAGGGCACACAAGTGCTGTGTACAGTGGGATCATATCCTGTCTGTCTCTACACTTAATGTGCTTCTGAATGCAGTACATAATACTGCTTGCCTTATTTATAGTCTTATTGCACTGCATCCTAAAACTGAGATAATTATTAATCCATATCCCCAGATTCTTCTCTTCTTTAACAACTCTTAGTGTACTACCACCCAATAAATACTTAAATTAACAACTCTTAATGTACTACCGCCCAATGAATACTTAAATTAAAATAAATGTCATTTTACTGAATTATTTAAAGAAATATTCATTTGCTTGCATTGACTCACCCACTGTCACCGTGCATAAATCATACCCCTAAACACCCATTGCCACCCCTCTACTGTCCCAGTATCAGCACCATGTAAAATCAAGGGCTAACAAAACCCATAGTTCAGCATCTATCAGCACCAGCGCATTCCTCTTCTATGGGTGCCGAGGCAGATGCTGTTAAATGTACTGCAGGTAATGGATGCACATGGTAATATGGGAAGCTGTGCCTTAATGGAAAGCATGCTCTGTGCTCATGTCCGTGCTCATATCAAACACATGGTCACAGTCACAGTCACACAGAAAGTCAAGGTCACATTAAAATACATTATAATTTTCCATTATCATTTAAAGAAATATACATTTATTTATGTCAACTCAAACCCAACCACCTCATCCAAGATGAATTGAGAGAGTCTCCTCCTTCCTTCACAGTCACATTAACATAAATAAAGTAAAATAAAGTAAATAAAGTAAAATACATGGTAATTTTTCATAATTATTTAATGAAATATATGTCTACAGTAAAACACTGATGGATCTTAAAAAATAACAAAGATCAGAACATACAACTAATTTACTAATGAGAACACAACAAATTGATAGACAATGGAAAAGAATAACAAAATGCTGAGAAAACGGTGAAAAAATAAAGTTTCTGTTTAGAAATATGTATGAAAGCTGTCAAGTTTCTGCCCTCCTCCACTGACTGACTACTGTATATACTGGTAACCATGCAAAACTGAAAATGAAGCTGTCTCACTTTGTACCACTTGACCTACTGAAGCTCTTCAATATGACCTTATGAAACACTTATTTACCAGTACCTGTTAATTCCTGTCTTAGTTACAACAATGAAAAACAAAAAAACCAAAAATGAAAACATTGTTTTTGGTGGTTTTACTAGCTACTATTAGCCAAGAAATTATTTTTTTATTCTTATTTCTCAAAGAAAACTAATAATCCTTTGAGAAAGGTGTCATCTGATGCTGCTGGGATTATTGTAATACTAAAGAAATAGTTTGCATCAGTGGTGGAGGCATTAGTGTGGACAAAGTCTTCTCTGCCACATCTGTGTGACATCCATGCTGGTGGGTGCTGGGGAGATGGTGACAAGAGGAGCAGTACACAAGTTAGCAAAGATAGTTGCCCTTGCTTATAGTCAAGGAACACCCCAACTGTGTGCATGTTTTAAAAATCTATGTGCAGTCTCTCTCTTCACTATACTATTACTGTTACTATAGGAGAGTTCCACCACCTAGAAATCTAGATGTATGAGTTACTCCACCTAAGCATTTCCAGTTTAACCACTTCATAATGTATCGGTTCATTTCCCCAGTTGCTATGCCTAGATAACAGATCATTTTTTCTTCAACATCAGCTTCCCAGTAGTGATGCTCAGTGTTGAATGATGCCATGATAAGTAGGGCCATGTTTTTTCCAGATATGGAATAATCCCGGTTCTGGTGGTTAAAAAATTCTGATTTCAGACAATTCTGGATACCATTCATCATATACAGTAGAACAACTGGAAATTTTCACTGTAAAATATTTTAGTTTTATAGTGAACATTCTTCATTAATGTTATTCATTTCCTGCCATTGCATGCCCAAAATGGAATCCCTACTTGCTGAAACTCTGTGCCCTGCAGTTTGTGGTATGAATTAAATGTTCTACTTAATACCCCCATGGTTATCTCTGAAAAGAAACCCTGAATGGATTGGATGACTTTTCTAAAATGACTTTTTTTTAATCCTAATTCCAATGCTTGCTGAATTAGCACTAACAGCACTGTTTTAATAACACCCCATAGTGTATGTGTATACCCTCACCTCACCTGCTGGCCACTGCTGGACTGAACCAAACTTAGCCACCCCCCACCCCCAACCCCACCACACACCAAAAAGAGCCAAAGTCAAATTAAGTTTATTGTTTGACCTATTTGGTCATTACAATATTATAGGGGCACGGTAGAACCCCTATAGTTAGGGTTGGTACAGCACTTCAATATTAAATCCCAATTTTTGCACCTTAATAAAGTTGGCATTTTTTTAATGAAATAGCCCAAAATTTTGTATGTGCTATCATTTTGCCAGTGTCACAAGATCTGGAAAGTTTTGTGATGGCATCTTTTATGGTTTTTGAGACATAAAAAGGTGAAAAACAGTAAAAATTACATTTTTTTCCCATAGGTTAACTCAGGATTTTTTGCCATCATCTACAGCCCACATGGAATGAAAAATTCTTCTGTCATTTTCATAGATGATGGGGTGTGTGCCAAGGGTGTGCCTTTGGATGGTTTGGTTAAAAAATTACCATTTTTTAAATTATAAAAATTTTTGTGATAGCTGCAGGACAGGCAGGTAAATGAAAACAGTCTGAACTGTAAATAACAGTTTGAAGAGTTAAATTACTGGTCAATTCTCAGACAAATGCTGTTCAAGATGGCAGCCATCTTGTTTTTCTAACAATTTTCAAAATAGTTTTAGACACAACCACTGTGTCTGAAGGACAATACAACACATGTATTTAGGTCTCAGTGATTTGCTTAGTTCAATGTTTGTTTTAAAATTAGTATATCTCCATGGAAAATATGCGTGTTTTCACTGAAAAGCATGTCCCGCATCACTCGATAAGTAATTATGTTCAATTTGTTATTTACTGTTCAAACTTCGCTGTCTGATTGGTAAAGAACAAATTGATTATCAGTAATTTCTTAATGAGTGATGCGGGACATGCTTTTCAGTAAAAACACACATATTTGCCATGGAAAAACTCACTAGCATCTATTTTACTGTATGACTGCAGGCATAAAAAAAATATCCCTTCACACTCTGTTGAAAAAGAACAGACCCTCCAGCATCCACAATTTTTTTTTTAAATAAAGGTAATAATGGGTGACCAGCTCAACTCACCCACCTCCACAGCCAGCCACTGTCTTGCTGTAAAAATGTTGTATTTGTATTTAAAAGTGCTAGCTGCACTTTAGAAAAAGAATACATTATGACCTGCCCCCACACACATTGCACCCAACAATGGCACCATCATCCAGTTCATTTAGTCCGATATAATAAAAGAAGATGACTGGCACTATCCACCCTCCTCCATGGCTGTCCCCTCCTCAGAGTAAAATCAGTTGATGTGTTTTTTTTTTTTTCCATTGGTAGTCCAGTGGTCCCTCTGCCCTACCCCATTGCCCCTCAATGCAACAGTTTCTGTCCCTAGTGTCTAGTGGCACTCTCCAGTCTGTTCCTGTGGGGAGTATAAGCTGAGACACCCCTCCCTCCTTAGAGGATCAAGGAACAGGGGTGCGAATATCCTGGGAGCTTTTTCAAAGATTTCCCTAAATTGGAAACTACAAGCAAGAAACTTCTTAAGGATTTTTTTTTTAAGGGGCTTTGAAGGACCAGCTTACTCACAGTGTAACTCCCTGCCTGAAATGCTTGAAAACAATAAAACTGATGTATTCAAGTCTACAGAATAACATAGCAATAATGACACAGGCACACGCAAGTCTTTGTCTCTGTGAGTTTCTGTTTACTTTTGGGTCCCCCAATCCAAATACTTTTTGATCAGTCACCCTGATGGCTAGTACTGTATTGATGACCAAACAATACTGATTGTAACTAAATGTGAACCTGAGCTCTCTGAGTGCTGTGAACCATGTTTTTTTTTTTCCATTACAAGGGGGGTGATGCATCAGAAAGCAAAGTCCTCTGCTGAAAATGTACTTCTTGTCAGAATTACCTTTTAAAGAAAGCTGTGCCCCCCACTATTACACAGACATACACTTTTTTTTGGGGGGGGGGGTTAACTGTAAGGGTACCAGATGAGGTTTATTGCTCGAGGGCAGATCTCACTCAGACATTGGATCGGGGTTAGGTCACATTTTTCATGTCACATTAGCTGAACTGGCAGCAAATGCCAGCTTTTCTATACTAGGGAGAAATATTTTTCCAGTCTCAGAGAGATGCTGGTAAACCCTGTAACGTCATCTAAATGCCAGCGAATAAACATTGCATAGTCAAACTATTTCCAACAATACCAAAAAAACTAAACAGAAATGAAAATCCTAAACATGTCTGTAAATTCTGGGCATGGGGTTCCCAGAAGTCTGATTTCTTTATCTAGTCTATCATTTCACACCAGAAAATCAAGTTAATATCATGAAATGAATGGAGGGGGTGGGGAGGTGGTTTCACTAAACCTAGGGCAGTCTGTCTCTTTAAGAAGTGATAAGAAATGGAAATAAATAAATGATTACTAGCCTTGGCAGGTTAATTCCACTCAATGAACCCACCCCCTGTACTGCGGATGTTCACAGTCTCCCATGTAAGAGGACACAGCAGCAATCTGAGTTTCTTTTACAAAAGTGCCCAATTTCAGAACAGTTCTGGAGCACTCTGTCAAGGAAGGCTGCCACTAACCCCCAAAAAAAAAAAAACAGTGTTCTCTTGGGGAGGTTGTGAAAGAAGCAGGAGATAGCTCCTGAAGACACTGAGATCATTGCTCCCCAAGTAAAACAACTCCTGAAGTAAAATCCCAACCCACTCGAGACAGAGGTCATTCCTTCCCATGTAGAACGAGCCATACAAGAGTCACTCCCAGGGTCAGGTGTCATTTCTGTAATAAAATACAGGTTTATTTGAATATCTTGGCAAATTATAACCAGCCTCTGTTCTTTTCAAAGGAACCGCATCTGGTGTGTATCTGTAAGGGTATGTGTATGTATGTGTAACTGTACCTGTCTGTCTGTCTTTCTCTACACATGATGACACCTAGTGATGTGAGTACAAGCATTCCCATACCTGGACATCTGTGGGGACTTCATCCATGACCTCTTTTAAGTGGATTTATTCTGTAACAACCATGCACTAATATCAGTAAAAGAGCAACGATAAAGCAAGTAAAGAGAGCAGGTCTCCTGTTTATGCTGCTGCACTGGGCTCCAAGGGGCCAGGCAAGTGTTATAGGAATTGGTTTGGGGACCCAGAGCCTGCACTCTGCCCTTAACTGCCTCCCCTCCAAAGAAGAGCTAAAAGGAGTAAGGTAAAATAATTGGATGCCACAACTCAGGAGAGACCTCAACCACCACCATAAGCACCTATCTACTAGGACAGCTGGCGACTGTTGTCTTCCCTCTGATTGGATCCACATCTCTATGGAAAACTAACCCCATGGCAGCTCAGTGCCAGCTTTCAGCCTCAGTTGGTCCCCCTGGCCAGTGAAGTAGAGCATTCTGCCTGAGCTCGAGACTTGCTCCTCCTGGGGCTGCTGCAGACAGCCATAGTGATGCTGCTGGTGTTGGTGGTAGTGGGGGGAGTGGATTAGCCCAGGCAATGAGCGCTTGGCCCTGGGCAGCCTGGTGGCACAGATTCTGGGGGAGGAGGAGCTGGCCGAATCTCTCAGGCACTGCCTCAACTCCCTCTTCAGCCTACAGGCACCGCAGAGCTCCTCCAGGTTCAAGGCTGCCCCACACTCAGATGTCAATCCTAGGACAGAGATGAGAAGCAAAAACCTAACTACCAGACTTCAAAATTGCATCTTCGAACCCCACCCATGACTTCCAGTTAGGCACCTTCAAATCCAGCCTTTCTTCATGTACTCTACCCCTTTGCTGCTTCCCTCCAGATTTCTTTTTGCAGTTTCCCTGGACACTGATCCACCACACTCACATCCTCCAAGCACTGTATGTTGTTATTTTGTAATTTATAAGCCATGACCCCTTTCCTTGGCCCCCTTTTCATAAAAAAAGAAAGAAAGTAAGACACACTTAAAACACAGTAGAGAAGGGTAAACAAGAATATGTTAATTTATCCAGCAGTGCTCCACCTTCTAGACTGATTTAATCCTATTAAAACTGTAGGAGCGATGATGACTAATCGATCAATTTGGAGAGAGCTCCACAAATAATTTTCATTTTCAGTTCTCTTTAAAACCAGCTCAGTGTCAGAAAGCCCAGGGAGATTAGCCGTAATGTATTCCCTTGCCTTAACCTCCCAGTATTCTTCTGTCCAGCCCCATATTTGAGTGGCATACGTTTTGCAGAACTTGCTTTTTTTAATGTATTATGTTTTAAAGTTGAGGTAATTCATCAATATAGTAGGATGATAAGGAGACTGCAGGGTTGGACTGGGATGCAGGGAGCTGACCTGGAAATTTGGACTGGGGGACCGGGGGCATAGTCATATCACTTTTACACTTCAGTTTTGTACAAAGGCTGTTTTTGTGCTTCATATTTTCCTGCAGTTATCAGAACACCAATTTAAATATGTAATAGTTGATACATTTAAGGATTTTCAAAGTCTGAAAGTTGGTAAAACCCAAGTGAGGGGATCCAACCTGGAATTTCCAGGTATCCAGATGGGCCAGTCTGACACTGGAAGTGTGACTGAAGTGTGGTTATCTCAGCAGGAATCCCCCTTGGTCAGGATTAGGAATGCACACTTTTTTCATAGATTTCATAGATTACACAATCTTAAATTAGACTTTTGTCTTTAATGTGCTTGCCAGTATAATATTTGGATAATTTTGTATTTATTCAAGATGTAAGTATCTTGTCTTAGTTTGAAGAGTTCGATTGTATTACTGGTAACCACCTCAGTGGGTAGTTTGTTCCACAAGGGGACCACCCTTTGACTAAACCAAAACTTTCTTTTGAGTAAGTTCCATTTTCCCATGGTTAGTTGCAGAGGATGTCCTCTGGTTTGGTATATTCCTTTCCTTAATACCAAAGTAGAACTAGCAGCTAAGTTACCATCTTGTAGTGCTCTATATATCATGCACATATCTCCACTTGTCCATCTATACTGAAGGGTGAATAAATCCAGAGTGTGTTGCAAAGCATCATTCCTTTTGCAAGTGCTCCCAAGCTGCACTGGTTGTTAGACTCCCCCAGTTGAGGAGGTGCCTGTGATGTGAGTGTTCTCACTTTGCTTTGCTTTCTTAGACTTTAAACCCCAGGTAAAGCCCTACTCTACCACTCATTGTGGAGCTCCTTGTGGGTCGGAGCTGGGATGGTGCTGCCTTTTTCCCTTCAAGTGCTGACAATCAGTGCAGTCAAGCAAAATGCAAGTTGTGACAAGGGTCAAGTTCATTAAACAGGGAGCTTTGGATGATCAGGGTTCATGAGACTGGGGTCATCCAAAACTCTCTGTTTAAAAAAAGTGACCATTGTCACCACTTTCATTTTGCTTGCCAGCACTTGACGTCCCCAATGATTCATGAGGAGTTTTACACATTTATATTTTGGAAGGAGGGAGTGATGCATACCTGTCCTGCTTAATAATGACTTATTTTAACCTACTGTTTATTTACTGACTTATTTTAACCCAGCTCGAATGCCAAGTCACAAACCAGAATGTTTGTTCATAGCTGCCATCTCACCTCACAAAAAAGTAAAATGCTGTACAGCTTTGCATTACAACCTCCCACATTCCTCACACACACTGCTGATCAACATAAAGAGTGTGTCTGAGAATGTATTCCTGTATAATAATATGACACTACATATAATGTGGTCTACGATGCCGCACTGACAGCAAATGTTTGATCCAACAGTAGAGTGGTGGATTTATGTGGACCACAACTTGCAGTTGACATAAATCCATCAGATAAACTCTCTGCTTTTTTTGGGGGGGCTGGGCCACTCGAACCCCCGTATGGAGGACTCTGTCCCCTGTACCTCCTGTACTAAATGATTATCAACTCCCAGTCAGAGTTGATTCAGGGAAGGGTGCAAGACTCAAAGACAGCAGTGCAGGGGTCCCTCATGTACATTACAGTGGCAATATCGAATTGCCACTGTAATGTACTTTGATGTTGAAATGTTGCTGTTTGGTTGGCATATGAATGTAATGAGACCACAGGAGAATAGAAGGGGAATTCATATATCCCATTTATGCTACTGTAGTCTCATTATATTTAGTGTCCTATTACTGCACAAGAATGCATTCTCAGTCACACTCTTTATGTTGATCTGCAGTGTGTGATGAGGAATACGTGAGGCTGTAAAGCAAAACTGTACAGACAGTACTGCACTTTTTGCAAGGTGAGATGGCATCTGTAAAGCAAACATGTAACGTGGTTTGTGCTGTGGCATGCCAGCTGGCTTGGTCAGCCTTGAATAATGCTGTAGGTTTTATCTATCAGCTGTAATCTTACCAAAATCTTCCCTGGCTTGCTATAAGGGATGCTTTAGGGGGAGCTTACATTGTAAGAAACAGTTCTTTGTTTATTTTTTTAAACAGTTGGCAAGTGTATTTTGCCTTTGGTTTCTGGTATGCATTATCGGTTTGTGGAGATTATGACAAAATGGCCTGAACAATAAGAAATGTATGGTAATGTATGAAAACAAATCATGAAAAAATGTACACTAAATGAATAAAACAACCAATGCAGAAAGGTGGAATTGCAGTAATGTTCACAGGGTCGTAGTAGGATAATAAATTATCGATCTCAGCAAGGTTTACTTCCTAAATTCCAGACAAGTTTTTGGTGCAGTGTTTGTTGACTATTGGCACAACGGGGCTAGTACAGTAGGTGCTAATAGTTTAGGAAAGTAATGGAAACCTTTGCATTTGCATGGCTGAGGGGAGGTGAACTTGAGGTACTGTTGATGTTAGAGGATAGCAGGGCAAATAGAAAACTTTGATCTAACCAACTCCCAGTTATCTGAACCATTGGGCTGTGTCACACGCAGTTCAGATAATCAAGGTTCTATCTGAACTGTATACAGTGGGAAGGGAGAAAATGTGTGTGGGGGGTTGTATGTAAATGGAAAATGTCAGGCTGGAAGATATAACTCTACAAAAAGGCTAAAAGTATTACTCCCTGTAGGATGGTAGCAGTATCTGAACTGCAGAACAGTTACATGAATTGTGGATTAATTCTGTAGTTCGTGGCTATTATTCTGCAGTTCAGCAAGAAAATTCAGTGGAATTGGGCAAACATTTGCCAAAACACTTTTGGAATATTTCCGATCCTCCAGAGGCAGAAGTTTGGAAAATTCAGTGAGAGTTGGTGAAGTTTCACGAAAGTTCTGCTAAGCAGAATTTGCAACTTCCACCCACCTTTAACTGGGGGGGAGTTTATTCACCGGAGCACACCCTGGAGACTTTCATGGGATCTACTACTGAATCCCGACAGTCAGTTTCTTGAACTCCATAAGCCAGAGTTTAGGAGATTGACTGTCGGAAGACCGACAAGGTGTTGGTGCAATGCAGGGGCAAGACCCCTGCACCCCCCATAACTAAAATAACCAACTCCAAGGGGTAGCAGATCTCGGAGTAGATGAAAACAGTTTATGGAGGGGGGGCAAAAGAGTGCCGTGTGAAAGTGTAGACCCAGAAATAGAACTTGGGTCTGAGCGCACTAGTGGCTGTTAGGCCAACCACAGGATTTTTCCCCTTCTTGTGGTGCATGGCTAGAGGTAGGGTAGTGGTTCGTCACATCCACTACCTTACCCCTGGCGTACCAGCATCCATCTGTCTGGCAAATGTGTCAGCAGCCGAACTCAGGATCCTGAATGTCGGGATCCCAACTTTCAGGTTTTTGTCATGCTCCCCTTTCATGTGCAGTGCTGTTGGACATCACTCCTGCAATGAAGTCAAAAACTGACATGGGCTAATTGGACTCGGGGGGGGGGTATCTCAGAGCTGACTGTCGAAATGAGGACCAATTAGGGAGGCTTACATTATCAGAATGTTAAAAAAGACAACTAGAGACATACTCTTTCTAGTTAAAATACTCAGGTTATTGCTCTGCCATATAAAACACCTGTAAAAAATTAAAAAGTCATATAATGTTTGCTGTTGATCTTTAATTGGTAATCCAGTGGTCCCACACCCATTCTCTAATCCCCGTCCCCATATTCTTTATATCATTGGTAGTCCAGTGGTCCCTCTGCCCTCCGCCATTGTCAGATCACTATCCCCAATACAACACTTTATGTCTCGGGGGGGGGGGATTCATAAAACAATCTGAAGGTGCAAAATCTTCCCTAAGTCCCCCAAAGGTTCTGTAGCTGCAGAAAAAAAAAGGAAATTGCTCTGAGTGTTATACACAAAACTTTCATAGCTGTGGAAAAAATACACTATGGGCAGCTGCGGAAGTTCCTGAGGAACAAAAGCCATGGATAAGTATGACACATCCCCTTAAAGGCTATTCTCAGCCAGTGTTTTTCCACAGTTGCAGAAAAAATGTTGCACACATGAGAGTGGGGCATAACACTCCCTGAGCAAAATGCAGTGCCCCAACAATTGAAATAGAATTGTAGTGGAGGTCAGCACAAGTAATAGCAAACCAGTTGGTGTATAGCAGTGGCAGTTGTTACAGCAACATTAGCACACGTTGTCATTGAAAGACAACAAACAACAAACACCAGACTAGAGATGCAGCAAATTTAAATTTTGCTGGCGAAGTGAACACGAAGTGGGCACGTCGCATTGCCACTCCACTACACGGAGTGGGCAATGCAAAGTGCTCACTTTGCCTTGTCATTACCACTTCACATTAAGGCGGAATGGCAATGCGAAGTAAGGCAAAGTCATTGTTTTTAATGGACTTCGCGTTCCTCATTATGATTCTAAGTGATCCACTTGGTGTTTCAGAGTTGGCAGCCCCCCCCACACATCACATGGCTTACAGTACTGTAAGTCACGTGCTCTTTAGCTAGGTAGGAAGAAAGTGAATCATATAAGCAGACACATTTACTTTTTCCTGTGCAGATGGAGAGAGAGGGGAGTGTGATTTATGACTGCTGATATTTTGAGATCAGAACGAGGAGGAGAATTAAACTTTGATTTAGACCCAACAGCTTTTTTTATAAGCTACATATTTTTGTCTGTTCTGTCTGTACTCTTTTTTACTTAATTTGTTCTTTCTGTAAATTTTATTTTTCTTACATACATCAGTTGCAAATTATGTCCATGCTGGAACTGCTGCTGGATCACCATGGGATCCCACATTAGTTTTTTTTTTTTCTCACACCATGTGCCCCCCCCCCGCACCTTCCTTGCTGTGTTATAAAATGTATTCCTCCACCATCCCCAACTCTTGTATGTAATTATGCCCTTTTTTTGTTGTCTTCCGTATGTATTCTGAGCAGTGAAAGTATACTGTGCTAAACTGCATGAGTGTAGTTTTCTTTCCAGTCTGTGTATGTACTGCAGACACTGTCCAACTCACTGACTTAAAAACACTTATTAATGAGTACAATGGTGGGGCGGTGAAGCCTGGAGAGATACTACAAAACAGGCTTACAATACATCCAAGTAACTAGTAAAAAAAATTACTGCTGTGATTCGTGACGTGATCGTAAATCGTAATTTGTGACTGCATTTATGACCGTGATGATGAAGAATGTGATTTGTATCATGAGTGACTCCTGATGATGGTCCTGACTTAAAAACGCATATTAATGAGTACAATGTTCATGCTGAATTATGCACCACACCTGTCCAGTACCTTGAAGGGAAGCCAAAGTAACAACTGTCACTTAAGTTAGAGATGGAAATTGGGCCCTAAAGAGATGCAAATGTACAGACAGATTAAGATTGCACTGTGCACTGAAGAGATGAAGATGCAAAGGCATAACACCTAACCAGTGCTCACCATCAGAAATTCAAATCTGGAAAAAGAATATCTTTGCCGGTTGGGCGGCCACGGGGGGGGGCAGTGTACTGCATTGCTGCAGTAAGAGTCACTAGTACGAGTACCAGTAAAGATACCAGAAAGAAGTACAAAAAATTACACAGCTGCAGTGGATAGCAGGGTCACATTGCTGAAATTATGTGAAACAATAAAAGGTGTCTGATTTGGTGACACGCGTCACATACATACTCACACACACACTAAGTAATGCGTAGCAGATTGAAAACTTCAGTAATATAACCACATATTTTAAACAAACTAAAATTATGCACTGCTGCACCACAACAATCAGCAAAAAAATGACAAGAATTATTGAAAATATTACTGTGTGTACATTAACACAGTTATACAAGAAAAATATCACCAAAACAGAAAGCACTGTCTTTTTCTCCAAGTTAATTTACCTACACCACAGATACACCCCTTCCCCAAAGCACACTTCCACTGTCTCTCAGTACACAGACCGAATGTTGTACATTAACATTCAAAATACACACACAAACAATAAACGCTCGATGATATGAGCACAGGAGGGTGTCCTATAATCGATGAACTAAAGTTTCAGCAAAAAAAATGACTCAAAAAGGTTTTTTTAACAGCTTTTAGAAGGTTTGAATCACAGAGAGCTCTCAGAGCAGATTGTCTCCTACAGCTGCCTACACACACCACCTCAAACTGAGGCTGTGCAGAACAATCTAGAGCCCATGTGACCTGAAAGCCCATGAATCACTGCAAAATTCGCCTTTGGAGCTTAAAAACAAGGCGAAGTAAGGCAAAACACATTGCTTTCAATGTACTTTGCCTTAAGGATTAGTGGAGTAGTGGTTTGGGAAGGTGGAGTAACGCGAAGTCATTGTTTTCAATGGACTTCGCTACCCATTAATAACGGCAGTATGCCCTAGGTGGAGCACTGCACTGGCCACTCCACTTTCCACTTCGTGGACCGCATTGGGGCCACTTTGCCCATCCCTACACCAGACCCAGTGCAGCCCATGAAGGAGTCCCACAGGCAGTAGATGCTGAACAGCCTGTAGTGGGTGCTACTGCAGCAGGTAACATAAACACTCCAGGGAGAGACACAACCATCAGTTACAGACAGCCACTGTGGTGCATGATTTTGCTGGTACCAGTGGTGCTGCAGTGGTCCCAGTTGAGGTAATGGTTGCTGGTCTCTCTGTGGGTACTTTTAGCTACCTCCATGGCAAGACTGTCAAAGTCTGCTGCTCCAGCTAATATGGATCACCTGTTGTTGTGCCTCCTAAGCCTTTTCCACAGCTGTGGATTCACTCTTACAAATTTTCAACACTTGAGGAATTCCGCAGCTGCTGCTTTTTATGGATTTCCGGACTTGCTCAATTTTTCTTTCAGAATATCCCACACCAGCATTTCTGCAGTGCTGCAGGCCTTTTTCCTGCAGCTGCAGGATTTTTGGCTGTCTTTGTGAATCCAGCCTCAGGGGTCTAGTGCCCCCCCAGTCCATTCCTCCCAAAAAGGAAACCATCCCTTGATGGATTTTTATGGGGGGATTGCAGTGGTCCTTCCTCCCTCCCCTGTTCTCCAATCGCCATCCCCAGTAATAAAACACTGAAGCCCTGGTAGTCTAGTGGTCCATCTCCCTGCCCCATTCTTTGATCATTATCCCTGTATTTTATTTATTTTTATTTTTTTTTATCATTGGTAGTTCAGTGGTCCCTTTGCCCTCCCCCATTGTCTGATCATCATCCCTAATGCACCCCTTTATATTTCCCTGGTGTCTAGTGACCCCCCATCCATTGCTTCAAAAAAGAAACCTTTCCTTAATTTTTTTGTTCTGTGAAAAGAAAATGGTCTCTAACTGATCAGCCCTCCCCATCCCCACCTCCCACTCAGCACCCACCACTCCACACCCCCCAGTACACCCCCACATACTCTCACTCACTTGGGCAGGTCCTAGGTTTGAGATCCACTTGCCCAATCAAAGATGTGTCTTGCTGCTGGAACCAGCAACTGCAATATGAGAAACTAAGGTTAATGCGGTGCAGTGTAGTTTAATGGGGGTTTCAACTATAATGCATAACTCAGTCATTTTTTGACACTTTGACCCCAAATTTTCAACATGGCATTTTGGGGACCCCACCTCATGACTGATATGACTGTCATTACATAACTCTTGGCTGAAAGGTGATTTCATGGTCAGTTGGTGAAGTTAACTTTAGGGCTGGATTTGAACATTTTTCCTGTCCTTATTCATGAGGTGGGCCCATAAGAAGGCTATGTTGAAAATGTGGGTCAAAATATGTAAAAATGGCGGTTATGACAATTCATTGCAACTTCACTATGCACGTGCGTAACTTCGGAAATATTAAATATTTTTACCCCAAATTTTCAACATAGACTTCTTATTACCACACCTCATGTATGTCACAGCTGTCATATTTCAAATCCTGGTCAAAATGTCTTGTCATACCTGTGGCACAGAATGGCATTGCAGTTGGGTGGAATTACGTTTTGGCAGGGATTTTTTTAATTTTCTGCACCGGCTACATGAGTTGGGTAATAATATGTCTATGCTGTCAATTTGGTCACTATTGTTCTATTAATGAATGCACAGGGCCCTTTCACAACTACATACAATGCATTTCTGGAGGGATGGGAGCCCAGGGCCCAAAGCGCCCTGCATGCCCTCAGGCAAATAAGGCTACAATTACACTATCTCAAAAAGTAAGGAAATTCATTGCAGAAAACTACAGTAATGCACCAGTTAGGGTTCACCTTAACACCTGTAACTGTCATTAAGCCTCTTCCTTCCCCATGTGTGCCATATTTATCCACTGGTAAGGTATAATTGATTTGTCATATTAACTGCTTTCCCTTCCCCTTCTACTCCTGGCTTTATCTTTGCTTACGCTCCACTGCTACTCTATCAAATCTCTCCTCCCTCCCATATCAGTTGTAGACTGTTGTTTGTTCTAGCTGCCAAAATACTGTATATTTGATTTGATTTGATTTGTTTAAATCAAATCACACCAGTCATCATGTTTCATTTATCAGTATGCGACCTATAAGTCGCTTCCCTGTCTCATATCAATGTTTACCACCTGCGGTCACCCTATGTGGTACCCTTGTATGTATATCCAGCCTGTATCATGTAACGTGTATTTCATGTATATACTGTTATTACCTATCTGTGTTTGTACTTTAAGTGTTTATGTCACAGGACCTCCTTGTGAATGAGCTTGCTCAATGGAGTTTTCCTGCAATAAACTTGAACTTGAACTTGAACTTGAACCTTAATGCCACAAAAGCATGGAAATGTGGTGTTAGGGTTTACAACCCTAATCCCCACCCTACATCCCAAGCAGAAAAAGAACAAGTCCACACACGCAACCACAGACAGCCATCATCAGGTGAGACAAACAACATACTGTATAACTGTTTCCAGATGACACAAATGTAGTAGCACTGATGTGCTACTACCTTTGTGGATTTGTATATGCTTCTGTAATCACACCTGTTTGTGTATGCCATTCAGTGTGCATGAGTACATGTGGCAGAAAAAGTGCAGGCCCCATGCGGCTGCTCTCCACAGGATTGTTTCTTGTGAAAGGAGGTTATATTATTAGAGGGGTGGAGAGAGAGGTAGGTAAGGGAGGTAAGGAAATGGGTGTTCAGATGCCTATCTTGTGAACAAGGGGGTAAAATTTGAAGATGGGGGGGACGGCTCAAAGGTAATGTGGGGAAGTATTTTTTCACAGAGAGGGTTGTGGATACATGGAACAGCCTTCCTAAAGAGATAGTGGACTCAAGAAGAGTGGAGGAATTCAAGAATGCATGGGACAGACATAAGGAAATTCTAGTGGGGGGTAGGAGGAAGTAGGCTGTTGGTCAACCAGGATCTTCTGCCTATACATTAGGTAGGGAAATGGGCAAACTAGGTGGGCCAAGCGGTCCTTATCTGCCATCAAATTTTATGTTTCTATGTTGAACATCAGCCATCCAAGATTAGGTTAGGATAGGGAGGATAGCAGAAGAAAGGGGAACAGGGAGAAGAAGTGCACTTTGGTATCAACGATCTGGTGAATTAGCCTGGTGAGATGGTGAAGAGAGACATCCAGAGGCTGGGGGACAAAATGAAGAAGGATTCAGTTTCCTTAGCCTTTTCTGAGGTCATTTCTGTCTCGGGCAATGAGAAAGAGAATGATAGAGATTGAGGAGTTCAATGGGTGGTTGACTGGATGGTGCACAGAACAGGGGCATCACCATATAGGGGATTGGGGAGGCTTCTGAGTGAGCTTGTGGGACAGAAGGCTCTTCAAAGATGATATCCTTCAGCTGACAAGAGAGAGAGGACTAGTGCATTAGAGCAGAAGTTTGAAGTCTACACTGGCAAATGGTTAAATTCACTGCAGGGGAGGCTGGGGATTCCACTCTGGAGGGAGGAACAGTGGGGAACCTAGACAGGACTCCCCCAGGGAGGGAAGTAAGGTGTTCAGGGAATAATGGACCAAAAGAAAGAGTCCAGGGGACAGGCAATGTAGGCACAATCAACATGATGGCAGACTCTGGGCTAGATCTTGTGGTTGTTACAGAAATGTGGGCCAGTGCGAACAACGATTGGGACATAGAGATCTAAGGCTACATGTTAGGCATAATAGAGGGCTGGGTAGAGGTGGAGATGCAGCCATCTACATCAGGGAAAGGAAGGGATCAAGGAAAGGATCAAGGCAGTAGAGAAAGTTACAATTGTGAGGAAAGGGAGGTGGAAACACTGTGGGTTCAGCTCAGAGTTGTCAGGTAGGAAGACTCACACAGAGGTGTTTTAAAGGCCCCCGGAACAGGGATAAGAGAGAGATAAAGAACTGAGTGCTGAAAAAAAGGGTTGTAATAGTGGGTGACCTCAACCTGCCAGGCAATGACTGGGATGTCCCAGTGCCCATGAGCACCAGAAGCTAGGCTCTGTTTGATGTTTTGCAGGACTGTATGTTGACACAACAGCTCAGGGATCCCACTAGACAGTCAGCCATACTTGAAGTGATATTCACTAACTTGAAAACAGTAAGCAGAGTACAGGTTGGAGGTGGGGAGGTTTCCATATCTGGAATCTTTTGGAGAGTTTACATCAAGTGGGTATCTAGTAGTACCCATTTTCCTCCTCATCTCCCATTATATTTTGCTAGAGGGGGTATTTTGGTTTACATAGAGTTTGGGAAGTAATCTAGCTGTGAAACAGAGGAGGGCAAGCTGAGGAGAATGGAGGCAGACATCAATTACTTTCAGAAATTTGGAGAACCCAAAATAAAGCTACTGATAGTGAGGTCAGACTGACTGAACTGGTGAAACATTCCACTGCACCCCTTACAACCCTAGGTGTGAGGGTGGGATAAGGGTGGTAGCTGGTGCACGCCACAGGTAGCCACAAGGTGAGAACAGATGGTCTCCTGAAAACCTTTTTGGGGCCATTCATAAGTGAGGAGTACCCTGGCAGCATCTTTTAAGAATCTAACAAGGGCACTGTGAGAGAGTGCCTACTGAGTTCAATCATACTTTTGGAATGGTGCAGTCCTTCTTCCTCCTTGTGAGAGAGGTTTGGGAGAGATTGTTGCATCCACTCTGCATGTGGTCCCCTCTGTCTGGAATACTTTTGCAAGGCTTGGATATAAATTTAATCTGATCACTGCTGTATCTTGTATTCCTCCTGTCTAAGGGGCAATGGGTGGGGATTTATTTATTGGACCTTGATTATTTTCTGTTTGGTGAGTAATTAGCATTTTGGCTCCTTTTGTTTTGCTCTTTGTAAGTTTTATGAGTACACATGGGGATGGATGATTGTGTAAATTTATTGTGTATTTGAGGAAGAGTGTCTGTTGATTGTCTGTGAGTTAGAGGGGTTTGATTGTTTAGGGGGTTCTTGAGGATGGGATTTTGGGTGGGTTGTTTTTTAGTGGGGTGGTAGGTTGTTGTGTGTTTTGGGGGATGCGGTTTCCAGTTGAGGGATGTGTCATGGGTCTGTGGCTGCTGCAAACAGCTACTCCTTGGGGCTACTCTACCAGATCCACCCTTTCTGGACCCTATCTCAGTTAGTATCAGTTTGGACTGTTGCAGGGGTCATAAGATTCTGAGAGGGCAGGTCATGGAGTAGAGGTATGTTCCAGGGTTGGTGTCAGGGTGAGTCAGCTTGAGAGCATCAGCTTGAGGCAATGTCCATGGTTATAGGAGTGGGAGAGTGGGTTCAACTGTTTTGCCTCATTGGAATCACCAGGGAGCCCTGTAGGAGTAGAAGGCAGGTAGCAGAAAGACCAACCACTTCTGCCCTCCTTATTGTGACATGTTGTGCTATACCAGATCTTTAAGGAATAAAACAGCCATGATACCAGATTTGATCGTGGATTCTTCTAGGGATCTGGTATGTCTCACTGAGACTTGGGTGGAAGATGACTCTAGGCCTGTCCTGGATGCAGCTATCCTGGACAGGTTTATGGTGGTACACTACCCAAGGTGGGAGTGTAGGGTAGGCAGGGTGGCCAACTGTTTAAGATCCTGCTTAAAACTAATGGCATACCCACTGAAAGAGACAAGTTCATTTGAATGTGTGGCAGTGAAGGGTGGCGTTGGTGTGAGGTGTAGGATACTTTTGGTGTACCAACCCCTGAGTGGTGACCAAGAAGTCCTTTGGGAATTTGTGGGTTTCTTTGTCCACCTTGTGCTGAATATCCTCTACCTGACTGTGCTGGAGGCTTTCAACATTTTGGTTGATCAGGAAACCTGGCAATTTGCTTGGTAATTCTACCAGTTGATGGAGTCACTGGGCCTCACAGTTTGTTTCAACTACTACCCATGAACTCAGCGACACCTTGGACCTCATCTTCTCAATGGGTCTACACATTTGGAATGTCAGGGTGGATCCAGTAGGATGGTTGGATCACCAAACTGCTCAGCTTCTGACAGGGGCCCCCTGTAGAAAATCTTCCCCTATGGAGATGGTCCAGTACTGCCCATTATGTCATATGGAGCCAGAAAAGTTCCTGGGTGTGCTGGACATCTCAGACATGGAGATATTGTATGTGGGGTTCAGTGGTGGCTGCTGCTAGCTGTAATTCATCTATTTCAGCTGCACTGAACTCCATCGCACAAATCTATGTCTGCCCACTGACCTCTCCCCACAGCTTGCCATGGTATAATGATAAACTGAGGCTGTCATTAAAAGCAAACACATCAGAAGGTGGATCATTCCTGAACAAGGTCAGACTCTTTGGATAAAAGGTTGGCTCTAAGATTGCACTATAAAAATAATCAGAGGGCAATACCACCTCTGAAAATGGTAGAGTTCCCATCACAAGTTGTTACTGCAGGTAAGAACAGGAAAAGTACTGGAATTGCATGCACACTAACCAAGGGAGGGTGCACTCGTAAACAGTGGCAATAGCAAAAACACAAGGAGGCACTACAGGTAGTCAACATTCCACCAAGTTGCTGTCAAAATAATTTATTAGGTAAACATGCTCTCATAGGAAATGTGGAAGCATTAGCAAGGAAAGCATCAACACTTTGTGTCCAAGGCATCATGCTCCATCTGAGCATGGAGCTGGAAGGTCAGCTGCTCTGCTTTATAGTAAGCACTTAAGGACATATTGCTTTTTACAAATAATATACTAATCACATCATATGTAATGCCAGCCTCAATTCGTCAACCAGGCATACACAGTATGATACAGTAATCCCAAATAATAATAAAAAAACTCAAGTGCAGTATCCATAAAACAAGTTTAAGCTGCACAAAAGTAAATGTCACTGTAGCAGAAAACACAGTAGTTAAAAAAGGGAGGTACTAGAAATATATGGAAACAAGGGCAACATCGAGGAGATTCAAAAATAAAGTGGACCTGGTAGGGGTTGAAAAAGCATGGTTCTTGGAGAGAACAAAAAAAAAACTGACAAATCCCATGTAGCATATATAGTAACCCCAAAGGTCACAAATCAAGGATACAAAGAGATACAGCACAAGAAACATGTTGGGAGACAGTAGAAGTTTAAGGGATGTAAAGTAATGCAGCCATAAATAAAACACACAAAACCCAAACATGGTCCATAGATTTGAGATGTCAGAGAGGTCAAAGGCCAGCAACAGAGACAGGAAAGGCATGAAAAGGCAGAATGATAAAGAAGACTAAAGAGAAGAGAGTAAATAAATATGCACTAGGAGGGGGATGAGAGGAAAGAAACAAAGCAAGGGACAGGGGTGCATGTTTGTGTGTATGAAGGTGACTGTGGAAGACAGGAATGGAACAGATGAGGGGGCCAGAGCAAGAACATGAGAGAGAGAGACAAAAAAGAGGTACGGTACGGCAGAGGATTATGGCACAGAAATATGACGGTGTAAAAAAATCAAAAGTAATAAACCATAAGTCAGCCAGTGGCACAGAGGACTAAGGCACTGTAAGTGCCTTACCTCTTACCATGCTAGTGACCTGAGCACAGGAACAACCTCAGGTTGCTTGGGATTGGTGGGGGAGGGAGCTGAGATAGGACTGAGAAACCACCTGGCAGTTCTTCTCTCTTGGACTGGGGTGGAGGGCCTTCCTGGTGCTTGACTGCCACCAGGTGGAGGTCTTGTGGCAGCACTGACATATAGGAAGGCAGATGTAGGTCAGTGGATAGTGGCAACCACAGTTCTGAAATGCATGTGCACCTCCATGCAAATGTGTCCTCCATGCATCCGTGGCTTCAGGACCTAGAGGAAGAAAAACAATGAGGAAAATGAGCAGACCAGCACTTTGTGAATCCCTGTCCAGACACCTGGACCTGCTCTTCCACTCCAACCAGTAAGGCATTATGAGTGAGAGTACTCGGGGGGGGGGATGACCCTCCCCTTCCTGGCCATGCCACAGGGTGGAATCTGTGGGAGAATTAGCACCCAGTGTGGAGAAAGGACAGGGATAGTCAGAGACATCCGGAGACATGGCTTAGTAGCCACCTGATCTGGCTCCGGAGACATAAAACCAAGAAGCCAAAATGGTTAAAACAGAGAAAATACATGGATGCAGCTATGTATTTAAAGTGCAGCCTGTAATCACTGACATATGAGGAGTGAAGCATTGACAGACATATAAATAGTAAAGTGAGCAAGTCAGGGAGGCATATAGTAGAGCTGGAAAGGCACAGAAAACTGTATCTTGATCTTTCAAGAGACCTGTAATAAAAACAAATCCAAAGTTAAAAATTAATGTACATTATTTACAAGCTAATAATACACCTGTATCACAAAGTTACAGCAAATGATAAGAAAGGCACAATATCTATCACGTCATTAAGACCATAGAGGTAAAAACAGACCTACTCAGCTGTTCCACACTTTAGACAGACTGATAAATCCTCCCTGTCTACTGTACAGGGGGTGGGTTGTCATAGGATAGATGATGAGTTTGGTCATTTTTCCTGGACAAAGTGTCCTTCATTAGGACTGGGTTTTCTTCAGGTGAACTTTCTAGGGCCAGCAGTAGTTGAGTGGAAAGGTACAGAGGCACTCAAGGGTTGTGGTGTTAATTTAAGCCAGTTTCTTCAGAGAAGTTCAAGGTATTCAACAGTCTGCATCTCACCTACTGTGACCTGGACCTGGGCCTTACATGTCTGCTGATGGACTGCTGTGGGACACTTGGTTCAGTGTTCACTGGCATTTTCAGGTGTTCTGTGATGGAGTTTTGTTTTCCAGTGGTACTTAAAAGTGCCTCGGTTAGACCTGTCTTTGGACCCAGATGTACTAGCAAATTACAGGCTTATTTCAAACCTTCCCTTTATGGGAAGGGTCATTGATAAGGCAGCGGCGATACACCAGGAGGCACACCGTGAGAAATATAACATATATAAACCTTTCCAGTTGAGTATCTAATCCTGCCACAGCATGGAGACTGCACTCATCAAGATATTTGATAACCTGCTCTTATTGAGAGATAGAAGGGAGCAAACTATTGTTGTTCTCTTTAACCTCACAGCTGCATTTGACATAGTGGGTAATGGGGTTCTGATGGAACTCCTTGAGGAATTTGTGGCACTCACCAGAACAACCTTGAAATGGTTTGAGTCATTCCTGTCAGGCAGATTGCAGATGGTTGTGATGTGTACATACTTGTCAAAACCAGCAGAGATCACCTGTGGTGTTCCTCAGGGGTGAGTTCTTCCAACCAAGTTATTTGTGGTGTATATGATACCACTAGGTCAGGTCCTTAGGAGGTACAGTGTGTGTTTTCACTGCGGTTCAGATGACAATCAGCTCTACTTGTCCTTAACACCTGATGGGCAAGGCACTGTCTCTTTGCTGTAACAATGCCTTCAAGAAATCTTGGACTGGATGACCTCCATCTGGCTGAGCTTAAATCCAACCAAAATAGACCTGATGCTGATGGACCAAGGACCTCACAGGTTGGCTGTTGGATGAATTATCATGTGGTTACCATGCTTAAATGGCAACAATCTGACTAACAGGGAAGGGATCACAGACCTCCAGGTAGAAGGTCACCTGGGGGCCAGTGACCATCACATGGTATGGTTCAATTTGACCACTACATCTAAATCATCCCATTCCAAGGCAAAAATATGGGACTTCAGTGGAGCTGACTTTGATAAGATGGCCAACAGAGTTAAGCTAGCCCTGGCAAAAAGAAACACAGGTGAGGGGGTACAGGCAAAGTGGGCAAGCATTAAGGATGCAATACTTGAAGCAACATCCCATTGTGTTATAAAAGGAAGTGCAAAAGAAGAAGAAAGCCACTTTGGTTCTCAAATACAGTAGCAGAAAAGGTCAGAGCCAAAAGGCTGGCCTTCAGGAAATATAAGGGAACACAGCGGGATGAAGATAGGGAGGCATACCAAACTACCCTAAGGGAAGAAGGAAAGGCAGTAAGGCAGGCAAAGTCCCAAACTGAGGAAACACTAACATGAACAGTAAAAGAAGGTGACAAGACTTTCTATAGGTACATTAGTGAAATGAGAAAGTCCAGAGGGGGTATTGCTAAGCTCAAAGGATAAAAGGGGGCATGTGAGGAGGAAGAGGACCCTGTAAAAGCATCTATCCTAATTAGATGCTTTTGCTCAGTATTTACTGAAGAGAAGGTAGGGCAGGGCCTACAGCTCAGCACCATGGACACAGTGGGGAGGGAGGTGAGCGCTACTCCATTCACAAAAGAAAGGGTCCTACGAGAGCTCATTAAGCTCAGGGTGGACAAGGCAATGGGACCTGATGGCATACATCCCAGGGTACTTAAGGAGCTAAGGGTGGAACTAGCAGAGCCATTAGCAGAACTGTTTAGTGAGTCTCTGAGCACAGGAGAGGTCCCAAAAGACTGGAGAAGGGCTCATGTGATCCCGCTCCACAAGAGTGGTAGCAGGGAGGAGGCAGGGAACTACAGACCAGTCAGTCTTACCTCAGTAGTGGGCAAGATTATGGAGGCAGTCCTTAAGGAAAGGATAGTGCAACACCTGGAATCCATAGGGGTACAGGATCCAAGACAGCATGGGTTTACAAAAGGAAGGTCCTGTCAAACTAATCTCATAGATTTCTTTGACTAGGTAACCTGAGTTCCACATAGAAGATTGATAAATAAGCTGGGTAGGCTCAGTGTGGGTTAGAAGTTGGTCAACTGGGTGACAAACTGGTTGAACAGAGTGGGTCTGAAGATGGCGGTCACGCTGGACTAGCCGTTATTCCATTTTACTACGTTTTATTGCGTTTTACTGCGGTCTTGCTTTGATGCGTTTTTATTTGTTTTATTACGTTTTTACATTTAATTTTATTTTGTGTTTTCTTATTTGCTTTAGCAAAGTCGTTCTGTTGCACCTATGGTTGCTACACTTGTTTTTGGCGTGGTTCACGGTTGAAAGGCTGTTTTAGTGGAGGAATTGGTCCGCTTCATTCACTTTTGCTGACTGCTGTTTCGTTTGTTCTACAGCATCATTATTTAAACATTTATTTACACATTCTTCCCTGTTTTGGAGAATCTGCAATGCAAATCTTGCTGGGTCCCTGATTCGCCTGCTATATCATTGTTTGGTGACTGCTATCACGGTGTAATGTTGTGAAGGAGCCTGAGGTCTCGAGGTAGTTGACTTTGCTGGGATTTGGTGACTGCTATCGCGGCGTATCGCTGTGAAGGAGTTTGAGGATTTGTGCGAGTCAACTTAGCTGGGATTTGGTCTCCGTAGCTCTCTCATCCCCTTAGCAGCTGCTCCCTTGACATTTTTTATGTGCGGGAGTTTTGGGGGAATGAGAGAGTGAACTTTTGCCTGGGACTTAAATTCTGCTCCATTTCTGCTCTCTTTGCGCTTTTACGTATGGGAGCTTCTTTTGGCTCCTGTCTCTGGGATTAAAAGGTCTTGGTAGATATAGAACATCTACGCTGGATATATCGTTGAACATCTTGCAGTCTTGTGTTTGGAAGACTTGGACTAGCCAGTGTCGTTTGATGAGACTGCCTTTTGTTTTTGGACATGAGGTCTGTGTATCTCAGGTGGACCGTGAGTACTAGGACCTGAGTTTTAGTGTTTATTTGGGACCTTAAAGTTGATTTTCAGCTGTGTTAAGGCTTTTTGGGGTATACTATCATATTGTTGGCTTTGGTTCTGAGAGATTGCCCCCCTTCTTCTTCTTTTGTTGCCTGGGCGTTTGTTGTTGTGCTGCTTGGGACCTAGCAGGAGCCCCCCCATTCCCTTCAAGGAGTTGGGGGGCTACTGAGGGGGTTTCTAAGTTACTCTAGGGCCGGCCTTATTTGGCCGGTCTGGGGGTATCTGAAGCGGTGGGTCTCAGTGGCACAACTGGGCCTTATTAGGCAGTTTGGGGGTGAGGTGGGGGAGGAAGCCTCCTGTTGCCTCATAGCTAAATCATCTATTATCTCTAAAGAGTCATCTTCTTTTTCCATTTATAAGTCCGTATTGTGTTTGTATATTGTTACTTCTTGTATATTTATTGTATATTTATTTAGAATAATCTGGATCTTGTTTTGGTACATTTTATATTACTGATTTTACTGGATGGACAGTGTGTGCAGTGGGAGGGCCTCACTGTCCTTACCTGTTTGGACCCTTCAACATCATGTTCATTGGCAGTGAGAGTGCCTAAAAATAACTGTATTTTCTTTTTGGATTCCGTTTCATTATAGAAAGGACAGTGGGAGCAGTGAGAGGGCCTCCCTGTCCCTATATACTTGGATTCCTTAATAATCTGCTTATAGTTCATTTTTAGTTGTTTAGTTTTGTAGGTTTTTGGTTTATGTTTTTGGGTGGGTTCTTAGTTCAAGTGTAGTTGTGGGTATTTTATTTTAGAGATATTAGGATTTTTTATTCATTTGCTTGCAGTTAGTTTGTCTTCCGCTCTATTATGTTTTGTTTTGGTATGCCAGTCGTGCATTATTCGTCCGCCGACCTCCACGCCCTCTGCCCTTTTTGTCCTCCTCCCCTCCCATTTTCCATCTACCAGCACTGTTGGGCACTTGGTATTGTTCGTGGGGGGGGTGGGCGTGGTGGGGGTCATGGACGCGGTAGGGCGAATGAACGGACCTCTCACATAGGGGTGGTTAAGCCCAGAAGACGCCCTGGGGTGAAATGGAGCCTAGAACGTGATTCTCCATGCCTAGTCTCCATACCCAAGGGCTCCTCCTATTTGGATGGGCAAGTAGTCGGGACGGCTTTGGATCCCTGTCCAACTCGGGTGGTGTTGTGCGATGCCAGATCTGTTAAAAACAAATCAGCTATTATCTCTGATTTTGTTGAGACAGCAGATCTGGCTTGCATCACCGAGACCTGGCTGGATGGAAATGCCGGCCCTATTTTGGAGGTGACTGTTCCTGCTGGGTACTCGATGATTCACCGCCCGAGATTGGACCACGGGGGGGGGGGAGTAGCGGTCTGTTTTAAGACCAGCTTGGGGCTCACGAGTGTACCAGTTGAGGAAGCTGAATCCTTTGAGGGTACCGTTGTGGCTGGTGTGGGTTGCAGGATAGCTCTCGTCTACCATCCATCAGGAGACGAGAGACGATTCCTGCAGGAAGTGGCAGACTTCGTCGCTGATATGGCATTGGAGTCACTCAGACTGATGGTTCTGGGCGACTTCAACGCCTGGGTCGATGACAAATTTTCTGCCTTTGGTCAGCACTTCCTCCAGTTGATGACATCACTGGGCCTTACACAGATTGTTTCTTCGGCCACACATAATCACGGTCACTCCTTGGATTTGTTTTTTCTCCTGGGGATTGAGGTCTCTGATTTGGTGGTGGAACCTGTCAGTTGGTCCAATCACTACACCGTGAGCTTCAATTTTGTGCTCCCCTTAGTGGAGTCTGCCCCTGTGGAGATGGTTCGATACCGCCCTTCACGGGATGTATGCCCGAAGACCTGATGGCGTGTTGAACCTCTCAGAGTTTCCGACTTCCAGCTTGGGTCCAGAGGCTATGGTTTTGGTGTATAACCAGGCCATTTCCTTGGCCCTGGACTCAATAGCTCCTGTCCGTGTTCGTTCCCTTTCTCTTCACCCTTGGGCCCCATGGTTTGATGGATCCTTGAGGGAGTTGCGACGTGTGGGACGACGGTTAGAGCGCTGTTGGAGGAAATCTGCTCTGGATGCTGACTGCCTTAGTTTGGAGGAGCATTATCATCTCTACCAATCAGAGATCTCCCATAAGAAGGCAGAATTCCTGTCCAGGGAGATCTCTGTCACTCAGAATCGACGGGTCAGCTCTTCAGAACTGTGGACAGGCTGTGCAACCCAGCCTGTCTCCAGCTCCGTCGAGCCTTTTCACAAAAGGAGTGTGATGAGATCGCTCAATTCTTTGTGAATAAGGTTGCCGACATCAGATCCGAGGTCCGTCCAGCATACTCTAAGGGGGAAGCTTCTGGTCGGCATTTGGTCGCGGAATCCTCTGTCCCCTGGTGTTCCTTCGACCTGCTGACGTTCAGTGATATTATGCGGATCGTCCAGGGGATGCACCCTATGTGCTGTAGTTTAGATCTGGGCCCCACCTCCCTAATTTTGGGTTGTGTTGAGATCATTGGCCCAGTTCTAGTTCAAATAATCTGGTGCTCCCTGGAATTGGGTGAGTTTCCGAGCTCCCTCAAGGAAGCTGTGGTGACTCCCCTTTTGAAGAAGGCTTCTTTGGACCCAAATGTTTTTTTTCCAACTACAGACCGATCTCTAACCTTCCCTTCATTGGGAAGGTTATTGAGAAGGTAGTGGCAAACCAGCTGGAGGACCACTTGTCCATCCATAATATCTATGAACCTCTCCAGTCCGGTTTTTGTAAGAGGCATAGTACCGAGACTGCGCTGGTTCGGGTGCTCAATGATCTCTTGATGGCGAGAGATCAGAGGAACCTTTCTATCTTGGTCCTCCTTGATCTCTCTTCAGCCTTTGACATTGTGGACCATGGGGTTTTGCTCGAACGTCTGGAGTCCATCTGTGGACTGTCTTGTACAGTGCTCAAATGGTTTTCATCTTTTCTATCTGGGAGAACGCAGAGAGTTGTGTCGGGGATTTTTTCCTCCTATCCTTTCCCTCTGCAATGTGGTGTCCCCCAGGGTTTGGTGCTATCTCCCATGTTGTTTGCAGTGTATATGCTGCCCCTCGGAGACATTGTAAGAAGGTATGGGCTGAGGTTTCACTGCTATGCTGATGATACCCAGCTCTACCTTTCTTTTGCCCCCGACCAGGCTAGTGCTCTCTCGGTATTTAATAGCTGCCTCGCTGAAATCCAGAACTGGATGAATCTGAGCTGGTTAAAGTTGAACACCGGTAAAACTGAGGTTTTGGTCGTGGACCCGGGTCGTGGGTCGGGGGGTTGGGGTCTGGTCAGCCCTCTAGCGTATTGCTGGGGGAGATCCGATCCTTACCTCCGAACGGGTGTGTAACCTTGGAGTGGTACTTGATGACGGGCTGACTCTTCGTCATCAGGTGTCAGCAGTTGTTAAGTCCACATTTTACCATCTTAGGAATATTGCCAGGGTGAAACACCTTGTTCCTTCCAGCGATTTACCCATATTGGTCCATGCCTTCATGACATCTCGCCTTGACTATTGCAACTCCCTTTACTTGGGGCTTCCTGGGGTTGATATCTGCCACTTGCAGCTAGTGCAGAATGCTGCAGCAAGGTTAATGACAGGGGTAACTAGAAGGACACATATTACCCCTGTGCTGCGCGATCTGCACTGGCTGCCTATACAGTGGTGGATCACCTTTAAAGTAGGTCTTTGACCTTCAAAGCCCTGCACAGACTCGGTCCTGACTATTGAAAGAGCTTCTGATCCCTTACCACCCCATGCAACAGCTCTGTTCAGCCGATGAGGGGTTGCTAGAGGTTCCGAGGATTATACTGAAGTCTTCTGAGGCTAGGGCCTTTGGGTTCGTGGCCCCAACCCTCTGGAACTCTCTGCCTCGCCGGCTCAGAGAATGCATGACCATGGAGGCCTTTAAGCGTGATTTCAAGACTCTTTTATGGAACAGGGCTTTCGGGGACTGATGCTGTTATCAACTGTTGTTTTTTATATGTATTTTCTGATTTTATGATTCATCTGTACAGCGCCTTGGTATTTGAAAGGCGCTAAATAAATAAAGTTTTATTATTATTATTATTATTATTGATGGGCAGAAAACAGAGAGTGGTGGTAAATGGTATACAGTCAGAAGAGATGCAAGTCACAAGTGGGGTACCTCAGAGATCAGACTGGGGCCAGTCCTCTTCAATATCTTCATCAGTGACATTGCAGATGGACTTATCTGCTTGCAGATGACAACAAGATCTGCAACAGAGTAGATGATCAAGATGGGGTGGGGTGGGCTGAATGAGAAGAGATCTGGATAAACTAGCAAAATGGTCAGAAGAGTGGCAACTGGGATTTAATGCAAAGAAGTGCAAGATCATGCACATAGGGAAGAGAAACCCTGAAGCCACCTATAGGCTGGGAGGGGAGTTCCTGGCAGTCACAAAGGAAGAAAGAGACTTGGGCATCATCATCATCACCAATGACCTGAAATCATCCAAGCAGACCTCTAAAGCAGTAGGTAAGGCTAGGGGGATGTTAGGGTGTATTAGTAGGGGTATCACAAGTCGTAAGAGGGAGAGAGGTAATAATCCCTCTTTACAAGACACTGGTTAGGCCCCATCTGGAGTACTGCGTGCAGTACTGGAGGCCACACCTTCACAAGGACATTAACCAAATTGAGGCAGTCCAGAGAAGGACAACCAAAATGGTGCAGGGACTGCATCAGAAGACATATGAGGACAGATTAACAGAGCTCAATATATATACCCTTGAGCAAAGGAGGGAGAGAGGTGATATGATCAAAACATTCAAGCACCTTAAGGGCATTAATAAGGTGAAACAGTCTAACATGTTTAAATATAAGAAAAATAGCAGGACAAGAGAACACAGCATGAGATTAGAGGGAGGCTGATTATGAGAAATTATTTTCACAGAAAGAGTGGTGGATGCATGGAACGGCCTACCTCAGGAAGTGGTGGCTATGAATACAGTGCAGGGCTTCAAACAGGCATGGGATAGGCATAAGGGAGCAATACAGATGAGTATGAATAGATAGGCCACTGACAGAGCAAAGACCGATGGCACATTTATAAGGTAGAACAAGAAATGGGCAGACTGGGTGAGCCTTGCGGTCCTTATCTGACATCAACTTCTATGTTTCTATGTTTCTACAAATCATGTCAACCATAGATAGAGTTAAAAATCTGGGAGTCATCGTGGACCCAGAACTGACCTTTGAACATTAGGGGTTGGTGGTGGTCTGCAGTGGATTTCAACAGCAAGATATTTCCTGAATTAAACCCTATGTGATGCAAAAGGGACTGGCACCCCTAATACATGGGTTTGTAACCTCTAGACTTAATTGCTGTAATATTCTCTACCTGGCAGTGTCTAGGATCTTGGTGCTCCACCTGCAGCTGGTGTAGAATGCTGTGGCCAGGATGATCAACATGTCATTGTAAGAGGATCACATAATGCATGTGCTTCAGCAACATCATTGGCTGTCAGGTGGTGCACCAGTATTAAGATTGCTTTACTGACATATAAAGCTCAGCAAGAATTTGGTCCTGGTTACCTAATAGACCTCTAGGCTTAGTACACTCCTGGCTACTCACTCCCCTCCACCAAATGATTACTTTTAGTCATTCTGAAAACTCATTTTAAACTGTCTGCTGACAGGAAGTTCTTGGTGGTGGCTTCTCAGATCTGGAACTCTTTCCCATAACCTAAGGAGTTTATCCTCCGTGAAGGAGTTCAACAAAGGGCTAAAACATCTGTTTTCAGACATGTTTGGGGACTCATGATGTTTTACGTATTCCAACAGAAATGTCTTTAGAACTTTTATGAATCTTTTGTATTGAAATAATTGTTTTATTTGTCATGTGTATTTCCCTATTGACTTGTATTGTGAAGTGCACTGAGCCCTCGGAATTGTTGCCATGGAAATGTAAATGCATTGCCTTGTCCCACTGGGCTAGGATGTCATGTGAGGGTGCTGACACTGTAGTCAGGGGGTTGCTGTACTGTTAAGATACCATATCTCGGGTGAGATGTTAAACCATGGTCCCTTCTGTCAATCTCTGGTCATTGTCCAGATGGAAGTGAAAGATCCTATGACACTTATTAAAGAAGAGTAGGGGATTTTTATTAAAAAAAGAAATCATACATACAATACAATACTTTCCAGATATGACACAGATATACAAAATGTTGATTGCATTACTTCCTGCATGACTCATAGTTAAAATAAAAGAAGAAAACAGTAGAAAATAATGAAATTATACTAAAAAAGACTTTCAAACAGAACAAAAGACAAGACATGTGCCAGGCAGTTACATCCCTCTAAGTGTTCAGTTAATTATTAGACCAGTAATATTTTTTCCATATGTCCCTGCAAGAGACTAGTGATATACTATTATACTCTTTTAAGTTATAACTTCATTAATGCCTAATAAATCATATTGACCACAACTTGTGGGTCAAGGAATTTCTACTGCAGTTACGAAGAACATCTCACGTGCCACAAATAATGGGCCAGATTCACAAAGAGAGCAAAAAAACCCAGGTGTGGATAAAAGGCAACCAAAACTGTGGAAACACAAGTGCAGCATATTTACGGTCAAAATTTCTGCATGTGTGGAAAATCGCAAAAATGATGAGTAATGAAATTCTGCAAGTGTTGAAAATGCTCACGTGCAGATCTGCAGAAGTTATAAACAACCTAGCAGACAGAACAATAGGTAATCTTGCAAAAGTTACAGCAGCACCAGCACTCCCAGTGAGGACAGCATCCAGTCCCACAACTGGGACCACAGTAGCACCACCTGTACCAGCAGGACCTTGCATCCAGTGGCATTTTGTAACCGTTGGTTGTGTCTCTCACTGAGGTTTTTCTTTTACCTGTGTTTGTAGTTGTAACACACACTTCTGGCTGTTATCACCTCTGCCTCTACTGCCTGTTGAGCTCCTTTATGGGCTGCACTGGGTCTTATGGTTGTGGTTTGTTGACTGTCAGTTGCAATGTGTCCTATTTTTGTTGTAACAACTGACACTACTATACAGCCCACAGGTTTGCTGTTGCTTGGTGCTTGAATCCCCGCTATGATTGTTTCTCAATTGCTAGTATACTGCCTTTTGCTCAGGGTGAGTTACACCTCACTCTCCTTGGTGTAGCAAGTGTGCAACACTTTTTCCACAACTGTGGGAAGACAGTGGCTGTGAATAGCCTTTAAAGGGATGTGCCATACTTTTTAATGGCTTTATTTATTTATTTATTTGCTTTTGGTAACTGGGTAGGTGCACTAGGCAAAGACATGCCTATTTTTAGGCATGACCTGGGAGAGTACAGATTACAAAAAACACAACAGAATAATAGCAAGAAGTAAAATACAAGTATCCATGTAGGGATAAGCAACAGTACATAACATAAATAGTAGTATCCACCCAGGGACAAAGCAATAGTACAGAGTATAGTAGTAGGATTCTACCATTGAAAATACCGGTACAAGTAAATTCAGGGCACAATTCTATAATGCATACGAGTTAAAGTAACAAGTGCAGTTGCAAGAGTCATGTGCAGTTGCAAGTGTCAAGTGCATTTAGGAAAGAGAACAGGGCATTCTTGAACATGGGGTGTGATTTGGAACTTTTTTTTATTTGGAACTCCTGATATAATGAGGTATGGAATTCTATAGTTTAGGGGGCAAAGTGGGAGAAAGATTGTTCTCCCATCTTATTAGAACAATGTGGGACAGAAAGCAAGGCAGAAGTAACTGACCTCAAATGTCGAGTGTTGACCATGGGGGTAAGCATAGATACTAGGGAAGCAGGTCAGGAGTAATAAGAGATGGAGTCAATGAAGTACCCATTGGTACAAGATTGCAAGGATGGGGGATAGCCATTGCAGGGTGAAATAAAGCTTACAGTGATGGGTGAGGTGCAGAGAAGACTAAGCAAACCTGCATCTATTATTATAGGCATTATCCCACTTCTGGAGTATACTTGCTTTTGTCTGGGAGAAGACAGGAAGTGAGAAGCTTAGTCTTGGGAGCAAAACACTTCAGGCAGCAGAGATCCTGGCAGCGGGGGTAAAGGAGTGTGAACACAGAAAGCCAACTTTATCTTGGAGTTAACAGAGCTACAGATGTCACTTATGTGGAGAGAAAAGTCCAGGACAGGGTCTAGTGTGACCCCAAGGTATTTAAAAGAGTTAGTAACAGTGACAGCAGAACCATCAAGGCACAGGACCTGTAGCTTTGGGGAATTAGTGTGGGATTTTCTTAGGGACCCAAAGGGCATTGCCTAGGTTTTGGAGACATTAAGGGTAAGGAGATTGGAGATGAGCCGGGACTGGATTTGTTGAAGAGCTAGTGATAGGTGGTTGTTGATGATGTCAGTGGATTTGGAAGTGGTATAAATTACCCGATCATCGGCAGACAGTAGGGTCCAGCAGTGTGAAGGATGGGCAGGAAGGTCATTTATAAATAGGGAAAAGAGCAGAGTGCCGAGTATGGAGCCTTGTGGAACGCCACAGGTAATAGAGGTGGGAGAGAAGAGGACCTTACAGAAAGAGACAGATTGAGACTGCCTGTGAAGGTAGCTGGAGAACCAGGATAAGGTAGCACAAGAGTCACCTAGCACATTAAGCTTGTGAAGAAGCAGAGAGTGATTTACCAAGCCACGTTTTGAGACAGAAACTTCCACAGCTGTGTTTTGTCTGCAGCCCACAGTGTATTTTTTCCTCAGCTGTGGACATTTTGTGTACATGATGCAATGCAATTACCTATTTTTTCTGCAACTGTGCAAATTTTTGGGACTTGCATATTTTTTGCACTTCAAAGTGTTTTGAGAATCCTGCCCAGTATCTGTCTGCAACATGCACAACACAGCTATAATGTAGAGTTATAACATTTGTTCCAGGGCCCCTGAAATAACCCAAGACCACCCTTACTGAGAAAAGGCAAGGCCTTTGAAATAATTTTGATGGTACACCATGCACAGATATATTCTGCACATGCAAGTGTTTATGTAAGTTTATGTAAGATTTTATGAAATACTAATATGCAAGGAAAGTGTTCAGATTGTGATCTTTTCCTTGCATGAAAAATTCATAAAAGAAAATGTCTTGTCGTCATCCTGAGATGCAACAAAAATTATGTGTGGGGTTACTGTACTACAGAATTGGTTGTAGATTCTGACCCTGATGTGGGGCTACAATCTACAGTCTACTGGCTCTAGAGGCAGGTGTGAAACCTACTGAGACATTGACACTGTGCTGTTCAAGTGTTGCTCAAAAAAGTATATAAACAGATACCCAAACAATAATCTTGATACATTCTTATATATTTCTTGCATTTTTAAAAGGAAATGTCTTCATTTTGCTCCCAATATTTTTGATTTGAATGCACAAGACCACCCTTATAATTGTTAGAGTTGTATCCACATCAGTATTAATGTACACCTGAGGTCATCATACTGTACTCTACTTGTGGCATCACAGTCATTACCATGACTATTTACGATGTAGCTATAGAAGAATATGAATTCAAGTGATGAGTATAAAACAAGAGTAGATAAACTGTAAAGGATTAAGACCTGGGTCAGATTCACAAAGTGGCCCTTGGATCTATGCAAGCTGCCGCAAACAGCAGCATGTATAAGTCTCCAATGTGTCAGGTACCCTGCACCTGATTCACTATCTGGAGGGGTTCCAGCACCAAGCATCTGCAGTTTGTGGCAACCGCTGCTATGCAGTAAAGTCATGGTGCATAGGAGGGGTGTTCTGCAAGCTGTGGGGTGGTCGGGAGGCATCAGCACCCATTGATGCAGACCTACCTGGAGGCTGGCAGGGTCATGCAGAATGGAACAGCAGATGTGGAGAGCAGGTCTGGTGGGGATGGGTGTAGAGGGGTTGCAACTGTGCCTGTGCTGTCCGTGTAGGTGGGGAAGGCAGACGCACACTTGGCACCATGGAGGGGTCTCTGTGGGCATGTACCCACCACAGCAGGATACCATCAGCCACTCCACTGCTGCTCTGCAACTGTTCAGGTCCTGTGTGGGTACGGTGTGACAGCACTGGAGGTGGTGCATGGCCCATTAGACCAGCTCTGGGCTGGTCTAATTGTAACAATGTGTCCGGGGGGGGGGGTCATGAATTCCATTACAGCATTGTCTTGGCACATGCCCCCTTCTAATGATGCAACTGTCACAAGCCAGAATAATGCAGGCAGTCTCCCAACTGGTGCAGGCTTTGTTGCTGAATCAGGAGTGATGCAAGGTGTAGTGTAGTGAGCTCTTTGTGTCATATTTCTTTGATGCAAGCACCTTGCATCATTCCCAGTGCTTTCTGAATCAGGCACCCCTGTTTTTGTACAAAGTTCCTCAGTAATGACAGGAAGGGGAAATCCAAGAATGGTATGTGTAATATTAGCTGAATAGTAACTAGATAGTACATTTTTAAGAAGTTTTTGCTGAGGTGTATGCAACTTCTTACAGCTCAGATTGTATCGAAAGATTTCTATGAGCACTGTGAAGACATAGAAACATAAACTTTGACAACAGATAAGGACCGCTTAGCCCACCCAGTCTGCCCATTTCCATACCTATTGGACAAGCTGCAGATACTAGTTAACCAACAGCCTACTTCCTTCTACCCCCCACTAGAATTGCCTTATGCCTGTCCCATGCATTCTTGAATTCCCCCACTGTTTTTGACCCCACGACATCCTCAGAAAGGCTGTTCCATGTGTTCACCACCCTGTCTGTGAAAAAAATATTTCCTTACGTTGCCCCTGAGCTGTCCCCCTTGTTCTTGCACATCTCTTTTTCTAAAAGATGCTACCCTCTTGGACTTTGTTGATTCCACTGAGGTACTTGAAAATGTCTATCCTGTCCCCCCCCCCTTTCCTTGAGGGTATACATATTAAGCTCCTTTAGTGTCTCTTTGTATGGCTTCTGATACAGACTCTGTACCATTTTAGTTGCCCTCCTCTGGACTACCTCCATCCTGTCTATGTTCTTGTGGAGATGGGGTCTCCAGAACTGCATGCCGTACTCCAGATGGGGTCTCACCAACTGTCTGTACAGAAGGATAGCAATTTCATGTTTTCTACTGGTGAAGCCTCTCCCTGTGCATCCCAGTTTCCCCCCAGCCCTCCTTACTGCCTTCTCACATTGCTTGCCTACATTTAGGTCATCTGATATGACTACCCCCAGGTGCCTTTCCATTTTTGTTGCTGTTAGTACCTTCCCCCCCACTGTGTACTCTTCCACTGGGTTTTTGTTTCCCAGGTGCATTACTTTGCACTTCTTTGCATTGAATCTAAGTTGAATCTAAGACCTGTCCTAGTACTGAACCCTGTGGTACCCCACTAGTAACTCCTTTCTTCAGAGTGGACTCCATTTACTATTACCCTCTTCATCCTGTTGTCCAGCCAATTTTTCACCCTGGCTACCGCCCTAGGACTCACTCCCAGGCTGGCTAACTTGTTTTTAAATCCTTTATGTGGGTCTGTGTCAAATGCCTTGCTAAATTCTAGGTAGGCATGTCCACAGCCCCTTCCTGGTCTACTACTTTGGTCACCCAGTCAAAGAAATCGATTAGATTCGTCTGACATGACCTCCCTGCTGTGAATCCGTGCTGCCTTAGGTCCTGTACCCCACTGGCCTCTAGGTACTCAACAATTCTTTCTTTCAGAAGTGATTCCATCATTTTCTCTACCACTCAGGTCAAACTAACAGGTCTGTGGTTTCCTGCCTCTGCCTTGCTCCCACTTTTGTGAAGGAGAATCATATCTGCCCTTCTCCAGTCCTCATGTACCACATCATCCTCCTATGATTTGTTAAAAAGGGTAGTCAGTGGTGCCTCTAGTTCTCACCTTAGTTATTTTAGAATTCTGGGGTCAATCCTGGCACACAAACTAAGGGTATCAATTGACCACCATTTAAACCATTGGGGGGGTGAAGGTCAGGCATCTAACCACACCATGGAAAAACATCTACAATCACAAACTTACAACATCTTAACTGCCTGCTACTGAATGCCAGAAGCTTAACCAATACATTTTATGAATTAAGATATACCTTGGATAAGGATAAAATTCATAGCTGTGCCATCATGGAAACATGGTGGGACAGGGAAGATGACTGGGACAAACAGATCCCTGGATATATACTATACTCTAGGGATAGGGCTCAGGCTAGGGGAGGAGGAGGAGGAGGAGGAGTAGCATTATACATATCTGACAGACTTACATCACAGCAAGTAGATACCAGCCACTGAGACCCCTAGAATTAATCTCACTCCAATAAAAGGACCTAAGATAGATATAGGAGTGGTATATAGACCCCCTGATACCTACTCACTGAAGATATGACAGTCCTGGATAACCTAAAAACTCTTACAGCAGGGACAAATTGTATACTTCTGGGGGACCTAAATTTGCCAGGTATTGACTGGACCAACCTTATAACTAGTTCCGCTATAGAGTACAGTTATATAGAACTCTTTAGCGTAGCAGGGTTACAACAATATGTGACTCAAGTAATCAGAGGAGATCACATTCTGGATCTAGTCCTTTGTAATATGAACGAAGCTGTACAGAGTTGTACAGCCTCCTCTCCACTAGGTTCAAGTGACCATAATATAGTCAATTTTACCCTATTAAATGATATAGGTAACATCAAGGGGGACACCATCATTTACAACTACATCAAGGCTGACTGGAGTAGCATGCATAGGGATTTGACAACATGGGCATGGGAAGAGGATTTTAAGGACCTTACACTGAACCAAATGTGGGATACCCTTGAAAGTAAAATCAGCATATTAGTTCATAAATATGTATCTTGTAGCAACAAATATAATAGATTTAAAATACCACCTGCATGGACGAAAGCCACAATAAAAAGGTGTATTAAACAAAAAAATAGAGCATATATAAGGGCCAAAAAAAAGCGGTCATGCATTCTGCTGGGGTACATACCATGAATCCCTTGAACAAACAAAGAAGGCGATTGCCCAGGCCAGAAAGAAGTATGAGCTACATTTAGCCAGTAAAGTCAAGGATAACCACAAATAATTTGATTCCTATATAAATAATAAAAGGGGCAGGGTCAAAAGTATTAGTCCACTAAAGAGTGACGATGGCTCAACTGTTACTGATAACTGCCAAATGGTCACAAATTTCAATAAATTCATTACATCAGTTTACAATGACAACTCCAGTAATACTAAAAGTCATTTATCAGTAAGGGGTATACCCTGTCCAGTTATTGACCACAGCATTGTCTGGGAGAGAATACTCAAATTGGATCCTAAAAAAGCTCAAGGACCAGATGGGCTGCATTTATTAAGGATAAAGTTAATGAGCTGATTGGCTCTATTACAGCCATATTTCAGACTTCTCTGGCACTGGGTGAGGTGCTAGCTATATGGAGACTGGCAGATGTGGTCCCTATACATAAGAAGGGGTCCAAGCATGAAGTGAGTAATTATTGGCCTATAAGCCTGAAAACTGTTTTGGGGAAAGTTTTTGGAGGGGATTATTAAGGATTTCATGGTCCAACATATGCAGGACAGGGGGGACATTGATCACACGCAGCACGGCTTCATCAAGGGATGCTCTTATCAGACAAACCTTCTAGAGTTTTATGGAAAGGCCAGTGGAGTACTAGATGAGGGAATGTCAGTGGATGTCATCTTTCTGGATCTCTCAAAAGTGTTCGATAAAGTCCCACATGGGCAACTAATCGACTCCCTAATAGAGCATGACATCCCAGGCAACATTAGCAAATAGATAGCTTCCTGGTTAACTGATAGGAAGCAAAGGGTATGCATTAGGGGTACATACTCTGACTGGTCCAAGGTCACCAGTGTTCTGGGGCCAGCCTTGTTTAATATTTACATATTTTCTATGCAACCGAAGGAGGAGATTTGGGTGTCCAAATTTGCTGACGACACCAGGCTAGGCCTACCAGTCAATAACAATAATGATGCAGATACACTACAAAAGACATTGGGTGATCTGGAGGAGTAGGCAAGAACACATAAACTTACTTGTAATGCTGATAAATGTATTGTGATGCACCTAGGTTCCAAAAATCTTAAGCATAAGTATAGATTAAATGGAACAACAATGAGGGAAGTCACCGATGAAAGAGACCTGGAAGTCAGAATATCTAACGACCTTGATAGTAAGATACACTGTAACCAAGTGGTTAAAAAGGCAAGCGGGGTTCTAAACTGCAATAGATGACATATAAAGAGCAGGGATAAGGAGGTCCTTATACCCCTCAACTCCTCCCTGGTCAGACCACATATGGAGTACTGTGCACAGCTGTGGGCCCCAGGTGGTAAAACTCTAATAAGGGCACTGGTGAGGGTACAGAGAAGGGCAATTAAACTTATTAGAGGGGTACGAAATCTGGAATATGAGAATAGACTGATGAAATTTGGAATGTACAGTCTGGAGTATCGTAGGCTCAGAGGGGACATGTGTTTGGTGTATAAAGCCTTCTCTGACCCCGACCTATGGGATCTGTTAGATCTGGACACCAGGGACCAAAGCTACAACACAAGGGCACACCCCCCTACAAATCACAGGCAAGAGATATCACAACAATAGAAGGCAATACTGGTTCTCAGTAAGAATACAAAAAGTATTAAATAGTCTTCCCATAGAGGTGGTGGCCAGTAGAACCTGTGATGAATTTAAGCATAGGCTGAATAAACACTTAAACAGCATAAAAATAAGGGGGTACTGATAATTGGCAAGCACCATGGACTACATGTCTTCTTTGCTCTGACCTACCTATGAAACCTATGTATCCCATCAGGCCCCATTGTTTTGTCCACCTTCAGTTTTAGGAGTTCTTTCAGGATCCTTTCTTCTGTGAATGGACTGGTATCACCCCCCCCCATCCAGAGTACTTCAATTGTTTGTTTTAAGTACCTCCCCCTTCTCTTGTTTTGTGAATACTGATAAGTATTTGTTCGGAATCCCTGCTTTTTCACTGTCACCCCCTGCCCATTCTCTCCCCTTTTTTAAGCCTCACTATCCCTGTCTTGGTCTTTCTTTGCTCCCTAATGTATTTATAAAAGTTTTCTCCCCCTTCTTAACTGAGTTGGCTATCCTCGGATTGGGCCTTTACTATTCTGGCTGCCTTCCCTGCTTCCTTGTTCTTTAACTGGTACAGTTCTCTGTCCTGCTCCTTCTGTGTTTCCTTCTACTTCCTGAATGCTATCTTTTTCTCCCTAACCTTCCCAGCCACCTCCTTTGAGAGCCATAGTGATTTTTTCCTTCATTTAGTTTTGTTTATTTGCTTTACACAAAGGTTTGATGCCTCTGTGATGGCAGTTTTTATTTTTCCCCATTGTTCCTCCACCCCTCCTTCTTGCCCATTTGCTAGTGCTTTTCTGAGGCACTCTCCCATTTTGACAAAGTCAGCCCCCCTAAAGTCCAATATCCTCACTTTTGTATGGCTTGACTCTATGGCTGTGTTTATCGTGAACCACACTGTTTGGTGGTTGCTTGTTCCCAGATGGCTACCCACTTCTAAATTTGAGTCCCTCTCTCCATACCAATTTGAGAGTGCCAGGTCTAAGATTGTTCCCTTCCGAGTGGGTTCCAACACTAGCTGTCTGAGGCATGCCCCCTGTAGGACATCGAGAATGACCCTGCTCTTGGATGTGGCTGCAGCAAAGGTGCTCCAGTTAACATCTGGCATATTCAGGTCCCCCATTAAAAGTATCTCCCCTTTTTCTGCCATTCTAAGGATGCCTTCTATCATTTCCTTTTCCATTGCCTCCCCCTGAAATGGGGATCTGTATACAAACCCTGTGCAGATTGTGGTGCCATTCTCCTGTTTCCAGGGTGACCCACAGTGCCTCTACTTCTCCCTTTTTATCCTTTAGTTCCATTGCTTTGATCCCCAATGAAACCAAAACCCTGAGCTCTGCACCAGTGTTTCAGCCATTCATTGAATCCCATGGTGTGGAGTACCCTAGCCTCACCCATGCCATAGACAGGCAGCACCTCCAAGAAGGTTACAGTGCATGCTACTTGTCTAAGACCCCCTCCCCAACCCCACAAACTCCTCCTGCACTACTCTGATCCCACTTCCAGCAAGGTCATTTGTCCCTAGGTGGAGTTGTTTCCTTCCCCTGTGGGGTCCTGTGCCACCCTCCTGTGAGTCTCCTTTGTGGTGGTTCCCAGCATCCTCCTTGGTCTCCACTGTGGATGCCTCCATAGAGGAACTATGCTCTGCCAGAATGGCATATGAATTGTGGAGCAGTACAACTGAAATGATATGCTTCTGTTCCACCACCATCACCCTCCCTGAGCCCACCATGGTCCAACCATTCCTCTTTCTTGGCAACCTCTGAGGCAGTAGTGGCAGCCCTGGTGGTCCATGGGTGGAGGAGGAGACTTCCTGAATCCTCACCAAGTCAGCCTGAATACAGGCAACCTTCTCTCTCAGATCAGAGAGGTGCCTGCAAATAGGGCAGCATTGCAGCCTCCAGAACATTTCCCAGAATATTGCCACCCCACAGCCAGTACATTGCACCACTCCCCACAGGTCTCTCTCCCTTTCTGTTCAAATTTTTTATTTTTTATATTTTGTTAGTGTGTGCTAGTGTGTGCATGCATTTACCCCCTATGCAGCATGCTGGGCTGTTAACGATACGACAGGTGTATGTCCTTTGCCCCTTTGCAGAAGTGAAGCCAAAACCCCTGGTATAAAGGAAAAGACACACTTGGGGTGGGTGGGTGGGACCAATCCCGTGCCCTCCAGAAACAATCAGCTACAGTTCTGACCCACCACCCCAGTCAGTGCTTCCCTTCCTTTCAGCAAGACAATCTGCACAACAATTTACCGGAAAATATATCCTGCAAAAAACAATTTTAATCAGAGATTCACTTACATAAACCCTACAAGTTTGAAATGAAAATAATAAATAAATCACCTCTGCTATGTAGTTCTTTTCCGCTCTTCTTAACTGAACCTACAGCCAAGATCCCCTTATAAGCTCTTCTCCTCCTGCAAGCCTGCTTCAGCCCCTCCTCCAAACACACACCTGCTTCACAGGTTGTAACTGTCCTGGCCCAGCAACAATATACTGGAAAATGGTCTGCTAACTACAGCAACCCCCTCTCCTTGCTACTAAGAATTACAGAACAGTAAACAAAAACAGAACACAAAATGCCTTATTCCAAAGCCCTTCTGTTTATTTACTTACACAAACCCTGCAAGTTTGAAATGAAAAAAATAAATCAATCACCTCTGCTGTGTAGTTCTTTTCAGCTTTTCTTAAAGAACTGCAGACACCACAAAGAAAACTTTGCAAAATATAATATTTAGTTACAATTCAGCTTGCATTCCATATGTATTCAATAGATCTCTCCTCCCTATTACTCATTACTGAGAAATTTGCATGGAAACATGCTTTACATCCCTTAGAGGTCATCTGCCTCTTTTGCTTACTCCCTGCTTCTTGTCATAGTCATCTGTTATGACAGCACACTCTGTTGCCATGGGAGTAATTGTGATGTCACAAGTAGAGCATTATGACCTCAGGTAAGGAGAAAGCAATAGAAATAGATGAACTCTTTAGCAGCAAAGATCCCATTTTCATGCAGATGGCCTCAATAGCCAACAAAGGGGATGAGAACTACAGAACTAATGTGAAATACAAGCTGAACTGCCTCTAAATAATATGTTTTGTTAGAGTTGTCCTAATGGCATCAGCTGCTCTTTAAGTGAACCCACAGCCAAGATCCCCTTTTAAGCTCTTCTTCTCCTGTAAGCCTGCTTCAGCTCCTCCTCTAAACACACACCTGCTTCACCGGTTGTAACTGTCCTGGCCCAGCAACAAGATATTGGAAAATAATCTGCTAACTGCAGCAGTCCCATTTCCTGGCTACTAAGAATTACAGAACAGTAAACAAAAACTGAACACAAAATACCCTAATCCAAAGTCTTTCTGCTTATTCATTTACACCAACCCTGCAAGTTTGAAATGAAACAAAAAAAATAAATCACCTATGTTGTGGAGTTCTTTCCAGCTCTTCTACATGCATTCTTACCTGTAAGTATATAGCAGAGCCATCCATTCTTTCTTGCGCAATTCTTACAAGGTGTCATTTTAGTGATAAAGCATGGTGGGGGGGGGCATTGTCTTCATGCATTCCTACCTGTAAGAATATAGCAGAGCCATCCATTCTTTCCTTCATGACTTTTACAAGGTGTAATTTAAGCAATAATGCACAACGGGGGGGAGGGGTGTTGTGGTGGCATAATGGCCCACATCAGGTGGGTTGAAGCATGAGGTGAAACTGAGTGCTTCTACCACCTGAGAAGGGCCATTATCCCACCACAATGCCCCCCCCCCAAAGTGCCTTGTTGCTATTATGAAATAGGTCCATAAGTAACAGGAAATACAATTTTTTGCTAAATTTTTGCTTTTTAACTTAAATTTTAGAAAAGGGAGAAAATGTAAAGTAGATGGCATTATGGAAACAAGCATTTGTCAATGCCGAATGTTGATTGCGTTGGTCTGTTGAGCTCTCTCAGTGGCCCTGTGTCACTGGCTCAGTGTGTTTGTCCTGGTGCTGCAGGCTGCTCTTTTGTACTGGGCTGCTGCCCGCGTTGGCATCTTGTTCTGCTGAGGAAGAAATCTGCAGCTGTCCCAACAGAGCTCCATTGAGGTGGCTCACTCCCCCTCTGTCACTTGCTCATTCTGTTTCTCCTGGCGCTGCAGGCTGCCCTTTTGTACTGGGCTCCTGCCTCTGTTGGCGCCTTTTTCTGCCCACAAAGAAATCTACAGCAGTCCTGACAAAGCTCCGTTGAGCTTGCTCATTCCATTTCTCTCACTCGCTCATTCTGTTCTGCCAGTTCTGCAGGCTGCCCTTTTCTACTGGACTCCTGCTTGCATTGCTGCCTTCTTATGCCCACAAAGAAATTTGCAGCAGTTACAATACAGCTCTGTTGAGCTCACTCGCTCATTCTGGTTTTCCTGCCACTGCAGGCTGCCCTTTTATACTTGGCCCCTGCATAAATTGCTGCCTTTTTCTGTCCACAAAGAAATCTGCAGCAGTCCCAACAGAGCCCTATTGAGTTCACCGACTCCCCCTCCCTCACTCGCTCGTTCTGTGTCTCCTGGTGCTGCAGGCTCCTGCCTGCATTGACGCCTTTTTCTGCCCACAAAGAAATCCCAGCAGTCCTGATAGAGCTCTGTTGAGCTCACTAAGTCCCCTTGTCTCACTCGCTCATACTATTTCTCCATCCGCTGCAGGCTGGCCTTTTGTACTGGGTCCCTGCCTGTATTGATGCCTTTTTCTGCCCATAAACAAATCCGCAGCAGTCCTGACAGCACTTCGGTGAGTTTGCTCACTCCAACTCGCTCTCTCGTTCTGTTTCTCCCAGTGCTGCAGGCTGCCCTTTTGTACTGGGCTCTTGTGTTGGGGCCTTTGTCTGAACACAAACAAATCTGCAGCAGTCCTGACAGAACTCAGTTGAGCTCGGTCACTCCCCCCTCTCACTCGGTTGATCTTAATCTGTCCCAAACACTGATGTCCCAGAGTGACCGTGCTATTGTCTGACAGAAGTGCAAAAACATATTTTAGCCAGGATGTGAAAAATGACAGCTGTAGTGTTCATAAGGAGTTGTGAAAAAATGCCACTGTTGAAAATGTGGCGTGACAGTATTACAAATTTGCGAAGTTACAAGGGTGCGTGGAAACAGTTCAACGCACACTTGTAACACAGTCATATTATGGACTTTCGTCACCAAATTTTCAACATAGGGATTTTTGGACCTCTGCTCATGAACAGTGCCACTGTCATTTTCTTAATCTGTCCCGAACACTGATTTCTCACAGTGACCACGTGATTCTGCGCTGGATCTGTGAAAACACATTTCGGTCAGGATGTGAAAAATGGCAGCTGTACTGTTTATAAGGAGGTGTGAAAAATGGCACTGTTGAAAATCTGGTGTGACAATATTACAAATCTGCAAAGTTACAAGGGTGCGTGGAAAGTGCACAACGCACACTTGTAACACAGTCAATTGATGGGCTATCATCACCAAAATTTCAACATAGGCATTTTAGGACCTCTGCTCATGAAAGGTATCATTGTCATTTTCTTTATCTGTCCCAAACAGTGATTTCCCACAGCGACCTCTCTATTCTGCGCTGGAAGTGCGAAAACCCATTTTGGCCAGGATGGGAAAAATGACAGCTGTACTGTTCATAAGTAGGTCTGGGAAAATGGCAATGTTGAAAATCTGGAGTGAAAATATTATAAATTCACAAAATTCACAGCGTCGTGCCCTGTGCAATGCGCGCTCTTAACTAATCATTTATGTAGTATCATTACCAAATTTTCAAAATAGGCATTTAGGACCTCTACTCATGAACAGTGTCACTATCGTTTCTTAATCTGTCCTGAACACTGATTTCCCACGGCGACCGCACTATTCTGCGCCGGAAGTGTGAAAACACATTTCAGCCAGGATGTGAACAATGACAGCTGTACGGCTCACAAGAAGGTGTGACAAAATGTCAATGTTGAAAATCTGGTGTGAAAATATTGAAAATTTACGAAGTTACAAGCGTACATAGCAACTGCGCAACGCACGCTCGTAAAACAGTCATTTTTTTGGATTTTTTCCACCAAATTTGCAACACAGGCTTTTTGAGAGCCCACTTCATGATCACTGGCACTGTCATTTCATTAATCGGCCTCTAAGGGTGATTTCGCACAGTGACCGTGAAACCACCTTTTGGGGCTGATTAATGCCATGACAGTTCAAGAATTCATGAGGAGGGGTCCCAAAAACCCCATGTTGAAAATTTGGTGAAAAAATTCCCAAAAATGCCCGAGATATGCACTAAAGTTGAAAACCCCCTATTTATTACATTATACAGCTTACCGGCATTTCCTCAGTTCGAGGTCGGCTTTGAAGAGCGCAGACATGTTCCTGGTCCACCGAAGATCGTCACACCGGGCTCTGGAGGTAAGTATGGGGTGGGGGTATGTGGGGAGGTAGGGTGTGCAGTGGGTGGGTGCGGGTTACGTGTGGGGGCAGGGCGAGCACTGAGGGACAGTTTTCTTTTTTTCAGGGCAAAAAAAAAAAAACAAAAGAGTTCGTGGGACCGTTTTTCCCTTCACAGGGGTAAGTGGCATGCTGGGGTGGGCTCCCAGCATGCCAGCAGAGGCTTCAGCTTGGGGGCAAGCAGTAGCCGATGGGGGATTGGGCACATCCGTCAGTAGGAACAAAATGGGGGGGGTGCATTATGCAGATGGGGATTGGGCACCCCCGTCGGCAGGAGCAAAGCGGGTTATTATGCCGACAGGGATTGGGAACCCATTGGCAGGGAAGAAAAGGGGGAGTTCATTATGCCTACAGGGATTGGGCACCCATCGGCAGGAGAACAAAACTGAGGGTTACAGAATCCCGGCCAGGAGTGGGCTCCCCGTCGGCAACAAATATCACAGTAGGAGTTATATTGTTTGTGAACATGGCAGCAAGCTGCCGTCGTGTTCTAAACAAATTAGGGGGGGTTCACATCCCGCCCTGCAATGACGGGTCGCTCCCTCGTTGCAGTGGATGGCTGACGCTGCAATGACAAGCCGGCCCCTGATTGCAGTGGCTACTTTTTTAGAAGGTTATGGCACGCTGGCTGAACTAGTGTCAGCAGCAGCATGCCACAGCATTGGGGGATGAGGGACAATCCTCTGCAGGCTGTGGGGGTATTGGGCACAACAGTACCACACCTCCACAACCTGCTTGTGGAGAAAGCTGATGCAATATGTTTCTTGCGCAGTGCGCAATCAACATAAAAAGTTGTCCTTGTCTTGGAGTACAGTTTTATTGTTTGTCCAGCAGGTGGCAGCAAATCTGCATGTAAGCTGCTGTTTTTCTGTGTTGTTTTAATAAGGGCAGTGATGTGCATGTGGGGGCCTTTAACAAGACCCACCATTTGTCAGCAGTATGAGATGCTGCAGTCCCATCAAGCATGTGAGGAAGAGCCATGCTGGGCGACACATTCAAATGAGACACTTTCACTGGCAGTTTCAGATAATGTGTGTGTGCCAGTTTGAAAGGTCGCTGAAGTCCCATCGAGTGTGTGAGAAACAGCCACGCTGAGTGACACATTCAAACATGCCACTTTCACTGGCAGTTTCAGACAATGCAGGTGGCAGTTTGAAAGATCGCCGTTTGTAAGATCCATGAGGAAGGTAGGATGACAGCAGGGTTATGAAAAGAAAAGTAATTCTTTTACAAGGCTGAATCAGAAAAGGAAGATTTTGTCTGCTTAAGCAATCCCCAATGCTCACCTTATGTGCCATGCAATCGAGGGCTACCGAACATTTCTTTTTTTAAGAGGCACAGTTGACAGCATGGGTGGCTGGATCATCAGTTTAGGTGGATGGCTTCAAAGGTGCACGCTGAGCCTGCTCATCTGGGAGTACTTTCAGCCAGGCTGTTGTGCTGGGATAACAGCCCAGCTGAAAGTAGCTCTGGGCCAATCAGGATCCAGCATTTTAAGTTCCCATTTCATAATCATCCTTAAACACTGTATTTTATATGTACATGTTTCTTGACTAGTGTAAGCACAGCATGTTTTTCTTGTACTATGTTTACAAACATGTATACATGTTTGTAAGAGCAGAACAAGAAAAAATCTCGTGCTTAAACTAGTCAAGAAACATGCAAGTATAATTATTTTGTACCACACTGCATTTTAAACTTGTAGAGTTCTTGACTAGTGTTAAAACTTATTGTGGGCTTATAAAAACATTGTGTGTACTTGCAATAATTTTGCAATTGTTCATGCCAAAAAAAAAATTGTGTATCTGATAAAATTATTCCACAGTCATGCAAAGAGCTTACAGTAATATTGGCACTAAGTACATTTTATTATGTTATTCTTCCAAATCATGCACAATCAGTCATAAACCTTACATTTTTTCAGTAATGGTTCCACCTAATAATCAACTTATCAGAAAAAGGGTTCCATCCAGACCAGACTAAACGTATTCCAAAGAGACTGTGCATAGGGCATTCAGTTAGAAAAGGTGCTTTATCTTGGGAGTATTTGAACAGCTTTCACGAGGACAGTATCTCTCCTCTATCTTTTTGTATGTTTTAATGAATCTCTGACAGCTATCATCCTATGAATGCCCAGACAGGTGATATCCCACATCTGACGGGTGATATAGTTATTCGGTAGTTGGCTGACTGATTTCTTCTCCTGCCCACACGGGGAATGCTTCAGTGCTAGCATGGAAGAAAAACAAATTGCTATGATATGAATATAGAACTATTTCCTAGTGTAGGAAACCAGGAGGTCTGAAGTCATTTTCCATTGCCTTATCTTGATCAAGGCATGTTAATATATTGTGGCATTACATGTAAATAGTATATGGTTAGGGCTTATTGTAGATGGAAAATGATGGCTTTCAAAATCCTGTTGTAAGACAGTTTAAAGGTCAAAAAAGTTGTTGTACTATTGTTCTGACATCACATCGATAGTACAACAACTTTTCTCCATTAAGCTGCTACCTGATTGGTGGAAACAGCTCAGATAAAAAAAACAAACAGATTAAAATGGCAGTGTCAGTAAGCAAGCAGAATGCCTAGCGGTCGCCTAAGATAGTTTGGACATGGACTTATTCGGCTCCATGTGTCCAAAGTGCCAGTTTGCCATTTTTTTAAAACCTCTGGTGGCTGTAAATCATAGCTGGAAGGAGCAGAGCAGGACAGCAGTGAGGACCAGATTTGGGACTACAGCAGGACTGCACCAATGAGCGGTATCATGAACATAAGGTATGAAACCTTGTGAAATTATAAACTTGGTACATTTTGGGGGACCATATACTGTATAAAACAGCTTATCATTGTCTATACACAATGAGGCTATGTTGCCATCTCAGGGATCTGATGCTATCATAAGGACCTCTCGAGCTTAGTTCTCGAGGTCTGTATGATGTCATCATATCCCCTTGATGGCAACATAGCCATGTTGTGTATGGACAACTATACACTAATCTATACATGTCCCCGGAAATGGCTTACCAAGTTCCCACTCTGCCATTCTGGAGTGACGGGAGTAGCCATACCATTAGCAGTGGTGTCCAGAATTTCACTGCTTCTTTCAATGCAAGGGTGATACCATGGTACAAAAACATGGACATAAGAGGGCCAAAGGGTTCATCATTTGAACCCTGCCAATTTTAGGATCCTAATAGGTGATATCCCTTTTAATACATTTTAATACAAGTTTGACCTACTCCAAGCGTGGATGTCCCACCATGTACCTGACATTCTCTGTCTGACAGAGACCTGGCTGTCAAGCAAGATAAAACACAATGAAGTGATGCTCCCAGGATATTAAACATTCAGGAAAGACAGGTGTGGCAGGAGAGGTGGAGGAGTCCTTATCTATGCCAGGGACTACCTATGCTGCTCAGTCCTCCCTGATACCAGGGTCAAGGATGATCATGAACTACTAGCAATAAAAGCAAAGGTTGGATGGCATGGCAAATCTCTAATTTTAGCCTCGGTTTATGTTCCACCCACTAAAGCCAGGGATGGCCTCCCAAAAATACTGTATACAATTGCTACCCTTCCTAAGGGCACAGAGCTTCTCACAACAGGTGACTTTAACATCAACTAGTAGGGCAGGGAATACATGTCTTTCAAGGACATGGTCACTAATTTCAACCTGACCCAACTCGTAGACAGCCCAACAAGGCGGAACCACAAAACAGGAAAAGACACCCTCCTCAATTGGCTCCTCTCAAGTTCCCCATCTCAGATCTCTGAGCTTAAGATCCTTCCTGACACCTCAAGTGATCACTCCCTAGTCACTTTCACATGGTAAAACAAATTGAGCAAGCCCCCGCTATCATAATTAATAGTAGGGTCTTGGGGAAGGGCAAGCTCTGGGCCCTCTCATCTGCCCTCTCCCAGCATGACTGGTCCCCCATCGATCATGAGCATAATATTGACCAGGCCCTAAGTTTCTTTATAGAGGACTTCAACAACATTTGTGATATCTTTGCACCACTGAGGAAAAGAAACATTCAGCGTCAGGTTAATTGCTGGATCACAGGGGATCTCCTCGCCCAGATGAAGGAAAGGGACAACCTCTGGGAAAAAGCCAGGTCCTCTCGCAGCAAACACAACTTCCAATGTTATAGAGCTGCAAGAAACCACTGCACCAAGCTTATCCACCAAGCAAAGGCCAAATTCCACAAGGAGCAGCTTAATAAAACTTGGGGCAATGGGAAGAGTTTTTGGGAGAAGATAAAAAACCTTCTTGGGAAGGATGAGAAGATCCCCCGCTCGCTCAGCATCAACAACGCCACGATTGCTCATCCACGGCACATTGCAGATTCTCTCAACACAGCGTTTACTGACATGACTAGAGTGCTAACCCACCAAATACCTGCACCCTGCTGGGGAACAAACCAACTGCATGCCCCAAGGGGGCTCAACCCCTGTCTTCTACTTCAAAAGTGTCAGTGAAGGAGGCTTACAAACACATAAAAAATATACTAGGCAAGACCAGAATGGGGAGTGATGGAGTCAATATGAAACTCCTATCCCTAACACTGGATGTCACCATTGTGCCAGTTACAAAACTATTTAACAAATCACTGGCTCTTGCACAATTCAACGGGATCTAGAAACAGACTCTCAAGAACGGTGATATGACATGCACCGCCAGTTATAGGCCAATATCCATCCTCTCTCCCATATATAAAGCCCTGGAAAAGATTGTGGCCACCCAACTCACAAGTTACCTCAACAATTACAACCTATTATGTCCCAACCAACATGGCTTCAGGCAGAATCATAGTACCTCTACTGCCTTGCTGGACTATACTGACTACTTGCACAAGGCACTAGACGAAGGAAAACTGGTGGGGTCAGTCTTCATAGACCTTACCAAAGCCTTTGATACTGTCAATCAGTCTCTCCTCCTGACTCAACTACAGAACTTGTGGGTTGCAATCACTGCTGTCTGCTGGTTCAAGGACTACCTAACACAAAGAAACCAACATGTAAAAATTGGACACACAGTATCTAGCTCCAATGAGGTATCTTTAGGGGTCCCACAGGGGTCAATACTGGGGCCCTTACTATTTAGCCTCTTCCTAAATAATCTTCCTGAAGCCTGTGACACTAAACTGATACTTTATGCAGACAATGCTGTACTTCTAACCAGCAGTTCATCAATAGTCACCTTCCACTCTGAGCTGCAGGCATCCTTCTACAAGCTGGAAGACTGGTTCTGTAGCCGTACACTTCTATTAAACTACAAAAAGACCAAGGTGATGTTCACAGCCAGCCCACAGCACAAAAAGAAGCTCCCTCCCTTCACCATCTCCAACGAAGACAGTGAACCGCTAGAACAAGTTCACTCCTTCAAGTACCTGGGGGTCACCATTGATGACTCCCTCACCTTCACCCAACACATTGACACAGTGGTAAAGGCAGTGAACACCAAGCTGGGTGTATTCTATAGGCATAAAAAGTATCTCACTCCAGATGCCCTCCATCTCTCAGTCTCCAGCTCCATCCTTTCTATGGATTGGTGGTCTACGGCACATCAACAGACACTGCACTAAAAAGGATTCACATTACCCTCAACGAGGTATGTAGGATCACAATGACTGCAGATGGAAATACCCACACCGGCTCCTTATACGAGCAGACCAATTGGCTGCCACTAAAGAACAGGATTATATTCCAAACATGTCTCCTTGGAAAAAGGCACTAATGGTTAGCCCCCCATGCATTTCTAGCAGCCTAACACCAAGTGCTACCAGCTATACCACCAGAGGCAGGACGAGGGGGGCCCTATCAACACCTTTCCATCGAACTGTGCAGGGACAGTGTGCTTTTAGCTATAGGCCCCCCAATGGCTCAATGAAATCCCAGTGTGCATTCTAAACTCCTAATGCATCTCGAAAATCAAAAATGGCCTGGGGCAACACCTTCTTACTAGGACAGTTTGTGACTGCCACTAGGACTCTTAACACCCATAATGCCCACTCACCCACACTCTCCATCCCCTTCCTTTTACCCCCACTGTTTTCCCTAGCCCTATCCCTCTGTCTTCCTCTCCCCCTGTGCCTTTTCCCTCACTGGATCAACCTTATAACCAACCTACTACCACTGCTTCCCAACCTCCTAGACAAAGCCACTTCTTTTGGCTGCCCACTCCCCCCCCAGTCTCCCCTCCCCCTCACCTTGACTCCTCCTCAGACTCTCACATTAGGTGTCACACCTCTTTATCTCCTTCGCTACATACAAACACTGTCCACTACCCAAGCTGAATGCCCTTGATGCTGTACTATCACCATTGGTACTATGAATGACATTGTAACCTTATTGTATACTAGCTACCCACTAGTCAAATATTGTTTATAAACTGTTATTGTTGTCATTGTCACTGTTTGACGTGGAACCTTTGTAAAAGAGCTCTGAGCTCAAAGGTATGATCAGAATTCCTAAATAAATAAATAAATAATAGAGCTAAGCCTACTTCCCCAGAGGTCATGGAAGAAGAGACTCATCTCCAGTGCCAGTGGGAGGGAGTACACAGAGCTGATGTATAAGAAACATGGAAGAAAAAGGGTGCAAATTAGGAAAACCCTTTTTTGTGTCAACAGTAACTGATTTCACCAGGGAAACCTGTTTCCTCTGCTTTACTGATACAGTTCTTTCTGTGCTGTTGAGGCATTCTTGATCCAGGTTCATGGTGCTTATTTGGATCCATGCAGTTGTTTTGGATACTGAGCAAATTACTTTTGTAGCTTACAGTGACACTGTTATGTATACAAGGTTCTACCTACCTTCTGAGACCACGTGAGATTGCTTCTGTCCAGCTACTGTATAAAGAGTTTCAGCACACTTACCTGTATACTGATGTGGTATGCTTCCTAATATTGGCTGAAAAAAAATATTATGCACGTGATATGGACAACTACATTTATATTTATATTGTAATGTACAGTGCTGACCCTTTCCATACTACTACTGTGCAGTTTGTGTGGTTTATACTGAATCCTGAGCCCTGGGTATTGTCCACTTTCTTGTGTCTGAGCTACTGATGTGTAGCTTTTTTTTCTGGATTGAATGCAATTTGTAGAACTGACCCAGGAGACTAAGAAAAATTTATTAAATTTGGTCGTCAACCCATCAGTGCCTGAGGCAAAAGGCAGTACTATTCCTCAAGTGTTTGATAGCCTGTTCGATCTCAGAGAGATGAATCAATTGGGTCAGTTGTGAGCATATGTGGCTTGGGATTTCTGTAATATCAAGGTGAAACAATACAGATGAGTCAAAGTGTTTATTTGCTGGAGTGCCAAAATTGCAACAAATGTGGTCATGGATTATGTCCATTATACCATCAATTAAGATGGCTGTTTGGTCATTCCTTGAACTGGTGAAGCCATAAATAATCCTGTAATAGACTCAGTCCATTCATCCAGAAAATGTATCTAAGTGTTAGGTGTGGCCTTGTGTCCCATATATGAGTTTCTTCTCCAAAAAGGTGGCCCTTTCATATACAGTACTAAGGATTTCATCTCTTCCTTATGAGGCTAATTTGATTGGTCAGATCAATATATCTCAATGCATCCATGAGTCCATGTAGCTGGGATCTCAATTCTAAATAATGCAAACATTTTTCATTGTGATTGTTTTGTCTTACCGTTTGAAAGAGGGACTTTTAGAATCCTCCCACCACTGAATCAGATCATCAAAGTTGGCAACACTGTGCATCTTTCTTTAAAAAGTTCCATCCATTGAGACTGGATATCCATCTGCTCTAACAATACTAAATTCAGTCTACAGAGTTTAGTTGTAGGAGGGGCGTTTGGCCCAGTATGGCAGTTACACAGGACTGGCAGATGGTCTGAGGATTCTACTATAATAGACCTTACCCTGTTAATTCTGAGAGCTGCAGACAAAAATAAACCTATTCTGGTGGCCAAACTGCCTCTTGTAAAGGTGACAACATTGTCTGCAGACAAGTCTGACAGACTATAATGTAGATCTGCAGTTTTAATCATGTTATTTAGATAAGTAGAGTAACAATACGTCTTACATGTATTTCCTTCCCTAACCCTCAGGAAGAGACCCCAATTAAAGTCCCCCTACCTAAACTACAACCTGTTAGTGTGTAAATATGGCATAATCCTGCTATCAAAAACAAATCAATCAATAAATAACTAAATAAATAATCTCCTGAAATAGGCTACTCTCACAGCTTTTGTCTTGAATCAAGCAGATCACAGGATCCTAGGTATTATGGATTCACAATGGGAAGGTCATATCAAACAAATCTGATAGCTTTCTTTGACCTGGTGACCAGGCAATTAGAACAGGGATGGGCGGTGGATGTGACCTACCTGGATTTCAGCAAGGCCTTCAACATGGGAAGATTATAAACAAACTGGGCAGCCTGGGAGTGGATCCTAGGGTGGTAAACTGGGTCAGAAATTAGTTAAGGGACAGGACACAAAGGGTGGTGGTAAACGGAGTTCACTCTAAGGAGAGGAGGGTGACCAGCGGGGTGCCACAAGGATCAGTTCTGGGGTCAGACCTCTTTAATGTCCTCATAAGTGACATTGCAGAGGGTCTGGAAGAGATGGTATGCCTCTTCGCAGACTACACTAAGATCTGCAACAGGATTGACACCCAGGGGTGTGTGTAAAAAATGAGGAAGGGCCTAAGCAGGCTTGAGGAATATCCAAGAGTGTGACAGCTAAGATTCAGTGCAAAGAAGTGTAAAATCATGCATTTGAGGCACAGAAATCCAGGAGAAGAGTACATGATGGGGGGATGTACTGACAACCGCCAAACAGGAAACAGACCTGGGGTAATCTTATCTGATGACCTAAAGGTGACCAAGCATTGTGAAAAGGCTGTGGGGAGAGCCAGTGAGATGCTGGGGTGCATAGGGAGAGGTATCACCAGCAGAAAAAAGGAGCTGGTGATACCACTGTACAGATCATTGTTGAGACCCCATCTAGAGTACTGAGTCCAGTTCTGGAGGCCGCATCTCCAGAAGGACATAGACAGAGTAGAGGGAGTTCAGAGGAGGGCAACAAAAATGGTGCAGGGTCTGCACCAAAAGTCATATAAGGAGAGACTAGAGGACCTCAATATGTATACCCTGGAAGAGAGGAGGGGATATGATAGAGACCTTGAAATACCTCAAGAGTATAAATAAGGTACAAGAGGGTAGCATCTTTCAAAAATAAAGATGTTCAAGAACAAAGGGACATGATATGAGACTGCAGGGGAGTAGACACAGGGGTAATGCGAGGAAGCATTTTTTCACAGAAAGGGTAGTGGGTGCATGGAACAGTCTCTCAGCGGAGGTGGTGGGGGAAAATGGTAGGGGAATTCAAGAATGCATGGAACAGGAACAAGGGAACTGTAGCAATAGGAAACAGATGGTAAAAGCTGGAGATCAAGTAGGATCTGCAGTATTGCAGAATATAGGGAAAATGGGCAGACCAAGTAAGCCAAATAATCCTTATCTGCCATCAGTTTCTATGATTCCCTGTTCTGTTTCTGTGTTTCTAGGAGTGTAGACATTGATAAGGCAGAAACTCTTACATCCATATTCCACATGCAGCAGTAACTCCCCACATGGCTCAATTTCCACCAGTTTGTTTACCTTAAATTCAGAATCTTTAAATAGGAAATCCACTCCATCACATCTCTCCAGACCTGAGATCAAAAGCAAGCTCCACAATGTCCACAACCATTTTGTAGTTGAAACATCAAAAACATTTTTATGGGCCAGCCCACCGGCACAGGGGTAGCTCTACCGCTTGAGACGCCGACAACCTGGGTTCAGGAATGTGCCCAGGGAGTCGGAGGACTGGCCAGTGGGGACAAGGCTAGAGTGTCCAAGGACCACTTACCTTCTCTGGGGAAGGAGGGAGGGTGTGTGAGGTGCATTTGTCTGGCCTCTGGTGGAGGCCGGAGGAACAGCAACATGCTGAGCCATGGTGCAGGAGCGGGTGTGACGGACATTGGTGGCATGCCTTGACATCATCATGCGTACATCACGCCCCACAAGAAAAATGGAAAATGGGCTCCAGTCCCTCCGGATAATGGATGCTCCTCCACCATGCTGGGTCCCCAGATCAAAGCTCCTCTGTCTCCTGTGTGCCTGCCCCAGGGGCACTGAGAGGAATTCTCATCAGGGGTGGAGTGCATGGGGCCATGACCAACAGAGTGAGGTAGCGGAGGTGAGACCTGCGGGCATCAGGAGATACGTGAGCCTGAAGGAGTGCTTGGGTTGGAGCCAGTGGGAGTAAAAAACAAACAAACATTTTTTGTCCTGCAAAAATAGGAAATGACCTGGTAAGGTCTAGAATAATGAGACAGTGGATATCTTTCTCTATGTACTTCATGTTTAAGGTAGCTAGGGAACTTGTGGTACTAATATACACAGTTCAAATATTAGACAGGATAGGCAGTTGCTGCAGCTCTAGTTTGTGATCATGTCCTTCTGTGGCTTTTCTTAGCAGCTGATGTTTCTGATAGGGTTTTATCCCAATCCAAGGAGTAGTATTTTCTGGAGGATGTGATGAAGGATGCCTCATAGTCATATTCCTCCTTCTGCATATCACACCACTGCTTAGTAGCAGTTAAAGCCAAAAATTGGTTCCCTACTGCTTTCACAAATGGCTTTACAGTTTTAAACTTTACATTCCTATGTCTGCCTCTCTACTGACAAGAGAATACCTCCATGTATTCCTCCATTGGGTGGGGGTAAAGGCATGTCTGGTCTGGTTATTTAAATACATTTTCTGGATTAGAAGCAGGTGGGGGGTTGTTCTCCTCCTTCATTAGGTGGCAGAGTTGTCTGTGGTAAGGTAGTGTCAGTCCCTACCAGTGTTATTGAATCAGGGTCTGTTACCACATCCATAAAGTGCCTGCAGCGGGGGAGGGGGCACGGTGTACTGCTGGCTGAACAGGAAAGTCTGCTGTATCAGGGGTTATGCTGGGCTCCCTTAGGGTCCAAAAATGTCAGGGCGCTTCATCTCAGCAAATCTCAAAGCTGAGGCCTAGGCTGATCCCTGTGCCTAGCCTTTAACAATCAGAGCTTCTTGATTCAGGTTCTCTGACCTGTTATGCAAGGCCCAAGGACACTGCTTATATAAGTGTTTCTGTTCCTCACACAGATTACATTTAAAGGGATTCAGGTACCTAAAACTAATATTCCCATATTCAAAACACAGGTTGCAGTGTTCAGCATCACAAGCTGCACTTAAATGATTCCTGCTACACAGTTGTGGCAAATGCAGGGTTACCCTGGGGGAAAAACACATACCCCTATGTTGTCCCCATCATTACTTACAGGAACCTCCTTCTGTAGTTGAGCTGAAACATGATCTGTGTTTTCTGTGAGCCAAGATACCCCATCGGGAGCTCTCACATAGCCTGCCATCTGCAGTGCTGATTCCATGGACCATTCCTTCTCAGTAAGCTTAGTAACATGCTGCAGGGGATGTGGAGCAGAGCACCCACATTTTAGATCAAGTAAGTGACATGTTTTTGCCTTTCCTGAAGCTATGGGTGCTCTTCAGTGTGATGCTGATGCTCTTTCCTCAACCTTGATGTAGGCACGATGACCGCTCTGCTGGCTCTGTGGCAATCCAATGCTATATGACACTAGCTGGGTCCTCTTTTGGCTCCCAGATTTGGTGTTCGTCTGTAGGCTGGAAGCAAGTATCAGGTCATGAAGCAGCTGAGGGGCAGTAACTGCAGCCTCTGCAACTCCTGGATGCACAACTGTGATACCTGGGGTAGACAGCTTCTGTATTCCAGAATTCTGTACTGGAACATCAATGACCCCATCAAAAACGCTAACATCCACTTATTCGTGGATGACACTGTACTGTACTTGAGTCGTCCCATGCCGGAAGCAGCCTGTGAAGACCTCCAAGCTGAATTTAACCTTCTACAATACCAGCTCATAAACAAAAAGCTTTTGCTCAATGCGAAAAAGACAAAAGCTATGGTCTTCTCCCCCTCCTTGCATGCAGCAATTCCTGCTGGGGGAGAGCTATCCCACAAATTACCACTGTTCTTGGAGAAACACTAGAGTATGTAGCTAAATTCAAATATCTAGGAGTTTGGCTCAATCATAAACTTTCCTTCACTGACCATTTCGAAGAACTACAGAAGAAACTAAGGCAAAGATTAGGACTATTCTACAGAATTAACCACCTGCTCACAAAAGAGGCCAAGATTCAACTGGTTCAAGCTACCTTCCTATCTTTAATAGATTACATGGACCTGCTGTACAGCCACTGCACTGCCTCTGCACTGGCTAAGTTGGACACTCTCTACCGCAGAGATATCAGGTTCATTACTGGCCTTCCACTTTCCACACACCACTGCTCCCTGTACTCTTCGTTAGGCTGGACTTCCCTTCACAATAGAAGAGACAAGCAGCCACCCAATGGGCCTTCAGGCGGTGACCAACAGGCTCCCCTTATATGTCTCAGGTTGTATTCCCTGGAGTGTGTTAGGCACCTACGCTCTAAAGAGCTATTCCGTAATTGCCCTCCAAGTTCCAAGGGTCAACACTTGTTTCATCAAAGCTGCTCTAAGCTTCTCTTTACCCACATTGTGGAACTGTTTACAAAGGAACTTGAAGCTGAGCTGCCCTGTTAGCCTGAATATCTTTTAGGCACTCTACGATTGCTACATGAAAGCACCTTGCAAATATTTTCCTCACCTCTAGCCCACTAATTCCGAAACTCCCCCTTTCCATCCTGACACTCACCATGTTTCTACCCCTGGCTCTCACTCTTTCCCTATTAACTCTTCCTGCTGCACCCACCCTTCCCTGTCCACTCCAGCCTGGCTAAAGTCCCTCTCCATCCATAGCAGTGTCCTAAATATCTACCCCTCCTCCGTCATTATCATAATAAACAAGTACACGACAGCCATCATCACTTTCTGTGGTTTTAGCTCAATTTTTCCCCCAGTCGTCAGTAATATATTCTTCCTCTTCTTTACCTCTCTAACGTGCCACCCCATACATGACCTGTTTCCCCTATATGTGTAGTTACCGGCTGCCACACTCAAAAGATCTCTGCTTATAACCCCTGTATGCCTATGGTTGATTGTACATTTGCTGACTTCTTCAATTGTAAAATAATGCTGTTTTTAATTTTTTATTTATTAATTTCAACCTTGTACTGTACTGTATACACTGTATATACTTTTCCTTCCTCTTATATTATTGCTTTTTGTATACCTGCTTCTGTACTGTACTTTGATGTATTCATGACCAGGTCCACCTTGCAAATGAGCCTTGCTCAATGGTGCCCGCCTGGATAAATAAAGATTTTGATTGATTGATTGACTTGATTGACTTGATTGAACATCTACCTACTGTGCAGGATCTCAAGCTGGTGTGGGTGTTGTTTTGACAGTTTCACTGACAGGCAGCTCCTTTGATGCTGTAACATTAGCAAAGGGAGCAGATGTTGAGCTGGCCTGTCAGTATTCACAGCTTGTGAAGGAACTTCCTCATGAGGATGCAAGATGGTAGATATCTGCTTCTGTTTCTCTCTTGACATGGAACTTGGCTTCTTTTTCAGCCACCAGAGAAGTGTTGCTTATACTCCTCCATGGTGTCCTTCAGTTTCTCCTCCTCCTCTACCAATTTTAAATTTTGCTGAAAGGCATGTTCTGCCATTAGAGCCGACTGCACAGTTTCTGCTTCATCAGTATCCATAGCCTGAACAACAGTATTAGGAACAGATCCAGAAATTATCAAGACCTCTACTAAAAGGTTGTAGGGGTATATATCAGCCCCACTACACCTGCTGCATCCACTCTACAAACTTCCCAATCGGCCATCTTGGCAGCCTGCCAGATAGCCAGAGAGTCACCCTATTGGAATATTAGGGGAAGTTTTATGTGTAATCAGATAATACAATAACAAATATGTCAGAAATTAAATATAGCTTTCAGCAGTATTCAAAGCAACATTTCTTTTCCCACTAAACTCTATGTAACCTGGGTCCTCTTATACACTAGTAATCAATAAAAACTAGATAACATGGAAGAGCTGAACCAGCTTAAAACAAGCCTACAGTTATGCATAGGACATTTCTCCATTTTTGTCTCAAGTCCTTTATATGTATCCACGTTGTATCAAACTTGTGTATTATTTGTAATTCTGGTGTACTTGTACTAATATTTGATCTGTGGTTAAATGCTGCGGTTGAAACAAATATCAACATCTGCTTTGCCACAGAAAAACACTGGCTGTATTTTCAATTCTCCAGGTAGAGGCCTACTATTATTTGGATGTAAGACAATTTGCTCCAAATCTGTAATTGACATGCTTTGGTCAAATATAACCAGAAAGATACTGAGAATTGACAGTCCATAAGAAGATGTTGCATTGTTTTCAGAATGGTTGTACATTTTGAGTGTGGACAATTGTGATCTGAGACACTTTTGTCCTTTGCATTATTTTTAACTCCAAGGTGGCCATGGCAACTCAACCATATCAGGTCCGACATTCGAGGAGGGGTATTTTTGTCCATCAGGTAAGTTGATATTGCTACTTTGTCTTTTGGATTGATGTCCTTGTATACTAAATGTTCAGTATATCCTTGTTCCTGAATTATGTTGTATAGATTGTTTCTGGAATTTTGTTGTAGATGAAGTGTGGTAATCTTCTATTTTCAAATTTTTTGTGATACTGGTAACATATGTTGGGATTTGAACAGTCCTTTTCAGCATGTGCCTTCCTTGCTCCCATTCTTAATATATCTTGGGAAGCCTAGAGTTGTCCCATGGATGCCAGAAGCCTTCCTGTGTTGCTAAATTTAGCTTAAAATTCCAGTCTAAAAAATACTCATTAAAAGGCTAACCGTAGGTTCAGCCATCCTGTGCTCAGAGGTAGATGCCAGATATTCAACTTAATGGAGTTGAGCCTGCTACCCCATATTATTTGAAAAACTAAATTTAACAGTTACTTCATATTTTTTGGGGGAGGGTAATGGCACCTATAAATGTAAATGAGAAAGAAAAAATATTTTTACAATTGCTACCTGCTTTTTTTTAGTGACATTATTTTTCCATTTGTCAACTTTTTCCTTTCTGTTATCCATAACGTTTTTCCAATTTAATTGCACCATGTCACCCAATAAAAAAGTTACACCTAGAATTTTTATAGGGTCAAATGAAACTGAAATTCCCTGTATCATTTGCCCCAGTGAAGCTCCTGGGTTTAAATAAAACTCCCTACATTTCTGAACATTGATCTAGAATCAGATCCCTTTGGAATGTCCTATAGAATTTTGACAGCTAACTCACCAATCTTGTGTACACTGATATCAGTACTAGTGCCATATCAGTAGTGTTTATCAGACCTTTGATCTGAGGATGGTCCTGTATCAGCCATAGTGCTGGAGCTACACTGAAAACTTATTGAAAGGGACTTAATGGGCAGCCCTGATTTGCCCCTTTCTTTATCCTTATCTCATCTCCAGTCCTTTTATTTACTATTGGGTGATTGTAACAATTTCATACAACACTGTTATCAATTGACAAAAATTTTCAGGAATTTCCGACAATGTTAAAACCAGAGACGTCATTTAGAGGTAGCAAGGGGTTGCAATTGAGACCCCTATAACTTCTTTGTAACCCATATGATGTCCACTGCAATGCCTAAGAACTCATAAAACAAGTTTCTCAAGCATGTTTTATATACATTTGGTGGTTAAAGGAGTTTTGCAACCACTGTGATTCTGCTGAAATGGACTACACCACCCCTATGATTCTGCTGAAATGATGTTACTGATTAAAACATCAAACAGATTTTTATGTGAAACATTTTCAGATGCTTTTTCCTAGTCAGTCTAGAGTGTCAGATCATCCAATTGTCCTGCTTGTCCTAATTCCATAATATCTCTGAGCCACTGGAGGTTGTACTACATAAATCTATTTAGTATTGAGCAAGTTACTAAAAACTAAGCATACACTAAAATACCACCATTAGCTTTATCTGAGTCTATATGATGGGTTGCATCTGTATCTTCCCCATGTCACTTGGGAAGAGGCTGAAAATAAGTAGAATTGCCTAGTCCTCCTTTTTCTGATTAATAAAAACTAAATAAATAAAATAAAAGTTTTATAGGACAAAAAGAGGTGTTCTGCAACTACTGCTAATCTATTGACCAGTATTTTAGCTAGAATTTTTATGTTTTTGTTTAGTAGACTCAAAGGCCTCCAGTTTTGCATGTCGAAGGAGGAGCCCAATTTGTATAAAAACAAGAAGCGTGACTGTCCCAGAGATTTTGGTGGTGCATCTATAACTGGCAACATACCATTACAAAATTATCCCATGAATAGAGTGACTCAGAGCAAGTCAATTTGGACGAGGTCAAAATAGCGAGTATTAAATGTGCTATGGGCCCAGATATTCAAAGGGGTTGTGCATGGTGCAACCCCACATTGCACTCCAGTGGGATATTGAAAGGGCTGCCAGGTGCAGTACAAATCCCGATGAGCCGGGTGCAATGTAATTGTATGCGGCACAGATGCAGGGGGCATGCCCATGCATATGCGGCACATCCCAATATTCAGCCTGGGATGTGCGGCGCATATGCTAGCACAACCCTGCACTGTGCCACACTGGGGGTCTCAGAGTTGAGCCCGTGAAGAGTAGGAACAACTCCTGGCCACCCAGAGGTGGGCTGCTGTATTACAGGGAGTAACACAGCAGCTGCTGACTTCATTCTCATATTTGGGACTGTCTAGTACAGTATGCCCTGCAAGTCCATTGGTCCACACTGTACCTGTCATTCGGCGGGCAGCCGGCTGGGCGGTATGCAGGTGGGTTGCAGCTGCTCACTGATGATGATGGGGGTGTGGAGTGGGTGAGGAGTCCTGTGTGGGTGGTAGGGGTGGGGGGTGCCACTGGATCACCAGGGAATTAATTTAGGGTGCTTTACCATGATCGGAGAATTGGGAGGAGAGGTCCACTAGACTACCAGGGAATGTTTACATTTACAGCGAGCATGGTTATGGGGCGGGGGATGCCCCTGGACCCCCACTGTGCACACATCATGCTGTGCAGGGCACCAGACTCGAGTGGCCAGGCTGCCCTGCACAAGGCATGCAAATGGGGCCATAATGACATGCAAATGGCCCCATTTGCACCTTGCTTATATTATGGCCTCATTTGCATGCCCTCTGCTGAATATTGCCGGTGATGTGCCTAGCACAACAGCATTTGTGCTGGTGCATCCCTGTGCTCCCTATCTGTCACTTGCGCTGGTGCAGTGACACTGCACCATGAGTAGTCCATGCCATACTCAACAGTGCTGCACCATGGTGCGTGATTCACCATTGAACATCACCTGGTCCTGGTCCTGGCCCAGGCGCACCCCAGTTGTCCTGCACCTAGGCTTGCACCACTGCCAGGCGCAGTCTGAATATCCGGGCCATGATATATGAAGAGCACATTGTAAGTTCAGTGCTTTTGTTTCAGCAGACAGCCGTAGAGGTACTTAGTGTTTGAGGCATGTAGGCAGTTGTTTTGAGGGCCAGTTGCAAGCTGGCCATGTAGTGCAGTTGTTATATAGTCACCACCTGTGTGACTGGCAGACCCAGATTTGAGACTGGCTGTGAAGAGATTTTTTTTTGTTAATTATCATTCTGCCTGCCCTCCCAACTTTAATTCCATTCCACCCCCAGTGTAGGAAGATTTGATTGCCCCCCCAACATTGTCCCCCTCCCCAACTTGTGTCCCCCTCCTTTAGAATATCCCCCTCCTGAGTTTTTCCCTGTCCCTGAATTTTATCCCCCCAGTGATGGTTATTTCAATTATGGGGGTGCAGGGGCAACCCCTCCCCCACAAAGGGTAGTGCGGATAGTGGAGTCCCTCGCAGAAAAAGTAAGAATAGCTGTTTGCTAATTTTAAAGCACACAGTAGTGCTCTTCACTGTTTTGCTTGGGACTGTTGTTCATTCGCTGCTTTTGTCAGCACTATTTTGTAGCTGTCGTTTTAACATGGAACCTTCAAAACTTTTGGGAGGATTTTCACAAAATGGGATGAAAACAGTTTAAAAGATTCAGATGATAGCCTGTCTGTCCCTAGGATCGATTCATTTTTCAGACTTTGTATTACACTCCTGATTTCTTCTCCTGTTATAGGCTCTGCTAGTTTATCTATCAAATTTTGTGGAGCAGAAGGTCTCTATATCTGTTGCAAAAAGGACATGGTGTGGTGATCATCTACTAAATCCTTACCAAGCATATGGTATCAAGTAAATGTTGATTAATAGTGTTTAGTATTCCATCTTGTGAAGACATTATTTGACCACCCTTTTGTTGGAGTTGAGTTATCTGCTTCCTTTCCACTATCTTTTTACATCTCTCCAAAATGGTACTTTACTCACCTGGTAAATGTAATTGTGGGGGTATACATCTCTGAGGCACTCCAAACTCCTTACACCTGAGTATTGTGTCCACCTGATAGGTTGCTGATGCACATGTGACTTTCAAGAAGAAAGTCCATCCCCTCTCCTCTGTGATATTGCCACTTCTGTATCAGTTTGATGTCTTCCAAAGCTGTACCTACTAAGAGAATTGTGGTCTCTCGACATTTTACTTATCTTACTCTTTTAACTCCAACCATATATACATGTTGATATCAATGTACAGATGAATTCACACACATACTAGAGTTAATAACACCATGGACTGGAAGTCCGTTTATTTTCTACTCTTTATAAGCTAGTATTATCCGGCACATCCAGCATGCCGGTTAAACAACTGTATATTCAGAGGGCTACCTCCTTTGTTCTGACTGTAAGGGTGGGCTGTGGAGTGCCTTAGAGTTGTATACCCCCACAATCACCTTTACCAGGTAAGTAAACTACCATTGTGGGGGATAATCTCAGAGCCACTCCACACTCCTTACATCTGGGTAACGATTTAAGTAGCAGTACCCGAAGATAGGGTGGGTAGTCAGTCATTGTTTTTGTTCTTGTCTGCCCTTGCAGAAAGCAGCACTGCCCTGCCAAAATTGGACTTCACCTGTGTAGATACATCCACTCTATAATGTTTGGTAAATGTATGTGGGGATGCCCAAGTGGCGGATGCACAAATTTCATCCACCGATGCCATGTTTCTTTCTACCCAAGATGTGGCTATAGCTCTGGTAGAATGGGCTTTGATGCCTGTGGGCGGATCTAGATTTGTTGCCTTATATGCTTCACTGATTGTTGATTTTAGCCAGGTGGCTATAGTGGATCTTGTAGCCGCCTGTCCTTTCCTGTGGCCTTGTGTGATGATAAAGAGTCGGTCTGTTAATCTGATGTCTGCTGTTCTTGTGAGGTATGTTGCGAGTACTGTCTTCATTCCTAGTAGTTATAGTTGAAGCTCTTGGTCCACTTCATCTGCTGGCATGTATGCTGGTATCTCGATGTTCTGGTTTGCATGAAATGCTATACATATTTTTGGTATGAATGAAGGGATAGGTCTTAAAGTGATTGCATCCTCATGAAACACTAGGAAGGGTGTTCTACATGATAATGCTTGTATCTCACTGATATGTCTGGCTGAACAGATGGCGACTAGGAGAATAGTCTTTAGTGTTAACCATTGTAGAAATACCATCTTCAGTGGATCGAATGGTGTGTCAGTCAATGCCCTGAGTACCAGGGTGAGGTCCCATGAGGCTATCCACTGTTTAGTTTTTGGATGAATATTGGCTGTTGCTTTGAGGAATCTTATGATGTCTCTGTGTGCCTCAGGGATTGTACCCTCTATCGGTCCCCTGGCTGCTCCAACTGCATCCACCTGTACTCGTAGAGACGCTGGTGATAACCCTTTATCCAGACCTTCTTGTAGGAAAAATATAATACTGGCTATCAATGCTGTTAATGATTCTATTCCTTTCTCTGAGCACCACCTCTGGAAAACCCTCCAGTGTCTCTGGTATGTCAGAGTTGTGGGTCTCCTTCTGGAGTTAGCCGTGGTGTTGATGACCATGGGGTGATAGCCTGCATTTAACAGTCTCTCCCTTTCAAGAGTCAGGCCGTCAGCCTGAGGCTTGTCAGTTTGGGATGATAAATGGGCCCCTGACTGACAATGTCGTGGCTGCATGGTATGGTTCAAGGGTGATCCAGCACCATTGCCATGATTGTGGTGAATCAGCTTCTCCTTGGCCAGTATGGTGCAATTAATATCACCCTCGACCTGGTCCTATGGTAGGGGTGGAAATATGTAGGCTATGTTGAAGTTCCATGTCGCAGTGTGTCCACCCTCATGGATTTTTGATCCCGAAAGCGGGAGTAGAATCTGGGACACTTATTGTTCTTGTAGGATGCCTTTATGTCCAACTCAATTGGACCCCAGCGGTTGTTGATGGATGTGAATATTTGCTGGTGGAGCATCCATTCTCCTGGGTGAATCATTTGTCGGCTGAGCCAGTCCGCTGTGGTGTTTAATTTTCCTGCTAGATGTATAGCTGTCAGACTTGCAAGATGTTTCTGTGCCCAAGGGATAAGTTTTTCTGCCTGTTTTTGTATTGCTCTGCTTCTCGTTCCCCCTTGTTTGTTGATGTATGCTACGGTCACTTGGTTGTCTGGCCGGATTAGTACATTCTTTCCCCTGACTTCCTTTGTGAAATGTAGCATTGCATTGAACACTGCTCTTATTTCTAGTACATTTATCAACATCTTTGATTTGTGTATTGACCACTTCCCCTGCGCTGATTTGAGACCCGTCATTGCCCCCCAGCCGGTTAGGCTGGCATCTGTGTCTATCTGTATGTCTGTTTGCATGTCAAGTGGCATACCTCTTAGCAGATTGTCTTTTGTTGTCCGCTACAGTAGAGAACGTGCAGCGTTTGTAGGTAATATTACACTTTTTGAGAAATCCAACTCGTAAGTGGGGCCTTGTTGAATAAGGAATGATAACAGTAGTCTCATATGCCATCTTGCCCAAGGAATGGTGTCTATACAAGATGACATTAGTCCTAATGTATGGGAACTTGTCTCTAATGATGCTTGTCTTGTGTTTCTTAGCTTTGTTATTGTGGCTAATAGGTTTGAGACCCTTTTTTCTCAAGGCTGGACCCTTCCCTCCATAGTGTCCATGAGGTTGCCTAGGTGTTCCAGTCTTCTGCACAGATGAGGTGGCTCTTCTCCTGGTTTATTACCCATCCATGAGCCTTGAGGCATTGGATTGTGGTCTCTGTCTCCCTCATTGATTGCTGAATTGATTTTGTTCTGATGAGCCAATCGTCTAGGTATGGGATGACTTGGAGTCATTGCTCTCTCAGTCTTGAGGCGAGGACTATGGAGACCTCTATAAAAACTCAGGGAGCGGATGCCAGTCCGAAGGGGAGTACCTTGTACTGGAAATGTTTTCCCATGATGTGAAACCTGAGGAATCTTCGATGAGATGGTCTTATGGAGATGTGAAGGTAAGTGTCCTTCAGGTCTATGGATGTGAGAACATCCCCTGGTCTGATTGCCCTTAAGGTGGACCTGACTGTTTCCATCTTGAAGGGTTTGTATTTGATGCTTTTGTTTAGGAATTTGAGGTTAGGTACCGGTTGAAGCTCTCCTGTCTTCTTTGATACTGTAAAGAATGTTGAGTACCCTGTCTGGCCCTTCCCTACTGGGGGTACCCTCATGATGGCGTTGTTGTTTGTTAGCTCCTGTTGTATGTCTTGTAACTGCTGGGGCGTGGCCTTGTGTCTTGGCACTGGTGATGTTATTAGCCTGTTTAATCTTGGAATTGTTGCGAATTCTATCACATACCCTTCCTGAATTATCTCCAGGACCCATTTGTCCTGAGTGGTTTTCATCCATTCGTGGGCGAATTTGCTCTGTCAGGCACCAACTGGCACCCTGGGCTGTGGAACGCCACCGAGATAGTCATTGTTTACTGTGACCCCATCTTCTATAATGGTGGGGTCCCGATGCTCTGCTCTGTGTTCCCCTTCCTCGGTATCTACTGACTGTATTGTATGCATTCAAATTTGTTCTGCAGCTTTGCCATCTATGTGACGGCAGGCCTCTGCATCTGTCTCGAAAGGGGTGTGAGCAATCTGGATGTCCAGCTGGTAGGTACGTGGAGTTAGCTCTGTCCTTACCCATCACCTTCCCATCCTTCTTTCCCTTTAGGTATTTCTTCAGGCCTTCTCTGAACAGGAGATTGCCTCTGCAAGGCAGTTTTAGTAGAAGTGATTTTGATTCAGGGTCTGCATTCCAGAGCTTCATCCATATGCACCTCCTAGCTCTGTTCGGGAGAGTGGCAGCTCTGGAATTGATCTTCAGTGAGTTTAAGGCCATATCCACCAGATATTTAGTAGATAGTATGAATGAGCGATTCTGTTGACTTGGCAGTAATGGCTTTTTGAACCTCTTGTAGCCATTCGAGATGAGCTCTGGTGGCATAAATGGCTGTAGTCGCTGCCCAAGCCTCCAGGCCAGCTAGTTCAAAATTTTTCTTTAATATGTCCTCTAACTTTCTATACACCTGGTCTCTTAGCACCGAAGTGGACTCCATTGGCAGAACAGTCTTTTTATTAAGAGAGGCTATCTGAGGGTCCACCTTAGGAGGCATGCACCACAGGGCCAGTTTGTCAGTCTCCAGGGGGTACATCTTATCCCATGACCTTCTCTCTGTGATCTGGGCCGGGTCTCCTGATTCCCACTCTTTGTTTACTATTTCATTAATAGCCTGGTAAACAGGAAATTTGTTGGACGCCTTAGCTGCTGGTTGCAAGGAAGGCAGTAGTTTAGATTGAGTTATGGGTGTGGTGTGGGTCTCAAAGCCCACTGTGGTCATGATGCTGCATACCAAGGCTGGTATCTGATCGGAAAAAAAACATTTGGATGTGAGTAATTGTGGGTCTGCCTCTTTGTCCTCCTTGTCCTCTGAGTTGGGCTTGGAAGTGGGGGGTAGCTCTGTGGAATTAGAATTGGGCTTATCTGCATGATTTTGTGGCTTCAGGGCAGGCACTTGAGATATTGGTGGTGTGGCTGAAATCTGTGACAGTTTGTCCCACATAGCCTGCATGAGTTGCTGTTGTAGCTGGAGGACTTGTTGATTTTGGAGGAGGATCACATTGGCATCCACGTTAGTTTGTGAGGTAGATGAAAGCGCCTGTGTAGCGTCGGGTGTTCCTAGTGGCTCACTATGTTCTGTGAACAAGTCTTCCTGTGCTGTATGTGGTGGCATGGGTGGGTCTTCAGCACAAGGTGTGCAGAGTTGGTCCAGCTGTGTTGGTGGGATTGGGACATTGCAGAGTCTGCAGCTTTTTACTTTTCCCATGTCTGTGAAAAAGTAGGAAAAAAATTGGAATGGCTTTACTATTATGGTGAGAAACTGCCCAAAAAGAATAATGAACAGTTCTGCAATAAAATTTACAGCACAGAGACTCAATCATTGACTAAGGAGCATGGAGTTGTGCTGGAGAAATAATCACAGGGAAGGCCCTTCCAAGAACTGCAGCTGCCCCTTGATTTTACATTGAATATGCTGCACTTTGCTTCATATGTACCTGAATACTGAGCCTAGAGAGGTACATTTCATCAGGAGGTGCACTACTAGATTGTGACACTGCCTCTTTAATAACTAGTCAGATGCTGCTTTTGTGCCTTGAAAGTGAACTGTCACTTTAAAAGCTAGTCCCAAGTTGTTGTTTGCCTTAAAAAAAGAAATTCTGATACTGCCCCTTTAAAAGCTGGACAGATGCAGCTTTTGTGCCTAAGGTGAACTATCCCTTTAAAGAATAAGCCTTAAGTTGCTCTGTGCCTTAAAAGTTGTTTCTTTTGAGCCCATATATAAAAGGGGAGTGGAGATTATGGCCCCAAGTGCCCAACTCCGATCGCAGTCACCAGACTATGGCCTGCGTGGCTGATAGTAAGACCAGGGTGGTGAAATAGTGATGGGGAGATGGCTGGGTTAAGAACACATCTCACAGAGGCATGAGTGTCCCAAATGGCATGCCATGCATAAGATGGCATCAGGAATAGTGCGCAAGCATAGGTGGCAGGCTAGAAGCACGCATGCATGAACTGGTGTCATGTACGCGCATGCCCGAACCCAGGGCTATATGCACATGCATGGAGACACGGTACAGAGAAAGGGTGAGACACAACAGGACGGCATCAAGAAGGAGCCCAGCATGCAGAGATTCATGGCCCACACCCTCCCGGAATACACAAGAGATGGGGAGGTGTGCAAAAACGGCATGATGGTCTCCTGACCACCTGCCTAAGGGATGAAACTGCAAAAAGCAATAACAGCACTCCGGAGGCTGTTCCAGATGCAGGTAGGCCACCAAGAAAAGAATTTATGATTATATGAAAACTGCTGACCAAGCCCTAGGGAAAAACGATGTGCCAAGCAGTAAACATTGGGAGAGAAAAGTACAGGCACAGATAGGGAACAATCTTGTGGCTGCTAGCAGGAGCCACAGGATGCCCTGGACAATCCCCCAGAAAGCAGAAAATGTGGGTGGAGATAGCATCGTCCTGAGACCGCTAGCAGCGGTCACAGAATCACACCCAGCAGCTGCAAAAAATATCTTGAAAATATCTTGGGTCTGCTAGCAGGAGACCCAAGTGAGCTGCTAACCAGTAAACAAATAAATCTCATGGGCTACAGCAATCAGCAGTGTTCCTGGGTCCTGGTCAGTAGCTGTAGCATTCAATCCCTCTTAGAGCATTAGGGAATACTTTCAGGATGTAAAGACTCCTCCAATATACTATTCTTAACGAGACGAACAAACAAGACGTCTCTATCTCCATTAGCTGAATAAACCATTAATTTGTAGTAACTTCATACTTAGATCAGTGAGCTTACCTTAAATTCTGTAAATATTTTCAAAACTGCTGGGGAGCTATTGTGAGACATCTTCAACCTTCAGATGCACAATTTGAACTGATAAAGGAGAGGCAGCATCACAGAGAAGAGGGGACGGACTTTCTTCTTGAAAGTCACATGTGCATCAGCAACCTATCAGGTGGACACAATACCCAGGTGTAAGGAGTGTGGGGTGCCTCAGAGATTATCCTCCACAATGTCTTTTACCTCATGTCTTACCCTGAGTGCCACTGCGTTGTTCCATTGTTAAAGAAATGGCTCTCTGGCACTGTATTTCTCTTTATTCCTGTTTAATAGTATTTATCTGGTTAGTGAATTCTCCTCTATTTGGACCCTTGGTATTCATGATTGACTAAATATTTTAGCTTGGTGTTACCCCTCTGTCCATGTAGCACTCTTGCAGTAAGGGTAGTAGAAAATCAAGAATGAAGTAGAATGAGCGGAAAGAATGCAAAAATACAATTAAGAAATTGCTTCATGAATAGAAGGGTAAAATAAAACAACCTGTTAATGTTCTGGAATCTGTTTCATAAATATAGAGCAATGACTTTTTAAGGTCAGGTAAAATATGGCATTTGTGACTGCTTTTCATATCCTTGTTATGACAGCTGGGGGTGGGAGAGTGACAGTCTGAAGCCTCCCTCTATTGAGTGAGTAATAACATTCATTGCTTCAAGCTTAGTAGTTAAAGCACAGACCTGTGAACCTGGGGACCTTGTAGCCCTAGGTCTGAGTCCCAGAACCACCACTTGCATACTGTGTGACCCTGAACAAGCCACTTGACCTCCCTGTTCTTTATTCTATAACTTTCAGGTCCCAGCTGGATCTGAGCATCCACTTAGTGTGGATTTCCAAGTCCAAAATTCGACATTAATAGATTAATAAAGTATCGATTGGATGAATTCTTTGAAGAAAACAATATTTCAGTTTAGCACTATCAGCAGACCAGGGAGACAGAGTATATGGACTATGGTCTTACTACTGTCTCATTTCACCTACTCTGATTTATTTATTTGAATCTATCACAGGAATGTCTGGGGACCGTAGCTCTGAAAGGGCTGTGACCTAAAGAGACATGTCTTTTTATTGCTTAATTGCATTGCAGCCCAAGCGATACTTTGAATTTGATCACTACTGTGTGGAGCTGTAAAAAGCCTAAGCCCCACAAATGGTGTACAGCTTTAAGAATCCCAACCCCCCATGAGACACAAGGATATCCCTTGACAATCAGTGGCACAGCAACAGCCATTGAGCAGAGAAAAGCTACAAAGCAGCTCCTAGCCATACATTATTTAAATCCAGTTCTAAACTGTAACAGCAATTGTGTCTGAATAGACATTGTTTTACATCTTTGTCTTAGGTAAGCCATGTTTCTTTTAGTCTTTTTCTAAAGATTAAAAAGCCAAAAAGACAAAAGTGTGTATTTCTGTAACTGTGTGGTCTCCCTAAACTTTGATCTAGCCAAGTCAGATTCATTGATCTTAAATTATAGGAATTACATTGTTAATAAAAACAGTTTAAAGTCCCTGTAGGCAAAGGTAACTAGGAACAAACTTTATGCTACTAGTTGGAAATATAATTTATGGAATGTAGGTAGCACGTTTTATACAGTAGTTGCTCAGGGTGTTGGGCAATCAGTTGTGCATACTGGAAATTGCCACATTTGCAGAAAAAAAGCACCAAAATGTTCAAGTTACAATGTGTCATATGTAATAACATTTTCACAGTGACTTTTTTTGTACGTATGCATAATGGCCAAATCAGGTTTAGTGACTCTGTGTTCAAAATTTTTAAAAGCTTCAATTCTACTTTAAGCCTATAGTTTATAATGGGCTGCTATAAATTTAAAAGAGTAATACATTAAATTGCTGGGACCTACTATATATATTGCTGTGTTACATGGCAATATAATATATGTACAGTGTTTATGAAATGCAGCTCTGAGTGATACACTGGAGACCAGCAGAGGGATGAGGACTTGAATAAAATGTTCATGTTTCTTCATTGATAAACAATGTAAATGGTGGGGAACAGTGAATGGAAACATGGGCACAAGGGAAACTCATAGAACCTGTCAGTAGGGAAGAGTCAGGAAGGATGTCAGAAAGAATTTCTTTATAGAGAGGGAGGTGAATGAGTGGAACAGGCTGCTAGAGGGGTTGGTCTGCACCAAATCCACAGAGGGTTGCAGGTGCAGTTGGGACAGGCATAAGGGGCTTGTGAGGACAGCAAGGGAGGCCAATAGACCATTCCCATCATATAGTAGGTAGAGCTGGGCAGACAAGACAGCCCAGTTGTCCTTTTTTGCCATCATATTCTATGTTTCTATGAGTGACTGACTGGTGGCTCAGCATCAGTTACTGTTTATGTGCCAGGCAGTGCTGGCCAAAGGCAAAGAACAGTTGGAAAGCAGTCCCAGCAATAAATGATGTGGATCCAACTCCAGTTATAGTACTGCAGTTGTTCCTGATTCTACATTATATGATATATTCATATTAGTTACAACTAAATTTAGTTCTTCTGGGATCTGTACTAGGGCTGAGGGTACCTCTTCGGGTTCTAATTTGAACCCCAAACCATTCTAAAAGGTTTGTTTTTAATACAATTTCTAATCTAGTAATTTCCCTTCATATTCATCTTTTTTTGCTTGTTACCTTTTTGCACTTGAGCTATACAAACTGTTTTAAAGGGATGTTCTTTTTTGACCAACATTTTAGAAACTGTCGGGGGGGGGGGTCTTATTTTTAAGAGTTGCTGTATCAACACTGGTTCTAGAGGAGGGATTGGACAAATAGTGTATGTGACACCAGTATAGAGCAGCTAAGAATCAGATCAATATTAATATGCTTAACTCTGTAAAACCAAACTGTACCATTTAACTATGATACTCTGTGAAGCAGGTGTCAAACCTGATGAGGGGTTAATGTGGTGGTATAGCATAAAGGCACGTTCAAAAAAGTACTTCTTTCAGCCCAGATGTGCCCACATCAGCCTTTCACATCTGAGTAAAGCATAACCCAGCCCCACACACACACTTCACCCCCTCCTGAGAAGCTTTACAACTGTAGAATGCTCAACTCTGTTTCTCCAGAGAACATTCATTTGGGCACACTCATTTCACCTTTGAAGAGCTAACAAAGAATAGTTCTAATCTAGTCCCTATATGAAATGAAGTGCAAAACATCAAAAGTTAGATGCTGCGATATTTTTTTTTTATTGCACTGTTATTCAAATAACTGGAAGAATGTAGTTTACAATATTTCCTTCTGTTAAGGAAATTAATGCAGTTTTGTTACTTGTATTGATATAAAAATAGGTGATGTTTACTGAGATACTTTCTACAGGAAAATAAGTCCTTCCGAACTCATCTGACAAATTCTAAGAGGGATGTAGAGCACTGATAAGTATGTTATGGGTACACTCTAAGATGTAGGCATTTGCATTACATATTGATGCATGTTCTTGTCTACTACTGGATTTTCATCCATTAAGTCTTGACCCAATTTTGCAGAGTTTGATGAGGGCATCCACAAATGCATAAAAAGAGCACTGTTAGCAGACATTTAAGAAAACCCACTGGTAAGTATTTATTTCTACTACCACTAGGTGGCACTAGTGTTACAGTTCCATTATACAGATTAGTATAAAGGGAAAAAAAAGACTGCCTGAATGGAAGTATTTTAAGCAGTCAGTTAGGGGGACTGAACAGTCTTTATTCCTCAGCTCTTCACTTGAACTCTGAAATCAAACATAACAATCGAGGGTGATGGGATGTAATTTTAAACATTTTATACTGCTAAATGATCTTGGGAGGCCAAACTGTTAGGAGTTAGTACTTGGGCTGCAAGTGTTTCCTGGGATTTACAGGGATATAGCAAACAGAGGAACACAGTAATCTTTCTGTGGGTTTCATTGATTTGCAAGGCAAGTCGAGGCGTTTTAGCACTACACATCAGTCAAGGGCTTTTCCAATGAAATTCTCAAGCAGTCACTGGGAAAGACTACTCAAAACCCTAAGGAAGTTACCTAAAGAAAGGCAAGTGTTTGGTTAAGCTTTAGTCCTCTATTACTCACAAAACTGGCAATAAGGAAATGGTCTATAAAGTGAATTTGTCTGGAATTTACATTGCACACCCAGGTTATTAGTATCTGCTGTACTCTTCCTTGTGTTTAGTGGTGAACTGAAGAAATGGAATAATTGTCAAAGCTGCATTAACTGATTAAAAGCAAGCTGCAAGGAGGGATCTTTTTAGACCTGCAAGCTAAGCCACATGATGTTAAAGTAGAATGCTAAACTGAATGTGAGGGGTTGCTGTTGAAATCCTCTGTGCAGCTGTCCGAGAAGCAAGGAACCAAGAGAGATGATGTAAAACTGAAGGTTCAGTGTACAAAATGAAGCTAGGAACATCAAGCACAAATTACCTCGACTTGGGCTTCTGCATGGCGTAGGGTTTTTCTACATGGATTTACTGTGTAAATGAAAGTAATAGTAATCTGCCCATCAGCTTAGAGGTTGAAGTTTGCAAAAAGAAACATAGGTAAGATTACTTTGGATGCATTTTTTCCTTTCAATAGGGATCTTACAAAATGTGTCTTATTTGTTCAAACCTTCATTAAGCATTTCAGATAGCATGATTTTTTTTATGAATTATTTTCAATTACAAATAAAACCTTCACAGGTGTTATTGGGGATAAATGGCCATTCAGACATTTAAAGTCCCTACATAAAAGGCCTTACATGGAGCACACTGTAATTGCTCTGTTCATAATCTCAAGGAAATTAACTGTTCAGGAATTTAAATACTTTTTTTACTGTTACTGAAAGTTTCTTTCCCCTTGAAAGTAAACTTTTTGTAGAATAATAATTTATTGAGGGCATTTAGTACATTGTTGTTTTCTTTAGAAAGTGTCTTAAAATTACAGGAATTATTTTTTTATCTATCTGTGACACCTGCTGTACAGTTTATTGAGAAAGTTACAAAATGACAAGGATGGCAGAAAGTGAAGGGATTGAGGAAGTGAAGGAGGGAAACCCCACAGTTGTGCTCAGTTGGTGATTTTCTGGGGTTATCATTTCTTGATAATGGAGAGAAATTATTATGAGTAAGCAAGAAAGCTTTAATTACTACTCTGGTCATCATGGAGATACTCATTAATTGAGGAACCCAGATGAGTTTGCTGGGTCTTGGTTCAGAAGCTTGTCTGGCTACATTGATTTATATGGTAAAGTGGCTTAATCTATCTAGTACAGGAGTGGAGATTGACATGAGGCAGACTTTAATTGTCACTTTATACACTCTACCTCATTTTAATACAGGTAGTATAACCCAAATAAACAGAGGGAATATTGAAAACAATTAGAAGTTTATGTCATACATTTATGGTATCTTTCCTCTCACTTTCCCATTTTAGTTATTTGTCCAGTGATCACTAACTACATTTTGTTAATCTTGGAACATGTAAATAATGCATTCTACAAAGGATGTTTGTTGTTCATTTTAAATTTTCATATCAGGACTCAATGATAAGACACACTCATATTTATCCCTTCCTGCCTTGCTTTTTCATTCTTTCATATCATAAATTACTATTTATTTACTTCTATATTTCATGTACATGTCTATATATGAACTTTAGGCTGATGTCATGGTTACAGTAAACCTATACTAAAATTACTAAATAAAGAACAGAATTAGGACATGTATTAGTAGAACAAAAATGACCAGCATATATCAATAACTTTGATATATAGCATTCAGGAGACAAAGTCATAGCTGTTTTAATTGCCTTTTTAATTATTTTTTTTTTTAATTTTAAATATTTTTGCCTACAAATGTTTCCATACCAGCAACTTCATGTATCTAGTTTCTTTCCTGTGTGTTCATCCATTCCATACCCACTGCATGGCAAACTTTAAAAGAAATGCTGTTTCTATGTTACAGTAATGATTGTGTGATTCAGAAGAGTGGCAAAGAGGGCAGGTCTCTATAAACACAACAGAAGATGATTCTAACTTATTTGAGTGGGCTTTCTGTGATCGGATAATGCAAACCTGAGAGTTACTAATATTACTAGTATTACAGAAGAGTGATCAGGTGATACTGAGTTATAATATATTTGGAAAGGTAAAAGAACATAACAATAATGTTTGACGACGATACACCACAAGGTTTTGTTTCCATCTAGGGGTGCAATGACATCATAGCTCTCATGAGCGAAGCTGGAGGATGGAAGCATCAGCCTTTTTGTGTATGCTTGCCCATACATTATATTGCTTGGTAGACATTGGGTGTAACTGATTTACATTCTTTCTGGCTCTGTCTTGATCTATGGTTAAATAAACAGAAAATAAAGCAAACAACAGAATACAATTAAACACAGTTAATGCAATTTAAGTAATAGTTACTGTGCATGAGTTAGTAACATTTCTAGCAGTTCATGATTTAAAAAACAGCTCACTTGGGGTGTTTTCTGACTTGCTGCTATCTGCAGTGGAGGTAAGCATGAGGAATCCTGATAAACACAATTCTACATGCTGTTGTACCATAGTAATGACATAGCTACCACATACAACAGTATTTTGTCATCACTATAGTGGCATAATAATATTCTGGCATTACTACTGTGGAATCACAACACCTAGAAGAGTATCAATTTCCATACACAACAACAATTAACCATATACTATAAAATAATTTTACTGGTTTTATCATAAAAGGAATAGTTTTATTTACTGAAATGAAAGGGACCAATGAATTGCTCTCAGGTATCAAAGCAAACCATTGCTTTGTAAGTCAAGCACAATAAGGAAATTGTCATACAGTAGACTGTGCCTTAAGGCTGTACTAGAAGTCCAACTGAACAAAGAGTGCAACTCTTTAAGCGGTTCACTGGGCAAGCATGACATCTTTACAGATAGTATTTATACAATACGTACAGTAGTTTTAATCACTTGTAGCAACACTTGTCCATGCCTGAAGAATGCACTGACTCTTATCCCGCAGTATCACATTTGCCTGACAAATTTGTTTTAGTGCCAGACTGCAGCTATCAGTTTGCAACCAAAACTCATTAGTGAAAAAGTGAGAAATTCATTTACAGTGGATTCACAAAAAATGTTCATTGATTTTTACATAACAAATTTACTCACATTCTCTGTGGTGCTGCAGTGTTTGTTTGTAAGATGATTTTTTAATTTTGTATTTTTGAGTAGAAGATTTTGATGCTACAGTGCAAGGTAGCTTTTAAACATTATAACTTCACTGATTAATCACTGATAAAAGATTGTTTTAGAGAAAAATGTGCTGACACTGAGTCAGTTGATCGTAATAGAAGAGAATGAGAAATTACGAAGGTGGGAGTTGACTTGCACTTAAACTATGCTGAATGTCTACAGTAAAAGCAATCTAGAAATATAATTTATTGTCAGTTACGTCTTACTGCATTTGTACAATATATTGTTTGTGGATAGATGATAGATGGGATAGTTAAACTGGATTAAGAAAGTTAAACCTTCAAAATAAGGCACAATCAACATCTTGTCAAAAGACTATGCAACTACTGCAGAAATCCACCAAACTCCTTAAGCATATATGACTGATATGTGCTGTTATGATGTATTTATTTTTGAAACAATACTGTATGCCAAAATACATTTTGATAATTTTATCATTAGAATGTATAGTATGGTATAGAATGGTATGGTATAGTAAATATAATACATTACAGGGACTTTGCAATAAATAAATAAAAAAAGAATTTCCACCTTGGTTATTAGACACATTACAAAATAGTACTATAAAGAACTATGATTGGGGAAAGACATGGAGTTACTTATTTAGTGGCACTGTCAAAGCTGTTGCATGCACACGTTATACTTTGAATGAAGGAGCAGTAGTATGTTTTGGATCTAAGAATGTTTATATTGTGGGAAATCACAAATATGAACTCATGCAAATGAAAACATCTAGCATATTTGTTCAAACAGTTGCTAATCCTATGATACACTGTTGTAGACTAATGATTTCTGGTGCTTCAAGTGACAGTACAGAAGTTCTTTATTAGAATGTGGTTCTTTTTGTGCTGTAAATATGTATATCCCAAATGGGTAAACAGTTTTGTACACCTGTGCCTACTGCTGCATATTCTTGAAGCATCACATCTAAGTGTACATATTGTATGAGCATCTGTGAATCTCTCTGTGAATGGGCCAGGTGGGAATGTGACCATTGCACAGACACCAGTTACACAAAAGTTTGAAAATAAATGATGACTTCTGAGGTGTGCATGATTGCTATGCACCCCTCTCCAATGATGTCTATCTATAGTTGTGCCCACAAGAAAATACATCAAATGACACAGTTTCATTTACATTGTGTCAAGATGATTCATACTAATTTGCATGTAATAATGATATCATTTTTATATATTTTTAAAGCAATTATTTGCTGTGTCCTTTGTTCCTACAGTGGCAGTTACAGATACCATATTGGTTATAAGACAGTCCCACATGTTTATTTATTTATATGCTTCTTTATTTATAATATGTTTTAATATTTGGCCTGAAAAAGCACACTGAGCAGAAGCTCATTTCCAGGTCTTATCTGGGAGTGCAAAGCAGTTAAGCGACTTTCTTAGCATCAAGCAGTATGCATGTGGCAGTTATGCATTTTCAACCCTGGTCTGCTACATCTCCAGGTTAACAGCTTTCATGCTCTAACCTCTAGGCTATAATGCCTCCCACATACTGGTATATCAGGTAGAAGAAAGGACCATGTCTGGCATGGGATACAGGTACTATTCATTTCAAAACATGAATTCACAGCAGGAAAAGAGAGCACACCCATCTGGTACCAAAGAAGCATCTTACTGTAGGCATATGGTGAACTGCAATTTCAATTAGGGCAGTTTGTTAAAAAATTCAATGAGAGAAAAGGTGGCAGGAGCCATTTCAAAGTACACTGAGAAAAATGTCTACTGGACTGACACTGCATCCTAGAATTCAGCACTTCTTGAAGATGCACCAAGTCTGAACAAAAAATGTCAGGTCTGTGGACACTGTTATTATTGTCTTTGGGATTGATTTCTGCCACCTTTTTTCTCACTGCTTTTAAAATAATAGCACTATTTATAATACAGTATATTGCAAATCAGCCTCTGTGTATAGGTTCTTTTTTTCTCCCAGATGGGGAAGCATGAAGTCCAAGAACAAAATGTTTAGTCAGTGGATACAGTCCTCAATGGCCTTGGAGATCTATTCTGCCATGTGCTGCACTTTTTCTCATTGCTTTTGTACAAACTGCATTAATAGTAAAAAGTACAGTACAGTAGGTTGCAATTCATCCTATACATATGGTGCATTACTCGGTCTCAGATGGGTAGATGTGTGCATGTTTGTTTTTCCTGCTGTGACCAAAATATAGGTGCAGTAGTTTTGGAAGAAAAACAAAATGATGTTCTGCGGAAACACTACAGTATCAGGAAACATCCTGGTAGTATTTTTTTTTTGTTTGTTTCTTCTTTAAACATATTTTACTCTCCTCCAGGGGCCACAGGCCAATTCTACTTCTTCCATGCATGCTGCCCCCTTGACCTGAAACCCTGCTGCATCAGCTCCCATTCTCCACACCCACCCATGACACACCCCTGTGCTGGTCTCCCAGCTTACCCCCCTGGGGCTGGGTATGCCTTTCCATTGTGACATTTCTTCCAGGCATACATCTGGTCCACCTGGGACAAAGGTGAAGATGTGGGCTTAGCATGCAAGTGGTGCATTTAGGATCCAGCGTAAGCATGGGCCACCAGAGGAGCATCATCTGCCAGCCTGACCTGTGTGCCTGTGTTTCCTCATTTCTCCCCAGCTCTCCAACAGGAGCATGTATTGGGACTGGTTGCCAGCATAGCCTGGAACGCCAGTCCATGACTGTGCTCCAATGGTCCCTCCCAGCTTCCATGTATCTCCTGCACCACTACATGTAGTTACTCAAGTGGCAGTAATGCAGTGGGGTGCATAACCCTCCCTCCCCAGAGGAGGAGACCATTCTGTAGGATGCTTGATCCTCCTCCCCCTCGGCTGGCCCTCCAAAGACCCAGGCTCGATCCTGAACCCAAGTTGTCAGCTTCTCAAGTGGTAGTGATACCACTGTGCTGGTGGTCCAGCCTGGTGGATATCTATCTATCTATCTATCTATCTATCTATCTATCTGTCTGTCTGTCTGTCTGTCTGTCTATCTATCTATCTATCTATCTATCTATCTATCTATCTATCTATCTATCTGTCTATCTCTTTATCTATCCATCCACACTATCTTCCTCTGTCTATCAGTCTATTTACTTACACGTGTACAATATGGTTTCAGACAAAAGCACAATACAAAGACTGCCATAGTGAGATTCATGGACCATGCCCACTGGGCCATTGATTTGAGGGTCCTGGTAGCATCTATGTTTTTGGATCTCACCAAGGCATTCGATATAGTAGCTCATACTCTCCTTCTTATTTCATTTTATCAAGTACATTTTTCTTATGCAGTTGTAAATTGGTTCAGTACTTAGTTTTCCAAAAGGGTTCATAGAACTGTTGTTAAAAATACCCATTAGAGCATAGGAACGGTGTTTGTGGTTGGTGTACTCCAGGGAACCATATTGGCTCCCTTGCTTTTCTCCATTTTATAATCAACTGCCTCATGCCTGTACAGCTACAGAAATGATCCTCTGTCAAGACAAGCAATTATTTACAAACAGGGAGGAAACAAAAATGACCTAAATTGTGATGTTCGGTAGGAGTGATGATTCTTAAACATAAATTAACATTGAAATGTGAAAAAAACAAAAAAAAACAAAGGTGATGATTTTCTCTGGCCCATGGAAAAGAGTAAGCATTAATTTCATCATTAGAGCTAGGAATGGCACCTTGGTGGAGATAGTTAGTGAATTTAAATATTTAGGACTAAGCCAGAACAGCACCTTTACCTATGAGTCACACATTAACAATTCAATGAACACAATCCATCAATTGATGGGAATGTTGAATGAAATCAAAAAATCTTTACTTTTAGTTTACTAACAGTTTCCTATTTTCTATAATTGATTATGGTCATATATGGATCTTGGTCCCCTACTCCAAGCTGCTCTTACGTCACTGGAGGCCTGACTAAAAACAAACAGACAAACAGAATGGTCTTGAATGCAGGCGAATCTAAAGCCATGCTGTTCAGGTCCAGATCCCTGGGACAAGACAGGACCAACTCTGTACAGCTTAAATGACATATAGAAACCAGCATTGAAGTAGATGCCTCCTTAAAATACTTTGGGCTCACGCTTAATCAAGGCCTCACCTACAAGAACCATGTGGAACAAGTGACCAAGACCATCCACTGTAAACTAGGCAACCTGTATTGGATAAAGGACCAGCTTATCCCAGAAGTTAGGCTCTCCATTGCCTCCAGCATCCTGCTCCCCACACTGACCTACACTGCCCCTGTAATGCAGGGTATGGCCAAGCAGGAAGCCAACTGGCTGCAGATCCTATACAACAAGGTAGCGCGGTTCGCTACCCAGGATCACTCCAGAAGCCACCACTGTGATACAGTAGCCAAATTACAGTGGCCTTCCTTTGCAGCATGCCTCCAATACCCCCTTCTATGCCTAGTGTTCAAGTTATTCAACCCATCTGGTCCACCCCACCTAGCAGCCACTATTTCCACCAAGCACAACACTCGAACCCTGAGGACCTCAGGGCAGACTCTGCTGAAAACCCCCAGAGTCAGGACCAACGTGGGCTGCAAGTCATTCTCCTTCATGGCCCCCTACCTGTGGAACAAACTTCCACCCTTGGTACAAGAAGACCCCTGTCTCATGAACTTCCGTACCAGGCTCAAGGCCCACATGCTTGATTCCAGCACTTGGCACTGTCAGGACACCTGACAGTCCCCCCCCTTACTTATGCCAACCCCTAAACTGTTCAACCTTGCTACAGCACTGTCTCCAATCTCACTAACTACCCTATGTACTAGGGTCTTGCCATACCATTTACAGATGGTATACCATTATGCTCTGTATCAATGACAAAGACTGTAACCTACGACTAATCTGTATGTACTTGGTAACCTTTTCACGGCCTGTAATTCTACATGCAATGTCTCTCCGGGTCACCCCCGAAAAAGGGACCTTCAGGTCTCAGTGGGCCTACCCGGTCATCAAAATGTAATAAATAAATAAATGGCCTGATCTTCTCTTCTGCTGCTTGGGAGGTACTGCTGGCTAGGGTTAGAACAATTTAATGGACCCAATTCTGAAAGTGGCCCTTAGAACAATGCAAGCTGTGGCAAACAGCAGCTTGTGTCACTCTTCAATGTGCCAGAGACCCTGCACCTGATTCTCTAATGGGAGATGTCCCAGCACCAAACTCCCCCAGCTAGCAGTAACTGCTGCCATGCATCAAAGTCAAGGCACATTGGAAGGGAATGCTACAAGCTGCTGGATGGCCCTGTAGCACTGCAACCAGTGCCAGGGACCCACCAACTGTGTGTCCTGGAGGTCAGCGGAGAGTGTACATGACTGGGGGCTGGTTGGGTGGTAGGGATTGCCAAGGAGAAGGTCAGGAACAGTGCAGTGCCTCTAGTTGCTACATAGACAGTCTGGGAGGGGCACATGGCACTGTGAGAGGTGCCAAGGGGGCTGTGGAGTGGGAGCACAATAGTGCCTACATGTGGCAGGGCTAGAAGCCAGTCTTGAGATGGCAGGTGAGTTGCTGTGGGATGCACTGAATAAAAATTACACTGTGGCAACAGTGTAAACCAAATTTTCCTATTGGTGCTGTCCTGTATATTGGACCAGACAGTATCACTTCATGCAGCAGAGGTACTGTTCCCATCCCCATCACTACTGCAGATACAGTCCTGACTGCATGTATAGTATTCCTGTGTTTCCCTTGGCAGTCACTGACCCTCAGTCACTCCTCCCAAGGGCTCTCTGTGAGAAGGTGGTGGTGCAGGGGCCATTAGACCAGCTGTGGCTGGTCTAACTAATGCAGACCCTGTGCCCTTAAGGGGGGCTTACGGACTCCCATTTAAGGGGATGCCGCAGCACTGCCCTGGTGAAAACCCTCTCCTACCATGGTGCACTGATATGAATGTTACAAGGGCAGCACAAGCCTGGCTGCTACAGGCAGTGCCCCAACTGGTGCAGGTGGCAATGAAGAATCAAGGAATGATGTAAGGTGTGGCACAGTGAGCACCTTGTGCCCATTTTCTTTGATGCAAGCACCTTGCATCATTCCCAGTGATTTGAGAATTGGGCCCAATAAGTCATTTTGTGAATGATCTTCCTGTTAGAACTCACCACTGTACCTTGTATGAGGATATGGGTTGCTTATCTTTTGAAAATTATTGAAAGCCCAGACTTGCAATGTTTTTTCATAAGACTATTGGGCAAGCATCCATTATGCATTTCTGAACATTTCTCCTCTTTTAACAGTGTCTGGGGCTCACAATTAATGCAGCCCAGATAATTTCTAGTCCCCTTTAAACTCACCCTGTTGGGCCAAAGATCCTTATTCTTTTATGATACCTATCTGTACAACAGTCTTTCTTTTTCTGTACTTCTGTTATTATTAAGACTAAATAGTTCAACCTTTTTCAATCGTTGTCAATTTGCAAGCATAAAAACTGGTGTATTTATATTTTTTGTACATTGTTTTGTAATTCTGTTATGTCTACCCTGTGTTTATACTTTGGTCACATGTGAAAACAGGCAGTCTTGTTCATTGTGTTAGCCAGAATTGCAAATAAAATTAAATTAAATGTATATATCCTGAAAGCCTCCAAGAGCCTCCAGCTGCCTTCTAAGTGCTGTATCTTAGCTAGCAGGGTTTCACTTCTATTGAATATGTAGTTTACTATTTTATTACTGTCTTCTAATGTGTTAGCAGACATTGTTCTACTTTTGCAATAATTGCTTTGTTTCTGCAATAAAACTAGTCAGCTTTCACCTTTACTTTTGAAACTGCTAATAAAAATAATTCTGTAGAATTCTGGCATTTTTTTAACACAAAACCCTGACTACTAAGGATCCCTAAGAATTTCAGTGAGACACTGTAGGCTTAGTTTTTTCAAAGATAACATACGAACATATGAGCATACGAAATTGCCAGCAGATAAAGGCCTTATTGTCTATCAAGTCTGTTAGATTGTGCAGCTAGCAGCCCTTATAGTGCAGCTGCCCTTCCCTCCCCCTTCCCGTGACCCTTCCCCTTACACTGCCCCATCCTTTTTTAAAGCAGCCCACTGTTCAACAGGATACCACTTTCTCTGGCAATGCATTCCTCCCAGACACCACACTCTCTGTAAAAAAGTGTTTCCTCATTTCCCTCCTGAACCTTCCACCATCCAGTCTCAGATCATGCCCTCAAGTGTCCCTCCCCTCCCTTAATTTGAGAAGCCCCTCTGTACCTATCTTTTCATTTTCATCTTTCAGTTTTTTTTATTCTTGTTAGCAAGATGAGCTAAAAAACATTTTCACAAGTGACAAATTATAATTAACAATCAATAAACAGGGACATACATCAATTAATACAATAAATAGTCACAATTCACAAACCAATAAACAGCATAAAAATACAAAAACAGACAGTTCAACAAAATACAAATATTTAAATATCCATTTACATTTTCTTAAAACACAAACATTCACTAATCAAATTAACTCACTTTAAGATTTTTACCTTAAAGGAATTCACTGTTCCACAATTTACAACCTCTCTTGGTATCTTATTAAAAATGGCTTTAGCCCTATAAGACACACATCTCTGGCCTATCGTTTTTTATAAAAAGGGACCTTTAAGAGACCCGAGGCTAAGGACCTTGGGATTTTTTTACCATTTAACTTAACAAATAAAGATTGAATAGAAAAAGGGAGTAAGCCTTTCAAGCTTTTAAATACAAAGGTAGATAATTTAATGCTAATTCTATCCTGAAATGAGGGACATTTTGCTTTTTTTAACAATTCACAATGGTGTGTTCTTTGAGTAATGCCAGTCATAAACCTCAGAATTGAGTGATATGTTGATTGCAATTTTTTTAACACCCTATTGCTGGTTCCTGAATAAACTACCAATCCGTAATCCAATGTGCTTATTAAAAAGCTATGTGCCAATAATCTATGCAAGGATTATCTTATTTATTCCTTTCATATACTTGAAGGTTTCAATCATGCCCCCCCATCCCTTCTCTCCTCCAGGAAGTACATGTTCAACTTCCTTAGTCTGCTCTTGTAGGGTATGCCCCTAGTCCATGGACTATCTTTGTTGCCCTGCACTGCACCCCCTCCAATAACCTAATGTCCTTCTTCAGGTATGGTTGCCAGTATTGTAAGTAGTACTCCAGGTATGGCCTAACTAGTGATCTATATAGCGGTAGGATCACTTCCCCACCCCCCGGGAGGATATGTCCCTGGCAATACAACCAAGCATCCTGTTGGACTTTGCAGCTGTCTTTCTACACTGTGCTGAGTTATTCATTGCACCCATTATGATCACCCCAAGATAATTTTCCTCCTCTGTCTTGGCTAGTTGAATCCCTCCTGGCTGGTAGCTCCTCTTTTGGGTTTTTGCACCAAAATGTAGCACTTTGCACTTCTTGGCATTGAACCCCAGATGCCTAGTGTCTGACCAGGCCTCCAATTTTGCTAGATCATCTTGCAACCCCTGCCACCCTCCTACATTATCCACCAGTGCTCCCATCTTGGTGTCATCTGCAAATAGACTGATCTTGCTCTTGATGCCTACTGAGATGTCTGCTATGAAGATCTCAAACAACACTGGTCGCAGTACAGAGCCCTGTGGTACCCTGCTTGTCACTGCCCTTAGAGATGAGAGCTCCCCTCCCACCACCACCCTCTTCTGTCTCCCCTGCAGCAAGTTCACTACCCATCCCAGCATCTTTGCCCCTGCCTCTGTGCCTTTCAGCTTACTTCCTAGCCTCCCATGTAGCACCAAATCAAATGCCATACTGAAGTCCAGGTACAGGACATCCACTGCATGGCCCCTGTCTAATTGCCTGGTTACCCAGTCATAGTACTTCACCAGGTTGGCCTGACAGGATCTGCCTGAGCAAACCCATGCCATCTACCATCTTGTAGCCCTTTAGACCAGTTTCTCCTTCAGGATTGTCTCCATCAGCTTTCCTACGATGGATGTGAGGATTACCGGTCTGTAGTTCCCTGGCTCATCCTTGGGGCCACTCTTGTGGAGGGGTACCACGTGTGCCATCCTCCAGTCCTGAGGTACACTCCCAGAGTCCAAGGAGGCATTGAACAGGTCTGCTAAGGATTCTGCCAGGATGTCTCCCAACTCCTTCAGCACCCTGGGGTGTATGCCATGTGGTCCTGATGCCTTGTCCACCCTTAGTGCCCTCAAGCCCTCCAGTACTCTCCCCACTGGGATTTCCTTGTCTGTCACCTCATCCCCCTTGCCTACTCTTCCACCCCCTATTGGGTACAGCCCCCCTTTTCTGTTTAGTAAATACTGAGCAGAAGTATTCTTTTAAAGCTTCTGCTTGTTCTGCTGCTGTTTCCACCTGCCCCATCCCTCTTAATCCTTATGATTTGGTCCTTACAACTCCTCTTCTCCCTGATGTACCTGAAGAAGTCCTTCTCCCCCACCTTAATGCCCTCTGCCAGCCTGAGTTCCCTGGATGCCTTGGCTGTCCTGACTGCCCTTGTCACCTCCTTCAACTCCTTCAGATATTCCTCCCTATCCTCCCCTTCCCTCTCCGTGTTTTTTTGTACTTCCAAAAGGCAGCTCTTTTCTTTGTTACCTTTTCCATGACTCCCCCTGCTCACCCAGCTAGATTTCTTGGCCCTAGTCCTCTTACTTTGGAGCCTTGTACATGTTATGTTTTCCTCCTCTCCTTTAAGGAAAAAAGTAACATTTATTTTTTAAATGTTGTTGTCAATCTATGTGATTTTTCAGTTATTAAAAAAGTATTTTAGCAGGTCAGTGGAGGGAGGTGCTCAGCTCTATGGAACAGGCTTTGGGACTATGATTGGCCTTTGATGCCTCCCTTTTAGTATTGGGGAATACACATACAGAAGGTTACCCTGTCTGAACAGCTATTAGCAGGCATGGTTCATGACAGCCATCACGGAAGCCAAAAGATTGCTTTTTCGCCACTGGTGCACAATAGAAGTGCCATCTCATGACCAATGGATAGAGGGCATGCTTAAGGGAGCGGGATATGCATGCGTGTCTTACATAGCACTTGGGCAGTGCAAGAAATTTGTATGGACCTGGTTCCCCTTTTTGGGTATATTAGGGATTACTATCCCTACAGGTCACCTATGGCTTCCCCCTCGTACAATCTAGGGACAACCTGGTAATGAAGAATGAGTAGTGTGGGACTCCTTGAATTCATACAATGATAACATAGTACCAAAGGAGTCCTCCCAATGAGTCTGGTCTGTGTCTCCCCCAGCCTCCCAGTCCAATCCCCCCACAGTGGCAGGTAGTTTTTGTGCCACAAGATATTTTTTTTAGGATGCACGAGGGGTTTTCTGTGAGAGGCACATGGAGTATAGTGGTAGATCCCTTTCTAGGCAGACACTTAAGACCATGTAAGGTTTACACTGTGTTATAGCCTTTTCTGTTTTTATAGTTAGGATCAGTGCTGAGTTTGTCTATTTACTTTTTTTAGGATGGTACTCTTAGATTAGCATTTCACAGTGCTTCAGCTCTGTTTGGTAACATGCACGGCATGAGCTTTGTCAATACTTGTTATTCTTGTTCTGTATTGTTAAAGTTAAATAAACTATAAATAAAAACAAGCATTTGTCAATGCTGAATGTTGGTTGCTTGTTTAACATTGGCACTTCCCTGAGCTCCCTTTATAGCCTGCTGTGTACCTCATCTGGTCTCATAACCTTATGTACTTTCAAGGCAGCAACTTCTTTCAGTAACACCTACTCAAATCCCATCCTCCAATCCAGCCAGCACTCGCAATTTTTTTTCCACCGAAAAAAAAACCTTTAATGGGGACCTACACAACCTGCCCATCTCCACAGCTGGCTCCCATCTTATAAAGTAATTTAAGTGAGAGGCAGCAGCACCAAGAATTCAGAGTAATCCATCAAATTTAAACGAGAGGCAGCAGAGCCAAGAATACAAAGTAATCACCCCCCAGCAACAACAAGCAGTGAACTGACCACTCCATCCATCCATTCCCCCCGCACCCCAACACCCGGCACCCAGTGCCAAATTCTTCTTATTAGGAGAAGGCAATTTCTGCTGGCACCAGCTGGTCCAGTACAGTACAACCCTCCCTCCTCCACTGCCAACTTCTAATGAATGAAACCACACTGCTTGTTCCTATAGTACAGCCAGCAGATTACATTGCAAAAAAGTAAATTAATGCATCACTTAGGGTTTTTGTTAAATCATCGAAAACTGGGAAATTCGATGTTAGGGTTCCCACCCCTACCACTCCACCACCTCACCCTCCACACACCAACAGGCGTCGGGGTGTGCCATGGGGTTGTCAGGTCCAACTCTCACCCCATTCCATGTGTAAACAAGCTAACATGGTACAGTATAGGAGAATGGGGTCAGCTTATGACAATTTAATAAAAACCCTAACTGATGCATTAATGTAGTTTGTTTACAGTGAATGTCCCTTCTTTTTGAGATAGTATAAGGAATCTGCACTCCAATCCCACAAAGTTATGTGCATGAGTAGAATAAATGAAACAGATGCACATAACTTGGGCATTTTCAGGAATCTTTTCACCAAATTTTCAACATGGCCTCTTGGAGACCCCACATAATGAACACTGGCACTGTCATTTTGTTACTCTGTCCTGAAAGTTGATTTCATAAAGTGGCCACGCCATTCTGAGCAACAGTTGCAAAGACATGTTTCTGTCAGGATGTGAAAAATGACAGCCATATACTGTTCAAGAGGAGATGTGAAAAATGGCAATGTTGAAAATCTGGAGTAAAAATATGAAAAATTGTTGAAGTTATGCATGTGGGTAAAATCTGCACAATACATGCTCATAACGCAGTCATTTTTTGGAATAATTTCACAAATTTTCAACACGGGCTTTTTGAGACCTCCCCTCATGAACACTGGCACTGTGATTTTGTTAATATATCCCAAAAAATGATTTCGCACAGTGACCATGCCATTTCATGCCACAGGTGCAAAAACACATTTTGGACAGGATGTGAAAAATGACTGCTGTATTGTTCATGAGGAGGTGTAAAAAAATGGAAATGTTGAAAATCTGGAGTGAAAATATTAAAAATTGGTGAAGTTATTTATGAGCATAGAAACTGCGCAACACACCCACGTAACGTAGTCATTTTTGGGACTTTTTGCACCCTTTTCAACATGAGATTCTTGGGACCTCACTTCATGAGCACTGGCACTGTCATTTGTTAATGCTCGATCCTGAAAGGTGATTCCTCCAGTGACAGCAAAATCACCTTTGCACCGGACCGAGATGACAGTGCCAGTGTTCGTGAGGTGGGGTCTCAAGAATCAAGAACCCCATGTTGATAATTTGGGGTCAAAATTCCTAAAAATGGCTGAGATATCAACATAGGTTTAAAACCCCATTGACAGCCATTATATGTCTTACCTTGATTCCTTCAGTTCGCGGTTCACCTTTGAAGAATGCAGACGTGTCCCAGTCCAGAGAAGATTGCAGCCGCTGACCTTCGGAGGTAAGTATAGGGTAAGGGGGGATAAGGGGAGGTGGGTGCACTAAGGGAAGGAAGGGATGGGGAGGGGGATGTGGGGAGATGATGAAGGACTGTTTTCTTTTTCTTGGTTTAAAAAGATGTGGGGTTGGGCACCCCACTGTCAGCAAATATAAGAGGGGGGGAACAGCAACACTGCTGGGAGGGGGGACATACTAGGAACACAGGGAGTGGGCTCCTCAGTGTTCTACAACAATATTATGGGGATTCTATACACAACTGGGGACACTGGGAGTGGGCCACTTAGTGTCCCACACTGTTGGGGTGAGGGGGGTTACTGCCAACATGGGGATTGGGCACCTTGCTGTTGGCAAACCTAATATCAAGAGTGCACACAGCTGGGTGTGAGGGGGGGACCATACTGGTCTGAAGGACAAATGGGGATACTGGGAGGGGGCTACCCAGTGTCCCACACTAAGGGGGTTGGGGGGGCCTGTTTTTGTTGGTCTGGGGAGGAGATTTATTTTTTGGAGAGCCACTGTTACACAGGACTTCCCCTTTCACTCTACAAGCCAATCAGCAGTTTACTGATGTGGGTTTCATGCAAATCAAAGGACCAAAGCCCTCTCTGATTGAAGCAGTTTCGGCCCTTTGAAGTGCATGACCATTCAGCCCACCTATCAGAGAGCTGCGTCAGGACCAGACGGAGTGGTCATTGGTGACAACTACTGAGCCCATTTCAAGCCCCTGGTTTTGTGTACTGCAATGGGCTCAGCAGCAGCACACACCCAAAATACCGTATTGCAACAATACATTGGTTTGTGCATGCGCACAACCAACGTCAAAAAGTATATTTTCCTTTTCTGAGGAAAAATTTTGTTACAGGTTAGAAGAAAACATCATTTGCTTAATCATAGCAAATAGAAACATAGAAACATAGAATTTGTCTGCAGATAAGGACCACACAGCAAACCTAGTCTGCCCATTTCCCTACTCACTGCTGCAGCCCCAGATCCTATTTGATCTGCAGCTGTCCTGCTCTGCACATCTCCAGGGTATCCTCATGACTATTCCATGAACTCTTGAACCCCAGTATTGCATCCGCACCCACCACTTCTGCTGGAAAGCTGTTCCACTGCTCCACCACCCTTTCAGTGAAAAAGTAGCTTCTACCATTACCCCTGAGCCTTCCACCCTTCAGCCTCATATCATACCCCTTAGTTTTTGTGCAGAGTTTTCTCTGAAATATGCTTTCCACCTGTACCCTGTTTAATCCCCTAAGGTACTTGAAAGTCTCTATCATATTTCCCCTCTCTCTTCTTTCCTCCAGTGAATAGATATTAAGGTCCTTAAGTCTTTCCTCATGGGGTTCTGGTGCAGTCCATGTACCATCTTCATTGCCCTTCTCTGGACTGCTTCTATTTTGTCAATGTCCTTCCAGAGAGGTGGTCTCCAGAACTAGGCACAGTACTCCAGCTGAGGTCTCACCAGTGATCTGTACAGTAGCATCACCACCTCCTTCCTTCTGCTTGTCATGCCCCTCCCTAGGCACCCCAATATTCTGTTTGCTCTCTCCACTGCCTTTTCACACTGTTTGGTCACCTTCAGGTTGTCAGATATGATAACTCCCAGGTCTCTCTCCTGACTTGTGGTGGCCAGAATTTCCTCACACATCCTGTACTCCTCCTTTGGATTCCTGTGACCCAGGTGCAAGAGATATTATTTCAAACTCTTTTGTGAGATTGTAAAGCAATAGAACACTTTGCCAGTGAAGATCTGGCAAACTGGTAAACTTTGCCTATTGTGAACATTTGGCAAAGTGTTCATAAATTGGGTGCTTTACCCAAAAATTGTTGCAAAGTGATGAAAAGCTCCTTGCAGCTGAAATATTCCTTGTACTCACAGGGCCCATTATCAAACTTAATGGACTATGTTGGAGAATATCTTAAAAAGGAACAAATGAAGTTACTATTCCACCCACCCTTGTAGCACCCCATCAACCACACCCAGAGGCCTCAATGGTTTTCAAAAAATGCCCCTTTCACCAATCTACTTAGCACTCCCACTCCCAGCTCCCACCCCCACAGTCCTAGTAAGTTTTTTTAAATACAGCCTTGGGGTTGACTTGTCTTAGTTTTAACTTTAATTTGCCAGGGAGGAACTGTAGCTGGAAGATATTTGCAGTTATTTGTGACTAGACCTGGTACTTAACCTCTGTGAAATAGGTGTTTCTTAAGGGGAGGAGCTGAAAAGGGCCTAGTTGAACTGTGGACCTAAAACAGGAGTTGTTTGTGGTCTCTGTCTGCTGAGACAGAGAGAGAGAGAGAGAAAGCAGCCAGAGATTCCTTAAATCAAGGAGGTTATTTTCTAGACTACACTGAACTGAATTATTACTTTTTTGGACCTGTGTAAGTAACTAGTATTGATTGTTTTTGGAGTTGACTTGTCTTAGTTTTAACTTTAATTTGCCATAGAGGAACTGTAGCTGGGAGATATTTGCAGTCATTTGTGACTAGACCTGGTACTTAACCTCTGTGAAATAGGTGTCTGAAAGGAAGGAAGGCACTCCCTGGGTTGGAGGGTCAGAGTTGTAGTTGATTGTTTCTGGATGACATAGGTTTATTCCCTCCCACCCTTCCATACACCCCACCCGCCCCAAGTGCATAACTTCCTTTATAACAGGGGTTCTGACATCACTTCCCCAAAACTGCTAACAACATACACCTGTTCATATCCTTAAAGGGACAGCACACTTAATAGGGGGTAGAGACACTCACAAGCTTGCACACACTAAAACAAGAACAAAAAAAAACAACAAAAGAAAAGCATCTGTAACAGGAAGGAACACAGACATATGGGGAGTGGTGCAATGTACTGGCTGTGGAGCAGCAGTCTTCCAGGAGACATTCTGGAAAGTGCATTGCTGCCTTATTTGCAGTCAACTCTCTGGTCTGAGGGAGGAGGTTGCTCATCTCCATACTGACCTGGCAATGATTCAGAAAACCTGCTCCCCCACCCAGGAACCACCCAGGCCACCGCCACTACCTCAGAGGTTGCCAAGAAAGAGGAGTGACTGGACCACGGTGGGCTCAGGGAAGGTGAGGCTGGTGGAACAGAGGTGCATTCCTCCAGTTGTGCCTCTCCACAATTAATTTGCCACTCTGGTGGAGCATGGTTCCTCTATGGAGGCACCCGCAGTGGAGATCAAGGAGAATGCTGGGAACCTCCACAATGGAGACCCACCGAAGGGTGGCACAGGACACCAAAGGGAAGGAAACAACTCCTGGTGGAGGACTTGATTGTTAAGGGGTAGAACTGGGGGAGGAAAGGGAAAGGGAGGTAAGGTGCCTTCCCAGCATCAGGGCTTGGAGGGACAGCAAATTAATCCTCAGAATTGTGGGAGCAGCTGCAAGGGGGAGTGAGCTGGATGTCATTATCCACCTAGGAACAAATGACCTGGCTGAGAATGGGATCAGAGCAGTGCAATAGGAGTTTGTGTAGTTGGGGAAGGGCCTTAGATAAGTAGCACACACAGTAACTTTCTCGGAAGTGCTACCTGTCTATGGCATGGATGAGGCTAGGGTACTCTGCACCATGGGATTCAATGACTGGTTGAAAAAAAAACTGGTGCAGAGCTCAGGGATTTGGCTTCATTGGGAGCTGGGGATCCACCTAGAGGAATGCAGGCCTATACAAGCATGATGGTGTGCATCTATCCTGGAGAGGAACCAGGATCCTAGGTGATAGGTTTAACTGCTTCATTGGCAAGCATTTAAAATAGCCAAGGGGGGAGGCACTGAAAAGGAGAAGGGAAATCCTATCCCCCCCAAAAGTCAGGGTAGTTAGTGAGGTAAACACCAAGATAGAGCAGTTGATAGAGATAAGGGCAGGGGTAAATGGAGAAAATGACAAAGGCAGTAAGGACAGGGATGGGGCAAAAAGAAATAAAGCCAGAAAAAAATGGAAGGTAATGTGTACCAATGCCCATAGTCTAGGTAAAAAGCTCCCCAAAATTGTGTCCTTGATGGAAGAGGGATGCCTGGATATTGTGGCAGTCACAGAAACATGGTACACAGAGAACCATTACTGGGATATCAACATACCAGGGTACACAATCTACAGGAGGGACAGGGAGGGAAGAAGAGGAGGAGGAGTAGCTCTCTATGTAAGGGAAGGGATCAAAGCAACGGAACTAAAGGGTAAACAGGGAGGAGAGGAGGCACTGTGGGTCACCCTGGAGACTGGAAATGGCTCCACAATCTGCACAGGGTTTGTATACGGACCCCCTCTCACAAGGAAATGATAGAAGGCATCCTTGGGATGGCAGAGACAGATGAGATATTTCTGTTGGGGGACCTGAATATGCCAAATGTTAACTGGAGCACCTTTGCTGCAGCCATATCCAAAAGCAGGACCATTCTCAATGCCCTACTGGGGCATGCCTCAGACAGCTAGTTTTGGAACCCACTTGGGAGGGAGCAATCTTAGTCCTAGTACTCTCAAATGGGGAAGGAGAGAGGATCTCTGATCTTGAAGGGGGTAGCTGTCTGGGAACAAGCGACCACCAAACAGTGTGGTTCATGATAAACTTTGCTGTAGTGTCAAGCCAAACAAAAGTGAAGGTACTGGACTTCAGGAGGGCTGATTTTGTCAAAATGGGAGAGTGCCTCAGAATAGCACAAGCAAACAGGAAAGAAGGTGGGGTGGAACAACAATGGGAAAACATCAAAACTACCATCACAGAGGCAACAAGACTTTGTGTGAAGCAAATAAACAAATCAAAATGAAAGAAAAAAACACTATGGTTCTCAAAAGAAGTGGCAGGGAAGGTAAGGGAGAAAAAGATAGCATTCAGGAAGTATAAGGAAACACAGAAGGAGCAGGACAGAGAACTACCAGTTAAAGCAGAAGGAAGAGGGGAAGGTAGTCAGAATAGCAAAGGCCCAAACTGGGGAAAAGATAGCCAACTCAGTTAAGAAGGGGGATAAAACCTTTTATAGGTACATTAGGGAGCAAAGAAAGATGAAGGCAGGGATACTGAGGCTGAATAAAGAGGAAGGTGGTTGGGCAAAGAGCGACAGTGAAAAAGCAGGGATACTGAATGAATATTTCTGTCAGTACTCACAATGGAAAAGCAGGGGGAGAGACCTAATCCAGTCAATAGAAGCCCTCTGGATAGGGGGTTGATATTAGTCCTTTCACAGAAGAAATGGTTCTGAAAGAACTCTTAAAACTGAAGGTGGAAAAAGCAATGGGGCCTGATGGAATTCACCCCAGAATTGTAAAAGAACTAAGGGAAGCACTAGTAACACCACTGACTAGCCTTTTTAATAAATCATGGGAGGATGGTGTGGTACCTGAGGACTGGAGAAGGGTGGATGTGACTCCTCTTCACAAAAGTGGGAGCAAGACAGAGGCAGAAAACTACAGACCTGTCAGACTGATCTCAGTGGTAGGGAAAATGATGGAATCATGTCTGAAAGAAAGAATTGTTGAGTACCTAGAGGCCAGTGGGGCACAGGACCCAAGCAGCATGGATTCACAGCAGGAAGGTCATGTCAGACAAATCTAATTGGTTTCTTTGACTGGGTGACCAATGTAGTAAACCAGGGAGGGTCTGTGGACATGGCCTACCTAGACTTTAGCAAGGCATTTGTCACAGTCCCCACAAAAGATTAATAAACAAATTAGCTAGCCTGGGAGTGGGTCCCAGGGTGGTAGCCTTGGTAAAACACTGGCTGGACAACAGGACACTGCGGGTAATAGTAAATGGAGTACACAGTGAAGAAAGGAGGGTTACTAGTGGGGTACCGCAGGGTTCAGTACTGGGGCCGGTCCTTTTTGATGTCTTTATAAGTGACATTGTGGAGGGACTGGAGGGAAGGTATGTCTCTTTGCAGATGACACAAAGATCTGAAACAGGGTTGATATGCAAGGTGGGATGAAAGGATGAAAAGGGACTTGGCAAGGTTGGAGGAATGGTCAAATGTATGGCAGCTTAGATTCAATGCAAAGAAGTGCACCTGGGAAATAAAAACCCAGGGCAAGAGTACACAATGGGGGGTGAGATACTAACAACAACAAAAATGGAAAGAGACCTGGGGTTAGTCATATCAGATGACCTAAAGATGGGCCAACAATGTGAGAAGGCAGTAAGGAGGGCTGGGGGGATACTGGGATGCACAGGGAGAGGCATCACCAGTAGAAAACAGGAAGTTGTTGGCCCTCTGTACAGACAGTTGGTAAGACCACATCTGGAGTATTGAGTTCAGTTCTGGAGACCCATCTCCTCAAAGACATAGACAGAGTGGAGGCTGTCCAGAGGAGGGCAACCATAATGGTGCAGGATCTGCACCAGAAGACATATGAAGAAAGACTAAAGGAGCTTAAGATGCATAGCCTTGGGGAAAGGAGGGCGAGGGGGGACATGATAGAAACTTTTAAATCCCTCAAGGGAATCAACAAAGTCCAAGAGGGTAGCATCTTTCAAAAAAAGAGATGTGCAAGAACAAGGGGGCACAATTTGAAGATAGAAGGGGGGACAGCTCAGAGGTAATGTAAGGAAGTATTTCTTCACAGACAGGGTTGTAGATGCATGGAACAGCCTTCCTGAGAAGGTCATAGAGTCAAAAACAGTGAGGGGAATTCAAGAATGCATGGGACAGACATGAGGCAATTCTAATGGGGGGTAGGAGGAAGTAGGTTGTTGGTTAACTAAGATCTGCAGCTTATCCGTTAGGTAGGAAAATGGGCAGACTAGGTGGGCCAAGAGGTCCTTATCTGCCGTCAAATTCTATGTTTCTGTGTAGCCCACTGTCTCCCTACCTTTAGAGCACTAAATGAAGTCAATCACCCACCCACTCCATTGCAGTAGTAGGAAAATACCCCCTTCCCCCAACTCACTTTTACCTCCACAACCGCCTTCCTCCCCTCTGGACACAGGACATTGCAGAAAAAAGAATACCATACAAGATCCAGAGACAGTGACCAGTGCAGTCATTCTCTCACCAACTCAGCTTGTGTTGTCTGAATGGATGAAAACACAGACACTCTTAAATCGATATGAGCTTGCTTGTGCAGTGATTCATTCAGAATGTGGTCAGTCTTGTGGTATGAGGAGGAGTGCACCAGCTGCCATCACTGGATCCTGTACTGTATAATTTTTCTTTTAGGTCAGTGCATCCATGGGGGGGGGGAGTGGAGTGCTAAGTCAGTAGGTGAAAGGTAGCCTTTCTCTACTGCTATAACTGAGGGGGGGGGAGAAGGGTTGTTAACTTGATTTGATGCTATATTGGTGGGGAGAGGGGACTGTAATAAAAATAACCTTACTTGGTTTGTGAAAGCGGGCATGGGAGTGTGTAGGTACTTACTGTAGTGCGTTAGGGGAAGGGGACATATTTTATGCTACCACTGGGACACTAAGGGGGATGCAGGTGGTTGATGGGGTGCTATGAGTGTGGAGGGAAGGGCTACCATTTTAATTCAAAACCAATTCACCCACTATGCTTCAAATAGCAGACTTCCCTAGCTAAGTATTGGCATCCTGAAGTTGGATCTTCACCAAGGGTGAACTTGATGGAGTTTTTCCTTCAAGGACTTTGACATCTGCAAAAGATGAATTTTGCAAAAATTTTAAACTTCATCACTAAGTCTAAATATACTGTAGCACATGGACCTCACCCATCCAAAATACTGTATTTAGTGGAAGAATTCTTTATTTTTCTCTAATAATTAGCAAGCAGATTTGCAGTTCCCCATGGAAACACAGTACACTGCTTGCCATGGCAGTTAGGATCTCCTGATGTTATAGTTGTTATAAGTTTTGAACTTATTCCCAGTTTCCCAGTTTTTTTATCTATTATAAGCACCTTTCAAGAATTGGGATGTATATGTTCATAATCTGGGGTAGAATTTATTTATTTAGTTTTTGTTAATTATGAAAGGAGGGCTAGGCAATTCTGCCTATTTTCAGCCTCATCTGGTGGTGGTGGTGGGAGGGAATACATTTGTGAACTTACACACAGTACTGGACCAGATTAGTCTACTGATGTTAGTTTTAGTAAATTAATTCATTGGCACATTATTTACATGTACATTTAAGTTTCCACTTTGACTTTTGGGATAGTGTTGCATATTACTATTTAATGCAACTATATTACTTATTTGCAAAGGATTCTGACTAGCAGTGAGGGTGATTACATATAGGTGACAGTACATTATACTATCCCATGCAGAGTTTACACATAAGAGTCTGATAGACAACTGTATCTGTTTGTGCCATGCATAAATAGTGCCACACAAAATATAGCATTTGGCTGTCAGGGTGTCAATACTCACACAAGATGTGTGCCCTGTCTGGTATGCACTGCGTGTATGAATACTGGGCTGTCATAGGACTCCACAAAGTGTTTATACACAGTGCTTCCACAGCCTCCTGCTGGCAAAAGGAACAGAGTCATGATGTTGCAAGACATTATGCTGCAGCAATATATTTATTTATTTATTTAGTTTTTGTTGACCGGGTAAGTGCACTAGACAATTCCTGCCTATTTTCAGGCACGACCCGGGGGAGGGGGATACAGATGAGTGCCAACTGACCTTGAACCAGATTAAGCTGTTGGTGGTGTTTTTAGTGAATGAGGGAAATTTGGCCAGGAAACCGGGGAAATTCCCTTACTGTTTTCGATAAGTGCCATGGGATCTTTAACATCCACCTGAACTACCACCAATCCAGGCAGATGGGACCTCGGTTTAACGTCTCATCCGAAAGACGGATATATACCACACTGCCAATACAGTGCGATGTATTGCAAGCAGCATATGTCTTTCTTTTGCAGGGGGCTCCGCCCCACCCCTCGTTATGGAGAGCTGCACCCCCTGAACCCCCCCAACTAAAATAACCAGCTCGGGGGGGGTTAACACTTAACTTCACACAAAGTGCGAAAATTTAAAAAATCCTTGCGTCTGGGACCGGGAATCGAAACCCAGGCCCAAATGCACCACCTCCCTGCCTTGTTGCCTGTGGCTCATCCTGTCTAGCCACAGCAGCTGCTCACCTGCCCCACCTCCCAGCACAGGTCTCATCCCCTACCTGGGAAGAGTGAGAGGGTACACTACTGCGTATATACCCTTTCACGGTTTTGCATTCTCTTGCTGTATCCTACTGCGCTGTTCCTGCTGCGTGGTTTTAACATACACTATTAAGTGTATGAGATATTGACCTGGTAGGCTGGAAAAAGACAACCATGAGCAATGGAGGATAACATCTTTACTCCCAGGTGCCATATTAGGATAGGATTTTTTCCAATTTAGCACCTTTCTGGGGCTCAAAGTGCATTACAAATTAAGACACATGATACATCTTATCACAGTTGTAACAGCAAAGGAACTGTCTAAAAAGCCAGTGCTCTGATTCTTAAAGGAGTTGGACAGCTGCAACCCCTGGGTGCACTGAACACACGGCGCATGGGGCTTGTGGCATTCCCTGGCTGGCAACTGGGATCCTCAATCCCATGCTCCACATGGCACGTGTTAGACCAGCTTTTGCTGGTCTAACTTCACAGACCTTTTTATGGAGTTTTTACCATAAAGTTGTCACAAGTCACTGTAAAGGGAGTAAAGTGCTGTGAATGTATGTGACCTTTGAGAATCGGGCACAAGGTCAGGCAATATGTGCAGCGCAGCTGCAGGGTCTGATGCAGGGCTTGTGCAAGCCCTATGACATCCTTTCAGAAACAGGCCCCAGGTCTTTAATTGTGATTTAAAGCATTCAGCTGAAAAGGCAGAATGGATTGATTTGGGACAGTATTCAAGTGTCTTTAGTGTAGCCACATAAAATGGTCAGTTCTCAGTAGATTTCAGTTTTGCTGCTGGGACTACTAAAAGTCCCTGGATATCTCAGTGGAGAACTATGTTACCCCAATAATCCTCCTGTTGGGTTGCTAGTAGCTCATGAACGTAAATTCCCCAGTCCATTTATAGCCTCATAGGCCAGCAAATGGATTTTAAATTTCAAACATCATCTTATTGGAAGCCTGTGCAACTCTCATAATGCAGTAGGATGTGACTAAGTCTGGATACACCAGTTAACAGCCTGGCTGCTGAATTCTGTAATAACTGAAGGTGGTGAATCTGCATACCTTGCAAGCTGTAGTAGAGTGCGTTGCAGTGGTCATGCGAGATAATGAAAGCTTGCACTACTTTCCGTAGATCACTTTTGCTAAGGAAGGGGCACAGTTTGGCTAAATTTTTTAAGTGGCACAAAAAAATGCAGCGTTCTGCTTGTTGACTGGACATTCAAGGTTTAATCATATTACACTGGCACTACGCGAACTGCATTGGCTGCCAGTGAACTGGTGCATCACCTTTAAAATAGGTCTTTTAACCTGTAACACCCTACACAGGTTGGGTCCAGGCTACCTGAAGGAGTTTCTGCATCCCTTCACCCTTAGTTTCTCTCTTATACTAGCAAGGGAGGCCATCCTGGAGGGCTCTAGAGCTAGGTTGAAATCTTCCTGGGACTGGGCTTTCGAGGTGGCTGCCCCAGTCCTTTGGAACTTGTTGTCGGGGTACCTCTGGGGGGCCCCTTACCTTGAGGTATATAAAAAAACATCTTAAAGCATTCGTCTTCCAACAGGCCTAGCTTAGGAATTAACTTGTATGGAATTTGAAAGGGTTGTATTTATTGATTTTATGTATATGGTACTATGAATTTTATGTGTTCTGTGTCCTAATACTGTTTGTTTTATATTTGGTAAGAGTGCCCTGAGCCTATGGGAAAGGGCACCCAAAATAAATAAATACTACTACTACTACTACTGCTAGTACTATTACTACAACTTATGCTAATGACAGCAGACATTTGAGATGTCAATGCCAATTGGCAAAATATACAAATAAAAGCAAATGCAAATATTTCTTCAGCTACATAAACTCTCTGAAACCAATCTAATGTAAACTTGGTCCAATCATCATTTCAAAAAATACCATCAGCAACCCTTCTGATATGACAAATACCTTAAAAAGTTACTTCTGCTCAGTCTTTGCACCAGAAATCAGGGAACTGAATATTAGAAACACCAATGAGCCTGAAGAGATACATACAGGTTGCTATGAAATAAAGGGAAAAAAAATAATAATTTAAAAATTCATTCATCACCAGGGCCTTATAAAATTCCAAGTAAAATGCTAAAAATTATGATTGAACATAATACAGACCTCCTAAAGTACATTTATGAGGCATCAGTCAAAAGGGGAACATACCAAATGATTGGAAAACAGCTGAAGTAGTACTGATATTCATAAAAGGAAAGAAGCGTGATTTAAACAATTATAGACCTATCAATTATAGATCTATCATCAGTCCCTGGAAAAATATTAGAAGATATTATCAAGGATAGGATTTTGCATAATATAAATGGCATAGACCCAGATCAGCATAATGTTACTATAGGTAGATCATGCATAACAGTCATATTATGCTTCTATGAAAAAATCAGTCACGCATGGAACAATAAAACCCCATGTGACATCACCTACCTAGATTTCATTAAAGTACTGTATTCAGCCTTGTACCTCAATGGGAAATATTCAGAACAATGCATACTCTCAACATAGATTGGAGGTTAATTAACTGGATCTTCAATTGGGTGACCCACAGAACACAAAGGGTTATACTAAATGGTCACATATCTATTCCTAGAGAAGTGACCAGCAGGGTTCCTCAGGGTTCAGTACTTGGTCCTTCAATTTTCCAAATATTTATAACAAATATGACCAAAAAAGTAGCCAGCTGTCAACAAAATATGCAGATGACTCCAAGCTAAAGAAACCAACTGCAAATAGTGAGTGGCAATTACCTAGCAAAATTTGCAGATGATTCAAATTTGGGAGGACCAGTGTCTGAATTGCAGGATAGAATAAAGATGCAGAATGATTTGAAGTCCATTAAAATTTGGGCTAGAGTAAATACTTTCCAGTTCAATACCGAAAAATGTATTGCACTACACTTTGGAAGAAATAATGTAGATCAGAAGTATTTCATAGTCGGTACCGTGGTCAATCATTCTAATAAAGTAACTGATATAGGAATCCACATTAGTGACTCACTTAAATCACATGTTCATTGTAAACATGTAGTCACATGCTCAAACTATTTGATAAACTGTGTTAATAAGAGTTTCATAACCAGATCTGAGGCAGTCCTGATGCCCATCTATAAGCCTTACATACATCCACATTTAGATTATGGCTCTTAGATTTGGAGCCCATTCGCAAAGGAAGATGCCAATTTGGTTGAAGCACTTCACAGAAGGATGACTAAACTCATTATTTGTCATAGGAACAAACCCTATGATAATAGATTGAGAAGTTTGGGATTATTCAGCTTGAGAGATAGGCAAGTAACAGGAGATTTACTTCTACTCTTTAATATAATCAAAAACAAACAGTTATTCCAAAAGCTGGGATTAGAGTTCAAGAAACCAATGTATTATTTATGAAGGCAACCAGCTACAACTTATAGAAAAAAACCTAATAGGGATATCAGAAAGTAGGCTTTTATTCCAAGTCGTCAGATTGTGGAACAAGTTGCTAACAGAGATCATGACTTGTACCAGTCTTGCAAGTTACAAAAATAAAATAGATAAACTTATAGTGAATGGCTGCATGCCTAGCCATGACCACTGAGAATTTGGGGGGGGGGGGCTGATTGGTTGTGGGCTTACCACCTCTTATTGCCCTACAACCCAAGTATAAACCAATGAGACAATATTGTGTATCCAGAGAGATCTGGATAATTAATTCATTGAAGTGGTCAGACAATGGGAAAAGAGATTCGACATACTGTAGATAAATGCAGAGTAATGCATATAGGTCATAAAAACAACAACAACAAAACATAATTACACATTATGTAGTAAAACCTTGCTCTCATCTACTAACAAAAGGGACCTTGGGTACTCAAAATAGATGATGTAGAGTAAAACAATCAGTGTAATGAAGTATCTCAAGCCAATAAGGTCATATGGTCTATAAAAAAGACATCCGTTCAAGGTACAAAGATATCATATTCCCACTTTATAGGGTATATGTCCATATACATTTAGATTTCTGGTGTCTTTAAGAAAGCACACCACACGCCAAGTTAAGGAAGTTCGAAGACAAGCTACAAAATTAATATCAGGCTATAATGGCAAGTCGTATTATTACAGACTTGCAGCTTTAAGGCTTATGCCACTAGAACTTAAATGCTTAAGAAGGGACCTTCTTTTAATGTTTGACATCATAAATAACCCATACTAAATATGTGAAATGAATATTGAATATAAATATATTTGTACTGGTACAAGAGGGCCCCCATTACAAATTTGAGGGATGCACTTTAGTACCACAAGAAGGAAACATTTTTCACACAATGAATTGTAAATCCCTGGAATACCTCACCATGGGACATAGTAGTCAGTAAGAACAAAGTAGAATTTATAGCTAAAAATGATAGGTATTACAATGGTGTCGTAGCGCCACTATAATTAGGGTTGAGCAGGGGGTTCTATGTTAAACCTCAAACTTTGCACTTTAGCACCTTCACAATCATTCAATAGATTTGCACGCAAGTTTGCATTGGCAGTTTTGGGGGATATATCTCTTGATTTGCAAAGTTTGATTCCAGTTGGATATGTGAATTTGAGATCTGGATAGTAAAAAAAGTGGAAAAAAACATTTCTTTTTTTTGTCATTGCCTAGCTCCCACATGGTTTGGAATTTTGGCTGAAATTTTCAGGGTAGAAAAGGCTTGGGCCATCTTGATACCTTTCACTGGTTTGCTGAAAAAATATTTATCTGTTCCAAAGTTATAACATTTTTAAACTTCAATTTTAAGCATGCTCAGTACTGCTTAGAACAAGAAAAGAATTTAGTCCTTATGAAAAAGTATCCTTTTACATATGGGGTAATCCTTTTTTGTGAGAGAAAAAAAAATGTATGACCACCATCTTGTTTCCATTTTAAATAAAAAGTTTTTTGAAAACCCACAAAATTGACATCCTGCACACACACACACACACACACACACACACACACACACACACATATCTTGCTAATCGGGATGCTGTTAGGTGGATTCTGCACTTGTTGGGGCAATGACCCAGAAATGTGTTTTTGATACATTTTAAAATCCTTTTTCATGACTCAATTTCCTTTTTTCATATGGCCATATAAAAAAGGGATTTGGCCATATGAAAAAGGATCCTTTTCTTTCCTGACACTAACAAATTCTATTGTCACTGAGTGAAGTGATAATTTTATCCCGAATTCATTAATTGTAATTTCTATGATATAAATAAAAAAAAAGGATCCCTTCATATGAAAAAATAATTTGGACCTAGTGTTGTCCCAATTCGTTCATTTGTATGAAGGCATCCTATTGTCATATGAATGAAAAAAAATACATGCAAAAAAGAATCCCTTCATATGAAAAAAGAAATGGAAAAAACTAAGCCCAAATTCTTTTTCATATGAAGGATCCTTTTCATGTGTTTTTTTTTTATTCATATAAAAAAGGGTGTCCTCATACAAAAAAAGATTTTGAACTTTTTTTTCATACGAAGGACTAATTTTTCGTATTGGTAAACATTCATATGATAAAGGATCTCTTCATACGAAAAAATATTTTTGGACTTAGTTTTTTTCCCACATTTCAACTTCAACAAGCCATAACTCCCTCAAAATTTGCAGTTAAGGGGCAATCTATATATCAAAACAAAGGTCTTAATAGGTACTACCAGACTAATATATAATATTCTCCCAAACAATTTAGGGGGCATAAAAAACCACAACAATTAAAACATCAACATTCTCATAGGATAACTTTGGAAGTTTAACCAGCCATATGACCAAGCAAATACATTGTTTTATGGCAGAAATGGAAGTGCTGAACCCAGAGGGCCCTACACTTCCTCACCAACATGGATGTCTGCATCTATAGAGGGATGGAAGCACAGAACCCAGAGAATCCTGCGTTCAACAGTCAAATGAATATGTTCACTTTGTCCTGAAGGGACCTGTGTGAATAAGGATATGATTATACTATCTCAAAAAGTAAGGAAATTCATTACAAAAAAACTTACTAATACACCACTTAGGGTTAAAATTACAAAAGCAGGGAAATGTGGAGTTATGGTTCCCAATCCTAACACTCCACTCCCAACCTGCAGGCAATAACAGGAAAAACCATTACAGTTTCACCTCTCCTGAATCTTCGCAAATAAGGCGTGAGGTGTACTTTGAGTTTGTCAACCCTAATGCTCATCCCATTCTCATATACTCTATACATCTCAGCATATTTACAGATGGAATGTGGTAAGCGTTAGGACTGACAACCAAGATACACCCCACACCCGATTCATGAAGACTCAGAAGAGGTGAAACAGTAATGGTGCTGCATATGAACTTATGCCTTCTAAGATCCTATCATCCTTAGTATGATCCCTAGTATGAAAAATCACCCCCAGATTGTGTACCTCTTCCCTTATCTGCAGCATTGCTCTGTTGATAAGAGAGGAACCTAAATGTTCTTTTGCTGCAGAAATCAAACAATCTAAGGCCACCAGAAGCAACTCTGTTTTGCTGGGGTTGAGTCTTAATCAGCTCACACTTATCCAATTTCTGTTCATCATGATAGCCTTCTTAAACTCTCACATGGGGTTGCCTTGCCAAAGTCTAAAAAAAGATAATGTTGAGTGTCATCTGCATAGTAATGAAAATTCAAACTAAATAGTTGGATCACTTTTCCAAGGGGAAGCATATATACTGTGAATAACAAAGGGTAGAGTGTGGAGCCCTGTAGGATGCCAGACAAGAATGGAGGGGTAACAGGTTGAACATTTCCTAACACCATGGTCTGACAGTGATTTTCCAAGAATGACCTGAACCAGTTTAGAACTGTATCAGACAAACCACAGAAACTCCTCAGACACTCAGTTAACTTCCCATGATCCACAGTATCAAATGCAGATGACATATTGAGGATAACAAAAATAGGCACGGGGTTATAATGTCACGCATGATATAGTGCAGGTCAAAACCATGCACCAAACACAGTATGGCACATAATGCCAACTGCAACAGAAATGACGCACACCAGAAGAGTGTTATTCTTTTTAAAGGGGGAGCTTTGCTCCCCCATGCCCCCCAGACTATTTATAATTAACTCTGAGGGGGTGGAGACACAGGGTTAGAACAGAATTTTGCCATGGCACTTAGACATCGGAGCACTGACGGGAATAAAAAAAAAAACAAATTCCCACACCTGGGAATCAAACCGTAGTCCTGCCATGCTTCCTACTGTATGGTCAAGTGCTCTCGCCACTCCACCAAGGGAGCGGCTTGACCGACTACCCAACCAGCTGTCTCTACATTTACTTCCCCTTCCTGTGCAGAGTGACAGGGGTAGCGATACTTGCGTAACGCTCATATAACCCTGTCGCTCTAAAGCACTATGCGCTATAGACCGCGCAGTTCTTCGTGCATAGTTTAGTCCACACTATAATCACCCGGTACCACAAAAATAGATAACTCTCCTCGATCCTTCTCCAGGAGCAGATCATTCATAAACCAGACTAATGCAGTTTCTATGCCGTGGTAAAATTGGAAACTGAACTGGAGAGGTTCATACAGTTTGAACTTCTCCAGGCCTTCCATTACCACTACCACTACCACTTTCTCAATAACCTTTCATCTTTCCTATAAAAGGTAGGTTAGAGACAGGTTAGACACAGGCCTGTAGTTTGCAAGATCATTATGACCTAAACCTGCATTCTTCAGGAGTTGCTTCACAATGGCCCCTTTAAGAGTGCCAGGGAAGACACCCTCACTTAAAGAAGAATTCAAAGTCTGCTCAAACATAGTCATGCATATTGGGCCCTATTCACAAATGGTGCAGATGGGATATGTGCCTAGTAAACCCGGCAGATAGCCCAACTGCACCTGACCATGCACACTACACCCCCTGTGGGCCATTCAGGATCTCGCTACACCACTCTACCCACCTGGCACACTGACCGAACATGCAGCTCTGTGTGGGGTCCACCTGGGGACAAGTGCAGGTAGCATGTTCACACTCCACTCCATGCACGATGGCATGGGTGCCTTGTGTGGGGAGAACAGCTATAAATTCTGAAGGCAGCCATAACCATTACATGCACCCCCCAGATACCACTGCTGGTTGTGCTGGGGCTGGTGAGGGTCAATGGACCCCTCACTATGGCTGCCCTTGTCATTGGGACACATTTGGGAGGGTGGGGAACTGTCAACTGGGGTCCCCCACACCTCGTAGCGCTATCTGCTTATGCACCCATCAGCAACATGGTGCCCGACGGGCACGAGGGATCCACTATTGGTCCTGGTCCAGGCAGCAGATTGGATGCATGGCTGGGTGTGCAGTCCCTCACCGGCCTGCCCCCACAAACCTGTGCACTGGGGAGGGTGCGGCCATGTAATGGAGCCAGGCCAGGACTGCATTTCATGAATGTGGTCCCTGCATCGATCTCCAGTGGGTGCAGAGCTGCATGGGAGGATACCTGGAGTTCAAGCGTATCCCCCCAGTGTTCGTGAATAGGCCCCATTGAGAGGTTGGCATACTAATGGCCATAAAATAGCATAAAAGGTGCTAAGGGATGATTTGCATGCCATTATATATACAATAATTTATGGGGTTGTGTGTTTAATGAGTTGTTACACAAACCCCAAGGTGTTGGATACTACATAAACCCCGAGAACGAAGCTCGAGGGGTTTATTTAAGCATGCAACACAAAGGGGTGTGTGTAAAAACTCATTAAACACATAACCCCATGTTTTATTTTATATAATTGCTGGGAAGTGTTTTCTCACCACAGCAATTGTACAAAATAAGCAGCCACAGTCTGGTCCCGATGGAAGGCTGTCAGCGGTCTGCCACCTGCATGACCCTGTGGCTGCCAAACACTTTTGCTCGTCTCTTTTTTTTTTTGGTAAGATATAGTTGAGGAGTCCAACCGGGCTGCTGAGAGGCAAGTTGTTGTTTTTTATTTTACATTAACTTACTGTGGAGTGATGGTGGTGGTGTCGATGGTGGGTGAGTGTGGGTGGGCAATGTGAGCAGAGGCAGGCGCATGCATTGGAGCGAGGAAAGCTGGCATGTGTTCACCGTTATAACCCATGGGTTATGACGGCAAATCATAACCCGGGTTTCCTATGGGAGAAAATGCTCCCCAGTTATTATATTGTCATTATCAGCTCTCTGCAATGGATCCCTGTGCAAATGCACAGTTGCACTGTATAGAGCCTCTGCTTTTGCCTTTCCACCCAATCTCTGTACTGCACAAAAACATCTCTGATAGTCTGGTGGTATCCCTTCCTGATGGATCCCAGAGTAGAAAGAAACCATTCCCAGTAATCAAGTGATACCACCCTCCCACATGATCCCTGAGTAATACAGTATATAATTATCCCTGGTGTCTGGTGGCAGTCTCTCATGCCCAGTACCCGAGTAATACTGTATATCATCTTCCCTAGTAGAACAATGATGCCCCCACCTGCCCCAATCCCTGATTAATAAATATAACATCTTCCCTGGCAGCCAAATGGTACCCCCTTTCCAGTCTTAACTGTTAAGGACAAATGTTTCATTTTTATACATATGGTATATCCCTACTCAGATGGGACAGGGGTTATTATGATCATGTGTCACACCAATGGGGCAGGGGAAAGTTCACTGAGGCTGCCAACAAGAGTGCCTGAAATAACATGTACTATTACTACAATACTGTAAATAAAACTTCATAGGGATTGTGGGTAAGTAGGGAAGGGAGTTGCTTATTTCTAAGGGTTTGGGTTATGGGAGGGTGGTTACAATACTTCACAGTGTGTGTGTGGATCTTTATTTTAAAACTTTTTAAAAGAATGTCATACAAAGTTGAGGGTGAAGTCAGGAGCTTTGCCCTGATATACATACTGGGGAGTTCCCGACTTCACATCAATTTTGCTGGCAAAAGTTAAATATCATAATACTCCTCTGAGCCTTGCTTAAAGGGATTCACAGATCCCTCCCGCATTTTCACAAACCAGTTTGCAAATTTGTATGGGAAGGCTGGTGAGTCACATGCAAGTGACCCACAGGGCAATTACCCATTCATTGAGACCCTCGTATTTGAAGGGAGAGGAGTTTACTGACACCCCCATTTTATAACTAGTTAAACAGGCACTAGGGGTGTCATAACTTTGTACCCACTAAGAAACAAGATGGTGAGGGATGCAGCTGGTGAGAGAAGGGGCTACGGATGGGGTTCCACTGTACACCAGGGACAAGTACAAGATTGTGGTACTATGGGGAATGATTAGGCTACCAGAAAGATACAGAGAAGTAGTAGCCACAATATTAGACCTTGACCTAGAAGCATACCTAAAGGTACAGACAGGGTTGGGGAACAACAAAGTTAGTGGCATCTACGTCCACAGTCTTTCTATGGCACAGTACCTGCAACTGGCACTGTATGGCACATTGCACTGTGTGCAATGGATGAACGTCTGTTAGGTCACACTTCAGGGTTGATGTGTACAAATCCTGTATGCACCCATGAGCATCTGGAACCTCATTTGCATTCAGGTTGTGTTACTCTTGGATTCATCCCTCCAGTGCCTGAGACAATCTTCTGTGTATAGCTGCAAAGTGTATTGGTGCAGCAGTTAGATAAATATCTGCAGTAACTACAAAACACTGCTTCTATGCACAGTGGAGTCAACCAGGATACAACTCAATAATATGAACCAAATGACATGTCACAAAATACTGCATGATAGAAGGGTTTTATTGCCAATGACACTGTTGTATAACAGACCATCTAGCATTTGCTAAATATAGGATAATACATGGGGAGGTGTGTATATGAGGAATTTTACACACACCCAAGGTGTGGGATACTACATATGTACTGACAGTGAAGCTAGTGGGGTTAAAACAGGGCAGACATGGGGCGGGTCTTCAGACTAAAGGAGGGTGGTATCACCAGAGGGCATAGTTTGAAGTTGAAAGGAGGAAGGGTGAGGGGGGAAGAGAAGGAGGTACTTCACTGAGAGGGTGGTTGAACCCTGGAATGCACTGCCTGGGGAGCTAGTATTGGCTTCTACACTAGAGGAATTCAAGAGATGGTGGGATAGATACTGCATGGGGAAGAAATGAAATGGGAGGAGGGGGGAAGGCCTGGTAGCCAACTAGGGACCTAAGGCATGAGCAGGCTTGATAGACCGCAAGGCCTAATCTGCTAGCAATTAGTATGTTAGTATGTTATAAAAGCATCTTACACCAAGGGTGAGTGCTAATTCAAGTTTTACACAGCTCCCCAGCTTTGGTTTTATATATTATAGGTAGAGTTTTCTCGCCTTGAAAACACTACCCAGAAATGATAGAAAACAGTATGGACAGTGGTTCTGGAGCACTAGTTCAATAGCACAGTAGGGCTGAATCCTGGTTTAAACTCTTACTATTTTTGCTATTTGTGCAATTGCTCCAAAACCAGACAGAAACCAGAACTGAACAACAACACTGTTGTCAGGTAAAATGTGGTATAAATCATAGAGTTTGTGAAATGTATCCTGTTTACTGTGTGTTCAAATGAGGTGCCTATCAAAGTGTGTGTACCAAGGAGGCAGTGTGTGCATGCATGGAGTATGGGGACCTGCAGTGTGTTTGCCATTATAATCAGCTGGTTATAACAGCAAATTATAACCAGCTTTCCATATGGGTAAGTAAATGCCCCGTACTTTACTTGTTTAAATATCAACTGGTGCTGTATGCACCACTGCTGCTGTTCAAGTAAACAGTGCACACTCCCAAATTACAACACTATTACTGTAAGAATGTGTATTCCCTTTATTACAACACCACCTTTCTCCTCAGCAACATACCACATACCTTTTGTGGTAGTACATATTTATACCTCCAAGACATTTTCCAGAAACTTTTTCTTTCTTTCTTTCTTTCTTTCTTCCTTCCTTTCCTTTCTCTTTTTTTCATTCTCTCTCTGTCTATTTCTCTCTCCCTCATCTTCCTTCCTGTTTCTGAAGTGTATGGGAACTTTGCAATAGTAACTTTTGTTTTGGCTTCTGTTTATCCAGATAATACGCACATACTTTAAAGTATCAAACCCTGTGCAAACCACCATGGGTGGGATATTCAGACTGCACCAGGCAGGGGCGCAAGCCTGGGTGCAGTGCAACTGGGATGAGCCAGGGCATGGACCAGGCAATGTTCAATGGTGCTGTGCCATGGCTCAGCACCGTTGAATATGGCACTGAGGGCACACACGCTGCGAATGGTGCAGTGGCACTGCACCAGCGCAAGTGGCAGCAGGGGAGCAGGGGGCTGCACCAGCACAAGTGCTGTTGCACTAGGTGCAGCAACAGCGATATTCAGTCGTGGGCATGCAAATGAAACCATTATGCATGCAAGGCACAAATGGGGCCATTTGCATGTCATTATGGCCCCATTTGCATGCTGTGCGCTGATCCCCGGTGACTTGCACCTGGCGTCCTGCCAGGCTGCAGCTGTTGGGGACCGACACCCTGCTGCTCCTTGGCAGGCGCCGCTCCCGTTTGCCCGATCATGGTCATGTGTAGATATATTCCCTGGTGGTCCAGTGGACTGATCCCCTTGCCCACTCCTGCACATATGTACAAATGATCCCTGTTGGTCTAGTGGACCAATCCCCATCACCCGCTCGCATATATATGTCACAACTCCCTGGTGGTTCAGTGGACTGATCCCCATCACCCACTCACAGGCATATGTCACAACACCCTGGTGGTCCACTGGACACCCCCCCAGCACCCAATCATGGGCAGAATGACCATAAGACACCCTGGTGGTCCAGTGGTACCCCCCTCATCCTCCGCCAACCTGCACACCTGCAGTCAGCAATGGGCAGCAGCTCCCCACCCGCAAGCTGCCCGGCCACCCACTGACTGACAGCATACAGTAGGGCTGTATGCCTATTAGTCCACTACGTGGGCCAATGGGCATACCAGACCATACAATCTACAGTCCCGAATTGTGAATGAGCATTCATTCACAATTCAGGACTATGTAATACAATGTATCTCTGCCGCCCATAACCCACACAGTGAACCAGTAGTGTACAGCCTCACTGTATGCTGTCAGCCGGCGGGCGGCTATGCAGCTTGCGGGCAGGGATCTGCTGCCCTCTGCTGATTGGGGGGTGCAGGGTGGTGGAAGATTCAATGAGCGGGTGGGGAGGGGGTACCACTGGACCACCAGGGTGTCCTATGGTCATTCTGCCCATGATCAGGCACTGGGGGGGTGTCCACTGAACCATCAGGGTGTTGTACGTTATGACCATGATCGGACACTGGGGATCAGGCCACTGGGCCACCAGGGATCATTTGTACATATGCCCATGATCAGGCAAGGGATAATGGTCCACTGGACCACCAGGGAATATATCTACATATGCCCACAATTGGGTGAGGGGGGCGTGATGCCACCTGATCAGGGGGTTCATGGACTGTGTTCTGGGTGGTCAGGTGGCCATCCACAGCAGGCAGCTGCCATGTTGCACCTTGCACTGTGGCATATCTCCTGTAGGTGGCCAAGACTTGTTCCCTGGTTTTACCAGGCACAACCTTGCGCCCCCCCTGTGTGGCACAAGGCGGGTTTGTGCCAGCATATGCGCCACACATCCCAGGCTGAATATCGGGATGTGTCTCATATGCATGGGCATGCCCCCTGCATGTGTGCCGCATACATTACTAGTGTGCCCCGGTGCATTGGGGGTTGCGCAGTGCAACCTGCCCCTTTGAATATCGCACCGGAGTGCATTGGTGGGTTGCGCATGGCACAACCCCTTTGAATATCCCACCCCATGAGTATGCAAATCATTGAGAGGGAAAGCTGGAGAAAGTGTCACCAGCCCAACAGTCCCCTTTTAAACAGGTGTTTACAACTGATCTAGTATAGGTTTAGAATGAAAAGCAACAGACATGTTTTGTCCTGTTGGAACATCTCAGTGCAGTCGATCTTCTAAGAAGACGCAAGGAACAGAATATAGCAAAGCAAAGAAGTCCAATGGTAAACAAAAAAAGAGAAAAATAAGAGGGATTTTCATTACTTGCCTCACCAATTTAAAAGTCAAAGGAGGGCTGACTTTGTCCATTTGTGAGGGCTGAAAAAGAGAAAGAAAAAAACAGGCTGCTGATTTGAAAATACTGTTTACAGACTGTAAGGATTAAATGGGGTGTCCTTTAAAAATCCAGTGTTACATCAGAAGTAGAAAAAAGTGCAATAATGAAAATAATACAAATGGCCTTTGCGTGACTATCAGATATGGAAACACCTGGGGATTGAAGGTGGTAGCCATGATTGTGATGTTGTTCTCTAGTTCTTACATAGCCTCGGTGACCCATGCCTTATAACTGTGAAAGAAGGAACCCAAAGAATCTAAGCAGAATTCCTGAAAAAAAATCTGTGAGTGCAAAGATATTTGAGGTTCGCAGGTGCGTAAATTAATAATCACAGTGACCATCAATTTAATTTAAAAAAGCATGTAGAAATTAAGAAAGGCTACTTAGTTATAAAAAGGCTGAAACAAGAATAAATGTTTCTAACTGAGTAAGTGAAGTGGCTCATTTAAATGGAAGTACTGTACACTGTCCACCATATCTGAGACGTGCAAGCAAAAGCTATATTTAAATTAAAGAAACAGAGTAAGAAAAATAAAACATAAAACCCTTTGATTAAATCACTGAATGAGCAGTCATTATAAAGAAGACATTAGTAAACAATATTTTAAACTGTTATATGGACAGGAAGTAAAAAGAAAATGATACAAAAAGAAATACTATAGACAACTATATTAGAACTGATAATCCCACTGAAATCGCAGATGAAATAGAAGTAGTATGCTAGATGCAAGTAACTTTAAAGCAAATTCATCCTTCCATTGGATGAACAGGCCACCAGTACTTATCAGTACAGAAGAAAAGTTTTACAGTACAAGAGCAATTCTTCATCCAAGGAATATAACTTTCAGCAGAAGAGTCCTGGTCCATGGCTAAGCTTAAAAAAAAATTAAAACAGTAAAAATAAAAGAGACAAGTATACAATGCGTGAGTGTTTCTCATTATTTCTGAAAGCCTCTCATGAAATTGCAAGGACCTAAGTAAACATTAACCCACAAGAGAGCATAGGTCTACTTGAGAATTAATCCACGCCTGTGGGGGGGGGGGTATAGTAGGATTCATCTTGCTAGAAATTTGCTTCACTGGAATCTAAACCTTGTATGTTAGAAATACGTGTACTCAATTAAAAAAAAATGTATTTAAAGCTGTCTTTGTGGTGCTGAGTGATGAAGCACCTGCTTATCACTATGACAACCCAGGTCCATGCCCTGCCCCCTGGGATGACTGGTGCAGAGATCATAAGTGAGAGTAAGGAAATCCGTGGGGATGATCTCCTCCCTAGTGAGGAGGGACTGAGATTCACAATTTCTAGAGTTGCTTCTGGTTGCGGCCTATTGAAGGCATGCTCAGCAGGACTGCAGTCATGCTGCTGTGTGCCCAAAGGGCATTGTCTTGTGTATACCCTGACATGAGACATGAGAAAGGTGAGAGAGGAAGAACATGAGAAATACCTGCCCAACATTCTCTCTATAAGGGATTGTTTTCCTGCATGTCACCTGGCCCCTTAGTGTACTGCCCCACCCAGTGACTGATGCCCCAGATGTCACAAGCTTAACTTCCCTGGTTGTGGTAGGGAGGCTACCCAGCAGAGATAATAAGGAACAAATGGGGTGACAGATACCTCATGAGCCTGGCAATAGGTTAGTCTAGCAGTCAAGTGGGTAATACTTGAGGGGCCTGAAGGAGTTGAGCACTGAGAGAGCTGGGATGGAGCAAAAAAAAAAACACTCAGTTGAAGATATACAGAGTAATGCATGAGGTGGTGTACAGTATGATATATATTTTTTTGCACACACAAGGTGTGTGAGACCACATAAATGATGAGTGTAAAGTAGAAGGGATTTGTGATGGTAGCACACACCGAGGGCATGTAAAGTAAGCAATAATACCTGACAGGGTGGATGATATTGGGGAATACTGGACTGCCAAGGGGCATAATGAGGCCCAACGCAGTAGGCGGAGGGCTTTATAGCCCCTGGAGGGTCCGGTATTCCTCAATACCGCCCACACTGGAGGGTATTATTGCACTTAGAAAATTAGCACTGTGGAAAAAACATTAGTTTAATAAAAAAAGTTAAGAAAATTTTTTTTTTAAAGTAACTTTTGTTATAAAATAATTCCTCCACCTTAGAATTTTCTTTAATGATGTATGTATACTGCTAGTACTGACACTAGAGGGCACTGTAGCTATTGTTTTAAAAGCAGTACTCTCTGTGTTTTAGACCCCACATTTCTATATGTTGCCATGGTGACTTTAGGTCAGAGGTAACACGAGCATAACCCCAGAACTCCATTTGTTTTATTTATTTTGTGATGAAGATGTTTTTTCCCCAGGTTTTTGTACACCGGATTTACATCAGCGAGTTGACACCCCTCCCCGCCAAGATGAGAAAACAAGGGCACAAGTCTGAACTTTGTGCACATGGCGAGCATTTCAGAAGGCGATGACTGGGGGTGGGGGGGGGACTAATTAAGGTACCGGGTTTTGTAGAGTAAAAAAAGAACAAACACATATTTGTATGTTTTTTTTTTTTTTCAGTAGGTCGAGTGGAGATAGAGGCAAGGTGATCTGGGAGATGCTGTTGCCACTAGCACGGAGCACATGACATGCCAGAGCTATTGATTTTAAAACAAACTGAGAAAAAGTATTTCTTGTGGCTGAAAACTGTTTCCATTTGTGTGGGAGCGGGGATACCGGGCTGCCGACTTGTTGACATTAATCTCGCTAAGCGAGATGAGAAACATGGCGGTTAGGGAGTTTGAAAGTTCGGGGTGCCCAATAATATTTTAAGTAATGGGGCACCCCGAATTGGGACTTACTTTTTAGCAGGCTCTATCGAGAAATACCTGCCCGCTTAGTTCAGCATCCTAGCCAATCAGGATGCTAGGTTTTACTTGCCCATTTTCTAAACACAAATAATTGGAGCATCACATAGCTTATTTTATATGACTTCTTGTAGAAAAAAAACAGACATGACTCAGAAGTGTGAGGTACATGGCTATCAGCTGACAACAGAATGTGAAAGAAAACATTTCATTTTCTGTCTTGAAGGAATTTTTTACTCTGTTTTACATTGTACAGATGAATAAAAGTTAAATAAGCACCTTATGTGACTCTGAGATTTATTCTGTATAGTATTTACTACCTGTGTGTGCAAGGTGGAGGTTTTTTTTTCATTTCAACCATAGAGGACGGCTTTTACCTTCACTGCAATCAGAGAGGGCAGGTTTTACTTTCACTGCATGATTGCACTGTCACTCCAATTACGTCAAAAATGAATGTGTTTTTGCATTCAACATTTTTAATATTAACACCAGAAGAATTGGTGTTGCTGTATGTTAGTAGAGAAGGAAGGGGTGGCACAGAGAGCACTACCAGACACAGTGGATGACAGTGAATCTATGCAACAGCAAACAGCAAAGAATCTGTGCTACAGTCAGGTTTTTAGATATTTTATAATATGAATGTTTGGTGATGGTTTGAGTGGGAAGTGATCTGGATGTGTTGAAGAGATGGCCTGGGGGATGGCATCTTTGGCAAGGGGACATAAATGAGTACAGTAAGGTTGTATGAGCACTGCTGCTGATGTGGCTGATTCCTACAATGTAATGACCAGCTGATTACTATGGACAGAACCTGGTTATCACAGTGACTGAAAGGGGTATCAATTCAATTAATAAACATGCTAACTAGTAATTATATATAGGATAATGTATGGACAACCATACACAACAAGGCTGTGTTTCCATTCAGGGTTTGCCATTACAACAGGTAACCTTAAGAGCAAAGTTCGAGAGGTCCTTGTCATCATGGCAACCATGGGTAGGAAACACAGCATTGGAGTGTGTGGTTACCCATACTTTATCCAGTATAGTGTATGGGAAAACAGAATCACAGAAATCTGATGCAGAAAAGAACCTTATCGACCTATCAAGCCTGCCCTTTCCCCCTCCCCTACTCATCTCCACTCTTACGGGCCCTCCCCTTTCCTGCACTTCCCAATCCCATATGTCTGTCCCATGCCCTCTTAAATCCCTCCACATTTTTTGGCCTCCACCACCTCTTCTGGTAGTTTATTCCAGGCCTCCACCACTCTCTCCATGAAGAATCGCACCCTCACATTGCCTCTATATATTCCACCTTCCAATCTTAGGCTGTGCCCTCTGGTTTTTGCCCCCTCTTTCCTTCTGAACAAGCTCCCCTCCTTCACCCTATTGATTCCCTTCACATATTTAAAAGTTTTAATCATGTCCCCACTCTCCCTTCTAGTCTTCAATGGGTACAGAGCCAATTCTCTACACCTCTGTTCATATGGTTTTCCCTGCATACCATGCACCTTCTTGGTTGCTCTTCTCTAAACCCTCTCTATCCCATCAATGTCCTTACATAGGTGCGGTCTCCAGAACTGGACCCCATATGCCAGGTGTGATCTCACCATGGCCTTGTAAAAGAGGCATCAGCACCTCTCTCATTTCTTATTTATGCCCCTCTCAATGCATTATTACTTTCCATTTGCTTTCCCCACTGCCTTGTTACACTGGCTACCCACCTTAAGGTTGCTTGATACTATAATCCCCAGATCCCTTTTCTGCTGTTTGGTTTGATTTCCTCCCCTCCTAGAGTCTAATCTGTTCATGTGCTTTGGCACCTAAGATGCATCACAGCACACTTTTTGCCATTGAATTTTAGTTGCCAAGTTTCCGACCACCCATCCAGAGTCCTCAAGTCATGCTTCACGGCCTCTGTCCCCTTGGGGTGTCCACCCTATTGCAGATATTCATATCATCCATGAATAGGCACACTCTTCCCTCCAGACCTTCTACTATATCACTGATATATATATCTATATATATATATATTAAAGAGGAGTGGTCCCAGCATTGACCCCTGGGTCACCCCACTCCTTAACCCCCTCACCATGGAATACACCCCATTTACCACCACACTCTGACTTCTGCCTGCCAACCAGTTTTCCACCCACCTAGTTATTTTCTGTCCCACCCCTAAGCTTTCCAGCTTATTTACTAGCCTGCTGTGAGGGACTGTGCCAAAGGCCTTACTGAAGTCCAGATAGGCAACGTCCAACACCCCTCCCCCGGTCAACCACCTGCTTCATCCAATTAAAAATTATTATCAGGTTTGTCTAGCAGGACCTCCCATTCGTGAATCCATGTTGCCTTTCATCCTATAGTCTGCTGTCCATCAGGTAGTCCACCACCCTTTCTTTTATTAGTGCCTCCATCACCTTGCCCACCACTAAGGTGAGGCTAACCTGATGATAATTTTCTGCCCCTCCTTACTGCCCAACTTTGTGCAGTAGCACCGCATCCACCCCCCTCCTGTCCCATGGCACACACCCTGTATTCAGGGACAAGTTACACAGTCTCATCAGCAGGGCTACCAACTTCTCCCTCAGTTCCCTGAGTACCCTTGGGTGCAAGCCATCTGACCCCCATTGCCTTGTCCACCTTTAACCTGCCCAGTTCTTCCCTTACCCTGTCTATGCTGAACATACCAGGATCTATCTTTTTGCCTTCTCTGCCCTTCCCCCTAGCTCTGGTCCCCTACCCTCCCCCTCCTCCGTGAAGACAGAGTAGAAGTACTTATTCAACATCTCTGCTTTCTCAAAGTCCTATTCTAGTTGTATTCCTCCCCCCCCCACAATCTTACTATCCCCTGCCCCACCTTCCTTCTATCCCCCACATACCTAAAAAAAAGTTTTATCCCCCCTTTAGCCAGTTTAGCTATCTTCTGCTCAGTATCCACTTTAGCCCTCCTTATCTTCTGCCCTGACACCCTCCTCTTTTCTTTATAAGCCTCCTTGTCCTCCGCCCTTTGTGTCTTCTTATATTCCCTGAATGCTCTTTTCCTTTCCCTGACCATCCCTGCCACCTCCTTTGTAAACGAGTCTCCTCCTTTTTTTGTTCTTCCTCACTTTCTTAATGCAAATTTCAGTGGCCTTCAATACCGCTCCTTTGATAGCTCCCCATAGCTCCTCAGCATCCCCTGTATTGTTTATTGAAAATTTTCGGAATTCCAAACCTTTGAGTCATAGACTCCCTTTGCAAAGGCTCCACGTCAGTACAAAGCAGAAACATCACAATAGACATATTATACATAGTTCAGAAATTACATTTAGACATATTTCATATAGTTCACAGTACAGTGTATTTACATAGGTTGGTTACTATCTCAAGATTCCTTTGAGGACCCTGGGTCATCAAGGTGGGATGGGTCAGGTTACCAATTCAGAGGGACTTTTCCGAGTCCAGAGTTGTAGGCCTAGGGTGGAGTCATGGAATAAGTTAGTTATCTATCACCTTTAGACAAGGGGAGGACTGTTGGGAACAGCCACATGCCACCGCGTCAAGAAGAAGGCTCTTGATACCAATTTTAAATTGGCCAAGACTAGGGGCCAGGGAAATGGAGGATGGGAGGTTGCTGAGCCAGAGGAGAGTACAATAACTTAAAAACCTTTGCCCTAGTGAGGTCCTGCAGTGGGGGACTATGAAGGAGGTGCTAGCCAGGCATCCAGGGGTACTCCTGTATGGGGCTGGCTGTATGAGGGGGTGAAGGCCCTTAGGTGTCAGATTCATAAGTATTTTTTGGCTTGTAGGCAAGTGTGGTACTTAAGTCTCCCTTCGAAGGTCAGCCAGTCTGCTAGCTTGTAGAGCACACACGTGTGGGTTAATCTATCACAACCTGTGACCAGTCAGCAAGCTTTGTTGAGGGCTAGATGGATGCAATGCAGAACTGTTTGGTCAGTGGTGCCATAAATTATTATTCCGTAATTGACCAATGAAAGGACTGAGCAGGTTACAGCTAGATGTAGGGCCTGGGGGGGTAGGCAGTATTTATGTCTGTAAAGAATCCCTAATTGGGAGTTAACAGAAGAGGAGAGGTGTTTGATGTGTGTGTGGTAGGTGAGGGATGTGTCCAGCGTGACACCCAGATATTTTAAATTTGGTACCTGTTCAATGTGGAGGCCCTGTGCATTTGAGATGGATAGCAGGGCATCACTGTAAGGGCTTTGACTGTGAGCAAAGATCATGGATTTCATCTTGCTGTAGTTTAGTATTAACCAATGGTCAGTGAACCAGGTTTCTAGTTCTCTAAAAAAGCCTTTTAGGGCATTTTGAAGAGAGTTAGGATTTGTGTGTTTCCAGTATACTACGGCTTCATCAGCGTAGAGCAGTAGCTTTCCACTGCAGGACTGTGGGAGGGTGTTTAGGAAAAGCGTGAAAAGTAGAGGGCCTAAAATCGACCCTTGAGGGGCACCCACTAGCACTGGTTGCTTGGAGGAGTAGGTGGTGCTAATTTTGACCTGTTGTGTCCGGTCTGTGAGATAGTTTTTGAACCAGGCTATAGCCTCAGGGGTGAAGTGAAGGGAGGGGAGGGGAAGGGAGGGAGTGGAGAAGTAGTACGTGACTGACGGTGTCAAATGCTTTGGTCAGATCAACATAGATTGCTCCTGCTATAGACTCCTGTTCAAGCACCTCGTGTATCTAGGATGTAAATTCGAGTAGAGCTGTGGTAGTGCTGTGTCCCACTCTGAAACTGTGTTGTTCATGGCAAAGCAGATCGTGTTTGGCCAGGTTGTCAGTGAGCTGGTCTGACACAATTTTCTCGAGAGCTTTTGGGGGGGGGGGAAGGATAGTAATGGGCCTATAGTTACCAGGGGAGGTGGGATCACTATTCTTTAGGATCGGAGTGATAGTACCTCTTTTCCAGAGAGCAGGGAATTGACCTAGGTGCAGTGAACAGTTTAGGAGTTTGGTGAGGTGAGACAGGGACTCATCCAGTGTTAGTCAGAGAATTTTGAGGTCTAGGGAGTCGCTGCTGTAGCATGAGTTGCGCAAAACTTTGGAGATGTAGCATTTGGTCTCCTTTCGGGAGATGATATGCAGTCGGGAGGGGGGGGGGTAATTGACTTGCAGTTGTGTCGGGGCTGGGGAGATGGTTTTCCCACAGAGTTCCTTAACATTGTTCCAGAAGTTTTTCCTAGAGAACCATGATGAGGTGAGTGCTTTCTTATAGTAGGTTGCCTTAGCTAGTCGAATGGCCCAGGTGCATTTGTTTCTCGCCTCTCTGTGGAGTTGCCTGTCATGGGGCAGCTGGGAGTTCAGAGCCCTATGCCAGAGGTTGTCTCTGTGATGCATCTGTTCAAGGAGGGTCTGCGAGATCCACGGAGTATCCCTGTTTTTTATGACCTGCTTTGTGATGGGGCGAAGATGTCACATGCAGTGTTGAAGGTGGTAATAAAAGAGGTGAAGGCAGCATCTACAGTCTGGGCAGTGTGGACGGGTGACCAGTCACAGGAGGAGAGATACATTTTGAGGCGAGAGATGGCACCTTTTTTGAGTCACCTAAGGATGCCAACTTTAGGGTGGCTGGGAGCAATTTTATTTGACCACCAGCAGGAGGCGGGAGAGTGGTCACTTAGAATGTTGGGGAGCACTTTAACTTGGGAGAGGTGATTGGGAAGGTTTGTAAAAATGAGGTCGATAAGAGTGGAAGACTCTGACCTAGGGTCATGCCTGGTTGGGGACTGGACAACCTGGGCAAGGTCATAGGCTCGGATGGCATCTTTGTAGGTGGATGATGCTGGAGATAGCCAATTCACATTAAAATCACCCATAATAATCAGTTCACTCTTGGGGGGAGATGAGTGATACTGGATAGAACAGAATCAAAGGCATGTTTTTGGTTTGGGGGGGATGTAGACCATCATAATCAGGGCCCGTACTTTTCTGCGGCACAGTGGGACCAAGTTCTGCGGCAAGACTACCATTTGCTGCAGAACTTCTGCGGCGGTGGTTTGTAATTTCTGCGGAAGTTCTGCGGCACTAACAAACTACCACATCACAGTGTCAGCTTGTCATCCTGACTTCACTTTCATGGCAGTGGTTATAGCAATCAGGATGGTGGAAAGCACAGTAACACTTGCTCAAAAAATAACAGACTTATAAAAATAATTTTATGCCTATAAAAGCAAAACAAATGTCTCTCCCTTAAGGTCCTAGCCTGTTGCATAAATGACATATGCAGAGGAGATCTTATGTGATAGATAAGGTATTTCTATATGCATGCTATCTATCCCACTAATGAGGTTTCCACTGTCTATCACTTACATACAGTATTTGTATGTGCTTTCTACACCACTCATGAGGTCCTCGCTGTGTATCACTTATATATTTATATGCAATCTGTAACATACATACAAATATGCGTGTGTGTGTGTGTGTCATGAGAGACAGAGATACTGCACATGTGTGTGTGCGTATGTGTGTGTATATATATATATATATTATTTTTTTAATTTCCATGAACTTGCATCCTCATTCATTTAGGTCCCATTGAAAATGGAATAGAGGAGTTATTGCAAAACTCATTTTTTCATGTCAACCTGCTTTCCCTGACACACTGCATAACACCATCAGGCCTTGACATGCATGTGAACCAATTGTGAGATACAGCTCTCCGGCCCATCACAATGTGTCCACCATGTGACAGAACACTGCACCATACCTTCCCAGGCTCCGAGCAATGATGTGTTCCACCAATCCATGTGTTGCTCAGCCAGCTCCCAGAGCTAATCTCTGAAGCTGAGTTGCCAGCACGGAAACACAGCATGCTACCCTCTGGCCCAACAGCTGTCCCTGCACACAACATTTCTCAATAACTGTTAGGTGATTCTATCAACCAGTGACAATATGTAATCAATAACCCTGGCAAAAATGCGTACAGTGCAATTATTTATTTAACAGGTCTATTCTTTCAACAGGTCTACACATTATTATATTTCACTTTTCTGGGCATAATTATTTTATTTTTCTTAAAAATGTAGACAGTTAAATTCATTTTACCAGTTATTCATTTCAGATAGTGTCTCTATACCTTAAAGGCACAAATAGGTTTGTACAAAGTGAGGTATGGACTTAACAGGTCTGTGCTATTGACAAGGTTTTGTTTAAGTTGGCCCTAGTGCAACAATGTAAGACTGAAAATTGTATTAGGCTGTAGCGCAGGTTGAGCAAATATCACCATGCATGATGTGCTGTGCCACCGTCTCTGGCAGTGGGAGCTGTGGTAGATAAGTGACTGTTCATTTCTGTTGCAGAATGCAGGCATTTCATTAGCTTATGTATGATGTTATACCAATGATAACATCACATTCTGAACATATAGGGGGGGTTTGGGATATAAAAAGAGGGGAAGGGAAACAGATTCTATGGATAAACAGAAATATTAATAAAAAATCACCAAGAAGAGTGAATTCTGCGGCACCTCTGAAGTTCCGCGGTAGATTGCAAGTTCTGAGCAAAATTCTGCAGCCGCAGAATTCTAGGGGCCTTGATCATAATGTATAGTGGTTTACCAGAAGTGTCATGGGTGACTTTGATAGTTATGGCTTGGGCTCCATGGGCAGGTGGGGGCAGGGGGACTAAGTGGGGTTGCAGATAGGTTTTGGCATAGATGGCACAACCACCTCCCCTCTTACCTGTCCTGTCTGCTCTGAAGATGGAGTAGTCACTAAGCGTGACCGAGAAATCTGAATTTTTTTTTGAGAAAGCCAGGTTTCTTTTAAAGCCAGGACGTCAGGGGTATGAAGGGCGATCCACCACTGGAGTGGAGTGAGTTTTCTGGGTAGGCTACAGATGTTAAGGGAGGCTAGTAGTAGGCCACCAAGCCTGCTCGCCTTGGGAACACTAGTTAAGGGAGGTTCTGGATTGGGATGTACATTCCCTGAGAGGAGGAGGAGAAGGAGGAGGACAGCATGCCGAAGAGCGGCTTTCCGGAGCAATTTGGATATGGAGCGACAGAAATGAGGATTAGTGGGTATTTTGGTGAGCCTGACTGGTATAGGGATGGTACGGACAAGTTGGGCTAATAGGGCCGGGGATAAGGAGTGATGGGGGTTTCTTAGTGAGTGATTGTATGGGACAGGGGGAGGTAGTTCCAACAAGGACCAGATTGCAGTGTTGCTTAGGTTAGGGGTATAATTATTGTAGAGTAGAAATGGGGAGAAGGAATATCGGTAATATGGGAGAGGGGAAATTCTGAGGTGGTGATTAGTGAAGCAGGTATGGGGGTCCCAGGAAAGGGGTTTTTCCATAGGTAGAGTGGGGGGGGGGATGGAGGAAAAAAGTCAGTATTTTGACAGTTTGGGTAAGGACCCAAGGGAGGCTAATCATGCTGTAAATGTGATGCATTATTAAATGTAATTGAATTGAGGGTGGGGCCCTCTAGTGGTGAGTAGGTATAGGCTGCAGAGGGCAATGTGGGCTGATAGGTTTCAGATGATCATGTGATCAGATAGCGAGTATATAGTTAGATGCCGACCAAGGGTGGTGGTGGGGGTGGTGGGGAAACGTTATGTAGCAAACGAGCAGCACTATGTCTGGAAGGCTCCTCTAGTGAGTGAAATCCCTGGCATACCTGATTGAGCTTCAGTGTGGGGGAGAGCTGCTATCGGGACCCTCGCGACCTCCAAGTAAGTGGCCCAGCTGTGGATAGATGAGAGGGAGAAAGGGAACAGAGTTAAGTAAGGTTACAGGCTGGGGGAGGGTTTGCATTAGGATTAAGCTACGATTTACACTTGTGGGAGGGCTTGCAATCAAATAGTCTGGCGCCACTATGAAAAATGGAGCAGGCTCTGGATTTAACTTTTAACTTACTGCATGCCTATTTCACAGCCCCAGAATAGCCTCATGTGCATTAAAAGTAGGCTGCCTTTGGCACCACTATCCCCTTCCCCTTCCATGCCATTTGTTCCTCAGATATCCTCATCATTTTGTTAAAGTCCGTCTTTCTGAAGTTCATCACCTGTGTTCTAGTCTGATTTGTCTCCCTCCCCAGTTTTACCCTGAACCTCACAGTCCTGTGATCACTAGTACCTAGTCCTTCACCCACCTGCACCTCTTCCACACTCTCCCCATTTGTAAGGACCACGACCAGCAAGTTATCTCCCCTAGTGGGCTCCCTGACCAGCTGTTGCATGAATACCCCTTGTAGCACCTCTAGGATCCCCCTGCTCCAAGCTGATACTGCAGTTGGGATCCCCAGTCCACATCAGGGAGGTTTGGGTCCTCCACTAGCAGAATCTCCCCTTTTAGAGCCATCTTTGTAACTTCCTGTATCAGCTGTCTATCCACATCCTCCCCCTGAGTCAGAGGTCTGTAAATCACCCCTATCCTCAATGATTCCCCAGTCCATTTGTCAAGCATGACCCACATGAGCTCTGTCTCCCCTACCTCCCCTTGCCCTTCCATTGCCCTAATGTTGTCTTTTATTTATTTATTTATTTATTTATTTATAAAGCAATCAGTTTACAACCTTTGAGCCAAGGGCTCATTTCCAAAGGTACCTCGTCAACAATGGTAGAAAATACAGAATAATACAAATAAAACAGATAATACAGGTAATACAGGTAATGGCATTTATAATGCCACCCCACACCCTTTTACCATCCCTGTCCTTCCTAAACAGTCTGTAGCCTGGGATAACTCTCTCCCAAGCATGATGCTCTGTCCACCATGTCTCACCTACCGCTACTATGTCCAGTCTCTCATCCACCATGATGGCCTCCAAGTCCACCATTTTGTTCCCCAAACTCTTGGCCTTGGCTGATAATCCCTTTCACAAGGACCCCCTTCTCTCACTGCTCTCCCCTACTAACCTTTGCTTGTTTTTGCTTTCTACCAGTATTTTAACTCGGTGGAGGCTGATAGCCTCCCATCACTTCTGCCACTTTGAGTGACCCCCTCCTTGACCCCACCCAAATCAGTTTAAATTATGCTGCCTTTCGATAAAGTCCCCTAATTTCTCTTTAGCACTGCCTGTCCCTCCCTGCTCAGGTGTAGCCTGTCTGGGGCAAATAGATTCTCGTCCTCCCACATTGCTCCCCAGTCCCCCACTAAACCAAATCCCATCTACCTGCACCAGTCATTCAGCCATTGATTAAATTCATCAATTCTCTTCTTTCTTAGTGTGCTTGCTCTTGGCACAGGCAGTACCTCTGAGAAAGCAATCAAATGGAACCCCGCAGTACTGCAGAACCTAGCAAGTTCCCTGAACCTAGCCCGCACCTCCATTAGCCTATTTCCCTACAGATCATTGAAGCCTAGGTGGAACACCAAGTGTGACCTCTCATCTTTTTGCTTGCCCCATGAAGGTATATTGTGCTTCACTTTTAGCACTGTCATTCCTGGCATACTCTCAATCCAAATGTTGCTGCTCCAGTCTCCATTTCTCCCCTATCTGATTCCCTTTAGTACTGAGTCCCCTATGAGCATGACCCTGCTCCTCTTCCTTCTGCTTGTACTTTGATTCTCTAGCTTACACCCCTTTCCCAACATCCCATTTACCTCCCTGGTCCCATTTTTCCCCTTGTCCATCTCCTTCCCCAGAGTTTTGCTCTCTCCCTGGATTAAATATTTCCTCTACCCCCCTAATGTCCCCACCAGTTCCCCCTCATCATAGCCTCCCCTTTTGCAGGCTCTGACAACTCCCTTTGCTCCTTTCCTTCCTCTCTACTTCCTGAATCAGTCTGTGCATGGGTACCCTTTCCCTTCCCCTTCCCTTTACCGTTCCCTTCCTGAACTTCCCTTAGGCTCCCTCTCTGTCACTTCTGTGCTTTGTGTCCCCCTTGAGATTGTTTTCATCCCCTCCTATTGCTTGTTTTGGCTACTTCCCTTCAGGTTCCCTCCCAAAGGTGTATCCCCCATTCCTGATCCTTCTATTACCTTTACCCTTTCTCCTTCTCCTGTGAATTTCCTACTGCCACACTCCTTGCCATCCTCCTCCTCAAGTGCCTCCTAGGGGTGCAAATCTGTTTTCCTGCTCAGACCCCTTGTTTCGCAGGCTGCTGCCTGATGATCCCCTCCCTAATTCCTACCCTCTTCCTTGTAGTGCTTGCTGTGCTTCTCTTGATCCTACTACTTACCACTTTCCATGGCCCCTCTCGTCCTATACTTCTCTTGTACATAAGTCTCCTGCAGCCTCCCTTGTGCTCCCCTTTTCTCCTTTTGTCCCTCTGGTGCATCCCCTGGATCTCCTCCAATCCTCTCTCTTTCTTCTCATGCCTACTTCTGCACCTGTTCTTAAAATCCCTGCAACTCCTCCTATGTTCACTCTTTCACCCCCAGCCCAACTGGCATTTTCTTTGGACCTCCTCCAATCCTCTCCCTTCTCCTGTCCACTACATTGCTTAGTGCCCTCCTCAACCAGCCCACATCCTCTCTTAGCTGTGTAAGCTGTCTGCACACCATGCAGCCCCCCCAGCCATACAATATCCAACACCATTGCCGTCCCACATCCACTGCACCCTACCACCCTTCCAAAAATTCCCCGCGCCCTAGTGGCCCGGAGACCATTATCAAGACCTGCTTAATCCCGTTTCTGGCTACCTCTCCAACTTTGCTGTCCGTCCATTTGATAAAGGATGCAGAATCTGCTAGACCTGTGCCCTTCAGTTCCCTCCACCCAGTTTTCATGAAATCACTACCTCCCTGAACATGCACCAAAGTACTTTAATCCCTACAGATCTCCTAATACATTCTACTTTGCAAGTGTCAGCATGGCTCAGTTGGTAGCACATCTGCCTCTGGACCAGAAGGTCATGGCTTCTCATCCCACACCGGGATTGGACTTGCACCTAAAAATCGCTGGCATTCGAGTGCAGTATTGGGAGGTGCTGTAATGCTGGGGTGTGCTGTCCTTCGGATGAGACGTTAAACCGAGCTCCCTTCTGCCCATCCTGGTGTTGTCCTGATGGGTGTCCAGGTGGAAGTAAAAGAACCCAGAGCACTCTTCGCAAAGAGTAGGGAACATTTCCGGTGCCTTGGCCAACATTCCCCTTCCCATAAACCGGTTCATGCAATTATCCAGGCTGTGTGAGGGTGATGATGTGTGATATGGCCACCACCACACATTCCGTCACTTCACTACCAGTCTGGCATTGCTTGTAAAAGCACTTTGGGACACTGTGTATGAAAAGTGCTATATAAATGCTGATTTTTCTTTTTCTTCACCTCTTAAATCAGTTCAGTTTGTTATAAATTAACACAATAGAGAAAAGCAACATTGAAATTGTTACCCTTTTGAGTATATACCAAGATCATTAACCCCTACAGATCTCCTACTATATTCTACCTCGTTAATGTCACTACCTCTTAAACCATTTCAGTTTTCTATAAGATACATATGATAGAAATAGACCCATAAAAGTCACAATAGAAACAAAACCATAAAACGTCACTTAGAAATCCTCAGGCACTTGAATTATAAAAGTCAGGCAGAATTATAAAAGTCCCTTTTTCTCTTCTTCCCCCTGTTGTAGCTGAAAACTCCCCACCCCTCCTTTGATGTTGATTGCTTTCTCTGGGAGGAGCCCTGGGAATCTACTTAATTAATGGAGGAGATGCTGGGCAGGAAGGTGGGAACATAAGAAATCTAGTTGATTTTAAGAAAAAAATTGACTTTCTTTTAATTGTTTGAGAAGTTGTACTCCACCCACTTACCAGTTAGCCTGCCTGCCCATCTCCATGAATGCATAAAAACACAACCAAACAACTGCTCTACGAACCACTTACACACTCACAATTAATAAAAACAACTCCCCAAATAAGATATCACCAGATGTGCCCAAATGCACTTTTGCTTCCTATTTCAGTAACCATTGAGTTTTCTATTGTATGAATGACCCGATAGATGACTGGGAGACAGCCCAAGTTGAAAGGCTGGTGCATTCCTTTGTTCAGTGATGTAGAACATAGAACATAGAAACATAGACGCTGTTGGTAGAAAAGGACATCTGGGCCAACCCAGTCTGCCCTAAATTCCCTACCTACTGTTCTGCTACAGATCCTACTCAATCTCCATCATTACCTCCCACTCCAGCCCTGTTACTAAGGTCCCCTTATGTCTATCTCATGCATGCTTGAATCCTGCTACCATTTTAGTACCCACCACCTCTGCTGGGAGGCCGTTTCAACTGGGAAACAAAAACCCAAGGGAAGAGTACACAATGGGGGGGGGGTGTATTAATGACAACAAAAATGGAAAGGGACCTGGGGTAGTCATATCGGATGACCTGAAGGTAGACAAGCAATGTGAAAAGGCATTAAGGAGGGATGGGGGGATATTGGGATGCATAGAGAGAGGCATCACCAATAGAAAACAGGAAGTTGTTATCCCTATGTACAGACAATTGGTGGGACCCCATCTGAAGTACTGTGTGCAGTTCTGGAGACCCTATCTCGGCAAGGACAAAGACAGGATGGAGGCAGTCCAGAAGAGGGCAACTAAAATGGTTCAGAGTCTGCACCAGAAGCCATACGAAGAGAAACTAAAAGAGCTTAATATGTATACCTTCAAAGAAAGGAGGGAGAGGGGGGAACATGATAGAAACTTTCAAGTACCTCAAGGGAATCAACAAAGTCCAAGAGGGTAGCATCTTTCAGATGTGCAAGAACAAGGGGGCATAATTTGAAGATGGGGGGACAACTCAGGGGTAACGTGAGGAAGTATTTTTTTCATGGAGAGGGTGGTGGATGCACTGTACAGTGTTCCTGAAGAAGTTGTTGGGTCAAAAACGGGGGAGGGGATTTAAGAATGCATGGGAGAGACATAAGGCAATTCTTGTGGGAGGTAGGAGTACGTAGGCCGTTGGTAAAACTAGGATCTGCAGCTTATCCAATAGGTCATGAAATGGACAGACTGGGTAGGCCAAGCAGTCATTATCTGCAATCAAAGTCTGTGTTTCTATGTTTCTATATCCACCACCCTTGCTGTGAAGAAGCACTTCCTCACATCCCTTCTGAGCCTCTCCCCTTCCAGACTCATATCATGCCCCCTTGTCCTTGAGTATCTTTTTCTATGTAAAATGCCTCCCTCCTGTACCCTATTAATACTTTGATGTATTTGAATGTTTCTATCACGTCTCCCCTTTCTCTCCTTTCCTCTAGAGAGTATATATTTAATTACTCGAGTCCTTCCTTGTAGGGCTTCTGATGCAGGCCATGCACCATTTTTGGTTGCCCTCCTCTGTACCGCCTCCTCCCGATCTATGTCTTTCTGGAGATGGGGCCTCCAGTACTGGACACAATACTCAAGGTGTGGCCTCACCATCGATCTATACAGGGGAAACACTGCCTCCCTCTTTCTGCTGGTGATACCCCTCCCTATGCACCCCAGTATTCTACTAACCTTTCCTACTGCCTTATCACACCGCTTTTCTACCTTCAGGTCATGAGGTATGCTAATCCCCATGTCCCTTTCATGTTTTGTGGTTATCACCACCTCCCTCCTCCCTTTGGTACATTGCCATTGGGTTTTTATGCCCTATGTGCATAATATTGCACTTTTTAGCATTGAAGCCTAGTTGCCAAACCTTTGATCAGTCTTCCAGCCTTTTCAGATCCTCTCTCATGCTTTCCATCCCCTGTGGTGTGTCCACTTTGTTGCAGATTTTTGTGTCATCTGCGAACAAGCATACCTTCCCTTCTAGCCCCTCTGCGATGTCGCTAATAAAGACATTGAAGTGGACCAGTCCTAGTACTGACCCCTGTGGCACCCTATTGGTTACCGTGCCTTCTTCCAAGTGAACCCCATTTACCACCATCCTCTAACTCCTGTTACTTAGCCAAATACGCAGCCATTTTACTACCTTTGGACCCACTCCCAGGATGCCCAGCTTGTTTACCAGCCTTCTGTGTGGAACGGTATCAAAGGCCTAACTGAAATCCAGGTAGGCCACACCCACTGCTCCTCCCTGATCCACTTCCCTGGTCACCCAGTCAAAAACTTCGATCAGGTTTGTTTGGCAAGATCTCCCCCCTGTGAACCTATGCTGCCTTGGATCCTGTAATCCACTGGCCTCCAGGTATTCCCCAATCCTTTCTTTTAGTAGTGTTTCCATGACTTTATCCACTCCTGAAGTCAGATTTACAGGTCTGCAGTTTCTTGGCTCCTCTTATTCCCACTTTTGTGAAGTGGGACCACATCCACCCTCCTCCAGTCTCCCAGGACTTCCCTCCTATCCAGTGATAGGTTGAACAGGGCTGTCAGAGGAACAGTCAGCTCCTCCTTAAGTTCCCTCAGTATCCTGGGGTGAACCCTGTCTGACCCCATTGCCTTATCCACTTTCAGTTGGGCTAGTTCCCTGAGAAATCTCTCCTCTGTAAAAGGGCTAGTGTCCCTCTCCCTTCCTTTAATGCCCCATTCCCCTATCTGTGGCCTGTCACCTATCCCTTTCTTCAAAAATACTGAACAAAAGTACTTGTTAAATATGTCAGCATTCTTCTGATCCTCTTCCTCACAATCCCATCCTTCCCCTTTTAGTCTTACTATCCCTGCCTTGTTCTTCCTCCTTTCACTTATGTACCTAGAGAATGTTTTATCTTCCCTTTTTACTGACTTGGCAATGTTCTCATCTGTTTGTGCCTTTGCACTGCTAACTGCTTTCCCTTCCTCCCTTGTTTTTCATCTGATAACCCTCCCTATCCTCTTATAGATTTCTCTCAACATGTCTCCACTACCACATTGCAACTTTATCAAGGTATTATGGTCCTAAGAGTAAACATAGCAACAATAATGTACTCAGTGAATGATTCATAAACTAGGAACCTTAGTCAAATGGCATTTTATACATTTAACAGTATGAACATAGTTTTCTTCAAATACACTGTTCACAGAGCACACTTGCTCTATGACCTTATTTATACATGGGTACATCTCTGTTTCAAGGTAAAAGCGGGAGCTACCACTACAACTTGATCTTCATCAGAAGGAATGCCATGTGACAGCATACCCTTTATGTAGTTGTGCACAGAGCATGTGCCCAAGTGTAGTAACACTATAGCTCACAACATCATGTGCTGGTGGCTCTGTGCATGTGGCCTCACCCACCCGAGAGAAGAAAGAGCTACCTCCAGGTAGGATTACAGCCTGCTGATAGGCTGTATGGAAGTGGGTGCCCATGGCAACAGGGCCACACAAGGAACAGGTGCAGGGGCCTGGGGAGCATTGGTGACCAGCAATGATTATTTTGTTTACTCTTATGATCATAATCACTTCAGGAAGCCACAATGCGGTAGTGGCGAAACATTGAGAAAAGTCTATATGATCTGCAGTGGAGGAGTGACTCTGAATAAAAAGCATACCTCTTAAAAATACTTTATAGTTGCACTGTGGTGTTTGTTTCTTCTAGAACTGCTTAGAGACTTCTGCTTTACAGGGCCCAGGTAGAGATTTTGATAGTTTACTGAAGCATTAACAGAATTAGCCACAGGAGAGGGCTTCTTGGATTTTGTTTGACTACTATAGCACTATCATATTTTTTAGTGAACTAATTCCATACATAACAAACTCAACCAATACACTATAATACAAGGCAAATCAATGCGCAGAAAGAAGGGTAAATGGAAAAGATAGAGAATAAGCGCTACCTACAGTATGTGTAGCGATAAATAGACATATAGGTAGACAGACAGACAGACAGATAGATAGATAGATAGATAGATAGATAGATAGATAGATAGATAGATAGATATAAATTAAAGAAGTGTTAAACTAACTGGATTTCTTGAAATTAAAAATAGAGGCTCAAGAAAACAGGGAAAAAATGTACAACATGTGAATGTTGGGTTTTCCAAAAACAATTGATGGAAAAGTCCCTGATGGTTTCATGAAAAAGTGTCTTAAAGAGTAAAGAACTACCAATTTTTAAAGGTAAAGTAGAAACTGAAAAAGCTCCAGTGATACCTACCTAATTTAGTGATATAAAGTTTAACATCACTTATAGACCATGGGTAGTGGATGTCAATATACTGTTCCAATAGCAGAAACAGTTACAAGGGTCATTACACAATTACATGAAGGTGAAACTGCATGTAATACAGGATGATACACTCTATGGCTTACATATAGCTGACAGTGTCATACAACATACAGAGTTTGTGTAAAAACGTAAAAAAACTAGCTTCAAGTCTCACTTTTGTACATTTGTACAGCCATGATATACTGTAGATTTCCTTGTGTAATCACATTTATTTTTTATGTTTTCTTCACTTTTTTAGAATAAAACATTTATTGCAGTTGCCTATAAATGACAACTACATACTGCATGACCCAGCGTTTGTCAGATGTTTATGTCACCATTTAGTAAAAATGAATCATTATTTTTCTAAAGAACTAGAAAGTATACTTTAAAAGCACATTAAATGTGATTCTACTTCTAAACCTGCATCAGTATGAACAAACACAAGTGAGAAATGAAGTAAGTTTTTTGAGCTTTTCTAAAATATCCAAAATACATTATATGAGACATATCAGCTGCAACTCTGGAGTATAGCAAAGTATATAATATAGTTTACTGCATGTAAATTCTCTCTAGCATGAATGATGAAAAAAGATTTAAAGAACTTAGTGGAAAAAGAATAACTTTGTTTCCTGCGTATTTGTTACAAGAGCAAATGCTAAACATGGCATACACGTATATAACGCAGAAAATATCCAAGGAAGGAGGAATGAGACTGAACATTACAATATGCCTAGGAAATTCTGAATACAGACAAGCAAGAAATCTTGGATTTTCTGCTTTCCAGATGAAGTATAGTTGAAAATCATTATACTGAGGATATCACTCTATGAGGATAATTTAAACAAGGATAATTACACAGGCTCAGTAATACAATACCCATTTATTGTCAGTTTTTAATTTGTTCTCCCTTTTTATGTTTGCTTGCACGCATGTGCAAGAAACATAGTGCCATCATCCGAGTTTTCAGAGGTGTGGCAGCCATCTTCCAATTCAGTCAGTGTGTTTGCAGGTGCGGCTGCAGTTCTCCAATGAATGCTGCAGCTGTCTATGACAGCAGCTGAAAATGCAGTGGCCATACAGTTGAAAGGGAGAGCTATGCTTCAGTGAGCAGGGATAATATATCGCGTGTTCATGTGCACTCCCTGCCCACACACACGCATGCACGCAGACTGCAAGCTCGTGCCCCCCCATGCACACACTGTATAGCCGACAGGGGTGCCCAATCCCCCATTGGCTGTGCTGCGTTCCCCCCCAACAGAGTTCCAGATGCCACGCTGGGAGCCCACCCCAGAGTGGCAACAGATCGTATGGCCGATGGGGGTGCCCAATTCCCCATCAGCTCCACTGTCCCCCTCACCCCCCAAGAGACTATGGGGTGCCACGCTGGGAGCCAACCCCAGCATGGCAACAGATTGTATGGCCTACGGGGGTGCCCAATCCCCTGTCGGCTCCATGGCCCCCCCAAACAGCCTTCCAGCTGCCACACCGGGAGCCCACCCCAGTGTGGAAAATGTCCCATGTCATCTAAGTAAAAAAAAAAAAAAACCTGAAAGAAAAATACCTTCCTTCACTGACTGTCCTGACCCAATCTCCCCCCACCTGTACCCACCCACTGCACACCCTGCCTCCCCATACCCCCTCCTCACCGCATACTTACCTCCGGAGCTCAGCGCGATTATCTTCAGTGGACTGGGAGCACATCTGCACTCTTCAAAGCCAACCGCAAACTGAGAAAATGCTGGTAAGCTGTATAATGTAATAAATAGGGTTTTTTCAACTTTAGTGCATATCTCGGGCATTTTGGGGAATTTTCTCACCAAATTTTCAACATGCGGTTTTTGGGACCCCACCTCATGAATTCTATCATTATCATGGTGTTAATCAGCCCCAAGAGGTGATTTCACAGTCACTGCATGGAACCACCTTTCGGGGCTGATTTACGAAATGACAGTGTCACGGTTCATAAGGTAGACCCCAAGAAACCCTATGTTGAAAATTTGGTGAAAAAATTCCCCAAAATGACTGTTTTACGAGCATGCATCATGCTGTTCCTACACACACTCATAAGTTCGCAAATTTTCAATATGTTCTCTACAAATTTTCAACATTGCTATTTTACCACACCTCCTTATGAGCAGTACAGCTGTCATTTTTCACATCTTGGCCAAAAACGTGTTTCTGCCCATGTAGCGCACAATGGCACAGTCAGTGTGTGAAATCAATGTTTGGGACAGATTAAGAAAATCACAGTGACACTGTTCATGAGTAGAAGTGTTAGAATGGCTATGTTAAAAAGTTGGTGAAAAAATTCCCAAAAATGACTGTTTTACGAGCATGCATTACGCTGTTCCTACACACACTCGGTTCGCAAATTTTCAATATTTTCACTCCAAATTTTTGACATTGCCATTTTACCACACCTCCTTATGAGCAGTATAGCTGTCATTTTTCACATCTTGGCCAAAACGTGCTTCCACCCATGTAGCATACAATGGCGCAGTCGGTGTTCGAAATCAATGTTTGGGACAGATTAAGAAAATTGCAGTGACACTGTTCATGAACAGAGGTGTCAAAATGGCTATGTTAAAAATTTGGTGAAATACGTTCATAAAATGACTGTGTTGCGAGTGACCATTGCGCAGTTTCCACGCACCCTCGTAACTTCATGGATTTCTAATATTTTCAGTCCAGATTTTCACCACTGACATTTTTCCAGACTTCCTTATGAACAGTACAGCTGTCATTTTTCACACCATGGCTGAAATGTGTTTTTGCACTTCCAGCGCAGAAATGCGTGTTCGCTGTGGGAAATCACTGTTCGGGACAGATTAAGAAAATCACAGTGACACTGTTCATGAGCAGAGGTTACAAAATCCCTGTGTTGACAATCTGCTGTAAAAAATCTCTAAACAAATTGCATTACAGGTGTGCGTTGTGCATTTTCTATGCACGCTCGTGACTTCACCAGTTTTTTTAATATTTTCACTGCAGAATTTCAACATTGCCATTTTTGCACCTCCCCAGGAACAATACAGCTGTCATTTTTCACATCCTGTTCAAAATGTGTTTTTGCACCTGTGCAAAATCAGCTTTCGGCTAACAAACTGATATTGCCACTGTTCATAAGGTGGGGGTCACAAAAAAACCATGTTGAAAATTTGGAGTGAAAATGCCAATAAATGCCTGAGGCATTAGGGTTTCTGACCATAATGCCTCAGCCTGTAGAGATTGAGAGGCATCAGGAGAATGACTTGGGATTCTCGCCTGTAATGCTCATACCATTCCACACCCTGCAGCCAGTGAGAGGCATCGAGGTGTGTCTTGGACTCTTCAGCCACAAAGTTCACCCCACTGTCCTATACAGGACCAATCTCACCATATTTCCTGATGGAATGGTGTGAGCATAAGGGCCAAAGACCCCAAGGCACACCGTGACACTTGTCAGTGTCTGCAGGGTAGGGTGTGGTGAAATGGCATGGCCGTTATGCCTGATGATCCAAAGGCACACCCCAATGCCTGTAAGTCTCTACAGGGTGGGGGTGGGGTTGGCTTCAGTTCAATACTTCACTGCCATTCCTATTATGCAGCTCTCTAAACTCCTACACTACCAATGCCAATGCCGGCAAGCAAACATTTGGCATTGACAAATGCTTGTTAATTTTAGTCTTTCTACCCATCTCCTCTCTCCCTGTCTCTCTCTCTCTCTCACTCTCTCTGTCTCTCTCTCTCTCTCCCTTTGTCTCGTTTTTATGATGAAATTAACATTTACTTGAGAAAATGTTAGGTGGTTTAGCTGATGGCTAAGGAAAACAGGAAGGGGAAAAGAAAGTAATTTTTTTTGTAATGATATAAAGTAAAAGGACGAAAAAGAGAGTGGGATACAACAAAAATGAGGACATAGGTGAAAAGGCTTGGCATTAATAATACTTGACAAATCTCAGGCATATTCACAAATTGAAATAATATATTTTTTTTTTTTTGGAAAAGTTTTTCCAGGAAAAGTCTACTGAGCTGAGAACAGCTGATTTCCAGAGGTGACATATGTGTTACAGAGAGGATTTTACAGTACAAGTAAAATGTGCATTTTTTAATAGTAGTAGTAATAGAGTAAACAAAATAATTTTCAGCTTTACAAATAAAATATTTAAGCAATAAAATTATTGTGAAATATAGTTACAGTGCAAAATACAACAATCAATTTGTACACAATTCACAAGTAAAATATTCAGCACAAAAAAATTGACAAGGTGCAGGAGGAGGCATGACTTGTTGAGTTACAGAAGTGGACTTTCAGGTCAGTGAGAGTGGATGATGAGTAGATGGAGAATAGGAGGCAATTCCAAAGCCAGTGGAGCCAGTAAGAGAGGACAGATTGCCTTGTAGTGGACTTGTTTCTGGGAAATCAGAAAAAGTGTGAGTCAGAAGAAGGGAGGGAGTAAGGGGTGGAGGGGACCAAAGAAGAGAAAACTGAAGTAAAAGAGGAGGAAATCAAGCCAGAACTTGGAGTTAATAGAGGCAGAATAGGAGTCATCTTCTCTTGATTGAGGGGAGAGCATGGGAAGAATAGAGGGAGTGGTCATGTCTCCAGGGTGGCCATTGAGACCAAAATGGCCAGAGAGGTAGAGAAGATGGGTCCAGTAAGGTTAGAAAGTATTTAGAAATGACTCCATACACCATGTCTTCTTAGCTGAAGGCAGAGAAGATAAGTTTTATAATGAAGTCCTAATGGGTGGTGAGGGGGAACAAGTGTTGTTCCTTTATAGAGTACCAAGCTTTAGAAGCAGTTTGGTATGACTGGCATCAATGAGGCAGGGGAAGCCAATGTGACTGCCAATCCAAACACCCAGATATTTAGAAAAGGACACTGCCCCCAACTGGGAACCATGTAAGGTCATAAGACTAGGGGAGATTAGAATCTAGCCAGACACTGGGGACACAAGTCATGGATATTGTCTTTTAGGCATTCAGGTTTAAGTGATTAGTACAGAACAACATTGAATATTATTGAATTCCTGCGGGAGTTGTGCCACCAGATCCGGAAAGGGGGGGGGGACTTGCAGACAGCACCATGTCATCCCTGTACATGAGGATGAGAGGAGTAACATTACTTTGGGGAATCCTTTAAGAAGACTGGGAACAGGATAGGTCCAAGAACACAACCTTGTGGAACTCAAGACTCAATAGGTGGGGAGACTGAGTCACCTATCAAGATAGCCTGGGACATGTCCACCAGGTAAGAACTGAGTTATTTGATGGAATGTTCACAGAGTACAGTAACCATTACTTTATCCAGGAGGAGGTATTGGGCAACCATTCTGAAGACCTTAGATAAGTTGACAAAGACAGTGATTGTGATCCTGATCCATTCACTTCAAGATGGAGTCATTGAGTTACAACAGTGAAGTGGTGGTGAAGTGTGATTTCTTAAGGGATGATCTGCAGGTTATCAGATCTCACCAGTAGTGGCCGCTATCACTAACCACAGCCTGTTACTGTGAAAAAAAAAAAAACTAATCATGCTCCTGTTTATTTTAACCTTGTTAACCATTGCCGCTCCTCTTGTATCGCTACCCTCAGCCACGCAGCCCCAAAATGACCAGAATCTCTTAATCTTTAGCTCTGTCTCGACCCCCCCATGCCCCTCTAAATACTCCCGAAGTGCGCCCAGCTCACATACCATATCCAGGATGGCTTTCATTCCCCTCCGTCGTCCCCCCATCCTTCACCTTGCATCTAGATGCCCTAAGCAGCCTAGCGAAGGCTACTTCAACCCACACCCCAATTCTCTACAACCCCAAGTTCAAAATGAAAAATAAATGGATTGCCGTCCTACAATACCTCACCCTGATGCTCCTACTGGCAGGTGATGTTGAAACCAACCCAGGACCTCTGACCCACCCTGCCCATCTAAAACTGCCAAAGGGGCTTAGCCTAATCCATCTCAATATCCACAGCCTACTGAATAAAGTCCCGGACCTGCAAGTCACTGCACAAACCCTCAAACCAGACATTTGTCTCATATCTGAAACATGGGTAAAACCCCAGCACAATGACTCTGAAGTAGCCATGCCCGGCTACACAGTTATACGGCAAGACAGACTAGGCAAAAAGAAAGGTGGGAGCATTGCCATGTATATATCCAACGGGCTCCAATACACCCCTGTCCAGCTCCCAGGTCCCTCTCCACATATCGAAACCAGGATGATTAAACTTGTCCTGCCGCATACCACTCCTGTGTGTGTGGCAGGGTTATACTGTGCCCCCGCCACCCCAGCAACTACCATCATAGACCTCCTGGCCTCTTTTAAAAATCTGGCCTTTGCTGGAGAGCTCTACATCCTTGGGGACATTAATTACAACTGGCTAGATAAAGGCTTCTCAAAACTAAGCAGCAAGATCAAAGCCCTTAACCTCTCACAACAGATTGAGGAACCCACCCGCCTCAACACCAAATCCCAAAACCACTCCCTCCTGGACTGGGCTCTCACAACACACCCACACAGGATCACCAAAGCTGGCCTACTACCAGATTCACTGAGTGACCACCACTTGATCTATGTGATCAGAAATGTACACAGACCAACAAATCACCTCCCACCTAGGACAATCAGCATGCGTTCTTACAATTCCCTCTGCCTCTCCACCCTGCTAAATGACCTCACCTCTGCCAACTGGTCATTCATCAAGCTGGCACCTACCATTGATCATGCTTTTGACATGCTCAGAAATCAAATTCTTGCGGTCTGGGACTATCACGCCCCCCTGAGAAGCAAAAGGATAAGGGAAACCCATCTTCCCTGGGTCTCTGCCAACATTATCTCCAGATGTCGTGCCAGGGACCAGGCCTGGAAAAAACAAAGGAAAACAGGTACCATTGAATCATGGCAACAGTACCGTACCCTCCATAACAATTGCACCAAAGCCATAAGGCAGGCTAAAAAGAACTTCTTCCGAGCGTCCCTCTCCTCCAATCTTAACCACCCATCCAACTTCTGGAAATCTATTAAAACCTTGCTCACTCCCCCTATACAGCCGCCCACCCCTACCCTAACCATTCAGGGCAGAAATGTATCTGAGCCAAGTGAAGTTGCCTCCACTTTCAATCACTTTTTTACCAACTGTGCTAAATCTCTACTGACAAACCCATTAATCATCTCACCTGAACCAAAACCCCACGCGCACTGCCCGCACTCACCCTGCCACCAAATTCTCCTTCCGACCAGTCTCCCCTGCAGAAGTCCTAGCCGCCCTAAATTCCCTAGACCCCAATAAAGGAAAATGTCCACTAGGCCTGGATGCAAAACTCCTATACCTATCTGCCCCTGCCATTTCAGCTCCCCTTGCAGATCTCCTAAACCGCTCCTTCTCCTCAGCACAAATTCCAACAGACTGGAAGGAGGCAATAGTCATCCCGTTGCCAAAGAGTGGCAACCCATCAGAGCCCGGTAACTACCGCCCTATCTCCCTCCTCCCCACCCTGGCCAAGCTGCAGGAAAAACTAGCCCTCTCTCAACTCACACAATTCCTTGACACCACCTTCTTTTTCACCCCCTACCAGTCAGGCTTTCGCAAATTGCACTCCACCATTACTGCGCTGCTAAGACTCACCAATGATATTGCCTCAGGTATGGATAAAGGTTTCCTTACCTCAGCCATATTCATTGACCTGGCAAAGGCATTCAATACCGTTTCCCACCCCAAACTCATCTCAAAACTGCAAGATGCTGGCCTATCCGATCTAGCCACCAGGTGGTTCCGAGACTACCTATCTGGCAGGAAACAGGCAGTAAAACTTGGTCCTCAAGTACCCCCCCTCATTCCCAGTCACCATGGGGGTTCCCCAGGGCTCTGTCCTGGGCCCCCTTCTCTTTTCCATATTTCTAAAGGACCTCCCACTAACCTGCCCAAACTCAGCAATTCAAATGTACGTGGATGATACCATTCTGTATGCCTCTGGCCCCTCAAAAGAGGCTATAAACTCTACTCTACAGCAGGATTTTGATGATGTCCAAACTTGGCTTAGCTTCAACCAACTTGGCCTAAATGCTAAGAAAACCGTATCCATAACTTTCAGCACACAGCCCAGACTCTCCCATCTAGTGGCTCCCCCCACTTTTCATATGCTGGATGGAACCACCTTGGAATCCTGCACCTCCTTTAGGTACCTGGGTGTATGGCTTGATCACCACTTGGACTTCTCCGTCCACATAGACTTTCTCCAGAAAAAACTACACCTGAAACTAGGAGCTTTTTACTGCAACAAAGGATGCCTAACCACCTCCGTCTGGAGAGAGCTAGTGAACAAAATGCTTCTCCCAATCTTCGACTATGGAGACGTGGTCTACTGCACAGCTTCTCCATCTACCCTGGCCAACTTGGACCCCCTTTTTCATTCCTTCTGTTGCCTTGTCCTAGAATGCCCCCACCACCACCCACCACTGTGACCTATATAACGCCGTAGATCTCCCATTACTGCACTCCAGGCGCCAGCTTCACTGTGCTAATCTCGTAGCTAAGCAGTGGTCAAACTCCCTCCCCACATATCTCAGTTCCGCTCTGTCAACCCAATCCACCCCGGCCTACTCCTTGCGAGTCACTGACTCAAAACTTCTACAAATCCCTTTCATGCACATCTCTAAGGGCCAATCAGCTTTCAAATATAGACTGCCCAAACTCTGGAATAACCTCCCGGCAGAAATCAGGCAGTCCTCTACCCCAAGGCCCTTGAAAACTCTCCTTCAGGCCCACTTCTCAGACATATGTAACTGCAACCTGCAGACCAGATCTGATACAATGAGGCATCAAAATGTGTCATAACGGTGCACTTATCCAAACAGCTGAATTATTCTTGTGCAGTCCCTGTATATTATTGTCTTTTTTCCCCATGTTCACTGTCTGAAATGTTCTATGGTCACAGACCCCAATGTTTGTTTTAAGCAACTCATGCACTCAGCACTAACTTTGTAATCTAAAATAACGAATGCATAAGTCCAGTCTGTAACATCTCTGGACCTGTTGTTTCACCCCTTTCTGTGCCATTTGTACTTGTTGTTTGTACCATTATGTACCTATTTGAAGGCACCATTGCCTATGTACCTATGTATTTTAGCAATTTCATGTATGTAACTCCAGGTCACATCTGGAAATGAGTGGATTCCCGCTCAGTGTGCTTATCTGGTAAATCTTTTTAATAAATAAATAAATGAAAGGGAAGAGCTGAAAGAGGACCAGGTGCTGTTGGAGCTCATCTAAAGCAGGGAGGAAAGTGATAGGGTGATAGTTACATGAGGCAGAGAGTCAGCACCTTTATTTATTAAGACTGTGGCTGTCTTACAAACAACAGGAACAGTACCCATAGTAAACAAAGGGTTAAGGATCTCTAGGAAAGGAGCAGAAATAGCAGCAACAGTAAGATGAAGTTTGAGTCCATTCTGTCAGGACTGTAGGCTCTGGAGGGGTTGAGAGATTGCAAAGCACAATCAGCAGCAGTAGGAGTGGTAAGAGAGAAGGAGAATTAGTGTAGTGAGGATGGGAGGGATGAGCAGGAAGCAACGAGTGAGAGGGGGGATGCAGAGAGTGGGCACAGGTGAAGAAGTGATTTAGGAAGGCAGCAATCTTATCAAGGTTGATACGACAGAACAACCTAACCTGAGCGCAGGGCTGGATGACTGGGTGAAAGGCTTAAAAAGGAGTGCCTGACCTTTAAAAATCTGGAGGGCAATCAATGCTTTTCAAAAAGTCAACTAAATTACATGTAAATGCAGTGAATTCATGTAAATAAAAGTGTATTATACCTGACAAAATGACAACACTACTCTGTGCTGCAGGTTTAATAATCTACTGTAGGTCTGAATCTCTAGTTACTGTCTTTCACACATTAAGTATCAATGTTCAGTCAGTGCAAAATTGGCACCTGGGGAATCAGCTTGTACTCAACTCCAAAAAGACCATATCTATGCAACTTGGCACTATACCCAAACTCAAAAAAGCAAATGAAAGACAGGTATACTTGTCATATGTAAGATGAAAGATTTTCTCAGTGTCAGTATTTTTTTAAAGATTTAACACAGCAGTATTCATAAGTTATAAGTGTCAAGTTATAAGTTCATAAGTGTCATCATAGATCTTTATGCTTGTCACACCATGACAAGTAAAATTGTTGTGGGTCAGAGCTGCTTCCGCACTGAAGTCAGTGGAGGGAAGAAAAAGTAGTCAGAAAAATGAGTTAACTGCTATACGCTCCATCACAAAAGCCCCAGAAATGTGTGTCTATATTGCCATTATAACCAAGCGGGCTATCTCACCAATTTAACATTTTTGTAGACTGCCTAGACCCTCTTTATTCTAATGCAAATAAGGTAGTTTTGACAGCAAATACTTAGCGTTGTGTACATTAGCTTTATGAATGATAGAATCTGGTCTTTGTACTACAATATGTTCCTTATAACCTTAGTTTTAACGACTAATTGAGTAAACAATTCTAGATTTAGTTTCCTTTCTTTATTTCTGTGCCTTTGGTCACCATTTCAGCAGTCCCCTTCAAGCCCCATCATTGACTTTCTCATGGACTTACCAGTTATGCACCAATGACCCAGGATCACACATGGTGGTGGATGACTTGCCATGTCAGTTGTGTATGTGGGCCTGCAGAAGTGCGGATTGGACCAGTGCAATTTTTCTCCCAGTTTCTCCACAGGGTGCTGGCATGCAAATACACATCTGCATACACATTGTGTCACAAATGCCTGCATGGCATCAAGCACCAGTTCCTTCCCTGCATTGTGCATTCACTTGTGCTACCACCTGGCCTCCTCCAGGAGGCAGTAGAACAGCAAGATGCAGTATCCCCCCACCCCAATGGAGAAGTGCTGTCTCTGGGATGCTTCATCCTACATTCCCCATACATTCTCCAATGACCCAAGCTTGTTCCCAAACCTGGGTTAATGGTGTTTTGAGTGGTAGTACTACCACCTTGACAATGGACTGGCCTTAGTTTTAGATTTCTGCCTATTTGTCATTTATAACATCAATTAATTCTAGTACTCACAATAAAACAAATCATGTTGTGGAAAAGCAGTGCAATGGTTTTAAGTTTTCTAGCTGTATTGGTGTCTTAGAGTGACTTAAAAACAGGAGCTGTAGACATTTTTCACCTAATGATGAAGCATTTACAGACTAACATATCACAGATGGCTGAAGTCCCTGATCGGGTCCCCCCACCCTGAAGGACCTCCAGGGAAGTGGCTTTCTTGCTGCCACCCTTTTCTGCACCACTGACTGGAACCAGGATCTCCACAGATGGCTGAAGCCCCTGATTGGGAGCCCCCATCCTGAGGGACCTCCTGGGAAGCAACTTCCTTGCTGCTCCCCTCACCTACAACACTAACTGGATCCAGGATCTCCCCAGATGGCTGAAGTCCCTGATCAGGCGCCACTAACCTGAAGGACCTCTGCAGAAGCGGCTTTCCTGCTGCTGCCATCCCCTGCACCACCAACCGGATCCAGGATCTCCCCAGATGGCTGAAGCCCCTGATTGGGTGCCCCTGACCTGAAGGACTTCCAGGGAAGCGACTTTCTTGCTGCTGCCCTCCCCTGAACCACTGACCAGATCCAGGATCTCCCCAGATGGTTGAAGCCCCAGATCATGTGCCCCCACCCTTAAGGACCTCTGGGGAAGCAATTTTCTTGCTGCTGCCCTCCCCTGCAACACTAGCTGGATCCAGGATCTCCCCAGAGGGCTAAAGCCCCTGATTGGGCACCCCTGTCCTGAAGGACCTCTGGGGAAGCGGCGTTCTCACTGCCACCATCCCCTGCACACTCCTACCAGTTCCAGGATCTCCCCAGATGGCTGAAGCCCCTGATCAGGTGTCCACACCCTGAAGGACCTCAGGGGAAGTGGCATTCTCACTGACACCCTACCCTGCACCGCCAACCAGATCCAGGATCTCCCCAGATGGCTGAAGCCCCTGATCAGGTGCCCCCACCCTGAAGGACCTCCAGGGAAGTGGCTTTCCTGCTGCTGCCCTCTCCTGCACCACCAACCGGATCCAGGATCTCCCTAGATGGCTGAAGCTCCTGATTAGGTGTCCCCACCCTGATGGACCTCCAGGGAAGTGGCTTTCCTGCTGCTGCTCTCTCCTGCACCACCAACCAGATCCAGGATCTCCCCAGATAGCTGAAGCCCCTGATCAGGTACCCCGACCCTAAAGGACCTTTGGGGAAGCAGCTTTCTTGCTGCCACCCTCCCCTGTACCTCCGACCATATCCAGTATCTCCCTAGGTATGCTTTCCTCTCCCAGGACTTGCACTGCTCCAGGACTGGCTGCTTGCATGGAGAGGAAGCCCAGCATTGGCTGCCTGCTCCCAGATTCTCCTCCCTATTGGTTGTGCCTAGAATCCTGGTGCTGTAAGCTGCCTTCGAACACTTGGGCCAGCGCTTCCCACTGGGCTTCTGGCGCTTGCCTAGTATTTGAACAAAATTTGCTAATTGTGCTGTTTATTGCTCTACCTTTCCTGTCTTTCTCGGCCTGTAAATTTTAACTGCTGCGTACTTGTGCTGACTGCCAATAAGTTTTACAGCTAGCACTGTACTATGTGTAGTCAGAATTTGTGTACAACTTGTTAGCTACTCTGGCTGGAGCTAGTAATTTTTCAGCCTTTATGTTAAATTCCACTGTTTAACCTATTCACTACTTATCTAGATTTCAAGCTAGCTCTGTATTTATTTAGTGCCAACTTTGCTAGTCTCCCTGTTTTAACTTCAGAATCTCTGAATTTTATCTCCCTGCTGCCTGCTCTACCTATTTTCCCCCCTTGAACCTGTATTTCTGTACTGAATTTTCATGTTGTTCCTGCTGAAACTCAAAACTTTATTTTATTTCCTACCCCCACTATAGCTAAACTCTGCTACCTCCCTCTCCAAACCCCTCGCTAATTTCTGCTTTCAGGCTCCCCTACCCCACCTGCCTTTCAGGCTCGTCCCCCAGTGATTTGCGTTGAATTGTCCCCCTGCTTGCTCTGTCTCCTGCTCACAGACTCTCCGTCCCCCAATTTAAAATAATGGCACTACACTTTCCACCCTTTTAACCTCTGCTCCTCCTTGTCTCCTCTCCACAGATGGCTGAAGCCCCTTATCAGGCGCACCTGCCCTGAAGGACCTCTGGGGAAGCGGCATACTTGCTGCCACCCTCTAGTGCACCATTGACTGGATCCAGGATCTCCCCAGGTATGCTTTCCTCTCCTGGGACTTATGCAGCTCCAGGGTTGGCCACTTGCACTGAGAGGAAGCCCAGCATTGGCTGCCTGCTCCCGGACACTTCTCCTTATTGGTTGCACCTAGATTCTTAGTACTGTAAGCTGCCTTCAGACACTCAGGCTGGTGCTTCCCACTGGGCTTCTGGCACTCCCCTAGTATTCGAACAAAATTTGCGCCTGCCCCCCCCTGGCACGTTTTCAATCCACTCTCTTCTCTCCTTCCCCACTACCTCCCTTCCTTGATTGGTTCTCTTCCCACTACCTTTCTCCTCCAACTTAAAGGCACCTACTCCCAATACAGTACTCCCTCAACTGTTTCTCATCCGCTGCACAGCTACATTTCTGCTACCTGCTTACTCCCCTCTCCTCCTGCTGGCAGTGCACTGACTCTCTCAGTTCTCCCACCAGACTAGACATGAAGTCCCTTTTACTGGCCATTATGGCTGCCTCTCTTGTAGGCACCCTCCTTACCTTTGATTTATGTGCATAAGTCCTTGCCTGTGACCAAGCTGACTTCAATAAATTCTGTTCTAACTCTAAGAGCCTCCTCCCATCCCCTCTTCACTGAGTTGGTAATGCTTCTCAATCGGTCCCCTCATGTTTGCTTTTATCCCCAACCAAGATTGTTGCCTACTTGGCTTCTTCCTTCATTCCCTCTCTATCTCCATCCCTTCTCTCAGCACTCTACATCCCTACCACCTACTTTTCTCCCTGCTCCTTATGGGTGGTGATATTGAAAGAAACCCTGGCCCAATCAACACCATGGCTACAGCAATCTCATGCATCTGGGCTAATGCTCTTGGACTAAAACTGGCACACATGAATGTCTGCAGTCTCCCTGCCAAATTCCCAGAGCTAGAAGCCTGGATTTCTCTTCAGAAACCCCGTGTACTCTGCCTCATAGAGACCTGGCTGAAGCACCAATACACCAGCGCCATGTATCTACCAGCTGGCTATACCCTCCTATGCAGAGATCAACCTGGCAAATAAAGAGTGATGGCACTGCTATCCTTGTCAGAGATTCCTTCACGGCCTCCACTGCCCTCTGCGCAGAAACTGACTCACCCAGCGACTGACTCATTGTGGAAATTACCCTGGGCTCTACAAAGAAGCTTTGCCTGGGTTGCTGTTACAACCACCCGACCGGTGGCATAGCAGGTCTAGAGAGCCTGCTGTCAGGCTCAGGATCTGTCTCCTCTGCAAGGGAAACTATCCTTTTCAGGGATTTCAACCTGAACTGGATGGGCCCCCAAGAAACCAACTTTCAAAACAGCTCAAGTCACTCAATCTCAAACAAATCCTCACTCTCTCTCTACCCGGCTAAACCATCAGACCTCTACATACTCCCTAATCGAATGGGTGATTACCACTCATGGGGATAACACCCTACTTTTGCTATCTGGCCTTCCAAAGCCTCCGCCGCCCCCACCAAAATATATCTCCTTCCATAATTTCAACCTCCCTGACACTACCGCTCTGCTAAATAATGACGGGGTCTCAAACTGGCAGAGCCTCTATGCACTCTGTGATGTCACCTCTGCTGTCACCCACCTCACTGGCCTCTTGGACCTTCAGGATTGACACTTCCAAGAAACAACCAGGAGAGTTTGTGGTGGGTGTACTCCCTGGATCACCAAGGAACTCCTCTCCCTCATGAAGGAGAGGGACCGTAAGTGGATTACGCACAAATGGACCCCTCTCCCGCTCTGTGGAACAAATATCGGTGCCTTAGAAATTGATGCAAACACTTGACCCGCACCCTTAAATGGAACTACTACTCAAGACAGCAGAGAGAAAGTTTCAGTAATCACAGGAAGTTCCGGGACTCCATCAACTCTCTACTCACCCCTCACACGAACAACCTCAATGTACATCTAAGCTCCCCGGCTGGCCTCCTGACTGACCCAACTAAGGTTGCCAATGCCTTTAACCTAAAATTCTCAGACCTGTCTGCCCTCCTCAGCAAAGTCCCAAATAGGAATCCCTCCAACTCATGGTCTAGCAACCCCACCCATCTCCCCTCCGTAGTACCCCTAGCCCTCAGCATCACCAGTCCTTCCTCCCTCCAAGGGCTTTCCCCTTCCCCCATGATACCTGCCTCCTTGCCAGCTACTATACCCCCCTGCCCCCCCTTCTATTTCAAGGTCATCTCCCCTAAGGACACTCTCAAGCTCCTCTGGGGCTTGCCAAACCAAGGTAGCCCAGGATTGGATGGCCTCTCCCCGGTGTTCTTCAAAAGTGTGTCGCTAGCAATAGCCAAACCCCTCACATATGTTTTCAGTCTTGCCCTGGCAACCTCCTCAGTGCCCCTCCCATGGAAAACCACCAAGGTAATTCCCATTTTTAAAATCGGTGACCCCCTCTCATCGGACAACTACCGGACAATATCCATTCTCCCTCATCTGAGTAAACAGCTCAAAAAAGTAGTCCATCAGCAGTTATCAGAGTACCTCACCGAACATGATATACTATGTAGCCAGCAACATGGTTTCCACAAGCAACATAGCACTACCACTGCACTAGCCCTACTTACCAACTATATATTTATTTAGTTTTTGTTGACCGGGTAAGTGCACTAGGCAAATCTTGCCTATTTTCAGGCACGACCCGGGGGAGGGGGATACAGGTGAATGCCAACTGACCTTGAACCAGATTAAGCTGTTGATGGTATTTTTAGTGAATGAGGGAAATTTGGCCAGGACACCGGGGAAATTCCCCTACCCTTTTTTCGATAAGTGCCATAGGATCTTTAACATCCACCTGAACTACTACCAATCCAGGTAGATGGGACCTTGGTTTAACGTCTCATTTGAAAGATGGCACCTCAGAAGTGCAGCACCCCTCTCATGCTGCACTACAGTGTCAGTACTGGGATATTAACCCAAGTGCCAGATGTGGGAACTGAACCCACAGCCTTCTGATCTCCTAGCCTCAGAGGTGAGTGTGCTACCTACTGAGCCACTGACACTGTTGATATATACACCAATATGGATTAGGGGCATGCCACCGGTGTTGTATTTGTTGACCTATCAAAGGCGTTCGACCTGGTCAACCACTCCCTCCTCCTCCTCTCCAAACTAAACTTGATAGACTCATCTCCTGAAATCACACACTGGTTTCAGAGTTACCTAACCGATCGGTAGCAATTTTTCAGTATTGGCCAGCCACCTCTCCCACCCTATCTGTCACCACCGGAGTTCCCCAGGGCTCAGTACTGGGCTCTCTGCTTTTCACCATATTTGTCAACACCCTTACTTCAGATTGCCTCTCCTGTGAATCTCTCCTCTACACAGACAATCTGGTCATCTACCACAGTGACAAATCCCTTCCTCACTAATCAACTATCCTCACCCAGAACTACAGCAGTGCCCACAATTGGTTCACCAAAAACCTAATGTTTATTAATGCTAAAAAAACTAAGGCAATGTTGTTTGGATCAAAACCTTACCTTGCCAAATCACTTAAATCCAATTCTTCCCTCCAGGTACACTCACTCAATGGCCCTGCCCTAGATATCATCCACTTCTTCAACTATTCTGGGAGTCACTCTGGACCCCACCCTCTTTTTCACTGACCATGTGAATTCTGTAGTTCGTAGAATGACCCAAAAACTTAGTGTGGCATACCGCATCAAGCCCTACCTTACTGAGAGTACTCACCTGGCCATTGTTAGAGGTAACCTTCTCAACGTCCTGGACTACTGTTCCCCTGTTTACACCCACGTCTCCTCTTCCCTCTGGTCAAGACTTGAGGTCATATACAACAGCATCTACCAATTTTCCCAGTGTGCCCCTTACTCCACCCATCACTGTGACCTTTATTGCCCCCTAAACTGGCTCTCCTTACAAGGTCTCTTAGACTTTACTACCGGCTGCCTCATCAATACCTGTATCAGGAGCAGACCTGCTACCCCCCATTCATCTTTTTCAAGCCACACATCCAGCCGAGGCCCCTCCATTCATCCCTTGTCCCCACCCCAGAAACTCTGCATACCACCACAAATATGGTTAGTAAAGCCTATTGGTTGCAGCTTCCATCCTATGAAATGGACTGCCTGCCCCACTTAGATCTACTGATAAACCCCATGCCTTTAAATGAGTGTGAAGCCTTGCTCCTAGTTAGGGACACCTGCACCTGTCCATGCAGCTAATTTCCCTTCCTCCTAGCCTTCCATTGCCATGATCCACAAATCTCCATCCCTGATTCTTGCTCTGGCCCTTAGGCAGACAGGACTTGATTCAAGGGGGATGATAAGCATTGTGACTGCTTTCTATTTTACTGCTTAATTTGCATATGTTCTCACACTTGTTCTGAATGTGGCTCTCTATTACCACTGCCCAGATCCCTACTGTACTGCTGCAATTATTGTCATCTCACCTGCTATATTTTACTCTGTCTACTGTATTTTTATACATATTTGTTACATGTTATCTCACTGCCATTTGTTTATTTTGCTTCTGTCATCCTGGCCAGGAAATGTTGACTATACTTTTCTATACTATTGTGGCTGCCTATTGGCATATGGAATGTACATAGCAGTAACCAGTATGTATCATCTACGGTTTGTAATTATTTATCCTGCTCTTGCCTTTCGGCCTGGGTCGTGCCTGAAAATGGTCCGTTGGACCAGTGCACCCTACCTGGTTAACAAAGTCATAAATAAAAAAAAAATATTACTTAGGGATAATTATCCAACAGAATTTTAGTTATAAGGACCAGGTAGAGCAGATGATTAACAAAGCAAATTTTAGGTTGTATTTTTTCATCTTACTATGAAGGGCTGGAGTTAATCAGGTGGCTCTTGTGTACTATTATTGCACAATCATTAGGCCAGTTCTGCGGTAGGGAGGTTCTGTTTGGAATGAGGGTGCTTACAAAAAACAGAAGGGGAGGATATTGAAAGAATACAGAAAAGAGCAGTAAGCGTAATTTTGGGTACAAAGATTTGTTATGAGGACGCCTTGAAAATGTGTAAGATTGAAATCTTTTGTTATAGAAGAGACAAAATAGAGATGAAACTATGCTTTAAATTTGTGACCCCAACCATAGTTTATTTATTTATTTACCACCAAAGGAAAATGTAACATACTGTTGAAGAAAACAGTGTAAGTGACAAAAACCAGGAGCCAGAACAGAGAGATATAAGTAATCTTTTATTATAAGGAGGCTGTATCAATGAGGGATTATGCTTTGTTTTGTTCATTCTTCCCTTTTGTATAGAAAATAATACTTGAACCCTAGCAGATTCAATCAAACATTGGAAATGAAATGTTTGCTCTATAGTCTGTGCAAAAAAGTAATACATGGGAGCAGCTAGCTGTGTAGTACATTTATTTTATGTTGGCTTGTACGTGTTCAACATTGCGTAGTAGCAGATTTGAGGTGCGGTCACTGTTAGTGAATGCAGGGCATGCATCAGTAGCTGCGTCCCTCATTCCCCAATAAACCTGCATGCTGGCACCACACCATGCATACATAGTGTGGCGAGCACATCTAAGGAACGGTCCGCTGCAATGCCAGCAAAGCTCATCATACGCAGCAGACCTCCCGACGTGCTTTCCCTGGTGAGGAAAAAAAATGTAACATGGCGGCACACTGCCTGCCATAATGCCGACTTCGCGGGTGCCCAATCCCCCTGTCAGCATGCCCTGCCCCAATGTATGTGCTGAATGGGGAGCCCACTTCCCATCAGCATAATGCACCCCCCATTTGTTATGTGCCGAGGGGGGTGCCCAATCCCCTGTTGGCTACAGCATCCCCCCCAAAACACTTAGCTGGCACACTGGGAGCCCACCCCAGCATGCCCAATCCCCTGAAAAATAAAAACCATCTTGCAATGTTTCTTTTTTTTGGTAACCTGTAAAAAAAACCAAAATGGTCCCTCACGGTCTCCCTGCCCCCTCCCACAACCTGTGCCTACCTTCTGCACACCCTGTCTCCCCACACCCCCCTCACCCCATACTTACCTCTGGAGTCCAGTGCAATGATCTTCGGTGGACCAGGAACATGTCTGCACTCTTCAAAGCCGACTGTGAACTGAAGAAATGCGGATAAGCTGTATAATGGCATAAATAGTGTTTTTTTCAACTTTGGTGCATATCTTTGGCATTTTTTGGAATTTTTGCACCACATTTTCAACATGGGGTTATTGGGACCCCTACTCATGAATTCAGACACTGTCATGGCATTATTCAGTCCCGAAAGGTGATTTCACGGTCACTGTGCTGAATCACCTTTCTGGACTGAGTAACGAAATGACAGTGCCACTGTTCATGATGGGGGGCTCTCAAAAAGCCTATGTTGTAAATTTAATTAAAAAAATCCCCAAAATTGCTGTTTTATGAGCGTGCATTGCACTGTGGCTACGCACTCTTGTAACGTTGTGAATTTGTAATATTTTCACTCCAGATTTTCAAAATTGGCATTTTTCCACACCTCCTGATGAACAGTACAGATGTCATTTTACACATCCTGGACGAAATGTCTTTCACACATCTTGCACAGAATAGCGTGGTTGCTTCGTGAAATCAGTTTTTGGGACAGTTTGAGGAAATGATGGTGACACTGTTCATGAGCAGAAGTCCTAAAATGCCTATGTTGAAAATTTGGTAATGAAATTCCATAAAATGACTGTGTTACAAGTGTGCATTGTGCAGTTTCCATGCACCCTTGTGACTTCACAAATTTACAATATTTTCATGCCAGATTTTAAACACTGGCATTTTTTTTCACCTCCTTATGAACAGTATGCTGTCATTTTTCAAATCCTGCCCTAAATGTGTTTTCGCACCTGTGGCACACAATGGGGTGGTCACTGTGCAAAATCAATGTTTCGGACAAATGAACAAAATCACAGTGCCATTGTTCATGAGGGGAGGTCCCAAAACACCTATGTTAAACATGTGGTTAAAAAAATCCCCAAAATAATTGGGTTACGGACGTGTGTCACACAGTTTCTATGCATGCTCATAACATCACCAATTTTTCATATTTTCACTCCAGATTTTCAACGTTGCCATTTTTTTACATCTCCTCATGAACAATACAGTTGTCATTTTCCACATACTGCCCAAAATGTGTTTTCATTCCTGTGTCACCAAATGGCATAGACGCTGTGCAAAATCACCTTTCAGCTAACAAACTGACAGTGTCGCTTTTCATAGGTGGATTCACAAACAGCCCATGTTGAAAGTTTGGAGTGAAAATACTAACACATGCCTACGGTGTTAGGGTTTCCAACTGTAGCACCCCACCCTGTAGAGACTGACAGGTGTCAGGGGTGTGACTTGGGATCATTGGCTGTAATGCTCATGCCGTTCCACCCCACCCCCACCCTGCAGCCAGTGACAGCCATTGTGGTGTGCCTTGCACTGTTTGACCACAAAGTTCACCCCATTCTCCTAAGCTGCACCCACCTCAGCATATTTCCTCATGGAATGGAGTAAGTATAATACCCAAAGACCTCAAAGCACACCACAACACTTGTCAGTGTCTACAGGGTAGGGTGAGGTACAATGGCATGAGCGTTATAGCTGACGACCCAAAGGCACAACCCTATGCCTGTCAGTCTCTACAGGGTGGGGGTGGGGTTGGCGTCACTTCAATACTTCACTGCCATTCCGATTATGCATCTCTGACTCCAGCACTACCAATGCCAATGCCAGCGAGACAACATTCGGCATTGACAAATGCTTGTTTTACTAACCTTAATGTCTGAATTATTCTGTGTGTATTGTTTTTTTTTAATAATTGTGCTTTGTTGATGGAATAGCATGACAGGCTTTTTCTACATTATGTGTATTGGGTAGATAAATGTCTTGTTATTGTAAGGTTAAAGCATTTTTACATGTTTAAGTGTGAATTTGTTAGATTGTAATGAACTTCAGTGAGTTTGGTTTTTCTGAAGTTATTTTAGTGCAGTAAACTAAACTAAATCACAGTATCTCAAACAGATATAGTTTCTGCAAACTGAGAAATGGATGTAGCCTGTCTTCAATAGGTAATGCTTTTCCACACTGAAGCATTTCCCACAAGTAATGTACAGTATTAGTATGTTTATACAGATGGTGTGAATTTTTAATCCATCAGCAAAGTTGGTGTAACTCCACAGGAATTGACAATTCGCAAAACTGGTGAATTCCGCAGAAGATGTACATGATTTTCTGTCAGATTTTTTTTAATAAAACCTCACCCTACCTGCCGTGCTAAAAAAAAAAAACACTCTACCCAAAAATGAAAGAAATCATGGTACCCCCTTCCATCCCCCTTCCCCTCACTCTCCTCTCTCCTTTCCCTCCTGATATTATGAATTACATGCTGCTGGCCTGCTGACTGCTCTACTCCAAAAAGTAATCCCCCCACATGCCAAACACTCTCCACCCACTTCCCACGACCTGTGTCCCACTGTCTTTATCAAGCTCACCCAGTCCTCTGACATCTCACAAATCTTTCCTCTGGTCCCCACCATCCTCATCCTCCACCAACACCCACAAATTGAACCTGGAATAAAGAAAAATGGTCCCCTAGTACAGAGCATCTTCTTTTTTTTTTAACTTCTTTATTAAAGTTTATGATCTCAACAGAGCAGACATACATACACATATCCAAGGCAGATCCTGGGCCCACATCCCTAAACTGGATATGGCTAATATATACATCCCCTAAACTATTTACAAACACAGTTTTAATGTACTGTATCATCTAAGTTGAGTCTAACTTTATTAATATAACACTTGATTCTATTCCTTCAAAGTTAGCAACAGATCTGATCTACTTCCAATTTTGACATCCCTCCTTATCACTCTCCTTAACTTTGAAGTAACTATAAGTCCTCTGGACCGGGCTTTTAAAACTGTGTCCCTAGAAGAGAGAGATAACCTATCCTAACCTTTTAGATATAGCAGACATTATAGGTCCAACTAAAAATGATCTAAACAGAGTATTATACCTCACTAGATAGATACTTTCAAAAATGATATCACACACCTCAATAAAATCATAATCCCTTTTCACATTCTCTTAAGAAATAATTGCTAGCTAATCCCAATCAGACAGACAGATCTGTGTTCTAGCACTCTTCAGTTGTATTGAGTACACTGCCTCTAATGCCCTCCATCTTTTATCATATATTTTCTTTTTCTCATCTATTTTGATTTGTCTTTTAAGTCTATCTAAGACCTGTAATAGGTCTCTAACCCAATGATCATAATTTTAAGCACAGTCACTTTTCCAATGTCTTAGGAGAAATGCCTTGACCAGAGCAGACATCAGTGACACATGATGCTTAGCTGAGTCACTCACAACCGCTTTCATATCTCCCAAAACACAGATTTCTGGTTTAATATGCTCTGAATAGTTTAATAACGGATCCGTGTTATGACCAATATGAACCCATAGTGAATGTATTTTGGGACAGCACCACATCACATGTAACAAGTCTCCTGACTTCCTTCCATATCTGAAACACAGATCTGTCTGTCTGAGTTTTCTAGAACAAAGCTTAGCAGGGGTATAGTAAATATTAGAAAAAATAAAGAATTGCATAGTCTTATATTTCGGTATTGGTAGGAATTTAACATTTTTCTAAATCTCTTTCCAGTCAGGCCTCGGGAGAGGTTAGACTTTTTTCCCCAATACAATATTAGAGCCATGGATTCTGAGCTCACAAAACCTAACAGCACCATGTCAACTTTTGAGAGGGGGTGTTGTAAGTAATCAATCTCATTCAAATGGTCCCATGTAAATGGATTCTGACCCACTTCTTTATTATCTCGAAAAAATTTCTGTACCATATTTGTAATCTGGATCTTTCTAAAAAAATCCCATTCCTTGGTCTGCACAGGTAGGATCACCCTATCTCCTAGTACAAAATCTGTCAATTTCAGGTCAGCTAATTGTGGTGCCCATTGTTGACTGATTATTATTCCCCCCCCAGCCGAAAGTTAGGATTTCCTAATATAGGTTGATCCCTAGCTCTCCTTTGTGCCCTCTTCTGCATCGGATTTAAAAAATCCCACCATGCCATCACTGATTTAAAGATTGGTGTCTGCCTTCCCCTTTTAGGTATGGCCTCTGGATCTGAAAAAAGCAATGCTGCTGGGGAGAGATTCAGGTCCTTTAAAATATGCTGCTCAGTTAGAAGCCATGTTGGGGTATATCCCCCTTCTTCCCTAGTTCTGCTCCACCGTCCCATTAAACCATGCTGTCCTGCTACACAATCCGTAAGCTGAGGAAGACGTAGAGCAGCATATTTTCTCCTTGGGGGCTTTGAATTCCACAAAAATGCTAAAATTACCCTTTGGATATTAATAAACCTTCCTTTGGGAATACTATAAGGTCATAAGTGAATCGGGTATAACAATCTAGGTAGGAGATTAATTTTTATCAGTCCCAGTCTGGCAGTGAAGTTCAGGGGGAGTTTGCTCCATCTTAAAATATAATTTTCAATTGTGGGCAAAAGATTGTCCACATTTTCTTCCACCCCGTTTTCTGTTTTGGCCATAATCCAGATGCCCAAATATTTAATTTTAATTGGGGCCCAGTTAATTTGTAGATGTTCAAAATCTGCTCTATAAGTATACTCAGTAAGAGGAAGAACCTGTGTTTTACTTAAATTTAATTTGTAGTTGGAAACCTCTGAGAATTTCCTGATAATTTCCAGGGCTTTTTGGAAACTGTCAGCTGGATTATGTAAGTGCAACACTATATCATCAGCAAAAACCGAGAATTTAAGCTTGATCTCCTGAACCTTAAGTCCCTGAACCATGGGATCCATGTAAATTGCCCTTAATAAAGGTTCCAAGTAAATGTTGAACAAAATTGGTGACGGGGGCAGCCCTGTCTAGTCCCATTCATTAGCAGGAACTCCTTAGAAAGGTATCCATTACACAGGTCCCTAGCAGTAGGGGCACTGTAAAGGTTTTTAAGGCCTCTGAGAAAGCCCTTCGGGGAAACCCATTTTTTCTATTGTAAGAAATAGAAATTTATGGGAAACCCGATCGAATGCCTTCTCGGTGTCTAGTGCAATCAGTGCCATAGCAAACTTGGAACTGGAAGCCCGATGAAGGATGTGGTGCAATTTTCTTAATGCATCATGTGCCCCTCGACCTGGCATAAACCCAACTTGATCCTGACTAATTAATAGAGGAGCAACTTTTAAAACTCTGTTAGCCAGGATCCTTGTGAGGACTTTAATATCCTGATTTATTAATGCTATGGGTCTGTAATTGCCAGGCAAATCCCTAGGTTTATCTGGCTTTAGAATTAGTGTAATATAAGCCTGGTATGGAGGAGGCTGGAGAACCCCATCTTTCATAATATTCAAGAATAGATCTTTCACAGAGCATCTTCTAAGTTCAGTGTCCATCTTGTAATGGTGAGAATGAATGAGTAGTACTTTGGTTAAAAATTCAACCAATCTGGTTTCACTGGGAGCAAAGACATCACCATTTATTTATTTGCGCCACTATGAAATAGACACTGAACATAGCAGATGCTCTAAACTGGGAGACTGTTTTCTTTATTCCAGGTTGATTTGCCGGATCTGGTGGTGGAGGGAGGGTACATGGTAGTGGGGATCAGAGGGGGGGTTGGGTGGTGATCAGGGGACTGGATGTGCTTAATAAAGACAGTGCAACTAGGGTAGGGGAACGTGGGCAGAATTTGTTTGGTGTGTGGGTGGAGGAAAGGGAGTACTTTTTGAAATAGAACAGTCAGCATGCATGCTAGCACCATGGAATTCCCAAGGGCAGGGGGAACAGAGGGTGCCAGCAGGAGACAGAAGGGGGTATCATTGTTTCTATGATTTTGGGTATGAGGCTGGGTGTGGTGTAGCATGCAGTTCATGCTGAGATTTGTCCAAAACTTGGCCATTTGACACATAAATGTGGCTAATTTGTCTGGCAAATAACATCAATTGTGGTCCTCAGCTTCACAAATTTGCTGAAATTCATGGAGCAAATGTTAACAACTTCATACACCACTATACGTTAAATGATTGATCCCTGTTACACACTGATTTTGGTGAAATCAGGGACCTGTTTCTCTCCCTGATTATGCCATTTCTATGAATAATGGATTATTGATGGCCCAATTAACACTCTGTGTTCCCACAGATTGTTACTTCTCTGAATAATAGATTATTGACAACCCAATTAGTACTCTATTGTTGTCACACACTTTGTTTCCTGCCAGCAAAACCAAAAATAAAAATGACCTGCCTGCAACACAATGAAGGTAACACTGATCTTCCCTCAGCAGATGTCACACATTCTGTAACCTGCCTGCAAAACCAACATACAGGAAACCTGACCGCAACACAACAAAATTAGTATTGCCCTCAACCTAAAATAGCCTTACTAAATGGATAAGTCCTAAAATGCAACAGTATGCTGATGATATTGGCTGCAGCTAAAAATAACTCTTTAATTGAAACACAATTTCAGTCTCATTTCACTATACTCTAAAACTGGTTCACTGAATCTAAACTTATTCTCAGTACAAAAAAACAACAACAACATAATATCAGGTAATGTACTTCCACAGCAAAGTCAGTAAATACAAAAGTCCCCAATACATAAATTTTCTACTAGTTGATGGACAGATTGACCAATATAAGTACTGTAATTTCTGCTTAGACAGTTCTCTTACTTTTGACATTCATATTAGTAATGTCACCAGAAAGGTACAGTGCATTCTAGAATAGGGGCTCTGCCGAGATGAGCATCTCTAATACCTTATCAAATGTGTAATACAGTTGCCACCTAACTTATTATACCTGTACACAGTCAGAAACACAGAACATGGAAACAGAGAATCTGATGGCAGATAAGGACCACTTGACCCACCTAGTCTGCCCATTTCCCTACCTAATGGATAAGCTGCAGATCCTAGTTAACCAACAGTCTACTTCCTCCTACCCCCCACTAGAATTGCCTTATGTCTGTTCCATGCATTCTTGAATTACCTCACTGTTTTTGACTCTACGACCTCCTCAGGAAGGCTGTTCCATGCATCTACAGCACTATCTGTGAAGAAATACTTCCTCACATTACCTCTGAGCCGCCCCCCCTCTATCTTCAAATTGTGTCCCCTCGTTCTTGCACATCTCTTTTTCTGAAAGATGATACCCTCTTGGACTTTGTTGATTCCCTTGAGGTATTTGAAGTTTTTATCATGTCCCCCTTCTCCCTCATTTCCTCGAGGCTATACAGCTAAGCTCATTTAGTCTTTATTTATATGTCTTCTAGTGCAGACCATGCACCATTTTTGGTTGCCCTCCTCTGGACAGCCTCCACCCTGTTTATGTCTTTGCGGAGATGGGGTCTCCAGAACTGTATACAGTACTCCAGATGTGGTCTTACCAACTGTCTGTACAAAGGGCCAACAACTTCCTGTTTTCTACTGGTGATGCCTCTCCCTATGCATCCCAGTATGCCCCCAGCCCTCCTTACTGCCTTCTCACATTGCTGGCCCATCTTTAGGTCATCCGATATGACTACCCCCAGGTCCCTTTCCATTTTTGTTGTTGTCAGAATCTCACCCCATTGTATACTCTTCCCCTGGGTTTTTGTTTCCCAGGTGCATTACTTTGCACTTCTCTGCATTGAATCTAAGCTGCCATACATTTGGCCATTCCTCCAACCTTGCCAAGTCCCTTTTCATCCTTTCCACCCCACCTTGAGTATCAACCCTGTTGCAGATCTTTGTGTCATCTGCAAAGAGACATACTTTTCCTTCCAGTCCCTCTACAATGTCACTTATAAAGACTTTAAAAAGGACCGGCCTCAGTACTGAATCTTGCGGTACTCCACTAGTAACCCCCTTTTCTTCACTGTGGACTCCATTTACAATTACCCTCTGTGTTCCGTTGCCCAGCCAGTGTTTTACAGAGGCTACCACCCTGGGACCCACTCCCAGGCTGGCTAATTTATTAATCTTTTGTGTGGGACTGTGTCAAATGCCTTGCTAAAGTCTAGGTAGGCCATGTCCACAGCCCCTCCCTGGTCTATTACTTTGGTCACCCAGTCAAAGAAATCAATCAGATTTGTCTGACATGACCTTCCTGCTGTGTATCCATGCTGCCTTGGGTCCTGTGCCCCACTGGCCTCTAGGTACTCAACAAATCTTTCCTTCAGACATGATTCCTTCATTTTCCCTACCACTGAGGTCAAACTGACAGGTCTATAGTTTCCTGCCTCTGTCTTGCTCCCACTTTTTGTGAAGGGGAATCACATTCCCCCTCCTCTAGTCCTCTGGTACCACACCATCCTCCCACAATTTATTAAAAAGTGTAGTCAGTGGTGTTACTAGTTCTTCCCTTAGTTCTTTTAGAATTCTGGGGTGAATCCCATCAAGCCACATTGCTTTGTCCACCTTCAGTTTTAAGAGTTCTTTCAGAACTCTTTCTTCTATGAAAGGACTAATATCAACTTCCCTATCCACAGTGCTTCTATTGATTGGATTATGTACCTGCCCCTGTTCTTGCGTTGTGAATACTGAGGAAAAGTATTCCTTCAGTATCCCTGCTTTTTCACTGTTGCTCTATGCCCAATCACCTTCTTCATTATTCAGCCTCAGTATCCCTGACTTAGCCATTCCTTAGTCCCTAATGTACCTATAAAATGTTTTATCCCCCTTCTTAACCGAGTTGGCTATCTTTTCCTTGGTTTGGGTCTTTGCTATTCTGACTGCCTTCCCCCACTTCCTTCTGCTTTAACTGGTACCGTTCTCTGTCCTTCTCCTTCTGTGTTTCCTTATACTTCCTGAATGCTGTCTTTTTCTCCTTAACCTTCCCCGCCACTTCTTTTGAGAACCATAGTGCTTTTTTCTTTTGTTTTGATTTGTTTATTTGCTTCACACAAAGGCCTGTTGCCTCTGTGATGGCGGGTTTGATGTTTCCCCATTGTTGCTCCACCCCACCTTCTTGACTGTTTGCTAGTGCTTTTCTGAGGCACTCTCCCATTTTGACAAAATCAGCCCTCCTGAAGTCCAGTACCTTCACTTTTGTATGGCTTGACTCTACAGCTAAGTTTATCGTGAACCACACTGTTTGGTGGTTGCTTGTTCCCAGATGGCTGCCCATTTTAAGATCGGAGATCCTCTCTCCATCCCCATTTTAGAGTACCAGGTCTAAGATTTCTCCCTCCCAAGTGGGTTCCAAGACTAGCTGTCTGAGGCATGCCCCCTGTAGGGCATCGAGAACTGCCCTGTCCTTGGATGTGGCTGCAGCAAAGGTGCTCCAGTTAACAACTGGCATGTTCAGGTCCCCCATCAGCAATATCTCCCCTTTCCCTGCCATCCTAAGGATGCCCTCAATCATTTCTTTATCCATTTCCTCCCCCTCAGACGGGGCTCTATATACAACCCCTGTGCAGATTGTGGTGCCATTTCCAGTCTCCAGGGTGACCCACAGTGCCTCCTCTCCTCCCTGTTTACCCTTTAGTTCTGTTGCTTTGACCCTTCCCTTACATAGAGAGCTACTCCTCCTCCTCCTCTTCTTCCCTCTTTGTCCCTCCTGTAGATTGTGTACCCTGGTATGTTGACATCCCAGTCATGGTTCTCTGTGTACCATGATTCTGTGACTGCCACGATACCCAGGCATCCCTCTTCCTTCAAGGCCACCATTTCAGGGAACTTTTTACTTAGACTATGTTCATTGGTACTCATTACCCTCCATTTTTTTATGGCTTTATTTCTTTTTGCCCCATCCCTGTCCTTACTGCCTTTGTCTTTTTCTACAGATACAGTATGCCAACCAACAGTGTTTGGACAAATTGAATACTACTTATAACCAACTGGCAAACTTTGTGCTCTGATGTTCTTTCACCATCCACCATTTCCAAATGTTGCAGAAAGTACATTGGGATCATTGATAATTAAGGATGAAAAAACAATTGATGACAGTAGCATACAGTATAATTTAAAGCACAAGTTGCTCAAAGGTAACTGAAATTCACAAATTTGCATCATGAATATTAGTACCCTTTAAGGGATGTTCTTCATCACAGAGTCACTGCTCTTGAAATAAGAATAGATTTGGAGAAATGACATTCAGATTTAATCCAAATTGTGGACTAAGGTGGATCCCAAAATTGTAAATAATCCTACATTATATGCTTTTGGTCTAGCTTTAAATAATGAATTATGAGACAATTGAACCAGCAAGATCTTAGAAACATAGAAACAGAATTTGACGGCAGATAAGGACTGCTTGGCCCACTTAGTCTGCCCATTTTCCTACCTAATAGATAAGCTGCAGATCCTAGATAACCAACAGCTTAGTTCCTCCTACCATCCCCACTAGGACTGCCTTGTGTCTGTCCCATGCATTCTTGAATTCCCCCACTGTTCTTGACTCCACAACCTCCTCAGGGAGGCTATTCCATGCATCCACAACCCTCTCTGTAAAAAAACACTTCCTCACATTACCTCTGAGCCATCCCCCCTCTATCTTCAAATTGTGCCCTCTTGTTCTTGCACATCTCTTTTTCTGAAAGATGATATCCTCTTGGACTTTATTGATTCCCTTGAGGTATTTGAAAGTTTCTATCATGCCCCCCTTCTTTCCTCAAGGGTATACATATTAAGCTCCTTTAGTCTTTCTTCGTATGCCTTCTGGTGCAGACCCTACACCATTTTGGTTTCCCTCCTCTGGACAGCCTCCACCCTGCCTATGTCTTTGCAGAAATGGGGTCTCCAGAACTGCACACAGTACTCCAGATGGGGTCTCACCAACTGTCTGTACAGAGGGATAACAACTTCCTGTTTTCTACTATTGATGCCTCTCCCTATGCATCCCAGTATCCCCCCAGCCTTCCTTACTGCCTTCTCACATTGCTTGCCCACCTTTAGGTCATCTGATACAATTACCCCCACGTCCCTTTCCATTTTTAATGTTGTCAGTATCTCAACCCCCATTGTGTACTCTTCCCCTGGGTTTTTGTTTCCCATGTCCATTACCTTGCACTTCTTTGCATTGAATCTGAGCTGCCATACATTTGACCATTCCTCCAACCTTGCCAAGTCCCTTCTCATCCTTTCCACTCCATCTTGTGTATCAACCCTGTTGCAGATCTTTGTGTCATCTGCAAAGAGACATACTTTTCTTAATATAGAAACATAGAAACATAGACTTTGATGGCAGATAAGGACCACTTGTCCCACCTAGTCTGCCCATTTCCCTACCTAGAGGATAAGCTGCAGATCCTATTTAACCAACAGCCTATTTCTTCCTACCCCCCAACAAAAATTGCGTTATGTCTGTCCCATGCATTCTTGAATTCTCCCTCAGTTTTAGACCTCACAACCTCCTCAGGAAGGCTGTTCCATGTGTCCACCACCCTCTCTGTGAAAAAATACTTCCTCACATTGCCCCTGAGCCATCCCCCCAATATCTTCAGATTGTGTCCCCTTGTTCTTGCACATCTCTTTTTCTGAAAGATGCTACCATCTTGGACTTTGTTGATTCCACTGAGGTACTTAAACGTTTCTATCATGTCTCCCTCCTTCTCCTTTCCTCAAGGGTACACATATTAAGCTCCTTTAGCCTCTCCTCGTATGGCTTCTCTTGCAGACCCTGCACCATATTAGTTGTCCTCTTCTGAACTGCCTCATCCTGTCTATGTCCTTGCGGAGATGGGGTCTCCAGAACTGGATGCAGTACTCCAGATGGCGTCTCACCAACTGTCTGTACAGAGGGATAACAACTTCCTGTTTTCTGCTGGTGATGCCTCTCCCTAAACATCCCAGTATCCCTCCAGCCCTCCCTACCACCTTCTCACATTGCTTGCCAACCTTAAAGTCATCTGATATGATTACCCCAGGTCCCTTTCCATTTTGTTGTTGTTACTACCTCCCCTCCATTGTGTAATCTTCCCCTGGGGTTTTGTTTCCCAGGTGCATTACTTTGCACTTTTTTGCATTGAATCCAAGCTGCCATACTTCTGACCATTCCTCCAACCTTGCCAAGTCCCTTCTCATCCTTTCCACGCCTTCTTGTGTATCAACCCTGTTGCAGATCTTTGTGTCTTCTGCAAAGAGGCATACTTTTCCTTCCAGTTCCTCTGCAATGTCACTTATAAAGACATTAAAAAGAACCAGTCCCATTACTGAACCCTGGAGTACCCCGCTAGTAACCCTCCTTTCTTCACTGTGGACTCCGTTTACTACTACCCTATGCGTCCTGTTATCTAGCCAATTTTTTATCCAGGCTACCACCTTGGGACCCACTCCAAGGCTGGCTAACTTGTGCATTAATCTTTTATGTGGGACTGTATCAAATGCCTTGCTAAAATCTAGGTAGGCCATGTGCACAGCCCCTCCCTGGTCTACTACTTTGGTCACCCAGTCAAAGAAATCTATTAGATTCATCTGACATAACCTTCCTGCTGTGAATCCATGCTGCCTTGGGTCCCGTGCCCCACTAGCCTCCTGATACTTAGCAATCCTTTCCTTCAGAAGTGATTCCATCATTTTCCCTACCACTGAGGTCAAACTAACTGGTCTGTAGTTTCCTGTCGCTGTCCTGCTCCCACTTTTGGGAAGAGGAATCACATCCGCCCTCCTCCAGTCCTCCGGTACCACCCCATCCTCCCATGATTTGTTTAAGAGAGTAGTCAGCAGTGTCACTAGTTCTACCCTTAGTTCTTTTAGAATTCTTGGGTGAATCCCATCAGGCCCTATTGCTTTGTCCACCTTCAATTTTATTAGTTCTTTTAGAACCATTTCTTCTGTAAATGGACTGGTATTGACCCCCATCTTCAGAGTGTTTCTCTTGTTTGGTTTAGGTTTCTCTCCCTCCTCTTCCTTTGTGGATACTGAGCAACAATATTTGTTCGGTATCCTTGCTTTTTCACTGTCACCTTCTGCCCACATTCCCTCCCCTTTATTAAGCTTCAGTATCCCTCCTTTGGTCTTTCTTCACTCCTTAATGTACCTATAAAAGGTCTTATCCCCCCTTCTTAACAGAGTTGGCTATCCTTTCCTCGGTTTGGGCCTTGGCTATTCTGACTGCCTTCCCTGCCTCTTTCTGCTTTAACTGATAAAGTTCTCTGTCCTGCTCCTTCTGTGTTTTCTTATATTTCTGAATGCTATCCTTTTCTCCTTAACCTTCCCTGCCACCTCTTTTGAGAACCATAGCAGTGTTTTCCTTCATTGTGTTTTGTTGATTTGCTTTACACAAAGGCTTGTTGCCTCTGTGATGGCTGTTTTGATTTCTCTCCATTGTTCCTCCACCTCTCCTTCTTGCCTGTTTGCTAGTGCTTTTCTGAAGCACTCTCTCATTTTCCCAAAGTCAGCCCTCCTAAAGTCCAATACTCTTGCTTTTGTATGGCTTGATTGTATGGCTGTGTTTATCATAAACCACACTGTTTGGTGGTTGCTTGTTCCCAGATGGCTACCCACTTCAAGATCAGATATCCTCTCTCTTTCACCATTTGAGAGTACCAGGTCTTAGATTGCTCCCTCCCAAGTGGGTTCCAATTCTTGCTGTCTGAGGCATGCCCCTTGTAGGGCATCAAGAATGACCCTGCTCTTGGATGTGCCTGCAGCAAAGATGCTCCAGTTAACATCTGGCATATTCAGGTCCCCCATCAACAATATCTCTCCTTTTTCTGCCATTCTAATGATGCCTTCTGACATTTCCTTGTCCATTCCCTCCCCTGAGATGGGGGTCTGTATACAACCCCCATGCGGATTGTGGTGCCATTTCCTGTCTCCAGGGTGACCCAGAGTGCCTCATCTGCTCCCTGTTTACTCTTTAGTTCTGTTGCTTTGATCCCTTGCTTTCCAAAGAGAGCTACTCCTCCTCCTCTTTTACCCTCCCTGTCCCTCCTGCAGATTGTGTATCCTGGTATGTTGACATCCCAGTCATGGTTCTCTGTATACCATGTTTCTGTGACTGCCACAATTTCCAGGCAACCTAAGTCCATCAAGGCCACTAGTTCAGGAAGCTAGTTACACAGACTATGGGCATTGGTACTCATCACCCCCCACTTTTTGATGGCCTTACCCCTTTTAGCCCCATCCCTGTCCTTACTGCCTTTGCCTTTTTTTACATTTACCTCTGTCCTGCTCTCTAATGACTTCTCTACCTTGGTGTTTACCTCACTAATTATCGTGTTTTGTGGGGGGAGGCTGGGATTTCCCTGCTCCTTTTCAGTGCCTCCCCACTTGGCTAGTTTAAATGCTTGCCAATGAAGCATTTAAACCTCTCACCTAGATCCTGGTTCCCTTCCTGGACAGATGCAGACCATCGCACCAATATAGGTCTGCATCCCTCCAGGTGGCTCCCCAGTCCCCAGTGAAACCATACCCTGAGCTCCACACCAGTTTTTCAACCTTTCATTGAATTCCCTGGTGAAGAGTACCCTAGCATCACCCATGCCATAGACAGGTAGTACCTCCGAGAAGGTTACTGTATGCACTACTTGTCTAACACCCCTCCTCAACTCTACAAACTCCTCTTGCACTGCTCTGATCCCATTCGTAGCCAGGTCATTTGTCCCTGGGTGTACAATGACATCCAGCTCCCTCCCTTGTGCAGCTGCTCCCATGATCCTGAGGATTCGCTTCCTGTCCCTCCAAGCCATGGTGCCAGGCAGGCACCTTACCTCCCTCTCCCCTTCCTCCCCCACTTCTACCCCCTAATGATTGAGTCACCCAACAGGAGTTGTTTCCTTCCCCTGTGGGGTCCCATGCCATCCTCCTGTGGGTCTCCTTTGTGAAGGTTCCCAGCATCCTCCTTGGTCTCCACTGCAGGTGCCTGCATAGAGGAACCACTATCCACCAGAAGAGTGCTTGAATTGTGAAGAGGTACAGCTGGAGGGATTCAACCCTGTTCCACCACCTTCTCCCTCCCTGAGCCCACCCTGGTCCAGCCTCTCCTCTTTCTTGGCAACCTCTGAGGTAGTGGCATTGGCCCTGGTGGTCCCTGGGTGGAGGAGGAGGTTTCTCAAATCCTAGCCAGGTAAGCCTGGAGACAGGCAACCTCCTCCCTCAGCCCAGAGAGGTGTCTGCAAATAGGGCAGCATTGCAGCCTCCAGAATGTCTCCTGGAACACTGCCGCCCCACAGCCATTGCACTGCACCACTCCTAATATGTCTTATTTTGTGTCCCCTCTCCTGTTTCTTTGTATTCTTACTCTGTCCTCTCCTTACAACTCTAACCCTTCCTGTTCTGGGACAACAACTTCCTATATTCTTCCGTAGCCTCCTTCTTCCTTGCTCAGTGTCAGACCACCAACAGCTGGGGGGGGGGGAGCAAGCTACTTTTTTCCTTTAGGGTTGACAAACTTAATGTTTCTCTATGATCCTTCCCTTCCTACTGCCAAACAGGAAGTTCCTGCTGTCAGTAAAATCCAATGGCTATAAAAGTAGAACTGGCTTAGGGTGGGTGGGTGGGTGGAGGGGTGGGATGGAGGGCAATTAGTAAGAGAAAAGGATAGCAACAGGAAGTTGTAATTGGAGTTACCAGCTTTTATATTGTCTAAGCCACACCCCCAATTAAACTTTCTCTCTCTCTCCTCCTATTGGTTTAGCAAAGTAAGTTGATACAGTACCCTTCCCAACACAGAACACACACTGACTTTCTTTCTTTCTTTCTTTTCTTTTTTTAACCCTAAATAAGACCCCTTCTACTTCTAATAAAGTATCTGTCTGCTTAATTTCAACAGACACTGACTCCTGCTGAGATAGGAGTGTTAAATTAGTAAGAAAATGGTAGCTTCTTTTAGTTAGCTGCTTCTGCTCTACAAGCAAGATTTCTGTCTTCCAATTAAGCTCTCTCTCCTTCTATTGGTTTAGCAAAGTAAGCTGATACAGTACCATTCCCAGCACAGAACACACACTGACTTTCTTTCTTTCTTTTTTAACCCTAAATAAGACCCCTTCTACTTCTAACAAAGTATCTACATAGAAACATAGACTTTGACAGCAGATAAGGACCACTTGGCCCACCCAGTCTGCCCATTTTCCTACCTACTGGATAAGCTGCAGATTTTAGTTAACCAACAGTCTACTTCCTGCCACCCCCCACTATAATTGCCTTATGTCTGTCCCATGCATGTTTGAATTCCTCCACTGTTTTAGACCCCACAGCCTCTCCAGGAAGGTGGTTCCATGTGTCCACCACTCTCTCCATGAAAAAATTCCTCACATTACCCCTGAACCGTTCCCCCTCTGTCTTTAAATTGTGACCCCTTCTACTTCTAATAAAGTATCGGTCTGCTTAATCTCAACAGACACTGACTCCTGCTAAGATAGAAGTGTTAAATTAGTAAGAAAATGGTAGCTTCTTTTAGTTAGCTGTTTTCTGCTCTACAAGCAAGATTTCTGTCTTCCAAAGGCTAGCAACAGGAAGTTGGAGTTGGAGTTACCTGTTTTTATATTGTCTACGCCACACCCCCAATTAAGCTCTCTCTCTCCTCCTCCTATTGGTTTAGCAAATTAAGTTGATACAGTACCCTTCCCAGCATAGAACCCACACTGACTTTCTTTCTTTTCTTTTTTAACCCTAAATAAGACCCCTTCTACTTCTAATGAAGTATCTGTCTGCTTCATCTCAACAGACACTGACTACTGCTGCAATAGAAGTGTTAAATTAGTAAGAAAATGGTAGCTTCTTTTCGTTAGCTGCTTTCTGCTCTACAAGCAAGATTTCTGTCTTCCAAAGGCTAGCAATCATAACCTAGTCTGTTGTCTATCATCCATTTATTGGATTGTGAATATCTGTTTACATATGCAAACTGCTAGGATATTATAGTCATGTTAAACTTTTTAGTTTTTGTTTGCTTTCTTTAACTTTTGTTTATTTTGTATAGTTTTTAATCATGTGATGGTGTATTTATTTTGTTTTATTTTATAATTTGTATGTCTATTTGTGTAACCATATATAGGACAATTTTGCAAATAGGATCTATCCAGGTCCTAAAATTCTTATCCTGTAAAAATAACTTTTTTTACTATTACTAATACAGTGCATACTAGTACACTTCGAATAAACAGACACATTACTTAAGAAGAGAAAAAAAACTTACGTGTTTGAAGAAGAAAATGCAAATGCTTTTGCAAAGCTTCTGGGTCCAGCACAGTGACACCTGTATTATAACTACAGTAACTATTAGACAAAACCAGAAACCTGGTGCTCCACTAAATAGCCTAACGTTGCTGGTGTTACACCAAAGTGCAAAGCACAAATCAAAAAAGAGAGAAGGAGCACCCACCAACAGTTACATCATTGAAATTCAGATGTTAACACATCAGTTATGTAAAATAAACACCAAAGAGATGTCAATACTTACATACACTTTATTTCATGTTAAAAGTTGTTTTTTTTCCAAGTGCCAAAAAGTGCATCCAAAAGGCAACAAGATAAACAGTATCCAACGGGGAAGAAAGGCAGTACACTGCTACAGCATTCCTCCAGGTGAAAAGACCTTACGTTTTACTCCATCTAGATGGGGCTTCTTAGAAACATAGAAACATGGAAACATAGAAGTTGACGGCAGATAAGGACCGCAAGGCCCATCCAGTCTGCCCATTTCTTTTTCTACCTTATAAATGTGCCATCGGCCTTTGCTCTGTCAGTGACCTATCTATTCATAGTCATTTGTATTGCTCCCTTATGCCTATCCCATGCCTGTTTGAAGCCCTGCACTGTATTCATAGCCACCACTTCTTGTGGTAAGCCATTCCATGTATCTACCACCCTTTCTGTGAAAAAGAATTTCCTCACATTCCCCCTTAATCGGCCTCCCTCTAATCTCATGCTGTGTCCTCTTGTCCTGCTATTTTCTTATATTTAAACATGTTAGACTCTTTCACCTTGTTTATGCCCTTAAGGTGTTTGAATGCCTCGATCATATCACCTCTCTCCCTCCTTTGCTCAAGGGTATACATATTGAGCTCCGTTAATCTGTCCTCATATGTCTTCTGATGCAGTCCCTGCACCATTTTGGTTGCCCTTCTCTGGACTGCCTCAATTTGGTTAATGTCCTTGTGAAGGTGTGGCCTCCAATACTGCACGCAGTACTCCAGATGGGGCCTAACCAATGTCTTGTACAGAGGGATTATTACCTCCCTCTTACGACTTGTGATACCCCTACTAATACACCCTAACACCCTCCTAGCCTTACCTACTGCTTTAGAGGTCTGCTTGGATTATTTTAGGTCATCAGTGATGATGATGCCCAAGTCTCTTTCTTCCTTTGTGACTGCTAGCAACTCCCCTCCCAGCCTATAAGTGGCTTCAGGGTTTCTCTTCCCTATGTGCATGATTTTGCACTTCTTTGCATTAAATCCCAGTTGCCACTCTTCTGACCATTTTGCTAGTTTATCCAGATCTCTTCTCATTCTGCCCACCCCATCTGGATCATCTACTCTGTTGCAGATCTTGGTGTCATCTGCAAACAGACAAGCCTTACCCTCTAGTCCATTTGCAAGGTCACTAATGAAGATGTTGAATAGGACTGGCCCCAGGACTGATCCCTGAGGTACCCCACTTGTGACTTGCATCTCTTCTGACTGTATACCATTTACCATCACTCTCTGTTTTCTGCCAGTCAACCAGTTTGCCACCCAGTTGACCAACTTCTGACCCACCCCGAGCCTACCCAGCTTATTTATCAATCTTCTATGTGGAACAGTGTCAAAAGCTTTGCTGAAGTCAAGGTGGCGACATCAACTGCTCCCCCTTGGTCCACCACTCTGGTTACCCAGTCAAAGAAATCTATGAGATTAGTTTGACAGGGCCTTCCTTTTGTAAACCCATGCTGTCTTGGATCCTGTGCCCCTATGGATTCCAGGTGTTGCACTATCCTTTCCTTAAGGAGTGCCTCCATAATCTTGCCCACTACTGAGGTAAGACTGACCGGTCTGTAGTTCCCGCCTCCTCCCTGCTACCACTCTTGTGGAGCAGGATCACATGAGCCCTTCTCCAGTCTTCTGGGACCTCTCCTGTGCTCAGAGACTCACTAAAACAATTCTGCTAATGGCTCTGCTAGTTCCTCCTTTAGCTCCTTAAGTACCCTGGGATGTATGCCATCAGGTCCCATTGCCTTATCCACCCTGAGCTTAGCAAGCTCTTGTAGGACCCTTTCTTTTGTAGAGGGAGTGGTGCTCACCTCCTCCCCCTGTGTCCATGATGCTGAGCTGTGGGCCCTGCCCTACCTTCTCTTCAGTAAATACTGAGCAAAGTATCTATTTAGGATAGATGCCTTTACAGGGTCCTCCTCCTCACATGCTCCCTTTTCTCCATTAGCTTAGCAATACCCCTCTGGACTTTCTCCTTTCACTAATGTATCTATAGAAAGTCTTGTCACCTTCTTTACTGTTCATGCTAGTGTTTCCTCAGTTTGGGACTTTGCCTGCCTTACTGCCTTACCTGCTTCCCTTAGGGCAGTTTGGTATGCCTCCCTATCTTCATCCCGCTGTGTTCCCTTATATTTCCTGAAGGCCAGCCTTTTGGCTGTGACCTTTTCTGCTACTGTATTTGAGAACCAAAGTGGTTTCCTTCTTCTTTTGCACTTCCTTTTCTGTCTAACACAATGGGATGTTGCTTCAAGTATTGCATCCTTAATGCTTGCCCACTTTGCCTGTACCCCTCACCTGTGTTTCTTTTTGCCAGGGCTAGCTTAACTCTGTTGGCCATCTTATCAAAGTCAGCTCCTCTGAAGTCCCATATTTTTGCCTTGGAATGGGATGATTTAGATGTAGTAGCCAAATTGAACCATACCATGTGATGGTCACTGGCCCTCAGGTGACCTTCTACCTGGAGATCTGTGATCCTTCTTTGTTAGTCAGTACTAGATCTAGGATAGCCCTGTCTCTTGTGGGTTGCTGTACCAGTTGTTTGAGGCCCTCCCCCTGCAGGGAATCCACTATGAGTCTAGTTCTGGCAGATGTTCCTGCTGGTATTGACCAATCTGTATCTGGCATGTTGAAGTCTCCCCATTATCAGAACCTCCCTTTAGCTGTCATGTTTTGTATATCTTCTAACAGTAATGTGTCTATGTCCTCCCTCTGGTCTGGGGGCCTGTAGACAACCCCAGTTCTTATGGCTGTCCCATTTCACTGTTTCAGGGTGACCCACAGTTCTTCTGGCTCCTTATGTGTATTCTGAATTTCTGTAGCTTTGATATTTTCATTAACATACAGGGCCACTCCTCCCCCCCTTTTTGCACCTCGGTCTCTTCTGAACAATACATAGCCAGGTACTGAAGTCTCCCAAGTGTGGTTACTTGTAAACCATGTCTCACTAATTGCTACTATGTCCAGTTTAGCCTCTGACATTATTGCCTGCAGGTCTGGGATCTTATTTCCCAGGCTGTGAGCATTTGTGTACATGATTTTCCATTGGCCAGATTTTGGTGTGTTAGTTGTTGGGTGAAGTTTGGCATTACCCCTGTGCATCGTATGGGGAGACAAACCTTTTTTCTTACCTGGTGATGCAAGGTAAGCTCTGAAGAAGCTCTGCCTAGACGGAGCAAAACTTAAGGTCATTTCGCCTGAGGGAGATGCTGTAGCAATGTACTGCCTTTGTTCCTCCTGTTAGACGCTGTTTGTCTTGCTGTCTTTTGGATGCACTTTTTGACACTTGGGGGAAAAGAACCCTTTTAACATCAAATAAAGAGTATGTAAGTTTTGACATTAGTATCTATCAGAGTAGGATGCACTATACTGTACATAATACTCTAGGTAAAACCTGAAATGGATGCTGATAAAAGCTTAATTTCACTAATATCAGCTCAGTTTTCTGAATGCATTTTTGACATTTCTAACCACGAAATAAAACTCATTAGACATCGGTGTATGTGAAGAATTTAGAGGTAATTTCATCTCATGAAGCTGAGGAGGAAAAAAAGCATATCATTTTTGGGCTCCTGGCTTATTCTGCCCACAGCTTCACTTGATGTAATTACCAAATCATTTTTCAGTGGTACCCATGCATAATAGTCTATGGCAGAGATACTGAAAGGTGGTTCACAATCTCTGAATGGGTTAATGATTTGCTAACACTGCTTAGCACTTCCAAAATAGAGGCTTAGCAAAAACTGTCTTATTGAATAACATTTTTAATGAGTCACTAATCCAGTTATGAGTGGCCCTAATGATTTCCAGTGCATCTATGCAGAGCAGCTGACTGCACCTTGTGTATACAGTTGCAGCTAAAGTCAAATACTGTATGTCAGGATATTTCTCAATATTTCTAAAAAGATTCTCTCTCTGGTGCCACTTCAGTGCTACTATAGGCAGGCATGGAATTTCTCCAGATATATCACAGAATTCTCAGGAAATATCTTTTCATGTCTTTGGCTGTAAGTATAGGTGCATTGGCAACTGGAAGGTTTAGATTGATTGTAAATAGCTGTTCATGCCTTATTGCCTCCCCAAACCAGGTCTTATGGCCCTGCACATCCCAAGACACCTCCCCAGTCACCCACCTGGTAGCCTTCAACATATTCCCAGTTATTTAGTGACCACTCCACCCTCACAATCTCCCATTGGTAGCAGCTTAACTATTCACTGGTATCCAGTGGTCCCACTGCCATGTCTGCTGGCTTGCCAGTAGCAGTAAAGATAATCCCTAGTGGTCTAGTTTGCTCTCCACCCCTCCAATCACCCACTTAATAATAATGAACCCCATTCCCAATCTCCACTGTACTCCCCAGTAGAACATAAGACCCCCCTTCTCTTCACACACACTTAGACCCCTCCACCACCACCCCTGGACCCACACTAACCTTATTAGCCAAGGTTCCACCAGAGTTACCTTATCTCAGGGGGGAGCTCAAGCCCCCACTAACCTTACTAGCCACAGCTTCCTAAAGAAATGGTGACTGGCACAACTCCTCCACTCACCCCCTTGGCCAGCTTCAGTCTGAATGATAGAGAGAGCAATCATGTGCCTACTCTAGAAATGGTTTCTACAGTAGGCAGGTGATTACTCCCTGTCATTTAGATGGTGGACTGCTGAGGTAGTGAGTGGAGGGGTTGTGCTGGTCACTGCCTACAGGGGTCTCTGGCTGGTAAGGAGAGTGGGGGCTAGGAGGGTTGGGTGGAGGGATATGAGTGGCAGGAAGAGGATGGGGTATACCATTCTATCTGCAAGTAGAGGGTACTCAGACACCCTGATGAAGGAACACACAGGCTTGAAATACACATGGGGAGAACAGCTTATTGTAGAAGGTAGCACCTTTTCGCACTACAATATACTTTCTTTCTCTCTCCCAGTTGTCTCTCCTTCCAATGAACACCCAAGCCCCATCACCCTGATGTCTGCTGGGGCCTACCTACCAGCCATCTTCTTTCAGGGCTTTCCCTCCCAGCAGGGTCAGCAGATTTCCCCAAGCCCGCTGAAGAATGGATCCAGTATGTGTCGGCATGCCAGCTGGTTGGCAGGCCACTTGTCATCACAAACAATGGAAAGTTCAGTACATCACGAGTTACCTAAGGGTGCAACATACAAGAAGGTTGCTAGCCCTCTGAATATAATACTAGTACAAGAATCCCAGCACTCCAAACACTTGTAGTCAAAGAAGTCAATGAAGAAAGTGATCCAACTCAAACTGCAGCCAATATCACTCCATTTCTTTATTGCCATGTAGAAAATCTTTAGACAAGCACTTCCCTAAACATTGAAGGTAGAACAGGCTACCATCTGTGTTGGATAACTTTCTTCTTTGGATGCTCATTGTCATCCTGCCATTGGATTTTTCCTCCAGTATCAGCCCCTGGGAGACATGAAGTGCAGTGACATCATGGGGCATGCCACGAGCTCCCGTGTGATGTGCACCATCTGTCACACCTCCCGATCTTCTTGGCTGGGCTCCTTTTTCTCAGCTTCCACAAGTGACCAGAGAATCTTTGTGCTCTGCCCACCCTACCCTCCTTGGAGAAGGAAAGCAGTCCTATGGAAGCTCGATCATCCTCCTTCCAGACAGCCCTCTGACAGCCTGGATTTACTTCCAAACCGGTGTCATCAGCGTTGCAAGTGGTAGTGCTTTCGCTGTACAGGGAGGCTGGCACAATGCACTTTTAATAAATATTCGAGATTGACTCTAGCCATTCTTTTTTTTGAAATTTAATAAGTTTTATTGTATCAACTTGTACACCTACATTATGCATTACATAGTATGTAAAGACCACACATCTTAGAATTAGTTGCACAAGCAATACATATATCTCCCCACCCCCTATTAACCCTCCCTCCCCTAAGATACCTAGCCTAAAATACAAATATAATCAATAACTAAAAGGAATTGAAGGGGTTATGCCTCATGGGTATACAGTGAGCTAATAAGAACTGTTACACGACCTTCATCTTTACCATTCAGATTGAAGCCATGTTATATAACCTTATATATTCCTTTATCATTAATACGAAAAAATGGTAGTTACGCCATTAACAAAGTCTTCAATTTGCCCCATCTCTTTACGTACCCCTGAGGCCGATCCCTAAGAGTGGCAATTGTTTTTCAGTCCTTAAATTATACAAAATTTCTTTTAGCCATTCTGAGTAAGAGATTTCTTCCTGGTCTAACCAACGACGAAGTACCAGCCTCTTAACCACTAAGGATATTAAGGAGATATGAAACCTTCTTTCCATAATAGGGATCGATGAAAAATCTCCTACAATACATATTTCAGGGGAAAATAGCTCCGTTAAGCCTAATAGGGGACTAATTGTTGTCTTGATTCTCTCCCATAATGAAAGTACCTTATTGCATTCCCATAGAATATGAAATAAAGTGCTTTCTGCAGAAGAACATCTAGAGCACGTTGCTGAGGGAAGTTTTCCTATTTTAAATAAATGTCTTGGAGTAAGATATATGTTGTGGAGAATATAGAATTGGGTAAGGCGTAACCTATCATTTGCGGAGTATTGATGGAGATCTACCCAGATGCGATCCCATTCTTTGGGTAACCTGGAAAGTGCTGCCTCCCAGTACTGGGATTCCCCAGATGTTGCAGGATATATATAGGGGAATATAAAGTTTACTAAGTTTAACACCGAATGGGGCGATCTGGTGAAGTGTTGTATGCGGGAGAGAAAATCCTTTTGATTACTATCCCATGTTCGCATACCAAATCAATCCAACAACATATGACGGATCGGATACACCTTAAACATTTTTGATTTGGGAAGTCCCAGCTCCAGGTGTAGTTTGTGGCTTTCAAATATCCTCCCCTCTTGTATAAAGTCTGAAATACATTCCTCTGGTATTTCTGGACTACAGATAAATACTCCCTGAAGTTTAAAGTTGGGGTTCCCACCTAGTGGTTGGGAAATATCTTTTATATTCTCATATTTCATAGACCTAAAAAGCTGAGTTTGTACTTTAACTGATATTCCTATAACTGAATGCTTTAATTGTACAGGTAATCTATTTACTGAAACAAAAAACATAGATTCTAAAGAAATTCCCATTGCCCTAATCAGATATCTCTCCACTTGCAACCAAATAGGCATATATTATAGGGGATTCACCTCCCCCAGTTCTATGGTCCATTGGGCGTATTTAGAAATATGGCTGGCTAAATAATACAAATAAAAGTTTGGTAACCTAAGTACCCCCAAGGATTTTGGGGTGCCCAGTTTAATATAGGAACAATGAGGGCATTTCCCTTGCCAGATGAAACGGGTTATTAGTGCATGAAGCTTTTTAAACCATGCCATAGGGATAAATAAATTGAGCATATGAATGGGATAAAAGATGCTGGGGAGAATATTCATTTTAACCACACTAATTCTAGACCGCATTGACATCAGGAGTGTTCTCCATCTATTAAGGTCCCTCACAATAGTTATCATCAAATTCTCCAGGTTCCACCTTTTCCTCAGGGCTACACTCTGTGCAAGAATTATTCCCAAATATACTAGTTTGGTTGATTTCTTTAGTCCTAAATGTACATAGTCTGCTGGGCCTACCCAATTATTTAATGGCAGTAGGGTGGTTTTATCCAGATTTAACTTGTAATACGAGACCAGTCCAAACTGAGAAATAATTTGCAGTGCAGCTGGTAGTGAGGTGGCCGGATGGGAAATATGGAGTAAAAGATCATAGGCATAAGCTGAGATTTTTACTTCCAGAGGGCCTAATACGATGCCATGCAGTTGTGGGGCTGAGTTCAGGAGTCTGATTAGGGGCTCGAGATAAATATTAAACAAACATGGGGATAAAGGGCAACCTTGACGAGTCCCAGAGTGAAGAGAGTGAAACCTTTCGACAGGATGCCATTACAATAAACTTTTGCACTCGGGCTGGTGTATAAAATTTTCACCCATTCAATAAACCTAATGGGGAAACCAAATCTCACCATTGTCAAGAAAAGAAATTCCCAATATACCCTATCAAAGGCTTTCTCCGTATCCAGGGAGACCAAGACCATTGGGTCCTGAGACTCCCTGAATATGGGGAAAATATGTTCTACCTTCCTCAAGTGATCCAGAGAGGATCTCCCCCTCATAAACCGTACCTGTTCAGGCCCTATGAGTCCCTTCCAGACTTGCATTATTCTAGCAGCCAGGATTTTTGCTAGGATTTTAATATCGCAGTTCATGAGAAATATGGGTCGATAATTGGTAACTTTATTGGGGGGGTCTATTGGGTTTAGGTAATACTACTACTATAAGGGCCTGCAAAAGTGAGGAATCTGAGATACCCTTTTCACAAAGAAAGGAGAAGACCTGGGCAAGAATGGGGGCTAAGTCAGTTGCCAAGGCCTTATATAAATTAGCAGGAAAGCCATCCAGCCCTGGAGATTTATCCAATGTCAATGTCTGAATAGCGGTTAAAATTTCAATCTGTGATATAGGCCATGTTAAAAAAGTTTGTTGAGCCTGAGATAAATGTGGGAGTGGGATCCTCTCCAAATAATCTTGGACCTCCTTATTTGAAGGGGCATTTGAGGGAGGAGAGTATAATTAGGAATAGAAACTGTCAAATTATTGGGCAATCTCTTCTGGGGAGGATTTAAGAGTACCATCAAGTTGTGAGGATGTAGCTTTAACCCAACAGGAGGCTTCCTGTTCTTTGAGTCGCATGGCTAACAGATGCCCTGCTCTATCTCCCTGGTCTATATGTCTCGACCTCATCTTAAGTAATACATATTCAGACTTTTCCCTTAGCAAATCAGCATATTGATGCCATAATTTAGCTACCTCAACTTGCTCTCGTTTGGAGAGTTCCAGAGTTGAGCTATGTTCAAGCGTTTCTATCTGTCCTAAAAGAGACTGTAGTGAAGCCTCCCACTTTTTCTTGTGGGTCGAGGCAATCTGAATACACTCCCACCCGAAGGGTACATTTTAATGCCCCCCATATTTTATCCACACTAGCAATAGATCCTAAATTTGATTGCCAAAAATTTCTGATAAGAGCTTGCAGTTTCTCTATGACCCACGGGTCTTTAAGAAGTTGCATATTTAATTTCCATACTTTATCCCATTTAATATTCTGATTTGGATTATATAAAATCCATACCGGCGAGTGATCTGACAGTACTCTAGAAACTATGCCAGCATCTGCAATGTGGATTAGGGCTTCAGTGCTAACTAAAAAATAGTCTATCCTAGACAGGGATTTATGTACTGAGGAGTAAAAGGTATATTTTCGAGTAGTTGGGTGGAAAGTTCTCCAAGGATCACATAAACCTCCCATAGTTATGAATTCATGGAGAGCTTGCTGTGTCGAGGATGGTCTAATAGCCTGGCTACTCAATTTGTCTAAATTAGAGGTTATGGTGACGTTCCAATCCCCTGGAAAAATTAAAGGGAGGTGTATAAATCTGGATATCACTTTCACTAGCTCAGCAAAAAAGTTAGGAGATAGGATATTTGGACTGTACACACACCCTAGAAGTAATTCTGTTTGGCCCAGAACCCCGTGCAAAAAGATATATTGACCCTCTGGATCCACAATAGCTGTATTTAACTGAAAATGTAATCCCCTTAAGAGGAGAATAGCAACTCCTCGCTGATTAGTGGAATTTCCCCCTGTATAGCTGTGTTCCACCCATAAACATCTAAGAGAAAAATTCTCTGAGGTCAATAGATGGGTCTCTTGGAGAAAGGCTATCTGGCATTGAAATGCCTGCAAGTGAGCTAATACCCGATGCCTTTTAATAGGGTTACGCAAACTCTTAACGTTCCATGAGACGTATTTCATTCTGTATTTTCCTTTTACAGTGTGTACTCAGAGCTCCCAGAACTAAAGCTACCCATTTACCCCTTCAATTAGGTATCTTACCCTCCCTTATGCCCCCTACCCCGAAAAAGAAAGATAGGACCCAAAATCACCCTGTCTAAGCCCCCATCCCCAAAAATAACAAGAAATTAAAAATTAATTCCTTTCTCATTCTGGTTTCATCACCAGAACACTATTCAAGTCTGGGTTGTGATGTAACCTTTCCCTAAACACTCCCATAAGTCCCCCCCCTGCCCCACATTACATCAATTAACTAGAAACATTAAGGTATCTATTAACTTTCTACCTCACTAATACAGTCTAACTGGTCATTTTGGGTCTTACCGCCCATAGTCAGGCTAAACTACTTCAAAGAATCTAACTTCTTATTACATCCAAGTACTCAGCTGATGACTAATTATGTCTCATTCACCTATTCTGCCGAATACCCCCAATAGTGAAACAAAAGTGAGAAAAGCCAGCTGAGAAGAAAAACACTTGTTAGACTAGCCCTTGTGCTAGCTATCCCAGGGCTCAACAAAAATAATTAGCACGTAAAAACCACAAGCCCAAACCTATTATCCCCCAGTAATTCTGTCAGGCTTTGGTTAACTAGGAGGTAAAAAAAAAAAAAACAGGCCATGGTAGATATATTATATTTGTTCGCCTATGTACCACATTCCCCCCTAGAGATTTGCCAGCCCCAGAGAACTCTTTAAAATTACAAATTAACATGTCCATTTCCAAAATAATAATAACAGGACACTGGCTACAGGTTTTTGAGTACTTATACACTGTTATGTCCTTCCTGATACGTTTCCCTTTGGATTATTAATTTCAGTCTTCACCACATTACAGCCCAGCAATGAACTCAGCATCCGATTGAACATTTCTACTTCGTATTTTCATTTAAACAGGTCCAGGTACAGCTTCTGCAGCTTTTCAGCGGCTTGGAGATGCGATTCAAAAGTATGCCATTCCTCCATATGGCACACCTGCAATGTAGCTGGGTATTTCATTTTGAAACGGATTTCAGCTGCAATAAGCTTTGTGACTGTCAGGTGGAACTCCTTCCTTTTTTGTCTCACAGATTTTGGGAGATCTTGAATCATCCGTATTCATTTGCCTTTCCAGAGCAGTTCACTAATGTCCCAAATTTTGCCAAGAATATGCTGTTTATCTCTAAAATTTAGCAATCTGAAAATTATAGGACGTGGAGGGGCCCCTACTGGAGGAATCGGCCTTAAGGATCGATGGGTCCGCTCGATCACATACTCCGGGCCATTAGGAGATGGGTCTGCCAGCTTGCTGCATAGCTTCTGTACATGTACAAATAACACCGGTGACGTGCCCTCTTCACCTTCGTGCAGCCCCAATATCAAGAGATTGTTCCTTCTTGACCTTCCCTCCAGATCTTCTACCTTGTTTTCCATTGCCTTAAGTCGATGGCACAGTTGGGACATCTCAGGTTCAACTCTCCCCCTCCAATGGGAGGAAATTCTTGCTTCATTGTCTGCTGTGCGCTGAGTTAATACAGCCAGGGAGGAGGTAATACTCTGGATTAAAGCCGTTAATGACACTAGTGATTCTTTCAGAGGGGCTATTCCCTCCCAGAATTTCCCCTCCATGAGTGCCGCCTGGGAGTTGGCTTCAGCTGTTGCCCCTGTTGGAGTTACCTTTGAGCGCTTGGCTATTTTATCCCGCGTCGGTGTAGTAGGTGGCGTATGGCGGGGTAGAGTGTCTCACATTTCTTCATCCATTCTGGAGGGGACTCGCTGTCGCGATACTCCTTGTGGCTTCTTAAATATAGAATAAGCCAGTTTTAGATTGTAAAACCTTAGAATCAACTTTAAACCTTCTTTAATTAGACCGTGGAGCGGGAGCTAGGGAATATGCGACCATTCAGGCAGCCATCACGTGACCTCTACTCTAGCCATTCTTGTATGCAAGCTCTTTTTTGGTCTACATATTTTAGTCAGAGAATTGTACCTTTGGAGCCACGGTTCCAATGAGTTTTTCCATTTTTCATGGCAGACAGGCAACCCTGACAGGTGGTGGAGGATGGGCACAGAACTCTGTTTGCTCCAGGCCTTTAATGAAGTGCAATGGGATCGAAATGACCCCGTATCACATTGATAGTGAGATTAGCATAAGGCTCTACACAAATGGCATATTGCTACAGTGGAACAATCACCATTAGCAGGCCCTATTGGGCCAATTGTTCCCACAAGCCTTATAGTTCCGTATTGTCTACATGCCTCATGAGGCCAATATGGGATTGCAGTTTGCAGGCACAATCAGGATAGTGCCTAGTTGGTATATTAGAACATGCCATTAGCACTCTCAATGTGCTTCTTGTCTACTCCAATGTACCTATTGTTTGCTCAAGGCACTCATTTGGTCCTAGAACAAACATTTTTTGAGCACAAACCTAGATCTCCAAATATTCAGGCCTATATATCTTACTGATATAAAAACTCTGCTTCAGAATTCTACAGAATTGTATAACATCCTGGCAGGCTCTATGTGCATGTGCATGCCCTCTCTCACTGTGTGTGTGTGTGTGTGTGTGTGTGTGTGTGTGTGTGTGTGTGTGTGTGTGTGTGTGTGTGTGTTTGCGTGCGTGTATGCATATTCTTTGCAATAGAACTGTGTTATTGCACCAGTTAGGGTTCTACTTGATGAAACAAAAGTAGGGAAATGTGGTATTAAGGCTTTCAACCCTAGCTACCCAACCCATAAGCAGCAAAAAGACAACACCACAAAAGCAGCCCCAGACAGCCATCATCAGGTAAGACAAACAACATACATCTGTTTCCAGATGACGTGGATGCAGTAGCACTGATGTGCTACCTTTGTGGATTTGTATCTGTGGCAGATACATCACAAGACATACATACTCATTTGTCACTGCAGATGCAATACACATTATTCAAATCACAACACTGTTTCTGTATGCAGAAGCACAGGCCCTGCAGCCACAGATGCAAATCCAGGATACCCAAATGACAAGAGTTAGTTTGTCCACAGAAGCAGATGCCCCTACTGGGGGAGAGCTTCTGTAGCTTCAGGTACTCATGCACACTGTAACACATACACACACCTGATAGGCTTGTAAGACATATACACTGACCTCTGGATGCTGAAGCACAGGTGCTTCAAAATCCATAATAGCAGAATTGCCGCACTACTTCTGTCTGCACAGCCATAAGATGTACACACTGACTTCTGGCTTCAGTGGCCACACATACTCATGCATACAGTACGACATACGCAGACAAGTGTTGCTGCAAAAGCACAGGCCACTATGGGGTCTGTGCCTATGCTGCCGCAGGTAAAATCCATGAAGGTAGCACATCTACCTGAAGGCTACCTGAAATGCTTGCTAGTAAACATAGAAATATAGAAGAGATGAACTTGAAGCTATAATGTGTAATGAAAAGGATGTGGTGGGTCTAACAGAAACTTGGTGGACCCCCCCCCCAAGATACATGGGGGAGAGACATAGCTGATTACACACTATATCACCATGACAGAAAGGGACAAAAAGGTGGAGGGGTGGGAGCATATATATCAAATCTAGTTAAGTCAACAGAAGTTTCAGATAAAATTAAACAAGGGCCAAAAGATGCAGAGACCATATGGATAAGATTAGAAACAGGAATAAACACCTTTTTAATTGTGGTAGTCTACTTTAGACCCCCAGGACTTAGCTACGAAGACAGTGCCCCCATCTATAAGGAAACTGAAAGAGCTTGCACCATGGGGGAGGTACTGTTGATGGGGGATTTTAACCTTAGCGACATAAATTGGACAAAAATGGAAGTAAAGTAACCAGTAAAATATTGTTAGAAGTAATAAGCCAAATAGGCATAACCCAATATACAAAATCACACATGCCCCCACAATGCAAAGCATCATGAGCTGCATATGCAAATCACCACATATGCAAATAACCCAATATGTTAGACACCCCACAAGAGGGGATAACATACTGGACCTAGTGATGTCAACAAAGGACATCAGGGTTATTTATTGCAGGGTGAACCCCCCCAGGAAATAGTGATCATAACTGTGTCCTCTTTAACATAAATAAACATATCCCTCTTAGCAAAGGATGTAAGGAGATTTACCTCCTCAAAACAGCAAATAAAGAACTTCTTGGTACTGAGCTACAGAAGATAGTGTGGGAAACCATTCTTGAAAACCGATCAGTCAATGAGATGTGGGAAATTTTTAAACAACACATTACTGAAATATGTGATAGATGCATCAAAAAAAGAAACAAATATAATAATAAAGGAATAAAACCTAAGTGGTTCACTCATAAAATTAGGAAGTCACTAAAATGAAAACAGAGAATATACAAATTATATAAAAAGGAAGGGTCAAAAGAATCATAGGAGAAACTCAAAGCAGCACAAAGGGAAATGCAAAAACCTAATTAAAAAAGTAAACAAGATGGAAACAAGCATTTGTCAATGCCGAATGTTGTCTTGCTGGTTTTGGCATTGGTAGTGCAGAAGTAAGAGAGACACATAATAGAAGTAGCAGTGAAGTATAGAACTGACATCAACCCCACCCCACCCTGCAGAGAGTGACATGCATTGGGGTGTGCATTTGGGTCGCTGGCCATAATGCTCATGCTATTTCACCTCACCCTACCCTGCAGAGTCTGACAAGTGTTGCGTTGTGCCTTGGGGTCATCTAGCCTTATGCTGACCCCATTTCATAAGGAAGTACGTTGAGATGGGTGCAGCATAGGAGAATGGGTTGAACTTTGGGGCTGAAGAGTCCCAGGCACACCTTGATGCCTGTCAGTGGCTGCAGGGTGGAGGTGGAGGACCAATGGCATGAGCAATACAGCAGACAATCCAAAGACATACCCCTGATGCCCGTTAGTCTGTACAGGGTGAGATGTAATGGTTAGAAACCCTAATGCCCTGGGTGTGTGTTGGTATTTGAACTCCAAATTTTAAAACATAGCCTTTTTGTGACCCCACCTCATGAAAGCATTTGGCACCTCTGTTCATGAACAGTGCCCCTGTGATTTTGTTAATCTATCTCAAATGTTGGTTTCCCACAGTGACCACACCATTCTGCACGACATGAAAATGTCAGCTGCACCATTGATAAGGAGGTGTGAAGAGATGGCAATGTGGGAAATCTGGAGTGAAAATATTAAACATTCTTGAAGTTATGAGTGTGTGTGAAAACTGCACATCGCATGCTTGTAACACAGTTATTTAGTCACTTCAGCTGAGTGGCCCTGACACTGCTACCTGCTGGCAGCCAGCCCTCTGCATCCAGCCCACCAGCCTCTGACCAAGGAAAGCAGCCACAAGCCCACATCAGGCTCTCCACTTCAGCCGAGTGGCCCTGGCGCTGCTAGCAGCCAGACCTCTGCATCCAGCCCGCCAACCCCTGACCAAAAAAAGAAGGTATGCTTGGTCAGCTACTAGCTTGGAGCTGTCAGGCTTCAATCCCCATAATTGGACTGGCTCCTGGTGAATGTGGCTGCTTCCCGATTGGATGCTGAAGATACCCATTGAGAAAGAAAGCACCCAAGGCACCTTTTTCAAAACACAGCTTGGCCACTGCCTTGCTGTACTGCTCTCTGGACAGTTTTTCGCCCCCACCCACCTCCTCCTCCCTCCTTTACTAAGCACACTTCCCCAGTGATCCCCACCCCCCAGAGGCCTCACACTAGTTAATTACAGCAACTCCTTAAAGGGGCTGTACTTTCTGTAACTTCTTAAAGGGGTGATCCTCTCTTGTGCTCAAATAACTTATCATCCTCAATACATCTGGGATCAAGTGCATTGACACTGACTATAGTCCTCTTCCTATTTCCTACACCAGCCCTGTCTTACTTAGGACCGTCACCTTCTATCCATAGTACCCTCCTCTTATCTACAACACCTCTACCAGACCCCCCAATGATTGACCACCTCCCCCCCTCGGTACCCCCCCACACTTCCACCCCTGCTACCTCTTACTTCCCATTCATACCATGGTCTCTTCTCCTCAATGCCTTTCCCACCCTTCATACTCTACCCACCCCTTGCACCCCAGAACCTAGCCCTGTGTCCAGTCGCAAGCGGAGATGCCACAATCACTACCACACTTTGGTGTGCCTAATCACCAACCTGTTGCTTCTATCAGGTAACATTCATCCAAACCCTGGCCCAGTGCCCAACCTTATGAACAAGCCTGCCTAGGCTCAAGGACTCCGCATAGCTTCTATGAATATTTGCAGCCTCCTTAAGAAGGCTGCTGCATTCCAATGCTGGGTTACTCAGCACCAACCAGACATTGTCGCAGTCATCGAATCCTGGTTATCCAAATCCATCCCTGACTCCTTCATCTCCCTCCCTACCTGGTTACACCTTTTTCACGGAAGATCAGGTGGGTAAGCGTGGAAATGGTTGTGCTGTCTACATGCATGACTCCCTCCTTGGACATGCACTTCCACCACTAAGCTTGATAACGGGGGCGCAAGCCCTCATGCTAAAAATCTCCTCCAACCCTGGTAAAGGCCCACTCTTTCTCACCATTGCCTATATTCCCCCCAGAAAGCAAGACCTCGCCATTCAGGTGCTTGCTGACTACCTCTCTGGCCTACCACCCAAAATGGCCTAGATAATTGTTAGTGACCTGAATATCAACCAGCTCTCTGCCATGGCCTCCCAAACCAGAGATATCTTTGCTGCTCTTGACATGTCTCAGCTTGTCACCACCCCAACTAGATTCAACCCCTCTACTGGCTCCAGCACCCTCCTGGATATCACCATTAAAAACCACCCCCAGAGGGTGCTCGATATCAGTGTACTTCCCAACTCACTTAGTGACCACTCTCCGGGTTATTCTCTTGGTCCGCTGCCAACAGCAAACCTGCACCACAAACCACCCAGCGATGTCGCCTACTCCCAGGCGGCCTGTGTCACCTTAAACTGTACCTTTCACAACTGGATTGGTCCCCAGTCAGGGTTGCACCGTCCTTAGAGGAGGCATTGGATTTTTTCACTCCCACTTTTAACACTGCCTGTGACCTCTATGCCCCCTTCACTAGAAATCGCACAAAAAAGCAAAGCACACCCTTGGTTACCCCCTCTCTCTTCACAAACTTAAAATGAGAAACAACCTATGGCACATTGCCATGGAATCTGGCAAATCAGCTGATAGGCAAGTGTACAATGCCAAGCGCAATAAGTGTACTTGGGCAATTCGACAAACCAAAGCCCAGTACTACCAATCCACTCCTGTCTCCTCCTGGGGGTCAGCTAGAAACTTTTGGGATAATGCAAAGGAGCTGAATGGGAAATCCCACTCTCCACCCCCCTCTCAACTCTCCTTTAATGGAACTGTCTGCTCTGACCCCCCTTGGCATTGCAGACTGCCTAAACCACACTTTCTCAGACCTGCATTCAGCCCTGCCCAGTAGCTTCTTTGACCCCATCCCAGTAGCACCTCTGCCCACTTTCCAGAGACCTCCTTTCTATCTACATACCATCTCCCTGCTGGAGGCTAGACCCCTTCTGCAAAAAGCCGTTAGTAGTAACAACCCAGGCACAGACCTACTGGACACTAGGCTACTTTGTCTGATGTTGGATGCCATCCTGGTCCCACTTACTGAGCTGCTCAACCACTCTCTGTGTCTGGGGCAGTCCCCCAGCACATGGAAAACTGCCATCATCACTCCCATCCTTAACAGCGGTGATCAAGTGACCCCGGGTAACTATCGACCTATCTGCATCCTCCCCCCACTCTCTAAGGCCCTTGAAAAAGTAGTTGTCAACCAGATTGCTGAATACCTGGCCATGCACAATATCCTGTGCCATGAACAGCATGGCTTTCATGCAAGGCACAGCACCACAACCATGCTACTTGAATTTTCCAACTTCCTGCTCTCTGCTCTTGATGCCGGAAGTCCTACCAGTGCCGTGTCCATTGACCTCTCAAAGGCCTTTGATATGGTTTGCCATCCCCTCCTGCTTGACTCCCTCAGATGCCTTGGTTTCTCCCCTGGTCCCCTTGCATGGTTCACCAGCTGCCTCTCTGCCAGAACTCAGTGTGTAAAAATCAATAGCACCCTATCTGACAAACAACCTGTCCACTCGGGGGTTCCCCAGGGCTCCATTTTAAGCCCTCTCTTCTTCAGTTTCTACCTCAACTCCCTCCCCTCAGCCTGCCCAAGTAAGATTCTCCTCTACTTGGATGACACTGTGCTCTTTGCCTCTGACCCCAACCCCAACACACTCCAGGTCACCATCCAACAAGCTTCTGATAGAGCTGAGCATTGGTTCACATCACAAAGCCTAGTTCTGAACCTAAAAAAAAACAAAGCTATGCTCTTCTCACATTGTCAAAGCAAAGCCAGTGGTGCCCCTCTCGTGGTACTGCCTAGCACACTAAATCCCATTGAGCAGGTTTCCTCCTACAAGTATCTAGGCATTACCTTTGATTTGATTTTGTCAGGATTGGACTATTATGCGACCATAGGCACTGCCTACCACCAGAGGCCCTTAGATTGGCAATCACCTCCTCTGTCCCATCGTTAATCGACTATGGGCTGCCCATCCATGCTGCAGCTGACAACACTGTGCTTGCAAGAATACAGCTCTAGAAACATAGAAACATAGAATTTGATGGCAGATAAGGACCACTTTGCCCACCTAGTCTGCCCATTTCCCTACCTAACGGATAAGCTGCAGATCCTAGTTAACCAACAGCCTACTTCCTCCTACCCCCTACTAGAATTGCCTTATGTCTGTCCCATGCATTCTTGAATTCCTCCACTGTATTTGACTCTATGACCTCCTCAGGAAGGCTGTTCCATGTATCCACAACCCTCTTTGTGAAGAAATACTTCCTTACATTACCCTGAGCCTTCCCCCCTCTATCTTCAAATTGTGCCCCCTTGTTTTTGCACATATCTTTTTCTGAAAGATGCTACCCTCTTGGACTTTGTTGATTCCCTTGAGGTATTTGAAAGTTTCTATCATGTCCCCCCTCTCCCTCCTTTCCTTGAGGCTATACATCTTTAGTTCCTTTAGTCTTTCTTCATATGTCTTCTGATGCAGACCCTGCATCATTTTGCTTGCCCTCCTCTGGACAGCCTCAACCCTGTCTATGTCTTTGCAGCGATGGGGTCTCCAGAACTGTATAAAGTACTCCAGATGTGGTCTTACCAACTATCTGTACAGAGGGCCAACAACTTCCTGTTTTCTACTGGTGATGCCTCTCCCTATGCATCCCAGTATCCCCCCAGCCCTCCTTACTGCCTTCTCACATTGCTGGCCCACCTTTAGGTCGTCTGATATGACTACCCCCAGGTCCCTTTCCATTTTTGTTGTTGTCAGTATCTCTCCCCCCATTGTGTACTCTTCCCCTGGGTTTTTGTTTCCCAGGTGCATTACTTTGCACTTCTTTGCATTGAATCTAAGCTGCCATACATTTGACTGTTCCTCCAACCTTGCCAAATCCCTGTTCATCCTTTCCACCCCACCTTGTGTATCAACCCTGTTGCAGATCTTTGTGTCATCTGCAAAGAGACGTACTTTCCCTTCCAGTCCTTCTGCAATGTCACTTATAAAGACGTTAAAAAGGACCAGCCCCAGTACTGAACCCTGCGGTACCCCACTAGTAACCCTCCTTTCTTCACTGTGGACTCCATTTACTATTACCTGCTGTGTCCTGTTTTCCAACCAGTGTTTTACCCAGGCTACCACCCCCTAGGACCCACTCCCAGGCTGGCTAATTTGTTTATTAATCTTTTGTGCAGGATTTTGTCAAATGCCTTGCTAAAGTCTAGGTAGGCCATGTCCACAGCCCCTTCCTGGTCTACTGCTCTGGTCACCCAGTAAAAGAAATCAATTAGATTTGTCTGACATGACCTTCCCGCTGTGAATCCATGCTGCCTTGGGTTCTGTGCCCCACTGGCCTCTAGGTACTCAACAATTCTTTCCTTCAGAAGTGATTCTATCATTTTCCCCTACCACTGAGATCAAACTGACAGTTCTGTAGTTTCCTGCCTCTGTCTTGCTCCCACTTTTGTGAAGAGGAATCACATCCTTCCTCCTCCAGTCCTCAGGTACCACCCCATCCTCCCATTATTTATTTTAAAAGGGTAGTCAGTGGTGTTACTGGTTCTTCCTTTAGTTCTTTTAAAATCCTGGGGTGAATCCCATCAGGCCTCATTGCTTTATCCACCTTCAGTTTTAAGAGTTCTTTCAGAACCCTTTCTTCTGTGAAAGGACTAACATTAACCCCCCTATCCAGAGTGCTTCTAATGACTGGATTAGGTATTTCCCACTGCTTTTCCACTGTGAATACTGAACAGAAGTATTCGTTCAGTATTTCTGCTTTTTCACTGTCGCTCTATGCCCAACCACCTTCCTCTTTGTTCAGCCTCAGTATCCCTACCTTAGTCTTTCTTTGCTACATAATGTACCTATAAAAGGTTTTATCCCCCTTCTTAACTGAGTTGGCTATCTTTTCCTTGGTCTGGGCCTTTGCTATTCTGACTGTCTTACCCGCTTCTTTCTGCTTTAACTGGTACAGTTCTCTGTCCTGCTCCTTCTGTGTTTCCTTATACTTCCTGAATGCTATCTTTTTTTCCCTTACCTTACCCGCCACTTCTTTTGAGAACCATAGTGTTTTTTTCGTTTTGATTTGTTTATTTGCTTTACACAAAGACTTGTTGCCTCTGTGATGGCGGTTTTGATGTTTCCCAATTGTTGCTCCACCCCACTTTCTTTCCTGTTTGCTAGTGCTTTTCTGAAGCACTCTCCCATTTTGACAAAATCAGCCCTCCTGAAGTCCAGTACCTTCACTTTTCTGTGGCTTGACTCTGCAGCTAAGTTTATCGTGAACCACACTGTTTGGTGGTTGCTTGTTCCCAGATGGCTACCCACTTCAAGATCAGAGATCCTCTCTCCAGCCCCATTTGAGAGTACCAGGTCTAAGATTGCTCTCTCCCGAGTGGGTTCCAAAACTAGCTGTCTGAGGCATGCCCCCTGTAGGGCTTCAAGAATGGCCCTGCTCTTGAATGTGGCTGCAGCAAAGGTGCTCCAGTCAACATCTGGCATATTCAGGTCCCCCATCAGCAATCTATCCCCTTTCTCTGCCATCCCAAGGATGCCGTCTATCATTTCCTTGTCCATTTCCTCCCCCTGAGACGGGGGTCTGTATACAACCCCTGTGCAGATTGTGGAGTCATTTCCAGTCTCCAGGGTGACCCACAGTGCCTTCTCTCCTCCCTCTTTACCCTTTAGTTCTGTTGCTTTGATCCCTTCCCTTACATACAGAGAGCCACTCCTTCTTCTCTTCTTCCCTCCCTGTCCCTCCTGTAGATTGTGTACCCTGGTATGTTGACATCCCAGTCATGGTTCTCTGTGTACCATGTTTCTGTGACTGCCACAATATTCAGACATCCCTCTTCCATCAAGGCCACCATTTCAGGGAGCTTTTTACCTTGACTACAGGCATTGGTACTCAATACCCTCCATTTTGTTATGGCATTATTTCTTTTTGCCCCATCCCTGTCCCTACTGCCTTTGTCTTTTTCTCCATTTACCCCTGCCCTTCTCCCTATCAACTGCTCTATTTTTGTGTTTACCTCACTAATTACCCTGATTTTTTTGGAGGGGCTAGGATTTCCATTCTCCTTTTCAGTGCCTCCCTCCTTGGCTAGTTTAAATGCTTGCCACTGAAGCATTTAAACCTATCACCTAGGATTCTGGTTCCCCTCCAGGATAGATGCAGCTCTCTATAAACAAGGCCTGCAGGCTAATGCTGGGAGTCCCTAGGTGCACCCATACATACCTGCTGTACTCCACCACCAACTTGCTCAACCTTGAAGAAAGACTCCACTTCTGAACCTGTCTTCTTGTAAAAAAGACCCTGCTGGAGCTCTCCTCCCCTGGAGTAACCACCTCACTGCAGCATGCCTCCCCCTCAGTCTCCACCCACAGCACTGTCAAAACCTCTCTTATTGTCCCCAGGGAAAGGACCTCTATGGCCCAGAGATCATTTTGCTATCGGGATCCCTCCTGATTCGGTTCCCTCCCAGCTGACATAGCTGACTCCACTAATCTTGGTCCTTTCAAGGTCTCCCTCAGAAGCCATCTGACAAGCACTCACTGCTGCAACTGCACATAATCCCCCACCTGCCCCTTACCCTCACCCTAGGCTGGGTCTGCCCTGTCTACTTTTGCTGTATATGCCTGGGGTCTCAGGCAACATCTGCTGACTAATGTAATAAAATATCTCTGGTTGCTACCTGATGTGATGCTCATGTACCTATATTATGAATACTGTGATCTACCTATTACCAAGCTTGTACCACCAATGAATGCCTGTAACACTGGTTACTTTTTTAATCTAAGCGTTATGTACTGTTTTGTTTGCTGTGATGTATTGCTCTCCTGACAAGGTGCCTTTGAAAATGAGTCTTTGACTCAAAGGTCTGTAAACCGATGATCTAATAAGTAAATAAATAAATAAATAAATACATTTAGTGGCATTATTTCACCAAATTTTTAACATGGCCATTTTGGGATCTCTGCTCATGAACAATGGCACTATGATTATCGTAATGTGCCCGAACGTTGATTTCCCACAGCGACCGCATGATTGTGCGCCAGATGTGTGAAACTATATTTCTGGTAGTATGTGCCGAATGACAACTGACCTGTTCATAAGAAGGTGTGCAAAAATGACAATGTTGAAAATCTGTATTGAAAATATTACAAATTCTCGAACTTATGACTGTGCATGGACACTGCACAATGCACACTTGTAACATAGTCATTTTATGGGATTTTCTCATCAAATTTTTAACATACACATTTTGGGACCTCTGCTAATGAACAATGTTACTGTGATTTTCTTACTCTGTTCTGAACATTGTTTTCCTACAGCGACTGCGCCACTGCATGAATATGCAAAACACAGTTCAGGTAGGATGTGGAAATGAAAGCTGTATTGTTCATAAGGAGGTGTGAAAAATGGCAATGGTGAAAATGTGGGTAAAAATTACAAATTATGATTCTGGCGTGCATGAAACTACTATCTGCAGCAGCAAAACAATCATTTATGAACGTTTGTAACTAATTTTCAACATAGGCATTTTAGGACCTCTACTCATGAACAGAGTCATTGTGATTTTCTTTATTTGTCCCAAACACTGATTTCCCACAGTGACCATGCTATTCTGTGCCGGAAGTGCGAAAACACATTTCGGCCAGGATGTGAAAAATGACGAGGGTTCGTCAAAACTGCACAACACACGTTCATAGCACAGTCATTTAAAGGACTTTCATCACCACATTTTCAACATAGGCATTTTAGGACCTCTGCTCATGAACGATATCATTGTGATTTTCTTACTCTGTCCCGAACACTGATTTCCCACAGTGACCTCACTATTCTGCGCCGGAAGTTGCGAAAACACATTTCAGCCAGGATGTGAAACATGACAGCTATACTGTTCATAAGAAGGTGTAGAAAAATGGCAATGTTGAAAATCTGGAATGAAAATATTACAGATTCACGAAGTTACGAGCGTGCGTGGAAACTTCACCGCGCAAGCTCGTGAAACAGTCATTTAATGGACTTTCGTCACCAAATTTTTAACATAGGCATTTTAGGACCTCTGCTCATGAACAGTGTCACTGTGATTTTATTACTCTGTTCCAAACACTGATTTCCCACCGCAACCATGCTGTTTTGCGCTGGAAGTGCAAAAACACATTTCAGCCAGGATGTGAAAAATGACAGCTGTACTGTTCATAAGAAAGTGCGGAAAAATGCCAATGTTGAAAATCTGGAGTGAAAGTATTATAGATTCATGAAGTTATGAACATGCTTGGAAACTGCACCATGCATGCTCATAAAACAGTCATTTTTCTGGATTTTATTTCACCAAATTTGCAAAATATGCTTTTTGAGAGCCCACCTCATGAACAGTGGCACTGTCAGTTCATTAATCAGTCCCAAAGGGTGATTCTGTGCAGTGACCACAAAATCACCTTTTGGGACCGAATTACACCATGACAGTAACTGAATTCATGAGGAGAGGTCCCAATAACCCCATGTTGAAAATTTGGTGGCAAAATTCCCCAAAATGCCCGAGATATGCACCAAAGTTGAAAAAACCCTATTTATGCCATTATACAGCTTACCAGCATTTCTTCAGTTTGCAATCAGCTTTAAAGAGTGCAGACATGTTCCCAGTCTACGGAAGATCATTATGCCGGGCTCCAGAGGTAAGTATGAGGTGAGGGGGTGTGGGGAGGTGGGTTATACAGTGGGTGGAGTGGGGTTGGGGAGGGGCTGCAGACTGTGAGGGGCCATTTTGTACTTTAGAAGGTAAAAAAAAAACATTGTGGGAAGTTTTTTTTTTTACAGATACATTGGACACACTGGTGTGGGCTCCCAGCATGTCACCTGCATGTTTTTTTTTTAGGGTGGGCTGGAATTGATGAGGATTGGGCACCCCATTGGCAAATAAAAAAGAGTGGGGGGTGGGATGATGCCAGCGGGGATTGGGCACCCCCATACCTCGAAGTTTTTTCTATCACAGGTATATTTGAAATGCTGGGGTGGGCTCCCAACGTGCTACCTGTGTGGGTTTTTTTGGGGGAGCGGGGGACTGTAGCCGATGGGGATTGGGCTTCCCATCAGCAAATGAAAAAGAGTGCTGGGGAGGATGATGCCGATGGGGATTGGGCTCCCCCATTGGCAGATGAACTGGGGAGGGGGGCATGATGATACTGATGGAGATTGGACACCCCCCTAAGTTGGCTTTTCTGGGGACTGTGCAAGGCAGATGGCACAGCCGCCATGTCACACTGAAACTTACACCGGGAAAGGCACACCCTGCAATGAGGTGGAGCTCCCTCATTGCAGTGGCTAAAACCTTTCAAGGTGGTGGACATGCTTTTGCACTGCTGTCATAGACAGTGTGTAGTCTAATTCATGCCATGGAGCCCAGCCCCAAAAAGCAGTGGCACCACAGGCCACAACAGGACTGCGCTTCCAAAACCTGCTATTCTGAAGTTACTGTAACATGTTTCTTTCACAGGTGCAAGACAACATAAAAAAAACTAGCCAGAGGGCAAGAAAGGATAACATGCAACAGTTCAATACCTATGTAAACTCACTTAGGAAAACAAATAAAGGTTTATGCACTCTCACAGTAGAGGGTGAAATGGTAGATTACCTCACAAGTATGGCAAACATTTTTAATTCCTACTTCAGGACTGTGTTTTCCCAAAAATCTGTAACGAGCAAACAAATAAGGAAAAATACCACACCACCTATCTAGATAACAGAAAAAGTTATAAACAAAAAATAACTAGGCTCAAGAATACATTTTCTGCTGGACCAGACAATATGTAAAATGCTATGTTAAAATTGTTATCCCCGAAGTTGTAAAACCATTAAGACAAATATTTTTTAAGTCTTTACAGGAAAATGAGGTTCCACAGGACTGGCTACAGTAACTGCAAATGTTGTGCCTATCCACAAAAAGTGCGATAGGGCAGACTACATAAATTGTCACTCAATTAGTTTGACATCAGTTCCGGGAAAACAGTAGAAAGTATAATAAAAGATTAAATAAACTCCTATCTAGAAAGAAGTGATCATGTGGATTATAAACAGTACAGCTTTCAGGCAGGAAGGTCATGTGTCACAAACTTGTGTTTTTATGCAAAAATATCCTCTGCATTGGACAGTGGGAGACCAGTGGATTGTGTATATTTGGATTTTGCTTAGTCCCCTACTCTGAAATTATTAATAGCCTGATGGACATAGGATTGGATATGGGGACAGTAGGATGGATTGATGCATGGTTGATGAACAGAACCCAGATGCTGTGTATAAATGGATATTATTCCCCTCCTGTACCAGTGATGAGTGGGGTGCCGCAGGGGTCGGTTTTGGGTCCGGGGCTGTTTAGGGTGTTCATATCCACCACGGGGAGGGACACAACAGGTTGGTTAGGTAAATACACAGATGACACAAAACTTGCAGGAATCTTCGCTCAGGATGAGGACATCACTTCAATATAGAAAGATCTGGGCTACCAAAAAGGGTATGAACTTGAATATAGACAAATGCTGTGTCATACATTTAGGTAGACAAAATAAGCTCGCAGATTATTCTCTAAACAGACAAACCCTAAGGCCCTCAGCTGAGGAAAAAGATTTGGGCATAGTTATAGATAATGGGTTAACATATAAAGCTCAGTACACAAATCACATAAACAAAGCAAATAACATATTATGGGCCATAAAGAGAAGTTTTAGGAGTAGAAATTGAGAAGTGATTATGCCACTTTATAAAGGATATGTGAGGCCTTTGCTGGACTACGGTAGCCCCGCGTGGCGTCCAATATCTGGAGGTGGTGTGGACAGACTGGAGAGGGTGCAGAGGCATGCTACAAAAATAATATATGATTTAAGAGATAGATCATACATGGAAAGGCTCCTTGACTTGAATCTGATGACCTTGGAGACAAGGAAAATATGGGGTGACCTCTTGCTGTGCTACGACATTATGCAGGATGACTACTTAATAAATGAGCTACAATTAGAATTTAAAAATATCTTGGTAAACACTAGGGGGCACCCACTGCAGCTACATCATAGGAAGTTCAATACGAATAGAAGAAAATTATTTTTCACACAGAGAGTGGTGTCACCCTGGAATAGGTTAACCCTGGAAGTTATCATAAGTGCAAATAAGCAGCAGTTTAAACAGCGGTTAGATAAATATACACTGGATGAAAATGTGCAGTATTATGGGTGAACTGGACAGGAGCTTTCTAAATTGACTTACCACCATCTTGGCTCCTAACTACCTTAGTATGATGTCCTACCCACTAAGCCCGGCAAGGCTTTGGATGAAGTGACTAGTTATCATCCTATATCTTTATTGAATTACGATATTAAAATGTTATCCTAAATCCTGGCTTCAACGATTAACGAGGTCTGGGCCGGGCTTATTAGCAGTGAACAGGTTAGCTTTATGTCCAGTTGCTCTTTGGTGGACCATCTGCGTAAACTTTCCCACATTTTCTCTGCATCTAGGGACTCTGGAATCCCTGAGACCCTGGTTTCTCTGGATGTGGAGAGAACTTTTGATGGAGTTAATTGGAATTTTTTGTTTGTTACTTTGGAAAAATATGGCTTTCCATTGCCTTTTCTTTTGGGTTAAGATTTTGTATTCCTGTTCTGGTGCCAGGATATATTGTAATGGTGTTTTTTTCCTTGACCTTTCCTCTACATTCTGGCACTAGGCAGGGATGTCCCTTGTCTCCCATATTATTTAATTTGGAGCCCCTTTTACTGAAATTTAAATATAATTCAGATTTAACCGGAGTGCAGGTCGATTCCTGGAATTTACAATCATCTGTTTAAATAAACTGGTGCATCTTGAAGAAAGGGCATGCATAGCCATAATGGTGTTATCACTGTATACATAAAATGTTACTACTACTACTACTACTACTACTTAACACTCCCAGAAGGGTCTATAACAAACTAGCAGCTCAAAAGAAATTTGGTGGTTTACATCTTCCACACTTTACCTTATATTACCTGTCTAGTCATGCCAGTAAATATTTAAAATGGTCTAACTTGTATCTTGAAGACGTGGCCCTGCTTACTCACCTATCTAGTTGGCACTGGAGAAGGAACAGATTACCAGGACTAGTTTATCCCCGCTGACTATGTTATTTATCTCCCCTAAAGATATGGCTGCTGGTCTTCAAAACTCTGTAATAGGCATTTCTGTCATTTGCAGCTAAGCACAATTCTGCGATACAAGCAAGTTGACGTTATTTTACAGCCTGTGTTTCAGAATCCCAACTTTAAGGTGGAGGGACGGGTCTTGAGGAATGCTTGGTTACCATAGCTAGCAGAGATCAGGGTGTGTGATTTGCTCTGAAAAGGCAGCTTACTTTCTTGTGAGGATATTCTGGAGCTTTTTCAGTTTGATGATAGGATGGACTTAAAGATTTTTCAATTACGTCATGTTATACTTCACAGGTTTGGTAATTTACCATAGGATGGCAATCTATCTGAGTTCTTGCAATCCTTACAAGACACAGCTTTACTACCACATGTAGTTTCTAATTTGTATTGCTTTTTATTTTCCAAGGCATTCATGGAGTTTGATAGAAATTCTCAATAATGGAATGCCAGGTTTCCACTGCATGTTTTTAGTTGGCATAAAATTTGGGATGAACACTATGTTTACACTTCCCAAGATAAGTTACAGCTTAATCAATTTCATATATTTAATAATCTGTACTTTACTCCTGCTAAACTGTTTAAAATGGGTAGACTTCATTCCTCCTTATGCACACAATGTGGGCAATCTGAGGGAATGTTGTTTCATATCTTTTGGGAGTGTCCCAAGGTCACCCCTTTGTAGAATTTAATTAAGACTAGGGCTGACCCCTTCTTGAGATGGATAGGGAATTTACCCGGGAAATCCACACAATTAGTGATTACAGCAAAGTGGTGGTGAAAGAGCGGAGATATTTTATAGCCTTGATTTCCCTATCAGTGAAGAGTGGTCCTTCATCACTGGCTTGACCAGACTTTAATTTCATATCATGAATGGCTGCAGGAGCTCTTGTTTGATCTTTGTGTTGAATGGATGATTGCTAGTCTTCATAACTGGCTCTCATCCTTCAACAAGAAGTGCAGCAACTACACACCCTTTACATGATTTAAAGTATTCTTGAATGGCTCCCCCTTTTGATTATGATTTTTTGAGTGCTGATCTATATTTTCTATTTTTACTGTGGTCCCTTCAGCAATTTCCAGATTGATCCACTCTGCCTGGGGAGGCTTGGGGATTGAGGGGGTTCATTGGAATTATTTTGTTGTTGCTGCTGTATCTATAATTGTGTTGTGGTCTTGTTACTATTAATGGGGCTTATGCATGAACGGGTGTGGAATATACACTGGCGGTGCATATCTCACCCAAGTACCTCCACACCTGTGGACAGGTGCGCATGGCTGGCATTCACCAATGGCCACCACCTGTCTGTGGCACTTCCCCCCAGTGTGCAGATCCACACAAGGCAGCTGGGGGGGAGGAGTAGCAGACCCATCCATTTGTGTCAGTCAAATTGGATGCCCATCCTGGGTCCCTAGTGGATCACTTGTGACACTGGGTGCAGGCCTGGGTGCATGATTCACCTCACAGACATCCAGACCTGTGCTGCCATGCCCCACTGGCTGGAGGGCCCTCTAGCCTTGCTCTCAGTGCACAGCAGTGACCCATTGCACTGCCGATGCACTCCCCAACACAGAGTGGCCCCGGCACCCTGTGAGCATAGCACCCCCCAATCACATACCTGCCCTGTCCCCAAAGTGCCAATGCAGTCACGCCCCTACTGGCAGTGGCCCATACCAGTCTGCAGCAATGCATGCTCCTCTCCCCACCCATGGCAGCCCCTCCCTGGAAAGCAGTTCAAATGGCAACCCCCCACACAGCAGTGCCCCATCTCGATGCATTTGCCCCCAAGCCCCCCAACTGCTGTGCCCTGCCTGATGCAGCACTGCCTGATCCCCCAGACCCATGATGATAGTACACCCGCCCCTCATTGGTGGCCAGTGAATCCCCCCCACAGCACTGGCAACACCACCAACCCACCTCCATACCTGCCTGCCAGTGCCACGGCAATTGTCAGTGAGGGGTACAGCCCTCCACACACCTCCATAGCTGCCTGCTGTACAAGTGATTCAGGGAGTGCACCCCTGGAATTGATTGTATGGAGGATGGCCAAGGAGGTGTGTGGAGGGCTGTGCTGCTCACTGACAATCACCACAGCACTGGTATGATTGCAGACAGGGGGTAGAATAGGGGTGTTTTCGGTGCTGTGGGGGGGGTTCTATCCCAACACAGTGGAGGGGATGACGTGTGTGGGAGGTGTGTGCTGGACGTGCCCCAGGGATGGGGTGAACATGCTGGGGGGGTGCAGCACACATGTTGCTGGTGGCACTCCAGCATGCCACCAGGCTGGGGGGACTCCATGGATGCATGGGTCAGGCCATGTATGGTGGTTATGGCAGGGGCCCCCCTGGCATATTTCTCTCAGCCCTATGCCCCCTCGGTATGCACTATGCACCACTGTGCATGGTGCGTAATGCTGGAATTCCCCCTGCCCACCCTGGTGCATTGCTGTCCACATGGCCAGTGGATCAGGTGCATAGGGGCTGCACACCCTGGTTCATGCATCCCGCGAGCGAGGCGCAATGGGTGCAGAGTGGCTATGCACCATGGATTCGCGGTGCATGGGTACTTTGCACCATCATGCATAGGCCCCACTGAATATAATACATTTTTGAAATTGAATTTCAGAAAAAGAGCTACTGCATTTGTGTCATCTGGAAACAGTTGTATGTTATTTATCTTACATGATGATGGCTGTCTGGGGTTGCTTGTGGTCTTGTCTTTTTGCTGCTTTGTGGGGTGGGGAGTTAGGGTTGGAAACCCTAATGCCACATTTACCTTCTTTTTATGCTTTACACTGAACCCTAACTGGTGCATTAATGCAGTTTTTTGCAAATAATCTCCTTCTTTTTCAGATAGTGGAATTGTATCCTCCTTCATGCAGGTACCTTGTTCGCCCTGCCCTTCTAAGCGGTAACAGATGTCAAGAATTAATGGGATTGTCTGGTGGGCCCTGCTCTTCCATGCTGCCACAGATACAGATGCACAGGGCAAAGAGTCCATCTCTTAGCCATTGCACAGGCAACTCTGCCACACACAGGCACAGAGGTGCAGGGCCCTATGTCAAGAGAAGAGTTGTCTTCAGTATATGGTACCTGGGTCCAGATGGGAAACCCTGCATCATTCATTCCCTCTCTGAGGAAGTCTCACATAACAAAGCCATCCCCCCACCCTCACCACATCGAGCTGGCTCCCTAAGTTCACCCCTAAACTCAGCTCACTGGCACAGGACCACAAAGCACTGCCCGCAGGGGTAAGTCTGGCACTAAAAATGTTTCTTAGTAATATTTTTTTATTGTATCCCCAAATTTTCAGGATAGTTGTTTTAGGACTCCCCTTATGAACATGACATGTGGCATTCATAGTATATTGGCTGAAACATCATCTCACACCACAAGTACAAAACACATCTCTGCCAGGATTTTAAAAATTACACCTGTCACGTTATGAGGTGGTGTGAGAAAATGGCTATGTTGAATGGTTGGATTCAAAATATTGAGAATTAGCAATGTCATGAGTGAATGTTGAAATATTTCCATCTTCCGTCATAACTTGGCTGTTTTACCATATGCTTATACCATACTTTCAACATAGTTTTCTTATGACCCCATCTCATGAACCTGGTAGGCAAAAAGTTTCAAATCCCTGTTGAAACATAATTTCTCACTATAGGTGCAAAAGCATATTTTGTCTAGGAATTAATCAGGTGATGTGAAAAATGGCTATGTTGGAAGATTTGTGGTCAAAATACTTAAAATTACCAAAGTCATGAGCGATCACAGAAAAATGTCAATGTACAGTCATAACTTTGTTGTTTTTAATATTTTGACACCACATTTTCAACATAGCCTTCTAATGACACCACCTCATAAATCTGGTAGGAGAAAATGTTCAAATCCTGGCCAAAATGTGATTTTGCACAGTAACTGCAAAATTGCCTTTTGGACCAGATTTAAAAAATTCCACCACCCTTGTTCATCAGGTGGGTCCCAAAAAGACCATGTTGAAAATTTGATTTAAAAATGTTAAGAAGTGGCAAAGTTATAAATAAAAGCTGAAACTCATTGAAATACATTAAACCATACTTACTTTATTTTCTCATACCTCAGTAGCTATTTCCAGCAGAATGATGTGTCTTTGATCAGAGAGTAGATCTATATCATAGGACAAGTTCATGTGAGTGAGGGTGCAGGGGGCTGGGGTGGTGGGTGCTTAGTAGGGGATCAGGGTGAAGTGGGTGGGGGTTCTGTTACTCAAATTAGTGAGAGACTGTTTTCTTTTTTACAGGTTAAGCAAAAGTAGAAAAATAGATTAATGAGGGATGTTTCAATATAAGAAAAATAGCAGGACAAGAGGACACAGCATGAGATTAGAGGGAGGCCGATTAAGGGGTAATGTGATAACGTTCTTTTTCACAGAAAGGGTGGTGGATGCATGGAATGGCCTACCTCAGGAAGTGGTGGACATGAATATAGTGCACAGCTTCAAACAGGCATGGGATAGGCATAAGAGAGCAATACAGATGAGTATGAATAGATAGGCCATTGACAGAGCAAAGGCCAATGGCACATTCATAAGGCAGAAAAAGAAATGGGCAGACTGGATGGGCCTGGCGGTCCTTATCTGTGCTCAACTTCTATGTTTCTATGTTTCTATGATGGTTTTCTTTATTTCAGAGGAAAAAAAAGCTGACACTGGGGATTGGGTACCCCAGTGTTGGGATGATCTTTGGTGGTAGTGGGGTGGGCAACCCAGTGCCACCAACCATACATTGAAGAAGGTGCATAGGCAACTTGGAGTGAGGGGGGGGCAAGAGAAGTAGTAACGGATTTGGGCATCCCAGTCCCCCTATTGTTCATATAAAAAATAGATCAATAAACATGGAAACATGAGCAGGGGAAATGTAAGTATAGGGAAAGGGTGGAAGGCAGTCCTGCTAAATGCCAGGAGCTTGGGCAATAAAATGCCTGAGCTCCAGGCGATGCTAACTGAGGGAGCAGTGGATGTGGCAGCAGTCACTGAGACCTGGGCCACCGCAGGATATGACTGGGACCTGAACCTGGAGGGTTACACTATGTTCAGGAAGGACAGGGGGGAGGGAAGGGGAGGAGGGGTAGCAATGATAGTCAAAAACTGCATTGGCATAGGGGGAGTAGAAGAGGCTGAGGGAACCGTGGAGGCGATTTGGTCACCTTGATAACAAGGGGGGGCAAGAGAGTAAAAGTATGAGTGGTGTATAGACCCCCTGTACTGGCGGAGGAGCTGGAGGAGAGTCTGGTGGCAGATGCTGGGAGACACTGCAGACTGGGCAGGGGAAGGGTGGTGGTGTTGGGGGACGTAAACATGCCAGGAACAGACTGGGAGACTATGACATCCTCAGTGGCCAGGGAACAGAGGTTGTTGGATGTCTTTCAAGATGCGTTCCTAACTCAGCAGGTGGGGGAACCGACCAGGGAGGCGTGGGTACTGGATGTGGTCCTGGCAGACAGTGACCAGATTGGGGGCCTGGAGGTAAGGGACCCGTTGGCAGGAGTGACCATGCCACGGTCTGGTTCTGCCGGACCTAGGAGGGTAGAAGGCTGTACAAAGACGGAGGTAACTGACTTCAGGGGTGGATTTTAAGGAAATGGGAAGGATCCTTAAGGAGCATTTGGATGTGATTGGGTCAGACATGGACACTGACAGTAGGTGGGAAATCATCAGGAGAGGGGTGCAGGATGCTACCAGCACCTGTGCAAGAGTAAGACGAAAATGCGGTAGGGCCCGAAAACCCTGCTGGTGGACCAGGGAGGTCCAGGAGGTGGTGCGGGGGAAAGAGGCAGCCTATAGGCAATTCAAGTGCTCAAGGAGTGAAAGGGATCGAGGTATGAGTTGATGGCTAGAAGGGCCACTAGGGTGGTGAGGGCGGCTAAGGCAAGGAAGGAGCAGAACCTGGCCATGGAAATTAGGAGAGGGAACAAGGGGGTTCTTTAGATACACTGGGGAAAAATGAAGGGTGAAGGGGCAGATTAGCAGGATTAAAACAGGGGAGAGATGGGCACAAAACCTGGGGGAGCAGGCTGAGGTACTAAATGAGTACTTCACCTCAGTTTTCACTAAGGAAAATGGGGGTGTTGCATCATACATGGGAGGAGACAGTGATACTGAGGAAGGGGGGGACCCTTACCGATCAGCGGGTCTGGGGAGAGGGGGAGGCATCACTGGCAGGAGGGGGGAAGGCTAAGCAAGGAGAAGAGATAGCAGAAGTGGAAATCACAGTAGAGAGAGTGAGGGGAAGCCCTCAGGTCCCTTAAGATGGAGAAAGCACCGGGGCTGTATAAATTACATCCCAGAGTACTGAAGGAACTTGCGGATGTCCTGGCAAAACCCCTGGCGGAGCTTTTCACCATCTCTCTGAGGACAGGGTGGGTGCCCCAGGACTGGAAGGTGGCGCATATAGTGCCTAACCACAAGAGGAGATCAAGGGAGGTGGCAGGGAACTACAGGCCTGTCAGCCTGACATCGGTGGTGGGCAAGGTGATGGAGGGCATTGTCAAGGAGAGGCTAGGGGGGGACCTGGAAAAGTCAGGGTGCCTGGACGATAGACAGTATGGATTCATCCCAGGGAAATTGTGTCAGACAAACCTTGTGGAGTTCTATGACTGGGTGATGAGTGCCTTGGACCTGGGTAGACCAGCGGACGTCCTCTTTCTAGACTTCAGCAAGGCATTTGACTCTGTTCCTCATGTGGGCCTGTTGGATAAGCTGGGAGAAATGGGGGTGGGGAACCAGATGATCAGCTGGATAGGCAATTCACTCCAGGACCAGACACAGAGGGTCGTAGTTGGTGGGATAGTCTCATCCCCAAGGAGGGTCATTAGTGGGGTCCCACAGGGATCAGTCCTTGGGCCCCTCCTGTTCAATGCCTATGTCTCTAACATCAGGACAGGTATCAGGAGTGAGATGAGTCTCTTTGCGGATGACTCAAAACTGGGGGTGGTGGTGGATGGGGAGGAGGGGAGGGTGGCCCTACAGGGGGACCTGGAGGCTCTGGAAAGATGGTCTAGAAAGTGGAAGCTGAGGTTCAATGCAGGGAAATACAAGGTACTGCACCTGGGGGCCAGAAAACCGGGACAAGTGTACACCCTGGGGGGGGCAAATGCTACAAGTCTCGATGGCTGAGAGGGACCTGGGGGTGGTGGTGGATGTCAAGATGAACAACTCAGAGACTTGTGGGAGGCAGCAGCCAAGGCCAACAGGATGCTGGGATGCATCGCTAGGGGGATCACCTCCAGAAGGAGGGAAGTGATACTCCTTCTGTATAACTGCTTGTTGAGGCTGCACCTCGAGTACTGCGTGCAGTTTTGGAGGCCACACTTAAAGAGGGACATTAAACTCCTGGAGAGGGTCCAGAGGAGGGCAACCAAAATGATTTGGGGCTTGGGGGACAGGACCTATGAGGAGAGGCTCGAAGAGCTAAATATGTACACATTGGAAGAGAGAAGGGACAGGGGGGACATGATAGAGGTCTTCAGGTACATGAAGGGGATAAATAGGGGAGGAACAGTCAGGGTGCTTCAAAGGAAGGAGGAGGGAGCCACTAGACGGCATGGGTGGAAGCTGGAGGGGGGAAGATTCAGGGGAGAAAGGAGGAGGTGCTACTTCACTGAGAGGGTGGTGGAGCCATGGAATGTGCTGCCTAGGGGGCTGGTGGAGGCAGAGACAGTGGAGGGGTTCAAGAGGGGGTGGGACAGGTACAGGGGAAGGGTTCTGGAAGCAAAATCCAATGCAGCGAGAATATCTGGAACTGGGAAGGGAGAAGCCTGAGAAGGCAAGGGGGGCAGCAAGATCAGCTCCCAGGGTGGGGGCTGACCAAATGAGCAGATGCGAAAGACCGTTAGGCCTATTCTGTTGGCATTTTAGTATGTTAGTATGTTAGTATGTTAGTAAATAAATAAGAAACAGAGTGGGGGGGGAGAGAGAGAGAGAGAAATCCAGCAATCACTGGCTCACTGCTATCACTGAAGCCAGTAGTAGCACTCCAACTGTGGCCACAAAAAACAAGAAAGTCCTGCTCTACATCTCATGCTATGGAGCTCACAAGAGAACCATAGTTCTTTTGTATGATCCCTCACTAAGCCTTCCACTAAGGTTTTGAGGGATGTCCCAAAATCATACTTCTGGGTTGTTTTTCGAAAAACAAACTCCAGAATGGAGCTAAGCAGCTTACGTTTAGCTAGATTCATGTATTTGTTTTTCTCTAAAGCATCAGTTTTATGGGTTTTAAATTTTTATATTAAAAAAAAATGAAAAATGAGATGGCATTCATAGACAAGAATTTTTTCTCATGAAAGATTCTTCTTTCTTGAACCAGAAATTCCTCATTCTCATTGGATATACATGGTAAATGAAGGATCCTACTGAGCATTCTCAGAACCAAAATTTCAAATCCCTATAACTTTGGAACTGATTAAAAAATGTTTTTACCAAACCAAAAAAAGTCCACTCTCTCTCTCTTCTACTCTAAACATGTCAGAACTAAATTCCAAACCATCTGGGCTGTATGTGAGAACTGTTCCTTTAAATCATTCTATTAATAAAAACAAAATGACAATGCTGTAATGTCTGTTTCTTACTCCATTATTATAAATATAATCTTTCCAAATAGAAAACAAAATCAAAGTTTTAAATAAGGGAAGGTCAAAATAAATGTAACTACCTTAGTATCCACAACAAATGTTTTCTTTCTCATAAAAATTGCAAAAAATCTCAGCTGTGGAATTAATACTATTAGTAAAAATACAAAAAGCAGCTTTCTCAAATGCATGCACTTTGCAAAAAATATGTTTTCATCTAATACCTTATGTAGTCATTGTCCATGACAGAAAACACTGAAGCTTACTCTTTTCTCATTCTCTCTGGTTCAGGCAGGGTCACCACAGATTTTTATTTCCCCAAAATATGCTAGCGGCACCATTACTTCAAACACTGTTTGTAGCTATCACTGTGATCCTTCTCTGTAAAGGAATTGAAGGGGCTCAGCCACTGAGTGCTCATGTGGTGGCATTATTACATCATCGATAACTCCATGGGGTAATATGTGTTCAAAATCTTTATAGGGCTACAGCTTCAGGTATACACAGCCCTAGTGTCACATTACTGTAGATGGAATCCTCTCAGAATTCTTATGCAGCAAATAGAGAGATAGAACATATAGTTAAACAAAATGGCACACAAACAATTCATCATCATTTTTTTTTTTTTATGAGAAAGAAAATGTTTGTCATGGATGCTAAGGTAGTTACATTTAATTTGACCTTCCCTTATTTCAAACACTGATTTGAAAATAAGAAATTAAAAATAAATTAAAAATAGACTGGAAAGGTTTACTCCTTCAACAGATTTTTTGGGTTCGGGCATGGTCATAAGCAGACCCCGTGAGTGAAACAGAACGTTAAGAGTAGTATGGTTAGTTCCCACCATTTTGTTTTCTATTTGGAAAGATTATATTTATAATAATGGAGTAAGAAACAGACGTTACAACATTGTCATTTTGTTTTTATTAATAGATTGATTTAAAGGAGCAGTGTGCAGCTTTAATAGATCTGATGAAGAGGCATCTTGAGCCTTGAAACGTTGTCTTAATTTTTGAACATTGTGAGAACGCTTACTTAGAAGGATTTTCACCTTAAAGAATGCAAAGGTGCTGAAAGGAGAAAAAGGAATGGAAAAAAAAGAAAATTAAAGAGCAATAATTTGGAACCTAAAAATGGATGTCTGATTTCACCCATGATGGCGTGACATTAACTGATACTCAACATGGCCACCAAGCTGGGTGTGCTGGAAAAATTGCCTTAGGACGGGCTGCTTTGTTTGGACTTTGTTAGACTTCTTGCCACTTTTTTGTGATTTTACCAACTGACCTGACCTCATTTTGTTTTATGCTTTTACTTCTTTTTAATTTTTTGGCCTTACCTGCCACTTTTTGCTGTTGTGGAGTTCGTGGAGCTGCGGCTGTTGGCGCCTCTTGTTTGGATCGCTCGCCCTGATTTCTGGACCATTGGGGATCTCTGTCTCTGTGTGGGGACTTTGTGGACCTCTGGAGAAGTTTTTGGTCCTGCAGTTTTGCTTGGAATTGCCTGGGCATTGTCCCTGTGTTGGGGATCCTGCTGTTTCTGTGGCCCGACTCGTATCGGGTGGTGTCTTGGACTGCTGTGGGGAGGATGTTCTGTGGTCGTCCTGAATGAAGGGAGTAGATTTGTGGAGCAGTGTGAGTTTTGGAGACATTTGGGTGTACTTTTTTAAGTGAACAGTAAGACTTGGGACTGTTGCAGCTACAACGAGATGAAGAGCTGCTGAACCCTGGAACAGTCCTTTTGTGGTTTCTCGATAACCAGGTCCTTTTGAGGGTGCAGGAGCTGCCTTTTTTTGTGAAGTGGAGCATATTATCAACAGGGCGATTCTGCACTGGAGTCTGGGGCTACTCGGGGAGTGGAGCCATAGTTTTGCCAGATAACTGGCGGAATGGGCTATCGATTCCCTTAGGTTCCCCAGGGACCAGCTGGCGGGCTGGTGCTGTTGGGGAATTGAGGTAGTGACTGTGGATATTTTCCGGTGGCGGCCCTTTGAAAAGGATTTTGTCAAAGCTGTTGGATGAAGACCTGAGGTTCCTGGACTCAAGGCTTGCTGTCTACTGGATATGGTTTGATTTAAAACTTTTTTACTTTTCAAAACTCTCTCTGTTTATACAAGCAGTGAGAGTGCCTATATTTTATTCAGTTTCTGGTCATGAGAGGGGCTGGATCTGGAACATTTCCTGGACTTTTTCTCTACAGACAGTGATAGTGTCTACATTCATTTATCTCTCCAAGGCAGTGAGAGGGCCTGGGGAGTTATAATTTTGAAGAACTTTGATTATTTATTTATTGGTTTTATTTTTTGAAATGTTTTAAAATGTTTGGGGGATAAATGGGTGTGTTATTTAATTTTTTCTTTTCTGGTCTATTATTGTGTTTGGGTTATTAGTTGAGTGCGGGTCATTTGTTAAAGTGACTATTAGAATGTGTTGGTGGCCTGCCCCAATGGTCATGCACTATTCACCATCTGCTCTCCTTGCTCTCTGCCCCTTTTTCTCCCCTCCACTGCTGTTTACAACATACCAGCGCTGTAGAGCACTGGGTATTGCTTGTAGTGGGAGGAGGGGGTTGGGGGCTTGAGCAGTGGAGGACGAATGAGCCAAGCCATCAGATTAGGGTTGTGAGGTTCAGGAGATACCCTAGGGTGAAATGGAAACAAGAACGTTGTTCGCCATGCCTAGTTTCCATACCCAAGGTCACCATCAATTTTGATGGGCAGATGGTTTGGCTGGCTTTGGAGGTTCATTCAACTTAAGCAGTGTTATGCAATGCCAGCTCCATTAAAAACAAGACTGCAATGATTGCAGATCTTGCGGGATCTGTAGACCTGGCTTGCATCACTGAGATCTGGCTGTATGATAATTCTGGCCCCATTTTGGAGGCTTTAATTCCAGCTAGGTACTTGGTGATTCATCACCTGAGATTGGATCTCAGGGGGGGAGGATGTGGTCTTTTTCAAGACCGAACTAAATCTTGCAAATATATCAGCTGAGGAGACTGAGTCATTTGAGTGTACTGTTGTAGCAGATGTAGGCTGTAGGATCACTCTCATTTGCCATCCACCTGGTGACGAGAAGCGTTTCCTTCAGGAAGTGACAGACTTTGTCATTAACATGGCATTTGAATTGCCCAGATTGATGGTTCTGGGTGACTTTAATACCTGGGTCGAGGACAAACTCTTGCCATTTGGACAACACTTCCTCCAGTTAATGTCACATCTCTAGGCCTTACACAGATAGTTACTACTGCTACTCACAAGCATGGTCCTCTCCTGACTTAGTTTTTCTCCTGGGGATCGAGGTCTCAAACTTGGGGGTGGAACCAGTTGGATGATCTGATCAATACACCATGGGGTTTAGTTTTAGCACCCCCCTTCATAGGCCTACCCCTGTGGAGATGGTCAGGTATCGCCCTTTACGAGGTATTAGCTCTGAAGGCCTGGTGGCAGTTCTAGACCTATCATCTCTTCCAGTAGCAAACAATGACCCAGAGGCCCTTGTTGTAGCCTATAATAATGCTATATCCATGGCCCTGGATCTCATTGCTCCTGTCTGTGTTCATCCTCTCTCCTTTCACCCTCGGTCCCCATGATTTGATGGAAATTGAGGGAGATGTGGCAACTGGGACGAAGGTTAGAGCGCTGCTGGTGGGAATCCTCCCTTGATGCCGACCACCTTAAATTGATGGATCATTATGAGGTATATCAATCAGCGATCTCCTGTAAGAAGGCAGAATTCCTGTCCAGGGAGATTGCTGTTGCTCAGAATCAACCAGCTCAGCTTTTTCGCACTGTAGTCAGACTGTGTAACCCAGCCTGCCTGCAAGTGTAAAAAGCTTTTTCACAGGTAGAGTGTGGTGAGCTTGCTCAGTTCTTTACAAATAGGGTGGCTGAAATCAGGGCAGTGCTTCATCCAGCACACTCTGCTGTTGTAGTAGAACGGCATGTAGCTGCTTCTCCTTGGTTCTCTTGGAGCACCTTCAACCAACCAGAGTTCATGGATGTCATGTGGATTGTCCAGGGTATGTGCCCTACATGCAGTAGTTTGGATCCCAGACTAACCTCCCTGATCTTGGGTTGTGTTGATTCTATCAGTCCGGTCCTTACAAGGATAGTCGGGTGCTCCTTGGAAACAGGTGAGTTTCCCAGCTCCCTGAAGGAGGCGGTGGTAGCACTCCTTTTGAAGAAAGCTTCTTTGGACCCCGACTCCCATGTTAACTACAGGCCGATCTCTAATCTTCCCTTTATAGGGAAGATGATTGAGAAAGTAGTGGCCATTCAACTGGAGAACCATTTGACCATCCATGATATTTATGAACCCCTCCAGTCCGGTTTTTGAAAGAGGCATACTTCTGAGACAGCGCTGGTTTGGGTGCTTAATGATCTCTTCATGGAGAGAGATAGGAAGAGCCTCTCTGTTCTGGTTCTTCTAGATCTCTCTCTTCAGCATTTGACACTGTGGACCATGGGGTATTGCTGAACCATCTGAGGTGCATCTGTGGACTATCAGGTGTAGTCCTCAAGTGGTTTACATCTTATCTCACCCAAAGAACCAGAGAGTGGAATCTAGGATTTATTCCTCAGGTACAGTTCCTCTGTCATGTGGGGATCCTCAGGGTTCGGTATTGTCCCCATGTTGTTTGCAGTGTATATGCTGCCCCTCGGAGACATTGTAAGAAGGTATGGGCTGAGGTTTCACTGCTATGCTGATGATACCAGCTCTACCTTTCTTTTGCACCTGACCAGGATGGAGCTCTCTCGGTCTTTAATAACTGCCTCACTGAAATCCAGAATTGGATGGATGCTAGTTGGTTGAAGTTGAACTCTGATAAGACTGAGGTGTTGGTTGTGGATCCAGCGTGTCGGACAGTTGGGTTTGGGATGGGTTTTCCCTCTGGGTTATTCCTTGGGGCATATCTCTCCTGACCTCTGAACAGGTGTGGAACCTGGGGGTCATTTTTCATGATGGGCTTACCCTGCATTTGCAGGTGTCTAGCGTCATCAAATCCTCTTTCTATCACCTGAGGAATATCTCCAGGATTAAGCACCTTGTTCCCCTTGGTGATCTTCCTACACTGGTCCATGCGTTTGTGTCCATGCACTTGGACTATTGCAATTTCCTATACCTAGGGCTATTTGGGTGGAAATCCACCACTTGCAGCTGGTGCAGAATGCTGCGGTCTGGCTTTTGACAGGAACATCTTGATTTAGTCATATTTCACCAATGCTGCATGAACTGCACTGGCTGCCTGTACAGTGGCGGATTACCTTTGAAGTCATTTTATTGACTTTTATAGCTCTACATGGACAGGGACCAGACTATCTGAAAGAGCTCCTGATTCCCTACCACCCCAGGCGATCACTCCGCTCACCTGAAGAGGGGTTGCTAGAGATACAGAGGGTGCATTTAAGATCTGCTGGGGCCTGGGCATTTATGTTTGCAGCTCCTACCCTCTGGAATTCTCTACTCTGTCAGTTACGGGAGTGCCTGACCATGGAGGGATTTAAACAGGCCTTGAAATCTCATTTATGGAGACAAGCTTTTGGCGATTGAAGTCTTTTTGATTTTAGTAGTGGTTTTATAATTGTTTATATATTTATATTTTAATTGAGATTGTGTTGTATTGTGTGTCAATTTGTTTGGTGCCTTGGTTTTTGAAAGACACCTTAAAAATAAAGTTTTATTATTATTATTATTCAGTTGTTAATCTTGGGTTGAGGACCACAACTTCTTCTGTTTACATTGATACACTCATCCATTTGTGGACACTCCCTATACCCTATAAAAGAAAAGGAAACTGAGGGAAATCTCCAACAACACACTGTAGGTGAGAACAAGAAAAAAAAAACAGCCCAACCACAAATGTTTCCACTTTATTTCACTATCAAGATTAGTGGTGGGCAAAGTGGGCTCAATTTGCTCCATAAAGTGATTCACGGGGTGAAGAAGAATTTGTGGAGTAGTCCATACGTGAAGTTAAGTAATTTGCATTATGATGGGTAACGCAAAGTCCATTAAAAGCAATGACTTCACGTTACTCCACCTTCCCAGACCACTACTCCACCAATTATAAAGGTGAAGTGCATTAAAAACTATGTACTTTGCCTCACTTCACCTTGTTTTTAAGCTCCAAAGGTGAATTTTGCAGTGATTCATTGGCTTTCTGGTGACATGGGCTCTATATTGTTCTGCACAGCCTCAGTTTGGGGTAGTGTGTGTAGGAAGCTGTAGGAGACAGTCTGCTCTTAGTGCTCTCTGCGATTCAAACCTTCTAAAAGCTGTTAAAAAAGCATGTTGAGTATTTTTTTTTGCTCAAACTTTAGTTCATCAATTGTAGGAAACCCTCCTGTGCTCATATCATCGAGTGTTTATTGTTTGTGTGTGGATTTTGAATGTTAATGTACAACATTGAGTCTGTGTAGTAAGAGACAGTGAAAGTGTGCTTTGGGGAGGGGTGTATCTGTGGTGTAGTTAGATTTAAGTTGGAGAAATAGGGAGTTCTTTTTTTTTTTTGTTTATATTTTTGTGAAATAACTGACTGTGTTAATGTACACACAATAATATTTTCAGTAATTGTTGAAATGTTTTTGCTGATTGTGTGTTGTGTGGATCTTTAAAGCCCTTCATGACCAGGGACCCAGTTACCTGAAAGATCTCCTGATTCCCTATTGCCCTCTCTGTCCTCTCCTTTCCACCAACAAGGGATTGCTAGAGATTCCCAGGGTTCGATTGAAGACATCAGGTTCACGTGCTTTTGCCTTTTCAGCACCAACCCTGTGGAATTCTCTCCCTCGTTGGTTGAGAGAATGCCCAACCATCAATAGTTTTAAAATTGGTTTAAAAACATATTTATTTAGTTTAGCTTTTATTTGATTATGGTTGACATATTTTAATGTTGTTTTAATTTATATTATGTATATGTTTTTATGTACAGCGCCTTGGCTCTGAAAGGTGCTATATACATAAAGTTGATTTGATTTGATTTTGGTGCAGCAGTTCATAATTTCAGGTTGTTTAAAATACGTGGAATATTACTGAAGTTTTCAATTTGCTATGCATTACTTGTAGACAAATTGTGTGTGTGTGTGAGTGTGTGTGCAATGCGTGACATCAAATAATACACCTTTTATTGTGCTACAGTGTAATTGCAGGCACAGCAGTGTAAACCTGCTATCCACTGCAGTTGCGTGATTTTGTACTGCCATTGTGGTATCTTTTCTTGGTTTTGCTGCTTGCACTGCCATAAAAATCTGCAGTCAGTGCCCCCCCCCCACCAGCAAAAGGAATTATTTTCCAGATTGGATTGTTTGTGACTTCAGCACCACTGGTTAGTTAAGGTGTTGAACTTGTGACTTTGTGTCTATATCTGTTGCTGAAGCCACAGTTGTTTTTTTGGGCTTCACATCCAGTGTTTCACCACCCAGAGTGAATGTTCCAAAATCTAAATTTGTTTACAATATTGTTTTTGATCCCCCAAAATGCCTGCAAAGATATGTGCAAGTAAAGCTGTTTCTCACCATGGCACTGCTGCCAGTGGTAAGATTGTCTGTGAGCATGGTAGTACGCAGATGCAGAAGTGCCTTGCTGATGTGAGGAAAGGTATTTCTCCTGAAATGTTTTTTACAGCCCAATCAGTAGCTTCACTCATAGTTGAAGCAGATGATGTTGTCCCAGCTGGTTGTGTTAGTGCAGTTGCTGGTGGTGGTATGAGTATTGATGCCTCAGGTTCCACTTCTGACCAGTTTACCATGTACAAATATATAGTGGCGTGTGAAGCAATGCAAGTGAGTGGCAGTGTAGATGATGTCATACTTCCTAGTAACATCCCAGTAACTGAACATGAGGATTCTGATTATCATATCAACGGTAGTATACAGTGTGACATTTCTTTCACCGTGGTTCAGGTCATGCATTTGCCATGCAGTGATTCACAGTGTGGTAAAAAAATATCAGGTGATGGTGGTGTTGATGATGATGAATCTGATGATGATGATGATGATGTTGCTGTGGCTGCAACATGCAGTCCACATGCCAGCATCCAAGCAGAAGATGTGGATGCGGGTGATGTTGATGAATATGATGATGATGATGTAAGTGACCCCAGTTGGGAACCGGAGAAAAAGAAATTCAAGGTGGCTGTGTCTGGGTCTGTTTTCATTAATCCCCCCCCCATCAAACATTGTGATTTACCAGTTTCAGTTGATGGTGATGATGATGACTCAGTAATAATGATAAGTAATCATGGTGGTCAGTTGCAGTCCAAATGTGTCCTGCCAGAAAAATCACATTGCACACCGCCCACTTCATGGCTTAAAATAATGGAGTCCAATAAGCAGCATCAGAGACATGTTAAAAACTAGAGCATCACAATCCCTTGTTTGGGATTTTTTTGTGCAAGATGCAAATGGTGAGTCAGTTGCACTCTACCAGGTTTGCCATGCGCGTGTGAGTTGAGGTAAAAAAGGGAGCCACCTGGGCACAGGAGGACAGCATACACATCTTAAGGACAGACACATGACATTGTGGACCCAGCACAAGATGGCAGCTAATACCACAGTGGGGCGTTCACCCTCATCATCAACCATAACGAGCATGTTATCCCCTTCCATGACTGTTAAATCAAGTAGGAAATTAAATGTGTGCAGTAGTGATGAAATAAGAGTAGAGGATTACTCCAGGCATGATGAGGTGGAGGAGCATAATAATTCTGAAATGTTATTCAGTGCTGGGGAGAGTAGCTGTTTGGGTGGTGGTGGTGGTAAATGCAGTATGTCTAGTGCAAGTGGTACATCAACCTCCGTTGGTAAATCTGTCAAAATGACTGCATTTGTGGGTTTGTCATCATCACCTGTGTAACCGTCTTTATCAAACGTCCACACTCCACCCCCTGCCATTTGCAGAACAGAACCATTTGTCATCACACCCCGTGTAAAACATTTAAGTCAGCCCACGTTACAGAGTGTTTTTGTGCATAAGCTGAAGTACCCACCCAATCATACAGTGTCACGTGAACTTAATGCCGCTGTAGCTGAAATGCTGGCAATTGATCTTTTGCCGTTCTCCTTTGTGGAGAATTCTGGGTTCCGGCAATTTGCTGTACGTGCCTGTCCAAAATTGAAAGTTCCATCCAGGACATACTTTTCGACCCCTACTGTCCCTGAGTTGTACCATACTGCATCCGACTCTGTAAGACATGCCCTTCAACATTCCTCCTCTCCATTCATCCATTTAAGTATGGATATGTGGACAAGTGGCAAAACAGTGGGGAGTTCATATTTGTGTGTAACTGCATGTTGAGCGCAGATGCTGGGTGTTGTTTGTGCTGTTGATAGTGTGAATAATCAGTATAGTAAGGTGGAGTGTCGTAGTTGCAATCTTCTTGGAATTCAACAGCATGCAACGATTGCTATGCACAATGTGACCTGTTCACACACTGGTGAAAACATGTTGGATTTGCTACTGATGGAAATTGACAAGTGGCTGAACCCCTTGGCCCTGAGAGCTGGGTTCATAGCAAGTGACAATGGGACAAAAGTGATGAAATGCATCACGAATGGTGGCTTTGTTCATGTTCCATGCATGGCCCACTGTTTAAATCTTTTGGTGCAGGAATTTCTGCAGCACCCTGATGTAAAGGAAATGCTGACAGTTGCACACCGTATCTGTTCTCACTTTTCACGCTAAGGAAAGGTCCATGACCAACTTCAGCAGCTGCAGATCCAAAACAGCCTCCCTCAGCACTGCTTGAAGCTGGAAGTTGTCACCTGGTGGAACTCCACTTTATACACGGCAGAGATGTTGTATGAACAATACAAAGCCATCTCAGAATATCTTGTCATGCACACTAGCCATGACAGTTCCAGGGCCTCCATGTCTATGATGACTGAACAGTGGCACCTCATGGACTCTGTAATAACAATTTTGCAGCCTTTTGAACATGCCACAGAGGCAGTGAGTGATGAGTCTGCCTCCATTAGCCAATCAATTCCACTGCTGCGGGTGCTGAGGCAGACATTGGTGAATGTACAGCATAGCCTTGATGTTGCCGGAGACAGTGCTAGCAGTATGTTGCTGAAAAACATGCTGACAGTATTCGACCAGAATCATCACATCTTGAGCATTCAGCGTAGTGACAACTTTGCAATAGCAACAATGCTGGACCCATGATACAATCATGGAATTGCCTCAGTACTGGAGGGAGGGCCTGAACAGGTAAAGAATGTCAGTGGGCAACTGGTGCGCTTGGTTCATGGGGCACAGAAGTCACGTGCCAAGGTCAGCAAACCTCAGCAGCATAATCAGGCTGAAGGTGAACCTGGAGGAGTATCAAGCATATCCTGTAAGAGGACGGGGACTGCAGTTCCAAGTGGTCTATTATCCAAAGCGATTGGTGTCAACCCACTTTGGGATGCTTTGTCCCAAGTAAGGATTTGTGACATAAATTATTCCAGAGAACAGGATGATGCATCAACCACTGGACGTAGTGCAGCACAGAAACTGGTTGAGTCATATTTGTCTGAAAACAGGCATCTGTCAATAACTGATGATCCTCTTTTAAACTGGAGTGGAAAGTTCAGTGAATGGCCAGAGCTGACTGCAGTGGCACTGAAGTACCTGGCATGCCCACCCTCCAGTGTAAGTGTCAAGAGGTTATTCAGCTCAGCAGGTGCAACAGTTTGGGATCATCATACAAACCTCTCTCCTGCAAATGTCAGTTTGCTAGCATTCATAAAAATGAATGAGAGGCACATACCAGGTCAGACTGCAACCTCAGTTTTCTCACCCTGGCCTAGTCATGGTTTTGGTGATGTAGAAATGGACCATCCTGGTGGCACTGGCAGTGGCAGCATGAAACGGCCTACCACTGATGTAGATGATGACACAATGGAGAAATAATTTCCCTGTGGTTAGACTTCAGACATAGATGACTGTGAGGGCGGCTTTCTTTATGAGGATGATGATGAGGTTAATGTTGGCAGGTTTTAACTTATGTTGTTAAAAGGCTGTCATATTTGTTGTATGATGCATGTTTTCTTTTTCATAAAGTTAAATGAGTGTCCCACTTAGAGTGACTCAAATTCCAATTGTCACATCGCATTTGTAACAGACAGCACAATATATTCTGGCCCCTGTACCACCACCATAAGACCACTGTTAGCCACTGCCACCAGAGGGAATGACTTTCTGTGCCCCCCTGGACCACCACCATAAGAATGCTGTTAGCCAGTGCCTCTATAGGGAATGTCACCGTGTGCCCCCCTGGACCACTATTGCCATAAGACTGCTGTTAGCCAGTGCCATCACCACCAACTGCAGGAAGATGTCAGAGGGAATGTCATCATGAGCCACAGCTATGACCACCAGCACTCACCACCAGTGTCATTATGACAAAGTTGCCTCATCACATTGACCATGCCACGGCACAGGGAGTCAAACAGGAGACCACATCCATCAGCCACAGGCACAAGGCTTCTTACTATTACAACTATAAAGTGAGTATGTGTACTAATGTTTGTTATGCTATCCAACTTCCTTTAGCTGTGTGTTTTGTTTTCTGTTGCTTTTCTGAGTTGCAATGGTCAAACACATACGGTAAACTTATTTTGTTTTTTTTTACAGGTTAACAACAAATGACTCTCCTTCGCTGAAAGTCAGTATCAATGGTACAGCAGCAGTACTGTCTACAGGAACCTATGGAATATCCATTTCCAATCCATACTGGTAAGTATACATATTTTATTTAATCTATTCCTTTTTTCATAAGAGTGCAACTATTCCTACTGGTGATTCATAAATTAGGTGATGTGTACGTCACAAAAAAAATTTCTGTGACATATCATGCACTGCATTCCAAATTTGCAGCTGTTCAGCCATGACAGTGTTGAAAAAGTTGGACCCAGGTTGTGTTACTTGACAAGATGTGGTTTTGAAATGTAACTTGAGTTGAGACGCAGGGACACTGACACAGTATATTTGTTACACAGTCTGGTACTAAATTAAGTTGTGATCTGCTGATTGCAGTGGGACAGCTTGATATCTGTGTTAATCCAGATACCTGTGGAACAGCCACAGCTTAAACATAAGGTGTTACTACTGCAATCAAGTGTAATAAGTCCTTCATTTCTTTTTTTAGGAAACTTCCAGATGCTTTGCTGTGTCATAGTTGCCTTATCTAAAAAAGTTCTTCAACACCAGGCCCCCCCTCAGGCTGGGGCAGACATGCAACACACAGAAGTCATTTCAATCGAGGACCATAACCATCATTATCAACCAGACTCAAGAAGGATGCAGATGAAATCTATGAAGAAGTAACCAAATAAGAAATCATTAATGAGACATACTTGCAAATATGCCCCCCCCCCCAAATACTTATCTTCATTGGCTTGAGAGTATAGCATTTCTAAATTCAACGCAAAACTTTCTCATCAAGCACTGGAATGCACACACCAACAGTATCTGTGACATGTGATACAAAACAATACAATGAATACATGTCTATATATGTCAACCCCCCACCTAGAAAATACAAAAATATGTTTGCGTATATATATATCAACTCACCAAGGCTACTATTAGTGTACACACAAAGGGCACTCTTCCATTCGGTTGAGGTGATCGCATCACAGTTGCAGGAATCGCAGTACACTTTGGACCAGCAACAGTTCTCTCACAGTCATCATTTGTGACGGAACACTGAATGGACTCATGTCATGTCATCCCTCCTTCACACGGTTTGGCAAGACACTGTGCATCATGAGTACATTATCATCACAGAGTATGTAAACCTTCTGGACACAAGACAGATGCATTTTGGGGATGCAGAAAAATTCTGGTGACTCTGTGTGACCACTGCACGCATGAGTGACTATGCAATAAATTCTTGGGGACTTTGCATGTGGTGTAACACTCCCATTTCACTTCCTTAGCACTTGGCAATGTTCTGGACACAAGACAGATGCATTTTGGGATGCAGAAAAATTCTGGGGACTCTGTGTGACCACTGCGCACATGAGTGACTGCGCAATAAATTCTGTGGTACTTTGCATGTGGTGTAATGCTCCCATTTCACTTCCTTAGCACTTGGCAATTTTCTGGACACAAGACAGATGCATTTTGGGGATGCAGAAAAATTCTGGGGACTCTGTGTGACTACTGCATGCATGCATGACTGTGCAATAAATTCTGGGGGACTTTGCATGTGATGTAACGCTCCTATTTCACTTCCTCAGCACTTAGCAATTTTCTGGACACAAGACAAATGCATTTTGGGGATGAGGAAAAATTCTGGGGACTCTGTGTGACCACTGCATGCATGAGTGACTGTGCAATAAATTCTGGGGGACTTTGCATGTGTGCCATCAGTGTTCTTTTCTGTGTGTTCAGACATTGTCCAGCTTCGTGCAAACATATATATGGTGTGACTTGTTCCAGTATCTCAAGAATAAAGATAGGAAAGAATATAAGATGTATATTTTATTTGTACCATCAGCACCAGTGGTGTAAGTGATATGATATTTTTTCAGAGGTATCAGGTCACTATGAACCTCAGTCACTCACAGTGCACACATGACTTTGCAGAGATCATATCACAAAAAAACACATGCTCTTCTAAAATTCATGTGTACAGTATGTGACTAAGCTGCAGTCTGGTCAGAGACCTCTGAAAAAGTATTGTATCACTTAGTCTGCTGCTGCTGATGACAATAAAATATACGTAATTCTGCTTGCTATTCTTTATACCATAAACACTGCAACATGTCAGCAATGTATGTTTGCAATAAACTGCACAATGTCTGATGTCACACACACACACACACACACACACGAAACAACACTGACTGCACACATGCAATTTAGCACATCATACTTGCGCTGCTCACACCAGCTTTTCCACAACCACTCCACAACAGAAAGTAAATATTACTGAGGTGCTGGATTATAATAATAGGGCAATAAGGAGCATGTATGACTGTATGGGTATGTATATATTTAAAGGGAAGCAGTCAGCAACAGGAGCTCCTGCCCCCTGCAAGACTTACCCTCCGGTTAAGCCATTTAAGTATGTTGCAGCATTTGTCTCGCACCACAACATACTTTATTTTAGTAAAGAAAAGTCAGCAACCCTGAAGGATGGTGAATACTATAGGGGCTCCATTGTTTGTAAAGGAAAGGTGCGGCGGAGATGCACCATGTGCTTCAATACTTTTGTATTGAAGTGCATGGTGCGTCACCGTTGCACCTTTGCACATAATGGAGCCCCCATAGCATCTACCATACTTCCAGGTAGCTGACTTTTCTTTATTAAAATAAAGTATGTTGCAGAATGAGAAAAATGCTGCAATATACTTAAAAGGCTTAACTGGAAGGTAAGCCTTGCAGCGGGTGGGACCTCCTGTTGCTGACTGTTTCCCTTTAAACTAATACTGTGTGGCCTTCCCTCTGTCTGGTATTAAACATAAACAAAAGACAAAACACTACAGCAGTGGGGGGAGGTGTGCTGAAAAAAAATCTAATGAGGGATCCCATGACGTTCCAGCAGCAGATGGAGCATCAACACGATGTGCAGCTGGTGTTGCTCGATCTGCTGCACCTGCTGCTGAACAGCACAAACCCTCTCATAACTTTCCTCCACCACAGCCCACAAAAGTGCTATGTCTGCCTGCATTGCAGGCATTGTGGCGGGTTCCACTGGTGTGGGGGGAAACCAGGTAGTGGTGGTGGTGAGGTTGGTGCTGGTGGCAGTGGTGGGGGTAGTGGTGGAGCAGCTGTTGCTGTGGCTCTCCTCCTACTGTGGTGACACACAACAGCAGCACCCTCTGCCACTGCCACAGAAGGGCCAGAAGGTGGAGGCCTGGCCCATTCAGTGGCAGCCTGCCACTCCACCTTGTGGTGGTTCAGCATGTGTGTGCGCTGGCCCCCAGTCCCCAGATGTGTCTCCTGGGGCCACGGCACACCTGCACACTGCAACACTGCTGTCCCCCCCAACACAGTTGAAAAACTGCCAAACTGGGGAGCTGCAGAGGGGACCAGGCACAGGAGGGACAGATGTAGTGCTGGCAGCACTGTCACACTCCTGGGGCTCCACCTGCTGCTGTGGAGGTGGTGCTGCTGGAGCTCCTGCAGCTGCTACTGGTGGTGGTGGCGGTGGTGGTGGCAGACTTGGTGGATGTGGTGGTGGCACTGATGGTGCTGCTGTTTCCAGAGGGGGGAGACAGGACCAAACAGTCTGGCGCAGTCCAACGACACCCAGCTATGATCCCCACACATGCGCACCCCCCTCTGGCCAAGGGCCACAGACTGTAAATGGTCCATTGCACAAAACACGTCTTCCTTCTCCAATGCATCATGCGATGAGTGACTTCACACACACATGCACACACACAGTCACACACACATACACACAAAACAAAACTTATAAAACAAAGAAATCAGTCACCAAAAAGAACTGACAAAAAAGTACAAAAAAAACCCTAAAGATTTAGCTTTTAAAAAAGATTGTGGGTTTTCTGAAATTTGTTAAGGAAAGAAACTAATAACAAACTCTCCTCTCCTACACAAAATGCTTTCTCCTTCTACCTCTGCAAAGGAGAAAGTGAAAGTATCTACTTGTGTGACTCACTTCCTTCCTGCATGGCTAAAGTCCGTGACTTACAGTACTGTAAGCCATGTAGTGTGTGAGGGGCTGCCTAAAGTGCCTGTATTGTCATTCTGCCTTACTTCGCATTAAGGTGGAATAACAGGGCAAAGCCGTAATAACAAGGAGAAGTGAGCACTTTTCAATGGCCACTTCACGTAGCATTATGATAACATGAAGTGGCCACTTCACGTTCACTTTGCTGGTGAATTTTAAATGTGCTACATCTCTAATCAAGATTTCAAAATCCAGATATCTGATCATCACACTATCATGAAACTTTCCAAACCAATAGACCTTGCCTCCCCCAATCATGCATGCAAAATTTAATGCAGCTCTGGAGAATAGGGGTAAAGTTATTAAGGGGCAAAGTTTGAGGTTTAACATTAAACACCATACACAACTCTAACTATATGGGTGCACCACACCCCTATAATATGTAAATAGATATGTAATGGGGGTTGTCAGATAATAGATTTATTTTTATGAGTTAAACATGAACTCGGGTAACCTCATGAGTGATGGTGCCAAGTTCACTTTCAATGAACACTATGTGTATATGTGTTTAGACAGATGCAGATATCTAATCTAGCAAGCACTATATTATAGGAGCACAGTAGTGCCCCTACAGTTAGGGTTGATTAGGCTGTTTAATTTTAAACCCCAATTTTTCCACCTTAATAATTTTGGCGTCATTTGACAAAATAGCCAAAAATCTGGCATGTATGGTGTGACAGGGTTAGTCCCTGCCACTAAATGAAAGTACCCATCCTTTATTTCTTTCTTTGGTTGCAAACACTTTCCTCCCCTCTTTTAAGGCTTTCCCTGTAATTTCTGCATGGAGGCAGGCCACCTCCTTACACACCCTCCCCCCCCCCAATCTCTGGCACCCTCTTCATGCTTTATTTCTCTTTTTCCTTGGGTACTCTTAAATATCAAGTTTTGGATATAACAGATTAACTGCCTGAAGTAATGGGTAAATACACACTCCATTTCCCATAAAATGTTTGTTAGATTCCAGCATTATTTACTGTTTCTGTCTAAAGAGGAGGACAGAATAATATTCATTTGCAGTCTGGAAAATAGACAGGAGACTGTATGTTATGAATTCTCATTTGAGAGTCTCACTAAGAGAGAGAGAGAGAGAGAGAGTTTGTTTTTGTTTGAACAGGGTTTCTGTGCTAAGCACTCTCCCTGGTGCAAGCATTTTCCTTGCTGTAATCACTCTTCCTGCTGCAAGCTTAACCCTGTAGTAAAGAATGCTGCTTTGTTCTAGTTCTACTGCACTGAGACTTGTTCCTTCTGTTTTATAAGCAGCTAAATATCTGGGTTTTGTCTACTAAATACAGCTCTGGGTATTTCTAGATAAAATAAAATGTATACCTTATAGAATGTACTTTACAACACTTTTAAAGCTAAACCAAACCAATAGTAAATAGGATAAGACTCACTGAAGAAGTTTCTTTTCTGGTTCTGTGTAGTTGGAGCAGGGCCCTTGCTTAGAAGGAGGTCTGTTCTCTCAGAAGCCTGCCGAAGTCTGACTATTTCATTAGGGGATCAGCGGCTCCTAGTGGCCCACATTTATAACAGGAACCTGTCAATCATTGTCTGGAGAACAGTCTTTGAAATGGTAAAGTTTTACCAAAGAATGCTTTTAAGAGATAAACCTTAAAACAGGTTGTTTATATCAAGCAATACACTAAGGAATATGTATAAATTTGTTTTAGAAGCTATTAAAAGATATTTTTATTTTGATGATGTTGTGTCACCTGATTCAGGTAGGTGGGTATATAAATCCTACCTGAACAGGTACCTGTTAGATAGGGTCAGTATCTTCTGACCAGTGGAGAGAGAAGGGTCCTACTGTAAGGATTATACTTGTGTTACTTTGCTTGAACACAGTTGCTTGTTATTTTTTTTCCTTTTATATTATTTTCATTTGGACTTTCATGTTATTTGGATGGTGCAAGAAGAACTTGTTTATGAAGATTAATAAACATCCCACAAGCCAACATGGGTTGCACCTTTAATTACTGAGTCCTGTGTCCATCTGTAGAACCCACACTGTAACAAGTGGTGTCAGAGGTGGGATTCTTCTGCCTGCTTTGTCTTGCCAAGGAAGGGAGACATTGTGGTGCGTACCTGATACCCAAGTCGGACATGGCAGCAGATGGCCAGGCACAAGGCACCCTTGCAAGAAGTATGGCGGCCCAGGTGGGGGCACAGTTGCTGGCTGGTTTGCTTGATGTTCAACCAAAAATTGAAAGACAACCATCTGAGAGGGCCGAAGAAGAGCACAGTGAGCCTGGAGATGAGTTGCCCTTGGAGCAACCCCTGGAGATGGAAGACCTGGAGAAAGAGGTGGACGGCTTCCTACATGGAACAAGCTCCTATGGAAGATATAGGAGAGCTATTAAAATGGCTATGTGTCTGGCAGGTTCAACTGGATGAAGAACGAGAGATTGACCGGAGGAGACAAGATGCCAAGTGGGCAGACACCATGAGGGTGTTACAGGCCATACAAACTGAACATGCGGAAAGACCACAAGGCCCAAGAGACATTAAATTGGCCCACTTACAAGACTCTGATGATATTGAGGTATACCTTTCCACATTTGAGAGGGTAGTTCAAATGTGTGGGTGGCTCAAAGAACAGTGGGTAGTACGCCTTGCCCCTCAACTAACTGGAAGAGCCCAAGTGGTGAATAGCCGTCTGGCCATACAAGATGCAGATGACTATGAACTGGTGAAAAAGGAGATCTTACGAAGGTATGACATCAATACAGAGACCTACAGGCAACATTTTAGGTTCCTGAAAATGCAGTCCATGGATGCCTCGAGGAAGGTTTACACTTGCCTGAAGGATCTGAGTGATAAGTGGCTGCAGCTGGGTACTAAAACAGTTCAACAAATAATGGAAGCCATCACAATTGAGCAGTTCATTAAAATACTACCACAAGATGTCCAATTGTGGGTTTGAGAACATAAGCCTGAGGGAGCAGAGAAAATGATCACCCTGGCAGAGGATTTCCTGGCTGCATGACCTGCTAGAGGAAGGAATCCTGGAGGGCCTGCATTCTCTCCTTCTACGAATCTGGTAAGAACTACATTTTCTAATAATAATGCTAGACCAAATCCAGAAGCAAGAAGAAAAAGGAGGGAGAGGGTACCCTTATCTGAGATAGTGTGCCATGGATGCCAGAAAAAGGGTCACCTGATAAGAAACTGTCCAGCAGTAAGAAGAGACTTTGGACATTTGGCTTTAGCCAACTGGGCACCATACATTACTGCTGTTAAAATGCGTCCCCATAAGGTACTTGGTCTTACAGACTCTGGGAGCCATCAGACCCTGGTTCAAGCTGACCTGGTAGAAGGGGCAGAGAAATCAGGAGGAGGGACCATGGTTACATGCATACATGGGGATACGCATTTTTATTCAACTACAGCAGTGAAGTTAACAATAAATGGAAGTACTCAAGAGTTGACTGTTGGGATTGTTCCACATCTGCCTGTTCCAGTAATTATAGGACAGGATCACCCTGATTTTTCCACTCTGATGGTAAATAATGAGATGTCACCTGTTGTGGCTATAACAACCTGGTCACAAGCTAAACATATAGACTAACAGCTGGACAAGGTCTTTCCCTTTACCAAGGAACTGTTTGAAGCATCAGGTAAAGCTAGGAAAGGGAAAGCAGTGAAAAGGAAAGAAAAGAAAGACTGGCAAAACAAAAACATTATGGGACCTGTGAACATCAAGCCAGAGACTATAGCTCATGACCAGAAACAAGATGCATCATTAACTAATTATTTTTCTCAGGTTGAAAAACATGTTGATGATGGATCTCCTAGATATCTTTTGGTAAATGATATACTATATAGAGAGTGTACCAATCCCAGAAATGGGAATACAGTAATGCAATTGATTGTCCACTAGAAGTATCAAAATGACATCATATGTCTGGCTCATGATATCCCTCTGGCCAGGCATTCTGGGAGGGACACCACTCTGAATAGAATTCTGAGTAGATTCTATTGGCCAGGTATTCATGAGCGAGTGGCTGAATATATCCAGAGCTGCCCAGAATGCCAGAAGGTAGCCCAGATAGGGAAGAAGGATATGGTGCCCCTTCAGAGTATACCCTTAGTTAGCCAGCCTTTTGATTGGATTGCCATGGATGTGGTAGGGCCCCTACAAACTAGTTATAAGGGTAATAGATTTATTCTAGTCATTTGTGACTACGCTACCAGGTATCCAGAGGCAATCCCGATGAGAACTGTAGCAGCTCAAAGGGTTGCAGAAGAGCTGGCTAAGGTATTTAGCAGAATGGGCATCCCAAGAGTGATCTTAACTGACAGGGGTACCAGTTTTACCTCTGTGATGCTCACAGAACTATATAGGTTGCTGGGAATACAAGCTGTGAGAACCTCCCCATACCATCCTCAAATGGATGGGTTGGTGGAAAGGTTCAACCAAATGCTCAAAAAAATGCTGCAGAAGTTTGTTAATGAGGAGGAAAAAAATTGGGACGTATTTCTGCCCTACCTCCTGTTTTCCTACAGAGAAATACCCCAAGCTTCAACTGTTTTTTCCCCATTTTCCCTCTTGTATGACCGAACCCCCCGTGGGCCATTAGATGTTATCAAAGAACATTGGGAGGAAAATTCTAAAATAGGAAAACAGGGAGTGTTACAGTATATGACAGCATTAAAGCAGTGCCTTAAGAAATATGTTACAATGCCCCATCGTACATTATTAGACAAGCAAGTCCAACAGAAGGCAGAGTATGACAAAGGGGTAGGACATAAACAATTCTCCATAGGACATCAGGTATTATTCCTTCTACCTGCCAGTGAGAACAAGCTCTTGAAGAAATGGCAAGACCCTTACAAAATTATTAGACAGGTAGGACCAGTCACATATGAGGTCCACCTGCCTAATGAGAGGAGCAATAAGTAGATATACCATGCCAATCTGCTAAAATTATGGCATGACAGACCAGAATCCCCTAGGCTGAGCTGTTACGTCCAGACAGAACCTCAAGAATCTGAACTAGAGGTAGCCTATAGGAGTTTAGAGTGTCCTGGACAGATTCAGGAAGTAAAAAATTAACCCTGCCTTAACACCTCACCAACACACCCAAATGCAATAGTTGTTAACTACCTTTACAGACACCTTTACCAATGTACCTGGTCAAGCTTTTGGCATAGAGCATGCCATCAGAATGACTCAGAGTACACCTATACATCAAAAACCCTATTGTCTACCCGTACATGTAAGGGATGAGGTAGTAAAGGAAGTAAGATCTATGGAACGGTTGGGAATCATTCAGCCTTCCCATAGCACCTGGTCATCTCCTTTGGTAATTGTTAACAAAAAGGAAGGTGGTATCCGCCTTTGCCTAGACTTCCATAGGGTAAATGTCATCTCCCTTCTAGACAGATATCCCATGCCAAGGATAGACAACATTATTGACCGCCTGGGGAATGCTAAGTACATCTCCACACTGGATCTCACAAAGGGATACTGGGAGATACCTCTTACCCCTCAGTCTAGAGAGAAAACGGCATTCAATACCCCTGTAGGGTTGTTTGAATTCATTACAATGCCCTTTGGCCTCCATGGAGTGCCGGCTACCTTCCAGCATTTCATGGACCAAATGCTTCAACCATATGCATCTTTTTGTGATGCCTATTTGGATGATGTGGTGGTGTTTAGCCCTGATTTGGAGACACATTTACAGCATCTAGAAAAATTTCTGGGGGCGATCCAAAAAGCAGGAGTTATTATCAACCCCACAAAATGTTGTATGGGGCAGACTGAGACTAAATACCTTGGCTTTATAATAGGGAATGGGGTTATATGCCCAGAAATAAGCAAGGTAGAAGCAGTCTGTACCTGTGATATACCTCGGACCAAGAAACAGGTCCGTGCCTTTTTGGGGTTAGCGCGGTACTACAGACGCTTTATCCCCAGATTCTCAGCAGTAGCAGGCCCTCTAACAGAATTAACTAAAAATAAGTATCCTAATAAAGTAGAGTGGACTGAGGAATGTGGTGAAGCTTTCAGACAAATAAAGGCCTCCCTATGTGCATATCCAGTGCTGAGAAGCCCAGACTTCACTAAACCCTTCATTGTGCAAACTGATGCATCAGGGGTAGGTTTGGGGGCAGTCCTTTTTTTTTCCATTTAAAGTTTATTAATAATTTTACCATACATGACAGATATTCGAGTATAGTTTCATTATACATTGGCAGTATACAGCAGTCTGAATCTGTCACCCCCTCTCCTCCCACAACTAAATACCCCACTCCTCTAATACAGCTTTAATCTAACCCTATTCCCTACAAACCCTACAGCACAGACATCTCAATAATGACAGAATACACTAGATACAAAGGCCCTCACTATGAGAAGCCTTAGATTGAGAATAACGTGTGTAAGGGGTCCCATATCTTCTTAAACCTTCCTAATCTATTATTTAAACTTGCAATAGCCTTTTCCGTCTTGAGGTTCGCAAGGAGCTCGGATAACCATTTTCCATACGTGATTTCAGATTGGTCTTTCCAGTGTCTTAAAACTACTTTCTTAAGTGACATGGATATCAAGGCCATGTACTATTTCCTATTGGGAAATCTGATGCTAGAAAAGTCACCTAAAATGCATATTTCAGGTTTAAAAAGACCCTTTAGTCCCAAAATAGAGTCGGTCTTGTTTTGAATGGTGGTTCAAAGAGGTACTATTTTGGGACAAGTCCAGAAAATATGATATAAAGTGCCCTCATATTCAGATCATCTCACGTACTGGGAAAAGGATGTTAGGACATATTTTAAAGTTTTTTCAGGGGAAAAATATAAATTATGTAGAATATGCATTTACATCAGCCTTAATCTATCTTGCGTTATGAATTTATGACAATTAAACCAGAGGTTGGCCCAATTAATGTTGTGACCAGGAAAGTGGGAGGACCAATAACTGGTCGGACCGTAACATTCTGGGTGTAACCGGTCAAACAAAATACCGTAAATTTTGGAGACAGCTTTCTGCTCTCCCACCAGTTGTATCAAATCTAACAATAGGGAAGGGTCTGTATATGGGCCTATCTTTTGCCCAAATACTTTAATTAATAGGTGTCTCACTTGAATGATTCTGAAAAAATATTTAATTGGGACCTTAAACTTTTGCATTATACTTTGGCCTGATAACCAGGCCTCCTCTTCCCCTATTAAGGTATTCAATGGGATACCCTTTAGTTGGGGTAACCAGTTTGAGGGGATACATTTGTCATCGATCTTAAAGTTGGGATTTCCGAACAGGGGTTGATTTATGTCTCCTTTATTATTATACTTGAGAAAACGACATAGTCGAAGGTGAATCCTGATTGACAGTGCTATGGGAGTATTTTTTAATCTGCTGGGAAGGAGATTCTCTTTGATAAGTAGAGGGCTTCTGGGTCTAAACCGCACTCATAGATCTGGGCCAGTTCTATTTTGAGCCATAACGGATTATAACTTGTTGTTACGGGTAATGTCCATCTCAGGTATTTATTAATGTGAATAACCCAGAAATAAAGCCCTAGGGGAGGCAAACGCAAGCCCCCTATCGACTTAGGTGCCCCTAATTTATGGAACGCGATCCTAGGAGTCTTATTAGCCCAGATAAATTCTAAAAAAAGACTATTTACCTTCTTGAACCACAATACCAGAAGCCTGATATTAAGCATTGACAAGGGATAAAAAAGCCGTGGGAATACATTCATTTTAAGCAGGTTAACTCTCCCCCAAATGGAAATTGGAAGGGAGGCCCACCTATTAAGATCCTGGGTTATCACACGAAGCAGAGAGTCCAAATTCTATTTGATAGTACTTCCCGTGAGTCTGGATAATTCAATACCCAGATATCTTAGGGAATCCTGTTTCCAGGCAAGTCCCAACTTGAGGATGTCCATTTTGTAAAGCTTGTGGTTAAGAGGGAAGACAATTGTTTTGTTTACATTTAATTTATAATTAGAGACTAGGCTAAAGGATTTTATGATATTTAACATTGGGGGAATGGAAGAAACGGGATTGGCAACTTGGAGAAGAAGGTCGTCTGCATAAGCGGAGACTTTGGCCTCACATGGATGAATCAGAATTCCTTGCACTTCTGGGCAGGCCTGCAATCTACGGATTAATGGCTTTAAATATATGTTGAACAGTAAAGGGGAAAGGGGGCAGCCTTGCCTAGTTCCAGAATGAAGAGTAAATGGGTCTGAAATGACTCCGTTACCCGATATTCTCGCAATGGGAGAATGATAGATGGATCTAACCCAGGTCTGGAATGTATTGGGAAATTTAAAGGCCTTTAAAGTCTGAAATAAGTACTGCCAGTTGAATCTATCAAATGCCCTCTCGGCATCCAGGGAAATTAAGGTCGCAGGATAGGGAGCGTCTCTGGACGCCAAGAAGACATGAGCCAGGGTGCGGAGGTGGGCCAAGGAGGATCTGCCCTTCATAAATCCCACCTGTTCAGGACCAATAATGGTGGGGAGAATTAGATTAAGATGGCAAGCTATTAATTTAGACAATATTTTTACGTCCTGATTCAGAAGGGAGATCGGCCGATAGTTGGTGACCAGTTCAGGTGCCTTACCCGGCTTAGGAATAAGTACAATTAATGCTTCAAAGAAAGAAGCATCTATCTCAGCTCCTGAAAGTATATACACTGGAATAAGGGAAGCAACAAAGGGGTAATGGAGGTCTTAAACCGCTGGTAAAAATAAGCTGAGAAACCGTCTATCCCTGGGGCTTTATTTAAGGGTAAAGCACTTATAACATTAAATATCTCTTTACTTGTAATAGGTAAGATTAATTCCTTCTGCTGATCCTCAGTAAGACTAGGCAAGTCAGCCTCCCTTAAATAGTTATCTAGTTGAATCTGGGTTGGGGGATCAGGCATAGGACCATATAGGTCAGTATAGTAATTAAAGAATTTCGATATAATTTCATTCGGGGCGGTCTTCAGAAGTCCATCCATTTGAGATTGAATGAATGCTATGTACCTAGAGGATTCTATTTGCATAATTCTATGAGCCAAGAGGCATCCTGCTTTCTCCCCCTGGTCAGTGAATGACGCCTGTGTTTTTAAGATGGCATACTCCGCTTTTTCATGGAGCAATTCAAGATAGGCTGCCCTTAATTTGATGAGCTTATGAAGTGTAGAGTCAGGTGTGGTGGGGAACAGATCCTTTTCCATGATCCTTATTTGGGACAGCAGCTGGGACATCTCCTGCTCTCTTGCTTTTTTCCTATTTGAGGCTAAACGAATGAATACTCCTCTTAAGTAGGCCTTAAAAGCACACCATTCCATGTCCGGCCTTTGAGTTGTACCCTGATTAAGCTGAATAAATTGCTCTATATGGTCCTGAACTGCGCAAACCAATTTAGGATCTTTAAGGAGTTGATCATTAAGTTTCCATCTTCCTCCACCTCTAAGCGGAGGCTCTATAGTTAACTGACAGCATACAAGGGAATGGTCCGATGGGGGTCCTGGCTGTATCGAAGAATCAATAACTTGTGGAATATATGTTCGAGAAATAAGCACGTAATCTATTCTGGACGAAGTTTTATGGACCGGGGAAGTAAAGGTATATTCCCTATCAGAGGGGTGTAATACCCTCCAAATGTCACACAAGCCAACCTGATCCATTAAATCTCTAAGAGCACGTTGGGCCAGAGATAGCCCCCTCCTACCGTGCCCGGTCTTGTCCAACATCAGGTCATACACCAGGTTAAGGTCCCCACCCAGAATCATCGGTATCGAGAGAAAAGGAAGTAAGGATGTAATAATTTGTGTAAAGAATCTAGGAGAGTCCTGGTTTGGTCCGTAAATACTCCCTAGGAGTATTTCCTTCACAAATAAGTTGCCTATAACAAAAATAAATCTACCCTTGGGATCTTTGATTAACTTTGTCGGAGTAAAGGGGAGCTTCCTATGGATCAAAACCATAGTGCCACCACTATTCGTGGAGCACTCAGCTGAAAAGACCTGACCCACTTGTCTCCGTAATTTTGTGGCATCAACATCTAATAAATGTGTCTCCTGCAAAAACATGATTTCTGCAGCAAACAGATTTAAATGCTTCAAAATCGAGTATTGTTTAGTTTTAAGTCTAACCCCTTTCATTCCATGTTATGACTTTCCATAACTTAGCCCTTGACCTTTGTCTGTAAGACCCGGCAAAAATATAAAGAAAAAATCTCACAGGTAATGCTGTAATAGAGTCTATTTGTACTGTGCTGTGCCTATCCCCTTCCCTACCCCTGACCTCTACCCAATCCCATAATATCTCCCTGTGTCTATCATACCAGACCATGACGGATAATAACCCTACCTGATAACTAACCCAACCTACCCCATTCTATTCTTCCACTTTGTGCAGAACCACTTTTCACTACTCTCCCAGCTATTCTGCCCCATCGCCCGGCTCTCTAGGAAGAGTCAATATAGAACTAGAGTAAAACTTTTGAAAGCTCAGCTTAATGCTTCAGGGAAACCAAAAAGCATCTTTGGTTAAATAACCCCTAACATAGTAACACCAACTAACCCCTTCTATTTGAGAGTAAGTAACAATATTTATAGACTGCAACTTTAGTTGTAGGTTTATTACTGTAATGAAATCATAATGAGGGGCTGGCTCCGGCATAACCTAAAAATGAGAAACTGCATTTATTCATGCTTAAGAAACCCCTTTGTAAAGCCTTAATAAGCCCCCGTTGGAGGAAATAAAGCGCTCCGAAAGAAAAAATAAAAAGGGGGGGGAAGGACTTTAGTTCCATATACTTAGACTTGACCCCAGTCTAGGACTATATCCAACACATGTTTTTCAGATAGCTTACTGGTAGTAAACCCACATATATATCTATTAACACCCATATAGCGTTTAGAAGGTACTCCTCTTTTAAACAGAACACGTTATGCTTTGGATCAACAAAGAGCTATCCCTTAACATCGGGGCTACATTAATCTAAAACAGAAGAAGCCTTTCTGCTTATTACTATACATTGCATACTACCCCCCAATATCGTAATGATACAGGGCACACAGCCCACTTCAAGACCTTACCGATGGAACTACACAGTAAAAAACGACAAGAAACTAGATTTAACTAAACTTCTACATTAGCCCCAGAGGTCTGAGAAAACGCACTATAATACCTAGACGAACTAAAGAGAGTCCAGATTTTGGGTCGCTGCACACAACAGCAAGTTGTCCATTCATCTTGTCTCCAGAGACCTCTTATGGTAGCGGATCGTTACCTCATCGTTTACCTCCTCCAGCAAACAGCTGCCAACTCTCTACGAATAAAATAAAACCCTTACAAAGTCAGGATCCCATCCTTCGATTACGGTACACTGTCCAGTATACTAGGGCTCCTTCTTAAATTGAAAGTCGATAGGCTGCAGTTTTCGGCACAGCTATACTGGGGTCACAAGACTCATTGATCCTAAAGAAGAGGGGGATGGCAACATTCCAGGCGACGATTATCGGGATCTCTTTTAACAGCTATTTTATTTCAACCCTCTAGTACTTGAGGACACAGCTGCCCAGAGTTCTACCTCTTGCCCTCAGCGATTGCTGAACAAATCTGGCAGGGACTTCTGAAGGGCTGTTTTGGCTGCTTCCACCTCCTCGAATGTGGACCAGGACCCTTCTAGCAGCACTTGTAGTCTGGCAGGATATCCCATTTTAAACGTTATGCCAGCTGTGATTAACTTAGAGATGATTGGGTGGAATTATGTGCGACGATGCCTAACGGAGGCAGGGAGATCCTGTGTTATCCTTATTTTTGTACCCTCCCACCTAATTTCTTGCAGCTCTTTTATTTTCCCCAACAAGTACTGTCTCTCTTGGTAATTTAGAAATCTGCATATGATCAGTCGAGGCAAGGCTCCAGGTGACGGCATGGGTCGGAGAGCTCTGTGCGCTCGCTCTATCATATAGACAAAAGGAGAGGGGCCAGCTAATTTTTCCACCAGCTTTTGAACGAAATTAATGGTATTTGGTTCTTCTTCCTTTTCCAGAATACCCAGGATAACCACATTATTTCTGCAGCTCCTTCCTTCAAAATCTTCCTGCTTAGCCTCCAGTTTCTTAATCCTATGATGATTAGCCACTGCCTCCTCACTTAAGCAATCAGCTCTTTTCTCCAGTGATGTGATATGGGCTTCGTTGTCGGTAATCCTTGTAGATAGGTCTTCCAGCGCCACGGTCATTTGTTTAACCTCCATTGTTAGGGATTTTACATCTTCCTGGAATGGGATAAATTCAGTAAGAAACCATTCTAATGTAAGGGGAGTCTCTCCGGGCTCTTTAGCTGAGATGGCACTGATAGCTATTACCTTGCCGCCATGACCTTGCTGGGCCTTAGGCCGCTTGCTCTGTTTCTCCAGAGAAACCGGCGGGGTGTGCTTTGGGGGCGCCAAGCGCATCTCCACTTCCATTCTAGCAAACTGGACTCCTCCTCTGACCACAAGCAAATGTTTAGCCCAGAAATGATGAACTTAAACTGTATTAAATACTTCAATTGGGCTCTTTTAAGACACCAGGTGACAGGAGCTGAACTAGTGAGCTGCTACTCAGCATGCTGCATCACGTGGTCCCCAGGTTTTTGGGGGCAGTCCTGATGCAAGTTATAGATAATGAAGAGAATCCGAATATCTATTTGAGCAGGAAACTACATGAAAGGGAGCGTAGGTATGCAACCATCGAGAAAGAGTGTCTGGCACTTAAATGGGCAATTGAAGTCTTTAAGTATTACCTTTGGGGGGCAGAATTTACAGTTGTCACAGACCGCAACCCCCTTTGTTGGTTGCATCAGATGCGGGAGAAAACCCACCGCATAATTAGATGGTATTTGGCCTTGCAGCCATACCAGTTCACAGTGTTACATAAAAAGGGAAGTGAACATGCTAATGCTGATTTCCTTTCTCGATATGGGGTAGAAATCAAGAATTCAGCTGGTAACACTAAGAAATAATTACTGATGGTCTAATAGTTGACCATTAAAATTGAATTGAAAGTACATAGTGGAAAATGGTACTTAATAAAGATCCCAAGGTAATGTAGTAATGAATTAATTTTTTTTTGTTGGCACTTTTGGTGCTAATGTATTTGGGACCCTGGGATGGAGCTTCACGGAGTGGGTGGGCCGGAGCTCTTCCAACCCTAGTATGGTAAGGGTGTTGGACTTTAGAATATGGCAGTGTTTGATCATAAAAGACGGACATTATGTCCTTCAGTCTGTTGCATACACCCTATGTGTTGTCCCAAATTATGTTAAATATCCCAGGGTATGTTCATTACTGACATACTTTATGTCAGTGTGTTTTGTTGTGGGACCCCAGGATGGAACTCCTGAGAGTGGGTGGGCAGGAGTTCCACCCCTCCGGGGTAGCTGGAGGGGAATCTGTTGTAACATCTTCCCTCCTTTTAAGGGGGGGGTAAATGTGACAGGGTTAGTTCCTGCCACTAAATAAAAGTACCCATCCTTTATTTCTTTCTTTCTTTGCAACCACTTTCCTCCCTTCTTCTAAGTCTATCCCTGTATTTTCTGTACTGAGGCAGGCCACCTCCTTACATAGCCCCCTCCCATCTCTGTTACCCTCTTCATGCTTTATTTCTCTTTTTCGTCGGGTACTCTTAAATATCAAGTTTTGGATATAACAGATTAACTGCCTGAAGTAATGGGTAAGTACACACTCCATTTCCCATAAAATATTTGTTAGATTCCAGCATTATTTACCGTTTCGGTCTAAAGAGGAGGACAGAATAATATTCATTTGCCGTCTGGAAAATAGACAGGAGACTGTATGTTATGAATTCTCATTGAGAGTCTCACTAAGAGAGAGAGAGAGAGTTTGTTTTGTTTGAACAGGGTTTCTGTGCTTTCTCCTGCTGCAAGCTTAACCTGTAGTAAAGAATGCTGTTTTGTTCTAGTTCTGCTGCACTGAGACTTGTTCCTTCTGTTTTATAAGCTGCTAAATATCTGGGTTTTGTCTACTAAATACAGCTCTGGGTATTTCTAGATAAAATAAAATGCATACCTTATAGAATGTACTTTACAACACTCTTAAAGCTAAACCAAACCAATAGTAAATAGGATAAGACTCACTGAAGAAGTTCCTTTTCTGGTTCTGTGTAGTTGGAGCAGGGCTGTTGCTTAGAAGGAGGTCCTGTTCTCTCAGAAGCCTGCTGAGCTCTGACTGTTTCTTTAGGGGATCAGCGGCCCCTAGTGGCCCACATTTATAACAGGAACCTGTCAATCATTGTCTGGAGAACAGTCTTTGAAATGGTAAAGTTTTACCAAAGAATGCTTTTAAGAGATAAACCTTAAAACAGGTTGTTTATATCAAGCAATACACTAAGGAATATGTATAAATTTGTTTTAGAAGCTATTAAAAGATATTTTTATTTTGATGATGTTGTGTCACCTGATTCAGGTAGATGGGTATAAAAATCCTACCTGAACAGGTACCTGTTGGATAGGGTTAGTATCTTCTGACCAGTGGAGAGAGAAGGTTTCTATTGTAAGGATTATACTTGTGTTACTTTGCTTGAACACAGTCGCTTGTGATTTTTTTTCTTTTGATATTCTCATTTGGACTTTTATGTTATTTGGATGGTGCAAGAAACATAGAAACATAGAAACATAGAATTTGACGGCAGATAAGGACCGCTTGGCCCACCCAGTCTGCCCATTTCCCTACCTGATGAATAAGCTGCAGATCCTAGTTAACCAGCAGCCTACTTCTTCCTACCCCCACCCCCTAGAATTGCCTTATGACTGTCCCATGCATACTTGAATGCCACCACTGTTTTTGACTCCACAACCTCCTCTGGAAGGCTGTTCCATACATCCACAACCCTCTCTGTGAAAAAATACTTCCTTAAATTACCTCTGAGCCGCCCCCCTTCTATCTTCAAATTGTGCCCCCTTGTTCTTTACACCTCTTTTTTGAAAGATGCTACCCTCTTGGACTTTGTTGATTCCTTGAGTGCCAGAAAGTTTCTATCATGTCCCCTCTCCCTCCCTTTCCTGAGGCTATACATATTAAGCTCCTTAAGTCTCTCTTCATATGTCTTCGGTGCAGACCCTGCACCATTTTAGTTACCCTCCTCTGGACAGCTTCCATCCTGTCTATGTCTTTGGAGATTGGGTCTCCAGAACTGCACACAGTACTCCAGATGTGGTCTCACCAGCTGTCTGTACAGAGGATAATAACTTCTTGTTTTCTGCTAGTGATGCCTCTCCCTATGCATCCCAGTATCCCCCCAGCCCTCCTTGCTGCCCTCTCACATTGCTTGCCCACCTTTAGGTCATCTGATATGACTACCCCCAGGTCCCTTTCCATTTTTGTTGTTGTTAGTATCTCACCCCCCATTGTGTACTCTTCCCCTGGGTTTTGTTTCCCAGGTGCATTACCTTGCACTTCTTAGCATTGAATCTAAACTGCCATACATTTGACCATTCCTCTAACCTTGCCAAGTCCCTTCTCATCCTTTCCACCCACCTTGTGCATCAACTCTGTTGCAGATCTTTGTGTCATCTGCAAAGAGACATACTTTTCCTTCCAGTCCCTCTGCAATGTACAACATAAAGACATTGAAGAGAACTGGTCTAATACTAAACCCTGTGGTGCCCCACTGCTAACCCCCTTTTTTCAAAGTGGACTCCATTTACTATACTCTCTGTGTCCTATTCTCCAGCCAATTCTTTACCTAGGCTGTCATCTTGTGACCCACTCCCAGGCTGGCTAACTTGTATATTAATCTTTTGTGTGGGACTGTGTCAAATGCCTTGCTAAAGTCTAGGTAGGCCATGTCCACAGCCCTCCCTGATCTACTACTTTGGTCACACAGTCAAAGAAATCTATCAGATTTGTCTGGCATGACCTTCCACTGTGAATCCATGCTGCCTTGGGTCCTGTGCCCTCTGGCCTCTAGATACACAACAATTCTTTCTTTCAAGTGATTCCATCATTTCCCTACCACTGAGGTTAAACTAACAGGTCTGTAGTTTCCTGCTTCTGCCTTGCTCCCACTTTTGTGAAGGGAATCACATCTGCCCTCCTCCAGTCCTCAGGTACCACCCCATCCTCCCATGATTTGTTAAAGAGGGTAGTCAGTGGTGTCACTAGTTCTATCCTTAGTTCTTTTAGAATTCTGGGATGAATCCCATCAGGCCCCATTGCTTTGTCCACCTTCAGTTTAAGAGCTCTTCAGAACTCTTTCTTCTGTAAATGGTCTGGTATCAACTTCTGTATCCAGAGTGTTTCTACTGTTTGTTTTAAGTTTCTCCCCTCTTCCTTTGTAAATACTGAGCAAAAATATTTGTTTAGTATCTCTGCATTTTCAAAGTCACCCTCTGCCCACCCTCCCTCCCTTTATTAAGCCTCCTATATCCCTCCTTGGTCTTTCTTTGCTCCCTGATGTACCTATAAAGGTTTTATCCCCTTCTTAACTGAGCTGGCTATCTTTTCCTCGGTTTGGGCCTTTGCTGTTCTGACTGCCTTTCCAGCTTCCTTTTGCTTTCTACTGATACAGTTATCTGTCCTGTTCCTTCTGTGATTCCTTGTACTTCCTGAATGCTTTCTTTTCTCTTGAACCTTCACTGCCACTTCCTTTGAGAACCATAGTGGTTTCTTACCTCGTTCGTTTGTTTATTTGCTTTACACAAGGCTTGTTACCTCTGTGATGGCAGTTTTTATTCCCCATTGTTCTTCCACCCCCTCCTTCCTGCCCATTTGCTAGTGCATTCCTTAGGCACTCACCCATTTTGGCAAAGTCAGCCCTCCTAAAATCCAGTACCTTTGTCTTTGTATGGCTTGACTCTATTGCTGTGTTTATTGTGAACCATACTGTTCGATGGTCGCTAGTTCTCTGATGGCTACCCACTTCTACATCTGTGATCCTCTCTTCATCTCCGTTTGAGAGAACCAGGTCTAAGATTGCTCCCTCTCGAGTGGACTTCAATACTAGTTGTCTAAGGCATGCCCCCTGTAGGGCATCTAGAATAACCCCACTCTTAGAAGTGGCTGCTGCAACTGCACTCCAGTTAACATCTGGCATATTCAGATCACCCATCAGCAATATCCCCTTTATCTGCCATTCTAAGTATACTTTCTATCATTTCCTTGTCTATTTCCTCCCCTGAGAGAGGTTCTGTATACAACCCTGTGCGGATTGTGGTGCCATTGCCTGCCTCCAAATTGACCCACAGTGCTTCTTCTCCTCCCTGTTTACCCTTTTGTTCTGTTGCTTTGATTTCTTCTCTTATGTAGAGAGCTACTCCTCCTCCTCTTTTACCCTCCCTGTCCCTCCTGTAGATAGTGTATCCTAGTATGTTTACATCCCAGTCATGGTTCTGTGTGTACCATGTTTCTGTGACTGCCACAATATCCAGATCTTCCTCCTCCATCAAGGCCACTAATTCAGGAAGCTTGTTACCCAGACTATGAGCATTGGTACTCATTGCTCTCCATTTTTTGATGGCTTTACCTTCTGTAACGGCAACCCCCACTGACCTTTCTACCTTGGTCTTTTTCTCATTTAGTACCCTGTTTTGTAGGGGGAGGCTGGGATTTTCCTTCTGCTTATCAGTGCCTCCCCCCTTGACTAGTTTAAAGGCTTGCCAATGAAGCATTTAAACCGATTGCCCAAAAGACTTGTTCCCTTCGTGGACAGATGCAGACCATCCTGCCAGTATAGGTTGGTGTCCCTCCAGGTGGAACCCCAGTCCCCAATGAAGCCAAACCCCTTGCTCCACACCATTTTTTCAACCATTTGTTAAACTGCATGATGCAAAGTACCCTCGCCTCACTCATGCCACTGACAGGCAGCACCTCTGAGAAGGATACTGTGTGTGCTACTTGTCTTAAGCCCCTCCCAACTCTACAAAGTCCTTTGCACTGCTCTAACTCTCATGATGAGCCAAGTCATTTGTCCCTAGGTGGACAATGATGTCCAGCTCAGACTCCTGCAACTGTTCTCGTGATCCTAAGGATGAGCTTCCTGTCCCTCCAAGCCATGGCACCAGGCAGGCACCTTACTTCAGTTTTCCCTGCTCCCCCCAGTTCTATCCCCCTAACAATTGAGTCCCCCACCAGGAGCTGCTTTCTTTCACTGTGGTGCCCTCTGCCTCCTTCCTGAGGGCCTCCCTTGTGACAGTTGTCTGAACCCTCCTTAGTCTCCTCTGCGGGTGCATCCATAGGGGAACTATGCTTCCCCAGAATGGTGTATGGATTGTGGAGTGTAACAACTGACTGGGTGTGCCTCTGAATAACTTGTTTATGAAGATTAATAAACATGCCACAAGCCAACGTGGGTTGCACCTTAATTACTGAGTCCTGTGTCCATCTGTAGAACCCACACCGTAACACATGGTAAGGTTGTCAGAGTCCTTAGATTTGAAAAGCATTATAACAGCATCTTGTTAAGTTTCTGAGATACGGAGTGCCAAATACAGGAAAAAACATGGTTAGTTTCCCCTATATTTAACACTATGTATTTTTTGCTCTCACCTGCAGCCTACACAGTGTGGAACTTTTTCATGAAATTTTCAGGGTTGAAGAGGCCTGTGCCAAGGATAAGCCTTTTGAAGGTTTTACAAAAAATATTATATGGTTTCAGAATTATAAGGATATTTATGTTAACCAACAATTGTGAATGTAAAAAAAAAATCACAAGTGCTTATTTTCATGATTTACTTGTGTGGAAAAAATACAGATCATGACAATGCCAGTTTTTCTTAAACTCACAAACATTTTAAAATGCATAAACATGATATGTTTAAAAAAAAAACCATACAACCGAACCTTGCTAAAGGGGAACTGTTCGGCTAGATTCCATTATGTTTTTTTTTTTAAATTGCCACAAATACCTTTCCAGGGTGCCTAGCTTAGCAAGAGGAGCCATTTACCTGCATTCTTTGTGTGAGAACAGTGGGACATTTCAGAATGCTGAAGCAACAGCTGGAGTTGTACTGCTGGCTTCTCTTCAACCTTGAGCAGCCCATCCCCTGTTCTCTCTGTCTCTAGCTCCGTCTGTCTGTCTGTCTATCTATTTTTCTTCATTTCTTAAGTGGACAGGGGTGCCCACCCTAAGTACCCCTTCTTTCTTGCCCCCTCCCCTACAGTGTGCCTGCCTGCCATTCTCAATTTAAAAAACAAATATATATATAAAATTAGTGGTCCAGGGTGCCCACCCCTGGTACAGCTTGTCTTGAACCCCCTCTCTTACAGATCTCCTGCCCCCAGTCCTACTTTCGAGGTGGAGGTCCTGGGATGCCCACTTTCAATGCTGCTGAACAGAAGCCCAACACTGAGGTGCCCAATCCTCAGTGTTTGCTAAGTCCCCTGAAAAAAAGAAAACTGTCCCTCATTTAGTCTTTTTTTAACCTGCAAAAAAGAAAATGGTCCCTCATTGATCTGACTCCCACACAAACCCTACTCAGTCTGACCTACTACTCAGCACCCACTGCACCACACCCTCACAGACACTCATTCACTCATCTGAACATGTCCAATGGCACAGATCCACTCTCTGATCCTTTGATCTGTCTTGCTGCTGGAACCAGAGAATGAAATGAGAAAATCAGGTAAATGTGGTTTAATGTATTTAAATAGGGTTTTGAGCTTTTATTCATAACATACCTGTCCATCAGTTAGATGGGGGCTGACCTCTAATAGAGGGGTCAAAGGAGAGGAAGGAGGAAGGAGGAAGGGAAGCATGGTCCATGAGTACAAAGAAAAAAACAGCTGGGGAGAGTGATGCAGAAATAGGTGACTTAGGGCAAGAAGGGTTGAGTACAATGGAAAACATGGGGGAGAAACAACAACAATTGGAGGGAACATTGTGCAGGAGGAAGAAGAAGAGAAGAAGGGGACGATGGGGAGGGGAAGAAGGAAGGTGTCTTGGTGTTGGGGATTTGATGCTAAGAGGGATCAGGTGGGGCAGCAAAGAGGAGAGGCATAGTAGAATATAAGTGGAAGCCATGCCAGGAATGGAAGTGGAAAGGGTGGGGCAATGCATGCTAAGGTATGCAAGCAGGGGAAGGGAAAGACCTCACCTAATAATACACCTGGGGGATGAATGACCTGGATGATGGGGCAGTAGAGGAGGTACAGAGGAGGTTTGAGGAACTGGGACCTCTGTGTGAGGGAGCAGACAGTTCTGTCACCTTCTCAGTGGTACTTCCCATTCCCAGGGCAAGTATGGCAAAAAAATGGAAAATTCAAGAGTTTAACAAATGGCTTTGGGGCCTGGTGTTATGAAAAGGGGTATGGACTGGTAGGAGGGTGGGGGGAGCTGGGAGAACAGCAGTCTGTACACAAGATAGACCGCACCTAAATGAGGAGGGTAAAAATGTACTGAAGGCAAGGATAGAGAAGCACATTGAGGAGCAATTAAACTAAGAGGGGGCAGCAGGATGGATAGAGGGGTTCAGAGGCCTAGTGACATGAAATTAAATGTGCTTACCCCCATGATAGCAAGGTAAGGAGGAAGGCAACTACAAAGGGAGAAGACATAAGGGGAGAGACGTGAGGGAGGGTAGAGACAAGGGTTGGAGGGTGATAACACTAAATGCTAGGAGTCTGATGAATAAGGGGGCAGAATTACAGGCTCTCCTGGAGGAGTGGGGAGTGGACTTGACAGCTATAAGAGACATGGGCCACCCAAATCCAAGACTGGGACATGACAGTTCTGGGGTACAAATTACACCAGAAGGCTAGGGAAAAAGGGAAGGGGTGAGGGAGGGTGGTGCTGTACATAATGGAGGGATTACAATGTGTAAGGGAGGAGGGAGATGAAGGAGATACAGAAGCACTGTGGTTGCAACTACAGGATCCCAAAAATAGATGACTAAGACTGGGGGTGTGTACAGGCCACCCTCTCAATCTGAAAGGATGGACAGGGTACTGGCAGAACAGATCAGAAGGAACTGTGGGAAGGGGGGATGGTGATAATAGGGGACTTCAGCCTGTTGGAGTGGAGTGGGACACACCTACCACAAACAACAGAAGGGAGCAGGTAATGCTGGATGCCTTCCAAGAAAGCTTTCTAGTACAGTTGGGTCAAGGAACCAACTAGGGAAAGGAACACCCTTGACCTTGTACTTAAAAATGGGAAATGGGTGAGGGATGTGAGGGTGGAGGAACCACTGGGGGGAAGTGACCACCGGACAGTATGGTTCCAGTTACAGACAGCTAAAGAGAGGGAAGGGCACCTGGCACAAGGGTGCTGGATTTCAGGAACGCCAACTTTAAGAAGATGAAGGAAGTGGTACCTGTGCACAATTCAACCAGGTATGGACACACAACAAAGGTGGGAACTGATAAGACAGGGGATAGTGGATGCAACAGAAACTTGTTATACAGTAGGGCTCAGACTAAGAAGGCTAGGGGAAAAAAAGCCAGCTGGATAAGCAAAGGGGTGTTAGACAGGGTGAGGAGGAAAAGGGCAGCTTACAGAAGATACAGAAAATTGGGGAGGGAGAAGGATAGGGAGGATTATCTGCAAGAAGCAAAGGAAGTGACCGGGGGGATAAGGGAAGCCAAGTCAGCAAGAGAACTCAGGCTGATGCAAGGTATAAAGAAAGGGGAACAAGACTTCTTTAGGTACATCAGGGAGAAAAGAAGCTATAAGAACCAAATTGTAAGAATTAAAAAAGGGGGGGTCATTGGAAGAGGTAGATGAAAAGGCAGAAGTGCTCAATGACTACCTCTGTTCAGTCTTTATGAAAGAAAGGGAGGGGGCACTACCTATAGTAGGAGGGAGGATAGAAACAGATGGGGGTGACAGATAGAGCAATCACAGTGGGGAGGGTGCTGGAGGGGTTAAGGGCATTGACGGTGGACAAGGCACCGGGACTAGATGGAGTACATCCAAGAATGCTGAAGGAGCTGGCAGAGGACCTGGCAGGACCCATGGCAGGACTATTTAATTCATCTCTAGACACAGGATTCATACCAATGACTGAAGACTAGCTCACATGGTTCCCCTCCACAAGAGTGGACCCAAGGATGAACTGAGGAACTATTTATTTATTTTTTAATTTAGTTTTTGTTGACCAGGTAAGTGCACTAGATAAATCCTGCCTATTTTCAGGCACAACCCGGGGGAAGGGGATACAAATGAATGCCAACTGACCTTGAACCAGAACTATAGGCCAGTTAGTCTAATGTCCATAGTGGGGAAGCTAATGGAGATCACCCTAATGGAGAAGTTAGTGGCACTACTGGAGGTGAACAGGGTACAGGATGGGAGGCAGCATGGCTTTGTCAAGGCAGGTCATGCCAGACCAACCTGGTGGAATACTATGTCTGGGTGACTAGGCAAATTGACGGGGGTCATGTGGTGGATGTCCTGTACCTAGACTTCAGTAAGGCCTTCAATTCAGTACTTCAGGGGAGACTTGGAAGCAAGCTACAGGGAACAGGGGCAGGAGCAAAACTGGTGAGGTGGGTGGAAAACTGGTTAAAAGATAGGTAGCAGAGGGTGGTGGTGGGTGGGGAATACTCATCCCCTAAGCCTGTGACAAGTGGTGTTCCACAGGTGTCGGTGTTGAGCCCAGTGCTGTTTGGCATATTTATTGAAGACATCTCAGAGGGCATCATCAGGAAAATCAGCCTTTTTGCAGATGACACCAAGATGGGAGCGGTGGTGGATGACCAGGTTGGGTGGCGGGAACTACTGGAGGATCTGGCAAGGTTAGAGGCATGGCCTGACAGATGGCAGTTGGGGTTCAATGCAAAAAAATGCAAGGTACTGCACTTCAGAACAAAAAATCCAAGGAGAGGCTTGGGGGGGTGTGCGGCTGGAGGTAACAGAAGAGGAGAAGGATCTGGGGTGCTCATCAAGGGAGCAATGAACAATTCTGTGCAACACAGAAAGGCAGCAGTAATGGCCAACAAAATGCTGTGGTGCATTGCAAGGGGCATTACCTTGAGAAGAAAGGAAGTTATTCTACCGTTATACAGATTGTTGGTTACACTCCACCTGGAATACTGTGTGCAGTACTGGTGCCTGTACCTAGAAAAGGACATTAGACTACTGGAGGGGTGCAGTGTATGGCAACAAAGATGATTCAGGGCCTGGGGGAATTGCCATATGTAGTCAGACTAAGAGAGTTAAACATGTACACACTGGAGGAGAGGAGTGACATGGGGGACATGATTGAGACCTTCAAATAAATGAAGTGGGTAATCGAAACAGATATCAGAGGGTCTATTCAGGAGGAGGGTGGGGAGAGACACTAGGGGCCATTACATGAGATTGGGGGTAGATTCAGGAGGGAGGTGCGGAGGCATTTCTTTATGGAGAGGGTGGTGGCAAAGTGGAATGCACTACTGGCTGAGGTGGTGGCACGTAACACAGTGGAATGCTTCAAGAAGGGGTGGGACAGGGCAAGGGGAAGGGTAAAGGGAGGGAAGAGGAAGGGGGGGTTTGGGCAGCTGCTGAATAGGGAGTTAGCTGCAATCTCGAGCAGCCTAGATAGACCAGGATCATCTTTTGCTGCTGGTAACTTTCATATGTTCCTATGTTCATGTGTAACATTGCCATTTTTACATATTTTGACCCCAGATTTTCAACATGGCCTTTTTGATACCCGATGTCATGACCAATGGCAGTGGAATTATGCAAATCTGGCCCAAAAGATGAATATGTGGTTGCATTGCAAATATCACCTTTTGTGTAGGATTTGAACATTTTCACCACTTTTGTTCATGAGGTGGGGTCATAGGATAGCTATGTTGAACATTTGGGGTCAAATTATGTAAAAATGATAAAGTTATGAGCATACACTGAAATGCTTTTATGCTTACCATAACTTTGGTAACTTTGACCCCAAATTTTCAACATAGTCATTTCTTTACACAACCTCCCGAATGTGACAGCAGTCATTTTTCAAATCCTAGTTACAATGTGTTTTTGATGTGGAATGACATTTAGGTAGCACAGAATAAAATGATAAAATGTTGATGTTGATTTGAAAATTTTCACCTAGCGGGTTTATAAGGTGGGATAATGAGAAGGATATGCTGAAAATTTGGTGTGCAAGTATGGTAAAAATGCAAAGGTTATGAATGAACATACTAACATACTAACATACTATTTGCCAGCAGATTAGGCCTTATGGTCTATCAAGTCTGCTCGAACCTAGATCCTTAGTTGGGTGCCGAGACCCTCCCATCCCTTGTGCTCCAGAAACCCCTATCATCCATCCCCACCCCCCCGGGACAGGCCATCATCTGATACATCCACTTTCTGTGTCTGTCCCACTCTCTTAAAGCTCTCCACTGTGGATCTCTGAACCAGCTCACCAGGCAAAGCATTCCAAGGGTCCACCACCCTCTCAGTGAAAACCTCCTCCCTTTTCCCTCACCCTTCCACCTTCCAACTTCAAACCATGCCCTCTGGTGATGCCTCCCTGCTTTAGTCTAAAGATCCTCCATGTTTACCTATTTATTCCCTTGAGGATTGCCAGAGACCTCAATCATGTCCCCTGTCTCCTCTCCTCCAATGAAAACAGGCAGAGCTCCTCAAGTCTGTCCTCGTAAGTCAAATCCCTAGCCCTCGTATCATCTTTGTTGCCCTCCTCTGTACCCTCTCCAGGGCTGTATGTCCCTCTTCAAGTGTGGTCTCCAGTACTGTACACAGTACTCAAGGTGTGGTCTAACCAGTCCATTGTACAGTGGCAGAATCACTTCCTTGCTCCTAGAGGTGATCCCCCTTGCGATGCATCCCAACATCCTGTTTGCCTTGCTAGCTGCTCTCCTGCACTGCTCAGTGTTATTCATACATGTATCCACCATGACCCCTAGGTCTTTTTCCCCTGTTGAGGCTTCCAGCACCTCCCCTCCCAGGGTGTACATGTGTTTAGGGTTTCCCCGACCAAGATGCAACACCTTGCACTTGGTGATATTGAAATTTAATTTCCATGTGTGAGCCCAGCTTTCCAGGGTGTCCAGGTCCCCTTGCAGGGCCAACCTCCCCTCTTCTCCCTCAACTACTGCTCCCATCTTGGGTCATCCTGAAGAGACTCATTTCACACCTATACCATCCCTGATGTCTGATATGTATGCATTAAACAGTTGGACCCAGGACCGAGCCCTGTGGTACCCCACTACCAACCTCTGTAGGGTTGAGAGCTCCCCACAGACCACTACCCTCTGAGTGCATCCAGCTATCCAGTTTTCAATCCATCTGACCATCAAAGGGCCTACTCCTAACCCCATCAGTTTCTCCACCAGACCATTGTGGGGACAGAGTCAAGCCTTGCTGAAGTCCAAGAATAATACATCCACAGGCTTACCCTGTCCAGTTCTGATGTTACCCATTCATAGAACTCCACAAGGTTGGTTTGACATGATCTACCTGGCACAAACCCATGCTGCCGACTATCCAGACCTCCACCTCCTCAAGTAAACCCCAGTCGTTCCTTTAGTATACTTTCCATTAATTTTCCCACCACCGAGGTTAAACTGATGGGTCTATAGTTTCCTGGTACTTCCTTGACCCCCTTTATGGATTGGTACCACATGTGCCTCTCGCCAATCCTAGGTACCCTCCCGTCTCAAGTGACCTGTTGAAAAGCTCCGAAAGTGCAGCCAGTATGTCCGCCAATTCCATAGTACTCTCGGATGAATGCCATCCGCCCAGGAGATTTGTCTTTCTTTAGGGCCTTGAGGGCAAACCACACACCTTTGGTGGGGATGGCATCATCCGTCCCTCCACCCTACTGGTCTTTTATCCTTATCCAGATGTGACACCCCTGGGGTACCTTTCCCTCCCTTTTGCTCCATTTCTGCTGCTCCTGATCCGCTCCTGCCGCTTCTATCCCTTTGTGCCTTGCTTTGTAGATATCCCATCCCTCCCTAGTGAACACAGAGGCAAGTACTCATTAAATACCTCTGCCTGGTCCCTCGCCTCTTCCACCACCCTCCTTCTGATCTCAATCTGCTGAGATGGCCCTTAGTTTCTCCGCTCCCCAATGTACGGAAGAACCCTTTTCCCTCCATGTATCCCTGTGCCAGCCGTTGCTCTTTACTGGACTTTGCTCCCCTCACCATACGGGTGACTTTTCTAGATGCAAGCTGGTACATTCCTTATCCTATCCCTCTTGTTGTTTTTATATTTTTGTAAACCCTTCTTTTCTCTGACTGCTACCTGGACCTCACTGGACCACCAGCATGGTTTATGTGACCTTGCTCCCTACGTTTCAACTAGCGCAGATCCTGACTGCCTCATGAAGTCCCGTTTATGACCTCCCATCTCCTTTCCACACTTGTTGTTGAGGTAATCCCTTCAAGTGATCCTGAGAATATTTCCCATGCCCATAAGTCTGCCCCTGAAGTCCACTGCCAGTGTCCTAGATCTCACCCCACTCCCCAATGCTTATTTGAAACCAGACAGTATTGTGGTCACTCCCAGTCAGGGTCCTGTACAACCATGTCCCTTACCAGATCCCCATCTGCCAGAACCACATCCAGGACATGCCCCTCCCTTGTGGGCTCCATCACATGCTGTGTTAAGAACACATCCTGGAAGCCATCCAGCAGCCTCTGCTCCTTGGCCACCTTAGAGGACATGGTTCCCCAGTTAGTACCTGGCATATTAAGGTCCCCCATCAACACCACTCCTTCCCCTTTTGGACCACACTGGGCAATGATGTTGTCCAGCAAACCATCCTCTAGAACATCACTCATCCCGGGGACCTATATGCTACTCAGCTTGACCTTATCTCCTGCTGGGGATCGTAAGGTGACCCATAAGGCCTCCACGTTTCCTCTGCCTCTTCTACCATAGCAATTTCTATGTCATCTCTAATGAACATAGCCACTCCACCCCTCTGCCCTCCTTTCTATCCTTCCTAAGCATAGTGTACCCCGTACATTTAGGTCCCAGTCATGGTTTTGTTGGCCCGTTTCCGTGACTGCCACATCCACCCCCGAACAGCATGGCCTGGAACTCTGGCAACTTGTTTCCCAAGCTCCTGGCATTTACTAACACTAACCCCACCCTTATCCCTGATCCTTTTGTCGAACCCCACCCAGATTCCTTATACTTCCATCCTCCCCTGTTCCTCCTGAAACCTCCACCTCCAGTCTGTTTCCCCTCCCCTTGGGCTTGAAGGCTACTCCCCTCATCTGGAGGGAGGGCTTCTGTCAGCCCTCCTTATCCCTTCCCCCTTACAAGTTTTAAGCCCCACCTTTCTTGTATGTAGACAGCCATCCCTGTTTAAGGACTTCCTTCCCTAATGGGGCAAGATGAAACCTGTCCTTGGCATATAGTCCCTATCCTCCCAAACTCCATTCAGTTCCACACCCTTAACCCATTCTCTTCACCCCACTTCTGAGCCATTTATTAACCTCTGTGAGCTTCATTTTTTCTCCACTGAGGCCTTTGGTACTGGCAATATCTCTGAAAAGGAAATGTTGCATCCATTATCCCGACAGACTCTGGCAAGTTCTTGGAACCTTGCTTGGATTTCCATAATGCTATTTCCTTCTAGATCATTAGTTCCCAAATGCACCAGGAAATCCGGTTTCCCTCCACAATCCCTAACCATTTCATACACCATGAACTTTGCTCTCTGCACTGTCAGCCCAGAGATACTCACTACCTTCACCTGGCTATGGCATCCACTCCCCTGTCCCTCCCAATGGATACCCTTAATCATCGAGTCTCCCAGTAACAGAACCTTAACACCGCCATCATCCTTATGGTTACCTCCACTATGCCCTCTCAGCCCCCCTCCCCACTTTTTCATGATTGCAATTTCATGGGAGTCTTCCTGCCTTATTAGAGACCCCTTGTCACCTCCCTTTCTGCCTCCTTTGCTATTTTTCCCACTAACTCAAACCCCTCTGAATAGGTGTCCCTTTAACCTCTCTTATCTGAACCATTTATCCTGGCCTGATGGTTTCCCCTTCCCCACCCTCATCCCCCCTTGTAATAGTACCTGTCTACAGAGGCTCTCTGTGGGTCCCCCTTAGCTAAGGCCCCATCCTTGGTACTGACCTTCCTGCTGAAGGGGCTCCTCCCACCTCCTTGTCTCCCAGTTCCTCTCCAATCATGCTCTCCTCCCTCATGTCTGGAATATGTTGCATCTCCCCATTTGCTTAACATATGTTCCCCTTCTCCCTCTGGGACTATATATTCCTTTCCATAGCTGTTCTGTGATGCCTATGGGTATCTGACTCCCTCCCTCCGGCCTCTGTATAAGTTTCCTCATTTCCACCAACCCCTTCCTCCCTCTAGGATGCTTAGTATCTCAAATTTATTGTGACACTCATGTCAGCCTCCATCAAGTAACCCGAGTTTCCCCTGACTGCATCTCTAAACTGACCCTCTTCTTCCTCTCTTGCACTGTTCACCTTAGGGCTCCTTCACAGTCTGCTGTTTTGAGCTTCTGCTGAAGCCCTCCTGACTCTTCCCCTCCAGTCTACTTGAATTCAGACTTTTCACCCTGTACGCTTTCCCTTAGCATCAACTTCCCTATCTAAGGGTCTCTGTCCCTAATATCCCCCCTTCTGCTTGCTGTAGCATAATGTCCTGTAATTTCAGGCGTTGCCCCAGCCTCCCTCAGCCCCACCCTTCTGCCCTTATCCACACCCCTTATCCTGGACACCCCCAGCTCCACAGCTTACTCCTTAACCAATATACCTCACTCCAGATACAAGATAGCTGTCTACAGAGTGGGCGACCCTCTCTCAGGCCCAATTTAGAATTATTGCCATCCCACAGCCTGTGCAGCCTACAACCCTTCCGAAGATGCCTGCCATGGTGGAATATGGCAACCCTGATTATCCCCTCTGTTTATAATAGCACACCCCTTTTCTCAGTCCCTTTCCCTGGAGTACAGTTTCTCTCTATACTGACTGTAGTTATTTACAAGCCCAATTTCAACCCCACCAACAAAGTTCCCAAGTCTATGCAAACACATACAGTCAGTATGTGTTCAGTCCCACTAACAGTGTGTGCAAGCAGACTCCAGGTACCGTGATGATGTCACAGGCCACCAACTCCTGTTGCTTCAAATTTCAGTCCCAAACAGAAATACTCAGCCCTTCAATCCCAACTGAGTGACTTTTTCAGTATTTAAGAAAGCCTACAAAACAGGGTGGGTGGGAGGCTCTTACCAAACACCAGGCAAACAACACATTTAAATTACCTTCTATTTTTCCCTGCCAAACATCTATCCCCAAACCTACAATATCACAGCCCAAGTATCAGTTCAAATTCAAGGTAATAATTTTTAACACATAGAACTATTTTCACTAACAAACTATTCAAATATTTCAGTTTAAAACAAAATATAATTCCTGGCCTCTTTTCTACCAACCTGTTGCTTAAGCTCCCAAGTGAACAATGAAAGCCACAGTAATTCCTGTTTAAAGACAAGTTAATTGCAGCTAATGTCCCTCCTCCAAACACCAGGCAAACAACACATTTAAATTACCTTCTATTTTTCCCTGCCAAACATCTATCCCCAAACCTACAATATCACAGCCCAAGTATCAGTTCAAATTCAAGGTAATAATTTTAACACATAGAACTATTTTCACTAACAAACTATTCAAATATTTCAGTTTAAAACAAAATATAATTCCTGGCCTCTTTCTACCAACCTGTTGCTTAAACTCCCAAGTGAACAATGAAAGCCACAGTAATTCCTGTTTAAAGACAAGTTAATTGCAGCTAATGTCCCTCCTCCAAACACCAGGCAAACAACACATTTAAATTACCTTCTATTTTCCCTGCCAAACATCTATCCCCAAACCTACAATATCACAGCCCAAGTATCAGTTCAAATTCAAGGTAATAATTTTTAACACATAGAACTATTTTCACTAACAAACTATTCAAATATTTCAGTTTAAAACAAAATATAATTCCTGGCCTCTTTTCTACCAACCTGTTGCTTAAGCTCCCAAGTGAACAATAAAGCCACAGTAATTCCTGTTTAAAGACAAGTTAATTGCAGCTAATGTCCCCTCCTCCAAACACCAGGCAAACAACACATTTAAATTACCTTCTATTTTCCCTGCCAAACATCTATCCCCAAACCTACAATATCACAGCCCAAGTATCAGTTCAAATTCAAGGTAATAATTTTAACACATAGAACTATTTTCACTAACAAACTATTCAAATATTTCAGTTTAAAACAAAATATAATTCCTGGCCTCTTTTCTACCAACCTGTTGCTTAAGCTCCCAAGTGAACAATGAAAGCCACAGTAATTCCTGTTTAAAGACAAGTTAATTGCAGCTAATGTCCCCTCCTCCAAACCCACATTGCAGTATTTCAGTATCTACTCATAACTGCTATTTTTCAATGTTTTGACTCCAAACTTTTAAAACAGTAATTTTTTCCACACCGCCTCTTAAACATGAGAGATTCAATTTTTAAAACTCTGGTTGATATGTGTTTTCACACTTCTGGTGCCAAAATGACATTTCAGCCAATATACTATAAATGCAACATGTTATAAGAGAAGTCATCAATTGACCATCTTGAAAATCTGGGGTCAAAATAAAAAAAAATGTATGCAATGTATATAATTGTCAAGAAACTGTGTGTAGAGCCAGTCTTGACCCCAGTGGGTATGCTTTGTGATCTCCTGTTGGTGAGCTGAGTTTGGGGGTGAGCTCAGTGGCCCAGCTGGATGGGGTGAGGGTAGGGGGATGGTGCTGTTTTGTGACACCCCCCAGCCAGGGGAATGAAAGCTGCAGTGTTGTCTGCATGGCCTAGGGTACCTTATAGCTAAGATAACTGTCTTCTTGGCATAGCATCCTGCACCTCTGCACCTTTGGGTGGCAGAGGGCCCTATGATTGGCTGATAGATGGGCTCTTTGCCCTGTGCATCTATATCTTCAGTCATGTGGAAGTGCAGGGACTAGAAAGCCCTACGCTTCTGCAGCCCACCAAACAGCCCCATGAATTCTTGACATCCACTGCAGCACTTCTTTAGGCAGATTGTGTCTTCCCTTGGTACAGGGCTCAAAGGACCCTGTGCATCTGCGTCTGTTAACTTTGGTCATGATGGTGCTTGCTGGAAGGATATGATTCCACTGTTTCAAACACAAAGGAAATTATTTGCAAAAAAACTTTGTTAATGCACCAGTTAGGGTTCAATTTAACACCACAAAAGTAAGGAAATGTAGTGTTAGGGTTTCCAACCCTAATTTCTCACCTCCACCCCTCAAGCAGCAAAAGGAAAAAAACATTAGGGTTTTGGGTGTCAAGAATCTTGGTGAATCAGTGGTGGGGTCTTCCTTGGGATTGTCAACCCTAATGCCTTGTGCTTCTGACAGGAGGCGACAGGCTGGGGGGAGGGATGAATGTTATTTTCAACTCTAACTCCACATCCCCACCCTCCAAGTAGTTTACAGAAAAAAAAAATCTGAATTTGGATACTCAGGAGTTTTGGAAAATCAGTGGTGGGGTCTTCCTTGTGGTTGTCAACCCTAATGCCCACCACATCCCTAAGCAAACAAGGTCAGACATGTAGCTTTCTACATACATGTTCCCTGTGGGCCCTGCATGAGGAAAAGAACTCAACAGTGTCTGTTGTCAACATGTAACCAGTCATACTTCTCTACTTTTGTAGAGTGTATCGCTATGAGTCACTGGCTTGGAGCTATACCTTGTTCTTTGGATAGGAGGCTATGAGCTGGGGGGAAGGGGGAGCATTAGGGTTGACAGCCCCAAGGAGAACCCTACCCCTGATTCACCAAGACTCCTGAGACAAAAAACATTTTATGATATAATGTTTCCCTATTGTCTAGTGGCACCTCTCCACCCTCTGATCACCTTCTGTTGCTATAAAACTGTTTTCCAGGTGTCTAGTGGTGCCCCAACCCCTAATCGCCATCCTCTTACTATCACACTGTTTCCCTGGTGTATAGTGGTGTCCCCATCATCTGATCACCATCCCCTTAGTATTATAATGTTTCTCTGGTGTCTGGAGGTGCCCCCCCACCCTTCAATCACCATCCCATATTGTATGTTGTTTTCCTGTTGTCTAGTGGCACTCCCTACTCTCTGATCGCCATCCTGGAAATGTCAGCAGTAATAAAGAAAACCATCCCTCTGTGTTTTTTTTAAACCTGTGAAAAATAAAACAGTCCCTCGCTGAACTGATCCCCCTACCCCGAGCACCCACCATGCTGCACCGTCACACCCCATTCTCACTCACCTGAGCACATTCCAGGATGAAGATCTGCTGTCCAATCAAAGACACATCTTGCTGCTGGAACCATTGACTACAATGTGGGAAACTAAGATAAGTGTGGTTCATTGTATTTCAATGGTATTTTTTGATGCATACTTTTGTCATTTTTGCATATTTTGACCACAAAATTTCCACATAGCCTTTTTGGGATCACACCTCATGACCAGTTGTAGTGGAAGTATGTAAATCAGGCCCAAAATGTGATTTTCTGTTTGCTTAGTGAAATCACCTTTTGGACAGGACTTAAAAATTTTTACCACCCTTTTTCATGAGGTGGGGTAATAAGAAGGCTATGTTGAAAATTTGTTGTCAAAATATGTAAAAATGACAGTTATGCACTTACCTTGACATTTTTCTTTGCTAGCTCACACCTTTGGTAATGTTAAATATTTTACCCCAAATTTTTAACATAGTGATTTTTTTACACCACCTCATGAGCATGACAGCTGTTATTTTTAAATCCTTGCCAAAATGATTTTTCGCACCTGTGGCATGGAATGACGTTTTGGTGAAGCAGAAAGACATTTCAGCAGGGATTTGAACATTTTCACATACCGGGTTCATGAGGTGGGGTAATAAGGAGGCTATGCTGAAAATGTGGTAAACAAATATGGTAAAATGCCCAGGTTATGAGTGAATAGTTGCAGTATTTCAACGTTCACTCATAACTTCACTAATTTTAAATATTTTGACTCCAAACTTTCAACATAGCCATTTTTCCACACCACCTCAGAAACGTGACATGTGCCATTTTTTTTAAATCCTGGACTAGACATGTTTTTGGACTTTTGCTAGGAGATGACATTTCATTTAATATACTATAAATGGTACATGTCCTGTTTATAACGTGAATTATAAAACAAGTATCTTGAAAATATGGGGTCATAATTAAAAAAATATATATAATTGTTAACAAACTTTGTGTGTAGTGCCAGTCTTGACCCAAGTGGGAATGCTTTGTGATCCTATGCCAGTGAGCTGTGTTTGATGGTGAGATCAGTGATCCAGCTGGATGGTGTGAGGCTGTACCAATGGTGCTGCTATGTGACACCCCTCCAGCCAAGGAATGAAAGGTGCAGGATCATCCGCACAAGCCCACCTACTATATAGTGAAGACAAATGTGCTCTTGTCATAGGGCTCTGCATCTCTCCCACTGTGAGTGGCAGAGGGCCTGTGCATTGGCTGACAAAGGCACTCTTTGCACTCTGCTTCTGTAGCTGCAGCCACCTAGAAATAGAGGAACCACAGGATCCTGCTCTTCCACCTCCCACCTGAAAGCCTCATGAATTTTTCACATCCATCATTAAACAGAACTGCAGGAGCTGCAAGGGCCCTGCACTTCTGTAGGCGGATGGAGTCTTCATAGAAACATAGAAGATGTCAGCAGATAATGACCTCATGGTCTATAGTCTGCCCAATTTTTTCCTACATACAGCTATACTGCAGACCTTACTCAGTCTTCCCCCTGCCTTACTTCCAAGATCGTTTACAGGATCATTTACAGTATCATTGTATGGGCTATACAGTTGCCTTACTAAAATAATACACTAATGTATTTACAATATCTTCATGACTGAGGCACAGGACCATACTTCATGAGTGATGATGCCATGAGTAAATTATAAATGTCCTGCTCTCTTGCAAGTGGTAACATTGTGTATTCTGAGTCAAGTCTTTGTGTATTTAATTTATCTAACACCAATAAAGAGTTAAAACTTTTGAATTAGTTGTTTTTGTGAAGATTTAGCAGCTTCTTTTTGTGTTCAGCAGGAAAGGGCTTTTGTGATGTCATCAGCATTGTAAAAACTACTTTTTGTTTTCTTCTGAACAAAAAAACTTATGCTACAGTATTCTTGCTCATGACATACAAAGATTCTAAAATAAATTATCTTGACATGTGTAATCTATAAAATAACTGATGGTGAAAAAAACTACCTCTAATATATATATATTTTTTTAATTTTGTGGTTGCATATGAGGTGTGCAAAGTAGCAGAAATCTGATTTGTGAAAAAAATTGCAAATTTTGGCAAATTTGCTTTGATGACAACCACATTTCCACAGTTCTCTTATTTATTTCCCCACTGAACTTCTAAAATTTAAAATTTGTAGTGAGAAACTATGCTAATCACCAATTCATGGGTGAATTGGACAATTCACAGCGTCACAGCAAAATTCACAAACAGTAAGCAAGCAAATTTCAGTCTTTAAATTACAAAAAAACTCCCTTACCCATTTGATGTAATTTCTCTTTCCCACCTCCCAAACAGGTTGAATTCTTTTAACCCCCTCCTATCTCTCTGCTAGCACCCTCCTCCCTCCTTCTCTGGTGAATCTTGGTGGCAGCAAGTTCTGAAATATAGACATTATCCATGGATTTCCCTACAGCAGGGTTCTACTTTGGAGATGAATACAAATATACCCTTCTCCCACCCATAAGCCAAACAGACTCCCTCACCTCACACCACCCACTCAGAACCAATTTTAAAGTACCTCCCAACCCAACCCCCCCCTTCTGGCCCCTGCCACAATCTTCCCTCTGCAATACCCAGAAACAATATTTCAATGTAATGCTGTAATCAAGACAACAGTCCCCAGGTGCAGAGTGTCTGCTCTGTTCATTGTCCCAGTGACTAATGATGTGGTCACATGCATGAATATTGAATGTGACGTCATTGTTGCTAGTAAAACATGACTATTTGATAATTCAGCCAATCAGGTGTCACTAGGAACAAAGACATCATCATTTATTTATGCCACCACGCAATTACAGAGAGGGACATTGAACAGATCTTTTTTTTTTGTAATATAATCTTTTTTAACATTTTTATAGAAGACAGCAAGTCTTGTATCATTCCAGTTATACATTCTGATTAGTGTGCATTCTTATTTCATGTATCCATACAGTTACAGGAGGTGAGGGGATAAAGTTCCATAAACAGAGGGAGCCCTCTCCTTATACAAACTACAAAGAGGGTTATACCCACTCTTGATGAGGAACAGTAGTACAATATTTTGCTTTCTCCAGTCTACACTCTTCACCATATTAACCTTATCAACTGGAGGAGACCCTGTTCTCAGGTGTGGCAGTGGGGGGGAGCATAGGGATTCAACTGCCCACTAGAGGGGCAGGAGTATTATTTCTCTCCTCTGGCCACAGGTATGGGTAGACAGTCTTGGCTGTAGAGCACTTTCTTCACCCAAAACCCCTATCCACCATATTACTTCTACTCCTTAGGGCACAAACTTGGGATCTTTCAACATCACACACATAATCCACCTGTTCTATCTATTGGAACACAGATCTTGTTTACCATTTAGCATGTGCGTAATCCTTTTCATCCCGTATATTTGTATAAATATCGATTGCCACTCTTACACAGTGGGGACCCTTTCATTAAACCATACCCTGGTGATCACCTTCTTGGCTGCTAACAGGATGCCCATCAGATATCAGGCATGTCTGTTTCGAAGGCCTCTAGGAAGGATGGAAAACAGAAACACTTCTGCAGTTAAGAGGATTGACCCAGAGCATATTTCTTCAAGCTCTGACTGTATACCTCTAATATAGGGGGCAAGCTTAGGGCATGTCCAAAAAATGTGAGTGGTGTGCCCACACTGCCACCAGCACTGTGCTGTGCTAGGTACATGGAAGTGGGCTGTTATCTTTGGAGTACGAAAAAACCTAGTTTGGTTGTTCCATGAGAACTCCTACCATTGGTGTGAGCTAGTAATTCTGGAAATCGTTCTGCAGGATAGGAGCCACTGCTGAAGTGGGATCTGCAACCCTAGATCTTCATTCCACCTTAGGAGGATATAATCAGTGGAGTCCCCCTGAGAGTCAAGCAACGCTCCATAAAAGACAGAGACCAGATGTTCTGAGTGCTTAGTTTGCAGTATTGAGAGAATGGTACAGATAATAGGGGGGTATGTGTGCAGGTTGCATGCTCCCAAGGGCAGGTTGCAGTAGTAATGCCAAATTTGTAGATATCGATAAAAATCATTTTGTCCTACGTGAAATTCCAGCTGAAGTTGCTCATAAGATTTGAATACCTCACCCATCATCAGTTGAAACAATTGAGTCAAGCTAGAATGCTCCCATTGACGGAAAGCAGGGTCAGTGAGGGCTGGTATAAAGTGTTCCAAGTATGGTATAGGGCAGATTTGTCCTAGATAAGGGTTCAGATGCAATGTCTTTTGTATGTTCAGCCACACTTGGGACTGGTGATGGAACCAGGGGTACGGGATCTGAGCTGATCTTGGAGTATGGTCTAGATGGTACAGGGCAATACTTAGCTCTGCCTTGGGATAAATTGCATTGTCTATCTCTCACCACCTGGCACTCACCACTCGCAGTTGCTTATGCAGTATAAATACAATATGGGAAGCCCAAAAGTACAGTTTCAGATTGGGTAGAGCCAAGCCACCCTTCTCCTTTGGGAGAAACAGAGTGGCCATTTTTATTCTGGGGAATGCCCTGCCCAGACAAATCTGGGTATAACTTTGTTCTATTCTTTAAATACTTTATATGTCAAAAATTGGGGAATGTTCTCAAATAGGTACAACACCCAAGGGAGCATAACCATTCTCATCACCTCTACTCTCTGAGCCAAAGTTAAGGGCAATAAACTCTACCTACCAAAATCCTGTTGCATTTGAGTAAATAGGGGAGGGAATTGTTCTTAAATGCAGAGGAAGGGTCCCTGGAGAGATACACACCAAGGTATTTCATTTTATGTAACTCCCATCTAAAAGGGAACTGCTTTCAGAGGGAATCTGTGGATTGAAAATGGAAGGTAAAGGACTCTGTCTTGGATGCATTCAATTTATATCCTGAGACAGCTCTGAATTTTTCTAAAATTTGGAATACAGCTGGCAGTGAGGTGGGAGGGTTAGCTAAATATAGAAGGATGTCATCCGTATATAAAGCTTTGTGATGGTCCACCCGCAACCACAATGTCTTCTGTGGTAGTTGACTCTCTAATTGCCTGTGCAAGTGGTTCAATGTAGGCAGAAAATAACAGTGGGCCACCCTGCTAAGTGCCTCTATTCAGGGGAAAATTATTTGAGTGGTGCCCAGAAATTTTTACACAGGCCTGGAGAGCAGAGTATGTGTTTTGGAGTGCTATAGTAAGTTACTCAGGGAAGTCCATCTTGTCTAGGGTGACATATAGGAATGCCGAGGACACTCTCTCAAAGGCCTTCTCAGCATCTAAGCTGAGAAGGACTACAGGTGCACCACCAGTCTGCATAGCCTGGATCAGGTGCAGGGTGTGATGAACATTGTCAGAGGTTGAGCACTTCCTAACAAAACCCGTCTGGTCCAGGCCTGTCAGGGAGGGAAGGATCTTATCCAGCCTGTGTACCAGAATCGACATTAAATATTTATAATCAGTATTTAATACTGAGATAGGTTTCAATATGATAGACATGGCTGCGTATTACCAACTCAGGGGAAGGGGGTCACAAGTGTAAACCTCATTAAAGACTTTCTGCAGTATGGGGAGAATCTGTTCTGTAGTGGCCTTGTAGAATTCTGCTCCATAGCCATCTGGGCCTGGGGACTTCTGATTTTTTTTGACTCGGTGACTGCGCTTGACACCTCCCCTGACATTATTGGGTCTAAGAGATGTTGCTGTTACTCCTCTGTAAGCGTTGGCCGGGAAAGATTTGTTAAAAATTTGGTAACTTCAGTGGGGTTTGGGTCTCTCTCTGGGGTATATAATTCCTGGTAGTATGTGGTAAAGGCTGCGGATATTTCATGAAGGCAGGTGTGGTGTGTACTCCTCACCAGATGTGTTATGGAGAGAATCGTAGAGGTTTGTTTCTGTTTTCAGAGCCTATAGGCCAGCAGTCTAGATGCCCTGGGACCCACCTCAAAATAGCATTACAACATAAACATCAAGGTTTTTTTGTCTGTTAGAGGCTGAGGGCATTCAGCTCTGCTTTTATTGATTCAAGTTGAGGTAGGAGGGAGGTATCCTCTTGCTGATGAGCAATTTGCAAAAAATGCAGGGTATCCTGCAGGTGGTGCTGTTTTTCTTTCTGTGCTTTTGATTAGACCGAGATGTACTAAATGAGGTGGCTGTGGAGGACTTCCTTCAAGGTGTCCCATAAGAGGAATTGTGAGATTTCTGGACTAGCATTAACTCTAATGATATCCTTTATGGAGTCCATTAGAAATTCCTTAAATTGTTTCCCTTTTAGATAGTATGGGTTAAAACTCCACTAGGTGCTTCAATGCTCTAACTCAAAGTCCCATTGGCTGATCACTGGGGCATGGTAAGATATGGCTATATCCCCCAAAGTGCACACACACAGGGGGAAGTCAAATATTCCCCTCTGTGTATAGCATAGGACTATCCTTGAGAATGTGCCTTGCACCGGTGAGAAATGGGTGTAACCATGTGCTCTAGGGTGAAGGAATCGCCATGTGTCCTCCCAGCCCATCTCTTGGGAGAACCACTTTAACAGCTTGTGTGCTAGAGGTTGTCTGGTGGTAGCCATCCTAGTAGAGGCCAGGCTAGGGTTGGGGGGTTATGTTGAAGCCCCCTACAAATAGGAGTTACCCCCCGTCATGGTTACTACCTTGTCAAGGAGCTTCTTAATAGTAGGGGAGTTTACCCCGGGAGGGAAGGAGGTATAAATTTGCTAGGGTTACCTCCTTGCCACTAAGGAGGCCTTGTATGATTATCAACCATCCCTCCAGGTCTGCCCATTGTCCCTACTATATGAATGCGGTATGCCTGGGGACCAGGATGGCCACACCTCTCCTTCTACCACACTCAAAGGAGGAGTAAAACACCAAAGAGAACCCTAATCTGTTTAGCTTTTCATGTTCTACCCTTGACAAGTGGGTTTCTTGGATGAATACCAAGTCCGAGCCTATCTTTCTAAGGTGCGACAGGATTGTGGTACACTTAATCGGGCTGGAGAGGCCATTCACATTAAGCAAGTACAATTGCAAGTTCTTTCTAGACATGTTGGTTCTTAAACTCTCCAGCATTTGTAGCACCCTACCACTCCTCCCCTCAACCTGCCACCTCCCAAATATGACTGTCTGGAATACACACATGGTGATACTGTGATTTGCTTCCTCTACTATAACCATATAGATTAAACTTAACATCTAAAATTGGACACTGCATGCTATCTGACAACTGTAAGTTTTGTACAAATGGAATAAACTTCTCATATCCACGGGCATGAGGGTGGGCTAACTCCAACCTCCCTCTTCTAAAAATCTAAATGGGATACTTTCTTAGGTTCGACTCCAAGTGTGGAATGAACAATCAGGGTAACAACCAAGATTAGTAGGGCCTCCATAAAGGGGCCTGAAGATGTTTCTACTTCAGGGAAGGGGATTAGGGAAGTGATGCACCCCACCCCATCTCATCAGGACCAGAAGTGTCTTGAAACAGATGGATGCATAACAGCAATATGATTTTATGGTTAGGAGTCTGCGGGCCATATAAGGATGGGCTCCAGTGGGTCCCAGAATCAGGGGAGCCCTGGGCGGATTAATCCAGATAGTTAAGGAGGACATTAGTGCAAAGTAAATCATGTTGGATATCTGGAGGTGCTACCCTCAGGCCAAGCAGGTAGATTAACCAGGTATTACCTAGAAAGTCCAAAGAGCAGGTCTCCCAAGGCACATCTAACCTGCCGACAGGCATTTCCTCTGGGGTCTCTCCATACCTCGTCATGCATGGAGGGGGAGGAGTAGCAATCAATCCCAGTAAATGCTCCCTGAGAGCTAAAGGTCTAGCCAGGCCAAATTTACTGGGACAGGTCTTGCACATAAGGGTGCTGTCCCTACCCCAGTGCTCAGGATGCCATCCCACCCCCACAGGTTGCAGGCCCAAACAAACCTCCCAGGCAAGATCCCCTGCATCTTTTGCTAATTATAGCCTGTGAGAGGAGAAAAATGTATAAAAAAAAAAAAAAAACACTTTTAAAGTACAGCTCAACCACGTATGCTCCAGGTGGCCCGCTTCTAGTTCTGCCATGGTGCCCAAGTTGGACTAATTCCTGTAGCGCTTCAGTTCCCTACTTAGCCCAAAGATTTCTGAGCTCTTCATGTCTCACCCCCTCACCACACCCACTACACCTCAGGGTGACTCATGTGCCCCATTCTCTGACCGGCACCAATGTTTAAAAGTATTATTTCAAGATTAGATTACACATAATGTTTGGTAGCAGCATGGAGAACAGGACGCACATCGCAGGTGGGGAGGGATGAGGGGACAAGCATGGCTTAGTGCAAATCACCATGAGAAGTCCAAAAACCCCAATCTAGGCATCCAAAAGTAGGAAACTAAACAGGCTTACCTGAGCACCAAAGGTTGAGGAGTTTCACTCCAGTGTAGTTTGGAAAGAAGCCTTCGTGCTGGCACCGTTGGATCGCTCTTGCAGTTCAGCCGCTGTCTTCTGAATGGTGACAGCTCCATTTTGGCATCTCTGCTGATGAGGTGGCACCTGCTGCCAAAGTTGCTGGGCCAGCTTTGAGGCCTAGGATTTCAGCTGGTTGGAACCCAGGCCAAGATTGTGATCTGGAGGTTTCTTTTCATTAGTTTGGTAGCCACCTCTTCTGCCAATTCAAAAGTCTTGGGGCCATCTGGGAAATAGATCACCATCCTGGAAGGATACGGGGTCCTGAACTTTATCTTCTCTTGGCACAGTCTCTTCATGATAGGAGCATATGCTCTGCGCCAGGCTGCCATTGCAGGAGGGTAGTCATTGACCACATAAATTTGTTGGGTGTTATATAGAATTGGCCCCTTCTGCCAGGCTTTGTGTATGATCTGCTCCTTGTCCTGGTAGCATAGGAAGTGCAGTATCCTCTCCCAGGGCCTTGCTGATGGCAAGGTCAGTCAGGGGCCCAGTGCCCGGTGTGTACTCATTGACTGTATATGCATACATTGCACACTACTAGTGGAGCAAAAATAGGGGATATACAGTTGGGTGCCTAAAACACATGATTAACTTTCATTTTTAGGTTTTTATCTCTGTTGTCCTCATAAGTGACAGAGCCACTAGTAAGTTCCACAGAGATTAAAACTTGAAATGAAAAATAAATAATTTATCTTTAGGCACTCTATAGCATATATAATTTATGCAGTGATATTAAAAGGCTAAGATGGTAAGGTTGTCTGGAATTTTGAAACATCCTACATAATTCTAGAAGAAGGCTGATGTACAGTAGCTTGACTGAAAATATACATTGCTGGGTAATACAGAGTGAAAAGAAATGATTTTTTTCACCCCAGCTCTGTATATCATAAAAGCTAAATTATTCATTGGAACATTTTTATTCTCACAACCATTGCATAGATATAACGTGCAAATACAGTGTAAAGAAAGTCACATGTAAAATTTTTTTTGCTTGCCAGTAACTACAAGAAACATGATATTTTCAGTCTCAGTGGATGCCAAAAGAAATACTCTCACTAAGTTTTTCAGAATAGAAATCTGACATTGGTTTATTCTAGGACTTGATTGTACTTAAGTTTTAGGTAAAGAACTTTAGCTGTAATGATCTAGAGGCAGCAGCACACCTCAACTGTTTTGCTGCATAAACCCATAGCATTACACAAATCAAATATGACTAGGGTCTAGTAAACATACGTTTGATATTTTACTTGTCATCTATGATCCCTTACTGAGACTTCACGCATGACTTTGCCACTTATGATGTCATTGGCTCACAGACCACTTGTAAAATATCAGCCATATTTTCATAAGACCATGCCATATCCAGTATATCCAGTGTGCAGTAAAAAAGTAAAACAGGTAACATTTTTTGAGCAACATGGTAGGCTGAAACCCCAACTGAACTGTATATCTGAGTTTAAATGTGCAGTTGGAAACTCTCAATGTTAAAGTGTAAACACTGTACAGCATAAACATTCAGTTTCAGACTGATTTTAATGTTATTTTACCACCAAATATACTTTTAATCAAAACAACTTCAATCCAAATGTCCACCCATTGTAACAAAAATAGTCCTTCCAAACAATAAAACATTAGCCTATTTGTTTCAAAACTGTTTAACTGGAAAGGTAATGTAAGTGTAAGTGTATGAAAGCAGGCTATAAATGACATCCTGGTAGAAATACTCTATCCCAATTTTCAGAAAGCCTATGATAAGGCATGTCATACCAGTTAAATAGACACAGTTTGAACTCTAAGTATTAGCAGTAAAACTGTAAGGTAGATAGCAAATTGATTGAGAAATAGAACCCAGAAATGTATAATAAGGGAAACATTATCAGAATCTGGGCATGTCATCAGTGGAGTACCCCAAGGATTGGTGTTGGGTCCAGCCTTATTCACTCTACACATAAACAATATCAACACAGGGACACATAGCTGGTTGATTAAATTTGCTGATGACACCAAAGTGGGTGGGCCTATCAATACAATGACAAACAAAACCAAATTGGGAAAATATCTGGAGAACATTGAGACATGGGTAATTAACAATGGTATGACATTCAATTTCAACAGGTGCATCATAATGCACCTAGGGACATGAAATAATAAACACAGCTACAAATTAAATGGTACTGCCCTCAAGAAGATAGATAGCAAGAAAGACCTAGGAATACTTTTAGAGAAGGGCCTCAAATTCAATATGCATTGCAACTGAGTGATAACAACTACCAACAGACTAGTGTGTAAAGAAAACCTTTGCGAACAGGCACAAACAATGTATTATCCCACTATACAAAGCATACATAAACCGCATCTTGACTATTGTACCCCACTGTGGAATCCATACCTTAAAAGGAATATAATAACTGGTTTCACTTTCTCCCTTAGGGAAACCTGTGGCATTATTTGCCATTATAAAGGAGTGTTTATAACATCAAACATGTGCTGTTTCCCTTGTTATGCGCATGCCCAACCTATAGCTCTTTCCGGTTTTCACCACTCGCCAACAGATTGCCTCCTCAGTCAAAAATGCACCGCCACTATGTCTAGGCGATAAGTAACTCCAAAACAAAACTGCCTGACAAAATCACACAGACAGTACAGTAAAGGGGAAAACATCAAGAAAAACTAAACTGCTGTAAAGCAACCGCGGACTCGGTTAAACGTCATCTAGACCACAGCCGCACCGGACCATTTATTTTATATAATTGTTGTGCCGAGAAAGCAAAACCTAGCAATTATGGAAAATAAAATACAGGATTGTGTGTAAACTCGAATTTTACACACACTCTTGGGGTTGGATGCCTAAATAAACCCCGAGAGCGAAGGGCATCCAACCCCTTGGTTGTGTAAAATCTCATTACACACACCACCCCGTACTTTATTCTCTATATAAACAACATAGAGAAAATACAACACAGGGCAATCAAGCTAGTAAACAGGACAAAATACAATTCATATGAAGATTAGTCAAAAAAATTGAGCTTTATAGTTTTGAAAAGCGATGGACAAAGGGGGACCGATTACAAATGTATAAAACACTAAATGATGCAGAACTATAGGAAATAATGGGGTAGAATACCAGCAGTAGGAATTTAATTTAAGATGTCGTAACAGGCAGGTCAAGATTGACAACTGTAAAACATGATAGAAAAGGTTGCTTTACACATAGGGCAGGAAGTCAGTGGAACTCACTTCCAAGTGAGATAGCATTAGCATAAACAGTATATATTTTTAAATCTAAATTGGACAAATATGTACTATCAGGTAACAACATAAAGTGGCCCTGCTGAGGTGAGAGACAGACATGATGGGCTAACACTGCCATCATTCTACAGTATGATCAAGTATAGTACCAAGTGTAAGAAAGTTTATTAGTAACTAAGTATTGCCTTCTCCCCAGTTTGCTTTGTTCTTCGTCTTCTTTATAGACCCCCCCATTCATACACAGCTACTCAAGTTACAGAGAAACATACATAATTTAATATTGGAAGAAACCCTAGATCCATCAGATCTGCCACCTTCTCCTCTTTACCGTATAAGTAAGTATTCATAAGTATGCTGTGCAAAGATGTACAGTACATATTTATTGGGATTCTAAGGAACAAATTTGCAGTGCAGCCTGCCAGGCTACAGGGCAGAATACTGCAGAATTATGCTGAGTTACAACAGGAAACAATGCAATGTAAGTGGCAGTTAATCCCTTTTGTCATTCAGGATTCAGTGGCACCCCATTGCATCTTAGTGGGCACTTGGTGTTGCCTAAACATTGTACAGGATTATTGTGATGCATTAAATCCCTGATATTTTCTACAGTATGTAAAGGTACTGTAGTTTAAGTAGGTAGTCTGTTTTTTTAAAAGGGTTTATAACATGGGCATCTAGGTTTGAGAAAGATGATTGGATGAAATGGGTCACCTGAGCGTTCATTAACTACTAGTAATTTTATAGTAAGTGGATGTGGTGAGAAATGTTGGAGGAAAAATGTGATAGAAGTGACTGAACTACAGTAATTGTGCTGCAGTTTGAAAGCAAATGATGAGCAGCCATTTTTTTGAGAAGTTAGCAATGGAACCCATCTATGCATTTTTGCAGCTGCTCCTGTTACTTACAATGAGTGGTGACTGAGTGACTTAAAGTAATGCACAGCGTGTGGTCATCAGTGGGTTCATGATGGTAACAGCTTCTTCGAGAAGGAATATGGAGAGACAGGTGCCCCCCCCCCCGGGTCCTGTGGTTCCATGTCTGGAGCCGCATGTGCTCAAGTCCCATTTTTTCCCCCTGGGCTAGTAATGTGTGTAGCCCCACCCAACAGTATGTGCAGATAGCAGCAAGCAGAGAGGTACAAATCAGTGTGACAGCAGCTGTCCACTCTGCTTGTCTTTCTTTAACTAACCCTGTGACCGAGCAGATGATGAGAGACAGCAGTTTGAGTAGCGCAGAGGAAGACAGAAAAAAGGTAGAAGTAATATAAAGAGGACACAGGGCTCTGTAACTTTGTAATGTGACGAGCAGAACAGTTTTCAGTTATTATTCAAATATGTTGGCAGAACCTGAAATGTAAAGCAATGCAGGTAAAGAATTAATGCACGTGTACTGGAACTAAATTGCATTGGAGTATAGTACTGTTTTCAGCAGGACTTAAGTTTATTTCTGTGGCATGGTGCATAGAGGAAAATGAGAAAATGGCTGTAAATATGTGATTCTTTGATCATTTCTCAGTAAAGTAATTAGGCTTTCAATATATTATTAATGGCATTATGTTTTCTAGTGGCAGCACACAGAATGGTTTGTGGCACAATGTCCTAATGTGCTGGAAGAACACATAATAAAGTTCCTATATTTTTTTGCATCGTACAACAGTATTCTTTACTTATTTGAGTACAAATTTAGCCCATGTTATAAGCGCAATAACCCACTCCAGGGTGATTAGATTAATCACATTCAGGTGCTGCGACACTCGGCCCGCAGCCTCATGTCTCACAACGCACCCGGGGTGTTGATTAATCCCCAATAAACACACATCCTGTCTTGGATTATTGCTTACTTAATTTATCTTTAAATGTTACATAGTCTTATGTTAGTAAAAAAAAAGTATAGCCCCCTCTCCAATTTTCTTTGTTCTTCTGTTTTGACTCAGAACCCCCTACCCAACATCCAACTGGTCAACAGCCAATGAAACTTAAGTATGTAAGGTTGGAACAACACCAGATCCATCAGATCTGTGCCCCCCCTCACTGTATAAGTAAGGATTCACAAGTATGCTTTGCAAATATGTACACATTTAATGGGATTCCACAGGGAAAACTTTAGTTTCCCTGAGGATTACATTTATGGTGGAGGCTGTCAAGATCAAGAAAGGATAGTGCAGAGTTCTGTAGATGAATGAAACACAGTACCTTGTGGTAGTAAAGCAAATGCTGCAGTATGCTGCAGGGAGCAGTGTAATTCGATGGCAATTAAGAACCTTTGTCATGCAGTATTTTGTGACATGTCATTTACTGCAAGATATTGTGTTGCATCCTGGCTGGCTCTACTGTAACTAACTGAAACAGTAATGCATATTACTTTTTGATACCTTATATATCTGTTCATTACTAATCATTAGCAGATATAAATGTAAGTCTTACGGCTGGCCCACTGGTGTAGCAGTAGTGTCTCCGCTTGTGACCCAGATGGAAATTAACCTGGAGAGACAGAGGGTCAGCAGGGGAAGAGGATTGTTTATCCCACAGACTACTGTACTGCTCTGGGGGGAAGGTGGGGAACCATTCAGTGCATGACTGACCTCTGCTGGAGGCTGGGGGGAGCAGCAGCCAGCACTCACATTGCTGGGAGGTGTGCTGGATGTCCGCGCCTATGCACCATGGCCCAGATATTCAAACTGCACCAGGCTGTGATGCAAGCTTGGGTGCAGCTCAACTTAGCTGCGCAGGGGTGTGGCCTGGGTGATATTCAAAGGAGCTGTGCCATGGCTCAGCAGCTTTGAATATCGCACCCTGGCCACCCCCACTGTGCATGGCGTAGTGGCACTGCACCAGTGCAAGTGGCCTGAGTGGAGCATGGTATGGCCGCGCAAGTGTCATTGCGCCATTCACAGCACCCGCGATATTCAAATGTGTGACATGCAAATGGGGCCATAATTTATGCAAAGGCACACATGGGGCCATTGCATGTCATTATATTCATTACATACCATTTGCATGCAGGTGCGCTGATCCCCGACTTGCACCTGGCGCCCTGCCAGGCAGCAGCTGTCGGGGAACGATGCCCCCTGCAGCCCGATCATGGGCATTTGTTTAAAAATAAAGTCCCCATCCTATATCCCTGGTGGTCCAGTGGACCGCTCTCTGCCCGGTCACGGGCATCTGTCATAATATACATCCTCGTCCAATATCCTTCTGGTGGTCCAGTGGACTGCTATGTGCCTAATCATGGGCATCCGTTATAATAACCCCCCCCGTCCAATATCCCTGGTGGCCCAGTGGACCGAATGCTGCCCGATCGCAGGCATCTGTTTAAATGAACCCCCCCATCCAATATCCTTGGTGGTCCAGTGGACGAATGCTGCCCGATCGCGGGCATCTGTTTAACAGAAGCGTCCTATAACCCTTGTAGTCTAGGTTGCCCCTCCTCACCACCCACTGAGCCTCACCGCCCGCTCCCCCAGGTCAGCAGGTGGGTGGCAGCACCCACCGCCTGCCGCCCGCCCGCCCGCCGACTGACATCTCGGTAGGGCTGCCGCATTGGTTCTGGCGTGAGCCAATGGGCGCTACTCATACTACACATTCAGATATGTGAATGATTCATTCCATATCTGGGAATAATAACAATGCGACAGGAGCCACATGCCATGGCTCAATCTGCAGAATCAATGGGCATGCAGCCCTACAGGCGAGTCGTCGTGGTGCAGGCTGACAGGCAGATGGGGTGCTGCCAGCTGGCTGACCTGGGGGGAGTGGGGTGGTTAGGCTCAGTGGGTGGAGTGGGAAGGGGTACCCTAGACTTCCTCCAGGGGGCTAATAGGGCGTTTCTGTTAAACAGATGCCTCTCGATCGGACAGCATCTCGATCCACTGATCACCAGGGATGTGGATGGCAGTTTTGTTATAATGGATGCCGCAATTGGGCACATAGCGTCCACTGGACCACCAGGATATTGAGATGGTTATATTGTGACAGATGCGGCGATCGGGCAGAGAGCAGTCAACTGAACCACCAGGGATATAGGATGGGGACTTTATTTTTAAACATATGCCCATGATCAGGCATGGAGGGCGCGCAGGTGCAGCCAGAACTCAGGTGGCCACCCACAGGTAACACATGCCATGTTACTGCCTGTCTGACGGCTCACCTGTGGGTGGCCATCAGTTGTTCTTTATTGGGGGGCTTAACTTTGTGCTGGCACAGGTAGGGGGTTGCGCATGCATGGCTCTGCACATCGCAGGCTGAATATCGGGCTGTGCAGGTAATGCATGGGCACACCCCTTCACCTGTGCTTGCATACATTATTGATGCACTCTGGTGCATCGGGATTTGTGGCATGCACTTTTCCCTTTTGAATATCATGTTGGGGGCATCAGAGGGTTGTGCATGGTGCAACACTGTTGCACCATGCGCAACCCTTTTGAATATCTGGGCCCATATGTCATTGCACGCCACGTCTCCTGTGGGGAAAAACTCTCAAAAATGCTGGCACGCAGAATGATGCCATTCCTCATTGCAAGCACCATGCCACTGCCCATGGCACTTGGATGGGTACTGAGCCTTAATGCCATCGGGAACATCCCTGCCCCATGACCCCACCATGGGGGGCAACCCAGGGAGGAACACCAACAGAGGTATCTGATGGGAACCAGGTTTCATCTCCATCAGGGAAATGCCTACTTGGTAGCCCGACCCTGGGGGGGCAAGCCAGGGAGGAGCATCGACTGAGGTAAGTCTCAAGACTGTGAGTGCCAGACTGGGGGCAGGAGCTGAACCAAAGAGATTGGGATCAGACCAAAAATAAATAAATTAATCAATGTAAGTCTTACATATTAAAACAAATTCTATAGGAGCAATGTTCACATTCAGTATAGTGCCAGCTGAATCTAAGCCCTGGAAAAGTTATGTTTCTACTTTGTTCTTGTAAAACATGCAAGAATTGGCTGGCCCACTGGTGCAGTGGTAGGGTTTCCACTTGTGATGTCTATGCCCTCGGTTCGGGTATGGACCCGTCAGTCAGAGGGCCAGCCAGGGAAGGAGGACTAAGCATTCTACAGACTGCTGTCTTCCTCTGGGGGGATGGCGGGTGAGCCTTGGCACATAATTGATCTCAGGCAGAAGCTGGTGGGAGCAGCTTCAGGAGCCCAAGCTGTGGGGAGGCATGCCAGACACTGGCACTTCAGCACCCCACTTCATTGCATGCCATGCCTCCCATAGAGGGAAAACAGCATTTGAAATATACCAGCCCAATTAATGATACTTCACTCTACTGGTCTGGCCCTACCCACCCATGGCACTCGGCTGATGACTGAGTTTAGTGTTACATCGGGGCTGGCCCAACCCTGTGGCCCTGCCCTGTGGTGCAAGCCAGGGAGTCATACTGGTAATGGAGTACGCTGACAACCTGGTTCAGAACTCCATTTTGGGAGCTCCCGCGCAGAGGCAGCCAAGGAGGATCATCACCCGAGGTAAGTCCTGGTGGGATGAGTGGGGGAACCGGGGGTGTGGGGGCAGAGCCACTGGTGGTATAGCACACACAAAAATGTGCAAGAACAAGGCAATGGAAGGATAACTAATCTTTTTCAATAGTAACTAAGCACTGATACCATATTCCAATAGTTAGTTATTTAAGGAAAGCAAGTAATACTGTTACAGTTTCTTATTACTTTTTATTATCATCATCATCATCAAATCTTTATTTATTCAGGCGAACATCATTGAGCAAGGCTCATTTACAAGATGGACCTGATAATTTATTGAGAGTAATTTGTTACTTGCACTAGTTCTAAAAACACTGCAAATATTATAGTAGCAATTTTCAAGTAACTAGATACTCCCCAACACTGACAGTACTGTATATACTGACATGTCAAGTTTGTTATAATCATGTGACTATGCCTTATACCTGCACACTATACAATAACAGAACAAATGTACACACAACAGCCTGGCACCAAGTCCCTATGTTGTGGCCCCCTCTGTTTGCAAGGGGCAGTGTCCCCTGCACCCCCTATGTGGAGGGCTGTTCCCCTCATCCCCCTTTCTAAATATTCCAACTCTGGGTGATGGACCTCAGGGGTAGGCTAATTTGGCCATGTGGCACCCTAATGACGGGTTCTGTACCGTCGGCTCATACATGGCTGATAGGGTATTATCTCTGTACCTCCATATCTACATCTGTATCATCTATTGTATATTTATATCCATAAAGACACAAGTGTAGTATAATACAAAATACACATAACTCCTTCTGAAGGTTTAAAAGTGAATCTTGCATACTGTTGCCTGAATTTTATATTGTCATGGGATCCCCTTCCCAAAATACTACACTACACACAAACCTTGTTGGGAGTTCAGTTGGCATATTTTGTTACATAATTCCAATAACCACTTTATTTACACCACCAAATACTTTTTTATACATATATACATTATAGTCATTGTGTGATTCTCTGCATGACCACGTCCAATTAATTAACAGCATTCTGGACTTGGATACATACCTGCTGCCCACATTCGGTCCTCTGTAATTCAAACCCCACAAGATACCATCACAACTGGGGCACACCTAGTTTGTGTCCTGGTTTACTGGCCCAATACTCCCTGGGCCCTCTATATCCTTCTCCTATGTCTCTTATTTCCCCTCCCTCCACCCACCCACCCTTTTCTTTCCCTACTCCTCCACCTTCCATACCATAACACTCCTGTTGCCTCCTCAGGCAATCCTCCAGATTGTCATTCCCTTTGAAATGTCCATAACACCTGGCCACCCAACTTCTGTCCACATTCAGCAGCCCACTGTGGCTCCAAATTTCTATCTTGTCCTGGTCACCAACTGCTGTCCACCTTCACCGCTGACCATCCCAAAAAATCCATTAATCTCTCCTTCTACCTTGTTAAATTAAAGGGTGGGGGTAGCAACTTGCTCTATAGTAAAAGAAGGGTGATCCCACCCTTTCTTCCCTTTAAATATCCCCTTCATTTGGTCCTTTCTCTTACTCACCCCACCAATCCCTGTCCTAGCTTCCTTGCCTCCTCCCCTTTTGTTCCACCCTTCTGCCCATAATCCTGCTTTACCTCCTTGCCCTTCCTCTGAGTCATCATTCTCTTCTTTCTCTTCCCCCTTCCCTACCTAACCTTACTATCTATACCTGGCATCCTCCCTGCTATTTTGGACAGAAAAATCCCTGATAATGTTTTCTTTTCATTCACTTTTTTTTTTTTTTGTTAGTTGATGGTGTTTTTTCTATCAGTGTTAATAGTTTGTTGTATTGTATTCCTCCTTGACCGTTTGTTCATAGATGTAGACAAGTGTGTCATTCTTACAGTATACAATAGACCTTATTGTATTTCTTTTCATGTTGTCCCATTAATCACAGGTAATTGTGTTTGTTTGTACAGTACAAATTCTCATTGTTTCCTTCATTTTAGAGGTGCTGGTCTGGACTATTGGCTGCTTACATGAAATTCTTTATAACCTGAAGCTTGTCTCTTTTGCCATGCTGGTTTGTTTTTCATTGTTTTTATCTTTGCTGTTGCTCTTCTGTGCATCATTCATTTCTGGTTGGTTATACTGTTGTAGAAACCTAGTAACATGTTTCTATACAGAAAAAAAACCTGACAAATAAGGGATGCCTTTTAATTGGCAAACCACTTTGTCATGGAATCTTCTTCCCAAAATAATGCATCACACACACAAACCTTGTTGGGAGTTCAGATGGCATATTTTATTACATAATTCCAATAACAACTTTATTTACATAACCAAATACTTTTTATACACATATACATCATATTCATTGTGTGATTCTATGCATGACCACTTCCAATCAATTAATAGCATTCTGGACCCGACACCCACATTCTGCCATCTGGCATGCAAATCCCACAAGGTGCCAACACGGCTGGGTGCACACCCAGCCCATTTCCTGGTTTTTCAACCCAGTACCCCGGGCTCCCTATATCCTTCTCCTGTGTCTTTTATTATCCCCCTTCCCCCTCTCACCCTGCTTTATCTCCCTTCCTTCCACTACCCCATCTCCAGCTATTGTGACAGATGATGGGTATCCCGCAATCCATCCTCTCCTACCCCATTCTTCTAACACCCCTTCCAATTATAGATTGAACATGTCCAGCCCCAATTCTGTCAGGTGTACCCCATCCTGCTTGTACAACCCCACGCATTCGCATGACATGTCCTTATGCATGATGTGTGTGTGTGTGTGTGTGTATATATATATGTATATGTATGTATGTATATATGTATATATATATATATATATATATATATATGTAGATAGATATACCACTCTAAGGTGTGCGTCACGCTCTGATATATACACACCTTGGTGTGCGTTATGCATACGAGGCCAAAACGTGCGTATATCAAACACATTTTATACACCTCAGAGTGGTATATCTATCTTATAAAATGGCCACAGATTTTTTTGGGGGGTGGGTGGAAAAAGTAGTCCCTCTGTCTAGTTGGTAAATAAATGATATGTTGGCAGAGGTTTAAAATAAGGTTGCATTGAAAAATGAGGGAGGCAAGTATGATTGGGAGCACTTTCACTGTAATTGGTGATATGTATCTGCTTAATAATATGGTACAGGATTTAATAAACACTGCCTGTGTACCAAAAAGTAGAAGGAAGTACTTGTTTTTAAGTAGTGTCCTCTGACTCAGGTGAAAAAGCTGCATCTGGAGTGGGAGATCGGTGATCTGACCACCACTGTCGAACAAGTGATCTGCAAAACATTTCAGTGACCAGGCAGCCGAGTAAGTTTCTGTGTTTGTGTCAGTGATTCTCCTCAGTTGCTCAGCTTTTGCACAGTTACACATTGCGGAGGGGTCGACAGATCGAAGCGAGCCTGCACCTTGTAGCTGCAGAAGGAGGAGAGCGGCGCCACAGCAACACCGGTCCGGCTTCCGCTTCACCTTCCTAAAATTACCACCGCTCGGTCTATCCTCGCCCCTTCCGCATACAGTATGTAACTAGTATTACCCAAAGGGAACACAAACTAACAGGAGGGAGTCACTTTTCTTATTTTTTAAACACAGGGGGCTTACTTTCCGCTCTTAACAGGTTCTCACTTTCTGACATGCGCACCGTCGGTCACGCTACATTTTGGCAGTGAAAGTGAAAGTCGTCCACGATCGCGGTATTGTCCCTCGAAATGCAGCTTTTTTCAGAGAAATTAAGAGAAGACAACAAAAAAATGTATGTTCTCCTACTTTTCTATATACAGCTAGGTTTCTGTTAATCAGACTGATTGGTCATAGTGGTTACACTAATAAAAGTGGTTGTACACTGTGAGACTGTGAAAATGGCAGGCAGGATTTGATTTTTATATTACATTTTAAGTAAACATTAATGGTAGGATGAAGAGATCAGTTTGTACAGTGTGGGGCTACTACTGGTATATTTACTTATGCCTGTGGGTGTCAGTTGCATATGTGTGTTAGTGTGGGTGTCTAGCTGCACCAGGTGTGGAGTGGTCTTGCTGCTGGTGAAAAGGTTTTGAGGACTGGAAAGTAGTTCAGGTGTGAGGTCGTACTGGAAGGCGTGCGGTCATTGGGAAATAATGCATGGTCATGTGACGTGTTTTGTCCAATTGTATAAGTGGGATTTTATGATTTTACCACACCATTTTATAAATGTATATATATGTATGTATATATGTATGTATGTTTGTGTGTATATATATATGTGTGTGTATATATATATATATATATATATATATATGTATGTATGTATGTATATATATATATATATATATATATATACATACAGTATGTATCTGTATATATGTATGTATATGTATGTGTGTGTATATATATATATATATATATATATATAAATATTGCATGTATGTATGTATCTATATGTGTGTGTGTGTGTATATATATATATATATATATATATATATATATATATCCTAACTCCTTCACCATTGCTGCAAACCTCTTAATCGACCTCTTCCTGTCCCCCTCTACTGCTTTACTATCCCTTGCAAGCCACCATGTCTGCCTCAGGATCTTCTCTGACCAGGCAATGCCTACCTCCAGCCACCATTTCTTAATAATCTCTAACTCACCTTTTATTTCTAACATGATATCCAGCCATGGTCACTCTCTGATATTATTGCCCCTGCTCTCTATCAAAAAAAGGGCAATCCTACCCTTCCTTGCCTTTAAGTATCATCTTCATTTGGTCCTTTCCCTTACTCACCCCCACCAGTCCCTGTCCTAGCTTCCTTGCTCCTTCTCCTCTTTGTTCCACCTATCTTCCCAAGTTCCTGCTCTATCTCCTTGCCCTTCCTCTCATGATTCCTCATTCTCTTCCTTCCCTTTCCTTCCCCCGCATCCTTCCTCCCTACCTATCCTTACTATCTATACCTGTCAACCTCCCTGCCATTTTGATCAGGAAACACCTGACAACAAGGGCTGCCTTTTAACTGGCAACCAACCTTATGTAATTCCTGTATTTGGATCTTACATGTTTTTGCCTGATTCCTCAGAGACAGCTTGAGTCTTGGTGACTTAAGTTCCTCCAGTGGTAGTTATTTGTTATCATAAAATGGTCACAACATTTTCTTAACACTGATTGGCTGAAAGTCACTTTCAGCTGTGTCCTTATAGTGACATAACTTGACAGCTATCACTAATTCTACAAGGCTAGCCATAGGACAGTGATGTATCATTCTGCCACTGTGCTCAGAATTCATGCCAGCTGGATGTAATGAGTGGTCACCACAGAAGCAAAACCTGACCGGAAAAAACAATGTCAGATAATTCAGACACACACTTTGATTTAATACTTGAAGAAATATTTACAACTGTCGATGACAATGACAGCACAGACCATCCAGAGACACAGCAGCCTTTGAAAAGAAAGAAAACAACAGCACCGATGGGTAAATACCCATCACTCACCGCTGACCAGCTACAGATGCTAGAAAAGGAAAAAGATGATAAAAACACACAAATACAACTGCATGGGCAGTGTCAGTCCTAGAAAGCTGGTGTATAGCAAGACAAATACAAATAAACTTTAAGACAGTGACTGTAACCAAACTCTGCCATGTACTAAGGAGGTTCTATGCAGAGGTGTGACACACTGATGGCACTGAATGCAGCTTGTCCAGTCTGCTGGTACTCAGAGTGGGGCTAAACCACTTCTTCAACAGCCCGCGAATGAACCTCTCAATAAACCTATATAGACATCCTGAATTACAAGCCACATATAATATATTTACAGCAGTATAAAATAGATTCCAAAGGCAGGCAAAAGACACTGCAACACATCATCTTACCATTGCCAGCCAAGACCTAGAAATCTTAAAAACATCTACAGTCCCGACACCAGACAATCTAGTTGGCCTGCTATTGAATGTATTGTTTGACATACAACTGTACATGCCTTGTTGGGGCTGAGAAGAATTGCAACAGCTATGGCCAGAACACCACCAGATAAAGACAGATAACCGGTTTGCAAAATACATTACATTAACCTTCAACAAATTTACAAAAAAACCAAAGAAAAACTAACCCAACAAACAAGAATATAGAGGGTACATCTACACCATGCCAAATAACCCACTGTGTCCTGTACAATCATTTAAGAACTACATTTCAAAACTGCTGCCCCCCCCCCGGCATTTTACTACTATCCATGGAAACTAGTACCTTCCTGGTACACAAGAGAGTCTCTGTGCATTAACTGTTTGGCCAGCCTCGTGCATCAAATTAGTGAACAAGCCAGACTGTCCCATCGCTACACAAATGATAGGGTCCATGCAGCTGCAGTTCAATTGCTCTCTACAGTGGGACTTCAGGCCAAGGAGATCATGGCCATCACTGGCCATCAATGCAGAATTGAGCCTAAGATCATATTGGGCAGCAGTACCTGTAGATTGGCAATGCTGGAGCCAGATACTAACTTCAAAAGACAAAACTGTCAAAGGAACTGAACAAACCAGTGCAAACAGCGGCAAAGAAGAATGATCCTGTGGAGCTCATCTCTGAAAGCTGCAACTCCAAACAGTGACGTTGCAACCTGTCATCCACCAAATGACTTAAACACAAAGGACCACCCAGAAAACAAGACAATCAATCAACAATTCAGCAAATAAACATCTATGAACACACCTTTCATACTTTCAGAACTGCTACATGGAGAAAGTTGAATTCATCAACTTCTCCAGATGAAAACAAATGCAAAACAAATAATATTACAGTTCAGCTAAAGTATATGCAAAAGTCTTATTGAATAGACTCCTTGATTGATTGCAAAAACATGCAAGTATTTCACCTTTGAGGGCTGGCTTTAAAAAAGGCTATGGCACTAGCACTCAAATATTCCTTTTGAATCACCTACTTGAAAAATACTGTGTAATGAAATAACAAAAGCAATTTGTAGCATTTGTAGACTTTAGTTCTGCATTCAATTCAATTGATAGAGAACAGTTATGGGTTCAAATGTATAATATGGGTATAGATCTAAACGTAATTATTTTGATTAAATGTCTGTACACTAATACCTGAACAAGGATACAGTGCTCTAATTCTGGCCACTTAAGGGCAGAAATTTCAACTATGATGGGGGTTCATCAAGGCTGTGTATTAGCACCAGTTTTATTATATATATATATATATATATATATATATATATGAATTAATACTCATGTTAGGTAGTCCAGAATTTCATCCACCAAAAATAGAGTAACAAATTATATCTTTATTGGCATATGCTGACAGTTTAGCTATTATTTCATTGTCTAGATTAGGCTTACAGAGAAGTTTAAATAAATTAGATACTATTAATAATCAGTTAAATTTGAAACCTAATCCCCAGAAAACACAAGTAGTAGTCTTTGGTTCAAGGAAGAATTACAGTAAATTGTCTTTGGCAGGATCTACTATTGATTTTGTAAAATAATTTACTTATGTGGGTGTTACATTCTCCTCAGATTTAAGTTGGAATAAGCATATTAAAATGACTGCTGATAAAATAAATAAAACAGTGCTGGGTTTAAAGAGATTTAATAATAGATATGTTGGATGTTCTACAGAGTCAATAATTAAAGCTGTAAATGCTAAGGTAATTTGTCAGGGGTAATATGTTGCAGAAACATGGTGTTTGGCTAATGTAAAATATCTCATTATGGTGTTAAATAAAGCATATAAACAGACATGGGGGCTTCCTTTTGGAATATCAAATTCACTAGTAAGAACTCAAATAGGTCAAATAGGTATAAAAGCCTGGGTTCATATCAGAATAATTAGGTTTTGGCCAAAACTAAATTCTAACTCAGATCAAATAATATTGATAGATGCCTTAATGGAGAAAAACATATGGGCAAGAAATAATAAGCAGAAATGGTTGTTGCAAGTTGAAGAACTTTGGAAATATTATAACAACGTATTTAAATAACTGGTTAGGAAAAGGAATTGCCATCAGTTCAGTGTATCATAAAGTTATAACTGATACAGTTATAAAGAAAGCTAAAGAAATTGATTTGCCATCAATTAAAAGCTTAAAAGTATCTTCATTGTTGGCTAATAATACTCAAGAACATAATTTAAAATTCTATTTAACCCAGGTACATAATCCAGATTATAGAAAGATTACCTAGTATAGGTTTGAAACCTTCCATAGCAACATTCTTGTGGTAAGATACTCGGGACTCTACAATATCAGTAAATTGGCAATGTGATGTTAAAGAACCTGAAAACTTGCACCACATACTGTAGTTTTTAAATGCTAATGGTATAAGAATTTAAGAATAACATATTTAGGTGACTTAATTGGTTCCTTGGTTATGCCCACAAGGTATATTCTCGATCTTTTATTTAATTCTGAAAACATCTAAATGTTTTAGAAATTAGCTATCCATCTAATAAAAGCATCTCAGCTTAGAAAGAAGTATGCCTTATGGGCGACTGAATGATTGCATGTATTAACTGGTCAGATAAAAAAAAAATTGTATTTTAATTATATATGTAGGATTACTTATGATAGTGCATATTGAAGCATATTATATAATAAGTCTGTTTTATGATGTGGATTTAATATATGATATTGTATATATGTTGTCTTGTCCAGATTGTAATGGCAATTTGCCCACAATAAATTTTACTACTACTGCTATTCAGCAGTAAAGATAGAGAGCAAGATTTTCAGACAGCATGATGCAGGAAAAAGGTCCAAAGTCTTGATGCAGCCTCAGTGATTCCAAATGTGTCAAAACCTGTGAATGCTATTTGCAAATGTTTTTATGGCTTTGCAACAGTTGCACTGCTTTATAGCATATTGCATGACAAAAATGTTGCATGTACTGCTTTTATGATGCAAGTTCACTGAAGCCTATTGCAATATGTGACACTTGTGCTTGAAAGTTAGATAACCTTTTAGGTGGTCTAACATTCCACTGAAAGTCACAGCACCACCCTTAAATCATGATTCAAAGCCTCAGGAGGGCTTTCAGCACCCACACAGAGTTCCATATTAATTATTAACAAAAGTGAGGTACAATTATTTGCACATTGAATATGCAGAATGCGTATCCCTGTTATATGAACAGGTTTTCTATTTTATTATAGTCAACCTTGCTAAAATGTCCTGTTAAATGCACAGGTATGTGCATAGCCTGTATATATGCACACATTTGAAACTCACAAATGGCAATTGTTGGCTGCTAAATGCACATTATCCCTTAGTGAGCACCTGATGAACTGCAGGTATGGCTAATTGCTGGGATAGTGAGTGAGGTACTGAAGATATAATCAAAGAAAAAAGTTATTTCAACAAGTTCAATGGAATCTACTCTTGGAATTAATCTTGGAGACAAATGGAAAAGAATGTTGGTGCCTTGTGGCAAAGGGCACAGGGAATTTCAGAATTAACTCAGCTTCTCATATTGGTCCAGATACCTGGATGGACTATTATATTAGTGTTTTTGCTGATAATAATTATTATATGGGGAGTGAGCCAGAATCCAAAGGGGTCAGCAACCTTATATTGGGGAAAGAGGAAGTAGCCGATGCTATTGATAATTTTAAGTCCAACAAGGCATCTGGCAAGGTTAAGGTCCCAACTGAATTGTATAAAGCAGACTTACTGTGCTGTGCAGGGAAAACATTCTAACTTTTTTTAAATCACTGTATATCTGAGAATGATTTCCCCAATGCTTGCAATCAAAATATAATAGTGCCTTTGCATTATATAGGTGATCCTAAGGATCCAAGAATGTATAGGCCAATCAGCCTTATAAATTATAACACATACACCTTCTGAAAGGCTGTTTTAAATAGACTGTAGAACTGGATCCATGTAGTAAAAGAAATTGACAACTGAAAACCAGGCAGGTTTTAAAGAGTCATTCTTGATAATTAAACATGTATTTACTCTATATCATCTAACAGAGAAGTTTGTCTATCTTAGAAAGCAAAAATTATAGTATATGCATCCTTTTTGACCTATTTGTGACTTTTGACTCAGTGCCATGACCTTTACTTAAAAAAAAAAACTGATAACCCTTGGCATACACAGAGACCTGCAACCAATAATTAAGAAACTGAGTAAGAGTACATGGTCACAAATTCAGTTCAGTACTGCTGAACAGGTAACTGAAAAATTTGCAGCAGTGTGGAGGATCAGGTAGGATTGCCTTTTCACTGCCTGCTGTTCAATGTATTGTTGAATGACATTCTGCTTAATCTGAAGACAAATCTACTATTTTCTCAGAAAACTTCGAATGTGTTGTGTGCACTATTTGCATATGCTGATAACGTAGTGGTGATTTTTTAACTAAATTTGGATTACAGCAGAAAGTGGCCCCAATGGAAGAGGGTTGTTCAGTCTCTATGCTCACTGTAAATTTTTGATTTTGGCTCAAATTCAGTTAAGTCCTCTTGGGACCTGAAAGGTGAAAGATTAGAGGTGGTGCATAAATATTGCTACTTATGAATAATTTTTCAGCTAATTTTAAATAGGCTGTCTATTCAAATAGAAACAATGAAAATGAATGTGACTATTAAAGGCCATCTAAAGTTTTATTGCAATAATGAAGGCCACTATATGCACTGGATAGGCTGGTAAATGCATCTCATGCAAACCTCTTTAGCCCTTTGTGGCAGTGATAGCTGTGGTGGGAAATAAAACATCAGCTTGCAAGCCTTTTGATGGAATTATTTTTTATCATCCTAGTCCTTCCACCATTCACCACAGCTGAGCTTATTTCAGTTGAACTAAATACAGTATTATGTCAATTGAAGCATTAGCATGGCTAAAGCAACTTGCTTTTTGGCAGAAGATCACTATATATGACTCTGAAACACTGCATAGATTATGCTTAAAGACAAAACAACAAAGCTCCTTGATAATGTTTGTAGATCTCATGGTTAGTAAGGAGAAAGTCCATCTTGAAGGAGATTGGATTTCTCAAGTTGTTTGATACCCCTTTCTGTGAGTATCAGTCAGGAAAAGTTATTGCTTTGCCTTTAAAGTAAGAGTGCAAGAGATTCAGGAAAAGAAAGAATGACATGGCTCACTTTAGGATTAACCGCTACTCCCCCCAGTTTAGGTTTTTAACATTTTTCCATGGATGAGAACCTTATTTATGACTTACACAGCATTCAGCTGATAGAAAATTACTGATGGCATATCGTGGCATATAGATTTCAATATTTTACATATTCTTTAACAGAAAAGCGGTAGAACAAAAACCCTTAAGAGTCAAATCTACTTTGTGGTTGTGGGTCTGGGAATATTGAGAATTCTGAATCTGTCATTCTAAAATGTCCTAGGTGTGACCAGTATAGAGATCTCATTTTACCACTTTTAGGGCATCAAAATATATGTTCTCCCTTTGAAAATAAATAACCCTTCTTTTTAATCCTATCTATATCGAACATATCCAATATTTATTTGTAGATAAATTAATTTAATTATTGTTAAGAGGAATACTTGTATAGCCCTTTCAAAATAATAGGAGCCACAGACTTTATTATTATAAAATGGATTTGATATTGGATCCACATGCTATTTCTCATTCTAGGAAACCGGGTGAAAACTCTTGAATAGTTTTTATACTCTTGGTAAGGCAGATTACTGTGTCTAGCATTTCATTATTTTGTACGCACACTCCCTTTGTGGAATTAGAATTATGGTTGGGGGGTGGTATGTAGGCAGCCAGATTCAACCTCCCCTGAGGAGTTGTACTGCATAACTCCTGTTCATCAAAAGGTTTATTATGTCTACTTCCTGGTGACTTTAGCTAATGCTTTCTCACTTCTCTACCTTATTGATGATAGAATGTATAATTTAATGAATGAATGCCTGTGCTTCTCTATTTTAAAATTTAACTGTGGTTTTGTATAATTCGGACTTACCTCTTTCTGTAGTCCACATACTTGCTGTATAGGTTTCTTCAGTACTGAATATACATAAATAATTTTACATACTTATTAAATACAGTTAAACAAAATTATATGCCTATCCTGAATATATGACCAGTTTTCCTACCTTCCTTTTTTTGCACAGTCAGTCTTCATAAAATATGCTGTTGAATGCATTTATAAGTCCATAGTCTGTTTACGCACACATCTGGAGCTCACAAAAGGTAGCTTTTGGCTAGTAAATGTATGAGAACCTGATGAACTACATGTGTGGCTAATTGTTGGGGTAGTGAGTGAGGTACATAAACCACAAGCTTGTTTGTACTTCTTGGACAGCAGCACAGTTGCTGTAGTAGGGAGGCTTCTTGAAAGGATGACTGCTATACTATTTAATTCAATGTTGCTGACCAAAACAGTTTTAGATGCTCATTTACCCTCTGTACTAAATTTTCCCTCAATAAAATTAATTTTGTAATCTTAATGTGCTAACACATTATCACGTTTCACTCTTTAGTCAGCATTCCTAAACAAATACTAGATAAATGCACAGCTCTCTTATATGCGCAAACAGATATTGTAAACAGAGGGCCCAATTCTAGAAGGGAGGCGCAAGTTGCCGCTGAACACAACTTGCACCACCTGCAACTGTGGCAATGACCCTGCGCCCTATTCTAGAAGGGGCAGGGTCTCCACAGCAGTCCTGTGACTTGCAACATGTGGCCAGGTACCCCGAACTGTGAGCACACCTGGTGAGCATGTTGCAAGCTGCACCACAGTATGCAACTGCCACCCCCTGCCTAGATTGCCACAAGGTCACCCCACAGGGTTGCCCACCCCCTGCCCCTAAACACCTGTAGGCAGATGCCCCACAGGGCGGCACTACCATCCCCCCACCCATGCCCTGACACCCCGAGTCACTGGCCGCAAATGCAGCAATAACCATCCAAGGTAGTCTAGTGCCCCCCCATCATCATAATATAAATAAATGCCACCAATACCCTGGTAGTCTAGTGGCCCCCCAGGTCATTAATAAATAAAGAAACATCCCTGATACCCTGGTAGTCTAGTGGCCCCCTGATCATTAATAAATAAAGAAACATCCCCGATACCCTGGTAGTTTAGTGGCCCCCCAATCATTAATAAATAAAGAAACAGCCCCAATTTCCTGGTAGTCTAGTAGCCCCCTGATCAATATTAAATAAATAAATAGCTCCATTTCCCTGGTAGTCTAGTGGCCCCCTGCTGTGCCAGTCCACCCAGTACCCCTCCACCCATCCCCAGCTGGTGACTGGCACAGCCCACCTCTAACCTCCACGGCCAATCACCGACTGAGTTCCATATGAGTGCTACTGGAAAGACGCACTCAGAAATGAATTTCTGATTGTGTCTTTACAGTAAACGCTCATACAGAACTCTATCAGTGGCTGGCCGTGGAGGTGAGAGGTGAGCTGTACCAGTCGGCAGCTGGGGATGGGTGGAGGGTGCTGAGTGGACTGGCACAGCAGGGTGGGGAGCCACTAGACTACCAGGAAAGTGGAGTTTTTTATTTATTTAATATTGATCGGGGGCCACTAGACTACCAGGGAATTGGGGATGTTTCTTTATTTATTAATGATCGGGGTGCCACTAGACTACCAGGGTATTGGGGATATTTCTTTATTTATTAATGATCGGGGGGTCACTAGACTACCAGGGTATTGGGGATGTTTCTTTATTTATTATGCTGAATTTTCATTTACACCATTGCCTAATGAGTTTGCTGTATTAAACTGATACTCATCCTGTGTTGGTGGCCAGTTCTTTGTTTTCTCATTGCTCCCAGTTGCAACTGACACTGAAGGAGGCAGAAGACTCAGCTGAGACCCTGTGGAGAAGGTCAGACTAACTCAGACTCCTAGCCAGAGCTGAAGGAGTTGTGGAGCCATGGGAAGTGCAGAGAGGTAGAGAGAAAGTGCATAGTGGATTGGCAGTAGATGAATTTAAATCATGACCGCAAGTTGAAAACTGGAGAGGCTAAGTGAAAAGATACAGGAACATAGAAACATAGAATTTGACGGCAGATAAGGACCGCTTGGCCCACCCAGTCTGCCCATTTCCCTACTTACTGGATAAGCTGCAGATCCTAGTTAACCAGCAGCCTACTTCTTCTTACCCCCACACCCTAGAATTGCCTTATGACTGTCCCATGCATGCTTGAATTCCACCACTGATTTTGACTCCACAACCTCCTCTGGAAGTCCGTTCCATGCATCCACAACCCTCTCTGTGAAAAAATACTTCCTTAAATTACCTCTGAGCTGTCCCCTCTATCTTCAAATTGTGCCCTCTTGTTCTTGCACACCTTTTTTTTTGAAAGATGCTACCCTCTTGGACTTTGTTGATTCCCTTGAGGTACTTGAAAGTTTCTATCATGTCCCCCCTCTCCCTCCTTTCCTCGAGGCTATACATATTAAGCTCCTTAAGTCTCTCTTCATATGTCTTCCGGTGCAGACCCTGCACCATTTTAGTTGCCCTCCTCTGGACAGCTTTCATCCTGTCTATGTCTTTGTGGAGATTGGGTCTCCAGAACTGCACACAGTACTCCAGATGGGGTCTCACCAGCTGTCTGTACAGAGGGATAATAACTTCCTGTTTTCTACTGGTGATGCCTCTCCCTATGCATCCCAGTAACCCCCCAGCCCTCCTTGCTGCCCTCTCACATTGCTTGCCCACCTTTAGGTCATCTGAGACTACCCCAGGTCCCTTTCCATTTTTGTTGTTGTTAGTATTTCACCCCCATTGTGTACTCTTCTCCTGGGTTTTGTTTCCCAGGTGCATTACCTTGCACTTCTTAGCATTGAATCTAAGCTGCCATACATTTGACCATTCCTCTAACCTTGCCAAGTCCCTTCTCATCCTTTCCTCCCCACCCTGTGCATCAACTCTGTTGCAGATCTTAGTGTTATCTGCAAAGAGACATACTTTTCCTTCCAGTCCTTCCGCAATGTCGCTTATAAAGACATTGAAGAGGACCGGTCCTAATACTGAACCCTGCGGTACCCCACTAGTAACCCTCCTTTCTTCTGAGTATACTCCATTTACTATTACTCTCTGTGTCCTATTCTCCAGCCAATTCTTTACCCAGGCTGTCATCTTGGGACCCACTCCCAGGCTGGCTAACTTGTATATTAATCTTTTGTGTGGGACTGTGTCAAATGCCTTGCTAAAGTCTAGGTAGGCCATGTCCACAGCCCCTCCCCTGATCTACTACTTTGGTCACCCAGTCAAAGAAATCTATCAGATTCGTCTGGCATGACGTTCCCGCTGTGAATCCATGCTGCCTAGGGTCCTGTGCCCCTCTGGCCTCTAGATACTCGACAATTCTTTCCTTCAGAAGTGATTCCATCATTTTCCCTATCACTGAGGTTAAACTAAAAGGTCTGTAGTTTCCTGCTTCTGCCTTGCTCCCACTTTTGTGAAGGGGAATCACATCTGCCCTCCTCCAGTCCTCGGGTACCACCCCATCCTCCCATGATTTGTTAAAAAGGTTAGTCAGTGGTGTCACTAATTCTACCCTTAGCTCTTTTAGAATTCTGGGATGAATCCCATCAGGCCCCATTGCTTTGTCCACCTTCAGTTTTAAGAGTTCTTTCAGAACACTTTCTTCTGTAAATGGGCTGGTATCAACTTCTGTATCCAGAGTGTTACTACTGTGTTTTTTATGTACCTCCCCCTCTTCATTTGTAAATACTGAGCAAAAATATTTGTTTAGTATCTCTGCCTTTTCACAGTCTCCCTCTGTCCACCCTCCCTCCCCTTTATTAAGCCTCACTATCCCTCCCTTGGTCTTCCTTTGCTCCCTGATGTACCTATAAAAGGTTTTATCCCCCTTCTTAACTGAGTTGGCTATCTTTTCCTCAGTTTGGGCCTTTGCTGTTCTGACTGCCTTCCCAGCCTCCTTTTGCTTTATCTGATACAGTTCTCTGTCCTGCTCCTTCTGCGATTCCTTGTACTTCCTGAATGCTTTCTTTTTCTCTTGAACCTTCACTGCCACTTCCTTTGAGAACCATAGTGGTTTCTTACATTGTCTTGTTTTGTTTATTTGCTTCACACAAAGGCTCGTTACCTCTGTGATGGCAGTTTTTATTATTCCCCATTGTTCTTCCACCCCTCCTCCCTGCCCATTTGCTAGTGCATTCCTTAGGCACTCACCCATTTTGGCAAAGTCAGCCCTCCTAAAGTCCAGTACTTTTGTCTTTGTATGGCTTGACTCTATTGCTGTGTTTATTGTGAACCATACTGTTTGATGGTCGCTAGTTCCCAGATGGCTACCCACTTCTACATCTGTGATCCTCTCTCCATCTCCATTTGAGAGAATCAAGTCTAATATTGCTCCCTCTCGAGTGGGCTCCAGTACTAGTTGTCTAAGGCATGCCCCCTGTAGGGCATCTAGAATAACTGCACTCTTCGAAGTGGCAGCTGCAGCTGCACTCCAGTTAACATCTGGCATATTCAGATCACCCATCAGCAATATCTCCCCTTTTTCTGCCATTCTAAGTATACTTTCTATCATTTCCTTGTCCATTTCCTCCCCCTGAGAAGGGGGTCTGTATACAACCCCTGTGCATTGTGGTGCCATTGCCTGTCTCCAAATTTACCCACAGTGCTTCTTCTCCTCCTCCTTCCCTTTTGTTCTGTTGCTTTTATTCCTTCCCTTATGTAAAGAACTACTCCTCCTCCTCCTCTTTTACCCTCCCTGTCCCTCCTGTAGATAGTGTATCCTGGTATGTTTATGTCCCAGTCATGGTTTGTGTGTACCATGTTTCTGTGACTGCCACGATATCCAGATGTTCCTCCTCCATCAAGGCCACTAATTCAGGAAGCTTGTTACCCAGACTACGGGCATTAGTACTCATTGCTCTCCATTTTTTGATGGCTTTACCTTCTGTTGCAGCATCCCCCACTGACCGTTCTACCTCAGTCTTTTTCTCATTTAGTACCCTGTTTTGTAGGGAGAGGCTGGGATTTTCCTGCTGCTTGTCAGTGCCTCCCCCTTTGACTAGTTTAAAAGCTTGCCAATGAAGCATTTAAACCGATTGCTCAAAAGACTTGTTCCCTTCCTGGATAGATGCAGTCCATCCTGCCAGTATAGAAACTAAACTGTGTCCTCACAAAACAATCAACTAAAAGCTCTCACCCACCGCTGCGATGAGTGCCTTCCTGTCAGCAAGATACCCTACACAACAATTTGACAGAGAAAGTACCCTGCTAATCAAACAGAGAAAAATCCAGACATCCAAGTCAGACACAGGTAAACCTCTCCAGCCCCAAAACAGCCTGGTGGTTTGTTAGCCACAAAGGAAAATCAAATATGCAGTTATTTCAGCCCTTCTGAGGATGCTGACAAGATAAGCAGTTTTCAAAACCCCCTTCCTGACTTAAAAACTAAAACAAACACCAAGCAATACCACTTTAAAAATGAGGAAAACTTCTCTCAGATGTAAGCAAGAGAGAGAGAGAGTTTAGTTAGATATTTCGTCCAAAATAGTATATCCCACGCTGCTTCTCAGTTGTTTCCAAGCATTCCTGTACACAACTTGAAAGAAGATGGACTTCTGCCTCAAACAGGATCACACCACTAGTTTATAGTAATTGAATAATGCTGAAATGGTCTAGCTAGACAAATGGCTATGATGCTGAGCTCTGACTTGTGAAGACAATTACCCCACACTCAGGCTATGTTTGGCATCCAGTTACAACCTGCAGCTTTTGCTATTTTGAATCACACAACCCCACCAAAATTTGCAAAATATATTGATGCAGATTCTCACAGAATTCTAGTAATCAGTCCAGTTAGCCACAAAGGAAAATCAAATATGCAGAAGATAAGCAGTTTTCAAAACCCCCTTCCTGACTTAAAAACTAAAACAAACACCAACACGGGGACTAGGACTGGGAGAAGCGAGACTTAGGTGCTTTATGTACCCATTTCTATTTTATTACATTCCGCTTTACTTAGAACTCTGTTAAGGCTAATACAGGATAGTACGTGTGGATTTGGCTTTCTGTAAAGAAATCCTTTTTTGAGTTCTGTTTTTACTGTAGTGATCTTTTGTTGATGTTTAAGCATTTTAGCCTTTTTGGCAACATTTATTAATTGAATTACAGTATTTCAAAATCTGCATGGTTTTAACATAGAAACAGAAATATAGAATGTGACAGCAGATAAGGGCCACTTAGCCCACCCAATCTGCTTATATTATCATTTCTTGTTGTTTAGTTTTTTCCTTCATTTTTTTTGCTGTAGATCTCACTTAATCTATGAAGCTATCCCATCCCCTCCCTTCCTTACCACTGCAATTCCTCTATGCCTGTCCCAGGCATTGTTTAACCCTTACACTGTTTTCACTCCCAATACCTCCACTGGAAGACTGTTCCAGGGATCCACCACCCTTTCTGTTAAGAAGTACTTCCTCACATTCCTCCTGAATTTAGCCTCCTCCAGCTTCATAGCATCCCCCTTGTTCTAGAGTATCTTTTGTATCAGAAAAATACTCCACTCCTGTACCTTATTGACCCCCATTAAGTATTTAAATGTCTCTATCATATCCCCCTTCTTCCTCCTTTCCTCCAGGGTGTGAATGCTTACCTCACTTAGGCTCTCTTTTGAGGGATTTTGATGCAGACCTTGTACCATTTTGGCAGCCGTTTTCTGGACCACCTCCATTATGTCTATGTCCTTCTTGACATGTGTTCTCCAGAACTGGGCACAGTACTCCAGGTGAAGTCTTACCAGTGATCTATAGAGTGGCAGCACCATCTCCCTCTTCCTGCTGGTAATACCCCTTCCTAAGCACCCCAGCATCCCACTCACCCTTCCAACTGGCTTGTCACACTGCCTGGCAACCTTTAGGTCACTTGATATTATTTCTCCTAGATCTCATTCCTGCTTGGTCTTTGTCAATATCACTCTGCCCATTTTGCACTCTGCTCCTGGGTTTCTATGGCCCAAGTACATTATTGTGCACTTTTTTTGCATTAAAACCCAGCTGCCATACATTTGACCACTCCTCTAGTCTTTTCAGGTCCCTAACCATCCTTGCCACCCCTGGAGTGTCCATTCTGTTGCAGATCTTGGTGTCATCTGCAAAGAGGCAGATCTTTACTTTCTGTTCCTCCACTATGTCACTTATAAAGACATTGAAGAGGACCAGTCCCAGTACTGATCTGTGAGGTACCCCACTGGTCACCCTCCCTTCCTCGGATTGAACTCTGTTTATCACTACCCTCTGTGTGCTACCCACTAGCCAGATTTTTACCTAGGTTACCACCTTATTAACCACCCCAAAGCTTTCAAACTTGCTTACCAGTCTCCTATGGGGAATGGTGTCACATCTTCTGCCCCTCCCTGATCCAACTTCTTTGTCACTGAGTCAAAGAATCTATCAGATTTGTGTCACATGACCTTCCCCCTGTGAACTTCATGCTGCCTTAGACCTTGAAATCTGTTGGGTACAAGATATTCCACAATCCTCTCCTGTAGTAGCGTTTCCATTAGCTTACCTACCACTGATGGCAGGCTGACAGGCCTATAATTGCCTGCCTCCTCCTTGCTGCCAACTTTGTGAAGTGGAACTACTTCTGCCCTTCTCTAATTCCCCAGAGCATGCTGGTCTCTAGTTATCTGTTAAATAAGGTCTGTCAGAGGGGCAGCCAATATCTCCTTGAGCTGTCTCAGCACCCTTGGCTGTATCCCATCTGGCCCCGTAGCTTTATGCAGGTTAACGAAAGTTTTCCAGATTTTATGCTCCAAAAACAGACTGGTGTCGCTTCTCTACCCTCCAAGCTCCTGGTGCATTTTCAAGGTCACTCCCCCTTCCCGTCTACTGTGAAAACTGAGCAGAAGTATTTTTTCTAGATGGCTGCCTTTTCGTGATCCCCCCATACAGTCTCCCCCTCCCATAACCATATGACCCCTCCCTTGGTCTTCCTTTTCTTGCTAACATACCTAAAAAATGTAGTGTCCCCTTTTAATACTCTCCGAGCTATTCTTTCCTCAGTTTGTGTCTTGCACACCTTACTGCTTTGCCTGTCTCCCTTTCTTTTACTAGATGCATTTCCCTATCCTCTGACTGCTGGATCCCCTTATACCTTCTGTATGCTACTTTATTTTTAGCCTTTACCTTTTCTGCTACCTCTTTTGAGAACCATAGCGGTCCCCTCGTTCTTTTACTTTTGCTTACCTGCTTGACAGAGGTTTGTTGTCTTTACTATGCCCTCTTTTAGTTTGGCCTACTTTTCCTCCACCCCTCCAGGTCCTCTGCCTCTGCAGGTCATTCTTGAGGCATTCTCTTATCTTTATAAAATCAGTCTTCTGAAGTCCAGGACTCTCACCATTGTGTGGTTGGATTCTACAGCAGTTTTTACCACTTGACTGGTTTGTGACTATTAGTATAGCTAGGTGAGGGATACCCCAGACTGCATTATGATCTTGTGCCATTAGAGTCAGGCATGGTTGGCATCTGAGCAGTTAGAGTCCATGTTACAGCCAGATTTTTGTAGTGTTTAAATGAAGCTGAACTATGCAGCTAAGCACACACTAAGTAAGATAGTGAAACCTAAAAGTCTGAAAAGTCAGAAAATATGTAGGAGCATCAAATTAATTTCAGCTTCTGCAGATGCTGATTTTTATTTAAGAAGGAATGGTAAGCAACTTTTGTCTGTAGCTTGCTTTGCACTGCTGTATAAATTTAAGTGAGACTTGTGATTATAAAGTTTCTAAATTGGTTTCCCTTTTTAAAAATGTGTTTGTTAGGAACCCTTTCTTCTGATTGTGGGAAAGGTGCTTTATCATATCATAGCATAGCAGGTTATGTTGTTGGGTCACCAGTTAAAGTAATTCCTTGCTGTATCTTTTATTACTGGTAGGTTTTAATGGATCTATGACCATATGGTGACAAAAATTACCGATGGTACTGCGAAACCGTTATGTTGACTGCATTTGCAGTCAGCATAAAGGTAGTCACTGCCTAGCATGTTTTCTTTGGGAGGATTCACCCCCGAATCCCCCCCAGTCTGGGGACTGTGCACCCCACCCCCAATTAATATAATCAACTCTAAGTTACAGCTTATTAGGGGAGGGGGTGCAAGACCCCCAGAAAACAGTGCCGGGGTCCAGCGCCAACACTACAGTGTCCTGGCGCTGTTGTCGCTGTAGTGTCGGTCGCTGTCAACATATCGTTGTCAGGAAGGTATACAGGTTTGAACAGTGCTTACCCAGTACCAGCATGTTTCTTTATTTTGAATTACAGAAAGACAAACCCCTTGATTCATTTCTTAGTAATTTTTTTTATATGCTGTGCTTTCTAGTAAGAAAGTTCTCAAGTGGGCATATCCAGACTCATGTGGAAGAAGGTTCTGTGGATGGCTATGCATTTTATGCATTTTTAACCTGCCAAGCTCCTTGAAGAGCAAATGCCACTATCTGCAAGCCACTTTTGCAATAAAGGCCTGAGACTTTTTAAAACTGTAAATTGCAAATTAGAAGCTGTAAGATCAGCATAGTACCTCTTGATATCTGGACTACTGACCTACTTTTTCTTAGAATGACTCATATTTGATTTGTATTATTCAATATGGTGCTTTATGTAGAATAACTTTGCCTTTGTTATTTAAAAATCTTTAATCTGCACTGTTTTAAGAAATGGTTGTTACTAGGCATGGCTCTATTGTGAGTACTGAATTAAAATCTATAGGGAGAAAATAGGGATAATAGCGAAGAGCCAAAGGACCCCAAAAATTTAAACAAAAAGGTAAAAAAGGAAAATGCTGGAAATAGAGGGCTGGATTTTCAAACTGCCAAGATTGTTGTAAGCCCCAGGTACACCAAATATATGGCACACTGGGCTTGTGGCAATCTAATGGGATTTCCCATCCCTTGTGGTTTTTGACACAAGCTACTGCAGACCAATTTTTTGTGGTCTAGTTGTGTAAATATTTGGGGACCCTTTATACAGAGCTTGTGCCTGAGATTCAGTGCAAGCTGCTGTAAAGTTGGTAAACTATCACAAACTGCTCCTGAGCTTTGAAATTTGAGTGCAGTTGCAGCGAAGGGGTATGGCACATGGAAAGAGTTTGATGCAGGGTTTGATGCAAGCCCTGCGTCACCCTCTGAAAATCTGGCCCAGGGTCTCTGGCTAAAATAATTCCATATTCAAAAGAAAATCAGTCTCAATGCAGATTTTTCATGCTCTGCCCCATCAGTTGAACTGAAAATGGGGGGTCAAAAACCTACTTCAGAGTTAATACAGGTGTTGAGCATAGACATATGAATAAGTTAAGTGAATCCCTGGAGTGTAGTCTATTATTACACACTCCACTTAAATGCCATGGTGGAAGTGCAGGTCCTCATAAGAACAATTTCCCTTTTGATTTTCACAATTTGAGTTTTGTAAAACTACCAGAAAATGACAACGATAAGAATCAGGAATGTAATACTTTTCCAATGTCAGGTTCTCAGTTTGCTAGAACTAACAAAGATGAAGAGGCTAATTGTGGAGACAGCCTTAATATTATTAAGGAGGACTTAGGCACTACTATCTCTGGATGTAAACACTAACTGCAGACTTCAGCCTTGTGAAATAATAAGCTGGTGGAAGCTGAGGTGGATAACAGAATAGTGCAATACTGTCTTTTTTAGATAAAGATATTCTGAAACTGTTGAAGGATTCCTACACAGCTAACGTATGGCTAATGGAAGAATTAGTGATACTTAAGAAATATATTTCCTCTCTAAGTCAATACATTGCAATACATGGGGATGGATGGGATGGTGTCTTAACCAGACTGGACCAACTAGGTGTAAAATGTACAGAATGGTCCAAAAGTGAAAGTATAGCCATGGAAGAGGTTCTAGAAAAAGCTGGCATTGTAAAAGGCAAAGAAAGAACACAACAGGAACATGTGGTAGGACTAGAATTCCATTTTGTTATCATTAAGGAAAAGGAGATGCCAAGAGACAGAATATCTAAGTACAATAAAAAAAAGAAAATAAGGAAAAATAAGAACTTGGAGGACCAAAAGGCAACTGAATTAAAGAAAGGTAGAGAAGGCTCTGATGGTTTACTATTAGAGAATACACACCAGGGAATGTGTTATAAACTGGACCAACTATCCAAGAGAGATGGTAAAATCAGCATCCAGTACTAATACTGTGGCAATAGGAAAATCATACTCTAACAATGGTACTCGCACCCCTCCACCTATGAAGACTTTTCCTTAAATTCAATCTAATGGTCATATTGGATTAGCCAAGAGGATAGCTGATAAAAATAAAAAGAAGCAGCATTAAATGGAGACATTTTAAGGTTAAGAGATCTCTCAAAATTGAATACTAAGACCTGGAAATGCTAAAGACTGAAGTTATGATATTATTAAATAGGGAAATGGATTTAGAGATTGATTGTGATGGTGTGCTTTGTTTTAAAAGATATGATGAATATATTACAGACAACAATCTGATCTCAGATAAAAAACACCACTATTCTCTCCGACTCTCTCAGTGACCACTCCCCTGTGATCTGCACCTGGACAAATAAATTCCTTAAACCACCTCCCAAAACCATCCTAAGTAGAATGCTACCTTACAGAAATTTCACTAAACTTAAGACCTGTCTCCTACAACAAGACTGGTCCCCAATCTACAAAGTGCTAGATGTTGACGCTGCCCTAGAATTCTTTATTACAACTTTCAACACTGCCTGTGACACTTACGCACTATTAAAAAAGCGTAAAATCAAAGCTCTCTCTAATCCCTGGTTTACGGCCAAACTACTGACTCAGCTCAAAGCTCATGATCATCTTTGGGCCATAGCCAGGGCCACAGGCTTCTTAACAGATACACAGAATTACAAACAGGCACGCAATCTATGCACCTCGCAAATCAGACAAATGAAGATCTCCTATTTCAAGAATGCTCTAGCAACCACCTGGGGTGAGAGGAGATCCTTCTGGGACAATATCTGAAATATCACTGGCAAACATTCCAAATCCACGCCTACGATAATGAATATTGATGGCTCCACTACCCTTGACCCAAAGGTTATGGCTGATGCCCTAAATAAAACCTTCACAGACCTCAGTGGGGTCCTCCTGCCAGATTTCTTCTTGGACTTGTCCTTGCCAAAACCCTCATCCCACATCACCTCACCTGACCAACCGCTATTTCACTTTAAAATAGTTAAGACACATGAAGCCTACAAATACATAAAAAAAGCTTGCTCTAAATCTAGAACTAGCAGTGACACCATTGATCTAAAACTTCTGTCTCTCACCTTGGAAGAAGTTATCCACCCTCTCACCAAAATTCTCAATCTCTCCCTCTGCCGAAGTAATTTTCCTAGCAAATGGAAGTCCACTATAGTTACACCAGTGCTCAAAGGGAGTGACAAATCCAGACCAGAGAACTATCGGCCTATATCAATACTTCCACCCCTCTCCAAAGCTCTTGAACGGATCGTGGCTGACCAACTCTCAGACTACCTGCAAAAGTATAATCTACTCTGCATGCAACAACACGGATTTAGGAAAGGACACAGTATGTCGACTGCCCTACTAGATTTCTCAGGAGAAGTTCACAAGGCCATGGATAAGGGACACTTAACAGGAGCTGTTTTCATTGACCTGACAAAAGCCTTTGACACTGTTCATCATGCCTTATTAATCTCATTTCTGCTCAATATTGGGCTAGCTGAGGGACCAGGAGCCTGGGTAAAAAGTTACCTGGCACAACGATCACAAGCAGTAAAAATCTCTGAGGTTCTCTCAGACTCTAAACCAGTCCTCTCTGGTGTCCCCCAAGGATCAATCTTAGGCCCTCTCCTTTTCAGCCTATTCCTAAACTCGCTCCCCGAATCCTGCCCAGAAAAAATAATACTATATGCTGATGACGCTGTAATTTTCTCCTCTCATAAGGATCCCAAACCACTACATCAGAGCTCGTAACTTGCTTTTTCTTGTGTTGAAAAGTGGTTCCGTGATCACAAGCTGGTCCTAAATAAAAAAAAAAAAAAAAAACATGCTTTTTGCCAGTCATCAAACAGAAATAGGTATACTCCACTCACAATAAAAACTTCCCCTGGAAATACACTTGAACAAGTGAACACTTTCAAATACCTTGTCATCACTTTTGACCAATGTCTTACTTTGTGACCCACATTGATAACACAGCAAAAACAGTGAACCAATGCATTGGAATACTGTACCAGAACAGTCAATTCATTTTCTTCTAGGATGATTCTCAAAGGAAGTGGCAGTGAAGGTTCAAGAGAAAAAGAAATCATTCAGGAAGTATAAGGAATCACAGAAGGAACAGGACAGATAACTGTATCAGTTAAAGCAAAAGAAAGCTGGAAAGGCAGTCAGAACAGCAAAGGCCCAAACCAAGGAAAAGATAGCCAACTCAGTTAAGAAGGGGGATAAAACCTTTTATAGGTACATCAGGGAGCGAAGGAAGACCAAGGGAGGGATAGTGAGGCTTAATAAAGGAGAGGAAGGGTGGGCAGAGGGTGACTGTGAAAAGACAGAGATACTAAACAAATATTTTTGCTCAGTATTTACAAAGGAAGAGGGGGAGGTACCTAAAACAAACAGCAGAAACACTCTGGATACAGAAGTTGATACCAGCCCATTTACAGAAGAAAGGGTTCTGAAAGAGCTCTTAAAACTGAAGGTGGACAAAGCAATGGGGCCTGATGGGATTCATCCCAGAATTCTAAAAGAACTAAGGGTAGAACTAGTGACACCACTGACTACCCTCTTTAACAAATCATGGGAGGATGGGGTGGTACCTGAGGACTGGAGGAGGGCAGATGTGATTCCACTTCACAAAAGTGGGAGCAAGGCAGAAGCAGGAAACTACAGACCTGTTAGTTTAACCTCAGTGGTAGGAAAATGATGGAATCACTTCTGAAGGAAAGAATTGTTGAGTATCTAGAGGCCAGAGGGCACAGGACCCAAGGCAGCATGGATTCACAGTGGGAAGGTCATGCCAGACAAATCTGATAGATTTCTTTGACTGGGTGACCAAAGTAGTTGATCAGGGAGGGCTGTGGACATGGCCTACCTAGACTTTAGCAAGGCATTTGACACAGTCCCACACAAAAGATTAATATACAAGTTAGCCAGCCTGGGAGTGGGTCCCAAGATGACAGCCTGGGTAAAGAATTGGCTGGAGAATAGGACACAGAGAGTAATAGTAAATGGAGTCCACTCTGAAAAAAGGAGGGTTAGTAGTGGGGTACCGCTGGGTTCAGTATTAGGACCGGTCCTCTTCAATGTCTTTATAAGCGACATTGCAGAGGGACTGGAAGGAAAAGTATGTCTCTTTGCAGATGACACAAAGATCTGCAACAGAGTTGATGCACAAGGTGGGGTGGAAAGGATCAGAAGGGACTTGGCAAGGTTAGAGGAATGGTCAAATGTATGGCAGCTTAGATTCAATGCTAAGAAGTGCAAGGTAATGCACCTGGGAAACAAAAACCCAGGGGAAGAGTACACAATGGGGGGTGAGATACTAACAACAACAAAAATGGAAAGGGACCTGGGGGTAGTCATATCAGATGACCTAAAGGTGGGCAAGCAATGTGAGAGGGCAGCAAGGAGGGCTGGGGGAATACTGGGATGCATAGGGAGAGGCATCACCAGTAGAAAACAGGAAGTTATTATCCCTCTGTACAGACAGCTGGTGAGACCACATCTGGAGAACTGCGTGCAGTTCTGGAGACCAATCCGCAAGGACATAGACAGGATGGAAGCTGTCCAGAGGAGGGCAACTAAAATGGTGCAGGGTCTGCACGGAAGACATATGAAGAGAGACTTAAGGAGCTTAATATGTATAGCCTCGAGGAAAGGAGGAGAGGGACATGATAGAAACTTTTAAGTACCTCAAGGGAATCAACAAAGTCAAGAGGGTAGCATCTTTCAAAAAGAGGTGTGCAAGAACAGGAGGCACAATTTGAAGATAGAAGAGGGGCGGCTCAGAGGTAATTTAAGGAAGTATTTTTTCACAGAGAGGGTTGTGGATGTATGTAACGGCCTTCCAGAGGAGGTTGTGGAGTCAAAAACAGTGGTGGAATTCAAGCATGCATGGGACAGTCATAAGGCAATTCTAGGGGGTGGGGGTAGGAAGAAGTAGGTTGCTGGTTAACTAGGATCTGCAGCTTATCCATCAGGTAGGGAAATGGGCAGACTGGGTGGGCCAAGCGGTCCTTATCTGCAGTCAAATTCTATGTTTCTATGTTTCTTTTGTGCCTCTGTGATTATTCCCATCCTACTCCCAAACAAGAAGTTTCTGTTGTCAGTCAAATCCCGTACCTATAAAAGTAGAATGGGCTAAGGGTGGGGGCTGGAGGGGAGGAAGGGTGGGCTACTTAGTCCCAGTTGAGTAGTAAAGTTCTAGAAACACCTCCTTCATCTCGCTATTCTCTGCCAAAAGTTATCTAGGGCAGTTTTAAATTCAAACACCTGGCTTTCTGCTGCCTAAGCCACTCCTCCTAATTCACAGTTCCCATCTTCACCTTGCTAACTGCACAGATGACAGTTCCCTTCACCCAACTCTGACAGACACATTAACTCTTGTTTTTTTTTGGTTTTTTGCTTTGGTTTTGTTTTTACCCTAAATTGAAGGTCCTAGTAGTAGAGTTCTCGTTCTTAAGTCCCAGTAGAGTAGTAAAGTAAAGTTCTTAAGTCCCAGTGGAGTAGTACAGTTCTAACAGCTCCTCCTTCCTCTTGGTGTTCTGTCCCAGGAGAGAAAATAAAAGAAACTTGAACATTTTTATGAAAAAATATATCAGAAGAGTTTAAAGATGAATATGTTAAAGGCTTGTGGGGAAGAATACTGATGGTGGTGAATATGGAAAATGGTAGAAGTTTCTGGTGTCTTGTGGCTAATGGTATGTTGAACTACAAAACTCAAATTGATAGCTATATTGGACCCCATGAATGGGTTAAATAGTTTTCATCTTTGTCGTATAATCCTAACAAATCTTGTAATATAGCATTACATGGAGAATGTGACCAGATTTCCCCAAATTTGCAATGGTTCCAGGGAAACAGAGGTCTTGGAAGTCATTTTAGCAGCCAATAGTAATAAGGCCCCTGGACCAGATAATATATTAGCAGATTACTATAAGCTGACCGTGGATGGTGGAGTATGGTACTCTCATTCTTTCTAACAAATGCATCCAATATAATTATGCCCCCCCTTCTCAGAAAAGCAATTACACTGTGCCAATTCATGGAAATGGTGATAACTCCAACCTTGCCATGTGTAGGTCCATTAATCTCATGTGTATAATGGTTAAACTATATGCCAGAGTCCTTTTGGATCAGTTACAAAAATCTTTAGAAAAAATGCCCCACTATCTGACTTGCAAGCTTGATTGTGTGATAGTAGAAATGCTACAGATAATTATTTCAGTTTCAAACATCGGGCCTGGTTTTCAGAAGGTGAAGTTTGATGCAAGGTGCCTGTGCTCAATGGATATGACACAAGCGGGAACCTTGAGTAAAATTTTGGGGCAATCCTGATTTTCAAATGCAGGCTGTGCAGAAATTGGGATGCCTTGTACCCAAGACACCCTGTGTCACCCTTGCAGCAAAAGCGCTCCTGCAACAGGTCACAAGGGGGCTTGTGCCACGGCAGGACTGCACCATCCCCTTTTTTGAATTTTGCAAGCCCTGCCACGGACACAACAGGGGGATCTGCTTAGACCTGCCAAGAGTTGGTCTAAGGGTCCCTGCACCATTGTGTGACAATGTGGTGATTCGGTGGAGAACCTGCCAGGTGGGGGCATGGGCAAGAAGGAGCATGGGGTGCCCTAGAAGGTATGGAGGAGATGGTAGAAAACCACTGTGGTAATGTGGTACACAGATGGGGTGCATGTTGCAATGGCAGGCAGTCAATTGGCTGGCAATCTGTGAAGGGTTGGCAGGGAGGAAAACTGACCTGGTCCCAGGTGGACACAGCTGTGGTACCTGTCACAGAAGTGCCATGAGCCAAAAGCCTGTATGTGGGAAGCACTGGCTGCAGGGTGAGAGTTGCCAGTGGTGGAGGGGAACCTTCATCAGGCACTACAGCAGTCCTCTGGCACCCAGCCCTCCCCCCACATTATTGCAGGATGCTCCCACTTACTGGCTTCTGGCTCATGACATCTCTGGGGCAGGTGCCACAGTTGTACCCACCTTCAACCAGTTCAGCTTCCCTCCCTGCTGACCCTCCCTCGACCGCCAGATGATCGACTGCCTGTCAATGTAACTTATACCCTAGCCGGGTGTCAAATCACCACAGTGGTCTCCCCCTGTGTCCCCCATGCCCCCTAGGGCACCCTCCATGATCCTTCTTGCCAGGCCCCCTCCTTCCATGTACAGACACACACACACACACACACACCTTCACAGTTCCTCTAGTGTTGTTCCAGATGTGGGGGGTGGATCTGTGTGGCAATTCCTACAGGTGCACCAAATGTTTGGCACTAGTCTGCAGCTGAGGCAACTGCCGGGTTTATGGTGCAAGGACCCCCTTTTATAAAATTGGGTGCAGGGTCCCTGATGCACCCAGAGTTCTCCACAGCCATAGAGTGATGCAACTTGCATCGCCGTAAGGGCTCTTTGAAAACCGAGACCTTCTTGTTGAGAAATATGCTAAGATGAGGAACAAGAAACTGTTTATCATCTTTAATAACTTTAATTCCATTTTTGACACTCTGATTAGAAGTAAACTATGGGGAAAATGAGTCACAGTGGTAGTAATCCAGAGTTAGTCTTCTTAATTAAGAATCTCTATATGGATACATGGGCCAAGGTGAAATATAACTGAAGTGATAATTTAAAAGAAAAGGTTGTTTCTAATTATGGTGTGAGACAGGGCTGTGTTTTGACCCCCCCCCCCCAACATTTATTTAAATGGAATTCTAATACAGGTAAGTCATTAAAATGTTCATTCCCTTAACATCTTATGGTTAGATATTCTGGTATTGGCTTATACTGACAGTCTTGTATTTTTCTGCTTTCCCAAGGTGTTATGCAAACAAAAATAAAAAAAAATGGACAAATTAGTGGAATTATGTGACCACTCAATGCTTATAATAAACCTGGCCAAATCTAATGCATTAATTATCAGGAGTAATAAAGCTAATATGAAATGGTATATTAAAGGGAAATTGCTTGAGATTATTAAGTCACAGCGATGCTTAAGAGTCACGTTCACAATTACTTTTTCATGGAACTTCCATATAAAACCCTGATACAGGATAGTAAGCAATTAGTGAAGAGATTTTTTTCTGATTTAATACCAAATATGGTGGAAAAACTGTGTGACCAGTGCTAAAAGCACTAATGCGAAAACGTAATAACAAAATGTTATATGCTGGTGAGATACGGGGTGATGGGAACATAAACAGAACTGAGAGTGTCTTAACCGACATTTACAAAAGGAAGCTGCGGCCAATTCAGAAAGCCCCTCATAGATCAATGCAAGTTGCAGCAAACTGCAGATTGCATTGATTCCAGATGTGCAAGGGACCCTGCAGCCGATTTACTATTGGAAAGGGTCTTGGTGCCAAACCCCTGAAGCTTGCAGCATATGTTGCCATGCACCAGCATCAAGGTGTAGGGGAGAGGTTTGCCTCAAAGCAAGGGGAGGCCATGTAGCATTGGTGCCCATTGCCGGAGACCCACCTGGAGGCTGGCAGGGTCATGCAGGACAGGACAGGGAATGAGGAGGGTAGGTAGGGCACAGATGGGTTTCAGGTGGGTGGCAACAGGTCCTCTACAGGCACATTGCATGACTGCTGCAGTGCCTGTGCTGTCCATGGGTAGGGGGGAAGCCATTGCATGCCTTGAACCATGTAAGGGGACACTGTGAGCAATGCACCAGACTTCTCCTTGTGCTGTGGGAGCATTGTATTGCATGGGCAGATGGTGGCACAGGCTGCCTCCCACCCATCAACAGCTCTGAGGGTGGTGCATTGATCATTAGACCAACTCCTGACAGGTCTAACTGTCATGGACCTTGCTCCCTGTGGGGGAGATTACTGAATTCCTGCTTAGGTGATACTGCAGATTACATCTGCCACAAGCCTCTAGCACCATGACCCCCCCAATCAGGCATAGTGCTGGTGAAGGACCTGTTGGCTGCAAGGAGTCCTGAGGTTACTGCAGCATGTGTTCATGAATCACACTCTGTGCAATTTTTGATGGAATGTGCCCCTTGCATCAAATCCAACTGACACATGCAGCTTGCTTCAAATTTTCAGATTTTGAATTGAGCCCTTGGTCTTCCTGTATCTGCTCCATCTTGCTTAGTAAACACAGATCTGGGAGTTCTGCCCATCAAAGTTTAGATCATGTCTGCTAGAATTGCTTATTGGATTAAACTCACAAATATTTCCCAGAAAGATCAACTTATATGGCCCTGAATCAAAAAAAGAATTTTTTTATGGTAAAAATTGCCTTTTTCCATGGCTTCATTGGATTACAAATGAGTTGGCCATTAATGGATGTTTTTGCCTCTGGAGCTATGTGAGGAGAGGGGTTAAAATTATTTATAAATATTCAAAGGATATCAAGCAAACACTTATAGACTCTGCCCACCAATCCTATATGGGCAAAAATCAGAAAATTAAAATGCTTCAGTTGGTTAGCCAATAATACAACACAACATTCTTTAAAACCATGGGTCTGATTCACAAAGCCCACACAAATGATGCAAGATGTCTGCATCCATCAGGCTTGATGCCAAGGGCACCTTTTGTCACAAATCGCATTGCATGCAATTCAGGAATGCAGGCTACAGCAACCCAAGGACCTCTTATGGCAAACAGGGTTTGTGCCAGCCCTGCATTCAATTCAGGGGTGCAACATAGTGCTAGGGAGCTTGTGGCAGATGCAAGCTGCAGTATCCCTAGAGAGGGATTCACGACCAACCTCACAGGGTACATGGTCCATGACAGTTAGACCAACCTGGGGCTGATCTAATGGCCCATGCACCACCCCTAGAGCTGTCACTGTGTGGGAGGGAACCTGTGCCACTGCCCACCCACAATATCCCATGCTACCACAGCAAATGCAGATTTTCATACTACAATGCCCACAGGGTCCCCCAATGGTGCCCAGAATGCAACGTTCCCCAGGAAAGCACAGGCATGGTGATGACTGTGCAGTGTTTCCCTCAAGGAGCAGTTGCCAACCCCCACCATCCATCTGTACCCTACCTGCCCTCCTCTTCCCCTGGTGCTACCCACCTAATTTCTCTTGCCTTCTGCTGGGTCTCCAGCAATGGCGTCAATGCCACCTGACCACAACACACATTGTGGCAAACCTCTCCCTTGTGCCTTGTCTTTGGTGCACAGCAACATTTGTCACAAGCTGTGGGAGTTTGGTGCCAGGATCCTTACTGATAGTGAATGGGATACAGGGTCCCTGGCAAATTGGGGATCGATACAATCTGAAATTTTCTGCAGCTTACATTGGTCTCCAAAGGGGTTTGTGAATCAGGCCCCATATCTCAACTTGATGAAGGACCAGGCTATTAGTAGAATTGTGGCAAGATATTATTTCATGTGATGACCGAGTAAAATCCTAGAAAAAAGGTTTACTAATAAACAAGAAACCTCCTTATCAGAACTATGCAAATGTAATCTTGGATGCCTTGAAAATGTATTTCACATTGTTGTTATTTGCCCTTGGTACAATAGCGTTAGGGACAAGTATCTTAGAAATGTTTTGCAAAATGCCAGTTTCTAGCCAAATACATTTTGGATCATTATTCAATTCTGAAGATGTCCAAACCTTGGAATATCTGCCTAAATTCCTATTGGATGCTTTTAGAATTAGAGAAACATGATGAACTGCTCCTCATCCATGCTACGAATTCTATGAAAACTGCCCAGATGTAATACATGATGTGAGAAACAATTTTGTGACTTGTTGATTTTGAAGTGCCCTATTATGCCAACCAGTTATATCTAGGTGACATTGTCTTATGTGAGTCAGATTGGATATCTATAAACGAATTTTGGGATTTTTGGACTGACACCTGGATTACATGATGATATGCAACATTTAGTTAATGCACTACTTCAAGTTGGTTCCAATACTAGGAGTTTTCTACCTACCTTGATTACTGACATTTTATGTCATTATTCACTTTTGGACAATAGGATTTTGGATTAACAATGTTTTGTTTCTGTTGTCTTAAATGCTTGTTAGAAAGTATCATTTAAGCAATAATGCCTAGATTAGACTGGCTTTTAGAGCCGAGTTAGAATATAAGCATCTTCAATATCATTGGCTGTGTAAGTTTGATCCTTTTTATATTCCTAGATTGAGCTTTGCTTGTACCTTATTTTTGCACAAGGATACATACTGTCCAGAATGTAACTATGTAGTGAACCTGATGCACATCATTTATTGTGATTTTTGTAAATTCTTGCTTTTTATTATTGTTTTTCATGCTCGAGTATGAACTTTTTGTTATGATTGTAAATGTTGTTTAGCAGAACAATGAAGATTATTCATTCATTCAACCATGTATTATATTTTTTTCAACCTTAGTTTACAATATCCTTATTTTCTCGAAATATCCAAAGCCCACCTTGGTAGTGTTGGAGTAGCCTCTGAATCCCAGGAATATACTTGAGCAATCTCCTGGTAGTCTAGTGTTACTCACTCCTCGCACAATTCCTGTTACAATAGTTGAACACTGCCACCCCAATCCCCATACAGCACCAACTCACCCTCCAAATATCCATTCTGGACCCTCATGAAATGTGAATGCAACAACTGGTATAAGCTTTCCCCTGACCACCATGGTCAGTCATAGTCTGAGTTACAGGAAGAGAGAACACATAACCTGTAGAAGTCTGAGGTAGAGAAAGACTGCAATCAAATTCAACAAGTCATTGAGTTCTGACCTTTTGAAATCTGAAATTACTTAAAACCTAGAAACACCACAACATACTCACCAAATCATTAATTCAGTTTCAACCCTATGGTCCAGTATTCTTGAAAAGCATAAGTATGCTGAAGCACTAAAACAAAGGCACCCATTTATTAATGTTTTAAACCCTAGTTTGCAATAATAACAGTGATCTATGGTTATCTTCAAAAATGTCTGAAAAGGCATGTAAACCTCAGAATGAATCTTGACATAAAACAATAATTTTCAAATTTAGTGCTGCTTTTTATAATGTATAACAACAGCATGAGACAGAGTTTCTCTTGTAAACATGCTTGTATACCCTCTTGATTTGTAATTATCCAGCTCTTCAATAAACTTAGTGGGTACCAATTTGGTCCTCATGAAATAACAAGGTTAACATTTACATTGCACATGTGAACCATTAAGTCAAATTAAATTATGTGAGTGATATTTATCATATTAATTTCTTATATAAACATAGCTTTATTAGAAAAGATAGGTATCAGATTTACTTGATTGACATGATAGATAAAACGTTCTCAAACAAAGAAGCCCTTCAGCTTATTACATGTTGGGCACTAAACTAGCAGTTCAAAAGGTGAACACTAATAAACAGAGAAGTTGTGAAGTTTTCTTTCACTGAGAAAGATGTGGCAAAGTCACAAAAGTTACCTTTCATGAAGACCTTAGGTTCTGACCCCACTTGAACAAATTTGAAACGGTGCTGTTCATGAAACTACAAAAAATACTTTGCTGGCAAAATCAGTGCAACTTCACAAGGGTGCATAACTGGGCAGATGCAAAAGACTGATCACATGGTTTGTAACCATGTCACTGAAAGTTCTGGCTTGTTCAAGGAAGGAGCAGAATGTGCATGCATGGCACTGGGAAGAAAATTTTTAATTGACTGAAACTATTCTTTATTTGGACCAGAAATGTTATGCTTCAACACGTTCCCACAAGAGTTACATTACCAAGAATAACTGCCACCGCCACCACCCAAAAAATGTATCATCTTGTGATAACAATAAGGAGCTGACATTTTCCCTCAATTTTGCTGACTTGACAGTAACTTTAGTGTGCCTCCCTTGAGATGTTATCCCTCTACCTCCATTGCACTTCCTGACTATGTGTAATAATGAATAACAAGTGCTACCAGATCTGCTTAAGCCCTGCTCTGGTGTTTTGCTTGGCTTGATGCATAATTATGTTTAAGGTGGGTGTGATACTCACCACTGCCAATATGTCATCCCCATTTTCCCATGGCTTAAATATTTCTAGCATAACTGGACTATTTCCCAAGTTTCATCTGATGGATCAATAATAAAATGGCCCCAAACAAACTATTTGAATAGGTGGTGGTAACTCACCATAGTGGGAGTAAGGGGCTGGATCTCCACAAGTAATTTCTTTGGTTGTGTGGCTCTTGGCTCATTTCTGCCTTTTTTTGGACATCTTTGTGGGAGTGGAGGGTGTGTTTGTCCTTCATATTGGTGACAGTCACTTTTCAAATTTTGGGGACCTTTTGCTCAATGCTGTCTAGCAAGTTCAGATACTTGTTGTGAGAGTCACACTTGCTAACTTTCTTTAAATTTATTTTTCCAGGGAACATCTGTTACATTATCTTCATCATCGCATGTATGCTGTACTACTGTTGCTTCTTCCTTGGTTTACTGAAACATATCCCCCCTTATCTTTGCCAACCTTTTTCTTAACTGTCTTCATCATCATAGTGTTGGAAATGCTGTTGGAGTAGGCTGTGGCTCAGTATTCCTTCATTCCTTCCCTCAAATCATCGCAGTCAAGCCAGCTGCCATCACACAGCTCTGTCTTGTGATGCGGAAAAGCAAGTATGTTCAATTGCTGGTGTACAGCTTCCCACAAGGTGTAGGACATGGACAGTTTTACAAAATATTGCCACCACTTTTTTTCAGATACATGTAGTTTAGCTTCAATAAATGTCTTCATCTCTATACCAGTTTTAAATACAGAATTATATTTTGGATACAGCAGTTCTACTTAATCAGTGGCAAGATTTTCATTGGATCAATGTACAGTAGCTTAACTTCTGAACGATATTTTTTTTTACCTTGAATGCCTGGCACTCCCATTTGCCACTAGCAATTCTTATTGATTGATGTTAATTTTTTAGCACACAACTTTCTGGCAGTAGCTTCACTTTTAAGTGTTTGCTTTTACAATTGTTTCAAAACAGAGTAAAATACATGGCTGCATCAGTCTTAGTTTTCATTCTGTTTGTAGTACCATTAATTGGTACCATGACCTAATATGGATTTATGCACTTACTAGCACCAGTCTTAATAAAGTAAAGTCCAATTGTTTCTCAGCTTGATAGTCCTAGGGTTGTTCAACACTGCAAGAAGGCAAAATCTGGTATGCAGAAGAATAAGGTTTATAGTTCTCTGGTAGCAGTTCCTTGAAGGAGTGGTGCATGTGCCGATTCATGCCCAGTTTGTGTTATCTCATCAGTCTGCAGGCTTGGGACAAGTGTTCCATCTGGTGGCAGATCCTGCACTGATACAGTATTACTTGAACTGAAAATGTTGTTGTGGATATACATATCACATTGCACCTATAGCATGAAAATTGTGAGTGCTCTGGCTTTGTAGGCAATTATTGTTAATTATCACCCCCTGTTCCTTGCTCTCCTTTGAGTTTCAGTCAGTCAATCAATCTTTATTTAACCAGGAGAAGCACCATTGAGAATAACTCATTTACAAAGTGGTCCTGGATGGACGAGGCACAAAAAAGAGTACACACAAAATTATAAATAGTGCAAAAATAAAACATTGAGTAAATACATATTTAAAAGAAAACATAAAACAGTGAGACCATTAGATACATAGGTAAAAGAAAACGTAATATAAACCTTATGTACAAGATATACTGGTCCAAAGGGGAGGAAAACCATGTGAGTAAATAATGATAATAGAGGAGTATCCAGTTAAAGAGAGAGGATCAAATGGTGAGTATGCCATGTGTATAAGGGATGCAGGGGGTGGGGACAAGGAGGGGATGGGGTAAAAAGAGGTAAGCAAGGAAGGAATAAGGTGAGATAATACACACAAAGGTCAGAAATCATTGCAAGCATTGGTGGAAGGTGACTAAAACGTAACCTTTGAGATGAAGTAAGCAAGAAAGTGAGTGCGAGTGAACAAGCTGGAGTTCTAGTGTTTGAGGAAGTAGAGTGCTCACAATTTTCATGCCACCTTGATCCCATTTATTCAATATGCTTTCCATGGAGTTTTTGCCAGTGTGCACTGCTTTACATTTTTTGTCAACTAATTTCAATTTCCAAATTCCAGAACACTGCTACAGCCTCTCTATATTCCTTTTCACACTGTATATTGCCTCCTCGCTATTCATTACCAGCAGAGTTTTATGTTATCACTAAACAGGTTCACTTTTCTCTGAAACCCTATCCTACTGTTGCTGATATATATGTTTAAAATTATTGACCCACGGACAAACTCCTGTGGCACCCCACTAGTGACCTTCTTGACAAAGAAAACTTTCCATTTAGGAGTGCTCTCTAAGTCATACCTGTCAACCAGTTCCAAACCAATCTAGTTAGCCCAGCTCCAGTCCCAAGCCTTCTACATTTTAACTAGTCAACTATGTGGCACCAGGTCAAATGCCATGCCGAAATCCAGGTACAAAATGTTGACTGCTAATCAACTATCCATCATCTATGTCACCAAAGGACAAACAGTCTATCAGTTTTGTTTGTTTGACATGACCTGCCTCTCATGAACCCATGTTGATTCATTCTCATAAACCCATTATCCTCTAACATTTCAACCATTTGTTCATTTGTACTGTAATTGTCTATAGTAGCTTGTCCACTATTGATGTTAGGTTCACTAGCCTGTTATTACTTAGGTTCTCCCTATGCCTACCCTAGTTCCAGGGGGCCATGTTCACCACATTTCAGTCCAGTCACATTTGCTTTTTGCCAAAGACTCAATTAATTGGGTTACCATGGGCACTTTTACGGCCCTCCTTGTGTCCCTAAGCAATCCTGGGTGCAGCTATCTGTCCCAAGGGACTTACATATTATTAGGGACTGTAGCTCCTCAGCACCCTTTCCTTTTGTATATTTCTGTCTCTAAACTGGTGCTGAAGGCTTGCGTAGCTTTCCAGGATTGCTTCTGTAGCCTCCACTATGAACACAGAACTAAAGTACTCGTTCAGTAAAATTACCTTCCCTTTGTCTTATTCTACACCATTACCATTCTCCCAATTCATTTCTATCCTGTTCTTTGCCTCTCATGTTTTTCATTTTGTACTTCAATCCAACTTCCTGAAAACTTGCAATGTTTCATTCTGTTCTGCCTTGTCACCAAACACACTGTTGTATATGAAGACCTGCAGCCCATTCCCACAAAACACAATTATTTGTCTTATGTTCATAAGGCAAAAGAATTATGTATAGAGAACTACATCTGCATCTTTAATCATGGCTGCTTCTTTTAACACTAATAACAGAGGTGGCTATTTCTTGGTGCAAAACAAAATAAGCAAGTACAAGCAAAAGGACAGGATAGCAAATCTACTTAAGTTTCAAGGCCATGCTAAAGAGGATATTCTAATAAACAACTAAGTGAACTCTTTATAACCTCTAATATCTCTTGAAGACACAACGTTGTTGACTAGTTACTGATCAGGATTCAGGGTTTGCCATTCTAAGCAAACAGCAAATGCTTTTGATGTTTATAGCTTCATCTTTATTAAAAGATTTTAAGGCATAGTACTTCTCTGCTACCTTTCAAAACAACATTAACCACCCATTAAAGTTTTGGAAGATTATCCATGCCCTTTTCTCACCCCCAGCCCAGTCCACCTTCCTGATCCTCAAGGTGAAGGGCACCACCATGTCTGACTCTGCTTCTGTCACCTCTAAATTCAGTAACCTCTTCACTAATTGTGTCTTCTCGCTCCTTTCCACCCTTCCCCTTCCTACCCTTCCCCCCTCCTCCATACCTCCATCTGCCCCTCAAAAGCCCTCTACTACCCCTCCCTTCTCCTTTTTCCATATCTTCCCAACCATTGCCGTTAAGGACCTTCTGGCTCTTAACCCCATCAAGGACAAGAGCCCAGATGGGCTGGACCCCAAACTCCTGCACCTCTCTGCCCCTGCCATCAGTTCTCCCCTCCCTTCTCCTCACTTCTAAACTCCTCTTTCTCCCTTGCTTCAGTCCCTGATGACTGGAAACATGCTAAAGTAACATCCTTTTCTAAAGGCGGCAACCCCTTTGCCCCAGGCAACTATTGCTTTACTACCCACCCTTGCTAAACTGCAAGAACACCTAGTCCTGTCTCAACTTTCCCTCTTCCTAGACTCATCTTCTTTCTTCACACCATTCCAGTCTGGTTTTTGCAAATCCCATTCCATCTCCATTTCCTTCCTTGGGCTTACTGACTCTCTTTTCTTTCTGGGATGGATCAGGTCCAGATTACATCTATTATTTTTGTTGACCTGACCAAAGCCTTTGACATTATTGCCAAGCCCATCTTCCTTGTTAAGCTCACTGCTGCAGGACTCTCAAACCATGCCACAAACTGGTTCCAATCTTACATTCTGGGTAGAGCTCAATCAGTTAAAATAAGCTGCTCCATACCCCCCATCACCACTGGAGTCCCCCAAGGCTCTATGCTTGGCCCCATACTCTTCTCCATTTTTCTAAATGACCTCCCTACTTTCTGTACCTCAGCATCCATCCACATGTACGCTGACGCCACAGTACTTTTTGCCTCTGGCTCCTCCCCTACTGATCTGATGACCTGATTCCAGTGGGATTTTGATGATGTCCAGCACTGGTTCCACACAAATCACTTGGATCTTAATACAACGGAGATGATCTCCATGATCTTCAGAAACAGGCAAAAGATCTTCAGACTTGCAACCATCCTATCCTTTCGCACCCTTGATGAGTCTCCCCTTAAAGATGTCCCTTCCTTCAAGTACCTGGGGATATGGCTCGACTGGCACATGGACTTCTCTACTCACATTGAGGCAATCCACAAAACATGGCAACCAAAACTTGGTGCTTTGTATCATAACCATGGGTGCATCCCTTTGCCAGCTCACAGAACCATCTTACAGAGAATGATTCTCTTAATCTTTGACTACACAGCCTACAGTGCTGCTCTGAGTCTACACTGGCCAAACTGGAACCGCTCTTCCACTCATTCTGCTGTTTTGCTCTTGACTGTCCCCTCTGCACTCACCACTGCTCCCTATACTCTGCCCTCTCTCTCCCCCTCCCTTGAAGCCAGGTGACTTACTCATTGCTCCTCCTTCCTGGCTAAACACTGGCTTGACTCTCTTACCTTCTACCTCTCATCTCCTCCCCCTCCCCATACTCCCTATGCCCCAGTAACTTTCACTTTCTCACCCTCCCATCTAGGTCAATTGCTGCTGGCCATGTGGCATTCTCCTACCGTGTCCCTAAACTTTGGAACTCCCTTCCTCCCTCTACCCACCCACTCTGCCTCTTCTCTTCACTCCCTCTCCCATCCTTTTCATATGATTTACTTATCCACCTGCAACTGTTCCTGATTCTTTCCTTTCCCTTCTGCTCCTCCCCTCCCTGTTCCCTTCTTCTTTCCTCTCCCTCTGTCCTCTGTCTTCTACAACACTGCTACACCTATCTACCACTGCTCTTTCAAGTAGTTTTACCCCTCCTACGTGGCATCCCTGCATTGTTGTAATATGCCTAGCTGCTTGCCCTTGCTGGGCGACTGGTGCCAATTAAGTAGGCTCCACTATGAACTCCTATTCACCTACTTGTACATATTAATTTAAAAATATAAAATTGTAAATGCTACTTGTACATATTGTTATAACTGCATGTTTATTTTGCATTCCATTCTTCTTTATTCTGTATAGTTAACTGTTTGCCATGTAGGTCAATTACTGCTGCCCAGGTGACATTCTCCTACCGTCTCCCTAAACTTTGGAACTCCATCCATCTACCCACCTGCTCTGCCACTTCTCTTCACTCCCTCTCCCATCCTTTTCACATGATTTACTTACCCACCTGCAACTGTTCCTGATTCTTTCCTTTCCCTTCTTCTCCTCCCCTTCCCTCCCTGTTCCCCTCTTCCTTCCTCTCCCTCTGTCCTATATCTTCCACAACACTGCTACACCTATCTACCCCTGCTCTCTCCAGATGTTTTATCCCTCCTATGTGGCATTGTTGAACAGTAGTAGCCACAGACATTGCCAGCTATTTTCCAAAATGTCTGTGATATTTCTAGAGAAATCTCACGCCTTCTGCATTTACACAGTAGGGGCAACAGAGATAAACTCTTTAGAAATGTTGTGAAATATCTGGAAATAGCTGGCAATGTCCCTGGCTACTACTGTAATATGCCTAGCTGCTTGCCCTTGCTGGGTGACTGGCGCCAATTCAGTAGGCTCCACTATGAACTCCTATTCACCTACTTGTACATACTAATTTAAAAATGTAAAATTGTAAATGCTACTTGTACATATTGTTATAACTGCTTGTTTATTTTGCATTCTATTCTTCTTCTTTATTCGGTATAGTTAACTGTTTGCCATTTATTTTTGTGCATTTCTTTCTCTCATGTCCCCTACACCCCAGGATGCATCTGGAAAAGAACTGCTATTCAGCCTAGTATGTCTTTTCTGGTAAAACATTTTAAACAAGTAAATGGTAGAGTGAAATAACATTCCGCGATATGGCTATTCTTACATTCATACTGCATCTGAATAACAGACTGATTTAATATACCAAGTTGACCACGCTAAATACATGGATCCTGAGGCACAGTTGCTAGGTGCGGAGTCACAAATAAGGGTGTGAACAGATGCTACCCACCTTAAGTCACATCTAAGAGCTATATAGAAAGGGCTGAAAGTCAACAAATAAGAGCTCCACATGTGACTAAGTCATAAAGCAAATAGGAAAATCAGATGTTAGTGTGTGCAAATAGGGTTTTGGACATTATCACCTGAATAAGAACTCTCATGTCCTTCAATGGATGGTAGACCACCTGTTCCATGATGCTGTGCCATCCACAGATAACAGTGAGAAAAGCACTACCACCTAAATTCTCTCCATATACAGCCCTCTACCGTATGGCCTGTTTGTGGGTTGAACTGTGATAGATTCTCTTGATTGTACTCTTCAGGCCACCCCCTACTGGTCCAGTGGCCCATCTATTGATTCCAGTGCCAGTAGTAGTCCATTGTGTCCAGTGGAATATCCTTTTCTTCATGGCAGTGTCTGGTTCATTACAGATTTTTGTCACCCATTAGGTTATGTGCATAGTGGCACATCTTTAGTGACACCCTACAACAAGTCTATAAATATGCAACAGGAGGGGGTGTCACTAAAGTTGTGACTGAATGAACAAATTTAATTATGCTTTGAAAATGGCAGCATACGCCATTTGCATGGAGACCTCTACCCCCTTCCCTGCATTTTAACAGTCTAGGTAGTGACTGGACAGGGAAGGGTTGCAAAACTTTATGAGGATAACAGGGGCTTATAATAATTTTGCAAGAGTTCCCTGTTTGCTGCAGAAAGTCAAAGTCAGATGAGGTTAAGAATGTTGCTTTAAAAGGAGGTGGATGTGATCTCTGAAAGTAGATGCACAACTCAGCATCACTTCAAGATGAAGTGATCCAGTATCAGTAGCCAACCTGATCTCGGAGTCTGTGATACAGTTGTGTTTACCCACAAGCTTGCAAAACAGCAGCCAGAATAGCATGCTTGTTAGACCACACAGCTCTGAGTCAGCAGATGTGCATTTGAATCCTGACAATGTCATACACATTTGAAAAGTTGCCATTTCCTTCAACTTTCTGCAGGGTGTTGATACATGTTTGATACATGTTGATACATGTTTGTGTTAGAATAGTAAGTCTACACCTAAGTAAATAAAGTGATTACAGAGAATAACTCTTGAATTAGTGTAATAATCTTACAGTACATAAATTCTAAATTGATTCAGATGGTAAATGGATCCTGTAGCATCTTTTACAGCCACAGTCTATTTAGACCCAAGACTAGCCTTGTTTAACCACGATGTCGTGAGTCTATTATAGAACTCTGTAATCAGCTGCTGAGATCTATAACAAAAGATGCAGGTTGACTGCTCACTAGACTAGGCAACATTTAGCTCCTGGTAGCAGAATTCAGGTGAAAGTATGATATACCGTTGCTATACCAACACCGGTGCACTGAACCCCCTGCAGCAAACCCCCCAGTGCACCTATATCAGCAGCGATAGGGGTTCTGCATCTAGACACTGTAGGGTGATGGGAGGTAAATATCTAACTCCACTGTCTGTACGATATGGAGTTAGATATCATGCGGGTGCAGTCTCCCCACATTGTGCCTCAAGGTTGTGCCAGTCAGTCCGGGATCGCAGTTGGGTGTGTCGACGGGTTTCTGGTGCGGTTGAGGATGTCTTTGTTTTTGTTGTCATGCTGGTGTTGTAGATCCGTGAAAGCACAATTCTGTTTCTGTGAAATTTTGCAAAATGTTCATGAATCTTTAGCAAACTGTGCTAAAATTAAAATTGCTATTGTTTCTGTTTAATTTTTAAAGTACTTGTCCAATTACACAAAATTTGGTATGTTAGCAATCTTCAACCTCATGGGTATATTGATCTGTTTTCATATCTTCAGCATTAAAAGATACTGAATTGTATGCTGTGAAGCATTCATCCTTTATTCATTCAGTAAGAGAACTCAAGTTTATGCTGTTATAAGGTGTGTGCTGCTTCTTGGTAGCCCTTCTACCACCTGCCTTAAGTCCACCAGCCCACCTTTTCTATTGCTCACCCCCCCACCCAATGCATCAAAATTCCTCCACCAATGACTGAAGCATGTTTTTTGTGTGTCACTAACATGGGGTCCCCTAGCTAGTCACACTCACCTTTGTTCTCTCCCTTGCATTTTTCTCCTTCTTTAACACCCCTGCCCCCGTAACCTATGCCCTACTCACACAAATAAAAGATATACTCAGGGTACAGTAACCTCCAACATCACACAATGTAATACCCCTAGGCCCACCAACTTTGCAGCTTGTGCAACCAGCTATCTCCTTGCACTGTCTTGCCCTTTCCATCAACTTCATACCACCTTACTTTTTCACTCTACACAAGGAAAGCCCTCTGGATCTAGACCACGTATCTCATGAAGGCACCTCAAACTTTATCTGCACAGGATTGTCCTGCTTCTTCTTCTTCTCCTGTCAGGAAATATTCACCCCAACCCAGGCCCACCTCAGCCTGCTCATAGTAATAATAGGAGCAGCAGCTCCATAAAACTTACCTCTATGAATATCAGAAGCTTCTTACCCAAACTTCACGATCTGCGAGTTTGGGTCACACATCATAAACCAGATGTTCTCGCTATTAATGAAACTTGGCTACCCCCTAAGGTCCCCTGACACATCCATTTCACTAGCTGGATATACCTTATTTAGACAGAATAGGATAGGTAAAAGAGGAGAGGGTTGTGCACTATACATAAAAGACATGGGAGACAGAATAGCACAGTGGTTTAAGGCTCTGAGCTGCAAATCTAGTGGCATCCAGCAGACCAGACCTGGATTTGAATCCCACAGCTTCCACTTACATACTGTGTGACCCTGAGCAAGTCATTTAACTTCCCTGTGCTCCCAGGTTGCACCTGTAAAAAAGCTTTCAGCTTAGTGTGCTACTCCTGGTTAAACAACTAAAAAAAAAAAAAAAAGACATGCTCAACAGGCAAGCACTACTGCAGGTAGCACCTTTGAACAACTCTGAAGTACCAGCCATCAAGATAATTCTCAGCCAGCATGACAAATTAATCACCATACTGTCCTTGTACATCCCACCCCATATGTAAACTACAGGCTGTAATATGGTCCTTGACTACCTAGCTGACCTGCCTCCTAGTGTTGAAGTGGTAGTGTTAGGGGATTTCAACATTAATTAACTGGCCCCTGAAGCTCACCCATTTAAAGATGCCATTGCAGCTGCCAAGATTACCCAACTTGTTACTTCCCCCACTGGAATCAACCACAGAACTGATAATAGCTCGCTTCTAGACCTTATCCTCACCACCCAATCAGAGATAATAACCCACACAGAGGTTTTACCTGACTCACTCAGTGATCACTCCCCAGTTACCTGCAACTGGTCAAACAAGGTCCCAAAGGTGCAAGGAAAAAGTCACATCTCAACATGTACTAAAAAAAGGGCAACTCGAGCACCTCCAGTACTATCTCGTGCAATGCAACTGGTCTCCAATGGACACAGCCGACAGTGTTGACATTGCCCTCAATTATTTCATTGATCAGTTTAACATGGCATGTGATATATTTGCCCCTTTTCATAAATATAAGACTAAGAGTGTTATGAATTCCTGGATCACCCCCGGCCTATTAAAAATGATGCATGACAAGGACAATCTCTGGCAATGGGTGTTAGCTTCTGGGAGACAATTAGACATTCAGTGCTACAAGTATGCAAGAAACTCCTGTACCCAGGAAATTCATCATGCCAAAGTGGAACATTTCAAGAGTGAACTCTCAAACTCCTGGGGCAACGGGAGGTGCCTCTGGGACAACATGAAGGATCTTACCAGAAAGCCCTCTGAAACACCCCAATCTGATTTTTGCAAATGGTGTTGAGGTACAGGACCCTTCACAAATAGCAGATACCCTCAATAATATTTTACAGATCATAGTGGCATACTCTCCCCCTCCAACTTTAAGTTGCCTGACAATCCACTCAGTACCAATGACCCTGCCCTCCCATACACCACCCCTTCTATTTCAAGAGAGTCACTATGAAGAATGCCAAGAAATACCTTCTAATGTTTCTTGGCAAATCCAGATACAGCAGTGATACCTGAGATCTTAAGCTCTTTAGCCTCACCCTTGACTCTGTCCTCAAGCCCCTTACCACACTCCTCAATCTCTCTCTCTCTCTCTCTCTCTCTCTCAGAAGCAGTTCCCACAACGTTGGAAAGCCACTATTGTCATGCCAGTCCATAAGAGCGGTGATAGATCATTGCCTCAAACTACTGCCATATTTGTATCCTCCCCCAAAGCTTTAGAGCATATAGTAGTCAATCAGCTGACCGAATACCTGGCAAAATACAATATTCAATGTCCAGAACAACGTGGCTTCAGAAAAGCACACAGTATGACTACTGTCATACTGGAATACATGGACTTCTTACACAGTGTGATAGACCGCAGTCAACTGGTGGGGTCAATTTACATTGTCCTCACCAAGGTCTTCAACACTGAACCATTCACTCCTACTTCACTCCCTCAGTTCCATCGGTGTCTCTCCAACAAAGTCACCGGTTGGTTCAAGAGCTACCTTGAGGGTAGGACTCAAGTCAAAATCAATGATACCCTTTCCAGCTGCCATCTAGTAAGATCCGGAGTCCCCTGGGGCTCCATCCCAGACCCCTACTGTTCAGCCTTTTTATCAATACTCTCCCAAAAGCCTTCCCCAATAAACTAGTACTGTACGCAGATGACGCTGTCCTTTTCTCTGCCCTGTCTGACCCCATCTTGCTTACTAGAGAACTTCAGACTGGTTTTGTGATGGTAAAGCATTGGTTCGAAAAATCACAATTTACTTATGAACTAAAAAAAAAACAAAGGTTGTGCTTTTTGCCAATCTGCATAATAAAAACAAGTCAGCCTGCCTCACCATTCTGAACAACCAAAACCTAACCCTCTAACAAGTCCAGGACTTCAAGGATCTAGGTGTAACCCTTGATAGTGCTCTGTCCTACTCCACACACATTAACCAAATATCCAGGGTTACACTCATGAATTGGCATTCTATATCAGCACTGGCAATGTCTTACCCCCCAGGCGCTCAATCTAGCTATCACCAGCTCAGTTATATCCATCACCAACTATGGCTTGATTGTCTATGGAGCAGCCTCCAATACTGCACTGAACAGAATCTCGGTGGCTCTCTGAACAAAGCATGCTGACTTGTATCTGGTGCCCACAGGCACACCCACACTTGTGACCGTTTCACCCATACTAACTAGTTGAACCTTAATTGCAAGGTCACCTACCAAACAAGCCTTTTCATGAAAAAAATGACTCTTGGCCAACCCCCCCCCCCCAGCCACTAGGCCTTTTCTCCTGCAATCCCTAAACACTCGCAATACTTGTAGCACATCCGCAATGAACAACCTTGTCCCTTTCTGCCGGATGGTCCAGGGGCAGCGATCTTTTTGGTTCAGAGCCCCCTCTTAGCTCAACTGCCTCCCTCCTGAGATTCATGCGGCTACTATCCTTGGCACTTTTAAACTCAAATTATGCCAACACCTCACTGCAGTCAGCTGTTGCAATTGCCCACCCTAAAGCTTGCCCCTGATCTTTACTTTCTTTTCCCTCTTAATGAAAGTCTAACCTTGCATGGTACTGCTCATCCCTATCCCTCTCCCCTTTCCTCACCCCCTGTCTATTCTCTCTTCTTTCCTTGTCGTCCTCTCATGGCTCCTCTTCTCCCCTAAGTCTACATATCCTGAACACTGGCTGACAGTGTTGCCTTACTGACCGCTTGGCCCACCACCTAATTAGGTTAATGTAGGGTCTGGGTCTCTTGTTATATATTAGTTGCTGCATTCTTTAAGTTTTATGTATCCACTTTATTATAGTCTGTAACCTATTTGTACATGTTTTACTTCCTTTAATGTTTGGCCTCATGTTGTTGTTTTTATATTATCCATATTTCTACCTTTAACTATTTTACCACTGTATTACTATGTCGACACGGAACCCTTCTAAAAGAACCCCTGGTTCAAAGGTATTATAATCCTTGTAATAAACAAGCATTTGTCAATGCCAAATGTTGTCTTGCTGGCATTGGCATTGGTAGTGTAGGAGTTAGAGAGATGCATAATAGGCATGGCAGTGAAGTATTGAACTGAGGCCAATGCGCCCCCACCCTGCAGAGACTTACAGGCATTGGGGTGTCCCTTTGGGTGTTTGGTAGTGCAGTGCGGGAAAACATTTTGGGCAAGATGTGAAAAATGACAACAGGGACAATGCTCTTTTGCTTATCGAGCACCACTCTGGTTCAATGGCCTCAGCCCCACCATCTCCTCTGCCCCAGCAATTGGTATGTTTAAAACTAGGCTCTGGGACTATCTCACTACCAACAGCTCCTGTGACTGCCCGACTTAACCTTGTTTCTCCACTTTCCTTCCTGCTCTAGTGGTCCCCCTTTCCCTCCTCACTGGATTCTACCCTCACATCTTGGTATACTGCACTTTTCACCCTCTCCCCACCCTTCCTACATTCCTTCCCCCCCATGACTCTGGCACTTCTTATCTGTTGTCTATTTTCTCTGACAAATGCCGCTGGCTGCCTTGTTACAATGCTACCCTTGAATTGTATTAATCTGTACTCCGTTTGCAATGTCCACATTGTTGTAATGTCTGTCTTGATGTTCCCCATAATTTGTATTTCTCTGACATGGAACCTTTGTAAAAGAGCCAAGGCTCAAAGGTATTTGTAATCCTAGACTTAATAAATAAATAAATAAATAAAATGACAGCTGTACACTTCATAAGGAGGCATACAAAAATGCGAGTGTTGAAAATGTGACATGGAAATATAGCAAATTTGTGAAGTTACAAGGGTGCATGTGAAATATGCAATGCACGCTTGCAGCATTGCCATTTTATGGGCGTTCGGCACCAAATTTTCAACATAGGCATTTTAGCACCTCTGCTCATGTACAGTGGCACTGTTATTTCCTCAAAGTGTCCCAAGAAGTGATTTCGCACAGCGACCATGCTATTCTGCGCCAGAAGTGTGAAAATACATTTTGGGCAGGATATGTGAAATGACAGCTGTACTGTTCATCAAGAGGTGTGGTAAAATGGCAATGGTGAAAATCCAGAGTGAAAATATCACAAATGCACGACAGTACTAGCGTGCGTTCAATCTGCCAACGCACGCTCATAACACAGTCATTTTATGAAGTATCATCACCAAATTTTCAATATAGGCATTTTAGGACCTCTGCTCATGAACTATGTCACTGTCATTTTCATAATCTGGCCCAAACACTGATTTCCCACAGCAACTGTGCTATTGTGGCAGGAAGTGTGGAAACACATTTTGGGCAGGATGTGGAAAATGGCAGCTGTACTGTTCACAAGGAGGTGTACAAAAATAACAATGCTGAAAATCTGGCATTAAAATATTGCAAATTCATGAAGTTATAAGCCTGCGTAGCAACTGCGCAATGCACGCTCGTAAAACAGGCATTTGTTGGAATTTTTCCACCAAATTTGGAACATAGGGTTTTTGAGAGGCCATCTCATGAACACTGGCACTGTCATTTCATTAATGGGTCCCAAAAGGTGATTTCATGCAGTGACTGTGAAATCACCTTTCAAGGCTGATTAACACCATGACAGTGATAGAACTCATGAGGAGGGCCAAAAAACCCCATGTTGAAAATTTGGTGCCAAAATTCAAACAAATGCCCAAGATATGCTGCAAAGTTGAAAAACCCTATTCATTCCATTATACAACTTACCAGCATTTCCTCAGTTCGCGGTCGGCTTTGAAGAGTGCAGACGTGTTCCCGGTCCACCAAAGATCATCACCCTGGACTCCAGAGGTAAGTATGGGGTGGGGGGGTGGGAGGCAGGGTGCACAATGAGTGGGTGTGGGTGGGGGCAGGAGACTACGAGGGACCATTTTTATGTTACAGGAAGAAAAAAACAAAAAACCTAACATCATGGGCAGTTTTTTTCAGGGACTTGGCACACTGGGATGGGCTCCCAGTGTGCCACCTAACTGTTTTGGGGGTTGCTGCAGCCAACGGGGATTGGGCACCCCCATCGGCAGACAATGGGGCTTGGGGTGAATTTATGCCAACGGGATTGGGCACCCACGTGACACAATGACAGCTGGAGGGAGGCAAAAGCTGAGGGGGATTGGACACCCCCTTAGCATATAAGAAATGTGGGGGGGCTGATTTATGCCGACAGGGAGTGGGCTCCCCCATCGGCATACAATGAAAGTGAGGGGAGGCAAGAACCGAGGGGGATTGGGCACCCCCTCAGCATATATGAAATGTGGGGGGCTGCTGTATGCTGACAGGGAGTGGGCTACCCCATCTGCAAATTTGTGTGGTCACAGTAAGCTGGCTGGGGGATTGGGCACCCCTGAGGTCAGCCGTTGGCTGGCAGCCCATCATGCTGCTAATGTGGTGAGCATGCAGAAAGGGTCTGCTGCATCTGATGAGCTTTGCTCAGATTGCAGTGGACCTTTCCTTATATGTGCTTGCCACATTAGCATGCATGGTGTGGTTCTGCTGATTGGGGAATGAGGGACGCACCTACTGATGTGTGCCCTGCATTCGCCCAAAAGCAGCCATGCCTCCAAAGCTGTACTACCACAAGATGTTGACTTGCGTGCAAGCATGGCAAGCCAACATAATAAATAAATAAAATCGATACATAAATATTGTTAAAAGAAATTTTGTGAAGTATATAAACTGCACACATTTGAGCCCTCTGTCACAGTGTGTGGGAATAAACTTCAGACAATGCAAATGTATAGGTTTAAAACACACTGTGCGGGTCTAATGAATAATAATAATTGCTGGCACTGTAACTCTGCAATGGGGACTTATTTCACATTCTATGGCTGTGTCCTCTTATAAAGAATCTATGGTGCACTACTCACAACTTTGGAGTCAAAGTAATAGGACAGTCATTTTCATTAGATCCCAAGCATATTATACTGGGCATTTTCAGCTCTTATAATAATTCAGCCTCCCAAACTCAAAATAGATGACTGACCATACTATTTCTCCATGTTAAGTGCCATTGGAAGTCTATTGTAATCCCCAATTTCTCTGATATTCTTAAGAATTTATCTCAGCATGCCTCCCTGGACCGTATATGTCATAATTCTTCTGGCCGACTTAAGGCATAAAATAGATGTTGGCAGGACTATTTTAATTATTTAAGATAATCACATACTTCTAATATTTAATGTATGGACTGTTATAAAGGTTATCCCTATTTAAAACCATCTAATAACCCTTACTGCTATTGTCTCCTTTATTAGCTGTTTTCTCTTTTTCTCTTTATTTTATGTTTTTTTGTGAGTTCTTTTTCTATTGACATTATGCATAAGTCTTGTTTCTCGCACAGCTCTTCCACATTTCTATGATATATAATTATGTAAGATAAGATTCAATAACAACAGTGTTGTACAAACTTTCAATATTAATCCGAAAGAACTGGAAGGGGGCAGGATCAGTTGTGTTCCAGGACAGTAGCTGCTGCTGTTTTCACAGGGTTCTTGTGGATATTACTTGGTAGGTTAGTTCTTTTCTTTCTTGCTGCTAAGGGGCTAGCAGGGTATTGTTCTGGGGGATCCTGGATGTTTGTAAACTGATTTAGTGGCTGTAAGTGGGGCTCTTTTGTGGATGTTTCACTTTGTAACAGGCTGCGCTGGTAGAGGCCTATTTCTTCTGATTTAAAACCTGTTTGGTGGGATTTGCTTGGAGATGGTTATTTGAATTGGAGACCTATATCTGTTAAGTTCAAGCCTAGTTTGATTTGGTGTTAGTGAAGCTGATTAAATTGGAGACCTGTTTCCTTTGGCAGCAAACATAGTTTGGGGGCTTTGACTTGAATTTTGATTCCTTGTGCTGACTCCATTAGCTGTAAAGGTTAGTTCATAGTGGGGAGGAGTGTTAATGGTCTGCCAGGTCTCACTCAGCCAATTGAGTGGAGGCAGGGCTGAATCAGGTTGAGGTGCTAGCTGCTTTGTCTTCTCAGAAAGAACTGGAAGGGGCAGGATCAGTTGTGTTCCAGGACAGTAGCTGCTGCTGTTTTCACAGGGTTCTTGTGGATATTACTTGGTAGGTTAGTTCTTTCTTTCTTGCTTCTAAGGGCTAGCAGTGTATTGTTCTGGGGATCCTGGATGTTTGTAAACTGATTTAGTGGCTGTAAGTGGGGCTCTTTTTGTGGATGTTTCACTTTGTAACAGGCTGCGCTGGTAGAGGCCTATTTCTTCTGATTTAAAACCTGTTTGGTGGGATTTGCTTGGAGATGGTTATTTGAATTGGAGACCTATATCTGTTAATTTCAAGCCTAGTTTGATTTGGTGTTAGTGAAGCTGATTAAATTGGAGACCTGTTTCCTTTGGCAGCAAACATAGTTTGGGGGCTTTGACTTGAATTTTGATTCCTTGTGCTGACTCCATTAGCTGTAAAAGGTTAGTTCATAGTGGGGGAGGGGTGTTAATGGTCTGGCCAGGTCTCACTCAGCCAATTGAGTGGAGGCAGGGCTGAATCAGGTTGAGGTGCTAGCTGCTTTGTCTTCTCAGAAAGAACTGGAAGGGGGCAGGATCAGTTGTGTTCCAGGACAGTAGCTGCTGCTGTTTTCACAGGGTTCTTGTGGATATTACTTGGTAGGTTAGTTATTTTCTTTCTTGCTTCTAAGGGGCTAGCATGGTATTGTTCTGGGGGATCCTGGATGTTTGTAAACTGATTTAGTGGCTGTAAGTGGGGCTCTTTTTGTGGATGTTTCACTTTGTAACAGGCTGCGCTGGTAGAGGCCTTTTTCTTCTGATTTAAAACCTGTGTGGTGGGATTTGCTTGGAGATGGTTCTTTAGCTGCAGGGCTTGGAGGGGAGACACAGGCTGATACACTCTCTCTTGTCAGGTGTCTGCCCAAGACCCCCTCCCCACCCTCCTCCCCAGAAGTCTGCAAATTTATGGGGAAGAACTACCCCTGCAATTGGAGGAAAAGGCTGCTGGTGCAGCTCATGTAGTTCTAGCCACTGGGGTTGGATTAAAGGCCGGAGAGAGGAGCTTAGGGAGTTGTTCATTTTCCTTACATGTTTAATGTGTTGTACTGCACCTAGTAACAGAGTTACTGGTGTATGAGTGGGACTGTCTCTAGGATTAGTGGGTGACCTGATTAGGCAGTAGGGGTATCTTGGAATAGGGGAACCTGGTGGCTCACCAAGGAAAACTATTTGAAAGGGGATGGAACCACACATCATTAGGGCCAGCATCTTTGGGAGGGTGGTGGGTGCACAGGGTGTGGAGCAGCCATGATACTGGACTGGGCTTGAAGTTTGGTGGTTGCCCAGTGTGCTACCAGCTGGCACAGCTTAGGGAGGAGTTCTTGAGATGAGGAGAAAGCTGGGGAAGGGGGTGGTATGGTTGGGGAAGGGGCTGAAATCTCCACAGGGTTGCACCAAGCACTGGGGCGGGGGTATAGGGAAAGGAGTGTGGAGAATACTCAGGGTCACATAGGGATCCTGGCAGAGGCGCAAAGGACACTACCAAAGGAAGCAGGCAGGCAACTGGGGACCCTCACAAAGGGATGGAGGGACAACATTCTCTCGGAAGTAGGCGGATAGCCAGTGCTGGACAGAAGGAAGCAAGGCAGGGAGGTGGATCAGACCTTATACTTAGTAACCGCTCAATTCTCTTCTTCTGCTCAAGGATGGGGGGATGTAGCCACGACAAAGGTGGTTAGAGATGGAAAGGGTGTGGGAGTGGGGGTAGGAGGCAGGGGCCAGATAGCAGGAAGAACAGGGGACCTGGAATGCAGGAGAATGGGGGAGTAGTAGATCGGCAGGGGAAGAGAGAGGAAAGTGCAAGGAGAAGGACCAGTTGGGAGGAAAGGTAAAGAAGGACCAGAAGTACAAGGATGATTCAGTAAAGAGAGCTGAGGGGTTAGGCCAGGGGAGCCACGATGAGCAAGGAGGAACTAAATGGAGACAGGAAGGAAGGGAGGATGAGGCCAGGCTAGTTTAGCAGATGGGGAGAAGGACCAGTTGCGAGACAGTGAGGGGGAATTAACAAGGTGCAGAAGGATACTCAGGAGGAGGAGGCATAGGATTGGAGGGAGGAGTGGCCATGGTAAATAAGGAACGGGTGGCATGTGGCACCCAGATAGAGGGAGGAACAAGGAGCCAGCTGGGTGGGGGCCGGTAGAAAGGATGAGGGACATGGAAGGGGAAATGGAGGAAAAGAGTGGTCAGAGTACTCCTGCTGGGAGTTCTATGATCAGGGGTATCAAATGGGATAGGAGAAGCCTGGCCAGTTAGAACAAGATGCTTCCCTGGACTAATGGTGCACAGGCTAAGCACGAGGTATATCAGCTGGCAAAGGACTGTGGGGTTCCCCAGACATACTGGTCCACCTGGGCACAAATGACATTGAGGAAATAGCGAGCTAGAGATACAGGCAAGATTCAGGAGCTCGCCAGGGTCTGTCATGACATAGGATGCACAGTTTCCTTCTCAAAATCCTGCCAGTGCCAAGGGCTAGTGGGCAACACAAAAGAAAAATTAGGGAGATAAACCAGTGGCTCAGGGAGTGGTGTGAGGCCAGAGGGTATGGGTTGATGGGGGATTGGGGGGAGACCTGGGAGGATAAGGAGCTGTATGCTAGAGATAGACTACATCTCAATTTGTAGGGGGGGAATCCTTAAGTTGAAAATGGAGGAGTTCATTGGTGAAAAGTGGGGTTTAAACTTGTGAAGGGGGGTGGGATGGGAGAAAAGGCAGTCAAGGGGATGCCGATAAAGAAGGGACTCTGTCTCCACCCTAGGGACCAGGAGGATTGCAGGAAAGACCAACTGGCAAAGTGCAGACCAGGAGAAAACAGAATCCCAAGGAACACGAGCAGGGAAATGAAACTATAGAAAGGGTGGAAGGTAGTCCCTGCTAAATGCCAGGAGCTTGGGCAATAAAATGCCTGAGCTCCAGGCGATGTTAACTGAGGGAGCAGTGGATGTGGCAGCGGTCACTGAGACTTGGGCCACTGCAAGACATGACTGGGACCTGAACCTGGAGGGTTACACTATGTTCAGGAAGGACAGGGGGGAGGGAAGGGGAGGGAGGAGGGTAGCAATGATAGTAAAAAACTGCATTGGCATAGGGGGAGTTGAGGAGGCGGAGGGAACCTTGGAGGTGATTTGGGTCACCTTGATAACAAGGGGGGGCAAGAGAGTAAAAATAGGAGTGGTGTATAGACCCCCTGCCCTGGCGGAGGAGCTGGAGGACAGTCTGGTGGCAGATGTTATGAGACACTGCAGACTGGGCAGAGGAAAGGTGGTGGTGTTAGGGGACTTAAACATGCCAGGAACAAACTGGGAGACTATGACATCCTCTGTGACCAGGGAACAGAGGTTGTTGGATGTCTTTCAAGACGCGTTCCTAACTCAGCAGGTGAGGGAACCGACCAAGGAGGCATGGGTACTGGATGTGGTCCTGGCAGACAGTGACCAGATTGGGGGCCTGGAGGTAAGGGACCCCTTGGCGGGGAGTGACCATGCCACGGTCTGGTTCTGCCTGGACCTAGGAGGGGTAGAAGGCTGCACAAAGATGGAAGTAACCAACTTCAGGGGGGTGGATTTTAAGGAAATGGGAAGGATCCTTAAGGAGCATTTGGATGGGATTGGGTCAGACATGGACACTGATAGTAGGTGGGAAATCATCAGGAGAGGGGTGCAGGATGCTACCAGCACCTGTGCAAGAGTAAGACGAAAATGTGGTAGGGCCCAAAAACCCTGTCGGTGGACCAGGGAGGTCCAGGAGGTGGTGCGGGGAAAGAAAGCAGCCTATAAGAAATTCAAGTGCTCAAGGAGTGAAAGGGATCGAGGGGAGTATGAGCTGTTGGCTAGAAGGGCCACTAGAGTGGTGAGGGCGGCTAAGGCAAGGAAGGAGCAGAACCTGGCCAGGGAAATTAGGAGAGGGAAAAAGGGGTTCTTTAGATACATTGGGGAAAGACGAAGGGTGAAGGGGCAGATTAGCAGGATTAAATCAGGGGAGAGATGGGCACAAGACCCAGAGGAGCAGGCTGAGGTACTAAATGAGTACTTCACCTCAGTTTTCACCAGGGAAAATGGGGATGCTGCATCATACATGGGAGGAGACAGAGATAATGAGGAGGGGGGGACCCTTACCAATCGGCAGGTCTGGGAGAGGGGGCATCACTGGCAGGTGGGGGGAGGGCTAAGCAGGGAGAAGAGGTACTGGAAGTGGAAATCACAGCAGAGAGAGTGAGGGAAGCCCTCAGCTCCCTTAAGATGGAGAAAGCACCGGGGCCGGATAAATTACATCCTAGAGTGCTGAGGGAACTTTGCAGATGTCTGGCGAAACCCCTGGCAGAGCTTTTCACCATCTCTAAGGACAGGTGGGTGCCCCAAGACTGGAAGATGGCGCATGTAGTGCCTATCCACAAGGGGGATCAAGGGAGGTGGCAGGGAACTACAGGCCTCAGCCTGACATCAGTGGTGGGCAAGGTGATGGAGGGCATTGTCAAGGAGTGGCTGGGGGGTCCTGGATAAGTCAGGGTGCCTGGACGATAGACAGCATGGATTCATCCCGGGGAAATCATGTCAGACAAACCTGGTGGAGTTCTATGACTGGGTGACAAGTGCCTTGGACCTGGGTAGACCAGTGGATGTCCTCTTTCTGGACTTCAGCAAGGCATTTGACTCTGTTCCTCACGGAGGCCTGTTGGATAAACTAGGAGAAATGGGGATGGGAAACCAGATGATCCGATGGATAGGCAATTGGCTCCAGGACCGGACCCAGAGGGTCGTAGTTGGTGGGATAATCTCTTCCCCAAGGAGGGTCATTAGTGGGGTCCCACAGGGATCAGTCCTTGGGCCCCTTCTGTTCAACGCCTACGTATCTGACATAAGGACAGGAATCAGGAGTGAGATGAGTCTCTTTGCAGATGACTGAAACTAGGGGCAGTGGTGGATGGGGAGGAGGAGGTGGCCCTGCAGGGGACCTGAGGCTCTGGAAAGATGGTCTAGAAAGTGGAAGCTGAGGTTTAATGCAGGGAAATGCAAGGTACTCCATCTGGGGCCAGAAACCCAGGCCAAGTGTACACCCTGGAAATACTACAAGTCTCAATGGCTGAGAGGGACCTGGGGTGGTGGTGGATGTCAAGATGAACAACTCTGAGACTTGTAGAAGGGCAGCCAAGGCCAACAGGATGCTGGGATGCATCGCTAGGGGATCACCTCCAGAAGGAGGGAAGTGATACTCCCCCTGTATAACTGCTTGGTGAGGCCGCACCTGGAGTACTGCGTGCAGTTTTGGAGGCCACACTTAAAGAGGGACACTAACCTCCTGGAGAGGGTCCAGAGGAGGGCAACCAAAATGATTTGGGGCTTGGGGGACAGGACCTATGAGGAGAGGCTCGAAGAGCTAAATATGTACACTTTGGAAGAGAGAAGGGACCGGGGGGACATGATAGAGGTCTTCAGGTACATGAAGAGGGTAAATAGGGGAGGAACAGTGAGGGTGCTTCGAAGGAAGGAGGAAGGGGCCACTAGAGGGCATGGGTGGAAGCTGGAGGGGAGAAGATTCAGGGGAGAAAGGAGGAGGTGCTACTTCACTGAGAGAGTGGTAGAGCCATGGAATGCACTACCTAGGGGGCTGGTGGAGGCAGAGACAGTGGAGGAGTTCAAGAGGGGGTGGGACAGGTACAGGGGAAGGGTTCAGGAAGCAAAATCCAATGCAGCAAGAATATCCGGAACTGGGAAGGGAGAAGCCAGAGAAGGCGAGGGGGACAGCAAGGTCAGCACCCAGGGTGGGGGCTGACCAAACGAGCAGACACGAAAGACCATAGGCCTATTCTGCTGGCATTTTAGTATGTTAGTATGTAATCCTTTCCCTTATCTTTGGCCTTACTTTCTTTGTTAATCTTAGACAATCTAGCCTAGATATATTCATTCACAATGCTGTAATGTTTGACTGATTATAGATTATATGGCTGTCAATCCTTTTTAATGTTATTTAATTGCCGATACATTGTCATATCCTGTGAATTTGTCCATTCACATTGTCTTGCATATGTGGAAATTGCTGTTTTATAATATTTTAATAATAATACAAAGACTGACTGCAAAAAAACAAAACAAAACACTGTGATGTGATAATTACTTTTCAAATAATTGAAAAATAATAAAGAAAACATAAAAACTGCAAAGAAAATCACTACTTAACATCAGTAATTTCACACATAATAAAGTCCTGGATGTTATAGCTCCTAAGACCATTCTCATCTGTATTCAACAGCTTGGCTACAGTAGCAGTAGAACCTATCTCCTCTCTCTTGGGGATGAGCCCCACTGGACTGGACTGAAGTGAACTCAGAGAAGATGTTTTATATCTTTTGGTGGGGTCACCTGACTAAGCCCTTTCTATTTTCATATCTGAACATGACGTTACATGTCTGACATGCTTTAAAACCAAGGAAGTTTGTTTGTTCTAGGGGACTTCCTGGTTCAATTAAAGGTACAGTGTATATCTCCACAGATATTGACTCTCTATATTTCTGATTCATAATGACTAAGCATTTTTATAGAGCATGCCACAGTTATTTTGTTTAGCTTCATACAGTAACAGGTTTATAATGTGAATTTATGAAAATACCTTAAGGATTTTGTATAACTGTACTAATCATAGAATGATTAGTTTGATATGGCTTCTGAATCATTTTTCTTTAAAAAGGCTTTATTAACTGTATTCATTCCTGCTATCTAAATAACTTTCATGTTTATTTTACACAAAATGCACCTATACACTCTACACAACACCTCTCCGGGTGTTTGACACCATTCCAGGGACTGGATGGATAGAAATGGAAAAAGAATGAAAAGAAAGAACTAGTAAGAAGTTTAGTAGGGATAGTATAGAGCTATGCTAGGCGGCCAACCTATGGTGGAGGGGGAAGAAGAAAAGCAAAGAGAAAAGCGTTGACTGTTGCGCAACAGAAATTTTGGTAACTAGGAAATAAGAAGATAGAAAAGTGGTCCATTAGTTACAGCTGAGGGTGTAACTTAACTCCACCACACCCTCTATAACTTTAAAATCAAAGAATGGAATGTCACCAATTTTGGTAGGTCCATAGACCATACAAAGGAAGTTGTGTTTGTAAACATTCTGATCTCTTACTTTAAGGATGGAAAAATAAGTAGCCAAAAGCTGCAACATAATGTGTATATATTGAATTTCATGAGCTTTTGTGAAAATTGTAGAATTTTGTAATCATTTTAAGGAGACTATATCCATAAATTTGGTCTGACCATATAGTTCTCCAATCACAGACTGAAGGAGAGAAAGACTGGATAGAGGATAATCAATGTAGCTCCAATAGAAAGCTCCAAAGTAAATGTACAGTGGTTCCCAATGTCAGATACCCTTGTGTCAATCAGTATCATGAGTGAAGAACCATCAAGAACAGTCAATGCCATCACTTTGCACATGATGCCTTCTTGAAATTTGGCAAGAAACCATTAGAGTTTACAAACTCAATGGCTATTTGCCTGCAGTACATGTCAAATGAATAAGATCCACAGCAAATCCAAAATGGACTGCAGTTCTACCAAGAGGGAGGAGTTATGGTCATGTAAACAGAAAGGTTAGTATGGATGATTTAGAGTAACTATAGGGTAGGCAGCAAGTGTGGTGTCTCTAGTGGCAGAAGTTAGAAGCATGAGTTCACCAAGAAAAGGAAAACAGAGATGGGCAGCAAAAGAATAATAGAGCCCCAGTTGGAGCAAAGAAGCATAGAGGGACACTTCCCCCTTGTAAGCAGGTCATAGAAACATAGAAACATAGAAACATAGAATTTGACAGCAGATAAGGACTGCTTGGCCCACCTAGTCTGCCCATTTCCCTACCTAATGGATAAGCTGCAGATCCTAGTTAACCAACAGCCTAATTCTTCCTACCCCCACCCCCTAGAATTGCCTTATGACTGTCCCATGCATGCTTGAATTCCACCATTGTTTTTGACTCCACAACCTCCTCCAGAAGGCCGTTCCATGCATCCACAACCCTCTCTGTGAAAAAATACTTCCTTGCATTACCTCTGAGCCACCCCCCCCATCTTCAAATTGGTCATATGAGAATCCCACCCAGAATAAAATGGAATGCTATGAGAGACCAGTGCACTTGGAAGTCCAGAAATTTGAGGCACTCACAGAGACCTGGTGAAGAGAAGAGAGAAAATAACTGGAGCGCGAAGAAGAAGGAGAAGAAGGAGAAGAAATTTCCAAAACAATAGACCTGACAGGTAAATGAATAACTGACTCTCTTTTTTAAAGGGAGGGTGTATATGAAAAACAAGAAGCAATTTAATGTGACAAGCAGGTCCACTGAGTCTATCTGGTCAAGCTCAGAGTTAAAAGCTGTTTAGGGTCCAAATAGTCACATTAAAAGGAAAGCAGCTCAGCCTATCTAAATGGAATCAGTGGAATTCTAGTAGTAGTATCCATTATCTCTTACAGAAATAATTATATGAAATATTTTCATGCTGCACACATAAAACTACTCAAGTGACATGCATGCTGCAAGCATGATTTAGACGTTAAACTGGAACCAATTGCATGCATGTGGCATGCATGCAGCAAGCAAGTGTGGAAAGCATGCTTTTTATGTTAAATTGGAAAAGACTGCATGCATGTGACATGCATGCAAAAAAGCAAGTGGTCACTGATAAGTGCACACATAAAAGTTAAGTGACTTGCTCAGGATCACACCATATACTGTATAAGTGGAGGTTGATGAGATTCAAACCCAGGTCTTAAGGTCTCCAAGTCTCCTGGTTTGCAGTTCAGTGCCTTAAGCTATACTGCCTGAACGCATATGGCTCACTTGTACTTCAATATAAATCTGCATACTGAACATCTGCACACATGCAGCATGCTTGTAGCCAGTGTTATACCTTTCAGTTTTCTTGTCCTCCCTCAGCTGCACAACTAAACTGTAGCATACATACCAATGGAAACACATGTGGTTCTTCTCACCTCCAGTACAAACACATATCCACAAAACTACTTAATTACTTCTTTCTCTCCTGTACTCCTACTATAATTTCTCAATTGTTTTGAATGCTTCCACACAAAAAGACTTTGTTGCAAACACAAAAGTAGCAATAACTTGAGACCCCGCTCACATTGCCAGTTCCCCCATGCACACACATTGCAACAGGTGTGGCCATGCTGCTAGAGACAACCCACCAAGTATAGATATAAGTTGAGAGTCTTACCTGAGTACTAGGGAGCCATAGGCAGGAGTCTTTGAGAGATGATGTCCATGTAAATGGTGTTATTTTTTATTACTATTTCATACATTATGATGGTGAGTTGGAGAATAATGAAGGCTACTGGTCTACTAACAAGGGCCTTGTTAGTCAAGCAGAGTCCTTCATTAATCTCCAACTCTCCATCAATAATGTAAAAAATAGTAATAAAGAAATACACCCATTCATTTCAATGGTGAACACCCTGCAGTCTCCCTTTCCCTATGTCATAATGTACCTCAGTGTGGTGATGTGGAGGTCAGCTTCACTGGGGGAGCATAAGCTTGACCATAGTGAGGATCCAATAGTCTGTGGGGCTCCAATAGTTTGTGCATACCATACTGCTAAACTATCTCCGAATGCAAGGGACAGACCCATTTTATCCCTGAAAACTGCTCTTCTCCTCATCCATCCCTCATGGGAAATATGCTGCTCACACAGAGGATGTCCTGTAAATTTAGACTTTATGGCATGGGCACCACTTCAGATTTCAGCATGTGGAAGTCAACAACTTGTGGAGACCAGGTGTTAGTTAGCCCCTAGGTGGCAAGCTCTAGAATGTCTGGAACATCTCTAAGAGGTAAAACACACTTGTTGTTACTGCAAAGTGATATGCAAATTAGGAAAACTTCAAATGTGTAAGATTCATCTGTCCATACCCCAGAGCAGTGCATCAGATTTGGGCTTAAATCCATCAAGTTATTAACCAATTGTTTTCCTGGCAGATGTTGTGACCACCCCCAATACAACGTTGCCCCTATTTCTCTCCCCAGCTCCATTCCATTCAATATCCATCCCATATGGGTCATGAAGCCGCCCAAAGGCACAGAAAAGTGAAAAATACATCAGTCCCCTTTTAAAAAGATGATTTACTTTTACTTACCTGGCCATCTGACTATAACCTGCAGCCTGGCCCAGTGTGCCACCAACCCAGTTTTCAGTCCACTCCTCCTCCATCATTCTGCCAGAAGCTGGATGCTAGAAGTGACCATCTCAGGTTCCCAGCATTGTCCATGACCACTTCACCTCACTAACCAAACACACCCAACCTGCGTTGCTTGCTTCTTGCTTGGCTGCTGACATGGCTGCTGCTGAACTGCACTGATCAAGGCATATGAAGACCACCCACACCATTGTCACCTCTGCTGCTAGGCCTAACTTGCTGCCAAGGGGGCCTATACTGTTTTTTTTTTTTTTGCGAGGTGAGCCTAGTACAGTAAGTAAGTAGTCTAATTTCAAGTTAGCTTCTAGCTCACCCACTGTCCCATCAGCCACCAGACGGAGACTCACTAAGAGTAGACCAACAAAAATATGCCCCCACAACACTGCTATTTAGAGTTCAGTGCTCACCAACTCCTCCAAGCTGTAGTATTCAGCCTGTCTACTCTGTGGCAGGAAAGACAGTGTTGCACTCATGTGACTTATTTGTTCTTGTTTGGATGGAGCTCCTCCGTGTCACATGTGATGGTGCCACTGCTAATAGGTGGAAAGAGTGGACATCACAAAACAGACATAGTCAAATCAGGAGTGCACCTGTACCATGAGTGCACACAGGCTAGGGGGCACTTATTGTGCACAAGATTAAACCAAAATGTAATGCCATTATTGCCACACCATAAGAACAACTTAGGCACAAATGTGTGTGTGTGGGGGGGGTGTACCGGGCCTCCCTGCCCCTCTTAAATGGCACCCCTGCTTTATGGTAGAAATTCATTCTTAGGCATCAGTACAAGTAAATACAGCAGTTTCCACTGTGTTCTGAAGTACTGCATCTCCATGTTTCAGGATGTGTCCTGATCATAGTGAGGGTTAGTGTCCCTCATTGTACCTCACTTTGAGTGTCCATGTCCCTAATTTCAGTGACAAGATGTGAGGCATGGTTCATGTTTCCAAAACCCTACTCAGCACAAAGAGTGCTTAACATGGCCATAGTGTATATACTTCATAGAGAATGACAAAGGGAAAGTAAGTGAGAAGAATCAGTCATAGAAAAACACATTTGTAGCAATAAATAAGCATAGGGGGATTTGTATGGCCAAAACAAAGAGGTCCGACTTCACAACATAGAGGACCCTCTTCCCACATCTGGAATGGGGGATGTTGGCTGACTATATCCTAGGCATTTAAAGTATTAAGCAAAGAATACATTACAAATTAATGGAAATTCAATGACAAAAATCAAAAGTCATTAAACAACTTGCAAAAGGATCAGAATTAATGAGTTTATCTAATTTTAATGGGAAAGCAATGAAAAAATGTATTTTAATGGCTCTAATTGCTAGCAGTAGTATGATAAATAGAAACTAATATGTTTTTAAGATTCAATTTGCACCAGCTTAGTTGCTGCACACATGGCACGTGTGCAACATGTGAACCTAATGTGATTTTAAAATGATGTTCACATCAGCTTAACTGCTGCAGTAATGTAAAGTGTGCAACACATAACCCTGATGTGACTTTTAGGAGTTGCTCACACCAGCTTACCTGCTGCACACTTGTCAAGCTTGCAGCCTGTGAACCTAATTTTCTTTTATGGCCTGGTTCGCTTAGGTTCACTTTGTGTATGTGAACCACATGCAAACATTGCACAATTAAGAATGTGGCATGCATTCTGTATGTACACAGCACACAGATATTTCTGTAAGGGATGCTTCCATGACAATTTTAGTAACTTTTGCTATTTAGTAATTTGTTGCATTTCCACAGTAAACTTAAAAAATACTAGACCACATTTCTCTAAGTTTCTTACAGACCAGTATTCATAGACATTGGGTATGCATGGCAAATCTCAGGTGTATACCTGCAATAGCTGCAAAGCTACTGTATAACCAACAATTCTGTGGAAAACTCTCAACATTCTGCAGATAATTAAATTGCAAACTTATGAATCAAAGCAACTTAAATGTTACTTATTCATTTCTCTACACATTTATCAGTTTCTATGATCCTTTCAATAAGGTTTTGCATGCAGATGTTTAGGTATATAGCTTGAAAGGTAAAATACTTTTTCAAAATTTTGCAAAAGAAAAGAGAAAAAGACTTTGAGGCCCCATAATTTCAGAACAACTCATACAGAAGTTGTGGAATGTAACATTCTCTAAGGACTCCTTATAACAAATCAGCATGCTAAACATCAGGTCTCTATTTGCAAGAACAGATTGGTTATGACCATGTAAATAATTTCACAATAGTCTGCAAATTTTCATAAAATTCACTGAATTTTGCAACTATTCAGTGAAGCAGAATTTATTCATTTTGCCCAACCCTACATCTCACTAGTAGTGTGCTGAGAGAACTGTTATTCAGTCAAACTTTAAAATGGGTAAAAAATAAAATAGAAAAAAGAATAAAGGAATACTACTTCTGTTTAGCCCTTTCTCACTCTTCTGCATATTAAAGGGGGACAATATGCATATAACAGCCTCACACCCAAGTGTGGGCTGGTTCTAGTTTTCACTTTGTGTAAAATAAAAAAATGTTTTTTATTGTTTATTGCAGTACAGTAGATTGCATCAGGCTTATTTTGCTGGCTTCTGAGCATTCTGTAATGACAAACTCCAGAATCCCCTGCAGCTGACATCAGAGGAAGGCTGCAGCAGTGTTAGATTCGATAGCCTGTGGTGCATGTTAGAGCTTTGGCAACTGTTACATTTTTCTTTTATCCAATCAATGCAAACTTATTGCCTATGCATGAAGTAAACATGATACTGGTCAAGTCTTGTTTTATGAGTTTCAGTGACCCTCTCTCTAAAAGACCTAAGTTGCCACTTTTTATAAGTTTAAATAAGTCCATTCTGCACTGAGACGCATCCAAAATTTACATTCTACTATTATAGTCAAACAAGACCAACATCATGATGTCTTTATATTTTGATATAATTTATACTTTTGCAGAAAATATGATTGTCTATATTTAAGATTATGTAAATCCAGTAGGCTTCTTTAATGAGTCCGTTGATAGCCAAACATATACTCCACAAAGTGAGGATAAAATTGGGTATGAGCAATAGACATTGATATTCTTTTAAAACATGCAAAAGTTTATTTCAAAGGAACTTCAATGATCTATCTCTTTTTTAGTATCTTTAGGAACTACAGTTATGCGAGGTTTAGGCTGGTCTCCAATTGCTTTATGCTAGTAGATACATCTCAGGCATGAAGGGCTATCTTCATAGAGCTTGGTAGGGGCCACAGAGAAGAGGGTCCATGGATGCCATTTATTTTATTGAGGTTATTTTAAGAAATGCAACCATTTCCTTTTTCCCTCTCATAGACGTATTATCTGTCCATATGTTAGGGTTTTAAATTGAATATTTTTTCAGACTTGTGTGAATCTAATAACCAGAAAACAACAATAGAGGTGGCACACTAGGAGCAGAAAGGTGCTTGAAACAACTGTAGATGCTTGAAATGTTAATTGACCACCATGCAAAAAATGATAACAGGGAAAAGCACTTGTAGCCCTGTGCTTCAACTCTTCACAATGACACTTTGAAGTCTCATAGCCAAGAGGTGAAAAGCCAGGGTACAAGCTTGTTTCCCTGTTGACAGAGCACATTTTGTGTGGTGGTCAAGAAATAATTTTGAGCGTGAATAGTTGCCTTAAGCAATTTTCCACTTTTAGTGCATTGCCTATTTTGTTGTTTTCTGGTGTTTATGTTTGCATCTGTGCTGTACTGCCAGCTTTGGGGAAGTGCATCTGCTTTTTGTTGCTGAATATAATAACCATTTTGCATGTGCGTTACCATTTCTTACCTTTCAGGTTTTCTTCAATGGATTCTGTAATCTTACTATATTTTGATCAGGTATCATACTGAACTAATAAAATGATAAAATCTGTGGTACTATACAGTACCTAATTAAAAACTAAATATTTTCTATTTCATCCTAAGTGTTCCTTAAGTCCTCAATGGATTAATCTTCAATTTGTCTCAAAGAGGCAGCTAAATGATTATTAAAAAAATATATATGTGTTGCTGTAATTAATTATTTAGTAGTAGTAGCTTTATTTAATTATGGCGCTTCTACATGGAGGCCCAGGGTGCCAGTACAAGGAAGAAATAGCAGACAATTAAATACTCAAATACATAATTATAAAACAAGCAATAACATATAAATTACAACCATACACTCAGAAAATAAATAGTCCAATAGCTGGATTGCACAATAAATATGTTTGTCATAAATAACATACTGTAGTTCAAACACCAAAAGCCTAAGCAAAAAAGAAAGGTTTTGATACTCTTTTTAAAGACTTTTACCAAAGGAGCCTCTCTCAGGGCCCTCAAAAGCGAATTCCATAGTAGCGGTCCAGTTACTTCAAAGGCCCTGTCCCTGGACATTTTGAGTCTGGTCCTGGAAACAACAAACATATCCTCCTCAGTGGAACAGAGGGGATAAGAAAACGGGTAAGAATAAAGGAACTTGCACAAGTATCCCAAAACCAGACCATGTAGGAACCAAGCCAACCTTATAGGAGATGCATCACTTAACCGGCAGCCAGTGCAGTTCATGCAACACTGAGATAATATGACTCACCCTCGAGAGGCCTGCCAACAACCTTGCAACTACATTCTGCACCAGCTGCAGGCACCACAGTGTACCTCCACTGACCCCAAGGTAGAAGGTGCTACACTAGTAAATGAGACAAGAGGTAACAAAAGCATGTACTAGAGAGGGCATGTTCTCATGTGGGATAAGGGAATGAATCTGGTTAATATTCTTAAGATGGTAGAAGCCATTCTGGCCAATTGCAGGCACCTAAGCCTCAAATGTCAGCCCTTCATCCAGAATGACACCCAAATTCTTCACATTTTCGGCAATGTCAAGCCTTGAGGTACCAAGGCAAAGCCCCATTTCCCTATTCAATGCTGCCACTTCCCCCTCCTACCCTGCTCAATCACCATTACTTCAGTTATGTCCAAGTTGAGTCTCAGCCGGCTAAATGACATCCAGCCCTACATCTCGGCCAAACACTGGTTCAGCACATCCGCCACTCCACAATCCTGAGGTGCAAGAGAGAGAGAGAGAGAGAGAGACAGACAGACAGAGAGCTGAGTATTATTTGCATAGCAGTGAAACTCAATTCTATATTGTTTGAGGATCCTACCAGGGGTAGCATATACACCAAAACATGGGCAAAAAGATTGACCCTTGGGGTACACCACAGTACATGTCATGTGAGCATGATAAGAATTTACCCATCACAACCCTTTAAGATCTGCCCCTGAGGTATCACTCAAATCAACTAGTCACTTTGCCGGTGAGTCCCATGTAGTCCCTGAGTCAATCTATTAAAAATCCTTGGTCAACCATGTCAAACACTGAGGAGAGATCCAGGAGAACAAGAATTAACCATTCTCCTCTATCCTTCACCCAGAGCTGGTTATTATGTACCCTGATTAAAGCAGTCTCAGTGCTCAACTTTGACTTACATCCCAGCTGGAGAAGCTCATATGCTGAAGGTTGGCAAGTGTGTCTCCAGCTGCAATGTAACAACCTTCTCAATAACCTTGCCTAAATAAGGCAGGTTACATTTTAAATGGCAACAGTAGGGTATGTTATGCCCCTATTTCAGAAGCTTCTGGTTCATAGTTCATAAACTGTCTTCAATGGCAGGAGATTCATGAATATCCTACAATATACGGTGTGTTGGGAAAAGGTTGGCAGGGGTACTGCGCAAGAAATTCAAAACCCATCTAATGAGTTGTGAATTATTTTGGCCAAATTTTCTGAAACAGATCCCAAATGATAGAGCCCGCCCCACACATACACACACAATGTGGTCTGACTTTGGAATGTAGTTGCTATGATTTGTGGTGCCACTTGTATCAAAACAAAAGACACATGTTAGAAAGCTGCCACAGATTGTGGAAATGGCTGTCAAATCTCAAGCACCATTGAACATAATTCAATTCATTTATTTGGTAACTAACTTCCCTCACAGAACCAAGTTCCATTCAGAGGTGGGAACCATGCCATATGACACAAATAAACATATACAAATTATAGTACACTAAAGTTTAAATGATCTAATATTTCACAAAATCTGTTAGATCATAAAGCATTTACATAGAGTTGTCATTTAAGTAGCATTTCACCTTGTTTTTAAAATCAGAAGCAAAATATGGTGCTTGAGTTTTCATGCAAATGGGGGATGCTGACAAGTTGGAAAATCTACCTATACAGCAGTCTCTTCCTCTTTAAAAATATGGCCTCCTGTTTTTGATATGTACTGTAATATCTTAATGTGTCCTCTGACGGGTGCCTCTTATGGTGCTAGCAAGTCTTGGAGTGAGGTTTGGGTGAAGGGACAGCAAAGTAAACATGAGCAGTTATGGCTACCCAAACCTCTCACAAGGACTCTCATATGATAAGAGATACCCCTCAGATAACCAAGTAACTTATTATAAATCGCCCAACTTAGCTAGAGTGATTCATAATAAGTTTCATAGTACATATTATTAAAATTCTTAATTAAATGTAATGGTCTTCCACAACATGTGGGGTAAGGGTGGTACAGTTCTGAGTGCTGGTTGGTTAAAATCATGTAAGTAATGTTTAATAGCTGCAGAAGGGACAAGTTTATTATTAATGCTGTAATGGCAATTTAAAACACATTAAACACACATCTGATTATAGGATATGTAAGTTAACACAGGCTTGAATCCTTCTCTTAACTGTTTAAGACCTACCTTTCACACAACTTTAAAAATATTTTTATGTTGAATATTGTTTCACCTTTACTTTTGGAATAAAATAAGTGCAAAGTAAATACATAATTGTGTGTTTTTATTTGTACAACTAAATTTTATTAACAATATTGTACATAGAATTATCAATCAAAAGTTTAAAAAGATCTCAAGATTATAGTGGATACAGCCTTTTCCTTTTGTCTGAAAAATGGAATGCCTCTTAGGCCATTAGGAAACCTTTTATTCCAAATGGTTTAAAGAAAATTGGTGAGAAAATACAATTCATTTTCTTTTTAGATATCCAAGACGTGACCAGAGAGGTGCATTTATTAAATAGGCACTGACGAATATGGTAAGGTTGGACACATGAGGCTTCTTTTGAATGTGAGAAATGGAAATCAGTACCTCAAGTACATACCCAGAATGGAGTGCATGAGCCTTGCCACTGGGATTTAGCAGGCAACAGACCTAGCCTAGATGTACCTGATGCTGAGGCACTAGATTACATGCAAAGGAACACAAGTTTAAAATGCTTGTTATACATGTATGTGGTAACCTTAGAAAGATACATTAGTGTCCTCTCATATACATTATAAATCATCAGTGCTGATTCAACAAGTCATGACTGAAGATTAAGCTGAACGAGAAGTAATCTTTTCAGAGAACTTTATGCATTTTATTTGAATAAAATGGAATGTTTCAGTATTGAAAAAGTATCCTCTGCCATGTTGTATATCCAGTGGTCTTCCATTAATTCTCAGGTCTCATTTAATATGCAGGATCCTGAGGGGAATGTTGATATGCCCCAATGCAGGGGAGATAACACAGGGACATCACAAGTGGGATCAGTAGATACAAGAATTTAAGCAGCAGTTGTGTTGGGGTGGAAGTACACCCAGGACAGCTGCGCTGCAGTCCTTTTTTTGGAGAACAGAAAGAGCACAAAAGTATTGCAGTTACATTTAGAAGCAGATGCTTGAACTTGTTTCATTGTTCCAGATCCCCTTCCCCCAAAAAGGAGACATCACACTCAATATTGTAGATTTGGCTGCTCAGTCTGCAAAACCTTATACTGTCCACACAAACATAAATAATATACATTTTTAAAATATTTAGTTCCTCTTATTTTCTCTGTCACATTATATTTCACTCCTCTTTATTTTACTTTGATTTACTTTGTTTTTCTCCCCAGGGCGTCAAAAACCCAAGGGGGTCCTGTTCCATTCCTTGCCCAGGTGTAAACCCAAGCTGGTCTTATACTTTCTCTCTGAGCAGGTCCAATTCATGCCCCCCTTTTTCTTGTCTACTTATCAGGGTGTCCATACCCTTTTCCTTCTTCCAGATCTTAATTCCTCCATTTTGTTTTCCCTAACCCCCATACCCTTCCCCCACTTTTTGCCTTCTCAGATTCTTACTTCCTAGCTTCCCCTTTCTATTTATTTCATTTTTTTTTAAAGGGTGGTGGGTGGGTCTTGAAATTTACTTATCCAAAGAAACCTAATAGAAAGTGGCCGAGCCCCTCTGTGTTGCCCATCTTAAACCCCTTTTGCTTCGCCCTTCCTTGCCTGCCTTTGTTTTCCATTGGCCCTTATCCCCCAACCCCCTCTGACACTCTGGTGATGTCATGAGAGAGACCTCCCCTTTATGACCTCATTATCCCTCCCTCCCCCACCCTGCTGTTATCCTAGTCTCTTCCCAGGGTCAGCTGGCCTGGAACAATGGAGGTTGCCCTTAATGACAACCCATTTTGTTCCAGATCCCCTTCCCCCAAAAAGGAGACAACACACTCAATATTGTAGATTTGGCTGCTCAGTTGGCAAAACCTTTTATTGTCCACACAAACATAAATAATATACATTTTTACAATATTGAGTTCCTCTTATTTTCTCTGTCACATTATATTCCACTCCTCTTTATTTTACTTTGCTTTCCTTTGTTTTTCTCTCCCAGAAATCAAAACCCGAAGGGGTCCCTTCCCATTCCTTGCCCGGGTGTAAAACTGAGCTGGTCTTACACTTTCTCTCTGAGCAGGTCCAGTTCCTGCCCCCCCCCTTTTTCTTGTCCACTTATCAGGGTGTCCATGCCCTTTTCCTTCTTCCAGATCTTAATTCCTCCATTTTGTTTTCCCTAACCCCCCTATACCTTCCCCCCCTTTTACCTTCTCAGATCCTTACTTCCTAGCTTCCATTAGCTTGCCGCCAGCTTGTGTTGGATGGTAAGCTTCCCCCCTTTGGCAAAACCTCTTCAACCACTGATCTATGCCCCTACCTAGCTCTGTGATGAATATGTGGTTCCCCATCTGGGATAGGTGTACCCCATCCATCCTGTGCAACCCATGTATGCTGTCCTCTATCTCATCATGTCTGATGGCAGCTCCTACGATCTCCCTCATAAACCTCCCCACTCTGCTATTCATTCTCCTTCTTACTTTTTCTATTGCCTTGTGCTGCCTGGCTTGTCTCCACACTCTACGTGGAATCATTTTGGACCACATGATTGTTATCTCTGGCCACCATGTCCTCACGAACTTGACATCCCTTCGTATGCTGTAAAGAATTTCTTTCCAGGGGCCATGTCCCAGGTCATTTCCACCCAGGTGTATTATCAGGAGGTCTGGGTCCTTGTTGTTCTTCCTCATCTCTACCAGCAAGGGGAGGAGCTGCCCCCATTTCATCCCCCGAATTCCTTTCCACAGGATTCTTATTCCTTTGTGGTCATAACCCAGCTGCCTTCCACCTTTTTTCAGTGCAGCCTCCCTTTCCGCCCAATAAATATGTGAGTGTCCCACCATCCATATGTCCTTCCTTTTCCGTATGTCTATAACAATTAAAAGAAAGTGAGGCAGGCAACCCTTTGCAACAAAACTTTTTTTTTTATACCTTATAATTTCATTCTTTCCTGTAGGGAGAAAAAAACAAACGATAAAGTTAGTGTGTTGTACCTCTAATATATTTCTTGTAGCAGTCTGATGCCCACCTTCCCATAGCCTTTATGTCCTCCCCCTTTTTTCCCTGGGAGGCAGCTTCAGAGGCTGCCCTGATCCAGAAGGAATGAGATGAGAACCTGTCTGGATTTTTTCCCAGCTCCTTCATGCTCTGATTCAACACCCCAGATACTTGACTCCCTTTTACCTCCTTCCCTTTTTCATGTACAAAATAGAGGCCCCCTTGCCTTGGCCTAACTCTGTGGAAGTCCAGCATCAACTGGCATGGGCACATATCCGGGTTCTCTCTTGGCTCAATATTCACCCTGTACCCCTTGCCTGTCTGACCCATCTTTGACCTTGCAATTATGAGGGTGAGCCCCATCCTCCCCATTCTATATCCTCCCATTGCAGGCCTTCTCCCGGGGTTGGTGTAGCAGGTCCAACTATTTTGGACACCCTGAATGCTCCCTTGTATAACACCATAAACAGCGCCCTGAATAGGGTTACTTCGTACAGGTTGTAGCAAACCTTCGATAATTTTTCAAGTATCTGCATCAGTAAGTATCCCATGATTGGTTCCCTCTCATCCTTCTCTTTCCCTTTTATCCTTGGCCACCCCATCATCATTCTTCTTACCAGAGTATTATTGCCCGGCTCCCCCACCCTTTTATCTGGCAGACCCATCCTATGGCTGCTAGATGTACCTTTACTATGGCACAGGCCGTTCCTTCCTCCCAGTTCTCCACCACAAATCTCCCCACTTGGTCTTCTGTGGTCTTCTCACTTACCTCCATGTTGTGGTGAGATCTAAAAGCTTGGAAAACCCTCCATGAGCTTTCGTAAGCTTTTAGGGTGTTGTCTGCCCATGCGCTTCTAAAGAGATACGCTGCTCCCTCCAGCCAATTTCCTATAGTTCCTCTGGGATCCTCTCTCTCGTTGGATCTGCGCTGGGAGCCAGTGCCCGAAATCTTTCCATCTGCAAGTGGGAAAGGCTGTCAGCAATGGAGTTGTCTATTCCTGCAATGTGCCTCGCCCTGAAATTCATGTTGAGCCTCAATCCTTGTAGCACTAATTGCCAGAGGATGCGGAGTATCAAGACTGACCTTGACTCTCTGTTATTCAACACATCAACGACTGCCCTGTTGTCACACCAAAATGTGACCCGCCAGTTCTGCAGCCATGGTCCCTGTATTTTTGTCACTGCCCATATAGGAAAAATCTCTAGGAAAGTGATGTCTTTTGTCAGACCCTCTTTGACCCATCTCCTCGTCCAGGGCTTCACTAACCACTTTCCTTGGAAGTAGGCGCCTACCCTCTGCCCATCTGAAGCATCCGTGTATAGCTCCAAATCAGTGTTGTATAGCCACTCCTCCTGCCAAATGGCTATCCCGCTGTGGTTTTTTATGAATTCCTCCCATACTTTTAAGTCTTCCTTGGTCTCCCTCCATATACTGACCCAGTGATATGGCTTTGAACCCCCCACCATGGCCCTTGCCAGACGTCATGTAAACGCTCGTCCTGGCCCGATCGCTCTACATGCGAAATTCAAGTGTCCCATTAATTGCTGGCTGTTAATCAGGGGTACCCCTTTTCTCTTTCCTACCTCTACCAGCAATGTCCTTAGCTTGTTTACCTTCTGTGTTGGCTAATGGAATAAACCATGTCCTGCATTCACCTCTATGACCAGGAATTCCAAGCACCTGCTAGGGCCTTCCATTTTTTCCCTAGCCAATGGTACTCTCAACTCCCTGTACATCTCTTGAAAATCCTCCATAATCTTCTGCCTCCCTTTCTGACCTTCCCCTATGAACAAAAAAAATCATCCAGGTAATGAACTACCGTGTCGTGCCCATACCTGGCTTCGAATACCCATTGCAGCCACATGCTGAATTTTTCAAACGTGGAGCATGCCACTGAACAACCCATCGGCATGGCCTTATCAAAATGATATTCCCCTTCAATCTGAAAACCCAGCAATTCCCAATCCTCCCTGTGAACCGGCAATAGCAGGAACGCAGACTTGATGTCCGTCTTTCCCAGCCATGGGGTGTGTCTCACCCTGATGATCTCCACTGCATCCTCCAATGTCCAATATGACACCCTACTATCTTCTCTGAGATGTGATCATTGACTGATTCTTTCTCTGGCTAGGATAGGTGGTGAATTACCCTATATTCCCCTGCCTGCTTCTTTGGGACTAGGCCTAGAGGTGAAACTCGTAGGTGCTGGAAAGGCAGGATTTTGAATGGTTCCTCTATTCTCCCTGCCTCTATTTTGGTATCTATCTTTGCCTTTAAAAGTGCCTCCTTGCCTTTTATTGAGTTTAAATTTTTGGTCCAAGTCCCAAACCTCTTCCCCTGATAATGTAAACTGAAACCTTTTTGGAAACACTTTATTAACCCTCGTCCAACCCCCTTATTTGGGTACTCCTTCATCCATTGTTCCATTAATTCAGCCTTGACAGGGGGTTTTGCTAGCCGAAACTGACCTTTTCTACCTTCCCCCTGGGTGGAACCCTCTCCCCACCGTATGCCCCCTCCCTCTCCATGTGCTGTCTCTCTGTGCCCCCCTGTAACCCCCTTGAAAGGAGCTGCTTCCTTGTCCCCCCAGGGTTACCGTCGTCATAAGATCTGCATCTCACAGCTGGGTGGGCTCCCCCACATTTTGAACAGGCATGCAACCTGAAAAGGAACAGTGCACTCTGTTGTATCCCCAACAGCACTTCTGATACCGTGGCCCTCCCCTCTGCCACTCGCTTTCCCCTCCCCCGGCTACTGTCATGGTTTCGCACCATAGGTCATTATGTCTGGAGTCCCATCTGCAGGCCTCCCCATAGTTGACCATTTGGGTCCTGAACTTCTCATCATACTGTAACCAGTTAGTACCTCCCATCATTTTATATGCATTTCTTATGATCAAAGGGTATGTTAGCAAGGGGATGCCCAACTCAAACTTTTTCTCCTGGGCTATTGCACTATAATAAGTGAAACCCAGGGTCCAAGCCTCCCACAATTTCCCTTTAAATGTGGGCCCCTTCTGTTCTTCCCCTTTTTTGACCAGAACTACAGTGGCTGCCAACTCTTTCTTATCGAAGCTCTTATTTTCTTCATAGAGCTCTGCTGTTTTCTTATCTACCAACGCAAAGATATCGACATAGTCTCCATTCCAGATTTTTTCCTTTGTTGCTAGTGGTACATGGTCCCCTATTCTTACCCCTCCCCCCTTTCCTGTCTATCATTTCCTTTTCCCCTCTTCTCCTTACTTTTTCCCCTTTCCCTTTTCCTTCAATTTTAATTCTCCCAGCACCTTCTGCAACTTCTTAACCCCATCCCCCAAACCTAATAAAATTTGTTCCACATATTCTTTCATGGTACTTTTCAGCGTCAACACTGTACCTGCTTCTCCCTGGGGTTCTTTTGATGGTTCACTTGTTGCCTTGGGTCCCGGTTCTGCTCCTCCTCGTGGTCCATTATTCGTGGCTTGATGGCCTCTGTCTGCCTCTGGCCATCTCGCTTCGGGTGCAGGGATGCTGGCTACCAGTCCAAAGAGAGGCCTATCCTCTTCAATTGGTCCTGGTTCCGGATTCGTCATTGGCCTCACCTGACTGGGTGCAGGGATCGGGTTGGGTATTGTAAGGGTTGCTGGTTCCCGCCCAGGCAAAGCTGTCCTTGGGTGTTTTTGCATCGGTGCCTCTGTTCCCTTCCCTTTTCCTCCTGCCCTGCTCTGTCCCTTCCTCCTGAACCTGTCCTTCAGAGCCGGTATGTCCCCTTTTTACGTGTCCTTCACCATATCCAGGACCTTGTGGGCCCTGTCCATGAGGTCCATGATCATTTTCATGGCATCCACTTTCATCAAACTGCTTCCACCCGTATTCATCCTGTCTTTTCCTGCTTACAACACAGAATATTTGTTGTTAGTTCACTCCCTGGGTCTTCCCCTTTAATTTTCCCTCTTTTTTTGGGGGGGACAAAAATGCTACTGCCTTGACCTATCTATATATTATTATTATTTTTTTTATATATATATAGCATTGCTCAGGGTGGCGCAGCCCTTTACAGAAAGATGCCATAGTTGAAAAACGCACGTGGTAACAGTATCAAACATTGTTAAAGTGGTAAGGCTTCAACTGCCATCTTTCTGCATTACATTGCTAACATACTAACATACTAAAATGCTAGCAGAATAGGCCAAATGGTCTTTCATGTCTGCTCGTTTGGTCAGCCCTCACTCTGGGAGCTGACATTGCTGACCCCTTGCCTTCTATGGCTTCTCCCATCCCAGTTCCGGATATTCTCACTGCACTGGATTTTGCTTCCAGAATCCTTCCCCTGTACCTGTCCCACCCCCTCTTGAACCCCTCCACCATCTCTACCTCCACCAGCCCCCTGGACAGTGCATTGCATGGCTCTACCACCCTTTCAGTGAAGTAGCACCTCCTCCTTTCTCCCCTGAATCTTCCCCCTCCAGCTTCCACCCATGCCCTCTAGTTGCCCCCTCCTCCTTCCTTCCTTCGAAGCACCCTGACTGCTCCTCCCCTATTTACCTCCTTCATGTACCTGAAGACCCCTATCATGTCCCCCCGGTCCTTTCTCTCTTCCAATGTGTACATATTTAGCTCTTCAAGCCTCTCCCCATAGGTCCTGTCGCCCAAGCCCAAAATCATTTTGGTTGCCCTCCTCTGGACCCTCTCCAGGAGTTTAATGTCCTTCTTTAAGTGTAGCCTCCAAAACTGCATGCAGTACTCGAGGTGTACACGAAAACTTTGTGTGACCACCTTTTTTTTTTTGTACCTCTTGTTATGAGGCCCTGACCTTGTCCCTCATGATCTAGCTTACTCCCCAGGTTAGGAAAATTCCCGTTTTTTTTTTTTTGGCCCCATTCTTTGAGGACCATGCCCCTGTCAGCTTAATTAAATTTGCTAAAAGGTCCTTTTAGCCATAACCCTGACAATTGAGCCCCCCCAACTTTTTGTGATCCTCCTGCAACCCCACCCTTTATTCTGTCCCCCAGAAACGTCAGCCTCCCAGCCCTGGCTGCGTAGCACTAGCCTCCTCAACAATGGAGGCCTACCCCATTTTTTGTCCTAACTTCCCTCTTCTTAGTGGCCCCTTTTGTCTCTCCAGCCCCTGTTCTGCTACATCCTGTGGCAACTGCCCACTCACCGCCTTCCCGATCGATGGAACTTGGCTGACTGTTTTTTTTTTGCTCCCCTTTTGATGCCATCTTGTCTTAACATAAAGACACGTGAAAAAGGCCCCTTCTCTTCCATGCCGCCATTCCGAGGCATTCCCCATGTGGCCAGCTCCTCCCCTGACTTGCTGAGCCATATCCTTGCTTTAACAACCCGCGTTGATTAGCCTCCTGCATGGTAGGCCCCCTCCGCTTGTTGGGGCCCTCTGGCTCTTTGATTCTGCTTCCTGCTGCTTTCCTTTTTCTGTTCTTGGGCCCCCCAGCCAATCCTCCTTTGCCCATTCCCAGTTCCTTTCTGACCAAATGCTCTGTGACCACGCTCCACCATGTGGCTGTTCACCCATACTCTTGTCCTCTTGACCCTTCGCTGGCCACTTCCAGGATTCCATCCACCCCCCTTCCCCAACCCCTTTCCCCATTCACAGTTCTTTTGCCAGAAAATGCTCTGGAAAAAAAAGCCACCAACCAAGTGGTTCCCTGAGCCCACCATGTTCCTCTCGTTCCTTGCCCTGTTTCGCCCACCCCCCACACAGCTTTCCTGAAAAAAAAAACAGGCCTGCTTCTCTTCCCCCCGGGTCACCCATTCCTGACCCGCTGCCTGTCCTCTTTTTTTTTCATTGCTCGCAACCACCTGCTCCTGTTTGTGGCTCCAATTTCTACATCATTTGACCCTCCTGTTGCCCAGATTCATCTTATCAGCTATTTTCCTTTCTCAAATATCCCTTCTCTTCTCCTCGCATCCAAGCCTGATGCTCCTACGAGAACCGCTTCCACTAGGATAACTATCCCTTTTTGTGAGGGAGAAGACTTGCTGTGGCGTCCTTGTATATTTTCCACTTTCTAAACTAAAGAGGGGACCTCAATGCCTCTAACAACCAACCTCTCCTTTTCCTGGCCAGCCTGCATGATTAAAGAGTACGCTACAACATCTTGCTATTGCCTGCTAGGCCTACACCACGCATTCCAAACTAATACGGTCAGCATCATTTGCTTCACTGTGCTCTGAGTGATTAAAATTATGTCAGTATTCTCCATTTTGGAGAAAAACCTCAAGTCTCTACCAACCAACCTCTTCTTTCTTGGCCAGCCTGATGGTTAACGAGTAGGCTACCACATCTTGTTACAGCCTACTCGGCTCACACCAGGTATTCCAACTACATGCTCACTAGCATTTGTTTCCTGTACTCAGAGCAATCACAACTATATCCTTCTATATTATACCCTTCAATGCTGCATAGCTCTCAAATTTCAGCTGTAAACCTACCTATTTTATTCAGCATACCAGTAGAAGGCAACCCATATACCAATTTGCTACACCCTTCTGCATGTATTAATTTACAGTATACCAATTTTTTTATTTTTTTTAAAAACTTCCTATCCAAACACCATCAAAAAAATGATCTAGCAATCAATCAAATAAAGCACCAGTTTAAGCATCCTTTATATATATATTTTTTTCTTACATTTTTTGAGGAAACTCACCGACTGATGTGCTAGGTTCTTTTTCTTGAAATTTACTTACCCAAAGAAACCTAGCAGAAAGTGGCTGAGCCCCTCTGTGTTGCCCATCTTAAACCCCTTTTCCTCCACCCTTCCTTGCCTGCCTTTGTTTTCCATTGGCCCTTATCCCCCGCCCCCCCTCTGACACTCTGGAGGCGTCATGGAGAGACCTCCCTTTTATGACCTTATTATCCCTTCCCCCACCCTGCTGTTATCCTAGTCTCTTCCCAGGGTCAGCTGGCCTGGAACAATGGAGTTGCCATTAATGACAGCCCATTTTATTCATAAAGCCTTTTCTTGTAAAAATGCTTTTGAGTATTGGTTATAGTCTGAGAATGATATCTAAGTGCAAAACATCCTTTTGTTCAGTACACATGTAGCATCATTTTGCATGCCAGGTGTATTGGCTAACAAAATAGATAACAAAAAAAGGTTTTATCATTCAAATCTTTGTACAAGTAATTATCTCCCAAAAGACATTTTGTAAGTAGAACCTTAGCATGATAATAATTATGGATACATTTTACATACCACTTACTGCATGAGTTTGTTGGCATGTTTGTAAAAAGAAGTATGTTTCTGTTTGAGTTGTTAAATTTATCCCAAAGAGTGTTCTGAATTGTTGGTGCAAATGCTTAGTTTCTGGTTGAGAAACAAAAAAAATGTGAAATATAGTGTTTTAATAAATTCTACACAGATAGCTAATTATTCCCTTCTGCTGTATGAGAGGTATACAAATGATTTCTTGGGTTTCCAAGAAGCAGATGAGGGACTGTGGGGAGGGGGCTATTGTGATGTCATCTGATGTCATGCCTAGAGGTAATATTTAAGCACTATGTAAGCAATAAGACATGACAGGGTGTGCATGGAACAGATTTTACTATACGGCTAGGGGCGTAATGAGGCACGAGGCCTTGGCCGAGTGCCTTTAGCCCCTGGCGTGCAGTAAAATCTGTTCCATGCACTCACCTGGAGTTTCTTATTGCACTTATAAAATGGGCTCCTGTTTTAAAAACTTTTACATTTGGGAAAAGCATGTTTATATGTAGAAACAATAGATTTACTTGTGTGCATTTATGATCAAATAGTCCTTCCTCACAACAAATGATGTCACTGATGATGTCATTGTATTGTTGCCTACCTTCTTCTTCCTGTTTTTCTGTTTTCCCCACATTCAAGATATGGAATGTTTATCATAGAATGTTTACCATGGAATACATGGATTCAAAATTCTGCTCAGTTCCATTGGCAGAATGTTTTCTGCTAACACTCTGTATGCATAGACAACAAAGGCCTTTGTTACAGCCAGAGCCTCAGTTATCTCTCTGTCAGGACAAGAAGAAGAGTTACCTGATGAGCAGGTAAAGATAGAAGGGGGAATTTTCACTGTAAGCAAAGAAACAGTTGTAGTGAAAACTATAAACAATACTTATTGTTTCTAATTTGTTCATGTGTGTAAGGAGAGTGTGATAATCAAGGAAACTACTGTAAATTAATTTGTTTTATATTTTATTTAAGGTAGTTTTATTTTTAGGGCCCAGATGAAGTTTTTTTTTACAGTGTAAAGGTAGCAGCCATGTTTGTGGTGGAAGATCAGTTCTGGCTGTAGGGGGCTAACTGAAATGCCTATGTTCCAAATGCCCATTGATCTGGTTTCCAGACTCTTCACAGTCCTTTTTTTTAGCCATGTGTAAACCATATTTTACACATAAATAACAGCCAATCAGATTCCATGATTTTACTCTGCCATTTTATAAATCACAACATGGTGTGGGTAATGCTGGGATTTACCCATGCCTGGTGTGGTTTGGTCACAAAGCCACAGGCTGAGTGAGTAAACCACACCAGAAGTAGTTAAATCCCAGCATAACCCACACCCTGGAGTGGTATATTACTATTATACAATGTGCCCCCTGTTTGTTTCTGACAAAAAAGGTGAAGACATTTTTTTTTCTTATATTTGAAGTTATTTTTTTGTAATTTGATGCTCAGCGAGAGAAAAAGTATTCCAGGGCCAGTATGGTTGCTGTCGGGGTTGCTAGGGTTTCCTGTTTCTGTGGGATATATGAGGGAATGCCAACACTCACAGTCCCGACACCCAGGTGACTGAGACCACCATCCCGACATTGCACTCACCCAATGGATCACCATAATGACTGTGGAATGCCTGACACCACAATTATGCCATTTCTGTAGGTGGGTGGGGGGCTCTGCCCCCACACCCTCTAAATTAATATAGTCACCTCCAAGTCATTGCAAGCTGGGGATTTGGGCATTCCACTGTTGGGATGGCGCTCTGTTGGGTGAACACAATGTCGAGATGTCAGGCTCGGTCTCCTGGGTGTCGGGATTGTGAGTGTCAGTCTTTTAAAATGATACCATTTCTGAGCATGTGCAGTGTTTTGTTATTTGCCGACCAATGGTTTTTCTGGGGTTGGAAAATCTTCAAGACTGTGCCACATGTTGCTAGTTCACTCTGTCCCGGTTCTGTTTGTGTTTTAGGATCTGAGACAGCCTTGTCAAGTTGGACCATGGCATGAATTGAATTATGGAGCATTGACTCATTTTTGGTGAATGCGTGGCAGTGTACAGTTCTGCCACAATGTATAACACTGGTTCCCCAGCTCTCTTCCACTTCTTGGCCTGGGAAAGAAAGTTATCATGTTTATTTATTTATTTATTACTTTTTCTGCCCTATGTCTCATTGCCCTGGGGAGAGGATCCCATGTGATAGCTGGTCACCTATTTCCATTGTGGAGCTGCTAAATGAAGAGGAGGACCCTGCAAACCACAAGAGGGAAAGAGAGTGTGAAGCAGCAAGGAGTATGTGACCTTGAGGTGAAATTTATTTTTTTTCCATATGCGATCACTAGGAGACAGTCAAGTGGTGTTGGAGCTTTCTTTTTCATTTTAATTTTTTCAACTCATTTTGGGAGGCTTTACCAGTGACCACTACTAAGCAATGACTCAGTATGGTGATTTTTCCACTACAGTGTTTGGGGGTCAGACTGGTATTGAAGGGGTGGGATTCTATTCGCATCTGGCTTGCACTTTTTCCCATTGGAGATTACGTAATTTACAGAATCAAACAAACTGTTTATCAAATCTCTGATTTACTGAGCCCCTTTGGCAAGTTGGACCTCTATCAGACAACAGAGCCTGGATAAAAAAGGTGCCAGCCCAGCCTGCCTCAATACTGATGCCAAATTGGTTTACTTTTGCCAGTTTAGAGTTTAAAACACAGCAGCCACCATTTTCCCGCTCACTTAGTGAACCAAGGCAGGTCATCCAATCAGAGATGAGTATTTTTGAAGCCATTGTTTAATAGGGAATGAAGACTGTGAGAGCCTCTTGTTACCTATTCAGCAGCAGCAATGATACAGACTGTTTCACACACCAGCCTGACAATGCTGGAAAGCCCAGCTACTTGAAAAGCAGATGGGATTGCTAGGAACCCATAGGCATGGTTGCATGGTTGTGGAGCTACCAGAACAGACTGTAAAGCCAGTGAGTATCAGAACCAGCCAGCACCGGTACCAGACAGCACCAGAATAATCAGTACCAAAACCAGTCAGCACCAGGGTTATCCAAAACCAGAGCTTTATGGAACACTCTTCTTACTTGACATTCCTTGTACCTGTAAGGTTAGCAAGCACCGGAGCCTTGTGGAACCGCAACAGTACTCAGCAATGTATTTGTCTGTGAGGCCACTCAACCCATAGTCTTGTGCAGCCTGTACTCTATTTAGCATTCCATCTGTCTGTGAAGTCAACCAGCTCAAGAACCTTGCAGAATTTTACTTTGACCAGAGCTTGACTGAGTTAAATAAGTAGCCAAGGCCATACAAGACCTCTGGCCTGCTACTGTACTGCTGTTGCAAAGATATAGCTTTTGTAAAACCTGGGTTGGGATATTCAAGCAGTCACTAACTGCAGTGCAAAACACCAGTAGTGAGCACAAATAGACACCAGTTGCTAAACAATGGTATAATGGAATGATTGCAAACTGACAGTGCATTTGCAGAATGTATACCAATGTAGCAGGCATTAGCAATGGTCACAGGTGAATCTGCAAAAACATCCAGAAAAGGGACACCACAAAAGTACTGTGAGCATGAATGGCATACCACAGGAAGTGACACAATCCCTTCCAACAACAGAATGTGATGCAGTCACCATTTGCGATTGTTATTACATTAACAACAGGCACAAACAGTCATATATTTGAAGGTAACATGCAAATGAGCCTACTCTAACATTCAAGGTGCAAACTGTAACTTGCGTATCATTATGCACTCAGTACTGCCTCATTATAACAGTGGACCTCCCCAAATGGTTGCAATCCACACAGATTTGCATTGCAATCTGTAGCAGCAGTTGCAGCATAAGCAATAGTACCTTACAGGGTGGGTGGTATTGGGCATTATCAGATAGCCCAGGGGCATAATGAGGTCCCATGCCACAGGTGGTGGGCCTTATAGCACCTGGAAGGTGTGGTATTGCCCATACCTCCACCTTGGAGGGTACTACTGCACTCAGAAAATGGGCTACATGTGTCTGTTTTATAGGATTACAAAAAACCTAAAGTAATGTTATAAAAATTGACTACAATTAACTTTTTAGTCCTTTTTTGGTAAAGTAGTCCCTCTACTGCTTCTATTGGCAGTAGAGGGTACTGTTATGTTTTGTTCTGTCCTGTTTCAGCCCCCCCCCCTTCAGTCTGTCTCCTTCCTTCTTCCTTGTTTTGATAACCTCCATTTGTTGTTGAAGGAGCAATGGAAGCCTGTTTAGTGCTCAGTCCTGTTTTGCACCCACTTCAGTTTATCCCCTTCCTTCTTCCTTGTTTTTATACCCTCCATTGTTGGTTGAAGGAGTGAGACTACTTAAAGGATGACAGGAGAGGTAGTTTCCTAGTTGCAGCTCCTGCAGATGGAGCTGCACTGCTGGCATGCGGCAGTACAAGAAGCTGGCATCCAGGGGGCTGTAATCGGGATGCAACAGCTGAGGAAGTACAATTAGGAAGAGAAGAGCTAGTGATAAGGACATTACAACATGCAGCAAGTAAAGCTTCATTTTTATTAAAAAAAATGAGAAGAAATGTTTTGCAGCAGCAGGGGTGGAGGTGAGGCAAGTCGGGAAGAAGTTTAGGGAACTGGTGCCTGTGTAGTGTTGAGCATACAATGTGCTAGCACTGTTTATTTAATGAATAAAGGTTTTTTTTGTACTGTGGAACAGTGTGAGAAAACTGTAAGATCTGAAAATTCAAAACTGAGGGTTGTGCACGCATGTCTGTGGGTGTGTGGTGGGGCTGATGCGCTCTTTCCTCTCACTAAGTGAGCAGGAAAAAAATGGCGGCTGCTGTGTTTTAAACTCCAAACTTGCAAAAGTAAACCAATTTGGCATCAGTACTGAGGCAGACTGGGCTGGCACCTTTTTTATCCAGGCTCTGTTGTCTGATAGAGGTCCAACTTGCCAAAGGGGCTCAGCAAATCAGAGACTGGATAAACAGAAACCCATTTTTATGTTGCTTGCACGCATGTGCAAGAAACATAGTGCCATCATCGGAGATTTCGGAGGTATGTCACCTCCTCCTCCAATTCAGTGTATGCTGTGTATGACACGCTCCAAAATGCAGTGGCATACAGTTGAAAGGGGGAACTACGCTTGAGTGAGCACTGATAAGATATCAGCTGCTCACGCGCAGCTCCCCACACGCAGCCGCATGCCCCCGCCACACTGTATAGCCGGACGGGTGCCCAATCCCGCTGGCTGAGCTGCATCCCCCAGCAGTAGGTGCCACACTGGGAGCCCACCCCAACATGGCAAGCAGTCTTTTTGCTGACGGGGGTGCCCAATCCCCCATCGGCTGAATGCCCCCCCGTCCTTGTGCCACGCTGGGAGCCCACCCCAGCATGGCAATAAATTCCATGGCCGATGGGGGTGCCCAATCCCTTGTCAGCTGAACACCCCCCCAACATCCTTGTGCCTGGCTGAGAGCCCACCCCAGCGTGGCAAACGGTCCCATAACGTCTTTTTTTTTTTACCTGTAACACAAAAACAGTCCTGCGGCGCGTCTCCCAACCCCCACAACCTGCACCCACCACTCGCACCCAGCCTCCACACCCCCTCTCACCCTGCATTACCTCTGACCCAAATGATCTTGTGGACCGGGAACACGTCTGCACTCTTCAAAGCCGACCACGAACTGAGGAAATGCCGGTAAGCTGTATAATGGGCTAGATAGGGGGGGTTTCAACGTTGTTGCATATCTCAGGCATTTTTGGGAATTTTTGCACCAAATTTTCAACATGGGGTTTTTGGGACCTCTTCTCATGAATGATGTCACTGTCATAGCGTTATTTGGGCCAGAAGGGTGATTTCGCGCAGTGACTGCACAGTGACAGAGTGTAACAGAGTAGACACACCAGAGGGTGTAGACAGAATGAGAAGGGACCTGCAGAAACTTGAAGAATGGTCAAGGGTTTGGCAGTTGAAATTCAATGCAAAGAAGTGCAAGATAATGCATATGGGGCACAAAAACCCAGGCACAATATATCAGTTGGGGGGTGAGGATATAGCATGCACCAAGCAGGAAAGGGATCTTGGGGTTGTCATCTCTGATGACCTCAAGGTAGGGAAACAGTGTGACAAGACATCAGGTAAAGCAAATAGGATGCTGGGATGTATAGGCAGGGGCATCACCAGCAGGAAAAGGGAGGTCATAATTCCTCTATACAAGACACTAGTGAGGCCCCACCTGGAGTACAGTGTACAGTTCTGGAGACCATACCTACATAAGGACATAGACAGGGTAGAGAAGGTTCAGAGGAGGGCAACAAAGATGGTGCATGGATTGCATCACAAGTCCTATGAAGACAGGTTGAAGGAACTGAACATGTACTCCCTGGAGGAGAGGAGGGAGAGAGGGGATATGATAGAGACATACAAGTATCTTACAGGGAAGAACAGGGTGCAGGAGAACACTATTTTTAAGCGAAAAAGATGTTTCAGGACTAGAGGGCATGGGATGAAGTTGGAGGGAGGACGATTCAGAGGAAACATGAAATAATTTCTTCACAGAACGGGTGGTGGACAAGTGGAACACCCTGCCATAGGAAGTGGTGAGGCTGAAACAATCACGGGATTTAAGAATGCATGGGATAGACATAAAGGAATTCTAGAGGTCAGGGGTAAGGGGAAATAGACTTCTAGGAAAACAAACTGAACTTACAAGCTCAAATGGGCAGACTAGGTGGGCCATAGGCCCTTATCTGCCGACACTGTCTATGTATCTTTGTATCTATGTATCTATGTGACTGTGAAATCACCCTTTGGGCCTGAATACCGCCATTACAGTGACATCATTCATGAGAAGAGGTCCCAAAAACCCCATGTTGAAAATTTGGTGCCCAAATTCCGAAAAATGACTGTTTTACGGGCGTGTGTTAGCATGGATTCCTCATGAGCTCATAAGTTCACATAATTTCAATATTTTCCTCCAGATTTTTCAACATTGCCATTTTACCACACCTTCTTATGAGCAGTACAGCTGTCATTTTCACATCTCACCCAAAATGTGTTTCTGCCCATGTAGCCAGAATGGACTCGGTGTCATAGGAAATCAATGTACGGGACAAATTAAGAAAATCACAGTGACACTGTTCATGAGCAGAGGTCTTAAAATGGCTATGTTGAAAATTGGTGAAAAAATTCCTAAAAATGACTGTTTTACGAGCGTGAATTGAGCAGTTCCTACGCAGGCTCGTAAGTTTGCGAATTTTCAATATTTTCACTCCAGATTTTCAACATTGCCATTTTACCATGCCTCCTCATGAGCACTACAGCTGTCATTTTTCACATCCTGCCCAAAACATGTTTCCGCCCATGTAGCGCACAATGGCGCAGTCGGTGTGTGAACTCAGTGTGTGGGACACATTAAGAAAATCACAGTGTCACTGTTCATGAGCAGAGATCTTAAAATGACAATGTTGAAAATTTGGTGAAAGAATTCCTAAAAATGACTGTTTTACGAGTGTGTGTTGCACAGTTCCCACGCACGCTCGTAGGTTTGCGAATTTTCAATATTTCCACTCCAGATTTTCAACATTGCCATTTTACCACACCTCCTTATGAGCAGTACAGCTGTCATTTTTCATATCCTGCCCAAAATGTGTTTCCACCATGTAGCGCACAATGGCGCAGTTGGTGTGCAAACTCAATGTATGGGACACATTAACAAAATCACAGTGACACTGTTCATGAGCAGAGGTCTTAAAATGGCTATGTTGAAAATTTGGTGAAAAAATTCCTAAAAATTACTGTTTTACGAGCATGCGTTGCGCAGTTCCTACGCACGCTGGTAAGTTCGCAAATTTTCAATATTTGCACTCCAATGACTTCCAGATACCTAAACAGCACATAGAAGCAAGCAAAATTCGGCATTGACAAATGCTTGTTTAAACTGTGATAGACAACCATGGTGTGTTTCTGGGTGCATCTCACACAGGTCTGTTTATCATTTCTAATGTCTTGCACAGGTGTTTTGCATCCCTATGTCGATTTGCACCTGTTTACTACTTGCTTTTTGTGGGATTTCTACTTGCAGTCACACTCAACACAGTTTGCAGAAGCTATATTCCTTGAATATGTGACTGAGTCTGTTATGCATGGCCAGGGACCTGATTTGCGTGCCAATTGTGTGTGGTGATTTTAGTGATCACAGACAGTCTTGCACTTGTTACATCAGCATATCCAGTATGGTACATTGATTGCTACACAGGCACAAATACATTATAATTACCAGTTTGCAATTTTTCCCTAAGCAAACCCCAGTTGATTATTTATTTAAAGTTTTACCAGGAAGAACATACTGAGCAGAAGCTCATTTCCAGATGCATCCTGGGGAGGGGAACAAGGATGGAAGCACAGAATCATAGTGAATACAACATTTTCAGAGGATTGAGAATACACACAATACATATGCACAACAGTACAATAAATACAGTATGAGTAAACAAAATAAGCGAAAATACAATTACAAAATACAGGAAGTTTACAATAATGCAGATACGCATTTTATACAACTTAAGAATAGAGCAACAGAGTGCCAGCAAACTCCAAGAACCTTGTACACAGTATTAGTTACATGGTACAATAAATAGGCTACAGAAACTGCTTTGGTGGTAGATTAATACTTGCTTAAATGCCTAAAGCCTGAACACACCAGCAGAAGACAGCAGGGTAGGGGCAGCCAGGGCGGTTCAGGCAAATGATGTGAAACAGGTGCAGGGGGAGCAGAAATGTTTTTTATGAGGTAATTGAAAACCTGGGGGAGGGGGAAAATAGAATATGCCTTGGGAGGGAGTTCCACAGAGTTGGAAACCTGTATGAAAAAGTGGCCAGACCGGCTGAGGAGGTTCGATGAGGGATGGTTAACATGAGGGTGTCAGAATTTCTGAACGAATAAGAAGGGGGAGAGGTAAGGTTGGAGAGAAAGGAGGAGAGAGAGGAGGAGAGATAGGAAGGTAGGGACTGTAACCAGGATTTGGCCAAGATGTTGATGCAATGAGTGTGCCATCTATTCTCAAGGGAGGGGAGAGACAGAGAATAGTAAGGGTACAGTGATGAGTGTGAGGGGGACAGTCAAGGGCAAAGCAGCAGAAGGCGTGGAAGAGAGTTGTTATTTGTCATAATAACTGGCTGGTTATTATGGTGAACATGCACTTGGTTTCCCTCAGTGCACACATGCACCAGGCGCTCTTTCAGCTTCCCAGAGTTTGCAAGCCCCTTCTTGGTTAAACACTAAATAAATATGTAAATAAAAAGCAATTGTCAAAGGTAGTTAGTTTCACCTCCCACAGAATTGAGCAAAAGTGCACATTGTTGCAGATATCAAGTGCAATATAGAATTTCCCACACAGCTCACAGCTGAATAAAGAAGTAGTATGTAATTACTCAACTCTGTAATGACCTAGGTTCAAAGAATAAACATTTACTACTACTAAATCAATAAATTAATAATGATTGCCCACTAAGTTGACAGAAGTTGTTTTAGTATATCAATAATTTGAACTGATACAACATTTATTAATTCATTTTATTTTCACACTACATTGTCAGAAATATATTTTAAAAGACATTTAGGAAACGTTTTATATGTTTTGATTGTTTATAGGTTCATAGGTAAAATACAAAGTCAAGGGAACAAGCCCATTATGACTTCGCCATCCATTAACCAGGATGGAAATAGTATTTTTTATCTCCCATATAATTGTCCAGATTAATTTTGAATACACTAAAACTGGTATTATTTACTACATTTGATGGTAGGGAGTTCCAAACTGGAACAGCTCTCTGGGTTATAAAGTTTTTCCTTTTATTAGTTTGTACATTAAATGTCTTAATTTTAACATTATGGGATCTGGTGAAACTTAAACTATATCCCCGTTCAAGACAAAGAGTTTCAAATAAGGAATCATTTTTTTAAGGCACAAAAAATTAGACATAGATCCCCTCTCATAGACCTATATTCTAATGAATAGAGATTGAGTTTTTTAAGTCTTTCAAGATAGGAAGTATGTTTAAGACCTTTTATACTTTTGGTGAATCTACATTGTACCCTTTCCCTTTTTATCTTATCCTTTACAAATGTAGGTGCACAGAATGGTGAACAATAGTCAAACTTTGACCTTATCAAACTGCTATATAGGGGAATTAATACCTCAGGGTCTCTACTCTCAAGATTTTTAAGTATACAGTTAATTAGACGATGACATTTTTTAACCATTAGATTATTATGGTCTGTAAATATAGGTTATCAGTAATTACTACTCCCAGATAATTTTCAGATGAAACTACAGTCAAAGGTACATTTTTCAGCATGTAGTGTGCTTTTAGGTTATTTTTTCCAAGATGCATAACCTTGCATTTATCTATATTTAAAGATAGATTCTTATCAGTAGCCCAGGTTAATATATTATTTAGGTTTGACTGAAGATTACAAACCGAAGCTGCATCAACAATGCAGCCCAGTTTAACATCATTAGCATACTTATTTATCCACACACCATTTGATGTAGACATGCTGGCAACCACTAGATTAAACAAAAAGGGTCCCAGCACGGAGCCCTAGGGTACACCACTTGTCACACTACTCCAATCTGAGACATATCCTCTTGTTGTTTTCTCTCTCTAGTAACCATGATACAATCCATTTGATTATATTTGTGCATATCTCTTGATTATATAAACATTCTATTATTGTTTTATGTGAGACAGAATCAAATGCATTTTCGTAGTCTAGGAAAATTACATCAACTGGAAGACCAGCATCTAATGCCTGGCTCACTGGTTCAAAAAAGTTTATTAAATTTTCCTGACACGATCGTCCCTTGCTAAAACCATACTGAAAGATATCAATATTTTTAGAACCTATAAAATGCTCTTCAAGTTTTTGTAGAATTAGTTTTTCCATAATTTTACCAATACTAGAAGTAAGACTAATAGGTCTGTATTGTTTGTCAAGAAATTTTGACCCATTTTTATGAATGGGTATAACACTTGCTGATTTCCATTCCGTAGGTACAATACCTTGCTGTAAAGATTTATTAAAAAGAAAGGTAAGAATATCAGAAGAAAAAAACAAATGACAATGGTTTAATTGTTATTATGAAATTGTGTTTCCTAATGTGCCTAATCACATGATATAAAATTCACAGTTCCATCTAGTTACCCCAAATCTTTGCATGCTTTTCTAGGCATAACCTGTGAAAACCATCAGAAGATAAAAAGGTATAGGTACAGTGTTTTCACTGTAACATACCTTGTGGCTTTGACACGTGTCTTTATTATATACCTCTAAATATCATTGTTTTTGAATGCACAGTAAACATAGAGCTTGATTGGGGAGAGATGAAATGTTTATAATGAGATTACTGGGATATGATGAAAGTGTATGTTATGAAAATGTGGCAGATATTTGTTCAGCTGTCTGTAACAGAACCAACATTCAAAATCCTTTAAAAATTAAACTGCTTAAAAAATGTAAGTGCAGTATAAGCCACTTACAGTAGAGTAGAGATGCAGCAAAGTTTTAATTCACTGGCGAAGTTCCAGTGAAGTCAGGAAATTCACCTCCGAAGAGCAATCTGAGAATTTGTCCATCTAATTTCATCATTTCACATGTGTGTTTTCACCATGAAGTGTGGAATGTTTGCTGCAAAGAGCAGAATTTCACCTGCAAAGTGCAGAATATCACCCCAAAGTGTAAATTTACACCTGTGGTGGCAAACTGCCATTCTGAGGCAAAATTCGCGAGACTTTCATGGACTTAAAATGTTGTACTTTGTGGGTTGAACGTAATTCGCACCTGTGGATTATTTCTTGAATTGCACAAAATTCATGTATTGATTCATGTAGTAAATTTTGTGGACTTTACCCTTCTTTAAAGAAGACATGTTTAGAGGGGACAGCCACTTAATCAGGATGTTTCTTAGAGAATGAGTTTTTTTCCTATTTATTTCTATGGCAGTCTCTAGCACTTAAATGGGACATCCCAGCCATTTAAATGAGATGATCCTGATAAGAGGCAGGACATTTCAAGCCTCCCCCCACAAAACATGGCAGGTAGTAAGGTAAACACTGAGGTACAGAGCACAACAGAGGGCAGGGCAGGGGTAAATGGAAAAATAGACAAGGGCTATAAGAGCAGGGATGGGAGAAAAAAGAATAAAGCCAACATTAAATGGAGGGCAATGAGTACTGATGCCAGTAGTCTAGGAAACAAGCTTCCTGAGCTAGTAGCCCTGATGGAAGATGAACAATTGGATATTGTGGCAGTCATGGAAACATGGTACATGGAGAACCATGACTGGGATGTCAACATACCAGGGTACACAGTCTACAGAAGGAACAGAGAGGGTAAAACAGGAGGTGGAGTAGCTCTGTATATTTATTTATTTTATTTCTTTTGTTTTTGATGACCGGGTAAGTGCACTAGATAAGTCCTGCCTATTTTCAGGCACGACCCGGGGGAGGGAGATACAGATGAATGGCAACTGATCTTGAACCAGATTAAGCTGTTGGTGGTATTTTTAGTGAATATTTAGTACATAAGTGAAGGAATAAAAGCTACAGAACTAAAAAGTAAAAGGGGAGGACAAGAGCCACTCTGGGTCACCTTGGAAACAGGGAATGGCATCACAGTCTGCACAGAGGTTGTATACAGACCCCCATCTCAAGGGGAGGAAATGGACAAGAAAATGATAGAGGACATTCTCAAAATGGCTGAAAAAGGGGAGATACTGTTGATGGGGGACCTGAATATGCCAGATGTTAACTGGATGACATGTACTGCAGCCACATCCAAGAGCAGGGTCATTCTCGATGCTCTGCAGGGGGCAGCCCTTAGACAGCTAGTGTTGGAACCCACTAGGGAAGGAGCAGTATTAGACTTGGTACACTCAAATGGAGAGAGGATCACAAATTTAGAAGTCAGTAGACATCTGGGAACAAGTGACCACTGCACAGTGTGCTTCACAATAAGCACAACCATGGAGGCAAGCCATATAAGAACAAGGATACTGGACTTTAGAAGGGCTGACTTTGGCAAAATGGGTGAATACCTGAGGAATGCACTAGCAAATGGCCAAAAAGGAGGGGTGGAAGAACAATGGAGAAAAATCAAAACTGCTATCATAGAGGCAACAAGCCTTTGTGTGAAACAAATAAAGTAAACAAAGCGGAGTAAAAAATCACTATGCTTTTCAAAAGAGGAGGCAGGGAAGGTTAAGGAGAAAAAGGCTGCATTCAAAAAGTGTAAGGAATCACAGAAGGAACACAACAGGGAACTGTATCAATTAAAGCAGAAAGAAGTGGGGAAGGCAGTCAGAATAGCAAAGGCCCATACTGAGGACAAAATGGCCAACTCAGTTAAGAAGGGGATAAAACCTTTTATATGTACATTAGGGAGCATAGAAATGGTAAGGGAGGAATAGTGAAGATTAATAAAGGAAAGGGGAGGTGGGTAGAGGGAGACAGTGAAAAGGAAGAGATACTGAATGAATACATTTGCTCAGTATTCACAAAAGAAGATGAGGAGAAGTTACCTAAACCAGACAATAGAAGCACTCCGGGTAGGGGGGTTGACACAGGTCCATTTACAGAAGAAAGAGTCCTGAAAGAACTCCTAAAACTCAAGGTGGAGAAAGCAATGGGGCCTGACAGGATTCACCCCAGAATCCTAAAAGAACTAAAGGAGGACCTAGTGACACCACTGACCACACTTTTTAAGAAATCATGGGAGGATGGGGTGGTACCTGAGGACTGGAGGAGGGCAGATGTGATTTTCCTTAACAAAAGTGGGAGCAAGGCAGAAGCAGGAAACTACAGACCTGTAACTTTGACCTGAGTGGTAGGGAAAATGATGGAATCACTTCTGAAAGAAAGAAATGTTGAGTACCTAGAGGCCAGTGGGGCACAGGACCAAAAGCAGCATGGATTTGCAGCAGGAAAGTCATGTCAGATGAATCTAATTGATTTCTTTGACTGGGTGACCAAAGTAATAGACCAGGGAGGGGCTGTGGATATGACCTACCTAGACTTTAGTAAGGCATTTGACTCAGTCCCGCACAAAAGACTAATAATTAAGTTAGCCAGCCTGGGAGTAGGTTCCTGGGAGGTAGCCTGGGTAGCAAACTGGCTGCACAACAGGATACAGAAGGTAATAGTGAATAGAACACATTCTGAAGAAAGGGGGGTTACTAGTGGAGTACCTCAGGGCTCAGTACTGGGTCCAGTCCTCTTTAACATCTTTATAGGTGACATTGCAGAGGGTCTGGAGGGAAAGGTATGCCTCTTTGCAGATGACACAAAGATCTGTAACACAGTTGATACACAAGGTGGGGTAGAAAGGATGAGAAGGGACTTGGCAAGGTTGGAGGAATGGTCAGACATATGGCAACTTAGATTAAATGCAAAGAAGTGCAAAGTAATGCACCTGGGAAACAAAAACTCAGGAGAAGAGTACACAATAGCAGGGGAGGTACTAACAACAACAAAAATGGAAAGGGACTTGGGGTAGTCATATCAGATGACCTAAAGGTGGGTAAGCAATGTGAGAAGTCAGTAAGGAGAGCCAGGAGGATAATGGGATGCATGGGAAGGGGCATCACAAGTAGAAAAAGGGAAGTGGTTATCCCTCTGTACAGACAGTTGGTGAGACCCCATTTGGAATACTGTGTGCAGTTTTGGAGACCCCATCTATGCAAGAACATAGACAGGATGGAAGCAGTCCAGAGGAGGGCAACTAAAATGGTGCAGGGTCTGCATCAGAAACCACATGAAGAGAGACTGAGTGAGCTTAATATATATACCCTTGATGAAAGGAGGGATGGGGGGACATGATAGAAACTGTCAAGTACCTCAAGGGCATCAACAAAGTCCAGGAGGGTAGCATCTTTCAGAAAAAGAGATGTGCAAGAACAAGGGGGCACAATTTTAAGATAGAGGGGGACGGCTCAGGGGTAATGTGAAGATTTTTGTTTTCACAGAGAGTGGTGGATGCATGGAACCGCCTTCCTGGGGAGGTTGTTGGGTCTAAAGCAGTGGGGGAATTCAAACATGCATGGGACAGACATAAGGCAATTGTAGTGGGGGGTTGCAATGAGTAGGCTGTTGGTTAACTAGAATCTGCAGCTTATCTAATAGGAAGGGAAATGGGCAGACTGGGTGGGCCAAATGGTCCTTATCCACCATCAAAGTCTATGTTTCTATGTTTCTATATACAGAACTATATACACATCAACACATTTAAAACAATATGTTGCAGTGACATCAACAAAGTACCAAGAATTGCATGATGTTTCATTAAACATTCTCACTGACACAAAAAAAGGTATACTTATTTAGTTTTTAACTATGAGGTAGGTGCTCTAATCAGTTGCCTTTTTCTAGACATGAGTTGGGAGCCAACAACAATGTTACAGCTACAATAAATTAAAAGTAATGAACAACAGAAATAATTTACAAATCTTATATAATATAATGTACAGTACAAAAGTGGAATAGTTGGTGAGAATAAATAAAGGTGCAAACAAGGTCATGCAACATATCTAGTTTATGACAATAAATAAGTGCAAAAGGCTCATTATGATGAGAAGTCCAAGTTAAACACAGTACAAGGAAACACATCTACAGGCATATGCAAACTGTGTGCAAGTGCCCATGGACATTTTAAGCAGATAGGATAGGTAACCACTTCAGAAAACCTGTCTAGAGTGGCATTGCTGAATCATAGCAGGAATGAAGTTCAAAGTCTAGGACAGTGTAGGAGAAGGAAATCTCATCTAATTTTGCTTCAGTTTCTGGTATTGCCGAAGAACAGAGATCAGAGGACCTTAGGGCAAGAGGTCCTACAAGGTAAAAGAATTGATACTAGCAGCAGGGTGACTGATCATGCACAATTTTGTTAATGACACTACCCAATATTAGGTTACATATGGCAGGTGGGTGGAGCCATCTGAGTTTTGAGAATAAGGTACAGTGGTGATTATGCTGGTTAGAAGCCAGGACAAAGAAGCAGATATTATTATGTACCATATCATATTTTTTATAGTGTTCTTTTGGTGGCTGCAAGGAAAACAGACATCCCATAAAGAAGATTAGGGAGCAAGATGACTTAGGCTATAGGAGTGCACTTCATGGGGGTGAGACTATAACTAACTTTGTAGGAGAGCCCCAGTCTTGCATTAACTGCCTTATAGGCAGTGCTGCATAAGATGAGAAGTCCAAGCGTAACACCTGAGTAGTTAAATGAAGAGAATGAGGCCAAGAATGCTCTTTTATTACAAACAACTGAGAGTAGAATGGGACAACTCTTTATTTATTTATTTATTTGTTTGTTTTTTATTTAGTTTTTGTTGACTGGGTAAGTGCATTACACAAATTCTGCCCATTTTCAGGCATAACCTGGGGGAAGGGAATATAGATGAATGCCAACTGACCTTGAACCAGATAAAGCTGTTGGTGGTATTTGTTAGTGAAATAAACTTTATTTTGGGCGTTGAGCCAAAAAGCACGGTATGTGACTTGGTGGTGTTCAGAAGGAGTTTGTTAAACTTGAGCCACTGCCAGGTGATTTGATGACAGATGTCAATTAATGTCAACAATATCATTTGAGTTTTTAAAAAAGATCAAGTCATCAGCATATAGGATAGGTGCACTATACAAGAGATATTGATTAACAGGATTTATGTGGAGGGAGGAGAAGAAGAGCCTAAGAATGGATCCCTGAGGGACCTCAACTAATTGTGGCTGGCTCTGACATGGAGGATTCAAATTTAACAGGCAGCTATGTATTGGCAAAACAGCATTGATGACCATAAACTGATAGGTCATGGTAATCAAAGGGGTATGCATATATTCTGTACTGTTGGCTTTCTTTGATACAATGCTTTATTTAATGAAAAAGGTAACAAATGATAGCAGAGAGGGATGTAGGCAAACAGATAAGGAGACCTGAGTATTGGTAAGAGAAGAAGATGAGAGAAAAAGGTAGGGTGGGTTACCTCACAGAACAGAATAAGGGGATATTACAAGAATTATCTAATAAAATGAAATGGTCACAAAATGTCAGGCCAAACATGGGCTGATGCTTTAATTCAGTCTACACAATGAGCAATTCTGCTGATAGCCAATGGGTTGAACTGTCTCTAGATTTTATTTCCTGCTCATAATCATGTCCCTATAAATATTGGGTCCACTTCAATCTTCTCCTTAGATCCATGGAAGCACTCTTTAATCACATGGCTGCTCTCAAAAATGACCCAACCTTTTCCTTTTCCAATTGCATGGATATGGGGAAAGACAGATTAAAATTGCAACATTCTTGTTAAAAAGGGAAAAGTAAACAATTTAGAGATACAGTAAATGGCAGGAGATACTCAGCTACATAGTTATTTTAAGCAACAATACACAACAGGCTGTGGTATATCATAGGATAGTTACTTTTTCTTGATGTATTTGTGAGGAACAGACAAAGCAGATTGCCTCCAATGACCTGAAGTGGTGATATCCCTTAATAATTTTTATTTATATACTAGAAAGATAAAATCTTTACGCGCTGAAAAATCTATGCAAGTCCATCGAGTCTGCTCTGGTTCTCTCTTAAAACAAATTTAGCCTATTGTTACTTTTCAATTTATTTACCCAGTTCAGCCCAGCTGAGATGCAACATCTCTTTTTCAGTGGTAAATAGACAAATAGCATTTAATCCGGGGAGGTGCTTTGAGGATAAATTGCCATGATCACTGAGTTTCTCACAGAGCAGGTCTACCAAATAAGAGGTCATGATAAGGTAAATCAGTATCTTACTCGTCAGCACACCTCCGTCAATTGCATTGGCAATATTTGTTGTAAGCATCAAGAAGGCAGTGGTAGTGCTATTTTTTTTCCAGAAACTACAGTGGCCCCCAGGATGAAACATACTTTTAACACACTCTGCAGTATGCTGCAGCAGACCTACTGAATAAAGCAGTGTAATTTCAATGGCAATTAGACCCCTTTATCATGCAGGAAACTATAGCATTCACTTCATCCTGGCAGTGTCACATTTTCCTGAATGACAAATGGGGACTAATTTCCATTGACATTACATTGCTTCAGTTGGTCTGCAGCAAAATGCTGCAGAATTGTGTTTCATCCTGGGGGACGCCACTGTATGTTGATCAGGAGAAAGGAGGTTATGAGTGGTGAGATAGTCAGTGAGTTGGGATAAAACCATCTTTTCTAGAATCCTTTTTAGCACAAGAAGGATTGCAATGGGTCTATAACTGCTAATATTTTTACTATTACTCTTACCCTTTTTGATCTCAGGAACAACATGCTGCATCTTTAAATATGTTAGGCACTACACAGTCCAGATATGTGAATGGATCCATTCACATATCTGGAGTGTGTAATACGGTACGGGCTGCATGCCCATTGTCTCACGCTGTGGACCAATGGGCATACAACCCTACCTATGGTGTCAGTTGGCAGGGTACAGGGCGGCAGGCAGGTGGGTGCTGCTGCCCACCGCTGATGGGATTCAGTGGGCGGGTGGGGAGGGTACCTCTGGACCACCAGGAAGATTGGATGTTACTGTTTAATACAAATGCCCATGATCAGGCTGACAGCAGTCTACTGGACCACCAGGGATATAGGACATGCTTTTTTTAAATGGATACCTGCGATCAGGCTTGGGGGGGCAGTCGGAGCTCGGGTGGCCACCCATAGGTGGCAGCTGCTGTGTTGTACCCTGCAACATGGCAGCTCACCTGTGGGTGGCCAGCCATTGTTCCTTTTTTTTTGGCTCACCTGTGTGCAGTGCAAATAGGGGTTGCACATGCATAGACTCAGCACATCCCGTGCTGAATATCGGGATGTGCAGAGTATGCATGGGCATGCCCTCCCTACCTGCACTGCATACAATACTGATGCACCACAGTACATCGGGATTTGTGCCAGGCATAATCCCCATTTGAATATCACACCAGGACCCATCAGTGGGTTGTGGATGGTGCAACACTGCTGCACCATGCACAACCCTTTTGAATACCCGGGCCTTGGGGCTTAGGTCTTGATTTAGAAAAAGTGTATTTCCGGTACATAAATGCATTAAACATGTAGCAGTGTAATGCATCTATAATGTGTCAACCAGAAACCATGCTTTTATTTAAAAACAAAAATTGTTGCACTTACAGTCAAAAGGTAGGGTTTACAGTCAAAAGGCAGGGCTTTTCAAAGAAGTTATATTAAGAAAGGGCTAACTTTGGAACCATGAAGGCTAGATACAAATTCTTTTTAAAACAAAAGCTTAGAGACAGGTCAGCATGGGTACAGTGATGCACTTTCAATGTTTTAATGTACTGAAAATACACATTGACTATAAGGACTTACTAATAATGCATTTCCACCAAAATGACATAAAGAAGCAGTTTCAGTACAGTATATCAATATGATGTAGTGAAAATTTGCTTATACTATATTGATATAGTAGAAATACACTTACACTATATTGGCAGCAAACACATTTAACAATAGCACATTTATTTAATTTCATAAATAATTATTAAATACATTAATGTAATAATTAATATTAATACATTGGATATGGAATTCAATCACATGTATGGAAAGAGATGTGTTTATGTAGGACACTTCACAAATTACTGGAGGTATTGTCAAGGAGACCCACTACCTTGTTTTTTGGTATTCTAGTTCAGATCACCCATTTTCCTGTTTTATAAGATACTCCCTTCACAGTTTTGAATCAGCTTTAACATAATGCCAGTTAAAATAGCTAAATGGAGTGTTCCCTTAAATATTGCTATCCCTGGGTCTTCATCAGTGTTTTCTAACTCATATTGTTCCATAAAGTCAGAGAGCAGTGTCTATTGCAGGCTTTTCTATATTTATTTATGTTATTTATTTTAGAATTTTTTGGCTAGGAAAAACACACTGAGATAAAGCTTATTTCCAGGTGCATGACAGGAGCACAGGAAGGTTAAGATACTTGCACAAGGTCACATGGTATGCCTGTGGCATTTGTGAGTTTAAAAACCAGGCCTGCTAGGTTTTTGTATACAAGTCACAAGAAAAGTGATGTTAAACAATGTAGTTTCAAAATCAGCTAATGACACTGTTGAATATCTGGGGTAGCTATATTAAAATGATGGGGGGTTTTTTTTCAAATTGAAACAAAGCTCTAAAAGAACTCAAAATGTAGAACTTGCATCTTTCATAACAGGAGAAAATGGGTGATACAAAATGAGATAAAACAGAGGTTTAAAATTATCTCTACAAAATAAGATAAAATAGTAGAGGTTTAAAATTATTTCTATAGCATTCAGTGCTGTGGTAATTAACTTTTATGTGGATTTTTATCTGTTAATACCAGAGAGAAGTTACTATTGATAAGATAGTTATTGACTCAGATCATGCCTCAACCAAATTTATGACTGCAATTTATATGGCGATATTTAGCCATTTCATAGAAGGTAATTAGCTCTACTATTGCAGCCATTTAATTTGCTGGCTAATCTGTTGTACACATTGGAATATACTGGTCTCTTGCTTTTTTGTTTATTTCATGGGTAGACTTATACCTGTGCTACTAGTTCAGGACCAAGTTTCTTAAAAATGCAAAAAAAAGTTTGTGTTGTTTAATCATATGCCGTATAATATATACTAGACATGTTTTTTTTCTACGTTTTGATGTTCTTGATAAAACCATTTTAGAATGTTGTGCTTTTCTTGTTTTATTTTCTGAATTAAAACAAATTTTTGAAGGAGAACAGTTTCAAATGTGTCCAACATGTAGTCTTATTAAGGATGGCTGCTGCTTTGTGCACTTACTGTATATGAATATTGTATTCTTAAAATATGATTCCTTACCTAACTTACACAAACACAAGCTATATCTTATCAAAAATAAAATGAGGATAAATAACATTTTAGAAGTTAATGGGGAGCATATCAGAAGCCCTCACAAAACCACTCAGTAAGTCAGTTGTGTGCTCACAAAATAGTAAGTGGGAGTGGCAATAGATATATTCAGTCAAAATGTTACATTTTAGAGCATCCAATTCCAGTAGGGAGTATTTTGAGATCCTGAAACTCTGTTTCCTGAGTATCAGGATCCTGACACCATGTGCCTGAAACACATTTGCCTTATTGGTGAAGTTTGGCCGTGGCAGAGTTAGCTATAAAAATTATGGGGCATGCAGAGGCATAGGCCCCTGTGCTGTGAGTGTGGGAAGCAAAGCCCCCGAAGCATTAAAATAAACTCAGCAATGGGAAAACTTCACCCATCGAGCAAATGTGTTTTGGGCTGATGGTGACAAGGTTTTGAAACTCAGGAACAAGAGTTTCAGGATCTCATAATATATCTATTTCAGTAAGCCCACTTTTGCAAAAAAACAACAACAACAAAAAAAAAACACCTGTTTGTGTCCCTCAAACAAATCTGTGACTAAACAACAAATGCCCATATTGGAAAGCAGAATGCAAGTGAGCCACCTCATCATACAACTTGCAAACAGTTTCAACATTTCATTGGCTTCAGTTATCAGGCCATTATGTGTGGCTTACATCTGCTTAAGTGATCACTGTCCCTACATAGTGAAAGAAGGACATGCAATCACTAGAAAAAAGAATAATAAGGGATGAGAAGAGGTAGTAGTGAGGTTATGTGATAAACTATTGTGTGACAGCCTTTAGCCAACCACTAAGCAAACAGCAGTTCGATAAAAAAAGGAAAGGAAACTGTCACACACTAGAGATGATATGATAAAGTTATTATGTAGAAAACATAAAATAACAAATAGCATGCTAAAAAAGCTTCCAAACACTGAATACACCAACTCCCTTATGTTCACAATGCTTCATTTTTTCAACAGGGGACCTTGGTACTGTATTTTGTTTCATTTTACTGCCATATACTCAAGTCAGCAATTGACAAGAAGTACCAAATAGACCTGGGCTGCATGACTCTTTTATTTTTCTCTGAGCAGTTTGAAAAGCATTCTGTTTGTGACTACCAGTATCTCCAAACAAGCAGCCACATTGTAAACATATGTACTGCAGGCTGCATGCATATCAACATTCAGAAAACTCATTCATCTACATTGCACTTGTCCTTAATTTCATTTATATGTCAAGGCATTAATATGTACTTTTAACCTTTAATATATTCAGCCAGCATAGCTCAACTGAGGTATACCACCTAATTTATAGTGGGATCTCAAATGTGAACAATACTGGTGATAGACATTCTGGTGCTTTGGGTGGTTAAGAGACTTGCCCAACATCCCAACATGAGTATTTGGCCATTGTGGAGATTGTAACTGTACCTTCCATTCCCTCTAGCACAAAATGCCTTTGCAAAGTGTCATAGTAGGTGATGGTGTTTGCATACAGTGCTTAGACATGTCTTTTGCAGGGCTCAGATTGTACTTTGCAAGAGCCCTGCTGTCATATGCAAGTGTTTCAAGCTTGCATATGACTGGCAGAGAAAGGGGAGATACTGTTGATGGGAGACCTGAATATGCCAGATGTTAACTGGAGCACATTTGCTGCAGCCACATCCAAGAGCAGGGCCATTCTTGATGCCCTACAGGTGTCAGGCATTAGACAGCTAGTTTAGGAACCCACTCATGAGGGAGCAATCTTAGACCTCGTACTCTCAAACGCAGGCAGTGAGAGGATCTCAGATCTAGAAGTAGGTTGCCATCTGGGGACAAGTGACCATCAAACAGTGTGGTTCACGTTAAACTCAGCTACAGAGTCAAGCCATACAAAGTGAGGGTACTGGACTTTAGGAGGGCTGACTTTGGCAAGATGGGAGAGTGCCTCAGAAAAGCACTAGCAAACAGGCTAGAAGGAGGTGTGGAGCAACAATGGGAATTATCAAAACTGCCATCACAGAGGCAACAAGCCTTTGTGTGAAGCAAATAAACAAATCAAAATGAAAGAAAAAGCCACTATGGTTCTCAAAAGAGGTGGCTGTGAAAGTCAGGAAGAAAAAGATAGCATTCCGGAAGTATAAGGAAACACAGAAGGAGCAGAACAGAGAGCTGTACCAGTTAAGGCAGAAGGAAGCAGGGAGGAAGTCAGAATAGCAAAGGCCCAAACTGAGGAAAAGATAGCCAACTCAGTTAAGAAGGGGGATAAAACCTTTTATAGGTACATCAGCGAGCGTAGAAAGACAAAGGGAGGGACAGTGAGGCTGAATAGAATGAACAGTGGGTGGGCAGAGAGGGACAGTGAAAAAGCAGGAATACTGAATGAATGTTTCTGCTCAGTATTCATAAAGAGGAGGAAGTGCCTAATCCAATTAACAGAAGCACTCTTGATAGGGGGGTCAATCCCAGTACTTACACAGAAGAAAGGGTTCTGCAAGAACTTCTAAAACTGAAGGTGGACAAAGTAATGGGTCCTGATGGAATTCACTCCAGAATTCTAAAAGAATTAAGGAGGAACTAGTGAAACCACTGGCTACTCTTTTTAATAAATCATGGGAGGATGGTGTGGTACCTGAGGACTGGAGGAAGGCGGATGTGATTCCCCTTCACAAAAATGGGACCAAGACAGAGGCAGGAAACTACAGACCTGTCAGTCTGACCTCTGTGGTAAGGAAAGTGATGGAGTCACTTCTGAAGGAAAGAATAGTTGAGTACCTAGAGGCCAGTGGAGCACAGGACCCAAGGCAGCATGGGTTCACAGCAGGAAGGTCATGTCAGATGAATCTAATAGATTTCTTTGACTGGGTGATCAAAGTAGTAGACCAGGGAGGGGCTGTGGACATGGCCTACCTAGACTTTAGCAAGGCATTTGACACAGTCCCACACAAAAGATTAACAGTCAAATTAACCAGCCTAGGAGTGGGACCCAGGGTGGTAGCCTGGGTAAAACATTGGCTGGACAACAGGACACAGAAGGTAATTGTAAATGGAGTCCACTCTGAAGAAAGGGGGGTTACTAGTGGGGTACCTCAGGGTTCATTATTGGGTCCAGTCCTTTTTAATGTCTTCATCAGTGACATTGCAGAGGGACTAGAAGGAAAAGTATGCCTTTTTGCAGATGTCACAAAGATCTGCAACAGGGTTGATACACAAGGAGGCGTGGAAAGGATGAAAAGGGACTTGCCAAGGTTGGAGGAATGGTCAAAGTATGGCAGCTAGGTTCAATGCCAAAGTGCAAAATAATGCACCTGAGGAAACAAGAACCCAGGGAGAAGTAACACAATGGGTGGGGAGGTAGTAACAACAACAAAATGGAAAGGGACCTGGGGTAATCATATCAGATGACCTTAAGGTTAGCAAGCAATGTGAGAAGGCAGTAGGAGGGCTGGGGTATACTGGGATGTATAGGGAGAGGCATCATCAGCAGAAAACAGGAAGTAGTTATCCCTCTGTACAGACAGTTGGTGAGACCCCATCTGGAGTACTGTGTCCAGTTCTGGAGACCCCATCTCCGCAAGGACATCGACAGGATAGAGGCAGTCCAGAAGAGGGCAACTAAAATGGTGCAGGGTCTGCAAAAGAAGCTGTATGAGGAGAGACTAAAGGAGCTTAAAATGTATACCCTTGAGGAAAGAAGGGAGAGGGGGGACATGATAGAAACTTTTAAGTACCTCAGTGAAATCAACAAAGTCCAAGAGGGTAGCATCTTTCAGAAAAGAGACTTGCAAGAACAAGGGACACAATTTAAAGATAGAAGGAGGGTGGTTCAGGGCGATGTGAGGAAGTATTATTTCACAGGAGGGTAGTGGATGCATGGAACAGCCTTCCTGAGGAGGTTAAGGGTCTAAAACTGTGGGAGAATTCAAGAATGCATGGGACAGACATAAGGCAATTCTTGTGGGGGGTAGGAAGAAATAGGCTGTTGGTTAACTAGGATCTGCGGCCTATCCTGTAGGTAGGGAAATGGGCAGACTAGATGGGCCTAGCGGTCCTTATCAGCAGTCAAAGTCTATGTTTCTATGTTTCTATGCCTTTAGAACTCCTTATCTGTGAGTACGTTCGAGTTGTTTGTGGGTACAGTATGGCTTTGTGTCTTCTACTTATGACTCCACCTCTAATTTGTATCCACTCATCCTCTCCCTTTGTGAACAGTCACAAACAGGATGCTATTTACATAAGGCAGAATTCCTATATAGATTTTACCGTGCAAATTGTTGTCAATACTCACAACATTATACAGCTGTTACATTACGTTATTCATTTTCTTCTGAATATTACATTTAAAGATCTATTGCAGTCAAATTTATTTTTAATATATTGTAATATTTTAATTTAATTATATTCCTGTCTATGCCTGTATGGTGTCCTGAGCCTCTGGGAAAGGACACCTTAGAAGAAACCTACTACTACTACGGCAAACCCAGTTTGACTTGCAAATCTTCAAACACAGTATGCTGTCCAAAGTCTTTTAAATGTGTCCATTAAAAAAAAAGGTAAGATTTAGCAAAAACAATATAAGCAAACATTTTACTTCTAGCCTCATTTACAGCAGAACTTTTATCCTAAAAGCTTGAATACCAATATCAGTACATGGCAAATACGTATCTGAGTGCAGCTGTTTCTGTTACAGTGCTGCACTTCCAAAAATTAGTTTTTACTCAGTAATTAAACTATAATGCAAAGGTATGTCTACTCACAGACCAATCTTAACAGAAATTAAAGAGCTGTATTGTATGACATTTCAAAATTATTTCTGCTCTACTTCCACCGAAGGGTATTGAGGCTACTATGGTGATGTAAGTTCTGAAGCAGGTAATTCATAATTATGAAATAAGAACTATCTATTATGAAGTGAACTAACATAAAACTTGCAGTTCTCAACAAGTGCAGCAGAAAATGTTCTGAATGTCTAGGAAGAGGTTAGTGGCACAGAAATTTAGATACTTCATTTGCTGAACATTATTAATTGTATTTATTTCTGTGATTGCCAATCTCTTTGTTTTAAAGAAAGTGTTTTCTTTTAGGGAAGAAAAATTGCGAAAGAAATTGCAACATATTGTGTTGTTCATTAATCTTACTGCTTACGTAGCTCCAAAGTAGAACTGTGAAACATCAGCATGCAACAGTAACATTAATACCAAGTGGTGTGTGTGTGTGTGGGAGGGTAGGTTGGCACTATGAAGTATCCAAATAAAACTAAACTGTAATTCAGGACTTGACTAAAGATCCTGAGGAAAAGTGGTTAGTGGACTTGAACTGCTTAGCACTTTCCCACTCTATATCCACCTTTGATGTACTGTATATAATTAATGCACAGGAGTGCTAAGAACACTCTTATGACTATTAGTGTCCATCATTTTTGGGACTTCCCATGACAATTCCATGACATTTAGCATTTCTATGCAACATCATTACTTTCAGCATTTTCCATGAAAACCCCATTGGTTTTCGTTTTTGCAAAGAAATGACCCATAATTGTGTGCCTCACTACCCCAAGGCATGTGGTGCCCAGTCAGACCTAGCATGAGATTCTAAGGCTTGCAGATGAACACTTATCTCTGAGTTTACTGGACCATGTACTGCCTCCTACTAATGGATCAGGCTAACAATTAATTTTCTTAACATTTAATTTTACTTATAACCACATGATTGTGAAACAATGGGCAGGATTTTTAAAACATTTTAGTTGACAGAAGTCCTCATTTCTTTTTAATGCATGGGCCACACATCAAATTATCAGGATTTTTCATCAGTGTAACTAAGACATTCCACAACACCACAGTTCTGATGTCTACTGTGTTTAAAATTTTTACAATTTTGTGTTATTCTTCAAGGTTGATGACTCCTACACTTTTCCACAATCTTCTGTAAATCACATCCACATGCTGCAAAATCAACCAATATTCAAAAATACAGTGCAGGTCTGTCAAATGATAAAGGAACACCAGCTGCACTGAAATCCATTGCTGCTCCTGTGAACAGTCCATGTTCCATATTTTGCAATCCTGATCAATATTGTTAGGAATGCTGTTCAATAAATTAAGTTGCACCCAGTCCTTTGTTACTGAGATAGGCCACACACACACTTTGACAATGTGGACCTACCATTCTGTGACAGGACCTCATGTTTGCTGCAGTTGGACTATAAGTAATTATGCAAGGACTATCTGCCAATTTTGTGATGTGCTTCACATTCAGTGGCAACTCAAAAGATCCCCAAAATGACATCTTGTTGTCGTGAAACACTGCCTAGAAAAAGGCAGCCTGGGGCATTTGGTACATCCACAAGCAAGGAAATACAGGACAGTTCTTGCACCATGATTTTGATTGGAGGTAGTGCATGGGTAAATAAACAGGTTATTTAATTGTCACTGCAATCAGTTTTACCACAGTAACGCTGCTGTGGATTCTTCCCTTGCTTGCCCACTTGCTTGTAGACCAGTACTTCTTGGCTGCAAAGTAATACTGCTCCAGTGGCTGCCTCCTCCTTACTTACTTGCTTGAAGCCTGGTGGTGCATGTTTCTGTAATGCACCTCCAGCAGTTCCTTCCTTTCTCTCCCACATCAGCACAAGTGGTGCCATTTGTGTCAATGCTGCTTTGCATCACCTTCTCTGCATCTTTGTAAGGATTCACCATGAGGCTGTAAACCAGCTGGGCCAGTTTGAATGAAACACAAGTCCACAAAGCCTCCCATTTTGTGTTTTTGCAATAATTACTAATACATTTTCATTCCACAGTTGTACAATAGACATTTGTAGGAGGCCATAATGACCATAAACTCCACTGCTACTGTAAATCCTAGTGGTACAGAAATGGGGTTTCCCCACTGACTACTGCAATTCAGGTGGGAGTGATGTGTTATTGAACTGCCAGAAACTCACACTAATGCCATTCAGGGTATATTCACCATCATTTTGCCAGTTTAGATGTGGATTTTCAGTGGCAGAGGCCACCTTTACTACATCAATCATATTGTTTCTGCAGAAGCTTGTTTCTTCAATAAGACCACGGTTTTGCAGTAGTTAATGCAGCATCACAATAAACAAGGGGCTCTATTACGAATGCATGGTAACATTTAATAACATTGGACAGATTGTAACAGCAAATTATTCACAGAATCACAGAAATCTGATGGCAGAAAAGGACCTCATCAGCCCATCGAGTCTGCCTTCCCCCTCCCCTTCTCATCTCCATTCTTACTAGCCCACCCCTTCCCCTCGCTTCCCAGTCCCATACGTCTGTCCAAAACCCTCTTAAATCCCTCCACCATTTCAGTCTCCACCACCTCTTCTGGCAGTTTATTCCAGGCCTCCATCACTCTCTCCATGATGAACTGCCACCTCACACTGCCTCTATATCTTCCACCTTCAAATCTTAATCAATGCCCTCTAGTTTTAGCCCACTCCTTCCTTCTGAACAAGCTCCCATCCTTCACCTTATTGACTCCCTTCACATAATTAAAACTTTCAAACATGTCCCCTTCTCCCTTTTAGTCTCCAGTGGGTAAAGATCCAGTTCCCTACATCTCTGTTCATATGATTTCCCCCTGCATACCATGCACCATCTTGGTTGCTCTTCCCTGAACCCTATCTATCCCTTCAAAAACCTTGCATAGGTGCTGTCTCCAGAAATGGACCCCGTACTCCAGGTGTGGTCTCACCATAGCCTTGAAAAGAGGCATCAGCACCTCCCTCCTTCTGCTAGTTATGCCCTTCCCAATGCATGCCAACATTCCATTTTCCTTCTCTACTGCCTTGCTACACTGGTTACTCACCTTAAAGTTGCTTGATACTATAATCCCCAGATCCCTTTCCTGACTCTGTTTTTTTGATTTGCTCCCCTCCTAGAGTGTAAGCAGCTTGCGGGTTTTCGTACCCCTGATGCATCACAGCACACTTTTTGGCACTGAATTTCAGTTGCCAAGTTTCTGATCACACCTCCAGAATTTTCAGGTCCTGCCTCATGGCCTCCAACCCCCCTCCCCCCGTGATGACCGCCTATTGCATATTTTCTTATTATCCACAAACAGGCACACACTTACCTGTAGACTTCTTGCTATGTCACTGATGTATATATTAAAAAGAAGGGGCCCCAGCACTGACCCCTGGGGCACCCCACTTGTTACCCCCCTCAACATGGAATGCACTACATTTATCACCACTCTCTGACTTCTGTCCTCCACACAGTTTTCCACCCATCTAGTTATTTTCTATTTCACCCTTAAGATTTCTAGCTTATTTTCTAGCCTTCTGTGATGGATGGTGTCGAAGGCCTTATTAAAGTCCGGATAGGTCATGTCCACCCCCCCCCCCGGTCAACCACCTGTGTCACCTAATGAAGAACTCTATCAGGTTTGTCTGGCAGGACCTCCCATGTGTGAATCCATGCTGCCTTTCATCCTGCAGACAGTTTTCCACCAGATAGTCCACCACCTTTTTCTTTATTAGTGCCTCCATCACCTTTCCCACCACAGAGGTGAGGCTAACTGGGCTATAATTTTCCACCAGCTCCTTACTGCCCCCCCTTGTGCAGTGGCACCACATCTGCCAATCAGCAGTCCCTTGGCACACACCCTGTATTGATATGCTGTCTCTACAGCAACAACTTTACAGTGACATGGTCAATACTGACAATATCACCATGTTGCTGTAAAGACTGCTGGAACCCCAGCACCCTTCCCCAAGATCCTGCACCCCATCCCCAACTCAGCTCCTTCTCGGAGTTAAGAATCATTAGTAGGGGGTGCAGGGGGCACAGCCCCCTTTATGGGGGGTGAGGGGGGTGCAGTCCCCCTCAAAACAAGAAGTGTAAACTCAGTGCCAGCATCCCAACCGCAACTGTGGTTGAGGTAGTGGTGTCAGGGAAACATTTTGTCGAAAAGAAATTGTCAGTGCAGCATTGTAGATCCCCCAGTATCCATTAACAAGTTAAATAGTCTCATCAGTGAGGCACCAGCTCTTCTCTCAGCTCCCAGAGTACCCTCAGGTGCAAGCCGTACAGCCCACTGCCTTGTCCACCTTTAACCTGCCCAGTTCTTCCCTTACCTTTTCAATATTGAACATACTAGTATCCACCATTTTGCCTTCCCTGCCCCTCCCCCCAACTTGGGTCCCCTATCCTCCCCCTCCTCTGTGAAGACCAACCAGAAGTACTTATTCTACACCTCTGCTTTCTCAAAGTCCCCTTCCAATTGTATTCTTACCCTCCCCCCTCAACCTTACTATCCCCTGTGTCACCTTCCTTCTTCCCACCCCATACCTAAAAAATGTTTTATCTCCCCTTTTGTCCCACTTAGCTACATTCTCCTCAGTATCCACTTTAGCCCTCCTTATCTTCTGCACTGCCACCCTCCTCTTTTGTCTATAAGCCTCCTTGTTCTCCCCCCCCACCGTGTCCTCTTAAATTCCCTGAATGCTCATTTTCTTTCCCTGACTGCCCCTGCCACTTCCCTTGTAAACCAGAGTGGTCTCTTCCTTTTTTTGTTCTTCCTCACCTTCTTAACGTAAATTTCAGTGGCCTTCAATACCCCATCTTTGATAACTCCCCATAGCTCCTCAACATCCCCAATATTCCCCTTCTCTGCCATTTCTTCCTCAAATAACCTCCTCATTTTGTTAAAGACTGTCTTTCTGAAGTCCATCGCCCTCGTTCTAGTCTGATTTGTTTCCCCTCCCCATTTTTAGCCTGAACCTCACAGTCCTGTGATCACATGTACCTAGTTCATCACCCACCTCCACCTCTTCCACACTCTCCCCATTTGTAAGGACCCTGTCCAGCAGGTTTTCTCCCATAGTGGGCTCCCTGGCCAGCTGTTGCATGAATACCCCTTGTGCAGCCTCTACGATCCCCCCTGCTCCTAACTGATACCACAGCCAGGATCTCCCAGTCCACATCGAGGAGGTTTAAGTCCCCCACTAGCAGAAGCTCCCCCTTGAGAGACATCTTTATAACTGCCTGTATCAGTTGTCTATCCCCTTCCTCACCCACCGTGTCAGAGGTCTGTAAACCACCCCGTCCTCAATGATTCCCAGTCCATCTGTCTAGCATGACCCACATGAGCTCTGACTCCCCTATCTCCTTCTGTCCTTCCATTGCCCTAATGTTGTCTTTGACCTATAATGCCACTCTGTCCCCTTTTCTTACCATCTCTGCCCTTCCTAATATTATGATAACTGTCTCTCAGGCATGATGTTCTGTCCACCATGTCTCACTTACCTCTTCTATGTTCAGTTCCTCATCCACTATGATGGCCTCCAAGTCTGCTATTTTGTTCCCTAAACTCCTGGCATTGGCTGATAATCCCTTCAACCAGGACCCCTCCCCCCACTGCTCACCCCTACTAACCTTTGCTTGTTCCTGCTTTCTTCCAGCACTTTATCTCCATCCTGGGGTGGGGGGGGCTGATTGGCTCCCATAACTCCTGCCACTTTGAGTGGCCCTTTCCTTACCCCCCTGAAATTAGTTTAAATTTCAATTTTTTTTTTATAAAATCCCACAACTTTCTCTTCAGCACTGCTTGTCTCTTACTGCTGAGGTGTAGCCTGTTCAGGGCAATAAGGCTCTCATCCTCCCAAGTTGCTTCCCGATCCCCCACTACCCCAAACCCCATCTGTCCTTTGTTTTCTTAATGTGCTTGGACTTGGCACAGGCAGTACCTCTGAGAAAGCCAGCGACTGGAACCCTGTACCACTGCAGAACCTAGCAAGCTCCATGAATCTAGCCACCACTTACATAAGACTACTCCCCTCCAGATCATTGGTGGCTAGGTGGAACACCAAGTGTGACCTCTCATCCTGCTGCTTGCTCCATGAGGGTATGAGCCTCACCTTTAGCACTGTCATTCCTAGTAGACACCGAATACAAATGGTGCTGTTCCTGCCCCACTTTCTCCCCCATCAGATTCCCATTAGTACTGAGTCCCCTGTGCGCACTACCCTGCTACTCCCTTCCTTCTGCCTGTAATTATGCTTACACTTTCTCTTGACATACCATATCTCTCTCTGGCCCCATTTTCCCCCTTGCTCATCTCCTTCCCCAGAGTTTTTCTCTCCCCCTGGACTAAATCTCTCATTCCCCTCCTCAGTGTCCCCACCAGTCTCCCTCATCCTTGCCTCCCCTATTTCAGGCTCTGACCCCGCCCTTTGCTCCTTTCCTTCCTCTGTATATGGGTACCTTCTTCCTTCCCCCCTGCCTTTATCCTTTCCCTTCCTGAGCTTACTGTAGGCTATCACCCTGTCTCTTCTGTGCATTGTGTCCCTCTTGAGACTGTTTTCATCCCCTCCTCTTGTTCATTTTGGCATCTTCCCTCCAGGTTCCCTCTTAAGGATGCATCCACAATTCCTGATCCTTCTATCACATTAGCCCCACCCCCCATCTCCTATAAATTCAAATGCAAATTTGGTGACATCCAGCAGACCAGACCTGGGTTTGAATCCCACAGCTTCCACTTGCATACTGTGTGACCCTGAGCAAGTCACTTAACCTCCTTGTGCTCCCAGGTCACTCCTGTAAAAAAGCTTTCAGCTTAGTGTGCTATACCTGGTTAAACATCTAAATAAAAATAAATAAATAAATAAATAAAATTCCTCATTGCTGCACCCTTTGCTGTCCTCACCTTAAGTGCCCCACTGGGGTGTGTATCTCTTTTCCTGCTTTGCCTCCTTGCTATGCAGCCTGCTACCTGCTGCTTTCCTCAGTAATTCCTGCCCCTTCCCTGATGGTGTTTGCTGATCTTTTTTTGATCTTACTACTTGCTTCTTCTGTTGGCCCCCCTTGTCCCCTACTTCTCTTGTGCCTAAGCCTCCTATGGCCTCCCTTGTGCTCCCCCTTTCTTTTCTCACCCTTCTGTTGCATCCTCTGGACCTCCTTCAGTACTCTCCCCTCCCTTCCCCTCCTTTTCATACCTACCTCCCTCTACACCTGGTCCTACTACCCCTGCAACTCCTCCTGTGTTCTCCGTTTCATCCCCCACCCAACTGGTGTTTTCTTTCAACCTCCTCCAGTCCTCTCCCCTTCAGCACTCCTCTGCTTTCTTAGTGCCCACCTCAATCACCCAATCTCCTCCCTTAGCTGTGTAAGTTGTCTGCACACCATGCAGCTCCCCAGTCTCCATACCACATCCAACACCATGGCCATCCCACACCCACTGCACCCTACCACCCTCCCAAAGCTACTCCATGCCCTAGTGACCTGGAGACCATACACAAGACCTGCCATTTCAGGTTACCGCCAACCTTGCTGCCCGTCCATTTAATCACCTTAATATACACTCTTTAATAGTAAAAGCAACAGAAACATCTAGTACTATACTCCTCCATTCCCCTTTCTGTAGTCCTGTGCTATCAATCCCTTTCTTGAGGATGTATGAAGTTGCTTATCCCCATCTGACCCCCTTAGACATTCTACCTTGAAAACATTCCTACCACTTAAATCAATTTAGTTTGCTATAAGATACACTATAGACATATACAAAAAATATACAAAGTGACCTAGACCCTGAAGTCTCATAGAAATATCAAGTCAAATAGAACTATAAACAGTCACTTTTTTTTGCTTTAATGTACCTGTAACCATAAAGTCAAAATGGAAACTCCGCTCCTCCTCCTTCTCTGCTGCTAGTAGCCTCCTCTAGGAGGAGCCCCGTAACAGTAATTAATTATTGGAGGAGAGCAGGAGTGGGAGGGTGGGAATTTTTTGCCCTCTGTCGGTGGATCGCTTCTTTTTAAAAAGCTGCTCCTTTGCTATTTAAAGGCTGCCCTCATCTTAAAAATGGCACCTTTTTTTCTCCTGAGGTGCAGATTGGCTCCCAAAAACTGAATAGGACTGAAGCCAATTAGCAGCAGCTATGTGTCATCTGGTTCCCTTCTCTTTGCTACACTATGGCCGCTGGTTCCCCTCCAAGTGGCAACAGCTGCTGATCAGCTTACTTGTGGCTACAGCCACTGAAATTACCACTTGTGGCAATGGCCACCTATTAGTTTATTTGCAGCTTCAGCCACCAAAACCCACACATGCAGCAATTGTTAAATGAATTGCGGCAATGGTTCGATGAATTGATCTCTACCGGATCCTTTATTTCAGAGTGCTTAGTATCACTCAATAATGCCAGACAGACACTGTTCCCAGTTTGTGACCTGTCACCAAACAGCTAGTATGTGACCATGGGGCTGATAGCCTGGTGAGGATGTCTCAGCCAGTTGCCCCCGATTAATCAGTGGTCAGAACTGGGTGTTGGTATAAAATAGGCAATGGTATAAAAATGGGTTAACTGAAATAAAATGTCTCTTTATACAAAATGGGTTAATTGATTTTGATGCAATTAAGTGTACTTTTAACCTTTCTAATATGCATGTCTTCCATTACTTACAGATGCCCGACTTTATTTGTAAAAATGGAGATATAGCAATAGAACCACAGCAGAATGAATGGAAAGTCCAACTAAGACAAGCTAATAATACTAAATTAATTTCCAAATTGTACTCCATTTTGGAATCCAAGTGTGGATCCAATCTTCAATTATGAAAATTAAAATGGGAAACCAAAGCGGGAAGTAATATACCGGATCATAAGTGGGAACATTTTATTAATTTACCTCAGTTAGGCATTTTACCTTCCAAACTGTTACCGATTTACTTTAATTAAGCAATAAGGCACGACAGGGTGTGTGTTATCGTGTAATAACGTCACTCCTGGGGTGGGTTGAAGCACGAGGCGAAGCCGAGTGCTTCCACCACCCCAGGAGTGACGTCATTACACGATAACACACATCCCTGGAGTGCCTTATTGCTATTATACAATGGCTCGTGTGTTAAAAAAAAAGAAAAAAGTATGTTTTTTATTTATTTTTATTACATTTTTGTGTGGGTAAGTACACATTTTAAAAAAGTAATCCCTATTTTTTTGTACCACTGGGTGGCGCTGTTGTAGCTGATCTTGTGTGGAGAATGCTGAAGCGCTTGTCATTGACGCTCTTTTATGTGACGCGAGGGACGTTGAAATGCCGTTTCTGCTTATGCCTTACTTTCGCTTTTTAATGTCGTGGAAAGTAGCTGTGGAGCACGGTAAGCAACTAAGAGTTGCTAATCTGACTGGAGGCTGGTATTTTTTATGTGGTTTTATTTTTTTTTTTTTTATTTGCGATGTAGAGCGAGGGAGAGCGGGAATTTTGAAGTTGTGTGCAGTCGGTCAGCGCGGGTTACTGAAGCCGCTCGCTTTCGGTGCGAAATGCTGCCAGCAAATTTGTTTGTCTTATTCTGCTACTGAATTGTGGTGCTGCTTGTTAATGTGACAGGCTACGAAAATGGAGGGCGGCTGGCCGGCGGTAAGTGTGAGGGATTAAGCGGTGTCTCTAGGACTGGTACCATGATTTGTGTTATGTGGTCAGATGTGTGTGCCTGGACTTAATCCAGTGATGTTATAGCTTAATATCATCACTGTCCGAGGCACACACTGACCAATCAGAGTGCAGGAAATTTCATTGCCATTGTATAATATAATTTATAGAACCTACTATACCCCACACAAGTTAAATTTAATGAATTCCAGTTACTTCAATAATGTGCTTGAGATGTAAATCTGAGAATGGAACACAGGAACACATGTTGGTGAAGTGTAAGGTACTAGACATATTTTGGCATAAAAATACAGACACTCTCCCCAGAATCTATACCATTACATTAAGAAGAAATAAGGAATGTGTATTGTTGCTGTTTGGATTTACAGTAGATAATCATTGCATTTATCAAAAACAATTCATAGTAATAGGGTTAATAAATGCATTTAAAAGCATTTTAATGAAGTGGAAATATTCATCTCCACCAGATTTTAAAACATGGATGAATCTTATGATTGATACTTATAAAAAAAGAGAAAATGCACTATATTTAAGAGAAGAGGACAGATTTATTTGATAGGATGTGACAGGACTTCAGTAAGTTTCTTAACTCTAAAGAGATATTAAAATATTATACAATGTTAAGAAAAAAAATCCTGGACTCTGATTGGTCATTCTTGGGCTGGACCCGTGCTGTTATCCCAATACAATATCACGGGTCTAGTCTCAGCCTCATTGTGAACCTGCAGATGACCTTTTGCTTGATTATGTGCTGCTTGATGTGCTTGATGATGTGCTTCTTTGTTTCATCTTCTTTTAAAAAACCAAAACATTTTTCCACACAAAAACATCTTTAAAATTTTTTTTTTTTATTCTGTATAACAACGAGCCATTGTATAATGGCAACAATGCCCTCCAGGGTATGTGTCATTTGGGATAACATCACACCTCAGTTATTGGACACACTCGGCCTGCGGCCTCATGCCCAACCTCCTGAGGCAAGATGTTATCCCAGTGCGACACACACCTTGTCAGGCATTATTGCTTAAATCTATGTTAAGTAACTGGGTTTTAATATAATAGTAATGAAAACCTAATTAATTTAGGTTGTATTTGCACTAATATATTTAGAATACAATAATTACAGCTTGAATTTTTGGTTCATATAACTTTGATTTTATGTTGTCATGTATTTCTCTTTTCCCCCTTTTTGTTCCTCTTTTTGACTCCAATGTAGCCCCTGAGAAATATGATTTGTTAACTTATGTTTTTTGTGATACATAATTTTCTTTTTTTATACATGTTATATGAATTTAACTTGCTGAAGAAAATTTCATAAAAAAAAGGAAAATAAAGCACTGGGTGATGGTGTGCCTACGGGATGGGGAAAGTAAGGTTAGGGTGTTGAGGAGAGATTAATATTGTGTCAGATGGGAGAAGGGTTCAAGGGCAGTCACATGTATAATATGCACAGGACATTTAGAAATAATGACACCTTGTTCCACCACATCCTGAATCATGGGTGAAGGGGCTGAAGTTATTGAATACACAAGCTTCCCTGTTCATCATAGAATGAGGGAGAATATCAGGTCAGGGAAGGGATACTTTTATTAACATTGTGTCAGTAGGAAAGGGATAGCAGGATTCTAGATATATTTTAATATCGAGGGCCATCCTAGAATAATGTGGGTTGGAGCTGACTGATGGGGGAAGTGGACTGGGACTAGACCTGGCCACCTGGAGGACTTATAGAGAGATTTGTTACAATTCAGTTCTTTTTTTGCAATTCACGAGTACCAATGCCAGGAATAAGGGCTGATATGCAATACCTTATGTAAGTATTAATTAGCCCATTATTGCAGATATCAAATCTTAGGTCACAGTTGTTTCTTTGGCTTCCCTTCAGAGTAATGGACTGATGTGGTGCATATCTCTGCATGAACATTGTACTCATTAATGTGTATTTTTAAGTCAGGGCCATCATAATGAGTCACTCATGATACAAATCACGTTCTTCATCACCACAGTCACAAATGCAGTCACGATTCATGATCACGTCATGAATCACAAAATTTGTTTTTTTTCTAGTTACTTGGATGTATTGTAATCCTGTTTTGTAGTATCTCTCCAGGCTTCACCACCCCACCACTATACTCATTAATAAGAGTTTTTAAATTGGGGTGTTTTGTGCTCCAGCTCATCGGGAAGTACAGCCGTAAGAATTTATGTTCCCATATAGTTTTATATTGGTTATCTCACACTGAATCACATTCTTCATCATCACAGTCACAAATGCAGTCATAAATTATGATTCACGATCATGTCATGAATCACAAAATTATTTTTTTACTAGTTACTTGCATGTATTGTAAGCCTGTTTTGTAGTATCTCTCCAGACTTCACCCAATTATCACCACCACTGTACTCATTAATAAGAGTTTTTAAATTGGGGAGTTTTACGATACAGGCTCAGCTCATCAGGGAAGCACAGCAATAGGCATTCACGTTCCTTCCTGTACAGCATGTGAGTTACAGTACTGTAAGTAGTGGTGGGTGAAGTGGCCCTAATTTGCTCCGTGAAGTGATTCACGGAGTAACGTGGAATCCACAGAGTACTTTGCAATGTGAAGTGGAGTACTTCATGTCATAATGAGGAATGCGAAGTTCATTGAAACCAATGACTTTGCATTATTCCGCCTTCCCCAAACCACTTCTTCACCAATTTTAAGTTGAAGTACATTGAAATCAATATACTTCGCCTCACTTTGCCTTTTAAATTGAGCTCCAAGTGAAATTCTGCAGTGATTCACGGGATTGCAGGTCACATGGACTCTAGATTGTTCTGTACAGCCTCAGTTCTGGCCTGGGTAGTGTGTGTTTAGTGGTAGCTAAAAGATGTTAAAAATGCCTTTTTGAATCCTTTTTTTTTGCTCAAAATTTAGTACATCAATTGTAGGAAACCCTTCTGTGCTCATATCATCTAGTGTTTATTGTTCATGTGTGAATTTTGAATGTTAATTTAGAACATTCAGTCTGTGTACTGTGAATTGTGCTTTGGGGGAGGGACATATTTGTGGTGTAAGTAGATTAACTTGGAGAAAAAGGCAGTCTTTCTGTTTTGGGTTATATTTTTCTTGTATAATTGTGTTAATGTATATGCAATAATATTTTCGGTAATTCTTGACTTTTTTGATGATTGTTGTGATGCAGCAGTGTATAATTTGTTTGTTTAAAGCATTTGGTTATATTACTAATGGTTTTCAATTTGCTACGCATTACTTGTAGTGTGTGTGTGAGTGTGTGGGATGCATGCCATTAAATCAGACACCTTTTTTTATGCCATAGAGTAATTGCAGCAGTGTGAACCTGCTGCACCTGCATGAATTTTTTATACTGCTTTGTGGCTTCTTTAATAGTAGTGGATTGTTACTGCCATACACTGATCCCCCTAAATGGCAAAAGGTGTTCCTTTACAGATTTAGATTTGTGACTTGTTGTAAGTCCTGGTTAGGTGGTGGTGTGCCTTTTTGTATGCATCTCTTGAGTGCTCAGAGTAATCTTAATCTGTCTGTACATTTGCAGTGCACTATTAATTCTGGGAGACTTTGCATTTCTTGTTGTGCTCTCATTTCACTTCATCAGTACTGGGGAGTTTTCTGGACACAAGACAGTAGCACTTTGGGGATGCACATTAATTCTGGTGACTGTGTGTGTGGGGGGCTGCCAATATTGTTGTCACTTTGCCTTACTTCACATTGAGGTGGAATGACAACGCGAAGTAATAATCACAAGGCGAAGTGAGCCTTTCATATGGGTCACTCCACATAGTGAAGTGACAAAGCGAAGAGCCCACTTCGCAGGCACTTCGCCAGTGGAATTTAAATTTGCTGCATCTCTATCTGCGACCTCCCCCTGATTTCCTGCTCTTTTAATTATTACAGCTCTTTGTTAACTTGTAAATCTTATTCCCCCTCCACCGCTCCAGAGTACTATTAACCCCTGTTTGTCCCTCTTCTCAAAAGGCATCCTTGTAGGCCACTGGGCTACCTACCACCATCCACAGTTTTGCCTCCTCCTGCCTGGATATTCCCTGCACCTCCTTGGTGTAAAGGAGCCTGCTGCCACTGGCTTCCTGGAATCAGGGAACAGGTATGGCCTATACATGATCCCAGCACCCACAGCTGACTAGTGCTGCTTCTTCTGCTGAATTTTGTGACACACCAGCCCTCCCCCCACCCCTTCACCCTTTAAATCAACTCAAGCTCCTCCAACCCCTATTCTGTGCTGCCCCATTGGCTCCCAGGCCTAGTGCTCCAGAACTTAAAGCTATTTGTCCCTCCACCCCTTTCTCGATCTCCCTCTCTCTCTCTCTAAACTTCCTCACTGGTCTGCGTGTCTCACCCAGCCCTGTAAACACAAAATGTGTCCTATATCTCAGTTAGATTCACAGCTTTCACCTCCTCTCCACCAGCATCCACTGACACCATGAATCTGCCGTAGCTCGCACTGTTCTCCCTAGCATTTGCCCAGGTGCTGACAGATGCATGTGCCTCAGCACTGGCCCAGAACCAAGTGTACCTCACATACCTCTTGTTAACCCATTCTCCCAGGTGCAAATTACACTCCTCCCCTCATGGGGAACTCTCCATCCCAGGTCATATCACCCTCTCCTTCCTCTTAAACACAGAACATTGCTTACTTAGTCACTACCTGGCCTCCATATCCTGCTCCATTGCCATCCCCTCCTGCACCTATATCCCATTCCTATCCCTCCTGCTCCAAGAATGAGACATTAAGTGCAACCCTGGCCCTCCTAATCCCCGCAACACCTCCTCTGACAGCACCTGGACAAATGCCCCATGGCTAAAATTTGCCCATATAAACGTATGCAGTCTTCCCTCCAAATACCAGGACCTGGAAGCATGGGTTGAGCTATATAAACCCCATGTCCTGGGATTCTCCGAGACCTGGCTAAACCCTCACATTAGCAATGCCATCTACCAACTACCTGGGTTCTCCTCCCTCCATCTGGATATGCCTGACAAAAAAAAGGGGGTTGGAGTAGCTCTATTCATCAAGGAATGTCTATCAGCCAACTTAGTTCTCTGCTCTGACCCAACCTGTCCTAGTGAATGGCTCCTTGCTGAACTCACCCTGGCAACTAGCAAAAAACTCTACATTGGGTGCTGCTACAATCCCCCTACTGCTAGAACTGAGGGCCTGAACAGCTTCCTCTCCAGCCTGGACTCTGTATCTCCACACAGAGACTCAATTCTTCTGGGGGATCTCAATCTAAATTGGCTCAGTACCCACCAGCCTGACTATGCCTCCCTCCTAAAACAATACAATCTGGTCCAAACTATTAAGCTTCCCACAAGGCAGAACCCTCGCATGGGTACACAGATGCTCCTGGATTGGATCATAACAAACCAAGAGGACTGCATCCTGCATGCTGGTACCATGGCTGACTCAATTAGTGATCACTCCTCTATGTACCTTCTCTGGTCATCTAGTCATCCAAACTTAGATGGCCCCCTCCCAAATACCTGTCTTTCCATAATTTCAAAAACCCAAACACCCCTGTTCTTCTGTCTGAGGCATGGGTACTGGTCTGGTCTACCCACTTCTCAGAGTCTCATGAGACCCAGGTAGCATCTATCCTCACTCAAGCTCTCTTGACCCTACAGGATAAGTATTTCCCAGTCATCACCAGTGGAGTGAGGAGTGGCTACTTGTGCAGGGTCACAAAAGACCTCCTTACCCTAATGAAAGACAGGGACCATGCCTGGTCAACCTATAATCATCCCCATTCCCAACCCTATGGGATGATTACTGGTGTCAGGGAACCTTTGTAAACACCTGGCCAAAGCTCTTAAACAGACACATTTTCACAATCTCCAACAAATAAACCTCGGGGACCCAAAATAATTCTGGGCATATAGTGGCTCACTACTAAACTCCCACTCCAGAAAGCCTATTCTGCAGCTAAACACCACTGCTGGCCTCACTATCAATCCCCAAGAAGTGGCCAAGGCCATCAACAACAAATTCTCTGACCTCACTATGTACCTGAGCAAACTTCCACAAGGCATGTAAAAAAAACCCCTGTCCTCCTACACACCCCATGACATCACCTGCCAGGCTCACCTCCCAGCCCCAACCTCCCTCCTTTTTCTTCAAGATACTCTCACACGCTGACATAGCTAAACTCCTAAAGAGTCTCCCAAACCATGGCTGTCCTGGAGGGGATGGACTATTCCCTGTTTTCCTTAGGCTTATCTCCCCTGCCATCGTTGCCCCCCCATGTTCATTTTCAGCCTCACTCTAACCACCTCCTCCATCCCTGATACATGGAAAACTGCAAAGGTCATCCCCATTTATCAAACTGGGGACCCACAATCCATAGACAACTATTGCCTGATCTCCATCCTCCCTCACCAAAGCAAACTACTTGAAAAAGCTGTCCACCACCAACTTGTTGACTAGATAGGAAAATATGACCTACTATGTAGCTAACAACATGGCTTTCGCAAGAACCATTCCACTATAACTACCCTTGCATTCCTGACTGACCACATCCACACTTACATGGAACATGGAAATGCAACTGGCACAGTCTTCGTTGACCTCTCCAAAGCCTTTGACTTGGTCAGTCATGCTCTCCTCTTCTCCAAATTTTATCACCTTGGCTGCTGTCCAGAGGTCACCACCTGGTTCAAAAGCTACTTACAGGGTGCTCCCAGTTTGTGTGCATTGGCCATGCCTGCTCCTCCACCCTGCCTGTCTCTACAGGGATCCCCCAAGGCTCTATCCTGGGCCCTCTCCTTTTCTCCGTATTCATTAACTCCCTTCAAATGTATAGTCTTAGCTATCACTCAGTCCTCTATGCCAATGACCTCATGCTCTTCTCCAGCGGAAAGTCTCCTGCCCTCATCTCTGCAGCCCACTCACAAAACTACACCATAGCCCACAACTGTTTTTCTGAAAATCTCCTTCTGGTTAATGCCAAAAAAAACAAAATCAATGTTGTTTGGATCTAAGCCCTTCTTAACTAAATGCAAATCTAACTGTCCACTAATCAAGGAGGCAGTATAGCGCAGTGGTCTAAGGCTCTAAGCTGCAAATCTGGTGACATCCAGCAGACCAGACCTGGGTTTGAATCCCACAGCTTTCACTTGCATACTGTGTGACCCTGAGCAAGTCACTTAACCTCCTTGTGCTCCCAGGTCGCTCCTGTAAAAAAGCTTTCAGCTTAGTGTGCTATACCTGCTTAAACAGCTAAATAAATAAATAAAAATTAATAAATAATCGTCACATCCGAAGGTGGCCATGCTCTGGAGGATGTCAAACACTTCAAATATCTAGGAGTTGTGCTTGACCCCTCCCTTTCCTTTACAGAGCACATAAATTCCCTGGTTCTTAGAGTTCACCAAAAAATAGGTGCTGCCTACAGATTCCGGCAATACCTCACCCCTTAGGCCCACCTCACCATCATCCAGGTAAACCTGCTACCTATCCTGGACTACTGATCTCCCATCTACTCCAGGACCTCTACATCCACCATGGCCAAACTATTCACAGCATACAACAGTGCCTGCCACTTCTCCCTCTTGGCCCCTTTCTCCACTCACCACTGTGCACTCTACACTTCACTGGGGTGGCTCTCACTACAAGCACACTTTGATCTAGCACTGTACTGCTTTACTGATTCTGCCATCGGTATTGGCTAGGAATCCCCTCTCGCTCCCCTTCTCACCTTTCAAACTTTGCACCGCTGCCTATGCTCCACCAGTATCCCCCCCAAAAAAATCCCCAAGGTGTCCACAAATATGGGTGCTAGAGCCTTGTCTGTGGCAGGCTCCACATTATGGAACACACTGCCTGCCAAACTGCCCGCTATTAACACCCACCACCAGTTCAAGGCTCACCTCAAAGACTGGCTCCTGTTGGCATCTTCCTGCCACTGCTTTCCTGACTAACCCCCACCCCTTCCTGCTTAACTACTGTCCACCCTCCTCTTCCTGGCTCCCACCCCCTTTTCCCACCATCCTGCCCCCACATACCTACCTCCTCCTGTCACTTTCTTTTTCCAGCCTCTGGGAAGCCTCAAATGAACCCCCTGGTTCTTGACAGCTCCCTTTTCCACCTAGCACTGCTCTTCTTAGCCTAGTAGGTTCTCATTCTTACCTACACAGTATCACAAAGAGTCTTACTTTCCATATGTAATTGTGTCCTCCAATTGCTGCCACTTTGTGTATTTCCAAATGTAGTACAATAGCCTTTTCATCAAGTCTTACCTACTCTTCTGTTATGTGTTTGTTGTTTTGATTTCTACTCTGTCACCTTATGTGGCCTGGGTCATCCCTGAAAATGGTCCCTGGCATCAGTGCATTTAACCAGTTAACAAAGTCATAAATAAATAAAAAATAAACAAATTACTCAGCATGTCCTAATATGTAATTCCCCCATATCTGAGCAGTTTGAATAGCAGAGCTTTGTGAGAATTGATGGATTGCCATGTCATCCATCTCTTTCAAAATTTTCTCTGTAAAGTTAGACATTAGAATATTAAATTAGACAAAAGCAGCCAATCAAAAGAATCATATTTATTACCCCTCAACATTTGAGATGGCAAGGATGATCTAGTAATCAATATTACTACATGTTGAGGTACTGTAGCTTCTCTTCACATGGTTTCTCATCTAACCCCACACAATATTTGTCCAGAGCAGGGCTACTAAAATGGTGCAGGGGTTTCACAAGAAACTAACTAAGGAGAGGCTGAGGGAGCTCAACATGTAGTCCTTGGATGAGAAGAGAGTAAGAGGGGATGATTGAGACCTATAAGTACCTCTCAGGAGTGAGCAAGGTAAACAAAGGGGTCTCTTTCACAGGAGAAGGAGTACCAGAACACAGAAGCATACCATGAAGCTTGGGGGGGTGAGAAGGATGTGAGGATGTGAGTAGTGGGTGCCTGGAATAGTCTGCCAGAAAAGGTGGTGGGGCAAAGACAGTGGGGAGCTTTAAACAGTGTGGGATAGGCACATGGGTATAATAAGTAGAGGTAAAAGAGGAGTGAGGAAGGGAGGTGACAAAATAGAGTCCAGGATGTAGTAATAGGCAGGGAAAATAGGACAGACTAGATGATCCACCTGATTTTTTCCTGCCAACACATTCTATGTTTCTATATTTCCAGATAGATAAATAGATAGCTAGATAGAGAGAGAGACAGACAGACACATACATACACACATGCATACATAGAGAGTTATATCAATCAACATAGCTAGATAGTTTTTTAAATTGCTTGCCTGCAGTACCACTATAGGCCCATAGAGAGAATCAATATATAAATGTCTAAAAAACATCTGGAAATATCTGATATTTATTGTTGTAACCATGCATTATTTTTAAAGCATATACCATTAGAGGACATTAGTTTGCTTAGTTAATTGTCTACTGGGAAGGTGCATTGTTCTAGCAGACAATTTCTAGGCATGACCTGAGCCACAATGATGGCAACACAACAGACCAGTAGTAAAGCATTTGCAGTTATTCTTTGAATCAGTAATCTCATAAAATAATCATGAATAAAGCCTCAGACCTTGTCATTACTAGAGCACATTTTCATCAAGCGTGCTTCTGAAATGAACAGGCATTATGAAATACTATCCCTTATACTGTAGTCTGTGTGAGATTTCTCAGTTTGCTGCATAACAAACCAGAGTAAATGCTATTAGATTACATCCAGTTCCTGAAGTATCCTGCAGGATATCAAAGCAAAAACTGCAGCAAGAGTGATTGATCTTGATAGATGGCATTCTATCTTCTTTGGCATTAAGCTTGGGATGCTGATTGTTAAATCCTTGCTCCATCCACTTAATTTACATATTACAGATCATACTATTGAGTAACGACCAGAAAAAGGCTTAAATGCCTATATACTCTCCCACTACTATAGTAGTAGTAATCAAGGACTGATACTGAAGTCACACGCTTATCTATGCTGTTTCTGAATTTGATTTTATCTTTGGTAATACTCATGTAGGGGTAGATAATGCCATATCCCTCACACCCTCAGAGTGGAAAAGTACCTTTTCTTCTCACTCTTAAAGGGCCTTCTTTGAATCATTAATTCACTTCAAAGTGTATTTGTTTGACAAATATTTGTCATTATGAAGATAAAACAACATTATTATAACCCATTACTAATACATATAGCTAAAAGAATAATAATTCAATAAAACATCAGATTAAGAGGAAAATGCTATATATCCAGAGACTTAAATATCATAGATTTATAGAGGAGAGAGACTTTAGCTAATTCTGGGAAAACCAGGTCAGGGTACCTACACCCCCCCATGAATTAATCCTGTAGTCTCAATAACCCCATAAGGAGACGGAAGGTTCATAAAGAACCCAAAAAGGGTGTTTTTTTTTTATTTATCTATGATACACAGAAAGAACTGACATAAAAAGGTGCACATATATGGAAAATCTAACAATATTGTGAAGCAAAATTTATATTATGGCAATACTGCATATAACTCCTCATGAATAGATATGTACATTATAAATAGAATAATAGGTTCATGTGCATTACAATGCAGTAATTCCATCAAGAGATTCTGGGGACATTGGGAACCTCGAGGCGGCTTCGAGAGGTTCCATATCCCCAGAACCCGTGAGATGGAATTACTGCATTGTAATGCACAGGAACCTATTTTTATTTTTTTCAATATATGGATGCGATTTTCAATTTTCTTTTCTCTCAGGTGGTTGGCAGCTGCAGCAAACAAGTCTCTCCGTCCTGGCCACACGCCACACTGTCTCACTGCTCAGTGTTTTTTTTTTTGTTTTACTGAAGGACAGCCTACCTTTTCCATGTCTGGGGAACGCAGGGTCAGCTGGATATCTGTATTTTTCAGATATTTAGAACAAAACAACTGCAAAATGTTCCAGTTGAGAAACACTCTCAGTAAGTGACACAGTGGCCGCCATGTTTTTATAACTGTTCTGCCCGCCCTAACAGGAAACGTGGCCAATTGGAAGACATGACATTGGAAGCTAGACTAGCCCATGCGCTGTTGTGATTTGGTGATAATACTATCGTTCAGATCCTCAACGATAGTATTACGGCACCTGAACGATGGTATTATCACTCCTGAAGTGTAGTATTATCACTTTGGGAGTGATACTATTATGGGGAATTTTTTGTATGTTTTTCTAGTATATTATTTTCATGATCCATATATTAAAAAATATTATCATGCAATAACTGAAATCCTCAGGAAGCAATGGAAATGTCAAAACAGATGGGAAGGGTCTGCTACTCCATAGTGGCTTTTTTACTTAATCATAACCCTATACATGGGTACAAACTAAGTGACCAGCATACAAAGTTAAGGAATATATGGTATTAAATAAAGGAGACTATCACGGGTGCCCAGTAACACAGAGTTCACCATTCTAAAGACATTATGATATAGACAAATAATAGAAAAGGAAAAGAAAAAAATATCCCCTGGTAACCGTGTATTTTTCAAGGTACTGTACATGCTTATACCCAGTTCTAGTTGACAGTAGAGTTTCTGAATCTCACCAGCTCTTTTAAATATTTAGCCAGGGCAATGACCACATTAGTTTCCATGGGATGAAGCAAGAAATATAATCCATCCTCTAAGCTATTAAAATCAGATTTCAAATAATTTTCTAGATACACTGTCCTAAATTTCTTTTAAAATGGACAGAGTATTATCATATGAAAAAGTGTTTCTTTATGCCCCCTGTTTCAAGAACACAGATTATCTGGTGAGTCCTCTTTTCTCTTTTTATAGCTATACTGTAAGTATTTTGTGAACAAAAGTTCAAATCTGGCCATAGTTATGAGTCTTCTACATTCAGGTGAAATTGGAATAAGTAAATACATTTCTAAAGCATGGGATTTTTTCAGAGGAGAACCAGGGGGATGTTTAAAGTTTCACTATTGTTACCAGATCTTCATGTACTGAGTTATAGGCTCATAGGTAGAATACGAAGTTGAGGGACAAGCCCATTATAACTTTGCCACCCATTAACTTGGGTGGTAATGATATTTATAATCACCCATGTAATTGTCTAAATTACTTTCAAAAGTGTTGAAATGTTGACTATTTACAACCTTCTGTGGCAGAGAGTTCCACACAGGGATTATTCTCTGTGTTATAAAAGTTTTCCTCTTATTTGTTTTTACATTAAATGTCTTAATTTTAATATTATATGAACATATAGAATTAAAAGGGTTTCCCCACTCTAAGCCTAGGGTTTCAAATAGAGTCTCATCTCTTGTAGCTCGATAAATTAAACATAAGTCACAACTCACTGACCTATATTCCAATGAGTAAGATTTAGATTTTTTAGTCTATCTTTATAGGGAAGCTGTTTTAGATTCTTAATATTCTTTGTAAATCTATGTTGTACTATTTCTCTAATGATCTTATCCTTTATCAAAGTAAGGTGCACAAAAGGAAGAACAGTAATCAAATTTTGACCTAATCAAACTGCTGTATAATGGAATAAGGACATCTGAATCTCTACTCTTTAAATTTTTTGAAAATACAATTTATTAAGTGATGACATTTTTTAACTGTCAAATTATTATGATCTGTAAATTTTAGATCATTACTTATAACAATACCCAGGTCTTTTTCTGAAGAGGCTTTAATCAGTGGTACATTGTTTATTTCATAATGAGACATTGGGTTATTTTTACCAAAATGCATAGGTTTGCATTTAGATATATTTAGGGATACGTTATTTTGAGTAGCCCAATTTGATATATTGTTTAAATTCATTTGGAGATTTTGTACAGAAGTAGAATTATTTATAATACAGCCCAATTTCGCATCATCTGCATATTTATTAAGCCATTCCCTGTTAGATGTTGACATACTGGATATAACCATATTAAACAGAACAAGTCCCAGTACAGATGCATGAGGCACTCCACTGGTTACCTCACTCCACATAGAGTTATACCCATGAATACTAACGTGTTGCTGTCTTCCAGTTAACCAAGATGTAATCCATTTTATTATATTATTGCATATTTGCCATTTTATTAAACAGTCAATTATCACCCTATGTGAGATAGTATCGAAAGCCTTTTCATAGTCTAGAAATATAACATCCACTGGAAGGCCCATATCCAAAGCTGAACTCACTGGTTCAAACAAATTTATCAAGTTGTCTTGACAAGATCTACCCTTTTTAAATCCATATTGGAAAATGTCACTATAACCACTTACTATAATATGTTCCTCAATCTTTTGTAAGAGGGTTTTTTCCATAATGTTCCCAATGTTTGATGTTAAACTAATTGGTCTATATTGTTTAGTGTTAAATTTTGACCCATTTTTATAAATAGAAATTACTTGAGCAAGTTTCCATTCCTTGGGGACTGTTCCTTGTGATATAGATTTATTGAATAGAAAAGTCAAAACGTCAATCAACTCAGATGCAATCTCCTTAAGAAATACAAAGGGAATATTATCAATACCTACAGAGGACAAAGTTTTGAAAGACATCAAACCTGAAAGAACCTCTGTAGGTGTAAAATGAATGTTATGATTTATATTAAAATCAACAAGTGAATCTAGTTTTTCTTTATTTTTAAATACGCTTGAAAATTGTTTATTAAACGCATTAGCCATACCTTGTTCATCTGATAATAATATGTCATTTATCAACAAAGGACTAACCCGAATTTGAGAATTTTTTAAAGAACCAATGTAATTAAAGAGGCTTTTTTATTATCCTTTTGTTTGACCAGATTTTTTTCAAAATCCTTTTTTGCATTTCTTATCTTATACTTTGTTTATTTTGCTTTCAGTTTAAACCTATTCCAATTTATATCTGTTTTATTCTTCTTATATTTGTTGAAAGCCCTTTTCTCTCTTATTATTGATTTTCTTATATCATTATTAAACCATACTGGATTACATATTTTATTTATATATTTTTTCTGTCAGGCACCCAGCTATTTATACAAAATTGAAGTTTAGTTTTTATATTATCCCAAATAGCTTCCACAGATAACTGATCAAAATCCTTCTTCCAGTTCCATTTTAAAAGATGACTTTTTATCTTCTCGAAGTTTGCATTTTTATAATTTTTCATCTTTGTAATACCTTTGCTATCATAAATGTAACAAATTATTTCCCAATAAAGTATATTATGATCAGAATCACCTAGTGGTTCAATAATTGTTGGGCTTTTATAATACTGCTTGATGTTAGTAAAAATCAGGTCTAGGACATTATTTTGTCTAGTAGGTTCTATTACTATTTGATCTAATCCTAATATAAAAATTGTTTCAAGAAAGCATTTTTCATTATGAGTTGTTCCAATGAGAGATTTCCAATTAATCCCTGGGAAATTAAAATCTCCCATTAATACAATGTTTTCAGGTAAGTTGATATTTTGTAAATAATACATAAAGGATTCATTCTTATTAGTATCCAGGGATGGAGGTCTGTAGCATATACCAAAAGTTAATGGTTCAGTGTTGGATTTTATTATTACCCACAATATTTAAATTCCTAAAGGATCAGGTACATCCAAATTTAATTCAATACAATCATAACATTCCTTTGTGTAAAAGGCAACCCCCTCCTCCTCTGGGTAATTTTCTATTTTTTTATACAGTATATAACCAGGGATTTCTTGACCCCATTGGCCTTCAGAGAACCAAGTCTCAGTTATACCACAAATATCTATATTTTTGGTTTGTAATAACATTTGCAGTTCACTGATCTTGTTTACAAGGCTTCTAGCATTTAATACAAAAACCAACACGCTTTTTTCAAAAAAAGCAGTCCGAATGAACAAACCACAGTAGTTGAATAGTAAACCAATATTTGGCACGGCTTATCGTATCTTCAAATTTTATTGTGGTTTCAACTCATATCACAAACAGCAGACACACGGAATGCGGCGGCGGCTAACCAGACTGAAAATAAATACGTTTAACACATCAAAATGAAATAAACATAAAGTGAAGCATTTTAAAATGACCGGGTCAAGCCGAGCAAGGAACAGATCACGTGCGTAATGACGCACGGAATAACAGCTGACGTTTCAGCTAGACGCCTTCCTCAGAGCTGATTGGTCGACACAGACATCAAACATTTAAAGTGCACATCATGCATATTAAAACAGCAAACAACCAATTAAAAACATCCATGCTCATGAATATTCATATCTGCCCCTACCAAACAATATAACTACAAGTAACATTGTAATAAAATCTCCTCATTTAGACCTCTCGGTTTTAATAACAGCACATTTAGGTTCATATTAACTTTATTTGAACTTATTTCATGAAGGGTAGGCTCATTTTTAGTGTTAAGTAGTAATTGTTTAACACTCAAAGTGTCATTGAGTTCCCCCTTAATAGTTTAAACAGTCAGCAATTGCTGTATTGATGTTTCCTAACATTTGTGATCCTTTTTTATTTAAATAAAGACCACCAAAGGCATGAAAATCTTTATTTTGAAAAAAATTCCCAATTAGTAAGACACTTTAGATTTTGTTTTAAGCACCAATGTCTCAACCAATTATTAATGTGTTTGATTTTATTGGTAATAAAATTATCAGCTCGTAAAATAGGTAGCATTTCAGAAAAGATTATTTTTGCCCCAAATTCTATCAGTAAATGTGTTAGTCCTACATAAGCCTCCTTTATTTGTTGTTCACTTTGATATTTAATATTGTTTATGCCCAGATGTATAATCACTAAGGGATCATCTCCACAATTATAAAGTATATTTTTGGGCATTTTAGTAATATCCTGTATCTTAGCTCCTCTAAAACAGGAAAGGGTGTGGATAGATTTATTGATGTCACATATTTGACAATCAAGATTAGATATAATTGAATCTCCCAACACAAATATTTGGTTGTGATTTCTAGGGGTTGATTCCATCAAGTTTGACTCAGGATTGATAATTATTTCCCGGTTAAAATGCAATAAATCATTTTGACCACATTCAACTACTGATGTAGTTTTAGAAATCAATGCAGGTTCTTGTGTTAATATAGTATTGTCTTATTCTACAGGATGAATATTAGTTTCCATCAATGAAACCTCATTATAATCTTGTGAATCAGAAAGCAGAGTTAAAGGAGCAAAACGATTTGATATAGGCAACAAGAATTCACTAGCTTTTCTCCCTTTTCTAGTAATGTTTGTAGCCTGAACAGTAAACCATTCATCTTCTTCATCTACTGGATCTAATTCATGACAGAGTCTTTTTCTTTTGTTTTTTTTCCTTGATTTCTTGGTTTATTGCTTTATTATCAGGAATATGCAAAGTACCATTTATAACATTTGGCATTTGAAGCGTTTTTCCTAGTTTCAAGTTGGCTCAACTCAAGTAATTTTAAGCATTCATCAAATAGTTTAATTTCATCTTCTAGTTCTTTATTTGTTATACATTTGGGGCATTCAAACATTCCATTAGGGATTTGGTCAAGAGAGAAGCTATACATAAGACAACTAACACATTTATATCCAGTGTGCCCATCCATTATAATAACTGAAGAAGTCATTTCTAAAAAACTCCTTAAACTAGCTAATACTAATTTAGAAGAATCTTATTTATCAAATAATACCAAACAAAATTACCCACCCTTTGCCTGATCCGGGTAAGAGAAATCTCCAAAGTGCTCCAAAAACACCAAACACGCAAAACACGAGCAGGCGTGCATGTCTTTGTGCGCGTCTTCATGTGTGGCTACGCGCTCAAGCATGTGCTCGCTCTGCTCACCACAGGGCTTGTTTAAGTACTGTAGGGCACCCAGAAGTAGCAAGAGATGACTTCCTGTACCTCGCTACCCCAGGTCACTGCTAAGCCCCATTTTTAAGGTAAAAATCACCCCAGAGGTAAAATCTCTGTTTCAGAGATAAAAAAGTAATGCTGCCCAAATGCTGTAGAGTAAAACTAAGAGTGGTTCTGCCAAGCTGTAGTCCTGGAATGCAAGCCAGTGAGCTACTACTCCTCCACCTAGAGTGCTGTCACTGGTAGGGCTCTAGGTCTGATGTGGAATAACGTTTCAAAGCAATAAAATACACACAGAAAATGGTATATCATATACTGAGCTGTTATAAAGAGTTTCTCTTTAATCCTCTTTTAAAATGTTTGTTAGATTATAACCTTGCCTAAACACTGGTACCAAAGGGAGTCATACTGAATAACATGCAATATAATTATAAGGAATTGCAACCAAGGGGTCAATATGTCCATCGTATGCCACTTTACTCTCTCTTCAAGGGTCCATAAAGCTGGAATAGCAACTTTCCCATTAGTTATTCTCAACCAATAGAGCACCAATCTCAGACTGGCTAGTGTTCTAATTGATACCCTGCCTAATTCTGCATGGACATCACAGTTTGTGCTAGATTTTGAGACTTTTATTAGGATTTTGAATTAGCTGTTATAATGTTTATATGTTTGATCTTTGCTAGGTGACCCCAAGTTTCAGCAACATATAAACTAATTGGGTTTATTTTAATTTCAGCTACTCTTAGAGTAGGGATCACTGACCAGCCTCCATATTTAAAGTTGAATTTCTGTAACCTCCTCACATTAATTCTTATTCTGGCAGTTTGAGAGTTAATATGTTGGGACCATCTCACCATATATTATAACAGATTCCCTAAGTACAGTGAAGCCTAGTGTCAGTGGCTCAGTAGGTAGCACACTCGCCTATGAGGCCGGGAGATCAGAGGGCTGTGGGTTCAGTTCCCACATCTGGCACTTGGGTTAATATCCCAGTACTGACACTGTAGTGCAGCATGAGAGGGGTGCTGCACTTGTGAGGTGCCGTCTTTCAGATGAGACGTTAAACCGAGGTCCCATCTGCCTGGATTGGTGGTAGTTCAGGTGGATGTTAAAGATCCCATGGCACTTATCGAAAAAGAGTAGGGGAATTTTTTATTGGATACATACATAACATCAGGTTTGTACTGTATATGAAAAGTAAAAAAACACCAAATGAAAGAATTTCAAAACGAAATGACATCCATCATGTAGAAATAAAAATAAGGCAAAATATACGATATCATATCAAGAAGAGGAAGAAACATTCATGTGACATTCATCAAACAGGAATACCCTCCCAATATTGTACATACTGAGTATTTTATAAATACTGTATTTCTTTTCTTTTAAGAGTTTGAAGTGTTGTCTCTATGCATTGTATTATATCCCAGGGACTCATTCTGATCTGTTGAAACACAAATTTGCATCTAGGTTGCCACATGTGATATTTACAAACTGCAAAGATAACTCTTAGTGTGCTTGGGTGGTATGAACTCCAGTAATTGGGAAAAATCCCTAGAATGAGAACTGAATAAGTAATTCTACTTAAAAAAGTCCATTTCCATTTGTTTGCTAAAGTCTTCCATAATAATTGGGCATCTGAACAGGCAAGCAAAAAATGCTCCATGGTTTCTTCTATATGTATACAGGATGGTTTAGAGCAATACCTATCTTGCGTAGATTTATGCTTCAAATTCCCCCGTACTTGTAATTTCCCATGACAGCTTAGCCAGGAAATGTCCCACATATGTGCAGGTATCCTGTTATCTTTAAGGACATTAAGTGCATGTGCTGTTTGCAGTGGACTACAGAGGGGAAATTCTAGTATTGGTTCGTTCATATGCAATAGATACATATATAATTGTTTCCTGGTTAAGTTTATTGCAGAACATTTATGCACTTTCCAGGATCTAAGGAATCTAATGCAATCGACCATATAATATGGAGCAGAAGAGATACGCTAAATAATAGGTGGTTGGTCTGTCCATGTTGCCATGACAGGTTCTATTGTGTTTGATACCCAGATATCATTTACTATTTTTGCATTGGTATAACTTTTTATTATATTGTGCAAAAAAAATGAAAGGAAGAAAAGCAAAGGGTTTATCATCCCTAACCCTCCTCGGGTTATAGGGAAATATGTAATTTGTCTTTTGATTGGATTCAAACGACTCCCCCACAACATTTGAGAAAAAAGGCTCAAGAGTCTAGTTTCCATAGTTTTAGGTGGACAATATATATGACTGAGAAACAAAAAAATCAGAAGCAAAAACTTTTTTATTATTGATACTCTCTTTTTTTTACTTAACTTCCACGTTTTCCATACACGCACCTTATTTTCCCCTAAAGTTAGTTGTTTATCCCAGTTATAGATAGGATCACATGTTGTATTAAACCAAATCCCTAATATTTTCTGAGGGACAGTACTTGTTTTGATGCCATTTAAACATTCTATGTTCTCATCCCTATGATGTAACGGGATGCAAACACATTTCTCTAGGTTCAAAGAACTTCCTGATATTGGCGTAAAAGACTGAAATATTTGTATGGCTAATTTACTAGAAAGGGAATCAGAGACTAATATCACCACATCATCTGCATATGCTGATATTTTAATAGGTTCTACATTTGGGTGTGGGGATATTCCTATAATGCAAACATCTTCTTGGATGTTACGGATGATGGGGTCCAGAGCAAACACATATAATAGGGGACTCAGAGGACAGCCTTGTCTAAGTCCAATCTTTTGTAATAAGGTTGGTCCACAAAAACCATTTATTATTGGGAAAAATGCTAATGACAGTAGATATGAGATCCATGATATAAATTTTTCAGGGATACCATATAATGACAATATGTGTAATAAAAATCCATGCTGTACTGAATCAAAAGCTTTTGATTGGTCTAAAGCAAAAATATAACCAGGTATCTCTTTACGCTGTCATAAATCAAAAATGTCTCGTAATAAGTGTAGATTTGAATATATGGATCTACCTGGAATTGCACATGTTTGGGCTGTATCAATTAAGTCTGGTGCTATCATTCGTAATCTAGAGCATAAGATCTTGGAAAGGATTTTGTAATCCGTATTTAGTAAATGTAACGGTCTCCAATTTGTCAACAGAGTTTTTTCCCCTTTTTTGTAGATAAATTTTAATGCAGATATACCAATATCCACTGAGATGTCCAAGGAATCTAGTAGATAATTGTATACCTGAGTTAGCATTTCTAATAAATGATCTTTAAATGTTTTATAAAATTCATGCGTCAACCCATCAGGTCCAGGGGATACCTTCAACTTCAATTCCGAGATAGCAGCAGCAACTTCTTCTTGTGAGATTCTATCAATCAAAATGGGGGAAAAATGTTGTGGCATTTTAGGATACTGAAACTTAGGATATATAGGTGCATTGGTGAGAAGGTTGGGTGCAGAACAAAACTGTTTTTGTAGATAGTCCGACATGATTTCTGTCATTTCTGGAATGGATCTAAGCACTGTGCCTTGATCATTTTGCAAACCAGTCATGACTGTAGATTGAAGTCTGCTTTTGAAAGCAAAAAAAATGGTCTTCACTTGGGGAAATCACAGTTCCTGTTTTCATAATGTAGTTTAAGGATTTAGCTCTATCATATTGGTATTCCAGCATATTCTGTTTTAGTTTAGAAATTTGGGCTGAATAGTCTACTGATGATGTAGACTGAAGCGACACTAACTTATATAATTGATTTCGGTGCATTAAATAGTTTAAATAGTTATCCCTAGATAATCTCTCTCCTATAGTTATAAAAAATTTAGTCAACTCTTGTTTCGTATCTTTCCACCACTCCCATAAGGAGTCATAACAAACCATAGTCGATACTCTAGCCTGAAAAATACTTCGTAAGTGAGATTGTACTGATATAAAGAGAAACAAAGAATTGTTCAGTTTCCAAAAAGTTGTGTGCGCAATGGGAACCGTAAATGAATCTATAGTGAATCAACAAGACAGAAGACAATGATCTGATATTTCAGTAGGGCACACAATAACCGAAACAGGAACTAGACTGTAGGAGACAAAAAAAAAATCTATTCTGGTGCAATAAACTGATCTAAAATATGTATAACCTGTATCTGAGTGTAGCTTACAGTAGGCATCAACTAAATTTGCCTCCTTTATTATTTTAGCTAATGCTATAGAGTCACAATATACTTTTTTCCCTGGTGTTGCCTTTTGCCTAGTATCAATGGAAATATTGAAATCTCCACCCCAACAAATGTGTTTACTGGTACATAAAAAAGGCTTAACTAAGTCCAGTAAAGCTATCCAGGCTGTTTTAAGTTGTGGTCCATAGGTGACTATCAATCTAAGTGGGAAAGTATATTTAATAATATCTAGCATAAAAGCTCACCCCGGAAGTATGTCAAGTATTTGTATCACTGAAAATTGTGTGGAATAAAACAAAATAGCTACCCCATCTGCCAAATCTGTTCCGAAAGTCCAATAAGAGGGCCCTTTATACCATGCATTTTTTATTTGTTTGACATCATGTAAACTAGAGAAGTGAGTTTCTTGTATCAACAAAATGTCCAAGCTGAGGGAATTTGCATACTGTAAAAAGCTTAGTCGTTTTTTATAGCTTCGGAGACTACAGACATTTAAAGATGCTATACGTAGATCCATGATTGGGTATGACCTTTACCCGCTACCATCAGTTATTGATATGTTTTTCCTTTTTTTCCCTCCCTTTTTGTTTTCGTTAATTTTTCCTCGAACATCAGGAGGTTTAGGAACAGGGGTATCAATATCAGAAAGTAATGGGGATGCATCTGAATCACCATCTGTGGCCTCTCTATCTCCTTTTAGACAGTCAAAACTATTCGATATAGGGGTGTCAGGCAGTTTAGAGGATTTTCGGGTAGTGGCTCTGGTAATGCGTTTGGCTATTTGAAATCCTTCATTATCTACAGCAGGTGTAGGAGTCTTAGTAAGTGGCTCCGGGGAGAGATTAGAGACATGATTTGCATGAGTAACCTCATCTTGGGTTTGCAAAATTGTTTGTGAGGGATGTTCTAAAAGAGTAGTCATAGTAGGCCTATGTTCTTGGACTTTGTCCTGCGCCTTTTGTACCAAGGAATCTGAGTCCCAACTTTGTGACCTATTTTTGCTTGCCCAGGGGCACTGGTGGTAGGCGTGGCCAGCTTCATTACACAGATACCATTTAAATACATTTGTGCATGACATGCTAGGATGTCCGTAACCTCCACATAAACCACATTTGAGCAAGTCACATGTACTGCTTAAATGTGTGGTGGCACCGCATTTATAACATGCTCGTGGTTGGCCTCTGTAGAAACAAACACCTCTATCTTTTCCTAGGAAAAAGCTATTTGGTAAATGTACAACTTCTGAGTTGTTTTGAAAAAGTTTTACCTTAAATCTCCAACCCCCAGTCCACAATCCTTCATCATCTAAAATAGCTTCAGGAGGTGATAAAACATTACAGTGATTCTGCAGCCAGTGATATATATCACTTATGCTCACTCCTTCATTTTTAAACATTATTGTAACTGTTCTGTATGTAGGTTTAGATAAGGGTATTACTGAAAAAGGAGTTCAGACAGGGTCATTTTTTTGGAGGGTGTATAGGTGCCAAAAACGGTCCAGACTAGTAGATGTTTTGAAACTTATGTCAAAAGTTTCTTCACCTGATATATGTATTAAAGCATAAATATCAGATGCTGCAAAATGTAGTTTGCCTTTTAAGAGAGTTCTAGCAACATAATATCTATCAGGGAACTCCGCAAGCCCACTCTGTATCTAAGGCAAACAGCATTCCTATGGGGGGCTGGCTCTAATTTATTTTTAAACAAATCAGACAATATAGGAGGGCGACCTGGAGCCTGTAATGCATGAGATGAGTCTAGGGCATTAGAGGTGTTTGGATCAGAAACGTCTTGCGATGTAACATTATTTAATGGTATGCTCATATTGGGCATCTGTTTTAGGACATTTTTAGGTGCAAAAGTGATACGGGGGGGTCCTCTAAAGAGATAAGTGGAGCATTATCTTTTGAAACCTGCCTGTTATCTGTTTCAACTGTATCCATCAAATCTCCCCAAGATATTCTACTTTCAGTGTCACCATGAAAAACATTAATATTGTCTTTTTGCACATGTGGTACCTCGGTGGAGCTCATATCAGTTGCAGGCCTGTTCGTGAACTCCGGGAAGATAAGTTTATCTCGTTTCCAATTCGGGTCCGGGATCCATTTTCCTTCCTCAAAAAGCATCCATCCTGCCTTCTGAAGCGCTGCTGTTGCTGTCCAGGAATCGCATTGCTGTGTTGTCTCCTCATTCTTTAAATCGGATGGGACTTCTGGTTTTGCTGAGGTGGATGGCATGTTGTCGGCATCTGTCACAGGGGCGCTTGTTCACTCTTCATTTTTAAGAAATGCCTCGGAATCCATTTTTACAGGGCTCATTGTAGAGCGCTGTGTTGCATACTCGATTGTAAGGGGTCCGGAAGAGACTGGGGGAAGAACCGGCGTTACTCCTGCTGCAGCCCAAGACTGTTGTTCCGGAGAGCAAGTCGAGGCGCTTACTGTCGGGACATCTTTCGTTTGTAAAGCGTTCGCATTGTCCATGATAAGCAAATCCGAGTCGGAAAACCTAGTAATCGAAAAGTTATTCTCTGAAAGCTTTTTTAAAGGGTCTCTCAGTGTCTCTGGAATCGTTGTGCTCTGTGGCTCTGTTGCAAACATTACTAGTGGCTCTTCTTCACAGGTATGCGCTTCTCTATGTGAGTCTGCCATGACGCTGGCCTGGTAGAAATGGAAACTCCACCCTACAGAGTAGGGGAATTTCCCCGGTGTCCTGGCTAAATTACCCTCATTCACTAAAAATACCACCAACAGCTTAATGTGGTTCAAGGTCAGTTGGCATTCATCTGTATCCCCCTCCCCCGGGTCGTGCCTGAAAATAGGCAGGATTTGTCTAGTGCACTTACCCGGTCAACAAAAGCTAAATAAATAAATAAATAAATAAATAAAATAAGCCTGACAGGATAAAACACAGTGTCACAGTTTAACTTCCATTGAAATTGCATTGTTTCCTGCAGTAACTCTACTGCAGAATACTGCATAATTAGGTTTAATCCTGACAGGATTCACTGTATGTATAGTGTTTAACCTGCTCTGTTTTCTTTTTGTTTAGAAAACAGAAATAGGTTCTATTAGAACCTGATCTTAAGTCTTAAAACTGAACACAATTCCCCAAACCTTTCCAACTTCATTGGGATCCCTCCTTGGTTAATGACAACAAAGCCAAATTGTCTGTGTAGGCCAATGAAGGGAAATCAATATTACTTCTCTGCGGAGAATGAAAACTTGGATCCGAGCATTTGTTGAAAAGATTTTTAATCTATATATTAAAGAGACAAGTAGCCAAGAGCTAGCCTTGTTTCACCCCAGTGTTGGAAATGAGCTGTTCAGAGAAATTGCCTGCATTGTTATATCTTAGAGTTGTTACATAATGTGAATATAATTGAATTATGGGGCGTCAATAGTACATAGTTTATGCTGTATTTTATCAAGGTCTGCCATAGAAAATGCCTATCTACAGAATAATGCATTTGAGAAATCAACAAAAATAGCAAACAACCAATACTTTCTTATAGTGACATACTTTTCAAACAGATGTTGCAAACCATAGGTATGATCCATGGTGGAAAATGTTTTCCTGAAATCCATCTGAAATGTTGACAATATAGTACTATTATCAGTCTACACCAAGAGTTGATTCAGAATTATTTTAGGGAACAAATTAAAAATTGTGTCCAGTAGGTTGATAGGGTGATGATTTTGGAGATCAGATAAATTCCCTTTCTTAGGAATATGGACAATAATATTCCTGGCCCAAGAGTCTGGAATATACTTGTATTTTAAACACTTATTAAACAAACTAGTTAGAGCTGGGATCCAAATATTAAGATGGGATTTATAAATTTCATTTGGAATCCCATCAGGACAAGGAGCTTTCCTGATTGCACTGCTTATGACAGCATCCTCAACTTTTCCAAAATATATAACCAAAGTACAGGCAGAAAGATCAAGATTTTCCACCTCCGATCACTTAGTACATGTCACTTGCTCATTAAAAAAGAGCTTCTGGAAATGACTTATCCACCTATCTTCTGTATATGTACTGCCATGGGGTCAGAAAAATTATTAACACCTTTGGCCACCAGCCTCAGAACTGAATTCCATCTCCACATTCCAATGTGTACATCATCTTTTCCCAATATCTTTCTTGAAAACACTTTTTTCATTTGAAGAAAATAATTAATTTTTTTCCTTTCTTTCTTTAGAGTCTCAATATTTTTTCTAGATGGAGTTTTGCTGGTTCACCCGACTAATTTTGCTAACTTTCTTTTTTGGTAAGCAACAACTTCTATTGAACAATGTATGCTGATGACTGGTCGGAGGTATAGGGTTGTTACTGTTTGATTTGAAAGACGATCTTATTTAATTCAGTATGTGATTTTCAGGTGAGACTTCTTTTAAAACATAGGCAAAGTTCTTTAAAATTTCTTGGCTGAACATTAGTTCAGCTACATCATTAATTTTGTGAAGTTGTAGTCACTTTCTGTTATTATTGAGTTCTAATGTTGCAGTGTAAGATTGTATGAATTCCCATGAGGTCTCTGACGGAACATTTAATGTTAGGACAAGAGGAGCATGATCCTTTGCTGATCTCATTTGAACATTAAAGCTAGCAAGCATATCAAAATTCTCAAGAGAGAGAATAAAATAGTTTATAATGCTCTTATCATGGGATCCAAAATAAGTTGGATTCCCTCTCAAATCTTTGTTACCATCATGTTCATTGAGGAAAGTAGTTTTTAAGCCTTCTCCAATTCTTATTTACTATCTGGCCCAAGGTGGTTCTAAACTGTATGTTTAATAGTGGAAATATTTCTCCAAGACTTTCCAAATTATGAAAATGGCCTCATATTAAAGTCACCAGCTAAAACAACTGCTTCTGGAAACTGAAGCAAATTATCCTCAATGTTCTTGACTAAAAGGTCCCAGATGTCTTCCCTATCATTATAAGTACATTGTAGGTGGATATAAACTGTAGTAAGCAGTAGAGGGATAGACCTTAAGTTCACTAAGATAGAGATCATATACTCATGCTTCCTAAGGATTTGTAGCAGATTAATATGTGGTGCTATTTTAACATAAACAGCCAGCCCACCAGAAGGTTTTCCATATTTATTTCTTCTTACTGCTGATTTATTTATTATATCATAACCATCAAACTCATTTCTTCACAGGCCCAGGTTTCTTGGAAGCCAACAAATTCATGTTGCTTAATGAAATTCTTCTATTCCATACTTAGTTACTTAATCAGAAAAGACAGAAAGGGCAAAATGCCCATCTAGTCTGTCTCCCACTCTTGTGGGTAATTTTTGTCAATGTGAATATTACCATATGTGTTATGAGGTTCATGTTCAAACATCTCAAATGATGTAATATCCACCAGATTCCGAGGAAGTGTGTTCCAGGCTTTTGAAGACTTACTGTGTAGTAGTGTGCATGTTTCTTAGTGCTACTGTTTGGTATTTTAAGCTGTCTGTTATGTGATCTTAGATTAAACTGTCTGTTACTGAATGACAGACCACATTATTCCATTAGATCTCATTCCTGTAGTATTTTAAATAAGAGCAACATGTCACCACATATTCTGCTATCCTCTAAAGAGAATAGATCCAAGGCTGCCAATTGTGTCTCATACAACATATTCTGGAGTCTAGAGTGATTTTGGTGGTTCTCCTCTGCACTCCTTCTAACAATTTTACATAAAGAACTATCCTGCTTAAACTTTGGTCCTCACTCTTAAATCTTATATCTCTCAAAAGAACTATTGACATGTTTTGCTTGACACTAGTCTTCTAAAAATGAAGTCCCTACTGCTTACATTTGGCTGCTTAATAGGATTAATTTTCAATACACTTGAATCAAACTCTGGGCTCTCATATGTATATCCCCCCATCTGCTCTAGGCAGCAAGACCCCTAGACTTTATCTACAAATGTAGATTTTCTTTTACATGCGGACCTACTTGTGCAGTGTTGCTTATAATGTAGTACCATGTTTTCCCTCAATAAACCATACTGCTCTTGCCCGATGCCTTCTTCACCTTTTGCTGATTCTTTTATCCTTTTTAGTCTGGGTGCTTCTATACATCTCATTGGGGTGCTGCGGTGCTAACTTTACAACCTCTCCTTCTCTTACCTCCCATTGCCACAAAAGAGTCCGATCTAGTTTATTCAAGCTGATGGTAGGTGCCCTTAAAAACTATTGCTGTTGTTGCCGTTATGCTCTGGTAATGTTGAATTAAGTCCTGGGTGAATGGTCTGAGCCAAGTTTCAGTAACCACTAGAATATCTGGGTTAGTGTAACAAATCCTGGACTGTAGAGAATCAATCTTTCTTAACATGCTACAAGCATTAATGTGTAGAAGACTCAACCCCTTAAGCTGAGCCAACTTATTAGGTGCTGAGATAGTGCAAGCAGGACCTGGGTTTAATTCAACATTTTATTTATCAAATCCTAGACTTGATAAATAAAATGATGAATTAAACCCAGGTCCTGCTTCCACTATCTCAGCACCTAACAAGTTGGCTCAGCTTAAGGGGTTGAGTTTCCTACATGTTAATGCTTGTAGCATGTTAAGAAAGATTGATTCTCTACAGTCCAGGATTTGTTACACTAACCCAGATATTCTAGTAGTTACTGAAACTTGGCTCAGACCATCCACCCAGGACCATGACATCAATGTTCTTAACTATAATGTGTTCAGAATGGACAGAAACACTGTGGGGTGGGGTTGAAATCTACACTCATGTTAAATTCATAGTCTCAATAGTTGATGCAACCTCAATGCCTAAAGAATTTGAATGTCTTACAACTGAAGTGCAACTTTCACCATCCCCAAAGCTTTGTAAAATTAATGCTACAGACCTCCATCTGGGGGCTTAGACTGCTGGATCATCTGTGTACCACTATGGATTCTTTGTCCTCAGAGGTAACCATCATGGGAGACTTCAACCTTGACTGATTTTCCCCTAGCTCTACTCCCCTTAAAGAGTTTTGCAATTCGCATGGTCTACAACAGCTTATAATGGAAGCTACATGTCCTAACATTAAAAGCCCTTTGTGCAGCACTCTGGTAAATCTAACCCTTGTAAATAAATCCCATTTCTTTACCATTCTGGTATTTAATTTAATGATATCAGCTACCATTGCACTATAGCTTGTGTTGGGTCTATTCCAAAACTGGCCTCCACATCTAGATACATCTTTAAAAGAGACCAGCATAATTTCAATCCATATGCTTTCCTCTTTGACTTTCAAAACAGATTGTGGCATGACTTCTAACTTGCTCCAACCATGACCAAGGTCTACCACCTGTTTAAAAATATCCTCCTAGAAGCAATAAATAGACATGCACCCATAGCAAAAATTAAAACTAGGAGAAAATCTTGCCCTTGGTTCTCTGCAAACCTAAAAACAGCACTGCACAGCAGAGATGCTCTCTAGAAAAAAGTGAGATAAACTAAGTTAGCAGATGACTGGGCAGCTTTTAGATGAGCAAGAAATCTTTGTACAAGACTTCTTAGAGCTGAAAAAGCAAAATACTTTTGTGCCAAACTGGACTTGTCTTCAAACTGTCCTGCCAAATTTTGGAGGACATTAAAGGACATTGAAGAGCATACACAGGCAAACTCTTTCCCGGTGAAAATCTCCTCCAGTGAATCATCTATTACTGACAAGAAGAATATCTTAGACCTCCTAAATAGCCACTTTGTCACTACTGGGTTTAGTGTTCAACACCTCCCTGTGTATCCTCAGTTATGTGCCCACGACTCAGCCTGCTTAGCCTCGGCAGCCCTGGTACAAGAAGCCTCCTTCTCTTTCTCCCCTCTGACTTTAAAGCAGGTAGAAGATCTTCTTCTAGACCTGGATACCAAAAAAAGTGTGGGCAATGACCAAATTAATCCTTCCTTTTTACATTTGGCTAGTATGCCCTCTCCGCACCCATCACTCACCTCCTCAACATGTCACTTTCTCAGTGTGCCTTCCCATCTACATGGAAAACCACTCATGTAATTCCTCAGTTTAAGTCTGGCAATCCAAGTGATCTAAACAATTACAGACTAATATCTCTCCTTCCTATTCTATCCAAATTGCTCAAACAACTGTTAATGCTCAACTTAGAGCACATCTGGAAACATATAAGTTACTTTATCCTGTTCAGTCTGGATTCAGACTGAACCACAGCCCAGTTTCCACTTTGGCAAAAGTCACCAATGACTGGCAGTTTGCTCTAGATGCTAAAAATTACATATGTGCCTTATTTCTTGACCTGAGCAAGGCATTTGAATTAGTGGATCATGATTTTCTTCTGAGTACTTTTCGGAACGTTGGCCTTGATGCAGCTGCCTTGAAATGGTTTACCAGCTACTTTAATGGTCGTCAGCAACAATTAAAAGCAGAAGGTGATCTCTCCCCATTGAAAACCCTGCTGAGAGAAGTACCTCAGGGGTTTATCTTAGGACCACATTTATTTGCTATTTATATAAATAACATAGACTCTGGTGTTAATTCAGCAAGTACACACCTACTGTATTTGCAGTTTACACCATGCTATATACTGCCAGGCCCAATCCAGCCCTTGCATGTATAGACCTGCAACTAGAATTCAACAAATTGCAGCTAAACCTCCTGCAACTAAAACTCCTTCTAAATGTTAAAAAAAACAAAACTATGCTCCTCATCCCACATACTAATGTTTCCTCTCCATGCTCCACAGGTCTGTAACCTCAAGTCACCACCCTCTTAGGGAGACTCAAGAGTTTGTGCCAAAGTTTAAATATCTGGGGTTCTGGATTGACTGCAAACTTTCCTTCATGGACCATATTAATAATAATAATAATAATAACTTTATTTTTAAAGCGCCTTTCAAAAATATCAAGGTGCTTTACATCAAACACAATATAAAATAACAATTTAAAACATACAAAATACATTAAAAGAACATTTAGTTAAAACAAACCATACAATCATCCAACCAATAACAGATAATGATAAATAGTTTCCACTAATCATCAAGATAAGCTAAATCCATAGGTAGGTTTTTAGATCTTTCTTAAATATCTCCACGGAGGTGCACTCCCTTAACCAGTGTGGTAGAGAATTCCAAAGAGTGGGCGTGGCATAAGAAAATGCTCTGCTATCTGAAGATTTTAAATTCATTCTTGGAATCTCTAACAACCCCCTGAAGAATTAACAAAAAAAACTGAAACAGAAACGTGGTCTCTTTTTCCGTATAAAACATTTACTAACTCAGGATGCAAAGAAAAGATTGGTTCAAACCACCTTTCTTCCCCTCCTAGACTATGTCAAGTTTTTGTATGGCCATAGCCCATGCTCTGCACTATCTAAACGTGATACCCTCTATCATAAAGCCTTACTGTTTATTACTGGCACTCCCTAGTCTACCCATTACTGCTCCCTCTAGTCCCTCATAGGATGAAAGTCTCTCAAATTTAGAAGACATGACAATGTAGCCATGTGGATTTATAGAGCACTTATTAACAATCTACCCCAGTATATTTCAGATTGTCTGACTTCTTGCATCTCTAGAAGTTATTCCTTGAGGAGTCTTTCTTACATCTCTCTCTTTTTCCCTAGAGTCAGAACACATTTCAGTAAGTCTTCTATAAGTTATGCTCTTCCTGTCCTGTGGAACATGCTACAAAAAAAACATTGAAGCTCTCCTTCTTTGTCAAATTGTCTGCCTTTAAAACTCTGTTTTCACCCTCCTTTAATGAGATTTGCAACTGCTGCATTTAACTTCTACTGGGCATTAAACCCTTGTATTCACTGCTTTTTATCCCTTCCCTGTCACTGATAGTTCTCTAATACCTCTGATCATTTGAGTTATTCCTCAGGGGCCTTATTTGCAGATTTTATTTTGGCCTTAGTTTAGTTGAATCGTTTTGTAATAGTTCAGTCTTGCATACTCTGTATATATTGTTGTTTATTATTTTTTTATATTATTGTTGGAACAACTGTTCACTTGTCATCTATTTGCTAAATGTGTACTCAATTTTTTATGTTCTGCACTGTTTTGTGACTTCTGCTTTCTATGTGTATTAACCTGTGTGCAACTTCCTGGTCCACTTTGTAAATGAGTTCACCTCAATAGTGTTTCACTTGATAAAATAAAGATTGATTGATTGATATTTTCCTTTAAATATGGAGACCAAAACTGTGAATCATAGTCAAGATGGGGTCTTCCTTTCTAAATAATGGAAGAATACATTGTTCCTGTCTTGACAAAAAGGTTCATTTGATATTGTATATCAACTTGTTTGATGTCTGAACAACCTTTTTACAGTGCAGATGATCAAAATGAGCTATTAACCATTATACTAGGTTCTTATACTGGGAAGTAGAATGGTAGAAGGCTTACTAGCCCACTACTAATAACCATTTCCTACATCAGTGGGTCATCTACCAGAATTTGATAACAACCATTTATCTACAGATTACTCCAAGGTCTCACTCTGTTTCAACAGTTGATCTAAATAGATTATATCAAATCATTGGGTTATTTCTACCTAGATGTAAAACTGAGCATTTGCTGGTGTTAATTTCCATGTTGTTGACTAATGCCCAAATTTCAATTTCTTTTAAGTCATTTATAATACTTTGTTGTTTTGACTCAGAATCTACTTCCCCAGACAGTTTAGTGTCACCAAGTTTAACTGCAATACCAGAGATGTTTCATGAGATCATACAGGTAAGCCTACCATTATCGGGGGTTTGTGGGGATGCATTAACATTCTCATCCAGTCACTTAACTAAATCTAGTGGGTGTTCTTTTACTGCAGTAACTGCCCTATTTCTTAGTAGACCTGTATATAGGTCATCCTAAAATGTAAAATATATTAAAGGAATAATGCCCTCCAGGGTGGGTGTTATGCTGGGATAACATCCAACCTCGGGTGGTTGGGCCTGAGGCCAGTGGCTGAGGGCATCCAACACCCGAGAAGGATGTTATCCAGCATAACACCCACCCTGGAGGGCATTATTCCTATTATACAATGACCCTTCAGTAAAATGAAGTAAAAATATATATTAAGAATGTTTAAAATGCTTTCTTTACTTATTTTTTAACTGTGTAGGTATATATATTAAAAAAATAGTGCTGCTCTATTGTTTGCCCAGTATGTCGTAGTGTTTTTTTCCTGTTTTACTACATAGAGTGGGCTATTGCGGCCCCCCCCCCGTTGATTTTTATTTGGTTGTGAACTGTTGCTGCCCCTAATGTGTTTAATTGACCAGGTGCTTTGCTCTTTCTTGGAACAGGTGGAGACGTGTGTACTTATTTTTTCTTTAAAGACCCAAGCCATGCTACAGGGACAATGCTCTAGGTCCAAAGTTCTCATTTCCAGTTTCAATCGGTGACTTGAAGACATGGTTTGAGGTCTTCAATGAAATAAGAAAAATATACAGTCATCTTCACTGGATCCCAAGAAAAACAGAAGGACCTGTTCAATTAAACTCAATGGACAGCAAAATATGTTGAAAGATTTTTTTTTTTAAATGCATAGCGTTTTCATGCGGTTCTTGTGAGTAGACTACAGAGTGTCAAGGGACGAACTGGCGCCGAGAGATACAAAGCTGTTTCAGTGACGTGTAAAAATAATAATTTAAACTTTGGGCTTGGGAAAAGGGAGCTTCTACTTTTTTTGCGTGGGTCAGTTAGCGGGGTAGTGCCGATGTCGAGTGGCGAACGGAGGGCTGGTCCCGAGCTTAGCGGGGACTGCTGAAGCTGCTAGGGATGATTGTGAAGTGATCTTTTTTCTACATTAGATGCAGACATCTATGTGGTGGGACTAGACTCGGGATGTTAAGCTGGGATAACATCCCGGGTCCAGTCTCAGTCTGACCAGAGAACATGAATCATTCTTGCCATTGTATAATTCCTTTTCATCCATAGATATGGCTTTCTCCATTATAGCTGTTACCAAATCCTTTCCTCTAAGGTAACTGTCAATCTGGGAACCTATTTCCCCATTCCTTCTATACACTATCATAACATCCTCTCTTAAAGTCTCAGTATCACTTCTAATAATAACTAATTATTCCATCAAGAGGAGAAATGCAACATATGGGTTTTTCATAACTCTTATGATATCAGAACTTAAATATGATGGGAAGTAGATAAGAGAGTCATTGAATACATCACCACTTTCTCTTGATTAGCTTTTAAATGGGCTTCTTGACTATTTTGGAGGGTAAACAACTCTTCAAGGGTTACATCAGAGATCAAATTGGACTTTCTACGAATGCTTTGACATTTGTCTAATTCTTTCAGCCCTGTGATGGTATTATGTACTTTGGTAATTATAGTTCCAAGGTCAGCCAATCTCTCAGTGTTACGGTTGGTATATCTCACCAGAGGCTCAGACTGATCATGAACTCTGGATGTCGGAAAAGAGGTAACATTTTGAGATAAAACTTTTCATCTTTTATCAGACAATAAGGTTTTTAAATCCACATGTTTATTATGTGTAGGCTTTATTACATCATTAGTATTGGTCTTGCTCCCTTTCTGCAGAAGAGAATGACAGGAGAATAATCTCTTCCTGCTGAAGATTAATTTTCCTATCCTGTAATAGGCACGAATTACAGGCGATAGGAGTGGAGGTTTTGTGCAACATCACAACCGCTTTCTCCTATACATTATCAATGTTAACTTTAGATGACAAGATAGTAATTTTAAGCTGCTTTTTATCTGGAGTATCTTTGTTCCTTTTACCATTTTTCCCTGGGGTTTTATCCTGAGGAATTTTCATCTCTACAAGGTCCTGTTTAGTAAGTCGGTTTCTTGTGGTAACCATGGATTTATCACTATCAGTGTCAATAAAGTTTTATACAATTAATAGATCGAACCAGAAGGGACTATAGGTCACATAATCAAATGTGTTTATCAAGGTCCTAAACAGTCAACCAAAAGAAAATAATATAGAGCATTTAAGGATTAATTCATAAAGTTTAAATTTTGTTGGGTAGGAGAACTGTCCTACAAAGCAGTAAAATGTAATAAATACAAAACAAAGCCTTGTTCTTAGAAAACAATTATAAAAGGAAACACAGCTATATGTCCCTTAATATTCCTAGAGCACCTAAAACACTTTATGTACATTAAAAGAAAAGAAATGCATCTTAAAATAAAAGGCCTTAAAAATTTAAAGAAGAGAAACACTGTAGTTTTTTTTTGTATAGAAAATCCGCAATTCCAACTTTAGACCACTTTAGCACACTTTTTCTGATAACCAGAGGGATTTCATGAAAGTCTTATGCTATGATACTTCAAAGCCTGAAACTTCCATATTGCCTTATTGCCTTGTGTTAATCTGAACAGAGCTTCAGTAATACAGTTCCAGGGCCAAAAGCAACAAATAAGTCTGACACGTCTCAGAGAGTCCCAAAATTCAAAAAATTCAAGTTCAGGGTCTTGAAAGTATTCAGGATATTCATGGTATTTGGACAAAGGCACCACCACAATATTGCTGTCTTATTAACATGTAGAGCTACAGATACAAAAAACAGAAATGGGGCAAAATTAAATGAACAACGCTACTATGCAGTTGCCACAGTAGAAAAAAATAATTATGAAAATGAGAAAGTACTTTAAAAAACTAATATAAATATTTAAAAGATTTAGAACCTAGTACCTAAAATGACCAGCATTGTTCAAATATAGAAGCAAAATATCAGTTAGATGAGTTAAATAAATATGGCTAGAGCTATAATAGTTAAAAGAAAATACCCAGGATATATAAAAGTATCTATAAATATCTGTAAGTGTCTGGTCATTAAAGCCACTTAGTTTCCATTCTGAGTGAGAAGCAGAGTCCAAAGTAAATGCAAACCACCATCTGCTGGTGCAAAATTATGCAAAATGTCCTTGGCGTTCTCAAAACTGGTCAAGGAATAAATAGTGAAAAGCTGAAGTCATAGGAGAGCAGCTTATTACATCACTCACCCCCCATTTCAAATCAGTTGAATAACCAGACAGGCTTTTTCAAACTATGTTTTCTATTCATAAAAATCAAATTTCAAAGGTCTAGTTATAACAAAACAACTAATATGATATCAGAATACTTAAAAGTGCTTCAAATGCTTCACAATATTCCTTGATATCTCGATATCACCAAAATCAACCAGTGAACCTTTCTGTCCAAAAGACTAAAGTGCTCTGCTGGCAACCAGGAGCTTGTGATTATTATTTTTCACTCATGCTGAGTTAATTAATTTAAGTAACAACTGATAGCTTAATTATATCCAGGTGGCAATAGGCAAAATTAGATTAGCAATATATATATATATATATATATATATGTGTGTGTAACCCATGGACCCCTGCCTTTTTGCAAAATGACAGGTGGCATGCTGTTGAAGCTGACAGCAGTACCTGGTGGGGACTGGGTTCGGGGAGGACTAGGTTACTCGGCACAGGGGACCTAGGTTTGGCTACTCTGCACAGTGGCACCCAAGTAAATCCAAACACAGGAAGCAATAACTGTAATGTCCAAAACCAGGAATGGGATATTACAGTGTGGCTTTTATTCACATCCAAACTGAACAAACAAAGCATAGACGGACTCCCAGGACTACATTCCTGGTAATGCAGATTAGAGACAACAGAACACTTCTTCACATTTCCAGCCCTCAGGCTCTAAACCCACCAGGCACACAGCCTGGACTAGCACGCAGTTTTGGGTACACAGCCGACTTGTACACTACTTGGATTTTCCCCACTGGTCCAGCGCCCCCACCAGCCACTTGATCTGTGGTCCATTATGGGAATAAACCAGTTTTCCTGTTGGTGGCTCCCCAAACCACCTTAGAGCCTTTAACTCCTAGAGGGAATTTTCCTTCCAATCCCATGTCTGGGTACTTCCCTCATCACTGGCCAAGTGCATAAGGCAAAGTAGAAATCCACAGAGCAAATCCGTAGAGGTGGACCTGGTTACTAAAGATGAGGGGGTCTCCCACCTCCAGCTCCCGCAATCCATACCTGGCCATTTCTCTGGAAACTAAACAACTCTTTTCTGAAAGCTTGGCAATGTAGATTATTGGGTAGATGTATGTCACATCTCCTCTACATGTCTTGACTTCCCCTATGTGCTGGATTTGAACATACTTTTACTTTTGGCTAAGCCTATTACTCTAGGCCTCCCACTACTTCAGTAGTCCAATCCCCACTATCACACAAGTCCCAGGGTGAAAACATGGGCCCTTTAGAAAGAGCAGAAACTCACCCTCTGGTTGCAGGTGCCCCACAGGCGAATCACGAAATCTTCTTGTTTTCCACACTCCTGGAAAAAATAAGGCAGCTTCTCCACTAGCAGTAGCCAGGGGGTTGCCCCTGGAATTGCAGGAAAACCTTTCTACCCCACCCCTGAGGGATGGGGCATTCAGACCCGATTCAGCGGTCTCCACCACTTAAAAATTGCTCACTGTGTCTCTTTAGGTGGAAACACACACCTTTTCCCTGAATGTAGCCCTATGTCAGGGCTGAGGCTCCAAGAGCCTAACACAGAGCTACTGTGCTCCTCTCACTGCAAGCGCCAAACTCCAACTGACCACAGATTATTGTTCAAACCTCCCAACATTCTACTCCAACTCTCTGCTGCAGATTCCTTTGTGGCTCATGCAGCTGCGAAAGTTCTATGGTGATGTCATCCCTCAGTCTCAGCTGAGACTGAGAACAGAGTGAGACAGTGTGAAATCCATTTAACTGGAGTTTCACAAACTGCCTTCCCTGCCTACCACTAGGTCTTACTGGGATTCTAGTAACCCCGGGTAACAAGGGGGGGTTATATATATCAACTAGAACCTGACCTGAGACTGTGACTGACCAGGAATCGAGGACTGAAGACTGAGAGCAAAGACTGACAGCACAGAGGAGCGTAGAGCTTGGAACATGAAGATGTTTCCAGCTGTGTGCAGCTGCATATGAATGAGGAGGAGAACTATGCAACCCTAGTAGGAATCAGAAGAGGACCCTCTGGTTATGCTCCTTCTTAAAATTAAGGGGAATATACAACTGTAGAAATAAAACTATATGAATGGTCTATGCATTTCATGGTACTGTGTTTATACTGTACTTGTTCAAGGCTAACAATCTAACAATCCAGCAATGAAAGCAAGGGCAATAAAAGTGCTCTATATATGTATGCATTTTCATACGGTTTAACTGTTTCAGTCTCTCCTAGAATGGCATGTCCATTATTACAGTTAATATTTTTGTTACTCTTTTCTGATTCTCTCCAGTTTATCAAGTTCTTATCCTTTATTTGGTGCCCAGAACTCAGATCTGTAATCAAGAAGGGGGTGAATGCAGGCTCAGTATAGAGGTGTAACTACTGGACACCTACTGCAGATGCTTTTTCTGATAGACCAAACACCCTGCTTGCTCAGGCTATGATCTCATTGAACTGACCAAACTATTAACAGTATTAATGGACATGCCATTTTGGGAGAGTCTAAAACAGTTAAACCTTATGATAATGCATACAAGACACTGAGGAGGAGAAGGACCTAGGGTTAACAATAGGGACCATGAACAACACTGCCCAGTGCAGAAGAGTGGCTGCAAAAGTAAACACAATGCTGGGGGCATAGTGAGGGGTTTTCATCCAGGTGAAGAGAGGTGATTTTTCCCCTCTACAGGTCACTGGTAAGGCCACACTCAGAGTATTGTGTGCAGCTTTAGAGGCCATGCCTAAAGCTACTGGAGGTGGTGCAGAGGAGGGCAACAAAGATGATATGTGGAATGGAGGGGAGAGACTATGACAGCAGGCTGGGAGACCAGAATATGTACACCCTGGAAGATAGAAGGGACAGGGAGAACATGACAGAGACATTCAAGTTTCTGAGGGGACTCAATAAAGATGGGGCAGATGGGATATGTAAGTTAAGGAGGGGTCACCAGGGGCATGGGTTAAGAATAGTGGGGGAAGATTTGGGAAGGAAATGAGGAGACACTATTTCACAGAGAGGGTGCTAGCAAAATGGAATGCTCTACCAGAATGGGTGTTATTATGTAAATCTGTGAACAGCTTCAAAAGGGCATGGGTCAGGGAACAGGGGAGATTGAGGGTGGGGAGGTGGGGGTGGCAGTGAGATGAAAAAGTGGAGGGGGTTGGGCAGATGTAAACTAGGGGTGTTAGCTGCACACTCGAGCAGACTTAGATAGACTGGATGGTCTGTTTCTGCTGGCACATTCGTATGTTCCTATGATTACTGGGGGTGAATTTATTATTTATCATAGCACCTAGGTCTTTTTCATGTTTAACTGATTTTTGTACTGTACCCTGTAATATGTAATTATGCTAGATGTTGTTACTACAAATGAGCAGTACTGCACATTTATCAAGATTACATTCTTAAGAGTTCATCTTTGATATTAATCTACTGTACATACATGATGAAATAATACTTCTTACTGAGGTAGGTATGGAACGAGTAGGCAAGGACCATAATTGCTTCCATTAATTATACTATTTAATATCAACTCCAATTAATATGCTTTTATCCAATATATGGTTGAATTCATGTTTAGTCCTACTTCTTATTATATTTTTATTTCCTTATCTTTGCTATGAATGTTCCCCAAACACACTACTACACACAACTATATTCTGAAAGATTTTTGAGACTGGTTATACATGTTGCCCCAACACTTAAATAACAATATCACAATTGTCTTCCCTCCCAGTTCTGCCCCCATGGACTGAAAAAAAGGTTTTACATCTTTGGATAAGAACCTATTCTTTAATGTACAAACACTTGAAAGTTTTCTGGAAAAAATTGCCCCTCCTTCAAAACCAAACACCTTGTTTTCTATGCATTTATGTAACCTGTATTTATTGAGCTGCCATAGTCTAATATAATATGTTGTTTCATATTTGGATTTCATTCCTATGATGTATAATACAAATCTGCCAACTTTTTCACGACATCTCTATGAACAAGTTCACCTCATAGTTTATTGATGATATAGTACTGCTTTCCAGGAAAACAAAATGTCATGTAACAAACACACCAAAGACAAACTATTTAAAATGATTCTTTTTTTAATACACAACTGAATATACTCTAGGTAATGTAACAGTATTTAAACGGCAAACAACTGCAAAGTCAAAAACCCAATGTTACATGCAAGTTTTGTAAACTTACTATGTCGATTTTACATGTTATTGTTTTAGCACTTAAGTTCTCTTACACTGTGTGAGCAACCCCTATGCATGTATCTCTTTGTGATGGTAGCACTTCACCAAGGGACTTGCTATTTGCATACCAGTTCTGTGACAATTCTGTAATACCGATACCTTATTAAAATGTCCTTTAGGTTGCTGCTTTTGTGTGGTTTAGGGGATCAAAATCTAATAGAATAAACTGCAGTTCTTTTTAATAAAGCTGCTAATAGAGTTTATTGTAGCTCATTAAGCTATCCGTGAACCTATACATAATAGGCATTTGCATCAATTTTTGTATCTCTACCATGCATTTCACCTGAACACTGCTAGTACAGGCTTTAAAATATTGTTTTCCTCTTCTCAAAAGCTAGTTTTGAACAGGAATTGCTTGTTTTTGGTCTGTTGCCCATGGGACTGATGAAATAATAATAAACAAGCATTTGTCAATGCCGAATATTTGCTTGCTGATATTAGCATTGGTCATGCAGGAATTAGACAGATGCAGAATAGGAATGGCAGTGAAGTATTGAACCAGACATCCGCTCATGAATAGTGTCACTGATTCTTTTACTCTGTCGCGAACACTGATTTCTCACAGCGACCACGCTATTGTGCGTTGGAAGTGTGAAAATACATTTCGGCCAGGATGTGAAAAATGACAGCTGTACTGTTCATAAGGAGGTGTGAAAAAATGCCAGTGTTGAAAATGTGGACTGAAAATATTACAAATTCGTGAAGTTACCAGTGTGCATGGAAACTGCATAATGCTTGCTCATAACACAGTCATTTTGGGGGATTGTTTTACCAGATTAGCAACATAGGCTTTTTTGGAGCCCACCTCATGAAAAGTGATACTGTCATTTCATTAATCAGTCCTGAAAGGTGATTCCACACAGTGACCACAAAATCACCTTTTGGGACTGAAAAACCAGATGACAGTCACTGAATTCATGAGATGGGGTCCCAAGAACCCCATATTGAAAATTAGGTGCCAAAATTTATAAAAATGGTGAGATATCCATATAGGTTGAAAACTCTCCATTTATGCCATTATACAGCTTAGCAGCATTTCTTCAGTTAACAGTCAGCTTTGAAGAGTGCAGACGTGTTCCCACTCCACTGAAGATCATCACACTGGGCTCCAGAGGTACTGTAAGTATGGGGTGAGGAGTTTGTGTGGAGGTGGGGTGTACAGAGGGTGGGTGTGGGCTGGAGGGAACACTGCAGACAGTGAGGGACCATTTTCTTGAGCACGGGTTTTTAAGAAATAAAAAACAACGGGAAGGTTTTCTTTTTTTACAGGTCATTTGGCACACTAGGGTAGGCTCACAGCATACCACCTCTGTGTTTGTTGGGGGGGCTGTAGGTGACGGGGATTGGGCACCCAGTTGGCACATAATGTTTGGGGGCACAAGAGCCAAGGGGAATTGAGCACCCCCCCTTGGCACACAACAAATGCAGGGGACATTATGCTGATGGGGATAGGGCACCCCCTTGGCTTTCATGGGGACTGCAAGAGGTGGATGGTGACAGGCGCTGCCATTTCTACTTAAAACAAATGGAGACATTATGCCGATGGGGATTCTACCCCATCTGCAAATAAACTGGGGAGGGGGCATGCTGACAGGGGGATTGGACACCCCCATCAGCTTTCATGGGGACTGTGAGAGGCAGACGGTGACAGCCGCCACTAGGTTTATTGAAATGGGACACCAGACAAGGTAAGCTGTGATTTGTCGCTGGAATCAGGAACTGACCCAACAGCAAAAACAGCTGATTGTTAAATGACGGGCCACTCCCTGATTGCAGCAGTGTGTATCTTTCAGGTTGGTGGCATGCTACAATACTGCTGTAATTGACAGCTTACTCCTGTATTGGCGCCACAGAGACCAGCCCTAAAATGGACTGCTGGCACTGGCCACAACACTGCCACACCTCTACAACTCACTTCTCCAACAAGCTGCCGCAATATGTTTCTTGCACATGTGCGCAGGCAAACATAAAAATGAATAAATGCATTCTGTAATATAAATGGATACCATGTGCCAAAAAAAAACACCACCCATTGCAGGTTAAAAACAGTTTGAAAAAAACAGTAAAAGGAAACAACTGTTCAAATAATTTTGATTTATAATCACCTCTAGATGGTATGCAGTCTTCCCTCCAAATACCAGGACCTGGAAGCATGCGTTGAGCTATACAAACCCTATGTCCTGGGATTCTCTGAGACCTGGCTAAACCCTCAAATTAGTGATGCCATATACCAACTACCTGGGTTCTCCTCCGTCTGTCTGGATATGCCTGACAAAAAAAAGGGGGGATGGAGTAGCTCTATTCATCAAGGAACGCCTATCAGCCAACTGCTCTGACCCAATCTGCCCTAGTGAATGGCTCCTCACTGAACTCACCCTGGAAACTAGCAAAAAACTCTACATTGGGTGCTACTACAATCCCCCTGTTGCTAGAACCGAGGGCCTAAACAGCTTCCTCTCCGGCCTGGACTCCATATCTCCACACAGAGACTCAATTCTTCTGGGGGATCTCAATCTAAATTGGCTCAGTACCCACCAGCCTGACTACGCCTCCCTCCTAAAACAATACAATCTGGTCCAAACTATTAAGCTTCCCGCAAGGCAGAACCCTCGCATGGGTACACAGACACTTCTGGATTGGATCATAACAAACCAGGAGGACTGCTTCCTGCATGCTGGTACCATGGCTGACTCCATTAGTGATCGCTCCCCTACGTACCTTCTCTGGTCATCTGGTCATCCAAACTTAGACATCCCCCTCCCAAATACCTGTCTTTCCATAATTTCAAAAACCCAAACACTCCTGTCCTTCTCTCTAAGGCATGCGTACTGGACTGCTCTGCCCTCTTCTCAGAGTCAAATGTGACCCAGGTAGCATTCATACTCACTCAAGCTCTCTTGACCCTACAGGACAAGCATTTCCCAGTCACCACCAGAGGGGTGAGGGGTGACTACTTGCGCTGGGTCACAAAAGACCTCCTTACCCTAATGAAAGACAGGGACCATGCCTTGTCAACCTATATTCATCCCCATCCCCAACCCTACAGGATGATTACTGGTGTCAGAGGAACCTTTGTAAACACCTGGCCAAAGCTCTTAAACAGACGCATTTTCACAGTCTCCAACAAATAAACCTCGGTGACCCAAAATAATTCTGGGCATCTACTAGCTCACTACTAAACTCCCACTCCAGAAAGCCTGTTCTGCAACAAAACACCACTGCTGACCTCATTATCAATCCCCAAGAAGTGGCCAAGGCCCTCAACAACAAATTCTCTGACCTCACTATGTACCTGAGCAAACTTCCAAATGGCATGTAAAAAAAAAAACCCTGTCCTCCTACACACCCCCACGACATCATCTGCCAGGCTCACCTCCCAGTCCCCACCTCCCTCATTTTTCTTCAGGATACTCTCACACGCTGACATAGCTAAACTCCTAAAGAGTATCCCAAACCATGGCTGTCCTGGAGTGGATGGACTATTCCCTGTTTTCCTTAGGCTTATCTCCCCTGCCATTGTTGCCCCCCCTAATGTTCATTTTCAACCTCACTCTGACCACCTCCTCCATCCCCGATACATGGAAAACTGCAAAGATCATCCTCATTTATAAAGCTGGGGACCCACAGTCCATAGACAACTATTGCCTGATCTCAATCCTCCTTCACCTAAGCAAACTACTTGAAAAAGCCGTCCACCACCAACTTGTTGACTACATAGGCAAATATGACCTACTATGTAGCTAACAACATGGCTTTCGCAAGAATCATTCCACTATAAATGCCCTTGAATTCCTGACTGACCACATCCCCACTAACATGGAACATGGAAATGCAACTGGCACAGTCTTCATTGACCTCTCCAAAGCCTTCAACTTGGTCAGTCATGCACTCCTCCTCTCCAAATTGCAGTCCTGTACGCCAATGACCTCATGCTCTTCTCCAGCGGAAGGTCTCCTGCCCTCATCGCTGCAGCCCATTCACAAAACTACACCGTAGCCCACAACTGTTTTTCTGAAAACCTCCTTCTGGTCAATGCCAAAAAAACAAAATCAATGTTGTTTGGATCTAAGCCCTTCTTAACTAAATGCAAATCTAACTCACCACTAATCATCACATCCCCAGATGGCCATGCCCTGGAGGATGTCAAGCACTTAAAATATCTAGGAGTTGTGCTTGACCCCTCCCTTTCCTTTACAGAGCACATAAACTCCCTGGTTCTTAGGGTTCACCAAAAAATAGGTGCTGCCTACAGATTCTGACAATCCCTCACCCTTGAGGCCCTCCTCACCATCATCCAGGTTAACCTGCTACCTATCCTGGACAACTGCTCTCCCATCTACTCCAGAACATCTGCATCCACCATGGCCAAACTATCCACAGCATACAACAGTGCCTGCCACTTCTCCCTCTTGGCCCCTTTCTCCACTCACCACTGTGCACTCTACACTTCACTGGGGTGGCTCCCACTACAAGACCACTTTGATCTAGCACTGTACTGCTTTACTGATTCTGCCATCGGTATTAGCCAGGAATCCCCTCTCGCTTCCCTTCTCACCTTTGAAACTTCGGACTGCTGCCTATGCTCCACCAGTATCCCCCCAAAAAAATCCCCAGGGTGTCCACAAGTATGGGTGCTAGAGCCTTGTCTGTGGCAGGTCCAACATTATGGAACAAACTACCTGCCAAACTGCCTGCCATTAACACCCACCACCAGTTCAAGGCTCACCTCAAAGACTGGCTACTGTTGGCATCTTCCTGCCATTACTTTCCTGACTAACCCCCCACCCCTTCCTGCTCAACTACTGTCCACCCTCCTCTCCCTGGCTCCCACCCATCCTGCTCCCCCCCACAACTACCTACCTCCCTCCTGTCACTTTCTTTTTTCCAGCCTCTGGGAAGTCTCAAATGAACCCCCTGGTTCTTGACAGCTCCCTTTTCTACCTAGCACTGCTCTTCTTAGCCTAGTAGATTCTTTTTCTTACCTACACAGTATCACAAAGAGTCTTACTTTTCCATATGCTAGTGTGTCCTCCAATTGCTGCCACTTTGTGTATTTCCAAATGTACTACTATAACCTTTTCATGATGTATTACCTACTTTTCTGTTATGTGTTTGTTGTTTTGATTTCTACTCTGTCGCCTTATATGGCCTGGATCGTCCCTGAAACTGGACCCTGGCATCAGTGCATTTATCTTGTTAACAAAGTCATAAATAAATAAAAAATAAACAAATTACTCAGCCTGTCCTAATATGTATTTCCCCATATCTGAGCAGTTTGAATAGTAAAGCATTGTGAGAATTAATGGATTGCCATGTAAGTCCCCCATTTCTGAGCAGTTTGAATAGCACAGCATTGTGAGAATTAATGGATTGCCATGTCATCCATCTCTTTCAAAATTTTCTCTGTAAAGTTAAACATTAGAATATTAAATTAGACAAAAGCAGCCAATCAAAAGAATCATATTTATTACCCCTCAACATTTGAGATGGCAAGGATGATCTAGTAATCAATATTACTACATGTTGAGGTACTGTAGCTTCTCTTCACATGGTTTCTCATGTAAACCCACACAATATTTGTCCAGAGCAGGGCTACTAAAATGGTGCAGGGGTTTCACAAGAGGCCAAATAAAGAGAGGATGAGGGAGTTCAACATGTAGTCCTCAGATGAGAAGTGAGTAAGAGGGGATGATTGAGACCTATAAGTACTTCCCAGGGGTGAGCAAAGTAAACAAAGGGGTCTCTTTCACAGGAGAAGGAGTACCAGAACACAGGAGCATGCCATGAAGCTGGGGGGTGGGAAGGATGTGAGGATGTGAGTAGTGGATGCCTGGAATAGCCTGCCAGAAAAGGTGGTGGGACAAAGACAGTGGGGAGCTTCAAACATGTGTCAGATATTCACATAGGTATAATAAATAGAGATAAGAGAGGAGGGAAGAAGGGAGGTGACAATATAGGGTCTAGGATGTAGTAATAGGCAGGGAAAATAGGACAGACTAAATGATCCACCTGATTTTTTTCTGCCAACACATTCTATGTTTCAATATTTCCAGATAGATAGAGAGACAGACTAGATACATACATATATACATACATACATACATACATACATACTTGCATACATAGAGAGTTACAGCAATCAACATAGCCAGATAGTTCTGGAAATTGCTTGCCTGCAGTACCACTATAGTCCCAAAGAGAGAATCAATATAGAAATGTCTACAAAACATCTGGAAATATCTGATGTTTTTTGTTGTAACCGCACATTATTTTTAAAGCATAAACCATTAGAGGACATTTGTTTATTTTGTTAATTGCCTACTGGGAAGGTGCACTGTTCTAGCAGACCATTTCTAGGCATGACCTGAGCCACAATGATGGCAACACAACAGACCAGTAGGTAAAGCATTTGAAGTTATTCTTTGAATCAGTAATCTCATAAAATAACCATGAATAAAGCCTCAGACCTTGTCATTACAAGAGCACACTTTCATCAATTGTACATCTGAAATGAACAGGTTTTATGAAATTATTATCCATTATACTGTACTCTATGTGAGATTTCTCAGTTTACTGCATATCAAACCAGAGTAAATGCTACTAGATTACATCCAGTTCCTGAAGTAACCTGCAGGATATCAAAGCAAAAACTGCAGCAAGAGTGATTGATCTTGATAGATGGCATTCTATCTTGTTTGGCATTAAGCTCGGGATACTGATTGTTAAATCCTTGCTCCATCCACTTAACTTACGTATTACAGATCATACTATTGAGTAATGACCAGAAAAAGGCCTAAATGCCTATATACTCTCCCACTACTGCAGTAGTAGTAATCAATGACTGATATATCAGCTGGCAAAGGACTGTGGGGGTTCCCCAGACATACTGGTCCACCTGGGCACAAATGATATTGAGGGAAATAGCGAGCTAGAGATACAGGCAAGATTCAGGGAGCTCGCCAGGGTCTGTCATGACATAGGATGCACAGTTTCCTTCTCAGAAATCCTACAGTGCCAAGGCTAGTGGGAACTAAAAGAAAATTAGGAGATAAACCAGTGGCTCAGGGAGTGTGTGAGGCCAGAGGGTATGGGTTGATGGGGATTGGGGGAGACCTGGGAGGATAAGGAGCTATATGCTGAGATAGACTACATCTCAATTTGGAGGGAGGGAATCCTTAAGTTGAAATGGAGGAGTTCATTGGTGAAAAGTGGGGTTTAAACTTGTGAAGGGGGTGGATGGAGAAAAGGCTGTCAAGGATGCCGATAAAGGGGACTCTGTCTCCACCCCCTGGGGACCAGGAGGATTGCAGGAAAAGACCAACTAGCAAAGTGCAGACCAGGAGAAAACAGAATCCCAAGGGAACATGAGCAGGGGAAATGAAACTATAGGGAAAGGGTGGAAGGTAGTCCATAAATGCCAGGAGTTTGGCAATAAAATGCCTGAGCTCCAGGCAATTTAACTGAGGAAGCAGGGATGTGGCAGCGGGTCACTGAGACTTGGGCCACTGCAAGACATGACTGGGACCTGAACCTGGAGGTTACACTATGTTCAGGAAGGGACGGGGAGGGAAGGGAGGAGGGTAGCAATGATAGTAAAAACTGCATTGGCGAGGGGAGTTGGAGGAGGCGGAGGGAACCATGGAGGCAATTTGGGTCACCTTGATAACAAGGGGGGGCAAGAAAGTAAAAATAGGAGTGGTGTATAGACCCCCTGCCTTGGCGGAGGAGCTGGAGGACAGTCTGGTGGCAGAAGTTAGGAGACACTGCAGACTGGGCAGAGGAAAGGTGGTGGTGTTAGGGGACTTAAACATGCCAGGAACAGACAGGGAGACTATGACATCCTCTGTGACCAGGGAACAGAGGTTGTTGGATGTCTTTCAAGACGCGTGCCTAACTCAGCAGGTGAGGGAACCGACCAGGGAGAACACAGTACTGGATGTGGTCCTGGCAGACAGTGACCAGATTGGGGGCCTGGAGGTAAGGACAGGGACCCATTGGCGGGAGTGACCATGCCACGGTCTGGTTCTGCCTGGACCTAGGAGGGTAGAAGGCTGCACAAAGACGGAAGTAACTGACTTCAGGGGGTGGATTTTAAGGAAATGGGAAGGATCCTTAAGGAGCATTTGGATGGGATTGGGTCAGACATGGACACTGATAGTAGGTGGAAATCATCAGGAGAGGGTGCAGGATGCCACCAGCACCTGTGCAAGAGTAAGACGAAAATGCGGTAGGGCCCAAAAACTCCTGTTGGTGGACCAGGGAGGTCCAGGAGGTGAAGTGGGAAAGAAAGCAGCCTATAAGAAATTCAAGTGCTCAAGGAGTGAAAAGGATCGAGGGAGTATGAGCTGTTGGTTAGAAGGGCCACTAGAGTGGTGAGGGCGGCTAAGGCAAGGAAGGAGCAGAACCTGGCCAGGGAAATTAGAGAGGGAAAAAGGGGTTCTTAGATACATTGAAAAGATGAAGGTGAAGGGCAGATTAGCAGGATTAAATCAGGGAGAGATGGGCACAAGACCCAGAGGAGCAGGCTGAGGTACTAAATGAGTACTTCACCTCAGTTTTCACCAGGGAAAATGGGGATGCTGCATCATACATGGAGGAGACAGAGATAATGAGGAGGGGGACCCTACCAATCGGCAGGTCTGGGGAGAGGGGGCATCACTGGCAGGTGGGGGAGGGCTAAGCAGGGAAGAGGTACTGGGTGAAATCACAGCAGAGAGGTGGGAAGCCCTCAGCTCCCTTAAGACGGAGGAAGCACGGGCCGGATAAATTACATCCTAGAGTGCTGAAGGAACTTGCAGATGTCCTGGCGAAACCCCTGGCAGAGCTTTTCACCATCTCTCTGAGGACAGGGTGGGTGCCCCAAGACTAGAAGGTGGTGCATGTAGTGCCTATCCACAAGGGGGATCAAGGGAGGTGGCAGGGAACTACAGGCCTGTCAGCCTGACATCAGTGGTGGGCAAGGTGATGGAGGGCATTGTCAAGGAGTGGCTGGGGGGCCCTGGATAGGTCAGGTGCCTGGACGACAGACAGCATGGATTCATCCCGGGAAATCGGGTCAGACAAACCTGGTGGAGTTCTATGACTGGGTGACAAGTGCTCTGGACCTGTAGACCAGTGGATGTCCTCTTTCTGGACTTCAGCAAGGCATTTGACTCTGTTCCTCACGGGGCCCTGTTGGATAAACTAGGAGAAATGGGGTGGAAACCAGATGATCCGATGGATAGGCAATTGGCTCCAGGACCGGACCCAGAGGGTCGTGAGTTGGTGGATAATCTCTTCCCAAGGAGGGTCATTAGTGGGGTCCCACAGGATCAGTCCTTGGGCCCTTCTGTTCAACGCCCACGATCTGACATAAGGACAGGAATCAGGAGGAGATGAGTCTCTTTGCAGATGACCGAACTAGGGCAGTGGTGGATGGGGAGGAGGAGGGAGGTGGCCTGCAGGGGACCTGGAGGCTCTGGAAAGATGGTATAGAAAGTGGAAGCTGAGGTTTAATGCAGGGAAATGCAAGGTACTCCATCTGGGGCCAGAAACCCAGGCCAAGTGTACACCCTGGGGAAATACTACAAGTCTCAATGGCTGAGAGGGACCTGGGGTGGTGGTGGATGTCAAGATGAACAACTCTGAGACTTGTAGGAGGGCAGCAGCCAAGGCCAACAGGATGCTGGGATGCATCGCTAGGGATCACCTCCAGAAGGAGGGAGTACTCCCCTGTATAACTGCTTGGTGAGGCTGCACCTGGAGTACTGCATGCAGTTTTGGAGGCCACACTTAAAGAGGGACATTAACCTCCTGGAGAGGGTCCAGAGGAGGGCAACCAAAAATGATTTGGGGCTTGGGGACAGGACCTATGAGGGAGAGGCTCAAAGAGCTAAATATGTACACTTTGGAAGAGAGAAGGGACTGGGGACATGATAGGGTCTTCAGGTACATGAAGAGGGTAAATAGGGAGGAACAGTGAGGGTGCTTCAAGGAAGGAGGAAGGGCCACTAGGGGCATGGGTGGAAGCTGGAGGGGAAGATTCAGGGAGAAAGAAGGAGGTGCTACTTCACTGAGAGAGGGTGGTAGAGCCATGGAATGCACTCACCTAGGGGCTGGTGGAGGCAGAGACAGTGGAGGGTTCAAGAGGGGGTGGGACAGGCCAGGGGAAGGGTTCAGGAAGCAAAATCCAATGCAGCAAGAATATCCGGAACTGGGAAGGGAGAAGCCAGAGAAGGCGAGGGGAACAGCAAGGTCAGCACCCAGGGTGGGGGCTGACCAAATGAGCAGACACGAAAGACCATTAGGCCTATTCTGCTGGCATTTTAGTATGTTAGTATACTGAAGTCACATGCTTATCTAAGCTGTTTCTGAATTTGATTTTATCTTTGGTAATACTCATGTAGGGGTAGATAATTCCATATCCCTCTCACCCTCGGAGTGGAAAAGTACCTTTTCTTCTCATTCTTAAAGGGCCTTCTTTGAATCATTAATTCACTTCAAAGTGTATTTTTTGACAAAGATTTATCATTACAAAGGCAAAACGACATTATTACAACCCATTACTAATACATATAGCTAAAAGAATAATAATTCAATAAAACATCATCATATTAAAAGGAAAATGCTATATATCCAGAGACTTAAATTTCATAGATTTATAGAGGAGAGAGCCTTTAGCTAATTCTGGGAAAACCAGGTCAGGGTACCTACACCCCACCTCCCCCATGAATTAATCCTGTAGTCTCAATAACCCCATAAGGAGACAGAAGGTTCATAAAGAACCCAAAAAGGGTGTTTTTCATATTTATCCATGATACACAGAAAGAACTGACATAAAAGTTGCACATATATGGAAAATCTAACAATATTATGAAGCAAATTTTATATTAAGGCAATACTGCATATAACTCCTCATGAATAGATAGGTACATAATAAAGTATTATCATACAATAATTGAAATCCTCAGGAAGCGATGGAAATGTCAAAACAGATGGGAAGGATCTGCTACTTCATAGTGGCTTTATACTTAATCATAACCCTATACATGGGTACAAACTAAGTGACCAGCATAGACCTGGATTTGAATTCCACGGCCCCCCACTTGCATACTGTGTTACCCTGAGCAAGTCAGTTAACTTCCTTATGCTCCCAGATAGTACCTGTAAACAAGCTTTTAGCTTAGTGTGTCTCTCCTGGTTAAAAAAAATTCAAAACTTAGTTGATGTTTGTGTAGCTAAATGACCCAGATATTCACAAAGCACGACACTATGTCTAAGTACTGTGGCAAACAGATTTTTATGATTATGGTGATGACAGTATGGAATAGGCTACCATATAAGATTATAGGTAGTAGTTCTGTAAACAAGTGTAAAGTTGGATAATTACTGCCTCAAAAATAGCATCCAAGGCTATGCCTTTTGAAAGTGTTTAGAGCATTATGGACAAATTGTCTACTAGCTCGTATTTAACCTATGAACTACTGATATGGAGAAAGACAGGCTTTTCATGAGACTAATCTGATATGACATGAGCTATACCTTGTCCAGACATTTATGCAAATTCCAAATAGCAAATGAATACAAGGAGTACTGGCATCTTGAAAGGGTTTTGGAAGCACTAAAATGCTAGTTGGATAGTGCTATTTATCACTTTCAAATTTCTGCTTCTAGCAATGCACACATAGCTGTGCAAACCCCCAGGCAGCACTGGTGCCATATCTTTTTTAAAGTGCCTCCTCCCTCAACCACTCCCAAGAAATATTGCCCTAATAGCCCTGGTGTCCAAAAGTACCTCCACCTTCACCTGATGTCCAGAGATGCTAGCCCTCCTCCTCCCAATCCCTGCAGACCAAAATGAGCCCACACTCATGGATGTTCAGTGGTAAGTCCACCTCCTGATAGCCACCTTTAACAATGCCAATCCATTCCTCAACTGCAATGTGAGGACAGCACTTACCCTCCTCTTGGCTCCCTGGATAGCCACTGTCTGGTGCAAGTCATGTATTGCTACACACCAATCTACAGTGATACAGGATTTCCAGAAGGAAAAAGTCTACTAACTTCACTGAAAATCATATCATGCATGCACACAGACTTAGTTGTTTTTTATGCCATTTTTTAATTCTTAACTATTGTCATTTTTCAATTTTTTTTTTGCCAGGCTTGAGTGATAGCTTATGAACCACCTCCCATCATGACTACATTAGCAGTGACTGGTAATATTCACCCCAAATTGGGATTTTGGCACTTGCCCAACAAACATTCATTTTGGGGTTGGGCCTTGAGAGGAAATGGTTCGTAAGCTATTTCATTGAGCATTTTGTTTTGGACATAGGACACAAGCAGAAAGTATCATACAATCTTATTATTGTATATATTGATTGTGCTCTAGGCTAGTCCTAAGCCTGTAAGAAAGTGCCACACCAATAGACTGAAAAGGTTAGGGCAGCATTCACGCTGGCATCTAAACATGTTGTTTAGCAATAGTGTGCCTGGCCTGTTTCTTGTAGAGTTTGAATAGTGTGATTTTTCAGTTAAATAAAGAGACTGGAGGCAGAAAAATGTGTCTAAGTGATTTACTGCAATGCACTAGGAAAAGGTAAGGGCTCTTCTATAACGGTTTGGATGTTGTATTGTAGAGTAAGACATTGCCATGCCATCTACTGGTCTGATCTGGACAGAATACAGTTTTCCTTACCTGTGCTGTAACTCATGATATGACTGACTCTTCCAGCTTCTAGAGTACCAGCACCAGTGGAAACAAAAGTTTAATTACTCCTGTCTCAGACAGTCATGTCCTTATCTAATCATTATTGTCTTAGCTTATCAATATCCCCTTCTTTCTTTTACCTTATTGCATTTAATGTACATACACTACCTATTTCAACATGGTATTATTTTGCATTGTACACATGCTTTCTGGTGCCTATCATGTTATGTTGCAGATCACAATAGCTTGTTCTCTCCAAACTGAATCTTGTTTTGTACTCTCTGTTTAGTTTTATCCTGTTGTGAATGGCTGTTTATAATAATAACACTTTGTTTATTTATTGTATTTATCTAGCCTACTAGTAAGAGAAATACATAATTCAACTATGTCATTGGATAGGAAAACGCAAAAAATAGTTACAGTAAGAAGCAATAATTGCAGAGTGTACTATCATTACAAAGGTTATGTAGAACAGGTCTCAGATTTTTTAATTATATTCCCCCACCCCTTCCCCAATTCCTGACTGCAATAATAATTTCTGTAGGTATGGATGCAGTTCTTACCTGGATTAATTACATTTCAATAAATAAATAAAGCTGCAAACAATATTATTCTATTGTGAGACGTGTCTTTGCATACTGATGGATAGAGCACACACATAGCTATAAGACTTCAGGTACTATATTATAAGCTCCCTTTGATTAAATCGATGTGAAGACTCACAGGAATAATCTCATAGTCTCTTGTGAAAGGGAAACTATGGATTTCCTGAGCTTAAATATTGCAGTAGTCAAATAACATATGATTAGATGAGGCACAGCTATGACTGTCATTTGACCTGCCAGTCTGACTGCTTTTATTTTCATATTACATTTACTGCAAGAATCTTCATACATAAGACTAACAGGTTTGCATAAAACTTCACTTACTTATGCCACATTTTTTATATACCTCTGGTTGTGCCCTTCAACTAGTGGCACCAACATAACAGCCAAATAGTTTTTGTTTTCTAACTTTTTGGAAAACAGTTTTTTTAAATAAAAATATGGCAGGAAAATCCTTGACACTTAAAGCTCTTTTATCTGTAAATGGTCTTCGTTCTTTCTGTCACTTCTCTTTAAATGTCCCTCCTGATAACCACCACTGTTGTTACTACCTCAATTTCGCCCTTCCATCCCTTGAATCTTTGCTCTACATGTACTGCTCCTCTTTCTTGGCAAAGCACTGACTCTTCTTCCTGTTTGCTATCCTCACCTTCTTGAGCTCACCCTCCTATTACCTCTATCATATGGGTGGGTAAAATCTGCAAACTACACATAACATTTACTTTGTGTCAAAGCAAACACACTTTTTATCATTCACCCTTCACATAAATGAGTCTCCACTACTCCCCAAATGGCCCATTTAATGCACACAAATACCATGCCTTCCACCAAATTCAATCAGAACCCAACTTTCAGCCACCATGGCCATGCAATACACGCTAACACCCGGATCGTACCCCAACTCACTTAGCATCTAATAACCCCCCTCCTCCCCACCTGTGTTCTCAAAAATAGCACAATAATCCTTTATACAATCTTTTTCATGCCCCCAACACTCTCCCTCCTACTCTTGGGTGCACTGATCAATGTTGCCCTTCTCTCACCACCTCAGCTGGCCACTGTTTGAATGAATATGTGTCTGTGTTGCCTAATAATCTTTCAGCTGAACATGCTCTCATTCTCATTTATTTAGACAGCAGACAGATGAGTTAGTGAGAGGAGGGTTATGCTGGTCACTGTCTGCAACTGTATGATGTATTTTTTTTTTAACGTGAACACACCCAAAGGGGGGGGTTGGTGTTGGGGTATTAAGTTGGGTGCAGAATGAGGTATTTTAATTTTTATCAGGATCATTTGGGAGGAGGGGAGCTGTTGGTGCTATGTGTGTTGGAGAGGAGTAAGTATTTCTTGGGCAATGGATGGAGAAAGGTGGAAGACTGGGTTCTATGCGGGTTAAGGGAAAGAAAGGCTATTTATATTACAAGAACCATAGGCAGGAGGAAGGAAGAGATGCAAGTTATAGGGAGTGGGTTATCATTTTTGTAACATTTTAGAAGGGTGTATTTGCCCATAGGGTCCATTGCAATATGGCAGTGGGCCTTGTAGGAAAATGAAATTGAAACTTCTACAGAGAAGGGCACTTTGTACACTTTGTAAAGGTTTTTGGTGTCAAACTTGCTGGTACTTTTTCTGACCTTACTGAAGGGAGAAATTTGCCATTTTTCTACATCATTTCTGGAAAAGTTTTACTTTTCAGCATCTCTACCACACTCCTATAGTTTTACTGTCTTAATCCCCCATTGCAAATCCTCCACAAGTCAGGTTTCTTTCTCTGCCTACCTGTCAAATCTCTACAACCACCTCTCTGTCCCTTTCAGATGCACATCCTCTTTCAAACCACTTCTTAGGACCTATTTCTCCTACTCCTCCTGTACCTGACAATTAACCCTATCTTTACTACTGCAGGTACATTGTACTGTACCTCAGTTCTACTCCCTCCCTTTATCCTGTTTCTAAAACTACAATACTATTTAATTTATACCATTGGTAACAAGTATCAATATGGCTAAGCAAAGTTTAACAGTACTGCACCTTTTGTTCCATCACCACCAAGCATAACATTGCTAACCTCTTGCACAGCATTCTTTCCAGACAGCAATGTATCATTAAATATCTTTATTGCAAAAAACATTATTAGTGAACTCATTAAGGTTAAACTGACAAAAGTAGGGAAATGTTGCCTAAGGGTTTCCAACCCTAACATCCCACCCCCACCATGCAGGCAGCAACAGGAAAAAACATTACGGTTTGACATCTCCTGCATCTCTGCAAATCAGATGTGGGGTGTGCCTCAGGGTTATCGACCCTAATGTTCACCCCATTCCATCGGTAAAGAAGCTGAGATGTGTAGAGTATATGATAATGGGGTAAGTGTTAGGGCTGACACCACCAAGGAACACCCAATACCTGATTTGTGAAGATGCAGGAGAGATCAAACTGTAATGGTTTTTCCTGTTGCTGCCAGCAGGGCAGTGGTAGGGAGTTAGGGTTGGAAAACCTAATGCCGCATTTCCCAACTTTTGTTGGTTTAACCTAACTAGTGCATCAACAAAGTTTTTTTGTAATGAATTTCCTTACTTTTTGAGATAGTGTAATCATATCCTCATTTGCCTGTGGCAGCCCAGGACCCTCTGGGCCCCCTGCTCCCATCCCACCATACGTGAGTACATGTATGTTGCTGTGGAAGTGCAAGACCCTCCAGGTGCTGTGCTTCCATTTGTGCCAAAACAGCAATTGTTTTTATTCGCTGTATGTCTTGTTACTCTCCAGTGTTATCCTATGGGAAATAGAAATATTTATTTTTTATGCATTTTTTTAAATTCATTTTTAGCATGAGGGCATCCTTTTTCATATGAACAAAAAAGCACAGGCAAAAGAATCCTTCATGTGAAAAAAGAATCCAGAAAAAACTAATTCCAAAATCTTTTTTTGTGTATAGGGACCCTTTTTCATATGAACGACAAAAGCTCACAAAAATGGATCCCTTCATTCAAAAAAAGGATCAGAAATAAACTGTCCAAATTCTTTTCTTGTATGTGGGCATCCTTTTTTGTATGAATGAAAAAAATCACAGAAAAAAGATGTCTTCGTTTGAAAAAAGAATTAGGACTTAACTTTATTTACAACTCTTTTTTTATGTGAAGGCATCCTTTTTGTGAGCTTTTTTTCTTTCATACAAAAAAGGGTGCTTTCACATGAAAAAAAATTTGGAAAATATTTCCAAATTATTGTTTCATATGAAGGGATCCTTTTTCTTATGTCTGAATTCTTTTTTTTTGTATGGCCATATGAAAAAAGCAGAAGTGAGACATGAAAAAAGGATGTAAAAATATAAAAAAAAATCTTTGATGTCAATTTTTACAACAGTTAAGTGCAGAATGCACCTAACAGACTCATGATCAGCAAGATGCATGTCTTGGTGTCTCTGCAGGATGTCATTTTTGTGGCTTTTGAAATTTTTTTTGGGAAAAAAAAAACAGAAACAATATGGCAATCATACAAAAAAGGATAATTTCCTCATGAAAAAAGGATTGGCCCCATACAAGATGGATCTTTTTTCTTTATGGATCAAATTATTTTTTCTATCCAAGCAGCTATCCAAAAGACTGTAGTGTGCATGCTCAGAACAATAACGTTTTAAAATTGAATTACTTTGGAATAAATTAATATTTTTTTAACAAACTAGTGAAAGGCACATCTGTGGTCCAAGCCCTTTCTACCCTGAAATTTTCAGACTAAAATTCCAAACCATCTGAACACAAGGCGATAACAACAACAAAAAAAAAAGCAAAAAAATAAGTTTCTTTAATGTTTGTTTGATATCCGCATCTCAGAACACACACATCTGACTGGAATGAAACTTGGCACGTCAAGAGACCTACCCTTTGAGCATTGCAAATTATGTGCAACTCCATTGAGCAGTTGTAAAAGATATTAAAGTACAAAATTTGAGGTTTAACATAGTCACCCTGCTCAACCTGAACTATAATGGTGCTATTGCAGCACTATAATTTATAAAACCTAACATTTTTACCTTTTGCACAGTGTCCTTTCCAGACCACAGTGTATCACTAAACATGTTTATTTGCTCAGAGCAACAGAGTTATAATTTTTTTTAGGCTGTAAACAAAAATAAGGGGGCTGGGCTAGATGGCCAAAGTCCAAAACTGCTATAGAATGCAGAACCAGTCAATACAAAAACTATAACACACATAAGAGGAAACATGCTTCACATTTACCCAGAAAAGTAGATTATCGGGTTATTGCAGGTGGCTTTTATTCTAAGGATTCAAACTAAATAGGGCTGTAAAACTCAACTATATCCCTTGGCATTTCCTACTTCTATAGCTGGACATGGGTTTAAAATTAATAATGTCGTTAAGCTCAATGCCCCATCAAGGCCAACTCTAGAGCTGGGTCCTAGCTTTCCCCACAGTGTCTAAAAATGTAATTCAAAAATACTGCAACAGTTACTTCAAAAATAAAACTTCAGATCTGCTGGCAGTTAGTGTTGCTTTTCATCCTAGGCTCTTCCTAGAAATGAAAAATGCCATGTGGTGAGCAACTGACAGACAAAGATGGGAATCCCAAGTAAAAAGGAATGTTTTCTGAGGGTCTGGACAAAATGTTTCCCAAGCATCTAATAGACTGCTGAGAAAATACACAGAAATGACAAGGGCTCATCCTAAAAGAGTGTTATTAAAAAATACCAGACGAAAACAGGGAAGATTGGATAGACCATGTGGATTTATTTTGCCATCATTGTTTATGTATCTAAGTTTATTATATATCATATTAGTTCCAAAACAAAAGTAAAGCTACAAGCATGGTACACACATAGAAGATAAAAACTGCCTCATGCTTACCCATAAAAGTAGGTTATTGGGTCATTTCAGGTTGTTTTTATTTCATGGATTCAATCCGGATAAGATGGTTAAACTCAGCTATTTCTGTAGTCATCTACTCTAGCTGGACAAGGGTTAAAATGAATCCAGTGGTTAAAGTTTGGCAACCCAATAAGACACTTCCATACATAGGTCCATCAAAGGGGCTTCAGCCAGTGACATTTGTGTTTCATACTTATTTCATTTTACCAGAAAAGCAGACTGGATCGCTGACCCATTTGCAGCTAAACTGGGAAAGAAATGTACAATAATAAGGGAAAAATACAAGTTTCAATCATAAGTAATATAAAAATATATAAAAACACATAAAGAAATAAAACATGTACAAAAAAGAATTATGCACTTCTACAATTAAAGACCACTAACTACCACTGAAATTGCAGCTAAAGCTGTTGTTAGGTAGTATTTAAATCTTCATTTAAAAATAGTGATGCATACAGGCAAGGAGCCAGGAACATGTATAGCCACAAATGCACTGTACACCTTTAAGTGCAAAACATTTTTTATTTCCTTACAAGATAAACATGTTGAAAAAAGCAGCATGTGCAGCACTACAGCCAGTATCATCCCACACCACCAAAGTTTCATGATCATGACACTCAAATCTTCAATATGGTGGGTGCTTTGTGGGATGGGGTTGAAAGTACAAGTAGAGACTTGAGAAAACTCTAGGAGTGGTCTAGCGGATGGCAGATGGGGTTCAACACAAAAAAGTACAAATGAATGCAATTGGGACACAGAAATCTAGGAGCAGAGTACAAAATGGGAGGAGTGGAGCTGATGAACACCAAGCAGGAAAGAGACCATGGGAGAAATCATTCTGGAGAACCTAAAGGTGGCCAGGCAATGTGACATGACATTTGGGAGGGCTATTTATTCAAATATAAGATACGTACACACATCACTTCATGTCTTAGACAACAATTATTATACAATATAAAAGACACATAACACATATAATCCATCACCCTCCCCACAATAATTAAATATTCTCTATTATGAATATATAATATACTACTTATTTATAACCTCATAAGAGCTGGTAAGTTCATCAACATTTATTTCCAACTAGTGCCATAGATGTCACCAGTACATTCCTGTACATGATATATGATTCCATTAATAATGTATCTTACAAAATAGACCACCATTGTTGCATCTGAATATCTTGTATTTGGTCTGATTTACAGTTACTTGATATTATTTTTTTTAGGGCCATAGAGGCCAGAGCCACTATTTTACTCTGAATAGGTGTTACATTTTATTATGAAACAAAATTATTGGGTGGTAGTGCCCTTTGTCCTATGAAGGGACCCATTAGGAAGTGGTGCTTTGTGGCAGGGAATTATAACTTCCAAAGCTGGGTTTACTATACAGTAGTAACTGTTCACAAGCACTCAGAAAAGGTAAAAACAACCTTAGATTTTTAACCACTTGGTGAATTTATTTTACAGATTCTTTGTGCTTTCTTTATAATACTCTTATTTATTTGAAGCACAGAAATAAGGGAGACAGTACTTATCCATTGCAATGCCTAACGTTAGGCTGTCCATGTTTACTTTCCCAAAATCAGTCATAGTGGAAAGAGTTTTCTTCATGGCTCTGTTGCTTAGTCCATTAGGTTTTCCAAAGACTTAATTTGGTGTCCACATAATGCTTCACTTTCTCATTTGGGGACCACATTTTTCAAACTTGGCAGCCATTTCACCATTTCACTACATAGTCGGAATTCTCTATTGTTGGTGATCCACTCTAGCAGCACATTCCCTCTGGTACTCAGACCACAGAACATCAAAATAAACATGATAGTGCCAGATCCTGGACAATGAAATTATAATGTGTAAAAGAGAATTTGTCTAATTGATAAAACAGAACAGAATTAAATTAGAATATGAGGATTGTGCTGCCTGTTTATGTTTATTTATAACACAGTACATTTGGTTTTGTTTGAAACAATAATAGAGTTAGAAGGCTAAATGATGATAATGTATGCAGCCTTGAGCATGAAACTAGAAAAACAGCACCTTATGGGGAGGTCAATAGAAAAGCAAAAGCTTAAGAACATAAAATGTACATGGTGGAGATTAACCATAGCAACACATGACCATATGAGCCAGGAGTCTGAATCAAAGCATCAGCTTTGAGGAAGGAGGTTCCCTCCAGAATGTCAGCACACAATTTTTCATGGTCTGAGCACCTGAGGGAAGGTGCTGCTCAAGTATCTCACCTACAGTGGAGAATTCTGACTACGTAGTGAAATGGCGAAATGGCTGCTGAGTTTGAAAAAATGCAGTCCCCAATTGAGAAGGTGAAGCTCTGTGTGGACACAAGATTAAGCCTTCAGAAAACCTAATGGACTAGGCAATAGAACTGTGAAGAAAACTCCACCACAAGTGATTTGGGGAAAGTAAACACGGACAGCTTAACATTAGGCATTGCTACTGATAAGTACTGTCTCCTTTATTTCTGTGCTTCAGACAAATAAGAGTATTATAAAGAAAGCACAAAGAATCTGCAAAATAAATTCACCAAGTGCTTAAAAATCTAAGGTTGTTTTTACCTTTTCTGAGTGCTTGTGAACAGTTACTATTGCATAGTAAACCCAGTGTCTGAAGTTAGTTGTTAAATTTATTTGTGAAAAATTATTCAATAAATATACTTCCAGAATACACAGTATAGAGTTACCCAATCAGGTTGATACAATTGAATTAATATAGTGCCACCAACCATTTATTATTTGACATCCCAAAATACAATGAAACATATTCCCTTTATGATTACAACCATGCCATTACAATTCTGAGTACTCCTTATTTATTTGGGCAATTTAGTTAGGAGTAATGTATGCTCTATTGTTAATTTTATTTTGAATAGTTTTTTGTTTTGCTGATACTTATATTTTATTAGATAAACATCTAAGATTATACCACTGCTGATTAGTTAGAGTGACTCCGGCCTCCATGTCCCATTTTTATTTTGCAAATTTTTTATTTTTTGAACTCAATATATTGTAAAATCTAGCTAACAACTTTGTCGGTCCTTTAATGATTTCTGTTTGATGTTGAATAATAATGTTAAGCATACTCATGCATGTTCCACCAAATAAATTCTTACACTTATTAAATTTCTTCTGAAGAATAATATAGTACCAATTATTCCAACTATTTGTATCCAAAATGGTAAGAATGTCCTTGTATGTGGGAAATCTAATCTCCCCCATAAGATCTTTCCACTTATATATATTGTTTTATTGGAGAATGTTTAGATATATGGTCACTTTATCCCCCTATACTGAGCATGTTTTCCTGTCTCAATATCCAAATAGGATCAAGGAACTGAAAAATAGTTGGGGGTCTTAATGTATTTGAAGATGGTATTAAATAATTACATCAGAAATTCAAATCTACTCTGAAACAGAGATGGATCTAACCATATGTCTCTCAGGTTTATAGTACCTTTGTCTGCAGAAAAAAAATCAATTCTTCATATAACCTTTCATCCCTATTGGGGAAAAAAGGCCACTGGTATGTTATAGCCAGTATTTGAGACTGGATATACACATAGGGGTCTGGACACCCCAAGCCATCATTTTTCCTGGGTAGTGTTAATATACTCCATGTTATCCTTGGTTTTCCTCCTCTCAAAAGAAGTTTTGTAAATATTCTGTTTATTTCTCTGAACCATTTCTCCAAGGAGGCACCCCATACGTATTGGATAACATAAATTGGGTGAGGCATAGCCATTACCTTTATTGTATCTATTCTCCCCCAGAGAGATAATGATAGGTTCATCCAATTTCTTAAAATAGATGATATTTTATCTTTTGCTTTGTTATAGCTCTCCCTAATTGTGGTTATTTGATCTACAGAAATATGTACTTCCAGATATTTAATATGGCCTTGCATACTAAATTATTTTTTTAAATCTGCAAGAACCTGAGTTGTTTTAGAAATGTTCATTATAATAGATTTAGATGTATTTATCCTATACCCTGATAGTTCTGAGTATATCTTTATTATATTCAAAAACATTGGTAAAGATTGTTCTATATTTCTTATGATTTATTTTTTATTTTTTTTATTTTAGTCTTTGGTAACCAGGTAAGGCCCACTAGGTCCAAGTGCCTGTTTTCAGGGGTGACCTGGGAGCACTGAGCAGTTAAGTGACTTGCACAGAGTCACACAGTAAGCAAGTGGAGATTGTGAGAATCAAGCTCAGGTCTAGTCTGCTGGATGTATCAAGTCTGTTCACACCTCATTCCTCTAACCTCTAGACTATACTGCCAGCCCAATGATTAATATGATTAATAGCTTATCATCTGCAGATATGCTCAGTTTTAGATGTTCTCCTGGGATATCTATTCCTTATTTAGAGATGTTTGCTCTTATTAAAATGAATAAGAATTCTACTGTTAGTACAAACATGGTAGGTGATAAGGGACACCCTTAACTTATACCATTGTACATGTTCATTGAATTTGTTACCTACTATTTATCTGAATTTTTGTTTTGGTTATCTTATAAAGTATATTGAATAATATTAATAACTGTTTCGGTATTGCCCAAGCTTCAATAACCTTCATCATAAATTGTCTATTAATCAAGTTAAATGCTTTTGTAGCATCAAATGCTATTGCATAATAAACATTACTATATTTATTACTCCTATTAATTAGATTAATTACTGCTTGTAATTTATAGGCTGCTTGTGATATGGTTCTTCTAGGTATAAACCCATATTGATTCATGTGAATATTTACATGGATATATTTTTGAATCCTGCTATTTACAATCGTTGCTCTAATTTTATAATCAGAATTCAGAATTGATATGAGTCTGTAACTTTCTGGCTGATTAGCTGGTTTGTCTGGTTTAAGTATGAGAATTAGTTTAGCTAACTGTATCGATTGTGAAAGTTCCTGAATTTACTATATCATAATTATTTTTAACCAAGGTGTTATTTCATTTACAAAGGCTTGATAAAACTCATTAGTTAACCAGTCCATGCCGGGAGTATTATTATGGGGTAGAACTTTAATATTCTCTTTTATTTCATCATGAGTAATTGGATTATACTTAAAAGAAAAAATTTTAAGCCGGGCCTCTTCGATAAATGTATTCATTTTTTTCTAAGTTAGGGCAGAAATTATTATTGTATATTCCCTTATAGCATTCAGTAAATACTTCAGCTATTTGTTTATCTGAATTAACTATCATATTTTGTTAATTACATATAGTTATTATCAAGTTTCTTTGGTGTTCTTGTTTTAATAATGTAGCCAAAACTTTCCCTGACTTATCTGTGTGATAATATTTTGTATTTTGGATAGTTTTTATTGTTTTTAATTGCTCTTGGTATATTAAATCTTGTTTTTGTTTTTTATATAATTCCCATTCATCTTTGTATTTATCATAATCTTCTAAGATTAGTTTGTCCAACTGCTTTAATTTGGCATCATTTGAAGAGTCTTCCTTTTTTTTTTCTATTTATTTTTATTTGACATGATAGTATATCTCCCCTGATTGTTGCTTTTAAAGCATCCCATAATTTGGAAACTGATAATTGACCATCATAATTGAAAAACCAATATTCATTAATTGTATTTTTTATTAGGGTGCAAAATCCCTCATCCTTTAATAGATCATTATTAAATCTCCATTGTTTTGAATATTATCTATTTTAATCAGGTATTGACAATTCTAAATGAGTCATTGCATGATCTGACAAATACATTTAAACTATCCCAACATTAATTACTTTATCAATTAAGCTTTTAGATGTAAATATGTAATCTATTCTTGTGAATACTTTAGTTTTTAAATCATGATGGGTATCATTTCTTTCATTTGGGTTTTTGAATCTCCATGAGTCTTCAAGTGGTTCCAGTGACATGAAATCAACTAATTTCTTTGAATCAATCAGGTTAACCTTGTTTGGGTTAATAGATTTATCCATATATGGAATCAGCATGTTATTAAAATCTCCAGCCAATACTATGTTCTCTGATTGAAGTCTTTGAAACCCCTCAACTAATTTTGTGAGAAACATTGAATAATGAGTAAAGGGAGCATACACTGAGCAACAAATTTAGTCAGTATTATTAATTAATAATTTGGCCATTATTATTCTACCCTCTAAATCATTAAACTGATCAATAATGTTGAGCTCCGGTACTGTTTTATCAATAGCACCACACTTATCCACATTAAACAGGATATGACTTATCCACTTAGTTTTTAATTTGCTTATCTCTTTTTCTTTCAAGTGGATTTCTTGCAAACAAATAATGTTTGCATTAGATTTGTTCATGACATTCAACAACCTAGACAGTTTAATTGGAGACTGTAATCCATTTATAATTAGGGAGATAACTTTTATTTTTCTTGTTTTTAGACATTGTATCATTTTTAAACTAAGAATTCTTTTTACTCAGGAAAACATGTTAAGCTTTGGACAAAGGAAAACATTTATCCCCCACCTAAAAGCATTTCGGGATCCACACAAGCAGATCCTGAGCCCCTGACAGGGCTGCATTTGTCCCGAAGGCACGGCCATGGCTATGGACCCTGCTGCTCCACAGCTTGCCTCCTGGCCCCCACCGGGATCCACACAAGTGGGTAAGAAGTCCTCCTTGGACCGGGGAGGCCATGTTTGCCACCATTGGCCCAGTGTGCTCAGGGCTGTATCCTGATTGGATCCTGCCTACTCTGCTGAGCCCTGACTGGCTGCAGCGCCTGTTGACTTTCTGACTTAGCCGAGTGCTATTGTGCCCATTGTAATCAATGGAGCTTTTCCAAATTTTTTTCTCCTACGGCAGCTGCTATCCTATCACCTCTATCTCTTTGGATTTGGGGGCCTCTGTGAAATTTGACTGTTATAATCTGTTAAGCTGAATCCAAATTCATTTGTATTTGTCTACTGTTTTGCTGCCGAATCCGACTGTTGTTAAAAATTGTCTTGCCTTTAAAACCCTGCCTAACTGCCCTCCTGTGATTCTCCCTTTCTCTAAGCTCTGGGCTTGAACTGCCCCCACCCCTCCTGCCAAGTTCTCCCTTTCTTTGCTTGCTTGCTTAATCTCCACCTCATCTCTTCTCACCTCTCCTCTACCCCCCCACAGGTGCCAGGTCAAGCTTCCTTCTAACCGCTTATCTGGTAGCCCCCACCCAGCTCCATGCCCCCGATTTCTGTGCTCTGCACCACGTCACTGCCTTTTGTTTTGCTCCTTCTCATCCCCCCTTTTAACTTCTGCTTTCTCCTTCCTCCCTCCACAGATCCTGAGCCCCTGACAGGGCTGCATTTTCCCTGAAGGCACGGCCACGGCTACGGACCCTGCCGCTCCACCACTCACCTCCTGGCTACCACCTGGATCCACACAAGCAGGTAAGAAGTCCTCCTTGGACCAGGGAAGCTGTGTGTGCCACCATTGGCCCAGTGAGCTCAGGGCTCTATCCTGATTGGACCCTGCCTACTCTGCTGAGCCCTGACTGGCTGCAGCACCCACTGACTTTCCAACTTAGCCCAGGGCCATTGTGCCCATTGAAATCAAAGGAGCTTTGCTGAATTTTTTTGCCTGCACCTCCCCCTCCACCATTTATTAAATAGACCTCCACCATGCCCCTTTGTAATTGCCTCTGTTTCCTCCCACTCCCATTGGTCTCTCAATCCCTGCATGCCTCCCCTTTCTGCTCATCTTCTGCTGCTGCTTCTACTGCCTTCTCCAGCTTCTAATTCCTTTCTCTCTATTTCTCTTCTATAAGCATGCATACCTTCCCCACTATGCCCTATCTACCAGTCCTACTCCTTGTCCTCACCCCACTGCTACATCTCCCCACAACCTGCTTCCCCTTCCCTCTCCAAAGCTACAGGTTGAATCACTCTTACAGCTGAACTGGCACCCTTAAAAATTGAACATTTTCTGACACTAGTGGTCATCCACTCACAATGCACTCACACCTTCTTGGCAGGGTGCGGTGGGCACCGCTATCTCCCCAGTTGACAACACTCCTTCTGTACCCTCAAAAAATTACCTCTACCCACTCATCCTCTAAAAACAACTGCAAGCTCTCTGATAGGGTATTATGCCTGGCAACCCTGAAACTCTTACTCCTCCTCCTGCAGCTATCAGGAAACATTTACCCCAGCCCTGGCACAAAGCCAGCTAGGACCTCCATCCAAACCCAGTGAGCTGGCACCCTCTCCATTATCTGCCTGAACAACTGCAGCTTACTATCCAAGTTTGACCAACTGCAAGCCTTTGTAAGTGACCACCATCCCAATATTCTGGTGGTGGTTAAAACCTGGCTCACCCCCTCAGTTCCTGATCATGCTATCTCCCTCCCAGGATATAATATCTTCAGGCTGCATCATAAATCTAAAAGAGGAGGCGGATGTGCCCTGTTCAAGATGATCTGATGGGGCACACTGTCCACATTGACCCACCAACATCCAATACCCAACTACTGCACATCAAAATCCTTCTTGGTGCACAGAATAAAGCTCTATCGACCATCACAGTGTATATCTCTCCTGAAGAACAAGGACCGGGCCTCTGCATGGTTTTGGATTGCATCAAAACACTCCTGCCTGACTCTGAAACCATCATACTTGGTGATTTTAACATAAACTGGCTGGGTGTTGAGGCTGGAGCTACCAGGGACTCAGTCACATCAGCCAACCTCACTCAGATACTGGACTCCACAACCAGAAAAAACTATAAAACTGGCACCAGCACCCTATTGGACTGGATCCTGATGTCTCACCCCTCCTGGATTATAAGATCTGCTATTCTGCCTGACTCCCTCAGTGATCACTCTCCCGTCAGCTGCACCTGGTCAAATAAATTCTGCAAACCACCTCCTAAAGTCATCCTCAGCAGAGTCCTACCTGGGGTCAGCTAATCAACCTAAAAACACACCTACGTAATCAAGACTAGTCCACCATCGACTGGGCTACTGACACAAACACAGCACTGGACCATTTCATTCGCATCTTTAATGAAGCCTGTAACATCTTCACCCAGCTAAGAAAACACAAAGTTAAATCTATCTGCAACCCATGGCTCTCAGGCACACTCCTAAAGAAGTTAAAACACTGGGACTATCTCTGGGAACAGGCCAGATCAACAGGAAATCAAGCAGACATCCAAAAATACAAAAGAACAAGAAATGACTGCACTAAATCCATTTGCCAACAGAAATCTGACTACTACAAGAAAGCACTTACTGACTCATGGGGAAATGGGAGAGCTTTCTGGAATAACACAAAAGACGTCACAGGACAGAAGACCAAATCACCGCAGACTGTTCTCAAAATAAATGGGAGAATTACACTGGACCAAAAAGTCAATGCCAACACTCTCAATGATGCCTTCACTGTCCTCAGCAGTGTCCTCACCCCAGACTATTTCAATGTCAGCAACACTCCACTTCCCACCCATCAGACTCTACCCAATAACCTCCCCCCCTACTTCAGAGCAGTTTGCAAAAATACAGTGAGGAAATACATCTACAAAGCCATCGGCAACACCAGAGCAAGTGCTAATTGACTGGACCTCATGCTTCTGTCACTCACACTAGAGGAAGTACTGGAGCCTCTCACTAGGATCTTTAATCTCTCCCTCTATCTCAGCCAGTTCTCAGATAAATGGAAGTCAGCAACAGTCACTCCAATCCACAAAAGCGGTGACTGGACCACTTATGAGAATTACCGCCCTATTTCTATGCTCCCAACCCTCTCTAAGGCCCTGTAATAGATAGTAGTGGACCAGCTCACCGACTATCTGAGCAAACATAACATCCTTTGCCAGCAGCATCATGGGTTTATGAAAGGGCATAGCACTGCCACTGCCCTTCTTGAGTTCACGGGTGCCATCCACAATTCCCTAGACCACGGTCTCCTAACTGGGGCTATATTCATAAACCTGTCAAAGGCTTTTGACACCGTCTACCATTGCATCCTGCTTTGTCAGCTACTGGACATTGGCCTCTTGACTGAATTTGTGGCATGGTTTGATAGCTACCTTGGAAACCGGACCCAATGTGTAAAAATAATGGACGTGCTCTCTGACACTAAAGAAGTTCACTCTGGTGTCCCCCAAGGCTCCATCCTATGCCCGCTACTCTTTAGCCTGTTCCTCAACACTCTCCCTGCCTCCAGTCCACTACAAATTATACTCTATGCAGATGACGCTGTGATTCTTGCCTCCCATCAAGACCCTTGCCACCTACTACAAACCTTTCAGCATGGTTTCACCTAGGTTGAAAACTGGTTTAAAGAACTTAAATTCATTCTTAACCAGATCTTCAGCAGCCACCAAAACAAGCACAAACATCTCCAGCTCTCCTTGAACACCTGTTTAGGTAGCCCTATGGAACAGGTCGAATTCTTTAAATATCTAGGAATCACCTTAGAGTCCCACCTGTTCTACGGTACCCACATAACCAATGTTGCCAAAACTGCGAACTCCAGACTGGGTATACTCTATCGCTTACACTGCACCTGACCAAAGAGGCTCTCACTGCCATTGTTCAAAGCTCCATCATCTCCCAGATAGACTGTGGCCTTGTCGTCTATAGTGCCACTCGCACGGCACTCTGAAGGGTGTCCATTACCCTAAACAAGGCCTGCTGACTCTTCATTGGAGCAAAACACCTCACACACACCTCTGAACTTTACTCACAAATGAACTGGCTGCAACTTGAAAACTGAATTCATTACCAAGCCTGTGTGGTGGCAAAGAAAATCCAGTTGGGGATTGCCCCCCCATAGTCTGCACCCTTCTCCAAACAAAAAACAGCTCTAGAATCACCAGGAGATCAAAACCACAACTGTTTTAGATCCCTCACTGCCACACAAAGGGAGGAAGGGGATGAGGGTAGTATGGAGTCACTTTGGATGCAAATCCAGGATTCCAAGAATAGGATTCTTAGAATGGGAGTGGTGTACAGGCCACCATCTCAGATGGAGGAGTTAGACAGGGAATTAGTGGAACAGATCAGGAGGACCTGCAAGAAGGGTAGTGTGGTGATTGTGGGGGACTTCAGCATGCCAGGAGTGGACTGGAGCACCCAAACAACCAGGAACAGAAAGGAACAGGTACTGCTGGATGCCTTCCAGGACAGCTTCCTGCTGCAAATGGTTAGTGAACCAACCAGGTTAGGGAATACCCTTGACCTTGTGCTGGCAAATGGGGACTTTGTGAGAGAACTTACAGTGGAGGAACCGCTGTCAGGGAGTGACCACCACTCAGTATGGCTCACATTGGATATGGGCAAGGAAGGAGTGGAATCTGGCACAAGAGTGCTGGACTTCAGGAGGGCCAACTTTGGGAGGATGGGGGAAGTGGTAAAAGGGTACCTGACCAGAATTCAATCTAGTATGGACTCTAGCCAGAGGTGAGAGCTCATAAAGCTGGGGATAGTGGAGGCAACCAAAACCTGCTGCAAAGCCCAGAGCAAGAAGACTAGGGCTAAGAAACTGAGCTGGTTAAGCAAGGAGGTCATGGAAAAGGTAAGAAGGAAAATAGTTGCTTTTAGGAAGTACAAGAAAACAGGGAGGGGGAGGACAGAGAGGAGTACCTGACAGAATCGAAGGAGGTGACAAGGGCAGTAAGGGGAGCCAAAGCATCTACGGAACTCAGGCTAACACAAGGCATTAAGAAGTGGGAGAAGGACTTCTTTAAGTACATCAGGGAGAAAAGGAGCTGTAACGACCACATAGTAAGGATTAGGAAGCAGGGTATGATAAGGCGGAAGCACTAAATGAGTACTTCTGCTCAGTATTTACTAAAGAGAAGAGGGTGGTGACACCCAAGGTGGGAGAAATGGCAGAAGCGGGGGGAGGTGGTGACAGATGGGGAAATCATGGAGGGCAGAGTTCAAGAGAGTTTGAAGGCACTGAGGGTGGACAAGGCACCAGGCCCAGATGGCATCCACCCCAGGGTACTGAAGGAGTTGGCAGAGGTCCTTGCAGGACCTTTGGCAGACCTATTTAATGCTTCACTACATTTGGGGTGTGTACCTCAGGACTGGAGGATGGCTCATGTGGTGCCCCTCCACAAGAGTGGCCCCAAGGATGAACCAGGAAACTACAGACCAGTGAGCCTCACATCCATCATGGGTAAGCTAATGGAGACTATCCTGAAGGAGAGGCTGGTGACCCTTCTAGAGGCCAAAGGACTACAGGACAGCAGACAGCATGGCTTCATACATGGCAGATCCTGCCAAACAAACCTGGTCGAGTTCTATGACTGGATAACTAGGCAACTGGACAGGGGCCATGCAGTGGATGTCCTGTATCTGGACTTCAGTAAGGAATTTGACTCGATGCCACATGGAAGGCTGGGAAGGAAGTTAGTAGGCACAGGGGCGGGTGCAAAGCTGGTGAGATGGGTAGGAAACTGGCTGCAGGGAAGGCAACAGAGGGTGGTGGTGGGTGGGGAGCTCTCACACCCAAGGGCAGTGACGAGCAGTGTTCCACAGGGCTGGGTGTTGGGACCAGTGTTGTTTGGGATATTCATTGCAGACATATCATGGGAAATCAAGAGCAAGATCAGTCTGTTTGCTGATGATACCAAGGTAGGCACGGTGGTGGATGACCTAGGGAAATGGCAGGGGTTGCAGGATGATCTGGCAAAGCTTGAAACCTGGTCAGACACCTGGCAACTGGGGTTTAATGCCAAAAAGTGCAAGATGCTGCATTTTGGGATGAAGAACCCAAGGAGGAGTTACCAGCTAGGGGGAGTGCAGCTAGCCCAGACAGAGGAGAAGAAGGATCTGGGTGTACTCATTACAGGATCAATGAACAACTCTGCATAATGTAGGAAGGCAGCTGCAAAGGCCAACAAAATGCTGGGTTGTATTGCAAGGGGTATATCCTCGAGGAGGGTGGAAGTGATTCTGCCACTGTATAGGTCATTAGTTAGACCACACCTGGAGTACTGCGTTCAGTAATGGCATCCGTATCTGAAGAGGGACATTAAATTATTGGGGGGATGCAGTACAGGGTGACAAAGATGATCAAACGGCTAGGGGACTTATCATATGAGAGGAGGCTGAAGGAGTTGAACATGTACTCAATGGAAGAGAGGAGAGACAGGGGTGTCATGATTGAAACCTTTAAATACATGAAAGGAATAAACAAGACTGGTACAGAGGGGCTGTTCAAATAATAAGGAGGAGGAGCCACCAGGCCATGATATGAGACTGGAGCGAGGAAGGTTCAGGAGGAGATGAGGAGACACTTTTACAGAGAGGGTGGTGGCTGGGTGGAATATGCTACCTGCAGAAGTGGTATGCAGTAGAACAGTGGACTGCTTCAAATGAGGATGGGACAGGACAAGGGGGAGGGTTAATGAAGGGGAAGGGTGGAAGGGAGGAGCAGCTGCAGAATGAGGGGTGCTAGCTGCACATTCGAGCAGACTTGATAGACCTCTAGGCCTTTATCTGCTGGTAAATTTCGTATGTTCGTATGTTCATACAAACCAAGGCCAATCATCTTTCACATACAGGGCCCCCAACTGGTTTAATGGTCTAGCCTATGAGACTATCACCACCACCGGTCTTGGTGCCTTCAGATCCAGGCTCCTTAGCACCCTTGTTGCCTCCAGCACCTGTGATTGCCTTGGCTAATTATCAGTCACTGAGCCTGTAGTGCTCACCTCTGCTGGGCCCCATGCCCATTGCACTTGTCTTCCTAGGGCCACCTTCTGCTCCGCACTTGCCACTGACAATGCCTCCTGGCTGCCTCACACTCTTACTTACCCCCACACTATCCCATCCACCAACCCTTATCTCCTCTCTGCTCCTCTTTCACCCCTGCTACTGCCCTCTTCCTTCCTCTCCCCATCCTCTCTTCATCAATTGTCTTCTTTTTGCAACATGTGTAAACCTTGTAACCTATGATGTTGAACAATTGTTGTGATGTGGAACCTTTGTAAAAGAGCCCTGGGCTCAAAGGTAATTTCTAGTCCTAGAACAAATAAATAAATAAATAAATAAAAATCAATAATTTTTCAGTAGCCATAACTTGGAAATCAGAGCTATCTTTGTACAAAGAAATTCTATTTACTACTAAATCACTCTTGTTGTACATATACCTTACTGCTTTCATAATGAGGTTCTTTTTGCCAATACCCATTCCCTAACCTTATACTAAAACATATAACAACCACACATGTGAAACCAACCTATTGTTAATTACATAATTAACAGAGTAACCCTCATATCTTGTAAAATGCCGAAAACCCCAGCTCAGTTTAATTAACACCATTTAGTAATCAATTACATGCTTATTCATTTTACATTTGGCACTTTAACTTTCAATTTTTTTACTGCCTTCTCCAATGATTCATATGTGTATCTTTTTTCCTCAATAATTACTCTTAATTTAGCTGGAAAAACTACAGTTGCTTTAAACCCTTTACTCTAAAGCTTATTCCTTAAGCAATCATACTTTTTCCTTTGCTGTACTATTTCAGAAGGATAATCATTATAAATTGAAATGGAAGCACCCATCAATTGTATTTTCTTTTTCTTGTAAACTGCAGACATAAGTAGATCTTTATCTTGGGATTTTAAAAACTTCATTATAATATACTAGGTGGTTCAGAGTCCCCCAGTTTTGCTCTCAGGGATCTATGTATTCTGTCCACTTCAAGATTATTTTTTACTTGGTTCTGTATCCAGTAATACTGCTGCAATTTGTTTAAATGTATCAGAAGGGCTACTACGAGCATCCCATTCCCCTGGTACCCCCAAAATGTGCATGTTCTCCCTTCTTGCTCTCAGTTCAAGATCTGTAAGTTTATTTTTACAATCCATATTAACCTGCTTGATTTCTTTTGCCTTTTTCTGGAAAGGTATAAATTCTTCTAGTAGAGTGTTTAGAGTCTCTTTGATTGAGGCCATTTCTGTTTATAGCTCCATATTTTCTTTTAACAGATTCTGGGTTAAAGAAAAATAATTATCTATTTTCTCTTGGATATTTAACATTTTTTCCATTTTGTCAGAAATTATAGCTATCTGTGAAAAAAGATTTTTAGCCCAAGTTGGTTGATCATCTCGGTAAGACCCTTCATTTTCCTCTGGGTTATCTGAGTAATATTCCTGCTCAGAGCTTAAATCTTCTTCATTTAACAACTGACTTTTAGAGTTTGCAGGGTTTTGTTTCTTTTTCCCTATAGCTGACCCATAGTTAACAGCAGAGATTAATAGGGGCTATATTTCTCTAGAGCTAACAAACTCATTCTGGGTATTTTGCCTTGGTTCATTTATACTACATTGCTGCACATTTATTCTCTGTAACTTTTATTGTTGTTTAATTTGCAAAAGTGTTGCTGTCCTGCTCAATTGTTGCATTCACTGTGTTGGAAAAAGTAGCAGATTTCATGGCTTCATTAACATTCCCATTAGCGTTTGTACCTTCAGCATTTATTTGTGAGTTCCTTTCTATATATGCAAGAGTAAAGGTTTCTTACCCCACTGGTTCCTCATTCTTCTCCTCTTGCATGTTTTGTTCCCATTCCTCCAGCAGCTGGTCACTGCTTCAATTCCGACTGTTCAATGCTTTCTCAGTCAGCCTCTCTTCACTTACTTCGATATCCAAAGAAGAAGTTTTGTTTGTAGTCGACCAGAGCATTCCAGCACTCTGTTCAACTCCAGGGCTTCTAAGCTGGCCCCCAATTGCAGCCAAGTCACTTAAAGCCATCTCTGGTAATGTAAATAGATTTTTTGCTTTTTCAATCAGTTGAAATAACTGGAAGAGAGGAGGTCAGGGTTTTACCTTTTTGGTGGAATTTTCTTCTGTTGGTGGACAATTTATTTTCTTCAGTGGGTTACCTTGTGCTTTACAAGTGTTCATGGAGTGGGTTTTCAGGCATGCTCCATATGCATTAAGCAAACTTTCATTCATTGTCAGAAGGCAGTCACAAAGGTTTCTAATCTGTTTGGCAGCATCTAGAAGATAAAATGCATATGCTTTTTCTTTTAACTTGCAGTCTGCACTCACTCTGAATTGCCAAAAGATTCAACAGGTAGCAGTTTTACAGCCATTTTACATCATCATCGTGCAGTGAACACTAAAGCACATACAATTTTTTTTTTGCGTTCACCAGTTCAGTACTAAAGTGTTCAAGTGGAATGTGAGACCCATGGATAAGAAATTTACATTGCAATGACTGACTACCAGCAGGCAACTCTATATCCATTTATGAGCAGTTCACCATATTTATATTTGTATTTGAGTTTGTCAAGATGGAATGCATGGGGAGTTGGGTCAGCTGTGACTCAGCCTGCATGAGCATGCATTACTGCTACCATGCTGTTTCTCTCTTCCTCTCATGGGCAGAGCTCTCTGATCAGAAATTGGAGGTAGTACTGCTTCTGTATAGATTGCTAGTAAGACCCCGTCTAGAGTACTGTGTCTAGTTTGGGAGACCACATCTCCAGAAGGACATAGACAAAATAGAAGTGGTTCAGAACAGGGCAGCTAAAATGGTGCAGGGTCTGCATCAGAAACCCTATGAGGAGAGGCTTCAGGACATAAATATGTACACCTTGGAAGAGAAGAGGGAGAGGTGGGCTATGATAGAGACCTTTAAATACCTCACAGGTGTAAATAAGATGCGGGAAGGAAGTATTTTTCAGAAAAAGAGGTGCTTAATGACTAGGGGGCATGATAAGAAGCTAGAGGGAGTAGATTCAGAAGAGATATGAGGAAGTACATCTTCACAGAAAGACTAGTGGATTCCTGGAGCAGTCTTCCAAGGGAGGAAGTGGTGGTGGTGGCAAAAACAGTGGTTGGGTTCATAAATGCATGGGCTAGGCATCAGTGAATCTTAGAGGAAGGGGGATGAACAGTCCAGAGATCAAGTAGGATCTGTGGCGATACTGTGGGCAGGGAAAAATAGACAGACTTGGTGGCCAAGAGGTCCTTATCTGCTGGCAAATTCTATGTATCTGTTTTTATGCAACTGATATTTTTTCAATGCTTGCAACCCCACAGTCACCAAAATATATAGCCCAAATCAATCAAATATTCACTTAACATTAAATGCTTGCTGACCAATGGTGTGTAGCAACTCGCTCCTAAAATAATTTATACATGCATTAATGTGGACTAAGAATAGTGAAATAAATGTATCATGTAAAAGTACTAAGTGCTAGTAAAGGAAAGACATGACAATTTTATTTTTGGCACCTTTTCCCTGAGGTTCAGAGCACCATAAAAATAAGCATAACAAAGCAGAAACAAAACATAAAATAAAGATCACTGCATAAATAATACATTTTCTTAATAGATACAACATATTTTCCTGCTAGCTATAGATTAATTCCAGATCCAAATAATAAATAAATTGAGTCAGAGAGTAAGCAAGATTAAATGGATGGTATTTCAGGGCTCCTTTTAAAAGGGAAATGATAACCATGGAGGAAAGGGAGGCAGGGGGAGGAGGTATATACAGTTGGGGGAAGAGGAGGGGAGGGATAGGTTTGGGATTAAGGTAGATAAAAGAAACCGGGGTAGAAAAGGAGGAGACAGAAAAGATAACAAAGGATGCAAATACAATAAAAATTGTCATATAAACAATATGTCGCTACTCCATCAGTTAAAAGTAAGTATAGTGCTTCAATAAAGATATTAATTTTGCATAAACACTAAAAAAACTTGATGTACAGATTTAGAAATATAAAATTATTTTTAGTTGGTCAGTATTTCTGTACATATTATGGATATGAAGGAATGATGGTGATATCTACATTTGTACATCAACAGTAAGCAAACCATTCATTTCCAAATAACTTGTCAGTATGACAAAATACAACCTTTTCTATCAACTTTACCGAGACTAATGAAACTAATATTATAGTGTGTAGGCTGTTTAATATTAGGCCACAAACCTTGAACTTTAGTAGCTTTGCTCCCGTTCAAAAGATTTGCTCAATATTTTGCATGCACAGTGTTGAGGACAATGTCTCTTTACATGTCAAGATTTGTACTGGTCAGATGTCTGGATTCCAAGATGCAGATAGTGAAAAAGTGAAAACATCAGATTTTGTTGTTCTTTTTTGTCATTGCCTAGTGCCCAGACAGTTTGGAATGTTGGCCTGAAATTTTAAGGGTAGAAATGGATTGGCACAGAATGGTGTCTTTCATTCATTTGGGGAAAAACTAATAATCCATTCCAGAGTTATAAGAATTTGAAATTTCAGTTATGAACATGCGCAGTACACTCTTTTGGATGGCTGTTTCATATGAAAAAAGAATTTGAGCATACAAAAAAGCTTTTTGTTTCATATGGAGAGGGGTCATCTTGTTTTATGAGAATTTTTTTTTTTATTGCTGCCATCTAGTTTCGTTTTATTTCAAAAATTTATTTTTTTTGAAAATCCATAAAAATCATATCCAGTAGAAACACCATGACATGTATTTTGCTAATCCAGACCCCATTAGCTGGATTCTGCAGTTAGTTTTTGGAAAATGACCCAGGTATGTGTATTAACACATTTTAAAAATGTTTTATCATGAGACAATTTTCTTTTTTCTTATGTCTTCATGAAACAAGAACAGAACCACATAAAACAAGATTGTCTTCATAAGAAAAAAAAAATTGGACAGTTTTTTCACATTCTATTTTTATATGAAGGAATCTTTTTTAATGTTAAACTTTATATTGCGGTAAAGTGAAAAAAGTGAAGTACTCAAAGGTACACAAACAATGCTGATGCAAATGGCATGAAAGCAGAACATAGCAGTGTACATTGAATAAAACTAACATCAGAGAGGAACTATAAAAGTTAAATCCAAACATGAACAGTAATATTAACAATAACAACTTACAATAAAGGCTGATCAAAATGAAGGAGAGAATCAAGTGTGAAAACCATGCACAGAAGGCTGAAGGTAATGTAATAGCAAAATTAAGTGAGTTAAAAAATGGGTAGTGAGAACATGAAATGATAATTTAGGGATAGCTACAGGGTCATTGGAGCTTCAGTGAAGGACATACAGAGGTGGCTGAAATACAAACAGGGATGATCACTGGAGAGACCCATGAGGTCTGGGGGGAAAAATTAGAAAGAGGAATGGGAAAATTGGGCATCTAGATATGCAAAGTAGGGGGCCCAGATGTCATGATAAGTTGACATTGGGGAGAGTGCAAGATGGGATAGGCAGTCCTGCGATGTGAGCTGGCCTAAATTTAGGAACATCTCCCACAGAGAGGGAATGTCAGGTGACCGCCATCTACAGAGGATAAGTCTCCTAGAAATAAGTGTGGCAGGTAGAGCCCACAGTACATGAGGATCAGAAGGGGATATGTTGTAATGAGAGAGGCCCAGCAGAATAAAGAGGGCATCATGACAGACATAACTAGTTAGGATGGCCTTGCAAACACTCAGGACCTGATCCCAAAAGGGGTGTATTAGGGGGCAGAACCACAGCCAGTGGGAAAGGGATCCTTCCTGTAGGATGCAGCACCAGCATCTGTTATGCTGTTGTGGAGTCCTTTACCACCGGTGTAGGACCTTCATTTGGATAAATAGGGCTTTGAGATTGTAGCATGATATATGGGCTCGAGTCCAGCAAACATTCCAGACTTGCTGGGAAATAGAAATGTTGAGCTCCGCAGACCATTTATCTTTAGTGGTGGCTGTGGGGTCAGAACCTGAGTCATGAAGGAAGGTATAACATTTTCTGGCCTTTCCTCTATGGAGAGAGAGCCACTTGGTGATAGGAAGATCAGAAAAGGGGGACGGTTAAGCGGGCCAGAACAGCAGAGCAAAGTTAGAGGTATCTCCAATACTCCTGCCTATAAAGATGGACTCTATCCTTGACAGCATCAAATGAAACTAGAGTAGTGAGGCAAGAGTTAAAGAGTTGATGGAGCGTGTAGATGCCTGCCTGCTGCCATGCAGGCCAGTCAACAGGCGCTCAGCCAATGAGTATGCTAGGATTATACCAAACTGGAGTAAAGGCAAGAGGGAGGTTATTCATATTAGTTGTAGAGGAGAGAGATCTCCAATTTCCAGGACTTGAGAAAGATGTAGAGAGTTGGGTGGCACTGGGGTAGGGACTGCCGGGCTAAGTGGAAAACAAATTGTGGGGAGGGGGCATTAAGAAAGAAACTTTCCAAGTCAACCCAGAGGGGAGCAGAAGGGCAACTGTGAGGGAACCAACTGAGAACCTGGGCACAGATGAAAGATAAATGGTAGTTCTTGATGTTGGGAAGATGCCAACCTCCCTGGGACAAGGGCTTGTGCAATTTAGCATGACTAACTCTGGGTACCAACCTTTCCCAGAGAAACTGACCCATCAGGTGTTGAGTCTGACAAAGTATGATTCAGGAATATTATTAGGGTGATGGGAGAGGAGGTGCAGAAGCCTGGGGGCAAACATCATTTTAAAGACATTTTTTTTCCCTGGAGAAGATAGCTTAAGGGTTTTTCAGTGAGCAATATCTGCACAGAGTAATTCCAATAGAGGGTTAAAATTGGCTAGACAAATGTGAGGGAGGGAGGGATGGAGTAATAAGGATGCCCAAGTAAGTGATGCCCTCCAAGGCCCAAGCACCACTCAGTGCTTTCAAAGTGATAGTGGAGCCAGAGATGGTTAAGGGGAATAATTTCAGATTTGATGTAATTCACTTTAAGGCAAGAAATGATGGAGAAGGAGGCTAAGGTAGCTTGTAAGCCAGTGATGGATGAGGGAGCAGTCAAAAGGAGAACAAACAGGTCATCAGCAAATAAGAGGCATTTATATTCTGAACTGGAAGTTTTGAATCCAGCAATCACAGGGGAGGACCGAAGAGTGACAGAGAGGCATTCAATAGCCAAGAGGAAGAGTAAGGGTGAGAGTGGGCAGCCTTGACAAGTGTCACAATACAGTGGAAAGTTGGGGAGAGAAAGTTGTTATTTAAGATATGAGCAGAGGGGCTGTTATACAGCATTTGAATGGCTGACAAGAAGTAATGGCTGAACCCTATATGCCTTAGGACCTCAAAAAGGAAGTACAATTCTATAGAATCAAAGGCCTTCTCAAAGTTGGCAGTAAGGGCGGTGGCAGGTGTAGGTTGGGATTGTGCCATATGATGAATATTGAAAAGGGTGTGGAGATGATTAAAGCTGAGGTGACCTTTAACAAATCCAGCTTGGGATGGTGGGCAGAAGTTTCACCATATGTGTGGCTAGGATTTGGGCCAGAATTTTAGTGCCAACATTAAGTAAGGATATGGGCCTGTAGCTGCTGGGTTATAGGCGGTCTTTACTGTTTTGGGGCAAGACAGTAATTGTAGTATCCCTAGATGTGGCTGGTAAGCATTGATGTTGTACAGCATAAGAGAAAGTGTTGAGGAGGATGCATAGGAGAGTATCAAAATGGACTGGCAAAAATCTGTGGATAAACCATTCCAAACAGAGGATTTGTTATTCTGTAGGGCCATCACAGCGGATGAGCTCTCACTAGTAATGGGATGCTCCAAGGAAAGCTATTGGGAGGGAGAAAGCTGTGGTAATTCTAATGGATCAAGGAAAGAGGCCAGCTGATCAGGAGTGGGATGGACCTGTGAGGAGTAAGGACTGGCTGATAATTATTGCAGAATAGAGTTGATTTGAGTGGGATCAGTGTGGGTATGGCTGGCAGAATCATGGTGGCCTGCAATATGGCATTCAGTTTGTCATTTATGCAGCCAACAGGATAAGATCTTACTGGACATTTCACCACCCTCCCAATATTTGTGGTTAGTACACATAAAGGCAAGTTCTGCTTTATGAGTATAAAGGCTATTAAGGGTTATCGGGGTCTTAATCAGTTTGGAGAAGTCCATAGAAGGGTGATGTCTCTGTAGATCTTCCAGTCTGACCAACTTGGCTTCAAGATCTTTTGCCTACAACTCTCTAACCTTGCACCTGTGGGCAACATAACTTATTATGCAGTCCCGAAGGTAGACCTTTAGAGTGTCCAAACAGACGTCATCCTGGACTGAGCCATCAGCATTATTGGTTTGTAAGAAAAATGTTATTTATTTTCTGACCCAAGGGTCAAAGGAGGGGTATTTAAAAAGGAGTGGGTTGAGTATCCAGGATAAAGTGCAAGGGGCATGGGGAGATCAGAAAAGGGAAAGACATATGGTAGTGTGGTCAGAGATTAGTATGGAATGTATATGAGTGGATATGGTATTACGAAGTAAAGGAGGGGAAGTAAGCCAAAGGTCAATATGACTGAAGGAGCAGTGAACCAGGGAGAAAAAAGTATAATCCTTAACTGATGAGGCGTGAAGGTGCAAAATGTCTGTAAGGGAAAACTCTTGCAGTAATGAAAGAAGGGCAGATTGTGCTTTGTTATTAGGCTTATATGATGCATGGGATCCATCCAGGGAGGGGCTAAGGGTTAAATTTAAATCTCCACCAATGAGGATATGGGAAGAGGGAATATTGAAGCCAGAGATTTGCTTGAACAGCCCTGTAAAGAAGGTAGGGTGGTCTAAGTTCAGTGCATATAAGTTGACCAGGGTAATAGGGCTTTCTGAAGTGTGAAATCTGGCCATGCCCCATCTACCATTTGTATCAGCCAGGGATGCAGTACAGGACCATTTCAAGAATCTGTGCAATAAAATAGAGACCCCACATTGAGCAGTGGGAGCAGTACTATGAACCTCCAGCCTGATTCATTCCCGCTTAAGCATAGAAGCCTCAGTAGCAGAGAGTTTGGTCTCCTGTAAGAATGCCACCTGTGAATGCAACTTCTTAAGATTAGACAAAACTTTTTGCATTTGATAAGGGAGTTGATTCCTTTAACATTCCATGACACACAGTGGAGATCAGTCATTTGGTACAAATGAAAGGGATTCAATGGATGAAGAAAAATTGGAGGAAAAAGGAAAGGGGACAGGCACATGTCGCAATGAATGATTGAAGGCTCAAAGGGAGTGAAGACAGGAGGTAATACCCACAGAGAGATCAAATTCAGAGGCAAAGGGTGACCAGCACAACAACCAATTGGTATCATTGTCACAGCAACAATATATAAAGAGACCAGGAATAACAACTGCAACTACAAACATGACAAGCAAATTATTAAAGGCAATAAGTGACTACAATGGAAAACCAGAAAAATATGCAAATCTGTTAATGGACCATGTCGCTTTAGGCCACAAGGTAGCAAGAGAACCATCTAAGCAGCAGGGAATGGACTAGGACATGTAATCCTGAGACACTCTCCCCCAGAGACAATATCCACAGGAGAGATCCAAAAAGTATGTAGGAGGTGAAAGGAGAGAGAAAGGAAAGGGTCATCAAAAGAAAGAACAAAGAACTAGGAAAGCTCACTTGAAAGAGAAAAGGGTAAGAGGGAAAGAACTAGCACAGACAGCGATCATAATGTCAGTCAGAACAGAAGAGGAGGAGATATAGGGAGGAGGAGGATGAAGGCAAAAATGAATTGAGGGGGGCTGAGAAAGTCCCAGGTGAGGGATGGAAAATGCTTACCTCAGTAAAGAAAGCCACAGACTGACATGAGAAAGAAAATCAAAGAAAGTCAGCATTTAGAAAGAAGAGTTCAAGATTCCAAGGGAAGGGGTAGGAAGGAGAGGGACAGGTTACACTGGCAGAAAGCAGCATGATAATGAGGGGTAGAGGGAAAGCGGAGGGGGCACAATCCTTGAAAAGAATTAGAAGAATACAGGATGAAGGTGAAGGCTGCAGGGAGTCTGAAGAAAATGAAGAAAGGATAAGCAGTGAAAATGTTAGGTGGGCACTACAATAAAAAGGAAGGCAGTAGATAAAGGACCATATGTACAAGAGTGGGTGGAGACAGTACTCCTTTAAGAGGTAGAAAAATGAGAGATGGAAACTCCTGGGCATAAAAAATAGACTTGTGACAATCAAGATGACAGGATAAATCACCAATCAGCAGTGATAAGGTCCAGTTAAATTAGCCACTCGGGAGAAAAATCTTAGACTAGGTCCATGGAAAGTCTCTAGATGGGTGCCACTTCAGCCAGCATTTAAAAGTGGATCTGAAGACAGTGAAGTGGAGGTGACAGCTGCTGCTTGGGAGCAAGGCTGACAATCATCTGCACTGGAGCAGGTAGTTGTAGGCAGCAGAGAGGGATTGGCAGGGCGATGAGATAAGGGTTCAGCAGGGGATGCTGCTGTTCGATGTGAGAAATCGTGCACTGAGCCGGGGTGAGATAGCCTGTACTGGGGAGTGAACCTATAATTAGCTAGAAGGCTACCAGAGGTGTCCAAGGAAACATCCCTGTGCTTGCTTTAGTTCCAGCTATGTTGCTGAGGAATTGGGTGGCTAGATAAACATTGATTCTGACCCCATTTTTGACTGTAGCCTCTGCCAAGTCTCTGGGGCTGGGGAAGCAAGGAGCCATCTGTAGAAGTGGTATTGAAGATCTGAGGAGGGTCTGGTGGATCTGCAGCCTTTTCTACAGAATGGGGCTGGTAATTGTCCATGGTTGGAGTGTCTTTTGTGGTCAAACATTTTGCCGAGGATCAAGAGTAGTGAATAAAGTCTTCAGCTGCTTTAAGAGTGTAAAAGGAATACAGATCCTCTTTAGGATAAATCCTCAGGATGGCAGGGTAGATTAGGCTGTACTGCATGTTCAGTGCCCAGAGAGCATGCCTGTCAGTGAACAAGCCCTGACAGTGCTCTGACAAGTCTGAGGAGTAGTCCGGAAAGATCTGAATTTTGTGCCCCTGCCAGATCAAGGACCACGCTCGGAGTCCAATCTTTGTGAAGGGAGGTGAGCACTACTCCCTTCACAAAAGAAATGGTCCTACAAGAGCTTGCTAAGCTCAGGGTGGATAAGGCAATGGGACCTGATGGCATACATCCCAGGGTACTTAAGGAGCTAAAGGAGGAACTGGCAGAGCCATTAGCAGAATTGTTTAGTGAGTCTCTGAGCACAGGAGAGGTCCCAGAAGACTGGAGAAAGGTCATGTGATCCCACTCCACAAGAGTGGTAGCAGGGAGGAGGCGGGAACTACAGACCGGCAGTCTTACCTCAGTAGTGGGCAAGATTATGGAGGCACTCCTTAAGGAAAGGATAGTGCAACACCTGGAATCCATAGGGGCACAGGATCCAAGACAGCATGGGTTTACAAAGGAAGGTCCTGTCAAACTAATCTCATAGATTTCTTTGACTGGCAACCAGAGTGGTGGACCAAGGGGAGCAGTTGATGTCGCCTACCTTGACTTCAGCAAAGCTTTTGACACTGTTCCACATAGAAGATTGATAAATAAGCTAGGTAGGCTCGGGTGGGTCAGAAGTTGGTCAACTGGTGGCAAACTGGTTGACTGGCAGAAAACAGAGAGTGGTGGTAAATGGTATACAGTCAGAAGAGATGCAAGTCACAAGTGGGTACCTCAGGGATCAGTCCTGGGGCCAGTCCTATTCAACATCTTCATTAGTGACCTCCAGATGGACTAGAGGGTAAGGCTTGTCTGTTTGCAGATGACACCAAGATCTGCAACAGAGTAGATGATCCAGATGGGGTGGGCAGAATGAGAAGAGATCTGGATAAACTAGCAGAATGGTCAGAAGAGTGGCAACTGGGATTTAATGCAAAGAAGTGCAAAATCATGCACATAGGGAAGAAACCCTGAAGCCACTTATAGGCTGGGAGGGAGTTGCTAGCAGTCACAAAGGAAGAAAGAGACTTGGGCATCATCATCACTGATGACCTAAAATCATCAAGCAGACCTCTAAAGCAGTAGGTAAGGCTAGGGGGTGTTAGGTGTATTAGTAGGGGTATCACAAGTCGTAAGAGGGAGGTAATAATCCTCTGTACAAGACATTGTTAGGCCCATCTGGAGTACTGCGTGCAGTATTGAGGCCACACCTTCACAAGGACATTAACCAAATTGAGGCAGTCCAGAGAAGGGCAACCAAAATGGTGCAGGGACTGCATCAGAAGACATATAAGGACAGATTAACGAGTCTCAATATGTATACCCTTGAGCAAAGGAGGGAGAGAGGATATGATCGAGACATTTAAACACCTTAGGGGCATAAACAAGGTGAAAGAGTCTAACATGTTTAAATATAAGAAAAATAGCAGGACAAGAGGACACAGCATGAGATTAGAGGGAGGCGATTAAGGGGAATGTGAGGAAATTCTTTTTCACAGAAAGGTGGTAGATGCATGGAATGGCTTACCACAAGAAGTGGTGGCTATGAATACAGTGCAGGGCTTCAAACAGGCATGGGATAGGCATAAGGGAGCAATACAAATGACTATGAATAGATAGGTCACTGACAGAGCAAAGGCCGATGGTACATTTATAAGGTAGAAAAAGAAATGGGCAGACTGGATGGGCCTTGCGGTCCTTATCTGCCGTCAACTTCTATGTTTCTATGTTTCTATGTGCCTCTGCTCCTCTTCTTGATATCGAAGGAACTTGGCCAGGATAGTTCTGGGCCATGGCTGGGCTTTGGAGGAGGCATTAAGGACCACTGGGCCTGCTTGATTTCATGGGGGCCCAGCCTCTGCTGTCTAAGGATGAGCAGCAAGTCTTGCTGAAAAAAGGTGAAAGTATTATGGCCCTCGATCCCCAGGGAAGCCCACAAAGCACAGGTTATTGTACCAACTCCAACTTTCCAAGTCTTCGATGTGGTCCCAAAATAGCTTGAGGGCCCTATCCTATTCTTCATCATGAGCCTCTAGCCTGTGCAGGGAAGTGTATTGGGTGTCTGTTTTTTGCTCTACAAAAGAGAGGGGTTGGGACATCGATATAATGTCCTGGTTCATTTTCATATTAGCCGTCTTCAAGTCCCCAATTTATACAAGGAGCTGAGAAAACATTCCACTGATTTCATCCAGGCTGTCCATGGAGACTTAAGAGGATGGAGGAAAAGGAGGTGGCAATTGTCACGACGAAGAGGCCTCACCAGGATGGAGCGCCAGGACTGAAGATCTCAGGAGGTAGCAAGGGCAGCTGTGGGATGCAACAAAAATAACAGGTCAGCAATGTGGGAAGAAAGCAGGAGCAGCTAGATTACCATAATGCTTGAAGAATAACAGTAGGTGCATAGATGAAGCCAAATATCTCTAAGGAAGAGAAGAACTGGTAAGACTAAGCTGCCATCTTCTCAGTGGTCAGGCCATGCCTCCTCCCCCAACCACCATTTTTCTATCTGGCATGCAGAAACAAAGGATAGCTCAAACCTTCTGCCTAAATCCCATGAACTGCCCTGCAATGCACTTTGTATGAAGGGATCTTTTTTTCATGAGAATGGCACAAACTCAAAGAAAAGATTCATTCATACAAGAAAAGAATTTGGACTTTGTTCCCCACATTTCAACTTTAACAAGCCAATGTGATTGCACTCGAACTGTTTTAATCTGTTTTATTGCTCTTTTATTTTTATTTGTTTTTATCTGTTTGTTTATTTTATTGTATAATGTAGGATTGACCATTAAATAAGCTTTGCTTTGTGATCTTGTCCTGCTAAAATATAAAAATTAATTCATTCTTTCATTCATTCATTCATTCATTCATACTGTAGAAATAGACATCGTTGGAGAGATTATGCACATAGGTCACTTTCATCTCTTGGTCTAGATCTTCAGCCTAGGCTCTGGATCATTCACATCCCCATTTCTCTCAGTCCAACTCGGGAAACTATGACTTGTTTATCACAGAATGAACGCTCCTCTTTTTATTTGTGCCAACTGGTTACATGTGATGTTAGTCATTCGTGGTTGGTTAGAACTCTCATCTCTCTCAGAACCTGGCCTTGTAATTCATCAGCTCTGATGGCTCTAGCAAAAGGATCATCACGAAACAGGCACACTATACATGTTAACTCTCACTAGGACTCATGGTAACACCAGCATTGTTGGTACCTTGGATTATAAATGTACCCCATTATGTATTGTTCTTTCGAAGCATTACAGCATTCATAACAAAGTAACTTTTGACATTAACATTAGGCATATCAACTTAAATGTATTTCAAATTTTATTGTTCAACATGAACAGAGAGAATGTTGTAATATCAGGCACATACAAATGATTATGGCTTCCAAAACACACAGTCACAGAACTTATCTAGGGCAAGATGTGGCCATGTGTATCACTCAAAACAGACCTTACTTTATTCTAGAAATTATTTGTACATTAAACATAAGTGAACTCTGCTGCAGACACTCCCCTGTATTAGATTTCCTGGGAAACATTTGTGTACCAATAAACAGTTAGTAAAAACTATGGCGGTTATCATTACCCGAGCTCAGTTAACGAAATATTGGTCAGAATGTATATTCACAGTAGTCTGCAAACAGTCATTACAGAGAGGATTTATGGTGGTTTTGTCTTTGTGCACTCTGTGAATACACACTGCACAAACTGTGGGTTTCTTGATCAGCAGTCCAAGGGTAGAGTGCTCAATGGACCAATCTAGTCTTTGTACAGTAGTTGGGGGGCCTGTTTAAGGTACATATAGTACCAAAACCAAGGTGACAACTGTCTCTTTCCATGAATTTGATGCACAGTCAGATTAAATCATCAATCAGTTTCTACCCAAAGAAACTGAGAACGATGTGAGGCCTTTGTTTCTTGGCATCTTGGTGTCAATCAGACTTATTGGAAGGTTAAACAATAACTGCAGCTACAGAACCACAGTCAATAAGGTTAAAGAAGATAAGACATTGGTCAGCTATTCATTTTCCTTTTGGTTGAAAAAAAAAAAACAATTTGCACAGGTGGTTCAAGTTGTTCCTGCTACTGTTAGTGGCACTGTAGTGAAGACTAATTTGAGGATTCTTATCATCTTCATTTTTATGTTCGCACTGTTGTGCAGCCAACATCTTGGGACAGTTCAGCTTTGGAGGCACGGTCGCTGTTGGGTGAATATAGGGCACGCATCAATAGGTGCGTCCTTCATTCCCCAATCAGCCTGCATGCAGGCACCACATCTTGCATACATAATGTAGTGAGCACATCTGAGAAAAGGTCTACTGCAATCCGAGCAAAGCTCGTCAGATGCAGCTGGCCTTTTCTTGCAGTGCTCACCGCCATTATGCACATGGCGGTACACCGGCCTCCAAACTGCCAACTTCGGGAGTGCCCAATCCCCCTGTCAGTTACCCCTGCCCGCTGTACTGCCGTCGGGGAGCACAGTCCCTGTCGGCATAAATAACCCCCCCATTTGTTATATGCTGAGGGGGTGGCCAATCCAGTGTCATGGTGTGCCTTGGGCTCTTTGGCCCTTATGCTCACCCCATTCCATCAGGAAATATGGTGAGATGGGGCCTGTATAGGAGAATGTGATGAACTTTGGGGCCAAAAAGTCCAAGGCAAGCCTCGATGCCTCTCACTGGCTGCAGGGTGTGGAATGGTATGAGCATTACAGGCGAGAATCCCAAGTCACACCCCTGATGCCTGTCACTCTCTACAGGCTAGGGCTTTATGGTCGGAAACACTAATGCATCAGGCGTTCATTGGCATTTTCACTCCAAATTTTCAACATGGAATTTTGTAACCCCCACCTTATGAACAGTGGCAATATCAGTTTGTTAGCTGAAAGCTGATTTCACACAGTGACTACGGCATTTGGCACCACAGATGTGAAAACACATTTCGAACAGGATGTGAAAAATGACAGCTGTACTGTTCATGGGGAGGCACTAAAAATGGCAGTGAAAATATTAAAAAAACTGGTGAAGTCATGAGCGTACATAGAAAATGCGCAACGCACACCCATAATGCAATTAGTTTGGGGATTGTTTACAGCAGATTGTCAACACAGGGATTTTGGAACCTCCGCTCATGAACAGTATCACTATGATTTTCTTAATCTGTCCCGAACAATGATTTCCCACAGTGACCATGCATTTCTGCGCTGAAAGTGTGAAAACACATTTCAGCCATGGTGTAAAAAATGACAGCTGTACTGTTGATAAGGAAGTGTGGAAAAATACCATTGGTGAAAATCTGGACTGAAAATATTAGAAATCCATGAAGTTACGAGGGTGTGTGGAAACTGCATAATGGTCGTTCGTAACACAGACATTTTATGGACTTTTTTCACAAAATTTTTAACATAGCCATTTTGACACCTCTGCTTATGAACAACATCACTGTGATTTTCTTAATCTGTCCGACTGTGCCATTGTGCGCTACACGGGAGAAAACACATTTTGGGTGAGATGTGAAAAATGACAGCTATACTGCTCATAAGGATGTGTGGTAAAATGGAAATGTTGAAAATCCAGAATGAAAATATTGAAAATTCGCGAACTTACGAGCGTGCGTAGGAGCAGCACAACGCATGTTCGTAAAAGTCATTTTTGGGAATTTTTTCACCAGATTTTTAGCATAGCCATTTTAACACCTCTGCTCATGAATAGTGTCACTGTGATTTTCTTAATCTGTCCCGAACATTGATTTTGCGCACCGACTGTGCCATTGTGCCCTACATGCACGGAAACACATTTTGGGTGAGATGTGGAAATGACAGCTGTACTGCTCATAAGGAGGTGTGGTAAAAATGCAGTGTTGAAAATCTGGAGTGAACATATTGAAAATTTGTGAACTTACAAGTGTGTGTAGGACCAGGGCAATGCATGCTAATAAAATAAGGTTTTTGGGAGCCTACCTCACTAACTATGACACTGTCATTTCATAAATCAGTCCTGAAAGGTGGTTCCATGCAGTGACCATGAAATCACCTTTCTGGGCTGAGTAACACCATGACTATGACAGAATTCATGAGATGGGGTTCCAAAATCCCCATGTTGAAAATTTGGTGAAAAAAATTCCTAAAATGCCCGAGATATGCACTAAAGTAGAAAAAACCCTATTTATTCCATTATGCAGCTTACCGGCATTTCCTCAGTTTGCAGTCGGCTTTGAAGAGTGCAGATGTGTTCCGAGTCCACCGAAGTTCATTGCACTGGACTCGGAGGTAAGTATATGGGGTGAGGTGGGGGTGGGGTGTGGGAGGTGGATGCACAGAGGGTTGGTGCAGTTGGTGGATGGGGGGCAGGACAATCAGCAAGGCAAGGTTTTTTCTCAGTTTTTTTTTTTACTTAGACGATGCAGGACTTGTGCCACGCTGGGTTGGGCTCCCAGCATGGCAGCTGGAAGGCTATTTGGGGGGCCATGGAGCTGACGGGGGATTGGGCACCCCCATCGGCCATAGAAACTGTTGCTATGCTGGGGGTGGGCCCCCAGCATGGCACCTGGAACTCTGTTGGGGGGGGCACAGCACAGCCGACGGGGGATTGGGCACCCCAATCAGCTATACAGTGTGTGCATGGGGGGGCGCATGAGCATGCAATATGCGTGCGTGTGCATGTGTGTGTGTGTGTGTGTGTGGGAGGCATGCATGAGCATGCGATGTCTTATAGCTGCTCACTGAAGCATAGCTCTCCCTTTCAACTATACAGCATTGCATTTTCAACTGATGTCATAGACAGCTGCAACATTCATTGGGGAACTGTGGGCGTGCCTGCAAACACACTGACTGAATTGGAAGACGGGTGCCACACCTCTGGAAACTCGGATGATGGCACTATGTTTCTTGCACATGTGTGCCAGCAAACATAAAAATAATTACTGATATGTTTGTATAGATAGCTCAAGTGGTATTAGCAGTGAGGGTGGTCAAACAAAACAGAGGAAAGGAGTCTGTAGAAGAGAAGAAAAGAATTTAAGGAAAGTATTAAGAAATTTACACTAGAGAGAGAGAGAGAGAATAGATGGTAGGGCTTTAGATTTTTGCAATGTAATTATGGGAGAATGGGAAAGTTTTTATGGCAAGAACTCAGGAAGGGAAGGGAAATGACAGTAAACTGAAATTCTCATATAATAAAGGGAAGGAAATGCAGAAACATAGACTTTGATGACAGATAAGGACAGATTGGCCCACTCAGTCTGCCCATTTACCTATCTCTTGGATGAGCTGCTTAACCTAGTTAACCAACAGCCTACTTCCTCCTACCGCACAGAATTGCGTTATGGCTGTCCAATGCATTCTTGAATTCCCCCACCGTTTTTGACCCCACAACCTCTTTAGGAAGGCCGTTCCATGCATCCTCTACCCTCTCTGTGAAAAAATACTTCCTTACATTGCCCCATAGCCGTCCCCCCCTCTATCTTCAAATTTTGTCCCCTTGTTCTTGCACATCTCTTTTTCTGAAAGATGCTACCCTCTTGGACTTTATTGATTACCTTGAGGTACGTAAATGTTTCTATCATGTCCCCCCCCCCTTCTTTCCTCGATGGTATAAATATTAAGCTCCTTTAGTCTCTATTCGTATTACTTCTGGTGCAGACTCTGCACCATTTTAGTTGCCCTCCTTTGGGCTGCCTCCATCCTGTCTATGTCCTTGTGGAGAGGAGGTCTCCAGAACTGCGTGCTGTATTCCAGATAGGGTCTCAGCAACTGTCTGTACAGAGGGAGAACAACTTCCTATTTTCTACTAATAATGCCTCTTCCTATGCACCCCAGTATCCTCCCAGCCCTCCTTACTGCCTTCTCACATTGCTTGCATACCTTTAAGTCATCTAATATGACTACCCCAGGTCTCTTTCCATTTTTGCTGTTGTTAGTACCTCCCCACACACTGTGTATTCTTTCCCTGGGTTTTTGTTTCCCAGGTGCATTACTTTGCACTTCTTTGCATTGAATCTTAGCTGTCATGCGTTTGATCATACCTCCAACCTTGCCAAGTCCCTCTTATCGTTTCCACCCCCTCTTGTGTATTAACCCTGTTGCAGATCTTTGTGTCATCTGCAAAGAGGCATACTAAATAAAACAACAACAACAAAAACAACTGGGAATGAGAAGTGTACATACAAAATTAGTATAACGGCTAAGTACTATTTAGCAACAAAGGTGTTATTGTTTTTTTTTTTGTGTGTGTGTGTACTTTAGTTATTCTCTCTGGACCCTGGGCATCCTTCAGAAGTATCCTCTCAGCTGCTGCCTCTCACTCCCAGCCTGAACCCCTGCTTCCCCAGGCTGTCCCTCTGAATGACTCTGTCAGGTCCAGTCCCCCGGATCACCCTCCAGGGAAGGGTCTTCCCCCTCATGGTGGCTCTTTCTGACTATTAGAGGGACCTACCTCATCTCCGGGTTAGCCATGGGAGTCCTGGGTGCACTGGGCTGGCATTTGGGATGTGGGTGTGCTCCTGGGGTCTCCGTCATCTCCCGGAGCTCCAGAGTTTTCTTTTTGGCATTGTTTCTCCTCTATGGAGTGTGGACGTGCACTGGGGTCCCTGGTGAGGAGCACCAACACCTGTCATTCTTCCTTCAACCAGCATCCACTTTTGTGCTGCGAGTTCTGCGCAACCCCCAGTCACCACCAGGATTCAGTCTGGAACGGCACACTCCACAAGTCCCTCCCTAGAAAGGGAGAGCAATCCTCTAGACACTCAATACCTTCCCTCCCCTGTCGATCCCTGGTGGCTCAAGCTCATTCTAGAACCCAAGTCACCAGCATAGTACAAGGTATGGTGTCCAGCACCTCAACCCTCAGCATCACCGGGCCAGCCACAGTGGTGTTATTTTTGTTTACAGTGTGTCATACATCCAATGTCTCTGAGTCCATTATACTATGAGTTCATTTATTTTATCTATTTCAGTTCTCACATCCTTCTCTCCCATGGAATGTACAAAGGAACTTAAACCACCTATCGAAACCCTGTCAAAAAACATTCAAGAAAAGCTAAATAAATGGATTCTGGATAAAAAATAGGAATAGTCTGCATGATTCCCAAGATACACAAACCAGGAAACCCTGGTTGGCCCAGGGTACTGGCACACTCAGTGAAAACATTTTAGGATTTGCAGAACATAGAGGATTGTGTATGAGCAGTCATACATAACAAGGATATTCTTGTTATGTATGAGAGGTTTCCTTGGTAACAAATGACCTCGAGAGCACAGTTCGAGAGGTACTCTGTTACCAAGGGAACCTCAAGATACAAGAATTTCCTTGTTTATGTATGACTGCTCATACACAATCTTTTATAGTGTATGGGCAGTCGCAGCATAGAAAATCACACAAACCCAGCTGAAAAAGACAACAGAGAACATAAATTTTAACATTTTCTTTTTTTTAATTGACACAGTGTGCTGCAGATGTTTCTGTAAGTTCAAGTTTAAAAAAACAGCAACTTCCAGCTTAACTGGATCGAGGAAAGCAACTATGTGGCAGCATTCCAAGTTGTTATGCTGCAGTAGTGATGTAGTTAGTGCAGCACAACAGCTGTGATGACATAGCTACTGCAGCATAACAACTCCATTCTAGTTATGGACTTCTATCCATAACAACATTCTACCATACACTATCTATAACTTACTAGTAAGAATGATCAAGTTCATCACTATCCATGTAAAGAATAAACATCATGGCCTTAGCAGTTATGTATCTTGCTTTTTCACAGGGGTTGGTCATAGTCTGTAGGGCTTATTAAAGATTTCAGAGTTTTGTGTCTTTTACTGAACTGTGGCATCATCATAGTGCTTGATCTAGATAGGGACAACTGTATGAACAGAAACATATTGTATTATAAATGTACCAGAAAACCTGAAACTTGAACATGTTTTGCATAACACCTACAGTAAGCCAACAATATTTAAAACATACGGCGCTGAGTTAAAAATACCAGTCATGGACATTGCAAGCAATCAAAATATATTACCAAATTAGTCTGCTTTGGATAACTAGGATACAGACATACCACAATGATTATTCTTTTATTGTCTTGAAAACCTATATAGCTGAAATCTTGACAAATGTTTTAATAATGTTGGTCAGATGGGTTAACAAATTTTTAAAACTCACTTGCTTCAGAGGTAAAAACCACTGTTGGGGATAATGCAACCACATCTCTCTGGTAAAAACGCATACCAAGGGCATTGCAGAGAAACAGTACCTTCCCTATATGAATGCAGATAATGCAGATAATATGCTGACATGATTTACAATTAAAAATGGTAAACAATGTTTATACTATGAATGTAAGGAAAGCCTGCTTAGTAATAGTGTTTTTAATATTCCTTGATATTAAACCTAGCCTCATTAATCATCATATAATCAAGAAGGAAACTATATTACAATTTGTATTCATAAGTTAATTTAATTTTTATTTTGCGATAACAGACCTTTGTTACAATGACATTGCCGAAGAACCCAATAATGTGATAATCTTTGAGAAAATTCTATTCATCTGTAATTCGGTTTAGTTGATTTATAGGGTAACTTAAGCTTTCAAAGATAATTTGAAACATGGAAAGATAGAAACACCGAAATAATTACAGGCAGAGAAAAAGAGCAAAGGTCTGTACAGTCTGTATACATAGTGTGCTATGAGCTATTTTTACTACTGTGGTGCATTTTAGCAAAATATCTTTCATACAAAAATATAAGAATATGCCACTTTATTGTGTATTTGTCACTGCTCCTTCTGGCTTCAGTTCTCAGGATAACAGTATTATGTTGCAGACTCAATGTACTGTCAATAATACCACACTGTTCATCTTACCACTGTAAAAACTCATGGGTATGTAACTCAGTTCTATAACTTTAAATTTTTGTTGTTTTACTTAAAAAAAAACACAACAAGCCTGTTTTGTCAACGATGGATGCTAAAATGAAAAATGGGCCTCTGCGCCACACTCACCATGCTGGACAAATCTGTAAAAATAAATCTAAGGCCAAGACTGCCTCGGCCACCAGGTTGACTCCCAGCTTTATGGCGCTAACCAAAGAATGCTTCCTCCAGGAGATGTCCCCACTGAAAGAATCTTTAAAGACCGTAATAGAGGAGATAAAGAAAATGCAGCTGGACAATGAACTTTTGAACAGGCAAGTTGCTGATGCTGAAACCTGCATCAGCTCTCTGGAAGACTAGAGGAATAAATGGGAGCCCAAGATAATTACATTGTGGAGGAAAGTTGTCTCACTTGAAGAAGAGTTCAAAGATTTAGAGGGGAGTAACAGGCAAAATAATATTATTATTATGGGCTTGCCTGAGGGTGCAGAGGGTCCCACCACTCTTCTGTTCATCCAAAAACTATGTGAAAACTGGCTGGCCCATCACCTAACAGGCCCTCATATGTTATAGAAATGGCTCATCAGGCCATCTGTCCCATGTCTCCAGCCAGTTCAGCCCAGGTAGTTTACTTTTCAAGTGCTTAAACTATTTTTACTGGCAACACATTCTATCTAAAGTGATAGATCTGAAAGAGGTTTCCTGGGAGGACCATAGACTATGATTCATGCAAGACTTGTCATTGGCTGTGGGACAGAAATGGCAGCTTACAGCCCAAGCATCTCTAAACTTATTGCTGCTCTCATCCAGTTTAAAATGTTATATCATGCACGCCTGCAAATAAGCTTCCAGGGCTCTCCAAAAGCCTTTGACTCATATGAGGTAGCTAAATGCCTTGCTTATTTCCTGATCTCATTGGATCTGCTACCTGAATGGACTGCTGGATATGATGATAAAAGACCTATTATGTTAAACTTTGATTGTGTCATTTGTTGATCAGAGATTCTTTGCTTCAACATCTCCTGGATAATTTTGCCACAAGGAAGAGTTGATACTAAAGGTAGGATATGCCTATTGGCTTTGCAGAAGGCTTCGACTTTATTACCTCCACAGTTACTTGAATGTTAGTTCTCCCCAGTTAATACCTTTGTGGACAGTTCTACAACTATGTTATTTCTGCCCTTGAAAGGTTGTTTATGGATGGCTGATTTTAGAACTTTCTTTTGTCATCTTTACTATAGTGACTTACGTTTTGGCGCATTATCTGATCATCATAGTACCATGACCGTCAATGCTGGGAAGATATCTTTTGCAGGAGCACTCTGACTCAGTTCAATACCTGCATAAACTTCCTTGTTAATTAATTAATTAATTAATAACTCTAAATTACAAGTGACCATGACAGAGAGAGAGATCTTGGTGTTACCTTAAGAAACAACCTAAAATTTGGTACACATATTAATAAAACTAACAAATAATGTCATGGAATTCTTATGTGTATTTTCAAACATATTAAAAGTTGAGAGCCTGAGGTTATAGTGCCTCTGTATACAAGCCTGTTAGGACAAACTTAGAGTACTGTGCCCCATCTTGTTTCCCTACATCTATAATTGATAAAAAAACACATGAGTCTGTGCAACGCAAGGTGACAAAAAATATTAAAAATCAAGGAAACTTGAGACATGAGGTAAGACTGAAAAATCTAGGTCTATTCTCCCTAGAATATAGAACTATAAGGGGTGAACTCTGCTAAGCTAAGGTTTTCAGGGATGAAGTACTTTTTGAATCAAACTGTTTAATGAGACAAACACCAATTGACTGCACAAGATCACATAAACTAAGATTACATGCTGAAACATGTAAAACCCTACACAGGAAAAGATTCATAACACAAAGAGTACCACAGTTATGGAACTCACTGCCTGTGGAAGTTGTAACAAGTAACAACATAGAACAATTCAAATGCAAACTTGACCAATACATGGGTGATAAGAAATTCCTTTACTGTCGTTAGTTAAATGGTGGTGAGTTCATTATGGGCTTGCCCTCGCATTCATACAACCTATGAACCTGTGAACTTTCTGCTTTATGTTTGGATCACACTGGCACTGCAATTGTGGAGGTTTTGTGTTCCATCATAGAATGGTGTTATCGCTCTGACAGCCATGATGATTTGTCTTCTACAGTTGAAGAAGTGATAACACTTATCTTGTGTCAATTGGTCTGGTGGTCTGGCACAGAGATGGCTACTAGACTGAAGATTTCTATTTCTTCCCAGCAATCCTTGTGTGGCTTTTGCCATATGATTTATAAAGCTTATTGTTGAATATTGAGTATGTATCCTTGGTCCTATGACAAATGCCCTCAGCTGAATGTTTTGTAAACTGTTACTTTTTTCAAACCCTACTACATGCCCACAAACCTCCTATTTATAACATAGACTTTAAAGTACAGTACTTGACATTATAACTGCTCATTATTTCTTTCTAATTATGCTGCTGAGGGGTATAATATTTGTTATACTTGGACCATAGACAGTGAGCAAAGTTATAGATTTTTGCCAGTCTTTTGTATTTGGGGGTCCTACACTTATTATTTTCAAGTTACTGAGGTAATGTTTTTTTTCCCCAAGGATGCACATCATGACTGGCTTCTTTAAGCGTAAGGACAATATGCTAAGTATCAGAAAACATGCTTGTGAGAATTCTGTAGGGCAGCTTTTGGACCCTCAGCTTCTTAACAGAGCTTTCATTTCATGTAGTTTTTCTTAGTCACACTAGTTATTTTTTGGTCATTGTGTTATTTTCACTATGTTGAATGTCATACTTATTTTCTTAGGCTGTGGGAGGTATGTACTTAATCTGGTCTTTGATTCAAATTGATGTTTCTGATAGCCACTTACTTTTTTTGCTGGCAGGGGGAGAGGGGCGGGATGGTTTGTAGGAGATTTTCATAATGGGTCGGGATCTAGCTTGGGAGTTACAGTTGTTTGGATCAGGGGCTGTTTAAGGGATGGGGACTTTTGGGATCTGGTTTATTTTTTAATTTTTGGGGATGGGGATCCTATTTCTTTCCTAGCTGGCTCTTACTTTTCTCCTCTTCCCTCTCATCTGGGGTTTTGGGGGGGGCATTGGAGAGGGAAGATTGTTTTTTTCCTGGAGCTTATTTATATTTTCAAGATATCTCATAAGTTTGCTGATCTGGGAGGGGGGGTCCCCTAGTAATTACTTTCTTTCCTTTTGGTTGGTATGGCTGTCTACAGATTTCTTACCTGGAATATAAAAGGGGGGCAAAATAAACATAAGCACCATATGGTACTTCACCATCTTAAGAAGTTGAAGGCCAGTATTGCATACCTTCAAGAAACGCATATTAAGAGGGAGAATGCTCTTCTTTTCAGGCAAAACTGGGTAGTACAGGTTTATGGAGCAGGCTGTAGTATAATGGGGAGGGGGGTGCTATTTAAATAGCCAGGGTAGATCCCTTTCTTCTGGAAAAAAGAATATTGGGACCTGGAAGGCCACTTTTTATTTTTGCATGGTAGATTGGGGCTGACTCCAGTTGTCCTGAGCTCTGTGTATGGCCCTAATGTGGACTTCCCTAGATTTTTTCTGACTTAATTCCCATTTTAGCCCCTGTGGCTCACCTGCACCTTTTAATTGGAGGGGAATGGAACATGATGCACCAGCCAGATATAGATAAATTGGGTTTGTCACAGTGGGGTTTTTTCCCAGGGCAGCCAGGATTACAAACTATGATGGACAAATTGGGCCTGGTGGACCCATGGCACATACTCTACCCCACTGACAGAAATTACACTTTCATTCCCTTCCCCATGGCACATAGACTAGAGTGGATTATTCTTTATTAACTCAAGAAGCTCTATCTGGGATTTTTTCTTCCAAAATACTGTCCAAAGTCATTTCTGATCATGCCCCAGAAAATTTAATTCATAATGTCAGTGGGGTGGAGTGCCGTGATTTCATGTACAGCTACTTCAAGATCCAGACTCCCTCCGGTCATTACATACTTGGTTGAAGAACCTTTCAGATAATAATGAAGGGCTTGTCTCAGCCATAGACATGTTATGGGGGCAGTGAAATGTTCCTTGACAGGAGAAGGTATACGCCTCTCCTTCAAACATTTGAAAATACATCAAGCCCACCTAACTGAGCTTCTTAGGGACATTTAGTAGTTCGTGCATATCCTTACTTTACATTCCTCCTCAGATGTTTGGTCTAAATTGCTGACATTAGAGCACTGTATGCCAACCTCTTGGCCCAAAAGGTTGAATTAGCCCTGCGCAGGATCAAGATGAAGTATTTAGAATTGAGTGAAAAAGTGGGTAAATTGCTAGCCCTTTGGCTTAGAGCTTTGGAATCTGTTAACTATATTCCCTGCCTTCAGCAGACTGAGGATGATGCAACCGTCACTCATCCCAGGGATATAGCTGAGATCTTCCATCTATTTTATTCTAACCTTTATGCATTTGACCCTCCCAGTTCTCAATTATTAGCTAATATAGTCCACTATTTAGACCCTATTCCCCTCCCTGCACTTGACTCCACTAATCAGAACTTTCTTAAAACTCCCATAGCCATTGCAGAAGTTTTACAGGCTATAAAGCAGCTTCCACTGGACAAGGCCCCAGGACCTGATGGCCTCTTTAATCATTTTTAATCTGCTTTTTCCGAGGAAATGGCCCTTCTTCTTGTAAGAGTTTATAATTACTGGTATGAATCATATTTCTCCAACTCATCTTTTACTGAAGCTTTCATAACAGTAATTAAAGCGCCTGGCAGAGATGAGACACTCCCAGATAATTATTACCTGATTTTGCTACTTAATACAGATTTAAAGACATCTGGCCAAAGTTTTAACCAATAGAATGGCTCAAGTTTGGAATGGGCTAATTGGGCCGGTGCAAGTGGGTTTTATGAGGGGTCACCTATCTAGCGATCACCTCAGAAAGTTACACTGTTTAATTTTGGCATCTGGGGAGAGCAGATCCCCTGCAGTTCTGGTCTCCCTAGATGCCGAAAAGGCATTTTATCGGGTCACATGGCCATATCTATTCATGACTTTATGTAAATTTGATTTCTCCCAGGAATACATCCATTGGATCCAATTGTTATATTGTAATCCATCAGCCCATATTCATTGCAATGGGGTCTTATATCACCACTTTCCTCTACAGCGGGGAAGTAGACAGGGTTGCCCCTCTCCCCTTTTTTTTTAACCTTTATTTAGCACCCCTTATTTATTTTTGTCAATACAATCCAGAGATAAAAGGTGTTAAGGTAGGAGATAGTAGATACATCTTGTCAACTTATGCTGATGATTTGTTACTGCATACTGAGGACCCTTATCTATCATTAGTAGCCGTTCTTCAGGAAGTTCAGCATTTTTCTGATATTTCAGGAAAAAAATTAACCTTACACAAAACCAAGTTATTGCTGCTAAATAATCTGGTTTGTGAACATGAAATTCTTAAATTAGGCCTGTCCTGGGAGCCACAGAATATTTCATATTTGGGAATTTGCATCACCCAAACCTCCTTGCATTTGGTTAAGGATAATTTATCTCCCGTTATGTTCGATCCAACAAGACCTTAGATAATAGTCCTCCCTTCCCCTCTCACTATGGGTACACATAAGCATGGTCAAAATGAATGTGGTTCCCCATATTTTGTATCCAATGGGCATACTGAGTGTATTTCTACCCCAAATCTGGTTCTCTCATTTGCAACATAATTTGCAACAATGAGTTCCTATAAATGATAGGACAACCAGGCATGCCTATTTTAAGCTTTCAGTTCCTAAGATGAGAGGAGGTTTATAGCTTCCAAATTTATTTCTGTGCTATGCTGCTTTTCAAAGTAACAAATTTCTGCAATGGTATGTATGGGAGGGTGACCATCTTCCTGGTGCTTATTCACCCCATGGTTGGAATTGGAGCATTCCTCCGTAGTCAGTTTGGTATTCACCCTGTCAGTCATTGATTTGCCTCATCCTCTCTGATCTACACCACTGCAATGGTCTCTGAAAGCACTTCACCAGCTAAGTGTATATCTGGGATGGGTGTGGAACAGAGCTGCTACTCAGTTTTCTTTGGGCAATCCCAACATATGAATTGCTGGTTGCCCTGTCTCCCCATCTTTTTGCCCACAATTGCAGGGGTTAACCTTTAATTATTTATTGGACAGGGATACCTTTTGTTCATCCCAAAGCCTCAGAGAATGTTTCCAACTCCCCAATTCAACCTGTTTTAAGTACCTTCAACTCACTCATTCTATATCATTTTTGGGCCCCAGACCATGGACATGGTAGGATTCTGCTCTTCCCAACTCTCTTCACTCAGTGGCTCTTCTGCTGCACTCAGTATCCAAACTCTATCAACATTTTCATTCTCTGGACCCCAACAGCCCAATCAGGTTTTGATTTTGCTTGCAGCAGGCCCCTGGTCTCCAGAAAGATATTACACTTTGGCACTTTGTTTAGTGAGCACTCTACAAGTATCTTAAACAGGATAGATTCCAAGTAATTTAATTTTGAATACTCCATAATCTGTATTACATGCCATTTAAATTGTTCAAAATGAGCAGACTATCCACATCAGCATGTACTAGATGTGGAATAGCTGATGGTACGCTAAAGCATATGATATGGGATTGTGATAAGGTGGCTCCTTTTTGGCACAACACCAGAGGCTCAATGGATCCCCTTCAGAACTTGGAGGACCTTTTTTCTCCTGAAATCTGTCTAGTGGGGATTTATCCTCCAGATCTCCTTAGCATTCACAAAACCCCATAGCACCAATAGCCATAGTTGCAAAGCTTATCATATTCCGACATTGGAGAGACACTTCTGTATCTCAGTATAAAGAATGGCACAAAGAAATGTTAGTTGCTTTGATGGTAGAGAATCATATTGCTTCATTGTGGAGGTGTCTCAGTCAGTAGCGGACTAGCTGGGAAACATTATATACTTTACTTTATCACTCCCCCCAGGACCAAGCTCTTCTTTATAGTTGACCCCTAAATTTCTGCTTAACAGTTCTTAACTTTAACATTCACCTGTCTTTTGAACCATTATAGTATTAATTTACAATCTTTCATTCTATGTTTTTTCTCCAGGAAGGGGTTGGGGGTTTGCGGGGAGGGTTTTGTTGTTTGTTTTTTCTGTCTGTATATAGTTGTTATTAATTTATGTTTCATTGTTATAGTTGTGATTATTGTTGGTTGTTTCTGAAGTTCAATAAAGTATACTTGATTAAAAAAATAAATGTAATATGATTAAAATATCCAGAGTATCCTTTGTAGTCTAGTGGCCCACCCTCCCACCTTGCAGCACCCAACCATCTGCTCCCCCGATGACACATTTTAGGCTGACGACTTGCACAGCCCACCTTTCACCACTGTGGACAGCCACTAACTGAACACTGCAGGAGCATTTACTGTACATATGCAAGGTATGTACAGTACATGCTCCTGCAGTGGTCAGTCGGTGGATGGCCATGGTGGTGACAGGTGAGCTGTGCCAGTCACCAGCCTAAAACGGGATGTGGGGGAAGCAGGTTGTTGGGTGGGAGGGTGGGCCACTAGATTACTAAGAATACTCAGGACTTAGTGAATGGCTGCAATTTTGGGGGTTCAGGGTACAAGCGGGATTTTCAGATTGTGGGGTGTGGGTTTCCTTTATGGTACTTGGGGTCAGGGGCATGTGGCAGTCCTGCAGGGCTATATTACATGCACCAGGGGTCAGGGAGATGCTCCAGCCCTATAGGGCTTTTTGGTATTGGGGGGCATGGATAGCCCTATGGGGCATTACCATGCTGTCTCTGGGTTGGGGCATTGGTGAGGGACAGATTTAGCCCTGTGGAGCTTTTGTGTATTGGGGGTAAGGGCAGTGTTGGGGGGAAGGTGGCATACCATCAGGGGATGGGTGGGCTGCACATGCAGACAACTTCAGGGGGCAAAGTACAGTTACACCAGTTATATGCTGGTGTAACTGATGTTGATGGTTTTCCACCTGGGGTTGTTGGAGATTATACAATGGCAAGAAAGAATCCTGGCTTCGCAATATACACAAGATATGCAATAGCCTGACTGTAGAAAGCTTTAAAAAAGCTCTAAAGACCTTCCTTTTTAATCAAGCATTTTTAGTGACATAAATTATGTTAAATTTTATTTTGAATATAATGTTATTTGTAATTGTGTTTTTTAATATTGTATGAAGGATATTGTAAAGGCGCCATGAGCTTGGAAGGGGCACCTTATAGAAATAAACATTTACTTACTTACTTACTCACTTCTGACTGGTCAGTTGGCTGTCACAGCAGGGATGTTATCCTGGCATAACATCCCTGCTGATTGTTTTTTGGATTTGGATGATTTGGATGAGGATATCCTCCTGCTCTTATTAAACGAAAATATTTTTATATACTAACAAAAACATTTTTTTTTTATTATTTATTTATTATAAAACAGCAAGCCATTGTATAATAGGAATAATGCCCTCCATGGTGGGTGTTATGTTGGGATAACATCCCTTCTCGGGTGTTGGACGCCCTCGGCCGGTGGTCTCAGGCCCAACCACCCAAGGGGAGATGTTATCCCAGCATAACACCCACCCTGTCAGGCATTATTCCTTTAATAGTGCCCTTGGGGACTCTGTTGCTGTCCTTCCAGAGTAGGGTGCAATTGCTGCCATAAACCCTCAAGCACCTTGTTGCAGGGGCTTTAAGGCGTAACTGGTGGCATAAGTCCACTTTGGCACAAGCAGCCTGAGGCATGTCACAGGCTGCTTTGTAGAATACCATATGTTGCAACTGCAGGAGTAACTTGCAACTTGCACCATTGTCTTTGGCACAAGTCACGTTATGCCAGATGTAACCTTTTGAGAATCAAGCCCTATGGATACAATCAATGACTAATAATTTAAGAATAATAACCTGGAATGTAAAAGGAATGAGTGAGAGAGATAAAGTAAGGAAAATATTTAATTATGCAGACAAATTAGGGGCCAGTTGTGTTATGTTTCAAGCAACATACTTACTACAAGAAGATTTTTTGTTCCACTCCAAATGTTGGGGTAATGGGGTAAATGCCCCATTTAAATCAAATGCAAGGGGTGTTGCCATTTCCTTTCAAAAAAACTCAGGAATTACAATAAACAAACAAACTAAAGATCCAATCAGACAATATACTGTATATTCTGTGAAATACTAACAAATGAGAAACTAGTCACATTAATAAACATATACAGTATGGCCCAAATGAAAATTCCCCCACCTTTAGGGATGAAATCTTTCTTATTTCCACCACCTTCAAATCACCAACTATATTTGGGGAGATTTCAATCTGGTTTTAAGTGATAAATTAGACAAATCATACCATATTGGCTCCAAATTACTATCCACAGCAATAAAATTAACAGAATACATGTCAGATCTAAATCTCGATACATGGCAAAATGTCTAACCCTCTTATAAACAGTATTCATTTTTTTCACCAGTACACCAGTTGTATTCTAGTATAGACATGATTCTCATACCACAAACAATATTTTCCTGTCTGGAGGATATAAAATGTAAAAATATACATTTATCAGATCATGCACCAGTGATACTGATAATGAAAAAAAAGTAATCAAACTCCATGAGATCATTTAGATTAGACCCTATATTAATTAAAGATCAAAACTGCAGAAACAAATTGAGCAGGAAACAGCAATATATTTTGAAAACAATTCATATAATGAAATCACACCTGATTTTGTATGGGATGCATATAGAGCCTTTAAAAGGGGCATAACAGCTTTTAGCTCTAATAAAAAGGAAAAGGAATAAAAAAAAAAACAGGAGAAACTGACTATCTGATAGAACAAAAAAAACTTTCATAAAATAAATCAAGACCCAAAAACAATGCAATATTGACTCATTTTAAGAAACCAATATAATAAATTAGCAACATATGAAGCAGAGCAACAATTATTAAGGACACACACCAAATACAATGCCACAGAAGATAAAACTGATAAAATCCTACCTTGGGAACTTAAAAAAGAACAGGAGGCCAATACAATAAAATAAAAAATAATCAAAATATTTTGATGCTAGAACCTACCCAAATAAATAAAATATTCAAAAAATATTATACAGATTTATACACTTCAGGTAGTTAGATAGATATTTTATTCATATAGTGCTCCTTCCTTGAGGCTCAGATTGCTTCACAATTCATAAAAACATTACATAGAAAAACAGCATCTAATAGAAAATCAAATAGACAAGCAACAGCAATTAACTTGCAGGATAAATAAACAATTAAAATAAATAGTTAAAATGAAACCAAATGTCTCTAAAAACAGATTGCATATAACATATCTTCCTATCATAGCAAGACAATTAGGAAATACATAACTACATTCAATCATTATACAGCTCATAGGCTAGACCAAATAAAAACGTCTTCAGGCCCTTTTTGAAGGTTTCCACTGAGGGTGCCTCCCTCAAATAGCTTAGCAGTGAATTCCACAGAGAAAGCCTGGTCACCTAACTGTCACAGCCTAGCCCTGGGAACCACTAGAAGTCAACTCTCGGAGGAACGGAGAGAGTGGGTCAGGCAATGAGGAACCAGGAGGCCTTGCAGGTTGTCTGGTCCCTAGCTGTGTAGGGCTTTATAGGTCAGTCACCCGACCTTGAAGACAATCCTCCACCTTATTGGCAGCCAGTTTAGTCCATGGAGAACAGGCGTGATATGATCAGATCTTACTGCACCAGTCAGCTGCTTTCTGCACCAGCTGCAGATGGTGAAAATTGCCACCAGATAGCCCTTGGTCAGAAGCACTGCAGTAGTCTAACCTAGATGTGATGAAGGCATGCACTAAAGTGATGAGATCCTCAGCCTGTAACAGGGCTTGGATCTGGGCAATGTTCCTCAGATAATACAGGCCACTTTGAATGAAAGTTGACACCTGAGCATCAAGTGTCAGATTGTCATTAAGGAACATGCCCATATCCCTAACCCAATTGGAGGGGATCAAAAGGACATATCCTAGCCTCAAGCCATGATCATTCCTTAATCCTCCTCCATCCTGTCACCGACCAGGATCGAACACCAGTACTTCCATCTTGTCTAGGCTGAGTCATAGCCAGTTATGATTCATCCAGTTCTGGATCTCGGCCAGGCAGGTGTTAAACACAGAGGCTGTCATGATTTCCAGGTGCACAGGACAGGTATAGCTGCATATCATCAGTATAGCAATGAAAACCCATCTCATACCACCTGATAATGTCTCCCAATGGCAGCATGTACTCTGTGAACAACAGAGGTGCCAAGACTGAACCCTGTGGAATTCAATACTGTAGAGTCATTGGGTTAGATGAGGATAGCACTATCATCACCCTTTGCACTCTGTCTGTGAAGTAGGATCTAAACCAGCTGATGACTGTGCCAGTTAATCCACACCAGTTCCACACATGGTCCAATAGCACCTCATGGTCCACGGTGTCAAATGCCTGCAGAGAGATCCAGGATAACAAGGATAGTATGCTCTCCCCAATCTCTTGCAATTAGGAGATTGTTCAGCACTTTTACCAGGACAGTTTCTGTGCTGTGCCTAGGCCTAAATCCAGACATGGAGTGTTCCAAAGTGGTTGAGAATGCAAGACTAGCTTCAAACTGAACAACCACCACTTTTTCTAAAACCTTCCTTAAAAATGGGAGGTTTGAGATCGGTAGTTGGTGAGGCAGTCTGGGTCAAATGAGGGTTTCTTCAAAAGAGGTCTCACCAATGCCTCTTTCAAGGCCACCAAGAAGACCCCACTCCTCAAAGAATGCTGGACAATCCCAGAAACCACAAGTCCAATCACGTCCACACAACCAATTAAAAGTTAGGTTGGACCTGGGTCTAGATCGCAATGGGTTGGTCAAAGTCTCAAGATCAAATAAGCCACCACCTCCACTCCAAATGGACCAAACCCACCCCAGACAGGAGGGATGCCTCAACACATCTTTAGTCCAGCCATGCAAGCTCCACGAGCAACACTGGAGGAGATCTCAGTGCTAGTAGAGGACATTTTGTTGGAAAAGAATAGGGCAAACTCATTGCACCATGTGCTAAACTAGCTCCCCCAGTATGAAGACAGTATGGGTGCAATGGATCATCCACAGTACGGAAAAGCCTTGCCACAGCAATCTCCCTTGACAGAAAGTCTGGGAGATAGGAATGAAGACTATCAGGATATCAAAGAATATCTTCAAACCATTCCTTTATCCACACTACAAGAAAATTAGATAGCATTTTTAGATAGTTTTGAGTAGGTAACACACTTGCCTCTGAGGTCGGGAGATCAGAGGGCTGAGGGTTCAGTTCCCACATCTGGCAAATCTATTGGCTAATATTTTTGTTGACATTTTACTGTCAGTATTTATTAGAGATATGGGTATGTATGATCCTGGGTTGGCGGGGTCCTTATCTGTTTTTTTAAAAGGAGAATTGTTGCTTCTGTGGATGATTTATTCATGCACTTGTGTTCCAAAATATAGCCATATAAAACTTTGAGATGTGGAATGATTAATTCTGAGAAAGTTTTGTAGAAGTCAATTGGGATTCTGTCTGGTCTGGCTGTTTTTCCATTTGTAAGAGATTGTATTGCTTGTTTGATTTCTGTCTGCGTTAGTTCTTTATCTTATTTATTTAGTTAGTTTTTATTGACCAGGTAAGTGCACTAGACAAATCCTGCCTATTTTCAGGCATGACCCAGGGGAGGAGGATACAGATGAATGCCAACTGACCTTGAACCAGATTAAGCTGTTGGTGGTATTTTTAGTGAATGAGGGAAATTTGGCCAGGACACCAGGGAAATTCCCCTGCTGGCTGCTGCCTGGCCAGTATGCAGGAGTCATCGCCGGAGCTGGATGTCGGGAGTGCAGAAGAGCGGGCCTCCTCCCCTGTGCTTCAACTTTCAGGGGCCATGGAAGAGGAATGCGTGGTGGCTGAGGTCGCAATGGCGATAATTATTGCAGCAGAGGACCGAGTCGATAATGATCAGTCTGGGCAACAAGAAGTGGATGCAGTTCTACAATACAGTACCTTACAAGCCTGTGTGAGGTTGAAGTGGTTAGCTTTATTGCAGGAACTTTCCCATTTAGACATGGAGCTTGCAGTGCTCCGCAGGCATCTTCAGGGCTTCCTGATGTTGGATCACTGAGGTCTGTTAAGCCCTCTGTTGATGCAGAGGGTTCTGCTTCATTTTCTATCGACTCTGTTCTGTCAAAATGTTGTGCTGAGGCTGGCAGTTTACTGAGTGCTCCCTCGCTGTGCCCACAGGCCCAGCATGCTTCTCTTGATCCCCCTGCAAGGCAGGCAACCAAACAACGTCTGGGATATGGATCAGTTCAGGGCAAGCCTACTGAAAATCAGTGAGAGACATCTACATCTGGACTTTGGGGCCTGAGGTATTTTTCTTTCCCCCTTCTCAAAAGTCAGGCAGGAGTAAAGGACAAGGTACTTTAATGACTGGGGGGCCTTTGTCTGGGAAAGGTCTTGCTAATCCATCCAAGGATTGTGGTCAGGGGCGCCTTGGTCCCCTGAGAAATCCTTAAAGAATGCTGGTTGGGAACAGGGAGATGGTGGTACTTGGACTCTGGACTCCCAGGACCCAACTTATTTGGTGATGCTGCAAAAGGCAGCAGATTCTGTGGCCACCAACACTGTTTCTGAGCTCCAATGATCCCCGGGGGTTATTTCTGAAGGGGTTTTACTTGAAGGAACTGTAGTGAGTTTGTTAACTAATGTTTTTCAAGCTCAGGTTTCTGCTGCTATGATTTCTGACCAAAATGTTGTTTGTTCTCCTGTTCCTGTTATTTCTGTGCCCCTTGAACCAAGGTTCCTCTCAGGATAGTGCCTGCCTCTCCCTTGCTAGATGCCCTAGAGGAAGATCCTGTTTGGCCAGTTGGTTTTAAACTAGCTGATTTATTTTCATCCAAGGGAGGGCTTGTGGATCCCCCTAATAGGCTTTATGTGGCTAAAACATTACTTAAAGGATCAATGAAATTTTTCTCTTTGGAGATTTTTGCCCTTATTAGTTTGGGAAATCATAATTTTGACATTAGTTTTAAACAGGTTTCTAGTTTACATAGATTTTGGGCACAGTATGCGGCCTGCCAGGCCTCTCCTACTTGGTCTCCCTTTCAAGCTATTCCTTTGACTAAACCTGCTGTTAGAAATATTACTATCATGTTTAAAAATGAAGGAGTTAATGTAGAGGATATTTTATTTTGGTTAAGACAACGGTGTGAGGTACTTAACAGACCTAACCCCACATTAGATAGTGAGCAAATCTGGGATGGGGGATGGCGAGTTAGAGTAAAATTGTATTCTACAAATGCTGGGCCTAGTCATTTACCTAGTTTTTTTTTATCTGGGGAAACATAAAGGTCTAATTTTCTATGTGGGGCAGCCTAAATCTTGTTTTAAATGTGGCTGTCATGTTCACTTTAGTTCGGCCTGCAATACTGTGAAATGTAGCCATTGTTTTGAATTTGGACATAACTCTAGTGTGTGTCTAAATCTCTTTAAAAGTAATCTTTGTGAATGTACAGATCATGCCTATGGTCGTTGCCCTTGGGCATCCCATAATAGGGAAGATTGTCCTTCACATGAAGGTCTGATTTCAGTGGCACAGTAGGCACAGTCTAAAATTATTGCAGCCCGGGACTTGAAAATCAGCATGCTTTCCTCAGCATCAGAGGGGTTAGCTAAAGGGACTGATGAGATTAGTATTCAGGATGCTTTGGTCACCCCTCTTCCTTTGCCATTACATCAGCCTGCGGTTAGTATTTCATCCCCTGTTTCTGAGGTTCCTGTTGTGGTGGAAGGGTCAGGGGTGGTTGTTAGTGACATGCCCCCCTCCCCCCCAGCAGTCTGCTTCTGGTGTAGAGGCTCCTGGTTTTGTTCAAATCCCATCTAAGCCAACTAGGAAAGGTTTGGCTGTGGCTTGTTGGGGTAAGGAGGCCAGAGTCCGTACTTGGCAGTCTGGCAACAAATTTGCGGTCTTGACCAATGACTTATCTGATAAAGATTCTGGTGGGGAAGATACAGATACTTCATCTATCCGATCTAATACAGATACTGAGGGTGGCGGGGACTTGGATCCTATTGCTAAATGAACCCGACAAAGTCATAGGAGTAAGTCACCCATAGGCACTTAAATGGCTTCATTATCTGTTTGTACTTTAAATGTCAACAGCATTAAAGGTTATAGAAAGCTGGGGGGTGTTCTTAACTTTACAAGACTTTAAATGTGATATTGTTTGTCTAGTGGATACTAGACTGAAAACACACCAGGAACTGCAACAAGCTTCCCAGGCATGGATCCATGGTCCGTCTTTTTGGCCATCAGGTACTGATAAGTTTGACGGTATTGGGATTCTGTTTTCTAACTCTGCTTTTCATGTGTCTCAGTTGGTGGATAGTCAACCTGGTAGGGCATTATTGTTGGATTTCATTTATTCTTTTGAGAGATTTAGGTTAATTGTTGTTTATGCCCCTCAGACAAAAACACAGCAGGTGTCTCTTTTTCATTTAATTAGGCCCTTTCTGCATACTTCTAGGTTACTCTTGTGGGTAGGTGATTTTAATTGTGGTTTACACCAGAGGGATAGGGGGCTACAAACCCCCAAATTATTCTGTGATTCTGTTGCATTGAAGGATGTTATCACCACTGTCCAGCTAGTAGATGCTTATCAGTTTTGTCATGAGTCTGGGGGGTTTACTTTTCTTAAGGGACCTTTAAGGACTCGTATTGATTTTGCTTTTTTGTCTAAAGTTTTGATGATTCTTTCATGTCAGACTGTGGGTGTTGAGTTTTCAGATCATGCAGCCCTAAGAGTGTCCTTTTCGTGGCACAAAACCCAGAGGTGTAAAAAAAAATAGATAAAAGCTTAATGATTCCCTTTTGGAAGATCCTCACCTTCTGAAGTTATGGAGGAGGGAATGGGCTGCCAGGCTCTCGGTGGCCGACATCTATGAGGAACCATGTGAATGGTGTGAAGATTCTAAAATCAGATGGAGGCAGATTTTTCAGGGGAAAGCTGTAGCAAATCAGATGGCTCAATACTTAAAATATTGAGCATTAAGGCAATAATTGCAGCATCTGATTTCCTTATCTGATACCACTAATAATGATTACAGTGACCAGATTGCAGTGGTTTGTACACAAATGAAAACCTTGCAATATGATCGGGCTAGTTCTTTGGGACAGCAGGCAAGATTTGGAACCCGGTGACCAAAGGAGGGTTGGACCCATTTAAGGCCTGTAAAGGACGAGTGGAGTCTAAGTTTATTCAGACTTTACGGTCGCCCTCTGGTGACTTGGTTACAGAGCCAGAGGAATTGGTTCAGGTTGTGGAACAACATGTCCTCTCCATGTTAGGTAGCCTACCTGTTTGTGAGTAAGCTGACTCCTTTTTGGACTCTTTGCACCCCCCTTTACTCTCTTCAGCTGAGCAGGGTATGTTGTCAGGAGATATTGTAGCCTTGGAAGTGACTCAGGCCATTGATAGTTTAACTTCAAATTCAGCACCAGGATCAGATGGCCTTACTGCCCATTTTTATAAAACCTTTAAGGAAGATTTAGTTCCTGCTTTAACTTTGTTATTTAATGACATGTTGACCACAGCCTCTTTTACAAAGTCCATGAAGGAAGCCATTTTGTTCCTAATTTATAAAAAGGGGGATAGGGCTGATTTGCATAATTGGAGACCACTGATCTTATTGAATGTAGATTATAAAATCCTGGCTAAAATTTTGTTGGCTAGATTACTTAAAATTGCTGATCATCTAAGTACTGCTCAGACTTGTGGCATTCCAGGTAGAAGCCAACATAATAATTTGATTCTATTGAGAGAATTAGTTGCCCTTGGTGAAAAAGGGATGGTTATGAGTTGGGTCTTGGGTTTTGACCAAGAGAAGGCCTTTGATAGGGTTTTCCAAGACTTCCTATTTTCATTGTTGCGGGCCTTTTGGATTCCTGTTCCGTTTCTCTTTTGGCTTAAGGATCTCTATGATGGGGCTACCATCATTCCTAATGTGAATGGTTGGTTGAGGAAGCCTGTGACTATGGTACGGGGGGGTCCGACGACGGTGTACCTTAAGCCCTCTTGTTTACAATTTTTGTATTGATATTTTGATTAAGGCAATTTCTCTTTGTCTTTGTATTTTGGGGCTGGGGGTGTTCCTCCATTCGATCCCACCAAAATTTTAGTTTATGCTGATGATTTGGTCTTGACTGTGGACATCTTTATGGAGGAGACTGCGATGGTACAGATCCTCCATTCATATTCCTCAGTTTCAGGATCTTGTGTTAATTTTAGGAAAAGTGTTGGGGTACCTGTAGGTCACCTTGCTCTTCCACAGACTGGTACTTATGTGGGGGTACCAATCTCTCCAGCTCCCTTTAAGTGATTGGGTGTTTTTTTTTGGAACAGGGGATATGCACTCTTATAATTGGCAGATTGCTTTGGAGAGGGCCAAAGGTCTTGTTTCTGGCTGAAAACAGTACCAGATTCATAAAAAAAGGGGTTGAGTTGCTCAAGACTTTTGTGATCCCCAGTTTTTTGTATCTTTCTTATGTATTTCCCCCACCTCTGTTTTTTTTACCAGACTATATGAGATTTTTTTTCAAAGGTTTTGGGGTCCTTTTTGAACCCAGTGAAGTGTAGTATAACCTATAGACCACTCAAGGAGGGTGCGGTTGGGATGATCCACCCTGTTGTTATTTTTATGGTTTATTTTTCATTTATAATTTTGGGAAAGCATTAAAACCGAGGGAGGTGGTTTGGAAACCTTTTTTGTTGAAATGGTTGCTACTCTGCTTTTCAACTTAGGAATTGGAGAAAAAGGGTTGGGTTTTTTGGTTTTTGGGAATTCCCCTGTATGGAAAAGAAGCTCTTAAGTTGGCCCTGTCCTGGGTTCTTTTCCCACAGGATTTCTGTGTTTTGTCTCAGCCGATGCTTTATGATAAAGTTTGGAGGAGGGAGGCGCGGGACAAGGTGGCTTTCCTTTTTTCCCCTCCAAATCACTTTGAATGGATTCTTCAGCAACTCAGCAACCCCCGTTTGCCCCCCTATGTTGTGGATATGGTCTGGTTAGGTAATTATGGGCATTTAATTGTCAAAGGTAACCATAAACACAAAGCATTGGATGCTCGATATTGCCCCAGGGGTCGTTGTCAGGGTATTATAGAAACTCAGCAGCATCTTTTTTTAGAGTGCCCTTCTGCTCTTACTTTTTGGACTTTGTTAGCAGGCTTGTGGTTGGAACCTTTGATGTTACATTTATCTTATGAACAGCTTATGTTATGTACACATGGTGCTTTGTGCCAAAAATATCATGCAGATACTTTATTTATTGCTTTTGCTTTGATTCGTTATTATTTATGGCAGGCCAGATGCATGTTGATCTTCCATCAAAAAATGATTATAGTACAAGAAATGACTGAGAATATTAGAACTGCTATTCATTTAGTTAAATTGCATGATTTCAAAATCCTAGCAGGGCCTCATTTTTTTCATTTATGGCACAATTGTGATCTCTTTTTGGTTGATTAATTGTTATTATTTCTTTTGTATCTTTCTTTGAGGGGTTCTTTTTTATTTATTACTATGTTTATTTTTGCTGTATTTTGCCTTAGATATTGATGTATAGGATATTATTTATTTTGTAATGAAGTCCAACTTTTCTCAATAAAATTCCCCTACTCTTTTCAATAAGTGCCATGGGATCTTTAATATCCACCTGAACTACCACCAATCCTGGCAGATGGGACCTTGTTTTTTAACATCTCATCTGAAAGACGGCACCTCAGAAGTGCAGCACTCCTCTCATGCCACACTACAGTGTCAGTATTGGGATATTAACCCAAGTGCCAGATGTGGGAACTGAACCCACAACCCTCTGATCTCCCAGCCTCAGAGGTGAGTGTGCTACCTACTGAACCACTGATACTGACAATATAATTGAAAGCATATTTTTACAACCCATAAACAAAAAATTGATTTCAAAAATATACGCCATAATATTAGAAAAGTGCAGCATCCCCTGGACCTTAGGATTCCAACTCCAGGTTGGGGTTGATCCGAGGAGAACACTGGGGGCGAAACATGGAAAAGGACCATTATCACGAGTGTCACTATAATGGTCTCTTTTCCTGTTCGCCGTTGAAAGTGTCGACCTGAAGGGGGTGCACCAGTTCCATGTATTCTGTGAAGCCTGTGTCTTTCCAATGCTGGAGCAATATTTTCTTTGCTACTAATATTCCTATGTTTATTATTACCAGCTTATTCTCTTCTACCTCTTCCCTCTTCCTTATACCAAAAACTATGATTCCTGGATCAAATGGGAATTCTAGCCCTATGACTCTTCCTAATACTATAAAGATTTTCTTCCAGAATTCCCAAATACTTAGGCAACTTGCACACATATGTCCCATTGTTCCTTTTTTACTTTACACCTCTGAAAGGTTTCTTCCATGGTAGTATCAAACTAACTTATTCTGGCTGGGGTTAAATACGTTCTAAGTATCACATTAATGTGTATCTGTTTTAGTCTATTATTCTTTACGCCCAATTTTTTTAATTTATAGTTTCATTCCAATCTTCTTCCGTAATCTCCTGTCCTATATCCCTTTCCCATGCTTAGTTTATTCCAAGCAAATTGTCAACCTGGCTATTTCTAAGTACATTATATATTTTGGAGATGACTTGTTTCTTAGAATCAAAATTCATTATCTCTTCCTCTAGCTTTGAATACCCTATCTTGACTCAGTTATGGTTCTATTTATATACATTAATTCCTAACGTGTAGGTATTGAAATATTTGTGAGTCTTGTATTTTATATTTTTTCTTAAATTCTTCCAATGTGATAAACCGGCTTCCTATAAAAAAAAAAATCCCCATGTTGCCATAGTCCTTTCTTCTTATGCCACCTCTTACAGGTTCCATCTGATACTAAATGTGGGAAATGTGTATTATTTATTATTGGTGTATTTTTAGAGAGATGATCATGTTCTCCCATAATTTTTTGTGCTTTCTGCCAGGCATAATTAGTTGATCTAGTTGATGATAGTGTTGTCCTACAACATGTGGTGTTAGCCAAGTTAATTGCTAATGCATTTCTAATGTGAATCTTGGCAACTTCTTTTCTTCTGTTTGATACCCTGCTGGATCCTGTTCTAGAGGATCTTTGAACCACTGATATATGCACTCCAACTGGGCTGCCAAATAATACCACCAGAAGTTTAAGCAGTTGAGTCCCCCCTTTTCTCTGGTTTGGTAAAGTTGATTTAGGACTATTCCTGGCCTTTGATCTTTCCAAATGAATGCCCATATCATTTGTTGTGTTTGTCTAAAGGATTGTTTTTCCAGGCTCATTGTAATAGCATCAAATAAAAACAGGAATTTAGGTACACATTCATTTTAAGAATGTTGACTCTGCGTATTAGAACCAGAGGAAAGTGTTTCCACCTCTCTAAATCTGATTTGACTTGTTCTATCAAAGGATTATAATTATACTGTATCATTTTATTTATGTTCATTGTTAATCGCACCTCTGGACATGTGATTGATTCTTTTTGAATAGCTTGCAACAACGGTGAAGATAATGCTTCTTGATCTTCCCCTAAGTATAGGGCCTCACTTTATTCCCAGTTTATTCTATATCACTAGTGTCCCCCAAATTCTGCCACCAGGTCATGGATTATAGAAAAAGATGTGTCTGGTTTCTAGAGAAACAGTAAATATATTGTCGGTGTATAGCAATATAATGTAACTATGGTCCCCTATTTTGACTCCTAGCGTATCTCTCTGAAATCTAATGTTTGTTGCCAGTAATTCTAAAAATAGTGCAAAAAGCAATGGAGACAGCAGGCACCCCTGCCTCGTAACCCTATACAATGTGAAGTAATCTGACAACTGTTGATTTGTTTTTACTCTGGTTTTTGGTTTTGCATACATTTGTTTTATCCATTCAATAAACTTACCCCTGATCCCAAAAGCTTTCATCGTCTCAATCAAAAAAGGCCAGTAGACCCTATCAAATGCCTTTTCAGCATCAAGTGAGATTACAATTGTATCCATCCCTGTTTGAGCTTGTATTAGGCTGTATGCTTTTCATGTGTTGTGTGGGAGCCTTCTCCCTTCAAGGAAGCCAACCTGATCAAAATGGATTAGTTTGGGAAGTATTTTCATAAGTCTGTTTGAAAGGATGTTTGCATAAATTTTAAAATCACTGTTTAATAACGATATTGGCCCATAAGATTTACAGAGCTCTGGTGGGTTACCCTTTCTTCATATTAGTGAAATGTTGGCTTCATTGAAAGAAGGTGGAATATCACCATTTTGATGAATTGCACTAAACCATTTTTCTAGTAATGGTGCTATACTTTGTTTTAATTTTTTGTAAAATTCAAATGTCAGCCCATCTAGACCTGGGGATTTTCCATTAAGTAGATTATCAATAATTATGTGTATTTCTTCTAAGGAAATGTCCCTCTGAAGCATCTCCAGATTGCTTCCTGAAATTTAAGGTAGATTCAGTGTTTTTAAATACTTCCATATGTTTATCTCTTCTACCTCCCCATCTGGTTTACATAAATGGGAATAATACTCCTTAAAAATATTATGGATCTGTTTGGGGTCAGTGTTTATAATTCCATTTTCTTGTTTGATTTGATTTATATTATTTAGGTTCATCTCACATTGTAACTGATATGCTAATAGTTTGTCTGGTAGATCAGAGAAAAAGTAATATTTTGCTCTGGCCCTATACATCACTTTTTCTGTGTATTATACATTTTTTTCAATTTTATCACTTAAATTGAGAATTTTAAGTCTTGCTTTTTCTGACCCTGAAGCCACATGTTTGGATTCTGCTGTCCTTAGCTGGTCTTCCAACAGCTCTTGTTCTTATTTAAGCTTTTTCTTTCTAGTTTTAGCTTGTGTCTTAAACCAATCTCTCAAGTAAAGTTTTAGTGCATCCCATCTATACTGTATAGGACTATCCTCCTGTATGTTACTTAAACAATTGTTTTCCTCTTCCCATAATGAGTTTTCTAATGACCATCACCTATAGTTCATTGTAGATATAGTCTCTCTATTCAGGGTCATGTGACATGGGTCAGGTTTAGATACAGCTGTTGTTTCATATATTTTTTTTTTATTCTATGTATTGAGAGTTTAGAAGCTAAGAAAAAAAGAAATTCTCGAATATGAATTATGAATTTTTGAAGAATAGGAAAATATTTGCAATTGTGGATAGAGATACCTAAATGGGTCAGTTAAGCTGAAATCCTCCATGTATCCTTGTACTAGGTTTATCATTTTCTTTTTTTTTTTTTGCTTTAAATTAGATAATGCTCTATCTTTCATACAGAATGTGAAATTACCACCTCCCTCCAGTTACATAGGGAGGTTCAAAATATGCTAGTAACAGAAAATATTTCTTGAAGAATACAATGTCTTTTTCATTAGGCCCACATATGCTATTGAGTATTAACTGTACATTAAAAAGTGACATTTTTATTATGACATATTGACCATCTGGGTCTATAGATGTTTGCAAAATGTTGGGGTCTGGGTGTTTTCTAATAAAGATGGCAGTTCCTCTGGATTTATTAGAATATTGTGTAAAAACACTTACTGCTTTAAATAAATTACCAAAATATTGCCCATCTTTTTGATCAAAATTAATTTCTTGTAGAAAAAGGCAGTCCACATCTTTATTGTTAGCAGTGTTTATGATTTTCCTAATTTTGATTCTGTCTCTACACCCATTTAGTTTGCAAGTCATTAATTTTAATTCAACCATTATTTAAATTAACAACTCTTGCTTCCCACCTTCCCTTAACAGTATCTGTGACCCCAGCCAGAAAGTATCTGTATTTAATCTTCCTCCTACAGCCTCTTGTCTATAAATAACTCTGTACCTTTTCTATATTTAATACAGGATTGGTGTTATTGAATTCATCTGTAAATTCACAGCTTCATTTTTTGAGTAAGCTTGTTATTTTTGTTATGCACCCACACCTTCCATCTTTCTTCATCAAATTCCCACATTCCCTCCACTCCTGGAGTTTGATTCATTTCATTTTTTTCTTTTTCCAGCTTTCTGTGCCCTCCCTAGTGTCCCTCCTATCACTATTCTATTATCACTTATTTGCATATTTCTTCTCCGATGTTTAGAGAGACCCACCCCTTCTCCAAAGTGATTGTGCCGTTGCTATGCCAACAGATGAAATGCAGCAAAAAGGAGCACCTAGCTTGTCTATGAACAAACTGAATACCTTTTAATGCTGCCAAAAACTAAAGTTTTGTTTGTCAAAGGCTTAGAGTCTCTCCCCCTTGTTTTGTACATAAATGCTTATGGTTTATGGCTCAAGCCCTTTTATTCATTTACATGGTCCTGATTCCTTTGTTTTCCTTTTTGTAATGCCTCCTCAACTTCATGTGGAGTATAGAAGAAATACATCTTGCCATCCAAATTAATATGTTGCTTTGCTGGAAATAGAAGAGTGAAAGGGATCCCTTCCTTTCTAAGATTGTCTCTTATAGTGTTGAAGGCTTTTCTTCTTGCTAACACTGCTGGGGAGTCTGGGAACACCTGTAGCTTCAGGCCTCTGAAAAGGAGACCTCTTTCCATCCAAGCATTTGATAATAAATATTTCTTTATCTTGATATCGTTATGGGCATATGTATGTAAACGTAGGTCTGTCCCAGTTATGCTGACTACCAAAAGGCCTATGTGCTCAATCAAGTTCTAACTTCTGTTCAGGATGTTTTAGTCCCAAAATGGTGGTAAACATTTCCTCACAGAATTTCCCAGCATCAAACCACTCAATCCCTCCTGCCAAATTCCCAATTTTCAGGTTTCCTCTCCTAGAGCTTGACCCTAGGTTGTCTACTGTCAGTTGCAGGGCTTCTATCTCTTTGATATGTTTTTCAAGTTTTTGTGTAGTTTTAGGCAAAGTATTCTTTAGGGTACTTATTCTTTTTTCACATTCCTCTGTACAGGTTGAAAGAGTCTCAAACTTCTCAGCCACTTCCGAAAATGTTTGTGTCAGTGTAGCTACTGCTAGATTTATATTATCAAATCCCTGTTTCATTTCTTTTAATATTTTTTGTTGTACTTCATCACTTTTGTCCAGGTCACTAGACTTATCCCCCCCCCCCCATCTTCTGCATTTTGCCTTTCTGTATCTAAATTCAGTTTTCCATCTGGTTTACCCATTTTTTATTTCTCTGCTTTATCCAAGTTTTTAGCACCTCTTGTTTTAATTGTAGTTGACATGTTTTTGCCACATTTTATAACTGCAGTGACTGAAGTGCCTGGTTGCTTTCCTTTTTCCCATGCATTGGGTTCTAAAATATCAAAAGCACATACTGGTGAGTTCAAAACTGTGGATGACTTCAGATAGGTTTGTTACCCCGATAGTGTCTTTTTCCAAAGTAGTATTTTTTTAAAGGGGGGAGTTTTACTTGAGTCCTGCTCCATGCTGCTTTCCTTGCTTTTCCCCAATGGTTCTACCACTTCAGAATCCTGTGCTTCTCCCTTTACCTTCGGTACTATACTCTTTGAAAAAAACAATTGCTGTGTACCTTCCTCTGGTGTATCTACTTGCGGTATCCTGTTACATGTATGGGGTGTTGTCCCACTAAAGATTCTGGTTTGTCTCACTGTTGCTCAGTCCCTAGTTTCCACTCTACACATGCTTGTTTTCTCTCTGAAGAACTCCATTATCTCCTTCACCCTTCTGTATTGCTTTGACATAATGTTTAGAAATAACTTTAAACTAACAAGGCTCTCAGTCCAAAATCCCTCTTGTTGTTTGGGTGGCTTCTTCTCCAACTGCTAGACCTCTCCTTGCATTGCACAGCTGTTGTCAGATAATCTGACTTCTGGACATCATCTCCTGAACCTGGGTCCTACAGATAGCTCTAATTAATGCATTTAAATGCATTCCAATGAAATGGAAAAGCTCTCTCCCTCCAGATTATAATATATGATTGAATATTATGATGGGTACTTATAAAATAGAAAAAGTACATTATATTTTGGAAAAATAGGTGAATTGTTTGATAAAATATGGTTAAATTATGGTAATTACATAACATGAAGGAGTTTATTGATGAATTTGTCTTAAAGTATAAAAGGTAAAACAGGGTAGATATATACACAGGCCCAGATATTCAAACTGTCCCCAAAAAGTGTGCAACAGCAGGAGCAAGCATTAGTCCACTGCGCCCATGTGCAAGAAGTGCAATATTCAAAAACTGCACAGGTCAAGATGCACCTGCTGCACATGACTGAATAGTGCACCACTTGCACTATAGCACAACCAGGGATGTACAGTGGAGCAGTTCAGACACACCACAGCACCACCAGGGATGCTCAGTGGAGCAGGGCAGAAGTGAAACAGTACAACCAGGTATACACAGAGACTGGATGCAGGGGCCCACCACCCATGCCACAGATGGGCAGAGGAACACACAACAGAACAGACATCACCCTCCACCCCCCATGCACTACACAACTGGTGGAGAGCTGGAATAACTACTGGCCCATGGATACCAGCAAAAAACCCACAACCGGGGCATGGTGCCCCAGCACACCCCCTGGCAAGCTGTGACTGGCACACAAGGAGGGCCGACCACCCCATGCCACACCATCCCACCAATGCAGAGCACACCCTGCACTGTGATCCCCAGATACCCTGCCCAGGGGCAACATCCAAAAGTGCAGGACACCCCATGCATGCCACCACCCCCACTGTGACAATGCAACCCTGTGCACCACAGAACCATGCAAGGCAGCCCCACCACCAGCACCCGTCAGTGGGTGGCAGCACACAACGATGCAGTGACTGCATACACAGTGCCACCATGCATGTCCCCTTGAGGTACAGCTGAGAGAACGACCATACATCGGCACACAAGGTACCCCACATATGACAGGGCCCGGACTCCACCACCAGTGGTACATCACCCTTCACACCCTCCCAAGGACACACCCCAACCCAGCATTGGCCACAACAGCCAGTGCAGACACCCACAGTGGTGCATGGAAGCATGCACCACACAGGATGCAACACAGTGCGTGGACAAACACCCACCCATACCCAAGGGCACATCAACACAGGGACAAAGTAGCGGGGTAACCAAGCCCCCAGCATGTGGTCACAGAAACCATGTACACATGGCCAGCACCCCTCCATGGCACAGGAGTGCCAGCCACCCTGTGCAGGCAGCATGGAGCTGTATGCCACCAGCATGCACCCAGAGCACAAGTGACAGACAGTGGTGCACATCCCCTGTGACACACACAAGTGACTGCGTGGAGGTGGGACAACAACAGAGGAGGCCACAGTGTCACCTGAGGCAGACATGCACCACACCAGTGACAGGATGCAACCCAGCATTGTGCCAGGTACAGTGGCTGTCCAGCATGGACAGCCACCACTGACATGACAGCAGACAGTGCAGGTCACAGACATGCAAGGGTGTCAGCTGCAAAGGCCATGGGCAGTCTGACAGGTGGCCATGGATACAGAGCATGCATCGTGGACCACTGCACACAGTCATCCAGTGCACAGGGAACAACACACATACCACAGACAGTGACTGATAGCTACTCCCATGCCAAAGTCACTTCCCCATGGACAGTCACACATGCACATGACTGCACCACCCCGATGCCTTACACAGGGCCACAAACAAGGTGGGGGTAGGTAAGCGGCAGGGATGAACAAATGGTAGAGAGAAGGAGGAGTATGAGGGTGGGTCCAGGGGTAGGGAAAATCGGGGGCATCAATATGCTCAGCGGAAGCCCTGCTCTCCTCTCCAGCTGCTCCTCCCACCATGCTGCCATCTTACTCCCAGCCTGTCTATCCTTTCTAGGATCTCCAGTGAGGCCCTGGCAACATGAAGGATCTCCTGCAGTGCCTCTCTGATAGCCAGCAGCTGCCATCCACCTAGGACAAAGAAGCAGAGTCAATAGGTGTGAATGCACAGCCCCATGCAGCCCACCCACTGTGCATGGCATTTGCATCCAGATAACCTGCCCACCCAGGTGCGCACAGCCATGCGGACCACTGCACACACCCACTGGCCAAGTCCTACACAGCACCACCGAGGCTATTCAGTGACATGGCTATGCAGTGCAAAGGCAGTGGTACAGCCATGTACCCAGTGCACATATGGACCACCACCGATGTACTCCCAGACATGCAGTGCCACTGGAAAATGCTGACTGTACCAAGTTGTGTGCATGGCAGTGGTGTCAATGGATGGTGGCCATGCCCCACTGCCTGCCTTGTTACACAGCATGCAAAAGTAATCATGGATGTAAGTGACTCACCATCCTCAGGCTGGTCCCTGCGCTGGTCTGGTCCAGCCACCCTCTCAGCCTGCTGTTGTTCATGGTGCAGTCTCCCCTCTCTTGCATGCTGGTGCTCCTCTGGGCCTAGGGTGCAAACATGGAGAGAAGAACATCAGTACAATCCGGTACCAAAGTTCCCCCACCATGTGTGTGTGTGCAATTCTGCAAAGCCATACCCATCCTCCCCTCTCCTTGATACCATCACCATGGCCAACACTGGATGGCCCCCCCCATGTGCTGGACACATGCCACCATGATACCAGTATGGACATTAACATTATATGGATGGGGCACCTACCTGGCTGTGGCATCATGCCCCTCCTGGCACATGCTCACAGGTGGGCAAGCCTTTCTGGGTCCTAGCACTGCAGGTCACCATAGCGGTACCTGCACTGCTCTGTGGTCCTCTCTATGCCAGTGGCCTCCTCCAGGGCCACTGCCACCTCCTCCCACACCACACTCCTAGCCCTGTCCAGGGGTACCTCCCCAAATAGGGCAGCAGCATGGGGCTCCACTAACTGGACCAGATTGGCCAGTTCCATTTGGCTCCAGATGGGTGCCCGTCTCCGTGCCATCTTGTACTGTTTCAGTATCAAAATGGTGCTCTGTAGTGCACATTTGCTACGTGAGGTTGCTGCACAGTACTGTGCTGTTATTTCTCATTGCACTGTCACTGAACTGTGTGATAGAGGTGCACCCATGCAGATGCAAGGCACCTAGGGGCAAAGGTCAGCACAGGGTCAGGGGTCTCTCGCGCACGGACCGCCACAGCACAACTGGTACTCACCGTGTGTAGTGCAGTAGGGCACTTGTGTGCCACTTCCTGTAGTAGCCTACCACACTGTGGCCCCAGTGCACCTACAGCGCCCCAGTGCCAGAGGGCCATACATGTGAACAGCGCAGTAGCGCCACTGGCACAATGGTGGCCATGCCCTGTATTGCCTCCCATGCACAGGACATCAGCAGCACAGCAGGCATCGGTGTCAGCACCCCGGGCATGCGCTGTTCAGTGTCCACTGTGCATGTCACAGAAATTAACCCTTGCCGGAGCAAGTTCAACACAATTGCGCAAAGCGCAACAGCACGATATTCAGCCGGCATATGTAAATCAGCTGATCAGCTATTCAATGGCACAGACACCACATTAACATCCACTTAAAATTGCTCCTCACCTTATTTGCATGCGTTGCACTATAAAAATGCAACATTGGGCTGCAGTGGCCATAGTCTGTTATTACAGTCTATTGTGGTGAGTTGCATGCTGTTTGGGAGTATGGACTGTGGTGTGTGGGACATGCATGGGACTGCACAGTCACAGGTAACACCTGTCATTCCCACAGGATCAAGAATGAGCAATCGTGAGGTGGAGGAAGAGGAACAGAGATGTGGGAGAAAGAGGAGGCCTAACTTCTCCAAGGCAGAAACATATGCCCTGTTTGAGGCCTACCTTGACCAGGAACCGCTGCTCAGCAGACAATGGGGAACACCACAGGCCTGTGCTGCTGCATGGGAAGAGGTGGCGTGTGCTGTCAACCTGCATGGCAGCCACCAATGGTCCATGCAGGAGTGCAAAAAGAAGATGGGCATGGACAAGCAGAGGATTAAGGACAAGGTGGCTGCCATCAGGGCAGCGTGGGCTGCGACCAGAGGGGGACAGCTGCCCATGCAACACCTGACCCCACAAGAAGAGTGTGTTGCTGGCAGCATGTGGCGTTGTGCCATTGAGGGTGTTCCAAGTGGTGGATTCCAGATGGGTGGTAGCCCGTCACTGCATGATAGGTCCTGATCTGTCAATGGGGGGGAGACAGGGTAGGGCAGATACATTAATGCTACTGTGTTCCCTTACAGCTCCTGAGCATCTATATGGGTCAGCGGTGGTGGGCTTGTCCACTGAGGGTGATACCATGGATATAGAGGAGGGCCTGTCCACCTCCACAGGTGTCTGAGGGTCAGGGCAACAGTAGGCCCACCTGGCTGTCCAGACTGATGTTGATGGAGCAGGTGCGGAGGAGGTCCTGCCCATGTCCCAGCATGCCAGCGTCCATGGATGCCATCATGCTGAGACTTGGACTGGTGCCGGATCCATCACTGATGATGATGGAGCTCACTTCATGGACAGTGATACGTGTGGGCCACAGGATGGCCACACAGCAGGTAACAACATGGGCATGGCCATGGGTGGTGCCACTGTGGAGGCCTATGTGACATCACAGTCCCAGCCTGTGCCTGTCTGCACCAGTGGGGCAGCACTGGTGTGTGTCCAGGACAGTGGGGCCATTGTGGCTGCTGCGGGGGCACCGTTGAGCCCTGGAGAGCGGAAGCTGGTTGGGCAGTGTCAGCAGTCGGCCAATGGCCATGGGAGTACAGTGTTGGGGGCGGCATCAGTGCACCGTCTGTGGACATGCCCAGGCATAGCCCTGGTGTGCAGCACCCACTCTCAAGGGGTGCTGCCCATCAGGGCTGTGAACACCGTGAGGGGACAGCATGTCAATCAGGCAGATGACCTCTTAGAAGAGCACACCCGCATACTCCAAGATTCAGTCGATCAGCAGTTGCAGCTTGTGATGGCGGTGGATGCAATCAATGTGGCCCTTGCGCCAGGCAGAGGAGCGGTGCAGCAAGGACACTGGTCTGCTCCTGGCAGAGATGGACCGGATGCGGGAGGATGTGACCACTACCATTGACAGGTTGACACAGACAATCACAGCTGCCATGGCCAAAGTGGGCACACAGTTATTTGCCCATGCATCACAGACACCACGCAGTGCAATGTCCACCCCCCCATTCCTGGTGTCATGCAACACCCTCCTTGTTGACACTAAGTTCAGTTGTGGGCATCCCGAGTACACCTGACGCAGGCATGTTCAGTGTGCTGCAGACCCCTGCACAAGCACGGTCACGTTCATGTAGCGGAACCCCTTGGGGACCATCGGTGCCACCCCATGAGGCCATTGGTCAGCCTGTCACTACTGGCAGGTCTTGGCAGGCCACCCATGCATCCGTGGTGGCCGTGACACTGTGTCGCATGACCGACCTGTCTCCCACCAAGGCTACTGTCTGATGCTGCCCGGTATACAGTGTGTTGTTCAATGTGCAATGCACGGGTCGGGTACCCGGCCCTGCACACACACATGTACGTTCCATCTGCACACACTCCCGGCTGCTGTCCGCTGTGGTGTGTGCATGATGATGCCTGCATGGTGCTGTCTGCCACTGTGTAATGGTGCCCAGCATCTGACACATGCACAATGACAGGCACTTGGCATGGTGGTTTGTGGATGTGTGTGTGGCTAGGGGTGGTGGTTGGGGTCGGCGAGCCACCTACCCTTTCTGCATGTCTTGTGGGGTGTGTGTGTGTGCATGTTTGTGAGTGTGTGTGTGTGTGTGTGTGTGACCATGTGCCATGTTAGACCTTGCCCATCCCTGACGGCATGCGCAGTTCCATGCTTGGCCAATTCCCTTAATGACATGCACCTCTGGGGTTTGTCCATGCGTGTTTGTGGGTCGTACCCTTGCCACTGGTGGTTGCACATGGTCCCATGACTTATCTGGGTTGGTTGAAGTGCTCATCTGTGATGGTGCCCCAGTGCAGCTGTGCCATTCGGATCAGTCAGGAGTCCCTTCAACCAAGGCGGGGGCTGCCCATCACCATCTTCACCAGCATCCTCATCATCCCCACTGTCACCCTCTTCGACCTGTATGGTTATCCCACAGTCATTGGCCATGTGCAGGATGAAACAGGCCAGGAATAGCCTGCAGGTCTTTGAGGAGCTGTACTTTAGGGCACTGCCAGACATGTCCAGGCAATGGAAACATGCCTTCAGCATCCCAAACACCCGCTCGATGACATTACATGTGGTGGCATGTGCCTCACTGTGGCGTTGCTGAGATGGGGTCACGGGCCGCCAGTATGGTGTGAGCAGCCAGGGACGGAGTGGGTATCCACTGTCACCTATGTGTAGAGGGTGGAAATTAGTTTGGTGATCAGCGTCACCCTGCCATGGGCCATCTAGGCCAGTAACCATGTCACCTCTGACTATGCCCCTCCCAAGCTCCATGTCTTTCTGCGTGATTTGCATACTCACCCACTAGGTGGCTAATGGGGATGTCCCTACTCTTGAATCTGTGACACAGTGCAGACTGGTGCCAGATGAAGGCATCATGTGCTCCCCCAGGGTGCATGGCACAGACATTGATTATGCACCCCCTGGCATTGCACACCACCTGGCAGTTGATGCTTGTATACCCCTTCTGATTTATGTATGCAGCCCCTTCAGGGCCAGGTGGTGTGTGGATGGCTACATGGGTGCAGTCTATTGCCCCGAGCACGCCAAGCATATGTGCTACCCTGTGGAACTCCTGTACATTTGCTGTGCGCTCCACTGATGTGCTGGGGAAATGGATGTACTCCACAGCATGTGGCGGCAGTGCACTGAGGAATTGGGTGAGAAGGTGTGACGCGGCCTGTCGTGTCCCCTGTTGGTCTCTGGAAGGTACCTGTGGCGAGCAGGCACATGACAGCTGTCACTTTGGTCTCCACTGACACAGCATGGCTCCATCGTGTGGGTGCCTGCATCACATCACTACACAGCTCACAGAGCAGTCTCAGGATTACCCAGTTCAGGTGGTACCTGCCCACAATCTCAGTATCAGTGTACAGCTCGAAGCTGGTGCAGGCTTGGTACTGCCTGTTGGGGGTATATCGCCAACAAGCCCTTCCACGGCTGCACCCCCCCTGGCTGCCTGCCTTCTCACCCCCCCATTACTGCCTCCATCTGGATGGTGGCACTGGCCTTGTCCCTGGCTTGCGTTACCCCCCTGGCAGCTGTTTTACTGTTCCTCCCACTGTCCTTACTGCTACTGCCCCTGCACTGGGAACACCTCCCTGTAGTGGTCATACTGCCCACTGTCTGTGCCCTCAGTGCTGTGTGGCACTTCACAATTTTATTCTGTGCTGTGGCACAGGCTCCCCACACCTTCCCTGTTCCTGGTGGTTGAAGGTGCTCTGTCTCTCTCCTGCCCTGTCCTGCTCCCAGTTTTTGTGTGCCTGTGTGGCTGCCTGCAGTTCACTAACATGTGGCTTCCCTGTAGCATTCTTGCACCTCTCTGTTCCTTTTTATTTTGGATCATTTCTGCTATCACACAACTTCCGCTTGCTCCCTTATTATGCAAGGTGCATGTTATTGAATATCGCACTGCGCCATTTATTCATGCTTCCTCCTCCTTCAGTTGCGCATGCATTCATTACCATTGCATTCTTGCGTATTGTGATTTGGGGGGGACGCATCTGCCTCCCGCTGAATATCGCACAATGGTGCATTTTTGGACTTCTCTGGCGCATCCCTGTTGCTCATGGCATGACCCTTTTGAATATCTGGGCCTCAATGTATAGTTATATACAAGGAATAATACCTTTATGTAACAATGGAACATTTCAAGAATGTATATAGTGTATTTTTCATGTATATTTTATTTTTTCATGATCAATAAAAAAAGTACCACAGAACAGCTAGAAATACTGTGCATAAGTCAAATTTTTCAAAATGGCTACAACAAGATGGAACAAGGTCTAAACATATCAGGGTAGTATCATCCATTTTATGCCTTTGAAAATTTCACCTGATGTAACTAGGAGTTGCATCCATTTTATGGCTTTTACAGATACTACCCCAAACACATTATTTAAAATATACACTGATCTTACACATTTAGATATCTCAGACTACATCATTTATGGAATGTATTGTGATGTAACTCATTTACAAAGGGTATTACATATTCACGTGCATGCATTCCACTGTCTCTGGTAAACTAAGTTAAAGCCTGGACTGCACTGCCAGTACTGTTTATGAATGCTGACCGTTAATTGTATGTTTCTCCCTGACTACTGCTTGAACTATGTATGATTCCTTGTATTTTTGTAATCCCTCCACCCTCTGTAACCTCTGTATTTTGTACTCCCTCCACCCTCTGTAACCAATGTGGAGCCTTTGCAAAAGAGTCTATGACTCAAAGGATTGTAATTCCGATCTTATGCAAATGTAAATAAATAAAAAACAATAAATAAAACATGCACATTAATATATTATTCTAACATACTCTATGTATGTGTATGTATATAGCTATATGTTGTATTCTGTCTTATGTTTCTGTTCAGAAACACTTAGATAAGCTGGAAACTGAGAAAAGACCTGGCAGTTGAGATTTAACACACAGAGGGGAAAGGTGTTGCACTTAGAGAAAAGAAACCCACATACATAGGGGTCAGATTTTCAAACATCCAAGACTACCGCAAGCCCCGGGTGCAGCAAAGATATGGCGCACCAGGCTTGTGGCAATCTAAAGGGAATATTTATCCCTTGTAGCAACTGACACTTCCTAGATCATCTGTTTGTGGTTTAACTTGTATCAGTAAGTGGCCATTTTAATGGAGTTTGTGCTGAGATTTTGCACATGCTCTGTAAAGTGGGTAAACTGTCGTAACTGCACCGGAGCTTCTAAGATCAGGCTAAGTTGTGGCAAATGGGAGTGGTACCACTGCAGCAAAAAAGGGTTTGACACAGGGCTCAATGCAAGCCCTGCACCATCCTTTGAAAATCAGGCCAAGGGTATTGGATGAGAAGAGATAGACTGGCTACCATAACAGAGTAGAGGGAGCTGGGGATTATGACAGAGAGATCCTGACACTCTTGAGGACCAACCTTTTCTTAAATCTGTTGTAAGAGTTCTTCTATGTCTTAGCCTAATCTATCCTTTACAATTTCTAGTCCATAAAGTTGGCCACCTATGGGTGCCCCCTCCTCTTTCTTGACTATGCTATAGTGTCCTCTTTAATTTTCCTTTTCCCTCTCAGGTCCTCGCATAGGAAAGTTATTGTGGTGACCTCCGAGCTGATATAAAACAACAGCCTGTGTTCCTCACCATTGGATTTAGTATGCAATAGCACTATGTCATAAAATAACTTGATGTATATGCCTTATGTTAATGAAACCTGTAAATGCTGAAGATACAATTTCACTAGGTGTTTTTTGATAAAGATAAAAAGTCACTAGAGGGCTGTATTATAAAACTTAAGTCACTGGGGGTAGAGATATCAGAACACCCCCCATGTTGTTTAAAATGCATGAAAATTACAGATTTTTGACAGGCCCTTTGGCACTGTGCATTCTTGCTTTAAGTTGCACCAGACTAAAATGTCATGGTGATTTGCATATATAGTACATCCCATGATGCTTTGCATTATGGGGTTATGTGATGTTGTGTTTCTTTGAAACTTGGCTTTATTGCCAGAGCCCTTTGGGATAACCCTTGCTTCGGTGCTTTTGCACTGAGGTTCTTTGTCTTTAGCTTGTTTCGAGGTTTTTCTTTTTTTGAGCACCCCATCACCCAAACACACAAGACCAACATAGGGAATGAAATAATTATAACTAAAGAGTAGTAATCAGTAGTTCAGTGGGTCAGTAGGTGCTGACTAAGTGCAGAGGAAGGGTATGCATAGTCTGTTGCTTCAAACTGATGTATTGAGGAAGGGATATGTCATTGCTCAAGGTTATTCTCTGTGTTTTAAATAAACACCACACAGAGATTGTGTGTTGAACCTGAAGTTCTGTGTCTGGTCCATCAATTATCCCACAACACCTCCAAAGACTTGATGTCAGCAGTGGGATAATGTGCTGAAAATGTCTGGACTGGGCTAGGGGGACATTTTCTGGTGGATATTGCCCAGATATCCCAGGTGGACAGATGCACCAGGAGTCACCAGAGGAGAACCTGGAGAAGAAAGTTCATGGAGTTCTGACCAGAATCATGGATGACAGACTGGGAGAGAAACTGCTACCTGGACTGGACCTGGGAGCTCAGAGGAAGCCCAAGCCTCAAGGGGATGAGGAGGAATCGAGGGAACTACCTCTTCTTGAAGATACTCCACCTGAGGATGTAGGGGAGTTGTTGAAATGGCTCTGCATAAAACAGGTGCAGATAGAAAGAGATAGAGACATTTAGTGGAAAAGACACAACATCAAATGGGTGGATACCATGATGGTCTTTCATGCCATCAATGCAGGACAAACTGAAAGAACCTGTATCCCAAAAAACATTAAACTATCCAAACTATCGAACAGTGATGACATTGAAGCCTACTTCACAACTTTTGAGAGGATTGCTCGAACATGCGCATGGACAAGGAAACAGTGGATTGTTTGACTGGCACATGCCTCACAGGCAATGCCCAGTTGGTTTATAGCCAAATGGATTCCAGAGAGGTGGAGGACTATGACCGTGTAAAGCAGGAGATCCTCAGCTGTTATGACATACCTACGTAAGGACATAGACAGGGTAGAGAAGGTTCAGAGGAGGGCAACAAAGATGGTGCATGGGTTGCATCACAAGTCCTATGAAGACAGGTTGAAGGAACTGAACATGTACTCCCTGGAGGAGAGGAGGGAGAGAGGGGATATGATAGAGACATACAAGTATCTTACAGGGAGGAACAGGGTGCAGGAAAACACTATTTTAAGCGAAAAATATGTTTCAGGACTAGAGGCATGGGATGAAGTTGGAGGAGGACGATTCAGAGGAAACATGAGAAAGAATTTCTTCACAGAGCGGTGGTGGACAAGTGGAACACCCTGCCAGAGGAAGTGGTGGGGACTGAAACAATCACGGGATTTAAGAATGCATGGGATAGACATAAAGGAATTCTAGAGGTCAGGGGTAAGGGGAAATAGACTTCTAGGAAAACAAACTGAACTTACAAGCTCAAATGGGCAGACTAGGTGGGCCATAGGCCCTTATCTGCCGACACTGTCCATGTATCTATGTATCTATGACATAAACATTGAAACCTACCACCAGAGGTTTAGGTTTCTTAAAATACAGTCACGGGATACCCCCTGAGAGGCTTATGGCTGTCTCAAGGAACTCTGCTACAAATGATTGTAGCCAGATAACAAGAGCAAGGACCAACTTCTGGAGGGGGTAATTATTAAACAGTTTATTAAAGTTTTACCCCAGGATGTATAACTCTGGGTTTGGAAGTGTAAGCCAGAGTCCACTGATAAAACCATCATGTTGGTGGAAGACTTCCTGGCAGCCCAACCATTCAGACCCAGAATGTTCCAAGGGACATCAGCAGCTGCATCCACCAGCAAACCAGTAAAGAATCCTTTTGCTTATAAACTGTCAAATCCAGCCTCAGTGAAACAAGACTGGAGAGCAGAGAGAGGGGGTGAATTCCTGTAGCAGATACTGTATGTCATGGGTACCAAAAAGAGGGACATTATGTAAGAAACTGTCCCAATATAAAGAAAGAGACAGTTCACCTAACCTTAGCAAATTAGAATCACTTTAGGGCTACTGTGCAGATTGGATCACAGCAGATGATGGGGCTGATTGATTCAGGGAGCTGCTTGACTTTTGTGTGATCGGATCTGGTGACTGGGAATAATAAAGGTCATCTTTGTGCACGGTGATACCCACTGCTACCCTACAGCCACCATACAAATGACTGTTCAAGAAAAGACACATGAGGTAAAAGTGGGGTTGGTACCTTTCCTACCTGTGTCAGTTGTTATCAGGCATGACCACCCAGATTTTGCTTCATTTAAACATTGTTATGCTGCCCAGGACTCTGCTGTAGTTGCCATAAGCACCAGCGCTCAAGTGAAGCAGGGACATTTACCATCTCTGTTCCCATTTGATGATGATGTTTTTGAGGATCCTGGCAAGGACTGTAAAACTAAAGCGGAGAAAAAGAAGCTAAAGAAGGACTGGATTGATACTCATTCTGGTGTACAGCCAGACTTGGGACACACTTTTAATATGATATGCAGTGTGAGAAAAAAGCAGATCCTTCACTTAATCCTTTTTTCATAGGTTGGGAAGGGAGTGGAAAAAGGTGCCCCTCAGTTTGTTGTAAAACAGGGAATACTGTACAGAGACTGCACTAACCCCAGAACTGGAGAGGTAGTAGACCAACTAATGGCTCCAGAAAAATTCAGCTCCCAAACCATGTGTCTGGCATATGACATCCCTTTTTTGCAGGCCATGCAGGCAGAGAGAGTACCCTGAATAGGATATTACCCAAGTTTTATTGGTCCTCTATCTACGAGAACATAGCTGAGTACTGTAAAGCATGTGCTGAGTGTCAGAAAGTAGCTCAGGCTGGAAAAAGGGATAGAGTACCACTACAACCCATCCCCGTTGTGACTAGCCCCTTTGACAGGATAGCCATGGATGTAGTGGGCCCCCTGCAAAAGAGCTCCAAGGCTAACAGATTTGTACTGGTCATATGTGATTACATTACCCACTACCCAGAAGCTATCCCCATGAGAACTGTCACCACCCCAAGGATAACAGGGGAACTAGCAAAGGTATTTAGCTACATGGGAATCCCCAGGAAATACTTACTGATCAGGGGAGTAATTTTAATTCACACCTGCTAAAAGAATTGTACCATCTGCTGGGCATGGTAGCAGTGTGTATTTCCCCATACCACCCTCAATCTGATGGCCTTGTAGAGAGGTTTAATCAGACATTAAAGAGAATGTTGAGGAAGTACGTAAAAGAAGAGGGTAGAGATTGGGATGGGTACCTTCTCTATTTACTCTTCACTTACAGAGAAATCCCTCAAGCATCCATTGGTTTCTATCCTTTCTCATTTCTGTGTGGGAGGAACCCGAAAGGGCCACTCTATGTGGTTAAAGAACACTGGGAAGAAGGGAAGGAGGTGGAACATCTTAATGTCATAGAGTACATGACTCAGTTATGCAAACACCTGGTGAGGTATATCAACCTGGCACATCAAATCAAAACTTAGAACAGAAGCAAGACTTGCAGAAAGAAAGATACAAATAGGGTTTGAAGATTAAAACATTTCAGTCAGGTAACAAACTGTTGTTACTTCCTCCCACCACAGAGAAAAAACTACTCATGAAATGGCAGGGCCTTCCATCATTTTGAGGCAAATGGGAGCAGGGAATTATGAGCTTAGCATGCCAGGAAAGAGACCCCCACCCGAAAATTTACCATGTGAACCTCGTTAGGAAATGGCATGAGAAGCCTAAACAATCCCTTTATATCTACCCTGAAGTTAGGGAGACAGAGCTGTGGGTTGCCTGTAAAAGGCTAGAGCAGACAGGACAGTTGGGGGAGATCCAGATAAACCCTGAATTGGAGCCTCAGGAACAGAAAGATTTGCAGGGAATATTATAAGAACTTGAGCCCATATTCACAAGCATCTCGTGGAGGGCCAAAGGAATTGCGCGCACCATAACTGCCATGCAAGACAAGCCCATACACCAAAAGCCCTACAGATTGTCCATGAAGGTGAGGGATGAGATGATTCCGGAAGTCAAAAAAATAGAGCAGTTGGGCATAATTATGGTCATAGAGGACAAGAAAGATGGTGGGATACATCTATGCCTAGATTTTAGAAAGCTTAACAACGTGTCACTATTCGATGGCTATTCAATGCCCTGAATAGATGACATCATTGACAGACTAGGCAATGCACAGTATATCTCCACCCTTGACCTTACTAAGGGATATTGGAAAATCCCCCTGTCACCTGATTCACAAGATAAAACTGCATTTAGCACCCCAATCAGTTTATACCAGTTTGTCACAATGCCATTTGGACTACATGGGGACCCAGACACTTTTCAGAATTTATGGACCACATACTAAGAACACACACTGGGTATTGTGTGGCTTATTTGGATGATGTGGTCATATTCAGCCCTGACTGATAGTCTCATGTTAGAAACTTTTCCCAAGTATTGCAAGCAATAAAAGAGTCAGGATCAACCATTAACCCTGGTTAATGCACCCTAGCAAAGACCGAGGCAAGATACCAAGGGTTCATTTTATGCAACAGACAAGTAAAGCCTGAGGTAGAGAAGGTTACAGCAGTAGCAAACAGCCCAATACCTACCACAGAAATAATAATAATAATAATAATAACTTTATTTATTTAGTGCCTTTCAAGTACCAAGGCACTGTACATATAAATCATAAAATCAAAGTATACATATAAAATCAACAATTCAGAACAGCATCAGTCCAAAAAAGCCTTATTCCATAAAAAAGTCTTGAAATCCACTTAAAGGCTTCCACGGTCGTGCATTCTCTAAGCCGGCGAGGCAAAGAGTTCCAGAGGGTAGGAGCCATGAACCCAAAGGCCCTAGCCCCAGAGGACTTCAATATAACCCTCGGAACCTCTAGCAACCCCTCATCGGCTGAATGGAGCTGTCGTGCAGGGCGGTAAGGGACCAGAAGCTCTTTCAAGTAGTCAGGGCCAAGTCCATGCAGGGCTCTCAAGGTCAAAAGACCTACTTTAAAGGTGATCCGCTACTGAATAGGCAGCCAGTGCAGATCACGCAGCACAGGGGTGATATGTGTCCTTCTAGTCACCCCCATCATTAACCTTGTAGCAGCATTCTGCACTAGCTGCAAGCAGCGGATATCAACCCCAGGAAGCCCCAAGTAAAGGGTGTTGCAATAGTCGAGGTGAGATGTCACAAAAGCATGGACCAACACGGGTAAGTCGCTGGACGAAGCAAGATGTTTCACCCTGGCGATGTTCCTAAGATGGTAAAATGCAGACTTAACGACTGCTGACACCTGATGATGAAGAGTCAACCCGTCGTCAAGTACCACTCCAAGGTTACGCACCTGTTCAGAGGAAAGGATCAGATCCCCCCCAACAATACGCCAGAGGGCTGACAGGACCCCAACCCACCTGTTCCAAGCCCCGGATCCACCACCAAAACCTCAGTCTTACCGGCGTTCAACTTTAACCAGCTCACATTCATCCAGTCCTGGATTTCAGTGAGGCAGCTATTAAATACTGAGAGAGCACTAACCTGGTCGGGGGCAAAAGACAGGTAGAGCTGGGTGTCTTCAGCATAGCAGTGAAACCTCAGCCCATACCTTCTTACAATGTCTCCGAGGGGCAGCATATACACTGCAAACAACATGGGGGAGAGCACCAAACCCTGGGGGACACCACAATGCAGAGTGAAAGGGTCAGAGGAAAAAAATCCCTGACACAACTCTCTGAGTTCTCCCAGATAGAAAAGATGAAAACCATCTGAGAACTGTACAGGACAGGCCACAGATGGATTCCAGACGTTCGAGCAAAACCCCATGGTCTACAGTGTCAAAGGCTGAAGAGAGATCAAGGAGGACCAAGATAGAACGGTTCCTCTGATCTCTCGCCATCAGGAGACCATTGAGCACCCGAACCAGAGCAGTCTCAGTACTATGCCTCTTACAAAAACCAGACTGGAGAGGTTCATAGATATTATGGATGGTCAAATGGTCCTCCAGCTGGTTTGCCACTACCTTCTCAATAACCTTCCCAATAAAGGGAAGGTTAGAGATCGGTCTGTAGTTGGAAAAAACATCTGGGTCCAAAGAAGCCTTCTTCAAAAGGGGAGTCACCACAGCTTCCTTTAGGGAGCTAGGAAACTCACCCAATTCTAGGGAGCACCAGATTATTTGAACTAGAAACGGGCCAACGATCTCAGCACAACCCAAATTAGGGAGGTAGGGCCCGGATCTAAACTACAGCACGTAGGGTGCATCCCCTGGATGATCCGCATAATATCACTGAACATCAGCAGGTCAAAGGAGCACCAGGAGACAGAGGATTTCATGACCAAACGCCAACCAAAAGCTTCCCCCTTAAAGTGTGTTGGACGGATCTTGGATCTGATGTCGGCAACCTTATTCGCAAAGAATTGAGCAATCTCATCACACTCCTTCTGTGAAAAAGCTCGACGGAGCTGGAGACAGACTGGGTTGCACAGCCTGTCCACAGTTCTGAAGAGCTGAGCCAGTCGATTCTGAGTGACAGAGATCTCCCTGGACAGGAATTCTGCCTTCTTATGGGAGATCTCTGATTGGTAGAGCCGATAATGCTCCTCCAAACTAAAGTGGTCAGCATCCAGAGCAGATTTCCTCCAATGACGCTCTAACCATCGACCCACATGTCGCAACTCCCTCAAGTACCCATCAAACCATGAGGCCTGAGGGCGAAGACAGAGGGGATGAACACAGACAGGAGCAATTGAGTCCAGGGCCAGGGAAATGGCCTGGTTATAAGCCATGCTGGCAGTCGGAAACTCTGAGAGGTTCAACACCGCCATCATGTCTTCATGGCACACATCTCATAATGGGCGGTATCGAACCATCTCCACAGGGGCAGACCTATGAAGGGGAGCACAAAAATTGAAGTGCACGGTGTAATGATTGGACCAACTGACAGGTTCCACCACCAAATCAGAGGCCTCAATCCCCAGGAGAAAAACTAAATCCAAGGAGTGGCCATGATTATGCGTAGCCGAGGAAACAATCTGTGTAAGGCCCAGTGATGACATCAACTGAAGGAAGTGCTGACCAAAGGCAGAGAGTTTGTTGTCGACCCAGGCATTGAAGTGGCCCAGAACCATCAGTCTGGGTGACTCCAATGCCATATCGGCGACGAAGTCTGCCACTTCCTGCAGGAATCGTCTCTTGTCTCCTGGTGGACGGTAGATGAGGGCTATCCTGCAACCTACACCGGTACTCCCCCCCCCCGCAATCCAATCTCGGGCGGTGAATCACCGAGTACCCAGCTGGAACAGACGCCTCTAAAAAAGGGCCGGCATTTCCATCCAGCCAGGTCTCGGTGATGCAAGCCAGGTCTGCTGACTCAACAAAATCAGAAATAATAGCTGATTTGTTTTTAACAGATCTGGCATTGCACAGCACTGCCCGAGTTGGACAGGGATCCGAAGCCGTCCCGACTACTTGCCCATCCAAATAGGAGGAGCCTTTGGGTATGGAGACTAGGCATGGAAAACCACGTTCCAGGCTCCATTTCACCCCAGGGTGTCTTCTGGCCTTAACCACCCCCAATGCGAGCAGTCCGTTCATTCGCCCTATCGCATCCGCAGCCTCGCCCGCCCCCCCACGAGCAATACCAAGTTCCCATCAAAGCTGGTAGGTGGAAAATGGGAGGGCAAAAAGGGTGGAGGGCGTGGAGGTCGGAGGACGAATAATGCACGACCGGGTTAGCAAAGTGACACATAACAAAAAGCGGGAGACAAACTAGCTGCAAGCAAATAAATAAAGAAAATCCTAGTATCTCAAAAATAAAATACCCACAAATTACATTTATACTAAAAACCCACCCAGAACATAAACCAACCTACTAACTACACAACCACCAATAAACAATAAACAAATTACTGAAAAATCCAAATATAAAAATATGAAAGGACAGGGAGGCCCTCTCACTGCACCCACTGTCCTTTATATAGTAAGGTGAGGTCCAAAAAAGAAATTGCAGTTGCTTTTTGGCACTCTCACTGCCAATGAGTATAATGTTGAAGAAGTCCAGACATATAAGGACAATAAGGCCCTCTCACTGCACACACTGTCCGCCAATAAAATCAATGATAAATAAAAAACAGAATCCAAAGTATTCTAAATAAACATTCAAAAAATAACAATAAGCAAGCGTAGTGCAAACTTATGCATGGAAGGAGAAAGTAGCTCTTTAGAGATGATGATCGATTTAGCTGTGCGACATCAGGAGGCTTCCCTTCCCACCACACCCCCAAAACTGCCAATAAGGCCCAGTGAGAGCTTTCCCAGGACTGGCAGATTATTACCAGAGACTTATTCCTCATTTCACAGCCATTGCCAGTCCTTTGACTAATCTCACTAAAAGTAGGTGCCCAAATAAAGTTCAGTGGACCTCTATTCATGACGAGGCTTTCAGGAATATCAATGCCATTCTACGTACAGCTCCTGTATTGAAAAGCCCTGACTTCAAACAAGTGTTTGAGATTCAGACCGACGCATCAGAGAATGGCATTGGGGCAGTCTTATTTCAGAAAATAGATGGGGAGAACATCCGATCATGTACATCAGCAGGAAGCTACATGAAAGGGAGATAAGATATGCTACCATAATGAAATAATGCTTAGCTCTGAAGTGGGCTATTGAGTCTCCGAAACATTACTTGTGGGGGGCTGAGTTTAAGGTTGTATCTGATCATAACCCCCTTTGCTGGTTGCACCAAGTGAGAGAAAACAAAATCCCTGTATAATGTGGTGGTACTTACCTTTTCAGCCCTTTTGGTTTACTGTGTCCCATAGAGCAGGGACAAAACACGTAAATGCCGATTTCATGTCCAGATATGGTGCAGGAATTGATGCTAAGGAAGTGTGACAGACTTTCCATTAAATGAGATAGCACAGGGAAAGGTACCATTATTCACTGTTGAGAAATGTTTTAAACACCTCATAGAAACAGAAGAATTGACTTTGATGGCAGACAAGGACCACTTGGCCCACCCAGTCTGCCCATTTCCCTACCTATCAGATAAGCTGCAAATTCTAGTTTTACCAACAGCCTACTTTCTTCTACCTCCCACTAGAATTGCCTTATGTCTGTCCCATGCATTCTTAAATTCCCCCACTGTTTGTGACCCCACGACCTCCTCAGGAAGACCATTCCATGCGTCTACCACCATCTCCATGAGAAAATACTTCCTCACATTGCCCCTGAGTTGTCCCATCTTCAAATTGTGCCACCTTGTTCTTGCAATTCCCTTTTTCTAAAAGATGCTGCCCTCTTGGACTTTGTTGATTCCCTTGAGATACTTGAAAGTTTCTATCATGCCCCCCCTCTTCCTCCCTTCCTCGAGGTATACATATTAAGCTCTTTTAATCTTTCTTCACATGACTTCTGGTGCAGACCCTGCAACATTTTAGTTGCCCTTCTCTGGGCTGCCTCCATCCTGTCTATGTCCTTGTAGGGATGGGGTCTCCAGAACTGCACACAGTACTCCAGTTGGGGTCTCACCAATTGTTTGTACAGACAGATAACAACTTCCTGTTTTCTACTGGCGATGCTTCTCCCTGTGCATCCCAATTTTCCCCTAGCCCTCCTTACTGCCTTCTCACATTGCTTGCCTACTTTTAGGTCATCTGATATGACTACCCCAGGTCCCTTTCCATTTTTGCTGTCATTAATATTTCCCCCCTTCCCCCACTGTGTACTCTTCCCCTGGGATTTTGTTTCCCAGGTGCATTACATTGCATTTCTTTTCACTGAATCTAAGCCACCATACTTTTGACCATTCCTCCACAGAAACATAGAAACATAGACTTTGATGGCCGATGCCGCTTGGCCCACCTAGTCTTCCCATTTCCTTACCTACGAATAAGCTGCAGATCCTAGTTAACCAACAGCCTATTTCTTCCTACCCCTCACAAAAGTTGTCTTATGTCTGTCCCATGAATTCGTGAATTCTCCCACAGTTTTAGACCCCACAACCTCCTCAGGAAGGCTGTTCCATGTGTCCACCACCCTCTCTGTGAAAAAATACCTTCTCACATTGCCCCTGAACCGCCCACCCCTCTATCTTCAAATTGTGTCCCCTTGTTCTTGCACATCTCTTTTTCTGAAATATGCTACCCTCTTGGACTTTGTTGATTCCACTGAGGTACTTAAATGTTTCTATCATGTCCCCCCTCTCCCTTCTTTGCTCAAGGGTATACTTATTAAGCTCCTTTAGTCTCTCCTCATATGGCTTCTCTTGCAGACCCTGCACCATTTTAGTTGCCCTCCTCTGGACTGTCTCTATCCTGTCTATGTATTTGTGAAGATGGGGTCTCCAGAACTGGACACAGTAATCCAAATGGGGTCACACCAACTGTCTCTACAGAGGAATAACAACTTCCTGTTTTCTGCTGGTGATGCCTCTCCCTATACATCCCAGTATCCCCTCAGCCCTCTCTACTGCCTTCTCACATTGCTTGCTAACCTTAGGGTCATCTGATATGATTACCTCAGGTCCCTTTCCATTTCTGTTGTTACTACCTCCCACCCTCCATTGTGTAATCTTCTCCTGGGTTTTTATTTCCCAGGTGCATTATTTTGCACTTTTTTGCATTGAATTCAAGCTGCCATACTTCTGACCATTCCTCCAACCTTGCCAAGTCCTTTCTCATCCTTTCCATGCCTTCTTGTGTATCAACCCTGTTGCAGATCTTTGTGTCTTCTGCAAAGAGGCATACTTTTCCTTCTAGTCCCTCTGCAATGTCACTTATAAAGATATTAAAAAGGACTGGACCCAGTACTGAACCCTGTGGTACCCCACTAGTAACTCCTTTGTCTTCAGAGTGGACTCCATTTACAATTACCTTCTGTATCCTGTTGCCCAGCTAATGTATTACCCAGGCTACCACTCTTGGACCAACTCTCAGGCTGGTTAATTTCACTATTAATCTTTTGTGTGAGACTGTGTCAAATGCCTTGCTAAAATCTAGGTATGCCATGTCCACATCCCCTTCCTGGTCTACTACTTTCATCACACACTCAAAGAAATCAGTTAGATTAACCTGACATGACCTTCCCACTGTGAACCCATGCTGCCTTGGGTCCCATGCCCCACTGGCCACTAGGTACTCAACAATTCTTTCCTTCAGAAGTGATTCCATTACTTTCCCTACCACAGAGGTCAAACCGACAGGTCTGTAGTTTCCTGCCTCTGTCTTGGTCCTACTTTTGTGAAGGGGAATCACATCCGCCTTCATCCAATCCTCGGGTACCAAACCATCCTCCCATGATTTGTTAAAAAGGGTAGTCAACGGTTTCGCTAGTTCTCCCATTAATTCTTTTAAAATACTGGGGTGAATTCCATCAGGCCCCATTGCTTTGTCCACCTTCAGTTTTAGGAGTTCTTTCAGAACCCTTTCTTCTGTTAAAGGACTGGGATCGACCCCCCACTCCAGAGTGCTTCTGTTAATTGGATTAGGTACCTCTCCCTCCTCCTCTTTTGTGAATACTGAACAGAAATATTGATTCAGTATCTCTGCTTTTTCACTGTCCCTCTCTGCCCACTCACCGTCCATTCTATTCAGCCTCACTATCCCTCCCTTTGCCTTTCTATGCTCCCTGATGAACCTGTAAAAGGTTTTATTCCCCTTCTTAACCGAGTTAGCTTTCTTTTTCTCAGTTTGGGCCTTTGCTATTCTGACTTCCCTCCCTGGTTCCTTCTGCCTTAACTGGTACAGCTCTCTGTCCTACTCCTTCTGTGTTTCCTTATACTTCCTGAATGCTATCTTTTTCTCCCTGACCTTCCCCACCACCTCTTTTGAAAACCATAATGGCTTTTTCTTTCATTTTGATTTGTTTATTTGCTTCCCACAAAGGCTTGTTGCCTCTGTGATGGCAGTTTTGATGTTTCCCCATTGTTGCTCCACTCCTCCTTCTAGCCTGTTTGCGAGTGCTTTTCTAAGGCACTCTCCCATCTTGCCAGAGTCAGCCCTCCTGAAGTCCAGCACCCTCACTTTTGTATGGCTTGACTCTGTAGCTGAGTTTATCAAGAAACACACTGTTTGGTGGTCACTTGTTCTCAGATGGCTACCCCCTTCTAGACCTGAGATCCTCTCACTGTCCCTATTTGAGAGTACAATGTCTAAGATTGCTCCCTCATGATTGGGTTCCAAAACTAGCTGTCTGAGGCATTACACCTGTAGGGCATTGAGAATGACCCTGCTCTTGGATATGGCTGCAGCAAATGTGCTCCAGTTAACATCTGGCATATTCAGGTCTCCCATCAACAGTATCTCTCCTTTCTCTGCCATCCTAAGAATGCCTTCTATTATATCCTTGTCCATTCCCTCCCCTGACATGCCAAGTCCCTTCACATCCTTTTCACCCCTTTGTGAATCAACACTGTTGCAGATCTTTGTGTCATCTGCAATGATGCATACTTTTCCTTCCATTCCCTCCACAATGTCAACTATAGACATTAAAGAGGACCAGTCCCAGTACTGAATCCTGCATTACCCTACTAGTAACCCCCCTTTCTTTTGAATGGACTTCATTTACTATTACCTGCTGCATCAATTGTGTACCCAGGTTACCACCCTCTGACCCACTCCCAACCTGGCTAAATTGTTTATTAATCTTTTGTGTGAGACTGTGTCAAATGCCTTACTAAAGTCTAGGTAGGCCACACCCACAGCACCCCCCGATCTACAACTTTGGTCACCCAGTCAAAGAAATCTATTAGATTCGTCTGACATGACCTTGTCCCTGTGAATCCATGCTGCCTTGAGTCCTGTGCCCTACTGGATTCTTGGTTCTCAACAATTTTTTCTTTCAGAAGTGATTCCATAGCTGACCCAGTGGTGCTGAGGGTTGAGGCATTGGATGCCACACCTCACACCATGCTGGCAACCCAGGTTTGGGAATGAACCCAGGCCACCAGGGTTCGGCGGGGGTGAGAGAGGATAAAGCTTTCCGAGGAATGCTGTCCTGTCCCGGGGGGACACAGGGTTTGCCTGGCTCTGCAGTGGCCCCCAGTGGAGATCTGAGGTACTGCAGTGCTCTTGGGCAAACTTAGTGGGCATGCAGAGCAATGACCGATGTCCCTGGCATCATTGCATGCTCTGGCTCTGAGGGAGAGGGGAAAGGAGGGAGGGCATAATCACAAGCTCAAAAATCCCTGTCCTCAGGGATAGGCAACAGCACCACCTACCACAGCCATACTCCACTAGCTGAACCCTCTCCACTTCTGGGTCAAGCTCATCCCGGCCTGAATTGTAGACAGACCACCCTGGGTGGAAAGGGCGTCCCTACCTCGGGGGCTCAGAGCTGGGGGGATAGCAGGACTGGTGCCAGGAGGTGGGGGAGTTTCAGACTCAGTGGTAGAGCTGGGGATCAGTGGATGCCTGAGAGAGTTCCCCAGGAGACAGTGCCATAAATAGAGTTGAGAAATAAAACAAGTGATTCCATAATTTTCCCTATCACTGAGGTCCAGCTAACAGGTTTGTAGTTTTCTGTCTCTGCCTTGCTCCCACATTTGTGAAGGGGAATCACATTCACCCTCCTCCAGTACTAAGGTACCACACCCTCCTCCCATGATTTGTTAAAAAGGGTAGTCAGGGGTGCTACTAGTTTTCCCCTTAGTTCTTTTAGAATTCTGGGGTGAATTCCATCAGGCCCCATTGCTTTTTCCACCTGCAGTTTTAGGAGTTCTTTCAGGACCCTTTCTTCCATGAATGAACTGGTACTGACCCACTTATCCAGTGTACTTCTATTATTTGGTTTAGGTGCCTACCCCTCCTCTTCTTTTGAGAATACTGAGCAGAAGTATTCATTCAGTATTCATTCATTCTCTGCTTTATCACTTTCACCCTCTGCCCACCCCTTCCCCTTTATTAAGCCTCAGTATCCCTTCCCTGGTATTTCTTAACTCCCTAATATACCTATAAAAGGTTTTATCCCCGTTCGTAACTGAGTTGGCTGTCTTTTCCTCGGTTTGTGCCTATGCTATTCTGATTGCCTTCCTGCTTCCTTCTGCTTTAAATGATACAGTTCTCTATCCTGCTCCTTCTGTGTCTTCTTATTCTTCCTGAATGCTAACTTTTTCTTCATAGCCTTCCCTGCCACCTCTTTTGAGAACCATAGTGTTTTTTCCTTCCTTTTGTTTTATTTGCTTCACACAAAGGCTTGTTGCCTCTGTGATGGCAGCTTTGATTTTTTTGAGCATTGCTCTTCCACTCCACCTTCTTGCTCATTTGCTAGTGCTTTTCTGAGGCACTTCCCCATTTTGCCATAGTCAGCCCTCCTAAAATCCAATACCCTCAACTTCGTGTGACTTGACTCTGCAGCTGGGTTTATCAAGAACCACACTGTTTGGTGGCCGCTTGTTCCCAAATGGCTAACCACTTCTAAATCTGAGATACTCCCTCCATTTGTGAGTACCAGATTAAAGATTGCTCCGTCCCGAGTGGGTTCCAACACTAGCTGTCTCAGGCATGCCCCCTGTAGGGCATCAAGAATTACCATGCTCTTGGATGTGGCTGCAGCAAAGGTGTTCTAGTTAACATCTGGCATATTCAGGTCCCCCATCAACAATATCTCCCTCTTTTCTGCCATTCTAAGAATGCCTTCTATGATTTACTTGTCCATTTCCTTCCCCTGAGATGGGGGTCTGTATACAACCCCTGCCCAGATTGTAGTGTCATTTCCTGCTTCCAGGGTGACCCACAGTGCCTCCTCTTCTCCCTGTGTACCCTTTAGTTCCATTGCTTTGATCCCTTCCCTTACATAGAGAGCTACTCCTCCTCCTCTTTTACCTTCCTAGTCCCAACTGTAGATTGTGTATCCTGGTATGTTGACATCCTAGTCATGGTTCTCTGTGTACCATGTTTCTGTGACTGCCACAATATCCAGGTGTCCCTCTTCCATCAAGGTCACTAGCTCAGGGAGCTTATTAACTAGACTACATGCATTGGTACTCATCGCCCTCCATTTTTTGATAGCCTTACTGCATTTAATCTCATACCTGTCCTTACTGTCTTTGCTGTTTTGTCCATTGACCCCTGTCCTGCTCTCTATTCACTTCTCTATCTTAGTGTTTACCTCACGAATTACCCTGTTTTGTGGGGGGGGGCTGGGATTTCCATACTTCTTTTCAGTGCCTCCCGCCTTTGCTAGTTTAAATGCTCGCCAAGGAAGCATTTAAACCTATCACTTAGGATTCTGTATCCCCTCGCAGACAGATGTAAACCATCATGCATGTATAGGCCTGCATCCCTCCAGGTGGACCCAAAGTCCCCAGTGAAGCCAAAACCCTGAGCACCACACCAATTTTTCAACCATTCATTGAATCCCATGGTGTGGAGTACCCTAGCCTCACCCATACGATATACAGGCAGCACCTCCAAGAAGGTTACCATGTGTGCTACTTGTTTAATGCCCCTTCCCAACTCTACAAACTCCTCCTGCACTGCTCTGGTTCCATTCCTGGCCAGGTAATTTGTCCCTAGGTGGACAATGACATCTGGCTCCCTCTCCCATGCTGCAGCTCCCGCGATCCTGAGGTTTCACATCCTGCCTCTTCCAACCATGGCACTGAGCATGCACCTTATCTCCCTCTCCCACTTCCAACTCTATGCTCCTAATGATTAAGACCCCCACCAGTAATTGTTTCCTTCCCCTATGGGGTCTCATGCCACCCTCCTCTGGGTCTTCTTTGTGGAGGTTCCCAGCATCCTTCTTGGTCTCCACTGTGTGTGCCTCCATAGAGGAACCATGCTGCACCAGAATGGCATATGAACTGTGGAAAGGTACAGCTGGAGGGATGCACCTCTGATCCGCCACCCTCACCCTCTTTGAACCCACTGTGGTCCAACCATTTCTCTTTCTTGGTAACCTCTGAGGCAGTGGCAGTGGCTCTGGTGGTCCCTGGATGGGGAGGAGGTTTCTTGAATTCTCACCAGGTCAGCCTGGAGATGGGCAACCTCCTCCCTCAGACCAGAGAGCTGTCTGCAAATAGGGCAGCATTGCACCCTCCAGAACATCTCCTGAAAGACTGCCACCCCACAGCCAGTGCATTGCTCCACTCCCCACATGTCTCTCTCTCTCCCTTCCTGTTTAGTTTTTTTTCTTTTTGGTAGTGTGTGTAAGCGTATTCTTGCATCTACCCCCATGCAGTGTGCTGGGCTGTTAAGGTTATGACAGGTGTTTGTCTTTTGCTCTTTGCCATTGGGATAAAGAATGATGATGTCCACTATGTTTATGATGGAATGTTTATCATTAATAGGGACACTGAAACAGAGCTTCTAAAGATGGATGGCTGGAAGCTCCATCCCTTCCTGGGACAGGAAGGTGGTAAGCAGTCTGAGATAACTGCTTCCCTCTTAAGGTGGGGGATATGTGACAGGGAGATCCTGCCACTCTTGAGGACTGACCTTTTCTTAAATCTGTTGCAACAGTTCTTCTACTTCTTAGCCTAATCTATCCTTTACAATTTCTAATCCATAAGGATGTAACCTATGTGTGCCCTCCTTCTTGACTATTCTATAGTGTCCTCTTTAATTTTTCCTTTTCCCTCACAGGTCCCCATACAGGGAGGTTATTGTGGTGACCACCAAGCTGATTTAAAACAACAGGCTGTATTCCTCATTGTTGGATTTAGTATGCAATAGCACTATGTCATAGAATATCTGGATGTATATGCCTTACGTGTATGAAACCTGTAAATGTTGAAGATACCATGGCACTAGAAGTTTTTTGATAAAGATAAAAAGTCACTAGGGGACTGTATTGTAAAAATTAAGTTACCAGTGCAGAAATGTTAGAAAACACTCGTTATCATATTTAAAATGCATGTAAATTACAGATTGTTTGAGAGGCCCTTAGGGACCATGTATTCCTGCTTTAAGCTGAACCATTCTAAAATGCAATGGTGATTTGCATATATATCCCATGATGCTGTGCATTATGAGGGTATGTATGATGTTGTGTTTCTTTGAAACTTGACTTTATTGTCAATGCTATTTGGGGTAACCCTTGCTTCAGTGCTTCTGCACTGAGGTTCTTTGTCTTTAGCTTGTTATGGGGGATTTCTTTTTTGAGCTCCCCACCACTCAAACGCACAAGACCAACATAGGGAATTAAATAATTTTCACTAAAGAGGTAGCTCAGTAGATCAATGGGTCAGTAGGTGCTAACTAAGTGAGAGGAAAGGCATGGATAGTCTGTTGCTGCAAATTGATGTGTTGAAGAAGGGATATATCATTGCTCAAGGTTATTTCCTGTGTTTTAAATAAACATCCCACAGGGTATACCATGTACAAGGCAACTGTGACTGGGTGATTACAAAATGGGTGACTGAATAACAGTGCCTCTGTAAATTGTTACCTGGCAGGGGATCGAGCATATACTGGGTTGGGTGAGATACACGACAGGATGTGTGCACATACACATGCATGCAGGGATGAAGGGGAGGGAAGGTATGTGGGATGGGGTGTTGCGGACAGCTACCGAGCTGGATCACTGGCATGGTGGGGTGGATGCTTTCTTGGGAGCTGCATGGTACAGTGTTTCGGTCATGTCCGGCACAGATTTGTTTTTTGCCGCCAGTCAGCTTAGTGTTTCTTTTTACAAGTTTTCACCCCCTCAACATGCACCCTTCTGGAGTTGAGAATCTAAAAGTGTGTGGGGGGTATGATTAAACAGAAAGCCCATAGGTTTCGGGTGCCTTTCTTTCCTCACTGCAAGTGTTCATCTCTGAATTTCATTTTCTGCAATGTACGCTCACCATAATGGTGATTGCTATTCTGCAATAACCATTATTACATAGAACCATCACACAGAGATTGCATGTTGAACCTGAAGTTCTGTGTCTGGTCCATCTGTCATCCCACAATCCCTCCACAGGGGTCATCATCAGTGACTCCCTTGAATAATCCAGCCAGTGCATTAAGGCATACTGTAAGGCATGTAGGATTATAGGGTGTATTGGGAAGGGTTTTGATAGCAGGAGATGTGAAGTGGTACCACCCCTATACTGTACAAATCACTGGTGAAGCCTCACCTGGAATACTGTGTTCAGTTCTGGAACCTTGACCTGGCAAAGGAAAGAAACAGCCTGGATTCAGCACACAGAAGGGTCTTCAATTCAATCTAGGGTCAGCAAGCAGATGTCAGGAGAAATGACTGGTGGTTCTGAACATGTACTTGCTGGAGGCCATATGGGGGCATGATAGAAACATACACATTTCTGAGAAGTATAAATAGGGTAAATACTGAAGACCTGTTTATTATAAATAAGGAAGTAGTCACTAGAGGGTATGATTAGAGGTTGGTGGGAGGCAAATTCATGAAGGATTTGAGAGGGTAGTTGAGCCATGGAGCAAATTGTTGGTGTAAGTGGTGATGTGAGGTACCCTAAATGGGTTCAACACTGCTGAGCCAGAGCAAGAGGATGTATAGTTCCACAGAGGAGTACCAAGGGATGTTTGGCAGTGGGGGTCAGAGAAGGACAGCCCCCAAGACACTGGCTCAGGAAAGGGAGAGGTAGTATAATGTGGGCAAACTTGACGGACCATCAGTTTCTTTATGCTGGCAGATTTTATGTTTTTATATTTAGGTTATAAGGGAAGAATTCCTAGCAGCATGCACAGTGTTAAAATCATTCATATATTTTTTTTGCTATGTAGCCCATTTATTCAGATTTTTATTGTAAAGATCCAGTAATGGTGACCATATTATGTACTTTAATTGTCCAGAGTTGTCACTTAACAGGTAATGGCCATTTTCCAGAGACTAATGATGATTCTTTTTCTTTTAACTTGCTCTTGCAACCTAGCTACTGTTTTATTTTAAGCCTGGCAACCTTTTAGGGAAAGAAAGCAAGTAGCACACAATAAATGCCTGAATGAGCATACCATGGTAGTTGTGCAAAAACTGATTGGTAGTGCAGTATACTGTGCAGTGGGTTAGCATGGTAGACATTCAATAACATGCATTGTGCTACCACGCTATACTGTGCTCCCAGTCAACTTTTGCACAACTTTCACTTTAAGTACAGTATATCAAATAACTTAATCATAAAAAGATTCTTTAACAAGTGAAATTCAGTGTTCTGCAACAAAACGTACTTTTTAAGGGGGCTTTGCATTTAAATAAACCTCTAAATATCATATCACTGTCAAAATAATTTCCTTAACAACAAACTATAAGGTCATAGATTAAGAAATATTGCCCTGATACTGCATGGGCTTGCACTCCAGAAACCATATATGATGCAAGCCCTAGCTTGTGACACATTCAGATGGTTTTATTAAACTTTTTTTTATTTGTTTTATTTATTAAACTCTAGGATTAAAATTACCTTTGAGCAAGAGCAGCTCATTTAAAAAGGTTCCACATCAAAATAGAAGGTAAACATACAAACAAAGGTCGACATTGTTACACAGTATCCAAAAAAAAAAACACAGAGAAGGCAATGGTCTAACTGTTACAGCATTTCATGTGGTGGGACTACATAGTATAGAATCATGGCAGATTTCCAAGATCAAACTTGTACAGAAGAGCACAGGAGGTATAAGGACAGTAGGGGGAGACCCAGGAAGAGTAGGCAGGCAGGAAGGCCACTGTCAGTGGAGGGCATTAGTAGATATGCGTGGAACATATGTATCAGTTGTGACTGTAAATGGATAAAAATGGCAGCTGTGGCAATTTCATGATATCCGTCTTCAATCAGTGTGTCTGGTTGTGATGCCATTTGAGGCAATGTATAAGCATACTTTACACACACGTAAAATTGAGACACATCACTTCAAATACAAACATTACTGAGTGGAACCAGGGTATGGATGTGTCATTTTTGTGTAGAAAAAGACACATATACAGGTTAAGTAATGTAAATGCAGATGCTGTACAACACAGATACGTACATACTTATAAGCACCCACATACACCTAACAGAATAAAAAAGCATACCCCCACACAATATACAATCTCTGAAGTTTAAACATGACCAATTCCTGTACCAGAGCCTCTAGAATCAGCATGATCTTTTGTAAAAAGAAAAGAACTCATGAGCTGTGATTGATAAGCCCTCAATACTCCCTCTTGTGATTGATTACTCTTGATATAGTGGGCTAGTTGTTTTCCATGTTCACCATTCCAGAGTTACTAACAGTTCCATAGTATGAAATCCTACTCTGAGCCCTGAAAGCCCTATTACTGATATCAGCAATGTCATCTAAGAATTTCTCTTATACAGCAGAGGTAGACTAACAACATAAATTGCTGTAAGAAAAAAAACTATTTACAACTAGAAATCAAACCCTGGCACTGTCCCAGTTACAGTCCAGTTGTTCTCTCCACTGTTCTTTTGTTCTACATGGAGATTCTGAGGGGTTCTAGAGAGAGAGAGAGAGAGAGAGAGAGAGAGAGATGCATGTTAACAACATAAATTGTAGTGAGAAAGAAAAAACAATTCACAACAGGGAATCAAACCTAGTCCCACTCCCAACTACTGTCCTGGTGTTCAGCCACAGTGCTATCATTCAACATGTAAGACAGAAGATTTGTAAACAGAAATGCATTCAAACAACATAAGTTGGAGTCAGAAAGAAAAAAAATATTCCCTTCTGGGAATCCAACCCAACTCACCCCCAGCTACTAGCCTGGAGCTTTGAAACTGTGCTATTTTTCCACATGGAGAGCCAGAAGGTTTCTAGAGAGACATGTATGCTAACAACATAAATTTTAGTGACAAAGAAAAAAATGTTCACAATAGGGAATTGAACTTAGCGTCCTTCCAAATAGTGCCCTGGTACTTGGTCCCAGTGCTATCTTTCCACATGTAAGACAGAAGGTTTCTAGAGAGAGATACATGCTAACAGCATAAAATTAAGTGAGAAAAAAGCACATTCACAACTGTGAATTGAAGTCAGGCCCCTCCCAATTACTGTCCTAGTGCTTGTCACTGTGCTATCATTCCACATGGTAAGCGAGAAAGTTTCATGAGAGAGCTGTCTGCTTACAACATATACTACAATGAGAAGAAAAACATTTTAATACCTGGGAATCAAACCAGGGCCCCCTCCCAACTACTGTTCTTGTGCTCTGCCACTGTGCTGTTTTTCTACATGGTAAGAAAGAAGGCTTCTGGAAATGGATCAGTGCTAACAACAGAAACTGGAGTGAAATTGAAAACATTTTCACAACTGGAAAAAGCACACTGAGACAGGGCTCATTTCCAGGAGTGACCTGGGGAAGGGGTAAGAGGAGAAACATCTTGCAAGTGCAGTACAGTACACAAAAATACAAGTCAAAAGTCATTGAGTTTAACAGAGTAGACATGGTACAACTCTGAGGAAGTAGAAAAAGGTGTGGACACAATAGTGACACATCATTGTAGCAGCCATACAGTAGTCATAAAAGAAAGTGGGAGACATATTAGGTTTTGGTGGAGAGGAATATATACAAGGAAGCAGCAGTAGGACTGAAAAAGCAGCCAGTGAACCACAGTAAGCTCAGGAATATTTCTGCAGCATGAGAAAGTGCGAAGTAACAAAAGGGCAGCATTTGGAAAACTGAAGCAGTAAAAGGGGCTAGAGTTAGGTTGGAAAGGAGGAGCAAGAGGGCATTAGTAGTTGCCTCAGGTGAAGTCTAAAGGCAGGGAGAGAGGGGGATAGGTGGAGATGAGAAGGGATCTGGTTCCAGAGGGAGGAAGGAGGTAGGAGAATGCAGCTTGACCGGCAGAGGAGTGAGGGTGGAAGTGGAGAAGGTATGGGAATTCCTGGATTGAAGAAGTAGGAGAAGCTGAGATCAGGGGATAGCAAGGAGAGGCAGGATGACAGTGACCAAAACCAATATTCAGTTATGAAAGTGTCACAGTGGGCCTGATGATGTGATGCTGGTGGGGGGGCGGAGAGGGAAGTTTAGAGGGAGCAGTGGTGGATATGAGGGGGAGAATCAGTGAAGCATCAGAAGGCATTGCATAGGGTATCCTGTCTGGTGAGGGAGTAGGAAGGGGCACTGCGGTAGACTATATCAACATGATTGAAAACTGGGAACATCATTTTGGTTACCAGCTACTTACAGACCTGTGGGAGAGGCATTCTTTGTTTCTGAATGAGGCACTCAGTTTGGGCAATATTAGGAGTGGGTGGCGTCTATGAGAATGGGTTGCTGTTCAGCCAGACTCAGAGGTGTTTGAATACAGGGACCATATCTAATGTGGTCCCAACAAAAGTGGTAAAGATGGGGGGAATTACAGTTTGTCCAGTTTCTGGGAGGAGCCAAAGTTCATGATCACTATTGTTTTTGGTGTTGACCTTAACTTGCTTATCATGGAACCACTGTAGGACATTATGGAAGTCCTGCTGGAGCAGACCAGTCACAGCCAAGGTGGTAGGGCTAGATGCATAGATAACTGTGCTGTCCACTTACATATGGACATTTGATGAGACACACACAGAGGGGAGGTCATTGAGGAAGATGAAGAAAAGAATTGGCCCTAGTATGGAGTCCTGTGGGACTCCAGAAAGGATGAAGAGGGCAGAACGCCACATCCTTGAACTGGCTTTTGACAGCCTGAGAGATACGATTGGAACCAATCAACAACCTTTGTCGAGAGGCCGGTGGAGCAGTTTGTTAAGGAGGAGGGGTAAGACACCAAATTGAAGGCTTTGGCCAGATAAATGAAAATAGCGGAGGTGATGTGGCCCTGATCCACTCCTGAAAGGATGGATTCAGTAACCTGCAATAAAGATGATACAGTAGAGTGGGGCTTTCTAAAGCAAGATTAGAATGGTGAGAGGAGGTTTGTGGATGGTAAGAAATTGGGAGGTCTGGAGGGATTTCTGGAGCTTAGCTAGGGTGTGGAAAAAGGATGAAGGCTAGCACTTGCTGAGGAGGATGGGTGTCACCTTTATGTAGGGAGAGTACCATAGCAATTTTCACAGCCTGGGAGACAGTGCAGTGGGAGATGAGAGGCTAATGATGTGAGCTAGGGGAAGGAAATGGCTGTGGTTGAGATATGAAGAAGTCTAGGCTCAAACCCACTGGGGCTGGACTTGGAGAGGTTGAGGGAGGTGAGGATGAGAAACATTTTGCAGAGTGTGACTGGAGGGCATTGAAATCCATTTGATGATGACACAGGGGTGGGGTAGGGAGGGAATGGAGAAGGGAGCTAGAGGGGAAGAGTAGGGCACAAGTGGTGAAGAAATTATTGAAATGGATAGCAACTGAGGCAGGATCCTAGACTAGGGAACCATTTATCTGGAAGATTGCGGGGTGGCCAACCTGGTGGTGAAGAGGGTTGAGGTGCTGGCACCTTACCTTGACCCACGCTGGTGACCCAGGTATGGGAACAAGCCCAGGTTGTCTGAGGTCGGCAATGAGGGGGCAGAGCTGGATGGAGCTGTTGGCAGAAAATCTCTCCTCTCTGTTGAGGAAGTGCTGCACCCTTGGCCAATGGCGACAGCCAGTGGAGGCTAGGGGAAGTACGGGCTCAGAGGGTACTCAGGCATTAGGCCATAGAGTGGGGGAAAAGGTGTTGTGACCAGGGCTGTATGGCGAATGCATGCCTCCATGCGTCCATGCTCATGCGTTAATACTTCAGGGGCCCTGTGAGAAAACTGGAGGTGAAAACACGCCAGCAGCAGGGTGAATACTGACTCCCCATAGGTGCCAATCCCGGGCCGGTCAAGGTAAGTGCTGGTAATTCCAGGAGATGGGGCTGGGGTGGTTCGGTCAGATGGGTACTGCTGGTGAGGTGCATAAATAGCAGCAGTGATAAGAAAAAAAAAAGGAAGACTGCAAGCAGGATTCATTGGGGGGGGTCAAAAAATGAGTGGATTACTTTCCAGAATTTAGCAGGAGAGTTAAGGTTGGATTGGAGGTTGTTTTTGAAGTACTCTACAGGGCTTTGGCAACTCTGGAAGCCTTACTGCAAGAATTTCTAAGTGATCTGTAGGAGAGATGATCAAGTAGGGAGTTGGAGAATTTGAAACAGGCCCAGGCCAAGTCACATGGTATACATAGGGAAATAAGGCTGTGTGTGATCTACAGATGGTGGGCATGTTTGACTCTTGATTTTGTAAAGGGGCATACACATTCCCTATGTGACAGAGAATGGCTAGGAAGTGGGATATAGCAGTGTCAGCACACAGGATATGGTAGACAAGGGACCACTCCAAGGTAGAATGGTGGTGGACCAGGGCATGAGTGTTGAGCAATCTTAGGAATCTGTTACAAATAAATCTGAGGATGGAATGGGCAGTTTTCATTTTTCTGATGCAGCAGGTCATGCTGTAATCATTGAAAGCATCCGGCAATGTGTCAGCAGTTATAATGGAATAGGGATAGAAGGCTAGTACGCAGTCCAGCAGGGAGTGATTTTGAAGTGTAGGATTAGTTGAATTGGTTCAGAGATTAACTGGATGATGTTAAGGGACTCCATCTTTTGGAGCATTGGTGTGGAGAAAGGGGATAGCCAGTTTGGGTTCACTGGAAGTAATGTGGGAGACCAGGGAAGATGTGATTTCAAGAAAGGAGGGGGGAAATCTAAGAGGAGGCATAAAGGACACTTACAAAGATGGTAAGAGATGAGCAGAGAGAAATTCTGGCCAATAGGAATTTGTGTGATGATGGGACTGATTCCTGGGGATGATAGAGCAGGACAAATTTTGGCACACATATAGTGTGACCCCTCTGCTGCACTTGTCATGATCTTGGTGGAAGAGGTGGAAGCCAAGGAGTTCCAGGTTTGAGTTGGGCACCCTCAAAGAGATTCATGACCCATTTGTACATGGGAGGCTAGAAGAGTACTGAGAGACCCACACTTTAAGTAGGTCAGACTTTGGGAGGAGGCTGTTAGCATATATTTGGAAAATACTAAGGCCTTTAGAGAAAGTAAGAGAGGGAATTGGGGGGTTGGGTTTGGTTCAGTTTCACCAGCCAGAAAAAGTAGCATGAAGAGGGAGAGGAGGAAGGAGTGTGATTTCCACCCCGTATAGTGAGGGGGGAGAGGGGGAGATAAAGGAGGAAAGGATGATGTGGTGAAGCACTTCCAGGTTGAGAGAAGGAGAGTAACGAAGTCCAGGGTGTAAAGCTATTGTGTAGTGGGCAGAGGAGATAAGGGGAGGAGAAGAGAGGGAGGAGGAGGAGGAGAGTGACATGGGATTGGGGGAGAGAGAACAGGAGGGTATAGAGTAGGAGTAGGAGAAGTGTTTGATAGGGCCTAGGAGGGAGGGAGAGAGGAAGGTAGATGGGATAGGAAGGATAAAAGAAAGATACAGTAGGGGAGGAGAGGAGATGGATTGTAGTGAGGGAGGGTTGGAGGCACTCCAGAGGAGTTTAAAGATATGCCTGCTAATGAAAGGGAGAAACCAGCTATACTGAGGTAGTAACTTTAGTATGATAGTAGGTTGGAAGTGTAATTAAGCAACAGGGTATCTAGATGAAGAAGCAGGTAGCAGAATGCTAAAGTAAAGACCCTCAAAAAGATGTAGGAGCAAGCAAATGCAAGCTCAGTATGTAAGTTAGCCAAGAAGAAGACTAGCATCCAATTAACAGACTAATTAACTAGCTAACAGGTGGTATGCATGTACTGAAAAATTAGGCAGGTATACAATCTGTAACACTCAGAGTATGAGGCAGATAACTATACTTTGAAATAATCAGAAACTAGGTCAGTAGACTGTCTAGTTATACTGATAAAGCAAGGATAATGGAAACAATTGAAGTAAACTGATACAAGGTACAGCACTGTAAAGAATTAGGCAGGTAGGCTAGATTTATGAGCACTCAGTGTAGCAGGCAGAATAAACACAATTTAAGTTGTAGGAAACTATGACTGCAATCTAAGACTAGGTATGCTGAATAAAACAAACATAACGCTGTACAGTTAAGCAGGTGAGCTAGTTGGTAAGATTAGCAGCTGCAGTCCCAAGCTATAGTTAGGGTAGCTGTCAACAGTTCAGCTCATTCAACAATCAAATGCATCCGAAGTTATCTAGGTACAGCCATAAGCAGCCACTGCTCACAAACCAGGGAGAACACAAGTGTGGGGCAGAGACCAGGTATGAGGCTGAGGGTGCACTGAAAGGGGTAGCATGACTGGCCAATGGCCAATGCCCGCAGATGACACTCATAGTAGACACCCTTTGTGCTATGGCCCTTCAAATGATGACTGCATCGTAGTACTGCTAGTGAGTTTACCTTTTATACAGGAAAGTGGTGAGAACTGGTGAGCTTTCTCTGGCTCTGTCCAAAGTCTGAGATGTCAATCTGAGTGACAGGAAGGTCTGTTGGGAGGAGAAGCTAGCTCTGATTTCCATATGCAGGTTTCCAGCTGACAGGAGTCCTGAGCTGAAGAGGCAATCAGCGGGGGTGGAGGGTGAGAACAGCAGCATGGCTCACCCTCTTGACCCCTGTGCAATGACTGGTCCGAGGTAGGGAAGGCTGAAAAGGCCTTTTTTTCAGAGCATTTTAAGGTTGCAGTCTCAATTGTTGGTGACTGGTGGGTTTTCTCTGGACCATCTGATCTGACCATTTCAACTGTCCTTTTTCTTTGCCACTGTGCCATCATTCCACATCGAGTGACAGAAAGTTTCTAAAGAGATAAGCATGCTAATAACATAAAACTTATTAAGAAAGAAAATGTATTCACAACTGGGAATCAAACACTGGCTTCCTCTCATCTGCTGTCCATGGGTTTTGGCACTGTGTTGTCTTTCCACATGGTAAAACAGAAGAGTTCTAGAGAAATAGGCAGGCTAACAACTGAAATTGTAGTGCAAAAGAAGAAATATTCACAACAGTTCAATGTTCTGAAAGTTTGTTTTGACCCTTGCAAGCTTAGTAACTGTGTTATGAAAATTTCCTGCCAGGACTTACAGGACAACTTTCTAGCTACACAAATTGTTAATAGCTAAATTTACTTCTCATGTTATTTACCGTTCCGACGCCATGCTTCCATAAACCACTATTTGTGAGTTTCCATCTAAAAAATGTTAACTCCCTGTCATGATTTGAATGATATCACTTGCAGAAAATATGATATACTGCATGCTTAGCTGTATTCAAGCCACTGATCCTTGGTCTGCTTAGCAAACACACATTCAGTGCACTACAAGCAGCTGTGAAGGGACTGTCAGCTCTTGTGTTGCAGAGGTTAAGCCAAAAACTGCAATGCAGGTGACTGGTGTTCTAATACTACCAGGGGATTATAAATTATAAGACATGAAATAAACTAAAGTAGTCCTGACCGAATAATGTCATGTTACCTTTATTAACACACCTCAAACCATAGACTTAGTGAAGGTGACATGAACTTTTCCTGTTAGGACTTTCTCTCCTAACAAGACAACTGTCTGCCAGCAGAAATTGTTCTTAGCTAAATTTACTTCTCATATAATTTACTATTCCAACCCTACACAACCATGGATTGTCGCTACAGTGAGTTTCTACCTAAAGTAAAATTGGAAACAATGTTTACATTCCTGCCAGGATTCAAACAAACCATGTCTCTTGCAGGAAATACAAATATTGTATTGAGTGTCTACCTGGATTTGAACACCTGCTCCATTGTCTGCTAAGCAAACACTCATTCAGTGTGCCACTGCACTTCAGGGAAGAGGATTGCAGTTCCTGTGGTGTAGAGGTCAAGTTCCATCCCATAAAGCAAGTGACTGGGGTTTCAATTCCAGCTGAAAATATGAACTACAAGCTTTGGAAAAGTTCAACTAGTCCTTACAGGAAGGTTTCATGTCACCTTTATTTGCACACCACAGCCTGTAGGTATGTCACAAAAATGAGATCAGAAATTATGAAGCCAGTGTCAGACATATTGTAAATTATCACGTGACCTGAGCAATGGAAACAGTATTCAGGTGTCAGGATAGAGAAGGGGTTCCACTGGCTACCTGGTACAGTATTTGGCTATGGTTTGGGAAGGTGAACTGGACCAGCAGGAAAGCCAGTAGAAACTTTTGTTGACTATGAAGACTGTGGTTCTGCATACTGTGCATACAGAAATGTCTGTTGGTGACATACTTCAAGTGTTAGTGTGCAAAAATCTCTTTGCAAACATTAACATCTGGTGACACACTTTTTTGCCTATTTGCTTGGGGGACTTTTCCCATGGCAACTAAGACTGATTTCTATGTATAGCCACAAAGTAGGAGCTGCAGTGTAGAGGCTGTTTGCCCTGTCTGGCACCTCCATACTTTGCAGCTGAGAAGCAGGCACACTGTACAGTATTCATCTACATAAATGCTTATTGTTTGGTAGCACTGCCTTTAAAAAATTATCTGAATATTCTATATTCTATATGAACATAAAAGAAGTAACTTTCAATTTGTATTGACTTTAAGTACTTTGTTTCATACTCCCCTCACTTAACATGTATAATTCTTTATAAATGTAGAATTAGAATGCAAGGTTTATATAGTAAACGTTAATAAATTTGACTAAAATAAGTTTAAAAAAATTGCTATATTTATTATATTTGACAAATCATGGAAGACTATGGCTTTGAAAAATACTAGTAGTTTTCTAATCAAGAACAACACCCTTTATCAAGTTGTTGTTATTATGAATATTATTATCTCACCTGCAATTGTCCATCACACCTTACCTTTCCGATCTCCTTCCCCCATACTGTGTCTGTACTCATATTATGTGGACCATATTGCTCCCCCCTTCCCCTTGTTATGCCTGTAGGGGTAATTTCCACTTGCCTATTCAAACTCAGTTGTTATCTACCATGTGTACCTTGCTGTACTTTTATGCCTCACAGTCTTTATGATCATGCCCCTTTTGATGTACTGTATTGCTTGTATAGGACTATTAATTTTGTAATACTGTTACTTGCTGTTTACTTTTCCTTCTTTTGTACTAACTTGAATACTTCTTCCTTCACTGGACTCATCTGAAAATGAATGGTTATCAGTTCAGTATGTCTTTCCTGGTAAGACTTTTGAACTAAATACATACATACATATCTAACTAACTGACTGACTAGCTAACTAACTAAATTATTATTACAGCTGGTCATCACCAGTATAAACACACAAAATGAAAACGAATAAACTTGTGATTAATGTTCTCCTTGTCTCTCACAAATGCATGTTCTAATTTAACTACTAAATCTGTCAAAACATTTCACAATCAGAATCCTTTTTGATGTTGACATACAACATGCTATGAAAGCCTAGCAGTGAATAGTCCACTAGGAAATGAACTAGGAATCATTAATTGTTTTAATAACTGCAGAAACCTAATGAGAGAGAGTCAGTTTCAAAGCTCTACTGAAGTCATTCTAGCATAACATCGCCATTACAATTATCTGTCAAAAGAGTTAGTTCAATTACGTTCTTAAAATACTTATGTCAAGATGACCCTACTTGTATCAGGTTTCAGGACACTACATAGAGGTTAAGTAAAAATGAATAATAATTCCTTCATTAACAACTGGTACTTAGCCTTTACTGTTTATAATTCTTCACACATCATTGCTGTTTCTTATGTTACAACTCATGGGATCCCACCAATGCACCATGCATAAGAGTGGTTTTGATTTCGAGTAAAGAAACAGAGAAATTCTGTACACTATACTTGCCGTATCTGGAAAAAATTGAACTGTTGCTAGTGATTTATAATAGTTCAAAGTACATGTTAAGCTATATTCATTTGTTAAATTCTTTCAAAAATGTACATATCTTACTGATGACCAAATAGTGCTTAATGGATACAAAGAAGGTAATATTACACATTCGTATAAATTTAGTAAGGGCCTCTGACAAGGTAACAAACCAGGTAGCTTCTGGGGAATACTCTCAAAGAGAACACTCCAGAAATCAGTTTAAATTAAATGAAACCTGCTTTACTTTTTATTAACAGGAGAAAAGCAACAAACAACCTTTATTCAGCTTAACAGAAACTTTTTGCTGTTCAGTCTCTTGCTGTCTCTACTTGCATGTCACTGAAACAGAAACGTCTGCCTGTTCACCCTTCTCCCTTTATTAGTTTTATTAGGCTCAAGTGTCACTTGCTAACACTCATACTTCCATGTTCCCTGAGAGCTAGCTCCCTCTGAGAGACAGCCAGGAGTTTGAACATCCAGTGCAGTGAGGCCTTAAAGGGCCAACTTTAAATGCAGAAGGCGTTTGGTACAAATCCCACCACAGCCCCTGTCAAAACCTGCACTGTCTGTGTACAGGGTTGTAAAGCAGTTTATGGGTGACAGGGACATGATGGACATATACTCCATCACAGGGCCTGATCTATTTCATGATGTAACAAGATATTAATGAAATACTTACAGAGGTGCCAGCCAGGATGCAACAGTACACTGTGCTATTACTGCAACATTCTGTCGTATGCTGCAGGAAATAGTGAAATTCAATTACAATTTAAGCCTTTTGTCATGCATTGTTTTGTCACATATCATGAACTGCAAGGTACTGAGTTGCATCCTGGCTGGCTCCACTGTAAGTATTGTGCTGAACATTGGTACATGGGCCATCAAACAGTGTATATGATGGTACAGCTAAGATTGCTTGGATTGTTCTAAGTATGGGTTATAAACCATTATATATATATATATATATATATATATATATATATTTACATACATAGAATTTTTGTATTGATACCTGGTCTCTTTGGTACTGAACTGACAAAGTGATATATAAAAAACAATGTTGACCCTAAAGTATACCACTGGTATGATAAAAATGAAGATCACAGATATGTTCTTGTTATTTTGAATGTTGTACATTGTCAGTACATGAGTTTATTAGGACTGGGTGAAATTTAATTTCCACCAGTGGAATTTAAATGAAATTGTTATTCTGCTTTCATGAAATTTTGTAAAACTTCAGCAAAAATGTCATGACATTTTGCCAAAATTTAAATTTCAGTTATTTCTGTCTACATTTTAAAGAACTTGTCCACATTGCAATAGAATTTATATGTTTGTTGCCTTCTACCTTGTAGACATTTCTATTAAAAGTTTCAAATCACTAGCTTTAAAGGGAGGTGAGTAATTAGTAGCTAACATTTAAAATGAAAATTTACAAGTATGTGAACTGCACAATGTTAATGCCCCTATAACTTTATATCAGGAAGAACAAAGTCACAGCAATCATAACTTGCAAAATAACATAACTAATTAGACTAAAATTTCCAAAGCTTTTGTCAAAATTGATTAGTTTTGTTATGATTTGGGGAAAGCCAGGTTCATATGTTTTACACAGCCATACACTTTACCTGCCACTAAATTGGAAGATGGAAAGGCTACAGTAGGTAGAGTGGCAATATAGCAGTGGTAATAAGGTAGCATTTCTAGTGTGCATCATATAGTGGTGCTCAGCATCAGGTAACCACATATCAGTGTCATGCATGAATTACCTTTAAGAACGGTCAAAGCTCCACTGCTCTTCCTTTGGTGCACCAATGAATCTATCTCCTGAAGCTGGCAACCCCTGGACTAGCTGTCTGTCCTGTCTTTTAGTTTTGATCCACCTGACTGCCTTTTTCATTGACTTGACTATGTCCCCTCCCTTTTGGCAGAACTACTGACCTTCTTTGTTTGGCTATGGATCGCAGTCATTTGACTTGTACTGCAGGTAGGCAAATTACTTTCTCTGAATTAGCATCATGGGCCTGCAATGCTCCATCAACAATCCTGGAACAGTAGGGCTCAGCATCACCTACTGTCATGACTAACACTATCTGGATACTTCTGACACAATGACCTCAGTCACAACTACTGTAGTTGTAATGCTTGGCGTCATCTACTTTTAGTATTTCCAAATGATAAAAAATACATTGGCAGCTGCAGGGCTATTAGACAGTTAGCAGTCAATTGTAAAGAAACAACGTTGTGCATATGTGTCACCACAAGCCTTTTAGCATGTGACCTCTAATAGTCAGCAGGCAAATTTATTTATTTTATTTATTCAATCTAGGATTACAAGTACCTTTCAGCGCCCGGCAGCTCATTTACAAAGGTTCTACATCAATGTGGGGGAAGGGGTACAGATCCATAATGGAAAACAGACTGGTTTCACAAACAATTAAGCATTTTGTATTACAAAATACAGAATAAGAGAATAGCACATAAATACACATTAGTTTAGCACGTGATTCAAGGCAGGGAGTGAGAAGGGGAGGGAATTAGGAGGGGAGCCAGATCAAGGAAGGGGAGAGCAACCAGGCGGCATTGTCAAGTAGCAGCGAGGATAGTAAGGATGAAAAGCAAGGAAGACAGTGGGAGGGTAGAAAAAGAGGGTGAGATGGGAGGGCAGGAAGGGAGAAGAGAGTGAGAGGGCAAGACAAGTAGAGAGAACAGTGGAAGAACGGTGGTGGGGGGGTGAGGTCCCGGGAAGAGAGACAAGGATGTTAAGTGGTGCAATCACAGAGTTTTCAGTTAGGATGTGCTGATGAAGTTTGAGTTTAAATTCACTGAGACTAGTAAGGTTAGCCAAACCATTGTGGAGGCCATTTAACCAGAATGGCACTTTGAAACAAAAGGAGCATTGCTATTCTGCGGTCTGGCACATCGGGACTAGTAGGAGTGCAGAAGATGAGGTGCATGTATGTTGTGTCTTGGGGGATTTGTGAAGTAAGCATCCTAATTCCAAAGGCAAGAGTCCAAGGAGAATTTTTTTGATAAGTAAGCAGGTGTGGTATTTAATTCTCCCATGCAAGTTGAGCCACCCAGCCTGCATATAGACATCGCAGGTGTGGATGAGGTGTGGTGCACCAATTAGGAGTCTACAGGCCTTGTTTAGTGCCACAGTGAGCCTTTTGAGTGCAGTGGTGGAAGCAGTTCCATAAATGGCAAGGCCATAGTCGATTAAGGAGATCACTGAGCTGTGGACAGCAAGATTTAGGGTTTCAGGTGTTAGAGACTTTCTCAGTCAATAGAGGAGCCCAGTCCTGGTATTGACAGCTCTGGCAACATTTTTGATGTGCAGTGAATAGGTGAGGTGTCTATCAAGGGTAACCCCTAGGTACTTGAAGTGCTGAATTTGTTCAAGAGGGTCACCTAGGGAATTTTGGATAGTAATAGCATGCTTTTTATGTTGACTGCGGGCTGAGGAGAACAACAGGACTTTTGTCTTCTTATAGTTCAGTACTAGTTTATGGTTGCTGAACCAGTGCTCAACTTCTGTGAAACCATTTTGAAGGTTACTTTCAAGGAGGTAAGGGTTAGGGTGGCTTGAAAAAATGACAGCATCGTCTGCATAGAGCAGTGTTTGCTGGTGGCAGGCAGTCAGTAGATTGTAAAGGAAGATGTTGAAAAGGATTGGACCCAGGATTGAGCCCTGGGGGTACCCTGGACCGAACAGGCTTCTGGTCAGAGATAGCATTGGAAATCTTCATGTATTGAGATCTGTCCCCAAGACAGCTTCTAAACCAGGGCAGTGTATCAGGGGAGAGACCAGTTTGTGACAGTTGTTTAAGGAGGAGTCGGTGATTAACCATGTCGAAGGCCTTGGTTAAGTCTATAAAGACTGCACCCACAAGACTGCCTAGGTCAATAGATTGCTGGATATAGCTGGTGAATTCTAAGAGTGTGGTGGTGGTGCTGTGCCCCTTTCTGAAAGCCATGCTGTTGTTCACATGGTAGGGAGTATCTGCCGAAGTAGTCCACAAGTTGGTTGGCAACAATATGTTTGAGTATTTTAGAGAGGGGTGGGAAGATTGATATAGAGCTATAGTTGCTGTGTAGTGCACAGTCTCCAGATTTGTGAACTGGGGTAACAATGGTTGTTTTCCATACCTATGGAATTGTGAGAGGGTTAGAGAGAGGTTAAGCAATTTAGTAATAGGTGGAAGTACTTCCTCCATGGTGAATGTGATTAGCTTGAGGTCTAAAGAGTCACCACTATGCCTGGACTTGCCCAGAACATTGTTTAATAGTTTTCTGACCTGGGCCACTAAGATATGTTTAAAGTAGAAGGTGGGGTGATGATTTGTCTTGGTCTCAGGATGATGTACTGCCATTAAGGTGGTATCATCAAAGAAGTCTTGTGGTAGCACACTACTTAGGTCAGTGAAGGCATCATTAAAGGTGTTCGCTATTATAAATGGGTCAAATATGGGGGTACCATCAAGGTTTAACATCGCGGGAGCCTTTTTTGGGTCTTTCTCTAGAACATCATTGATATTTGCCCAGAATTTCCTGCTGTCACCCAAGAAATTGGTAAGTTGCTCCTTGTGGTGATTGCTTCTTGCTTTATGGATTTTCCAAATGCAGGCGTTTCTTGCAGCTTTATTGACTTGCCAGTCCTATAGCTTGCCAGAAGATTTAGCATAGTACCAGAGGTGGTCCCACCGTTTCATGCTGTCTATCAGCCCAGGAGTAATCCAGGGACGAACAGTGCCACGCGCCTTCATTTTCTTGAGGGGTGCATGAACATCACAGGCAGAATTGAACACAGTGATAAAATGTTGAAGTGATACATTAATGTCTGTAGAGGAGTCAAGTAGTGACCAGTTCTGACAGCGCAAGTGCTGTTTTAGGAGTTCCAGGTGGCAACATCTTAGCACTCTGTTGTAGACAGAGGTAGTGGGGCATGGAATTTGTTGGTCCAATTGCAAGTAGCAGGGGAGTGGTCCCTGAGTGAGTCGGTGCACACTTACATTGGCGACATGGTCAGGGTGATTTGAGATTATCCAGCCAAGAATGGTGCTTGTCCCAGTCTTATAGTTAATTCTAGTGGGAGAGCTGCCCAGCTGAGTAAGGTGCAGAGCTGCCAGTGCATCCTTTACAGGGCCACTGGAGGCAGACAGCCAGTTAATGTTGAAGACACCAAGTAATATTGTCTCAGCTATGTGATTTTGGTCTCACAGGAAGTCCAGGACTTTATGAAGACCAGTGGTAGGGTAGGTGGGAGGCATGTAAACTGATAGGATTGTGAGAGTCTCGTGGTGGACCCCCAGTAGCACTTTAATCGCTAGTACCTGGGTGGGGTGCCCAAGGTCACCAACAGGCAAGACCAGTCCTTCTAGAGTGTCTTTTATATAGATAGCACAACCACCACCATGCTTAGTCGATCTGTCCAATCTGAAGGTAGTGTAGCCAGGGATGGCAACCACTGCATCTGGTAATTTGGGAGATAGCCAAGTTTCAATGACAGACAGTATGTCGGGGTTGTTTAGCAAGACCCAGGCCTTAAGGAGGTCAGTTCTGCACAGGAGGCTGCAAATGTTAAAAGAGGCCAGGTGAAGAGTTCCCTGTTTCCAGTGATTATCATTTGTAATAAGGTGCTCTGGTCCAGGGTTGGGGTGGATGTTACCCGATACCAGAAGTAGCAGGAGGGTGAGCCTTAAGAGGTACTCTCTAATCAGCTTGGATGCTTGTTTAGTAGCCATTTTGGAGTTATGCAATGATTTCGCATTCACTTTCATGCCCAGGAAGTGGAAGATAATAGGTCCTGAGGTGGTTATGATGTAGGTAGGTGGATAAGTAGAAACCCAACAATCACTTTGAGGATAGAAAAATAGGGAAGACCAGGGCCCATTTGAAATGGAAAAATAATCCCCAGAAGTCCAGCCTATAGTGTAGTGGAGGCTAATTCCAGCCACAAGGATCTGGGGTTGAGTCCAGTTAGGTATAATGTTTTCAGAGTGACTGATCAAGAAGAAGAAAATAAGAATGTGGTGCAGGGTAGCAATGCTAGGCATGAACATAGTGTCAAGTAAGATTTAATCAAGGGAGAGGATAGAACAGCAAACACAGAAATGCACAGTCCAATTTCTTTCTGTGCCATCTGCACTATTAGTACAGCTTATGACAGAGGTCACCCAGGGTCACAACTAGGCAGGGATTTGACAAGAGGCTTTGGCTATACAATATCTTGCAGGCATACACTCCCCAGCCCCATTACATTGATAGTCTGGGGCACACTTACTCAAGTACAAATGCAGGATGTGAAATTCTTTTGTCCTTATGGAAGACGACAAGCAAATGCAAAGTAATAGTCACGATTCTCAAGGTTTTTCACTCTGTATACTTATTGACAAGAGGGAACCTGATGTTAGGCACCACTGTAGTGTGCCAAATGATGGGATCATTCATGAGAGAGGAAATAAGAGCTACAACTAGTGGGGTTAAACTTTAAGAACACATTTTAACGTGAGATTTCTAAGGGGAAGTCAGAACAGGGGAGTGCTGGTGAATATTATATTTTTTAGATTTCAGAAAACACTTTGATATGGTTGTACATAATAAATTTGTTTTTTAGCTGGAATGAAATGTAACTTATAGTAACATAAAGAACTGAATGGTAGTTTGATTGATGGATGGAAAGTAACATGTTCAGATAAATGGGTTTGTCAGGAAATCAATCAGTCAATCAATTACTTTATTTAACCAGGCATAAACACCATTGAGCAAGCATATTTTCAAGGTGGTCCTGGGCATTAATACAATATAGTACACTTCATTACAGTGGACTGAAGTGCAAAAAAAAAACATTTTGAAGGTGCTGGTCAATATGGGCCTATACATACCGGTCAACATAATTAACATGCAAAGGTACATAATGATAAGTGTTACTGGAATGAGAAGAGACAACAGTCCCATATAGTCTCCGCTAAGTAAGAGCTCATACCTAAATGATAAAAAATATGGTAGTAATAAGGAATAGGGTAGAAACTGGGGTGAAAGAGTAGGCAGCCAAGAGGGAGGCCAGAATAGGTCAAAGGCAGAGAATAGGCAGGGCCATCTCAGATTAAGGGAACTAGGTTGGTAGGTCCTAGGTTTCTGTTGTTAGGAATGTGGGGTGGATGAGATACTTAGGCGTAGGATTTGAGAGTGGCACCCGGGGCTTAGGGGTCATAGGGGTCTGAAACAGTTGCATAATTCCTTCAGATAATCTGTTAATAGAGCTTTGTATGTGAAAATGCTTGGAAGTGAGGATATTTTAATGAGTCTTGCATAGTTTTCCAAAGTGATGAAAGTGAGAAGTTGATTGCTACTGAGCCAAGGGTAGTTTTCACTCTAGGAATCTGGAAGCAGATTATGGAGAAGTGTCTCAGGCCGTAGGAACCTTTAGCCCATTTGAAGAGGTTTGAGATGTATGCAGGGAGGTTATCAGATAATGCTCTAAAAAACCAGAGGAGAGCATTCCTTTTTCTCCTAGTTGAGAGTGAGGTCATGAGGAAGTAAGTAGTGGAGTGCCCAAGGGTTTTGTACTGGGCACTTCACTATTTCGTAGTTACATTGAGGAGTTTAGTGATAGAAACACAGAAACACAGACTGTGATGTCAGAAAAAGACCAAGGGGCCATCCAGTCTGCCCAAAGTTTCCCAAGACCTAGTGTCAATCCAGAGACCTACACCCCCCACAGTTCATCCTTCCTCACCCCTGTGCTTGGCATAACACAATGAGACTTAAGCTTTGGTTATCATGTTTGCAGATTACAGAAAGCTGGTGGGGAGGGTAGAGAATAATATAGAAAGGATAATGGTCTTCAAATTTGCATACAGTACATAGAATAACAAATTGGGCAGACAAATGGAATACAAAGATCCACATAGGAAAGTGTTTGATATTGAAGTTAGGGAGAAGAACTATTGGAGCAATATTCTACCTAAATGTAAGCCATCTAAGGGAGACTAAAGAGGAAAAAGACTTTGGGATTATAATTACTAATTATCTAGAAAACAGGTGGCAATTCAGAGTACCTGCTAATAAAGCAAAGTAGGTGCTGGGTTTTATTTGGAGCAAGTTTGTTACTAGATCAAAAGACGTTATGGCACCACTTTGCATGGCTTTTATGAGCCTGCATATAGAGCACTGTTGACAGTAGTGAGTGTCATACCATAGGAAGGATATTAACAATCTGGAGAAGATGTAGACAAAGTAAATGAGAATGACAGGGAAGCTAGAAAATGAGGCTTACCAGGGCAGGGACAGGTTGAGACAACTGGGCATGTTCAATCTGGAGCAGAGGAGATTAATGGTGACTTTACATTGTTGTTTGGCTTTATGAAGGATCCAGACTAGAAATTTTACGTGGGGTTAAACAACAAGGGGAAGAAACAGTCACCCTGACATCATAACAAGCATCTTAAAGATGAGTTCAGAAGGGATTGCAAGAAAGGTCATTGCACATAGAGAATTACATGGGTACTGAGTGGATTACAAAAGAATGGTATTAACTCGGGAAGCTTAATTACATTCAAGAAAGGTCTAGACAGGTATTTGAGTGATGCAAATCTAAATAGTTACTTCTGCTGCAATGCAGAAAATGGCCTTCAGAGGCTAAATGTCTTCTTCATATTAAAATAATAGCCATAGACATTGCCAGCTATTTCCCAACATTTCTATTATATTTCTAGAGAAATCTCCTGCTTTCTGCATTTCCACAGTATGGCAACAGAGAGAAACTCTTTAGAAATTTTGTGAAATATCTGGAAATAGCTGGCAATGTCTGTGGCTAGGCTATTAAGATATACTCAGGCTTTTTTGCTGTTACTTGAAGAGGTAGGGTGAAGTAGTGAGATAAAGAGAGCTAGATAAGGACTTTCAGATTGCAGGGGCAGTAAGAGAAAGCTATACCCATACTGTACCTCTTCACTGTCATACTGTGTTAACATACAGTGATTTTTGTCAGGATACAGTGCACTTATCACAGTTTTTGTAGTGACATGCTGCAGAATTCTGCAGGAATTTAATACAATCCAATGGGAACTGCTTCAGTTTATTATGAGGTGAAGTGTGACATGTTTACCACAGAATGTTGCATCCTGGCTGACTGTGCTGTAGTGATACAGTAATTTAAAATCAGAAGGGATTGTAGGTTCACCAAGTCTGCACCCCTTACTTCTTAATTGGGGGGCAACAAGTATTCTGTAGAAATATGTATTAATGTACAGCAATTTGCAACCCAGCCTATTACCCAATGTTTCCACTGATTTCCTTGGTAAACAGAAATTTCTCTAGGCCTACCTTAAATGTTTAAAGTACTGTGTCTTCATAATGTTAATTAATGAATGAATGATTATGTTAATTATGTTAAGTGAGGGTACTCACTTTATTCTGCAGTGATATTATTCATTTTATTCTACAGAAGCATTATGTTTCACATGGAGCAGGTGTCAAATAAACAAAATAAATACTAAATAAACTACTGTATACAGTGACTTCAAATCATAAATCTATGTTAACTTCAGTTTCTACATTAACAGTGAACTTCATGAGCTGCAAAGCATTGTTTCTCATAAAGTGTTTCAATGATTACATGAAGCATCATATATTTTATCCCTTTGCCTCACATTTTGAGAGTGATGCACACATTTGAGTGACTACTAGTAGAGAGATATGGTTCTAATTTCATTTCACTTTTTTTTATTTTTATGTTTTATACTTAACTAGATGAGCTTAAAGCCCATTTTCACAAGTGACAAACATGAACAGCTGAAAGGCTGGAAGATGTAAAAGAGAATAGGTCAATATTAGAGGAGCAGAGAATGTAGTGGGGTGTCATGGAGAAACTAGATCAACAAGATAGGTGAGAACAAGCCTATTGAGGATCTTTAAAAAAAAGAAAAGCAATTTTGAAGAAAGGGGCATGGAACCTGTCCATGACACAGAAAATTAAGTAAAGTAATTATGTTTTTTTGTGTGGATAATGAGGCTGTTGGCAGCATTTTCTGACATTCTGGAGTCCTAAAAGCTGAGCCTTAGGAATTCAATGGAGGAGGGAGTTCCGATTGTTGAGAAATAAAGAGAAAAACTAGGATTTCTGTTGAACGGTCATCTTGGAAGTGGCTGTCACTGGCAATGATGCTAACATGAAAAAAGCTGTGTTGATAATATGGGAGATGTGGGAGAAGAAAGTTTGTGTTTGGGAAGTGCACCAAGGGTGCAGATTGAACATGCAAAGGTGAGATCTTTATCAAGTGGGAAGATAGTGGTAGAGGTGTTTTGACAGTGGTTCTCTTTACTATGAAGAATAATTTGTCTTGGATAAATGTACTTGAAGGAAGCTGAACTTGGCCAGGCATTGACCTAGGTAAGATAGGTTGAGAGGAGGAATCATAAAATGAGCCAATCGAGATGTTCAGCTGGGTGTCATTAGCATAACAGATTAAAGTGTAAGATTAGGCATCCAAGGAGAATAAGGTAGACTGCAATAAGAAGAGGGGAAACAAATTTAAGATACTTAGAAGTGCAGTATACCATAGTAGAGGAAGTAGACTGAGGAGACAAAACCACCATCTAAGCCAAAGGCAGAACAACTGGAGAGGTTGGACGGTCATTTCTGTGAAAATATGTCTACTAGCCTTTTACCTAACCACTGCAATTAAACTTCTCTATTGATATATATTTTATTAAACAAATCAGGTAACAGATATAAGACCTATTTTCTATATGAGCTTTTAAAGTTTGAACAGTGCATATGTAGTACTATAAATCAGTCATGCTATTGTTCACTGCCCTACTATAATTATAACACTGTACACAGAAAGCAATATACAAAAAAAAAACTTATTTTACTATCACATTACTGGTCTAATTGTGTATTTGTTATACAGTGACTGGAATACTTTAGTAGCAGGTGGTTTTCCCACAGTGGTACAGTAATTTATTGAACCACTAATGGGTAGTTCATGCTGCGAAAATATGAATTATAAGGCAGAAAATTCATCATAAGTTGTGGTTATGCTTATCGTTACATTGTGTAATTTGAGGACCACATACTATTAAGGTGGTGCAAAAAGGGAATCTGTCACCCATGGTGAAATGAATTCTAGGACTTTTAGACAATGCCAAATAAGAGACACCCTAACATATTGCTGGATGTCATGGTTTAAAGCAGGTTGCATCACAAAAAACTATGTACATGATGAAACTGCTGTAAAATAAATTCTACCAAGATTTTGACGTTTTTAAAGGTGTGGTTGAGTGCTTCAGAAATCAGCCTGATTCTACATAATGTATTTCAGAGGGTGGAAACATTAAATGAAGCAAATACTCTTGAGGACAGTAGCCATGAGTGTAATATGGTTTTTACTCTTGTGGTTCTGCCACAGAAAATAGAAGACTTCTAATGAAGAAACAGAAAGATAAGGGAAAAAACAGAACTTTTGTCAGTGAGCCACTTCACTGCAAATCCTGTAGTGAAGATATTGTGTTTCTTTACAGGTAAGAGTACAATAAAATGGTTACCATTTTCCTATGAAATTTGGTACTCATACAGAGTTTAGTGGTAGTTCTACTAGTCTTCTTCATGCAGATTTTACAAAGCAGTTCTTTTGTTTCTGAGCTTTAGTTCTGTATGCTGTTAACCGACTTATGGGCATAGCTGTTAAATATTGGATTACCATAGTAAATTACTTGTAATTTTGATTGATTTACCAAGTTATGGATTTAGTTACACGGTTACTATTTAAATAAAGCAATCTTGAAAGTGTAATTAGTCGATCACTATTTTACAGCAAAGGTACACTGGTGCTAGTGCCAGGTTCCTTCCCGACTAAAGATATCAAGATACAGCTGTCACAATGTCCTCATTCAGAACTAGTTGTACTGCTTGGTGCCCCTTGCTGTCATATATTTTTAAATGCTAAAAATACATTGTCATCTGTAGAGTTTTTAAAGATTAAGCAGGTATTATTGTACAGAAACAGTGCTGCACATATGTGTCCACAAGCCATTTAACCTGACATCACCTGATGAAGACCATTAGCTAATCAAAACTGCTAGGACTAGATAGTATCTTCCTTGTGAGGAATGAAACAAAGAAACTTCAGAAATTACATGGGTGTATACTATGTGTGCTTCAAGTGCAAACATTAGTTGGTTGTGTGCTCTGCAGCTGGCTGCCCTGTCTCACACCATCCAATCCCTGAGTGCTATTGCTATTTCATTGGTTTTATCAGTGGGCTCTGGCAGTCTGCTGTCAAATTAAAAGAAGACAGGTAAATGCAAATTTATGGCCTTGGCAACTCTCCACTGTTCTTTTCTTAAAGATATTGATTGATGCAACAGGCCAGATGTTGGGCACACATTAATCTGCATTACCTCTACTTTTTATTTCCTCATCTGTACATGGCTCAACAGAAAAATGTTCTATTTTGTGCATGGACCAGATTATGTTTCTTACATAGCTTATGCCAAACATTCAAGTTCACCCTTGAAGCCAAATATGATGGGAGAGGTAAACTGATTTATTTTATACTAGTTAAGTCAGCAAATTGATGGCAAACAAATCTTATAAGCATGAGGTCATAACACAAGAACAAATAAACAAGAAACTCCTGCTATATCACGCAATGGAAATAAAGTTAAATTATTCAATAACACTTACTCTAGCTACACAGACAGATTAACTGATTGTGTAGGATATTAGAAATAGTTAAATAGCAGTATTTTTAATCATCCTATAGGTTTTTTCAACAACAATAGTTTTTTTTGGTCAAAAGTAATAAAGTACCTATTTTTATTGCTGAAAAAAGATATGGGATTTTGATGTTTTTAAAAAATCCTGTTCCCATGCCATGTCCATCATGAAAAAATTGAATATCTTGGTATAGTGCAGTGCTGTTTACCATCATAACTGCATGCTAGCACCATCCTTTTTTATAGCAGTTTTTCTTCCTCCTGAGCCTGGCCATCCCTCTCTGCCCTAGCCTGCCCCTAACTGGCAGCCAGCTTCCCCAGGTATTCACTGGTAATGTTCCCCCATAGCTTGCCCACCATGGGTAGGGCCAGCAGGGGAAGGTCATTCTCCCCACTCTGGATCACAATCCAGGAGCACTGGGTGGTGACATGGATTAGGAGTGAGCCAGGCATCATCTTCTGGCTCTGTTTCTTTCTGTATTCCTCCCCTTGGTCAGCAACATGCAATTATGCACTAAGCATAATGCCACTGGGTGTCCCGCATTGCTAACATATCTATTGACATGCTGCCATACCTCCATGTGGTATCAGCATTGCAGTGGTGCTGCTATTCTCCCCTCCCCAAAACAGGACAGCAGTCTGTTGGATGCTTGAGCCTGTCACACTGGCCAACCCCAAGCAGCATGTATCCACTCCCTAACACAGACTGCTGCTGTGGTCAAAGGGGTGGCGTCCAGCACCTCAACCCTCTGCACCACTGTGCTGGCTTGTTAGCACCATCCTTATATACTGATAGTATGAATCTAATATGTATATTTAACAGGTAATCTCAACAGAAGTGATTCTTTAAACCTTTCAAATGGCAGCCATCTTTAATGACACTAGTCATTAATTGCAAAGTTAGCTACAAAATCTGTTTTAAAAATACCTCAGAAAACTAAAAATACAGTACACCAAATATGACTCTAAGGCTATCAGAAATAATTTTTCTTAAAAATCTACATGAAAACATTTTTGCCTACTAACAAATAGTTCTGCTTTAAGCAAAGAAACTGGAGTAAGTATGCACACTGTAGCTAATTGTATTGGTGACTATCATTTTCCTTTGGGGAAGAAGCTGTGTTTTAGTGCTTCTTTGTAGGTGGTGAAAACAAAATCACACTGCCACTTGAGCTGCCACTGTCATTCTCATAGCTCAGCTCTTCTGTTGAAAGGAAAATGTGTTCCTCCTATCAGCTGTACAGCACAATCTTGCCATCACTGGGGACAAAATGGGCTGAGTGCAGGAGATGCAATCTTTCTCATGCTACTGTATCTTGAACACACTAACCAATGTTGTTTTAGCTGCATGAGAGGCCAAAAATCAGTGAACAAAATGAACTTAGCCTGTCTGCTAATTCCACAGTGAGTGGGAAAAGGACCCAACACAAAATACTAAATATATACATTTACTAGACACAGATCCCACACCTCCTACCCATGCCCCTGTGGACTTCATCAGCATCTGAGCACTCACATCATGCCTTCCCCTTGTGTATGGAACTGGAAAAAAGTCAGAAACTATAACTTTGAAATCTGGTGGAAGTAATGGTCTGGGAGGGGGTGTTGTCACATGCATTAACAGCTTCAAGGTGTAAGGATTTACTAATAATAGATAAACATAGTTAGAGTCAGAGAAACATACAGAGGCCATAGACTATCAATAAAGGTCTGTGCTGGGAAAAAGAGGCATCACAATCATGTATAAGTATAATAGTAGGACTACTGCTTATGCCACAGCCTGGCATTTCAGGGTCAATGAAGGAAATTAGTATACATAAATATCACTAATACAGATGAGTCCCAATAAATTCATGACCTAGTAAGCCAACAGTACCATACTAAAATCTCTCAGTTACCTGATAGGTAGTCAGTGCAGTTTCAAATTAATAAGAATGTGCTCATAGGACAATCAAATGCAGCTTACTATGGATAACAACTATGTTGTACATACTGTATATCAAAAGAATACAAGGAATCAGATGAGGAGTATGCTGTATATGGCAGCAGAACCAGTTAAAATAGTCCAGTGAATGAGGAAGTATAATACATCATGACTCTCAGATTTCAAACTGATGTTCATCACATTAGTTCAAACCTGATCTCTATAAATAATTTTTAAAAATTTCTCACACCCAGTGAGGGCATGTTCAAAGGAGGTAAGACTGTCTTAGGATATCAGTCATTGGACTTCAATGAAAATGAACACCAACAGTTTAATTATGTTTGTATGTGGTCAGTAAGCAAAAATGACCTCCCCAGTGTAAACTACTATATTGCATACAGAATTACTCAATTTTAAAGCCCTGCATCAATTTTATACATATGTCCCAGTATACAAAATTGTTTGTAGTCATATTGGTCCTTGTACAAAATGATGAACAAAATCAGTGGTGTAATACATTTCATTGGACCAGAAAGAAATTTACAGAACACAAGCCTTCAGGCTTCACAGAGCCCTTCATTACGTGTAGCAGGTTTTATCGAAAACAAGCCTTTTTTTAAGTTTTTCCCCACTTTGGATATAGCAATATACTGATAAATTATCTTTTCCACATGGGTGAGACCGTTCTGTTGATAAGTATCATACCAGAGAGCAATAAATAACTGGATGTGTGCAGTGACAAAATAGGCAGTCATTGAAATACCAGGGGTTATAAATCAGATTGGGGAAGCAGACCCCTCTCCCAAGATAGAATGTGACAGCAGGAGGCCTATAAATTGCTGGATGTCTATGTTCCAAGAGCCTCCTTAAAAATAGAATGTGTGTGTGTGTGTGTGTGTGACAGAGAATAAAGAGTATGTTTCTATATATCTATGCTGCATATATATATATATATATATATATATATACATATACATATACATACATACACATAAGAATACAGTAGACGAAAAGTATGATCAAACATAAATAAAACCATGTTAATGTATGTGGTGGTCTTTTCTTTATATTGAAGTAGTTGTTTTCTTGGCATAAGTGTGGCGCATTCCACAGTTCTGTCAATTTTTCTAGAGAAGTGTTCCTGTTCGGTAAATGCTATTCAGAGAGAGACAAAGGGTAGGATTCACATACGGGAGAGAAGGACTGGCAGCTGTGGGAAAACCTCGGCGCTAGTGGGAAAACACTTGCAAAGCCACAGGTCGCCTGCAGCTGTGGATATTCACGTAGGTGGAGCCGGAGTACGACCAGCTCCATGAAATACAGCAGCTTGTGGACACTGTTGTCATGGATAGCACAGCAGCTGTGGGAGGCTGCTATGGCAACGGAACCTGCCGTAGCACCCTCCACAACTGCCTCGGCTGTGAATCACTACTGCCGCAACTGCGGATGACTCCAGTCCACAACGGCAGTTGTGGAGGGAAACTTTAACATTTCCTCATTGTGGATCCTGCCCAAAGTGTTTATCTCTGTTCTCCTCATTCAAACAGCTGTGTTGGTATCGAAGAAGCACTTGGCTATAAGTACATTACAGATTGTGCCTAGGGTAACTGCTGTTTTTCTGTAGGTATCTCTATCTATCTATCTGTTGGTTTCCTGTAGATACAGACGTGTAAAATGCCATCTTTGATAGTAACTGCGGTGTCAAGGTAATCGTTGCTGATGTCAGAGTATTCCAGGGAAACATTTACTGAAAAAGGGACTCTCCTCTAGAAAAATTGACAGAGCTGTGGAACATACCATGCTTATGCCATGAGAACAACTACTGCAATATAAAAGAAAGACCACCACCAACCTGACACTCTTGGTTGTTACATACAACCCGGATCTGTAGCCCCTATGAAAAATTATTAAAGACCTACAACCAATATTCAGTGAGAATGACAACTTAAAATGTATTTTCCAGGAATCACCTTTAATGTTTTTGAAACAACCATCTAACTTATATATCCTAATTGTCAGGAGCAAAATTATAACTGCCCAAAATAACAGAACACTAGGAGGTGCTGAACCCTGCAATATCCCAAATGTAAAACATGTGAATACATTTCCATTTCAGACTTTATCAAACCCCCAAAACAAAATAATTCCAGATATTGGGGAGTAATACATGTGGATCCCAAAACTGTGTCTATTACATTCAGTGCAAGGATTGTCCACATAGAGGCTATGTGAGGGAAAACAGGCAACCCCTTCAAATCTGGATGAACTCGTACAGTCACACCATCAAGGAGAAAAAGACAGAAGCACAAGTGGCTCAACATTTCTCTCAGCCTGATCACTCCATCTCTGACTTCTCTGTCCTGATTCTCAAACAACACTTCAAAAATACACAAGTGATGAAAATCTATGAGCTAAAACTTATTCTTCCTCTGGATACTAAAATAATGGACTAAATATAGATCTCGGTTTCATGACCCATTACAAATTTTAACTGACAACTGCCTTTGCCTTTTTCTTGGTCCATGTGCATATGCATTGCTTGTGTGTGTGTGTGTGTGTGAGTGGATATATATATATATATATATATATATATATATATATTTATTTATTTATTTATTTATACAACACTGTGGTTTTCCCTGTTTCAAGATATCACTACTATCTCATGGGTCACAAATGAGATAGTAGTGCTATCTTCATGCTGGGTATGTCACAACTACTATTTTTTCATGCTGGGTATGTCACAAAGGTTCGGAACTCATTTAGAATGTTTGGCCTCAGTAGCAGTACCAACCATATTCAAATGCAAATAACTTTAAAATGAAAAATGATATGGTACTGTGAGCATGAAATTTGTTAATTTCAAAAAATATCTACAACATGAGTGGTGTTTCATTTACAGATTACTTTTGGTTTTTTATAATTGCCCAAAAAAGCAGAAAATTCCATTTTCTTTTCACTTTTTCGATAAATGTGAATAACTTTAAAGTGAGCAATTATAGTATGGTACTGTAAGCACAAAACTGGCTTAGTTCAAAAACATCTGCAAAATGAGTTGTTTCATTTACAAATACCTTTTTTTTTATAACTGGCTAAAAACAGCAGAAAATTCAATTTTCTTTTCACTTTTTCAATAAATGTGAAAAAACTTTAAAATGAAAAATTATAGCATGGTACTGTAAGCACAATATTGATTCAGCACACAAATATCTACAAAATGAGTCATGTTTAATTTACAGATACCTTTTAGTTTTTCTTATAATTAGCAAAAGAACAGCTGGAAATCCAATTTATTTCACTTTTTTGCAACAAACGCAAATAACTTTAAAGTGGAAAAAAAGAGAGACCCACACTTGTTGTACAAATCAAATATGACTCTTGTAGGCAGTGGGAGAATTGGTGTGCACTGGGTTATAATTTCATATGCTTAACAACGTACAGCATTATGGCAAAACCCAGACCTGTGCGCACTCCAAGTTGGACCCCCCCAGAGTTGGAATCCTTAGCAGGGGGGACCGGGGTGTGTGGGGGCAGAGCCCCCACAGAACAAGAAATAATAGAAATCATGTAACGAGATTCTGCCGAACGGCAATGTGCCATGTGACATTATGACTCTGTGCTGAACTGATGGACACAGACACAGGTTGAAAAGATGGCAAGGCTCATGACTGCCAAGCCAAATTTTTGTTTCACAAATAAAAATAAAATAAGCAAAATTAACAGTGGACTTGGTACGTTAAATAAAGCAAAATAAACAAAAATCCGAATATATCAGAACTTTGTCTTCACAGGCAATAATAACAAAAAAACACCCCTGGAAACAGTCAAAGTCTAGGTCTGTAAGGACAGTGCAGACCTTTCTACTTTGGATCAGTAGCAGGCTAATCCCACAATGAATCTGAATTGAATACCTAGATGAGCTCCTTTAATACATAGGAGCCATCAGGTGACCACTTCAGGCTCCTACCCAAAGTCTTAGAGAAGAAAAATAAACTTTATCATGCATTTTTTTTTTATTTCCATAACCACCACAACATTTTATACACGAAAGACCATTACAACATCTGTTCTTAGCAGGAATTCATTGAGGAATTTGATAATGAAACAAACAATTCAGTGGTTAGCCCCTTCCTTTACCTGTCCACAGTATACCTATGGAGGGAAGTGGGCCGGTTGGCTCCTAAATAAATATTTGGAGCAGCAGGAGCAAATGGCACCAGAGAACAGCAAATTCATGAGGACAAAACATCCATTTTAAGGTGAGCTTATAACCTCATAATACTTTACATACTCAGAAAAATAGAAATTCAGAACTTCTGTAAAACTGTGCACATTCATCCAGAAGTTCTCTTTTATTTTAGGTCTTACAGGAGTAAACCATCACATAGCACAAATGAACACAAGTAAAGCAAATGCATCTCTGAATGCATCACATAGTTCATCTGTGCTACTGCGACCCTGGCTAAGTAGCCTAAATGTATTCCACATCATTTCTTGTTTAATATTTACATAGTTTTCATGTTTGTTTGAATAACAAAAACACAACATTTGGAAGTGTTACTAGACTCTCACTAATCTTAGCCTAACAACAAGGCTCCCAGGAATTGGGCGGCCGGCAGGCTGATTTTCAAAACCCCTTTCACTTAGACTGCCTCACCATAAACAAATAAACTAAACAGTTCACCACTGTGAAGTCTCCTCGAGTTCTTGCTAGTACGAGGGAGAAACAGCAGCATGAAATGCAACACTTCTTGTACTCGCAACACGGAGTACCATGTGGGGCTATTTGTACACTGTAGCCCAAGCAGCGCTGCCGCATATGTGCTCCTGCTTTACCCTTGCTCTCTTCTGGGCATTTTTCCTGGGCATTGTAACAGACATTAAATGGATCCGGTACTGTTAACACATAGCCCGCATTCTATGAAACCTGAATTATCCTTTTTTGATTGGTATCCTCTCTTGGGGGGGGGGGGTCGAGAACTGAGACTCCTTTTGAATGCCTGCTTGGAAATTGAGGAATGAAAGGTAAAGTGCTAGAAGAGTGCCTATTTTCCAGGTGACCTGCTCGGAAAAAAGGAAAAAAAGTAGTAGTGAAAGAAAGGAAAGTAAAAATAACAGTAGACTTCAAGATAAAAAGTATAGTAGGTGTTTGGAGGGGTTACCAGCACTCTTTTGCAATGACATGGGTGAGAGTGAGATAGCAGAAATATTTCCACTCCCTGTCATTGAACTCTAGACATCCCACTTATGGCTTCACCACTCATGGGATATGAAGACTTCGATGGCTGCTCGTAGAGATCTTTTTATCATCGCACTCTCTCTCATGTCATATACCATATATACATTATCTCCCACATTTACTATATATTTTTAGTGTGCCTTATACATTAACATGGTTTTAGTTATAAATTTGATCATACTTTTTATCTAATGTATGTTTATGTGTATGTATGTTTATGAAGCATAGATATATTTATGCATGCATACTGTACATACTCTTTATTTTCACACACACACATACACACACACATTCTGTTTCTAGGGAGGCCTTTGGAACATAAACATCCAACAATTTTAATATTTCAAAGATTGCCTTTTTGGTCTCTGCAGACATCCAATTATTTATTGCTCTCTAGGTGTGGTACTTCCTTATCAACAGAACCATCACACCCATGTGTAAAAGATTTCTAAACAGTAGATTGCTCCATCCAGAGTAAAAAAAAGCTTATTTTCTGTATAACCTGCTACATCTAAGGAATGGCTCTGTGTAGCCTGAAAAGCATGCATTCTGTAAATTTCTTGTTGGTCCCACTTTGTTCACATTTTATGTTGGCGTGTGGGCACGCACAAGCAACATAGTGTGACCATATGACTTTTAGAGGTGTGCCACCCACTCTGCCAATGGTCCCAATCCATTTTGCAGGTGAGACCACACTGCACCAATGAATGGCTAAGCTGTCTATGACAGCACTTCAGATACAATGATATGCAGTTCCAAGGAAACGACTGCTGCAATCAGCAGTGGCAATGTGTACCATTTACATATTCCTGGCATCGGCAAGCGGTGGCTGTCATCTGCAATTTACATATTGCATGCATCAGCTGCCTCTCTGTCCCCATGAAAGTCGACAGGGGTACCCAATCCCCCTATCGGCATGCCTCCTCCCCAGTTCATTTGCTGATGGGGTAGCCCAATCCCCATCAGCATGATTAGCTCCCCAATGTGGTGTGTGCCAAGGGGGTGCCCAGTCCCCCTTGGCTCATACACCCCCCAGCACATGGTATGGCCAACAGAGTGCCCAGTCCCCATCAGCTCCACTGCCCCTCAACAAACATCCAGGTGGCATGCTTGCAGCCCACCCCAGCATGACAAAAGTCCTGCTTCACTTTTTTTAAACCCTTTAAAAAAAGAAAACAGTCTCTCATTGACTCTCTTGACCCCTCGCCCAACCCATGCTCACCCTTTGCTCACCTCAGATCCCTGCACCCCCCTCACCCCATACTTACCTCCGGAGCCTGGTGTGATGATCTTCAGTAGAACAGAAACATGTCTGCACTCTTCAAAGCTGACCGCAAACTGAAAAAATGCCGGTAAGCTGTATAATGGCATAAATTTTCTTTTCTACTTTGGTGCATATCTCAGCTATTTTTGGGAATTTTACCACCCAATTTTCAACATGGGGTTCTTGGGACCCCACCTTATGAATTTAGTCACTGTTATCTCATTATTCAGTCCTGAAAGGAGATTTTGCTGTCACTGCTCAGTTTTTGGGACTGATTAATGAAACAACAGTGTCACTGTTCATGAGATGGGCTCCCAAAAAGCCTATGTTGCAAATTTGGTGAAAAAAATTCCAAAAAATGACTGTTGCAAGCATGCATTGCGCAGTTTCCATGCATACTCGTAACTTCACGCATTTGTAATATTTTCTCTCCAGATTTTCAACATTGGCATTTTTTCACACCTCCTTATGAACAGTACAGCTGTCATTTTTCACAATTATGGCTGAAATGTGTTTTCACACTTCCGGTGCAGAATAGTGCAGTTGCTGTGTGAAATTACTGTTCGGGACAGATTAAGAAAATCAGTGCCACTGTTCACAAGGAGAGGTTCAGAAATACCTATGTTGAAAATTTGGTGGAAAAAAATCCAAAAAATTATTGCATCACAGGCATGCATTGCAGTTTCTACGCACATTCATAACTTTGCCAATTTTTCATATTTTCACTCTAGATTTTCAACACTGCCATTTTTTCATGCTACCTCACAAACAGTACAGCTGTCATTTTTCACATACTGCTAGAAATGTGTTTTCTTACCTGTGGTGCCAAATGGCGCAGTCGCTGTGCAAAACCACTTTTCCAGATTGAATAACGAAATTATAGTGCCACTGTTCATGATGTGGGGTCATAAAAATCCCATTTTGAAAATTTGGAGTGAAAATACCAACAAACACCTGGGGCATTAGGGTTTCCAACCATAATGTCCTATTCCATACAGACTGACAGGCATTGGGGGTGTGACTTGGGATCATCACCCATATTACACACACCATTCCACCCCCACTCTGCAGCCACTGACAGGCATTGAGGTGTGCCTTGGGGTCTTTGGCCCCAGTGTTCACCCAACATCCACTTCAGCATATTTCCTTATGAAATGGGATGAGTGTAAGGCCCGAGGACTCTGAAGCACACTGCAACACCTGTCAGCGTCTGCAGAGTAGTGTGAGATGAAATAGCATGAGTGTTATGCCTGAGGATCCAAAGGCACACCCCCAATGCCTGTCACTCTCTGCAGGGTGGGGGTGGAGCTGTCAAAGGCACACCCCCAATGCCTTTTACTCTCTGCAGGGTGGGGGTCGGGTTGGCATTAGTTCAATACTTCACTGCCATTCCTATTATGTATCTCTCTAACTCCAGCACTACCAGTGCCAATGCCAGCACGCCAACATTCAGCATTGACAAATGCTTGTTAGTATAGAGAGAAAGTGGAAGACAAAAGCATGAGACGTTGGGACTACAACCTGACCTGTGTAAAATGTCCAGTTTTCTCTCGGGTGTCACATGCTCCTTTAATATTTCTTTTTCCTTGTTTTATTCTATTTCCTCCTTCTTCTCGTTACTATTTTTAACTACCTGTTCAGCCCATCCCCTCAGTACACCTTGATGTTACTTCACATGTATTGCTATGATTAACCATATTATTTGTTTATAAAAAAAAACAGGTTTTATTGAGAATTTCAGTGGTTACAACATGTCAGAATGTGTATCTGTTTCACACTATTTAAAATTAATAGTCAAGCCATACATTCCATTTTGCATAGTTGATTCAGTAAACAGATTTTAAATTCTTAGGGCCCAATTCACTAACAGCCTGGTAAATTGGTGCAAGTGGTTTTGAGCTGAAGCAGTTAGTGCTGATGGTGGGTGTGCCAGGGAACCTGCACTGATTCTCCAAAAGGAGAGGTCCCAGTGCCAAAGTCCCTGATGCAGCCAACACTGCTCACCTGTATCAAAACAATTGTGCATGGGAAGGAAATGATGGAAGCTTGCTGCAGCCTCTGGCCACCAACAGTCTGACCCTGAGACTGCCACCACAGGCTGTCCAGTGTAATACCAAAGCCAATGGGTGGGTCAGCAGTGTACCTGAGGTCCAAGAGATATATCATTATGAGCATTGTGTGACTTGCAACACATAGATGGGGAGTTTGCCCAGGTTGCTACCCAGTGGGTAGGTGTCTTCAGGCCCCCATGCCACAGGAATGCTCCTCCCATTCCTACATGTGGCACAGTGTCCAGCTCAGCATGCCAGGGTCATGGGGTTCCTGCATGGCTTGGGGGGTACTGACCATGTATACCCTCCAATTTCTGCTGCATGGGACATATCAGTCCTGGTCTGGTAGACCTCATGTTGCACATGTTTTCCAGAGTTAGCATGGATCCCCAGCAGAGTGGTCCTGCAGATGTCTGGGACCATCCATCTGTGTGGTGTGGGGCTGTGAGCTACTATCTAGTGGACCACCTGTGGCACCCTCAGATGTGCCCACCACTGTGGTTCCATCTGTGTTCATCTGCCAACTATACCTGTCGGTGGCACATGGGCCAGTGGACCAGCTCCAGGCTATTCTAAGCCCTGGTGAGTATGTCTGGCTTCCAGGATACCACAAATGGGGATATGGCAGCCCACATCCACCGTGACTGCCTTAGTGCCATGGCACACCTCCTGTTCAGGTGCAGGGCTCATGCAGAACCTGTTCAGCACATGGGGACCTGATGTCACTGCAGCTTGTTTTCCAGAATTGAACAAAACACCATTTTTTAATTAATTTATTTATTTTATTTATTGTAGTCTTGGATAACACCACTTGAGCTCAAAGCTCTTTGCACAGGTTCCATGTCATGATCACAATACAAACATAGCAGTACAGTTACAGTGAAGTTGATACAACAGATATACCAGAGTAGTACATGTTTGACAGGAAGTTAGGATAAGGGAAATGGGGCTAACTAACACACTTAGGGGTATGAGATACTGGACGGTAAACCCATCATTTGTCTGCAGAAAATATGGTTCTAGGAGTGGAGAGGAAACAAGATGTTGAGGGGGGGATGAGCCCCAAGTGCAAAAACAGAACAAGCAATATTGCGACAATGGAAGCGGGGGACAGGAGGGGCAGTATGAGGGCAGCAGGAAGGGGAGGGAGAGAAGGGGGAGGGCCAGAGGCAGGAGGGTGAAGGGTTAGGGGAGGAGCAGGTGATAGACAGGGGTGATGAGGCTAAGGACGACAGTCACAATTGGAGTCATTTATCAGGCGTTGCTTTTGGATACAAGGTGCCTCTTGTGTCAATTTCGATTGATGCAGGCACCTTACATCAAGTCTGGCCTTTGAGAATCATGCCTTTGATGTCCAAGATGTGCAACCAGGCCTATAATATAACCTTTACTTGCTTAGGTCTTCAGAAATGACTCACTGTGCCTTTATCTCTTCTTATTTTCAGGGTGGAGTTGTCTGATAATGTTCAGCCTGTTTTTGGACAGTGACATTTCTTTGTGACCCTTTTGGTGTGCCAGAACAATTAGTTATGCTACTAAAGTAGAATTAGAAACAACAGCTTGAATAAACTACCTGTGGTGTAATTCACATGGTCCAACTGGTTTAGCCGTGTGGGGATTTGGATGCTAAGGTACTGCGCTTTATTCTTAACCCATGTAAAGGGGAAGGTATCCTTTAATTGTTGTGAGATGAATACACTAATCATTAGAGTCTCTGTCTTCTGGAATTTACTTTAAATCCAGAAGCACTGCCAAATTTGTTAAGTAAGTCTAATAAAATGGGCATAGACTCCTGGGGATTGCTTATATAAATGAGGGTGTCACCGACAACAAGAAACAGACAGTTGTGCTCATGTCTGTGTCCATTTAATGACTAAATGTTAAACCCATCTCAAAAGTTTCTCTAACACAAAAAATATCCTCCATCTCCTCCCTGTAGTGGAAGAATGGGAGGCACATGTAATTGAATTTATCCTGCTGTAGCCTAAGCAGGACCATAATGACTTCCAGCTCTTGAATTTTGAGAACATTGTTCAACCACTGCCTTTTATTTGGAATACTGTTAGTTACTGCTGAGAAATGGTTTTAGTAGATGTGGCTAGCAAGATTAAAAACATGTGTTTATAATGTGACACTCTGCCCCCTGTGATAACGCCAGGAATATTTTTTTAAATTTCAACTCTAAAGGCAGTTCCATCATCTCTTGTATGACCTCACCCATTTCACAAATGTCATTCTTACAGGCATGGACTGAGGGCATTTCCATCAACCTTACTAAGGCCTTTGATTCTGTTTCTTACCCTCTCCTCCTCACCAAACTCAGACTTGCTGGTCTTTCCACGTCCACAGTTGATTGGTTCAGTTCCTATCTGACTGATTGTACCCAAAGTGTACTAGTAGGAAACACTGTTTCCCCCCCCATCTCCCAAATTTAGCTGGAATACCTCAAGGCTCTATCCTTGGTCCCGTCCTGTTCTCTATCTTTCTGAATAATCTCCCACCTGTCTGCTCCTCCTCCCAAATTCACCTCTATGCTGACAGCACCATTGTCTTCTCCTCAAGCCTCTTTGCCTCAGTGTTAACTACACATCTACAAGATGACTTATATCGCATCCTACTATGGTTTGAAGCAAACCAACTAAAGGTTAATGCCAGAAAAACAGTATCCATGACCTTTGGTACTGCACAACAGTACTCCAAAATTTCCACACCAACCTCCTTTTCTACCCTCAATGGCACTACCCTAGACACCATCTCTGCTTACAAATATCTTGGTATCTGGTTGGACTTATATCTAGACTACACTACCCACATAAACTACATCCACTCAAAGCACCACCCAGAGCTCTGTACAGAAATAAAGATGCTCTCTCCCCCTCAGTCCACTGTATACTGCTCAATAAAACCATCTTATCCACCATTGACTATGCAGATGTCATACATATGTCCACCTCCTCCACCACCCTCTCCAGGCTGGACTCATTATTCAATGTCTTTTGCCATTTCACTCTAAATGTTTCCCCTAGAACTCACCACTGCACTCGTTACTCCTCTCTCTCTACCCTCTTTCCTATTGCTGCCAGCACCATACCTCCACTATCATAGCTGAAGTCTGGTTTGGTTCTCTCACTCCCTATCTCACTTCCATAGTTTACTCTTCCACCCACCCATCCTACCACCTCTGTTCCAGTGACACTCGCACCTTTGCCCTTCCTCAACCCCACTCTAAGTCTGATCAGGCAACTTTCTCATACCACCTCTCTCACATCTGGAACTCCTTTTCTTCATCACTCTGCCTGCTTCCCTCATTAAACCTCTTTAAACGTGCCCTATCACACACACAAAGCTCCCCTCCTCTTCTTGCAACCAGCCAGAATAGTCCTCATCTACTCTACATGCTGCTACCAACTCATAAACTCCTTTTGTCTCAGGCCTAACCAGGTGACTGTGCTGTTTTTAAATGCATTATTTTACCTCTTAGTCTTACCATGCTTAGCCTATGATTTTGGCATAACTCCTACGTCTATGTCTTTTATACATACCTATATTTAAACTGTTTTACCAAAATTGTGTATATATAATTGTACCCAGGCTATTGTAACCTTCCTGAATATCTATTACTGTTGCCTTCCTACTCCATCTGCCCCATGTCACACCTGGAAATGAGCCTGACTCAGTGTGCCTGTCCTGGTTACCAAACGTTAAATAAAAATACATAAAAAACAAAAACAAACCAAGAGACTGAAACAACTGACACTTCCAAAAGATGTGGTGCCGTGTTCCCTGTCTGCCACAACCCCTCCAGCATCTGTCTAAAGCTCCTACTGTATAATGTTTGGATATTGTCGGTATCATGAAATACCAGGCTCCCATTTTCCATTTAAATTCTCTTCAAGTGAGAGAGGCAGTAGAATTATTTATTTTATTTAGTTGTTTAACCAGGTATAGCACACTAAGCTGGAAGGTTTTTTACAGGAGTGACCTGGGAGCACAAGGAGGTTAAGTGACTTGCTCAGGGTCACACAGTATGCAAGTGGAAGCTGTGGGATTCAAACCCAGGCCTGGTCTGCTGGATGTCACCAGATTTGCAGCTCAGAGCCTTAGACCACTGTGCTATACTGCCTTAATAAATAAAGAATGGTGAACCCCTTCCTGAATTTGGCCCCAACATTCTTCTGAGAGGTGTAAGTTTGTCTCCTTAGACCATTTCCTTTGGATAATGCTTCTGGCTTCTTGTCCTGAATCCATTAAGTATGTGCAGGCCTGAGATATAGAGCCTTTCACACCCAAGAGTAGGGTTCTAGTCCATAGGAATATTATTCATGATGGATGTATCTGCTGTAGCCCCTTTACTCCTGGTACTTTCTATTGCTGATAGTTCGATTAGGTGGTCACAGCACTGCAGATACCTATGAAAATCCACTCATGTTTCATTTGTAGAAAACATTCAATGCCATCATTTTAAGATAAATTGCATTAAAGTAATTAGGCCTTTTCTCTCCCACCTTGTAAATCCATTATCCCATTGTACTGGTGAAAAATTTGACAGCCATTGGAGTGGAAGTTTTTGTCAAACATGATGTGGGGTTTTCCATCTTTTTTTAATGTAGAGCCAGGTTTTCATTATGTTTTTAGTCCATAGTAGGTAGGGTGAGTGGGATGCTGGGGCTCATAGAGAAGGGCATCACCAGCAGAAAAACAGAGGTTGTGTTGCCTCAGTATAGATCTCTGTAAAGACCCCACCAAGAGTACTGTGTCCAGTTCTGGAGACCACAGGCTTGATTCTGAAAAGGGGATTTGAATAGCACAAGCTGTGACAAACAACAGCTTGCACTGAAGCCCTGTGTGCCAGGGACCCTGCACCAGATTTTGGTAAGAGAAGGATCTCTGCACTGAAGTCCCCACACTTGCGGCAACCTCTCCCATGTGACAAACACATGACACGTAGGAGGGGTTTGCCACAGGCTCCTGGACCAAATATAAGTTGTCCCCACAACCTGATCCCTGGGTCACATAGAGAATATCCTTCCCTGGTGGTCTAGTGGGCCCCCTCCCAAATTCTTAAGTTCTGCCCTTTGTTAATAATGTATATTACTCCCTCCTTGATACTAATGTCTGCCCATTTAATTAATTAATTAATTTATTTAGTGTTTGTTGACCGGGTAAGTGCACTAGACAAATGCTGCCTATTTTCAGGTATGACCTGGGGGAGGGGGAGGAATATTAAGTAAGTATCTGTATAAAGTACAGCGCTCAGTGACAGTTCAGTTGGCACCAGCTGCGGAGGTGAGAGGAGGACTATGCTGGTGCCGGCTGTATTATGGGAAGGGATGGGGGAGCGGGGTGGTGGCACTACCTGCTGGGGTGGAGAGGTGGGAGGGCCTCTTGATCATTAGGGAAGTGAGCATTATTATTCCATAAGGTAATGGGGGACATTGGGTAGCAGGGAGGGGGAGTAATTAGGTACTTTCAAATGGGTAGAAATTGGGATCAAGGAGGGGGCAGTTTACATCATTAACAAAGGGCAGAAATCAGGATCAGGGAGGGAAAATAATTATATACAAAATGGTGGGCACTGAGGATCAGGGAGGATACTTCATTAACAACAAATGGGCAGACATCAGGGATCAGGGAAGGGGACACTAGACCACTAGGCTAGAGCGTGATTAATGTAATATTAATACTGGTGACATCAGGGGAGGGGGGCTCATGGCACATTGCTGCAAAAAGGTAAACTCACCCAGAGGAGAACTTTCTAATTACCCTTAGACCAGCTCTGGCTGGTCAAAGGGTACATAGAAAAATGTCCTCTGGGTGAGTTTCATGAATCACATTTTCAGGGATGTGACAGCTTGCATCTGCCACATGCCCCCTAGTGCCAGGTTGCAGCCTTTTTTTTGGTGCACCAGTGAAGCAAGCCCTGTTTGGGGCAGGCAGCCTGCAGTTGACACAGGCTGCCTTTGTGAATTGCTCAGGGGGCAGCTTTTGATACAAGGTGCCACTCGTGCCATTTATGTTTGGCGTAGGCACCTTGCATCTGAGAATCGAGTTACACATCTCCAGAAGGACATAGCATGGTGGAGGTGGTCCAGAGGGGGCAAATAAAATGGTGTGGGGTCTGCATCAAAAGTCCTATGAGGAGAGACTAAAGACCTCAAAATGTGCACCCTGGGACAGAGGAGGGAGAGGTGGAATATGACAGAGACCTTTAAATACCTCACAGAGGTAAATAAGGTACAGTAGGGGAGTATTTTAGGGAAGAAAAGGTGCTCAAGAATAAGGAGATATGTCATGAAGCTGGAGGGAGTAGATTCAGAAGAGATGTGAGGAAGTACTTATTTACAGAAAGAATGGCCTGTTGCTAGCCTTGCTTGTAGAGCAGAAAGCAGCTAACTAAAAGAAGCTACATTTTCTTATTAATTTAAAATTTATATCTCAGCAGGAGTCAGTGTCTGTTAAGATTAAGTAGACAGATAACTTTATTAGTAGTAAAAGGGGTCTTATTTAGGGTTAAAAAAGAAAGGAAAGAAAGAAAGTCAGTGTGTGTTCTGTGCAGGGAAGGGTACTGTATCAGCTGACTTTGCTAAACCAGTAGGAGGAAAGAGAGCTTACCTGGGGGTGTGGTTTAGACACTATAAAAGCAGGTGAGACAAATTACAACTTCCTGTTGCTAGCTAAAAAAAAAGAAAGAAAGTCAGTGTGTGTTCTGTGCAGGGAAGGGTACTGTATCAGCTGACTTTGCTAAACCAGTAGGAGGAAAGAGAGCTTACCTGGGGGTGTGGTTTAGACACTATAAAAGCAGGTGAGTCAAATTACAACTTCCTGTTGCTAGCCTTGCTTGTAGAGCAGAAAGCAGCTAACTAAAAGAAGCTACATTTTCTTATTAATTTAAAACTTATATCTCAGCAGGAGTCAGTTAAGATTAAGTAAACAGATAACTTTATTAGAAGTAGAAGGGGTCTTATTCAGGGTTAAAAAAAGAAAGGAAAAGAAAGAAAGTTAGTGTGTGTTCTGTGCAGGGATGGGTACTGTATCAGCTGACTTTGCTAAACCAGTAGGAGGAAAGACAGCTTACCTGGGGGTGTGGTTTAGACACTATAAAAGCAGGTGAGTCAAATTACAACTTCCTGTTGCTAGCTAAAAAAAAAAGAAAGAAAAGAAAGAAAGTCAGTGTGTGTTCTGTGCAGGGAAGGGTACTGTATCAGCTGACTTTGCTAAACCAGTAGGAGGAAAGAGAGCTTACCTGGGGGTGTGGTTTAGATACTATAAAAGCGAGTGAGTCAAATTACAACTTCCTGTTGCTAGCCTTGCTTGTAGAGCAGAAAGCAGCTAACTAAAAGAAGCTACATTTTCTTATTAATTTAAGACTTATATCTCAGCAGGAGTCAGAGTCTGTTAAGATTAAGTAGACAGATAACTTTATTAGAAGTAGAAGTGGTCTTATTTAGGGTTAAAAAAGAAAGGAAAGAAAGAAAGTCAGTGTGTGTTCTGTGCAGGGAAGGGTTCTGTATCAGCTGACTTTGCTAAACCAGTAGGAGGAAAGAGAGCTTACTTGGGGTGTGATTTAGACACTATAAAAGCAGGTGAGTCAAATTACAACTTCCTGTTGCTAGCCTTTTTTCTTACTATTTGCCGTCCATCCCACCCTTCCACCCACCCACCCAAAGCCAATTCTACTTTTATAACCACTGGATTTGACTGTCAACAGAAACTTAATGTTTGGCAGTAGGAAGGAAAGGATCATAGAGAAACATTGGTTTTGTCAACCCTAAAGGAAAAAAGTAGCTCACTTTCCTCCCCCAACTGCTGGTGGTCTGATACTGAGCAAGGAAGAAGGAGGCTACTGAAGAAGATAGGAAGTTGCTGTCCCAGAACAGGAAGGGTGAGAGTTGTAAGGAGAGGAGAGAATAAGCATCCAGAGAAACAGTAGAGAGGACACAAAATAAGACATGATAGGAGTGGTGCAGTGCAATGGCTGTGGGGTGGTAGTGTTCCGGGAGACATTCTGGAGGCTGCGATGCTGCCCTAATTGCAGCACCTCTCTGGTCTGAGAGAGGAGGTTGCCTGTCTCCAGGCTGACCTGGCTAGGATTCATGAAACCTCCTCCCCCACCCAGGGACCACCAGGGCCAATGCCACTACCTCAGAGGTTGCCAAGAAAGAGGAGAGGCTGGACCAGGGTGGGCTCAAGGAGGGAGAGGGTGGTGGAACAAAGTTGCATCCCTCCAGCTGTACCTCTCCACAATTCATTCGCTCTTCTGGTGGATAGTGGTTCCTCTATGGAGGCACCTGCAGTGGAGACCAAGGAGGATGCTAGGAACCTTCACAAAGGAGACCCACAGGAGGGTGGCATGGGAACTCACAGGGAAGGAAACAACTCCTGGTGGGGGACTCAATCATTAGGGGGTAGAAATTGGGGAGGAAGGGGGAGAGGGAGGTAAGGTGCCTTCCTGGCGCCACAACTTGGAGGGACAGGAAGCGAATCCTCAGGATCCTGGGAGGAGCTGCACAAGAGAGGAAGCTGGATGTCATTGTCCACCTAGGGACAAATTACCTGGCTAGGAATGGGATCAGAGCAGTGCAAGAGGAGTTTGTAGAGTTGGGAAGGGGCCTTAGACAAGTAGCGCATACGGTAACCTTCTCGGAGGTACTGCCTGTCTGTGGCAAGGGAGATGCTAGGGCTCTTCTCACCAGGGAATTCAATGAGTGGTTGAAAAACTGGTGTGGAGCTCTGGGTTTTGGCTTCATTGGGGACTGGGGAGCCACCTGGAGGGATGCAGACCTATACTGGTGTGATGGTCTGCATCTGTCCGAGGGGGATCCAGGATCCTAGGCGAGAGGTTTAAATGCTTCATTGGCAAGCATTTAAACTAGCCAAGGGGGGAGGCACTGAAAAGGAGCAGGGAAATCTGAGCTTCCCTCCACAAAACATGGTGATTAGTGAGGTAAACACCAAGGTACAGAAGTTATTAGGGAGCAAAACAGATTTAAATGTAAAAAAAGGCAAAGGCAGTAAGGACAGAAATGGGGCAAGGGGTAAGGCTATCAAAAAGTAGATAAGTACCAATGCCCATAGTCTGTGTAACAAGCTCCCTGAACTAGTGGCCTTGATAGAAGAGGGTTGCCTGGATATTGTGGCAGTCACAGAAACATGGTACACCAAGAACCATGACTGGGATGTCAACATACCAGGATATACAATCTACAGGAGGGACAGGGATGGTAAAAGAGGAGGAGGAGTAGCTCTCTAAGTAAAGGAAGGGATCAAAGCAACAGAACTAAAGAGTAAACAGGGAGCAGATAAGGCACTTTGGGTCACCCTGGAGACAGGAAATGGCACCACAATCTGCATGGGGGTTTTATACAGACCCCCCCATCTCAGGGGGAGGGAATGGACAAGTAAATGATAGAAGGCTTTCTTAGAATGGCAGAAAAAGGGGAGATATTGTTGATGGGGACCTGAATATGCCAGATGTTAACTGGAGCACCTTTGCTAATGCACATCCAAGAGCAGGGTCAGTCTGATGCCCTACAGGGGCATGCCTCAGACAGCTAGTATCGGAACCCACTCGGGAGGACAATCCCTAGACCTGGTATTCTCAAATGGGGATGGAGAAAGAATCTCAGATTTAGAAGTGGGTAGCCATCTGGGAAGAAGTGACCACCAAACAGTGTGGTTCACAATAAACACAGCCATACAATCAAGCCATACAAAAGCAAGAGTACTGGACTTTAGGAGGGCTGACTTTGGGAAAATGAGAGAGTGCCTCAGAAAAGCACTAGCAAACAGGCAAGAAGGAGGGGTGGAGGAACAATGGGGAGTGATCAAAATAGCCATCACAGAGGCAACAAGCCTTTGTGTAAAGCAAATCAATAAAACACAATGAAGGAAAAAAAACTATGGTTCTCAAAAGAGGTGGCAGGGAAGGTTAAGGAGAAAAGGACAACATTCAGGAAATATAAGGAAACACAGAAGGAGCAGGACAGAGAACTTTATCAGTTAAAGCAGAAAGAGGCTGGGAACGCAGTCACAATAGCAAATGCCAAAACCGAGGAAAGGAAAGGATAGCCAATTCTGTTAAGAAGGGGGATAAGACCTTTTATAGGTACATTAGGGAACAAAGAAAGACCAAAGGAGGGATACTGAAGCTTAATAAAGAGGAGGGAATGTGGGTAGAGGGTGACAGTGAAAAAGCAGGGATACTGAGTGAATATTTCTGCTCAGTATTCACAAAAGAAGAGGAGGGGGAGTTACCTAAACCAAACAAGAGAAACACTCTGAAGACGGGGGTCGATACCTGTCCATTTACAGAAGAAAAGATTCTGAAAGAACTAATAAAATTGAAGGTGGACAAAGCAATGAGGCCTGATGGGATTTACCTAAGAATTCTAAAAGAACTAAGGGTAGAACTAGTGACACCGCTGACTACTCTCTTTAAGAAATCATGGGAGGATGGGGTGGTACCCAAGGACTGGAGGAGGGCAGATGTGATTCCTCTTCACAAAAGTTGGAGCAGGACAGAGGCAGGAAACTACAGACCAGTTAGTTTGACTTCAGTGGTAGGGAAAATGATGGAATCACTTCTGAAGGAAAGAATTGTTGAGTACGTAGAGGCCAGTGGGGCACAGGACCCAAGGCAGCATGGATTCACAATGGGAAGGTCATGTCAGACAAATCTAATAGATTTTTTTGACTGGGTGACCAAATTAGTAGACCAGGGAGGGGCTGTGGACATGGCCTACCTAGATTTTAGCAAGGCATTTGATACAGTCCCACACAAAAGATTAATTCACAAGATAGCCAGACGTGGAGTGGGTCCCCAAGTGGTAGCCTGGATAAAAAATTGGCTAGACAACAGGACGCAAAGGGTAGCAGTAAATGGAGTACACAATGAAGAAAGGAGGGTTACTAGCGGACACTGAGGGTTCAGTACTGGACCGGTCCTTTAATGTCTTTATAAGTGACATTGCAGAGGAACTGGAAGAAAAGTATGTCTCTTTGCAGATGACACAAAGATCTGCAACAGGGTTGATACACAAGATGGAGTGGAAAGGATGAGAAGGGACTTGGCAAGGTTGGAGGAATGGTCAAATGTATGGCAGCTCAGATTCAATGCAAAGAAGTGCAAGGTAATGCACATAGGAAACAAAAACCCAGGGGAAGCGTACACAATGGGGGGTGAGATACTGACAACAGTAAAAATAGAAAGGGACCTGGGGGTAATTATATCAGATGACCTATAGGTGGACAAGCAATGTGAGAAGGCAGTAAGGAAGGCTGGGGGAATACTGGGATGCATAGGAAGAGGCAACAATAGTAGAAAACAGGAAGTTGTTATCCCTCTGTACAGACAGTTGGTGAGACCCCATCTGGAGTACTGTGTGCAGTTCTGGAGACCCCATCTCCACAAAGACATAGACAGAGTGGAGGCTGTCCAGAGGAGGGCAACCAAAATGGTGCAGGGTCTGCACCAGAAGACATAAGAAGAAAGACTAAAGGAGCTTAATATGTATACCCTTGAGGAAAGAAGGGAGAGAGGGGATATGATAGAAACTTTCAAGTACCTCAAGGGAATTAACAAAGTCCAAGAGGGTAGTATCTTCCAGAAGAAGAGATGTGCAAGAACAAGGGGGCACAATTTGAAGATAGAGGGGGGACGGCTCAGAGGTAATGTGAGGAAGTATTTTTTCACTGAGAGGGTTGTGGATGCATGGAACAGCCTCCCTGAGGAGGTTGTGGAGATAAGAATGGTGGTAGACTTCAAGAATGCGTGGGACAGGCATAAGGCAGTCCTAGTGGGGGGTAGGAGGAAGTAAGCTGTTGGTTAACTAGGATCTGCAGCTTATCTGTTAGGTAGGAAAATGGGCAGACTAGGTGGGCCAAGCAGTCCTTATCTGCTGTCAAATTCTATGTTTCTATGTTTCTATGGTAGATTTCTGGAACAGCATCCCAGTGGAGCTGGTGCGGGTGTAAACAGTGGTGGGGTTCAAGATTGCATGGGATAAGCACAATGGAATTTTAATGGAATGAAAGGGGAGAGGGAAAACAGCTGTAGATGGGGCATGGTCTGTGGTAATAGTGTAGGTAAGGGGAAATTAGCAGACTGGATGGGCCAAGCTGTCCTTATCTTCCATCAAATTGGATGTTTTTATATTTCTATGTGTCATACATTAAAGAAGTTTGCTAGCTGGCTCTGTGGCACTGAGTGATGGGGCATCGCTTTGGCATGCTGGTGACCTGGGTTCATGCCCCAAGACTGGGACACCAGGAATGGAGGCTGGCAGGGAGGGATTCAGAGTGTCTTTTGGGTGCTTTCCTTCCTGGGGGGTGGGAGACTGCATGTCGCTTCCATAGGGGCTCCTGGTGGTGGCTCTGTAGAGGCATTCTTGGTGGTGCAGGTGATCACATGCTGCTGAGTGTCTCCACCCCCAGGATGTCACAGCAGATGCACATTTGCAGGTGATGGGTGGAACCCCATAAATGGAAAATACCAGAATGAGGCAGGATGCTGCCTCCTTGCACTACAGGTCCTCCGCCATCAACCATGACACCCCCCAGAAACCAAGTACAGAGTCTGCTGGGGTTGTGTCCCCCAAGTTCTCACTCTGGGGGAAGTCTAGTGAGGAACACCAAGAAGGAGTAAATCCCAGGAAGACAGATAATAGGTCTAGCTGGTCTGGGCTTGGCACATTAAGAGAAAAAAAGGAGAGATGCTTGCTAAATCCTGAGGACTAATAGTCCAAGGCGATAGCCTTAGAGGTTTAGTATTAAGAGCCTTTTGTTCTAGGTTGGGCCAGCCTCTATCCTCTGAGCCACTAATGATTTTGCCAATATGATCTAGTTGTAAAGCCTTATAGAAATAAAGGTAACTAGGTAGTCCCATTCCCCCCTTTAGATTTCTCTCTGTGATGGCTCTCCCCACCATTGCCGAGGTCTCCTTCCATCCCAAAGCACTGAAAGCTGGTTTTCTAAGCTCCTTCTAGTCTTTCTGAGGTACTGGGAGGGGAAAAGTAGAATAGAGAAAAGGAACGAGGGAAAAATATTCATTTTGCCAGTTTTCAGTCGTCAGAGAATGTTATTTGGAGAGCACTTCATCAGATCTGCATACACTTTTTGCATACATGTGGTGTAATTTACATGGTACAACTGGTTTAGCCATGTGTGGATTTTGATGTAAGGTACTGTATTGCACTTTGTTCTTAACCCATTTAAAGGGGAGGATATCCTTTAATTGTTGTGGGAATCATTAGAGCCTCTGTCTTATAGGAATTTACTTTAAATCCAGAAGCCCTGCCAAATTTGTTAAGTAAGTCTAATAGAATGGATAGATTCCTAGAGATTGCTTATATAAATGAAGGTGTCATCCACATATAAAGATATCTGGTTGTCATTACCCTGTACTCTTACACCTGTAAAAGTTTCAGAATGCAGCAGCTAGCGGTTCCATGCTGAGTGCAAACAGGATACACAATAAGGAGCACCTCTACCATGTTCCTGTCTTGTTGCTAAAGCCTGCTGAAATGGTCTCATTCACTTTAACTTTTCCTGTATAGTTTGCATATAACATTGTAATCCTGGACATGAACAGGACACAGAGGGTGGTGGTAAATGGCATTTAATCTGAGGAGAAAGGGGTGACCAGTGGGGTGCCACAGGGATCCATGCTTGGACAGTCTTCTTTAATGTCTTCATAAGTAACATTGCAGAGGGGCTATGAGGAAGATATTTCTCTTTGCAGATGACACTAAGAACTGCAACAGGGTGGACACTTCGGTGGGGGGAGGGGGAAAAGAGAAAGGACCTAAATATGCTTGAGGGAGAGGTCAAGATTGTGGCAGCTAAGATTCAATGCAAAGAACTGCAAAATCATTCATTTGGGGCACAGAAATCCAAGAGCAGAGTAGAATATGGGGGAGAGGTACCGACAGCCACCAATAAAGAAAGGGACCTGGGGTAATCATATCTGATGACCTAAAGGTAACCAAACAATGTGAGAAGGCTGTGGTGAGACCCAATGAGATGCTAGGGTGCATAGGGAGAAGAATTATCAGCAGAAAAAAGGAAGTGGTTATGTCACTGTACAGATCACTGTGTCCAGTTCTGGAGGCCACATCTCTGGAAGAACTTAGACAAAATAGAGGCAGTCCAGAGAAGGGCAACAAAAATGGTGCAAGCACTGCAACAAAAGTCATATGACAAAAGGCTAGAGGACCTCAATATGTATTCCGGGGAGGGGGAGGGGGAAGGGGTATGATAGAGACATTCAAGTACCTCAAGGTATAAACAATATACAGGAGGGTAGCATCTTTTAGAAAAGAAGATGTATAAGAACAAGGGGGCATGATATGAGGTTAGAGGGGGGTAGGCTCTTCAGGAGCAATGTGAGGAAGACCTTTTTCACAGAAAGAATACTGGATGCTTGGAACAGCCTCCCTGAAGAGAGGGTTGGACAAAAGCAGTAGGGAAATTCAAGAATACATGGGATTATCACAAGAGTACTCAAACAGTAGGGAAGAGAGGGTAAGCCACAGGTCAACTAGGGTCTGAGGTATTGCATTAGGTAGGGAAAATGGGCAGACTAGGTGGGCAACACTGTCCTTATCTGCTATCACCTTCTATGTTTCTAGACTTCTGTTTCTATGAAGCCCTGTCCAAAGCCCATTGTTTGCATGACCATGCAAGTAAGTCCAGTGTATGGGATCAGATGCTGTTCTGAGTCCAAAAAGGATACTAGTTGTGAGGTTTTACTGTACCTATGGCAAGAGAAGATGCCTGATGTTATTATACAAATGTCTTTGGGGTATAAATCCTTTATAGTGAGGATGAATGAGAGTGCCCATACATGTTTTAAGTCTATTGGCAAGGATTCTGGTGAAAAGCAACACGTCCTGGTTCAGTAAAGATATGGGCCTGTGTGCTGTGCAAGTAGCTCAGCCCTTCCCAAGCTTAGGAAGAACCGTGACAAGGGTGTGTTACAATGACTGTGGAGTTTTGGCCTCCTCCAGACATGCATTTAAAACAGTTTTTAAAATATGTGTCAGCATCTCCTGAAAGGTTTTGTAAAACTCTACATTAAAGTTGTCTGGGTCAAGGGCTGCACCACTTTTGCAATCCAGGATTACCTTGCCTATTTCTTCTTCTGAAATTGTTATTTCTAAGTTCTCACTAACTTCAGCCAAGAGAGAGGATAAGTGCAGGCCCCTCAGAAACTGTTCTGTATGATTTTGTGTGTCCTCTGCCTTCTGTGGTTCTGAGTAAAGGTCTGTAAAAATTCCCTAAAGCACTGAGATATATTAGCGGTGACCACACCTTTGTGGTGTCATGTTTGTCCCTAATGGCAAGAACTGTTTTATTGGCTGCCATTTTTTTAGCCCTGAAGAGCAAAAATGTAGTGGCTTTTCACTCCCCTTCATAGTACAGTATTTGTGATCCACATAGTGTAAAAACCTTCAGTCCGGTTTTCCTCTGCCTCTTTAAGTTGCTGTCTTGCTTTAGTGAGATCTGCTAATAGCCCATTACTCCCTGGGGTTGCTTTGTGTTGCCTTTCCAGCTCTGCAATACAGTTCACCATTGTTTCTTGTTCTGCTTTGTTTTTTTTTTCTTTTCCTGAGGCAACAATGATTTTCTGCCCTCTGACTACAGCTTTTACCATCTCCCTAGCCATGGCTTCGGACATTTTAGGGTCTTGGTTTAGACTGAAGGTTTCGGTGAAACTTTGAGTAAGTTTGGTTTTAAAATTTGTGTTGTTTAGGGGGGATGCATTTAGTCTCCATACAGATTTTTTCACTGCGTGTCCTAATTGCAAAGTGACTGACACTGGGGCATTGTCAGTCTGGGTAATGTTATATATAGTTGACCCAGTAATACTATGTAAATGGGCTTTTTTTCTATCCTCAAAGAGGCCACTTGAAGGTGAGAGAAAAGGTGAAATTCTTATCTGCCTTGTGCATCTGGCTTCATATATCCACTAACCCCTATTCCTTTGTCGGTGCTTTAAGAGTTTTGGCTGCTGATGTAAGTGCTCACAGGTGGCTTGATGAGTGATCTTCCAAGGGGGATAGTGCACAGTTACGATCTCCCCTCATGATGATCTGTCCCCCCTTGCAACTTGGCTACTTTTACCAAAAACCTCTTTAAAGAAAGGCATACCCTGTCATTCGATACATAAACATTTACTAAATGCAATGTCTCCACTATACCTTGCCAATGATGATTGCAAGCTCACCTTCCAGTCTGAACTCTTGGGAGATGATTTCCATGGGGCAGCCTCTCTTTATAATAATTGTGGTCCCTGTCTCTTTTTCCCTAAGATGAGAAGCTATTACCTGCCCAACCCATCCTCTATGGAGATTAAGGTGCTCTGAGGGTGATAGGTGCATTTCTTGAATAAAGCAGTTGTCACTGTCACTGTCTAATCTCTTTAGTTCAGTGAGAATCTTAGTTCTGTATACTGATGAGTTCACTTCTTTTACATTGTATGAAATTATTTTAGTGATCCTATTTGTTGACTAAGGTGGATCCCAGAATTTCCCCCTTTTCACATCAGCTGAAGAAATGTGGTATTACATAAGCATAGTTTGGAACAAAAACAATATTCAACACAGCAAACTGATCATGCTTAAATGAATTGTAGGCACTGAAACATATTGTACAAACATTATCCACACTGAAGTAGTTGGAGATGGCTGAAAATATATATTTTTTAATTTGGTTTGCTTTCTAGGTGCAGTACCAATGAGGTACCGCTGGGCAGGCTCTGGAATTGTTATGGGTGATGTACCTCTTTTGGCTCTAGCTGGTCTTAGAGCAATATTCCCCTCCTCAGACTAGGAAAGGATAGTATAAAAAACAAAAATAAGTCACAAGTATAGAGTCTTGGAGGCTTCTGGAGGGACCAGTGGGATGAAAATAGGACCTCAACTCCCACAGCCCATCAATTACAATGCGCAGCATATGGGTGCTTTGCTCCCCCAATAGCAGCTGAAAGGAGGCCCACTAGGTGAGCATACAAGAATTGTGAAGTGTCTGTAATGCCAGAGGGGTGCTCTGCAGCACAATATTTGGAGCATAGTTTGGGTATCCTGGAATATAGTTGGGCACAATCTCAGCTCCCAATGGAAATCCCAGTCTATGATGAGATAGAGGCAAAAACTGGGGATGCCCCCTCTACTAAAAGTCAGCATTATGGAGAGTGGTGTAGGCAGTAACTGCTCTTGAGGCTCTGTGCCGGTAGCAAGAAATTCTTGTGGTTGCCACTAGAGTTGTCTGCCCCCTGGTAAAGCATCGCAAATCTCATTTGGCTGGTAGCCTAGTCCACCCCCCCGAACAACCAATCCTTCTGTTGATAACAAGCCTGCACCATGGCAAGAATGTGTGGGGATATAAGAAAAGCTCACTGCTGTATCTGTAACAATGCAGACTGCTTAGTTGAGCCAAAGTTGCTGGTAGCAAGCCTCAGCCCCACCTTTATGTTGTTCAGCCTCTCATAGAATTCTTTGTGGCTCAATCTCTCAGTTTGACCTAGTCCAGACTGCCCCTTGCTGCAACTGTAAACCTTGGGTTGGATTGCATGGCATACTCACCAGGCCTTGCATTGTTTAGTTGCCCAAGAGTTGGGGAACTGCCACACAGCCAACAGACATTATTTGACACAGCAGCACTAAGGAGCTTCCAGCATTTAAATTTTTCCCACCTTTAGCATCAGGCAATCTTGATAGGCTCCTCTACCCTGACAACTCTCTCCAGTCATGCCATGCCATTTTACTACAAATAGATGAGAGGTCCTTTCTAGTCTTCCCCCCAAAATTAGACCACCCCTAAGGTTATAACATTGCCACGTGGGATTGTGAAATGGAAGCTGACCCCCCTAATCTCCATCTACTGACCTTTTTACAGTACCCCTGTTCAGCTTACCTGAGAGAGAGAGAGAGAGGGAGAAATCACCCCCATACCTACTTGTGCATTTTTAGTGAATCTGCAACAGAATAAAGTGTCCAACATCAAATTAGATCCCTGAGGATAAAGATGAGCCTGAAGGCCTCACAGTTGCAGTTCTCACATAGGCTTATGAAAGACTTGAGTAGTTTTAGTCTTCTTTGAACATGTTCTGTAGCCTTTTGATGATTCCTGCATTTTCAGGGACCACGTGTTTTGGAACAGTGACCTCCAGCTTTGGTCTTTTTCTGTTCCTGTCCACATCTTCAAATGTAGGTCTGCTCTCAGCTCTTCCATTTGCAGTTCTTTTAGTTGAGTTGCCACATTATGCAGATTATCAGGTAATTTCACCCTGACTCAAGGTGCAGTTTTAGTTTGGCAGGGTAGTTGAGCTGTGCTTCTATCCCTGTTTTTTTCACTTTCTTGATTACTGCATTCACTTCTTGTCACTTAGTCTGCAGTTCAGAAGAAAAATCATGGTTGTAAGGAATTTTGTGGTTCGCAAATTTAACATCTTTGAGGTGCCATGCTTCAGAAAGAATTAATTCCTTGGCTTGCAATCTGAACATTTGAACAATCCATGAGCTATGTCTAGCTTCAGGCTTGGAGGGCTATGGCCCTAGGGAGTGCTGTGCCTGCTCAGTGTCCAGTGGCACATCAGGTGAGAGGGCCAGTGTGTTTTTTAGGACATGCTGAGTGAAGCCTACAGCCATTGGATAGCCTTCTTCTGCCCCCTGTTTAATGCCATGAATACGGAAGTTAGTGCAGCTAGTCTGATTTTCCACATCATCCATGAGGACATCTGGGTCTTGATCTTGCCTCAGCAAGTACAGTAAGACTTGGTCCTGGGCCTCTTGGGCTTCTGCTACTTCCCCCACTTTCTGCTCATTGTCTGAGACATTTTTATCAATGCTCATAAGTCCATCCGGAGGTCTTCTATGGACAATTCAGTCTTATTTGCAGACTTATGGATTTTTTGAACAGCTCTGTTCATTTTTGCTGGTCTTTTTTTCATCTAGGTTGAATTCAAGTAATGATATTGATGGAGATCTGCATCAGGAGGATGGCACACAGCCTGCAAAGCCATCCATTCCTGCATCCATTAGAAGTTGTTTTAGTTTCCTCAATGGCATACCCATTTTGGGTTTTGTTGCCTTCGAGGACATTTTAGCTACAAGTTCTTGTGTTCAGGGACTGACATTTATGGGTTTTAATAGTGGATTCCCATCAGTTGTAGAGCTAGACTGCAGGACAGCAAAGACTTACCCTGCTCCAGCACTCATGACGTCACTAAGGTCACAAGGAGCTGTTTGTTTAATTGTTTTAGTCTGGACATTATACCCCCAGTTTATATATTCTCTGTTGCTTAACTCTCTCAGTAGCTTCCAGGCTATGCCTGTTCCCCCATCAGCATCGAACCTCACCTGCCTGCTTCAACAGAGCTGCAGCTTGCCCCCCAGGTGGGGTCATGTTTGGTGATATACCCATGGCAATCCGCCATGAGAAGGCTAGCTATTACAGGAATGCCTTAGCCAGCACCTGGAATGACGGGAGTAAATTCTGGCATAATCTTGCTGAAGTGGCTGGAAAGGATCCCAAAACAACACCCACAATGTTGAACATAGATGGTACCATCACTCTTGACTATGTAATCATTGCCAACGCATTTAACACCACTTTTGTTGACCTTAGTCATGTGCTACCCCCAAACTTTTTTGATCCCACCACAGTCAACCCAGCTCCTGTTAGTTCAGGTTTGCCACCGGGGCACCCTTCTTTCCATTTCAAAGCAATCCCGGAAAGCCTAGCTAAAAAACACATTTTTAAAGTGCTTGGAAAGTCTAGGGTCAGTGGCGAGTCACTGGATATGAAACTTCTCACCCTCACCATTGATGAAGTCCTGCTCCCACTAACCAAAATCCTCAACCATTCCCTCATACTCTCCCAGTTCCCCCAAAAGTGGAAACTGGCAGTGGTGACTCCAGTCCATAAAAGTGGTGACAAGACTCTCACAAACAACTACAGGCCCATATCCATCCTCCCTCCTCTATCCAAAGCATTGGAACGGATAGTAGCTGATCAGCTCACAAAGTACCTTATAAAATACAGCCTGCAATGTTCCCAGCAGCATGGCTTCCACAAAGGGCACAGCACTACCATGGCACTCCTCGAATTCACCACACATATCCATCATGCACTTGATCAGGGCCAGTTGGTCGGCGCCTCTTTTATTGACCTGACTAAGGCATTTGATACTGGCAATCACTCCATTCTCCTCAAACAATTATCCCTCCTTGGTCTTTCAAGTGAAACTACCCTCTGGTTTCAAAGCTACCTCAGTAACCAGACCCAACAGGTGAGGATTGGTGAATTCCTCTCGTCATCCTTACCAATCCACTCTGGAGTACCTCAAGGTTCTATCCTGGGTCCCTTGTTATTCAGCATATTGCTGAACAATCTCCCTGCCTTCTGCCATGACAGAATGTTACTGTATGAAGATGATGCAGTAATCTTCACTTGCCACACCAACCCCACCTCCCTTCAGTCTCAACTACAGAAAAGTTTCACAGAAGTGGAAGACTGGTTTTGCTCACATAAACTCATCCTTAACCACAAAAAAACTAAAACAATGTTGTTCCATGGAACCCACAACAAGTACAAGGACCATGAGCTCATAATTAACAACCATGAAGGTGTCGCTCTTGAGCAGGTGGATATGTTTAAATATCTGGACCTGACCCTTGACTGCTCCCTCTCGTATATCAAACACATTGACAATAACACTAAAACTGTGAACTCCCGTATGGGGCTACTAAATAAGCATGAACATTGCCTAATGGCTGAAGCCTTGAACCTCGCTATCCAGAGCTCTGTTATCTCAACTATTGACTACGGGCTTGTTATCTATGGATCTGCTACTGATACTGCACTCTGGCGCATAGCTGTAGCCTTTAATAAGGCATGTAGACTCCTTATTTCAGCTGCCCGCCTTTCTCACATGTGTTACATTTATGAGCAGGCTAACGGGCTCCAGCTATCCAGTAGGCTAAAGTACCAGACCTGCATCCTAGCTAAGAAGACATCACTGGGCCTTATGCCCCCTTGAGTCCAATCAATATTGACCCCGCAGTGTGTCCGCCGCCTAACTAGAAGATTGGACAGTCTAACCTTTACAATACCTCGCTGTTGGACCTCTCAAGCTCAGCGTTCTTACCTTGTCAGAGCCTCCACCTGGTTCAACTTGCTACCTACAGAAATCTCCAACATTGCCACGATTGGTGCTTTTAAGTGTAAACTACGTCAACACCTCGTGGCTAGTGCCTTCTGTGATTGCTTCTTATAATTCCCTCCAGGCATAATACCCTCAAGCATCCCTCCTCACTGCCTCAGCTCCTCCTCTCCTACCCCCCATTACTGGGAATAGGATGAATCTGTCTCCTTTTCTTTTTCATCCCCCCTTTCCTCCTCCCTTGCTGTTTTCCATTTACCACATACCCAACATAATGCCCTCCCATTTCTCCCCTCCTCCCGCCGCTCTCTCTCTCTCTCTCCCCCATACCACCCCCTCACCACCACTCTTATTTCTCTTTTCCCACTAACCCACTCCTAACAAAGCTTCACTGAGCCGCCTATGACTTGTACTGCATAATTAACTTGCAACACAATTCCTTGACAATGCCTTTGGCTGCTATTAGTGTAACCTTACTTGTCTTTTTTTTTTGTAAGTTCTATTGTAATGATCATGTTATGTTTTGTACCTTATTGTCCTTATTGCCTTGATGTGGAACCTTTGTAAAAGAGCCCTCGGCTCAAAGGTGTCATCTGAAATATAAATAAATACAAATAAATAAAAAATATACCCCCCCAAGATTGGATGCTCATCAGGCAATGGTGTGGTATAGGTGTGGAGGCCATAAATACCAGGGTCTGCCATTCTGGGCATTAGGACTATTATTCCTCTAAATTTCCTCCCTCAGCCCCTGAGATGCTGGTGATAGTGATGTTATGCACATGCACGCATGACAGATGTGCTACTTTGTGGCATCTGCCAGTATCTATCTATCCCATGGTGCACAAACCATGCAGCTACACCTGTGGGTGTCATTCTGCCTGCCTCACCAGAGAAGAAGAGTATTCCCTGGGATACTTGATACTTCTCCACCCTCCACCAGCCTGATGACCCCGGCTTGGTCCCGAACTTTGGTCATCAGCGTTCCAAGTGGTAGCTCTACTGCTGCACCACTGGGCCAGCTTCCATTAGCCATATATAGAAAAGTGAATGGGAGACCATCCACAGCAAGGCTGTGTTTCCATCAAGGGTACTGATGACATCATAGAGACCTTGAGAGCAAAGCTCAAAAGGTCGCCATGATGTTATCAGCTCCCGAGATGGGAAACACTGCCTCAGTTGTGGATGGACACTCATCCACTATTTTATATAGTATATGGTTCTCCTAACTGTTTAAACATTCATTTCATAAGGTTTCATACCTTGTGTGTTTGCGGTCCCACTTGGTCCCAGTTCTCGCTACAGAAGCGCTCCTCTTCCGACCCCAAAGATCCCAGTCCTTGCTGCTGTTCTCTCTGTTCCCAACCATGAACATAAACAGCAGCTGTTAAAAAAACAAACTGACAAATTTAAAGTTTGAAAACATGGAGCCAACTATGGCAGTCTGTGTACAAACTTTCTTTGAGCCGCTTGCTGGACTGCTCGCTAAGCGGTACTGCCATTGTTCTTTGAAATTTTTTGTGAGGAGCACAGTTTCCACCAATCAGGTGGCAACTCAAGGAAAAAAAGTTGTTGTACTATCGATGTGATGTCAGAACGATAGTACAATAACTTTTTTGACCTTTGAACTGCCCTGCAACAAGAATTTTTCAGCCACCATTTTTCATCTATAAGCCCTAACTATATACTATATTATATTTTCTTATTTTTTTCAAAAGTTAACCTAGTGAACCCTGCTGAACTCTCCCCATCCCTCCCATTTGAAAATGGTCAGGCCTTTTCTATGTAAATACATTTTTTCTGTGTTCATTTTTCTTTTTTTTTTTTGCTGTTTTAATACTCTCAGGGTTTAAACCTATAGTACTTCACTACTTCCTGTGATGTAATGCTGAAGTATACCATGCATAAAACCTTCAAAACTGTTATTAACTTTCCTTTTTTCCTTAAAGTGACTCGATTAAAGTATACTGTAGCACCTGGAAGAAGGTTATGCTTTTGACCTTTTATCTGGTCTCACTACATTTAATTTACTCTGTGTCATGCACAGTGACAGATATAATAAAACATGTTCAGAGTAACCCCTATTGTGGATGCAATAGACAGTAGCTCTGAATTTGGATAGGATTTGAAGGCTTGGAATTTAATGGAAATATTCTCAAGGTAAATCTGTGTGTTGAGTCATGTTCAGGCTTCTCCAATGTACCAAATATAAAGTATGTTATATTTATGTGCATACTAAGTTTGGATTTAGGCCTGGATTTTAAAAGGTGTGCTGGAGGCTCATGGAACAATTTTGGTGCATCTCAGACACTTGCGACAATGTCATAGATCACCTTAATGGTGGTCTAAGTGTCATGCACATCTGCCACAAGTTGCAGCAGAACAGGAGCCTTTTAATGATGCATGCATCAATATTTGATAAAAACATCATTATTTTACTGTAAAGTGATGTCAATTGTTGTAAACATGGCTAAAAATCTGAATTAAGAGTTTGACTTTTTCCACATTTATCCTGCTACAGACTCATATCTAAATTGGGTCCTGCACTTGCAGCAAGAACTTCAAAAATCCTGGCTCTAATCTATGCTAAAAGCATAAAAAATTAACATTACTTGGCTTTCTGTAGAAACATATTAAAAATAAAGCATTGTATTACAACACCTGTATGATTTAGAGTTACAGTTTTAAACTGTACCTTAATAATTGTAAACAGTAATGGTCTTGTAGGAAGCCACAATCTGAGTAAGCTATTTGAAAGTTGTGGTGGGTGAAATTGCAAAAATCAAGTTTCCACACTTTTCAGGCAATAACCCTATTTTTCAAAGACTGTTATGCATTGTTGGGACTTGCACACAATGGGCTTGATTTTCAAAGAGCCCATAGATCTGTACAAGTTGGGCTAAACCCCCACTTGCAGCAACCACTAGTGTGCCAGGGACCCTGCATGGCATTTTTTAACAACTGAGATCCCTGCATCAAATGCACCAAAGTCACCAGATGTGTGGCAGGTGGGGTGCTGCGCCAAACAGGTGGAGTACTGGAGGTGTCTGATAGAGGGTGCCATCATGCCTCCACACCCAGCACAGATGTGGTATCAGAACAGCAGCTCAGTGGATGGGGAGGGGCACCTTACAACTAGTATGGGACACTGAACGCACACCTGTGGGTGTGCCAGGGCAAACGATGGCACCGGGCAGGTGTCCCTGCATCAGGCTCACAGACCCATGGATGGGGTACTGCATATTCAGGCATACTGTGAATGTTGTTCAGTAAGCCTGGCTAAGCAGTATCCCATCTGCAGGCCTGTGAACCTGATGTGGGAACACCTACCCGGTGCCACCATTTGCCCTGGCACTGCCATCCATGCACATGGCACCCTTTAGGGACATTCCCATGGGTTCCTGGTCATTGTCCCATGTCAGTTATAGGGTGCCCCCTCAGAGGTCTGATGTTAGCTGCAAGGGCTGTTAGATCAGCACTTGGCTGGTCTAACCACAGCCACGAGTTGTGACCATGGCAGAGCTTTCAAATTTCCAAATTAAGGCATGCTGCAGCCTCGCCGTGACACTAGCCCCCTTCTGCCATGGTGCACTGGTGCAGCCATTGCAAGGACAGTGCAAACTGATTGGCACAGGTGCCCCCCCCCCCAGTGGTGCACAGTCTCTTCCAAAACTGGAATTGGCACAGGGCATGATGCAAGGAGCTCTTTGTGCCATTTCTCATTGCTGCAAGCCCCCTTGTACCATTCCCAACTTGAGAAATTCGAGCCCAGTATCTTCAAAAGTGCGTTTCACACAGAGCATCATTGTCTGGAGGGACAGTGCAGATTCTCATTTAATTTGTGCAAGGTTAATGGTAATAAAAAAGTTACAGATATTATCTTAGGATATGGAAGGCATTTTATAAATGCCAAATAAATGAGATGGCACAAATTTAATGATTTAGCCTTTTACAAAATGCACAGCTTGACAAGTGCTCAAAATGCACAAAGAAAAACTAGCACAATGTTACCAAATAGCTGTTTTTTTCAAATGGAGGGAGGATTTCTCCCATGATTCCTAGCTGGGCATGCTTTAATGTTAGTAAGCAATATCAATGTATTTTAGAGAGAGCTGTCAGAGCAGTTAGACCTGCAGAGCTGCAACCTATATCAATCTTTCAAAAGCAAACTTGAAAACATTTTTTATTTCTTTTGCATATGCCGGCTATTTCTTGACAATCCATTTTTCAGTGTTATTTTTGTAGTGCTCTCAGTTGGTTTATTTAGGAAGTTTTCATTGTGCATAATAAAGTAGTTAAGAAAGGAACTTCTTTTTTCTGAGCTGCAAAAATTTGCATATGATCCATAAGGAAGTGTTGCATTACGTGCAGCATGCTACATGTGCAGTGTTATAATCCATGAGTCAGCACTGATATTCACTGTTTAGCAGAAGCACCAGCTTAAATTGTACAGGGGAAATTGTGTTAGCAGCTGTACATTAAAAGGAAAACAGTGCCATACAAGTTCAGCACTCAAGTGTTGGTCCTGTGTCATGGGCAACAACACCATACGTATGCTGTGATATAATTCCCAGGTAGCAGCACTGAACTTCATGATATAGCAAGATGAAACTGCCAGATGAAATTGTACCGGGGAACTGTGCTAGCAGCTGCATATTAAAAAGAAAACATTGTTTTGTTTATATTTATTAAGCAGTAGCATTACAGTACAAGTGCCCATTCATAGCGATGCCCTGCATCATGTATGGCAGTGCAGTATGTTTGCAGTGCTGTCATTCTCAAGTTTGAGCACTGAAATTCGTTATATAATAGTAGTGCTAGCATATAGTAAATTGTACAGGGAAGTTGTGCTAGTAGTTGTATATTAAAAAGAAAACAATAGTTTTTTTTCGTTTTTTTTAATTTGATGAGCCAGTGGCATTATTTTCTGAAATTGTACATTTTTACGAATTCACATCTTTAAATGTGCAATTTGTGAAAAATATTGCTATTTGCTGAAACTGTGCATTTTTAAGGATTAATAAAGTCAGTATGACCCCCATACTGCCTCCAACTGGCCTGTATTCCAGTTTATTTTTATATTAATCTAAGCTTACTACAACTTTTTCTTGTCATAATTTAAATGAAAGTTCTTAGTTAAAAAAATTCAGCTGGGATTTGTGAAAGCCTGAACACCACTATACAGTGACCCTGTTTGCTCAGGTCCTACATACTGTAGCCAGTGTTACTGTTTCACCACACAGGAGTCTATTCTGCCTAATGCACCTCTTAATAGGGCCAATGGATATAGAAGTCCCCTGTTTGAACCCACTCCCCCCTCTTTCCATGGCCCACCATATTAACTTATTGTAATTCCTTTTGTGAAAATGTGGTTCTCACCATCTTACTGTTAACATGTACCACCAGTCCTTAATGTTACCACCATCATCAACCATTGCTCCATTCCCAGAACCATTAGCCAAAATGGCCCATCCCCACATGAATACCAAGCTGGGCCATCTAGCCCATACTGTTTTCCCTCTTAGACAGTATCAGAATTAGCCCTAACAAATCTCCATGTTAGTACTGGCCCTGCCTTTCGTTACATCTGTGCCACTTCCCCTTTTTTTGCAGGCTGCCCCTGTCCACCTGTTCCCCTAAACACAACCCTTGCTATTGTGGTATTGAAATTTCACTTAATAATGCTCATAATTAAGTTACTAATAATAATGGCATTAATTAAATTCAGCATTACCAGGGTTTGAACCATGTACCTCCTGTACCCAGTGCTAGTGCTTTAGCAGCACTCATAATACTTCTTCTTCTTGACTTCACTGTTGTACTTTCCACAGCTTGGTGATATGCCCAGTCAACGCAATCTTATAGGCAAACCCCATTGTTCAATACTTACCCTTGTCTGTCTAACCAGACTACAGAAAAAACATATCATCCTCACTCCAACAGCTACTGATTGCAAGCATACTACCTTGCCTGCAGTAGTCTATTCTACCTTTGTTAAACCCTCAGTTCCCCCACCCATATAATGCTGCAGGAGTCTCCACTCCAGAATCATGCACAGATGAAAGCTTCCTCCACTTCAGAAGCTGAGGAGAATGTCACCATTCCCTTTTTTGTTGTTTTTTTTTGTTTTTAATACCTGCCTCCACCAAACTTCAAAACCTTAAAGTGGCCGTGTGTATTCCCTCTGTGCCGAATAAGATGGTGCCTGTTCTCTTCAAGATGCTGGCATGCCCTGCCCCTGGGCGATCACACAGCAGCCCTGCGGCCATAATGTTTCTGCCCTTAGATGAATCCCATGAAAAATGAAGAAGAAGACAGTGTCCTCCCCCAGTGCCATGATGGAAAACTTTAATGCCCCACACTCTCTCTCTCTCTCTCTGTCCTTCCTTGAGGCCGAGCCTGAATGTGCCCACCAACTCATTAGACCTCCTTACTCATACAATGTAACTGAGCAGTGGCATCTTGTCAAAAACTGGTTGCATACTAAAACGAAAAGCAACCTGTGGCTCTCCCACCTAGTGCTCTGATTCGGAGGTTACCAACAATGCCAATGAAAAAGAAACATGCCCACAGATTCATGACCCCACACCAACCATTAATTTCCACTTCGTGCCATAGGTTTCCTGCTTAATTTTTTTTTTTGCACCTTGAACCCTCCACCATCTACACTCTCACCCAGCCAAAAAGGAACATTGCACAATTCTTGGAGTCACCTCACTGACTCCAACTTATAATCACTTTTCCTTTCTTCTTTGTACCTAGCGCACAGGATATTACCTCACTCTAGCCATGCACTACTTCATTAAGAGTTCCAAAAATTTAAACCAATATTGAGTTAAGAAAACCACCTTAAAATGATAAACACTTCTTTGTGGCTACTAGCGGTACATAAATACCAGGAACTACATTTTTAAAAGAGAACAAGGCACACAAAAAAACTTGATTAGGCCTTCATGATTTCCCTGCAAGCAGATACTTGTTTCTAGGGAATTTAACCACATTAATGCCTTTCCCTGCCATACATACATACTGCATATAGCTTACCACCATACCTTGATCCTTTAAATGCTCAGATCACTTGATTACAGGAAAATCTTCTTGAAACCAAATATGTTGCTGTCGACCAGTATGCTAGTAGTGTATCAATTTACATGGCAAGAAAATTAAGGGAGCTCTGGCTCTCCCTTCCCCTTTCGTGCTTTCCTTCTTGTGGGCTTACCCTTCTGCCCCTTCCATCAGTCCCTCTCCTTGCTTTCTTCCCCATTCCATGCCATCCTTCCTCCCAGGGTCCTGCACTCTCAAAGCTGCCCATATTTCCAGCATCCTTCACTCTCCCTGTCCATCCCTCCTCCCCACTCCACTCCCCTTTCTGCTGTCTTAGACTGGCACCACCTCAGCCTTTTGGGAAATGGGACCCCTGACAATAGAGGCTGCCATTTATGCCAGCAACCCATTTTAGGCCAGAAGATCAGAAGGTTGTGGGTTCTAGTCTCATATCAGGAACTTGGTTCTATGCTCAATACTAACAATATAGTGCACCACTAAGGAGTGTTGCACTGTTGAGGTGTCATTCATTGGATGAGATGTTAACCTTGGGTCCCTTTTGCCCATCTCTGGAGGCTATCCAAGTAGAAGTTAAAATTCCATGGCACTTACTGTTGAGTAGGCTATTTCCTCTGGTGTCCTAGCCAGCATTCCCCCATCAATCAATCTGGTTTATGTAACCCATCCCTAGGATTCACCTGGAAATAAGTTGTTAGTTATCTATGTGCCTTTCCTGATAAGAAAAACAAAATAATAAATAAAAAAAATCACACATATTGTAAATAATAAAAACATTACTATATACAGCATACGTATGCTTTTTGTATGTATGCTTTTTAGGTCATCTGCTATGATTAGAGCCATCTTGTTCTGATGAGTGCCCACATGAAGTTGTTAATTCTTTTAAGAACATTGAGGATATTCTTGATCCAACCCTCCAATTTGCTACACACATCACTTCCATTTGTAAAACCATCAATTCTAAACTTGGTCTGCCTTATACAGCCAAATGTATACTCACATTAAAAGCTTGTCTTGGCATTGCAAAAGCTATCCTCCTCCAAAGTCTAAACTATTTAATCTTTGCATTTGTGAATTCCTTTAAATCTGTGTTGACCAGGTGGGAGGTAATCTATAACAACATTTGTCAATTTGTGCCATCAGCAAGTGGACTAACTCATCATTGCAACCTTTATGCAAACTTACTGTAAGCGAATGTCTCCATCTAATATACGTAATTTTGCTCTAGGCTGTTTTATAGACAAAACACTTAGAATGAATACTTCAGCCTTGATAGCAAGCTTTTTCAGTTCTTTCACCAAAATTACTGCTAGGATGTAGTGATAAGTAGTGCTGTGTGGAATGCAGAATTCCACCGGTGAAATTAATGAAGAATGACCATTCCACTGGTGAAATTTCTGCTGGAATTTCACTGGTTCTTCTGCAGAATTCTGCATGCTGTGATCCAAGAATAATATTCCACAGAATAGCATTGCAATTTTTCTGCAACCTTTTGCATGGAAAATAGTGAGATCTACATAATAACAATTCCGCTGAAACACTGAAGAAAAACTCATTCCACATTTTTCTTCTGTGAAATTCTGCCATTCTGTTTCTGGTAAAATTTGACAAAATGTTTGTGGAATTTTAAAAATTTTGTGAAATTTGTTCTGCCAGAATTTGAAAACTCTCCACAGCAGTAATGATAAGTATCTACTTTTAGTACCTGCATTTGCCACTAAGATGGGCAACCAGGTCTTCTCCATCTTTGCCCCTAGGACTAGAAACGTCCTACTCTTGTCCACCCATAGCTCCTCCTCCTCCTCTCAAAATCATTTTAGAAATGCACTATGGAATCACTTTCTGGCTTTCTCAGTTTGAAGTTGCACCTGATTGTATTGTTTTTGCCCTAACTACTTGTAAAAATTACCTGATATTAACTTAGCAATATTTTGTTTAGCCATATTGCCACAGTAGCTTGTTTGACTTGTAATCATATTTATGTCTCTGTCACCTGCCTTTGTAGCATTATCTCACTGTACTGTAAATTTGTTTTTTATATACTGTAAATCTGTTTTCATTTTGTTGAAATTTCCTGGGTCATTTCTGAAAGTAAGCATGTATTTGTCAAGTGTACGTATCAGGTCAACAACACTAAATTAATTAATAAATCGTCTTACCAGTTCTTTCAAATAAGCACAGGATTCAGGAAGGTTTAGTCATCTGGCTTTGAGTTACCTATGTACGGTATTCAAACAGATACACTGTTCTTGGTAGATTGCTTAAAAATTGGATCTTCTGTCTCCTTATTTAAAGCAAAGCAACCATAATAAGGAAATTAAGTCCTTTCAACATTAAAGTATCCTAAAGATTTTGTCAGCTGTCTTTATTCTAGCATTGAGATTGGACTCACATTTAATAATTTTATTGTACTCTAGGTGCCAACAAAGGTCAACAATGAAATATCCAGCTCTATTGGTGCTTTTGATCTGCTCTGTCTCCAGCACAAGTTTGAAATTGGTCTCTAAGAGAAATTCAGGTAAGTCATGTACTTATGCAAATCGTGTCAAATTTTAACAACTGAGGCATTCACTGTGAAACACAATTTAAGATTCTATTCATACTGAATTAGTTAATACATTTTTAGTAGTTACCTATCCTGAGGTTAATGATTCCTGAGATCTTGACCACAACTACCTATTCTGTTGTCTTAATATGATAAGCTGAGTTATACAGTTTAATGTGCCATATATTTAAAGGTCAAGGTTAGCACCATGCAAGTCCTTTCTGCTAGTTTTATTGTGCATGATGTATAAAATAAGGTATGTTTGTACAAGTGCAGAACACACTGTGTGTGTCAAAGTATGCATGAATATACCCACAGAGCACAATGCAATGCAAGGCACTAACAGGTCTGTGCAGTCACAATGCATAGTATTCTGCTGGGCAATGAAGGATAAGAAACTGGATAGCGAAGAGGCAACACAAACAAACTATAAGTGAATGTATCCCTAATGTGTTAGCGTGGATCCCAACATTTGTACAATATATTCAAATGTTCCCATACAAATAAGGTAATTCCACTTTCAAGGTGCTATGAGGCTTTACCAGATCATTATGCAGGCATTTCAGTCTCATTAACAGGATACTCCTGTATTGCTGGAAGGCTAGGCCAGAGCCCATTGTTAACAGCTGGCTACTGGAGCTGCAGTACAACACAATTCTAAGCAGACCTGTATCACAAGTACTTTTATGCCATGATTAGAAAGCAGTTCATGCCTATAATCATTTATGTTTGTCAGTACATGTAACATTACTGGGGTTTGTGGTATCATATCCCCAGTCGTGTGCATATCAAAACACACAAAATAATTTTTTGTCCCCTGGTCACACTAACATCCTACTTGCAGTAAAGACTATCACACATCAACTTATATCTGTGTTGTCCAAGAATTCCAAGCCTCAGAAGTCATGTATGGGCTCTTTGAACATGTCCTTCATACTGCATATTAAGTTAAAACATGCTTTTTAAACACCATCATATGTGCAGCACAAAACTACCCATAATGAATTTGCAATGCTTCTGATATAAATATGTGCACTGTATGCAGAACCTTATGCATTTGCATGTGCTCAGTTCCTTACTTTATGCCACTGCACAACTTAATTTGTCCCACACAAACTGATGCTCTGAATGTAAGAATCCCCACACAAAGCCCACACACAAGGAGCAAATCTCTGATGAACCTTTGAATAGTTGGCCGAATATCTGTTTTCTTCATCAGATCATCTTTAATTCTGATGGTAGTGGGTCATTAAAAATGACTCAAAGTGTGTAATCCGAAATGCACATCTGGTAATTAGAATGAAGTATTATCATATGCCTCCAATCACATAGCTATTTTGTAAACCAGTCAGATATTGATTTATTTGAAAAAATCCAAATTGTCAGATTGGATATTTGCATCACCCCACATATCTTATCTTATCAATATACTGTAGATTGCACCTTGTGTTTATCAAACTGAGAAGTTCAAAAATTGGTATTTGAGTTATTTTGTTGTATGTGATATATAATAAACTGCTCTGGATTCAGCAAGAATGATAGTATACATAATACAAAAATTAAAATGATTCTATCCTCCAATTTGCATACATTTCCACAACAATCAACAGAAGGCTGAACTGCATGTTTGATAATGTTATTAACTGTTAAATTGTTGTCCTTAAATGTTGTCACATTACAGTACAATGTTTCAAATGATGTCTTGGGTGATTGTCTAGAATGCCTGAAAATGTTAGTGTACTTTCTTCAGAAGTAATCCATAATATGGCATGTGAAGCCTCAGGCAATACTGAACTTAATTGTTTAAGCCACATGAAAGAATTTACTTTTATAATCCATAAAATCTTTTATAGGACCCTAAATTTCAATCTGAGTGAATTGTATGCACTGCAGATGGATTAATGAAAATACGTATAGTTAATCATATCTTTAATTAAGTAATAAGGCATGACCAAGGGTTATGTTAATGGTCTGGTAATCACCTTCTAGGGGTGTACTGTGTCATGAGGTGTAGCCGAGTGCCACATGCACCTAGAGGGTGATTAACTGACCATTAACATAATCCCTGGGCATGCCTTATTGCTATTATGACAAAAAATGTTTTAAAACAGTGTTAAATCTTGTTCACCATATGGTTACACTCTACATGTATGTTAATAAAAGATTAACATAAGGCTGTTAGAATGTTTGCAGCCAATCAGAAAGCTTCATTTCTCAAACCCTTTTTATAATATCTAATAACTTAATCTGACCAATATTTATTGTAAGTCGCTGAAGAATATATGGAATTAAAAACAGGTTCTGTGTTTTATTTTTTTCAAATGAATTCTTTTTTATTCAATATATATTTATGCTATGTCACTGTTTTAGCAAAAGTTATTTGTCATGGTGCTTATATTTAATTTAATGCCTGCAAATTGGAATACCTACTGTAAAGAAGCTTGGTTATTTGACACATTGAGAAAAAACAGTATTGTTTCTAGCTTTTGATCAGCCTGCTTAGTTGTGCCATTAATGTGACTATTTTATGAAGTAGCACCATTGTAGGTTACTGCACAGATCTCTGGTTTGTGAGAAAGTCACATCATTTTGCCTAGGTAGAGTAATTTCATGCTTGAATGAGAAGTTTAGTAGTGACATATAAGTTTATAAGTATAGTACCTGCCAGCAGGCTTATAGTATCATTTTGAGAACTCCTCATTTCATCTAGGTAGCTGGAGCTTTTGTGCACACAAGAATGATTTGACAGCAAACTAAAGAATAGATAAAGAGACTCTTAAACATTTTACAAACTAAGCACATGAGTATGGGATCTTGTGCTGTGTTTCAGTACAATAAAGATAATGTGTATGAATGTTTGCTTACATCTCTATTCCCTAGTAGTGAAAACATATTATATAATAGAATTATACAGTATATTTTTGTATTTGATCCTTCTTAGCTAAAGATTGTTGTAATTACAAGGTAAATAATGTAACTATATTCCACAATCAATAACTTTCTGTGTGCTACTTAACAATTCTGAGGTAAAATTTAAACTAGGCTTGATGTGAAACATTGTTTGTTATGAAATGTGGCTATATTTGTGGTACAAGTAAACAGAATTCTAGAAATGAGCATGCTATTATGTTTTAAGCACAAAACAAAAAAGGCAAATCACTCTGAGAACTGTACTATGATGACAGGGTAGAAATGCTGTCTCAGCAGTGCATGTCAGTGTTACTTGTGTTATAGGCAAGATAATATTACTTATTCCAAGGATGGAAGAAAGCAACATAGATTGGGTATTGATATGGAGCATGACAATTTACTGCTGCACAGCAGATATATAAATAAAAGGCACAGCTCCATTGAGTAATTGTGCTCTGTCTTCATGGCCCAAAGATCAAATCCCTTCTCTGACAATTAGACTTGTGTGGCCTGACATGATGAGTTAGTGGATCTTGATTGTGCAGACATAGGATCATTCCTCCAGATGATGGGTATGGCAGCTGCCTTGGGGGAAGGTAATATAAGTGCCACTTTCTTTCAATGTTTTTCATATGAAAAATGTTATTTCAACCAGTCTTTAATAAAATAAAGTAGGAAAAAAGTTATAGATACTATATATTTATTCAGGTAGAGAATCATTCAAATAACATTGTCTCAGTTTGTTGCTTAGGCAAAGAGGTCAATTACTTGATTTGTTAGCTAGTGTATTTTGTATCATATATACAGTACAATTTAAAATGTAACCAGAACAAGCCATGCATTGTAATAAAGGTGTATATAGTGAATTGCTTACAAGGTCACATCTGAGAATTAACCTAATACGCTCTAAGTATGACACATTCTGCATTTCTACTTATTGTATATGCTGCCAAAACAATACAGTGCTTACAAGCTAAATATTGGCATGTTATAAAATAAAAAAAGACATAGTTTCAGTAAGAAGTGGTAATTACGCCTATCAGGCCTACCTTATGCATACACTCTGCTGCTTCTCCCTTCACACTATTAAACACCCATCTGTCTTACTGTATAATATTTGTGCATGTTTTGGTCTCTGTTAGCATAACTTATTTTCTGTCCAAAGCATTAGAACTCTGCAGCAGTATTGTGTTCAGATCAGATCCACATACAATATGTATTACTTATTTTACAAATAAGCAACTTTTTTTTGGATTGACCACCAGGACACAAGTTGTCTATTCACCATGCAGCAAAAGACACATTTCTGCAACTAAAGTTGCAGATGAGGCAAACCTGTATAGAGCTGCCTCTCAGGCAGGGCTTTAACCTCTAGCGCAAAGCACTGACATTTATTGTTGTGCCAGCTTAGTGGTGTAGTGAAAAGGTTTACAGCCTGATAAACAAGAGACCATCGTTTTGAATCCAGGTAATATCCCCTCAAATTTGGAGTTGAGATCCACGGTGGTGTGGTGTGGCATGGAGTTAGAATACTAAATTTATATGAAAAGGGCATAAAAGTGAGAAAGAATACATACAACAGTAATGTGGTGCCTCAGAGGCAACTGTCTTGCAGAAATATGTCCCTTGCCATTGTATACAAAACACAAAGGAAGCATACTCCAGAGGCACAGAATCATGAATATGCTAAAATATAATAAAGGGGTTTATTTCAGCAGTCCCAGTAAGAAAAAACAGACAAGAGTCATGGAATGGGACTCTTAATATTTTGCAGGACATGTCTGCTTCATCTGGTGGTGATCACCAACCATTTGCATCAAATTTCATCTCATTCATGCCTTTTCAGTGTGTCTTCATAGTGATCTACTTTCATGCTCTGTATGCTCAATAGTTGCTTCTAACATTGCATGACTACCATTCAACAGTGCGTGGAATTATACCAATGCAATGTCAGAACCATTCCACAGTGTGTGCCTTGCTGTGGTTCTATCCATTCAATTTCTTCCTTGTTAAAACTTTTGATAATTGTGAGTAAGGAAGTACAGTAGATCACCCTTTCTTTTCCTATTGTAAGCTGAAAATCATCATTCTAATGTTTTATTTTTTATACTAGATGCAGTTCATTGTGATATTTGTATATATGTGGTGACCATAACTGCATAATGTCTACTATGTGCTGTCTCACTAGTCCTGGATTTTTCCATAATGCATCACAGTGTCCTTTTTGTCTTAATGACTGGTTCTCACAAAACCATCTTTTGGCATCAGTGATCTTAAAAAATCGTATACATTTTTAGGCAGCAAGCAATGGCTTCTGCCCTATGTCATCATCTGTACTCTTTTGTGCAGATTTTAAAAATGGCTTTTACATTTACTGTGTGTGTGTGTGTGAATTTGTATGGTGAGTAGAGAAGTTACCAAAATTAATTCCATGAAAAAATTCACAAATTTTGGCAAATTCACAAAGCTGGGGACTGTAATTTGCTTTGTTACTCACCTGGCAGATTGGCCAAAATTCACCTGGCAAATGGCCAATTCACTAGTAAAAAAACAAGGCAAATTTAGTGTTGAAAAACATTACCCCCTCAACATCCCTATCACTGGCCCACTCCTCCCTCCTCTCTCCATGCCCCAGCAAACACCACACCTGCTGCTGTGTCTGTAAAAGAATAGATGACCCCTGTGCTTCAAACACTCCCTGCACATCCCTCCACCTGAGTCCCATGGTCTATTATTCTGACTCTCAGTCCCCCCACACTCAACCCCCTCTGGTCCACACCACCCTCCTTTCCCCAGCAGCACCCACAAAATATTAACCAGAATATAAAGAAAATGGTCACCCAGTGTGAAATGTCCACTCTGTTAAGTGCCAATTCCTGACTCCCATCTCATAAGAATGGCTTAACAGTTAAGTTTACTTGGTTGGAACAAAGACCTCAGCATTCATTCATTCATTCATTCATTCATTCATTCATTCACACCATTATGTGGTGGGACTGGGAGTCTGCACTGAACAGACCAGATGCTCTGCACTGGAGGACTGTGCTCTTCATTGACAGGTTAATAATTTGTGGAGCTGGCGGAGGAAGTAGGGTGATGGGGACTAGAGGGGTGTTTGGTGTGGGATTAGGAATAAAAATTAAAGACAGTGGGATTTACTGTAAGTGGGGAGAGGCATTTAGCATGAGGGTGGGGGAGGGATTACCTTTTCTTTTACAGCCACAGAAGCATGAAGATTGCCATACTGTGAAAAAAACAACCTTTCCTGCAAATGTATTATTTTATTAAATAAATGTCCCTTACACCAGTTACCAGCTGAACACCATGAGGACAGTGGGAGGAATGTATTTTGCGTACAAGTGGGGGGAAGAGATTACCTTTTCTTTCATAGCTGCAACAGTGTAATTGATTGCTGGGGCAAGGGGGCAGGGTTATTTTGAGTGATTTTATGTTCTTGGGGGGTGAAGAGTGAAGATTCACAGCACAGTAGGTTAGGTGAGGTTTTTTTTCAAGTTTTGTGAAAAAAAAATATCAGCCATTGAAGTTGGCCAGTTCAGCAATGGAATTCATAAATTTTTCATGAATGCGAATAATGCAGGTTTGGGCCAACTTTGCTTGCAAATTAAAAAATTGCAACATATCTATTGATGAGGTCACAAGAACTAAATACATTGAAAAATATCATCCTTCAAGTATTGTTTAAGCATTCTGCAAACTGTCCTTTTTGAAAACTGCCTTTGCATCTAATACTGACTGTAGTAGGTCTGAAATAAAAAGAGTAGGGAAGGTTTACAATAAAAATGTGCATTATCAAGTACTGCCTTAGTTCTCTGTGACTGATAATTATGACATGAACTGTTTGTTCATTGGTCTCTGTTGTTGATGAAAGTGGCTTGTTTCTACAACCAAATGCATCACCACTACATCAGTCACTCTGCTGCCATGGACATTAGTAATGGCTAAAAGCAGAAAAATGACAAAACAGCACAATTGGTTATGCCAGCTTGGTGGAGCACTGCACCTGCATCCAGTCTAGTGCTCCAGGAAAAGCACCAAGCTATGGTTTGATTCCAGTTGCAACGCCCATACATTTTGCAACAATAATTCACTGGGTAACATATAACTTTTCCTACCAGGTCATAAAATCATACGCTTAATAGAATACGACAGAGCTAACCTGGAACATTTTTATTTTTAATTTATTTATTTCTATTAGGATTAATACCTTTGAGTCTAAGACTCATTTTCAAAGGTTCCAAGGCAGGAACAAACAGAGCAATACAATACAATACAATACAATTAAGATAGCAGTGAAAAAACATGGTAGGCATCATGAAATCATAAAATGTCACATGAGGGTCAAGACTTGCTAGTTACAGGTACATCTTAACAACAAAATAAATTATATTACATAACATTGTTGCAGAGAAGGGATACACAGGGAGGAGTGAAACATGCCAGTCATATGGCCATGTTAGGTTAGGGGATGATAGGGGAAGGGGTAATCAGCCAGGTTGGCATTGTCAAAGTAACTAGAGGTGGTGTGGGTTGGTAGTAAAGGGGAAAGGGGAAAGGTGGTGTCAGAGGGTGGTAAGTCAAAAAAAAAAGATTAGGGAGAAGTGGGGTGGGGAAGAGGTAAAAGGCAGGTGGAATGGCAGGAGGAAAATGTTGAATTAATTACTTGCACAGTTACAGGTGGTTACTGAACAGCACTGTAGTAGAAAGTGAATGGTGCAATACTGCTAATACTGCTGTACATGGTATTGCACCACTTGCACTATTCCAGGCAGATAAGACCTCTGCTGGGATGGAGTTCCACCAAGCAGCTGCTGTGGCTCAAGGGACTGAGCCACTGCAGCAAGGAACCCAGGTGCTGCTTCTGGGACTGGGTTTGATTCCCAGTCCCAGCAACTTTTATTTTTTCCTACTTTTGTGCAGTTTTGTATTGAACCCCACCCCCCAGAGTTGATAATCCTTATTGGGGGTTTGGGGGTGCAGCCCCCAATAACAGTGGTGGGATGGTGGAGCCCTCTGCAAAAAAGAGACTTATGCCACATGGAAGAAATCGCACTGTATTGTTAGCACGATTTTTCCATGTGGCATAATATCTTGTGACATTATGACCCCATGCCATAACTTTTTTTGTGGCAATCCAGAGTGACTTGGAGTTGTAATAGTAAATACGAGTAAGAAATGAGCCCAATGCAAAAGGTGTACTGACACAGTTGTGCCATCATTCATTTTAGGAACCTGCCTTCCACAGTGGTAATGAAGCAGAGTGTCAGAATGGGCCTACAAACCAGGAAAAAGAATGAAAAAATATATTGTAAAAAGAAAAATAGCTTCCAGTAGGCATCTATCAGTGCCTCTTGAACTCTGATGAATAATAGGGAATTATGTGATAAGGGTGAGTCCCTAGTAGCGCCGCACACAAAGAGAGAAGCAAATATCGCCCGGAGCAAAAGGGCGACTGAAACAAACAGATCGCAACATCGCAAACAAAGATGGCCCTCAGCCACAGCAAAAATATCACATTGCTTCTTTACCCCTCAAAAATTATATAATCAACTCCATGGGTGGGGTGGGGGGACTTAAAAAAACCCAGACAATTTGATTTCCTACTGTAGGACCTGAACCTGGGTCCACTGGCTCAGTAGGCTCTAGCCACTACACCAAATGGCCAGCTTGGCAGGGTTTGGCCACACTTCTGTCTATATCCTGTCATAGCTAGTGTAGTTCACTGCTTCACTCGCTATACAGGATCCTTTGTTCTGATAGAAAGGTCACCCTATGCATGAGAAGTATTACTGGGTTGCTCATATTGAGTTGCTTAATAATACTTGTACTGATAAGTGGATGTAGGTTGCCCTTTATTTGTCTAAACATGTACAACTGGACAGTCTTATACTATGGCATAGAATGACTATTAACAATGGTAAAAATTACAAGACATAAGTCCATCACATCTAATAAAAACTACAGTTTTTATTCTTCTTTTTTAACTTAGCACCAGAACTGGTTTCAACCGGCTACAGTTTCGTAGTTGTACACCAGTTCTTCAGGCCAATATTGTATATAGTGCTTTTGTTTCTAAACATAAACAAACAAACAATTAAATCTCCTTATATTTTTTTAAGTTTTTACATTTCAATTATATCCTGTTAAACAAAACAAAACAACCACCATTTCCAGAGACTAAAGTATAAAGTACAATTTCAATACAATTAAACTTTAAGTTATTTCTTGTACACTCAGGAACTTGATATCACTTCATAAATGGTTAAACTTTTCTATCTCATACCTAGTACTTTTTAGACATTCAATATTGGAATGCTCATTATTGTTTGTGACGTCTGTCCTGGAATCTGTTTCCTAATTAAAAAACAAACATTCTTTCAATTTTTGTCCTATGTATCAATTCTGTATTTATGTTAAACAAATTCTTTCAACACTTACTCCTTGAACTGAAGCATTTCATTATTAAATGCTACTTTGTTACTCAGTCTCTTATTTAGCTACTTCGGGGTTGGTTACATGGAAACTGTTTCCTTTTTCTAATGTGGATTATTTATTTGGAATTTTTCCTATGAAAGAAAGTGATTCCTTAAGAGGCAATCCTTATTATGTCTTAACGTTATACAATTTATTTCCTTAATGATTTTTATCAGAGAGATTATTATCTCATATTATTGTCAGTTTCACGTACTTGTTATAAAATGTATCGATTAACTAAAAATATAATGGATATGTAATAAGTGATGAAGCCTTTATTATTGCTAGACTTTTATAAACAATGATGTCTTTTACCTGTTGCTGTTATTTGTTTTCCTTTATTAATGATATTTTAGTCCTGTTTGTTGCCCTTTTCAATACTACAACACAAAATCATATAGTTTAAATGCACTTTATATGTAAAGCAAATTGGCTTAATCTCTCTTCGATTACACTTAATTTTTTAGGTTAGTGAAGAATACATTTCTACCTGGCTCGAAATGCCATTCCTGCCTTTCTTCTACACGAACAAAAGGGAAAGCTGAGCCTATGCTCATGCGCGGTTTAAAAAGACAGCAAAATATAGTAATCAAGATTACATCGTCTATGGCATCATCCTTTGATGTAGTAAGGAGATGTCCAATTGTTAGAAAACTGGTTAATCTGCTTGCTAACACTTGTTTCATGGCAGCTTTCCATGTTAGCACACACCCCACGTCCAAGCCATTAACAGTTCGATCCCGCTATTCATTTAAAACCCAAATTGTCATTAAACTTATTAACTTTTACTTCTACTTGTTATTCAATAGGTAATCATCCTTATTTAAGATATTGTTGAGAATGTTTACAATCATTAATTCCTGAAAAGACTACCTGATCTATTATTAGAATGCAAAACATGAGAAAAGAGCGTATTTGTTTGTAATCCATGTCTTTAATATGCATTTAGGGACATAAAGCACTAACTGGGCTGGGTGTATTCATTTTTAACTATTAGGATCTCCCCTGAAAGTAAAAGGAGATACCTTGATGGAAAATATAGTTAAAAAGGAGCCAGATACATCTATTGGTCAAGCGGTTAAAAAACCATTTGATTCAAAGGAGAATGGAATTACAACCCCTGTCCTCAGTTCGTTACCATAATCCTAATTATTGTTTAATGTCATAATTCATGTACACTAATAGTGCTGTAGTGGCAGGGGGTGCTCGTTTTTGACTATCCAGATCTCTCTTAATGGTAAGGGGAGTTCTCAAGTTGTTAAAAAATGGTCAAAAAAGCCAGAATCAACTCATAGTCAAGTGATTAAACAACCATTCGACTTGGAGGTGAATGGTGTTTTGCCCCCTGCCCTCGGTTTATTACCAAAGCTTATTACCTTAATAAAAAATCAATAATTCAAAAATTCAAAGTGTGGTAACTATAGTTACCCTTTTTCTAATATATATTTATTATTATTTAATATATAAATTACATGTTCCTCATTAGTCGGCTGTGAAGATGGCCAACTTCCTCTTTGTAAAACATCTAAGTTGATGTCAGGTGTTATAAAACAAAAATGAATAGGACAATTCCCTCACCCAGGTCTGGGTGGGGGAATCGTCCTATTCATCTTTGTTTTATGACATTAAACAATAATTAGGATTATGGTAACGAACTGAGGACAGGGGTTGTAATTCCGTTCTCCTTTGAATCAAATTTTTTTTAACCACTTGACCAATAGATGTATCTGGCTCCTTTTTAACTATATTTTCCATCAAGGTATCTCCTTTTACTTTCAGGGGAGATCCTAATAGTTAAAAATGAATACGCCCAGCCCAGTTAGTGCTTTATGTCCCTAAATGCATATTAAAGACATGGATTACAAACAAATACGCTCTTTTCTCATGTTTTGCATTCTAATAATAGATCAGGTAGTCTTTTCAGGAACTAATGATTGTAAACATTCTCAACAATATTTTAAATAAGGATGATTACCTATTGAATAACAAGTAGAAGTAAAAGTTAATAAGTTTAATGACAATTTGGGTTTTAAATGGATAGCGGGGATCGAACCGTTAACCGCTTGGACGTGGGGTGTGTGCTAACATGGAAAACTGCCATGAAACAAGTGCTAGCAAGCAGATTAACCAGTTTTCTAACAATTGGACATCTCCTTACTTCATCAAAGGATGATGTCATAGATGATGTAATCTTGATTACCATATTTCGCAGTCTTTTTAAACCGCGCATGAGCATAGGCTCAGATTTCCCATTTGTTCATGGAGAAGAAAGGCAGGAATGGCGTTTCAAGCCAGGTAGAAATGTATTCTTCACTAACCTAAAAAATTAAGTGCAATCAAAGAGAGATTAAGCCAATTTGCTTTAAATATAAAGCTCATTTAAACTATATGATTTTGTGTTGTAGTATTGAAAAGGGCAACAAACAGGACTAAAATATCATTAATAAAGGAAAACAAATAACAGCAACAGGTAAAAGACATCATTGTTTATAAAAGTCTAGCAATAATAAAGGCTTCATCACTTATTACATATCTATTATATTTTTAGTTAATCGATACATTTTATAACAAGTACGTGAACTGACAATAATATGAGATAATAATCTCTCTGATAAAAATCATTAAGGAAATAAATTGTATAACGTTAAGACATCATAAGGATTGCCTCTTAGGAATCACTTTCTTTCATAGAAAATTCCAAATAAATAATCCACATTAGAAAAAGGAAACAGTTTCCATGAAACCAACCCCAGTAGCTAAATAAGAGACTGAGTAACAAAGTAGCATTTAATAATGAAATGCTTCAGTTCATGGAGTAAGTGTTGAAAGAATGTGTTTAATATAAATACAGAATTGATACATAGGACAAAAATTGAAAGAATGTTTGTTTTTTATTTAGGAAACAGATTCCAGGACAGACGTCACAAACAATAATGAGCATTCCAATATTGAATGTCTAAAAAGTACCAGGTATGAGATAGAAAAGTTTAACCATTTATGAAGTGATATAAAGTTCCTGAGTGTACATGAAATAACTTAAAGTTTAATTGTATTGAAATTGTACTTTATACTTTAGTCTCTGGAAATGGTGGTTGTTTTGTTTTGTTTAACAGGATATAATTGAAATGTAAAAACTTAAAAAAATATAAAGATATTTATTAATTGTTTCTTTATGTTTAGAAACAAAAGCACTGTATACAATATTGGCCTGAAGAAGTGGTGTACAACTACGAAACTGTAGCCGGTTGTAACAAGTTCTGGTGCTAAGTTAAAAAAGAAGAATAAAAACTGAAGTTTCTAATAATTCTTGCCCATATAGGGGGTTACCAATAATAGTCTATAGTAATTGTCAAATGTTTACTGTTTGTGCAGATTTTAAAGATTATTGTTAGGTTTTGCATGCTTGTTAGCCATAGTGAGGTCTGAGCAAGGACCATGGCCACCAGCATGTGGTGCCTGTTGAAGTATTTCATTTTATACAGCTCCCAAAGGATTTGCATAAACACTATGCTTTGCATTGGCTTCTTCCTTTATAATACATGAATATGCAACTAAACAAACTGGAAGTTATCAGTCTTCTACTATTGCTTATGCATTCTACATACTGCCCATTTTGCAAACTACCTTTGTATCTCATGCATGTATGCTGATTGTGATAGATCTGTAATTGAAAGAGTAGGGGGATTTATTACAGAGGATTTATTTCAAATAGTGCTTTGGTTCTATGTTTCTGGCAGAGATTACATGAGCTGATTGATCATTGCTGTCCTCTGTTAGTAATCAAGACAATTGTTTTCAGTATAGGCCTACAAGACAGGAATTGGAATGAAAGAATACAATGGAAAATAGAAGAAAACTTAGTGATATCTGAGCACAGTTTGAAATCTGATTAATGGTAATTCATAATTGTTTTCATTTTGTATTTTTATGCAGATTTTAAATATTATTGTTAGTGTGAGAGATCTGTTTGTGATGAGGTCTGAGAAGACTCATGAATAGCAGAATGTTCTTCCCGTTGAAGTGATTTCTTATTTAGCTCCTACAAAAAGATTAGTATACCCACTAGTACACTGGGCACAGTTGTGACAGTTTTCTCAATTTACAGCAGCTTGTGCCAAAGATTTAGCACAACCTGCCATAAAAAGGGTCCCCCAAATGGCACAAGTTAGACCAGGGAATAGCTGGTCTAACTTACAGTATTTGGTAATTGGGACTGAAAATCCTGATTGCCAACCAGGATAATGCCACAAGCTCCATTTGCCAAACAATTGGTACACCAGGGGTCTATGGCATTCTCAGGGCTTTGAAAATCAAGCCCAATGAATCTACACAAGCTAACCTTGCTGAGATGCCACATCTTATTTTGGGTGGGGCACCGCTTCTGCTTAAAACAGATTATCACTGCTTAGTGCCATTAGTGCTTTCATCTTTGTTATTGCAAATCCAGTCCTTTCTTGACACATGTGAACTGGAGGCTTTTCATCCATTCTGTATCTCTTGCTTTGAGAACATATTTTTACAAGTTTTGTAACAAAAGTGCATTAACATTAATTTTTAGCATTCAACTTTATTTAGAATGTATCTATACAGTACAGTGCTTTGCAGTGTGCTCACACCTGTTTGGATTTTCATAGCATCTTCTGCAGTACTAGCCTTAATTCTTAGTGCAGTTCCTATCTAAAGATTGTCTATTAAAATCACTCGCAGAAGTGGTTCAACTGCTGCCATCTGTCGCACCCCACTACTGACCTACCCATACATCTAAATAAATCCCATTAATTGTCTAATTCATTTCTTATTTGAAGTCAGTTTTCCCAAGAAGGTTTCTACAGCTCCATGACACCTCATGCCTTAGCTTTTCCTGTTAGTGTTTTGTAGCATCTTATAAAATGCCTTGCTAAAGTGCAAGCAGACTATGACTGTTGTTATGAGATATGTCATCACTGATATTGCTAGAAATAATTCCAATTAATCAGTTTGTTAGGATTGTCCTTTCCAAAACAATGACTGTTTCTAATTAGTCCATTATTAGCTATAGTAAGTTTCTTAATTAATATCTCTGCTAATGGAGTTTTCCCTTTAAGGGGCAGACCAGGTTGTCCTGGTGCACCCCTTCCCTCTGTCATGGAATGGTTGTGCTCAGAAGGGGAGGGGGAGGAAGGGGAGGGGCTAAGGTCCAGAATGATGGACAGGTAACAGGAAAGGGAAGGGCAAAGGGAGGTACATAGGGGACAGCACAAGGGGGCCTCAGCCATTTTTTGCTAGAGTTTTTGATTCCTCCCACCCACCCTAGTAGACAGAGCAAGTGGGAGATAGTATAAAGGAATACATAGGTCAAATTGTATCGGCACTGGGGACAGGAGGGTTAGGACAGATGGAATCGGCTCCGGCAGAGATTAGGAGAGAAAAGAGGTGCCAAAAAGTAATGAAAGGAGGGCAGAAAAAGAAGGGAAAGGTACAAGGGAGATAGGTGCGTCTGGGATGAGGATAGTAGAGCATGTCCCACTGGCCATGAAAGAGAAAATATGGAAAGGGGAGTATGTGGATTTATTTGCTCTGGTGAGCCGGGAAGCAGCAGCAAAATATGAGGAGGCTGAGAACATAGGTAGGAGCGAAATGGCAGCGGCAATAGTGTTTTGGGGAAAAAGGGAGGAGGACAAGTTCATGAAGGGAAAGACCCGGGACAGATGGTTTGTAGGTTTTGCCACTTTCTCAGCCATTGTCTTGGAGAAAAGGCTGGAGCTGGGTATCCCGCTCATCACATATTCCTTGATAATAAGGAGGGAAAAGGCAAAAGGCGGGGTGGGGTGGCTATATTATGATGAATTTTTTGACAGAGAATGGCAACATTCGGGGATGTGAGATGGGACACGTAGCAGTTAGAGTTATGGACAGACTATGTCACTGATCAGTCCATGCCCAAAGGGGAATGGGGGAAGAAAGGGTCGACACCCCAGAGATGTTGTTGGGCCTACAACAGGGCTTTTTGCTCATGGTCTCAATGTCATTTTTCGTACGCTTGCTCAAAATGTGGTGGAGGACACCCGGCGAGCAGGTGCAGGACAGCATGGACCCAAAGGGCACAGGGACACTGGGGACAAGGGTCAGGTCAACATTTCTTTCGGGAAGGACAAGGGTTTAAAGGGCAGTCACGGAATAAGGGCAGGAGGTGTAGAGGGAACATGAGCAGGGGGGGTCAGAATCACTGATCAAAGAAACCCTGCACAAGATGGGAGGGAAGGGTTGGGGAACAGAAAAGGGGGGATAGACAAAGAGCAGTTCAGGGTAGCTAGAACCCCCATCAATTTAGAGGCATGGACAGCCTGTTTGAACAGATATCCAAACAGAACAGTGCATGAGATGATTATACAAGGTTTTAGGATGGGGTTTTTACTACAGTGTGTGGGGCCCAGGTAAGTGAGAGAGGCGGGCAACCTAGGATCGGTTAAAGGAAAGGAAGAAATGTTGAGACAGAAGATAGAGAAAGAAACAGCAGCAGGGAGGGTAGAGGGACTATTCAACAACCCCCTCTGTGAGATATGTGGATCTCATCATTGGGGCTGGTACCCAAGAAGCAAGAAGGAGAGTACAGGGTGATTCACCACCTGTCTTATCCAGAAGGGGATTCGGTGAATGACTTCATTGGGGAGGAACACAGTAGGGTGACATATGCAACACTGGAGGATGCAGTTCGGCTACTGAGGATGCATGGATGGTTGGACGGATATTGAGTCCACCTTCAGACTGCTGCTGGTTTGGAGACAAGACTGGGATCTATTGGATTTTAAAATTGGGGAGCAGTATTATTTTGACAAAGCCATGCCAATGGGATGTTTCATAGCTTGCATGACATTTGAAGCATTCAGCATGTGTTTGCAATGGATATTCCAGGAAAAGATGGGTTCTAGAATGGCCATTCATTATCTAGATGACTTCCTTTTCATTGGGAGGGGAAAAGGGAGACACAGAGGATGCTGGGCAAGTTTCAGGAATTATGCAGGGAACTAGGGGTGCCACTGACACCGGAAAAAACAGAAGGGCCCAGCAGGGTGATGGAATTTCTGGGGATTGAGATAGATGTCCCAAAAGAGATATTCAGGCTGCCAGACAATAAAGTGAGGAAACTGAAGGAATTGATTCAAGTACACACCAGCAGGAGAAGGGTACAGCTGAAACAAGATCAGTAAGTACTGGGGCACCTGAACTTCGCCTGCAGGGCCATTGGACCAGGGAGGGCATTCACACAGAGGTTAGCTAGGGCTACAGCAGGGGACACCAGACCACATTACTGGGTGGACCTGACAATTGGTGTCAGAGAAGATTTTGGGATATGGGAGGAATTCCTGAAGGAATATAACGGCTGTTCGTTCTGGCAGAAGAGTGGGTATACAACACAGACCTCGATCTCTACACAGATGCAGCCAGGGGGTTTGGCATGGAGGGTTACCTGAGGGGCAGGTGGTTTGCAGAACCATGGCCTGATAGCTGGGTAAAGGATGGGAAAAAAAGAGACATAACATTGCTGGAAATCATGCCCATATGGGCATGTTCTCTGGTCTGGGGGGAGGAACTATGGGATCAGAAAGTGACCTTCTGGTGTGATAATAAAGCAGTGGTAGAGGTCCTAAACAACAGGGGAGCCAGGTCAGAGACAGTCATGAAAGTGATACAACGTTTAGTTTTAAGGGCTTTGCAGCTGAACATGTCATTCAGAGCAAAACATATAGAAGGGGTACACAATACCCTGGCTGACAGCCTTTCCCGTCTGCAGCTGGACCATTTCCGGAGGCTGGCGCCAGCAGCAGAGGAACAAAAAACACCCATACCAATGAACATCTGGGAAATTGGCAAGAAGGAGCAGAACTGTTTCACAGCTAATGGGCACCTCAGACTCTGAGGGCTTACAATGGGGCCTGGTGGGTGTTTCAAACATTCAGGGCTGAGCACCAGATGGAGGTAAGTGGAACACTCACAGAAGAACAGTTGAGAATATTCACCGTGGAACAGTGGCAGAAAGGGATTGCCCACACCACAGTGGAGTTTTATCTGGAAGGGATTAGTGTTATCTGCAGCCTAAAGGGGTGGAAAGACCTAACAAAATCATTGTTCATCAGGAGAATGATGTAGGGAAGGGGCAGGTTGAAACATGGGCCAGGGGATAATAGGAGGCCAATAGGGGAGCAGTGGCTAATAAGGCTAAAGGAGGTGCTCCCAGTAATATGCAGATCAAAGGCTGAGGCCCAGCTATTTCACACGATTTATGTGATAATGTTTGCAGGGGTTATGACAGTGAGTGAGGTGGTAGGTCATGGGAAAGAAGACAAGGAAGGAGGCTTGGAATGGGACGATGTAAGCTGGGGGGTGAAAGAGATATGGATCAAGATCAGGAGGTCAAAAACAGACCAAAGAGGACAAGGTTGCATAGTGACACTGAAGGGGCAAGTAGAGGTTGCAATATGCCCAGTACAGGTTCTGTGGGCTTTCGCCGCAGAGCATGGGACCAGGACAGGAAAGTTATTTGTACATGGTGATGGAAAAAAGGTCACCAGCTACCAAGTCACAGCATTGCTTAAAAAGGGCATGCAATTCATGGGGGAGGACCCGGCTAATTATTCATCCCATTCCCTATGGATTGGGGCTGCCTCACAGTGGGCAGCCATGGGAGAACCTGTGAAGGACATTTTGGAAAAAGGGCGCTGGTGGTCAGCCAGTTATAAGAGATACATTAGAGCACTGAAGCAAAAAAAAAAATAAATGTTGAAGGTGGTACTCCTGGTTGGAATTGCAGGTCTGGGGGGGGCAAGAAAAGGAAAAGTAGGGGGGGATAATACAGTGATGACACTAAGAGCATGTGTAAAATAATTAATTTTCCTTGAACCCCATAGGTAGAGGGAGGAGCACGGAAGTCTGGATCTGCAGCCATTCCTATATTTATTGGGCTGGAAAAGAGAGCAGAGAAGAAGGCTGGGGGAAAGCAGCTGTACCAGGATGTGAAGCAGTGTAGGTCGGTCTGGCATGGCATATGGGGGATGAGATGGGCACAGCTGCTCTCCACCTTGAAGGAACTCAAGGGACAGCGTCCCAGTCCAGACCTAATTATTATACATCTAGGGGGCAATGACCTGGCAGGTAGGCCATGGGTAGACACATACTTACAGATAAAAAGGGATCTAGTGGCAATACAACAGTGTGTGCCTCAGGTGTGCCTCGCCTGGTAAGATATGATACAAAGAAGGGTATGGAGGCAGGAGCACAGCCACAGGGTGGTGGAGAGGGCCAGGAGAAAGATGAATAAAAGGGTGGGAACATTGGTAAGGCAGATGGGAGGACAGGTGATACTGCGGGGGGGTAGAAGAATGGGTAGAAGACTTCTACAGGTCAGACGGTATGAACCTGTCAGATCTAGCCATAGACATGTTCAATACAGAAACAATGGGCTTTATAGAAGCATGGAGGAGACATGCAATAACTGGAATATTAAAAAAAAAAAGAAAGGATCGGGGTAAGGGAGAATGATACCCTTAGTATGGGGGAAGCCAGCCATCCAACGCAAGCTGGAGACTGACTAGTGGGGAAAAAGGGGGGGGAGGAGGGGAAAGGGGGAAGAAAAAAGGAATAACACAAGAAGAGGAAGAAGAGGAAGAGAAAGAAGAAAGCAGTCTTGGTTTTCACCGTTACATTGTGGAAAAGGAGAAGAAGAAGGCACCCAGGTTTTCACCTGGGGGAGAGATAATCAGAGATTGATATATGGATGGAAATAAATGAAATTTCTGAAAATATGATAATAAGGAAATGGAAAATGGAATATGAAATTATGAATATAAATAAATTAATTGCCAATCTGAGCACAACAAACAATGGTCTCTGTCTTTTTGTGAGGGAAAAGGGGGGAATCTGGGACAATGGAGTTTGCCCTTTAAGAGGCAGACCAGGTTGTCCTGGTGCACCCCTTCCCTCTGTCATGGAATGATTGTGCTCAGAAGGGGAAGGGGAAGAAGGGGAGGGGCTAAGGGCCAGAACAATGGACAGGTAACAGGAAAGGGAGGGGCGAAGGGAGGTACATAAGGGACAGCACAAGGGGGCCTCAGCCACTTTTTGCTAAAGTTTTTGATTCCTCCCACCCACCCTACTAGACAGAGCAAGAGGGAAAAACAGTCAAGATGGGACTGTATGGTGGGTCTGTCAAGGTGGATGACAGACGAGTCTGGTTGGACAGTTTGGACTACCAAAGGTGGATGGCAGGTGATAATATGGTTCTGGACTGCCAAAGGTGGATGGCAGGGGGAAAAAGGGGGAAGGGGAAGAAAAAAGGAATAATACAAGAAGAGGAGGAAGAGGAGGAGGAGGAAGAGGAAGAAGAAGAAAGCTGTCTCAGTTTTCACCGTTACCTAGTGGAAAAGGAGAAGAGGAAGGCACCCAGATTTTCACCTGGGGGAGGGATAATCAAAGATTGATATATGGATGGAAATAAATGAAATTTCTGAAAATGTGATAATAAGGAAATGGAAAATGGAATATGGAATTATGAATATAAATAAATTAATTGCCAATCTGAACACAACAACAAACAATGGTCTCTGTCTTTTTGTGAGGGAAAAGGGGGGAATCCAGGAGAATGAGTTATGCCTAACTGATCTTTAAAAGAAAGTCTGCTTTTATTTCCCTTTTGAAACTTGAGCATTATGTATAGCTTCAAAGAGCAACTGAAGCCTCCAGGAGAATCACAGTAAGTCTATATTTCTCCTCCTTATGATTTATTAATGAGGTCAGTTGCACATAAATAGAAGCTTTGTTCCTTAACCGTTCTTCTGCTCCTTTTACCTAATCCCCAGGTAACATCATAACACTTTACTTTGACATCACCATAATTCCCATGGCAACAGAATGTGATGTCAAAACAGAAGATTAAGACTTTGGTTTGGACTAAACTGTAGGGCCAGATCAACTGCAAGGGATAAAGATCTTGATTTTTTTAAATATCCCTAAAAATAGATAAAAAGGGGGAGACACCTGTAGAAGAAATATGAAATACAAGAAGAAATGTGTTGGTATAGTCTGCTTTTTAAAGCCTCACCTGATATGCCCTTTAAAATATAGGCTTTGCTGTCAGTGAAAGTGTATTATTTTTACTGGTTCACTTGGTCTACCCATAGATTCTCATGCTTGTTTTTTTTTATTAGCATCATCTTTAACTATTTTCTGGTCATCTCTAGACTCCCACTTACCCAGTGATCTTCTTTTATCTCTTTTCATTGTGAGAACCACTTTTGCAGATGAAATTGTTAGTGCCCCCTGTGACTGCCTTGAATTGTCCTCTCTGTTTACCTTCCATGGTGGGGCCTCAGGAGCTGGCTAGTAAAATGAAATGCAGCACTGAGAAATCAAAGAGGATATTGACTAGTATGGTAAAGCTCCCCAAGTCCTGGCTTGGAGGTCAGAAGAAGGACCCACCTTTTATACAGTAAATGACAAATTGAGACCATGAGAAGGGAGATGCTATCAAATCACACCATTGGTTCCTAAAAGCATTCCAGCAGCTTGGCAATTTTTTAAACCTAGCTCTGATTCCAAAGTTGGATGTTAGTGGAGAGTGGGAGATAACTGCTTGTATGAGGTAGTAGCCATAGGACTAGTCATGGCTACCAGCAAAGGACAATTTTTAAATTGTTTTTGTTTTTCCTGAATTTGAGGGCTGAATAACAAATAATGAATTATGGGTATAATGGGGTGCTAAGTATGAATAGTCACTGAATGTTTGATAAAGATATGTTCACACCCCTACTGAGCAGCTCTCTAATGCTCATAACTGAGCAGTCGGTGTGTGAAATCAATGTTTGGGACAGAGTAAGAAAATCACAGTGAGCAGAGGTCTTAAAATGGCTATGTTGAAAATTTGGTGAAAAACTTACCAAAAATGTCTGTTTTACGAGCGTGCGTTGCACAGTTCCTACGCACGCTCGTAAGTTTGTGAATTTTTAGTATTTGCACTCCAGATTTTCAACATTGCAATTTTACCACACCTCCTTATAAGCAGTACAGCTGTCACTTTTCACATCTCCCCCAAAATGTGTTTCCGTGCATGTAGCGCACAAAGGCACAGTCAGTGTGCAAATCAATGTGTGGGACAGATTAAGAAAATCACAGTGATACTGTTCATGAGCAGAGGTCTTAAAATGGCTATGTTGAAAATTTGGTGACAAAAATCCGTAAAATGAATATGTTACAAGCAAGCATTGCGCCGTTTCCATGCACCATTGTAAGTTCATGAATTTGTATTATTTTCAGTCCAGATTTTCACCACTGCCATTTTTCCACACTTCCTTATGAACAGTACAGCTGTAATTTTTCACAACATGGCCAAAATGTGTTTTCACACTTTTGTGCACTGAAATGCATGGTCACTGTGGGAAACCACTGTTTGGGACAGATTAAGAAAATCACAGTGACATTGTTCATGAGCGGAGGTCCCAAAATGCCTGTGTTGACTATCTCCTTTAAAAAATCCCCAAACTAATTACATTAAGGGTGTGCGTTGTGCAGTTTCTATGCACGCACTTGACTTCACCAGTTTTTTACTATTTTCACTGCAGATTTTCAACATTGACATTTTTTACACCTCCCCATGAACAGTACAGCTGTCATTTTTCACATCCTGTTCGAAATGTGTTTTTGCACCTGTGGTGCCAAATGCCGTAGTCACTTTGCAAAATCAGCTTTCGGCTAACAAACTGATATTGCCACTGTTCATAAGGTGGGGGTCACAAAAAAACCATGTTGAAAATTTGGAGTGAAAATACCAATGAACGCCTGAGGCGTTAGGGTTTCCGACCATAACACCCCACCCTGTAGAGACTGACAGGCATCACGGGTGTGACTTGGAATTGTCGCCTGTAATGCTCATACCATTCCACTCCCACCCACACCCTGCAGCCAGTGAAAGGCATCAAGGTGTGCCTTGGTCTCTTAGGCCCCAAAGTTTACCCCATTCTCCTATACTGCACCCATCTCACTGTATTTCCTGATGGAATGGGGAGAGCGTAAGGGCCAAACATCCAAGGCACACTGTGACACTTGTCGGTGTCTGCAGGATAGGGTGTGGTGAAATGGCATGGCCGTTATGCCTGATGACCCAAAGACACACCCCACAAATGCCAATGCCAGTAAGCAAACATTCGGCATTGACACATGCTTGTTTTTAATTAGTTAGCAGATTCAGAATCATGTGATAGCAGTTGAACTGAAGCCCTCAGTGAATCTTTCCATACAGGATTTCCTCTCAGCTGATACTACTCAGTTCGTGAACCACCAAGTAATTAAAAAAAATGCGTACTTAGTTGGGAAAAGGCCGCATTGAAAAGGGACACTAAGTAAGTAAGACAGAACAGGGCTGTTTCAAGACATAGACACAAACCAATACACTGGGGTTACTGAAAATACTTCACCTATGCCCAAATTTACAATTGCAACAATAAATGTGAACAACAGGGTTTATATTCCTTTTACAATAGGTGAAATGCACTTTCAGTATGAACTATCAAAGTGCTTCATATATTAAACCACTCTAAAACAAAAAACATTCATGATCTTTGTTTGTACTTGTGTCAAATGTTACTTTTCTACTGTATTACCAATGCTCCCTCACAGTTCTCATGCATCCTTATTAGCTTTAATACCTGATATATTAAGGGCCATATTCTGAAAAGACTTTCCCCAATTTTTGTCTTGAGTAGAATCATTTGTTAATCATGTTTCTAGTTGATTTTGTGTCCTTAGTGATATGTAAAGTACATATGGAGCCCACTGAGAGCTCAGTACCTGAACACTATGCACCACATCTACATGGAACATAGGCTTCATCTTAATTACTCACTAACTAACTGGGGCTGAAGGAGGTCTATGTTGATTTCATCCACCAATCTTCCCCTATGGTGCTCTATATACTTTCCACCCCAGTTCAATCCCTTTTGTGGAGATATGCAGGCAACTGAGGTAAGGAAATACAAGTGCATGCCAATGCTGTCTACATAACATGGCTGTGATCCACAGAAATTGTCAAGCCACCTAGATCTGGCAGCTGCAGATGGGTGGGATTCGACCTTGTGCTAGAGGGACCCTGCCATAGGCTCCAATGCACTTGCTGACATGGCAATGTTTGTTGCTGAGGTCAGCCCAGAGGAAGAAGTCAGCCTGTGTCCTGCTTGCCTCTTTGTGGGTGGGCTGAGGGTACAGGGTCAGCAATCTTTGCATTTCTTATTTTCTAAATTGTATTCTGGGAATATGGAAGTCCTGTGCACAAACTATTGTATACCATGATCCACTTCCATGGGTCAGTGGATCCACTGTGTGGCCAGACTGGGCTTTTGATTGGAAGCCTAAGTGTGTGACACAACTGTGATAACTAGGGTCAGTGAATGCTGCTGGTGTGCAAGGCAAGCAGAGAGATTGACATTAGAGTGCAGATCTCCATTGGCTAGCAGCACAAATCCCAGATATGCTCAATCCCAAGTGCATAGGTCCAAAAGCTACTGAACAATTCTGGTTGCCTTCTCTTGTGTTCAATAAGTTGCATAGTCAAACAGTTTCACCTGCTTCATCTATTTCGCTAGCAAAATTGCATTTTTTTAAACAGCTTTCCCACACAGTCTGTCTCTTCTATCCTCAGTACTGAATATGAAATCTCTAATATTTTCCAAGTTTATTGATGTTGCTTGTGATTTAGCCATAATTTTGTCATTTGCATTTCAAGTAAAAAAACAATCTACTTGTACAAGTAAAGTTCATTTTAGCATTCTGGGAAACCAAACATACCTAAAGTCATCTTTTGAGCATATTGTAATCATGCACTTAAAGTGGAGAATGTTCACAACAACTATGATATAAAAATCCAATCAGATTTAATCATACTTTTTCACATGAAGTAAACTGCATTTTGTTTTGATGTTTATGAATAATTTGGCAGAGGAATGTTATTTACAAGAATATATGCTGATTCTTTCCAACAAAAGTGTGTTTAAAGTCTTCAAAAACATTTTATATGAAGTGCTAATCTTTGACTTCCTAAACATCTTCATGTGGTTTTGCTGAATGCAATTAACATATCTTTCAGGATTTCTGTGCATCAACAGGACTTCATTTCTGACAATTTATCTTTTTCTGACCTCATTATGTGTGTACCTGCACTGAATATAGTAGTATTCAGTCACAATGTGGATGTGAATTATTGATTAATGATTTTGAGAAACCTTGGAAACTGTTTTTAAACATCTTCAATAATCCCACAATCAGCAGTTTATGGGAAGCAATTTCTGTGACATTTATGCACATAGTATTTCCACTATTCTTAGTCAGTTTTTAAAGTCACTCACTAGACCATTTTCCCATGTGTGGTTATCTTGTGGTACAGATAGTAGGCTTTTCAAATATGTCTAACTTTAAAAAGTTGCAAACATGAGTTAATGAGGGGCTCAGTTCACTTGTGGTGAAACAACATGGTCCGGTGCCTGCAGTAACAGAGACCATAGCAAACAACCAAAGGGCCAAAGGGCCAAACAACAAATCTATAGAGCTCTGAGGAAGGTGTTGCCGAATCGTCAGCTGATTATGTATCTATCAGGACTAGAAGGCATGGGATGAAGTTGGAGGGAGGACGATTCAGAGGAAATGTGAGGAAGAATTTCTTCACAGAACGGGTGGTGGACAGGTGGAACACCCTGCCTAAGGAAGTGGTGAGGGCTGAAACAATCATGGGATTTAAGAATGCATGGAATAGACATAAAGGAATTATGGAGGTCAGGGGTAAAGGGCAACAGAGTTCTAGGAAAACATAGACTGAAGTTACAAATTCAAATGGGCAGACTAGGTGGGCCATAGTCCCTTATCTGCTGACACTGTCTATGTATCTATGTATGATTCCTGTGTGTCATCACGCAGGTGGGCTGTCTTCCTGGCCGCCGATCTAATGTGTTTCAGGTTAAGCAGCATGATGGTGCCTACAGATTTGTTGTTTTAATTTAACAGAATATTCTAATGCCTCATCACTGTACCTTGTTACAGTGCATGTATGAACTTACTTGTGAGCACTGACATAAAGTTAAGAATCGGTACGAATGTTTCGATTATTTTCGTAAACTCTAACTAATGTCTAATGGTTAAGTGCTGCAATGTCTGTTTGGGTGTTTTGGCCCTTTGGTTGTTAACTTTAAAAAGTGCCTTGGACCACCTGATAACCCAACAGTTTCATGTCACACTGCCACGTTGTCATCCTGTGTTTAGGAAAGGACTCAGGTGCTGATTGGACATACCAGAGAGATAAGGAGGTGCTGCTGCATGGTATATTCACAACCAGGAAATGATAATGTCAGATTCTGGCACCTCAGCAACACATGCCAGGGTCCAGAGAGCTTGCTCACCTACATATCATCTGTGTATGCACCAGGTGAACAGCTTGCCATTAGTAGGCATTTGGGGGAGGTGGGTGGAAATGTGGGGAAAACTGGGAAAACTACATCACTGTTGATATGATGGCCAGTGGCACTCTCGGTCTGGCACCATGGACCCCCACTAGAATGACTGTAGATTTAGCAGAGGACAGGACTTGTATGCTATCATGGAAGTTATCTCCTCAAATGTTTAAGGAGTGAGTGGATAGTGGTGGAGAAAATGATAGATGAAAAAAAAAAATTGCCAGAATGTTTTCAAAATCTCAATTATGTCTCAGGGTGAAACTGTCACAGATATTTATTGAAAATTGTTTACATACAGGAATGTAAATAACAATTAGGAAGTCACATTTTGAGTAGAGACCGAGGAGAGGGAAGACAAAATACATAACACCAGTATAAAAAACTGTATTTAAACAGATAAATATATGTTATACAGCAATGAATAAATAAAGCTAATGTACATATAGATTTACACCAAAGGGATCAGAGTAATACACATGCCCAAAGGCAGGTTAAAAAGTGATGTACTCAGCAGGCATTTGCATGAGTTAAATAAAGGTATATGAAGCTTTAGAAATTCCTGTAACTGTTCCCGAGGCCATGTTATGGCACATGATTCACCCCTGGCCTCTGTAGTCTTCTACTTTTCTGCCTGCCTTTATCCCTGACCCTTACCTTGTCAGCCTCCATCTCTTACTTTCTAGTCCTGACTTGCTCACACTCTCTTATTTCTCCTGGTTGATCAGGACTGTCAGTGAATGCACAACTGCTGTACCATTGTACACAGTTAGCACTTTCTGATGTAATCATATACAGCAATAAGTCCACAGTTTCTAATCAATAGCTTGATGTTACAACTCTGATCTTGTATATGATCCCCTATGCTGTTGTGCTTGTACATACTATTGCTCTGTATAGTACAAAATCCGTTAGCTGTGTATCTGTACATACTATTGCTCTGTATAGTTAGATCTTCATTTTTGTTACCCTGCTTCAATCTCCTGCACATGTGCTATATTACTACTTGGATATGTATTATGTATAACTACTTTTGTACACTTTGCTGCCATCTTGTTTGGCCCGGGTCATGGCTAAAATCGGTCCTTTTGGATCAGACCATTCACCTGGTTATCAAAGACATAAATAAATAAATAAATAAATTAATACAATCATTATAGGCAGTTATCAGAGTGTCATCTGGTAGGAGATTATTCCAAATGTGAGAGAGGTGACAGGAGACAGCTATTGCTCTGAAGACTCCAACACAGACTTTCCTGTCTTTCAGGCTAAACATTTATTCTGTAACACACTTAGTAAGGGGTTGTCTTGTAGAAAGATCTGCCATCTTCTGCTTATGCAGAACATTGCAGGAGAAGCTCTTAACTTCTGTTTGGAAGTCAGATCATATTACTCCCTCACTATGGGTTCTGTGATGGCTACCTGTTAGGCAGTTGATTGATCACAAGGTCCTTTTAGCTACATCCAAATCCTTAATTTGGCTGGGGTAGGGGCTTTTAAGATTTCTAAAATTAAAATCTACTGGTGACAGTGCTTTTGATGTTGTAGCCCATGTCCTGTTGAACACATAGGCAAGACGATCCATCTGGCCTCAACTCTGATGTGCTTTATGAAGCTTTTATTTGATTTTTTATTTGATCTGGCTGTCTCATCCCTGGGCAAAATGTTAGGTGACAATTGAATATTTATTTTTTGTTGATGTATTTATGTATTCTTTACTGTTAAATTAGTGTTTGATACATAAGAATAGTATTTTCTACTTATTGACCAGAGTGTTTTTCCTACAACTCTAAAACCATTTGTTGTACTGGTGCTTTGAGATATGGAAGTAGCACCACTGTACAAAAATAGCTATCCATCCACCTACTATATACTGCACATATCTACATACCTGCTTATCCATTCTTTTTGCAACAGGAAGTGAAACAACCATGATTAGTTGTGGAGACTCTGAAATTGTAGCTGCATGTAGAGATGCAGTGAAATTCTGGTGATCGCCTGCGAAATGTGGAATTTCATAGGTAAGCAGTGGAATTTCACCCGAGAGTGGCAAAATTCTGTGTGTAATTCTGCATTTTTGGGTAAAATTCACAATTTCATCAAGCGGAATTTCACATTTTGCACTCACAAAATATTTCACAAAAGGCGAAAATTTCAGAAAATATTTTGCATAAGAAATTTGCAGATTTTGTACATCTCGAACTATGTGTGATGGCAGTGTTAGAAGGGTCTGAATCTAACTGAGCATCTTTTGTCTCTAATATTTGTCTACAATGGTATAGAATAATACTCCTAAAGAGAGGACAATACCTCCATAGCTTGTAAAAAGTATAGCGGTGCATATGACTAGATCAGTTTTTGCTGAAAGAACAGGTATCCCTTCAATATATAATTTCATAATTGTACTATATTCAGTGATGAAAATGAGGGGTAACCCAGAGAAAATCAGGTCTAGGAGTTAAATTAAAATTCTGACTCAGTTCCAGGAGAAATGGGGAAGAATTAATTCTGTGTAAAGTCACCCCCTCGAAAACAAAAGCATACAATTGACTAAATAATATCTAAAAATGCAATATAAATTGAAGGCATGTGTCCCCAGACCCCTGTCAGGTATGTTTATTCTACATTAAAGGAAATGGGTTCTCCCAGTAAACATTTTCTGTTTCTAATACTGACTATGCACAACTACTGCATTTTGCAAGAGAACAACTTTTGTAAGATGTCACTTACTTTTCTTAGGGTTTCTTGTACAATTCACTTACTTTTCCTCTCAGTCTGTATAAAAGCTTGAAACATGATTCTATGACTTGACAGTGCACTTATTATGACTTCATAGTGCTTATCATTTGAACAGGCAATGATGTCGCAAACAGAACAATTTTGAGGTCAGTCAGGGATAATAAGATGTTTTAACCAAGACAATGGTATACATGCTATTTAATATGAACTGTTTAGAAGACTGCTAAAGGAAGATAGCCACAATCCCAGATAACATGTATGTTAAATAGTATTAAGAGAACCATACTAGATTTAAACATGCCATAGAGTAGATACCTATTTTTAGTGCAAATCATTGCAATTTGTATTGTGTCTGAGGTGGTGAGTTTAGTCTTTAGAGCAGCAACATATACTATGGCCCCATATTCAGGGTTGAGGAGCAACAAATGGGATGAAGATATTACCATGATTATAAGTAACATCAGTAAAAAATTAGGGGTACGTTATCATTTGAAGCAATTTATGACACTGGAGGCAAGACTGAGAATAGTTAATACAATGATTATCCCTGTCTTAGACTATGGGGAAATATTGTACTCCAGTGCCACAAAACTGTGGCTGGATAAATTGGACGTGGTGATCAACAGGTTGGCCCGCTATGTATTGGATGCCCCATTTAGAACACATCATTGTTATCTACATCGCATGCTGAATTGGTTCAGATTGCAAATAAGAAGAGATTTACATATCTCACAGTTTATGCTTAAGGTATGTAAAGGCAATGGGCCTGACTCTAGAAAAGTTACGCCTGGCTTAACAGCACTTGTGCCAAGCAGAATGGTGCATGTAGCAACTTATGCCAGCAGTTGCGACATGTGCGATTCTATAAAGTGCCACTTGTGCTGAACAGCTGTTACACCAGCAATTGTGCCATAAACCCCCTGCGACATGGCACTAGGAGGTTTACAGCAGCACTTGCACCTCATTCCAGAAGGGCAGCAACAAAGTCCCCAATGTCGGGATTCTACAAGAACCCCCGGAGAACTGGCAACTTAAGGTATACCAGCTGTTAGCTGGTGTAACTTACAGATGTCCCCTGGGGGTCCTGTAGACCCGCCTGCAGATATGCCACAGTTGTCTCCCCCCCATGCCCAGTATACCACAGTGGTTGCCCAACAGGGCTACCCACAGCAACTGCCCCAAAGTGTCCGAGTAATGCCCTGCAGGGCTACCTACAGAAACTTCCCTGAAGTATACAAATACACACCCCCAGCCCCCTGAATCCCCCATTGGAATATGCCCCACAGGGAGGTGCTGTCATCCCCCTTCCATGCCCTGACCCCAAGTAGCCAGCCACAAATGTGGCAAATACCCTGCCCTGGCAGCCTAGTGCCCCCTCCTCCTACTCAGCCATGCTAGCCTTCCAGCACCCCCCACATGCCAGCCAGCGACGAGACAGCCCACTCTCCTCATTTCCATGGCCAGCTCGATTGGAGTTCAGTATGGGCGCCAGATTGTAAAGATACAGTCAGAAATTACTATTTCTGAGCTTGTCTTTCAGTATGCACTCATACTGAACTTAGTCAGAGGCTGGGCCGTGGAGGTGTGAGGTGGGTTGTGCCAGTCGCCGGCTGGGGACGGATGGGGGGGTGCTGGGTGAGCTGCCACAGCTGGGTGGGTGGCCACTAGACTGCCAGGGCATGGTATTTGCCACATTTGCAGCTGGTGACTAGGGTCAGGGCACTGAGAGGAGGACAGCACCAGCCTGCAGGGCATATTCCAACAGGGGATCTAGGGTGCGGGTGTGTTGCAGACATCCTGTGGACCTTTTCCATGGGTTCAGGGCAAGGTGTGTTAAGAGGCCTGGCGGGCACTTCCCAACGGGTTCAGGGGCAGGGTGTGTTGGCAGCCCTGAGGGGCCCCTACTGCGACATGCTGGGCGGGGGGAGCACTTGTGACCTGCATTGTGGCATGCAGCATGCTCACCAGGTGCACCCTCTGTTTGGCATACCTGGCCACATGTCACAAATCACAGGTCTTAGCTGTGGTGACCCTGCCCCTTCCAGAATAGGGTGCAGGGTTATTGTCACAGCTGTGGGTGGCGCAAGTTGCCTTTGGTGGTGACTTGCGCCACCCTTCTAGAATCGGGCCCTGTGTCCCTAAATACATCTTAGAACTGCTCAAAATTAGACCAGTTAAACAATGTTTAAGATCTGCATGAGGAATAGAGTTCAATGTCATACATTGTAGGCTACAGATAGGGAGGTCCTCAGTTCCATACAGGGGTGCAGAAATCTGGAATTCAATCTCTATGGGGCTGTGAATAGTATGATAAAGAAATGCCACCTAAAAAAATGGTATAAAAAGCCAGACACTAGCCCCTTACCTTGTTGCCTTACAGGTGTTACCTGAGTGTGTGACTCATTCATAAGAAGTTCTGTTAACAGTGATTCATATGTGTACAGTTGCATTGTGTAAGAAGTATTGTAGCTTAATGTGTTTTTCCTATTTTTTCAATGAATATGTGTTTTAATAATGTGTGTACTGTGTAGACAGTAATTTATTAATATCCTATTAGGTATGCTGAGTTGTGTGGTAACATATATGAATGTAGTATGGGATCTCACTGAAAATGAGCTCTGCTCAATTGAGTTATCTCCCTTTCATGGTTTATGAATAAAAGTATACTACTACTACAACATTTGGATAACCTTAATGTACTTTATTTGCCTGAGTTAAAAAGCAGCTCCACTCACTGATTTAGAACCATTTTGAATGGTGTAGAGAACAAGAATATTTTACAATTATGAGTGTAAAGGGCTTGATCACAGTATAGTGATGCAAAAGTGTGACACATTTCCTGTCCAAAATGGTATACTTACGACATCCTAAATCTCACCATCCCGACATCCACTACCTCGGCCAGCATTGCCCAATAGATGTGGAATCCCATCGACAATTAACCCAATGGGGTAAGGTAGCGGACATGATGGAGTGCTATCTTAACCCTTCAGCAGTATGGGAAAGGATGGCTGGATGGAGCTGCTGGCCGAGCTGCTCCAGTGGTGTGGAGGGTAAACCACAGGTAGGTAAGGCAGTATGCTGCATGTGACCTGGGTTCTTGTCTGGGTCACGTCATTTTACACACTGCACCCCCGTAACAACTTAGTATGTTACACTGAGGTCTGCTCCCCCTTGGAGTTGGATATTTTAGTTACAGGGGGTGTAGGGGGCAGAGCCCCCCCACATGGAGGGTTGTAACTCACAGCATATGCTGCCATGTTGCCCGACATTACATTGAGCAAGTGGTGCCATCGGGTTTGTGGATTTTGGGCATCTGGACTTGGTATCCTGAGTGTCAGGATAATGACATTCCAGATAGCATAGTATATCCTCCAAAATAATGTCTGAATCATGACAAATTAATGTAATTACTCTTCAGTAATAATGGAACATTTGATTAAGTAAACTGATATGAGTTCAGAAAAAATGTAGCACATGAATGAAAAAATAATGCAGGCTTGTGAAATAAACTGACTGACTGCAATTTATCAGATGTATTTGTCCTTTTTGCTGTGTTATGTTGTGACAACAGAACTGCGCTTACAGGACACCTACAGTTTGTTAAATTACATAATGCATGGGCATTATTTGGGAATCTAGTTTTCTTTTTTCTTTTACTACAGTTTTTCTGACTATGAATCATTTTGTTTGTTACAGATTCTATTTCCTAGTGAAACGTAGGTTTAGTTAATTAGCAATGGTTTGAACATTATTCTGGACAGATCATTTTGAGGTCCTATATTGTGATCAACTCTAAATTGTTCCAGATTAAATCATTTTGGATCCTCTTCTTCTCTCCATTATCGAGGAACTAAAGGGGCTTTTGCACTACTGGATCTGCACTGGTGCCAGTAGTGTTGATCAGTTGCATCAGTGCAGATCCAGCAGTGTAACAAGATGCCAGAATGTTGCAAGTCACTCCGTTGAGGCAAAACACATTCCCTGGTCTGTTGGGAATATGGAGAGGAGGGCACTGGTGCATGCGATTTTTGCAGGCGGGTAAAAACACTGCTTTGCCTGCACTGGTGCACTCCTATTCATGAACCTCTCCACTGTAAATGCCCCTCAAACACCTGAAGGCCATCAGGGAGGCTGCACAGCTGCAGCGTGTAAAAGAAAAGGGCCGCAGTGCAAGCGGAGCCCAGTAAGTCGATTCCAGTTGACAATGCTGCAGCTCAGTGTAATGCAAACGCAGCTTAAAACGTAACATATTTTTTTTCAATGGGAGTATAAATACTGCTACTTCACACCTTGTTTCCTTTGATAGCCTGAGGTCAGTTAAGACTTACAATGAACCAGTATATTCCTTTCAGTAGAGCCCCAGAATCTACCTGGCAGGACACTGTAAAGGAAAGGTTTTCATGGTGCTTATAACAGGTTTAGAGTGGTTTGATCAGAAGATGTGTAGAACAATATGTGCAGTAAATAAGCACTAAGGGGAGAAAAGCAAAAATATTTTCAAGCTTTCTGGTGAGTGTAATTTATTTGTATTTATTTAGAAAGTTTGGCCTGAAAAGCACACTGAGCTAAAACTCATTTTGAGGTTGGACATAGGTGGTGGTGGGTCTGCTTGTGATGGGAGCAGAGATTATACAAATAGTACTTGGCACATTTTTATTAAACCTGTAAAAGTGCATTAAGTTGCCAATTTTGAATTCACACATTTCTTTCTGTGAAAGTATTATGCAAATCTGGAGTTAGGTCTAGCAAGATCTCCAAAAACAAATTTGTTGCCATTGCCAGAAACCCTTGTAAATTTTGGATGGCATAAAAAGGCTCTTGAGCACAAAAACTAATCCTCCTCTGTCTGACATACTCATCGACAGTATTAGTTGTAACAACCCAGGCAAAGCAAAAATGCCTTTAACTCCAAATTCTTTGACCTCTCAGCGTGGTACTTAAGAGTTGTAAAAAATGCACTTTTTTCATTCTCTGATGAAGCCAGGGGAGTGAAACATAAGACAGGACAGGAGTCCTGATTTCTGATTTTGCTTTGCTATATGAAGACTATGGCTACAATAAATTAGGTGATAACAAACATCTTATGTTTCTGAGTCCTGAATTGCAGGGATAAGTGTGCTTCTCCTTCTTAACTTTAACTGACATAACTGTTGGGATTCTTCAGGACTCAATCATAGGTCCACTTCTCTACTATATTTATATGAATAATCTCCCTGATGTTGCCCCCAGATGCAGTTCACTCTGATGCCTTCATACTCACTCAATCTTGGCTATCAGCAAACAAACTCATCCTAAACAGTAAAAAGACCAAATCCGTGCTGTATGGTGTCAAGCTAAAACTCCAGACTATCTTCTCAAAACTCTTCATCACTTGCAAGTGTGGAGCCCTACTTGAGGGTGTCAGCAGTTTCAAATATTTTGGAATATCATTAGACCCTTCCTTGATTTCTTCCTCCATGTCTCCTCCATCTACAAATCTGTAAATACTAAGCTGGGCCTGGCTGTTAGGTTCAACTCCTACTCATCCCTGTCTGCCAGATAGTCTATAACTCAAGGTGTTCTCCCTCTGGGTACCAATGTAGTCACACACATGAAAGTTGAATGGGTACTGTCTTCACTCCTAGTAAAATCTGATTGGCTGAAAATTGAGCCAATCAGGTTCTACTAGGAACAAAGCTGTCACCATTCATGCATGTAACCATGTCATTACTGAGAGGGACACTGAACAGGCAGACACATTAGAACAGGGGACTATTTTCTTTATAATGGCATTACATTAAAAAAGGTGACTGACAAGGTAATGGCAAAAACTGTAGCATTCAGAAGGTATAAGGAGATGCAGAGGGAGGAGGATCGGAAGGCATATCTGGGGAAACAGAGGGAAGCAGGGAAAGCAGTAAGGCATGAAAAGACACAAAATGAAGAGAGAGAATAGCCCAGGAGATAACAAAAGTGGACAAGAAACATAAATCCATAGAAGCTGTCAGCAGACGAGGACCTCTTGGCCCACCTGTCTGCCCTAAAATCTCTTCCTGCTGTGCTACCGCAGAGCCTACATGATCTCCGGCTTTACCCCCCACCCTGTTCCTAAGGTCCCACTGTGTCTATCCCATGCATGTTTGAATCCTGCTACTATTTAGCCCCCATCACCCCAGCTGGGAGGCTATTCCCGATGTTCACTACTCTTTCCAAGAAGAAGTATTTCCTCATATCCTCCCCTAGGTCTCCCTCCTTCCAGCTTCATATCATGCCCCCTTGTCCTTGAGCATCTTTTTCTATGAAGAATGTCACCCTCCGGTACCCTGTTAATATCTTTGAAGTATCTGAACATTTCAATCATGTCTTCTTATTCCCTCCTTTTCTCCAGAGAGTACAAGTTTCATTCCTTGAATCTTTCCTCATAGGGCTACTAATGCAGGCCTTGCATCATTTAGACTGCTCTTCTCTGTACCACCTCCACCTAATCTATATCTTTCCAGAGATGGGGCCTCCAGAACTGGACACAGTACTCCAGGTAAGGCCTTACTATCGATCTATACAGGGGTAGCAATACTTCTCTCTTTCTGCTAGTGATACCCTTCCCAGTGCACTCTAGCATTCTACGAGCTTTTCCCACTGCCTTATCACAGTGTTTTGCTACCTTTAGGTCATTAACTATGATGACCTCTAGGTCCCTTTCCTGTTTTGTGATTGTTAGTACCTCCACCCCCAACTGATATGTTGTCCTCAGGTTACTGTGCCCTATGTGCCTAATTTTGAATTTTTTTTTGACATTCAAGCCTAAATGTCAAACCCCTGACCAATCTTCCAGTATTTTCAGATCTTCCCTCATTTTTTCCACCCTCTCCCCCCGTGCATCCTACAGATTTTAGTGTCATCTATGAACAGGCATACTTTCCCTTCCAGCCCCTCTGCGGTGTTGTTGATAAAAACATTGAAGAGAACCTGTCCCAGTACTGACCCCTGTGGCATCCTGCTGCTCACCGTCCCTTGTTCCAAATGAATCCAATTTACCACCACTCTCTGACTCCTGTTACTTAGTCAGCTTTGTACCCATTTTGCTACCTTTGGACCCATTCCCAGGCTGCCCAGTTTGTTTTACAGTCTTCTGTGTGGAACGGTGTCAAAGGCCTTACTGAAGTCCAGGTAGGCCACATCCACCACTCCACCTGATCCACCTCCTTAGTCCCTTAGTCACCCTGTCAAAGAACTCACTCAAGTTTGTTTGGCAAGACCCCCCCCCCAGGAACCCATGTTGCTTTGGATCCTGTAAACCACTGGTCACAAGGTAATCCCCAATCCTTTCTTTTAGAAGTGTTTCCATAACTTTTTCCACCACCAAAATCAGGCTTACAGGTCTGTAGTTTTCTGCCTCATCCCTATCCCCACTTTTATGAAGTGGGATAACATCTCCCCTCCTACCATCCTCCAGAATTTCCCTGTATCTAGTGATAGATTGAACAGGGCAGTCAGAGGTGTAGCCAGCTACTCCTTTAGTTCCCTCAGTATCCTGGGGTGAACCCCATTTGGCCCCTTTGCCTTATCTACTTTTAGTTGTGCCAATGTTCTGAGGATCCTCTCCTCTGTAACAGGGTTAATGTCCACCTCCCTTCCTTTAATGCCCTTTTGCCTATCTGTAGCCCATCACCTATCTCTTCCTTCATGAATACTCAACAAAAGTACTTGTTCAATATGTCTTCTTACTTCTGGCCATCTTCTGCACTCCCTCCCCCTCCCTTTAGTCTTACTATCCCTGCCTTGTTTTTCTTCTTTTCTCTTTACTGTATTGGCAGTGGTCTCCATTTGTGCCTTTGCAATCCTAATTGCTTTTCCTTCCTCCCTTTATTTCTCCTGATGATTCTTCCTATCCTCTTCCTTCTGTGTTGTCTTTTACCTTTTGAAGGCTTGCTTCTTTGCCCTTACTTTCTCTGCTACACTTCCTTGGAGAACCATAGCAGTCTCTTTTTTCTCTTGCTCTTTTTATCTTGCCTAACACAGAGGTTTGTTAACCTCTTGAGGGCCTTCCAAAGACATGTTTTTCAGGTATATTAGTGAAAAGAGGAAGAACATGGGTGGGATTAGAAGGTTAAAAAAGGAAGGGAGAGTCTGTACAGAGGGAAATGGAAAAAAAGTAGACATCCTAAACAAATACTTTTGTTCAATGTTCACAGAGGAAGAAGGGGATGGGCCACAGAAAAGTAACAGACGCTTTGGAGGAAGTAAGGTGGACACTAGTCCTTTTCTGGAGGGAGGGAGTCCTAAAGGGACTCACTAATCTGAAGATGGACAAGGCAATGGGACCAGATGGTCTGCATCTAAGGGTATTGAGGGGGCTAAGGGAAATACTGGTTGCATGTCTGACAGTCCTATTTATTTATTTATTTATTTATTTGAGTTTCGGTGACTGGGTAAGTCCACTGAGTCAGTACAGTCCCTTTCCAGGGTTGGCCCGGGGTCTTGGTAAAAATAGCAGAGAGAAAATTGCAAGAATACATTAGTACAAAATAAAATGGCAGATTAAGGAGATAAAGCAAGTACAATGGCAGACATTGAGGTACAGCATAAACAATGGCAACAAAATATAGAGATACAGCATACAGCATACAGGTATTTACAAAAATTAGTCAAACAAGGAATAAGTACTTCAAAAACAATCAACATTTCAAAGGTATATACAATAAACTTAGAGTAGCAACTAAGAGCTAAAGGAAGAAGGGGAGGAGGGGGAAGGTGAGGAAAGGGAAGAGGAGGGGGACAGACAATGAGGAAGAAGAGGAAGCAGGGAAGAATGCATGCATGTAGCTGGTGGAGAAACACAGAGTTCAGTGAGAGGTATAGATAAAGGGGAAGGGAAGGGTGAATCATCAGCAGAAGCAGGAGCAGGTTACAGTGACTGAGAGTGAGGCATACAGATTAGATTGGACACACTCAAGCATATCACCATTTTTCATGCTAATACTAAGAAGGGGGAGAGGAGACTTGATGGAAGGTCAATGAGTAAATACCATGCTTTTAGTTTTTTTTTGTATTAAGAATGAGGTGATTGCAGCTGAACCAGACCTCAAGGGAAGCAAAGTCAGATGCAAGTTCTCTGTTAATTAGATCAATATCAGGGGAGGAGCAACTGAGGATTGTATCATCTGCATAGAGGTGCACAGAAGCCCCTCCACAAAAATTGGGCAGGTTGTTAATGAAAAGAGAGAATAATAGAAGACCCAAAATGGATCCCTGAGGGACACCATGGGTGATGGGCCTTAGGTCAGAGACTGATCCAGCCCATTTAACCCTTTGAGAATGGCAGGACAAATAGTTATTAACCCAGTTAGATCACTAGGGTTGAGGCCAAGGACATGTAGCTGTTGGAGGAGAAGACCATGATTGACCAGGTCAAATGCTTTCATAAGGTCGAAGAATATGGCACTGGTAACAAAGCCTTTATCCATTGCATGGAATATATCCGTGGTAACTTTTATCAGGGCTGTAAGAGGCTGTGATTTCTCCAGAAGCCATGTTGACATATGGAAAGTAGATAGTGATTTTCCAGATAGTCCTGAAGGTGATTTTACACTATTCTCTCTTGTATTTTGGCTAATGGGCAGAGGATGGAAATCAGTCAATAGTTTTCTACTGCATTGTTGGGCCTTTCTTTGTGCATCGGAATGACCACCACCACTTTCCACTTATCAGGAATTGTACAAGAGAGGAATGATCGATTGAACAAGTCACAGACAGGACAAGCGAGTGCAGGGGAACCTAATTTAGGAAATTTTGGCTCAAGTGTGTCATGTCCAGGGAAGTGTTCTGATTTTAAGTTGGAAAGAAGCTTCCACACCTCTTTGAGGGAGGCCAATTTCAGATGGAAAGCAGGCCAAGCACCAATGGAGCTTGGTGGCAATTGGTTAGGGGGAACAGAAGGGGAGTTATGGAAGAGCGAGGTATACTTGTGAAGATCCATAAAAAAATTGTTAAATCCGGATGCGATGGACATGGAGTCAGCAAAGGTGGCACCATTGACAACTATGGAGCAAGGGGAAATCTGGAGACTTTCCTTTTATCAGGGAGTTAACTTGCCTCCGGAATTCTTTTGGGTCACAAAGGTGCTCTCTTTGAAGGGATTGGTAATGGGAGACGTTTGGCTTTATGGAGTGAATTTTTGCACTTGTTTCTGAATTGCTTGTAGACTTCCCAATCTTGAGGAAGTCCACTCTTTTTATAGGTCTGACTGACTTTGTCATGGAGGGACATAAGCATTCTAATATCCTTAGTGAGCCAGGGAGCTTTGACTCCTTTTGATCTACATTTTTTCAGTGGGGCATGGTAATTAATAATTTGAGAGCTGGTCTAGATGAAGAAATCTAGTGCTAGATTTGCATCAGAAAGGGTATTAATGGGGCACCAGTCAGCATCATTGATGGATGTAATAAAGCTTGTTGGAAACAGGAGTGGTTTTGGAGGACTACAGGAGGGCAGATGTAGTCCCACTGCACAAATGTTGTAGCTGGAAGGAGGTTGGCAATTATAGGCCAGTCTGCCTGACACTGGTGGTGGTAAAATTAATGGAATCACTGCTGAAGGAAAGGATTGTGGAATATCTTGAATCCAGTGGGTTACAAGACCCAAGGCAGCATGGTTTCACAGTGGGGAGAGGTCATGTCAACTGAATCTGATGGATTTCTTTGGGTGATAAAGGAGTTAGATCAGAGTGGAGCAGTGGACATGTCTTGCCTAGATTTCAGTAATGCTTTCAACACCTTTACACATAGGAGACTTGTAAGTAAGTTGGGTAGCTTCGGAGTGGGTCCAAAGCTGGTAAACGGGGTAAGAAAATTGGTTATGGGATAGGTGACAAAGGGTGGTGGTAAAAGGAGTTCACTCTGAAGAAGGATGGTAGGGTGACCAGCAGGGTGGTTCAGGAATCAGTGTTAGGACTGGATCCCTTTATTGTCTTTTTACAAAAAGTGATTTTGCAGAGGAGCTGGAAGGGAGGTGTGCCTCTTTGCAGATGACACCAACATCTGCAATAGGGTGGACACTCCAGTGAGAGTAGGAAGGATAAGACCTGAGAAAACTAGAGGAGTGATTAAGGGTATTGCAGCTGGGTTTCAATGTGAAAAAATGCAACATAATGCACTTGGGGTACAGAAACCCAGAGGCAGGGTACATAATGGGTGGAGTGGTATTAACAACCACCAAGCAAGAAACAAAACTGGAGGTAATCATATCAGATGGCCTAAAGGTGGCCAGAAAGTGTGACAAGGTAGTTGGGATGGCTCGTGAGATGCTGGGGTGCATAGGAAGGGGTATCAACAAAAGAAAGAGGGAGGTGGTGTTACCTCTGTACAGGTATCTGGTAAGACCCCCACCTAGAGTACTGTGTGCAGTTCTGGAGACTATATCTCCAGAAGGACATAGGCAGAATGGAGGCTGTCCAGAGGAGGGCAATTAAAATGGTGCAGGGTCTGCATCCAATTATCTATGAGGAGAGACTAAATGACCTTAATATGTACATCCTGGAAGAGAGGAGGGAGAGGAGGGATATGACAGAGACCTTTAAATACCTCACAGGGATAAATAAGGTATAGAAGGGAAGTATTTTTTAGAAAAAAATGTGTGCAAGAAGATGGGGACATGCTATTAAGCTGGAGGGAGGTTGATTCAACAGAGATGTTAGGAAGTACTTCTTCACAGAAAGAGTGGTGAATTCCAGGAACAACCTTCCAGCAGAGGTAGTGGGGGTGAAGACAGTGGCAGTGTTCAAGAATGCATGGGACAGGTACAAAAGAATCATAGTGGAAAGGAAGGGGGGGAAGGAGAAAGAGCTGTAGATCAAGTATGGTTTGTGGTAATAATATAGATAAGGAATAAAGGGCAGACTGGGTGGGCCAAGCGGTTCTTCTTTGCCATCAAGTTCTGTGTTTCTATTTTCTTGGTACTGGTTGGAGAGGTGGGTGGCGGAGCTTTAGAGGGATTATGAGATACTTGTAAAATAGGGTCTGGTTGGGTGGGTGAGGGTGTTTGGTGTGTGGAGGGTATATTTATATTCATTAATTCATTGGGGATGGAGGAGGGAGGATTGATCTAGTTGGGGGATTGGAGGGGGTTATAAGATTTCAAAGTGTTTTAGGAGGTGAGATGGGGGAATTACACCATAGTGCATTGGGGAGGTAGTCTATGCAAATCATGTTTTTTAAAAAGAATAATACATTTAGTGGCAAAGTGGATCCACCAAATGGAAAATAGGCAAAGCACAATAAATTGTAACTTTCCAAAATTCACACCAACTTTGCTGGTCATGTGGTGCTTATACTAAAATGTCATTGATTACTGGCCCCAGCTATTATATGAGGGTGGCCTGTACTGCATTGTTTTAAAATCAAGTACAGCTATTATTTGAGGGTAGCTAGTAAACAGGGGTAGCCAGTAATTGATGAAATACTGTGTTTTACAACATGGGTTACATGAATATTAGTCTTGTACTTGTTTATATAGGTTTGCTTGCTTTAAATAATGTTATAATCAGTGACACTAAGAATTTTAATAGTTCAAGTCAGAATCATGTTAAAGTCTGGGACACATTGTCTTATTGCTGAGGCTTATATGTAACAAAAAAGTAAACTGAAGAACGTTGTATTTTCTTTCGGTTGTTTAGATGACAATGTGTTGTAAGTTTTGAAGTTTGGGACAAAAGACAAGGCAAAGGTTTAACCGTGGCTTTTTTAAGGATACTGCAAAGACTAATTATAGACACAAACCTGTTGACCTTTCTGAGTGATGTAGAACTAAACCCTGCTCCTACTTATTTTAGTAATATATAACATTATATGTATAGAGACTGATCCCATCTAGTATTTTGGAAAAGAAATCTAATAATATGTCATCATAATATAGACAGCTTGGTAGCAAAACAGGTGAACTGAAGGTTAGGCTAACTCAGTATCCACTTCACAGTGTGGCACTATTTGAATCATGGTGGAGACCAAGTGCAACAGATTCCAAGACAACCAAGAATAATAACATCATTTGTAGAGATAGAATATAAAAGAATAATGAATGTGGCAAAACGTTTCATTTGATGAATCAATTTTTATGAATTTGTAAAAATAGATGAAGTAGGATAATTGGATAATGGGTGTGAGTAATTAAAAATGCAAGTTATTTTAGGGAAAACAAAATTTTAGTGTTCTGTTATGTTTATAACTCCCCATGTAGTGTTGATAAAAGGCTGGAAGATTTACTATATTATTTAACTTATTAGACAGAATTTCTGATTTTTGGAGTATAAATCTGAACTGGATTGGGTCAGATATACATAAATGAATATATGCTGAAACATGAAATACTTACTTTAACATGACTAATAAATCTTCCCACTTGACCAAATAATTTGTCTAAGAATAATACAGTACCATATGTAATTTGACAGTGACTAACCAGGCATATAGGATACAAGATGTGGAACAATTTTCTTATGCTTTGAGTGATCACTTTTCAGGCTTTTGTGTGTGAAATTGTAATGAAGAACAACAGGTCATCCAAGGTTAAACCTATTAGAGGTGTTAAAGAAGAAATTAGGAAAGCATTTTTAAATCATTTACAAAATATTCAATTACTCAATCAAAATCTTTATTTATCCAGGCGGGCACCATTGAGCAAGGCTCATTTGCAAGGTGGACCTGGTCATGAATACATCAAAGTACAGTACAGAAGCAGGTATACAAAAAGCAATAATATACAAGGAAGAAAAAAGTATATACAGTGTATACAGTACAATACAAGGTTGAAATAAATAAATAAAAAAATAGCATTATTTTACAATTGCAGAAGTCAGCAGATGTACAATCAACCATAGGCATACAGGGGTTATACGCAGAGATCTTTTGAGTGAGGCAGCCGGCAACTACACATATAGGGGAAAGTGGCCATGTATGGGGTGGCAGGTTAGAGAGGTAAAGAAGAGGAGAGATATATTACTGATGACTGGGGGAAAAATTGAGCTAAAACCACAGAGAGTGATGATGGCTGTCATGTACTTGTTTATTATGATAATGATGGAGGAGGGGTAGATAATTGGGACACTGCTATAGATGGGGTGAGACTTTAGCCAGGCTGGAGTGGACAGGGAAGGGTGGGTGCAGCAGGAAGAGTTAATAAGGAAAGTGTGAGAGCCAGGGGTAGAAACATGGCGAGCATCAGGATGGGGAGTTGTGGAATTAGTGGGCTAGTGGTGAGGAAAACATTTGCAAGGTGCTTTCAAGTAATGATCATAGAGCACCTTGAAGATATTCAGGCTAACAGGGCAGCTCAGCTTCAAGTTCCTTTGTAAACTGTTCCACAATGTGGGTAAAGAGAAGCTTAGAGCAGCTTTGCCAAAACGAGTTTTGACCCTTGGAACTTGGAGGGCAATTACGGAATAGCTCCTTAGAGTGTAGATACCTAACACACTCCAGGGAATACAATTTGAGACATATGAGGGGAGCTTGTTGGTCATCACTCTGAAGGCCCATAGGGTGGTGTTTCTATTCCTTCTATAGTGAAGGGAAGTCCAGACTAACGAAGAGTACAGGGAGCAGTGGTGTGCGGAAAGTGGAAGGCCAGTAATGAACCTGATAGCTCTGTGGTAGAGGGTGTCCAACTTAGCCAGTGCAGTGGCTGTAGAGCAGGTCCACGTAATCTATTAAAGATAAGAAGGTAACTTGAACCAGTTGAATCTTGGCCTCCTTTGTGAGCAGGTGGTTAATTCTGTAGAATAATCCTAATCTTTGCCTTAGTTTCTTCTGTAGTTCTTCAAGATGGTCAGCGAAGGAAAGTTTATGATCGAGTCAAACTCCTAGATATTTGAATTTAGCTACATGCTCTAGTGTTTCTCGAAGAACAGTGGTAATTTGTGGGATAGCCCACCCCCAGCAGGACTTGCCACATGCAAAGAGGGGGAGAAGAGCATAGCTTTTGTCTTTTTTGCATTGAGCAAAAGCTTTTTGTTTATGAGCTGGTATTGTAGAAGGTTAAATTCAGCTTGGAGGTCTTCACAGGCTGCTTCCGGCGTGGGACGACTCAAGTACAGTACAGTGTCATCCGCGAATAAGTGGATGTTGGCTTTTTTGATGGGATCATTGATGTTGTTAATGTAGACTGCAAAGAGGAGGGGACCAAGGATAGAGCCCTGAGGCATGCCCCTCAGCATAGGTTTTAATGGAGAAAGATCACCTTCAGCTTTAACCTGCTGTTTCCATTCTCCAAGGTAGTCTGCAAACCAGCACATAGATTTATGGTCCAGGCTTAAGGTGCTTAGGGAGGAAAGAAGCAGGATGTGATTAACTCTGTCAAATGCCTTACTAAGATCCAAGAAAACAGCATAGACATGCTTCTTGTTGTCAAGGTCTAGGAGTCAATCATTGGTCACCTTAGCTAGGGCTGTTATGGTGCTGTGCTTTGCTCTGAATCCAAACTGAACCGGGTTTAATAGGCTTCTGGATTCTAAGTATACCCCTAGCTGGCCACACACTATTTTTCTAGTAATTTAGACAGGATGGGGAGGAGGGAGATCGGTCTGTAATTATTTAGATCACAGGGGTCACCTGCTTTTAATAGAGGGATGACATGGGCTATTTTCCATTGGGGGGGAGGCTACCCTGGGAGAGTGACATGTTGAATAGGTGGGTGATTGGCTCTGCAAGAACATGGTAGGCATATTTCAGATAGTATAGCTTTATGAAGTCAGAGCCTGCTCCCTTCCTGGTGTCCAGTTGCAGCAGTAGGTCTTCCACCTCTTTTAGAGAGACAGGCAGGAGGGAGGGAGAAGGCCTCTTCAGTAGAGGGGGACTCGTGGGTTGGGGGGCCCTGAGCTGTGCAGAGGTCATTGGCAGGAGAAGTATCAAATGCTAGCCCTGCCGTTGCAAAATGGTTATTGAGGGCTTCCAATATCTCCAATCAGTTAGCGATAACGCTGCCACCGGACTTAACTTTTGCTAGAATGGAATTACCAGGTGAGTGTCCAGACATGTCTTTTAATGTTTTCCAGAGCTTTGAAGGATTTCTTGAGGCAGAGGCTAGCTCCGAATGATAGTAAGTGGCCTTGGCTGCTCTGACCAACTTGGTGCACTTGTTATGTGCTCTCTTGAAAATACACCAATCCGAGTCATTCTTGCCTCTTTGGGCTTTTTTCCATAAAGTATCCCTTTCTAACAGGGAAGCTTTGAGCTAAGGTGAGAACCAATAGCAGGTGCTGCTCCTGACCTGCACCTTAACCAAGTGTGCATGCTTATTTAAAGCCTCACTTAAAATATCGTGAAAAATAGTATATGCCTTATTAACTGTTTTGGCTAGGAAGAATTCCTGCCATCATGGTGAATGTTTCAAGTCGGGGACATAAGCAAACAAATCAAAGTTGCGTTTGCACCTCTTGATAGAGAACTTTGCCACAAACTGTGGGTTGTGCATGGATCTAATGGTGGTGATTATACAATGATCGATAATGTCTGAAAAAAATGTTCTGACATGAGAGAACAGGTGTGGCTTGTTAACCCAAAGTACATCTAAGAGGGAGCTGTTGTTAAGGTTCTTTTTATTTGGGCGAGTAGGCTCGCAAATGAGTTGCACCAGCCCTAGAGTGTCACAAAAGGATTTCAAGGGAGCTGATGCACTTGATAGCCAATCGTAGTTCAGGTCACCAAAAATAATGCTTTCCAAGGAACTAAGCCCCAGTACGGAACTGAGGTGAGACAGGAGATGAGGCCCGGCAGAAGGGGGCCTGTAGCAGCCTATTACACAGAGTGCAATGGAAGGAGAAAGTTTGATCTTTAGAGTCAAGCACTGGAATTCTTTTGGGGAGGACAATGCGTCTATGCATGTGGCTGAGTATTTGTCCCTTACGTAAATTGCCACCCCACCTCCTCTTGATTGTCTATCCACTCGGAAGAGTAAATAATTTGGGATATTGATTTCATTGTCTGGGGTGGCTGGCCTAAGCCAGATCTCAGTGATCACTAGGATGTCAGGTAGGGTGTGGCTCACCCAAGCCTGGATAAGGGTGCACTTTTTCAGCAAACCACAGGCATTAAGATGCATAAAAGACATTCCTTTGATACCTGCCAGGTCTGATGGAGAAGCAAGGGTGTCTAATGGTCCTGGGTTGAGTTCGACATTGCCTGAGCACAGTAGTAAAAGAAGCAGGATTCTTTTTAAGGCAGTGAACTGTAATTTGTAAACATTATTTTTTGAGCGATAGGGGAGGCGGTGTTGATGGGTAGGCCTGTACCCACTCCTGGTGTTATACTGGCCTAGTATTGCAGCCATTAGTGTTTTGGCAGAAATTTCCCATGAGCAGGAAGTTTCAAGTCTGGATGGGGGAATAATCTGCAGAGGCAGCTTGGGAGATGTCCTACTCCCTGGCAGAGACAGCTGAGAAGCTCAGTAGTCCAGAATGGCTACCTGAAAGGAGCAGTTGGATGCAGGACAGGGAGAAGTGCAAGGATCATTCCACTTTAGGGAGGGATGAGGGTTCCGAAGAATTGAGCTGAGTGCTAGTAAAGCTAGTGACACACCGAGGAACCAGCTGTAATTTCTCATGGTAGATCTAAACACCACAACAGCTGGCAGTAAATGCCACTGCAAGCCTAGACCAATCGGTGATCAGGTGTCATAAGTTCAGAATCCTTATGTTGGCTGAGAGGCAGTTTTGGAGCTGAATGTACCTGTGGAGCAACTCTTTGCAGCTGAGCCAGTGAGGTGGTTCAAGGCTGCAATCCAGTGTGGCAAGATTGGTCTGTAGCTTTCATTTCTGTTTCTGGCCCTGCTCCACCAGTACAGAATGGGAGTGGGGGAAGGCGTTCAAGTCTTGCAGCCCTAGTGGATGAGCATGGTTTGGCCTGAGAAACAGGCTGAAAAATCCCAGGGAAGGTCCTCAGAAAGAGAGGTATCCCAGGTCCACTAGAGCAGAAGAGGAAGTAGAAAATATAATGTGTTTCCTCTTTAACAGAAAAGACAGCTGTTGTAGCCCTCTAGTGGCTATGTAGTATAATTTGCAAATGAGAAAGTAAAAAAAAAAATGAAATTCTTGCTTTACAAAGAAGGATAGTCTCCCAGGGTCAGCAGCACTGATAAAAGTCTCCAATGAAGCCAGGTAAAATGGAGACCTGCAGGAAGAAGTCAGTGAGGCCGAGATCCTCCAATCAGAGTGCTGGCGCTGAAAATTCAGAATGTCCAAAGGCGCCAAATACCAACGAACCTGAGGGGGTATACGGCTTTTGGCTGTTTCTGTAGGTTTCTGGGCCCTGCAATGAACCAGAGTTCAGAGGATCCTGGGCAGCAGTTTCAACAGGGGAAGAAAGCCTCAGGGTCTGCTAATTTGCAGTTGCAGAATCGTGGGTTGCTTCCCAGGACAGGCTTGTAGCTTTTCCTCTGGCAGCGAGAGGCAAGCCCCAGGAGGGCACAGCACATCTGAGGGGGAGAGGAAAGGAGATAGATTAAGTAGGGGCAGGCAGGGGAGATGTGGTTAACTCAAACAAAGAAACAGGGTGGTCACTATTATTTGGAAGGAGAAGGCTAAACTACAAAGTGGGTAATAGAAACAGGGAGGAGACATAAGTGGGTTAGAGGGCAGACAGGTGGCAAAGCGAGAGGCAAGGCTTGGGCTTTAAATTTAGAAAGCTAGGCAGTAAACTGAAAAGTCTGGTCAATTTAAAACTACAGCTTTACACAGAAATTAATTCTAAAAATGATTCAGCTGTTCGCTTAGAATAATAGCGTAGTATAGGTCTGGATGTACCCCACTGCCATACCATATTTCTGATTTGTTGGTTAAGTTCTTTTAAACTGAATTTATTTTATTTTTTATTTTATTTAGTTCTAGGATTACAAATACCTTTGAACCAAAGGCTCTTTTACAAAGGTTCCACATCAGTTTGAAAACAGTACAACAAATTGAGGCAGTGCAAGATAATACAGAGATACAGCAATCTGAAGTTAGAATACACAGGATAGTGTTGACACATCAACGTATAGGGGAAGAGGCAAACAATATTGGTATACATTGGTAAAGGGAGAAAATGGGCAGGATAAATACATTATACATGGTTATGCAATTTAAAACAGCAGATACACAAGTAGAGGGAGGTGTACACTGGATAGAGCCATCAGTAAGCACAGGTCTAGGGCAAAAAAGGGGGATGCTACAACATTACAAGACAAGGGTAGGACATGGGGGGAATATAAGCTGCCAGGGGCATTGTTGAGGAAACATGGAGAAGTGCAGGGGGGTGGTAAGGGGAGGAGGTAGGGGTGGGAGGAATGAGGGGAGGAGGATTTGTTTTGAATTTATTTTTAAAACAATTATCTTTTAGCCAGGTTAAGAAAATGATCTGTGGTTTGGCCTGGGGTAGATTGGCAGTTCTTTTTTTTAATCTTGAAACACCACAATAAATTATGGAAAATGTATAAAATTTAATTTCAGAAGTGGATTGGAATGAATATACAGTAAATGTAGTAGAAATCAATGCTAAAAGGCTACTGTAACAAGTGGACTAGGGCAAATATTTTAAATCAAAATGTCTTGATTATGTGGGTAAATCTAACACCTATTTCATAATCTGTAAATTAGTTGACAAAACCAGAAAAAGAAATAATTATTAATTGCAATTTAGTACAAGGAAAGGAGTTAGTAATGAAATGGACATGGTAACCTACTGTAATAATAGTTTCTTTGCTTTCTGTGGAATTTCAGCTTTTTTGTTAGGAAATCAAACACTATGGTAAAAGAGAAAATAGAGACAACGATAAATGCCAGTTCCAAATTTAGTTTAACACTGGGAAACGTAAAGGAGAAGAATGAATTTCTAATATAATGGAAATGTATAAATGGAGTGGGATGTAACAAAAAAGGCTACACAACCTTAAGGATTGCTGCTCCAGAAATGTAAAGAAAAAATATTGAATTGAACTTAGGACTGAGGGAAATTAGCAAATTCAAATTTTACAGAATGTTCACAAAATTGTATGAAATTTTGCAAATTATTTTCAGATTTTCTGCAATTCATTAAATGGTCATACGTCAGTCAGTATTATAGCTAGACATATGCAGTTTGTCAAGCATATTGTTTGGATGGGACATGAAATGGATGCCAAGTTTCATATTGGAGCTCAGAGTTAGATGATTTATTATTCATGTGGAACTTTCTGAAAATATTTCTATGCTTACAATTTAACCAGCCTTGGAGCTAGATAATTGAAAATTTATATGTATACTTTCTTGAAAGAGTCATAGAAACTAATAAATAGAGAGATAATTATTTGTGGAAATGATAAGTTATAGGAGGTAAACATTTCACTATTTAACTATCTGTTAAATTGTTTTGGCATTTCCGAAATATTTGGATGTTGACAGCTCCAGTGCTATTGCAGGTATGCACTTAAGGTTTGGCGTGCCCACCAAAGTAAATATGTCCTGAAATCTAATTAAACTGGATAAATGTGGTTTAGTAGGTTAAAATGTATTGTGGATATTTTAGAAATTAGTAATTGGCAAAATTTGCTCAACACTTCATGAAAGCATAATAGATAATGCCTCTAGAATTCCATTTGTAGAATTTAAATTTCACAAAGCACTTACCACCACTAAACTGCCTTACCTGCACTAGCATCATGGTCCTGCAATACCCCTTCAAATATGCCTGTGACTGTGATGCCTAGCACCATGTTCCATCATTACTAAAGATATCCAGCTATTTCTGTCACAGTGGCCTAAGTCACAACTAGTTGTAATGCTTGCTATCACTTGGTGCCACTGTTCTCAAATAGTGAAAATATACATTATCTAGTGGGTTGTGTAACAGTCAGCAGGTTGCATTGTACAAAACCAATGCTGTGTGTGCATGTGCTTCCACAAGTCATTAAGTCAGTGAGCTCTAGTGGTCATCTGGCATATTGCAATAATTCAGGCTAGTTCACAATGATGTCCATGACTATTTGTCATTGGTCATCACTCAAGATAGTGGCCTGACACTTGGCATCACTATACTTTTACTATGGAGCCTCGTATGAATGCTGCCTTATTGCCACTTTACCCTGCCTTTACCATCCTTTACAAAGGCAACTCAAGTGTATGGCTAGGCAAAATGCATGGACGTGGCTTTGACAAAAGCATCACAACATTCCACGATTTCACAAAAGCTCATGAAATTCAACTTTAATTACTGATGTTATTGTGGAATATTTTATAACATGGCTAGCCATTAATCAAGAGAATAGAGAGTTGATACACACAGCCTCTTTTTTCCCGCATTGGTGTTTTTGCTGGTTGGCAGTTCATCTCTCAGGGATCTACCCTGTTCAAAGGGATATGCCCTGAGCAGTTTGAAGTCAGCCCTCATTCAATTGGCTACTGTTTGTTTTCCCCCAACATTTTTTCCCTCCCATCTTTCATGGTAGGGGTAGTGCCTCAGTCAGCCTCACACAGCCACAGCTTCTGCTGTGGCAGGCACAATCTCCCAGGCCCAGTTGCAGGGGTCACTGTGTTGGTGTAACCAGCTGCCAACCCTTTCCAGCTGAAATGAACTGCAGAGCGGCAGATGTTTGGGCCATAACCTGCCTCATAATGTGTCTTCTTGGGCTTGCCTTTGAACCCCAGTCATCAGTATAGTAGCATGATGCTCTGCTGCTAGGCCATGATGGTGGTTGTCTGAATGCCTAACATTTAGGATCAATGGACCTAACAAAATTAGAGATATTCTGTCATCTAGTTTTAAAGTCGTAAGGGCTTAAAATTCTGCTGTTTACATAGTTGCAAAATCTAATTTTAAAAGTTCCTAATGTGTGGAGGCTTATAACTAAGTCACCATCAAAGACAGAGGTCTAAAACTTGGTACAGTTCTGTATGGACCTTTATAAAGTCAGCATACCAAAGTTGGTTCAATTTGGATCCATATGTTTAGATTACATAATTGTGTAATGTAATTTAAATACTGCCAGAAGCCTAGATGCTTACACCTCATCCACCTTTAATTATAGAGATCTTGAACTTTACACACTTTTGTATGGAGCTTGGAAAAGTCCTACTGCCAAATGTGATGTAATGTGGACACATAGGGCCAGATTTTCAGACACCCGGTGCAAGCTGCAACATTGGCAGCTTGTGCCAAGTGCCAGTGTGTCCAGGACCCTGCCCCCAGTTTTAGAAGGGGCATGGTGCCGGCGCCTAAGTCCCGCCACTTGTAGCAAGTGAGTGGGTGTGCCAAACATATGGTGTACCCAGCAGAAGTGCCGCAAGTACCATGGGATGGTGAGCAAAGCCATGCCCTCCCATGGGCTATACTGGTGCCCCCTCCCAATGCCATGGCCGATATGCCCAACAGTGGCACTTCAGTGACCTGACACCCCTCCCCTCTCTGCCCTGACTGTTATAGTGAAATGCCACCCTGGTGATCTAGTGGCCCCCCTCTCTGTCCTGACTGTTATTGCAGAATGCCACCCTGGTGATCTAGTGGCCCCCCTCCTGGCACATAGTGCCCACAACCCCACACCCCTCCCAATTTATATATGAGATTCAGTGACTGACACAGGCCTCCACACACCACCACAGCTGGTCACTGAATGAACTGTCAGTGAGCATACTGTATACAGTATGCACACTGATGGTTCATTCAGCAGCCAGCCATGGTGGTGTGCAGAGGGCTGTGCCATTTGATGAATCTCATGCATGGTTTGGGGGGTGCAGGGTTGTGGGCACTACATGCTGTGAGGTGGGGCACTAGGTCACCAGGGTGGCATTTCACAATAACAGTTGGGGTGGAGAGGGGGGCCCACTAGATCACCAATGTAGCTTTTATCATTAACAGTTGGGACAGGGAGGGGGGAACCACTACACCACCAGGGATCACCTTTTGGGGATGGATCAGGCAGGCCACACAGTAGCACATACCAGATGCCCTCACAGGAGATGTCTAAGTACTGTTAGACCAGCCCTTTGCTGGTCTAATGGTACTTGGCATTTAGTTCCTGGGGAGGTCTTTGAAAATTTGGATTTGAGGGCTGTGGCAGTTTGGGTCTGCCGCAAGTCCCCTAGCACAATGCTGCAACCATTTTCATGGCACAAGGCGGGCACTAGCACACTTTGGCACAGGCTGCCTGCTGGGTAATGCAGGCTGCCTTTGAAAATAGCACTTGGCACAAGGTGCCTCTTGCGTCAGGCTTGTGTGATGCAAGCACCCTCCGTCACTATAAGACCTTTGAAATTCTGGCTCATACTGTTTAAACTAGCTGAAAATAACTGAAATCCCAATTCTGACAAACTTTTGAAAAATTTGTATGAAAATTTCACAAAAGATGACAGAAGAAAAATCAGAATTTCAAAGGCAGAAAATAAATTTCATCTAGCCATAATGTATCCATTATTTCAGGCTTAGTCAAAGAATTGTGGAAGTACTCAATCATTACCCTACTCTATAAATCAGGGGGAAAGGGTTGGTAGATAATTACTGCCCAATATTAATAGTTAAACTACAGGAAAAACTGTTAAGTAATCAAGTGGAAGAACAACTTGAGATGGCAAGGCAAGGCAAATTTTAATTTTCTGGTCCCCAATCTCAGAGGCTCTGGGCACCATACAAAAAATGCAAAAATTTAATTTATACATACAAAAATACAAAATATATCCTCATACGAATCCCATACTCTATAAAACCCTCTTAATTTTAAAACGGACTGATAACACTAGTGTCAAACAAGGTCTGAGAAGGCCTGATTAAACAAATAAGACTTCAGATGGGTCTTAAAAACCTCCACTGATGGGGCCTCCCTCACCAAAATTGGGAGAGAATTCCACAAGACAGGACCGGTGACACCGAAGGCTCGATCACCGGCAGTTTTTAATCTTGTCCTGGGAATCGTCAGGAGGCCCCTCGATGAGGATCGGAGGGGACAAACCAAGGCAGCATGTGTAAGAAGGTCAGCCAGGTAACAAGGGCCCAGTCCATGTAGGGCCTTATAGGTGAGCAAACCCACCTTGAAGAGCACCCTCCATCGAACTGGCAGCCAGTGCAGTTCACGCAGTACTGGGGTGACATGGCAGTATATCGACTGACCTGTCAACAGCCTGGCAGCTGCATTCTGCACTAGCTGCAGTTGATGGAGGGTGCCTCCAGAGACCCTGAGGTAGAGTGCATTACAGTAGTCTAACCTAGATGTGACAAATGCATGTATCAAGGTGGGGAGGTCCAGGGGCGGAATCAGGTGCCTAATCCTGGCAATGTTTCTCAGATGAAAAAAACTTCCCTTGACAAGGGCAGACACCTGATATTCCATAGTCAAACCACTGTCAAATATTACTCCAAGATTATGCACCTTAGGGGAAGTCATCAATGGGACAGACCCTAGAACAAGTCCTGAGTCTACCTCAGGGGGCAACCCCACATGCCTCCTGTTTGACTCCACCACCAGTAACTCCATCTTATCGGGGTTCAGTCACAACCAGCTAGAAGCCATCCAGTCACTGATCTCTGCAAGATGGTTGTTTAATACATCCACTACATTGGATGTTCCAGGGGCAAAGGATAAGTACAGCTGGGTATCATCGGTATAACAATGAAACCCCAAGTTGCACTTCCTATTTATCTCTCCCAGGGGTAGCATATACACAGTGAACAACATCGGTGACAACACTGAACCCTGAGGTACCCCACAAGACAGAAGTCTAACAGATGAAGAAACATTCCCCATCAACACCCTCTGTCTTCTGTTTGTCAAAAAGGACTTGAACCAGTGAATGACATTGCCAGTGAGTGCACAGAAGTACCTCAGGTGGTCTAGCAGCACCCAATGGTCCACCGTGTCAAAGGCTGAGGAGAGATCAAGTAGAATGAGAATTGTCCCCTCCGTGCGATCTCTCCCTCTGAGGAGATCATTATGCACCTGAACTAATGCTGTTTCTGTTGAATGTCCTGCATGAAAACCTGACTGGAGTGGCTCATATATATCAAATGCCATGAGGTGATCACCCAACTGACGTACCACAATCTTCTCCACAATCTTTCTTAGAAATGGAAGGTTGGAGACCAGTTGATAATTTGCCTTGATGTCAGGGTCCAGTGATGACTTCTTCAGGAGGGGTCTCACCAGCGCCTCCTTCAAAGCATCTGGGACAACCCCCTCCAACAAGGAACACCAGACAGTTAAGGTGAACACCAGCCCAACAGCATCGACGTATCCCAATAAGAAATGTGTAGGTGCCAGGTCCACTTCACAATATGTGTGCTTCAGTTTTGAGATCACCTCAATGACATCATCCACCTCCACTGGTTTAAACTCCCCCCAACCTAGTGGAGTGCTTTGTCGACAATCCAGGCGACCATGGTCGGCCATAGTACGGGCCACTGGCGGAACACCCTGCCTGATGGCAGACACCCTGTCTGATAAAAAACAAGCAAACTCATTGCACAAGGCTTCAAAAACTGCTATTTTCAGTTGAAGACAGGCAGAATGTAATAACCTGTCCCAAAATAATGTGATTTCTGAAAGGGGCATGAAACATTCATAGTCTTGGCCAAGCTCAAAAATACTGTACAATATTGATATGGGAAGTGCAGTAGGTGTAATCTTTCTGGACCTCACAAAGACCTCTGACCTGGCCAGCTGAACTGTATTGAAATGGGAGCAGTACCACATGTGACTGGTTGACTTGTCAGCTGTCTCAGAGGAGGGTGTGACTATTTAGATTGAGCCAAGCATTATTAACTAAAGCTGATATTAGGAGTGGGATCAATTTTGGAAACCATATGATTTTCTATTTTCATAAATAATGTGCCTACTAAACTGGACAAAGACATTATTATATGCAGATGATCTCATTCTTTATACCGGCTCAAATACTATACTGGAGATGAAAGTAACTCTTGGAAATGCTTTTATACATTTTTAAACTTGGCTTGAAAGTAATAATTTATAACTTAATTTAAAAAAAACTATGATGTCTGGAACAAAGGGAAAATGGCAACTGAATCAGTTTAACTTTCAAATGAAGGGTACAAATTAAGGCTATTTTGAGGTGGTAATGAAGTAAATAGTCTGAGGATCTGGGTGGACCAAATGTGAATATTGATGACCTTGTAGGCCCTGCACACATTGTGCTCTTTAAACATTTAAACTCTGTTAAAACATTTTGAGAGGGTTGCATTCAGACTATAGCATGGTAAAAACTGTGCTACAATCCATCTTCTAAAACTATGATAAAGCCCTGCTTGGAAATGCTTTAGCATGGTTTTAGACTAACATGGTTGCCTTAACCAATGTTAACTGCTTTGTAGACATAATCCATGCTATGACACGAGTTAAGGTAACCCATCATTAAGAAAAACTCTTTCTTTTTTACACTGCAGGAATAAAAAACTTATAACTATTATATGGCAGAGCTCCTAGTGAGCACCTGAATGTACTTTTAGCATGATATGTTACTATACCTACCATATCATGAGTATCCCATCATGTTTTGCGGCACACAAAATGCTTTGTTCTGGTGCAACATTCATGCTTGGGAACTTGCTTGGGCAACCACACTGTCACAGTACAGTGTGGATGCTCTGATGACCATGATAGAAACTGGATTTAAAAATGTTTTTGTAAAATATTTTTGGTATCCCTGTTCGATGTGCACAGGGCAATAAATGAAGTGACCAAGATAATTAATATTAAACTATGTACTGAATATAGGATGGTACACTGTTTAAACAGGGTGGCTACACAAGGGATTGAGAAGATTTAATAATCAAATGCCTGTGCTACAGCCTAGAATGAAAACAGTAATGGGACAATTGCCCTGTTGTTCTGGGCCTAAAATCTGGCATAATTTGCGAAGTTATTTATGCAAAGCAATTTTATTTTTCTGATACTCTACTCCGGTCACTCAGGGATTCTTACAGTAAAATAAATCATGCAGTTTAATATATAAATATCATATGCATTTTACAGTAGTAGTAGCAAGTAATTTGACAAGCTGTTTTCAAAAATCTCTGGAGATCACTCTAAGGAGATTTTTGTGAGACTGTGAGATACACAGACAGCAAAAAACTTTCCCAAATATTTCTTTCGCTAGTTATCTCTGGAAAATCTTAATAGGTGGATTGCTGAATTATTTGCTTCTACTGTATATCTGTCTATCTATCTGTCTAGAGTGTGTGTATATACTACGTATATAGTATGTAAATGTATGTATATACAATGTAGAAACATAGAATTTGATGGCAAATAAGGACCGCTAGTCCTATCCAGTCTTCCTGTATTCCATACCTGTATCAGTTACTGCTGACCCTACTTGGTCATCAGTTTAGCTTCTCTTTCCCACCTCTAGGGTTCCTTCGTGCCTATCCCATGCAATTTTGAATCCCTGCACTGTATTTTCTCTCGCCATCTCCTAGGGTAGGCTATTCCATGCATCCACCACCTTTTCTGGGAAGAGAAACTTCCTCACATTCCCCCTTGTCCTGCCTCCCTCCAATCTCATATCATGCCCTCTCATTCTTGTACATCTCCGACACTGAAAGATGTCACCCACTTGCACCTTGTTTATGCCCTTAAGATACTTGAAGGTTTCTATCATATCTCCATGTTCTCACATCTCAGATACATATATCCTGTATGTAAATGTACATCTACTGTATGTATAGTATAGTATATCATATATTTAAAAGGTGAATGTAGTCCTGAACTGTTTATGACCTGTTATGTTACAATTTTTAAATGAAATGTTTGCCTGCAGATGTTTTGATAATAAACATATACAGTAACTGAATTTGGGTGACATTGGGTAGGATTTTTGGAAATGGATCTGTCTGTCTGTATTTCCAAAGCAAACTTCTGTTTGCACTATAAGATGATCTAACAGTTTGGATGCAAATCCTGGAATGTGAATCAGAAAAATGATGTACTGTATGGACCATTATATTTAGCATTTTCTAAATTCTTTCTTAAGGAATGCAGTTGACTATCTTTTGATGAGACCAGTTTTAGGTCCAAAGCTAATTTTTGCTGCTTTTTGTAACAATTACATTTTTTTTGCCTTCTGTAATCCTGCACGTTTTATGTAATGTACTTTATATTATGTGTTTCATTTTTAAGCTTTGGTTGTTTCTGAAAATAGGATCTTGTATTAAAGTGAACCTACCTGTGAACAAAAAGAACATAATTAAGCCTAAACTATAAGATGCTGACTGTCTGCAATGTAGCCTCCTTACAAAAATAAGGCTGTCTGAACCCTTTTATTGAATTAATTTGAAGAATATGGCTCCAGATACACTTCCCATAATTTGGCCTGGAATTCAACAGTCCCTATAGCTATTTGCTGCTGTTGTTATAGTTTCTTTTATGTTTCACTAGACTGGTAAATGGACAACAAAATCAATACTGATTTTCTCTCATGACTCCTTATGTGTCTCATTTGGCTTAACACAGTAGCTCTGAGCAAAGTTAATAGATGTAGTGCTCTGGCATACTAACTTAAATTTGTGTGGAAGTGCATTAGGATAATAAATATGTGTGGGGGAGAGGGTTTCGTAGTTGACATAAGACAGCCAACTGTATGTTTGTCTGAGCTTCCTGGTGCCCCTTTTACCATTTTCAGCAAATACAGTGATCAGTATTAACATTTCTGGTACAAGTAGTGCAATTGCACAACCAGTACCATGAAATAGTGCATGCTTGCTGATTTATATTGTATGCCAAAACACCCAGGAATTGTTTAGGGATTAATGCAGTGCTGAAGGGTGTTGATGGCCCAAGATGCAGCCAAAGCCATTAACCCAAGCAAGGACAGTAAGCCCATGAAAAATCCATGGTTGTAAGGACACTATTACATTTACTATAAAGGTCTCATTGGGTTAGTATGGCGGTAAAAATGACACTTAAAAAAAGTGTATACACATGTATGCCATGCTGCTTGGACCTATACCAGGCACTTCTAAATGATTAATGCATGATACAGCAGTGAACAAGTGTGCATTTATTAGACTTATATGGTATGCATAGTTAGTGTGTGTCTTAGATTGCAATTGTGTATGTGGCTGCCCCCAGATTTGCCCATTCTAATATTGACTGCCTCTTTAATGCAGTTCATAGGTTTGCCTTGAACTGCATTCCCTGAACACACCACTGTAATAAGTATTTAAACCTGGTCTGAGCTGGTATGAATCTCAGACCTGTAAACCAGATTGCCCTTTAGATACAAAATTCAAGGCTCAATAAACTCCTAGTCCCTATTTTTCGTAAGCACCCCTTACTCGTGCCTCAGAACTTGTGACATGCAAGGGGTACAGCCAAGAACCCTCAGCCTGATTCTGGAAGGGCAGGTCCCAGCAACTAAGTCCTGCAGTTTGTAACATTCACAGGTATGCTGAAGGAAGGGCATACCTGAGGCATCTGTGAGCGCAACCCTAGATAAGTGCAAGTGCCCCCCCGGCCCGATCCCAATTCCAGCTGCTCGTGAATGGCAATTCCCATAATGATAATATGTCCCATAATCCCTGGTAATTCCTGTAATAACAAAAAAAAAAAAACATAATCCCTGGTAGTCCAATGGTCCCCACCCACCCACCCAGCATTTGCCAGACCACCCCGCAGCTCCCCTACTCAACGGTGACTGGCATGGCCACCTTTCACCACCGTGGTCAGTCACTGACTGAGCTCTATCTGAGTGCATAATGTATAAATGCACTCAATGAATTAAAGGCCATTCATTCATTGAGCAGGTATATACAGAACCCTCTCAGATAGGGCTCAGTCAGCAGTTGGCTGTGGTGGTGAGAGGTGGGCTGTGCCAGTCGCCAGGTGGGTTGGATGGTGCGGAGTGGTCTGGCAATGCTGGGGGGGGTTGAGGCCACTGGACTACCAGGGATTATGTTTTTTTTCTATTATTATGGAAATTACCAGGGATTATGAGGCATTTTTCTATTAATACGAGGGATTACCAAGGATTACAGGGCATTTTTCTATTATTACGGGAACTGCCATTTGTGAGCAGCTGACATCGGGGATCGGGGCTTGGAGGGGCCGTGAGTAGCCCTGTGAGGCTATTTATCATATACTTGGGATAGGAGGCATGCTGCAGCCCTGTGGGGCATTCTGGTATTGGGGGAGAGACAGAAGTAGTCCTGTGGGACGTTCATGTTTTGGGGTCAGGGTGGTGTTGGGGGAAGGGTGACATAACATGAGAGGGATGGACTGGCTGCACATGTAGGCAACCTCCAGGGGCATAAGTACAGTTACGCCAGCTATATGCTGGTATAATTTATGTTGACGGTATTCCCCTGGGGGTTGTTGTAGAATAGTGCCCTGGGGGAATTTGTTGCTGCCCTACCAGAATAGGGCACAACTGCTGCCATAAACCCCCTAGCACCATGTTGCAGGGGGTTTAAGATGTGACTGGTGGTGTAAGTCCACTTTGGCGCAAGTAGCCTATGACATGTCACAGATCACTTTGCAGAATACCATATGTTACAAATGCAGGCACAACTTCCTACTTGCAGCATTTTTTGTGGTGCAAGACAAGTTACATCAGATGTATCCTTTTGAGAATTGGGCCTCCTGTCTATGTCAACAATTTGTTTACCCCAGATGCTAACCATGCCTCTGTGTTATGATCAGAACTGAATAAGAGGCTTCATATCCATCAGATGAAATCTGGAAAATCTCATATTACTGAAGTTACGAGCTACCTCAAGTAAGGAACGATTTATCCCCTGGCTTACAGCAGCAATGCAATGAAAATGAACTAAAATTTGACCCCACCTTCTTTTCTTCCTAATCGATGCCAGATGTCTTCCAGTTTATATTGGTGGAAAAATGTTCAGTTTTTATTGTCATTTAAGAATTTTATGAAAGTTTTAAATTAATTATTTCTAAAGAAAAAAAAAGATGGCTGCCTTATTTTTGCATAGAAATAATATTGATGACCCAAGGAGGGTAAGAATCCAGGCAAAAATGCAGATGTACAGCACACAGTATAGGACGCATCCAGAAAACCCAAATCAACAGTTCTGACAATATTTTTCATAACCATAGCAGAAAATTAGCTTTTTGGAATAACTTTTTTCATTGCACTGCTTCTTTAACTTCCCTCAAAGTTACAAACTGAAAAATAAGAAGCACTTTATTTCCTCATTATAGATCGAGGGAGCACTCCTGACCAATTGGATCACTCCTTTCCTCTGGACGTGAAGCACTCTCATTCTGTGAAGAGCATCTCATGCCCAGATGCCCTGGAAACGGGCACATTCTGGGAAGATTATTTAAAAAAATATATATTATTGATCGCTCTCGATCAATAATACATTAATACATCCCCTGTCAAAACTCATTGCTGAAAATGAGTGATTTCACTTTCCTTCAGCTGGAGCCAGAACAGTTCAGATTTGCTCCGCTGTTGTCACTCCAGCTGAAGGCGCATGAAACCATTCGTTTTCAGCAACGAGTGGCTCCAAGGGACATATAAATACGTATGTGATTGCACAAATTAGCTGGTGTTTTTCATACTATGTAATGCATCTTACAGTTCTTGAGCTTAATCTTTTGATCTTAACTGATGTTTGAACTGTTGTTAGTACTGTCATTTTATTTTATACCTGTCTTCCTCACCTTCCAAGCTACCCTTCCCTTCCCCCAGGTTTCATCTGTGAATAAGACTGCTGTTCTCTGTATTGCTTATTTGGTAAAATAATTTTGAAAAAAATAAATAAAAAATAGAGTACCCTATAGAAATTCTGTTTGCAACAACAAAGAAGAACCAAACCTATAGCAAAGTAGAGAACAACCATATAGCAGGTACTGTATAATCATCATACAACAGTACATATTTACATGAAGTTCTTTTTGAACCTCTCATAGATTTATATTCAGGTGCATGGTGAATGTGGGCTCCTGGTATATTGATCAAGAGAGAGCCATAAGTTATTTATATAATGATTTACATTTGAGAAAGTGCAGTAATAAACACACCATTACTACCATAATGTACCATACCTTTGTGGTTAATTGAGTTGGATCTTTCTTGTTAAACATTGTACTATATTTACAATGGTATTTATTCTGCTACTGAAAAGAAATTCAGTTTATGCTGTTAGCCAAGGCATCTTAGAATTCCCCTGAAAGCTCTAAGAATCCTGACAAACCTTTTCAGTGTGCTTGTAAAAAGGAAATTGGTAATAAATCATCCACTGTTTTACAGTTTTATTTTTGTAAACAATAGTTTACAGCATGTTTAATGATCCTAAATTTACTTTAACTAAAAGGGGGTTGAATTTATAATATAAATATACAAACTCCAGACTTGGAATGAGTTAGGATTAAGGTGTACTGTTCAACTTCAGTACATATGCTTTTGGTAGTTAGGATGATTGTGAAGTTGCTATCTGTGCCAAAGATAAGATGGTATGTTAGCAGTAGGGCAGGGGGCAATGGGGAGTGAGGGCAATAACCCGACTAGACAATAGGTCCTGGTGTAGGATTGGGTAAACAGGGCAGACTGGATGAACCAGTGGTCTTTTTCTAAGATTTTCAAATTTCTAATGCCCTATTGATCGAACAAATTAATCTTATTACTTCTACCACCAACATTTTCTCTGTTTCTATGTCTTTTTATCATGAGCACAATTAAAGTTTTGTGGCTTTGCTCAGATCAGTTATACACATTGTGGCTGTGTGATTCACAGATATTAGTAATCAAATGCAATGATTTTAGGGCTATTAATTATTCAGCGCTAAATAAAAAGGGAAAGGGAACATTGTTTAACCAGGAGTAGCACACTAAGCCGAAGTTTGTTTCCAGATGCAACCTGAGAGCACAAGGAAGTTAAGTGACTTGCTTAGGATCACACAGTATACACCTAGGTGACTGTGGGATTCAAACCTAGGTTTCCAGATCTGTAGCTCAGAGCCTTAACCCACTGCGCTATAGTGCCTCATCAGGTGTATTGGGACTTGAGCATTTTGTACACTGTTGCTCACAGAAGTAGTACATTGATGAGCTCTAATATGATCTACTATTCCAGACAGCCTCTCATAATTTAATGACATTACAATAAGCAGAAAGCACCCCTTTAAGATCAACTGCTAGGTGTTAATGAATCCATGGTGACTGGGAGGAGGATTGACTGACCAGCTGTCAAGGATATGTGAGCCTAGAAACCTAATCATTGACCCTGGTGATAGGTCTTCATGTTTTAGTACTTTGGGGCCAGTTAAGTTAGGTGGGGGAAGGGCAGGACATCCAGATATAGACTGAGAGATGTAGGGGTGGCCATGTGACTAGCTCTAGCCACCAGGGTATGAGAAAAGCTTTTTTAAGCCTCATTTCATCAATGATGTGTCACAGATTATGAATAATGAATAATTTGGAGTCCTAAATATTAGTACTTCCAGAATATTTGCCTAAAGGTGTTCATATAACCCTAATAAAACTGCCATGTTATCTTGAACCAGTCAGTGCCAGTCAAATGAACATGACCGAGGCCTAAACAGAGACTATAGAAAGTTTTAAACATTATGCACAGTACTCACTTCATAATAGTTATTTCTAAAGTCAAATGGTAGACACCAAAACAACTACAGACTTCATAAGGATACAAGGTGCCAGGATTCATATATATAATTACAGGAGCTTTTCTTCTGATTGTCTGTAATGAAGCCCTATCAGAGAATACTGACACCGGGGGGACAACGGCACTGTAGTAACAAAATGTGGCAAAATAATTCATTTCATAGATACACAGTGTTTTACAAATACAACACCTAGATGTGATACTGTTGATATTTCTGGTACATAATATAATCTGAAGTTGTGGATACAGCAAAATACTAATTATTATTTTCTGTCACTTAGAAATGTAAGTCATAATATATGACTACCCTGCACTTAATGTAATAGATTATTTTTGGATTTCATGTAATAAACAATATCAAACATGTAACTGTAAGCACTTCTTTGGTGATGAACTCTAAACACATTAACTGGTATGCTGTTTCAGATAACTGATGAGTGAAGAGGGAATGTAATGCCTTTTTTGTAAATTTAACAGCTCTGTGTTCTGGTTTGTAAACAGAGCTTCTGGTAATTGTATCATTATCTATCCAGTATTAAAGGGAACTGATTTTACAGTAAATGCTTTTTGTCTGCATCTTCAAAGCTAAATTGATCAGAGTAACAGCTTCAGCCCTGGGGTGATGTACATTTTATTATTTTACTATCACAATCCTGTTCAGGCCCCATTGATTCTTCAGTATATTCAGCAAGCTTAGCCCTGCTCTGCTGGCTAATAAGAAGAAACATGGTTACAGAAACTGAAGCTACACTAACTATTTTTCAGGGTTACACAAATGCATTTGCAGGTGTTTGTAATCTTTCATGGCAAAAAACAATTTAAAAATATAAATATACCCTACAATATATTGTATATCTACACTACAATGTTGCTTACTGCTTATATATGTTCTGTACGAACGAAGGTGCTTCACATTAAGAATAAGGTTACATTAATGTTACAAAAAATAGCACTTTGTCTCCCAGAGGGTGGAAAACCTGTGAAACACACACTACTAACAGAGGCAGTGGGTAAAAAGACAGTACAGGCCTTCACGTGTAACCCGGAAACATTTCTTCTTAGTAGGAGGATCGCTGAACAGATGGTATTGTCATTGGTAAATACCTTTAAATGAGTTCATGTTTGCACAGCATGCTTATTCATACCTGCTTATGAAGTAGAAGCAGAGGGGAAGACATGATGGACCTAGAGTGCTTTCTGATGTTACTATATTACTATGTGGTTAAGTATTCCATAAGGTACCCAGATTTTAAGATACTGATTATGACATCACCAACATTAAGATGAATATGTTTTCAATTTTTTTGTCACCATATCAGTATAAACAGATTTAATCTCTCATTTATTTCTTCACAGGTCTTATATAACTGGTGTGAATCAGTCAAACCAGACAAATTTAAGTTTAATGCAAAATGTATAATGGCTTCTAGAACTCTGCCAAAGGCTGACCACATCTTTACCAGCCACACACCCTAGCTCAATATTCCTAGTCCAACAATAGCTGTATTTTAAAGCTAAGGCATCATTCTGACCTCTGATCCATGATGCATGATTTCTTGGAGGTACTATTCCAATATCCAGGCTAACTCTGTCATTCTCCTTTCCTCAGCATTTCTGCTGCATTCAGTATCATCAGTCATGTGACAGAACGAATGAGAGGGGCATGCGACTGTGTGGGGGGGCTGAGTGGTTTGCATCATCAAAGAAGCTAGACAGACTGTCAGACTGCCTAGAATCTTTAAAGATGCACATGGCTTCACCCACCAACCCTTTCTCACAGTTGTATGACCGATTCACTCTTTTGGTGATATGACTGACTGTTCTAAATGGAGCTGGTGTCCTTCATGGAGGGAGGTGGCGGAGTTGGTGTCATTTTTGGAATATTGCCATCCTATCATGGATCAGAGGCATACCTAGCAACCTTACATTTTGCAATGAACAGTTTTGTTTCCTAAAGAATGAGACTTTGTCTTCAACATCGTGACATGTATAACTATTAGTATTAATATATTATGATATATTATTAATGGATTTTTATCATTAGTAAAAAGGCCATGGGTAAGCAAAGAATATTCTTAGCACTGTAAACAATAATGTAGTAGAAATTAACTTCTTAATTTAGAGTAAGAAATTATTGAAAGAAAAGCCCAGTAAGCAAAAATGGCTGGATTTTCTATTCTCATGATATTGCAAAAGTATAAGAAAAAAGACAGGAACACCATTAAATGGACATGAGGAAGACACATCATAATTGCATTCTGGCCAAAAATCTCCTGAACATGAAGGTAACATACAAAAGAAATTACCTTCCTGCATTTGTTATAATTTTATGATGTCACACAGAAGGCATATCCAGAAACAGTGTCATTTTAACTAAATTTGCTTTAGTAGCAGTGGGAAAGTATTAATATCATAAATGTTTAAAATGCTGCAACTTTTGTCATACTTATTAAACAGTCTATTCTTTTTGGCTTGGCATTTGCTTGAAAATAGTTTACAATATTAGAAAAAGTGTGTAAGACATACATTTACAAATGGATGTCTGCATTTTGTTGGACAGCACAGCATTTGTTGATTATGTAAACATGTAGAAACAAATGACTCATCTTAAACGTGCTATGATCCTAAGTACGACTTTCAGATGCTGTAAATTTTTGCAGGATATTCAATCTGCTTTAATTGAAAGTGTTTTATGTTCATTTTGTTTTTATCTACTCAATATCCATGTATTCTGCTACTACCGCTGTACAGTGACATAAAACATGAGTCATATTTAGCATTATAAAATGGACTTAAAAAATCCAGAATGCTGATTGGAAAAAACCTAGTTTTAGCCATGTCCTTATCAGCATGTACTGTGCCAACCGGCACTAATTCTGCCAAGCTGATCACACCACACAAAAATATCACTGTCCCCAACACCATCCTGTCTCAAAAAAATGACCTGCAGCTCTGTGCCACGTTAATCACACATACAAGCACTGTCCAGTAGATGAGCTGCTCAACACTCTCGCTCTGCCTCCTGACCTCGACATGGATACACAGTCTCTCTTTATGCAGAAAAACACAGTACAAAATCTATCCAGACCTTTTTTCCCCTCACATAAAAAAAAAAGCATAAATACTTTACTGACAGCATTAAAACAACAGCTGCTCGGTCCCAACATCTTTCCCATTCACAGCATGCTGCCTCCACTCTTATTATCCTGACCCCTTCACAAACTCTGCTTCAAATGTGTAGCTCAAACAAAAAAAACTCATATTTTTCCACACTATCATGGCCCCACGCAGTAAAGAAATTTGGGGGGAAAAAACGCAACCCGGAAACAGCTCTATCGGGCAGCCACTATGGGACATACTCGCTCAGCAACTTACTCAGTCCTGGAACAATTGAGTGTGCTTCAATCCCTAACAATGGTCTCAATGTACACATCATTTAAAAAAAAAAAAAACTAGTAAGTGACCCTGACAACAAACATGCTCGATCCAGCTAAAATGGCATGCTAGCTCTAAAAGAAATGCCCACTCTATTCCTTACCAAAAACACAGATTTAATTAAAATCGCTTACTCAGTCAGCAATACAGTGTGAGAAAACAACAAAATTACAATCACTTGCCACAAAAATAGTGTCAGGACACAATTTGACCACTACCTGTCTTTGTGTGTTGGGGGGGGGGGCACTCTGTACTGGCTATCAGGAATTACCAATGAGGGGGACTATTTTTTTACTAGTTCAATCTTAAACCTCAATTTACATGTTTTTGCAAATTTTTTTCTTGCTTTTTTTTATTTATTCTGAAGTAGTTACTTAGGAGCCCATTTTATAAGTGCAATAACACACTCTGAGGTGTGGGTTACGTGCTGATAAGAGCACGCCTAAGGGCATAAGGCACTCAGTGCAAGCGCCTCATGCATTAGTACACCCCTGGGTGTGTTCTTATCAGCATGTAACCCACACCTCATTGTGTGTTATTGCTTGCATGGAACATAACTAGTGGTTGGGTTAACAGTTTGTTAATCACTATCTATTGGTGTGTAATACAGTATGGTCTGCACACCCATTGTCCCATGAAGTGAACCAATAGGCATACAGACCCTACTGTACACTGTCAGTTGGGTGGCTGGGCAGCATGCGGGTGGGGTGCTGCCACCTGCCACTGACTCGGGGGGTGCTGGGTGGCAGGGGCCTCAGTAAGTGGGTGAGGAGGGGGTACCACTGGACCACCAGGGTGTCTTTCGGTGATTCCACCCATGATCTGGCATGGGGGGTTCCACTGGACCACCAGGGATAATTACAACATATGCCTGTGATTGGGTGATGGGGAGTGGTCCACTGGACCACCAGGGATATTATTTACATATGCCCATAATTGGGCGATGGGGACCGGTCCACTGGACTGCCAGGGATGTATAATACAGATGCCCATGATTGGATGATGGACAGTGGTCCACTGGACCACCAGGAATGTTCTATACCTATGCCTGCAAATGGGTGGGGGGGCACAATGCTCCCTGGGCAGAAGGCATGTGGACTGTGTTCTGGGTGAGTGGGTGACCATTCACAGCTGGTGGCTGCCATGTTGCACCCTGCAATGTGGCAGCTCACCTGTGGGTGGCCAGAACTTGTTCCTGGTTTTACCAGGCACAACTCTGTGTCCCCCCGAGCAGCACAAGGCGATGTTGTACCAGCATCTGTGCTGCACATCCCAGGCTGAATATCGGGATGTGCCGCATATGCATGGGTACACCCTCCACACTTTGCGCAGCATACATTACCGATGCACCCCAGCACATCAGGAGTTGTGCAGCATGACTTGCCCCTTTGAATATTGGGGTGGGGCACATTGGTGGGTTACGCATGGTGCAACTTTCTTGCACCATGTGCTACCCTGTTGTGCCATGCGCATCCCTTTTTAATATCCCACCCTTTGTATTCAGTGACTGTGGATTTGTATTTGTATTTATTTATTTTACCAGGAGAAACCTCCATTGAGCAAAGCTCATTTGCAAGGAGGTTCTGGGTAGAACAGAATACAATACAGTAAACAATTAGATAACATAGAAATACCAGCAAAACAGTAAGCAGTTTGGTAGCATAGGAATAACAGCAAGTTATTGCTGCTCAAATAGCATATAGGAAACAAAACGGCAATGTATATATCTATAACAGGTATTGTGGTACTGAGCAATATGAAATAGCTTAACTTAACATACAGTGGTAGACAATGAAGAGTTTTACATATGTATTGTCATATAAAAAGATAGAGTGACAAGGTTACATTTAGATTTTTACATTGATAATTGCAGTACAATAATTTCAGGAATTACCATGTAGTGTAGGTTGCAGGTATAATGCTAGTAGAAGGTGCATTTGTCAACACAAGGTTGATCAAGCAGTGTTTGGAAGAACCGAGGGCTGAAAAGTGAGGCAAATTTGAGAGTTTTGGGGAGGGCATTCCAGGTCATAGGGGCAGCCCAGTTGAAGGCCATCTTTTCCATATTTTGAAAAATGCCTGGGGACATAAAGCAGGAGGACCATGTGCTTTCTAAGGTTATATAGCCCTAGGGATCTGAAGAGGACTGTGGAAATATATTGAGGAAGGGAGTTACTCAATGTTTTAAAGGACCATGTGATTAAGTGCCTACACCTTCTGGTATCAAGAAAGGGCCATCCTACTTCCTTGTAAAGGAGACAATGGTAAGTTTTGAAGGGAAGGTCAGTAATAAAGTGTAGTGCTGTATGGTACATTACATCTAGACTGGAAAAATTAGAGGCAGTGACATTTTTGTATATAATGTCGACATAGTCTAATAAGTGGAGAAATGTGACTTGGTCAAGTATTTTCTTAGCTTCAAGTTTAAAACAAAATTTGTTTTGGAAATAAAACTCAAGCCTCTGTTGAAGCTTTTTACAGAGGTTTTCTACATGTATTTTGAATGACAGTCTGTTATCCAGCCACATGCCCAAATATTTGGTTGGGTCCACCAAATCCAGTGTTTCATTAGAAAGCGTGGTGATGCCTAGGGTGGGTGAGGGGAGACAGCTTTGTGGGAGAGGACCGTATACTTATTTTTGCTGCATTTAACAGGAGCTTCAATGCATGTAGGTTGACTTAAAGTTGATTGAGCACTTCCTGTTGGGAATTTATGGCTGACTCTGGAGTTGGGCTTGCAGTGCAGAGAACATGTCATCAGCATAAAAGTGAAGATTGACATTAGCAATATTGCAACCTAGGTCATTAATATACACCATAAATAACAAGGGACCCAGTACAGACCTTGTAGCAGTCCTTTACAAATATTCACGCAGGTGGAAGACAGACCCTCAACCTTCAGCTACTGTTGTCTTTCAGTGAGGTAGCATGTGAACCATGTGATGGCAGCTGGATCTAAACCAGCATTCATTAGTTTACTCTGTAGGATGATATGGTCAACAGTGTCAAAAGCCTTGCTACGGTCTAAAAATATTGCTGCATTGGTGAGATTGTGATTGAGGGCTGTAGATAGAGATTCATCAAATTTAAAATTCACCGGTGAAGTGAACACAAAGTGGGCACTTTGCGTTGCTACTCCACTACGCAGAGTGGGCAATGCAAAGTGCTCACTTTGCCTTGTCATTACCACTTCACGTTAAGGCGGAATGGCAACACGAAGTAAGGCTAAGTCATTGTTTTCAATGGACTTCGCGTTCCTCATTAGGATTCTAAGTGATCCACTTGGTGTTTCAGATTTGGCAGCCCTCCCACACATCACATGGCTTACAGTATTGAAAGTCACATGCTCTTTAGCTAGGCAGGAAGAAAGTGAGTCATACAAGCAGACACTTCTACTTTCTCCTGTGCAGACGGAGAGAGAGCAGTGTGTTTTGTGACTGCTGATACTTTTAGATCAGAGTGAGGAGGAGATTTAAACTTTAATTTAGACCCAGCAGCTTTTTTAAAAGCTAAATTTTTTTTCTGTACTCTTTTTTACTTTTTTTTTTTTAAACCAATTATTTTACCAGGTGAGACACACTAAGCTGAAAGCTTGTTTGCAGGTGCAACCTGGGAGCATGAGGAAGTTAAGTGACTTGCTCAGGGTCACACAGTATGCAAGTGAGGGCTGTGGGATTCAAACCCAGGTCTCCAGATTTGCAACTCAGAGCCTTAAACCACTGCGCCATACTGCCTCCTATTTAATTTGTTCTTTCCATAAATTTTATTTTTCTTAACTTTATAAGTAGTTAGTTGTTTGTCTGTGTGTGTGTGTGTGTGACTGTGTGTGTGTGTTTTGTGACAGTGTGAGTAGTGATTGCTCGGACTGAGGGAGCTCAGTAGGAGAGATGGACCAGGGTGAGGGAATGTCTGGGATGGGGCAGCTTTCAGAGAGCGTGTTAGTGGTAAGCATCCTACCCTGTGCATGTGTGGAGGGCATGGGCACCCATTCCTGTTGGACCGCTCAAAACTTGTGAGTGCCCCCCCGAAGCAGGACCAGCACCACCTCCTGTCCTGACTCTGAGGCAGTTGAACCACCACCACCACCACCACCAAGTCCAGCACCAGGTCCTCTGGAGCAGGATGTGCCTGTTCCCCCAGGCCCAGGTGTGGATCCCATCCCTGTTCAGCACCGTGACTAGCAGGCTTACAATACATCCAAGTAACTATTAAAAACAATTTATGTTGTGATTCATGACGTGATCGTAAATTGTGATTTGTGACTGCATTTGTGACCATGATGATGAAGAAATGTGAATGCCTATGTCTGTAATTCCCCGGGCCCAGATGAGATGTAGCTTAAAACTCCCAGACTTAAAAACACGTATCAATGAGTACAATGGTGGGGTGGTGAAGCCTGGAGAGATACTACAAAACAGGCTTACAATACATCCTCCAAGTAACTAGAAAAAAAATTAAAGTTGTGATTCGTAACATGAATGATTGTGAATCTTGATTTGTGACTGCATTTGTGACCGTGATGATGAAGAAACGTGAATGCTTACCGCCTACGGCTGTACTTCCCTGCTGAGCTATAGCTTAAAACTCCCAGACTTGAAAACATGTATCAATGAGTACAATGGTGGGGTGGTGAAGCCTGGAGAGATACTACAAAACAGGCTTACAATACATCCAAGTAACTAGAAAAAAAATGAATGTGATTCGTAATGTGAATGATCGTGAATCGTGATTTGTGACTGCATTTGTGACTGTGATGATGAAGAACATGATTTGTATCACGAGTGACTCGTGATGATGGTCCTGACTTTAAAATTCATATTAATGAGTACAATGTTCATGCAGAATTAAGCACCACACCTGTCCAGTACTCTGAAGGGAAGCCAAAGAAACAACTGTGACTTAAGTTACAGATGGAGATTGGGCCCTAAAGAGATGCAAATGAACAGACAGATTAAGATTGCGCTGTGCACTGAAGAGATGTAGACACCAAGGCACAACACCTAACCAGTGCTCACCATCAGAAATTCAAATCTGGAAAAGAATACCTTTACCGGTTGGGGCGGGCCGTGCAGGGGGGCAGTGTACTGTACTGCTGCAGTAACAGTCACTAGTATTAGTACCAGTACCAGTAAAGATACCACAAAGAAGTACAAAAATCACACAGCTGCGGTGGACAGTAGCTTCACTTTGCTGAAATTATTATGTGTCACAATAAAAGGTGTCTGATTTGATGACACGCGTCACACACATACTCACACACACACACTAAGTAATGCATAGCAAATTGAAAACTTCAGTAATATAACCACATATTTTAAATGAACTAAAATTATGCATTGCTGCACCACAACAATCAGCAAAAAAATGGCAAGAAATATTGAAAATATTACTGTGTGTACATTAACACAGTTAAACAAGACAAATATCACCAAAACAGAAAGCACTGTCTTTTTCTCCAAGTTAATCTACCTACCCCACAGATACACCCCTCCCCCAAAGCACACTTCCACTATCTCTCAGTACACAGACTGAATGTTGTACATTAACATTCAAAATCCATACAAACAATAAACGCCAATGATATGAGCACAGGAGGGTTTCCTATAATCGATGAACTAAAGTTTCAGCAAAAAAAATTACTCAAAAAGGCTTTTTTAACAGCTTTTTGAAGGTTTGAATTGCAGAGAGCTCTCAGAGCAGATCATCTCCTACAGCTTCCTACATACACACACTACCTCAAACTGAGGCTGTGCAGAACAATCTAGAGCCCATGTGACCTGAAATCCCATGAAACACTGCAAAATTTGCCTTTGGAGCTTAAAAAACAAGGTGAAGTAAGGAGAAGTACATTGTTTTCAATGTGGTTTGCCTTAAGAATTGGTGGAGTAGTGGTTTGGGAAGGTGAAGTAATGCGAAGTCATTGTTTTCAATGGACTTCATGTTACCCATTTGCAAAACGAAGTACCCCACTTCGCGTTGTTGAGCACTCCGTGAATTCACCTTCACTCCGCGGATCACTTCGCAGAGCGAATTGAGGCCACTTCGCCCACCACTAGCTGTAGACCAATCATTTGTAACCTTTACTAATGTGGAGGTTGTGCTATATTTAGCCCGGAAGCCTGATTGCATAGAGGTAATTATGTTGTACATCTCAAAGTATTCCTTTAGCTGGTTATGTATCAGCTTCTCAAGCAACTTAACCAACACTGGTATGATTGAGATGAGCTGATAATTGTGCACTGAAGTTTTAATCCCAGCCTTGAATAGTGGGATTATATGGGCAGTTGTCCATAGTGAAGGGACTTCACATCTTGTGACCGAAAGATTGAAAAGGTGAGTTATAGGTGCTGTCAGTAAGGGGTGACCTAATTTTAGAAAGAGAGGTTCAATATTGTCAGCCTCTGCACTCTTTTTAGGATCAAGGGACACAAGGAAGTGCTCCACCTGTTTAAAAGTGATCTACTGAAATTCAAAAAGGTTTGGAATGTTGGAGGGGATAGGTGATGTAGGTTGAGGGATTTGGGCTTTGGTCGAATTATCTAAAGCATTGCCTGCTGAAGCAAAATGAAGATTCAGTTCCTCTAGGATTAATTGTTCATCTGTTAGCAGTTGATTACCCACATGCAATTGCTTTGGTAATGATATATTCTTGACAGCATTCCTAAAGATAGAAAGATTGTGCCTGTTTTTGTTCAGTAAAGACATAAAATAAGTTGATTTAGTTGCACAGATTAATTTTGTACATTGATTTCTTTTTTGTCTAAAAAGTATCCAATTCTGTTCTGTTTTAGAAGATCTGACTTTGGCCCATAATCGATCCTAGTCCCTTAGTGCTTGTTTAATTTCTCTAGTGAACCAGGGGGGTTTCTTTTATGGTTCTATGTGTTATACGAGGGCAAGATGGTGTATGACTCCTGTCACCTATTGAATGAAGAATTTGTACATCATGTGTACTGAGTACATCCGATAGAAATACTGCCAGTTAATAGCAGCCAGTTGGTGGAGATAATGCTGAACAGAGAAGTGTGAAAATGACTGTTTGTGAATTAGGGCTGGTTTACTATATTGCTTTACTACCCCTATTAAGCATGCCACTATGTTATGGTCACTGAAAACATTATTGAATACTGCTGACATCATGATCTTATTGGATCTATAGGTAAGTATGAGGTCTAGGATAGATGAGTTTAGTGAGTTTTGCACTTTTAGGTCTAGTAGGTTCTGTGATAAGCTGGGAAAATCCAAATTCATCACAGAACTTCTGTAGATCGTTCAATTTAAGGATTAACCAATCATTTTTTATTTTATTTTATTTAGTTTTTGTTGACCGGGTAAGTGCACTAGACAAATCCTGCCTATTTTCAGGCGCGACCTGGGGGAGGGGGATATAGATGAATGCTAACTGACTTTGAACCAGATTAAGCTGTTGGTGGTATTTTTCGTGAATGGAAGAAATTTGGCCATTGCACCGGGGAAATTCCCCTGCTCTTTTCGATAAGTGCCATGGGATCTTTAACATCCACCTGAACTACCACCAGAACAGGCAGATGGGATCTCGGTTTAATGTCTCATCCGAAAGTAGTTTAGATCTCCCATCATAAGTGTTTCATTGTTATTTTGAGAGGTGAATTTTAACAAATACTGTGATATATCTGATCCCCCTGTAGGGGGTCTATAGCAGCCAATGATGGTAAGCATTTCAACTTGTGAAAGGGTTATTGAGATAGTGATACACTCAAAATTGGAAGACTTTGAGTGTGAGGAAACTAAGGTGGTGGTGGGTTTATTATTTACATAAAGAACTATGCCACCACCCTGTTAGGAGGTCTAAACCTCACTTTCAGATTCTTGACGATATTGGGAATGCAAGTAATCACAGACACATTACATTAGAGTAATAAATAAGTTTATTACTACCAAAGGGATAAATCACAGTTGCCCTAAGCAGTTCTTACCAATACGAATTGGGAGCCAGTGCTAAGCGTTCCCTACACCTCGAGGTTTCTCTGTGTCTCTTGGGGTCTCTCAGGTCTCCAAGGTATAAGGCTTGTGCATTACAATATATACCTATGATAATTACTATGGTTACCAAAAGATAGAAACATTTCTAGTTACAGAGATGAGCCCTATTGACTAAATTAGAGGTGGCTCCATGGTCCAAGTTAACATTATACAATTCTGTAAAGTCATCAGTTTGAGAACAAAAGAGTTCTTATACAGAGTCTTACATAACTCAGTGTAGTGGTATAAATCACCAAAAGGTGGCAATGCCGTCTTACATATTATAATTACTCCAAGGACACAGGTGTCTTGGCATCTTGCAAGTAAGAAATACACAGAAAATACATGGCAGAATATATGTATTAGCAAGCAAAGTGTATTACAACAATATGCATTCATATCCTGACATCTACTCTTGTACGGTAAATGCCCTTAGCCCTATATGTTAGTATAACATATACTTAAGTGCTAGCTGTCTATGGTGTACCTCTGAGGGTACCAATTAGGGTGCAGGGACCTCGTGTAACAACCCCATGTAGGCAAGTCCTTTCTAAAAATATCATAATCCTGTATGGATATTGTGTTAGTAGTAATGGTTGAAATGAGCCATGTTTCAGTCAATAACAGTACATCAGGGTTAGAGTGGGTGACCCAGGTTTTTAAGGAGTCTAGTTTGTTTAGAATGATACAACTATTGATGGCCATGAGAATAAGTCCTTTTTAACCTAGCAAAGTTAGAAAGTGTTGTGGCTGGGAAAGGAGGACCAGGGTTTAATTCTACATTTCCTGAACACAGTAGTAATAACATGAGAAGGCATTTGCTTAAGGGGGGGTAGTATTCAAATGCTTCTTCTTGATGTGCCTTGTGCTAACAGGGAGAAGTGCAGATGTGTGACAAAGGAAGAAAGAGACTTGGGCATCATCATCACTGATGACCTAAAATCATCCAAGCAGACCTCTAAAGCAGTAGGTAAGGCTAGGGGGGTGTTAGGATGTATTAGTAGGGGTATCACAAGTCGTAAGAGGGAGGTAATAATCCCTCTGTACAAGACATTGGTTAGGCCCCATCTGGAGTACTGCGTGCAGTATTGGAGGCCACACCTTCACAAGGACATTAACCAAATTGAGGCAGTCCAGAGAAGGGCAACCAAAATGGTGCAGGGACTGCATCAGAAGACATATGAGGACAGATTAACGGAGCTCAATATGTATACCCTTGAGCAAAGGAGGGAGAGGTGATATGATCGAGACATTTAAACACCTTAAGGGCATAAACAAGGTGAAAGAGTCTAACATGTTTAAATATAAGAAAAATAGCAGGACAAGAGGACACAGCATGAGATTAGAGGGAGGCCGATTAAGGGGAATGTGAGGAAATTCTTTTTCACAGAAAGTGGTAGATGCATGGAATGGCTTACCACAAGAAGTGGTGGCTATGAATACAGTGCAGGGCTTCAAACAGGCATGGGATAGGCATAAGGGAGCAATACAAATGACTATGAATAGATAGGTCACTGACAGAGCAAAGGCCGATGGCACATTTATAAGGTAGAAAAAGAAATGGGCAGACTGGATGGGCCTTGCGGTCCTTATCTGCCGTCAACTTCTATGTTTCTATGTTTCTACACAATCAAAAGGTTGCTCACACAGAAGTGCTGCTCTATATTATCCATTATCCTTCTATGTTGTGCTCCAGCAGCAAGGAGAGGGAAGGCAGCAGAGCACTATAAACCCAATGCTTCACAGTGGGGAGGGGGGGACTCACTACCAAACTTTGAATGCTATTATCCTCCTGTGCTATGCTGTGGCAGCATAGAAGGGGAAGGCAGTGGAGCCCTCTAGACCCAGTGCCTCATAGTGGGGAAGGGGACTCAGTACTGAGCTTGCCACAGTCTGAGTTTTTGTGTTGTCCAGCACTAATTTAGAAATCATCAATCAATCACAGAAACATAGAAACATAGACTTTGACGGCAGATAAGGACCATTTGGCCCACCCAGTCTGTCCATTTCACTACCTATTGGATAAGATGCAGATTCTAGTTAACCAACAGCCTACTTCCTGCAACCCCCCACTATAATTGCCTTATGTCAGTCCCATGCATGTTTGTATTCCCCCACTGTTTTAGACCCCACAATCACTCCAGGAAGGCGGTTCCATGCATCCACCACTCTCTCTGTGAAAATAAAATTCATCACATTACCCCTGAGCCATCACCCTCTATCTTTAAATTGTGCCCCCTTGTTCTTACACATCTCTTTTTCTGAAAGATGCTACCCTCCTGGACTTTGTTGATTCCCTTGAGGTACTTAAAAGTTTCTATCATGTCCCCTCTGTCCCTCCTTTCATCAAGGGTATACATATTAAGCTCTCTCAGTCTCTTTTCATATGGTTTCTGATGTAGACCCTGCACCATTTTAGTTGCCCTCCTCTGGACTGCTTCCATCCTGTCTATGTCCTTGCATAGATGAGGTCTTCAAAACTGCACGCAGTACTCAGATGGGGTCTCACCAACTGTCTGTACACAGGATAACCACTTCCTTTTCTATGTGTGATGCCTCTCCTATGCATCCCAGTATCCCCTGGCTCTCTTTACTGACTTCTCACATTGCTTACCCACCTTTAGGTCATCTGATATGACTACCCCCAGGTCCCTTTCCATTATTGTTGTTGTTAGTACCTCCCCTGCTATTGTGTACTCTTCTCCTGGATTTTTATTTCCCAGATGCATTACTTTGCACTTCTTTGCATTGAATCTAAGTTGCCATATGTCTGACCATTCCTCCAACCTCCAAGTCCCTTCACAGGAGGATAATAGCATTCACAGCTCAGTAGTGAGTCCCTCCTCCCCACTGTGAGGCACTGGGTCCAGAGTGGGGTAGAAAGGATGAGAAGGGACTTGGACTCAATCAATTTTTTATTTCTCAAAAATGCTCCTTTCCAAAATCAAGGCACCTGTACAATAAAATACATAAAATAAAATAGATAATTACATACATTTTATAAATTTCAACAAAACAGTATAAAACCACATAGCAAAATAAACACTTCAATTACCAAAAGCCAGGTCAAAAAGATAAGTTTTTAATGCAGTTTTAAAACTCTGGATGGTTAGGCAATCTCGTACCCGATGAGGTAGAGAGTTCCACAGGGACAGAGCAACAAAGCTAAATGCCCTTGCTCCCGATGTCTGCAAACATATCCTGGGAACCTCTAGCAATCCGTCATCGGTGGATCAGAGAGGATGGGAGGGACAGTAGGGACAAAGGAGATCTTTCAGGTAACTCAGTCCCTGATCATGTAGGGCCTTATAGGTTAACAAAGCAACCTTAAAGGTGATCCGCCACTTAATCGTGAGCCAGTGCAGATCGCGGAGCACAGGCGTTATATGACTGGCTCTTGAAACTCCAGTCAACAGCCTGGCAGCCACGTTCTGCACCAGCTGCAAGAGGTGGATATCAACCCCAGACAGCCCTAGGTAAAGGGCACTGCAGTAGTCAAGGCGGGAGGTAATGAAGGCGTGAATCAACGTTGGAAGATCATCAGGAGGAACCAGATATTTCACCCAGGCGATATTTCTCAGATGGTAAAAAGAGGTTTTAACAACTGCTGACACCTGTGATTTCAAGGTCAAACAGTCATCAAACATAATGCCCAGATTCTTTACCTGGTCTGAGGTAGCTAGCTGGACACCTCCAAGCCACAAGCCCGAAGACGAACCTGCCTACACACCCACCTCACTACAGCCTGGGTTCACGACCAACACCTCAGTTTTTTCAGGGTTCAGCCTTAGCCAGCTCATATTCATCCAGGCCTGGATTTCAGTTAAGCAACTGTTGAGCACCGAGATGGCATCATCCTGTTCAGGGACAAAAGACATGTATAGCTGAGTATCATCTGCACAGCAGTGAAAACTCAAGCCTTATCATCTAATAATTGCTCCTAATGGCAGCATATACACTGCAAATAACATGGGCGCTAGAATAGATCCCTGCAGAACACCACAGGGCAGGGAGAATGGAGCTGAGGTGCAAACCCCAGACACCACTCTCTGAGTCCCACCCGTCAGGTAAGATTGAAACCATCTGAGGACAGCCCCTGATAGTCCACGGATAAACCGCAGGTGATCCAACAGCACACCATGGTCCACAGTATCAAATGCTGCAGAGAGATCAAGAAGGATCAAGATGGAACGAGTCTTTAGATCTCTCGATATCAGGAGGTCATTTAGTACCCAAACAAGAGCCGGCTCGGTACTATGTCTCTTCCTGAAACCAGACTGGAGAGAATTATAGATATTGTGGCTGGTCAAATGGTCATCCAGTTGTAAAGCCACCACCTTCTCAATAACCTTACCTAAAAAGGGAAGGTTAGAGATAGGCCTGTAGTTTCTAAGACTGTCAGGATCCAAGGAGGACTTCTTAAGAAGGGGCTGAACCATGGCCTCCTTAAGGGAAGCTGAAAAAATTCCCCTCTCCAAGGATAACCAAACTATCTCAGCAAGGACCGGGCCAATGACATCAACGCAGCCAACAAGCAAATGCATAGGGCCTGGATCCAAACTACAGTTGGTAGGACGTAAAGTCTGGATAACCATCACAATATCACTGATTGCAGGCTGATCAAAGTCACACCACTCAAACCGAGAGTCCGACATCTCCTGCTGACCACTGCTACTTCCTAGAGAAACGGTCAGGTGGATGTCAGACCTGATCGTGGCAACCTTATTTGCAAAGAATCAAGCAATCTCCTCACACTGCTCTTGTGATAAAGCATTTCTGGGCTGAAGACAGTGTGGATTGCACAATCTGCCCACAGTCTGGAAAAGCTGAGCTGGTCGATTCTGCACAGCAGCAATTTCCCTGGACAGGAATTCTGCCTTCTTATGGGAAATTGTTGATTGATAGACCAAATAATGGTCCATCAAACTAAGCCTGTCACATTCCAGGCCGGATCTCCGCCATCACCTCACTAGCCTTCGTCCAACTCTCCTCAACTCCCTCAGGTCCTCATCAAACCATGGAGACCTAGGGCAAAGGGAGAGTGGACGAATGTGAACAGGAGCAATGGAATCCAGGGCCTCTGTCACTGCCTTATTATAGGCAAGCACAAGATCCTCTAGATCCATGCATTCCCTCGGCATGCCCGATAGGTCAAGCACCGCCATCAGACCATCTGGGGATACACCCCCTCAAAATGCAATACTTGACCATCTCCATAGGGGCAGGCATCTTGGGGGGGCCTCAAAACTGAAGCTAATGGTAAGATAGTCTGACCACCTGACTGGTTCCACCACCAAGTCAGATATCTCCATCCCCAGGAGGAACACCAAGTCCAATGAATGACCACCAATGTGGGTTGAGGAGGAAACAACCTTTGTGAGGTCCAGTAAATTCATTAACTGGAGGAAGTCTTGTCCAAACTGCGAGAGTTCATTGTCGACCCAAGCATTGAAGTCCCCAAGGATCAGCCATCTATGGGGTCCCAATGTTAGGTAGGCAATGAAGTCTGTGACTTCCTGCAAGAAAACATTCCTGTCTCCTGGTGGATGAGAAGATGAGAAGAATCCTGCACCCCACACCCTCTCCCATGATACATTCAAAGGAGTTGTTAGTTCCCACTGAAATTTTCCTTAGGTTCAATTCTGATTAAAAACAAAGGGCCACACCCCTGCCCCTATGATCGATCCTCGGGTGGTGTATCACCGAGTACCCAGCTGGAACCGCTGAGGCCAAACAGGGCCAGCATTTCCATCCAACCAGGTCTTGGTGATGTAAGCCAGGTCAGTTGAATTAATAAGATCCTCAATTATGTCGGCCTTGTTCTTAATCGACCTGGCATTGCATAACACCACCTGGGTTTGATGAGCAGCCAGGGAAGACCGAGTTTGCTGTCTGCAGTATGCAGAGCCCTTGGATATGGGAACCAGACAGGGAGGACTCCTTTCCTGGACCCATTTCACCCCAGGGCATTTCCTTGTCCCCACTATCTCAATCCATCCACTCCTCTCCATTTCCCCTGCAGGCCAAGTTCCCGCCTGAACCCTCTTTGCTATTTCCAGACCCCTACATCATCTATACACCTCTGGCGATAAAGGGGGGCAGAAAAAAGGGTGAAGATCCCTCAGCCTGGAGGGGGAGTAATGCCTAACCGTCAACCCTGGCAAACACATTTTCTAAAAACCAAAACCAAACAATATATAACCACACAAATAACACAATCAATAACAAATAAACTCCCACCCCTAAAAACAGCAGAAGAACAATCAAAACCAACAGTTTATCTCTAACATTAAAGTTCTCACACAATTAAACTTCTCAAAACAATATCTCTCACATATTGTTGGGACAAAACTTTAAATGAAGTGAGATTTTGACATTCTCACAATCTGTAAGTTAAACGTTAAAAACATTTTTTTTTGTTGCGAAAAATAAAAACTTAAATGAAACATAAGTACACCCCCTCTCACTGAGGTGTACAAAATAATATAAACAAAGTCAATAAAATAATATCAGGTGAAGTTCAGATCCCCAGGCCCTCTCACCATCTGGGAAATCCAAAATAAAACGGAGGCACTCTCACTGCTCAAGTAGGGAATATTTTAAAGTCCAACTAAAAGTGTCTGTAAGAATCTCTCCATAATAATCCAGAATTTCTTTCCACTGAATGATTTTAAAATCTGACCTCAAGTTCTTTAATTAATACTGTTCCTTAGGCCAAAAATCTCCCGATGATCATCCAATACTTGCACAACAATACCAAAAATCCAAAGCCCTTTTTGGGGGGGGGGGGGCCACCGGAAAAATCTTCCCCGTAACCGCAACACCTTGCTCGAACCAATCTCCAGCCTGTCCAGGACCAGTCCTCCCAAGGAACAGATTCCAGCAGCCAAACCACACACAAACACAGGGCAACTTTGTTGAGAGACAAACCAGATCTACAAAAGTCTCCCGATGATCCTCCAATATTTGCACAGCAACACTGAAAATCCAAAGCCCTTTTAAGGGGGGAGGGCACTGGAAAAATCTGCCCCATAACCTCAACACCTTGCTCGGACCAATCCACTGATCGACCCAGCGAGGAGCTTTAGAGAAACACAGCCCCCACAGGCTGACACCCTAGCCTGTCCAGGACCAGTCCTCCCAAAGGAAACAGATTCCAGCAGCCAAACCACCCACGAACACAAGGCTACTTGTTGCGAGATGGACCAGATTCCCAAATCCACTTACAGGGCAGTCTACATCAGGGTGACAGTCAAAATCAGGGTAACAGTCTCCAAGCAAGCAACCTGGACTGGATCAAGTCCCACCAGTTCACCAAATCAAGCCCCACCAGTTCACAAAATCCTCTGCTACAGAAGCTCTCTCTGGAATCCCAACAGTCCACCAAGAAGAATATGGACTCACCACATTCCCCTCCACACCAGTCCTTGAATACTCACCAGCTGTCTCGAGTCGCAACATGCTGGGGAATCCTCCCCGCTCCACAAGTCGGATCCAAACTCACTGGGGCTCCTCTGCACTCCAAGTCCCTAGGCTACAACCACAACAATGTGGAATGCAAAAATACTTGGTGATCGCTATAGAAGGTTCAATTGCTCCAGCAGGTCAGCGTCCAAACAACACAGATTTTAAGGAAAATAAAACTGCTGCTGCTACTGCTGCTACCGATGGCTAGCCCATCCTATACATTTCTCTCCTATGCATGTTGTCCTGACAATTTACTAAGAACGACTGAATTTTAGTATTTATTTTTTGTGCAGCATGTAAGTTCATTTCTGGTATATTCCTAACATTGGTCACATCAGTTTGAAAATGATGGCCCCAAATTCTTAATTTTGCTGATGTCACATAAGTTGTCGGGTTATCAACAATTTCTAGTTCCCAAACAGAATAATGTCCAATCTTTATCAATTTTATGTTTAATTAATGGAACCAAGAAATATTATTAGTTCATTTTTTTGTATCCTCCCAACATTTTATCAGATGATCATTCTCACACAACAGTATCCTACTCCATACTCCTAATCTAGTTATAACGTGCATAATCAATGTTTTCATTCCTGATTCTAGTCTTAGTAGTGAAGTAGGAGTTTCACTGGGAAACATAGAAACATAGACTTTGATGGTAGATGAGGACTGCTAGACCCACCTAGTCTGCACATTTCCCTAGCTATTGGATAAGCTGCAGATCCTAGTTTACCAACAGCCTACTTCTTCCTACCCACTCACAAGAATTGCCTTATGTATGTCCCATGCATTCTTGAATTCCCCCACTGTTTTTGATCCCACAACCTCCTCAGGGAGGCTGTTCCATGCAACACCACCCTCTCTGTGAAAAAATACTTCCTCACATTGCCCCTGAACCACCCCCTCTATCTTCAAATTGTGTCCCCTTGTTCTTGCACATCTCTTTTTCTGAAAGATGCTACCCTCTTGGACTTTGTTGATTCCACTGAGGTACTTAAAAGTTTCTATCATGTCCCCCCTCTACCTCCTTTCCTCAAGGGTATACATATTAAGCATCTTTAGTCTCTCTTCGTATGGCTTCTCTTGCAGACCCTGCACCATTTTAGTTGACCTCCTCTGGGCTGCCTCCATCCTGTCTATGTCCTTGTGGAGATATGGTCTCGAGAACTGCACACAGTACTCCAAATTGGGTCTCACCTACTGTCTGTACAGAGGGATAACAACTTCTTGTTTTCTACTGGTGATGCCTCTCCCTATACATCCCTGTATCTCCCAGCCATCCCTACTACCTTCTCACATTGCTTACTTACGTTTAGGTCATCTGATATAACTACCCCAGGTCCCTTTCCATTTTCGTTGTTGTTACTACCTCCCCCCCATTGTGTACTCTTCCCCTGGGTTTTTGTTTCCCAGGTGCATTACTTTGCATTGAATCTCAGCCGCCATACTTTTGACCATTTCTTTAACCTTGCCAAGTCCCTTCTCATCCTATCCACCCCCCCCCCCGTGTTTTAACCCTGTTGCAGATCTTTGTGTCATCTGCAGAGAGGCATACTTTTCCTTCCAGTCCCTCTGCAATGTCACTTATAAAGACATTGAAAAGGACCGGGAAGACCTAAACTTAACCTTATAAAAAATTGTGTTTAGGTTCAATGCATTTTAAATCTAGGCCCAAAGAACATATTTCTGCTGCATAAAGCAGATGTTTACTTTTATCTCAAAGCTCCTTTTCATTTTGTTGAAGGAGTTACCTACAAAATCTGAATAAAAATTATGTATGCCTTTCACAGTTGACATTGCAGTTTTCTTAGCATTTTTTAAATGGTTCTTCTAAAAACTCTTTTTGTTGAATTTAACCCAAAAAAAACAAATTACATAGCCTCTTTCAATTTTATACCACCCACTGTCCAGGATGCAGTACTGATACTGGTAGCTCCATAAACCATGATCTTACTTTTATTCTCATTAAGCTTTAGATTTATTGAATTTCAAGGTTCAATTGTTACAGACGAACTTCTCTTTAGCTCTTTTGGTGCTCAAGCTAATAAAACAACATTGTCTGTGTACCATAAAATGTTAACATTCACTTCATGTGTTTTTGGACAGTGCATGTTAACATTCAATAATTTTTGGGTTAAAGTCTCCATATAAACGGAGAAAAGCAAATGGGCTAACAGCCACCCCTGCTTTTCCCCCTGCCCATGTAAATAGGTTCTGTAGTAGCCACATCCTTACTTATCCTCACCCTTGCTGTAGTTTGCAGTATAGCGCAGTGGGTTAAGACTTTGAGCTGCAGATATGGAGACCAGGATTTGAATCCCACAACCACCTAGGTGCATACTGTGATCCTGCGCAAGTCACTTAACTTCCTTGTGCTCCCAGGTTGCATCTGGAAATCAGTTTTGGCTTAGTGTGCTACTTCTGGTTAAACAATGTTCCCTTTCCCCTTATGTAGCATTTTTTTTTTGCGCCCCAGCCCAGTTGGCCTTCCTTCCTGCTGGCCCTCCCAGCCTCATCACCCCAACTTCCCCCAGGGCTTACCTCTCCCATAGCCCCCACAACTTGCCTTCCATGGCAGGGTGGCAGGGAGTCCCTTGATCCACCAGTGCTGGATCTATATTTCTGGGAGGAGCCTGAATCACCAGGTCCAGGGCCTGTGAAGGCCTGCAGTCATCATGTGCAACCAAGGCTTTTTCTCTTTTCATCCCCTGTGGGAGACGTGGCATGCAATGATATCATGGTGTGTGTGTCAATGTCTGCCATGTCTCCCCAACAATGTCAACTCAGGCTGCCTCTCCCCTGATTTCCACCAGTGACCAGTCAAGCACCGGGCTTTTACCCACCCTCCTCCCCAGAGGAGGAGGAGGAGGAGAGCAGTCCAATGGATGCTTGATCCTCCTTCCCTAGGCCGGCCTTCAGTCTCCTTGGGTTCACTTCCAAACCCAGGTCATCGGCATTGCAAGAAGTAGCACTACCACTGTGTTTTTTTTTACATTAATTTCTATGTTCTTGGTCAGTCGGCCCCCATCCACCAGTCCTCCCATCCCCATCACCTCAGCATCCATCGGGACTTACCTCTTCTGTCTCTTCCCCAGCACTCCCCCCACCTCGGGGTTGACTGGATCCCTTCCATTTCCCAACTGGGAACAGGATCCAGTTTGTCTGGAGGTAGCCAGCTGATCAGGTGCTGTGCCAGTGGAGGACGTGTGTTATTCTGCCAATCAGCCACCATTTTCTTCCTTATTTTCTACCCCATCACTAAGCGTGGCTGTGGCAGCATGCAATGATGCCAATGGCTGAACTGCACGTGTTTCCACATGCAGCAAGCCCAGCATCTGCTCTGCCTCTGTCCTCCTCGATCTGCGGGACCTGTCATGCCAGCCCTCAGCTACTGCTAGGGGCCAGGCAAGTGCTGGTATCCAGTCCCATCTATTCCTTGGAGACGAGAGAGCTGTCCTCCAGATGTTCAGTCCTCTCCATCCCCAGGCAACTCCTGATGACCCTTTCATCCTGTGAACACATGTCGCTGGCATGGCAGGAGGTGAGGAACAATGCCTCAGACCTCCATGCCACTGGGCTGGCTCCAATGTAACATTTTTAATATTAATAATAATCTGCTATCAATACCTTTTTTCTCTAAAATTTGTCGGAGTAAATCTCTGTTCACTTTCTCAAAGCTGAACTGATGGCTGGCCCAATGGTGTGAAGGGCTGATGCACTAGAGCCTTACCTCCTGCCACACCAGTGACCCATGTTTGCTCACAATTGCAGGTTGCTGGTATCAGCTGAAGAGGGAAAAGTTTAAGTGGCTAATGACTGTTCTCCTTTGCTGGGGAGGGAGGGAGGACTAGCATGCTCCACTGACAGACTATCTGGTGGAGGCCAATTGGTAGTGTGGGTCCAGGAGGGCATTGGAAGGTAGGATGGTGGGACTCAATGGCATGTGTGCACCACCATGCATGCGTGTCTACATGCTCACCCCAGCACAGGGAACTTGGAAAGAAAATGGAAAAGAGAAGGCTCCAGACTAATGAAACCCTGCCTGCCTGCCCCCACTCCTGCATCGCCATATGACCTGCATCCTGTGGTGGTCAGTCAGGCTGGCAGATGCTGGTTGGGAGTGGCAGGGACAGGGATGAGAGCCCTCCAGAGCTGACCCGACTGGGAGAAAAAGCTATATATAAAAAAAAAAGCTGAACTGATGTTCAAGAAGGACAATTATAGTTTACCACCTTTACCCATTGCATATGTGTCTATTAAATAGCTAAGGACAACAGTATTGTCCAAAGTGCCATATGATTTTTGGAAACCTGACTTATACACTGAAAGGCATTTTTTTTTCTATGACCCACTTTTCCAGTATTTGTAAAATTATCACTGTATATATATATTTGAGGCAGTCCAGAGAAGGGCAACCAAAATGGCGCAGGGACTGCATCAGAAGACATATGAGGACAGATTAACGGAGCTCAATATGTATACCCTTGAGCAAAGGAGGGAGAGAGGTGATTTGATCGAGGCATTCAAACACCTTCAGGGCATAAACAAGGTGAAAGAGTCTAACATGTTTAAATATAAGAAAAATAGCAGGACAAGAGGACACAGCATGCGATTAGAGGGAGGCCGATTAAGGGGGAATGTGAGGAAATTCTTTTTCACAGAAAGGGTGGTGGATGCATGGAATGGCTTACCACAAGAAGTGGTGGCTATGAATACAGTGCAGGGCTTCAAAGAGGCATGGGATAGGCATAAGGGAGCAATACAAATGACTGTGAATAGATAGGCCACTGACAGAGCAAAGGCCGATGGCACATTTATAAGGTAGAAAAAGAAATGGGCAGACTGGATGGGCCTTGCGGTCCTTATCTGCCGACAACTTCTATGTTTCTATGTTTCTATATACTGTTAAACCACTGCATAGCAAGGTTATGGATCTTTAACACCGTGAGTCTTTATATCCTTTTTTTTTTTTGAAAAGTGATATTATTATGCCCTCATTCTAGCCCTTTGGCATAACCAGATATTCAAAATAGTAAAAATGACTGCTAGGATTGGTGCTCACCATTCTGGGTTAACCCTACAGACATCAGCTGGTATTTATTTTTTTTTATTTCGTTTTTCTTGACCGAGTAAGTGCACTAGACAAATCCTGCCTATTTTCAGGCATGACCCAGGGGAGGGGGTTACAGATGAATGCCAACTGATCTTGAATCAGATTAAACTGTTGGTGATATTTTCAGTGAATGAGGGAAATTTGACCAGGACACTGGGGAAATTCCCCTACTCTGACAGTAGGGGGTTTGGCCATTTCGCTGAGATGGACACTCGGAGTCTGGCATTGGAGGGTGAGGATGTGCTGGAGATAGGGGAGCTGGTCTCCTTCCCTATCTCTCCTAAACAAGAGACCGCTCTGGAGCAGAGCATTGGGAACGTGATTCCTGGTTCTGTTGCTGACCGGAATATGCAGCAGTCTGAAGAAGTACCGATTTCAACTGGATTTAATGTGGAAAGTGATCCTGTGGTTTCTGTAGCAGGTGCAGAGTGAGCTGAGGCTCTTTCGACTGGTTTCCTATGGGTTCCGGCAGCTGGAAGTCCTGTCAGCACAGGAGTGTAGTCTTGAGACAGGGCTCAGCTGCGAGCACAATGTATGCCATCAGTGACAGCTGGAGACGGCTTGCAATCTTCCTGTAAGGCATTGTCAGGAGCTGTCGAGACTGGCAGCTGTGTGTTGCTTCAGAGCAAGTGCCTAGAGTCTCAATACAGCTCCCCTGAATGTTCTATGAATGTTTTACCTCGTTGATTTTACCGGAGAAACCGGCTTACCGACTGCTCTCCCGGTGACAGACTCCAGCCTCCAGGTTCGGCGGTCGGTTTCTATTTCACAAACGGACTCATCAGCGGCAGCTTATAAAGGTACTGTGGAAGTTTTATCTGGTTCTGGGTCTTCTGAAAGCGTAACGACTATGTTTCAGCAGCAGAACTTGAGGGGGCAAGCTGTTTCTGCAGATGTGGGGACATGTTTTGATGAGAACTTGTCTGCTTCAGGGGTGACAATTGCAGACACTTTAATGGGGGCGGTTTGGGAAAAATCACCGTTGGATGATTTATGGACTTCTCCTGACCATCATAGCCATGCACCACAGGGGGACTTATTGAATTTAACCGACCCATTGGAACTACCCTCGGGCCTCCTTCTCACACAACATCCAGAATGGAGGGTAGGTGAGTCTCGAACACTGGAACCTGAGGGGCACCCTCAGCAACCCCAGTCTACTGCTATGATGGGGGATTCTTTCCCTGACAGGCCTCCTGCCTCTCCATTACCTGAGTTATCCTCAGAGTTGGTTCAGTTAGCTGAGCCTGTAATGATTTCCTTGGGGGCAGGGGCTGGTCTGGCTCAGGACACTATAGTCAGTGAAGCTCCTACGACTTCGTCTAGGGGCTCCTTCTGGCAAGCTCCAAGACCTTCATCATTGGAGTCTCAGTCTACTCCAGCTCCTGGACTTACTACTGGCCCACAGAAGCCTCGCTCCTTTGCTGGTTTGTTTCATCCTCCCACTGAGCAGGCTAAAAGGCATAATGCAATTCGATTACGATACAGGGGTGGACTGAACATTTTTCCAGATCTTGTATATGTTGGGAAAAATTTGATTAAACTTAGTTTGCAGTTTCCTCCCTTTGAAATATATGCCCTAATACATACTTCAAGGGACAACTATTTTGACATCAGTTTCAAACCCTCTGTGGGTTTGGATACATTCTGGCACAGATACCAGGCAGTTAAACATACCCCTCTCTGGTCACCTTTTTTTGCTATACCCCTCACTAAACCTACTATAAAAACTATTACGGTTTTATTTAAGAATGAGAGTGTGGCAATTGATGATATTGTCAGATGGTTATCTTCTAAATGTACTGTGTTGGGCCTACCAGACCTGATAATTGATTCAGAGCTCTTTAGGACAGCGGGATGGAAAGTACAGGTAAAATTGCCTGTTGTGAATGGTTTAATTCAACACTTACCCAGCTGTTTTTATTTAGGCAGGGATAGGGGTTTTGTTTTCTATCCAGGACAACCCAAATCCTGTTTTAGGTGTGGGACCCACACACACCTCAGTAATGCCTGTGACTGACTGAAATGCTCTACTTGTCTGGGTGTTGGACATGTAAGTATTAATTGTCCACATCCCACTTATTGTAGTTTGTGTGAAGCAGCCTCTCATTCTTTCAAGGAGTGTCCTTGGGCCGCCCACAATAATCCTGCCATGCCTACGGAAAGCCAGGATGAGACGGTTGCTAAGGCCCAACAGTCAGCCCAGGCCAGGTCTGCATTTCGGCCTTTCGCTCCTGAGTCCTCTCTGCACCCTTCAAGTTCCACTATACAGCAGGGTACCCCTGTCCTGGCTATGCAACCTTCCTGTGCTCCCATAACTTTATCAAGTAATGTAGCCACTGGAGAGAGTTTGGTACTCTTCTCTGAGGCCTCCTTTGCAGTTGTGACAGAGGCAGACTGTGAGATGAATGGTGGGCTGACTGCTATTTGTGATCCCAAAGAAGTGATGCTCCCCCAAGAGGATCCTGACTGGGTGGTGGTCGGGACCAGGAGACAGATGAGAAGCTCTCTGTCGAAGGGCACTCTCTCATCTTCTGACCAGCAGTCCTCTGATTTGATAGTCAAAAACAGGTTTTCAGTACTGCATAAACGTAAGCAGACTACGGAAACAGAGGATGAGTCTGATGCTTCATCGGTTGCATCTTATCTGGTTGAAATGTTGACGGACACTGATCAATTGTCTGGTGATACTCAGACAGGTAGGAAAAAGAGGTGTAAAATGAAATCTCCGAGGAAAGGGAGAGGGAAGAAAAAGTCCTAAAGCTTAACTAGCAAATATGGGGGAGGTTGTCTCATTTGGCAGCTTGAATGCCAATAGCCTCAAAACCCTAAGAGGCGACGGCCATTTTTTTCTTCTTCTACGCACCATTACACATTATTTTTGTACAGGATACCAGGCTTCATTCCTTCAGAAATTGGTCAGGCGCCTTGAGACTGGAAGGTGGCCTCATTCTGGTCCTTATCTGAAGAAGTGTGTGCGGAGTGGGATTATTATAAAGGAGTTGGGAGTGCAAGTTACTAGGCTGGTTGACCTGATTCAGGTAGGGTCCTCATTCTGGATGTCATTATTCATGGTCAGGAATGGAGACTGATTAATGTTTATAACCCTCAACTTAAATCTCATAGAATTAATACTCTCAAATCTATCCAACCATATCTTCATTCATCAAAATCTATCATTTTGGGGGTAGATTTTAACTGTATTTTGGCTTTGGCAGATAAAACTGGGATGACTCAAAAATTGTATTCTGATCCCAATTTTCTCAAAACATTATACAGGACTGCCAATTTTCATGATGGGGCTTCTTTTGGCCCACAACCTCCGGCACATACTTTTCATCGTGGTAGATTTTCCACGAGGATTGACTATTTTTTTATTTCCAGCTGGTTATCCAATGGACAGTTTGCAGTCCTCCCGTGTGAATATTCAGATCACTGCCTGATAACTTTGTCTACTGGGTGCCCCTGTAATAAACCAATTTCTCATACCTTTTGGAAAATGAATATCTCTATCTTAGGGGAAGAAAATGGGTGGCATGGCCTATATAGCCTTCTCCAGGACAAACTTTCGGTGTTTTTTTATATGATAACCCAGCCTTCTGGTGGCAAGATACGAAATTAGAAATTTGAAAATTTTGCCAAAAGGTTTACAAACAGTATTCCTCGAGTAACTATTTTCAGTATCTCAAATGTTGCCGTCAGTTACAAAAATTATTATCTTGGCAAACGGAATTCCGATTAGATTACTCTGCACAGATCCGGCAATTAAAATCTGAAATGCACACATATCAATATGATAGGACCACTTCTTTGTTCTTAGAACAAAAATATGGAAGGAAAGGGGTGGCTAAGGTAGTTAACCCGTTTGATAGTAGCCACCAACAGGTGGAGTACAAATACATGCCCTCTTTACTGTCCCACACTGGTATTCAGATCTCGGATAATCAAAACATTTTGAAAGAAGTGTCCTTTCATACACAGGCTTTGTATGGCCAGGAATATGAACCTCAGAATTGGAACAGTTTTCTTGATTCTTTACATATCCCTTTTTTATCCCTTGAGGAGGCACAGGAGGTATACCAGCCCATTACCAGTGCTGAGGTTGATTCTGTCATTAGTCATTTAAAAAATACGGTGACTCCTGGGCCGGATGGTATTCCTAATGAGTTTTATAAAAAAACTAAATCTTTCCTATTACCCTTTCTGACAAACGTGTATAATGTTATTATACAGGGCCTTGTCCCTATTCCTGCCGCCCTAGCGGACAGCAATCTAATTTTTTTATTTAAACAGAAAAATGACAAAGACTGTTTGGAGAACTGGCATCCCATTAGTTTATTAAACTCAGATTGGAAAATATTATGTAAAATTGTATCAGTTAGACTTTCGTGGATTGCCAAGAAGGTTATTTTTCACACCCAAACATGTGCTGTACCTGATAGCTCTATGCTTATGAATCTGAAAATTCTCCGTGAAGTTTTTGATGGAAATAGTACTCAAGGATATGTCCTTAGCCTGGACCAGTCTAAGGCCTTTGATAGGGTCCCTCATAATTATTGATTTTCAGTTTTAGAACGGTATGGAGTTCCACCAGAGTTCGTCTCTTGGATTAGGAATCTGTACCGGTATGCCTATATGACCCCATTGGTCAATGGGTTATGAGGCTCCCATATCCCAGTTAAAAGAGGGGTACATCAGGGGTGCCCCTTGAGCCCCCTGTTGTATGTTTTTTTCTATAGATCCTCTTTTGAGAACTTTGAATGAGGATGCTAGTATTAGACATATTTCAGAGACATCAGAATTGTTTTTTCCCAGTACATTAGCATATGCAGATGATATCTGTATTCTAGTAGCAGATCGGAATTCTGGTGAGCAGGCCATTGAGATTGTACAGGCCTTTTCTTTAATCTCTGGCTCCACCTTAAATACACAAAAAAGTGTCAGTTTTTCTCTTTGTATTTCTTTGCAGGATGTTTCCCCCAAAATTGGAGGGGTAATTATCTAGTCAGATAAAATAAATATTTTAGGCTTAGATTTTGGCCTACCTGCTGCAGCAGACCATAATTGGCTTTCGGCTATTGCTATAGCGGAAACCAAAATTGGCAGATGGAAATCTTTTCCAATGTCATGCAAGAAACGCATCTTTATGTTAAAAACTTTTATCCTCCCTATTTTTTTACTGGTGAGTTATATTTTTCCCCTCCCTATGCATTTGGAAACCCGGCTTTATAATTTGTTTTTTCAGCTGTTATGGGGTAGTAGACTTAACCCGGTGAAGTGGTCTATTACCTATTGGCCGATAAAACAAGGAGGCCTTAATATGATTAATCCAGTGTTGTTTTTTTTTCACTATCTTTGTTCATTTCAATATATTCCCGTGCATAGCTAGTCAGTGGGATGTTTGGGTACAAAGTTTTATGACCCGGTCTCAATGTTTTAAAGACAAGTGGCAAGCACCTAAGTGGAGGCCTTTTATTAAAATTCCCCCAGGGACCTCCAGATATCTGATTGAGCTCTTTAAGAAAATAAAATAATGGCAGGTGCCCTGTAGGGGAGGGGATTTACAGAATAGAAAACTGTTATATTCTGCCATTTTAACAGGATGTTTTTGTGTGCACCTTGTTTCTCTTTACCTTGTGACAGTACCTGTCTGACTAAACAATTGACAGATAGCAGGATCCCGGACAAAATGTGGGACATCTTATGGTTATGTTGCCATGGTAAACTAAATGTTAAGAGAAACCAAGCCCATAAGCAATTAGAAGAGAGATATTGTGTTAGGGAGACTTGTTTATGCCAACTAGAATCTATGTCTCACCTGTTTTTTGACTGCCCCTATATTACTTCATTATGGCCTGAGCTGGCACATGACTGGTCTTTGCCAATGCTGGCTGGCATAACAGTCTCAGATTTAATTTATGGGAATTTTGGGCCTGCGTGGGCAGCCTTTTTCCCTGGTACACTTAGAGTTCTTTTTGCCATGTTTAAATGGTGTATATGGCACAATAGATGTTTGTGTGTATTGCAGCAAAAACATAATACATTGTCTGAATTGAAATGTCAAATTAAGAAAGAAATAGCCTTTATTTATGTCTCTGAGAGAAAATCCTTGCCTGATGCTTTAGTAAGGTTTTGGTGGAGGGCCTTGCCATTGATATTGTTTGAAGGGGTTACCTGAGTCATGTCAGTATGGGGGGAAGGGGTTGTTGCTCTGTTTAGCTGTCATCTCATATAGATCCTTTTTTTTGTTGTTATTATTCTCTGTTGACTGATCCTGTGTTTTGTTAGACCTGTATTCCGCTTGCCTGTATCATTTGTAAAATTTCTGTTGATTTTCTTTTTTGTATTATACTGTTTTCCAATCAAATATTCCTCTACTCTTTTGGGGAGGGGGGTTCTTTTTCTCTTGGGTTTAGAATGAAGTTCTACGTTTGTATTAGACAGCCTGTTTGGATATGTATGACTGTAATACTTATTTGCTTTTGTTATGATTTGTACTTTTCTTTTGTGTAAGGCAACACTGTTTTGTATTGATTTGATTTGTTATTCTAATAAAAAATTCCCCTACTCTTTTCGATAAGTGCCATGGGATCTTTAACATCCACGTGACATCCAGCCACCAATCCAGGCAGATGGGACCTCAGTTTAACATCTCATCTGAAAGACAGCACCTCAGAAGTGCAGCACCCCTCTCATGCTGCACTACAGTGTCAGTACTGAGATATTAACCCAAGTGCCAGATGTGAGAACTGAACCCACAGCCCTTTGATCTCCCAGCCTCAGAGGAGAGTGTGCTACCTACTGAGCCACTGACACTGACACAGAACATTTGTGGGTATTTTGTCTGTACCTGGTGATGTAGTATTCTTTTGTAGTCCAATTGCCCAGACTGCTTCTGCTGTTATCACTAATGGCCAAAGTGGTACAGTTTTATCTTTCCTTCCTACTTCCTTTAAGTTTCCTTCCAGCATGCCATAAAGGTTATTATAATAACAGGGCCCCTGTTCAGATGTTATAACACACTCAGTAGTAATCACTTTATTTTCAGTTCTGTATGCAACCAAATCCCAGAACATTTTACCATTCTTTTCCATTATTGACTGCTGTCATTTTTTCCCACAAATGTTCTATATAGGTCTTCTTTTTAGATTTTAATAGATATTTGTATTACTTTTTTATTTAATATGTGCTTCACAAAGTTTAATGACAATTATTTTTTCTCATTCTTCCTAATTTAAAGAGGAAGTGTCAGCACTAAGAACCCCACACCCAGCTATGGAGCTGGTCCTAATTTGCACTCTGTGAGCAAAAACATTTTGTTTATTTACTGTTTACTGTAGTACAGTAGATTGTATCACACTAATTCTGTTGACCTGCAAATTGACATTTTTTGTACCTACAGATCCCAGAATCCCCTGCAGCTGACATCATGGGAGGGCTGCAGCAGTTAGAGATTCAATAGCCTGCAGTATATTTTAGAGCTTTTATAAGCTCCAATCATATGTTTGCTGGTTCAGCTGTTCCCTAGGGCTAAGCACAGCCATCTGTGATTGTACGTAGCCCAGGGAGGACAGCAGGAAAGGCAATCAAAAGATCAGAGCTTAATTTTAACATGTACTGCAGACTATTGAATCTCCCACTGCCACAGCCCTCCTCTGATGTCAGCATCAAGGGATTCTGGGAATTTTATTACAGAAAATGTCAGTTTGCAAGTCAACAGAATGAGTGTGATGCAAACTACGGTATGCCCCACGTATGGTGACACCAACACAGCGAGCTACAACCCTCTTGGAAAAATTGACACTTTACTGATAGGTCGCTGTGTTGGTGTGCCCAAGAAAGGAGCACACTGTCTCCTGGTCCTGCAGTCCCACCCCAAATCAACTCTGACTGGAGTTGATAATCCTAAAGGGGGGGGGTTGGGGGCAGAGTCCCCTGCATGGTGTCTTCGGGGGAGAAGCCCTCCGATAAAAAAAAAAAATGAACCGGGAGACACACAGGAATCATGTAAACCACAACTTGCAGTCAACATGCTTCCTGTCAGTGAGATGCTGATTGACAAAACGGTTGTCGAACCAGCATCATAGAGCCACAAACTGTCTATACTCAGTAAGCAGTAATATGTAATATGTTTTTACGCACAAAATGTATGTTAGGACCAGCCCTACACTTGGGTGGGGGGCCCTTAGTGCAAACTGTTCCCATTTAATAAGGGATTTACATATATTTTGCCATTCAGTATTGTACCATAGATTGTCATTAGGTACACCCACTTTAGTTTTACATACATACGAACATACGACTCTTCCAGCAGAAATCTTAACCTGTTCCCTCTCATGTCCCTTCCCTTCAGTCTAAATAACCCATCATTGCCAAATTTGTTGATCCCCTTCAAGTACTTGAATGTTTCAATCATATCCCCCCATCCCTCCTTTCCTCTAGGGTGTACAAACTCAGATCCCTCAGTCTGTCCTCATAGGATTTGCCTTCCATCCCCTGTATCACTTTTGTTGCCCTACGCTGTACCCCCTCTAGCAGTTAATATCCTTCTTCAGATATGGACACCAGTACTGCACACAGTACTCCAAGTGCTGCTTCGCCAAGGACCTATAGAGGGGCAGGATCACTTCCTTATGTTTGGATAAGAATCCCTTTGCAATACACCCCAGCACCATGTTAGCCTTATCAACAGCTTTCCTGCACTGAGCAGAGTTGTTCATGCTCTCTGTTACCATCATGCCTAAGCCGTTCTCTTCCTCAGTGACCCCCAGCCTCACCCCCACCTCAGCCAATATTCCCTCCTAGGGTTCTTGACCCCAAAGTGCATAACCTTGCACTTCTTCACATAGAAGCCCAGCTGCCACTTTGCCGACCACTACTCCAGTTTGGTTAGGTCCCCCTGTAGTTCTTTCTACCCCTCAACATCATCCACTACTGCCCCATCTTAGTATCATCTGTGAACAGACTTATCCTGCTCAAACTCTATATGAGATATCCGTTATGAGTAGCCCAAACAACACTGGACCCAGCACAGAGCCTTGTGGCACTCCATTCGTCACCGGCCTAGGTGTTGAGAGTCCTCCTCCTGTTACTGCCTCCCCTTCAGCCAGTTCATGTTCCAGTTAAAAAGCTTCATTCGAGCCCAAGGGTACTATTAGGAGGGTGGTTCAGATTATGAGGAAGCAACTCCCAGACAGAACTAGCAAAACTAAAGGTTTATGGCAAAGGGATTTGGGAGTGTTCTTGCCAGAGGAGCAATGGCAACAGTTTAAGGATACATACCAGGGGCTCCTGCTGTGCAATGGGTACAAGGAGGCAGCATACAAATTTATACACAGGCTATACTGCCCTCCTGTGGCAGTTAACAAGTATAACCCGATGGTGCCTGCATTGTGTCTGAGATGTGGGGTGGCTGTGGGCAGTTACTTCCACTCATTCTGGTCCTGTACCATGCTTCAGGCTTTCTGGAGTCAAGTGGCAAGAGAAATAGCCAATATGAGGTGGGGGGATGTGCAAGTACTCCCACTTATGATGCTCTTTGGAGTGGAGCGCATAGAGACAGCAGACTAGTTGCCTGCCGATAGATGGATAAGACTACTGCTGGCTTTAGCATGCCAATGTATTCTGAATACTTGGGTTTCTGGAGACAGGCCAACCATAGAGTAGTGGTGGAATCTGGCATGGGGGGCCTTGAAGCTGGAGAGCTTGACATACAAGGCTAGGGGGGGAGAAGGGAGGAAGTCTTTGAAAATATGTGGGCCGCATTCTGGAACACTGGATCCTGATGAAAGGGCACTGATGTTGTAAGGATTTGTACAGGTGGTGAAAGATAATGGAGGTGGGAGGTATGGAGCACAGGAGCAGTGGCAATGATTGGTGCTCCCCTGATCAAGGCAGTCCACTCACAAGGTGGACACTACTCTGAAAATGGACAGATAGCTATAGACCATCTTAAGAACTAATCCAATAGGAAGACATGAAATGGACCTAAAGTTGAAGTTTCTTTATGTTTTTTTTTTCCTTTTCTTTTTCTGCTTTTTTTTTCCTTTCTCTCTCTTTTTCTCTCCATTCTATTTTCAGCTTGTTGCTCTTTTTAGGCACTGTCTTGTTGTTCTTCTTCTGTTTCCTGTCTAAAATGCATAAGTACAGTATAAGACCTAGTGAACTGCAGTGCACATATGCAAGTAGATGACATGGACCTGTGACCTGTAAGTCTGAGAATTAATTATGTACTGAAATGGAAATGTGACCTGATGCATTATTGGTAAATGTACTGTTGTCTATGGAAAAATCAATAAAGATTTTTATGCAAAAAAAAAAAAAAGCTTCACCCACACCCCCCACGGATTTCAATTCCCCCCCAAGCCACCTGTGAGGCACTGAATCGAAGGCCTTGCTGAAGTCCAAGTATAGTATGTCCACTGCATGACCCCTATCCAGCTCTCTTGTTACCCAGTCATCATACTGTATTAGATTGGTCTGACAAGAGTTCTCCAAGACAAACCCATGCTGCTGCCCAACCATAGGCCATTTACCTTGAGAAATGACACCAGTCTCTCCTTCAGAAACACTTCCATCAGTTTACCCACTATGAAAGTGAGACTGACAGGTCTGTAGTTGTCTGACTTATCTCTTGGGCCGCTCTTGTGTATAGGCACCACATGGGCCATCTTCCAATCCTGTAGTATGTATTCCATGTCCAGGGAGGTGTTGAGCAGGTCTGCCAGTGGCCTGGCCAACACCCCCTGCCATCTCCCTTAGCACCCTGAGGTGAATGCCATCAGGACCTGGTGCCTTGTCTACCCTTAGTGTCTTCATACCCTCTAGTACTCTACTGTCTGCAATCATCCCATCAGTTATCCCTTCTCCCCCCAACCGCACCTTCCCAGTCCATGAAGGTAGTGGACTACCCTTCTCCTGGGTGAACACAGAACAGAAGTATTCATTCAGTGCTTCTGCCTGTTCTGCTCTGTTTTCCACACATCCCCGTCCCTTCTGATCTGCACTTTTTGGTCCCTGCATTTCCTTTTTTCCCTCATGTCTCTAAAAAAAGTCCTTATCCCTCCCTTAATGCCCTGAGCCAGCCTTAGCTCACTGGATGCCTTGGCCTCCCTTACAAGCTTGGTTACCTCCTTGGACCAACTCGCATACATTTTCCTGTACTCTCCCTTCCCGGTCCTCTTGAATCTCCGATATGCAGCTCTCTATTCCCTCACCCCCTTGGAACACCTTCCAGTTTAGCTAACATGGCTTCTTAGCTCTGCCCTTCTTGCTTAGAGACCTTGTGCAGGCCTCAGTAGCCTCTTTCAGACCAAGTTTAATGATATCTCACTTTTGTTGTATGTTCATCTCAGGCCTAATCCCCTCTAATTGCCCCTTCAGTATTTCCCACATCCTTTCAAAGTCCACCCACCTGAAATCCACCACCCTTGTTTTATCTTTAGTCTCTTGCAAAAACATTATCAATAATTATAACAGTGTTATAAAGTCATTCATAGTCTCTTGCTTTTTATTTACTTGAAATACACTTTGTTAACCATTGTTTTGACCATCTTGATTAATTCCATATTATCTAATAAAAGTTCTAACAACTTATTTGACATATATGTATTCCACATTATCAGTTTTCTATTAAGTGCAAGCATATTTCTATCTGTATCACTACTTTTTCAAGTGTCTTTGGTGTAGGTATAGTTTTTGCATTTACTTCTATGTGCAACAGTATAGGGAAATGGTCATTATCCCACTCTTCTTGGATTTTAAAATTAAGAGGGCATGTACAAACATCTACTAATGCCAGTTCTATCGTTATGCCTCCATCCTCCTTTTTTTGGATGGAATGTTATGTTACCCCTCACATTTCGTTTACTTCTCCTGTTCAAAATTCTAAGATTGTTGTTTTCTGCCTATTCTGAAACTATTTTTCATCTTTGATTTCATTTATTGTCCCTTGAGTTTCTTACTTGGATTGACAGTGTATCATCCACCTCACATAGTGTTGAATAAACCTCTAACTTATCAGATGTTACTGTGTTCAAATTATCCATCATTATAATAAGAATATTTCTGTAAGCTTTATTTAGAAATAACAATGTGATCTGTAGCATGAAAAATGCATTCATTTCTGGTTTTTCACTTAGTCTTGGCGGAACATGCATATTAATAGATGTGCTAAGTGGAACCTTGTTGCTATTTAGTAAAATGCATAGGAAAGAAGGGGGATCCTATATTCAGGTCAATGCAGCAATTGACTCTTGTTCATACAAGCATGAGTAACACAAAAATTGAAACCTAGAAACACAGAAACATAGAAGTTGTCAGCAGATAATGGCCACTTGGCCCACCTAGTCTGCTCTAAATTTTCTGCTTATAGTGCCACCACAGACCCTATTTGGACTCCGGCTTACACCACCCTCTTGTGTCTATCCCATGCATTCTTAAATCCTATGACCATTCTAGCCCCCAGCACTTCCTCTGGGAGGCTGTTCCCAGTATCCACCACCCTCTCCATGAAGAAGTACTTCTTCACATCTCCGCCCCTCCTTCAGCTTCATAAGGTGATCTCTTGAGCTTGAGTATCTTTTGTTTGGCAAATATTCCCTTCCTGTACCTTCTTTATTCCTGTGAGATACTTGAATGTCTCTAGCATATCCCCCCCCATTCTCTCCTGTCTTCTAGGGAGCACATATTTGAGTCCTTAAGCCTTTCTTCACAGGGCTTCTGATGCAGGCCCTGCACCATGTTGGTTGCTCTCCTTTGAACCATATCCACTATATCTATGTCCTTTCAGAGAGATGAGGCCTCCAGAATTGTACACAGTACTTGAGGTGGGGTCTCACCAGCAATCTATACAGGGGTATTATTACCTCCCTCTTTTTGCTGGTTATTAAGCATCCATATACTGATAGTTTTTAACTGGTAGACCAAATGTGCTATAACCTGAAATAACAAATGATGGATTGTTCAAGAGCCATGCTTCTTGTAATAAAACCACATCATCTTTTTTTGTTATTATTTTCTGCCAGTTTTACTTCCTTTAGTTTCATTTTTAGGCCAGCTATATTACAGCTTATGATTCCAAGTAGTTCACAATAAGATTATGTAATATTTTTTTATTTTGTCTATCCAAGCTATCTAGTAAGAGTTCTCTTCTTCACAACCCTCCTCTCCCACACTTTCTGCTAGTGAGAACTTTGCTAGTGTTAATATTGAACTCATCTCCAGGTTTAAGTTTTCATTTATTCTTCTTTCATGTTGCTTTCTTCTTCTAATTATTCTCATCTTTATACCTTCCTCTTCTTCCTCACCAAATGTATAACTGACTTCTACTGGACATAAAAATTCTGTAATCCTGTGCTCTCTGTCTGGTTTATCAACTCTCCGATCTTTCCCATTATGATCATTTTTTTTATATAGTGTTATTCCCATTTAGTAAGTTAGCAACCTGATCAATGTGAATTTTCTTAACTTGTTCATCTTTTTCTGTACTTAGTATAGATGTATAAATATTTCTTCCCCGGTCCTTAAAGACCTCTATGTAATTTTAAAGTTCCCCAGACATCTGCACCCATCAAGGTAATGCATATCCATCCTTTCTCTGTGGGGTTTGTATGCCTATGTACTGTTTTGATGTCTGACCACCTTGTATATGACCCACAATGGCCTTACAGGTATTATATATCATGACCTTTAATGAGATGTGGTTCTTATGCTTAATTTTAGGCAGTCCCTTCAAACATATCATTGGTAATAACATGCCTGTTTTAATTAATATTTGATTCATTTTTATCATATTTTGCATCCACATAAATACACTAGATCAAAGCACTCTATCAAGCCCCCAAAGCACAAATACAGGTAAATGGGAGCTTGAACTCTCCATGTGGGCTCTCTAGAGGGACCAGACAAGGCTTCCCCCATCCCCTCTCTTATATGTACTATCCTGAAGCCATTAGTAGCTGTCATATGTAACAACTCAGGCATTGGCAGTTGCAACATGGAAGGAAAGACCCATAAAGCCTCACTGTTTGCTGACAACCTATTCTTGTACCTTAAGGATCCTGTTAAAAGACTACCAGCAGTACATGCCCTTCTGTGTGAATATGGTGCTCTATCAGGCCACACAATTAACTGATCTAAAAGCAAGATTCTGTCTATCAAGCTGCAGAACAGGGCCAAAATAGTTTCCAATCCAATGGTGCTGCAAGTAGTCAAAATATTAAATACTTCAGGGTATAAATACCTGCAAAACGCTTCCAACTTTACAAAACAAACTTCCATCCTCTGCTAATAAGTCTGAAGGATGACTGTGACAGATGGGAAAACTGGGAATGTGAACTAGTGAAAAAGTGAGTACTTAAATGCCTGTATCTATTCCAATGTCTTCCAATCCTGGCTGGTATAGTAAATGACTCTGTTGCTATCCATTTAAACCCGATTGGGGGGGCAGAGAGGGTGCATTGAAATTACATGATGAAACAGAGATATTAAAAAAAGACATAGGGTGGAAAGGTGCATTGATTAATGCTAGGAGCATAGTTAATAAGTATGATGAACTAAGATTCATATTGGAATCTTAGATAATTAAAATCTGCACTATCACTGAAACGTGGTGGATGCCAACAATACCAGGGAAAAGGAAATAAAAGGTTTCAATTTCTTCTCCAAATCTAAAGATAGCAGAAAAGGTGGCGGAGTAGTTGTTTACATCTCTGAAGACATACAGACAGAGCAAATATATTTGGCTGAAAGTAAGGCTGAGGAACCTTGGATCAAGATAACCCTCCAAAAATCTCCTAAAATCTTACTTGGGGTACTCTATAGACCACCAGCAATAATGAAAGAAGATGATATTATCCTTCTTAAATGTATCCAAGATCTTAATCCAGCTGATAGAATCTTACTTATGGGGGATTTTAACTTTCCTGAGATTCCTTGGAAAACATCAAATAGCCCATAAAAAATAGAGAGAGAGAATATCTGGATGCCTTTAGTCAGGTGGGACTTGAACAAATTGTGAAACAAAATACAAGGGGAGATAAAATATTGGATTTGATTCTTACAAACATCAAGCGAGATATACAAAATTGTAATGTCTCAACACCCCTCGGGGATAGTGATCATTTAACTGTATCCTTCACCATAAAAGAACAAAAATGTTATAAAACTGGGGACACTACCATACTAAATTTCCCAAAAGCTAACGTTGCTGCTATAAAACAAACACTCAAATTATGGAACTGGAAGATAGATTTTCAGGACAAAAATATTGATGAAATGTGGAACCTATTGGAGTCTAACTTAACATATTGCATAAAACAGTTTGTACATACCAAAAAAATATCATAAAAATATCATAAAGGGAAACAATCTCCATATTGGTTAAATAATAGAATAAAAAATGATAAAAAAAAACCCATAAATTATTCAGGTCTCTGCAGGGAGATAGAAAGGGAGAAGAAATAAGGTTCAGAAACCTTCAAAGGGTAGTGAAAAAGGAAATAAAGAAAGCAAAGGCTCAATATGAAGTCAAGCTAGCTGAAAAAATGAAAGATAACTGTAAGTCCATTTATGCTTATATCAATAACAGAAGAAATCAGGAAATACTATAATTCCCTTTTAAGTTCAGATGGTACAACAAAAAATAACAAAAGAGATATGGCAGAAATTCAGAATGTAGGTACATCTGTATTTAGTTCTACAAACAGCCAGGGGACCATTGGATCTATAAAATATAGCACTTCCAAGAGTCCTATACAAACAAAGGTTGAAGATGTAAGCAGTAGAATCAGCAAATTAAATCCAAATGAGTCTCCAGGACCAGAGGGATTACACCCAAGACTGCTAAAAGAGCTGGCAGAAGAAATAACACCACCTATAAGTCACCTGTTCCAATGCTCTCTTGACAAGAGAGAGACTGTCAACTCCTGGAGAGAAGCAGTTGTGATTCCATTATATTAAAAAGGTGACAAAAAGAAAGCCCTTCTAATTACAGGCCAGTAAGCCTGACAAATGCATTTTGCAAAATACTGGAAGGGATAATTAAAGAACATATAGTTGACTACATGGATTCAGAACAACTAAATGACAACATGCAACATGGGTTTACAAAGGGGGGATCTTGTCAGATCAGAACCCTGGAATTCTATAATACAGTCAGTAAAAGCTTAGACTTACGTACATCAGTGAACGTAGTCTTTTTGGACTTTACAAAAGTGTTTGATAAGATACCCCATCAAGACTTAATCCAGGCGCTAAATGATATGGGTATACACGAAAATCTAGTTGCCTGGATATACTATTGGCTTACAAAAAGGAAATAGTGAGCAAGCATTAGTGGGGCCTTATCAGACTGGTCAAGTGTGATGAGTGGAGTTCCACAGGGCTCAGTATTAGGGCCGTGCCTCTTTAGCATCTATGTGGCATCACTTAAATATGAGCAAAACAATGTATGGCTGACTAAGTTTGCTGACGACTGCATATTGGCGGTGGAAATCAAATAGCAGGGAGATCATAAATCCTTGCAGGAGGCCCTAATTTATATACATGAGTGGTGCAGGGCATATAAACTTCCTCTAAGTCCAGATAAATGTACAGTAATGCATTTGGGAAGGAAAAACACAAATCGCACCTGCAATCTAGGTAACACTACACTGAGAACAGTAACAGAGGAGAAGGACCGGGGTATAATTATTACAGATGACCTACAATTCAAGGTCCACTGCAATAAAATAAGTAAAAAAAGCAAATGGTGTGCTAAACTGCATATTACAACATATAGCTAGCCAAAACAGGGAAGTAATGATCCCCATGTACAGCTCTCTGGTGAGGCCCATTCTGGAATATGGAGTCCAGTTATGGTCTCCATATCATCAAAACAAAATGCAAATGATTGAGAAGGTACAAAAGTGAGCCAACCATTCCATAAAAGGTATGGCAGATGAAGACTACAATACTAGACTGGCAGAACTGGACCTGCTCCCTCTAGAGAATAGGAGATGGAGAGGGGGACATGTGCTTACTATTCAAAGCACTGGATGACCAGGATCTATGAGAAAAGCTGGAACTGGAGTATAGAGACCAATTCTTTAATACCAAAGCCCATACACTACGGCTGAGGGGTGAGAACTGCAGGACATGGAAGCACAAAATGTGGTTCAACCAAAGGGTAGTAGCCAAATGAAATGAGCTACCAGAAGGGGTGGTAGGCAGTCCTTTAAATTAAAATTGGACAAGTTATTCAGACTGAGAAAATTCTAAATAATGTAGCAAGCATATGGACGAAAGTCTAACTAGCTCAGTACCTACCTATGATACCTATGATGATACCAGAATCTATTTTCTCAAAGAGCAATGGAATTGTTAATAAATTCCTCTGGCAAGGAAAAGGGACATGGATTAAATGTGGTATCTTGCAGGTTCCAGGCCATGAAGGGGGATGTGTCCTGTTCAGCTTTAAAAGCTTCCATTGGGCTGCCCAGCTGAGCTTTTTTACCAACAGGGGGAGATGGAGGTTCCCACCTCTGCCCAGTGTGGTTGGAGAAGGAGGAGGAGGAGTTGGAACATGACCTGTGCAGGGGACTGTTGTCCATGGTATTGACTCACCTTAATGTTCCCCATGTAACAAATCACTTCACTAGTGCCTTGGCTTGGGACTGGGCTGCCATCCATAAAAGTACTTATTGGAAGGCGGGGCTGTCAAGACATGCTTGGCTGCAAACTACTCCTAAAGGAGCCTCATGATACAATGTGTTTCTGCATCAAATCCTCTTGAAATGAGAAAAGTGAGGTCCCTAACATCATGCTCAGTTTTGGGGGGGCACTTACAGTCCTTTCAGGAACTACATATAGAGTGGGGGCTTCCTACTGGGAATGTGTTCACCTACCAAAGAGTCAGGCAAATGTTAAATAAAAAACATGGGGTGGCAGGGGGAAAACACTATAGCCCCAACGTGTTCTTTGCCATTTAATGAAGAGTTATATGCCCCACAGCTGATAACCAACCCCGTCTCAGTATATTACAATACATTACATTACCACCAATAGAAAGAATAAGGAAACAACGGGAGGTGAACCTGGGTCTATGTATGTTAGATGACATATGGAGAAGAGACTGAACCCACTTGGTATGCTGCTCTAGGAGCAATAAGCTAACACAAATACAGCTAAACTTTATGGGCAGGATTTTTGAAATGCTAAGAATGCAACAAGCACCAGGTGCACAGAACATATGGTGCACAGGGCGTGCAACATTCTCCTGGCCGGCATCAGGATTCTCTATCCTGTGTGCTGATTGTCACAAGCTAGATCATCTTTTTGTGGTCTAGCTTGTGGCAATCCCATGGGCCAGTTTTATGAAGCTTGTGCCACATATTTGGAGCAAGCTGCTGCAGATTTAGAACACTCAGCCTGTGTGGACTGGGACTGCTAACCCATTGGTGCTACTCTGTGTAGTTCAGCATTTTTGCACTCCGTTTGACCACATTTAAAATGTACTCACTGAAATGAGCAGTAGCTCAATTAATTGTGGTACTTGAGCCCTGCTATAATTTGCAGATGGAGTGGCCGGTAGATGCAGTGTGTAGTGCTCTGTACTCGGACTCAGTTCAGGGGATTAAGGGCACATATATTTTGGCATACATTGTCCAGGAACTCGGTGTGCCAGGTCCTTGCATGAAAGGACTTCACCCTGCCTTGAAGTACCTGCAGCTATTTTAATTTTATTATTATTTTATTACTACATTTTGGGGCTGACCCCTGTCTTCACTTCCGGGTGATTCCTGGTTAATTTAACCAGGTCCTGCTGTTAGCAGGGTGATTTAGAACACTCAGCCTGTGTGGACTGGGACTGCTGACCCCGCTAGTGCTACTCTGTGTAGCTCAGCATTTTTGCACTGCATTTGACGGCATTTAAAATATACTCACTGAAACAAGCAGTTGTTCACTTAATTGTGGTACTTGAACCCTGCTATAATTTGCAGATAGAGCAGCCAGTAGACACAGTGTGTAGTGCAGTGTACTCAGACTCAGTTTAGGGGATTGGGGGACATATATTTTGGCATACATTCTCTAGAAACTCGGCGTGCCAGGTCCTTGCATGAAATGACTTCACCCTGTCTTAAGTACCTGCAGCTATTATAATTTTATTATTATTTTATTACTACGTTTTGGGGGCTGACCCCTGTCTTCACTTCTGGGTGATTGCCGGTTATTTTAACCAGGTCCTGCTGCGAGCAGGGTAAGCGAGCAGGGAGAGTGCACGACTTCACGCACGAAGACGCATACCAAGACATGCACGTTTAGCATGACTAGTGGGACTGGTGGTGGAAGCCTTCCAAACTGTTAAGTAGAGCCCAGTTAACTATCTATCTAGCTAGATCAGCATTAGCTTAACATTTCTATAAACTCTTGGGGACCTTGCAAGTACACTGATACTTGATTAATAATAAATTAAGCATGGGGTGCTTGTTACTATAGATGGTTACAAGTTGATTGGATGCACCCAGTGTAACATGTATTTAAAAAATAATCAAGAGCAATTGGAAATAGACTTCATATGTCCTAAATACACTGAAAATACTGACCTAATAAATTAAGTCAATACATTTAATGCAAGTCTTAGGGCCTTAGAAGAAAGTCAGAAGCAGATGATGACCAGATTTAATGATGGTTTAGAAGGTACATCTACTAATACAAAGGACTAGGTTGTATAAAACACTTCACCTCTGAAGCATGTATCAAAACAAGATCTGAAAAAGAAAAAAGGAAAAATTAACAAAACAGGTCAAAAATGCTCATGTTTCAAACAAACTAAAGGTAAAAGAAAACAGGGTAACTCATGGCACTTTACTTATTTCTACATCATGTACCCCAAATAAAAGTAGTAAAAGAAACAGGGAAGTTGAACTTAACAACAGTGATGATGAGTGGTATGAAGTACAACATGGTAAGGCCCCAAAGAGAGGTAGAAGGGCTGATCAATTTCCTATTCCATTATTTAACCAATTTGACCCACTTCTACCATTTCACAATGAACAGGATCAACCAATGAATGAGACTGAGGTGATATCAAATTAACTCAGTACACCAAACAGTATCACAGTACATAATAATTCAACTGTACCTGATGATTTTATATCTTTAATACAGTTTGATACTCCCATTAGTAACCAGCTAAAACAGGATTCAACTAATAAACCACGCCCGATATTGTTGTACTTGGGGATTCGATGGTAAAGAATATTGATAGGATTATTGGTAATCCGGACAAAGAGCATAGAACCTTATCCAGCTTTAGAGGGGCTAAGATCCAAGATATCACGGGCATGTTGGATAACATAGTACGCAATACCTTGACTGATCCTATGGTTATCGTGCATGTTGGTGCTAATAATATCTCCTGTAACTCAGAACAAAACATCAAAGAGTATTATGTTTTTCTCACTAACAAAATTATTCAGTTAGGTTGCATACCCATTATATCAGAAATTTTGCCAACACCTAGGGCTAATCATATGCAAATCCTTAAACAAAGAAGTGTGAATAATTGGTTAAGAGGCAGGTGTTTAAAAAAAGATATTGACATCATAAAACACTGGGAAGACTTTATAGAGAGACCTTATCTATATGCTTGAGTTGGTTTACACCTCAATTCTAGAGGAAATACATTACTTGGGGAACACTTAGCTACTACCATCAACAAACTTTTAAACTAATTTCCAGGGGGAAGGGTTAAACTGCATCAGTGACTCTAGCACCAAACAAGAAACAAATATAGTAGAACCTAAATCTAATGGGAAGAAAAGTAACTTTGGAAACTCCCTAAGAATATTGCTGCTTAACGCCAGAAGTTTAAAGAACAAAATAGATGAATTACACAAATTATTAGTCTCTAAAGATATACACATTCATGGGGTTACTGAAACATGGTTCAAGGATGGGGACTGGAATACCGACATACCTGGTTATTTAAAAATATGTAAAAATAGAACTACAAAAAAGGGGGGGTTGATGCTCTGTGTATACAGGATTCCCTTATGGCCTATGAATTCAATCACAGTGAACTTAATAATGAGTCCATATGGGGCCAAAATAAAGACACACCAGTCCTTCCTTAATATTGGTCTCATATATAAGGCCCCAATACAGTCCAGGAACAGAACAATAATTTGATAACTGAAATAACTAATCTTAAAATAAAAGAAGATATGATACTTATGGAAGATTTTAATTTCCCCCATATAGACTGGAATAGAATTTCAGGTAGTAACAACATTGAAAATCAATTTATTGATGCTACAGCAATACAGAATTTAGAACAAATCATTAACTGTCCCACTAGAGGGAACAATATCTTAGATCTAGTGTTTACTAATAACCTTGATTCTATAGAAAATGTTGAGGTCAATACTTCTCTGGCCGATAGTGATCATAACCCTATCCTTTTGGAATATAAAGTTAAACATTATATAAATAATGGTAAAACTATAGTATTGGATTACAATGAAGCAAATTTCCAAAGGATAAAAAAATTACCTGAATAATGTAAATGGGTAACACAAACTTAGGGCAAAATGTTTAAATAAAACATGGAAAGTAATATGTAACCATATTCATTTCTGTATTGAAACTTGGGTCCCCCCAGACACAAATACACCAATTCTAGGAGAGTCCCTGACTGGTGGACTCATAAGTTAAATAAGCTAATACGGAGAAAGAAAATATACTACATGGCCTACAATTAGAGTAAGACTCCAGACAAGTGGCTTAAATTTAAAACATGAGCTAAAAATGTTAAAAATGTAGTTATGAAAGCTAAGAAAGCCACTGAACTTAACTTGGTGAACAAGATAAAGGACAACAGCAAGAAACTGTTTAGCTATATAGGTAGTTTCAAAGGCAAACAACCATCAATAGGCCCTTTAAAAATTGGTGAGGTTTTAACTGGAGAGAAATATATGGCAGCCAAATTGAATTCATACTTTCTGAGTGTGCGCAACCCACAACTAATACTCAATGTCATTTTGAATTAAACAGTAAAAAAAATAGAATTTCAAATAACTGACATTATTGAAGGAATTAATGGTCTTAAGTCTAATGTTTCCCCAGGGCCTGACAGCATTACACTAAGCTTCTTATAGAAACTAGCCTCCCAACTTGCGGAGCCATTGACAGTCCTATTTAGCAGATCTATCTTGGAGGGTAAGGTGCTCGAAGAATGGAAAATGGCAGAGGTGATTCCAATCTTCAAGGGGGGTAGAAGAACAGAAGTGGGAAATTACCGTCCCATAAGTTTGACTTCAGTAATTGGAAAACTTATGGAAAAATTAATATACAAACATATCTCAACTCATTTAATAAATAATGGGTTAGTTGACTCAGCTCAACATGGTGTTATGCCTGGAAGATCATGTTTATCAAACCTAATTAGTTTTTTTGAACCAGTTAGCACAGCTTTAGACAAAAATGTCCCAGTCGATATCGTTTTCTTTGATTATTCAAAAGCTTTTGACAAAGTCTCTCATAAAGTCTTAATAAATCAGCTTGTACACATAGGGTTAAATAACTATCTTATCAGATGGATCTCTTTATCGTTAAATAATAAAATTCAATATGTAACCATTAAAGGTTATTCATCAGCATGGGGGGGTGTTATTAGTGGCATCCCTCAGGGCTGTGTACTTGGTCCAGTACTTTTTAATATTTTAATATCATCCCTACCACACTCTAATAGAGTATGGGTTGGAAAATACGCTGATGACTGTAAATTGGGTTGTTTGATAAATAATCAAGATGATGCCAGTTTCTTACAAATTAACCTGAATGCAGTAGCAAACTGGGCTAAAGTCAATGAAATGTACTTCAACCTTGATAAATGTAAAGTGGTGCACATGGGGGGAAAAACATGTATACATATCAAATAAATGGTACCATTTTGTTAACAGTTAAAGAAGAAGAAAATGATTTCAATTTCAATTTCAATTTCAACTTTATTTTTAAAAGGCACTTTTCTTAAATCAAAGCACCTGTACAAATAAATATGACAATAAATATAGTAAATCAAATCAACTGAAATCCTTAAAATCTATATTAAAATGATCTGGGTGTAATAGTTACAGATGATTTCAAATTTGATACTAATGCATTAGTTACGGCCAAAAAATGTCAAAAACTAATGGGATGTATACTTGAGAATATTAAGAGTAGAGAGACGGAGATGATGGTTCCCCTGTACAGAGCATTGGTGAGACCACATATGGAGTACTGCTCCCAGTTTTGTGCTCCTACATCCAAAAGGACTAAGAAATTATACAAAAATATATAAAGGAGAAAGACAAGAAATATAAGATCTACTAAGAATATGAGTTATGGAAACAGGCTCCATAAGTTGAATCTTTATTCAGCCAAATATAGGCAAGAAAGAGGAGACCGCTGTCTAATATATAAAACCTTACAGGATGTGCACATGTCAGAAATGCTTGGGTTCAGAAGGAATCCAGGTATTGTTAGTACCAGAACCCATAAACTGAAATTGAGGGTCGAATCTAATAATACAGTTAAGCAAAGTAACTACTACACACAATGGTTGATATCTAAATGGAATAAGCTTCCAAGTTATGTTGTTGATAGCCCTAATATAAGTAATTTTAAATTTAATTTGGACAACTTTATGAAAGATAAGAAATTTTTATTCCACCAATGAGTTGGTGATGAGTTCATTAAAGGGCTACATGCTCTCTGAACTTGCAACTCACTATGAAAATATGAAATGGTGGAAACTGTCACAACTCTGCCCTAGATTGCAAAATCGGGTGCAGTTCCCATGAAGCAGTTTGGTGCACCTCCAGAAACTAAGTCTGGTGGTGCAGGGCTGGACACAAGCCCTGCGCCACCCTTTGAAAATCTGGCCCTATGTATCATACATACTACACCCCAGTCAGGCTACATGCCAGGTACCCAGAGAAAACCCAAGTGTGTCCCAAGTGTGGGGCCAAAGAAGGTGACTACCACCATGTGGTTTTCACTTGCTCCACAACTGTCCTCTTTTGCTGTGTATTACATAGAATCATGGAGGTGTTCTGAGTGTCAAACTCCTCATGTCCCCTTTAGAGCTTTAACTAGGTGTAGACCCCAACATGGAATCCTTGGGTGCTATAGGACCAGCATAGTCCTTTGCATTAATCATGCAAGGAAGACAATTGTTCAAAAATTGATGTCAGTTGATCCCCCGATCATTAGCATGTGTCAAAAGAATGTCAAACTATGTCACAAGCTAGAAACAATTCAGCTAAGTATGAATTACAAACTACAAGAGTTTTACAGTATACTGTATGGGAACCTATAATGCAAACTATAAATAATGGGATCTGGGTGGACTGACCTTAATTTACCATGCTTATCTAGCAGGTTCACTTCAGGTAGTGTAATGTCAGTAATGCAGATATTGTATAGTTCTGTACTGGGTGTAATAAACTGCCATGTCAAAATACATACCTTGAATAACTTACTGTGATATACCTGATAATCATGTTTGTACCTCTCTTGTTTATTGAACCTACTGTACAATGCCACATGTTCACTTACTTTGCTCAATAACATTTGTTTAAAAAATATATGAAAACTAACAGGACATGTGGTCTTTTGTTAAGCAGGAGCTTCTATTCAGAATATATTCTTTTTGATACCTAAACATTTGTTTTTAATTTACTATACTGCTGGCTCATTTCACATAACAATTGATGTAAGAGTCTAACTGTATCTGAATGGCATTCAAAAAAGACACAGTTGTGGTGACAATTTTTATGGCAAATCATGAAGTTCTGTTTCAAACAGATGCACCTTTTGAAAATGACCGCAGGGCTTCATGGATGCAATTCTTTGGACACACACACACACACAGGCACAATATGCATTTATCTCAACATCCTGTCCTTTTAAACATACCCTCATGTGCTTTACTTTAAAAAAAAATTGTTTAGGTATATAGTCAATTCTGTTAACTTGCTTTACTTCACATAATGATCCCAACCACACTATACATTTCAGTCAACAACTACTCCATGTTTTTGTACAACATAAATATCATTAATCTTGAAACAATCATATCTTCAGAATCTTCTATTCCATGCCCCACTGGTGCTGCCACCAATTGCAGATCTTCAGAATGGAAAAGAAAGATGAATACAATATTTTGTTTCAGTAGAGGAAATTCACATTGACCTCTTACCTATTGAAAAAACACTGTGATTGGTATAAGGTAATTTATTGAACAAAATCAATTAAAATATAGTATGTGAACGTACAGTAAGAAGGTATACTTACTACTGAATAAGTCACTATTAGTCATGGGCTTGAGCAGGGGTATGCTAGCTGGGTCCAGCTTAAGGACCACATTTGACTTAACATAAGTCTATGAAACCAATTCAGGCTGTTCTATGGTCAGTTTAGACTGTCAAAGAATCAACATTTAAAGTAGCAGTATTTGTTACTTGGCAAAAATGTCACCATACGGTATAATTTTTTTTAACAAAAATGTATATCTGAGAACCTTAGATTCATCATTTGTGTATTATTGGTTTTCTCAGATATTTCTAAAAAAGCTTTTATAGCTGATTGTGTAAATAATGACTCATGTCATTAAGGATGGCCACCACTCACAATTAAAAAAAAAGTCTTCTGTTGAGGTTACCTGTTGAGCAATGTGGATGTTATGTATCTTGGTTCAGGAATGAAAGAAAGCAAGATGAAAAGTGGATGTCTTTATATTTTTTTGCCAGGAAAACACTATTGCTAAAAAAAACTTCTATGGTGACCATCACATATTGCTGTTTTTGATACATATTTGAACTTTGTCTCATTTGCCAAATCAAAATAGAAATTAGGGAAATGTAATGAACATGAATACTAAATTTATAAAAATGGGACTGTTGACATCCCATTTATTTTCTGGATTGCAGTTTTTTTTAATCTCAAGACTAGGTTGTGTGATTTCTAATTGTTTTTAAAAGTGTTACTTACAAAGGATATTTTCACAGGCATCACCTGTACATAATCCTAAACCAACATTCATGTAATCTATAGCTTGTTTCTTTGTGATTGCTGAGTATAGGGTCTAGTCAATTCTGTGTCCTCATTGGTCTGGACCCTTTCACATAGTGTTGCATTAACCTAAAACATACCCCTGCTCAGATGACATGACAGGGGTACATTAATTGGGTTCAGAAAGGTTTTGCACTAATTTCATATCATGCAAATAAAAAAAAAATTATTAACTACAGGGAGGTTGTCCAGCCCAAGATCATCTAGATGGTGAATATCTTTGTACCCCTAGAAAAGGCTTAAGTAGTCAACTCTGCTGGGGTACTCTGATTCAGTTGGAAGAAAGGAACAGGACAGTGTGATGGAATCTGGGGGGGGCAAACAAGAGTAAGTCTACCAGGAGAGTCTTAATGGCTAGAGACTGAATGATTAGGGGAGTCGTGAGGGTGGTGGGAGGGTGGCTCATTGAGAGGGGCTGGTCAGGCACTTTCCAGGTACATCAGTCATCCTGGAGTTAGACAGGATATGGAGGCTGGTGGGAGGTAGCTTGGGGTACTGGTCCACCTGGGTACCAATGCTCTGGTGACCCAGTTTGTGAAGATGGTGAAGCAGTACTTTCAAAGACTATGAGACAGAATAACAGCAAACTCAGATCCCTGGCCTTTTCAGAGGTCCTCCCTATATGGGGCAGGGAAGGGAAGCAGGATAGAAAAAGGGGGGATGAGATAGAGGAGTTTAATGTGTGGCTTAAGGGATGGGTCAGGAGAAGGCCTACCACTCTGATGGGGACTAAGGGAACTTTTGTGACAGGAGGCTCTTCTGGGGTGATGGACTCCACCTGAGAACAGAAGGCACTAGTGCCCTGGGGTAGACATTTGACATATATATCAGACAGTTAAACTGAGAGCAATGGAGACTGAGACTAGGGGAACCATGGTAATAGGGAAGAGGAAAGTCAACCTAGCTAGTACTCCCCCATATCTGGGGGTTTGCAGTAGCACAGTGGGTAATCATAGGGTTGAGGTCTGAACTGAGCTAATGGAAGGAACAATAGAGAGGGAAAATACAAAGTGTGCAATCACCACACACACACAAAAAAACAATAAACTAATAAAACTACCGAAGTATAAGAAAGGAAGAAAGAAAGACAGGTAAATAACAAAAAAGGTCCGGGAGTTAGATGGAAGTGGGGTCTGCCTTAATCCCAGGAACCTAGGTAATAAAATCAACAAGCTCCAGGCAATCATGGCAGGCACTGAGTTGATCTTGTGGCCATCCCAGAAAATAAAATAATTGGGACCTGACAGTCCCTGAGTACACAATGTTCCAGAGGGATAGAGGAAAAGGTAGATGGGAGGCTAGCCCTTTATATCAGGGGTGGCATTGAGATTGTGGAAGATGGGTGCATCATGGTAAATAATGGGGAGACAGAGTTGCTGTGGGTGCAGCTCATGGCAGCCTTAGACAAGAAATTACAGCTGAGGGTAATGTATAGGCTACCAGGGCAAGGGGAAGAGAGGGATAGTGACCTTGGGGAAGAACTAGAAAGGGAGTTGCTAAGTGGGAAGTAGTGGTAGTGGGTGATCTGAACCTGCCAGATATTGGTTGGGATGTTTCAGCAGCCAGGAGTTCCAGAAGGCAAGCCTTCCTAGATACATTCCAGATCTGTCAACTTGTACAGCTAGTTAAGGAACTCACCAGGCAGGCTGCTGTTTTAGATGTAGTGCTCACCAACTCAGAAGTGGTAGAATCTGTGAGGGTACTGGGGCCACTGGGAAACAGAAATAACAACTCTATTTGGTTTAAACTAATCCAATGGGACTACAAAACCCCAGCTGAGAGCTGAGGTCCTTGATTTCAGAAGGACAGAGTTCAACAGGTTGAGGGATTTGATCCGATACAAGTTAGTTGGGGAAGACAGCATAGGAGGTGTGGAAGGGAGATGGGGCAATAATGGCGACCATTTCTGAGGCATATAAGTTATGCATGAGAATGGTAATAAAAATGCAATAAGCACAAGAGACCATTATGGTTCCCGATAAGGGTCGGGAATTGGTGAGGCCCCCCCAAAAAAACCTTCATCGGGTACAAAGAAAGCAGTGGAGGAAGAATAGAATGAATACATATAGAGCAATAAGGAGGCAAAAGAGGTGGTTAGGGAGGCAAAAGCAGACACAGACCTGCATAATAAGGAGGGGGTCAAGAGTGAAGAAAAACAATTATTTTAGTATATTAGGGGAAAAGGAAAAAAAAGAGGGGGCATTATTAGACTATCTGGCAGGAGAGGAGTGGAGTGATTGAGAAGGATGTGTAAAAAGGCTGCCATCTTTAATGATTACTCCTGCTCTGCCTTCACAAGGGAAAACAGAAGGCCCTTGCCAGACAGTGGCTTCAAAGCAGCCACAAAGGGGATCCCAGAGATGAGGCAGCCAGTATTTAAATGCAAATGAGTCAGGAAAGGGCTAGTAGCCCTGAAGATAGGTAAGGACCCAGAAATGAATGGGCTGCATCTGACAGTGCTCAGGGAACTGGCAGCAGAATTTGCTGAACTCCAGGTAGGACTATTCAATAGCTCATCACAAATGGGGGTAGTTTCAAAGGACTGAGGGTGGCAGCATAAAGCAGCCCTGAAAATAGAGAAGAACACAGGAACAGAAGGGATGCATCTGAGGGTGCCCAGGGAACTGGCAAAAGAACTTGCTGAGCCCTGGTAGGACTATTCAATTGCTCATCACAAGTGGGGATAGTTCCGAAGGACTGAGGGTGGCAGCAGAAATAGTTCTACTCCATAAAGCGGGGGGGGGGAACATGGAACAAATGGGAAACTATAGACCTGTCATTAGGAAAGCTGATTGAATCACTGGTCAAAGATAAGCTCGTGGACTACCTGGAGTGCAATGTTCTCTAGGACAGGAACAGGATGGGTTCTTTGCAGGGAGGTGTTGTCAAACTAACCCAATAGTTTTCTTTGATTGGGTGAAGAGGGCACTGGATAAGAGATACAACATGGATTTATTCTACTTTGACTTCATCAATGTTTTTGACTCAATGCCTCACAGACAATTGCTGAAGAAGATGGAGAATCTGGGTGTGGCTAGGGACATAGTAAGATGGATATGTAACTGGCTACATGGGAGCCAGGAAAGGGTTGGGTTAATGGTGTCAAATCAGAAGACAGGGTGGTCACGAATGAGGTAGGCTTGGTCCTCATCAATATGTTTATCAGCCACATTGGAGAAGGGATCCAGGGAAGGTTGTGTCTCTTTGCAGATGACAATAAACTCTGAGGGACTGTGGATAGCGATGAGGGAATCAGGGAAATGTAGAGTTACCTGCAGATGCCAGAGAGGTGGTCTATTGTTTGGCAGTAAAAATTAAATACAAAACCTGCAAGGTGATGCATGTTGAGAACAAGAACCCCAAGACAGAGTTCTGGATGGATGAAGTAAGACTTAACATTATGGCTGAGGAACGGGGCCTAGGAGTTATCATTAGTGACTTCATCAGACAATGTAGCCAGTAAAAAAAGGTCTTTAGTAAAGGAAATAGGATGCTGGTATGTATCAGGATGAGTACTGACAGTAGTAGAAAATAAGTAATCCTCCTCTTTGTAGATCTTTGGTGAGGTCACACCTGGAGTACTGTGCCCAGTTCTGAAGACCTCACCTCAGGAAAGATAAGGACAGACTGGAGACAGTGCAGCAAAGGATGACAACAATGACTGAGGGCCAATAGTGCATGTCTTAATAAGGATCGCCTCAAGGCACTCAACATGTGCTTGCTGGAGACAAGATGGAAGTGGGGAGATATGATATAGACCTTCAAGTTCCTGAAAGGAATAAACAAGGTTAACTGCAGGGAATTAAGGTAAACTGCAGGGAATTATTGATCATGAGTAACAGTTCCAAGCTACAGAAATTCAGAATACACATAAGGAGCCAGAAGAACTGTGGGTCACCCTGGAAACAGGAAATGGGACAGCCATAAGAACTGGGGTTGTCTACAGGCCCCCAGACCAGAGGGAGGACATAGACACATTACTGTTAGAAGATATACAAAACATGACAGCTAAAGGGGAGGTTCTGATAATGGGAGACTTCAATATGCCGGATACAGATTGGTCAATACCAGCAGGAACATCTGCCAGAACTAGACTCATAGTGGATTCCTGCAGGGAGGGCCTCAAACAACTGGTACAGCAACCCACAAGAGACAGGGCTATCCTAGATCTAGTACTGACTAAAAGAAGGGATCACAGATGTCCAGGTAGAAGGTCACCTGGAGCCAGTGACCATCACATGGTATGGTTCAATTTGGCTACTACATCTAAATCATCCCATTCCAATGCAAAATATGGGACTTCAGAGGAGCTGACTTTGATAAGATGGCCAACAGAGTTAAGCTAGCCCTGGCAAAAAGAAACACAGGTGAGGGGACAGGCAAAGTGGGCAAGCATTAAGGATGCAATACTTGAAGCAACATCCCATTGTGTTAGACAGAAAGGAAGTGCAAAAGAAGAAGGAAACCACTTTGGTTCTCAAATACAGTAGCAGAAAAGGTCAGAGACAAAAGGCTGGCCTTCAGGAAATATAAGGGAACACAGCGGGATGAAGATAGGAGGCATACCAAACTGCCCTAAGGGAAGCAGGTAAGGCAGTAAGGCAGGCAAAGTCCCAAACTGAGGAAACACTAGCACGAACAGTAAAGAAGGTGACAAGACTTTCTATAGATACATTAGTGAAAGGAGAAAGTCCAGAGGGGTATTGCTGTTTAATGGAGAAAGGGAGCATGAGAGGAGGAGGACCTGTAAAGGCATCTATCCTAAATAGATACTTTTGCTGAGTATTTACTGAAGAGAAGGTAGGGCAGGGCCCACAGCTCAGCATCATGGACACAGGGGGGAGGGAGGTGAGCACTATTCCCTTCACAAAAGAAAGGGTCCTACAAGAGCTTGCTAAGCTCAGGGTGGATAAGGCAATGGGACCTGATGGCATACATCCCAGGGAACTTAAGGAGCTAAAGGAGGAACTAGCAAAGCCATTAGCAGAATTGTTTAGTGAGTCTCTGAGCACAGGAGAGGTCCCAGAAGACTGGAGAAGGGCTCATGTGATCCCGCTCCACAAGAGTGGTAGCAGGGAGGAGGCGGGGAACTACAGACCGTCAGTCTTACCTCAGTAGTGGGCAAGATTATGGAGGCACCCTTAAGGAAAGGATAGTGCAACACCTGGAATCCATAGGGGCACAGGATCCAAGACAGCATGGGTTTACAAAGGAAGGTCCTGTCAAACTAATCTCATAGACTTCTTTGACTGGGTAACCAGAGTGGTGGACCAAGGGGGAGCAGTTGATGTCGCCTACCTTGACTTCAGCAAAGCTTTTGACACTGTTCCACGTAGAAGATTGATAAATAAGCTGGGTAGGTCTGGGTGGGTCTGAAGTTGGTCAACTGGGTGGCAAACTGGTTGACGGGCAGAAAACAGAGAGTGGTGGTAAATGGTATACAGTCAGAAGAGATGCAAGTCACAAGTGGGTACCTGGGATCAGTCCTGGGGCCAGTCCTCTTCAACATCTTCATTAGTGACATTGCAGATGGACTAGAGGGAGCTTGTCTGTTTGCAGATGACACCAAGATCTGCAACAGAGTAGATGATCCAGATGGGGTGGGCAGAATGAGAAGAGATCTGGATAAACTAGCAGAATGGTCAGATGAGTGGCAACTGGGATTTAATGCAAAGAAGTGCAAAATCATGCACATAGGGAAGAGAAACCCTGAAGCCACCTATAGGCTGGGAGGGGAGTTGCTAGCAGTCACAAAGGAAGAAAGAGACTTGGGCATCATCATCACTGATGACCTAAAATCATCCAAGCAGACCTCTAAAGCAGTAGGTAAGGCTAGGGGGTGTTAGGTGTATTAGTAGGGTATAACAAGTCGTAAGAGGGAGGTAATAATCCTCTGTACAAGACACTGGTTAGGCCCCATCTGGAGTACTGCGGCAGTATTGGAGGCCACACCTTCACAAGGACATTAACCAAATTGAGGCAGTCCAGAGAAGGGCAACCAAAATGGTGCAGGGACTGCATCAGAAGACATATGAGGACAGATTAACGGAGCTCAATATGTATACCCTTGAGCAAAGGAGGGAGAGAGGTGATATGATCGAGGCATTCAAACACCTTAAAGGCATAAACAAGGTGAAAGAGTCTAACATGTTTAAATATAAGAAAAATAGCAAGACAAGAGGACACAGCATGAGATTAGAGGGAGGCCGATTAAGGGGGAATGTGAGGAAATTCTTTTTCACAGAAAGGGTGGTGGATGCATGGAATGGCTTACCACAAGAAGTGGTGGCTATGAATACAGTGCAGGGCTTCAAAAGGCATGGGATAGGCATAAGGGAGCAATACAGATGAGTATGAATAGATAGGCCACTGACAGAGCAAAGGCCGATGGCACATTTATAAGGTAGAAAAAGAAATGGGCAGACTGGATGGGCCTTGCGGTCCTTATCTGCCGTCAGCTTCTATGTTCTATGTTTCTATGAGGGCACAAGTGGAAACTGATAGGACGGAGGTTCAAGAGGGATATGAGAAAGCATCATTTTACAAAATGGGTGGTAGAACCATGGAACAGACTACCAGCTGAGGTAGTGGGTGCTCAAACCTTTAATAGTTCCAAGATTGGTTGAGACTCAGTGAAGGGTATGGTGGATACTCAGGATGACAGTAAAAGGGAGTTGAATGGAGGAGGGATGGATGGGGGGATGAGAACCCTGTATGGACAATAGGTCTTGGGGTTAGATAAGAAAGTATATGCAGACTGGAGGGACCATTGATCTTTTTCCGCCATTATTGTCTATATTTCTAATCAAAAGCAAAGGCCTCCAAGTCTGACTAAGATCACACAAAAAGTACAGGAAGCACATCCCAAGTTTCCTGCTCAGCTTTACAGATTACATTAGAAGTGTAGGAAGTTAAAACTCAGGAGTACCTGATTAAAGGTACAGGACCAACTACAACCATGCAAACATACAGTAGCTCAGTCCCTGTAGTGCAGCCACACTCAACTATTGAAGTGGTCCAGCTGCAACCTACTGTCTGCCACATATTTTATTAATGCTAATGCCGAAAGGCCAGCCATTTAAAGATACAGCACCAAATTATAACCCTGCTACATTGCTAAAAAAACTAACATTCCTAAGCATTTAACAATGTGGAACAAGGCAAGAATGATTATGATTGTTAATATACTTCATGGTGGTTGAAATCCCTCACCCTTCAGGCTCAGGACTCCAGGGTATTAAATAGCTGATATCGCATAGCAAAATGCTGTGCAAAATAGGGGGTAATGCTAACCATTTCCAAAAATGCACAGCAATAGACTGGTAACTTTTTTTTGTGCATCCATGGCATAGTAGACAACATAGATAAAACTATATATTTTTTTTAATTTTGCTAATCGGTTTGTGCCAAATGCTTATGCATTTTCACAGTTGATTAGCACTGTCACATATAAAACTGCTAATCACTTTTTTCAGCTTATTTAATACTCTGGGACTCCAACCCACCCCTTGGTACATTAACACTGCATAATTCCCTTGAGTCATGCCTTATTTCTTACATAAACCAGTGCTGTATATACTGTAGGTTGACATCATGGGGACCAAAGCTGTAGGCATCTATAGTCTTGAGAGAAGGCAGAGTAGAGCAGACATCTTATGGATGTACAAAATTATCAATGACAAACAACTTACAAAATACCTTAAACTGGTATTTAAAAACTACTCCACATAGCACTAGAGGGCACATGGTATAAACTGAACAGGAAGCATTTAATACTACTGCATAAGGGTCTTCTTCATAATCAGTGCAGTTGGGGTATAGAATAGATTACTGTCACAGGTGGTAATTGCACCTACTTTCAATTCTTTTAAAACCTGTCCTGCTTAGTATATGGACAGTAAGTACTACCAGGGAATAATATGCTGAGACAGCATGGGGACATTCTCAATAAGCATCCTATGCCTCCTTATTTCTATAGCATAGTATGAACCATAATATGATGTTGCTCACTATTTGTAAACATAACGGTGAGAACATCAGCATGCAACTGCATCATTTGGTTTCTTTTCATGAGAAAGCCTAAATGAGATACAGCATCATATTTTCAATGGGGTGTGCTACATGTAGCCAATTTTGTAGCTGGGAGGAATAAAGACTAGGGATGTCAAATGGTGTGCTCAAGATTACAGTCAGTCTGTGGATATGGTGGGATTTAAACCTAGTATCACAATTTATGCTATTCACCTACTGCATTACAACATCTCCCTGTACAGTAATTTATGAAATGCATGTTTTATTGCTGGTAGGCAACCGTAAAGATTGCAGACAATGCACAACAAATGCTGTATTTTGCTCGTATTAGCTGTAGTTTTCTTTACATAATCAGTAAAAGGGTTTCTTAGTCCCATAACATATTAGATTAGTAGGGAATGGAGAGTAAAAACGTTTTAAAGTGCTACAGTAGCTTTAGAAATAGCCTCAGTGACTTGATTCACTGTAATTGTCCAAATACAGTAAGAATGCAAAGGAGTTAAGTACTGGAAACCTTGATAGTTTACAAGAGATTTCACAGGGTGGGGGCATGTTAATACCTAATTACTAGGTTATTGAAGATAACGAGAGAAGGAGTCAACATAATGAGGAAAAAGGGTCTCATTATCTATCTGGAAATTAAGAGTTCTTCATGCGACTAATCATTTGGTACTAAACGGCTGTTTTTTCTCAGGTGGAAGAAGAAGATCATTAGCAGAACACATGCATACAGATGGTACTATGCTCTAAGGTATTTAATGTAAATGATTTTAGCTGGACATGTACTGCAACCACCTTATACTTATTAATAAACAACACATATGTTCCCCAACAGTATTAGATAAGCAGTAACATCATTAGAACACTTAATTCTGGTGGTTTGAATCTGCAGTTCTAAACTTAAAAAATATGTTCCTTTAAAGGAACACTTGGAATTAATTTGTCTATATTATCCAAAAATAATTTATTCATTTGTAATCACATTCTAGTTAAGTATTCTAGAGATCCTCCTCCCCAAGGAAAACAATAATATTAAAGCAGTATATTACTTTTCTATTATTCCATAAAATAATTCAGCATTAAAAGCATCATCAAGGACTTTTTAAGCTGCAAAACCATTCCTGCTGAGCAAATAGGCTCTGTTCAGTGAGCTTTTCAAATCCACCCAATCATAGCATTTATGTACACAATTTTGGTATCACACTGACTTGGAAGATGTATTATGACATTTTTTAATGACAAGAGCTTCTAAAACCATCTTATATCTCAAGTAATGAATGTTTAAATACAGTGCAATGAACATTTAAAATGTTCACACTGTGAATGTGAACAATGTTCTTTAATTTATAAAAAAAAGCCTTTAACCTTTTCTATCCTGCAAACAATTTCATGTTGTAGTGTGGCAGTAGACAATAGTGACCTAATTTTAAAATTACATATTATAAGAGTAGTTAATAGTTAATATTTCATGTTTTCATTTCCCATGTTCATATGTTTTAGCCCTAGAATTAGTTCATTTCAGGCTGGACAACAAATTGTAAAAATTTGTGCAGTTCATATCTTTTAGAGATGGACAGATGGTAGACTGCTCACTTAATCCTCTGGATAGAAATATAGAAACACTGAAACATAGAAGGTGTCGGCAGATGGGGACCTTTCTGTCCATCTAGTCTGTCCATTTTTCCACTACCCCCCCAGCCACTTATTTCTTTCCTGTAACCACTATTCCCTTGTATCTGTCCCATGCCAATTTGAAGGCGCTGACTGTTTTGGATTACATTACTGACTGAGGCAGACGGTTCCATGCATTCACCACCATTTCAGCAAAAATGAACTTCCTATTATTCCACCTAAATTTACCACCCCTCAGTCTCATCTCATGTCCTCTTGTCCTGGTCTGTTTATTGAGCTGGAAGAGTTCCTGCATCTCTACTTTGTCGATGCCCTTGAGATATTTGAAGGTCTCTATCATGTCTCCTCTCTCTCTCTCTCTTTGCTGCTCCAGAGACTACAAATTGAGTTCCTTTAGCCTTTCATCATATGGTTTCTGATGTAGACCATGTACCATTTTGGTAGCCCTCCTCTGAACCATCTTCACTATATTTATGTCCTTATTCAGGTGCGGTCTCCAGAACTGCATGCAATACTTCAGATGGGGGTTGCACCAGGAACTGATACAGGGGCATTATCACCTCTCATTTTCTGCTGGTGATACCCCTCCCAATCCATCCCAGTATGCTGCTAGCCTTTGATACCACCTTGTCACACTGTTTGGACACCTTTAAGTCACTTGATATGACAACCCCTAGTTCCCTTTCCTGCTGTGTTGCCTTCAGTTCTACCCCATCCAAGAAGTACTTCTTGAAGCTTACACTTTTTTGCACTGAACCTTAATTGCCATGTTCTGTACAATTCTTCAAGCTTCTATAGGTCAGATGCCATCCTGTTTATTCCTTCAGGAGTGTCAACCCTGTTGCAGATCTTGATGTCATCTGCAGACAGGCATAGTTTCCCTCTAGGCCCTCTGAGATGTCACTGATGAACAGGTTGAAGAGGACTGGTCCCAGGATGGACCCTTGAAGCACCCCACTGGTAACTTCTCTAAGCACGGACAAACTTCCCTTGACCATGCCCCTCTGTTTTCTCCCAGTTAGCCAATTTTTTACCCAGTATATCATTTTTTGTTGCACTCCTGCACATTTGAACTTATTTAGGAGTCTTCTGTGAGGTACTGACTCAAAGACTTTGTTGAAGTCAAGGTAGGCCACGTCCACTGCCTCTCCTTGATCCAGCATCTTTGTCACCCAGTGAAAGAAGCCAATCAAATTTGTCTGTCAGGATCAGCCTGATGTGAAACCATGCTATCTGGGGTCCTGTAATCTATTAGATTCTAGGTAAGCTATTAGTCTCTCCTTTAGCAGAGCCTCCATCAGTTTACCCACAGTCAAAGTCAGGCTTACTGGCCTATAATTTCCTGCTTGTTCCTTGCTACCGGATTTGTGGAGTGGGATGACATTTGCCATCCTCCAGTCCTCTGGGACTACCTCTCCCCGCAGTGAGTCATTAAAGAGTTTTGCCAGTGGCTCAGCCAGAACATTCTTAGTTCCTTCATTACTTTGGGATGAATACAGTCGGGTCCCATTGTTTTGTCCATTCTCAGTTTTTCTAGTTCCTCCAGGACTCTGGTAGATGTGAACAGACTACAGTCCATCCTGGTTGTTGGGTGGTTTGTGTCGCTTTTGTGTGGGACTTCGCTCTCTTCTTTCTTTGCAAAGATCGAGCAGAAATAGTTGTTTGATTTCAACTTTTTCATGTTCATCTTCAGTTTGTCTTCCTCCTCCCCTTGTCAGTTAAACAATACCTCCTGTCTTTCCTTAGTTCACTGATGTATCTAAAGAATGTGTTATCTTACAGTTCAACAATAACACATGACAGAATGTGCAGCTGTTGGGGAATGGCTGCATGCCTCATGTATGTTTGGCAAAATTCAAAGTAGAGTGCCTTTAAGTACAACCATGAAAAGTCTAAATACCGTCTAATGACTATATTCTGTAGTGTGTCATTGTTTTCACTAAATGTCTATATGATGAAAAAGTAAAACATTGAGAGACACATATTTAAAGATTATAAAGTGCAAAGGGCAGTATAGCCATGCAACTATGCATGCAAGACAATAGGTTTATTAGAAACAGCATGCTAAATTCTGTGGAGTGCAAAGTTTTCCTCTACATTGTACCTCCTATGATAGCTGCACAAAGTATAACCTTAACTCTTGTGTGAGCGCAAATACAGGTGTGACCACTTTCACTAAGCACTTTTTCATAATGGGCAGTTAGGCAGTTTGCAAAATATAAACACAATTAGTACTGAAGCACTAAACTGCAATAATGGTATGTAAAATGATATACAGTAGGAAGAAAATGTACTCTTCTCCGATTGATCAGTGTGTGCCTGGGTCAGTGATATTATCTGATAATAACATCGATGTATGAAGACCAGGCACACACATGTATGGATGACATCTTAAGAAATCATGCCACTACTCCACAGGTTACTGCCACTCAGAATGGCTTCACCTACGAAATCCAATGAGATGCAGCTTCACAGTGCCATGTCACTGCAGACATTGTACACTCTGCCATCCAATTTCCCCCTCATCAGTCTCACATACAAATGGAGCTCAAAAGCCAGGCAGTTGCAATACCTAATTAATACAGCTGAAAAGCAAAACCACAAGTGATTTTTAAAAAATATTGCAGGTATGACTGGCTTCTCAAACTGACTGTGTGCACTCGCTTCACACTGCACAGCTCCACTGCAAGCATCTTTTACTCCCCATTTTCCCACTCTCATGGCACAGAAGTAGATTTATTTTCAAAAATGGCCACAGTGACTGGTTTACTATCGTATTCTGTTGACTTACCAGATCAGTTTGTCACAATTGTGAAGTGTGCGACTGCTTGAACATCCCTCAGTCAAAACAAAACCCTCTCTGCAGTTCTCAATCAGTGCCAACATTTCTGCATTACCTTGCTTCAGTTTCTCCCAGTACAAACAAAAATACAGTGTAGTATTCTGGGACAACTGTGTAGCAAACTGCAAGGGGATAGGAACAACAGGAGGGAGGGAGGGAGGAGGAGAGAGAGAGAGAGAGAGAGAGAGAGAGAGAGACATGGAACTTATTACAAAGAGGGAAGAGAGAAAGAGACAGAGAGACCATAGACACAAAACAGCACCATCTAGTGGACAAAATTAAAACAGGACCATTTTGTTCATATTTATTTATTCTGTATCAATGAGCCATTGTATAATAGCAAAAAGGTACTCCAAGGATGTGTGTTATTGTGTAATAACATCACTTCTTGGGTGCTGAATGCTGCTTCAACCACCAAGGGCATGACATTATTACACAATAACACATACCCTGTCATGCCTTATTCCTTAAATGTCCCTTCTCAACTTGCAGGGTCCTAACACCAAGTGGAGGAGGTGTAGGAAGAAAGATATCCATAGCCTTATCACTTACCGGATCAATCCACCGTATGTAAAATGGCACATGTCAAAACCACGCAACACAAACAGCATGGGTTGGAATAGCGACAGGGTGCAAAACCGCTAAATGGTCTATGCATGGCTGTGCACCCTGTCACTGTTCTCTGGCAGAGGATAAGTCCTCTGCTGGGAGGAGGATCCACTGAGCAGCTGCTGTGGCTTGACAGGATGAGCCACAGGAAGCAATGGAGGCGATGCATCTGAGGACCGGGTATCAAATCCCTGTCCCAGACGCATTACATTTTTCTTTATTTCACAATCTGTGTGATTTATTTTTACAGTCACCCACCTCCAGAGTTGATTATTTATGTTGGGGGGGTTCAGGGTGCACAGCTTCCAGTAACAGGGGGGTGCAGTGGTGGAGCCCCCCACAAAACATAGAGAAATGCCACTGGGCAACATACCACACTGTAGTGACAGTGCGATATACTGTTGCGCTATTTTGTCATGCGGCATTATGACCTTGTCTTGTGATCCTTATCATATCATTACATGCCAAGCTACATTTCATTATCATGACCCATTGCTCCTCTCAGTGCATGGAGGTTATAGGCTGCATGATACAACAGAGCTATCCAGTTCCATGTGTGAGAGGGGTGAAATGTGAGACTACGGCACACCTTTTTCCACAGTGCAATAAATGTATTACTGTGTGGGACCCCTTTCCACTAAGATACTAGCAGGAGAACAAGGTGAACTGAGATGCACCCTTCTGGTTTCTGCCCTGGCCCTTTAAAGGTCATACTCACTGGCTGTATGCAGGCTTAGAAATCCTTGTGGGGGGGACGCACATGAGCCTCATCTGGGAGGCATAAAAAGGAAAACAGACAGAGAAAGAAGGAGGATTTGGGGGTGAGAGAGAGAGAGAGAGAGAGAGGATGTGTGTGCAGGGCTACTATAAACTGAAGAGCTGAATCAAGATAAAAAGTATTTTGTTTTGTATTTACTCTGCCAAAGTAAGCTGCTTTGAAACCTTATTTGGTGCTAAAGTAAGGCAACTTATTGTTTCATTGAATTGTGTCTGGAGGGTTACTCCAAAAGTCTTGACTCACTACAACACAGTTACACTGCATTTAGGGAGGTCAGCATGCAAGGTACAAGCAAAAACATCCAGTTCATATGGGTGCTGGGCTTCCGCTATACCCTTATGCCATGTATGCACACCTCAACCTTTCATCTGAGTGCACTGAGGGAGAAAGAGCTTTAGATCGGGCACAGTCTGTTGTTAATGGTGTAGGTAGGGAGAAATGGGTAGACTGGATGGGCCAAGTGGTACTTATCTGCCGGTAAATTCGATACTTCTGTGTTTATCTTTCCATGCTTCCTTTTGTACTGATACACAAACTTATTTGTGCCATGCAAATAGATGCTTAAAGCTTCCAATATGGCAACTAGAGCACTGTGTACTGTATCTATTACCAAGCAACTGCTTCTTGCTCTCCATCCGGCTGCTTGTTACCATCAACCTCCTCACCCTCCTAGCTAGCCTTCCTCCTCCCTCCTCCCCTCATCTACCCTTCTCTCTCTCAACCATCTCCTCCCCTCCCTTTCTCCTTCCCTGCCTTCCTCTTCCTTCCTCCCCTCCTTCTCCCAATCTCCCTGGCTTCCTGGGTGAAGCCTACTCCCTCCCTTGATTCACCTTAATGTACTTAGGGACCTCTATCTCTCTCCCACTCACACACTTCCATAACCTCATCCCATCTCTCTGCTTCCCTCAAACATCCTATATGCGCCCTTAAGCTTCCTGTCTCCTTGCTGTTCATAGTAGCTGGTGACATTGAGTTCAATACTGGCCCTGCCATGCCCTCCCATCTCCCCCTCAGTTCCCTAAAAGTTTTAAGATGGCTTATGTCAATCTCCGCTCTCTTCTCCCCAAGACTGACCTTCTGCAACCACTCATGATTAACCTTAAACCTAATGTGCAAGTGATCTCAAAGTCTTGGATATCCCTCAAGACCACAAATACTAGTGTTGCCATCCCTGGTTTCTCTATTATCAGACAGAGTCAAAGGAAATGGGGTAGTAGAGTAATTATTTACGTTTCCTCAACATGCAGTTTGAACCTGTGCTATCAGTTACATCCCCTTTTGCCTGTGAGATGCTCCTTCTCAAACTTTCCCTCCCTTTCACAGTCCACATTTTCATTGATGGAGTATATTGCTGCTTTGGCATATCTTCATCCTTAGTCACTGAGCTCATCACCGCCACCATAGCAGCCACTTACACCTCTTCTGGTAAAGTACCTGTACTCATCTTAGTGACTTCAGTATCAATGGGCTCTCCCCATCTCATCATACATCTTGCCAAAATGTAAAGTCCCTGCGGCTCACCCAATTCATCACTGACCACCCTCCAGCTCAGTTACAAGTATGTTAACCATTCCCTCCTGGACTGGGTCCTCTCCTCTCAACCCCACCATATGATGGATGCTGGCAACCTTCCCAATACCCTCAGTGACCACCATAAATTTTTAATGCATGCACAAGATACATCACCCCTCATCTCCCCCCAAATACATCTGGTTCCAATCTTTCTAATCTCAGGATCTGAGCTCCCGTCACACTGACCTGATGGCTTCTGACTGGTTCCCCATTTCAGCAGCTAGCAACATCAGCACTATCCTTGAGCCATTTGACTCTAAGTTCATGTCTGTCAGCTGGCCTGTCATTCAGCAGATGACTTTGCCTGGTAGACGTATAACTCTACTGGCTCCCCAACTGACCTTTTACTTGTTACAGGGTCTCTGCAATGCCTATATGAGAGCTACTAGGCTTCCAAAGGCCAATTTCTCGACATTCACACCCCAGAGCAACATTAACCACTCCTCTAAGTTCTGGAAAGTAATTCAAGCCCTCTTCTTTTCTCTGTCCCAGTCACCTAACCCAGTCCTCAAGGTGGGCAACACCACTGATGTATGCTTGGCTGTAGTTGCCTCAACATTTAGTTCCTTTTTTACCTCCTGTGCCCCCTCCAAACATTCTACCACCCTCTCCTCTCCTCTTCCCCTTCCTTTTTGCCTCAAGCCCTCCTCCTATTCCACCTCCTTGCTCCAAACACACACACAAAGGTGGGAGCCCAGATGGCATTCACCCTAGACTGTCATGTCTCTCTGCTTCTGCCATTGCTCTCTCTCTCTCTCTCTCTATTGCCCTCTCCTTAACGTCTCATTTTCCCTAGTCCCCATCATTGACACATGGAAACAGACTACAGTCATCACTATCTGTGATTGTGAGGCACTCTCATGAATCTTATTGTATGTCCATAATTGGTCCATTATGAGGCTTTTTATTTTGCAATACGAATTAATGGTGGGCATATTGGTACCACTCATATAGAGTTTTGTATATTAAGGCATATTTAGTGACTGCCATAGAAATATTTAAATATGTACATCAAGTAAAAATTCAGTTGGCATTTCAATTACAGTCACTTAAAATCTTCATATTTTATAGTGAGCATCTCCTACCTGTACTAGATAACCCTTAAGTTGGGTATTTTCTTACAGAATCTCCATCCTTTTTCCCTTGTTATTCCCCCCAGCCCACAACCCCTCCTTCTTGCCCCTTCATCCCTATTTCCCCTTCTTCATTTTCCCCCACCAGATTTTCCCGTCTTAATTTCTAGAAAAATCTTTTTGGTCATTTACACCACTGGTCCAGGAGAAAAAGGCTGATGAGCTCCTGGTTTCAGAAATATGAATGCATTGAATTTGAATTTGGTCAAGTTATTACCTTGTGAGCTATCCCCTTATGTCTCCAAGCAAGTCAGACACATCACTATCAAGCATGTGGACCATTTTGAATTTATCCAACCAGCAATTCTTTTAAATGACATACATACATAGATACATAGATACTGTAGGCAGATAAGGCCCTATGGCCCACCCAGTCTGCCCAGTTGAGCTTGTAAGTTCACTTTATGTTTTTCTAGAAGTCTGCTGCCCCATACCTCTGACCTCCAGAATTCCTTTATGTCTATCCCATGCATTCTTAAATCATGTGATTGTTTCAGCCCCCACCACTTCCTCTTGCAGGGTGTTCCACTTGTCCACCACCCTGTCTGTGAAGAAATTCTTCCTCAGGTTTCCTCTGAATCACCCTCCCTCCAGCTATATCCCATGTCCTCTAGTCCTGGAACATCTTTTTTGCTGGAAAATAGTGTATTCTTGCAGCCTGTTCTTCCCTGTAAGGTTCTTGTATGTCTCTATCATATCCCACTTCTCCCCTCTGTCCTCGGGAGTACATATTCAAGTCCTTCAGCCTGTCCTCGTAGGACTTGTGATGCAATCCATGTAAAGTCTTTGTTGCCCTCCTCTGAACCTTCTCTACCCTGTCTATGTATTGACATAGGTAAGGTCTCCAGAACTGTACACTGTACTCCAGGTGGGGCCTCACTAGTGTCTTGTATAGTGGAATTATGACCTCCCTTTTCCTGCTGGTGAGGCCCCTGCCTATGCATCCCAGCATCCTATTTGCTTTACCTGCTGCCTTGTTGCACTGTTTCCCTACCTTGAGGTCATCAGAGATGATAACCTCAAGTTTTCTTTCCTTCTTGGTGCATGCTATATCCTCACCCCCCCAACTGACATGTTGTTCCAGGGTTTTTGTGCCCCCTATGCATTATCTTGCACTTTTTTGCATTGAATTGACCATTCTTCAAGCTTCTGCAGGTCCCTCCTTATTCTATCTACACCCTCTGGTGTGTCCACTCTGTTACAGAGCTTTGTGTCATCAGCAAACAGGGAAATTCTGCCTTCTAGGTCCTGCGCAATATCACTGATGAAGACTTTGAATAGAACCGATCCCTGCACGGATCCTTATGTTACCCCACTGGTCACTCTTGTCTCTGTGGAGTGACAGCCATTTACCATCACCCTCTGTGTTCTGCCACCCAGCCAATTACCTACCCACCGCACTATTGTCCTGCCCACTTCCATATTCCCCAGTTTGTTTAATAGCCTTCTATGTGGCACAGCGTCAAAGGCCTTGCTGAAATACAGGTAGGCCATGTCCACTGCCATCCCCTGATCCTCCTCCTCCCTTGTTACCCAGTCGAAAAATTCAATGAGGCTGGTCTGGCATGACCTTCTCCCAGTGAAACCATGCTGTCTTGGGTCCTGTAGTCCATTGGCAACCAGATGTTCCTCCAATCTCTTCTTAAGTAGTGCTTCCATGATCTTCCTCACTAACAAGGTCAGGCTGACTGGTCTGTAATTCCCCGCTTCTTCTTTGTTCCCATTTTTGTATAAGAGGACTACATCTGCTGTCCTCCAGTCTATGGGTACCTCCCCTATTTCCAGTGATCGGCTAAACAGGATTACCAGAGGTTCAGCCACCACCTCTCTTAGTTCCTTTAGGAGCCTGGGGTGCACCCCATCTGACCTCATTGCTTTACTGACTCTTATTCCTTCCAGTTCCTTTAGGACCCTTTTCTGTGTAAAGGGACTTGTGTTTATTTCTGTGCCACTCCCACACCTTGTACTCCCTTCAGGCCCATTACCCTCCTCTTCATCAGTAAAGGCTGAGCAGAATTATCTATTCAGTATGTCAGCTTTACTGTTGTAATCCTCCATGTGGCCCCCATCCTCCCCTTCAGTCTCACTATCCCTCCCTTTGCCCTTCTTTTTTCACTTATGTACATGTAAAAGGTTTTGTCCCTCTACATGTTTACAGTATGCATGTATTACTTTATATCACTAGCATATTTATGCAATTAATTTCATACAGTATCATATGTATTTTTCACTAATTTGTATGCATGATCTCCAATCCTGCATGTGATTATTTATCATAATATCACTTTAATATTTCTGAATTTCATTATTTAAACTCACATTATATTACAAACACTGCCCCCGATGAAGCCTGTTGGGTGAATGAGCATAGGGTAGCTTTTACTATATGTTTTATGGGCTATTTGCAATAAATCTATCTGCACTAATGCTCAGTGTGTGCATCTGAATGCTGTGTTTTTGACCACATCCCTCTTCTATCTGACTCGAGTGTATACTCCTTCCAGCATTACTAGGAACCTTGCACTGTCCTTAGGCTGTCTCCCCTGGAGAATGTGTCTGATGTTGTAGTGTGTTTCGTGCTATGAAATGTTACCCAGAGTGGTTTAATAAGATACTGGATTTACTGAGTGGTGTTCATCTGATCTGTTCTGCACTGGCATATTGATGGTCAAGCAGATAACCAAAGACATAACCTTTAAACACTTCATACAGAATCACAGGCAACTTGGACTCCTTTTGGAAATTACCCATGGGTACATCTCATCCAGTCCCAGGACCTCTCACTTTTAACCCTCTCAATCCTTTTAGCACTGTTCCATTGGTGATGGTACCATTTCCATTTTTATCTCCCCTACTTTAGTGCTGCACACTGGCAATTACCCTCCCTCCTCATTGTAAAGACTGAGCAGAAATATTCATTAGAATACCAGCATTTTGCCCATCCTCTTGTACCCAATACTGTCCGCCTTACTCAAACTCTTAATTTCTTTCTCCTTTGATTGATATACCTAAAGAAAGCATTATAATTCTCCCTTACTCCATTAACTTTCTTAAGTGCCACCTTTACTTTGGCTCTCCTCCCTACCTTACTGGCTTCTTTTGCTATGATGTGGAAGAGCTTCTTGCTTGCTCCCAACTGTTGAGTTTTACACCATCTTGCCGCCAGTATTTTGGCATGGACTATCTCCTCAAACTCCCTGAAAAACCACACAGGCCTATTATGTCTCTGCCTTTCCCCTACCTACTTGAGATATGCCTTCAGTACCTCAAGGATCACTTGCATGATGGATTACCAAGTACTGACTGGCTCAGCTATTTGACAAGACCACTTGATCCTTTTCTTTAGCTATTCCTCTATCTTTTGGAAGCATCTGGGACTTTTGCCTATGGGTATCTGTGGCTATATCCAACCACGCTGTGCTACAGTCACCAGACAAAAATGCAAAAATCAAAAATTTAACATTTCAGTTATTTTGACCAATATATCTGATGACCCTACCCGATTCCAGATCATTTTTATTTCCTATTACCTGGCTAATGTATTACTGTAAGTCCCGCAATGTCATTTCTATCATTCTCCCAATCCAAGTACCTAAGAGTCTGACTATTATGCTTTACATTAATTTAACATATTTTTTGGGGGGAGAGAGAAATACTTCATTATTCAGCTCTTAGCCATTACAGTTAAGAGGGAAAGTACTAACTGTACACAAATTAGATTACTGGTTTTCTGATCATTTAAAATCTAACATGATTTACATCAAGCAACTCCATATACATTTATAGCATTTATAAAATAATGTTATATTTTTGACATTTTAAGACACATTATTTAGAATACATTGACAGACTAAAGTTCTAGGAACAGTCATTTTAATATTAAAATGCACTTTCCCACTGATCAGCTTTCTAGAACTTATTCTCTTCTTCCTTAATCCCAACACTTTACAGAAATAAACTGCATTGACAATGAAAAGCCATAACTGTGACTTTCGTTTCATTGACTTCTACTTAATTCAAGTGAGAGGGCAAGGAGCTACCTCACAGTCTTCTTGATTTAAATAAATATTTCCTAAAATAGAATGTAGCAGTTTATTCTGTACCATTATCTGCTCTTATGAAATGTCCATTTGTGACAGGGTAGGTACCTGACTAGCCCCTGTAGGAGGTTTAATTTCTCTTATGAGGTCTGTGGACCTGTAAACTGAGCAGGACATTTCATGAACAAATTATTTTATAGCAATCTGGGACTGCTCATGGTTTGTCCCTCAATTTCCCCCTGCTCCTCCCCACCTTATCGTGGTCTAATTTCTCCCTTCCCACTCTGTTCCCCTCCTGCCCTTTACTCATCCTTCACCTGCATTCTTTCATATTTCTCCTTCTCTACACCTTACACCCCTCTTCTCAACTTTTCTCCCTACCTCCACCCCCCCCCCCAGCTGTCTCACAGCTCTCCTTAACTGACTTCCTTCTGGTCTCCTTTTTTCTTTCATTTCCTATCTGTTTACTCAGTTAGCTAGCACTGCCTGCACCATGTTTGTTTCATTATCAAGTACTCCTTCCTCAGTTATGATGCACTTATGTATAATGTACTACATTACTTGTATACTCTTATCCTATGTATTATGTACTGTATTAATTTCCTGTAATGTTTCATATCCTGTCTGTTTCAAATCTACTCACTGTGTTTGTTTCTTTGCCATGCACTCCATCCTCATTTAGGATGCACTTATGTATAATGTACTGTATTACTAATATAATCATATCCTATGCATAATGTACTATATTAATCTCCTGTAATGTTTTTTTGTAATCTGTCTGTTTGTAAATCTGATGTGGAGCCTTTGCAAAAGAGATTTTGACTCAAAAGGTTGTAATTCTAAGACTTCAATAAATAAATAAAAATAACACTGTTGCTGCAACACTTTTCTAAATTTTCCTTTGCTTTCCAATCTTTTCTTTTTCTGGCAGTGGGATAGCCACTCATGCTCATCTCTTCCCCCAAGATCTTTCACTGTTCTTTCTTTTTCCATTGCAGACATTTTCTTTAGTCTACTTATTGGTGGTTTGAAAATATGACCCCTCCCCCCATAAAAATAAACCCTAAGCAAATCACCTTGTGGTAGCTGAAATACAGTAGTTTTGTATCCTCCTGCTGCTAGCAGTAAAACAGTGTTAAAACACATGCTGAACAATGTGTTGAATCCTAAAGTTAGCATGTTTTCTGGTCTCAACAAGCAGTTGAAATGCAGTTACAAACACTTGTGCTTCCACCCCTAAAGTTTATGCCTTAGCCAGAGAACAGTGTTAAAACACTTTCTGCTAAAAGACCCTGTCAGATTACAACTGTTTCAAGCACTTTTATTTATTTATTATTTATTTGCATATTGGTTTACAACTTTTGAGCCAGAGGCTTATTTCCCAAAGGTATCTCGTCACATTGAGGACAAATACAAATACAAGAATTCTCGGTTCCAGGATATAGGTTACATAGTTTGCAGGCACATGTGATAATGACAATGACAAATACAAATACAAGCATTATAGGTTCCAGGATATGGGTTACATAGTTATCAAGCACATGTGATAAAGACAATTATGCAGAGAGGCTGGTTTGGTTACAATGGTGCATACTAGTACGACAGTAAGAGCAGGCAACAGTATAATAGCATTTTAATCAGAAATGGTACATACTTGCATGGAGGAAAGGGCAAGCAACAGGATAATGGCAGTATAAACAGAAAAGGGTTAGGATTTAAAGAGGTGTGGTATGGATGTTGCCCAGTGGGCATTGTCAGAGCACAGAGTGTTGCGCCTCAAATTATAGACAGGTGCAACTACACATGTTGAATAGTTCACTTCTGAGTGCAGTTTTGAATTTGGAAATTGTGGGGGCATCTGAGATGGGGAGAGGGAGCGAGTTGTATCAGGATGGAGCTCTATGGCGGAATGACCTCTGTTCATGGGAGGTCCTAGATCTTGGTACCAGAAAAGTGGCCTTGCAGGAGGTCCGTGTACAGACCAAGGGTTGGGCTAGGTGGAAGGAGGCTGTCAGCCTGGGCGGGGATAGCCTGAGAAGAGTTTTTTTTTGCTATTAGGCATGTTTTATATCGCAGCCGTTCGTCTAGGTTCAGCAATGTTGCCATATCATAGAGCTGGCACGAATGTGTGAGCCTAGGGGCCCCAGTGATTAGTCTACACACCTTATTTAGGATGAGGTGAATTTTATTGAGGGCAGTCGTGTCGGCAGCACCGTAGACAGGTAGTCCATAGTCAACCAGGGATAATATAGAGGATGTAACCGCAAGCTGGAGGGCAGAAGGGAGGAGACAGTTTTTGTAACAGTATAAGATACCTAGCTGCACAATTTGTAGCTGAGGCAAGTGCATCAATGTGGGTGTGGTAGGAGAGGTTTGAGTCAAAGGAGACCCCAAGGTACTTGTAGGAGTGGACTTGCTCTAGTGGCTGTTTGGAGCAAACTTTCTGTTTGTTTGTTTGTTATTGTTTTAGCAATGTTGTAAAGAAAGAGAAAATTATGTCTCTAACCTACTGCTTGCTGGTATCTGGTTAGTGACTGCATGCAGTATGGCTTGTTTGGATGGAGTCAGCCTCTTTCCAGAATACTAGTAGTTCCTACAGGAGGGCTGTCCCTGGCAAAAGGGCAGTGATTAGGGTGGGACTTAAAAGACATTTAAATATAAAACTATTAAATCATTACATCTGTTACACTAATACTTTAAGGTGCAGATAAACTCCAAAAGAAGATAAAGAGATCAGATCTGCTCAGTAGCTGCCTAGCCTTGGCAAAGGAAATATATCAATGCCTCCCTGTACCCTGTGTGTGTACCCCCCTGCTAAAGTATGCCTGTTCTGGTGCAATTGTTATGGCTTGCATTTTTGGTTATTTGATTTGTTTTCTGTTTCCTTCACTGTGCTGCAATAGTCTTTTTATTTTGTTTTCCTTTGTAAGTGTCTGTACTGCTATGTTTAGCTGTTTTGTTCTTGTATTTTGCTTTCTGGAATAAACATTCTCTTACTTTTTTTGAGAAGTGCCATGGGATCTTTAATGTCCACCTGTACAACCACCAGGACAGGCAGACGGGACCTAGATTTAACATCTCCTCTGAAAGACAGCACACTCAGAAGTGCAGCATCACCCTCATGATGTACTACAGTGTCAGTACTGAACTTTTTATCCCAAGTTCCCAGTGTGAGGTTAGAACCCACAACCTTCCAATCGTCCTACCTCAGAGGCAAGTGTGCTACCTGCTGAATCACTAACACACCAATAAAAATTATAATGGCACCCTTTTCTGGTTTAAGGTAACTTGATCTACTGCCTTTTCTTATCACTGCAAATGAGCCAGAATGCTTGTTCTCATCCCAGTACTGCTTTCTGAGGTTCACAAAAAAGCTGTACTAGGCATGAATCCAGCATTTTGCCTAGCAGTAATAGGAAGCGGTAGATGTTCATCCTAGAGTGTTGGACCAAAACAGTGTACCAATATAACAGACCTGATGAAGCTCTGGGTGGAGTGAGCTTTGTGGCTACGATATGCAGGGTAAGTTTGTCTTCTTTTATGAGGGGCAGAGTAATATCTAAGAGCAGAACTTACAATACTTTTAAGGGAGGAAGAGACAGATGATCATTGTACATTGCTGGACTGCATAATGACAAGTTTCAAACTACAAGGCAACTCAGTGGCCCTCTCAAAGCTGTTTAGAATGGTGGAGGAGCTGAGACGGGTGGGGGTGGGCTTTATCTGCTTTAAACAATAAGAGAGAAAGTGCTTTATGGGGTGGAAGGCAATTTACAATCCTTTTTGAATTAAGCACAAAATGTAGCTGTGGATGGTGCTGGAAGGTTGCCAGCCTGATGAATCAGCTTTGGTGCTTAGGGGAGAAAACTATGAATTATAGATAAAGAATGCAAAGGGACAACTAAGTAAACAAAATTGTTGGAGCAGGAAATGAATGCGAGAATACTGGACAGACTGAAAAGAGTGAGCTAAGATAAATAAAAAGGAAAAGCCAAAGCTAAAGATTATGTATGCAGAATGTGGAGACTAAATAAGGGAAGAAGAAACTGAGAAACAGAGAAAAAAGTCACACTGACTCTGAAGATTATAGATTTTTAAATGTTTACATGTTGCTTCAGTACAATATTAATCATAGAATCATAGAAGCTTGATGGCAGAGAAGGACCACACTGGCCCATCTAGTCTGCCCTATTTCACCCCCAACCCCCCCCCCATGACAGCTCCCAGTAGGCAGGATGAGAATCTTGCTGCTATAAATTGTTATTGGTACAAAATAGGGAGTGGATAAGGGATGTTTGAGCAAGACAGGTTTTAAGCTCACTGCATCTCAACCAAATAATGTCACTGAGGGATAAGTCAATTTACCCAAAGAACACCAATGCAGCTTCAAAGCTTTTTTTTACATTAGTCAAAGTAATCAATTTTTTGAGGATGGGACTTACTTAAGGGAATTAATCAAATTTTGGTTCTGTGAAACTAATGTCCGTGTCTCTTAAACTTCCCTAGTCTGACATCCAGCTCCAGTGTGTCAGTGTTCTCTGGTGAAATTGTTTGGTGAGCATTACAAATGCCATCCCTTTCCTCCTGGGGTGGGTGGTGGGGCTGTGATGTACCGGGTGGGCTACAATGGATTTTGAAAACTGGGATCAGACGAAACATTAGATGGTGGTGGGATGAGAATCTTGCTGCCATTAGGTCTGGGGAAAGGGGGGGAGAGAGATTATTACTGGCTTTAGGTATGGGGGAAGAGAGGAGAGGAGCGAGCATTGCTACCATGTGGATTTGGGGAGGAGAGTACATTGCTGCAATTAGGAGAAAACCTTTACTAAGTTGGTGGAAGGGGGAGAAGAGAGCAGAGGGCATAGCAGCATTTTGGTTTAGGGTGGAGGACTGAGCTTTGCTGTCATTATTTCCCCGGGAGGAAGGGGTGGCTTGCCTGAAATAGAAACATTGACTGTGAGACTACAGAATCAAAGAAAAAGGTGAACATTAAAAAAAACAGCTGAGCCACCATGCTAGGCCAGTGGTAGCTCATCAAGGTTCCATGACAGCAACAAATGTTCAGGTGTGATCCTGAGATCACCTGGTCTGCTCTAGGACAGCCCATGGTCAGGGGCACTCCAGATGCCAGGGCTTTCAGGCTAGAGAAGACAGGTACACATGAAAGAAAATGAAGAAAAGATGAAACCAAGGTAAGAAAGATGACTGCCAAGCCAAAGATTTATTCAAAAGGGGAAACTAAGCAAGAGTGAGACAGAAAAAAAAGAAAGAATCACAGTGACACTGCAGATGCTTAATGTTTTGTATCATTAATGTATGACAGTTTTGGGATGTGGCAGTAAAGGGAGCTTCTGTGCCCCCAAAAAGCCCACCACCCCCAACTGCAAGTGTGTATTGGGTCCCTGATAGGTGTTCACAGAAGAGAGGAGTCTTGGGTGCTCTGTGGCTAGGCTACTTCAGGCTCCCCCTTAGCTCTGTGTTTGCTACCAGCAGGTTGGGGCAAGAGGTGCTTGCCAGTAGCCAGTAATTTTGCATACAGTGACATGACACCAAGTCCTAAATAGATGTAGAAAAATATGGAAAGCCTGAATAGCTGCTGAAAAGCATACAACTGGATGTTTAATGGAAATTATGTAACTTATATTTATTTGGGGGGGAGTCAAGAATCCTTGTCACAAGCCATCCTTGCTTGGTCCCTCAAAACTGCAAAGCTGACTCTGTATTCTTAATGTAAGCAATAATATCCTCCAGAGTGGATGGTATTGGGAAATACCAGACCACCCAAGGGCATAATAAGGCCTGACACCACAGGAAGAGAGCCTTATAGCCCCTGGAAGGTCCAGGATTACCCAATACCACCCACCCTGGAGGGTATTATTGCACTTAGAAAATGGGCTACTGTATTTTTATGTGTGGAAAAAAACTTTTATTGCTTAATGTTTAAAGTGTTCAATGTTTGCTTTAAGTAAGCAATAAAATAGTTCCTCCACCTTATTTGAATGTTGTTTTTTTTAGTAGGGACTCTTGTCCCAGTGGAGCCTTCATAGCTCTAATTGTTGAGCTTGTTGTCATGGTTACCACTGGAGCCCCCGCCACACAAACATGCATGTGGGCACAAGTGGAGGAAACACTCTTTTAGTCTGTCTCCCTGGTGGGATAGAACTGGGTAGTAGTTTTATTTTTAACACTTACAGTTTTAATTTTATGCTGTATGTGATTGCTGGATGTAGCAGAACCAGGATGGAACATCCACCATTATGTTTGGAGAGAGGTCCAGTGAAGTCAATAGCAAAAGAAGAAACATAGGCAGAAAGAAAATGAAGGTTGCATTTTTTGGTGTGGCAAGCGGGAAGAGAAGGCATTGTTATTCTGACATGCTTTGCAGGGAGACTGAGTGTTGTGCAGTGAAGCTGTACTGCCAGTATGCTCATGGTCACAGAAAAGGAAGGCTGTTTTGGGGGTTAAATGAAAGACTTCTATTTAAATACTACTGCCTTTGTGATTGGTACAGGGTCTTTGGGGGAGGTGGCTATTCTCAACGGCGGGGGGGATGCCTCGCTCAGTCACCCATTAGTGAGGCAGAAAACAGGGAAGTTACTCTTTTGGAAATTCAGGGTGCCCAAGAATATCGCAAGTAATGGGACTCCCTGAATAAGAACTTGTTTTGAAGCAGACTCTATTCAAAAATACCCACTTTCTAAGATCAGTGTCCTAGCCAATAGGAAAGCTTGGATTCTCATACTCACTTTCTAATTATTAATGTGCCACAGAACTTTAAACCTTGCCACAGAACTTGATATAGCAGTTCCACAGAAGTTCAGCATCCCTATCTCATAGTGATGACATGCTGAGTTGTGGAGGAGAAGTAAGCTCACCCTCCCCTCAAGTGCATGTGGGCGTACTATGGTGTTTTGACTCATGGTGGTATTTGTGATAAACCTCCTTTTTAGACCAGGAGAAGCAACTTTTGAAAGCCCAGAAGATTTTTAAAAACTATGGCCTGGCCATGACCACTCGGAAGAAGGTGGCCAGGAACCTTTCAGCTGTTAAAATGCCCAAGGTATTGGTAACGTGCTCTAAACTGCAAGCATCAGCCAAATTAAAAGAGACTCACACAGATACAAAAATGAGCCAGTCTTGCAAAAAGTTGGCATAGTCCATGCTGCCACACATGGTTCTAAACATTCTACCCATTGTTGAAAGTTCTACTCCTGACCAGGCATTGAATCTTGCCCCAGTTTTCAAAAAGAAAGACACAAACTATTCTCAACAGCAAGGTTGCACTACGACACAGCAGAGCATACATTCTATTGTCGGGAATACACCTTTTCATCCATCCCCAGAAAATTCTGTCAGGAGTTAGGAAAATGATCTTCTGGTACAAACAGATGGTGGTAACAGAACTAGCATCACTATGGAGCATATGAATGGAGAACGAGAAAAAGCTGTGGACACTAACAAGCATGAAACACAAGTATATTCTTCAATTTCATTCAGAAAATTGCTGCCATCAGAATTATCTCAAGAATTTGTAAAAGGTATTGATGCTAAACCTATTGAAATTGAAGAACCACAAATAAACAAGCAAGCTGTTTTAATTGCTAACTATGCTACGGTATCGGACCATGTGGAGGGAGAGGGGGCATGCAAAGTAATTTTTTTGCAACCCAGTAAAAGTATATCAACAGAAGAAAATATGGTTCCAGGTACATCAAATGAGACAGGTTCATATTCTTCTGTCAAAATTATAGTATCTTTAACTCACTCTGATCAAAAATTTAACTCAGTCTCAGACTTCTCTGATGCTCATTTGGACATTAGCGATACGGAAGATGAACCACTGACTTGGGCAAAAAAATCATTGACCACCTAGCAAAAGTAAATGAAAAGTTAGAAAATATAGAAAGGGTGGAGAGTAAGATAAATATTATTCAGGCCACAGTCAACACTCTTGCAGCCGAGAACAAAATAATAAAAGCTATTATTTCTTAGCTTCAAGAATGGGTATCTAAACTTGAAGATGATGTTGCACACTGTGAAAGATGAATAAAAGACCTTGATATTATAAGACAGGATCTTAGGAATAAATTAATAGATGATGAAGCTTGCTCAAGAAGAAAAAATATAAGAGCACTGGGTGTACCTGAAACATGGGACACAGATAAACCCTTAAAAGAATTCTTAAAACTGATTTTTGCTTCCTACTTGGATACGGACAGTACTAATGTCAAAATAGAGACTGATAGAGCACATAGAACATTTAGAGATAACACTAAAAACACCAATCAACTGCCCTCAAGACCAATTATAGTCAAATTCACCAGTCACAAAACAAAGAGACCCTGATGTCACAGGTCTATAAGAAAAAGAGAATAGACTTGATGAGAGCCCATATTTCTATATTTCATGATTTCCCCATGGAAATAGTACAGGAAAGGAAAAATATGACTTTATTAGACATAAATTATTGACTAAAGGTTACAAAGCCATGCTACTGTATCCTGCTAAAATGAGAGTTGTTTTTGAGGACATGCGTCGAATCTAAAACTCCATGGAAGAAGCAGAAAAAGACCTTAGGATAAAAATACCAAATCTTTTTGATTAAAATGTTGATATCTACTTAATTTTCCTTATTTTCTAATTCTCAATGATTCATTGAAGGATTTATATTGTGTATTATGTTTTCTTTTTCAGCTACTCTTAGAGGAATGTCAGTGGGGGAGTCGAATGAGCTTGATGTAACTGGGTAAAAGTAGTCCACTTGAACGTCACCAAATGACATTTTTTTCTAAAGAACCTTTTTCTCTTTTGGTGCAGGGAGGGAGGAGAGGGATCATTTTTGGTTATATGGTAACTTTTCTATGGTGGTTTGGTACGATCTATTGGTTTATTGTGAATGAATAGAGATATATTTAAATGTACTTCCTTCAACGTAAATGGGATACACTCCCCTATAAAAAGAACAAGATTATTAGCATATTTAAAGAAGTCAAAGGCACACTGTGTTGCATTACAAGAAACACATCTAGAAAAACAAGAAATCCTGAAACTGAAATGAAATTTGAGTGCTTATTTGTTTTCCTCAGAAAGGACTAGGAAAAAGGCTGGTGTGGCAATTCTTTTGAAAAAAAATCTCAGCTACTATTCTGGATAAATACCAGGACTCAGAGGGGAGAATAGGCTTGTTAAAAATTAAAGTAAGGAGTACCATACTAACGCTTGGGTCCATGGATGCACCCTTTATTCAATATAATAGTTTCTTGTCTGAAATAACCAAAGCATTAATCACAATAAAAGACAAAACATGATTTTTATGGGAGACTATAATATGTTTCTCTACCCATGCTTGGATAAATTATAAAAAAAAATTATACCTGCAAATAAACATCATTCCTCTTTAATGATATTTTTTTTGCATTTACACAAACTAGATGTATGGAGTGTCTACCATCCAAAGGAAAAAGAATTTACACATCATGATAAAAAAAAAACTAGAGGATTTTCATGTATAGATTACATATTTGTGTCTAAATCTCTTATTTTTTTAGTAAGAGACACTAAAATCAAGTCAATACTTTTGTCAGGATCATGCCTTGATAGAAGCAGATTTTGAAATAAAAAGACCCACAGAGATCTTGTACAAAGCAATAGTGATTTAATAACGATCTTCTCATTGACCCTAATTTTGTAGAGAAAATGAAAACAGCTATAAGAGAATATTGATTGTTCAATTATAATGATCAGAGCTATGTAATAGATTTATGGGATGCTTTTAAGGCAATAGTAAGAGGGGAGGTAATTACATATTCAGTTTTTAAAAGAAAACACAAACATAAGGAACAGGAGAGGTTAGAAAAATAATAAAACAACTGGATTTATTAGTTACTACAAATTATGAAGATTACGATCAGGAATGGTATGATTCAAAAATAAAACAAGTCGAGAAATTGAATAAAGAAATTATTCATAACATAAGGAAATTAAAAAAGTCAAATACATTCAGGGAGATGAAACTGGGAAGATACTTGCTCATCTTATTAAGAAACAAAAGGAACAAACTACAATAACTCATTTAGAGGATGAAGGTGGTAATAAACTATATACTGATGTAGAAATGGATGAAGCTATAATAAATGCATACAAAATATATATCAGAGGCAATTAAATACATCAGAACAGACTATAAAGGCATATTTAACAAATATTCAACTACCACAATTAGTATATACAGATAAGGGCTTCTCTATAGAAGAAATAAGGAGGGCAATAAAATCAATGCCAAAAAACAAGAGCCTGGGTATAAATGAAATTACAAGTGAATTCTATTTCACTTTTATAGACAAATTGTCCCCATGGTCACATAAACTATCTATTAAAATGTCATCATATAATAGGCATGTACCACCATCTATGCAAGAGGCCAAAATTAATTATATTTTAAAGCAAGATAAGAATCCAATTAAAATAGAGAGCTATAGACAGATAGCCCTTTTAAATTTGGATTATAAAATCTTAGCTCATTTAGTGGTAGATAGACCTAAGGGAGACCTATATCATTGCATTAAAGAGGATCAATTTGGTTTTATTAAGGGTAGAACCTTATATCAAGCTAATAGAAGAGTGCAAGCCTTGTTCCATTATATTCAAAAATCTAATATTCAGGTTCATGCAATAGCATTGGATGTACCTAAAGCATTTGAACTACTGGATAGATTATTCATGTTTACCATATTAAAGAAGTGGGGCATTCCAGAAAAATTATTAAACATAAAAATCCTATATGCAAATACTATGGTACATTTTGCAATTAATTCTTATTTAGGACCAGTCTTTTCAATGAAGAATGGAGTAAGGCAGAGCTACCCTCTGTCCCCAGTTCTCTTCATCTTGACTCTTGAACCATTATTATATAAAATAAGAGATAATCAAGATGTTAAGGGGATATGTTATAAGAATCAGCATATTAAGTTAAATGCATTGACTGATGACATCCTATTAATCTTGTAAGATATTAACAGAACTAGTCTCATAACTTTGAATGAAACTGAAAGATATGGTTCTTTAGCAGATATAAACTGAATAAACAGAAATCAGTTATAATTAAAATGTATGGGGACAATTATATAATCAGTCCAGAAATCAAGAATGAGTTTACTATAGATAATAAATGTAAATATTTAGGTATAATTTTAACCAGAAACCATACTATTATTAAGACAGATTATGAACAGGCTAAGATTAAGATGAAGACATTGTTGGAGAACTGGGAGCAACTATAATTGTCATTATGGGGTCGCACTGAAACTATCAAAATGATGATGCTGCCTCATCTTATGTTTGTTATACATAATGTAATTGGGCTCCCCTCTATCACATGGTTTTCTGATCTTAAAAGAATGTTTGTTAAGTTTCTTTGGAGAGGGGGGAACCGAGAATTCATTGGAGTCAATTGGTCTTTCCTTGGAAAGAGGGGGGTTATAGCTGCTCTGACTCTATGACATATGCAGTAGCTTTTCAGATTAAGTTACTATGGGAATGGGCATTTATTTTTTCGGATTAGGACACAATATGGGAAACAATCTTTTGGGAAGGCCTTAATCCCACTGACCCTTATAATTGGTTGAATGACTTGGCAAAGAAACATTTCAGGGTTCTACCTATTCTTGCATCATTGAAAAATAAAATATTATACAAGCTGGTAAATGTATTTTAGGTAGTAATTTATATCCATGGTTACATATCAATATTTGGGGCAATGCAGACCTCAAAAAGAATAAATTAATAAAGAAGTTCAGAATTAGTGTGCAGCAACACATATGTAAATGGAACTAGTTAACAGATGGATTGGGTTTTGTAACATTGTCTCAGTTTAATAAGTCTGTGTCCTCTAAACTAAATCAAAAAATATTTGTCTATTTAACTCTTAAAGATACATTCAAATTGGATATATGCCACAATAAGAAAGGGCATTTACTATTTACTTTAGAAGAACAAAATAAGTTTATGTCTAAGGAAACAAATAACATTTTTCCAAAAATATATAATTTCCTTAACTCCAGGGTTAATAATCCATGGAGTAAAGCTAACAATAAATGGATCCAAGAAAGATGTATAACTTTTACAGACTAGCAATGGAAAAATATAAGGATATAAATAAACAAGGACTATATTTATGCAAAAAATAAAACTATTAAAAAAAAGTTATTGATTGAGCTGACCTTACCCCACAAATATTAAGAATTTTACTAAATCTCAAAAAGAATGTTGCATAATTGTGGAAAATTAGGGGATCGGTACCATTGTTTGTATGTGGGGATGCTGTTATTTGCAAGAATGGTGGAAAACAACAATCAGTTTATTATCAGCAATGCTACCTAAAACATTTCAACTCAAGTTTGATCTATTAATTTTTAATAATATGACTAATATGAATATAAATTAAATATAAATAAACTTTTTTGCATTGGGACAATGATAACCAAAAGACTGATTCTCGAAAATTGGAATGCCCCCCAGTTAGCTACATTCGATAAAATGAAATGGTGGTTTATGTTGAAGGAAGCTGCTATGAGTGAGGCACTATGGGAAGAGTTGGATCAGACACAAGATAATCAATAACCTACATGGAGAGAAATAGTTGATTCATTGCCACCATTACCTCTTTTAAGTTAGGGAGCCTAAGCCTCAGAGGAGGGGGGGGGGAATTAGATAAATAATATGATATATATGTTTTTCATTACTTTGGAATGTTTGTGGTGTGTACTGGATTAACTTACTGACCATGTGAAAAGTAGTACTGAATTACAAGAGAATACCTATATGATTCTGTTTCAATATGTATATTGTACTATGTTTCTAAATATCACAATTAAAATATGAAAAAAAAGAAGTTCTGCATCCCTGTTGCAGAGGTTATGTCTACAGTGAAGCAGAGAACAAGGATCCATGTCTAATGGAACTATCCCTTTCAGTTATTTGAAGACTTTAATTATGTATTTTCCAAATTTTTCCTAGTTGGAAAGTAGTCCTAGTTTTATCAGCTGGTCTTCTTAGCTCATGTTTTTCATTCTACTAGCCTCCACAATCACGCCACTCTGTATTTTCTTAGTTTGTTGTGTGAAATGTAACTTCCGTAAGTAGAATTCAGGTAAATATATATTTCTGCAAATGCTGCAAAATTTCTTCAACAAATTCACATAATCTTTTCAAAATGTTCCTTTCAGTTATTTTTGTCTAAATTTATATCTGCTTTCAACATTGAACAGAACATTCAGTTAGTCTTTTTATTGATGTATTCCATTGTATAGACATCAGTACAGGAGCATACAGATTTATGGTACAGTATTGAACAATGGTAAATGGTGATCGAGAAAATAGGCACCTACAGGTCCATTGTACAGCATCAAAACTCACCCAAATGCTGCTCACATAGGGATGTAACCAGGAGTCAATGAATATACCTAACTTCATAGTTAAAGGAGAACTACTGGCAGAGGTGAAGCCCCAGTCGCTGCACAGATCGGGGCTCCACCTCTAAGATTTCCCCTGATGGCACCATATTAAATTAACAGTTTTATTACCTAAATACTCATAAAAATGTCCTAAACCTCCCATGGACCCAGCATGTTTAAATATGGCACTCCTCAATCCCCAGCGATTGCACTAGTAACATTGTGAGAAAATTATGTGGCACTGCCCCTTCCTTAACTCATTGTCTCCTAGTAGACACCTGTAGTCATCAGTGAAATACACTGGCGTGTTCTGAGGACGCCTACAGAAGTCAACTACTGACTTCCTGCGTGCCCTGGCAACATCTGGAGACATCACTTATATATTTTAATATATAATGTAACAGAATATAATATATATTTGACTGCATTGCACCATTGGAAAGGTAATTTTGTGCTGAACAACTTTGCCACTGATATTCTGTGTATATCATGTATACTTTAGGAGTTATTCGTGTTTGTTTATGGTATGGTGTGTATGGCATATGTTGCCTGTTATAGTGAAAAAAAAATGTTTTTTAGCAGTTTCAACCAGCATAGAAAAAACAATGAAATTACATATTATTCTTTGCATACCACCATTGGAAAGGTAATTTTGTGCTGAATAACTTTGCCACTTATACTTTGTGTCTAGCACTTACGGTTCTTGAGCTATTAGGATTTGTTTGTGGCATGCTGACTATAGCTTAGAAAGGCCTAGGATTTACTATTAACAGTATACAGGAGACAAGTGGTGCAACTTCAGAGAGCTCCTGTGAAGGCAATGAGTTAATTGTGACCTTATATATGGAGATTTTATAATGTCTGTATCTCTGATGCCCAGTGCTATTTTTACAGAATTTGCCTAAATCCTAAGGGTATGTCTGCCAGATACATGGGATTTAGGCAGATTCTGTAAAAATAGCACTGGGCAGTGGAGATAAAGACATTTAAAAACATCTCCATACATAAGGGCACTGTTAGGAAGAGGCAGTGTCACATCATTTTCCCACGATGTTACCAGCGCAATCACAGGGGTTAAGGAGCGCCACACTTAATCATGGGCAATTTTTACAAATATTCAGGTCATAAAACTGTTAATTTAATATGGTCCCTTCAGGGGGGATCTGAGAGATGAAGCTCTGATCTGTGCAGTGGTCAAGGCTTCACCTTGTCTATAGAACTGCTTTAAAAGAACTTCAGATATAACAGTAACATAAAAGATTAATCACAAACTAAGTAGAGGTGATAGGGTATTCTAAGGGTTCTGCAATAGGTTCTTAGCTATGTAACAGTAACTAGTGTGGTGTAGAGACAGTCTATCATAGTCCACACCCATTCTGGGGGATGGATACTGGAGATAGAGTAATCCAAAAGTAGAAAAACTCTAAGAATGTAATTTGCTAGGTAAGAGAGGAGATCAAGTGTGGCCACCTGTATAAGGCTGGCTACCAGTCTGTGGTGTGAGGGCACTTCAGATATGTGTAATCTGCAAAGTATTAGTATCTTGGCAAGCATGCTAAGAAGGGCCAGCCATCAATGGCTTGCAAGTGGTATTTAAGGGGCCATTGGGTTTAGACCTAAAACTACTGAGCATGGGACCAGATGATATAATACTTGTGACCCCATACTACATACCATGTCCCAGAAAGGTTGAATCCAGGGGCAAGATGAGAGGCTATGCTGCAGGTCTCCACCTGGGGAGCCATATCTCCAGCAGTTATCATTAGGGAGGAAATGCATCTTATGCAGAACTGAGGAGGTCCTATACCAGGAGTAAATGATCCTAGTTTGTATAATTTTACTGAGGGTTCCTTGAATACTCTGTGACTGAAAGACCAGCAAGCCTCCCAGTCTTGCTCAGAAATTATGGTATTGAACATTTGTTATCTTATTTGACAATTTATCCCCCCACTATTTGAATTGGAGTGACTGACTGGGTATAATCTCTCTGATCTCACCATAAATTTTCCCCATTAACTCTTTGTTGAGCAGGAGCCACTGAGCCAAAGAGGAAGGAGGACTGTAGACTGTAGGGGGAAGGTATGGGCCTCTTCTAGAAGGTGCTGCACTGCACTGCAATCCAGCTTTGCAGGATTCTTCAGAAATCTGCTGTTAGAATATCCCATTTGGACTGCAGTGCCTGGAAAGTATCCACAGCCAGTTTACTCCTTTCCAGTATATATTTAAGAATGAGCAATCCCTTTTCTCTCTAACCTGGCCAGTCAAGAATTTTATTGTCCACCTTGCTAAGTGAATTACCCCACATAGGAGTGTATGGTATGGTATGGGTGTGGGGTTAGTGCCCAACCATCTGTGCATTTTAAACCAGTTAGTGTCAAGGGTCCAACTGTGGGATGTCTTCTCAAGTCCTTGTGGGGAAGGAAAAGAGAACAGTGGCAGGGATGTGACCTAGAGTCAGGTAGTTTTCAGTTTCAACCCACTATGGTGTGACTGAAGCAGGAGAATGAAACAATCATAGAATTTGTGTGCCCTGAAAAGCCCACAAGAAACCGGTAATCCATAGGTGGCCCCTTTGCCCAGCTGACCAGTGTGTGTCAACTTATTGCAGTTATACCTTCTCCTATCACATTCCCTCCCTCTGGAACCTGCTCCCCACCTCTCTCCATCTCTCTCCCCTCATCTCCTTTAGGCACCAGCAAAAACTCCTTTCTGCTCCTACCTGCTCTTATTATCACCCTCCTTGATCCTTCCCTGTTGGAGTCCCGACCACACCTGTTGTTGAGCCTCCTCCTGGGTTTTACATCAGCCTTTATCAGGCTCATTCCATTCTTTCGTAAGGATAAATGAGGACACAATGATAGCAAAAAGCACACAGTTTTTTAGGAAAACATGGCAAAAAAGTGCTGCTTAAAACCCTGCACTTCAGGACTATGGTATGCCCCTTTGTCAGAAGCACTATAGTGTGTTCCTTCATCAAAGGGACACACTACAGTCCGAAAGCATGGGGGTTTTGAGCAGCACTCGCTTGCTGAGATTTCTAATAAACCATGAGCTGTTTGATTACTTTTGTGCCTTCAGCTATCCTGAACGTGCAAAGACTTTGTGTTTTGTCCTTGCTGTGTTTTCGTCTGGCATCAGCTGATTTTTCAGTGCACACGGAGATCTGTGTTTTTCCTTCCTTTTATGCATCTGTATACTTCTAGCTCTGTTTGCTTTTATGTGCACTTGTATTATGTTAAACTGCACTCTAATTATACTTTATTTTGTATGAATCATTCATGGTGTGTATGTGTTTTATTGTATTTTATGTTTCCTTTCCCCCGGTTTGCATCTGGAAATGAGCCTTGGCTCAGCGTGCCTCTTCCAGTTACCAATTTTCAACTAAATAAATAAATAAATACCTTGGACTGGCACCTTCCCATAGGAAATTGCTAATATGTTTATCCTGTCTGTTTAACCCCTTCTGGGGAATATCAAGGGGTTAGTGGGGCAGTACATGGAGGAGCTTTGGGTCTGTTACTGTTTTGATTGCCAAGATTTACCCTGCTATCATGAATTTTGCTGTCTTCCATTTGTCACACTCAATCTTTTTTTTTCTTTTGTTATTCTTTGGTAACCAGGTAAGGCCAACTAGGCACAATGCCTATTTTGAGGGGTGACCTGGGAGCACATGAGAGGTGAAGTGACTTGCTCAAAGTCCCACAGTACCCAAGTGGAGGTTGTGGGAATCAAATCCAGGCCTTCTGGATGTACCAAGCTCATTCACTACTTGTTATTTTAACCACTAGTTTAAACTGCCACCCCTTAAGCTCTGTGAGTATAGGGGTTATAGGGGAGAGGCTGGCTTCACATATTTTTAAATCTGGCGGCCTAGTTATGTTATAGAGTTGGATGACCGTTTGATGCCTTGTGCCTCAAAAAGGGAGAAAGTGCATAGCTTTTTAAGAGATAATACTTCCATCTTGGACTGGTTCCACTTACATCCACAGAGAGATGTGAACTGTGTCAGGATGGTTATTAAAGGCTGAATTGGGGTTGGTCGCATCTCCAAGAAGTATGGGTAGGTCATCTGCATACAGCATCATTGAGTATATGGTAGCCCCCATGGTAAGGCTCTTGATGTGACTATGTTGCCTGATGGCAGCTGCAAGGGGTTCAACCACTAGAACAAATAGCAACAGAGACAACAGGCATCCCTGCCTTGTACCTTTGGCCAGGAGAAAGGAGCGGACAACAGAAAGATAATAAGTACTCTGGCAGAAGAGGAAGTGTAAAATGTTTGAATCCAGGAGTGGAACCAAGTTCCCAGTTCCAGGTGGGTGAAGACAAGATGCAGGTAGTTCCATGCAGCAAAGTCAAACTTTTTTTGAAATCTACTGCCACCAGTGCAGCAGGAGAATGGTATGTTTTAGCTAAATGCATAAGATTCATGAAGGAGAAGATATGGTTAGCGCTAACTCTTCCCTTGACATAGCCCATCTGGGAGGGGTGCACTAACTGTGGCTCTACCTGGTACTGACAAATGGGGATAGTGTTGCTGATGTCACAGTGGGTGGGCATCTGGGGACTGGTGATCACTATATGGTGTAGCTCAATATAACAACTGGATCAGAATCGAGCTGCACTAAGACGAGAGTGCTGGACTTCAGGAGGGAAGATTTTAAGAAAATGGGAGAATGCCTCAGGGACAGCCTAGAAGAGATAGGGAAACTGAGTGAGTTGAGGAACAATGGGCAAAAATAAAGGGGGCATTGAACAGGCAATAAATCTCTGCATCAGGCAGGTTAACAAGGGCAAGAGGAAAGAGACCACCATGGTTCTCTACATAAGCAGCAGAGAAAGTAAGGGGGAAAAACTAGCATTTATAAGGTACAAGAGGACATAGAAGAAGGAGGATAGGGAGAGTTACCAGAAGAAACAAAGAGTGGCAGGGAGAGCAGTTAGGAGCACAAAGGTGCAAACAGAAGAGAATAATACCCACTCTGTAATAAAAGGGGATAAAACATTCTTTAGATATATAAGTGAGATGCAAAAGACCAAAGGAAGGATAGTAAGGCTAAAAGGGGAAGGGGAGGTGGGTTGAGAGGAAGAGAACCAACCAAAAATCAGACATATTGAACAATTACTTTTGTTCAGTATTTACGGATGAAGAGGTAGGTGACGGGCCAAAGATAAGGGACAAGAGCACTGAAGAAAGGGAGGTGGACACTAGTCCTTTCACGGAGGAGAGAGTCCACAAGAAACTAAAGCAATTAAAATGTAGGCAAGGCAATGTGACCAGATTGGGTGCACCCTATGATACTGAGGGATCTCAAGGAGGAGCTGGCTGTACCTCTGACAGCTCTGTTCAACCTCTCACTAGAAATGGGAGGTTCCAGGCAACTGGAGGAGGGCAGATGTGGTCCCACTACACAAAAGTGGAAATAGGGAGGAGGCAGGAAATTACAGACCTGCCAGCCTGACTTCGGTAGTAGGTAAAGTAATGGAATCACTACTGAAGGAAAGGATTGGGGGATACTTTGCAACCAGTGGATTACAGGATCTGAGGCAACATGGGTTCACAGGTAGGAGGTATTGCCAGACAAACCTGATTGAGTTCTTTGACTGGGAGACCAGGGAAGTGGAACAGGGAGGAGCAGTAGATCTGGCCTACCTGGATTTCAGTAAGACCTTTGACACTGTTCCATGTAGAAGACTGGTGAGCAAGCCAGGCAACCTAGGAGCTGGTCCAAAAGTAGTAAAATGGCTAAGAAGTTGGCTAAACAAGAGAAGTCAGAGGGTTCTGGTAAATGGGGTCCACTTTGGAGAAGTCAAGGTGACAAGCAGGGTGCCACAGGGGTCAGTACTAGGCCCAGTCCTCTTCAATGTCTTTATTAGTGACACTGCAGAAGGGATGGAGAGGAAAGCATGCCTCCTTGCAGATGACACAAAAATCTGCAACAGAGTAGACTCACCAGGGGGCTGGAAAGAATAAGGGATGATCTGAAAAAGCTGGAAGATTGGTCAAGGAAACGGCAGCTGAGTTTCAATGTAAAAAAGTGCAAAATCATGCACTTGGGGCACAGAAACCCAGAGGCAATGTACCAAATGAGCAGGGTGGTATTATTAACCACAAAACAGGCCTTTATTAATGTTTACTTGTTCTTAATAGTTTTTATATTATTGTCTGTTTGCTATGTTTGTATTTAATCTTTTTGGAATGCGTCTTTGTTTTGGAAAGGCACAATATAAATAAAGTTTATTATTATGTTATTATTATTCTTATTATTCTTGGGAAGTTAAGAGGGATAGTTGATAATGACTGCATCATGCAAAAGAGTTAAGTCTGGGAAGCTGGAAAGCTGGGCAGTTTATGCTTAGGTTGATTCTGTTATCAGTCTGCCTACTGCCTTTCAGAGAGAGATAGGTGGGCTTGAATGCAAGGTGAGTCAGCAATGAGGCAGAGGAGTGCATGGAGGAGCTGTGGGGTAAGAGAACAGAAAATAAGGAGTGCTGCAGTCTTGGGTGGGCTGACCCTGAGTCCTTTACAATGGGCCCTGAGACCCATGTGACTGGACTATTCATCACAATGTCAGGTAACTTGGTACTGGAAAGGAGACCATAGTCAAGGACATCTTAGTGGCCTACTTGAAGGACAGTGGACTACAAGACAATAGGCATCATGTGATTGTGTCAGGTAGGTCATGCCAGGCCTACATGATACAGGTTTTTGACTGTCACCAAGGCAACTGATAGAGGAAGGCAGTAGATTTGCGCTACGTTGACTTCAGCAAGGCCTTTGATTCAGTATCATACAGTAGACTGCTGAAAAAGTTGGAAGACTTGGGAGTAGAGTGTGGTTTAATTAGATAGATAGGAAATTGGCATTGGAGGAGGCAACAGATGGTAGTGGTTAATACGGCGAAATTGAGGACAGGGAGTGCATGGAGGAGCTGTGGGGTAAGAGAACAGAAAATAAGGAGTGCTGCAGTCCTGGGTGGGCAGACTGCGACATGAATCCGTCCTGGGGACTGTCCTAGGGAAAGTTGTTTCTCTTTGCTAGTGACATAAAGCTAGTTGGCAAGGTAGATCACAGAAAAAAGGGTTGTAGGAGCTCTAGAAAGATTTAGAAACACTAGAGAGATGGTCTAAGGTCTGGCAGTTAGTTCAAGTTCAAGTTTCAAGTTTGTTTAGTTCGTAAAATTTCCCACCATGCAAAGTAAAAATGTCAAGGAGTGTATGGTAATGCACTTAGTGAGACAGAATCCATGCACAGAATACTGGGTGGGCGGGGTTAGACTACCATCTTCAACAGAGGAAAGGGGTCATAATTAGTGACTCAATCAAGCAATCAAGTCAATGCATTAAAGCATACAGCAATACATTGAGGATGCTGTGGTGTACAGGGAAGTTTTTGGCAGTAGGAGAAGTGAGGTGATTTCACCACTGTACAGATCCCTGGTGAGGCTTCACCTGAAGTACTGTGCCCAGTTCTGGAGCCCTAACCTGAGGAAAGATATTGACTAGAGGAGGCACAGCAAAGGGCTACCTAGATGATTCAGGGACAGCAGGGCAGATCCTATGAGGATGAGCTGAAGACCCTAAATATGTTCTCTCTGGAGGCCTGGCAGGAATGGGAGGGGTGTGATTGAAACATGTTTTCCTCAGGGATATAACCAATGTGAATTGCAAGAATCTATTCTTACAAATGTTGCAGTCTCTAAGGGGCATGACTGGAGGCTGGTGGGGGGGTCAAGAGAAAGGTGAGGAAGTTCTACTTTACTGAGAGAGTGGTGGAAAAGTGGAACAGACTGCTGGCAGAAGAGAATTTGTCTGGGGCAACTACCCCTAAAGGGTTTAAACACATATTGGACAGGGCAAGGGGACTCATAATCCCCATGGGGATGCAACATTAGTTTGAGGGATGGGGGAGTGGGGCAGGAAGGTGACAGCACACCAGTACAGTAGGTCAGTGTTATTAGGTGTTATACTAAGGACATCTGAGAATAGTCAAAGCCATCACTTTGCACTTGCCTGTCTACTTGTAATTTGCCAGCTGATTATTAGAGACCCCAGGCTTAAAAGCTTGTGAAAGTATGTACATGCACATTGTTTCTGTACAAAGCCCCATGCTGCCTGTTTAGTAAGGTATGGTGATACACTAACAGGGACAAAGTAACCATGCAAATGACAGTGTTTACAATCATTTTAGCATTTGGAAACACTGAAATCAGGTGACAATAATTATTACAGCTGGTTTCAACTGCTGATATTATGATATGAACATACAAATGTGCCAACAGAAACAGACCACCTGGTCTATTTAAGTCTGCTCAAGTGTGCAGCTAGCACCCCCTAGTTTGCAGCTGACCCACCCCCTCCCCTTTGTCATTCCACTACCACCCCCACCCTCACTCTCCCCTGTTCTATTATATTATGAAAGCTGTATGTAAGCAATAAGACACAACGGGGTGTGCATGGAACAGCCTTTACCACACACCCAGGAGTGTAGTGATGCCTTCAGCCCCTGGAAGTGTGCTGAAATCTGTTCCATGCACACCCCTGGAGTGTCTTCTTGAGCTTATAAAGTGGACTCCTTTTATTTTTTTCACTTTTTTCAGTTGGGAAAATCATGTTTATATATATATATATGTTTATATGTAGAAACAATAGATTTACTTGTGTGTGTATTTATGATAAAATAGTCCTTCCACCCACTGCAAATGATGGCATTGTATTACTGCTGGACAAAGTTTGTCCTTTGCTGACATCAAGATTCAAGATATAGAATATTTAACATGGAATGTTTACCATGTAATATGTGGATTCAAAATTCTGCTCAGTTCCACTGGCAGAATGTCCCTTTCCTAACATACTGTGCACACACGCACAACAAATCCCTCTTCTACAGCCAGAGACTCAACTGTCTCACTGTCAGGGCAAACAGAAGATATTTGCCTGACATTCAGGTAAAGAGAGAAGGGATATGTCATTGTCAGCAAATAAACAGTTGTATTGAAAGCTATAAACAATACTTAATGTTTCTAATTTGTTTATATGTGTAAGGAAAGTGTGATGATCAGGGAAACAACATTTAATTAATTTGTCATATTTTTATTTAAGGTAGGTTTATTTTTAGGGCCCAGTTCAAGGGGTTTTACAGTGTAAAGATAGCAGCCATGTGTGTGATGGAAGATCAATTCTGGTTGTAGGGGACTGATGGAATATAGATCTGGTTATAGGAGGACTGATTTGCTCATTGTGTGATGTACTTTAGGACCAGGATGACTACATGAAACAGATTTAATGCACGGTCACATGATATATTTTGACCAATGAGACTTCTTTATTTTGGATGCCCATTTTAGAATTAGACATATTTAATCATGATAGAACCTGGTGCTAAGCACCATGCAAAGTAAATATCATTACTGTACTTTTTTGAGTATGCCACAAGGGAATTAGAAGTTTTATATTTCCTTATATCTCAGTAGCTCATGAATGCCATGGATTGAAATTCTCAGGGTTTATAAATTCAGAGTTCCTCTACAAATTCTGAAAATGATTTCCTGATCTGTCTGCTATAGAAACACAGAAACATTGAAAATATAAGGAATAATATATGGGTGATGATACACAACAAGCCTGTGTTTCTCAAGAGGTCCATGCTGTTATCTCAGCCCTGAGATAGACACACAAGGTGATTTGTGTATGGTCGTGCAGTTTCTTCTTTATAGTACATTGTTTTGAATAACTGCATGTTTTACATTTTTGAGTTCTTTCTTGTAATGCCACAGGTTTCATAACTTTTACTTTTATTCTGAGTGAAGCACTACAGTGCTGCTGGAGAAAGCGCAAGCAGGGACACAGCTGAAACTGATTTGGAACATGGATAACAACTTTTTTAGAATGTGCATGACAACTTTGAATGTGCCCAACAGCATTTTTAAAGTGGCTGATTTTCATACATAACAGGCACTAACCATATACTTTAGAAATGTTGAATTTGTAGGCAGAAAAGGACCACAAGGTCCACCTATTCTGCCTCTGTAGACCCGATCAGCTCTCTGGTGACCCTCCAATCTCCATTCCTCTTTTCTAAAGCACCCCTATGCTTATCCCATGCATGCTTGAAGCCATCCATTGTTTTAGCCTCCACCATTCCACTGACACTCTATTCCAGGAATCTACCACCCTTTCATGGAAGAAATTTTAACTCACATCTCTGTTAAACTCCCCACCCAGCTTCATCGCTTTCCCCCTTGTTGTGGTGCTCATTCTCATGTGAAAAAGACTCCCTACCTATACCCTGTTCACCCTTGTGAGGAACTTGTAGGTCTCAATTACTTTACCTCTCTCTCCTCTCTTCCAGGGTGTACATGTTGAGATCCCTCAATCTCTTATCATAGGGCTTCTCATGCAAACTTTACACCATTTTAGTTTCCCTCTTCTGGATAGCCTCTATCTTGTCTATGTCCTTTCTGAATTGCGGTCTCCAAAACCAGACTCAGTACTCCAAGTGGAGTCGCATCAGTGAGTGATACAGTGGCAACATCACCTCCCTTCTCCTGCTAGAAATATCCCTCTTAATGCACCCAAGCATCCCACTAGCCCTACCCACTGCCTTGGCATACTGTCCTGTCACCTTGAGGTCCTCAGATATAATTCCAAGATCCTGTTTCTGTCTATTGACTGTCACTAACCCCCCCCCCATTCTGTATTCATCACTGGGGTTCCTATGCCCTAGCTGCATGATTTTGCACTTTTTGAACTTTTTGGCATTGGTCCCCAACAGCCATGCTTGTGACCACTCCCTGACTTTCCTAAGATCCCCATACATTTTCTCCTCCACCCCTTGAGTGTCCACCCTATTTCAGATTTTATTGTCATCCACAAAAATGTATGCTTTCTCTTCCAGTTTTTTCTGAAATGTCCCCTAAGAAGACATTCTGGCAGTATAGCCTAGAGGTTAGAAGAACAAGGTGTGAATGAGCTTGGTACATCCAGTAGACCAGACCTGAGTTTGATTCTCACAACCCCCACTTGCATACTGTGTGACTCTGAGCAAGTCACTTAACCGCCCAGTGCTCCCAGGTTGCCCCAGAAAACAGGCACTTGTGCCTAGTGGGCCATACCTGGTTACCAAAGACTAAAATAAAAAAAATTAAAAAATTGAAGAGGACTGGTCTAAGTATCGAACACTGTGGTACCCTGTTGATCACTCTCCCATCCTTAGAGTGAGTTATGTTAACCACCACCCTCTGTCTCCTATTAGTTAACCAGTTTCTAACCAGTTCACAACTTTTGATCCTCCCCTTAGTCTGGTCACCTTCTTGATCAGCCTTTTGTTTGGCACAATGTTGAAGGCCTTGCTGAAGTCCAAGGGCCAGATTTTCAGAAGCCCTCCCTTTTTGGCACGCATGCAGAAATAACCTTGCAGGTCTGCAAGATTTTACTACATGCACTGAATTTTCATTGCAGAGCCATTAGAGACTGGTTCTGAGATTCACTGCAGTTTGCATTGTTTTTTGGAGCAGCAGCACCAAAATGCTAGGACTGGTATTATCAGGTGAAGCATCCCCCACAAGATGGGAGAGCATTCCAGGGGTGCTGCCGACCCCCACCATCAATCCCACCAAGGCCTGGTAGGGCTCCCTGCTTCTCCCAAACAGCAAACTCTTGTGTGTTTTACACAGAGTACCACTGGGAGATGGACAATGACCCAACTGGGCTAGTCTGTTCTCCACAACTGTACTAGCCACCTGTGAGGTAATTCAGGACTTGCTTCAGAAAAAGAGATTTTTTTCTGCAACGGCAGCTGTTGAGTGGGACTTAGTCCCAAAGTCATTTGAAAATCCAGCCACAGGTTGGCCATGCTGATTGCCCTTTCCTGATCTATTTCCTTAGTCACCCAGTCAAAGAAATGTATCAGATTTGTTTGCCATGACCTTCCCCATGTGAATCCATGCTACTTGTGGCCTTGCAGTCCCCTGGATTCAAAGCATTTTAAGAGCCCCTCTTTCAGTAAAGCTTCCATTAATGTCCCTAATACTAAAATAAGACTGACCAGCCTACAGTTGGTAGAGTCCTCTCTGCTGCCTCTTATGTAAAGGGAACAAGGCAGCCCTTCTCCAGCCCTGCAGAACCATGCTTGTTTCCAGTGAGCTGTTGAGCAAGGCTGTCAGTGGTGCAGCTAGCACCTCCCTGAGTTCTTTTTAGTGTCCTGGGGCTTATCCTTTTTGGACCCATAGCCTTGTCCTTCTTTAGGGCTGCAAGTCCTTTCAGATCACTTTCATCTAAAAATGTACTTGTGTCAAGCTCCCCCTCCTATTCCTGTTTCTCCCTGAGGGTACATCCCCTCCTCCCTCCATTGTGAAGACTGATCAGAACCTTCACCCTTCTGTTGCTTACTTTGCCTCCCCTTGTTTTCTTCTTCTTACTTATGTACCTTAGGAATGTCTTATCCCCTTTAGCGATCTCTTTAGTAATTTGTTCTTCTGTCTGAGACTTTGTTCTTCTAATCACTCTACCTGCTTCTATCTGCTTTGCTTTGTCCATCTGAGACAGATGTGAGCAAAATCTGGGGTTTATATAAGTGTGAACTATGAGAGTGTGATTGCATTCCTTTTATAAATGTTAGCAGAAAAATGGCAATAAACATATTTTCCATCTTCCTATGGTGACAATAAAATACATGGCTAATAAATACAGGATAATTAGACAGTTAAGCAGGATTTCCATAGGATCAAACATGGACAAAGAGCACGCAGTGCCTGTATCTGTGACTTCCAACTGCATCCGAGCAGCCCTGCTGCTATTTGTATGTTTGCTTGTGCGGATGCACACCGCACATGCACAAGAAACATCTTCAGACAGTACGACATTTCAGAGGTGTGTGAGTTTCTGCCCAATGCAGTTGACACTTTATGGGGCTCTTCCCTCAGGCACCAATGAATTGGCGAGCTGTCAATGACAGCAGTTTGAGAGAAGCGGTCTTCACTTGAAAGAAAAGTGCCACTCCAGTCAGGAATGATTATGAGTCTATATTTTATGAGGCTTATCCTTCAGGCACCAATGAATTGGCAAACTGTCTATGACAGCAGTTTGAGAGAGAGGACCGCACTTGAAAGAAATCTGCTGCTGCAGTGAGGGACAGTTTCTTCATTGCAGTGGGACCTTCCCCCTCCCTTGCAACCAGGCACACAGACATACCTTCTCTCTATTGGCAGAAGCTGACAAGACTCTGGCCATGTGCATTACAGTGCACAGTAATGCACACGGCTGGGGTTACGGTTCTTGTCGGCTTCTGCCACCGAGCACCTTGTTTGTTCAGTGTGCCTTTCCTGGTGAACCATTTCAATAAATAAATAATAAATGAGCCATGGCATGGCTTTCCACATTGGCGGCTCCTGCCACCCAACACACACACTCCCCAAAAAGCCAATATCGGGGTGCCCAATCACCATGTCAGCGGCATGTATTTCCCCCATTAATGTGATACACTGGGAACCCACCCCAGTGTGCCAAAATAATTTTTTATTTATGTTTCCAACACCAGGATACCCACTTCTGGTGTCAGATGACCACCCCCACCCGCCTGAATATTTCAAGTACCGACATTGGGGTGCACGATCACCATGTTGGCATGCCCCCCCCCACACACACACACATGTACACACACACACACACACACTGTTGTGGCACACTGGGAGCTCACCCCAGTGTGCCTAAATAATTTTGGTAAACTGCAAAATAAAGAATACCAACCCCAAAGTCTTTTTTTCCCCCTGTAAAAAAGGAAACGGTCCCTCGTTTTCTCCCAATTTCCTCACCCTCCCTCTGCAGACCCAATTCCCCGCACCCCCCTTACCTCATACTTACCTCTGGAGGTTGGGAGCAGTGATCTTCTATGGACTGGGACATGTCTGTACTCTTCAAAGTCGACCAGCAAACTGAAGAAATGATGGTAAGTCATATTCTGGGAATCAATTGGGGGGGGTTCAACTTAGGTTGATAGCTCAGCCATTTTTAGGAATTTTGGCCCCAGATTTTCAACATGGGTTTCTTGGGACTTCACCTCATGAACACTGTCACTATCATTTGGTTACTCAGTCCCAAAAGGTGATTTCACAGTTGCTGAGCAAAATCACCTTTCAGGACTGATTAACAAAATGACAGTGCCACTGTTCATGAGGTGGGGTCCCATAAAATCCATGTTGCAAATTTGGTGAAAAAGTTCCAAAAAATGACTGCATTATGAGTGTGCATTGCAGTCCCAACACGTATTTTCGCACCTGTGGCACAGAATAGTGCAGTTGCTGTGGAAAATCAACTTTTGGGACAGATTAACAAAATCACAGTGGCACTGTTCATGAGGGGAGGCCCCAACATGCCCATATTGAAAATTTGGTGAAAAAATTCCAAAAATGACTGCACTGCAGGTGTGTGTTGTGCAGTTTCTGTGCACGCTCATAACTTCACCGATTTTTCATACTTTCTCTCCAGATTTTCAAAACTGCCATTTTTTCACACCTCCTCATGAACAGTACAGCTGTCATTTTTCATATCCTGCCCAAAATGTGTTTTTGCTCCTGTGGTGTTGAATGGCACAGTCACTGTGCTAAATCATCTTTTGGGCTTGAGCAATGAAATTATAGTACAACTGTTCATGAGGTGGGGTCACAAAAAGCCCATGTTGAAAATTTGGAGCAAAAATACCAACAAACACCTGGGGTGACTGGGTTTCCAACCATAATGCCCCACCCTATACAGACTGCCAGGTGCGGGGGTGTGACTTAGGGTCTTCAGCCATAATGCCCATGCCATTCCACCTCCACCCCCACCCTGCAGCCAGTGACAGGCATTGAGGTGTGCCTTGGGGTCTTTGGCCCTAACGTTCACCCCATTCTCCTGTACTGCACCCATCTCAGCTTATTTCCTTATGGAATGTGGTGAGTGTAAGGGCCAAAGAACCAAAGGCACACTGCAACACCTGTTAGTGTCTGCAGGGTGGAGTGAGGTGGAATGGCGTGAGCGTTAATGCCAGCGACCAAAGGCACACCCCCAAATGCCTGTCAGTCTCTGCAGGGTGGAGGTGGGGGTTGGCGTTAGTTTAATGCTTCACTGCCATTTCTATTATGCATCTTTCTAACTCCTGCACTACCAACACCAATACCAGTAAGCAAACATTCGGCATTGACAAATGCTTGTTAAAGGATATATCAGTTTGTGGCAGAATGTCATGATCTGCAGTAAACAATTGCCACAAATGTGATTTACATCTTTTTTGGCCACAATTGTGTCTTTTTTTATCATACAATTTCAACATAGTTAGGCTGTGTATTAACTGGTCTAACACCAGGATCGATTTTTCTTTTTGAAAATAGTGACTGTTAGATTGTGGACAGATCCTTTTGAAAATCATTCCCTTGTTGTTTAATTAAGTGTTAAAAAATAAAATGGATATGGACTGAATAGCAGCTAGACAGATTCTATTGCCCCCCTTCCCCATTTCTTTGTGGCATTTCTTTCCCATTTGTTGCCTCTTGTTCATGTAATTTTTTTTATTTTATTTTTTTCTGACAGTTACAGCAAGTCAAGCTATATCCTTCCTTAGATCTTTTATAAAGCCATATTCTTCTTCAGTGACATTATTTATTTTAGTTATTTGGCTTTCTGCCTGTCTTTCCTTCAGTTTTTAAACTTCTAAAATGTTGAAGTGTTAATGCCTTTAAATGACTTTACTCCACTTTTTTTTGCTTCTTTTTCTTCTGTACAGTATGCTTTTTTTACTTGCTTTTTGTCTTGTAGTATATGCTAGCACTTTAAGAAAATAATTTTCTGTAGAGTGTTTTGTACACGGTGCAACTTTGAATCTATCAGTTACTGGGTCCCTGATGTTACTAAAGAAATATTTCAACTTGTATTTCATATATGTTCTGTATTTAATTTTCTTTTTTATAATGTTTATAATAATCTTCCATGTTAATGTAAAAAGGGTCACTGTCTGTTAGATTTTATCTGATCTAGCTGCTATTCTATAGCTAATATTCTAATTCTCTGACTGTGACATAATTCTACATTCACAGCAATAGATAATGTTGTCACACTGAGACCCAAGTTTGAGTCTCACTAGTGCCATTTACTTGCTGTGAGAATTGGAGCAAGCCACAGCTCCGTACATACTTCCCTCCCAAATAGCTAGAGCTACTGGTAATCCTTTATATCTCTAAAAGCCACTTGTGCTCATTAGGTAGCTGATTGAACTACTCACAAGTTGAAATGTAACATATTGGGTGTAATGTATAACCCAACATGTAAAAGATACAGGAGTGCACACTGGATGTGAAATATGGAGTATAGGTTATGAAACAATTAAGTGTAATTCTCCAGTGTTTTAAAACTTTTAAATAGTTTTATATGACCTAAATTACTTCCAGTTTCTAATTAGCATTAAACATCTTAAATATATTTTATTTATCCTTGAAAATGTTTTGAAGGAACAGACGAATGTGAGTGCTGAGTTAAACAATATAGCTGTATCAAAGAAACCTTCAAAGACTGCATATTCCCTGAAGATGGTCTCAAAGTATTCTCAGAGTTTTCAGCAAAGCAATGCATTCCTCTGATCTAGAGTTCTGGCTTTCTAGTCCTACTTTTACTTATTTAGAATTTTAAAAGGCCTTAACCATGAAATATATTAATAGAAAAGGAATCACAGTACACCTTTCATGAAAAATACTGAATACATTTGTTAATGTTCCACATACAGTATACTGTAAAAAAATCTTAGTGTAGTTAGAACTACAAACTGATCTAGCTTTATTTAAGGAGCTAACATATTAATAGTATTAAAAAAATTTCCTTTTTTTGGTTCAGGTGTATTTTTACTAAGCCCATAACATTTGTTTTGCTTGCAGTACAGGGTGTGATTTGTAAACAAAAAAAACAGCTTAAGTGAAGGCCATCATATCTGGTGTTAATTCAGTTTGTTCCTCATTATCAGTGTGACCTACAATAACTGACTGACATTACATCATGAATGTATCTTTCTATGGCATTTCTTTTATTTTATTTTTTTATGTCAACGTCAATGGAGTTACACAGCTGCTAATATACAAAGAGGAATACTATTGGCTACATCATTTCAACCATGACCAAAGTTGCTTACCAATGTACAGTATGTTACCTTACAATCTGACACAAAATAAATACTGCTAAGGTATTAAGAGGAATATTATTAGCTACAGTACTATGTTTTCATCATGACCTAAGTTGCTTACCTAAATGTCTTATATTGCAGTCTCACACAGAGTATATTTTTGCTGGTTAAGAAAACATAAAACGCACTTCAAAAATGGAAGGGGGTCAGGAACTGATCCTGGTTTGAGACTGGGAGAAGTTCCCTTGACCACCTCTATTTGGGTTAGGGATCTGGGCGTGGTCCACGATGATGGCCTGACACTTGATGCTCAGGTGTCAGCCATCACTCAAAGTGGCTTTTACCATCTAAGGAACATTGCCCAGATCTGAGCCCTGATACTAGCCGATGACCTGGCCACCCTAGTGCATACCTTCATCACGTCTAGGCTGGATTATTGTAATGCTCCGAACCTGGAGCTATCTGGAGGCAGTAGCCACCATTTGCAGCCAGTGCAGAAAACGGTGGCAAGGCTGTTAACAGGTGCATTGAGATCTGACCATATCACGCCTGTTATCCATCAGCTGCACTGGCTGCCAATAAGGTGGAAGATTGCCTTCAAGGTCAGGTTACTGACCTATAAAGCCCTATATAGCCAGGGGGCAGACTACCTGCAAGACCTTCTGGTTCCTCACTCACTCTCTTCATTTTGCCGAGGGTTGCCTCCTGATGATGGTGATTCCCAGGGCTAGGCTGTGGCAGTCTGGGGATAGGGCTTTCCCTGTTGCTGCACCAGGCCTGTAGAATTCGCTGCAAATGTGTCTGAGGGAGGCACCCACAGTGGAAACCTTTAAGAAAGGACTTTATTTTGCCAAGCGTTTGATACTATATAATATAATTAGGATTTTATAGCCAAATAACAGCCCAGTTTTTAAGGTAGATATATATAGTAATTGTTTTATGTTATTCTGCAATGATTACTGCAGTGGTTTGATGATGTTTTAAAATTCTGCAGTGCACGAACACCCAGGAAGGGGTGCTTTATAAAGTATCTGTCTGTCTATCTATCTCTCTCTCTCTCTCTCACTGTCTTATCTATCTATCTATCTATCTATCTATCTATCTATCTATCTATCTATCTATCTATCTATCTATCTCCCTACTAGCCCAGATCTCTTCCCTGGTGATTCATGTATAAGTCCTGGTGGTCTAGTGTTTCCTCCCTAGCCCTGATCACTTCCCCGGTAATTCATCTATCATCCCTGGTGGTCCAGAGGGCCCGCCCCCTCACGTTCTCTGATCACCGCCCCGACCCAAATAAATAAATTCTCTGGTAGTCTAGTGGCACCCCACCACAGCAGGAGTGACCCAACACCCCACTCCGGCCCCAACGTGACTCGTGCCAGTGACTGGCACAGCCCTCCTCACACTGTCATGGCCAGCCACTGACTGAACTGTCAATGAGCATGTACAGTACATAGTACGTACTTATTGGTTGACAGGTCAACCAATGAATGTGTACTGTGTACTGTACATGCTCATTGCAAGTTCAGTCAGTGACTGGCCATGGTAGTGTGAGGAGGGCTTTGTCAGTCACCAGTATGGGTCAGGTTGGGGGGAGAGCAGGGTGGAGGGTCACTACCTGGCAGACTGGGGGAATGGGAGGCCTCTAGACTACCAGGGAATTTATTTCTTTGGGTCAGGACAGTGATCAGAGAACGGGGAAGGGGGGAAGGACTACTGGGCCACTAGGGATGATACATGAATCACCAAGGAAGGGATCAGGGCTAGGGAGGGACCACTGGATCACCAGGGATGATAAATGAATTACAGGAAAGGGATAAGGGCAGGGGAGATACCACTGAACAACCAGGGTACTCTGCCCATGACAGTGTGCAGACGGGTCTGCGCACTGTTATGGGCTGGGTTTCAGAAGCGTTAACTGGCGCTGCTGCTGGCAGCCATTTAGCACTTCTGAAAACTTGCAGTATTGTGCTGTGCCACATATGCATGAAGGAACCCACATTTACATAGGTGCAGCATAATATTTCACATAACAGTGCTGTCAGGGGTGTGCCCTGCATATGTGTCCTTTGAATATGGACACGCCCCCGACAACTGGCCCTTTTTCAGGTTAGTGTGGCACAAACCCAGTTTGTGCCATGCTAACCATTTGAAAATGGTGCTCATAACTGTTAACCACATTCTTCAGACATTATAGTGGTCATATTCAAAAGGGTGCTTGCTACAGTTTTGTCAACACTGAACTGATTGAGTCCAAGTTGCCCACTGCTATTTTCAAAAGTTGCATCTATTTTGACAAGCTATCATGATTTGTGACAAAATGTGTGAATAAAACTATGCAGACATCATGTTTTGGACACAAATTCCTCTGTTGTAGACATGACTGCATCATGTCATAGTGATGTAGACCATCTATTAGATGACCTACCAGTTCAGATGGCTGAAATAGAAGGGAACAGATTTCATATGGAGGTCTTCCCCCCATACCTGTTTTTAGATTAATTCTATGAACTTCCTACAGCAGCACTGTCAGAGAGCACTCTATAGTGGTCCGATATTATTAACTTATTTGACATTATTTACTTAAATTATAGGAAGGAGTTGATCATATTTCCAGGGGTACCAGAATTGTATTCTAAACTTCAGCTACCATTACCATTCCAAGATATCATTTCAACATTGTACTGTTTATGCAAGTGAAAACAACTGATTACAATAAACACATAATTCTTTAGCAGAAAAAGGCTGCTTGGCCCTCCCAGTCTGCCCAGATGGTTCCCTGCCTAGTCTACATACACAGACTCTAATTGGTCTCTGGTGACTCTACCTCCTCCCTACTTTTTCAGTAAGACTGTCTTATGTTTTTACCATGCAAGCTTGAAAATCCCTACTATTTTTGCCTCCACCACTTCCACTGACAGTCTATTCCAGGCATCTACCACTTTTTCAGTGAAGTAGTACTTTCTAGGGCTGTACAGAATGTTAAATTACTAACGGAATAGAATTCTACAGAATTTTAGAAAGTTCTGCTGATTTCTATCATTTGTGCAGTTTCAACATTCTACATGCAAAATGCTTTTTGTGGAATAATAATCCACAGTTCGCATTAACCACCTATTCTTTTTCTTCAAGTTATGGAAAATTATTCCACAGTTTACATGATCCATAGAAAATTATTCGACAGATTGCACAGAAATGCTTTTCAAAATTTCACAGAATTTAAAAAGAAATTCTGCAAAATATTTCAGAAGTGGAATTGCCATTCTGAAGCAATTTCAATGGCAGAATTTCACATTCTGCACAGCCCTAGTGCTTTCTTGTATTCTCTTTAACTTCCCCCATGTCAGCTCCATCACATGCCATCTGTTGCCGGTGCTCATTCTACTTTAAAAGAGACTCCCATCCTGTACCCTATTCACCATTGAGAGGTACTTGTAGGTCCCTATCATGTCCCCTCATGCTCTCCTCTCTTCCAGAGTGTACATGTCGATATTCCTCAGACTCTCCTCATAGGGCTTTTGGCTCAACACCTGCACAATTTTTGTTGTCCTTCTCTAGACTGCCTCCAACCTTTCTATGTCCTTTCTGAGATGTTACCTCAAGAATGGGACACAGGAGGGGTCTTACCAGTGACTGATACAATGACAGCACCACCTCCCTCCTCCTACTGGAGATACCTCTCCCAATGCATCCAAGCATTGACCTGTCCCAAACCACTGCGTTGTCACACTGCCAGCCACATTGAGGTCATCAGATATGATAGCCCTAGGTCCTGTTTCTGCTTAGAGACTGACCCTACCCCCTTCTCCATCCTATACTCAGTTCCTGGGGTTCTACACCCTAGGTGCATAAGTTTGCCTTTTTTAGCATTAGACCCCAACTGCCATGCTTTTGACCACTCCACAGGTTTTCCAAGATTCCTGCACATTCTTTTCACACCCTCTTGATTGTCCACCTTATTACAGATTTTGGTGTTGTCTGCAAAAAGCACACCTTCCCTTACAGTTCATCTGCAGTGCCACTTAAGAAGACATTGAAGAGTACCAGTCTCAGTACTGAGCACTACAGCACCACAGTGCCCTTACAGAAATAATTATAGGAAATGTTTTCATGCTGCACACATAAAACTACCCAAGTGATAGGAATGCTGAAAGCATGATTTAAATGTTAAATTGGAACTGACTACATGCATGTGACATGCATGCATGAAGCAAGTGTGGAAAGCATGCTTTGGGCAGACTAGGTGGGCCAAGCGGTCCTTATCTGCCATCAAAGTCTATGTTTCTATGTTTTTATGTTAAATGGGAACAGACTGTATGCATTTGTCATGCATGCAAAAAGCAAGTGGCCACTGATAACTGCACACATAAAAGATAAGTGATTTGCTCAGGATCCCACCATATACAAGTGGGGGTTGATGAAATTCAAACCCAGGTCTTCAGGCTTCCAAGTCTCCTGCTTTGCAGTTCAGAGCCTTTAACCACTAAGCTATACTGCCTGCACACATATGGCTTGCTTGTACCTCAATACAAATCTGTATACATCTGCATGCATGCAGCATGCTTATAGCAACTTTCATACTTTTTAGTTCTCTTGTCCTCCCTCATCTCACCTGCACAGCTGAGTTGTAGCACACATACCAATGGAAACACATGTGGTTCTTCCCACCCACAATGCACACACTTAGCAACAAAACTACTTTAATTACTTCTGTCTGGCCTGTACTCCTACTAGTTTCTCTCCATAGTTTTGAATGCTTCCAATCAAACAGACTTTAAGTGGCAAACACAAAAGTAGCAATAACTCGACACCCCCACCCACATGGCCAGTCCATCCCCAGAGCACACACACTGTAGCAGGTGCAGCCATGCTGCTATAGACAACCCACCAACTATAGATATAAGTCCAGAGGCTCTTACCTGAGTACTAGGGAGCCAGACCATTACAGAAATATAAATGTGCTGTGTACATGCAGAATGCATGCCAGATGCTTAATTGTGTAATGTTTGCATACGGTTCACATACACAAAGTGAACTTAAGCAAACCAGGTCTAAAAAGTAAATCAGGTTTGGATGCTGCAAGCTTGACATGTGTGCAGCAGGTAAGCAGCCCCGGAACATCTTCTAAACGTTACATCAGGTTTGCATGTTGCACACTTGACATGAGTGCAGCAGTTAAGCTGGTGTGAACATAATTTAAAAATCACATCAGGTTCACTTGCTGCATGCTTGCCATGCATGCAGCAGCTAAACTGGTTCAAATCTCATCTAAAAACACATCAGTTAATATTTCTTATGCTAGCAATTAGAGCCATTACAATACATTTTCATTGATTTCCCATTAAAATTAGGTAAACTCATTAATTCTGATCCTTTGGCAAGTTGTTTAAGGGATTTTGATTTTTGTCATTAAATCACCATTAATTTGTAAAATATTGATTGCTTACTGCATTAATGTCTAGGATATACTCAGTCAACATCCCTCATCCAGATGTGCAAAGAGGGGCCTCTGTGTTGTGAAGCCTGACCGTTTTGTTTTGGGCCATGCAAATCCCCTTATGCATATTTAGTGCTACAAATGTGTTTTTCCATGACTGTTTCAGCTCACTTACTTTCCCTTTGTCATTCTGTATGGAGAATATACACTATGGCCAAGCACTCTTTGTGCTGAGTAGGGTCTTGGAAACATGAACCATACCTCACATTTTGTCACTGAAATGAAGGACATGGACACTCAAAATGAGGGAGAATAAGGGACACTAAAGCTCACAATGATCAGGACACATCCTGAAACATGGACATACAGTACCTCAGAACACAGTGGAAACCATTGTATTTGCTTGTATCAATATTTGCACCAGAGAATGAATTTCTACAATAAAGCAGGTGTGCCATTTAGGTAGGGCAGAGGGGGGCAGTTGCCCCGCCCCCCCAATTGTCCCTAGGTTGTTCTTATGGTGTGGCAATAATGGCATTACATTTGATACACAGATGTTGATGTCAGATTTAGATTTAATCTTTTGCACAATAAGTGCCCCCCCAGCCTGTACATGCTTATGCTGCAGCTGCACTCCTGACTCGACTGTGTCTGTATTGTGTTGCCCACTCTCTCCACCTATTAGCAGTGGCACCATCACATGTGATGTGGAGGAGCTCCAGCCAAGCAAGAGCACAGGAGTCATGCAATTGCGACACTGTCTTTCCTGCCACAGAGTAGACTGGCTGCACACTACAGCTTGGAGGACTCAGTGAGCATTGACCTCTCAACAGCAGGGTTGTGGTGGCATATTTTCATTGATCTGCTCATAGTGAGTCTCCATCTCTCCTGCTGGCTGAAGGGGCAGAAAGTGAGCTAAAAGTTAACTCAAGGATAGGCTAGATACTTACTCAACTAGGCTTGCTTCACAAAACAAAACAGCACAGACCCCCACAGTAGCAAGCTAGGCATAGTAGACGTGGTGACAGCAGTGTGGGCAGCCTTCATAGGCCTTGATCAGTGCAGTGTGGTAGCAGCCAAGCAAGAAACAAGCAACACAGGATGGGTTGGTTTGGTTGGTTTGGTTGGTGAGGTGGCTTGGTCGCGGACCATGTTGAGTACCTGGGATGGTTGGTTCTAGCATCCAGCTTCTGGCAGAAGGATGGAGGACAGGAGGAGAGGAGAGGACTTAAAACTGGGCTAGTGGCACACTGGGCCAGGCTGCAGATTCTGGCAAGATGGCCAGATGGCAGGATGGCCAGGTAAGTAAAAGTAAATACTTTTTTTTACTGTGGGATTGGGGAAGGAGGAAGGACTGAAATATTGATGTGTTTTTCATGTTTCTGTATCTTTGGGCAGCTTCAAGACCCATATGGGATTGGTATTAAATGAAATGGAGTCAGGGAGAGATATTGGGATTTTTTTTTTTGGGGGGGGGGTTCTGAAAGTCAGCCAGGAAAAAAACTGGTTAGTAACTGAGTGGGTTTAAGCCCAAATCTGATGTACTGCTCCTGGGTATAGACAGATGAATCTTATACATTTTAATTTTTCCTGATTTTTCAGTCACAATAAATAAGTTTTACTTTTAGAGATGTTCCAGGCATTCTAGAACTTGCCACCTAGGTGCTAACTAGCACCTGGCCTCCATTGGTTATTGGCTCCCCCCTTCTAAAATCTGAAATGGCACCAATGCCATAAAGTCTAAATTTATAGGACATCCTCTGTGTGAGCAGCATGTTTTCCATGAGGAATGAATGAGGAGTGGAGCAGTTTTCAGGAGTAAAATGAGGGCTGCCGCTTGTATTCAGGTACAGCTGAGCAGTATGGTATGCACATATTATTGGAGCCCCATTATAGTCAGGCTTATACCCCCCCAGTGAAGCTGACCTCCACATCCCCATGCTCAGGCACATTATAACATAGGGCAAGGGAGACTGCAGGGGCGAGCACCATTGAAATGAATGGGGGTATTATTTATTATTATTTTATTCATTTTTTGTGGAGAGTTGGAGATTAATGGACGCCACTGCTCGACTAACAACAAGGGCATTGTTAGTGGAACAGTGGCCTTTATTATTCTCCAACTCACTATCATAATGTATAAAATAGTAATAAAAATAACTCCATTCATTTCAAGGGGATTTGCCCCAGCACTCTAATCCATGGACATATCTGTTAAAGACTCCTGCCTTTGGCTCCCTAGTACTGAAGTAAAAGACTCTTGACTTATATTGATACTTGATGGGTTGCCTGTAGTAGCATGGCCACACTTGCTACAGTTTGTGTGCATGGGGGGGGGACTTGCCACGTGGGTGGGTGTTGAATTATTGCTACTTTTGTGTTTAACCCTTAAAGTCTGTTTGTGTGGAAGCATTTAAAACTATGGAGAGAAAATAGTAGGAGTATTGGCAAGACAGAAATAATTAAGTAATTTTGTGGGCAAGTGTATGCATTGGGGATGGGAAGAACCACACATTTTTCCATTGGTATGTGTGCTAAAATCAGCTGTGCAGCTGATATGAGGGGAGACAAGAAAAGTAAAAAGTATAACAGTGGCTATAAGCATGCTGCATGTGTGCAGATGAATTCAGATTTGTAGTGAAGTACAAGTGAACCATACATATGCAGGCAGTATAGCTTAGTGATTAAAGGCACTAAACTGCAAGCCAGAAGAATGGGAGACCTGAAGACCCAGGTTTGAATCTCATGAAATCCCACTTGTACAGTACATGGTGTGATCCTGAGCAAATCACTTAACTTTTATGTGTGCAGTTATCAGTGACCACTTGCTTTTTGCATGCATGCCACATGCATATAGTCTGTTCTAATGTAACATAAAAAGCATGCTTTCCACACTTGCTTGCTGCATGCATGCCAAATGCATGCAATTGGTTCCAATTTAACATTTAAATCATACTTGCAGCATGCATATCAAATGGGTAGGTTTATGTGCACAGTATGAAAACATTTCATATAATTATTTCTGAAAGGGGAGGCAGGAGTCTTTAAGAGATGATGTCCATGGGTCAGAGTGCTGAGGTGTACCAGCTTGAAATCAATTGAGTTATTTTTATTACTGTTTTATATATTATGATAGCCAGTTGGAGAATAATGAAGGCCACTATTCTACTAACAAGGCTCTTGCTAGTTGAGTGGTGGCCTTCATTAATCTCCAGCTCTCCATCAATAATATATAAAATAGTAATAAAAAATAATCCCCATTCATTTCAATTGTGCACGCCCCTGCAGTCTCCCTTGCACTATGTCATAATGTCCCTGAGTGTGGAGATGTGGGGGTCAGCTTCACTGAGGTCTGTGCATACTATACTGCTCAATTGTCCCTGAATGCAAGAGACAACATTCATTTTACCCTTGAAAACTGCTCTGCTCCTCATCCATCCTTCATGGAAAACATGCTGTTCACATAGAGAATGCCATTTAACTCTAGACTTTAAGGCAGGAGCACCATTTCAGATTTCAGCATTGGGGGTCAACAACCAGTGGAGGCCAGGTGCTAGTTAGCCCCTAGGTGGCAAGCTCTAGAATGTCTGGAACATCTCTAAAAGATAAAACTTTTTTGTTGTGACTTAAAAGTGATGTACAAACCAGAAAAAATTAAAATGTATAAGATTCATCTGTCTATACCCTGGAGCAGTGCCTCAGATTTGGGCTTAAACCCACCCAGTTACTAACCATTTTTTTTTCTGGCTGACGTTCTGAACCACCCCCCCCCCCCCCAAAAAAAAAAAAAACTTTTTGCGATTTCTCTCCTTGACTCCATTCCATTTAGTACCCATCCCATTTGGGTTGTGAAGCCACCCAAAGGTGCACAACCGTGAACAACACATCAATATTTCAGTCCTTCCTCCTTCCCCAATCCCCCTGTAAAAAAAAAATTGCTTTTACTTACCTGGCCATCTGGCCAGAACCTGCGACCTGGCCCGGTGTGCCACCAGCCCAGTTTTCAGTCCACTCCTCCTCTGTCCTTCTGTCAGAAGTTGGATGCTAGAACTGGACATCCCAGGTTCCCAATGTGGTCCATGACCAAGTAACCTCACCAATCAAACTCACCCAACCTGTGTTGCTTGCTTCTTGCTTGGCTGCTGCTACACTGCACTTATCAAGGCCTATGAAGGCTGCCTACACTGCTGTCACCACTGCTGCTAGGCCTAGCTTGCTGCTGCAGGGGGCCTGCACTGTTTTTTTTTGTGAGGTGAACCTAGTATAGTGAGCAGGTAGCCTAGTCTTGAGTTAGCTTCTAGCTCACCCTCTGCCCCTTCATCCACCAGAGGAGACAGAGACTCATTAAGAGTAACTAAGAGTAGACCAACAAAAATATGCTGCCACAACACTGCTATTAATAGTTCAGTGTTCATTGACTCCTTCAAGGTATAGTGTGCAGCCTGCCTACTCTGTAGTGGGAAAGACAGTGTTGCACTTGTGTGACTCATTTGCTCTTACTTGGCTGGAACTCCTCCATGTCATGTGTGATGGTGCTGCTGGTAATAAGTGGAGAGGCAGGACAATACAATACAGATACAGTTGAGTCAGGAGTGCACCTGCATACAGGCCAGGGGGGCACTTATTGTGCAAAAGATGAAATCCAAATGTAATCATAAATCATGATTTGTGACTGCATTTGTGACCGTGATGATAAAGAAACGCAAATGCCTACAGCTGTACTTCCCCGGACCCCGATGAGGTGTGGCACAAAACTCCCTGACTTAAAAACACTCATTAATGAGTACAATGGTGGGGTGGTGAAGCATGGAAAGATACTACAAAACAGGCTTACAATACATCCAAGTAGTAAAAATTACTGTTGTGATTCGTGACATGATCGTAAATCGTAATTTGTGACTGCATTTGTGACTGTGATGATGAAGTACGTGATTTGTATCATGAGTGACTCCTGATGATGGTCCTGACTTAAAACACATATTAATGAGTACAGTGTTCATGCTGAATTATGCACCACACCTGTCCAGTACTCTGAAAGGAAGCCAAAGAAACAACTGTGACTTAAGTTAGAGATGGAGATTGGGCCCTAAAGAGATGCAGATGTACAGACAGATTAAGATTGTGCAGCACACTGAAGAGATGCAGATGCAAAGGCACAACATCTAACCAGTGCTCACCATCAGAAATTCAAATCTGGAAAAGAATATCTTTGCCGGTTAGGGCGGGTCGCGGGGGTGGGCAGTGCACTGTACTGCGGCAGTAAGAGTCACTAGTACGAGTACCAGTAAAGATACCAAAAAGAAGTACAAAAAATTATATAGCTGCAGTGGATAGCAGGTTCACATTGCTGAAATTACGTGGCACAATAAAAGGTGTCTGATTTGATGACACGCGTCACACACATACTCACACACACACACACACACACACACACACTAAGTAATGCGTAGCAAATTGAAAACTTCAGTAATATAACCACATATTTTAAACAAACTAAAATTATGCACTGCTGCACCACAACAATCAGCAAAAAAAGGCAAGAATTATTGAAATATTACTGTGTGTACATTAACACAGTTATACTAGAAGTATCACCAAAACAGAAAGCACTGTCTTTTTCTCCAAGTTAATCTACCTACACCACAGATACGGCCCTTCCCCAAAGCACACTTCCACTGTCTGTCAGTACACAGACTGAATGTTGTACATTAATATTCAAAATAAACACACAAACAATAAACACTTTATGATATGAGCACAGGAGGGTTTCCTATAATCGATGAGCTAAAGTTTCAGCAAAACAAAAGACTCAAAAAGGCTTTTTTAACAGCTTTTAGAAGGCTTGAATCACAGAGAACTCTTAGAGCAGATTGTCTCCTACACTTCCTACACTACCCCAAACTGAGGCTGTGCAGATCAGTCTAGAGCCCCATGTGACCCAAAATCCCATGAATCACTGCAAAATTCCCCTTTGGAGCTTAAAAACAAGGCGAAGTAAGGTGAAGTACATTGTTTTCAATGCACTTCACCATAAGAATTAGTGGAGTAGTGGTTTGGGAAGGCGGAGTAACGCAAAGTCATTGTTTTCAATGGACTTCACGTTACTCATTAATAACGCAAAGTACTCCACTTCTCGTTGTGGAGCACTCCGAGAATTCACTTTCACTCCGTATTCCACTTTGCGGAGTGAATTGGGGCCACTTTGCCCATCTCTACTTCCAAGACCCTACTCAGCACAAAGTGTGCTGAACATGCCCATTGTCTATATGCTCTATACAGAATGATTATGGGAAAGTAAGTGAGTTGAAACAATCATTTAGAAACACATTTGTAGCACTAAATATGCATAAGGGGAATTGCATGGCTCAAAACAAAAAAATCAGGCTTCACAACACAGAGGCCCCTCTTCGCACATCAGGGATGGGGAATGTTGGCTGACTATATCCTAAGCATGTAATGCTGTAAGCAAATGATACTTTACAAATTAGTGCAATTTAATGACAAAAATCAAAAGCAACTTGCAAAAGGATCAGAATTTTTGAGTTTACCTAATTTTAATGGGAAATAAATGAAAAATGCATTTTAATGGCTCTAATTGCTAGCAGTGGTATGAGGAATAGAAACAGATGAGATTTTAGATTTTAGATGAGATTTGCACCAACTTAGCTGCTGCACACTTGCAAGCATGCAACACTCAAACCCAATATGATTTTTAGATGTTCGCACCTGCTTACTTGCTGCACACATCTCAAGCTTGCAGCATGCAAACCTGATTTGCTTTTTAAACCTGGTTCGCTTAGGTTCGCTTTGTGTATGTGAACTGCATGCAAGCATTGCACAATTAAGCATGTGGCATGCATTCTGCATGTACACAGCATACTTCTATTTCTGCAAAGGGTGGTCACTCTTTCATCCTTAGAGTGAGTACAGTTAAGCATTACCCTTGGTCACATCTCCATTAACCAATTTCTAGCCCAATTTATAACTTTGGATCCGACTCCTAGGCTGCTCAATTTCTTAATTGGTCTCCAGTGCAGTATAGTGTCAAAGGCCTTGCTAATGTCTAGAAAGGCAGTGTTCACAGCCCTCCCTGATCTAGTTTCTTCAACACCCAAAGAAATCAATCAGGTTCATCTGGCATGACCTTCCAACCCCCACCTCTCATTATTGCATGCTGCCTTTGGTCTTGTAGCACATTTGATTCTAGGTACTCTTCCAACCTTACCATTAACAGTGTTTCCAAGAATTTTCCCACCACTGAGGTGAGGCTCTCTGGCCTATAGTTGCTAGCCTCTTCCCTGTTGCTGCTTTTATGTACAGGGATCACATCTGTTGTCCTCGAGTCCTCTGTAACGACATCCAGTTCCAGTGAGCTGTTGAATAAAGCCATCATCAGGGCAGCCAGCACTTCCCTGAGTTCTTTTAGTACCCTTTTATGTATTCCGTCTAGTCACATAGCTTTGTCCACTTTGACAGATTTATTTATTTAGCTTTTGTTGACCGGGTAAGTGCACTAGACAAATCCTGCCTATTTTCAGGCACGACCCGGGGGAGGGGGATACAGATAAATGCCAACTGACCTTGAACCAGACTATGCTGTTGGTGGTATTTTTAGTGAATGAGGGAAATGTGGCCAGGACACGGGAAATTCCCCTACTCTTTTCGATAAGTGCCATGGGATCTTTAACATTCACCTGAACTACCACCAATCCAGGCAGATGGGACCTCGGTTTAACGTCTCATCCGAAAGACGGCACCTCAGAAGTGCAGCACCCCTCTCATGCTGCACTACAGTGTCAGTACTGAGATATTAACCCAAGTGCCAGATGTGGGAACTGAACCCACAGCCCTCTGATCTCCCGGCCTCAGAGGCGAGTGTGCTACCTACTGAGCCACTGACACTGCATTTAAGGCCCTTCAGGACATTTTCCTATAAAAATGCACTTGAGTCCAACCCCTTTTGTTCCCTGGTGCCCTCTGGTGGTCCTCCTCCTTCCCTCTACTGTAAAAGCTGAGCAGAAGTACCTATTTAGGATGTCTGCTTTTTCTTGGTCACCTTCTGTGCAGTTTTCCTCTGCTGTTCTCCTTATCCTCAATATCCCTCTTATAAATGTCTTCTATTCACTTACAGTATGTACCTGAAGAAAGTCTTTTCCCCATTTGCTACCCCTTTGGCTAACCTTTTCTCTGTCTGTGTCTTTGTGAGCCCCCACTGCCTTACCTGCTTTCCTCTGTTTCATCAGGTACAGCTCCCTGTCTGTCTCCCTTTGGGTTTCCTTATGCCTCCTGAATACCACCCTTTTTTCACCGCATTGGCCACTTCATTGATTTAAATTTCGTGGATCTATACAATATTAGTAAAGAGCTCTGGAAACCCACTCCCTATTGAGATCAATAGTGTGTGTCTCCATACTCTACAAACTCTTACTTCTTAAAACTTTGTAACATGGGGGTAGCACAGGGTGGAGCTTTAGAGACTGTGTACCAGAAAGGGGAAGGTATCAGGCAGCCAGCACTTGATATGAGGATTTACCATTTGTTCCCCTCTGAAAACTGTTTAGAGCAAAATTCGGAAACAAGGACTGATAAATCCCTTAGCTGGTAAGCTAACTGTGGGGGCTTTGAGATTGTTTTACAAAGTAGGTCAACTGTGCTATTTAAAACTTAATGTCTGTACCTCAGTAAAGCATCCATCCTTAGACTGATTAATCCAACATTTTGCATGCACAGAGTGAGTGCCAAGAATGTCTGGGTCCTGTATATTTGGTAACATAGAAACGTAGACTTTGATGGCAGATAAGGACAGCTAGGCCCATCTAGTCTGCCCATTTCCCTACCTACAGGATAGGCCGCAGATCCTAGTTAACCAACAGCCTATTTCTTCCTACCCCCCACAAGAATTGCCTTATGTCTGTCCCATGCATTCTTGAATTCTCCCACAGATTTTAGACCCCATAACCTCCTCAGGAAGGCTGTTCCATGCATCCACTACCTCTCTGTGAAATAATACTTCTCACATTGCCCCTGAACCGCCCTCCTTCTATCTTTAAATTGTGTCCCTTGTTCTTGCAAGTCTCTTTTCTGAAAGATGCTACCTCTTGGACTTTGTTGATTCCACTGAGGTACTTAAAAGTTTCTATCATGTCCCCTCTCCCTTCTTTCCTCAAGGGTATACATATTAAGCTCCTTTAGTCTCTCCTCACATGGCTTCTCTTGCAGACCCTGCACCATTTTAGTTGCCCTCCTCTGGACTGCCTCTATCCTGTCTATGTCCTTGCGGAGATGGGGTCTCCAGAACTGGACACAGTACTCCAGATGGGGTCTCACCATCTGTCTGTACAGAGGATAACAACTTCCTGTTTTCTGCTGGTGATGCCTCTCCTATACATCCCAGTATACCCCCAGCCCTCCTACTGCCTTCTCACATTGCTTGCTAACCTTAAGGTCATCTGATATGATTACCCCAGGTCCCTTTACTTTTTGTTGTTGTTACTACCTCCCCACCCATTGTGTATTCTTCCCTGGGTTCTTGTTTCCCAGGTGCATTATTTTGCACTTCTTTGCATTGAATCCTAGCTGCCATACTTCTGACCATTCCTCCAACCTTGCCAAGTCCCTTTTCATCCTTTCCACGCCTTCTTGTGTATATACCCTGTTGCAGATCTTTGTTTCATCTGCAAAAAGGCATACTTTTCCTTCCAGTCCCTCTGCAATGTCACTGATGAAGACATTAAAAAGGACTGGACCAAATACTGAACCCTGCAGTACCCCACTAGTAACCCCCCTTTCTTCAGAGTGGACTCCATTTACAATTACCTTCTGTGTCCTATTGTCCAGCCAATGTTTTACCCAGGCTACCACCCTGGGTCCCACTCCCAGGCTGGTTAACTTGACTATTAATCTTTTGTGTGGGACTGTGTCAAATGCCTTGCTAAAGTCTAGGTAGGCCATGTCCACAGCCCCTCCCTGGTCTACTACTTTGGTCACCCAGTCAAAGAAATCTATTAGATTCGTCTGACATGACCTTCCCGCTGTGAACCCATGCTGCCTTGGGTCCTGTGCTCCACTGGCCTCTAGGTACTCGACTATTCTTTCCTTCAGAAGTGACTCCATCACTTTCCCTACCACAGAGGTCAGACTGACAGGCCTGTAGTTTCTGCCTCTGTCTTGGACCCACTTTTGTGAAGGGGAATCACATCCGCTTTCCTCCAGTCCTCGGGTACCACACCATCCTCCCATGATTTATTAAAAAGAGTAGCCAGTGGTTTCACTAGTTCCTCCCTTAATTCTTTTAGAATTCTGGGATGAATTCCATCAGGATCCATTGCTTTGTCCACCTTCAGTTTTAGGAGTTCTTGCAGAACCCTTTCTTCTGTGAAAGGACTGGGATCGACCCCCCTATCAAAAGTGCTTCTGATAATTGGATTAGGCACTTCCCCCTCCTCTTTTGTGAATACTGAGCAGAAATATTCATTCAGTATTCCTGCTTTTCACTGTCCCCTCTGCCCACCCACCGTTCATTCTATTCAGCCTCACTATCCCTCCCTTTGTCTTTCCTTCGCTGCTGTACCTATAAAGGTTTTATCCTTCTTAACTGAGTTGGCTATCTTTTCCTCAGTTTGGGCCTTTGCTATTCTGACTTCCCTCCTGCTTCCTTCTGCCTTAACTGGTACAGCTCTCTGTCCTGCTCCTTCTGTGTTTCCTTATACTTCGAATGCTATCTTTTCTTCCTGACTTTCACAGCCACCTCTTTTGAGAACCATAGTGGCTTTTTCTTTCATTTTGATTTGTTTATTTGCTTCACACAAGGCTTGTTGCCTCTGTGATGGCAGTTTTGATAATTCCCATTGTTGCTCCACACCTCCTGCTAGCCTGTTTGCTAGTGCTTTTCTGAGGCACTCTCCCAACTTGCCAAAGTCAGCCCTCCTAAAGTCCAGTACCCTCACTTTTGTATGGCTTGACTCTGTAGCTGAGTTTAACGTGAACCACACTGTTTGATGGTCACTTGTCCCCAGATGGCAACCCACTTCTAGATCTGAGATCCTCTCACTGCCCCCATTTGAGAGTATGAGGTCTAAGATTGCTCCCTCACGTGTTGGTTCCGAAACTAGCTGTCTAATGCCTGCCACCTGTAGGGCATCAAGAATGGCCCTGCTCTTGGATGTGGCTGCAGCAAATGTGCTCCAGTTAACATCTGGCATATTCAGGTCTCCCATCAACTGTATCTCCCCTTTCTCTGCCATTCTAAGAATGCCTTCTGTCATATCCTTGTCCATTCCTTCCCCCTGACATGGGAGTCTGTACACAACCCCAGTGCGGATTGTGGTGCCCTTTCCAGTCTCAGGTGACCCACGGTCCTCCTCTCCTCCCTGTTTACTCTTTTGTTCAGTTGCTTTTATCCCTTCCTTTACATGAGAGCTACTCCTCCCCTCTTCTCCTCTGCCTGTCTCTCCTGTGGGTTATGCCTGGTATGTTAACATCCCAGTCATGGTTCTCTGTGTACCATGTTTCTGTGACTGATATGATATCCAGGCATCCATCTTCCATTAAGGAAATCAGCTCAGGGAGCTTGTTGCAGAATCACGGGCATTGGTACTCATTACCCTCCATTTCCTGATGGCCTTACTCCCTTTTGCCCCATCCCTGTCCTTCTTGCCTTTGTCACTTTCTCCATTTACCCCTGCCCTTCTCCCTATCAACACCTCTATGTTGGTGTTTGCCACACTTACTACCATGATTATTTGGGGGCTAGGATTTTCCTGCTCCTTTCCAGTGCCTCCCCCCTTGGCTAGTTTAAAATCTTGCCAATGAAGCATTTAAACCTATCACCTAGGATCCTGGTTCCCCTCCCGGACAGATGCAGCCCATCATGCCAGTATAGGCTTGCATCACTCCAGGTGGACCCCCAGTCCCCAATGAAGCCAAATCCTGAGCTCCACGCAGTTTTCAACCACCGATTGAATCCCATGATGCGAACACCTAGCCTCTCCTATACCATAGATGGGTAGCACCTCCGAGAAGGTTACCGTGCGTGCTATTTGACTAAGGCCCTCCCAATTCCACAAACTCTTCCTGCACTTCTCTAATCCCTTTCTTAGCCAGGTCATTTGTCCCTAGGTGGACAATGACATCCAGCTCCCTCCCTGTGCAGCTGTTCCGCAATCCTGAGGTTCGGCTCCTGACCCTCCAAGCCATGGCACCAGGCAGGCATCTTACCTCCCTCTCCCCTTCCTCCCCCAGTTCTACTTTCCTAACAATGGAGTCCCCCACCAGGAGTTGTTTCCTTCCCCTGCTGCGTCCCCTGCCACCCTCCTGTGGATCTCCTTTGTGGAGGTTCCCAGCATCCTCCTTAGTCTTGGTAACGGTTGGTTCAGTGGTTTAAAACTTTAAGAAGATTGAATGGCCCTGGAAATATCATCTCAAAACTTTATTTTTATCCAGGCACATATTATTATGATATAATGCCATCCTTAATGACACTGAATTTGGTGAGAGAATCCAGGGCAGGTTGTGTCTCTTTACAGATGACACTAAGCTATGTGGGAGTGCGAATAGTGATGAGGGAATCAAGGAAATTCAGAGTGACTTACAAAGGTAGAGGGGTGGTCTAAGGTTTGGCAGTTGAAACTCAGTGTGGCAAAATTCAAGGTAATACACCTAGGGAAAAAGAACCCCAAGACAGAGTACTGGATGGGTGGGGTGAAACTTAGCACAAAAGCTAAGGAACGGGACCTTGCAGTTATCATCAGTGCCGCCCTCAAACAACTAAGTCAATGCAGTGAGGCATACAGCAAAATGAGTAGGATGCTAAGATGTTCTGGGAGGAGTATTCATAGCAGATGCAAAAAGGTAATACTTCCTCTATATAGATCCTTAGTGAGGCCACACCTGGAGTACTGCACGTACTTCTGGAGTCCTCACCTAAGGAAGCATAGGCTGAAGAGAGTGTGGCACAGGGTAACAAAAATGATTCAAGGCCAACAGAACTGATCCTATGATAAGCACCTCGATGCTCTGAACATGTACTTGCTGGAGACCAGAAAGAAGAGGGGGGATATGATAGAGGTCTTCAAGTTCCTAAAAGGAATCAACAAGGTGAACCATGAAAAACTATTTAGCTTAAATACTGGTTCACAGTCATATGGACATGAGGGGAAACTGACAGGAGTGATGTTCCATAGAGTCATGAGGAAGTATTAATTTACAGAAAGGCTGGTGGAGCTGTGGAGCAGTCTACCAGCCAGAACGGTGGGTGATGAAACTGTTGTTTTTTTTTCAAGCATGGTTAGGACAGAAAGAATGATATAGTGGTTACTCAAAGTGGAAGAAATTGGTAGGAGAATGGGAAAAGGATGAGGAGGGATAGGACCTTGGAGGGACAGTAGGCCCCAAGGCTAAATAGGGAATTTTAGGCAGACTGGATGGGCCATTGCTCTTTTTTTGGCAACATTGTTTACGTTTCTAAAATTCTATTTACAACTGTAGACCTGCAGTTGTACAAATATCATTGGGCAAGGGAATAAACACAAGTCACCAGCACCACAGGAGTTTCTGAGGGCTCGTCTCCTGCTTTTATGACCTCCCTCAGCAATGGACTTTCTGTTTTCAGGAGACCCACTTCTGACACAAGTCAGTGGACCTCACTATCTGGGACAAGTACTGGACCTCCCCAAGTTGCCAGCACAGCCAATCAGAAGGGCACTTCATTAAGGCACTAAAATTCAAACTTGAAACCAGACCCTTTGATTTAAGGAGGAAGTGTACTTGAATCCAACCACACATGTCGCTGCCAGAGCTAGCACCACAGGGGTCTCTGAGGGGCACATCTCCTGCTTTTTTTGAATTTTTGCCAACCCTCAGCAATGGTCTTTCATTTTTCAGGCGATCCACTCCTGATTCATGTCAACAGACCTTACTCGCTGGGCTGAGCATTGGTCCTCCCCAGTCACCAGCACATTCAGTCAGGAGGCTTGAGCTTCTATTGCTATTAAGTACTGTCAAGTAGCTTGTTTGCTCAAGAGACCTAAGTGCTAAGAACAAAGTAGCTGTCTGCTTTGAGTCTGCCAGAGTCAGTCAGTAGTCTGCCAGTTGGCCGCGGCCACTCTTCTCCATTCACCTCAGGACACCATGTGCACTACAATGGAGGTATGGACACTGAGGTATAAAGTGCCCTGGACTTTTGGTGCTGCCTTATTATACTAGTGTAGTCAGAGACTTTGAAACTGCCAGGTTTACAGGAGTTTGCCAAACACCCTTAGTAGGGTAAACATGCTTACTGTAGCTGATTTATACCTGTGTATGTGTAGCAGCCAAAAACTTAGAAACTACCAGTTTGACTGGATACAGCCAAACTCCCTTCTAGGGTTGGCCTGCTTTACTATTATTTAGCTTTGTATATTGTTGCAACCAAAGACTTAGAAACTGTCTAACAGAATACAGTCACTCACCCTTTCTAGTGTTAGACTGCCTTGCTAATCTATACCTTTGTATGTTATTGCAGCCAAAAACTTAGAAATTGTAAGATTAACTTGATGCAGACAAACATCCTATTTGGGGTCAGCTGCCAGTATCACCCTCCTCCCTGTACAATTGGCAAAAAAAACAGTGGTGGATACTCAGACCTGTTGCCAGTATCCCCTCTTACATGTCCAGCCATCAAAGAAACCAGTGACAACTGCCCAACTAGGGATGGGTAACCAACCCCACTGCCATTACCTCTCCTGCCCACCATGTACTACACCCAACACCCTCACTGACCCTCTAACAACAATGCCACCTTCTTCCCCTCTACTGGTACCAAATTCCAGTTCCACATAGCAATCCTCAATGTCCTGTATCATGATCCTCAATGTCATACATCGCATATCCTCTGTGTCCTATCAGATGATCTCTCAATGTCCCTCAATGTGTTTCTCTATCTGAAGGGATCAGTATAGAAAAATTCTATGTCCTGATACTGGGACTTAGGTTTCTTTAAGAGAAAAAAGGGATGTCAAAAGCTGGACATAGGGACAATTTGACCAAAATCTAACTGGGTGTTTATGAGGGGAGATGCAAGGATCCCAACCCTTAAATCTGGTGAAAAATAAAAAAAGTTATGAGCCTAAGAACCCCCCCAAACAAAAAACTAAGTCCACTCAAAAAATGTTTCTGACTTAGTGATCATTGGTTCCTCTCTCTAAAATGAACATGCCTGTATACTCTTACCAAGATGACAGCTACACACCAGGAAGGCTAGTGACTGAGCAGTCAGTATGACACAAGTGCCTCAGAATATTCCACATACCTTGCTTCCACCCTCACAATAGACCCCCTTCCACCACTGGTGTTTTACTAACCTGCTTTGCCTTACTGTCCTTCCTTATGTAATGAAGTCCCAGTGCTTAGGTTACCAATACCTTGCCACCCTGACATCACCTTCCACCTTTACAGCCAGTTATTGGTATCAGTGTTGGCAGTCCATGGAGGCAGCCAATATCTTACCTCAGGATCACATTCTTGATACTCTGTCCCCCATTGACTCTAACCCAGCCTCCAACTGTAACCCATACTCCCAATGTATCCTTCACTATTCTGTCTGCTTATCATCTTGACACGGGCATACATTGTACAATGCCTCTGCATACCTAGTGCTTTATGTTTGAATTCTGTAACCTCCATGTATATTTTTCTCAGTATTTCTGTATTTGTCTACAGTATTGTACCTTGTTGTCTTTTACCTGACGTGGAACCTATCAACGAGCATCCGCTCACAGGTATCTAGTCATGTCAGTCAGTATTGTGAGTATCCAATATCTCAATAAATAAATAAATCACTTACATTTGGGCCTATTCCAGCTCTGTTTACACCTGGCTGAATAAAGCTGTGTATGGTTCCTCTTTCCTGTAAGCCAGTTTGTGTATATTTCACCTTCACATGCAGGAGTGCTGCTGGGGCTCCACAAACATGCCACCTCTGGCCTTAAGTATTACAACCCACTCGATGCAGTTACATAGAAACAATCTGGAGCTGCAGTCATAAATTTGTACATAATGTTTAGCTTTTGGTAGTCTCAAGCATTAGCTTAGTATGTGTTCTGCAACTACTGATTCTTGAAAAGGGGTGAAGTTGAAGAAAATTCTTGTTTCATTAATAATCAATATTTTGCACCTCATTGTGGCTACTTTGGGTAAATACATTAAAAACACACACTGATTCTATTTACTGACCAACCCTCTGGGAAATAATAGGCTTAGAAATAAAGTTATACAGCTCCTCTGATATTCAAACATAAACTAATAGTGTTATGGTATGGTTCGCCCATTAGTGATGCATGGTGGTTTTTACTGTTTCTTGTTTTTAATAATAATCATGTAGTACAGTGCTTTGTCGTTTAAAAAAAATATTTTTTATGATTATTATTGGAGTCAGCTAGATTAACACATCTGGCAGATGAATGGATGCAGTTCATGTGTGCTTACTTGAGTACACAGCTGGATGAGACATGTCATACTTCAGTACAACATAGCCCTAAATAAAATCCTCTCTGGGGGACAAAGTTAGCAACCCTACACATCCTTTGTTGCCCCAGATACAGTTCTCATTGTATTCCAATTAACCATTACAAACCCAAACATATTTTTTATTCAATACAGTTATGCCCCCCTCACCCAATATCAGGTGTCACCATGACTATATATATATACTGATACTACTGTCATGATGTCCTCAGTCACAGCAAATTTTAATGCTTGAGGTTACTGTTTTTAAATGTTAATGATTGCCAACTGCAGGTCTGTGAAATAGTCAGCAGGTGGCACTGAACAGAAACAACACTGTGCAAATGTCTGTCTCCATACTGTAAGCTCTTTATCCTGTAGTATCTAAGAGTTAGCTTGCAAATTGCAAGAAGACAGGCAAGTGCAAAGTGATGGCTTTGACTATTTATGATTGCTTTTTTACTCACGATACTGACTGATATGACTAGATATGAGGGAAACTGCTGTACCTGACTGACTTAGTGACATCTCAGTAGCACATTGAATACCACCTGAAAGACAACAGTTTGTGTGTTACCCTAAATCTCCCACTAATGCTGGCTGTGGCCAATTGATCAAAGAGGTGAGGCAGTGGGCACCCAGGGAGGGGGAGTGTCTGTCCATATTAATTTTGTAAATGCTGACTGATCATAAAGTGGTATTGGTGTAAGCTGTGGAGGAAGCCCTCACTTATTCTCCTAGACAGAGAAACAGTGTAGTTGTGCCAGCTCTGCTTGTTCACATGACGGGCATGGGAAAATACAAACCATAATATATTTTTTTAGGTTTTTATTTTTTAGCATTATTTTGGTTTCCCAAAAGTATAACAGGCCTAGTTTTCTATAAGCTAAAAGACTGATGCCCTGTATTGATCAACAGATCTGTCACTGTCTCTGTAGTGAATATAGTGAACAACAGTTAATTTTCAATGCATTAGAGGCATGAAGTCTCTAGTAGAGTTAAGTGAAGTTCTTTAATGATAGTCAGTTATGATACTAGAAATGGATTTCCTTTTTCCTTCAGAATACAGGGCTACTGATCAATTATTAGCCTGTCAGATTTTAGTAATCCTCAAATCCAAGACATCCATATAGATTTTGGGTGTCACCCCAAGAACCTACTCCAAACAGTAGTCACCAGAATTATGATCCACTGAGGAACAAGTATCCTCATATTTTAAAACATTAACCATTGAGAAAATATTATTGAGACAGTATGATGTAATGGCTTCAGCACACGAATGGGAATCTAGGGATTTAGGTTAGAATCCTATCACATCCTCTGAATCACCCTGTGATCTTGAGCAAATCACTTAACCCTTCAGTGCTTCAGGCACCCATATGTGATGTGGCTAAAATCAGGACTCAATAGAAAATATATTGCCTCCCAGTTAGGATATCCTAGGTAAACAGATTGTTAAAAAAATTATTTCCATTTTACCAAATTCTTTAATTCCAACACTTCCTGTACAGAGGTGAACACCACAAAAATAGATCATAGTCCACATGCCGTACATACCTCTTACATAGTGCTTGTCAGGTCCATAAAATCAGTTCTCCTGTATGACAGGATACTGTTTTAACCTATATAAGCTAACACATGGCAGAAGAAATTTTAACATCAGCGTTCAAGTTCTAATATGTAGCAGACTCATTTTCCCCTTCAGTGATGGTGAGGCACCCTGTAGAGGAGTGATTTGAAAGGCGTCATGTAAATTCTGCCCTTACATACTGTACCCTAGACTATTAGAGCACTGGAGTACAAATAGCAGACTGTGGGTGGGTTCAGGATTTCCAGCAACTTTTTGTGGCCCACTGCCTGTGACATAAATGGTCATAAATCATACTGACAGAAGGCAGCCTGTAATGGAGAGGAGGGGAGAAGCCTCTGGGGAAAGATGCCCACAGAAACCACAAAGTGTTCTAAAGCAATTGGAGAATGTCCCTCAATCTGTCACATTAGATTAGCAGGTCAGACTACATTTAGAAGGCTTTCTCCACATTTGAACTCCAGTGCCTGCCAAAAATCTTGTTACCAATCATTGCAGATTATTTTTATCAGTTTAAATATGCACTACTACCATTGCTACTATCATAGTGCATGCAATAAAGTCTCATTGTATAGCAGGAGTAAGTCACTGACCTTATATATTATAATGCAATGGGAATTATTTCCCTATAAAAAGACAGTAACATTTTTGGGCCCTGAGAAGCTGAGCAGCTTATTCATATAAGTAATAGTTTCTGTTTTAGAGTATGTATGATTTTATGTGTTACCATCCTCATTTATAAAACTGGATAAGTTACATATCCTTTAATAGGTTTTTTTATTGATTTAAGAATATGCCTTTTGAGTTTATTCATGATTCCCCCAACCTTGTATCACATACTACTGTACTGGTAACATTTTTTCCCAAATTCCAGATTTATTTTCAGTCTCATACTAAATTCTTTATTAGAAAGCTCCAACTTATAAGGATGTCATAAAAATATTCTTGCATTTCAAAAAAAATAATTCTTAAAATAAAGCCTCCCATAAAGCAGTCTGTTGCACATTGTTACAGTTTATTCACTGATGGTAGAGCACCTGACTTTGAACATCTCGTTGTCATGGGGTTCTGCTTTTACCCAATTTCCCAGCTTGGTGAAAAGGATCATAAAGAGGTAAGTGACTCAAGTCAGTGACTGTGGATGGATTCAAAGCTATGATCTTTTGCATCCCAGTTCAGTACTCTATTATTTCTAAAATTATATTTTTTATTTACTGTATTTAGAGTTTGTTTACTGGAATAGCCTTAGTGTGAAAGGCTCTTAGGCCAAGCACTTTAGGCAACAACATACAAAATGTTAGGTTAACACACCTTTTTTCAGCATATTTTTATTAAAGCACAATGAGTTAATGAAAAGCAAGCACGATAACTTTATGAAATTAGTTTGTCAAGCCTGCAGGACTCCAGCTCTATCCCTTTTTCTCCTGCATTCATTTCTTTCTTTCTTTCTTTCTTTCTTTCTTTCTTTCTTTCTTTCTTTCTTCACTTCCTTCCTTCTATCTCTCTCTCTCTCTCTCTCTCTCTTGTTCTGTCAGAGGCTCTCTGGGACCTTTTTTAGCACTTTGAGAGACTTTTTAGGTCCCAAAACTTAATTACTAATTAACATTCCTGTCTGTTATGCTATGTTCTCTCTAAGCTGTGCATCCTATGCAGCCATGCACTAGCAAGGAAACAGCCACATACTATAGTAGCAGTGTTATGCAGATAATGTGTTAAATAAACACTCTAGGAAAACATACTGCTCTGAATCAATCCTACAGCAGCCTAAAGTGAATTATCTGGACTCATTGCAGATCCCCCCCACACACACACACACACACACAATCTCCAACCCACTGTTCTCAGCACTTGCTTTTCCATGGACTGACATAGTTCAGGATTCCTTTACATTCTAATTCTGTCTACAGCATAGGGGTTAACATAACAGTGAGGACTGATGAGCACACCACTCTTATCTACTCTTTAGGTTCCTGCTACAGCTGAACAAGGGAAAATTGCAGTCTACAAGTGGTATAGGGAGGATTACTTTGCTATAGTTTCCTGTCAGCCCAAAAGAAAATTCTGATAGCTTGTTTTTTAAATTCCCATCTGTGCCAAAAACTATTACTGCTGAGACAGAAAGAGTGAGAAAGCAACCACAGCTTCCTTAAATCAAGGAGGTTATTTTTAGACTACACTGAACTGAATTATTACTTTTTGGACCTGTGCAAGTAACTAATATTGATTCTGTTTTGGTGGTTGACTTTTCTTAGTTTTAACTTTAATTTGCTAGGGAGGAACTGTAGCTGGGAGATATTTGCAGTCATTTGTGACTAGACCTGTTACTTAACCTCTGTGAAATAGGTGTCTGTTAAGGGGAGGAGCTGAAAGGGGCCTAGCTGAACTGTGGATTTATTACAGGAGTTGTTTGTGGTCTCTGTCTGCTGAGACAGAGAGAGTGAGAAAGCAGCCACAGCTTCCTTGAATCAAGGATGTTATTTTCTAGACTACACTGAGATGAATTATTACTTTTTGGACCTGTGTAAGTAACTAGTATTGATTCTGTTTTTGGGGTTGACTTTTCTTAGTTTTAACTTTAATTTGCCAGTGAGGAACTGTAGCTGGGAGATATTTGCAGTCATTTTTGACTAGACCTGTTACTTAGCCTCTGAGAAATAGATGTCTGAAAGGAAGGAAGGCACTCCCTGGGGTGGAGGGTCAGAGTTGTAGTTGATTGTTTCTGAATGGCATAGATTTACTCCTTCCCGTCACCCCACCTGCCCCAAGTGCATAACCTCCTTTATAGCAGGGGTTCTGACATCACTTCCCCAAAACTACTAACAACATGTACCTGTTTATATCCTTAAAAGCTCAGCACACTGAATAGAAGGTAGAGATACTCACAAGCTTGCACATACTAAAACAAGAACAAACTAACAACAAACGAAAAGCATTTGTAACAGGAAGGGACACACATGTGGGGAGTGGTGAAATGCACTGGCTGTGGAGCAGCAGTGTTCTGGGAGACATTCTGGAGACTGCATTGCTGCCCTATTTGTAGGCACCTCTCCGGTCCGAGGGAAGGGCAAATTTTTCTCCATGCTGACCTGGCAGGGATTCAGGAAACCTGCTCCCCCACCCAGGGACCACCCAGGCCACTGCCACTACCTCAGAGGTTGCCAAGAAAGAGGAGAGGTTGGACCATGGTGGGCTCAGGGAGGGGGAGGGTGGTGGAACAGAGGTGCATCCCTTCAGTTGTGCCTCTTCACAATTCATTTGCCACTCTGGTGGAGCATGGTTCCTCTATGGAGGCACCCACAGTGGAGACCAGGGAGGATGCTGGAAACCTCCACAATGGAGACCCACAGGAGGGTGGCACAGGAACCCACAGGGGAAGGAAATAACTCCTGGTGGGGGACTCAATTGTTAGGGGTAGAACTGTGGAAGGGAAGGGAAAGAGAGGTAAGATGCCTGCCCAACGCCATGGCTTGGAGGGACAGGAAATGAATCCTCAGGATCATGGGAGCAGCTGCAAGGTGGAGGGAGCTGGATGTCATTATCCACCTAGGGATGAATGACCTGGCTGAAAATGGGGTCAGAGCAGTGCAGCAGGAGTTTGTGGAGTTGGGGAGTGGCCTCAGACAAGTAGCACACACAGTAAACTTTCTCAGAAGTGCTACCTGTCTATGGCATCAATGAGGCTTGGGTACTCCACAACATGGGATTCAATGATGGGTTGAAAAACTGGTGCAGAGCTCAGGAATTTGGCTTCATTAGGTACTGGGGCTTAACTTGGAGGGATGCAGGCCTATACAGGTGCGATGGTCTGCATCTATCCAGGAGGGAAACCAGGATCCTAGGTGATAGTTTTTAATGCTTCATTGACAAGCATTTAAACTAGCCAAGGGGGGCACTGAAAAGGAGAAGGGAAATCCTAGCCCACCCCAAAAAAATCAGGGTAGTTAGTGAGGTAAACACCAAGATAGAGCAGTTGATAGGGAGAAGGGCAGGGGTAAACAGAGAAAAAGACAAAGGCAGTAAGGACAGGGATGGGGCAAAAAGAAATAAAGCTATAAAAAAATGGAGGTTAATGAGTACCAATCTCCATAGTCTAGGTAAAAAGCTCCCTGAAATGGTGGCCTTGATGGAAGAGGGATGCCTGGATATCATGGCAGTCACAGAACCATGGTACACAGAGAACCATGACTGGGATGTCAACATAGCAGGGTACACAATCTACAGGAGGGACAGGGAGGGAAGAAGAGGAGGAGGAGTAGCTCTTTATGTAAGGGAAGGGATCAAAGCAACAGAACTAAAGGGTAAACAGGAGGAGAGGAGGCACTGTGGGTCACCCTGGAGACTGGAAATGGCTCCACAATCTCTACAGGGGTTGTATACAGACCCCCGTCTCAGGGGAGGAAATGGACAAGGAAATGATAGAAGGTATCCTTAGGATGGCAGAGAAAGGGGAGATATTGCTCATGGGGGACCTGAATATGCCAGATATTGATTGGAGCACCTTTGCTGCAGCTACATCCAAGAACAGGGTCATTCTCAATCACCTACAGGGGGCATGCCTCACACAGCTAATTTTAGAACCCACATGGGAGGGAGCAATCTTAGACCTGGTGCTGTCAAATGGAGACAGAGAGAGGATCTCTGATCTTGAAGTGGGTAGCCATCTGGGTACAAGTGACCACCAAATAGTGTGGTTCACAATAAACTTAACTGTAGAGTCAAGCCACACAAAAGTGAAGTTACTGGACTTCAGGAGGGCTGATTTTATCAAAATGGGAGAGTGCCTCAGAAAAGCACTAGCAAATAGGCAAGAAGGTGGGGTAGAGCAACAATGGGGAAACATCAAAACTGCCATCACAGAGGTAACAAGCCTTTGTGTGAATCAAATAAACAAACCAAAAAAAAAAAAAAAAAACACTATGGTTCTCAAAAGAAGTTGCGGGGAAGGTAAGGAAGAAAAAGATAGCATTCAGGAAGTATAAGGAAACACAGAAGGAGCAGGACAGAGAACTGTACCAGTTAAAGCAGAAGGAACTGGGGAAGGCAGACAGAATAGCAAAGGCCCAAACTGAGGAAAAGAGCCAACTCAGTTAAGAAGGGGATAAAACCTTTTATAGGTACATTAGGGAGCAAAGAAAAACTAAGGTAGGGATACTGAGGCTAACTAAAGAGGAAGGTGGTTGGGCAGATAGCAACAGTGAAAAAGCAGGGATACTGAATGAATACTTCTGCTCAGTATTCACAATGGAAAAGTAGGGGGAGATACCTAATCCAGCCAATAGAAGCACTCTGGATAGGAGGGTTGATATTAGTCCTTTCTCAGAAGAAAGGGTTCTGAAAGAACTCTTCAAACTGAAGTTGGATAAAGCAATGGGGCCTGATGGGATTCACCCCATAATTCTAAAAGAACTAAGGGATGAACTAGTAACATCACTGACTACCCTTTTTAATAAATCATGGGAGGATGGTGTGGTACCTGAGAACTGAAGGAGAGCAGATGTGATTCCCTTTCACAAAAGTGGGACCAAGACAGAGGAAGGAAACTTCAGACCTGTTGATTTGACCTCAATGGTAGGGAAAATGATGGAATCACTTCTGAAGGAAAGAATTGTTGAATACCTAGAGGACAGTGGGGCATAGGACCCAAGGCAGCATGGATTCACAGCAGGAAGGTTATGTCAGACAAATCTAATTGATTTCTTTGACTGGGTGACCAAAGCAGTAGACCAGGGAGGGGCTGTGGACATGGTCTACCTTGACTTTAGCAAAACATTTGACACAGTCCCGCACAAAAGATTAATGAACAAATTAGCCAGCCTGGGAGTGGTTTCCAGGGTGGTAACCTGGGTAAAACACTGGCTGGACAACAGGACACAGCAGGTAATAGTAAATGGAGTCCACAGTGAAGAAAGGAGGGTTACTAGTGGGGTACCATAGGGTTTAGTACTGGGGCTGGTCCTTTTTAATGTCTTTATAAGTGACATTGCAGAGGGACTGGAAGGGAAAGTATGTCTCTTTGTAGATGAGACAAAGATCTGCAGTAGGGTTGATATGCAAGGTGGTGTGAAAAGGATGAAAAGGGACTTGGCAAGATTGGAGGAATGGTGAAATGTATGGCAGCTTAGATTCAATACAAAGAAGTGCAAAGTAATGCACCTGGGAAACAAAAATCCAGGGGAAGAGTACACAATGGGGTGATACTGATAACAACAGAAATGGAAAGATTCCTGGTGGTAGACATATCAGATGACCTAAAGGTGGGCCAGCAATGTGAGAAGGCAGTAAGGAGGGCTGGGGGGATACTGGGATGCATAGCGAGAGGCATCACCAGTAGAAAACAGGACGTTGTTAGCCCTCTGTACAGACAGTTGGTAAGACCCCTTCTGGAGTACTGTGTACAGTTCTGTAGACCCCATCTCCACAAAGACATAGACAGGATGGAGGCTGTCCAGAGGAGGGCAACCAAAATGGTGCAGGATCTGCACCAGAAGACATAGGATGAAAGACTAAAGGAGCATAAGATGTATAGCCTCGAGGAAAGGAGAGAGAGGAGGGATATGATAGAAACTTTCAAATACCTCAAGGGAATTAACAAAGTCCAAGAGGGTAGCATCTTTCAGAAAAGGAGATGTGCAAGAACAAGGGGGCACAATTTGAAGATAGAGGGGGGCAGCTCAGAGGTAATGTGAAGAAGTATTTCTTCACAGAGAGGGTTGTAGATGCATGGAACAGCCTATCTGAGGAGGGCGTAGAGTCAAAAACTGTGGGGTAATTCAAGAATGCATGGGACAGACATAAGGCAATTCTAGGGGAGGGTAGGCGGACGTAGGCTGTTGGTTAACTAGGATCTGCAGCTTATCCGTTAGGTAGGGAAATGGGCAGACTAGGTGGGCCAAATGGTCCTTATCTGCCACCAAATTCTATGTTTCTATGTAGACAGATAAGAAAGACATTTTTTGTGTTTAATTGCATCAGGTTTTAAATGGCTAACTATTAGTAGTGCATCTCATTGCATTTCTGAACATGGTTTAAAAAAAATTAAAAAGACAATGGAATTGCCTGAATGGCTAGCAATTTAAAGAGTTCCTGACACAGTTGAGAGTTGAGACAACATTGAAAAAATGTAACCTGCAGGCACAAATGTAGCTTATAGTTCATATTTTATTCTGAAATTCTCACCCTTATTTCTTTATTGCTAAGGACATTTGCATGAATACAATATCTCTGCCCTTTTTTGCTCTGGCTTTTTGCCTACACCTGACATCCTAATTCTGTTTGTGACATCAAAATATGTTGCTGTGGAGATAATTATGATGTCATAAATAAGGGATTGTGATGTCATGTGTAGAGAAGCAGCCAGGGTAGGTACAGTCTAGGGCATAGGGATTTTGTTTTCATGCAACTTTTGTTCAGTAATAAAGAAAATAGGATATTACTGAAAATATATGAAGTAACAAGGAAAATGGGATAGAGCTGAACATAAATCTTATTTTTTTCATAGTTTTCCTAATGCTGCCAATGGCTTTTTAGGCCTAAGTCAAACAATAAAGCAGCATTGAACTGGACTACAAATATGGTTGAGTGTAGAATGGTACTTAAAGCAGCAGTACATGTTATAATAAAATTTTTAAGTTATACTTTTTAGTGGCAATAAACAGTTTATCTGTTATAGACTCAATTTGCTTTGCACACGTAAATCTCTTTCTTGGTTTCTAGTGCTTCACACACACAAGACTTCTGCCCACAGAGTCAAAAATTAGAGGGAACATTGGCTAACATGTAAGCATACTCCATCCACCCCTTTTATAAAAACCATCACAGCAAGCCATCTACCTCATTTTTTCTATTATTAAACAGGGAGGCCCTTAAAGAGCAGCTGACATTGTTGAGGAAACTTTACAGAACGTGAAATTTAGACACAATTCAGCTCATACTTCATGTAATGTAATGTAATTATAATTACTGTGACCCTGTTTAATGCACAGAGCTGATCTGAGTTTCAAATGCCATAATAACTGGGTTTCCCAGTTACTACTGCATTCTGTGTCACTCACAGTTCATGCACCAGCTAATTGGCTCTTACTATGTGTATGGGCGGGCTGAGCACATAAATAATCATGGTGGCTCCATTTGTTTGTTACTGAGGAGCTGTAGTGATCATTCACCTCTCTCTGTCACTAAGGTAACTTTCTAATCTTTTTTCAATATTTATCTTGTTGATCCTGCCTTTACAACTTTAAAAAACTATCAGATTGGTCTTCCTGTTTGTACCCTCTATGTGGGGGTTTCAGCAGACAGCAACTGCATCAGGAATGGTCTGTGGCTGAAAGCTTTCACTTTTACTTATTGCAGTTCCCAGTGAAAGTACAGGTATGTGTATATATACTGTGTATATATACTATATATATATATATATATATATATATATATATATATATATATATATACAGTATATATAACAAGAACATCTGTACTGGCAAGGGAGAGACTGTGTGTGCGTGTGTGTGTGTGTCTGTGTGTGTGTGACGGAACTCCCTGCAATGCCATTGGGAAGGAAAGTTTGTGTGTGAGTGTGTGTCTGTATGTGACAGAACTCCCTGCACCAGTAATTATAAAAAATTAAAGGCTATGCAACTGTGATGTTATGGATTTCTTTTACACATCCTCAGTGTGTGATGATATCAAAAACCTCTTGAGCTTCACTCTCGAGGTTTATGGGTCATCACACATCTTGAGTGTGTAAAACAATCCATAACACACAGCTGCATAGCCATTCTTCTCTATATTATTCTTATTCTTGCCCTTATTCCATTATTACTAAGGACAATTGCAAGAAAACTACTCTGTTGATTCCATCTGGCTGTCTACACCTGTCATTGTAATCCTGTTTCTGGCATCACAGTCTGTTACTGTGGATATGATTATGATGGCACAAACTGAATAGTATGATGTCATGTGAAGACAAGACGCCAGAGTAGAAATGGTCAGGGGCCAATTATCTTGTTTTTGTGCAGTTGTCCTCATTTAAGACTGTAGGCTATAGTAGGTCTAATTAGAACTGTGCAGATGAGAGTGGATCTGAAACTTTTTCATTCTGTACAGTTTTCACATTTCTATGTTTTATTAATAAAGAATAAAGAGGAAATAATTCTAAACAATATATGAAATACAGACTGGATTGTGTCCAAATCTTAGTCAAATTTTCCAAATGTTGTCAGGGGCTCACCAAGGTCAAGATACAAGATCCTGATGAAATTTTAAGGAGATGCTCTGGTGTTCAACAAAGAAGTCACATCCAGCTTCAGCAAAACTCAGTTTCATGCCCCCCACTCCAATTAAAACAGGACACTTTTGGTTAGGTTTCATGTGTTTATGCCTGCACTAAATTTATAATGATATAGCACACCATTTAACTTCAGGAAAGGAAGAGCAGCAGGAACAAATGATGGGTAAGAGTGAAGTGTAAGGGGACAAATAGTTTCATGTAAATGTCTTAGTAATAAGGAATGTAATGTGCTCAAATTAAAATTTTTATGGAACATAATGATAGGTGAGTTCTGCTGATGCTAAGTGCAATTTTTTGCAGTAACTGGGAAAATCAATTTAATCATTTCCATGCATAATATCCATATTAAATGTTTTATCCCTGCACAACCTTGTACCTTTGCACCCAACAAAATGGTTGCATCTTCAAAAAATGCCAATCTAACTATACTAGCCAACAGAGAAAAGACATGCTAATAAGGACAAGAAGTCATTGTTGAACATCCTCCAGCCAGGGAAAATAGAATTTATGCAAGTTCATGGAAGGCAGCCTGTCTCAATGCCAGGAGCATGGGAAATACGATAAGTGACTTACAGGCATTAATAGCAGACACTGAAATTGACCTGGTAGCAGTCACTGAGACTTGGGTCTTGGAGCACAATGAATGGGACCTTGCAATCCTAGGATATGTACTCTACAGAAAGGATAGGAAGGGAGCCGGGGTAGTGCTCTGTGCTTGAGAAAGCATATGGGTAACAGTCAATGAAAATGACAGTCACTTGGATGTTGAATCCTTGCAGAGTCAGCTAAATTCACCATCAGAAAAGAAGTTCCACTCGGGGGTTACATATAGACCCCCAGGTAAGGGAGAAGAGAAGGACTGGGAACTCACACAAGAAATTAATAGGGTCATGGGAAGGGGAGCCATGGTGGTTGTCAGCAACTTGAACTTGCCAGATGTGGTCTAGGATGTTCTAGTGGCAAAGTCCTCCAGAAGTCAGACAAGCCTAGATGCCCTACAAGACTGTATGCTCAATCAGCTGGTTATTGGTCCAGCCAGGCAGGAAACAATCCTTGATATGGTTCTCACCAATAACCGAAGCAGTAGGGGCAGTTCGAGTCAGGGACCCTCTAGCGATTAGTGACCATAACACAGTATAATTTGAGATCTCCTTTCAGGCTGAAAAATCCAAATCCTGGGTGGAGGTCTTGAGCTTTCGAGGAGCAAATATTGAAAGGTTAAGAGACATAGTTAGGAATAAACTGGCAAACTACACTGACAAAATTTGAAGTCAAAGACATCTGGGGGCAATAAAGGGCTCACTCCTAGAGGTAACAAAGCTCTGCTTCAGAACAATAAAGAAATAGACACAGGAAATGCATATGGTTCACTGATTTGGTCTGAGCAGCAATCATGGACAAAAGGGTTCCATAGGTTTAAAAAATACTGAGGGGTAGACGAGTGGGAGGAGTACCTCAAAAAGAATAAGGAAGCAAAGAGGGTGATGAGGGAGGCAGAGAATAAGCTTGGGATCTCGTGGGGGATAAAAATGGGAGAAAAACACTTCTTTCATGACATTGATGAAAAAAGAAGGAAGGAGTGGGATTGCAAAACTGCTGGATGGTGATGGACTAGTGGAAAGAAGGTCAAAAGGCAAATGTTCTAAATAACTTCTTTTGCTCGGTATTTACAAGGGAGAATACTGGTCCAGTGCTGGAGAGCAGTATAATAGCTGCCACAGGGATACAGTTAATGGGAAACCCATCATTTACCACAGATAGGGTCAGAGATGGACTGGCAGCCCTCAAACCAGACAAAGCACATGGACTAGATGGATTGCATCTGAGAGTACTAAAATAATTAGCGGAAGAGTTAGCTGGTCCCCTGGCACACCTATTCAATAGATCACAGGGTACAGCAGTGGTTCTGAGGGACTGGCAGGTGGTGAATATGGTGCCGCTTCACAAGAGGGGAAGCAGGAAAGAGGTGGGAAATTACAGACCATTTAGCCTCACTTCTGTAGTGGTAAAACTAATGGAAACCTTGATTAAGCAAGACCTCTTGCAATAACTAGAGGAAAATGGGCTCCATGACACCGAACAACATGGATTCATGGTAGGAAGGTTGTTCCTGACAAATCTAATCACCTTTTTTGACTAGATGATAAGAGAATTGGATAGGGGACATGTAGTGGACCTTCTCTATTTTGATTTCAGCAAGGCATTTGATTCTGTACCACGCAAGCACCAGATGAGGAAGCTGGAGGACACAGGGGTCACAAAAGGTATCATAAGATGGGTGGACAACAGTCTCACAGGCAGGATTCAAAAGGTGATGATAAATGGGGTGAGGTCAACCAAAGGCATGGCTACTAGTGGAGCTCCACAGGGATAAGTGTTGGCCCTGTTCTCATTAGATATTCATCAGTGACATCAGCAATGTTATCCAGGACAAGCTAGCCCTGTTCACAGATGACAGCAAGCTCGGAGGCTGGGTGGACACTCTTGAAGGCATTAGGGACCTACAAAAAGGCCTCCAAAAATTGGAAATATGGTCAAATTTGTGGCAGCTGAAATTCCATGTAAAAAAGTGCAAAGTGATGCATCTCAGTAATGAGAACCTAGGGACAGAATATTGACTGTGTGGGGTAAAACTGAGCACCTCACAGGAAGAGAGGGACCTGGGGTCATTATTACGGATGCCATGAAGCAGACAAGTTAATGTAATAAAGCATAAAACAGGGCAAACAAAATGTTGGGGTGTATAAGCAGGTGGAAAGATAGCAGGAAGTGGGAAGTGATCATCCCTCTCTACAGATCCCTGGTTAGACCACACCTAGAGTACTGTGCTCAGTTTTGGAAGCCATACTTGAACAAGGATAGGGACAGGTTGGAATCAGTGCAGAGGAGGGGGACAAAGATGATTCAGGGTCTGCACAGACTCCCTCATGATGAACGGCTAGCAGCATTGAATATTTACTCACTGGCAACCAGAAGGGGGAAGGGTGACATGACAGAAACATTCAAGTTCCTAAAAGGCATAAACAAAGGGCAGGACAGTGAGGAGCTGTTTCATAGGATCACCAATGCAGCAACTAGAGGGCATGAATGGAATGGTGGGGGATCTAAGGAAATCCTACTTGACAGAAAGAGTAGTGGAGCCATGGAACTGTCTGCAGCACAGGTGGTGAGGGCAGAGACTGTGACAAGTTTTAAGCATACTGTAGGTGGGACAGAGCTAGAGCACAACTGCAAGACATCAAAGCAAATATAATATATAGTACTTTAGGATGGGGGGTAGCCCTCAGGACAATTGCTATGTCCTGAACATCTGATGGACAGACTCAGTGGACCCTGGGTCTCCTGCCATCATTTTTATGGCTGCAGTAGGTGGAGCCTGCAGATGTTTTGTATGTACAGAAGGAGCGATGTCATGTTTTCTGTCCGTGGAACTGACTGAAGGTGTAAATTGTCTCCTCCGCCTTACCCTCCTACAAAAAATGTTTTCCACCCTCAAATAAATATGCTTTCATGTTAGTCAATGGTTGCGGGGTACTATTTTCTTTCTTAAATGCGTGGTACAAGAACTGGAACCTGAGTAGTGGGAGGCAGCATTAGTTTTTTGGGGGAAGTAAGATCCACCCCGGACCTCCACCCGAGAAGCTCCTCAAGATCCACCCCCCACCTTTTTTTTGATTCATGTGGGAGAGGCATGAGGTGGCTCTATCAAGCTGGAACAACTGACTATCACAGCTGCCTGGCGAAGTAATTAAGGAGTGTCTGAAACTGCATCTAGGCATATCCCCCACAAAACACACATACACACATAAGCTTCTAAAGGGCATGAGGTGAATCTATCATGCTGGAACAAGACACACTAGTTTGGGACCTGAACCAAGCAAAAGAACAAGTCTGTGAAGTGATTGAGTTGTGGAGCCCCTGCATTTTATTAAGGACTAGGAGAACATAATATACTTTATGCCTTCAAATTGACTTAAAAACACTTGGAACAAATGATTATCAGAGCCACCTGGGGCCTCATAAGGAAAGAGCAATTAAGGAGTGCCTGAAACTACAGCTCCCAAAGAAAACAATAGACACAGCATTCTGATTCAAGTTGAAAGAGTCACAGGTTTTTCTTAAACATTTGTATACTAAAAACATAAAGTTCAGCTTTTGGGATTAACAATATTCCTTTACCATATTCAATAACTATATATATATATATATATATATATATATGTTTATCTTTAGTAGTTTCAAAACTTTGAAAGCATTGGTGTTAGTAATGCATTTAGAAATACATTTTTTAATTGTCTTTACAGTTAAACAAGCAGCTTCATGTGAGGGCACATTTTTGGGCGGAGGGGTTCAAATTATTTTAATCATGGGCACAGTACTTGGTAAACACAAGGCTTTGATGATAAAGTGTATTTTTTCTTTTACGTTTGAGAAATATGTATTATATGTAAGTGTGGCAGTGTTGTAAATGGGACTGGGGAATGAATAATGGTTAAGTACCTAGACTTTTTTTTATATAATTGAGTTTATATGTGGCAAGTAGGTAAGGGATAGTGTTTTGAATGTGGCAGTATGACAGATTTGTTAGGATAAATATATACTGTCTTGCAAATAAGAAAAAATTGTAAGGGATACATTTTGCAAAACAGTGATATATATCATAGGGGTTTCTTTCATGTATTGTTGGAAGAAATAGCTATGGCTCATTTTGTACTAGCAATACAAGGAGAGGAAAACATTGATCAAGAAAATAATTGGTGATTTTAAAAGCTATTCTGATCAGAGCTGACATTAAAAAAAAATCTCAACTGTATTTTTTATTTTATTTTATAAGGGACACTAGAAACAGGATGTTAACACATCAGTGAGCACTGATGCCATTTGTCTGTGTTAGGGAATTTGTGGGTGGAGTTGCCTTGCACATGTTAAAATATACCAGTTGCAATTAACAACTACTTGTAGAAGTAAAAGACTGGGTGTTTTTTTTCGTACTTTCTTTTCACTGACATAATAAACTGAGACAGGAAAAAAGTAAGACTAAACAGATCAGAGCTGACATTAAAAAATGTGATATTCCTAAGGTCTGTTGCATGCACTATGCTTTCATTTTCATGGGAGGGGCATGAGGTGGATCTATCTTGTTGGAATAACTGACTATCAGAGCTGCCTGGGGAAGTAATTAAGGAGTGCCTGAAATGTCATCCAGGCATATCCTCCCAAACACACACACACACACACACACATATAAACTCCTAAAGATCCACCTCCACCTTTTTTTGATTAATTTGTATACTAAAAACATAAAGTTCAGCTTTTGGGATTAACAATATTTGTTTACCATATTCAATATATATGTATACTCAGTTTGTTAGTCTATTCCAGTCATCCACTTCCCTTTCTGTAAAGACATACTTTCTGACATCCTATTTTAATCTGCGTCATCAACTCCATCTATGTCCCCTGTTTACCATTTTTTTATTTCTCATGAATATATATCTGCAGTCTACCTAAATAAATGTCTGGCTGAGATCCAGGACTGGATGTCCTCTAACCGGTTGAGGCTCAGTCCAGGTAAGACAGATGTTCTACTGATTGAGCCAGACCACAGGAGGGATGTGCATGTCATCAGGGCTGAAACAGGCCTTACACTTGGGACAGTTCCTCTTTTGGTCTCCATAAGCGTGATCAATCTGGGCATGATCCTAGACAGTGGATTGACACCTGAGGCTCAGGTGTCATCCATTGTCCAAATAGGTTTTTACTATTTTAGGAATATTGTCTGGATTAAAACCTTAATTCGACTTACCATCACTAATGCACGCTTTCATGATGTCTAGACTCATTGCAGTGCTCTACATCTCAGGATCAGTGGAGGGTCCTGAGCCACCTACATCTGTTGCAGAACATGACAGCCACGTTGCTGACAGGCCTTACTAGGTTTTGTCATGTGACCCCAGTTCTGTGTGGTCTGAACTGGCTGTTGGTTATCTCCTTCTGGGTCTACTCACCTATAAGGCCCTATATGTTTCAGGTACAGGCTATCTGCATGACCTCCTGACTCTTTCCTTCCCCCTGCACTCTCTTCATTTTGCTAAGGAGGGCCTCTTGGCAGTTCTCAGGGCTTGGCTAGAAACATCTGGAGATCATACATTTAAGGTTCATTTAAATATTATTATTTTTTTAAGTTAGCTAATTAGTTTCCTCATCTGCCTGCACTCTGTACAGTGCCCTGAGCCTCAGGGAAAGGGTGCTTTAGAAATGAAACCTTTCTTGCTTGCTTACATTGTTTATACCCTTCAATAACTTGTAGGTCTCAATCATGTCTTCCTTTTCCCTTCTCATCTCAAGAAAATACATGTTCAGGTACTCCAGCCTCTTCTCATATACAGTATCCTTCTCTGCTGCTCATTTGAACAATCTCCAAGTGGTCCCTGTCCTTCTTGTGGTGGGGATTCCAGAACTGGGCACAGTACTCTAAGTGTGGTCTTACTATGAATCCTTCTGTTGGGAGAACACCCTACCATGATACCAAATGATTATGCTTGCACTTCCATATGCTTTGTTGTATTGGGCTGAGGACTTGAGGATCCTATAATGGGTTTTTCAGAAAGTGAGACATGCGAGTGGAAAAAAAGCAGTGAAAACTGTGACAGGCCCATATGAAGTGGCATGAGCCACAAAACATTGTCCAATAGGTGTGTGGTTTGAAAATAATATAATGGTTTAAAAAGAATATCTAATGGACTGGAGTGAGTGCCTTATTGATTTGCTTGAATGCACCTTGGGAAAATACCAGCCCCGAGGCTGATTCTTGTGGCACCCCACTAGCAACCCCCCCAACATCCAAGATTTCCCTATTAACTGTCACTTGCTGAGTGCTGCCCCCTATTAGCTCTCTATCCATGGTGAGTTAGTTCCCAACCTCAGGTCCTTCAGCTTTTCATTCAGCCTTCTGTGCAGTACAGATAACGGCCTTACTGAAGTCCAAGTATAACAAATCAACTGCTTGCCCCCATCCACTGCCTTTGTAACTGATCAGGAAAAAAAGAGGTTAGTCTGGCATGACCTGCCTGTCTGTCATGAAGCTATGCTGCTTCTTGTCCTGTAATCCTTTAACCTCCAGGAACTCCAACATATACTACTATTTTATGGTTTCCACGTGTTTCCCCTTCTCTTGAGTCAATGCAGTTAAATTTACATCAAGTACATGTGTTTGCACCTTTAAAATGCAGTGTAGGAGACAACAACATATGGTCCAGCTGCAGTATTCTAGGTACTTTGCTGAAGGTCATGGTTTTACAGAACAATCAATACTTTGTCTTAGGCCAACAGGAGGTTACAATGAATTGCAGAAATAACACAGTTGGGCTCCTAGGAAAGTAGTACTGTACAAGGCCACATTCCTGTAATGTATACCATACTGTCAGTTAGGCAAGTGGCTGTCAGTGATGACTCAAGAAGGCTTGGCTTATATATATTTGCTGTAGTCTGGGGGGGAGTTGAAGAAGACTGAATTACACTACAGTATCTCTACACAAGTGACTGGGGTGCTGGGAAGTCTTTCTGCTTATTGATAGCTGTGACCTGGCACTGATGATCCTTCAGACAATTCAGTCATTTCAGTAGCAACACAAGAATGCCATGAAATATAGGTGTGCTCCCCTGGAAAGGGAATGATCCAGGTGGGAAAATATTCTGTAATATTTTAGTGTACACTGCTATAGTAAGCTTGTACTTTCTAAACAATCCTACTCACTGTGCACATTTTTATTTAAGGAATGGCCATGTTGTCTCTAAAAGGAATAACTTTATAGAGCCTGGACAGTTCTGAAATTTAGAACCAAAAGCAAATTCCTTTGCAAAAATATCCTCAAGAAAAAACACAATCCAGCAACTCACCCAGTAGGTGGGTATTCACTGTACTCTGACATAAGTTAATAGGGCCAGAAAGGGATGTCTCTTATGGTATAAGAGATTCCAGGCCAGATGTTTGGGTTAGAGCATCACAAAGTGAAACTAAAAAGTTTTGCCTGGCCAAACCTCAGGAGAGGAGTCTCTTATACTACAAGATAAGAGATGTTTCCCAGAGGCCCTGTTAACTTATTTTAGAAAATGGGAAAAACAATTCCTGGCAGCTGATTGGCTGCCAACACCACACAACTGGTCACTTATTTTTCAGTAGATGCCCTGTTAGAAACTAGTGTCAACTGAAGGGCCCAAACAACAATACGATATCTTTGTGCCACAAAAAAATCAAAACAAATTAGCCTCCATTTTTTATCGTTCAGAAATGGAATGAATGAAGCAGACAGCCTCCCTTCCCGAGAGAGAGAATTCACATTCCCACACCCTGTAGAAGCAAACCATGCATTTATAACTAAAACAAGGTCCTTCACATACCATAAAAGTTTTTAAGCCACAGCATGGTTTTAAAAGTGGACACAAGTATTTGAGGCTACCGCTGGCTTAAAAGCCAGTGCCTATAGTTCTTCGTCAAACCAACAAGTAGTCCACATGTCCGGGGAGTCAAAATTAACCAAATCACGCTAAGATTAAGAAAGCTCAAATGTCACTTATCTCTGCAGTAGCGAAAGTGATAATTTTGAGGCACTGGAATAGTGACAAATCTCCCTCCTTGATGGAATGGTACAGAGAGTGCATTCTGGCATTACAACTAGAAAGGCATATTGCCTACATGCAAGGCAGGGCTAAGAACCATGCATCATCTTGGAGCTCATTAGAGGTTCTCCTAATAGCTTGGAAACCTGATGATCAGACTGCCTCAGGAATGGTGACTTAGGATCGGCTTACTTGTGTAGCCTTGGGCAGGGAGGGGGGAAGAAGGGGTTTAATTTGTGAGTTAGAATTTAGCTGTTAATTGGTACTACAGTAGATACCTGTAACTCGACTGGTTTTGTTTTGTTTTGGTTTGATTATGGTGAAAACAATAAAACTGATTTAATAAAAAAAAAAAAAAAAACTAACCAAGTCAGCCTCTGTCCCTCAGTCCTATTCTCCTGATCCCATAACAGCCCCAATAACCCCCACTCTGTCGGGTACATTTCCTTACCTCCTGCATCCTCTAAGGGCTCAAGACTTTCTCTTTCATTCTTTTTTTCTTTTAATCCACTTTTAAAAGCTGTCCCTGACTCTGATGCTGCCAGGTCTCCTGACAATGTATACCCCACCTACTCTCTGTACCGGTGCAGTCACACTACATCTGAACTGTGTCATTTCACACCACCCAAAACAAAAACAAAAAAAAACAACAGAAATACCCCTTTCAGTCTCAAGTGTGCTAGTAATCCCTTTCCAATTTTTCACATAGGACTACGAGTCCCATAAACCCGCGGGGCAACTATACGCTCAGTAGAATAGCAACTCCTAAACAGAAGTGTCTCTACTGACAAGGACAGCACAATACAGGGACTACTTTACCAGATAAATGTATTTTACTCTTTTTAAAACATTTATTACACTTGTTAAAAACTTTGTTTTAATTTAAAAAAAATATAATTTATGGGCCATTTTCTAAGGGCAATAATACCCTCCAGGGTGGGCGGTATTGGGAAATACCAGACCTTCCAGGTGCTGTAAGTCCTTCTGCCTGTGGTGTCGGGCCTCATTACACCCCTGGGCAGTCTGGTATTTCCCAATACTGCCCACTATGTCGGGCATTATTGCTTGCATAAATCACTCAAGTTTAATTTGAGTGATTTAGAGAAAGGATAGTCTTTTTTTTAAATTTTGAAGTGAAACACTCCATCCTAACACACCCATACAACAGCACGCTGTACACCAGATAAGAGGTACAGTAACTCTGCATTCTGATTGATTGAAATCACATTAGTGATTTGTAATTAACAATGACAGAAAGCTTGATACAAGATCAAAATAAAGAAGGCACACCAAAAAGTTACAATACTCTATAATACACTGATGCCAAGTGTTGTTTGTCTCTTGGTGCTATGCAAGAGCATTAGTCCATCAATCCACTCCTAAATAACAGGTATTTTTTCCTGTTGTCTGTTTCTAATACTTGTGAGCTTTCCTGATATGACACCTTTATCAGAAGACTTGGCAAGTAGTTTGAGGTATCTACGTATTGATTGAAACTTCACATAACTTAATGTGGAGTGACTGGGTTTCTACAAGGCATGTTTTGTTTACAAAAAGAGGAATGAATTATCTTCATACACTGTGATGAATTTTCCGGACTGAGACCACTATCCTAGTGCAACATATCTTTGTGTAATATAATCAAACATGCAGTAACTAAGTGGTACTGATCACAGTGTGGTGGTTTTATGAGACAGTTTCATTTATTGCAAGATGCTGAAATGAAATATGTGGCCTGTGCATTCCACAATTAAAAAAAAACGCTTTGCATTTGTATATCAAATACAAACATTTTGCTGTGTCTTCTTTAATGTTATTGCACACTACTTTTCTCCCATAATAATTTATTTCCAGAAACATATATGATTCAAAACATTTTTTGTACAACCTGATTGAAAATGGCCACTGCAAACTAAAGAAGTCAAAAAAATTGCTAGTTTCATAATGTATGTTTAAAAACTAGTGAGCATGATTATTTTGGAAATGTATGCAAATTGCTTCATATGAAAAGAGGTTGAATGAAAGGACCTAATAGAATATTCTGGGGCTCTAATTAACCATTCTGTAGACTAGATCCAGACTTCTTGGAAGAGATTGTATTATCCTAAGCCCTATTACCTTTCATAAAGACTATAGGTTAAGGAAAGTGGATTAATTATGTTTTATACATGCATCACTACATATATTCAGAAGTATTATAAGCAACCTTCTTGTGGATGGAGATGACCTTTGGTTAGATACCATGTGTTGGGATTGCCTTTGTTAATGAGAGTGATTTTTTTTTTGAATACTAATTATTACAGGTACCCTGAACATTTCATTAAAGCAGCAGTGCAGTGAAAAACGTCTTACTTTTCAAAAAGCTAGTTTAAGCTACAATTAATAAGCATATTAGCATACTTGTCAGATTTGCTTTTCTAGATACTTCCTATGCTGTGCACCATAGGATGTTTTTAGTTTCTTGAGCTAGTGCACTTACCCAGCCAAAAAAAAAAAACCTTTCCAGATCTGCAATGCTATTCCTAAGCCACATGTGGCAGCCATCTTTTTAATTTTCTGGAAAAAATCTAAAATGAAACATTTATAAAATATTTACATTTTGGCAGAAGAAGTAAATTTTATCACCAACTCAAACTTTAAGTTGTCTGCAATCTTTTTTAGTGAAAAAAGGCAGAGTCAAATTTATTGCAGAATGTCATTGACCTACTGCTTTAATTTATGTAATTTTGAAAAAAATGTATAATTTTTACTTCAGAATAAAAATATTATAATTATACATTAAAAGAGATTGAAAAGTCCCATATATTATTGTTATGATTGGAAGTTTAAGAAAATATGGTGACATTCTCTAAATGGATATCATGTTAATGTGAAATTCATATATGTTCTTATTATAGACTAGAAATTCAGAAGGACATATACATAGTAACATAGTATTGTGAGGATGGAAGGTGCTTATGTAAGCAATAATACCCAACAGAGTGGGTGGTATTGAGCTATACTGGACTGCCCAGGGGTGTAATGAGGCCCGACACCACAGACGGAGGGCGTTATAGCCCCTGGAAACATAGAAACATAGAACGAAGAACATAGAAACATAGAAACATAGAAACATAGAACATAGAAACATAGAAACATAGAACACAGAACATAGAAACATAGAAACACAGAACATAGAAACATAGAAACATAGAACATAGAAACATAGAAACATAGAAACATAGAAACGTAGACTTTGATGGCAGATAAGGACTGCTTGGCCCACCTATTCTGCCTATTCCCTATGTATTGGATAAGCTGCAGATTCTAGTTAACCAACAGCCTACTTCCTCATACCATTCACTATAATTGCCTAATGTCTGTCCCATGCATTCTGGAATTCCCCAACTGTTTTTGACCACACAACCTCTTCAGAAAGGTGGTTCCATGCATCCACCACCCTCTCCATGAAAAAATACTTTCTGATGTTGCCCCTGAGCTGTGCCCCCTCTATCTTCAAACTGTGCCCCCTTGTTCTTGCACTTTCTTTCTCTTTCTCTCAAAGATGCTCCCATCTTGGACTTTGTTGATTCCCTTGAGGTACTTGAATGTTTTTATCATGTACCCCCTCTCTCTCCTTTCCTCATGGGTATACATATTAAGCTCTTTCAGTCTCTCCTCATATGGCTTCTGTTGCAGACTCTGCACCATTTTAGTTGCCCACCTCCATCCTGTCTATGTCCTTATGGAGATGGGGTCTCCAGTACTGCATGCAGTACTCTAAATGAGGTCTCACCAACTGTCTGTACAGAGCAATAACAACTTCTTGTTTTCTACTGGTGATGCCTCTCCCTATGCATCCCAGTATCCCTCCAGCCCTCCTTACTGCCTTCTCACATTGTTTGATTACCTTAAGGTCATCTGATATGACTACTCCCAAGGTTCTTTTTCCATTTTTGTTGTTGTTAGTGCCCCCCCAATTGTGTACACTTCCCCTGGGTTTTTGTTTCTCAGGTGCATTACTTTGCACTATTTTGCATTGACTCTAAGCTGCCATATTTTGGACCACTCCTCCAACCTTGCCAAGCCCCTTCTCATCTTACACCCCCATCCATCTCACATCCCCATTTCACATGCCTCTCACCCCACTGTGTATCAACCCTGTTTCAGATTTTTGTATCATCTGCAAAGAGGCATACTTTTCCTTCCAGACCCTCTGCAATGTCTCCTATAAAGACATTAAAGAGGACCGGTCCCAGTACTGAACACCATGGTACCCCACTAGTAACCACCCTTTCTTCAGAGTGTACTTCATTTACTATTACCCTCTGCATCCTGTTGGTCAGCCAATTTGTTACCCAGGCTTTCACCCTGGGTTCCACTTTGGGGGTGGCTAAGTTGCTTATTAATCTTTTGTGTGGGATTGTCAAATGCCTTGCTAAAGTCTAGGTAGGCCATATCTACAGCCCCTCCCTGGTTTACTACTTTGGTCACCCAGTCAAAGAAATCTATTCGATTCATCTGACATGATCTTCCTGCTGTGAATCCATGCTGCCTTAGGTCCTGTGCCCTGCTGGCTTCTAGGTACTCAACAGTTTTCTCTTTCAGACTCTCTTTTAGAAGGTCTTGTATAGCCCATACTTCCCACCCTGGAGGGTATTATTGCACTTAGAAAATGGGTTTTATGCTAAATATTAGAAAATAAAAATTTAAAATGTAAATACATTAATGTAAAAACTCAAATTTAATGAATAAAATATTTTATGTAAAATAGTCCCTGCACTTCTGTCATTGGCACTAGAGGGCACCGATTCATTTTGTGTTATGCCAGTTTGGTGAAGTTTCTCTCCCTCCCCCCCAACAGTAAAGTCCACCTATCTATTTTGTCACACCAAATGCTGTTTTGTTTTTATTTTCTTTGTGTGTGTGTGTGTTTTTTTTTTACTAGAATGTAAAATGACCAGTAGAAGTTTCTTTTCTTCTTTCAATCCTCCCCAGGTTAATTTTCCACCCCCCCCAACCTGGCTGTAATGTGCTCTGCAGTGAACTAAGCATGACTTCTGGAGGTAGCTGTAGCACTGCATGAAAAGAGCAACTGTCCGGTCTGTACCGTAAATGGAAATCCACTGTCGGTTTATGGCAGTACATCATGCTGGTGGTCTGCTGGTCAGAGGATAGTTGTAGAGAAGACTGGGCACATTTCATGAATGGGTGCTGGTGCATGTTTTTAGGTGGGTGAAACATGTGAAAAAAACATTTTTTCTCATTGTGCCAGTTTAAGCATGAACTTGTTTTGTGGGGGTCTGTGAAGGAACTGCACAGTCACTGCGGTCCGCAATGCAAGTGCTGAATTGCAAGCTTTCCATTTTAGACAGTGGAGCTTCCATTTCAAACTGAGTGGTTTGAGTTGGGCATCAGTGTGGTTCCTGTGCTAGGTGTAAGCATGGTTGATTGGGACTAGCAGATTAGCAGAAGGTCAGCACTTCATAAAGGAGGTCACTCTGACGTTTTTGTTGTTTAGCTTACCACAACAGCTTCCAAAACCTAGCTTGTTCAAATTAGTTTGTAGCTGCTTAAGCAGTAAAAACAGAACAGTGCAGGTATAACACTGAACAAAATGCTTGCTTGCTACTGCAGTCTTCCAGTTGCATTTTTTTTATTGAGCAGTTTACAGCACGCAGTTTGTAACTCTCACACAGACCATCGACTGCAACTGCATCTTTGAAATAAAATGAAAATAATTTGAACAAGCTGAGTTTTGGAAGCTGTTGTGGTAAACAAGCAAAAACAGCTATAGTGACCTTCTTTCTGAAGTGCGGACATTCCGCTATGGCAATTTTGTGTGAGAAGCCTTTCAGTGAGCCCTGGTACATGTACTTCTGACGTTAAAAAATATTTTGCTACAGCACCTGTGATTTTTGGGCTAAGAAATGGTTGAGATAGTTGAAGAAAGCAGGAGGCACAAAAATAAAAAGAGACAGGTTGAGCTCATTCACTCTCTCATTAAGCAAGTTTAGGAACATGGCGGTCGGGACAGTTGCGTTCACTTATTGTTGCCATAGAGGTTTGGAGAGCTGTTCATTATTTCTCTCTCCCAGCCTACTCCAGAATGTGATTGCCTCCTTTTTCTATTCGTAATTCTTACTTGGTACTAGCAAGCACATAGATGGGGGAGGGTGGCTTTTAGAAAATGGGTTGTAGAAAATCCCTCTCTCACTAACCATAGACAAAAAATGGCAGTATTTTCAAATTGAACATTCTATTGCCCCATAATTTCTTATGGTAAATGGGCAGCCAGAGACTAGGACTCTTTATTTCCTGATCTCTGTTGCCTGTTACTGGACTGGGTAGCTGGTAGCCTAAGCCAATCAGCTTCTAAGATTTCCACAACCCATTTTCTAATGTCTGTCTTGTCCAATCCAATGTCAAAATCATGCCTGCAAAACCATGTGGGACAAATACAGTGATTCAAAAACAAAAAGAACTATAATGGTATGTTGCAGCACAATGCCAAACAATGATGGCAAAACTTCCATTATAGGTCACTTGCAGGGGCTACACTCCACACACCCCCCATCAGGTGGCTTTGCCCCCAAACCCTCTTAACTAAAAATAACCATCTCTGAGCTGCAAAAAGCAGACCACAAGAGCAATACCCCCAACAGCACTAAACTTAACATGCACTGCAAATACCACATTGCTCAAATGACAAGTGTTGCATTTGCCTTGCTGCTTTCTAGTCATTGTATTTGATTTGCTGATTTGATGAGACACCATCTTGTCCACCCTGCTGCAAGGCAGTGACTATCCAATTTGAGTCTGGAAACATACATCCAAAGTAAACATCTAGAATGCTATCCTTACTAATGCTGTGCAACTCTCAATGCCATTATACCTCAGGAATCTGTCTTGTCCTGGTAAGTCCTGCAAGGTACTACACCTAGGGACAAGGAATTTAAAAGTCTGAACAGTACTGATTTCCATAACCTTACTAGGTAGGCTATTCCACACTGTAACCACTGTCTGTGTGAAGTAATTATTTCTAATCCATCCCCATATTCTGCTCCCCTCAGTTCAATGGAACACTCTCTAGTTCCTCTTGTACTCAGTAGCTCAATTATTAATGTATACTCCTTTTTCTAACCCTGTAGTATTTTAAAAAACAAGATCATGTCACATCTCAGGCTTCTCTTTTCTAGGCTAAATAATATGAGTATGTCCAGTCTCACCTCACAATTCTTGCATCCTAAATCACTAATCAGCTCCATGGCTCTGTGCTGAACCCTATTAATCTCCATGTCTCTATGACATTTGGCACCAGCCAGAAATTGGCAAAGCTCTCTCCTCCCCACATTTTCTCCACCCTGGATGGAACTCCCCTGGAGGTTGTCCCTGCTGTGAGAGGGTGCGAGTGAACAAGTGGACGAAGTTGGTAGTCTGACACAGCAGCAGTTTTCAAAAATCCAAATTTATTTTATCACTTCAGTATTTTCTTCTTAGCAGGGCAAATTCATTATAGCATACTAGTGTGACAGCCAATATGATTAAAAAAAATGCAAACTGCTCATTAATTAGACCAAGTCTAACATTTTTGGTGCATTTAGCTGGGCTCCCTGGAGTTCTCTCCAGATCCAAAATCTATCTAACTTCACATCTTAAATGACAGTGCTTTTATACAGAATGAGGAAATCATGTGATGAGCTAACACCGCCTATTAACATTTAATACATGAAATTCATTCAAACGAACTCTAAACTTAATAGCACAAATGTATTCATAATTTAAGCATAATAATAAACAACACAGTCAAGCACAGTTACTTTTGATAGCCTTTTAACATTTTTATCCTAAACATCCCCTGAAACACCACCTATCAATCAATTGTGCAGTATATACAGGGTTAAGATATGGCCGGATGGTGCTATAGTGCAAGTTCTGGAGCAGCAACAAGTTTCCCCTCAACTCTCTGACCCAATCCCTGCCATAACCATGAAACAGGTACTTAAAAACATGCCTTCCTTTATTTTATTATTCCTTTCACAATGTACTGGATGCCTTAACTTGCTACAAGTGTGGGGGGGTAGTTAAATAAAAACAGCCTGTCGTTTTAGTAGCATTTTTACAGCACGTTGCACAAACCCCAAAACTGGAGCACCAATCAAGCAAGGGCACGGCAGGAAACAGAAACTGCAAGTACAAAGCAAATACAGAGAATATGCTATGAAGTAAACACATTAATTGTTGATTTCTTCTCTATATGTGGGTTCATTTGCTTTTCTTTTCTGCTCATCTCCCCCACAACTGAACCCCACCTAAAACCATGCTCTATTCTGCTACAAATGTAGAGGTACAGCCCGCACCTATTCCCATTGGGAGATGGCACACTTTTAAACACTCACACCCATGAGTAGCATTTTGAAGCTAAGATATACGGAAGCATTGGGGCTTTTACAGTACCCTGTCCCTATGCTTATCTTTATTTTACAATAATACAGCAGAGGGCATGTAAATAAATTATTACGCTGACCTCCCATTTTGAATCCCAACAGCATTTAGAGAAGGGATTCATTTCTCTCTCTCTCAGTAGTGCTTTGAAATGAACAGGAGCGCTGAAACATAGCTGCTTCCACTGAGTTCTTTTTGCCCTTCACTTTAAACTCATCCCTCTCTATGTAGCGCAGATGACTTTTGAAGTGGTCAGCAGAAGGAATTACCATTCCTTTCCTTCAACTTAAAAGTATACCCCAACCATGCAGATGTCATTGGCAAAAAACATCCAGCACTCATCTAAATTAATCTAATTTTCTAACGGCAGACACAGAGCCTTACTGTAAGTCTCCACTACCCCTCTCATTTCTAAGAGGGGTTTCTATACAGCCTATCAGTGTGATGATGCGCACTATTGCAACTTCCTAGAACAGCTAACAAGGCACTCGTACTTATACAACAGAGGGAGAAAAATATAGGAAACCCACTACAGCTTCAGCCCCCTCTACTCCTCTACTCTCTCTATGCCCTTTATTTTAACTTATGTTTAAACAATAAGTCCTACATTCATTTATTTACTTTTGGCTTCATACATAGCTATCCTACCAAATAACAAGGCTTTAAACAAAACAGCAAACCCAAACATTCCAGGGCCCTTAATCCTTCACAGAGCCACACTGTGACACCTGCCTTCAAGTATCTTGGTGTGTGGCTGGATAGCAAGCTCGACTTCTCCACCTACATCGATGCCATCCATGCCAAACTTTGCCCCAGACTTGGTGCATTGTGAAACAGCAAGGACTACCTCTCCTCCCAGCTCCAATGGGGGCTGGTCACCAAAATGATTCTCCTGGTCTTCAGCTATGCATATGTGGTCTATGGCACCACCCTCACCACCTCCCTTGTCAGACTGGACACCTTCTGTAATGCCTTCTGTTGCTTTGCTACCAACTTCCCACTCCATACTCACCACTGCTCCCTATACTCCTCCCTTTCAATCCTTCCTCTACCTTCGCCTCACCAATCCCATTCTGCTTCCTTTATTGCTAAATACTGGTTTGGGTTCATTCCTTCCTACCTTTCTTCACTCCTCTTCCCTATTCTTTTCACTTCATACTCACTACACTCCAAGGATTCTTATACCTTTGCCATTCCTTACTCCCACTGTTCTGCCTGTCAAGCAGCCTTCTCCTAGTAGCTCCCATCCCTTTGGAATCTGCTCCAACACTCCCCCCTTACTCCCTGCCATAAGACGCTTGCAAAGGCTTATTCCTGCTCCCCCTGCACATGTGACTCCCCTTCCTGATCCCTACTAACCTCTTTCTTCTACCTATGCTGACCTCTCCCACCACATTTTGCCTTCCTAAATCAGAGCATACAATGATCTCCCCATTGTCCTCTTTTCCTTATCTATCTTGCACTGTGCACTTTAAGCATCATTGCACATTTTGTATACAAGTGCAATTGTGAGTTTAACTGACTCATCACACTTTTTACCCATGGAATTGTCTTATTTACTGAATTCTACATTTTTTGTATGCTTTGTAATGTTATTATTCTGTATCTACTCCACTTCTCATTCTGCTGGGTCACACCTGGAAATGAGCCTCAGATCAGCATGACTTTCCTGGTCACCAATTTGTTAAATACATTTTTGAAAAAATAAAAGAAACTCTTCAGTGTCTATCCTGGACATCGGTTACTAGATCTGGACAGAATACTCCAGGTGGGGTCAAACCAAGGATTTGTAGAGGGGGATGATCACCTCTTTTGACCTGCATCTTACTCCCTCTTTATTCTAAGCACTGCATTTGTTGTCTTGGCTGTGACAGCACACATCCTGTCTGCCTTCAGTCTACAGTTCAGTTATTCCTAGATCCTTTTCCTTGGTTGTGCTATCTACTGTTGCATTCACACAGGGTGTACATGTATCTCAGGTTCTTGGCTGTTAAGTGTAGAACACTTCAGTACACCACATAAAATCTAAGCCTCCATTTCCTAGCCCATTCTTCTAACATGTATAGGCCCCCCTGTAGTGTATTCTATTTCTCTGCTATGTCCACAGTTCTTGTCAGTGAAGTATAAACAACAAACCTCAACAGCCAGTTGTTAATTCCTAAATATAATAAAGAGCAATGGACCCAGCACTAACCTCTGAGGCACTCCTTTCACCACATACCTCCACTAGATAGATCAGATGACTAAATCACTACCTGGCCCCTATCCATGCTCTAGTTACCTGCTGAAGAAAGTAATAAGTTTGGTTTGGCAGGATTTACCTTTTGAGGAATCAAGCTGTTTGCTAGAGGACAGCACATTTTTATCTTTGTGCTGAACCACCCCATCTTTTGCTGTTTGCCTCACACACTTGGCAAAGCACTGTGGTAAGGCCCACACTGCAGGTCTGTAGTTATCTGGAACTGACTTTGAGCCCTTCATTAAAAGGGGGATGGCAGCAGCTGTCTTCTAGTCCTCTAGAACTATCCCTGTCTGTATGAGTCTTGAAGCATATCAGTAAAGGGCCCAGCAAGAACCATTTAAAAGATTCAATAAACTTTGCTGTTCGCACTTTTTAATATCATAAATTTGGACATGTGTGATGTCTCTTTAATAACCCCACTGTATTGTTTATTGGTTTTGAGAAACAGAATATTATATTTTCCTTACTTTTGGTGCCTTATTAATGTAACCTTTTCCCTCTCCTACATCTAGGGATAAATTAAATAATTTACATAGAGTGCCTGAAATTTGTAATCCAATTTCCTTAAGGAATCTGGGGTGAATTCCATCAGGTCCAGCTGAGGAGCTGATTTCTAGGTCTTGTAGTGCCCTTAAGGTTTCTTCAACACTAATGGGTTCAAATGTTAAATTACTACAATTTGATATTAAACTATTAAAGTCTTCCTTAGGAGTAAAGTTAGCAAGAAAGTAGTTATTTAGTTCTGTTGTCATTTCTATTTCATTATAAGTAAGGCCTGTTTTCATTTGCATAGGCCCTAATGTAGTCTTGGAATCTCTGAGTGAGCCAATATAATTATAGAACTTTTTTTTATTGTCTACAGTATTGGTTGCTAATTTATTTTCCATTTCTTATCTTTGCTTTCCTGATTTGATGTTTTACTTTAAGTATTTTTATAACTATTCCATTTAGATTGTGATGGTTGTTTTTTGTATTTCCTAAAACACTTGTTTTTTTTATTAATTAATCTCTTAATTCTATTGTTCCACCAAACTGGAGTTCTATACCCATTTTTATATTTTTTGCTATTAGGAACCCAATTATCTAGACAGTGATTGATTTTAGACAAAATAAGGGTCCAAGCCTGATGGACATTTAGGCCTGTAAGTTCTATATTCCAATCCCATATGGTCAAATAATGATTTATTTCTTGATAATTAGCTCTAGTGTAATCCTTCAGTGTGGTATTCCCCTTGGTTTCAGATACTGAAGACTGTATTTGAAAAAGAATCATATTGTGATCATTGTTTCCCAGTGGTTCTACTATTGTAGGTTCTAATATTGTTTGCCCCATATTGATAAGTACAATGTCTATGACATTATTATTTCTAGTTCCTTCATAGATGATTTGATCCAGGTCTTGATTAACTGTAATGTCCAGAAAGTCCATCTCTGAAGATCCATTACAACTGAGTTATTCCCAATCAATATTAGGGAAGTTGAAGTCTCCCATTAATATATAATTATTACTAGGTTTGAATTTGTCTATCAAATTAAGGAAGTCAATATTTTGTTCTTTATTATTGTTGGGGGGGGGTCTGTAGGCTAAGTCTATACATAGTTTCATAGTTGTTAATATAATTACTGCCCAGTTTATTTCATTATCACTATTTGAATTATTTTGTGGAGTAATACAGTGTGATGTGTAATCTTCAAAAATATAGAGTACTACCCCCATTTATCCTTCCTACTCTTTATTATTTTATTAAATCCTGGGATATCTGTGTTCCAACTATCTTCGTGAAACCATGTTTCAGTTACCCCACAGACATAAATATTCTCCTTTAGAACTATGTACCTTAGTTCATCCATTTTATTTGACAAACTTTGAGTGTTAAGTAGTAAAACATTTATATTTTTATTTTTGCTTCTGTGATGTGAATTATCATTTGGAGAGGCTGATTTTATTTTTGTAGTTGTTGATACTGTGAAATCCTGATTTTCACTGATCTCACTGCTTGTTGCTATCCCACCCCCCGAACTAATTTAAATGATTATTAATGGAATTGATGATTTTTTTTCCCTAAGATTCATCCTAATTTTGCTTAGATGCAGGCCATCTCTACAATATAAATTGTCCTGATGTTAGAACTCTTCCCAATGAGTCAGGCATTGTATCTCTTGCCTCATTGCATCATTTCTGAGAAGAAGTGTTTTCTAACCCTATCCATGTATTTACCGCCTCTGGGTTTCAGGGTATGTTCCTATGTCCAGTCAAACAATATCAGATCAAACATCTCTATCTTTTTGATCTTGTCAATGCACTTAATTATAAGTCTAATTAATTACTTATGAGCCTAGCTAGGCTCTGGATTGGCTGCTGGATCAGTCAATAATATCTTGGAAATGACAGATCCAGCTGCAGACTGACACCGTGTGTCACACACAGCTCACACAGCACAGATAAAGCCTAAATGAAACCAGCAAAAATGAAGGTTGTTATTGCGATTAGACTTATAATCATAATAACAACATTGAAGCTGACCATTTACTTGGATTGAAGACTGACTGGAAGGAAGGTCTCCAACCTGCCACCCATCCTCCCATTAGCCCCATTAGCACCTCAAAAATTACCTGCTTCTCGGTGGTCATTGCTTAAGTATGCTGAAGACTGAGGCCATGTCCCTGTTTAGCTTCCTTTTTTTTTCCAAAGTGACATCTTAAGTGCTTCCAGATTCTCTCAATGCTGTTGTCTTCTGTACCCATGATCATTTTGGTACAGCTGTGTACACCTTTTAAATCTGCTAAATATGTGAGTATAATAGAATGTCTACTCAGTTTTATGTCATTTCTTTTAACTTGTGTTGCTGCCTTTTAACTGTTCTCTCTCCATTAAGTCATCCACTAAATCAGAATGTTAAAAGTCCTCTAGTCCCAATTCCGCGCATGTACTGTACTTTTGTTACCAGCCATCACTGTTTGTTTTCCCTCCATCTCATATTGACATGAGACAATCCCTAAGCTCATATGCTACCTCCTCACAGTACCATCCCAAATACAAATGCTTTTCCTTGATACTCCCTCTTCACACCCCAGATCCTTTGATCCCAGCTCACATTGCCAATCTTATTTCCCACCACCACCCTAAAACAACCACATACTTCAATGCAACTTTCTTCTCTCACTGGAGTGCCATGCCAGTCTTTTTTTTTTCTGTTGACTAGCCACACTAATTGAAACCTAGATACAGAAGAATGCTTTTAAAAGTCTCACACTGGCATTTGCCAGGACTAATTGTAAGCCCTATGCCAAACCCTTTCAAGACAAAATGTGCCTCTAACTTTTTGCTTCTCATTTTGACTGATGATATTGAAACTAGCCCATGCCCTTCACCTTTGTATCAGATATTCACAACTAACATGTCTTGAACAGCTTTGTCAACTCTATAGGAGTGAGACTGGCACATCTGAATCGTAAAGCTTACTCCATAAAATTGATGAAGTTGATCCATGCATACATACCTACAGTTGTAGGCACTGACATCTCTGGATATTTCCTGAGATTTATTATTTTATTATTTGTAAGTTTTGACCAGGAACAGATACTAAGCCATTATATCTTGTTTCCAGATGCATCCTGGATGGGGAGGGGGGGTTGCATGAAACTGTTTTATTGACAGGGGGAATGTTGACCATGACACACTGGAAGCCCCCACTGCTGTTCTTCAATAAATACCATGGGATTTTTTTACTACCATCTAGATGGAAACAGAGATGGGCAGAAGGGACCTCAGTTTAACTTCTCATCCAAAGGATGAAACAAAAATCCTTTTTGGGGGCAGAACCCAGGATCCCTACCCTCTTCTACTCCTTGGCCCACAACTCTACCACTGTACTAAGATTCCTTTGTTTTCTGTGATATCTATGCAGAATTTTCCTGCCTGCCTGTAGCACCATTGTAGGGCCACCCGAGAGTTTTCTTTGAACATAGTATGGAATACCTTGCACTACCAGTCAACTTAATGGCCACAACTGTACTTTTGAAACCTAGTCCAGCCAAAAGATAATGACAATTTTATATCTATTACCATATTTGACAACTGCTAGTAAGACAGACCCACACAAGGGGAAAGAGTGCCCCTCTACATCTCTAATAATTACAAAGTGACAATGATGAATTCTCCTCTCCATCAGATCTAGTAGAGTCAGCTAATAAAAATCCTCTTGAAACACGCCATGCCTATCCTAGTAACTGTGAGTTGCATCTAAAGGACACCAAAATATACTGCTGATTTCAACAAGATTGCCCCCTCAGTCCTGTAGGCAACCAAAATTTGAAAACTAGTATCCTTGGTGTATTTAATATTAAGTGGTATCTATGAGTGATGAACTTGTAAAAAGGAATATTTAATAGAGCAAGTATAATCTGCAAAGTATTACATTACTGAAAATATATTAACATAAATAACAAAATAAGCAGAAGTAAGTCAATTTGTTTCTTATATGTAAACATATCAGACAGGATTTTCAAATGTACAGTATCTATTTCAGATCGGTCCAGCTCTATTTCCAAATGTGGATTTCCAACTGCCTTGTTAGACCATCGATGGTCTGCCAGTATTCAAAGTTCAAACACAGTAGCATCCAGCAAAAGTCGCATTTGTATCAAACAGGGACGTAAACCCGGATATGTGTCATTTCTTAAATGTAAGTTGCAAAAATGATGATTTTCAATGTTCAGTGCCAAAAGATACAAATACACATCTGGACCAAGTACCTCAGTACAAAATATTGGATGGGAGGTACAAAGTTGGACATTACTACTAACAAAATGGATCTGGAGCTCATCATAAGTGAATCCCTTAAATAAAACAGTCAATGTAATAATGTAACAAGGCATACAACCAGGCAATCAGGATGTTCAGGTATATTGGGAAGGATTTTGGTACCAAGACAAAAAATATATTACTACCTCTCTCACTGGTGATGCCACACCTGGAGTACTGTGTTCAGTTATGCAGTCTTGTCTTAAGGAAAGACGAGGGAGGCTGGAAATGGTACAGCATAGATAAACCAATATGACTCATGGCCTATAGAACAGATCCTATGAGGACTGGCTTAGGGCACTGAACATGTAATCGCTGGAGGCCAGAAGGGAGAGGGGCAATATGCTAAAGACCATCAAGTTCACTTAGAATCATTTAGAAGGATGGAGCACAAGAAGGCCATAGCCCATAAGGTTGCTCTGTTAGGACATAGTATAGTATTTCATGTTGCCCCCTTGTTTTATATATTTATCCAAACTTTTTTTTGAAAGTGTCTTTAGCAGTATTTATGATTACTATTCAGGCAGTCTATTCCATATATTAGCTGATCTGTTTGTGAAAAAGAATGTTCTTTTATTTGATTTGTACCTTTTAATTTTTACCTGTAAGGGGTGTCCTCTACCTTCAAGTCTATCTTGTTTATACTCTATATTTAGCTCAGTTATCATTATTGGGTCATTCATAATATCAAAATAAAATAACATATCTCCCCTTTTCCTCCTCATATCAAGGCTGTACAGTCCCAACTTGCCTTGTATGTGTTTTCTTTTAGTTTTATTATATATTTAGTGAATCTTTGCTGAACTCTCTCTATTCTATTAATTTATATTTTGGCGTATGGACTCCATAGCTGGCTCCCATAGTCCAATTGTGGCCTGACATAAAACAAATATAGCAGAAGGAGTGTTTCTTGAGATCTGCTTTCAGTATTCCTTTTTATAGCAACCAATGTTCTACTAGCTCTGGCTATGGCATTGGTACAATGTTTAAATTACATTTTACTGTATACTGATATTTCCAGGTCTTTTTCCACTGAATTGTGTTTTATGCAATTGTCATTCAGCATGAATTGATGATATTTGTTTTTATAACGTAAGTGAAGGACACAGCACTTATCTGTATTTAATTTAATTCCCCAGTGAGTTGTCCAAATTACTATTGTATTTACATCTTTTTGCAGGGATTCACATTCTTCCTCAGTGTCAGAAGGTCCACCTATGTATCATCCACGTATTTAATAACTTTGTTATTGACATTTTCTTCCAGGTCAGCAATAAATATCTTAAAGATCACAGGTCCCAAAACAGAACCCTGTGACACCCCACTTTACACCGTGCTAATATTAGATAAATGTCCTCTGATATATACTGTTTGTTCTCGATTACTAAGCCAATTATTTATCCAATGTATAATAGGTTTATCAAAACTATACTTCTATAACTTTACAGTAATAGCCCAATGAGGGGCAAAATCAAAGGCTTTACTAAAATCAAACATTATTATATCTACTGATCTATTTTGATCTAATTGTTCACTTATATTTTCATAAAAACTGATCAAGTTTGTTATACATGAACGACCCTTATGGAATCCATGTTCATTTACGTTAAATATACTGGTATCACTTAATTTATCTAAAACAGACCAAATAAGGTAAACTATGAGGAACTATTCTTATTTCCATTTAAAGTTTATTGAAGTTTTACCATACATGACAGATCTTCCATAACAAATATACATCATATAAACAGTATACATTGGACCAGACCTGTCAATCCCCCCTCATCCTCCTCTCCCCCAGTCCCTCCTCCATCCCCATAGCACAGACTCAAAATGAAACCTATTCCCTACAACTTCCACAGCACAGACAATACAAAAAATACTAGAGTATCTCAGAGGAAGAGAGCCTTACTATGTAAGGCTCTGAATCAAGAATAAGGTATGTAAGGGGTCCCATACTTTCTTAAACCTATCCAACCTATTATTAAGACGTGCAATAGCCTTTTCCATTCTGAGGTTTGCGAGGAGCTCAGATAGCCATTCTCCATACATGATTTCAGATTGATCTTTCCAGTGTCTTAAGACAACTTTCTTTAGAGACAGGGATATCAAGGCCATGTAGTATTTTTTGTTAGGGAACCTAATACTTTCAAAATCACCTAAGATACATATTTTAAGCTTAAATAAATCTTCTCTTCCCAAGATGGGGTCCAGTTTATTACGTATGTTGGTCCAGAGGGGTTTTATTTTGGGACATGTCCAGAGAATATGAAATAGAGAACCATCATGATTAACGCATCTCACACATTGAGAAGAGGATATTAGTCCAAGTTTAGACATTTGCTCGGGGAAGAAATATGCATTATGCAAAATGAACATTTGCGTCACCCTTAGTCTGTCCTGCATTATAAATTTATGGCAGTTAGACCAAAGGCTCACCCAGTTAATGTCATAGCCAGGAAAGTGAGAAGACCAGTAATGAGTGGGGACATGGTAGTCTGGATATACCCTATCGAACAGCGTGCTGAATATCTTGGAAACCACTTTCTGTGGGCCCACCCATTGAGCTAAATCAGGGGCTAAAGGAGGGTCTGCATGTAGACTCAGTTTTAGCCCTAATACTTTAATTAATAGGTGCCTGAGTTGGGTGACTCTAAAAAAGTTTTTAGTAGGAATCTTAAACTTTTGCATTATGCAATGAACAGGTAGCCAAGCATTGTCATCACCTATTAACGAGTGAAGCAGGGTTTCATTCAGTTGGGGTAACCAATTAAAAGGAATACATTTCTCGCCAATCTTAAAATTGGGGTTTTCAAACAGGTGCTGATTTGAGTCTCCTTGGTTGTCATATTTGAGGAAACAACATAATTGAGAGTGAACCTTGAGTGATAAAGCAATGAGAGTATTCTTTAACCTGGTGGGGAGAAGATTTCCTTTGATGTGTAGCAGTGCTTTTGGTGCTAGGCCTCAGGAGTTAATCAGGGCACTCTCTATTTTAAGCCAGAGTGGGGTATAGCCCGTTGAAATGGGTAATGTCCATCTCAAATATTTATTGATGTGACTGGCCCAGAAATGGAGACCCAAGTGGGGTAAGCGTAAACCACCTCTCGACTTAGGTGCAGTTAGTTTGTGAAATGCTATTCTAGGGGACTTGTGAGCCCAGACAAAGTCTAGAAACATACTATTTACCTTTTTGAACCACGACATTGGTAGCCAGATATTAAGCATTGAGAGGGGGTAGAAGAGGCGTAGGAATACATTTATATTGAGCAGGTTAATTCTACCTCAGATGGAGATTGGGAGGGAGGTCCATCTGTTAAGATCCTGTTTAATCACTTGTATAAGGGAGCCCAAATTCAATTTTGTAGTATCTCCCGAGAGTCTAGATAATTCAATACATAGATAACGGAGGGAATCCTGCTTCCAGGCTACACCCATTTCTAGGATTTCTGCTTTGTGGAGCTTATGATTGAGAGGGAAGACAGTAGTTTTGTTCACATTTTGCTTTGTAGTTAGAAACTACACTAAAAGAATTAATAATCTTTAACATTGGGGGGATAGAAGAAGTGGGGTTAGCAACTTGGAGGAGAAGGTCGTCTGCATAGGCGGAGACTTTGACCTCGCATGGAAAAAATCGAATTCCTTTGTATCTCTGGACAAGCTTGTAATCGACGGATTAAAGGTTCTAAATATATATTGAACAATAATGGGAGAGAGGCAGCCTTGTAGTACCAAGTAAAGGGTAAATGGCTCTGAAATCACTCCGTTACCCGATATTCTTGCAGTGGGAAAATGGTAAAGGATTCGATCCAGGTCGGAAAACATTGGAAAATTTAAAGGCATCCAACGTCTGAAATAGGTACTGCCAACTAACTCTGTCAAAGGCCTTCTCGGCGTCCAGAGAAATTAAGGCCACTAGATATGGGGCATCTCTGGACGCCGAAAAGACATGAGCCAGGGTTCAAAGGTGGTCTGAGGAAAATCTGCCTTTCATGAATCCTTCTTGTTCAGGGCCTATAATGGACAGGAGAATCAGGTTAAGATGACAAGCTATTAACTTGGCCAGAATCTTGACATCCTGGTTCAAAAGGGAAATTGGACGGTAGTTTGCGACAAGCTCAGGTGCCTTGCCGGGCTTAGGGATAAGCACAATTAGTGCTTCAAAGATAGAAGCATCCACTTCTGCTCCAGAAAGTATATACTGAACTAAGGGGAGCAATAAGGGAATGAGGGATGCTTTGAACCTGTGATAAAAGTAGGCTGAGAAACCATCCATCCCTGGGGTTTTATTTAGTGATAATGTACTAATAACCTTAAAAATGTCCTTCCTAGTAATAGGCGCAATTAGTGCACTTTGTTGATCTTCAGTAAGACTCAGCAGAGGGGTCTCCCTGAGATAGCTATCTAGTTGACTCACAGCCGGGGGATCTGCCATAGAGCTGTAAAGATCAGTATAATAATTGAGGAACTCCCGAATTATGTCATTTGGGGTGGTCTTCAGAAGTACGTCCTTTTGGGACAGAATAGAAGCGATATACCTGGAGGATTCTATTTGTTTTATTCTGCAAGCCAAGAGGCGCCCTGCTTTTTCCCCCTGGTTGGTAAATGATGCCTGTATTTTATAATGGCATATTCCGCTTTGTCGCGGAGAATCTCTAGATAAGCTGCCCTTAGTTTAATAAGTTTTTGGAGTGTATATTCTGAGGTTGAGGGAGACAAGTCTTTTTCCATGGTCCTTATCCATGTCAACAGTTGGGACAATTCCTGCTCCTTAGCTTTCTTCCTATTAGATGCTAGCCCAATAAGTATCCCCCTTAAATAAGCCATAAAGGCACACCAGAGGATATCCAGTCTTCGGGTTGTACCCTGATTAAACTGGATAAACTGATCTATGTGGTTCTGTATTATACGGGCCAATTCAGGGTCCTTGATAAGTTGATCATTAAGTTTCCACCTTCCTCTGCCCCTACATGGAGGTTCAATAGCCAATTGACAGACTACGAGAGAGTGGTCTGATGGGGGACCTGACTGTATTGAGGAGTCAATGACCTGTGGGATGTAAATCCTTGAAATAAGCAAACAATCTATTCTAGATGAGGTTCTGTGAACCAGAGAAAAGAAGGTATACTCCCTGATCCCAGGGTGCAGGACCCTCCAAATGTCGCACAGACCAGCCTGGTCTATTAAGTCCCTAGGTGCGCATTGAGCCGGAGATAAACCCTTCCTTGAGAGTCCAGATTTATCTACCATCGGGTCAAACACTAGGTTAAGATCCCCTCCTAGAATCATCGGAGTTGAGAGGAAGGGAAGCAGAGTGGTAATAATTTGTGTGAAAAAATTAGGGGAGTCATAATTTGGTCCATAAATGCTCCCCAAGAGTAACTCTCTCGCATAAAGGTTACCGATTACAAAAATAAATCTACCCTTAGGGTCCTTTATAATTTGTGATGCAGCAAAGGGGAGTTTCCTGTGCACCAAGATCATAGTGCCACCACTATTTGTGGAGCCCTCAGCTGAGAAGACCTGTCCCACCTGTTGCCTCCGGAGTTTAGTAGCCTCGGTGTCTAGTAAATGTGTTTCTTGTAACAGCATGATTTCAGCTTTGACCAAATTTAAATGTTTTAAGATCATATACTGTTTCATTTTAGATCTGACCCCTTTAACATTCCAAGTAACAACCTTCAATGGATTGGCCATTAGATTTTAACTCTCAGTAAGGCAGTAGTGAGGATGTGGAAAGGAATCCACTGGGAAAATCATAGTGGGACTTGTGTTCCCTGTGCTGTGCCCTCACCCCCTTCCCCCCAAGCCATATAACAGTTATTATCTCTACCAAAACAATAGCCCAGTAAGACCCCCCCTTCTGTTAGTCCCACTTGGTGCAGAACCACTTTTCACTACTCTCCCAGTTGTTCTGCTCCGTCGCCTGGTTCCAGGAAGAGTCGGTAAGAAGCTACACCAGGACTTTTAGAGGGCTTAAAAAGGTAACTTTGAGGGAAAACTCCCGAACCCCCGTACACAAACAGGGGTAATGCTCCCAACTTGAAAACAACCTCGGGTTTATCTCAACTAATAGCAATACCCCTTAGTAAATATAAACTGCAAACTTATTTATAATTTTGTTAATATAGCCATACCTTGTTCTAAGGAAGACTACAGTGTAGCTCCAAAATAGACTGCCACAATTGGTTCCAGCTGAGTGACCGTAAAAAGTGACCTCACTGTGCCCTCTGAGGCAAGGTGAAACACTCTAAAGATTGGAGGGGGACTATAAATGTGGTGTCCCCACTCCTGCAGAAAATCCCACACCAAAATCAAACAGTCCTCCTGGGAGCCCCAAGAGGTAGTCTTCCCAGGGAACAGGTTCCTGTGAACACAGAACACATAGGAGCCTATCTCTCTTCATAAGATGGTATGGGACAGAAATAAAAATGAGCACACTTCTACTACTGAAAAACCAGAGTGCTACCCTCCGAAGACATTTAGAGGCTGAAGTACCATCACGATCCAAACCTGCAGAAATGAGAATAAAAGAAAAAGGAAGAGTCCCCTCCACAAGGACTACTATTGGATTAAAACACAAAAGTCTAAAATGGAGGTCAAAAAGATCACGTAACCATACAGTAAAAGGTCTGGAATTAGACTCATTCTGTTTTCTCAGAGAAGTCCACTCATTTCACTTCAATCCACTGGGGACCTCTAGCGGTGGTGGAGCCCAATTGCAGTTGCCGCTCATGGTGGGAAACTGAAGACAAAGACAGAACCAGCCCCACATAAGATATTCACTGTCCATAGAGCACAGTTTTTCAACCCTGTTAAAGTCCACACTCAACAAAAGGAAGGGATCATCCACACTGGATAAAGATAGTGCACTAATAGCTGAGACAAGGTGGAAGAGGGTGCACTTCCATGCCACAGTTGCTGGAGAATCGAGCAGGTGTTTAAAGTTCTCTTTCAATCATTGGGGAATACAATTGCCGGCTTTCCAATTACTTAAACTCAGCAGTTGCTAAACAGGTCGGGCAGGGACTTCTGGAGGGCCGCTTTTGCTACTTCCACCTCTTCAAAGGTAACCCAAGAGCCTTCCAGTAATATTTGCAGCCTGGCCGGGTACCCCATTTTAAACCTTATTCCTGAAGCAATTAGCTTGGAAGCAATCGGGTGGAATTGAGTGCGGTGTTGCCTGATGGAAGCAGGGAGGTCTTGGGTTATTATAATTATTGTACCCTCCCATCTGATTTCTTGTGGGTCTTTTACCTTCCCCAAACAATACTGCTTCTCTTGATAGTTGAGGAATCTAGCTATTATCGGACGGGGCAAGGCTCCGGGTGGAGGCATAGGTCTGAGAGCTCTATGCGCACGTTCAATCATAAATACTTTGCTGAATGGAGAGGGGCCAGCTAATTTTTCCAGCAGTTTTTGAATAAAACTAATAGCCTCGGCACTTTCTTCTCTTTCCGGGATGCCAAGGATAACAACATTGTTTCTGCGGCTCCTCCCTTCCAGGTCTTCCAACTTAGCCTCCAGCTTTTTAAGCCTGTGACGGCTTTCAACCACCTCCTCTTTTATATTATCTGTTTTTTTCTCCAATGAGGTGGTGCAAGCTTTGTTGTCGGAGATCCTTATTGTGAGGTCTTCCAGCAGAGTGGTCATCTGCTTGACCTCAACCGTAAGGGATTTGACATCTTCCCTGAATGGGGAGCACTTGGACAGAAACTGCTCGAGCATCAGAGGGGTATCCCCAGCTTCCCTCACTGGAATGGCGCTGCTGGTTGTTAGTTTTCTGGCTTGGCTTTGCTGGGTCTTAGGCCGTTTGTTCTGTTTTTTGGGCGATACCGGCGGGGTATGTCTAGGGGGTGCCGATCGCATCTCCGCCTCCATTTTCACTGACCCAACTCTTCTCTGGTACTTCAGAACATATTTAGCCCCCAGCTAGCAGTTTGTGTAAAAGAAGAAAGTTGTGAAAAGGGCTTTTTAATTCACCAGGCAACAGGAGCTGAACTGGTAAGCTGTTACTCGGTGCACTGCATCACGTGGTCCTCCATGAGGAACTATTCTAAAAGAATAGTGAATACAGAACACAAGAACATGAATGGAAGCTTTTGGCAGGGAGAGTAAGTAGGGACACTAGAAAATTCTATTTTGCAGAGAGAGTGGTTGAGCCATAATGCCTCTTGCAGGCTGAGGTGGTGGACACTAAAATCAGCAATGGCTTCAAACACAGCTGGGGCAGAGTTAATAATTTAATAATGACCTGTAGAAATCATAGGGGTGGGTAGCATGCATGAGCAAAAACCCCATATAGACATTAGATGACTGATTTTCAAAAGGGCTAGATTGCCACAAGCCCTGGGTGTGCCACAGATATGACACACCAGGCTTGTGACAATCTAACAGGATTTTCCATCCTGTGCAGCAATTAGCACAAAGTCCTTTAGATCATCATTTTGTGGTCTAGCTTCCTTCAATTTTTATGTCTATGGTATTGTTCTTGATTCTGTAACCTATGCAATTCACTGTATTCAGTTCAGTTGTCTTATGTATGCAAATCAGTAGTTTTATGTACTCTGTTCTACTGATTTACTGTATAGGTCATGTGCCTTTTTGTTCAGGTTTTTCGCTGCATTCTTCCATTCTGTATTTAATTATGTATCTTCACTTCCCTTTTCCCTCAGGACACACCTGAAAATGAGCTATTGTAGCTCAGTGTGACTTTTCTGGTGAAATTTTTCCAATAAATAATCTCAGAGACCATTTTTACAGTGCCTGCACCCAAGATTTAGTGCAAACTGCCATAAATCAGGTACACTGTTGCATCTGCATACGAGCTATGAAAATTGGACACAGTTGCGGCAAGCCTCTTTGGAGTACCAGCATAGTCAAAGTGCTGTGGCACAGGGCTTGGTGCACCATCCTTTAAAAATCCAGCCCTAGGTCTCAGGGTTGGTTAAGGAGTATTGACAAACTAGATGGACCAAGGGACTTTGTCTGCCCTATGTTCACTGTTTGTAAATCTGGTGCCCAACATTAGGCACAAGGGCCACATGCAGATACAGAGGATCATTTTGCTGCATCTGCTTCTGATCCTATTGAAAATTCAGTCCATAGGTTGTAAACAACTACTTTACCCTGGAAATCCAAAATACAGCTTCCATTCAACTAGCTCTACTGATAATAATTTAGGTTTTGTCTCATTGTAGTATCATTTATGATTATAATTAAAAATGTTCAGATAGTGCACTAACCAATCAAGATTGCTATCCAGGGGTAGCTCAAGTATCTATACCTGGGTGGATATATCTGGCTAATAATTTGCCAGATAGTCTTAGATGATTTTTTAAAATTTACCAGGATAATGGCAATAATATCTCATAATCTGCTCTGGATAAAATATTCTGCTTACAACTGTCATCGTCTGCAGGGTTTAGAAGATATCACAAATTATTAGAGCATCTCTAATTATAAAGGGGTTACACCAAAGAGGCACCTTTCAATTGAGTGTTTCCTTCAATATCCAAAATGGTATGAGTGCTGTCATTAGAGATTATGTGAAATTTAATTCACTGGTGAAGTTCCAGCAAAGTTATAAAATTCACCTTGGTGATAAACTTTGTAAATTGCCAGTTCACCACTTTATAATGCATTATCTTGGCAAAGTGCCTTTTTTCAGACAAGGTCAGGTGAAGTTATGGCAAAGTTACAACTTTGCTTGCAAATTTGCATGACTTCACTTAAAAGAGTGTCACGTCACCTGCACAAAACATCCCAAAATCAATAATTCAAACCTTGCTTATCTGGAATACTTCACAAATTAATTTGCAAAGCAAAGTTCACCAACTTTACACAACCTTAGTTGTCGCACTGAATTTGTAATCCAACAATCTGATGTTACCTTGATATTAGCTGAACATGTTCAAATTAGTATTTAACAGTTCTTGATAGCTAAAACCTAAAATATAAATGTTGTGATTCAGTGCCATGCTTATCATGGCCATCTGCTGACTTTTTAGGTAGTAGAAAAGTATTGCAACAAATGTGTAGTGTAAGAAAGAGGGTCTGACCATCAGTAAAAGAAAAAAACAACTGTTGGCATGGTTAGGATCCAACTGCACTGCATTCAAAAAAGTGAATTTTAAGCATTCTATTCTTCATTACTAAGGATATTTACAAATAGAATAATAGATAGATAAGTGTGTATTACAAGGCAGTAATACCATCGAGAGGTCCTAAAGTCCCCAAAACCTTGAGATGGTATTACTGCCTTGCAAAACACTTATCTTTCTGTTATTTTTTGTAATATATGGATCTGTTGATAATACTATAGTTAAAGATGACCTTTGAACTGTAGTATTATCAGCAGAAACAATGGTATTATCACTTTTCAGGATAGTATTATTGAGATTAATGATGTATTACTGGGAAATTTTTGTATAGCTTAGTACAGTATTATTGAGGCTTATCCATATATTACATGAAAATAACAGATTAGTCTCTTATAGTCCATGTACCATATAACCAAAGCTTATTATTATTTATTTATTTGCTTTTGGTAACCGGGTAAGCACACTAGACAGCTGGTGCCTATTTTCAGGTGCGACCTGGCAGAGTTACAAGGCATACATGAGAGAAATACATAGTCACAGTACAAACCTGGAGCGGCATGCTCCAACACAGGAGTGAAACAACAAGGGTTGTTAAAGCAGTAGTACATAGTATAGGGATAAGCATACATGTGACAACAGTGGGTCAAATATCATAGAGTACATACAGGCCTAGGGGCAGCAAAGGTATAGAACCCGCCCCAGGCTGATAATAGACAATACATAGCATAACCTCTAGTAAGGTGCCTCACCAAGGTGGCGGGGCAGAAAAAGCATAGCTGGGGTACCATTGAGGGAGGGAGAGCTGAAGTCACAATAGCCTGGTTGCTACAGTCATTTCTGTAGTTACAGATCATAACTATGATCTTGTTGATACTGTATGTTCAGTTTCATACTGTACAATGTGGACAGTGTAAACTATCTTAAGATCCAGAACAGATGGTGCATGAATGAAATCCATTATCTATGCTAAATGGATCAGATATATTGGAATGCTCTTCCAACTGGCCTGCATGAAATTTCTATGTCTGAGCAATTGACAAATGCACAAAAGATCCACCTATTTCAGTTAGCATTTCTAGATTACATTTGTATATATATATTTATTCATGAAGTAGGTGAAAAAATCCTAAAGATCTGGTTGGACAAGAGGGTCATGGGATTATCCAGGTATCATACCACAGCTGTACATCGCAGATCTCATGGTGAAGTTTTCATTTAATATGCAGTTTTTTTAACATTCTTGGCCATTGTATAGGAGGAATAACTCACTTAACGGTGTCTAGTTTTACAGAGTATGCAGACACATCCAGTGGCTAAAAACACTCTGCTGCATCTCGTGCTTGAAAGCACTGTAAGTATCCATATGGTATGTCTTAGATTTTGGACACCCTACGAGGCAGGCAGAATGGAGAGTACTGACAGTCACTGAAGGTGCAGTTGGTAAAGTAGTACTGCTCCAGGTTAAAACACACACACACACACACACACACTCACTTGCCAGGCTCAGAAAAGGTTATTTTATTTAATTTACAGATACATTCTAAACAGCAGTGTCTGGGCTAACATCCCTATGTATCACCTCACTACATAGGTTTCATTACTCAGTTGGACACTCTAATATGTGCTATTCCTTATGTATGATCTGCTGTAATTTATTTTTTATTGCTTAGTTTTGATGCCTTCTGTGTTATGATGTAGTTTGTACTGTGTTTAATGTTTTGTTATTGTGTTTCTTTTAAAATTCCTACAGTGCCTGGCAAAGGGTGAAAGAATAAATACATTTGGACTTGCCTTGATTTTAAATAGCGCACCACTCAAGATTCAGATATCTTAGTGGGTTGCCTAGAGCACTATTTACATAGCTCTAATGGCAAAGTCTCAAACAAACATCTTGTTATAATTAAGCAATAATGGATGAGCAGCCATTCATTTTCTGGAGATTAGTGACTGGTTGGCAGAGAAAGGTGCCCAATGTGTAGCCAAGGGCAAACCCCCTCCATCTTGACATTAATCTACAGGAAATTATGGGCTGTGAAGTCAATGTACTCAGTTTGAGGCCAGCACAGTGGCACAGCAGTAGTACTACTGCCTGTAATGCCAGTGACCTGAGATTAGAAGTAATCTTCAGTTGCTGGGGGCTAGCCGGGGATAGAGGGAGAGGATGATCATCCCAGGGGCTGTTCTTCTCTCCCAGCAAAGTAATGCATGTCAACACTGCTGCTTTACTGCTATCAGCCGAAGGTCTGTTGGCAGTGTGAGTCAGTGGCATCACAAATGGTGGGGAGCTGCAGGACTCTGTGGTGCATGTGTGCCTCCACAGGCGTGTAGCACCATGTGCACCCCAGCTCCAGGGGCTGCAGTGAGAAAACGGGTGGAAAAAGTCATAGGGGCAGGCATAAATGATGCATGGCACATTTGCTTCCCACCTGTGCCACTGCCAGGACCCCAAAATTGCAATCTGGATTGTTTTCTCTGGGAGAAGAGGGTGAATGTCCCCCACCTTGCTCTGCCACAGGGGGAAATAAGTGGGGGATGCAGCCGACAGGTAACCCCTGGGGTATGATAACCAATGGATGGGCATCAGGGGCAGTAGCCGAAGGGAGCCGAGCCAGTCTCAGCCATTGGGAGAATAAAAACATTTGTGGAAAACAAAAATCAGTAATGAGCACAGTAGGTGTAAAATAAATTTTTTTATAGGGGAGGAGGAATGCAGTATGTCCATGTTCTGCTAATACCCGCTGTCATTGTTTTCCTTGGAATAAAACTATTCTTCAGGAAGGGGGCAGAGAAGAGAGATGTGCTATAATTAATAAAAATTGACTGATTAGCCATAACTAATTCCACTTTTATTTTTATTTTAAAAATGTGAACCATTGATCATAAAGATATTTCAGTGATGCCACACTGTGATTTTATGTTGAATCCAAAAATAAAAAGGGCTTGCTTTTTAAAAACACAATAATGTGAAACAAATATTTAAATTAAAATAAAGCCAGTAGCATGCAATTAATATTACGTTAAAAATATTTTACAAAACAGCAGCATATAAAGCTAAAATATACACAAATGAAAATGCAGCTTTAAAACTGAGCTGAAATCTGCTGCAGGTGGAAGTTCACATTCAAACAGGATTCCAGAACCAGCATGGGAATGTAATACGTTCTTTAATTTCCCTTATGGCAACTTATTTAAATTCACGTGGACAATAGGTCGCTGGAAAATTGTGTTAATTCAGTTTTATGTTTTTTTAACAGTATATCACTTAATTTGAATTGCTAAGGCAGTACAAAAAGAAAAATGCAGTGCTCATTTGGTTCTAATTTTCAAACACTATCTGCATAACCTGTTATTACTGGTTTATATTTGTGCCCCTAAAACAAAGTTACTGTACGATATCTGCAAGGTAAACTGCATGTTAGCAATGTTGATTTAAATGATTTGGAAGTAATTTGGCATGTCTTATGGACCCTGTCAAATACAAATGCCTGCTTATTGAATTAGTCTGTGAAAAACAGTTGTGAATAATCTGAAAAAGAACTCATTAGTCAGAAAATCTGTTTAGGAGCACAATTAATCACCGATAGCGACAACAATCAGGCTGCAGATATGAACAACTATTGTGTTTTTTATATTTCTTTTTAAATTATGGGACAGTGTTTTATAAGAGATACAGTATTACTTTTAATAACTTGCTGCCTTTACCTTGTATTGCCTGAATGATTTTCAATCAGTTTACGCTTGATTAGACTTGAGTCAAAGACCCAGGGGAAGTGTTCCACTGTACAAGTCCCCAAGTATTTAGCTTATTTGTGTTTTTGATTATACTCATGCATATATTTTCTTTTTATTGATTGCAGAAATGAACCACATTCTTTTTTGCTGATCTGCATTCATACTGATGCAAATGCATATAGTAAATCACTTCCTACCTTATATTGTTAAGAACTAAGGGGTAGGATGCTGCATATGGTTTTATTAGCAAGAGTAGTTTGATGGGCAAAAAACATGAATGTAAAATGTATCAATGACAGTTCATTCTAAATTGTCAGTTTCCAAACTGTCCTTGGACAAGAAAATGCTTTTGGAAGCATTGATTCCTATAACAGAATAATTCAGATACTGCCTTCTCAAGGTTGACTACACATTTCTGCTTACACTATATAAAGTTACAAAATGCCCACATAATTTGCATAAATAATAAATTAAATACCATTTTAAGGATAAAACAAAATGTAAGGGATTGTTAAGGAAGACAAGTATTTGACCTAATAGCTCTAGAAGTGGCAATATTGTAACAGAATCAAAGCACAATTATGCAAATCTCACAATAGAATGAATTACTGTATAGGAAATTATATTTACTGACATAAAATTTTCACTACATTTGTGGTTTTAAAGAGCTACTGATGCCAAAAAGAAAACTTTGAAAAACATAATAATTAGGTACAATTCGGCTTGCATTCCATGCATGTTCTATATATTTCTCTTCCTCATTTATTACTGAGTAAATTTGCATGAGCACACAATTTTTATCCCTTAGATTCTCCTTAGAGTTTATCTGCCTCTATAGCTGACGCCCTACTTCAAGTCATAATGCTATGTTGCGATATCACAATCTGTTGCCATGGGAGTAACTGTGATGTCACAAGCAGGACATTATGACCTCAGGTAGGGAGAAAGCAACAGGAATATATTAACTCTTCAGGAGCAAGGGTTCTGTTTACATGCAGTTGACCTCAGTAACAAATAATGGGGAGGAGGAATACAAAACTAATGTGAAATACAAGCTGAACTGGGTCTAAATGTAATGTTTTGTTAAGGTTCTCCTAGATCCAGTGAACATTCTGTCAGTGAAAATAATGTCACAGTGAGTACTATGCATTTTAGCAGTTAAGGTTGCAAATATGAGGCAAAAAACATTAAAAAGATTGCTGTCCCTCTGTACAGACAGTTGATAAGACCACATCTGGAGTACTGTGTACAGTTCTGGAGACCCCATCTCCACAAAGACATAGACATGGAGGAGGCTGTCCAGAGGAGGGCAATGAAAATGGTGCAGGGTCCAAACCAGAAGACATATGAAGAAAGACTAAATGAGCTTAAGATGTATAGCCTCAAGGAAAGGAGTATGAGGGGGGACATGATAGAAACTTTCAAATACCTCAAGGGAATCAACAGAGTCCAAGAGGGCAGCATCTTTCAGAAAAAGAGATGTGCAAGAACAAGGGGGCACAGTTTGAAGATGGGGGGACAACTCAGAGGTAATGTGAAAAACATAGAAACATAGAATTTGACGACAGATAAGGACCGCTTGGCCCACCAAGTCTGCCCATTTCCCTACCTGATGGATAAGCTGCAGAATCTAGTTAATCAACAGCATACTTCCTCCTAGCCCCCACTAGGATTGCCTTATGTCTGTCCCATGCATTCTTGAATTCTCCCACTGTTCCTGAATCCACAACCTCCTCAGGAAGGCTGTTTCATGCATCCACAACCCTCTCTGTGAAAAAATACATTCTAACATTTCCTCTGTACTGTCCCCCTATATCTTCAAATTGTGCCCCCTTGTTCTTGCACATCTCTTTTTCTGAAAGATGCCACCCTCTTGTACTTTGTTAATTCCCTTAAGATACTTGAAAGTTTCTATCATGTCCCACCCCTCTCCTCCTTCCTCAAGGGTATACATATTAAGCTGCTTTAGTCTCTCCTCATATGTCTTCTGGTACAGACCCTGCATCATTTTGGCTGCCCTCCTCTGAACAGCCTCCACTCTATGTCTTTGTGGAGATGGGGTCTCCAGAATTGCACGGAGTACTCCAGATGAAATCTCACCAACTGTCTGTACAGAGGGATAACAACTTCCTGTTTTCTACTGTTGGTGCCTCTCCCTATGCATCCCAGTATCCCCCCAGCCCTCCTTACTGCCTTCTCACATTGCTTGCCCACCTTTAGGTCATCTGATATAATTACTCCTAGGTCTCTGTTGATTTTTGTTGTTATTATCTCACCCCCCCCCCATTGTGTACTCTTCCCCTGGGCTTTTGTTTCCCAAATGCATTATCTTCACAGAGAGGGAGAATTTCTTCACAGAGAGGGTTGTAGATGCATGGAACGGCCTTCCCAAGGAGGTCATAGATTCAAAAACAGTGGGAGGAATTCAAGAATTCATGGGACAGACATAAGGCAGTTCTAGTGGGGGGGTAGGAGGAAGTAGGCTGTTGGTTAACTAGGATCTGCAGCTTATCCATTAGGTAGGGAAATGGGCAGACTAGGTGGGCCAAGCGGGCCTTATCTGCCATCAGATTCTATGTTTAAAAGATGCTCATACTGATCTCGCCACCTGCCCTGCACATATCCTACTGTGTCATAACTGAAGTTACTGTATGCTTGTTTACCTGATTTATCCATTCCCACAGCTCAGGAAATGCGCCATCCTGTCACAATTGTTAAATACACCCCAAAGTTCTGCTCTGATAATAACAAACTTTATTTTAAGTAAACACAACATTTCTTTATAAAATAGCAAACAAAAAGTTTAATCCATAGAGTTTGGGTTTGCATTCAATGTTTCAGTCTGGTGTTTCAGTCATTGTTTCGGACCATGTGGTCGTCAGCATTCTGGATGTCATCTGACATCAGCGGTTTGGTCAGAGTTCAGACACCGGAGAAAATAAGAGTCAGATTAAGGCATACAATATAAAGGTAATGGCAGTAACATTAAAAACTTTTTAAGTGAGCACTTGCCCAGTTCAAGCAGTTTGTATAAGCATGTAAAATCCCAGCCTTCTTGAAGCCCCTGATGCACTCTTCTCTCCTGGTTGACAGTTCTATAAAGCTGGCTTCTAGCCAGGTAGCATGTCATTCCTTCAGATGATATAGCTTGAAGTCTATTTTAAATTTCTGGCTGCCTTTGGATGCATTCTCCGCAGTAAGTTTTGCATACCAGCTGAAGTTTTTTCTGATGGCTATCCTTAAACAGCTTATTTATTGAAATGCCCAGAGGTTGCAATTGGTTTGCGCATGATGCCAGTATGAAAATAAGGACAGTAATGAACTCCTCCAGTTTATTCAGGGCCGCAGTTGTTGTGTGTGTCTGGAACAGGTCCAACAGCAGAAGGGCTTTCTGCTCAGACAGTAGTCCAAGTCTGAGTTTTGTAAACTCAACATAGGGTGTCAGCACTGTTTCTATGTATTCCAACACTGTGAACTCATTAGCCCAGTAGTCTGTGGACTGTATAATTGACCAGTCTTAAGGGAATCTGTGTGAGGGATTACAAGTTTGTGTTTTCCCTTTTTAGATGACTCGAGGGGGAAGAAAATAACCAGATGATGTGCATGCTAATACAATTAACACCTGCCTCTTGTCCTCTAATCCAGCAATCGAAACTTGCTTGGAACCATTGGCAGCCATGGTCAATTCTGACATAGTCACCATGCTGACACCAGTTTCATCAAGGCTGATGACCAGGGCCACTGGAAAATTGCGGGTGCAATTTTTCCGCAATTTCCGCAATTTTCACCCTTCTCTGCACAAAATCCACAATTTCTTGCAATTTCTTACATTTATGGAATTTTTGACTAAAATTGTATAAAAATATTTAAATTCTCAAGGAAATCTACTCAGATATGCTAACAATTTAGTACACAGACTTGGATTTGACCAAAACAGTATAGTGTGAGGTGAGAAGGAGTCAAATCCTCTGGTCATGCATATGTAGACTTGAACACTTTTAAAATCTGTGTGAAAGCAGACTGTTAGAGAACTTTTTGCTGACACAGAGTCTGAAACAATAGGTGTGAGAAGAGGTGCAAAGTGCCTCATTCACCTAAATGAAGCATTGACCACAATGCTTGCTTTTGAATGGTAGGGTAGACTTTCCTTGTATAAATACTTTCAATCTGAAAGGATTTTGATTCAAATGTGTCAGGAGTTTGGATGGCCTTGCTGATTATAAACTTGAATGTGCTTCTGAGGGGGTTGGTGACAGTGATTCCTTACATGTCAGTCTGCCACAACTGCATACTCACATACAAAACCTACAAAAAGCAAACATTTCTGAAAACATTCTGAACAGGTTAAGTATAGTTAAACATCTACCTTCAAATGGACAAAAATAATTGTAACCCGAGTAAAATCACTGCAAACCGAGTAGGACAAAAGTACCATGTATTGAAAACTATTGTATGATGTAATGAAAAACTACTCTTATGATTTGATACTTTCATCTTGTGATTTTAAAATGTATTTACAGTGCTGATTCAAGTTTCAAGTTTCAAGTTTATTGCAGGAAAACTCCATTGAGCAAGCTCATTCACAAGGAGGTCCTGTGACATACATAGATACATAGATACATAGACAGTGTCGGCAGATAAGGGCCTATGGCCCACCTAGTCTGCCCATTTGAGCTTGTAAGTTCAGTTTGTTTTCCTAGAAGTCTGTTTCCCCTTACCCCTGCCCTCTAGAATTCCTTTATGTCTATCCCATGCATTCTTAAATCCCGTGATTGTTTCAGCCCCCACCACTTCCTCTGGCAGGGTGTTCCACTTGTCCACCACCCGTTCTGTGAAGAAATTCTTTCTCATGTTTCCTCTGAATCATCCTCCTTCCAACTTCATCCCATGCCCTCTAGTCCTGAAACATCTTTTCACTTAAAATAGTGTTTTCCTACCCCTGTTCCTCCCTGTAAGATACTTGTATGTCTATCATATCCCTCTCTCCCTCCTCTCCTCCAGGAGTACATGTTCAGTTCCTTCAACCTGTCTTCATAGGACTTGTGATGCAACCCATGCACCATCTTTGTTTCCCTCCTCTGAACCTTCTCTACCCTGTCTATGTCCTTACGTAGGTATGGTCTCCAGAACTGTACACTGTACTCCAGGTGGGGCCTCACTAGTGTCTTGTATAGCGGAATTATGACCTCCCTTTTCCTGCTGGTGGATGCCCCTGCCTATACATCCCAGCATCCTATTTGCTTTACCTGATGCCTTGTCACACTGTTTCCCTACCTTGAGGTCATCAGAGATGATAACCCCAAGATCCCTTTCCTGCTTGGTGCATGCTATATCCTCACCCCCCAACTGATATATTGTGCCAGGGTTTTTGTGCCCCATATGCATTATCTTGCACTTCTTTGCATTGAATTTCAACTGCCAAACCCTTGACAATTCTTCAAGTTTCTGCAGGTCCCTTCTCATTCTGTCTACACCCTCTGGTGTGTCTACTCTGTGACATAAACACTTAAAGTACAAACACAGATAGGTAATAGCAGTATATACATGAAATGCACGTTACATGATACAGGCTGGATATACATACAAGGGTACCACATAGGGTGACCAGGGTGGTAAACACTGATATGAGACAGGAAGCGACTTACAGGTTGCATACTGATAAATGAAACATGATGACTGGTGTGTGCAATACATATAGGTATTTGGCAGCTAGAAAACAAACAACAGTCTACAACTGATATGGGGAGGAGATTTGATAGAGTAGCAGTGAGCATAAGCAAAGATAAAGCCAGGAGTAGAAGGGAAGGGAAAGCAGTTAATATGACAAATCAATTATACCTTACCAGTGGATAAATATGGCACACATGGGGAAAGAAGAGACTTAATGACAGTTACAGGTGTCTTTTATTTTGGCTGAACTTAGCGATTTGTAGATGTTTATTGAAACTGTGCTAGTTAGTTTCGGTACGGTTTGTAATTGGTTCCAAATGGAGGGAAGGGTAGATGCAATAGCACGTTTACCAAAGGAAGTCTGCGTCCTTGGTATGTCAAGCATAATAAAGTCAGATTTTCTTAACGAGTATGCACTATGTGAGATACTAATAAGGGAAGAGAGATAGCTTGGCAATTTCTGCAGGAGCAGTTTAAGAGTCCATAGCCCAGCATGGAGCAGGCGTCTAGTAGTAAGGGATGTCCAACCAACAGCAGCATATAAGTCACAGTGGTGCAAATGGTAAGGGGAGTTGGTAATGAACCATAATGCACGGTGATAAAGGATGTCCAGTTTACTTAGATTTGCAAGAGTGGTGGAGGAATAGATTACATCGCCATAGTCGAGTAGGGGAAAAGTGGCCTGTAGCAAGCTTGTTTCAAGGGAAAAGGGGCCTATTTCTGTAGAAGAAACCTAATCTTGCTTTTAACCTTCTAGAGACATCTTCGACGTGGTCACTGAAAGATAATTTATTGTCAATCCAGATACCTAGATATTTAAATTTGGTTACAACTTCCAGAGGCTCGTTTAGCGTGGTGACAATGAAGTCTTGGGCAAGGGTATTGGGGGTCTGTGACAGCACTGCAGGAGAATATCATTGCTTTAGTCTTCTTAGCATTGAGCAGAAGCTTTGCCTTTATTAGATTATGCTCAAGTTGTGCGAAGTCCGCTTGAAGCACTCCCTTGACTTCAGATAACGATGAGCCAGAAGTATACAACACAGTATCATCTGCAAAAAAGTGCAGATTGGATGTAGATATGTTAGCATCTAAGTCATTAATGTACAGAGAAAACAAGATAGGGCCTAAGATGGATCCTTGGGGGACTCCTCTTGCAACTGGCAAGGCAACGAAAAAAAAGCCTTCCGCCTTTACTTTTGGAATCTTCCAGTTAGGTAGCTAGAGAACCACTGGGTGGTATGGTATGTGGCACCCAACTTTGCAAGGCAATTGACTAATAGTTTGTGATCAACAGTATCAAAAGCTTTGCTGAGGTCCAAAAGACTGCACCAGTTACCTTCTTAGCATCTATAGAGATCCAATCATTGATTACTTTTGCTAGTGCAGTGATTGTGCTATGATTAGCCCAGAAGCCAGATTGAGCTGGGTTAATGAGAGAGAATGTTTCAAGTGAGATTTTAACTGAATATGGATCAGTTTTCGAGAACTTTAGAAAGGATAGGCAATATGGAGATAGGCCTATAGTTGTTTACATTGCATGGGTCACCGGATTTAAATAGAGAGAGGATATGTGCTGATTTCCAGCAGGACGGCACAGTAGCAGATGTAATGGAAAGATTGAAGATGTGGAGAATTGGGGCAGTGAGATGGGTGTAGCCTGACCTTAGGAAAAAGGGTTCCAAGCCATCGTCCCCTTCGCTTTTTTTGGTGTCTAAGTTAAGAAGAGAATCTTCTACTTCTTTATAAGTTATCTTGCGTAGCTGGAAGGGGCTGGGTGCAGGACTAGATGTGGCGGGAGGGGTATGCTGGCTCACCGCAACACCAGCATAAGGTGATGAGTCAAAAGCTAATCCAGCTGTGGCAAAGTGGGAGTTAAATTCCTCCAGGATTAGAGACTTGTTTTCCACAATCTTACCACTTGCAACTATCTTTGTTGGGACAGAGGGGGCCATGGGCCGTCCTTCTATAGCTTTGATAGTCTTCCATATTTTATGAGGGTTACTTTTAGCTTGTTCGAGAGTAGAAATATAATAGTTAGCTTTAGCAGAGCAAGTTTTTCACACAGTTATTCCTGGCTGTTCTAAAGGCCTGCCAATCCGAAGATTCTTTGGAATGTCTAGCTTTAGCCCAGAGCTTATCTTGAGCTATAAGGGCTGCCTTGAGATCCGAGGTGAACCAGGGGTTGGAATTGTTTCGTACCCTTACTTTGATGAAAGGGGCATGCTTATTTATTATTGTAGTGAGTTTGCCATTAAGGATGCAAGCTGCCTTGTTGACATCTTTGGCTAGGTAAAGATCTTGCCATCTGATCATGCGCAGGTCAGATAGAAGTTTACTGCACTGAATTTGCGAAAGGATCTTTTTGTTATAAAGATGGATTGCGGCCTGGCCTTAATTTGAGATCTTATGCAAGCAACAATTCCATGATCACTCATGTCATTGTGAAACACTGCCAGATGAGATATTTTGTGTGGATGGGTGGGTAGTACCACATCTAGAATGGAACTGTTGGCAGTATTTAGAGTGTTGTTCCTAGTAGGTTCACTGACTAATTGTCCAAGACCTAGCTCGTCACAAAGGGATTTGAGGCCGTGTGATTTAGGTGACAGCCAGTCCATATTTAGATCTCCTAGAAATATTGTTTCAGTTTTTGCATCTATGAACATGGATTTCAAAAGATTAAGGATTTCATCACCACCAGACGGGGCTCTATAGCCACCTAGGATAGTGATACATTCCGAGGAGGGGAGATGAAGGCTCAGCGAAACTAACTCAAATTCCTTGGCTAGAGATTTGCAACTAATATTGGTGACCAAGTACTTAGATTTGGTGTAGATAACCACACCCCCACCTCTAGACTCTTTATCTGCTCTAAATAAATTGTAGCCCTGCAGTGATATTTGTTGATCAGTGTTCGTCTTTTTAACCACGACTCAGTAATTATGATAAGGTCTGGGTTAACGTGTGCAGCCAGGCTTGCAGCTGTACAAGTTTTAGGCAGGCTTAAAATGTTGACCATCATCATTTTGAGACCTGTGGCCTCAGCAAAATCGATAGGCGAGGTAAGTTGTAGGGGGGAACAGGGTTGAGCTCCACATTTCCTGAGCAGAGAAGAAGCAGAAGTATAACTTTCTTTAAGGAGCTTATAAGAATGGAGACTGCTTTTTTATTTCTTCGTGGCAACCCATATCATGCTGCGCAAGAGGCGGCACCACTGTAATGACAGTTGATCGTGATCAATGTAAGTGCTTGGGTAGACATAGGTGAGGACAGTAGCAAGGGGGTGTAGGCTAACCGGGGGAAATAGGCTAAAAGGGGAGAGGAGAATGACATAGTGTCTGCACGGTAGACTGTTATACATTAGGTATTGATAAGGTACATTGGAGAACTGAATTGCATTGAGGTACTTCGAATTGCACTGTAATGCTGAAAACTCTGCACCTTAAGAGCAATAAAAACACAATAAGGAGAGCCATGGTCCCAGATTGAGTGGTCTCGTGATTTGTATTAGTGCAATATTTTCTAGCCAAGTAATTTGCCCACCTAGGTACTCACTTAAAACCTAGATGAGAAAATACAGCAGAAATGGGAACAAGGAGAGCAGGAGCAGCTTAGTTAGTGGCCATCCACCCTTCAGACTCAAGTCCCCTTTTAGCAGCACCGGGAAAGAAGTAGAATGATAATGCAGGCCATATTGCCCATGAATGAATACAGTGATTTATGTAGAAGACCAAGAATCCCTCTAGTGGCAGGTCTGTATAACCTGCTAATGGAAAACTAGCCACTTAAAAAGTGCTGATTAAGAACAGTAGTTATTTTAACAAAATAAACATTTTTCTTACTAGACCTTTATTAGGCACCCTGGTTATCTGTTTATTTTTTTCTTGCACCAAAGCAAGTAGTTTAAACAGGCTTCATTATTTAACATCTAGAAACTGGCAAAATATGTTGTTTCAGGATGCATTCAGAATAGACTAACTGTAAATTACTGAATAAAATCTAGTTAGCACTGCATGACTTAGATGTCTTGATTTTTAGAAGATGTGCTACATAATGATTAATTTGCAGTGCATTTCAAAAACACACACCTTTCTTCACATCAAAAGCATTTACAAGAGGCAATACATTTATCTAAACAATTTATGTGACCAATACATGCTGCAGCAAACAATAAAATATTTATTGGGGGCAGTGGGGATGTATAGTGAACCCCCACAATTTTCCCACAATTTTTGCAAAAAAGTCCCTGCATTTTCGGGTAAAATGTTCCGAAGTTTTCCAGTGGCCTGCTGATGACAAGTTCTTGTAGTATAAGCTCCTGGGCAACACAGTTAGCAATTCTTTTTAGGAATGAGGCTTACAGTATAATGAAATCAGAAGGTGTTTTTCTGAATGCTTTGGTGCCCATACCTTTGTTGAAACCCACCTTGCTTATAAATTGTCATACCCATGTCAGTGTCAGCTCTAAACTACCCCCATTTTCTATTGCAAGATTGGGGCATTAGACTTCACTATTCCCTGTGCTACAGCAAGTACATGCATTGACAACTGCACCCTCACATTGCAGGATTATCACAATCTTTTTAACCTATTCAATAATGTCTGACATCAGCAGTGTGGGTCTACTTCCGAGTCTCCTGGACAGTAATGGTGCAGGCTGGGATGGGTCTGGGGCTGTTTTTATCTGCTCAAGGTAATCAGATCTGAATTTCCAAATGGTGCTTTCATTAATGTCCCTCTTGCTTTTTGCACTGTAAAAATGCACAGCTGACATCACCCCATGTTCTGTGACATACTGTTCTAACTTAAATCTTATCTCAGGTGTGTTATTTGCATAGGAGGCAAGCCTTTTCTTTTTTGTAGGAGGAGGACCAGAAGCAGAAAGCACCTTGGCAATGGCAGCAGCAAACTGCATGTCTTTCCCATATGTCTGAGCGAGGTTGGCAGGCTTTACCTCAATGACCTCAAGTGATACTCACACTACAAAGCTTTTGTTTTTAGTCAGGCAAGTGGTGATATTGTAGCGGAGCAAGTAACAGAAGCAAGTAACAGAGCTGCTGAGAGGCAGAATGCTGAAAGGGGGTGACAGCGGAGATTGACATTTATATGCTGTGACAATCAGCTGATCACTGTAACTGACAAGTGAGCTTGTGCCAATTCAAACTGGCATAAACATTTCCAATTGGCTGAAACCGCATAATTTAATGGATGCAAATTCAATGTCCTAAGCAGTACTATGGTAAAGATGTTATACTTCTTTCAGCTCATCCACTGTAATAATAACAAGTCTGTATTTATTGAACACAAAGCTGTCTTCTTTTCTAATATGAGGGCTGGCCCAGTTCCTAAAGACAGTTCCTCCGTGTGCTTGACATGTGTAAGTGACCTTGCCTGCTCAGCACCCCTTATCCTGTTTTCAGAAAGGGTAAATCAGCTACTCTAGCTGTGCCCTTGCATGCTTAAAGAGTACCAGGGGGTAGACTGGGCCAAAGTATGTAAAGGAAGCACTGCCACAATGTAAAAAAAAAATCTAGCAATACACTCACAATACAGATGTAATCAAGTGCATTTATTGTGCTAAACAATAAAAAAGTAAGACTCACAGACTAGAACCTTGCAGAGATGTTAGCTGTGAAAATAGAATTCCTCCAACCACCACCATGTAAACATGATTTCTCCTGCTGTCTATTGATACCAGCTCCACACAGAGCAGAGAATCTTTGGAGAAGTGTGGATCTGCCTGTAGGCTGCTACATTCAGTTCCCCATAGGAACCATGAGTGGCTTATTGCAAAATTAGCCCCTGGCCTCCCCTATACTCCAGACCTCCTTAAGTTGCAGGACATTTTTTTTCATATAGTTGTTTGCCCACTTTTTGCCACCTTCTTCTGTCAGTGGACCAGAGGGGCCTACTCTGTGGGCTGTCATATATGGTGATGGGGGAGCATAGTTTTTTTTTACAGGTTTTCTCCCCTTATGTCACTGGGGTCCCAGCAGACACAGTCGCACATGTGCATAGAGGTGTGCATGTGTGCCTGGAGCCAGTAAGGATCCCACCACATCCACCCAGCCTAGCACCAACCCCCATCTGCTCAACACTGCCACCAAGCCTCCACCTGCTGGCAGTCAAGGGCCTGGAAGGATAACTTCCCCAGTCTGGGAGATGTTAGCTGGCTGATGACTGCTCAGTCCTCTCCCAGCTCTCTCCCACAGCTGACCCATGGTGGCCTGAGCATGTTCCCAAACTTGGGTCACCAGTGTGGGAGAGGTGGAGTGTTCCTCAGTGCCTCTGCCCTCTGCGCCACTGGGCTGGCTAGGTTACAGGACATTTGAGGACTTATGTCACTGGGGCATAGGACATGATTTTTGTGGATTTATTGGGCACACAAAGTTTCTGTTGCAGTCTTTCAATCAACAAAGACTGTCCACACCTCCAGACATGTACGTGTTGTACAAGTGGACTACAGAAGACTGGTACAGGATGACTCTGCTCCCTAATCCTGATATGTTGGGTCCAGCAAATAGCTGTCATGGAGTCACAGGATTGGGGTGCAATGTCTGGGCTAGAAGAAGCTTAAAATGCCATACTGTATAACACAGTAACCACTGCACAGACAATATGGTCTACAGCACACTGCATGTGGACCTTTTCAGAATTGGGTCCTTAAGATGCATACAAATACATATTTAATGAAAGTGTAGAATCATGTTTAGTGTTTCCCTTTTGTTTCTTTATAAATAACTCAAATCTGAAAGAAGGGTCCTGATGCAGACAGAATGGAAACTCCACAATAGATTGCAACTCAAAAAGAGGGGAATTTATCTCTTAACAGTATTTGCAATGTAAATCTTAGGAATGAAAGGTATATGTGTGCTGCTGGATTGATAACTGATGGCTAGCATCCACATTTTCCCTAAGCTTTCCCTAGAACCAGTTTTTCTATAGTTCATTAACAAGTCTATCTAACTTGGAGAAATGTTAAGAGAGTATTCAAAATATGTGTTGTGTCTCTAGCACAATTAAAGTACTTGTAGCCTTTTAGGAATTAGTTCCTTGATTTTTCTTTTGCCCATACTGGGAACTCCTGTGGTGAATCAAGTATCAAAGATTTTGTTTGTCTGCCCCCCATTATTTATTCATTTTTTAAATGTATTTACTAAGGATAGCCTGTTTAGTTGCAACATCACATTACTAGTGGAGTCATACTTCTACCCATTTCCACAACTGGTTGTACTGGAATACCAAGAGGTTAAGTGACGTGCCTAAGGCCACACTGTAAGTATTTGCCACTGACAAGATTTATCTTGCAATCTACTGGTTCTCAAGCCAGTTGTCTAACTAGTAGTCCACACTGCCTTTTGGACATTTTCTCCATGCTGTTGATGTGCCCCTGTGTGAGACATACCTGTACACGCTGTACTTACGCTGGCTGAGTACCCTGTTGCAGAAGACTAGGAATGGGGAATTGGAACATCAGATTTTGGCTGCATGCCACAAGCAAGACATGTTTTGTAGCAGATAGCTACATTCAGAATAAATTCTTAAGTATGGTCTATTGAGTTCAAAACTTGTTGCACTTCAGACAAGAACACAATCAGTTTATTTTCCACCAAATGAAAGAAAAATGTTGATACTAACTATCAAAAGCTTTCATGTAAGGCCAATGGCTGTGATGGGGAGACACTTTGGTCAGTTGTTGGATAGCCTGCAGTCAGCTGAAGTTTAATCTGTGAAGAACTTAAGTCCTGGTCCTGCCACCTCAGGGTGTGCTTATACCTGGACAATGGACACCCCCAGTCCAGCCTAGACTACTAAATAATGACCAGGGCATGGCTGGTGCCACCATCCTGCAGTGTATGTACCCTGTTAACTGATTATCATCTTTACTCTGTAACTGTTCTTGTAACTTTCTGTAACCACTTTTGCTAATGTACAAGCTTCTTTGTAACTATTGTGTCTTATTTGTTGCCATTGTATCTGATGCCTCTGTATATAATGATGTGGAACCTTTGTAAAGGAGTCTTTGACTCAAAGGTATGTTATCCGATATCTTCAATAAATAAATAAAATAAATAAAATATAGTAAAATAGGTTAAACCACATATGCTAAGGTTACTTGTTTTGAATAAACTTGTTACTCTTATTTGGTGGTGTTCAGCCTAAGGTTAGGAGACCAGGAAACCTAAGAGTCACTTTGGATAATGAACTAATGCTAAGTACTCGGGTATCTGCCTGCTTCATGCAGAGTGACTTTTATCATAGTATACGTATCTCTAGGTTGCACAACTATCTTGGCCATGGTCAGCAATGTCAGTGGCTCAGTAGGTAGCACACTCGCCTCTGAGGCCGGGAGATCAGAGAGCTGTGGGTTCAGTTCCCAGATCTGGCACTTGGGTTAATATCCCAGTACTGACACTGTAGTACAGCATGAGAGGGGTGCTGAACTTCTGAGGTGCCATCTTTCAGATGAGATGTTAAACTGAGGTCCCATCTGCCTGGATTGGTGGTAGTTCAGGTGGATGTTAAAGATCCCATGGCACTTCTCGAAAAGAGTAGGGGGATTTACCGGTGTCCTGGCCAAATTTCCCTCATTTGGTAAAAATACCACCAACAGCTTAATCTGGTTCAAGGTCAGTTGGCATTCATCTGTATCCCCCTCCCCCGGGTCGTACCTGAAAATAGGCAGGATTTGTCTAGTGTACTTACCCGGTCAACAAAAGCTAAAATAAAATAAATAAAAAATGGTGATCTTGCCCCCTTAGTACAAACCTTTGTTACCACCTTACTTGTTTAATGTAACACACTGTACCAGGGCCTTCTGGCTGGTCTTATTTGCCATCTGCAGCTTATGAAAACTGCAGCAGTGCTCCTTCTTACCTCCACTAGGAGGCCATAGTATATCACAAAGGCACTCAACAATCAGCACTGAGTTTCTGTCAGATGGTGGATAGAGTTTAAGGTTTTCTTGCTAGCTTGTAGGGCCCTGAATGTTCTGGAGCCTCACAGCTTGGTGACCATCTTGTCACTTGCACATATCCCAGGAGGTTGTGTGCCATTGAAGATCAGTTGCTATTTGTACAATAGTCTTTGTTAAAATCTGTTGGAGATAGGAGCTCAATTTTCAATGTCCCGAGACTGACACATGGTGCTTACACCAGGAAGAACTGATGCAAGGGTCTGCTTGCACCACACCATGCTTCAATCCTAATTTTCCAATGCAAGCTGTACTGTGCCTGAAGGGGAACAATCTGCACCAGTCAGACATGTTCCACGTGTGCAACAGACAGACAGCTGCACCATGGTGGACAGGGGCTTGCACCAGACCAGGGCTACACCATCTCCTTCCATGGGATTTTTCAAGTCCCCCACAGCCCACAGGTCAAGCAAGTGGCCAAACCAGCCAGTGCTGGTCTACGGGCTCTTGCACTGATGCTGGTGTTCATGGCTGGCTCATCCGCATTGTCACCAGTGCCACACATCTCTTAGAACATATGGCAGATGTGCCCTGGCACCAGGACTGACCATGCAAGGGAGCAGCCCTGTAGTGCTACACAAGTAGGAAACAGTGCATTGTGCCAGTCTGGTACTGTTCCAGTGTCCCCATAACTCCCAGGATACCCACACCTGCAGCACTTGAGCGCATGTTGGCTGTGAGCATTCATAATACACCAAGCAAACTCATGATCCAGTATACCCTGAGACCCTGAATGGAGGTAATGACCTACCTGGACAGGCTGTGCCTGTGAGTGCAGGTACCTGGGATATGCCAGTCATCCCTCAACATGCTGCTGGTCCACCCATGGATGTCACAGAGATGTAGTCCTGCACATCGTGCTGGGTGCCCTGGACACAAGCAGGAGTACAACAGGGCATTCTACATTCTCCATTCCATAAGCCACATGGAATCACTGCCAGAAATGCTGTGCTCCTGTGCACCAGCAGTAGCCACCCAATCTTTGGACATCACTGTGGATATCCCCTGGAAGTGTGTTCATGTGCATGTGGCTGGCACATCTTACATCTGTCACAGGACACCCACAAACACTGTGCACCCAGGGTCTGTGAACCTTTGCAGCACACTGCACTGCTGGGCGGATTGGGTGCACATGTTCATGTCTGGCAGAAGTGCACTGCAATGGATATGACCTCACTCAGGTGACACTACTACCGTTGGCTGTACCCACATGCTGTAAGGCTTTTGTGGGGTGAGCATTGATGGATGAGACATGGTAAAGTACATGCCATATGCTTCCCATTGGTTGCCATGCCAAGGGAAAACTCCTAACAGTGTCAATGTCCTCCCATGCCATACATTGCTCTTTGTGTCTTTGGTTGGCTCCTGTCCACTATGTGCCCCATTCAACTGTGCACATTTTGCGTGTCTGGGATGGCATTCCCATGGCCAGGGGAGGTCGGCAGCCTCCATCAAACCCCTCCTGTATACCACTTCTGTGGCACACAGAAGCAGTTGCAGCAATTGTGGGGAGTTTGGAGCTGATACCCCTGCCATACCAAAATCTGGTGTAGGGTCCCTGCTTCACCAGACTGTGATGCCATCTGCCATTTGCTGCAGCTTGACTCAGTCTACTGGGCTGTTTGAAAATCAAGCCCAGGGCATATAGTGTTGCAGCCTCCAGACTGTGGAATTCTCTACCTCAGGATATTTGATTTGCACCTTCAGCAATCAGCTTTCAGAGCATGCTTAAAATTGATCCATTTAAAATATAAAGGAACTCATTTGTTGTAAGTCTTCAGTAATTCAACCAATATGCTTTTCTGCAGGCAAATCTGACAAGGTAGTATACAGATAGTTGGACATGCAGCATTTTAAAGCTTTCATTATTCTTAAATGCCAACATCCAAAAGTTTGAATATGCTGGAAGAATACTATTACTGTGACCTTTGATAAGCACACCAGGTTTTGCCTAACTATAACAAACCCTTCTCAGTGAGCAGAATGTTTTATTTGTCATCAGTCTCTCAACTTTTTTCTTTGGGAAAATTGCTGAAACTCAGGAAAAACAAGCATCATCTACTTGATTCAGACTAGAGGATATTCTTTTATTTTGGCTTGATAGCCATGACATAACCATGAACATCTTTGTGATGCAGAATTCAAATTCAAATAAACAGAAATACATTTTTTACATGGATGATTATACCATAATGCTATATAATAGTAGAGAAAGCAAAGCGTTCTATTAAATTAGTCTTGCTTTGTGTGCAGGCAGTTCAACCACCTCTTTTAATGTTTTCATTCAATTTTTAACAATTAGCTTCGATAAAAAGCAGTTTACTCAGAAACTGACTGGAATTTCCTGCACATAAAGTGAAACAAGTATTCTTAATGTCACTGATCCATTCATGAAGATCATGTAAGGAAGAAGAGCAAAAATGTTTTTCTGTACCTTCTACCAATTTACTGAAAATTCAACGCTAAACAGAATGCAGATATTCCCAGTATACTGATTCATTACTATACTGTATATAACTTTGTTCCCAGTATATTATCAGAAAACGATAAGTTCACAATACTGTAGTCATGTTACTGTTTTAGTAATCCTTGATACATGTCGCTATGTAGTTTAAAGAATTATGATTTTCCAAGGAAATGAAAAGCAGATTCTTTTAAATGAACTGTAACATGCAGTATTGTTAATTAAGCATTTTTAGCTCAAAAGAACTGGTAATAGAAACATAGACTTTGACGGCAGATAAGGACCGCTTGTCCCACCTAGTCTGCCCATTTCTCTACCTAGAGGATAAGCTGCAGATCCTATTTAACCAACAGCCTAATTCTTCTTACCCTCCACAAAAATTGCCTTATGTCTGTCCCATGCATTCTTGAATTCTCCCACAGTTTTAGACCCCACAACCTCCTCAGGAAGGCTGTTCCATGCATCAACCACCCTCTCTGTGAAAAAATACTTCCTAACATTGCCCCAGAGCCGACCCCCTCTATCTTCAAATTGTGCCCCCTTGTTCTTGCACATCTCTTTTTCTGAAAGATGCTACCCTCTTGGACTTTGTTAATTCCACTGAGGTACTTAAATGTTTCTATCATGTCCCCCCTCTCTCTCCTTTCCTCAAGGGTATACATATTAAGCTCCTTTAGCCTCTCCTCGTATGGCTTCTCTTGCAGACCCTGCACCATTTTAGTTGCCCTCCTCTGAACTGCCTCCATCCTGTCTATGTTCTTGCAGAGATGGGGTCTCCAGAACTGGACACAGTACTCCAGATGAGGTCTCACCAACTGTCTGTACAGGGGGATAACAAAGTCCTCTTTTCTGCTGGTGATACGTCTCCCTATACATCCCAGTATCTGCCTAGCCCTCCCTACCGACTTCTCACATTGCTTGCCAACCTTAAGGTCATCTGATATGATTACCCAGGTCCCTTTCCATTTTTGTTGTTGTTATTACCTCCTCCCAGATTGTGTAATCTTCCCCTGGATTTCTGTTTCCCAGGTGCATTACTCTGCACTTCTTTACATTGAATCCAAGCTGCCATACTTCTGACCATTCCTCCAACCTTGCCAAGTCCCTTCTCATCCTTTCCATGCCTCCTTGTGTATCAACCCTGTTGCAGATCTTTGTGTCATCTGCAAAGAGGCATACTTTCCCTTCCAGTCCCTCTGTAATGTCTAAAATTGTAAAGGTCATTTGCAGTAGGCAGCATTTTGTGCTGTGAAGTAGCCCTCATCAAAAAATTCACTTTGTAGAAGTCATGTTTCAGTGTAAAACAAAGCAAAATCATCTTAATATTACTTCAGTGATATAATCAGCATTGTTCTTGCTTATTTTCAATTCTTACTTAGTGTCCATGACTGTGAACAAATTATGCAGTATTTTTCTACCACAACCTGTCATATATTCAATGGTTAGCTATCTGTTGACTAAACAAAATGGTAGACAGAAAATTATGTATAATAAGGCTATGATTCCATCTAGGGGTTCTGGCGACATCATACTTATAACATGAGGCTCATTTAGTTTATAAAGGACCCCAAGATGAAAAAATGGAATCACATACTGTACCGTAATACATGCAATTGTTGTATTTATCTATTTAAAATATATGCATATTTTGGGTTAGTTTTTAAGTTCCATTCAGAAATGTGGAGGAATGATGTCTTGCTAGCTGTTGCTAGCAACAGAATTTTCTACATTCTAAGCTGTACTGTTGACCTAATACGAGATGAAAAATACAACCTTTTGGTGTCACAACTATATGCAGCTGTGTTTAGGTATCCTGCTTTCCCAATGGGGAAACTGATATGTTCAGTACATTATAGAATAGTTTAAAATAGGCTGTTTTTATGTTGGCGTGCTTGCACAGCCAACATCTTGCGAGTAGTGCAGCTTTGGAGGTGCGGTCACTGTTGGGCGAATGCAGGGCATGCACCAGTAGGTGCATCCCTCATTCCCCAATCAGCCTGCATAGCGGCGCCACACCATGCATAAATAATGTGGCGAGCACATCTAAGAAAATGTCCACTGCAATCCGAGCAAAGCTCATCAGACTCTTCCTGGACGTGCTCGCTAACATTATGTATGTGGCGGCCACCCAACTGCCGACTTCGGGGCTGCCCAATCCCCTTCCAGCTTCCTGTGCCCCAATGTATTTGCCAACGGGGAGCCCCTCCTTGTCAGCATAAAGCACTCCTCCCTATTTGTTATATGCCTAGGGGTGTGTCAATCCCCTTGGCTCTCCCCCAGCTTTCCTTGTGTGCCGATGGGGTGCCCAATCCCTGTCGGCATAAATCTTACCCTTGTGTTGTGTGCTGATGGGGTGCCCAGTTCCCCGTCAGCTGCAGCAACCCCAGAACAGTTAGTTAGTGTTGGGAGCCCACCCCAGTGTGCTAATTACTCCTGTAAAAAAACTGTCCTGCAAGGTTTTTTTTCTTTCACCCTGTAACACAAAAATGGTCCCTCATAGTCTCCCTACCCATCACCTGCACCCACTCACTGTGCACCCTGCCTCCCCTGACCCCCCACCCCATACTTACCTCTGGAGTCCGGTGCAACGATCTTCGGTGGACCAGAAACACGTCTGCACTCTTCAAAGCTGACCACAAACTGAGGAAAAGCTGTATAATGTAACAAATAGGTGTTTTTTTTTCAACTTTGATGCATAGCGCAGGCATGTTTTGGAATTTTTGCACCACATTTTCAACATGGGGTTTTTGGATCCCTCCTCATTAATTCTGTCACTGTTATGACATTAATCCGTCCTGAAAGGTGATTTCACAGTCACTGCATGGAATCACCTTTTGGGACTGATTAACACAAGAACAGTGGCAGTGTTCATGAGGTGGCCTCTCAAAAAGCCTATGTTGCAAATCTGGTGGAAGAAATCCAAAAAATGGCTGTTTTACAAGCGTGCATTGCACAGTTGCTATGCATGCTCATAACTTCGCAGATTTGCAATATTTTGATGCCGGATTTTCAACATTGTCATTTTTCTATACCTCCTTGTGAACAGTACCGCTGTCATTTTTCACATCCTGGCTGAAATGTGTTTCCACACTTCCGGCACACAATAGCGCAGTTGCTGTGGGAAATCAGTGTTTGGGGCAGATTACAAAAATTACAGTGACACTGTTCATCAGCAGAGGTCCTAAAATGCCTATGTTGAAAATTTGGTGACGATTCTCCATAAAATGACTGTGTTATGAGCGTTCATTGCACAGTTTGCATGCACGCTCGTAACGTGCATTTGTAATATTTTCACTGTTGATTTTCACCATTGGCTTTTTTCCGCACCTCTTGATGAACAGTACAGCTGTCATTTTACATATCCTGCCAGAAATGTGTTTTTGCATGTCCAGAGCAGAATAGCGCAGTTGCTGTGCGCAATCACTTTTTGGGACAGTTTGAAGAAATGACAGTCACACTGTACATGAGCAGAGGTGCTAAAATGTCTGTGTTGAAAATTTGGTCCCAAAAGTACATAAAATGACTGTGTTACAAGCGTGCATTGCGCATTTCCCACGAACCCTTGTAACTTCGCAAATTTGCAATATTTACATGCCACATTTTCAACACTGCCATTTTTTTACACCTCCTTATGAACAGTAGAGCTGTCATTTTTCACATCCTGCCCAAAATGTGTTTCTGCACTGCACTACCAAAGCCAATGCCAGTGCGACAACATTCGGCATTGACAAATGCTTGTTTCATATCCCTTTCATGTGCTCTGTTTCCCAAAACACTTCAAAATGCAATAAGTAGTAACTGATTGTGAAAGGACTGTATGCATTTAACATACAACAATAAACCACGCGCATACATAGCCCATATTGTATCCTATTGTATTACTGAGAGAAGGAATGTTGACCAAGGCACAAGGGACTCATCCCCTACTCTTTTGGAAAGTTCTGAATCTGTCTGTTGGCAGAATAAGACCAATGGTCTAGCATGTCTGCCCATATTGTGCTGCCACACCCCAAAATCTAGTGTCCAGAGGGATTGTCCCCCTTCCCCCACCAAAAACTGTCTCTCACGGATCTCCCCAAGCTGGACTATGAGCCCTCTTGCTCTGTCCGAACCATATTTGAACCCATTTAGGAACATCTCTGCTTCACTCCTAAACTGACCCCCACCAACAAATCTCCAACTGTGATTTCTTATGGCTGAGTCACTATTTCTAACAAAGAGAACTTCACTTTTCACCTTCTTTATGCCCTTCAGAAACTTCTCTACTTCAGCAAACAAATGTTCAGGGCCACCAGCCTTTTTTCATAGGATATGTCTCTTTTGGTCTGGATTGTTTCGGTGGACGTCAGTTGCACTGCTGCCAGCCTGTTAATGTCCTTTTTTAGCTGAAGCCTCCAGAACCAGACACACTATTCAATGAGAAGCCTTATAAGAGATCTTAAAGGGGTAGTATCACTTATTTTTTTTCCTGTTATTAAAACCCTTTCTGATTCATTTCAGCATCCATAGTGCATCGCTGTATGCCTTATGCACTGGCACTTATTGGGATTGACTCTCATTTCCAGATATGTGACCATTTTCAAGGTTCTCTGGGTCCTTCTGGAGTTCCCTCACACCTTCCACTCTGTTTACTCTGCCACATAGCTTTGTGCCATCAGCAAGGAGACACATCTTGCCATTACTCTCCCATATGACACTAATGAACATATTGAACAGGACAGGCCCCAGGACCAATTCCTTCCGCACCACATTCCTGATGCCCTGCACCCAGATTTGGCCCTGTTTGGTATCACCCTCTGTTGCTTCCCACTTATCCAGTTCCCCACCTACCTAATTAAATCCTTCTCTATTCCTAATTCCTCTAGCTTCTTCAGCAGCCTCCTGGGAGGCAGCAAATAAAATGTTTTTTCTCAACACATAGTTTCACAAACCTGCCACTTGCCCTTTGTCTACATCCCTGGGGATCCAGTTGACAGTTGAAAATTAGTATCCGGTTGGTCTGTCAAGACATCCCTGACACAAAACCACATGGCTTCTCATCTTGCAGCTCATTGTCAACTAAGTAGGCCACTTGACTCTATGAAAGTACAGTCTCTATTAGTTTACCTACAGTATGATGGTGGTAAGATTGACCAACTTGTAGTTGCCTGGGTCCCCCCTTTACCACAACCCCCACCTTGTGGAGTCAGACTCCTTTGCAGACCTCCAATCTCCTGGCAAAATCCCAGACTCTAGTGAATCGTTAGACACCTGGATCAAGGGTTCAGCTAGTTCTGAAGCCAGTTCTCCGAGTACCCTTGGAGGGTTCCTTGGGATCTTTAACACTCATTTTGTTAGCCACCAGAGATGGGCAGAAGAGATGTTGGCTTTTTTTTTCATAGAAAGAATGTCTCCTCTAATAGTGCAGCAACACCCCGACTGCTGTCCTTCATAAACAATTACAGTTTCAGTGTTGGCTAATATCACAAATTAGTAGGTCATGACTTTAAACAATGAACCTTTAAATTTTCCTAACCCAGAGAGTGCTACTAACTGCATCATACATCATACACTCCTGCTTAAAGCAGAACCTGTCTAAATTCTTTCATGACAACTTGCATTTGCTTCCCTTTGTACTTTGCATTATTGTAATATGTGTCATATTATTTGTCTGTGTAGTTTCACTACTTACTAACAAGTATAACAAACATTTAGTGCTAATTGATCTACCACCATGAGTTATTGTGTGATCTGGTAAACAACTGCTGTGTAAACTAGTCTTGTCAACATTCTGAAACTACCATGAGGCTAATAATGATATATTTAGGTTAAACATTATTGCTTGCTGCATTTGATGGCTTTATCTTCATTTTAACAATTTTCCAATCTCTCCATTTTGCGCTTCAGCCCCACTCTAAATGTCAAGGCTGCCACAGCCCCACCTTTTCTGAAGCCAGGAAGGTGGCTGAGCAGCTGGCTTCGCAGCCAATGTTGCTTCCATTGCTATTGCTTATATTTGCTAGGAGCTGCTGCTTCTTGATCAGCTAGAAGGGGGGCACACATGCTAGGCAGTCTGTACTCAGCCTTCCTGGATCCACACACCTCTCATCCATGACATGCTCAGCCTCCAGTTGGCCATACACTACAAGTTAATAGGGTTTCTATAGATGTCTTTTATAGCATCAAAATCATAGAGAATGAGATTTGGTTCAGAGGACTGTCATGTAAAATGGAGCAGTCCTGCCTGCCTAAACCTCATGAGAGGAGTCTCCTTTACAATAAGGGAAACCTCCTGAAGGCACAATTACCTGCCTATTAATCAGTGGAATTAGAGTGATTTATAAAAACTTTTAAGTCATTTTGTATTTCAAAAGTTTCTTTAAGTTTCATCTCCAGCTCCAAAGTGGAGCACTCCACTTCTAATGTTCTTACACAAGTGACCTCGATATACAGAATGAGAGGTAAAGTGGCTCTGCATGCTGATTGGCTAAAACCAATCAATCAAACCTTATTATACAATGGCAAGGAAGAGTCTTGGACTGTGATTGGTCAGTTTGGGGCTGGACCCATGGCGTTATCCCAGCATGTCGCCACAGGCCTAGTCTCAGCACTGTGAACCTGGAGACGAGTTTGAGCCCATTGAGCTTGATTGTTTCATCTGCTCTTAAAAAAATATATATTTTTCCACACAAAAACATCTTTAAAGTTATTTTTTTAATTCTGTATAACAACAAGCCATTGTATAATAGGAATAATGCACTCCAGGGTGTGTGTCATTTGGGATAACACCACGCCTGGGGCATTGGATGCAGTCAGCCTGCGGCCTCATAGCCCACCCACCCAGGCGTGGCATTATCCCAGCACGACACACACACTGTCATGCATTATTCCTTCATTTAACCAGGCATAACACCATTGAGCAAGCTTATTTTCAAAGTGGTCCTGGACATCAAACAAATCACAGGCAGGTATAGGGCAGGCAAAACAAAACATTGTACATATGAAGAGATAAGTCAGGCCTATACATTCAAGGATAAACACAATTAAATAATAATTTTAGCACACTAAACAATCAAGCAAGTAGGTCAAAAACTTAGAATGGTTCGACCCTGGACACTCACTAGTATATGGAGACCAGTGGGTATTCTAATATTGGACTTGGAAGTGGGAGGGTAGGGAGGGGACCGTATAGGAGACATGGGGAGGTAGGGTGGTGAAGGCCGGGGGGTTGAGAAAAGAGGTTGAAAATTGCTGGGGCCCCCCTATTAGGGAAGCTGGGAGCTGAGCATTACTTAGGTGTCAGAAGATTCTTGTGGGACACCAGAGACCAAAGGGCACATAGGTCACCTATAATAGTTGCAGGTTTCCTTCAGGTACTCAATTATCAGTGCTTTGAAGGTGAATGGCCTGGGGAGGGGTTGAGAGCTCTAGAGATCTTTGCGTTGTATTCCATAACCACATAAATAAAGTAATATCTTGACAAGGTAAAATATTTATTTTATAAAATAAAATATTGTATTTTAATCCCAAAGATGTTCTCTAGTAGTCATTTTCTTTTTCATCAAACACCACCCTTTAAAGTTATGCCATAACCTCCCTGGATCTACTTACAAAGTTCCTCTCTATGTAACCTAATATTTTTAAATGTGTCATGCCTCTGGAACAGATGATAGCACCTGTATTTTAGGGTTGTGTAAGTACTGTACTTTAATATGAAACCCCACTATTTGCACCATAATAACTTTGTCCCCCCTCAACCAATTTACCTGACATTTAGAAAGTGCAGAGATGGTGACAGGATTTCTGGATCATGAAAATTCCATGGCAATTGGTACACTGGGGGCAAAGTTATAGAGGAGGAAATCTCCCAAATCACCAAAATTAAGGCCCTTTCTTGCTCAACTATATCTAAAATACTAGGAGGATCTGAAATCTGAAACTTGATAGAGTTTGGAACAAGGTATATGCTTTTGTGTTTTTTATCTTCTACACTTAAGTAGTTTTTTAAATATTTAAAAAAATTCAGTTTGTAAGCATGCACAGTTTAAAAAACAGCATTCTAAAGATAACTGACTATTTGTAACTACATGAAGTTATGTGGTTGTATTATGGAGAACCTCTTGTTTATCAGCTGGCAGGGGCTGGCTCCCCTATCCATGAGATTCCTGCTGCTGTCTTTGTTCAGCAGGGATGGGGCTACCTGTCAGTGCATAGCCCCACCCATGCTGAGAGTGGTGTGTATGTGTATGTCCACCATTAGCTGCATGAATGGCTTTATTTATTTTAATTGGACACCAGGGTGCCCAATCTCTGGTGCCAGTTCAATTGTTTAACAGTATAGTTTGACACTGGGGTGCCCACTCCCAGTGTCAGTTCATACCCCCTCCCTCCCATCCCTTTTGTAAGGTCCCACCCACACAGACCCAATAATTTGAAGTTGCTGACACCAGGGTGCCCAATCCTGAGTGTCAGCATACACAGCCTTCCTCCTCCTGACCCAGCAATAGCTGCATGAGCAGCTTTATTTATTTCAATTGGACACTGGAGTGCCCAATCCCTGGTGACAGTTTTATTTATTTAACAGTGTAGTCTAACACCAGGGTGGCCGCACCTGGTGCCAGTTCATTCCCCCTTCACCTCACTAAGATCTCACCCAAACAGACCCCATAGTTTGAAGTTGGCAACACCAGGGTGCCCAATCCCTAGTGTTGGCACACACATCCTCCTTCCCCATGACCCAGCAATGGCCACATGAGCAACTTTATTTATTTCAACTGGACACCGAGTGCATAGTCCTTTGTGCTAGTCTAATTATGTAACAGTGCAATCAGACACCAATGTGCCTACTCCTGGTGCAGGTTTGTGCCCTCTTCCCTCCATAAGGCCCCCCACCAACTCCATAATTTGAATTTGCTAACACTGGGGTGCCCAGTCTCCAGTGTCAGTGTTCAAAACCTCCCTCCCCTTGACCCAGCAGTCTTGGACACCAAGGTGTACACCCCTGGTGCCACCAAGTATCATGCCAGCACTAGGCTGCCCAATTCCCAGTATCGGAAGTACTGTTCCTGAAATACAGTAAACTGTCATGCGATGCCTTTATTTTTTTTTAACCCTGAAATAAAAAAAAAGAGTCCCTTGTCTGCAGCCACCTCCGACCCCAACTCCCAGTCAACACCTACCATCCTACATCCACCCCCTTACCCTCTACTTACCAGCTGAAATCCAATGCCGTAATCCTCTCTGGGCCAGATATGTCTTCACTCTTCAATGCTGGTCTGGGAACTGAGGAGAACAGGTACAGTAAGGGATATATAGTGTATTTCAATGCGTTTTGAACCTTTCATCATAGTTTGGTCATTTTTATATGTTTTTTCCAAACCTTTTCAACAAAGATTTTTTGGGATCCCCATGAACACTGGTTGTGAAATTATGGTAATTTGGCCTGGAAGGTGGCTTTGTGGTCATTGTGTGAATTCACCTTTCAAGCCAGATTTACATAATTTCACTGCTCTTATTCATGAGGTGGGATCCCAAAAAGACCATGTTGAGAATTTGGGCAAAATATGTAAAAATGACCAAGTTATGAGCATATGCTGACATTTTTCTATGCTTGCTTATAACTTTGGTGGCTTTCAATATTTTGACCCAAAATTTTCAACAAAGCAGTTTTTTTCATGCTACCTCATGAACATTACAGTTGTTGTTTTTCACATCCTGGCTGAAATGTGCTTTCACACCCATGGCGTCAAACAACATTTCAGCAGGGATTTGAACATTTTCACTTACCAGGTACATGAGGTGCAGTGATAAGAAAACTACATTGACAATTTGGAGTCAAGATGTTAAAAAGGAAGTTATGAGGGGTATGCTGTCATTTTTCTATGCTTGTTCATAACTTTGGTAGTTTTTGACATCTGTTTTCTGCGTGGAAGTGCAGGGCCATCAGGGCCCTGCACTTCTATAGGTGGACAGAGTCTTCCCTTGGCACAGGAACCAGAGGGTCCTGCTCATCTGCATCTATTAATGTTGATCCCAAAGGTATCTTAATCAAAGAGAATATGATTCCACTATCTCAAAAAGAAAATAAACACTTTGCAAGAAACTTCGTTAATGGTGTTAATGCAGCAGTTAGGGCTCAACTTAATGTAACAAAAGTAGGGAATTGTGGCATTAGGCTTTCCGAGCCTAAATCACCACCACCACTCAAAAAGCAGCTAAAGGAAAAAACATTATGGTTTTGGGTCTGCAGTGTCTTGGCAAATCAGTGGTGGGGTCTTCTTTGGGGTTGTCATCCCCAATGCTCCCCCACTTCCCTGAGAAAACAAGGTCAGATGTGATCTCTTTCTTCACACAGGGCCCCCAGAACCCTACATGAAGAAAGCTACAACACTTTTGCAGGCAACATGTGGTGACACATACTTCTCTACCTTTGAAGAGTGTATCACTATGAGGCAATGGCTTGAAGCTATACATTGTGATTTGGACAGGGGTCTACAGACTGGGGGAAGGGTGAGCATTAAGGTTGATAACCCCAAGACAGACCCCACCACTGATTTTCCAAGACTCTGGAGACCCAAAAGCTAATGTTTTTCCTTTTGCTGCTTGGGGTGGGTGGGGGAGTTAAGGTAAGAAACACTAACACCATATTTCCCTGCTTTTGCTGCATTAAGATGAGCACTAACTAGTGAATTAATGCAGTTGTTTTGAAAAGAATACATGGATATGTCATGGCCTTAATGAAAATATCACTGATATTCTTCCAGACAGCAGTTTTACCTAATGTTACAATGAGTGACGGAGCCACGAGTGATGTCAAAATTTCAAACTGCACGAGGGAAACTATGAATGGTATTTTCATTAAGGCCACTGCATATTTGATTTGTGCCATGTTTTTTATTATAGAATAGCAAGAAAAAATCCTGCATCCTGATTGATCAGTAGCCATCTTCAACAGATATGCTAGCCCAGCACATGTTCACTGTATGAAGGTGAATGAGCATCATCTTGCACTGTACCTATGTCATTTACTATGGACCTACTCTGTGGATACATGGACGTAGAATGAGTATAAATATGATATTCTCACTCTATGACTGACCACCCTCAAAATATCAAAAACTATTTGCTGAAATTTATTCTCACAAGCATGGCATAAATATATTTATAAAATGGGTTGGGAGTTTTCTGTGTTCTGATTGGCTATGAAGTACCATTTGCCATCTATTTATCAGCACATATTGTGCCAACTGGTACTTCTTATGCCAACCAGGATGCAGTACAGCAAGAAATTCATGTCTGCCAGAATGAAGCAAAATGTTCTGACAGCCATGTTAGTACTGTAAAATCAATACTTACCACAACACTTGTAAATCAAATTTTCCCATTTCGGAAACACTCCCAAGCACTGCAATGAATTGAAACAGCCCTAATGTCATGTTCCATGTACTTAAAATGACAAGCTGACCTTTATTTCTGTTTCTCCTGACTAAAGTTTGTGGCAGGCCACTGATCCATGGCTCTCCCGTGGATTGTCATTGCTGCAGCTCCGTTCCCTGCTGTGTTCCTCAGCTCCCACTCCCAGCAGCTCATCTCCATTCCCCACTGCCTTCCTCAGCACCCCACCCCTCACCAACTTTGAGTTCAACTGTAAGCCAATCTCAGCATTAGTAGCTTTCTGTCGAAAACACATGCTTGGCAAGATGTGCTGCGATTCCTCCCCATATAATTACAAGCTCAGTGGCTTCCCTTTGAAAGACTCACTTACTCAGTGAGATGCACTGAAAATAAAAATTGTTCTACACTAGGCTGCTGAAGAGAGGTATGCTGGTTCTCTATAAAATTGCTCCAGTCACTTACTAACACAGCCTTAAAAGACCTGAGGAAAGCAAAAACATATACAGTGTGTGTGTGTGTGTGTGTGTGTGTGTGAGGGGTGGGGGAACTAACCAGTTCACTGTGTGTGGGTGGGGGATCCCTCTACTGATGACCAATTACAAGATATTATAAAGTGCACAACAGCAATAGGGGAACTATTTTCACTCTTTCAACTGGAAAAACCTGTTGTTCCCATTTTAATAACCTTTTTCATAACTTTTAACATTTTTACTTGGGGGACCCATTTTATAAGTGGAAAAGACACTTTGAGGTGTGGTTTATGGGCTAATAAGAGAACTTACAAGGTGAGAAAGGTACTTGGTGAATGTGTGTCATGCCTCATCACACACCTTGGGTGTGCTCTTATCAGCCCATTAACCACACCTCATTGTGTGTTATTCCTTACAGATATACTATGTGTATATATATATATATATATATATATATATATACATATACACATACACATTTATATTTATATATAAATATACTATACCTGCTCAGTAGGGCAGGTATAGTTAGGGTTGCATGGCACCTTCTATTTTAAACCCAAAATTGTGCAGTTTAATAACTTTGCCATCATTTGTCGAAGTCACCTGAAATTTGGCATGTGCATTGTCATATCATAGATCTCAGGATCTGGAAATTGTCGATATGGTTGGATCTGCAGTTGTGGAACTGCAGAGCTTCCATAAGTGTGGAAAATCCTCAACGTTTGTGAATTCTTTGCTCACCTCCACAGCCCAAATGGCTTGTCTGTCTGATGTGAAATTTCCAGGGTATATGGAGGCTGGGTCAGGGAAGTACCTTTTGCAAATGTGGTGAAAAAATATTAATCCATTGAAAAGTTATTACAGTTTAAGATTTCCCATTACATACTATGGGAAAAATATATGCTCAGTGTGACAGTGACAGATTTGTCCTTGACAGCATGTTTTACTGTCACATATGCCCTCTGTACTGTCATGCCACTGACATCTTTTTTTCAGTTAGTGATGAAGAAAAAAACGTTTTATAGTTTAAAAACCACTGCCCCTAGGTAAACACCAACTGTTGTGTTTTCCAAAATGGGGTCCTAGGAACAGCATCCATGCATCAGATTTTTTTTTAAAAAGACCCAGAAATATGTTTATTTTGATCTGGTCATTTGTACTGCCACAATTTGTGACAGTACAAACATGCAACATTTGCAAATTTGTGAAAGTGTTGTTCCGTACTTTCACAATTTGCATCATACTTTCGCAATTTATGACAGTACAATCCCCAAAATCATAGTTTATCTGCCACCTTGTTATCACTACATGGTTTTGACTTTTGGGCTGGAATTTGCTTGGTGGCAAGCACTTGCAAGACAGATGTGCCTTTTGGTGGTTTGATGAAAAAATTTACATCGGTTCCATAGTTACATTACTCCGAAGTTGTGACTTTTTCCCATAGGATAGCACTGTGGTGTTTGATAAAATGACAGTTTCTTTGCCACCTCACTGTCTCTACAGGGTTTGGAGTTTTGGGCTAACATTTGCAGGGAGGCAAGCCCTTGCACAACAAATGTGCCTTTTGCTAGTTTAGTGCAATGCTTTACACCTGTTCTAGAGTTGCAGCACTCCAAAGTTGCACATTTTACCATAGGATAACATTGTGGGCACCATGGTGCCTTTCAGTGCCTATATCTCAAAAATGGTTTGAGTTATGGAATTTTCACTAAGCATAAACATGCATGGAGGAGGCTAGGTCATGAATACAACTTCAAAATAATTTTTTCTTCAGTTTCTATGGTTACAAGATATTGCCAAATAAGCATTACAAAGGTTACTTGGCGTGCCTTTAGGCCTTTGCTATGTGTCTGTACTTGTGGATAGATGGGAGCATATGGCTGAGAGGGCCAATGCTCCCACCTGTGCATATTATTTATGTCAAACTGGGAGCACTGGGCCTTCCGATGCTATGCCTCTACACTCATGGGTGGGAAGGAGAGCAGGGCCCAGAGGGCCCATGCTCCCACTTATGGATATGATTATGCAAAACTAAAAGCACATGGCCCTCCTATGCTATGCTTCTATACTTATAAGAAGGTGGGGGCACAGGGTCCAGAGTGCCCATGCTCCCACCCATGGATACCATCTTGCAATACTGGGAGCACAGGGTCCTCAGGTGCTATGTCTCTACACTTATTGGTGGGAGTGCAAGGCCCAGAGTGCCTATGCTCCCAAATATGCATCCCATTATGCAAAACTGGGAGCACAGAGCCCTCCTCTGCTATGCCTCTATACTGATGGGTGGGTGGGCGTGCAGGGCCCCGAGGGCACACGCTCCAACCTATGGATACCATATGAGCAACATTTCCTTTTCTCAAAAAAGAAGGAAATTCATTGCAAGAAACTCCATTAATGCATCAGTTAGGGTTCATTTCACACCAAAAAAAGTCTGGAAATTTGATGTTAGCGTTACCAACCCTACCCCCCCACACCTTCCACAGACTAACAGGTTTGCCTTGTGGTTGTCGGGCCTAACTTTCACTCCATTCTCCTATACTGTACCATCTCAGCTTGTTTACATATGGAATGGGGTAAGAGTTAGGCCTAACAACCCCAAGGTACACCTGTTGGTCTGTGGATGGTGGGGGGGGGGAAGGTTGGTAACCCGAATATCAGAATTCCCAGAATTATCTTGGTGTGGAATGAACCTTAACTGATGCATTAACTGAATATTTTTTCTATGAATATATATGTATAGCTAGATAGCTAGCTGCACTAAAACTTTGCAGCTAGTGAAGCCAGCAACAATGAATCACAATTCTACTCAAAGCCCCCAAATTAGGTTTGCTACCCAAATAAACAGGACTTCAATTCAAACAGCTTCACCAACAATACATCAAAATAGGCTTGAAATTAGAAGATATTGGTCTCCAATTCAAAGAAACAGACCCAGTTAAATCACACCAATTATGTTTTAAATCAGAAGAAATAGGCCTCTACAAATGCAGCCTGCCACACAGTGAATCATCAAACAGATGAGACCACTTATAGCTACCAAAACAGGTTTCAAAATTCCAACAGCCCCAAACAATACCCTGCTAGCCCCTCAGAAGTAGTAAGAAAGAAAAGAAATAACATTCTACCAAGTAGAATCCACAAGAAACATGTAAAAACGACAAGAAGAAGCAGCTACTGTACTGTACAGAACTGATCCTGTCCCCCTTCTAGTTCCTTCTGAGAAGCCAAAGCACTGACACCACACCTGATTCAGCTCTGCCTCCCTAGCTGCATGAGACCTGGCCAGACTATTAGCACCCTTCCCCCACTCTGCACTAAAACTTTGTAGCTAGTGAAGCCAGCAACAATGAATCACAATTCAACTCAAAGCCCCTCAAATAGGTTTGCTACCCAAAGAAACAGGACTCCAATTCAAACAGCTTCACCAACAACACATCAAAATAGGTTTGAAATTAGAAGATATAGGTCTCCAATTCAAAGAAACAGACCCAGTTAAATCACATCAATTATGTTTTAAATCAGAAGAAATAGGCCTCTACAAATGCAGCCTGCCACACAGTGACTCATCAAACAAATGAGCCCACTTATAGCTACCAAAACAGGTTTCAAAATCCCAACAGCCCCAACCAATACCCTGCTAGCCCCTTAGAAGTACTATGAATGAAAAGAAATAACCTTCTATCAAGTAGAATCCACAAGAAACAATGTAAAAACAAGAAGAAGAAGCTACTGTACTGTACAGATCTGATCCTGTCCCCTGTCTAGTTCCTTCTGAGAAGCCAAAGCACTGACACCACACCTGATTCAGCTCTGCCTCCCTAGCTGAGTGAGACCTGGCCAGACCATTAGCACCCTTCCCCTACTCTGCACTAAAACTTTGCAGCTAGTGAAGCCAGCAACAATGAATCACAATTCTACTGAAAGCCCCCAAAATAGGTTTACTACCCAAAGAAACAGGACTCCAATTCAAACAGCTTCACCAACAACACATCAAAATAGGCTTGAAATTAGAAGATATAGGTCTCCAAGTCAAAGAAACAGACCCAGTTAAATCACTCCAATTATGTTTTAAATCAGAAGAAATAGGCCTCTACAAATGCATCCTGCCACACATTGAATCATCAAACAGATGAGACCATTTACAGCTACCAAAACAGGTTTCAAAATTCCAACAGCCTCAAACAATACCCTGCTAGCCCCTCAGAAGTAGTAAGAAACAAAAGAAATAACCTTCTACCAAGTAGAATCCACAAGAAACAATGTAAAAACAACAAGAAGAAGCTACTGTACTGAATAGATCTGATCCTGTCCCCCTTCTAGTTCCTTCTTAGATATACTGTATATTCTTTGCAAAAATCTTGTCCAGTGACAAAAGTAGGGAAATGTGGTGTTATGATTTCCAACCCTTACACCCCACTCCCACCCTGCGACATCAAGAGATATTTTGTCCCTGGTGGTGCATGCAAAATTTTATGTGAATCACTTGAAGGGTTACAGAGTTATTACAGTGCAACATTTTGAGTTTAACATAGACTTGACCATTTAACCCTAACTACAATGCCATGACTGTGCCCCTATTATCTATCTATCTATTATGCTTGGCGGCATTTGATGTAATTGCCTCAAATTTGGCATACATTGTCTCAGAGGCAAATTTTCAAGAAGTGAGAAGCTTTGTGACAGCAGCTTGCGCAGTTTCTGAGATACAGATTGTCAATTTTTCATGAAAAGGAACATTTTTATGTTGTCTTGCCTGAGCAGCGAAGACAACATATTGTAGTTGCTTTGAGTGGAGAAGCAGGTTTTGGAGGTGCGGTCCTGCTGTGGCCAATGACACCACTGCTTTTTCTGGCCGGGTTCTGTGGCACCAATGGCATAGCATGATGTCTATGACAGCAGTTGAGAAGCCTGTCACCAACTTGAAAGAAATTTGCCACTGCAATCAGGGAGCACCCCTTAATTGGAGAATCAGCTGTTTCTGCTGCTGGGGCAGTTCCTGGTTGCAGCAGAGAATTACAGCTTGCCTTGTCTGGTGTCCCATTTCAATAAACATGGCGGTGGCTTCCCCATCTGCTTCTCACACTCCCCATGGAAGCTGATGGACAGCTGCCACCTCTCACAGTCCCCATGAAAGCTGATGGGAGTGCCCAATCCCTCTGTTGGTATGCCCCTCCCAAGTTCAGTTGCGGACAAGGGAGCTTAATCCCCGTCAGCATAATGCCCCCCCCTTTGTTGTGTGCCGAGGGGGGTGTCCAATCCCCTTTGGCTAATGTGCCCCCCAAACACTCTTCAAGTGCAGATAGGGGTGCCCAATCCCCATCAGCTACAGACCCCCCCAAGAAACACTCAGCTGACAAGCTGCAAACCCACCCCAGTGTACCAGAACACCTGTAAATAAAGAAAACCTTCCCGTATTGTTTTTTGTCTTTTCCCTGTAAAAGAAAAAAGTCCCTCTTTGAGTCCGATGCCCCTCCCAACCCACCCCACCCTCTGTGCACCTCATCTACCCACACACACACCCTCACCCCATACTTACATCTGGAGTTTGATGCAATGATCTTTGTGGACCAGGAACACATTTGCACTCTTCAAAGCTGACCACAAACTGAAGAAATGTTGGCAAGCTGTATAATGGCATAAATGTTTTTTTTTAAACTTATGTGGTTAGCTCAGTCATTTTCGTGAAATTTTGCACCAACTTTTGAACATGGAGTTCTTGGGACCCCATCTCATCAATTTAGTGACTGTCATCTGGTTATTCAGTCCTAAAAGGTGATTTCACGGTCACTGTGTGGAACCACCTTTTGGGACTGAGTAACGAAACAACAGTGTCACTGTTCATGAAGTGGGCTCCCCAAAAGCCTATGTTGCAAATTTGGTGAATAAATTCCCCAAAAATGACTGTTCTATGAGCGTACATTGCGCAGTTTCCACGCACACATGTAACTTCGTGAATTTGTAATATTTTCACTCCAGATTTTCAACATTGTCATTTTTTCACACCTCCTTATGAACAGTGCAGCTGTCATTTTTCACATCCTGGCCAAAATGTGTTTTCACACTTCTGGTGCAGAATAGCATGGTTGCTGTGGGAAATCAGTGTTCAGGACAGATTATTTATTTATTTATTGAAAAGTTTCACCAGAAAAAGACGCTGAGCAACCAAGGCTGCTCGTCTCATGGTGCGTCCTGGGTGGAGAGGTACATGGGAGCAATGATACAAGGAAGCCGGGGAGGCCGCATACATAACAGATACACATTAGATAAGACAAAAAGGCCAATGAAATAGGATACATCACAAACAACTAGGAGAATATTTAGTATAGTGCATTGCATTACTATCGACAATAATATAGCCCACTAAGTGCTGGAGGAAATTGGAACTGGGTTGCAGGTGGGGAGACTGCCTAGGTGCAGGTACAATTTGGTGAAAGAAAGTTTTTTAAGGCAGAGGAGGTAGATGAAGGGGAGGAGGAGGAGGAGGAGGAGTAGTGAATTGGGGGAAGCAATGAGTTCCATAGTTTCAGAAGATGATGGGAAAAGGCAGTCTGACCTATACTCGTGGATCTGCGTGGGACTACTAGATTAAGACTAAACTAGATTAAGAAAATCACATTTGGTGACAAAAGTCCATAAAATGACTATGTTACTAGCCTGCATTCCGCAATTTCCATGCACACTCATAACTTTGAGAATTTGCAATATTTTCACTCAAATTTTCAACATTATGAATTTTGCGCACCTCTTTATGAACAGTAATGCTGTCATTCTTCACATCCTGCCCAAAATGTATTTTCACACATCTGGTGCACAATGGTGTGGTCGCTGTGGGAAATCAACCTTCGGGACAGATGGAGAAACTTATAGTGACAGTGTTCGTGAGCAGAGGTCACAAAGTGCCTATGTTGAAAATTTGGTGAAATAATTCTACCAAATGACTGTGTTACGAGCGTGCTTTGCACAGTTTCCACGTCCACTCATAAGTTTGAGCATTTTTAGCTGAAATGTCTAATACACAGTACTGTCTTGTAAACAGGGATATTTTTCCATAATGATATGTTACCTGTACAAAAATAATGGTTTATCTATCTATCTGTCTGTCTGTCTGTCTCTCTCTCTCTCTCTCTCTATATATATATATATATATATGTTTTTAAAAGAAACAAACACCTGAACCTGGCAAAACAGGACCTACAGTATTTAGTTAGCTTCTGGTGTTTGTTTCTTAAAATTAGGCCTATAAATATGTTTTCTGGGCACCCCTAAATCCTCGGGGACTCATGAATTCCCCTGTCCCACACAAAGTGGAGTGACAGGGGAATTCCTTTTACTGCTTTTACCCAAAGCAAACTCATTTCAATAATACCCCCTCTCAGCTCAGCAGCTCTCTCTCATTGTTTCAGTTGTGTTTTTTATACTACATCCCCCTAACAGCTCAGCCAGTCCTCCCTCATCCTTTCTGATATATAATATAATATAATATAATATAATATAATATAATATAATATAATATAATATAATATAATATAATATAATATAGAATTATAAGTGGACTGGGGTGGCCAACCCCTGTACAACTTGACCACCCTTCATCTCTGGATTGCCCACCCCCACCCCAGTGCATAGGTGGCAACACTAGGGTGCCTAACCCGAGTGCTGCTGATCTATAAATGCTGACAGTGGAGGGGGGTCAATCCCCAGTGTTGGGTCCCATCCCTGATAAAGAAGAAAACTGTCCCTCTTTTTTTTTTATAATATTTAACCTGTAAAGAAGAAGATGGTTCCTTGCTGTTTTTCTAATAAACCTACAAAGAAGAAAATGCTGATTTGCTGATCTGAGCCTCCCACACCCTCACCCACCTCCAGCCCCCCACTCAGCACCCATCATCCCCCACACAACCTCACTCACCAAAAATGGACCCACAAGGTAGATCCACTCTCTGCTTGAAAATACATCCTTATACTGGAACCGTTACTGCAATATGAGAAAATAAAGTAAGTCCAGTTAATTGTTTCAATACATTTTGAACTTTTTCTCTTAACTTTGCCATTTTCAATATTTTTATATCACATTTTCAAAACGCCCTTTATTGGGACCCCACATCATGAACAAGGTTTGTGAAATTTTTCAAATCTGTCCTGAATGGTGATTTTGTAGTCACTCCACAAAATCAACTTTTGGGCAGGATTTGAAAATGTTCGCTTATCAGACTCATGAAGTGGGGTCATAAGAAAACTATGTTAAAAATTTGGTGGCAAAATATGGTAAAATAACCAAGTTATGAGTAAACATTAAAGTATTGCATTGTTGATGCACACCAGTAATTTTCAATAATTTTCCACCAAACTTTCAACATGGCCTTTTTAAGACCCCATCTCATGATTTTAAAATCTGGGCCAAAAGGTGATTTCACAGTTACTCCATGAAATTATGTTTCTGACAAGATCTGAACATTTTCACTTACTGAATTCACGACATGAGGTCGTAAAAACACTGTATTAAAAATGTGGGGTCAAAATAAAAAAAAAAATATTAACGACAATTGAATTTTTTCCATATTCACTCATAACTTTGATAATTATCAATATTTTGACTCCAAACATTCAACATAGCAATTTTTCACACCAACTCATAAACGTGACTGGTATCATTTTTCCAAATCCTGGAAAAAACATGCTTTCACACTTGTGGCATGTAAAGTAATTAGAACTGCCACTTCTTCCATCTTGGTGGAGCCAGTAAGAGCTGTTAACTCAAATTACCTATTAGGTTTAGTGACTCATCTCTGCTTTCTGTTCTAAAAATCTGCACAGCCATTGGAGATCTGGCCTTTGCTGTCTGTGCAACCAGGGTATGGAACTCCCTCCTATTGCCTGTTCACTGTTTTATTTCCTACTACCCTTTTAGAAAGTCCCTGCAGGATTACATAAAATCTAATTGGGCTTGTAATTGTACTTAGCTTTGATATCCTCTTCCCTCCTTTCATCAGTGAGCTCCAGTCCTTGACCTGGTCTGCTCGGAACCATGATTGCATGCATTTGTGCCATATGTATATTCTGTTATAATTGCTATGATCTTTACTGTTACTTTACCCATATGTTGTTGTCTTCTCACTTTTGAAAGTGTATGGCTGCATACCTTGTAACCTCCCATGTCATACTTGAAAATAGGCATTTATTTGTCTAGTATGCTTACATGGTCAATAAAAACTAAATAACAATAATAGACATGGGTGCACATGTATATTCAGTGCAATTGTGCTATCCACTCTGCATGGTATAGAGGACTTCTTTGAATATTAGCCCCACCCACTTTCGGCATGCTAAGTCCAGTTAGTGTGGCGCTATGTCTGTTAGGGCAACACTAATCTTCTGAATATCAAAGTCCCTGTAACTGGCTCCCATTGAGGTGGTAGGGAGTCTCCATGAATTATTACAATTAAACTTCCTTGCTTCATGTATACAGATACTACAGTATATTTGAGTATTCATTGCTAAAGAGTCTGCTACAGATTTCTGACATACATTTTGTCCTGTTTATTCCAGATATCCCTGTTTCAAAATCTGTTACTAACCTCCATGTTTGTATGAAATATTTTATTTTTAGTATCACTGCTTATGAAGCAGGGTGACAGAAATAATGGACCAAGAGTCCATTGTGATATGTATAGCAACATTTTACACTTTTATACAAACATATGAAATTGCCAGCAGAGAAAGACCTTATGGTCTATCAAGTCTGCTCAATTGTGCAACTAGCAGCTCTTATACTGCAGCTGACCCTACCTCCCCTCCACCCCTTCCCTCCCTCCTCCGGAGGCCCTCACCCTTACACTGTCCCATCCTCTTTTGAAGCAGCCCACTATTTTACAGGATACCACTTTCTTTGGCAATGCGTTCCACCCAGACACCAACCTCTCTGTGAAAAAGTGTCTCCTCATTTCCCTCCTGAACCTTCCCCCTTCCAATCTCAGATCGTGCTCGCAAGTGTCCCTCCCCCTCCTTAATTTGAAAATCCCTTCTGTGCCTGTCTTATTTATTCCCTTCTTGTATTTAAAGGTTTTAATCATTTCCCCCCAGATCCCTCCTTTCCTCTAGGGAGTAAATGTTCAACTCCCTCAGCCTGCTGTCATAGGTCAAGTCTCTTAGACCCTGGATCAATTTTGTTGCCCTGTACTGCACCATTTCCAGTAAACTAATGTCCTTTTTTGGGTACGGTTACCAGAACTGTATGCAGTACTCTAGGTGTGGTCTAACCAGTGACCTACAATACAGTAGCGGCAGGATCACCTCCCCCCTCCAGGAGGATATGCCTCTGGCAATACAACCCAGCATCCTGTTGGCCTTGGCAGCTGCTGTTCTACACTGTGCTGAGTTGTTCATAGCTCCCATTGTGATCAGACCCAGATCCTTCTCCTCCTCCGTCTTGGCTAGTTGAATCCCCCCCCCCCCCATTTGGTAGCTCCTGCTTGGGTTTTTTTTGTGCCAAAATGTGGCCCCTTTCATGGCATTGAACCCCAGCTGCCAAGTGTCTGACCAGGGCTCCAATTTTGCCAGATCATTTTGCAACCCCTGCCACCCTCCTAAGTCATCTACTACTGCTCCCATCTTGGTGTCATCTGCAAACAGACTGATCTTACTCTTGATGCCTATTGAGATGTCTGCTATGAAGATCCCAAATGACACTGGTCTCAGTACAAAGCCCTGTGGCACCCCGTTTGTCACCACCCTGGGAGATGAGAGGTCCCCTCCTACCATCACCCTCTGCTGTCTCCCTTGCAGCCAGTTCACTACCCATCCCACTCTCATTCTATCAGGTTACAAACTTAAATTTTATTAATTATAGGAGCAATCATGGGCCTTACAGCCCCCTAGCTCCTTACTCACCTTAGTATGAACCACCATCTTTGCCCCCACCCCTGTGCCTTCCAGCTTATTTCCTAGCCTTCCATGTGGCACCGAATCAAAGGCCTTACTGAAGTCCAGGTACAGGACATCTACTGCATGCTCTTGTCTAATTGCCTGATTACCCAGTCATAGTACTCCACCAGGTTGTTCTGACAGGATCTGCCTGAAACAAACCCATGCTGTCTGCCATCCCGCAGCCCATTAGCCTGTAGGAAAGAAACCAGCTTCTCCTTCAGGATTGTCCCCATCAGCTTTCCCATGATGGATGTGAGGCATACCTGTCTGTAGTTCCCTGACTCATCCTTGGGGTTGCTCTTGTGGAGGAGTACCACATGCACCATCCTCCAGTCCTGAGGTACATTCCCTGAGTCCAGGAAGGCATTGAACAGGTCTGCCAAGGATTCTGCCAGGACTTCTGCCAGCTCCTTTAGCACTCTGGGGGTGTATACCATCTGGCCCAGGTGCCTTGTCAACCCTCAGTGCTCACAAACCCTCCCATACCCTGCCACTGGGATTTCCCCACCTGTCATCTCCTCCCCCCCAATGTGCCCACCTTCCCACCCCTTTGGGTACAGCTCCTCCACTCTATTTAGTAAATACTGAGCAGAAGTACTCATTTAATGCTTCTGACTGTTCTGTCTCTTTCCACCCCCCCCCATCCCTCTTGACCCTTATTATCTGGTCCTTACAACTCTTTTTCTCCCTGGTGTACCTGAAGAAGTCCTTCTCCCCTCTTTGATGCTCTGTGCTAACCTGAGGTTCCTGGATACCTTGACTGCCTTTGTCACCTCCCTTGATTCTTTCAGGTATTCCTCCCTGTCCTCCCCTCTCCCTGTTTTTTTGTACCTTCTAAAGGTGGCTCTTTTCTTCCTTACTTTTTCCATGACCCCCTGCTCACCCAGTTAGACTTCTTGGCGCCCTAGCCTTCCTACTCTGGACCCTTGTACATGTTGTGGTTGCCTCCTCAATTCCTAGTTTAATGACCTTCCACTTCTGGTTAGTGTCCATATTTGGATGGATCCTGGCCAGATACCCTTGTACTATATCCTGTATCCTCCTGAAGTCAGCCCTCCTGAAGTCTAATACTCTTGTGCCTGTTTTTACTCCCCCTTTCCCCATGTTTATCGTGAACCTCATTAAGTGGTGGTCACTTCCCACCAGTAGTTTTTCCACCCTCAGCTCCCTCACAAACTAATCATTCACCAGTATGAGGTCCAGGGTGTTCCCTAACCTGGTTGGCTCATTGACCATCTGCAATAGGAAGCTGTCCTGGAAGGTGACCAGAAGTAGTTGCTCCATCCTATTCGTGGTGGCTGGGGTATCCCAGGTCACTCCCGGCAGGTTGAAGTCCCCCACAGTCACTGTGCTGCCCCTCCTGCAGGTCCTTATGATCTGCCCCACTAATTCCCTAACTCCTCTGTCTGAGAGGGTGGCCTGTACACCACTCCCATCCTGAAGGTCGTATTTTTGGGTTCCTGGAGCTGCACCCATAATGACTCCATGCTGCCCTCTTCCCCTTCCTCCTTGACACACTTCGGTCATTCCTTCACATACAGCACCACCCCTTTTCCCTTTTACCCTGGCCTCTGAAATAACCTATACCCAATACTGCCAGGTCCCAGTCATGGTAATGGGTGACCCATGTCTCAGTGATGGCCACCATATCCACCTTCCCATCTGCCATGAGAGCCTGTAACTCTGCTGTTTTGTTCCCTAGACTCTTAGCATTCAACGTTACAAGCCTCCACCCCACTTCCTTCTCCCCTTCTCCCTACTTGCTCTTTCTTTCTAGCATCCCTCCTGACTTCTCCCCAATTCCCTTGTTGCTGGTATGGGAGGTAAGCTCATTCGGCTTCCCTTCCTGTGGATCCTGCCTGACTCCTGCCCTCCTGTCACCCCCCTTCTAGTTAAAATTTTCATTGTTTGGTAAGTATTCCCCCAGTTTCTGTTTCAATACCCTCCTTCCCTCCTCACTCAAGTGTAGCCTGTCCTTAGTGTAGAGGTCCTTGCCCCCTCCCCAGGTCCTTCTCCACCCCCCCACCAGCCCATACCCTTTGGACTGACACCATTCTCATAGCCATGTGTTAAATTCCTCTATCCTCAGCTTCCTGCCGTGCTTGTCTTGGGTACTGGAAGCGCTTCTGAGAAAGCTACTGATCTTCCTGCCTCTTCACAAATCAGCCCCAGCTCCTCAAACCTCCTCTTGACTACATCTACTGTATTTCCTGCCAGGTCATTTGTTCCCAAATGCAGAAATATGTGAGGTTTCTCCCTACCCCTCTTAGCATACTTCAGAACAGATTGGCCCACCCTTTCAACTGTTATGCCTGGCATGGCCTCCATCCATGTGCGACTATACCTCTCCCCTTGCTTCTTCATCTGATCCCTTTTGAGAATACAGTCTCCCAGCACTAGGATCCCACCCTTGTTTTCATGTTCTGCTTGCCTTGTCCTTCCTTTAGCCCATCTCCTTCCTCTCCATTCCTCCTCTTCCTCCTCCAGCACAGTTGTTGCCCCTTCCACTCCAGTTGTAATGTCCCCTGCCTCTGCCCTGTTCTCCTGCTCAACTTTTTCCCTCTGATTTTTCCTCCCCTCTCCACTGGGCTCCACCTGCCTCCTCCTCCTCCAATGCATCCCTACCCTTTTCATCTCATAACCCCCCTTCTACACCACCCTTCTTACTCGACCAGTCCCCTATACCATACCCCCTCAACCCCTTGACCCCCTCCCATTCTGTTCTCACCTTGTCTGTCATTAGCTCCTCTGCCCTGCACTTCCACTATCAGACCCCAATCCTGCCAGTACTTCGAACTGTTTTTTCAATGCCCCTTCACTACCACCTATTTCCTCCATCCTTCCACTCGCCCCCTACCGCTACTGACTCTATGACTGTTAGATTCCTCCTTTCCTGCCATCCTCCTTTTTTCCCCTTTCCTGCTTTTTTTTGTCCTCTGAACCTGGACCCCTGTCTCCTTCCCCATCTGTTTCTGTATTCCGACTCCTCCTCCCTCTTTGATTTGTCCTCCCCCCACAGTTACCCTCCTCCCCTCTCCAGACACTGAATTGTCCACCATTGCAGCCATCAGTCCCATCCTAAGCTCCGTTTGTAAACTGCTGATCTTATTCCTAAGCTGCCTTAGTTACCTGCACACCAAACACCTTCCCACTCTCCACGCAATATTTAGAAAGATTGCTTCCCCACAGTTGTTGCAGCCTACCACATACATAGATACATAGATACATAGACAGTGTCAGCAGATAATGGCCTATGGCCCACCTAGTCTGCCCATTTGAGCTTGTAAGTTCAGTTTGTTTTCCTAGAAGTCTGTTTCCCCTTACCCCTGCCCTCTAGAATTCCTTTATGTCTATCCCATGCATTCTTAAATCCATGATTGTTTCAGCCCCCACCACTTCCTCTGGCAGGTGTTCCACTTGTCCACCACCTGTTCTGTGAAGAAATTCTTTCTCATGTTTCCTCTGAGATCGTCCTCCTCCAACTTCATCCCATGCCTCTAGTCCTGAAACATCTTTTTGCTTAAAATAGTGTTTTCCTGCACCTGTTCCTCCCTGTAAGATACTTGTATGTCTCTATCATATCCTCCTCTCCTCCTCTCCTCCAGGGGTACATGTTCAGTTCCTTCAACCTGTCTTCATGGGACTTGTGATGCAACCCATGCACCATCTTTGCTTGCCTCCTCTGAGCCTTCTCTACCCTGTCTATGTCCTTACGTAGGTATGGTCTCCAGAACTGTACACTGACTCCAGGTGGGGCCTCACTAGTGTCTTGAATAGCGGAATTATGACCTCCCTTTCCTGCTGGTGATGCCCCTGCCTATACATCCCAGCATCCTATTTGCTTTACCTGATGCCTTGTCACACTGTTTCCCTACCTTGAGGTCATCAGAGATGACAACCCCAAGATCCCTTTCCTGCTTGGTGCATGCTATATCCTCACCCCCCAACTGATATATTGTGCCAGGGTTTTTGTGAATTTCAACTGCCAAACCCTTGACCATTCTTCAAGTTTCTGCAGGTCCCTTCTCATTCTGTCTACACCCTCTGGTGTGTCTACTCTGTTACAGAGCTTTGTGTCATCAGTGAACAGTGAAATTCTGCCTTCTAGATCCTGTGCAATGTCACTGATGAAGATGTTGAATAGGACCAGTCCCTTATCACTCCCTGTGGTACCCCACTGGTTACTCTTCCCTCTGTGGAGTGACTGCCATTTACCATCACCCTCTGTGTCCTGCCACCCAGCCAGTTACCTACCCACTCACACTACTGTCCTGCCCACACCCATATTCCCCAGTTTGTGTAATAGTCTTCTATGTGGCACAGTGTCAAAGGTCTTGCTGAAGTCCAGATAGGCCATGTCCACTGCCTCTCCTGATCCACCTCCCTAGTCACCCAGTCAAAAATTCAATGAGGTTGGTCTGACATGACCTCCCCCTGGTGAAACCATGCTGCCTTGGGTCCTGTAGTCCATTGACAACCAGATGTTCCACTCATCTCTCCTTCAGTAGTGCTTCCATGATCTTCCCCACTACCGAGGTGAGGCTGACCGGTCTGTAGTTCCCTGCTTCCTCTTTGTTCCCACTTTTGTATAAGGGGACTGCATCTGCTGTCCTCCAGTCTTTGAGTACCTCCCCTGTTTCCAGTGATTGGCTAAACAGGATAGCCAGAGGTTCAGCCACCACCTCTCTTAGTTCTTTAAGGACCCTAGGGTGCACCCCATCTGGCCCCATTGCTTTATCAGCTCTTATTACTTCCAGTTCCTTCAGGACCCTTTCTCGTGTAAAGGGACTTGTGTCCATTTCTGCACCATTCTCACCCCTTATACTCCCTTTAGACCCATTACCCCCCTCTTCCTTAGTAAAGACTGAGCAGAAATACCTGTTCAATATGTCAGCTTTATTGTTGTCATCCTCCATGCGGCTCCCATCCTCCCCCTTCAGTCTCACTATCCCTCCCTTTGTCTTTCTTTTTTAACTTATGTACCTGTAAAAGGTTTTGTCCCCTTTACCCACTGATTTTGCAATGTGTTCTTCTGTCTGAGCTTTGGCTTCCCTTACTGACTTCCCTGCCTCCCTTTGTTTCTCCTGTGTCTTTTTGTATTGCCTGAATGCAATCTTTTTGGCTTTCACTTTCTTTGCTACCTCTTTGGAAAACCATAATGGTCTCCTCTTCCTTTTCCTCTTGCTAACCTGCTTAATGCACCACCTTTCCCATCCCACCCCACAGGCTGAATCCAAAAACAATCAGCCAAGAAGTTTGCAGTCAACAGTTGGTCCAGCCACACCCACATAGAAGCTGCTAGATGCTTCCACAACTGCAGCAGATACAAACAGAGCCCCCAGTCAGCCCAGCAGCCTAAAGCTACTGAAATCAAACACAAAGGCAGTGAAATTAATAAAGTTACAGTCAGAAACAGTTCAAATCCCAAGCAGCACTGATTAACCCCAGGCACATACCCCTCCCAGTACAAGCTAAGACAACAATGAAATCAAAAGAGCAGGAACAAATACTTCCCATTTTAGTTCAACCTCCCCCAACCAGCAGGAACAAGCCCTGTCCTGTAGGTCATCCTTCTTCAGGCTCCAAGTCCAAACTGAAACAATTTGCTTAAAATTGCTCCTGGATAGGTTCTGTTTGCAGCATCCTTTGTAACTACACAGAACAAATTGCAGTCTGAAGCAGTTCAGATCCCAAACAGCACTGATTAACCCCCCAGGCACATACCCCTCCCAGAACAAGCTAAGAAAACAATAAAATCAAAACAGCAGGAACAAATACTTACCTTTTTAGTTCAACCTCCCTCAACCAGCAGGAACAAGACCTGTCCTGCAGGTCATCCTCCTTCAGGCTCCATGTCCAAACTGAAACAATTAGCTTAAAATGGCTCCTGGATAGGTTCCCCTCCCCAGTCTTCCTCCCGCAGGGCTAAATCTGATTCCAGCTTCCTGTATAACCACACAGAACAGAATTGCAGTCAGAAAGAGTTCAAATCCCAAAGAGCACTGATGTGCAAAAACAAGGGGGCACAAGTTGAAGATGGGGGGATGGCTCAGAGGTAATGCGAGGAACTATTTCTTAACAGAGAGGATTGTGGATACATGCAACAGCCTTCCTGAGGAGGTCGAAGAGTCAAAAACAGTGGGGGAATTCAAGAATGCATGGGACAGACATAAGGCAATTCTAGTGGGGCATAGGAGGATGTAGGCTGTTGGTTAACTAGGATCTGCAGCTTATCCATTAGTTAGGGAAATGGGCAGACTAGGTGGGCCATGCGGTCCTTATCTGCCATCAAATTTTATGTTTCTATGTTAAACCCCCAGGCACATATCCCCTCCCAGTAGAAGCTAAGAAAACAATGAAATCACAACAGCAGGAACAAATACTTCCCTTAGTTCAATCTCTGTCAACCAGCAGGAACAAACCCTGTCTTTTAGGTCATCCTCCTTCCTGCTCCAAGTCCAAACTATATATTCCCTCATTTATATATTATATTTGAAGTATTTATTTTTTGTGTACTGTATCATGTTAAAAGTGTGTATTGAATGAAAGACACACTATCTTGTCTTCCTTTCAGTTTTGAAAGTGACATTCTTTTGCATAACACATTTTTCAAAGGTGCCATTTTAGAAAAGATGCACCAGAAACAAAGTAAATATTATTTGCACAATTTAGTGCACAATTTCTAAAGTGCCCAGGATTCCTAAAAAAATCTTATTGTCCAATGTACACTTTCACACATCTTGTGCAAAATAAGAGTACAAGTGCACAATATTTTACATGTGATATTTTGTGTAATCTTAAAAGTGCAAATTTTTCAGACAAGAAAAGGTAGCATTTTTATGACTGAGTATATTTCCTGGAATTATACACATTTCACAAAGATCTGGCATCTTTTGGAAAAAAAATGCACAAAGAGAAGGGCACAATTTTCACCCAGCTCTGCATGGAAGGGATGTTTGTACCCTTAGAAGAGGAAACTCATCATGGCCCACTGGCAACCGAGGTTTGGAAATGAGTGTGGGTAACTAGAAGGCTGGCTGGAGAATGGTAGAACATCCCAGCAGATGCTCACCTCCTTGGAGGTGGAAGACTTCTGGATTCTGCTGCAATACTGCCACCTAGGTGACCACAGGTGGTGGTGCAATCTGGAGTCAGTGATTAAGGGGGAAGGGGATGTCATTACTTTGATGGATATAGCATGCTATGCATGTGCGTGTATGTCATTTACAGTATGCCCTTCACAACATCCATGCGCTGGGGTAAGAAAATGGAAAAAAAAACTGACAGTTCAGTATGCAATCAGTCACCTGCCACAGGTCCTGCACCACTGACTGGCCTCATGTTCCAGAACTGACACTTCAGCTCTGTCAGAGGAGTTGGTGTGACCTCCAGCATCTCTTCCTATGGGCCCATCCACTGGGGACCATGAAGTAGAGGTAAGTCATGGAAATGATGAAAGATGGGGTGGAGTGGTAATACTGATATGGGCATGTCAGAAGCACAGAGGGTATAAAAAATACTAATTAAATAAAAGAACTGAAGGCAATTTTGGGCATTACCCGCTTGAGCCCACCAGAGTGTGTGTTTTCTATGGCCCCGACGGTCTCTGGAAGGACTAGGGGAGTGGTTAGTAATGCATCTCCATTGCAATCTGAAACCTATCCTAGTATTGCTGTGCAGAAACAGACATTGTGCAAAATGACAATTCCATTTCTGTAATGCATTTCCAAATTTCTTTTTAAATTCTGCAGAATTCCAAGAAAAAAGCACTATGTAAGCCATGGGATAATTTTTTATAGATCATGTAAATTGCAAATAGTTTTCCTCAGATTGTGGAAAATGAATCAACAGTTTATGTAAACTGCAGGTTATTAATCCCTGAAAAACATTTTCCTTGTAGAATGTCAGAATTCAGCTAGTAATGGAATTCCATGGAATTTTCTCTAACCCTGCAGAATTCGGTTCTGTCAGAATCAGAATAGTCTGCCCAGCTTAAAACCCTACCCATCCACATATTGTTTTTTTATTACAAAAAAACCCCCAAAAAACATCAAGATGATCACAGGTTAAATGACGTGTATATATATATATATATATATATAACATTTAAATTAGTATTGCCGAATACTGGCTGTGGTCTCATTTTTGATAAAACTATGGATGATCTGATACATGAAATTGCAAAATCCCTATTGGGTTAATTGATCCATGATTATAAATCTGCTTTCTGTCTCAGACCTCAGTGTTGCCAGTTCTGGTCTTTTCCTCTTCCATAACAGTAAGTGTAGGTAAAGGTGGTGAATGAACCTTGTGCCAAAGTACTTGTGTATGAAAAGAGTAAATAATTATGCAATTAACATGTATTTGTGCATTGATTTTGGAAAGAAAAAAGAAAAGGAATGCATCATAACAGCTTATCTAGCTTTGAAGAATCCTACAAAGTATTTGAGTTAGCATTTTTGGCTTTTTCATTAAGAAAGTCTTGGAACCTCAACGTTAAACAAGTTACAGCCTGATAGTAAAAATGCAATAGCCTTTAGAGTTGATGCTTCTTTACCATCTGGTACCCTTTCAAACTCTGGCTCAGCATAGACATCTGTGGTTTTGACTCCAAGGTCATTACACAGCAATGTCCAGTTGGTTGTCCTTGCACGGATGAATTCAGCAGTCTAAAGATGTGCATTGCACAGGGGATCACTTTGCAGTAGCAAGTGCAATTAAGTAGCCCACTGGACACACAGAAATTGATAAATCAGTGCATTTCCTTACTGTCAGCCTTTGTAACACACCACCAAATTTTGTTTTGTCATAGCATCTTTTTTATTACAGTTATCTGCAGGATGAGCACAATGCCCATTAATTCTCTTGTGTTAGATGAACTTGATCTCATTAGCCTTCTTTTTAGGTTTCATAGAAACTGCATGTCTAGAAAAGCTGATTACATTGTTTCAATGAATCAGTTTCTTCCAGCTGATGTGTGATGAAATGGAAGTGAAATAGCTACATTACAAACTTTACAGATACACATTTTGTTGTTGGGGTGTTTTATTTCTCTTTAGTTTGTGTTGCCCTGTCATAAAAATAATCAGTTATTGTGAATTATAGAAACTAAACAATTTGCAAAAATGCAATTGCTATAAACCAAAACTGTTTAAAGGGTTTATCATAGAAGACAGGTAGCTAAAGTACTGTAGGTAGCAGAAGAAAGAGCGAGTAGCTCAGTAGTAGTTTACCAGAAATGACTGACTAGGGAAAAAGGAAGGGCACCAAATCTGCTCAGCTCTGAAAATCTTTACTGTTACTTTGCTGAAGGCATGTACAACTGGTTAATTATTTATGCAAAACTCTGGGCCCAACTAGTTTCATGGGCTATAAAATGTGGTGCATAGAGGGACCCTGTTCTGACCCATTAAGTTGCTATTCTGAGAACATGAATCATAGATTTGTGTTGGGAGGGGGCTGAGGACCCTACCTGAAACTGTGGATGCACATTAGGTGTTTCTGATGTTACTGTATGTAAAGAGGGTTCACTAACTGTGATGGCACTATACCACCACATGTATTCATTGCACTGCCATGAACATCCCGTTCTAGCGTGTGCCAGTATGAGAGAAAACAATGTCACTACCCATTGATTTGTAACTTAGGGACCCTTGCAGCCTGCATCAAAGTTCCTGAATATGCCTCTAAAATGCATTCCTGATAGTCCAGTGTGCCTCAAATCTGAATATCATTCTCTACTAATCCGTTTGTTCGGTGGATAACCCTTTGCAAAGCCTCGACTGCCAATATATATTGATCCATGAGCCAGTCCCTCAAGGAATGTAATACTCTAACACCTCTGTGCAACCTGCACAGCAATCTGACACCTTATGACTGCAGGAAAACCCTGGTTTAAAGTAAGGGGCATCACAAAACTGCTGTGTCCATTGCACAGGTGGTAGCTGGCACTGCATGCTATTTACAGGCCAACTCTACCCCCTTTTGTGCACTAATGCACTTTGATGTGCAGTCAGTGGTATAGAAACCCTTCCCAACCCTCTTTGTGCATAGCTCATGGGAGGTAGAGATTGCAGGCAAGGGACTGGTGATAATCATGTCACAAAAATCTACCATCGCTCCATTGTGACTAAATCTGGGCCTTCTATTTATTAAAAATCATTAGCTTTGATTTATGTAAAATGTTTTCATTTTTTATAGTACCTTACCTGTTGGACACACTTATCAGAAACAAATATGCTGTTTAGTACATTGTACATAAACTGGTCAGATAAATAGGGAAATGCATTCTATGGATCTTAAAGATCAGGGTTAAGGTCTTAGTCTCTGTGTACAAAGGGCCCTATGAACAAATAAAAGGATTGCCTATGTGCCACATATCTGAGGTGCGTAAGCAACCCTAAGTGGGAATGCCATGCATAGGAGGACATGTGGCCCCCCAGCAGCATTCATGGACAGTGTGACAGCCAGCTGGCAGTGCATCTCCTGACCATGTGGGCAGCTACATGCCACGGGTGGTTGTGGGGAGTGTTGGGGTGTGCCTGCTCTGTGTGCCATTCATAACCACTTGTAGTGCTGGGCACAGGAGGCACAGGTTATGACTGTGTGGACCCTGCATAACCTATTGCACCCCCCATGGATGACAGCCGCCAGTGGTGGCGGGACTAGAGATCAACCCCCTAAGTTGCACCGGCCCACTAGGCACATGTGGAGGGCTGGTGGTAGCTGTTCCTGCAAGTGCTTGTACATTTGGAATCCCAGGACCTGCACCTTCCCATAATCCCCTGCCACCACAGTGCAGGGGATCCAGTCTGCGACCCAAAACAGGCATCCCATTTAATGCCTGCCCAGGTCCACTGGTCCTCACCCATCTGCCTCTGCGTACCTGTTCACTTGGGGGGGGCATGGACAGGTGTCCTGTGAGTGCTTGAAGTCATGCATACAGTGCACCCTGTGTCTGTCCAGGCTGCAGAGCTATGTGGGCTGGATATGTGCATTTGACATGTACCTTACACCGAACTGGCACATCGGCACCATTATGCATATCCTTGCCATCACTGAGGGCTGGTTAGAGCCTTACATCAGCAGCTCTGAAATGATGCTACCCAATTATATGACCTACAATAAAGACAGACCCAAAACAAAATGTGGGGGTATACTGCTCATTGTTAAGTGTGATCTGGACACTAAACGTCTCTTCCCTAATCACTCAACCTCTACTGATTGTGAATGTCTATTAATTCTGTTTGAATTTGGGTATCAAAAAACAAAGTTTCTACTGCATGAACGACCCTGCAAAAGTTGGAACTGAGGGCTTCAAGGACTTGATCCAGCTGGTCTGAATTATTTATTATGGGTGACTTTAATTTAAACTGGCTCAGCAACACAGTGTCCTATATAGACATTATCAATGACTATAGCCTTACTTAAATCCTCCTTGCACTACTAGGCTCAACATCAAAACAAGAATTCATACTATCCTCAACTGGCTATTGGTAGGCCACATTGACAGAGTCAGGGTCTGACTCAATCAGTGACCACTCCACTATTTATTTTCTATGGCATAATAGTGCATCTAGCAATACAGTCCCAAAAGACATCACATACCATAATTGTAAAAACTTAAATTCCTTGGCATTCTTGAAAGATCTCTCATGTATTTACTGGTCCATTATGGAAGTGATTCCTGATGTTGACTGTACACCGGACATCTTTATTTCAGAGTTTGTGGCAGTACGTGATCACCATGTCCCTATCACATGATGCAGGATCAAAAATCTTAATTTCAAATGGCTTATTAAAAGCCATTTCAAGTTAATGGAGGACAGAGACATTGCTTGGGGTATCATCAAGAAAACAAACTTTTGCTCATATTGGAGGTGGACAAATGTGGAGATAGCCACTACACAGTTGCTTAGCAGGTACAGGTGCACACAGTTGTGGGGGGAATACTCTTTGATCAGACATTTGAAGGACACTAACAAAGTGCTCTTCTGGAGAGAAAAGGGGAGTTTGTTCCAGAGCCAAGAAGCTTTGTGTGAGAAAGATTTCTGGGCAGTTGATGCCTTGACTCTGTGAACCTCCAGGAGGGGTTGGGCAGAGGAGCACAGGATTCTCCTGTAGGGTCTCTGAACCACTATCTCCTTGAGGCTGGGGAACTAATCTTGCAGGATTTTGTATGTGAGGCAGAGTGGGGGGTATGTTAGTGTCTCTTCAATGGTGAGCCATCTGAGGGAAGCAAGGCCAACACAGTAGTATTCCCCACTATTAGTTCATGCTGCAAACTTTCCTATGCTATGACAGAGTTGTTTGACTTTACTTAGCTCTGCTTTCCTAAGCAAGAAAAGAATAGGAGCTCCATAGAGAACTATTAGGAGTAGTAGTAAGCAAGCAATTGGTACATGGGTCTCATTTGTAAGGAAAGCACTGAGTTAGTCAACCAGGCTTAGGTTTTAAGTGACTAATATGGTACTGTGTTCTACATGGGTCTTGAAGGAATGCTTCTGGTCTATTAGGATGCCTAGGTACAGGTACTTTACGTTGTTTACTACCTCAAGTCTAGTACCCTTGGTGGTGATGATGCTGAGGGACTCTGTCCTATCTGCACCAAGTTTTCTCAATCCAAGAAGCGTTGTCTTAGTTTTCTTAACATTTAAAACAAAGTGGTTAATCATAAACCATTTTTTCTAGAAATATAAAATCTTCACATAGACCAGATTCTATTGATTCAATATCAGAGTCAGTTCTATAAAGCACAGTATCATCTGTGTACAGTACAGATTTAGCCTTGCAGCAGTTAGAGGGCAGTTCATTAATAAATAGGGAAAAGAGTAAGGGCCCAAGGATAGAGCCTTGTGGCACTCCATCAGATATCTCCCATCTTGGGGAGAGACCTGTCCCCCATTTTATGGATTGGCTATGGCCCCTAAGATAGCTTCTGTAAAGGATTGTTGATGGAGCCTCAAGCATGCCATTTTAGTTAACAGGAGTTTATAATTAACCAAGTCGAAGGCCTTGGTTAAATCAATTAATATGGCTATGGTAGCTTTTCCATCATTAATGGCCCTGAAGATGACTGTGGCAAACCAAACAAGTGCTGTATCAGTACCGTGATGTTTCTGAAAACCATGCGGCATGTCTGTGACCAGAGAATTAGGCTCAAGGTAGGCTGCCAGTTGGTTGTAAAGAAGCCTAGCTTTGATTTTTCAGAGGGTACTAAGTAAAGAAAGAGGGTGATAATTCTCACCCTGCTCTTTGGTTCCACTTTTGTGGACAGGGACAATATGGGTCACTTTCCATTTTGGGGGAACCTCCTCTCGGAAAATGGACAGGTTGCATAGTTTGGCCACTGGGAAGGCAATTGCTTGGGCAGAAAGTTTTAAGAGCTTGGGATTTAGTCCATCATGGTCAGCTGATTTACCAGGTTTGATTTTCAGTAACTGATCTAGGACTTCCTGTTCAGTGATCAGTTTGAAGTGAAAATCAGGGTGCCCAGTCAGTGAAGTAGAGAAGGGTACAGGCAATAAGCAGAAGGCTCTTTGTAGACATCTAAATTAAAGAAATATCAGTTAAACTCTTCAATAGTTAAAAGTGGGTCACTTGCGTATTCATTATTGATTTGACTTTTCTGAGTTGATCCAACTGTCTGCTTTTTTAGAAGGTGGTTAATTTTAGGCCAAAAATGTTTGAGGTTGTACAGATTTTTCCCCTGCAGGTCCTTCATGTAGTTAGTCTTTGCCTTTTTTAAACAACGACTTGTAGAAATTTCACAGTTGTCTGTATTCCAGCCAGTCTTGCTGTCATTCACAGCTTTGTAAAGTCCCCAAGCCCTATCCCTCAGCTTCATTAAGTTACACTTGGCTGAATGTGATTCATGTTATTCATATTCATTGTAGAGGAGCTAGAAGGGAAGTTCTGCCATTTTGCAGATGACACCAAAATCTGCCACAGGGTGGACACTCAAGGGGGTATGAAAGAATGAGCAGAGACCTGAGAAAACTTCTCAAGCAGTGGTCAAGGGCATTGCAGCTAGATTCAATGTGAAAAAGTGCAAAATAATGCGCTGAGGTCACAGAAATCCAGAGGTGGAGTACAAAATGGGCAGAGTGGTACTAACAACCACCAAGTTGGAAAGAGATCTGGGGTGATCATATTGGATGAGCTAAAGGTGGCCAGGCAATGTGACAAAGCAGTTCAGAGGGCTAGTGAGATGCTGTGATGCATAGGGAGGGGTATCACCAGGAGAAAGAGGGGTGGTGTTGTCCTTTATAGATTGCTGATAAGACCCACCTAAAGTATTGTGTCCAGTTCAGGAGACCACATCCCCAGAAGGACATAGACAGAGTGGAGGTGGTCCAGAGGAGGGCAAATAAAATGGTGGAGGGTCTGCACCAAAAGCCGTATGAGGATAGACCATAGGGCCTCAATATATACACCTTGGAAGAGATTAAGGAAAGGGAGGATAAGATAGAGTTTTTGAAATACCTCAGAGGTAAATAAGGAACAAAAGGAGCTCAAAAACATGGGAACATGCTATGAAGCTGGAAGGAGGTATATTCTGGAAAGATGTGAGCAATTACTTCTTCACAGAAAGGGTGGTGGATTCCTGGAACAGCCTTCCAGCAGAGATCATGGGAGTGAAAACAGGGGTAGGATTCAAGCCTGCATGGGATAGACATAACTTAATCTTAATGGAGAGGAAGGGGAGAGAGAGAAAGAGCAGGAGATCAAGCAGAGGCTGTGGTGATACTGTAGGTAGGGAAAAACTGGAAGACTGGGTTGGCCAAGCAGTCCTTATTTGCTGTCAAATTCTATGTTTTTATGTGGTCTGATCATGAACCAAAAACTGGAAAATGTTTAAACAGTTTCTTTTCTAATACAAAAATTATCATTTGTCAATATAGTTCCAGTATGAAAGCAATAAAACAAGAGTATTGGTTGTCTGCTGTTAAATCACACCCAGCTGCATTGTAAAGAACAAAGCATGTGTACTGAGTGCCTGTAGCACTTGGAAGTGCATTAACCTCAGACAATCAATGTTTATTGTCTCCTTGCTATGTTACTGGGGAGATGTCATGTCAAACTCTGATAGATTTCTTTGATTGGGTGAGTAAGGCATTAGAGAAGGGTGGTGTGGTGGATTTGGCATACCCAGCTTTTAGTAAAGCATTTGACACTGTTCAACACAGAAGACCATTAGAAATATGGGGAGCTTAGGAGTGGGTCCAAAGGTAGTAAACTGAGTAAGAAATTAGGGGATAGGAGACAAAGGGTGGTGGTAAATGGATTTCACTGTGAGGAGGGGAGGGTGATCAGCAGGGTGCCTCAGGGATCAGTACTTGGACTGATCCTATTTAAGCTATTTATAAGTGACACTGCAGAGGAACTGGAGGGGAAGGTCTACCTATTTGCAGATTATACCATCATCTGCAACAGTGAGGACATTCCAGGGGTGGTGGAGAGGATGAACAGAGGCTGGTGAAAGCTCAAGGAGTTGTCAAAGGTATGGCAACTGGGTTTCATTGTGAAAAAGTGCAAAATAATGCACTTTGGGTACAGAAATCCAGGGGCAGAATACAAAATGGGGAAAGTGTTATTAACAACAGCCAAATAGGACAGATACTTAGGTGTAATAATCTCAAATGACCTAAAGGTAGCCAGGCAGTGTGACAAGGCAGTTGGGAAGGCTAGTGTGATGCAAGGTTATGCAGGGAGATGGATCACCAGCAGAAGGAGTGAGGTGGTGTTTCCTCTGTATAAGTCAATGGTGAGACCTTATCTGGAACACTGTGTGCAATTGTGGAAACCACATTTATGAAAGGACGGACAGAGTGGAGGTGGTCCAGAGGAGGGCAACTAAAATGATGTGGAGTCTACATCAGAAGACCTATGAGGAGAGAGTGAGAGAACTCAATATGTACATCCTAGAAGAGAGGGAGGTCTGCAGTGATACTGTAGACAGGGAAAAATGGGCAGACTGGATGATCCAAGCAGTCCTTATCTGCTGACAAATTTTATGTATCTATGTAACCAATGACCTGGATGTCTAAGTGTGCTTTTGAAATGTGTAAACTAAAACAACGGCAACCTTTTAAAGTAAAATGAGTTGTTTTCTTTTGTTAAAAATAACTTGTAAAAAGTAGTCCCTCCCCACCTGTCAATTACTTCTCTTTCCAAACACTCAGTAGGTGGAATGTTTGTTTGTCAGTGAGTTTATGAGTGAGTGAAACATTCAAACATCTTAAGGGCATTAACAAGATGAAAGAGTCTAACATGTTTCAATATAAGAAAAATAGCAGGACAAGAGGACACAGCATGAGATTACAGGGAGGCTGATTAAGGGGGAATGTGAGGAACTATAGACTACAACCTAGCAGTCAAAAATAGGGAGTATCATTTTCTGCACAATTGCACTGCGAGCCAGCAAAGAGATGGACCCACAATTGTGATATAAGGTGCCCAGCTTGGGGTGGAGCTTTTTGTGGACTGCATTAATGTGTACAGAGAAAGTGAGATGCTGATCTAGCCAGATCCCAAGATATCTGATGGAGGTGCAAGCCTCCAGCGAATTCCCATCTGGAGTGTGGAAGAAGGGGGTGCTAGGAAGCTGAGAAAGTCTCTGCCTAGTGCCAAATGTCATGGAGACAGTTTTGTTGGCATTGAGAAAGAGCTTATTTGAGCAAAACCAGAGCTGAACGTTACTGAAGTCCTGCTGAAGCCTGGTCACTACATCGACAGATGAGGGGCATGCAGTATACAGAACCATATCATCTGCATACATGTGAATGGATGTGTGTGGGCAGGCAGTGGGCAGATCATTCAAGAAAATAGAGAACAGTAGCGGGCCAAGGACCGATAATTGGGGTACATCAGAGGTAACAGGGAGGGAGGCAGAGATGGAGTTGCCAATTCTGATTGGGATCTGTTTGCCAGGTATGAGTAGAACCAGCTGGTGGCCACATTAGAGAGTCCAGCAAAAGAGGGCTTAGAAAGGAGGAGGGAGTGGGAGACAGTGTCGAAGGCTTTTGCCAGGTCGACAAAATGGCTGAGGTAATGTGGCCTATATCATGCCTGTGAGGATGGAGTCAGTTAGTCTGAGAAGAGATGAAGTGGTGGAGTGGGAATTCCTAAAACCAGGCTGATAAGGAGTGAAGAAGGAGGAGGAGTCATGAAAGATGGAGAGTTGAGAAAGGACATGGTGTTCCTGAAGTTTAACAACCAAACAACTGAGGAGCTCAAATTCACTATCTGTGAATATTTCGACCTGGTGCAAGAAGGAATCAGAGAAAATTCAATCCAGAACACTAGCTTTTGAAACCAAAAGCAAACCCGACTGCACATACACCTGTCAGTTGACCAAATGAATCAAAAGAGGCAACGGCTTCCTGTGATCTCTTTATATTTTATTCTAGTCACACACGTTTCGGCTAACGCCTTCCTCACGTCAGCTGATTCCTGTGCATCATTACGCATGTGGGCTGGTTTCTGGTCGGCTGACCTGGTCAGGAATATGTTTACACTAAGATGGTGAAAGAATTTTAAGTATTTATCGAGTAGTCACCGCCGCACTTTAATGTTTGCTGCTTTTTGAAACAGTTCCTGAAGTTTAGCCAGGATAGGGAGGCGGGAGATGGGGTGGTAGTTCCCAGAAACTGAGGGGTCACAGCCTTTGGGGAGGGGGATAACTGTGGCATGCCTCCACTTTGAGGGGATAGAGGCAAGAGAAAGAAGGAGAGGTTATAGAGTGAGACCAGAGGGAAGGCAATGGCAGGAGCAGATAGGTAGAGCATTTTGGCGTCCAGGCCAGTAGGGCATTTTCCCTTGGAGGAATTTAAGGTGAGTAGGGCATTGTAAACTTTGGTTGGTAAGATATGGTGGAAGGTGAAAAAAGGGGGCTGTGGGAAGGTCAAGGACAGAGCAGGCAGGAAGGGGGTGAGGGGCCGGAGGGAGAGTGGCCAGCAAAGAAAATGTGCAGTTTGTAAAAAAGGTGTTGAATTCAGTGGCCACTTCCAGAGGGTCAGTGATAGTGGAGCTTTTTACATTTAAGACTGGGATGGGTGACTACTAGGGAGGGGAGAATAATGAATTGATTACCTTCCAAAATATTGTGGGGTGGTTTAAATTTATGTATAAGGTGTCTTTGAAGTATGTGGATTTAGTCTGGTGGATTTGCCTTATACAGGAGTTACATAGTGCTCTGATCTGGATATCTTGAGGGATTTCCACACCTGATCCCTGGCTCTGAGGAAGGCCATGAGATCCATGGTGATCCATGGCAAGTGGACACCCCATACTTGGGCGCATCTGAGTGGGGCATACAAGTTCCAGATTGCAATAAACTTGGTTTTGAAGTAGTCCAGGGTGGAGTCGATAGAGATTGCCTGGGGGATGTAGGACCAGTTCATGTTTTCTAGGTAGTGAAGGAGATATGCGATGTCTAGATTTGTAGGATCTACTCAGTAGAGTTCTGGGAACTGGGGCCTTGGGTCTGAATATTTTTCTCACCATGTAGATCATGTGATGATCACTCAATGAGTCCAGTAGGAGGCCGGAAGCAAGTATCCAATGTGGATGAGAGGTGAGGGTCCAGTCAAGGTGGGAGTGGTTTAGGGATTTATGATTGAGTCGAGTGGGGTCTGAGATCTTTTGCGATAAGTTGAGGTTGGCCATCTGACTGCATAGTTTGGCACTAGCATTGGCGAGCCAGTTTTGGTTAAAGTCTCTGAGGATATGAAGCTCTCCCCCGGAGACTTGGTGTGACAGGATGCCCATATGTTCTATCATGGAGGGCTTGTGGAGTCTGGTGAGCAGTAGGCACCTGCAATGAATATAGGGTGTGAATGGGGAGGGAGAGCTTAATTAGTAAAGAATCAATGGTTTGAGTGGGCAATGGTAAAGGGACTGGGGTGAACTGGAGTGAGACTTTGATGTAGATGTCTAGGCCACCTCCTCTTTTGTTGCCTGGGTGATCATGACAAAGGAGAATGTAGCCAGGAATTGAGAATTCAGTATCCTTATTATGTGGTTTCAGCCAGGTCTCAGAAATGATTATAATGTCTGGCTTTAGAGAAAGAACAGTACGTTGCAGCAGGGCTATCTTGTGTAGGAGGCTGCAGATATTTAGGTGGGCAAGTTTAAGGCCCCGTGGTAGTTGCAGAGGTGGTGCATTACTTGGTCTGGGTGGAGGGCTAGGTCCAGGGTTTGGCTCAATGTCACCAGATAGGAGTAGCAGCAATAGCAAAAGTTTGGTTTTGGGCTGGGCCTGGGTTAGCTTGCAATGTGCTTTGGGGACTGAGAGGGTGGTGCTGAGATGCCATTGAAAGCTGTTAGACCAGGGTGGAAGGAGGGTGGTATGATGGCGGGGCCAGACAAAAGATATGGGAGGTTAACAGCAGGAGGCTGCACTGAGTGGATGGCGGTTTCTAGGATAGCCAAGGTACAAACTGCCTGCTAGCAGGGCTTAATCTTTGGATAGAAGGAAGGTGGGAGTGACAGCAAGGGGGCAAATAGTGAGATTCCCACTAGATAGTGAAGCAACATTTTAAGTAAATTGAGCAGAGGTTTTGGATTAGGATTAGTAGTGGCTACTAGTGGTAGAGGTGTATAGGCTGCAGATGGGAAAGGTGGCTGATTGTTTTTTTCCACCACTTGTCACGTGACCAATACATGTGTATATAACACAAGGTTCACCAAGGATGGTGATGGGGGCGATAGGGCAGCTGACGTAAAGCGTTGGCGGAGCATGACACACTCCAAAATGCAAAGATCCGTTTTGGTCTGCACACGCTGTACCTGCTTCCCTGAAATGGATTGTAGCTTGGGGGGAGGGCAACACTACCTGGCCCTCACGACCACTCCTGGTGCTGTGAAAAGAAGCAGAGAACAGACGGATTTAAATTCAGGTAAGAGGAGGGATGAGCTGGAATGTGAATGTCGGATGATTGGCTAGACCTCACAGAGAGAAGTGCGCACTTTGAAATTAGTAAGATATTCGGAGGAATTGCGAGTTGCTCAGCCCGCCTAACAATAAAGCAGTTGCTCAGTTTTTGGCATTCGGTTAGAATGGGGAAGCAGCGTTAATCTCTGCTACTTAGTTCTGATTGTTACTGTAGCTGGGAATAGGAGTTTAAATCAGCTACTTCAGATTTTAATTCAGCTTGGAATCAGAGAGCCAATCAGCTATGGGGTTTGGAATTAGGTTACACTGAGTTGCAGTTGGTATCAGCTACACAGAGTCGGATTAGCCTATTTCTCAGTACACAGAAGTTAAATCAGCTGCACTGTGAATTGAGGCATTAAGCAGGCTACAATACATTTAAAACTTGACTAAAAGCACACAGTGCAATACGAGGCATTAAGCAGGCTAGCAGTAGATTTAAAACTTGTCTGAAAGCACAAGGCATAGGAAATGGCGTAGTTTGGATAACCAGAGTACATTCAACAAGGTTCAAAGGGAGTGCTCTTAAAGCTACTTAAGATAGCGTCTAACAATTGCAAAACAAAAATGTAACATTTTTTTCTTTTTATTGTTTAACTAGGAGTAGTACACTAAGCTGAAATATTTTTTACAGGAGCAACCTGGGAGCACAGGGAAGTTAAGTGACTTGCTCAGGGTCACACAGTATGCAAGTGGAAGCTGTGGGATTCAAACCCCGGTCTGGTCTGCTGGATGTCACCAGATTTGCAGCTCAGAGCCTTATACCACTGCCCTATACTGCCTCCAAATTTAAAGCTCTGGTAGAAAACAAGCAAAGTGCTGCTAAAGTTAGACAAAATCACTAAAGATAGAGACGATCAGCATTTACATAGACGTTGACAGCAGATAAGGACCGCAAGGCCCATCCAGTCTGTCCATTTCTTTGTACTACCTTATAAATGTGCCATCAGCCTTTGCTCTGTCAGTGGCCTATCTATTCATACTCATCTGTATTGCTCCCTTATGCCTGTCCCATGCCTGTTTGAAGCCCTGCACTGTATTCATAGCCACCACTTCCTGAGGTAGACCGTTCCATGCATCCACCACCCGTTCTGTGAAAAAGAATTTCCTCACATTCCCCCTTAATCGGCCCCCCTCTAATCTCATGCTGTGTCCTCTTGTCCTGCAATTTTTCTTATATTTAAACATGTTAGACTCTTTCACCTCGTTAATGTCCATAAGGTGTTTGAATGTCTCGATCATATCACCTCTCTCCCTCCTTTGTTCAAGGGTATACATATTGAGCGCTGTTAATCTGTCCTCATATGTCTTCTGATGCAGTCCCTGCACCATTTTGGTTGCCCTTCTCTGGACTGCCTCAATTTGGATAATGTCCTTGTGAAGGTATGGCCTTCAGTACTGCATGCAGTACTCCAGATGGGACCTAACCAGTGTCTTGTAAAGAGGGATTATTACCTCCCTCTTACAACTTGTGACACCCCTACTTATACACCCTAACATCCCCCTAGCCTTACCTACTGCTTTAGAAGTCTGCTTGGATGATTTCAGGTCATCGGTGATGATGATGCCCAAGTCTCTTTCTTCCTTTGTGACTGCCAGCAACTCCCCTTCCAGCTTATAGGTGGCTTCAGGGTTTCTCTTCCCTATGTGCATGATCTTGCACTTCTTTGCATTAAATCCCAGTTGCCATGCTTATGACCATTTTGCTAGTTTATCCAGATCTCTTCTCAGTCTGCCCACCCCATCTGGATCGTCTACTCTGTTGCAGATCTTGGTGTCATCTGCAAACAGACAAGCCTTACCCTCTAGTCCATCTGCAATGTCACTAATGAAGATATTGAAGAGGACTGGCCCCAGGACTGATCCCTGAGGTACCCCACTTGTGACTTGCATCTCTTCTGACTGTATACCATTTACCACCACTCTCTGTTTTCTGCCCACTGACCAACTTCTGACCTACCCTGAGCCTACCCAGCTTATTTATCAATCTTCTATGTGGAACACTGGGTCAAAAGCTTTGCTGAAGTCAAGGTAGGCAACATCAACTGCTCCCCCTTGGTCCACCACTCTGGTTACCCAGTCAAGGAAATCCATGAGATTAGTTTGATAGGACCTTCCTTTTGTAAACCCATGCTGTCTTGGATCCTGTGCCCCTATGGATTCCAGGTGTTGCACTATTCTTTCCTTAAGGAGTGCCTCCATAATCTTGCCCACTATTGAGGTAAGACTGACTGGTCTGTAGTTCCCTGTCTCCTCCCTGCTACCACTCTTGTGGAGCGGGATCATATGAGCCCTTCTCCAGTCTTCTGGGACCTCTCCTGTGCTCAGAGACTCACTAAACAGTTCTGCTAATGGCTCTGCTAGTTCCACCCTTGGCTCCTTAAGTACCCTGGGATGTATGCCATCAGGTTCCATTGCTTTGTCTACCCTGAGCTTAGTGAGCTCTTGTAGGACCCTTTCTTTTGTGAAGGGAGCAGTGCTCATCTCCCCCCCCCCGATGTCCATGGTGCTGAGCTGTGGGCCCTGCCCTACCTTCTCTTCAGTAAATACTAAGCAAAAATATTTATTTAGGATAGATGCTTTTACAGGGTCCTCCTCCTCACATGCCACCTTTTCTCCTTTGAGCTTAGCAATACCCCCTCTGGACTTTCTCCTTTCACTAATATATCTATAGAAAGTCTTGTCACCTTCTTTTACTGTTCATGCTAGTGTTTCTTCAGTTTGGGACTTTGCCTGCCTTATTACCTTCCCTGCTTACTTTAGGGCAGTTTGGAATACCTCCCTAACTTCATCCCGCTGTGTTCCCTTATATTTCCTGAAGGCCAGCCTTTTGGCTCTGACCTTTTCTGCTACTGTATTTGAGAACCAAAGTGGTTTCCTTCTTCTTTTGCACTTCCTTTTCTGTCTAACACAATGGGATGTTGCTTCAAATATTGCATCCTTAATGCTTGCCCACTTTGCCCTTACCTCCTCACCTGTGTTTCTTTTTGCCAGGGCTAGCTTAACTCTGTTGGCCATCTTACCAAAGTCAGCTCCTGTGAAGTGCCATATTTGTGCCTTGGAATGGGATGATTTAGATGTAGTGGCCAAATTGAACCATACCATGTGATGGTCACTGGCCCCCAGGTGACCTTCTACCTGGAGATCTGTGATCTTTTCCCTGTTAGTCAGCACTAGATCTAGGATAGCCCTGTCTCTTGTGGGTTGTTGTACCAGTTGTTTAAGGCCCTCCCCCTGCAGGGAATCCACCATGTGTCTAGTTCTGGCAGATGTTCCTGCTGGTATTGACCAATCTGTATCCGGCATGTTGAAGTTTCCATTATCAGAACCTCCCCTTTAGCTGTCATGTTTTGTATATCTTCTAACAGTAATGTGTCTATGTCCTCTCCCTGGTCTGGGGGCCTGTAGACAACCCCAGTTCTTATGGCTGTCCCATTTCCTGTTTCCAGGGTGACCCACAGTTCTACTGGCTCCTTATGTGCATTCTGAATTTCTGCAGCTTTGATATTTTCACTGACATACAGGGCCACTCCACCCCCCCTTTTTGCACCTCAGTCTCTTAAGAACAGTACATAGCCAGGTGCTGAAGTCTCCCAAGTGTGGTTACTGGTAAACCATATCTCATTAATTGCTACTATGTCCAGTTTAGCCTCTGACATTATTGTCTGCAGGTCTGGGATCTTATTTCCCAGGCTCTGAGCATCTGTGTACATGATTTCCATGGCGAGAGAAAATATGCAGTCCCAGATTTTAAAAATGGCACCAGAACACTCCGCACTCCAAAATGCAAAGGTCCGTTTCTGTCTGTACACACTGTACCTGCTTCCCTGAGTCGGATTGCAGCTTGGGGGGAAGGCAACACAACCTGGCCCTCATGACCACTCCCGGTGCTACTTCCCTGAGTTGAGTGACACAACCTGGCCCTCATAACCACTCCCAGTGCTGCTTCCCGGATTCAGATTGCAGATTGGGAGGAGGGCAACACAACCTGGCCCTCACGACCGCTCCCGGTGCTGCTTCCCTGAGTCGGATTGCAGCCTAGGGGGAGGGTGACACAACCTGGTCCTGCAAAGGGTTAGCTTTGGAACCATTAGAGCTAGCAACATAAAGTTCTAAAAGGAAAGCTGGGCATTAGGTCACTTAAGATAACTTATTTTGATCAAGTTTCAATGTATTGCTAAGTACCAATTTATCCTAATGCAGCATACCACAGATTTATGAACCTTGATTATCCAGATCTCCTAATCATCGGAACTTGGACATTGTACCCCAACTATGATTTGTCTAATGCAATGGCTTCCCAGTTATTAAGACCACTTCATTATCTTAACAAATCAGATGTCTTAGAAACATAGACTTTGATGGCAGATAAGGACCGCTTGGCCCACCTAGTCTGACCATTTCCCTACCTACAGGATAAGCTGCAGATCCTAGTTAACGAGCAGCCTGTTTCTTCTTACCCCCTCACAAGAATTGCCTTATGTCTGTCCCTCTCCCACAGTCTTAGACCCCACAACCTCATCTGGAAGGCTGTTCCATGCGTCTACCACACTCTCTGTGAAAAAAAATGATTCCTGACATTGCCCCTGAACCACCCACCTCTATCTTTAAATTGTGTCCCCTTGTTCTTGCACATCTCTTTTTCTGAAAGATGCTACCCTCTTGGACTTTTTTGATTCCACTGAGGTACTTAAAAGTTTCTATTATGTCCCCCCTCTCCCTCGTTTCCTCAAGGGTATACATATTAAGCTCCTTTAGTCTCTCCTTGTATGGCTTCTCTTGCAGACTCTGCACCATTTTAGTTGTCCTCCTCTGGACTGCCTCTATCTTATCTATGTCCTTGCGGAGATGGGGTCTCCAGAACTGGATGCAGTACTCCAGATGGGGTCTCACCAACTGTCTGTACAGAAGGATAACAACTTCCTGTTTTCTGCTGTTGATGCCTCTCCCTACACATCCCAGTATACCCCCAGCCCTCCCTACTGCCTTCTCACATTGCTTGCTAACCTTAAGGTCATCTGATATGATTACTGCCAGGTCCCTTTCCATTTTTGTTGTTGTTACTACCTCTTCCCCCCACATTGTGTAATCTTCCCCTGGGTTTTTGTTTCCCATGTGCATTATTTTTCACTTCTTTGCATTGAATCCAAGCTGCCATACCTTTGACCATTCCTCCAACCTTGCCAAGTCCCTTCTCATCCTTTCCATGCCTCCTTGTGTATAAACCCTGTTGTAGATCTTTGTGTCATCTACAAAGAGGAATACTTTTCCTTCCAGTCCCTCTTCAATGTCACTTATAAAGACATTAAAAAGGACTGGACCCAGTACTGAACCCTGCCGGTACCCCACTAGTAACCCCTCTTTCTTCAGTGTGGACTCCATTTACAATTACCTTCTGTGTCCTGTTGTGCAGCCAATGTTTTACGTAGGCTACCACCCTGGTACCCACTCCCAGGCTGGTTAATTTGACTATTAATATTTTGTGTGGGACTGTGTCAAATGCCTTGCTAAAGTCTAGGTAGGCCATGACCACAGCCCCTTTCTGGTCTACTACTTTGGTCACCCAGTCAAAGAAATCAATTAGATTCATCTCACATGACCTTCCCACTGTGAACCCATACTGCCTTGGGTCCTGTGCCCTACTGGCCTCTAGGTACTCAACAATTCTTTCCTTCAGAAGTGATTCCATCACTTTCCCTACTACAGAGGTCTAACTGACAGGTCTGTAGTTTCCTGCCTCTGTCTTGGTCCCGTCGCACTTTTGTGAAGGGGATTCACATCCACCTTCCTCCAGTCCTCAGGTACCACACCATCTTCCTATGATTTGTTAAAAATGGTAGTCAGTGGTTTCACTAGTCCTCCCCTTAATTCTTTTAGAATTCTGGGGTGAATTCCATCAAGCCCCATTGCTTTGTCCACCTTCAATTTTAGGAGTTCTTTCAGAACCCTTTCTTCTGTGAAAGGACTGGGATTGCCCCCCTATCAAGAGTGCTTCTGTTAATTGGATTAGGCACATCCCCTTCCTCCTCTTTCTTAGCTTTCATATAATTAAAATTATACCATACACTTTGTTTCAGTTATCATTTCAGTGGGAGCCAGTGGCATAATGCAAAATATCCAGATACAGCATGCTATAGTGCAAGAACTGTCCCTTCATCTTAATTTTGGATTTCCTGTATTATTTCCCTATATGTATAAGGAATATGAAATGAGCTAATGTAAGACATCAAAAATATCTTCTTGAGGTGTACTTGACCTCTAACCTCAGTAGAGGCAAAGCCACAAGTGAGATCACAGGAGGTCAAATGCAATGAAATAAGATATTTCTGATATTGTACATTAGCTCATCTCATATTTGATATATACAGGAATACCTTAAAGTTTCATAAATAAAGCTGTAAACAAGTGACTTTCTTTTTCATTCAATTTTGCTGCTTGTTTCTAATAATGGAATGTCTCTCAACAATGTGTGCAGCAATGATTGTCAAGGTAGCATTGCTATGACATAATGTATGTCCTGATGCTATTGATTAATTATCAATAGGTCAATTGTGATGTATCTAATAGGTGATCTCTTGGTACCTAACAGATAATATATTGATATCTTGAAACTTAACTAGTATTACTAGTTATCTTTATAAAGTTATACTCACAACTCTTGTACGCATCCAAATATAAAGTGAATCTAGTCACTAGGTACCACTGTACTATATATAAGAATATACTGAACAAAAAAGTATATATTTAATGCAAAACTTAAGTTATTATATTGGTGTAATAACTGAAACAAAGTACATCAATATATTGTACTGTATATCAACCTGTATTGATATATGGAAATTGTATTGTCAAAAGAGTAATGTATATTGACCTCATTCCAAGTTTTCATTGACAAGGTAAGTTGCCCTAATGGTTAAAAAACATTTTGTAAACACTGTATAATATTTTTGAAGAGGACTTTCTTTGGAACTTTTCAGGCCAGAATAATATTTTTCAACATGAGCCTTGGGGTCAGATCAACATGGCTGTGTCCTGTCAATACAGTTTCCATGCCACAATGATATACACCTTTAACCACAGTGTTATGATTAAACGTGTGCTTATGTCTATCAGTTTATATTATCATATGCAAACTGTATATACATATACTGTATATATAGGACTTCTCCTTATGCAGTTGATCCTGCAGAAATTCCACCTTAACATTTCCAAGTTTATTTGCTGGAAACAGGAAATTCCCCAAATTACTGTGATCAAGAGATGCTTTATTAAACAAAGACAAAGGATGTATGAAATCAGGAAGCTTCACTTTGCAAATACTTTGAAGTTCCCTTACCTCACAAAGTGGAATGTGCCTAGTTTGCATACAGTAGTTCTTTATGTAGCTCATCACATAGCAGAGTGTCTACAGTACTTCATTAAGTGAAGCAACACAACACTCATGAAAAGGTATGCAAAGTGGCTACAGTTGTATTACTAAAAAAACATAAATCCATCCCATTCTCTGTAATGTATAGCCCTCCCCACCCCACCATGTCACATGCTTTTTAAACTGAACCCTCCTCCCATTCCCTTGCTGGCCTCAACTTCCCTCCTCCCTCACTGTACACAGCAAAGTTTAATTTTATTAAGTCAGCACCACAGGTGCCCTTCCCCACTTGTAAAAGCAAGTTACCAACTCTTCACCTACCCATTCCTCTTTTGCATCACTTGAACCCCACTCCATTTACCACCCTCTTACCAGAAAATACCATTTCTCTCCCAAAGCTCCAAACCATTGTTTCAATTAGTAGATGTACAAATGAAAACCATCCTAATCAGAGAGCCTGTGTCCTCACTCTTCAAAGTCTTTGAGCATACAGTAATGAATGGTGAATTATGTCTATCCTAGTAGTAATAACTGATTCTCCAAGGAGAGGAACTACAGGACTACAAAACAGCTTAGACAACTGAAGGAATTCAGTTGTGATAAGAGCTTCATGAAAGCTAATCTTTACAAGTAGAACTCCAGTGGCTTTTGGTTCTGCCATGACTTTTTGAGCACATTTTTCCCATTAGTAACTGGCCAACTTTCTACTGTAAATGTTAAATTACTAAACAAAATGTCTTCATTTGTGTTAGATTCCATGACCAACTGACATTATGTATGCGTGTCATATCTTGAATGTATACCCATAATAGTAGTGGAGATACAGAAACAATTTTGGAAAGTTTCAATACAATTTCAGAAATTATTTAAGTTTTTTAAATTATGAACCTCTGTAAATTATAGTTTGCTTAGCCAACTCCCTCTTCATTTAGCAGTTGCAAAGACCCTTCCAAGAAAGGAATGCTAGCAGATATTCATGTATCTACCTACAAATGTTTCTGTGTTGTAAGCAGAGAAATATTTCAGAAAATAGCCAAAACAATAAATTGCCAGATTTGGAGTCCATATTCATTCAAAACCACTCTTTTAAATAGCATGAAACACAGTGTTCACTTAGGACTTCTTACAAAAAGTAAGCATGACAATTTTCACTTCTTTAACTGAGTGACTAAATGAATAATTTGAAAAAAATGGTTCAATGTTTGCAAATTATGTAGAACTTCACAAAAAGTTTATAAAAGTGGGATTTGCAAATTTATCTAGCCTTAGTGCTGTGAGGAATATTTAAATTCTGATGGAATGGAGTTCACAGAATTTCAGAACATTCTATGTAATTCCATCAGTAGTGGAATTCTGACATTTCAAAGGCAACTTTTTAATGGATTAATAATAAGTAGTTTACATAAAATGCAGATTGTTTTTCTGCAATCCATGGACAGTTACTCCATGGTTATAGGGTTGCCACCTTTGGATGAGGCAAAACCAAATATTAAACCACACCCTTAATTCTTCCACTAGCTCCACCCCTTTTATGTCTGATTTTGTATTGCTTCTCCTCCAAAGCCATTTTCTGTATAAGTGAAGACTTTAATGGAGCAGTGAAAGACAATGCTTACAGCAGCAGTTCAACAAAAATGCTGGCAAGCTGGCTAAATTTGCTTTTCTGTGTTCTTATCATGTACTTATTTATTGAAGTTATTTACAAGGTAAACATACATAAAGGAAATCTCATTTACAGATGTGATATGGAGGGCAAAGAAAATACTATAAATAATATACCAGGATATATAAAAAAAAGATTGTTTAACAGAGAAGCATGGAAGTTGTAAGCAGATAAGGACCTCTTAGCCTACCTAGTCTGCCCTATATTCCCTGCTTACTGTGCCACCACAGACTCTACTAGATCTCCAGTCTTTTCCCCTCCTTGCCTTACTTCTAAGATCCCATTGTGTCTATCAAATCCTGTTACTGTTTAAGCACACACTACCTCTGCTGGGAGGCTGTTCCAAGTGTCTACCACCCTCTCTGTGAAGAAGTATTTCCTCACATCTCCTCTGAGCACCCTTCTCCTCCTCCAGTTTCATAGTGTGACCCCTTGTCCTGGAACATCTTTTTCTATGGAAAATGCTATCTTCCTGTACCACTGCCCTGGTCACCAGGGATCTCATGTATATATATGAGCCTTGGTGGGCTAGCTTCCTCTACCAAGCATGAATGATCCCCCCAGTATTAATGGCATCCTCACCTGCCATTCACTAAGGATCCCCTTGCCCTGCACCTCCTCATTCCAGTGTTCAGAGTAGGGTGCCACTTGACATCAGAGAGAACATTTTAACTATTGGGATGTGTGATCGGATAGTGTGGGGTGTCACTAGACACCAGGTAGAATGCCTGTACTACCAGGGCATGTGATCATAGGGTGGGAGGGGTGCCACTAGACACCAGGGAGTACATTTGCATTGAGGGAATAGGCATTTTGGGGTGTGGGGGGGCTGGTAGCCACTGTGCCTGTTGTGGCAGATGAGCATGGGATAGGCACAAACCAGCAGCTGCTTCCCATGCAAATGAGTCATAATGGGCATGCATATGGCTCCTTATTGCCTTGCATGCCAAATGCACTCATGTGTATTCTATGGCTGCATATCATGCCACAGCTCCTGATGCTACCCAGTTGTGGGGAGAAAAAACCCTGTGGTCTGTATTTGGCCCAGGTCAATGTCAGGGCAGTGCAGCTTGCTTTAGTGCTGTACCAACATGGCCCTATATTCAGTCAGATAGCACTGGTTTGCTATCCAACTGAATATATCATCCATTGGTCAGGCACTAGTGCAAGAGCAGTGCAGACTTTGGCCCCTTAGTGCCTTGTATGCCCAATTGGATCATTTGCATTGTACAGCAGAATATCACACCTCAGCTCCTAGCACTATCCACTTTGGTGGAGACAAAACTCTGTGGTCTTCATTCAGTCCAGGTCCATGCTGGGGTAGTACAGCTTGCCTTAGTTTGAGCACTATCTGACTGAATATATAACCTTACAGGTCTAGCACCAGCGTAGGTGCAACTGCAGCACATACCTTTGCATTCTACTATTGCACATACTATAGTTGAATAACTAGCCCCCAGACTTTTATTTTTTTTTATTTATAAAACTCATAGACTGTATTCTGCAGTTTACAATTACAGTTTTAGGGCTGCAGTGGGAGTAGCCCTGCAGACTTCTTGCAATCATAAAAGGACTCGACGCATTCCTTCTGACCGAACAACATGTTGGCGTTGCAACACAGTCACCTCTGCGTCTGTGAAACACTCCGCTTGTTGTCTCAATTGGAAGTTGCACTTCACTATTTTTTGTTTTACTCTGTCACTGGTCATGGCAGAACATGGCACACTGCATGTGTCCCAAAATGGCCAACAAGTTGTGTTGGACATGTGTGACCACTAGCACATGTGCAGTAGAGAGCTGTGGCTATCATGGACACAGCAGAGTGTGCTGTGTTCTGCTGTGACTAATGATTTTTTTTATTTAAAATTATAGATATCTCCCCACCTGACCCTCCCTCTCAGCACCCACCACCCCACACCCCCCAAGAAACATAGCAATGACACTGGGGGTGACTAATCTTCCAATGTCATGATTGTGCTTCACCATGACCTTTAATATATACATTTTTCTCCCCACCCAACCTCCCTCTCAGTACACACCACCACCCCTGAAAATAACAGTGACACTGGGGTGCCTGATTCCCAGTGTCACAATTGGGAATTCTTGATCATGATTTTTCTTTTCAACTGTAAAAAGAAAACCATCCATCTATGTCTTTTGCAGCCATTTCTGACCCCCCACCTGACCCTCCTACTCAGCACCCACCACCTCACACCCGCTCAAGCCCTTACTTACCCATCGTGGGTCTAATGCTGTAAGTCTCTCTGGACCACAGATACATCTTCATTCTTCAAATCCGGACTGTGAACTGAAGAAACAGGTATGCAGTTCAATGTATTTCAATGGGGTTTTGAACTTAGTGGCATAACTTGGGCACGTTTGCATATTTTTGGGCCAAATTTTCAACATGCGTTTTTTTGGGACCCCGCCTCATGAGCAAGTGCACTGACATTATGCAAATCTGTTACAAAAGGTGATTTTGCAGTCCACGCATGAAATCACCTTTTGGGCAGGAGTTGAAATTTTTCTCTGCCCTTGTTCATGAGGCAAGGTCATAAGAAGGCTATGTTAAACATTTGGTGTAAAAATATAAAAAAACAATAAAGTTATGAGCCCACATTGAATTTTGTGAATGCATGCTCATAACTTTGGCAAGTTTCAATATTTTTACCCCAAATTTACAACATAGCCATAACTTTATAGCACCTCACAAATGTGACAGCTGTCATTTTTCAGATCCTGGCCAAAATGTTTTTTTATATCCTAAAAGGTGGTTTCATGGTCCCTTTTTTAAAGGAGTTGAACAGTTTTTCTGACCTTATTCATGAGGCAGGATCATAAGTAGGCTATGTTTTAAATTCGGTGTAAAAATATTTAAAAAAATAACAAAGTTAAGAGGCTATGTTGAATTTTGCAAATGCAGGCTCATAACTTTGGTAATATTCAATATTTTTAACCTGAATATTCAACATAGCCATTTCTGTACAGCCATCATGAATGTGACAGCTGTCATTTTCAACTCCTGTCCAAAATGTGTTTTTGCATCCTGAAAGTTGATTTCACAGTCCCTGTGCAAAATCACCTTTAGGCCAAGAGTTGAACATTTTCTGTGCCCTTCTTCATGAGGCAGGGTCATAATAAGGCTATGTTGAAAATTTGGTGTAAAAATATTAAAAAAAATAATTTTCAATATGTTTACCCCCAAATTTCTTGGCTGTAGCCCTATTGGCTTTGGCCAGAGTTTGTTTTGCTAATACTTGTGCTTAGCAGTCTGCAGTCCTGCTCACTAGCTATGTCTCAATCCCCATTTGTCAGCTCCAACTGCTATTTATTTAGACTAAAGAAAAAAAAAACTGATAAAAGGTAATTGAGTGACATCTGGTTGTTGCGTACCTTTCCGTAGGCCACTACCCACTCATTTCTGAAACTGGTGTAAAAGTGTGCACCTGCTACAACCTTTGCATCGTCTGTGTTTCTCTAGGATAACTGCATTTTTCAAAATAACTTACAGGTAAATGGTGAACTGACAGCCTGCCTGTCATGACCTCTCAACCACTCCAAATAATACACTAGTGCCTTACTCACTGTCCTTCCCATGCTACCTGCCTGCCCGCTCAGACTGACGATGCAAACAGTGATCATCAGCAGTGTGTCTCCATCTGTGGGGCTGCATCTCATAATAATACTGCTATTCTTATGCCTGACATGGAACTCAGCTGCAGCTCCATGCATTACTCCCTTGCTCTTTACCTACATATTTAAAAGGGCTCTACGATGCCGATTCGACAACCCTTTTGTCGACTGGCATCTCACCAACAGGAATCATGTCGACTGCAAGTTGCAGTTTACATGATACATGTGTGTCTCCTGGTCTTTTTTTTTGTTTTTCAGGGTGCTTTGCCTCCCGAACCCCACATGCAGGGGGCTGTGCACCCATCCCTCCATCTTTAGGATTCTCAACTCCAGTCAGAGTTGATTCAGGGTTGGGGTGCATGACCGGGAGACAGTGTGCCCCTGTCTCAGGCACACTAACACAGTGACCTGTCGGCAAAGTGTCGATTTTGCTGACAGGAGTGTATTTCACTGTTTTGGTGTCGCCGTATGTGGCTACTACCTTTGAAAAGTGCTGCAAACTACTGAAATAAACCCCACTGACACAATATATAAAAGACACCCAGGTGGGATTTATATAAACTATTTAATAGTGTAGGGCATAAAGGTATACACATTTAGGTTGCACCAAATAGGCAGATGAACAATTTTACATACTTTTATAGTACTGAACTAAAATTTTCATATATTTCTAAATTGTTTTTATTTCAGCAAATATTAATTTTATATATACAATAAGGCAATCTGAGGCCATTAGTGTACAAGGTTTACCCACAGTTAGTCGCTGAAGACAGTCAGCTTTGCCTTGTGCCTAACTATGCCCTGAGGGTGGGGTAAACCTAGTACAATCCATGCCCCATTGTGTCTTATTGCTTAAATGTTAGCTTGTTTATCCAGCATGTGGGCTGGGTTTAAAACTCATTTTCAGCCATGCTGGACAGTGAATACAGTACAATACATGTTTATACCATACAAGGATGCTAAAATGAACTCAGACTAACAACATAAAAATTAAGGAATAAAAACAGTGCCATGCATGCAACAATGCATTTATGTTAGGGCACAGCTAGAGGAGTCTAGAGATTTATCTAATGGTCAGTTCCAGTGCTGTTAATTCCCTAATCTTTCTGTTAGAAAAGAGATATGTGTGACAAACTGTCTTATCTAGGAAATTGTGTTGGTAAATATATTCAGAATACTGTATTAGCAACTATGCACAACCAGTGTGTTCTGCCATAGACGGGTTTTGATTCCCTCTAACCCTGAGAGCAAAGCTTGAGAGATACATGGGAGTCAGAACGCTGAGGTGGAAGAACACACTGATTGTGCATAAAGTTGCTCATCCTGTATTTTTTTTTACTGTATGGTGTTATGTGAAATGTGCACACAGCAGTTCTTTGGCTTTCAGAATGAAATTGACTTGTGCAGTCTCTAGAGGTTCCAGAATGTTGTTGTACCGCAGAAGGGTATAATCACATTCCATGACATTTGAACTGTAGTACAACAGAATTTTGAAAGGGATGGAATTCAGTCCAGAACAATGCTCTACTATACACTATAGTCCATTTATTGATGGTTATCTGTCACCATATTAAACAGTTACTAACGTTTTGTTGTTTCCAACATATCACTTCTTTTAAGTAGAGTTGATTAGTTCATTCACACTATTTATTTGCAGTGGAATTTACTCTTGAAGGTCGGGGTGCTAGTCATTATTTCTGCTTGCTCACTTTCATTTCTAAACTGTTGGCTAGGTGTTGTATGGTACTGAATGTGGTATGCTATCTATATCTTCATTTCCCTGCTCTGCCAGTAGGTTCAATCTTTTTTCAGTGGATACAAATACAGTTAACCAATATTTACTGATCTTGTTCTGGTTTGATTCTCTCTTGTTTCCATTTAGATTAGCTTCTATTATTAACTGTTCTGTAGTCTATTCAACTGCTATTTTTATTTTATTTTATGGAAGAGACTGTTTACCCAATGGACATCTGTAATTTCATCCAACCATGCCTATTATCCTTGCATCAGTGTGAATACACAGTAACTCCTTCTTGTCATCTGCAATTTAAATGTTTCAAGGGATTTCTTGCACATGCATTTGTTGTCTATTGTTGCTAAATAAAAAAAGGGATTTTGTAGCCAGCCCAGTGACACTGAGGGCTGAGGCACTGGACGCCTTACCTCGCGGCACGCCAGTGACCCAGGTTTGGGAACAAGTCCGGGTCGTCGGAAGTCGGCAGGGGGGACGGAACTGGATTGAGCTTCCAACAGGCAGGCTCTCCTCTCCGGGGAGGTGATGCAGCATCCCTTGGCCAATGGTGACCCTTAGTGGAGGCTAGGAGCTGCATGGGCTTAGAGGGGACCTGGCATTAGGACATGGGATGGGGGATAGGGGTCATAACCGGGGCTGTAGGCACATGTGCACCTCCACATGCATGTGTTTCTACTCCTGGGGCTCCTGGGTGAAAAACTGGAGGCAGAAAAAGCTGGTGGCAAGCAGGATGATGACCGACTCCCCACAGATTCCACTCCCAGGCTGGGTATAAGGTAAGCACCAGCGATTCCGGGGGACGGGGCTGTGGGAGTCGGTCAGATGGGGGCCGCCATCTGGAGAAGCATAAATAGGAATAATAAAAAAAAAAAGGGGGGGATTTTGTGTCATGGATTTATAAATAATTTTGCACTAAGTTTCTGAAGTTCTGCTAGAACTCATGGATCAGGAAGACAGATGTTCAAAAACATTAAAATGAATAACAAGTAAGCAGCTGAATGACTATTATTTACTGCCATCATTTCAAATATTGCAAGCCAAATGGTTAAAACAAGCAGTGATGATCTCGAAAAGTCTCCCATTGCTGTGGATCACTTTTCAAGTTAGGTATGCATTGGATGGTGAAGAAAAGGTTGTCTGGGGTAGGGCAAGAAGATATTAATCATTGGTGAGTCCCTAGATAGTGTAGTGGGTAAGGAAGAGGGGTTATTGATGGAGCAGGATTCTTCCACAGTAAGGTAGTTTTCCTGCCTAAAGTGCTGGTTGAATAAGTCCTATCTAGGGCTAAACAATGCAACTGAGAAGAGGAGCAAGCTGTCATCATTGATACTAGGATGTGCAGCATCCCAAAGACTCTAGGTGGCCATTCATGGAACTAGGGATATAACTGAAGGGAAAAGGATCTTGGGTAATCTTTTTCAACTTCCTCCCAGTCCTTGGGTTTAGTGCGGAGCTGCAGTGAACCATTAGACAGGCAAATATTTGAAAAAGGGTCTGATACATAAAGATGGTTCTATTTTCTTGGCTAACTGGAGGGCTTTCCTGGGCAAGACACACCTTTATGCCTTGAATAGAAACATTGAAACAAGACACAGAAGAATAAAAACTAAGTCCATCAAATCTGTCCTGACAACCTGTGATGAATTACTCAAAGTTCATCTTTTGCTCAGAGCTGTTCCTGTCTTATGCCACCCTCACATTCCTTGTTACCCCTTAAAGTTTTCCAGTTGTGTTGTTGAACCCATCTATAGTCCCTGAATGGACCATATTGCCAGGTAGACTATTCCACCACCCACTCTGTGAAAAATTCTTTCTATTGTCCTTTTTATATTTCACCTTCCAGCTTCAGATTATGCCCACTGGAGGATGAAATATTCCTCAAAATTAGCAAATCTGTGGAGACCAATTTATTTTACCCCATATTGATTTGCATATTTCTATCATAGCTCTCTCCCCTTCATCCTTCAGAGAATACATACTGAATGGGGATTTTCAAAACCAACGTCTTGTTGCAGTTTTCTATTGCACAGCTTCAAATATTAGAAAAAATGCCCCATGTCCAATTTTCAAAGCTAGGACATAGTCTAGTCCAGTTTTCCCAAATCTAAATTATACCCAGTTCACAAAATTCAGGTAGAAATGTAGTGATAAGCAAAGTTGTAAACTTTACTTTGAAAAATACTCTGCAAAGTTTTCAGACTTCAGGAAGTGCCTACTTCACATACTGTAGTTCTTTTTGTAGCACAGTGCCTACCCTGCTAAGCAAAGTACTAGATGATCTGATCTTTTTAAAATCAATAAGCCCCTCTCCCATACTCTGGAATAGTGCATCCACCCCCCCCCCAACATACCATCCATTTTAAATCTATCTCCTCATCTGGTCTCCCAATGGGCCCCTACCTCCCTCCCCATTATCCCTCAGTGGGCCCCCAATTCCCTTCCCCATAACCCTGCCAATTTACCAATAAATGCAAAGTTGCACTCCTCCACATATGCAAAATGTAGTTCCCCAACTTCTTCCTCCCTGTTACTTTTAATAAATGAACCCACCTTCCCACCCTCTTATGAGCAACTATCCCTCCTCCCCAAAGCCCCCAAACCCCAGTTGTGGATGGTCTGTATACCTGTAAAGAATGAAACCCTTTCATACCAGAGTGAGCAGCTCTGCTGTTTAGTGTATGAATTAGACTGAATTATGAGTGATGTCTATCCTATCAGTGATACCTAATTGGCTGGTTATGTTACTATGCTTCAGTAGCTCCACTGTTTTCAATAGGAGTTTAATCCAACTAACCCAGGATACCTTAAGGAGCACTGCAATAAAATGGATTATTTTTTCATGATCAACACTGTATTTATGTCCTTTAGTTGGAAAAGACATTGTTTTACATTTGAAACTATGGTACAGTGTCTTGCAGATTGCTTATGCTTTGCTGATATCTCAAAGAATCAGAACTTTATCCCCATTTACCAGATTGTGTGGGCCTCAATTGACTGGTTATGCAGGCCATTTATTTTTACATCTGTTATGGCAGTTAGCAGTTATTTGAATGACCTCCTTAAAATATATATTTCAAGTCTTCAATCAGCTGTTTCAGCATGAGGTTCAAAGGGTAGGCTGATATGTATTGCAACAAACTCTGGTTAGAGCCGATACTGCTGCCCAGAGCAATGGCTGATGATTTTGTGTGGCAAGTAAAATCATACTTGGAGCTGTCACCACACTGGAGCCTGCTGTGTGCAAGATGGCCACTTTGGAAGATCTGTGCATGCTCAATAGTCACGCATACACAGTTTGTATCAGAGCCACCATGTTCCACAAGGCGACCATCATTTCTGCAGTTGCAGAAAGTAGAATGCTGGGGGCAAGTGTCCTGGAGCAGAGCTCTGTCCATGCAGGAAAGGGAAAGAGGAGACACCAGAGACCACCAATAACTTCAGCATTGTAGACAGGAGACCTCATCACTGTAAAAGGGCATGGAGATCAGTTTTGGTTTTCTCCTACAGTGATGTGATCCATGCTGCCTTAAAAATGTTGTTCTTCCCAATATAATCTGCTATTTGGGATCTCCTGTGACTTCTTGTCTACATTATTTAAATGTCAGAGAAATTATAACACATGATCATGTTGGGGATTTACGTATGTGAAAATTAAATTTTGAAAATCAAACTCTCTATATTTTTATATCTGCATCTGAGATTAACTGTGTACTGCATAGAGATGAGAAAGATGTGACATTATCTGTCTCTGCTTATAACATAAAAGAGTGCCTTAAATATACATGCATGTATTTTAAAAAAAGGTTTATATAAGAAACTGGGGAAAAAACTTTAAAAATCAGATTTCCAAAAATGAACCAGTGTCAATTAAAAACTTATGTAGTTTAGTTTAAATAGTGTATTGTTTGCATTTGTCATTACAATATATTGCAACAAGGAAACATAAAATCACCATGACCATAAATAGCAATCAAAAAAACCCAGCATACATTTTAAAAGTAGTGGAGGCACAGGATTACAGCAGTACTAAGATGCATCAAGGATATACATTATTAATGCAGAACTGAGGCTGACACAGATGGTTTTTTTCATATGACTGACATCTGTTTATTGCTAGGTAATAGAGCATTGACCATAAAAAGGTCAGCTTTTTAGTTTTTAAGGATTGTTTTGAGAAAAGCAGGATGTTAAGAATAGTTTCCCTATGGTGAGGGGTAGCGGGATTCCCCCCAATGCTTTTCTTTTTCCAAAAATGCCCTTCTAAGTTTTCATATAATAGACAAAGTAATACAATATGGATTGTATCCTCCATTCCCAGTTGCAATTACAATGTGCCTCAGCTTCTTTATTCACACTTTTGTTACATTTAGCCAGTAAAATATTGGAAAGATTAGTCTGAAAACAGAAGTATGTGACGGCTTTCCATTGTGTGGTATCCATCATTCTATCAACAATACTGTAAGTATGCTTCAAATGAGTGGCTCCCTTTGGGTACATATGGTACCAGTGACTAATTATTGAATTCTTTATATATGACAAGTCTTATTGTAAAGTTATGTTGGGTATTTAGTAAAATGGGAATGCACTTATGTAAAATAATTGTATAGAGATTAGATGATTTTGAGCTAAATAATACTTTGGGGTTAGTACTTATTTACTTTGCTTTGCCAGGATGGGGGAGCTGGATCATAATGACCTGTTTTCAGCCACAACTGGGAGTGGAATACAAACAAAAAGAAAACATAGAATAATATAGAGACAGATTTTCAGAGCATCATAAGGGAAAAATTGGAAGAATGCTGAGGTAAAAATCATCTCAGTGTTTCACACATATTGTGTGCTTTGTGAAGAAGTTTACGCTTGACAAAAAGCACAAAACATGCAAAATGTTGAGTCAGTTTTTACCACTGTATTCCTGCCATTTTTGATAATGTTCTGATGCAATAAATTGCTTTTGATCAAATATATTTGCATGGGTGTTATTGTCTTTTTTATGGTTGTTGTGAGCTAGGTCTTAAGGTGCTCTTTAACTGATATAGATGTCGCCCTTGTGCTCCAGTTTTCCTTTGAGCTATGTTTTGCATATCACTATATCTGAGTAGCCTAGGAGAGAAGATAAATAACTTGAATTACAATCTATATGCTGATGGCACAGTCATCTATGCCTCTAGTGGGGTCCCTCTTGGAGGTACAGATGATCATTCAGAGTGAATGTCATACTCTTCAAACCTTTTTTAATAACTCCAAGTTAAAACTGAATTCAAACAAGACCAAATACAGGTAGACGTTATTTGGATCTGCTGCAAAACTGAGGAAGGTACAAATAATTTTTCATTTCCACTTTGCAGGGTCAAGCACTTGAACTGGTGAACCACTATGAAATCAATAGGGTTCTGGCTTGAACCACGAGAGATAGATAACAATCATGTGGACTGTATTGTTAAAAAAAATCAGCACACGTGTTAGACTATTACAAATACAAAAATTGTTGAATAACCAAGCTGCAGCAAAATATAGTCCAGACACAGATAATCCCCCTTTTTGATTAAGCAGACACTTAAATGATGATTATTCTGTTGCTGTGTGGGGTTAGTACACTTTATGGCTATGCAGGAGACTCAATTTCTCATTCCAAACTTGACTCCCATACTGCCCCATACATATCTAGGGCACACTGTTGAGGCTTAATGCTTAGAATCTTGGTAAAGGGCAACACTTACCATATTGCCATAACTCTTCCTATAATAGGTTGCAGGACCAGCAAAGACATTGTGAGTGACCTCAACATGTCAGATCCCCCATCCCATGTTAGGCATGGTAGACATGGCCTTATGCATGGGATAAATAATGGAATAAAAGGTTTTAATTGGTAGTATAGTCATGGCAACATAACCTAGGCTGTCCATATTCTAATGGCCAACCCCACTGTACTGTATCTCTGTGAAGACAGATATGGTCCCCATCATATGAGGGGCACAGGGGTGACCATGTCAGAAAGGGCACCCAAGGAATGGCAGTGGTGGCTTTTGAGGGATAATAGGGTATATGCCCCGTTTTTGCTAGGAACTGTTGAATGATACCAAATTAGATTGTTTTCCTTTAAATGCAGAGCCCCCACAAATTACAAAGGTTTTTTTTTTCTTTAAATGCAAAGACCCCACTCCCTTTGTGACATGTCTTGATCTGATCCTGGTTGACTTGATGGTGTTGAGTCAGGATTTAAACTGATGAACTGAGAAAGGCAGTTCTATTTCAGGGGTGAAAAAGAGATGATACATTGTAGCAATGTAATATTCTTTTAGAGTCCATAAGCATTCATGATTTTTTTCTTTACCAACAAGCTTTTCAATAATAATGTTCATGGCCATGAAATGAAATAGATTTGTTTCTTTTTTATTCATTGGTAAGTGGGTAAGACCCACTAGGTAGAAATGCCTGTTTTCAGAGGTGAATGGGAATTTGCAAGATTAATTTAACTATCAAAATGCACATTCACCAATACCACTAATAAACTTAATCACAATAATGTAAACTGTTTCAGGTTTATGTGGGGAAATTAGTTTCCACAAGAACGGAGTATAGAAAGTGGTGATTGCATAAGATAAATAAAAGTGGCTGGAGTTCATAACTTTGTACCCACATTGCTGCCACAAAACATTGCACACTATGCATGCCAATCAAAGCCTTTACATTTTACTGGAAATGTATACATTTAGATCCAACAACCATCAAGAATATAATTGTGATGGTTTCAGCATCCAATCAATGATGTCTCTTGGTCTTTTTTCTTGGTCTTTTGCTGCTAGTTTTTATTTATTTAAGTACTAGTTATCACTTGGATTCTATTGGCTTATGAGAAGGATCTGGTATGTATCCACTTGAATTTAATTTGCCACTTGATAACTTACTCTCACAGTGTGTTTAAGGTCTTCTGTAAGATGTCTTCCTCATTAGCTTTGTGCCATCTGCAAATTTAATTATCTTATTTGAGACTCCTGTCTCCAGGTCATCAATGATAATTCTGAACAGTACATATCTCAATATTGATCCAAAAAAATAGGCATGCCTTTCAAACAAGGGAATTTTTTAGTTCCCTGTTTTCAGAGCTTTGTGATACACATGCTGTATGTTTAGCAACATGTGCAAAATTGCACGATGTTCCCTGGGATTCTCAAAACATTGTTAAAGTTTTGAAAACATATTGTATGCTGTATTTGAAGGCCAAAAAATCTAATTCCCATGATATAGGGTCCTGTTTTCATAAGGCACATAACAAAATATGTGCTTCTGATAAGCCAGTATAAGGTCAATTATAAAATGAAAAACAAAATCTAGAAATTTAATTGTCTGAAAGAAGCCACCTGCCCATGCATTAAATATCTATAAATGCATGGTCACCTGTCAAATCTCCTCCCCCCCCCACACAAAATACTGCTTATTGCCATTTCATAAATGTAATAAGCTCCTCATGGTGTGCATCATAGGATTTTAAATCACTTCCTGGAGAATACAGACACTCAACCTTTGTCATTGTGCCTTTCTACACCCATGCAGCTTGCATTCAAATCTTATAATGCACACCCTGTGGTGACTTATTAATTACATATTTTAAACTGCAGCTAGATATCTGCAAAAGCAACAGGGCTTTTTAGTTTCTCTGAGTTTCTGCAGACATGGGCAGAGCTTTAAAAAACTCACACTTTAAAAAGAGAGTGGGGCTGAAGCAAAATAGAGAGAGACACGTATGTGTGTAGGCCTGAGGATCAGGAAAGAGTTATTAACAATTAAGCAGAGCAGTAAATATAAACACTGAGGTAAAATATTTATTTAGCCTTTTTTGCTGCTGAGGAATCACCTTATATTGTCCATGCACCAGAGTCTGTATTTTGTGAATAAACATTTTCCTTATTTTTCTTTGATATAACCAATGGATGTTTTATAATTATCTTAGATGTTCTGCAGAATGCTGTTCCTATATTTCTTGTTTGCCAGCTGAAAGCAGGCAGGCTGTGAGGAACAACTAAGGTGATATATTGTGTTTCTGATGCAATGCTGAGGATGCATTGATTAATATTTAAAGCAAAAAAGTTCATTAAAAGTTCAGAAATACTGCCATGATACTGGAGGATTTGGGTCACATGGATTTGATGCTTAAAAAGTGTCTACTCTCAAATTTTGGAAGTCTGAAGCCTTCATCTGGTATTCAGTATTGATAGTCTGGTACAGCTTTAAAATTACAATTCATTAGAGGGCTCAGATCAGAACTTCATATTCCCCCTCTTAGGACTCTTAATGAACTAACCCGTTTATCCTGTAAGGGCTTTTATGATGTTTCCCTCAACCATGAAATCTGTCCACAATTCAAATTATCTCCAAAACAGCAAAAGATAAATTATTTTAACACTCTAGCAGCATACAACACATATAAGTAATACAGCATGTCCAAGCATATAACTTTAATGTATAAAATCACATAAAATATACATAATGAAGGTGATGGGGTGGACTCTGTGATGAGTCCTCCTTCAGGTCCTCCAAATGCCTTGCCTATAGCTCCTTTTAAAGCCCTCCTTCTTTGGCTGGATTAGTATAACAAAGTCTTAGCTGAGGCTGGGAAGACACTAATGAATCTCACACAGCTATTTATTTGTTTATTTATTTATTCAATTTTGGTAACCGGGTAGGCCCACTGAGCCCCGGAGGTCCCTTTTTCAGGGGGGACCCAGAATTAGTTACAGAAGTATACAAGTACAATGAAGGAAACAAGGTCACAGTGCAAAATAACATTGGTGGAAAATCAAGTACATGGATAAACAGTGCTGACGTACTGCAAAAAAATTGGTTACTGGAGAAGACAGTTATAGGAATAGATAAGGGTAGCAGTGTAGCAATCAGGAGAGAGCTAATATATAATGAAGCAGTGCATGGCTTAGTCTAGTGAGGGCCTGGCCTTAGTACGGGTAAGTCTTCTCATTGACAGGAACAGGTGTTAGCTTCTAGTAAGTGAGCACAGAGTCCCTTGCTGAAGGATCCAAGGGAAGGGGCTTCCTGAAGGTGGGGAGGACACTTATTCCATAGGGTAGGGGCAGCATTGGCAAAGGATTTACTGCCAGCAGTTGTTCAAACCCTAGGTTTATCTAGTAGGTTTCACCCAGAGGTTCGGAGGGTGCATGCAGAGTGCTTGGGAGCCAGGACACTGGCCAGACTATGAGGGGAATTGCAGTGTAGAAGCTTGTAAGCATTGCAAAGCAGGGGATACAGAAGGTGGTCATCTAGGGAGGGCCATTGTAGTGAAGCAAGTTTTTCACAGTGGTGCCATCTGCTGTGGGACTGAGACACAAACCAAGCTATTTTGTTGTAGAGAACTTGCAGCCTGCTCATCCCCTGTTTAGCCAACCCATGAAGCATAGTGGCAGCAAAGATCAGTGTAGAAAGGAGAAGACTGTTGGCAATGGTTGTTCTGGACTTGGGGATGAGCTGATCATTCAGCTAGGCTCTTTTGCTGCAGGCCTCATCCCAAGTTTTCCTGCATGTGAAGGCCCAGAGAAAATAAATAAATTCTTTTGTTTTTAACATCAAATGAAAAGAAGTAGGGATGATCTGGGACTTCAGTTCAATCACATATTGAAAAGCATACCCATGTGTTTACAGAGTCCACATGAATCAGAAAGTATCTGCCTTCATGTATCATTTATGCATCCCACAGTTCATATTGTTTGCCTTTCTGATCATTTAAATTACATTATAAAATGGCAAGAAAAAATCTAGAAATCTCATTGGCCAGGAGACATCAGCTGACTGTATGTTAAATCTCTATATACGCACAGTCATCCTGGTCCTAAATCACATCACACAATGAGCAAATCAGTCCTCATACAACCAGAAATGGAAATTACGTACTTACCGTAATTATTGATCTTCTTGGACAGTCTCCATCACTCATTCACACTAGTGGGATAGCGCCAGAGGCGCTAGGACTGAGCAGGAGCCAAAAATTTTCTGAAGGGCCAGCACTGAGGTAGGACCACACACGCGCGGCACTGCGAGACTGACTCATGCCTGTATAGGCTATCTCAGCGTCGACCCTCCAACCGCCTCAGTACCTTTTCGACCAAGGAGGTGCAGCGTAACTAATGAGAATAACTCATTCTGAGTGTCTGGCCTGAGAGGGCCCAGATGGCCTTTGTAAGAAAGGTCAAAGAACAATGTCTTCACAGTCCGAACCATAGGCCATGAAAACCACGAAAGAAAAACGAGTGAACCCAGGGGATGGTGGGTGGGCCTGTGAATGAGTGACGGAGACTGTCCAAAAAGATCAATAATTACGGTAAGTACGTAATTTCCATATCTTCCTGGACTAAGTCTCCATCACTCATTCACACTAGTGGGAGAGTACCAAGCTAAAATCAACAACCCTGAGTAGGGTGGTAGGAGATAGGGTTCACTCAGAAAGGACAGCCAAGGACTGTCCTGTTGATAAAAAGAGCTGTCTTGTAAGAGCATCTATAACATAGTGCCTACAAGATAAATGCTTGAGTTGTAACTCGTCACCTTGCAGACAACTACAATGGGCAAAAAATTAAAGTCTGCCAGGCAGCCGCAACTACTCTAGGAGAGCGGCAAGAACCTGGCCTCACGATTTGATCTAGGACCAAAATTAAAAGTGTCAAAGACATGCACTAATCTAATGTAAAGGACCTCAGGAACTGCAAGAGCCGGAGGTAAAGTGTACAGGTTCAGGGTAGTATGACTGTATGTGAATATTTGCGAAGCTACCTTAGAAAGAACCTACTTGACCAATGGTCAAGAAAGAAGCATGTCATCTGTTAAGTTGAAGCAAACATGGAAGTAGGAATCTAAGTTCTGACTTGCTGAAGAGTCACTTATGTTGCTGCAAGGCTCTGATCAGAAGAAAGCCTGATTAAAAAACAAAAAGGGGACTAACAGACTGGTTAGATGCCTAGGTTTTGGAAATATCTCAGAATAAGAGAAATTCTCTAGAGAAAAGAGGTGAGCTATACCACCGCTGGATATGACTGCACCTAGGGGTAGAAGAAAACAGGTACTCCTTACTGAGATTTAGAGACGACCGCCTCAGGGTTGAGGCGGAACCTGATCAGATACAAGTGTGGTATCAGGAAATTCCAACTAGGCCCTGTGCTGTGATAATTCTGACCCCCCCCTTTTTTTTTTTAAATATCATTAGTCCAAGCCTGACAAGGTTGCTGGCTGCTATTTTGGCAAGTATTGCCTGATACAGAAATGACAAGGATGTCATCCCTCTGAGGAGCAGGAGGAGCCTGAAGATCCATAGCTGAACCCCTGACTGGACTAATAATAGCTAGACAGATGTTAACTACCTGTGGCGAAGCAGCCACCAGAGGGGCAGCATCAAAAATGGGCTGTATACCCCTATCAAAGCAGCGGGACAGTCTGTGCAGCTCCCGACCATAGAACTAAAATGTTCCAAAGAGTGTAATTGTCTTGACCACTGAAAAAGTCTAGATGCAGAGGTATATAGTACACAGATCCAGTCTGAACACTATGGTGGACCCCATAAATGAGGAACTACTAAAAGAGCTTGCATCACAGACTCTGATGATAGAGAGGGCGTGTCGTTCAGTATATAAAATTAGTCATCCGCTGTATCACTGACCAGAAGGACAGGGAGAGACTCATCCAGATGCCTTTCTACCACAGAAGGACCCCAAAAAGAGGTCTCGGTTAGAGCCACTAGAGACTCCGCCACCAGGAAGGGTGTCGAGGAGCTTGGCACCACGTAGGGGGCTGAGAAAGTGCTGAGCGGAATGAGAGATTCCGCTGACAGAAACAGAACAGAAGAGTCCTATCAGCAGAAAATCGCTGGATGAGGAGATCCAATGCAGACCGCCACCCACTAAAATGTGTGAAAATAATCTGCAGAATAGGAATTCATTCCATGGAAACATCCTAACACAAGTCCTGCGAAAGAGAGGTCTGCAAACACCGATCTTTCCCTAGTTCTGTCAGACAGCACCAACTGGCACCCCTGTGGCACTAGCATCACTTGTGGCACAGGAGGGCACCAAGCAGTAACCATGCCAACCTGAGAGACACCAGAGGGCACCCACGGCAGAACCCAAAGGTATCCATGGTACCAACGGCAGCAATGGCATGCAAGGGCACCCCGACGCCCATGGCACCCATGGTACCATGGCACCCAAGAAACCCATGGCTCCCATGGCACCCATGCCACCCGCAGGTGCCAGGCACCACCTGTGGGTGCCCGGCATTGCCCTGCAGCACCTGCAGGTGCACTGCATTGCCCATGGCACCCGCAGGTGTCCGGCACCACCTGCACCACCTGCGGGTGCCCGGCGCTGCCCACAGCACCTGTGGGTGCCCGGCACCATCTGTAGCACCCGCGGGTGCCCATGGGCATCAGTGGCACTGTGAGACACCCACAGCACTGCTAGTGGCACCGACAATGAAGCACCCATGGTGCCAAGCACGGCGCCGAGCACAGCATGAGCCATGGAGCTGGCCCACGGCACTGAGCACGGTTCCAAGTTACGGCGCCAACTGCAGCACAGAGCACGGTGCCGACCACAGCACCGAGCACGGCGCCGAGCGCAGCACCGAGCCAGGGTGCTGACTGCAGCACCCATTACAGTGCCAAGCACAGCACCGAGCCACGGCGCCGAGTCCCGGCCCAACTCAAACACCAGCGGCACCGCCTGTGGCACCCATGCCAAACCAGAGGCACGGCACCAGACTTGTGGTGCCACCAGGGTGTTGGGCACAATGCCAGGAAAAACACTATGGAAAGCCAATGGAAAAGAAGAGAAAGGTGGTGCTCATGCCGGCCTCTGCATGGAAAAGGAAGAGGGGGGTAGGCACGAGGGGCTGACAGGATGGCGAAGGCACCAAGATGGCACCGCGCTCATTCAGATCCAATTGACCTGGCTCCGGTCCAACGGCTCCGAGGCCCGGAGGCCCCGAAACCAGGAACACAACCAGGAAGAAAGGAGTCAAATCCCTTGCTCCACAGGAGCGGCCCAGAGGTGAAACTGCTCACCGGAACTCCAATGAGGACAGAGATGGAGTCCGGAGTCGAGAATGCAGCCATTAGGAGCGGGGCCAAGGGGGAACCCACAAAATCGGTTCAGGCCTATCGCCCCTACCAACGAACAATCCTCGTGCAGACATACCAATGGGCAACCTCGAGAGGCACCGATTCTTCTTCCCCTAACGAAGAAGAAGAGCTCGAGGCTAAGCGGAGCCGGATCCCCAGCTCTGCCAGATTCGTGCTTCGGTGGACTGTCCTCCCCGCCGAGCACAGGACTGTCCATAGTCAGACCCCCCCATTACTTAAGGGTGGCGGACTGGGCACAGCCCCTCTGCCATAACAACTTTCAAACGAAGTCTTCCTACCGTCACCGCTAACGTCTAAGGACGACTCCGTGGATGGCAGGAAAGAATTTCTTCATAATCTTCTTATTCGTAAAATAAAAAATTACTATTAAATAGTTAAATTAAAACATTTAAATTAAACACTAAAAGCTGTTGTCGTATAGATGAAAACTTTGACTCTGGCAGATGAGCAACGTCGACATCCAAGTGCACTCGATGGCGGGAGAAAAGGAACTGAGGCGGTTGGAGGGTCGACGCTGAGATAGCCTATACAGGCATGAGTCAGTCTCGCGCGTGTGTGGTTCTACCTCGGCGCTGGCCCTTCAGAAAATTTTTGGCTCCCGCTTGGTCATAGCACCTCTGGCGCTATCCCACTAGTGTGAATGAGTGATGGAGACTTGGTCCAGGAAGATCTATCTTTCATCAGTCCCCCTTCAACCAGAACTGATCTTCCATTATAAACATGGCTGCTGCCTTTACACTGTAAGAAAACCTTCAACTGGGCCCTAAAAATAAAACTACCTTAAATTAAAAATAAAATAAATTAAATGTTGTTTCCCTGATCATCACACTCTCCTTACACACATAAACAAACTAGAGACATTAATTATTGTTTATAGTTTTCATTACAACTGTTTGTTTACTAAAAGTGAAAAATACCCCTTCTGTCTTTATCTGCTCATTAGGGAAATCTCTTATGCTTGCCTTGACAATGATATAATTGAGCCCCTGGCTCTAAAACAGGCCTTTGTTGTCTGTGTGTACAGAATGTCAGGAGAGTAACAGTCTACAAGTGGAATAGAGCATAATTTTGAATCCCTGTATTCCATGGTAAACATTCCATGATAAACATTCTGGCCCAGATATTCAAACTGCGCTCAAAAGTAGCGCAACAGCAGGAGCAAGCACAAACCAGTTGCGCAAATGCGCAACAGGTGCGATATTCAAACATGGAGCAGAGCAAATTGCGCAAGCAACCAACGTCTCAATATCGCACATACTGCGCCATCACGCAACCAGGTAGGAGAGGCTGAGCCAAAATGCTGCGCTATGGCGCAACCATGGAAGCTCAGCTGAGCAGTGCAGAGCTGCCATAGCGCAAGCACAGCCCCCCCAGAGCAATGGAACTGCACATCCAGGGAGGCAGGCTGGGGCCCACCGCCAGCCATGCCACACATGGGCACAGGAACTCACTGCAGAACCCACACCACACTGGCACACCCCAAGCACAGCATCACTGGGGGTGGACGGATGATCACGTGCCCATAGGGACAAGCCAACTAAAGCATAGCAGAGCCACGACCCCAGCACAACCACTGGCAGGCAGAGTGTGCCACACCCAGGGGTTGACAACCACAGTGCACATCAGTCCCCGTATGCACAGCACAGCGTGCACCGTGCCCCAAGACACCGCTCATGTGCAGTGACAGGCACTGCAGGAAACACCATGCCCCCGCAGCCACACGCCAACCCCATGCTGCAGAGAAGCAGACCAGCCAGACCCACCTCTGCACCCAGCAGTGGGTGGCAGCAGATGCAAGAGCAACAGAAAGGCAATGCTATGCTGGTATACCTCCCATGGACACACACACACACACACACACATATACCCAGGACCATAGTAGCCCAGATGGCATGTACACCCCTGCAACGGGCACCAGAGCCAGTTGCAAACGAACACCAACACAGCAGTTGTACCAAAATAGAATGTATATTTAAATAAAAACAGTGAACAACAAAGGTCGAACTATGTACAAGTTGGGGGGATGGGTAAAAGGCAGGGTGTTCAAGGGGAGGAATAAAAACTTGGAGAGGAAGGCAGGGTGAAAGGGATGGGTGAAGGTGAAATGAAAAGGTGGGCTACGCCCAGCTGGCTCCTGCTCCTCCCCTGCTGGCGTCCCCTCCTGTGCCTCTGCCGCCGTTCCCCTGGCGCTGTAGGGCTTGCAGGACCTCCTGGTTGTCCAACCACCACCTGGGTCAGGCGCCGCAGATCATGTCCCATGCGCTGCAGCACACGAGGCCTAGGAAAATGGGAACACAGTCAATGGCTGAGACTGACCACAACCCTGAACACCACCCAACCTGCAACCCATCTAACCCAATGTCCTGCACATGTGATGGCATGCACCCACCCACAGTGAACATGCATGGCCATCACAAACAGGCGGCACCAGCCATGCGCACCACGCCCACACACACACACTGCCCACGTCAAGCACAGTACAAACTCACGCTGTCATGTGATGTGGCAGCGTGGTGCGATGCAGTTACACAGCTATGTGCCCAGTGCATGCCTGGACCACCTGTGATGCATACACAGGCGTGTCGTGATGCTGCACTGTGATGCAGGTCACCTGTGTCACGCCTACATACATGGAGACATAGACAGTGTCGGCAGATGAGGGCCTATGGGACACAGTCTGGCCATTTGCCGCAATCGATCACTCTCTTGTCCTATAAGTCCGTTCCCCTCACCCCTGACCTCCAGAAGTCCCTCATGGCGAACCCACGCACACATATGTCCCGTGACAAGTCAGCCCCACCACATCCTCTGGCAGGGTGTTCCACTCGTCCACCACCCATCATGTGAAGAAACACTTTCTCATGTTCCTCTTAAACAAGCCCCCAACTGCATCCCATGCCCTCTAGTCCTGGAACATCCTTACGGCTTACAAATATTGTTTCCTGCACTCTGTTCCCCTGTACAATACTTGTATGTCCCCATCATATCCCACACCTGATCCCTCAGGAGTACATATTCAGTTCATCAACCTGTCTGCATAGGACTTGTGATGCAATCCATGCACCATCCATATCACCCTCCTGTGAGACGCTCTCCACCCATTCCCCATCCATACGCAGGTATGTTCTCCGGAACTGTACACTGTACTCCAGTGTGGGGACTCACTACTGTTTTGTATAGTGGAACTATGACCTCCCCTTTGGTTGTGTCCAGCATGGTTGGTGGTCCTGCCCCCCCAGCATGCAATAGCATCCATGACGTAATGATACTCACACTCCTCCAGCAGCTCGGTCTGCCGCTGCTGCTGCTGTTGCTGCTGCTGCTGCTGCTGCCGCTGCTGCTGCTGATGCTGCTGCTGTGGCCCGACAGCCTGTGGCACTGGGGCCCTGGCATGGCCCACATCACCATTGTCCGGCGTCCTCACCATCCGGCCTGTGGGAGACATACGGTGAGACAAACATCAGTGTGACTCAAAAGCAAGTGCCCCTTCCCCAGTGAGACTGCCTGCCCACACAGCCATAACCATCCATCGCACAGCTGCACACCAGCACACACCGATGCACAGCCACCCAGGCACACACACACCCCCACAGAGAATATAGGTGAATAGATGGTACACATCGCGGGTTTCAGGCACCAGGCCCGCCTGGTGCCGGAAGCAGCCGCATCAATAGTTCTGGGTCCCTCCAGCGGAGATCACTGTACTGGTGCGGCACTGCTCAGCAGACCGGCCCGGCCAGTGACCCCCACCAGGTCAGTGGCCACTTGCCACCAAATGGGTCCCTAGGTCCAGTGAGGGGCCTCACCATATAGTCTCTCATAGTGGGGCTCCACTAGGGCCACCAGGTTAGCCACTTCAACTGGGCTCCAGGACACAGCCCTCCTCCTAGCCATGGCCCCAACTTTACAGCAGGCAATATGGCGCCCGCTGCCTGTGTTGCGATGGAGTTGTTGCGCGATAGACCAGCTGAGGCTCCAATGGTGCTGTTACTTTGGCGCAAATCACTACATGGCGCTGTAACCAGACAGCGCAATAGGGATGTACACATGGCATGCCCACAGCGCCAGGGGTCAGAGGGCAACACAAGGTCATGGCAATGGCGCAGGCTCACGACAGCCCATGGGATGTATAGGCATCCTCGCGCGATCGCTAAGCATAGCACCAGTGCCACAGTGGACTATCGCGCAGAAGTGCCACAGCGCCATATAGTGCCCAGTGCTGTGGCGCCACTGGCACAATGGTGGCCATGGCCAGAATCGCCTGCTCGCGCTCAGCAGGTCTGCAGCCAGCGATCGGCGCGTCGTCAGCTAACCAGGGCATGCACAATGCAGTGTAACACACAGCCACAAACATCGCCATCGGCTCAGCGGACCTTCCTAATGGCTAGCGCCGTCTGGCGATATTCAGCCGACATGCCAATCAGTCGATCAGCCATGCAAAGCGCGGTGGCACGATTAGCATGTCATAAAGTTGCGCCACCCCCATTTGCATGTGTTGCGCTATAAAAATGCGACACTGGGTTATGGCGGCCAGATTTAGTTATTGCAGGTGAGAGGTGAGTTACATGCTGTGTGATACTCAGGACAATGCTCATGGGCAGGGGTGCTGGAGGATGTCATAGGTTGAGGAGCTGAGCATGATGAGGGCATAGGAAGGGAGAGGCACCCTTTCCATCAGTATCTGCCATGCGGAGAGAGGAGGCTACACTACCTCCCCCCAGCCAGCCATGCTCATGTGAAATGCTGTGGACTGCACAATGACAGGTCCACTTCCACCCATACAGATCACCATGACTGACGACGAACCAGGCTGAGGCTGTGGGCGGTAGGCGTGGAGGAGGCCAAACCACCACAGAGACTGAGGCCCTTCTCCAGGCCTACCTGGAGGATGAGCCGCTATTGATTGGTGAGGGCACCCTCAGCAGCATGCAGCTGCATGGGAGGGTAGCTCTGGCCGTCAACCTGCTGCAGAAGCCTGGCTCCATGCCAAGAAATGCCGCAAAAGATGGGACTGACCACAGGAGGCTGAAGGAGAAGGTGGCAGCCTTCAGGGTGGCACGTGCTGCCACTGGTGGGGACCACGGTGGTGTTAGCAGCTGACCCGACCGAGAGACACTGGTGCAGGCCATGCAGCCGGATGCCATTGCGGGTGTTCAGGCGGAGGATTCAGAGCGTGGAAGCCCATCACTGCAGCAGTATGACATGGTGATGTTTGGGGGGCTGTTGTTCACATGCACTCAAATGTACTCTATTTCTGTTTCAGATCCTGTTCGTCTGCAGGAGACAGTGGTGGTGGAGTGCTGACAGTGAGGCAGACCTGCTGGACTGGGAGGAGGGACCATCACCTCCGCCAGCAGCCTGCAGGCACTGCAGCAGCAGGCAGCTGGCCCAACAACTCGCCCGGCAGTGATACAGGTGCAGGGGTGCACAGCCTGCGTACAGCAGTCTGGCATGCAGGTGTGCCAGCATGCTGTGCCTATGGCAGTGGCGCACCGGCACTATTGATGATGCAGGCCTGCAATGGCCAGTGATAGGTGTGTGTCCTCACGAGGATGCATGGCAGGCCATCACGTGCCCTGCCGTCCTGCTCCACACCTGTGACCAGCATGCTGGCACAGTCACAGGCTGGGCCTGTCAGCACCAGTGGGGCAGCATCGGTGGCTGAGCAGGTGTCTGGCACTGTTAACAGCACAGGGTGGAACAGGTGGACCTGGGGCTCAGCAGTTGGAGGGTGGCAGCACAGTTGCACACACCAGGCCTGGGGGACAGCATCAAGCAGTGGCACTTGTCACCGCCCTTGAATCCACCCATACCTGGTCCTGGTGAACAGCGGCCACCCTCAAGGTGCTGTGCACCAGGACCATCCACCATGGGGTCCTGCTGATGCCATTGGGGCACAGTACCCTTTGAGCGTGCACACCGCCTGCTGCAGGAGTCGGTGCAGCTGGGAGGCGGGTTGCAAGGTCGGTGGAGGCACTGACTGTGTCCGTGGAGGCGGCATAGCAGAGTGTGCTTGGGACCGGGCTGAGATGGTCCATATGTGGACAGATGTGACTGCTGCCATCGACAGGCTGACCCAGGCAGTGGTCTCTGTGGCGGCCGCATTGACCACACTGTCTGGTGACCTGACCACGCACCCACTGCCACTCTCACTCTCCGTTCCGCGTCATGCGACACCAGGCCTGTCAGCCTGGTTTCTGCTGTGGGCATCGAGCACCCTGGTGCAAGTTTGTTTAGCGGGATGCAGACCCTGTGCGGGCAAGGTAGCGCGTCACGCACTGGGACCCTGGTGGTGCCTCGGCGCCACCCGATGTAGCCTGCACAACCTGCCAGTGCTGCTGGGCCACGGCGGGAGCCGCCAGCCATCCGTGGTGGCGTGGGACAGTGCTCCTGACTGAGCTGTCTCCCAATGCAGGCCCTGTCTGGTGCTGCCTCACGTGCAATGTGTGTCATGGTGGGCAGTGCACTGCTGGGTGCTCTGCTCGCATGACACGGACCACCTGCACACTCTCCCAACTGCTGTCCACAGGTGCATGTGGATGATGATGCCTGCATTGCACTGTACACCAAGGTGCAAGGTTGCCCAGGTCCTGACACACGTACGTGGACAGTCCAGGTGGTGAGGGTGGTTGGTGGTGCTGTGTGTTGGCGTGTCATTTCCGCAGTGCTGTGCTGCTGCCCCTGTATGCTGCCTGGGTGTGTGTGTGTGTGTGTGTGTGTGTGTGTGTGTCCATGTGAGTGCTCACCCCTCTCTGATGGTGTGTTGGTATGCCTGGACCCTTCAACTCCCCTGACCTTCATGCACGGTGTGTTCCCTGTGTGCCTGTGGTTTGCGCATGGACGTGTTGCCTGCACATGTCCCTTGACTTACCTGTGTTGTGTGTAGTGCTCTTCTGCAATGGTGTCCCGGTGCAGCTGGGCCTCCCGTGTCAGTCGGGGGTCCCTCCGTCCTAGGGGGTGGCTCATCACCCACATCACACGGCCACACTAGGCGTCCCCATCGCTGTCCCCTCTTGGACCTGTCACGGCTATCATGGTCTTTGGCCATGTTGTGCAGGATACAACAGGCCAGGAATATCCCACAGGCCTTCTGGGGCTGTACTGAGAGGCTCTGCACCAGGAGTGTCCAGGCATCGGGCTTGTGCCTTGAGTGTATCCCAAACACCCGCTCTATGATGTTCCGTTCCGTGGCGGTAGTGCCTCATTTGAAACCGTGCTGCGCTGGGATCGTGGGCGCCCGGTATGGTGTGAGCAGCCAGGGACGGAGTGGGTATCCACAGTCACCTGTGTGGAGATGAGTGGAGATCAGTGTCAGGTCAGGTCCATGTGCCCATACCTTGTGTGCCACTACCATGGCACCTGTGTCATTCCACCCTTGCACAGAGTTTGCATTCCATACATGTACTCACCCACTAGATGACCCGTGGGGATGTTCCCACTCTCGAATCGATGGCACAGTGCAGATTGGTGCCTATGAAGGCATCATGTGCTCCGCCAGGGTGTGTGGCACAGACATTGATGATGCGCCAGTGGCATCACACACCACCTGGCAGTTGGCTTTTCGAGAAGCCTTCCGGTTGCGATCACGGCAGCCGTCAGGGGCCAGGTGGCATCGCGAATGGCCACATGGGTGCGATCTATGGCCCCTGACCACGCCAGGATATGTGCTACCTGTGGAACTCCTGCATGTTTGCTTCGCTCTGCGCGCTGGGGAAATGGATGTACTCCGCGGCATGAGGCGGCAGTGCGCTGAGGGATTGGTGAGGATCGTGATGTGGCCGACTGCGTAATGCCTGTGGTGTCACCTGTGGCCTCTGGAAGGTGCCTGTGGCGAGCAGGCACATGACTGGTCACCTTGGTCTCCACGGACAGAGCATGATCTCTCCGGTGAGGGTGCCTGCATCACATCACTGCACAGCTCACTGAGCCGTCTCAGTATTGCCCTGTTCAGGCGGTACCGGGCCACAATCTCGACATCTGTGTACAGCTCGTGGCTGATGCGGGCCGCGATACCGCCTGTCGGGACGTACCACCGACGGGCCCCTCCGCGGCCACGTCCCCCTGCAGCATGCTGTCTCACCCCTCATTAAAGCTTCCATGTGGAAGCTGACACTGTCCATCTCCTGGCTCCTGCCCCCAGCTGCTGTTCCTGTGTTTCCCCCACTGCCCCCACTGCTTCCGCAGCCGGCACCCCCACTGGCCTCTCTGTCCTCCAGGACCCACTGTCCCTCTCTGCCCTTCCTGCTCCTGTCTCTGTCTCTCTCTCTCTGTCTCTCTGTCTCTCTCCCCGGTTTGCGGCCTGCTAGGGTTCTTGCGCCGCTCCTTGAACCTTTTATTTTGGCTCACATCCGGACAGCGCATCCTCCGGTTGAGCCCTCTTGCGTATTCGCGAAGTGATTAGAAGATGTCGCGTTGCGCGCTTTATGCCATGGACCCGCCCTTCGCCGTTCGCATGCCTTCATTTCCATTGGCGCTGTGGCTCAGCGTGTTTTCGGTGGCGCAACTGGACCCTTCTGAATATCGCAGAATGGCGCATTTTTGGAGTTGCATGCGCAACCCTTTTGAATATCTGGGCCTCTATGTCTTGAGTGTGAGGAAAAACAGAAAACAAAAAACTGGATGAAGAAAGTAGGCAATACAGTAATACTTTATAAACAAAAAGGAAAGGTTGGAAAACACAGTTAAATAGGCAGGCAGACCCCAAGTGCCCAAATATATTGCTAATGTTAATAAAAGCACGTACATTTGAATCTTATATAGCGGAGTTTTCAGGTGAAATCTACCCTCCTTGCCCACCAAAAAAAGGCAACCTGGCAGGTTTAAAGTTTTTTTTTTCCTTACTAACCTTTCACCTCAATCCTATAGCAGTTTTCCTTTTATGTACTAGGCCACAGCACATAAGTAAAAAACAAAAATAAAGAGAAGGTTGCCTTCAATGAGACTATGTAACTACAGTACAGTGTAATGAAAATTAAGTTTTAAACACAGCTTATGTCTTACAAATTTACAAATGTTACAGTGTATTTGTATGATAAAATTTACATGTGACAGAGAAATGATTTATTTTCAACAAACTCTACTAATAAATACTTTTACTGCAAAGTACTGTACTAGTTAACCTATTGCTGACATATCCTATTGTATGCATTAATAGGTACTCCTTTTTTCAGTTTTTAGATGTTTTAGAGGTGTAATGTAGTATAAAATGGTCAAGAAAAATCATGTCTCCTGATTGGTTGACAGGGCTTGGAATCCAGTGGTATAAGGAATAACAACCACCAGGTTGGGAACATTTTCTAGACAGCTGTGCGAAGGCCACCCCAAAATAAATGCTTTTCCCACATTCTGTAATGGAATACCCGATCTTCATGTTAGTAAAGAATCTGACTGGCAAGTGAAATCATCAAAATTTAAAAAATACCATGATCCCATAACACAAATGAGAACAAAATCTCACACAATAAATCAAGTAAACCTTAGTGGCCATTGCTAGCTGCATCACTGTCCCTCTCCTAAACTGAACTGCAGCATTTTTCTGGAGTAGGCCACACATCCTCCTGTTCGCAGTAGATGAACAACCTGCATCAATCTCAGCATCGAAACTGTCCTAACAGCTGATTGCATGCTCGTTCACCCTTCTCCCCAAAGCACTGACAAATAATTGAAACCGCTTCTCTCCACATTCGCAGAGTACTTCCCCTCAGCATACACATGATAAAATGTAGGAATCATAGTGCAATCAGCCTAACTCCATCCCTGTCATACCACCGCCAGTCCCTCGACGACACACAGCTCATTCGTAGTCTGGGTGTATGGGTGAATCGCTGCAGCACCAGTAAAAAACTGATACTTATCATGGCACTGATGTAACTCGCAATCCATAGAGGTAATCGGCCGGTAACATGGGCTATCAGTTAACTCAAACGTACAAAGCAACGTGCATGCAGAGAGGCATTGAAAAAAAAAGCTGATCGCTTCCCGAGATGGAAATGCATGGTGCATGATTGTAGGCACAAAAAAGTTAAAGAAGTCCACCCCAGAGTGGCAAAAACTTCCTTAGCTGATGGGGGTGCCCAATCCTCCATCGACTTCACTGTCCCCCCCCAAGCTGCCTGGTGTCACACTGGGAGCCTGCCCCAGCATGAAAAAAGCTTCATTTGCTGACAGGGGGTCCCCAATCCCCCGTCGGTTTCACTGACCCCCCAAAAATGTTTGTATGCCACGCTGGAGAGCCACCCAAGCTTGGCAAATCCCTTATCTGTGGGGGTGCCCAATCCCCAGCAAACCACTGTCCCCCCAAGCCCGCTGGAGCCCACCCCAGCATGGCAAAAGTCACTGTGTGTAAATAAATTAAAAACAAAATTGAAACAAAAAAACCTTCCCTCGTTGATTCTTTTGCCCCTTCCCCAACCGCACCACCATCTGCATACCCTCCCCCACCCCACCTCACCCCACCTTAATCCATGCCTCCGGATCCCGGTACGGCGATCTTCAGTGGACCGGGAACCGTCTACACTCTTCAAGCCAACCGCGAACTGAAGAAATGCGGTAAGCTGTATAATGGCATAAATGGATTTTTTCAACTTTAGTGCATATCTCAGCCATTTCTGGGAATATTTTCACCAGATTTTCAACATGGGGTTTTGGGGTTTACCTCATGAACTGCTGACACTGTTATTTCGTTAGTCGGTCCCGAAGGTGGTTCCACAGTCACTGCATGGAACCACCTTTCCAGTCAGTGTTAACAAACTGACAGTGTCACAGTTCATGGTAGGCTTCCAAAACCCTATGTTGAAAATTTGCGAAATATTCCTCAAACCACTGTTTTACGAGAGTGCATTGCGCAGTTCCTACGCACGCTCATAACTTCGAGAATTTTTAATATTTTCACTCCAGATTTTCAGTATTGCCATTTTACCACACCTCCTTATGAACAGTACAATTGCCATTTTTCACATCTCAACCGAAATGTGTTTTCGCCCATGTTGCGCACAGTGGCATGGTCGGTGTGCGAAATCAACATTCCAGACAGATTAATAAAATCACAGTGACACTGTTCATGAGCAGTGGTCTTAAACTGGCTATGTTGAAAATCTGGGGGAAATATTCCCCAAAACGACTGTTTCACGAGCGTGCATTGCGAAGTTCCGATGCACGCTCGTAACTTCGAGCTTTTTAATATTTTCACTCCAGATTTTCAGTATTGCCATTTTACCACACCTCCTTATGAACAGTACAACTGTCATTTTCACATCTCACCCGAAATGTGTTTTCGCACATGTAGCGCACAATGGCGCGGTCGGTGTGCTAAATCAGTGTTCGGGACAGATTAAGAAAATCACAGTGAAGTAAAGTGCAATTCATAAACTACAACAAGTAGACTGTTGTTTGCTAATGTTGTTGGTAATTGATATTTTTTACCATTCAAAAAAGTTTAACAAGGGACTATTTTATCTCAATGTTTCAATTAATTCTCTATTCTGTATTTAAATAAATGTTACAAAGTTTTCAAAATATAAACACCTTGTCAGTGTCCCTTTTTCAATAGATATTTCCCATTTTAAAAAAGCAATAAGACAGTCCAGGGTGGTGGTTGTTATGTGATTACCGCACACCTAGGTGCGGAAGGACACTCGGCCTTCAGCCTCATGCCTCACCACGCACCTAGGTGTGCGGTTATCACATAACACCACCACCCTGTCATGTCTTATTGCTTACATACTTTACCTGTTTCATGCACTCACTCCAACATTAAAAAGAGTTCAAATGTATCTGCTCTTAGGCAGGTGAAGTAACAGTAATTACCCATCCTTATGGGATTCACCTTGTGGTGAAAAGAAATTGTCAGTAAATTTAAAATCAGGAGGGAGATGAGGAGACACTTTTTTACAGAGAGGGTGGTGGCTGGGTGGAATGCGTTACCTGCAGAAGTGATATGCAGTAGAACAGTGGAGTGCTTCAAAAGGGGATGGAACAGGACAAGCGGGAGGGTCAATAAAGGGGAAGGGAGGAAGGGAAGGGCAGCTGCAGAATAAGGGGTACTAGCTGCACATTCGAGCAGACTTGATAGACCTCTAGGCCTTTATCTGCTGGCAAATTTTGTATGTTCCTATGTTCGTATTCCCAACACCATTCTCATGATAATTGAGTCCACCACCAGAAGTTGCTTCCTCCTTCTCTAGGGTCTTCTTTTACCATCCCTGAGGCCTTCACTTGGAAGGGCCCCACATCCTCCCTGGCCAGTACTGTGGTTGCCTCTTCTTAACAGTCCCACTCCACCAGAGTAGTGTAGAAATTCTGTAGTGGTACCACTTGCAGTTTAGGATTGTGCCTGCGACCTCCCCCCCAAACCCTCTTAATCCCTCCACCGCTACCCTTCTCAAGCATACAGTAGTCCAGCCATTCCTCCTACCTGGCCTCCTTTGAAGTAATGGTGTTGAAGTTGGTGGCCCTGGGTGAGAAAAAAGGTCTCCTGATTCCTATTCAATGCAGTTCCAAGTCTAGTGACTTCCTCCTGATTCTCAACCAATGCAGCCTTGAGTCTGGTCACCTTTACTGCCAACCCAGAGAGGCACACACAGATGGGGTAGCATTGCAGTCTACAGAAGGTCTCCTTCATGACAACCACCCCACAATCATTGTACTGCACCCCTCCACACGTTCCTTGTTCTTGCTCTCCATGTGCTTACTGTCCTCCTGTTCAAGGACCTAGTAAAGCTGAGCTGTACACTGTACAAGTTACTAAAGTACAATTCACAGTTCTTTTATTAACTAACCCTAGGTATGTCATGGATACAGGCATGGTGTAAACAGCAGCACTTACTAACAACTTTTTTCTAGTGCCCTCCTACTTAGCTATCAATGTAGCAGCAAGCCACTAACCCAACAATCACACATTACCCAGAACCTGACTTGCAGCAAGCCCCGAAAACCGGAATCACAATATCACCCTGAGGCAGTTTATCAGCATGCCCCAAAACACACAGACACAATACGACTGAGAAACAGTTTAGCAGCATGTTTCCAAACACACAATCACAATATTACCCAAACCAGTTTAGCAGCTAGTTCCCAATCCTCCAACCACAGTATGTCCCAGACACAATACAAGTGTACCTGGGATCTGATGAGTAGGGGTCCTGGCTAATGGATGTCTCCTTGGCTGACTCCTGGCAGATTTCAGTCGATGTCCTTTGTGTGGGTCCTTCAGGTGAAGCCTGCAAGCAGGAGGGCTTCTTGACAGGAAAGACTGATATGGGGAGAGTGGACTCTCTGCGCTCCACTCCTGGTCTGCTCTCATCTACCTGATTGGCAGAGACTGTGTATGCTCCGTATCCTGGAACAACAGCCAGCAGTTACTGATTAAGTGATCTGCTCTGGAGGGGGAAAGAGGCACTTTTAGCACCAGCCATCTTACCCACATTGCTCTTATGGCTCTTCAGCTCTCCGTACTGCAGAAAGCAGAGCCTATATACCCTCTCCTCTTCTCCCTCCCATTTCTTCTACTTTCTTCTTCACCCTTTTCCTTCCTTCCCTAGCTTCCCTCCTTTCTCACCCCTTTCTTCCTCTACTGCCTTACCCCTTTTCACTAAAACTTCTTTAATTTCTGGGTTTCTATACACTTTAATTTAAGGGTCAACAATATAAAAAAATGTCAAATAATAAATCCCATAATGTAAATAGTAGAACAATACACATACTGCTTTAATTAATTAATGACTATCTGTTGCATCTATAATATTGTACAATGTAATTATAAGGGACGATAACCCTGTAAAAATGTGTAACAGGTATCTCTTCCATCTTTTTCTAGACGTGTTACATGGGGCCACCTTCAGCACATACGTGGACCTCATATGCCAGTTGGAGATGGAATTTTTCTTCTTTACTACCCATATTCTTGAATGTTTTATAATCTCCTGTGTTGTTGATTGGGCCTATTTTAAAATCATGGTGTAACACAGTTCTATACTTTTTACTTTTTTAACATTTACGGCATGTTCTATATGTTTTATTGTATCTGTGAATCAAATAGGCACTGTCTCTTTAAGAATTTTTATATATAAATACACTATTTTATTCATTTACTTATTTACAAGTTGATAACCAGAAAAAGCACCAATGTGCCGAGACTCATTTCCAGGTGCAACCCGGGGAAAGGCAACATGGGAAAATAGTACATTTACATATGACAAAAAAAAAACACATCTGTAACAAGAAACAAGAATCAAGGTTACAAGACCCATAATAGTAGGTGACATCAAGGTACAGGACTACAATATTGAAGAAGAAAAAAAAACAGTTTATCACAGATAGCACCACAGTCCAGCTGCAGGACTGGCCATTGCACCAAATAATAAATAATGGGTCAGGGCAAAAAGAAATACAGAGAGCAAGACAAAAATTACAACAATGGGGTTCCTATTGGACACTAGTCCACTTGATGGCAGGTACACCTTGGAAAAGTGCTTGTTGTCTTGACACAAAACATTGTGTGTTTGTTTGTTTTTTTATCTTTATGCAATAAAATTCTATGAATGCTGATATCTTTGTGGTGACCTTTATTTACCGTACAGTCTGCTGGTGCCAAATGTTGCTGTTGCTGGATTAAATTCCTATAGCTGGTGGTACAGCAGTATACAAAGCTGTTTAGTGACTCTTTTTGTTTATTATTTTATACAGCTAGTAACTTTAATTAATTAAACCCCCAATGTTTTAGGGGTGTGTTGTGGATGCAATACTTTCCTAAAGGCATGTCTAGCTTCTATGCTAGGGCAAAAAAATAAGCATCAGTGTATGTGTATTTTTCTGAACTAATTTGACATTTTCTTGCTCCATTCTGCAGATGAGAGACTGCTGCCTTGCAGAACAATGAGCCTTTATTAGTATTTTTATGTTGAGTTACATTGGGTCAGTCCCCTTCTTTTTAAGGAGAAAACTTTCCATGGCAAATGTTACTACTAAGTATGTAAGAGTCCTTATATTTTTTGGGCTGGCAATGGCAATTCCAGTTGGAGGCTTCCTGAAATGCATTCTTAGTTTACAATTGTACATAACTAATTAGATGCCACTGCCAGCTCTCCAGACCTAGGGCTGCATGGTGAGAGGGATTCAAGTTTGCTGTCAAACTAAGCTGCCCATGTTGTAGGGTGATGCTGTACTGCTTGTCAATTGGGGCAGCCCCACTCAATAGATTTTTAATGCAATAAGCTAAATGTTTCCTCCAGAAATAAGAATGTTGATACAGTATGAGTAGTAGTGAACTCCTTATCTGGTAGCTGCTGCTAGAAGCACATCTGCTAATAAAATTAAGACAGACTGTTCTGTGTTTTCATTGTCAGTTTATTTTTATTTTTCCATTTCTTTTTTTCACAGTGCTCTTAGGGAATCTCTCTTCTGCCAAAGCACTTCTAGCCCAACATTTCAATTAGCCAGGTTTACGAGACATGTATATATTGATACAGTTCCTAGGTACTATGGATATAAATTTATAGATCCTAAGGATTATGTGAAAACATAAGTGAAAGAAAAACTAAATACACTAACAAGATAAATGGGAATAGTACTGTGTTAACTTTACTGGTGGACATGCCTCCAGTACCTGTTTACCTGTTTGAGAGTGTAGGATTGACACTTAAATATTTTTATATTGAACTTCTAAATGAAGCATACATAATATATTACAGTATATGAATTAAACATAGATATACATATTGTAATAGGAGGCAGTATAGCATAGTGGTTAAGGGCACCCTTACCAAATGTGACACAATGGCAACACCATGGTACCACAGTGGCAACACAGTGGTGAGCTACAAAATGTACAATGGTACTACCAAGTGGTACCACGGTTGTACTATGGTAGTTTACATTTTGATTATTTTTGTTGATGTGGTAGGACAGTGGTACAATGTTATCACAATGGAATTGAAACAAACCACTGTGATACAATGAAAACCTTAATGATAGTACAGTGGTGATCATAGTGGTATTGCAATGGCTAGAGAGTGATATTACAGTGGTATTCCGAAGAACTTTTTGTAAGGGCACTGAGCTACAAACCTGGAGATATGGATTTTAATGCCATCACCCTCCACTTGCATACTGCTTGACCCTGAGCAAGTCACTTAATTTCCTTGTGCTCCCAGGTCACACATGGAACCAAACTCTGGCTTAGTTTGCCTTCCTTGGTTATAAAATGTCCCTTCCCCTTTCCAATAGCAATTAAATATTTTCTAAATATGAACAGAGGACATTTTTACATATAACAAATACTACAAAAATGTATCAGCAGTACTGCAAAAATGTGTTTTACATAACTTAGTAAATAAACACACACAAAAATATCTATATACCTTTTCATTAGTGCCAGTGTCTCTGTAAGTAGCCTGCTTGCCTATGGGACTGGAAGAAAAAAATGTCACATTGGTTCTTGTCCCGCACAAGGAACTATGTCCAGCACTTGATATTGACATTGTAGGGCTACACTAAAGGGGTTGCTGCACTGTTGAAGTGCCATCTTTCAGATTAGACCTTAAACTGGGGTCTAATCCCTGGTGGCTATCCAAGTGGATGTATAAGATCCCATGGTACTTGTCTTATGAGAAGGAGATTTTCATCTGTGCATTGCCCATCTTAATGAAACATGTGCATTCAACCAGCACCCTGCATGCACCTGGAAAATAGCTTTTACAGCTCAGTGTGCCACTCCTGGTAAAAATTACAAATAAAAATAAAAATAAATATTTGTTTTACTGTATCCCTAACCTGAGAAATGTGGCTTTCAAGTTTTTATAAGTTCCTACAATCTAGCCACAATAACCATTGTAGAAAAATCTAAGCCTTTTGGTGTTCTACACAGTTCACCATCAGGAACATAAGTTACTGTAGGTCCAACCTGATACAGCACAGTATGAATCTAGCATGTGCTGTCAAATAAACCAAAGAGAAGAGATTTTAAAAATAAAAACTGCTGGTTGAGTCATATGTATCAACATGAGTTATCAGTTGGAAAATAAATAATATACATTGTTTTAAAAATATCTGGAAAAACTATATGAATAAATTGTTTCCAACCAACAAATATTACTAGTTTAAAAATATTCTAAGGAAAACAAGGCAATGAATAACATAGGTTGGCAAAGTGAACCTGTAGTCAGCGTAGTCTAAGGGCAAGTCTCTTTGACAAAGTATTTTGCCAATTTCCAAATATTTTTGTCTTCTATTTTTTACGTAACTATTAATTGCAGCATGGCTGTCATCCAGGGTTATCAGTCACAGATATCATTGATAGATCAATATCAGCAGCTTGGAGCTATTGCTGTTAATTATCAGAAAATTGCCCTTTAAGCAAAATCATTAATGCATCACTAGAAGGCAGTTTAGTTCAGGACTTAGAGCAAAAGGTTGTACACCAGTAGATCTAAGGTTCAAATCATACCATAGTAACCAATGACCTGCACATTGTACATCACTTCTGTAGCATATTTGGCCTCCAGTTGGACCAGTGTGGGTTTCTGGGATCACATACGAACCCAGTGCAGAGCAAAGTGGATAAGATAGGATAGTACAGAAGTGAAGTGGAGTGGAGTGGAGTGGAGTTGGCTACCCTTTCCTTGCTCAGCCCATACAAGCAGTGTTCAGGTCTCCATCCCTAACTCTTCCTTCTGAGGCATTGAGCGTAGATAGGCTTTTCCTGTATGTGGGGATGGGAGTCCATTTTAATCCATCTACTGTTTTACCCTGCTGAATTCTTTACCATCACCTACTAATTATACCAGCACCCTGACATCCTCCATCCCTAACTCTGTTTTCTGCGGTATCTAGTGAAGGTGGGCTTGCTCAGTCTACCAGGGATGGGAGCATGTTTCCTCAACTTCAATTTCAATTGATTCTATACCATGCCACTTGCTCACAGTCTCCATCCCTAACTCTGCCTGGCATGGCATTGAGTGAAGGTTAGCTCACCCTGACTGCCGGGGATTTGAGCCTGTGTCTTCAATCTACTGTTTCAACCAGCTGTATTCTATACCTGATATCTGGTTGCTGCATTCCCTTTGGGAATGGGTCCACTATACCCCATTTGCCTTCAATCTCCTACCTCACCCAAGTACATCCTATACCTCCATGGACTTGACATACTTGTCCCCACCTTTGGCTTCCTCACGTTCTGGATTTGGACCCCGCCAGTTTGTGCAGTCCCAATCTCCTCTCAGTCCATCAGCCTCCTGGACTTCCTTGCTGCTTGCCTTCCACCATCTCCTGTGCTCCTGTGCATTGTTGTTGTGGCTTGCTTTCCAGCTCAACCTTCTCCAGTCTCCAGACCTTCAGCTCCATGTTGTCATCTCTCCCTCACTGCTATTCTGGATGATTCTGTTTTCCTGTTGCCTTCCTCTCAGACTTGTTTGCCTGCCTTTGACTTGTTTCCTGCTGAATATGTGACATTTGCTCATCTTGAAGAATGTGTGCCTGAGGCCATCTACAAGTTTTCCCCTTATGCTGCACTTGTCCCATCCAGAGGTCTTCCATCAGAGATTCCAGTGCATTTTCCTATCAGCAATTCCAGTTCGTCATCTCCTTTGGAGGTGGGAACCAATTCCCCATCACTGCAGCACCTTGCTGCCAGCAATTCCCAGTTCACCATCTCCTTCGGAAGTGGGAACCTCCTGCCCATTACCGCTGTACTTTTACTGTCAGCAATTCACGCTCACCATCTCCTTCAGAGGTGGGAACCTATTTCCCATCACTGCCACACCTTTGCTATCAGCAATTCATGTTCACCATTTCCTTCTGATGTGAGAACTTCATACCCCATCACTGCGGTGCCTTTTGCTATCAGCAAAGATGGGAACCTCGTACCTCCACTTTGAAGCACCTTGTACCTAGTTTTGCTTCTCAGTTTTACATGGATCTACAGCCAGAGGCCTGTTTCTTCCTATTCCAGTATGCTGTGGCACCTCTCCCAGTCCTGTATCTTACCAGCACGTGCTGATGTCAGTACTGCTCAGACTCTGCTGCCTACTTATCAAGCTCCTTCCTCCAGTCAGCGGACTTCCCCTTGGATGTTTCCCTCCATCCTTAGATTACTGCCTTCCTCCATGCCACCCCGGTGGCTCAGGGCTCCTGCTCATGTGCTGTGTCTTTTTTGGGGTTTCCTTACACCTATCGACATCCAGCATCCCTGCCTGATCAACTACTCCTACCCATTCATCTATCTTGTACTCCTACCTCAGCCATCATGGCAGCTCTCATCCAATGCTCTACAGAGTATCTATTCTTCTCACCTGAGGAAACCCTCTTCCAGCGTCATCCCTTGAACAGAGTACCTATAGACTCCTAGGTCACCATAAAACATCAATACTTCCCAATAACCTCCCCAGGATCCATTTCCAAGATCCCATATGACTGGACTATACAAGATCTCATCTCTCAACCAACCCTTCAGGATATTTCTTACATATTCCATTAATTCAAGCAGCACGGATATCACTACCTCCCGATGTCTTCATAGGATCCACAATTTACTGGAATCTCTTTATGCCTATCATTTTACCTGGAAATGTGACCCTAATTCCTTCTTGGATGTACCAACTCCACAATACCCATCACTGTCAAGGTTAATAGAAACCACAGGATACCTAATAGCAGTACTGGTATCATTCGTTATACCTTCTCCTCACAGTCTTCTCCTACAAGTGCTGACTCATTTGGACCAGGTTATTCGACTTGTATTCCCAGAATAGCCATTGGATGTTCCTAAGACTTTCTCCAGCTATTATCCCAGAAAATATATTGTTGGATCTGGTGCCCAGCTGCCTTGCTAAAGTTACTCTGTCTGAGACACTGTTCCCTAGCCCCTGGATGTCACTACATCTCTTCATCATGTTACCCTAAATCATGCCAGCTACCTATCCAGTGGTCTTTCCAACTCATCCATAGGGATTTACCTCCCATACTCCCCCAGTGAATACCATCACAGAGAGCAGGCCTGCACTGATTCCTCAATCTGCAAATCAGCAGCTGACCTGGTTTTCTCATTATTGCAGTTATGCCTCACAACAGCCTGCATGTGACTAAGCATGCTAGGCACCCACTGCATTCTACACTTGCTCTCAACTTCCCTTTGCCACATCAGTCTACAGACTTATTCAAAGACCCATTCTCAGAATCCTCACAGCATTCAGACATTGGATCCTCCAGCAATGCAAAGCCATCATGGCCACTTAAGCTCCTGCCATGGGCAATTAAGCAACAGAAATACCCATATCAGCCATCTCGCACTAGCAGTCCTTCCTGCATATGAGCCTATGCAAACTGTTTTTTTGTAACTCTTTATTCAAAAAAAGACAAACTAGAAAATTATACAATGCAGAACAGACAAGAGAGTGATAAAATCACATATTACAAAGATGAACATTGAGATACAAGAGGCAACACTAAATCTTAAAATCTTCAACAGCGATACAGATATTGGACTATCCTATAAAATAAAGTCAGGCGTGTTCTTTACCAGTAGTGTATATATATATATATATATATATATATATATATATATATATATATATATATATATATATATATATATATATATATACACACACACACACAATAGGGTGAGTGATAAATGAGTGAGATAAAACAGCACATCATCCACTGCAGTGTGATATTTTACCCTCTGCTCTACTGTGATGATATGAGACATTTACACACAGGTCACAAAAGGTCACTGATATCATCACCCTAGGCAGCTTTCCCCTCAGCATGAAAGAAACACCTGTGCTGTTACCATAGACACAAATGCAGAACTACCTGAGAGGTCTCACTGCTGCCTACAGCTAACTCAGTGAGCATTACAAAACACAGCTACCCCCCCAACTTCCAGCTCATTACTGTGATGCTCTCAATTTGATGCAGCCAGAATTCCAAACAGCACAGCTTCACAGAACAGTCTAAACTACTGCCTGCAGCTAACAACTACCACTGAAACACACTCTCACTTGTTCCTCAAACTCTGATTCTCACCCATTACAATTACTGTGACAATTTCAACTTCACTGCAGCCAGAATCCTAAAGAGCACAATTTCACAGAACACTCTGCACTTTGCCTGCAGCTAGCTTAATTACCACTGAAAACAGTATCAGCTGTTCTGACACTCTGCCTCTCAGTTCATTACAATTACTGTGATGCTTTTAACTTCACTGCAGCCAGACTGCTAAACAATACAGCTTCACAAAAGTTTGTTTCTCATTCCTATCTAAAACTAACTCATTTAGCATTGCAAAACACACTCATGTGTCTCTCAGAGTTTATAACACTGCCAGCCCATTCAGAAAAGCTCACACATATAATGAGCAAACACATTAGCAGGAACAGAACATAAGACAGCATAACAAAACTTCTGAAACTCTTGGCCCTATTGTATATATTGAATACATGATGGGCAGATCATGTGCTATGGCAAATATTGTCATTCCTGCATTGTGAGCTTGGATATCTCACTCGTGCCTTCGGCACTCGTGAGATATCCAGAGCTACTCTGCAGGATAATATTTGCCATATCACACTCATGTCCATCATGTATCCCTATATATATATATATATATATATATATATATATATATATATATAGGATATGACATGGCCTGAGTGAAGATATCATATTTATCTTCATGAGAGTCCAATAAGGACAGGAGAGGTCCCAGAAGACTGGAGAAGGGCTCATGTGATGCCGCTCCACAAGAGTGGTAGCAGGGAGGAGGCAGGGAACTACAGACCAGTCAGTCTTACCTCAGTAGTGGGCAAGATTATGGAGACACTCCTTAAGGAAAGGATAGTGCAACAACTGGAATCCATAGGAGCACAGATCCAAGACAGCATGAGTTTACAAAAGGCAGGTCCTGTCAAACTAATCTCATAGATTTCTTTGACTGGGTAACCAGATTGGTAGAAAAATGTTATAAAAAAGTAAGATATAATCCAAAGTCCATCAAAACTCATATATTTATTAAACTCTTTTTCTTCACACCCATATACATGAGGCAACAGTTTCGTGGCTTAACGTCACTTCCTCAGGCCAATCATGTATGAACAGTGTTGACACCAAATTAGAAACAAATAAATCCATTCAGATACACCGTTTTTAAATTTCTGCTCCTTTTTCATTAATATGTCACATTGGTATATACTGCCAATAGTTCTTTGTAATAATATATTGAATTAAGTCAAATTTTCAATTAAATGAAAATTTTACTTAATTCAACATGTTATTATATGGTTTCATGGTGGTCTCGATGTGGATCTGGGTAGTGCATGGTATCAATATTGCCATACCTCATCTTTTGCTCCCTTTACATGTTGAAGCCACAACATGTGGGAAAACCAATTTAATACATTTCTGATGCTCCACCTTGCTGAGATGAGTTTTCTGTAAGAGGGCAAAAGCGGGATGAAATTTCTTAGGTTGAGTTAACACCTTATAACATTTAATAGGGTTATTAAGCCCATTAATAATCTGAGAATAGATTCTCACTTTTAATCTTTGCGACATGATCAGATAATCTAAAATTTATTCTGACTGTTACAAGCAACTGGCCATTTAGAACTAACACGAGACCAGAGAACACACAGCCCAATATCCATGTGGACTAAAGTTCAATATGACTGATGTAAACTACACTTGAGGGCTACCCTAATAACTGTTACTGGAGAGATCCAAACCAACATGATAATACCAGTGTAAGCTCTAAACAAGAAAAAGTAGCCAAAACTCAAAATGGATAGTCCTATACATCCATATAGTCTAACATAAAAAGTTACATAAAGATAAAACTGTCATACCTCTTAGGTCTCTTGCCCAAAATAAGATTGCCCCCTTGATACCCATGTACCGCACTGTCCCTTGTCAGAATGAATAAATCCCAACAGAAACATATAAATAGTAATAAAACAACAATGAAAGAATGAAGCCAAGATCTACCAATGATAACAACTAACACAGAAAATTGAAGTAAGCCTAATGTAATATAGCCCACAGTTCAAAGTACTATTCTAATCACTACCTGTTGTGAAAAAGAACACCACGAAACCATAAATAAACAAATAATAAACTCCAGAATATACCTACCAGAATTTAAAAAAAAATGTCTGCCAACCAGGAAAAACCTATCTACTGCGAACCTTTCCCAAACTAACAGAAATAACCTAATTACAGTATGACTTCCATCAAAGGGAGCCCAATAAACAAGAGAGCTCCCACTCAGTGCTTTGATGGAGCCGAGCACTGTGGGAGCAGTAATCCGGGACTACCAGAGTTCCGCTGGGTCCAAAATGACCCAAAAAAAGCAGACGGACATAAAGCCCCAAAAGAAACATTGGGCAATTCTGCCCTTCACAGTAACCCCCCAGCAAAAAGTAGGAAAGTCAATATTTTATCCCAAACACATAAAGGGAAAGATGTACCATGTAAAACCCAATGAGTTACCTGCTGTGCTTTTCTATCTTCCTATTACTTCACTTTTCCCCTTCCCTTGATATTATATCCAGTCCCAACTTTAAATAAAAAAGCTGTTTAATCCAAAAGCATATACAAATAATACCCCCACTCTCATACCCTCAGTATTATAGCATCCTGAAGGGAATCCAAAACATTTCTTCATCACTCAAGCCCTACACTAAATCTCTTAAAGAAGAACCCACAAGAAAACATCCATAGACCCTCTATAACCACAAAGTAGAGTTAATCTAAAACAGCTCCCTAAGACCTAGATAATTAACTCATTTGCTCCCATTGGCCATTTTGGGTCAGATCCAGCAATGGATGGTTCTGATGCCATATGGCGTCTATAGGAACACATGAGTTTTAACAAGCTAAGTACAAATGAAAAGGGAAAAAATAAGAAAAGGGGAGCCCAGTGCACAATCAAAACTCAGAATACCATGCAATATGGGAGGTTACACCCAGCTCAGTCAAAATACCTTACAAGAGGGACAAACCTGACATGCGGCTCAAGAAATAAAAGCCACGGTATTAGCCATAACAAGTCTAACAGAGGATCATGGCTGAAAAAAAAAATTCCCTTCTGTGCAATATCAAAATCAAACTAATAATATTTAGTTTCCCTCTGAATACACAGAGGCCAAATCATAAAAGTGAAAGGTATCTCTGCATACAGAAAAAACAATAGGACTAATTTCTTAGTTAAGTCAATGATAATTACAAGTCTCAAATCAAACTAACAAAGTAGCTTGTTCACTGTAAAGGTAACTGTTAAAAATGAAAGAACTGTCCAAAACAGAAACCCATCAAGAGATTGGAATTATAGCTAATGATGGGAGTCAATAGGCACATACAGAGAAATAAAAGGGGAGTCGCCCCTTCTAGGTCAAAACATAGGAAAGTAGTATCATTCAATCATAAAACAAGTAGCAATGTCTGAACAAACACTCTTATGCATTGGAGAACAGAGGTACAACATAAAATCATGTTGCAATACTGCAGCAAGCCCTGCAATCTCCAAGAAGCTGCAGTATAAAAAAACCAAAAAACAAAAACTCAATCCACAGTCGGTAGACTCTCTTCAAAAAGTTTGCAGTAATGTATGAATTTCTTCCAGGGTTTGTTCTTTCCTTTTCTTCTTGCTCTCTGGGGAGACCTTCGACCATGCATCCCTTTGCAATGCTCTCTTCTCCCGAGTTTCTTGTACCTCCATGTCTTCCTCAGGAACAAATTGTCTATCCATAAGTGCCTGAAGGGCAGAGTCATAATCAACAAAAACACAGGGTCCATTGGAGAAAAAGATTTTTAAGTGCACTGGGTATAATGTATTAAATTTCAACTTATGGGCTCTCAAAGTAAGAAATAGTGGGACTAACACCTTGCACTTGAGTTGTAAAATCGGGGAATAGTAATCGTCCAGAGTAATGTGTTGCCCCTGATATTCCAAATGTCCCTTTCTCCATGAGATCATGTTAAAATCACCTGTTTAACTGCATAATTATAAAACTGCAGAATGCTTGACCATGGTCAGGCACCGGGGCCTAATTCCAGTGGAGAAAATGATCAGTGGGCTCATTCCAGGAGAAGTGGCATCAGATCCTCTATGTCCAGAAGGGAGCCCAGTAGATCTTGGAGGAACAGAAGCATGTCCTTTTTATCCTCTGCTCCCTCAGTAAACCAGTACAACCTGATATTGTTGCGACGTGACCGATTTTCTAGGTTGTCACATTTTTCATTTAGCTGTTGTGTGTCTTGGAGGAGCCTAGTGAACAGACTCTCCACCAGTCGACTCTACTGTCCGTATTGGAAACTTGTTTTTCCAAAGATTGGGTTTTCTCTTCCATCTGGGTAAGTGCTGTTTTTAACACTTGTTAGGATGCTCTGGATTCATCTCGAAATACTTGTATTTTGGTAAGCAACACTGCATTTGTTGGTTGTGGGGCCTCTTCAGACTTTTCAGCCACCATCATATTGGGAGACTGCTGTGGCATAGTTAAAGAGATTGGGGGCCCAATCTCAACAAATTCTCTCTTTACTACCCAGACGCCTTCCCATCCAGTAGTATCCTCCTCTTACCAGTAATTAACACTTTTGAACAAGATTAAACAGGTATAGGAGGCAAAATGAAGACTGATTTGAGGGGAGCTCCTCTTCTAAGCAACCATAATCTCTGCAAGCGGCAATGGAAGTCCTGCAAATCTCATTATAGCAACAATAACTCTATTTAACCCTTGAACTTATTGTACTGAACTTTCCAATTATTCCTATTGATATCCAGTTACCATCTTTACAGCATATTCCACCCTTCCTTCATTGGTCTGAAATGTATCACATTACCCCCTCCTACCAGGTACCCAAAGCTTCTGTCCAAATCCCTGATCATCTCCATAGATGTCTACATAGCAAAATATTGCACATTGCTAAACTCCAAGCCTTGAGACCCTAATCCAGATGGCAAAGCCTCTACTACTTCACCACTTAGCCTTTTCAATTCCTGCATTTTCTTAAATCAATACTGAGATCAAGTCCTTTTGAGAGCATTTCAAATAACTGAACCACCTGTCACTCTACAAAGGAACTAAGCACTTTATCTTGCCTGCATCTTGTACAAAGTCTGACAGATTACTTTAAGGATTTCATAACCCATCCTATGTCCTACAGTTCGGAGTCTGGCAGCTCATTTAATCAACTCATGCTCTTCATGCTTCCACTGACTCTGTAACCCCATTGAATATCAACCAATATCACATTGGAAGCCTGGACCATGTTCACCCCTCTTCCAGATGGACTTATTCCCTATTCTGGAGCTGGATATTCCTTCAGACTGGACCTGCCTCCTCAATCTCAAAATCGACCTTCCTGAATGCATCATTCATCAGATTCTGAAGATGTAATGTCATTTCTGCAAACACTGCACCTTACTCAGAAATTAGAATATGGTTGTAAGAACCTAGGACCATCTCCTCTTAGTTTGCCCTGAGGAGGGGTGGGTCAGTAGCCATGGATCCTTGGAGGTTTCCTCCAACTGTTTTTGTTTTTCCTCTCCTGCGTGCTACTGGTCATACGTTGCGTGAGTTGGAGGAGGTAATCATTTTGGGCTGTCTATTCCCTACTCGCTGTCCAGCTTCCCTACCAAGGGCAGGACTAGAGTGAAGCCAAAGTTCAAAACATTACAAGTATACACAAGCACTACTCTATTCACCAAAACATTGAATGGGAAGGCTAAAGCCTGAGGTTCAATGTAGGGGAATAGCTCCTCTCACATCCCAAATAAAGGCCAGCCTCCCACGACAGTTCCTTACTTAACGCATTGTGAAACAACCACCATCTTCCCCTGCCTCCTCCTCCTGCACACTGCTCACCCTTGGTGCTGGACTTTCTATTCCCTACTCACTATCCGGCTTCCCTAACAAGGATGGAAATAGAGTAAACCCAAAATTCAAAACATTACAATCAGAATCAGTTTCTAGAAAAATGTCAGTCCAGTGATATATTAAAGAAGGCAGAAGCAGCTCTTTACTGCAGTTGACACATTTGATTCCATTGTCAACCTTCCATTAAGAACTACTCCTAAGTTTCTGACTACTCTTTCTGCCACAGACTGAACCCCATTAATTATGGTCAGCCTTAGGCAAATTTTAAAAGCAGATACCAGACAATCTAAGCCCTCAAGAGCAGTTCTCGTCTTAGTCAGATTCAAAGTAACCAGTAGGTGGCTATCCAGTAAATTATTTCCTCCAAGCTCTGCTCTAGTAACATCAAAGGTGAGGTAGAGCTGTGTATCATCTACACAGAAAATGTGCCCAATGCCAGAATGCTTGATCTCTCTCAAAGGTGGCATACAAAGCAAACAGCATGGGGAGAGAACTGACCCCTGAAGAACACCACAGTATAAGACAATATCTAGCATCATTGACTGTTCCCAATCCACCAGGAAATACCAATTGCATGCAACTATAGTTCCGCATAGGTCTGCATATTCCTAGAGTTTATCAACCAGCACCCCAAGGTTCACTTTGTGATAGGCCTAAAAGAGACTGAGAAAGATCACCAGTGGTACTCCCCCCCCCAATACATCATGAGCAAGACATCGGCACACACACTGTCACACTGTGAGGTAGTCTGTCTTGATGCTGTGGTGCTGGCAAAAAATAGAATAAATGGACTCAAAAACATTATGCCAGTCCAGATGCTTACCTAGCTGTGGAGCAACTGCCTTCTCAACAACCCTTGCCTGCAATGATAGGTTGGAGATAGACCACTATTTAGCAGTGATATCTGAATCTAAAGATTGTTTCTTGAGCAGGGGTCTCAATTCCACCTTTTTCTATGCCAAATGATGACTCAACATCTCAAAATAGCATAGACAATCATTATTATGCTTAATGCTAGTTCCTCCACCCCATCATTAATATGCAGGGATATAGCTGTATTTAGCTTCTAGATGGTACAGCAAAGCCTGGGGACCACACTCATGCTGCTCTCCACATTCATGAGAGTGAAGTCACTCCAAGTCAACTGAAAATCCATTTTTCCACTCTTCCATTCAAGTTACTACTAACCTTAGCAGTGGTGGTGATCTAGTATTGAATGCTGGCAATCTTGACTTTGAAGAACATGTTTCATCAGTCACACGTCTGCTGCCTGACACTCGGCCAGACCCAAAATATTTAAAAAAATTTAAATCATTGCTTATGTGATTTTATGAAAAATAATTATCATTAAATGTATCAATTACTTTGTATAACCCTCACTATAATTTGCAAGATTTCTCTCATTTTGACTATGAGTATTTGGAAGATAATAAAAAGGCAGAAATTAACACTGGGTGCATTAGATAATATCATGGAATGAATTTAATGTTTTCCCAATGAATTGCAGCTTTATGAAAGCACTCATGATTTTTTTTTCTGACCAGTAAACTTCACAATTACCTTTTGCAGTCTGCCAATTATAATTTTGGCTACAATATTCTTATTTATTTAGTTAGTTTTTGTTGACCAGGTAAGTGCACTAGACAAATCCTGCCTATTTTTAGGCACGACCCAGGGGAAGGGGATACAGGTGAATGCCAACTGACCTTGAACCAGATTATGCTGTTGGTGGTATTTTTTAAGTGAAAGAGGGAAATTTGACCAGGACACTGGGGAAATTCCCATACTGCATTGCTAGCAGTAGGGGGAGCTGCTGGTACTGCTCTACAGAATGGCAGATTGTGCTGAACCCTCCATGGAGACGGACGTCTTACCTACTGCTTGTTTGGAGAACTCTAGTGTGATGCCTGAGCAAGAACAGTCCCGAGAAGGGATTACTTTGAACAAAGTGCTTTTTGAGCTACCTGGAGATGTACACAGTGTGATCCTCGCAACGGGAGCTTTTTTGCCTACAGATGAACAAGGTTTGCTGGCTGGAGACATTCCCTCAGCTTCCTCAGCAGTGCTGACTGTTTCTTCTGGAGCTTTGCATGATGCTGTTTTACTTGCTGACCCGACGGCTGCAATAGCAGATGTTTAGATTAGCTGCGACGTACAGGGAAAAATGCTGACTCCAGTGTCGGAGACTCTGCGTCCAGGAATGCGGAAGTTGAATCCGTCTGACGGCTCTTATCCTATGAAGGACTGGAGTAAGGAGTCGGCTTTGTTGGATGCTGGCTAGATGCTTTAGGATGGGCGCTGGCTACCTGAGTCGAACTGGGTTACTTTTACCCCGAAGGAGACACATGGGATCACTGCGACTGTTCAGTCCATGGATCGACACCTCCAGATTTATCTTCTTTGGCTGTGGGGGTAAGACTTTGATTTCTTCTGACCTGGTTGTAAATGAGGGGCCTGATACTGAGTTACCAAATGCTTCCACCCCCCAACTCCCCGTTGGGAACATTTCCATACTGGTCTTCGCTTTTCAGATCTTTTTCGGAACAACAGACTGGATCAGGCTCCTAGGCGCAATGCTGTATGGCTCAGGTACGGGGGGTCTCCAGGAGCATCCTGATCACTTTTATGTTGCTCGAAGGCTGCTTAAGAACTCCATGAATTTTCAAGCCTCAGACATATATGCTCTTATAAATATTCATGGAGAGGACACTTTTGACATTAGTTTTAGGTCCTTTACTGGCCTAGACAAATTCTGGCAAAAATATGAATCACTGAAATCCACTCCTTTATGGATTCCATTTTGGGCTATTCCCTTTACTAAACCCTTGTATAAAACTATCCATATTATGTTTCGTAACTAGGGGGTTAATGTGGAAGATATCTTGTACTGGTTGGAGAGTAATTGCACTGTTTTGGGGCCTCCAAAGCCTATTATCAATGGGGAGGGAATCTGGACCGGAAGCTGGAAATTTAAGATTAAACTGCTTATTATAGGGGATGCAGTCCAACATGTTTCTAACAGCTTCTTTTTAGGTAAAGATAGGGGAGTGTGCTTTTACTGTGGTCAGCCCAAAGCTTGCTACAAGTGTGGCAGCACTAGTCATTTGAGTAGTGCTTGTGACAAGATAAAATGCGCTTTGTGTGGAGAGCTGGACCATGACAGTGGCACCTGTCGTAATGTCTTCCGCTGCAACTTCTGTGATGCCCAGGGTCATGCATACCATCAGTGTCTGTATGCTGGCCAAAATAATTTAGGGGGCCTTGATAAGGAAACCCTGATCTCAGAGGTTCAAGGCCGGTTTAAGCCTACTGCTGAGGATACTGATCCTTCTGCTTCAGATCCTTCTGCCCTAGGCCCATCCCCTGCAGCTCCTCCTGATGGTGGTGTGTGTCAGCCCACTGATAAGCCTAATGACACTGAGGAGTTTAAAAATCAGCAGCTCCCTATGGCCTCAGGGATTTTACATCCCAGTACACTCTTTTCCATTCCTACCCCTCCCCCCCCGTTCCCCCAGACCCGGAGTTTCAGAAACCTCACCCAAGACGAGTGACAAGATCTCATACTAAAATGCTTATTAAACTGGCTACCCTTCCTACACACAGCTCCTTCCAGGTGCAGCAGGATCAGGATGGGGATTCTGAGTCTGATATATCAGTTAAATCTGGGGCTTTTTCAGGTATGGAATGCGATGATGAAGGGGGACCTGACTTATTGGAGTCAAAGAAAAAGTCAGGTAGAAAGTGTAAAAAAGACAAACTTTAGTTTGATTCCCTGGATTCTCTAACTGTAGTTTCCCTAAATACTTGTAGTATTAAGAATTCAAGGAAGCATCTTGGGCTTCTACACTTTTGTAAGTCTCTAACTGCAGATATTCTGTTCCTGCAAGAGATGCACTTTACTTCTTTGTCTGATGTAAATTATATGAAGAAGTTGTGGATTCATGGGCCTTCATTCTGGTCCTATGGTCCCGATGCTGCAGATGGGGTTGGCATACTTTTTTATCATACCACTGTACAGGTTCTCTGATTGATGGATTTGGTTCCTGGTAGAGCTTTGCTCCTGGACTGCTTGTACAAAGGTTACTCCCTTCGTCTGATAAACATTTATGCTCCCCAGGTTAAGTCAGCCAAGATAGATCTTTTTCGTGAAATTGAGCACTACCTCTTTTCCCCTAGACACATAATGTGGGAGGGTGATTTTAACTCCGGCCTGGATCTGAAATTTAAAGACTAGTTACAACAAAAGGTATATTGTAATTCCCATGCTTTACAAAACATAATTTTGAAAGTCTCTTCAACAGATGTTTATAGAGCACTTTATTCTGATCCTGGGCTTACTTATAGACATAGCAGTTTTGCTACAAGGATTGATTTTGTTTTTGCCTCCCGTTATTTGCTGCCATTTTCATTTCAGTTGCACCCTTGTGAATTCTCAGATCACATGTTGTTGCTTGTATGCTTTTCTCTTTCCAGTATCCCACCTCGTTTTCCTGCCATTCCTGTAAGATGGAAGCTAAACCTTATATTACTGATTCGAGAGCAGTTTCAGTCTGTTTTATCTCGGATATTTGACTGACGGTGATCAGTTGCCGGGTTGTATAACTCCTGGGGAGACTGGTGGATGGAAACCAAGCTTGAGTTTAAACAAACTTGTTCTTTCTTTAACACAAATACTCAAACTGAGGAATATATTTCTTATTTAGGCCATCTGTCCCAATTTTATAAATTAATATCCCTTCCCACTTCTTCCGATGTTCAGATCCAAGAACAAATTGCTATACTTAAAAATAAAATGAGGCAATTTCATTTTGGGAAAGCTTGACGCATACATGATGACTTGTCTTATGGATTAAAGTCATCACCTGTTTCAGACCCTTTTTCAGCCTGTAAACAAGCTTTAGATAAAAAGCTTATGACTGGCCTTTATGATACTATGGGCGTTTTGAAAACTGCTGATATAGAGATGTTGCACATTGTTCAGCACTTTTTAAAAGCTCAACATGGTCAGGCCTTTCAACCCACAAGTACTTGGGATGAGCTGTTTTCCTTTCAGCCGCCTACAGTATCGCCTACTGATTCTCAAACCATAGATATGCCCATAACCCAGGATGAAATCAGGTTGGAAATCAGCCATTTGAAAACTTCAATATCACCTGGCACAGATGGCCTTATAAATGAATTATATAAATTTATTTTGGACGATATGAACATTATTTTAACACAGGTTTTTAATTAAATCCTTACTACTACTGCTTTACCTAAGGGATTCTCAGATGCCTTGACGATTTTTTTGTTTAAACACATTGTTAAACACATTATTGGGAATTGGAGACCGATTTGTTTGCTAAATACTGATTATAAGATCTTTTCTGCCATTTTGTGCCATAGGCTCCACCATCTGGCTCTGTCTTTGATACATCCTGTCCAAACATGTTCTATCCCAGGTAGGCACGTTCACCAGAATTTGACCCTATTAAGAAATATTTGCAAGTATAGTTGACTTGGGAAGCTGACGGGATATTTACTTTCCTTAGATCAGGCTAAGGCATTCAACAAGGTTTCCCACATATTTTTATTTCAAATTCTACAGAAATATGGGTTTTTGGATAGGCTTAGAATGTGGGTGGGGCTTTTATATAATGATGTTCGAAACTTTCCCCTGGTTAATGGTCTATTGGGGGATGGGATTGATTTTTGTAGAGGAGGTTCACCAGGGATGTCTGTTTAGCTGTTTACTATATACCTTTGTGTTGGACCCTTTAATTTGGGAACTTCTTCATCATCCGCATATACTGGGTCTGACACCCACCTTAGATGTTCCTCCTCAGGTATTGGCTGTTTATGCTGATGACATGTGTCTTATGTTATGTGATTCTGCTTCAGGTCTTTTCAATTTGTCAATATTGGCACAGTTTGGATCTATTTCAGGGACTTCAATAATTTATGATAAAAGTGCTGGAATTTTTTTGGGGGAAGGACCTTTTGAGCCCTCTATTGGACAAATAGCTATTTCATTAGGCCTGACTGAAATATTGGGTTGTTTTTTTGGGACTGGTGCTCTGTCTGACCTTAATTGGAAACCGTGCATTGAATTATTTATTTATTTATTTATTTAGACAGCAGTTTGGAAAACCTTTGAGCCATAGGCTCATTTACAAAGGTACTTAGTCACAATAAGACAAATGAAAATACACAGTATAACAGTATAACACAGTATAACAGTAACTTAAGACATAGATACAAACAAGCTGGTACAGGTAGGATTGATGCAAACAATACCAGAGTTATGTTGTCCTTTGCAGCTTAGTAGTAAGCTTTGTCATTAGTATTGAGTACGGCTTTGACTAGTGGCAATTACAGCTTCGGGTGTTAACAAGGTGGTTCCGTAAGGACGTTTTGAAGCATGATATAGTTGAGCTTCTGAGATGGAGGGGGGCAGTATGTTGAACCAGGAGGGGACCCTAAAGCTGAAGGCTTTTTGGCCGTGAGAGGTCCTAGCTCTAGGGATAACAAGAGAAGTTTTCCAAGAGGTCCGAGTATGAACTAGTGGGACAGAGCGGAAATGGTGGTGGTCAATCCAGGTGGGGATAGCCCAAGGAGGGTCTTTTTTGTAAGGGTACAGGTCAGATATTTGAGGCGCTCATCAAGATCAAGTACCAGTGCTTTAGCATACAGTAGACAGGTGTGTGTTAGCCTAGGTGCCCCAGTAATTAACCTGCAGGCCTTATTCAGAGTAGTGTGAATTTTATGGAGTGCGGTCTGATCAGCAGCACCATACACTGGCAGTCCATAGTCCACTAGGGACAGGATAGAGGAGGTGACTGCGAGTCGAAGAGCCTCTGGGGAGGCAGTGTTTATACCGATGTAAGATGCCCAATCGGATATTAGTGGCAGTGGCTAGGGCAGCGATGTGTCCACGGAAGGAGAGGGAGGGGTCAAAATGGATCCCTAGGTATTTATAGGAGCAAACTTGTTCGAGTGGGAAAGAGGACCCAGAGTGAATGAGGAGTTTGAAGTTGCAGGACTTGTTTTGAGGATGAGTGAAGAACATGGTTTTTGTTTTTTTAAGATTTATCACCAATCTATGTTCCTTGAACCAGCCCTCGGCTTCAGTGAAGGACTTCTGCAGTGAGTCCTGGAGGGCAATAGGGTTATGACTTGAGGCAAAGATGACTGCATCATCAGCGTACAATAGAATGTTCCCCGAGCAAGTGCATGAAAGGGTGTTAAGGTAAAGGGAGAATAGTAAGGGGCCCAGAATGGAGCCCTGGGGAACCCAGAAAAGATGGGACAGATGTCTGAGTAGGTCCCATTAATTTTTACATGCTGTGAGTGGTCAGACAGATAACTGGTGCACCAGGAGATAGGTCCAACAGCAAAACCAGAGACTAAGGGCATCAAGAAGGAGGGTTTGGAGACAGTGTGAAAGCTTTAGAGAGTCAATGAAGACCGCACCAGCCAGAGAACCAGTGTCTAAGGAGGAGTGGAGAAAGTTGGAGAACTCTAGGAGGGCTGTGTTGGTACTGTGGCCCGCTCGGAAGCCATGCTGCTCAGGACATAGGACATTGTAGGTGGAGAGGTAGTCAGAGATTTGAGAGGCTACCACTTTTTTGAAGGCCTTGGAGAGAGGAGAGAGAATGGAGATTGGCCGATAGTTTCCAGCCACAGTCCTATCACCACCTTCAAAGATAGGGGTGAAAGTGGTGACTTTCCAGGCAGTTGTAACCTTCCCCAGGCAAAGAGTGTGGTTGATGAGGCACGTGATCGGGGTAAGGACTGTGTCTAGGACCAGCCATAGGATACACGGATCCAGGGTGTCACTGCCCGTACTATTACTCTTGAGGGCAGTGGCAAGGTGCGGCCTAAGTTCTTGGGCAGAAACACGGCGGAGGAGAAAATAAGGGCGAGAAAGATTTACGGCAGGTGCTGGGGGAGGATGGTCAAAACAATTTGTAGGGAGGATAGGGCTAAGGTTAGTGAATGAGGTGTTGAGGTGGTTGGCTATGAGGGCTGGGTCTGAAGAGATCACACCATTAATGTTGATCTGGGTGGGTGGGGTGGAGTGTGCACTCCCATTTAACTGTTTAATGTTATCCCAGAAGGTTCTGGGGTTCCCCCATGAGGCTGTGAGTGAGGACCGATAGTGCTCAGACTTGGCCTTTCCGATGGCCCGAGTGCACTTGTTTCGGGTGGCAGCATATAACTGCCTGTCACTGGGCTGGCCAGTCTCAATGGCACGGTGCCATAGGTTGTCCCTATGTTTGAGTTGGTGGATCAAAGCTGGGGGTTACCCAGGGGGCATTCTGCCTTTTAGAGCGGAGGTCGACATTGGGGCAAAAGATATACAGGCATTATTAAAAGTTCGGGTAAAGAAGGAGAGAGCTGTGTCAATGTCAGGAGTTGCCTGTATAGGAGACCAGTCAATTTGGACAGAAGTTCCTTAAGTTTTGTCAGACCACCAGGTATTAGACGACACCGGCATGTGGACTGTGCTATGGGTTTGGGGACTGAGGATGACCATTGGAATAGAATGGGGGAGTGATCGCTGAGAGAGTCTGGGAGGACTTGTACCTTGGGGATCTGATTAGGGCGGTTGGTGAGTACCACATCAAGCAGGGTACTGGAGCCTCTCTTGGGGTTAGTCCTGGTAGGTTGGGTAACTAGTTGTGTTAGGTCTATTGCAGAAAAGGAGTCACGGGTAGAGGAGGAGGAGGAGGAGGGGCTGAGCCAGTTGACATTTAAGTCACCCAACAGAATTTGATCAGCGGAAGGAAGTAGTGAGGAAAGGTATTCTGTAAGAGAGGCAATGGCCTGCGTTTGGTCCCTGGGGGGCATGTATGCAGTAGTTAGATAAAGGGGTCCTTTTAAAGGGTCAGGGGTTAGTTTCAGCGTAGGCGCCTGGGCCCTGGAGTCAAGGATTGGAGTAGGCAGGGCTAGTACTGGGAGAGATTCCTTGACATAAATAGTGCAGCTGCCGCCCCGTCTCCCAACATGGTCGGACTGGAAGAGGGTGAAACCAAGAAGGGAGACCAGGGAGTCAGGGGAGGATTTCGACAGCCAAGACTCAACCAGAGAGATGACATCAGGGTTAATTGATGTGACCAGGCATTGTAGTAAGTCAAACTTTTTTAGGAGGCTACAGATATTCATGGAGACCATGCATAGGCCTGTGGTGCTAGTCAGGGAGCTCCTGGGAACTGGGCCAGGGTTTGGATGAATGTTCCCTGACAGGAGTAGTAGCATGACTAACACCCTGGCTGGGAGATGGTGAGAGGTTTTCCTACAATTGACATGGGGGGGAGACGTTAAGGGAGCAGGGGGTGGGCAGGGTGGTACAGGAAGGGAAGGAAAGAATAAGAAGACACCCAGATGTGCCTGAGGTGAGGAGGAAGCTAGAGGGAAGACAGGGAGGACCGAGACACACAGAGGTCCCAAGGGGCAAGAGAGCAGGTTCAGGAGCAAGGGAGGGAGGAGTGCCAGGGCACAGTGTGGAGTAGCAGATGGGTAAGTGGGCAAGTGCACTGCTAGTGGGGATAGGCACAGGCAGAGCATGAGGCAGGGCCAATACATTGTGGTGAGCAAGATCCAAGGGAAGTAGTACTGTACAGGTAGGGGTAGGAAGTAGCGAGGGAGCATAGGTCCCTCTAGTGGCCAGCAGGTATAACCTGCAAATGGGAAAGTGGGGAGATAGGTTCTGGGCAACAGGACGTGATGTCACCAGATGTGATGTCACGGGGTGGATCCTTAAATTGACACGCCCCTGGTGGGTGGGTGGTTGGGGTGGGTGGGGCAGACGGCGCGAAACGCCATCGGGCTAGCACCCCCCTGCAGGCGTCCAGATGAAGAGAAGAGAAGAGGCTCTCTTTGCCTCGAAAGTAATCAGGCTGGAAATTCAGTTTCCTCAGCTCCTCAGGTGAGCTGCTTGTGTTGCTTGTGTTGCTTGTTTGTCCCGAGTGCCTGCCGCAGTTGGCAGTGAGCTTGTGGGGGGGGCTGCCTATGTAGTGGAGAAAACAAAGCCTCTCATTACTATGCAGCGGGAGAAAATGTTGTGACTTACACAAAGGGGCTCCACTCTAAGCAAACAGGGCTATTCCAAAATGAGGTCACACTAGGACCCAGCTATCCTAATACCTTCAGTTACAAGCACAATTAGATCCAAAACCACAATATTAAACAAGTCTGCTCTATATTAGCTGCTTAGTATATCTGGCTTTAAGGTATAATCAGCAATTAGATTCAATACCACAATATTAAACAAGCCTGCTCTATATTAGTTGCTTAGTATATCTGGCTTTAAGGTATAATCAGCAATTAGATCCAATACCACAATATTAAACAAGTCTGCTCTATATTAGCTGCTTAGTATGTCTGGCTTTAAGGTATAATCAGCAAGGCAACTCTAGGGCACCAAGTGAATCCCTAGCTTTACACTTCAGCATTAGTAGCACAAAGAAAAGCAAATAACAAGCCCACCTAGAGGTGAACAGGGAACAAAGTTCATAAAATATAAGTGTTCATCAGGTAGCACCCCCTTGCAGGCGTCCAGACAAAGAGAAGAGGCTCTCTTTACCTCGAAAGCAATCAGGCTGGAAATTCGGCTTCCTCAGCTCCTCAGGTGAGCTGCTTGTGTTGCTTGTGTTGCTTGTTTGTCCCGAGTGCCTGCCGCGGTTGGCAGTGAGCTTGGGGGTGGCTGCCTCGAAAGTAATCAGGCCGGAAATTCAGCTTCCTCAGCTCCTCAGGTGAGCTGCTTGTGTTGCTTGTGTTGCTTGTGTTGCTTGTTTGTCCTGAGTGCCTGCCGCGGTTGGCAGTGAGCTTGGGGGGGGGCTGCCTCGAAAGTAATCAGGCTGGAAATTCGGCTTCCTCAGCTCCTCAGGTGAGCTGCTTGAGTTGCTTGTTTGTCCCGAGTGCCTGCCGCGGTTGGCAGTGAGCTTGGGGGGGGGCTGCCTCGAAAGTAATCAGGCTGGAAATTCGGCTTCCTCAGCTCCTCAGGTGAGCTGCTTGTGTTGCTTGTGTTGCTTGTTTGTCCCGAGTGCCTGCCGCGGTTGGCAGTGAGCTTGGGGGTGGCTGCCTCGAAAGTAATCAGGCCGGAAATTCGGCTTCCTCAGCTCCTCAGGTGAGCTGCTTGTGTTGCTTGTTTGTCCCAAGTGCCTGCTGCAGTTGGCAGTGAGCTTGGAGGGGGGCGGCTGCCTCGAAAGTAATCAGGCTGGAAATTCGGCTTCCTCAGCTCCTCAGGTGAGCTGCTTGTGTTGCTTGTTTGTCCCGAGTGCCTGCCACGGTTGGCAGTGAGCTTGGGGGGGGGCTGCCTCGAAAGTAATCAGGCTGGAAATTCAGCTTCCTCAACTCCTCAGGTGAGCTGCTTGTGTTGCTTGTGTTGCTTGTTGAGGGTAAGGTTCAGTTATGGAAGTCCTGGACTTTTTCTAAAAGGAAACGTGTTTTGATTGTTAAGAAATTTCTCTTACCTTTGTTCTTATATTTAAGTTCTGTGTTTCCTTTGCCTAAACATTATGAAACTCGTCTTTATAGTATCTTTTTTCAAATGTTATGGGGGAGCCGATTGATCAATCGTGACTTTATGTATTTACAGATTAAGGCCTGCGGACTTGGTATGATAAATCCATTCCTTTTTTTATTTTTCCTTTTTTATCAAATCTACATTGAAAGAATTCACACAGTATCAGTCCCAATCTTGAGACTTATGGACTTTTTTTTGCTCAAGGATTATCTGACATGATGGCCAACTGAGACACCTATTATTAAATCTAACTATGGGGTGCCTTCATTTCTTCATTTAGTAGCTGTTAAGTTTCGTCAGTGACACCTGGCTCAACGTGAGGTTCATCGGCTCTCCTGAAAGGGTTTCTATATTAGGATAATGTCCTCCAATTTTTTAGTCCAGGTTGATTTTCCTAGGTGTTTTCCTACTAAGGTTCCTTTAGCTTTAAAAGTTCTTGCTGAAGGATTTCTGACCGGATGTGGGATGTGACATGGCTCAGTTGTCATGGTAGATTAGGGGTCAAGGGAAACCTAAAGCATAAGGCTGTTTCTGACAGACAGTGTATTCGTGTTGAATGTGCTGGCTTGGAAGAAACTATGACTCATTTTTATCTTGTATGTCATTATGCCCGTCAATTTTGGTCAGTTTTGCTTACCAAGTGGGGTTGGGTTCTTCTTGTCATGTCTCATATAAATGTTTGGTTCTTAGGGATTATTCTGGTTTTTTTCCCAGATATCATCCAAGTACCCTTTCTGTGATTTTTGCCTGTGTTAAGTTTTATATGTGGAAGGCGAGATGCTTATTTTCCTTAGAGCATACTGATACTTCACCTGCAGTAGTCCTACATCAGATCGAATTAGCATTACAAACTCAAAAAGAATTTGAATCACATCATTTAATGGTTCATTTGTTTCATGAATATTGGAAACATGTTTATTGGATCTGACGGTGTTTGTCCCTTTTTCTCTCGTGATTGTACAAATTATTTTGTTTTTCAGTGTTTTTTTGTAAAGAGCTTTTTATAATTTTTTGGGTGAAATTGTGTTGATGTTTTTTGGTTTCTGCAATAAAGAATTCTCCTACTTTTTTCAATAAGTGCCATGGGATCTCTAACATCCACCTTAACTACCACCAATCCAGGCAGATGGGACCTCGGTTTTAATGCCTCATCTGAAAGACAGCACCTCAGAAGTGCAGCACCCCTCTCATGTTGCACTACAGTGTCAGTACTGGGATATTAACCCAAGTGCCAGATGTGGGAACTGAACCCACAGCACTCTGATCTCCAGGCCTCAGAGGTGAGTGTGCTATCTAGTGAGACACTGACACTTATCACTTTGTTACAATTTAGTTGGTTTTTGGTCAGTTACATTCAAACAACACCTTATTAGGGTTTAGGAAAAGAGTTATAAAAATGCATACAGTACATGTTTTTGGCAACTTGTCAAAAATGAGTATGTCATTTGATGTTTCTCGAAGAATTAAAGCTATTAACATAAATCCATTGTGAGTTTACAGAGTTCTATTTAGAAGACATATTTCCTGGGGCTATGGCTTAAGGATTTCATAGCATCCTTAACTGCTAAAATATTCAGTAAGATTCTAGAAGAATAATGTCAAACAGATTTAGTTGACTATTTATTAAAATATGGAGTCTTCTAAGTCATCATTTTAATGTACAGCTTGATATTTATAAGGGGAGAATAAGATGCTCTGATGGTATTCTTGATAGTTTTTAGATAATTTGATTCTTGAATCTCTCTGGGTGCTGAAAATGGCAGAACCATTCTCTTCCTTCTCACTCTGGCAGTATAAGACACCTTGGGATACAGTTTTTATGGAAGGCATTATACGCTGTAAACACCAAGGTCTGTTCCTTCCTTTCCTGAAAATAAAAAAAATAAAAAAATAACAAAACATTCACATTTCTTAAGTAGTAGAATACATCATTAAAAGTAAATACCATGTGAGTAAAGAAGTGTATCTGAAAATAATGCCATAGGCTTTTTACAACTAAAACGTTAACCAAAGAGCACAGTCTAATGGCTTAGCGCTACCAGAGTCAAAATAATTAAATAAAAAAAGTCATTATTACACTCATGACATACCATTGCTATAGTGTATAGTGAGGGTTTGTTCTGCATGGATTTCCATACCCGCTGAAACCTTGTTGTACCACAGTTCAAAGGTCATGGAATGCAGTTGTACCCTTCTGTAGTATAACAAGGTTCCAGCTGATCAGAAATCTTTGATGCAACTGGAGATTTTTAAAGCGCTGCCACAGGAACAGCAGTCAGTTCAAGTTCTGAACTAAAACTGCCAGCACATTCACTGTTGCCATGGGAACACTGTGAATACACTTTTGCTTAAAAAGAAAAAAACAAGCAAAAAAAACCAAACAAACCATACACTGTTTAAAATATTGGTTGGGCAACCACATGCCCAATCAGCCTGCACTGCCACCTCAGGTATTTGATTATATCGGACCTCTCAAGCTTCGATCTCAAGGTCTGATGTACTCAGAACTCCTCTGTGGCAACCACAGAATGGCTGTGCATGGTAGCCCAACCAATAGATTTTTCTATACAATACAGAGAACCATTAAAACAATGGGCCTGTACCACATAGAAGGCCAAGTGGCAGCATCAGGTTGCACTACCATGCAGACAACCCCAGCTCAGGAGCAGACTCAGGCCGAAAGAATTAGAGGCAGGCCAGAGCTGAGGTAGTTGCCAGTGGGAGTGCTTCTCAGTTCAGGGAGGGCTGGTAGCAGTTTATCAGCACCACAGTGACCCCTGCAGTGGACCATGGAGCTGGCTCCCCTCCTGGCATGTGATGTGTGACCTGCTCATGCCATGTGGGAGAAACGTTGATGTGGATGGAATGACATGGGGTGTCCAGGATTACCACCTGCAGCTTTCTTGGGCCATGTATCCTGGTACACTACCAGAGTGATAGGGGCTATAATGGAAGACAGGACTGGGTGGGCTGCCATAGGCGCACATGCCCAGGCCAGAGAACTAAATGGGCAGCAACATAGAGAACCAGTCATATAAAACAAAACAATGGAGTTTTCACTGCAATTCAGCATGAGTAAGCACATTAAATCCATGTGCTGACAAATATTGATGTCTGCTAGACATCTGTATGAAGGTAGCATCACTGAGAAAAACAAACTGAAAACAGTAGCATCTAATAAATCGTTTTGATGTATAAAAATAAAGGAAGCAGCACTGCTCCAAAAACCTGACAGAAGACTGTATAAATAAATAAAAAATAAGCATTTGTTACTTCTTATTTCAGAAACATTTTCCTTTTTCTATTGGACAGTGTAAAGTGTGATGTGAAAAACAGTACTCTGCCCAAAAGCTGGCATATCTAGTGCTGTTACTCTCCATACCTTATCAGCACTGTGACCTTACTCATGACATCACAAGTCACCAGCTGGCTTGAAATTGTGTAGCTCCTCCTGGACAGTGTGATGTTCTAATGAGTGAGGTCATAATGCTAATATGTATGCAAATAAGGACACTAAGGTGTCTACTAACTTGTCAAAATTATTGTCAAACATGTTCTTTGGTGAAATGGTATCAAAACAAAGATGAGCAGTTTTGTCACCCTAATGACACAAGTGGCAACACTGTTGATGAGGGTAGAGACAGTCATAGTCCGTAATATTATTATTTAATAAATTGTCCAGTTTATAAAATATTAATGAAAAATTAAAACCAGCATTTTGAGGGATAGAAAAACACTTCCCCTTGGGAAGATTGAATAGTAACTGTTTCCAAACATGTACATGAGGACCACTTATGTTTTTAAACATATCCTTTCATACAAGTAAATCATGGCTCTGATTTTTTGAGTCAGCACTGACACCTTACTAAAGTATGCAGAGGAACAACACTTGATAGGTTAGCTTCCATGGAGAATACTGTTCAGCATCCCACTTTGTACTATTTAGCTAAAAAAAATCAGAAAAAGATAAAAATGAAAAGTGTCTTAGATATAAAGGTGACAAGAAGACATTTTTAAAGGGACACTGTCCATGCTTTCACTTGTTTCTTTTTTTTGGAGGGGGTCACGTGTGGCCAGTGTGGCATCCATAATTGTGACATATTTAGCTACAAAAGGGGCCACAATCTGCCTCGTTTATGCTTATAGTTTGTGATTTTTGTAAAATATTTATCCTGAGCAGTTTGTGGTATTCACAATGCGATCTCGCAAACATGGTGCCCACCCCAAGACCTGACCATGTACTGTGATAAAAGGAGCTTTTATTATAAAGTAGAGCTGTGTCAGTATAACTGTAAAGTGAGCAGTATTATGCTCAAACAAGTGATTGCTCATTTGATTGTAATAATGCTCACTTTAAGGCTATACTGACACAAATCTGCTTTATATTAACAGCCCATTTTATCGCTTGAAAAAATGCTAAGTATAGGAATGTCAACAGTCACGTATGCATGAATATATGGACAGGTCAGGGGCACCATGTTAGCGAGAACACATTGTAAACATACTTAGCCACATGGCCTTGGACAACTCAGGATAAATATCTTACGAACATCTTAAACTATAACACATGGAGAAGATTGTGGCTGATTTCTTACTTAGAATTAATCACAATTGTGGATGCCACACTAGTCACACATGATCAAAAAGCAAGGGAAATTGTGGACAGTGTCCCATTAAAAATGAATGCTTTATTCAGGTGTTAGTTTAGAAAGCAACAGATCCTCCAATGCAAGGAAAGAAAATGATCCTTACTGATCTGTCAGAATAGTGCCAGGAATCTGAAATTAGGAACTCCGCTGGTAATCGGATACAACAAAATATTAGGACAAAACTTGGATTAGAAAAAGATACATTCAAATGTTACCGCATTGTCCAAAACAAAAATAAATGAGGAAAAATGGCAGGAAAATTGAAAGGTTAACATCACAACCAACAGGCAAAAGGAAACAGAACTGAATATATAGTTTTAAACCTTCAAGAGAGTGAAGGAGACAAAAGTGTAGAGTTTGTGCAGACAAACATTCACTACACTGTACCATCTTATATCAAGATTACAGTTACCAGTAAAAATATCAAAGAGGGACTACCCCTACCCTTACAACTCCAGTACCTTTACAGGTAAGAGTACAAGGGCCCAATATTCAAAACTTAGCCCCAGGGCAAAATTAGCACTGCCTGGCAAGCAAAATTTGCCCGGAACCATTTGCATGCTATATTAAAACAATAGACCAGGGGCTAAATCAGCTGAATATAGCGTGCAAATGAGGTCATGCAAACAGGGTTGAGAGTGCAGTTTAAAAATAGCCCGGCAAATAATACAGCTCTGAAAATAGCAAAGAAGACAGCTCTGAACGTAGCAACCGGGCAGTGCAAACACCAACAGCATCACTGTGCACAGGAGAACCATGTGTCCACTAGGGGCGCATGCAAAGATGTGCACCCTAACATGTGAACACTAGAGCTTACAGCAGTGTACAACACAAACAACAGCAAATGAACCCCCAAAGGCAATGCGAGGAAAAAAAAAAACAGAAACCAAAAAATAATAACAAACCAAAAAAAATATCATGAAAGGGAAACCCCAAAATATAGCAACACTGTATGGATGTGAACTGTGGAAACGGTGCAGAGATGGAACAGGGGTGATGTGACCAACAGAAAGGACAATACATGCCTGTGTGGCAGTATGGACCCAACCAGTGGCCACTGTGCACTGGGGGAGGGGATAATGATACCTAACACAGAGCTGAGGACAGCACACCACAGGATACACAGCGAGAGGACACAGGGGGATGGATGGTAGCCATGGCAACATGGATAAAGCCCCACACAAAGGCCTGCAGACCAAGACCCCCCACCCCTCCCTGACAATGCTGTCATTGTGCACCCAAGGAACAGGGAACAGACCATGTCCATGGACAGGCACAAGACAGATGTCACCTGCTTCACACACAGGACATGCAGGGCACACATGGAGAACAGAATGTGACAGCCACATGGAGGAAAAACTCACCATGCTCAAAACAACCCACTGCCAGTTGCATAGCCACAGACAGTGCAGGGAAAGCCATTGTGAAACCAGTGCCACAAGATAAGCCAGGATGGCATCCACTGTAGTGAACTAGATGGTCAGTAGGTGCAACACAACACAGCAGTGACACTGACTACAGTAACCCAAGAAAGAAACAGGATACAGGAGTGCAACTAGAAAAATATGCATTATAGAAACAGCACACAAAACAATATACAACTATTTACAAGAAAAAGAAAGAACAAAACAGCAGGGGGTGGGGTGGAAGAGGGAAGAGTGAATAACAAGGGAAGAGGAGGATTAAGGGTTTGAAGCCTGGGCCTGGTTCTGTGCAGGGATCCTCTGCTCAAGGACATCCACAATGCACCTGGTCTCATGTATGATGATGATCTGCTGCTCAATAATGGTTCACTGCTGGCACACAAGCCTCTGTAGAAGATCATCCCTGCTTTCTCCTTCTTCGGGCCACCTGATCCACAGTTAGCTCCAATGTGTACCTATGGGGGGGAATGATACTCATGTAAAACTGGTGTGCTGGCACTGTGGAGCAATGCAGAACTCAGGATGTGGCCCCAGGGATGGACAGCATGTCCTGACCACCATGCCCATGTACCCAACAATGTAAACAGTGCACATGCCACCTGACCTGTGCCTGTATGCAGCAGCATGAAACCCCATGGTACACATGCCCACCCCATGCAAACGAGAAGACCCAGAAGGTCACTGCCACCACCACCACTGCCACAGATGGGATGAGGCCCTAAGCTTGACCAATGTAGACTTTATCAACAGTGCAGCTACACAGCCCCCCTGAGGTAACAACAGACTTCCTGATAGCAATGACAAAACACTGCAGCAATGGAATGGGTGTAACATGTTCCCCAGTTGAACAGAAGGTACAGCCAGGTGACCTTTCAATATCACAACCAGAAACCATACAACCAATGGGAACACAGCAACAGACTGTGGTCCATAGTGGAAATCCACAGAATTGCACAGCAGACAGTGTGCAGTTGTTCCCACACCCCCCCCGTCACAACCACAGACCATGACCATGACACAAGTGTGAGATATGGAGTGGACATGCGATAGCCACACTACCCCAGGACTATGATGCACCACTGAGCCAGAAATTAGCAGCAACCCCCCCCCAATGAAGACAACGGATCAGTGGCCACAGTGTGCAGCATAGCCCTGACATGGTGGCACACTGGAACAACAAAGTGTAATGTGACTGATATGCATGTGTGCTGCAGATGGTGCACACATACCCATGCCACTGTGTGAACACAATGTCCACAGGGATCATGGCTGGGCCAGAGTCATGCCATATGGTGTATGCATGCAGTGGGTAGACATGCAACCACAGGAACCTGAGAAAACACCCACCTAGCAGCACACAGTCATGAGCACAACACACCACACGCTGATGTACAATGTATGTAGTGCAAACATGGCCACGGCAAATGTACAGGTGCTGTGAATAACAGAACGTGGGAGGAGCTGGCCGCAGGCAATGGTACTATATAGCCATGGAATGGTAGCGCATACACCATGCATAGCGCACAGGGAGAACACATTGGGATAACAGGACCACATACACAGCTCAGAGGTGTTGACCAATGAGCCCAGAGTGGACGGTAGGCCACCATATGCAGTCCAATGTGCAGGGTGCAGGCAGGCAGTCATGCACATGCCACAGACACAGATGTGGCACAGGGCCACAGAATGTCAGACATGCAACATTGAGGTTGAGGCTGCAGCACAGCAGGACAGTGGCACCAAGAAGGGCATGTTCCTGCATAGGCACATGCGATGTGCACAGGACAACACATGCATCGCTCGGCCATGCATGACACACCATGGCACACCAGGGCATGACTGTGAGCAGCCATGTACTGCCACAACACATGCCCACAGTCTCTGTGGGATCACTGGGCAGTGTCCAGGTGCACCATACTACAGGCAGCAGTATGTGTGTGTGCGATCCCCACCCCAGCAGTACAGCAATATGGATTCTCCATGGCCATGGCCCAGGAGTGGTGACATGACATACATCTGTTTGTGGCCCAGTGCCATATAGGGTAACAAATATGCCCCAAACCAGCAATGTAGGTAACACAAAGAAACAACATATTAGTATATTCATGTGCTGCACCCTGCTGCCCATTACTGCTGTCCATCCCTCTCAAGGTGTGGTCTTGGGGCTTCTGGCTGTGCCCTTCTTGTCCCCTCGCATTGTGGTCTGCAGAGTGAATGGAAAACACCAGTGTCAGTACCAGCATGGGCAGCATGACTCCCTCAACTGTGCCAGCTAAGCATTGCACAACTGCCAAATAGTGTACTGTGCCCACACCAACATGCATATGTTGTATGGGACACATGTACACTGTTGGTGCTGTGTACTTGTGCTACACAAGCAGTGACTGATTACACTGACACCTGTCACATGCTGCCATTAATGCACGTCGCATGTACAACCACAGACACAGGCGCTGTGTACCCACACACAGGCATCACTGTACACATAATGTGTTACACAGTGCACTGCATGGGACATACCCAGCACCATGACAGGCATGCGTGCTGTGCCCCCCCCACATGGATGTACCCACAAGTGTAGCATGTACATGGCTGCCCACACCCACTGATATGCAAAAGTCAATGCTTTGTGACAGATGTCTACTTATCTGGTGCAGGCACAGTGCCAGCACGCACCATGCGCTTGAACCTCTCCAGCCACTGCATCTCCTGGTGCAGCAGGTCAACATACCTATGCCTGTATTGCTTCACAGAGTGGGGAATCCCCATCTGCTGGGACAGGTGGTGCGCAATTACTGTCTACACCTGTCTCCTGGGCATGTCTCCTTCACGGACTTCGCTAACCAGCTGGCACTTCTGTGCCATGACCAGCTGGACCATGTTGGCCATTTCTGCCTCCTCCAACCTCTGGTCCCTCTGGACAACAGCCCTCACATGCCTAGTGGTCGACATGTTCTCAGAATAGCTCATCCTGTGACACCACCCTGACATTTCTGCTGCTCTGAGCTGCACAGGCCACAAAATGAGGTGCACGTATCACCTGAGGTAGCGCTGCACTAGCTATGTATGGCATGGTGCAAAATACTATAGCACTGCGCTAGACCAGACGGCCACCAGTGAACATGCATGACCTTTGTGTGACCACCACCATTATAATGATATCATCACGCATGCGCCCGAGGAGTGGCACTAAATGACGTAGCCAAGGAGCAAACACTTTGCTTGTTGCAATTGCTTTTGCCGGGCCCCAAATGTTGCAATATTCAATGGCTGTATGCAAATGAACCTACTTAGGCAATCGGAGTGCAACCCACCACATATGCATCTCATTATGGCCTCATTTGCATGCATTACCATGTGTGGATTGCCTGGCTGGGCTATTTAAGGTGTGTCTCAGCTCCACCTGCTGAGCTTCCAGGAACTGCAGGCAGCACAAAGTAAGTGTCCCTAGGTCATTACCTTGCTATATTGTTCTGCAACAATATGTACATTCTGCTACACTGTCATGGGGCCACAATTCACTTGAGAAAACATCATCGGGATGTCATGTGATAGATACTGCAGAATACTTCAATCACAGATTCACCAAGCCCAGCATGCAGGCATGTACAGTCATAGTGTAGCACTGTTGTTGTGTCATATAATAAGTGTACGATGTGACAGTGGCTACGGATGTGAACATTGTGACACACATACGGATGCCCATGTGCATCCACAGGTACGTAGTACAGTCCCAGGGGAAGGGGGCAACATCACACAACACAGATATAGTGTTCATATGTCTGGTGCAGTCACACTGTCATGTGTATGTGTTGCCCATGCTATGCTGTGCATCACCCAGGACACATTGTGCACTCTGCCATTACCAGCAATCCATGTGGCCACCACCCAACAGACACCTGTTGGTGTGCAGACAACACATGGATCCCAGTGCTGCACTCACACTGCAGGGTGATGCTTGTATCCCTATTGTGCCATCATGTGGCAGACACCAGCAGACAGACATGTGGAGGACATTGTTGGACATGTTCAGCATGTGGGGTGGGCTTTCACCCGCATCCCGGTGATGCACTGCATAGCCTATGCCACACTACAACCCTTCAGTTGTGTGTAGTGGCCCACTCCCGCACACACACACACACACACACACACACACATTACAGGACAGCCATTGATCACTGGCAATGTACTTCCTCACATAGGTGCTTCTGATGGAAGGGAGAGGCTGAGGTCCCACAAGTTCTCCAGGGAGGAGCTGAAGGCCCTGGCCAATGGGTACAAGTCCAGGGAGCAGGCAATGTGGCATTACAAAACCACAGATGCCGCTGTGTGGGACATGTGGGACCAGATCACTGTGGAGGTGAATGCTGTGGGTGGACATGCGTGGCTCAGTTGGTAGCACATCCGCCTCTGGACCAGAAGGTCATGGGTTCTCGTCCCACACCAGGATTGGACTTGCACCTAAAAATCGCTGGCATCCGAGTTCAGTATTGGGGGGTGCTGTACTGCGTGGGTGTGCCGTCCTTTGGATGAGATGTTAAACCGAGGTCCCTTCTGCCCATCCTGGTATTGTCCTGGTGGGTGTCCAGGTGGAAGTAAAAGAACCAGGGCACTCTTTGCAAAGAGCAGGGAACATTCCCGGTGTCCTGGCCAACATTCCCCTTCCCATAAAACTGGTTCATGCAATTATCCAGGCTATGTGTGGGTGATGATGTGTGATATGGCCGCCACCACACATTCAGTCACTTCACTACCAGTCTAGCATTGCTTGTAAAGCGCTTTGGGATACTGTGTATGAAAAGCACTATATAAATGTTGATTCTTCTTCTTCTTCTTCTTCTGCACAATGGTTATGGTATGCAAGCGGTGGCATGACATGCAGCGGAGGGCAAAGGAGGAGGAGGTCACATACCACTGTGCCCTGCAGGGCACAGGGGGAGGTCCGTGGCCAGAGGAGCTTGCAACAACAGACATCATTACGGCGGTAGTGACATCAACACTCTGTTCTGTGGCCATGGCAAGTTTGGGGGTGGTGGCTGTGAAACACCACTGGAGTTACACCAGACATGTGAGTACAGGGACGTGCACCAACATTGCATGCATGGTGCTTCGTGGCTTTACGGGTTGCATTGCCTGTGTTGTAGCACAGAGCTACCCTTGCCTGTGCACACATGTGTGCATTGTGATGGCCTGGGTGCAGTATGGCACAGTCCAGTGGTGTGGCCTTTGCAGCGCTGGACTGTCAGCATGTGCCATGGTGACACAGTCATGATGTAGCCTGCAGAGACTGTCCCAGTGCCACTGCACAGAGTGTGTTTACTGGCAGTAGGTATGCAGTCACCATGCGGTGTCACATGCTACCATGTGTGTCATTGGGTGCTGCACCTATTACCTCCCTCTTGATGGTGGTCTGAACATGTGTGTTGTGTTGTGTTGTGTTGTGTACACTTGGTGATGGTCAGGGATCCACATTCCGACCATGGTTGTACGTGCACCTTGGCTGTGTGGGTATGTGTGCTGTGGTCACCATTTTTGTGCTTTCACTGTGTGTCATTGGCAGCACTGATGTGGTTTACATGTGGTAGCATTGGCATGGGACCACTGTGTACTGTGCATCACACTTACAGTGTTGTTCTCTGACCACAGTGCAAGGTGATGGCCTCACAGCAGTACAACAGTTGGAGGAGGGGAAGGAACACCCATCAACATCTGGTGTACAGAGGTTGATGGCACAAGCAGCTGCTGAGGGGGTGTCCATGGACAGATTATTTGGGGATGTTTCTGATGATGATGATGATGTGGACATGTACATCCCTACCATGGACTACCTTGATGCCCTGGCCAGTCTGGGGAGGTACTCCCCATCAGACATAGGATTCGGCTTGGAGGGCCTGTCAGGGGCTGACAACAGTGGCCTCATAGCAGTTTCTGCACAAACACCCACCAGACACCCGGCACCCTTGGTGCTGTCAGGGCCCCCTGTGGTCTATGTCTACCACTGCCACCACCTCCACCACCACCATCATCACAACCACTGCCACTTGTGTGGCTACCATATCTGTGGCCACACACACCGCCCGGCCTATGTGGCATCCTCCTGTGAGCGGCAATCCTGATGGCACAGCAGCCTGCACACGCAGCATGCAGGCCACAGCAGGCAGTGAGGTGGTGTGGAACACATACGCATAGGCTGTGGGCCTCTCCTGCCCAGCAGATTTCACTCACACAACCCCATCCACTGTCCAGGGTGTGCATGCACCACAGGGACAGGATGCCTCTGGAGCCCAGCAACTCCTATACTCTGCAGTGGACTTGCAGACTGCCGCACAGCGGGAGCTGCATGACTTCCCAAGGGAGGTTCGGCAAGAACTAGGCCACCTATGGGAGGCTGTGCACGCTGACCTTATGTGGGTGGAACAGGCTGCACTTGAGCGTCAGGCTCAGTTCCTGAATGTCCTCCACCAAGTCTGTAGTGACATCACTGGGGCTGTGAGGGAGCTCACAGCCACGGTAAGAGAGGTTGGTACGGCTGGGCAGTGTTGCAACTCAATCACACACCATTGGCATGCTTGTAGTGTCCCCCGGCATGCTTCCTCAACATGGAGTGGCAGGTCGGGTCAGACAGTACTGCTGCCACACCATCATCCATGGGCATGCCACGGAGCACCGGACAATGATTTTCACTGGCCACACCAAGCCCATGCCATGGCTAAGGTCATCCCAGGGTCTCCCCATCCCCGCAGTTATCACCTACTGGTTCCTTGGCCCACAGTACACACCCCAGCATTCTCATAGTAGGGCTTCTGTAAGGATCCATGGTGGGAAATGGCGATGATGCCATGTGTGTGCCACACCTTCCTGCAACACTGGATGCTTAAAGCACTCTATAAAAAACTCCCAGCCTATATCTCATCTATCATCCATATTTCACGCAGCACTTACTCCCTAAGGAAGTCTGCCTTCCTCTGTCTAGACATTCCTAGAACCTAAACCTCCCTTGGTAAAGGCACAATATTGCACTCTCTCCCTGCCGCTTGGAACAGCATTCAGTTAGTATTCAAGCTCACAAGCCTGGTCATGATTAACTTCTTTAAGACTCTAACCACAAAGCACTTCTCGGTAACTTGTAATTGCCAGCTAGCATTGACCGCCTGAGTCCTTCATAGCACATCTCCCTCTTCTGTACCTCGTGTCTGCATCTCTACCGTCTCTCTCCCTGATCCCCCCCCACTTTGCTCTCTCTTCTTCCCTCTCCTTCTCCTCCTTCCTCATTGTCCTACCCACTCCCTCCTCCAGGCCATCTCTTGCCCTCTAACCTCTTTAGTTCTGCTCTTTGACTCCATCCTTCCCTCCTCTCCTCTTCTCCCTAACCCATCCTTACTCTTCTTTTGCTGTATGCCACCCACCCTCATCCTTACTCTTCTTTTGCTGTATGCCACCCACCCTCATCCTTTTTCTTCTTTTGCTGTATGCCACCCACCCTCATATGCTTTCTCGTAGGAGCATCCCTACCACCACTCCCATCCTCCAGCCCCCCCACTCTGCTCTCCCCTCTCCTCCACCTCCCCCTTTCTTCCTGCCCACTCCTTCCTTCCAGGCCATTCCTGACCCCCACCCATCATATTCCTGCTCTTCTCTACCCCATTCTCCCCCACACCCCCAGCTCTCTCTCTCAACTATCCACTCACTCCTCCTCTGATACAAGTGTTGTACCTCTAGCACTTTCAGCCCCTTCCTTCTTCCTAAGCTCTCCTTCTTGCAATTCAAATTTGTCTTTTCCCCTTCTGCATCTCTGTTCTTCTCTCTGCTGCACTCCATGAATCCTGCTGCACTTCCCTGTGCACTTAACTACTCCTCTGTACCCTTGTTGCATAGTGTCACATTATTGCCCTATATTAATGTCAGGATCTGCTAATGACTGTATGTTTCGATTTGCATGCATTCCACTGCTTATACTATGTCTGGATCTTCCTATTATGCACTCACTTATGACAGGATTGGAGAATGACTGTATGTATCAGCTTTGACGAATACCACTGTTTTATACTATGTATGTAACCGTCTTTTATGTGATCACTTACTGTCAGGATCTGTTAATGATTGTATTCCAATGTTTTATACTATGTATCTGACCTTCTGTTATGTAATCACTTACTGTCTATGTATTGCCTTTCATGCAACCAGGATCTCCTTGTGAGTGATCCTGCTCAGTGGAGCTTTCCTGCAATAAACTTGAATTGAAAACCTTCACCCACCTGCACCCCTCACATCCACCTCTATGTACATAGCCACTTTCAACCACATTCCCTGTATCACCTGTGTGCCATGTTTTTTGTTTTGTATTGTTACCATCCTGTCACCATTCTGTGTCTGTTACTCTACTGTTTAAACTGTAAATACACATTTTGAATCATGTCTGTTGTTCATGTTGTTGTCACTCACCTGACCATCTGTGTCAGGGTTCTTATGATGTTGGACATGTGCTCCTGGCCCTCCTGGTCATCCATGGCTCATGCCTATCAAGCTGCTCCACTATCCCCTGGATCTCCGGCTCAACGTCAATGTCTGCATGTTCCTCAGGTTCTGACGGGCATATTCCATGGTTTAGAGTCATGTTGTACACCATACAACAGGCTAAGAATATGTGGCATACCTTCTAAGGGTCATATTGTAGGGCACCACCAAAATGTTCCAGGCATAGGAATCTCATTTTAAGCAAGAAAAAGACACGCTCGATAATATTCTGTCTTGCAATGTGTGCCTCATTATACTTCTCTTTGGCCACATTAGCTGGCCAGAGGACTGGGGTTAGGAGTCAGGGTCTCTGTCACCTGTGGAAACATTAACAATGGTTAGCATGTGTATACTGTGTCACACACCCTGTCCAGTTTGCAGCCCCTACTGTTTCAGTCTTTCTGTGCACCTGTGCACCCTCCCCTTCCATCCCCTCACTACCTCCTTTGTGTGCTCTATTGTGGCACTGTCCCACCATTGGGGGGACTGTGGTTGTGCCTGCTGCAGGTACTCAACAACAAGGTGTCCACTTGGTATTGTGCCTTCCTCAAAGGCCTGGCACCACCATGATTGGTGCCAGATGAAGTCGTCATGGGCACTGCTGGTGAACCATGCAAAGACATTGATGATATGCCCAGTTTCATCACACACCACCTGGCAATTTATGGAGTGGTAACCCACTTCTCCATGTGGTGTATAGATGGTAATGTGGTTGCAGTCAATGGCACTGAGTACTGCTGGTAGGTTCACAACCGGATAGAATAACCGCATGGTTTCTCTGCGCTCTGCTACCATGCTGGGGAATATGATGAATTTACCAGAATGTGGCAGCAGTGCATCAAGGAACTGGGTCAGGAGGCATGATGTGGCTGACTGCAACACACTGATGCTATCTCCAGCTGGGGTCTGGAAGGACCCAGTGGATAGAAAGCACATTGCAGCCATCACTTTTTCATCAACAGACATGGCATGGCTGCGCTGGATGGTGGACTGCAGCTGTTCATGCAGGAGCTCACAAAGCTACCTCAGCAGGGCCCTGTTCAGCCTGTACAACCCAACAAGGTGGTCATCTGTGAGTGTCTCAAAAGACACTCTGGGCTGGTACAATCTGTGTGCAACATATCTCCTCCTTAGCCTACTGTGTGGCTCATGGTGGCTTTGGTTCCTCTCTTCCTTCTCCAGCATGGCTGCCATCAGGTGAATCATGAGAAAGTTGTTGCCAACAGCCATGTTGCCTATAGCTGTGTCCACATCCCCCTCTGTGGTTTGCCCTGAGTTTAGACAACCTTTTTATAGGTGATAAATAGCGCCGCACTATGGCTTGCTCTAACACATATTGCATGCCACTCCCAATGTGTCCAAGAGGAAGATATACTCTCCCCTCCTTTCCCAATTCTAGCAGGTGTTCCTCAAGACTCTATTTTTGGTTCTATTTTATTCTCCATCTTTCTTAACAATCTCCCTACCATTTGCTCTTCTTCCCTAATTCACCTCTATGCTGATGACGCTATCCTTTTTATGTCTGGTCCCCTCTATTCCTAAGGAGACCACTCAATTGCAAACAGATTTTTCTAGCATACTAATCTGGTTTCAAATCAAACAACTCAAGATAAATACTACTAAAATAGTTTCTTTGATTTTCAGCACCCACCAAAAACTAGCCAAGCTCACCATGCCCCTTTCCTTCTCAACTCTTGATGGCTCTCATTTGTTTACTGTTCTGTGTTATATGTATCTAGGTGTCTGTCTTGACAGCTACCTTGATTTCTCAACTCATGTCAACTAATGTATATGCATTCCAAGTTCTGCCCCAAACTCAGAGCTCTCTATAGAAAGAAAGATGCCTCTCCCTTCCCATTCGTCAGATATTCCTTACTAAAACTATCCTACCTCTATTCAACTATGCTAATGTCATCTATGGGTCCACTTCTGCATCTGCCCTCTCCAGATTGGATGTTCTTTTCAACGCTTTCCATCATTTCACCTTGAACATCCCCCTCAGGACTCATCATTGCTCCCTCTACTCTTCACTGTCACTCCCCTTCCTTTCCTCTCACAGAAATCACCAAACCTCCATTATTCTCTGCCAAATTCTGGTTTGACTTGCTTCCTTCCTACCTCATCTCCCTCCTATCCCCCTTCCCCCGCACATCCTACAGTCTCCACACACGTGACCCTCATTCTTTTGCCCTCCCATGCCCACACTTGAACTCAGGTAAGGCAGCTTTCTCCTCCTTCTTCCTTCTTCTTCCCAATTTGTGGAAATCTCTTCCCACTTCGCTCTATTTCCTACCCTTACTAAATCTCATTAAACAAACACCCTACAGTTCCCCCTTCCCCTTGCTCCTGCCATCAGCCTGACTAAATTTTCCTGTAAAGCCTGAGTTATTCTAAAATAGCCTCTAATCAGGTTTTTCTATGACTTTATTATACCATGTCTGAGATATGTCAATATTGTTTATAGTCTGTGTTCACCCTTGTATTCTCTTGCATTGCAATATGTTACTTTGCAATCCTGAAATTGAGCTGTATATTTTATTTATGTATTTTTGCCCATTTTTGTTTTATTTCTGCTACCTCCTCAGGCACTATTGTAACCTGGATGTGTCTCTGCACTGTTTGTACTTCCCTTTTACTTAGGCTTTATATAACCTGCCTGAGACACTGTGTTTTACCATCTGCATATTGTAACCTGCCTGAGACACTGTGTTAACTGTCTCATATCATGTTTGTATGTTTATGTTTGACTTCTTTTACCCTTTCTCCTGGCTTGCACTTGGAAACAGACCTCAGCTCAGTGGGCTTCTCCTGGTTACCAGCTTTAAATAAATAATAAATAAATACTTTTGAATATACTGTTGTACCCATATTTATGTTCCCAACCCTCATTTTGCACCATGCATACATTATCTTTTAGCACCGGCACTATTACGTTGAGCCGGTGCTATCTGGCCTTTTGAATATGACAGCCCAGTGCAAATGTGGAGCAATCATGGCACAATCAGTTTGCGCCTAGAGCAAAGTTTTGAATATCTGGCCTCAGATACACAATAAGCATTATGCCAGAATTTCAATTTCCAAGTTACTTTTTTTAAAGTTACCTAACTTTTTGTAAATCTGATTTTTGTGCCTGCTAAAACAATTGAATTCTGCCAAGAGCTCCTGATAATGTCACGGGATGTCAGTTAAGAAACTCACAGCCTATTCTCCACTGCCAGCAACACTATATGACATATTTTTGAAGTCTTAACTATAGTTACATTAAATTTTTAAAAAAATAAATGTAAGATGGTATTTAATTTTACCACATCCCACAGAGAATGATACTACATACATAAAATATATCATAAATACTACCAAATCTCCAAACATGTTTTTATTGTTCTACTGTTTTATTGTTTAAATATTTTATTGTAAGAAGTCTTCCATATAAGGCTATATGCAACTGACAGTGTTAGTAAGATGTTACCCTCCTTGAGGCTCAAGGAGTAGCTAATGGTAATATAGAACAAAGTAGGCACTTTTTTTCTGTGATCTGAAAAAGTTGTCCTTAACATACGTGGAGAATAACTTTTTTCAGAACATTAAGAACAACAGTTTACACAGCTTCTGCAATCAGAGCCAGATGCTTACTGCAGAACAATAGCTATCTAGAGTGCAAGCTGAGCTGCAGACTTTGCTGTTGCAATCAAAGCTGTGTACTGAGAAAACTGCAGTTTCAGTTTAAAATTTATTCTCTAAGAACCACTTTTGAAAGCCCATCCGAAGCTGTAAAACAATAAAAAATAAAAAAAATAAGAAAAAACAGTAAACTACAGTGAGAAACTGTGTTTAAAATAATGATAACGCTAGGATAATAACAAGTAAAAATACCAATGTGTTAAGAACTCACTAGTTCACAAACCTCGTTAGTGTTGCGACACAACTGAGGTAATCAAGCTTCACCTTTGTGCTTAATGATGTCACAGCACTAACTAGGTGTGTGAACTAACTTGTTTTTAATGCTTTGGTTATAATTATTCCCTGTATCACTACAGTACTAGCAGTGTTAAGAACTGCCATATCCCCCCTTTCTGGCCAAGCTCCTAACTACAGCTGGTGACTGAGCCATCCATGACATCAAAGGCAGGTGCATCTGGTACTTTTCTGGTAGCAAGCTGATGAGTGAGGATGTGCACTGGATTAACCAGATATAAATTTAAAGATTGGCAAATGTAAATACCCAAAACATCTATAACTAGTAATTTTGTTACTTGATACCTACCAATTCCACTGTAATCCACAGCACAAGGTTTACTTCCTTCTTACTGCCTGGATAACTGCCTAGTAGTCTCCAGTGTTTGTGCATTACATGTTAAAAAAAATAGTAGTTGTTGGAAAATTAGTCTCAAAATGAACCATAGTATTGTCTTCAGATGTTTCCATAAAATTCATTCTACTCTGGAGATACTGTTATAAATATTAAAACCCTGATCTATGACAAGAGGAAAATAATTTATGTCTAAAATGTATCTCTTCCTCTCCCAGGATAGCTCCACAAAATCCCCTGTAATATCAAATAATCTCTTAAGGCAAAGGGAAGATTACATTTGTGTTTATTCATATCTAAGATGATATTCGAATTACCAAATAAAGAAAAAACAAATAAAATATTCGAGTTACTCTTAATAATCATTGAAAGACTCCCTATATTGTATAACAAAAATTAATCATAGAGAGGTGCAGGATTAGAATTATGAGAGTAGATGTTCCAGCTCATTACCTCCAGTCTTAGCTTTAAGAACTGCACAACACCCATCTTTATCTTGGGAAATATTATGTGACTCAAAATTAATATTTTGCATTACAATGATTACTCCCCTGGTTTTGGAAGAAAGCAGGGGATGATAAAATGGACTATGACTTTACATTTAAGCACTTCCAATTTTACTGAGTAATGTTTTCGGAAAGCATTATCACAATCCTCACTAGATACAAAGTATGGATTTTAACATGGTTAAGAGGATTGACAATGCCGTTAGCATTTAATAGTGCCTGTTTTAATACATGTTATTCTGACAGGAATTTGAATTTAAGTTATATAAAAGGATATGCAAGGAGCAACATACTGTATAATTGTTCCAACTGAGAGATCTTACTGGAGAAATATTGCACAAAAGATAATAGCCACTACTGCATGGGGATGTTTCTGAGTACAATAGACCAGTGTTGTATACTTTTGTCTGTACTGAATAGTTACTGTCCTGCAAGGTCCTGCTCTTTCCTGATCCATTCCAAACGCAGTCTATTAATGCAGCAAGAATTGTTTTATTGCATTGCGCCATTGCTAAGCTTTGAAATGAGGTATGGCTCTCTTTAGGTTTTTATTTTATGTCTGTCAACTGTGCCACACTATGGCTACTTATAGATTCTGTTATAATCAGTGACATATTCTGTACAACCTGTTTCTAAAAGTCCCACAAACTATCATCCAAAAACTATGGACTGTGGGACAGTTATTGCTTGCTGAATATGTTGCATACAACAATAAACTCTCTGCTTTATTTCAATGCGTGTATGCAACTTAGTGATGAGTATATGCTTGTGCAACTTCATTGATAGACTGATAGTACTGGAATGCTTATGTTGTTGATTGTGATAAATAGATACTTTGGCCTTTCGCACTCTCTGTCCCACGGGGAACTACCACCCTATCAGGGTACCGTGAAGGCAAAAGAAACCCTACTGTGTAAGGTTCCACCCCATAGGTGCCTTGGGAAGATAATTCCTTTAGGCTAAAGGTACCTGAGGAAGGCTCCCCAGGGAGAGAGACGTACCACTGGAGGAGGAGGGGAGGATGGTGTGGCAAAGAAAATATGCATCTGAATGAGACTGAAGGAAGCTGGCTTAAATAGCTCAGGCAGGGGGCATAGCTAGTTGCTCCCACCAATGGAACTACAGTCATAGTCTTTATTTTCAATTTGTGTACACAACTTAGCGATGAGAATATGCTTGTGCAGCTTCATTGATAAGCTGATAGTATTTGAATGCTTATGTTGTTGACTGTGAAACATACTTTGGCCTTTCACACTCTCTGACCCACAGAGAACTACTGTACCACTCTGTTGGGGTACCGTGAAGGCCAAGGAACCCTCTTGAGGAGGATTCCACCCCTAGAGGTGCCGTGGGAAGATAATTCCTTTAGGCTAAAGGTATCTTCGGAAGAAGCACCTAAAAAGCCAAGCAGCAAATAGTGAATGCAGAAACTGGATGAGCATGGATTAACAGAGTAGTGATAACATGTAACAGACATAGAAGGATTGTGCAATGACTGATGAGTCCAGTATTGATAGCAGAAGGGGCATGACTTCCATGAGGACAGCAGGAAAGGCAAAGTAGAAAGAAGGCCACCATCCAACCCCAACTCAACAGCAGAAACCTACCTGGGTCAAAATGTACTACTGTAGATCTACTACTTGGGGGATTACCTAACCTTTATGACATTTGGCAGAGGAAAATCCCCTATAACTAACTAAGTGAAATATAAACAGGACTATCTTGAGAACAGGATTGTATAATCCTAATGATTAGAATTTCCTGTATAAAAATAAAGTTTTCATCATCATCATCATCTATAAGGGGGAACATCTAGGGATCCAAGGTGTTGGTCGCCTTCCCTCTAGGTTTGGAATGAGTTAATGTTTACTCACTACTACAATTTAGAGAAACAATGCGGGGGGAGATTTTTAGAGGAAGGGCTCTCACTCTATCCCTCTAATGGGAAAGCCATGGGAGTGCTGTGAGTAGAGGTTTCTGCAGCAAAAGGGGAACCCTGCTGGGGCCCACCCTCCTGAGGTAATGAGGACAGCAATGGCTACTGAAAGGCACTCATCTGGCCTCCAAACAAAGCCTAGGGGGAGAAGTCAAACCCAGGAGGGGAAAGGCAAAGCCCTCAAAGGGTGAGAATAGGATGACTGAACAGTCTTCACCATTGAGGTGCATGAAGGACAAGGGATGGTATAGAATGGAGACCATGTGAACTGTAGGTGGTTAAAGGGAGAATAGCTTTTGAAGGTGCTGCCAATGCTGTCAGCAGCTAAAGGAGCCCCCGGGTCTTGGAGGCACCACCCTCTGGCAGCTGAGGTCTTAAATACTACATCAAGAGGTCCTGCTAATGCTGTCTGCATGGCTAAAGTTTTCCCCCAGAGAGGAGGACCTTCTCATCCTAATAGTAGAAGAGAAAGACGCAACCCCCAATGATGGACCCACCCTCAAGATGTAGACTTCAAGGGAGCAGAGCCATGCTAGGTAGAGAGAGGCAGGGCTGTGACTGACAGTGCAACTGGTAGAATTGAGAACACTAGTAGTCAGCATGAGTGGGCAGCAACTGTTAGCACTGAGTATATGAGACTTCATGAAGTGAAGTGCAACTGGTAGCACTGAGGACAGGGAGACAGCATTAATATATCAAGACAGCATGAGGTGAAGTGCAGCTGCAATTGTTAGGCATGAGTATGGCAAGGAGGCATGTTGGAGCAATGGAAAACAACAGTTAATACTGGTAGGAAATGCAGTATCATGGGGAATCAAATTAGGAAGCAGAGTAGTGCTGGAGTAAATAATGACATCACTAAACCCAAAAGGAGTGGTTGCTAGGCTACTAGCCAGGTGTAAGCAGTTAAGGAGTTGAGATGAACAGGAGACTGTAAAAGCTATAAACAACAGTATAGGAAAGCAGGGGACTGCATTTGATATAAAAAGACAGCAAACACAAGAGCTTGGAGGAGTACAAGGCAAATTAAATGAGCAAACGCAAGGTACTAGGAAGACTAGGAGTGCCCAAAAAGAAACAGAGCAGAGAAAAAGCAAGGAACCAGAAAACAGGAGGGCAGTGCAACACAGCAGACAGAAAAGCACAAACTGCGGCCAGGAGGCAGAAGCAAAATACTAACCTAAGAAGGAGGAGTCACAAAGCAAACATAAATCTCCAAAGCACAAAATGAAGCAAGAGACAGACACTTGGGTGGGGGGAGCACAGACCTCCAACAGAGCCTCCAATTGCAAAAAAAGAATGCATCTGAATGAGACGACAGGAAGCTGGTTTAAATATCTCAGGCAGGGGGTGTGATTAGTTACTCTGACCCATTGAACTGCAGTCATATCCTTTGATAAAATGGTCTTCTATAGAATGTGTTATAAAGGGTACTATATAAAAATAAATTATATTGTAGTTTAAATTATATTCTAATTAGGTAAAACATTACATAGGAAAAAGGTAGAACCAATTTGAAGTTGTATAAAATGTATAGCAAAAAATAATAAAATAATTTTATTTTTTGAGTAATGGGATGAGTGAGCAAAAGGCAGTATGAGATAGATTTACAGTAAATTCAGAGAAGTTACATCTTTCTTTGCCACTTCAAAATATGGTGCAATAGTATATCTTTGCAATCAAAAAAAATAGTTGAAACAATACAACACTAAAAACAACCAATATGGTTCTTGCTGCTAGCAATAAAAGAAAAAATCAAGCCTATTCCTAAGTAGGGATATTTGCTATTATCCATAACCCCCCATATCCTTTTCTCTCCATCTCGCTCCCTTTCTACTGTAGTATCACTCACTTCCCCATTTCCTACAATATCCTATACATTCTATCACCACAAAGAGAATTATTTAAACACGTATTAAATTATTATTATTGTTTGACAGTAGATATAAAGCATTACCCCTTTTATTTACCGCGTACATGATTAAAGCTTTAAGAAAGGCAAGGCAAGGGACACTTTATTTGTAAAGCACACAATCCAAAAAGGCTCTGAGCACTGTACAAAGTAAAACATCAAATGACAGTATTAAAACACTATAAAATCAGTACAGACAGTACTTAATCTGGGAAAGGTTTACAATATAAATATGTTTTTATAGAGGTTTTGAAGGCCTCCATTGAGTTGGCCATTTGGATGTTCTAAGGAAGTGCATTCCAGAGCAATGCAGTCACAACTCTGAAAGCTCTGTCCCGAGATAATTTCAATCAAGATGGGGGGACAACTAGCAGACCAGCATTGGTGGAGCTGAGGGGGTGCATTGCATGGCAAGTAAACAGAAGATCTTTTAAGTAGTCAGGATCCAGCCATGAAGGGCCTTGTACGATAGCAAGCAGATCTTGAACATGATGCATCACCACACGGGCAGCCAGTACAGCACATGCAGGACTGGTATGATATGCTTGCTCCCTGAAGAGCTCACAGTCATCCAAGCTACAGCATTCTGAACAAGCTGCAGGTCTTGCATCAATCTTCCAGATAACCCTAGGTACAGAGAATTACAATAGTCCAACCCTGAAGTGATGAAAGCAAGGACGATCATTGCTTGGTCATCAGGAGAAAGAAACAGCTTGATTCCGGTGATATTCTGAAGATGATAAAAGCCATATTGAACAGCCGATGACATCTGCTGTTCAAGCATCAATCTGCTGCCCAAAATGACTCCCAGGCTCTCTACCATGTCAATTGTGAAGAGAGGTCAATCGCTCAGCAATGGGAGAGCCATACCATCCCTGGCAGCCATTCCTCAATGACCCAGCTTCATTACCATAACCTCTGTCTTGACCAGGTTAAGATACAACCAGTTCAGAGCCATCTAGTCATTGATCTCAGCAAAGCACTGACTCAGCACAGCTGCCATATCATTGTCAGGGGAACAAGACAGGTACAGCTGGGTGTCATCTGCATTGAAGTGAAACCCAACTCCATATCATCTAATAATCTTCCCCAGTGGCAGCATGTATACAGAAAACAATATGGGGACCTGGATCAAGCTTTTCAGGGCTCTGCAGGACAGCACATCGGCCCCCCGAAGTAAAATTCACCAGGCCAACGTATTGTGTCCTCACAACTAAGTAGGACTCAAACCAGTGTGAAACTGCACCCAACAGACCCACATAGTTCCACAGGTGATCCAAAAGCACTCCATGGTCAGCTGTGTCAAATGCTGAAGAATGATCAGATAGCACCAGAAGAGAACGTTGCCCTCAGTCCCTAGCTAGGAGGATGTCATGCATTACCCTAAGGAGGGCAGTCTCAGTGCTGTACCAGGACTGAAAGCCTGACTGAAGAGGTTCATAGGAGGAGAACGATTTCAGAAAATCTGTCAGCTGCTCCACCGCCACCTTTTCAATAACCTTCCCCAAACTGGGGATGTTAGAGTTCAGTCTGTAATTCACAAGAATGTCAGTGTACAATGATTGTTTCTTAAGAAGGGGTCTAACCACTGCCTTTTTTTAAGGCTGTCTGGATGACACCTTCCCTAAGAGTCCAATTAATGATCTCAGTGAACACTGGACCCATGAACTCAACACAGCCAAGAATCAGCCATATAGGTCCTAGGTTCAGCATACAGTATTTAGAGCACAAGCTGAAGACTACCCAGAGTACCTCAGCCTCTGAAACTGGTTTAAACTCATCCCAGGTGGGCAGATCTACATCACACAAGGAATGACCACCGCTAACCCTAGCTGGGCCACCCAGGGAGATACTCAATGTAATGGATGACACCTTGTCGGTAAAAAATCAACCAAACTCCTCACATTTTTCTGCAGAAAAATGCCCTAACAGACTGCACAAAGAGAGGATTCAATAACCTGTCTACAGTGTGAAAGAGCTGAGCTGAACAATTTTTTCCTGCAGCAATGGATCATGACAGAAACTCTGTCTTTTTCAGATCGATTGCCTGTTGATATTAATCATAGTGAATTTTCATCACCAATTCATCCTTCATAGAGCCAGACCTCCTCCAGGAATGCTTTAACCTCTGTCCCATAGTCTGCAACCAACACAGTTCAGCACACTATTATGGTGAACTATGATGGGAGGTCAAGGGATGAATGCGGAAAGGTGCAATACAGTTCAGAACAGTGGTGAGCTCCAGGTTATAGTGCTCCTTGGCCACTTCTGGGCCCAGTGCACAAGCCAGCAGCATACTCGAGACATCCAGTGCCTCCTGGAGTTTACGAAGCACCAGTTTATGTTTAGGATAACACAGGATAGCCTCCATAGGGGGGGGTATTTAAATGGGGGACCCCACAATGGAATGACACTGCATGATGATCTGACCAAGATACCGGATCAACCTTAACTGCACAAACTTCAGGTCCCAGTGAGAAGGTCAGGTCCAGTGTGAGACCCGAGCTGATGGGTAGCAGAGGTAAAGGTCTGTGTCAGTCCCCTTGAAAGCATCAGTTGGTGGAGCTCCTGAGCAAATTGCGAGGATTCATTGTTGATCTATTCATTGAAATCCCCATAACCAAAAGTCTGGGAGCTTCCAACACCTGTTTGACATTGAGGTCCGTCTACTCCTGAAGAAATTCATCCCCCCCGCACCGGGGATGGTAGTTGGTATTGACATAATTTTATTAACTCTCCTACATGTTTCATAAATGACCAAATATAAGCTTCTGTTGGTTTTACAGGGTCTGTTTATTTAGTAATATAATATGTTGCACCAAATGTTTTACTAATTTTGCTACTTTAAGATTGCTCCCCAAGGGAAACCCTGAATTTTTAATATTTTTGTTCATTCTCTGCTTTTCATTTGTTTATTTTCTTCATTCTACTGTCCTTTTTGTCTCTTTTCTAGAATTAATATACTCTTTTCTTTCCTTTAAAGGAGAACTGCTCTTAGCCTGTAAGCCAATTTTACCAGTAGAAGCTTTTTTTTAAATCATATTCCAGTTCTGTTACTGTTCCATCATTACAGCTTTTTAATAAATTCAATGAATAACTGTACTTTACTTTCTAGCTGTAATGACATTGTTAAACCTCTATAATATATTCTATATTCTTGTTAAGGTCTTGCATTGTTGTCACAATACATTAGTGTTCTACTTGAGAATTCTGCAGTTGAGAGGGACAAAAGAGTGGTGTCATCATGGCTCAGTTAGTAGCACATCCACCTCTGGGCAAGGAGGTTGTGAGCTATGGGGGGGGTGCTCTGTTGTCAGGGTGTACCATCCTTTCAATGATATGCTAAACCACGGTCCCTTCTGTTGATCTCTGTTGCTGTCCTGGTGAGTGTCCAGGTGGAAGTAAAATAACCCAGGGTACTTTTCACATGAGAAGGGGAATTTTATTGATTAAAATCAAAACGTTACAGTTCAGAGCAAATCAACAGAAAGAGCAAAATTACATACAAGAATATCATGCAATGACCAACCCAAAATTAACTTCTAGACCTATTTAAGCCAGTCCACATTTTTTCATAGTTCAGTAAAAGTAGGTCTAGATAAGGTTTTGAATTCTTTTTCTGGAATCACATGTAATTCAAAATGTATTTCTTCACTCAGTACCTGTAATGCAACATCTTTTTGCTGTAAAACATAATATCAGTGTGTTTGCCACACCACCCATTTGATACAAGTAAACAAAACCACTGATGCTCAGTTCAGGCACCCTATGCTAATTCCTTGTGTCTCTTTCCTCACTAGGCCTCAGCCAGGATCCCCTATTACACACACAACCAGCATCGGGAGTGGAAGGGTGCGCAGGCAATAACTGCTCTCTTACCTGCAGAGATACCACTGGAAGGGTGTTTACCCATCGATGCCCCACCCAAGGCTGACTCTCAATATATTATGTCATCTGGTCACATGACTAAGTGCCCACTTCCTAATTAGCAGGTTACTTTTTCTGGCCTCCAGGGTTTGGTCTTGAGCTCCCTCCTTCTAGCCTCATTTTTTTTTCTCTTTCTCCTCCCTCTCTCCCTGTCTTCATTATCTCTTTCTTGCCTACCCCTGTACAGCTAATGCTTTCTAGCCCCTTCCTCTTAATTTTCCACTTGCTCCTCACCCCAGACTCGAATCCTGCACCCTGAGCATCATAGGCATCAATCCAACCACTACTCCATCTGACCTGGGATCACTTAAGAGTATACCTTACTAGCTATTGAGTCCTGTGGCCTCTGGTCATACTGCCCTCTTGTGATTCGCATCCCTCTTTTGCATTGTACTCCACCATGCCCCTCCCTCTAATCTTTGGTGTGCTTCTAGTGCTCCTTACTCCCTTCCCTCCCTCAAGTCATCTGTCTGTCAGTCAGGCAGGTACCCAACATTACACTACCAGGTGGAGCACTACCAGCAATGATCCGGACACCTTCCATACCCCAACATGTCCCTCCCCCCCCGGAACCTAACTCAGCATACCTCATTAGCCCTCTTAGTGGCCGTGCATATCTCCACCCTACCAATACCTGTGGCTGTCCGCAAACCCTGTCCCCGGCCACGTAACTATAACATAAAAGCCAAGTTACTTAGACTCACTCTCCTCCACCACGCCTTCCTACTCCTTCTCTTATCAGGTAATGTGCACCCAAACCTGGGACCACCCCCCTCTCTCAGCATCTCCTGTGGGTCTTCTAATGGACCCCTTCTAGCCACCATCAACATCTGTAGCCTTCAAAAAAAGCTTGTTGTCCTTCAGGGCTGGATGGCACAGATCTCTCCAGATATCCTCGTGGTTACATAGACCTGTCTTGACCCTGATATCCCAGACTCAGCTGTCCATATTCCTGGGTTGTCTATCCTCAGAACTGACACGCTAGCTATGAGGGGTGTGGGCTGTGATCTTTACTATAGAGATTCCTTTCAGGCCTCGCTAGCCCCTAGCACTCCCACTCTGTTCCACCATGCACAAGTTCTCACTGTGAAACTGCAACCTGACATGTCTGGCAAAGCCCTACACATTGTCACAGTTGACATCCCCCCCCAGCACCAAAGGCCAGCGTTTGACTCAGTAATGAACTGCCTAGCCCACCTGCCCACCTCCTGTGAAATCATTGCTCTGGGTGATTGCAATATCAACTGGCTAGTGACTTCCTCTGCCCCCTACAAGTTCGCTGTCATGGCACTGGACCTCATTCAAGTCATCCAGTACCCCACGAGGCTAAACCACAACACTGGCACCTCCACACTCATTGACCTCATATTCACAAATCTGCCCACCCCCATATCTGAGGTCTCAGTACTTCCGGATGCACTGATTGACCACTCACCAGTCCTCTTTAAATGATCCTCAATAAAAATCCCGAAGCAACCACTCAAATATACCTTTATACGTTGCCTAAAAATGGGATCTCTCTCACACCTCAAACAACACCTACTACAATGTGACTGGACCCCCATCAGTACTGCACAGTCTATTGACAGTGCCCTGGATTACTTTATCTCCACATTTAATTCCACTTGTGATCACTATGCCCCAGTCTCCATAAAGAAATTCAAAATTCAGGACACCCCCTGGCTCTCCCACACCCTATTTGACCTCATGAAGCAATGCAACAATCAATGGCTTAAAGCTAATGAATCAGCAAGCTGCATGACTGGCAACTCTATAGGGAACTTAGGAACAAATGTACCTGGGAAATTCGGAAAGCCAAAGCTACCCACAGAGACACTCTCCTCCTGCGGCTCTAGGTGCAAATTTTGGAACAACATTAAAGAAATGGATGGAAAATCTACCCCCCGCCCAGCTGCTAGTAAATGTCTCACTCTTCCAGGACCTCCTGTTGATTGCCGATACCCTCAACACTGCATTTTCTGATCTTAGAGGTGTACTTCCCCCTAACTTTTTTGACCCAGCCCTGGATTTGCCCATCAGCCCACCCCTTATAGCATCCACCCCCACTTTCAGGCTCTGAACAATCACCCCTCTAGAGGCAATACCATATTTAACCAAAGCCCTCAGGAAAACATGCTTTAGTAACAACTCGCTGGATCGAAAACTAGTCCTCCTCACCTTAGACTCCATTATCTTCTCACTCACTGACATCCTAAAGTGGTCCTTCTGTCATGGACAATTCCCCTCATTCTGGAAAGCAGCTGTCATCACCACAATATTAAAAAGTGAGGACTGCACCTCCCTGGGCAACTACCGCCCCATCTCCATTCTTCCCCCCTCTTCAAGGGGCTAGAAAAAAATAGTGTCAAATCAACTCTTGGACTATCTCACTAAATACGACCTTCTCTGCCCCAAACAGCATGGTTTCAGTTAAGGCCACAGTACTACAACTGCCCTTCTTGAATACACCACTTTTATAAGCAAAGCCCTTGATCAAGGGCACCTAGTTGGATCTGCCTATATTGACTTAATCAAGGTGTTCGATTCTGTCAGCCACCCACTACTAATCCAGTCCCTGCATTACATGGGCCTGCCCCTGGACACTACTGCGTGGTTTAAAAGCTACCTCAGTGGCAGAACCTAAAAGGTCGAGTTGAACTCCACACTCTCGACCAGTAAATCACTACTTTCAGGAGTCCCCAAAGGCTCAATACTGGGCCCCCTCCTATTTAGCATGTACGTGAATATTCTCCCAAAGGTCTGCTCAAGATAAATGCTTCTGTACGCCGATGATGTGGTTTTATTTGACAGCCACTCAGACCCCCACTCCCTTCAATCCTCCCTGCAACGCTCCTTTTCTGAGGCTGAGGCCTGGTTCTCCGAGCACCATCTTGTCCTGAATTACAAAAAGAGCAAGGCCATGCTTTTCACTCACAGACAAAATAAGCTTAAAAATGTTCCTCTCAACATTATTAACATCCTGGGCTCCCCTCTCAACCTTGTGCTCACCTATAAATACCTGGGCATCACCCTTGACTCCTCTCTCATGTACCATGAAAACATCAATCTGCTCAGCTACCAATTCCAGACTAGGTCTCCTATATAGACACAGGGGGTGTCTGCCACCTGACGCCCTAGGTCTTGCCTTGACATCATCAGTGCTCTTCCTTATTGACTATGGGATTGTTATCTATGGCACGGCTGACCCCACTGCCCTGCATAAATTATGATCTCCCTAAATAAAGCCTGCCAGTTAGTCACTGGATGCAACCATTGGACACACACCTGTGAGCCCTATAGACACACCAACTGGCTTAACTTTGAAGGCACACTCAGGTACCAGACCTGTCTCCTTGCTAGAAAGCTCTCCCTAAACATCTCTTCACCAAATTGTTCAGCACTCCACTTAGCTAAGGTCTACACAGAGCTCCTTACTAGTTCCCCTCTCTGTACTCCACTGCAGGACTTCTCTGGGCCAACACTCCTTTTACTACAGGGCCCCCCATCTGGTTGAATGAAATGCCATTGGCCATCACCCTGAAACAGTGACTAGGCCCATTTAAAACCCTACTCCATGCTGAAATCCTCTCCCACTCCAACTGTGACTGTGCTTAGTCCTTCTCTACCTTGCCTGTGACTATAATCTTTTGATTTCTTTATATTGTTGTTGTACATGCTGGACTTATAATGATTTGACATGGGCTGGTCCATTCCACCTTTGAACTGTAACTTGTCTTCTCTATATACCTCTTATTGTATATACTGTTTCTAAACTTGTAATGTATGTATTCTGGTGTATTTTCTTTATATTTATTATTGTATATCTTGTCATTTCTTGTAATGTTTGTATATCTGATGTGGAGCCTTTGCAAAGGAGTCCTTGTCTCAAAGATTGTAATTCTGATTCCTTCAATAAATAAATAAAAAAAAAACAACCTTGCACTCTTGTGGTACCTAAGTTTAGAACCCACCAAATTCCCATAAACTAATTCATCATAAGAAATAAAAATCCTTTCTGGATCCCCCCACATTTGACTTCACAGATGTCAAAGATCTTTGATATAGCAACATTCAAAAAAATGTGGCATTCTCTGCTCCAACCCCTGACAAGAAGGGCAAGGACAAGTTCGCTCCTGTGCACTCTTATGTTTTTGGTTACCATTAACCTGTAACTTATCAGGTGTGCATAACCACAACATATCTCACATCTTTTGAGGGACTCATTTATCCAGTAATTGTTCTGATATAATTCTTGTGGGGACTAAAACTCTTGGAGTATATATGGTAACCAAAAAGAAAACTGTTCACGTGAGTACAGTAGAAGATTATTCCTGGAGTCCTGGCCAACATACAGTACCTCTTCCCATAAAAACAGTTCATGCAATTGCCCTAGGCTTTGTGAGGGTGTTGATGTGTGAAATGGCTGCTGCTACATGCTTCAATCACTTCACTACCAGTCTCTCATTGTTTATAAATCAATGAAAAAGCGCTATATAAATGTTAAATCTTCTTCTTCACAGACCGCATTTTATGGTATGGTTCCAAAATGGCATTTACTATACCACTGGAGTGCAAATCAGAAACGTCCACTACAGTTACAAAATGCATGGATGGATGGAACAATAACAGAATTGTAACCAATACTTAGAAAAATAGCTTCTACCAGGAAACTGCATTAGCGGTTCAGCATATGTTTCCTTTAAAATGTGTCACATACCACCTAAAACTAATGTAAACTACAGTATTAGTTGTACAGAGTGCTGCTAGCTGTCCTGATTGTGTTTGGACTTGGAAGCCAGTAATGCAGGAGTGAGGTGGCATTCACACAGTCGCTTAGTAATACATCCTTTCCTCATATACTTCCTGAGAAAGGCAAAGCTTTGAACAAGCATATAAAAATGCATGCTATGAGATGGTCTAGTACTGGGGAAACATGCCAGGGGTGGACAAGGCAGCAAAAAAAGTCTGTTGAGTAGAGTACAACTTCAGTTCCACCTCCCCAAAGCACACGTGTGTCTGCATCAGTGTCTTCTGTGGGCTCTGATGATGTGGCAGGTACCAGCAAAGGAGTTGTTTTGGTATAAGCATGTCTCAGTTTTTTATGGCCAGAACTGTTGCATCCATGCTGGTGGGGGATGATAGCAAGAAGAAGGGAGATACTGACACTAGTACAGGAACAGTGGTACAGGAGGAGGAGGAGGGTGATAAGTCTGTTGGTGTGACTATCCCTGTTCCTGCTGGAGTTGGTGGCAGAGATAGTGTTCAGACAGAGTCTGATAATCCTGTAGATATGATAAGTTAATCCCCTGAGGAGATGGTTGTAGAGAAAGAAAATTTGCCATGCAAGAAGACAGTGATAGGGAGGAGGAGGACAAGGATATCATCAGCATCGGTGATGATGACGTGTGGGATGATACCATATGGCAGACAGAGGTTAAAAAGGTTAAGAGTGATGCAGGCCATTTTAGACCCCAGAGTCAGTTGAAAAAACAATTATGACTGACTTACCACACATTATGACTGATTTTTTCAACTAGTTTGAAATTCCTGACTTCAACTAACTGAAGAAAATCCAACTGATTTTTTCAACTTTCACCATCGTTCAATTTTATTACGTAGTAGTTTGTTATACTTTTTTAACTTTGAATCTTTTTTTATTAAAATTGTGACTATGAAAGTTAATAAAATGTATGGAAAAGTCCCCCTTCCCCAAATCAATGGGGCACGCACACGTACAACCTTCACCTTCTGACATCACAAAATAGGTCTACATGTGCCTACGTGGGGGCATGTTGGTGGGCTACGGTCAGGAAGCAACTCCATTTTTAGTATTTGGGATTTAGCAGCATTATAACTTCATAAATGGTCAGAAACAAAAGGAATTCTTTATGCCCCTCAACTCTGGGGCAGGTGAGTTATTGTATATGTTGGAGGGAGCAGCAACTAGGCAGCAGCAGCTAAGAAGCTGGCTGCTCTTTAAAATTCAAATACAAAGTGCAGTGAAACAAATCTACACACAGTGGGGACCCACTAAAGCACAATAATCAGTCAAAACAACAGCAAAATATACTAAGTCTCTGACAATAACGAGTTGAAGCAGGGCAATAAAACAGTATATGGTTTAGAAAAATAAGCAGCAGTAATACTAGTTACTTAGAAAAAGAACTGTGAGTCTAAAATACAGTATAGGTAGGGCCTCTTAAACACAACACAGAAGCTAGAAGGTACCCTTTTGCAAACAGAGCTAACCATCAATATATGTTAGTTTACTACTAGTCGTAGAATCTGTGAGACTAAAAACAGTTTATGGGAGGTCCCCTAGAAATACCTCCTGTAGCGTATACTGGTATGGCACCCTCACGGTGACACCATCCCAGCGAAATACATACCTGTTGGCAAAATCAACACTTTACCGACAGGTCGCTGTGTTGGTGTGCCTGAGACAGGAGCATGCTGTCTCCCGGTCCTGCACCCCCACCTCGAATCAACTTCGACTGGAGTTGAGAATCCAAATGATGGGGGGGTGGGGGTTGAGACCCCATATTGGGGGTTTGGGAGCTAAGAGCCCTGATAAAAAAAAAAAAAGGACCAGGAGACATACAGGAATCATGTAGACTGCAACTTGCGGTCAACTTGATTCCTGTTGGCGTAATGTCGGTTGACATAAAGAATGTCGAATCGGCGTGGTAGAGCCAGGTATACCAGAACTGAGATGTATCTATAGCTGAAATTTAAAGGTAAAAAAATTCATGCATATTAAAAAAACATTTTCTGAAACAGTTTCTGAACTTGTCTTGGCTTTCAGCATGTACACTAATGTGTTTTTTAAAATTTTATTTATCTTTCCGTGAGGACTTTAATATTTAGTCTATCTGATTCCTACAGTGGCAATCAAGAGACATTTTGTCCATTGGACCCGACAAACCATGTTCCGTGCTCCGGTCTTCTATGGGTCTGGGAACTCACCAACTGACCACCTGCACCCTGGCCTGCTCCATGACCTCGTGGGGAGTCTGACTTATTCACAATACCACCACAGTCAGAGAGAGTCCAGCCGAGCTGCCAACAGTAGATCAATGATGATCGATCACCTTGCCCTTTCAGGTTCGGCCCCCATGCCCCCAAGCCCTCAACCAGCCAGACAAGCCAGCCTAGCATGCAGCAGACACACAGACTGAGTAGTCTGTGAGAGTCCATCCTCCTCCTTCCTACTGTGCACTGCCCAGCCCTGGTGGGCCTTGCATACACATCTCATACAGTACCTTGCTCACTGTAGTAGACTGTTGCCAGTTCAGTCAGGTGTTGGCTGATGATTCAGCGGCGGGTGGCTCTATGGCTCAGGCTACCACTACTGCTCTACTCAGTGGTGGTGCCTGTGTTTTTTTGAGCTGTGTGCTCCCTCCTCCCAACCTGCACAATCGGTCCCCAACCCAGACCCACATCCCCACTCCGGCACTCCACGCAGTGGAACTAATGCACCTACCAATCCTCCTCCTTGCCAGCTCTGAAAACCTGACCAAGGCTGAGTGAAAGTTGCCCAAGTTTCAGAAAAAGAGACTTACAAGAACAAGGGGACACAATTTAAAGATAGAAGGAGGGCAGTTCAGGGGCAATGTGAGGAAGTATTACTTCACAGAGAGGGTAGTGGATGCATGGAACAGCCTTCCTGAGGAGGTTGTGGGGTCTAAAACTGTGGGAGATTTCAAGAATGCATGGGACAGACATAAGTCAATTCTTGTGGGGGGCTAGGAAGAAATAGGCTGTTGGTTAACTAGGATCTGCGGCCTATCCTGTAGGTAGGGAAATAGGCAGACTAGATGGGCCTAGCGGTCCTTATCTGCCGTCAAAGTCTATGTTTCTATGTTTCAATGGGCCCAGCCGATTGGATCACAGGCTGATCCCAACCATGACCAGACTTGCTGCCTTTACACGTTTGCAACTTGACTTTGCTGGAGGACTGACTGGAACCTGCACAGACACAAGCCAGTCTCTCTCCAGACACTGGACACATCAGGACAGTGGACACAGTTAACTTATTTTTAAATTAATGGCTGAACAACCAAACTTCATCCATGCAGAAAAACGCTGCTCGCTCTGTTGCCCACACACCAACACAGATGCCTCTTCTTCTGACAGTCTCCTCTCCTACCTGGGCATGTCCTCCCCGTCACCTCATGCAGCCAGTCACAGACACTCTCAAGTGCCTCTCTCCTTCTTCTATCTCTCCTAATTGGTGGAAGTTTCATGTTCAGGAGCCAGGGGTGCATTTTATTGGCTGTAAGGCTCAGTAGTGGCAGTTGAGGACTGTTAGATATTCGCGGTCCCCCTGGCCCCCTTCTCCCCTGGAAAGAAAAAAAGAGAAAACACACCGCAGTGCACCACAAAAACAAACCTAGATGGGTCACGGAATCGTCAACTGCAGTGGATTTCAACTCTACTATTTTATGACTGCAATCCAATGCAATTGCAACTGATTGCAACTGCATTGAATTGCAACTGACTATTTCAACTGCTGATGACTGCTCCTGGGTCTAGGCCATTTACATGCACATCCTGTGGGTCAGGCTGTCAGCAAGCCTACCAACAAGCTTCCAAGTAGTCAAGTCACCCTCCCTCTCCCAAAAGTAGTCTTATGGAATTGATGAAAGCGCCCCAAAAACACAAACTTCGAATCTTGTTTCTCTGCTCTCCCAGTCCCAGTGGCATGTTCTGTCCTGAGGTCAAAAGTCCCTAGTTTGGGACCTTTATGTACTTGATACAGTTGATGAGACCACAGAGGTATGTCAACTGTGTCAAGCACGTGTTAGCTGGGGGAAAAAAGGGAAACCACATAGTCACCGGTGGCCAACACACCCACCTGAAAAACAGGCACTCACTGAGCTGGCAGCACCACCAGAACGACGCCAGAGCTGTTGGTGGGCTCTTCCTTGGCAAGTTAAATGTAACTGAGAGTAGTGCAATATAGCAGGAAGAGGGAGGTCAGAGTGGGTCAGTGGAGGAGGAAGATGAGCAATCCTTTGCTCTCTCAAGCAGTGGGCATAGCAGTGGAGGTGCCACTCCCTTGAGTCAGAAAAGTACACCTCCACACCCAAAATCAACCAAAATAACTGGTTTCATGCACATCCACAAGAGTCAACTGTTACTCCTACAAGAACAACATTGGTGCCACAAGTACTGCATTCTGGTCAAACAGCCCCAAAGATGCAGCCCCAACTGAACATCATCCTTGAGTAGCACTCAGAGTACCCCCAATCATGCTGCTGTACACAAGATAAATGTTGCCACCGCTGAAATGCTGGCCATCGATCTGTTGCCGTTCTCATTCATGGAGAATGCTGGATTAAGCAAGCTGTACAGTAGAGTTGCTGATTCCATAAGACATGCAATGAAGCATTCTGGAACAGAATATATCCATCTAAGCATAGCTATGTGGATTAAGGGACAAACAGTGGCAAGTTTGTATCTATGCATAATGGCACACTGGGCACAGGTACTTGGGGCAGTAGTCAATTTTGGGCCTAGCAAAACCTGCCTGAAGCAAAATTTTGGTGGTAGCAACACCCCTGGAATTTGGCAGCATGCAACCCTGAGTATGCAAAGTGTTACTGGTTCTCACATGGGTGAGAAAATGCTTCATGTTCTGCTGAACAAGATTGATGAGTGGCTACACACACACTCACTTACAGCAGGATTTATCGCATGTAATAATAGGTCCAATGTAGTGAAGTGCATTAGCGATAGTGTTTTTTTCAGGGCGCCCTGCCTGGCACACTGCCTTAATCTTTTTGTGCAGCAATTTCTAAACCGTGCAGACATTAAGGAAACTGTGAATGTCACCCATCCCATCTGTGTGCACTTCATCCATTCTGCAACGGCCCATGACCATCTACATGAGCTACAGTGCAATAGCCACCTGCCTCAGCACTGTATGAAGCTTGATGTTATGACCAGGTGGAACTTCATGCTGTAGATGATTGACTACTGGCTGTATGAACAGTATAAGGCTGTTTCAGAATACCTGCTGGTACACACCACCGGGGACATTGATGGAGTGTCCATCACTCTAATAGAGCAGTGGTGACAAACGGATGTGTTAATACACAATCTCCATCTATTAGAGCATGCAACACAGGCAGTGAGTGAGGACACTGCCTGTACAAGTCAGTCAATACCCCTTATACGTGTGCTGAGGCAGACACCAGATGGAGGCAAGTGGGGATCATAGTAGTTGTGATCTAATGGATTATATGCTCTATGTGCTGGACAGCAGTACTCATATTTCAAGCATTCTACAGTCAGATGGATTTGCAATTGCTACTATGCTTGATTCACGCTACAAACGTGGACTGCTTTCTATAATTGAAGGAGGTTGTCAGTGACTGCAAAAGTTGACCGAGAACCTCATTAGACAGGTATCTGGTGCACAGATGAAAAAGGTACATAAAGCACAAACTGCACAGAAAACAGGTGTTGCTACCACCACCATCAGCAGCTCACAGGCAACCCAATCTAAAAAACTGGAAAAATTTACAGCAGAAAATGGCAAGTAATCTCATTTGTGATGTTCTTTATCAGGTGGGAGTGGAAAATGTGGAAGAAATGGAAGAAAAGAGTGATGAGGCAGATGGACTCAGGGCAGCAAAATAAATGGTGGAGGCTTACATGGGGGGGGGGCTCAAAGCACTTTGCCATTACTGATGAACCTTCCCAGTACTAAAGCAGCAAAGTGACTGATTGGCCAGCACTAATATCAGTTGCTGTTAAATACCTGAGCTGTCCACGATCCAGTGTCAGTGTTGAACAAGTGTTTAGTTCAGCTGGGGCCATTGTGTGTGACCAGAGGGTGAATTTGGCACGCAAGAATATGTCCATTCTAACATTCATCAAAATAAACAAATGGCACATTCCGCATAACACAGTGATGTTAATTGTGTTGCCACATGAACTGTGTCTCAGTGACGATGGTGACAATGAAGATGTCAGCTTTGTTAAGTCTTCCACCAGCAGTGAGGTGGATGAAGCAGCAATGCTGAAAGAATTTCCACCTGGTGACAAAACCAGTCTTGAAGACTGTGAGGGCTGCTTCCTGGAGGATGTGACAATGGAAGTGGGACAAGGCTGAAGTTACTGAAGTCACTAGTAGGAAATCCTCACTCCAGCCACTTTCATCTCAGTATAGTCTTATCAATTATTTCTATAGATTTATTATTGGATTTGCGATGGTTGTGTTAGCTGCTGTTAATCAGTTTAATCTGATTACCCTTGTCCTAAACCGTTGTTTAGTCCCCACCCTACATTAAAACAGCAGTCAAGTTACCATAAACATAAATATGTTGCATTATTACAGTAATAAGGTTCCTCTGCCAAAAATATCAAAATACACATTTTACTTTTCATTTAGACTAGCCTCATCCTGGTCCTGAAGCAAGCTATGTTGTCTTGACGTCTTTAAAGATGTCCATGTTGGCACATGCCACACCTGGCCCTGCCACCTGCCATGCCCATGTACACCATGTGAAAACTAAATATTTCCTGATTCTTACTATCCACAACATGTTGAGGCACCCTCCTAGTACAAGTAGAGTATGAATGTAGCACGTTCATTCAACAAGTAACACCAGTTGAACAGATTTTGCAAAATGGTGAATGGTGGCCATCTTTATTGACAAGAGTCATTAATTACAAAATAATCATAACAAAAAGCGTAACAACATCCAAATTCCCTACAAAAGGGTAATTACATTAAGTATTACCATAGTACTTGTACAGAAACAGTGCTGATCCCTATGGGGGGGGGGTGTTATCTGCCTGCAGTTTGACTTTTAAATATCTCTAATTACTCTGGCTCTGCTACCTCACATGTCAATAGACACTGGCCCCCTCCACCTCTAATAACTAAACACCATCTCCACCAACCATTTCCACATATGCCTCCTCCCTGGATGTATTGTTTAATCATTAATGAAACCAGTGGCCTACATCGTGGTTCAAGGAACCCACTCTGTCTTCCACACACCAACTCCTGCAGGGCCTGGATGTAGTCATTGCATAGACATGGGATGAAAACTCACCAGAGGAAAATGGCCTAAACAAAAACAGTGACAGGAAACATAACTAATACTCATCCATCTGCATACCTGGTGTTAGCAAGCAAATTACAAGCAGAAAAAATATATGTATACTTGCCTTACCCGCTGAATGTAAACTGCAAAAATTGCCCCCAGAAGGAACATTATTTCTCGTAGCAAGTTGTCAACCAGTCAGAGCAGCAGGCAGCAAGCTACAGCACCCCAAAATCTCATTCCTACCACACCATTCAAGTTACAACCACAGCGTCACCACAACCAAACAGGACAGCACTGGTAAATGAAAATTCTAGATTTCTCAATCAATTGTGAAACCGGCAGCAGGAGGCAGCAAGTGCAACTAGCAGCAGCATTTTGCAGGAGGAATTAATTTTCTCAGGGTCCCCCCCCCCCCACTTGCCACTTTTGGCTGTTTCATAATTGCCACAATAGTTGTCTCCCTTCTCTCACGACTTTGTCATGTGTTTTTTCTAGACTTACAAGGCCTGATCTACACAGCATAGTACAGCGGCAAGAGGCAACAAGATTCATCCTGAACGCAGTATTAAACTATGGACAAAAGGGCACATTTTGATCCACTTGGTGCTGGGGCAGACTAAAACTTCAGGGCTTAGACCAGATTTATATCTCAATTTTCTATAAAATTTCATATGTGATATTTCTGGACTTTTAAGGCCTGTTCTGCACAGCTCAGCAGCAAGAGGCAACAAGATTCATCCTGAAAGCAGTGTTAAACTGTGGACGAAAGTGCACATTTTGGTCTGGGTGATGGTGGTGGGGCAGGATAAAACTTCAGAACTTAGACCAGATTTACATCTTAGTTTTCTGTAAAATTTCACATGTGATATTTCTGGATTTATAAGGCCTGTGGCAGACTGCTGCATCAAAAATATCTTGCCGCAGGAGGAAAGCAGTTTTGCACTATGGCCACCAATTCACATTCTTGGTGACTTCAGAAGTTCCACAATTAGATTTTAGTTCTCTATGGATTATTTTTATCATGTAGGGGCTGAAGGGGAGGGACACAACATTTGTGGCAAGCACAGGACAAGTGTTAAGCACTGAAACTATATTTATGTTTAACTTCGCAATAAAATTGCTTATGTTTCTCTGATTGCTGTGTACATCTTCGGACTGTTGCTGCACACAACCACAACGGCTGCAACATCACATAGCTTTGAGAAAACATTTTTGTTCAGAGGAACAATACTTGACATTTGTGAATAGGATGAGAAAATATATTAAGGAGTAATACAAAACAAAAATAAAGGTAAGATGTTTCGGGGTACACTGACTATGACACACGACAGGGGGACAGGCATAGCTAGAGCAAGGGTAATATGAGAGAGGAAAACTAAATTAGTGAACAAGGAAAAGAACTGAATACTATAGGAGGCATAACATAACACACAACACCACTGAACAAAGACATATCTGTATAATACAAGATAAAGAAACAAGAGGATATACAGGAAGAGGACAGAAAATATTTTTTTGGTGTTTTTTTTTTAATTTTTAATTTTTTTCTTCTTTTTTGGGAGGTGGAGATAAGACTATCACCAACACATGACACAGAATAGGAAAAAGAAAAGAAAAAAAAATTACCTGCTGACACACCACTAAGTACACCGTGCCAGAACTGCCACCACCACTACCACAAAGCCACTCGTTAGGAGGTTCAAAACTTGCTTCTGATCCTCCATTGATTTGTTAATGTCCCTCCTGGCCTCTCTGAACTACTGGTGGAACTTCTCAAACTCCTGCCGAAGAGCTTGCGCTTCATTCCACATGCCTGCCAGGTCTTCGTTGGTGACCTGACTGCTTTAGCCAGTGTGGGCTCAGCATCCCAATGAAGGCGGCACTGGTGACTGTGGGGTGAAGGTGCTGCTGCTGCTGCCTCCTGCTGCTGTGTCTGAGTATGGTGCCTGCTGCACTAATGCCAAGTCCCACTACCAGACATGAAAGGGCTGCCTTCCTCCTGCTAGCCCCCCTTCCCCTTCTGTGTGCCCCCCCCACTGCTACCTACCTCCTGTTGCTTCACCAGCCACTCTTCCAGGTGGTGGTGCTGCAGATGGCTCCTTTGGCCACCAGTGCCAAGGAGTGCCCCTTTTTTCTGCCAATGAACACTTCTTCCATAAAGGTTGCAGATGATGACACTGTCATCTGCAGCATTTGTGGTGAAAAAGAACCACACTGTGGACAGTCTTGGTTGGTGGTGGTGGTGGTTGGGGGGAGTGCCAGCTGATGTCATGGGGTCCACAACATCCTGCTCTTGCTGTTGCAGGTGAGGGGTCACAGGCTCCTGCTGCTGCTTGGGGGACAACGGGCTCTTGTGCTGGGGGTGGGGCACTGGCTCCTGCTGCTGCTGTGGGGAGCAGTGGTCTCCTGCTGCGGAGGGGTGGAAGAGGCTCCTGCAGCTGGGGGGAGGGAAGCACAGGCCCCTGCTGCTGGGGGGCACTGACTCCTTCTGCTGCTACTAGGGGGGTGGGTGCCTTACTTTCACATTTAAATTCTCGCCTGTTAAGGTGAACACTTGGACCAGCCTTCTGACCACCAGTGACCTTGCCCTACCTTTTTCATCAGTTTTTATAGAAAAAAAAGTTTTCTTAACAGAACTAAAAAAGAAGATCTGAAAAAGAGAAAGAAAGAAAGAAAGAGAAAGAGAGTGAGGGAGTCACACACACATACACATACACACACAGACACACACAGACACACACACACACTCACTCACTATTAACTTTTAGGCAGAAAAATATAAACACACACAAGAGGTCCTAACAAAGAAAGATTAAGAAATTAACTATCTTTAAACTAAACAATGTGTAAAAACACAATATTTATGCACTATTTCTCCTGCTGCCTAGCTTTCTCACTACCTATGCCAGCAACACGAGCAAAAGGAAGCAGAATCAGTGACTTTCTGCCCGACTGTAGTTACCCATGTGACCTGCAGAGAGTAAATTATGTGACAAAGCATTTTTTCCCTAATTTCACCTTTAGTAATGCAAGGTGAGTTTTAACGGTGAAATTGACCAGCAAAATTTCTCCGTAAATACTTAATTACATGAAAGTTTTCGCAGGGCAAAATTCATGATTTCGCCATTGAAATTAAATTTCACAACATCTCTAGCCTCTACACTGTGGAGTTCTGCAATGTTTGGTCCTGCCACCTCTGTTGTTCAGAATGTATATGCTGCCATTGGTAGAAGTTATCAGGGGGTATGGGCTGGGTTTTCACTGCTATGTACATGATACCCAGCTCTACCTGTCCTGTGCACCTGGAAACCAGATGGCATCTTCTGTATTTAACATCTGCCTGGCCAAGATCCAGAACTGGATGACTTGGAACTGGTCTCGACTCAGCCCAGACAAGATGAAAGTACTGGTGGTTGATCCAGGTCATCAATGGGATGGAGGAGGATTGAAGAATGATTCTGGCTTGAAGCTGGGGGATATCCCTTTGATCCCCTCCCAGTGGGTTAGGGATCTGGGCATGTCCCTTGTCAACAGCTTGACACTTGAAGCTCAGGTGTCAGCCATCATGCAAAGTGGGTTTTACCACCTGAGGAACATTGCCCAGATATGAGCCCTGATACCATCTGAGGACCTTACAACCCTAGTGCATGCTTTCATCACATCTAGGTTAAATTACTGTAATGCTCTCTATCTAGGGCTAGTTGAAGGCAACCTCCACCATTTGCAGCTGGTGCAGAGTGCGGCAGCCAGGCTATTGACTGGTACATTAAGATCTGAGCATGTTGTGTCTGTGCTCTGCGGACTGCACTGGCTGCCGATTAGGTGGAGGATTGTCTTCGAGGTTGGATTACTGACCTATAAAGCCCTACACAACCTGGGACTAGGCTATTTGCAAGACCTTCTGGTTCCTCATTGCCTGATTCACTCTCTCCATTCCTCCAAGGGATACTTCCTAGTGGTTCCCAGGGCTAGACTGTGGCAGTGTGATGAAAGAGTTTTTTCAGTCACCGCACCAGCCCTGTGGAACTCTGACTAATTGTTTGATGGAGGCACCCTCGGTGGAAACCCTCAAAAAGGGCCTAAAAACCTTTCTGTTTAGTCAGGTCTTTGGCCTTCATAGGTGATAATCTGTGCTGTTCATTTTATTGATAGATCTGTGATAGACCAGTATTTTATTTTACGGTGACTTTCTTGTGTATTTATCTACTCTGCAATGTGTTTTGCTGACATTTTTCTGACACTCTTTTAATTTGTTGTTATGAATTTGTGCAGTGCTCTGAGCATCCAGGAAGGAGCGCTATAAAAATAAAATATCTATCTATCTATCTATCTATCTATCTATCTATCTATCTATCTAGCTGCATATAAATATACCATACCAAAATTACATTTCAAATCATTAAAATTGCAGGACTCAACGATCTTAAACCTTACTACGTTTCTGTGTGACTGTAGGCTGAGACTTGAACTGGTGCTGGCTACCCACAATGCTTTCTACATTATTGTTACAGTATATTAGTTCAGGCACAGTTCGACTCTGATTTCAATCCCTTCCTTGCATTTTGTAGGGATTTTTTTTAACTTAAGTGTTCTTTTGCAATTCTGTTAAACAGAGGAATTTATCTTAAAAGTAGGTCACAACATCTCGAGGAATACTGTAAAGAACATCCCTGTGATGTCTTCCTCTCCCTAGACTGGCCCTCTCCTGAAGGTAGGTCGAAATACTTCTCTGCCTGGTGCACAAGTTAATTGGACCCTCACCCCAAGCCTGCAGGACCTGTTGAGAAAAAAGCCCTAAAGATGGACTCCAGCCAAAAGTGCTACTTTGCAGAATTAGAATAAGCATACCCCAACAAATCACATACCGAAAATTAGGTTTCTGTGTTACTTCATTTTAAAGTTATGAGCTATTTTGTAACCCTGATTTCACTACCTGTTCAAAAAAGCCAGTTTTAGTGAAGAGCTGCTGATGATGTCATCTCCAGAACTCAGTCTAGTCTTCCCTGTCAACAAGCTTACAGGACCTGTTTCTCCAAAGTTTAAAAATCATTGCAATGGTTTTTACAAGTAAAAGAGGCAGCATCATTCAAAAAATATTTCTATAAAAACTAAGTGTGTTTCTCCTTATGGAACACAGCTGATAAAATCATATTTTTCATGCCTTTTTGATGTGGTCCATTTCCCCAGGGTTGCTGAATGCTGAGTCAGCATGCCTGTAGGCTGTTGATGCCATTTGGGGTATTACTCTGTGTCTGTTAGGAAGCTGTATTTCTACTAGTATTGCATAATGTTGGTAACTTCACTGCTGTTTGTCAGTGTCTGCTTTATAACAAGTTTTAAAGGGCACCTTTCTTAGTCCTTTTGACTTTAATGCATAAATTACCCCATCTTGCATTAATTCTGGAGTTGTATTTCATTACTGTCCTCTGCAGGTAGTTTTTGCATTCTGCAAAATGAATGAAATGCAATTCCAGAATCAGTGCAAGACGGGGCAATATATGCATTAAAGTCAAAAGGACTGGGAAAGGTGCTCTAAATCTCAATCTCTATCTTTCAATAAAATATTGCTCTGTTTCATAAGATGTCTTTTTCTAGCAGTTGAAACTCAGTCTCCTGTTCTTGTAAGTTTCACGTCCTGTTTTTCACAAAATGGGGTAACGTTTGCATGAAAGTCAAAAAGAGTGGGAAAGATGCTGACAGTCGTCAATCTGTCAATTGATCTCTCAGTCCCTATGCTTTGTTACCGAGGCAGAAGAAAGTCAATTTACAAAAAAAAAAAAAAAAAAAAGACATACGGACAAGGCATTTGGATTTGGGTATAATGCATTTCTAACAGGGTGTATTGGGGATGGAGGAACATAGTATGTACACTGAGTACTGGTAGTTTTCCCTTGCAAAATTGCTGTGACAGCACTGTACTACACAGTGCAAGTCACTCCTCTGCCCTGCAGTGATGTCATAGGAAGCCAGCAGGCCAGCTGCTGAACAGCAAAGGCAAGTTCAGTAGGACTAAAGCAGGGCTCAAAAACAAATCAAATTATGGAAGGCAGAGTAAACCTTGGCCAAAATAACAAATGCACACACCCTTTCAGGTCTAGTACTGCATATAATGACTTCAAGATGTAGCTTTTTGGACCATCATGAAAGGTGTTCTTTAGCAGGGGCCTAATATATGTTAATTCCTGCTAGTGGTGGAAGTGTTAGCCCTGGTAAAATTATTATTTTAATGTGGAATGCAACATAGATGACTCTGAATGTAGGTTAAGTAACAGCCAGTGAGGGAGAAAACACCAGGGGCCAGATATTCAAAAAGTTGACCTGGCATAAATCAATTGTGCTATGATTGCACCACATTTGCACCAGAGTGCAGTATTCAGAAGGCCAAATAGTGCTGGCACAAGGTGACAGCGCCAATGCTATGAGATAATGTATCCGTGGCACAAAGTGAGAGGCAGGGACATGCATACAGGTGCAATGGTATATTCAAAAGCATAGGGCTGCACAACATGCATTAGCACATGTACTGCACCGCAAATTACTACCCATGAAAATGAGGTCTTAATGCTAGGCAAACCCAGGATGGGAGGCATGGACACGGCAGCAACAGAAAACAAGACTGTATGCATCCAATGAGAAGGCAGTGTAAGCGGACCGCCACCTTTGGCCACTCCATATGCATAGGCACATAAACTGTGGAATGCAAAGCCCCAACAGTGCTGTGAAGTGAACACTCACATAAATGTTACATCTCAGCTAGAATACCACTTGCAGCAACAAGCTATTTGTATAGTATTTTAATGTATTGTAATGAGTACCTAATGGGATATTTGTGTACTGTGTGTTGTTGTGCATTATATGTCTTTACTGTACACCACTGCATCTCAACCACACAGTTAGTGTTTCCAGGTCATTCCTAATACTGTGCCATGGCCCAGAGTGCTTACCTAGTGAAAAAGGTGATAAAAGAAATGAACAGAACAAGTACATGACAGAGACATGCTGCACACAGACAGCACTGCCCATGACACCATCATCTGACACCAGTCCTAACCCTGCCAGGCATTATTGGGTGCCCCAGCACCCAGTGGACACAATGGCAGTGAGTCCATGCAGCACACACCTCCAGTTCCCCCACTGGAGTACACCAACACAGTCCAGAAGATACATGCTGCACTGTGGGAATGGATGGTGTTGAGGGGAAGGTGTACAGGTTGCCAGGCTGCACCACACAGTAGGTACTGCCACACAGCTGGGGCCATCCACACAATGCACATATTCCACTGATGGGACTGCTCCTGACAGCAGTGTGCCGGTATGATAGCATGTGTGCACCCTCCGAGGCACATATTCTACACCAGTCTGGGATCCCCGCACACAGGGACAGTCATGTGTATGGTAGTGTGGGGATCCCATGCCACTGGTGCAGCACATGAGGGTCACAGGATAGTATGACTGTGGTGTCCACTGTCAGACCACACCTTCCAGCTGTGCTTGTCACTGTGTGGATAGCATCAGTCACTGTTGCCTGACACACTGTAGGCATTGCTGTGCACCTCATAGTATTGCCTACTATGGTACTGTACCATCTTATAAACACTGTGGCAGGAACAACGATTTGCCTTTGGCATGCATCATGACCACACATTCCTGTAGTGCTACTCTGCTGGGCCACGTTAGTCTTTGCATCTGTGTCCAAACCAAGATTGCAGCTAATGTTCTGTTAGCTGTGAGCACACAATGAATGTGGCAACTGATCTGTAATATCAGTCGGACCTACAGGTGGAGCTGTGAACACAGAAAGAAACATGGCTACCGACCTGTAATTCCAGCTGGACCTACAGGAGGAGCTGTGTGCACCATGTTGTAGTGCCGAGCAATCCACATACAAAGCACGATGTAATGAGAAGCTAATGTGACTGTTTGCCCATGGATTGCCTGAGTAGACTCATTTGCATTGCAGTTTTGAATAGAGCAACCTTTAGCACCGGGCAAATGGGATTGCGCTGGGCAACTGTGTCAGCACCACGCAAATGTGTCAGCACCGTGCAATACTGTAATGTTCCATTACATGGTTCTGCAGTATTGGGCCTGCACTGTTGTTTGCTGTTGTTGTGCTCTGCTGCTTTGCTTGCACACACGTTGCCCACATTGTTCAGCCTTACTTATCAAATCAAACTTTATTTGTAAAAAGGCGCCTTTCCAAAAACAAGGTGCCTGTACATAACATAATAAAAATCAATAAATAATTAAAACAATATTAAAATTAATCCAAGGCAGCAACATTTAAAAATCATTATATGCAAAGCTAAAAGGAAGCGTTTTTAATGCCCCCTTAAAGCTTTGGATAGTCGGGCAATCTCGCACCTGACGAGGTAGAGAATTCCACAGGGTTGGGGCCATAAAACTAAAAGATCTGGCCCCAGAGGTCTTTAAACGAACCCTTGGAGTCTTCAGCAATCTCTCATCAGTGGATTGGAGAGAGCAGGAGGGACAGTAGGGACAAAAGAGATCTTTCAGGTAGCCAGGTCCCTGATCGTGTGGGGCCTTATAGGTCAGCAAACTGACCTTGAAGGTGATTCACCAGCATATTGGCAGCCGGTGCAGTCCATGGAGCACAGGCGTTATATGACTGACCCTAGAAGAACCAGTCAATAGCCTGTCTGCCGCATTCTGCACTAGCTGCAAGCAGCGAATATCAACCCCAGGTAGCCCAAGATTAAGGGCGTTGCAGTAGTCAAGGCGAGAGGTAACGAAGGCGGGGACCAAAGTAGGAAGATCGTCAGGAGGAAACAGGTGCTTTATCCGGGCGATGTTCCTCAGATGGTAAAAAGAGGCTTTGACAACTGCCGACACCTGAGATTTAAGTGTCAAACAGTCATCAAACACCTATGTGCACTGGGCAGATGTTACAGTTTGCACTGCTCTTGGTTGCTGTATTCAGTACTGTCTTATTTGCTGGGCTATTGTTGCACGGCACTCTCAGCTCTGTTTGCACGCCTTCACTTGCAAGCTATATTCAACTCATTTAAGTTCCTTTGAACATGGGTTGCGAATGGTTCTGGGCTAATTTTGGCCACCGTGCAGCGCTAATTTTGCCCCATGGCAAAGTTTTGAATATCTGGCCCTAGGCTGGCTGGGTTGGCTACTGCATAGAAACTCATAGTAAGGTTTCAACACAGCATTACCTCTCCCACCCTCATTTACAGGGAGGTAAAAGAATTGTTTTAAAGTGCCATCCTAAGAAATCACCTCAATTGAATGGCAGGTGTGAATGATCACAGCCTTCTACCACATCAGAAAATTATTCAGTCTGCAAACCTTACCAGTGAAAACAGTAAATTTTGCTCACATGCCTTTCCAGTATGGAAAATAACTGAAACTGAAACTAAACCTCACTGCAGTGTGCTTTAATTCAGCATTCAGCAACCCTGGAGAAAAGGAACACAACATGAAGGCACCAAAATAAATAAATAAAAAGGTATACACATTTGTCAACTTTTTTACAAAACCTGAAAACACACAGTTTTTAAAGCAATGTTTTTTGAATGTTGCTTCCTGTTTTACTTGTGAAAACGATTGCACGTGAACTCCAATCTTTCAAGAAACAGGTTCTATAAGCTTACTGACAGGGAAGACTAGATTCTGAGTTCTGGAGCCGACATCTTCAGTAGTTCTTCACTGAAACTGGCTTTTTTGAACAGCCAGTAAATTTAGGGTTGTAAAATGACTTGCAACTTTTAAACAAAGTAACTTAGAGATCTCATTTTTGGCATGAGGCTGATTGGGGCTATGCTGATCCAAATTCTGAAATTTATTGATGCCATAAATTTTGACTGTAGTCCCTCTTTAACAGAGATATCTTCACTCCTCTGCCTCTGCACTGGTAACTATCCCAAGGACCAAATCTGCTACTGGCTGCAGTGCCTTTGCCTATGCAGCCCCTTATTTATGGAACAGTTTCCTCAATAGCATTCAGGTCACTGTTAACTCTGATGCTTCTCAGTCCAGCCTAAAGGTTCACCTTGTTGGTGATAATCGTTGTACTAGCAGTTGTTGAACTCTGTGTATGATTTTTAACCTTTTGTTGATTTGTAGGCAATTGGTGCTTTGCAAACATACTATATGTCCTGTGCTGTAATGCCTGTAACTATGTTTCAGCTAACAAACTGTATTGTCTGTTTTGTGCCTGAATATTTTGTAATACTGTATATTGCTCTGTTCTTTTTACTTTTGTATTTCTGTAGTTAAGTCTGAGTCACCCCTGAAAAAGGGACAGTGCCTCAGTGGGCTTACCTGGTTACATGAACCCAATATATGACTAACTAACTAACTAGCTAACTAACTAAAACATATAAAATTACTGAGGCAAATACATTTGAATTTTCAATTATATAATAAGACATATTTTCTTATGAAGCAGGTTTTTGTGCCCTCATTAGACACAGCTCACCTAATCAACAAACAAGTTATGTACCCATATCAGTATAACCATAGGAGGATATTGAACTCACATCCTTCTAGTTTCAAAGAAAGTGTGTCATCGGCTGACAGAAAGGAGCAGTTCCATTGTCCTAGCCAGTAAATGACTTTGATTCAGTTCATTCAGTTTGTGCCATCACATTTTTGTTTGAGCTTCTGAGTTTTGAAAGGGCAGCATTCCACAATTAAAAAACATATTTAAGAATATGCATCTATATGTTTGTGTCTCCCCCAAACATCTCAGTGATCACCTGAGTAAACCCCTATTATAACATTTATGAATTATTTCCAGAAAAGGTCCTCCCATTGATCAGGCATGCTGTAAGCTTGCAGAATCACTACTGGAGTTGATAACCTCATAGATACAGAATCTGTATGACCTATTTTCATGATGCAGCCCAGCTCTGAAATGAGGACCTTGCCAGAACTGCTGATGAAATTAGATACTGCATAGAGGCAAGGACAATATGTTTATCAAATGCTGAAGGACCATATTGAATAAGAACAAATAAACAGGGTACTGTATCAATACAGTATGTTGTCTGTAAGTAAAATACAAGAGTCAAAGTGCAAACATGCTGAAAAACAAATAAAGCTAGAAATGATGTTTTGACTATTAGGTCTTCTTCTGTTTGATGATCAGCCAATCAGAGTGCTCCATTAGCAATTGCTACGGTGATACTTAGTGTTAGATGTCAGTCAATAGCTCTCAGTAACTCCAGTTAACAATTGTTAATTCTGTAGTTTGCCTGTTCATTTATATATAATGTTTTACAAGGAAGGACATGATGAACTGGTAACAGTTCATTTCCAGATGCATGCTGAGGGAAAAGGGGAGGGGGAATATGGTAAAACTTGGCAACAGTGCAGTAAATAAGATTCAATAATATAAAATAAAATATAAAGAATAAGTTACATCTGACTAGAAGAGTTAAACACATAAACATAGAATAAACATGCAGTTAGCTATGACCAATGAACAGCTGCAAACAAGAAAGGATTTGGAAGATACAGTGTGCAAAACCCCAGGTATGATTGTACCTAAGAAGGTAGAATGTTGGGTGCTGTGGATGCCAGGTCACAAGTGCAGTCAAGGGCTGTTAAAGGAGTGAGTAGAGAAATCACAAAGGAAGGATTTATAAACCTGACACATTTTGAACAATAACCATTGTGTGTGCTACAACTAGCTAAGTATATATCCTTCATTATAATGAAACAATAAAAAATCTTAAAAGTCAGGCACACACCACTTTATAAAATTAAACACTCTGGCTTCAATTCATGCGAACACAATAAAACACCTCTATTCACAAGTAAAGTATGTATCTGCAAACATACTTCCTTAAATGCACCTGACATGTTTCAGACCTATAACAATCCTTTATCATTAATTCTTCACATTAATCGGAGCTGGCATGTCTAATTTTATAATGTGGTGAGTGCTTGACTTTTAAGATTTTTTTTATTGGCTTAGTTTGTCTTTGGCAGCATCTTCCCAGTATGGACTATCACTTGCCTTTTTTTCTTACCATTATAATGAAATGTATCATGGAGCATCAGTTACTGTATAATATATCCAGCTAACATAAACTGTTACAAATTCTTATTCCAACTGCTATCACAGAGGGGATGTTTTCTTCTTTCATAAACAGTGGAATATATATATATATATATATATATATATATATATATATATTTGAAGAAATGAATGTTGGCCTGGCACAGAGTTATTCCCTCTTTTAGAAAAGCAGTATTAGATATTTAGCTTTCAACTGGATGGCTACCAGCCAGAGGCAATGGGGGCCTTAGCTTAAAATCTCATCTGCAAGATTTATTTGTGTTCCGTATGTGTTGTAGGGATGGAAGCGAAGCAGCAGTTAGCATTGCAAGGTTATGGCTAAAAGGTTATCAAAGTTAATAAATACATTACTAGGGTTCTCAAAATTGTACATAATTAGGTGGGTCTGCAAAAACAAATTATAAGATGATAGCTAATTTAACAGGTTACATCCCTAAACATTAAACAAACTGTAAATGCTTATGTTTGGTACAATAACAACATATTGAACTATACACAGATAGGTATGTATAAGTAAGCAATAAAACACAACAGGGCATGGGGTTACACTAGCAATAATACCGGACAGGGTAGGCAATATTGGGCTATACCGGACCTCCCAGGGGTGTAATGATGCCTAACGCAACAGACAGAGTGCCTTATAGCCTTTGGAAGGTCCAGTAAAGCCTATACTGCCCACACTTGAGGGTATTATTGCACTTGTAAAATTGGTTATTTGTGACATTTTTATAGAGTTATTAAAAAATGTCACAGCTTTACTAAAAAACTAGTATACATTAATAAAAATGTATTTTGTTGTAAAGTAGTCCCTTTTACTGGTACAGCTGCCAGTAGAGGGCACTCCAGTTTTGAATATTGTGCCTTTTATGTATGTGGAACTGCTTGTTTTCTTGTGGCTCCCCCACCCCCACTTTGCCATCATATCTTATAGCTTTATAGATTTCAGGCTGTCCTAGATGGTTCAATACTTCTCTCTCTCTTTTTTTCTAAGAGGGACTGTGGTTAGGTGACAGCATGAGAGGGAAAGCACATTTGGTAAAGTGGTACAGTTTAGCATGGGTGAGAGAAACATTGTTCTCCCTCTCTGCTGCATACTTGCCTACTTCTGTGTTTTTTTATTTAAATTTTTTTATGAGTAGCCAGGAGCTGCCATAGTAGAAGACAGGCAAATGGCACACTGCTCACTGTCAGGTGGGTCACGGTGTGTGAGACAGTGTGGGAGAGTTCAATCTGCATCAGGGTCACAGTGTATGAGGCGAAGTGGGAAAGTGTGAGCAGCATAGTCGATTAGCATTGTATTTGAAGGTATTAATATTAAGATACATAATCATTTTAGGAAACAACTGTTTGAACAGAATTTAACCATTTTTTAAATGGCCAGGCAGCGGGGAGGCATTGTGGCTGTAATGTTTGAGCAAGCCTGAGTGTGCAGCTGTTCTTTTATAAAAAATAAATCTTTTGTGTGTTAGTGGAGAAAATAAAAAATGCCACAGTTTGTGCCAGTGTGATTTAACGACTGTTGTTGTGTTTGGGGGGTAGACACTTGGTAAAATGGGAAAAAAATGGTTACTTTTTGGTTTTAAAAACTATTAGGGACACAGCGATTTACTTGGTGATGAGGAAGGTTGGCATATGTCTTGTTACTTCCCAGTCTCTTTTGGCACGTAAATGCACACCTTGCCAGGGGCCTCAGTGAATCAGAGGCCAGGACATTTTTAACCCATATTCTAAGTGGAATTAATACATGCCATCGTTGCATTATGAGGCATGAGGCAGAAGGCCAAATGTTCTCCAGCACCGAAGAAGTGTATTGTTTCACCCTACCCCCATGCATTGGAGTGGGTTATTAAACTTTTATGAGTTAAATGTTAAAAACAAACAAACATATTTTAGAGAATCAGTATTAGGTGGACAACAGCTTGTATTTGTATAGAGACTGATGCAGCAGACAAGCAACATTTTTGCCAGCATCCTCCTTTTTCTAAATTGTACACAGTGTCTCCATATTCGGCAGATGAAAGTAAAGGATTTGGTAGGATGTCTTTGTGTTTCTAATAGTGACCCAGTGTTTGTTTCTAAGGAGTGCCGCTATTTTTTGCTGATCTTAGTTATATATTATACCATGAATCAAAGGAGAGTGTACTTATGGGCCATACCCTAAGGTATTCATATTCAAGAAACATTTCTACATGAGACACTTACAGAGTTGTTATTCAGAGATTTCAATGATGGCTCCTCCATCTGGTAGTACTCTCCAAGTACTGCACTGCAGTGTCATCAGTGGGTGTAAAGCCATGTAAATTGCATGGGGCTGAATTCTTGACCTTTTGGTGCATGCACAAAGCACTAACTGAGCCACACTGTCACCATATTGTTAGAATAATTCAGTCCATATCAGCCTCTTCTTTAAATGCTGCATTTGTCATTCAAAAATTATTTGGTCTACTAAACCGCCACTGCAACAGCTTTCTTAAGAGGAAATGTACATACCTATGGATTGCCTTATTATTTAAACATACAGTGCTGTACACTATAACTGAAGTATGTAGCAGCTAGAAGTTTACAAGCAGAAATCATTGAAATTCCTGCTGCATGTCCTTGGTTGACCTAATGGTTTAGTGAAGAAAACTGATGGGCAATGATTTTCAGTATTATTGGTATATTTATGGCTTTACAACAGCTGTCAAAGAGCAGTGAGTGGAAAAGCATTGCTCAACTGTTCTGAAGAAGGCTTTAAAGTTTGAGAATGATGGAAAATGAGGAATATTATGGACTGATATCTTGTGTTTACGGTCAAAGAATCACTTACACTACAGTATGTAGTTCTTGTCCAGTTTGGGACCTCTACAGACTAGTTTATATAACATAAATATTGTATAGTTGCCAAGTCTGTTCTAAATTAAACTTTGTGATAGTTGCAAATAAAATGTCTTACATTTTTCTAAACTAATTGAATGTAGCTGGTGATTGTATTATTTAAATAATATTTTAGGGGCCCAATAGACAGTAACAAAGGACTGTTGCTATGTGTTCGCTGTGACAAATTATTAAAATCACTCTTTTGTGCCCCATTGTGCTGTGTACACTGGGGGTTGCAAACCTTCCACATTCAGTTGTTAACACTGTGCAACCATAACATAAAGAGAATAGGGCTTGCAATGCAAAGAAAAAAAAAACCTCTAATGAAGGTTGCCACAATGTTTTGTGACATCACCAAACCAGCTATAGGGCAGGCCTGGTTGGAGACAGCTAGGAACAGGGACCATTAGGAGACCGTTTGTAAACAGCAGACATATGTGGGTTCCAGCCTATGGATGGGGTTCCACTGGATGCTGGGGAGATTCTAAACAACTGTAAGTGGGTGGGAGATAGAGGCTACTGGCGTGCCAGGACACAGACACAGATGACTAGAAAATATTGCTAGCGTTGGCACAGAACTGGGCCATAAGACAAAGGGTAAGTGGCGGGGGATGTTTTTGATGCCATCACCGGTCTCTTTTGGTTTGCAGTATGGCGTAGCACCATGCACCTGGTGGCATTCAATTCTGCATCTCCATCAGAGACATGCACCTGCTTGTTAGGGGGTTAAAACTGCATTTGTGCCCACTAGAATCTAGCCAATACATTTGTACTGTGACAAACAGTAGTTCCAGATGGACTCCTCCCACTATGATTATGTATCTTGATTGTGTATGGTTTCAAAGAGTGGCAATATATATATATATATATATATATATATATATATATATATATTATATTCTTTGGAATAATCTGTGAAAATGTAACATTTGGGGATCAGGCTAAAGTGGAAAAAGTAAGAAAATGTGGCTTTAAGGTTTCCAACCCTGAAACTCCAAATGTCACCCCTAAAGAAAATCAGGGGTGGAGTCTTCCTAGGGGTTGTTAACCCTAAAGCTCACCACATTAGGTGTGCATGTTTCTTGAGATTATAGAATGTGGTGAACCAATTAAGGAGGTTATTATTAAAAACAGAAGTTTGAATAATATTTTTTAAGTGTGCTAACAGACCTGTTCTCTTTGAACAAAATAGAAAACATTAGATTACCCTGCTATTCAGCACCTATCTCCCAAAATATACAATGGGTTTGAGCACAACTGCTGCTTTGTTATACTACTGCACTTCCTTTAGTTTTTCATATTGCAGTGGCAAGGCATGCCTTTGATCAAAGAGTGGATCTTTACCCCCTGATCTGTTCAGGTGAGTCAGGGTGTGTGAGGGGTGCAGGGTGGTGGGTGCTCAGTGGCTAGTCGGGCTGGGAGGAGTCAGATCAGTGAGGCACTGTTTTCTTTCTTACAGGGGAAAAAAGAAAAAAGACATCAGAAGAAAGGTTTCTTTAGTGCACATTACTCAAATATGGGGATGGCAGTCAGAGGGTGTGGGGTGCCACTAGATACCAGGGAAACATGAAAAATATGGGGACAGTGATCAGAAAGTGGGGGATGCCACTAGACACCAGGGAAACATTGAAACAATATGGGGATGGCATTCAGATAATGGGGGGGGGTGCCACTAGACACCTGGAAACATTAAAGAATACAAGGAAGGTCATATGGGTATGGCAATCAGAGGGTGTGGGGTGCCACTAGACACCAGGGGAACATGAGAAAATATGGGGGCAGTGTTCAGAGGGTGGGGATGCCACTAGACACCAGGGAAACATTGAAACAATATGGGGATGGCATTTGGATAATGGGGAGACTACTAGACAGCAGGGACACATTACAAAATAAGGGGACAACAACCAGAGGATGGGAGATGCCAACAGACACCAGGAAAATACTACAAAAATATGGGCAAGGCAGTTGGAAGGTGTGGAGGATGCCAGTAGACACCAGGGAAATATTAACAAATACAGAGACAGTGATCGGAGGGGTTGGGGTGTCACTAGACACCTGCAAAATGTTAGAAAAATACAGGGACAGTAAATTGGTGGGTTAGGGTACTACTAGACACCAGGGAAAATGAAAGAGTTATGACTTCTAAAACCTGTCATGTTATCTTATGAGAATTTTCAAAATTTAATGTTTATAATTGTTTCAATAGTGCCTAGATATTTTTGGGGGGATTATGTGTTATTCTTTTTTTTTTGCAATTTGGTAAACTTTATTGAGTTTTTAAAAAAAAAGATTAACAATACAATGAATTACAACAACCTTTTAACAAGAAACATTAACATTAAATCAAAAGAGTACTAACAATTACTAACATCAAACAGCAAAATGTAAAAACAATAACCAGAAAAAAATCATATTAACAACTATAAATCTAAAACAAAACTTCCAGCATCCCCCTCCTCAAAAGGAAACAATTCTCCAGGTGGACACACAGAATAAAATAATATATGTTAGGTGGCTTTAGGAAAATAAAATGATATGTCCCCATGTAGTACAAAAAACAATTAAAAAAGAACACTGAAGAGTGCAGAATTAGTCCAGTGGTAAAAACTAAAGTAAAAAATGATAAGCCAAAAGTGAAGCCCACAAATTCCATCACTGCTGTTGAGTTGTAAGGAGCAGTGCATGAAAACTCTCCTAGCATGACTTATACATAGATAAGGTATAATATATACATGCTATTGAGCTTTCAATGTTCAAGGCAAATAACATTTCATAGATCCATTCCAGTCTCATAGGTGGGGACTCATACTTCCAATGATGGAAAATTAACAACTTAGCCAGTGCAGAATTCAAAGCAATATAAACCTTCCTGGGTCCCATATTGGTTGCCATAGTCTCCTAAAATACCAATTTCTGGAGAAAAATACTCATTCAAGCCTAAAAGTGGGTCCAAACTATTCTGAATATAATCCCAAAGAGAACATATCTGAGGGCATTGCCAATGAAGGTGGAATAAGATGGTCTACATCAAGGACATGCTAAGGAAATGGCTTCCCCATTCAATAAACTTACAAAGGGGAATATATCAAATTATGAAAGGTATTAAACTGAACTAGATGCAGTCAATCTTGCTCTTTATATTTATAAATATCAGACCAAATCTTAGACCTATAAGACTTTGGTTCATCAAGACCTAGTGTTTTTCCAATAAAAGGAAACAGGAGAGGTTTTATTCCAAAACATAGAGGATAATGTATGGTCCTCTATCGTTAACCGGTCAGTTAACAGTCAAGAGGTTGCCAGGGCGACCATGTAAACCTCGAGAGCGAATCTCGAGAGGTATACGTCGCCATAGCAACCTCGAGACCGTTAAAATTGACCGGTTGCCGATAGAGGGACCATACATTATTTTTTATAGTGTATGGTCCCACCTCAAAAGGCTGCTTACTTTTCCATGACTAGTCACCACCATGGCCCTTCAGTCCTTCCCTAACTGCTGCTGTTCACGCGTCAGTTCCCCATCGAAAAAAAACCATGCACATGCGCAGACCACTCGCTGTTGTTAACCTATTGATGTGACGTAGGATCAATACGTTAACAACATGCCTATGTCACATCGATAGGTTAACAACCTTAGGAAATGATGATTTCCTAAGGTTAACAGCATTCTACCATACATTATAGCCAATTAATACCTTTGTAGAGTTGTGAAATACGACGGGATTGTCAGGCAAGAATAGACAAAGTATCAAAAGGTGTCCCCGCTTCTGTAGCCCAGGGAGGACAGCTTGCAAATTATAGTATACCTTGCCTTAGCTGATAATATTTGAAAACAAAAGAAGGAAGACCAAATTTATCCCAAAAGACTTCAAAGGGAGGAAAAGTATTGTCCAACAAAAGATCAGCTAAATGATAAATGGGACTACCCTGCCAATGCTGAGAGCTCAATTGTATGTGAACAACACAAAGGATGGAATTACCAAATAAATGTTGGGATATATCAGTAAAATAAGAAATTCTAATATGACAACAGAACTGGTCATGATCCTGGATAGTCCATGCTATAGGGGAACCCCAAAGGGCTCTCAGTAGTTTTGAAAACGAGACAGAGAGTTTTGAAGAGATAGAAAGCTTGTGCTGGGCACAAAGTGCTTCTCCAATACAAAGCCACAATGGCACATATTTGTCTTCCATGGATTCCTCCACCAATTTGTTTCAATTAAAGTATTTAGCAGCATGAAGATCAAAATATTAACTTTGAAACTGTGTAAGAGATGAGTCCCCCAAATTTCTGGGCCTAACTACTTTGGAGTATGCCCTCTGAGGAGGCTTATCCAGCCACAACAATTTTGACAGAAAGGAATGGAGTTTGTGAAACCAAGAACTGGGAAGAAAGATATTCAGCATACCAAGGGGATAAAGTAATCTAGGTAAAATGTTCATTTTATTAATATTGGCTCTCCCTCACAACGTTAAGGGTAATAACTTCCACCTTTGCAACTCCTCCTCAATTCAGTGCAGGAGAGCATCAAGACTTAGGGACTTCAAAAGTCAAATGCCTTTAGAAGTTTGAATACCTAAATATGCAAGTGAACAGGAAGACCAGTGAAGACCAAGTTCAGAAAAATCATGCTTAGGGAGATAAGGGTAAAATAGGTAAATTACTATTTTATGTAAGTTTAATTTATAACCTGAAAACAGACCACACAGAAACATTGCCAGAAGTGAGATTAAGGGGTACAAATGATGGAGCAAAACATAATCTGCAAACATAGATATTTTCCAATCCCTGTGCCCCAACTGAATACCCAAAATATTAGGAGAGGAAATAATTTTATGAGCCAATGGTTCTATATAAATTAAACAAAAAAGGAAACAGGTGGTAACCCTGACGAGTGTCCCAGGTCAAAGGAAAGTGGTCAGAAAGTTCTCCATTGCAAAAAATCTCAGCCGTGGGTGAAGAGTACAAAACATGTAACCAACTAATAAAGGAATCATGAATACCATAAAGAAACAAAAGAGAAAAAGGTAAGACCAGGAAACTCGATCAAAAGTGTTTTCTGCATCCTGAGAGACAAGGACCCCATCATGACCTGTCTCCCTGGATGTAGAAATTAAGTGAAAGAGCTTTCTAAAATGATAACTGACAAACCTACCCACCATATATTTGATCTACTTCAGGCCAATTAACCTGGTCCAGACCATACCCATCCATGCAGACAAGACTTTTGCCAACATTTTCTTATCTACATTTATGAGGGATATTGGTCTATAGTTGTCTGAGTGGGTAACTGTTATTCTAACAGTGCTCATGAAAACCTTTGGATTTATAAATACATTGTCCTGAAAGTCAAACTTTTGAGTGACTTATGGGTTCTGGAGGTTAAAATCAGGAGGAAAAAACTAAGTCCAAAATCCTTTTTCATTTGTAGGAGTCCTTTTTTCATATGGCTATAGGGTACCACAGTTGTGACATTTCCTGTGGCAGAGCAGGAAGGGGTGGATCAGTGGGGCCTCCATAAGGTGAGCTCATTTACAGGGGCACTAGTAATTTAACTTGTTATAACAAGTTAAACAAAACACAATCAAACCATTACTTGCATTTTTTCTCCTTTTTTTCCTTCTAATTACTCTGACTAGGTTATAAACCCAGCAACTTATATGGAATGGATATCATTAACTGCAGGTACTGTGGAACAATTTTCAGAAGGACAGTCTTACAGGATTTAGGACACTGTCCTACATGCTGGAGCCTTTGGAATCTTAGGGCTCAGCTCCGGGCAGCATGGGCAGAGATTGCACGCCTCAAATTTCATATTCAAGAGGAAATACATTATAAGAACCACCCGCCATTTTCCCAACATCCAACAGAAAAACCTCGACCGCAGAGGGTAGTTGGTCCAGGAGGTTGGCAGGTGGTTAGGAGGGGCAAATTGGGTGCCCCATCACTCTCTGCTCTCCAACATATCACCTCCAAAAACCATATAAACACTACAAACAGGTATCTGCCTTATCGCTGAAATCAAACAAAGAGGCAGAAGACACTGCAGAGCAGGACACTGCAGCACAGGAGCTAGCGCAACAAAACTCACCTAAATCAGGAACCAAAACAAAAAAGCAAAAGGAAATCAAAAAACTTCTGATCATAGGACACTCCATGATTGAGGAGTTGATACCCATCTCCAGCCAGGGGTAATGGTCAGATGTCTCCCAGGTACATCAGCATGGAGACACTGACAGCATTTAATAATATTTTCACAAAGCAGGAGAAAACATTGATGTCCTAGTACACATAGGGACTAATGATCTCACCAGCCAGTCAGTTGTGGAGACCAGGAACACCTAACCAGGCTGGGTGACAAACTATCATCTATTTTGTCCAGCATCTCCTTCTCTGAGATCTTGCCAGTCTGGAGAGGGAGCAGATGGGACGGAAGGTCAGAGAAGGGGATATAGGGGAGCTAAACACGTGGCTCAAGGGCTGGTGCCAGGAAAAAGGACACAGATTTGTAAGGAACTGGCAACAGTTCTGGGAGTGAAAGTTCTTTAAATTTGATGGACTGCATCTGACTAAGGAGGGAGTCAGTGCATTGGGGCAGAAGTTTGATGTCTTTGCAGAATATTTAAACTAGCAAATGGGGAGAGGGCTGCAGCACCCCATACGTCGAATGGGAAGAACACCCCTCCCCCCTCAGCTAGTGGTCAAACAGGGATTCAGCATGTTTGCAGTTCATTTGCATCATCAGGTAAGAAAAAAGGTTTGTCTCCCCATACAATGCACAGGGGTAATGCCAAACCTCACCCAACAACTAACACACCAAAATCTGGCCAATGGAAAATCATGTACACAAATGCTCACAGCCTGGGAAATAAGATCCCAGACCTGCAGGCAATAATGTCAGAGGCTAAACTGGACATAGTAGCAATTAGTGAGATGTGGTTTATCAGTAACCACACTTGGGAGGCTTCAGTACCTGGCTATGTATTGTTCAGAAGAGACCGAGGTGCAAAAGGGGAGGAGTGGCCCTGTATGTCAATGAAAATATCAAAGCTACAGAAATTCAGAATACACATAAGGAGCCAGAAGAACTGTGGGTCACCCTGGAAACAGGAAATGGGACAGCCATAAGAACTGGGGTTGTCTACAGGCCCCCAGACCAGGGGGATGACATAGACACATTACTGTTAGTAGATATACAAAACATGACAGCTAAAGGGGAGGTTCTGATAATGGGAGACTTCAATATGCCGGATACAGATTGGTCAATACCAGCAGGAACATCTAAAGAACTAGACACATAGTGGATTCCCTGCAGGGGGAGGGCCTCAAACAACTGGTACAGCAACCCACAAGAGACAGGGCTATCCTAGATCTTGTACTGACTAACAAGGAAGGGATCACAGATCTCCAGGTAGAAGATCACCTTGGGGGCCAGTGACCATCACATGGTATGGTTCAATTTGGCTACTACATCTAAATCATCCCATTCCAAGGCAAAAATATGGGACTTCAGAGGAGCTGACTTTGATAAGATGGCCAACAGAGTTAAGCTAGCCCTGGCAAAAGAAACACAGGTGAGGGGTACAGGCAAAGTGGGCAAGCATTAAGGATGCAATACTTGAAGCAACATACCATTGTGTTAGACAGAAAAGGAAGTGCAAAAGAAGAAGGAAACCACTTTGGTTCTCAAATACAGTAGCAGAAAAGGTCAGAGCCAAAAGGCTGGCCTTCAGGAAATATAAGGGAACACAGCGGGATGAAGATAGGGAGGCATACCAAACTGGCCTAAGGGAAGCAGGGAAGGCAGTAAGGCAGGCAAAGTCCCAAACTGAGGAAACACTAGCACGAACAGTAAGAGAAGGTGACAAGACTTTCTATAGATACATTAGTGAAAGGAGAAAGTCCAGAGGTGGTATTGCTAAGCTTAATGGAGAAAAGGGAGCATATGAGGAGGAGGAGGACCCCGTAAAGGCATCTATCCTAAATAGATACTTTTGCTCAGTATTTACTGAAGAGAAGGTAGGGCAGGGCCCACAGCTCAGCATCATGGACACAGGGGGAAGTAGGTGAGCACTACTCCCTTCACAAAAGAAAGGGTCCTACAAGAGCTTGCTAAGCTCAGGGTGGATAAGGCAATGGGACCTGATGGCATACATCCCAGGGTACTTAAGGAGCTAAAGGTGGAACTAGCAGAGCCATTAGCAGAACTGTTTAGTGAGTCTCTGAGCACAGGAGAGGTCCCAGAAGACTGGAGAAGGGCTCATGTGATCCCACTCCACAACAGTGGTAGCAGGGAGGAGGCGGAAACTACAGACCAGTCAGTCCTACCTCAGTAGTGGGCAAGATTATGGAGGCACTCCTTAAGGAAAGGATAGTGCAACACCTGGAATCCATAGGCACAGGATCCAAGACAGCATGGGTTTACAAAGGAAGGTCCTGTCAAACTAATCTCATAGATTTCTTTGACTGGGTAACCAGAGTGGTGGACCAAGGGGGAGCAGTTGATGTCGCCTACCTTGACTTCAGCAAAGCTTTTGACACTGTTCCACATAGAAGATTGATAAATAAGCTGGGTAGGCTCGGGGTGGGTCAGAAGTTGGTCAACTGGGTGGCAAACTGGTTGACGGGCAGAAAACAGAGTGGTGGTAAATGGTATACAGTCAGAAGAGATGCAAGTCACAAGTGGGGTACCTCAGGGATCAGTTCTGGGGCCAGTCCTCTTCAACATCTTCATTAGTGACCTTGCAGATGGACTAGAAGGTATGGCTTGTCTGTTTGCAGATGATACCAAGATCTGCAACAGAGTAGATGATCCAGATGGGGTGGGCAGAATGAGAAGAGATCTGGATAAACTAGCAAAATGGTCAGAAGAGTGGCAACTGGGATTTAATGCAAAAGTGCAAAATCATGCACATAGGGAAGAGAAACCTGAAGCCACTATAGGCTGGGAGGGAGTTGCTAGCAGTCACAAAGGAAGAAAGAGACTTGGGCATCATCATCACTGATGACCTGAAATCATCAAAGCAGACCTCTAAAGCAGTAGGTAAGGCTAGGGGGTGTTAGGGTGTATTAGTAGGGTATCACAAGTCGTAAGAGGTAATAATCCCTCTTTACAAGACACTGGTTAAGCCCATCTGGAGTACTCGTGCAGTATTGGAGGCCACACCTTCACAAGGACATTAACCAAATTGAGGCAGTCCAGAGAAGAGCAACCACAATGGTGCAGGGACTGCATCAGAGACATATGAGGACAGATTAACAGAGCTCAATATGTATACCCTTGAGCAAAGGAGGGAGAGAGGTGATATGATCGAGGCATTCAAACACCTTAAGGGCATTAACAAGGTGAAAGAGTCTAACATGTTTAAATATAAGAAAAATAGCAGGACAAGAGGACACAGCATGAGATTAGAGGGCCGATTAAGGGGGAATGTGAGGAAATTCTTTTTCACAGAAAGGTGGTGGATGCATGGAACGGCCTACCTCAGGAAGTGGTGGCTATGAATACAGTGCAGGGCTTCAAACAGGCATGGGATAGGCATAAGGGAGCAATACAGATGAGTATGAATAGATAGGCCGCTGACAGAGCAAAGGCCGATGGCACATTTATAAGGTAGAAAAAGAAATGGGCAGACTGGATGGGCCTTGCGGTCCTTATCTGCCGTCAACTTCTATGTTTCTGTTTCTATGTTTCTATGGCTAAATTATTTTTTTCATGTGGCCATACAAAAACAGCAGATGCAAGTCACGAAAAAGAATGTGTAAAAAAAACACACACACATTTGGGTGTCATGTCTACAAAAACTAAATGCAGAATCCACCTAATGGGGCAGTGAAGAGCAAGATACATATATTGGTGTCTGTACAGTATGTAATTTTTGTGGGTTTTGAAAAACATAAAAAAAAAAAGCAAGATAGCAGACAAACAAAAAAGGTTTTTTTTCATATGTAAAAGGATTAGCCCACCATATGAAACAGAATCTTTTTTGTATGGACCAAATTCATTTTTCCCTTCCAAACAGCTATCCTGAAGTGCCTACTGGGCATGATCTGAACCAAAAGTTAAAAAATTATTAACTCTGGAATCGATCATTGTTTTTTCACCAAACCAATGAAAACCACTACTGTCGGCCAGTCCTTTTCTATCTTAAAAATTTCAGGCAAATATTCAAAACAGTGCAGGCCAGATATTCAAAAGGGTTGTGCCATGCACAATAGAGTTGCGCCTGTGCAAGTCCGAACTTGCTCCATTCTGTGACATTCTGCAGGAGGCAGTTGCGCCACAGAAAACATGCTGAGCAACAGCGCAATGCAAATGAATGCATGCTGAACTGGAGGAGGAGGAACCATGCATAAATTGCACAGCCCGATATTCAGCCGGGCTGTGCAGAGTTGTGCAGGCGCAACCCCCAACCTGTGCCTGCACAGCTTTGAGCCCAAAAAAAAAGGCTCAAGTTGAGGGCCACCCACAGGTGAGCTGCTGCATTGCAGGGCGCAACACAGCAGCTGCCACCTGTGGCTGGCCCCCAACCCACTCCCTGTGCCCCGCAGCCCAATCGCTGGCGAGCTGACTGAAATCCCCCACCTCCCCACTGGCCCGGTCAGCGGGCAGCAATGTAATCCCCAACACAGCTCTGGTGGTCAGTGGACGAAAAACCCGATCGCGGGCTGTATTAGTTTATGACAACTCCCCTCCGAATACATCCCTGGTGGTCCAGTGGACCGAAAAGCCTGATCGCAGGCTGTAGTAGTTTAAAACAAACCCCCTCCGAATACATCCCTGGTGGTCCAGTGGCTAATCCCAATAGCGGGATGTAAAACTTGAACAAACCCCGAACATAGCCCTGGTGGCTGAGTGTCCCCACCCACCAACCTCACAAGCCCCACCACCCTGCTCCCCCGGCGGCGGCGGTGGCAGCATCCCACCGCCTGCCACCCCTGCCGCCCGCGACTGACTGCCAGGAAGGCTGCGCCCATTGGTGCAGAGCAAGAGCCAATGGGCGTGCAGCTCACACGCATAAGACAGTCCAGTTTTGTGAATGAATGAATGTATTCCTTCACAAATCTGGACTGTCTTGACGGTATGGTTCTACGCCCATTGGCTCTTGCTGTGCACCAATGGCATGCAGCCTCACTGGCAGTCATTTGGCGGGCGGCAGGTGGATGCTGCCACCCGCCGCCGCCGGGGAGAGCGGGCTGGGGGCTTGTGGGTGGGTGGGTGGGGGGACACCAGCCACCAGGGCTATAGCCTGGGGTGTTCAAGTTTTACATCCCGCGATCGGGATTAGCCACTGGACCACCATGGATGTATTTGGGAGGGGGTTGTTTTAAACTACTACAGCCCGCGATCGGGTTTTTCGGTCCACTGGACCACTAGGGATGTATTCGGGAGGAGGGGGTTTGTCATAAACTAATACAGCCCGCCGATTGGGCTTTTTGGTCCACTGACCACCAGGGATGTATTCGGAGGAGGGGGGTTGTTATAAACTAATACAGCCCGTGGATTGGGCTTTTCGGTCCACTGGACCACCAGGGATGTATTCCGGAGGGGTTGTTTTAAACTACTACAGCCCGCGATCAGGCTTTTCGGTCCACTGGACCACCAGGGATGTATTCGGTGGGGGTAGTCATAAACCAATACAACCCACGATCGGCTGCAGGCGCCGGTCCTCGACGGCTGCTGGCTTGGCAGGGCACCAGGCAAAGTCCGGGATCAAGCGACTTGCATGCTAATGGCATGCAAATGGAGCTGATAATCAGATGCAAATGGCCCCTGCACCTTGCATGAATTATGGCCCCATTTGCATGTCACCTTTGAATATCGGAAATTTGCACATGGCGCAATGGTACTTGCACATCGAAGTTGAATGCACCACTCTGTCCACTTGTGGTGGCGCAAGTTCCACTGTGCCATGCACAGTGGCTGTGGTTGGCATATTCAAAGGAGCTGCTCAAGGGCGCAACTCCTTTGAATATCGCTCTGTCCACACCCCTGCACAACTATTTTGTGCAGCACAAGGGCTTGCGCCACAAAATAGTGCAGTTTGAACATCTGGCCCTCTGAGTGCAAGGCAATGACAAAAGAACTACAATTTTTTTGTGGGTTTGTTTTTGCTAGCTGCATATTGGAATCCACACATCTGACCAGAATGAAACTTGGCATGTTAAGAGATCTACCCATTGAGACTGCTCTGTTGAATAGTTGTGAAGATATTAAAATACTAAATATGAGGTTTATCATAGAAATCCACACTCATGTAAATATGTAATACGGGTGCAATAATCCTCAGTGTCAGAAAGTCCTCTGAAACAAGGAAAACCATCCCTCTCTGAGTCATTCTTTTTGTTTAAGCCTGTAAAAAATGAAACTGTCCCTTATCAATATGACCACCCCACCCTAACCTCCCACTCAGCATCTAGCACCCCATACACACTCATGCACCCTCACTCACCTGGACATACCCCATGATGTACATCCACTCTCTGATTGAAGACATGTCTTGCCTCTGGAACCAGCAGTTGTGATATGGAAAACAGGGTAAGTCCAATTTGAACCTTAATTAATAACTTTGTCATTTTTAACAATATTTTGTACACATTAGTTTAAATATGGCCTTTTTGAAACCCCACCTCATGTCCAAGGGCAGTGGGATTATTCAAATCTGGCCCTAAAAGGCAATTTCATAGAAACTGTATCAAATCACTTTTAAGTATGATTTGAAAATTTTCACTTAGTGGTTTTATGAGGTGGGATCATAAAGAAGGCTATCTTTAAAAATGTTTGTAAAAAATATTTTAAAATGATCAACTTATAAGTGGACATTGAAATATTTCAATATTCATTCATAACCTTGCTAATTTTCAATATTTTGAATCCATACTTCTAAAAGAGCTATTTTTCCACAGCACCTCATAAATGTGACAGGTTTTCTATGTTAAATCCTGGATGTGTTTTTGCACTTCTGGTGTGAAATAATGTTTTGGTCAATATACTGTACTATAAAAGCCACCTGATATGTTTACATGGGGAGTCATAAAATAACTGTCTTGAACATTTGGTGTCATGATTTTTTTAATGTAAAATTATAAAAAAAAATGTGTGTAGTGCCAGACCTGATCCCAGTGGGTATTACTTTGTTATCCCATTCTGATGAGCTGAGTTTGTGGTCAGCTCAGTGACTTAACTGGTTGGGAGCACTAGTTACCTATCTGGGGGTGATGCTGTTATGCAACAACCTCCCAGCCAGAAAATGAAAGGTGCAGGGTTACCCAAAAGGGCCCAGGTACCACATAGTGAAGACAATCTTCTCTTGACATAGGGACCTGCACCTCTGCACCAGTGGGTAGCAATGGGCCCACAGTATTGGCTGAGAGATGGACTCTTTGTGCTTTGCATCTGTGTCTGAGGACACATGAAACTGCAGGGCCCAGAGAGCTCTGCACTTCTGCAGCTCACAAGACAGCCTCATGAATTTTTGATATTTGTCACTGCACGGAAGTGCAGGGCACACAAGAACACTGCACTTTCATAGGGGGATGGAGTCTTCATCAGTATCCATTCATGCTAATCCTGAAAGGACCTGTGTGAATGAAGATATGATTCCACTACCTCACAAAGAAAGGACATTTTTGGCAAAAAAAGTTGTTAATGTATGCACCAGTTAAGGTTCAAGTTACAGCCATAAAAAAAGGGAAATGTGGCATTAGGGTTCTAACCCTAACTACCCACCACCACCCACCAAGCAGCAAAAGGAAAAAGAACATACATTAGTGTTTGCTTTGTCTCTGGAGTCTTAACAAATCAGTGTTGGGGTCATCCTTGGGATTCTCAGTCCTAATGCATGCCCCTTCCCTGAGCAAACAAAGTCAGTCGTGTAGAGATGAAGTGAAGTTTGACTTCGCCAATACATTTTTGGTGACGTGGCCAAATCCACCTCCACGGGCCATTTCATGAAGTTGTCCGGTTTAATTAAAAATTTACCATTTATAACTTTACCTTGCTTTTTTGTTTGCCTTCCCCTTTTATCCCCCCTCCCCAACTGTTTGGCTGTCCACGCCTTAGGGCTGCCTAGGGCCTCCAGCCAGCGAAGTGGTCCCCTCCTGCCATCCTGGGATGTTACGTTCCCTGATTCCCATGCCTGAGCATACCCGACACATCCCTTTGCTGAGGGACCCCTTCCCCTTGGGGCACTTAGGAGAGGGGGAGAGACTGAGGTTCAATGTTGACTCAGGCATGGGGGGGTAGGGACATCTGGAGAGGTATCTTCCTGGCTTTGTGGTGAAGAGGACCCGGCAGCCATCATCTGGTCAACCGAGCTGCCATTTTTTGCAAGATTTTGTTCCCCCCACCCACAGTGCAGCAGCGCCCACATGGTGGCCTGACTGAGTACACTGTGGTGCATGGTCACCCACACCACAAAGAGCACTGCCATTACATGGGCTGCCAGGAGCAACTCCACAGCAATGCAGGCTCACAGTTCCCCCCAGGAAGGAGAGCATCCAATGGATGCTTCTAGCCCCCCTGACAGACTCTGCTCTTGCCATCCCAGGCTCGGCAATGAACCTTGGTCACCAGCATGCCAAGCGATCCCTCATTGCTTGGCACCACAGAGCCAGGGTTTTTTATTTTTAAGTGCAAATTGCACTTAAAAAAAAAAACAAAGCAAGGAGAAGTTAGAAATGTCAAATCCCCCTGCCAATCCTGCTCCATTCAATTCCCTGGTGTCTAGTGGTCCCCACCACTGATTGCCACCTGATACAAAATAAAATTATCAGTTCAATCCATGGGGCCCAATTACAAGATGCATGGTGCAACTCACGGGCATATGCGAGTTGCGTCATGTGGCACTCCAGGACAGGCAGGGTCCCCGGCACCTATGCCCATGACTTGCAGCAGCCAAAGGCTAGTACCATAGGAATGGCGCAATGGAACTGGGTGCTGCAAGTCATGATGCACAATATACTGCCCCCCCCAGAGCCCCCACCTTGAAACACATCTGCAAGCACCTGGTGGCATTGGGGGGCTTGCCAGTTGGCACAGGTGATGGGGGCATGACAGGATATGGCCCTGGGGTCCCCAAATTCCAGGGAGTGCAGACTGAACTGGGGGGCATATGGGGCACATATATGTGTGCTTTCTGCAGTGCTGTGGAGGGGCATCCATCATTGTGCCAGGATGGATGCCCCTTAGACCAGCTAAGTGCTGGTCTAACCCCGCTGTGCCAATGCCTGTTCTGGAATGCTGTAGGTGGGTTACGGCAGCCACCCTCCTGGAATGAGGTGCAGTTGCTACCATAACCCACCCTTGCACAATGTCACAGTGGTTTGTGGGCGTAGTTGGTGGTGTAGTCCACTTTTGGCACAACCCACAAGCGGCATGGCGCAAGCCGCATCTTGGACTCATGATTTGTGGATCTCGTGGTGCAAGGTGCAATTTACGTCATGGGGTTTGGCATAAATCACCTTGCGGCACTTGCAAGTCATCTTGTAATTGGGCCCCTGGTGTATAGTGATCTCCCATTGATGTAAAAATAAATTATTTAATTCAATCCCAGGTGTCTAGTGTTCCCCCCACCTGCCTATTGCCTACCCCAATGTAAACACAAGTTATTAATTCAAACCCTGGTGTCTAATGCCCCCCCACCCCCTGCTGATCAGTCCTAATATAAAAATAAATTATTTATTCTAATCCTTGGTGTGTAGTGGTCCTGCCCCGCTAATCACCAATCATGGTCTGATGTAATATTAAATTATGAATTCAATCCCTGGAGTCTAGTGATCCCCCACACACACACTTTTGCCAGCCATGATGTAAATATAACTAATAGATTCAATCCCTGGCATCTAGTGGTCCACCCATCACCAACCCAATGATGAATAACTTATTACCCTGATGTCTAGTGGATCCCCCTCCCAATCCCCATTCCCATCCCCAAATGTTGTTAATTCCCCGGTGTCTAGTGGAACTCTACCCCATCAGGTAATGCCCCACCACCCCACTCTACTTCATCTTGACAACTGCCCAGCTGAGCTCATGCTCATTCATTGACAGCCAGGCCAGATTGTGCTCATTCATTGAGCTCTTTTGGGGATGCAGACAAGAGCAGAGGGCTATTCTGGTTGCCCGCAGGGGTTGAGATTGGGGAAAATGGCATTGTTGACCCCTCTCCTGGGGTCCATAGCACCATTCCCCCCATCCCGCCCACCTGCTGGTGACTGGAACAGGCTCCCGCACTTGTTTGCACCCCCAAAAGAGCTCAATGAATGAGCTTGACTTGGCAATGAATGAGCGTGTGCTTGTACAAGTATGTGTGCTTTCATTCCAGCTCAGTCGGGTAGCCAGCTATGGATGGTGAAGAGTGGAGAGTTGAGCTGGTCACCTACTCATGGTCGGGGTTGGGGAAAGTGGGGTGGTGGGGCACTACCTTGATAATGTGCAGGGTCAGGTTCCACTAGACACTGGAAATTTGACAACATTTGAGGATGGGGATAAGGTGAGGGGGTCCACTAGACACCCAGGAAATAATGTTATTCAGAATTGTTTCAGTGATGGAGGGGATCACTAGACACCAGGGATTGAATTAATAATGTAATTTTATATCAGGTGGCAATCAGCGATCGGGGGGGTACTAGATACCAGGGATTAGAATTAATCATTTAATTTTACATTGGGTGGCAATCAGTGGGGGTGGCCACTAGACACAAAGAAAGCTTTGTTCTTCATCGGGAGGCGATCGGTGGGGTGGGGGGAAGACTGGACACTAGAAAAAGAACTCCGCAAATTACAGAGTTTGAACTCTGCCAGCAGATTTGCCAAACTCTGCATTTTGTGTAGCTTTTTGGGGGGGCTGAAAATGCACTTCACACTGGGACTAAACTTTGCTAAATGAGGAACATCTGTGAAGTATTTTGCAGAGTGAATTTTTCCCACTTTGCCCATCTCTACAGACATGATCTCTTTTCTGCATGAAGAAAGCTACAGCAGATTCTGTTGGCAACACATGGCAAGACATACTTCTTCTTCTTTGGAAGAATGTATACATTTATAAGGCATTGACTTGGGCTATTGCATTATGCTCTGGATAAGAGATATGTGGAGAGGGGGGCGAGCATTAGGGTTGACAACTGCAAGGAAGACCCCATCACTGATTTGCCATGTCGCCAGAGACTCAAAACCCTAATGTTTTTTTCCTTTTGCTGCTTAGGTGCTGGGAATTTAGGGTTGGAAACCATAATGCTATATTTCCCTTCTTCTGTGGCATTAACTTGAACTCTAACTGGTGCATTAATGTAGTTTTTTGACAAGAATACATACCGGGCTCCTATAGTTAGGCTTGAGTAGCCTGTTCAGTTTTAAACCCCTAACTTTGCATATTAACATATTAGGCTTCTTTTGATAAAATGAGCTGACATTTTGCATGTGTCGTCTTGGAGGCATGGTCTTGATCTTTGGAATTTTTTGTGATGGCAGCTTTTATGGTTTCTGAGACCCACATGTGTCATTTTTCGTAAATGTCTAACTTTTGTCCTATACGTAACCTTTTTTTTTTTTTTCTCTCCCCTACAGCCTACATGGAATATAATTTTCTCCCCAAACTTGCAGGAGCCATGTGTTATGTCCCAAGGCAGTGACTTTGGTAGATCTGGCGAAAAAATATTAATATGCTGCTGAGTTATAAGGCTTTAAAAATTTGTGTTTTCCAACCTGCTCAGTAGGGTTTTTAAGATACCATGCTGTGGTGAAAGTATAAATTTGATGCTGCAATTGCCTGTTTTTGCTTTTGAACCACTTAGGGCACTAATCATTTTTTTTGCTGTGCCAACTACCATGTTGTTGATTTTTTCCATCAACTAACAAAGGTGGAACATAATTAAAAATGCTTGAATTTCAAGAAACAATCATCAGAACCTAGCTAAACTAGAATTTCCCTGGTGTCTAGTGTCATCCCCGTCCCACCCGCAGACTGCCATCCACATTATCAAATTATTGATTCCCTGGTGTTTAGTGGCACCCCGACCCACTGATCTCTACCACTGTTAAAACTGTATGTATTCTCTGTTGTGTAGTGGCACACCACCACCCTCCCATTTCAAGCACAACCTGAAATTAAGAAAACAGTTCCTCATTGTGTTTTTTCTTTTTGAAAACCTGTGAAAAAAGAAAACAGTCCCTTACCAATCAGCCCCCCACCCACCTCCCACTCAGCACCCACCACCCACATCCCCCAGTAAACTCCTACATGCCCTCACTCACCTGAGGAGGTCTCAGGTTCGAGATCCACTCTCCAGTCAAAGACATATCTTGCTGCTGGAACCAGTGACTGCAATATGAGAAACTATGGTAATGCAGTTCAGTGTATTTCAAAGGGGTTTCAACTTTGGTGCATAACTTAGCCATTTTTTGACATTTGGACCCAAATCTTCAACATGGCATCTTGGGGACCCCACCTGATGAACAATATGACTGCCATTACACAACTGCTTCCCAAATAGGAATTTCACAATCACTTGGTGAATTTACTTTTTAGGTAGGATTTGAACATTTGTTCCTGCCCTTGTTCATGAGGTGGGGTCATAGGAAGGCTATGTCAAAAATTTAGGGTCAAAATATGTAAAAATGGCAAAGTTATTACTATTTATTTCAGTTTCACTACTCACCCATATAACGTCAGACATTTTAAAAATTTTGACCCCAGATTTTTAACATACCTTCTTATTACCCCCATCTCATGCATGTCACAGCTGTTGTTTTTTAAATCTTGGCCAGAATGTGTTTTCACACCTTTTTGTATTTTATTTTTATTTTACTTAAACATTTGGTGACCAGGAAAGGCACACTGAACCAAGGCTCGTCTTCAGGTGTGACCCAGAAGACAGGGAACATGGGAATCACAATATATAGTACAAGGCATTTAATACAAAATTACACAATAGTGAGCACAATAACATATTTCAATGGATACAATACAACAAAACAGGCTATACAGAGACAACTGTACAATGGACTGGAGTATCAAAGATCAGAATAGTTACAACAGGGGAAAAACATTTCAAGTGCAATGATTCAACCATAAATTGTATGGAGTAACTCAAAATCAGTGTTGTTACAACAGGGGACAAACATTTCAAGTGCTAAGTGGTGTTATGGGAGCAAGTAGGGAAAGTAGGAGATGGAGCAGTGATTTGACAGAGGAGTGAGAGGAAGAGTTGTGGAAGAAGGGAGACTGAGTGTTCCAGAGAGGGAAGATGATAGTGGAAAACAGATTTGCCCACGTTCGAGGATGGAGCAGGGGGTAAGAAAGAGTATGTCCCTAGAATGTAGTGTGTAGTTGAGGCTGGGGCAGGGGAGGGAAGAGATGTATGTGGGAGCAGACTGAACCAGAATTTGGAAATGAAGGATATAGAGTGGATGAGATGCCTGTGTATTAGTGGAGGGAGGTTCAGAGAGGATAGAAGAGAACAGTGGTAGGATCTGTATGGAGAGTTAGGGGTGAAACGACAGAAGGCATAGTAGAGGGAATCAAGTCAAGAGAGTGATGTAGAGGGCGTGGTGCAGTAAACAATGTCAGTGTAATCAAAGACTGGCATAATCATTTTTGTTAGAAGTTCCCTACGTACGGGCAGAGGGAGAGAGTCTTTATTATGGTATAGTACACCAAGCTTGGGGTGGAGTTTAGTTGCCATGTAATCAATGTAGATAGTGAAATTTAACTGTGGGTGCAGTCAGACTCCTAGGTACTTGTATGAGGGGACAATCTTTAGATGGGTGCCATTGAGAGAGGTGATTGGAGGGGCATTGATAGCTTGGGCTAATCTTTGAGTGGTTCCAAAAGTCACAGAGAATGTGTAAGTGTTAAGCTCGAATTGTTTTGACTGCAACCAGGTTTGAACTGAGTGGAACTCATGCTGTAGCACAGAGTGGATAGTGACTGGGTCAGGGCTGGAGGTGTACAGAATGGTATCATCCATATACATATGTATGAGGGATGAAGAACAGGCAGAAGATTGTTTATAAATATAGAAAATAGGATGGTGCTGAGTATTGAGCCTTGAGGGACTCCAGCTAGGATAAGAAGAGAGGGAGAGGAAGCGTTTGTGACTTTTACTGATCGGTGTCTGTCAGTGAGATAAGATTTGAACCATTGTATGGTAGGAGGGGCAAGCCCTGGATCTTCTACAGTGTCCAGGAGAAGAGGGTGGGATACCAAGTTGAATTATTTTGCCAGGTCTATAAAGACTGGAGCAGTGAGGTGGCCTTTATCAGCAGCAGATTGAATGTGATCTGTGACATGGAGAAGGGAGGATATAGTGGAATGTTTTTTTTTTCTGAAACCTGACTGACAGGGGGATCGGAAGTTGGTGGCAGAGAGGAATTCAGTCAGCCTGGATTGCACAAGATGTTCTTGGAGTTTTGCCAGATCAGAGAGGAGGGAGATTGGGTGGTAGTTCCAAGGTAAGGTGGGGTCACCTCCTTTGTGGAGAGGGATGACGCATGCAGATTTCCAGGCTTTTGGAACAATGCCAGAGGAGAAGGGCTAGCTTATAATGAAGGTAAGAGGTAGTGCGATGGCAGGAGCAGAAAGGTGCAGGAGATTAGGATTTAGACTATTCAGACTGGATTTTGACATGTTGAGTTATAGGAGGGCGAGCAATACTTCACCGGTGGAGGCAGGGGCCAGAAGGAAGTTGTGCCTAGGCATGTGATGTGGGGAAGGTTTAGAGGCAGGCAGTGTAGTAGATGCAGTTGGGCCTGGGGAGGCACAGGTGGTGATGAAAGAGTTAAGGGTGTCTGCAACCTGGATGGGGTCCATAACTTCAAATGTCATTATGTTTAAGGTAGGGGTGGTAGATTGAGGAGGTGGATTGACGATGGAATGTACAATGTTCCAAAAGGAGGATGTGTGTGCAGTGTTAAGGCGATGTTTAAAGTAATCCACCTTAGCTTTATGAATGGCCTTAGTGCAAGCATTTCTGGCTATGTTGTACACTTGTCTTGAACTTGAACTTGAGGATAGGGAGGACTTAAAGGCAGATCAGGCTCTGTCTCAGGCTTTGAACATGGCAATTATAATGGCGGTAATCCATGGGTTATGGCGCTTCCTGGCCCTGGCTCTTTTGAGGGGGGCGTGGTAGTCCCAGACACATTTGAAAATATTAATGAACTGGGATAGGGCAGTGTCAACCATGGTTGCAGAATAAACTGGTGATCAGCTGGCATCGTGTAAGTCCGGTAGGAGGGAGTTAGTGTCAAGTGAGATTCCCCAAGTAACTATTGCCCCATCTCCCTCCTCCCCACCCTTACTAAACTCCAAAAACACCTGGTACTCTCCTAAATTACCTCATTCCTATATGAATCCTCCTTTTTTACCCCTTTCCAATCTGGATTCAGGAAAGAACACTCCACAACCACCTCCCTGCTCAGGCTAACTGACTCCATCCTAAATGGAATGGACAATGGCCTTATCACTTCAGCCATTTTTGTCGACCTTGCCAGAGCATTTGAATCTGTTTTCTACACCCTTCTCCTGGACTCTCTCTCAACAGCAGGCCTCTCCCCTTCTGCCACTAACTGGTTCAGGGTCTACCTCAATGGTAGAACTCAATCAGTCAGGATCTCTGGAGTTACATCCCCCCCCCCCCCGATTACCACTGGAGTCCCACAAGGCTTAGTCCTCGGTCCCCTTCTATTCTCATGTTTCCTAAATAACCTGCCCTAAGTCTACTCCCCTTCCTCCTCCATCCACATGTATGCCGATGATATGGTTTTGTATGCATCTGACTCAAGTCCTGCTGAGGTTACAACCAGTTTGCAGCATGATTTCAGCCAAGTTCAGCTCTAGTTTGTTAACTAACAACTCTTCCTCAATGCCAAGAAGACTGTCTTCATGACCTTTGGCACTAGGCAGAGACTCTCTAGGCTCCCAAACCTCCTCTCTTTCCACACCCTGGATGGGACTATACTAGGGGATACCTCCTCCTTCTGGTACCTTGGGGTTTGGTTGGACCAACACCTCAACTTCTCGACCCTTACCAAATGTGACACAATGGCAACACCATGGTATCACAATGGCAGTACAGTGGTGAGCTACAAAATGTGCAATGGTACTACCCAGTGGTACCATGGTTGTACTATGGTAGTTTACATGTTGATTATTTTTGTTGATGTGGTAGGGCAGTGGTACAATGGTATCACAATGGAATTGAAACAAACCACTGTGATACCATAAAAACCTTAATGGTAGTACAGTGGTAATCACAATGGTATTGCAATGGCAAATGAGTGATATTACAGTGGTATTCCGAAGAACTTTTTGTAAGGGTAGTCATATCGATGCTATCCTGAGTAAACTGCGTCCCAAGCTTGGTGCCCTGTTCAGGAACCATAGTTGCATCCCTTCTACGGTGAGGCGTGATCTCATCCAGAAGTTGATCCTCCTCATTTTTGACTACTGTAGTCTACGGTACTACTCCCACATCCTCCCTGGCCAGATTTGACACCCTTTTCCACTCTTTCTGTCACTTTGCCCTGGATGCTCCTTTTTGCACCCACCATTGTGATCTCTACCACACACTGCCTCTTCCCTTTCTCCCAAATAGACGCATATCCCACTGCACTAAACTCACCTCTAAACACTGATTGGGAGTACTCCCCAACTACCTCTCTTCTTTATTTGTCTCCCCTCCTCCTCCCTCCCATTCCCTTAGATCCTCTGACTCATGTACCCTAGTCATCCCTAAGCACTCCATCCTTATTGGCCAATCAGGCTTTTCACACTGTTTTCCCCAAATTTGGAACCCCCCCTCAAATCTGGCACTCCTCCTCCACCTACTCCCTAAACCCTGCTCTGCACAATTACCTCTTATTGAACTGCTCCTGCTCATGACCCTCCTCAACTGTGTTCTTGCCAAAGTCTAGTCTCCCACCTCTCCCTGAACCTACCCCTTCCAATCCACTCCTTTCCCTCTTCTCCAGTACTCCCCTCTCCCCCTTCCTTTTTTACAGCCCTCTTGCCCCTTGCAAGGTTCTCATCATCCTGAAGGGGCCCCTACTGTTCTGGACGTTACTTTCCCTCATCCCCCCCACCTCCCTCCCTCCTCTCTCCCTTATTTCTCCTGTAACTTACCTTTCCCCCATCCTATCCTTTGCAACCTCACTGGCCCCACTTGCAGGGTTCCCAGCATCCTGACGGGATCCCAGAGGTGTTCTCCCCATCCCTTTTTTCAGCCCTCTTGCCCCTTTCAGGGTTCTCAGCATCCTGAAGGGGCTCCTACTGGGCTTGACTCTACTTTCACTCCTCCTCCCCTACCTCCCTCCTCTCCACTTAATTTCTCCTGTAACTCACCTTTCCCTCACCCTTTCCCCTGCAACCCCCTGGCCCCCTTGCAGGGTTCCCAGATCCTGAAGGAGTCCTAAAGGTACTTGACTCTCCCTCCTCTTCTTCCCTTTGGGTCTCCTCCCCAGCACTTAAGACCTACCTGCCAAACTCCTCTCTCCCTCTGGCACTTACATTGTTCTCCCCTTCTCCCTTGCTTCTCTTCCTCCCTAGCCCACTCTCTTACAGGGTTCTCAGCATCCTGGAGGGTCCCCCTCAGGCTTCAGCCTCCCCTTCCTCTTGCTCCCCCTTTCACCCTTCCTTTTCCAAATTGGTCCCTTGGGCCCAGCTCTCTCCCCCCCGGCCCGCCTTTCAAGTTTTCTATACAACTGGATGTAGTCCCAGGGTTCTGTGAGTCTGTCATCCATCATCCTTCTCCTCCTACCCCTACCCCTACCCCCCTTTTTTCCCTTATAAAGCTCAACTATCTTTCTTGCCCACCCTCCCTTGTCCCCTGGCACTTTACAAATAGCCTATACATATTCAGTTAATCCACACTTTATGTTCCCTATTATCAGCTATTCCCTACTACCTGTCCTTCTCGTATTCTACCTATCTTCATGCTACACCTATAATCCAGTTTCTATTTTGTCCGTATTAGGTTCCCATCAGAGTTGCTCTCTTGTTCTCCCCTTCCCTGTCATGAAATTGCATATTGAAATTGTATATTGTTACTGCCAAATATTCTCTTTCAATGTGTTTAACCTTGTGTAATATGCAACCTAACTGTATTCTGTTCATACTCTTTGTACCCCCTTCCACCAATTTGCATAGGGAGATGAGCAATTTGTTGTTCAGTGTACTTTCCTGGTGAAACATTTTAATAAATAAATAAATAGTGGGTGAGTTTAAATGTACTTTGGGGCAGATTTGGGAAGATGTGTTTTTCTAATGCAGTAAGTAATGCAGTGGTCACTTAAGGTGGGATCAAGGACACCCACTGAGGATATACAGCGAGGGTGGGAAGACAGAACCCAATCAATAAGGGACTGATTAGAAGATTGGGAGTTGTAGTGGGTAGGTTCCGTGATTAGCTGAGTGAGGTTTAAGGATTCTAATTTGGAGGTTATGGTCTTAGATGAAGAGGACAGCCAGTCAAGGTTGTAATCCCCTAGGAGAATTAGTTCACCAGATTGAGCCAGTGGTGGGAAAGCAGAGATGCATGCTGTTAGAGCCTCTTGACTGAGCTGAGGGGAAGCACAGACTACCCGAACGAAAGTGGGGAGAGTATGGGGAAGTGAGAAATTAGCTAGTATTTGTTCATGTGATCCTAGGCAGGATTCCTTTTTTGTTACTGAATATGAGAAGTGATGTCTTATAATCATGGATACTCCACCTCTTCTTTTGCCACGGTCCTGCCTTAGGATTTGGTAGCTGGATATGAAGATGGACAAGTCTGGTATTTTGGCAGAAAGTTAGGTTTTGGAGGTGCACAGGATATCAAGGGTATTTTGGGCTATCCAGCAGTTTAAAGTGTCTAGTTTTGGGAGGAGACTCCTAATGTTTATGTGCATGATCTTTAGGCCTTTGTGGCTGAGTTGTTGTGGAGGTGTAGGGGAGCCAGGGTTCCTTTCAATGTATCCTACTATTAATAATAGGAAAATGAGCATAGAGAAAGTAGCAGGCAGTTTACAACCTTTGGTGGCATTAAGGGCAAAGGGTATATGCTTGGAACGATGAATTAGAGAGATGCTTCAACTTATATGGGCTGGAAGGAAACTAAGTGAGATTAAATGAAAGGATGGAATGGGAGGGGGGATTGAAGAAGGTAAGGAGGGAGAGAGATGGTGGTGCTGAAGGAGGATCTGAATAAGCAGGAGGGGGCAGGGGAAGCAGCACCCATGTGGTGGGTGAGGGGAGGAGGGGGAGGAGAGAAGATAGGAGAGGGTGCACAGAAAAATGAAAGACAAGGTGGTAAGCATGATAGCAATAGCTGGGTTGCAGGAGTGTTTTAGCTCATACACTGTATCTAGGAGCACTTGGAAAGGTAGTCAAAAAAACAACTGTGAGATAAGTTTGTAGCTCCTTTAAGGCTCAGCCCCAACCTGGGATTAACCAACAGCAGAGCAGCACCATAGGGTAGGTGGCAGAGCAAGAATATTTAAAGAGTGCCAAGGGTGGGGGTGGGCAGGCAGGAGAAAATATCAGTCCAATGGAGCTCAAAGTGTGGCTGAAAGGCAGAGCAAGGTGCGGCACAACAAGCTCGGAGAAGATGGCCAACTATGTTGGTATTCAGTGCTTGCAAACTGATTGGTTGAGCAAATGAAAGAACTAAGGTCCCTCTAGTGGCAGATCTTTATAATCTGCTAATGGGAAACTGGACACACACACAAAAAGGGAAATTGACAAATAGCTATCACATCACAGGAGTCTTTGCTGGCTGGAGAGCACGGGTCATGGCTTTAGCAGAGCTGGTCACACCACAGAGGAGAAGAGAGAAAGGAGGGTCAGGCTGTGTAGGGAGCACCCGGTCAGGGGCCTCCACTTGCTTGGATCTGAGGGAGTCTTTGCTGGCTGGAGAGCATGGGTGACAGCTTTAGCAAAGCCGGCCACACTGCAGAGGAGAAGAGAAGAAGAGAAGAGAAGAGAAGAGAAGAGAAGAGAAGAGAAGAGAAGAGAAGAGAAGAGAATGAGGTGGGTCAGGCTGTGGAGGGAGCGCCCAGTGGCACCTATGGCATGGAATGGCATTGCAGTTGCACAGAGTTATGTTTTAGCAGGGATTCAAAAATGTTCTGTACCAAGTACATGAGGTGGGGTAATATGATGGCTATGCTGACAATTTGGTTACTGCTGTCCTACAAATAGAAGTGCAGGGCCTGGAGGACCCTGTGCTTCCACAGCTACATACATACTGTATATGCATCTATGGAGGGATGAGAGTACAGGGCCAGGAGGGCCATGCACTCCCACAGGCAAATCTGGATAGAATTGTACTATCTCAAAAAGTAAGGAAATAAATTGCAGAACATTTCATTAATGCTCTAGTCAGGGTTAAAGCCACAAAATTAGGGAAATATAGCATTAGGGTTTCTAAACCTAACAGTCCTCCCCCATCCTGCACACATCAACAGGCACTGAGGGTGTGCCTAGGGGTCATCGGCCCTAACACTCACCCCATTCCAGTACTTACTGTTCAATCAGTTGGGTACACCGCTCTCTGGGGATGCTTATGTGTTGGACTGGTTGTAGTGTGTTGTTTCATTGTTTGTTGTCATGTATGTATGAATAAAATCAATAAAGTATATTCTTTTTTTTTTAAAGACATGATGTTTGGCATCATTGTGGCCATATACATCATCTTCACCCCTATCATATTAATGCCTACATGCCTTTGGAGCCATCATCACCCATGACACTAAATGATGGTCCCACCAAGCCCTACATATTTTAAAGGTAATTAGCAGCCCTTTTGTAGCATTGTGTGGTGCTCAGTGAAAATATGTTAGCTGCCAGTGAAAAAATGATGCCTCTCAGGCATGAAGATATAGGATGGTGAAGGTAAAAGAAGGGTGGTAACTGGTGCCCTCAATGGAGAAGATTATTCTACAAAAGATTATGCCTTTCAGACATGAAGATGCTTTAGGGGGAGTATTGAAGTGTGGCAAGACTTGATGCCTCTAGATGGTGCTATTTGAAATGGAAGCCACATTGAATAAGTCATTCATGACTTATGGGCTGATGGGCATGATTCATACAATTAAAATCAGGTATTAAAAATGAAAATAGTACACTGTGATTGTTTCAATTACCCCTATCCCCAGCAAAACAGCATATTTCACTAAACTGACATATATTGAAACAAAGTTCAGCCAACAAGCTTTAATTTATAGAAATTCACATATAACATATAAGAAATTCAAAACAGAATTTCAGAAGCTCCGATACAAGGTATCACACTTCTTAACATTAATGGAAGATCTAGAGATAGAATTTATATGGAAACATACAGTCCTCTATTTTAAGAATATGCTTTTGTTGAAATGTAGAAACATGGAGAAGAATGCAAAGCAAAAGGGAGTGAGCAAACTATAATTAAAAGAGCCTTTTGGTAAGCTAACCATAGTTGGTTTTAAAGAATATGAATTGTTAGTAAATAATTATGAAGAATATACTTAATTTTCTTTTTATAATGCAGATGGGCACAAAGATACTAACAAAGCATTTAAGAGATTAACTGAAGGTGTGGTGAATATATATTGTAGGGGAAAAATCACACTCTTCATTGGGACAAATCCATTCAAAAGCTTTATTAAATACTTTTACAACATACTGCCATGCTGACAGAGAAACTGGTTTTGCACAGTAGTACATCACCAGGAGAACTCTCCTGATGACTACTAGTGTATAACACCGGCCAAGGTTTGATACAGGAACGAGCCTGTTTCTCTGTCAGCATGGCAGTATGTATTAAAAGTATTTAATAAAGCTTTTGAATGGATTTGTTAGGATGAAGAGCATGTTTTTTGTCTGATACTTGTGATGTTCTAACACTCGGACCTCAGTAAGCTGTGGAGTTGTATTGCTTCTTGAACAACCTTGGGCGTAACATCTCCTTTTTTCAGATAAATTGCAACTATTGTAAGTAGCAATTAAACACAAAACCCTAGCACACAATCTGAGTGATTTACAGTACAGTATACATTAGCAGGAATTTCAGTAAAACACTGTTTTCTTTCTTCATTGTTCATAAGTGTCTTGAGGTTTATTGTCCTTTTTGCTTTATAGTATTGCTGGTAAATATGAGGAATCATTAATAGGTGAGACCCATGGCATACTGCTGGTAGTCACAAGTGAGGATAGTGTTGCAGATTAAGTCATAACACAAGAGCAGACTGCCCAATCCATATGTTCTTTCTAACATAGAAACATAAAAAATGATGGCAGAAGCAGACCAAGGGTCCATATAGTCTGCCCATGAGTTCCCAAAACCTACTCAGATCCTTAGACCTAGCCTGCCTTCTGCTTCATTCCCCCAGCTCCTCCCATGGATTTTATTCACACTTTTGCTCTGTCCCACCCCAGTTTGAATGATGTCATGGTCTTTGCTTCCACCACCTCAGTGGGCAGTCTATTCCATGGTTCGACAACCCTTTCTATGAAACAATGTTTCCTTTGGGAAAAGGGAGAGCTCAAAATCACAAATGCAAAAACAATGACGGCAAAACAGCATGGCACAAAGAACAGCTGGGAAAAACGAAAAGGTGACCTATGGCTTTCTCCCCATCTTCAAGTTGTATCCCTCCTCCAGAGTTAATTATATATAGCAAGGGAGGGGTACAGGGGGTAAAACCCTTTGTAAAGGGAGGTGCAGGGGCAAAGCCCCCCACAGAAACTCACTGTTGTAGTGTTGTAGCCATTTCGGCAATCATTGTTATTTCCTGCTCACTCCTTGTGTCCATGCTGTTTTGCAGTTGTCTTTTTGTAGTTGCTCTTTTGTGCTCCCCTTTTGACATGGAACCTTTCCTAAGTTCCCTTCCTAACAATACTAAAAACTATGGAGTAATATCTTTAGACTCGGATCAGGAACAGAAGATGTTATACAGTACATATAAATCCTTCAGACTGCAGCAGCATTGCTCCAATCACAGTTCCAGTTTCAGTTTGTTTTGTCACAGACAGAAAGCACACCTCTCCCTGTTGTTAGTTAACCAAGATAATAGTATATTGTCACTGTAACCATTCAGTGCCACAGGCAGCCATGCAACCCCATGTACACTCAGATTATTCTCAATAGGGTTTCAAGCCCTTCGTCAGTGGTTGTAATAGTCTTTCTGAGAGTTCAAGAAAGGGGAGATGGGATATCATGAAAATGGGCCACACACCACGGAATTACAGTGAAGGCAAGCCTCATCATGGAGCCCTGTGCCTTTTCCAGGTTACAGTATGTTAAGGCCAGATAAGAATGGAAGTATAGTGTTATGACAAGGCACAACATCAACAGATAGGGACAGTATTGAACTTCAGAACCTCCAGATTGAAAGGTGAGGGGATTCAATGGGGTTTGGGAGAGGGTTACACTGGATGCCAGGGATGTTTCCATTACTGTAGGAGTGGGTCAGAATCACTGAACAACCAGGTTACCTTACCACCATGCCTTGGGGGCCCACTGGATCTCCTGATTCAAGGAGCTTTTAGAAAGGGGAAGCTCCAGGTGAGATGCACATTGTCCCAAAACCCCTGACAGGGTCACAGCATGACATTGGGCCACACACCTGCTGCAATGCCAGATCTGACTCATATGCAGATCCAGTCCATCCTGTTGGTGGTGGCAAACCACATATGTACCTTCTAATACCTGGCTTGCCAAAATTTCATTGTGTTTGTTTCACAGGGAAACTATCCCCCTCCAGAATGTACTCATCAATGTATATGGCACTATCAGGGGATGGCACAATAGTGTTTGTAGTTTCCTCCCATTTTGCCCTATCTCCCAGACTGGCTGAAAATGGTTCTATGTCATAACGGTGACTGCCAAAAGGCGATTGCCATTACGGCGAAGTCACATCGCTGAAAATCACTTTTGGCGATGTGACTCCCCAGCTCAGAGCAAAATGGCACCAGGAACTTACAATTATAATGTTTTATGCAGGCACCCCCTCTATAAGGATTCTGAACTCGGGGGGGGTGCATGTCGGGGGGGTTGCAAAACGTTAAAAAAAAATTGGGGCCGGGCGCAACAAAAACGTACCTGCTCCCAGACTCGAACCCAGCACCATGTCCACTCAAGCTGCAAACCCACCCACCACACCAAGGGGCCAGCTCAGCAGCCCACCATGGTACCACCACTTCAAAACCCTCCTGCCCCTTGCTGAGCATGCTCGCTCCTGCCCCCCCACACAGGTGTACGTGTAGCGGCATCCTGTCGCTATATGTGCAAACCCACCCCCATCCAGTCACCTTAACTCATTGGTAGCACCCATGACATGCGCTGCGATGTGTCACTGTTTTACGGTTTCACTCAATTGCAGACACGCATGTCACGGGCTACCCTGCAAATGGAATCCACTATTCTATATTACACGTCTTACACAATAATATCCATGAATTCAAGTCCATTGCTTTAAGGTATAACTCTGCTTAACTGTAATTGACAAAATATTATAGGTTCCTAACATGTAACCACAATAACTCATTTGTCACTGTTATACAACAACTTAGTTTCATCGAAAAAAATACAAAATCACACATACTCCCATAATGCAAAGCATCATAGGCAGTATATGCAAACCACCATAAAATATTATGCTGGTTCAACTTTAAGCAGAAATGCATGGTGCTGAAAGGCCTCTCACACAGTCTGCAAAGGGTGCCAACAGAAGGCACAGACACGTGTTCTGTCCTACCAGGACTCATCAGTGTGCCTCTTCAGTGAGACACCCCATTGGAATGAACCAGCTACCCTAAGATGGTCTGTCTGGGTTGAGTTGTGGTGAGCCCAATAAAAACATAAAAACAAGCTAAGATACAAAGAACCTTAGTGTGCAAGCACTGAGACAAGGGTTACCCCAAAGGGCATTGACCGGTATGCCAAGTTTCAGAGAAATACAAAATCACACATATTCCCATAATGCAAAGCATCATGGGCACTATATGCAAATCACCAGTATCATTCAGTAGTTAGCTAACATAACCCTGTTTTCCAGCAATGTGGTTGGCCCAAAACTTAACTGATTACTTTCACAGTTTCTCTAAAACCAATATGTTATTACATTAAATCAGCAACACTTACCTAGCACTGCAACAGTATTGAGAATTAATATATATTATACAATGGCAAGAAAGAATCCTGGCTCCTGATTGGTCAGTGGGCTATCACAGCAGGGATGTTATCCTGGCATAACATTCCTGCTGATGTTATCATTGAGGACATAGAGCATCTAAAGCATCTTTTCTTAAAAAAATATTTAAAAACACTAAATCAAATTCTTTCAAATTATTTTTTTCTGTATAAAACAACAAGTCATTGTATAATAGGAACAATGCCCTCCAGGGTGGGTATTATGCTGGGATAACATCCCTTCTCAGGTGTTGGACGCCCTCGGCCAGTGGCCTCGGGCCCAACCACCCGAGGTGGGATGCTATCCCAGCATAACACCCATCCTGTCAGGCATTATTCCTTTAATATCTTCAGACTCCTCTCGGGAACAAAATATTTTATGCATACAGCACAAATGTTCTCAGATTGCAGCCTACTGCTTTGATCACAAAAGACATTTCCTTTTGACTGGCAGCAAAAGGAATCCCATTGTTTCTTAAAGGGGTAATGCTTCTTTGCTAAATCTTGTATTGCAGATACGATACCCAAAAACTGATATTGAGCTAAAGCAATTCACCATTTGAGCATTATCTGAACACAGAAACAGTGTTAATCCTATACAGACTTTTGCAATGCATTGCACATACATAAAACACAGATAAAAGTACACTGACATATCAATGGCATCTACCAATATGTACATTTATATATTGAAGCCATCAACTTCAAGCTGTGCCCCAAACTCGGTGCCTTGTAGTGCAACAAAAACTGCTTGTCTTCCTAGGTCTAGCAGGAACTGGTAACCAAAATGGTTCTTTCAGTTTTGGGCTACAAGGATGTGATTTATGGCACTGTGCCCCATCTTCCTTTGCCAGGTTGGATACCTTCTGTAATGCTTTATGATGCTTTGCTGCATCTCCCCTCCTTGATCCCACCACTGCTCCATTTTTTCCTCCTTATCCATCCCCCCTTTCCCTCATGTTGTCAGTCCCATTGTGCATTCTGCATCTTTAAATACTAGTTTTGTTCCCTTCGTTCATGCCACACCTCACTCATCTCTCCCATCCCCTCTGTCTTCTACTCACTTTGCTACAGGAACCCATGTACTTTTGTCCTTTCCCACCCGCACACCTTGGCTGGTCAGTCTACTTTCTCCAATTGCTTTCTCTTTCTCTGGAACATGCTACTCACCTCTTTCCATCTCTCCACCCCCCTCCATTCCCTTAGGCAACAGCTAAAACTTTGCCCTGCCACCTTGCTCCTGCCAACCCCCTACTTGACCATCTCCTTCACCATCCCTATGTCTGGTCCAGCAGGCTTTTGACTCTGCTTGATTTAGTCCCTTCCCAATGATTACCACACTGCTCTTGTTCTACTTGCATGGCACTTTATTGCACATCAGTTACTGCTCATTATAGCACAGCTTGGATCCTTTCATTGTTATTGCACTATTACTCATGTTGGCTTGTATATATTTGGCACTTTACCTTGCACTGTTACAGTGATGCTGTATACATTGCATTATTGTACTCCCCTTCCCTTGTTCCCCAGGTCACACATGTAAACAAACCTTGGCTCAGTGTGCCTTTCCAAGTTACCAATTTTCAAATAAATAAATATACATTTACATACATAACAGTGGGGTCCCACAGGGCTCGGTACTTGGACCTATGCAATTCAACATCTTATTGGGGACATAGCGGAGGGGATCAATATCAAAATCTGCATGTTTGCAGATGATACTAAGCTCTGTGGGAGGGTGGGCATGGAGGAGGGGAGACAGGAGCTCAGGGAGAACCTGGCCAGGCTAGAATGGTGATCTGGCATCTGGCAGTTGGAGTTCAATTCCAAGAAATGCAAGGTCATGCACCTGGAGTCTAGGAACCTGAGGACCAGCAGCTATCTGAAGAGGGAGCAGGTGTCCAGCATGGAGAAAGAAAGGGATGTGGGGTGATAGTCAGGGGTGGCATGAAGCACTCTGTGCAGTGCTAGAGAGTGGCAGCCAAAGCAAATAAAATGCTGGGATGCATCACCAGAGAAATTACCTCCAGGAAGGAAAAGGTCATTCTGCCTTTGTACTGGTCATTGGTGAGGCCTCACCTGGAGTACTGTGTGCAGTACTGGTACCCTTATTTGAAGAAGGACATCTAACTGCTAGAGAGGGTCCAGTGAAGGGCAACCAAAATGATCCAGGGCATGGGGGACAAACCATATGAGGAGAAGTTGAGGGAGCTCAAACAGCTGAAAAGAACTACACAGCAGAGGTGATTTATTTTATTTTATTTAATTTCAAACTTGCAGGGTTTGTGTAAGTAAGTAAATAAGCAGAAGTGCTTTGGATTAGGGGTTTTGCATGGTTTTTGGTTACTGTTTTGTAATTCTTAGCAGCTACAGTAGAAAAGTGAACTGCTGTAGTTAGCATACCATTCGGCAGTATCTTGCTGCTGGTGCAGGACAGTTACAACCTGTGAAGCAGGTGTGTGTTTGGAGGAGGGACTAAGGTAGGCTTGCAGGAGGAGAACAGCTTAAAAGGAGAACTTGGTTGTGGGTTCAGTTGACCACAAATTGTGGCTGCCTATACGGTGAGTGTGCTGGGGTATGTTTGTGCTGTTTACATGATTGTTTCCACACAGACACTGACCAGAGGGACCCAATCCCATCCTTTCTCATTCCTGCCCACCCCAGGGCACATCCACATTTATAGGTACCTAATTGGGATCAGCTTCTTGTGTGCTCAGAGGATGTGGGCTAATTAATGTAACTATAACAGAGGCACAGAAGGAGGATAGTAAAGAGAGGGAAAAAAAAACTTTGGTTTGCTTGGGTGACTAAAGAGCTAATTAAGGGAAGACAAACATCAGACATGATGGTCGTGGTGCAATGCAGTGACTGTGGGGTAGCAGTCTTCTGGGAAACATTCTGGAGGCTACAGTGGTCCCCTATCTGCAGGCATCTCTCTGGGTTGAGGGCAGAGGATGCTCATCTCCGGGCCAAATTGGCTAGGGTTTGAGAGAACCCCTCCCTCACCCAGGGACTACCAAGGCTACCCCCACTGCCTCAGATGGTACTAGTAAGGAGGGGCAGTTGGATGACAGTGGGCTTGGGGAAAGTGAGGGAGGTTAGACAGAGGCACATCCCACCTGTGGTTCCACTCCACAACTCCTTCAACATTCTGGCAGAGTGGGGCTATCCCGTGGAGGCACCAGCAGTGGTGGACAAGATGGATGCAGGAACCTCCACAGAAGAGACCCCCAGGGTGGAGCCATGAGACCACAGAGGAGAAGTAAGCAACATCTAGTGGGAGACTCTATTATTATGAGGGTAAAATTCGGGGTGAGTGAGGGAGGAGGGAGAGAGGTAAGGTGCCTACATGGTGCCACTGCTTGGAGGGATAGGAGGCGAATCCTAAGGATCACTGGGGCAGCAGCATGAGATGGTGAGCTAGATGTCATTATCCACCTGGGGATTAATGACCTGTCTGAGAATGAGGTTAGTGCAGTGCAGAGAGAGTTCACTGAGTTGGGGAAGGATCTTAGACAGGTGGCACACATGGTAACCTTCTCGGAAGTGCTACCTGTCTACGGCATGGGAGATGCCAGGGTGCTCTGCACCATGGGATTCAATAACTGGCTGAAGAACTGGTGTGGGGTTGAGGGTTTTGGCTTCATTGGGGAATGAGGGCCTGCCTGGAGAAATGCAGGCTTGCACACTAGAGATGGTCTGCATCTGTCTGGGGGGACCAGGATCCTTAGTGAAAGGTTTGAATGTTTAATTGGCAATTAAGCTAGCTATAGGGGAACATGGAAAAAAGCAGGGAAAACCAAACTGCCCCTCCACACACATACAAAGGTAGATAGTAAAAAGGATCCTAAAGATGAGAATACACAAGGGAATGAAACAGCGGGTAAAGCCAGGGGATGCACAGGGGGAAGGAATAGGATTGGTACTAATATGGGCAAAACCATCAAAACATGGAGGGCATGTGTACAAATGTCCATAGCCTGGGTAACAGTATCCCTGCTCTAATGGCCTTGATGGCAGAGGGAGACGTGGATATTGTAGCAGTCACAGAAACATGGTTCACAGGAAGCCATGACTGGGATATTAACATACCTGGGTACACAGTCTAAAGGAGGGACAGGGAGAGCAAATGGGGAGGAGGGTTAGCTATCTACATCAGATAGAGAATCAAAGCAACTGAGATAAAGGGGAAATAGGGATGACAGGAGGCACTCTGGGTCACCCTGGAGACAGAAAATGGCACCACTATCCGTACAGGGGTTATCTACAGACCCCAGCACAGGGGGAGGAAATAGGTAAGGTGATGGTAGAAAACATCCTTAAAATGTCCGAGAAAGGGGTAGTGTTGTTGCTAGGGGACCAAAATATGCCAGATGTCAACTGAAACACCTAACAGCCACATCTAGGAGCAGGGACAACCTGGATGCCCTGCATGGGGTGGGCCTCAGACAGCTAGTGGTGGAATCCACTCATGAAGGGGCAATATTGGACCCGATGCTCACAAATAGAGACAGAATAACAGATATATCAGTGGGCAGCCATCTAGGATCCAATGATCACCAAACAGTATGTTTCAAGGTAAAAACAGTAGAAGAGGCAAGCCACACAAAAGTAAAGGTGCGAAACTTCAACAGGGCAGACTTTGTGAAAATGGGAGAATGCCTCAAGAAAGCACTGGCAAAGGAAGAAGGAGGAGGGGTGAAGGAGCAGTTGGAGCAAGTCAAGAGAGCCATAACAAAGGCAACAAGCCTTTGTGTGAAGCAAGTTAACAAGGCAAAAAGAAAGAAAAAACCATTATGGTTTTCTAAAGAAGTGGCAGAGAAGGTTAGACAGAACAAAATGGGCATTCAAAAAGTACAAGGAAACACAGAAGGAGGAAGACAGGCAACTGTATCAGACAAAGCAGAAGGAGCCGGGGAAAATGGTCAGAAGCTAAAGACACAAACAGAAGAAATGATAACCCAGACAGTAAAGGAAGGGGACAAAACCTTTTTCAGGTACATTAGGGAAAGAAAAAAAGACCAAAGGAGAGATAGTGAGGTTAAACAAATGGGTGGGGGGGGAGTGGGTAGAGGAGACTTAGAAAAAACTGAGATCCTTAATAAATACTTCTGCTTGGTATTCACAAAGGAAGAAGATGGGGAGGGACCAAAATTAGGCAGTAAAAACACACAAGGTAGAAGGGTGGGCACCTGTCCATTCACGGAAGAGAAAGTACTAAAAGAACTCTTGAAACTGAAGGTAGACAAAGTAATGGGGTCAGATGAGATACATCCCAGAATACTAAAGTAACTCAGATAGGTGCTTGTGACACCACTGACAGCCCTGTTCAAAACATCACTGGAGGAGGAAGTAGTGCCATAGGACTGGAGGAGGGCAAATGTGATATCCCTTCACAAAAGTGGGAGCAAGGTAGAAGTGAGAAACCATTGACCGGTCAGTTTGATTTCAGTTGTAGGGAAGATGATGGAATCGGTGTTGGAGGAAAGGATTGTGGAATATCTAGTGGCCAGAGAAGCACATGACTCAAGGCAATATGGATTCACAGCAGGAATAGATTTCTTTGACTGGGTAACATGGGTAGTAGATCTGGGTGGGGCGGTAGATATGGTCTACCTAGACTTTAGGAAAGCATTTGACAAAGTCCGGCACAGAAGGTTAGTAAAAAAGTTAGACAATCTGGGAATGGGTCCCAAGGTGGTAAACTGGACAAGAAATTGGCTTAGCAATAGGACACAGAGGGTGATAGTAAATGGTGTTCAATCCGAGGAGATGGGGTGACCAGCCAGGTGCCACAGGGGTCAGTGCTGGGGCCAGTCCTTTTTAATATCTTTATAAGTGACATTGCAGAGGGACTGGAAGGACAGATTATGATATGCCTCTTTGCAGATGACACTAAGATCAGCAATAGGGTTGACACTCCAGGGGAGGCGGAGAAAATGAGAAGAGACTTAGGCAAGTTGGAGAAGTGGTCAAGACTGTGGCAACTCCAATTCAACACAAAGAAATTCAAAATCATGCACTTATTTATTTATTTAAATTTTGACAACCAGGTAACATAGAACATAGAAACAGAATCTGACGGCAGATAAGGTCCACTTGGCCCATCTAGTCTGCCCATTTTCCTACCTAACAGATAAGCTGCAGATCCTAGTTAACCAACAGTTTTACTTCCTCCTAAGCCCACTAAGACCGTGACAGTCCCTTTTTCAGGGACAACCCGGGATTAGTTATATGTACCTAGAGGGAAAAATTAAAGTTCAACACATACAATTAAGAATTATACTAAGTTGACAAGTACATGACAAAGTATGTTGGCAAATACAAGATATAGCCACAAGCACAAGGTTTAAATTCATGTGTCGGTACTTTAGGTACCCGGGCTGTGCTCAAACGTGGGGGGACTATGCCAGGCATGAAGTTGTGTAGACAACACCCCCTAGATTCTGAGTACTGGGTTGTCAGTTTAATCAGATGTGACTTCAGTCCTGACTTGAAATCAGTGAGAGATTCACAGTCCTGCAGTTCTTTAGGTGACTATTCCAGAGTCTGGGGAGAATTGTTCTAGCAGATCTCTGTTCATGGGAGGACCTAGCCCTGGGAACCTGAAGAAGTTTGTGGTCGGAAGACCTGAGATCTCTGCTACCCAGTTTGAGGTTCAATAGGTTCACCAAACTTGGGGAAGCATCAGGCTGCTGTAGCTTGTATGCCAAACTGAGCCCTGGGTATGCTAGCTTGTTTTCTAGGGGTGGCCAGTTACTGGTACTCAGCACTTTGCAGTGATGCTCAATATGATGTGCTCCAGCTGCAAAATGACTGACTCGGTGGCATAGTGTTCTCAGATGCCACATTTCTGTGGCCTTCAATTATTGCAGCAGCGTGGCTCCATAAAGTAAAGTAGGAAGGATAGTTCCATTACTGACAATAAGTTTTGATTCCTTGGTTAGGAAAGGGCTAAGCCTGTACAGGAGGCCAAGTTTTGATTGACCACTTTGGTCAGGTGATCAATGTGGCATCTAAAAATAATTTCTTGGTCTATAAACATTCCCAGATACCTTATGCAGTCAACCACATCAATTTGTAACCCATTTGAGAGTGAGAGAGATAGCAGGTTGGACCTATTGGCCCCCAGATTCTTAGGGCCAAAAAGCATGGCCTTGTTGTTTTTTGCTGTTTAATACTAGTGTGCTATCGTGGAACCACTGCTCAAGGATTAACAGATCCTGACTCAGTAATCGGCTTAGGGACGCTGAGTCACTAGAGGTCCTGTACAGCACGGCATCGTCTATGTACAGGATGACCTGGACCTCACCACAGTTATGTAGTAAGCTGTTCACAAATAGTGAAAATAGAAATGGGCCCAAAATGGAGCCCTGTGGAACCCCTTCAGTTACCTGGTGCTCGTCAGATCTAGCACCCTGCCAACAGACAACTTGTGTCCTACCATGAAGGTAGTAAATAAACCACCATAAAGCTAGTTCATCTAGTCCCAGGGATTTCAGGTGCCCTGCAAGCAGCTGGTAGTCCACTAGGTCAAATGCCTTGGTGTGGCCAATGAAGACCACACCAAGTAGCTGACCTTGATCTAGGACTGTATAGATATTGGAGGTGAAGCATGCCAGAGCTGTCTCTGTGCCGTGCTTCCTCCTGAAACTATATTGTTGCTCTATTAACAGGCTGTTCCCCTCCAGGTATGATAGAACCTGCTGGTGGACCACCGTTTCAAGCAGTTTGCTAAGTGGATAGAGTATGGAGATAGGCCTGTAGTTTTCCACCTGTGTGTTTGACCCGCCTTTGGGAATAGGGGTTACTAGGGCAACCTTCCATTTCAAGGGTACTTTCCCTTCGAGTAAGGATCTATTAAATAAGCATGCTACTGGTGCTACAATGACAGGGGCAGCAATCTTACGCAGCTTAGGCTGCAAATTATCATTACCCACTGATCCTTCTGCCTTTGTGCCCCTAAGCAACTTTAGAACTTCACCATTGGATACAAGTTTGAGGTGAAATTCTGAGCTCTGATGAGTCCCTCCCTGTCTATCTTGGGTGGTAGATACTGGGCTAGGGGCACCTGATTTGAATTTTTCTAGATCTGTGAAAAACCTATTGAAGACGTTTGCTGAGTCCTGAGCAGTGGAATGGCATACCCCATTTGCTACAATTTCACTAGCCCCCTTTGGTGGCATCACCCTGTAGCAGAGTTTATATGCATTCAGAACCTTTTTGGATCTGATAGACTGTTGGTTTGCAGGGTGTGAAGATAGTGCTTCTTGGCCCCTTTTAGCTCTTTTTTACAGCTGCTTCTCCTTTCCCTGTACTTTACCCAGTCACTAGCTAGGTTAGATTCCTTGAATTTGCACCAAACCTGATCTTTTTCCTTCACTTGACTTTTTAGGTCTGTAGTCAGCCACCTTGAGTGCTGGTCCTTGACCCTAATCTTCCTCAGGGGGGCATGCTTATTGGCAATAGAGAGGAAGTCCTTAGTGAAGCAATCAAGGACTTCATCCAAACTAGGTGCGTGTAGAATCTGCATCCAATCCACCCCTTCTAAGGAGTGGAGGAAAGAGCTCTCATCAAGGGCCGAGTAGTTTTGAGTCCAGAATGTCCTAGTGGGTTGTTTGGGGTATTTATTTTTCCAGATCACAAACACTGGCATGTGATCACTGAGTGAGTGTGCACATGTACCTAACAGCTTAGCCCTGTCTGAACTGGACACCAGTATCCAGTCAAACATGGGGTGGTTGCTCATTTTTTGGTTGAAACATGTGGGTCCTTGAATTAACTGTAACATATTTACGTCTTGCAGCTAGGTTTTAACCTCCCTGCTCGAGGGGGCACCAAAGTGTATTTAAAGTCCCGCAGTATTTTTAGGGAACAGAAACCCAGGGGAAGAATACATGATGGGGGGGGGTTACTAACAACAACCAAACTGGAAAGGGACTTGGGGGTGGTCATAACAGACTACCTAAAGATAGCCAAACAACTTGACAAGTCAGTGAGGAAAGCCAGTGGGATGCTGGGGTGCATAGGAAGAGGTATCACCAGTGGAAAACAGGAGGTGGTGTGCCACCATACAAACAGTTGGTGACACCTCATCTGGAGTGCTGTGTGCAGTTCCTGAGACTGCATCTCCGGAGGGTCATAGACAGGGTAGAGGCAGTCTAGAGGAGGGCAATGAAAATGGTGCAAGGACTGCACCAGAAAGTATACGAGGAGAGATTGAGGGCTCGCAATATGTATACACTGGAGGAAAGGAGGGAGGTGGGGGATATGATAGAAACTTTCAAGTACCTCAAGGGGATTAACACAGTTCAGGAGGGCAGCATCTTTCAGAAAAGGAGATGTGCAAGAACAAGAGGTCACAACATGAGGCTAGAGGGGGGATGACTCAGGGGCAATGTGAGGAAGCATTGTTACACAGAAAGGGTGGTGGATGCATGGAACAGCCTCCCTGAGTATGTTGTAGGGGCCAAAACAATAGGTGAATTCAAGAATGCTTGGGACAGACAGAAGGCAACCCTAGTGGTAGGAAGGAGAAGGTAAGCTACAGGTCATATAGGATCTGGAGTTTATACAATAGGTAGGGAAATGGGCAGACTAGGTAGGCCGAGTGGTCTTTATCTGCCATCAGAGTCTATGTTTCTATGTACTCCCTGGAGGACAGAAGGGAGGAGGGGGATTTGATAGAAATCTTCAAGTAGCTTAAAGGTATAAACAAGGTTAGAGCAGAGGGCATCTTCAATTTAAAAAGGGAAGGGAGTACAAGGGGGCACTGTCTGAAACTTTTCTGTGGTAGATTTAAAAGGGAAATGAGGAGGTACTTTTTCACGGAGAGGGTGGTGTCAAAATGGAATAAGCTACCAGAGGAGGTGGTCTACTTGAACACAGTGAGAAATTTTAACAGGCTTTGTCAATGCCGAATGTTGTCTCACTGGCATTGGCATTGGTAGTGCCGGAGTTAGAGATGCATAATAGAAATGGCAGTGAAGTACTGAAGTGATGCCAACCCCACCACCACCCTGTAGAGACTGATAGGCATTGGGGTGTGCCTTTGGATTTTCTGCTATAACGCTCATGCCATTGTACCTCACCGTACCCTGTAGACATTGACAAGTGTTGTGATGCTTTGGGGTCTTTGGGTGTTATACTTACCCCATTATATAAAGAAATATGTGGAGGTGGGTGCAGTATAGGAGAATGGGTTGAACTTTGTGGCTGAACACTGAAAGACACACCACGATGCCTGTCACTGGCTGCAGAATGGGGGTGGGGGTGGAATGGCGTGAGCATTACAGCCAATGATCCCAAGTCACACCCCTGACACCTGTCATTCTCTAAGGGCGGAGTGCCACAGTTGGAAACCCTAACACCATAGTCATGTGTTGCTATTTTCACTCCAAATTTTCAACATGGGCTTTTTGTGACCCCACCTCATGAAGAGCGGCACAATCAGTATGTAAGCTGAAAGGTGGTTTTGAACAGCGGCTATGCCATTTGGAGACACAGGGACGAAAACACATTTTGGGCAGGAATGTGGAACATGACAACTGTATTGTTCATGAGTAGGCGTACAAAAATGGCAACGTTGAAAATCTGGAGTGAAAAAAATGAAAAATTGGTTGAATCATTAGCATGCATAGAAACTGCACGACACACGTCTGTAACCCAATTATTTGTGGGAGCTTTTTAGCCACATTTTCAACATAAGTATTTTGGGACCTCCCCTCATGAACAGTGGTACTGTGATTTTGTTAATGTGTCCCAAAAGGTGATTTCTCACAGCGACCACGCCATTGTGCGCCACAGCTGCGGAAATGTATTTTGGGCAGGCTGTAAAAAATGACAGCTGTACTGTTGATAAGGAGGTGTAAAAAAATGGCAGTGTTGAAAATTTGGCATGTAAATATTGCAAATTTGTGAAGTTACAAGGGTGCGTGGAAACTGCGCAACACACGCTTGAAACACAGACATTTAATGGACTTTCGCTACCAAATTTTCAACATAGGTATTTTAAGACCTCTGCTCATGAACAGTGTCACCGTCATTTCCTCAAACTGTCCCAAAAACTGATTTCACATAGCGATCGTGCAATTCTGCGCTGGACATGTGAAAACACACTTTGGCCAGGATATGTAAAATGACAGCTGTACTGTTCATAAGGAGGTGTGGAAAAATGGCAATTTTGAAAATCTGGAGTGAAAATATTACAAATTCACGAAGTTATGAGCGTGCGTGGAAACTGAGCAAGGCATGCTTGTAAAACACTCATTTTATGGACGTTCATCACCAAATTTTCAACATAGGCATTTTAGGACCTCCGCTAATGAACAGTGTCACTGTCATTTTCATAATGTGTCTTTAACATGGATTTCCCACAGCTACCACGCTATTCTGTGCATGAACTGCGAAAACACATTTCGGCCAGGATGTGAAAAATGACAGCTGTACTGTTCATAAGGATGTGCAGAACAATGGCAATGTTTAAAATCTGGAGTGAAAATATTATAAATTTGTGAACTTATGAGCATGCATGCAAACCGCTCATAACACAGTCATTTTACGGAGTATCATCACCAAATTTTGAACATAGGCATTTTATGACCTCTGCTCATGGACAGTGTCACTGTCATTTTTGTAATCTGTCCTGAACACTGATTTCCCTCAGCGACCATGCTATTCCGAGCTGAAAGTGCAAAAACACATTTCGGCCAAGATGTGAAAAATGACAGCTGTACTGTTCATAAGGAGGTGTGTAAAAATGCCAATGTTAATAATCTGGCATGAAAATATTGCAAATTCACAAAGTTATGAGCATTCGTAGCAACTTCACAACGCTTGCTCGTAAAAAAGTCATTTTGGAGATTTTTTCTACCAAATTTGCAACATAGGCTTTTTGAGACCCCACCTCATGAACACTGGCACTGTCGTTTATTAATCTGTCCCAAAGGTGATTCTGTGCAGTGCCGACATCACTTTTGTGGGCCAATAACACAATGACAGTGACAGAATTCATGAGGAGGGTCCCAAAAACCCCATATTGAAAATTTGGTGCCAGAATTCAAAAAAATGCCTGAGATATGCATCAAAGTTGAAAAAACCCTATTCATTCCATTATACAGCTTACTGGCATTTCCTCAGTTCGCAGTCGGCTTGGAAGAGTGGAGACGTGTTCCCAGTCCACTGAAGATCATTGTGCCAGACACTGGAGGTAAGTATGGAGTGAGGGGGGTGTGAGGAGGCAGGGTGTGCAGAGGGTGGGTGCGGGTTGCGGGAGGAAGGGCAGGGAGATGGCGAGGGACCGTTTTTTTCCACAGGGTAAAAAAAACAAAACATTGCTGGACAGTTTTTTTTTACAGGGTATTTGGCACTCTGGGGTGGGCTCCCAGCATGCCATTCAAGTGTTTTTTTGGGGGGGGATGCTGTAGCTGATGGGGCATTGGGCACCGCCGTCAGCACATACGGAAGGGGAGTGGGGAACACAATCCTTGGGGGATTGGGCACCCCCTTGGCACAGAAGAAAGGGGGGACATCATGCCAATGGGGAGTGGGTTCCCCATCAGCATATCTAACTGGGAAAGGGGGGAACTGAAGCCGACGGGGATTGGGGCCCCCATCGGCAAAGAAAAGCATTTTTTGGGTGCATGATGCCAAGGGGGATTGGGCACCCCCTCGGCACACAGCAGAAATGTGGGGGGAGGAATTATGCTGATGGAGAGTGGGCTTTCCCATCGGCATTGTGACAGGCGGTGGTGGCGGCAGTCACTGCCGCCATGTTGCCTACACGTCGGGAGTCGTGATGTGGTCATGCTGCATGAGAGCTTTGCTCTCATTGCAGTGGACCTTTTCTCAGATGTTGTGGCTGCAATAGATATGCAGGGTGTTGGTCCCTGCCGCTGGCTGATTGGGAATGAGGAACGCACCTACTGATGCATGCCCTTGCTCCAACAGTGACCGTGTCTCCAAATCTACATTGTCATAATATGTTGACCAGAGCATGCGCGAGCCAACATAAAAAGGGGTGGGATGGTAAAAAAGAGGGTTGCAATGGGAGGGAGGATGGGTAGGGGGAAGTGAGGGAAGGGGAGGATAATGAGGGGAGGTGGGGGGGCAGCTCCAGTAAAATAGATAGGGCTGCCCAGTTGAGCATACTAGATAGACAATTGTGACCTTCTTCTGCTGGCAAATTTTCATGTTTGTATGTTCGTATGCAGTACATACAGTACTGTAGATATGAACGTACAGTATATGTGTTTATACCTGAAGAGTGCAGGAACACTGTGGGCCAATTTATGAATGTGAATAACATATAGCTGTTTACTATTCTTCATTATATTTGGTATTCATCTTCAGTGGGATGTCCCAGTAATATATAACAATAAGTGTATTTTTTTTACCTTTTTCATTCTGATAGTTCTGAGGCACCAAAAGTAAAGTAAGTACAGAATGTAATAGTCCATAACAATTTTAATATGTTGGATATGGAAAACTGAAATATTCTTACAGAAAACGAACACATTCAGCAGATGAGCTTGTATCGAGCGTGGAAAAATATGTGCAAGTACAAGGTAATCATGTATTGCACTTTGGGAGTTGTAAAAAATATATATTTTTTGTTTTGTTTTATAAAATTCCAATAAATCTGCCAGTATGTTAATTAATAGAATTTGCATTCACTGGTAGTAGTAGAATCCCTATAAGGGTTGTAAAACTTCTTATTTGTACAAACATAGCATCTCCATTTTAGTTAAATATTTAAACATATATATTTGTCAATCCATGTTTACATAACACAAATGAAATATTAAATACCCTCTACAGGCAGTTCTGCTTTATTTTTGATTTTCCTTACAGAGTTGCAGTACAAGTGCAACTGCTCAAAGTTTCAAAAATGTGGTTTTATGTTCATGATTTTATGAAATGGGCACTGAACAAATGTTCTGTTTATTACCAGAGCTGGGAATTATATTCCACTCTGGAATTTGGGTTTGGTTTTAATTTTAGTTACAATACTTTTAAAAATAAGGTTTATTTTTTTGTATGCCTTTTCCTGCATTTTTAATGCAAAATAGATACATACAGTATTGCTTTCTTGCACTTTAAGATGTAACTACATACCGTACAGTATATACAGCACGGGGGTACCCAGTCACCTGACTTAGAATCTGCATTTATCTTCATGAGTGAGGAGGCAGGGCTGTAAGTCACAAGTGACAAAGCCATTAGCCAGTTATGAAGTTCTGCCCTCACAAACTATGATTAATTTTATATTTTGATTTACACAATTGTGTGTATGGATTATACCATACATTTTCAAATAAAAACGTTGTCAATTACAAATAGAATAACAGGGGATTACATATAACATATAGAACAAATAATGGGTAAGGATGGTATACAAGGATGTATACACATCAAGGGGCCTAATTAAGGGTATAAGGCCACGAGCCCAAAGGGCGAGTGGCTTTATTGCCCTAATTAGCCCCCAAGAAGGGTATACTTCCGAGTGTTCCACCCTTAGTCATTGTTTGTTGAATATCATACATTAGAATGGTTATTGTTATGGAGATTGCATTTGCAATCACATTATAGCACATGAAGATCTACTGCAGCAAGGAGTGAATGGTGTGTAGTGAATGCAGGTAGGAGTTTGGGGGATTTCTGGGTTTGGGAGAGATTTGTGTAAGTATCTTTTTTCAGGTTCTTTTGCACCTTGTCAATTGGTTTGGCTAGCTTCCTACTGATGTGTTAATTGTGCTATCAGTACTATCCCATTAATTGTTTGATTAGTGCAGGTATATAGCTTTAATTACTGCAGATATACAGCTGTAATTGTTTGATTAGTGCAGGTATATAGCTATAATTGTTTGATTAGTACAGTTAAATACTTTGAATTGATAGATTAGTCAGAGGTATAGAGGAAAATAATTTATGGCCTTTTTTATGGGGAAAAGTTCCCATTCATGTATTACAATACCGAAATTGCAAACCCCAATGGTAACAATGTTGAAGTCAGGTTGCTGCAGTCAGGTTTCTTGTACTGAAACCTTACCAACCGTCACAACATTGAACATGTCCAAGGGAATGACAGAACAATTTGTCTTACCAAATACAAGTCACACCTCCACAAAACAGTAACAGCTTCACTCAGCTCAGAACACCAACACAACAGTAACAGCACACCTAGAAACACGAGCACATATACCAAAAATCATACAGCCCAAACTGACACACAGCTGAGTGCAAGTTGTGCTAATGAGAACTACAGTGCCAACACACAGGAGCAGCCCAGCAAACACCTACACCATTGCCATAGAACACAAACATGAAAACAGCAAAATACCATTAACAAACACACAGCTTTATGCCACCATAATGCAGGGGGCTTTGCCCTCCACAACCCCTGTATTTTTTATAACAAACTCCACTCAGAGCAACACTGGGGAATCATCAGTCTCAATGAGTGGCATAGTGCAGCATCCGACTTTCACATAGATGGTATGCTGACATTGATATTCTGTAGTCAATATTTCTCCGGTGACATGACTGGTTACCTAAGGCCATAATAACATCGAGAGGTTCTGGCGACATGTGAACCTTAAGAGCAAAGCTGGAGAGGATCCAAGTCAACAGATCCTCCAGATAGGATTCAAGCAGCCATTCCTTCCACCTTTATAGTCAAAGTGACTCAGCTTTCACTGTATATGGCAGTTACAGTAAAAGCCAGCTTACGCTGACCATGAGGATTTGTGTTGTCTTTGCTTGGGGGAATTTTGTGTCAAGTGGGAAGTGCCCCCGAAAAAATACAATGCTATCTTGTAGTGGGGTTCACACTGCACAGGCACTAGGAAGTTATTGGCAGTAGGCAGGAGAGAAGTTATTGTAACCCCCCATGCCATCTGGTTTTTACTGTGCTCGACAATTATAGTAAAAGCCAGCTAGTACGCAGCTGTGGTGAGTTTGTGCAGCATGAGGAAAGCCTGTTGTCTCCTTGCAGTGTCCCAGAAAATCCATTTATAACATTATGAGATCTCATAATAATATTGTTGAACATCCAGCGACAGTATTATGAGATCTCACATTATAATAAACTTCTATGATAGTATTACAAGCAATTTTGTTGTACAAGTTCTGATGATATTAGTAGGATATCCATGTACTACAGTATAGTTTTTATTGAACTGTTATGCCAGTTAGGTAGTTTAGCTTTGTTTTTTTAAAGTTAGCAATCCAATGACTACTTATAGTGTGTTTTGTTGTTTTGCCAGATTAAAAGCAACTTTTGTGATTTATTTGATAGATAGATAGATAGATAGATAGATAGATAGATAGATAGATAGATAGATAGATAGATAGATTTAAATATGCTATTCAATAGCCAAAGTGCTGCACAAAAAAAAATCATCATAAACAAGTACAGAATATTAAAAAAGGAAGCATAGTATAGATTTCGACTACAAACACAATGAAGACTCCAAAACATATGAAATTAAATATACAAGACACACATTGCAGAAGGCCGACACCTGTCTCAGTCACCATCAAATGCCTGTCTGAATAGCCACATTTTTAATTTGTTTTTGGAAGTAGGGACAGAGGGGAAAGACAGAATATCTGTGGGAAGGTTGTTCCAAAAAAAGACAGCAGCTAAGAAGAGTGCCCTATCCCCTGCATATTTTAATGTTGATTTTGGATCAATACCAGAAAATTGCAACTGATATCGATGGGGTTGCCAGAAGATCACTGAAGTACTTTTTGCAACTCAACTGAAATATGTCTGTGCTTATGTCACAGTGCAATGCAAAACTGAGTTGTAAGTCTTAGCAACAGACTTTTTGCTGGACCTAGCAACACTTATGCAGAGATATGGCAAAATATAACTTGTCCGGTGAAGTTCGCACAAAGTGGCAAAAATTTGCACTTCATGGAGCTTTGCAAAGTTTTCCCAGATCTGAGAAACTTCAACTTTCCCCAAATCGCAAAACTTTTGCCGTGAAGTATGAAATTTTGCCATGAAGTGCAGAGATTCATCCGTACAATTCCACACTTCCTGGTGATACTTTACACTTTGCTGTCGATCCATGCTGTTTGAATTAGCGAACTGTGCAAAATTTGTGAATTAATTCACAGAACGAAGTTTGCTGACTTTGCCATATGTCTACTATACACCTTGTTTAGAACATCAACTCATTGGCAAAACAGATAAATGCCGGTTTTTCTATAGCCCTATTGTGATGCTCTTTTTGTTTTGGCTTAAATTCATAGGTTAGAACGTTGCATAGCTGCACTGGTGTACAGTATCATCAAGCATTGCTTGTGTGCTGCTCTCCCAGTGCTTAAGTATGCCATTATGACATATAGTATTAAATTATGTATCTTTGTAACACATTTTACATCTTGTTATAAAACATAAAAACAGAATTATGAATGTATGAACATATGAAAATGCCAGCAGAAAAAGGCCTGGAGGTCCATCATGTCTGCCCAAGTGTGCAGCTTGAAGTAAACTTTACTGTAGCTTCCCCCCTCCCAGTTTCCCCTCCAGATCAACCCTGCCTACCACCACCACTCTCCCTGGCCTCCATTCTGTACAGACCCTTCCTTTGACCCTTTCCCGCACCCTTTTAAAACTGCCTACAGTCTTCAGTGAGTTCACCTCCTCTGGTAACTTGTTCCACTCTGCCACCACCCTTTCTGTAAAGTAATGTCTCCTCATTTCCCTCCTGAATCTTCCCCCCCTGCAATATCAGACTGTGTCCCCTCATGAGCCTCCCTCCCTTTAAGCTGTACAAGCCTTGGGCAAGTGCAGTCATTTAAATATATTGGGATATCTCTGGACTCAAGCTTATCATATGGCTTCCACATTGACTGTGTTGCCAAAGCTGCAAATATATGACTAGGATTGCTATACCGACACAGACAACATCTTACTCCTGAAGCCTTGAGGTTCGCTGTCCAGAGCTCGATGGTCTCCATCACAGATTATGGCCTAATCATCTACAGTTCTGTGTCAGCCACTGTGCTCAGATGAATATCAACATCTCTCAACAAGGTTTGTCGGCTCATCTCTGGAGCCCACCATCTGACTCATACGTGTGACTTTTATGCACAAACTGGATGGCTACAACTCTCCAGCCGCATAAGGTATCTAACCTGCACTATGGCTAAGAAGGTTACTATGGGCCTCGTGCCTCCTGGTGTCCAAGCCCTACTGTGGCCTGAAAGCTCGAAACACCAGGTGATCTGAAACTCAACTCCTCCAGCTTCCCCATTGCCGCACCTCCCAGGGCGAAAGATCCTTTGCCTATAGGGGGCCTACCTGGCTAAACAGTCTCAGTCCTGACATCACCTCTATGAATGGCCCTTTCAATTCCAAGCTTCATCTTCCTTTCATTGCTGCCAGCTCCTGTGACTGCTACATATAACCAGCCCTTCAAATCTTCTACAGATCTGCACTAAGCACTTATCCCACTGGGACTCCTACATTTAACCAGACCTACCTATTGTCACCTTACTTTTCTCCATGCACATATACTCTACCAACCTCTCTCCCATTTCCCTTCCCTTCCCCATCCTTTCTTTTCCCCTCCCCCCTTCACCACACTAGCACTTCCTCCCATTCTGTTCTGTATATGTCACCTTCTATACCCACACTGTGATGTTTGACAATGCCTCCGGCTGCTGTCTCCTCCCACTGTCTCCATCATCCCCAATGTATCCCCTCCCACTTTTCACTCTGTCTTCCCCTTTGTTAACCCTCTATAGTACAGCTTATGCTAATCACATCATTGTATTTATCCTAGTTGTAATATGATATCTTGATATTCTTTCTTTTTTTTTTTCATTTCTTTTTCCTCTGTATTGTGCTGTGATTGACGTGGAACCTTTATAAAAGAGCCTTGACTCAAAAGTATTTGTAATCCTAGACTTAATAAATAATAATAATAATAGCCCTCGATACTAACCCTATTTATACCTTTTAAGTATTCGAAAGTCTCTATCATGTCCGCTCTCTCCCTTCTATCTTCCAGGGAATATATGTTGAGCTCCCTCAATATTTTCTCATAGGTATTTTCCTCCAGTCTGAGGATCATCTTTGTCACCCTACGCTGCACCCCCTCCATTAACTAGGTATCCCATGATAACAGTGAGTGCAGGATTGTGAGTGTCAGAATCGCATCTGTACAACAGCGAGGGGAAAAGGGTGACCCACAAAAACAGTGATCACTGAAAAGGCGACCTGCAGCTTTCTCTCCTCCCCAATGTGTCCCACCTAGAGATGTTTATAAAGAGAAAGGGGGGTGCAGGGAGGGTGCTCGGTGCAAATCCCCCACAGAAACTCACTTTCTGTTTTGACCATCTCTATTCTGTGCCAGTCACTCTTTTGTCCCTCACTCTTTTCCCATCGTTGTTTTACTGTTGCCATTTTTTGTTTGTGATTATCACATAGAACCCTGCAACTTGACATCCTTCTTTAAATAGGGGCACCAGAACTGCACATAGTACTCCAAGTGTGGTTTCACTAGTGACCTGTACAGTAGAAGGATGACGTCCTCCCTCCCTCCTAGAGGTGATTCCTCTGGCTATGCATCAGTCCGAGCAATGAACCCTGAGGTACATCACTGGTTAAAGGTCTTGGCTTTGAAGGCTCCCCCTTACAATTACACTCTGCTGTCTATTCTGCAGCCAGCTCCTGACCCACCCCATTAGCTTCTGCCCAGCTCCCAGTTTCATCAGTTTGCCTAGCTACCTTCCATGTGGCACTGAGTCGAAGGCTTTGCTAAAGTCCAAACAAAGGACATCCACAGCATGGCCCCTGTCAAGTGCCCTTGTGACCCAATCAAAAAAGTCAATTAGGTTGATTTGACAGGATTCCCAAAATAAACCCATGTTGCCTTTCATTCTGGAGACCATTATCATCAAGAAAGGTCAGTAATTTCTCTTTTAGAATGGTCTCCATTAACTTCCTCACAATGGAGATAAGGCTGACCAGTCAATAGTTACCTGGTTCATTCCTGAGACCACTCTTGTGGAGAGGCATCACATGAGCCATCCTCGAGTCCAGTGCCATTAATCCCATCTCCAGTGAGGCGTTGAACAGGGCCACCAGTGGGCCCGCAAAGACCTCTGCTAGCTCTCTCAGGACTCTTGGATGTACTCCATCTGGTCCCAGGGCCTTGTCCACCTGCAGAGCTTTAAGGCCCTTTAAAACCCTATCCACTGGGATTACCCCATCTGTTATCTCTGCTTCTCCCATTTCCATCCCTCTTTTCCCTTGTGGAATAGGTCCATCCTTTTCTCTGGTGAATACCAAATAGAGGTACTCATTAAGTTCCTGCCTGGTTCACTTCCCTTTCTGCCCACACCCCTTCCGACCTGATCCAGACAATCTCATCCTTACAGATCCTTTTCTCTCTTATGTACCAGAAGAAATCCTCTTCCCCTTTTCTGATCCCTTGTGCTAGCCATAGCTTCCTTGAAGCTTTAGCCGCCTGACCACTCTGCTCACTTCTCTGAATTTCCTCAAGTACTCCTCCTTGTCTTCCCCATGCTTAGTTCTGTTGTACCTGCCAAAGTCTACTGTCTTGTCCTTCACTTTCTCTGCTGCCTCCTTGCAGAACCAGCTCACTGTTTTGGTCCTGGACTTCATACTCTGGGTCTTGGCACACGTGTTGGTGGCCTCTGTCAGACCCAGCTTGATGATGGAGCATTTCTAAACAGCATCCATCTCTGGGCAGATTGTGGAAAGATACCCCTCTAGGATGTTACTCTTCTTGCCAAAATCTGCTCTTCTGAAATCCACTACCCTTGTCTTGGTCCTGGCTGCCTCCTTGCCCAAGTTAAGGAAGAATCACATTGTGCAGTGATCGCTGCCCTCTAGGGGGTCCTGCATGACTGTATCCAGGACATGATCCCTGTTTGACAACACAGGACCCAATATGTTACCCTCCCTGGTTGGCTCTGTTACCCCCTGCATGAGGTAGCTGTCCTGGAAATCCTCCAGAAGTACCTGTTCCCTGGCATTAGAGGTAGCTATAGTGCTCCAGTCCATCAATCCAGAAAATCTATTGTCATTGGCATAATATATATTCTTACAGTTTTTTCAGCACAAACAAAAAAAAAAGACAGAAACCAGGAAAATGTAATAAATGGTAGAAGGCAGAAATTAATTTAAATTGAATAGGAAGCAAGCAACCCCACCATGTTTGGTATTGCTAAATGCAAGCCCTCATGTTCACCATATTGCATTATTAGCAGCTCAAGGGAGCCGGGAATGCTTTTGAATTTAGAGATTTGGTTAAAGCCAAAGTAAAGAAGATCTACTTCTTGCCCCTTGTCCACTGCTGTAATGACCCAGTAAAAAGCATTATCAGGTTCGTCTGCTATGACCTTCATGACATAAACTCATGCTGCTTTTCATCCTGGAGTCTGTGTTCCTCCAGATAGGCTAGCAAACATTTCCTCAACACAGTCTCAGTCAGCTTACCTACTACGGTGGTAAGGCTGACAGACCAATTGTTGTCTGATTCCTCCCTATTTCCCCCCTTAGGAAGTGGCACTACATCAGCAGACCTCCAATCAGCTGGCATCACTCCTGATTGTAATGAGTTATTGAATATACTGGTTAAGGGCTGTGCCAATACTGTGGTCAATTCCTTAGGCACTCTAGCATGTAGACCATCTGGGCCTCCTGCCTTGTCTACTTTGAGAGTCTCTAATATTTTTGTTTTGTCTTGCCTGCTGAAATATGTACTCCGCCCTTATTTTGACCACTCCTTACATCAGTCTTTATGCAGCTTTCTGACAGAGGACTATTATTGTCCACCATATATACTGAGCAGAAGTAATTGTTAGGAACATACACTTTTTACTCATTGTCCTCCATTCCCTTCACTTCTTCAACCTGGGCTGGCAGTATAGCCTAGAGGTTAGAGTAACAAGCTGCAAATGAGCTTGGTACATCCCGCAGACCAGACCTTGGTTTGAGTCTCACAACCTCCACTTGCATACTGTGTGACTCTGAGCAAGTCACTTAACTGCCCAGTGCTCCCAGGTTGCCCCTGAAAACAGACACTTGTGCCTAGTGGGCCTTACCCGGTTACCAAAGTCTAAAATATAAAAAAACTACCCAAACTGTATTCCCGTTTGTTTTCTTTTCATCACTAATGTGTCTAGAAAAATCCTTTTCCTCACCTTTTACTCACTCAGAAATCTTTAGTTCAGTATCTGTCTTTGCATCTAGTTTAGTAGTCTCTAATTTTAATAGTATCTTATCTACAGGATATCCTCCTGACCAATCTAAGGTAGCTGTTGACACCAGCGTTCACATAAAATTAATTCACATACTGTATTCTCTAGCAGTCCTCCACCCAGAAGCAGAAAGCCACTTTGCCCAAATCATTTATTGTCCACTCTCTGTTGCTTGCACTGACATTACCTAAACTGATTCAAATTCCCAAAGTAGCTGGAGATACCACCATCCTTCTGGGCAAAGTTCACTAGTGCTGAATGCCTGAGGTATACACAAAGTGTATTGCAACTGGGTTGGAGCAGGAGGCAGAAAGGCAGAGGGTTGTGGTTTATATGCTGTACTCCAAGTGGATGGGGGTATTCAATAATGTCCCTCTGGGACCACTATTACTCAGCTTTTTTATTAAAGATCTGAAAACTGGAGTCTTCAGCATGCTGCTTAAATTTACTGATGACACTACAGTAAGCTAGCCAGGAAGGTGTACTTCTTTGAGGATGGGGAAAACATCAAGAGGGTCTGAAGAAGCTGGATGATTGTTGGGACTTCTGAAGTCTCAGATTAAATGTAGCCACATTCAAGGAGCCAGTGTGCACCTGACTGTCCACCAGGTTGGAGTGGCCTGATGTCCAAGCCTTGGCTTGCCACTAGGTGGAGTCTAGTGGCAGTCCGTCTTGGGTGGCAAGAGGGACACGCTGCAGTAGTATGATGTGTTTGTGCCTCCACACACACATGCATTTATTCACTTTGGCTGGGAGGGGAGAAAAAGGAAAATCAATGCTGGGGCTTAATGAAGCCTCACCCATCTATCACAGATATGAGCTACTGCTGATACTCTGGTCTGTATCAAATTTGTGTAGTGTAGGGGGAGGACAGCCATCCCCTCTCCACAGGGGGAAGCCATGTGGGAACAACCAGTGACAAGGTGAGTCCCAGGGACATAGTCACTGGTAAAGGGGGACAGGGCTGCACTACCACCCGTCAGCCACAAGGGAAGAAACTCCTTTATGGGAAAAAATACAATTATTTATAGTATGTATTTTATATGACCTGTCATGAATAAGCTTAGTCCAGTAAAACATCAAGTTGGCAAGAGATTCTTACAATAAAGATACAATCACACTGAGATAGTCTTGTTCTCATTCTTTCTGTTGCAGTACTCAGTGGTCGTGGAACTGAAAGCCTCTCTAGGTTATACAAAAAGAAGTAGATTTGTAAAGAAATGGGGCACATCTGGATTATTGTGTGCAGTCTTTAAGGGAGACAGACTTCAGCAAACAAGAGATAAGGCCAGTGTGCTTAGGTAGAAGTTTGATGTCTGCATGGGTGGGCATTTAAAGTGAGTGGGGAGGGACTGAGTGCAGTGGAAACACAGAAGATGGTGAGCAAAAGAGGAACCATGCTAGGACTAGAAATCAGAATTAGTCAGCACCAGGCAATAGTGACAGATGTAGGATTAGACCTCTTAGCCATTACAGAAACATGGGTCACTGGGAATAATGACTAGGACCTGGTAGAACTGGGCTATGCAATGTATAGGAGAGATAGGGGTATGGATAAAGGAGATGGGATAGCCTTCTACAGTATGCCAATGAAAAGCATAAAGGTGGTAGAGGATGGGTCCCTCATGGGAGGAAATTAGAAGACAGAAATGTTGTGGGTACAGCTCATGGCAGCACTGGAAGAGAAGCTGCACATGGGAAAGGTCTATAGACTGCCATGGCAGGGAGATGAGGGAGAAAGAGTGCTACGGGCAGAAACTGAGAAGGGGCAACAAAGGGGGGCAGTAGTGGTTGTGTGGAATATTAAGCTACCAGACATAAACTGGAAAAGTCCAGTAGCTAAGAACTCCAGAAGTCAGGTCCTGCTAGAAACATTACAGGACTGCCTGGTGATGCAGCTGGTCAGTGACCCCACAAGACAGGCTGCCATTTTCATCAACTTTGAAATGGTTGGTGGAGTGTAGGTTGGGTAACCATTGAGGGCCAGTGCCCATATCACCATATGGTATGAACAGGTCCTGGGTACCAATATACCCTTGACAGAGGCTGAGGTTCTGGATTTCAGACAAGCAGACATTGAGAGAATTAATCAACTGTAAATTGGTTGGAGTGAACACAATCAGAGGGTGGAGGAGAAGTGGGAAGAAACTAAAGGAGACATTCTTAAAGCAACCAAATCAAGCTTCAGAATAGTTACCAAGGGTAATAGACACAAGAGACAAGTCTGAGTCATTAGCTTCAAGGAATAATTGGGGGGGGGGAATGAAGCAAATACCATGTAAAGATGAATGAGGCCAAGACGTTTGTCAGAGATGCAAAAGTAGACACCCAACTGCATAATGTAGAGAGGGGTCAAGGGAAGGAAAAAGCAATTCTTCATGTAATGTACAGCAGGTAAAACATGAATATTATAAAAGGAATTGTTATGTTGATGGGTGCAGGGTAACAGAGGAGGATGAACAGAAGGCAACCATTCAAAACAACTACTTCTGCTCAGTATTCACAATGGAACATAGCAGAACTTTGCTGGAAAGCGGCACAAAGGCTGCTGCAAAAAGATCCCATAAATTGGGCAGGTGATACATAGGAAAAAAGGGTTAGAAAAGGGTATGCAGCCCTGAAAATAGATAACCCTTACAAAAAGTTGTTCGGAATACCACTGTAGTACCACTCATTTGCCATTGCAATACCACTGTGATTACCAGTGTATTACCATTAAGGTTATCATGGTATCACAGTGGTTTGTTTCAATTCCATTGAGATACCATTGTACCACTGTCCTACCACATCAACAAAAATAATCAAAATGTAAACTACCATAGTACAACCATGGTACCACTGGGTAGTACCATTGCACATTTTGTAGCTCACCACTGTGTTGCCATTGTGATACCATGGTGTTGCCATTGTGTCACATTTGGTAAGGGAAGGCTTCAGGGCCAGATGGGATACACCCAATGATTCTCTAGGAATTAGCATCAGATCTGACTGAACCCCTGGCAAGACTATTCAATAGCTCTCTTCAGGCAGATGTGGTTCTGAGAGATTGGAGGATTGTTGTTGTGGTGCCACACTGCAAGGGAGAGTACTGAGATGAACAGGCTCATAAGTCTTAGCTTCATTGTAAGTAAACTAATGGATACACAAGTCAAACTGGATCTAGTGGATTACTCGGGGAGAAATGGTCCCCAGAATAGTAAGCAGCATAAGTTCATGGCAGGGAGGTCTTGTCAGTCCAACTTGATTGCATTCTTTGACTGAGTCACTATCAATTGCACACAAGGGTGATGGTGCTCAGCAAAAAGAACTCAATGAGGCAGACTACAATTCAGGCACTCACCCTGCATTAATCAGGCTCCAGCCACCTTATAAAGCAAAAAGTTGTTTTATTTGTGCAGCACATATTAAGTGCAGAAAAAGGTTCAATGCTCACCCCTGGCAAGACAGCGCCCACCTGACGCCTGACAGGCGGGCGCTGTCTTGCCAGGGGTGAGCAGTGCAGTGAGGTGTGCATTTGAAATGCAGTGCCAAAAAGTGCAACACAGTGCATGTAGAGAACAAGTAACAGAACAGAATCCTAGATGGGAGGCATTAAGCTGGTTACTATGTCAGAGAAAAGGGACCAGGTAGGTCATCATAAGCAACTCCCTAGAGCAGACTAGCCAGTTGTAACAAGGCCTACAGAAAGGCAACCAAAATGCTTGGGTGTACCGGAAGGTGTTTCAACAACAAGAGGAAAGAGGTAGTACTACCTCTCCATAGATCACTTGTGAGACCTCATCTGGATTACTGTGCTCAGTTCTGGAGTCCTTACCTGAGGAAAGACAGAGACAGACTTAGTTTAAAAAGAGAGTAGCTGAACTATGAAATAGTCTCCCAGCAGATGTGGTTGGCCCAAAACCATAAATGGATTCAAGGATGCCTAGGATAAGGTAAGGGCTTAATAGTCATTCAAGGGGGTAACAATAAGACAGAGTGAAGGTGAGGTGAGGCAAGGGAGAAAACCCCATCTAAACAACAGATAAAGAAGTAGGGTATGGCAAAATTAGGTGGACTGGATGGACCAATGGCCTTTTTCTGCCAACGTTATCTGTTTCAATGTTTTTTTAAATTTCTTTTTTCCCCATCCAGGCTTGACTCTTCTTCTTGCTACCACCCCATCCTCATCACCCCAGCTTCTCTTGGGTCTTTCTTTGCCATTCTCCACGGCTTACCCCCTCCTACAGCAGGAGTGATGGGGAGCACGCTTGACCCACCTGGTCAAGGATCCAGTGGCTGTACCTGAGTTACTGAGTGTGGAGTCTGCAAAGGTGGCTGTCATCCACACCAGCCTGGGCATGTTTTTCTATTTTCTTTGCCTCCCTTCTCCCTCTCTGTGGCCTGGAGGATCTGTGTGCAGTGACATCAGTGGCAGTGTCACGCATGCCCCCATACATGATGTGGAAGGTATCTTCCACTCCTCTGCTGCCTAGGTGCACTGATCCCTAGCCTCCACTAGGGGGCTGTGCTATGCAGTGCTCTACAGCCCTTCAAATGCAGATGAGGACAGCAGTCCTTGGGATCCACAGTCCTCCTCCTCCTTCCCCGCCTGACTCTCCAATATCCTGAGTTCACTTCTGAACACAGGTCATCATAGCTACAAGCAGCAGTGCTACCGCTGCATTGGAGGGTTGGCACCTACGTTTCTCTTTTTTTATACTTCAAGTTTATGTATTATTGTTTCCATCAATTCACATAGTTCACATCGATATATCAAGATTAAACATGGCGTTGTTTAAATACTGTGTATTAAATTCTAAAGAGTCATTTCCCCGTTTCAGTTTTATATTTTAGGAAACAACTCTTTATGCATCTGCCATATAAAATTTTTCTGTTATCGTATCTCAGACAGTGTCTTTAAACCACTCTATTTCTATTAAAAAGAAAACAAAAATTAAACTGACATTCTCTATCACTTAGGCACCTATGTTTCTACTTAATGTGAGAATTGAGATTGTATGACAATTCCAGCTTCATAAACAGTTTTTTCTCTAGTTTTCTTTATAGGAAGCAAAGGTTCCTGCAAAGTATGTGTGCTACACATGGAATTATACAACACTGCTCATCATAGTTAGCATGAATATTTATATACAATTTATTTGAGTCATCAAAAAAATATCAGAGGTACTTTAGTATAGAAACACAGAATTTGACGGCAGATAAGGACCACTTGGCCCACCTAGTCTGCCCATTTCCCTACCTAACGGATAAGCTGCAGATCCTAGTTAACCAACAGCCTACTTCCTCCTACCCCCTCTAGAATTTTCTTATGTCTGTCCCATGTATTCTTGAATTCCCCCAATGTTTTTGACTCTACGACCTCCTCAGGAAGGCTGTTCCATGTATCCACAACCCTCTCTGTGAAGAAATACTTCCTCACATTACCTCTGAGCCATCCCCCCTCTATCTTCAAATTGTGCTTCTTTGTTTTTGCACATCTCTTTTTCTGAAAGATGCTACCCTCTTGGACTTTGTTGATTCCCTTGAGGTACTTGAAAGTTTCTATCATGTCCCCCCACTCCCTCCTTTCCTCGAGGCTATACATCTTTAGTTCCTTTAGTCTTTCTTCATATGTCTTCTGATGCAGACCCTGTATCATTTTGGTTGCCCTCCTCTGGACAGCCTCCACCCTATCTATGTCTTTGTGGAGATGGGGTCTCCACAACTGTACACAGTACTCCAGATGCAGTCTTACCAACTGTCTGTACAGCTGACAAAGCTGAAAAAGCAAGAAATAGTTTACAACAGAAACAGCAGTTAGGATTCGATATCACAGAAACTTCTTTATCTTGGATAAAAAATTTGCTACATGAATTAAAAACAAATGTGACAGTGCTTGTTTAAAAAATGCAATAGTTAAGAATGTTTACTTTTACTGGCCCGGTGGCGCTGAGGGTTGAGGCACTGGATGCTACACCTCGCACCATGCAGGTGACCTGAGTTTGGTAGCGAGCTTGGGCACCGGGGGTCGGTAGGGGAGGGATTGGATCGAGTGCCTGCAAGGGCTACTGTCCTGTCCTGGGGGGAAGGCATTGGGATGCCTGGTGCTCTGGCGGCCCCTGGTGGAGATTGGGGGTGCTGCAGAGGCACGGGTGGCACATTACAGCATGCCCGATGCCGGCAGGGTTGCCGTACACCAACCGTTGGGGAGTGTGCATGCAAGGAGGGCAGGGAAGGACATAAAAAGGAAATACCCATCCCAATGGATAGGTGATGGTGCCTTCCCTCCACACCCAATGCCAGATCTGACTCGGACAATGCCTCATCACTCCTCCACCCGGGACCCCGCCTGCTGTCAGAGTCTGTCTCATAAGGAGCCCAAGTAAGTGGTCAGGCTACCCTCCCTGGGCAGGTTAAATTGGGGGTGCTGACAGTGGGGGGGGGCAGAGAAGGGCAAAAAGACCGTAGTGGATCCCAGGTGGGCAGGTACAAGGGAAGGATGTCTGAGAAAGTTCCCCGAGCTTTGACTGGAGGAAAAAGAGTTAAAAAAAAAAAATGAATGTTTACTTTTTTTCTCCTCCTTCCATCCCAGTATTATTAAATTATTGAAATACAGTTATGTGTATTTAAACTAGAGATGTCACCCTCAAAACACATCTACAGTTATGTCTACTAATTCTGAATGGGACAATATCAAATATATTTGTACATAATTTGTTGCAGTGGTTGTGATGTCTTAAAAATGGCTGTGAGAACATTGCATGCTCAGTGTTTAACAGTATATGGGAGGTGATGAGCAAAGCTACTTTAACATAAACATCTAAAATAACTGACATTGATGGAAAGGGGACTGCAAAAAATAACAATTAGATTTGGCTTAAACATGATTTGACAAAGTTTTCCAATCTATTTTTTAATAAGAGTTGATTTTTTCTGTATACACATTGTCTCCTAGACACTCAGGCTGGCCACCTTCTGCTGACACCCCCTCTGCCCCATCTACTTTCCCAGAGACATACCCCACTACTTGTTTTTACCACTTGGTGGGTGGATGCCACGGTCAGTAGTGCATGGCCTCAAGGTTGCAGGCATCATCCTGCCTGCAGGAGGGTTTCCTACATTTTTCATCCAGGGGAGCCGGTGTGCAATGACACATGCTCACTTGTGTATGCACAAGATCACACTAGTGTATGGCAGCATCCCTTCCCCAGCTTGGTGTCTCCAGCTGCATTACCAGCCGGCATCAACCAGGGGCTGGTGCATAGTCCGCTGTTCCCCAAGCACAAAGATGGAGAGATGTTCCAGGGTCACTCAATCCTCCTTCTCCTGGCTAAACCCCAGGTTATCTGAGTCTATTCCTGAACCTGGGTCATTGATGTAGCCTGTTGTAGTGCTACCACTGCACTGCAAAGCCAACAGATGGAGGGTTCTTTAACATAGCACTTCATCTACTGTATATGTAGTTGCATTTACTACTCATCATGTTTCTTAACCAGTGAAAGGGCAGGTGAATTCTTGTGAACATATCTGTAAAACATAATACTCTGACCCAGCTTAACTATATTTAATATTGTTTTTTTTATAGTTTCCCTTGCAACATTCTTTACTATTGAGAACATTTAGATGACTGGATTTTCAAATAGGTCATTGGTGGATGCAAATGGATGCTGTACCTGCATCTGCATTTACCCAACTGTATCAAAGTTGCCCTGCTGGTATTCAAAGATTCATTTGTGACAAGAAGTTATGATTTGTGGTAAAGAAACTGACATACTAGTAAATGGGTTTACATCATTTTTCTGTGACAATTGCATCTTGTTTTGGACAGGAAATTTGGGCACTAGGTTCAAACAGCGACAACAACAACAGTGCTGCCAATAAGAGCACAGTGTAAACAGTGCTGTCAAGAACAGCACCAAAGTAAAAATGCTGACACACAAAACAGCACCAATAGTAGCAGTCATAAACAACACTGATGACCACTACCATTGCTAAAACTCCCTACCGGGTCAGTTTGCCGTATGTAGAATGGCCCACATCAACGCGCAACAGAGACAGCGCAGGTGGGAATAGAGACAGGGTGCAAAACCGCTAAATGTTCTATGCACAGTTGTGTACCCTGTCTCTGTTCCCTCATAAAGGATAAGTCCTTTGCTGGGAGAAGTGTCTGCCGAGCAGCTGCTGTGGCTCAATAGGATAAGTCACAGGCAGCAATGGAGACAGCGCGCCTGTGGACCGGGTGTTGAATCTTATGGAATTTTTCTTTACTTTGTGTGATTTTAAATGTACGCCCCCCCGTAGTTGATTATTGCAGTTGGGGGGTTTGGGGGAGCAGTCCCCAGTAATGGGGGATCAGGGGTGGAGTCCTCCTCGAAACATAGAGAAATGCCACTGGCAATATATCTCACTGTATTGGCAGCACAGTATATTGCTTCAGCATTGTGTCGTGCAACATTATGGCCCCGTGCCCTAAAACTCACACTAGAAACTTTTGTTTTGTGCAGGGACTTAGCCTACCGACACACCCCACCCCGATGTGTGGGGTCTGCCCCCCATACCCCTACTTTATATAACCAACTCTGAGGGGGTGTTGATCTCAGGGAAAAGGAGAGACTTGGGGGGGGGATTCTTTGCCTGGCTGATGTGAAAACAAAAAATACACTTCGAGCAGGGGAAAAAGTATACCTGCATGCATCAGGAGACAGGGAACAGAACCCTGGTCTCTCACTGAATGTTGCCCCAGCTGTTGTTGCTGCCTTAACCCTCTCCACCATGGGAGCAGCTCAGCCAGCCAGTGCACTTTCTCTTACTTGTACAATTTCAACAGTGCATGCTTCAATAGCTATGGGGTAGTGATAGTTGCTATATGGTATTCTACCCCTGTCACTATCAAGGCATTACACAGTCCTGACAGCACTGTTTAGACAGCACTGTCCAGAATGCGCTATTCTAACTGGGTAGGCAAAATCTGAACCCTGTCAGGCCATGACCTAACAGTTTGGATGGATTTTAACTTTTTAAAATAGCAGAAGGCAGATATCTAATGGATCCTCTTGAAAATCCTGCCCCAACACATAGTCTTTATTCTTGATAGTTACACAGATACCCAGATGACTAAGGTCAGAAAAGTCTATGATCCCCATATTCAAAATTGTAGTGCCATGCTAGCAGAGTTTAAGCTGCACATACTGCATTGCATAACCTGAACCCTGTTAACATGACAATTTCCACATTCAAAGGCACAGTGGGTAAGCCCAAATCCCATTAGCATGTACAGATCCAGAAGCAAATGATTTGATACCTTTTAATGGACCAACATAGATGTAACAACAAGAACAAAGTGCTCTAGCTTTCAGACTAACCAGTCCTTCTTCAGAAGCCTAATGGCAGTTGTTTAGAAAAAAACAATACTTTTAACAGCAAGATCATGCAGAAAAAACAAACAAAACATTGGTTTAAAATACTCATTTAAAAAATACAGATGATGATGTCAGAGAAGTTTAACAGTACCATATTACCTTCAGCCAGGAGGGTCCCAGGGTCAAAGGTGCTTGGTGCAAAACATATACAAAGAATACTACTGCATATAAATTTAATTGACATAAGATAACACTGCTGGAGCAGATGACTTTTAAATAAAGCTATGAGAAGGGCCCTGTGTTTTCTGCGATTCTGCGGTTGCAGCAGTGGCCGCAGATATCGGGGATGACCACAGAAATCAGCGCTTACTGCAGAAATCAGGAAAAACAGCCACTCAGCTGCAGAAATGCTAGATATGCTATGCAATCCCACAAGGCAAGGGCATAGCTATTGATGTGTTAAGTATGCCATGGCACACATGCTCATTAGAAGGGGCAGCAAACTGATGCTGTCCAGTACAAAGCTGAAAAGCCAGTGGCTGCATGACATCTTAACTCATGCTGGCTCTTATTACATGACTCCTTCCAGCCAGTATTGTGTGTGTGTGGTGGGGGGGTGACTGACGCAATAGTAGCAGAGCTTGATTAGCTCCACGACAGTTATGATTTGCTGCTATGTAGGTGTGGGTAGCTCAGCCATGTTAATTTTTCATTATGAGGATGTTCATGATGCATGTTGAATCCTTGGAAGATGAATTTGGAAGGAAGAACTGGAAGGCAAGCTCTAGTCAAGAAGTGAGAAGATTCAGTGGTGCCCATGGAGGTGCAACTGATCTCAGTATGTTGACAGGTATCGGAGGAGGAGCTGATTGCAGAAACAGATGGCTGGCAGCAGACTGAGCAGAGAACTCTGTCCCCACTGGTGGACATCTGTCATAGTTTTGATTTGTGGGCTGCAGTTCTGTACCTGCAAGTGTGAGAGTAATTTCTTGGCAAATCTGAACCTGCAGCCTAAGTGGTGGCATCAAGCTCAATTCTTAAGGAGGGTCAAGTTGCCCAGCTGCAGCAGAGTTGGCGACCAGAGTAGACTAGAACTGGAGCAAACAGGTGTGGAAAAAAATTGGAATTGAGAGTTTGATTGCTGCTATACATAAGCGAAATGAGGGTCACTGACTGAAAAACACTACCACCCCCTGAGTTGCGAGGAGAAGAGAACATACTAACCAAGGTTACTCCAGCTTATTAAAAATGACTTGCTTGCATTTTCTAGTGTGTCCCCCAAAAGAAAAATCAGGAGTCAACAAATCCTACAGACACTACAAGTTACACCCTCCTTCACTGTTCTAGGAAGACAATTCACACCTACCCCCAAAACACAGATTTGTACACTGCACTCAACACGTTGGTTGCAAGACAGATGGAGTATTCCTAGTTTACAAAAAATAATAATTTAAAAGAACATTGATCAAAATCAGAACAAAAATGGTCTTCAAGTTGGAGACTGTATTTATATCTGCTAAGTGTAAATATAAACCAGAAGAAATCCAAGGAGGTTTTGCCTTCTGTGTAGTTTTAGCTAAGTGTGTATGTCCTGCTCTGATTATAACCTAGGAGAACAGCAAAGGCCACCAATTTCCAGAAGAACAGATGAGACTTCAAATTTGGGGTGGGAGGGAAAATTCATTAAAAGAGAACACTGATGCCCATGGATGTGCTAGGTTTGGGTTACTGCTGTTTAATATTTGTGATAAGAAGACTATACACTGTTAAATGACCTGATGTTCCACTTTCAGTGTAGCAGAGTGGTTGCACAAAGGCAGTCAAAGGGTTAACTACAATTTAATCCCTTTGAAGGTATGTTGTTTAGCCACAATTTATCTTCTGCAAAATAGCCACAGAATCAGCAGTTATTCTGCCACAGAAAGTATGAGTCCTGCCGCAGAATGTAAGTCCACTTTGCCGCAGTAAACATGGGGCCCTGGCTATGAGTGTCACAGTATGTATAAGGATGTGATTACTGAAAAGCAACCCCCACCCAGATTAAAGATATACTAAGATTGCCTTAGGACTCCAAGAAGTTTCAATGCATGCATAATAGACAAGAAATTACCAGTAAAGCTATCTTAAAAACATCAGTGCACACTGTATGATGTGTAAAAAATAGCTGGACCTATTACCCAGCTGTACTCTCCAGCTAGATATCACGCCCCATAACATTCAAAAACCTTTAGTGTAGTGTCAGGACATTATAAATGATAATTTAAATATAAATTGACAGTATTAGTATCAAACAAAAAACTCTTGTCAAGGACCAGCAAGGAATTTAAGACAATGTATCCTGATATGTACTGATGTCAATATACACTGAGAATAACTTGATGTACCAGAAGTGTCTAAGGAATCTGAAAAAAGAGATAACATTTAATTTCTGTCCTCCTCTTCACACAAACAGTACACCCTACCCCACCCCACATCCCCATAATGTGGGGGTAACTAGCTTTAAAGAGACACTCTCTCACACACACACACACACACTCCTAATGAACCTCCATTCACATCAGTCACTGCAATTGTTCCCCAAATGAATTCAACTTGTCATGAAATCCCAAGTAAAAGGGCTCATATATACTAATACCTATTAGCATGTGAGAGCTAGTAACTCCCAGGAGCAGATACAAATGAGAGACCAACTCTGCATATGGGGAGCACTGGCATATTAGATGTTACCTGGAAGCACTAACAGGCTGGCAGTGTAGCACTATTTAATGCTTTCTTGAACCATGCTTTACAACTGCACACATCATAGCACCCTTTCGCCATGTCATGGCTATTAGAAAATTTCTGACATCAAATGGCACCTGCTCTATCACTTCCAGTAAACTGAAAAACACTGTGACTGTATCCCCCCCCCCCACTGATCCCATTTCCGGTGCCAGTACATCTAACATTTAAATAAACTTCCATGCCCTCCTGCCTCCTAGTACCAGTATAGCAGTGTCAGTGGCTCAGTAGGAGGCCGGGAGATCAGAGGGCTGTGGGTTCAGTTCCCACCTCTGGAACTTGGGTTAATATCCCAGTACTGACACTGTAGTGCAGCATGAGAGGGGTGCTGCACTTCTGAGGTGCCGTCTTTCAGATGAGACGTTAAACCGAGGTCCCATCTGCCTGGATTGGTGGTAGTTCAGGTGGATGTTAAAGATCCCATGGCACTTATCGAAAAGAGTAGGGGAATATTTTATTAGAATAACATCAAAATTCAAAATTATTACAGTGTAAGATTCACTCCACAAACCCTTGTACATCAAGAAAACATGTAATAAATACCCATATTGTGAAACTATACTAACAAATATTGAAATCAAAAAAGAATTAAACAATCATTACCGCTTATATTCACAAAGAAACCTTTTTTTTTTTTTTATATATAATAAACCCCCAAATATTAGGTAACAAAATTTCTATTATCATGTAACATTGCACATCTAACTAATACTATCCTATACATACTCCCAACTAACAATCATGACCTCTCCCCATATGTAACCCACTCAGCCATAGGTGAACAAAGGCACATTACTTAACTTTTATTTATATTTAATAAACTTCAAAACCCTTTCCACCATTCCTTCACCTTCCTTGATGAGAAGAATGCTGTGTCTTGAACAAAAATCCTGTACATTGCCCGTGAATCAACCTCCGGACATTGTCATAGGGCATCAACTTCTGATATAGCACCCACTGGCACCTAGCTTGCCACAAGTAGTATATCAATGTGCTACAAAAGATTTGTAAAGTGTCAACATGATATATTAATCGAAACTGTGGAGAATGACCCAGTACCAATGTATCATAATCCATGTATTCTAACCATTTTATACTCCATTGTACTGCCAAGAATTTCCACAGAGAAACAGCATAAGAACTCTTAAAAAGAAAGTGATCAACCATTTCTTCTTGTGCCACACACTCCAAAAATGGACAATTTCTGTCTTGTATCGGTTTATGCTTGGCGTTCCTCGTATCTAATTCGACCATATACATAAGCCTATAGCGTTTCCCACATATAAGTAGGTAACCCTTGGGTTGTTTAATTTACTTAAAACTATATCCACACACCGTAGAGGACAGTTCTTAAACACGGTTCACTGGGATACAGTTGAAGCATTACTGATTTGTATAACTGTGGACCCGTACTTACTTTAACCACCTGTGCTACCAACCCCATTTAAATACTTTTTGCAATAGGTATAAAATATGTCGGCAGAAACAACTTAGGAATTGGTTTGGGGTCTCTCATCCAACAACCATAATACTGCCCCATTACCTGGCAATGTAGCATCCCACATCTTTCCGTGGGTACCCCCAACCGAACTTTACATTTGTTGAAATAAATAGGGTAGAAAAAGATAACCGGATCTATCATTCCTAAACCTCCTTCTTTTTATCTAGATATGTAAATTGTCTTTTAATTGGATTAAGTCTACTACCCCATAACATCTGAAAAAATAAGCTATATATTCTGGTTTCCAAATTCAGTGGCAAGGAAAAATCAGTGCTGTATACAATAACTTGAATAATAAATTTTTAATGATTGAGACCGTTTAATTTTATCCAATTTCCATTGTTTCCAAATCTGGATTTTTTTGTCTATTGAAGTCAAAGCTAATCCCCAGTTAAGTTCTGGTACATTTTTTGGTCCGTAAAATAATCCTAGAATTTTTATCGGGTCACAAGAAATACGAATACCTTGTATTATGAGTTCTGGGAGACCATCTGTACCTATAAACAAACCTTTACTCTTATTCTTGTTAATAGTAGAATTTGCTAACAAAGCATAATCATCCATAAAATCTAAAAAAATGCTTACTTGTGTACTATCAGAAGAATACACACAAATCATCCGCATAAGCTTGCACATACAACCTATCTTCACCAGCAGCCCAACCTATCCCTACCCAACGAGGGATTTGTGTTAATGATCTAATTAAAGTATCAATAGTAAAAGCATATAACAGGGACTCAATGGACAACCTTGACGTACCCCTGTCGGAACGTGAAACCCTTCCCCAATCTCCAGTTGAATCACTGGGTGGGTAATAGCCGAATTGTAAATTGATTGAATGGTGGTTAAGAAAACTTCCGGAATCCCATAATGTCTCAACGTTGCAAATAAAAATGGATGGTAAACTCTATCAAATGCTTTCATCTGGTCCACAGAGACAATGCATCCTGAAATTCTTTGAAAACCGGCTATCTCCACAATGTCTCTCAGTACCATATGAGCCCGATATATTTTTTCCCAGGTACTCCACAAAACTGAAATGGGAAAGAACTTTGACTGCAAATTGTTTTAATCTGGTGTTCAAAATACTCATAAAGAGTTTATAATCGAATTCAATAGTGTAATTGGTCTCCAGTTATTCAAGTCAAATGTATCACCCACTTTATGTAAAAATCAACAGCCCTTCGCAAACCAACTTGGAAAATCTGATTGTCCCATAAAAGCATTAAAAACTAACACTAAACAATTTGCAAATTCCACTGGAAAGGCTTTATATAAATCTGTTGTCAGACCATCAATTCCAGGAGAAGTACCCTTATTTTGATTTTAATAGCCGTAATTATTTCCTGTGTAGTGATAGGCTGTATCAATATTAATGTATCAAATACATGTCTGGGTACCTCAATCCGGTTTAGAAAGTCCCAAATGTCCTGATCATTCTGGGCCCTTACTGGCTCATAATCCAGAAAAAATTGTTTAATAATATGTTGTAGTGACTTCTGATCCTGTACCAATTTTCCCACCTTATTCCGTAGGGCATTTAAGGTAGTAGATTGTGTATAAACTTTAAAGGCCTCATATGGATCACCCTCTGGCTTTTTCTTCACCCCATATTGTAGAAGAGCAGTAAGGGTCCGAGCCCTATTGTACTGAACCTCTAGGAGTTGATCTTTTATTGATCTAATCTGTGAACTGTAATCCAAAGTAGAAGTATTGGCTACTGAAAATAAATAATATAATTGTTGTCTTAATTTCAAATATTGGAGAAAATCATTGTTTGCTTTAACCTTCCCTTGTTGTTTTAATAGGTGACAAAGGTCATTCTTAGAATCTTTCCACCACTCACCCACTGAGTCATATAAAAGGTACTGAAAGCCTTGCCATCAGCAATGTGAACTCTATCCTGCACTCTCCCGAGAGTTTAATAATAGAGGATTCAACTTCCATCTCGCCCGCCTACCTATCAGTCTGGCATGAGGAGAAACGGTACAGAGCAACAAGAGATGGTCAGAAAATGCGACAGGACATGTTTCAAATGTAAAGGGAATTTTGTCAGATAAAAAAATATAATCTATCGTAGAAGTAAACTGTTCCTTTTATAAGTAAATTTAGGCCCTGAGCTTTGTTTACTACTCCCATTTATTAAACCCACTGAGTGTACCAGTTTGTATAAAGCCCTGGAATCACAGTAAATTTTCCTACCTACTCCCACCATAGAATCACCAGCATTTATTAATGCACAGTTAAAATCCCCACACAAAAACACCTCAAAGGAGGTCAGTAAATAAGGTTGTATCATATTACAGAGCGCCACCCTTTCTGCCTTGAGCTGTGACCCATAGACATTAATAAACCGGCACAATCTTGATTTCCACAAACCATCTAAAATCATTAACCGTCCCAGTATTAGATCCATCAATTTAATTAAAGAGAAGTCATATGAGTGAAACAGAAACCCTATGCCATCTGCCGACTGCTGGCCAAAGGACCAATACGAAGGCCCCCAGCACCATTCCCGTTGAAAACACCTGGTTTGTTCCATAGTATACATCCATGTTTCTTGTAATAAACAGACATCAATCTGATTAGCATGAACAAAGTCATAAACTATCTGTCGCCTCTTATAATTCACTATACTATGAACATTCACGAACCCAACCTAAAGTGCATCAGGTACAGTCAATTCCAGCCCATCACCTATCTTTCTTCCATCGTTTCTTCTTTTTCCCCTTATAATCCTCCTGAATCCTTAATGGGGATGGTGGACTATCCAACGTCTGCTGTGAATCATTATCTGGGCAATCCATATCCGATTCCCCCCATGGACTTGATAGCAAGGCAAAAGAATTACTTATTTCTACACTCATAGCAGACTGCTGTGGAAGGCCCTTAATATTTCTGGAACACCTTCGAACTGCAGACACCACAGGTGCCCTAAAAGACTCCTTTGGTTGTTTCTCTTCTTCAGGCAAAATTCCTACCCCAGTAGGTTCCGAAGACTCCTTGTCAAGAACTACTAAATCTTCCACCTCTACCACATCTCCCCTCACTTCAATAACAGAAGGTACTTTTCCAACTGGCTGCTCGTGACCCACATGACCTTCCCCTATTATCAAATCCTGGGCTTTTTGTATTAATAGGTCTGGATTACCACAACACTCTTTATTTTTGGCTGCCCATGTACATTCTGCAAACACATGTCCTGTCTCATCACAGAGATCACATTTTGTAGCGTTAGCACATTGAAAAGTAATATGTCCTACTTCTCCACAGTTATCACATCTTGGTTTGTCACAGGAACTTGATAAATGAGTTTTAGCACCACATTTATAACAAGCCTGAGGTTGCCCAGCATAAAAACATACCCTCTGTCCCTACCCAACATAAAGGAATTCTGGGATATGCTCATTCCTGCAGCTGTTTGTCGTAGTTTAATTTTAAACCACCAGCCCCCTGTCCAAAATTGTTCTGCATCCAGAATTGCTTCTGGGGAACTTAAAATCTCGCATTTTTGGCCTAACCAATAAGTAATATCATCAATATGAACCCCTTCGTTCCTAAACATAACAGTTGCATACTTTATTAAAGGTTTTGTTAACGGTATCACTAAAAAGGGTGTCCAAAGGGGGGAAAACTTAACCTGAGTATATCTTTCCCAAAAAAGGTCAAGAGCATATGCTGAACGAAAATTAACATCAAAATTGTCTTCCATAGAAATATTAATAAATGCAAACACTTCCCTAGGAGAGAAGTGCAAAGAATCTTTCAATAAACATTTACCAACATATTGTCTATCAGGTCTAACCTCTAAACCTCCTTTGTAACGAAGACGCACCGGATTTCTGCGAGGTGCAGCATCCTGCTTAATTTTGAAAACAATTCTGACATCAATGGTTTCTTCCCCTTTCCTCCCTCTGGTCCTGTGCCTCTACCTGTAACTCGGCGACAGGCGCAGCTTGTCCTGCCGTTCAGGAGATGAAACTACAAGGAATAGTCTCCTCATTTCCACCCACCACCTCTTTAACCCCACTTAAAAAGTAATGTCTTGTAGCTTGGGTCTCCATGCTGGTTCATTCTGGGAGAAGTTTAATTTTGGGTCCCAATCAGGAGTGGGCTTCAAGCCCCACTGTCCAAAGTCCAACCAGCCTCACTAAGAGCTCTCTGTGGGGACCAGTTCTCATCATTGAGAGGCTCAGTCTCAGCGTTAGTTTGAACTTCCTTTCCCACACTGCTCTTTTCCTGGTAACTTCTCACCTATCCCAGCAATAGGTAATACTAAATGTCTTTTGCAAATGTCAAGGCCATTCTTTTCTCCTTTCCCTCCTCTCCTACCTTATCCAGTTGTCGTTTTGAAAAGAAACTCCGACACTCCAACCTGTGTCCGGATCAGTTTGAAAAATACAATGTTTCAGTGGTGTAGTACTCTCACTAGCAGCCCCAGTAGTAGCTCGAAAAGTAAATCCGGATGATTTCTTTGCGGACTGTTCTGTGCGTCACTGAAACTCCCCTGTCTCACTTCCTTTTCCTCCTGGATGTTGTCATGCAACTTGTAATCAGAAGGTGCATTTTTCTTGTGTGCTGTTCTCTCTGCTGGTTCTCTGCACAGGGATTTTACTCCCAAAGAACTGCCAGCCACAGCTTGTGTATTTTTTTTTCTGTTAACCTCATGTTCCATTGTACTGTAAGCACGGCAGACCAGTGGAGATTCTCTTTGATCAGGGAGGGTTACATCTGCTACAGCATTCGAAACGTCTTCTAACTTGGTAAGCTTCATAGATTCCACATTATTTGACTCTTGCAATTGCTCCACTACAGTCCTCTGTTCTCACGTAATGCTTCAATTTTAATTGTAAATTCCTCGCCTCCGAAACGTTGTACTGTAGCCAAGCTACTGCTCACCATTTCTGCATCCGTTAAATTATCCAGAATCAAGTAACCCACATCTTCTGTTTCAGTGTTCTTCAGGGTGATGTCCTCTTGTACAGCCATACTCATTGTTTCACTTGCAGCCCTTGGCTGCTCCAGTAGCTCCTCACCATCCATTCTCCAGCAGAGCAGGCCACCAACTGATCCTGTGGTCAGTCGACAGCAAGTCCCCCTACTGGCCAAGCAGTAGGGGAATTTCCCCGGTGTCCTGGCCAAATTTCCCCCATTCACTAAAATTATCACCAACAGATTACTCTGGTTCAAGGTCAGCTGGCATTCATCTGCATCCCCCTCCCCCGGGTCATGCCTGAAAATAGGCAGGATTTGTCTAGTGCACTTACCCGGTCAACAAAAACTAAATAAATAAATAAAATATCCACTATAGCCAAGTATGTAATATATGCCCTGGTACCCCCCCTTCTGGTCCATGTGCCAATATGTGAATATAAACATATATGCAGATGATACATGACTTTATTCTTTTATCAAACTGTGGAACTATCAACTGTCCTGAAGTTTGCACATGTAAATAAAAGCATCAGGTCAGGGCTCAATCATACATTAGATGTGGTATGCTACCAGCAGGGTACTAAAAAGCACATCACTAAACTGCATAGCTGAATAACGCATTCAGGTACCTTAGAGTGCCATCCAGTCAAGTACTATTGACAAAAGTAATATTATCATAGTGTCATTACTGTTAAGCTAAGGATGCATTGCTTAACTGAACCAGATGCTAACATACTTTTTGCTATTCCTGTACTTATGTACATGCTGTACTCTGTTATTGTGATGCTTTTGTTTCTATAGCTGTGCTATTTCCTATGTACTCGTATTACTGTTCAGTGTACTGTGTTGTATTTCAATTGTCCTTCCCAGGACCTCCTTGCAAATGAGTTTGCTCAATGGAGACTTTTCCTGGTAAAATACATTTAATCTAAACTTGGTTGAATGATACCTTCACTAATTTGAAGCCTACTTCTGTGAAAGTAATTTTTTACTAGCTTGAAATGTTGTGCAGGTGAAGTTACAAATAACTGAAATGATATATTTTGGTACAAAAGGTTAACTTCACAACATTCTGTCTAATCCCATTTTTATGTTTGCTTGCACACACACCACACAAGAAACATATTGAGATAGTAGAGCATTGCAGAGGTGTGACAGTGTTGTAGCCAATGAAACAGACACTTTAATGGGCATTTCCCTCGGCCACCGATTAATGCTGAATCTGCCCATGACGACAGTTTCAGAGTGAGCACTGCACTTGAAAGAAATCTGCCGCTGCAATCAGGGGCAGTTTCATCACTGCAGTAGCAGTTCCCCCTCACTCCCAACCAGGCACACAGCAGGACAAAAAAATGTAAATGTTAGCTCCCTCCCACTGCTGATGCTGCCCGTCCCGCACCCTCCATTCTCCATCCCCTGCTGGCATCAGGGTGCTCAGTCTCCGTGTCAGCATGTATCCCCCCTCCCCCCATTAATGTGGCACACTGGAAGCCCACCCCAGTCTGCCAAAAAATACTTCTTTGATGTTTCTGACACTGGGATGCCTACTCCCAGTGTCAGATGTGCTGCCCCCCCACACACCCCTATGTTCTCAGCTGACCTTGGGTTGTCGAATCCCTGGGTCAGCATTGATCCCCCCTCCAGTATTCTGGCTCACTGGGAGCCCACCCCAGTGTGCCAAAATCCTGTAAAAAAGAAAAGAGTCCCACAACTTCTTTTTTTTTTTTAAACCTGAAAAAATTAAAATTCCCGCTGGCCCCCTTCCATCTGCACACAGTACCTCCCTGCACCCCTCCTCACCCATACTTACCTCCGGAAGTTGGGAACAGTGATCTTCTGTGGACCGAGAACACATCTGCACTCTTCAAAGATCAAACGGGAACTTGACAGTAAGCCCCATAATGGCAGTTAATGAGGGCTTTTCAACTTAGGTTGCTATCTCAGCCAATATATGGAGTTTTGGTCCCACATTTTCAACATGGGGTTCTTGGGACTTCACCACATGAACACTGGCATTGTCATTTTATTTCTTGGTCCTGAAAGGTGATTTCGAGGTCGCTGCACAGAATCACCTTTCAGGACCAATTAACGAAATGACAGTGCCACTGTTCATGAGGTGTGAAAAAACTTCAAAAACATAGAAACATAGAATTAGATGGCAGATAAGGACCGCTTGGCCCACCTAGTGTACCCATTTCCCTAAATAATGGACAAGCTGCAGATCCTAGTTAACCAACAGCCTACTTCCTCCTATCCCCCACTAGAATTGCCTTACGTCTGTCCCATGCGTTCTTGAATTCTCCCACTGTTTTTAACTCCACGACCTCCTCAGGAAGGCTGTTACATGCATCCACAACCCTCTCCATGAAAGAAAAACTTCCTCACATTACCTCTAAGGCATCCCCCCTCTATCTTCAAATTGTGTCCTCTTGTTCTTGCACATCTCTTTTTCTGAAAGATACTACCCTCTTGGACTTTGTTGATTCCCTTGAGGTACTTGAAATTTTCTATTATGTCCCCCCTCTCCCTTCTTTCCTTAAGGGTATACACATTAAGCTCCTTTAGTCTCTCTTTGTATGTCTTCTGGTGCAGACCCTGCACCATTTTAGTTGCCCTCTTCTGGACTGCCTCCACCCTGTCTATGTCTTTGTGGAGATGGGGTCTCCAGAATTGCACACAGTACTCCAGATGGTGTCTCACCAACTGTCTGTACAGAGGGATAACAGCTTACTGTTTTCTACTGGTGATGCCTCTCCCTATGCATCCCAGTATCCCCCCAGCCCTCCTTACTGCCTTCTCACATTGCTTGCCCACCTTTAGATCATTTGATATAACTACCCCAAGGTCCCTTTCCATTTTTGTTGTTGTCAGTTTCACATCCCCATTGTGTACTCTTCCCTTGGTTTTTGTTTCCCAGGTGCATTACTTTGCACTTCTTTGCGTTGGATCTAAGCTGCCATACATTTGACCATTCATCCAACCTTACCAAGTCCCTTCTTATCCTTTCCAACCCACTTTGTGCAGCACTCCTGTTGCAGATCTTTGTGTTGTCTGCAAAGAGACATACTTTTCCTTCCAGTTCCTCTGCAATGTCACATATAAAGACATTAAAAAGGACCAGACCCATACTGAACCATGCAGTACCCCACTAGTAACCCCTCTTTCTTCATTGTGGACTCCGTTTACTATTACCCTCTGTGTCCTGTTGTCCAGCCAATGTTTTACCCAGACTACAACCCTGGGACCCACTCCCAGGCTAGCTAATTTGTTTATTAATCTTTTGTGTGGGACTGTGTCAAATGCCTTGCTAAAGTCTAGGTAGGCCATATCCACAGCCCCTCCCTGGTCTACTACTTTGGTCACCCAGTCAAAGAAATTGATTAGATTTGTCTGACATGATCTCCCACTGTGAATCCATGCTGCCTTGGATCATGTGCCTCACTGGTCTCTAGGTATTCAACAATTCTTTCCTTCAGAAGTGAGTCCATCATTTTCCCTACCGCTGAGGTCAAACTGACAGGTCTGTAGTCTCCTGCCTCTGTCTTGCTCTCACTTTTGAGATGGGGAATCACATCTGCCCTCCTCCAGTCCTCAGGTGCCACACCATCCTCCCATGATTTGTTAAAAAGGGTAGGCAGTGGTGTTACTAGTTCTCCCCTTAGTTCTTTTAGAATTCTGGGGTGAATCCCATCAGGCCCCATTGCTTTGTCCACCTTCAGTTTTAAGAGTTCTTTCAGGACTCTTTCTTCTGTGAAAGGACGGATATCGACCTCCTATCCAGAGTGTATCTATTAACTGGATTGGGTTCCTTCCTCTCCTCTTCCTTTGTGAATACTGAGCAGAAATGTTCGTTCAGTATCCCTGCTTTTTCACTGTCCCTCTCTGCTTACCCACCCTCCTCTTTATTCAGCCTCAGTACCCTCCCTTTCTCTTTCTTCGCTCCCTAATGTACCTATAAAAGGTTTTATCCTCCGTCTTATCCAAGTTGGCTATCTTTTCTTCGGTTTGGGCCTTTGCTATTCTGACTGCCTTCCCTGCTTCCTTCTGCTTTGCCTGGTACAGTTCTCTGTCCTGCTCCTTCTGTGTTTCCTTATATTTCCTGGATGCTATCTTTTTCTCCCTAACCTTCCCCGCCACTTCTTTTGAGAACCATAGTGTTTTTTTCTTTATTTTTGATTTGTTTATTTGCTTCACACAAAAAGGCTTGTTGCCTCTGTGATGGTAGTTTTGTTGTTTCCCCATTGTTGATCCACCCCTCTTCTTGCCTGTTTGGTAGTGCTTTTCTGAGGCAGTCTCCCATTTTTACAAAATCAGCCCTCCTGAAGTCAGCCCTGTGGGGTACTTGTTGTCACACCTTGCTTTCTTTTCCTTCAGAGTGTACATATTGAGATTCCTCAGTCTCTCCTTATAGGCTTTTCTTTACAAACCTTGCCCCATCTTGGTTACCTTTCTCTGGACTGGCTTCACCCTGTCTATGTCTTTTCTAAGGTGCGTGCTCCAAAACTGGACACAGTATTCCAGGTGGACTGTACCAGATAGTGGTATAGTGGAAACACCACCTAGCTCCTCCTGCTGGTGATTCCTCTCCCTGTTCACCCCAGCATCCCACTAGCCCTGCCACAGCCATGTCACGCTGCATTATCACCTTGAAATCTTCTGAAATAATAATCCAAGGTCTCTGTCCTGCCTCGTAACTACCAATACTCCCAACCATCCTACAGAGCACCAGGGTTCCTGTTCCCTAAGTGCACGCTTTTGCACATTGTGGCATTGAATCTAAATGCCGAGCCTTTGACCACTCCCCTATTTTCCCTACATCCCTGTGACTTGTCTCCACTTCCTTCTGAGTGATGAGCTGGGTCTTACACAGATAGCAACTGAACCCACAAGAATCAATACTTCTAACTCTGCCAACAGTTCACTCTTAGATGTCATCTTAACTTTGCATCCTCATAAAATCTCACATTCTGCAGTTTTCCATTATGACATGAGCGACCACAGTATCATTGTATGTATAAAATTCCAATCTAAAACCCAGCAGCACCCTAAATTCAGAATCAAATGCTTGTTCCGTAAATTCAACTCAGTAAACTTTCTAACCGATCTGGCTACGATCAGGTGGCAAGACCTATATCTTGCCAAATCTGCTGATGCCGCCATCTCTGTCCTAAATGACAACCTCACCACCCTAATTAACAAGCATGTTCCTCTTGTTAAAATGAGGGTGCGGAAAATCTCGCATCCGTGGTTCACCCAAGAGCTCAAATCTGCACTTACTAATAAAGACAAGCTATGGGCTAGGGCCAGGCACACAAAGAACCCAGCAGACTGGCAGGCATTTAGAACTGCCAGAAATGCCTGTGTTAAAAGTATACATGCTACTAAAGCAAACTTCTTCATCTCCACTCTGCAGCAGCCAAAGGGAACTCCCAAAAAATCTGTAAGACACTGAGATCCATTGAAGGCCATCCTGCTGCTTCCTCCCTTCCCACCAAGATTCTGGCCAAGGACGGAATGGTTGAAAATTAACTGTAAATCCTCGAAAAACTTAACCTTCACTTTGCCACTGTAGGGTTGGCATTTGACTCCTCCCCATATGCTAGCCGAGTGAATAACAACACTAGCCCAGATTGTACACATGCTAGTCCACCTCATCCCTTCCAGTTGTACCTGTTTAGCTACAAAGAAGTCGAAGACATAATTCTTAGCCTTGACACCTAGAAAAGTGCAGGGGACGATGGCCTTGAATCATTTTTCTTGCAGCTAGGCTATGCCCAGCTCACAGCCCCCACCCTTCACATCTTCAACCTCTCTATTACCACAGCCACTGTTCCATCCTGCTGGAAATCTGCCCATGTTCTTCCTCTTTTCAAATCAGGAGATCCTTGTGACTTAAACGACTACCGTCCTATCTCTATCTTGCCGGTTCTCTCCAAAGTGCTGGAAAAACTTATATACAATCAACTAAAAAAATCACCTTGAAGCACACTCACTCCTAAACCTGGCCCAATCTGGCTTCAGGTCAAAGTACAGTACTATCTCAGCCTTGGCTAAAGTCTCGAATGATTGGATCCATGCTATGGACACCAAGAAGGTTACTGGTGCAATCTTTCTAGACCTTAGTAAGGCCTTCAACACTGTAGACCATCATCTCCTAATCACCCGTCTTGCCTACATAGGTGCCACTCCACTTACCTTACAGTGGTTTGACAGTTATCTCACAGGAAGGATACAAAAAGTCAAAGCTGATGGCCTACTATCTGCCCCCCTTCCAATTGCCAGAGGAGTCCCACAAGGTTCCATCCTAGGACCAATCCTTTTTTCTCTGTACATCAACAACCTTAACTCCCACATAAAAAACTCTAGCATACATTTCTTTGCGGACGATATGGTTTTGTATGCATCAGGCTCGTCCTTAACTGAAGTCAGGGAAGCACTCCAAGCTGACTTTATCCAGTTAGAAAGCAACCTTATCAATGCCAAGCTTCTCTTAAATGCCAAAAAAACCAAGACAATGATTTTCTCGAGACTTGCCTTGTCTGGTGCCCTACCTACCCCACCTAAAACTTCTTAGTTACCTCCCTAGGTGAACCCTTGGAAGTCATACCTAAATTTAAATATCTAGGTATGTGGGTAGACAACAAGCTTTCCTTCAACGAACACATCGAGGATCTATCAAAGAGGTTTAAAGCAGGCTTGGGTTTCTTCTTTAGAAATAGGATCCTCTTTTCTCTCGTGACCCGCAAAAGCAGCATTCCTTCCCTTGCTTGACTGTGGAGACATTATCTTTATCTCCTCCCCAATCTTGAGCCTATCTAAACTGAACGTACTCTATCATCATGCTCTTCACTTTATTACTAACTCCGAGTACAGGACCCACCACTGTGATCTTTATGCAGCAGTTGGGTGGACCTCTCTTGCCACCAGACACCTACTGCATGCTGGCATTTGGACCCTCAAATTACTACTCCACAAACTGCCTGTCTATTTAACGTCTCTCATACACATCTCGCATAGTGCCTACTCCCTCAGGAAATCTGACCTTATCCTACTAGATGTTCCCAGGACACGTACCACAGCTGGCCAAAGAGCTGTCTCATACACCCTCCCAAACATTTGGAACCAACTACAAGCCATGCTGAAGCTAACCAGCATCGTATCAATTAACTCCTACAAAATACTAGCTATCTTTAAATTAAAAAACATATGTAGGTGCTACTAGGCCCCCAACACCAAGTCAAATTCCTAGGTACCAACTGGCCCTCTACTTATTAAGCTGAAATGTGTTGCATAATTTAGGGCAAGGTTAAAGCTGGAATGTACTGCATATATAGCATAAGGACTTCTATTGTGTATATCTCTTGTATTATATATTTTTTCTTTGTTGTTCTACATTTTATATCTCCTGTCTATGTAATTGCGAACTGTATGTGTATGTGCCTCAGGACCTCCTTGTGAATGAGCTTGCTCAACAGAGTCTTTCCTGCAATAAACTTGAACTTGAGTATCCACCCTATTGCAGATCATGGTGTAATCTGCAAAAAGGCAAACCTTCCCTTACAATTCCTCTGCAGTGTCCCCTATGAAAATGTTGAAGAGGACTGGTCCCAACACTAAAATCTGTGGTACTCTTTGGTCAATGCCCTGTTCTTAGAGTGTGCGCCATTTACCATTACCTTCTGCCTCCTATCCATTCACCAGTTGCAAACCCAATTTACCATTTTGGCTCCCACCCTGAGACTGGCCAGTTTTCTAATCAGCCTTCTTTGTGAAACAGTGTCAAAGGCCTTACTGGAGTCTAGATAGGCTACGCCTTTGCCGTCCCTGGTCTATTTCTCTCATCACCCAATCAAAGAAATGTACAGTATAGGAATGCCTTCCCATGTCATGAAGTCATACTGCCTGTGGTCCCGCGGTCTACTGACTTCTAGGTAATCATACACTCCCTTTCTTAGCTGGGTTTCCATTAGCTGCCCACCACTGAAATTAAGCTGGCTGGCCTGAAGTTGCTGTCATTTTTTACTGCCTGTGGTCATGCAGTCCATTATCTTTTAGGTAATCAAGCAGTTCTTCTTTAAGTAGGGTTTCCTTATTTGCCCCACCACTAAAGTTAGCTTGACTAGCCTGGAGTTATTGTAGTTTTTAATTATGAGGGTAGTTTTTACATATGCAGGATTGCTGTGCTGTTATTCTTACTATTCATGACTTACTGTATTGCATTCTTCTATAGTTATTATACTTCCCATTGTACCCCTTCCACAAGGTGCTTGTGGAAATGAACTGTTCTCATCTCAGTAATTCACTCCTGATAAACTTTTAAATAAATAAATACATAAACGAATAATTAAAAAAAACTAATAAAGTATGGATTTTTACTCCTGCTCATACTCTTAATGTGGTTAATAGACAGTAGCACTACTTACACTTATTTGGGTGAACCAGCAGTGCAATTTAACATGTCTGCTGCCTGAAGTTTCATATTGTGTTTTACAATGTACCAGTTAGTATCTCACATGGCTTGTTCTGTGCTTTATGTTGGCTTGGATCATTTTATTTGCTCATGCTTGTCAAATAATACATTATCTGAACCGAGGTGCCTTGTGCTCAGTCCACAGGTTATCTCCTATATGACAGCTCTGTATCTTCAATGTCTGATACACTTCTCACAAGTCATAGAAGATTTACAGATTCCATTACATTTCTATTGAACAGCTCTTAATCTGACCCGAGGAAAACATGCTATAACCAGCAAATTTCTTCCGTTGCTTTTAGTTCTACAACCTCCCTTGGCAAGGGTGGACAATAGCATTAGAGAGGTTCTGACCAGATCAATCCAGTTTGTAACACTTCTGACATCCACTCTAAATGCTTTTCAAGAAAATGCCTAAAAAAAGAATGAAAAACAACTTGAAGACAAATGATTTCAGATTTGCTGTTGACACATTTTATAATATATGTTATCCTAATTGTAAATATTCTTGCAGGAATTATCAAGGAAAGGCAGTTTATATACATGAATAGAGGTTTCATTTTCATTAAGTTAAGAATGCTGAAAAAAAGCATACTAAATGCCATGACCAGATAAACCTCTGCCATGTATATGAGCCAGTTTGATTTTCTGCAGAATGACAATTTTTGCATATGACATTAATGTTTACAGTAAATTATTTAATTCTCATGTCTGATCCTTGATGTTTTCAGACATTGTACTAATATACTTTGACATGTATGGAGTCAGTGACAAACAAAAGCAAAAGTTTCTTAAATATTTATACAGTTAATTAGTGATGATATTTAGTACTACTTAATGGCTTGTAAAACAAATAATGTCACTGTCTTTAATTAGTCAAAATAACACTACTCTGAAAATTGTGCATCGTTTTAAATATCTGCTTGTAACACTGAATCCTAGCCTGTCAGTGGAGGCACATATAAATCTCATTATGAAAAACTAAATCTGAAACTGGGGTACTTATACAGACACTAAGATTCTTTGATGACAGAAGCTGGGATACATATTGTTAAGCAAGCACTTTTTCCTATATTGCAATTTAACAATCTCATTTTGAACAATATCCCAAGCTGAATTTTTAACAGATACAAAACCTGCTTTACCAATATTTGCATTTTTTTCCCCTTGCAGTCTCTTTTAACACCTACCAAAGCAATCTGTATTATAATTTATATATTTTCCATCCTTCAAAAAAATGTGTACACTCAGTAATCAATTGCCTGTAAAATGTACTGTGTAATAAAAACCAGCTGCCCAAACTGACAGTAACCCTGGTACTATTTAATAAAAATCAAAATTTTAGGTCACCTGGTGAGTGGCACAGTTGTGTGAAATGCAAACTTCTGCCAGTTGAATTTGTGCAAAATGGCAATTCCACTTCCAAAATGCATTTTGGAATTTCTTTTTAAAATCTGTAGAATTCTGAAAAGCATTTCTATGTAAACTACAGAACTGTATTCCATGGATCACATAATCTGCATTTTACGTAAACTGCAGAGTGTGATTCCATTGTTAACATTCCACTATCAGAATTTCAGAATCATTCTTCCAACAAAAATCCATGGAATCTGGTAGAATTTTGGAAATGCTACGGAATCGGGTGGAAGCAGAATTTGAAAATCCTGCACAGCTGTAGTGAACAATCATTTTTGCACTCTGAACCTAAACTGCTGAACAGCTTGCCAAGTGGCATCAACCTGTCATATAGTATTGCTTGTTTTTCTAAGAAACCTTTGTAGTGCCACATCCAACTTTTTTGGTAGTTGCTAAAAATATGGAAGTTTGACATTTTATTTCTGTGAACTATTCTGTATCAACATTTTATATCCAGGTATGACTTAAAATATATCACTTGATCTAGTCAACCTTCTGGTGAATGAATAAAATAAAAAATCAAACAATCCCATTTATCTCAACACAGGTTCTCAGATCTGTGTAAATAATCTTTAAGTGAGGCTAATTACAACACAGGAAGATGGGCTCGGTTCTCCATGATAGACTACAGCTAGCTTAATATGCATCCATGACCCCAGCTATTTAGTGCATTGTCATTTCACCAGTTTTGTCTAATCATGAAAGTTTTGAGGTAGCATAGCCACAAAATCACTTACATAAGAATACGTGTCAATAAAGATCCCAATCTTAACTGCCACACCTTGCACTGGTGGAGTTCAGAGTGTGATGTAGAGAAACTTTGCAGTGAACCCTAGTGAAGGTAACTGTAAAATCCATGCTTGAGCAACCCCTACAGTAAGAGCAAAGGTGGCATTGATCTCATGATCATGTGATATCAGCAACTACCCATGCACAGACTGATGCTGGAGGGGTAGATAGCCTTATAGGGGGCTAGCAGTATAGCCCAGAGGTTAAATGAATGAGGTGTGAATGAGCTTGGTATATCTAGCAGACTAGACCTGAGTTTGATTCTCACAATCTCCACTTTCATACTGTGTGACTCTGAGCAAGTCACTTACAGTAACTGCCCAGTACTTCCAGGTCACCCCTGAGAACAGACACTTGTGCCTTGTGGGCCTTACCCGGTTACCAAAAATAAAATAAAATGCTCTTCACATAAGACTGATGGCACCACTGCTAGCCAACCTTTATGGTGCTTCATGCCAACATCCCCCACTCTACCTCCACTGATTATTTCTACTCATTTGCATCCAGCAGCACATGGATTAGTTGCCTAAGTAATGACAGGCAAGGTGGGTAGGAACTGGGGGAAGAGACATGTCTAACAGAGGGGACCCTGTGGTAAATAAATGTGTGTGAGGAGAAGCTGGAACAGCAGGTCATAAGAGAAAGAAAGATAAATGTAAGCAAGGGAAGAGTGGGATAAAGAATAAGTTATAAAAATAAATCAATTGTTGTCAACTACATCAACATAACCTACAATATCCACATCAATCTAACTCCAAGCTTTTAATAATAATAATGTTTTGAACTCTAAGGGTTCAAAAGTTAACCTTTTTTCTAAGACATTATTCTAAGAAAGTTCCATCTTTGGAACTGTTATGGCTAGACACTATATATTTTTTAAATGAAAACTTAGTCAGGACAACAACGTAGAAGAGTTATGTTATTGTTTCAATTATCAATACTTTTTAAAATCAGTATATAATTGCATAAGCTTATCTATGTATGTTTATATCCCTAACATTTCCAAATTTAGTCTTTTTCAAGAAAATTATATTCAGCAGTCACAAAATCTGAAACTGTTTGATATATTTTTTTTAATAATGCTTGGGGTCTTTGCACCAACATAGATGAGCTACATTGATACAAGTTTCAATTATGAACAGTCTAAATGTTTAATAATTGGAAATAATTTACTGATATATATTTCTATCCCTAATACACTATTCCTGAGTGTTCGAGCCTGGAGTTACTGACATAAAAAGTGTGCCTCCCATATGCAAAGCCCATCCTACTCATTGGCTGTTACTGGTCCTCACCAACTTTGATAAGAAGAGCTAAACATACTGCAGATCAGGCTTTAGACTTTCAATTATAACTTTGGAACATCAGGTGTTAGCAGTGGCCAACAGAGGTTTTTCCATCTTTAGGAATATGCTCCAGATCAAACTCTAGCTGGGTTCTGAGGACCTAAAGACATTAGTGTATGTCTTCATTGTCCTATGATCACCCCTTCTGAAATTATTTGAATGTCCAAGCCAAGTAAATGGGTGCATGAAGGCAAATGATTTATTTACACCACTGTAACATTTTGTACATCTGCATGAGTCAATCATATTTCCGACAATAACAGTTTATTCAAATTGTCCATATTAGGCACAATTCAATCTTGCATTGAATTCACCCTTTTGCTCCTGCTTCTCTCAGGGTCCAGATGCATCATCCAATTCCCCACCACCAACCACCAATCTTCCCTCCCTGCAATTTAGCTATGTCCAGATGCCATAGACCCGACCCCTAGCCATTCTATCTATCCCTCCTCCCCCCCAGCAGTATGGTGTAGTGGTTAAGGACACTAAGCTGCAAATCTGGAGACCTGGGTTAGAATCCCATCAGCTCTAACCTGCATATTGTGTGACCCTGAGCAAGTCACTTAACTTCCTTCTTCTCCCAGGTCATACCTGGAAATAAGCTCCAGCTTAGTGTGCCTTCCCCGGCTTGGTGTTTACCTCAGTAATTACTGTGTTTTGTGGGGAGAAGCTGGGATTTCCCTCTTCCTTTTTAGTGCCTCCCTTGGCTAGTTTAAATGCTTGCCAGTGAAGCATTTAAACCTCTCATCTAGGATCCTGGTCCCCCTGGACAGATGCAGACCATCTTCCAGTATAGGTCTGCATCCCTCAGGTGGCTCCCCAGTCCCCAATGAAGCCAAAACTCTGAGCTCCACACCAGTTTTCAACCATTCATTGAATTCCTTGGTAGGAATACCCTAGCATCACCCTTTGCCACAGACAGGCAGCACCTCAGAAGGTTACTGTGCTGTGCTACTTGTCCAAGGCCCCTCCCCAACTCTACAAACTCCTCTTGCACTGCTCTGATCCCATTCTTAGCCAGATCATTTGTCCCTAGGTGGACAATGACATCCAGCTCCCTCCCTCATGCAGCTGTTCCCACGATCCAGAGGATTTGCTTCCTGTCCCTTCAAGCCTTGGGACCAGGCAGGCACCTTACCTCCTCTCCCCTTCCTCCCCACTTCTACCCCTAATGATTGGTCCCCACCAGGAGTTGTTTCCTTCCCCTGTGTGGTCCCATGCCACCCTCCTGTGAGTCTCCTTTGTGAAGGTTCCCAGCATCCTCTTTGGTCTCCAATGCAGGTGCCTCCATAGAGGAACCGCTATCCACCAGAAGAGTGTATGAGTTGTGGAAAGGTACAGCTGAAGGGATGCAACTCTGTTCCACCACCCTCTCCCTTCATGAGCACACCCTGGTCCAGCCTCTCCTCTTTCTTGGCAACCTCTGAGGTAGTGGCATTGGCCCTGGTGGTCCCTGGGTTAGGGAGACGGTTTCATGAATCCTAGCCAGGTCAGCCTGGAGACAGGCAACCTCCCACCTCAGACCAGAGAGGTGCCTGCAAATAGGGAAGCATCGCAGCCTCCAGAATGTCTCCCGGAACACTGCCGCCCCACAGCCATTGCACTGCACCACTCCTATTATATCATATTTTGTGTCCCCTCTCCTGCTTCTCTGTATGCTTACTCTCTCCTCTCCTTACAACTCTCACCCTTCCTGTTGTGGGACAACAACTTCCTATATTCTTCAGTAGCCTTCTTCTTCTTCCTTGCTCAGTGTCAGACCACCAGCACCTGGGGGGGGAGCGAGCTACTTTTTTCCTTTAGGGTTGACAAAACTAATGTTTCTTTATGATCCTTCCCTTCCTACTGCCCAACAGGAGGTTCCTGTTGTCAGTCAAATCCAGTGGCTATAAAGTAGAACTGGCTTAGGGTTTGGTGGGTAGAGAGGGATTGGATGGAGGGCAATTAGTAAGAAAAAAGGCTAACAACAGGAAGTTGTAATTGGAGTCACCTGCTTTTATATTGTCTAAGCCACACCCCCAATTAAGCTCTTTCCTCCTACTGTTTTAGCAAAGTAAGTTGAAACAGTACCCTTCCCAGCACAGAACACACGCTGAGTTTCTTTCTTTTCTTTTTTAACCCTAAATAAGACCCCTTCTACTTCTAATAAAGTATCCGTCTGCTTAATCTCAACAGACACAGACTCCTGCTGAGATAGAAGTGTTAAATTAGTAAGAAAATGGTAGCTTCTTTTAGTTAGCTGCTTTTTGCTCTTCAAGCAAGATTTCTGTCTTCCAAAGGCTAGCAACAGGAAGTTGTAATTGGAGTCACCTGTTTTTAGATTGTCTAAGCCACACCCCCAATTAAGCTCTTTCCTCCTACTGTTTTAGCAAAGTAAGATGACACAGTACCCTTCCCAGTACAGAACACACACTGACTTACTTTCTCTTCTTTTTTAATCCTAAATAAGACCCCTTCTACTTCTCATAAAATATCTGTCTGCTTAATCTCAACAGACACTGACTCCTGCTATCCTGCTAAGCCCTGATAAGTAGTACCACTGAATTGAAGGATGCATATGACACGGCACTGTCCTCATCATGGATCCCATCATTCACAGAAGTGCCTTCCGGATATGTCAGGTGGTGAATCAGTCAGTACTCACCTGGTTGCTTTTTGGGCACCAGTTCCAAAGGGATATCTGAAATTGACCACATGGGGGAGACTCAAAAGGCCCCTGTACTCTGTCAGCCTCCTTCTCTTTCCTGATTTTTCGACAGACTGTGTCCTCGTTACCTTTAACCAAAGACAGATTCTTGGCCCTAGCCCTCTTCCTGTCCCATTGAAATTTTAATGAAAACCCCTTGGAAAAAACCTTCCACAGCAATGCTTCCCCTTTGTGATTCATGTAATCAGCAGTCCATACCCCCACTATACTATTTTATTGGCATTCTGGACAGTGCGAAACCCCACCTTAAAACCATTGCCGCTGGAGTATCAGTTCCAACCATAGTTGGAAGTGTACCTCCCCCCATTCCTGAAACCCCATCCCCTGCTCCTGAAATTCCCACCTGTTCCCACCTTCCCCTCTGACCCCCCAAAAGGGCTGTTCCTGCCTACTCAAACCCCCAATCAATAAGGGACTCTCCAAACCTGACATTAATCACCAGATATTGAACTTGTCTTTGGAAAAAGGGGGAGGCCCTAATGTGAAGCTTCCCATTCATACTTCTGTACCCCCCCCTTGCCAACTATATAGGCATTTAATTTTCTTGATCTAGCCATTCGAGCATACCATGCTTTACCTCCAGGGTACTCTTATAATATGAAACAGGGAGCTGATTAGAGAGGATGCAAAAACAGAGTCTTCTGCCCTGGAATACAGGGCCCCATACAGCTCTCCAGATCCCTTGCTCCCTGCCCCTGTTTGCCAAGCCCATTGCTTGACTTTTTTTTTTTTTTTAACTGCAGGGAGCATGACTAAAGAGGGTGCAAAAAGGAGTCTCTCCCTGATGTCCAGGGTCCCATCCATCTTTCAGGCTCCATTGCTACCTGCCCCTGTTTACACCTAAAACCATTGTCCAACTCATGCTGATATACTACCCATCTCTGTCATAGAGCCTGTGACCTGGCCCCCCTGCCACAAGACCTGGCCATGCTGTTCATTCCTTATTTGTTTATACATTTTTTATTATTATTTTTATCTGGACCTGCTCCCTTTATTTCTAAGATCTAGACTGTTCCCTTGTTCTGTTTTCCCATGGTCCTTCATGATCCAGGCCCACCAGACTGCATTCAGCAGTGTTGCTCGGTTCTCTCCCCATTGGCTGTGTGGCAATGACGTCAGACGCTATGCCATGCAGCCTATTAAGTTTACTCACCTAAGTATCTTTTTATGGTCCAGGAAAGGAAATTTTGCTTATCCACATCGAAATGCCCACTGAACATTTTTTAACAGCCACCCTGCATCCTACTTTTGGCTCCTCTCTTAACGCTGTTACCCAATAATATGTGGCAAACCCCCACCGTGCCTCCCAGAAACTAGGGCCATGCTAATACGATTGGACACCCCCCTCCTCCCCACACGGCAAACAACAACAAGGAGCAAGAACAAAAGCATGCTTTGCTGCTCACCAACCCATCTGGAGCTCTGCCCCATCTAAATTCTCTCCATCCCCACTACCATTGGGAAAAAGGCCAGAAAAATCCGACCACCCAATTGATCGCCCATGAAATTGGGAAATCTATCGCCGCCTGCTGTCCTTTCTCCATGGATTGTCCCCCCTGCCCAGTCCACCAAAGGATCATTCAAAAATGCTGCCAGACCATTGCACCAGAAAACACCACCACATGTAAGGGCCTACTGTGACTGGTAATCCAAATGTGGTTTTCTCCTCGCCCCAACTAACCTCACCACCTTCAAAATGTAGGGAGAATTGCATAGAAAAGATGCTTCTCATTTTAAAAGTCAAACAGCCTGAAAACATTTTCTTTCAAACCTGGTTTCTGTCCCTATACAAGTGAAGGGAAAATGACAATCCCCATCACTGAGCTGCTACACAATGTCTGCTTATCCATTGTGCCTTAACCAACTCCATCCAAATTAAATTATATATGGACATTTTTTTTTTAAATAAAACTTGGAATTGGACATGCATGCTAGTCTCCCTTCCATGCAGGGTCCTACCACTCAGCTTCTACCACAAACTGTTTCTCCCTCATGCTTGCAAATAAAATATATACATATCTATTTTTAACAAAACTCGAGATTGCACATGCCTGCTATTTCCCTTTCCTAATGCAGGGTACAAACTCTGATGTTTGTACTCCTGCCCCTGAGACAGAATGCTAGGCCCAGTGTACCATGTGGTTGACCATGCGGCCAGTAGGCGAGGAAAGTCTTTCACCAGACCACCACTGTAATTTATCCTGTCTAAATTGCCCAGGCTTAACACATAGAAAAAGAGACCTTCCTAATCAGCAGAAAGCATGACTGTTTCTTGTCTAAAATCAGCCTTTTAACAATAAAACCCTCAGAGCCTGGGAGCCCAGGACTTAGAGTTGCAACACCTTACCTAGTGGTGTAAGCAATCAGTGAAAAATCCTGCCAACGCTGTGCTAAGATCCACTCTAAATGAAAAATCCCAGCAGAAAGAGGGTGAAAAACCCTCCAACCAGGCTTATAAAGCCCCTAAGCACCCTTTGCAAGGACCCCTACAAGCCATGGCCATGGCCAATCCAGTGCCCCCTCAGGTGTATGCATCACCACCTTGTACCTATTCATCGTGACCGCACCTGGCCCTCACCTTTTCCCCATGTCACTCCTCGTGACCTCACTAGGCTCCTCCCCTTCTTGCCCAGTCTGTTCATTTTCCTTCCCTCCCCTTCTACCCCCTCCCCCAGTCTCCTAAGCTTCCCTCTTTTTCTCTGGACTGCCATCAGACAATTCAGGTTTATTTTATTGGCAACCCTATTTATGTCAGGGTTGGACTACTGCAATGCTTTATACATCAGGCTATCAGCAGGGTTAACACTTTACTTGTAAATGTTATAGAATACCACAGCTAGGTTGGTTGCCAGATATTCCGACACTGAGCATATCACCTCTGTGCTGCAGATGTTGCACTGGCTGCCTGTGAGGTGGTATATTACTTTCAAGATAAGTTTGATAACAATCAAAGTTGTGCACCATCTGGGCCCTGGCTACCTGAAAGACTGTCTATGTCCATATACTTCTGGCAACCATCTTCGTCCTCTGGGGTGGGCCTCCTTATGGTCTCCAGGTCTCTATTAAAATTAAAAATAGTCTGAGAACTGTGCATATACATTTGCAGATCTTCTTATTTTAAATGCATTGCATTTCCACTTGAGGTAGGCATGGTCATTGGAAAATTTCAAGCAGATGCTAAACTTCCAACTGTTCTCCCTGGCATACCATTTTTAATCTGTGAGACACTGCTTATTAAATGAACCTTTTATATTGATTTCAAGGTTTTGCCACTTTAAGTATATCTTTGTGTTAATTTTAGCATATGGGTTTGAACAGATGTGGGCAATTTGAAGTGTGTATTTGCTTCTGTTTTGTTCTTTCTGTAAAATGCCTTTAGACTGCAGGATAGGGCCATGAGAATTAAAAAAAAAAACCACACCTAAATACTACTACTTCTACCACTACTACAAGTCCAGCCATGGAATACATATGATTAGGGCCAGTGATTTTCAGACATTGTGAGAATTTCTGAATTTTTTTTCTGAAATTTCTTAAAACTGGATAATACAGTATATCCAATATTGCAATTTTGAATTGCATTTCACCTGAAATATTGCTTTTCGCTATTTCACTATTAACAAAAAAAAGTACTCTTTTATAACACAATTTTAATAATAATAATAAACTTTATTTGTATGGCGTCTTTCAAAAACCAAGGTGCCTTAACAATATTAAAAACACAAAATAAAAAAAAAAAATCTCAGTAACAAAATGTCAAACTGGTATCATCCAATGATTAGTTACCAAAAGCTTGGCACCATAGAAAAGTTTTTAGTGCCTGCTTAAATCCTTCCATGGTCATGCACTCATGTAACCGACGGGGTAGAGTATTCCGAAGGGTAGGGGCGGTATACACAAATGCTTTAGACCCAGAAGATTTCAAACATACTTTTGGAATCTCTAGCAACCCCTTGTCGGCTGAGTGGAACAATTGCCCAGGGCAGTAAGGGATCGGAAGCTCTTTCAGGTAGTCCGGGCCAAGACCGTGTAGGGCTTTAAAAGTCAGAAGACCAACTTTAAAGGTAATCCACCACTGAACAGGCAACCAGTGCAGTCCACGCAGCACCGGCAAAATATGACAGGACCGAGATGATCCTGTCAAAAGCTGGGCTGCCACATTCTGCACTAGCTGCAAGTGACGGATTTTCCACCCCGGGTAGTCCTAGGTACAGGGAGTTGCAATAATCTAAATGTGAGGTCACAAAGGTGTGGATCAGAGTAGGAAGGTCACCGGATGGAACAAGGTGCTTAATCCTGGAAATATTCCTCAGATGGTAAAATGAGGATTTGATGACAGCCGACATCTGCGAATACAGGGTCAGCCCTTTGTCAAAATTACCCCCAGGTTTCGCACCCATTCAGAGGTCAGGAGTGGCATGCCCCAAGGAAAGGTCCAGAAGGCGAGCCCACACCTGACCCGCTCTATCCAGTGACCTGGATCCACAACCAATACCTTAGTCTTATCAGATTTCAACTTCAACCAGTTGGCATCCGTCCACTCCTGGATTTCAGTGAGGCAGCTATTAAAGACCAAGACAGCTCCATCCTGGTCAGGTGCAAAAAGAAAGGTAGAGCTGGGTATCATCAGCATAGCAGTGAAACCTCAGTCCATACCTTCTTACAATGTCTCTAAAGGACAGCATATACACTGCAAACAACATGGGGGACAGCACTGAACCCTGAGGAACCCCACATGATAGATAAACTGGGTCCCAGGAATAAACCCCGGACACCACCCTCTGAGATCTTTCTGTGACAAACAATGTAAACCACCTGAGGACTGTACCTGACAGTCTACAGTTGAACTTCAGATGCTCAAGCAGTACCCCATGGTCCACAGTGTCAAATGTTGATGAGAGATCTAGGAGGACCAGCATTGAAAGGCTCCTCCAATCTCTAGCCATCAAGAGATCATTGAGCACCTGAACCAGTGCTGTCTCAGTACTATGCTTCTTTCAGAATCTGGACTGGAGAGGTTCATAGATGTCATGGATGGCCAAATGGTCCTCCAGTTGCATAGCCCCTACTTTCTCAGTCACCTTCCCTTAAAAGGGGAAGTTAGAGATCGGTCTGTAGTTTGCAAGGCAGTCTGGGTCCAAAGAATATTTCTTCAAGAGTGGTGTCACCACCGCCTCTTTCAGTGAGCTTGGAAACTCAATTGTCTCCAAGGAGCACCAGACTATCTGAGCTAGGACTGGACCGATAGAATTAATACAATCCAAAATCAGGTATGTAGGTCCTGGATCCAAACTATAGCATGTGGGGTGCACACTCTGGATAATCCGCATGACATCCATGAAAGCCAGCCAGTCAAAGGTACTCCAAGAAAACCGAGGAACCGTGGCCCACGCTGACCCACAGCAACACCCATAGAGTGTGCTGGATGGAGGACACCCTGATGTCAGCCACCTTAGTCGCAAAGAATCAAGCAAGCTCATTACACTCTTCTTGCAAAAAAGCTTTCCAGACTTGCACACAGGCTGGGTTGCACAGCCTCTCCACCATTTGGAACAGCGGAGTTGGTCGGTTTTGAGCAACCACAATCTCCGCAGACAGGAACTCTGCCTTCTTACAAGTGATTTCAGATTGACAGACTTGATAATGGTCCATCAATCTAAGGCAGTTGACATCAAGGGTGGATTTCCACAAGCAACACTCTAACCTTTGTCCTAGTCACTGCATCTCCCTCAAAGTCCCACCAAACCATGGGGACTGAAGGCGAAGGGAGAGAGGATGAACATAGACAGGAGCAATGATATCCAGGGCTGCCACAATGGCCAAATTATAAGCCATCACAAGGGCCTATGGGTCACTGTTTGCATCTGAGAGGGACAAGAGATCTAGCACCGCCGCTAGGCCTTGAGAACTTCTATATCACAAAGGGCGGTACCTAGTCATCTCCACAGGGGTAGACCTATGTAGGAGGGCACTAAAACTAAACCCCACGGTGTAGTGATCAGACCATCCAACTGGTTCCACCCCCAAGTTGGAGGCCTCAATCCCCAAGAGGAAGACTAAGTCAAAAGAGTGACCGTGATTATGAGTAGCAGTGGTAACTATTTGTGTAAGTCCCAGAGATGTCATCAATTGAAGGAAGTGCTGACCAAATTGTGAGAGTTCATTGTCGATCCAGGTGTTGAAGTCACCTAAGACTATCAGCCTGGGTGACTCAAATGCCATGTCAACGACGAAGTCCATAAACTTCCTGAAGGAATCGCTTCTCATCTCCTGATGGACGGTAGATGAGAACGATTCAACACCCCACACCTGCTACTACGGTACACTCAAATGACTCATTTTATGAAGATAATTACATTTTATGAGCTGGTGAATTTCACATTTTTGTTGACGTTATACTAACACACTTGTTTCAGAGTTCTCTAACTTCTCATAAAATTCCATACTATTGGCATTTAAATGGCTAAACAGTTTTGATACAAGTTTCCCATTAAGGGGAAGGGAAATCGGTTCACACTTTTAATATAGTCCCATAGTTTTTACTAAGTTTATCTGGTAGTCTGACTTTCTCAGTTAAAACAACCAATGATTAATTTATTTAAAGACAGCTTCTGAATGAAATCAGCTATTAAACTCTGGTGCACCAATTGTTGCCTATCCCTTAGCACAAATATCCAGTATACCGTTAACCCAAGGAAAACCTTTAACAGAAAGGAAGTAGGTTCTGGTCACCCTGATACACAAATAACAACATAATTGCCAAATATTGCCCTTTTTAAATTTTGGTAATTATCCTCTTTTTGTTGTTTTACATGACTGGTCAAGAGTCTTCCTAAGATTTCTGCAACCACAGGATGCCAGTAAGTTTCTTATCAATATTGTGGTTGCAGAAATCTTAGGGAACCTCATGACCAGTTAAATAAAACACGTTTAATACCCAAATTATATTTTTAAAACCATATCTGTCTGGCTTTCATTTCATGCACAGCACTGCTACAGCCCTGCAGAAGGTAATGAGTGACATCCAAACTGCCATGTACAGAGGGCTGCTGACAGGTGCCATGTTCTTTGAGCTGTCCATGGCATTTCACTCCCTGGACCATGTACTCCTCTTAAGCACGCTGAATGTACCAGGCCTAAACAAGTCTGTAAAAAGCTGGCTCAAAAATGATCTCCTGGACAGGCACTTGATTGTATCCTTTAAAGTGGTAAAATTGAAACTTGAGCCAATTGTTTCAGGTGTTACTCAAGGTTTAGAGTTGAACCCAATCCTGTTCTCACTCTTCCTCCATGACTTATGCTGTCGGTATAATAATGGCAACTTCCACCTATATGCAGATTATGCCATCCTTTATACCAACAGGAGGAATATGCTTCGGTCCCTACAAAAAGATTTCAATAAGGTGCAACCCTTTGTATAAAATAATGGATGCTGAATACAGAAAGAATCCCACATTTTTTTAGGTCCTAGAAGAAACTCTGGTTCATTAATCAATGGATAGTTATCACTGCTCAAAACAACCATGAGCTTTAACTCAGTACTGTGTACTAGTGTCTGGGTGTTTGGCTTGACCCCCATCTAAGATGGAAAATACATATTGAGAATCTTATAAAAATCAAGGTTGAATAACTGGCTTCCTGTAAGAGAATAAGGCTTGCTATCCTACCCCTACATGCCTGTACATTGTTATCACAGCATTAACTCCTTTACTGGATTAAAAGCACACACTATATGATGTCAACAAATTAGTCTTAAGAAAGTTAACTGTCCTCTACATCTGGCTTGCTCACTTTGCACTAAATCCTCCATGAAATTCACCACTGGACACTATATAATACAGAATATTGACTGAGCCTAGGTGACCACAGACATCTTTATCTGCTATATTCATTTACAAATGCACTGCAGTTAAGGTGCCTGACTATATATTGTCCTTACTAGAACCCAGACCAGTCCAGGAGGGGTTTAGATCTGAGGCAGAACTGGAATGTATTGTCCCTCACATGACCACCAGAATAATCTCTAGCTGCTTCTTCCATGCCAGCATTCTAACTTGGAACAACCTGCCTATTGACTTACACCCGGTCTATGCTTCTCACCTCATTTGGTCAGATAAAAGGTGGAACATTATGCATGCTCACACAGTCTACGCCCTGCTCTACCTTAGTAAGCTTGGAGATCTCATAGTTACTCATGATGACTAAACAACATACTGACATATGATGTATGCTTACTAAACAATCAACACTAAGAGTCCCACACCCAAGTGTGAGGCTGGTCCCACTTTGCACTTTGTATGCAAAAACTTTTTTTTGTTTACTGCTCACTGCAGAAGAGTAGATTGTATCAGACTGAATCTACTGGGGATCTTAGTGCAAACTGCTGCCCTTTAATATGATGGGTTTTAATCTATTTATGTGACACATGCAAGGAAGGTACATGTAATCTATTGTTGTGTAACAGATGGGTGCTGAGTGCATCTCATTATGTGAGGGATAAGTGAAACAATAAATGTTGTCATAACTTTGTTGAAAATCGGTGTTTGTGCTCAAGCAATAATATATCAACTGTTCCTTCTATAAGTTATATTTAAATTCTGCTGCTATTGGAAACCCTTATAATTGAGTACCTGTCTAAATGGTGTAGCTTTCTCAAGAGTACAATTGTAATTATTTCCAATGTTAGTCTTTTTACATGTCTAACTTTCAACCTATTAGGGCTCGGTTTTTCAAATGGATGTTTAGAGTCAGGGCAACAATCATGAAACAGGAATATTGATACAGTTTACAATGATCAGTACTCATTGTATTGATACTTTGCATGACTTCTTTAAAAAGAAAGTTAGGAACAACTTTTTCGATAGGTTCAGACTTTTGATTCACATTTAGAACAGATAAATGAGTTCAGGTATATCTTTATAATCACAGTCAAAAAGTAAAGCATTGCTATAGAATCGCATGTCATAAATTACAAAATTCTTCATTTTAATTTCTGTGATACCACTATCTTCAATGCTTTTGCAGGCTTTGGCTATGGAATCTGTAAAAATAAATTGTATAAATATTTTTATTTTAGAGCAGCAGTGTGAAATTGTTGAACCAATGCCTTTTAATTCCACTTAGATAGGTCTGTAGAAATAGACCTTGTTTTGAGTCTGTCAGCATTTTTCTGGCTGGTCAGCATAGCTGACCAGTTCATTTTGTAATGCGATGGTGGAGTCGACAGTGACCTTTTACAGTACCATAGGTAATGCATTGGAGAGCAGGAGCTGTGACAGGATTATTACATAAAACAAATTAATGTTAACTTGAGCCATTTGTTGGTTCTCTTGAACATAACATTAGTTAGAAAATGTATTGACTGACAGGCTGAATGTGTTTGAAATGACTGTGAATGAGCAGTGAACCTTTTCTGTATGTGCATGTTGTTGAACAATACAGAGTGCACAACTATAGACAAAAAACTCCTCCACCAATGAGTGTTGTTCCAGACCAAACTGTCTTTTGGTAATATAACTGATCTGTATCTCATCAGGGTTTTCATCAGCCTGATACAATGAGATTACTTACTGCTTTTGTTCTCTGTGGTTGAACATGGATTTATTTTATTTATTTATTTATTTTATTTATGACTTTGATAACCAGATGAGTGCACTGATCCCAGGGACCGTTTTCAGGCACGACCCGGGCCATAACACATGGCGCAGGGTGACAGTGGAGTACAAGGTAACAGTTGAAACACATGAAACAGATTTAATGCAAGCAACAATAGTAAGCACAATATACAGATTTGACGCATAGATCCATTCTTTGAACTGTTAAGCTGACTGTGATATATGGTGCACCGCAAAGTAGAAATTCTCATGCATTATCAATGTGGGAAGTTTGTATATGTCTGTAGTAAATGCTGTTTCACTCTCACTTTTACTAGTATTCTGACTGGAAGAGCTGCACTGGTAGTTTACTCACCTGATAAAGTTGATTATGTTAGAATATACCCATGGCACCCCGACTCCTTATAGGCTGGATTATGTTTAATTGATAGGCTGAGAGATGCATATGTGACCTAGGATCAAACTTTGATCTCCCTACCTAAGTCTCTGTAGCTCCTGGGCCCATCAGTTAGATTTTATCCCCAAGCTAAAGTTGTGCAATACATTCAGAAATAGCAAATATTTAGCAAACTCTGAAATATCACTTCACTTATACATGAGGTTCAAAGTTTTATTGCATACTGCTCTACCATTCAGAACTTCAGTTGTCTCTCTACATAGTCTAAAATTGTACTACAGTACATCAAATTGCCAGTTCAGGTGGTTCTCACCAGTTTGTTCTCCTTTAGAGATGGGCCTTGAAGTGCCATGGATATACTCTAATGTAATCACCTTTACCAGATGAGTAAACTATCTTTATGTTATGAATATATCCATTGCACTCCAAGTCCTTACACACACGTGGTTACTTAAACATCAGTATTCCATCAAATAGGTGTAGAACAGTGAGTGTGTTCAGAATCTGTGACTGTAGCAGCTATTAACACTTTATTGCCAAATGATCCCTGTGTTGAACCATAAGTGTCCAGTCTTTAGTGTCTCAAGTGGCCACTGAACATATTTCTGCTGCAGAGGTATGATTTATTTCTGAAAAATTAAGTCGCTACTGCTCTGGTGGAATGGGCCTTGATCCCTTGTGGAAGTGTTTTTTTTTTTGGGGGGGGGGTTATGCCTATTGTATAGTTCTTTTTTACCCACATGGCTATGGTAGTCTTGGATAATGCCTTGCCTTTCTTGTGACCCTGGGTAATGACAAGTCTTTTCAAAATATCTCAATTCTGTCCAAGCATGAAGATAGAGCTTGTTTCATGTCAAGTGTGTGTAGACTCTTCTGCCTCATTCATCTGCTGGATATAAAAACTAGGGAGTACCCATGCTTGATTCATGTGGAAGGTGGATGCCATCTCTGATGTGAATGCTGTAACTGTCCTCAGGTTCTTTATGTGACAACATCACCAGTTCCCTTATTCTGTAGGATGAAAAAATGGCGACCAGAAATTATGTTTGCAGACCCATTCAATATAGATCTATCTCTCTTATTGGTTTGAATCGACGTGTTGTGAAAGCATTTAGCACCATTGTGAGGTCCCATGGCACCACCACTGCTCTGGAGCGAAGTTTAATATTTGTTGCTACTTTCAGAAATCTGCTAATATCAAGGTGAGACCCTGGGGCAGTGTTCCCCATGTGTCCTAGGATGGCCCCTATTGCTGATATTTGCACCCTCAATAAAGATGGAGATAACCCTTTGTCTAGTCCTTGTTGCAAGTACAACAGTATTTGGGGACTTGATACTGCTTGTGCTACTATTACAGCCTTTTTGCACCATGTGGTATATAGGCACCACTGTCTGTCATAAATGGATGTTGTCAATGCTCATCTTCACTGTGGCGTCATATTTATGACTGGTTCATGGTATACAGCTTTTAACAGTTTCTCCCTTTCAGGAGCCAGACTGTGAGTTGTATAGTACAAGCCACATTATACTGTTCCACCAATGAGTAGGTTTGTCATTGTTTTTTACGGTTGGCAATGCATTGGCAACTCATATTGTATTATTTTTCATTGCTTAACCAGCTCAAGATCAATGTTTGTAAAATGTTTTTACAACTCAGTTGGAATGCAAAACTTAGTTTTTACTTTTAAGAAACAGTTTTTGCAGGGCTTTTTGTTGGATCCAGCAACGTTTATGCAATTCAATCAGAAATGCTACAGCAACTCACTGAAGGAACAGTTTAATGTGACTTGTACTGTAGATTGTAGAGACTGGAAAGACTGATTGGACACCATGTCAGTATGTCCAGTCCAGTCAGGAGGTGCCAAGAGTCTTGACAACATTGCCACCAACACCACAGAGAATTAGGATGTCCTGAGCTAGTACTGTACTGTATTCAATTTGCTGACTAGGTGTATGGGTATAATGTGGCACAGATAATTGTGTACCCAAGTGGGGACCTTATTTGCTTCTCTTGGCATGCTAGTTCTCCTAGTCTTACCTTGTTTCAAAATATATGCCACAATGGCCTTGTTGTCTGATCTGATGAGGACCAATTTCCCTTCCTGATATGTCCTGAAGGCACACAGGGCAATGAATACAGCAATCATCTCCAGGACATTTATTGACATTTTGGCCTCTGCCCATTTCCCTTGTGCTATTCTGTGATCCATGGATGCCCTAAATCCCAGTAGGCTGGCATCCGTGTCAATGACTGTATCACAGCTGAGTTCTAGTAACATCCCCCTGGACAGGTTGTTTTGCTTTTCCCACCATTGTAACAATCTGGCCAGCCTCTTTGCTATGACAACCTCATTGTGATTTGTCTCCATTATAAGGAGACATATTGCAATGCTAACATCTGTAGTGGCCTCATGTTCCATCTCACCCAGGGTATGAGGTCTATGCATGAGACTGTACACCCTAGTACCGGAGCTACTGAATTTACAGTGGTCTTTTGTTAATTCATCATGGGTAGTGTCATTGTTTTCATATTTTCCCTTCATTTTTGCAAGGGCCTAACAAGACCCATTATTTTGTTTATTTCCATCTCCAAGTGTTCTATGCTCTGAGGTGGTGTCAAGGAGCTCTCTTCTTCATTGACAACCCACCCACAGTCTCTCAGTGTCTGAAATACTTCCCTCGTATCCTTGCCTGACTGCACTGGTAACCTGGTCCTGATTAGCCAGTTGTCCAGCTAAGATATTAAATTTTTTTCCCTTCCTCCTGAGATATGTTGCAATCACCACTGATACCTTTGTGAACTCTCTGGAGGTTGAGGCTAGGCTGAATAGGATGGCCTTGTATTGGAAATGCTGTCCCTCCCAGTATATGGAAACTTAGAAACTTGTAGTGAGAGGGGCTAATCTGGACATGCAGATATGCATCTCTGAGGTCTCTGGAGGTGAGAAAATCTAACTGTTGAATTGACTTTAGTGTAAACCTTATGGTTTGCAACAGTGGTACAAGTGGTAAACAAGAAGTACAGGAACAGGCACTGGCAATTATGAACTACAGAATGAAGATCTTCAATCTAAAGGATAGCGGTGTCAAGGCACAACTGTCTAATTTGACACTAGTAGATTCAGTTAGAGATATTAACGTATTTCTAGGTAAACAGCATTTTTGTACAAGTCAAATGGTGTTATGGAAACCCTGAGAGCAGATTTTCAGTTTTAGTGTCAGTGGGAAGAAGCACAGGAACTCAGTTCCTGCTGCAAAAAAGGTACAGGAACTGAGTTCCTGTGCGTTCCTGTTCTCTTTCATCACTGGTTTGCGTCTTTAACATTTGTATGTGGACTGATTTGTTGAGGAACTTCAGATCCAGTACCAGTCGTGGGTCTCCTGTTTTCTTTGGGACCAAAAAGAAAATTTAGTAAATACCTTCTCCTTGTTTGGCTTCCAGGGCGGTTGAATTGCATGGTTTACTAAGAGCTTTGCTTGTGTTTCTTGAACTTGGTGAGAAGATGCTTTCATTTTCAGTATTGGTGAGAGTATTAGCCTGTTCTGTATGTGTTTTTACTCAAATTCTATAGTGTACCTTCAGATACTACTGTCGTTACCCATCTGTCCATTGTTGTTGTGTACCATGCTTTTGTAAAGAGGGCCCATTGAACACCAACTGTCATCACCAGTTGAGTGTTTCCTGAGTTGTAATTCATGTCTTGATGTCTCTGGATGAGAAGTTTTGGTAGCTGTTAGTAGGCCATAGTCATTGTCGGCCTTGCCTATTGCCTCATCCTGTGCTGTTGAGCCTACCTCTACCATGGCCTCATCTGCTCTTGAACTTGAAGTTATTGGTTTTGGCAGCATTATGGGATCTGAAGTGTGAGTTATTTCCTCTGCCCCAAAAGGAGTTGTTTCATCTTCTGCTCTATTGATTTCTGTTATTACACAATCTGTGTGGAAGGATGGCAGGTATGTTGGTCCCAGCTTATTTTTGCTTAAGTCCTTTCCCCATCCCTTATTTCAGGAACTTCTTGAGGCCTTCCCCAAATATGTGGCTACCTTTAAGTGGGAGTTTCTGAAGGAGATCCTTGCAGTCAGCATCTGTCTCCCATAGCTTACCCACAAGATTTACCTGGCTATATTCACTACTGCTGCCATTTTGGCATTGAGTCATAGGGCATTCACTGACATGTCTCCCAGGTACTTTGCCATTTGTAATTCTCATTCTGCTAATTCTACTTCAAGTAACTTAGATGTGAGGTTCTTGAATAACTCCTCCAACCACCTAATCTGTGATCTTGCTACATATCTTGCTGTAGTGGTGGCCGTTGCTGCCAGACCTGCCATACTGATTACTTTTTTCATCATGTCCTCAAGTTTCTTGTTGGCTGAATCTATGAGACTGGCTGTGCCTTTTTCTGATAGAATGGTCTTTTTGCTTAAAGCCATAATGTGTGACTCAACCACTGGATGTAGCACCATAGTTTCAGTATATTGGGCTGATAAGGCTATATACGGTCTATGGATCTTCTTTCTGGGATATGGACTGGGTCTGCTGCTTTCCATTCTTTTGCCACCACTATTGCTGGACAGATAGGGAAGAACTTTTCTGTCTTTTGTTTGAGGCTGAATATTTGGGTCCAGCTTATATTCTGGGTGAGGATGTGAAAATTCAAAGCTCATTGTGGTCTTTATAGATACAATTAGTTCTGGTGCTGTGCTGAAGGAACATAAGATTGACATTATTGATGGTTCCTCCATTGACATTGGTTCTGGTTCCTTTTTGATCTGAGGTTGGAACCTTCATCCAGGTCCAGCTCCCCTGCCTCATCCTGGTTAGGATCCTGTGACCTTGCTGGAGGTGCCGGTAAGTCAATGTCTGGAATGACTGGGTTTGAACTCCCCATGCCCTGTGATGGGCCTTGAAGTTTGGGGTTCCTCAATGCCTTTAGTCACTTCTTCATTTTCATTGTAAATGGCTGTTCCAACACTACTGCAGGAGCTTATTGATTCCGTCTCATTGATGTTGTGTGGTCAGTCTGCCAATCAATTTAGCCTGCCTTGTTTTGTTCAGCTGGTGATGCTTCCATGGATGATGAATGTATTTATTTATTTAGTTAGATATTTATTGAAAACTTCAGAGGATTACCTTTGAGCACAAATGCTCCTCTACAAAGGTTCCACATCAAATACATAATCACAAAAAAAAAATTACAATTCTAGTAAGCAGTTCCAGTGGAAATACGGTCAAGTCAGGCTCAACACACTGAAGGCAGAATGATTACATACAGTTTTGAACAACAACAAAAACAAGAAATCTATACATAGCTGTGCTTAACAAATCACAGGTAATTTACAGAGAGAAACCAGATAAAACTGTTTAATGGCTACAATTGCATTGGACTGCAAATGCAGACCACAAAGCTCTCTTAAATTCTCAGTTGCTCAACTGATTGTTCAATTGGCAATTCTAATTTTTCTGTATCACATGCTGGGTACTGCAGACCATTTTGATGAGGCAGTACCCTTACCAAATGTGACACAATGGCAACACCATGGTACCACAATGGCAACACAGTAGTGAGCTACAAAATGCGCAATGGCACTACCCAGTGGTACCATGGTTGTACTATGGTAGTTTACATTTTGATTATTTTTGTTGATGTGGTAGGACAGTGGTACAATGGTATCACAATGGAATTGAAACAAACCACTGTGGTACCATAAAAACCTAAGTGGTAGTACAGTGGTAATCACAGTGGTATTGCAATGGCAAATTAGTGGTATTACAGTGGTATTCCGAATAACTTTTTGTAAGGGTAGTAGAACCTTACAAGTTGGCAACTTCCAGGATTTAGACATTTGGGGAGACATGGATACTGCACTGTGTGTGCTATGCTTAGCTAGAGTACATCATTAAAATAGTATGTATACATTATTATAAATGCACCTCTGCATACATTATGGGCCCCTTGTTGGCACATGATACAGGCTATCAGAGGCCATCAGGAATGCCAGATGTGGTGCGGTTATTAACATCTCCCTTTTCAATGCAGAATCCGGACCATTAAGGGCATATACAGTATATTCATCCTTTTCTCTGTTATAATGTGATAGGCACTACACCCCATTTGCAATGTGCTGCCAGGTTAGATCTTAATATGGCCACTTCAAATGAGGTCATGCCATCTATCCAGTGGCCACTGTGATGGACCTTTACATGGCTAAAGCAAGTGATGTTACATGCACTGTCCTGCAGCCTCCTAGACTGATGGTATCAGTATACATGTGATTCTAGATCTTGGTCAGAAAAATACCATTTTCCACCACCTCTCGCAGTGTTTTAGCTACTCTGGTGAGTGTCTTTCTTATTTTTGCTCCTGGTCAGATAATTGCTGCATATGTTGGTGTATAATGCCATATGGCTGCTCTTCTCGACATGGCTGCTGGTTAAGTTAGACTTTGCAAGTTTGCAAGCCTGAATTTTTCTTCATTAAAATGGCCAGTGGAGTACTACTTACACACAACTGTGTCATGCATACTCCTGGCCACTAGCAAGATGTGTCATAGACATATGACATGGATGCTAGATAATATTATTGTGCATGCTCAGGCATTGTTCATGCACACTTGGGGGCATTCCTGGATTCTAGGAAGAAGGAGAGAGAAGCGGGCTGGCATTGCACCAGGCATGATAGAACAATCATGGCACCAATGGTATCTTAATGTCTGTGAAATCACCATTTGTCTGTCTCACCTGAGTTGATATATTTGTGTGGTGAGAATGAACCACTTGACTGTCAGTTCTTATCATATGGGAATATATAAAAACACCATGCCTCTGAAACATATTTTTCTCTTTCTCTAAAGATGCCCTTCTATGACCAGAAGGAAAGCTAAACACCTTTAGAGGATGCCTGTCCATGAGTAAGCCCATAGTTCTTACTTTCTTTAGATGCTCTACACAAAATCTTAGTGTGGTCTGTGAGTCTGGGTCACTCAGTAAGGATCCCAGGCCCCTCTGACCTGTGCATGGTCTCTCTCACTATGGGCCAACCTGCTGAGTCAGGGGTGTGGCCATAGTAGAACCAGATCTTCCAGAGAACCAGGCATGCACTTAAATGCAATCACTTAGGTAGGTGCTGGGGCTGATCCTGCTTGGTAGGTGGTACTGCCATGCCTAAGGGCATGTCTATACAAGTCTGGCACCAAAAGTCCCACAGCAAATTCTCACATGCAATTCCAGATCCTTAAAGAAGCAGGCAGAAATAGTTTAGCCTAAGAAGGCCTTATTATTAGACTATCGAGCATGCTACTAACTAGGAGAGATGGAAACTGAAGGCAGTTTCCAACAGATATATAGAAACAGATCAGATTTGGAAAGTTATTTTCTTGTAAAAAATTCAGTCTGCTAGTATTTATATTTATTAAACATGAGCTCTTATATTAACAAGTTATCTTGAGTTTTGCCAAACAAAATGAGTATGAAAGCAGGAACTTAGGTGACTGTACTGCAGCCTAGTCAGATGCATAAATTAACTGATGAGCCCATGAGCTACAGGGGCTGAGGTGGAGGGATTTAAGTCTGATTCTGATTGAAGGGGGGTTGAAGTCTAATTCTAGGTCACATGTGTATCTCTCAGTCTATCAGGGGAACATAACCCAGTCCGTAAGGAGTTGGAGTGCTATATGCATAACATAATTGACTGTGTGAGTGCTGTCCTCTTCAGTCTACTGAAGAAACATTGATGTTGGAGACAGTTTGTCTTAGTGGTTAGAGTGCAGAGCTGTGAATTGGGATTCTCAGGTATAAATCCCACATCTGCTGCTAACTGTGAGGCCCAAAGTGGGTCACTTGACCTCCCTATGATCAACCTCTTTGTCTTCTCTCTCTCACTCTCTGCTCCTTTCCTTTCCTTTCCTTTCCTTTCCTTTCCTTTAAAGAGTACCAGTTGTGCTCATTTTAATCTTGTTCCCTAAGCCCCCTACTGGTAGCTTACCTGCACCGGAGTTTAACTGGTCATAGTTTAACATTTTTCTTTTGATATTTTGTGAGAGCTGGCCACACGATCCCTTCCCGTCCCTTTCCTGGTCCTGATCTAGTCCAGCTCAAAAAACATCATAAGAAGAATCTTAAAATATGACAAATTAAGCTACAATGCAGGCAAGGAAACAAAGCACCAAAGCTAGTGCACTGTAAAAGTTTTATGTTTCTAGTATATGTGTGTGTTTGTGTATGTGTGTGTGTGTGTGTGCACGCATGTGTAGGTGTACACGCATGTGCATATGTGTGTGTGCAGTTGCTTGTATGTTTGTTTTACTTTGTACAAAATCAATCAGTCAAGTACAAAATGCAGATGTTGGCTTGGTCAATACTGCTCTAACTGAAATGTATTTTTTTTTATTTTATTTTAGTCTTTGGTAACCGGGTAAGGCCCACTAGATTAAACTGCCCGTTTTCAGGGGTGACCTGGGAGCACTGGGTGGTTAAGTGACTTGCTCAGAGTCACACAGTATGCAAGTGGAGGTTGTGAGAATCAAACTCAGGTCTGGTCTGATGGATGTATCAAGTTAATTCACACCTTGTTCCTCTAACCTCTAGGCTATACTGCTAAATACAGTTTTTATCTTGATGTACAGAGTAGGGGCTTGATGCTCAAAGATCATTGCAAGCTGTGCTAACAGCAGCTTTCTCCAGTCACTGGTATGCCCGGGATCATGCACTTGATTCATAAATGGGTGGGCTTCTGGCACCAAAGTACCGCAGTGTGTGGAAAATGTTGCCATGCACCAAAGGCAAGGCACACAGGATGGGGGTCTGTGAGGGCAGGTAGGGCACAAATGGGTGATAGGTGTGACAACAGATCCCTGACAGGGACATTGCAGGGTGCTACCATTCCTGTACCATCTGTGGGGGGGAGATGGCTGCATGCCTGGCACCATGGGGGGGGAGAACCCGCAGGCACCACACCATTAAGTGTGAGTGCTCTGGTTGCTGTGGGAGTGTGGGATACCTCAGTTGGGCAGTGAAAGAGATTCCCTCATACTCTACGAAGGTTTCAGGGGTGGTGCAAAGGCCATTACACCACCTGTTGAGTGGTCTAAGTCCTGGCAGGTCCCACTAGCTGTCAGAATCCCATTTAAGGGGATGTTGCATCCAGTGCCTGCTGCAAGCCTCTAGTGCCCTGGGGCACCCATGACCATTGCACAGGCCTGGCACATGGCTGACTTGGTGCAGGAGGTTCCTGTTGTGCCACAGCAGGCCTTCAAGGATCTCAAACTCTGCAAGTTGTGATGCAAGGTGTTCCTTGCATAGCTTCTGTTTGATGCATGTGCCTTGCCTCATAATTGGAATTTTGAGAATCGAGACCTAGATTTCTAAAAATCCAGCCTCACAAAATGTTCATAAGTTAGTCTAATAAAAAGTATGAAAACTTTTTGCATTTCCTCCTTCTGTCTTTTTAGAATAAGTGAATCCCTTAAGTTAATAAAAAGTGAAACTAAAGAGCAATCCTATTTCTTATTAATGTGCTGCTGACTTAAAGCAAACAAGGTTTTTGTATAACATATATATGGTATAGAAATTCTAGAAGGGAAACCATACTTTTTTGCCTTCGGTATTTGACATGAGGCGATTCACTTGCAGCAAGTCATCAGCAAAGCCAGTCTAGTCTTATAATAGTGTCACTACAAGTAGCATAATGGTAGTTTACTCACCTGGTAAAGGCAATTATGGGAGCACCTTTTTATAGCACTCAGAGTCACCATGGATCTGTGATGATTTGGAGTGTTGTAAAGAGGTGAGAGGTAATTACCACGCACAAGTTTGCATTTTTACATAAGGCAGTAACCTAAGTTAGCCCATCATCAACTTCTATGGCAACAAATGACATGAAACTATTATTAATCTGTGCTTACTTGAACACTGCAGACTTAGCCTAAATTTTCAATCTTTTTTACTCGTATTTCCTCCACTAGCTGCTTTGACCTTGTTCTTGCTTCTGATCTACTATTCCTACTGCCTCATTCTCACTGATCCCTGCTGGAGGTTCTCAAAATACCCTAGCATTCTAGTGGCTACTCAGGGCAGCTCAGTAGTCTAACTCTGTCATGACTACTTTTGCAGCTCAGATCTCCCTTCAAAGAGCAAATAAATGAAAATAAGGAACATAGAAACATAGAATTTGATGGCAGATAAGGACCGCTTGGCCCACCCAGTTTGCCCATTTCCCTACCTAATGGATAAGCTGCAGATCCTAGTTAACCAGCAGCCTACTTCTTTCTACCCCCACCCCCTAGAATTGCCTTATGGCTGTCCCATGCATGCTTAAATTCAACTACTGTTTTTGACTCCACAACCTCCTCCAGAAGGCCGTTCCATGCATCCACAACCATATCTGTGAAAAAATACTTCCTTACATTACCTCTGAGCCATCCTCTTCTATCTTCAAATTGCTCCCCCCGTTCTTGCACACCTCTTTTTTTGAAAGATGCTACCCTCTTGGACTTTGTTTATACCCTTGAGGTACTTGAAAGTTTCTGTCATGTCCCCCTACTATCAGTACAGCTGTGGTACGGAAAGAAAAATAATCATTTGATAGAGCTCAATGATTTAAAAAATATATACGGGGGTCTCCTAAAGTAATAAGATGAACTTGTGTTTGTCCAGTAGAACAGTGCAGTGAAATGAGACAGCCATTATATTAGGCAAGAACAGCTAGATGACTATATTTTTCTGTTAAGCTTGAAAAGGTATCACATATGCCAAATGCGTTTGTAAATAAAGCCATACTGTACATGTATGACTGATAATTAATTACTAAATGTTAAAAAGACAGAGCATCTTCCTGAGGCATTCCTAATTAATTGGTAAAACCCCTTAGAGGCACTCGGAAATGGCATAAAACAATTTTTCATGCCCAAACAATTGTTTTCACAAACAGAAGGGACTAATTCATTATAAAAAATATTTTTTTTTTGCCAAGAAATGCCAACTCTGTTTATTTGCTAATACAACATTCATTTGAATAGGTACCACTATATTTTGCAAACAATAAACTAAATCAGAGTGTAGTTGAAAGGATTTAAAATGCCCTCCCCAGGGGTATGAGGCATGAAAGCTAGAGCAGAACATCTTAAAATCCCCGAGAAGATCATCTCTAATCCCAGAAACATAGAATTCCATGGTAGATAAATATCATTTGGCTGACCCAGTCAGCCCATTTTTCCCATGCCTGTGTTGTCACCATACACTCTACGTGAACTCTGGCTCCCTCCCTTGCTTTGAACTAAGATTCCATTATGCCTATATTATGCATTCTTGAATACCACCACTAGTTTTGCCCTATCACCTGAGATGGAAGACTGTTCCAGGCATCCCCCAGTTTCATTGCATGCTTCTTCTCATGTATCATTTCATCTGAAAAATATGCCCTCTTGTACCTTACTTCTGATATGTGATATGTGGCATATGTGATACCCTTTCATGCTGAGCAGAAAAATACAGTCATCTCTCACCAGAAGGAGGAAGCAAGTTCTGGTGGGGGACTCCATTGTCAGGTGGATAGAGTTGGGGGAAGGCAAGGCTGTAGAGGGGAGGTAAAGTGCCTGCCTGGTGCAATGGTTCAGAGGGATGGGAAATGTATCCAATGGATCACAAGGGCAATAGGAAGGAAGGGGTAGCTGGATGTAATTTTCCACCTGGGGATAAATGACCTGGCTATAGATGAGACATGAGCAGTGCAGGAGCAGTGCAGGGAACTGGGAAAGGGTCTTAGGCAGGTAACACACATTGTAGCCTTTACAGAAGTGCTACCTGTCTACTACAGGGGAGGGTGCTTGAGCTCAGCACTAAGCCCTTCAAGTCATGGTTGAAGGAATGGTGCAGAGAAGAGGGATACAGCTACATTGGGGACTAGGTGTCCACTCGGATGTATCAGAGCTTATACTGGGGGGATGTCCTGCATCCATCCAGGAAGGGAACAGCAGTCCTCAGTGGACAGTTTAAATGTTACTCCAATGGACATTTAAACTAGCTGAGGGAGGTGGCAGAAGACAATGGGTAAGCAGTAACTGCCCCCCACAGGCTGATAAAGAGAGTAGAGAGATCCCAAGGGGAGAGAATCCCACTGGGGTGCAAGACAATCAAGGTAGCAAGAGATTAGCAAAGAAGGAGGGGGTAGAGGAACAGTGAAAAGAGAAAGGAAAGCAAAGGGGAACAGCTGGAAAAAAGGGGAGTGACAAGAAAAGGGCTAATAAAATCTGGAAAGTCATGTGTACCAATACTAGAAGTCACAGAAAAAATTACTTATTTATTGATTTATTGATTGACTGATTGATTTCAAAAGTTGCACCAGGAAAGACATACTGATCTGAGTAGCAGCCTGTTTCCAGATGACCTGGAGGCCTTCATGGTGTAGGCATACCTGGACATTGTGGCCATTATTGAATCATTGTGCACTGACAACCATGTCTGTGAAATAGTCATACCAGTCTACACATTGTTTAGAATGGATAGGGTAGGAAGGAAAGATGGGGAGTGGTGCTTTATGTTAAGGAAAACATAAAAGTGATGGAGGTACAGGGAATTCAAAGGAGTGGGTGAGGTACTGTGGATCACCCTTGAGTCAGAACCACTATTTGGATAGGAATGATCTACAGACCTCTGACACAAAGGGAGGAATTAGATTAGGAAATGCTAGACGCAATTGGCAAAATGGCTTAAAAAGGGGGAGGTGGTGTTGGTGGGGGATTTTACTCTGCCAGATATAGATTGGAGCCTCCCTGCTGCAGTGTCAGCTAGAAGTAGAGACATCTTACACTCACTGCAGGGGGCAGTCTTCAGGCAACTAGTCAGTGAACCCACTTAGGGTGGGGCAATACTGGAACTGGTGCTTAGTAACAGAAACAGTGTTGCAGACATCAGGGTGTAAAGCCATCAGGGTAAAAGTGATCACCACACAGTGTGGTTCAACATAAGAACAGCAGTGGAATCCACACAAGGGTGAATGTCCCAGATTTCAGAAGAGCTGACTTTACAAAAGTGGGATAATACCTCTGAAATGACATGGCAGGAGGAGATGTCCTGGGTGGGGTGGAGGGTAAATGGACCAGACTAAAACAAGGCATAATAAAGGTAACAAACCTGTATGTCAAGCAAGGAAGCAAAAGCAGAAGAAAGAGGAAACCATCATGGTTCTTGAAGGAGGTGTCAGATAAGGTAAAGGCAAAGAGAGTGGCATATAGAAGTTATAAGAAGACCCAGAAAGAGGTGGATAGGGATGTGTATCTGGGAAAATGTAGAGAGGCAGACAAAGTAGTAAGGAGTGCAAAGGCACAAACTGAAGAAAGAATAGCCTAGACAGTATCTAAAGGGGACAAGGCATTTTTTTAGGTATGTTAGCAAGAAAAGGAAGACAAAGGAAGGGATTGTGTGGTTAATTGGGTGGGGGACTATATGACGGGGACCAGGAAAAGGCAAACATCTTAAACAAATACTTTTGCTCAGTGACTGTTCACAGTGGAAGAGGAAGGGGAGGAACCACGAAAAGGCACCAATAGCTCTGAGGAAACTGGACACCAGTCCCTTTTCTGAGGAGAGGGTCAGGATAGCACTTGATAATCTGAGGGTGGACAAAGCCGTGGGTTCACACAGGGTGCATCCAAGAGTGCTGAGGGAACTCAGAGAGGTAGTGGCTGTACCCATGGCAGACTTTTTTAACAGTTCACTTTAGACTGGTGTGGTCTCTGATGACTGGAGAAGAGCAGACGTAGTCCCACTTCACAAAAGTGGTAGCAAGGAGAAAGCGGGCAATTATAGGCCTGTCAGCCTGACATTGTTGGTAGGGAAATTAATGGAAACAATATTTAAGGAAAGGATTGTGGAATACCTGGAATCCAGTGGATAGCAGGACCCGAGACAGCATGGTTTTTACAGGGGGAAAGTTGTGCCAAACAAAACTGACAGATTATTTTGACAGGGAGACCAAGGTGTTGGATCAGGGATGGGCAGTGGACACTGCCTAGCAAGAATTCAGCTAGCTTCAACACCACTCCACATAGGAGACTGGTAAACAAGTTGAGTAGCATGGGAATGGAGAATAAGGTGGTAACCTGGTTAAGAAACTGGTAAAGGGATAGGAGACAGAAAGTGATGGTAAATGGAGTTTGCTCTGAGGAGGGGACAGTGACCAGTGGAATACCTGGGGGGGTCAGTGTTGGGGCCGGTCCTCTTTAATGTCTTCATTAGCAACATAGCAGAGCAGCTGTAGGGGTAGGTCTGCCTCTTTGCGGAAGACACCAAGATCTGCAATAGAGTGGACACTCGGGGGGGGGGGGTGTGCAAAGGATGGTAAGAGATTAAAAATGGCAAGAGAAGTGGCCAAAGGTTTGGCAGCTAGGGTTTAATGTTCAAAAGTGCAAAATAATGCACTTGGGCCACAGAAACCTGGGGGTGGAGTATGAAATGGGGGAAGAGATACTTGCAATGACCAAACTGGAAAAGGGCTTGGGGTAATCATATTGGATGACCTAAAGATGGCCAGACAATGTTACGGGGCACTCAGGACAGCTAGTGGGATGTTGGGGTGCATAGGTATGGGTTTCACCAGCAGGAAGAGTGAACTGGTGTTGCCCCTATATAGGTCACTGGTAAGACCCACTGGAAGTAATACATCCAGTTCTGGAGACCACATCTCAGGAAAGACATAGAAAGAGTGACAGTGGTCCAGAGGAGGGCTACCAAGATGGTGCATGATCTACATCAAAATCCCTATTAGGAGAGGCTAAAGGAGTTCAGTATGTACTCCTTGGAGGAGAGGATGGAGCTGGGGGAATATGATTGAGACCTTTAAATACCTTTCAGGGGTGAATAAAGTACAGGTGGGAGGTATTGTTCAGAGGAAAAGGAGCTCTAGAACAAGGGGTTATGATATGAAGCTGAAGGGGAGTAAATTCAGGAGAGATGTGAGGAAGTACTGTTTCACCAAAAGGGTGGTGGATGCCTGAAACAGCTTTCCAGCATGGATAGTGGGGGTGAATAGTAGTGGGATTCAAAAATGCCTGGCATGGGCACAAAGAAATCATAGAGGAAATGAAAGAGGTGGAAGAGACAGTGCTGTAGGCCAGGCAGGGTCTGCAGTATAAGAGATCACAAAAAAAATAACAAATGGGCAGACTGGATGGGCTAGGCAGCCCTTATCTGTCATCACTTTCAATGTTTCTATGTTATTTATCCCCATGAGATATTTATAGGTCTCTATCATTATTCATCCCTCTCTCTTCTCCTTTCCAGGATGTACATATTAAGGTCCTTCATTTTCTCCTCATAGGGATTCTGATGCAAACCTTGCAACATGTTAGTTGCCCTCCTCTGAACAGCCTCCACTCTGTATATATCTTTCCTGAGATATGGTATGCAGAACTGAGAAACAGTACTCCAGGTGGGGTGGCACCAGTGATCTATACAGTGGCAACACCACTGCCATACTTCTGCTGGTGATACCCCTTCCTATGCATCCCACCATCCCTCTGGCCTACCAACTTCCTTTTCATACTGCTTCACTGTCTTGAGGTAATCAGATGTGATTACTCACAGATCCATTTCCTGTTTGGGGACCATTAATACCACTTCTCCTATTTTGTTTACCGTCTCTAGGTTTTTGTGCTACAAGTGCATGAATATGCACTTTTTCACATTGAAACCTAGCTGCCATGCCATTGACCACTACTTGAGTTTTCTCAAGTCTCTACACATTCTTTCTACCTCCTCTGGAGTATCCTTACTATTGCAGATTTTGGTGTCGTCCACAAAAAGGCAGACCATCCCTTCATGCTCCTCTGCAAGGCCATTTATAAAGACATTACCATCACAATGTTGCCTGTCCCTTAACCTCTCATAGCCCTTTGGGCTAACAGCTCCTCTGATGGGGGTCTACACTCCTCCATGGTAAGAAGAGCCTGTTGCCACATTCCCTGAGCCCTTGATTTCAGGTGCTTTCTCATAGCCCTTTGGGGTAACAGTGCCTCCACACTCCCTGAGTCCTTACTTGCAGGTATGGCCGGGACAGCATTCAGGGAGCTCAAGGCTGTGTGGCTGTCTCTGTAAATTTTCTACGGACAATTGCCTTTCTCTTGGGACAGCTCTTATCGGTCACCCATGGACTACAAGCTCCTTGTTTGGTTCTTCATCCTGCCAGGCATTTTCAAATTCCTCCTGACTGGACTATGTCACTGCTATCGGCCAGTTTAACCTTTTTTTTTTGTTCCCTAATCCAGTATTGCCTCTGATTTCTGTACTGTTTTAATACTCAGTGCTGAATTTCTTCAGTTTAAAGTGTAATTTAACCTATACTTGTATGTGTTTGAACTTGGAATTTTAGAAGGCTAGTCTGTATTCCTAATTCTGTGATAGAACTTGAAGAGTTCTGAGCCTCTGCTACCACATTTGGGTTTTTCTGTGAAAAGTCATTTTCAGTTAATTTCTCCTGTCCACCCCCGATTTCAGCATCGTTTGTTTTTTCCCTTTTGCAGACCCAGCTGGCACCTAGTTCGCTATCTGAGTCCCGTCCCACAATTTAAACTCCCATTACTTGTGACAAAGCTTTTTTTGTGAAATGTAAAGCAGGAAGTCTCCCATTGTTTTCAGAGCTATATCTAACCCCAGCTTGTCCATTCTCCTTCAGGCATCCTCTCATAACCCTTTGGGCTAACAGCGCCTCTGACGGGTGTCTAAACACCTCCATGGGGAGAAGATCCTGCAGCCACACTCCCCGAGACCTTGCTTGCAGGTACCAGCATTCCAGGAGCTCAAGGCTGTGTGGCTGTCTCTCTAAATTTTCTAAGGACAACTGCCTTTCTCTTGGGACAGCTCTTATCTGTCACCCACGGACCATGAGCTCCTTGTTTGGTTCTTCATCCTGCCAGCCATTTTCAAATTCCTCCTGACTGGACTATGTCACTACCATCAGCCGGTTTAACCTTTTTTTTTCCCCTAATAAAGTATTGCCTTTGATTTCTGGACTCTTAATACTCAGTGCTGAATTTGCTTCAGTTTAAAGTGTCATATTACCTGTATTTGTTTTAAGTGTCTACTTTTCCATTTTCATATTATACAGTAAAGCCACTAGAGGGCAACAAGACATTTAGGTTACAATCCTCTTCCCACTGCTCTCCCCTAACACTTCTATTCCTGGGTCACTCATACCTAAATCAAATTATCTCTGTCCTAACATTCAGTGGTGTGATCTGAATCTGTAAGTCTACATAAAGCCTCTACTACCCTACCCAGAATGGTTTTCATCTCCCTCCTACTCTCACTCTTCCTGGTTCTTACCCTTATCCCAGTCTCCCCATTTACGCCTAGTGCCACGTCTCTCTTCCCTTCCTTTCCAGATACCTCCATCATCCTGTCAGTCACCTCCACAGATCCTCATGTAAAGAGACCACATTTTCCCTACTACCCTCCAGTCTCTCTGTTTTCCCTTCCTAGTCAATTTGCCTTTCTTCATTTCCTTATTTCCTTCTCTCCACCCTCCTCCTCCCTTCTTCCCTCCCTCCTGTATTTACTACACTAATTATACAAGTCCTAAACTTCACTATTTTATCCTTGCCCTCCTCCTTCTTATCAGGAAACATCCACCCCATCCCTGGCCCTATTTCTTCTCCTACCCTGGCTCCTTACACAAACAACATGTCTCCAAACCCCACTTCCACTACAACCCTTCCTACTGAGTGGAAGCTCAACATGAACATCTGCAGCCTGCTACCTAAAATCAACCTCCTACAAACTCTTATGATTTCACACACACCCTGACATCCTAATTATTACCAAGACATGACTCAAAAAAAGGATCCCTGACAATGCCCTTGCTATTCCTGGGTATTCTCTCTCCAGACAAGATCGATCGGGCCATGGAGGGGGAGTGGCCATGTATATCTTGTCCTCAATGCAGTTTACTACCACCCTATCTACCTCCATCCCAGCTCCCTATGAAGCCCTTGTCACCTGCATTACCCTTCATTTCTCAATCCCAATCTTTGTGGCTGGCATAATTGTGTCAGTAATGACTGAACTCTTAGTCAACATCACCTCCCTCTCACAATCTGGTGAACTAGACTGGCTAAGTCTGATTATTTCAGCTCCTCATTCCTAAGGAACATTAACTCTCCATCTAAATTCTGGAAGGTAGTTCATGCCCTATTCTCCCCCCCCCCTTCTCACCCTTCCCCTCCAATTCTCAAAATAAATAACTCCCTAGTTTCTGACCCTGGCTTCATGGCCAATGAATTTAATGCCTTCTACACCTTGTGTGCCACATCTTTTCTAAATTCCCTCTCCCCTTTGCCACTTACTAACTTCAGCCCTTCACCTCTGCCAGTGCCTATCCCTCCCCCTTTTTTCTTTTCTACTATCTCCTCTGATGAAGCTTTTAGTGTCCTCCTATCCCTCAGCCCCTCTAAAGGCTCCTCACTGGATGAGCTCAATCCTAAACATCTCTACCTTTCTTCTCCAGCAGTTGCTTATCCTATCTCCCTAATCCTTTACCTAGCCTTTATTTCTGCCCAAGTACCCTCATCCTGGAAACATGCTGCACTTCTTCCTCTCCCCAAGGGTGGTGACACATCCATTCCTGGCAACTATTGCCCTATTTCCCTCCTTCCTACCCATGCCAAACTTTAAGAACATTTAATTCTCTCTCAATTATCAACCTTTCTCTCCAATTCCTCCTTCTTCATGCCCCTCCAATCTGGTTTTTAGAAGAACCACTCAACAACCACCTCCCACCTCAGGCTTACTGACTCTATCCTTTCAGGGATGGATGATGGCCTGATCACCTTGGCCATCTTTGTCGACCTAGTCAAAGCTTTCAACACTGTTTCCCATCCCCTGCTTCTTGATTCTCTCTCCTCAGCTGTCCTTGCTCTATCAGCCACCAACTGATTTAAATCCGACCCAATCTGTGAGAATCCTTGATTCCATATCCCCTCCACTCCCCATCAACACTGGTGTCCCTCAGAATTCAGTGCTTGGTCCCCTACTCTTCTTCATTTTCCTTAATGATCTTCCCACAGCCTGCTCATCCTCGTCTAGCCACATGTACACTGACGATACTGTTTTATACAGTTCCAGCAAAAATCCTGCTGCTGTGGAAACCAGCTAACGGCATGACTTCAGCCAAGTTCAGCTCTGGTTTGCTTCTCACCAGATTTTTCTAAATGCCAAGAAGACAGTCTTAATGACCTTTTGCACCAGGTAGAAACTCTCTATGCTCCCGGCCCTACTCACCTTCCACACCCTTGACAGGACCATCCTGGAGGACACCTCCTCATTTAAATATTTGGGGGTTTGGCTGGACCAGCACCTCAACTTCTGTGTGTATATTGATGCTGTTCTGAAGAAACTGTGCCCAAGCTTGGTGCTCTGTACAGGAATCATAGTGGCATCCCACTGACTGTGAGGCACGAAATTGTCCAGAAGATGATACCCCCATCTTTGACTGCTGTGATGTAGTCTATGGTGCTGCTCCAAAATCTTCGGTGGCCAAGTTGGACACACTTTTTAACTCCTTCTGCTGCTTTGCTCTCCACTCCCCTTCCTGCTCCCACCACTGTGATCTCTATCACTCTCTAACCTTCCTTCCTTCCACTATCTCACAGACGCATCTCACACTGTACCAAACTAACATCAAAATGTTGGTTCTGAGTGCTCCTTTCCTATCTCTTGTACTCTCTTTCCACTCCAAGCCCCCACTCTCTCAGATCTAATTACACCCACACCTTGACAGTCCCTCGCCTCTCCACCCTCATCAGGCAGACTGGTTTCGTCCATTGCTTCCCGAAAATCTGGAATTCCCTCCCACCGAAATATGACACTCCTCCTCCAACTACTCCCTTATCTCTGCCCTACACAATTACCTCTCCATCAGCTGTTTCTGCATTAACCCTCCTTAATACCTATCCCCAGTTTCTGCCTTCCTACCCTGACCCCACCCCGGCAGGGTTCTCAATATCCTGAAGGGAGGAATCAGGAAATGGCTACCCCTTCTCCTCATATTCAGTTCTTGCCTCTCCTCCTCTCTTCTTCACCTGCCCTTCTGGGTCACCCGTGTGCACAACCTTCCCCATCATTTTTACTCCAACAGCAATTGCGTACTACCTTGAGCCTGCTCCTGGTACACTCATGCACTCTAATGGTTGTGCTGCATTATTACTGTTTTGTACATTTTTATATGTTCTTTTGTACGATTTTGGACATATATTTTAATTTACCCAATGTTCCACTACTGTTTATTGTTCAATATCTTGTGTTCCAACTGTTGCATTATCTTACAATGTTGTATTGTTGGTACTACCCACATACTATTGTAGCTGGTCATCCTTCACAACCCTATGTAACCCTCTCCCCCCAGGTCGCACTGTGAGACAAGCAACCTATCATTAAGTGTGCCCTCTTGGTGAAACATTTCAATAAATAAGTTAATAAATAATCAATTTCTTACCCAATTTAACACCTTAGGATCCACCCCTAAGCTGCCAAGTTTCCTTATGAGTCTCCTATGTGGAACAGTGTCTAAAGCCATATTGAAATTTAAGTAGGCCACTTCCATTGCCCAGTCATGATCTATCCTTTAATTAATCCTCTGAACCAAAAGGGAAAAGAGACTGTTATGGTACTCTAGGGAGAAGGCCACAGTGGTGAAAACAGTGTGGAATTCTGGAGGTATAAGGAAACCCAGAGGGAGATAGATAGAAAGGTGTACTAGGTAAAACAGAGGGAAGCATGTAAGACAGTGAAGTGGCAACTGTGCATACAGAGGAAAGGATAGCCAAAGTGGTAGCAATTGTTGGTAAGACTTTCTTCAGATACAGAATTAAGAAGAGGAAAGCATAAGAATCAAAGGAAGTATAGAAAGGACAGCAGAAGGAGACCAAGAAAATGCAGACATCCTAAACAGGCACTTGTGCTCAGTCTTGACAGTGGAGGGTGGAGGGATCGACAACCATTATTGCAGCAAGAAGGGGGGGGGGTAGACTGAGGTCCATTTTCAGAGGAAAGCATCCTGAAGAGGCTTGCAGGTCTGAAAGTCAACAAGAGTATGAGACCAGATGAGATACATCCAAGGGCACTGAAAGGACTCATGGAGGTAGTAGTTGCCCACTGATGGCCTTATTCAACTGCTTATTGGAATCGCTTGTGGTTCTGGAGGACTGGAGGAGGACAGATGTGGTCTCTCTACAAATGAACAGCAAGAGGGAGGAGGCTAGCAACTACATTCACTTCAGTGGCAGGGAAATTAATGGAAACAATGTTAAAGGAAAGGTTGATAGAGTATCTTGATTCAAGTGGACTGCAAGACCGAAGGCAGCATGGATTCACTGGGGAGGAGTCACTCCATATGAACTTGATTGACTTATTTAAATGGGTGATCAGGGAAATATATTGGGGGGGGGCAGTGGATGCGGTCTGTCAGAACTTTAGCCAGGCCTTCAACACTGTGCAGCAGAGGAGACTGATTATGAAACTCAGCAGCCCAGGGTGGGATCCAAAGTGGTGCATAGGTTAGAAATTGGTTAATGGATAGCCAACAGAGGGTGGTAGTTAATGGCATTCACTCTAAGGATGGAAGCATGACTAAGGGGGTGCCACAGTGCTCAGTACTGGGACCAGTCCTCTTCAATGTCTTCATAAGTGAAATCACAGATCAACTGGAAGGGAAGATGTGCCTTTCTGCAGATGATATCAAAATCTATAACAGAATGAACAACCGTGAGGGGTTGAAAATAATGTGTTGGGATCTTGGAAAACTTGAGGAATGGTCAAATAACAAGGTAGTTGGCGTTCAGTACCAAATAGTGCAACATTATGCACTTAGTGCATAGAAACTGAGTAAAGCATGAGGGGAGGTACTGTCAGTAACTAAGTAGGAAAGGGACTGTGGGTTTATTATATCTGATGATCTCAATGTGGTAAGGCAGTGAGACAAAGCAGTGGGTAGGGCAAGTGCAGTGCTGGGATGCACTGGAAGAGGTATCTTCAGCAGGAGGATGGAGGTGGTGTTGTCACTGTATCTTTTACTGGTGAGACCCCACTTAGTGTAGTGTGATCAGTTCTAGAGGTCACATCTCTGAAAGGACATAGACAGGGAGGAGGCAATCTAGAAGAGGGCAACGGAAATGGTGAAAGGTTTGCACCACAAGTTCTATGAGAAGAGACTGAAGGATCTCAACATGTACACCCTGGAAGAGAGAAGAGTGAAAGGCAACATGATAGAGACCTACAAGTACCTCATGGTGTTGAACAGGGTGCAAGAGGGAGTCTCTTTCATAGGAAGTAGAGCATCAGGACTAGTGGGAAAGTAATGAAGCTGGAGGGAGGAGTTTAAGAGGGATTTGAGGAAGGACTACTTCACTAAAAGAGTGATAGACATCTGGAATACACTGGAAATGGTCAAGGTGACAACAGTAGGAGGCTTGAAGTGTGTGTGGGATAGACGTAAGGGAATATTAGTGAATAGGCAAGGAGGAGGGTGGGTCACTGGAGACTTGTTAGGATCTGTAGAGGTGGTTAGAGTTAATGTAGGCAGACTATGGAGGAACCATCTGGGCAGACAGGGTGGGCTAAGCAATCCTTTTCTGCTGACAGTTTCTATGCTTCTGTGTAATCACATCACATTCTGAAGTGGTTTATTGCCCTTATGAAATGGCCTGTATAAAATGAATATATTAGCATATTTAAAAAGAGGCAAACTAAATGGTATAAATGCAACAGAATAATTAGCTCATGGTTAATAGTGTAAGAAGTTATAAAAAAAAATCCTTTGTGGCTCCTTTAAGATCCTTGTGACCGGCTGCTGCTGCTACTGCTACTGATCAGGAGTTTAAAATCAGCTTTGCTCTAACTTCTTGCAAGGGGCTTTTGTTGTGCTGAAGGAAGAGGGGAAGGCAGGTAGTTTGGTTTTGAAAGCTGGTGAGTAGTAGTATGGCATGTAGTGATTTGTAAAGCAGTTTGCTTGCAAGAAGGTTTTAATCAGGACTGCTGTGCATGTATCATAGGTTAAACAGCCATCTTGTTCCCTGTACACTGTGCGCTTTGGTCAGTGATGTTTCTAGAATTGTTCTTGCCATTATTTAAAGCATTACGACCAAGCTATGGGGTATATTAGTTGAAACAACTACCACCACCACCACTAGAAATTACTGTTGCACTCTGCTATTGATAAGTGAACAGTGCAAAGCTATAGTTTGTTTCATCATATTTTCATTGTGGCTTCTTGTATACAATACTTTGAACCATTTGAATATGTTATCCTTCTCCCTCTCCCTCTCTCTCTCTCTCTCTTCTCTCTCTCTCTCTCTCTCTCTCTCTTTCTCTCGCTCTTGCTCTCTCTCTCTCCTTTCCTTTCCTCCTCTGTCACTGTGAATATATGAATAATTGTTAGGGACCCTAATACACATGCAACTGCTATTGGTATGTTAATATGAAATTATATGCCAGAGCATACAGAATCTACAAATAACCAAAGAATATTTTTTAATAAATAAGGTAGATATAATTTCAGGAACCAGGATGAAGCACATTAAGATATCAGTGCCTCCCAAAAACTTTTCGAAGCCATTTCTGGTAGCCATCTTGGTACAGCACAGCCTACTAAGTACCACTGTCCAACACCATTCAAAGATACAATACTCCTCACTAAAGGAATTGGTGAAATTCATTTATTTATCAACTCAATTCATCGTATGTTAAACATTTTTAAAAATGATTCTTACCTTCTTGCTAGTCTTCAGAAATCATTTAATGGGGAACATAATGAACCTATCAGTTCTGTGACATTTGTTTTTAACATTACAAATATGCCCCCCATCCCCCGTGCTGCCACATATACAGTTCACATGGGGATAAAGAAAACAAAACCGCTGCTGGGTTGCATTTTTTTTCTTAAAATCTAACAGACCACACAGAGAGGGGAGTGGGGAAGGTCCACTGGATATTGATATTTTTCAAACTAGCCCAACCACAAGTGAGAGAAGAGCCAGAGAACCAGTGTGTATTTTTCAAGACTATGCTCTAACATAATACAGAGGCTGCGACATATGGCAGCAGCCGTATTTTGTCTGGAACCATCCTCATTGGACCCAGGAAGGAGGTGGTGGGGTGAGAGCAGATGGTGGTCCTGAGGGGCTAGAGAGAGTCAAGGGATTGGACAAGGGGACCACAAATGCCTCCCACTTGGGGAGGGGGGCCACATCCTGTGGGGGGAAAGGAGAAAGAGGAATTTCTTGGGCTGTGGCCAGCAGTCCTTCCTCTTTCTCCTTTCATCCTTCAAGGATCAAGATGTTGGCAGGACAGCAAGGTCAGGCCTTCATAGGCCTAGGGGCTTCCTGCAGGCCTGCATTTTCTTGGCCTGGGGCTGGGGAGAGGGGTCAGGAGAGAGAAGGCTGGCTTTGGCCCAGTGCAGGGGAATTGTTGAATGCCTAGCAAGTCTCTTCAAAAAAAACCAAAAAAAAACTAAAAGGTTTACACAGGGGACGGATCACCCCTGTGGGCAGTTGTGGGGCTTAATGGAACCAGCTGTCTGTGCATGAGGTACATCCAGCTGCCCGGGGTTTGATTTTCCTGCCCTTCACTTGCACAGCACAATGATCACTTGATCTGGGCATCATTCCCACAACCTTCATTTACATACCCCATAAAATATGCCAGGCAGCATGAAGGTCCCTACTTTGTCTCCTTGGATCCTAGAAACATGATCCTCCGGCTACGTCTAGGTCAGTGCCACAGCACAGTGAGGCACTGATTTATTCCCCATGGTGCTCGTCATAGTCAGAGAGGGTTCCTGGGTAGATTAGATGCATGGCTCCTCTTGTTGGGCTTTGAAATAGGAAGGGCGAGGCAGTCTCCCATGTAGTGGGTCATAGTCTGTCATCTTGGGGACCTAGGGGCAGTCTAATAGCCTTCCTTTACTTCTACAGGTGGTGCCGTGACTGGCAGTCAGGGGGTACATACACAGTCTGGGTGTAATCTCTTCAGGTAGCATAGGTTCTGAGGACCACCGCTGCACCTGTATGGATGAGTGGGGGGGTCCACTGCAGTCATTTGCAGGCATGCAGGAGTAAGCTCCCTAAGTGCAGCTCTCAGGCTTCTTGACTAGGCTCACAAGATGTGGCTTGGCAAGGGTTGGCCGCCGAGGACTTGTGAGACTCTCGGTGGCCATCCTGAGTATGGCAAGCACCACTGGGGGTGGGGGTTGGGCTAAGGCTACCACTCCCTAGGCCCATCCCAAGTCCAGCTGCTTCTCGTGGGATTTGAGGATGACCGTCTTTCCTGGGGGTGCCAGCAGGCACCTTGTGAGGAAGCACTGGCAGGTCAGCTCTTACAGCTGGGGCTGCAGATTGGAGCTCCTGAGCAGCCCACCAGGAGATTGGAAGATGTGTAGACCTGGAGTGGGATCTCTCCAGCCCCCACTCATGCATGCTGCAGCTGGAGTGAGTCCTTCCTTGCTTGGGGGGGGGGAGTAATGAGGAGTGCAGTGCTCTATTAAAAAATAAATGTGCAAAGGCAGAATAAATAACTAATAAATTGTATCCCCTATATATACATATACCTCAGAGCAATAAAAAAAAAAGTTAGAAGTGAAAGGATGGCACAGGAAGTCAGTAGGCTGGCAGAACTGAAACACTAGGGAAAATGTTGCATCAGCCCCTCAGGATATGGTGCGATCTAGAGTCAGTCATTTAATTAGCTTAGCTTCTAATTGGGCATAGTTGGCAGAGTCCCCTGGCAGGCAGTCCTGGCAGTGTGTCAGGGCTCCCCCTTTCATCTTTTTTGGGGTACCCAGCCACTGGGAGGGGTTGGGGGCTTAGGAGGGGGATGAGGCTGCTAATGGGGTGGATCCCACCATCTCCCAGATGGGAGCAGAATTTGAGAATTGCATCACTGACCATTCTCTTGGGTCGGGGTGGCTCTCAGTGTTTTCCAGATGAGATGGCTACTTGGCAAAGAAAACCATTGGCTAAGGCCATGGAAGGCCTGGAAGGGCAGCTGTGGCAGATATATCAGAGGAAGGGAACTGCATGGCTGGAGGGGCTGGAAGGTCCATCGACATCGAAGGCCAAGGGGAGGGTGCCACCAAAGAAGCAGCCAGCAAGGCCTCCTACTCGTGTGTTTTTCCATATCCCAGGGACTCCTTTACAGGCTATGAACATGTTATTGATGGATAGTATTATAAAGGCATCTTTGTATATATTATTTACCTTTATTTTTACACTGTATATATTTTGTTGTATTGGTTTTGCTGCTGTTGTTTTATGCATATTTTACTTGTACTCTATACTGTACCCTCGTCCTTGCAAAATGCAGGTCCATCTTGTAAATAAGCTTGCTCAATGGTGATCGCCTGAGTAAATAAAGATTTGATTCATTGATTCATTGATTGATTGGAAGATGGCACCTCCGGCCAAGGTGCTTAGGATGCCAGGGAGAGGTAAGCAGCATACCAAGGTAAGGACGCTGAGCGATGGCGAGGTGCAGCAAGTGTTCAATGTGGCATTAGGGGGTGGAGGGCAGGAGCCGGATAGGGCCGAGAGCATGGGGGGGTGAGGTGGTCGTGCCAACCTGGAGACAGCTGCCACAGGGAAAGGGGGACAGGGCCCCCTCCAGCCAAGGAGGCAGAGCAGATGGAGACTGAGGCCAAGCTGGACAAGTTACTGGACCTCATGTCGGCAATGGTAGAGAAGGCAGAGGTTAAAGACGTGGCCATGGGGACAGTGGTCCCTGTGGCCTTGTCAGCTCCATAGGCCCCTCCCCCCAGCTCATATGTCGGCTTGGATAAGCAGCTGGGGTCCCATCTCGTAGATAAGATCAGGCAGCAAACCAGGAATAGGGAGTATCTGGACATGTTCTCCCTATTGAGCAGACCAATGGAGTGAAAGGACAAGAAGAAGGAAAAAGGGGAAGAGGCCAATAAAAAGCCACTGAAGGTGCCTCACACCTTTGATAATTGGATCACAGCCTTTCCCATCTATGTGGGCACCATTCTGCAGGTGGATAAGGACCAGGGGCTGGGGTTGTATACATACCAGAACAGGATCACTCTCATGTACCATAGGAAGGGAGGGGTTGCATGGCTAGAGTACAGTAAGGAGTTTAGGAGGACGAGACCGTGGACATGACCCTACTGGTGGATGTCATGCACAGAGGTGGAGTGGTGCACACTATCAGTGGCTTGCCACTTAGGCCAGTGCCATCACTGAAAGCTGAAGGGGCGCAGTGGGGTCACAGGCTTGCTACATGTACAACCAGGTGAAGTGCATCGGGGCAGTATGCCACTTTTGACACATATGCATGGCCTATGGGTGGCAGCACCCCTTCATCCAGTGTGCATCACTGCATTCCAGAAAAGGTGGATTCAGGGGGATGGTAAGAACAGCAGGGATGCAGCAAGGTGACAAGCCTGCCTACCCCGGCAAGGGTGGACAGGATTAGTTAGTGATTGGCCCAGTACCTGGCAAGGAGGCCACCAACCTGCTGAGAGAGGGTTTTGCAGCGGGTTTCAGGCTCCAATATGAGGTCCCTAGTGGGGGGCAGGAGGCAGAGAACCTGAACTCTGTGTGGGACCACCCGCAGGTAGTCCGGGAGAAACTGGAGAAAGAGCGGCGGCTAGGGAGGATTAGTGGACCATTCATTGCCCCTCCGAGCCAGGCACTGAGGGTATCTCCCATCGGATTGGTGCCACAGAAAACACCAGGGGAATATAGGATGATAAATCATCTGTCTTTTCCTGAGGGTGATTCTGTGAATGACCTCATCGATCCGCGGCATACGGTGGTGCAGTATGCATCATTCGACAGGGCGGTCAAGGTGGTGTGTGAGCTGGAGCCTCAGGCTTTCCTGGTGAAGTCAGACATTGAGTCCACATTCAGGTTGCTTCCCTTTCATTCAGATGAAAGGGATCTGCTGGGCATGAAATTTGAGGGCCAGTACTACACTGACAACTGCATGCCCATGGGATGTTCTGTGGCATGTGTTATATTTGAGATGTTCAGTTGTTTGTTGCGCTGGGTAGCAGAGAGGCAATCGGGGATTAAGATGGTGGTCCACTACCTCAATGACTTTTTGTTCATCTGGGCAGATGTGAAAAAAGACTATGGGGAAACACTGACCTCATTTGCAGCCATCTGTCAGGACTTTGGGGACCCTTTAGTCCCTGGGAAGGTAGAAGCCTCGACCAAGGCTCTGGTATTTTTGGGAACTTGAGATCAACACCATCAACAGACTCTGTCACTTACCCTGTGAGAAAGTGGAGATGCTTAGATGGCTGGTTGACTCCATGGCAGGGACCAAGAAGGTAACTTTGAGACAGTTACAGCTGCTGTTGGGGCAACTCAATTTTCTGTGCCGGGTCATCCCTTTAGGATGCACCTTTCTGTGGAGTATAGCAAAGCTGGGAAGAGGGTGTACCAGGCCACATCACAGGCTGTGGGTTACAGAGGGATTCCGTGAGGATCTGCAAGTGTGGAAGGTCTTCCTGAATCACTTAAATGGAGTCCCACTATGGCAGGCTGGCAGTGAGGAACACATGTTCCAGCTGTTTACAGATGCAGTGGGAGAATTAGGGTTTGGGGCGAGTGGTGTGTGGGCAGATGGCCAATGGAATGGGGTGGTGGAGAGACTGCTCACCAATTCACACTGCTAGAATTCTTCCCCATAGTGATTGCCCTATGCTTATGGGGGTCACAGCTGAGGGATCGTAAGGTCCTCTTCAGATCAGACAATATGGAAGTGGTACACATTATTAATGGACAGTTGGGGCCGAAGAGCCCAATGTGGCACTTGATGTGCATCTTTGTCCTAAAATGCTTACTCTTGAACATCTCATTTAAGGCCATTCACATACCCAGGGTTGACAATGGGATTGTTGATGTTTTGTCTCGTTTCAGTGACAATGGCTTTGAGAGCTGGCTACAGTAACAGAGCAGCGGCCACAGATGGTACCCCCTTCTTGTGGAGGGTAGTGATATCTCGACTTGGAAATGCATAGGTAACTCCATTGAACCAAGGACAAGGGAAGTATACTGGAGGGGAGTGGAATACTTCTTGGGGATGCAGGCAAAGGTGGCATGGCAGGAGGATTGCCCATTCTGGTGGAGCAGCTGTGCAAATACATCATGCTGTCAAAATAGAATGGTGTCACTCTGGGGGTTGTGCCCATACACCTCACTGGCTTGTCCTGGGTCGTCTGGGCCCTGGGGGTCACAGACACCACAAAGACATTCAAGGTGAGGAAGGTGCTAGAAGGGTGGGGGAAGTCTGTCTCTTCCCATCAGGACATGAGGCATCCCATCACTCTGGCGACCCTTGAGAGCATTAGGGGGGTCCTGCCAAAGGTTCGTTGGATGCCATTTGAGGCACACTCCTGTTTGATACCATGTTTTTAGTGACCTTCTACTGGCCTTTTTGGGTGTCGGAAGTAGCCCAAACCACACAAAGAACCAAGCACATAGGGCTGAAGGAGGGGGATGTACTTGTGACAGAATGGGGGGCCTGGGTGAGGATCTGGAAGAGCAAACTGGACCAGGAGTGGAAGAGCAGCTGATGTCTGGTGGAGGCCCAACCTGGGGTGTCTTGGAAGGTCCAGGACAGGGTGCGGGCATATATGGCTGCCATGCCTAGAAGAGGGGGTGACTTTTTTAAGCATGCTGATGGGGGGCCTGTTACAGCTTATTAGTTTAGAGCTATTCTGGTTATTGCAGTCCAAGAGGTAGAGCTGGATCCAAAGGAGTATGGGACACAGTCTTTCAGAATTGGGGCTGCCACATATACTAGGGATTTGGGGTGGGTGGGTGGATGGCCAGATTCAGGCGCTTGGGCAATGGAAGTCACAAATGTTTTTGAGGTATGAGCGTCCTCATTTACAATAACAGCTTTTTGTATTTCCAGGGTCCCCCGGAGGTTGATGGTTCGATCTGGACTAGTGGCCAGGCCTTCATGCTTCAAGGACAATCAGAGCAATTAGGCAGCCCTAGAGGAATAGGTCATCCAAGGGTTCACATCTGGCAACCAATAGACAGAAGACCATGGCCTTGCTGTCAATCAATCAATCAAAATCTTTATTTACCCAGACGATCACCATTGAGCAAGCTCATTTACAAGACGGACCTGCAGTTTGCAAAGACAAGGGTACAGAATAGAGTACAAGTAAAATATACATAAAACAGCAGTAGCAAGACTTACACAACAAAATATATACAGTGTAGAAATAAAGGTAAATAATATATACAGAGATGCCTTTATAATCCTATCCATCAATAACATGTTCATAGCCTGTAAAGGAGTCCCTGGGGTATGGAAAAGCGCATGCATAGGAGGCAGGGACACTGGCAGAAAGATTCTGGGATACTAAGCAGGTGGTATCAGGGCATAAGAGTGGGCGATGGGGGTTGTATTGTAGTGAGCACGTAGTACCGGTGGGACTGGAATGGACTGAAGTGAACCAGTAGTACCAGTGGGACTGGAATGGACTGAGGGAGGCTGGAGTAATCTTGCTAAGGGAACACTTAGTTTGAACGGGAAGGACTTAGATTGAGCAGAAACATTAGCTGGACAACTAGTAACAGTGGAAACAGTTACAGAGTTCCACAAATGTTTTTGCATACAGGGTCTTGAACATAGCAAGACTAACAGGGGAGCTAAGTCGCAGTGATTTCTGTATTCTATTCCAAAGTTCGGGCAGGACAAAGCTTATGGCTGCTCTTCCAGCGAGTGACTTCTCAAGGCATAATTCCCAATCAGGCTAAGTGGGAGACAGTCAGCAATGTATTGCGGGAGTTTGTTGGTGATGGCTCTGAGCATCCAGAGGGCTGCATTTCTATACCACCTGTGTTGAAGGGAGGGCCAACCTACAGCTGCATATAATAAACAGTGGTGGGTGGAAAAAGGGAGGCCTGTTATAAATCTCAGAGCTCTATGATACAGTACATGCAATTTATCAAGCTGTGAGGCTGGGCACTGGCCATATATGAAGTCAGCACAGTCAATTAGTGAGAGGAACGTGGACTGGACGAGCTGTCTTTTGGCGTCTGCGGTCAGGAGGTGATTTATTCTGAAGAAGAGTCCAAGCCTCTGCCTCAGCTTTTTCAGCAGTTCTTCTGTATGTTCCACAAAGGAGAGATTATTGTCTATCCAGACACCCAAATACTTGAATTTCGGTATGTAGTCAAGATGTTCACCTAGTAAAGTGGAGATAGAAGGTAATGGACCAGCAGCGATAGAATATGCCCCTTGGCCAGTTGGTGAGACTAGCATTGCCTTGGTTTTCTTGGCATTAAGTAGTAGTCTTTTACTGAGGAGCTGGTGCTGCAGGATGTTAAAGTTGGTTTGCAGGTCATCACAGGCAGCTTCAGGAGATTCTCAGCTTATGTAGAGCACCGTGTCATCAGCAAACAGGTGAATGCTTGCTTCCTTAATGCCTACATCTAGGCTGTTGATATAGATAGCAAATATTAATGGTCCCAATATGGACCACTGAGGGACACCTCTTTTTATCAGTTTAAGTGAAGAAAGCTCCCTTTCAGCCTTGATTTGTTGTTGCCTACCAGTGAGGTAGCCATGGAACTAACACAAGGAGGTTCGGTCTAGGCCTATTGTTTGTAAAGTGAAGAGGAGCAAACAGTGGTTGGCGGTGTTGAAGGCCTTACTGAGATCCAGGAAAACCGCACAGATGAATTTTTTGTTGTCTAAGTCCTGTTGCCAGTTGTTAGTTACTTTTGCCAGGGCCGTAATGGTACTGTGCTTTGCTCTGAAGCCTGACTGCATAGGGTTTAGTAAGTTTGAGTTGTCTATGAAAGATCTCAGCTGGGTATCCACAATTTTTTCTAGGAGCTTGGAGAGTATGGGGAGGAGGGAGATCAGCCTAGAGTTATTTAGGTCACAGGGATCCCCTGATTTAAACACGGGGATTATGTGAGCAACTTTCCATAACTGAGGGAGAGAACCTTGCGATAGGGACAAGTTGAATAAGTGAGAGATAGGTGCGGCAAGGATGTGATAAGCAATTTTCAAGTAATATGGGTCAAAGAAGTCAGCCCCAGCACTTTTTTCAGTGTCCAGTTTTAGGAGAAGATCTTCAATTTCCTTTACGGAGGTGGGTAAGAATGAGAAAGTTACGATGTTGTTACTTGGTTCTGGGAGCTTAGTGTTGATCTGTGGGTGTAGTCTGCTTAGCCGTACATTATCAAATGTTTGGCCTGCAGTGGCAAAATGATTGTTGAAGGCCTGCAGGATCTCGTTGCTGTCATTGATTACAGCATTGACAGTGGTAATTTTGGAGGGAAGCACATTTCCTGGAGAATGACCAGTCAGTTCTTTTAGTGTGGACCAGAACTTGGTAGGGCATTTCAATGCAGAATCTAGCTCAGATTGGTAAAAATTGGCCTTGGCCTCTCTGACCATCTTAGTGCGGGCATTTCTAGCTGTCCTGAAGAGACACCAGTCTTCGTCTGTGTGTGATTTGAGAGCCTTTTTCCAGAGTTGATCTCTTTTTAGTAAGGCAGCCTTGAGGTCCACTGAGAACTAATGACGTTCTTGCTTTTATACGTGCTTTTACCAGAGGAGCATGGTTATTTAGGGCACTGGTTATAATTTCATGGAAGATGTCATAGGCATTACTCACCGATTTAGCAAGGTAAAAACTCTGCCAGTGCAAACAGTTTTTTAATTCATTGCAGTATGCGAGAGGATTGAAGTTCCATCTGGACTTTTTAGTGGAAAATTTAGATGTTGGCGAGGGTTTAGCGCCAGTTCTTATACCAGCAATAAAGCAGTAGTCACTAACATCAGCTGAAAAAATTCCGGCATGGGAAAAAGAATATGGTTTGCTTACGAGAAGGACATCCAATAGGGTGCTGTTCATTGGGTTTTTCTTGTTAATGCGAGTTGGCTCAGTAATAAGTTGTTTGAACCCGTGGGAGTCACAGAATTGCTTCAGGGGTAATAAGACCTTAGTCAACCAATCATAATTAAGGTCTCCTAGAATAATTGATTCAATGGGGACAGAGCCGATAATAGTTGACAGATGGGACAGGAGCTGAGGCCCTGTGGCTGGTGATCTGTAACATGCTGTTGGGCATGAAGGAGGGTTTGAACCATTTGGGAGTGGCGAGTGCAATCTTTGCTCATCTGCCTGAGCTGATCTGGTAGTTAGCTGGCCAATGGGGGAAGGGGTGGCTCCTCTCATGCAAGGCCCACTTCAGGATCGGCAGGGGATGAGCAGGGTCAGAAGAGAGCTAGGAGGATCACGGGGATGCATAGCCAGATTCAGGCTTTTGGTCAAATTAAGGTAGCCAAGAAGTGCCATGGAACCAAAAGGCGGGGGGGTTGATCTTTGTCCAGGAGAGGCTGGAATGTGTTTTGGAGGAAGTGGAGGAGCAGTCAGCTTGGGGATCAGATGTTGTCCATCCTGTGGCATCTTGGGAGGATCACAATGGCATTGAATGGTGGTTAAGAGTCTGCCCTTACCAAATGTGACACAATGGCAACACCATGGTATCACAATGGCAACACAGTGGTGAGCTACAAAATGTGCAATGGTACTACCCAGTGATACCATGGTTGTACTATGGTAGTTTACATTTTGATTATTTTTGTTGATGTGGTAGGACAGAGGTACAATGGTATCACAATGGAATTGAAACAAACCACTGTGATACCATGAAAACCTTAATGGTAGTACAGTGGTAATCACAGTGGTATTGCAATGGCAAATGAGCGGTATTACAGTGGTATTCCGAAGAACTTTTTGTAAGGGTGTGATGAGCTGAATTCTTCCGAAGAGTTCATGACCCCCTCCTCTGGTTGGCATGGAGGTGGAAACTGAGTACCCTGACCCGGGGGAGGGGTCGAGGTCCGCCTTCAGCAGGTAGAGCTATCCTGCAAGGCTAACGGTGCCTGACAGGGGTGGACAAGCAGCATTGTCCCTTACAACCTAGGACCGTTGATCCTCCCAGGTGTGCGCACTGCTTTCAATCTGGTTTGTAATCAATAAACGCATGGCTGAGGCTATTTTTCAGTATTCACAATAGAAGAGGAGGGGGAGGTACCTAAACCAAACAAGAGAAACACTCTGAATAGGGGGGGTCAGTACCAGTCCATTCACAGAAGAAAGGGTTTTGAAAGAACTCTTGAAACTGAGGGTGGACAAAACAATGGGGCCTGATGCGATTCACCCCAGAATTCTAAAAGAACTAAGGGTAGAACTAGTAACGCCAGTGACTATTCTCTTTAAGAAATCATGGGAGGATGGGGTGGTACCTGAGGACTGGAGGAGGGCAAATGTGATTCCTAGAGGCCAGTGGGGCACAAGACCCAAGGCAGCATAGTTTCACAGCAGGAAGGTCATGTCAGATGAACCTAATAGATTTCTTTGACTGGGTGACCAAAGTAGTAAACCAGAGAGGGGCTATGGATAAGGCCTACCTAGATTTTAGCAAGGCATTTGACACAGTCTCACACAAAAGATTTATATACAAGTTAGCCAGTCTTGGAGTGGGTTCTAAGGTGGTAACCTGGATAAAAACTGTCTGGACAACAGGTCGCAAATGGTAATGGTAAATGGAGTCCACAGTGAAGAAAGGAGGGTAACTAGCGGGGGTACCGCAGGGTTTGGTACTGGAACCGGTCTTCTTTAATGTCTTTATAAGTGACTTTGGAGAGCACCTGGAAGGAAATGTATGTCTCTTTGCAGATGACACAAAGATCTGCAACAGGGTTGATGCACAAGGTGGGGTGGAAAGGATGAAAAGGGACTTGGCAAGGTTGGAGGAAAGCCAAATATATGGCAGCACAGATTCAATGCAAAGAAGTACAAGGTAATGCATCTGGGAAACAAAAGAGTACACAATGGGGGGGTGAAATAATAACAACAAAAATTGAAAGAGACCTAGGAGTAATTATATCAGAAGCCCTAAAGGTGGGCAAGCAATGTGAGAAGGCAGTAAGGAGGGCTGGGGGATACTGGGATGCATAGGGAGAGGCATCAACAGTAAAAAAACAGGAAGTTGTTATTCCTCTGTACAGACAGTTGGTAAGACCCCATCTGGAGTACTGTGTGCAATTCTGGAGACCCCATCTCCACAAAGACATAGACAGAGTGAAGGCTGTTCAGAGGAGGGCAACCAAAATGGTGCAAGGGCTGCATCAGAAGACATACAAGGAGAGACTAAAGCAGCTTAGTATGTATACCCATGAGGAAAGGAGGGAGAAGAGGGGCATGATAGAAACTTTCAAGTATCAAAAGGGAATTAACAAAGTACAAGAGGGTAGCATCTTTTAGAAAAAAAAGATGTGCGAGAACAAGGGGTCACAATCTGAAGACAGAGGTGGGATGTCTCACAGGTAATGTTAGAAAGTATTTTTTCACAGAGAGGGTTGTGGATTAATGGAACAGCCTTCCTGAGGAGGTTATGGAGTCAGGAGCAGTGGGAGAATTCAAGAATTCATGGGACAGACATAAGGCAATTCTAGTGGGGGGTAGGAGGAAGTAAGCTGTTGATTAACTAGAATCTGCAGCTCATCCATCAGGTAGGGAAATGGGCAGACCAGGTGGGCCAAGTGGTCCTTATCTGCAGTCGAATTCCATGTTTCTATTTCCTCCAAGATGTGTGTCTGTGCTTTCTTTCTGGGGGAAGGGCTCTATGGATGGATACCAGATGATACATAGGCTTCAACATATGGCAGCAGCCCTATTTTGTCTGGGACCATCCTCCCTTGACCCAAGAAAGAGGCAGGAGGGGGGAGCAGATGATCCCAAGGGGGCTAGGGAGAGTCCAAGGATTGGCCAAGGAAACCACCAAGGTCTCCCATATGGGGATGGTGGGTCACATCCTGTGGGGAGAAAGGAGAAAGAGGAATCTCTTGGGCTGTGGCCATCAGCCCTTCCTCCTTCTCATTTTGGCCTTCAGGGATCACCCACCTTCATAAAAGCAGGGTAGTGGGGCCAGGCAGTTAGGGCCCCTCTTTTGACCCCTTAAGGGTGACCTCATTAGGGGTCATGGAGTTGCTTTTCCTGGTTTTCCCTGCAGCAGGGTCTTTTCTGGGTTTTTCACCTCCTCCAAAAGGGTATTAAATTGAGTCTGAAGTGGGAGAAACCAAATAGGCTAGAGCAAATAGTCAGGGCATAGGTGAGTGTCAACCTGTTGCAGTCATGGTTGGTGGCGTTTTCTGAGGATCACAATGACATTGAATGGTGGTTAAGGGGCAGTGATAATCCAAATTCTTCTGAAGAGCTCATGATCCCCTCTTCTGATTGGTGTGGAGGTGGAAACTAAGCACCCTGACCCGGGGGAAGGGTCGAGGTCCACCTCTTGCAGGTACAGCTATCTTGCAAGGCTAATGGTGACTGATGGAGGTGGCCAAGCAGCCTTGGCCCTTACAACCTCAGACCATTGATCCTCCTGGGTGAGCACAGTGCTCTCAATCTTGTTTGTAATCAATAAACGAATGGCTGAGGCCATTTCCTCCAAGATTTGTGTCAGTGCTTTCTTTCTGGGGAAGGGGTCTATGGATGGATACCAAATAAAGCCAGTTAAAAGTCCCAAAGTCTCCATGTCTTTTAGAGATTCTTCTCATTATGGGAGCAGGAGAAGAACCTCCAAGTTTGCCTCTTTTCTATACAAACATCCCTCACTTCAGTGGAAAAAAGTTAAGAGTCACAAAGTCTGCAACTTTTTGCAGTCACACCTTGCTTCAGTAGGGAACAAGACAGAGCCACCTAGTCAGTTAAAGTTTACTAACAGTTCTTGTACTGTTGGGAAAAAAAAAACAACCAGTGTGTATTCTTTTTAAAAACACACCCAAATCCATTGGGTAGAACTGCCAAACAAACCCTGCACATGAAGCATGTTAAAATGACTGCAGAAATAACATTTTTGTTAAAAGAGAACTGCCTTGAATCTGCAAGCCTGTGTTTTCCGAAGAAGCTGAGGTTCTAATACTGGTTCACATTCTGTTTTTGTCACATCTATTCTGGCCTTTTGGTAACTGCAGTTGATGTTTGTACTTTACACTTTGGTGGACAATACCATTTTAGAACTGCGCACTGTACTTTGTTAAAGAACTTACATTGTTTTCACAACAAATTTTTGTTCTTCTTGAGAACTCTGTGGTCCAAGCGTGACTTAAAGTACATCATACAGTTCCAAAATGGCACTTACCACTAGTGCACAAATCAGGAACACCGACTGAGTTAACTAAAGGGCCAGTAAAGACTGGACATTAAAGGAAGGGGATGCAATATATAAAAAACTCTTCTTCTGGGAAAAATGACTTACAGGTTCAGTGCAGTTCTCCTTTAAGTCAGCTCTGCCAAACCAGACAACGCCAGTCTATGTTCTTTTTAAAAAACACACCCATATCCACTGGAAAGAGCTGCCAAATAAACCCTGCATATGAAGCACATTAAAAATGGCTGCTGAAATGACATTTTTGTTAAGCCAGCACCTCTTCAGCAGACAGAACTGAAAGGTCTGCCAGCAGGAACACAAGATCTAAAAAGGCTTTTTTTACAACACAGTCCAAAATGTTTTTTTGTAATAACAGTCTCTCTCCCTTCGGTAGGATAATAATTTAAGGTCACAGTTACCATATCACCAATAACACTAGAACATCTTAGCGACCCCTAGTGATTGCTCCACTGCATTGCATATTAGATGTATGTCATTTCAATGTATACTCACTTGCACAGGATGTATTTCACTTTGCACTGTGCCTGGCAGGGTTTTCAGCCTCCAGGCCTCCTCTTTCCACTCACTTTGCTGGCAGATTCAACCTTTGCATCATCTGCCTTCACTGTGCCTCACCTTTGCTGGCTGGGGCAATCAATTTATATATCTTCTGCTTCACTTCTAGTTTCTGGCAGGTCCAGAAAACCAGAATGATGTTGGAACACTAATTGCACTAAAACAAGCTTTTAGTGTCCTATTGCTTAATCCATGTTTACTCAGCAGTAGCACTGCAAAAAGACCAACAGCAGCAGCACGATCCCAACCACCTGCTACTGGTGGTCTGCATGTCTACATGGCCCATCTGTGGACCGCTATGATCTGTGCTGGTGAGGGGCCATGCATCAAGGAACTAGAGATTTGTTCTGTATGTTTCACTACAGTGGACAGGTTGTTGTGATGCAGGCTGTCCACACACTGGTTTGATCCACTGTAAGTCATCAGCTCCACTCAGCAGCCCCAGTTTTTGAGAAAATGCATGAGCGTCTTATTGAGTGGATTACCCCATTTGAGTAAGTGTCCACATCAGATTACTCCAGTGTAAAAATGACCGTGTAAACAAGACTTTTCATGCTGCTTCACTGAAACACTTTTGATTTATATATTTTTTGACTTCCCCTGTGAAGCTGCTAACTGTTGATGCTCTTGCTGCCCTGAGACCAGAAATCCTGCCAGTGTTTGAGGAACCTGCCTCCCAGAACTCTAACTCACCATCTGCTCCAAATCACCTTTTGTTTTTATTTAGAAACCATCCCATTTCCTAAGGAAGGTGAACCCTTCTTTGACAAAGACAATACTCACTTGCCTTTGGCTCATCTGGCTTAGCCATATCTCAAAAAAGGTCCATTGTGCTTTATGGAGCAGTAGTAGGATAATTATAAATTTAGGGCTATGCCCAAAGTTTAGTGGGGGAAGAGCTCCTCCCCCACATCCTATTTAAATCAGCAGGCTGCGCACCACCCTGCTTAGAGCGAGTCGCACTCGCTGTGCTCGCTCCTTCGTGTGCTGGGGCAGGTTCCTCCTCATTTCCCTTCTGTTTCTCCATGCCTCCTGGTTGCTCTGCTCTCCCCCCAGCTTCCTGTCACCTTGTTTCCTCACTCTGCCTGCTCCCCACCACCCCCTTTTTTCCCCATGTGTTTTCCCTTTTTGGGGGGATCCTTTTGGCCCCATACCGCGGACTTAGTTCAGTTCTTTCTCTAGCTTTACCTTGGATTTCTGTACTCCATTTCATTCCATTGCTTGCAGCCCTTCACCAGCACCTCCATTTTGGCCTGCATACTGCTGCACTGCTCTGATGCCACTGCCTTCAGCAGCCACCTCACCCACTCTCATGTGCCTCCTGCCTGAGACTTTCGCCTCTCCTGATGCTGTTTGCTGCTCGCCTCACCTCTCCCTCATCCCCATCCTTTACTGGGACGCTGAGCTGCTAGGTCTACAACTGATGCTACTAGCTTGTATTGTGAGCCTTGACTTTGCTTGTCACATAACGTTGCACTGCACCGTCATTCGCAGCCCCTTTGCCATTACTCTTACCATCTCAATTATTATTCTTATTGCCATCTCTCGATCTTAACCTTACTTGACAGGCTGGGCAGCACCATCATAATGGACGATACAGTCATGGAGCTCTCAACATTGGGTAATCATGGAGATGACTGGGGCAGAGTAGAGAACTGTGGTCTCGGTTGTGCAGTAAGCATGCCACCTGCTGGAGAAACTCCTTCCTCTTTTACTTTCCTATGGCCAATCTACAGCTCCATTACCATCGCACTCACAGTACATAGCAGCCAGTCCCTTATCTAAGGAACCCTGAAGACTCTGGACACCTCGGTGACTTGCAAGCTTGGTCTACTTGACTATGGGTGATTATTCTTTCCCTGGTTCATTAATTTCATGCACTCCTCTGGATGTGGACTCTTGCTTGGTAGGCAGCATGGATACCCTCCCTGGCAGTCATTGATGCTAAATTCAACTACATTCACTATTGTAATTGGCTTCACTCAGTCTCTCCTCTAGCAGCTCAAGATGCTCACTGTTCCTTTATTTATGGCAAACCTAACACTGAGCAGCTGCACCTGGGCTCGCATTCCTCAGGTTCATTTACCCTAAGCTCACTATGGCAGACTAGTCCTTTGTGTTGTGCCTTTTCATTTGAGAAAGCTCATTTATTTCTACTGCAGCATGGCTTATTGAATACTTCCATTTGCCTTTCTGCATACCTCCTGGTCCATTCCTCTACACATTTGCCCAGGCGCATGTTGCATTCCGATGGCCCTCCTTGGCAGTAAATTCAGTCTTGCTAGCCTTCGTAGGGCCTAGCTGCAGCCCTCTATTTCTTCCTTCGGCTGGCCTACGTGGAGTTCAGCTGCTTATCCTACCTGTATTCGAGCCTTGCTGCCTACTTGGTTCTGGTTTCTGGCCTAGGCCTTGCACTGCTGCCATGCACCCATCATTGCCCTCAGAGCCTGCACTAACTCATCTAGTGGATCAGCATCTGAATTTCTCTATGGTTTGGACACACTCTAGGATATCTTGTCTTTAGTCCTGTTGCTCAAGTTCTGGACGCTGCAGCTTACCTTGCCTTTGCAATTTGCCATCCTTCCAGGGTCATCAGTGCTCGATTATAGATTTCCTATAGGCTTCTGTTTTTGGATTTACATCGCTATACCTGGATGCTTGCCTTCATGCTTCACTTCATTTGCTCCTTCCTCACTTTTCGACTGACCTACGTGGTCCAGCCATACTGGCTTACCTTTATGGGGCTTCATTGCCTCTCCTTACTTACCTTACCGGCTGACCTACATGTGGTCCAGCTGTGCATGCTAGCTTATGTGGAGCTGGCTGCCACTCTTTACTTACTTTACCAGCTTACCTCGCATGGTCTAACTGCCTGCTAGCCACCTTGGGTTTAGCTACTAATTCTATTACTCACCAGCGATGTACTCATTCAACCGTACCAACTACAGTTCATCAGCTGACCTACACATGGTCTAGCCGCACTTCTTTATCTCATTGGGCTAGCTCCCCTTTATTCCAATGGATGCTTCCTATAGAGCTGCTTTACTCATTCAGACCTAACTTTCCAAATCATACTTCCTACAGCTTCTGTCTTCCACTGGATTGTTTCTGGAGGACATCACAATATTCATCTCAATTCTCTTGGATGCTTCTCGCCATGCTATTTCAACTCCTTCTGAGTTATTGCTGTTTCCACCAAGGACTCCTTACTGAGCTGTATTCCATACTGCCTTCTTTAATTTACCTGATACCTAAGATTTGATCTACTACAGTTTCAAGATGCTTATTACCTCTGGTCGAGTTGCCAACTCATCCACCCAGGTTTCTTCTATGCAATCTTTACCATCCTCAAACATCAGGAAACAACTTTTTACTGCACCTTTCTGCTGTTATCATAAGTTTGCCTAAGGAATATACTTCTATGCTGCACAGCACTGCCTCAGGATTATGCTACTATTTACGATACCAGTTACAATCCCATGCAGCCCATATCGATAACACTGCAAAAACAGTGCACCAACGCATGGGAATTCTGTACCGGAACCATCAATTTTTCAACCAAGCTGCCTTGAGGATTGCTATTCAAAGCTCCATCATCTCAATCATAGACTATGGTCTAATTGTCTATGGCTCAGCAACTACCACTGCACTAAAGCGCATCTCAACAGCATTAAACAAAACCTGTTGACTCCTCACTGGAGCGCACAGATGGACACACACTTGTGACCTCTACATGGCAACCGGTTGGTTACATCTCTCCAATCACCTCATGTATCTCACCTGTGTGATGGCAAAAAATCAATCCTGGGATTCACTCCTCCATGTATCCGGGACCTGCTCTGCCTGAACAATGGCTCTCATACCACCAGAAGATCGGACCACCAACCTTTCCTTGTCCCTAGATGCTGGACTGCTCAGGGACAAAGAGCTTTTGCCTACCATGCCCCTACCTGGTACAATCGCCTTAACCTGCCCTCTCCTCCACAACATTGGAGCTTTCAAATCCAGTACTATATGTCACCCTCACAGCCTCCAGCTCCTGTGACTGCTTTGACTAAAGTCTCATTCCCTCTTAGTGCACTTACTTTTTTCACTCACCCACCATGGTCTGCTCCTTGACAAAGACAACCTGAGTACCACTAACCTGGTTCTGTCTGCTTCTAAACTTCTTATTTCTCCCTCTCTTCCCCCACAAGCTCTCCAAATCCTTATTCCTTGCCCTTGATAATACCTCTGGGTTCCTTTTTCTTTTCCATACATAAATGTTACTGTTTAAGTCGTGGCCTTGTTAAATGGCTTACTGATTGTTTGTAACACCGTCTACTTTGTTTTTGTACTTAATGACGTGGAACCTTTGTAAAAGAGCCTTGGCTCAAAGGTATTAATTCCTAGAATAATAAACAAACAAACAAAAAATCCATTCCTTGCTATGTCGCTTCTAATTCTGCATTACATGCAGTTAGACAGTATTATTACTTTACATACCATTGCTCTACAACCTGCTCAGCCCCACAGGGCTGGAGGTTCATCTCATTGCACTGAAGACCTGCACCCCTATGGGCCTGAGGTCCCTTAATCTTATATTACTACACTGTATTCACCTGCTTCTATGACCTGTTTCGCCCATAGGGCTGGGGGTTTACCTGCTTCAGCTCTACACTTGCCATGCCCAGCTCGAGGCCTGGAGGTTCGCATATCCCACTATACATCTATCTGCAGCCGTGTCTGCCAGCCTTAGGAGCTCCTCTTTACTATGGACTTACATCTGGATTTGTTTAGATATTCATCATCGATTCTTGGATGCTTCTGTCTTGCCGCTTCAAGTCACATGCATTACTACTGCTACACTCCTGCCAGGACATCATTGAGCTTATCCAAAAGACTTTAACTCTCTTGATTTGTGCACCAAAGTTCTTGGACCATGACAACACTGCTTCAATTGGCTCAGCCTCTTCAGCTATCACCGTTTATGACCCATACATTCAACTTTTTAGGACTCATCAGACTATTCTCACCAAGTGATTTCTAGTTACTGTACCATTCTTTCTTCAAAACGTGGATGCATTCATCGCTTACTCCTCTGCTACTACCTCTACATCTTGCAGATTCATTACTACTACTACTACTACTACTACTACTGACCTACTGTATGTACAGGTCCACTTCTTACCCTACTGCTCTTATTACCTGCTTCGCCCTTATGGGGCCTAGAAGTCATTACGACTAACTCACTGATTTTGCAACATACTTCGCTCCTCCAGCTGGAGGTACATCTGACTTTTATCTACCTATACAAGCCAGGATATCTACATGCTTCACTTACTGCTTCCCCTCTCTGGATTGGAGGTTCCTACTGCTCCGTCCTTCCCGATCATGTGGCATATGCCAGTTCCTGTGCTTCATCGCCATGACCTCCTTTGCAAGCTCGCCAAGTGAAACACGATCCAGCTGTCCTCCTTTTGTGGATGCTAAGCTTTTGATTCCTGGTTCTCCTCTGAGAAGTCCTCACCTGCTGGAGTGCTTCACCACTGCAATTCATCGCCTTCCAATTCATGAGAAGTCCTCACTTGCTGGAGTGCTTCACCACTGCAACTCATCACCTTCCAATTCATATTGACCATGGATTCCACTCTCCTAGCATTCTAGCCTGCACATAGATTCTCGAACTTGGAGTTTACTACGAGGATGCTTGCTCTGTTCACCTGACATGTCACGATTCATTACATCTTCAGTTATCTGTTTCTCTGAATAAGGTCATTCTACTTCAGGGTTCAGATTAGCTGATTTATCAAAACTTTAGGATTACTCTCCTTTAGTATGCCCAGAAGGACGGGCAGGTCAGTAGCCAAGGGTCTTCAGAGGTTTCCTCCAAAGGGAGTTTTCCTCTCCTGCATGCTACTGTTCACACTCTCTGGAGCTGGAGGAAGTGATCATACTGCTACTCATGTTCTTAGGGGTGTCATCCTACTCAACTCCTTCAGCAGTCAGATACAGAACAAGCATTGCTATCATTATTTTTTGGGGGGTCTCATAATATTGGACTAAGCATCCTTCCTATGGTGGGATACAGAGAAAGACCAAAAACTATCAAATCATAAAAAGTAACTCATCAGTTCATGCATCTAAACACCCTGCATATACTATCCAGTTCATATATACTATAATCACTGACTTGCTCACGTCTATGCTAAGTACCTAAGCACAAATCATTTCATACTACTAGTACCTGGCAAGCATTATCCTACTTACTGGTCTGGCCTCTGTATCCATGCAAAACCTACAGCATCCAGCTACAATATGTAACATAAGCATTGAGCTCTGAACCACAGTTAAATTTAGGGATATGTCCGTAGTTAAGTGGGGGAAGAGATCCTCCACCACATCCTATTTAAATCAGCAGGCTGTGCATCGCCCTACTTAGAGTGAGTCACACTCCCTACCATCCTCCCCTGACACCTCCTCCTTCTGTGGCACTCTTATCCCACTGGGGGGGTCTCATAATACTGTACTAAGCATCCTTCCTACAGTGGGATACAGAGAAAGGCCAAAAACTATCAAATCATAACAAGTGATTCATCAGTTCATGCATCTAAGCACCTTGCATATATTATCCCATTCATATGTACTATAATCACTGACTTGCTCATGTCTATGCTACCTAAGCACGAATCATTTCATACTACTAGCACGTGGCAAGCATTATCCTACTTACTGGTCTGGCCTCTGTATCAAAGCACAACCTATAGCATCCAGCTACAGTATGTAACATAAGGACTGAGCTCTGAACCACAGTTAACAGGAGTGTGCAATACGTTTACTGCAGTGTTATGAGTTAATGCCTGAGGATGAGTTTAACATCTTATTTGTGCTAAAAGGGTGTATAGCTTAAGGTATATGCCCCTCCCTACCAAGACATGGACATTCTGCATCTAGGATTTATGTCTCCTTCTTACATAATAAGAAGTACTTAGTGTAGTGTTACACGAACCTGACACATGGAAATAGAAGCCACTGTATGACAGAGCAGTGCCAGTACCCAATAATTTCTTACTGATTAATGGGCCTCAAAATCCACAGTTTCTAGATACTGTAACTGTACTTGTGATTTTAAAAGAATGCACAGTATTTGCTTTAAAAAACTATGCAACCATATAGTTCATTTCTCTTCCAGATCATTTTTGTATTTTATGCTTGTTAACACATTTAAGCTGGAACTGATTCACTTTACCTATTTATGATAATCAGCAATTAGTCAGCATCATCAGCCTCTTCTTACACCTTTTGAAAGTTTCTTTTACTATACTTTAAATGGGCTACTTTTTTAGTGGCTCATTAAATGTTTTACATTTGTTTCCTAGTTTCTAATTCTGTCTTGGTTACATGGAACTAAAATGCACCTCTGGTAGACTTTTTACAGCTCAGAGGTGTATTGGAATCCCTTTCTAATTCCTTTCAAATATCTAAATATCTAGTTGTTTAAAAATGTCAATAAGACCTTAGCTTGCTTTGTTAATCATGACCATACTTTAGATTATCAATGTGATTTACAGTATAAGAAGCTTAGCTACACCCTTGAAACCTGGGACCTAAAATACAGTTTAAGATTTCACATCACCCTTACCAAATGTGACACAATGGCAACACCATGGTATCACAATGGCAACACAGTGGTGAGCTACAAAATGTGCAATGGTACTACCCAGTGGTACCATGGTTGTACTATGGTAGTTTATATTTTGATTATTTTTGTTGATGTGGTAGGACAGTGGTACGATGGTATCACAATGGAATTGAAACAAACCACTGTGATACCATGAAAACCTTAATACTAGTACAGTGGTAATCACAGTGGTACTGCAATGACAAATGAGTGGTATTACAGTGGTATTCCGAATAACTTTTTGTAAGAGTCAATTTTTTGGACATGAAAATTCTTGTACCATACATGTATCAAGAATGTTTTAGTTTACAACAGTTAAAAAAAACAAATAGTAGTAATTAGTACTGTATATCATGTGAATAACTCAGCAAAGTGATTTAAATAATTATCATAAACTTAGAAAAAAGTGTAAAACGTACACTAGAAATAAGTGTAAAGTTGAAATTAAAAAGGCTAAACAATCATATTATAAAGAGGAACACATGAATAATTTAACTAATCCAAAAACATGTTGGGGATCCTTTAGAATTGTATCAACCATTGGGTAGTAATAAGATCAATAAACTTAAAATTGGAGAAACATTAATAAATAACAAATTAGAAGTAGCAACCACATTCAATGAATTATTTGCAGACATGACTCAGTATACACATCAAGTAAGTCAAAATCAAAAGATAGGAAGGAAGACTCTAAGATTAAAGAAAATCTTCCAGTGGAAAATATAAATACACCTGAAAACAAAACTGGTTTTCATACATTCAGTTTTTTAGGGTGAAGGAAATGAGATTCTTTGTTTCCTGAAAAACCTGAATGGAAATAAAGGTCCAGGAGTAGATGGGTTGTCCCCTAGGTTTTTGAAACTAGTTGCAAATAAACTGACAAGACAAGTAACGTATCTTTTTAATTTGTCATTATGTATAATATGGTCCCAGACCAATGGAAGGCAGCAGTCATAACACCAATATTTAAATCAGGAGATAAACAATTGGTTGTCAATTATAGACCAATATCAGTGTTGCCTGTATTGGCTAAACTGATGGAAAAGACAGTTTTTGGCCAATTATCAGTATATTTAGAAAAAAAAAACAACTTCTAACAGGATTAATATGGATTCGGGGGGGGGTTACAGCAAGTTGACAGCCTTGGTCAGGTTGACAAGTGACATTTATGATGCTATGGATAAAGGTGTTTTAACTAGAGGAGTCTGTTGACCTGACCAAGGCCTTTGACCTGGTGGCCCATCCCATACTGATCAATAAATCACAATTGATGAGAGTGTGTAGTTACACATTAGAATTGTTTTGACAGTACCTAACAAATAGGAAACAATTGGTTAAAACTGGATCTGAGAGATCCAACATGAGACTAGTCCACAATGGAGTACCACAAGGTTCAATTCTGGCTCCGCTCCTGTTTTTGGTATTTGAAAATGATTTGCCAAACATCTGTGATGATTTGTCAACAATAATGTATGCGGACGATACAGTGCTGTATTGCATAGGAAAAACAGGGGCGGACCTGGAACAGAAAATACAACTGGCTTATAGGGCATTACAGGAACAGTTTGTATATAAAAAAATTCTGTTTAATGAGAAGAAAACCAAGACCATGTTTTTTTGAAAAAAGCAAAGATTACAAAATACCACTATGCAAATGACAGGGAAAAATGGAGTAAGTTTAGAAGAAGTGTTAACTTTTAATTATTTGAGTATGACAGTGGATAATATACTGTTCCTAAATGAACATATTACCAAGGTAACAAACAATGTTAATAGCAAACTAGGTCATTTGTATAGAAACAAAAATAGTCTATCCAAAGAAAGCAAAACAAACAATAGCAAATCAAGTATTGCTTCCAGCTTTAGAGTATAATTCACTATTATTGATAAATATGAGAGTCACATCATTACAGAGATATACAGTTACATTTAATCATATTTTACAATTTGCAACTGGCTGTAGAAAAATAAGAGAACCACTGTAGTATGTATAAAAACTTTGGGACTTTGCCACCAGGACAGAGGATACTGTATTCAGTACTGATGTCCATGAATAAAATGTTGAGATCAGAAACTCCAAATATGATAGATTTAGTAAAGTCAATAAAACAAAGACTTTATGAGCAATTTCATTAAAACACTACCAAGAAAATAGGACTAACACAAAGATTGCTGAGTGTTAAATGACTAATTATGGGCCTAAACTCAAAAATAATTTAAACTGTGGTAGAAGTTAATACAAAGAAAAACATTTAAAACTGGGGTAAGAAAGCATTTGAATTCACAATCAGTTTGCTGCTGTTATGATAATACTCGAAGCTTGTAATATATATCATACTTAAACTATGTATATATTGTATATAAGCGCCTAGAGACCATATTTGTATATTGTACAATTTAATACGATTTTAGTATGTTCTGATTGTATGTGTTAGAAAGTTGTTTGTATTCCTATTGTAAGCCCCATTCCCCAGGCATGGCTGAAAACAGGTCTTTGATCCAGTCCACTTTTCTGGTAAATCAATTAAATAAAAATTAAATAAAAAATGGACATATTAAGTCACTCAAAGCGCAACCAGTTGTTCTGTTTTGAACTTTACAACTTGTCGGGATCAAGGGGGGAGGTTTTTCAAACTGGTTCTTCCACTCTAGTACAGAATATATTATGATTAGATGAACTAAGATGGTTCTAACAGGTCATATAATAAAGACTTAGAGCACAAAGGTAGGGGCTGACAAGTTATTTAATAATTTAGAAAAACAAGAACAAGCACACTGCTCAAGTATATGATTCTGCCTTCATTAAGTGGGAACAAGCCTCAGGAAGACATAACAAGCTGTGGAGCCACTGTACACAAAGCACAGGATTGCAGCTGCTAAATAATAGCCCTCAATGTATAAAACCGCAAGTATTAACAGAAAAAAATTAAAATGCACAACAATAGCAAGATAGAGAAGTAGGTCCAGACTGAAACACAGAGACATAGAATTTGTTGGCAGAAAAGGATTGCTTGGCCCACCCACTTTGTTTAGATGTTCCCTGCCTAATCTGCCTCCACTGACTCTAACTGGTCTTCGGTGACCCCTCTCCCACCCAGTTTTCTAATATTCCCCTTTGTCTATCCCAAACATGCTTGGGCCACCACTGTTTTTGTCTCCACCAGTTCTTCTGGCAGCCTCCTCCTTGTGTCTACCACACTTTCAGTGAAGAAATATTTCCTCACATTTTTCTTAAACTCCCCCTCAGCTTAATTGCCTGCCCACTGGTCTTGGTGCTCGTTCTCATTTAAAAGAGACTCCCATTCTGCATTCTGATCACTCCTGTGAGGTACTTTTTGGTCTCTGTGATGTCATCTCCCACTCTTCTCTCTTTCAGGGTGTACATGGTGAGATTTGAAATATGAAATTTGCCAGCAGATAAAGGTTTAGAGGTCTATCAAGTCTACTAGAATATGCAGCTAGCACCCCTTGTTCTGAAGCTGCCCATCCCTTCCACCCTTCCCCTCCATTAACCCTCCTCCTTGTCCTGTCCCATCCCCTTTTGAAGCAGTCAACTGTTCTACTGGATACCACTTCTGCAGGTAACACATTCCACCCAGCTACCACCCTCTCTGTAAAATAGTGTCTCCTCATCTCCCTCCTGAACCTTCCTCCCTCCAGTCTTGTATCATGGCCCCTGGTGTCCCCTCCCTCCCCTCCCTTACTTTGAACAGCCCCTCTGTATCTGTCTTGTTTATTCCTTTCATGTACTTAAAGGTTTCAATCATGTCCCCCCATCCCTCCTCTCTTCTAGTTAGTACATGTTCAACATAGCTCAGTTTTAGTTGCCCTTCTTTGGACTGCTTTCACCCTATGCCTTCATTGAGATGTGGCCTCCAAAAATGAACACTGTACTCCAGGTAGGGTTTCATCAGTGAGCAATAAAATGGAAACACCACCTCCCCCCTCCTGCTTGAGATACCCCTCCCTGTGTATCCCAGCATCTCACTAGCCCTACCCACTGCTTTGAAATACTCCCCTGCCACTTTGAGGTCATCAGATATATTAACCCCAATGTCCCTTTACAGTTTAGTGACTGTCAAAAATCCCCTATCCTATACTTATTGACTGGGTTCATATGCCCTAAGTGTGTGTTTTGCAATTTTTGGCATTGACCCTCAACTGCCATGCTACTGACAACTCCTCAGGTTTCCTAAGATTCCTGTACATTCTGTCCACCCCCTCCTGAGTGTCCACTCTATTGCAGAATTGGGTATCATTTGCCAAAATGCATACCTCCTCTTCCAGTTCCTCAGCAATGTCACTTATAAAGATATTGAAGAGAACTAGTCCCAGTACAGAGCCCTGTGGCATCTCACTGGTCACTTTCCTGTCATTACAGTAAATGCCATTTACCACCACCCTCTGTCTCCTATCAAGCAACCTGTTTCTAACCCAATTCACTGCTTAGGATCTCTCACATAGGCTGCACACTTTCTTTATCAGCCTTCTATGTGTCACAGTGTCTAAGGCCTTGCTAAAGCCCATTTAGGCTTTGCCCATTGCCCTCCACTGACCTATTTCCCCGGTCAGCCAGTCAAAGAAATCTATCAGAATTATTTAGCAACCCCCCCCACTGAATCCATGCTCCCTGTGGTTTTGCAACCCATTTGGTTAATTTCCCCAACATCAAAGTAAGACTAACTCGCCTATAGCTGCTAGCCTTCTCCTCATTGCTGCTATTATGTAGAGGGATAATGGAGTTTGCCCTTTAAGGGGCAGACCATGGTGTCCTGGTGCACCCCTTCCCTCCGGTAAGGAATGGTTGTGCTCAGAAGGGGAGGGGACAAGGAAGGGGAGGGGCTAAGAGCCAGAACAATAGGGCAGGCAACAGGAAGGGGAAGGGAGAAAGGAGGTACATAAGGGACAGCACAAGGGGTCCTCAGCCACTTTTGCTGGAGTTTTGATTTGACATCAGCTGCAGCACGTCGGATTTGGCAATAAGTTTGAGGTTTGTTCACAAGCAGAAGAAGGTAAGGATCAGTCCATGTGGATACATGTGCAAGCTGTTTTTAGTTCAAAAAAAATTTTATATAGATATATTGTGTTTTATGTTATATAGGTATATGTATAATGAAAATAGGATGGGAAAGAGGAGAGAAAAAGAAAATCTTGCAGCAGGTAGCAGAGAATGAGTGAGGGGTTGGACGTTCAAATAAGAAGCAAGATAACTGTTGGGAGCTCTTCACAGGTGGAGAGTTTATGCGTGAAGAAGGGGAGATTTGTTTATAATATGTTGAGCAGAGAAGCCAGTTTGTTTGGTGACCCAGTTAGTTGGTTGGTTGGGGAGAGGCCCTGAGATAGGGAAGAAGGAGCCGGCCCCGGTACCCATAGTTCAAGCAGCGTGGTGATGCATGGTGGCTTAAACTGCTCACGGCGTGTGTTAAGGCTGAGTGAGGGGACCCAATAAAGGATAAGGCCTGGCTTAGCCCCCGGGGTATGAAAAGAGCAGTGCGACATGAGACCCGTAGCACATGTGGCTAGGGTCATGAGAAAGATCCCCAGTTTGTTCTTAGAAGTAGAAGATGAGTATGAGCACTGGACGCATTTGCTGGGTAGAATTTAGGCCTCAAGAGGCACAGAGGAAGGAGAGCGAGAGACACGTGGCGTGATTAGGCCGCCATTTGGGGCGCACAAGGCCACGCTGTAACGCCACACACCATGGGTGCTACGAGAATGGTGGTCCCAGTTGTAAGAGGAGCTTTGTGGTTTTGGCTAATTTTTGAGGTTGTGGATGATGGCTATCAGCAGTGAGGCGGGCAATCCAAAGTTTTAAAGGAGGGAGAGCAGAGAGCTGGGGAGGGCATCGCATGCTGCAAAGAGCTGTGAGCTGGGGCCCTCTTGATGTTGCATCCGGCCTTGGCTGGGACCTGGATCTCTTGGGTTTAAAAAAGGGTACAGACCAGGGGAGCTCGATGGGATGAGGTGAGAGATAGGGCGCCTTGTGGGACATTATAAAAAAAAAAATTTCCAGGGGCTGGAATCATTTGGTAAGGCAGCTCAAGAGTAGGGGCTATGGGGGCAGGACGTAAGAGGCCTTAAAGGGAGGGGGAGGATGAATGCGGCATGGCGACCACATGGCATGAGGGCACACACCGTGTGGAGGGTAGGGATACAGGCCAGTTCTCACGAGAGGGGGTATGCGGGGAAGTTAATTATGCACATGTTTTTAAAACAATGACGAACGGCAACAGAAAAAGGGGGTATACGATGCACATGCAGGACAGGTGAAAAATGGGAGAGAAGAGGAGGTTTATACAACCCAAAAGGAACCCTGAGGCCGCCACCGGTAGTTTCGTTCCTGGGGAGAGCATCTCCACAGGAAGAGGAGTAGATATAATTGGGGGCAGCATACAAGAAATACAGGGAGAGAAAAGGGGGCAGGGTAACAAAGCGGTGAAGAGATTTTAAGAGTTTGGGGGGTGGGGATCGGTCCGTTACCCTCAAGGCCCAGTTTGCATGAAGGGGTATGTTCCAATGGATGGATAAACTAGCCACTCAGGGTGCCGATAGTTTGGCCATGCAGGGCTGCAGTTAAACACGCCAAGACTGAATAGCTTACGAGATTTGCTCCTGAGGAAGCTCAAACAAGGGGCACACAAAAAAAAGGGGGGGAGAAAAAGGTATAAAGGGGAGAAGGGCCCAGGAACATTGAAAAGCAAGTAGAAATGGGGCAGCACGGCAGAGCGTAGTACACCGCCAAAGGTTTAAGGGATATGGGAGAAGCCTCCCTCCCAGAGAGGGCATGATAAGGGTAATAATAATAAAAGGCTTTTAGATGGCCAAAGACCCTCTGGGTAGAAGAGGTGGAAACTTGACCCAGGAACAGAGACACCTCATGTGGGGGATGGGTGCACAACAGGTACGGGCACAAGATAAGAAAAGACGACCTGCCAGACAGGATGGGAGGTCCTGCTCGGGTGGCCTCGTGCTATGTGGGCATGAGAGAGGCATGACGGACGAGAGGGAGGAGTACAAGGGTTGTTTGCTAGAGATGTACGAAAATAAGTAATAACCATGTTTTTTGCTGTACTATAGTTGTTTCCGCAGAACACGACTGAGATGGACATGGCACCCAGGAAGAGCAAGCCATCGAAGGAGGACACCTACAAGGCTATAATCGAACTGGCTGAGAAAGCAAACAAGACGTGGGAACTGGTGGAGGGTGAGGAACCAAGGAGACCTGGGGAGAAGAGAAAAGTGGTTATGGAGAAAAGTGGCAAAGGAAAAAGGCCAGCCGAGGGGCTGCACAGGCCCTCTAGGGTAGCACCGGTGGCAGCGGGGCCCGACAGGGAAGCCAAGCCAGTACCCCCATGGCTCAGCAGACCCTATGCCAGATACCCACCCAAGAGCAAAGGGGAACCCCTCCTGAGGAACCGGAGCACGTAGCCCAGAAAGCGGGGTCTGGCCCTTGGATCCCAGTGGCCCTCCCTCCACCTCCACCGCAGCCACAGGAAGAAACAAGGGGACCTATGGAGGCCTCCAGGCAACCAGGCCAGGACAAAGTTACAGGTAATTCAGCTAACCCAGTGGGTGATAGCATAAAAGAATATATAGGTCAAATTGTGGTGGCTCTGGGTACAGGAGGCCTGCGGCAGATGGAATTGGATCTGGCAGAAATTAAGGTGGGAAATGAGGTGCCAGGACAGAGGATAAACAGAGAGGAAAGGGAGGGAAATGGTACAAGGGAGGTAGGTGCACCTGGGATGAGGATAGGCAAACATGTGCCACTCGCTGCAAAAGAAAAAATATGGAAAGGGGAATATGTGGATATATTTGCATTGGTAAGCTGAGAGGCTGTGGCAAAATACGAAGAGACAGAGAGCATAGGTAAGAGCGAGATGGCAGCTGCCACAGTGCTTTTAAGAAAGAAAAAGGATGACAAGTTCACGAAAGGGAAGACCTGGGATGGTTGGTTTCTAGGTTTTGCCATTTTTTCAGCCATTGCTCTGGAAAGAAGGCCAGAGCTGGGCATCCTGCTCATTACCTATTCATTGATAATACGAAGGGCAAAAGCGAAAGGCGGGGTAGGATGGCTGTACTATGATGAATGTTTTCGGCAGAGGATGGCGACATTTGGGGATGTAAGATGGGACACCAAGCAGATAGATTTATGGACAGATTATGTAACAGACCAGTCCACACCCGAGGGAGGGTGGAGCAAAAAGGGGGCTACACCACAGAGATGCTGCTGGGCCTATAACAGGGCTTTTTGCTCATGGCCTCAGTGTCAGTTTCGGCATGCATGTTCAAAATGCGGGAGGACACACCCGGCTAGCAAGTGCAGAACAGTGTGGCCGCAAAGTTCTCAAGGGATGGGGGGCAAGGTTTGGGCCAACAGTCCTTTCGAGATGGCCTTGGGTTTAAAGGGCAAACATGGAGCAGAGGAGGGAGAGGCAGGGGGAGTGGGGGTAGATGAAGCCAGAACCACTGAAGCCAGGAAGCCCGGCAGGAAAAGAAGGCAGTTTCAGGAAAAAAGGATAAGTGACCCAGCAAAGAACAATTTGGTATGGCCAGAACCCCCATCAACCTAGCAACATGGTCAGTTTGCCTGGAGGAATATCAGGACCCGAGGGTGAAGGACATGATATTAAGTGGGTTTAACACTGGGTTTTCATTACAGTTTGAGGGACCCAGGCAACCGTGAGAGGCACGCAACCTGGGGTCGATAAAAGGAAAAGAGGGAGTTCTAAGAAGGAAGATCGAGAAGGAAAAGACAGCAGGCAGGGTGGAGAGGCCATTTAACACCCCCCCATTGATAAATATGCAAGTATCGCCCTTGGGTTTGATACCCAAGAAACAAGAGGGGGAATACAGGGTGATCCACCACTTGTTGTATCCGGATGGTGAGTTGGTGAATGATTTTATCAGTGAAGAACATAGTAGGGTGACATACTCAACACTAGAGGACGCAGTCTTGATAATCCAGGCCACAGGAGATGCATGGATGGCAAAAACAGACATCGAGTCCACATTTAGACTGCTTCCAATCAGGAGGGAAGACTGGGATCTATTGGGTTTTAAAAGTGATGGACAGTATTATTTCGACAAAGCAATGTCAGCAGGTTGTTCCACAGCATGTGCCACGTTTGAGGCTTTTAGCATGTGTTTACAGTGGATATTCCAAGAAAAGACGGGTTATAGGTCAGTCGTCCATTACTTAGATGATTTTCTCCTCATTGGGAAGGGAAAAAGGGAGACAAAAAGGATGTTGGACAGGTTTCAAGAAGTGTGCCAGGAACTGGGAGTCCCATTAGCATGGGAAAAAACAGAAGGGCCCAGCAAGATTATGGAATTCCTCGGGATAGAGATTGATGCCACGAACTGAGTGTTTAGATTACCAGACAAAAAAGTAAGGAAGTTGAAGAAACTAATTCAGGTACACAGCAGTAGGAGGCGGGTACAACTAAAAATGGTCCAGCAGGTACTGGGGCATCTGAACTTCACATGCAGGGCCATAGGACCAGGAAGGGCATTCACAAGGAGGTTAGCCAGAGCTACAGCAGGTGTCACGAGACCGCATCACTGGGTGGATCTGATGCAGGGTGTCAGGGAGGATTTTAGAATTTGGGAAGAATTCTTGAAAGATTACAATGGGTGTTCATTCTGGCAGGAGAATTGGCTGTACAACACAGACCTAGACTTATACACAGATGCAGCTGGAGGTTTGGGCATGGGAGGTTACATGAGGGGCAAGTGGTTTGCAGAAGCAAGGCTGGCCGGTTGGGTAAAGGACGAGAAAGTGAGGGATATAACACTACTGGAGATCATGCCAATATGGGCAAGTACTCTGTTTTGGGGAGAAGACTTACGGGACCAAAAGGTGACATTTTGGTGTGACAATAGAGCAGTGGTTGATGTTCTAAACAACAAGAGAGCCAGAGAGGATACAGTAATGCGGGTGGTACGACAGTTAGTTTTAAGGGCTTTGCAGCTGAACATGTCCTTCAGAGCAAAACACATAGAAGGGGTACACAATAACCTGGCTGACAGCCTTTCCCGGCTGCAGCTGGACCATTTCTGGAAGCTGGCACCAGCAGCGGAAGAACAAAAAACGCCCATACCAATGATCATCTGGGATGTTGGCAAGAAGGAGCAGAAATGCTATTTCGCAGCTCATGGGCGCCTTGGACACTGAGGACCTACGATGGGGCCTGGCGGGTTTTTCAAACATTCAGGGCAGAGCACCAGATGGAGGTAAGTGGGCCGCTCTCTGAGGAGCAGTTGGGGATGTTCACAGTGGAACAATGGCAGAAAGGGACTGCTCACGCCACAATGGGGGTCTGTCTTGCAGGGATCAGTGTGATCTGCAACCTAAAAAGGTGGAATGATCCGACGAAATCAATGCTCATTAGAGAATGATGCAAGGGTGGGGCAGATTGAAGTGAAGGCCTGGGGATAATAGGAGGTCAATAGGTGAGCAGTGGCTAATAAAACTAAAAGAGGTGCTCCCAGCAATATGCAGATCGAAAGCGGAGGCCCAGCTATTTCACACAATTTATGTGGTAATGTTTGCAGGGGCTATGAGAGTGAGTGAAGTGGTAGGCCATGGGAATGATGACAAAGAAGGAGGTGTGGAATGGGAGGATGTTAGTTGGGGGATAAGAGAAATACAAATCAAGTTAAAGAGGTCAAAGGTGGACCAAAAAGGGCAAGGATGCATGATAAGGCTAAAAGGGCGGTCAGAGATTGCGATATGCCCAGTGCAGGCCCTGTGGGTTTTTGCCGTAGAGCAGGTGACCAGGACGGGGAAGTTATTTGTGCATGGGGATGGAAAACGGGTCACTGGCTATCAAATTACAGCAATGCTGAAGAAAGGCATGCATTTTCTGGGGGAGGACCCAGCCAATTATTCTTCCTATTCCCTTCGGATTGGGGCTGCCTCACAGTGGGCATCAAAGGGGGGACCTGTAAAAGACATCCTGGAAAAAGGGTGCTGGCGGTCAGCCAGTTACAAAAGATATATTAGAGCACTGAAATAAAAAAAAAAAAAAAAAAAAAAAATAATAATAAATAAATAAAAAAGAAAAGGGGGAAGGGAAGGAAGCAGCATAAAAAAAAAGACGAGGGATGATGCAAAAAGGGGCACGGAGTATGTGTAGGTATTAATTAATTTTCTTTACACCCATAGGTAGAGGGAGGAGCATGGAAGTCTGGATCTGCAGCCATTCCTATATTTACTGGGCTGGTAAGAGAGCAGAGACAAAAGCTGGGGGAAAACAGTTGTACCAGGATGCAAGACAGTGTAGGTTGGTATGGCACAGGCTACGGGGAATGAGATGGGTGCAGCTCCTGCCCACCTTAAAAGAACTCAAGGGATATCGGCCCAGTCCAGACCTAATCATCATACACCTTGGGGGCAATGACCTGGCAGACAGGCCATGGGTACACACTTATTTACAGATAAAGAGGGACCTGGTGGCAATAAGACAGTGGTGGCCTCAGGTTTGCATTGCCTGGTCGGATATGATACTGCGAAGGGTATGGTGACAGGAACATAGCCACAGGGTGGTGGAGAGGGCCAGGAGAAAGATGAACAGACGAGTGGGGACATTGATAAGACAAATGGGAGGCCATGTGATACTGCGGGGAGTAGAAGAATGGGTGGATGAATTCTACAGACTAGATGGTGTACACTTGTCAGACAGAGCAGTGGATATGTTTAATGTGGAAACAATGGGTTTCATAGAGGAATGGAGAAAACGGACAGAAGCAGGAAAATAAAAAAAAAAAAAAAGAGGTGGTATGACGAAGTTTTTTCATCCCTGAGGTAGGAGAGAAGGAAGCCCTATGCTGGTGGGGAAGCCAGCCATCCAGTGCAAGCTGGAGACTGGCTAGTGGGGAAAAAGGGGGGGAGGATGGGAGGGAAGAGAAAAGGAATAACACAAGAGGAAGAAGAAGATGAAGGAGAAAACAGTCTCGGTTTTCACTGTTACCTAACAGAAAAGGAGAAGAAGAAGGCACCCAGGTTTCTCCCTGGGGGATGGATAATCAGAGAGTGATATATGGATGGAAATAAAAGAAATTATGGAAATATGACAATAAAGAAATGGAAAATGGATAACAGATTAATGAATATAAATAAATTAATTGCCAATCTGAGCACAACAACAAACAATGGTCTCTGTGTTTTTGTGAGGGAAAAGGGGGGAATCCGGGACAATGGAGTTTGCCCTTTAAGGGGCAGACCATGTTGTCCTGGTGCACCCCTTCCCTCCGCTAAGGAATGGTTGTGCTCGGAAGGGGAAGGGACAAGGAAGGGGAGGGGCTCAGAGTCAGAACAATAGGGCAGGCAACAGGAAGGGAAGGGGAGGGGAGAAAGGAGGTACATAAGGGACAGCACAAGGGGTCCTTAGCCACTTTTGTTGGAGGTTTGATTTCTCCCACCCACCCTACAGGACAGAGTACAAGGGAAAGACAGTCAGATTGGGGCTGTATGGAGAGTCTGTCAAGGTGGAGGACAGACATGTCCAGTAGTACAAGGGACTGCCAAAACAGAATGGCAGAGGAAGAAAATATGGTTACGGACTGCCAAAGGTGAATGGCAGGAGGAAATGCTGGTGGACTGCCAAGAAGGGGCGGCAAGAAGAATAAGGCTATGGACTGCCAAGGTGGATGGCAGGGCGAAAAAGGGGGGGAGGACGGGAGGGGGGAAAAGAAAAGGAATAACACAAAAGGAAGAAGAAGATGAAGGAGAAAGCGGTCTCAGTTTTCACCGTTACCTAACAGAAAAGAAGAAGAAGGCACCCAGGTTTTCGCCTTGGGGATGGATAATCAGAGAGTGATATATGGATGGAAATAAAAGAAATTATGGAAATATGACAATAAAGAAATGGAAAATGGATAATGGATTGATGAATATAAATAAATTAATTGCCAATCTGAGCACAACAACAAACAATGGTCTCGGTGTTTTTGTGAGGGAAAAGGGGGGAGTTCGGGACAATGTCAGCTCTTCTCCAGTCCTCTGGAACAATGCCTCTTTCTAGTGGTGGTGTCAGTGGGGTAGCTAATATCACTATCAGTTCTTTTAGAACCATTGGTAGTATCCTGTCCAGTCTAAAAGCTTTACCCACATGAAGAGCTACAAGTTTCTTCCAGACTCTTTCCTCTAAAAATGGACTTCAGTCCATCCCCCCCCCCCATGGCTACTACTCATTGGTGAGCCATCTCCCATCCCTCCACTGTGAAGACATAGATACCTAGATACATAGATACATAGGTACATAGATACCTAGATACATAGGTACATAAGACAGTGTCAGCAGATAAGGGCCTATGGCCCACCCAGTCTGCCCATTTGAGCTTGTAAGTTCAGTTTGTGTTTCCTAGATGTCTGTTGCTCCTTACCCCGACCTCCAGAATTCCTTTATGTCTATCCCATGCATTCTTAAATCCCGTGATTGTTTCAGCCCCCACCACTTCCTCTGGCAGGGTGTTCCACTTGTATAACACCCATTCTGTGAAGAAATTCTTCCTCATGTTTCCTCTGAATCATCCTCCCTCCAACTTCATCCCGATGTCCTCTAGTCCTGGAACATCTTTTTCACTTAAAAATAGTGTATCCCTGCACCCTGTTGCTCCCTATAATGTATGTCTCTATTATATCGCCTCTCTCCTTCCTCTCCTCCAGGGAGTACATGTGCAGTTCCTTCAACCTGTCCTCATAGGACTTGTGATGCAATCCATGTACCATCTTTGTTGCCCTCCTCTGAACCTTCTCTACCCTGTCTATGTCCTTCGGTAGATAAGGTCTCCAGAACTGTACACTGTACTCCAGGTGGGGCCTCACTAGTGTCTTGTATAGTGGAATTATGACCTCCCTTTTCCTGCTGGTGATGCCCCTGCCTATGCATCCCAGCATTCTATTTGCTTTACCAGCTGCCTTGTCACACTGTTTCCCTACCGTGAGGTCATCAGAGATGATAACCCCAAGATCTCTTTCCTGCTGGGTGCATGCTATATCCTCACCCCCCCAACTGATATATTGTGCCAGGGTTTTTGTGCCCCATATGCATTATCTTGCACTTCTTTGCATTGAATTTCAACTGCCAAACCTCTGACCATTCTTCAAGTTTCTGCAGGTCCCTTCTCATTCTGTCTATACCCTGTAGTGTGTCTACTCTGTTACATAGCTTTGTGTCATCAGCGAACAGTGAAATTCTGCCTTCTAGGTACTGTGTAATGTCACTGATGAAGATGTTAAATAGGACCGGTCCCAGCACTGATCCCTGTGGTACCCCACTGGTCACTCTTCCCTCTGTGGAGTGACAGCCATTTACCACCACCCTCTGTGTCCTGCTGCCCAGCCAGTTACCTACCCACCACACTACTGTCATGCCCACACCCATATTCCCCAGTTTGTGTAATAGTCTTCTATGTGGCACAGTGTCAAAGACCTTGCTGAAGTCCAGATAGGCCATGTCCACTGCCCTCCCTTGATCCACCTCCCTAGTCACCCAGTCAAAGAATTCAATCAGGTTGGTCTGGCATGACCTCCCCCTGGTGAAACCATGCTGCCTTGGGTCCTGTAGTCCATTGACAACCAGATGTTCCACCAATCTCCTTCAGTAGTGCTTCCATGATCTTCCCCACTACTGAGGTGAGGCTGACTGGTCTGTAGTTCCCCGCTTCCTCTTTGTTCCCACTTTTGTATAAGGGGACTATATCTGCTGTCCTCCAGTCTTTGGGTACCTCCCCTGTTTCCAGTGATCGGCTAAACAGGATAGCCAGAGGTTCAGCCATCACCTCTCTTAGTTCTTTAAGGACCCTGGGGTGCATCTCTTCTGGCCCCATTGCTTTATCAACTCTTATTACTTCCAGTTCCTTCAGGACCCTTTCTCGTTTAAAGGGACTTGTGTCCATTTCTGCACCATTCTCACCCCTTGTACTCCCTTCAGACCCATTACCCTCCTCTTCCTCAGTAAAGACTGAGCAGAAATACCTGTTCAATATGTCAGCTTTACTGTTGTCATCCTCCATGCGGCCCCCATCCTCCCCCTTCAGTCTCACTATCCTTCCCTTTACCTTTCTTTTTTCACTTATGTACCTGTAAAAGGTTTTGTCCCCTCTACCCACTGATTTTGCAATGTGTTCTTCTGTCTGAGCTTTGGCTTCCCTTACTGATCTCCCTGTCTCCCTTTGCTTCTCCTGGTACTTCTCCCTATCCCCTTCTGCCTGTGTCTTTTTGTATTGCCTGAATGCAATCTTTTTGGCTTTCACTTTCTTTGCTACCTCTTTGGAAAACCATAATGGTCTCCTCTTCCTTTTCTCTTGCTAACCTGCTTAATGCATAATTCTGTTGCTCTTGTAATCCCCATTTTAAATACTGCCCACTGTTCCTCGACCCTGATTCCTGCCCCATTCTCCTAATGCCTCTTCAAGTATCTCCCCATTTTCCCAAAGTCTGCCCCTAAAATCCGGGATCACGTGTTTTGTGTCAGTTTGGTTCTACTCTTTCTGTGATTTCAAACCACAATGACTGGTAGTCACTGTTCCCCAGGTGCTCCCCACTGTTACCCCATCACACTGTCCCTGTTTGTGAGCACAAGGTCCAGTATTGCCTTCTGCTGAGTTGGTTCCATGACCAGTTGCTTGAGGAAGGCACCTGAAGGGACTCCAGGATAAATCTGCTCCTAGTTGATGCTGCTGCTGGGATGCTCCAGTCCACGTCTGGAATATTGAAGTTTCCAACCAGTACTACCTCACCCTTGTCTGCCATCCTTTGGATGGCTATCATCAGCTCCCTATCTGTTTCTTCCTCCTGGGCTGGTGGTCTGTAGACCACATCTGTGCAGATGGCTGACCCCATTTTCCTTTCCAGCTTAACCCACAGTATCTCTACCCCATTTTGTTCCTCCTGGATCTCTGTGGTCCTTATGTCATTTTTCACATACAGTGCCACTCCTCCTCCCTTCCTACCTGCCCTGTCTCTTCTGAATATGTTGTAGCCAGGACTGAACAGAAGTATCAGTTTAGGATGTGGGCATTTTCTTGGTCCTCTTCTGTGCAGTCTCCTCAGCTCTTCTAGTCCTCATTATCCCTGCCATCAATTCTCACTTATGTATCTGAAGAAAGACTTATCCCCTTTGGTAACCCCTTTGGTGATTCTTTCCCATGTCTGCACCTTTATTCCACTCACTACTTTTCCTGCTTCCCTCTGCTTTATAAGATATACCTAATTGTCCTCCCCATCTGTGTTTCCTTATACCACCTGAATGCACTCTTTTTTCCTTCACCAACTTTGCCACTTCCTTCAAGAAACAAAAGTCTTTTATTTCCTTATGCTTTAACTCACTTCCTTCATGCAGAGTTTGATTGTTGTAATTATACCACCCCTCATTTTCCCCCACTATACATCGACAACTACCTAGCAAAGCCTACCTGAGGCAGTTTCTGAAACAGTTCTCTATTTCTTTAAAATCTGCCCTTCAAAAGGCCAGGACCCTTGTCCTCATGTGGTTAGCCTCTGTTCTTGCCTCAATGTTAAACCACACTGTAGTGATCACTGGTACCCTAGAAACTACCCACTTTGATGTCTGCATCACTGTTCCTGCTTGTAAGCACCACATTCAGCACTGCCGCATCCTTAGTGGGTTGTTTGACTAGCTGCCTGAGTAAAGAGCCTTGTAGGGAGTCAAGGATGGCTCTAATCCTTCCTTGCCAAAGTTGCACTTGCTAGGTTGTACTCCATGTCTGGCAGATTGAAGTCACCAACTAGCAGCACCTCCCCAATACTATCTATTCTGATTATGGCATTCCCAAGTGTCTTATCCAACTCTGCTCCCTGCACTGGAGATCTCTATACATGCCAGTAGGGAAAGTAGTTCTGAAGCCTGTCTCTATGGTGACCCACAGCACCTCCAGACCTTCCTTTTCCTCATGGTGTCATTGTACCTCCATGGCCATGATTCCCTCCCTTACAAATAAAGCAACCCCTTCTCCCCTCCTCCCTGTCCTGTCTGTCATGAACAGAGACTAGCCCAGTATGGTCATCTCCCAGTCATGGCGCTTAGCACACCACAACTCTGTTATGACCAATTAATCCATGTCAGCCTTTGCCATGATGGCTTCCAGATCTGGAATTTTACTTCCAAGACTACTTGCATTAGCGCACATGGCTGTCCACTTCTTCTTTCCCCATGCCCACAGCCAAGTTTCTTCCCCATTCCTGGTTATATTTTTCCCTGAAACTCTCCCTGACTTTCCTCTTTCATTTTTAACTTCTTCATTCCTTGACAACTTCAGTCCTCTACCCTCGCTTAACCTCTTTCTGTGGCTTTTATTTTAGGCAACTGTAGAAGTGACTGAGTGAGGATAAACAGTGGGATATGCTTTTTGTATTTTTTTTATTTTAACGCTTGCAGTTTTACAGATATAAATCTGTGATTTACAGTATCACTTAAAATCCTGTGTTTTGTACCTTGTGTGTTGGCTTCTCAGCTTATTATTATTAAGTGAAATACAGTACCTTTATCAATATTCACATTTCACACCTTAAATTCAAAGCAAAAATGTGCTGTAACCACATTTTTTCAGTCTGTGAATTAGAGAAAACTATAAATTATAATATGTATGAATATATTATTAAGACAGCAGAAAAAGTCATTGCAGTCTATCACGTCAGCTCAAGTTTGTAGATCCCTCAGTGTATACTGAGGAATCCACCCCTTCCTGTTATCTAGTTCTTGTTCCCCACTAATTTCATCCCCCCACTCTCCTCCATACACACAGCTTTTCCCTTTACACTGTCCCAACCTCCCTTGAAGCTGTCCACTGTCTTCAGATAGACTACTGTCCAGTAACGTATTAGCCACCACCCTCTCTGTGAAAAAAATTGACCTAATTTCTCTCCTGAATTCCCCCCACTGGCTTGTGGCAGTTCCCCATAGTGGTCCTGTTCCAACTAAGGTTCATGTTACTCTCGGAGTTCATCCTATTGAAAACTTTAAGGTACTTGAAGGTTTCAATCAGATCACAACTCTCCCTTCTCTCCTCCAGGGAGTACATGTTGAGATCTCTGAGTCTCTCCTCATGTGTTCTACCCTGCTGTCCCTGGGTAATTTTGATTGCCCTTCTTTGGACCAATTCCAGGAGGTTGAGATCCTTCTTCAGGTAAGGGCACTCATACTGCATGCTGTGCTCCAGGTTGAGCTGAACCAGGGATTTTACAGTGGCAGAATTACTTTGGCAGACTTTTTAGCTTTCTACCCTTTGTGGATTGTACCTGTATAATAATATGTAGGTTAATACATGATGAAACAGTGGATTTGGAAACCTGAAGTGAAGGCCATGATAAGTCAACCAACCAACCAACAGAAGATGTGGCTAAGGACCCCTTTCCTGCCTCAATTAAATGAATTCCTATCCCACTAGCATCTGCTGACTCCCTACTCCAGTGATCACATCCTAATTCAACCATTCATATCTGCTAACATCTTCCCAAACTTTAGTGACCACATCCCAAGTATTATTCACATCTGCTGATGCCCTCATACCAGTGATCACATCCCAAACCCCCCTCTCATATCTGCTGACACTTTTCATGCCCCAGTGATTCTTTCCAAAATTCCTTCATCCATCTTCCAACAAACTGCCCCAGTGATACCATCCCAAATGCCCTCTTCCCTGTGTTCACACTCTTCCTACCCAGTGATCCCATTCCTGATCCCACCTCACTTCTGCTGACATCATACCTTCCACAGCATCCAAACAACCCCAGTGTACCTCCCATGATCCTATGTTATTTCATGTTCTTCAGACCCAACATTACTGCTGCTATACACTGCTGCCTACTACTTTACTTTCTCTCTTCCTGGACACAACCTCTGCTCTATTCATAGTAACTATTTATGCATGTATGCTGTAAGCACTGCTATATAGAAAGTGCAGGAGTGGGAGATCAGGAAGTGAGAATGCATACAGGGAATGACAGGCAACAGGGTATGATATTAGTGATGGCAGGCCTGGAAAACATCAGAAAATTTAGACTCATGGGGTGTATATTAGGTTTGTTGGGACACTGTCTGGGGCAGAAAATTTGTTGGTAGATGGGAGTTAGGGATTTTGAAAGTATTTTGCAATTTATGGTCATGGATGGGGAGCATTTGTATAGAACGAAATAATGTGGAATGGAACTGTGATGGCAGAATTTTGGTATAGGGTGGTAGCCATCATCCTAATCTGCTTAATCAAAGAAATGTTTGAATCATTAAGGTACTGCAGTAAACACTTCCCCTTTATGGCAGAATCATTTAAGGTACTACATAAGCTGAAGTGTTACCGTGTTGTGCTTAGTCAGCACAGTAAGGTAACAATTCAGCTAATGTAGTACTTTGAATAATATTACCATAAGGGGTAAATGCTGTATTGCAATACCTTAATGTGGTAAACTTTTCTATGGTAAAGCAGAAGATTAGGGTGGTTGCAACTGTACCCCTGTTTGCCTCATACTGTGGGATGTTGGAAGAGGCTGGATTTCAAGAACAGTCCACCCCTCCATTACATCAGCTATTACTGTTGATGATTGATAACAATTTCCATATAAACTTTACACTCAATGGAAAGCACAAAAAATAAGGAGTATGAAAATAAAGGCAATGGATACATCATGCAGTAGAAGAGTAGGATAGTCTAGCAAGGACTGATGTCCAGGTAGAAGTCAAAAAAGTCATGTCCTTTTGCACAAATGATTTGATATGTATTTGTATATGTTTTCTCGCTCTTGACACAGCACAAATTGTTGTGTTATCTATGTAACCTTTTTTGTACTGTACCTAATTGACGTGGAACCTTTGTAAAAGAGCCTCTGGCTCAAAGGTAGTAATTCCTAGAACAATAAACTAAAACCAAATCTATGTTACTTTTCTGGACTGTATGATCCAAAATTGTTGTCAACTCTTTAGGAACAGATTGTAAGTATCATATAGTAGTCATTAGCTATCATCCATCATTCTCCTCCATGACTTACAGCACTTTGTAATGCAAAAAGTTCATACAGTAGCTTGAGATTGCTGTCAGTCAAGACAATGCTGTCTTTGTCTTAGTTGTTTTCTTTAAACAAAAAAATGTTCCTTCTGATTACTCAACATCGTATATGGCTGCATTCAAACCAACACTTTCACTGTGAGGTGTGATAGCATGCTATCTTCTACAAATGCAATACCAGGTAAAACTAGTTGCATGGAATGCAAGGGTCAGTTCAATGTATTATTCCTCCAGAAAGGGAATACATGACCTCCATCAAACATCCACTTGTCCATGCCTTGAACTGAAGATTTGATATCAGTTCTGAATTTTGGTCTCCAACTCTGCAGCATCATGCACTAGCTTAAGCTACTAGGTCATCCACAGCACTTTTAACAGGCTGAAATCTTTTGATGGCCATCCAAAATGTCATTATGCATGTAAATTAATATAGTTTTGTTATAAGAATGCACAAGATATATACACACAACCTACTTAGTAGGCTTTAAACATTAAAATGTCAACTATTAAGGTAAATAATAGCAATCAACAGTCTATAGGGATAGGCCTTCTCAAATTAGCCGGAAAAGTTACATCTTTAATTAAGAAATCTCCTCTGCCAGCATATTGAACTGTTGCCAATTTCTCAGCATTTAGGGACCATTGATTGCCAACAGTGGTAGCTATGCTGCTTCTGGCTAAAATCTAATTGAATTTGTAAAAGTTGCAGCAAGAGTAATTTGTATTCTTCTGTGTTTTGTTAAATTGGCATGCACAAATGAAAATGAAAATTGTGAGCAATGCTACTTACTTGAGACTGAAGTCTACTTATCAAGTTTTTTTTTTAGCTGTGGGAATGTGCATGTGAGCTGGTTTTCTGCTTAAAAATAGCAGAATCAGAAAGCTGCTCAGTAGAACAACCCTTAATATTTATGTACAGCACATCAGTATTATTTCAATACATTTACATTATACACTACAGTTCTGAATACTCATAATTACAGGTATACTTTGTTGTACATAGAACATACGAAAAGTAAAAATTATATAGTAATGTCAAGAGGATAGAACTATATGTGTGACACTTGATACCTGCAGGGTATTACCACTATCTACTCTACATCTATATTTGTGGTCATTGACTTTTTGTTTGTCAGGATATTCTACAGTAGCTACAATATGCTGTGCATTGGATAGTACATGTGTGTCTGATCATCTATCCAGATGAATACTTGACTATCTAGTCATCTTATTCATTCCATTTTGGCAAATAAAAGTTAGGCAATTGGAAAACCTGGATACATTAAACATTGAAGTTTACTTATCTGCCTAAAATAGCACTATCTGCTGATCTCCAGTAGATCTTGAGTACTACCACATCACTCTAAATAATTAAACATCCAAAAGAGAAAAACAAATGGGGAAAATGTAATTAAATCAATGAAATATTCATACACTAATTGCAGATTTGAGAAATGTTTTGGATACTGAAAATGTAAAAAAAAATTGTTGTACTGTATGTCCCCATACATTATTTATAAATAAGGCAGTTCTGTAAATAAATTTACATAACCTCTGCTGTTAGCCTTACACAACATTCTCCAGCAGATTTCAAATTTTTCTTTAGATTGTGATTATTCCTTCACTGATATTTCAGTTACCTGTAAATATATAGACAATTTCTACTTATAAATATAGGTGTACAGAATGAATGATTTCTTTAACAATGTGCAACATCAAATTGTCAATCTAAAAAACTAACTCTGAATCTGAAAACCATGAACTATAGGATTTTATGAAGTTAAGATGACAAAGGGTCAGCATCCATTTAACATTGCATCCCACATCATGCTAAATGCATCTGTACCTTTGAATGCTATTTGTAATTATATAATGGTGAAAGAAAATCCTGCGTACTGATTGGTTGTTAGCCAAGCATTAGAAGTGTCTAATGCACGGCTAGAAATAAGTGCTGGGCAGGTGGATGCAGGACTGCAGTAAAATCTATGGGTCAGTAGAACTGTCAGAAAAATGTAGCCACCATTTTTCCACCTCGCTTACTTGCCCACTCAAATCCCGGGCTGAAATACATCACTTGACTTGATCATGAAATCCCCCTATGCCACAGTCCTCAGTCACAATCCTTCAGTTAAATTAGCAGGTCATTGGACACATACGCACACACTGTTAAACAGTCACCGGCAACTCTTTCGAGTCTCATCTCCCCCCATACACACACTTAATCCTTATTGAGTCCCTGATGCTGTACATCAGATTTGAAGTTGAGTACCCCCCACCCCCGCAGATTTGATCTTTAATCAGATGACTGTTAGGGAAGAAAAGAAAAGCAAACAATTGTCATGACTCTTGGGAGCACTCGCTGTTTCAAACAGCACACACTCTCCCATCATTCTTCATCTTACCCACTTCCATGAGTCTTTCCCCTGACTCTTTTAGCTCTCCCACTGTCTCCAGACACATGTCACACTCAAAAGTACAAGACAAACAAAATATGAAAAAGGAGAGAAATAAATTAATAATTAGCCCTTTCTCTGTGTGGGCATCTTTCCTCTCTCTGAATGTGTCAGCTCACTCACTCCCTCCCTGTTCTGTCTGCTGCTTTAGTAGTATTCACACTCAAAGCTAAAAAAGAAAAAAGAAGAAGAACAAAAAAATAAAAATCAGTCATTGTTCTAAGTGTGTAGAGGAGGCAAATAATACAAAATATCCATGATCGTTATGGGGAGGGGGATGTACATAAGTTAATTACTCTAGACACACTAAAAATTATAACTACAGAGTCCATCTAAGGACAGATGTCCTAAATAAAAAATACCTTCAGATGATGAAGATGGAGGAACTATTTTATGTCACATAATAAGATGTTACTTTTTTATTATGTAAACCTAATAGTTTTAATTTAAACAAACATGTAAAATACAGAGTCCTATTTTATAAGCACAATAAGACACTCCAGGAGTGTGCATTAGACAGTTCTAATACATGGCCAGGGGCTATAGGCACTTGGCCTGCTGCCTTGTGCCTCACTATTACCCTGGTCATGCATTAGAACTGTCTAGAGATGTTGTGAAGTTAAATTTCACCCATGAATTTCACACAAAGTGCTGAAAATTCATGGAATTTGCTGAGTTTTAAAAAAACACTTCGGAACTTTGATTCACAAGAAACTTTTGCAGAAATTCACAGATTTTTACCACAAATTTCACCAGTGAAGTGCAAAATTCGTGGGTGAAATTTTGCGTCACAATCTGCAAGATTTGCGACTGTGAATTTCGTGAAATTGCTGTGTGAAATCCAAAAATTACCTCGTGGAGCAAATTCCGTGGACTTCACATATCACAAGAACTAACCAATGCCCACCTCTTTGTGTCTTATTGCTTACTTGTTTGGATGGATTTGTTGCATTTTCCTTGATGTGAAAAAATGATGTATGCATCATTTACAGTATTTGATGCATGCATCATTTTCATGGCACAATTTGAATCTATACCAAATTGTGATGTAAGGTTCCATGAAGGCCCTCTGAAAATCATGCCTGAAGAATCTATGATTTTGTGTAACACATGTTTTGTCAAATCATAATAATTTTTTAATATTTTTTATCTTCAAATTATGTAGAGGGATATGCAAGTGAGGTTCTACGATGCCGGTTCGACAACACTTTTGTCAACCAGCATCTCAGCGATGGGAGTTATGTCGACCTCAAGTTGTGGCAGACATAAATCCTGTATGTCTCCCAGTCCTGTTTTTCTATAGGGGGCTTTGCCCCTTGAACTCCTCATGCAGGGGACTCTGCCCTCCACACCCCCCATACTTTGCATTATCAGCTCCAGTTGGAGTTGATTCGGTGAGGGGATGCAGGACCGGGAAACATTGTGACCCTGTCTCGAGTGCACTAACACAGCGACCTGTCAACAAAGTGTAAATTTTGCCAACAACTAGGTATATCACTGTGATGGTGTTGCTGTCAGGTCAGCATACCTGCAAAGGACATGGCTGCAAGTGTGTTATTTGCCACATGGGAAACAAAAGTTCAGTCCTTAGACAGGACTCCCAAAGACAGTCTGGGCAGCTCCACGTATGTCATATAAGTGATGCAACTGAGCCCCAATGAGAGGGAGACAGATTATTTTCAATTTGAGAATCTCCTGGTAACTGGACTGAGGAGCACTGATGGTTGGCATGATTTCAGAATGTTAACTTGCCACCACTGATGAGAACTGTAGTGAGGGGCTCTCATCCAGTGACCATGCCAAGAGAGCTGATAGTAGAACTGTTCACAATGTTCAAGTTCCATTGCTGAAGGAATTCTACAGGATTTCAGAAATGAATCTGCTGGATCCACTGGAATGTGAATTCCAAATTTCCCAAGGTGAATTGCGCTATTTTATTTAAATTGTGAGTTAGTAATGTGTGGTTAATGTAAACCATGAATTGGTATATTGAAGTTTATGTAAGCTACTGATTTGATTTCTACAAACAGTGAGAACTAATCCACGTTTACCTAAATCATGGAGAAAAAAACAACAACAAATATGTTGCAGGTGACACCTTTTATTGGACTAACAAAATTATTTCTAAGACTAGCTTTCGAGAGATAAAACCCTCTTCCTCAGGTCAAAGTGGAAACAGCTGAACAGAATGACAGATATAAAGGTTGGCTGTGGATTCAAAACATAGACTAGCAGTTTACTGATCAAAGCATTGCAGTCAATTTGCACCCCTTACAAACAGGAAGACTCTAATTTTCACTGGAGTGTGTCTGTTGGAGAGATCAACTTGTAAGATCAAAGGGCTTCTTAATTTTACTGTGACTCTGGGCCATCAATTAACATTTCTAAAAAGTCAAGACAAAAAAAAAATACATACCACTGTCTTAAGAAGGTACCTGTTAAAAGATCCATAAGGCGTTAATGTGAGGGTTTAAAAAGAAACTCTGAAGTACTGCTTTAAGCATTATCACTGGTAGTGTATTAAAAAAACCAACATCTTGATTAAGTCCTTTTTTTTAGTGTTAAAATATTGTATCATTTTTATTTCAAAATTTTGCTGTTCCTGGCTGTTTTTGAATTTACCTTTTAACACTCTGACAGTAAAATCACTGGTGGAATGATCTGACCTTGAAAAATGTTCCCCTACTGGTGTATTTTTATTTCTATGGGTAACTGTGAATCTGTGGTGATTCATTCTTGTTTTGAGTTCCTGTCCAGTTTCACTAATATTGCAGCCTTCCTCACATTTTCTACATTGTGTCGTGTATACTACATTGCTAGAAGAACAGGCAAATGAGTTTTGGATTGTAAATGTTTTTCCATTATGACTGACACATGTCTCAGGAGAGATATGTGTACATAGTTTGCAGTGAGGTGCTTTGCATGATTTTGTACCTTTGTCACCAAGTTGGAGCTCAGAGGGAAGTTTGCTTCACACCAGTTTTTGCTTCAAGTTTGGTGGTTGGCAGAAGGCAAGCACTGGTGGAGTGGGAAGTATATTTTTTAGAGTTTCATCTTCAGACAGTAGTGGCAGTAGATCTTTAATCATTTTTGGTAGTTTTCCAGTTCTGGGTTGTAGGGTACTACCAGAGGTGTGCGATCAGATGTTCTCTGTGGCTTGTACCATAGTAGTTCATCCCTAGGCCTACAAAGTGTAGAATGGATATTCCTGTCAATGGTGCTGATTTTATATCCTTTCTGTCTGAAAGCTTCTTTCAGTGTAATAAGGTGTCTGTCCCTGTCATCTTGGTTCGAACAAATGCAGTGGTACCAGATAGCCTGGCTGCATATAATGGATGTTTTGGTATGAGAAGGATGGTAACTCGAGCTATGCAGGAAACTGCATCTGTCTGTAGGTTTTCTGTAGACAGAGGTTTGCAGTGTTCCATTTTTTTGTGTGACTGTGGTATCCAGGAAATGCACACACTTAGAGTAATTTATTTGGAATTTAATGGAAGGATGGAAGTTGTTGAAGCTGTCAAAAAATCGGTTTAAATTTTCCTCTCCTGCTGTCCATATGATAAAGATATCATCAATATATCAATAGTATTTTAATGGCTTATGATGTTGAATGCTGTGGAATTTTTCTTCAAGATCTGCCATGAACAGATTTGCATACTGTGGTGCCATCCTGGTGCCATAGCCATTCCCATATTTTGAAGGTAAATATTGGTGTTGAGGTTGACATAATTGTGTGTAAGGATGTATTACATAAGTCTAGCTATCACATCTAGTGGATATTTGCACTATGTGATGGCTTTTTGCAGGTATTCATAGCATGCCATTATGCCATCTCTGTGAGGGATGTTGCTGTATAAGGATTTAACATCCATTGTGATCAAAACTGTGTAAGGTGGTAACTGGTCAATACTGTGCAGTTATTTTAGAAAGTCTGTAGTATCCTGTATGAAGCTGTTTGTGTTTTGTACCAGTGGTTTGAGTATACCTTCTATGAGTCCAGAAATTCCCTCAGTTAATGTGTTAATTCCAGCTATAAAAGGTATCACCTGCAACATATTTATTGTTTTTTCTTCTCTACATTGTTAACTGGACTAACACAGCTACCACATTTCTTTTTTTACCTAAACCATGGGAAACCAAGAAATTGTTTATTTACAGAGACATTCCAAATTCAATAGAATTGATTGAAAACAGTCCAAAAAGTTATTTGGATGTGGAATTATTATTCTGCCTGAATTTCACCAGCTAGCTGATGGCTTCAAAAGAGAAATATTGTTAATTCTCTACATGATGTCTGCAGGTACATGAAATGATTAATACTAGCAGTGGAACTGTGGTGGGACTGCCACTCCACTTCTGAAGTATACGGCAGAATTAAAAGTTCAGTAAATATGCAGCACTCACCCAACCAAAATCTGTATAATATTCACTTATCCAACTACACATAACCATAATCAGTCGCCAACTTCTTTTGTTGTGCTGCAAAAATCACTTGATAAATTTAAATGCAGTCAGTCCATTTAAAACCAAATATGCAGGCTTACAGGATAGGGCCCCCCCCCCCCGGCTGGATGGCCAAAATCATCTCCGAACCTTCAGCTAGCGTTTTGCTCCATCCACCAGAGCTTTATTAGAGATGTCTACTCTTGCACCACAATAAAAGAAGTTGGAGGCTGATTACAGCTGTGAGTGCAGTTTAAGTGAATATCATAGGGATTTGTGCCTGGTAAGTACTGCCTAGTTACTGAAATTTGATAGTGCTGTTTGGCTAAGCACCACTTTTCTGTGCATTTCTTCTTGCTGGGACTTTGCAAAAAATCTAGTAATATTAAAATGGTGGAATTTTATATTAACTGGAGAATTATTTGCTGAAGTAAATGCAACTTAGTATATTTTACAGTTTTTCTTACGTATAGAAAAGACTATACATGCATGTGAACTGTGTAATAATTTGGTTAATTGCAAAATGTTTTACATGAGTAAATGTATAGAGCAGAATTCTGTTCCACTGTTTTTCCACTTTCATAGAATAAAATAACATCAACTTCATCTTCAACTAGGAAATTTTTGTTAACATTAATGTACTGGAAAGTGAAACTCTTTTTCTGCATTTTTCTCACATATACAAGAGAAATCAATGTGGACTGTGGATTATTGACACTTTCTGCTGAAACAATGTGGCAGGATCCCACATATTCTGCATGGGTAGAAGTCTGCAAAAAACACAAAATGTCAGAGAAATACAGCAGAAAAGGAATTTTCCAAATACACTTACCACTGATGATGACACATAGGTTTCCTTCTCCTGCTGTCCTCTTTTGGACCCAGTACTTTGGTTCCCCTGTATGGGCCAGTTTTCCAGGGATGGTAATAGAGCAGAACATGAGAGGGAAACCTGACTGAACAGAATAAAGCTGCACTTCAAAAATACAGAAATAAGAAACTAAGACATGACATAGAAACAAATGTGCAATGTTTCACTTTTTGCTCCACTGCAAGCAGAAAAAGCTTTCTTTTAAGAATAGATGTCATACTGCAGTAAAGAATACTATTTTGGCACAATCCACATTATAGGCAAGGCAATGCAATTTATTTCTAAGATGCCCACTCCACAGAGCTCTGGGAGCTGCACAGCAAATCAGAAATTACATAAAAACAATCAAGAAAAATAACAATAAAAGCATAAATTGTCAGCCATAACCATTTAAAACTGTTTCAGTTAGAACTGTAGAGTAAGCTAAATAAATACATTTTAGTAAACCTTTTGTACATTTGCTAAAGGGGTTCTCCACAACTCTAGTTGAAGAGATTTCCCTAACAGTGTTGTAGCTACCCCAAAAGCCTGATCTCCAAATAATTTAACCCAGAAGCAAGAAACTCTGAGAAGCATACCTCTTAACCTCCTGTCTCATAAATCAGAGACACGGCTTAACAAAATTAGGGACAAATGACCAAATTCAAGGACACATCTTCAAAATACATGGTATCCACTCCAGAAGCTGACAGAGTAAGGGACTTAGTGCAGAATGCATTTTCTAAGGAAGAACAAGTCTGTAACTTTAATGGTAGACATTATTTTGTGCTTACAACTCCCACTGTTTTTTCATGGAAACACAAGTTTTAGGAAGGACAGAGTAATATTTTGAAGCAAAATCAGGGACATCCCTGAAAATCAGGAACAGTTGAGAGGTATGCTGAGGAGACCCATATCAGGTTATGAAGGGTGGGTGGGAGTGTATTTGGACAGCAGGTCTTTTAATTAGTTAAGAGAATTGTTTTTGGGGGGGCTTGCAAAAACGGTCTTGCTCAGAATATCTTTTCAGGCTCTTTATTGTGAGTAATAACAGTTATTTCCACCTATTTCACCCACATTATATGGACTTTTACAGAAGTCTCCTTTGTTATCTAGTTAAAATGTATAACAAAACATCAGACACTGTAACATTTTGAAAATTAAGCATAAAAGTTCACCTGTGCCAAAAGAAATGTCACTCTGCTTTTAGTGGCTCTGTATCAACTTTTAGATTTACACAAGTTTGCCTGTTATTTTACATCTTCTTGTAAATGCATCTTCTAAGAGGATCAGTGTAAACTTCATTTTATGTACTTATATATAAAAATTGTTTCCATCTTCTTTCCAAATCTGTCTCTGAAATGTTTTTTATGTCACAGAGTTGCCATGGGACTAGAACTAGCAACTTTAGGTCTTTTATGATCCTTGTTTTAAAACAAAATCCTCTTCATGGAGGTCAGTTTTGTACAGGACCCCCCAATTTTATAACACATTGCCAAATAAACTTGTTTGTTGCTCTACCATTACTGTGTTTAAAGTCAATTTGAAATTATAGCTTCTCCAACATAACATTTGTACTTGTGCTACAGTAGATAAATGGAATAATTTTATTTTTTATTGTTTGGATTTTTTTGCATTGTTTAATATTTGTTATGTATTGTATGTATGATTTTGTCACTGATAAAATGGGCAGTTATACTCATAAGCTTACAAGTATAAAAATAAAAAAGGAAGCAATGCACTTTATATCTGTACACAACAATATATATATAGTGACAAAATATTGCAGCACATTATTGGCATAGTACACAGCAATAAAGATTATCAGAACACTAAACACAATCAAAGTGTTGCATACCCCAGCACCAAACACACCACTAAGTGAAAATAAATGGTCAAAAGTAGAATCATATCCTATTATCCTTATGCCCAAAATTATGTGTACTATACCTGACTGCAGGTATAAACACTGAGCTCATTTTCTGATTTGTGTCTGGCCACTCTTGGGCCCTTATATTTGCACACAAAAGAATCAGTTCCACTTTGCTTTGTTCAAATTTATGTTTCAGTTCAAATGACTGAATAAGTGTTGTAATAATTATTTACTTTTAGAAGATTCTGGTCTTGATTTCATTTGTAAGGGAATTAAAATAGAGTTCTTGTTCATTAAGGTAGTAGATTCATTTGTAGCCACTGGAATTCCAAACTAAATGTGCTTATAAATGGGATGTCACTTATAATAATATGTGTCGATAAGCCTCCTCATCACCACGACCACTGCCAACTGTACAGGGACCTGGGCTGGTTATCCCCTTCAGCTTGCTGTCAATACTCTCTTGGCTCCCTGATTGACTCTATACTCAGAAACCAGACCTCTTCAGTGCTCGCAACATTGCTGGTACCTCAAACAACCTCCAATAGATTGTAATCAGTAGGGATGTAAGTTTGTCATGGATGAGGTTTTAATGACTCATTGTTTGCTCATGAAATCAATAGTAAACAGTAGTAAATGTTGTGGCACTGTCATCATTGCTACATTCTGATGACACTATTGAAAGTCATGGAAGTCCTGAATAAAGAGCAAACGTCATGGAATCAATGACATGTATTTTTTTTTTTTAGTATACTTTGCTCATTTGATATTTTTTTATAACCAGACATTAAGAGCAGACAGCTTAACACGTTGTTAGAGAAAGTACAACTAGTAGTATACAATTACATGAAATACAGTTAAGTTGCCTGTCACCCCCCTCCCGCTTTCCGCTCCCCCACCTCTGCCACCTGGTCTTGAAAAGAACTGTTGAGAGGAATATAAATATGACAGTACTGGCTTCAGGCTTAAACCAAGTGGGTGCATCCTTTGCTAAACACACCAGTACAGATTTTGTGATAGTGGAATTTATTGCACCAATATGAGAGTATATAGTAGCTCCCATCTGTTCTTATAACTATCCAATCTATTTTTGGTTCCAGCAATTGTGTGCTCTGCTTGTAGAGCAAACATGATTTCCGTGAACCACTCTAGGTAAGCTGGTGAGGACGAATCTAACCAATGCCTTAATATTACTTTCTTGGCACACATAGAGATTAAAGCCATATGGGCTCTCTGCTGCGACATCAATGACGTGTATGACTGCCATGACAAACTTACATCTCTAGTGATCGGTAGATAAATTCCTGCTGAGTGTACCTAGATGTAAAACATCAAAAGGCTCTGTTGCCTTTAATCACTCTGCTCCTAAGCTTTGGAACTCTCTCTCCCCCAAGCACTTCAAATATCTGGATCCCATGACAGCTTCAAAAAGGAGCTGCACTTAAATCTATCCCTTGCTGATCTCTGCACTTGTTTTAACCTTCCCTAATCCACTCACCCGCCAGATGCTGCCTGGCCTAACTTTAACCTCCCTACCTCATAACACTTCTTACCCTTACTATCTCCTTGAGAGCTAATATACCCCAACCCACCCACACGCACACCTGAGTCTTGTTTCAGAGGCTGTGATAATGCATCCTGCCCAGTCAGGAATTTGCCCTTGCCTTGTTTCGCTGCCTATTTGAATCTTCATTGTTGTGACTAATTTGAACAATATTTATTTGCTGTTATGTTGAGGTATCTCTTCCTAGACTTTAGGTCTTTTATGCCTTAAACTTCTATGTGAATTTCATTGCTTGTTATTGTCCTGGCTGCATCTATTCATTACTACTAACTGTTTTGACCTATGCTGTTGTAATTTCATTGTACTCATGATATGTACCTGTCTTTGATTGTTGTACTCTCTCTGAAAATAAAAATGTCATGGCTAGTGCACCTACCCGGTTAACAAAAACTAAATAAATAAATATATAGTAGCTCTATAACCATCCTTCAACCAGGATGTTGCAGGAACTGGCAATGTTAATCTTGTCTAAAATGTTTTCTTCTTTAAAGGGAAGTTTTTGAGCAGGCATGCAGTATGGAAATGGAATCCACTATGGTGCCTATATATGCCAATACCTACAAACCTGTTTATTATAATTCCATGAAAACCTTGTAACTTATAATTCATATTTATTTTTATTTAGTTTTTGTTGACCGGGTAAGTGCACTAGACAAATCCTGCCTATTTTCAGGCACGATCTGGGGGAGGTGGATACAGATGAATGCCAACTGACCTTGAACCAGATTAAGCTGTTGGTGGTGTTTCTAGTGAAAGAGGGAAATTCGGCTAGGACACCGGGGAAATTCCCTACTCTTTTCGATAAGTGCCATGTGATCTTTAATATCCTCCTGAACTACCACCAATCCAGGCAGATAGGACCTCTGTTTAACATCTCACCTGAAAGATGGGACCTCAGAAGTGCAGAACCCCTCTCATGCTGCACTACAGTGTCAGTACTGGGATATTAACCCAAGTGCCAGATGTGGGAACTGAACCCACAGACCTCTGATCTCCCGGCCTCAGAGGGGAGTGTGCTACCAACTGAGCCACTGACACTGCTAAGATATGTTCTATCTGCATGTTTATCACTGTAATCAAACCCCCTCTGCTTGTGGCATTATAATCCTATCTACAGTTATAGAATGTCAAAACCAGAGAATTATGTCTGTAGGTGCAAACGTATACAATAGTATGGGAAAATGAAAGGCAGGACAAAAAGCTTTAGTTCATGGAATGCTGCAATATGGAATATGGGAACTGGAAACATATGACATAAATTGAGTTTGTGTCAAAATACTCTTTTTTTATTTTTCCCTGAGGTGTGAGTAGCTCTTTAAGATAACATTTTTTTCTAGCATCCTATAGCAAGCTAAGCTAGCACATCTAATTACTGTATAATGAATGTTTTAAAAATACAGTATTTCCCTTTGGGAAATAGTTAGTTAATGATGTGATACAACAGGACTTAGGGCACTAATGCAGTGACTTTCCCTTCTAGGTTCTGGGAGATTCAGTCCAAATGTGGCAGAAAAACATTCAGGTTTGCCAGCTATAAATTAATCACAAATGAAATAAACAGAGGTGGCTTTAAATGAAGTCCTTTTGAACAGTGCACATTATAAATCTGCCAAATTAGCATGGAGTTCAGCTCTTTGTTATTGACCCTAGGGTTAGTTGTGTGAACTATGGAAATGTCTCACTGATGATGGTAAGGAATGTTCTTACTAAATAGTAATACAGAGCTATTGCAATGTCGGTTGGTCTGGGGGGTCTCCTTTTGACTAGTTTCTCTTTAACAAATACTGCAGTTCATTCTGTTCTGCTTAAAGCATTTTGCAGGGAGAATGTAAGTTTTCATGGAAACATGGAAACATACTATATCTTTGTTAGAGCTTAAACACAACTCTGCAAAGTAAAAAAGTATCAAGTGTCTGCAAGCTGGAGTTATGAATTAGAATGCCAGTGTTTAGCTCACCCATTATTTGCTTTGATGAGCTGAATAATGTGTCTTTCCTTCCTGGTCAACAAAAACAAATTTTTAACTGTACTTGTACATTTGTACATCACTATTGCAGACAGGTTACAGGTCAGCCCCAGGGGAAATCAGTCATGTAATACACTCAAATGCAACATACAAAAGAAGCTGTTTGCAAGTTGAGCAGTGTGTAGGATCCATAAAAGGATGCAAGAAGAGAACAACTGTCCAAATTGTTTAGTTCTGTTTCATCCCAACCATATACTTGTATTCCTAGTTGCAAATCTAGTGCAAAGGATTGTGGGCAATTTCATGTAGGACCAACCTGGCATATAGCTGAGATGTGCATACAGTGTGACCCTGAATACAACATTTAACCACCCTGCCAGTAATTCTTTTACAGGTACTGTAAAGGCTGGAAATGAGCTTTGGCTCAATTACCTGGCTAACATTTCTAAATAAACAAACAGAAGTTCATAAATGTACATTGATGTATATCAGCATTATAGGTGCATGGAAACTGTGTCAAAAAGACTTGTTCTCTTTGACCTGACTGTGTAATGTTTTCATTAAAAAAATACCTAACCCTAGTATTTTTAAAATTATGCCATTTTAAAGATACGTTCTTTGGAAAGGATAAACTTTGGAACAATTAGAATTAGGTATTATTTTTTACTACAACTTGGAATCAGATTGAGATGACAGTGTCCTTTTAATACAGTTCCCCACATTGATGCACATCCATATACATCAATATAGTTTTAGCACTAATGTAATTTAGTTTTAAATGAGTCAGCACACTTCAAATGTATAAAAAAATCATGAATTCAAGTGTTCCATAGAGGTAGAAAATACTTGATATAAAATTAGCCACTGCATCAGAAGATACTAGTGGTAGCCTGCCAGGGACGATAACATGTAATACTAGCAGTAGCCTGCCAGGGACAACAAAACACATTTTTAACATAGGAATATTGAAAAGTGATGGAGAAAAAGTCCTTAATAGCTAGTGTGACCTAACAGTCCCCCAGTTCATGGGGATACCTTAGTCTTTGTCCTTCTCCCAGTCTCCCCTTTACCTCTCTTATCTTTACATCTGGTAATTCCTTTATGTACACAATGTTCCATTTCCTTTTGATCTCCACCATTGTCTTTGCCACCACAATCTTAACAGGAAGTTTGCTCCACACAAGTTTTAAAATCTATATCATTCTCCCCCTCCATTCTATCCTCCAAAAAATACATGTTGAGGCTTTTCAGTCTGTAATCATAATCCCTTCTTCACTACTGACCCTTCCACAGAGCTTGGTATCATCTGCAAATAAATTCCTCTTGCCCTAGATTCTTTCTCCTGTGTCATAGATAAACATATTAAACAGGAGTGAGTTCATGATTAGTCCCTGTGGTACCCCATTAATCACTGTTCTAATCTTAGAGAATTTATCATAAAGGACACCCTTTGGGTTCTGTGAATCAGTCAGTTTTTGATTAAATCAGTTGTTTCTTCCCCTAGCCCCACATCAGTAATCTTTTTAATCTGTCTCCTATATGGTTGCTAAAATAAAAATTTGCATGTTGGTGTTCTTAAAATTTCAATAAACTTTAAATGAATTTTTTTTTTGCAGTTTACATAATTGCACAATGTAATTTTAGACTTTATGAAATTTTGGAGGCTTACAGCTTAGTCCTCTTTCAAGATGCAGATCTAAAACTTGGTACACTTCTCCATGGACGTTACAATGCCAAGTGTAGTGCAATCTGGACAAATACTTTTTACATTAGATTGAGATAACTTTACTGAAATCACAACTCTGGGGAAATGTCATGAAACTGTAATGGAAATGTTGCAAAATTTCACAGAAGCAAAATCAGAATTTTGTCAGAAGTTTGACGGCAGAAGATAAATTTCACCTAGCTCTACTTCAAAGAAAAAACGGTGGCAGCAGGTACAGAAATTTAAATTAATAACTGTGTACAGAACTGATTATACAAAATAACCCGGCAGGTCAGACTTAAAGGCATTGTGTGGGATTTTTAAAGGGCTGGACACAGCACTTGCATCTGTATTTCAGATGCATGCTGCATCCACACAGATGCACCAAGATATATATATATATATATATATATATATATATATATATATATATATATACTATTCACTAACATCTGGATACATTTGGAGCAGCTCCTTCAGTTTACAGCAATTTCTGCCACTACTGTGGGACTCATGTCCAGTTTCCAATGCAGGTGTGGAATTAATTCAGAAAAGTAAGACCAATTTTTGTGGTCTAAGTTCCTGGGCAAATTTCTGCACTTGTATCCATAAAATGGACATGAGTGTAAAACTCCTGCCCATGGTATCCAACAAGGGAAATGTGGCTAGTGTGGTGCCACAGAAATTGGTGCTGAGTCCAGTACTTTGCTCATTTTTCATTAGTGGCCTTAATTGTTGAGTTAAACATTGGGTAGTTAAATTAGCAGTTGACACCTAATGTGGGAGTCCAGTAGATACTCCCCAAAACAGAAAAAGTCTAGCAAATGATTTAATTTATATTGAACAATGGGCAAAAAAGTAATGGAATGACATTTAACACAGGCAAAAGTATGGTAATACACATGGTTTTTGGTAACATTAACAACAGATTTATGATAAATGGTAAACAAGTTCAGACAGTAGAATCAGAAAAAAGACATTGTCATTTTAATACACTCAGACTTTAAATGCAGAAAACATTGTAAAAAGGTCATTATGATAGCTAACAGACTTCTAGGATGTATAAAAAGAACATCCATAACTATAACAGACAATGTATCATTCCAGTATAGAAAACATACCAGAACACTCCTGGACTATTATTCCCCTTTATGGAATCCATACATTTAAAAACACATCAGCCTCACTGAAAAAAAAAAAAAAAAACAATTACAGCACAGAGCAACAAACATGGTGCCAAGAAAAGAGATAAAACAGATTAGGACTCTTTAGTTTACAAGAAAGGTGAATGAGGGGAGTATTCTTCAACTTTGTAAAATAATTAAAGATGGTGAATTATGTAATGGTATGGGAATTTAATTACGCAATTCTGTCAGTTTGCTGACTAGCTCTCTGAAAGTTTTCTTAACCTATTCCACACTGCAGCATGTCCTATCATTTGTTTGCAGGTGAATCACAACATCCAGCTTCTCCATCTACTTCGATCAAACTCTCCTCCCTGACCACCCTACCCACCTGCCAAGTTGCCCACCACTTAACCTGCTAGTTCTAATCCAATAAGATTCAAAAGTTCTTCTTTCAAATTCCAGTATGACTGAGAGTTAACTCCCCCCTCTGCCCATTTTGGACAACAAAGCCTTCCCTTGTGACCTGGAAAAAGAACACACATGAGGTGGCCAACCTGAACAAAACTGTTAGCACCAAGTGCCTGTACCAGTACAGCATCTGGCTTTGTTCAGGTTGGTGTCTTCATTTTTCCCCCCAGGTCATAGAGGAAGGACTGTGATGGCTAGACCAGGCTGAGAGTTGTTCTTTTAGCTCTCAGCCACATTGGGAAGAAGAAGAAGAAGATTGAAATATCATTGTGTCAGGAACAGGCAGGCTATTCAGGGGGCAGCTTGGTGGCAGGGTATGGTGGTTCTGAGTGGGTTCAGTTACTGGGAGTGGGGAGTCTCACTTTGGACTGTGAATGCCTGGAATAACTCCTTTTACTTCTTCTGAAACAGCACCCTCATGTCTGTAGTCTACCAGTGCCACTGATACCAGCATAGCCAAATAGAAGTGGACTCCAGCAGCTGCAGTCACTCTTAATGTAAAGGAGTCTAGGAGGAGGAGAAACAAGGGTAAGGGAAGGGGATATCTTTTTTCTCAGCTGGGGATCCTTTACTGTGTGTATACCACGCTGGGGAAGGTTTTAACTAGTAATTGGAATTTAAATTAGAAATTCTAATTCTGAATCAAATTCTGATGCCTTAACCCTCATCAAAATGGAATTTGGTTCAGAAATGGAATTTACAATAAACTGATAGATTCAAATAGGATGTGTTTCACTGATGGTCAGATTTAAATAGAACCACTAGCTCTGAATCATTTCTCAGTATGTCATCCAATTACCACCTTCCCAAAGAGCTCAATTGAAGACAATTTTTCACCTACTGCACTCTTCCCTGACCTCAGGGCAACATGCAGCTGAGTATTAATACCACCAATAACTGCCGTCTTTCTTGGCTGGTTCCAATTTAAATGGAACTAGCTCAGAGTCTCATTTTAACCCCTGTTTCAGTTACCACTTAGCTAAAGGTCTCAGGTGAAGGCAATTTTTATGTATCCTCCCCTGACTTCAGGGAAGATTACTCTAATTGCTGTTGTATTCTCCGGCCTTGCAGCCATCCCCTCCCTAGGGTCATATCTGGCAGCAATCCTCACTTCAGGATGCCATTCCTTGTCAACAAATTCAAAATAAATAAATAAGTGTTAAACTGCAATCATTATTTATCTCAGTAAATCCTTTAGCACTGCAAAGTGTACCTTTCTTATTCATGCACTGTCATGTGAAGCTATTTATTAGGCCTGTCAAAGTGACTGATGTTTATCTCATAAACGCAGGTATTTATATCAAATGACAAAACCTTTTCCATTCTCTCACACATGTTTTATGAAGTATTGATACTGGGGCCATTACTACTTTCCATTTTGTCAATGATCACCACTCTGTATGCTGACAATACTATTACTAACTGCATTGCTGAAAGCAAACATGTGTTGTACCTTAAAGAGCACCTTTGTTGATGTAAAAAGCCACATGTCAAATAATGCCTTACTGCTTGACATAAATAAAAATATAATAACTGGAGTGCCTTTCATCAACCAGATTTTGGTTGCTGTAAAATGTCATAATGACTAGATGTGATGTCATCCATTTATTATGGTATTTCGATCAGGAGTATAACTGCTGTCACTCATTCCATTTGAAAACAGCTGACACAGCTTGAGCCACAGCAGGTGCTCTGAGATATGAGGTGCTGAGTGGGAAACTTCACTGTGAGTTTCTCTTGACCGCTTGTCAAAGTAAATGTTGCTTCTAAAGAACACTCACTTCTAACAAAAATAAAATATTCAGCAAACAGATGGCATTTGTCATTACAAACTACTTACTACAGTATTAAGAATCCAAAATGAGCATTTACAGAGACATTGATTTTCTTCTTATTCATTTCCATGGTTGAAGCTTGTTTAGTACTTGTTAATATGTATGAACCGAAGTGCCACTATTAGCAGTCAGTGTGAATCTAGCTAGAAGACCACACTTTAAAGAGTGACTTGATTGTTTCTCTGCAACTTCAATAAGACAGATTTAAATGTTGATTAAATGTTTATTGACAGCTATTTGCTAAAAAAAATAGTTTGGATGTTCAAAAAAAATCTTTTTTTCAGTTACAATGAAAAGAACTATTGCATTCAAAAACTGCACATTATTATTTGTTCCAAAAATGAGGCCAGTTATTAAAAAAATAATCACAGGATATTTGTGTATTTATGATTTTTTTTTTTTTACTCACCCTCAGTGTGTGATGACTTCATAAACCTATCAAGCTTTGCCCTTGAGGTTTATGGGTCATCACACACTGTTGGTGTGGAAAACACCTCATAGTACACTGACGTGCCTGAGCATTATTCTATATACAATTATGCCCTTAACCAACAAAACAAAGTCCCGTAACAGTCTGAAAATACTCCAGTAGAATCTTCTTCAGAAATTGTGTCAAGATTCAAATATCTTGGAGTCTGGTTAGACATCTATTTTTTAACATTCACATACTGTAGACAAGCTGCTCCACAATACACACAAGAAACTTGAACTGCTTTATTGGAATCATCACTGATTATCAACAGCTAGAAACTCCTTGTACGATAAATGGTACTTACTTTTTAGTTTTCTAGTGCCCTGTGTATCCATTATTTATTTGTGCTTCAGGTTACTTAATGTTGTTTTCTTATATTCAGCAGTCTTGTGCCAGCGTTCAGGCTCCATTTTCTCACCAGATTTTGCAACCACTCTGCTGCCACCTCCTGGGTTTCTCCATTTATTGTTCTCACCTGGGCCTGGCTCTGCTGCTCAGCTAGCAGCTACTCCCTGTTTTCCAGCCCTGCTCAAGAATTCCCCAGTTTTAGCTCAGTTCATTCCATCTTGGAGTTCAGTGCTCTTCTCACTTTATTCAGTGTTTACTCAGCCAGGCCCAATTGCTGCTTTGCTATATTGCAACTTTTGGCTATTTTCATAGCTGTGTGTCACTGCTTCCACCTGAAGGCATTTTATCAGTGTGTTTCTGAATTTCCCTATTCTGACCTTTAGTCCTTAATTTGCATCACCATCACAACTGCTGTTTTGTCTCCTGGTGTCAGCTTGCATTCAGCCCTTTTGGGGATTTCAATCTGCTCAAATATGTTTCTTTGCACTCAGTGGGACTCAAACCAGAGTCTAATGCAATTCTATATTACTTCTCCATGGGATTCCAACCCGATGACATGCAGTTTTACTAAGCAATTATTACTGTTGTTTTCAGTGCATTAGTGTCTATCCCTACAATTCATATGCTTGTTCAATTATTCAGCTTAGCTACTGCTGGAAGCTATAACTAATTGTCTTCTGACCATCCTTTCCAAAATTATTCAATTTCCAAACTGGTTTTGGGTGCGTAAAAGGCAATTTATTTATTTACACCATTAAAATATATTACAGAACCTTAATCAAAGTTCATCAACATAGCAGTTGTTCCTTTATTGTCCATACACTTTCCATTCAATCTTGCATTGAATCTTCCTCAGTCTGTCCCAGTCTTTACCTTTTGATACTTCATTCTCGGGGTATGGATCCATCATCTGACCCCCCCACCACCACCATCAATCAGTCCTCCCTACCTTCCTAGGCTAGGTCCAGATGTCTTAACCCAACCCCAAGCCCTTTTTTAACCCCCCAACCTTCTTAGCATGTCCAGGTGCAATGACCCTGATCCATATAACCTACCCCAATCTGCCCCCTCTTTGCCCTCTATGCTCTTCCCCCTCTGCCTGACTCCCATTCCTCCCCTTCCAAATCCCATCTTTTTCTGGCTCTTTTAGCCACCTTCCAAACTCTGGCAAGAACCATCCACTTGCCTCAGGACCCTCAGTCCTTCCACCGATGGCCCCATCCCAGCTTTCCCCTTTCTCTCCTTGGCCCTCCTCTTTTCCCTCTTGACAGTGTGGGTGGGTGGGACATTGAAAAATCCCAGCAGAAAGAAGCAGAAAACCCTCACCCTGGGCTTCTAAATCCCCAAAAGACCCCAGGCAAGGACCCCTCCAAGCCATGCCCCTGGCCAGTTCAGTGGCCCTACTGGTATATGCATCACCCTCTGTACCTGCCAATCATGACCTCAGCTGTCCCCTGCCATCCTCCTACCTGGCTGTCAGCTCTCACATCAGCCAGCTCCACCACCTCCTTCAGACTAGTCCACCTTCCTTCCCCTCCCTCCTTGCCATTTCTGCTTCTCACTCACCCCCTTCCCCATTCCTCCAGGGCTGTCATCAGACAGTTCTGGTTGCCTTTCACTGGCAACCCTATTTGTCTTCTGACCATCCCTTCTGAAATGATTCAATATCCAAACTGGTTTTGGGTGTATGAAAGGTAATGAATTTATTTACATCATTAAACTATATTACAGAAACGTAATCAAAGTTCATCAACATGACAGTTGTTCCTTTATTGTCCATGCACTTTCCATTCAATCTTGCATTGAATCTTCCTCAGTCTGTCCCAGTCTTTACCTTTCAATCCTTCATTCTCGGGGTCTGGATGAGTCATCCAACCCCCCCACCACCATCAGTCAGTCCTCCCTACCTTCCTAGGCTAGGTCCAGATGTCTTAACCCAATCCCTAGCTCTTCTCTAACCTCCACTCCACCTTCTAAGCATGTCCAGGTGCAATGCCCGTGACCCATGTAACCTACTACCTCCCCCCATCTGCTCACCTCTTTGCCCTCTATGCCCTTCCCCCATTCCCATTCTGCTAGTTCCCACATCCAGCTTGTATTGGACAGTGGGGTTCTGCCCCCACAGGATCCCTTTATATTCCACCTAGCCTAGTTGCTCCCACCTGCCAGAAGGATAGAAAAAACAGGCCATGCCCACCTTCAAGAGATGGACCCCATCTCCCCATACAAATCTGGTTTGTCAAAATTGATCCCTTTATGTGATATATAGCTTCCCCTACCTCTCCCATAAACCCCACTACTCTCCAGTTAATCCTCTTATGGGCCCTCTCGATTGCCCCAATGTGGACTGCGTGCTGCCACATCTGTCGGGATATCTCTGACTAGAATATTTTCACCCCTGGCCACTGTGTTTATACGGCCTTTAGGTTGGCTTGAATTGCTTGTAATAAAATTCTCCAAGGCATCCTTCCCAGATCATTCCTTCCAAGGTGGATCACTAAGATTTCCGGTTTTCCCCAAACCAATACTAGTTCCTCCATCAGCAGAAGCAACCGGGCCCAATGCATGCCCTGGACCCCTTTCCAGTGAATCTGCATTTTTCTTAGTCCTTTTAGTTATTCCCTGCCCTGCGTGCCTCTCTGCCCATTATATGTATGAGTGCCCCACAGTCCACATGGACTTACTCCTGGTTGCACCTGCTGACAAAAAGAAACACAAAAAACACAGTTAATTCAAGTTCTGACATACCACTTGTAACAGGCAGAGCTTCATCTGCCAAGCTCTTTGATGATTCCTTTCTCTGACCCACCTACTGGGCCAAGGTGGAGGCCCCCCCAATCCAAAATAAATGAGTGGCAAATTGTGCCAGTCATGACCTTTGAATGCCAATGCCTTTTTCAAGACTCCCCCACCTGGTAGCAATTCACCAACCCTCCGTCCCCATGTTGGAACCACAGGCCCATACCTGAGGGGTGAATTGCCCGGTATTCCTCCATCATCCAGACAGCATACCCTTAGTCTCCCCAGACTCATTTGATCTGCATGTGAGCCCCCACCTCAATTGGTCGATTTTTGAATGCCATAAGCACATTTCCCAGCTGCAGGCCTCCCCCAATATCCCTTTTGTTCCTGGGCACCACTTCCCCTACCCAAAAGGCCCCTTTGTACATAAGGGGAAAAAACACCCGGATGGGCAGGCTTCATTGGCCGAAGTTCAGATTACTTCCAATGCCCTCAGGATAGAAGATAATATGTCCAGCGTGATGGGCCTCTGGGAGTCTGACTGAGGGGCCCACCCCTTCTGCCACCCTAACAGCATGAACTGCACCCTCCTGCTGATGGTTGGCTCAGGCCCACCTCTGGTGCTGCAGGCCCATCCAAAGCCAGCTAACTGTACCACCATGGCTGAAGGTGCACCCCCTTTTTCCCAACTCTTTACCATGAACCTTATTACCTGTTGCTCAGTGATGGGAAGACTGACCACCATGCCCTGCTGTGACGGAAATCCCTGGAAGGTTTCCCATGCACCTTCATAGGCCTTCAGAGTGTTGGCCAACCATGAGCTTCAGTACAACATTCAGGCCCTTTCCACCCAATCTCCCATAGTTGTCCTGGCACTGCTGTTCTCCCCACCACTGCCTGTGGGACCAGCCTCCTGAACCTTCCCAACTGCAAACTGGAAATGCTGTCAGCAATTTTATTTCTGACCCCTTCTACATGCCTAGCTCTAAATGAGAGGTTCAAGTGTAGTTCCAGCAGCACCAACTGTCTCAACACCCAGGTTACCGTGTCCATGGATCCCTTTCTCCTATTAATAACCTCCACTACCCATTTATGGTCACACCACAATATGACCTTCTTGTTTAAAAACTCCTCGTCCAACACTGTTAGCACTACTGAAATCGGGAAAATTTCTAAGAGAGTGATATACGTTAGCAGGCCCTTCTCTCTCCAGCTGTCTGGCCAAACTTTGGTGATTTATCTGCCCTTGAAGTATGCCCTGTGCCTGGAGCCCCTGATGCATCAGTGTATAACTGTAAGGCGTCGCTGCCAACCCATACATCCTGCCAAAAAGTCACCCCGTTATACTCAATTAGGAAGGTGTCCCACACCGTCAGGTCATTTTGTAACCCCTTTTGTGATGTCCACCCAGTGGTACAGCTTCCTAGCCTTCCCTGTAGCCTGCCCCTGCTGCCGCATAAAAGCCCTCCCAGGACTAATTACCTTATAGGCGAAATCCAACTTTCCCAACAACTGCTGCACAACTACCAATGATACCCTCCTCCCCAACACCTGAGCTAGCAGCTCTCTAAAACTGAGGACTTTTCCTTGTGGCAGCCTGAAACATTCTCTCACAGTGTCTGTTTAAATCCCTGAAAATTCCAATACCCTGGCTGGCCCTTCTGTCTTATCTCCCATCAAAGGGATTCCGATCATTTTGCACATGAGTTGAAAATCCTGTAACATCCCTTCTGCTTCCTTGTTCATTTCCCCAATCAACAACAAATCATCCAAAAAATATACTACACTTCTGTTCCCATATCTGTGCCTAAATACCCATTGCACCCATGTGCTGAAAGCTTCAAATATGGAGCATGCTACTGAGCACCCCATCGGCATGGCCTTATCAAAATAAATCCCCCCATTGAATTGAAACCCCAGCAGGTCCCAATCCTCTGGGCACACAGGCAATAGCCTAAAGGTGGACTCAGTGTCTGTCTTAGCTAGCCACACCCCTTCCAGCACCCTAATGAGTCACACCACTGTATCCAATGATGCATAGGACACAGCACTGTGTTCGTCAGCTATGCCGCTGTTCACCGATGAACCCTCTGGATAGGACAGATGGTGGATTAAGAGGAATTCCCAAGGTTGTTTCATGGAGACTATGCCTAAAGGGGAGAAGCAAAAGTCCTCACAAGGCAGACTGGCAAAAGGCCCTTCCACCCAGCCTGCACTTTTTTCCTTAATGAGCTTTTTGCACACCACCTCTTCCTTCCCTCTGAGCAATGCAAAGTTCTTTGCTGTCATCTTTTTCCTAATCTCCTGGAATGCTAATGTAAAACCTTTTAAGAAACCCTCTCTCAGCATCACTCCCTGTCATTGATCTGGGTATCCATTTGTCCAGGCCTCCACCATCTCAGTCCTGATGGGAGTCCTAGCCAACTGGAAACCCTATCTCAGGGCACTCATCCCCTGTCTCTCAAAACCACCCATAGTTGGAATTGTAGCCGCCTCTCTTCCCCGACCCCCTGCCCCATCCTCCATCCACTGTTGTGTCCCCCACCCCCCCTTGCACCCCTTGAAAGGCTGCTCCTACCTGCTGACACCCCGAAGCACTCATTGTTCCCCTTGCGCTTAACTACTGGATGCTGCCCATCACATTTCAAGCACAGGTGTTTAAACTTGAAACTGGCCTGACTGCATGAAGCTCTGTTATATACCCAGCAAGAGTTTGCCCCACCAGGGGCACCGACCTATTGGCCCCTTCTGTCACCCCCACAGCCTGACTGCACAAGGTTCTGACCCATAATTCTGAGTGTATGCAGTCCCACTGCAAGACTCCCCTTGCAGCCATCCATTGCTGGAAAGCCTCATCATATTCCAACCACCCATAACCCTTATGGGCCTTGTACGCATTCCTAATAATGGCCGTGTAGGTCAATAGGGGAATAGTCAGCTCTGGTTGTTTCCCCAATAAAATGGCACTATAGATCAAGAAACCAGCCTGCCATATGTCTAAGTTCTTTCCCTTGTAATTGGCTTCCTCTTCTTTTTGGCCCACTACTGCTAATGCCCCTGCCATCTTTGACTTACCTACAGTCTCCTTTTGTTCATAGTTCCTAGCCGTCTTTTTGCCCAAGAGGCCAAATATGTCTTCATACTCTCCCTTCCATATCTTTTCTTTAATGGATGCTGGTACATGGTCCTCCAAGAAGAAATCCGATGGGGCATCATATAACTTTCTTCCCTCATTCGCGCCCACCCCTGCCCCCTCCTTTCCTCCTTTATCCCCCTTAAGATCCTCCAAAATCCTCTCCATTGTGTCCAGACCTTTGTCCCCCATCTCCGTCAACAGCCTTCCAAATATTCTTTTAGGTTGCCTTCTCCTGAAGGCTCACTCAGACCCTTACCTGCTCCTGTGTCTGGATCTGATGGTTTCGGTGTTGGGTCAGGCCGAGGGGTTGGTTTTGGGACTGGTGCTGGCCTCTTGGGTGTTTTCTGCCTGCGCCTCTGCCCTGGGGTCCCACCAACTGCTTCCTTTTTCTTTCTGCCACTTCCTCTTCCTCTCTCCTCTTGGCACTCTCAATAGGCTCTGACATCTTGCCCATCAGCGCTGCAGCTTCTCTTCATAACGAAGAGCTAGACACTGTGGCATGCTGCTTCCTGGGTGCCATTCCTGAAAGAGATACTATATAAGAGAAATTGGGGATGATAAAATGTGGCTGTTGTCATTTCCTGTAGAGCTCCCCGCTCTTTTTTTTTATTCCCCATATTCTGTAGTATATCCACCATCCTTCAGCCTTGCCAAATCTGCAGGGACTGTGCCGGCCTTTTGGTTCCGGAGTCCATTCTGGAAGGCGTCCCACACTTCCTTATGTTACCTCTTGCTGTTGGAAAGCAGTACCGATGGACCTGTGACCTTCTCTGCCCCTTTTTCTCCATTGTGCCGTACTGCTCCCCCCAGCATGCAAAATTGATATCTCCTCCCAAGCTCCCTTCATGGCCACCTGCTGGTCCCCCAAAACCCCATTCCTTCTGGCTCGAACAGCTTCCTTGGACCATGTGGCCAGCTGCATCCTAACCCTCGGCAGTCTGTGCGGGCACCAAGATCTTTTAGTTCCCTGGGATGCACCCCACTGCGCAGCTCCCAAGGCCTCAGGGTCATGGCTGCAGCACCTTTGTGCTGCCGTTTGTTTATGCCACCTTTCTCAGGTCCATGCTGTGCATGACCCTGTTGTGGGCAGGACATGCTCCCTTGCCTCCTTTTCTCTGCTCAGTTCCCTCACCCTCAGGATCGCAAACCCTGTTTTCTCTTGGCTACAATGCTTGAGCAACTTTGGACTGCCCTGGGCCACTATAATAGGCCATATGGATGCTATAACCCTCCATAGCTCTTGTCCTCCCACAGGTCCCAGCTGCCCCGCGGCAGCCATTATATTATACCTATGTGTGTATGTGTGTGTGTGTGTGTGTGTATATATATATATATATATATATATATATATATATATATATATTTTTTTTTTTCAAATTAACCAGATGGCTAAATGTTATTCTCCTAATGCTTCCGGCCAGCCTTTGCTGCTGCTGCTGCACCGGGCTTCCTCCTAAAGGCATCACCCCATGCTGAGACCAAGGCTTCTGATACTGCTGGCCCACAGCAAAAACCAGGAGAGACCCGGGGACCCTCCCCCCTGTCAGTCCATCTCCATTGGGATCACCTGTGCACCGGGAAATTACAACAAAAAAGGGGGGGTTCAAAAGTTATAAATTAACTCCAGTGCTGGCATTCGAGGCTTAAATGCATGCAACACTCATGTTCCATGTTTACCTGCCCCACAAATTAGACCTGTTTGTTTCCCTGCTTTCAACCGCGTGGCATGATGTCAGATATCACTGCCATGCAACCCCCATGGCCTGGTCTTGCAGTCCACGTCTTGTCTTCCCTGTGATCCTTGCCCCAGAGGCCTGGGAATAAGAAAACACTCCATTTTATGTACTGGGCCCTTCTCCTCCACAAAAGCCCCCATGGTTCCTCCATTCCATTCAGATGATCGGCACACTCAAATTTTCCCTGTCCTCATTCCTTATCAGTGTGCCCCACTGAATGCAAGCATACCAGACTAGGAAAATATCCCCCAAGGCCTTCCCAGCCATCTTCAACATTTTCTCCTGGCCCAGTTGGGTCCCTGTTGAATTCCCATGCCTGGCGGACCCTGAGTCCAACTCCTGGGCTGACCTGCCAGCTCCAATGCTTCTCCTGCCCTTGCAGGCAGGTGAGCTCAAACCAACTGTAGAACCCTACTGGATAAGATGAGATTGCCCTTAACCCTAGGACTCCAACAGCACATGGGCAATCCCATCATACAAATAGATGCCAGCCGGCCCAAGGAAGGAAACAGCTCTAAAATCGTTCTGATCCTGCCCAATCCTGCACATTTCACTGTGGTTTCCAACCTAATTTTCTAGCCCTTGCTCTCATTACCTGCCTAATCACCAACAAAGCAGACCTGCCATCCTTCCTTGCCATGCAGCAAGCTGGCCCACAACTGAAACCAAAGAACAGATACCACAAAACATTTCAAATCAGGGTTCCCTTTAAACAATGCAGAAAAGTCCTGATCCAGTCTAAAACAGTCAATTTATTCCAGCAATAAATACTCACAGCAAAGCACCAATCATTGAAAACTTTTTTGGGCCTAGCTAGCTAGACCCAAGAGTTATCATGCTTTACCATGTGATGTAAATGTCTCCAGAAAAATTGACAGATACTGTGCTGAGATTGCAATTTGAAAACTCCCAGCAGAAAGAGACAGAAAACCCTCATCCCTGGGCTTATAAACCCCACAAAAGACCTTAGGCAAGGACCCCTTCAAGCCACACTCCTGGCCAATCCAGTGGCCCCACAGCTATACACATCACCCCTGTACCTGCCAATCATGACCTCACCTGTCCCCTCCCATCCTTCTACCTGTCTGTCAGCTCTGACATCACCTGACATCACCTAGCTCCGCCCCTCCCTCAGATTAGTCCACCTTCCTTCCCCTTCCCCTCCCTCTCTGCCCTTTCTGCTCCTAGTTCTCCCCTCCCCCATTCTTTCAGGGCTGCCATCAGACAATTCTGGTTGCCTTTTATTGGCAACCCTATTTACGGCTGGAAGCTGTTAAACTACTTTTGTACAATGCTTCATTATAATCTGGATGTCAGCTCAGCTACAGCTGTTGCTGTAAACTAGTTTTAAATCTGCTTGTGGGTCACAGCACTTTCTCAGGCTTCTCTGTTTTTCCTACAGTGGAGGACAAGGGGGTTATATCGGAGAGTAGTAGCCCTATGTGGTTCAAATACCTCATGTTCGAATACTGCCTTCGCCGCTAAAATCCTCTGAGTATTTATGTTACCCTTCAATTGGCATTTATTGATGGACTGGTTGGCTTCTATTATTTCCTCTTCACTTGCATTACTTGTCCTATAACCTTGCCATTCAAGTGCCTCAGGCTGGATAAGGGACCAGGTTAGCCAGAGCTGTTTCATTCAAATGCCTACAACTTACAGTAGCATGTTTCTGTGTACTGTCTGTTTACCATGCTGCACATTCCTGTTACTACCTGTGTCACCATGTACTGCCTGCTGTATTGCTAAAGGAAAAGCTGTTAATTTCTCATACTGAAAATACCCAGTTTGGCATTCTTCTTTCTAGTATTGAGAATACCCCAGTTTAGCATTCTTCTTTCTGGTATTGAGAATACCCCAGTTTGAAATTCTTCTTTTTTGTATTGAGAATACTCTTGTTTGACATTCTAAATTTTGGTATTGCAAATACCCCAGTTTGGCATTCTTCTTTCTGGTATTGAGAATACCCCAGTTTGGCATTCTTCTTTCTGGTATTGAGAATACCCCAGTTTGACATTCTTCTTCTTACTGGTATTGAAAATATCCCTGTTTGACATTCTTCTTTCTGGTATTGAAAATACCCCTGATTGACAGTCTTCTTTCTGGTATTGAAAATATGAAAATACCCCAGTTTGGCATTCTTCCTTCTGGTATTGAGAATACCCTAGACTGACATTCCTTTTTGTTGGTATTGAAAATACCCATTTGACATTCTTCTTTCTGGTATTGAGAACACCCTGTTTGACATACTCCTTTCTGGTATTGGGCTGTATGCATGACTGCAAGAATTGCCTATGCATCAGGTATCTGAGGTGCGTAGGCAACCGTACATTTGAATACCATGCAGTGGGGGTCCTCCTGACTCCAGCAGCATTCACTAAGGGCATGCAGGACACTTACACATGTGTCACCCTAGCCCCATGGGTGACTCCACACTGGGGGCATGTCAGGGGCATGCCTGCACTATGTGGGCACAGAGGGGTGCTGGGTATGCCATCTGAGACCAGGCATAACCTGGTACGTGCCCACATGTTCACTGGCCATTGGGCATGGTGGCAGCAGGAAAGGCACATTCGTGGTGCCACAGCCTACTAGCTGGGGCAGTGGCATGGATGAGTGCCCAGAAGATGCTGCTTTACATGGCCAGCCCCTAATCTCTGTGCCTGCTGCATGGGTGCAAGGAATCCACTTTGGGACCCAGTACAGGCATCTGATTGGATGACCGCCCTGGTCTGCGACTCCACCCTGACTGCCCATGTGATACTGCACATCAAGGGGGCATGGCCATGGACAGGCACCCCCGGGTGCTTGGGGTCAAGCATACCATGCACCCTGCACCTGCCTGGGACCACATAGGTATGCGGATGGTGTACGTGCCTCAGGTGCATATTACCTGCCCTTTAGTGCATAGGTCCCATTTGAATACCCCTGTTTGACATTCTTCTTTCTGGTATTGCAGATACCCCAGTTTGGCATTCTTCTTTTTGGTATTGAGAATACCTCAGTTTGACATTCTTCTGTCTGGTATTGAGACTGCCCTTGTTTGACATTCTTCTTTCCGGTATTGAGAGTACTGTTTGACATTCTTCTTTTTGGTATTGTGAATACCCCAGTTTGGTATTCTTCTTTCTGGTATTGCAAATACCCCAGTTTGGCATTCTTCTTTCTGGTATTGAATATGCCCCAGTTTGGCATTCTTCCTTCTAGTATTGAGAATATCCCAGTTTAACATTCTTCTTTCTGGTATTAAATACCCAGTTTGGCATTCTTTCTTCTGGTATTGAGAAAATAGTCCAAGCATTGGCAGTTTTATTTAACCTGTAAAGTACAGTCCAAAAGGAGGCATTCCAGTCTAAGACAATCACTAAACAAAAATACCCTAAGTCTGGAGGGAAGGCGAGCTATGCCTTTGATCTCCAGAGATTTCATCCTCAAAGGTTTTTTTTTCCTCTCCTCAATGCTGAAAGTCATAATACTTAATTAGGTTCTGTAGTATTCCCTCATTAAATCAGGTACATTCAGTTGTTGGATGGAGGTGGATGGTGACCCTTCTGGCCATTTCCTCTCTCCTTAGGAAACCCCCTGCTCTCATCCATGTAATCCATTTTATACTTGCTATTCTGCTAACTTGTACTTCTCATCATTGTTTTATCAAGCAGCCTCTTACTTCAGTCTGCTTCTCTACCTCATAGTCATGAATAACTGTTATCATTCTTTTGGGGGTTCCTTCCTAAAGCACCTTTAGCCAAGATAATCTTCCTATGGCACCTCTAGAGGTTGAACCTGCTTGAGGGTTCCTTGCCTTTGGTACCCCTACAGAGTGGTAATGCATCATGGAATAGAGAGAGCAAACAGCCACAACAGAGTAACACAGTTGCACAAACATAACACTATACTGGTTGCATAGGCCATATAATTGAAAATCTATGCCTGTAGTTCAGTGGGTGAGCAACCAATCACACCCCCTTTTAAAGCTATATAAGCAGTTCTTCAGCCTCCTTCTGAGCATTTTGTCTTTTCCCCACCATCCTCCCCTCCTCCCCTCCTCCTCCTCAAGCAGCTCACTTCTTTTCTCTGGAGGGGGTGTCCTTTCTAAGGTACCTTTAGCCAAGGGAATCTTTCTGTGGCACCAAGAGGGGTGGAACCCTCTTCAAGGGTTCCTTGACTTTTGTGCCCCTAAAGGGTGGTAATTCCTCATGGAATAGAGAGTGTGAACAGCCACACAGAGTAACACAGTTGCACAAGTATAACGCTATGCTGATTGCATAGGCCATTGAAATAGCAGAGACCCCAATTTACTGGAATGTCCCAGACAGCTATACCAGCTTAAACATCCTGAACCACTTCACCAGGACTGGCATAAAACACCTTATGAAATTCTATACATACAGTTTAACCAACATTTTAATCTATCTTTCCAAACTATAACTAACTTTAAGCTAGCATGATACAGATGCAGCAATTGACATGGTCAGATATTTCACAAACTTTCTATGAAATCTCTATAGAAATTCCCTGTCTGCCTGAAATACCTCTGTGGGGCTACAAGAGTCAAGTCACTTTATTTATATCAAGTTATGCATAAAACAACAAGTTTATAATATACAAATAATAAAAGAAAAACATACGTTAAAAAATATTGGTCTTTTTTATCCACTATTATGAATGTTCATTGTGCAAATTTGGCTGATGCGAAAAGAGATGTTTTATCCTCTGAGAACAATAATGTTGTCATTTAGCTTTCTACAGAGTCTTCCATATAAGTATGGTATGTTAGGTCCTGGGATAGGAGAAGGTCCAAGGAACACATGGGCAGACTTGATGAACACTTGGTCTCCTGATGTCTTTTTCTATATTTCTATGTTTCTAACTATGTAGGATTTAGAAAATCAGTCTATATCTTTCATTATAAAACAGGGGACATTTCATTAACAAATTTTCAGTGGCTAGCTTAGGGTTCTCAACACACTTACAATAGTTATCAGCAGATGTCCTGATGTGACCCCGGACAGTAATCTATGTTTCTTTCTATGAAGTGTTTTTCCAATATTCAACATTTCCCAAATATTTTAAGCAGAATTCACAATTAATGTTATCCATAAGCTCTTAACACATTTTCATAGATGACAGATGTGACATGTTTGTCATGTCCTTCTGGGAAAAATATCCAAGAGAAGTTATTTAACTAAATTTACTGTATACAGGCCTCTACACTGGTTACTACCTGCAATGTGTTATTTAATTTCTGAGACCAGGAGTTACTTTTTTCAGATTTTAAAAACTCAACCCAACCCAAGGTAGGAATGCTGCCATTGTCCATCAGTGAAGGAAGGATTTGAAGTGGAGCCAAAATTTCAAATGTTTTCCTACTGGATTCTATATGAAGAAGAGTAGATGAGGTATCTCTCAGGATACCAAATGAAAATCAAGCACCCCCTTTAGCACAAACTATAATGTAATACATGGGTAATCTTCAGTCACTTTTTCCAATCAGGAAAAAGTGACATTCCAACTCCATAATAACACTGAGCTTATGTCAGAAAGTGATGATACCGTAGATATAATGACTGCTCAACAGTGTTATGAGAATGAAAATTAGTTATTTTCAAAACATGTGAATCAGCTTTTTTCAAAAAACATCATTTACAATAAATACCAACTTATAACCAAAATAGATTTTTTCTACTCCCTCTTTCAAAGCACTTTTGTTACCTAATAAAAAACAAATACCACCACCAAACTGACATTATTGCCAAGACCCACACATTTAAAATAAATCATTATTTTTGGCTCTTAGGCACAGTCCCTACCACCTTCCCAATTGCTCTGGCCCCCTTTATCCACTTCCATATTTTATTTATACACTGAAGAGAACCCTATCACCTAGGCACCCAACCTTGCAAATTCCCCCCTCCACTTCAACCTTTGCATAACTATTTAATTGAATCTACTATGACTGGTGTTTCTCTGTGAATGCTAAAACAAACTTTTCAGTTTTAACTATGAATCATTAGTACTGCTGCATGAAACACATATGCCTCACAGTTCAAACTGAAAGGTAAGTTTCAGCATTCAAATGGCAATGCCGGCCATGGAGGATAATGTAAACATTTCTATAAAGGTGCTAATGGAGGGTAAGGTATTTCCTGCACTAAGTGACAGGGTGGGTGGATTATCATCAGTAAAAATTAAAGAAATGATGAGCATAAAAAATGTAGGAGCAATGGAGGGCCGTGGTGGCATCAATGTTTTTTAATCTCAAAATGAAATAAAATTAGATGATTATAAAACGACTCCATATGTTACACAAATAACAAATACTATAGGCTGTGATTGTTTGCAGGGCAATCATTCCATTTTGGTATTCTGTTAAAATCATGTCACCAGAACCCTGTGATGGAATTACTGTGATACAATTGATGTTTGGCTATCTATTATACTAACTTTTAATGCATGTTTATCTATTTTAGTGGTACCATCTCATTGTAGATAAGTGTTAAAATATTGGAAGGTGAACATCCCCACTTACTGCTCATAATATCATAATTTAGATTTTTTTTTCAATTACTTAATTTCTTTATTTCCTCAGCTGGGGGATTGTGCTTTTGGTTTCCACCTTCCGGTCAGCCTTCATGGCCGCTGCTCCAGTCATTACTAGAGCTCACCTCCCTGCTGCAGCCCTTCCCAGGCTGCATCACAGCAGGTACTTACCTCACCACTGCAGAGACCTGCAGGGCAGACCCATGAGGAAGCTGACTTGGGCTTATCCATGGTGGCACCATCAGAGCAGCCATTGTGCTGCTGAGGGATTTTTCTGTATAGGCAGCAAACCTCCTCTGGGAGCTGGCTTGCAATGGCATCAATAATGCTGCAACACATGCTTCTGTGCATTGCACATCAGATGCTGACAGTGCCATCACCCTGTATTGTCCCTGAAGCTGCACAGTCCCCACGCCACTGACAGGAGCTAGCATTTTGGCAAACTTGCCCATCCACCCTCCACAGAGGAGGACAGCTGTCTCTGGGATGCTCAATCTTCCTCCTCCCAGCTGACTCCCAGCAGTCAGTGCCTGCTCCTGAACACGGGTCACTGGCACAGAGCAAGGTTTGGCATCCAGCACCTCAACCCTCAGCGCCACCGGGCTGGCCCCTTAATTTAGATTTTTTTAATTCTGTATTTTTGACCTGAGTTTCTGCTGTCATGGAAATGAATGTGATGTCACACACAGAACAGTGGCTTGACTTCATACCTAAACAACTAGAATAGATTAAATATGCAACCAGTAATACCCAACAAGATAGGCTGTATTGGGCAATACCTGACTGCCCATGGGCATAATGAGGCCTGATGCTGCAGGTGGATTGTCTTATAGCCCTTGGAAGGTCAGGTATTGTCCATATTGCCCACCCTGGATGGTATTATTGCACTTAGAAAATGGACATCATTTTCGTTTTTTTCAGTAGTTAAAAAATAGGTACACAATTTAAGAACAAATCTTGAAAATACAAAAAAAAGTTTTATGGAAAAGGAGTCCCTACCTGTCATAGTTGCCTTTCCTACTTGGCACAGATGTCAGTGAAGGGTGCTACTATAGGAGACTAGTGCATTCAGAAACTCTTCCAGGAATCTTTTTCATTAACAAGAGTAAGCAGCTAGTTATAGCCTCTCCAGTGATTACTTTAGTTTGGGAAGAGGGGGTTGAGAATTCAGAATGGTGAAGCACAGATAGAGCATTATCAAAGGTAACAGATTTCCTTTAAAAAACTGTTGTCTTTGTGGTATTTATTTTGGGGGAGTGGGAGAGCAGTCAGTGTGAGTAGCTCCGAGTACTACTGAGCATATGATATGCTATCGCTACTGCTTTTCTACTGTAAAAGCCATTTTTTAAGGTGAAAATCTCCTTCACTGTGTGGCAAATTTATATCAACAGTGATGGTGTCAGGTAGGGCTGATTAATGTTGTAGAGTGAAATGGAGTTTACCGGGGTGGGGGGGCAGTTTGACGGGGAATGTGTGATGTGCTGCTGCAAGTGCACAGTTTAACAGAAAAGTGTGTGGATTGCTAAACTGTTTAAGAAGGAGTGGAAAGTATTTGGGGCATGTTTTCACTCTGTGTACAGAGCAAGGTAAGTGACTAGTGCTCTGATTTTTGTACTTGGACTTGGTGGTCGTGGTAGGGGATCACAAGCTAAGGAATGAGAAAAATGTCATTTACTAAATTAGAAATCTAAAGTGGCACAGTGACACCACCTTGGTACTGAAACAGGCTGGGCTGGTACTTTTTATTTCCTGGGCATCCATTGTAAGTTAATGTATCCCCCTGGCATGGGAGGCAGTCAATCTGAGCCCAGGAAACAAAAAGCTAAGAACAATTTCTTGCTTAATGACCCATCTCTTTACAAATTATCACTTACAGTGAGAAACAAGCCAAATTAACACATTAAGTACAACTAAAATTCCTTAATATTCTTATTTGTTTAATAAAATAATTTTTATCAGGCCAAGCACCTTAAACTCATATCAGCTGTATGTGTTTTCTCATTCTAAAACACAAGGTTGTAGCCAGTCATCTTTTTAATCTACTTTACAACCATTTTATATAAGATGTTTTTTCTATTATGAATAATACATTTCTTTGCTGTCAGACTTCAATACACCACAAACACTTCATTTTCAACTTTTATTGATTTCAGCCTTGGTGGCCTGTGTAGAATTATGAATTTCACAACTTCAAGTATTAGTCAATCTCTGGAGATTAGCCATCAATCACACAAGGTTAATTTGACTCTTTTGACATTTTCATTATGTTCAATTTTAGTGACTGTGTAGCTACTAAAAACAATTTCCATTTAGAGATGTTTAAATTACAAAATGTGTAAAATCTTCACAGATGTTGTTGAAGCAATAGACTATGCACAAACTGTAACTGTTTTGACTTTAGCCAAAGGTTTTAAAGCAAACTTTTTGAAATGTTATTTTAGGAAAGTTTTTAAAAATACAGTTTTATGAAAATTAATGTGTTAGATCACATTGCTTGCAACAACATTATACAGTAGATGATTCATTTTGTTAGATCCCATTGCTTTTAATAAAGTGCTAGATGATTCATAGAGATGGCTGCTCTTATTTGGTTAAAATGTGATCTCACTTGTTTGATTCTAATCCTCCAAAATGTTCTGGGACTTCTGATTTTAAGATTCCATCAGACATACAATAACATGACTATTCTTGGGACAGTTTAGTGAGAATGCTTTATCATTAGTCAATAAAATGATATCATTGATGGTTATGGTTATTACAACCCAAAATCAGTTCACAAAAGTCTCCATCACACATATTTCACTACACAAAGGTGTATGTAAGGAAGGATAGCCTCATTCTTGGATCTTGCACACAGCACCAAGCATAAAATACAACAGCTGCAGGTAAAAAACACTTCTGTTTGCAGTCCTCGATAGAAAATGAGATAGTACAGTGGTTTTATAAAACATTGCCAGTAAGCATCATAGTGCCAACAAGGATTTTATTCAGTGGCAGATCATTAGCTAGAAATTATTGAAGTATCAATGGGTACAAAAATGTTAAAAATGGCAGTCAAACTTTTTTAAAAAACATGGAAGCCTTGTTTTAATGTCATTTAAAAGTAAATGTCAGATTTTGTCAAGCAAATGCAAAATGCATACTGCAACAAACATTCTGCTTTTTAAGGAATTGATCTCAGATTCTAAAGGTGGTAGATGTTGGCTAGAAATGGGAAGATACAAATCGCCATTCATCACCAGATATTGCCATATAGTATGTCTTTCTATAGCATGTTCAAAGTACAGAAGTTTTTCCATCCACTTGGTTCCTCGGTTGTTGACAGTAAAATAAATTGAGTAATTCAGTGTACTGTAAATACAGTACCCTGGTTATATGAAACAAATAACTATTTAGCATACATATAATAAGTATCCAGTTTTGAAAATAAACATAATTTTAATACATTCTAGTGACTGTCCTGCTGTGCCTTTTTCAACTGAAATGGGAATGGAACAAATTAAAATACCCATTCTATGACGACATAATATGTGGGATGACAATTTGCACTAAACGGTTGATAGCACAAGGTGCTGATAATCCACTCTCAACCATTTTATGCACTGGAGCCTTTTAAGCTGTGAACTTGGGGACCCAGATTTGAATCCCACCAGATCTGTTCAACACTGGAAATGTCATTTTACTTTTCTGTGCTTAACATCATCTCTTTCTTTCTCTCCTGTCCTCTCCCTCTTTTCTCTTCCTTCCCTCTCTTTCTTTCAGACATTTCTTTCTTCTCTTCTAAACCTTCCAGAGCTGTCCATATCTCGCATTGCTTCTCTGTGTTCACCTAATTGTTAATGTTATTGTTCATGGCTTGTAATGTAATTTTGGATAAAGTGTGTTGAAATGGTGCTATATAGGATAACATTTATTTATCCATGTTAGTATAATCAGTTAAAACCTTTTGATAATAGTATACCCCTGTATACATTAATATTATATGTGATTACATATTGTACATTAATAAAACGCGTATTACCCTTATATTTTACTTCTACAAAATGTTGACCAATTTTGTAATACTAAAATCTACTGTCATACTTATACTCATATTCATTGCAATGAACTGCATTAATGCACTAGTTAGGATTTAACTTAATGCCACAAAAATTAGGAAATGTGGCATTAGGGTTTCAACTCTAACTCCCCCCCCCCCACAACCAGCAAAAGGGCAGGACCAAAAAAGCAACCATAGGCAACCATCATCAGGTAAGACAAATAACATACAACTGCTTCAAGATGACACAACTGCAGTAGCACTGATGTGCTACCTTTATGGATTTGTACCTGCAGCTGCAAGTGTCCTGTGCTCCCTGCAGCCACAACTGTGTGTGTATGTCATATAGAATGCATGAGTACCTTTGGCTACAGAAGCACAGGACCCAGAAGTAGTGCTGCAATACAATATGGGTAACATGGTTTCAGCAACATATCTTGGAATGTTTCAAGGGGGTAGCAGTTTGACAAGGGGTGACATGTTCCTCAGAAGAGTAACATGTTACCTTTTAACTCATTCTATCCTATTGTCACTTAGAATGTTCAGGTACCCTCTGCCTGCTGCTAGAACACCTGTGTTCCTGAAGGGGTTCTAGATCTGCAGCATTCATACAAACACACTGTGCTTAAACCTACATATTTTAAAAACCTTACATCCAATTTTAAAACTGTAAAAAGAAAAGTTTTTCAGGACAAAACTTTTTTGAAAATGAGTGAGGTGTGATAATGTCTATTTAACCAGATTTAGTGTTGTGTAAGGTTGTTTTTTTCATATTTTCATAAATTCTGATGATTTTATCGAAATATAATTATGCTCTGTTTACTTAGTCACACAAAAAATATTAATTTCTGTAAAACTGTTGGTTAAAATTGTTAAAAATATACAATAAACATCTGTCATTGTCCAAATATAAATTTTGCAAGGTTTTTACACATTTTTTAGTCAGAAATCAATGTCTGAATCTCTTGTTATTACAGCTTGAGTTTTTTGTCCCACTCCACTGGTTGGAATTTCTGCAGTGTTTAATTAAGCAATAAGGCATGACAGAGTGTGTGTTATTGTGTAATAACATCACTCCTGGGGTGGGTTGAAGCACGAGGCAAAGCCAAGTGCTTTCACCAACAGTTCAGAGGACGCGTCACACAACAACACACACACTGGAGTGCCTTTTATTGCTATTATATACAATGGCTCATTGTTATATTAAATAAAAAAAACATTTAAAAAAATGTTTTTAGTAGATTTTTAGTGTGGCAGTATATCTTTGTTTCTTAAAAAAAGATAGCTCAAGCATATGCTCATCCATACAGTGATGTTATTGTGTAACAACATCACTGTCTTAGGCATACACTGACCAATCAGAGTCTAGGATGCTTTCTTGCCATTGTATAATTCTTCTTATCCACTGATTTTAGGTAACGGATCTGATTATATTTTTTTTTTGTTTTTCCCCTAGTTTAGTAAGAACATATTTACACATTACCTTAGAAGGACGTATCAGGAAGTGATGCAGGAAGGAAGTGATTTGTGAGCTCAAGTGATGTAAATAGGAAGAACAGTTCCAGTGTAGGTCAGTGAGCTGACATAGGAAATGGATAAATGTTTTAGTGCTGGAGGACTCGCTATGATTAACTGCATATTTGTTGTAGTTACAATGTGTAATTTCATTGAAATAAACTAGTTTATTGTATTATTGTAATAGCATCCCATAATAAGTATAGGAAACTATTTTATTTGTGCTGTGTGCTTTATCATACTGTAAATGAAGCATGATGTTGTTCATGTAAAGGTTCACAGTCTTTCAGTAAACATCATGTTACGTAAATGTGTATTATTTAATTTCCTGACATAGTTTATTTTTTGGGGGGGTTGTATTATGGGATGGTTTAAGGTGAGGAAATGACTGTATGATGAAGCACTGTGTGTTTGGGGGGGGTCCTGCATTCATAATACATGCTTAGATGCACTTCATATGTTCTGGGGAAATGAGAAGGTCTGTATGCATCTAATGGTGGTGCTAACAGACACTGCAGATACATTATGGGTTTAAGTATAGGGTGATGAAATTGCTGAAAAGGCGCTGGTAATTTGGGGTATACTGTGTTATGGGGAAGGGGGTGGGTCTGCCTGTACCAAGGAATGATGCTCATAGGCACTGCAGTAATTTTGTGTTAGAATTAGCACCCGTCTTTGGGGTATACTCAGTTGTGGGGAAGCAGGTGGGGCTGCCTGCACCTGGTAATGGTGTTCATATGCCATGCAGAGACATTGTGGGTACACATACAGGGTGATGACATGGGCACCCGTAAAGGTTGTGTACTATGTGCTGTGTCACATGGATTGCCTGCATACACATGTGACATGTTGCAGCATTCAGTACGGTGCACTGTGTAGCTGGGAAGGAGTGTGGGTATGCCTGCACTATCGAGTGATGCTCATTGGCTCGTTGATGCACATATGTACTATGCGCTGTGTTTCATTTGAATGGACTATATAAGTCATACATTGGCACTGGTCACATCACAGTGCATCAGAGGTAAGGGCTGGTCTGCAGCATTATGAGCACAAGGGACTAAACAAGTGGCTGTGTAGTGATTCGAACTTGAATAGAACATTACAGTGCATCTGGGGATAGTGTTGGAATGAATCCTAATGTGTACAATGGACTACACCATGGTGACTGAGGAGGGATCCATCCCAGTAAAGCACATCACAGAGTGTCAGAGATAAAGGCTGGACTGAATACCGATGAACAGATGGACTACATCAGTGACTCTGGTGGGATTTTAAGCTGAAAAGCACTTTACAGTGCAATAGAGGTTGGGGCTGGGCTGACACCAGATGAGTAGCTGGACAACACCATTGGCTGTGGAGGGATCTAAACCTGAAATGCCCTTCACTGTTCACTACAGTTTGGGGTTCGACTGATGCATGATAAGGTGATAGATCTTACAAGTGGCTGTAGAGGGATTTGAACCTGAAGAATAGTTTACAGTGCATCAGAGATTGGGGCTGTACTGATGTTATATGAATTGATGGACTACACCAGTGGATGTGAAGGGTTTTGAACATGAAATGCACTTCACAGTGCATTATGGGATTGGTTTGGACTGATACATGGTAAGTCAATGGACAACACCATCAGCTGTGGAGGGATTTGAACCTGAAATGCACTTCACTGTTCAGTACAGTTTGGGGCTCGACTGATGCATGGTAAGGAGTTACATCTTACCAGTGGCTGTGGAGGGATTTTAAACTGAAGATCACTTTACAGTGCATTAGATGTTGGGTCTGGACTGATGTCATGTGAGTCGATGGACAACACCAGTGACTGTGGAGGGATTCAAAACTGATTTGGCCTTACAGCTCATCAGAGGTTGGGGCTGGACTGATGCCAGATGAGTTGAAGCTAACACCATTATTTTTTCACTTTAAACAATCAGAAACTGCATACTGGGGAGAAAACTCAAGTGCAGAGCATGAGACAAACATACTACTGACCTTAACCTGCTTATCATCCATAATGCAGGGAGCAACATGCCACATAGATTTTAACATAGCCATAATCCAAACATAAACTCTTTAAAAAGGAACAAAATGTGCTGAATTCATGTGAACGCATCTAGTACATGCACAAGAAACTCTCTCCCATCAGGAATGCCAGCTGGATCCATAAGATATGATCACACAGGACGAGCAGAAATTATCCCAAAATGAACAAAGTGATGCCTTTGAAAACTTTTGTCATAAATAAAAAATTAAAAAATAAAGTAAATACAGATCACAAATTGAGGTTTTGGCACCAAAATGAAGTGAGTGTTTTAGGATGAAAGCAGTGCCTCCATCTTGAAACTAAGTTGCCAGTTACCATGCTCTTCCTGCACCAGTGTGCGCTCTGACTGGTTAATGGATATAGTGATGTGTACAATAAGCATAGAGGAAGCATGGCAACAGTGAGGATCAATATGACCAAATGGTGCCGTACTACAGAACTAGGGCAGGTGCAGGTGAGGGCTACGAGCCCTAACTGAAACATAATAAAAAATCATTGTACACTCCAGAGCCAGGAGAGCCACTTTCCCTCCAGTGACGACTGTAAAAAAATACCAGAGTCTTTGCTTGAATGCTAAATAAGGATTTATTCCAACATTTCAGGCACATACATCGAATAGAATAGTGGAAGGCCCAACAAAAAGATCTGTATGCAGGTTTCCTGGTGCTTCGACAAGTAAGGCTTCATCAGGGGGATAGTGCCTGCATCTAAGACAATCCCTTTCATCTAATTAAATTCAGAACTGATGATGTTAGAACATCCAACCAATCTCAGAGCTCTGTTTTTAAATACAGAAATATTCAGCTCACTTAGTGGTATAAATGGACTAATAGTTATAACAATCATGATATTAGTGACAGCATGTTATTGTAAAAAAATGCCCCAAAATACATTAAAAAATACACCAAAAGTGGTGACAGCCAATTGGATTACTTAAATACAAAAAAATATAAGTTATGAATTTAATTATAGTGTCAACCTAATCAGCTTAACATGTTATACTAAAACAAGATGACTTGTTGTTTCAAGACAAACTAATGACAGAATGAGCATAATAAACATTTTTCACAGCACATGCAAAAAACTAGTATATTTATTTATTTATTAAGGCATGTTTTCCCAAAAATAGCCAATGGGAACACATATTATATTAGGTAAAATCAGTAAGGGTACGATGTCCCCTATTGGCTGGTATAACTCAATTCATCAAATGTAGACAAATGCACAAGCTGCACCAAGAGAAAGACATGGATGCCTATCGGCATCATTGGGCAATACAGCACATAATTTAGGATGCTATATGGCATCATCTGGAAAAAGAGGTATGTTTTTTATTTTGCCATTTGGTGTCATCAGGATGTAATGAGTTAAATCTCACATTAGGTTAAAACAGCTACTTTTTGCTGGTGCAAGGGGGAGAAGGTGATGCCTCACTACATAACTGGATCTGCAAGTGCATGGCTTTCTATATGCAGCTGCATACATGCAGGCTTCACAGGGACCGGAGCCCTGCAGCTGGAAGTCCGTGTGTATGTCTTACAACTGTGGCTGAAGAGCCACAGGCCTCTCAGTGCTGCACTTCTGCAGACAGAAGTACTATTGCAGTTTTGGTATAATGGCTTTTATGGTGCCTGTGCTTCTGCAGCCAGAGGTCAGAGTGTGTGTGTGTGTTTGTGTGTTTTACACCTGTGGTTGCAGAAGAGCAGGCCCCTCAGACAGAACTGTGTGTATGTCTTACAGGGTGGACGAGTAAATGTGGATACAGAAGCACTGGCCACATAGGAACCTGTGCTTCTGCAGACAAAGAAACTCTTGTAATTTGGTGTTATGTGGATTTCTTTCTACAGCTACAGGGCCTTGTGCTTCTGCATGCAGAAGTAGTGTTATGATTTGAGTATCATGGATTTCTATCTGCAGCCAGAAGTGAGTCTGTACATGTTGTGGTGTGTGAGCTGCAGATACAAATCCATGATACTCAAATCATAACACTACTTCTGCATGCATCAGTGCTATTGCATTTGTGTCATCTGGAAAAAAGTTGTACATTGTTTGTCTTACCTGATGATGGCTGTCTGTGGTTGCTTGTGTGATTCTGTCCTTTTGCTGCATGAGGGGGGTGTAGGGTTGAAACCCTAATGTCATATTTCCCTACTTTTTTGGCATTGAGTTGAACTCTAACTGGTGCATTAATGCAGATTTTTGCAATTAATTTCCTTTCTTTTTGAGGAAGTCAGCAAACTGAAATTACAACAGTACTTCCAGGTGCAGAAGCACTGGCCTCTTGGGGTCGGCATTTCTGCAATCAGAGATAGACAGTCACAGTACAAGAAATGCAGAACTGCAGGCCCCTGTGGTAAGATAGAGCATCATTAGACCACCCAGTCAGGCAATCTTGGATTACAGTACAGTTAACCAGTCATCATCACAGTTAAACTGTATATGGATAGAGAGTCTCTTTAAGGTTTGCCTCAGGTGGGATTGGGTCTGACCAGCTCTGAGGTAGGGGAAAGAGGGCATCTTCACCCTGTATGGACTGGTGCTTGTATTATGGGTGGTGAGGCTTCTGCCTAACATGAATGACTGGAGCTCACAAGGGTCATACCATTCTGCAGGACTGGGGTCTGCCTTGTTAGGTGGTGGTGCGAGGTTCTGTGAGAAAGGTCCATGGCATTCATTGCAAGTGTGGAGGAGGCATGTCTGGTGCTGTATCTAAGCTGGACAGCAGAAGGTGCTCCCTTATGCATTTAACCAATGTCATCACAGGGAAGAGTCATGCTGTGAGGGAGGTGGGCAGGATGCAGCTCTCTCCCTCCTAATTTAAATGTGAAGGTACTGTCCTGATGAGAGACTCCCTCTAGTGCACATCATATTTGTAGTGCTTTAATGATCTTGCTTAACATATGGCTGTGACCATCCAAATCTCAGCCGTGGTGTGGTTACTGTCTCTTGGGGCTTAAAAAATGTGTCTTTCTCTTTTTCTCCATTGCAATCAGGATTATTGTCATTAAACAAACAACATAATATAATAATGATCTAAGTATCCTGTGGAAAAGTTGTAAGATGTAACACATGAGAGACAGAAAGCAATGTAGGATAGGTAGGAAAAAGTGTTAGAAAACTTTGCGCAGAATATGGATTGCATGGTATCAGACCTTTCAGCCTCTCAGCATTACAGTTAAGAGCACCGCCCTTCAAAATTCAAAGCAAATGGGCAGAATATGTAGTACTTTGTTATTTTAAAGAATAATGGGCCCTGTGCATGAAATGTGTGGAGCGGCTATGTGCACACAACTGGATCATGCAACCACTCCATGCCCCATGCGCCCCCACACAGGATGCATAGAGAGGATGTGCAGCACTGACATGCCCAATACTCTGGCAGTGTGATCAACAATGCTCTGGGGCGGGTGAGGGATGAGCCAGCACCTACACACCATGCACAAAGGCGCGTAGTGCTGGCTGCGGGGGTGTATAGGGGGTCATGGGGTATGCCAGGGAGACCCAGCCATAAACCGCCATCAAACAAAGACATATGCATTGTGGACACAACCTATTACTACATGAGGGGTCAAAAAGGTGAAAACCATACACACATCATATGGGGCAAACAGATTTCTCCAATTACAGTTTTTTTCTCCCTTTCTCGCGAGTTATACACACTCGCGATTTCCTTACTGTGTGTCAAGTCATGCTCTCAGTATATTTAGCATGAGTTCAGATTCAAGAACTCATGTCAACCAAGGCTCTAAACTGAACAACAGATAAATGAAGGGCACTTTATTTGAAGGCACCTTTGAAAACATGACTGCCTATTGCCTAATCACAACAAGATGGCACAGTGTGATGGCTCTGCGATGGCCTCTGAACTCCAGCTAAGGCATCATAATGGGAGAAATTGCCAGACAGGTATTCTAATGGGGTTAAAACTGAAAGCTTTATGAGCTGTCAAACACACTGAAGAAAACTATAGCTTGAGTTGAGCCATCCCGCTCTTCACCATAGGGCTCACACTTGTACCTAGCACTTGCACTTGCACCACATCATTAAAAATGGGTCCATAAATACCAAGCTAATAAACATTTCTTTGCAGAGAGAGAAGCAGAGAAAAGATTGCCTTTTGACACATGCATGATCTGTATATTGCACATATAGCTGTCCACACTAACTCAAGTCTGTATACTACTGTACTGGCCAGTTCTATTTAACCAGTAAGACAGTCATTTATTTATTGCTTTGGGTGTTCACATAAAGAAATGTGATATGCAACATGCATATGATGGACCTGAAAATTTAAGGAAATGCACCCCAAATACACACATACCCTCACACACACATATATCTAGGATATTTGATATTGGATGGACATTTTTTTTATCTTATTAATTCAACGTATGCACGAGATCCACATGAGTACAGCTATAGCTATGCAAGCCCATGACCCATGAAACAAAATTCAATACGGGGTGGCGGACATCATCCCCTGCTCTTTCATTTAAGTTTAAAAGTGGTTCTGAAAACATTGGAAAAGAGAACAGTAGAGATGTAAAAGAAAGAAATACAGTAAAGATAATGAAAAAGAAAGAGAACAAAATAATTAATCACCATTCAGCATTGTACTTTTTTTTTAAATCTCCATTTCCAATCTGATGACAAGTAAATGACTAAGTGCTTGTTGTGGTGCTTATTGACTTTTCTATACACAGGGTTTTTAACAAAAATCAACATTACTTTAGCATTCATTTGAAAAACACAGTGTGGTGTCACGTTTGTTTGCATTGTTATTTAAGGTGTAGACCCCCATTAAATATTAAATTTCTGGAAAGCCATTACATATTAGCTATCATGCCCTTACAAGTGAAAAGAATTCCAGAAAATTGTGTTTGAAAAGAAAACAGATTAACTATTTGTTACCTCTCTGTGATAGTATATATGGCAACGAATGTAACAATTCAGTTTGTAATTCATTAAAGCTATCAATAGGTTACTACCACATTGCAAGTCTACATTTAAAATAAGGAAGCACTGAAGACCAGAAAATCCATGGTGCTGCAGACCACAGATTTATTATAACACTTAACCCACAATATGCTGAGGATATTACACGCTAACAACTCTCGGTGAAAAATGAAACTGAACATCACAGTCCACGCTCCCCGGTATTTATTTGTAGTGGTAATGTGCCTATTTCATTTTTATTAACTTATATGTGAGGCATTCAGTTACTTTTATGGAGATTATAAAAGTAAGCCTTCAGTCCCTCAGAGTGACTGACTGAATTTATTGTTACCAAATCTGTCCTTTTCTCCACCTGGTATTAATATTGGAGCAGAGTAAGGGCTGACAGGTTGTACTATTATTGTTAAAGCAGGCTTCCCTGGAACCAGGCAAACAACTACAAGTAATTGTACAGTTATAGAGTTTCATTTATAGAAAAAAGATCCACATGGGGTTTGTCTCTCCTTTTAGTATTTATCATATTCTATAGTATGCTAAGTAATAGACTTCAGGAAATTTTATTATTGATAGTGACACTTGGAGTCAAGTAAAGGTTTAGGTCCCAGACAAATGCCAATGAAAGATTTATAGTCACAAACCTAATGCAAGAACAACATGACTTATTGCTTTTTCAAAAGATTAATTGATGTATGGGGCTGTGCAATAATGATGTGATGTTGTCTGAAATTGCCTAGTGCTATAGTAATAATATTCACATTCTACATTTCATTAAGTGGTCCAGGTATTATGAAGTATTAGAAGTCTCAGTGGAAGTTTAGAATAGTGGTCATATAATTGGCCCAAATGTTCTCTAAACTTTCACTTTTAGGGACTGTTGTAAGACCAATTTACTGTTGAGAATGGAGTAGCGAGAGAGAGAGAGAGAGAGAGAGAAGAGAAAGAGAGAGAGGGGGGTGCAGCTTTATAAATGTAGCTACATAGCAAGTTTATCTTCATGTGCAAAAAAGACACACTTCTGAATACATTGTTTATTTTTTGATGTTATACAAATCCACACACCTACAACCCCCCACCCCCAACACACACAAGGAAGTGCATTCTCAAAGAGAAGACTGCAAATTTATGTTAAGGTCATGCCCTCATAAGTATTCATTTACCATTGTGGTAGTTTGCCATGGTTCCTAATACGTAGCACTGTGAAGAATGATAAACATATATCTGTGCTGGAAATCTCCATTAATCTTTCCTAAGACCCCAAATAAATGTAAATAATGGTCCATCTCCCACCACTGACAGAGTACATAACACTTTTTTGTCTCAAGGACTCAACCAAATATTATTTATCAAATTGTTATTAAGAAACCATCAAGGGTATGATGGGACAGGATGCTAACAACCCCCTTCCAACTCAACTACGCAATAGTTATGGCCCTATCACTGGCAAAATGGAAATCCTGGACGCATTCAACAACCACTTCACAACGGCTGGCCTTGCCTTTGACACCTCCCCAGCTAACCTGCTGAGGGACCAATTAAGCTCCCACTACATTGGTGATCAAAGAGTTGACTCTTCCTTTAGCTTCAAACCTATACTGTTGAAACAAGTTGAGTATCTATTATGGCATCTGGATACCAAAAAAAGTGTAGGAGCAGACTCTCTGGACCCCTTCTTTCTAAAGATTGCATGCCATGTACTTGCAGTCCCCCTAACACACCTCTTTAACCATTCCCAAACTCTGGCTCTATTCCACACTGTGGAAGACAGCCCAAGTGGTCCCCCTCTAAAATCAGGGGACCCTATGGATCTTAATAATTACAGGCCCATTTCCATTCTACCTGTGCTATCCAAGATGCTGGAGAAATTAGTGAGTAATCAGCTAAGGGAATATCTTGACAATGTTAACCTATTAAATCCAGCTCAATCTGGATTCAAGGCCAAACATAGCACTATCACTGCATTAGCCAAGGTCACAAATGACTGGCAAATCGAATTGGACAAGAAGAATAATGTCTGTGCAGTATTCCTGGACCTGAGCAAAGCATTCAATACTGTGAACCATGAGCTGCTACTCTCATCCCTGCACTCCCTTGGCCTAGATCCACCCTCCCTTAAGTGGTTCAGATGCTACCTCTCCGGTAGGTCACAGCAGGTAAAAGCTGAATGTGACCTATCCCCATTAAGACCATTGTCAAGAGGAGTCCCCCAAGGCTCTATTCTGGATCCTATCCTTTTTGCCATTTATATAAATAACATTGATTCAACCCTTACCAAGTCCTCAGTACACCTCTTTGCTGATGACACTGTTCTGTATGTCAGCAACCCTTCGCCTACAGTTGCTCATGAAATCCTACAAACAGAATTCTCCTTGTTACAACATCAGCTACTCGAGAAAAAGCTTCTGCTAAATGCAAAGAAAACTAAAGCAATGATGTTCACAACTCAAAACTCCACCAGCACATCCTCTTCAATCACTCTCCCCCAGCTATGCACTATACTTGGAGAAAATCTGGAGTATGTTGAAAACTTCAAATACCTAGGTGTGTGGATTGACAACAGACTCGACTTCACCCATAATCTAGAAGAACTGTTAAAAAAGCTTCGCCAAAGGCTTGGCCTCCTCTATAGATTAAAACCCTTCCTTAACAGAGACTCAGAGATGAGGTTAGTCCAGGCCATCTTTCTATCAGTTATTGACTATGCAGACTTCCTTTATAGTCACTGCCCCATCTCCTACCTTCACAAGTTGGATACCTTATATCATAGTGCAATAAGGTTCATTACAGATCTGCCATATAATACCCACCATTGCTCTCTTTATGACGCAGTTGGATGGGTTTCCCTTCATATTAGGAGGAGCAGAAATGCAGCTCTATGGATTTACAGAGCTTTATCAAAAAAACTCCCAAACTATATCCTGGACTGCTTCAACCAGACCACCCTAGCTCCTATGCCCTAAGAAGCAACAATATCATCCTGCTCAAACTGCCCAAAGTCAGCACCAGACTAGGGAGGGCAGCAATCAGCTATTCTCTAGCTATAGCATGGAACACCCTACAAAATCCCTAAAACTGTCCATTATCATTCCATTTGCATCCTTTAAACAGCATTGTACAGCCTTCTTCACAGAGAAATGCAGTTGCTACCGCTAGAGCTAGAATAGTCATCCTACAAATCTGGCTTCCAATCATATATGGCATATTCCTTCCAGTCAGACACCCCAGCTTATGGCACCCAATAATACCTTCACCATCCTAGTATTCATTATGTTTATTGTGTCTGTCTGGCCCCCATTGGGATATGTATGTACTGTACATACTATAGATATTAGTTTAACCTTCCTTTAACCGAGTTTTAACATGTGAATTCACTGTACATCATTGTGTTATAAACATTATTTTTTCTCTGTATGTATAACTGTCTTATAAAGCATATGATGTATTTGCTGTGTATCAACTATTGAACCTTGACCTTATCAGGTCCATCTTGTAAATGAGCCTTGCTCAATGATGTTTGCCTGTATAAATAAAGATTTGATTGATTGATTGATTGATTGAAAATGCTAATAAGACCCACAATATTAAAAACATAGTACTGTGAAATAACACTGAAACTTAAGAGGCTACTGAAAATTAAAAGCAGCATAGAATAAGTATTAAATAAAATGACCTGAAAAGTGGTCTATAATCAGGTGGACATATTGGGGAGCTGAAACCATGTTTCTAAACTGCTATGACCAAGGATGGCACTCAATTCAAAATAAAGAAGTTATTATGTTATCTCATTATTGTAGAGTAAGATAAAATCAAGTGATGTTAATGATGGGTTTGATGTTCACCGAGGTACTGGTCAGGTAAGAGGTGTTTAATCTTCCTTGCCCATAAATTATGTTGTTCCCACTCTACCCTCTTCACTCTCTCTGTTATTCTTTTCAGAGTTGTTGAATTCACTAACTAGATAAGTTTGCAGAAATTATATATTATGGCTACTTACAGTAACACAAAGCAGGAAATGTGCCAAACAGCAGCGGCAGCATGTGCTCAGGAGGAATGTGTGATGAATGGGCAGCATTATCTGGATTACCAAATAAAAATAAAGTTCAGTTTTGTTTGTGCCACTGTTTGCTTTCAGAGCAGGGGATATAAACAAACATCTGTTTTGTCAGAGATACAAATAAACTGTGAGGCTGTTCAAGGCTGGACACAGGATGATTGTGGGATAAGCATGGATGTGCACAGTAGTTGATCTAGTGTTCAAGGGGGGGATTAATGGGAATGCACAGACTGCACTACAACAAATTCAATGATGCATAACTTGGTTTGGCTGGGCTGTTGGTGTAGTAACTTCAGTCAATTTGCTGCTGTCAATAATTGGGAAATATTATGTTTTTGAGTAAGACGTGTGAGGCATTATGGGCCTATGGTGTACCTCTGACAATACCGGTACAGATTTGCCTCACTCTCACAGTCTAATCTTTTTTTTAAATTACAAAACATAAGGAAACAATGTTCAGTGTTGACTAATATCAGTCAGTTTGGAATATATATCCATGTACCAGCTATGCTATTTGCACAAAAAGATACTGTTAGGAGTTTAAAGTGATGCATTACATAACAGAGTGTTAAAAAATGATGCCTTATCAAATTGGAAACATCAGGTACTAAATATAATAAATATTTTTTGCAGCAGCATGACCATATAGCATATTTCTCTGCTCATGAACATCAGGAGTCACCGGGATATCTACTCTGTGCTGTTACAAAACAGTTTAGCGCACACAATCTTCTAGAGCACATTACTTCCACTCTAGGTGACTGTAGCCCTTGCTGGAGGTCCAGGTTTTCAGGATACCTATGGGCAGCCTCTCTGTCTGGACACATCACTGCACATAGGGTACCCACATAGATGGCAGCACATTTTGTGGATCATGCACCACACAGATTACCTGGGACAGCTAAAGCGACTGGGTCTTAAACAATAAATGACACATGAAACAAGTGGTTGAGTAAATTAACTCAGTTTTACAGTACTACCAGAGGAAGGGAATGCAGCTGTATAACACACAAACATTACCAGGCTGAGCCACACTGTCAATGCTTATACTCCCCGCCCAGAGGAGCAGCAGGTACAGATACACATCTCCTTAAACGGTTCTGTCCCTTCCAGCTGAAAAAGCTGATACATGCAGGTCCAACTGTAAATGAGATATCTGCTGGATTATACTGTGTACATGAAATAATAGAAGTAAAAAAAGGTGAATAGTCATGCTGTGAACATAGTAGTCATTATGCCTGATTCTCTGAGAAGTGGTGGGTATTATTATGTTTGCTTGCACGCATGTGCAAGAAACATAGTGCCATCATCCGAGTTTTTGGAGGTGTGTCACCCCCTCTTCCAATTCAGTCAGTGTGTTGCCAGGCACGGCCACAGTCCGCCAATGCATGCTGGAGCTGTCTATGACAGCTCCAAAATTCAGTGGCATACAGTTGAAAGGGGGAGCTACGCTTCAGTGAGCAGCGATCAGATATCGCCTGCTCATGCGCAGCTCCCCCTACACATACACACACACAAACACACGCACGCATACTGTGTGCTGCCCCCCCCATGCACACACTGTATAGCCGATGGGGGTGCCCAATCCCTGTTGGCTGTGCTGTGCTCCCCCCCAAAAGCCTTCCACATGCCACGCTGGGTGCCCACCCCAGTGTGGCAAGTCATGGTATAGCCGACGGGGGTACCCAATCCCCTGTTGGCTCCACTGTCCTCCCCCCGAGTACTGGGTGCCATGCTGGGAGCCCACCCCAGCATGGCAACTGATGCTATGGCCGATGGGGGTGCCCAATCCCCCGTTGGCTCCATGCCCCCCAACCAGCCATCCTTGTGCCATCCTGGAAGCTTACCCCAGCATGGCAAATGTCCCGCATCGTCAATTTAAAAAAAAAAAACCTGTAAATTAAAAACAGTCCCACAGTCTCCGCCCCACCACAACCTGCACCCACCCATTGCGCACCCTGCCTCCCCATACCACCCTCACCCCATACTTACCTCTGGAGCTCGGCGTGACGATCATCGGTGGACCAGGAACACATCTGCACTCTCCAAAGCCGACCGTGAACTGATGAAATGCCGGTAAGCTGTATAATGGAATAGATAAGGTTTTTTCAACGTTGTTGCATATCTCAGGCATTTTTTAAAATTTTTGCACCAAATTTTCAACATAGGGTTTTTGGGACCCCTTCTCATGATTGATGTCACTGTCATGGTGTTATTCGGGCCCGGAGCGTGATTTCGCAGTCACTGCGTGAAATCACCTTTTGGACCTGATTAACAAAACGACACTGCCAGCATTCTTAAGGTGGGCTCTCAAGAAGCCAATTTTGAAAATTTGGTGAAAAAATTTCAAAAAATGACTGTTTTACGAGCGTTCATTGCGGAATTCCTACGCGGGCTCGTAAGTTCATGAATTTTCAATATTTTCACTCCAGATTTTCAACATTGCCATTTTACAACACCTTCTTATGAGTAGTACAGCTGTCATTTTTCACATCTCACCCAAAATGTGTTTACGCCCATTTAGCACACAATGGCGCAGTTGGTGTGTGAAATCAATGTACAGAACAAATTAAGAAGCTCACAGTGACACTGTTCATAAGCAGAGGTCTTAAAATGGCTGTGTTGAAAATTTGGTGAAAAAATCCCTAAAAATGACTGTTTTACGAGCGTCCATTGTGCAGTTCCTACGCACACTCATAAGTTCGCGAATTTTCAATATTTTCACTCCAGATTTTCAACATTGCCATCTTACCACACCTCCTTATGAGCAGTGCAGCTGTCATTTTTCACATCTTGATCAAAATGTGTTTACGCCCATGTAGCGCACAATGGTGCAGTCGGTGTGTGAAATCAATGTACGGGACACATTAAGAAAATCACAGTGATACTGTTCATGAGCAAAGGTCTTAAAATGGCTATGTTGAAAATTTGGTGAAAAAATCCATAAAAATGACTGTTTTATGAGCGTGCATTGCGCAGTTCCTACGCACGCTTGTAAGTTCATGAATTTTCAATATTTTCACTCCAGATTTTCAACATTGCCATTTTATAACACTTCCTTATGAACCGTACAGCTGTCATTTTTTGCATGTCGCCCAAAATGTGTTTTCGCACATGTAGAGCACAATGGTGCAGTCAGTGTGCGAAAGCAATGTTTGGGACAGATTAAGAAAAATCACAGTTATACTGTTCATGAGCAGAGGTCTTAAAATGGCTATGTTGAAAATTTGGTGACAGAAGTCCATAAAATGACTGTGTTATGAGTGAGCATTGCACAGTTTCCACGCAGCCTCGTAAGTTCATGACTTTGTAATATTTTCAGTCCAGATTTTCACCAGTGGCATTTTTCCACATTTCCTTATCAACAGTACAGCTGTCATTTTTCACAACATGGCTGAAATGTGTTTTCACACTTTCAGCGCAGAGATGCATGGTCACTGTGGGAAATCATTGTTCGGGACAGATAAAGAAAATCACAGTGACACTGTTCATGATCGGAGGTCCCAAAATGCCTCTGTTGACTATCTGCTGTAAAAAATCCCCAAACTAATTACATTACGAGTGTGCATTGCACAGTTTCTATGCATGCTCGTGACTTCACCAGTTTCTTTAATATTTTTACTACAGATTTGCAACATTGCCATTTTTTACGCCTCCCCATGAACAGTACAGCTGTCATTTTTTACATCCTGTTCGGAATGTGTTTGCACCTGTGATGCTAAACGCCATAGTCGCTGTGCATAAGCAGCTTTCCGCTAACAAACTGATATTGCCACTGTTCATGAGGTGGGGTCACAAAAAAAACATGTTGAAAATTTGGAGTGAAAATACCAACGAATGCCTGAGGTATTACGGTTTCCAACCATAACGCCCAACCCTGTAGAGAATGACAGGCATCAGGGATGTGACTTGGGATTCTTTCCTGCAATGCTCATACCATTCCACACCCTGCAACCAGTGAGAGGCATCGAGGTATGCCTTGGACTCTTTGGCCCCACAGTTCACCCCATTCTCCTATACAGCACCCATCTCACCGTATTTCCTGATGGAATGGGGTGCGCAGAAGGGCCAAAGACCCCAAGGCACACCGTGACACTTGTCAGTGTCTGCAGGGTGGGGTGTGGTGAAATGGCATGGCCGTTATGCCTGACGACCCAAAGGCACACCCCAATGCCTGTCACTCTCTGCAGGGTGGTGGTGGGGTTGGCTTCAGTTCAATACTTCACTGCCATTCCTATTACGCAGCTCTGTAACTTCTACACTACCACTGCCAATGCCAGCAAGCAAACATTCGGCATTGACAAATGCTTGTTTTAAATACTAACAGCACTAAGAGATAAATTTCCCTTTAAGTCACTAACGTTTCCAGCAACTGTGTATAGGATGAGTGATCGAAACTGAAGTGTTATCATGCTCTTTGTGAGAAAGTCTATGACATATGCAGCTAAAGGTCATGACTGACAGTTTGGGATTAAACTCAGTACCAACCTTTTGTCATTGCTGACCCACACATGGCTGCAGGTGGGTCTGCAAAAGGCTACCAGACAGGTAAAAAAAATGAATTTGATGTATGGTGTGTGTGTGTGTGTGTGTGTGTGTGTCTGTGTGTCTGTGTGTGTGTTAGTATGTTCCTACTATGCCAAGATAAGAAAGGAAGCATGTATCTTTTTGTTTTGATTTTGAAATAAATGTCCTGCTTGGTGTCATTAGAAAGAGTTTGGCAAAGAACTGAAGTGTAGGGTCCCAATCAGATGTTAAAGGACCAATATTGGGATTTACAAAAGAGTCTGGCAGTTTTAACCACTAGTTTTAGGGGGTTGGTCATTGGGTGGCTTGGAGCATGTCTTTGTGTTCCCCTCCATATTTGCATCTGCGTGTTCACAGGCAACAAGTCACTTCGACTCTCTATGCTCCAGTCTACCCAGTTGTATAAACAGGTACAAGTAAGACCCCAGGGAACCAAGATGTTGCATCTCAACTTGGATATCCTGGGTAAATAAACTGTAAACAGCTCCATTTTATATCTGCCAAGTCATACTCTGAAATTATTTTAGGTGTGTGTGGGGGGGGGGGGTTGCCAATTATACAGCTGCCTTTCAGGTGTTTAGTGTTTTTCCTGTGTACTGGTCACCCCAGCGTGTAATCACTGAGACCTGTGAGACTGTAGTGAGAATTTTACACAAAAACACACAATACCAGATTGAAATGCACTGCCACTGCTTATACTACTCATACAGGGAGAGCAGCAGCTCTGTATGTACTGGGCCCTGCACTTCTGCAACACCAGGACCCAGAGGAGTTTTAGTGTGTGGAGAAAATATGCAACATTACAAATAATATAGCATGTATGGTGGCCTTGTGAACCTTGTCTGAATAAAAGCCTTTAAACTGGCAATCAGCTCAAATAGTCAATTGTTGTGTACCTGTTATGTACCTGGGGAATAATTTAAATTGGAAAGTCACATTTATAGCAGTAAACATTGCTTCTTTTTAAAACATTTCTTAGTTTTCTGTGACCTGCAGAAAACCATGTAAGAAGCATTTGAAGAATTATCTTATGCTATAATTCCATTGAAAGTATCAGCGTCACAATCATATTGTATTGAAATTGGGGTTGCTGCAAAATTGCTTTCTATCATGTTTGCACATTATGATGATATGTCTTATTCTTGAAGAATTATGTTGAACTTTCATAACACCTTTAAAGTGAAAATATTACTGTAAGGTTGAGAAAACAATCAACCAAGATTGTTTAGGCATTGCATTGTGTTTGGCTTGCCAACAGGAACTGGATGACTAAGCCCAAGTTTCAGGAACTCCCATTGTGGTGTACCAGGGTGAGGAACATGCATTCCCACCTATCTGGATTAGGAGACAATTTGGGTTTTGTGGTTTTCCCTGGGTGTGTGACTGGGACTGAAATACATGTGTAGGGAGATTTCAGTAGAAGCTGTATGCATTTTACATTGGGGGAGTAGGGCTTGTAATGTATTTACCTCTCCCACCTGAGTTTGGGTGCAAGTGAGGTTTTCTTACCCTAAGTGGCTGTGCGGGGGAGGGGGGGTTGCATTCTGTTTGATCTATCTCAGCTTCTCTCATTCTGAAGTTGAACCCTTGAAGTTGAGCTAGTATAGCGCAGTGATTTAAGGCTCTGAGCTGCAAATTTGGTGACATCCAGCAGACCGGACCTGGGTTTTAATCCCACAGCTTCCACTTGCATACTGTGTGACCCTAAGCAAGTCACTTAACGTCCCTGTGCTCCCAGGTTGTGCCTGTAAAAAAGCTTTCAGCTTAGTGTGTCTCACCTGGTTAAATAACTAAACAAACCAAAAAAAACCCTTGTATGCTCCTCTCAGATGCAAGATCAGGTAACCCCAAGGGCTCAATACCACTTGTTAGCACAGGGACAGTTCAAGTAGATTTAGAAGCCCTAACACTCAGTAATGTGGATGCTTTATTGAGGAAGGTAAACGTGGGATCACATGTAATATTTTAAACCTGTCAGTCAGTCTAAGGTCACTAACTAGTGGTTATTAAACTTTTGTTTTTATTGCTGTTATTGTTAGATGTTGGAGTGAGAGAAATGAGGGATGGGTTGGCAGTTTTTTGTTTTTATATGGTCAGTGGCGCAACTTTCTCTTCTTCCCTTTTTAGTTAATTTTGAATAACAAAACAAGTCTATGGACGGCTTCGTAAAGAAGAGAAAAGTGAGGTAGGGCAACTGATAGCTTTTCGATCATGGTACACGATTTATGTCTAACTTCCAAGAGGGGTGTGTGTATGTGTGTATATACCCTTCAGTTGTAAAGCCTCTTAATATTCTAGGAATCTGTGAGACTTTCAGTACCATTTTTAAAATGCAGGAGTCACTTTGGTCGGAATGTTTTATTCATTGAATTCAGCAGATGTTATTTTGCAGTAATAATTCTAACATTGAAGGTAAGTGACTTGGTTGTCAGCAGTTCAGAAATTCTCGCATTTCTGCAGTTTTTTTTTTTAATCATGTAGGTTTTACACCTCAAATTGGATTCTAAAGAAAATCACATCAATGCAAGCCAAAGGACCATGGATGTTGGCTTAATATATCTGCATTTCTTGTTGGCTTATCATCCAAAAGATGAAGATGTGGTTTGCAGGATTTATATGCCTATTCCAAGGAATCCCCAGGCTTCTGTTTTTCTTTTTTGGACTTTCAGTTTGCTCTTACAAATCAGATATCTTGGACAACAGACTCTGAGTGGTATATAATGACTGACTGTACTTTGAAACACTGTTGTTCTGAAACAGTAAAAGTCCTAGGTCACTGCTGTCACTGCAGCCCGCAGCTCAAGTTCCAGCTGTGGCTGCAGAAGTCAAGAAAGTCTCACTATTATCATACAGAGAATGTGAGTAAAGGGCTCCTCTATCTAAGCTGGGCACCTGGGATTTTGGGTGCTCTGCAAAGGTATTTCTGGCCCTTGTTGCAAAAAACAAACATCAGGATCTAGCTGAATGAGGTCTGTTTAGCTAGGTCCTGGTGCTTGTTTTTTAGAATGCCATCATTTTTATGTATTTTCCATGCTTGTTAGTGCCTGGAGAAAAGCAATAAGATGGTTGTTCTCATGGCACAAGAAAATGCTTGCAGCTGTGCCAAGCAAGTGGTGAGAAACCAAAAAATGGTACTGTGACACTGGTTTTTCATTTTGCACCAGAACATTAACTCAAAAATCCTACTGCACATGCTCAGAATGGAAAACACAAAACTTTAAAACCTTATAGCTGTGGAACCATTTAATATTTTTTCACTAGACCCATCAAGGGCACTACCTTAGAACATTACACATGTCCTCTGCAAGTTTGGGGACAAAATTCCATTCCATGTAGGCTGTAGATGAGAGCAAAAAACAAACCATTATGTATAGGAAACAATTAACCCACTACCAAAAAATGACATATACAGATCTCAGAAACTACACATGCTGTCATCACAAACAATTCCACAGATCAAGACCTTGCCTCCTAGACAACACATGCACATTTTCAGCCCATTTTGTCAAATGGTGCCAAAAATATTAAGGTGAAAATTTAGGGGTGTAACATTCAATACCCTGCTGCCGCACCATTACAGTAGGTCATGCCATGAACTAGGGGTACCAATGTACCAGAAACTTTGTACTTGATTTTTTTTTTAGAATAACCATTACATTTATAGTCAGTGAATTTTAAAGGTGCCCTCAAGTACATACGAAATACATAATTTGAGAAACCCAGGTGTACCCATTTTTTTAAACATCCAGCTGCAAAATGCCACAGATGTTTCACAGAATAATATGAGATGCAAAACCACAGTAGTTACATTGCTTCTGTGCAGACTTTTTTCTAGTTACACTTCAATATAGTTATTCTGAAAATGGCCCCTACTATTGCCTTTTATTAAGACGGCATTTTCACCCTGGTTTTAAATGCACATGGCATTTCTCATTCATTCGAAGTGTTTGTGGCATTTATAATCTGTGGTGTACCAGCAAGTTACATTTTTTATGTGCCCCAAAAAATTTCAGCAAAAGCATTCTGGATTTTTTGAGTGAGGGATATTCTTTTCTGATGGGGTTTTTAAAAGTGCTGTGGGAGTTTGGTGAGGAAGTGATCAAGGCAACACTTTTTACTTATACAGTTGTTTGATACCCAGTGTTATATGTGTAATGAAAGCAGTAAGACATGGCAGAGTGGTCCTTAGTAGTGAGGCTCGATGCCGCAGGCAGAAGGCTTTATAACCCCTGGAAGGGTGGTTATCACAGCATAAGGACCCCCCTGGAGTGTCTTAATGTGCTTATAAAAGGGGTCATATGTAAACTTCATGTTTTCCCAAATCTCAGCAGCAGCATCGATAATCTGCATGACAGCAGAGATAGGGGCTTAATAGGATCTGTACCAAGCTAAGACAACTAGGAGTGCATCACATATTGTTGATGCCAGTGAGCTTCAAGGTATCCTGTGAGGACAAAACTTATCAATTTTCCAATCCCAAAGAAGCATCTAAACTGGTAGAAAAAAAAAACAGAAAAGTAGTTTTAGCACTAGGAGACCAAGTCTGAATGAAAAGAGGATGCTAACTGACAGTTTGATTTTATATAGTGACACTGTGTAAGGGATGTGAAGGTAGGGGCAACTGATCACCTTTTGACAGGTTAACTTACATTGGTTTTGGTGAGAGGTCTCCAGGACACTCTTTGGACATATCTACATGGCAATTGAAAGTGTGTTTCTATTTCTTTTAATGAGCTCTGAGTCCAATTGAACTGCAATTAAAATGCCGCCGCTGCATGGTGCTAAGTACTATAGACGGTTTCTCTGCCTTACTTCTTCCTTCATGAAGCTTCATTTTCACACCCTAAAGATGGCTGTCTTCCATTTTGGAGCAAGAGTAAGATGGGACCACTTCCTACCTTATAAACGATTGCCGCTAGACCCACAGCAGAGCCATTTGTGGCCTCATTGAAAAAAGTGAGACTCTTACAAACATTTATTTAAGAACACTTATGTTTGGTTTGATTAATGAGGATATCTCTAGACCATTTGTTCTCATACTTTGTCATAGTTAGCTTCCCAAAAGCGATGGAAAAGTTCTTGAGCCTCTCCTAAATACTGAAATAATCTTGGGCCTCCCTATTGCAAAATAGCATACTTTGCACACTACACCAGGAATAAAGTGAAACTCATTTGAGTAGTTGGCTTTAATTCTATTCAACTTATTGCAACTCCCCCTTCCCAGGCCAGCCTACTTGCTCCACTACTTTGACTCTCAAAGCACTGTTACACCTTGTAGCAATAACTTAATGGGTCAGACTGCTTCCTACATCTACATCTCCTATATCAGGAATACCTTCCTACACATCTCTGCCTCGCAACTTTTACCCTGCTGTCAAGGATCATTTGCTCCCTCCTGATCTTGCTTCTAGTAACTCTCTGTTTATAACTTGTATGTGTGCTGTTCTGTTACCAGAATAACTGGTCAAATTGTACCTCTTATTATTTGTTTATTGTTCCTATCTGCAACATTGTTCATTTTATATTGTTTGACTTATTTTGTAGTTACCTTTCACATTGAGTTTATTTCCTATCCTTCCCAGGGTACTCCTGAAATGAGCCTTGGCTCAGCATGCCTTTCCTTGTCACTGATGTGTAAATAAATGCATAAATTCACCTGCAGTTATCGTCTTTCAGTTTTCCTCATCCCTTATCATAAAATATGTAAAACTCAAAATGTAAACACAATGCTTTTCAGACTTGCTTGAGCCTCCCCTGGAACAGTTCAGGACTTCCCCAGGGAGGCTGCCTTCACCATTTTAGAAACACTGCTCTAGACTAAGGTAATATTTACTTTCACTAATGACCTAACACTAAATGTATAATAGTTGTGACAATTGCAATCCTTAACAGAATTTATGCTGGTTTCTAGAAAGGGAAGTAGTATCAGTCAAAAGAGTGCATTTAAGCCTATATCTAATCCCTGCAAGTGCATGAAGGAGAAATTGTTTTACAAAGATTTGTTCTAATATACTCTCATTAGTTATATAAATAAGGTTAAATATAGGTTTAAACTACTAAGTGCCATCCTTGATGGCATTGAGCTAACTATTTTATTGCCCATTGTGAGCTACATATTATGCAGGCTTAGGGGGAAAAATGTTCTACTGTTCTTATAGGGTGCACTATGTTGTAAATTATATAAATTTAACTCTTACTGTGCTGTGGACTGATATGCCAGTCCAGAATTCCTATATGTTCTAATTCTCTTGGCAGCCTAAGGGTTAAGTTACCCCTGCTCATGGCAGCATGTGGCTGTATTTTTTACATTGTGGGTTGTACATTAAATTGTACTGTAACATACTCCTCCCAGGTGTAGTACCAATGTCTGGGGCATGACACCTCACTTACTGTCAGAATGGTGTATTCTCAGATGTCTTTGTGAGTATAATCAATTGTAATAATGCCTACCTATGGGTTTTTCAGCTGCATTGTTTACAGTAAAGTTCTGAAAATAAAGTTGAATATAATGTGCAGGGGTGCTTTGTGGGAGTCTTAACAAATATCAATATAGTTTATTCATAGTTGTTTCAAAAGGAGTAGAGCCAGTGATGCCCCAAACTTCTGCATAAAGTTTTGCATTTGTAATTTTTGCATTTCTTACGGTTAAAATTCCTTTCATTGAATATTCACCATGCATTTGGTAAATCTTTTAGTTCCATTCATGGAAGTCTGTAACTACTTTTTCACATAATCTATATGTTGGTTCCATTTGGTGTTCACAGCAAAGTGTACATCTAAATAATCATAAGCTTTTACTGTTTCAACTGGTAGTTTATTAAGCTTTAACTTATATCTTTGGAATTTATTAGAGCCAGAAACCACCATTTGCATTTCCCCCATTTATTTGTAAATGTTTATCATCACATAATTGTGAAAAAGTATCCAGTTTTCTTTGCAAGCCCAACAATGATGTTGCCAATAAACCATATAATCAGTGTATGCTGGAAAATAAATGCACTTATTTAAGACTCTTGGTGAATGAAAATCTTGATCGTATAAGTTTTCTAGAATACTGTTAATGTGTAAGCTAAAACATATTGAGGCCTGCATATATATATATATATATAGCCCTGCCTTACACCTAAGTTTGTTTTTATTACATTTGTAAGGCTGCCCTGAAAATTATTTTGTAATTTAGAGCATGTATTCTTGTGAAGTTTTATTTGTGTGTTCAGCAAACAGTCATCTAAGTCATAATTCATTAATGTTGACCCACATGTTTTCCTACTGATGCTATCAAATGTCATTTTAAAATCTATAAAACAACAAAATAATTTTGCCTTCTTTATTTTAACATATTTGTAAATTAAATATGTAAAACCTAGCAGTGTTGTACTGCAGAGCCAGAGTGAGATTTTCAAAACCCATTTTAGGCTCATCAAGTATATTATCGTTTTTAACCCAGGTTTCCAGCCAATTCAGCAATATTCTATTGAAAATGTTCTGAGAAGTGTCAATCAAGGTAATTTGATGATACATGTAAGGGGGCCATCAATTGGCCCCTCTTATGTATTGGATAAATTAAATTACCTTGCAAGGAATCTGGGAAAGTTTCATGTTACACCATAAAATTATAAGCATGATACACTAAGGGTATCCACCAATAAGGGAAATGTTTAAAAATATCACTCGAAATTCTATCCAGACTGGGTGCTTTATTGCGTTTAGTATTATTAATTGTTATTTTATTTCTTCTCTAGTGTTGATGATAGGAATAGAACAACCATATAATTTTATTATAGTCCTTAGTTGCGCTGCTATTGACAAGAAATTCTCCTCAAAGTCAATGTAATGCACTTTTGAAAAGTGAAGTTCCCATAGTTTTGGGTGAATATAAGAATCTACAGAAACTGTGAAAGAGTTTGTACCTTTAGCCACCATTGTCCAAAATTCTTTGAAGTTCTTGTTTATTACAGTGTAATATAATTGTAACCATAATTTAGATTGGTATTTTGCTTTTTCTTGTTTGAGGATATGATTGTATTATTTCCTTTTTTGATTCAGGAGTCTTAAGTTTTTTTGGTTTTATTTCTTTTAACTTTCCTTGTCATCCTAGTCAAGATTTTTTTCCTTCTTGCATCTAGTATTAAACCAGTACTGATTATAGTTATTCCTATTATAGTTATTATAAAGTGATGGACTATATATGTAAACATTCTGTTCCAGAATGTGTGGAACTTTTTTACATCTGAAGATATAAGCAGTGCTTGCTTCATTGTATTTATAGTACCTCTGATAATTCTACTATTTGAGCTATAACTTCTATATCAGTAGAGTTCCATTTTTTTTAAGAAATAACACTGACTGGAAGTTTATTGACATTTCTAGTTAGTGACTTCAGTTTCAGTGTTAATTGCAATAGGAAATGTGGAGATTCAAGGCATGACATTCCATGATTTTATCTAAGGCATTTATATTACATATAATTAAGTCAATCAAAGAAGTACCACTGGATGAGTAATATGCCTTCTTTATCACTTTGGGTCCTCCCAATTATCCATATGTAACTCAACTTCCACAAACGGTTATTAAGCAATATTCCTGTTTAATTGTGTTTCTGACCTGCTGAATTTCTTACGGAAGTCAAATAAGGTTTTATAATATTTACGTAGCTGTCAGATTCTTGATCTGGAGCAGTCAAAAATGGAAGTCTGGCAATAAAGTCTCCTCCAAGGTAAATGTCTGAGTAAGGATATAGTTCTATGATTTCTAATAAAGTAGTTGTAAAGTGCTCTCAGATTTCTCATTTTTTTCTGATTTTTAGAGGAAGATATGCATTAATAAACATCAAATCAAAATTATCTATTTAATTATGATTGGCAAAATACATTCAGATTTGATTTCTATCCTCTGTATACTTATATTATGCGTCAATTTTATTGAAGTTAAGAGTCCCATTTGCGACCCACCATGTTTTGATGCTTTCTGCATTTTGATTATATAAATGTCATATCCCTGTAATGTCAGTGAGTCCAGTGTTCACCATGTTTCTTTAAGCATTATGATATCATGCATTTGAAAAAAAATTGCATGCATTGAGAGTCTTAGAATTTGTTATGTAATCCATTAATATTCCATGAAATAATTTTCCAATGTTTGTGTAAGTTAACTTTATTTGCCTTTGTTCAGGACTTCCACAGTCAATCAGCTCTGTTCTTACTTAAAATCTGGAATCTGTTAGTAGTAGGAACTGAGAATTCAGTACCTATAATTTTCTGTTTTTCTGAGTCGACCAAAGCTTGCCCATCTTGTAAAATATTGTATTCTAAGAAAACTTGATCCATTTCTACTAAATCCAGTCCCAGCCTATATAGTAATTCAGATTTGTGTGGAACTTTTATCTTTAAATATAAATCTCTCAGATAAATTTCAGTCTGGGGAAAATTATTATATGTTTGTGAAACATTTATCCACGTGAATGCCCTATTGTCCAATTTCATGTTTAGGACTCTCTCTCTAAAACTTTGGTAATAGTTATTTTTTTATGTTTGTTTTCTTTGTTGGCTCTCATTGTGGTATACACTATCCAAATATGGTTAATGGTTTGACTTCCAGTGTATTGAAACTCCTTTCAGAAATTTTGTTGTATAAATTCTGAGCAACTTGAATAAAACCACAACTATCCATGGGGTTAAAACAAACCTATGTGGGGGGCTGAAGAGAAAGTCTATTTATTTTTAATCTCTAAGAAACTTCTCTAAACACACTCAACTAAGTATAACATAATGGTGAATCCAGAAAATGGGGACAACAGAGTATCTTAATAATGTTTACCTTATTTCTACCAAAAGATGATTTGATAGCCAGCCCGGTGGTACTGAGAGTTGAAACATTGAATACCACACCTCACGCCATGCTGGCAATTTGAGTTTAGGAATAAATTCTGACCACCAGGGGTCAGCCGGGGGAAGGTGTGGAACTGGATTGAGTGGCCACAAGGCAGCTCTTCTCTCTAGGGAGGGACGTGTAGGTTCCTGGCTCTTGGCTGCCCCCCTTGAAGGCTAGGTGGCAGCACCAAGTCACAGGAACCCAGGCTCTAGGCGAGTGGTGGGAGGAGGAGACCATTACTGAGGCCATGGAGTGCATGTACACCTCCACACATGTGCACAGTAGCAATTCATTGTCCCAGGATAGCGGGGAGTAAAACAAGAAATGAATGTCTCCATGCATCTAATATATTCCACACTGTTCCAGTTTCTTATTCCAATCCCCTCCTTTTGTGGCTTGCTACATTACAGTATTTCCAGATCCTGGAACTTAATCACTGACCCTTGGTGACCTCTTTCACTGATGCATTATTGGAGATCGTTCATCTCTGTGTATAGTTGCACTTTTGTATTCACTTATTCATTGCCTGAATTGTCTTGCTGTCTTCCCAATGTGCATCTTGTCACATGGGCACTGTATAATACATGCCACATGTGTAGTTTGGCAATTAATGTGTTGTTCAATGCAACATTTTTCATTAGTGCATGGATGCTCATAAACTATCTTATTGGTATTACCTGAAAGTTGTGCACATCTATCACAAGGGTACATTCTTATTTGCAGCAGTCCCCAGTCGTTTTCCTACTTGTGGTTTGGGGTATTGGTGTTCTGCATGAACTAGCTTGACCATTACATTTGGGAATGTTCTGTAAACCACCACTGGCTTGTCTTCAGAGCTATCACCCACATTTTCTGTACTAATGGTGTCTGCAAATCTTTGTGCAAAATTTGTTGGATGTTATCTGTTTACAGACAAATAAATACATATAAAGCACTATAACATGAGGTAAGCTGTGTAAGGCAGGTGATTGTTGTAGCCCTGCCACCTGACCATGCATTAATGCACCACATACTTACAGCTGCTGTGCTCAGTCCAACAAGTAAATCAGTGGGTGGCATGGATCTTTGTTCCCAGTTCAATGGCACAATCATCCTAACCAGTCATTTACATTAGGCAGCTTAGCAGCACATAGTGTACTCCTGAACCAGTGGGATGGCAGGTAACCCCGTATCTGTCTGTGTCTCCAGGGCACAGCATCAAGAACTGATCACTAACTGCACCACATACTGTTACCACCCACCCCATACAGCTGTGGAAGAGAGAGGTCTATGCAGTGCAGTGCAATTGTAGTGAGCAAACTGTACCCATCCCTCCTCTGCTTCTCCCCACCCACCTGCCCTGTGGACCTCTGTGAATCATACCATCAAGTGCTCTATGCCACAGCATGCCTGATCTGCCTTCTTGGGTTCTGTGATGATCTGTATCCGATCCCCATGCTCCACTCAGGAATGTGACAAAGCAGCAGCTTAGCAAGACAGAAGATTTTGCTCCCTCTCTCTCCGCTCCTGTTTGTCCTCCACACAGTTCACTACCTCACCACCCCTTCCCCCCACAGACACACATGCTGACCAGCAGCACTGACTCTGATACTTGGTGTTTCTTGTCCTCTGTGCCCCCCTGCCACATGCTCACTTGCCACAGCAATCCTGAGTCGATCCTGTGACAACCCCAGGGTCTCCACTCCAGTTTTCCTTCAGGGGTGAGACACAGGGAAGGCAGGTAACAACGTGCTGACAGTGGGTCTCGCACCGTGTGTTCATTGTGACAGTTGCTCTGTGCAGGTCAACACTGCCATAATTAACATCGGCACTTTGCTTGCAGTCGGTATTGGAAATTAGATTTTAAAAAAAAAAGCTTTTATAAATTAGATATGACATAGGAATAATTGTGATATCAAAAATGTGTTACTTGTGCTGCTTAACCTCTCTTGATCTCACTTGTGGGTTTGTCACCTGTGAGGTCAGGGGTAAGGCAGCACTCTTAAAATAAATTTCTGATATTACAGGTGGCCACATGCAACTGAATAATTGAAAGAGTTTTGCCTGGAAAGACCTGTCCCTTACAGAGCCATGCTGTCTGCTGTCCTGGAGCTGCTATGCCTCCAAAAAGTCTACAAGCTGATCTTTTATAACTCAGGATCTTCTACAGTAGATACATCAGGCTCTCAGGCCTGTAGTTCCCTGGACTTCTCCTCTCCCCACTCTTGTGCTGGGGGATGATGTAAGCTGTTCACAGTTGTTGAAAACTACTCCTGTATCCAGGAAGAAGTTGAAGAAGTCCACTCTGGGTGCTGCCAGGGTGTGTGCCAACTCCCTCAGCACACATGGTCTACCCATGGAATTTTACCACCTTTAATCCCTAAAAACCTTTGAGCACCCTATATCCATGGATCAATTCAGCCTATCTCAGGTCTGGATGCAGCAGTCAGGAAGTGGATTCCCTTGCTTAGCAGTGAAGACAAAAAAGTATTCTTAAAAATCTTGTCTTTTTGTTTGTCTTTCTCCACCATACATTTTTCCTTTTCAGTCCCTCTATACCAGTTTTACCCTTTCTCCTCTCCTGGATGTAACCAAAGAATGCCTTGCCATTACCCCTCACCCACACTGTTGTCTTGAGCTCTGCATCAGCCTTCCTTTTCTTCACTGCCTTTTTCTTCTCCCTAGAACAGTTGAGGCACTCCTCCATATTAGTCACTGATTAAGAAGTCCTGTACTCCCTGAATGGAGCTTTCTTAGCTTACTTCAAAAATCCTTTTCTTAATGAAGACCCACTTCTTCTCTGCTTCCTCCATCTGATGGCATACCTCAAGGTCAGCAATAAGTTCCCCCTCCTTCTTCCTTATATCAACTTTGTGGAAGTTCAACTCCAAGGCTCTAGTATTTTTTCTATGTGCTTTCAGTGCTAGGTAAAACCAAACCGCATAATGATTGCATGCACCATGTGCTTATACACTGATAACCACCACACACAATCACTGTTAATCAGGACTAAAACCAAGATGTTCCCATCCCTGGTATGTTTCTCTGTGCTCTCAGTCTCAATCAGTCCTGGAGGATAGTCACCTTCACCTGGCTCCAGATGCTTCTTACTGATAGGATTCTCTAGTTTACATAAGGCAACTTGAAGTCACTTAAAAAAATCAGTTGCCCCCTAGCCACCTTCTTTACTTCCAACCCCAGCTCCTTGTTCACCTCATCAGTCTTAGTGGGTGGTCTATAGAATATGCCTGTTAGGATCAGCTCCCCCTTCTCAGCGGCTAGTTGCACCTACTGCCCTTCTGTTACTCCTGCACCATCTCACTGTTCATAGTTGACTTGATGCCCTCCCAAACATATAAGAAAACCTTCTCATCCCTCACCCTATCCCATCAGAATAAAACATAACCTGAGACCATGAGGTCTCAGTTATTGTTATGTGTAGCCCATGTTTCCATATTTACTATGATATCTGGCTCATCATCTTCCACTAAGGCCAAAAGAGCCCCCATCTTGTTACCTAGATGTCTGGCATTCAGGCTTACTACAATTCTGGACTGCTGCCTAGCGCTTCTCTTTTTCTAATTGTCTGTACCAACTTCAGTCAGACATCCTGCACTTTGTCTCACTGCATCATGCCTCTTACCCTTTGGTTTATCTTTTCTTCTGACTTTCCTTTTGCTATACTAGCCTTGCTATCCTTGATCTGAGGAGTGTTTGCCAGTTGTCCCAACTAGTTTAAACACCATAATACATACCCCAAACTTCCAACCCAAAGGTCAGACTCCCTCCCTGGTAGAATAGTTCCTAATAAATGGTGTGCTCGCTGGCCCGGTGGTGCTAAGGGTTGAGGCACTGGATGCCACACCTCGCGCCACACTGGCAACCCAGGTTTGGAAATGGACCCAGGCCACCGGGGAGGAGGCAGGGGAAAGGAAGGACTGAGCATCTCACAACTGCTTTCCTTCCTCTGGGGAGGATTGGGGCACTGTGGCACACTGTAGCAGCAACTGGCGGAGGCCAGCCACACTACAGCAGTAGGCATAAGCATAGGGGGAGTGTGGCAGGCATCAGCATGTATGTACTGAGACGCCATTGTATGTCTGGCTCTCCGGGAGCAAAAATAGTGGGGTGGCAATCTCAGCAGCTGATGGCTGTGCCCAGTGCCCCTCCAGTTCCCAGGAGAATCCTGCCACAGAGTGCATGAGTAATAACGGCCAGTTCTGTGGGGGTGCCAGACCGGGCCCAGGGAGCGTGGATGTCAGTGGCCGGGGATCGTAGAGATCCTCTCCGCTGGTGAGGAGGAAAAATAGGAATATGATAAAAAAAAGAAATGGTGTGCTCAGCACGAATGGGTCCTGGTGCTGTGCAGGGGTTGCTAGCCCCAAACAATAACAGTTTCATGATATGCCAGCACTTTTGAAACATAGGCAGCTTGCAACAGTAAATACCATATACAGTTTGTTCCAAATTCAAAAGTTTTATTGCAGACTGCTGCAACTGCTATCTGCAAGTTTACAAAACTAAGGTTTTCAGCATGTGACTACCTCGCCACAACCTCTAGTGCCTCGACCTGTGGTCTTCCATAGGGGGTACTGCTGAAGTGGCTAATTAATCCCCTTATATATATAGAAATGGGTGTCATGCTACCATCTAGTGGCCATTTTCTGCAATAGCATTTAGTTAGCATCCCCTGGTAGGATGGGGGCCATCCAGTTTGAACAATCTCCTACCATACCACATGTCATCCAATTCCCCTAGAAGGTGACCCCCCCCCCGCCCCGGGCACACAAATCCTTTAGCCAGCCATTGATTATAAGATATTTTGCTTCCTAATCTTCTCCTCCCTTGCACTGTGAGCAACTTTTAGAAGGTCACACTTCTATACAAACCCACTGGTGATATGACTCCCTCACCAGTAATACAATTTATTATCTAAATGGTATCAGTTCTGCATAAAAAAAGTCTAGCCAAAGTTTCAAGGAATGGTTCTTCTTCATCAGAGCTAGCAGTTACTACAGTGATCAAAGCAATACAGATGTCAATCAATGTACATGTTTATTGATTTTCCATATAATTAATTAAATTACCATATATTTTTTGCTAACAAGACTTAAAAGCTGAACTTAAATTAACTTCTATAACTGGTAAAATATTCTCTTATTAAATAAGCCCTATATAGAATATGTAGATAGAGCAAAACTGGAATATTCAATAGGTAGTTTGCCACATGCAGAATATGTCCAAGTCAACATAACAATAGACTTTTCAAACATACCTCTCCTAAATGGTTGCTTTAATAGCCTGTCCAGTCTGGCCACTGGTATATTCAGGCTTTGGCAACACTGGATATGAGGATTCACAAATTCACAGTTCTAGCCAGACTTTTGAGCCTAACTTCAAGGGCCTTGAAGCTGTCCCTGACTTTGCCAAGTTCCCGCCTAACTAGGTAATTCATCCCCACATGAATAATAATATGTTGCTTCCCTTCAGATCTCTGACCACACCACCTATCCTATCTTATATCTTATACACTGTTGTCCCTGGGAGACAGTGGACCTCCCTGCCCATCTGGGCTCAAGCACAGATCATGAAATCTGTACCCCTTAGAATGGACATCCTCACCATGAGCATTCTCCTTTCATCTTACACCTTCTACTAGTCTCCCTCATCATTGGCCTTACTATAGCTGGAGTCCTGAGGGCATCTGGTTGCTTACTTTCAGTTGGGGAAGTAGTAATACACAACTCGCCAAGTGGGGAGAACTGATTGCAAGTTATGATGCTAGTTCTCCCAGCACACATTTTGACAACCACTTCCTGGGACCCTCTCCTTGCTAACCAACCTCCAACCCCCACCCCAAACTCTTGGTGAGTGCTGTGGAACTGGAGCAGTTGTGTGCCACAACAGTTCCCAATCTAATCTACACTGCAGCTGCCAAATGATGGACCAAACTGCATACAGTTCAAAATACAATCTGCCTATCTTTCTGCAAACTGGGAAGCCTCTGCACCTCCAGATTATTTTCCTTTGGAGTGCAAAGTAAGAGGTACAGCCACTGGTTGACTAACCCCAGAACTCATTGCTCTCATGAGAGAGAGGAGTAATCTGTTGGCACTGGTCAGGGAGACTGGGTCTTCAGTCCATCTACAATAAAACAAGGATGCCATGAATGAAAACACTACTAGGATTTGATTCGCCAAATCCAGCTACAGCAAGGCCCAGAAAACACAGAACTGGAGCAATGGTAAAAGATTCTGTGAGAATGTCTCAGAACTCCTTGGTAAGGGTGATAAAATCTCACCAGAAATGCTCTTGGATGATGAACATGAGGTACTTGATACCACTTAAATTGTCAACAAATTCAATGTGTCATTCACTGTTGTCCCCACTGAACCAGCCCTGCCCTGCAGCAGAGGTCCTGGTCCTGTTGACACACAACTGTTGAACCTGGAGCCAGGATATCCTAAATTCTATTTTAACCATTCTCACCAAGGAACACCTCTAAATGTACAGTATAAGAAAAGTGCTTGGTAAAACCAGAATTGCGGCTATTTGTCTTGGTTGTTGAACAACCTTCCTACCCCATTTCCAAGATGTTCAGCTTCTCTCTGTGGTGCTCACAGTTCCCCAAAAAGTGGAAATCCACACTTGTTACACAAGTTTTTAAAAGCAGCAAATGTTCTAACCTATCCAATTACAGGACAATTTCCATACGCTTGCCCTGTCCAAAACCTTTGAGACAATAGAGTCTGATCAGCCTGTGTGATATCTTGAACAATATGAAATAGAATATCCCCGACAGCATAAATTTTGGAAAAAAGCATAGCAACAATGCAGCACTAATTGAGTTTTCCAATTTCAGCCTTAAGGCCCTTGACAATGAAGACAATGCTGGTGTCATCCATATCAACCTGACAAAAGCCTTTGACTTGGTCAATCATAAGTTCTTTCTCTACAAACTCTAAACTAGCCAAGGGGGGAGGCACTGGAAAGGAGCTGGGAAGTCCTAGCCCCCCCAAAAAATTCATGGTAGTAAGTGCAGTAAACACCAACACAGAGGTGTCGATAGGGAGAAGGGCAGGGGTAAATGGAGAAAGTGACAAAGGCAAGAAGGACAGGGATGGGGCAAAAAGGAGTAAGGCCATCAGGAAATGGAGGGTAATGAGTACCAATGCCCATAGTCTTGGCAACAAGCTCCTGAGCTGGTGGCCTTGATGGAAGAGGGATGCCTGGATATCGTAGCAGATCACAGAAACATGGTACACAGAGAACCATGACTGGGATGTTAACATACCAGGGTACATAACCTACAGGAGAGACAGGCAGGGGAGAAGAAGGGGAGGAGTAGCTATCTATGTAAAGGAAGGGATAAAAGCAACTGAACAAAAGAGTAAACAGGGAGGAGTGGAGGCACTGTGGGTCACTTTGGAGACTGGAAAGGACACCACAATCCACACAGGGGTTGTGTACAGACCCCCATGTCAGGGGGAGGGAATGGACAAGGATATGATAGAAGGCATTCTTAGAATGGCAGAGAAAGGGGAGATACTATTGATGGGAGACCTGAATATGCCAGATGTTAACTGGAACACATTTGCTGCGGCCACATTCAAGAGCAGGGCCATTCTTGATGCCCTACAGGTGGCAGGCCTCAGACAGCTAGTTTCAGAACCCACTCATGAGGGAGCAATCTTAGACCTTGTACTCTCAAATGGGGATGGTGAGAGGATCTCAGATCTAGAAGTGGGTTGCCATCTGGGAACAAGTGACCATCAAACAGTGTGGTTCATGTTAAACTCAGTTACAGAGTCAAGCCATACAAAAGTGAGGGTACTGGACTTCAGGAGGGCTGACTTTGGCAAGATGGGAGAGTGCCTCAGAAAAGCACTAGCAAACAGGCTAGAAGGAGGTGTGGAGCAACAATGGGGAATCATCAGAACTGCCATCACAGAGGCAACAAGCCTTTGTGTGAAGCAAATAAACAAATCAAAATGGAAGGAAAAAGCCACTATGGTTCTCAAAAAAGGTGGCTGTGAAAGTCAGGAAGAAAAAGATAACATTCCTGAAGTATAAGAAAACACAGAAAGAGCAGGACAGAGAGCTGTACCAGTTAAGGCAGAAGGAAGCAGGGAGGGAAGTCAGAATAGAAAAGGCCCAAACTGAGGAAAAGATAGCCAACTCAGTTAAGAAGGGGGATAAAACCTTTTATAGGTACATCAGCGAGCATAGAAAGACAAAGGGAGGGACAGTGAGGCTGAATAGAATGAACGGTGGGTGGGCAGAGGGACAGTGAAAAGCAGGATACTGAACGAATATTTCTGCTCAGTATTCACAAAGAGGAGGGGAAGTGCCTAATCAATTAACAGAAGCACTCTTGATAGAGGGTCGATCCCAGTCCTTTCACAGAAGAAAGGGTTCTGCAAGAACTCCTAAAACTGAAGGTGGACAAAGCAATGGGGCCTGATGGAATTCACCCCAGAATTCTAAAAGAATTAAGGGGGGAACTAGTGAAACCACTGACAACTCTTTTTAATAAATCATAGGAGGATGGCGTGGTACCCGAGGACTAGAGGAAGGTGGATGTGATTCCCCTTCACAAAAGTGGGACCAAGACAGAGGCAGGAAACTACAGACCTGTCAGTCTGACCTCTGTGGTAGGGAAAGTGATGGATTCACTTCTGAAGGAAAGAATAGTTGAGTACCTAGAGGCCAGTGAGGCACAGGACCCAAGGCAGCATGGATTCACAGTGGGAAGGTCATGTCAGATGAATCTAATAGATTTCTTTGACTGGGTGACCAAAGTAGTAGACCAGGGAGGGGCTGTGGACATGGCCTACCTAGACTTTAGCAAGGCATTTGACACAGTCCCACACAAAAGATTAATAGTCAAATTAACCAGCCTGGGAGTGGGTCCCAGGGTGGTAGCCTGAGTAAAACATTGGCTGGACAACAGGACACAGAAGGTAATTGTAAATGGAGTCCACTCTGAAGAAAGAGGGGTTACTAGTGAGGTACCGCAGGGTTCAGTATTGGGTCCAGTCCTTTTTAATGTCTTCATAAGTGACATTGCAGAGGGACCAGAAGGAAAAGTATGCCTCTTTGGAGATGACACAAATATCTGCAACAGGATTGATACACAAGGAGGCGTGGAAAGGATGAGAAGGGACTTGGCAAGGTTGGAGGAATGGTCAGAAGTATGGCAGCTAGGATTCAATGCAAAGAAGTGCAAAATAATGCACCTGGGAAACAAGAACCCAGGGGAAGAATACACAATGGGGGGAAGGTAGTAACAACAACAAAAAAGGAAAGGCACCTGGGGGTAATCATATCAGATGACCTTAAGGTTTTTTTTATAATTAAAAGTTTTATTAATTTTTCCAGCAAAAACACAATTATACACGAATAATTGAATAGGGTTACAGAGAAAGTCAGAACATCATTAGAGCCGAACGGCAGAAGAAATGAAAAGGAACACTTTCCCCAGAAGGAACAACAATCAATACTAATTAACTCACTAACCCCATATCCTCCCCCCAACCCCCACTAACCCTCAGCATTACACATGTAGGAGGTCGAAAATCACTAATTAACCCTTAGAGGTGCTAGCCTAATGAACCAAGAAAATAAAATATTAGTTAGAAGGAGTCCATGAGAAAGAAAAATGCTCCAGTGAGCCCCATAACTTAGCAAAGACTCTCTTTTACCCCTTGTGTCTGCAATGTGTTTTTCAAGTTGTATAGCAAAGGTGCATTCCCTATGCCACTCAACCAATGTTGGAACCTTGTCTGACACCCAATGCCTGAGAATTAGCAGTTTCGTTACAGCAGCGGTCAGACTAATGTATGCTCTCCAAACTTTAGGAGTGGTCACAGGGAAGGCACCCAATAAGCAGATCTCGGGGGTATCCATTCTATAAGAGCCAAGGATAGGGCTGAGCAGGGAAAGATGACCTTAAGGTTAGCAAGCAATGTGAGAAGGCAGTAGGAAGGGCTGGGGTATACTGGAATGCATAGGGAGAGGCATCAGCAGCAGAAAACAGGAAGTTGTTATCCCTCTGTACAGACAGTTGGTGAGACCCCATCTGGAGTACTGTGTCCAGTTCTGGAGACCCCATCTCCGCAAGGCCATAGACGGGACAGAGGCAGACCAGAGGAGGGCAACTAAAATGGTGCGGGGTCTGCAAGAGAAGCCGTATAAGGAGAGACTAAAGGAGCTTAATATGTATACCCTTGAGGAAAGAAGGGAGAGGGGGGACATGATAGAAACTTTTAAGTACCTCAGTGAAATCAACAAAGTCCAAGAGGGTAGCATCTTTCAGAAAAAGAGACGTGCAAGAACAAGAGGACACAATTTAAAGAAAGATGGGGAGCAGTTCAGGGGCAATGTGAGGAAGTATTATTTCACAGAGAGGTTAGTGGATGCATGGAACAGCCTTCCTGAGGAGGTTGTGGGGTCTAAAATGGTGGGAGAATTCAAGAATGCATGAGACAGACATAAGGCAATTCTTGTGGGGGGTAGGAAGAAATGGTTAACTAGGATCTGCGGCCTATCCTGTAGGTAGGGAAATGGGCAGACTAGATGGGCCAAGCGGTCCTTATCTGCCATCAAAGTCTATGTTTCTATGTTTCTATGCCTAGGCCTGTCACTAGACAGAGTCACTGACCTGATTCCAGACTTATCTCACTAATCGGACTCAGCACATTAAGATAGATTGCTCCTTGTCAGATCTTAGGAATATATTCACTGACATTCCCCTGAGCTCCATTCTGAGCTTCCTACTATTTGGCTTAAACCATCTGCCTGATGCCTGTCAATCTGCAAATGTACTTCTCTGTGGAGACAATGCTGTTAACTATTCCAAAAACCCTAACCTTGGCAGCCTTTATTCCATCCTTCAGGATCATTTTAAGGCCTTTGAAAAATAATTCTTCCAATACAAGCTGATTCTAAATTACAAAAAAAAAAACTAAGACAATGCTCTTCACAAGTAAAGATGCAGCAAAGTTTAAATTCACTGGTGAAGTTCCGGCAAAGTCAAGAAATTTGCCTCTGTGGAGCAATCTGCAAAGTTTTACTCCTAGGCTATAAATTCACCTTTCTGACTTTGCCAGTTCTTTTGTGGAATTTCACATGTAAACGGTAGAATTTCACTCATGAATGGCAGAAATTTGCCTGCAAATGGTAAAATTCTGCCATTCCCCATGAAATTCCACCATTTGCAGGTGAAATTCTGTATTTCAGAGGTGAAATTCCACTCTTCACTGGTGAGACTTCACAGTTCGCAGAGCAAAGTTTCCCAGATTCACCCATTTCTATTCACAAGCCTACAAATGAAGAAAAATGTACCCCCCTTGTAATCACCAATGACCTGGGATACATACTTGGACAGGTTGAAATCTTTAAACACCTCAGGTTGATCCTGGATGATATCTTATCTTTTGCTCCCTATGTTGACAGAAGACTGGTAACCTTCTACTGTAACTGGGTCATGCTCACTGCTGATGCTAGACACATTATAGTGGCAAGCTCAGGACTGTCACCAGTTGACTATGACTTCCCTGTCCACCTAATTGCTTGTGACTCAGTTCTCAGCAGAATAAATCCAATTTGTCATAAAGCTTGTTGCCTTGTGATTTGGGATGACAAGCACATCCATAACTGCACCTGCTACACCCAAACAAATTGGTTACCCCTAACAAGCAGAATTAAGTTCCAGACATGTCTGCTAGTCAAGAAGGCACTACTGGACCTAACCCCTTGTCCATGAACTACTTTTTCACCATACTCAGCTGAGAAAGAGTTCATTCATTGTTAGGTCCACTGGCTGATTAAATGAACTGCTTGATACCTTGCTTAATCTATTTAAGTCTGGTCAGTTCAAGCGAGCACTACGGGAAACCCTAACAGTTCAATGCAACTGTAACTGCTAATCATCCTAAGTCCTTCCCAGTATACACTTTAAACTGTGTCAGACTCTGTCTCTACAGCCATGTGCCATCACTATGCTTGTTTTACACGGTTTCTGTTTACTTGCTGTATTGTAAAATTGTATGCAATTTATTTAGCTATTTATTGGTATTTGTTCAACTATATTGTACTTGTTTGACTTCATTCCACTTGAACTTTTGTATTGTATTTGTGATGTTGCCTTGTAATCTCTGTTATTGATGTGGAAACTTTATAAAAGAGCATTTGTGCTCAAAAGTATTCTACAAAATGTTCAATAAATAAAAATAAATAAAAAATCCAAACTATTAAGTAACCCTTTCTTAAGATGTGCTATTTGTGAAAAAACTTCAACAAAGCCTTTTACTCTTTTCTACATGGATGGTTGGTTAAAAAGTTGGGTGACCTGGGAGTGGTGGAAATATCACAACATGGGTAAGAAATTGACTAAGTGAGAAAACCCAGAGGGTTATCTTTAGTGTTCAATGATCAGAGGTTGAGATGGTAATATGTGATATGTCACAGGGAATGGTCTTGAGCCTGGTCCTGTCCATCATATTCATTGGTGATTTTGGAAAAAGGATCCAGGGGAAGGTCTTCCTCTCTGCAGACAATACTAAAATCTTCAGAATACTGAATGCTAAGGAATAGGTATGAAATATGAAGAAGGAGCTGGAAACACTAGATAAGTGGTTAAAGGTCTGGTAATTGAAATTCAACTCTATAAAATACAAGGAAATGCACACAAAATACAGACCGAGGGGTGGAGTAATGTTGAAAAATATGACTGAAGAGAGGGACCTGTGGGGTAATATGTCAGACAGTTTAAAAACATCAGCACAGTATAATAGGGCAATGGAAAGGTTGAATAGGATGCTAGAGTACAGTATATAGGAAGGGGATTGGTTGCCAGAGCAGTGAGGTGGTTCTTCCACTGTACTGGTCCCTGGTTTCATCCTCCCCTTCAGTACTGTGCACAGTTATGGGGCCTGCATATAAAGAAAGTCCAGGACAGGGTGGCAGAAGTGCATAAGTAGGATAACCAAAACAATCAAGGGTCAGTAGGGAAAGACTTACATGGAGAGATTAAAAGATCTCAACATCAGCACATTGGAGGAAAAGACAGAGAGGGAGGCATGACAGAGATATACAGTACAAATACCTACAAATGAGAAATAAAGTAGACAGAAGAGAGTTGTTTATGCTGTGTAAGAATATATGTACCAAGGGAAACTCAACAAATCTGAGGTGGGAGATTCAAGAGGAATATCAGAAAGCATTTCTTTAGAGATGGTGGCAGAGCAGTGGACTAGACTACCAAAGGAAGTAGTCTGTGCATGATCAGCAGAGTGATCTAACGTGGATGGGCTAGACACATGGAGTTGGTAAAGACAATGACTAACGGTAAGAGTGGCAAGGAGAAGGTAAAGGCCACTAGGGCCCTCACATTCAACATTAACTAGGTAGGGCTAGTCAGGCTTTGTGACCCACAACCTTTTACTGCCAACAACTTCTATGTTTTACTGCTGTGTTATACAGCCAGATGTACTGGAGTATATGGCACTGAAAAATTGCAGTTTCACTAAAGGAAAAAAGGCTTAAAGAGTAAGTAGCATGAAAAAATAAATAACAGGCAAAGCAATTTAGTACGTTTTAAAAGTAGTCCATTATTACTTTTTATTTCTAAAGTGTTTTTCATTTTCTGCAGTATGTGCTTATTAAATGGTTTTCTGCCTATGACTATTGGTGGGATGTAAAATTCAGCAGTAAAATGGAAGCAGAAATATCTAGTTCCAGTCCTCCCATTTGATCATCAGCGTGTGACTTTAGTCACTGGTGCATCACATATTCTGCTGCCTGATTGTAACATACATCACAAGATGCCAAATCAAGCTATGAAAAAGTGGCTCTTCTTCGTTACTAGTGGTGTCACAGTCAGTGAAGTCACAATTCTGGTGATGTATAGGGAGGAAAAGGACTGATTATGTCAGCCTCCAGATAGAGTGCTGTTCCACACATCACACCTAGTGCTTTCAGGCAGAAAATCTACCAATTAGTAAAACAGGAAAGAAAAAAAGTTATTTCAGATATAAGTGAAAACTAATTTATTCAGAAAGGTACGATTAATTCCTGGCAGTACACTAACTCTTTAACCATGTTATACATGGGCTGGCAGGTATGCACAATAGAAAGTGACACCATTTTCTATATCACTGCATGATTTATTAGTCACATGATCTTTATGCACCGAGACTTTCCTTCCAGATGATATCCCTGAGTTTCAACTATAACAGCTTTTTACTCAAAACTATTACCATAATTGAAATGAACTGTCCACTCAGATGAAAGACATTATTGAATGAAATATGACCATTTTGAAACATATACACATGAAAATACATTTTCTATTGTAAAAGCCTTTACAAAACATGCAAGAAAAAAATTAATAAGTGACATCATGGTTGGGAAAATTTCTAATAAAGACCCTGAAAAACAGAACTGGTTTATACTCAAATGAGTGGAGTACACCATTCAAGTTAAACAATTAAGGACAGATTACGTTTGGAAAACACTGAAAATAAAAGGCACCTCTAAATGCTGAAAATTAAATTGATACTCATTTTCAGCTCTCCATGTGACTTTAAATTGGACTGTTTCTGCAATAAAAAAAACATTTTCTTATGTGGTTACTATAAATAAATTGTGTGTCTTTAGAACAGCAAAAAAAATGTTTTTATATACTGTATGTTGTGTTTTAATGTTTTTTATTGCACTAGCTTCTAAGAGAAAATGTAAAACCAAGGGTATTATACCTAAATAAAACATGTTGAAATGTCAAGCAATCTCCAACATCTATTACCAACAGAAACTACAACTATAATCAGTTTTGGAAATGATATATAGAATGTAGTGGGTGGGCAGCCATTCTCAACCAATCTGGGCAGCTACAGAGAGTTTCTGATTATCAGACCTTAAGAGTGAAACTTGAGAGGTCTAATATAATATATAATAAGAAGTCCAAGATGGCATCACAGCCTGGTTGGGTATGTGGTTGCCAACCAGTATTTTTATAGTATATAGTTTTTGTGTGTGTTTTTTATTTTTGGTTAGAGTTGGGGAGCACCAAGTAAGTAGCAAAAGTAAAAGCTGGAGCCATCTCAAGACTGACTTTCACTGAAATGACTGTTTAACAACAGTCATGTTTTAAAAGCAGTGAGATAAAAAAAAAAAAGTTAACAAAGCACTTATCTATGTTTGTTCTGTTGTGAGTTTGTGTTGGATTGGTCTTCCTCTCCCATACCCCGCAGCTTGGCAACTTTGTTTAAAAAAAAAAAAAAAAAAAAACACTGCGTGTGCAGTGATTCAACATTTAAGGATGGATGGAAATCCATGCTGAGCAAGGGCCCACTATACACTATATCCTTATTATTCTCTGACCAAGCTCTTTCTACCCAGCCACTTCATTCTTCCTAGGGATAGGCTACTGTTTCTCAAATGAGGCCACCAAGGCTACATGCAGCCACCAGAAATATCTTCTGCAGCCACAAAGCTCTGTAGAGCTCCAAAATCAAAGATAATAGAATGGATAATTTTTTAACATGTTAGATAAACATGGGAGGTACATTTCAAATGAAAATAGATCAGGAACCTGGTATTGTCTATGAAAGATAATTGTTGAAGATCAAGGATCATAATTTTCCAATGAGCTGTATCATTCAGACAGAACTTGGTTGAGTAGGTGGCCATTTAATGAGGACATATGATGACTATATACTTTGTTTTGTTAGTAGTGGGCAGAGTGCTGCTTTCAAGCAGCACTAGTACTTGTGTCCATCAGTTTGCTGCTGTGGCTGCCATGGTGGCTGCATTACTTGAACAAACCTTGTAATCCCATTGCTTCCCATTCCTCAGTGTTCCTGCTGTTGCTGGCCCATCTGACCAGTGTGGGGATTGAGAATGGATGTGTTTGTGAGGAAGATGCCATATTCATGTGTTTAGTGATCAGACAGAACAGTTTACCAATGTTTCAGTAAACAGATCTTGACTAATATTTCTACCACATGGATTGCAACACACTATCAGTGTATGTATGGTGTACTCTGTATGATACTCTAATGCAGCAGAAGAACTCTTTACTTTTTCCAGTACATCAGTGTACTGTTGGGGAAAGGCTTCATGAACAACTGTGCAAAGACTGTGGGATGATTTCTTTTTTCCTCCTCTGAGGTTTTATGTGGCTGTGGATTGCAAGACTAGACAGTAGAAGCAGCTGGTAAAGTACTACAGGACTGATTGTGTTGGGGATGGAGGCTGGTGCAGGCAGCTCTTTAAATTGTCAAAGCAACCACTCCAGCACAATTCATACCAAAAATGTGTTGTCCTCCAAACATGTATAACATGAGACTGGAAAAACGCCAGCAGGGCCCCACAAACTCCTACCAGTTCTGCCTTAGCATCTTCAGGGAGAACTCATGTTTGGAGAACAACACACTTTTGGTATGAATTAAAGTTATATTTATTTAACTAGCACTTGAGTATGGTGGCATTTGTAATGGTGGATTTGTGCTGGAGTGGTGGCTTTGATTATCAATTTTTCTTAGTAGCACACCCAACCATGGGGTGAGCTTGGTTGCTTTTTGCTCTATATATTTCTTTGCCTGAGAAATGTTCTTCTTGCTTTTCTCTTTTTTCTTTTCTTTTTCAAAGTTGCCTTCTCCTCCCATGATGGCCTCCACTCTTCAGTGTTATGGTCATCATCACTAGTTAATGGTGTAACTAACTGCAGACTTTAAATCTCCTACTCTTCCACCTCTGCTGTTTTTTCCTCCTGCTCCTCCTCTTCTCATATGTTTCTTCTCCCTGTCTTTCTATCTTCTGGCATAATTCATATGCTTCCTACTGTCTTTTTTCCTCTTCCTCACATTTTTCCTTTTCTGCTACCTACTCACTCCCATACCCCTGCCTGGATAGCTCCACTTCCATGTACTACTCAGTGACTCTCTCTAAGAACTGCAAATGGAGTAGATAAAGGAACCCAATCTAACTGAGGGCGAAGACAAGACAAACGAAAGAAACGTATGTATTTAAACAGGACAGGATGTGGGTTGTTATGTGCCCTCATGTCAATTTTCAGCACCATAGTGTTTCTTTAAAATTCAACACACAATATTTTGTCATTCTGTGCAACACATTGTAAAATTGTACATCATTATTTTTTCAATATTTGTAACTTAATTTTATATTTTTTCAAATCAGTTATTTTATTTTAAGGTAAGGAACTGTACTTATGTAACAACAAAATGGATGATATGAAATTATATTGGAATATCTTTAAACAACAAGTGAGACTTATGATCTCCTCACTACATTATGGGGTGCAACATGGTTTAGAAGGAAGGGTGTAGTTTCTTTTACCTAGAAGGTCTGGTTAAGAAATGGAGTGGTACTTGATTGGAAAAGGGTGTGTTTCATTTTACTTCAGGGGATGGGTGGGTGATGGGGTGCTCCATTGGTTGGGAATGTTGTACTTAATTTTACCTTGAGATCAAAAGGGTGGAAGATGGGTGGGGGGGACATGGTTTGGGGGATGGAACACTGTGTCATTGATTCTTGAGTGGAGGGTGGCAGGTGGCAGGATTTTTTTGTTAACACCTAACTATGCATTGCATACAGTAGCTGTCCCTTGATTCTAGAGGAATTTAATATTTTCAAATAAGACCAGCTACCCCCTCTTAAGATTATTCTCCTATCCCTCTCCCTTGAGCCAACAGAGTATGTCAAAGTATTGTACCTGGCATAGGCCAGAAGTGGTTTGGGTGGTTGTCCCTCTTGCTTGGCAACAGTGGTTGCTAGAGACTAGAGGAATGCATTGTATCACTTAATTCCCCAAACTTTACCATATTACTACTATGACAAATTCATCCATCAGCAGCACAATATGTAACTGACCAGATGCTGCTGCTGCTGTTAAAACTGGGAGCATTGGACTGCAGTATAGAGTGCTCCCACTGACTCTGTGGACCTGCCTTCCAGTTATCATCATTTCTAAATAAAATGGTGCTACTGCTAACATAGACTGCTCTTTTAAATGTATTCTGTACAATCAGAAAACTGCTGGAGGTGTTCCATTTCTATGTCCATAGACATTTTGATCTAATTTTTTGGCAGCACAAATGCACTTGTACACTTAAGTAATGAAGCATACTGTATCTATACAAGCTTTTGAAACCTTCCAAGTTCCTTTATCAGTTGCAGAGAAAAGTAAACAGCATTTCAGAATATATGCAGTACAAGAATTTGTAGATCCCAGATTGTTTAACAAAGCCAGCAGTGCTCCTTTGTTAAACAATCTGACATCCGCAAATTATTGTATATACCGTATTTTTAAATGTCAGTGAGTTTCCTCTACACCCAGTGAAGGGATCTGGGAGATTCTTCAGTTAGTCTAATTAAACATACTACCATACAAAAGTGTATTGAGACTAATACAGCACCAAGACCAGCAACACTGTACCTATATTTTATCATATGCTGAAACATATGTTTCTCCTTTCAATACTATATTCCTACCAACATCTCCCAGTGAATCATATATTTAAGAATACCTTAAGGGGATGTGCAGTTAAAGAAAAATATCTTACCAACCTCCAAGGGCTGTATCAAAATCAAAGATTAGAAGTACAGTACTTACTTATTAGCCATTACTGTGCTGCAGACTGATATATCAGTCCATAATTCAAATACATTCTAATTGTGTCAGCAGTCCAAGGATTAGAAACCTGAAGGAGGTATGACTTCAATGTCCTGGACTAGACTTGCTACCTTAAACAATATGATTACTCACTGACTTCAATTAGTTACGTTATCATAATCTTCTTAAAATTAGAGGTGGCTCAATTCTGTATTCCTTTTGTTAGCCTTCATTACTACACATTATTTTCTCTTTATTTTCTGACCCTTCACTAGTTACTTATATTTTCAGCAAAATCTCCAGAACTAATCATATTTTAATAGTTGGAAATCCTGAATACCTGGAGTAATCACGTGTATATCTGAAGGAAATAATGACTACTTCAAATTATAAAATGGGTAACTTAAATAAAGAGCTGTGATTGGCTTCAACACATCACATGAAATTTCAGTAATATTTCTTAATACATGGTTACAGACTTTCCTCTTTTTTTACATGTTGTAGTTGTTTAAACTCAGTTGTATAAGTACAATACCACACTGCAGGGTTTGCATTAAGCTATGGTCACCACACTGTTGAAGTACTGAAAGGTTCTCAAATGGTGGTCTTATGCCTCATTGTGCATACAGGGAGTGTGGCGATATAGCTTAATGCACCCCTTACCATGTGTTATTGCTTATACAAGCTTCAAAAAGGTTCAGTTTATACAAATGTGGTGGAAGATTGAAGCGTATTTAGCTAAGTTTCCATAAAAGTCATTGGGGCTGGTAAGAGGAATGAGAGATACTGAAACAGGCCCTTTGAAACAAGCCAACATAGTCGTAAACAATGCAGAGCCATCATGTGATGCCCACTCAGATGCCCAGACATACGCACACACACCACAGAGATGAATTCAGGAACACGTACCATAGCACATACACAGTCTTTCACTGCTCTGGAGAAGCAATATTGGGAGCTGCCAGTACTTACCCGAGGGCCCATCCTTTTAGAATGGAGATGTCCAGTATATTGTGACTTGAAGCAAACTTCTCACAGCTACATTAAAGTTCAGAAAAGAAGTAATATGAAGGTTATATCAATGTAAACTGAGTAGTCCTTTTCTGTGAGAATTTGTATCTTACCTAATTACAACAGAGGAGAAAGAATATCAAAAATATATTCGACAAAGACTTACCTGAAAGGAGCTGAATACACCGTAAATAATTTGCACTTTACAAAGAATTAGCTTAAGGTATGCAGCAAGGCAATTTCCAGCAAGGGTGACTTTGTCATAAAGTGTTACGGTAAGGTAAGGGGTGAAGATGCATGTCACCCATTTATCGGATGTGTTTAATAAACGTATATGAGTACTGGAATCAAGAGCAAACACTACAGATTATGACAAGGGTAACACAAATGTTCTGAAAATGAGAATAACCTATGTAATGTACAGAATCAATCTAATATGTTTAAAAGATCTGTTAATTTTGAACAAACATTAGAACTGTAAAGAAACAGGTGAACTCAATGTTTAAGTGGTAGTTAGGTCTGTTCACTTTGACCTCATCTACTGTATCAGTCCAGTAGCAACATTGCTGCTCACAGTGCTGGTGACCCAAGTTCAGGACTGAGCCAGGACTGTCAGATGGATGTCAGGGGGAGGAAGACTGAAAACCTCTGTGAATGCCCTCCACCTCTAAGGAGGAAGGGTGATTTTTTTTTTGAAATTAACATTTTTATTGAGTTTATAAAATACAAAGTATCAACAGATATCTTCATTTATGCTATAGCTAGGACAAACAAACAATCTGCATTATCCATGGAAAATGTTATCCATACTACGTAGAAGGATAAAGAAAGCCCCCTCAATACCTCCCCAAGCCCTCCCCCTCCATTGAACAATCCCTCCCCAGAGTGTGCCCACCTAAACCAACATTGCAAGGACAAGATAAAACCTCAAGCAGCTTAATTACAATATTGTAGATAACATAACCGAGTGCTACAGAGACATATCTAATGTAATTATTGATGCAAATATAAAGCATATAGTTTACCCCATTTTTTATAAAAAGAGTCCATACGATTGAGAGAACTCACAATCAGTCTCTCAGTGTTGAAACAAGCTGATAAGTCCTTTAGCCACTCAGCATATGTTATGGTCAGTTGATCCATCCAGTGCTTAAGTACCAACCTCTTGACCACCATTGAAATTAGTGCCATATGGAATCTGCACTCTTGACTATCAACACTGGAATACATACCTAAGATGCATATTTCTATGGTAAACAAACCATCCAATCCTAATAATGGGTCCAATTTGGATTGAATGGTATGCCACAGAGAGGGAAACTTTCTCGCAGTACCAGAAGATATGTATCAGGTTCCCTTCAAATTGGGTGCATCTGGAACACTGGGAGAGAGGAAGCCTCCCCAACTTAGCTAATTTGACCGGTATATAATACATATTATTTAATATATGATATTGAGTGAGCCTAAACCTATCTTGGGTGTGATATCTATGTAGATCTTTCCAGATTTGGGACCAACTGGGGTGATAGCCGGCAGAAGAGAAGTCCATACTGTGGAGCCGAAGATCAATTTGAGACCCAGTAAGTAAGAATATATCATTGAAATCCCATGGGGTTTACTTACATATCCCTGCAATTGAGAAAGAAAAGGCCTAACCTGAGAATCCCATAAATCAGTACCAAAACTGCTATTAATAAGGTGCCTCAGCTGAAAGACTTTGAAAATACTTTTATTGGGTACTTTAAATCTGGCCATGATTTCGGGAGAAGAAAGAAGGGAATCGTGAGAATAAAAATTCTCTATCAGGGCCCCTTGTAGTTGAGGAAGCCATTCTAATGAAATCGTTGAACCATCTAACCGGATATTAGGATTTGATGTAAGGGGCTACGCCATATCACTCTTGGGGGATATTCTGAGATAGTGCCAGCATTGAGCGAGAACCTTGAGAGAGGTACCAATAACCGAGTTTTGTATTGAAATAGGCAAAACCAAGTTAGAGAGGTAGAAAATAGTTGATGAGTAGAGATTATTCTTTTCTAATATTCGTCTCTCAAGTTGAAGCCAGATAGGAGGAGGGTCATTATCCCTGGGTGGGAGCCATCTCCCCAATTTGAACAAATGACTAGCCCAGTAATAGAAAACTAAATTTGGGAGACGAAGTCCTCCCATATCCTTAGGAAGGCAAAGATTAAGAAAGGAATGTCTGGGGAGTTTACCTTGCCAAATAGATTTGGAGACAGTGGAGTGAAAATGCTGCAGATAAGAAAAAGGGAGCCAGAGATTCAGTAAGTTTAAAGGATAGAAAAGGCGAGGCAAAACATTCATCTTAATGATGCTAATTCGACCCCATAGGGAAAGAGGAAGTTTAGCCCATCTTTGAAGATCTTGTTGAATATTTGTCATTAGATCATCCAGATTAAGTTTCCAGAGTAACACTGGGTCCTTGGTGAGATGTATTCCTAGATATTTAATTGAGTGTGGGGATCATTTCATCCCGAATCTGGTGAAGATAGCTTTATGTGTGAGAGCATTTAAGGGAAATATTTCTGTTTTTGCTAGATTCAACTTGTAATCGGACAGAAGACCATACTGTGTAATGATCTGTAAAGCATGGGTTAAAGATGCTTCGGGATAAGCTAGTTGAAGCAGGATATCATCAGTGTACACTGAAAGAGTCAGTGATTGCTGTAGTACAGAAAAGCCCTGAAAATGTAGAGATCGCTTAATATTGAGAAGAAGAGGATCTAAATACAGATTAAATAAGAAGGGGGAGAGGGGGCATCCTTGTCTAGTGCCAGTAAAGAGATAGAACCGAGAAGAGAAAACCCCATTACAATAAATTCTTGCCAAAGGAGACTTATATACCATCTGAATCCATCAAATAAAAGAGGCTGGAAAGCCCATTTTTGCAAGTGTTGCTCAAAGGAAGTCCCAGTTGACTCTATCAAAAGCCTTTTCAGAGTCTAGTGAGACTAGAGCCATGGGAATCTGTGAGGTTTGGGCAGTATGAAAAATGTGTGAGAGGGTTCTAAGGTGATCAGCCAGAGAGCGGCCTTGCACAAACCCCACCTGCTCTGGACTCAACAAGTGAATCCAAATCTTTTTAATCCTATCGACTAAGATCTTTGTTAATATTTTAATATCACAATTTAGAAGAGAAATGGGGCGATAACTGGCAGGGTCTTTTGGTGGTTTGTCTGGTTTGAGAATTAGTACTATCGTGGCTTCTAATAATGTGGGATCTAAAGTATCTGCAATGAACATATATTCGTAGAGTCTAAGAAGAAGAGGGGCTAATTCTTTACAGAAGGTTTTATAAAAGTTGGAGGGGAAGCCATCCGGCCCAGGTGACTTGTCTGGTGCTAAATTTGCAATCGCCTCTTCCACTTCCGACAGTGTGATGGGAGAAGTGAGAGCTGACTTATGATGAGCTTGTAAGCAGGGAAGATTCAGGCCTTCTAAGTAGCTTAAGATGTTCGATAGGGGTGCCAGAGAAGGGCACTTGCTATAGAGCGTACTATAGAATGTTTCAAAAACCTGAGTAATATCCCTTGGTGAAGTTTTTATAGCTCCATCCGGCGCTTGTAATGTCAGAATCAGCCTCGAACTCTCCACTTTTTGTAAACGAAGAGCCAACATTCTGCCAGCCTTTTCCCCTTGATCAATATATTTAGATTGGGTTTTCGAAATAGCATATTCTGCTTTTTCTTTTAGTAAATCTGCATATTCGTTCTTTAATTTTAGCAGGGCTTCCAGAGAGTAGGGGGACGAGATTGAAGATAGAGAGCTCTCTGCTTCCTTAATTTTGGTTAACAAGGAAGTTGCTTTTGCCTCTCTTCGCTTCTTCCTCACTGAGGCTAGCTTAATTAACTCCCCTCGAAGGTAGCACTTAAGGGAGCACCATATTGAGTACTCCCTTGGCGTGGAACCTTTATTAATCTCTCTAAAGTTGGAGATCAAGCTTTTAATATGGGAGATTGTTTGTTCTTCTTTAAGAAACTGAGTGTTTAGTCTCCAAACAGTATCTCTCTGGAAGTTAGGGTCAGGAGAAATCTTCAACCAAGCAACTGAGTGGTCTGACAAGACAATCGGCTCAATACCTGTCTGGGAGAGACCAGAAAGGAGGGAGGTACTCATCAGTATATAATCTATTCTAGACCAAGATCGATGAGCATGAGAATAAAAAGAGAATGACCGGTGCAAAGGGTTGAGGAGATGCCAGGGATCACACAATCCCAAAAGTTCCATGAAGTCTGCCAAGACCTTTTGGGCTGGGGACATAGGTTTTAATGGTAAATATGTTCTGTCTAGGACCTGGGATGGTGGGATGTTCCAGTCACCCCCTAGTATTAACTGAGAAGGCAAAATACCCCCTATCTTATCTGCTAAGCCCATAAGAAATTCTGCGTCTCCTCCCACTGGACCATAAATGGAGCCCAGCACTATGCTACTGTTATTAAGAGAGCCTTTAACTAGTATAAACCTGCCCTCTGGGTCTACTTGGTTTTCTTCTGCCAGGAATGAGACATATTTCTTTATTAGAAAATCAACTCTTGTGCTTGCTGCCATTCCACTTGTGACAAAAACTTGGGAGAAACCATATCTACGTAGCCAGATTGATTCGGTATCCAATAGGTGGATTTCTTGAAGCAGAAGGATATCAACATTAAGTAATTCACAATTTTTAAAAAACCTGATATCTCTTCGTCTTGTCTCTGAGGCCTCGTACATTCCATGTGGCAATTTTAAGTGGCACCATGAACATCGTGAACAATTAAGCAGAAGAAATAGCCATGAATAATTATCCAAAGTAAACATTCTACAGGGCACACTCCGGGCCCCTCCTCCTCCCACCCCACCCCCTGAAAAGGTATTCCCCAAAAAACTCACTTTAACAAACAATACCAGAGCGGTTGCTTTTATCCTATATAATGTCCAAGAAATTAGTCCCTGGAATCTGATACATTCCCGCCCTCTTCCCCCCCAAAACTAATCCAGCTATATACAGAGTGACTCCAAGCATATTCAAACAAAACCCGAAAAGACCAAACATAGGTACTTGGAGCCCAAACCCCCGTGGTGATCTCTCACAAGGCCCCTAACCAGAGACATTCCAACAAAGCATAGATAAGAACTCTGGTTCGTAATCTGTTAGGGTGCTTAGCCCAGCACCAGATATGAGTACCCCATGCCAGATTTCCCTGAGGATTGCCATACCCCCCCATTTATTAGTTCATGAATCAGCTTCCCCAAAGCATACCTCGCTCCCGAGCCCCCCTGCCATCCACAATCCCCAGTCCAACCAGCCAGCATGAGATATATGTGATGGAAGTTCCTCCAAATTATGTTTATCAGAGAGATGGGACTTGCATTCCGCTGAACTCGTGATGAACACAGCAATAAAATCACAGGGGTTGATCTCCCCCAGTGTCACAAGCATTCTAATCTAAATAGATAGCGTTAGTGGAATTTAAGCTGCTTACCATGCCAAGTCTTACAATCTCGAAACAACGTTCCCCTAATTCAAATATAAGTAAAGAAATTGAAAGGAGTATCTCCTCTCTCTCAGAAACTGGATTAAATGACTCATGGCATCAGCTGTTTGGTTGGAATTTAATAGGGGGACCCAGATAGCAGTGGGACCAGAGCCGGTCCGTCACAAAAGTGGCTACCCACCAACTTACACCAGCTCCAAGGTTCCCGGTCTTCTTCCCCTGGGATGTAAGTGAATGCCTAACCCTGCAAGGGAAAAGAAAAGGATGAGCCCATCAGTCGACCACCAGGCTTACTCTTCCCCAACCTCCCATCAACAAGAACACATCAGGTACACAACCAGAATATAGGGATACATTTTAAAGAATTAGAAATCCTATGTATAACTGTCCCTCCTGCTAGTCATATTGTTCATCCAATTTTAAACAAATTAGGGAGTCTGGAAGTAAGATCATTTGTAGCCTGTTCCGGAGAGTCAAAAGTGTATGAGGAGCCTTCAATTGTTACTCGTAATCTGGCTGGGTATAACATCCTGAAACGAATTCCAGCTGCAATTAACTTGCTGACAATTGGATGGAAGGCCGATCGCCTCTGTCTGGTTTTGAAGGGAAGATCCTGTGTAATTCTAATTTTAGAGGAGCCCCAGGTTATTGATTGCAGATCTTTTGTTTTAGCGATGACGTGCTGTTTTTCTACAAAGCAGAGGAATTTTATAATAATAGGTCGAGGAGGGGACTCTGATGGGGGTTTCGGTTTTAGGGAGCAGTGAGCTCTTTCTATATCCTATTGAGGATTTAGTGGAGAGGGCCCCACAACCTTGTGCAGGAACTTCTGCAGTGATGCAATGATATCGGCGCCTTCCTCTGCTTCAGGTAGGCCGATAATCAGGAGGTTATCCCTCCTGCTTCTCCCTTCCAAATCTTCAGTTTTAAGCTGAAGTTTGCGGACCTGTTGTTTGAGCAGGACAATCTCAGGGTCAATTCTTTCTTTCCATTTCTCCTGGGATGAAATTCTGGCTTCTGAGTCAACCATTCTCACTTTAAGGGTGGCGAGGTCTCCTTTGATTGGCTTTAGCTCTATAGCGATATCCTCCAGTGATTCCCGGAATGGTAAGAGCTCTTGCAGGAATCGCTCCTCAGATAGAGGGATTACCAGAGGGTTGGAACTACTCGCCTTGCCGAGGTTTCCGGTACCCTGGTTTCTAGACTTCTTGGATGTCTTTTCAGGTGTAGTCGGTGGGGTGTGCCTGATCGCGGCCTGCTTCATCTCTGCCTCCATCGCCGCTACACAGCTCTGCAATGAAAAGGATTAGTTGATCAAATTTGATAGGCAGATGAGCAGCAACTTCCACTAGCCACTTGTAAACCATTTTAAACTCGTAAAATTCAATATAAGAGGCTTGTAGAGGGCAGTTGGCAGGAGCTCAGGACAAGTGCTGCTACCAGGTAGCTTGCATCAAGTGACCTCCCGAGGAAGGGTGATTGACACATTGGTGCATCAGGCTTTACTGCACCTAAAGACAAATGTGCCATCTCTGTGTGTTTACAGAAAACCAGGGAAAAATCTGCACCAGCAAGTCTGATAAAACTCTACCCTTCCTACATGACAGGCCCCTGGGACGACCACAGGAAAAACTGTGTTGTGCGTGGTTGGATAAGGATGATTGCTACAATGGAGCAGTATGCAGTATATTATCTGCTCAGGTAGAGCAAACCTGGGGGGGGGGGAGCAATGCAGTGATTTATCATGGGTGCCTCAGGTTCCTAGGCATTTGGTGAAGAGGAGTTCCAAGGTGGAGAAGGTGGCAGTGACAGTAGTTCATGGAGATCAAGGCTATAGAATCATAGAAGGTAAACAGAACAGAAAAAGAAGTGTTAACTTTGCAGGGTATCCAGGTTCAGATTCTAAGCCTGGGATCCCAGTTAGGAAGACATGATTCATAATTCTGTTCATTAGGGAGGATAAGTGGCATCTGTTATTAGATGTAGATTGGGAAGGGGACTGCGAGGATACTTGGCCAAATGATGAGCCATTAGTTTACTATCTAACTATCTCACTTTGTCATTGGCATTGTGTAATAGAAATATAAAAAACCTAAAACAATATACCCCCCATTTTCTGCATTAGTCAGTGGTGGGAAGGTGTTGATAAGATACAGACAGACTAGGAAGAAACTGTTTTTTTTTTAATAGCCCAAAGAGGCCACATAGCAACAGATAGCACTGCTCTCAGTAAACAACTGAACCTGTATCAGTGATTGCTATATTACAGCATTTTTAGGCTGTTTTAACTTTTTAAAAACTATTTGTGCATCTCAAGTGCACTGGAGGTGCTCTGAACCTCATTCCATTCTATCGAGTACAAAGCCACTATCTGAGCAAGTGTCAGTGAGCACAGAGTGGAAGCAATATGCAAGTAGAGGCAAATGCATCTGTTTGTGTCTGCCGAGGATGAAGGGGTGATGGAATAATACTCTTATATACCAGCTGAAATTGTAAGCAAAGCTATGGAATAAAAACAAAATATGGACCCAAGAGAAGACATCCTAGAAATTCTATGTAAGGAAAGCTTCATTGTAAACTGTCTACTTTGCAGTATGTATATCTCAGCTGTACTACAAGAAGCAAATGACAGCTATGTATGTACTAAATGTACAAATAAAATAAGTCTTTCAATGGAAGTGGAAGAATTTAAACAAGAATTAAACAGAACATTTGAGACCCAAAAAATAGAAAACATTGTAAAAGTAATTATAACAGATAAGACTATTGTAAACGACACAATATGCCAAAAAAAAAAAGAAAAGAAACAGAGTGAATTTAAGAGAAGAAACTAGCCCCAATCAAGGTGATAGAAATCCCAAAATGGACATGAAGATGATAATATAACCAACAATGAATGGTGTCTTGTGCAAAATAAGGGACACAAATGTAGGGAAAGAAATGTAACAAAAATTGCACAAACTGAAATAGAATCTACAAATAGATATTCTCCTCTGCAGAACTTTGTTATAGACCAATGTGATAGAGATACAGATCATACAAATTTGTCCCCAGATTAAGTAAGTACCAGAAACAGAATGAAACATAAGTTGATCATTGGGGACTCAATGATTAGATGCACTGATACAGTCAAAAACAAGAACAATAAAGAAAATACCATGCTAACATGTCTCCCTGGAGCAAGAATTAAAGATATTAAAGATGAGCTGCAGCGAAATTTACAGAAATTAAACTGACAGCATTATCCATTAAATATTGTCATAAAAGTGTCTGCTTAGTGTTTCATATGATATGCTACAATTTCATACTATAGTCATGTTTACACAGCAGCAGCGCTACTCATTTCAAACTGCAGCAGTGTGGTCCCAACCAGCAGCAAGAGGCAAACCACCTGTCCACAATGCCCCCTGAGCACCACTATATTCCGAGCGGGTGAGGGGCCATGAGTCAGGGAGCCAGACTGTCTCTCACCACCGCAAAGACAGAGTGGACATGTTGTGATGGTGCAGACAGTCCACACAGTGGTTTAATCTGTGCCAAGTTGCTGACTCGGGTTGGTGTCCCCAGCTTGAGAGGAAATGTGGGACCGGCTTAATGCGTGACTTGCTGCATTTGGGTACATGTCCACACAGTCGCATTTGCACTGGAGTAACCTAAGCAATTGGGTTGCTCCAGTACAAATGTGATCATGTAAACAGGGCTTATGACTAGCCATGTGTTGTGTGCTTTGCTTCAGTCACACTGCTAGATGCTGAGACTTGCTGTTCCCTATGGTAGTCAGCATGTCTCCACCCTGATGATGTCCTTTTGGGTGCTATTCCCTTTCATCTACAAAAAAGCCAGGGAAATTGTCACATTGCTGAGATCTGTAAAGATTATTTTGTGTTCCTGTTCTGTGCCTGTTGCATCAAACTGAAAGACAATCAGCTGTTTTATTGTGGTTTTGTCATGGTCAATGCCTGTAATGCACAAACATAGTTTACATTGATCATTTTAGCCTGTGCAGAAATCAGGAAGAGTAGAACATTACTGTGAAATATGCAGATGGTAACTTGTTGTTGTGGTGAAAGGCATGGGTCCTGCTGTTATGTTAAAGACTGCTGTGCTCATTCACACCTGACTTCAATACAGGTGATTTCTCCAGACATCACTAAAACAATTATTCAATCTCCCTATAAATGGGGGTGGGAAAAGTAATGCTGTTTTGAAACCTAAGGATTTCTATGCACTAGCCAACCCAGTGTTTTCTCCCTGGCAGGTCTTTACTTGACCTAAATTCAGGCTGTGCTATTCTTTTTTCCACATTAAAATGATCTTTTTACCAGGGCTAACACATCTATCATTAGTAGGAATTAACACTGATAAGGCCCCTATGAAAACATATTATAAAGCAGACACTGACCAACAGCAATGAAATTACCAAACTACTAGTAGTAACACAACAGTAGAGTAGCACCGAAAATGCCATTAGCAACCTGGAGGTATGCTGACTCAGCATCCAGTAACCTTGCAGAAATGGAACCCCCCCAAAAAGGCACTAAAAAAGAGTACAAACTGGTTGACATTCTGTACAAAACCTGGGACACACATAGTTTGATAGCAATGTTTATTGAGTGCTGTTGCCTTTCTTAGTTTTGAAAACTACTGCACATGATCTTTCAAGTCAGATTACCAGGTCTGGTAGACACCCTGGGGCACTCACCATCTGTAAAAATACATGTCAGCACAAACAGCATAGGGAAAAATCAAGAGAGGCATCTGCCATGATTTAATAGAAATTGAAAATCTCTTCTAGGCAAGGGTTGCAATGCATCCATTTCAGGAATCATCCCTCTTCCAAGAGCATGTAATAACAAAAAATACTGCAGAGAGGACAAGCTTATGGCTGGCACAGTGGTGTGCTAACATAAAAAAAAAATACTTCCATAGACAACTGGCAAATGTTTGTTTACAAACACCACTTATTTTCTAGAGATGGCCTACATTTAAACAATGCAAACACACAAATCTTAGGGAAGCCACTAAATAATTCACTCTCAGTTTGACTTTAAACTGATTAATGAGGAGGCAACTGATACCAGTAAATCCTTGTTAGATAAGGGAAACAGCACAAAAGATAATACAGTACAACAGCACAAAATAATAAAAAAAACAATATGTAAGGGAGTACTTATTGTTATAAGAAGCATTAACAATAAAATGGATAAATTATCATTACTAGCAAATGACAATAACCTTTCAATTACTGTGATTTCAGAAACTTGGTGGACCCCAGACATGACATGGTGAGGAGGTTTTCATGGGTATAATTTGTGTTACTTGGATATAAGTGATAAGAAAGAAGCAAGAGCTGTGTGCTATCTAAAAGATGGAGTCAATGTATTTAATGAATTTGAGAAAATAAAACTTGCAACACATGAAAAAGTTGAATCAGTTTGGGTTAAAATTGTTAGCAACATCACATAAAGCCTTATAGTAGGAACTTGTTCTAGATCACCAGATACAACACCAGATTACACTGTTGCTCTATTAAAAGAAACATAAAGTGCATGTGAATGTGGGGGGGCCCATTTTCTTAGGTGACTTCAATTTAGGAGAAATTGCAACTACAAGACAGCAACAGCTAAGCAGAGAAAATATTTTGCTGATAAATAGATCAACTGGACTTATTACAGCATGTATCAGAATCACTGAGCATTATATATTAGACTTCTCTACTGTTACTTCACATTTTACGATTAGTGATCATAACTCTGACCAATTCAGCATTAACACTAAACACATTATTAATAGTAGAGTAACAAATATATTAATGTAATTGAACTGCTATAACTGGAATTAAAAATGCTGTCAATGGAGTTTGCCCTTTAAGGGGCAGACCAGGTTGTCCTGGTGCACCCCTTCCCTTTCCATCAAGATGGTGTGCTCAGAAGGGGAAGGGAAAGGAAAAGGAGGACCAGGGGATAGAACAATGGGCAAGCAACAGGAAGGGGAAGGGCGAGTGGAGGTACATAAGGGACAGCACAGAGGTGGTTCAGCCACTTCTGCTGGAGTTTTGATCCCTCCCACCCACCCTACAACACAGAGCAAGAGGGAAGATAGTTAATAAGGGACTGTATGGTAGGTCTGTCAAGGTGGATGACAGATGTGTCCGGTGGGGCGATTATGACTGCCAAAGGTGGATGGCAGGAAACAATATAGTTATTTGGACTGCCAAAGGTGGATGACAGAGGAAAGGGGGAAGGGGGAAGAAAAGGAATAAAATGAAAGAGGAAGAAGCTGAAGGAGAAAAGCGGTCTCGGTTTTCACCGTTACCTAACAGAAAGGAGAAGAAGAAGGCACCCAGGTTTTCACCTGGGGGAGCAAAAAGAGGAAGAAAGAGGGATGATCAGAGATTGATATATGGATGAAAATAAATGAAATTGTGAGAGATATAAGAATAAATGATGATAAAATAGAACATGGAATTATGATATATAAATAAATTAATTGCCGATCTGAGCACAACAACAAACAATGGTCTCTATCTTTTTGTGAGGGAAAAGGGGGGAATCCGGGACAATGTAAACTGGAACCCTAGTCTGAAAACAAAACAGCTGAAGAAATGTAGATGATCTTTAACAACATTATAATAGATATCAGCAATAAAATACATAGCAAAACTAAAGAAATATGACAAAAAAGGAATAAGACCTAAATGGTTAACTCAAAACATTAAGAAAATATTAAACAAAAATGTCAAAACATACAAAGCTCTTCGAAAAATGAAAACAGCAGAATGATGGAATAAATTCAAGAAACTAAAGTAGCATAGTAAAAATGCAATCAAAGGGGCAAAGAAAAAATGGAAGTTTCATTAGCAACAACTACCAGAAAGGGAAACAATAACATTTTCTACAGTTATATTATTTAATAACAAAACTTAAAAAAAATAATAGCAAAGAATTGGTTGGGAAGCAAAATACATTATTAACCAAAGAACAAGACATTGTGGATACATTGAATGGATAGTTCTGTTTTTTTTTTTTGACATGCAATTAATATTGCAGAACATACAATAAAAGAGAAAATTCAGAAGCTTAAAAATAATTAATCGCCAGGACCAGACAACACATCATCATATACTGTGTGCTCAAAACCATGACAGATAATATTACCAAACCTTTACAAACATTATATCAAGCTTCAATTGTGTTGACTTCCCTGCCAACTACAGACCAGTCTCTAATCTACCTTTTACAGGGAAGGTTATTGATAAAGTGGTCACTCTGCAGCTGGAGGATCATTTATTCATCCACAATGTCTATGACCCTCTCCAGTCTGTCTTCAGGAAAGGCATAGCACCAAGACTGCCCTGGTTTGAGTACTTAATGACCTCTTGGTGGTGAGAGATCAGACAGCCCATTCCTTCTTGGTTCTCCTAGATCTCTCAGCAGCATTTGACACTGTGGGCCATGGAGTGTTGCTCGAACACCTGCTGTTCTTTTGTGGACTGGAGGGGGTAGTCCTCAATTGGTTTCAATCATTACTTGAGGGAAGGTCATAGAGGGTGGTGTCAGGAATTTATTCCTCTTCCCCTCGTGGCCTGCCCTGTGGGGTACCACAGTGTTAGGTGCTTCCCCCATGTTGTTTGCAGTGTATATGCTGCCACTGAGGGACATTATAAGGTGGTACAGGTTGAGTTTTCACTGTTATGCAGATGATTCTCAACTGTACATGTCCTTTGTGCCCGGTCAGCAGTTTGATACAGTCTCGATGTTTAACAACTGCCTACTGGAGATACAGAACTGGATTAGTGCCAGTTGGCCGAGTTTAAATCTGGAAAAAATGGAGGTGTTGATTGTGGACCCTGATCTTAGGATGGGCAGATCATGGGCGGGAAAACCCTCCAGTTTATAGCTTGGACGGAACCTACTTAATGCTTGTAGCCAGGTACGGAACCTTGGGGTGGTGTTTGATGAAGGCCTGACCCTGAAGGCTCAGGTGTCTACTGTAGTAAAATCTGCCTTTTATCATCTAAGAAACATCACCGGAGTGAAGCACTTGGTTCCATCTGAGGATCTTTCTACATTGGTCCACGCCTTTTGTCACCACCCATCTTGACTACTGCAATGCCCTCTACCTAGGGTTACTGGTATTTGATATTCTTTGCCTGCAGCTGGCACTGAACGCGATGGCCAGGTTGTTAACTGGAACCCTTAGATCCAGTAACATAACACCTGTGCTGTGCAAACTGCACTGGCTGCCTATACAGTGACAAATCACTTTCAAGCTTACATTGCTGACCTATAGAGCCCTACACGACCTGGGACCCCAATACCTGTAAGATCTCCTTTCTCCCTTCCGCCCTTCCCACTCATTCCAATCCTCCGACAAGGGATTGCTAGAGGTTCCCGGGGTATGTTTCAAATTGTTTGGGGGAAGATCTTTTGCCTTTTTGGCCCCTACCCTGTGGAATTCTCTACCTCATTGGATACAAGAAAGCCTGACCATAGAAGGGTTTAAAAACTCCCCTAAGACATATCTTTTTCAAAATGCCTTCAAAGGAACTTAAGATTTTAAGATTTTATGTGTTGATTTTTTAAGCTGAGTTTAGTTGAATAATTTTAATTTGTTTTATTCGTATTTTGTGTGAGTATGGTGTAAGGATGCCCTGAGCTATGGAAGGGCACCTTTTATACATAATGTTTACTTACTTACTTACTACTGCTTACTTACGAGTACAGCACAGGGCAACCAAAATGGTCCATGGACTACGGGGCAAGACATATTGGGAGAGGCTGCATGACTTCAAAATGTACACCCTTGAGAAAAGGAAAGAAAGGGGCAATATGACCGAGACTTACTAGTACCGGCACAAGATAAAAAGGGTGGGCAACAAAGAACTTTGATCCTTGAGTTCAGCTACAGAGATAAGAGGGAACTCTCTTAAATTTACAGGAAGGATTCACAAGGGACATCTGTAAGCACTTTGTAATAGAAAGACTGGTAGACAAGTGGAACAAGCTGACAGAGGAAGCGGTACAGGCCAAATCAATGAACAAACTTCAAGCTAGGATGGGACAGGCATATGGGGTTAGTTAGAATCTGGAGGCAGAAACAAAGGGGTGGGAGAGCCACAAGGGCCAGTACAGAGTAATTAGGTAGGGTGGACAAACTGGATTGGCTAACAGGCCTTTTTCTGCCATCATTGTCTCTCTCTCTCTCTCTCTCTCTCTCTATCTATGTATCATTGGTCCCTCTAAATTAACCATTACCTCTATCCCTTCCTTAGAGTACCAGCATCGAGCTCATTGCTTCTCATTTCTCTCTAAGTGCTGTTTCTTCTCCCTTACCTTTCTAACCTGCACTACTTCTCTGCACCCTTATCCTACTCATGCTGCTCCTCTTGGAATCTTACTGTTCTTATCTCCCACTACAATTTTTCACTGGTCAGGCTGATTTTATTTGTTCCCTTACTCTGAAACAACCTTCCTCCCTCCAACCTCAAACCACGCACCCTCATGTCCCTCCCTCTTTCAACTTAAATATCCCCTCTGTACAGTCTTGTTTATATCCTTCATGTATTTAAAGGTGTCAATCATATTTCCCCTATCCCTACTCTCCTCCAGAAAGTACATGTTAAGTTCCCTCAGCCTCCCCTCATAGAGTATGTTTTATAATCCCATGATCATCCTTGTTGCTCTGCACTGGACCCCCCTCCAGTAATCTAACATTTTTCTTCAAGCATGGGAGCCAATAATCAAGGCCCCTAGAATTCTGCGGCCGCAGAGAATTTTGCATAGAACACAATCTACCACAGAACTTCTGCAGTGCCGTAGAATTCACTCTTCTAGGTGATTTTTTATTAATATTTCTGTTTATACATAGAATCTGGTTCCCTTCCCCTCTTTTTATATCCAAAACCCCCCTATCTGTTCAGAATGTGATGTTATCATTGCTATAACATCATACATTAGCTAATCATATGGCTGCATTCTGCAACAGAAATGAACAGTCACTTATTTACCACAGCTCCCACTGCCAGAGACGGTGGCACAGCACATCATGCATGGTGATATTTGCTCAACCTGCACTACAGCCTGATGCAATTTTCAGTCTTACATTGTTGCACTAGGGCCAGCTTAAACAAAATTTTGTCAATAGCACAGACCTGCTAAGTCCATACCTCACTTTGTACAAGCCTATTTGTGCCTTTAAGGTACAGAAACGCTATCTGAAATAACTGGTAAAATGAATTTACTGTCTAAAGTTTTAAGAAAAATAAAGTAATTATGCCCAGAAAAGTGAAATATAATAATGCGTAGACCTGTTGAAAGAATAGACCTGTTAAATAAATAATTGCACTGTATGCATTTTAGCCAGTGTTATTGATTACATATTGTCATTGGTTGATAGAATCGCATAAAAGTTATTGAGAAATGTTGTGTGCAGGGACAGCTGTTGGGCCAGAGGGTAGCATGCTGTGTTTCCGTGCCGGCAATTTAGGTTCAGAAATTAGCTCTGGGAGCTGGCTGGGCAGCACAAGGATTGGTGGAACACATCACTGCTCGGAGCCTGGGAAGGTATGGTGCAGTGTTCTGTCATATGGGGGACACATTGTGATGGGCCGGAGAACTGTATCTCACAGTTGGGTCACATGCATGTCATGGCCTGATAGTGTTACGCGGTGTCAGAGAAAGCAGGTTGTCATGAAAAATGAGTTTTGCAATAACTCCTCTATTCCATTTCAAGTGGGACCTGTATGAATGAGGATGCAAGTTCATGGAAATCCAAAAATATATATATATATATATATATATATATATATACACACACATATGCAATATCTCTGTCTCTGTCATCACACACATATGCACACATATTTGTATGTATGTTACAGATTACATATAAATATCTAAGTGATATACAGTGGGAATCTCATGAGTGGTGTAGAAAGCACATACAAATATATAAGTGATATACAGTGGAAACCTCATTAGTGGGATAGATAGCATGTATATAGAAATACTTTATTTATCACATAAGATCCCCTCTACATATGTCATTTATGCAACAGGATAGGACCTTAAGGGAGAGACATTTGTTTTGCCTTTTTAGGCATAAAATTATTTTTATAAGTCTGTTATTTTTTGAACTAGTGTTACTGTGCTTTCCACCATCCTGATTGCTATAACCACTGCCATGAAAGTGAAGTCAGGATGACAAGCTGTCACTGTGATGTGGTAGTTTGTTAGTGCCGCAGAACTTCCGCAGAAATTACAAACCACCGCCGCAGAAGTTCTGTGGCAAATGATAGTCTTGCCGCAGAAGTTGGTCCCACTGTGCCGCAGAAAAGTAGGGGCTCTGCCAATAATACACACAGTACTCCAGGTATGGCTTCACCAATGATCTGTACAGAGGCAGGATCACCTCCTTCCTCCTAGAGGTGATTCCTCTAGCAATACACCCCAGCATCTTGTTGGCTTTAGCTGTTGCCTTCCTGCACTATGCTGAGTGGTTCATTTGCCCTGTTATTATCACCCCAAGAACCTTCTCCTCCTTTGTAGCAGCTATCTGCACCCCTTCCAACTGATAACACCTCCTTGGGTTCCTTGCTCCCAAGTGCATGATTTTGCACTTCTTAGCATTGAATCTCAGCTGCCATGTGTCTGACCGGTTATGAAGTTTTGTCAGATCCTCCTGCAGCCCCTGCCATCCTACTGTGTCATCTACCACCACACTGATCTTGGTGTCATCCGAAAAAAGACTTACCTTGTTCTTAATGTCATGCGAGATGTTAACTATTAAAATGAAAAACAACACTGGGCCCAGTACCAAGCCCTGTAGCACCCCACTCATTACAACCCTTGGAGATGAGTGTTCCCCTCCCACTACTATCCTCTGTTGCCTCCCTTGTAGCCAGTTTTTGATCCAATTCACCATCTTTGTCCCTGCTCTCTGGTATCCGAATTTGCTAATCAGACTCCCATGTTGCACCAAATTGAATGCCTTGCTGAAATCCAGATACAGAACATCCACTACATGGCCCTTGTCCAGTTCCCTAGTCAATCAGGTTGGTCTGGTAGGATCTGCCAGAGACAAACCCATGTTGCTTCCTATCCTGGAGACCATTATCTTCTAGAAAGGTTGCTAACCTCTCTTTAAAGATTGTCTCCATAAACTTTCCCACAATGGATGCAAGTCTTACTGATCTATTGTTGCCCGGTACATCCTTGGGTCCACTTTTGTGGACAGGCACCAAGGAAGCCATTCTCCAGTCCTAGGGTGTGCACCCTGTTTCCAGAGAGATATTGAATAAGTCTGCCAGTGGCTCTGCCAGGACCGCCACCAATTCCTTCAGTACCCTTGGGTGCATGCCGTCTGATCCTGGTGCCTTATCTACTCTCAGTGCCCTTAAATCTTCTAGTATCCTGGCCACTGTGATTTCTCCATCAGTCACCCCCTTCCCCCTGTGCCTGCCTTCCCTATCCCCTGAGGCACTGACCCATCATTTTATTTAGTAAATGCAAAACAGAAATATTCATTTAGTACTTCTGCCTGCTCTGCCCCTTTCTCTACTCAGCCACATCCTTCCTGATCCTTACTATTTGATCTTTGCAGATCTTTCTCTCTGTTATGTACCTGAAGAAGTCCTTTCCCCCATCTCTGATGCCCTGTTCCAGCCTAAGCTCTCTGGAAGCCTTGGCTGCCCTGACTGCTCTGGTCACCTCTCTAGATTTCTTCAGGTACTCCTCTCTATCCTCCCCCCACCTGGATCTCTTGAATCTCTTGAAGGCTGCCCTTTTTTCCCTCACCTTTTCCAACACCGCCTGCTTAACCAACTAGGTTTCATGGCCCTAGCCATTTGCTTTGTGTCTTGGTACAGAATCTAATAGCCTCTGCAAGTCCTAGCTTGATAAATTTCCATTTCTGGCCAGCATCCATGTGTGGATGGATTGAGGATAGGTGCCCAGCCCCTATTTCCCATATTCTCCCAAATTCAGCTCACCTGAAGTCCAACACCCTGGTCCCTGTTCCCATAGCCTCCTTGCCCATGCTGAGTGAGTACCACACTGTGTTGTGGTCACTCCCCGCCAGCTGATCCTCCATCCTCAGCTCCCTGACAAACTCCCCATTAGACAGCATGAGGTCCAGAGTGTTGCCTAACCTGGATGGCTCATTTACCATCTGTACGAAGAATCTGTCCTAAAAAAGCCTCAAGGAGGACTTGCTCCCTTGTGCTCGAAGTAGCTCCAATTCACCTCTGGCAGATTGAAGCCCCCCACAGTCCCAGTGTTACCCTTCCCACTGAGCCTCCTGATTTGCTCTGCTAGTTATCTGTCAAAGTCCTCTGCCTGAGATGGTGGCCTATACACACCACCACCATCCTAAGGGTCCTGTTTCTTGAATCCTGGAATTGTATCCATAGTGCCTCTGTTGTACCCTCCTCCCCTTCCTCCCTGGCGCACCTTATCCCCTCCCTTACACAGACCACCACCCCACCCCTTTCCCTTTTTCTCTGTCTCTGCAGTATATTGCATACCCCGGGATCACCAGGTCCCAGTCCTGGTATTGGGTGGCCCATGTTTAGGTGATGGTGGCTATTTCCACTTCCATCTCTGCCATGAGAGCCTGCAACTTGGCCATTATGTTTCCCAAACTCCTTGCATTCAAGGAGACTACCATCCAATATGTGCAGTTTCCACCCTTTGCACACTATTGTTATTAACACTGTATGTACCCTCCCTTATTCCATCCCTACTTGTATGAGGAGTAAGCCCACTTGGCTCCCCTACCTGGAGACCTTGTTTGAATTCCACCTAACTGCCTCCACCCATACCTAGTTTAAAGCCACTCTGGTTGCTATATACTCCTCCAGTCTCCATTTTAAAACCCTGAGCCATTCTTGCTCAAGTGTGACCTATCCCAGGCATACAGAGTGCTGCTATTCCATGTTCTTCCCTATCCCCCTACCAGCCCATACCCTTTGGTCTGACACCAGTTTCCCAGCCAAGTGTTGAACTCCTCTATTCTCAGTTTCCTCACAGCACTTGCTCTGGTTACTGGGAGTACTTCCGAAAAAGCCACCGAGTTCCCTGCTTCCTCACACAACTTCCAGAGTTCCAAGAATCTCCACTGTACTTCCTTGACTGTGTTCCCCTCCAGATCATTTGTGTTCAAGTGCACCATGATATGAGGTTTCTCCCTTTCCCTCTTTGTGCACTTTAGAATAAACTGTCCCCACTACCTGCTTTCATTTCTGGTATGCTCTCCACCCATATGTGCTATGCCATTCCGCTTTACTCCCCCATCTCACCACTTTTAGCATTGAGACTCCAAGCACTAAGACTCTACCCCCTTTTCCCTGATGTAGCCCCTGTCTCATCTTATTTTCCTGGCCCCTGTATTTAGTGTTTAGTGGGACTATAAAAACTAAACATCATTACCCAAATACAATGAATAATAAGCAGTTTATTATGTTGGCTTGCCACACTTGCGTGCAAATCAACATCTTGCAGTAGTGCAGCTTTGGAGGAGCGGCCGCTGTTGGGCGAATGCAGGGCATGCATCGGTAGGTATGTCCCTCTTTCCCCAATCAGCGGCACCACACCATTCATGCTAATGCGGCGAGCACATCTAAGGAAAGGTCTGCTGCAATCCAAGCAAAAGCTCATCATCGCCAGCGGACCCTTCCTGCGTGTTCCGCCATTAGCAACGCATATTGACTGACTTGCATTGACGGCCGACCTCGGGTGCCCAATCCCCCAGCCGGCTTACTGTACAATTTGCTGGACGGGGAGCCCACTCCCCATCGGCATACAGCAGCCCCCATTCATATGCCGAGGGGGTGCCTAACTCTTGGTTCTTGCCCCACTTTCATTGCATGCCGACGGGAGCCACTCCCCGTTGGCATAAATCAACTCCCACATTTCTTATATACCGAGGGGTGCCCAATCTCCCCTCGGCTCTTGCCTTCCCCCCCGTTATTGTGTGCCAACGGGGGTGCCCAATCCCTTCTGGCATAAATTCACCCCCCAAGCCCCCATTGTCTGCCAACGAGGGTGCCCAATCCCCCGTCAGCTGCAGCAACCCCACCCCAAAAACAGTTAGGTGGCACGCTGGGAGCCCACCCCACTGTCCTGCGATGTTCGTTTGTTTTTTTCTTCCCTGTAACAAAAAAACAGTCCCTTGTAGTCTCCTGCCCCCCACCCTCACCCACCTACTGTGCACCCTGCCTCCCCACACCCCCCCTCACCCCATACTTACCTCTGAGTCCGGTGCGACGATCTTCACTGGACCAGGAACACGTTTGCACTCTTCAAAGCCGACCACGAACTGAGGAAATGCCGGTAAGCTGTATAATGGAATGAATAGGGTTTTTTCAACTTTGCTGCATATCTCGGGCATTTGTTGGAATTTTGGCACCAAATTTTCAACATGGGGTTTTAAGGGCCCCTCCTCATGAATTCTATCACTGTCATGGCATTAATCAGCTTCTAAAGGTGATTTCACAGTCACTGCGTGAAATCACCTTTTGGGACCCATTAACAAAATGACAGTGCCAGTGTTCATGAGGTGGCCTCTAAAAAACCCTATGTTCCAAATTTGGTGGAAAAAAATCCAACAAATGCCTGTTTTACGAGCGTGCATTGCGCAGTTGCTATGCAGGCTCGTAACTTCATGAATTTGCAATATTTTAATGCCAGATTTTTAGCATTGTCATTTTTGTACACCTCCTTGTGAACAGTACAGCTGTCATTTTCCACATCCTGCCCGAAATGTGTTTGGGCCAGATTATGAAAATGACAATGACACAGTTCATGAGCAGAGGTCCTAAAATGCCTATGTTGAAAATTTGGTGATGATACTCCATAAAATGACTGTGTTACAAGCATGCATTGGTAGATTGCATGCACACTCATACCATCATGCTTTTCTGATATTTTCACTCTGGATTTTCACCATTATCATTTCACATATCCTGCCTAAAATGTGTTTTCACACTTCTGGCGCAGAATAGCGTGGTCGCTGTGCAAAATCACTTCTTGAGACACTTTGAGGAAATAACAGTGATACTGTACATGAGCAGAGGTGCTAAAATGCCTATGTTGAAAATTTGGTGCCGAAAGCCCATCAAATGGCAGTGTTGCAAGCGTGCATTGCATATTTCCTATGCACCCTTGTAACTTCGCAAATTTGCTATATTTACATGCCACATTTTCAACACTGGCATTTTTGTATGCCTCTTTATGAACTGTACAGATGTCATTTTTCACATCCTGCCCAAAATGTTTTCCCGCACTGCACTACCAAGCACCCAACGGGACACCCCAATGCCTGTCAGTCTCTGCAGGGTGGGGGTGGGTTGGCATCAGTTCAATACTTCACTGCCATGCCTATTATGCATCTCTCTAACTCCTGCACTACCAATGCCAATGCCAGCAAGACAACATTCAGCATTGACAAATGCTTGTTTATATTCTGAATAATGAATATGTCTTATTCATCTAGTAATTATATGGGAATGTGTCACATAGGGAAAATGTTTAAAAATAGAAAAAAAACTTTCCCCACCATATGTTACCAAGATTAGTCTCATACCCCCTCCCTTTCAATCAGTGTCACTATGATAAGGGAGGTATCAGCTGAACAGCTCCAATTTGACCATTTGTCCCCAACATGAATCATGGATCATCGGCCAGGGACATGAAGACCAGGGAGCCTATTTAATATGACTATATGGAAAGGGAGGTTGTGTTGCAGAGATATGGTAGGACTGGGAAGTTGTGGAAGTGTGAGATGATTGAGTGGGTGGGGCTAATCATAACACTAACCCTGGTCCCCTTGGGGCAGAAAACAATGTTTTGCAGCAGATTTCCTGAAACACACATGCTAAATCAGGAATAATTACAAATATTTTATCACAGTGATAATTAATTGTCACTGTAATGTATTTATACTTCCATTGTAGGACATCTGTCACAGCAATCAGGCTTGATACAGGCCTGTGGGGTATGCTATGAATGCCAGTACCTAAGGCCACATGGAATGAAGAATTCTATCAGCAGAATTCAGGGGAATGGCCATTGTGCCAGCAGAATGGCTTTCAGAATTTTCAGGTTCATTCCATTGAATTCCAAATGCATTCAGTGGAACCATATTCCATAAATCTTCATCATTCAGTGAATAATCATTCTGAAGCCATTACAAGTAATTTCTGTGGAATCAAGTGAGTGATCGTAACTGAAAATGTACCCACTGTCTTACTTATGGCCATTACACACCTACCTGGGGGGGTCCATAAAAGTATTCATAAGGCCAGTAATCTCATTTGAAACCATACTTGAATTACTACTTTTGTCCACAGAATTCTGTTTGTGGTTTTCAGCACCCCATGTTAGTATTCATGACACAATGTGAAAAGTGATAGAATGTTATTTTGTGGATATTACATAGCATTCAATATAAATCATGGATTTCAAATTAGTTGGTGGACTGCAGTCCTGCATTTCTATCATGTTATTGAAATGCTCACTTTCTCTTTTGAGAGCGTGAACATTTGTGAGAGGCAGATTTTGGGAAAGACTGCTACCCTAATGAGTGGTGTTTGAGAGCCATCAGAAAGGACCATTAGGCAATTAATACAGTGATAGGAAGACAGTGTATGGGCAGACTAGATGGGCCATATGGTCCTTATCTGTCATCAGATTCTATGTTTATATGTTAAGATCTGTGATGCAGAGATACCCACATTTTGGAGAGCTGTGGGGGTGGCATAGTGACAATGTCTGGAGGAAAGAAAAGTAATTGCAGGGCTGCTAGTGTTACCTTACTTCTCATTTTGACTCATATTTAATATAAAGGAGCTATTGTTGTTACAAGAGCGGCTGCCAGAATTTGTATTTCAGAGGACTGTGAAGTATTAGTTGCACACACAGCTCTTTCCTTGCCTTTCCACATAAATACAAGTAAACACTACCATGCTCTGATCTGCTCATCTTCATATTGAACTTGAAGAAATATTATATTTCCTTACTGAAAAAAAACAGTGCTCAACACTGCTTCATTAGGTTCTTTCCATCACTTATGCACCCACCACCACAAGCTGTAACCAGGAACCTGAAGCCAGATTTTCAAATGTGGAATACATTGTGCACCTGCAGAAAAAAACAGTTTAATGGGGGGGGGGGGGCTTCCTTTTACAACTGCATTCTTTCCTGCAAATGCTCATGTTTCAAAAATATTGCTTTTTTGCAACCTTTTCTTGCAGCCTTTTCCACAGTTTGTGACAGCATTCACATTGTTTTTTGGAAAGTTGCAGAAAAATGCTACATCTGGAATTACCAGGCATAGAAGTACCTCCACACCTGTCAGAAAAAGGAAAATGCAACTCGGGTATATAAAATGTTGAAAATAGCATTTTTGTTTATAAGGGGTTTTGTCTCTGTACCACGGAATGCTGTACTGGGATTTAATTCCTGGGTGATATCAGGCCATTTGAAAATCAGGCCTCTGGGTTCTTGTTAGTCATGAGTAACAGCAGCACAACTGAGATTTCAAACACTGTTGTTGCACTAAAGCACTGAAAAAAATTATTATAATTCCAGAGTGAAACAGAATTACAAAATACAGTTCGTATTACTATAAAGTCAGCCATCTCCTGTCTCTGCCTTCAGTGTGTGTGTGTGTGTGTGTGTGTGTGTGCATAATAATTAAATCTGTCAATTTCAGTCTGAAATCTCGGAAGCAGCCTTCTGTGTGTATATGTGTGTCTCTTACTATCATTCCCTTTGCTGATGCTAAGAGTCCATCCCTCCAGGGCCATCAAGGGATCTTATCTATGGTTCACACTAAGGAAACTTGGAGATGAGAAGGTGTGAGTCTATAGTTAATTCCTAACAACTTGTGTAATAGTCTAGATTTTATCCACTCAAGATATACCTATCCAAGTCAGATTGTAATTCTTGCTTTGTTTTACTGACAACTATATTTAGGGGAAGTTTCATATGTTAATTGCTCTGTGGTATGGTACAACTTTTGGATTACAATCTTGAAATTTCCCCCAATAAATTGAAAAGAGGGTGACCTCTTGTATCTTTAGTGGTAGGTTTATAATTTATGTTTAGTTCTTGAAGCCATGTCTTACAGTGGTAGTTACTGCCATCTTCAATGGTATTGCAGGGTATGGCACACCACAGCCTGATACCATTGCTCAAAAATGCATTCATCTAAATGTGGCATTTCTGATATTAGGTCTTGCCATTTTGTACCATCATGCCTTATTTTTGAAAGTGGCGATGGCTACCACTGTATGAGACGTGTCTGGAGACTCATTAGGTTTATATCCTCTAATCTTGCTTTGTAAATTTTCCTTTTCAGTGAAACTATGGATTTAGTTGCTCTACATTGTACTTTCTTTATTTCATTGATTGCTTTCTGCCTATACAGGTTCCGAAATTGAGTTGCATAGTCCAAATTTGGCCTAACATATGCTAAATATAGTGGTTGTATTATTCCTTTGTTTCTTGATTTAATATACCTTTTTTTGGACTACATTAAGTTGTTTGTTTTTTTTTAATTGCTTTGTTGCATTGTTTCGGTTGTTGAAAGTAAGATAGTATGATTACCCCTAGGTCTTTTTTGTAAGTAGTTTCTTGTAATTAGTTGCCACACAAGGAGTGTTTTGTTTTTTTGGTTATTTTTCCAAAGATGCATTACCTTACATTTCTCTATTAGATTGCATCTCCAAACACTGGCCCATTCTGAGATTTTGTTTAAATCTGCTTGAATTGAGCATATTTGTGCAATAATTGCACATAGTCCTCCCAGTTTTGAATCATCATCATATTTGATGGTCCATTTTTCAGTATTATTTGCTAGGTCAGATATAACAATCTTGTACATAATTAGTCCCTAAACTGGGCCCTGGAGCACCCCACTTGAGACCAGACCAGCTATTGATTTGTGACCTTTTATTTTAAGTCTTCGTGTCATTATATTTAGCCATTTTCTTATCCAATTTATTATATTTGTATTTATATTTTTCCATCTTTTCAATGAATTTTGACCCCTAACTTTTCAGTCAGCGGGGCAGCATTAAAATGAGGCTGGGGGGATTTCTCTATTGTCTGCAGGGAGGCTGCTTTTAAACCTTTTGGTACTCAACATACTGTACATTGAAAATTCATGGAATCAGAATTATACCTTTTGGAAAATCTCTTTGCAATATTTTGTTTAACTGTTGAATGAGTTGCACTGTATACTGTAGTTATTTTAGACTTCATTTCTCCTCTCAAATCTCTTCAAAAGCTACAATTTCAAACCTGATCTGAGTGTCATGAATAACCCATCAGTTTCTGTTAACAAATAATTCAGAAAAATACCTGGATTATTCAGGATGATAAAAATCTAGGTAATTTGACTAAAGTATATTCAGGAAGGCAAATGTTCCCCAGAGCACTTGACTAAGGTGTTTTATGCAGTTCTGGCCCCCCATGTTTTGGTGGGCTCCTCCACAATTGGTCACAGGGACTCTGTTACCTAACTGAACACTTACTTTTCAACAGAAGCTTAAAATGTTTGTAGCATAGGAACAACCTGCTATGAAGTCATATTGGTGAGTGTCAATATTCTCTGACAGAAACATAGAAACATAGAGGTTGATGGCAGATAAGGACCGCAAGGCCCATCCAGTCTGCCTATTTCTTTTTCTACCTTATAAATGTGCCATCAGCCTTTGCTCTGTCAATTGCCTATCTATTCATACTCATCTGTATTGCTCCCTTATGCCTACCCCATGCCTCTTTGAAGCCCTGCACCGTATTCTTATCCACCACTTCCTAAGGTAGACTGTTCAATGTATCCACCACCCTTTCTGTGAAAAAGAACTTTCTCACATTATGCCTTAATTGGCCTTCCTCTAATCTCATCCTGTGTCCTCTTGTCCTGCTATTTTTCTTACATTGAAACATGTTAGACTCTTTCACCTTGTTAATGCCCTTAGGGTGTTTGAATGTTTTGATCATATCACCTCTCTCCCTCCTCTGCTCAAGGGTATACATATTGAGCTCTGTTAATCTGTCCTCATACATCTTCTGATGCTGTCCCTGCACCATTTTGGTTGCCCTTCTCTGGACTGCCTCAATTTGGTTAATGTCCTTGTGAAGGTGTGGCCTCCAGTACTGCACGCAGTACTCCAGATGGGACCTAACCAGTGTATTGTAAAGAGGGATTATCACCTCCCTCTTACAACTTGTGATACCCCCTACTAATACACCCTAACATCCCCCTAGTCTTACCTACTGCATTAGAGGTCTGCTTGGATGATTTCAGGTCATCGGTGATGATGATGCCCAAGTCTCTTTCTTCCTTTGTGACTGCCAGCAACTCTCCTCCCAACCTATAGGTGGCTTCAGGGTTTCTCTTCTCTATGTGCATGATCTTGCATTTCTTTGCATTAAATTCCAGTTGCCACTCTTCTGACCACTTTGTTAGTTTATCCAGATCTCTTCTCATTCTGCCCACCCCATCTGGATCATCTACTCTGTTGCAGATCTTGGTGTCATCTGCAAACAGACAAGCCTTACCCTCTAGTCCATCTGCAATGTCACTAATGAAGATATTGAAGAGAGTTGGCCCCAGGATTGAAGAGGACTGGCCCCAGTGATGTTGAAACAATGGTGTCCTTTATTATACTTTCAAGTATTTCCCCCCCCAGTACCGATGTTAGACTGATAGGTCTATAGTTGGCCATCTTTTGCCTATTCCCTCTTTTAAAACTAGGAGTAATGTCAGCTGTTCTCCAGTCTGATGGTACTTCTGCTGTCTGCTGTGTGAGAGGCCTTTCGGCACCATGCAATTCTGCTTAAAGTTGGACCAGCATAACATTCTGTGGTGATTTGCATATGCAGCCCATGATGCTTTGCATTGTGTGGGCATGTGTGACCTTATAATAGTCCAACAACCTAAGCTTGTCTCCATCCAGGTGAGTTTTCTACCAGTGCTCTCCAACCTTTGCCCCTGCTTCTTAAATTCCCTTAGTGTCCCATCAAACCATGGGGCACACAGGCAAGAGGTAAGGGAGCGAACCCGAACTGGAGCAATGACATCCAGGGCCTCAAGTACTACCCTATTATAGGCCAGCACAAGTGGCCCTGGGTCACCGCTATCTAACAGAATTCCCGAAAGGTCTAATACCATCATAAGGACTTCATAAGACCTTCAGGAGAGACTTCCACCTTGTTGCAGTCTCTCTTCAGGTATGGACTCCAGTACCTTGCACAGTATTCCAGTTGTGGTCAAATCAGTTACTTGTATAATGAGAGGATCACCTCTGAACTTCTTCTGCTTATCTCCCTTCCTATGCAACCCAGTGTCCTGTTTGGCATGCTCACAACTGTATTAAAATGTGCTGTTGCTTTTGGAATCTTTGATAACATAACCCTCTAGGTCTTTTTCCTCTGTGGTGCATTCCAGCATCATTACCCCCATTTCATATTGCACTCTTGGGTTTCTCTTCCCAATGTGCATCACTTTAGATTTTCTATTTTGCATTGAAGCACAGCTATCAGATCTTTGACCTGTTCTCCAACCTGCCAGATCTTCCCTGAGTTCCATAATCTGTGTCACTGTGTCCACCCTTATGCAGATCCTTGTGTCATCTGTGAAGAGGCATATCTTGCCCTTGATGCCTTCCCCTATGTCAGAAATCAGTACACTGTAAAGGACTGGGCTCAACCCTGACCTCTGAGATACTCCACTTGTTCCTTCCCTTACTTCTGATAAGTCCCCACTAACTACTACCCTTTGTGTTGTTCCCCTCAGTCAGTTCTCCACTGATGTTGCCAGTTTCCCCCCACTTCTAATTCCCTTATCTTCTTGACAATCCTCCTGTGGGGTACTGAGTGAAAGGTTTTGCTGAAATCCAAGTATAGCACATTTACTGCCTGTCCCCTATTTGCTGCCATGATCATGCAGTCAAAGAAGTCGACCACATTTTTCTGGCATGGCCTTTCCCTCATGAACCCCATGGTGTCTTGGGTCCTGTAGCCCTCTTCCCTCTGTAATGTCCACCACTTCCTCCCTTAGTAAAGACTCCAGATTTTTTCCCACTACAGATATCAGGCTAACTGGACTATAGTTCCTTGGCTTATACTTCATTCTGCTGCTGTGTAGAAAGATCATGTCCACTGTCCTCCAGTCCCTGGGGACCACCCCCATGACCAGTGAGCAGTTGAATAGATCTACAAGTGTCCCTGCTATCAGTTCTTCTGCTATCTCCTTCAGCATCCTCAGGTGTAAGCTAAGCCATTAAGTCTCACACAATTAATTACTTTCAACCCTGTAAAACTTTCCAGCATCCTTTTCTCATTTATTTTGACCATACCACTTGTTCTCCCTCTTACCCCTCTTAACCCCACATGCAGGCAGTGGCCCACCCTTCTCCCTGCAAAACACAGAACAAAAATATTTGTTCAGTATCTGTGCTCTCCCTTTGCACTTCTCCTCCCATCCTTCCTTACTCTTCGTTCTCACAATACCCCCTTTGACACTATGCTTACCTTGATGTACCTGAAGAATGCATTTTCTCCTTGCTTCACTCCCTTTGTCAGACAGAGGTTTGTCTCCACCTTGGCATATCACCTTCCTGCTGACTACCTTTGCTTCCCTTAGGTACTTCTCCATATTCTCCTCCCATTGGCATCCCTTATACTCTAATAATGCCCTCCTTTTGGCTCATAGCATGAAATGAGATGTGACATGATGGGTGAGAGATGAGGGAGATTGAAGTGAAATGGCAGAAGTAGTGAAAGATAAAGTCCTGTCTGGCTAATAAGGATTTAGGGGTGGACCCATAAACTACATCTGTGTATCAAATACCAGCAAGATGATTTTGGAAAGGATGCTATAGTGGACTGGGTGGAGAAAGCAAGATTTGATTTGATAGAGGTTGCTAATTCTAGGGCTGAGTTTATAGTGGATGAAACTGATGTGTGTGGAGAAATCATGAAATCTGCATGACTAACAGGCACCACCACCACATGGAACCAACCCACCACCCCACCCACATAATACATAAAGAAAAAGACAACCAACAAATAATTAATAAAGCAAGTCCAGAAAAAAAAACATGAAAAACTTACCTGATGATCTGAATGAGCTGAAAACATTAGACTCAGAGCAGAAGAGCCTAAAATGGAAACCTTTTCTATGTAAAAATATCAGTTCCTGAAAGACAAATTCACTTTCAAAGTAAAATATTGGAAGACCACAAACTAAGAAAAAGAAGTAAAAAAGTAACTAACAAAAACAGAAATATAGAAATTGATGGCAGATAAGGACCGCTAGGTCCATCCAGTCTGTTCATTTTCCCTGCTTACTGTAAAAGCCGCAGACCCTACTTGATCTCTGACTTTACCTGCTCACACCTATTGCTAGGGTCCCCTATGTCTGTCCCATGCATGTTTGAATTCCCCTACTGTGTTTGCCCCCACTACCTCCACCAGGAGTCTATTCCATGCATCCACCACCCTTTCTGTGAAAAAATACTTTCTCATGTTATCCCTTAATCTACACCCTTCCGACCTCATGTCATGCCCCCTCATTCTTCGACATCTCCTATTCTGAAAGATGCTACCCTCTGGTACCCTATTTATGCCTTTTAGATATTTGTAGGTTTCTATCATATCTCCCCTGTCTCTCTTCTCCTCCAGGGTATACATATTGAGGTTCCCCATTCTCTCCTCAATCATATGACAAATCACCATGAACACCCCCCCCCCACCCCCACAAATGTACACACATACATGCCAGGACTATAAACTAATAATATTCCACCCTGTTTTGCATACTAGTTTTCAAGGCAGAATACCATTTTATCACATTAGTATTCTGACTGAACTACCAGTACTCTGTGCTCCCTATTTGTTGTTTAATCTGTAAAACAGCTATTTTGGATAAGCAGAATCCCAGATATTGAGACAGAATACCTAAATTGAGTTTTTAGTATACTGCCTCTCACACCAAATTATTTTCTTCATTTATTTCCCTGTATGCACTACTTGGTCACTATATTTTGCCCACACTGGTTTTCAGAACCAGTTACCAAAGACTAGAATTAAAAATAAATAAATAAATAAATATAAATAAATATGACAGGATAATATGAACTCTTTCTATGCTCTAAGTCTGTTTGTATAGTGGGTGTTAGATTTTGTTTTTTCCTTCTTCTTCAAAATGATTATTTTATACTGTATGTTTGGTCACAAATATAAATTGTAGACGAAGTAGGTCTTCCAATGAAAACAGTTTGGATAAGTTTTCTGCTATGATTTCATCAGTGTGTTTCAGATCAACTTTTATTTCCTTTTCTGTCAACTCAGTTTTTAGGCAAAAGTGCGTCAATTTTTTTCAGACTTCTCACTTGCTGCTGTCAAGTTCAAACTGGATGAGTTCCAGCGGCCACAGAACAGTAGCTTTGGAGATCCAGGTGGGGACAGTCAAAAGGCCAAATGGTATAAGACTATAGGAATTCAAAAAACAGACATTGGCAAAATGAGGTAACAAGTGGAAAAAAACATGAAAGGTACAGATAAGGCAGAGGGCACAGAGGAGAAGTAGGTAGTATTTAAAAAGGCAGTGATATAATTGACAGTGTGCTCAGTTGCAAAGGTATCAAAAGAACAAATTATCAAATAGGCCATTATGGTTCACAGCTGATGTGAAAAAGGGGAGGGCATTCTCAAAGTACAAGGTAAATCAGAGGATTGAGGACAGGGAATGGTACCTGGAGGCAACAAGAGAAGCAAGCAGGAAAGTGAGGGAGGTCAAAGTGGAAACATAACTCTAAATAGTACTGGGTGTGACGGATAGGGAAAAGGAATTACTTTGATACATCCAGGAGAAGCTTAAGGACAAAGGGGGTATAAGTAGATTAAAGAGTAAAGAAGAGTGGGAGGAGGAGGAGGAGGACAAGGGGAAGACAGAAGTATTGATCAATTATTTTTGCTCAGTGTTCGCTAGGGAAAACGATGTACCACTGCCAGAATGTGGGGTTTAGAAGGGAGTGAGCAAGGGCACTGAAGGAATTGATCAGATAATGGAAAAAAGGATGTTAGAAAGTTAACATGGTTAAAAGAAAATAAATCTATGGTGCCTGATGGCTTACATTTGAGAATACTAAAAAAAGTAGCAGAGGTTATAAGAGGGCCTCTCATAGATTGCATGCAGGCCAAAGGGGTGGGCCCTAGAGATGGCAGGATAGTGGATGTAGTTCCACTGCATGACAGTGGGAAGAAGAATGAGTTAAGAACTATAGGTCAGTCAGCTTAATGCCTATGGTGTGGATAAATATGAAGCCTTTACTAAGGGAGGATCTGGTGGTCTTCCTAGAGGGGAACCAGCTGCAAGACCCCAGAAAACAAGGTGATCACAACAGCAGAAAAAGGGTAGGCAGTTTATGCAGTATAACTGGACTTCAGCAAAGTCTTTGGCTCTGTCCCCCACCGGAGGCTGATCAAAATATTTAGAAACCTAGGGTGGAAACAAGTCAAAAAATGATGAAGAATTTTATCAGAGGAATAGCACAAAGGGTGGTAGTTAATGAGGAGTTTTCAGAGGTAAAGGAATTAACAAGCAGAGTTCCTCAGGGGTCCGTGCTGGCCATGGAGCTCTTCGATATATTCCTTTGTAACATAGATGAGGGCATCAAGGCTAATTTGTTCACTACACAATAGAAAACATGGGAGCAAGAGTAGTGTAGCATCCTGGTTCATGGATGCTCAATAATCCTTACATAGAAATAGAATATGTTGTCGGATAAGGACTGCTTGGCCCACCCAGTTTGTACATTTTGTCCTTGCCTACGCTGTTACTGCAGACCCTACACTGATCTCTGGCTATTCCCAATACCCCTTGCTTTCCTACCAAGATTCCTTTGTACTTATTCCATGCATGCTTGCAGTCCACCACTGTATTCACCGCCCTCTCCACTAGAAAAATGTTCCTACCTGGCAGCAATGTATTATAATTTGTTGAGTTCCACATAGTAGGAGTAAAAGAAGTTTAATAGAAAGGAGCCACATATTAACATGTGAGAGAGATATAAGAAGGCTATCTGCAGCAGTCTGGAGTTTGAATAAAGAGTGTTAAACAGGTTGAGAGCTAAATCAGATAAAACAATCACTGAGGTAAGAGTCTGCAGATTACAAGTGTAATTTTGCTTTAGAAAGAGGCTCAAGGGAATAGAATCTATTGTAGTACTCAGAGACTATCTGATAATGATGCCAAGAATAAAATCTATACAATCTGTATTGTGAGCATCATTGAGACTGTTTGATGTGCATATAATATAAATAAACAACCCTTATCTGCTACAATGGGTTACCTGTGGCTGTCCATTATAGATGACTGCTTGAGCCAATGTTTCTTATTTTTCAGTCTTTGGTAACTGGGTAAGGCCCATTAGGCACAAGTACCTGTTTTCAGGGGCAACCTGGGAGCACTGGGTGGTTAAGTGACTGGCTCAGAGTCACACAGTATGCAAGCAGAGGTTGTGAGAATCAAACTCAGGTCTGGTCTGCTGGATGTACCAAGCTTGTTCACGCCTTGTTCCTCTAACCTCTAGGCTATACTGCCAGCCAATCTCAGTTGGGCACCCACTTACAGTAGACATTACAGACAGAGTAGAAGTGAGGTACCTTGTTATGCTGCTGCACCCCTTCCCCACCACTAACACACTACTATTATACTACCTATATTTGACTCTTTGAACCTGTATTTCCATATCACTTTTTATGGGATCACAGTAGTAACATGCTATCAGTGTAGCTAGCATTGACATTGTCAGTCATGTATGGAAATATGATGAGAAAGGCCAAAATAATGACCATTTTTGCAGACTTTTGATAATGTGGTGAATGTATAACAATGCAATGTTTTTCTCTGGGTATATAATTTGCAGTTATTGTTCACATATATTGGATATTTTGGTTGTCTCTGTGTACTACACTTTGCAAAGATTGTTGACCAAAAAGTAAAACTGCCATCAATGTTTTCTCATGTGTGGTAGCTTAATGTTTTAACTTCTAAAATGCTACAGACTGTAGCATAAATAGGCCCATACATTCTGAGGCAGCTACAGTATATCATGCCATAAATAACACCGAACTATCCCGTTATCACCAGAAGCAAAATGTAATACAATTTAATCCCAGAACAATATCAGCTCTCAGTGTATAACTACTGTGAAACGTTATTGTTTTGTGATGCATGTTTATTGAAATACAGTAGGCAGACAGAAAATAGTGCACTTTATAATCCAACTTGTTTTCAGTACTTAAACCCACTAAAGCATTTTTAATCTTTAACTTTTCTACCTAGAGAGCAATTTCTCAGATGGACAGAATAACATCTGCTATCTAAATTTCTGATTTTTAAAAAGGGCATCTAGTCATAGATTTTAACCACATATCTCAAGATGATGAAAAACTCACTTAAATGGAATGCTCTTTTTGCTATGGATCAGATCAATAAATTAAATAGATTTATTAAGTCAAGCTGTCAGGATCAAGGACTGTCACTAACTATGGACTGTGGAGGTGGGCATTTATCAGAGCTTGAAACTAAACAAGAAAAATCAGTCCCCATTGCATAATTCTGTGATGAATATAAATGAATAGAATCACTGCTATTTCACAGTTAAGGAGGGAAGGATACAAGCCAATATTTAGCCTGGAGTCAAGAGCAGTGAAAGAGGCAATGGACATCCAGAGAAGGGAGGGGAAAGGTCAGAATAGAGAGAACAGCGATGGGTGCGAGGAGAGGTCTCAAAACAAACTGTCAGAAAACAAGGAAGTGAGGCTTTGCGGTCTGCACTATAAACTACCACTGCATGGACAAAGACCAGCAGGATAATTTTGAGAATGAGCTTGTGGCAGACTGGACATGGAAGGCAGGATTTAATGCTATACAGTGCATCAAGCTTAGGGCAAAGTTTTTTTTTGGTTATGAATGCATTGATGTGAGCACTGAAATAAAGTGTTTGATCTATCCACATATCAAGATACTTAAAGTGGTGAACAACTTCAAGGGCAGCATCATTAACCCCTGCTGTGCTGCGGACTGATATATGAGTCCAGAATTCCTATACATTCTAAATATGTTGGGAGCCTAAGAGTTAAGAGTGATGAAGACCAAGGTTTGTTGGAGCCTCATTAGCTTCTGCTTATTCATGGAAACATTCTTTGTAACATTAAGTAAAAGCTGGTTTGGGTGAACCAACAGTGGACATTGTCAAAGTTTCACTGCAGTGACAATTCCAGGGTTGTCCATATGTATGTGAATGTGTGAGAGGCAGACTGTAGGGAGTTACCTTGGATAGATGGAGAAAAGAATACAGTCAATGATGGAGCCCTGAGGGACACCAGAGTGGATAGGCAGGAGGAAGAATAAAGCATAATTAACCTCAACTGAATGGTACTGGACAGAAAGGCCGAAGCAGAACCAAATAACCATGAGGTCAAATAGACCCATCCCCTGTGCTTTCCCAGGAGGAGGGGATGGGCTACTGTATCAAAGGATATAGCCAGATCAATAAAGATCACTGCAGTGGTGTGGCACTGATAAATCCCTTTAAGAAAAGAATCAGTAACATTCAAAGGCATGCACGAGGGGGGGGGGGCACCTTGGCCCTGGCCCTGCCCCACCCATTAAATTTTATTTTTATTTAATTCAGCCATGAGACATCGTGACTGAAAAAAAAAACAAATGCTGCCGCTTTACACTTCAGGCTGCCACTCACTTCATATACTATTTTTTTCATATAGAATTGTACTTGTTCATTTGCCCTACCACCTGCCTGCCCCTGCCTGACTCTGAGTCCCTCCTGAGTAGTGTAGAGAGATCCGACTGCATTTCGCATCATGCCTGCTTGAAACTGCAGCAGCCAGGCATGGCATAGCAGCACTCTGTCTGTAAGCTGCAGCATAATCTCAATAGTAGTCCCCCTCCATCTGGATCCGACCATGCATGTGTCTCAGCAGAGCCAGTGATGAGTACACAAAAAACAACACTTACCAGTGGTGGTACTGGTTAATGGTTATGGTCTGGAGACTGAGAATTGGTGGGGTGGCTGAATTGTGATTGGATTTGGTGGTCACTACTACTGTCGCTTCCATACTTAGACTGCTCATCAGTCATGGACAGTCAAAGTCGGATGGTCCACTCAAGACTCCTGCTGCAGCCTGCAGCACTGCACACTTCTTGCTTACTCCATGGCTCCAGCCTTGAGTCCCACTCTGTTCGGGAGTTGTGCTGCCTGGTCTGGCAATGGCAAGGATGAGTCAGTGGCACTGGCAGCTGAGAGGATCCTGGAAGGGAGGGATTCATAGCAATAGTTAATCTTGACAGGAATGACAGCTGTCACACTGTGCTGAAAGTGTGCCCTCAGCTGTGGTCTGTGGCTCTGTCTTCACACTATCACTGCTGTCTGCTAGTGGGGGGGGGCGCATGGTTGTGGACTGCCACCGCGGTCTTGACTTCACTTTGTGTTGCTGCTTGCCTGGTTGGAGGAATTTGGACTTGAATGTTTGAATGATCCTCCATTGCCGGCAGCCGGGACCAGGGTTGGCTCTCTAAATGTGTTCAGTACACTTATAGAAAAAAAAAACTTAAGCTCAACAGCACCTGGATTCCAAAAAAAAAATTGGTTGGTGTGTTGCTTGGACTGGGAGTAGGACTTGGAGAAAAAGATGGGAGAGGTGTTGGCCAGGGATTTAATTGGGGGCGGGCTGGCTCACTCTAGCTCCCCTGATTTAATCACCAGATGGGTTCAGTACTACTCTACAGTGTCTTGTGTGTTGTCATGTGTGTTATGTATGTAGTTGGTGAGACAGATGGGAGAAGAGACTGCTTGCTGCTCAATCCAGATTCAATTCAACTCAAACAGTTCAGTTTTTTAATATAACTAAAAGGGACTCAGACTTATCAACTGTCTGCGTGCCTTGCAGGCTACCCTGCCATCTGTACAGCCTGTCTGTATCACCTACACCTCAGCTGATTAGCTTTCAGAGGTACTGTAGCACTCAAGAGGTGGCCAATCAGTGTGCCACATGGACAGAAGGTCATATGATTCTACAGTTGCACATCAGGTGACCATACATCCGTGCTGTGCACACAGCAACCACGGAAGGTCAAGAGGTGTGTTCACTGGCACAAATGAGCTTCTGATTGGTTTGTGACTGAGTGAGCAGTGACTTAACCAAGCAGAGCTACATCTGCCTCAATGATCTAGAGGGAACCCATGATCTCTTTTCATTCAGATGGAGAAGGCAAGCAGGACAGTTGAACTGGTCTCTGTTCTGTGTGTTTTGGCCTCATGGTCTGAATTTGTTAGTTCCTTCCTTACTTAATTGTTTAACTTGCTTCAAGCAACTATTACTTGTCTTGTTAAAATTTCATTCTTGGCTTGTGAAAAAAATATAAGAATATTTGTTCAGTTCTTCTGATTCACTTGAGTACTGTAATGCATTGTGATCAGTCTAGCAGATCATCTCAGTGACTGCCCCAGGAAAATTTGAGGAGGGGGAGAGGAGAGGGAACGAATAAAATAATTTTGAGATTGCCCTGATGCTGCCTGCTTACTCAGCTTTAAAAAGCAAATTACTGCAAGCAGTCAGGCCAATCAGGCTATTTATTTTTGGCAATCAAGGAGGAGGAGGGGTCAGTTTGGGGTCATTTTCAGGACACAAGCATAGTTATAGAGGAGGAGGCAGTCACAGCAGGTGCTGCTGGGAGAGCTCAGGAAACAGAGAAAGTGTAGGGAAAGAGAAATGTATTCATTAAAAAAAGGCATCTTTGTAGACAGTGCATCAGCCACCAGCCACCAGCACAGGTTCAGCCAAGGGGAAGGACAGCAAGCAGCACATCCTAGAGAGAGTGAGAGAGAGAGATCAGTTGAGATGCTGAGCCATTGGAAAAAAATATTTAAATAAATATATATATATGTATGTAGTGGACTTGCTTTGCAGTCTAGTGTGGGCGTGTGTGTATTTGGATATTTTCTGTTACATACCACAACAATAACAGTCAGCCACACAGTACAAATAGACCTCTTGCAGCACGCAGCACAGGAGTTTAGCTGGCAGAGGGAAGGGTGACAGTGACCCAGGCATCCTAGAGAGGGAAAGAGAAAAGTGGGGAGGAGGGGAGGGTGGCCTTGCTGGAGGATCTGGAGGTTCTGGAAAGGTGGTTGGGAAAATGGAAACTAAAATTCAATGCGGGGAAGTGCAAGGTTCTGCACCTGGGAGTCAGAAATCCAGGCATGGGGTATACCCTGGGAGGACACATGATTCAAGTCACAGAGGGTGAGAGGGACCTGGGGGTAGTGGTAGATGTCAAAATGAACAACTCAGAGACCTGTAGAAGGGTAGTGGCAAGGGCAAATAGAATGCTGGGATGCATCACCAGGAGGATTACCTCAAGAAAGGCAGAAGTGATCCTTCCACTGTACAACTGCTTGGTTAGGTCACACCTCGAGTATTGTGTACAGTTTTGGAGACCACATTTAAAGAGGGACATTACACTCCTAGAGTGGGTCCAAAGGAGGGCAACCAAAATGATATGGGGCCTGGGGGAGAGGACCTATGAGGAGAGGCTCAAGGAACTTGACAGGTACACCCTAGAGGAGAGGAGGGATGGGGGACATGATAGAGGTCTTTAAGTACATGAAAGGGATCAATAAAGGAGGCCCAGTCAGGGTGCTCCAAAGGAAGGAGGGTGGGGCAACAAGAGGTCATGGGTGTGAACTGGAAGGGGGCAGGCTCAGAGAGGAGAGGAGGAGATGTTATTTCACTGAAAGGGTGGTGGAGCCATGGAATGCACTGCCCAGAGAGCTGGTAGAGGTGGAAACTGTGGACGGGTTTAGGAGGGGATGGGACAGGTACAGGGGGAGGGTAAATCTGACCAGGCCCAATACAGGTGGGACATCTGGGACTGGGGACAGTATAATCCAAGGGGGGGGGACAACAAAATCAGACTGCAGTGCAGGTGCTGAAAATCAAGCAGACTCAAGAGACCGTTAGGCCTATTTTGCTGGCATTTTAGTATGTTAGTATGTAAAAATCACTATATCCAGACCATTGAAAAATATATATATATATATATATATATATATTTGGCTTGCAGTGTACTGTGTAGCTGTGTGTGTATATTTTGAATTTTACAGTTACATACTGTACATACCATAACAGTCACAAAGGCACATCGCAGATAGTTACACCTCTTGCACTCAGCATGGGAATTTTGCTGACAGAGGGAAGGGTGATGGTGACCCAGGCATCTTTGAGAGAAAAAAGAAAAATCAGTATATTCAGACCATTAGAAAACATATATATATATATATATATATATATATATATATATATATTGCTTGTAGTGTAGTGTGTGACTGTGTTTGTGTATTTTTAATTTTAAGGTTACTTACATACTATAGCAGTCACAAAGGTACAGCACAGATAGATAGAGTTCTTTCAGCACCCAGCACAATGACACACAGAAAACTATAAATACCCTAAAAAAGGTGCACAAATCACAAGATCACAGTCTACCTAGAAAAAAAAATTGTCTGTGGTAAAAAGCAGTCACATTATGAACAATAACTTGGACAAGAAACCTCTGTATAAAATAGTACTTGTGTATTGCTCCATTACTGGAAAAAAATGGTCATAAGTCAGACAATATTTCAAAGTTAAAGATAATGCTAAGAGTTCTCCAGAACAGCATCAGAATAATCTATGTTTAGTCATGAGGCTGTTACAGCATCCATATCAGGTCCTAAATAACATGTCGACCCACAGGTGCCACATTAAAGTCTGTAACCACTAATTTTGGAACAACATAGTGCTTATGATTCTGAATGTGATCTAAGCAAACTACTTCCAGTAAACCGTGAACTGCATGATTTAATAATTAGAAAGGGACCATATTGCAGTGTCAGTGGCTCAGTAGGTAGCACACTCGCCTCTGAGGCTGGGAGTTCAGAGGACAGTTGGTTCAGTTCCCACATCTGGCACTAGGGTTAATATCCCAGTACTGACACTGTAGTGCAGCATGAGAGGGGTGCTGCACTTAAGAGGTGCCGTCTTTCGGATGAGACATTAAACTGAGGTCCAATCTGCTTGGATTGGTGGTAGTTCAGGTGGATGTTGAAGATCCCATGGCACTTATCGAAAAGAGTAGGGGAATTTCCCCAGTGTCCTGGCCAAATTTCCCTCATTCACTAAAATACAACCAACAGCTTAATCTGGTTCAAGGTCAGTTGGCATTCATCGGTATCCCCCTCCCCCAGGTCGTGCGTGAAAATAGGCAGGATTTGTCTAGTGCACTTACCCGGTCTACAAAAACTAAATAAATAAATAAATATTAGCCAGTGTTAACAAAGTATAAAAATGATCACGCGGTTCGGGGAGACATTCACAAAGTTTTCAAAATGTGAGGTAGAGTGATTATCCATAGCTGGACTACTAGCCTATTAGAGACAAAATGTATTGTTTCTATTATAGGTGCTGCAGTACAAATGTGTCATGTTCAGTGGGCCATGTTAGTACTGCTTTCTTCAATATGGGAACACAAGCAAGTGGTTGGAAAGATACAAGGGCCACAATACGAGAACATGAAAGTTCTGAGGTCCACAAGCATGCAGTCCTTGCATAAGTTACTTTCATGAAATCTGTCCCTATTGTTAGTCAGTTAGATGATCAGGTGACTTCAGCATCCTCAGCTAGAAAGAAAGTACAAGAAGAAAACAAATGCAGTTAAAAAATGTATTGATATTGTGGTAACACTAGAGAGTTGTGGACAGCCCCTGAGAGGACATCATGAACATGCTGAATCTCAATACAAAGGACTGCTTTTAGAGATAACAGAATTGCTAGCTCGCTATGATCCTGTGCTAAAGAAGCACTTACAGTCTGCCCCAAAAATGCAACATATCTTTCAAACAGAAGTCAGAATGATATGATACAGGCAGCGTATGCACTGCTGTTGCATCAGCTTCAGAAAGAGTTCAGCGAGGCTCAGTTTATCACAATTATAATGGATGAGTCAAGTGATGTAAGTAATACCGAGCAAATCAGTATAGTCATGTGATATGTGGACAGTAACTGCAAAATTCAGGAATGGTTAGTTGATTAAAGACAAACAAAAAAACTGACACTGAAACCTTGTTTAATATTCTTTGGTCAACACTGGATATGTTAAAAATAGATAAGAACAATATTATTCCACAATACTATGATGGAGCAAGTGTTATTAGTGGTGCAGTGAGTGGTTTGCATGCTGAAGTAACAGATATGCTCCCAAAAGTCTAATATTCACACTGCTTTGCTCACTGTATGAATAAAATTTTAGTGTCCACAATGAAAAAAAAACACATATGCAAGGAATTTCTTTGGTACTCTGCAAGCTCTTTATGCTTTCATTGAGGGTAGTCCACAGAGACACAGTGTACTTATGAAAATACTCAGATCTGTAGAGGGCTTAACCCCTGTTAAAACAATTAAGAGTCTTAGTGATACCTGGTGGAGTTGTCGAAGTAAAGCTATTACTGCAGTAGTTGAAAACTTGGAAGGCATTATGAATGCCTTGGCAGAAATTGAAGAAACATCAAGAATTCCTAAAATTTCTGCAGATGTTAGATTATTATATTGATGCTATATTGTTTCAGATTAAAACTTTTGAATTGATTATTTATTTAGAAGTTTTGAAAGATATAATTGGCAAATGCCATACTGTCAGTGACTACTTGCACACAATCAAATTAGTTATAATTTGTGCAATTAAAACAATTGACATTCTCAAAACCTGAATACAGAGTGACTGAACAGATGAAAAATGTCACAACTACTTCTTAAAAGCAGGACAGAGATGTGAAAAACTTGGTATCAACACTGAAACAAGAGTGTCAAGACAAAAGAAAGTGTCACAACATCTTGATAACAGAGCTGTGACCGAACACATGCTTCAGTCTCAAGAGGATGAATTGAAAGGCAAAATGTTTTACAGTGTTCTTGACCATGTTGGGACAGAACTCAAAACGAGGTTTACCTAGGAGGCTTGTGAAAAAAAAAGAAGCTTCCACACAGGGAAGTAATTGAAGTATTTGCAGGTAGGTTTCATGTGCCAAGGAATGAGCTTTGCACAGAGTGCAAGTTGTTTGTCCATGACTTCTTAGTATGTACAACTGTCCCAGAGTTTCTGAATGCCTTTTACATTGAAGGTTGAGCCCAAGTATACCCAGCTGTGTTTAAACTTTTGCAAGCCTTGGGTACTGTGCCCATGACTTCTGCATGTTGTGAGCACACTTCCTCCAAAATGAGAATTCTGAAAAATAAATTATGCTCTAACATAAGTCAGCCATGTATGCTCGCTTTGATGACTATGTATACAGAACAGAACCTGCTTGATGCTTTGAGTATCAATGATGTTCTTCGTGAATTTGCTGTTACTGGAAATAGGCATTAAGACTCTGGTTTGTCATAGCGCTCTCTGCAAAAGTGATTTTATTCCACTCTACACAGAGCAAACTGTCTTGTGGAGTGAGCATTCTAACTTTTTCTTTCCCACACCCTCTAAGCTCTATGAAAAAACAGAATTCACTGCTACAGTTCTCTCTCCACTCCTGGCCTGTCTTTGGTCACTGTCTCTCTCTCTCTCTCTCTTTCTCTCTTGGCCGCTATCATTCAGTGACACCCTCTCATACTCAGGCTCAAGGTACATTAGGGAGCAAAGAAAGACTAAGGCAGGGATACTGAGGCTGAACAAAGAGGAAGGTGGTTGGGCAGAGAGCGACAGTGAAAAAGCAGGGATACTGAATGAATACTTCTGCTCAGTATTCACAATGGAAAAGCAGGGGGAAATACCTAATCTGGTCAATAGAAGCACTCTAGATAGGGGGGTTGATATTAGTCATATCACAGAAGAAAGTGTTCTGAAAGAACTCTTAAAACTGAAGGTGGATAAAGCAATGGGGCCTGATGGGATTCACCCCAGAATTTTAAAAGAACTAAAGGAAGAACTAGTAACACCACTGACTACCCTGTTTAATAAATTGTGAGAGGATGAGGTGGTACCTGAGGATGGAGGAGGGTGGATATGATTCCCCTTCACAAAAGTGGGAGCAAGACAGAGGCAGGAAAATATAGACCCGTCAGTTTGACCTCAGTGGTAGGGAAATGATGGAATCACCTCTGATGGAAAGAATTGTTGAGTACCTGGAGGTCAGTGGGGCACAGGACCCAAGGCAGCATGGATCCATAGCAGGAAGGTCATGTCAGACAAATCTAATTGATTTCTTTGACTGGATGACCAAAGCAGTAGACCAGGGAGAGGCTGTGGACATGGCCTACCTAGACTTTAGCAAGGCATTTGACACAGTCCTGCACACAAGATTAATAAACAAATTAGCCAGCCTGGGAGTGGGTCCTAGGGTGGTAGCCTGGGTAAAACACTGGTTGGACAACAGGACACAGTGGGTAATAGAAAATGGAGTCTACAGTGAAGAAAGGAGGGTTACTAGTGGGGTACCACAGGGTTCAGTACTGGGGCTGGTCCTTTTTAATGTCTTTATAAGTGACATTGCACGAGGGACTGGAAGGGAAAGTATGTCTCTTTGCAGATGACACAAAGATCTGCAACAGGGTTGATACACAAGGTGGGGTGGAAAGGATGAAAAGGGACTTGGAAAGGTTGGAGGAATTGCCAAATGTATGGCAGCTTATATTCAATGCAAAGAAGTGCAAAGTAATGCACCTGGGAAACAAAAACCCAGGGGAAGAGTACACAATGGGGGTGAGATACTGACAACAACAAAAATGGAATGGGACCTGGGGTAGTCATATCAGACGACCTGAAGGTGGGCCAGCAATGTGAGAAGGCAGTAAGGAGGGCTGGGGAGATACTGGGATGCATAGGGAGAGGCATCACCAGTAGAAAACAGGAAGTTGTTGGCCCACTATACAGACAGTTGATAAGACCACATCTGGAGTACTGTGTACAGTTCTGGAGACCCCATCTCCGCAAAGACATAGACAGGGTGGAGGCTGTTCAGAGGAGGGCAACCAAAATGATGCAGCAGCTTTATCAGAAGACATATGAAGAAAGACTAAAGGAACTAAAGATGTATAGCCAAAAGGAAAGGAGGGAGGGGGGGGACATGATACAAACATTCAAATATCTCAAGGGAAACAACAAAGTCTAAGACGGTAGCATCTTTCTGAAAAAGAGATGTGCAAAAACAAGGGGGCACAATTTGAAGATACAGGGGGTATGGCTCAGAGGTAATTTGAGGAAATATTTCTTCACAGAGAGGGTTGTGAATACATGGAACAGCCTTCCTGAGGAGGCCATAGAGTCAAAAACATTGGGGAAATTCAAGAATACATGGGACAGACATAAGGCAAGTCTAGTGGGGGGTAGGAGGAAGTAGGCTATTGGTTAACTAGGATCTGCAGCTTTCTGTTAGGTAGGGAAATGGGCAGACTATATGTGGGCCAAGCGGTGCTTATCTGCCATCAAATTCTATGTTTCTATGTTTCAAACTGCTCTGTTTTTGCTGCATTATGTTCTGGCTATCTTGCTCTCTCATGCTTACTCTCAGCTTCTCAGTAGCATTTTCTGATGTGCTGCTAGGAAGGGGATTTACATCCATAGAGGTGTGCTGCCTAACATTTTGAATCAGCAATGAAAGAAAATGTTACTGGCTTACTGGCTCTTAAATAGGAATAAGACCACTATTATTGCCGATCTTGTTGGTTCGGCTGACCTGGCCTGCATCACCGAGACCTGGCTGGATGAAAACTCTGGCCCCACCTTGGAGGCCACGATTCTGGCCGGGTACCCAGTGATACACCGCCCGAGATTGGACCGCAGGGGCGGGGGGGTTGCAGTCTGTTTTAAGACGGAATTGGGTCTCACGAATGTGGTAGTCGGTGAGACTGGGTCTTTTGAGTGTACAGTCATAGCAGGTGTAGGCGTTCGAATCGTCCTCATCTACCGTCCACCCGGAGATGGGAGACGCTTACAGAGTGAACTTCCTGATCGACATGTCGTTTGAGTCGCCCAGGTTGATGGTCCTGGGTGACTTCAACGCCTGGGTCGACGATGAACTCTCAAATTTGGGTAATGACTTCCTCCAATTGATGTCTTCTTTGGGCCTTACACAGGTGGTTTCCACTGCTACGCACAAATCTGGACACTCTTTAGATCTATTCTTCCTTCTAGGGATCAACGCATCCGACATGGGGGTGGAACCAGTCGCCTGGTCTGATCACCACATTGTGAGGTTCAATTTTTGCACCCCCCTGAGAAGACCAGCCCCTGTGGAGATGTTCAGGTACCGCCCATTATGGAATGTTACTCCACAAGGTCTAGCGGCGGTCCTTGACCTCTCATCCTTCGGCTCAGTGAGCAATGGCCCAGAAGCATTAGTGTTGGCCTATAATAAGGCCGTCACGACGGCTCTGGATTCCATTGCTCCTGTTCGTGAGCACCCCAGATCCCTTCGCCCCAGAGCCCCATGGTTTGATGGGACCCTGAGGGAGATGCGGAGACAGGGGCGAAGGTTAGAGCGTCGCTGGCGCAGGTCCGCCCTTGATGCCGACCACTCTAGATTGATGGAACATTATGCTAACTATCAATCTGCAATCACCCATAAGAAGGCAGAATTCCTGTCCAGGGAGATTGCAGTTGCTCAGAATCGACCGGCTCAGCTGTTCCGAACAGTAGACAGACTGTGCAACCCAGCCTGCCTGCATGTTCGGAAAGCTTTTTCACAAGCAGAGTGCGACGAGCTTGCTCGATACTTTGCAACTAAAGTGGCCGACATCAGGAAGAACCTGGGTCCGGGCAAGCTCTATGGGTGAAGCTTTTGGTCAGCATGAGATGACAGTGCCTCATTTCTCCTGGAGTTCCTTTCGACGACCTGAGTTCGTGGACATTATAAGGATCATCCATTTTATGCACCCCACAAGTCGTGGTTTGGATCCCGGTCCGACTCCCCTTATTCTGGGTTGTTTGGACATCATTGGTCTGGTCCTGGTGCAAATAGTCTGGTGCTCCTTGGAATTAGGTGAGTTTCCCTGTTCCTTGAAAGAGGCTGTGGTAACTCCTCTCTTGAAGAAAGCTTCCTTGGACCCAGACTCTTATTCTAGTTATCGACCTATCTCTAACCTCCCCTTTATTGGGAAGGTTATCGAGAAGGTCATAGCAGTTCAACTGGATGACCATTTAACCATCCATAACGTCTACGAATCCTTCCAGTCGGGCTTCCGTACTAGACATAGTACCGAGACTGAGCTGGATCGGGTGTTAAATGATCTTCTGATGGCGAGGGATCAGAAAAGACATTCCATTCTTGTTCTTCTTGATCTCTCTGCAGCCTTTAACACAGTGGACCACATGGTGCTATTAGCTCGCCTGGGGCAAATTTGTGGAATGTCTGGAACCGTTCTGCAATGGTTCACATCATTTCTTACCGGGAGATCGCAGAGAGTTGTGTCGGGGATATTTTTCCTCTGACCCAATCCCTCTGTTGTGTGGAGTGCCCCAGGGATCCGTGCTGTCGCCCATGTTGTTTGCAGTGTATACTGCCCTCGGAGGTATCATTAGGCGATATGGGCTGAGGTTTCACTGCTATGGATGACACCCAGCTCTATCTGTCCTTTGCACCCGACCAGGATGGAGCTCTCTCAGTGTTTAACATCTGTCTGAGGGAGATCCAAGACTGGATGGATTCTAGTTGGCTAAAGTTGAACTCGGAGAAAACAGAGGTGCTGGTAGTGGATCCTGTTGGTCGGTGGTGAGGCCGGATATCGATTGCTCCATCTGGAATTATTCTTGGTGGAGTATCTTTGCCGTCCTCAGAACAGGTGCGTAGCCTTGGATTTGTTCTTGGCGATAGGCTGACTCTCAAAGCTCAGGTGTCAGCTGTTGTCAAGACTTCCTTTATCATCTCAGGAACATTGCCAGGGTGAAGCATCTTGTTCCGCTTTGACTCCTGCCTACTTTGGTTCATGCTTTTGTATCTTCACGCAGACTATTGCAACGCCCTGTACTTTGGGCTTTTGGGGTTGAAATCAAGTCCCTACAGCTGGTGCAGAACGCTGCAGCCGGGTTTTGACTGGGACAAGTCGTTTCTGTCATATTATTACTCCCGTACTGCGTGAACTGCACACTGGCTGCCTGTGCGGTGGCGGATCACCTTTAAAGTCATTTTGTTGACTTTCAAAGCCCTTCATGACTAGGGTCCAGCCTATCTGAAAGACCTCCTGGTGCCTTACTGCCCTGACCGATCACTCCGCTCGGCCGACATGGGGTTGTTAGAGATCCCAAGAGTGAGCTTGAAATCTTCTGGCAGCAGAGCATTTTCATATGCTGCACCCACTCTTTGGAACTCTCTACCATGTCGGTTACGGCAGTGCACCTCCGTGGAACTCTTTAAAAAGGATCTGAAAACTTACTTGTGGAGCATGGCTTTTTTAGATAATTAGTTATTTATTAATGCTTTGGATTTTATTATTATATATTTTATCTTGTTGTATGCTGATTTTATGTATATGTTTGTTTATGTAGTGTTTGAACTGTCAAAGTTGTTCAGCACCTTGATATATTGAAAGGTGCTATACAAATAAAATTATTATTATTATTATTTATTAAATAGATCACTAAGAGAAGGAATCATTCCCAGCCAGTGGAAACAGGCCAGTGTGGTCCCAATCCACAAAGCGGGCCACAGGGAAAACCTAACTAACTACCACCCTATCTCCTTGCTCTGCACACTTGCAAAGCTACAAGAAAGACTTGTCTACAACCAGCTCCGAGATTACCTGGAGGCTCATCACCTGATAGCTCCCTCTCAGCAGGGTTTCAGAGCCAACCACGGGATGGATACTGCCCTCATTAAGTTCTCGGACGATGCACTCGGAGCAATTGACAAAGGCATACCGACAGGAGCAGTCTTCCTAGACCTGTCCAAGGCATTTAGCCTTGTTGACCAGAATCTCCTGCTCCAGAAGCTGAACAAAGTGGGCCTAGACCCCCACTCACTAAAATGGTTTGAGAGCTACTTAACAGGCAGGACTCAAAGAGTGTCCTGGAATGGAGCAATGTCAGCACCACTACCCCTAAGACAGGGAGTTCAGCAGGGCTCAATCCTTGGGCCCCTCCTATTCTCCTTATTCACCAATGAGCTAAGCACCTACTGTTGGGATAGTTCAGTCATCCAGTATGTGGACGATACAGTCATCTACTGATCCCTGGGGGATGTGGCTGCACTGGGTCCTCTCCTCCAAGAGGACCTCTCTTCCTTTGAGGCATGGTTGAGAGAGAACAGAATGGTGCTAACCTCTGACAAAACCAAGGTGATGCTATTCAGGCCCAGACTGCTGGGTCATGACAGGTCAGCATCCTTGCACCTTACCACCCTCGCTGGAAAAAGCACCAGCATAGTGCCCTTCATTAAGTAGTTAGGCCTGACACTAGACCAAACTATTACTTTCAAGGACCATGTGGACCACATTACCAAGACCCTACACCGTAAACTTGGAACCTTGTATCGACTGAAGGACCAGCTAATCCCCCGAGGCAAGGAAATCCATTGCCACAAGTGTCCTGCTCCCTACCTTGACCTATGCTGCACCTATAATACAAGGCATGGCTAAACAAGAGGTCTCGAGGATGCAAATCCTCTATAACAAAGTGGCTCATTTCGCCACTCAGAACCATCTGCGATGTCACCACTGTGATACACTGGCCCAACTACACTGGCCCTCCTTGACTGCCCACCTGCAATACCCCCTGCTCGTCTAAGCATACAAACTACTAAACTTGCCTGCCTCTCCCAGCACAGCAGGTACTATAGCACTAAAGCACAACCCCAGGAGGCTAACAACGTCTGAACGAAGGCTACTCACAGTCCCCAAAGTAAGAACAAATGCAGGTGGCAGATTGTTCTCCTCCCTATCCCCCAACCTATGGAACAACCTCCCACCTCCAGTGCAGGAGGTCTCCTCATTCATGAACTTCTGCACCAGACTAAAGGCACATATGATTGCTACGAGCACGTGCCTCTGCCATGGCACATAACCGCCTCCGCTACCACTACCCTCTGCTCAAAAAAAGTGAGTAATGGAGAATCCTCTCCCAGCAACCAGGGTGCCCAGGTTCCCTAAAACCCCAACCTCCATCCCTGGCATGGGAATCTCTCTCCTGCCAAAAACTTCTTAACAACTTGCCGTGCTTAACACTAGGTCTAGCAGCATTGTAATTAATACTGTATCATGATAATAACCATGTAAGCAAACTGCAAAACTATGCCTGTATAATACTGTAACCATGACTTACCGCTGTATTAGAAATGTATTGTTATGCCGAGTCACCCCTGAAAAAGGGACCTTCGGGGCCCAGTGGGCCTATCCAGTCACCAAAATTAAATAAATAAATAGTACTTCACCATGGAGGGCTGTAATGTGTGTTGCCTAACTGTAAAAAGCAGGAACAAGCACCATTTATAGTGATTTAAAAAGAAAAAATTACTGGGGGACATGCCCCAAGACCCCCCCCAGTTTTGTTTGGAATCTGGGCCCCCCTTTGTTCACTGCTCCTGTGCATGCTTCTGGTAACATTGAGGAAGGAGGAGACCATAGAGTAGTGTTTCCATAGTCAAAACGTGAAAGGTAAGAGGTAGGAAGAAGTATCAAAGAAGATTATTAAAATATTTATAATCCAATATCAAGGAAGGAGGAAAGCTGCAAGAGGGTTCATTTTAATGCCCCTTAGCCACAGCAGAAAGGAGGGAAATAGGATACAATGCCTTGTGGATGAGACGTTTTCCCTCCCTTTGTGGAGGGGGGGAGCACTTTAGCCTGCTTACAGGCCCAGAGGACAGTCACAAGTTGATAGGTGTAGGAGGGAGGGAGGTTAGAGACGCAGAAATAGCAGGGTCAGAGAGAAGTAAAAAGCAAGATTGCATGACTTATACAACTAGTGTGTGACCTACTATCTGACTTCTCTAAGATGAAGGTTTCTGTAAACTTGGATGAAGAGTTTGTGCCAGGAGACCGATTATATGTGGGGTTGAATGTCAGGATTAGGATGTATTACTGGTGAGAAGGAATGGTTAAGCCCGCTTGCTGTGGAGAGGATCTCTGTAAGTTTTGCTACTGTTTTTTTAAACTACAGGAGAGAAGGGTTAGTTAATTCTACTTGCTGTTGAGAGAGTTAACGTGTACAGGATTTTTATAAGTTTTGATATTGTTTTACTTTTTTTTTTTTAACTTTAGCTTAAAGTAGAATTTAGCTTAAATGCTTCTGTGGCTGGAGTGACTGTAAAAGCTCTTCCACCAGCCTTTCTTAAATACTGAAATACCACTGGGGGTTGGGTTTGAAGGCTGTGAGGGAGGAGCTTTGGGAGCTGCAAACTAACTTGAGCCCACAGACCAGGTCAGGAAGGAGGAAATAAGGAACAGCCATATGTTATAGTATTGTAATACATGGATAAGCCATAATAATACTGTCTTATCCCATTCAAAAATTTCCCTATAATACAGTACTTCAGTTCTGATAATACCACCCTTGCTCAAGTGATAATACCATTGTTTCTTGGTGATAATACTATTGTTCAGAGCTGATAATACTATCGTTGCAGTCTGAACGATAGTATTATCACCAAAACTCCAAAGTGTAAGAGCATGACTGTCTCGTGCAGCTCGGAACTGGCTTTTACTGTAACCATTTGCGCGTAGAATACAGGACGACTCGCTGCTAGCCAAAAACATGAAAAACTTTCCCAAGAGTATTACCTTAAACCACACAGAAATAATTCCTCTCCTCTTTCTAATCCAGTCAAACTCCCGCATGCTGAACCATCAGACAGCTCTCAAGCCCGCCGCATAAACAAGCCACCATTTCCCCTTGAAAATTATGTGAAAGGCACAGCTACAGCCAATCAAACACACGCTGTGCACTTTACATGCATGCGAGCGTTGTGGCGTCAACAGCAACGCTGGCAACCTTGGGAAAAGAAAGTGCAGCGATACAGACATGACTACTATAGCAGGCAAATTTAAAATGCCTCGGATCCATATATTACAAAAAATAAATTATAGCGGTCTTAGTATTACAAGGCTAAATAAGCATCTCAAGGTTCTGGGGACATGTTGGAACCTCTTGAGCTTCGCTCTCAAGGTTCACATGTCCCCAGAACCTCTCAATGCTATTATAGCCTCGTAATACTCAGTCCCCTATCATTTATTCTATTTGTGTTTACTGTCCAGGTATTTTTGTATTTGATTTGTTTTATGTGTTTATATTGTTGATGTTTTGCTTCATTGTTTGAAGCACCAAGTCAATACTGAACAAGCATTTGTCAATGCTGAATGTTGTCGCACTGGCATTGGCTTTGGTAGTGCAGTGCAGTGCAGAAAAACATTTTGGGGAGGATGTGAAAAATGACAGCTGCACAGTTCATATGGAGGTGTACAAAAATGCCAGTGTTGAAAATGTGACATGTAAATATTGCAAATTTGCAAAATTACAAGGGTGCATGGGAAATGCGCAATGCACACTTGTAAAACAGTCATTTTATGGATGTTCGGTACCAAATTTTTAACATAGGCATTTTAGTGCCTCTGCTCATGTACAGTGTCACTGTTATTTCCTCAAACTGTCCCAAAAAGTGATTTCGTACAGCGACCGCGCTATTTTATGCCGGTCGTGCGAAAACAAATTTTGGTCAGGATATGTGAAATGACAGCTTACTGTTCATGAAGAGGTGTGGAAAAATGCCAATGGTGAAAATCCAGAGTGAAGATATTACAAATACACGATGTTACGAGCGGGTGTGCAATCTGCCAACGCACGCTCGTAACACAGTCATTTTATGGAGTATCGTCACCAAATTTTCAACAATGCATTTTAGGACCTGTGCTCATGAACAGTGTCACTGTCATTTTCATAATCTGGCCCGAACACTGATTTCCCACAGTGACTGCGCTATTGTGCCCCGGAAGTGCGGAAGCACATTTAGGCCAAGATGTGAAAAATGACAGCAATACTGTTCACAAGGAGGTGTACAAAAATGACAATGTTGAAAATCTGGTGTGAAAATATTGCGAATTCACGAAGTTACAAACCCTGCGTGGCAACACACAGATACACTAAATGAAAACAGACATTTTGGATTTTTTTCCTAAATTTGCAACATAGGCTTTTTCAGAGCCCACTTCATGAACAGTGGCACAGTCATCTCATTAATGGGTCCCAAAAGGTGATTCCACGCAGTGACTGCAAAATCACTTTTCAGTAATGATTAATGATATGACAGTGACAGAATTTATGAGGAGGGGTCCCAAAACCCTATGTTGAAAATTTTGTGTAAAAATTCCCCAAAATGCCCGAGATATGAATTAAAGTTGAAAAACCCCTATTTATTCCATTATACAGCTTATTGGCATTTCCTCAGTTCGCGGTCAGCTTTGAAGAGTGCACATGTGTTCCTGGTCCACTGAAGATCATTGCGCCAGACTCTGGAGGTAAGTATGGAGAGGGCGGTGGGGAGGCAAGGTGAGTAGTGGTGGGTGGGGGTTGTGGGAGGGGGTTGGAGACTATGAGGGACCGTTTTTGCTTTATAGGTAAAAAAATTAAAATGAAAGACATCGGGGGACCATTTTAACTTTAATAGGTGCTTTGGCATGCCTGGGTGGGCTCCCAGCATGCCACCTGTGTGTGTGTGGGTGCTTTCGCTGATGGGGGATTGGGCACTCCTGTCAGCAAACAAGTAAAGGGGAGGCACAGGAGTTGAGGGGATTTGGCACCCCTCAGCAAGAAAAAAAAGGGGAACACATTGGCGCCGACAGGGAGTGGGCTCTCATTGGCAAAATTCAAGAGGGAGGGGGATATATGCCAACGGGATTGGGCCCTCACGCAAAGAAAAACTGTTGAGAGGGCACATGATGCCGAGGGGAATTGGGCACCCCCTCTGCAGTCAAAGAAAGGGGGGGGGTTACATGATGCCAATGGGAATTGAGCACCCCCATCGGCACACAATAAAGGAAGGTGGGTTGACAGGCAACAGTGGCATTCACTTCCGCCATGTTGCCTGCACGTAGAGAGAGGTGTGTTGTGGTCATGCTGCATGAGAGCTTTGCTCTCACTGCAGCAGATCTTTTCTGTGATGTTTTCACCTGATTAGCTAGGCAGGGTGCCAGCCCCTGTTGCTGGCTGATTGGGGATGCGGGACACACCTACTGGTGCGTGCTCTGCATTCGCCCAACAGTGTCCGGGCCTCTAAATCTGCACTACTGACAAGATGTTGGCTGTGCAAACATGCCAACATAAACAGGGCCTTGGCCCAGTTGTCTTACCTGGTAAATAAAGTAAATTGATTGATTGATATGAGCTAATTCTTAAAGATATATACATATATATAACTTATGAGTAGATCTATAGTTCTTATGAGTAGGATTGTGGTTTCCAGTTAGTACTATAGTTGGCTGTCTTATGCTGCATGCAAGGGCATTTGGGATTAACATTTCTGTTAGAGGCTGGGCTAGGATTAGTTAATTCTACTTGCTGTAGGGAGAGTTAGTGTGGAGAGGCTGTATAGGTAGTGTTTTATTTATTTATTTATTTCAAACTAGGATTACAATACCTTTGAGCCGAGGCTCTTTTACAAAGGTTCCAAGTCAGCATGTGCAACAGTCATCATTTTTAGTTACAAACATATAGTCATTGACTTACAGATATGTAATAACCAGTACAAAGACTTGAGCTATGAGCAAGACAAGGGAAGGGGGGGTGGGTGGGGAAGTGAGGGTAGGAGATCAAGGGGAAGGAGGTGCAGGGGTAAGAGTGCAGGGAGGTGGTTGGGGCGGGGGCAGGGTGGAGATATGGGGGAGGTGGCGAGGGTGGGAGACAGTGCAGCCAGGGGGCCTTGTCGAGGGAATAAACAGGTAAGGTGCCAGGGGTGCAAAGACTGATTGTAAGTGTTGGGTGCTGGGGCATGTGCAGCTGAAATGGTAGAAATGTTAAGATGGGCAATAGCAGGATACAAGCAGCGAGAGGCACAACTTGGACTTGAAGAGGCCGAGTGTTGGACTGGTCGCTATGTCACTGCCAATACAGTTGAGCCATTTGGATGCCTGATAAGCGAATGATCTTTGTCCTTGGGTTGTGCGGCATCATGGGATATGTAGTAGATGGGAATTGGATCTCCTTGTAGTGACGTTCCTATGTCTAGACTTAAGGAGGGCTCAGACATCAGGTGGGGCAAGCCCCATTATAATTTTCTTGGCCGTAATGCAGGTTTGGTATTTTATGCATTTGTCCAGTAGAAGCCATCCAGATTGGGAATAAAGGTCACATGTGTGGGTACGGCAATGTGAGCCAGTGATGAGATGACAGGCCTTATTCAGGGAGGTCACAATATGTTTGAGAGCAGTGGTAGTTGCAGACCCATATATGATAAGACCATAGTCTATAATGCTGACGATGGAGCTTTGGACAGCCACAGACAGTGTTTCTGGGGTTAGGTGTTTCCTGTGTCGGAATAATATGCCTAACCTCACATTGGCAGACTTTGCAGCATTGCTGATATGGACAGCGTATGAGAGGCGGGGATCAAGGGTGATGCCGAGGTACTTGAATGATTGTGTTTGCTCTAGGATGGCTCCTTGTTCGGTTGCAATGGAGAGGTGGAATTGTTTGTTTTTGTTGTGGGGGCTGCAGAAGACCATAGACTTGTTTTTTTTTCTGATTGACAAGCACTTTATGATTTAGGAACCAGGATTCAATGGAGGTGAAGGCCTGCTGAAGTTTATTTTGTAATTGGATTGGATCAGGGTCCGAGGTGAGGATCACAGCATCGTCGGCATAGAGAATTATTTGTTCTGGGCAGCTGTCCAGTAGTGAGTTTAAGAATAGGCTGAAGAGGAGGGGTCCCAGAATGGAGCCCTGGGGGACTTCCTAGCGGACTGGTCTAGGGTCCGAGAGTGTATCAGCGATTCTTACTGTTTGGGACCATTCTTCAAGGTAGCTCTTAAACCAGCCAATAGAGTCAGTTGACAGCCCAGTGTTCTGAAGCTGGACAAGCAGGAGGCAGGGATTGATGGTGTTGAAGGCTTTAGTTAAGTCAATGTAGATTGACCCTAGCAGTTCACTGGAGTCAAGAGCATTGTGGATTGCGCCAGTGAATTCAAGTAGGGCTGTGGAGGTGCTGTGACCTTTGCGAAACCCATGTTGTTTCTTGCACAGGATGTTGTACGTTTCTGGACCAAGACAATGCGTTCTAGTGCCTTGGAGAGTGGGGGTAGTAGGGAGAGAAGTCTGTAGTCATCATGGGCAGTTTTGTCACCACTTTTATGGATTGGGGTGACAGTGGCAGATTTCCATCTGTCTGGGAACTGGCTAAGGCTTAGGGAGAGGTTGAAAATTCTGGTCAGAGGACTAAGCACTTCATCAAGTGTGAGACACAGGATTTTGAGATTGAGGGAGTCATTACTGAATCTTGATTTACCAAGGGCTTTGGTAACAACAGGTGACCAGGTCCACCTTGCAAATGAGCCTTGCTCAATGGTGCCCTCCTGGAAAAATAAAGATTTTGATTGATTGATTGATTGAACTTATTTGCGTACTTGGTGAGCCTTGACTGCTTTGAAGTAGAAGCGGGGGGAACTGGTGGGAGTAGTGTTCATTGCAGACAGAGGAGCTTCACCATCTTTGAAGTAGTCCTGGGGTAGGACAGTGCTGAGGTCAGTAAAGGCTTTGTTAAAGGTACCTGCAATGGTTTTTGGGTTGAGGGTTGTGGTTCTGTTGATGTTGAGTATTGATGTGGGGGTTTGGGTGGATTCCCAGTGAGTTCCTTTATGTTCTTCCAGAATTCCCGACCATTGCCCAAGAGTTTGTGAGGGCATGCTTATAGTAGGCAGACTTCATTTGCCGGATGGTTTTGGTGCAGTCATTTCGGGCACATTTGTAGTTTTGGATGTTGTTTTGCCTTAGAGAGTTTCTGGCCAGCTCCCAGAGGTGGTCTCTTTTTTTTAGCATCCTGAGGAGGTCACCTCTGAGCCAAGGGTTACTGACTGATTTGACTTTGTGTTTCTTAATAGAAGCATACATGTCATCATGTGGACCATGGGTAGGATTGTAGGGTGCAATGGTTGTGGGGCAGCAATGCAGATGAGCATACTGTGGAGGCTGGGAGGGTGCACAATATGCCACAGGCAAGGTAGGTTGAGGAAGAGGTTCAGTGGCTTGGCAGGAAGCTGGGGAGATTGAGGGATGAGGGGAGGATTGTGTCGGTAGGAGGGCTGACATCTGAGAGTATTGTGGGGACACCACCGAGAAGGAACATTGGGTCAAGGGAGGGGTCAGGGGGAGAGGCAAACTAGACAGGAAGCCAGACGATGAAGGGTGGACTCTAGTAGGACCTAGAAAAAGAGAAGCAGCAGTAGGCAGGAGGGAGGAGAAAACACATAGCAAGGCAAAAAGGGTAGGGAACATGTTTGCTTTACTAGCAACACATGGGAAAGAGGACACAGGAGGAGACTGCACAAGAGCTAGCACTCACAAAGAGGAGGGATTGAGGGGCATTGCTAGTGGAGAGATTGAGCATGGTGTGGCAAGAGGAGGGATAATACTCAAAGAGGTGAGGAGAGAGAGGGAAAGGGAGGTTGGCAGTCAAACAGGTGGAGAGGGAGGGGTCTCAATTGAGAGGGGCTGGGTGAAGACACTGGGGCACATGGTAAAAGCACAATCTTGAGTGGCCCCAGAAATGAGAACCTGGGTGGGGGGGGTGGCAACAGGCACAAGGAAAGAGGAGGGGGGTGTACTGGTGTTGGGGACTCCATATTCAAGGGCATCAGATGGAGCAGCAAGGGGGAGAGGCATAGTCAGATATGGGTCGAGTCTATACCAGGATTAAAGGCAGACAAGGCAGGACAGGCAATCCTAAGGTGCGTAAGGAGGGGTAGGAGGAAACCACACATTGTGGTACATGTGCGGACAAATGACCTAGCTGGGGAAACAGTGGAGGTAACAGTGGAGAGGACTGATGAAGTGGGAAGGTTGTGTGAGGAGACTGGGGAGTCTGTGGCCTTCTCCGAGGCACTCCCAGTACCCTACACAAGCACAGTGAGAAAGGAGAGGATTAGGGAGTTGAATACATGGTTGGTAGAATGGTGTCGAACTAAGGATATGGGGTTGTGGGCGGCTGGGGCAGTACCTGAGATACTAACAATCTGTTTGCAAGGGATAGGCTGCACCTGAGTGGGGAGAGGAAGGAGGTATTAAAGCAAAGACTGGGGAGGTATATTGCAACAAAGGTTGATTTAAACTAGATGGGGGGTGGTAAGTGGACAGCAGGTAGGCAGGGATCTGATAGAGTGGAGTCACAGCCTCCCCTCCAGGCTAGCAGGGAAGGACTCAGGGTGGCCAAAAAAGGTGGGAGTAGAAGGAAGGAGATGGAGGCCAGTGAAAGGAAGGGGGCAGGATAAAGTGTGATCTTTTTGAATGCAAGAAGCTTAGGAAACAAATCAGCTGAGCTACAGGCACTCTCAGCAGTGTGGAGGGTGGATATTGCAGCTGTCATTGAAACATGGGCCACTGAGCACCGGGACTGGGATCTGGCAATCCCAGGATGCAAATTATACAGGAAGGACCATGGGGGGGTGGCAGTCTATGTGAGGGATGGGATCAAATGCACAACGGACGAGGGGGAAGAAAGGAGAACAGAGGCAATATGGCTGCAGCTCCTAGACTCAAGGGGTAGGAAACTGAGGTTCGGAGTGGTATACAGGCCACCGTCCCAGTCAGAGGAGCTTGACAAGGAATTAGAGGGACAAATTATGTAGAAAAGGGAAGGTGGTCATCATGGAGGATTTCAACTTGCCAGATGTTGACTGGAGCATTCTGGTCACTTCCAGTGCTAGGGAGCAAGTGCTCCTGGATGTGATCCAGGAGGGTCTCCTGACACAGTTGGGTAGTGTACCTACTAGGCTAAAGAACACTTTAGATCTGGTACTGTTGAATGGGGAGGCTATAAGGGAAATAAAGGTGGAGGACCCAGTAGCCGACAGTGATCACCAAACGGTGTGGTTTAATATCAGGATGAGCAGGGAGCCAGAGAAATCAATTACTCGGGTGGTAAACTTCAGGGACGGACTTTGGGAGGGTGCAAGAAGTACTGAAATGGAAACTGGAGGGCATAAGGCAGGAGATGGATGCAGAGCAGAAATGAGATATTACTAAACAGGGAATTACAGAGGCAACAGAAGCCTGCACCAAGACACAGAGTAAGAGGAACAGGGCAAGAAAACCATGCTGGTTGAATAGCTAGGTAATGGAGGTGGTGAGGGCAAAATGAGTGGTGCACCAGAGGTATAGAAGGATGGGAAAGGAAGGGGACAGGGAGGAATATGCAAGATGGTCCAGGGAGGTGACCAGAAAAGTGAGAGAAGCCAAGGCCCTGAGGGAACTGAGATTAGCACAGGGAATTAATGTTGGGGGAGACTTTTTCAGACACATCAGGGAGAAAAGAAAGTGCAAGGAGACAATAGTGAGGATAAAAAGGGGTGGGGAGTGGATGGAAAAGGGGGAGGAACAGGCAGAAACACTGAATGAATACTTTTCCTCAGTGTTCATGGAAGAAAAGGGGGAACCACTATCACCATGTGCTGGGAAGTTGGAGACAAGGGGAGAGGAGTCAACAGATAGAAGAACTGAGGCAAGTAGAGTCCTAGAGGGACTGAGGGCACTGAAGGTAGACAAGGCACCAGGGATGGATGGTATCCACCCCAGGGTGCTGTCTGTACAGCACCTCACTGGAGTCTGGATGTGTGCCACCCGACTGGAGGATGGCACATGTAGTACCATTACACAAGAGCGGTCCTTGGGATGAACTGAGAAATTATCATCCGGTAAGTCTCACCTCCATAGTGTGCAAACTCAAGGAAATGATACTAAAGGAAAGACTGATGTCGTACCTGGAGGACAATGGCCTCCAGGATGTGAAGCAGCATGGGTTCATTTCAGGGAAGTCTTGTCAAACCAACTTGATACAATATTATGACTGGGTGACAGGTGAGCTGGATACGGGTCATGCAGTGGATGTCCTTTACTTGGACTTCGCAAGGCCATCGATTCGGTGCCTCATGGGTGGCTTGGAGGGAAGTTAACTGGTGTAGGGGTAGGGGCAAAAATCATGAACTGGATTGCAAGCTGGCTGTGTGGGAGGCTGCAACGGGTGGTGGTGAAAGGGGAGCTCTCAACTCCAAGGCCAGTGATGAGTGGGGTGCCTGTGATGGGGCCAGTATTATTTGGGTTCTTCATATCAGACATTGTACATATGATGAGCAAGGTAAGTCTGTTTGCTGATGACACCAAAATTGGAGCAGTGGTGGATGGAGGGGAGGGATGGAAGGAGCTGCAGGGGGACCTAAGCAAGCTAGAGGAGTGGTCAGAGAGGTGGCAGCTGGGGTTCAGTGCAAAGAAATGTAAGGTTATGCGCTTTGGGGTGAAGAACTCAAGGTGAGAATACTGGCTGGGGGGGTGTTAAGCTGGGGATCACTGAGGAGGAGAAGGACCTTGGAGTAAAGATAACAGGGACCATGAACAACACTGCCCAGTGCAGGAGAGTGACTGCAAAAGTGAACAAAATGCTGGTGGATAGTGTGGGGTTTTTTGTTCAGGCAAGAGAGGTGATCTTGCCCCTCTACAGGTTGTTGATAAGGCAACACTTAGAGTATTGTGTGCAGTTTTGGAGGCCATACCTAAAACATAATATCAGGCTACTGGAGGGGGTGCAGAGGAGGGCAACAAAGATGATATGTGGAATGGAGGGGAGAGACTATGAGAGCAGGCTGGGAGACCTGAATATGTACACTCTGGAGGATAGAATGGATGGGGGGACATGATAGAGACATTCAAGTAACTTAAGGAGGGGGCAGATGGGGTCTTTAAGCTAAGGAGCAGGAGGGACACCAGGGGGCATGGGCTAAGAATAGAAGGGGGTAGGTTTAGGAGGGAAATGAGGAGTTACTATTTCACAGAGAGGGTGGTAACAAAATGGAACACACTACCAGAATGGATAGTATCATGTAAATCTGTGAACAGCTTCAAATGGGCATGGGACAGAAAAGAGGGGACAGTGAGGGTGGGGAAGGAGGGGGCTAGCAGTGGGATGACAAAGAGGAGGGGGGGTTGGGCACCTGCAAACTAGGGGTGCTAGCTGCACACTCGAGCAGACTTAGATAGACCAGATGGTCTTTTTCTGCTGGCACATTCGTATGTTCATATTCATATGTTTGTAACTTGGGACCATCCACTGGAACTGGAAGCAGGCTATCATCCCTGCTCATGCTCACTGACAGCTGGCTATCTCATTTGAACTGCAGCTTAGACAATGGGGGGGGGTCCTCATCCCTTGAACTTCTGTAATCAGGGGATTTGTGTATAAGACAAAAGGGTGGCCTACAATGGGGCAGTAACTTGCTTCCAATTTTGAACCACTACCCTTTGTAACAGTGTTTCAAGACCTAGGTCTAGTACCAAGGATAGTGGGTCACACACACCAAAGTTGTAGGCAAAACACGGAAAGGGGAAGAGTACAGTGAAGCCAAGAGGATGATAGACATCAGAGAGGCATAAGGACAAGGGGAAAGCAGGGAAGCAAGTATTTCAGAGGATAAACAGTCATCAGGCACGGAAGTGGTGCAGTGTACTGGGCATGGGCTGCCATCTTCACCGACACATTCTGGAGACTGAGGTGTTACCCCATATGTAGACACCTCTCTGGGTTAAGAGCAGAAATAGCTGGACTCTGGGGTGAACTGGCACAAATACAGGGCACTGCCTCCTCACCAAGGGGCAACCAAAATTGGCACTGCACCCTGAAAGGATGTCAGCAAAGAGACAGACTTTGTTTGGCTCTGGGAGGGTAGGGGGAGGAAGGAATGAGAACATCCTTCAGACCTTACCACTGTACAATTTTTTTGCTATTCTGGTGTGGTGGAGGAGCCTGGAGGAAGCACCAAAGGCAGTAGTAAGAAAGGAGGTGGAAGTCATTAAGGGAGGAGGCCCTGGGGGAGGGAGAGGCCTCCAGCTATGGAGAAGGCAGTTGTTGCTGGGGAAATCCATAGTCAGTGGGATAAGTTGGGTCAGGAAAAGAGAGGGACAGGGTAGTAAAGTGCCTACCAGGCACATTGGCAGGGAGGACATGAGGGCAGATCACAGAGATCACCAGGAAGAGGGGGTAGGGAGAGAGCTGCATGTCACTCTCCAACTAAATATGATCAACCTGGTAATGAACAATGTGGGGGTAGTGCAGAATAGGTTTAGGGAGCTGGGAAGAGGCCTGAAGCAGGTAGCTTGCACAGTGGCCTTCACTGATGTGCTACCTTGTATGGCTGGCAAAAGGCCAGGGAACTCCACACTGAGTCCTTCAATGAGTGGTTAAAGGCATGGTCCAGGGAGGGGATGGGTTTGGCTACACGAGGGACTGGGGCCCCACCTAGTATGATGGAAGACTGTATAAAAGGGAAGGCATTCATCCATCCTAGAGGGGAATAGCAGTTCTGGGTGGAAGGTTTTTATGCTACTTTAAAAGGCATTTAAACCAGCCAAGGGAGAGACAGAAAGACTGGGGAAGGCAAAGATTGCGCCCAGAGACTAGAGAAGCAAGGTAGAGAAGCCCAGGGGAAAAAACTCCCCAGCTATAAAAAGGAGCAAGGACAAGAATGGGGTGGGGAAGGTGGGGCAAAAAAGAAACGAAAATTGGAAAAGAGGATATAGATGGTAGGCAGAGAGGTAAAGAAAAAGGGGAGAACAGGACCAGGGAAATAAAAGGATAAAGGGATGGAAGCAGGAAGGAAGGACGGACTGGTTAGGTGGAAGGGGGAATGAAGAGAATGGAGAGCCATGTGTGCTAATGGAAGAAGCCTAGGAAATAAAATTCATGACCTTGAGGCAATCATTGTGGAGGCAGACCTGGATTTGTTGGCCATAATGGAGTCATGGTGCCTCAACAACCACAGCTGGGAAGTGGCCATCCCAGGCTACACCATTTTCCAGAAGGACAGCTCAAGGAGGACAGGGGGTTGTTTTATGTGTGAGGGAAGGTATAAAGGCCACTGAGATAAGGGCACTAGGGGGATAAGGAAGGGCTGGAGGTACTATGGGTCAGACCAGAGACAGGGTCAGGGGTCTTTATTCACATGGGGTTGGTGTACTGATCACTGACACAGTGGGAGGAAATAGACATTGTCCTTTACCATGAATTAGACAGAGCTTTCGGGGAAGCTATTTGCAAAAAAATGGCCAGAAAGGGGGAAGTACTGATTTTGGGGAACTTTAATATGTGGAATGTAGATCTGGCATTCTGGCCGCAGCCACTACAATATGCAGGGCCATCTTTGACTCCCTACAAGGCACATTTCTCAGGTAGCTGGTTATGGAACCCAGTAGAGACAGGGCAGTGCTGGGCCTGGTATTTACAAACAGGGACAGCATTTTGGACATTACAGTTTGTATTCCCCTGAGTAAAAGTAATCGCCATACTGTGTGGTTTGTCAAATGGATTGGGCAGGTGAAAAAAGACACTAAGATGAGGATCCTACACTTCAGTAGGGCAGATTTTGAAGAAATGGGAAACTGTCTCAGTAACTATCTCGGGGGGATTACTAGGGGGAGTGGAGACTCAATGAAGAAGGATTAAGGAAGGGATAGCCAAGGTAATGGTATGCTGCTTGAAGGAAGTCAACAAGAGAAGGAGGAAGAAGAGGCCATTATGGTTCTCTAAAAAGTGCGGGGGAGGGGCAAAGGCAGTGAAGAAGAAAACAGCATTTAGGAAGTACAAAGTGACCCAAACAGAAGAAAATAGGGAGGCACATCTGGTAAAGCAAAAGGAGGCAGGAAGAAGAGTGAGTGCTGCTTTAGCACAAACAGAGAAGAGGAAAACTAAGGAGGTTAGACAAAGGGAACGACACCTTCTTCAGGTACGAGAGTAAAAAAAGGAAGACAAGCGGAGGGATAGAGAGAATTAGGAGGCTGGTGGGGCACTGTGCAGAGAAAAATCAAGAGAAAGCTAAAATTTAAGTGATTACTTCTGCTCAATCTTCACAGTAGATGGAGAGGGGATGGGCCAGCATGTAGCAGCAAGCACCAGGGAGAGGGGGAGTGGACACAAGTCCAGTCTCAACAGAGAGAGAATCCAGAACGGATTGGAAATCCTAAAGAAGAATAAGGTGATAAGGCCATATGGGATTCACCCAAGGGTCCTAAAATAGCTGAGCATGGTGCTAGCCATCACTTTGTCAATGCTGTTTAGCACCATTTTACAGATAGGAGTAGTTCCAGAGGACTGGAGTAGGCTGATGTGTTCCCTCTGCACAAAAGCAGCAGCAGGGAGGAAAACAGTAAATACAGGCCAGACAGCCTCATATCACTGGTGGGGAAACTATTGGAGACCCAACTGAAGGAGATGATCATGGAGTACCTGGAGGCTAATGGGCTACAGGACCACTGTCAGCATGCTTGACAGTGGAGGGGGTCATGTCAAACAAATATCATAGATTTCTTTGACTGGGTTAATAGGGAGGTGGCTCAAGGGAGGGCAGTGAGTTGGGGAGGACTCTTAGGCAGGCTGTGCACTTGGTGATCTTCTTGGAGGTACTACCTGTCTACAGCAAGGGGGAGGTCAGGGTACTCCGCACCAGGGACTTCAAACACACATGGTTGAAGGAATGGTGTAGATGGGAGAGATTCAGCTTCATTGGGGACTGGGGCCCCACCTGGAGGGATGAGGACCTGTACAAGGGCAACAGCCTGCATCTATGCAGGAGGGGGATCATAGTCCTTAGTGAGAAGTATAAATGCTACATTGACAAGCATTTAAACTAGCTAGGAGTGGAAGTGGAATGAGGCAGGGAGGCATGAACTGTCCCTCCCCTACACACAAAATCATGAGGTCAAAAAAGGGAATCATGAGGGAGTCAAACCCCAAAAGGAATCAAACAGAAACAAAATTTGCAGGGGGGGATATGAGTAAAACTAAAAAACAGTAGGGGAAATAAGGTAGATCAAATGGAAAAAAGGAGGGAGTGAGGCGACACATTCTGGAGGGCCATGAATAGAAACAGCTGAAGTCTTGGCAACAAGATTGCTGACCTAAAGGACACCATGGCAGAAGCAGACCTGGACCTGGTAGCCATCACAGAGACCTAATTCAAAGAAAACCAGGGCTGGGAAGTGGCACTACCAGGTTATACATTGTTCAGGAAGGACAGGGTATGTAGGAAAGGGAAGGGGAATGGCTCTTTATGTAAGAGATAACATAAAAGCTACAGAAATACAGGGGAGCAAGGAGAAGGAAAGGGAAGGTACAGTGGGTCACCCTGGAGACAAGAAAAGGGGACACTATTCACACAGGAGTGATCTACAGACCTGCAGTGCAGGGAGAAGATGTAGATAAGAAAATGCTGGAAACAATCCAAAGGCTGTCTTGCAAGGGAGATGCATTGCTAACAGGAGACTTTAATCTACCAGACATTTTTCTTCACTGTGGAAACAGCCAGGAGTAGGGATATCCTGAACTCCCTATGATGCGCATTCCTCAGGCAACTAGTTATGGAACCCACTCATGAGGGGGGCATTACTGGACTTGGTATTGACAAACTGGGACAGGATTGCTGATGTCACAGTGGAGGACCTCCTGGGGGCCAGGGATCACTGCATGATGTAGTTTATTATAAAAATGGGGCCGGAATCAAACCACACAAAGACAAGGGTCCTGGCCTTCAGCAGGGCTGATTTTAAGAAAAGGGGGGAATGCCTGAGGGATGCCATGGCAGTAATTCGGAGGGCATTGAAAAGGCTGCAAATCTATGTGTCAGGCAGGTTAGCAACAGCAAGAGGAAAAAAAAGTCCACTGTGGTTCTTGAAAGAAGTAGTGGAAAAAGAGCAAAAAAAAAATGGCATTTAGAAGATAAAAAAGAATACAGAAGGAGGAGGATAGGGAGAGTTACTGAGAGAGAAACAGAGGGAGGCAGGGAAGGCATTTGGGAGCAAAAGCACAACCGGAGGAAAATATTGCAAAATCAATAAAAAAGGTGATGTGACATTTTATAGATACATAAGCAAAAAGTGAAAGAACAAGGGAGGGATAATAAGGCTGAATGGAGAAGGAGGGATGTGCGAGGCAGAGGACCACCAAAACACAAACATACTGAACAAATACTTCTGTTCAGTATTTACAAAGGAAGGAGTGGAAAATGGGCCACTGGTAAAGGACATCGGCATGAAGGGAAGGAAGGTGGACATTAGTCCCTTTACAGAGGATGGAGTCCTTAAGGAACTAGCACAGTTTAAAGTGGACAAGGCAATGGAACCTGATAGGATATACCCCAGGATACTGAGGGAACTCAGGGAGGAGCTGGCTGCACCTCTGACAGCCCTGTTCAAACTATCATTTTAAATGGGGGAAGTACCAGGGGACTGGAGGCGGCAGATGTAGTCCCACTCCACAAAAGCAGAAACAGGGAGGAGGCAGAAAATTACAGGCCTATTAGCCTAATGACAGTGGTGGGCACGGTAATGAAATTGCTACTGAAGGAAAAGATTGGGGAATACCTTGTTACCAGTTGTCTACAGGATCTGAGGCAGCATGGTTCCATGGGTGGGGGGGTCTTTTGAGACTAACCTGATTGAGTGCTTTGACTGGATTACAAAGGAAGTGGATCAGGGAGGAGCTGTGGACATGGCCTACCTGAATTTCAGTAAGGCCTTCAACACAGTTCCACATAGGAGATTGGTAAACAAGCTGGAAAGCATAGGAGTATGGGCTAAAGTAGTTAAATGGGTAGAGAGTTGACTTGGAAATAGGAGTAAGGAGGTGGTGGTACCACTGTTATAAATTCCAATAAAAGTGACATCTTGGCACGTGGTTACCAGGCAATGTTATCAATTAAGTTCTTCCTTGCAGCTAGTTGAGATACAAGAAGATCCTTTAATATTGGTTTAACAAGGCCATTTTAAAGCAGCAGTGTAATGAAAAAAATGTATTCCAAAAAGTTAATTTTCTGCGATGGTTATGAAAAATATTGGCAGAAGTGTTGATTTGGGTTTTCTGGATTCTTCCTGTGCTGTGTACCGTACATTTGAACTTTTGTCTGGACTCTTACCCTCCTTGGTCCTCAATATTATTTCTATGCAAAAAAGAGGCAGCCATCTTTTTTTCTTGAGAAATAATTATTTTAGAACTTTCATAAAATTCTTAAATGATAATGAAAACTGAAAATGTTACCACCAAAATAAACTGGAAGACATTTGGCATCGATTAAGAAGAAAAAAGGTTGAGTCAAATTTTAACCCATTTTCGTTGCACTACTGCTTTAAGGTATCTCCCAGAGTCAAGATGCTATATCCCCTTAAAGTGATTTACCAACTTCCCCCTGTATCATGTTTGCAGATCACCTTCCCTTCATTGTGTGATGCAAAGCTCAGCTGTCCTGAAGTTAAGTATTAAATATATTCAGATGCTTAGTTTTTTAACATTTTTGTGCCACAGTTGTCTCTGCATGTTTTTTTCTTTGAAGTTCGCACATGAGCAGTGCATCCACATGCATGAGTGACATCAGCACAGGGAAGGTGTTCCCACTGCACCTTTCTCACTGCTCGTTCATTCGTCTTTCCTGGACCCAGCGTCAGTGAGTGCAGATCCAAAACTGAACTGGCAAAAATGACAGCACTGATGACTGAAATGGTTTGTTATATTGGCAGCTGTTATACTTGCTTTTGGGATTGCAGAAGTTGTGATTTCTCCTGATTTTCAATTTTACTCCTCTGACTAAGCTCTGTGTCCTAGGTCCATCGGTTCTAGGAACATCACAATCTACATTGCTTGAGTACAGTGTTACAGTTTTAATAAGTGCTGCAAGTTCATAATTATAACAAGTCTGTATAAAAAATAATTTTTTTAACTGATTGGAGCTGTAATCTGTAGCGTATTGGGACACAAAAGGATGACTTTTGAACTGGGCAGATCTATAAATTGAAGTAAGCTTTTCAGTATTGGTACCTAGAGGTCTGTGTTAAATGGATGACTTTTTCAACAGTTCAGAATTGTAATGTGCAGCAAGAGTATAAGCACTGAGCTGCACAGTCCAATCCCAGGAGAACAGTGCAATAAACTGTGCAGTTTTGGCAAGTGCTGCTTCCAGTGTGATTGCTTCAGTAAACTGCCTTTGCTAATTTGCATTTCTGATTGTCACCATCATTATAGACAGTTTATATTTTTTCTTGTGCTCCTGTGTTTTATTGGGCTCATGCAAGCACCATAACACTGATCACCAAAGTACGCTTAGATGTGCATGAATAAAGGTACATGGTGCACTGAATTGTTTCCCCAGCTTGCCAGCTCCTCGCTAAGTTTATAAATGAATGCAATAAAATCAGTTATATACTGTACATAGTTATACTGTACCTCAAAATTAAAAACACTTAGTTTTTTAACATTTTAACATACAGTCTTTATTTATAATTAGGATTATAGCATCATTGTATGTGCTCCAGAGAATCAGCAAAAGAAGAGACTGCAGTTGCCATCCTCTCCCGACACTGTGGTACCATTGTACGGCTTCTATGGTATTATATTGCAAAGTGTGCTAGTCAGTTCGGCATACTTAGGGAATAATGTCTGAACCAAAATATGGGCTACACAGCAATGAATGCAGGGAGTCTACATAATGCACCATGACATCGGTAAGGCATGGGAGACAGTATAGTGCAGCATCTGTTGTAGTTGCTGTATACTTTATGCATGTGCATCAGAGATCCACTGTAGTGGAAAAAATGGGAAACACAAATGGCTTGACACAGACCGAAGTGGTAATGAAGTATGGTGACATAAGTGAGGAAAGGTGGTTCAAATACAGTCTAACACTTGAGTACCTACCACAAGGATATGTCCCTTTTTGTAGTGGACCAATCAAACGGTACTTAGGCTATCTAAACATAAATGCGGTCTTTTTCTCCATGAGAAGGGTATTGGCAGTGTCATTTTTAACCTTGTGGGGTGGGGGATGATCACCGACTCTACTGTGTACTTTTTGCTCAATTCATAATGCACCTGGAGGCACACATGTAGTGGCAATAAGCCAATGCCAGGATGGTATTACAGATGCTTAAGCAGACACTAATGACAGCTGCAGTCTGTATAGTTCCTGAGTGCTTAGAGGTAACACAAAGCTGGTGCAATAATTTGTAGTTTTAAATTTATAACATGCTGTAAACAGGAGAACCAGTGACTTCAACACATTACTCAATCACTGATACCTCTAAAGGGGAAAGTACAAGCAGGCCCCCCAACCCCAAACACACACATACACAGAGAAGAAAGCTATAGCATAGACCAGTTGGCACTAGGGCAAAGACAGACCCAAACAGTATAAATAATTTACAGATAATAAAAGTTCTGTGCTGTAGCATTTTTCTAAGTGTATGTGTGCAGCTGGGGGGTTTGGAGTGGTTGGGGTACAAGGTGCCTACTTGTAATTTCCACCCTGTGCTCCATCAGAGTGAGTGACTGATAAATCAATTGGCAGGAGGTCACTACTAACTAGTACCAGGTGAGGAATTTGGACAAATTGGATTTGGACAAATTGTGAGCCATTTATCCTGCTGAGGCAATGCTACCAGATTGAGCCGTGCTCTCAGTGTCAAGCTGGAGTGGCCAACAACTCATTAGCATAGGGAAAGCAATCCCCCCCAAACAAAAAAGAAATATAGAAACCCAAGGTACTATCACTAGCATCTGTTGGGGCAGATCGATGCTGGGAGTAACAGAACACACACCATACCTCGATTTTGCACAGTAAAATGACAGCAATGATGGGAACTAAACCGTAGCACTAAGTAGCAAAATATAATATTAACAGTCCGTGTTGCTAAGTCTGCTCTCACTGCTGTACTGGAATGGATCGGAACTACTGCTGTGACTGCCTGAGCTACTGCCCACATCATTCTCACTGCTGCTGTCATAGGGTCATCCCTATGGGGATCTACTATGCAGTGGCTGTCAAATTGTGGCACTATGTCAGTGTCCGAAAGATCACTGTTAGTGTAGGACAACATCATGCTTTTATCGTCGGACCCTGAAAATGAACTGTTTGACATTGCTATTGTCGTGCTGCATGCTGCGACCAAGAGCTCTGTTATCAAGACAGAATTGCTGTGACCAAGAACTAATTTTAATTGCAGAGCACAGATCTCCCTGTGGTGATATTGCAAAGGTAATGAGTGTCAAAGGTAACCAAATACAGGCTGCAAAACACAAAATGACACTTCCTGGTTTGTGAGGGTGAAAACCTGATTTAATTTGCTAAAATAGGCTATGCATCTATCAAAATACATTGAGAATCAGTTCTATATGCAGTCACCTTGCAGTATATGCATTCATATATCAAAACTTGGTAAATCGCTTTAAGTTTCTTTTAGGAAGAATGAACTGGAAATAAGTTTTTCTTGCAGACAATCTTCCTTCTTTGCTTACAAAACTTATGTAGACAGCAATTAAAAACAGTTGTGTCTGTATTGTACCCCAAATACCTTAATTAATACTTGAGCATTCATATAGAATAAAAAAATCATAATTATAAAATAATACAAAATATTACAATTACAATCAAATATTTTATAACTAAGGGTTTGTTCCCACACTCCTCCTAGATAAGCTAGCAGCAGCAAGGCTTTCTGTCCCTGCCACTAACTGGTTTCATTCCTATCTTGTGTGTAGGACTCAGTCATTCAGAATAGGCAATTCCATATCCCCCTCCTCTCCCCATCAACATCGGTGTCCCTTCAATGGTCAGTTCTTTGCCTGGTACTTTTCTCTGTCTTCCTAAATAACCTCCCTGCTGCCTGCTCCTCCGTGTCCATTCACATGCATGTGGATGACACAGTTATCTGTGCCTCAGGTGCCTCCACTTCTGTTGTTGCGACCAGTCTTGAGCTGGAGCTGGACAAAGTCCATCTCTGGTTTTGCACAAACCAAATATCCCTCATCACCAAAAAGGCAGTCTCCATGACCTTTGATTCCTGGCAAAGGTTCTCTGGGCTTACTGCCACTCCTTCCTTCCATCCTCGATGGGGTCATGCTAGAGGATGTCACCTCCTTCAAATATCTAGGAATCTGGCTTGAATGTCACCTCATCTTTTCTGGACATGGTGATGCCATTCACAAAAAAAAAACTGCTTCCCAAATTAGGTGCTCTAGTCAGACACCATGGTTGTAGCCCTTACTGGCCTGCCATGAAATAGTCCAGAAAATAATTCTTCCAATTTTTGACTATGGTAACATAATCTATAGCTCAGCACCTAAGTCTACTCTAACCAGACTGGAAACCCTCTTCCATTCCAACTGGTTTACTCTTGACTGTCCACTCTATGCCCACCACTATGACCTCCATACCTTTCTCCCCCCCTTCAAAGCCAGATGCCTTGCCCACTGTTCCTCCCTAGTCAGGAAGTTCTGGCTTGACTCTCTCCCCTCTTACCTCTCCTCTGTCTTCTCCACCCCATCTCCTCCCACCAACTTCCTCCAGTAGTCTGACTACTGGACCCTGACTCTTTCTGTGAGATCACCCACCTCACATCAGTCTGCTTTTTTCTACCACTTTCCTAAACTCTGATATCCCCCCCCCGACTATCCATTTAACCTCATCCCCTCAATCATTTTCCTCTCTTCTGTACAACTTCATTTCCCCTTTCTGCAATTTTTCCTGACATCTTTTGATGCCAGTGCTACCCCTCCCTCTCCCCTCTCTCCCTGAATCCCTCCTCCTAATCCCCCCTTTTTTATCCCCATACCTCTGCCCCAGTTCTTATCCTTTTTTCCCTTTATATACCTTTTCTCCCTCCCAACTGACTCTTATACTTCAGCCCTACCACCACCCCTATTTTCTCATGGCAGGCCTGTAAACCAGTATACGGACTGGGTGTTCATCCAACACTGCCTGGCTCTTTTGTGATTTTCATCTCAAAGGGAAAATTATCTACCTTTCCCCTACCTCCCTATTCACTCTTACAAGCCTGAAAACAGTGCATGGACTCAGTGTCCACCCTGCTGTGTCTAGCCCTTGTATGGTTATCATCCCAGAGGGATGAAGAGGTGCCTCTCCTTTACCCTCTCCCCCTCCTCCCCTTCTCGCCTATCTTCCTCTCCGCTTTCTCTGCTGCTCCCCATTCAGCTCCAAGGAATTGCCACCTATGCCTAATTTAATTTATTTTTTTTTAATATAGTAACATAAAAATTGTGTTGGCAAATGGGGACTGTATGACACATCTGGTTCATATGCACTGGCTGTGTGCTCCAAACACATACTGTGTGTATCTGTTCATTGTTATCTTGAATCTCTGTACTCTGCTGAAACCTCATATATTGTATTATATTGTTGTATAAACCTATTGTACTTACCTACTTCCCCCTCCCTAAGGATGCATCTGGAAATTAGCTGTTCTATCTAAGTGTGCCTTTCCTGGTGAAACTTTTCAAATAAATAAATAAATAGGCAGGGAAATCACCAGCAGAAGGAGGGATGTAGTGATACCCCTATATATGTCTCTGGTGAGACTACACCTTGGGTACTGTGTCTAGTTCTGGAGCCACCATCTCCCAAAGGACATTGATGAGGTGGAGAAGGTACAAAAGAAGGCAACCAAAATGGAGCAGGGCCTGCATCAAATGTCCTATGAAGAAAGGCTTAAGGAGTTGAATTTGTACTCCCTAAAGAAAATGAGGGAAAGGGGGATATGATAGAAAAATACAAATACCTTACAGGTAAAAACAGGGTACAGGAAGGTAGAATTTTCCAAAGAAATAGATGCTCAGTGACAAAGGGTCACACTATGAAGGTGGAAGGGGGGAGCCTCAGAGCCAGGTGGAGGTGGTGGAGGTTAAAACAGGTACAGAATTCAAGAATGCATGGAATAGATACATGGGGATCTTGGAAGTAAGGCAGGGGTGAAGACTGAAAACTGAGTAGGGACTGCAGTGTAGCTGTAGGTAGGGAAAATATGGCAGACTAAATGGGCCAAGAGGTTTTATCTGCTGACATCTTCTATCTTTTTATGTTTATGTTTCAGTGGATGTGGCCTATCTGGACTTCAATAAGGCTTTCAACACTACTAAAGAAACTAAGCAGCTTGGGGGTGGAGGAGAAGGTGGTAAGCAGGGTATCTAAATGATTGAAAAATAGCAGGCAAGGAGTGGTTGTAACAGCAGACATTCAAGGGATGGGACAGCAACTACTAGTAGGGTGCCACAGGGACTGGTGCTGGGACCAGTCCTCTTTAATGTCTTCATAAGTGGGATTGCTGAGGAGCTGGAGGGAAAGGTGTGCCTCTTTGTGGATGATACAAAAATCTGCAACAGAGTGGACAGTCAGGATGGGGTGGAGAGACTGTGGAGAGATTGCAAAGGAATCTGTGGAAACTGGAGAAGTACTCTAGGGTGTAGCAACTAGGTTTCTTTTTTTTTATATTGCTTTTTTCCTTTTTCCATTTTTCTTTCCCGTACACCCCCCTCTCCCTCGCGACATGAAAGTGCGTGTGTGGAGGCATGCACCCATCACATCTCAGTGCTTCTGTGTCTCCTGATCTCCAGCACTGCCCTCCGGCCTCCACTAGGGGGGCAGCCAAGGAGCGGGATAACAACCCTCCCCTCCCCATGAGAGGAGAGCAGTCCATCGGACACTCAATCCTCTCCCTTCTCTGACAACCCCCGGCAACCAAGATAGCTCCCAATCCTGGGTTGCTGGTGTGGCTTGAGGTGTGGCATCCAGCACCTCCACTCTCAACACCACCAGGCTGGCTCATGGCAGCTGGGTTTCAGTGCCAAAAACTGCAAGGTTATGCACAAAACACAGGCTGTGTCAAAGATGTTGGGAGAGGCACTTACAGTCACCAAGCAAGAAAGAAACCATGGGGTCATCATATCTGATTACCTCAGGTTAGCTGCTCTGTGAGACAAGGCAGTGGGAAAGGCTAGTAGGATGCTGGGGTGTATTGGGGGGGGGCTTCTAGCAGGAGGAGAGCGGTAGTCCTGCCATTGTATTGCTCACTAGTGAAACCCCACCTGGAGTACTTTGTCTAATTCTGGAGACAGCACCTCTGCTAATACATTGACAGGGTGAAGATGGTACAGAGAAAGGCAACCAAAATGGTGTGAGTGTTGCATGAAAAGCCATATGATGAAGGGCTGCAGGAACTCAACATATAGTTCCTGAAGGATAGGAGAGTGAGAGGGGACATGATTGAGGCCCACAAGTACCTCACAGGGGTGAACAAGGTGGAGTGTTTCTTTCAGAGAAAAGAAGGCACTTGAACATGGGGGTATGCAATGAAGCTGAAGGGGGGAGGTTTAGGAAAAATGTGAGGAAATACGTCTTCATGGAAAGGGTGGTGATTGACTCGAACAGCCTAATAGAGGTGGTGGTGGTGGCAAAGACTATGGGGAGCTCAAGAATTTGTAGAATAGGCACAGGTGAAAATTGGGTAGAAGAAGGTGGGAAGGGAGGGATGCCAGGGACCAAATAAGGTGCGAGGTGTTGGAATAGACAGGGAAAAAGCAGCAGATTAAATGGGCTTACTGGTCCTCTTCTACCAACAAAGTCTATGTTTCGAAATTTGAGCCCCTCTGCCAAATTTTTAACTTTTCACCAATCCTGAAGCATATTTTAATTAACAGTATTTGTAGCTTAAATATGACTGAAAAATATCTGAGCAGTGACTGAGACTTCATAACTCACAACGTAGCACTCATTTTCATTTTAAATAGTTCTGTTCTATTTTTGTGTGTGTCTAAACTTTTATTACAGTAGACTGATAGAATGATATCTTTGAAGGGCAGTATTCCATATTTAACATAAGGCATTATGTTTCATCATTATAGGATGAGTTTGTATGCTGATCATTTTTCTATTCATAGACTGACTACCATTGTTCTTTCAAAACCTGAAAGGCTTTGATCTTGGTGTTAAAAATGTGATGCATTTGTGAAGATTCCTTCCTAAATAAAGATAATGTATTGCTGAGTCAGACTAAGTTAATTCTTTCTTTATAAAGTTTCCCAGTTTCATTGGAAAGGTGAAGATTGTTCATTTTTGGAAGTTTTAATTGGCAGTGACAGAGGTAGACACATTAGTTTTTTTTTTTTCCTTTTTTTTAAGTGAAGCTGAATAACTTCCAACTTGACTTCTGTATGATGAAGGTTTCTATAAATTTGAACCAGGGAGTTTTGCCTGCAGATTGCCTTCATGTGTGTTAAATGACAGAAAAGGAAACAAGAAAACGGCTAGATATCAAAAATATTGGGTTAAATAGGAATGGTTAATTTAATAGAACAGTTAATTTGTAATCTGCAAAGGAATCTGTGGAAACTGGAGAAGTGCTCTAGGGTGTAGCAACTAGGTTTCTTTTTTTTATGTTGCTTTTTTCCTTTTTCCATTTTTCTTTCCCGTACACCCCCCTCTCCCTCGCCTCAATTTGGAGGGAAGGGGAATCCTTAAGTTGAAAATAGAGGGGTTCATTGGTGAAAAGTGGGGTTTAAACTTGTGAAGGGGGGAGGGATGGGAGAAAAGGCTGTCGAAGGGGGGGCCAATAAAGGAGGGACTCTGTCTTCACCCCCCTGGGGAGCTGGAGGAATGCGCGAAAAGGCCGACTGGTAAAGTGCAGACCAGGGGAAAACAGAATTCCCATGGGAACACGAGCAGGGGAAATGGAAGTATAGGGAAAGGGTGGAAGGTAGTCCTGCTAAATGCCAGGAGCTTGGGCAATAAAATGCCTGAGCTCCAGGTGATGCTAACTGATGGAGCGGTGGATGTGGCAGTGGTCACTGAGACCTGGCCACCGCAGGACATGACTGGGACCTGAACCTTGAGGGTTACACTATGTTCAGAAAGGACAGGGGGGAAGGAGGGAAGGGAAGGAAGGGTAGCAATGATAGTCAAAAACTGCATTGGCATGGGGGAGTAGAGGAGGCGGAGGGAACCGTGGAGGCGATTTGGGTCACCTTGATAACAAGGGGGGGCAAGAGAGTAAAAATAGGAGTGGTGTATAGACCCCCTGCACTGGTGGAGGAGCTGGAGGAGAGTCTGGTGACAGATGTTGGGAGACACTGCAGACTGGGCAGGGGAAGGGTGGTGGTGTTAGGGGACTTAAACATGCCAGAAACAGACTGGGAGACTATGACATCCTCGGTGGCCAGGGAACAGAGGTTGTTGGATGTCTTTCAAGACGCGTTTCTAACTCAGCAGGTGGGGGAACTGACCCGGGAGGTGCGGGTACTGGATGTGGTCCTGGCAGACAGTGACCAGATTGGGAGACTGGAGATAAGGGATCCGTTGGCAGGGAGTGACCATGCCACAGTCTGGTTCTGCCTGGACCTAGGAGGGGTAGAAGGCTGCACAAAGACGGAGGTAACTGACTTCAGGGGGGCGGATTTTAAGGAAATGGTAAGGATCCTTAAGGAGCATTTGGATGGGATAGAGTCAGACATGGATGCTGATAGTAGGTGGGAAATCATCAGAAGAGGGGTGCAGGATGCTACCAGCACCTGTGCAAGAATAAGACGAAAATTCGGTAGGGCCCGAAAACCCTACTGGTGGACCAGGGAGGTCCAGGAGGTGGTGCGGGGAAAGAAGGCAGCCTATAGGCAATTCAAGTGCTCAAGGAGTGAAAGGGATTGAGGGGAGTACGAGCTGATGGCTAGAAGGGCCACTAGGGTGGTGAGGGCAGCTAAGGCAAGGAAGGAGCAGAACCTGGCCAGGGAAATTAGGAGAGGGATCAAGGGGTTCTTTAGATACATTGGGGAAAAACGAAGGGTGAAGGGGCAGATTAGCAGGATTAAAACAGGGGAGAGATGGGCACAAGACCCGGGGGAGCAGGCTGAGGTACTAAATGAGTACTTCACCTCAGTTTTCACTAAGGAAATGGGGGTGCTGCATCATACATGGGAGGAGACTGTGATACTGAGAAGGGGGGGACCCTTATCAATCGGCAGGTCTGGGGAGAGGGGGAGGCATCACTGGCAGGAGAGGGGAAGGCTAAGCAGGGAGAAGAGGTAGCAGAAGTGGAAATCACAGCAGAGAGAGTGAGGGAAGCCCTCAGGTCCCTTAAGATGGAGAAAGCACCGGGGCCAGATAAATTACATCCCAGAGTGCTGAAGGAACTTGTGGATGTCCTGGCGAAACCCTTGGTGGAGCTTTTCACCATCTCTCTGAGGACAGGGTGGGTGCCCCAGGACTGGAAGGTGGCGCATATAGTGCCTATCCACAAGGGGGGATCAAGGGAGGTGGCTTGGAACTACAGGCCTGTCAGGCTGACATCGGTGGTGGGCAAGGTGATGGAGGGCATTGTCAAGGAGAGGCTAGAGGGGGACCTGGAAAAGTCAGAGTGCCTGGACGATAGACAGCATGGATTTGTCCCAGGGAAATCGTGTCAGACAAACCTTGTGGAGTTCTATGACTGGGTGACAAGTGCTCTGGACCTGGGTAGACCAGTGGACGTCATCTTTCTAGACTTCAGCAAGGCATTTGACTCTGTTCCTCACGTGGGCCTGTTGGATAAGCTGGGAGAAATGGGGGTGGGGAACCAGATGATCAGATGGATATGCAATTAGCTCCAGAACCAGACCCAGAGGGTCGTAGTTGGCGGGATAGTCTCATCCCCAAGGAGGGTCATTAGTGGGGTCCCACAGGGATCAGTCCTTGGGCCCCTCCTGTTCAACGCCTACATCTCTGACATAAGGACAGGTATCAGGGAGATGAGTCTCTTTGTGGATGACTCAAAACTGGGGGCGGTGGTGGATGGGGAGGAGGGAGGGTGGCCTGCAGGGGGACCTGGAGGCCTGGAAAGATGGTCTAGAAAGTGGAAGCTGAGGTTCAATGCAGGAAATGCAAGATACTGCACCTGGGGCCAGAAAACCTGGGCCAAGTGTACACCCTGGGAATGCTACAAGTCTTGATGGCTGAGAGGGACCTGGGGGTGGTGGTGGATGTCAAGATGAACAACTCGGAGACTTGTAGGAGGGTAGCAGCCAAGGCCAACAGGATGCTGGGATGCATCGCTAGGGGGATCACCTCCAAAAGGAGAGAAGTGATACTCTCTCTGTATAACTGCTTGGTGAGGTCGCACCTCGAGTATTGCTTGCAGTTTTGGAGGCCACACTTAAAGAGGGACATTAAACTCCTGGAGAGGGTCCAGAGGAGGGCAACCAAAATGATTTGGGGCTTGGGGACAGGAGTCTCTGAGGAGAGGCTCAAGAGCTAAATATGTACACATTGGAAGAGAGAAGGGACCGAGGGACATGATAGAGGTCTTCAGGTACATGAAGGGGTAAATAGGGAGGAACAGTCAGGGTGCTTCAAAGGAAGGGGGGCCACTAGAAGGCATGGGTGGAAGCTGGAGGGGAAGATTCAGGGAGAAAGAAGGAGGTGCTACTTCACTGAGAGGGTGGCGGAGCCATGGAATGCGCTGCCTAGGGGGCTGGTGGAGGCAAAGACGGTGGAGGGGTTCAAGAAGGGGTGGGACAGGTACAGGGGAAGGGTTCTTGAAGCAAAATCCAATGCAGCGAGAATATCCAGAACTGGGAAGGGAGAAGCCAGAGAAGGAGAAAGGGGCAGCAAGGTCAGCTCCCTGGATGGGCGCTGACCAAACAAGCAGACGCGAAAGACCGTTAGGCCTATTCTGCTGCCATTTTAGTATGTTAGTATGTTAATTTGTTTTGCCTGCTTTGCTGAGAGAAGCTCTTGCCACTAATTTAAAAGAACAGTTACTTTGTTTTGCATGCTTTGCTGAGAGAAACTTTTGCTACACACCATCAACACAGATTTTACAATGTACCTGTAACCTTTCAGTACACAGTGGATGAGGTATGCTTCCATATGCAGCTATATTGTGTTTAGATGAACAGTTAAGATTATTCTAAGTGAACATTTCTCCTACTATTGTACTTTTAGCTGGATAGGCCTCTATAAAAGTATCTCTTGTAAATGGATGCGTGTTATACCTATCTATAAGCACTCAACTCATGAGATGAGTGACTAGGCCTTGGAAGGACTGGGGAAATATTTATGGCTTTTGGTGGACTGCACCTACTGTAGGTGAAGGGTGGTATTGGGACTTGGGTGTGGCTGGCATGGTACCTCCACTAATGTGGGTCCTTCTAACAGATGCTGTTAGGTGCTTACCCACAGGAAATAAAATCTATATCAACAATTACAGAGAACCCAAATAATATGCACATAATAAATAATATTCTCATGACTCAGATGATAGCCTTGCAACCACCATCTGACAAAAATACAGTATGACAGCAAGTAGAGTAAGAGCACAACTCAATAACATTAATTGCGATAGCAATATGGTACAAACAAATTAACAGGACTTTATTTGGGGAAAGAGAAACTAGATATAAAATAAAGAAAAGTAGGGTTAATAATTTGTAAAAAAAAAAATACTCACTTACAAATACTACCTCCTACCAGCAGGCTACATAATTCCCTGAAGACCCTCCCTACCGATGCACCAATAGCCCTTAACGGGTACGACTACAGTCTTTTATTTGCACAGTGATAAAGGTTGTAAACCTGCTACTTGTTCAAATGGTGCAGTACCAGTGAATGATCTCTAGAAATACTATACAAGGAGTAACATATGGGTGACCATACTCAGCACATCTGTGTTTCCATCAAGGGGTAGACATAACATCATATGGACCATGACAGCGAAGCTTGAGAGGTCTGTGCAGCTATCTCAACCATGAAATGGAAACACAGGGCAAGTTGTGTATGTTCTCACACATTTTTTTTATAGTACATGATATATCTTCTTGTTCCAGTAAAAATGTCTCTTTCTCACATTTCTTTAAAGAAAACTGCTCCAGCTGTGAGACTGTAGAATTGTGGACTAGAGCACAGCAAGTGAATGAAAGTAAAAGCTGGAGCAGGGAGGCAGTGGCAGTCAGAGTGAGAGGGAAAGTCATGTGCATTGATTATAGAATGTGCACAACATCTTTAGAATCCCCACAACAACTTTTCAAAAGTACACAACAAGCTTCTTGAATTGGCTGAATTCCATATACAATAAGCCCTATCCATATACAATATAGGGAATAATACATAGGTGACTATGTTATAACATTTTTTACACTTCTGAGGTCTGCAGTGACCCATAAACCTCAAGAGCAAAGCTCGAGAGGTTTATTAGGTCATCACACCCTGAGGGTGTGTAACAAAACTTCTAGACGCACAGGGCCAGATTTCCAAAGCCTGGTTACGAGCTGTGACAATGGCAGCTTGCGCTGAGTGCTGCTGTATCAGGGACCTTGTGCCCAATTCTCCATCTGACAGGATCCTGGCACCTAAGTCCCACAGCTTGTAGCAACAGTAGTTATGCGCCAGACCGATGACACACCCACGAGATATGTCACAACAGCTGCAGGGCAGTGGGGTGGCAGCTGCACCATTAGACAGGATCACAGTAGTGGCTAGTACCCCCTCATCCACCACCACCAATCTGCTGGTACCCTACACATTCCCAAATCCCATTACCCTGGTGATCTAGTGCCCTCCCGGCCCAATATGCCATACTGTAAATAACTATACAACAAATATCATTCCCTGGTGAACTAGTAGTTCCACACCCCAATCCCCGATATGCCTCTAATGTACATCATTACAATACAAATGTCATTCCCTGGTTGTCCCCCCCCCCACAAGTTGAGATAAGCCCGTAATGCAACATATTATAGGACATCAGTCATTCATCAGTCATCTAGAGTCCCGATCCCAGCCCGATATGCCTGAATATGGAACAGCAGATAGCATATCTTTCTGGTGGTCTAGTAGCCCCTACCTCCCACAGCAGGTAGTGCCCACCACCCCACGCCTCCAGTCCTGAACCCCAATCAGGCAACTGGCACAGCCCTCCTCACACCACCATGGCTGGCCACCGAATGAACTGTGAGAGTGATACTATATATGGCCAGTTCATTCAGCAGCTGAGCCAGTGGTGTGAGGGAGGGCTGTGACTGTTCATCTAATTGGGATTTGGGATGGGTGGACGGGGTGGTAGGAACTACTGCCAGGTGAGGAGATGGAGCCACTATCCAGGAAGGATGTTATCGGTTGTTCATCAGTCAGCATATTGGGTTGAAGGGACCATTGATGACCGGTGAATGACTGATGCCCTATAATATGCTATAGCACTGGCATACTAGGGTGGGGGTGGGAGAAACCAGAAAATTACTTTTGTATTATAATGATTTACATTAGGGGCATATCAGGGATTGGTGGAAACCACTAGATCATCAGGGAATGACAGTTGTTTCATAATCATTTCCATTATGGCATATTGGGGTGGGAGGACACTAGATCATCATGGTAGTAGGTTTTGGAACCATGTAGGTTAACTGCAGATTGGGGCTGGGGTGAGTCACAGTGGAGTATGGTTGACAAAACTGTTCCCAAGGACAAAGGTCTAAGTACAGTTAGGTGGCATTTTCAAAACTCTTCATCTATTCTTCAGACATAGGTGAACAAATCTACCCAGGACGTTAGACCAAAAAAAGTTGGTCTAACTTCCGGGACAGAATTCCACATTTACATCAGAAAAATGGATGCAAGTCCTGCAGTTGGGGCAAAAATTGTTTTAAACTGCAGGAAGCGCTGCGAATGCTTCCAGATGTCTGTGAATATGATGCAGACATCTGGATGCATCTGCATGGATGTAGCATGCATCCAAAATATGGCAGCAAGTGCTGCATTAAGCCAGTAGAAAATCCCACCTCTAATCTGTACTCACCTTTGGATCAGGTAGATCTGAAAAGGCAGGCTGAGTGTCTGGACCCACTGCAAATGTCCCACTTGTAAATCTTTAGTGTCTTTTTGTTAATGCAGTCACAAGGGGTAAAAGTGATTGGTCTCATTTTGGCACCCTACCCATAATGCATTCAGCTGCCCTTCTCTCTCTGCAGGATACTCTTCTCTGAGTTTTTGAACTATAAGGAAGTTTGCTGTGATGCCTTCAAGGCCTCCCGACTGGTTGTCTGCAGCAGGTGACCTCTGGCCCCTTCACACAAGTCCATGTTGGGCTGCAGGTGACAAATATTGCACTAGTCATGCCCTCTGTGTATTCCTTGTTATTTTAAACAGTCTGGTCCCTTGATGTGGCAGCTGTGCAATTCTGGCTCTTTCTCCAACAATGCAGGACTGTTTGGTGTCTGCCCAACCCTACTGTTGTCTGTCTGGGAGCAGGCAGCTGTTCAGGAGCATCACAAGCACATGATCCATGCACTCTGCACTCTGCACAACTCCCTTTGTGCTTCCTGTTAGCTCTATGGTCAGAATCCAAGTCTTTAGTGATTTTTTTTGTCAAGTTTGATCCTACAGCATGGCTTCTAGCTCTCTCAGACCCTTGCAAGTTCAGGTGTCTAGGGTGATTTCTGCCACTGCAGGTATGCATGACCTCAGTATACAAAAGAATGAGGAGAAGCCTGGCTGTCTAGTGTGCAGGCAGTTTCCAGGCTTCTATTCATGTGGATTAGGAGTGAAGTTTGTATTTGTGGCTACAGGTAGCTTTAGGGGAGAAGTGCTGGCAGCTTACTCCCATGCAGGGCGCTAAAATGATAACTCTCCCTTTGGGAGGGGGGCACATATTATAAACTCAAATTAATCAAGTTTTTAAAGGAGCAATTGAACTTACTGTATATCTTCTGTATTATAGATAGTGGGTAAACACTAACAAAGCATTCTTGGGCAACAGAGAAAACATGAGAAGAGACTGGACAGGCTCAACATGTACACACTGGCAACCTGAAAAGAGAGAAGAGGGACATGATAGAACTTGCACCAATAAACAAGATGGATCTAAATGAACTGTTCATAATGAGTGAGAGTACGATGACTAGAGAAAATGGCTGGAAGTTGTTGGTGGTGGTGGGTTTCAAAAAGAATGTGAGAAAGTTCTTTTTAGAGAAACCGATAGTGGAAGAGTGGAATAAATTACCCAATGAGGTGACCTGCACAAAATCTGTGGGTTTCAAACAGTAATCAGACAGACACATGGGATTAGTGTAGTCAATAGGAATATGGCAGGCAACTATGCAAAGTTGGTGCTGAGACAACCCCAGCACTATCAGTTAAATCACTTCAGTTTGGCATTAGGTCATGAATGGATTCTGGTAGGTAAAGACAAACAAAATTGACAGACAGGATGGACCTCTGGGTATTTTTCTGCCATCAGATACTATGGGTATCTGTCTGTCCATCAGTCTGGCTGTCTGCCCGTCAGTCTATCTATCTGTCTGTCTGTCTAACTATATTTGGGATAACAACTGTGCAGATACCTTCTCACAAGTATCCATCTACTATAGTATTATTTCTTGGGTCCCAATAATGCTCGGGCTTTGTTTCTCAGCATTTGGGCAAAACAGGTAAATCACTTTAAAAAAAGTCTAGTCCTCCCAAGATAGCCAGGATTACACCCATGGCCCCTGTATCCATCATATCGTTTTTTTTTTTTATACTTGTAAGCTGATGTTCAATTTTTCCCATTTTTACAAGTGACAACGTATTTTTTTTTAAAGCCATATAACATGGATACAATACAGTACAGACCCCACAAAACACAATATAAAAATGATGTCAATACTAATGAAACAAACAACAAACATCAAGTGCATGTACATTCATTGTGTAATAAAAACCAATGTTTAAGTTTAGCACTGAATGTTCTGTTTGTGCAGTCATGCTTTGGTTGTCAGCCTCCTTAGTTCCACAATTACATTCAAACCAAATCTTGCATCCTTTTAGCCACTAGCTCCCTGCAGCACTGCCTTTATAAAACAACCCCATCACTAGAATGAGCCCCACCATTCCTGTGAGCTACATAGATATCCAGACTCAGATACTACATATCTCCTCACCTTCAATCACCATCTATTATGGGGTGTCATTATTTCATTATGCCTTATTGGCATGTCCTGTATATCTGTTTGTCTGCTCTTCTGACACTATCATATCTTCCCTCACCTATCTAACCCAATCACAGGCCCTAAAGGACCACCAATAAACTTTTTGATGTCACCGAACTCCAACCCTTGATATGGCAAGGGGGGGGGGGGTTAATAGGCTGAGATACACCCTGGCTGCAAAGTTGGTTTTCTGTTCGTCTCAGTCTCTACAGTGCAGTGTCAGCTGTGGGGGCAGAGAATATGTAATGCCACTGAGTGACTCTTGGTGGGCTGCCACCACCTGTGGGATTTATTTTACTAACATACTAAAAATGCCAGCAGAGGAGGCCTAATGGTCTTTCATGACTGCTTGATAGCCAGCACCCTTACTGGGCACTGACTTTGCTACCCCCCCCACCCCCTTGGGTTTCACTGTCCCCAGTCCAAGATGTTCCCCTTGTATTGGACTTCATCAGCTTTACCCTCCCTCTATACCTGTTCATCCTCTCTTAAACCCCTCCACAGTCTCTGCCTCCACCAGTCCCTTGGGCAGCACATTCCATGGTTCCACAACCCTTTCAGTGAAGTAACACCTCCTCCTTCCCCCCCGAGTCTTCCCCCTCTAGCTTCCACCCTTGCCCTCTAGTTGCCTTCCCTTTCCTTTGGAGCACCCCGACTGAGCCTCCCTTATTAATCCCCTTTATGTATCCCTTTATTTTGAATGGCTGCTTATGACCTCTATTGATCTCACAAGTGGCTTAGCCTTGAGTGAAGTCTATAGAGGTCATATCCAACTGCTCAGTAGAAATAATTTATTTTCATGCAGCCTGTGGCATGTGCCATTTACATAATACCAGGGGCTGGTAAGTTTGATGTTAATGTTTTTAGTGCCATGCTCTACTGGCAGGCCTCAACAGAATGTTATGAATAAAGGAAGACTTTGCTCAGAACATTATGGAACTGGAGTGGAAATATTCATTCTTCACTGAGTTGGAGAGGAAAGGAAAATGATTTATTTTCATTCCAGCTCCAGTGCCCATGAACATAAATAAAGGATATGTAATTGGGGCAAGTTAAATAAAGGATTTATGTGCAAAACAGAAGTTGACCTTTGGTAATCTCACTAGTGGCATAAGCCACGAGTGATGTGTCAAAGGGTAAACTGCTCAAGTGCACATAAATCATGTATTTAACAACTTCCCCATTGCATATTCCATTTAAGAAATAGGGATGGAATTTTTTTAGGATGTTTTTTATTTATTTGTAGTGCAGTCTGTGCTTTATTTTCTATTCAATTAGGTGGAATATATTGTGCTAAACCATGTATTTCTGTTCTGTCAGAGAAGGTTCCTATGGGACTGTAGTGAGGTTGCTATTGATGCTATGTCCATGCTTTGATAGCACATGTTGTGGTTGGCTGTTATTTGTATATGGGTGGGCTGAAGAGTTTCAAAAATATGGAAGCTCTGTCTCTTGCTTAGCTAGGAAGACAGGGTGCCACTTGCCAGTTCAGTGTTTTTTTTTTTTTATTTTAATTCAGCAAATTCATTATCTGGTTGATCTTGCTTTTCTACTCTGCATTTTTTTTAGTTGTACGAGGTGCATCATGTTTGAGGAATGGGATCAAGCAAGTGTGAGAGTTGGATATGAGATGGGGAGAGAGTGAGTGGGATCAGAATTGCTTTTAATTTATTTGTTTATTTGGAATATGTTTCACCAGGAAAGACAACATGAGTTGTAAACAGCTAGTTTCCAGAAGCATCCGGGGAAGGGGGGTGTTACAATAGTTGGGAGTACAGCAAACATATAGCAATACAAGAGCAATACGAGTACAATTACTAAAACATAACAGTGAGTACAAGTATAGAGCAAAATGACCCAGACCAACCAGCAAGGTTAAACAACCATATTTAGCTAAACAATCATTGCAACAGCCCTAGGGCAGGGATCTGGTAGCAGATAGGTTAGAGGATGGCTGACACAGTTAAAGTGCTATGGAAGTAGGCTGAGCATAACATGGGATGTGCTAATGTAGACACAAGAGAGGGCAGTTATAAAACAGGTGAGGTAGAGGGAGGGCGATGGGTAGAGGGTGGGGGGAATGGAGAGGAAGAGAGGAGGTTCAGCCAAGATCTATTCCCCTTCAGGATGCTGAGAACCCTACAAGAGGGACAGGACTTGGCAGAAAGGGAGGGAAAAAAAGGGGGAGGGAGGGAGGTAGAGAAGCAGAGATGGGAGAACTGGAGAGGAGGAAAGTGATAAGTAAGTAGGGAGATGGGCAGGCGAAGGATTAGAAAGGGGGGGAGGAAGAGGGGTAGAGAAGAGTGAGAGACAAATCTAAACCCCTTCGGGAATCAAGGAATGCTGCAAGGGGGTCAGGATTAGAGAGTGGGGGAAGGGGAGAGGTGTAGCAAAGAGAGCCAATCTCAACCACTGCAGGATGTAAAGAACTCTGCAAGAGGGGTCAGGATTAGGGAGGGGGAAAGAAAGAGGGGTAGAAGAGAGGGCAGAACCTGAACCCCTTCAGGATGCAGAAAACCCTGCAAGGGGGAAAGGAATCAGGCAGAAAAGGATGGGAGGGAATGGGGGCAGGGAAGAGGAGTGCTGGAAAAGGGGGGCAGCAGTGGTGAGGGAAATAGGAGTGGAACAAGGAAGAGAAAAAGGGGAGCAACATTTGGGGAAGATGAGGAAGAGTGGGAAGAGGGGGAGGTGGGAGTGGAGTTGTAAAAGCACAGTAGGTAGTGGACTGCAGTAGAGTATCAATGAGACACAATTGGTTGAGGTAGGGGGTGGGTGGAGGGGATATGTTAGGTGGGAACATGGGGAAACAAACAGAGGAAGGGATCAAATTAGGAGCCTAGGGGGCAAGTCAGGGATAGAGGAGTAGTGGATCATCCATAAGGGTGGGGAGGGAAGAGAAGGGGAGCTAGCTCCTGTAGGAGAAAGAAGCAAGGTAGGACTGAGGGAGTAGTGCACCAAGGAAGGGGAGGGTTGAAGGGGTAAAAACAAGTGCAGTTAGGGGAATAGAAATTATGTAGGGTTAAAGAGATTGAAAATGGTAAAAAAGAGAGTCTGATAGGAGGAGGAAGAGCATTCCAAAGCTTTGGGAAGTGGTAGGAGAAGGCTTCCTGCCCTATGTAGGTAGAGCGACAAGGAGTGGCTAGAGTGTGAGAGTCAGTGGATCTGAGAGGGTGGGAGGAGGGAGGTGGAGCAGAGAGTGAGAAGAAGAGGTAAGAGGGGGGAGTCCCAAACCAGAATTTAGAAGTGAACTTGGCGCAGTGGGAGGGTTGCCTGCACTGAAGGGAGGGGAGAGCGAGAGAATGGTACAGGGTACAGTGATGTGTGCGGGAGTGAGTGTGAAGAGCAAAGTGACAGAAAGCACTAAAGAGAGTATCCCATCTGGTAAGAGAAGACATGGGAGCAGCACTGTAGACAATGTTGCAATAGTCAATAATAGGGAGGATAATTTTCTCAACTAGATCGCGCCTAACTGGTAGTGGCAGGGAACTATAGTTCCTGTTAAGGGTGCCAAGCTTGGGTTGTAGTGTTTTCAAAATGGCATCAATATGTACATAAAAGTTAAGGTGTTGATCATGCCATACACCCAGGTATTTAAAAGAGGTAGTGTCCTCTATAGTTGTCCTGTCAAGGGTGTGGAAGGAGGGAAGGGAGGGCAGCCTAGAGAGTCTCTGCCTAGTGCCAAAGGTCATGGAGAATGTCTTCTTGGCGTTGAGGAAAAGGTGAAGAGAGCTTAGCAAACTTCGAACATTACTGAAGTCTAGCTGTAGACTGTGGAAGTCACATCAAATGTAGAGTGGCTGGAGGTGAACAGGACCGTGTCATCAGCATACATATGGATAGAGGATGAGGAGCATACTGACGGTAAGTCATTTAGAAAAATGGAGAACAGGAGTTGCCAAGTACGGAACCTTGAGGCACACCAGTAGAGATGGGTTCTACCTACCAGGTAGGCTCTGAACCAATTGCAGGCAGACAGAGACAAGCCAGCTGACGAGAGGGTTTCCAGGAGGAGGGAGTGGGAGACTGTGTGGAAAATCTTGGCAAGGTCAACAAAGATAGCAGAAGTGATGTGACCTCTATCCATGGCTGTATGGATAGAGTCAGAGTCTAAGTAGGGAAGTGGTTGTGGAGCGATTCTTCCGAAAAACAGATTGGAAGGGAGTGAAGAAGGAAGAGTTGTTAAGAAAGGAGGAGCGTTAGGAGAGAACAAGGTGTTCCTGAAGTTTAACCAGGGTAGGAAGGAGCGAGATGGGGCAGTACTTCCCAGGAGATTTGAGATCACCACCCTTTGGTAGGGGGAGAACTGTAGCATGTTTACAGGCTGCAGGGATAGTTGCATTGTGGAAAGACAGATTGAGGAGATCAGTGAGAGGGAGGGAAACAGCAGGACCAGAGAGGTAAAGTAGCTTAGGGTCGAGGCCATCAGGGGAGCTGCCCTTATTTGGGTTGATACAGAGTAGTGCTTTTAAGGTATCATTGGGAGAGATGGGTGAAAGGGCAAAGCTCTCCGCTGATTGGTGGTGGAAGGAGGAATTGGGAGACATGGAGGAGGTAGTAGGGTTGGTGGGATAGAGGGAGCCTAGCAGGGTAGAGGCACAGGATGTAAAGAAGGAATTAAATTCAGACGCTACCGTAGGATGATCCGCAGTGAGTAGCTTATTTATTTGAAGCAGCAGGGTTGGGGGTTTAGTTTGAGAAAAAAAAGTGAGTGAACTACTTTCCAAAACTTTGGTGGGTTATGTTGGTGTTTCCGCTGTGCCAGGGTTACAGCTAAATTCTGGGCACAGTCCCTCCCCCTCATACCTCGAGTCTGCCCTCTCTGTCCAATCCTCCTCTGCTTACGCTCTCAGGAACACTGACTCCAGGCTTCTTCATGCCCCTCGCATGTCCACATCTAAGGGCCAAGCTGCCTTCAGCTTACGTATGCCAAAACTGTGGAACTCCTTACCAACTGACATTAGGCACGCAGGCAGCTCTCAGCACCTAAACTATCTCCTCAAGGCGCATTTCTCCCCCACCTTTTCATGCACCTAACCTTTTCCCATCTTGCCGCTCCCATCCATCAGTTGCATGGGGTTTCAGACCAGCACCCCAAACAGGTATTAAATGTAATGCAAATGTATGCTAAGTGCCTTTGTCTCCACTGGGAGTTGTAGTTTAAATCATTGCTGCTACTCCGATCCCCCACCTACTGTAACCGGATGGGATATCTGCTCTGTAGCCTATTTGTACAAAAGCTGCCTCTGCGTATGAAATGTATTGCATTAGTATTATTGTACTGTATTTTTCTGCCTTGTTACTGTACTGTATATATCCCTGCTCCCTTTCCCCCAGGACGCATCTGAAATCGAGTGGTCTCCGCTCAGCATGCATTCCTGGTAAAACTCTTAAATAAATAAATAAATAAATAAAGGTGGACCGGAAGTAATCTGTTTTAGCCAGGCAGGTGGTTTTGGTGCAAGCATTATAGAGTATCCAGTAGATAACGTAGTCAAGAGGGAGTTTGGAGGATTTATGGGTTTGCCATGCTTTGTCATGTGCTTGTTGACAGGTCAGGAGTTTAGGGGTTACACAGGGGGAGGTGACTACCACGTACTCTAGCTTTGTCCATGTCTTTGAATAGTTTTATTTTCTTAAGTCCCTTGGTGCAGTTTTCAGACATTTCTAGAGTGCCACTAGCACCAAACAAGCATGTGTAAATCAGGGAGTGTCCTTGAGTGCTCCTGCACTCGCTTTATTGGTGTCGGTTTTCAGTGCCAAAGAGTTTGTAAAATATGGCGGCTCTGTTTCTCACTTAGTGAAACTCCATGGGAGTCATGTGGATATTTATTTTTTTGTATAAGTGGTTAATTTATCTGGCTGATCCTGCAGAGTACACCTTATGGGCTTTGGGACATGAGGGAGTGTGAGAGATAGTGATCAGAGTGTACCTGGAGAGAGTTCCTTGAGGAGAATAGATGAATTACTGGAGCCATGAAGCCCTGCAGGACAAAAATGCATGCAGGTGGAGTGTTTCACTCTGGTTGGAGAGGAGAGAATGAAGGTACAGTACTGTGCTGTTTCATTTCCAGGGCTGGAAAAGTGGAACTGTAGAGCTGCTGGTGGTTAGAGAGGCAGGCTTGTTTGAAAGGGTAGCACGAGCAGTGCAGTGCTGGATGTGGGCAGCTGGGGAGTTTACTGGGACAGTTTGATTAAAAAAACCTTTTTTAAAATGTCTGTGGCTAACTTTAGTGGATCTTACTGTAAGTTGTGCTGGCAAGAACCTGTGGTGGCCAAAGAGAAGGGTTTCACTGATGGACCTGAGGGGTGACATATTTTAATTTTTTGAAGTGGTAATGTGAGCAGTACTGTGCAGCTGGCTGGTAGCTGGGAGTTTAGTGGGACAATCTGTTTATGAAAAAAAAACTTTCATTTTTTGAAATGTGTGTGGGAACTTAAATTATGCTGGCTAGAACATGTAGTGGCCAATGAGGAGGGCTTCACTGATGGAGTTGTGCCAAGGCCAACCATCCTGTTTGAAGTAGTTGTTTAAACGATACCAAAAGAAGTAGTGCTGGCTGGGGGATTTGATTGGCAGTTAGCATTTATATAACATGTGTGATACATCTAAAATTTATCACACATATATAGTATATGAAAATAAATGGATTTATAAATGTCATTTGGATCCATGCCTATTGCACAAATGCATGTATTTGCAATTTAGTTTATACCCACTGGCATTGTATGTATATATTGTATATATATATGTGTGTGTGTATATTATTGCACTTAAAATATGCAATTTAGCTTCAAGTGTGAAGAGGTGTGAGTTGGCAGAGCAATAGATTATTTATTCAAGTCCTGCCCCTTTTTAACTGATGATCTACTATGTATTTTGAGACAGACCATTGAGTATTTAATTTCTACATCAGTTTAGTAGTTATGACTTGAATCTGCTATTTGAATGAATACAATTTCACTTTGAATTCAAATGTTAGCTTCATTGCTACCATGTCTTTTGTGATGTCATCAGTACTGAGAAATGTGGGGCTGGCTTCTCAAATCGATTTGAGACTATGTCCCACACCACAACAACAGTTGAGGACCAAAATATCTGCAGCTGCAGAGACTGGTATTCTCATCTGCCACAGCTGTGGAAGATGTTACACCTGATCCCACCAGCTGTAACATTTTGTCTGCAGCTGTGGGGAAAAACCACCCACAAGCTGCTGTAAATCATGGAGCCAATCATAACCCAGCTTCACTTTTGAAAATATCTTAGCTGCAGGAGAAACTGCAGTTCCACAAATGGCAACCCACTTGCGTCAAGTTTTTCCCACAGCTGCAGTATTTTCATCGGGTTTGAGAATCCGGCTCATGGTCTGTTTGGTTCATTATTCTATTGTAATGTACCCAACAATGTATAAAAACTGAATTTAACCTATATACCTTTGTTTTCTGTAGAAGCTGATTTTCAAATACCGGTTCACATTCTATTACTGTTCCATCCTTGCAGGCCTTTTAGTAAACATAATGAGTGTTTCTGACTTAGATACTGTTGACAAGGATCATGAAAAAATGCCGTTTACAGCAGAACCAGCCATGATGCAATACAGTAACTTGCAGTAAATGACATGTCACAAAATACTGCAGTAAAAAGGGTCCTAATTGCTATTGAATTACAGTATTTACTGTGGCATGCTGCGGTATTTTGTGATATACTACAGCATTACTGTGTTGCATCCTGGCTGGCATTGCTGTATATCCTTGTTTATACGATGGGGTCCGAGAATAGTTTCATTTGATTGGCTGACTGGCACCTTTTACCTGTGGTAAATCCTGTAATATACCAATGGGAAAAAGTGCCAGTCAGCCGCATCTACGGAAACCCATCCGACCCTGAAAATAAAAAGCACAAACCACCATGTTTAATTCCCTGCTAAATATCTGTCTCTTACAGCTCATGCCACAACACAGAAAATGAAGTAGACTTAGTCCCCAAAGTATGGACAAAAGTCAAAAAGAGACACAATAAGTTGCCAAAACACTCCGACAAGCAACATATGAAGCCAAACTATAGTTACACCAAATGTCCTCTGTAACCGCATCCATGTGCTCACCTGTGAAACGCTTTTTTTCCCCCAGTCTCCTTAGACTCCGTTGCTTTGCCACCCTAAATTGTCATGTTCCCCAAAGCATTACTAGTACTGAAATAAATTGTTTCAGTGAGAACTCCCTTTGAAATATTGGTAAAAAAAAGGTATTTTACATGGGTTGCTCTGTTTCCCATCAGCTACGGCTACTTGTGCCTTTTCAAGTAAAACACACCTGAGGAACTTACGTGGATGTGAGACAGACCTCCTGCTTCCAAAAGTGCCAACACACTTTCTGGGATGGAGGCAGAACAGAGGGATTCAAGTCATAAAGGGGGAAAAATGTACTTGATACAGTTTGGGAGCTGCTGCACTTTGGAGGAAGCAAGGGACAGGTCCTCTGAGATGAAGCACCACTTCAGCATGGTGAAGGAGGGAGCTCAGCTAGAAATCAACTTCCACAACACCTATGCTACAGTCCCAGCTACAGTAACCCCTCTCACTTACTTTACAATGACACTGCTCTGCACTGACACCCAGTTTCTCCCAATACAGCCCCGCTATCTTTGTGTCTCTCTCTGCCCCTCCATTAAAAACACGGAAGCTGATTACCGCATGCACAATGGACCACTACAGCAGCTGGTAGTGCCAACCTTTCTCTGAGCACCACTATCTCGATCAAAGTCCCCCACTGAAAACAAACAAAGATCTAAAACACAACATTGGCAGCTTGCACCATAGAGGGGCGATGAAGCACACCTAGGCAAGAAGACTGTTAAAGTGATGAAATGATGACAAGAGAAAAAGGCAGTAGCAAGTAGACAAAAGGTCATGCTTGCCTTGTATGATGTTGCAAAATATTATTTTCCTTGGTAAATGCTGGCAAAGCCTCAGAGCCAGGGGAAGCACTGGGGTATAAGGCAGTGTGCTACTGTTTTGGTTTTGGTAGCACATTTTTCCCACAGTGTTTTGTTTGTTCTGAGTTTTGCCTTGTCAACCACAGCCATAGCAACACCCATAGGACCCAAGGAATACTTTTTCTGGTGCAGAAAAAAATGCAATAAAAATACATTAAAATGCGCCCCCCCCAAAAAAAAATGTTTTTTTTTTTTCTCAAAAGATAGGGGACATTGTATAATCACAATATACCACTCCAGGGATTGGATTATGCTGGGATTTACCCACTTCTGGTGTGGTTTTCTCACCCGGCCTGCAGCCTCGGGACCAAACCATACCAGGCGTGGGTAAATCCCAACATAACCCACACCCTGCCATGGCATATTGCTTAATCAGCTCTTCTATTGTTTTGCATAATACATCTGTGTTCTACTCTGGAATTATGTGGCTATAAGGGATATGAACTGCATTATCTAGTTCTAAAATGGTACATACCACCAGTGTGGAAATTAAAAACAGCCACTGAGTTTACTAAAAAGTTTGCAAGATGGACTAATGAGAGAATGAGAACACATATCTAAAATGCAGCTTCCACATGAAAAGATGACTTATACTGTAGGTTTAAAGCAGTTCTTCAAGGTATATTTTGTCACCTACACAACAGCAGATATAACACATTATTCTGAAGATGACATATGTCAGCAAAAAAGGTAATACAGTATATATTCATAGATTTATCACCACTAGTGTTGAATAAATTTGATTAGAAACCTATTTTATAAGTTTGATAACACACTCCTGGTGTGCAGTGAGAAAAACTGATACACTTCAAAGATGACTGAAATCATTCAGCTACAGTATGCCTCTGACATCACAACAAAATAATGATGTTCGTCAGACTCGGTTGTGTGTAACTGTTTATACAAAGCATGTAGTTTCAAACTTTAAACTGAAGTGTTATCTAATTATCTCATAAATATAGCTTCTCTAGTTTCATCCCCCATTTGCCCCACTGTGCAGCGACAGCCATCACTGGTGCAGGACAACACTCTGTAGTACAAGTGCTATACTATGGCGGTTAACTTCTAGTGACATTTAGACTAGGTTATAATCATCAGCTCTTGAGACTGGCAGTTTTGTCCTCCCTCTCAGGGACAACGATGTGTAAACAATTTCTTTGCTTAGTCTTTGACAAATAAACCAGAACATTCTGCACTGCATCAGTTTTGAATTTAAGTGCGATTGTACATCCCAAGTACAGTTGTGCAGATTTCACAACATGTTTCAAATGCTGGTGAACATCTATGAAAAATATACATAATAAACATACCACTTAACTGTCCCTGATTACGAGGCACGTCCCTCATTTTATCCCTGAAAATTGCTTTGTCCCTCGTCATCCCTCATAGAAAAGGCACTGCCCACACAGAGAATTTGTTGTAAATTCAGACTTTAAAGCAAAAGTTCACAAAAGTCTAAGATGCTAAAACAAAAATAAACTTTGTACAAGGAAACACAGTGGTTTACATAGTGCTCTGAGCTTGCATGTTTATGTTTCAGGGTGTGTCCCTCATTGTGAGACTCATTGTCCCTCATTTTGAGTACCGTGTACCTCATTTCAGTGATAAAAGGTTGAGGGGTATGATTCTAAGTATGGAGTTGGTGAATGTTTGTTCCACAGTTTCTTTTTTGCTTTGAAAAATGATGGAAACGCTCTAGAAACATACAAACTGCTGGCAGATAAGGGCTGCTGGGCCCACCCAGTCTGACCATTTTTCTTTTCTTCCTTTTTGCTGCAGACCTTGCTTGATCCACGGTGCTGTCTAGTCCACCTTCCTTACACAATGATTCCCTTGTGCCTATCCTATGCATTTTTGAACCTCATCACTGTTTTTGCCCCCACCACCTCTGCTGGAAGGCTGATCCAGGAATCCACCACCCGTTCTGTGATGAAGTACTTCCTCATATCGCTCTTGAATCTATCTCCTTTCCAACTTCATAGCATGACCCCTTGTTCTAGAGCACCTTTTTCTTTGAAAAATACCCCACACACACACACACCTGTGCCTTGTTAACCACTGTGACAAATTTAAAGGTCTGTATCATATCCCCTCACTCCCTCCTCTCCTCTCCTCCAGGGTGTACATATTGATCTCCTTTAGCATGTCCTTGTAGGGCTTTTGATGCAGACCCTGCACATTTTGGTAGCTGTCTTTTGAACCACCTCCACTCTGTCTATGTCCTTCTGGAGATGTTGTCTCTAGAACTGGACACAGTACTCAAGGTGGAGTCTTACCAGCGATCTATTTAGGGGCAACACTGCATCCCTATTCCTGCTGGTGATACCCCACCTATGCATCCTATCATCCCCCTACCCCTTCTGACTACCTTGACACATTGCCTAGCCACCTTTAGGTCACCTGATATGATTACCTGCAGGTCTGTTTCCTGCTTGGTGGTCATCAATACCACTCCACCCATTTTGTACTCTGCTGGTGGGTTTCTGTGCCCTAACTGCTGTCTTTGACAGAGGAGAACTTTGGTTTCAGAGCAAAGAAACAGCAGTCTATAACTACAGATTTTTTACTGATAAATCACTTCTATCTCAGCAGGAGTCAGTACCTGTTTGGATTAGGCAAACAGATACTTTATTAGAAGAACAGAGTCTCATTTAAGTAAAAAAAAAGAAGAAAGTCACTGTGTTTCTCTGAGGAAGGGAGCTGTATCTGCTTAATTTACTGAGTCAGAGCAGAGGGTGAATCGAATTGGGGGTGTGACTTAGCAGCTTAGGAGTACAAAAGCAGGTGTCTCCAATTGCAGCTTCCTGCGGTCTTTGACGGAGGATAACTTTGATTTCAGAGCAAAGAAATAGCAGTTTAGAACTACAGATTTTTTACTAATTGCCCTCCTTCCCAACCTTCCACAATCCCACCCAAAGCCAGTTCTAGTTTTATAGCCACTGGATTTGACTGACAACAGGAACTTCCTGTTTGGCAGTAGGAAGGGAAGGATCACTGAGACACATTAATTTCATCAGCCTTGAAGGAACCTAAAAAATAACTCTCCCCCCCCCCAGCTGCTGGAGGTCTGAATCCAAGCACAGAAGAAGGAGACTACTGAAGACTACAGGGAGTTCCTGTCCCAGAACAGGAAGGGCAAAAGTTGTAAGGGCACATAGGCAGTAGGAAAGTAAGTGCAAAAATACATAGAGGGAGGAGACAGTAAGCATACAAAGCAATAGGAGAAGGGACACCAAATCACAAAATAAGTCAAGTTGGGAGTGGTGCAGTGCAATGGCTGTAGGGCAGCAGTGTTCTGGGAGACATTCCGGAGGCTGCGATGCTGCCCTGTTTGCAGGCACCTCTCTGGTCTGAAGGAGGAGGTTGCCTGTCTCCAGGCTGACCTGCCTAGGATTCTTGAAACCTCTTTCCCCACCCAGGGACCACCAGGGCCATCACAGTTACCTCAGAGGTTGCCAAGAAAGAGAAGTGGTTGGACCAAGGTGGGCTCAGGGAAGGAGAGGGTGGTGGAACAGAGGTGCATCCCTCCAGTTGTACCTCTCCACAGTTCATATGCTGTTCTGGCAAAGAGTGGCTCCTCTATGGAGGCACCTGCAGTGGAGACCAAGGAGGATGCTGGGAACCTCCACAAAAGAGACCCACAGGAGGGTGGCATGAGACCGCACAGGGGAAAGAAACAACTCCTGGTGGGGGACTCAATCATTAGGGGGGTAGAAGTGGGGGAGGAAGAGGGATAGGGAGGTAAGGTGCCTGCCTGGCACCATGGCTCAGAGGGACAGGCAGCGAATCCTCAGGATGGCAGGAGCAGCTGCACGATGGAGGGAGCTGGATGTTATTGTACATCTAGGGACAAATGACCTGGCTGTGAATGGGATCAGAGCAGTGCAAGAGGAGTTTATGGAGTTGGGGAAGGGCCTTAGACAAGTAACATGTATGGTAACCTTCTCAGAGGTGCTGCCTGTCTATGGAAAGGATGATGCTAGGGTATTCCACACCATGGGATTCAATGAATGGTTGAAAAACTGATGTGGAGCTCAGGGTTTTGGCTTCACTGGGGACTGGGAAGCCACCTGGAGAGATGCAAGCTTATACTGGCATGATGGTCTGCATCTGTCTGGGGGGGGAACAGAATCCTAGGTGACAGGTTTAGGTGCTTCATTGGCAAGCATTTAAACAAGCCAAGGGGGAGGCACTGAAAAGGAGCAGGGAAATCCCAGCCTCCCCCCACAAAACACAGTAGCTAGAGAGGTAAACACCAAGATAGAGAAGTCAGTAGGGAGCAGGACAGGGATAAATGCAGAAAAAGGCAGTAAGGACAGGGATGGGGATAAAAGGGGTAAGGCCATAAAAAATAAATGGAAGGTGATGAGTACCAATTCCTGCAGTATGTACAACAAACTCCCTGAACTAGTGGCCTTGATGGAAGAGGGATGCCTGGATATTGTGGCAGTCACTGAAACATGGTACATAAAGAACCATGATTGTGATGTCAACATACCAGGATACACAGTCTACAGGTGGGACAGGCTGGGTAAAAGAGGAGGAGGAGTAGCTCTCTATATAAGGGAAGGGATTGAAGCAACAGAACCAAAGAGTAAACAGGAAGTTGATGAGTCACTATGGGTCACCCTGGAGACAGGAAGTGGCACCATAATCCACATGGGGGTTGTGTACAGACCCCCATCTCAGTGGGAGGAAATGGACAAGGAAATGATAGAAGGCATCACTAAAATGGTGGAAAAAGGGGAGATATTGTTGATGGGGGACCTGAATATGCCAGATGTTAACTGGAGTACCTTTGCTGCAGGCACATCCAAGAGCAGGATCATTCTTGATGCCCTACAAGGGGCATGCCTCAGACAGCTAGTGTTGGAACCCACTCAGGAGGGAGCAATCTTAGACCTGGTACTCTCAAATGGGGAAGGAGAAAGGATCTCAGATTTAGAAGTGGGTAGCCATCTGGGAACAAGTGACCACCAAACAGTGTGGTTCACAGTAAACACAGCCATAGAGTCAAGCCATACAAAAATAAGAGTATCGGACTTTAGGAAGGCTGACTTTGGGAAAATGAGAGAGTACCTCAGAAAAGTACTAGCAAATGGGCAAGAAGGAGGGGTGGAGGAACAATAGGGAATAATCAAAACAGCCATCGCAGAGGCAACAAGCCTTTGAGTGAAGCAAGTCAACAAAACAAAACAAAGGAAAAAACCACTGTGGTTCTCAAAAGAGGTGGCAGGGACGGTTAAAGAGAAAAGGATTGCATTCAGGAAATATAAGGAAACACAGATGGAGCAGGACAGAGAACGTTATCAGTTAAAGCAGAAAGTGGCAGAGAAGGCAGGTCAGAATAGCAAAGGCACAAACTGAGGAAAAGATAGCCAACTCTGTTAAGAAGGGGGATAAGACCTTTAATAGGTTCATTAGGGAGTGAAGAAAGACCAAGGAAGGGATACAGAGACTTAATAAAGGGGAAGGAATGTGGGCAGAGGGTGACAGTGACAAAGCAGGGATACTGAATGAATATTTCTGCTCAGTATTCACAACGGAAGAGGAGGGGGAGGTACCTAAACCAAACAAGAGAGAAAGTCTGAATAAGGGGGACGATACCAGTCCATTCACTGAAGAAAAGGTTTTGAAAGAACTCTTGAAACTGAAGGTGGACAAAGCAATGGGGCCTGATGGGATTCACCCAAGAATTCTAAAAGAACTATGAGTAGAACTAGTAACACCACTGACTATTCTCTTTATCAAATCATGGGAGGATGGGGTGGTACCTGAGGACTGGAGGAGGGCAAATGTGATTCCACTTCACAAAAGTGGGAGCAGGGCAGAGGCAGGAAATTACAGACCAGTTAGTTTGACTTCAGTGGTAGGAAAAATGATGGAATCACTTCTGAAGGAAAGAATTGTTGAGTACTTAGAGGCCAGTGGGGCACAGGACCCAAGGCAGCATGGTTTCACGGCAGAAAGTTCATGTCAGATGAACCTAATAGATTTCTTTGACTGGGTGACCCTAGTAGTAGACCAGGGAGGGGCTGTGGATATGACCTACCTAGATTTTAGCAAGGCATTTGACACAATAATACACAAAAGATTAATATACAAGTTAGCCAGCCTTGGAGTGGGTCTAAAGGTGGTAGCCTGGATAAAAAAACTGGCTAGACAACAGGATGCAAAGGGTAATAGTAAATGGAGTCCACAGTGAAGAAAGGAGGGTAACTAGCAGGGTATTGCAGGGGTCGGTACTGGGGCCGGTCCTCTTTAAGGTTTTTATAAGTGAAATTGGAGAGCACCTGGAAGGAAAGGTATGTCTCTTTGCAGATGACACAAAGATCTGCAGCAGAGTTGATACACAAGGTGGGGTGGAAAGAATGAAAAGGGACTTGGCAAGGTTGGAAGAATGGTCAAATGTGTGGCAGCTCAGATTCAGTGCAAAAAAGTGCAAGGTAATGCATCTGGGAAACAAAAACCCATGGGAAGAGTACATAATGGGGGGGTGAGTTAATAACAACAATAAAAATAGAAAGAGACCTAGAAGTAATTATATCAGATGACCTAAAGGTGGGCAAGCAATGTGAAACGGTAGTAAGGAGGGCTGGAGGGATACTGGGATGCATAGGGAGAGGCATCAACAGTAGAAAACAGGAAGTTGTTATCCCTCTGTACAGACAGTTAGTGAGACCCCATCTGTAGCACTGTGTGCAATTCTGGAGACCCCATCTCCGCAAAGACATAGACAGAGTGGAAACTGTTCAGAGGAGGGCAACCAAAATGGTGCAGGGTCTACACCAGAAGACACATGAGAGAGACTAAAGCAGCTTAATATGTATTTCCTTGAGGAAAGGAAGGAGAGGGGGGACATGATAGAAACGTTCAAGTATCTCATGGGAATTAAAGTATAAGAGGATAGTATCTTTCAGAAGAAGAGATGTGCAAGAACAAGGTGGCACAATTTGAAGATCGAGGAGGGACAGCTCAGAGGTAATGTTAGAAAGTATTTTTTCACAGAGAGGGTTGTGGATGCACAGAACAGCCTTCCTGAGGAGGCTGGGGAGTCAGGAACAGTGGGAGAATTCAAGAATGCATGGGACAGACATAAGGTAATTCTAGTGGGGGGGTAGGAGGAAGTAAGCTGTTGATTAACTAGAATCTGCAGCTTTTCCAACAGATAGGGAAATGGGCAGAGTAGGTAGGCCAAGCGGTCCTTATCTGCCGTCAAACTCTATGTTTCTATGTTAAGTGCAATATCACTTGCACTTTTTTACATCGAAACTCAACTGACATACTCTTGACCACTCCTCTAGTTTTCTAAGGTCTCTGCTCATCCTTTCCACACACCCCATAGTGTCCACCTTATTGCAAATTTTTGTGCCATCTGCAAAGAGGCAGGCTTTCCATCCAGCTCTTCTGCAGTGTCACTTATAAAGACATTAAAAAGAACCAGTCCCAGGACTGATCCCTGTGGCACCCTGCTTGTCACGTTCCCTACCTCAGAGTGTACTCAGTTTACCACTGCACTCTGCCTCCTGTTCCCTAACCAGTTACTTACCCAGGTTACCACCCTATTTCCCACCCCCAAGCTACCCAACTTGCTTACTAGTCTCCTGTGTGGAACAGTGTCAAAAGCCTTGCTGAAATCCAGGTAGGCCATGTCCACCACTCCTCATTGATCTAACTCCTTGGTCATCCAGTCAAAGAAATCCAAACATTCTTGAAGGGAACAATGTATTTATACAAACATTTTTTACAGCTTTTAACAAAAATCTAAATGTTGTGTTTGTTTATTAATCAGATAACATAGTCATTTAAGTTCAGGTCTACCATCATATATCATGAGCAGAGATTCATAAGCATGTTGTGTAAACTTGTGCTAATTTATGGGAATCCCTTCTCACTATACTACCCAGGGTACCCTCTGATTCCTTTGGTAATCAAGTCCCTTTCTAGGCTTAACATGAAGGTGTACACTGTTCTTTATTAATTACTAATTATGTATCTAATGTCATTATATTTTTTCTCAGAGATGTACTGCTTAGTTGTGAAGATTGTGGCTACCAACATAAGTTCACAATGAGGTTACAATTATCCTTTTATTTCCCTTACAACTGTATTATGCTAAGGCTACTGTTTGCATTCAAAGAATACAGATTTTCCCCATTATTTTGCTGTCATAAAAGAGGAAACATCAGGTCTATGGTGACAAAGTGTAGGCAGATAGGCAGATAATTTCTACAACTGACCAGAGCATGATGGAGGAAATAAAAATGATGAAAATATTCATTAGGTTTTGAAAAACATAGTCCCTCATACAAAGCTGCTACTTGGGGAGTTGTGAAACAGGCACTTTGTGCTTATAAATATTTTTCACCAACTACAATTACAATATTCAGCACCCAGTGCACACAGGAATGAGGAATGCTCCCTGTGAGTGTGTCACAATGCAATCACCAATCCATATTTAACAAGGTGACATCTGGGATAACGGAACTTGAGAAAATAAAACAGCACACAAAAGTCATAAATAAAGGCCAATTACATTTAATCAAAACACTGTTGCAGTGCAGCATATCATTGCAACCTGCTTATAGCACGTACCATATTGCTGCGATGTAGCACGTCATCTCTGGTGCCAGATGAATGAAAATCTAGCTAGTCTAGTGGTATTCTCGTCCCACCCTCATGCTCAGTAGTTCCAAGCATTTACTGATAGTCTAGCAATCCCTGTGCAACACTTGCCCTTCTTCCATGCATTGCCTGGTAGCCCAGCAGCCCCTTCCTCTCTTGTACCCCAATAAAAATACATCCCTTGCATCCATTGGACTACTGTTCCCAGGCACTGATCTAATTGTTCTCCTGGCATCCAGTGGTCTCCCCATTCATTCTCTTATCAAGATCAAAATGCAACCTTTGCATCTGATTGAGTCCTCCAGTTCCTCAACTCCAACAAAAATGCATCTTTGGTATCTAATGATCCCTCTCTCACTCCCAGTCCCACTAAGTACAAAGCCCTTTGTCTAGTGAGTCCTCCTCATGTTACCTGTCACTAACATTTGGTTATGCCCCGAGGCACACACATCTGTGCCTGTTAGCCAGGCTATTATACAGTAAGAAAATTATTTTGGGTCATTTGTATTTCAGTCCTCACCTCTGTTCCCATGTTCTTGCAATGCTATTTGTGAGCAAGATGGTCTAGAGATTAATAACACTCACTATGAAGATTGGGCTTGGCACACAAACAAATGAGACGACTGGCAGCTGACACCTGAAATTACACATCTTCCTCTGCCACCTGTGAGTCTCTTCTTCTGTTTGCATGCCACACCTTTTGTTCAAAGTGAGGGTAACTAATGCCCTTAGGGTATTGCACAAAGAGGTTCAAACTTAGCACTGGTGCCATTGGGTCCTTATTTTGTGCCACTTTGATTGACTCCAGGTCAGGCCTTTGATTTTTTCTTCACTGCTAAAATTTCCTGGTAAGGAATACTTCCCACCAATGTTGTTTAAATCTTGCCTTTAGAGCTGAATGAAAAATGTAATTCTCTGGTAAAATTCATGCAAAGTCACTGTTGCTGCCTTTACAAATTTTTGCAAAAATAGAAATTAAATCAAATCACTGTTTTAAGTGTGAAATTAGCAGCATTTGTTGAGTTGCTTAAAGAAAATGCAGCAACTTGAATTTCTGGTGTATTGTTAAGTATAGGAAATATAGACTGTTTTTTCAATCTATTATTTATTCCTGTCTCGCTCAGCTGGCCCTTTCTCTGGATGGTTCTCCCAGCCTAATCACTGACTATCTTCAGGATTATCCCATGTAGGTCCCCCATGACTTACCCTTTGAAGTGGATATGGAAGGGCTGGCCAAGCCACAAAGCAGCAGGTTTAGTGTCTGATGAGACTGTTTGGTGTTGCAAGGTCTGTGTGGGACCATCCCTCATGCTATTACAGCGGAAGGTGGCTTTCTCCATTTTTTGGCCCATGGAATGTTCGATATGCAAAGATGCACTCTGTCTGTTGGTATCCCTCCCCTTGTTGCAGCCTCCTAACTGCCAAAACACTCAGCCTCTGCTAGGTGCCATGGGCATTGTGGGAGGTATGTCCCTCCTCGCCTAAAGGAGGAAAGCAGACCATGTGATACTTCATCCTCCTTGCCCTGGCCAGCCCAAACAACTTGTGTTCACTCCTGAATTTAGGTCCCTGACATAGTGTATGGTAGCACCACTACTGCACTACTGGGCAACTTCGAAAGTAATATTTTTCCACAAATATGAGATTGTGAAAAAAATCCACAAAACACTATACGCATCTGCACTTCTTTTTACCACGGAAAACAACAAATGGGCACTCTGCATGAGAAGTGGCGCTGCCGACAGCAACACACAGACAGAGATGAACAGTTACACACTCACTACATCAAAGAGAAACAGTTGCAGATGCTCATAAGTGCTTAAGCGAACAGTATTTTTTTCATCACCCAAGTGGGTGCAGCATAACATCCACCATCAGATACTCTGGGTTGTGAACACCATGCATGTCAGAGCTTTCATAATCTCTGATCAGATGTTTTCTGGGACTGCTTTTCCATAGGGGCTGAGACTGTCCTTTGTGACTGTACATATTCTAACGTACTGCAGCCTATTGAATGTTTTCTCTGCTGCCTACTGGTCTGACATCTGCAGAGGATTCTGGGATTTGTAGAAGCAGAAGACATCAGCCTACAACTATGCAAAATTAGTCTGCTACAATCTACTATATTACAGTAAACAGTAAGTAAACCAACATGCTTTTGCATTCAAAGTGCACGTTTGGTCGAGCCCCACACTTGATTGTGGGGGCTGTTGGTTCTGACTGTACCCCTTTAAACATTGTTGCTTGAATCAAACAGGTTACATGATCTGAGGCAGCATGGATTTACAGTGGGAAGGTCATGCCAAATGAATCTGATAGTCATGGCCATCTCATCAGCACATTGGCAGAACCACTGCTCATAACAGTAGAAACCAGGTTTCTGGGATGTCAGATTGCCAGCTAGGAGAGGAGGATCAAGCAACACAGAAGCCACTCTCCTCCTTCGGAGAGGGTGGGCTCCAGATTCCACTGTACTACTGCCACCTGGGTGACCAGGTGTTAGCACTGGGCATCCAGCGGTGGCCCCGGGTGGGTCCAATTCAGACACATAGGGCAGGATTCATGATGAGAAATTTTTAAAGTTCCCCTCCGCAACTGCTGTTGCAGACTGGAATCATCCGCAGCTGCAGCGGTAGTGATTCACAGCCACAGCAGTTGCGGAGGGTGCTACAGTGGGTTCTGATGCCTGTAGTAGCCTCCCACAGCTGCGGTGCTGTCCATGGCAACAGTATCTGCAAGCTGCCATATTCCATGGAGCTGGTTGCATTCCAGCTCCACCTTCGTGAATACCTGCAGCTGCGGGTGACCTGCAGCTTCGCAGGTGGATTCCCACTAGTGCCGAGGTTTTCCCACAGCTGTGGGTCCTTCTCCCCTTTTAGTGAATCCTGCCCATAATCTCTGCTGGAGTGCTGTGGTAAACCAGGTGGTCTGTCTCTTGCTGCTTCAGTGCCTCTTTCCTTGCCCTAGCCCCCTCCCTTCCCAGCTCAGGCAGGCTGTTCTGCTGCACCACCACACCAGTGACTCCATGACTCCATCTCCCCAACTCGGGAGACAGGTAGATAGCCCAAACTCCTCCGAGGCTCACTCCACCATGCACCGAGAGTCTGGTGACCAAAAACCTCCAAACTGTGAGACAATTAATTTCTTAGTCTCGCCTTGTGTGGCACTGGAGTCTGGTGGTGCATTCCCTCATGCTCTGGCTCCCTTCAAGGCTCCTTTGGGGTGCAGCAGCTGACAGGCTGCTCCCCTCTTCCTGGATGCACTGCTTGCACTCTCAGAGTGATTTGGTACGGTGGCATGCTGTTCCTTCTCTCTCCGACTGTCCTTGAGAAATTCTCATCAAAGCTATGGTTACCCCCCTCCAGGCACCTAGCTGCTTTATTGTACAGCAGTGGATCTAAGGGGGGACCAGCCAGGCAGTCAAGGAGTTAATCTGGGGGTAGGCAGAGTGCAGAGTCTGATGGAGTGAGGTGGGCTTCAGACAAGGGGAAGAGCGAGTACTACATTGGTCAGTAGGGCACGAAAGGAAACCGGGAAGTTTTTAAGTGTTTGGGGAACAATGGCCAGTGCATGGTTTTTGGCGTTTGATGCGGAAATAAGCTGCGCTATGCGGGATGGTGGAACAGGCTTATTAGGGCAAGCTGAAAATGGTACATCACTGAAAATCCTGTGCAGTTGAGAGGTATGCTACAGAAAGTGATTGCCATTGTGCTCCGACAGCACAATCAGGAGCACACAGTGATTTTTTGTATAGGCAGTTTAACAGTTGTGGCTTCAGGAGCAGCTTGAAATGGCATCTTACATCTGCTACAAGGGCATTTTTTTTTTACAAAATTGCTGGAGACCAGAACAACGCACAAATCACTAAAGGGCAGCTTGTAGTTGTTTTGAAAGATTTGAGATGTTCTCGCTGATCATTTTTTCTATGATTTTATTTCAAATTGTTTATTCAAGAAAGACCCACTAACAAGAGACATCTCATGGTCAGATGTGTCCTATTAATGCTAGCAGAAAGGTTATAGAAGACAGTATTCAAAATAAAACCTTAAAGTTACACACATGTACAACTACTACTACAATGGATCTATTACAGTTTATTTAAAAACAGTTATAATTTGAGAGAACACATTTTAATATATTCACACTTGGATTTCTCTTCCTGTGGACTGTAACATGACTCTTCAATAGTAATTGATTTTTGGCACATTTATTTTAAGTGTTTTTCAGTCTTTTGAAAAAGAAAAATATAAAGACAAGGAAATAAAAATGTTTACAATAAAAAAAAAAGTATTTTATAAGTAGTATTTTGTGTTGCCAGGAGTTGTAAATTAAAATTGAAACTGTGCAACTAAATTAAATTTGAGAAGAATGTATTTAAAGTAAACGCCTAATATACTAATTCTATTACAGCTGGTGCAGGAAATTATGACAGTAGCCATATCAATTGCAATGGTGATCCTGGAGAACTTCAACCTCCTGGGAAAAGTTTGGCACCTTGAGAAGGCTAACAGTAGGGCTGAGAAAGAGTTTCTGTCCACATTCAAGGACAGTTTCCTAGAACAGTTTATCCAATAATGAACTATGTTTGGATCCATCCTTGACCTTTTTCTGTGCTTTGTGGAATGGAACGGGATGGGATCATCTCCAGTCTGTGAACATCAAGGAATCAATGGAAGGTAGTAACCAGAACAAGTAACTATCTGCCTGGGGTAGGAAAGACTATTCTGGCTTCAGTCACCAGGATCCTTAACTTCAGAAACACATGCTTTGCCAAGACAATGATCTGCTTGCCTTGAATGTCTGAAGGAGCTAGATGAGGCTGCTAATGCAGAACATATGTCAAGTTTAGAAAAGAAGGTGCTTGAAGCAGCCTCAGGGAGTGGAAATCAGCTAAGACATAGTCCCATGGCGCAGCAGATACCTAAAGCAATTGATTCTACTACAAAAAATAGGGTATATAACTGTTGGAACGATATGAGTTGTCCTGGGCAAGACAGGAGTACAAAGCAACATTGAGGGACTGCAAAAATAGACTTAATGAAGCCAAACAGGCTCTGGAAACCAGGATAGCAATAGGAGCTTAGATAATACCAAAGCCTTCTTCAGTGCATAAATAGAAAGAAGAAAGTGATAGACAGCATTGGACCTCTGCAAACAAAGGGAGGGGCAGTATGTGCCAATGTGCCAGCAGTGATGGTTAAGCTGCTAAATGAATACTTCACTTCAGTGTTCACCAAAGGTTTCACAGAGGATTTTGCTAATTGAAAGGGCTCATGGCATAAATGCTAACCATGATGTAATCTACAGACATCACATCCACACTTGTTGCTGACTATCTTACAAAGAGCAATCTATGTAAATCACATGGGATGGATGGATACACCTTATACTGGAGCTACAGAAACACTTGGCATCAACCTCTTGCATTCATTTTGTTTATGATTCTCTAAGTGTGGTGCTAGAGGACAGGAAAGAGGTCATTGTTATCCTCATCTTCAAGAATGGGGTAGGGCACACCCAGGCAACTGTTGACCAATCAACCTAGCATTAGGGCTAGGCAAAGTCCTGGAATCCATTATCAAGGACTAAAGAGTAGGTCACTTGACTGACACCTTGTTTATCATCTCCTCTCACATGATTAAATAAGGGACCAAACTAACCTCATTACATTCTTCAAGGGGGTGTTCAGGAAGGTGGATGGGGGAAGGACCATTGATATAGTAGATCTGGACTTCAATAAGGCCTTTGTCACTGCAGTGCATGATAAGCTTTTGGTCAAAGTACACAAATGTGATCTAGATGATGCATACACAAGGGGGATTGCTATCTTTTTGGAACATGAAAAAGAGGGTTGCCATTGATGGGTACTACTACTTAGCTATGTCATTCAGGGATCAGTGCTATTTCCATCACTTTTCAACAATTTCATTGATGATCTGAAAGCCTGAGTATACAGCAGGCTCTTATGTTTGTTGATGTCAGGAAGACAGCCTGGGTAGTGGACTACCTTGAGGATGGGAAAAATACTTTTGGAGGACTTGAACAAGCTGGATGAGGGAAACTGGTTAGATTCTTGGTGTCCTGAATACAATATAGCCACATTCAAGGTGCTACATTTGGGGAGGACAAACAGAGGTAGAACGTACACAGTGGGCTCATATTGCTGCAGTGGGGGAGCAACCATACCTGAGGCCATAATATACAAAGGGTCAAAGACTGACAAGCAACATGTGACTGTTGCTAATAAGGCTAAAAAAGGATAAGGTGTATTAAAAGGTGGAATACCAGAAAAGCAGGGGATGCATCACTAAAGCTTTACAAGGACCTGGTCAAACCCCAAGTGTCGTGTTGTGCATAGTTCTCTGCACCCCAATCCAAAAATGATTTTCTAGATACATAGGTACATATGATATTGATGGCAGAAAAGGGTCTCTTGAACCATCAAGTCTTCCCACCCTATCTAAATATTCTGCCTTGACCCTAGAGGCCATCCCATCCCTAAGTTTTAACTGCCTTTCTAAGTGCATATGCTTGTCCCACCCACCCCCTTGAAACTGCTCACTGATTTGACTGTTCCCTATTCATGTAGAATCTTGTTTCTTTTGTTCATCACTCTTTCCATGAAAAAGTGTTTTGAGGACATCTTTCTTGAATCTCTCTCATAGTAGTTTGAGTGAATTTCCCATTGTCCCTGAAGTTGTACTGAAGTAACATAAGTCTTTGAAGTTAACTCTGTTGATTTTGTGCAGATACTTGTACATTTCTATCATGTTACCCCTTCCCTTCATGTTAAGAAGGTGCAGAAGTTGGATTGCAAGGCCACAAATGTTTTCAGCATTACAGATGATAAATGCTATGATGAGACTTTGGGGGCCCTTAACACCTTCACCCTGGAGAAAAGGGTGTTGAGGGGGAACATAATTTTAATCTTATCTGTACTGAAGGATATCAACAAGGTCTAACAGCTGGAAATGTTTGATCTGGGGGAATCAAACAGGACATGGGGCATACCCCATAGCTCAAAGGGGTGAATTCTAGTGTAACATACAAAGGTACTTCTTCTCCTTGAAGGTGGTGAATTATGGAGCAGCCTATCATCAGACAGTTGACATCAAAATAATATGGGTCCTTGAGATACATTTGGAGAAATTCCTGCTTACCAAGGGAGTCACAGAGTTCTTGGGATAGTACTGTAGGGTTGGTGTGAATTCTCTAAATTAGTACATTTGCACAACATGTTTATTGGTTTCTGCTTATGAAGCAGAGGGTGGGGACAGACTTATTGGACCTGGAGTCCATTCTGGGCATCAATTATTGTGGTACTGTGTAGGTTACAGTACTATGTTTCATTCCTGGATATTAAGAAAGAGTCTTACTTCATAGTCGTCATCATCTAGTTTCTACTTCTATTACATTAAATTAGTAAGTAAATTTGCATTTTCCAAGATTTCAAACTACTGCATTTCTGATTTTCTTTTTAAAACATGAGGTGAAGAGTAAAGCTTACTAGATATGATATGAATTATCATGTTACAAATTAGCAAGTGATGAGGATATATCCAGAGACCGAAAGGGTCTAAGCAGGATGAATTGGGGGGGGGGGGCTTTTGGGTGATGGCTCTTGTGCATGCAGTAGACCATATGATGGTCCCTGAGGGTGTCAGGGAGGGTACCAGTATCCACAGTGTAGTGGGGATGGGAGGAGAAGATCCAATCCAGAAGAAAGTGGTTTGGATTTTGGAGTTGAGACTAGTGGTATCTGAGATTTGTTTAGTAAGCAGGAGCAAGTTTACATTTTGGCATAATTTATGATAGGATTAGAGGTAATTGAAGTTGAAGTCACCTAGGATGAGTAACTCACCAGAGATGGAAGGAGGACAAGGTGATGAGGAGCTCAGTGACAGAGAGCAGGGATATGACAGGTCAGCAATAAACTCCATCAATGAATATGGGGGTAGAAAAGGGGAAGGAGAGTTTTAGGAGAAGCATCTCATAAGATCTCATAAGAAGAAGGGGAGGAGACAGACAGCACAGGTTTGAATTGGGTGCTAAAGGACAGGTCAATGGCTATGCTTCTGCCCTTCTTAGTACTATCCTGTCAGATGATTGAGAAGCCAGGGAAGGCTATTACAGTTTAATGGATATTGGGGGAGAGCCAAGACTCCCAGATCACCAGGACATCACATGTGAGGTTTAACACTAAAGGTTATAAAAGTTCAGTTTTGGGGAAGAGTCTGCAGATCTTAGCATGGCCCAGGCTACTCTTAACCCTTTTGGGAGAGGAGAGTCAGTAGGCTAGCAGGACCAAGAGTGAGTTCAATGTGACCTACTAGAATGAGCAGTAAAAATATGAGAAACATAATGGAGCCTAGGAGATGCTTGGGTGAAGTACAGGGAGGGGAGGGAAGGGGAGAGGGAGTGAGGGATAAGGAGAGAGGAATGGTGGAGGCTCCTTAATGGATCCAGGTAGAAAGGAGGATGCTGCACCCAGGAGGCTGGGGTGAATGTTGGGGGGAGGCTAGCAGAAGGAAATGTGGGAGAAGAGGAGGGGGAAGGAAGACTGAAGGGAGTGGGAAGGTGAGGAAGATGGGAGAGGGAGCAGAGTGGAACTAGAAGGGGAGGAGAGTGAGGGTATTTTTTTAACTCTTATTTTATTGCAACAAATTTAGAACTTTCATCTATAAATTGCAACAACCATCATGGCAGAAAAAAGATTAACAACAGCAATAGTTCAAGCAAACAAGAACGTGGCAGAATGGGTACAATTATATGGATCTACGACCGGTTGTCAACAAAACTTTTCTTGAATGACTAAACAGCGAAACCTTTTTGTCAACTGTTTTTGTGGTCAGCATAAAGAATCCTACTGCCAACTATGTTTTCTTTGGGGGGATTCACCCCCTGAACCCCCACATGGGGGCCTGTGCCCGCCACCCCCCCACTAAATATAATCAACTCCGAGTCAGAACTGATTAGGGGAAGGGTGCAAGACCACCCAAAAACAGTGTCAGGGTCCATCATGGACACTACAGTGACCTGGCCTGTAGCATCAGTCGATGTCGAAGTTTCAACATCAGGGTGGTATATTCAATTATATCATAGTACATACAGGATTCAGCACTCATTCCCTGAAACAAAGACTGCCAGCATGCCAGTCCATTCCAAAATGTTTTTCTGTTAATTTATAGTTAAACAACTTTCAGATATAAGAGAGGTGTAGCCCAGGTAGGCTCCCAAAGAATATCCCAACATTTCATGCCCCTTATGGATGCTTTGTCAAGGAATACCTTGACAATACATGAATAAAAATAAATAAATACATTAATCAGTCAAATAAATAAATAAATATGAAACCAGTTCACTTGTCATTGCAATTCTAATTTTAATTTTCTTTTAGTCATTGCTTGGATAGTCATAATTAAATTGTAATATTATTTTTATATCATCATTATCGCAAAGTAAATTACCATGATAATCAACATTTTTTATATTCTTGTTACTTTTAATTATCAGTTTGGAAAACTTTGTGAAGGAACTGCTTTAGTTACATGATTGTCAAAGGCTGCAGTTAAAGTGAGTTGCCATTTATCACAAAGTGGTCTACCTACTAATAACAATCAACCTTTTTTTAACCCGCCCATTTTCTCTATCATTTTTCATAGGCTTAGATTGAAATCACAATAGTGCATTTGAAAGATGTTTACCCTGCTAACTACATGAAAAGAGGGCTAGCACTTTTAAAGTCAATTTAAAATTAAACTGCCATCTACTGGTGATTAGGATTAGTAACTGGAGAGGAGAAGTCCTAGTGAAACCATCACATTTAATATTCTTAGAAGGGGGATGATGACTTTAGAAAAGTGTGAAATGAACACATAAAAAAAATCTTCTCTTCTGAATTTGTTCTTTAAGGTGCATGTGTTGAAAATTATGTTTTCAAGGGTACTGGGCTCCCTGGGAGTTGTTAATCAAAAGGAATATTAGGAATTGCTTTCCAGCAGAAAATCCCTAATGTGAAGCAACTAGTAGAGTTTTGCACATGCATTGCATTCCAAGCTGGAGAGAAAGAATATAATTTATCAGTGGTAGGTGAAAGATATGATAAGTTTACTATTTATAATAAAGACAGGATGCAACTGCAATATAAACTAAGGACCATATTCCCTTAAGATGTTTGCCATATGCATGAAGTAGGAGAAACTGTTTTTGAAAAGAAGCCCATAAGGGGGATATGTACTGGGTGGTATTTTAAAGTGTTTTTATAATGTGGAAGAGGAGTCTTGATTAAAGTTAAATAAATCTGAATCACATGATGCTATTGGTCAGCTGAATTTGTTGTGCCTGGGTGAAATCATTTGGAATTGCTGGATATTCAAAAATTGTTTTTTAAGAACTTATAATATGAATTAAAACATTATTTGCTTGAAAACTGGATTTTTAATGTGTTTTAGCTTTGACAATGCAGTTTATTTCTTATATTTACCATGTGATTTAAATTGCCTATTGTGCATACCAAATGCTAAAGCTGATATTAGCTTAACCTAGCATACATTTGTTCAAAAGTGCTTTTACTTATATAGGCTCACCTTAATGTATATACTATACTTTTAAACTAAAAAGTTATTAATATTTTTGTACTTATTTGATTTTTGAGATGCCAGCTACATATATTCAGCTGCTGTATATACTGCATAGTTGGAATACACATAACACCTGAAAATCGGGCAATAGCATATTATTGACAACATAGCATTAGCAAAATAAGATATCCAGGGATTTGTGATCCTTCACATATGCCTGATGTCATCATAAACTAGATATAATAACAGTAGCTGATGGCCTTACCTAAGGTGGACTTCAAATAAGAAAAATATCCCAAAAATTTGACTTGGGCACACTCACCACACAATTGTGTCTAGTATATACCATACAGCAGGTATACACAAAACAATGTATATCAAGTATATTTTAAGCAATAATGTATTATTGACAACATAACATTAGCAATATAAGATACTCAGTGGTTTCTGATCACCAACAAATGGCTGGAGTCAAAAACTGGATATACTATACAGTAGCTGATGATATCATGACCATACCTAAAAAGGACTCTAAATATGAAAAAGATCACCAAAAGTTGACTTAGACACACTTGCCACACAGTTCACTTTGAATTCATCCAAAAGTGTTTTTAAATTATTTTTCTCATTATATTTTCTTCTACCATGTTAGCGCCACACCACACCAGTTCTCTCACTAGCATTTTATGGGGTACAACCCACTTCCTCTGGACAGATTTGTTCTTTTTAATTTGATTACCATTTGACCCTAAGGAAGTGGGTTGAACTCCAGCATTTTTTTTTGTGGGAGAACTGGTGGGGTATAGTACTATCACTGATAGAACACATACCAAGAAAACAAGCACTGTCAATGACGACTGTTTGCCTACTTGTATTTGTTACATATTGTAGTTGTTAGACATAGATAGCACACAAGCAAAAATTAAAAAAATAATAACAGTAGGCTGCTGTGAACCCTGCTTTCAGTGAGTTGACAAGAAACAACATTTCTGCTGTTAAGTGCTTCTGTTCAGTTACTTATAGGAGAGCAATCTACAGTGTCAGAGTTGGTTCTCGTATATTGTATATTTGTGAGATGATTGAGTTGTCATAGGTCTAATGGAAACAGAGACTTTGGATAAAATTATTGTCCCTTCAAACAGACAGCTTCTGTAGGTTAACTATTATTCCATATATTCTTTCTAAGGTACCTGTTTGTTTCTTATTCAAATAAATCCAATAAAAAATATCAATTAAATACATCCAATAGAAATATTAAAAAGGTGGTTTAAAATATTTCTAACATGAGCTGTGACCTAGGCTGCTGGAAAATGGGATGTTTTTGTTTTTCAACGAAGCCCGTAATACTTTGTAATATTCATTGATTTTTACTTTTTCTGCTAACCCTTGCAGTAATTAGTCTGGGGTGTTGCATACCTAGATTTTGGACTCTGGGAGCCCCTTGATCTATGTCAGCCTCTCTCTGGCACTAATGTTTGGGTAGGGGGTACCAGCTAACACGTTGACCAGCTCAGAGAACTGCACTCAGCTAAAGATAGTCTTCCTCCTCTTCTTATGCCCCTCTGGTGTCCCTCTGGCACTGGAGTTCCACTACAGAGGAGAGGGGCAAAGCATTGCCTGCTGCTTCTATGGTAACAAAAATAACAATTTAGTGTCACTAGCACAAAAATATGATACAAAATATACATCTAAAAGTCTAAACTTTTTAGTTACTGAATGTGGGACATATTCACTAAACATAGAGATACAAGCTCATGACATTGGGTAACTGTGCAAAATTTAATTTTGAATCATCATGAGTTTTGTGTGCATAAAAGCTCCATATAATTCAAAATTAAACTTTACACACATAGTTAACCCTGCCACAGTACACACAAACCACCAACTGCTGATACCCCATACAATAAGACCAATACCCCTTAATAGTGTCATGTGGAAACATATATTCAATCACTTTTTATAGTAATCGATTATTTTAGAATGATAAACCTACCTTTAGTTGAGTATTTCTTTTCTTTTTAATATGTGGGGATCTAAGTTTATGGTTAGACAACACCTGTCCATTGAAGAAGATTGAATCCATAAGTAGCTCCACCTCTCATTCCACAAATGTCCTTCTTAAAGTTGGCAACTCAATAAATTGGTGCTGCTGCTTTTTACCTCACTGCCTTGTCTCTTGCCTTGTAGTCTCATTTTTATGTCCCACTTCCCTTCCTGGATCCAGCCTTTCAAGGTGTCAATTAATAATCCCCTACACCTTTGCATGTATTATTCACACATTCCTTTCAGTAGCCCTGATGGATGCACTGTTCCTGATGCCACATCCCTCAATACATGTGACACCTGCCCTCTTGTTTAAACCAATTAAAATATGAAAAAAGTTTGGTTGTGCTGGGAAGTGGAGACGTTCATTTAAACTGAGTTGTGCAGGCTGAGTCATTCATTTTAATATGGACTTTGTGGGAGAAGGGAGGTGCGCAAGCTTATGTGCAGTGGAGTTTTATTTTAATATTAGCGTGGGCTTTTGCTTACTTCCCTGTCTGCTTACACTTACCCATATTTAGCTACATAGGAAGTAATGGAAAGGGGGATTTTGGGGGATATTTTCTTGCTTGTACTGAGTCTGAGTCTCCCTTGTTGCCATGTGACTACAAATAATTTTATTGAAAACAATTCAGTCAGTAGGTATCCCATGAAAAGATGTGCAAAATCTTACAGTGCTGTGGTGTTAATGTTGAATTACTGTACATTACTGCCAAGTGTGAGCTTTGTTATTGTGCTATATGTGTGTGTATAAATCCAGAAATAAGCCTTTTTGAACTTCAGAACATACATGGATCAGTAAAATACATGAGATGATGATAGTTCATATTAGTATAGGTGATTTTTTTTGTCTCGTGCATAATATTTTGGTACTGATTTTGCTTTGGTGATACTGAAGTGATACAGTGCAGTTTCATTATACCAACAATCAGTTTTCCTTCTGTCAGTATACCAGTTTTCACTAATAGGAGGGGTGTGTATATTTGAGGAGGAGGGAACTGGCTGAGTATGATGGCACTCAGCTGGCTGCTGGGTGGTGTCTTGTAAATGAAAGGATAATGCCACACTATAAATATGGCTTTATCTTTTCAACTACATGACATTTCTGCCAATCAACTAGCAAAACAATATCATGATCAGCCTCATTGATTATTGGCCTGTCAGTGTTGTGCTTCCTGCAGCCTGAGCTGTACTGGATGTCACAGTGACACGCCTCTGAAGCCTGCTACTTGTAACAATATATTTTCTGTTCATGTGCAAGCAAACATAAAAAGAAAACATTGGATGAATTTAATGTAAATTGTGTTATGGTGGGTAAGTCTGAGTTCACTTTTTGTGATTTACTTCACATTGGATTCCAGTGGAACTGATTCCTCCAATGAGAAACTGCTTCTTCATTTTTATAGGGTTACGGCAGTCTCTGGGTTTTTGCCTGATAAGCTGACTTCAAACTGTATAAGAAATATTAGCTTCTTGTATCCATTCTGGTTGAACTCCCTGCATTGTACTCTTTAAGCATTTATGTCACGCAATATGACATACTGTAGTCATGAATGTAGGTTATTTAAAACAAATAATATAGCAAAATCATTCTGTTTAAAGAGACAGGTTTTACTGTATATGGATATATAATTCAGGCAAACATTAGTGTGTATGTGTGAGTATACTGTTTCTATCCATACCCATTGATTAGACCTTACCTTATGATTTATCAGCTCTTCTATTCACATCTTTAGTTAATGCCTCCTTATCTATAGCACATTTGCACTTTCTCTGCCTCTGTTCAAAACTTTTGTCTAATTACTTATTTTCTGAAATTAAATTTCTTACATACATTCCAAACATATCCTCTCATTAGCCTCTTCAGTAGCTCTGTTTTCTATATAGATAATTCTTGAGGGAGGAGGATAAGGAGGCATATTGGGGGAAGCAGGGGAAGCGGTATGGAAAGCAAAGGTGCAAACTGAAGAGAGGATAGCCAAGAGGTAATGAAAGGGACAAGACATTTTTTAGGTATGTAAGTGAAAAGAGGAAAATCAGGAGTGGGATTGTTGGGTTAAAAAGAGAAGGGAGACTGCGCAGAGGGGGAGCAGGAAAAAGCAGACATCCGGAACAAATACTTTTGTTAAATGTTCATAGAGGAAGAAGAAGGGGGCAGGGCACACAAAGTAACCAAAGCATTGGAAGAAGGTGGAAACTAGTCCTTTTTGGAGGTGAGAGTCCAGAAGGGACATGCTAATCTGAAGGTGGACAGAGCAATGGGGCCAGATGGGGGTGTGCATCCAAGGGTATTTAGAAAGCTCAGAGAAATAGTGGCTGCACCTCTGACAGTCCTATTTAATGGATCACTGAAAACTGGAGTGGTTCTGGAGGACTAGAGGAGGGTAAATGTAGTTGCACTACATAAAAGTGGTAGCAGGGAGGAGGCTGGCAATTATATGGCAGTCAGCCTGACATCAGTGGTGGGAAAGTTAATGGAATCACTGCTAAAGGAAAAGATTGTGGAGTATCTTGAGTTCAGTGAGTTACAAAACACAAGGCAGTAGGGTTACACAAGAGGGAGGTCAGATTAAATGAATCTGATAGATTTCTTTGATTGGATGACCAAGAGACTAGATCAGGGTGGAACCATGGATGTGGCCTACCAAGATTTCAGTATGTTGTTCAACACCGTTCCACACAGGAGACCGGTAAGCAAGCTGGGTAGCTTAGGAGTGGGTCCAAAGGTGGTAAACAGGATAAGAAATTGGTTAAGAGATAGGTGACAGAGGGTGGTGGTAAATGGAGTTTACTTCAAGGATGGAGGGGTGACCAGCGGGGTATCTCAGGATCAGAGCTGGGACCAGCTCTCTTTAATATCTCTATAAGTGACATTGCAGAGGAGGTGGAAGGGAAGCTCCGTCTCTTTTTGGATGACACCAAAATCTGCAATAGTGCGGACACTCTGGGGGAAGGGGTGAAAGAATGAGCAGAGACCTGAAAAAACTAGAGGATGGTCAAGGGTATGGCAGCTTTGTTTCAATGGGAAAACATGCAAAATAATGCGCTTAGGGTACAGAAACCCATGGGTGGAGTATGAAATGGGTGGAGTGGTATTGATAACCACCAAGCAGGAAACAGACCTGGGGTAATCATATTGGATGACCTAAAGGTGGCAAGGCAGTGCAACAAGGCAGTAGGGTGGGTGAGTGGGATGCTGGGGTGCATAGAGAGGGGTATCATCAGCAGAAAGAGGGAGGGGGTGTTACCTCTGTATAGATTGCTAATAAGACCTCACCTTGAGTATTGTGTCCAGTTCTGGAGATCACATCTATGAAAGGAAATAGACAGAGTGGAGGCAGACCAGAAGAGTCCAACTAAAATGGTGCAGGGTCTGCATCAAATGCCCTATGAGAAGAGACTAAAGGACCTCAATATGTACACCCTATAAGAGAGGAGGGAGAGGAGAGATATGATAGAGATCTTAAAATATCTTGCTGGTGAAAATAAGGTACAGGTGTGGAGTTCTGTTCAGAAGAAAAAGGTGCTCAAGAACAAGGGGGAATGCTATGAAGCTGGAGGGAGGTAAATTCAGGAGAGACACAAGGAATTAATTCTTCACATAGAGTGGTGGATTACTGGGGGAAAAACACTGATGGGTTCAAAAATGCCTGGGATAGGTGAAAGGGAATCATTGGGTAAGGAACAGCCTTTCAGTTGAGGTGGTGGGGGAGAAAACCATGGTGAGATTCAAGAATGCATGGGATAAACACAAGGGAATCATTTTGGAAAGGAAGGGGGAAGAAAAAAGAGCTGTAGCTTGGGTGCGATCTGCTGCAATAGTGTAGGTAGGGAGAAAAGGGCAGACTGCATGGGCCAAGTGGTCCTTATCTGCCATTAAATTCTATGTTTCTATGTTTGAAGAAAGCCAACTAGTTGAAACACCATTTCTAACATCATCTTTATTTTTTTATGATGTTTCTCCTCTGTCACATGACATGAACCTTCTTAGCTCACTGTGCTCTGAGTCCCATCCCATCCTTCTCTGGCACTTGCCCTTACCTTCCAGGGGTCTGTATAGCAGCTCCTGCTGGCACTAGGTTTGAAATGTGAATGCAACCAAAACACTGGCCAGAACAGTGCATCACTGAAAACAAACAAATCCACATGGTAGCAGTCCAAACACACACCAAGGACTGATACCATGGATTCAATACAAAATAATACATTTCTGTTTTTGCAGGAAGCCTTGGCCCCCACACCCCCAGACACAAGAGGATCTGTACCCCCATAACTAAAATAATCAACTCTGATTCAGAGTTGGATTGCAGAAAAAAAGTGAAACTCGTGGGGGGGGGCATGATACAGTACTTGTCAAAATTTGGCACACTGTCTCACAGAAAAAGATTGGAGACAGAGACTAGAACCCTGGTCTCTAGCACTATGCTGGCCAAGCTACTCTCTGCTTTAGCCCTCTCCACCACAGGAGCAGCTCGGCCAACCGCCTACTTTTTGTAGCTCTTCTTAATGCCCTTTAGTCACTCCCTTTGATGTGACAGCTACAGGAGTAGCATTTATTGCAGTTCACTGTTCTATCCCTGTCACTGTCTGTGATACACTCTTGTAACAGTGCACTTCTTATATGCGCTGTTCAGATGTGCTATTCTGACCAATTATTGCTCCGGCTTCATAATGGATTCTATTGGGGCTTGTACAACTGGTCTAGCTTATCCATCATATGCAAGAAGTACAAGTGACCAGTCAAGGCGATGGGGCCAAAGAATGCCAGCTTTATGCTGCATGCTACAGGGTTTTTCCTTCATGCTTGTGTACCATCATCCAGACACTGACAGTGGGAGTGCTGTGAAGTGTGTGTATGTGTAGCATACTTGGTGGTCTGGCATCAGATGATGACCACCCACAAGCATCTCTGACTGTACTACCACATGTGGTCACCCAGGTGGCTATACAGTATAGCAGTGGAGTCTGTTACCCTTTTTCTGCAGAGGAGGACAGTGTCCTATGGGATGCTCAGTTTTCCTTCATCCAGCTGATGTCTGATGGCTAGGGCTTGTTCCCTAACCCAGGCCATTGGTATCACATATGGAAGCCCAGATAATATGCAGATAGGATATATTGTGTAACTTAATTGACAAAATCCAATGTGCATTTAATCTAACTTGTTACCTGATTTACAGTCAGGAAATCCACAACACCCCGACGAAGGGTCATGAGAAGACCCCAAGCCCTGGGGTTAGTGCCGTGGTCTCGGGCATATTTTGCCCACCATTCATTTATTCTGGTTTTAGTTCAATGTTACCATTTATCTGTTAACAATCAGCAATTTTGCTTCATCTCCTGAGTGCTGCCTGCTTCATTTCTTTGGTTTATTTACAGTCAGAAAGCTGACAAACCCTTGACACAATTTTCAGGCAACTGGGGCACAATCAACCAGATCTCTGCTATAAACTGTGGAGTGTTTGTTATCCAGGTGGAGGGAGGCATTCAAACTGCTAAATACTGTTCCTGATGTTATAAAAGGCGTTGTGGGTTTACATTCTTCAACAAAACACTTTACTTAGCATATGTGTTAACATTATCGCACATGCTTACTATAGGTTCTGGCTAATTAAGTTAATATATAGACCTTGTGTATATATCTATATATTGCAAAATACTTAGTTAATGCTTCAGTTAGGGTTAAAGTGACAAAAGTAGGGAAATGTGAACCCAACCCTAACCTGCACAGACGAAGAGGGATCAGAGGCAGCATTGGCATCTTCAGCCCTAATGCTCATCCCATTCCATTAGAAAATAAGCTTGGCAGGCACAGTACAGGAGAATAGGGAGAGCTTTATGGATGAAGATGCCAATGCCACCTCCAATCCCTCTTCGTCTGTATAGGGTGGGGGTGGAGTGTTAGGGATGGAAATCCTAACATCACATTTCCTTACTTTTGTCTCTTTAACTCTAACTGATGCATTAACAATATGTTTTGCAATTTATTTCCTTACTTTTTGAGATAGTATAACAGTATTTTTATTTTACTGTAGGAGTGCAGGATCCTTCATACCCTGTGCTCCACCCCCCCATAGATGCACATATGTATGTTGGTGTGGAAGCACAGGGCCCTCTGAGCCCTGCACTTACACGTGTCGAACAACAATGACCAAATTGTCAGCACAGCCATCTTATTACCCCACCTCATGTACCCAGGTACAGAGAATTTGTAAAATGCAAGGCAACATGTAATTATGTGCAACTGCAATGCCATTCTGCACCACAAGTGTAAAAACACATCTCAGGAAGAATGTGAAAAATGATAGCTGTACTGTTCATGAGGTGGCATGAAAAAATGGCTATGTAGAAAATTTCACCTCATTCTTATTTACTGTGGCTTGTGAATGTCATTTCAGATGGAATGGGTGACATTTAGGCCTCACAGCCCCAATGACACACCCCGTCAGCTGTCAATCTAGGGATGATGGGTGGGTCTGGGGGGAGGGGCAACCCTAAAGGTCTCATTTCCTGTCTTTTTATGCTTTAACCCTAAATGATGCATTAACACAGTTTTTTGCATAGAATATGTATATATACACATGCAGTATAAAATATATCTATATATAGATATATATTATACTATGGCCCAGATATTCAAAAGGGTTGCGACATGCGCAACAGGGTTCTTGTCATGAAGTCCTACATTTCGCCATTCTGCGATATTCAGCAGGAGGCAGTTGCGCCACTGAAAACAGGTTGAGCAACAGCGCAATGCAAATGAATGCATGCTCAACAGGAGGGGAGGAACCATGCATAAACTCATAACCCGATATTCAGTCGGAGTTGTTCAGGGTGCAGGCGCAACCCCAACCTGCGCCTGCACAACTTTGAGCCAAAAAAGGATCAGTTGAGGGCCACCCACAGGTGAGCTGCTGTATTGCAGAGGCGCAACACAGCAGCTGCCAGCCGTGGCTGGCCCCCAACTCAGTCCCTGTGCCCCCCCACCAGCCCGATCGCGGGAAGAACGTAAAACAACCCCCTCCCCACGCCCAAACATCTCCCAGTGCCCGATCGCTGGCAGGCAGTAAAACAACCCCCGCCCAAACATCTCCCAATGCCGATCGTGGGCAGAACATGAAAACAACCCCCAAACAGCTCCCAATGCCTGATTGTGGGCAGAACGTGAAACAACCCCCAGTGCCTGATCACGGACAGAATGTAAAAGACCCCCAACCCGAATATCTCCCTGGTGGTCCAGTGGACGTAATGCCGATCGTGGGCAGAATGTCCAGTGACAACCCCAAACATCTCCCTGGTGTCTAGTGTCCCCCACCCACCCACAAAGCCCTACCACCCGCTCCCCGGCGGCGCGGTGGCAGCATCCACCTGCCTGCCGCCCGCCCCACCGACGACTGTCCGGTAGGGCTGCACGCCCAGTGGTGCAGAGCTAGAGCCAATGGGTGTGCAGCCCATACAGTACATGACAGTCAGATTTGTGAATGGGTTCATTCACAAATCTGGACTGTCATGTGCTGTATGGGCTACATGCCCGTGGCTCTAGCTCTGACCATCTGGCTCGGACCTGATCAATCGGCGGCGATGGGGTGGCAGGTGGGTGGGATGCTGCCACCCGCCGGCTGCCAGGGGAGGGGTGGTGGGGGCTTGGTGGGTGGGTGGGGAGGACACTAGACACCAGGGAGATGTTTGGGGGTTGTCACTGACATTCTGCCCGCGATCTGGCATTACAACCACTGGACCACCAGGGAGATATTCGGGTTGAGGGTCTTTACATTCTGCCCAGTGATCGGGCACTGAGAGGTTGTTTACGTTCTGCCCGTGATCGGGCATTGGGAGCTGTTAAGGGGTTGTCATGATACATTCTGCCCGCGATCGGGCATTGGGAGATGTGGGCGGGGGTTGTTTTCACGTTGTGCCCACGATCGGGCTGCAGGGTGCATCGGTCCCCGATGGCTGCTGCCTGGCAGGGCGGCCAGGCGCAAGTCCTCGGGGATCGGCACACCTACATGCTAATGGCATGCAAATGGGGCCATAATCAGATGCAAATGGCCCCGCGCCTTGCATGAATTATGGCCCCATTTGCATGTCACCTTTTGAATATCGGAAATTTGCGCATGGCGCAATGGTACTTGCGCCACAGCAAGTTTAATGCTCAACTCTGACAACTTGCGGTGGCGCAAGTTCCACTGCGCCATGCACAGTGGCTGTGGCTGGGGGGTGATATTCAAAGGAGTTGCTCAATAGCGCAACTCCTTTGAATATCGACCCGGCCACACCCCTGTGCAACTATTTTGAGCAGCGCAAGGGCTTGTGCCTCAGAATGGCGCAGTTTGAACATCCGGGCCTATATGTCTATATATACAGATAGATAGATAGATAGATAGATAGATAGATAGATAGATAGATAATAGATAGATAGATAATACTGGCCTGGTAGGGCCAATATATTTAGGGTTTGTAGGAATGTTTAATGTTAAAGAGCAATTTTTCCTGGTTAATAACTTTTAATTGGTTCCACAGATTTTCCTGAAATACAACATGCATCTTCTGCTGTGGTAGGTCTGGTGATGTACCAAATTTGGTATGAAACCCTTTTAACATTTGTGAGATATTAAGTGTTAAAAATACAGAGATTTCCCTGGTTTTTGCTGTTTTTTCGGATACCTGTATCTCAGAAACAGGTCTAGGTGCTGGACTAGAATTTTCAAAGTAGAAAGCCTTGAACTCACAGATGTGCCTTTTGGGTAAAACAATAGTAATACATTCCAAAGTTACTAAATATTGAATTTTCCATTATTTCCTATGTGAGAAAATAGATGTAAAAGTGAAAGTGATTTTCGCACACTGTCATCCAGTTTTGCATATTTTGCACTTGAATAACTTTGCAACTCTCCAACAAATTTGCAGAAAATTTGACAAGCATCAGCCTAGGGCACAGGTCTCTTGACTTGACAAATTTGTTTTGAATCCCTTTTTTGGTTTCTGAGATACACAGTGTTGAAAAAAAAAAAAGATTTGTGAGGGCTTTGCTGTTTGTTTATGAATGTTAAAGGACAATTTTTGGATCTTAATAACTTTGTAATGTTTAATGAGATTTCTACAAAATTTGACATGCATGACATACATGCAATTACCTTGGGGAGGTGTTTGCAAGTGATAAATTTTATCTGAATAGCTTTAGCCATTTCCGAGACACAGAGTGTTAAAAATAAAGATTTGTGGGGTTTGACACTTTTTTGTCCACCAGTATCTCAGAAACAGCTTTAGATTCTGGGCTGACATTTTCAGGGTAGAAAGCCTTGGCCTCACAGATGTGCCTTTTGAAGATTTGGTGGGAAAAATACATTTGTTACAAAGTTATGACATGTTGAATTTCCCATTATTTCCTATGGGTAAAAATAGATGTCCCACACAACCCAGTATTCTGCCTCAAACTAGGATTCTGATTTGAGCCAGGATTGTTCTTCAACCTAGGATTCTGTTTCCAGCTAGGATTCTGCTTTGAACTAGGATTCTGTTTTGCATGAGCCCTATAGAAAGTGATTCTGCACTGAAAAGGGATGCTATTTTGTGGTACTAAATCCCTTTCAGCAGACAGAACCAACATAGTGGGGAAAGAGGAACCAACAGTCAACCACCCAGCCTATTCTACAGCCCCCAGGACCCCACCCCAGGCTGTATAAACCCCCTAGAGTTTTTTTTTAAACATAAACTCCACTCTGGGGTGATCTGCCAGGCTTTGTTGTCTGCAACACTGTGAACTGAGATTTTAACTTACTATAGGACTGAATGAAGTGCTGATCTTTTTGCTGGTTTTCCAGCTCAGTGCTTTTCAACTGAGTTTAACACCCTGGTAAGTGCACCTCTTGCTTGAAGGCTAAAAGTTTTGTGTCATTGAGCTACTGTCTTCTGTGCTTTTTGCTATTTCAATATCTTATTCCTCCTCACCACCACCACCACCACCAGCACAGTAGGACACTGTGGAGCCCACTCCCAGTGTCCCAGATAAAGCACCCCTCCCCCCACTGTGGGACACTGGGAAACCACTCCCAGTGCCCTGAAATATTTATGTAATGGCTTTATCAACAGCGGGTGTCCAGTCCCCATTTCAGCACTACACTCACTCCCACCAGCAGTGTGTGACTCTAGGGTAAGTAGTAACAGTAGTAAATAGTAATATATTTTATTCAGAACAATGCTATGAAATGGGTAAAACACCATTGAGCAAACTCATTTCCAAGGTGATCCAGTAATACATTCATACAGTTACCTTGCACACATTCAGCATAGATACCAACACATAATACATACATTACAAAACATTTTCATAGTGTACCCAGTTATTTTGAACCCCCCCAGAGCAGTGTGGGACATGGAGGAATCCACCCCCAGTGCCCTGAGAAATGGTTCTACTGTTCCTGTAAAAAAAGAAAACAGTCCACAACATTTTTTTAAACTCCTGTAAAAAAAGGTCTCTCATTGTTTCCCCACCCCCTTTTCACATCCTGACCCTCCCACTGAGCAACCAACCACCCCAACCCACCCCCCTTGCCCTATACTTACCAACTGAGGTCAGTGGCTGTCATCTTTTGTGGACTGGGACACATCTGCACTCTTCAAAGTCGAACAGCAAACTGAAGAATAAAGGTAAGTGCCATATAGAGGTGGTCAATGACATTTTAAACATGCTGTATGTTAATATCTCAACCATTTGTAAGTATTTTACATAGATACATAGACACTGTTGGCAGATAAGGGTCTATGGCCCACCCAGTCTGCCCAGTTTTTCTAGAAGTCTGTTGCCCCTTACACCTGGCCTCCAGAATGTCCTTGTCTATCCCATGCATTCTTAAATCCCGTGGTTGTTTCAGCCCCCACCACTTCCTCTGGCAGGGTGTTCCACTTGCCCACCACCCTTTCTGGGATGAAATTCTTCTTCATATTTCATCTGAATTGCCCTCCCTCCAACTTCATCCCATGCCCTCTAGTTCTGTAACATCTTTTTCACTGGAAAACAGTGTATTCCTGCACCCTGTTTCTCCATGTAAGGTGCTTGTATTTCTCTATCATATCCCCTCTCTCCCTCCTCTCATCCAGGGAGTACATATTTAGGTCCTGTTCTCATAGGACGTGTGATGCAATCCCTGTACCATCTTTGTTGGCCTCCTCTGAACCTTCTGTACCTTGTCTGTGTCCTTACATAGGTAAGGTCTCCAGAACTACACATTGTACTCCAAGTGGGGCCTCACTGGTGTTTTGTATATTGAAATTATCACCTCCCTTTCCCTGCTGGTACTGCCCCTTCCTGTGCATACCAGCATTCATTTTGCTTTACCTGCTGCCTTGCCACACTGTTTCCCTACCTTGAGGTCATCAGAGATGATAACCCAAAGGTCCCTTTCCTGCTCGGTGCTTGCTATATCCTCAACCCACCAACTGTTATGTTGTTCCAGGGTTTTTGTGCCTCAGATGCATTATCTTGGACTTCTTTGCATAGAATTTCAACTGCCAAACCCTTCATCATTTGTCAAGCTTCTGTGGGTCCCCCATCATTCTGTCTGTACCCTCTGGCATGAACCAAATTTTCAACATGAACTTTTTGGGACCCCACCTCATGAACACTGGCACTGTCATTTTGTTACTCTGTCCTGAAAGATGATTTCACTGTGACTGAAAGAATTCACCTTTTTGGGACTGAGCAATGAAATGGAAATGTCATTGTGCATGAGGTGGTGTCCCAAAAAGCCCATGTGGAAAATCTGGTGCAAAAATACCCCCAAACACCCAAATTATGTATGGTCATTGAAATTTTTCTTTGCACTCGTGTAACTTTGGAAATTTATATTTTCACTCCAAGTTTTCAACATAGGCACTTTTCAAACCACCTCATGAACAGTACAGCTGCATTTCTCACAACCCGCACAAAATGTGCTTTTGCACTTGTGACGCGTAATGGTGCAGTCAATGTGTAAAATCACCTTTCGGGATTGAGTAACAAAATGACAGTGCCAGTGTCCATAACGTAGTGTCCCAAAAAAGCAATGTTGAAATTTTGAAGCAAAAGCAACAAAGAATGCCCGAGTTATGCGTAATCAATGAAGTTTTCCTACACATGCATGTAACTGCCAATCACTTATATTTTCACTCCAAAGTTTGAACATAGTGATTTCTTCACAGCACCTCATGGATACTACAACTGTCATTTCTCACATCCTGTCCAAAATGTGTTTCTACAGCTGTGGCACAGAATGGCGTTTTGCGATAGATTAAGAAATTTACACCTACAGTATGAGGGTTATGAGGTGGGGTGATAAGAAGACTGTGGAAATGTTGGGGTCACAATGTGAAAAAATGACAAATTTATGAGTATTTGTTGCAATTTTGTTACACACCTATCTCAAAAAGTAAGGGAATGCCTTGCAAAAAACTCAGTTTTACAAAACCAGTTAGGGTTTCCATTACACCTTTAAAAATATGGAAATTCAATGTTAGGGTTAATACGTGTATCAGTGCAACAACACCAATCTCTGCAAATATTAGAAACAAAACAGTTATTTGATATATCCCATGGTGTCTTTCCACCTAACTCGCACACCATTTGAGCTGTTAATCATGTGATACAGAACAATATATTTTTTATGGTTTGACTGTTTTGTTTCTAATGTTTGCAGAGATTGGTGGTGTTGTGCTGATACACGCATTAACCCAAACATTGAATTTCCATACTTTTACAGGCATAATGGAAACACTAACTGATTTTGTAAAACAGAGTTTTTTGCAATGATATATATATTTTCATGGCAAAAAAACTCTGTTTAATGTATAAGTTAGGGTTGTTCCACAGTGACAAAAGCAAGGGAATACGGTGTTAGGATTGAAAATCCTAACTGCGTGTTCCCACCACCACCACCACCACACACACACACACACACACACACACACACACACACACACATATACATGCAAGTAGGGGAAGGACCAAGGCAACACAACCAATCACACACATCCAGCAGGAGGTGTATGCCCATGTTACTGTAGGAAGTGGAGAAATCCAACTTGAGACATCATAGATTATTTACAAAGTTGTTCTTTGAGATTAGTTCACATAAAGGTGAACCAAGCTGGCAGTAGTTAAAATAGTGTACCTCACTTTGTTTTCAACATATGGCTGGAGAAAGGCATCATGGGTGCTGCAATGTTAGTCTATGGCAAATTGTTCAATTTTGGAAAAATATAACTTTGTAATCCTTAAGTATTTTAGCACAATAGCAGGAAAAAGCACATCTGTGGGACCAGGTCTTGCCATCCTGCAAATTTGTGGCCAAAGGACCCAACTGTTTGCTTGCAGGATGATGGCAAACTTGTGCAGTCATTAGGAGCATACTTTCACAGAATACTTTTGCAAACACGAAAGTGTCAAAGCATGACACTTTCGCATTTGCGAAAGTGATTTTCAAAAGTATTTCAGGGATTGTGCAAAATCCTGGATTGGATCTTGCGAACCCCAAAATACCATATGTATAGTGTGTGTTATGTACTGGTGGCAGTGTGTGGCCCAAGATGTCCAGTTATCTGTAGTGATATGTGTTTAGCGGTGCATGGAATGTCCGGGATGAGAGTTAGCAGTGTCGACCCCAAGCGACAGCCCGATGGGAGTGTGGGTGTGTGGTTTCATGGCTTACATAGTTATATGTTATTCCTATTACCTGCTGGTGGTTGTGTGTGATTGGTTGTGTTGCCTTGGTCCTTCCCCTACTTGCATGTATGTGTGTCTGTGGTGGTGGTGGTGGGGGGGATGCGCAGTTAGGGTTTTCAACCCTAACACCGAATTTCCTAGCTTTTGTCACTGTGGAACAACCCTAACTGATGCATTAAATGGACTTCTTTGCCATGAGTTTCCCTTTGTTTTCAGAAGCACATTGAATACAAATAATGTATGCATACTAATGGGCCTCGGAACAGAAAATGAACACTTGGAATACTAAATTGCTTATATCTCAGGAACCGTACGACGGAGGAAAAAAATTTAAATGTCATATTATTTATGACTTTCCTGGCTAGTTTTGTACTTAGCCTTCTATTGGGGGGCTAAGCATTTCTCTAACGAAAAGTCCATATCTTGAAGAGTTTTCAAGATAGGGCCCCGAAAGGTGCGACGGATGCCTTAATGTTAGCCTATGGGAAAAATTGTCAAGTTCAGAGTGATGTAACTTTGCAACCCTCTAATATTTTGTCACCAAACCACCTAAAGGCTCATCTGTGGGGTCTTGGCTTTCCTCCTTCCAAATTTCAGCCCAAAAGACCAAACCGTTCTTTTGCTGCAGGGTGGCAAAGATTTCCTATTCTTTTGGGCATAGTGTCACAAAATAGTGTTGTGATTTGCGACACTTCTGCAAAACAAATCATGAAAGTGTCAAATGTGTGACACTGCTTTGTGACACTACTGTTTACAAAAATTTCAAAAACATATTTCTGGGGTGTTTAACCCCCCAAAAGTGACATTGTTAGCATCCTCAGCACTTGACTAGGTGAACGCAACAAGAATTTGTGTCCCTAAAGGGTCCCAAATTTAAATGCCGAGCATTTCTGTGACCACCAACTGAAAACAAGATGGTGGATTTGCGACACTACAGGGATCATTTGTGACACTTAAACCTGTATTTGCGACACTGTAGAACTTTTTGTTAACTTTTCCCATTGACTTGTCTTCTACAAACATCCTAACATGTATTTTGCCCATCGGGACTTGATGAACTCCACTGTCTATATTTATGTTGCATGGCCTTGTAACTTTTTTTTTATTTTAAAAATCCTTTTTCATGCCTCACTAAATTCCTTTTTTGCCATCCCATTTCGTCATGGGGAAAAAGTAATTTATCTGGCAAAAAGGATTAGGGAGTTACATGATTTTTAATCCTTTGTTGCCAGCCGATTCCTTTTTCACCATGATGAAAAAGGAATTTGTCTGGCAAAAAAGGATAAAAAAAAATCTAAGTCCTTAATTCTTTTTCGTCAGACGAATTCCTTTTCTGCCATGACGAAAAAGGATGGCGAGAAAGGAAATGGCCTAACGGAAAAAAGGATTGCTAAATAAACCAGGTCCTCAATCCTTTTTCACCAGATGGAATCCTTTTTTGCCACCACAATGTTTTTTTGTTGTTTTAGTAGGTTTTCTTTTGAACCGCATATAAAGAGCCCTGGGTCTACTGGCACCACTCCCCCCTTCCCCACTCTGAATCACCAGACATGCTTCTTTTTTTCCCCAATTTTTTTTTTATTTTAATTTTTTATTTGGTTTTTATTTTATTTATATTACATCTATGCCTTGAGCCCTGTTTCCTGTTTGGTTGCTGTTCATTGATGTCTCATCTTTATCCCTGGTGTCTAGTGGTACCCCCTCACCCTCAAATGCCCATTTTTATTGTCATTGGTGGTCGGTGGTATCTCCCCACTCTCCCATGTCCTTTTCCACCTAAAAATAAGAAAACAGTCCCTCAATGTTCTTTTTTTTACCTGTAAAATAAAAGGCCATCACCAATCACACCCACACCCACCACCTGACCTCCCACTGTGCATCCACCTCTTCACTCCCCCTTGACACCCCCACACACCCTCACTCACCTGAAGAGGCCCCAGGTTCAATATCTGCTTTCCCAGTTGAATACATGTCTTGCTGCTGGAACCAGAGACTGCAATATGAGAAATTAAAGTAAATGCAGTTCAATGTATTTAATGGTTGTTTTCACTTTAATGAATAACTCAGCCATTTTTTTGAGATTTTAAGCCCAAATTTTAATCATGACCTTTTGGGGACCCCACTTAATGAACAATACAACTGTTGTTATGCAACTCCTGCCTGAAAGGTGATTTTGTAGTTGCTTGATGAGATCACCTTTTGGGCAGCATTTGCATAATGACCATAATATTGTTCATGAGTCCATGTTGAAAATTTGAGGACAAAATGTCAAAACATGACTGAGTTATGACCATTTGTTGCAATTTTGCTTCACACGCTCGTAACTTTGTAAAATTAAAATATTTTTACCCTGCATTTTCAACATAGACTTGTTAATACTCCACCAAATCTATGTCACAGTTGTCATTTTTCAAAACCTGCTGAAATGTGTTTTCACACCTGCAGCATGGAATGGCTTTTGTAGCTGTGCAGAATTACGTTCTGGTGGGGATGTGAGTACTTTTTGTAGTGGGTACATCAGGCGGGGTAATAACATGGCTATGCTGACAATTTCATCACTCTTGCTCTATTAACGGAAGCCCAAGGTCCTCCACAGCTAAGTACTTATACATATTCACAAGAAAATTAGGATATGATTATGCTGTCTCAAAAAAGTAAGAAAATAAATGACAAGACACTTTGTTAATGCATCAGTTAGGGTTAAAGTGACAAAAGTACAGAAATGCAGTGTTAGGATTTTCAACCCTAATACCCCACCCTGCACAGACAACGAGGCACCAGGGGTGGTATTGGGGTCATCAGCCCTAATGCTCACCCATTCTCCTATACTGTACCCACCCAGCATATTTTCTAATAGAATGCAGTGTTAGGGCTGATGACCCCAATGCTGCCCCCCAGCACTTCTTGAGTGTGCAGGGTGGGGGTTGGTGTTAGTATTGAAAACCCTAGCACCACATTTCCCTACTTTTGTCACTTTAACCCTATCTGATACATTAACAAAGTATATATATATATATATATATATACTGTATATATATATAGATACACACACATATATTATAGTGGCATGGTAGCACCACTATAGTTAGAGTTGAGTACAAACTTCTATGTTAAATCTGAAATTTTGAACCTTAATAACTCTGGAATGGTTCAATGGATTTGCACTTTGTTTAACTTACAGGGTAGGGGAAAAGTGCTTTGTGCAATTTTTTTTTTTGCTTGCTTGTACTTCTGATTGTGCAGTGAAGATTTACTGTATATGTTAGAGCATTGTGTATACTCAGTCCTCCAGAAACACCTCCTCCAGTACGAAATCTTCCCCTAGAAGGAGATACGTTGATTGTGAGACCAGATAGCAGGACAAAGTTGGAGCCGCAGTTTCGGTTTGGCTCAGAGAGCTGTTACCACTGGCAGGACTGAAGAAATCTGTAATGCAAGTGTGTCGTTTCTCCTGCTGAGCATGTCTCAGCATTCCTTGTTCGGCATTGAAGAGGGCTTCCCACATTGTGATCTGGCCATGTTGCTGGCATCATTGTATCACAGACCGCAATCCACATAGTGCCTGAGTAGCGGCTGTTCATCATCAGTGTCCAGTTCATCAGCTTGGATTTGAATTGGAATGCCAGTTGGCTAGAATTACAATGCAGTTCTTACTCATCCTGCCAGCTTGACTCTTTGAGATACAGAACTCCATTGGCACTGATGATAAAGAACTGGTCTGGTTGCTTAGAGCCTCAGTGTCTTGGACCCTTTATATGTATATATGTGTATATATATATATATATATATTAGAGGCAAAAAACTCCGTTTAATGCATTAGTTAGGGTTGTTCCACTGCAACAAAAGTGAGGAAATTCGCTGTTAGGGTTGAAAACCCTAACTCCAAATCACCCCCAGCACCACACACACACAGACACACACACACATTCAAGTATGGGGAGGACTAAGTCAACACAACCAATGACAGACATCCAGCAGCAGGTGACAGAAATAATAAACAATTGTCTAAATGTACTCAGAGACATCCCCACCCACCTGACCAGGTACTGCATGCTCAGTGGAGATCAACAGCAAAACTGAGCCATATACACAGCGTACAACCCCTGATTGCAGCTGCACACGTACCACACTTAGTAATTCGTGGCCTTACCTACAGATGCCCTACACCAGACCACACCATTTGTGGTGGGCCACCTGATCAATAGAGTTCAGCAAAACCAAGGAGTTGTACAGGTATAATATCTCTGATTATAACAAGGGTTTGAGAAATGCAGCTTTCTAATTGACTGCAAACATTGTAACAGCCTTATGTTTAGTTTTTATTAACATACATGTAGAGCCTAACCATATGATGAACATGGTTTAATGTTGTTTAAAAAACAGTTTTATTATGATAGCAATAAGCCACTCCCAGGTACTATGTTAATGGTCAGTTTATCACTGTCTAGCGACATGTGGCACTCGGCTATGCCTCATTCAACATTAAACCCTTACAGGGTGATTAACAGACCATTTAACATAACTGTTGGTCATGCCTTATTGCTTAATTGTCTTTATGAGTAGATACTCTCCCTCTGCTAGGCACTGCAGCAGCTTTGCAACACAGTGTCCCACCCAGTTACACCATACACTGTCTAGTTACTGGAGAATGGCTGTGAATATGAACTCATGAAGATGAACAGTGTAACTTGATCATTACAGTCATCGACACTCTAGTGTGATTATAACTGACAGAGTCAGTGATAGAGCATAACCCCTGCTGTCCTAGTACACTTACCCCATTGTGAGTTAAATCAATACTAAAAGACATTCTGTTTATATCTACACCATACCTACTTGATTCCTGTTGTACCACAATTAACATAGTTATCACTTTGATAGCATCAGTGACAGAAGTGTGGTAAACCCAAACAGTAGGCATACAGCCTGAGTGTGAAACAACTGTTAAAAAAAATCACACTGTGTCCATAAGTGGCATAGATCACTCATTGCAACAATAGTAAATGTATTGCAATTTGAATAAGTTAGTCATCACAGATGCAATGAGATTGTCTTTATCAGGTACAACATACTCAGTAAGTGCCTACAGGAAAATCTATCCTATATACATCTCCGATACAGGTACATCATTGTTGGCTCAGTAGTGCTATGATATTTAGAAGTTGCTTGGCCTGATCCATGCAATTACAATGTTTCTTACAATGAATACTTACTGCATCTTTAGTACTGAAACACACTGAAGGTCTATGTATGTACATCAGCAGTACACCTTCAACAGTAAGAATGCATGTGATACTGGCAGTATGAATTTCACAGTGTTGAACAGGCAATGCTTTTCCATACCTTTACATCAGCCTCTCTATGTTGAGTAAACCATTGCAGTAAATGTACTACTATGTAAATCACCTACTAAATGTATCACTACTTTTATCTTGAGCATGCTAGTGTCTTGTAGTTAATTTATGTGCTTCTCTTAATTAATGTATACTCACTAGTGTTAAAACCTTTCTACAACTGTCATTATGCACCTTCAGCATTTATATTGAATAACGGCACAGTACCAGTTGTGGTGTGGTGTGGTGTGGGGCATCGGTAGGTAAGGCCATGCAACTACTAAGTGTGGTACGTTGTGTGCAGCTGCAATCAGGGATGTGTACGTTTGGTGTACAAGGCCTCAGTTTTGCTGTTGATCTCCACTGAGCATGCAGTACCTGGTCAGGTGGGTGGGGATGTCTCGTAGTACATTTAGACAATTGTTTGTTATTTCTGTCACCTGCTGCTGGATGTCTGTCATTGGTTGTGTTGACTTGGTCCTCCCCCATACTTGAATGTGTGTGTGTGTGTGTGTGTGTGGTGCTGGGGGGGTGAATTTGGAGTTAGGGTTTTCAACCCTAACAGCGAATTCCTCACTTTTGGCATAGTGGAACAACCCTAACTAATGCATTAAATGGAGTTTTTTGCCTCTAATTTCCCTTCTTTTTGAGAATGATAATGAGAAATAGTGAATGTAATGCTGCGGCGGGAGCGCGGGGCCCAAAGGGCCCTTCCACCACATGATGTCTTGTGGCATAGTAACAGGAAGAGCAACGCAACAGAAGCGCTAACAGTGGCAACAAGGTAAGCGCAAGCGAATGAGAACAGAAAGTGTAACGAACGGTGGCGTGACGGAATGGTGTGCCACGTGATGTCTTGTCACATAGTAACATGGTGCCTGTAAATGGAAATGTTAATGGGCATGGTGACGCAAAGTGAAACAGAAACAGAAACAATGCAAGTACACAAAATGGCAAAAAAGTAACAGAAAGCATAAGCAAATGAAAACACAAAGGATAATGCACATAGGGCCCGCGCTCCGGCACATAATGCAGCAGCGGGAGCTGGGGGCCGGGCATCACCCCCGCCACAGTGATGTCTTGTGGCATAGTAACAGGAAGAGCAACGCAAACAGAAGCGCACAGTGGCGCATATGGTAACGCAAGAGCAAATGACAACAGAAAGGATAATGCACACGTGGTATAGACGGAACAGTCTGCCACGCGGATGTGTTGTCACATAGTAACATGGTGCCTGCAAACGGAAATGTCAATGGGCATGGTGACACAAAGTGAAACAGAAAGAGAAACAGTACTTTAGACACAAATGGCAAAAATAACAGAAAGCATGAAAGTACAAGTAGAAAACACAAAGGATAAGCACGCAAGACTGGCGCTCCAGCGTAATGCAGCAGCGGGAAGCGTGAACCCCTAAAGGCCCATCCACCACATGATGTCTTGTGGCATGGTAACAGGAAGAGCAACACAAACAGAAGTGCTAACAGTGGCACACAAGAAGTAGCATAGGCGCTAATGAGAACAGAAAGTGTAATCTAACACGGTGGCGTAGCGGGAATGGTGTGCCACGTGATGTCTTGTCACATAGTAACATGGTGCCTGTAAATGGAAATGTCAATGGCCATGGTGATGCAAAGTGAAACAGAAAGAGAAACAGTACAGTACACACAAATGGCAAAAATGTAACAGAAATGCAAGCGCAAATAAAAGCATAAAGGATGGCCTTGCGTGGTGGCATTGCTGGGGTGTGCATTGGGATCATCAAGCTAACTCTCACCCCATGACATGTGTAAAGCAGCAGAAGTATAGGATAATGGGGTGAGTTAGGACCCACGATCCCAATGCACACCCCAATGCCGTTGAGGGTGGGCGGGGGGATCCAAGGGGGGTTTTCAACCCTAACAGCGAATTTCCTCACTTTTGTCGCTGTGGAACAACCCTAACTAATGCATTAAATGGAGTTTTTTGCCTCTAATTTCCCTTCTTTTTGGGAATGATAACGAGAAATAGTGAATGTAATACAGCGGCGGGAGCGCGGGGCCCGACCGCCACATGATGTCTTGTGGCATACTAACAGGGACAGCAATGCAAACAGAAATGCTAACAGTGGCGCACATGGTAACACAAGCACGAATGAGAACATAAGGGGTAACGCACAGGGTGGCATAGACGGGAATGGTCTGCCACGTGATGTGTTGTCACATAGTAACAATGGTGCCTGCAAACTGAAATGTCAATGGGCATGGTGATGTAAAGTAAAACAGAAAGATAAACAGTACTGTAGACAGAAATGGCAAAAAATAACAGAAACGGAAGCGCAAATGAAAACGCAAAGGATAACGCACATGGTGGCGCAGACATCAACAGTAAGTGAAATGGGTACGGAACCGCTAGCGGAAAGGGCAACAGTAACAGTAATGTAAGCGCACAGGCTGGTTTTCCCCAAAACCTGCATAGAGAAAGACAGTGAGTACAAATAATGTATGCATAATAATGAGTATCGGCACAGAAAATGAGAACTTGGAATACTAAATACGTTATATCTCAGGAACCGTACGACGTAGAAAAAAAATTTAAAAGTCATATTATTTACAACTGTCCTGGCTAATTTGAATCTTAGCCCCCGACAAATGGCTCCTCAACCCTAACTATGGTAGCACTACTGTGCTACCATAATTTACTGTGTCCCTATATTTTGGTTTGAGTAGGGTTTCAATGTTAAACTTCAAATTTTACACTTTAATATCTTCACAACCATTCAATGGATTTGCATGAAATATTGCATGCTTGATCTTGTGGTGATGATCTCTTGACCTGGCAAGTTGCATTCCAGTTGGATGTGTGGACTCCAAGATCAGGTTAGTGAAATAACGTTAAAGAAAATCACAATTTTTTGTCTTGCCTTGCACCAAGACAGTTTGGAATTTTGGTCTGCAATTTACAGGGTAGAAAGTGTTTGACCCACAATTGTGCCTTTCAGTGGTTTGATGAAAAAATATTACTCTTCTACAAAGATATTCTATTTTACAGTTTTGGTTCCTGAGCATGCTCTTTTGGATAGAGGTCTGGAACGAAAAAAGAATGTGTATCCAAATAAGAAAGGATCCTTTTTGGGGCCAATCCTTTTTCATGAGGGAAAATTATTTCTTTCATTTGCTGCCATCTTGTTTTCCATTTCTTTTACAAAACAGAAATGTCAATTCCCATAAAAAAAAATTGCATCCTACAGAAATACCAAAATATATATCTAGATTCTGCACTTTACTGTTGGGCAAATGACCATAACATGTCTTTAATGTAACATATTAAATCCTTTTTATGTTTGCTTGCGTGCATGCTCAAGAAACATTATGTGGCAGTTTAGGAGAGAAGTGGGATGTGTAGGTGTGGCACTGTGGCAGCCAACGGCAGCACTGCATTTGGGGTCTTGGCACTGGTGGACCAATTCAGGCAGTCTGTGCCGATGACTTTGGTTTCCAAAAGTGCCACCAAGTTGAAATTATTTCGCTGCTGCTATGAGGGGCCTCATCGTCATTACAGTGTCAGCCATTTCACTGCAATGAGGGAGCAACCTGTCATTGTAGGGCAGTACCTTGCCTCGTGTAACATGTTTTGTAAACATGGTGGTGCCTCACAGACCTATGAAAACTGATGGAGGTGGCCAATCCCCTATCGACATCCCCCCAACCCAGTTCATTTGCTGATGTGGAGTCCACTCCCCGTCGGCATAATGCTCCCCAATTTGTTGTGTGCCGAGGGGGTGCGCAATCCCCTTCAGCATCATGCACCCCTCAACAGTCTTTCTTTGCTGACAGGGGGCCCAATACCCATCGGCTTCAGTCCCCCCTTCCCAGTTCAATTTGCAGATGGGGGAGCCAACTCCCCGTCGGCATAATGTCCCCACTATTTGTTGTGTGCTGAGGGGGGTACCCAATCCCCTATTGGCTACAGCCCCCTTAAAACACTCAGGTGGCATGCTAGGAGCCCACCCCAGCATGCCAAATGTCCCTGTAAAAACAAAAATCCTTCCTGTGATGTTTTCTGTTTTTTTCCTTTTCATTTTTTAAACCTGTAAAACAGAAAATGGGCCCTCGTTCAGTCTGGTGGCCCCTTCCCCAACCTGTGTCCACCATCCACGTACCCTGCCTCCATACACACGCCCTCACCCCATACTTACCTCCAGAGCCCAGCGCAATGATCTTTGTTGAACTAGGAACACGTCTTCACTCTTCAAAGCCAACCGCAAACTGAAGAAATGCCGGTAAGCTGTATAATGGCATAATAGGTTTTTTTCAACTTTGGTGCATATCTCGGCCATTTTTGTGAATTTTAGCACCACATTTTCAACATGGGGTTATTGGGACCCCTCCTCATGAATTCAGTCACTGTCACTGTGTTATTCAGTCCTAAAAGGTGATTTTTGCAGTCAATGTGCAGAATCACCTTTCGAGACAGATTGACAAAATGACAGTGCCACTGTTCATGAGGTGGGCTCTCAAAAAGCCTATGTTGCAAATGTGGTGAAAACAATCCCCAAAAATCACTGTTTTATGAGCATGCATTGTGCAGTTTCTAAGCACACTCGTAACTTCATGAATTTGTAATATTTTCACTCCAGATTTTCAACATTGACATTTTTACACACCTCCTTATGAACAGTACAGCTGTCATTTTACACATCCTGGCCAAAATGTGTTTTCACACTTCCGGTGCAGAATAGCGCGGTCACTGTGGGAAGTTTTCAGGATAGATTAAGAAAATGACACTGACACTTTTCATGAGCATAGGTCCTAAAATGCCCATGTTGAAAATCTGGTGATGAAAGTCCTTAAAATGACTGTGTTACAAGTGTGCACTGCGCAGTTTCCATGCACCCTTTTTAACTTCACAAATTTGTAATATTGTCAAGCCAGATTTTCACCACTGGCATTTTTTCACATCTACTTATGAACAGTGCAGTTGTCATTTTTCACATCATGGCTGAAATGTGTTTTTACACTTCCAGCGCAGAATAGCGCGGTCACTGTGGGAAATCGGTGTTTGAAACAGATTAAGATCGAGTGAGTGAGAGAGGGGGAGAGAGAGAGAGCGAGCTCAACTGAGCTCTGTCGAGACTGCTGTGGATTTCTTCATGGGCAGAAAAAGGTGTCAATGCAGGCAGAGGCCCAGTACAAAAGGGCAGCCTGCAGCGCCGGGAGAAACAGAACAAGCAAGTGAGAGAGGGTGAGTGAGCAAGCTCAACGGAGCTCTGTCAGGACTGCTGCAGATTTCTTTGTGGGCAGAAAAAGGTGCCAATGCAGGCAGGAACCCAGTACAAAAGGGTAGCCTGCAGCACTGGGAGAAACAGTAAGAGTGAGTGAGAGACAGGGAGTGAGCGAGCTCAACAGAGTTCTGTTGAGACTGCTGCGGACTTCTTTGTAGGCAGAAAGGGGCGCCAATGCAGGCAGGAGCCTAGTACAAAAGGGCAACCTGCAGCACTGGGAGAAACAGAATGAGTGAGTGAGACAGGGGAGTGAGCTAGCTCAATGGAGCTCTGCCAGGAATTTAGAGTTTCCCACCCTCCCACCCAGGGTCCTCTGTGGTCCTATATTACAGCAGGGTCTCCTGGGGGAGACAAAGCAATAACTGGATACTTTTTGGATTACTGTAATAATACAGATTTAGTTGTTCTGTTTAATTCTTTAACAGAGCTGAGTAATACTTGGAGTCCAATCGGATTTCTAACTGGGCTAAGTGAAACTATATGAGAGATGAGAACAAAAAGTATGGTAGCTGAGGGGTGAAAAACAGACAAGGAGGCTATAAGATTGCTACAGTAATAGAGTATCTAATGGATGAGAATTGAGACTGAATTAACCGGTTGGCAAGGGAGCAGTAGGGGGACTAGTATGGGGGGGTGGGGAACAGGAATTTGAGTAAATAGGGGCCTAACAGTTGTAGTAGGATACAGAACCTGAGAGTAACAGCCCGTAACATAAGATGGGGGCCAAAATGGGGCAGGTGCCACATGTCAATAGGGTGGGCATCTTTGGAAGGGTGATGGAGTGTACAGGGTGTGTTCCCGCCATGATCCTGGACTGGGCTTGGAGGATGGGGGGTGTATGGTCTGTAGATGACTGGCTAGTTTGAAGGAGGAACTGTGGAGGTTAGGGAGGAGTCTAAGTGGCAGGACAGATGAGTATGGTAGGCATGCTGGCTAGGGGTGGGAATAGGGGACGGCAAGGAGGGATGGAGGAAGAACAACTAGGTACTGAAACTGACCCCAGTATCAGAGGTAGTAGCAGAAAAGAGAGGAGAAGGGGTGTCCGAGGTGAGGGGGGCCTCCTGATGGGGGAGGAAGATACCATGAGGAGCACCAGGGGAGAGAATAGATGGCTGTGGGTAGGGAGGGACCAGTGGTGGGACCAGGGGTAGCACAGAGGAGAACAAGTAGGAGGGCGAACCAATAGGGGGAAGAGATGTAGGAGGAGTATCGACTAGGAATAGATTCAAGACTCTGCTATGGAAGAGAGAAGGGGAGCAGGAACATACTGAAGTGGGGGGAGGACAAGTGGGGCATGAAAGGGATGGCAACAGGTAGGGGAAGAGATTGAGAGGATGAAAGGGTAGAAGGGGAGCTACTGAGGAAGGAGGGGGTGGTGACTGGAGGAAAGAAGGCTATGGGAAGGGGGAAAGATGGGAGGGGCATCACTATCAGGGAAGAAGGGAATGGGGGATCTAAATCGACAACAGTGGGGATAGGAGAGGGGTTGGAAATCAGCAGGGGAGGAGGGGAGATCGACATGGGAAGCCCAGTAGGAAGTAATAAAGCTGGAAGGGGTTCAAGGGGGATGGAAGGAGTAAGGCACAGAAAAGGGGTGAAGTGGAAGTAGGGGGAACAGATGCATAAGTCACAGAGGGTACAGCTGGTGGGTGTAAGGGGTACAGAAGAATGAATACTGGGGTGGTGGAAGGGGCATTAGATGAGAAAGGGGGTAAGGGACATGGGGTACTCATCCTGGGGATTCTATACTGAAAGTTGTGAGATGGGGCAGAAGGGGGGAAGGCACAGCTGTATTTGGGTTGAAGCTATCCCCAGGTTGACTGCAGGAGAGGCAGGGCAGGCACTTCTTAAGTGTGCAGCAAGGGGGAGGAAGAAACCTCATGTAGTGTTCCATGTGGGTACAAACGACTTGGTGGGGGAGACTGTGGAAGTAGTGAGGGGAGGTTCGAGTAGTTGGGCAGGCAGTGTGAGGGAGTCCGTGGCATTCTCAGAGGTACTTCCGGTACCATGTGCAAGCATGGGGAGGAACAGTAGGATTGAGAAGTTCAACGAGAGGTTGAGGGATGGGTGCCACACGAAAAATTATGGGTTAGGGTCTGGGGGAATAGTGACTTGTACCCGGGGGACAGGGTACACTTGAGCAGGAAGGGGAAGGGAGGGAGTATTAAAGGCAGGATTAGAGGGGTATATCTCTACTAAGGTGGATTTAAACTAGTGGGGGGGTGGCCAAAAGACTGAGGTTGGTAGAAATGTCTGGACTAGGGAACCTAATGAGCTCACCTTCCTAGATATAGGTAAAGGTAGAGGCATAGTAACCCTGGGAGGGGGTGGGCAGAGTGGTCTGAGTGTAATACAGAAGGCACCACCATGCGGTAAGAATAAGGAGGAGAAAGGGTATGGACTACTGGGAGGAGGGACACAGGCCAAGGAGGAGAAGGAGGGGTACGGGTGGAAGGTGATCTCTCTCAATGCAAGAAGCCTGGGGAACAAAACTGCAAAGCTTCAGGTGCTCCTTTTAGAGATGAAGGTGGACATTGCTGCAGTGACAGAGACGTGGGCCACAGAGTACCATGATTGAGGCTTGATAGTCCCAGAGTACAGGATGTACAGGAGGGACCAGGGGGTTGGAAGGAGGGGGTTGCACTCTATCTGAGGGTAGGGATTAAATGCATAAGGGATGAGGGAGAAGTGGAGAGGACAGAGGCGCTTTGGGTGCAGCTCCTGGACTCCAAGGGCAGAAAGGTGAGGCTGGGAGTGGTGTACAGATCACCAGCCCAATCCGGGGAACTGGATGGGGAGTTGGCAGAACAGAAAAGGAGGGTGTGTAGAAGGGGGATTGTAGTGATAGAGGGGGATTTTAACCTACCACGGGCTGACTGGAGCATCTCGGCCACTAGCAGTACCAAGGAGCAGGTGCTCCTTGACGCATTCCAGGATGGCCTTCTGATGCAATTGGCTACAAGGCTTGGTAGCACTCTGGACTTAGTACTGGCAAATGGGGAGATGGTGAGGGAGGTAAGGGTGAAGGATCCACTAGCAAGTAGCAACCACCAAACAGTTTGACTTGTTATCACACTGGGCAGAGAGACAGGAGTCACGGGCACTTAGGTGGTGGACTTTATTAGGGTGGACTTTGGGGGGGATGGGAGCAATACTGCAAGGCAGATTCCAGGATGTAAGGCCGGGGATGGATGCAGAACAAAAGTGGGGAGTCATAAAGATTGGGCTAACAGAGGCCACAGTAGCCTGCACCAGGCCCAGAAGTAAGAAGAGCAGAGTCAAGAAGCCATGCTGGCTGAACAGAGAAGTGCTGCAAGGGGTGAGGGCAAAGACAGGTGCATACCAGAAGTACAGGAGAACAGGGAAGGGAGAGGATAAGAAGACTTTCGGGAGTTTATCAAGGGAAGGTGCCAGAAGGGTGAAAAAAGCTAAGGACTCCAGGCAATTAAGTTCCACACAGGGCATAAAGTGAGGGGAAATGGACTTTTTTAGGTATGTCAGGGAAAAAAGGAAGTGCAAGGAACATATTGTGAGGATAAAGCGGGAAGGGGATTGGGTGGAAAAGGGGGAGGAGCAAGTGGAAATTCTAAATGAGTACTTCTGCTCCATTTTCACTAAGAAGAGGGATGGCCTACTACCAGAATGGGCTGGGGGGTTGGGAAAGGGGGGAAGAGGTGACGGACAAAGTGATCACAGGAAGTAGGGTGCTAGAGGGGCTGAGGCAGTAAGAGTGGTCAAGGCACCAAGTCCTGATGGCTTCCACCCCAGGGTGCAGAAGGAGATGGTGGAGCTGTTGAATGAGCCACTGGCAGATCTGTTCAACACCTCCCTGGAAATGGGGTGTATGCCCCAGGACTGGAGGGTGGCCCATGTAGTGCCCATACACAAGAGTGTACTTAGGGAGGAGCCAGAAAATTATCGGCCAGTAAGTCTCACAGCCATAGTGTTTAAGCTTATGGAGGCGATACTAAAGGAGAGGCTGGTGGCATTCCTAGAGAGTAATGGCCTCCAAGATGGTTGGCAACATGGGTTCATCTCAGGGAGTTCTTGTCAAACCAACCTAATAGAGTATTGTGACTGGGCGACAAGGGAGTTGTACAGGGGCCATGTACATGTCCTGTACTTTTTTTTTTTTTTTTATTTAGTTGTTTAACCAGGGTAGTACACTGAGCTGAAAGCTTTTTTACAGGTGCGACCTGGGAGCACAGGAAAGTTAAGTAACTTGCTCAGGGTCACACAATATGCAAGTGGAAGCTGTGGGATTCAAACCCAGGTCTGGTCTGCTGGATGTCACCAGATTTTCAGCTCAGAACCTTAAACCACTGCTCTATACTGCCTCCCGTACTTGGACTTTGGTAAGGCCTTTGATACAGTGCCTCATGGGAGACTGGGGGGGAAGCGGATGGCAGTGGGGGTGAGAATAAAGCTGACTAAATGGATAGAGAACTGGTTACAGGGAAGGGTGCAGAGGGTGGTGGCAGTAGGGGTGCTCTTGGCACCCAGAGCAGTGACAAGTGGGGTGCTGCAGGGGTCAGTGCTGGGCCCAGTGCTATTTGGGCTCTTTATCTCTGATATAGCACATGGAGTGGGGAGCAGGGTTAGTCTGTTCGGGGGCTGTGGTGGACGAAGATGACAGATGTGAAAAACTGCAGGGGGACCTAACCAAACTAGAGACATGGTCAGTGGTATGGCAGCTAGGATTCAATGCAAAGAAGTGCAAGGTGATGCACTTCAGGGCTAAGAACCAGAAGAGAGACTACTGGCTGGAGATCACAGAGGAGGAGATTGACCTAGTAGTGTTGGTAACTGGGAGCATGAACAACTCGGTCCAGTGCAGGAGAGCAGCAGCGAAGGCAAACAGGATGCTGGGGTGCATTGCAAGGGGGTACTCATCCAGACACAGGGATGTGATCCTACTTCTCTACAGATCATTGGTCAGACCGCACCTAGAATACTGTGTGCAATACTGGAGGCCATACCCGAGGAGAGATATAAAGTTACTGGATGGGATGCAAAGTGTCTTCCTGGGAGTCTTCAGAGGTGTCTGGAGCCAGCAGCCATCATCCAGCCAGTCCCCAGAGCAGTGTTTCAATTTTTCTGGTGTTCCCCTTAATGCGATCCCTCTGCTGTGCTCCCGGTCTCCACTGGGGGCTGCTGCAGAGCGACTATGCATCCCCAACCCACCCCAGGGGAGGATATCAGTCTATGGACATTCAATCCTACCCTTCCCCTCCAACCCCTGGTGACCAAGTCCATTCCCACTTCGCCCATGGCGTGGTTCAATACTCGGAGTGTTTTGACATTATCACCTCTTAAAATAACCTTTACGTAGCAACCCTTATTTTTTCCTAATTCCATGGCATGCAGTATGTCTGAACATACTGGTTTGACAATCTGTTTCTCTGGACCAGTTTTCATCTCACACATATAAGTAGTCACTGAAATATGTTTTGAATGCCTGTGATACAGACACAGTGAGTGACTTATTGTTTCAAGATAATCACGCAATGCACCATTTGGCTTGATGATAGAGACAGGCATTAGTGTAATTTATAAATAACAAAAAAAAAAACTGCTAATAAATATGTGCGAAAAATAAGAAAATATGCAACTGGGCAAAAAATAAGAAAATATGCAACGGGGCATTTAAGATAGCATAGTGTCACTATGGCTCCCCTAACCCCCAACCATCTCAACACTCACACGTCTCAAATTGTTAAACATATACTTTATGTTACTGGATAAAGAAACTCTATCCTATTTTAGTGTAGACAGCAGGTCTGGAGAAACAGCTACCTCAAACATAATTATAGATAGGCTGCCTGCAGTGAAATTAAGGGGAAAACATCTGTTTTGAATGCCTGTCATACAGACACAGTGACTGACTTGTCATTCCAAGTTAATCACCTGATGTACCATTCGGCTTGATTATAGAGGCAGACATTAGTGTAGTAGTAATTTATAAACAAAAGGCAACATTACTGCTAATATATACTAGTAAACAATAATAAAACAAGCAACACATTCTCATGGTTTGTTGCTTTGGCTGTCCTCATGCCACTGTGTGAAAAGTGGATGGTCTGCTTAGCAGGTACAAACTGTGGCTTTGTGGTATGTGGAACATAAAGTCATGAATGAATTTTTAACACATTTTTCAAATTGCTCTTCTGTAAAGTGTACTGTATATTTTTTTAATGGTTATGTTGAATGTATTATGAGCTTTTTACTTAGACCAGGAATTAATTTTGATTGTAATCCTCCATTGACAGCCTGAGTTTATTTGCCACCTGGTATAGTTTGAAGACTGGATGTCATTAAATATAAACTGTATCAACATTTTCTCTTAAATGAAAATAGGAGGTTGTCATGGGATCTCCTTCCCTGAAATAATACACACTTCAGACTTTATTCATTGGGTGCTTAGTCAGCCATTTTATTGCCCTTCCATTTATTTAATTACATTCCAAAATTTCATATCATCTTCCAATTTGAATACATCCTTGTCCTCTAATTTTTCATATTCTCCACCAACTTTTATTTACATTCATCACAAACCTTCATCACCAAACTTCATCTCCCCTTTATCCTCATATGTACTCCCCTTTCCATATTGTTATTCTTCTCCATTGTCATCAAATGCCCACCTGATCTATGTCACAGCCCTCTGGATGCAAACCCCAAGGTGCCAATCATACCTGGTTGCACACCCAGTGCATGATTTTTCTTTTATCCTGACCCAGTTCCCCCTGGGCCTCCCCACTTTCTTTATTATACTCCTTCTCTCCCCTCCTTTCCCCCCATTTTGTCTTTTCTCTCCAGCCCCTTATAAGGAACCTTTTACCTTCCACTCCTTTCCAGGAGCTTGACCCATCCTACTTTCATAGCAAACAAATCTTCCATACCAAGCCCCAATTGTTGTCCCCTTTAGAGGACCCTGTGGCCCCTTATACTGACACCAATTATTCCTCTATTTCACCCCCTGGTTAATGGGTGCATGGGTGGGTGGGCAAAAATTTTAGCAAATACAGAAAGGGGGTCATTGAGTAGCAACCCCTTTTAACCTCTTTTCCTTTTTGTTCTCCCCTAGCCAAGCAGCTTGCCTTCTCCTCTTAGCTCCACCCCTTTCGAGCTGACTACCTCATTTTCCCAGCATTACTTGTTCTTCTTTCTTTTTCTTCCTTCCCCCCTTCCTGATCTTTCAGCCACCCCCCTCTGACTCCTTGGTCCATTTCAGGTTAGGTGCCCCTGACAACAATGGCTACCTTTTAGTAGAAAACCCATTTTGTCTTGGAATCCCTTCTCGGAAATAATTTACACTTCAGACTTTATTCATTGGGTGCTCAGTCAGCTATTTTATTACCTATCCATTTATTTAATTACATTCCAAATTTTCATGTCATCATCCCATTTGAATACATCTTTGTCTGCCAATTTTTCATATTCTCCTCCAACTTTTATTTGCATTCATCACAAAACTTCATTGCCAAACTTTATATCCTCTTTATCCTCATATATACTCCCCTTTCCATATTGTTATTCTCCTCTATCATAGTCAGATGCACACCCAATCTATATCGCGGTCCTCTGGGTGTAAACTCTGAGGTGCCAAACACACCTGGGTGCACACCCAGTGTGTGTTTCTTCTTTTCTCCTGGACCAGTACACCCTGGTCCCCATCTTTCTTTATTCTGCTCCCTTTTTCCACCCCCCCACAGTTTTCTTTTCTTTTCTTTCCACTAGTCCATCTCCTGCTGTTGCAATGAAAATGGGCTTCCCCCTTTCCAATATAGGGCTTACTCCCCCATTCCCTCAACACCTCCTCTATCTATAAATTCAAAAAGATCTAAACTCATCTCCATTAAGTGTACCCCATCTGATCTCTATAACCCTGGACAGTCCTATGTAATCTCCTGATGCCTAAACACTACCCCCCAATGCCTGTATCATAGCCCCCAGTTTTTTATTCAGCCTCTTATGGGCCCCATCCACAGCCCTCACATCCCTCCAAACTCACCATGGTACTATGTCTGACCAAGCTATGGTGATCCCTGTCTACCACCCCTGGATTCTCTCCAGATCTCCTTTTATTTCCTTCATTAGATCAACCCATGGTCTACTCCCCAAGTCATTACCCCACAAAGGTATAATTAACAAGTCAGGCTTAGACAATTTCAGTTTTAAGTCTTTCAGTAGTGGCAGTAAATGAGCCCATCCCATGCCCCGCACTCCCTTCCAATGTACTCTGGCCTTCTCTGGGTCTCTTCTCAATTACTTCTCCCCTGGCCACAGTGATGCTCTCCGTTCTGCTCAATATATGAATGAATGCCCGACTATGCAGATGTGCCTTTTCTTACCCGACACTGGAAAAACAGAAACAGAAACAGAAACAGAGACAGTGCACAAGCTTTCTGATGTATCTCCCATTACTCTATGAAGACCACCTTCCCACCTGTTTCACCCATTCCTCAGGCCCCCTTGTGCTGCTGCTTCAGGTGCCATCCCTATTCTGAATAAGCGTGATGAGAAATCTTCCAGATTCTCTCACAGGAACACCAGGCAATTTTTCATCACCACCATGAGCTGGTAGCTCGTGACCGGCATCCCGTTGCCATGTATATACAAGGGGCCATCCCACACTGGCCTTATTGCCTTATATTTCCACAGAGTCTGAACTGGGCATAACCCTTCTGCTGTATGCAGCTATAATGCAACCTCCACCCCATTTCCCATTTGATCCATTTTTGACCTCCTCAACCACAGTAACAAATTGTTCTCTTGCTATTGTACCTCTTTCCACAATAGTTCGGATCCCTCCATCTTCCCAATTTTGTGGCAACCTCACTCACCCGGAAAGCCCTGTGTTACATTACAAGAACACTGCAGAAAACAACCGTGTTTCCTGCTGTGTGTGGCAGATCTACCCTAGCATCCTAACCAACTTTTCTAGGAGCTGTTCCTACATCAGCTGCCTGGTATCTGGCTGCCTCCCCTGTAACTGTTGTCATCCCTGCATCATTCTCCTAATTGCCTGTGTTCCACTAGTCTCCCCCATCCTTGCAGGCTGCAGACTGCTCTTATTGCCACCTGGTGAATTCCAATGGTAGAATGTGCCATGCCCTCTCTCCACTTCTATACCACAAACCCCATCACCTGCCCCTCCATGACTGACCCACTTACTTCCATCTCATCCTGTTCTCTGAAGGTCTGAAATGTCTGCCAAGAGCCCTCATAGGCCCTCAGTGTCTCTGACCAAGAGCTCCACAATAGTAGTTGTGCTCCTTCATGCAAATCTCCCATACTTGCTGCAGTACTGCTGTTCGTATCCTTTCAGCCCCTGGTACAAGCTCCTGGAACCTGCCCAACTGAAGATGGGAAAGGCGTTAGCTATGAAGTTCTGAACCCCTTCTATGTGCCTGGATCTAAAGGACAAATTCCACCTTAGTCCTTGGAGCACCAGCTGCCTCAACACCCTCGTCACTGCCTCAGTAGAGGCTGTCGGTCTATTCAGTTCCTCCACTATCACCTTGTTGCACCAGAATATCACTTTCTGGTTCCTTAACTGCTCCCCCTATACAATTACTGCCACCAATATGAGGAAGATCTCTAGTAATGTAATATCCCTTGTCAAACGTGCTGCCTTCCACTCATCCGGCCATGGCTCTGAGATCCATTTTGTTCTGATATATCGCCCTATCTCATACTCACTCAATAGCATTCAGAGCATTATCAGACATGTTCATTAATGCAAGTATATAAACATCATTAGTTATTCTGGTTCATTTTTAGCAGAATTAGACAGGGGTCAGAAGAAATTATTGTTGAAGCAGGTAAAGGATGCCAACAGAAGACCTAAATCGCATTGGAATCTTCCGTTAGCATCTCTTGCAAACTGTGTGTGAGAGGCCTTCGCACCAAGTACCTCCTGCTTAAAGTTGTTCAGGATAACATTCTGTGGTGATTTGCATATGCAGCCCATGATGCTTTGCATTGTGTGGGCATGTGTGATTTTGTATTTTCTTGAAACTTGGCTTCCCAGCCAAATGCCCTTTGGGGAAACCCTTGCCTCAGTGTTTGCGCACAGAGGTTCTTTGTTTTTTAAATAGCATCTGTATACAGCTCAAGGTCTATATTGAACAGTCAGCCTTATGGCCAAAATGTTATTCCATTGTATTCCCTTAGAAAATCCTCCCTTACTACTAGATATTCCTGCAAGTCCCTCAATATATCCACCCAATGTTGTGTCTGCCTTACCCATCCTGTCACCTTTGCCAGTCACCTTGTGAATGCCCTGCAAGGTGCCTCTGCCTTACATGTGAAGTTTAGATGTCCCAGCAGCTGCTGGACTACCACTTATGGAACCCTCCTTTTCCCTTTTGCCTTGAACAAACTGCTGCACCTTGCCCTTCAGCAACCTGAACCCTGTTCAGTGTCTATCTCAATACCCAGAAATACCAACTTGCAAATCGGCCCTTCTGTCTTCCTATCTGCCAATGGCAACCCCAGCTTTGCACACATCACCTGAAAACTTCTCAGCAGCCTTGTTGTTCCCTCCTTCCCTTGTCCTATAAACAGGAAGTTGTCCAGGTAATGAATGCACCACCGTGCCACACCCCATATTGCTCCTTGGATGCCCATTGTAGCCATGCACTGAACATTTCGAATGTAACGCACACCACCAAACATCCCATGGGTATTGTCTTATCAAAATAATATTCCTCCCCCTCCTTGAAGCCCAACAGTTCTCAATCATGGACCATATTAGCAGCAACCTAAAAGCTGTCTCAGTGCCTGTCTTGCCTAACCAGGCCCCTTCCACTGTCCTAATAACTTATACTACCTGATCTAAAGTGGCATACAACACCATGCTGTGCCCTTCCCCGATGAAATATTAAATTGAGTTTCCTTCCGGATAGGACAAATGATGCATAACCCTGAATTCCACTGGTTGCTTCTTTGGGACTAGCCCTAGTAACCACACCCTCAGATTCTGAAAGGGGGCTCCTTATAAAGGGGACCTCCACCCTGTCTGCCTCCTTTTCCTTCTGCATTTTAGCTGCTAAAATCTTTCCTTCCCTTTTGCTGACCTCAAATTCTTCACCTGCATCCTGTTCCTTGGCCCTGTGTTCTGTAGCCCAAAACCTTTTGTAAAATGTCCCTCTAACAAACCAGCCACCCTCCTATCCAGGTATCCTTCCAGCCATCTCCATAGTACATTGACATTTATTAGGGCTCTTGCCAGCTCACATCCTAAACATTTGTCCCTTCCACCTGCTCCCTTATCATCCTGCTGCACCCCCATCCCTATTCCCTCCAAACCTGAACCTCCTAACTCATAACCTTGGATTCCATCCTGCCCCCACTTGTGTCCCTCAGGACCCCACAAAAGGGCTGGTTACTACCAAATTGTATACCAGGCCTGTCCCCCCCTCCTGTTCCATACCTAGTCAAAAGTGAATGTTTTGAGCAAGCGTGCTTGAATCTACAATTTATCATACAAACATAGAAACATAGAATTTGATGGCAGAGAAGGACCGGTTGGCCCACCTAGTCTTCCCATTTCCCTACCTAATGGATAAGCTGTAGATCCTAGTTAACCAACAGCCTACTTCCTCCTACCCCCCACTAGAATTGCCTTATGTCTGTCCCATGCATTCTTGAATTCCCCCACTGTTTTTGACTCTACGACCTCCTCAGGAAGGCTGTTCCATGTATCCACAACCCTCTCTGTGAAGAAATACTTCCTCACATTACCTCTGAGCCATCCCCCCATTATCTTCAAATTGTGCCCCCTTGTTTTTGCACAACTCTTTTTCTGAAAGATGCTGCCCTCTTGGACTTGTTGATTCCCTTGAGGTATTTGAAAGTTTCTATCATGTCCCCTCTCCCTCCTTTCCTTGAGGCTATACATCTTTAGTTCCTTTAGTCTTTCTTCATATGTCTTCTGATGCAGACCCTGCATCATTTTGGTTGCCTTCCTCTGAACAGCCTCCACCCTGTCTATGTCTTTGTGCAGATGGGGTCTCCAGAACTGTACACAGTACTCCAGATGTGGTCTTACCAACTGTAAGTACAGAGGGCCACCAACTTCTTGTTTTCTACTGGTGATGCCTCTCCCTATGCATCCCAGTATCCTCCCAGCCCTTCTTACTGCCTTCCCACATTGCTGGTCCACCTTTAGGTCATCTGATATGACTACCCTCAGGTTCCTTTCCATTTTTGTTGTTGTCAGTATCTCACCCCCCATTGTGTATTCTTCTCCTGGGTTTTTGTTTCCCAGGTGCATTAATTTGCACTTCTTTGCATTAAATGTAAGCTACCATACATTTGACCATTCCTCCAAACTTGCCAAGTCCCTTTTCATCCTTTCCACCCCACCTTGTGTATCAACCCTGTTGCAGATCTTTGTGTCATCTGCAAAGAGACATACTTTCCTTTTCAGTCCCTCTGCAATGTCACTTATAAAGACATTAAAAAGGACAGGCCCCAGTACTGAACCCTGTGGTACCCCACTAGTAACCCTCCTTTCTTCACTGTGGACTCCATTTACTATTATCCGCTGTGTCCTGTTGTCCAACTAGTGTTTTACCCAGGCTACCACCCTGGTACCCACTCCCAGGCTGGCTAATTTGTTTATTAATCTTTTGTGCGGGACTGTGTAAAATGCCTTGCTAAAGTCTAGGTAGGCCATGTCCACAGCCCCTCCCTGGTCTACTGCTTTGGTCACCCAGTCAAAGAAATCAATTAGATTTGTCTGACATGACCTTCCCACTGTGAATCCATGCTGCCTTGGGTCCTGTGTCCACTGGCCTCTAGGTACTCAACAATTCTTTCCTTCAGAAGTGATTCCATCATTTTCCCTACCACTGAGGTCAAACTGACAGGTCTGTAGTTTCCTGCCTCTGTCTTGCTCCCACTTTTGTGAAGGGAATCACATCCACCCTCCTTCAGTCCTCAGGTACCACCATCCTCCATGATTTGTTAAAGGGTAGTCAGTGGTGTTACTAGTTCTTCATAGTTCTTTTTAGAATTCTGGGGTGAATCCCGTCAGGCCCCATTGCTTTATCCACCTTCAGTTTTAAGAGTTCTTTCAGAACCCTTTCTTCTGTGAAAGGACTAATATCAACCCCCCTATCCAGAGTGCTTCTATTGACTGGATTAGGTATTTCCCCCTTCTTTTCCATTGTGAATACTGAGCAGAAATATTCATTCAGTATCCCTGCTTTTCCACTGTCACTCTCTGCCCAACCACCTTCCTCTTTGTTCAGCTTCAGTATCCCTGTCTTAGTCTTTCTTTGCTCCCTAATGTACCTATAAAAGGTTTTATCCTGCTTCTTAACCGAGTTGGCTGTCTTTTCCTCGGTTTGGGCCTTTGCTATTCTGACTGCCTTACCCGCTTCCTTCTGCTTTAACTGTTACAGTTCTTTGTTCTGCTCCTTCTGTGTTTCCATATACTTCCTGAATGCTATCTTTTTCTCCCTTACCTTCTCTGCCACTTCTTTTGAGAACCATATTGCTTTTTTCTTTCATTTTTATTTGTTTATTTACTTCACACAAAGGCTTGTTGCCTCTGTGATGGTGGTTTTGATGTTTCCCCATTGTACTCCACCCCACCTTCACCTTCTTGCCTGTTTGCTAGTGTTTTTCTGAGGCACTCTCCCATTTTGACAAAATCAGCCCTTCTGAAGTCCAGTATCTTCACTTATGTGTGGCTTGACTCTACAGCTAAGTTTATCGTGAATCACACTGCTTGGTGGTCGCTTGTTCCCAGATGGCTACCCACTTCAAGATCAGAGATCCTCTCTCCATCCCCATTTGAGAGTACCAGGTCTAAGATTGCTCTCTCCCGAGTGGGCTGAAAAACTAGCTGTCCGAGGCATGCCCCCTGTAGGGCATCAAGAATGGCCCTGCTCTTGGATGCGGCTGCAGCAAAGGTGCTTCAGTCAACATCTGGCATGTTCAGGTCCCCCATCAGCAAATCTCCTCTTTCCCTGCCATCCCAAGGATGCCTTCTATCATTTACCTGTCCATTTCCTCCCCCTGAGACAGGGGTCTGTATACAACCCCTGTGTGGATTGTGGAGCCATTTCCAGTCTCCAGGGTGACCCACAGTGCCTCCTCTCCTCCCTGTTTACCCTTTAGTTCTGTTGCTTTGATCCCTTCCCTTACATAGAGAGCTACTCCTCCTCCTCTTCTTCCGTCCCTGTCACTCCTGTAGATTGTGTACCCTGGTATGTTGACATCCCAGTCATGGGTCTCTATGTACCATGTTTCTGTGACTGCCATAATATCCAGGTATCCCTCTTCCATCAAAGCCACCATTTCAGGGAGCTTTTTACCTAGACTATGGGCATTGGTACTCATTTCCCTCCATTTTTTTATGGCTTTATTTCTTTTTGCCCCATCCCTGTCCCTACTGCTTTTGTATTTTTCTCCATTTACCCCAGCCCTTCTCCCTATCAACTTCTCTATCTTGGTGTTTACCTCACTAATTACCCTGATTTTTTGGAGGCTAGGTTTCCTCTCTCCTCTTCAGTGCCTCCCCCCTTGGCTAGTTTAAATGCTTGCCATTGAAGCATTTAAACCTATCACCTAGGATCCTGGTTCCCCTCCAGGATAGATGTAGACCATCGCACCTGTATAGGCCCGCATCCCTCCAGGTGGAGCCCCAGTCCCCAATGAAGCCAAATCCCTGAGCTCTGAACCAGCTTTTCAACCAGTAGTTGAATCCCGTGGTGCAGAGTACCCTATCCTCATCCATGCCATAGACAGGTAGCACTTCTGAGAAAGTTACCATGTGTGCTACTTGTCTAAGGCCCCTCCCCTACTCCACAAACTCCTGTTGCACTGCTCTGATCCCATTCTCAACCAGGTCATTCATCTCTAGGTGAATAATGTCATCCAGATCCCCCTCCCTTGCCGCTGCTCCCACGATCCTGAGGATTCATTTTCTGTCCCTCCAAGCCTTGGTGCCGGGCAGGCACCTTACCTCCCTTTCCCCTCCCTTTTGCCCAGGTACACTAAGTTGGATTAAAGCTCCAACAATACCAATGCTGACTCCCACCTCAATCCTGCTCCCTGTCACCCCTTCCCCTGACTACACTGTCACGGTTTCCAAATAGATGTCCGGGTGCCATGAATCCCAACACATGTACCCATGGAAGGCCATCCATTGCTGGAACTTTTCATCATATTGCAACCACCCATAGCCACCCCTCAACTTGTGTTCATTCCATATAATCAAGGAATGTGTCAACACGGGATGCCCAGTTCTGGCTGGTTTTGCTGCACAATTGTTCTATAGTTAATTAAACCAATCATCCAGGTGTCTATATTCTTTCCTCTACATTCCTGTCCTTCTGTGTCTTCCCCAGTTGTGCTAGGGTTGCCACCATATCCATCTTACCTATCATTTCTTTCTCTTCATACCTCTTGGCAGCCTCCTTCTACACAAGTGTGGACATATCCACATATTCCCCTTTCCAAATCCTTTGTTTTAAGGCCAATGGTATGTGATCCCCTATTGTGACTCCCGGGCTGCTTGCTTCTGCTCTTTTTGGATTCCCCTCTCCCCCACCCTTTTTTCCTGCACTGGTGTTCTCCCCTACCACCTTTTTCTCCTGAAAATCCTGGAGCAGTTTCTGCAGCTTTCCCAGGTCTGTCTCCCCTATGCCTCCCCAAATCTTCTCCATGTGGTCCCACACACTCCATTCCAACATCAAGTAAATAGGATCACCCTTACCCTGGAGCACTTCCCCTTTTCGTGCTGTTTTTTCCAGTGTCTTCTTTCTGTGTCTCTCCTCCTCTTCTCTGGTACAGATGTTGCAATATTATATTTTACTGGTAAAGTTCCCATGAAATCGGCAATTTCACCACGGAAAATATTTTGTGAAATTCATCCATTACTCAAAATATTTAGTGGGGTGCGAAATGCTGAATTTTGCATGTGAAATGCGATATTTCACCAGAAAAGTGGTGAAATTTCACCAACGGAGGTGAATTTTGCCATTTTGCATGTGAAATTTCACCTTCCATGAGTGAAATTTTGCATTCCATGGAAATTCCCAATTTCATTTCCACAAAAACATCTTGAGAAACAGGTGAATTTTGCAAAACATTTTGTATAACAAAATTTGCCAATTTCACATAGCTCTATTCTCTGGGTACATTTCTCTTTCCTCCCTTGGGTGTGGGCTCCTCTTCTTTACCTCCTCTAACATAACCCACACCTCCTCCATCATTGCCATGGCTTTTTCCACTAGGTTCTGCCCATGCGGCACTCTCTGTTTCTGGGGGCCATCCTGCAATGTGACTTTTGGCAACAAAACAGAGGAGGGATCCAGTGTCATGAGCTTGGCCTTACCACTGCTCCCCACCTGCCTCCTTTCTACTCCTTGTTTATCCCTGTGCTATTTTCCTTCAGTGCTAATATATATATATATATATATATATATATATATATTTCTTCTTCTTATTATTATTATTTTTTGAACACGTGAGCTCACCTCTGTCTAGAGTTTCCATCCTATTTTCTCCCCAAATATACAGTGAAGCTCACCAGGATGAAGTGCAGCACTGCAGAATTCTGCAGTAGAGTTACTGCAGTAAACAATGCAATTTCAATGGGAGTTAATCCCTTTTGTCATGCAGTAAACCTGTGACACTGCACTTCACCCTGATGGGCTTCACTGTAAATGTGGCCTGGTAGTGGAAACCCCGGGCCTTAACGGAGTCTGCCATGGTCCCAAGAAAACCTTCTAATTGCCATCTTAATTGCCATGCTTCCATGCTTCTCCTTAGGAAAATTACATCTGCCACATGGTCACCTCCCCGATCTCCCACTCATTTTCCTGCTTCCATAATGGTCATTCATCCCCCACACTAAACTCTCCCTAACTGCTGCATTACATACAGTATATATTTATTTTGTTGTATTTGCTTTCTTTTCCTTGCATATGCTTCCTCTTCCTATTCCCAGAGAAAAATGCTGTGTTGGCATACCCAAACTATTGTGTTCAAGATGGTGGACTTCTGATGTTATCAGACACTGACCCATGGTATTTCAAACCATGGCCTGGCAACTACCCTTGCCTCACCACCTTGATTTTGCAATCCATTTTTCTTTGTCCTCTATTTTGTTGTTGTTGCTGTTTTTATTACTTCCCTCTTCGGGATGGTCAGGAGAACAGTAGTTGTAAGTACTTTCAAATTACAGAATTCTAACATGTGTGAGTGAGCTGGTAGTTGTCTGATGGGAGAAAGGAGTCAGTATCTGAAATACAGCATGCCCAGCATCAAGGAAAATAGCATTTTGGCAAATAATTAAAGGATGGACTATAGCTTTGACTTTTTACATCCTTTAAATGTATCATGGGAGAGTGAGCAGGATTCTTATTTCTTGAGAGCAAAAGCAAATGAATGAGTGGAAGATCAGTCAGGCTGGAACAGAAAAAAATTTAAAAATGAAGAACTAAAAGCCATCAGCCACTGCTGGCCCAACCAGGTACCTCACTCCCTATCTGATCCTCGAACCAAGGAGAGCTCCGAAAAATCTCTTTTACCCAGCCCTTGATAATAAGCCACCTTTACCCCGGGATCGCCAATCAAATAAATTATTTTGCAGCCGGCCCGGTGGCACTGAGGGTTGAGGTGCTGGACAGCACACCTTGCGCCACACTGGCAACCTGTGTTCAGGAACAAGCATGGGTCATTGGGGGTTGGCAGGGGAGGAGAAGGATCCAGCATCTGGAGGACTGCTCTCCTTCTCTGGGGAGGGGGGTGTTGTTTGCCCTCTAGCAGAGGCTGGGGGACAAGACGCACCACACTAAGACGTGGGGTGGAGCTAGGACAGATGCACTCACCCTTGCATTATTGCACATCCTAGCTGAAAGGGAACTCAACCTACAAAAATCACCAGTGCCCACATATGAGCCAGGCACAGTGTCTGACCTTTCAGGCTCGACAGTTCCGCTTCGGTGGCCACACTCTGGGAGGGCTTCCCGGAGTAAGGGTTGGGTACCATAACCAGGGCATGTCCACTCGAGGGGCTATTGGGTATGGTGGCCATAAAATACAGTAAAAAAAATTAATAAATAAATTATTTTGCAATTTGTTCCCTCGCCAACCCAATCTAATGCAGACACAACCTTGTAAACCTCCTACCTTTTACCTGTTCCCCCAGTCTTCTAGATAAAATTACTCCTTTTTTCCAAACACGCTGCAACAGTAGGGCTCTCTCCATGTGGCCTGGTGTCCCAGTCTTAACTCCACATTTTATAAGATTGATTGTACTGGTGCTATATGATACATTCCTTCCCCTTGTTTTATTTAAACAAATGCTCACCTTTGTATAGATGCTCCAATCCCTTCCTGTAACCACCTTTCTAAAGTTCACCTTCACCACTTTCAGCAACCAACCTGCTAGGCTCTATCAAGTCTTAAAAATTCTCCAGTTGACCAATGTGCTAAAAATTTTAGTAAAAACAGAAGGGGGATCCTCTTGGAACAGCCCCTTTTAACCTCTTTTCACAGTTATTCTCCCCCAGCCAATCAACTCACCTTCTCCTCTTAGCTCTGCCCCCTTCTGAGCTGACTCTCTCATTTTCCCAGCACCACTTGTTCCTCTCTCTATCTCTGTTCCCCCCACCCCCTTCCCTATCTTCCAGCCCCTCCGGCTCCCTGGTCCATTTCAGGTTAGGTGCCCCTAACAACTAAGGCTGCCTTTTAGTAGGCAACCCATTTTGTTGTTCAATGTTACTTAAAAATTAACTATGCAGAATGTAGTAATACAATATGTGGCAAGCCTTCCTTCCATATCAGGTTTGTTTTGGGCACATACAATTAATTATTTCCTTAGGAGACTTTGGCATTATCACCTCTTAAAATAACTCCTTTACATGACAACCCATATTATTCCTAATTTCATGGCATGCAGCATGTCTAACCATTTTGGCTTGACAAGCTGTTTCTCTAGGCTTGCTTTCATCTCCTGTTGCTCTCTTATTGCTGTCCCTATAATAAAATAATGTATTCGCTGGTGTCTAGTGGCACCCCCAACCTCTCACTTCTGCCCAAATCTGAAATTAAAAAAATAGTCCCTCATTTTTTTTCAAAATCTACAAAAAAGAAAATGGCCCCACACTGATTAGCCCCCACGACCACCTCCCACTTAGCACCAGCTTCTTGATTACTGCAATGCCCTCTATCTAGGGATGCCGGGGGTGGATATTTGCTGCTTGCAGCTGGTGCAGAATACAGTGGCCATGCTGTTGACTGGAAGCCCTAGATCCAGTCATATAACACCTGTGCTGCGCAAACTGCACTGGCTGCCTGTACCGTGGCAGATCACCTTCAAGGTTGCGTTTCTGACCTATAAGGCCCTACACAGTTTGGGACCCCACTACCTGAAAGAACTCCTGTTTTCTTACTGTCCCTCCTGCTCCCTCTGATCCTCTGATGAGGGATTGCTAGAGATTCCCAGGGTAACCTTGAAAACAACTGGTGGAAAAACTTTTGCCTTTATGGAACCTACCCTGTGGAATTCTCTACCTCATCAGATACATGATGGCCTGACTGTAGAAGGGTTTAAAAAAACCTTGAAAACTTTTTTATTTGAACAAGCATTCCTGGAAACTTAATGTTTGTGATGTTTAAATGTGTTTTAATTATTATGGATTTTAAAAATTGTTATGTTGAAAATTTTGTAAAGGCTCCCTGAGCTCAGGAAGGGTGCATTATATAAATAAATAAAATGTGACCTTACCCACCATCCCACACTCCTCAGTACACCCCACACACCCTCACTCACCTGAACAGATCCAAGGTTCAAGATTCACTCACCAGTCAAAGACACATCTTGTTGCTGGAACCGTTGACTGCAATATGAGAAAGTAAGGTAAATGCTGTTCAATGTATTGCAATGGGGGTTTCAACTCTGAGGTATAACTCAGCCATGTCTGCATATTTTGACACCAAATTTTCAATGTGGCCTTTTGGGGACCCCCACCTCATGAACAATATTGGTGGAAGTCCACAAATCTGGCCCAAAAGGTGATTTTACAGTCACTTGGTGAAATCACCTTTCAGGTGGGATTTGAAAATTTTCACTACCCTTGTTCATGAGGTGTGGTCATAAGAAGGCTATGTTGAAGATTTGGGGTCAAAATATGTACAAATGGCAAAGCTATGCACATGCATTGAAAACTTTCTATACTTGCTCATAAATTTGATAAGTTTACATATTTTGACACCAAATTTTCAGCATTTTTTCACACCACCTCATTAATGAGACAGCTGTCATTTTTCACATGCTAGCCAAAATGTGTTTTCTCAACTGTGGCGCAGAATGCTGTTGCAGTGGTGCAGAATGATGTTTTGGTGGGTATCAAGTCATATGGGCAAAAGCAAATTGAGTGACTCAAATATGATCAACTCAGTTTGCTCACCCAATGGAATAGTAACTGTGCCAGCATGTTGCTGGGAGGGAACAGTGAGTACAGAGTGAGGAAACAGTGAGGGTGAATCACGAGGGAGGATGATAAGGGAGGGTATGATCATGTGAAACAGTGAGTACAGAGTGAGGAAACAGTGAGGGTGAATCACGAGGGAGGATGATAAGGGAAGGTATAGTCATGTGAAACAGTGAGTACAGAGTGAGGAAACAGTGAGTACAGAGTGAGGAAACAGTGAGGGTGAATCATGAGGGAGGATGATAAGGGAAGGTATAATCATGTGAAACAGCGAGTACAGAGTGAGTTAACAGTGAGGGTGAATCACGAGGGAGGATGATAAGGGAGGGTATAGTCATGTGAAACAGTGAGTACAGAGTGAGGAAGCAGTGAGTACAGAGTGAGGAAACAGTGAGGGTGAATCACGAGGGAGGATGATAAGGGAGGGTATAGTCATGTGAAACAGTGAGTACAGAGTGAGGAAACAGTGAGTACAGAGTGAGGAAACAGTGAGGGTGAATCACGAGGGAGGATAATACGGGAGGGTATGGTCATGTGAAACAGTGAGTACAGAGTGAGGAAACAGTGAGTACAGAGTGAGGAAACACTGAGGGTGAATCACGAGGGAGGATGTTAAGGGAGGGTATAGTCATGTGAAACAGTGAGTACAGAGTGAGGAAACAGTGAGGGTGAATCACGAGGGAGGATGATAAGGGAGGGTATAGTCATGTGAAACAGTGAGTACAGAGTGAGGAAACAGTGAGTACAGAGTGAGGAAACAGTGAGGGTGAATCACGAGGGAGGATGATAAAGGAGGGTATAGTCATGTGAAACAGTGAGTACAGAGTGAGGAAACAGTGAGTACAGAGTGAGGAAACAGTGAGGGTGAATCACGAGGGAGGATGATAAGTGAGGGTATAGTCATGTGGGTTGAATGGGGGAAAGAAGCATGCTGCTGGTGAGCTAGTCGCCTGGAGTGGTGGATATGGCCACCGCTCAGAATGCTGATGGTTCTGGGTTTGGGGATGCCCATAGAAATATTTATTTTGTGTGTTGTGGTGGGTGTTAAGTTTTCTTTTTTTTGTGTTTGCTGTCCCCTTGTTCCCCCCCGACTGTGGTGCCCCAGTGGCGGTAGCCCCCCTCCCATGTATTCCCGGTTCCACAAGTGTCCGCCCCCCCTGAAGTTGATTATACTAGTATGGGGGATGTGGGGGGCTTGCCCCCATAAAGTGGGGTGGAGGGGGCATAACCCCAGCAATAAACGTTAAGCGGTAATTTTACTGTTAAATTTGTTGTGTTGCGTTGTCATGTCATCGCCAAGTTGGTAGGTGCTGAGGTGGCTTAAGTGCCGATTATGTAGTCACCAGAATGTACTCGATCTTGTGCAAGTCACATTAGAAGTTTTGCTGTTATGACATGGAACGATTTTGACGGGCATTTTAAAATTCTCAGCACAGCGTTCATGAGGTGGGGTTATAACAAGGCTATGTTGACAATATGGTTGCTGTTTTGGATGAAATGCAAGTGCAGGGCCTGGCAACATATATGTACACATCTATGGAGGGATAGGAGTACATTGCCTGGAGGGCCCTGTACTCTCGCAGGCAAATGAGGATTAGATTATACTGTCTCAAAAAGTAAGGAAATTCTTTGCAAAAAGCTGTGTTAATGCACCAGTTAGAGTAAGCTAATGCCACAAAATTAGGGAAATGTGGTGTTAGTGTTTCTCATCCTAATGCCTCCACCCCACCCCAAACAGCAAAAGGCAAAAACATTAGCGTTTTGAGTCTCCGGAGTCTTAGAGAATCAGTGGTGGGCCTTTCTTGGGGGTTGTCAACCCTAGAGCTCCCCGCTCCCCCTGTAGGCCCTGTGTGAAGAAAGAGATCAGACGTGACATTGCTTGCTCATCAAATGGGAAGACCCCACCACTGATTCGCCATGACTCCGGAGATTCAAAACCCTAAAGTTATTTCCTTTTGCTGCTTGAGGGGGTGTTAGGGTGGGAAACCCTAATGCCAGATTCCCCTACTTTTGTGGCACTAAGTTACCCTAACTGGTACATTAGTGCAATTTTTTTTTTGCAAAGAATATATATATATATATATATATATATATATATTATATTTATATGAACATACGAAACTTGCCAGCTGAAACAGGCCTTATGGTCTATCAAGTTCACTCTTGTGTGCAGCTGGCACCCCTATATTGCAGTTACACCACCTCCCACCCCACCCACTCACCTCCAGGAACTGTTCAGTGTCCTTTATCCAGCCCGCCTTCCATGTCCTTTTGAAACTCCCCACCATCCTGCATGCTACCACCCCCTCTGGTACAGCGTTCCATTTTGGCACAAACCTCTATGTGAAATAATGCCTTCTCATCTCCCTCCTGAACTTGCCCCCCTCCAATCTGAGCCCATGGCCCCTCATGCCCCTTCCCTCTTCCTCTGCTTAAACAGCCCCCTGCACCAGATTTGTTTATCCTCCCAAGTATTTTAAGGTCCCTATCATGTCCCCCCATCCCTTCTCTCCTTCAGGGTGAACAAATTCAAGTGACCCAGCTTTTCCTTGAAGATTCTGCCCTTAATCCCCCATATAATTTTCATCACCCTGTGCTGTATTCCATCAAGAAACTTGATGTCTCTCCTCAGGTACTGATGCCAATACTGCATGCAGTATTCCAACTGCAGCCTGACTAAGGACCTGTAAAGGGGAAGGATCATCTCCTTGTACCTGGATGAGAATCTTCATGCAATGCACCCCAGCATCCTATTGGCCCTAGCCACTGCCCTTCTGCATTGAGCAGAGTTATTCATTCTCCCCGTTAGTATGACCCCCAGGTCTTTCTCCTCCTCAGTGACCCCTAACCATACCCTACCCAGTCAATATTCACTCCTCTGGTTCCTCACCCCAAAGTGCATAACTTTGCACATCTTTGCGTTAAATCCCAGCTGCCACCTCGCTCCACTCCTCAAGCCTGGTGAGGTCATCATGTAGCTTCTGCCACCCCTCTATATCATCCACTACAGCTCCCATTTTGGTGTCGTCCACAAACAGACTGAGCCTGCTTTCTACCCTTTGTGCTATATTCAATATGAACAGTCCAAACAACACCAGACCCAGCACAAAGCCCTGCAGCACACCACTGATCACTGCTGTGGGAGATGAGCATTCTCCCCCCCCACCACCCATTGCAGTCTATCCTCAAGCCGATTTCTGATCCAACCAGCCATCTTAGCCCTCACCCCTTTGTGTTCCAGCTTTGCCCACAGTCACCCATGCGGTATCAAATCAAAGTCCTTGCTGTAGTCCAAATACAGGACACACACTGCATGGCCCTTGTCCAGTTCCCTTGTCACCCAGTCATAATATTCTATCAGGTTGGTCTGGTATGATCTCCCCGGATGAACCAGCGCTGCCACCCATCCTGGAGATCATTGAGCTCCAGGAAGGTTACCATTCTCTCCTTCAAGATTGATTTCATTAGCTTACCCGCTATGGAAGTGAGACTGACAGATCTTTAGTTGCCCAGATCATCTTTTGGACCACTCTTGTGGCTAGGCAACACATGAGTCAACCTCCAGTCCTGCGGTACACATCTCATGTCCAGGGAGGTGTTGAACAGGTCAGTCAGTAGCCCAGCCAGCACCTCCACCATCTCCCTCAACACCCTAGACTGAGTGTCATCAGGACCTGGTGCCTAATCCACCCTAAGTGCCTTCAACACCTTCTAATACCCTGTTTTCTTGAATCACTTCATCAGCCACCTCCTCCCCCCTTCTCTCCACCACACCAGTCCACAGAGGTAGCGGACCTCCTACCTCCCTCATGAAAACAGAGCTGAAGTAATTGTTCAGTACCTCTGTTTGTTCCCTCTATCCCTCCACTCACCCCTCACCCTTCCTAATCAAAACTAAGCAGTCCTTAAACTTCCTTTTTTCCCCTCATGTACTTAAAGAATTCCTTTTCTCCTCCCTTACACCCTGAACTAGTCTCAGTTCCTTGGTGGTCTTGGCCTCCCTTACCAGCTTGGTCACTTCCCTGGCCCTCTTTGTGTACAACTCCTTGTCCTCCCCCCTCCATGTTCTCATCATTCACCTAAACATATATATATATATACTGTATTAACAGAGTACCAGTTATTAACAGAGTACCAGTGAGGTAAAATTATATTACTTCCTCCAGTTTCTGGGTACTGTTCGCAGAAAGGCCACAGAACAATGTAGGATGTTTGTCAAAATATTCATTGCAGTATTTGATTCATTTAAGTCAATTCAAAAAACTGCAGTTAATGCAAGGAAAGTATCTGTAAAGTGACTGCTGTAGTAGTGAGGCAGACAAAACACAGACAGCTTGAAGCTTCATCTTACAACAAAGGCTTCACCAAGGATTCAGTGAATGACATTGCATGAGTGCTATTGGTCCAATGGCTTTATTATTAAAAGAGGTTATGGCCATTTTAAGGTCAGCTAGGAAAGCAGCTTTATCACAATCAAGTAGTTTGTTACTTAGTTCTACTTTGATGAAACAGTATTACATGTTAGTAAGTGGAGTCCATCATTTCATAGATAAGGACTTCACCAAAGTGTCTATGTCTTTGGATTCCGTGCATGTTTTATTCTAAATAGAGTCAAACATCAGTTATTCGGACCAGCAGGGGATGTGGAATTTGTCTGGATAATCAAGGTTTGACTGTATGAGGTAACATTGTTTGGGACCAGGTTGCTAGTCTGTACCTTGTTTAGGTGTCCTTTAAATTAGTTGTGTCAGTGAATTAATTGATTGACTAATTGATGATCCAGATAGGACTTTGAACAAAAATGGCCATTTCATAAGATGACGTGTGCAGAAAATGTCACAAATTCACTGAATATACAGTGATACAGTGGGACGAAATGTAAAACATGGTATATGAAAACACCAATACAAATTAAACATACAGGTACATTCAACCAAAATAAGTAACTGAAGTCTCAAAACCTTCTTAGAAGACAAAAATGTTTTGTTTAAGTGATTGGGACTGTACATTCCATTTTGCAGGCATTTTATTATAAGCACTGCATTAGCAATACATTCACAATGAGACTGACAATACAGCTCAAAGAAGTCGATTTGAAACTAATTGTCTCTTTGGCTGTGAATGAACTGGGGATGCATTACAAAGTTATTTAAATGTAGTCTATAGAATAGCTGTTCACTGAAGCCCTGCTGAATGAACTCCATCTATTGCAGCCTCTCACCACTAGAGAAAACTCAATATGTGTTTTTTCACACTATGTCTTACACTGCAATATCACAACAATTTGCATACGAATGAGATACAGAAAGTCATAATGCATTGTTATATATTTTTTTTAATTATAAATTGTATACCTTTAAAGCAAGAAGAACATCTGTTGGGGATTTTGCCTTTTATCACACTGTTATGAATTTGAAAGTAACAAGTTTTATGCAAGGATTAATTTATCTATGTTGAATTTGTGAAACGAAAGAAAATTAAGATTTTTCATATCTACTACCTGCTTCGCTTCTATTCTGGCTTCAGTGAAGGCTGGGTCTTCCAAAACCATTTGTCTTCCTAGAATTTTTTCCAGTTTTAATTCAGTAAAGAACCATAGTCATTTCTCATATTTATCTGTAAATTACACTGAATCTTGTTGCAGTCATATTATGCAGTGATGATTTATACGTTTCCTAATAATTTATCTGCTTATGGAAGCTGAGCTCCATTTTTCAAGCAGTTATTGAATTAATGGTTATGCGTATAGGAGAAGTAGAATAACATTTACAGGTTCCACTTATCCTTTAAGCAATCATTTTTGTCCATGCAAGCACTCTACATTAAATAGAACCCAACGTGAGACTCAAACCAGCAATTTATTTCATGAAGTTCATATAATAAGTATAATTTCCCTGTTACATTTATAGAAGGACTTTTTGTTGGTTGGCTCCGACAATCGGAACGTCTATCAGTTTCAGACTTCCTCAAGGTTATATTTTGTTCCTTTCATTGTATGGGATGTTTGCTTTAATGAGCATAACTTTGTGAAATGTTTACTTTGTTCTCAATAGAACAGAAATTGCTTACACTGTGTAAAATGTTGAATGTACAAAGTACTTAAACTGGTATGTTATAGTAAGTGTTGTTACTGTTTTTTGTTAGTATAAACTGGCAAAGATATGTAAGCTTAAATTAAGAGATTATACATAGGCATATGGGCCCAGATATTCAAAAGGGTTGCGCATGGCGCAACACTGTTGCGCCATGAACAACCCACTGATGTGCCTGGTGCGATATTTAAAGGGAAAAGTGCATCAGACAAACTCATGCGCTGGGGCACATCAGTAATGTATGCAGGCACCCGTGGGGGGCGTGTTTATGCATAAACTGTACAGCTCAATATTCAGCTGGGCTATGCAGGTTATGCAGGTGCAACCCTACCTGCACCCGCACAAAGTTACGCTTAAAAGGAATGTTGAGGGCACCCACAGGTGAGCTGCCGCATTGCAGGGTGCAACACAGCAGCTGCCACCTGTGGGTGGCCTCCACTTGTTCCCGCCCGCACCTGCGGCCCCCATGCCCAATCGGGCAGAAGTCCCCCAGTAGTTCGATCGCGGGCAGCACAGTATTCCCCCAGCAGCCCGATTGTGGGCAAATGGTCTCAACCCCCATTAGCCTGATCGCGGGCATGAATGCAATCCCCCACCCCGAGTAGCCCGATCATGGGCATCAGACCCCCAAGTCCAATATCCCTGGTGGTCCAGTGGACTGAGAGTAGCCCGATCGCAGGTGGCATCCTTACCCCCCAAGTATGTTATCCCTGGTGATCTAGTGGCCCCACCCCACCCACCCACAGAGCCCCACCACCCCGCCCGTCAGCTGGCGGGTGGCAGCACCCCACCCACCTGCCACCCTGCCATCCACTGACTGACAGCTCGGTAGGGCTGCACGCCCATTGGTTCAGAATGAATTCATTCATTCACATATCTGAACTACCTTGTATGGTATAGGCTGCACCCATTGGCTCATGCTCTGAACCAATGGGCATGCAGCCCTACTGAGCTGTCAGTCGGCAGGCGGCGGGGTGGCAGGTGGGTGGGATGGTGCCGCCGCCGGCTGACAGGGGGACGGTGGTGGGGCTCCATGGGTGGGTGGGTGGGGGCCACTAGATCACCAGGGATAACATATTTGGGGGTAAGGATGCCGCCTGCAATTGGGCTACTCTCAGTCCACTCAACCACCAGGGATATTGGACTGGGGGAGTTCTGATGCCCGTGATCGGGCTACTCAGGGGTGGGGGCGCTGCATTCATGCCTGCGATCGGGCTAATGGGGTTGGAGAAGGTTATGCCCGCAATTGGGCTGCTGGGGGAGAATATTGTGCTGCCAGTGATCGGGCTACAGGGGGAGGGAATAACATTATGCCCATGATCGGGCTACAGGGGGGGAATACTATTATGCCTGCGATCAGGCTGCAGGGGGCGTCGGTTCCCGACGGCTGCTGCCTGGCAGGGCGCCAGATGCAAGTCGTCGGGGATCGGCGCACCTGCCTGCTAATGGCATGCAAATAGGGCCATAATTAGATGCAAATGGCCCCCCATGTGCCTTGCATAAATTATGGCCCCATTTGGATGCCACCCTTTGAATATCGCAGGTGCTGCGCATGGCGCAACGGAACTTGCACCACCGCATCTCAATGTTCCACTCTGACCACTTGCGCTGGCACAGTTCCACTTTGCCATGCACAGTGGGTGTGGCTAGGGGGCGATATTGAAAGAAGTTGCACCATAGCGTAAATCCATTGAATATTGCCCTGGCCACACCCCTGCGTAACTATTTTGTGCGGCGCAGGGGCTTGCACCACAGAATGGCACAGTTTGAATATCTGGGCCTTGATATGAAAGAACCTGCAAAATGCCTGATTACACAAAACATTAACAAAAAGTTATTTCACTTTTGACGATTCCAAGGGAGAATGAAAGTGTGCCACTGGAAACGTTTGTCCACATTCTGGTAAGTAGTAGCCAGGCACCAAAAACACAGGATGAGGAGAAATTGCTCAGTTGGGGAAAACATACTTTGTTCATTGTGTGTAAACAATGATTCAAAAGTTAATATGAATACAAAGAGAAATCATTACTTCATGGCATACAGTACAGGAAGGATGACAGGTATATTTTCAGTGTTACAGATCTTCATTCAGTCATTTGAGACTTTAGGAATATGTCATGTGACATGAAAATGCACAGGCAATTTTGTTATACTGTGTACTTGCCATTGTATGTTTCAATTCAAAATGTATTGTTTGAAACAATATTTACAAAATTATTATAGTAATTTTATTATTTCATTGACTAAAATGATGCTGCTTAAAGCAGTAGTACATGATAGCAGTAAAAGTTTAACCTATACTTATTTCAATGTAGATTTCCTGTTACCTTTTGACTTGTATAGTACCTTTCTTTCCTATTTGAATCTGCTGTAGAGCATTTTCACATTGGAAATAGTAAAAGTAGTATTTCTTTTAACATGGTTCAGACCAGGCTTTTGTTTGTATTCTCCACTGATTTTGTACACTTGTTCTACAAGGTCAGGAAGCACTGTGTTCTGAATGCTAGTTCATTTTAGTCAAATGAAAAGTAACCATAAACAATGTGTGTTCAAAAAACATTAGACTGTTGAAAACCTGGTCTGAGCCATATTAAAAGGAGATGTCCTTTTATTATTTCAAATGCAAAAAAAAAAAAAAAGGGGTAAAGTAGTTAAAAAAAGAAAGGGGATCATATGTACAATAAAAAAGTATATGTCAATATTTTCACCACTATCATGCACTGCTGCTTTAAGTTATCTTGTGATTCAAGAGACTCTATTTTAACAGGAAGAAATAACTTTCTGTTGGTTGAAGACATCTTAGTTAATGTTATTACATTAGCAACTGTAGAAACAACTCATGGCAACATGGACCCTTCTGCCACTGTAATTTCACCACCAATATCTCTTAAACTATATTATAATGGAATACAACTGTACAAGCATCCAGAACTCAGAAGGGACAGTATTCCAGTTACGATAGTTTTAGAATTTCTAAAACTATGGATTTTTTAGCCTCAAACATGAACCCATTATGTACAGGGTCAGAATGACTGGAATCATATTCACAATATTACCCTTTGTCCCCCCGGTCACACCCCAACAACTGAGGTTACATCTTCTCTCTTCCTTTTGCATTGCCTGCCTATACCATCCACTGCACCTCTGAACACATACTGGACATTATCTAAAGGCTTTCTCACATCTATCAAAATCAGTCCATATCACTGGTAATGTAGAACATATTGCTTTCTTTGTATCAAGTTTTTCATTATTGTAACTGCAAGAGCTTATGGCCCCCATATTGAAATAGTTAGTGTGCACTAGCTGAGTTACCACCATGCCGGCCTACTGGGGAATATTTAAAGGCCCCTGGTATGCTACATTGACTAAATAGTACGACTGCTCAAAATAAAGTGCTGCAGCCATTGAAATTATGGGATCCCAATGCATAATGGATACAGCAGTACATTCTTTGGTTTTGGCAGCATTAAACAGCTCCAGTTGTTGTGCTGTTTAATGCTGCTGAAACCCTGCTTTTATCCCTATACAGCAGTGGATCCTCTGATCATCCAACTGTCCTAGTAATATTAACAAATCCAAACCTGGTGGTCTAGTGGATCCCTAGCCCCCTGATCAGCTGCTTGTCCCAGTAATAGTAATAACCCCCAACTTGGTATTCTAGTAGACCTTCCACCCTCCGATTGTCCAGCTGTCACAGTCATATTAATAAATGCCAACCTGCTGTTCTAGCAGACTGCCCAGCTCCTGACTGGCCATCTGTCTCAGTAATATTAATAACCCCCAACCTGGTGGGTGGTCTAGCATACCCCACACTCTCTGATTGGATACCTGTCCCAGTAATAGTAATAACACCTGACCAAGTGGGCTAGAAGTCCCTCCACCCTCCAATCACCCGGCAGTACTCTGGTTGTCAAGTGGCCCCTTCCCCTAAAGGTCAGCAGCCCCCCTACTAAACCACTCACTCAGAACCCTCCACACCTTACAGACCCTGTCTGGTAACCAAGGAAGTAAAGACAGTGACCATCACAGCCCTCCACTCACCACCTCAGCTGGCCACCATCTGACAGACACTTGAGATCTTGTATGCTTTAGAATCAGTTGATGCTACAGAACACATCATAGCAAATCCCTGTCATATGGTGGGGTAATGAGTGGAGTACTCTGCAAGCTGCTATCTCAACTGCTATAGACCAGCATCAGTGACAAGGAAGGAGGTGCAGTGGGTGGTTCCTGAGTGGGTGGGTCAGGAGAGGGGTTGTTGACCCTTGGGGAGCAGGAGGCTACTGCACTTTTGAGTGATTGGGAGGGTAGGGGCTCCACCAGGTTGGGGGTTATTACTATTCTTGGGACTGGTGGCCAATTGAGGTGGGGATCTGTTAGACCACTAGGTTGGGATTTAATAATATGACTGGGGCAGAACATGTGCTTAGTGGGCAACACATGCATGCTAACAAGCCTATAATGGGCATGCTAATGACTTTTTTAGCACCTTGCATGCCCAGTAGGCATGATAGGGCTGAATATGGCCCACAGAAGCCCTGGTGCTGTCTCATTTCGGATTTGCTATTTCCATTGGGCTTCTCAATGGGCCATATTTAGTCTGGGGCTGTGTCAGAGTGTGCACAGTTACTATTCACTGTGCAGGCATGGCCCCATAGTCAGAGAGATAGTGCATGCTGGTCGGATCATCCTAATTGACTGAATATTACCTCGAGCTAGCCATATCCTACATGTTCTGCAACACTCCTGTCTGTGCAGCACACGTGAACAGCTCTGTACATGGGGGCCCCAGTTCGTTGTGCAGAGGAGTTGATGTGAATAACTAAAAATCAAGATTTGAACAATATAAGCATATAGTGCCTACTTGCTTTTCAATGCCTTTATGAAAGAATGGGGAGGAAAACTACTAAATATTATTAGTGATTTTATTTTCACTTGCTGTTGTAGAAAAAGACAGGGACAATAGTGTTTGTAAGCGGAGTGTGATTAAGGCTTTTTGTATGTAACCATGTTGATACTACTGTATGTGCTAGATGCAGGATCATATGGCCTAACACTGATATTGTGATTGCATCTAGCACTGCCATAATACTGTGGGATACAGTTTCATTTATTTGTTTATTTATGTATTTTTATTTGAAAGCTTGTGACTGGGAGAGGCACACTGAGCAGCGGCTTGTTTCCAGGTGCAACCTGGGAGAAAGGGAAGGGGAATATTTGTACAGATGCAAACTGACTTTCAGAACGAGAGTATGCTGTTGGTGGTATTATTAGGCATCCTATTGTAGCATGCAGTGCTAGACCTAATGAGAATTACACTCTCTGCTGGCTCATAAATAATCATGAGCCTATACACAGCTGTGCATGTCCCCCTAGTGCAGGGGATATGGATCACCAGTGTCAGGAGCAGCCATGAAAACCCCAGCAGCAGAATGGATGGTAGGCCATAGCAGGACTGATGTCCCAACATGAATTACAACAACTGACAGTTCAACACCTGCGGTGGATCCATACCAATCCACAGTCATCAATGAAGACAGCACACTGCCCAGTTGAGTGGAGATTTTATTCCATAGAGCTTTTTCTTGCAACTGGATGGTGTGGGCAGGCTCTCAGCCCTGTGCCTGCCTCCTCTCACTTGGCACGCACTGTACCAGACTGCCATGCACAAAATTCCCCATGGATTTTCCCTGTGATGGGTCTGGGAAGGGGAGGGTGTCATCCCTTTGGGAGATGCTTATTCAGATGGGCTGGCAACTAACCACTGGTGATGGGGCAGAGGTAGGTGGCAGTATTTCATTTAGCCTATGCCATCCATTTTCTGCTTGAGTCCCCTATGTCCCCTGCCATGGCGGCATGTAGGCATGTACGTTAAGGCAAACATGCATACGAAACCCTAGCCAACCCTTCATGTCACTCGAGGCTGCTGGTACTATCCCCCAGGCCTCCACCTGGGGGCAACCAAGGACCGAGATGGCAAACCACCCCTCTCAGGGAGAGGAGAGCTGTCCTCCAGACATTCAGTCTTCTCCCTTCCAGCCTACCCCTAGTGACCCAAGCTCATTCCTGAACTGGGTTGCTGTCATGGAAAAAGAGAAGGCACACGGTGCCTCAGCCCTTTATGCCACTGGGCCAACCTTGTGGATTGGAGATTTGTAGGTTTTTCATGGCAGTGTAGGTAGTGGCAGGCATATATGATGGGTAGAATTCCTTCTTAACTACCATTACCCATTCTACCAGTCAACCCTATCCTTTATGCCATGCTATCTAATGCAGGGAGTGTGATCTGTATGCTAATGAGGCCAGTGGTCCCCCTGATGTGGCATGCATACACTTTTTGTATTGCACACTGCTTCCTTTTCACAATTTGTACTTAGTGCAAGGTGTTCATGCCTTTTTTATGTATTGCATTGTGTTTGCTGACTGGTGGTGTTCCATCACCACTCAGATATTGCTGGTGTTACATTCCCTGAATCAAGCTCTATATTTTCTCTATGTAATTACATGTGAGATAAGGGAATTATAAGGTAATTCTAATTGTTCCACTTTTTTGTTTACTGTAATATAGCCCTTCTAGCTTAATTACAGATATTTTTAAAAAGGCTTACAATGGGCCGACCCATCAGCACAGAGGTCGTGCTACCACTAGTGATCCCGGTGACTGAGGTTTGGAAGTAAGCCATGATTGTCAGGGGCCAGACAGAGGGGGAAGGATTGAGAATCCAAGGGAATGTTGTCCTCCTCCTCCTCCTCTTAGAAGGGAGGATTCCATCCATTGCCACAATATTGCCACCAGGGTGATCACAGGTGGTAGCATATCTTGATGACTGACGGGGAAGGGTGACATCACTGATGTCAGTGCACTGACTGCACATGCACACATAGCTTGACATCCTTGGTTATGATGTTCCCTGGGTTGGGGAGAAAAAGAAATATGTCCCTAGTGCCCCATAATGACAGACCTTGGTATATCTGGGCCCCACTTCACCAGCACAGCACCTTCTGAGGAATCATGAAGCCTGCGGGAAAGGCCTCCACCTCGTCCTCACCTAGAGGAACAGCCAAGGCTACATGAAGGTTGGTGGCTGTGTCTGGGTGAGGGGCGGTTAGGATGAACATTAGGAGCCCCTAAGAAAGACAGGGCTCTGGAGAGGAATGGGGCATGAACAAAAAGTAAAAACAAGTTTATAAAGGTCTTACAAAAGATAATCAAATACATGATATCTTTTGGAATATATTGCCTTTACAGTTAATGCTAATGCTGCTCCTCAGTAGACGGGGGGCAAGAATGCCAGCTGGGACACATCTTCCTTCCATGAAAGTCTTGTGGCTCACCTCTGTGATATGCCCAGCCCAGTGAGCCTCGGCATAGTACTGTATTGCAAGCACATGAACTCCAGTATTTCTGGTGTCTGCATAAAGTGTTGCAGTGGGGACAGTCAGTCCTAAATTGCAAATATTTTTGTTTTATTTTATTGGTTCCATACTGTGCATACGCAGAACAAATACATAGTTGAATATATTTCATCAACCATCTTAGCCCAGGAAAAGGTTTTCAATAAAAGGCAAGCGAACTAACACATTTATTCAGTACTTTTGGAAGCATTTGTATACCAATGTAATCAAATAATAATTGGAATTGGTGTGTGTGCATCACAAAGAAATTAACAGGTGTCAGAGTTATGAGAAACTTAAGCTAAATCATTTATTTAAGCCATAAATAGAAACATAGAAACAGAAACATAGACTTTGAAGGCAGATAAAAACTGATTGGCCCACCCAGTCTGTCTACTTCCCTACCTATTGGATAAGCTGAAGATTGTAGTTAGCCAACAGCCTACTTACTACTACCCTCCACTAGAATTGCTTTATGTCTGTCCCATGCATTCTTGAATTCACCAACTGTTTTTGACTCCACTACCTTCTCAGGAAGGCTGTTCCATGCACCCACCACCCTCTCTGTGAAAAAATACTTCCTCACATTGCCCCTGAGTCTTCCCCCCTCTATCTTCAAACTGTGACCCCTTGTTCTTGCACATCTCTTTTTCTGAAAGATGCTACCCTCATGAACTTTGTTGATGCACTTGAGGTACTTGAAAGTTTCTGTCATGTCCCACCTCTCCCTCCTTTCCATGAGGGTACACATATTAAGCTCCTTTAGTCTCTTTTCATATAGTTTCTGATGCAGACCCTGAACCATTTTAGTTGCCCTCCTCAGGACTGCCTCCATCCAATCTATGTCCTTGTGGAGATGGGGTCTCTAGAACTGCACGCAGTACTCCAGATGGGGTCTCACCAACTGTCTGTAAGGAGGGATGACAACTTTGTGTTTTCTATTGGTGATGCCTCTTCTTATGTATCCCAGTATCGCCCCAGCCCTCCTTACTGCCTTCTCACATTGCTTGCCTGCCTTTAGGTCACCTGATATGACTACCCACAGGTCCCTTTCTATTTTTGTTGTTGTTAGTACCTCCCCCCAATTGTGTACTCTTCCCCTGGGTTTTTGTTTCCCAGGTGCATTACTTTGTACTTCTTTGCACTGAATCTAAGCTGCCATACATTTGACCATTCCTCCAATCTTGCCAAGTTCCTTCTCATCCTTTCCACCCCCTCTTGTGTATCAACTCTGTTGCAGGTCTTTGTGTCATCTGTAAAGAGGCATGCTTTTCCTTCCAGCCCCTCCACAATGTCACCTGTAAGAACATTAAAGAGGACCTGTCCCAGTAGTGAACCCTGGTACATGACTAGTAACCCCCCTTTCTTCAGAGTGGACTCTGTTTACTATTACCCTCTGTGTCCTGTTGTCCAGTCAATTTTTTACCGAGGCTACCACCGTGGGACCCACTTTCAGACTGGCTCACTTGTTTAATAATCTTTTGTGTGGGACTGTATTAGATGCCTTGCTAAAGTCTAGGTAGGCCACGTCCACCCCCCCCCCATTCTACTACTTTGGGCACCTAGTCAAAGAAATCTATTAGATTCATCTGATATGACCTTCCCACTGTGAATCCATGCTGTCTTGGGTCCTGTGCCCCACTGTCCTCCAGGTATTCAACAATTATTTTTTTCAGAAGTGATTCCATCATTTTCCCTACCACTGAGGTCAAACTAACAGGTCTGTAGTTTCCTGCCTCTGCCTTGCTCCTACTTTTGTGAAGGGGAATCACATCTGCCCTCCTCCAGTCCTCAGGTACCACACCATCCTCACATGATTTGTTAAAAAGGGTAGTCAGTGGTGTCACTAGTTCTTCCCTTAGTTCTTTTATAATTCTGAGATGAACCCCAGCAGGCCCCATTCCTTTGTACACCTTGAGTTTTAGGAGTTCTTTCTGGACCCTTTCTTCTGTGAATGGACTGGTATCAACCTCCCTATCCAGAGTACTTCTATTATTTGGTTTAGGTACATCTCTTCTTCTTTTGTGAATACTGATCAAAAGTTTTTCAATCAGTATCTCTGCCTTTTCACTGTCACCCTGTGTCTACCCCCCTTCCTTTTATTAAGCCTCACTATCCCTCCCTTGGTCTTTCTCCACTCCCTAATGCACCTATAAAAGGTTTTATCCCCCTTATTAACTGAGTTGGCTATCTTTTCCTCAGTTTGGGCCTTTGCTATTCTGTCTACTCTCCCTGCTTCTTTCTGCTTTAACTGATGCAGTTTTCTTTTCTGCTCCTTCTGTGATTCCTTATACTTCCCGAATGCTATCTTTTTCTCCTTAACCTTCCCCACCACCTCTTTTGAGAACCATAATGATTTTTTTCCTTTGTTTTGTTTATTTGCTACACACAAAAGCTTGTTCCCTCTGTGATGACAATTTAGATTTTTCCCCATTGTTCATCCACCCCTCCTTCCTGCCCATTTGCTAGTGCATTCCTTAGGCACTTTCCCATTTTGATAAAGTCATCCCTCCTAAAGTCCAGTACCTTCACTTTTGAATGGCTTGACTCTATGGCTGTATTTATCATGAACCACAGTGTTTGGTAGTCGCTTGTTCCCAGATGACTACCACTTTTAAATCCAAGATCCTCTCTCCATCCCTGTTTGAGAGTATCAAGTCTGAGACTGCTCCTCCCAAGTGGGTACCAACACTAGCTGTCTGAGGCATGCCCCCATAGGGCATCAAGAATGACCCACCTCTTGGATGTGGCTGCAGCAAATGTGCTCCAGTTAACATCTGGCTTATTCAGGTCCCCCATCAACAATATATCCCCTTTTTCTACCATTCCAAGGATGCCTTCTATCATTTCCTTGACCATTTCCTCTCCCTGATATGGGGGTCTGTATATAACCCCTGTGTGGAACGAGACACCATTTCCTATCTCCAAGGTGACCTACAGTGCATCCTCTCCTCCCTGTTTACCCTTTAGTTCCATTGCTTTGATCCCTTCCCTTACATAGAGGGCTACTTCTCCTACTCCTCTTTTACCCTCCCTGTCCCTCCTGTAGATTGTGTACCCTGGTATGTTGACATCCCAGTCATGGATCTCTGTGTACCTTGTTTCTGACTGCCATGATATCTGGGTGTCCTTCCATCAAGGCTACTAGTTTAGGAAGCCTGTTACCCAGACTATGGGCATTGGCACTCATCACTCTCCATTTTTTGATGGCCTTACCCCTTTCAGCCCGATCCCTGTCGTTACTGCCTTTGCCTTTTTGTCCATTTACTCCTGTCCTGCTCCCTATCGATCTCTCTACATTGGTGCATGGAAAGGAATTTATTTTCATGAACTATTGACACTTGCTGATTATAAACTGAATTATAGTATATGGTTAGGGCTTACTGTGTATGGAAATCAGTGGCTGTCAAAAAAGTTGTTGTGCATATTCTAAAAGTTGTAGTGCACATTCTAAATGTTGTTGCGCACATTCTAAATGTTGTGCACATTCTAAATGTTGTTGTGCACATTCTAAACGTGTTGTGCACATTCTAAATGTTGTGCATGTTCTAAAAGTTGTTGCACACATTCTAAAACTTGTGCACATTCTAAATGTTGTGCACATTCTAAATATGCACATTCTAAATGTTGTTGTGCACATACTAAAAGTTGTTGTGCACATTCTGAATGTTGTGTACATTCTACATGTTGTACGCATTCTAAAAGTTGTGCTCATTCTATAATCAAATGCACTTGGGTCCTTGCTTGAGCTGACTCTCTGGCAACTGCTTTCTCTTTCACTCACCATGATTTCTGCAGGTTGTGCCTTTGTGATCACACTAGTGATTTGCGATGCCCACCCTCAGCAGGTCTGAGGGGATTCCCCTGAGCACAATAGTGCTTACTACGCTGAGCATCTCCTCAGCTCACACTCTCTCCATCTCTACTGGCTGTCACTGTTGGACTGCTGCATCAAATTTGTATATGCTGGGCTTTGATAAAGATAGGGAGAAAAATGTTTCTTGGATTTTGTTTGATACATTATAGGCAGTAAATGACAATACATTCTGGTAGTGCTAATTCAGGAGAGTTGTTCATCGGCTTTCACACTCTCTCTTCTCTCTCTCTCTCTCTCATTCACTTCTTGCTAGTTTCCTTTGTAGAACCACATACTATAAAACATAAAATATGGGTGACCATTCACAGCTTGCCTTGTGTTTCCTTCTCCAGGTTAAGATAACAGCATGGACCTCTCGAGCTTCACTCTCGAGGTCCATATGCTGTTATCTTAACCCCTCGATGGAAACACAGGCTCTTTTAGTATGGTCACCCATACATTATTCCTTACTTACTGGTGCAAATCCTGTAAAAGAAGAAACTGAATCTCACAAGTACTGTAGTTTAAAATAAAGGTTGTTATTCGTCAGCAATACCAGTGAGTGTTTCAAATGTTATCCAGTAATTTCAAAATGTAATTGTTTTCTTCTGCCAAAAAAATATTTTACCATGAAGCATAAATGATCCTTACACCCCCATCAGGAGACCGAGTCACAGAAGATTGTTGCCATAAGCAGACCATGGGAAAGCATCTATTTCATGAACATGTCACTAACTCATTCTCTAGTTTGTTTTATTTTAATTAAGTGATATTTCTAATGTTCATATCTATATGTGTTTAATGTCACTGTAGCTCATTATTGTGGTGCTTTATTATAGTGATTGTAGTGACTGGTAAGGAATCAGGTGACACAAAATAGCAAATTGTTTTTTGGCACCAAAACTGGTCAAAGTGGATTTTGAAATCCTCCAGGCAACATGACAGGGGAAAGGCAAAGACAGTTGCATATACATGTTGCCTTTTGCTGAGGGTTCAGAGTGCTTCACAATTAAAACATAAATCAGTAAAACTAGAGTCAGTGGTGCCATTTAAAGAAATAAAAATACTGAAAATAAAAATAAATAAATAAATGAGAACATAAATAGCTCAGGAATTAGCTGTTCTGGGTCTTAACTTAGTTAAGTCCTTGAAAGTTAAGCTAAAAATATATGGTTTCAAGTCCTTTATGAAATCCCATGTCTTTTAACGTTTAAGTTTCAAATATATACTTTTCTTATTGACTGCCAACTGATTTTGAGTAGTATGAGCTTAGAAATGTGATATCTATGCAGGTTAGGAGGCTCATCATCATTACACATAATGGCTTAAAAAACATGGGCTGCTGAAGTAAAGTTTTCACAGGAGTCAAAATAAATGGCACTCCATAAGAGTGGCATGAGAGTTCTTTGAGGTAATAAAATAACTAATTTAAACATAAGAAACCCTTTACTACAGTACTATATACTTTAAGATGCTTCAAACTGCACCTCAGTTAAGTGTCAGCCACAAGTGATTATTGTAGGTGATCTGGTAATATGTATAGTCACAAGTGTAATACTACATGAAGATCAGAGGGCTGAGTTATATGTGTCTACAAAATAAAGCAATTTTAGCCAAAGTGTATATGAAAGTTTCTTAAGTCCATTTTATAATTTTCATTTTATTTCCACCATATGTGAGCTCAGTCATGCATGGTGAGAAAATGGCCTGACATTAATACGGCCAATTCTCTTATAGGTCACAACCCCCTCCTCCTCCTGAACAAACATGACAGATAACATGCTTGGAGGAAATGGTCACAGCCATATATATCTATCTATATATATATAGATATATATATTGACAGCCAATTAGAATTGGTGGCAAATGCAACATATTAATCAGTCAAGCATGATGCGTGCACCGAGGTAGTCATAGCAGGTCATTTTTATATCAAATATTTATTTATTTAGCTTTTGTTTACCTAGTGGGGCACGCTAGGCAAACATATGCCTATTTTCAGTGCTTATTTATGACTGGCCCTCCCCTCCCTTTTGGAGGGGGGCTGACACACTGGGTACAACCTTGCAACAGACTCCAGTCTATGAGGTTTTCTATGTGGGCCAGTCACCAAGGCAACCTCTGCCATCAGAGGTGCTGCCAACTATGGATCAAAGCCCGAGGGTTATCCTTCTGACAACAAACTGGCCCTCTTATATGTAACCAGCCACAGGATAATCTACCTGCAAAGGTAAGAGAGAGTCCCTGTTTCCCCCTCTGTACTAGCCTGTGAGGCTACATAACTGTGACGACCCTAGCTAACCTAACTCACAATTGCTAAAACCTTGCTGGAGGCAAAAAAATGGAAAACTACATGGGAAAAATACTCCTCCTTGACCACTAAAGTGATCTGCTTTAATGAGACAGTGAGTTCCCTCACCTCATGGCTCCATGCCCCTACTTTTTTGAGGGAGGGTTTGGATGGTTATCTGCTGGAAGAGAGAAGCTGAAGGAAGGCAAAGCCCCAAACACATTGACTTAAATTACCCCAGCCCCTTACTTACAACAGCTAGCTTCCACCCCTGGGAATATTTTCTACTTGTTTGAAACACACCCTAGTGGCCGGATGTTAAACCCACTGCTTGCTGAGGTGTGCTCACAAACAAACCTTGCCTGCTGCAATCCTTTGCAGGCTCCTCCTTTTTTTATAGGTCACAAACTCCTCCTTCCCCAGAACAAATAAGACATACAATGTGCTTGGAGGAAACTGCTACATCCATGAATTTATTGACAACCAATTAGAACTGGTTTAAAATGCAACATATCAATCAATCAGGTGTGACATGTGCAGGCAAGTTGTCATAGCAAATCATTTTTAATATCAAGTATCAATGCTTATTTATGACTGGGCCTCCCCCTCCCTTTTGGGGGGGGGCAGCACACTGGGTATGACCTCTCAAGGGACTCTGGCCTCCAAGATATGAAGGGTGGTATTACATCGGCCAGTCACCAGGGTAACCTCTCCTCTCAGAGGGTGCCAGCAACTGTGGGCTAGAACCCAAGGATTATCCTTTTGACTACAACCTGGCCCCCTTTACAGGTAACCAGACAACAAGGCATCACCTATCAACAGCTTCAGGTAATCCAACAGCAAAGATGCAAGATTCTCTGTTCCCATCACTTTACTAGCCTAGGAGACTACCATGCTACCACATGATAAGCATCAGTCTGCTACTGAGGCACTGGAGGAACACCCTCTGATGCTCATTCCCCATGAAGCACATCATGCCATGGTTTCCTCCAAAACATATTGTAGGTCAGTTAAAGACCTGTCATTCTCTAAGTTCAATACATGCACTCCATCTTTAGAATAAAACTTGAAAACCTTTACCATCATTTCATCATGTTGCAACATCAGTCCACATATAGAGTCCATAAATCCTCTCATGGACATATTAATCAGTCTGCATGCTCTTTCATGTATGCTGGGATTGCAAGCTTGGTGCCAGTGCCCCACTTCATCCCCCACTGGCCCATCCTCCAAACCTATACATGCAGTGGATCCATGAAGAGACTCTGGCCCTTTGGAACTGCCTTGCTCTCACCATTACCCATTGCATGAAAAAGTGGCCACAGATCCACACTCATTTTTCCCAGGAGGCATACTCTTTCAAAACAAAACAGAAGGTTAAAGCAATTCTGGTAACACATAACTCTCAAAAGCTTGGGACTTCCAACTCCCAAGTGACTAGATCTGCACATCTCTCCAGCCTTCAATCCTAGTGGGTGAGGCAGCACCTATGCAAAAGGAGTGGGTGCTGTATTCCTGTCAGTAGACCCCCAGGGCCCTCAGAGCCTTGTCCAGCCTTGTCCATCATATGGCAAAACTGAAAACCATCAGGGGAGACCCATCCCTGTGATAAAAAAAGGTCTGTCCCCCCAGTCCCCAATTGCTGTAGGTAGTACAAACCCACCCCCACTGTCCTATTGAACTCCTGGTAGAGACTACAGGATGCACTAACAACCCTGCACCACCCTGTTCATCTTGTTTCTATCCAAGTGAACAAAAACCTCTTTGGGGGTCACTGCCGCATCATCTTCTTCCAGTATCATTTGTCCTGTGGAAGATTTGCATTGCTGTACAAACTCTAACACCATGAAAGCTCCACAAAAAGCTTCCAAAAAAGCTGTTTGAAACATCCTCACACTCACACATCTCTGAAGCCAATGAGCAAAGGTGAGGGAAGATTGCTCCTCTGACGACTGGTCTGGGACCAGCCTGCTCTAAGACCCATTCTGAGCAACCTGGTCTTGGAACAGACTGGTCTGGGACCAGTGTGGTCTTAGACCAGTTTCAGAGCTGCCTGGTTTTAAGCCAGTTTCCATGCCACCTGGTCTGAGACAAGTTTTTTTTTTCCAGCTGAACTGGTCTTGGATCAGTTATTGTCACATAATTGTCTAACCACAGTCTTGCCGGTAGCAGCCAGCATAGTGTAGTGGTTAGTGAACTAGACTTTGATCCTGAAAGTCTGGGTTTTGAATCTCAGTTTCCCTTAAAATTCTTTTGACCCCAAATTTCACTGGTGTGGTGATCCATAGTGGCATAGAGTTGGTAATAATAAATCTACACTAAAGGGAACTGGTGCAGTAAAAAACTAAGTGAAACAAAGAAAGCTCCTGTATAGCAGTGAAACTGGCCTCAGACCACATGGCTCAGAAACTGGTCTCAGACCAGGTTGCATGGAAACTGGTTTCTGACCAATCGTCAGGGGAACAAACTTCCTGCAGCATAAGCAAACCCTGGGTAAGACATTCACCATTTTGACTAACAGGACTATGCCAGTTGGATGCTGTGTGTCCAACCATCTTGGGTCCTCGCTGGTGCAATCTTCTAGCATCTTACCCACACAAAAGGCCCATTTGGTGTTCCTTATACCTATAGCCTTGGCAAACCATGCAGTACCCACAAATGCTGCCTCACCGCTGCTGGAGTGGAACCCCTGTTACCTCATATGCTGAAGGTATGAACACAATTAGTCTTCTAGGACTGGACAAGTATTAGCCCAGCCTATCTCATTTCTCACATTTAAGAAGCTCTCCGCCTACTCTGGAATTCCAACCTTGTGCTAGGTGCTAAAGAAAACTTGAGTAGTTCCCAGGCTTCTGGGTCATTAGCTCCTAGAGATATGCTGGGACTTCCCTTGGATACTTCTCCTTTTCTGGTGTTAGCTCCTGGAAACTCTCCCACTGAAAATGAGAAACAGCATCTGTAAAACTGTTATCAATACCAGGTACATGCACTGCTCTAAACTATATGTTTAGGACCAGACACAACAACACAAAAACCCTGATCGAAGTCCCCATTGGATCTGTGCCCTCTGACTGGCCACTGATGCTGTACATCACACCTGTGTTGCCTCTCCTGAATGTCACCTGCTTGACTCTGAATTGCTCACCACAGATAACTGGTGCCAACATCATGTGTAAATATTATAGGAGTGTGAGCTGTCCCAGCAAGCCCTCATCCTACCAGAACTGTAGCCAAAACCCTGCATACCAGCACCCCTCTAAAATAAGCCCAAAGCCAAGGCCCCCTAAAGCATCAGTAAAGAGCTCTAGCTGTTGACTTGTAACCACGGCTGGACAAATGGACACCCAATTGAAACATGACAGAAACCCCAATCAATCATCAAGGTCCTCCTACATGGACTTGCTAACCCGAATCCTGTGGTATGGCTTGGTACTATCTGAACCACACTTAACCAATCAGCAAAGGAGAGTTCTACCCATTGGAATGACTTTGCATGGAAAATTTCAAATGCCCCTGAACCTGTTGCAGCTCACACAGGGTGATTTTGTGCATCTGAACTGCCCTAGGCAGTAGGCTCCATAGTGCATTGACATTCTCTTGGGGTTATCGGAACTAGGTGGCAACCGTGTCATTTTCAAGGCCCAGAAATGACAGCTGAGTGCATGGTCCCTCCATCTTCATGTGGTTCAGGGGATCCCCTAAGTCTTCCCACACAGCGTAAAAAGATCCCATCAACTGGGCACAGTGGATCATGCCTGCTTGCCCATGAACTGGAAGTCATCTAGGTAGTGGATAACTTTGGGCCTGCCCAACAACCATGTGGTGGTCCAGTGTAAAAAGATACTGAATTGCTTGAATTCTGCACACATCACTGCACAGCCCACGGACATGTAGTTGTCAACATACTGTAGTACTGTCCTTCAAATGTCATACCTAGCAAGTCCCCATCAAAAGGGTGCACTGGGAGCAAGGGGAATGTGGATTAAATGTCTGTCTTACTCAGTAAGGCCCCCCCACCTCTCTCACCAGCTCGATGGCTGCATCAAAGAGTGGATATGACACTGCCATGTCAGCTGGGTCAATGTGGTGATTGACTGAGTCCCCCTCTGGGCATGATAGGTTATTAATCATCCAGAATTCACCCAGTGACTTCTTTGGCACCAACCTGATAAGAGATACACTAGTCTCAAACTCTGCTGTGCAGATCCAAAGGAGGATGGTGCTGTCAGTGGGCAGCTATCCCAAAAGGTATAACTTACTTCAAGAAGACAGCACTCGAATAGAAAGAAATGCCAAAATTTGCAATAAGGTGCAAATGCAGTGATTTATTTTGCCAAAATAAATCACTGCAGTTGCACCTTATTGAGAATTTTGGCATGTCTTTCTATATGACTGCTGTCTTCTTAGAGTAACTGATAGGAGGTACCCACAGGCTGGGACACAGGGCAACACAAAAGGGTCACTAACCCTGACTGATGCTATTCCTTAGCTAACTTTGCCCTAACTACATCCAGGTAATGCCTGGCAGATCAGAGGTCCTGTGTCTCACATGCTTTCTGAAGGCCCTTGTAAGGGGTCCAGAAGCCTTGCCTAACGCCCTCTTCCAGTGGCTGCACAGACTGCCAATCAGGATACCCCACCATCCACTGTTCAATGTGTTCCATCCTTATGAGGGTTGGGAGGCTTAATCTGCCCCTTCAAAATGGCAAAGTTCTTTTCACCTTTTGTGCTCTGAGAAATGGGTGGGGATGCCCACAGCCAAAGCACTCATGTCTATACTGACAAGGATCTATTTTGCAAGAACCTTGGTTGAAATAATAACACTAATCTCCCTTCCCCCACTCCTTTACCACTGTTCTCTGCTGCATTTATTATTTAGTATATGTATTTATTCTCAGCGAGGAAACAAGCGGGAGTAAGCGAGATTTGGGTGAGCAGGCAGTCACACTGTGTAAAGAAATGGATTGTACATCTTTCAAAAGTATTTGGGGATGGAAAATGTATTAATCCTCAACAGAGAAACAAGCAGAAGTGAGCAAGGTTGTGGGCAGGCAGGCAGTTTGTGAATTCGGCTTTGGAGATGCTCGTACCAATCAGGGATTGTGATGGTCAGAGGAAGCACAGCATATAATACAATATTGAGAAACATCTACATTTTTCATCCTCATGTTATAAGTGAATTAAACATAGAAACATAGACTTTGACGGCAGATAAGGACTGCTTGGCCCACCTAGTCTGCCCATTTCCCTACCTACAGGAAAACCTGCAGATCCTAGTTAACCAACAGCCTATTTCTTCCTACCCCCCCTCACAAGAATTGCCTTATGTCTGTCCCATGTATTCTTGAATTCTCCCACAGTTTTTGACTCTATGACCTCCTCAGGAAGCCTGTTCCATGCATCCACTACCATCTCTGTGAAAAAATACTTCCGCACTTTGCCCCTGAACCACCCTCCCCATCTTAAAATTGTGTCCCCTTGTTCTTGCATGTCTCTTTTTCTGAAAGATGCTACCCTCTTGGACTTTGTTGATTCCACTGAGGTACTTAAATGTTTCTATCATGTCCCCCCTCTCCGTCCTTTCCTCAAGGGTATACATATTAAGTTCTTTTAGTCTCTCCTCGTATGGCTTCACTTGCAGACCCTGCACCATTCTAGTTGCCCTCCTCTGGACTGCCTCTATCCTGTCTATGTCTTTGCAGAGATGGGGTCTCCAGAACTGGACGCAGTACTCCAGATGGAGTCTCACCAACTGTCTGTACAGAGGGATAACAACTTCCTGTTTTCTGCTGGTGATGCCTCTCCCTATGCATCTCAGTATACCCCCAGCTCCCCCTACTGCCTTCTCACATTGCTTGCTAACCTTAAGGTCATCTGATATGATTACCTTCCGGTCCCTTTCCTTTTTTGGTTTTGTTACTACCTCCCCCCATTGTGTAATCTTCCCCTGGGTTTTTGTTTCCCAGGTGCATTATTTTGCACTTCTTTGCAACCCACTCCAGAGCGTGAGTTACGTGGAGAATTAATCCTGTCAGCACTTGGCCCACAGCCTCCTCATGCAACAACCCCCCACTTGGATTAATTCCCAGTAAGCCAGCCTCAAGCAGCGTAGTGGTTGGATTTCCGCCAGGATGCCAGTGACCCGGGTTCTTCTCGGAATCTAGGCATGGGTCGCTGGAGGACTAGGTGCCGGGGAGAAGGATTGAGTGTCCCATGGACAGCACTCCTTCTCTGGGGGGGAGGGTAAGGGACTGGTCCAGTGCCTGCTGGCTCCTAGCGAAGGCTGATAGCATCACAGGACGCACGTCCCAATGCTAACTGGGGGAGGAGCGGACGTCGGCATATGCCGTAATGTCACTACACTGCCCCAACAGTAAAATAAAGGGAAAAATGCTCGCTGGCTGCCGGATGATGGCTCTCTGTTCCCTGATCCTCCAGTGCCTTCCCAGGGCCTCCTGCTCATCAGCAGCATCCCCGGGCCCTAGTAGTGTGTGCTAGGGCCACCCCCTCTCCCCAGTGCCTTCCCCCTTGGAGGAGGGGGACCCGCCCGGCAAAGGGATACGCCGGGATATCCCGGGGATTGGCTGCCATATGAGGGCCAGAGAAGGGCTGGGTATGGACAGCGGGGCTGGAGGGAGCCTGTGGAGCCCAAAGGAGTGGGGGACCAGTGAGCACGGGAGGCGGAAAAGAAATTCCCAGTAACCCACGGTCTGTTGTGGGTTAATCCTTAATCAGCATTAACCAGTATCTACAGTATAAATTAGGTTCATGCATGTAAGGCTGCATAAATTAAATTTGTAGTCTACTAAACAACTGCGTATTTGATGAATTATTGACCCCAAAAGATTACTACTATTCACCCTATGAGATGATCTAATACTTGATTAGACTGTTACAATATTTAATGTACAGTTTAAAAATAAGAAAGAAATAAGAACCCTAAAGTATCTATGATCTGAACCCATGCCTGCTCTGAATACACAACTACCAGCTGTGTGTCAGTACCAGGACAACTAATAACCTGGGCATCTCTCTTCTCAGTGCACACCATGGACCTCACAAATTAGAATACATTTTTTTTATTTATAAACAGTATGGTGTGCATATTTTTGAAATACAATCACAGAATAAGAAAGAAAGAAATGCCATAGCTGGGATTTATTCATTATGTATTTATTTGAAAAGTGGTGACCAGGAAAGGCACACTCAGCTGAAGCTCATTTCCAGGTGTGATGTGGGGCAAGAGGATAGGGGATACAAATACATAGCACAGACACAGTTCACAGTTGCAATAAAGAGCAATCAACAAACACAAATTAATTACAGGAGCAAGTACAAAATGAACAATCATGGTAGAAACAAAAAATAAGGCCTTTCATCCACCTCTATTCTGGGGTAGAAGCTAAATGCAAGGGGAATGGTCAAGTAGAGGGAAAACTGGAGCGAGAAGAGGGAAACAGCTTCAGTTGATACCTAAGGGAAACAGGGGAGGCAGTGAAGTGGAGGGAAAAGGATAGTCGGTTCCAAAGTGCTGGTAGAACCCAAACATTCTAGGAATACTGTTCCCAACTAAGGCATTTATTTCATTTTCACTTCTAAACTGCATTTTAAATATATGCAAACTGTGCTACTTGTAAATAACAAATAGAATTCTAATTTGTGTGGCTCCAGGGTGTGCACTGAGAAAAGACAAGTTCCTTGTGGACTCCTAGGTCTCCAGTTGTTCTGACAGCACAGCTGATACTGCAGTGGAATGGTATTCTGAGCTGACCTGGGTTCAAATCACAGATAGGTCTTTCATTTATTTCTCATGTCTAAATTGTTTTTCAGATATATTGTATGTGCAGTGCACTCTGTGAAAATAAAAAATGTAATTCTAATGTGTGTGGCTGCAGTGTGTGCATTGAAAAAGGATGAATGCCTTCGGGATGCCCAGGTTTCTGGATGTCCTGGTAGCATAGCTGGTGAAAATGCATTCCTAGATGTCTAGGTTCAAATCCTGGCCAGGGAACTGACTTCTTTCTCACTACATGCACACCACAGTCCATGTAAATACTTTTTAAGAATAGATAATGGGCATGAAAGGGTCCTATCCATCTTATTCTGAAATATAGGAAATTCATCTATCAAGCATGACAGGACCCAAAGGAAAGAAAATCACATTACCATAGTTGAAGCCGTCTTTAGGCCCAGAGCTATAATGGAGAAACCAAACTATTGTAGAAGCTGTCAGATGATTACATTGAAAAACACACAATTATTAGATGAGGACATCATCTGTGAACAGTTTATCATCATTGAACAGCTAATGAGCAGAATGCCTGTGCTTGAAGGACAGCTCAAGTGGAAACATATGCAGACAGAGGCAGATACCTCTGCTAGCAGCAATGAAAACAATACAGGAAACATTTAAAAAGGGAGGTAGAAGAATCAATGAATAACTGGGACGTAAACAGAAAAACAGTGGGAAAATGGCATTTCAACCAGTAAATAAGAAAGTGGAGCCCAATGGGAAATAATTGGAAAGAGAAGGTGAGTGAGCAAGAATGAAAAGAACAGCTGTGAAAGCCCTGTTGAGAATAGACTTGAGTTTACTAACAGAGCAGGGAAATGAAGACAGACATGATACACCACATAATGAAAACCAACCAATGAATGAATCAAAACAGAAGAGGACAATACTTACTGGTGACACAAATCCAGAGGTTAACAGATTAGCATGTGTGCTGAGGGGACAGAGAAAATAAAGGGTTACACTGTGTATATACAGTAAAGCCAAAAATAAAGATATGACTGAAAGAACTAAAAGTCTGCTGGAGCCACTTGATGAGCAACCCCAGGGAGTGATACATGTTGCAGTAAATGACTCCATGAACACTGTAAGGAACATTAAACACATAAAAGTGGAAGCCAGCTTCTTGGAAATACTGCCAACCCAGTTAAAGTTTGAAAAGACCAAGCCTGGATTCAGAGGAAAAAAACACTTGGAGCAGGTACAGTGTGAAAGGAAAAGATTTCACCTTCTTAAAAATAGGATAATATTTGTCAAGAGGGAAGATCACTTCAGGTGGGAGGCACGGCACAGGAATAGAAAACAAGCATTTGTCATTGCCGAATGTTGATTGCTGATATATGCTGCTTAGGTATTTGGAAGTGAAAGTACCATACCAAAGAACTGTCATGTGCCCCCCCCCCCAAGACATCCACTGTGTCTTTCTGTTCAGTATTCACAGAAGAGGGGGAGGGGCAAGGACCACAGCAGTACAGCAGTTGCAAAGGCTTGAAGAGGTGGACAACAGTCCATTCACAGGCAGAAGAATCATGCAGAAGGTGAGTAAACTGAAGGTGGACAAAGTGATGGGACCAGATGGCATACACCCAAGGATATGAAAAGAAATGTGAAGGGAAATAGCAGTACCTGGGGCAGTCATGTTCACTGAGTCATTCAACAGAGGGGTGGTACCAGAGAATTGGAGGAGGGCACATGTGGTCCCTCTATAAAAATCCAGCAGTAGGGAGGAGGCAGGGAACTATAGGCTGGTCAGCCTCACTTCAGTAGTGGGAAAGATCATGGAGACATTGCTTAAAGAGAGGATAATGGGGCATGTACAAGCCAATGGAGCCCAGGGCCATAGGCAACATGGATTCACAGTGGGGAGGTCATGTCAGACAAATCTGGTTGATCTCTTTGGGTGACAAAGGAAGTAAATCAGGGTGGGGCAGTGGGCAATGCTTATCTTGATGTAAGCAAAGCGTTTGACACTGTCCCACATAGGAGGCTGATAAACTAGCTGAGTAGGGTGGGCATGGGGGTAAGGGTGGTAAAGTGGGTTAAAAACTGGGTAAGAGACAGGAGGCAGAGAGTGGTGGTAAATGGAGTGCAGTCTGGGGAGAGGGGGTGACCAGTGGGGTGCCTCAGGGATTGGTCCTGGGGCCAGTTCTGTTCAATATCTTCGCTAGTGACATTACAGAAGGGGTGCAGGGAAAGGTCTGCCTGTTTGCAGATGACTCCAAGATATGCAACACAGTGGATACCCCAGAGGGGGTGGAAAAAATGAAGAGGGACCGGGGGAAGGTAGAGAAATGGTCTAAGGACTGGCAACTGAACTGTACTTCAAAAAAGTGCAAAAGTATGGACCTGGGACACATAAACCGTGGGGAAAGGAACAGAAGGGGGGGGGTTTGGTGACAGTCACAAAGAAGGAAAGGTGCCTGGGGGTTCTTATCTCACATGACCTGAAAATGTTAAAGTGGTAAGGCAGCTGGGAGGGCCAGTGACATGCTGGGATGCATAGGCAGGGGTGTCACCAGCATAAGGAGGGAGGTAGTGGTGCCATGATATAAAACCATGGCAGGATTCACATGGAGTACTGTGTGCAGTTCTGGAGGTCGCAACTTTGTAAGGATATTAAGAGGCTGGAGATGGTCCAGAGAAGGGCAAATGAGATGGCACAGAGCTTGCAACATGAGACTTATGAAAAGAAAGTAACGGACCTCAATATGTACTTGCTGGAAGAGAGGAGGGAAAGATGGGATATGATAGAAACATTCAAGTACCTCAAGAGTATAAATAGAGGTACTGAGAAGTAGGAGACAGCTGTTATAGGGATATGTGCCAGCTTCTGTGTGATATTCTTTCATTCTTATAAATCTGAAATCTCCAGTATTTTAGTAACCACATGACCACACTGCGTCCTTTAGGCAATTTTATGCTGGTTGATGCTTGGTGTCAGATGGCATACAGAGGGCTCACCAGATTGTGTTGTCATTTGAACAACTTCATATCATGTTCTTTTACTGGTAAGCATTTTGGAAAGCTGGTGAAGGTCTCACAATTTTTATTATGATTTTATCTCCCTATGTCAGTCCCCTTTGGTCCTCCCATCCCCACACCCCAACAGTCATCAGTGGCCACAGCTTCAACCTTCTTCTTGCCAAGATGGTGTGTGAGAAACATACACATACACAAACGCCAGCACATAAGGACCGCTTGGGCCACCTAGTCTGCCCATTTCCCTACCTGATGGATAAGCTGCAGATTCTATTTAATCAACAGCTTACTTCCTCCTACTCCCCAGTAGAATTGCCTTATGTCTGTCCGTGAGCAGCTGCCTTCACAGTCTGTGAAGATTGACGTCTTTCAGTGCTGCTTATTGGTCATATTCCAACACAGGCAAGGTGCTGCCAGCCCAAAAGTAACTCAGGACAAGCAGATTTCAAAGTGGGGAAGAAATGGAGTGAGCAAGAATCAAGTACTCATTCTGATGCTGTGTCGATTTTAAGATCAGCATACTGGTGTGGACACTTCAAATTGAACCCCAGCTCTTTAAGTAGCCTTATGAAGAGTAAAGGCTTCTCGAAGCACAGGGGTTCTGTTTATTGCACTGTAAGTGGGCTGCATCTAATTAAGTAATTAACTGTGCCTTACATGTGGATGTATGGTAGACCCAACTTTAAATGAACACTGCACCTGAATTAACACATGATGCGATAGAAACATAGAATTCGTCAGCAGAAAAGGATTGCTCAGCCCACCCAGTCTGGCCAAGTGTTCTCTACCTATGTGTAACTCCTGAATGTATATGTTAGTGCATGTCTTATTCTGCCTGCATCCATCAGGACCTCCTTGAGAATGAGCTTAATGGATTTTTCATGCAATGAACTTGAACCTACTCCACGTCCATGGCCCTATTGATCTCCATTGACCCCCTCCTTCTCCTTTCTGTAATACACCCCTATGTTTATCCCATGCATGCTTAATGCCCCCTACCATTTTAGCTTCCACCACTTCTCCTGGCAGTCTGTTCAAGGCATCTACCACCATTTCAGTAAAGAAATATTTCTTCACATCTATCCTGAATGTCCCCCCCCCCAGCTTCACTGTATCTGCCTTGGTTTGGATGCTCATCCTAACTTGAAGGAAACTCCCCCACTGTGCCCTCCTTACCCCTGTGAGGTACTTCGTAGGTCTTGATCATGTCACCTCTCGCCCTCCTCTCTTCTAGAGTGTACATGTTGAGATTCTTCAGCCTTTTCTTGCAGGGTTTCCTGTAAAAATTCTGAACCATTTTATTTGCCCTTCTGTGGAAAACCTCCACCTTATGTCCTTTCTGAAGTGTGAACTGTAAAACTGGACACAGTACTCCAGCTGGGAGTATACCAGGGAGTGATACAATGGCAGCACAACATCCCTCGTCCTCCTACTGGAGATGCCAGTCCATATGCACCCCAGAATTCAATTTGCCCAGCCCATAGCCTTGTCACACTGTACTGTCATCTTGAGGTCCTCTGATATAATAACCTCAAGGACCGTTTCATGTATAGTGAGTATCAGTACGTCCCCACATCATATACCCAGCATCGGGGTTCCTGTGCCCTAGGTACATGGTTTTACACTTGTTGGCATTGATCCCCAAGTAAGTAAGAAAATGGAATTGATTTGAATGAATTGCAGGTTATTAAGCAGCTTTTTGGGGAGTGTGTATGTGTATGTTTGGGGGGAGGGGCTCTAGTACCGGCAGTACCTCCAAGAATGCCACTGACTTCCACACCCCCTCACACTACCTGCCCAAGTACTCAAACCTCCCCCTCACAGCTTCCACAATGTCCCCCAAGTCATTTGTACCCACATGCAACAGTAAATGAGGTTTCTTCCAGCCCCTCACTACATGCTTGAGCAGTGCCTGCCCTGCCCCTCCTGCACTCAACCTGGGAATAGCTTCAATCCAAATATGGGGGTGCCTTTCCCCCTTTCCAACCCATCTCACCCATTTCAGTATAGAATCCCCCGGGACAAGTACCCATCACCTCTTACCCCCTTTCCCTTCTAATGCCCCTTCCACCACCCCAGTATTCATTCTTCCCTGACCCTTACCCCCACCAACTGCACCCTCTGTGACTTCTATATCTGAACCCACTACTTCTGCCTCACCCCTTTTCTCTGCCTTATTCCCCCATCCCCCTTGAACCCCTTCCCAGCCTGACTACTTCCTACTGAGCTTCCCATGTCTACCTCCCCTCCACCCCTGCTGATTTCCAACCCTTCTCCTATCCCTGCTGTTGTCAATTTAGAGTCCCCATTCCCTTCTACCCCGATAGTGATGCCCCTCCCATCCTTCCCCCTTCCTGTAGACTTCTGTCCTTCAGTCACCACCCCTTCTTCCTTACTAGCCCCATTCTACCCTTTTGTCCTCGCTATCTCTTCCCCTACCTGTTGCCATCCCTCTCATGACCCACTTGTACTCCCCCCTTCAGTATGTTCCTTCAACCCCTCTCTGTCCCATAGCAGAGGTTCAAATCTATTCGTAACTGATTCCTGCCCTACATCTCTTCCCCCATTGGTTACCCCTCCTACTTGTTCCCCTCCATGCCACCCCTGGTGCCTCCCTACCCGCAGCCTTCTGCTCTCTCCCCCCTGGTACTCCTCGTGGTGTCTTCCTCCCCCATCAGGAGGCAGCCCCGCCCTCGCCTCGGGCACCCTCTCCCTTCTCCTCTCTTTCCTGCTAGTGTCTCTGATACTGGGGTCGGTTTCAGTCCCTAGTTATTCTTCCTCTGTCTCCCTTTGCCATCCCCTATCCCCCCCTCAGGATGCCTACCATACTCATCTGCCCTGCCACTTACACTCCTCCCTAACCTCCACAGATCCTCCCTCAAACTAGCCAGTCATCTACAGACCATACACCCCCCCCATCCTCCAAGCCCAGTCCAGGATCATGGTACACCCACACCCTGTACACCCCTCCATCCTTCCAAAGATGCCCAACCTAGTGACATGTGGCACTTGCCCTATTGTGGCCCCCATCTTATGCTAGGGGCTGTTACTCCCAGGTTCTGTACCCTTCTACAACTGTTAGGTCCCTATTTACTCAAATTCCTGTCCCTTCCCCACTAGCCCCCCTACTGACCCCTTGCTGATGGGGGTAATTCAGGCTCAAATGTCATCTGTTAGACACTGTATTACTGTAGCAATCCTAAAGGCTCCTTATCTGTTTTTCACCTCTCAGCTACCATACTTTTTGTTCTCGGCTCTCATATAGTTTCACTTAGCCCACTTAGAAATCCTATTGCACTCCAAATATTACTCAGTTCAGTTAAATAAATTACCAGAACAAATAAATATGTATTATTACAGCAATCATAACAGCATAGCTCAGTTAGAGAAAGAAACAGAAGAAGTAAATTTGTATTATTACAGCAATTCTAAAGCATCCAATCATTGCTTTGTCTCCACTCCAGAGACCCTGCTGTAATTGAGGACCACAGAGAACACTGGGCAGGAGGGTGGGCAAGTGTAAAGTCCCGGCAGAGCTCCATTGAGCTCGTTCACTCTCCCTCTCTCACTCGCTCGTTCTATTTCTCCCTACGCTGCAGGCTGCCCTTTTGTACTGGGCTTCTGCTTGCATTGGCGCCTTTTTCTGCCCACAAAGAAATCTGCAGCAGTCCCGACACAGCTCTGTTGAGCTCGCTCTCTCCTCCTCTCTCACTCACTCATTCTGTTTCTCCCAGAGCTGCAGGCTGCCCTTTTGTACTGGGCTCCTGCTTGCATTGGTACCTTTTTCTGCCCACAAAGAAGTTCACAGCTGTCCCGACAGAGCTCCGTTGGGGTCGCTCACTCCCCCTCTCTCACTCGCTCATTCTGTTTCTCCTGTCACTGCAGGCTGCCCTTTTGTACTGGGCCCCCTGCCTGCATTGATGCCTTTTTCTGCCCACAAAGAAATCCACAGCAGTCCCGACAAAGCTCCTTTGGCCTTGCTCACTCCACCTCTGTCACTCACTCATTCTGTTTCTCCCGGCACTGCAGGCTGCCTTTTTGTACTGGGCTCCTACCTGCATTGGTGCCTTTTTCTGCCCACAAAGAAATCTGCACCAGTCCTGACAGAGCTCAGCTGAGCTCGGTCACTCCCTCTCTCTCACTCGTTTGATTCTAATCTCTCTCCCAAACACGGATTTCCCAAAGCTCGTAACACAGTCATTTTATAGACTTTCATCACAGAATTTTCAACATAGGCATTTTAGGACCTCTGCTCACGAACAGTGTCACTGTGGTTTTCTCAATGTGTCCTGAACACTGATTTCCCACAGCGACCGCACAATTTTTGTTTTGTTTCACCTCTCCTGACAGAACAATTTCCCCTTTCCCCCTGCCACCTCCTCCCTTACCTCACCCCTCCTTGCTCTTATCCCACTGACCCCCCCTCTTCCTGGACCTGTCCAGGCTCTCTGGTCCCCACGCTCCCTTATCTTCTTCCCCTTCATCCACCCTCCTTTTCCCCTGTTTTACCCCTTCTCCCACCTTGGCATCCCCTCTCTCTCACCTTACGACAAGGCCTCTGGCTGCCATATTTTCTTTTCCTTCTCTATCTGGACTCTGCCCGCTCATCTCCCCTACCCCTTCCTTACTCTTCCCCTTCCCCCCCCCACCTCTGATTAGCAATGCTGCTTCAAATGTACCTTAGGGTTTTCTATGCTTGCTTGTAATCTTGAGTGTGAAGCACTGTTCCTACTTAGTTACCAGTTGACTTGCTGTGCTCTGATGATACCATGAATGTTGTCCGTACCACCGTTGATACCATGAATGTTGTCTATACCTCCCAACCTTATTGTAACCCTTTCCTTTGACATGGAACCTTTGTAAGTGAGCTGCCCCTAGCTCAAAGATATTTGTAATCTGAGATTTAAATAAATAAATAAATAAAAATATACTGCGCCAGAAGTGCAAAAATGCATTTCAGCCAGGATGTGAAAAACGACAGTTGTACTGTTCATAAGGAGGTGTGGGCATATCCAGTCATTGCTTTGTCTCCACTCCAGAGACCCTGCTGCAAGATAGGACCATGGAAGACCCTGGGCAGGAGGGTGGACAACTCTAAAGTTCCGGCATAGCTCCATTGAGCTTGCTCACTCCCCCTCTCTCACGCGCTTGTTCTATTTCTCCTGACACTGCAAGCTGCCCTTTTGTGCTTGGCTCCTGCCTGTGTTGGTACCTTTTTCTGCCCACAGAGAAGTTCACAGCTGTTCAGACAGAGCTGCGTTGGGGTCGCTCACTGACTCTCTCTCACTCGGTCATTCTGTTTCTCCAGGCACTGCAGGCTGCCCTTTTGTACTGGGCTCCTGCCTGCATTGGTGCCTTTTTCTACCCACAAAGAAATCTACAGCAGTCATGATAGAGCTCCATTGAGCTCACTCAGCCCCCCTCTCTCACTCACTCATACTGTTTCTCCCACCGCTACAGGCTTCCCTTTTGTACTGGGCTCCTGCCTGCATTGGCGCCTTTTTCTGCCCACAAAGAAATCTGCAGCAGTCCCGACAGAGCTCCATTGAGTTCACTCACTCCCCCTCCCTCACTTGCTCTCTCGTTCTGTTTTTGCTGGATCTGCAGGCTGCACTTTTGTACTGTGCTCCTGCATTGGGGCCTTTATCTGCCCACAAAGAAATCCGCAGCAGTCTCAACAGAGCTCAGTTGTGCTGGGTCACGCCCCCTTCTCACTCGTTCGATCTTAATCTGTCCCAAACACTGATTTCCCAGAGTGACTGTGCTATTCTGTGGCAGAAGTGCAAAAACATATTTTGGCCAGGATGTGAAAAATGACAGCTGTACTGTTCATAAGGAGGTGTGAAAAAATGCCAGTGTTGAAAATGTGGAGTGAAAATATTACAAATTTGCAAAGTTACAAGGGTGCATGGAAACAGTTTAACGCATGCTTGTAACACAATGATTTTATGGACTTTCGTCACCAAATTTTCAACATAGTGATTTTAGGACTACTGCGCATGAACAGTGTCACTGTCATTTTCTTAATCTGTCCCAAACACTCATTTTCCACTGCGACCATGCTATTCTGCGCCGGAAGTACAAAAATGCATTTTGGTCAGGATGCGAAAAATGACAGCTGTACTTCTCATAAAGAGGTGTGAAAAAATGCCAGTGTTGAAAATCTGGTGTGACAATATTACAAATCTGCAAAGTTACATGGGCACGTGGAAACTACACAATGCACACTTGTAACACAGTCATATGATGAGCTATCATCACCAAATTTTCAACATAGGCATTTTAGAACCTCCGCTCATGAACAGTGTCACTGTCATTTTCTTAATCTGTCTCAAACACAGATTTCCCACAGTGACCGCACTATTCTGCACTAGAAGTGCAAAAACACATTTCTGCAAGAATGGGGAAAATGGCAGCTATACAGTTCATAAGGAGGTGTGAAAAAATGCCAATGTTGAAAATCTGGTGAGAAAATATTGCAAATTCATGAAGTTACGAGCATGCATAGCAACTGCACAACGCACGCTCGTAAAACAGTCATTTTTTGGATTTCTTCCACCGAATTTGCAACATAGGCTTTTTGAGAGCCCATCTCATGAAATACCGGCACTGTCATTTCATTAATCAGTCCTGAAAGGTGATTCTGTACAGTGATTGCGAAATCACCTTTCGGGGCTGAATAATGCCATGATAGTGGCAAAATTCATGAGGAGCGGTCCCAAAAACCCCATGTTAAAAATTTGGTGCCAAAATTCCAAAAAAAGCCTGAGATATGCACCAAAATTGAAAAAAACACTATCTATGCCATTATACAGCTTACCAGCATTTCCTCAGTTCGTGGTTGGCTTTGAAGAGTGCAGACATGTTCCCAGTCCACTGAAGATCATCATGCCAGGCTCTGGAGGTAAGTATGGGGTGAGGGTGTGGAGAGGATGGGTACACAGTGGGAAGGTGCAGCTTGGGGAGAGGGCACAGATGATGAGGGACCGTTTTCTTCTTTTCAGGGCTAGGAAAAAAAAGACATTGCGGACAGTTTTTCTTTTGTATAGTATTTGGCACACTGGGGTAGTCTCCCATGTGCCACCCAGCATTTGGTGGGTGACTGAGCTAATGGGGATTGGGCACCTCATTGGCAAATACTGTTGTGGGGGAGCCCATGAGCCGAGAGGGATTGGGCACCCTCGGCCCACAAGACCTGGGGGAATATGCTGATGGGGATTGGGCACCTCCATTGGCAAAGAACCAGGGGGAAGGGACATGATGCTGAGGGGGGTTGGGCACCCCCTCAGGAAACAACACAAACTGACAGGGACTGGGCTCCCCGTCGGCAAACAGGTCAAGGAATGCAATGAAGCCCTGGAATGATGGGTTGCTCCCTCATTGCAGAGGATGACACTGCAATGGCGAGGCGGCCCCTGATTACAGCAGCTAAAACTTTTCAAGGTTGTGGCATGCTGGCTAAACTAGTGTCAGCAGCAGCATGCCACCCCATTGGGGACAGTGGGCCAAGCCTGAAAAGGCAGTGGGGGCATTGGCCACAACAGTGCTGCGCCTCCACAACCTGCTTCTGCAGCAAGCTGCCACAACATGTTTCTTGCACATGTGTACAATCAACATAAAAAAAAAAAAGCAAGCATACTGGGGATTTAAATCAATTAAATCACTGAGAAGTCCTCAAACTGAACTGGAGGGGGATACAACAAAGAGGTATACTACCCTGACCATGAAACTTCGATTGCAACCAACACTACAGCGACTACTGTGCTATGTCTCTGTAGTGTCGTTGCTGGAACCTGGCACTCTCTTTCTTGAGTCTTGCAACCCCCCCACAATCAGCTTCAACTTGGAGTTGAGAATCTATAGTGGGGGAGCAGGGGATTCTGGGACCAAAGCCCCCTAAAGAAAATATGTCCCCATAACTACAACTGCATGCCGACTGCAGAATGCAGTCGACATGCCTTTTTCACTGTCTGGTCATTCGACAAGATTTTTGTCGATGACCAGCCATAGATCCCAAAAAAAAGAAAAGAGTAATAAAAAGGAAAGAAAAAGTGATCTAGTGATAAAAATACTTCTAGACAAGCAGACTCAAAATAGAGATGCACCAGAAAATAATGCATCTGTACAGACTAAGAGATGAGGACATAAAATTGAACAGAAACCGTAAAGTATATAAATGCATGTAGCCTATGGAAGAAATTGGATAGAGATAAGACACTGTTTATCATGAATGGAATCCGAACAATAGGAATTGCATGCATGGTATAATGTGGGTGCCCTGCTGTGGTTAGAGACAGACAACTACAAACTGTATCAAAAGGATAGGCAAGAGAATTAGAAGGAGATGTGATACTTTGTGTCAGAAGTTATAGAAAAGCACTGAAATGCTGAACACTGAATCAGAGGAGACTGAAACCTGGTAGCTAATAGTGTCATGGTCAGGGGTCAGGAGGGGACACTTAAAATTGCTGTATGTTACAGATCACCTGACAGTGTCAGACTAGCCCACCTGGGTACCTGGCAATTTCCAGGTCCCCCCTTCCCCACTTGGGCTCTATCCAACTTCCATACTTAAATTTGAAAACTTATTTATATTTAAATGTGGTGTTCTGATCACTGCTGGAAAATCTAAAGTTCAAAAACACAGCCTTTGTACCAAATAGAAGTGTGAAATGGATATCATATGATTCCCTGTCCCATTTATTCATTTTCCAGGTGGGTCCCCAGCTCTGAATTTCTGTTGAGCCCACTACACCCCAGTCTGACCCTGCCACCTGACCAGAAAGAGAAACAGGACCTTAAACACTGAGATGTGTATAAGACAACAATAGCCATAGGAAGTACACTTCTGATGTGAGATTTTAAGTTCCCAAATTTATAATTTATTTATTTATTAGAACTTTGGTAACCGGGTGAGCCTGCTGAGACAGTACAGTCCCTTTTTCAGGGGCGACCTGAAAAGTTCTTTACGTTGATAAAGCCATGGCAGGTACAGTGGTTACATTTACATCATTCACGGATTTACAAATTACATTCTTTACAGGTACACTTACATGGCTGGTACATTGGCTACATTTACTCCATTCACAGATTTACAAATACGAGCTTTACAGGTGCACTTACAAATTATATTTACATAGGTTCAGAGAATGAGGAAGCTTATTTATAAAGTTTGGGAAGCAGGAACAAGATTCAGCGGAAGCAAGAGCAGCTTGAGGAGGCAGAGAGGTGGAGTGAAAGGGAGGATTGAAACAGCAAGAGAGGAGCAGGATAAGGTAGAATGTGCTAGGGAGTTCCAGCTGGACACTGCCAAGAAGACAAATGATCTTCGTGCCACAGCTAACTGTAGTTTGGGCACTATGAGAAGGACTAGGGATGTAGACCTTAGAGCATGTGGTGGTAACTGAAGCTGAATAAGTTCATCAAGGCAAGGGGGGAGGGAAATGGTGAACCAGTTTGTACACTAGAGTCAAGGTGGCATACTGGAGTTTAGCTTCATATGTTAGCCAGCCCAGGGAGGAGAGGACATCACAGTGGTGGTGATGGGCATTGACACCTAAGGCAAACCTACCAAAACTATGATAAGTCTGTTTAAGGTGAGATATGATGGTTGTGCTGGTTGTGAGTAGCAGCGGGGTACCATAAGTAAGGAGGTGAAGGAAGGTGGTGGTTGAAATCTTATGGCAAGAAGCCAACAAAAGAAGGGATGGATGCAATAGAGCAGGCCAAGCTTTTGGTTTAGCGCTTTGGTTAGGAGGGTGATATAAGTGTTGAGAGAAAGTGAGTGCTCTAATGTGGCACCCAGATATTTAAAGGATTGAATGGATTCAAAGGCATCACCATTGTGTTAGAGTATCGCAAGACAGGAGTGCGGTGTGGAGGAGGGGATGTGGAACAGCATGCATTTGCTTTTTTTTTGGTGTTGAGGACTAGTTGGTTTTCTAGGAACCAGCCCTCGAGAGTTTGGAAGTCCAATGCTTGCATGCTGTTAAGCCACCTGACCTCTGATGAAGAACTGTAAACAATGGCATCATCAGCACAGAAGTGCATGGAGGCCCTCCCCCCTGCAGTTATTTGGTAAATCATTAATAAAGTGGGAGAATAGTAATGGGCCCAGAATGGAGCCATGAGAAGCACCATGGGTTATAGGTCTGAGAGATCTGGCTCACTTGACTCTTTGCATGTAGCCTGTGAGGTAATTTTGGAGCCAAGTTAAGGCACTAGCATCAAGGCCAAGGGAGTGTAATTGCCGTAGTAGGAAACTGTGGTTGACCAAGTCAAATATCTTCATCAAATTGACAGAGATAGCACTGGTGTCAAAGCCTTGGTCCATAGCATGGAACAGGTCAGATGTAACTTTTATTAAGGCAGTGAGGGTGCTGTGTATTTTTCTGAACCCATGCTGAAACACTAAGAGGAGGTGGTGGTGGTGATAGTCTAGATAATCCTGTAGATGGTTATAGAGAATCCAATCTTAGATTTTTGCCAGTGGACAGAGGATAGAGATAGGCCTAACATTCTCAATAGTTGAGTTGGGTCCACCCTTGTGAATGAAAACAACCATGGCTACCTTCCATTTGTTGGGGAGAGTTCCCATGAGGAAGGACCAATTAAACAGGTCATGAACTGGACGGGCAAGGCCTGCAGCTCCCAGTTTGAGAAATTTGGGGTTGAGGATGTTGTGACTGGGGAAGCTATCAGATTTTAGGTTAGCAAGAAGCCGGCAAACTTCATTCAGGGTGGTGAGTTTAAGGTGAAAGGCAAGGCGAGCACCAGTGTCTACTGGTGGGGGCGGTGAGGAGGGGGGGAGTTGGTAAACAGTGCAGTATAGCTATGTAGGTCAGTATAGAGCTCATTAAATCCAGCCGCGATGGATGTGGGGTCAGTGAGGACAGCGCCATCGGCAGTGAGGGAGCTAAGGGTCTCAGAGGACTTGCCTTGATTAGGGGGTTCTCCTGCCTCCAGAACTCTTTGGGATTGCAGAGATGCTCGGTTTGGAGAGCTCTGAAATGGATGTGCTTGACATTCTGTATAGAATTCTTACATGAATTCTTGAGCTGCCAGTAGGCTTGCCAGTTAATGGGTAGCCTACTTTGCTTGTATGATCTCCAAGCCCGATCGTGAGTCATCATGAGCTTCCTTAGGTCCTTAGAGAGTCAGGAAGCTTTGAGCCCCTTAGATCTACACTTTTTCATTGGGGTATAGAGATGAACTATGTTGGTGAAGGTGGTTATGAAGAAATTGAAGGACTGAGTGATATTCAGGAGAGTGTTAATGGGTCCCCAGCTGGTATCTGACAAGGAGGAGGAAAGAACAATGTCCAAGCACAGCAGGCCATTGTTACTTAATAAGTGTGTTGTTGATAAAACCCCTAGGAGTCAAGTAACACTAGGTATAATACTTGTCAACAAGCATAACTTGGGCAAAGAAGTGGAAACTGAAGACACTGTAAAGTAGGCAATAGTTACCATATCATCATAAGATTCATCATTCAAAGAAATATAGAAATAAATAGGTAATGGCATGCACCATTCTTGTGTACAAGTTCAGCAGCAGTGGGAAAGCCTTAAAAAATGTGAACTGCTTAACGTAAAAGACAGTATCCCTCAGAGATGAACATACAGCTGTAAAAAATGCAGACCAATTTGGATGGTAAAGGAGGTACTTGAAGCAGAGAAATGAAGCACACAGAAAGAGTAAATTGCAAGGCAACAGTAAAAGACAAAACTATAGAGACAGACTCATGGGAGAGTGAACAGAGGAAAATGTAGGGCAAAACCAGTGGCAGAGTAACAAATAGCACTCAAGGTCAAATCCATTAACAAAATAAATCAGTTATGTAAATGAGCAGAAATTGCAAAGAACATCTAGGCAAGTGAAACATACAGAAAATATACAATGACAAATCATGACTGGATTACAGATAGTCTGCATTTGTGCTTTGCATCAATATTTCTAGAGGAAAGGGATGAAGTGATATTGGACAATAAACTAGGATTATAAAGAGAGGCAGCAGGGTGATCTGTAAGACACACACATGTAACTTCAGAGTTGAAGAACAACCTGTGTGAGCAAGGCAATGCAGCTTGACAGAATTAACCCAAAACTCCTTCAGGAGTTTGCTGAAGAACCATCTGTATCATTGGCACTCAATCAGTCAGTCAGTCAATCAGTCAATCAGAACCACTTACATTATGTGCCTGATGACTGAAGAGTGGACCATGTAATGCCTACTGTATGAATATAAAAAAATAATAATATAGGGATGATACTGGGTACCATAGGTATAAAACAAGAAGCAGTATTGCCCAGTGGTTAGAATACCTGTTGAATCTGGGAGATTATAGGTTCAAACCCCAGAGAAAATACATACTGTGTGACCTTGAACAAGTCACTTAACATCTCTGTGTTACTGTGCACCCAACTGCAAAATTGGTAGAAGGCAACAGAACTTCACTGAAAATTACATGTTGCATCTCGGCAGGGCAATACTGATTACATAAGTCGTAGAATAACAAAAAATACATAATAACAGGACAGTCTGCTTAGTGTCAGTACCAGGGAATATGTTTTATGCAATTATAGGTCACAACTTGGATGTGCTGGCCCATTATGGATTATTTTGAGGGAAAATCACTCCAGATAAATCTCATTGCATATTTATTTATTTTATATTTATTGAATTTTGTTGACCCAGTAGGCCCACTGAGACTAGAAGCCCTTTTTCAGGGGCAACCGGGTTCGGGGGATATAGATGGTAACCAACTGAAATTGAACCTGATTAAGCTGTTGTTGGTATTTTTAATGAATGGGGGAAATTTGGCCAGAACACTGGGAAAGTTCCCATCTATGCTGTAGGGGGAGCTGCTGTCTATTTCCAGGATGTCCACTCAGAGCGAACCTCCGATGAGCATGGACATGGTAGAGGTGGGAAAGCAGGCCTCCTGTCCTACCTTGAATCTGCCAGAGGCCGAAAAGGTGACTGCTGATGAGTGTAGTAATGGAGATTCCGAGGAGAACATTGCAGATGTCTATATCTTTAAGGAAAACTTGAGCAAAAATACTGTAACTTCTCTAAGGAAACGGTAAAATGAGCACCTGAAGTTACTGAGTCAGAGCAGGAACTGATATGGATGATACAGTGTAAGAAAGAATGGCACTTGAAAGAAAGTGAAAGCCTAGCAGCACAATTAGCCAGATTGCAACCTGTCACTTCCCCGTCAAACCTGAAAGCCGGCCTGTCAAAGGCTTGGACAACACATTGGCATCAAAGGCTCTTGCGGGGCCGGGTGAGTCATTTCCCATAAATGTTTTGACTTCATTACCAACTAAATGCTCCATTTCGAAGGCTGGCAGTACAAGCACAGTTCCTAGTGCTTGCCCAGAGCCTGATAATCAAAAAGATACTTTGCAGGGAAAGATTGTAGTGGAAATCCCTAAAAGGGACATACCTGATACACATGACAAGCAGGAAAATAAATGTGAAGGGCTGGATGGGGAACTCAAAGCACCTATCACACTCTCAAAAACTGCTGGCTTTGTGTTCAAACAACCCACGCTGCTAAATAATCTCGGACTATAATTGAACCTACTAAATACCAAACAAATAATAATGTTCAAGATGGCCTTACTTGTTTTTCCTTCACTGCAAAAGGAGCAAACGATAAACCTGGGAAAACAGACAAAGTAAAAGATAAAAGGGCTGTTGTAACCCTAGCGAACAGAAATCTCTCTGTAGTAAACCAGCACCTTGATTCTGCTGATTGAAACCTAAAGAAATCGACAAAGCAGTTGCAGCCGTTACCCTTATCCCCTTGTGACTCTTGGTTGCCTCATAAAGCTCTGATTGAACCAGGATGGAAACAAACATCTGGGGGTACGTGGCTGCCTGATCCAAATTGGGATTCTACTTTGGATTTTCCTCAAACCTCTCCTGAGAGGAAGCTGAAAGTGACTGGCCAGTCAGCAGGACATCTCACTGAGGAAACAGGAGGGATGAAGGCTAATAGGCCCACAGAAATTAACCCTACCCCTGGACTCAAAGAATAGAGAAGAAAGGAAGATCCCATGGCAATAATAGACATATCACAGCCCCTTAACATACGAGAACCAGGAATAGACCAAGTGCAAGACACTATACATGATACAAACCCTGTGCAAAAACCTCTTCTGTCTGAACACTTTTCTAAAGTTAAAAAAGAGGCAGCACCAAGGAGGAACATGGTGCACATTAGATATAAAAGGGGGTTAACCGAAAGACCTGACAGACATTACGTGGGGAAACAACTATTAGAAGAATCTTTACATTTCACCCCTAGGGATGGCAGTATAGCTGGGGAGAGATGGGGAAGGGGTTATGCTGTGCAACCTAGGGCCTGCTATAATTGCGGCTGTAGGACCCATCTGTCCAGCACTTGTGATAGGCCTCAGAGCAATAGCTTAGGGCTGGCAGTATAGCCTAGAGGTTAGAGGAACGAGGTGTGAAAGAACTTAATACATCCAGCAGACCAGACCTGAGTTTGATTCTCACAACCTCCACTTGCATACTGTGTGACTCTGAGCAAGTCACTTAACTGCCCAGTGCTCCCAGGTCGACCCTGAAAACAGGCACTTGTGCCGAGTGGGCCTTACCCAGTTACCAAAGACTGAAATAAAATAAATAAATAAAAAATGTTTATGCTTTCATCAATATCTCAGGAGAGGATAATTTTGTTGTCAGTTTTTTCATTGCATATGCTTTCGATTTTTTCAAGGAACGGTATGGTCAGGTGAAGTTTTCCCCTACAAGGACTCCCTTTCTTGTAATTCCTCTAACCAAGCCTTGGGTTAAATATGTTACAGTTATGTTCAGGAATGAGAGGGGCTATGCAGAGGATATCACATGCTGGTTATCACAAAAGTGTGACATTCTTAGCAAACCTCAGGCTATTCTAGACACTGAAATGTTCTGGACGGGGGGATGGAAGTATAAAGTAAAATTAAAACAAAATGACACAGAAATTGAGCACATTCTGAATTCTTTCATGCTGAGGAGAGATGGGGTTTATACTGGGCAACCTAGAGCATGCTATAATTGTGGCTCTAGGACCCATCTGTCCAGCACTTGTGATAGGCCCCGGTGTGATAACTGTGGGGAGATCGGCCATATCACCATGCAGTGTACTAATCACACAAGATATGATTTGTGCGAGGAGTATGGCCATGTTTTTGGGGAGTGCCCTTGGGCAGCATGGAATAAAACATCATGTATTGGTCCTGAGCTGTTGATTCAACAGGTGCAGGACACAGCCTCTGTGCAAAATTTAGCTCCAGAGAAACCTCATCTCCCCCCCCAGAGGAAAAGGATTTGATTGAAATACCAGATGAAACACCAAAACCCCTCGTGCATTCAGACCCTGATCAAGGAAAACCTCAGGGCCTTGTTATGCTTACCCCAGTTTGTTATGAAGATCCTTCTGGTGTGGCATACAGGAAACTACATAAGCCAGCACTATCACCTTTCTCATGCAGATCTTCTAGATATTTGAAAGCCAAATCTCGCCCTCCTCCAGCACCTTTGGAATCTAATAACTGCTATGCTGCCCTTTTCACAAACTGGGAGGATTCAGAAATGGAGTTGGGTGATTCTGATTCCCAAAAATCCTTTGTAGAGCAACACTCCCAAAATATGGAGCAAAGAATTTATAAGGGTAAGAAAAACAAAAGAAGGAAAAAAAAATAGTTGAAGTTTTTTCATCCTACCAATGGCCTCTTGTACAGCAGGTTCTCAGAATATTCATAGTCTATTAAATGCAGTCAAAAGATAGGCTATTTTTCAGTTCATACACAGAATAAGCCTTGACATTTGTTTATTGCAGGAAACCTGGATGTGTTTTGATGAGCAAGTTTTGATGTTTAAAAAAGAATGGATATGGGGACCTTCAAATTGGTCATTCGGGACTGACAAAGCAGATAGGGTGGGAACTTTATTCGATTCTTATACATTTACACTATACAAACTTATCGATTTTGTCCCAGGTAGGGTGTTTATTTTGGATGGTCTTTGTGGAAATATGGACTGCCATCTAATTAATATATATAACTCACAGATAAAGGCAGAAAAGGTTAATCATATAAAGGCTATCCAGCCATTTTTAGTAACCTCTTATAAAGTGCCTTTTTGTGGGACTTCAATTGCAGTATACTTCAAAATAAAAAGAAATGGAAACATGATGAGGGAAAGAAAACTTACTATGATACAAATGCTTTAATAAAAACCATAGAAATAGCTGGTTTAATTGATTGTAGTATATATCAAGAGAAGGGTCCAATGTTTACTTATATGCACAATACGTATAAAACTACAATAGATTACATGTTTATCTCTCCTAATTTACCCAAAGGGTCACTCCACATATATCTGGTAGAATTTTCAGACCACCTTTTGTTAATCTTATTCCTTAATAATGGAGTAGGGGAAACTAAAAAGAAAAACAGGTGGAAACTTAATACTTCTACACTGGCAGAACCAAAAGTAATTAAAGATATTGCTGATCTTCTTAAAGCTAGACTAACAGTAGAATTCCTCTGTACAGACACAGGGGAATGGTGGATTGACACAAAGCAAGATATTAAAGACTGGTTTATGAAATATGGGAAGAGAGTGGAAAATGAAACATTTCTGAAATATTTATCATTAAGAAAGCAACTGCAAAAATTATATATTCTTGCAAACTCCTCAAAGGATGATTACACAGCACAAATTAATGAAATTAAAGAGGTAATGAAATTATACCAGTACGATAGGGCAAAAACAATTCAGGCAATGCTTTAGAGCAGTACCCAGAAAACTCCAGTAGGTGACCTTTTCAAGGCTTGCAAAAAAATTAAAGAGGCAATGAACATCAACTTCTTAGTCTCTCACAAAGGGCAGAGGGTAGATACAATAGAAGGGATAGAAGAATTAATTAAGCAACATTATGAGTTCCTTAGACCACAGACACCCATTCAGGCACAAGGCATAAAAGGGTTTCTTCAAGATGTGACTGTGCCATATTTCCCAGAAGGGATTTCAAAACTACAAGCCCCAATAACTGTAAAAGAAACAGTGACAGCAATTAAGGCTCTTAAAAATGAAACATCACCTGGGTTTAGACGGCCTTCTAAATAAATTTTATAATGGGTTTTATCAGGAATTAGCTTTATGTTTAGAAAAAGTGTACACATATTTTTTCTCTTCAAACTCCATGTATGCCTCCTTTTCAGAAGGACTGCCGATTTATTTATTTAAAACAGGAGAAAAATCTAGCATTCATAATTGCAGGCCAATTGTGTTATTAAACACTGATTATAAAATTTTAGCCCACATTTTGAACCATCGCCTTAAGCAGTATGTTACCCTGGTAATTTCACCACAACAATTTTGTTGACTACCTGATAGAAAAATTTTAACATGCACTAATGATTATTAGAGATGTAATTGAACACCTAACTCGCCTAGGAGCCACAGCATGTATGGTGTCAGCTGACCAGGAAAAAGCCTTTGATAGAGCGTACCACCCCTTTCTATTTGCAGTGCTTGAATTATATAATATACCTTTAATAGTAATAGACCAACTTAAATTACTTTATTCTTCCTTTAAAGTTCACCTATTCATTAAAGGACAAATAGCAAAAGGATTTGAAATTTCCACAGGGGTAAGGCATGGATGCCCTTTAAGTCCCCTTTTATATATTTTCTCACTAGATCCCTTTTTAAATTTGATTACAAAACAACCTAAATGGGAAGGACTGACTGGGCCAGGGATACAACAGAGTCTTTGCATACAAGCATATGCAGATGACATTTGTGTTTTTTTTTTCTTGATTCTAATCAGATAGGGTATTTTTTAAAAGAATTAAACAGATATGGGCAAGTTTCTAACTCCAAATTAAACTATAAAAAGAGTAAGGGTCTTTTTTTAGGGACAGATTATACAGCTTAGGTCAAAATGGAAGGGCTCAGAATATCCTCACAACCTATATTGATTTAAGGAATAATCTTTGGGCCACAGAATCTTTGAGTTGAAAACTGGGAGAATTTAATTCAAAAAGTAGAATAAAAAATTCAAAGATGGAAACAGTGGAAGTTATCAAAACTTAAAAGGATAACAATCATTAAACAATTCATGATATCAACCCTGCAATATGTAGCGATGATCTTTCCTTTATCTACACAGCTGGAGACAAAACTATATAGTTTATTCTTTCAAATGTTATGGGACATCAAATTGAATCCTGTGAAAAGAAGTTATACCTATTTAGATAAAAATAGGGGAGGTCTGGGAATGATAGACCCAGCTGTACTTTTTCATACATTATTTTTTATACAGACAGTTCAAAGTAGTTTGGTAGTTACAGGAATGACCCAAAAATGACTGGATAAGACTAACATTAGGGTGATATTTAAAAGTATGGAATAATGTTGCACCTAAACTTAGTAATTATATACACATACCGGCTTATTTCAAACCATCAGCACAAAAGATGCACAAACAGAACATTACAAAATCTTCCATCCAAAATGGCACAAATAAAGCAATTTACCAAGAAGTGATGGCTCGGATATATCCTTTAGAGCCTAGTTTTAAAAACTGTCCTTCAGCAGATAACCCTTTGATCTTTAAAGAACTTACTCACACCAGAATTCCCTTACAAATGTGGGAATATGTGTGGCTTACTGTGTATGGGAGATTAAACTTGATGGGGATGCTAAACATAAAGCCATAGAAGAGGGAAATTGCCCTTATATTGAATGTATAAACATGATAAAAATGATGGAGCATTTCTTATTAGAATGTTCATATGCAAAGCCATTATGGAGGTTTCTGGCCTTGAAGTGGAATATAGGGGGGCTCCAGCATCTGATGTATGACATACTAGTAATAAGGAAATATCACCAAGGGTTATTAGACTTTCGTCAGGATACATTATTGATTTTCTTTTGTTGCCTCAGTATTATTTATGGCAGGCCAGAAGTCAATGGGTTTTATATAAAAGGAAAATAACTTATGAAGGCCTACACCTCTTAGTTTCACAGGAAATGGAGAAAGTGTATAATAAAGATTTAACATTGTAGTCTACTCAAAAGGTGTCCAGATGGTGGGAGGGTTTCAGTTTCTTTATTAAATATAAATAATAGAAAATAAGTAAATTCTGACATAAAGAAAATCAATTCAAAATTGGTATATCACAAGGTTTTTTAACAAGTAAGAAAATATTGTACAGACTGGAATGATTGAAATATGTATTTTGTTTCCCCTTTATCTTCTTTTTCATTTATGGAAATTGTATAAACCAGTTTGATGAAATGTAACTGCAGAAGGTATTATATGTGAATTGTCAATAAAAACTTCCCTACACTTTTCAGTAGGAGGCGTTGCTGCCTGTGTCTGTGTGATGGAGGAGTTTGAGGAGTTGGGTCGGGAGGAGGAGGTGCTGCAAGCGGCAGCAGGAGTATCCTCCAAAACTTGTGCAATGTTCTCAAATGAAAGTCTATTCAGTCAAATAGATCAAGCAAATAAATTAGCACCAGAGCAAGATATGGCGGTACAGAACGATGTACCAGGAGATCTAAACCCAGGACAGGTAGTTACTATGGAGTTGGATAAAGGAGTAAATCAGCAGAGCATTGAGGAAAACAGGCAGGGGAGAAAACAGTTGTTGGCAGCCAAGCTGATAACACCAGAGGTGACAGAATCCACTGCCGATACAAAGGCGAGAGAAAAGGAATCTAATAGATGGAGAATGGAAGGAAGGAAGGAAGGAAAGTATATCAGGAGAAATTGCAGCTAGGCCCATCCAGAACACAGGGCTCTAAGTCTTTTCAGACAGCCCGGGAGAGAATCAGAGAAGTGTTTTTTATTTCCTCCTCGCATGAGGAAGAACCAGACTGGACCCCCAATAAAGCTTTAAAGCTAGCTGGTTGGCAGCTGGATGAAGTGGGCATCTGGATTCCAGATGAACCACTAGAGACGGCTGATGACACAGCATGACTGGAAGGCAGGAGTGCAGCAGCTGGAGATGGGAGCGTTCTATTGGAGCAGCAAATGATGGACAGTACCGGAAAGTGGGATCAATCTAGGGTAAGTTCTGAGCTGGGTTTCCCCGGGGGTTTGGTTGACTGCAATATTAATGGAAAGGGGACACATCAGATGGTTAATGCACCATTCTTGTTTACTGGAGTGGCTATGGGACCTCAAGGGACTAGTACCACATTAAGGCCAGATGTAAACAATGCCCAACTAAATCTGAAAAATCTGCAAAAAGAGACAAGAGATTGTCCTGAAAGGCTGATAACTTATGCAAAAAACAATAGCTAGGAATCGGGTGAGGCAACACAGTCAACACCAGTGAATGACTCACTGGGGGAAAAAGAACTGGAACAATTTTATAGTGCCCCAAGCTCAAGTTCGGGAGAAGAAGAGGAGCAAAGGGCCCCATCTCCCCCTCCTTGTAGACCAAGGTTCTTGGAATTATTTGACAGATCAACACCCAAACCAAGGGAGAACGTTGTTAGACTGTGGTATGGGGGGGGGGTTGGAGGTTTTCCCAGATAGGGAATATGTAGGCAAGAGTCTAATAAAAAAATCACTAAGATTTACCCTGGAGGAGGTCCATGCACTCATCCATATATTGGGAGAGGAACATTATGAAATCACTTTTCACACACCAATGGGGCTGGGGCAATTTTGGGCCAAATATAACCAGATCAAATACTTTCCAGAATGGACCCCTTGTATTGCAATACCTTTAACTTTACCATTAACTAAACAAATAATGGTGATGTTCTGGAATGAAGGAGTCGGTGTTAGTGATATCTACCACTAGCTCCAGAAAAAAATGCACTGTGATGTGTCCCCTGAACCGATTATCGACTCTGAGCAATTTTGGACTGGGGATTGGCACTTTCATGTCAGACTGTTTCAAAGTGGAGAAGGGATCCAACATATCCCAAACAGCTTCTTCATTGGAAAAGATGAAGGGGTCTGTTTCTATGTGGGACAGCCAAAGGCTTGCCACAAGTGTGGGGCCAGGTCTCACTTTGTTAGTGCCTGTGACAAACATAAATGTATCCTATGTGGATAATTCAACCATGTAAACATAGCCTGCATGAATGTTGCCAAATGTAATCTTTGTGACATGGTGTGGCATTTTTTCCAAAAATGCCCCATGGCATCTCATAACCGGATGGATGGTTAAGATCAAGATGTTGTCATTTGGGATGCCCAGACAACAGCCACTCCCCGAGCATAACCTGATAGAGCTCAAGGATTCAGACCAGGCCCAAATAGGGAAACCACCGAGCCTAGTAGGGCAGAGACTCCAAGTCGAGAGCAGGAGAGCCAATCTGGTCCACCAGAAACTATCACAGGCCCTGTCCCAAATTCCCGACCTTGGACCGAGGCAAGGGTACAACAGCCCCCAATGGAGAAAAGCCCTCAGTCCACACAGGTCATGCCTCCCCCCAGCAGTATGGTCAAAACTGATCAGATGCCACAGCACCAGGCTGCGGGCAGCCCAAGCGATGACACTACCTATGGGAAATAAATTTGAGGCATTGGTAACACAGAAAAATTGGGGTGACATGGACTATGACGATTCAGAGTCTGATAGATTGACTCAATCTTTACCCCTTCTAGAACACAAAGATGGCAGAAAGAAGACCAAAAAAAAAAAAAACAGCATTTGGGGAAGACACATCGGAGTTCCAAATAAATAAGTTTGGAGAGGCTCAAAAATTAAACTTGATTAATCATTATGGAAGCCCTACACCTTTCCTCTCTAAATGTATGCAGCAATAGAAAATTCCAGAAATGAAAGGCTGTATTTTCCTTTTTACACCATGGGAAGGTGGAAGTAAATTTCTTACAAGAGACATAGATGCAGGATTCATATCAAGCTATCCAAGCCCGGAAAGAATGGGTTTGGGGTCCCTCACTTTGTTCCTTTGAACTGGATAATGCTGATGAGGTAGGAGTTTTATTCACAATGTCTGGATTTCACCTTCACAAATTAATCTTATCCCTGGCAGGGTAATAATTTTGGATGGGACATGGGAGGGGAGATCTTTTCGGTTCATAAATGTATATGCCCTGCAAATTAAATCTGAAAGAAATGCTGTATGGGATATGATTCAACCCTGTTTGGCAACTGCTAGAATTATTATTCTGGGGGTGATTTTAACAGTTCCATAGATGTTGAAGATATGCAGAAATCAGGGAGAACAGTGTATTGTGACTCTCAAGCTCTTTTACAGTGGTTTGAGAAGTCTGGGCTAACTGTTATTTATAAAGTTTGGAGTATAAACCCTAAGAAAACATATTTTAGAGGTCCCCTGGCAACATGGATAGATTTTTTTTGTGTCCCCCGATACCGGGATAAAAGACCCACAGACTCTTCCATGTGAATTTACCTACCATCTTCAATTAAGCTGAAACATTTTTTTGACGTCTAAGCCATCGAATAATATGAGTAGATGGCATGCAGATATTTCCCTATTGTCAAACTTAGAGATCCAGGAGGGGCATAGGCAAGAATTATCCGATGAAAATTTGGTAAGATGTCTTTATGACTCAGAAGTGGAATGGTGGGAAGAGACCAAAAAGATCATTCGGACCTGGTTACAAAGAAGGGGAGCCCAGAAACAAAATGAATGTTTTTTGAAATATTTATCTCTCAGAGGGCAATTGCAGCACTTATTTTCCTTAACAACAAGAATGGGTATTGATTACTTTTCCCAAATACCAAACCTGAAAAATCAAATGAAAATCTATCAGTATGATAGAGCAATGACACTTTTTACAGAATTGAGTTTTAGAAACAAGATTATCCCATCTTATGACCCTTGTGGGGCTTGTAAGGCCCAGGTAGATTCATCCAAGGTGACAGAACTGAGGAATAAAGATGGCAAACTTTGTCAGACACAGTCAGATATTGAGAACATTATAAGGGAATACTGCTGGAAGGCAAGTAGAATGAGAAGATTACTCATCTTCTATTCCAGTATCCTTGAATAAAGATGAAAAGAATGCCCTCATGGAGGCAATCACTATTGATGAAATTATGGATGTAATTAAGGATATGAGAAAAAAACAAGTCATCAGGGTGGGATGGGTTACTGATAGAATTTTTTCAATTGTTTTTAAGGGAAATGGCCGACATGCTTGTTGCAGGTTTTTCAAGATATTACTGTGGAAGGGAAGTTGCACCCTGAGTTTGTCACAGGTTTGTTAAAATTCTTATATAAATACAAAACAACAGTTCTTTTCTTCAGTTACACTCCCCCTCCCTCTTAAACAAGCTCTCCCTTTAAAATGGAGATAAACTAAAATGAAATATTTGGAAGTACGTATTCCCTTAGACCTGCAGGTCATGGAACTCCTCAATTATGAACCACTATCAAAGGCTATCCAAAAGGACCTGGAGAAATGGGGGAAACTTCCAGTTTCCTTTTTTCAAAGAATAGAAACAATTTGCATGAATGTTCTTCCCCGCCTATTATATTTATTCCAAAACATCCCTTTTTTCCCTTCTTCATACTTCTTCAGGTCTTGGGACACCATGATCTCCAGATTCATTTGGGGACATAGTAGTCCCTGAATAAGATTAAGTATTTTAAAATTATCCCTAACGCAATGGGAAAAAAACCTACCAGATTTGAAACTATATGCAGAAACTGTGTTTCTGCATTTCCACTTTTATGGTCATCTCATAATTACCATGCTCCGTGGAAGACTCTGGAGTTTCATTTAAACGATTTACATGATATTAAAATGATACTGTTCTCCTCCACAGGAAAAAAAAAACACTGAGAGACTTTCCAAATATAAAGGGACAGGTTTTAAAAATCTGGTTCAGGGCTAGAAAGAGAAAAACCTTCCAATCCACATATGAGTACTGCAAAATTATCTCAGAAGAAGAACTTTTCCTCCCATCTCAATCACATCTAACCTTCTCCAGATGGAGACAGTTGGGTTTGGAACATATATTTCAATTTTTGGGGTGATCAGGAGTTATGACGTTTGAGGGACTGACCCTCAAATGCAACCTACTGATTTCAGACCTGTTTAGGTATTTTCAGGTCAGAAATCACATCCTGCGAAACAGAGTAATCCAAGCCAGGATTATACACCTGGCCCCACCTCTTCTTAAACTTTATATGGATCATATTCAAGGTAATCACTGGTCTCACTTAATAGGATCCCTGTGTAAAATTTTAAGGGATTTAACATCTGAACCTACAGTCAATTCTACAAAGTTGGAACAAAGATTTAAAAGTAGAGGTCCTCAAAGAACAATGGAGAGTAGCAACGCTTATGGCGGTGAAGATTACCTCCTCAAATTTGTGGAGCTAATTTTCCTGGACATGCAGGTACCAATACTTTAGATCCCCTGCAAGGCTTACCAAATATTTACCAACTAACTACGGAAGGTGTTGGTGGGGCTGTGGGTGCCCCTTGGCAGACCTTGGTCATATCATGTGGGAATGCTCATTTCTTATGCCGTTTTGGATACAGTTGCAAAAAGATATCTCAGAATGCACTGGGGAAACTATTGAACTCACAGTGGAAATGTTCTTATTAGAAATATACCCAAATCATCTCTCCCCCCCCCCCGGGTTAAATCATTGCTTCCAGTGTACCTAGCTGCGGCAAAAAAAGCAATCACAAGAAGATGAATGATGACCAAAACCCCTACAATACAGGATTGGAGGGGAATTCTAATCATATTTATAGAATGGAAAGCTTATCAGCTAAAATGAAAGACAAAGAGCAGCAATTTAGGATGAAATGGTAAAGATGGACTGCCTACCAAATGGAGGTAGACACAGAATTTTGCCCCTGAAAGTATAAAATATCAGAGATAATGGGTGGGAATGGGGGGAAGACAAAGGTTAATACTGTGTATTACCATGCGGTAATGGAATATTTGAATGTGGTTTGACAATGCCAAAAAAAATTGTGAAACTGTCTTGTTAAGATGTGTCTATATATTGTGTGAAAGTGAATAAAAAAGAAATAAAAAAAAATAATTCTTATATAAATCAGGGAACAGGACCATCCTTCAGAACTGGTGGCCTACAGTACTGTTAAATACTGATTGGAAAATGTTGACCTCCATTTTGCAAAAAATGTTACAGAAGTTAACAAAGGAGTTACTCCACCAAGCACAGGCCTGTTTAGTATCAGAGAGAGACACATTCAGGAGAATCTATGGGTAATTAGGGATGTTTCTACCTATTGCAGCATACATAACAGACAGTGTATTTATTTGCCATGGATCAAAGTAAGGCCTTTGATAGGGTATCTCATCCATATTTATTCCAGGTACTAGACAAATATGGGATACCAGGATGGATGATTAATGTGATTGCCACTCTTTATTGGACAGCGACAGTCATTCCTTGAGTGGGAAGTACTTAGGAGACAAAATAACTCTGAAATGTGGGTGACAGTGAGACGGGGTGCCCTCTAACCCCCATGGTGTATGTCCTTTATTTGTGTCTAATTCAAGGATCTATAGTACCAAATGATAACATCAGGGTGATACTAAACCCTCAAGGAGGGTCGGCTTTTAAAGCTTTGGGCTATGTGGATGATCATTTATTATTCTGTCATGATGCCTCCAGCATTCAGCAATTTATGGGGGAATTGACTCATTTCTCATGGATAACAGGGGCCAAAATAAACACAGATAAAAGTAAAGGAATTTACATAGGAGGGTCCAAGGTGGTGGATACAATTGCTGGAATTAAAATGCAATCCACACCTCTTAAAATTTTGGGGGTATATATGGGGGAAGGGGATATGGCATACTTAAATTGGCGTGAGGCACTACAGAAATGTGAATATAGGGTGGCCAGGTGGAAAGGGTGGAACTTATCTAAACCTAAAAGAATACTTAAAACAATTTCTGATACCAATTTTGTTATATATAGCATGGGTGTACCTGATCCCATTTCACCTGGAAACCGGGGTATTTCGTCTGTTCTTCCAAATGTTTTGGGGGAGTCAACTCAATCTGATTAAAAGGGATTTTACATACCTTAGTAGGCACAAGGGGGGGGGGTTGGGATGGTCCAACCTCTGGTGTTTTTTCATACTTTATTTTGGTTGGGTTCTTTTAAACTACTGGCCCAAAAAGAATATTCTCATAGGAAAGATTGGTTTCAGGGGATTTTACAGAGCTTTTTAGTACATTGGTTAGATGCCCCTTTAAAAATAATCCCTGCATATCAGTTACCAGATTTTTTTTAAAACCCTCAATGAAGAAAATGAGTCAGTGGAAAGTTTCCAAGACCCAGATCTTAGCCCTCTCAAGAAATATACTGTATGAGGATATATTAGGAAAGATATGTCCATTGGAACCAGAGTTAAAGGAGTGCCATAAAGATAAGATTCAAATGGCAATTCATCAGCTTCAAAATGTGAGAATTTCTGTGAGAATGTGGGATATCCTCTATTTGTGTACTTATGGGAAAATAAATGTCCTTGGGAATTGGAAACACAAGGCCCTGGAGGAATGAAATTGCCCTAACTATGAAGGTTTAAGTCCAGTGGAAACTGTGTAACATTTTGTTTTTACATTGTACATACACAGTTCATTTATGGGGATTTTTGGCAGATAGATGGCATCTCCCTTGGCTGTGGAATCTAACATATAAACAAATAATTCTAGTTGAGTATTGCAGTAGATTAAGTAGAAATGATAGAGGGACATTAGAAGTTTTTTTCACTATTTTAAAATTTTACTGATGGCAAACAAGGAGTAAATATGTGCTACAGCAAATGAGAATGCCTTATCTGCCAGTTGGGAGGTTGAGCGAAGCTGCTTGTCAGGAGGTTTCTCAAAAAGATGTACCAAACACTAACAGAAGTAAAGCTCAGATGCTATGGAAAGGGCTGGGGGAGGGGGTTCTAAAGAAAATAATCCAAAGAGGTGATATAATTGTATTGTAGGCCTAACCTAAAGGTGGAAAACATGGTAGGGTAGTTATGTTATGTTTAATGTTAAAGGAGAAGGAGGAATTATAAATATGCCCTGGTTTCTTTTTTTTCTGTGCATATGGAAAACTGTTTATAGGTAATTGTTGGATTATTGGCATTTTTTTTTTCTGTATATTTTGTATTGAATTTTCTGTCAATAAAATGCCTCTACTATTTTCGAGAAGTACCATGGGATCTTTAATGTCCATCTGAACAACCACCAGAACGGGCAGATGGAACCTCGGTTTAACATCTCATCTGAAAGACGGCACCTCAGGAGTGCAGCAACCCCCTCGTGTTACACTACAGTGTCAGTATTAGGATTTAACTGAAGTGCCTGGTGTGAGGAAAGAATCCACAGCCTTTTAATCTTCCAACCTCACAAGCGAGTGTGCAGCCTGCTGAGCCACTGACACTGCATATAATGAAAAAATCTCCACGAAACCGAGGATAAGCTCTACAGGGGCTCCCTGGCCCACAGGCTCGGGTTCTTTGGACCCTGGGTTGCTGGCACTTCCATAGCAGCCACCTGAGACCCCAAGCCCGGACTCTCCTACAGCAAGCTGAGAATAAGCTCTCCAGGGACTCCCTGCCCCACAGGTGCAGGATCTTCGGACACCTGGTGGCTGGTGCTTCCATAGCCGCCACCCGAGACCCTAAGCCCGGACTCTCCTACAGCAAGCTGAGGACTATCTCTCCAGGGGCTCCCTGCACCACAGGTGCAGGATCTTTGGACATCAGGTGGCAGGAACTTGCATAGCTGCCACCTGAGACCCCAAGCCCAGAATCTCCTACAGCAAGCCGAGGACAAGCTCTCCAGGGGCTCCCTGCCCCACAGGCGCAGGATCTTCGGACACCAAGTGGCTGGCGCTTCCATAACCACCACCCAAGTCCCCAAGCCTGGATTCTCCTACATCAAGGTACAGCAAAAGCCGCTAACTAATCGGGACACGAGCGCTCTTCGGCCCTTGCTTCCAATTGACTCCTGCAGTCTGCTTCTGTGTTTCTGTCTAAAAACTAAGTCTGAGTTTCTTGCTGAACTTTGTCAAAAAAAAGCTGTAATTACTTTATGACTGAATGTTAAGACCTGCATTATACTGTTTAGAGGGTTAAGTGCAGGGAAAGTGGGTGATTAAACTCTGCTCTGAGCTTCTGTATGTGCGCCAGACTTTAGGCACCAAAGGAAGACACATCCCTTTGTCCTGCTGATTTGGCTCTCCCGCTGGTGCAGACAGTCCTTTGTCCATGGGCAGCATTTAAACCTCTCCTCTTCTTCTCTTCTCAGCCAAAGACAAGCTCTCCAGGGGCTCCCTGCCCCACAGGCACAGGATCTTCGGACACCGAGTGGCCGGCGCTTCCAAAGCCGCCACCTGAGACCCCAAGCCCAGACTGTCCTACAGTAAAGTATGGCAAAAGCTGCTTATTTTACACCTGCCCACCCATCCCCTACCCTCTCCACTTATTAAATACGCCTGTATCATGCCCCTTTCTAAAAGCATGCCCACCAAGGCATCTGTTCACCACTCTAGTTATCAACACCGCATTTTAAGCAAGCCCTCTGATTCAGTCATCCACCTATACAGGCGTCTCTTTGCCATCTCCCTGTAGCGGTTCCTCTACATTCTGCACCCCTAATAATACTATCTGGGTACACTTGCCCTACTCTGTTTTTGGACCTTGTATTGCTTGGGGAGCTTACACTTTTGCTGTAACTCCCTGTCCTCAAGCTGAATTTTGCATAACATACTTCTAAATTATGAGAATGGGCGGCCTTGAGAGACCCTTCATGAGAGGCTACCTGTTGCCATGCATTAGAGATACAGCGAATTTAAATTCCACTGGTGAAGTGAACATGAAGTGGGCACTTCATGTTGCAGCGGAGTGGGCAATGCAAAGTGCTCACTCCACCTTGTCATTACCACTTCGCATCAAGGCTGAATGGCAATGTGAAGTAAGGCGAAGTCATTGTTTTTAATGGACTTCACATTCCTCATTATGATTCTAAGTGATCCACTTGGTGTTTCAGATTTGGCAGTCCCCCACACATCACATGGCTTACAGTACTGTAAGTCACATGCTCTTTAGCTAGGCAGGAAGGAAGTGAGTCATACAAGCAGACACTTTTACTTTCTCCTGTGCAGACTGAGAGAGAGGAGCGTGTTTTGTGACTGCTAATACTTTGAAATCAGAGCGAGGAGGAGATTTAAACTTTGATTTAGACCCAACAGCTTTTTTAAAAGCTAAATTTTTTTGTCTTTTCTGTCTGTACTCTTTTTTACTTAATTTGTTCTTTCTGTAAATTTTATTTTTCTTACCTTTATAATTAGTTGTTTGTCTGCGTGACTGTGTGTGTGTTGTGTGACAGTGTGAGTAGTGATTGCTCAGACTAAGGGAGCTCAGTAGGAGAGATGGAGCAGAGTAAGGGAATGTCTGGGGTGTTGGCAGCTCTGGGAGAGTGTGGTAGTGGTATGCGTCCTGCCTTTTGCATGTGTGGGGGGCATGGGCACCCATTCTTGTTGGACCAATCGAAACATGTGTGTGCCCCCCCCGAAGCAGGACCAGCACCACCTCCTGTCCTGTCTCTGAGGCAGGTGAACCACCACCACCACCACCAAGTCCAGCACCAGGTCCTCTGGAGCAGGATGTGCCTGTTCCCCCAGGCCCAGGTGTGGATCCCTTCCCTGTTCAGCACCATGACCAGCCAGCTGCCAGTTCATCTGGCCCTCCCCAGCCGGTGCCTGGTCCTCCCAGCACCCTTGCTGTTTGGCAATTGTTTGACTGTGTCGGGGGGGACAACAGTGTGGTCAAGTGCCACCTATGTGAGGTGGAGGTGTACCATGGCCCCCGGAGACTCACCTGGGGACTGGGGGCCAGCACAAACATATGCTCAATCACCATCAGTTGGAGTGGTAGGCTGCCACAGAACAGACCATGCCTGCACCTGCTGGCCATTCTGTGGCAGAGGTTGCAGCTGTGCATGGCAGCATCCCTAAGAAGAGGAGGGCCACAGCAGCATCTGCTGCTCCACCAGCACCCCCACTACCACCACCAGCAGGTCAGCCTGTAGAATGTGTGGACCCCAGAGAACTGCATGTAACACAGACTGACTTGGCATTTCTCTGGAGTGCTGTTGAGGAGAACAACGAGAGGGTGAGTGCTGTGGAGCAGCATCTGGATCACAGAGAGGAACATCAGTTGCAAATTATGCCCATGCTGGAACTGCTGCTGGATCACCATGGGATCTCACATTAGTTTGTTTTTCCTCGCACCATGTGCCCCCCCACACCTTCCTTGCTGTGTTATAAAATGTATTCCTCCACCATCCCTGACCCTTGTATGCAATTATGCCCTTTTTTTGTTGTCTTCCGTATGTATTCTGAGCAATGCAAGTACACTGTGCTAAACTGCATGGGTGCAGTCTTTTCTCCAGTCTGTGTATGTACTGCAGACACTGTCCAACTCCCTGACTTAAAAACACTTATTAGTGAGTACAATGGTGGGATGGTGAAGCCTGGAGACATGCTACAAAACAGGCTTAGAATACATCCAAGTAACTAGCAAAAAAATTAATGTTGTGATTCATGAGGTAATTGTAAATCATGATTTGTGACTGCATTTGTGACCATGATGATGAAGAAACGTGAATGCCTATGGCTGTACTTCCCTGGACCCTGATGAGGTGTGGCACAAAAGTCCCCGACTTAAAAACATTCATTAATGAGTACAATGGTGGGGTGGTGAAGCATGGAGAGATACTACAAAACAGGCTAACAATACATCCAAGTAACTAGAAAAAAATTAATGTTGTGATTCATGACGTGATTGTAAATCATAATTTATGTCTGCATTTGTGACCGTGATGATGAAGAACGTGATTTGTATCACGAGTGACTCGTGATGATGGTCCTGACTTAAAAATGCACATTAATGAGGACAATGTTCATGCAGAATTATGCACCGCACCTGTTCGGTACTCTGAAGGGAAGCCAAATAAACAACTGTGACTTAAGTTAGAGATGGAGATTGGGCCCTAAAGAGATACAAATGCACAGACAGATTAAGATTGCGCTGCACACTGAAGAGATGCAGATGCAAGGCACAACACCTAACCAGTGCTCACCATCAGAAATTCAAATCTGGAAAAGAATACCTTTGCCAGTTGGGGCGGGCCGGGGGGGGGGGCAGCGTACTGCGCTGCTGCAGTAACAGTCACTAGTACTAGTACCAGTAAAGATTCCACAATGAAGTACAAAAATAACACAGCTGCAGTGGATAGCAGATTCACATTGCTGAAATTATGTGGCACAATAAAAGGTGTCTGATTTGATGACGCATGTCACACACATACTCACACACCTACTAAGTAATGCGCAACAAATTGAGAACTTCAGTAATATAACCACATATTTTAAACAAACTAAAATTATGCGCTGTTGCACCACAACGATCAACCCAAAAATGGCAAGAATTATTGAAAATATTACTGTGTGTACATTAACACAGTTAAACAAGAAAAATATCACCAAAACAGAAAACACTGTCTTTTTCTCCAGGTTAATCTATCTACACCATAGATATGCCCCTCCCCCAAAGCACACTTTCACTGTCTCTCAGTACCCAGACTGAATGTAGTACATTAATATTCAAAATCCACACACAAACAATAAATGCTCAATGATATGAGGACAGGAGGGTTTCCTATAATCAATGAACTAAAGTTTCAGCAAAAAAAATGACTCAAAAAGGATTTTTTAACAGCTTTTAGAAGGTTTGAATCACAGAGAGCTCTCAGAGCAGATTGTCTCCTACAGCTTCCTACACACACTACCCCAAACTGAGGCTGTGCAGAACAATCTAGAGCCCATGTGACCTGAAATCCCATGAATCACTGCAAAATTCTCCTTTGGAGCTTAAAAACAAGGCGAAGTGAGGTGAAGTACATTGTGTTCAAAGTACTTCGCCTTAAGAATTGGTGGAGTAGTGATTTGGGGAGGCGGAGTAATGCAAAGTCATTGTTTTCTTTTTTTTTTATTCCACCTGCCTGAGCTCCCATCCAGGCTTCCCTTCAGGTCTCCTAGGTGCTAGCGCCACTCCCACCATTCTACTTGTAGCCTTCAACCCCAGATCGCAGCCCCCAAGGTAACCCGGTGTTTTCCTTCACCAGACGGGTCCCTCCCCTCCAGGGGAGAAGGCACCAGTGGGGACAGGCCAGTGCACTCAATTATTGGCCCAGGTGCTGCTGAGGAAGGTACAGGTAGGCTGCTTTTGGGGGCCTTAGAGTCGGTGGAGGACCGGAGGCCAACATCTGGCTGGATGGGAGCAATTTTCCTGGTTTTTCCTTGGTGCATGGAGTCCGGACATCAAGGCAAGAGCCGACATCTGCCATGCACCTCCCCATCATAAACCTGATGTGTTGTCCCACCCCTGGCCTCCACCAGCGGTCACCCAACACTGGATTGTGGCTCCACTCCCTTCCCGGAGACAGCGAGCAGTCGCCGGACACTCAAGCTGTCTCCCCCGCCGGCCTCCGGCGACCCGAGCTTGTTTCTGAACCCAGGTCACTGACGTCGCAAGTGGAAATCCAACCACTGTGCCGGTGGGCTGAAAGTCATTGTTTTCAATGGACTTCATGTTACTCATTATAACACAGTACTCCGCTTCGCATTGTGAAGCACCCGCCACCTTGGCCACTCATGCTCCACTTTATGGAGCAAATTAGCCACTTCGCCCATCTCTGCCCTGCATACTGATTATCTTCTCCTGTATCCCATTGGCATTTCACTGGCAGAAGCCTGCACAAGCAGAATATGACCTGTTTTTTGACTGTATATTGGACATGGACAGGAACTTGTCCCACAGTTATCTATGCGCCCTCCAGGTAGTCCTACTGACTCACTACAACCAGGGCACTCATTGTGGTGGCACCTGCTTTAAGCCACCTTTTCATGTTATTTTTACAGTTCCTCATAGTGTCAGTCATCCCCTGTACTTTTCAGTTAGGAGTTTATACCCATGTTAGCGGGTATACAATCTCTTAGGGGTGGTAACGTCTATTCCCAACCTAATAAGCCACATAGATGAGCCAGGACTAGGATTCTCAAACTAACTATTGTTGCTCTGACAAAGCTGCTATTTCTGTTTCTGATGTGCTCCAGCAACATTGAATTAAACCTTGGTCCCATTGCTACCCTTTCTTCTCCCTCGGATACTGCTTCTCTTAATGGAATCAGCTTCTGGCATGTCAAAGTCTGTAGTCTCCTAAAAAAGTTTACCATCATACTGGCTTGGATCAGCTATACTCAGCCAGATGTCCTGGTAATTTCTGAATTTTTTCTTAGGCCAGATTCTCAAGACAGGGAGATTAGTATTCCCACCTACCAGCTATTCAGAATGGACAGGCCTACTAAGGGAGGTGGGGTGGCAGTGTACATTAAGGAAAGATTTACAACATCCTGTCTGGATTCAACATCTGTTAAGAATGAGTTAGAATGTCTGACACTGAAAATTGAATTATCTACCTCCACTGCCCTCAGAGTGATTGGATGTTACAGACCCCCTTCTGCCCGGAACCTTACTTCTTTCACACCTTGGCTTTGTTATTGAGAAAGAGAATCTCAAAACTATTATATTAGGGGATCTTAATTATGACTGGCTTTCCAAGACTGCTTCTCCCCTAAACATCTTTTGTGATTCCAATGGATTGGTGCAACTGATACACAAACCTACTCGTCCTAATAAAAAGAAACCTGGTGACAGTACCCTGCTAGATGTTATTCTAGTCGACAAGCCACATCTTTTCTCACACGCTGGGACTTTCTTTGCTGACATTAGTGACCACTGTTTCATTGCTGCAGTCAGATCACTGCATCATGCTGGACTCACAGCTAAATTTATTTCAAGAAGGACCCATCGCAATTTTGATGTGGCTGCCTATGTATGTGAATTGGAACACTTGCCACGTTGGCCAAGACTTCTACCAAGCCACCACGGTTAACTCGGCTTATGATACACACTATGATATACTGGTTGGGGCCCTAAATATGTATGCACCCTTGGCAAAAATCAGAGTGAAAAACAAAACATGCCATTGGTTCTCCTCTGCGCTGAAAGCTGCATTACCCAGCAGGGATAAGCTTTGGGAAAAGGCGCATCAGACGAAGCTTGAATCAGCCTGGGGTCAGTTTAGAAAGGCAAGCAACACTTGCACTAAAATGGTCAGATAGGTGAAGGTGGCATTCTACCTAAGTGAGCTAGACTCTGCTGCAAAGTGTTCCCATAAATTCTAGAGGATTATCAAGGATATGTCTGGTCATATGCCTTGCATCTCCTTGCTACCTAAGATTACATCTGGGGACAAAACTATCTGTGATAAACTGGGTTTCCTTGATGCATTTAACAAGTATTTTGCCACTGCTGGGCTAGCTTTTGACAGTTTCCCTGCAGCCCTGGTCCACTCCCAATTAAGTGCCCCATGCATAGTCACTCTTGTCCTGATACCTGACTTCTCGTTTCAACCGGTCTCCTTGAAAGAGGTTGAAGATCTTATGCTTCAGTTGGACATTAAGAAAATTGCTGGTGCTGACTCGCTGGATCCTTATTTCCTCAGAATCACCTATCATGTCCTTGCTGTTCCCATCACCCATTTATTTAACCTATCCTTGTCCCAAGGGTCCCTTCCCCTGATGTGGAAAATTGCCCATGTCATCCCTTTATTTAAATCAGGGGATCCCTGTGACCTCAACAATTACAGACCAATCTCTCTCCTCCCAATCTTGTCAAAACTTCTGGAAAAGATTGTCAGCAATCAACTAAGAGAGTACCTCGAAACCAACAAGTTACTTAACCCTATACAATCTGGTTTTCATACTAAACACAGTACTAGTTTGGCACTGGCTAAAGTAACAAATGACTGGTACCGTAAATTGGACAGCCAGAACTTCATCTGTGCTGTTTTCCTAGACCTTAGCAAGGCTTTTGATACTGTGGATCATTGCCTGCTACTTTTCTCTCTGAAGGACATAGGCCTGGACTCAGTATCATTGCAGTGGTTCACTGAGTACTTGGTAGGTTGGTGCTAGCAAATTAAAGCTGGAGGTGAGCTATCCCCACTCAAACCCTTACTGAGAGGAGTGCCACAAGGATCCATACTTGGCCCATTGCTTTTTGCCATATATGTTAATAATATTGATGACAGCATTAATAAGGCAAGCATCCACCTGTTCGCTGATGACATGGTGGTATAAGCAGGTCGCCCAACCCCTGAAGCCACCTGCACTGACCTACAGGAAGAATTCAACCAGCTTCAGAACCAGCTACTTCACAAAAACATCTCTTAAATGCAAAAAAGACAAAGGCAATGTTGTTCTCATCCTCTAGCCTTGGGATAAATCCGACCAGCTCTGGAGCATTGCCTCAGATTACCACAATACTTGGTGAAAAATTGGAGTATGTTTCAAAGATTAAATACTTAGGAGTGTGGTTAGACCATAATCTCTCATTCAACAAGCATGTAGAAGACCTAGTAAAGAAATTAAGGCAGAGGTTGGGGTTATTCTTTAGAATAGACCAGTTCCTCGCTCAAGATGCAAAATTGTGCTTTGTCCAAACTACTTTTCTCTCACTGATCGATTACACAGATTTCTTATACAGTCATTGTCCTAAAGCCTTGCTTGTAAAGTTAGATACACTTTATCATGGGGCCATCAGATTTATTACTGGCCTCCCCATCTCCACACATCATTGCTCCTTGTATAAAGCTGTAGGCTGGTCTTCTCTTTTGTTCAAGCATAATAGAAATGCAGCCATTTGGACTTACAGAGTTGATATGAAACGACTGCTGCAATATATATTAGACTGTCTCCCTCTAAGTGAGCCAGGAATGTATGCCTTAAGGAGTGCATCCTACATCACATTCTGTATCCCCAAGGCATACTCCCACTTTGGCAGACTGGCCATTAGCTTTATGCTGCCGTCCTTGTGGAATAACTTGCAAAAGCTACTGAAATTAAGCTGCCTTTATAGCATTAACTCCTTTAAGTCCTTATATACTAGATACGTGTGTGAGCCTTCCAGTTGCTTTCCCAGTTCCTAAGCATTGCCTGAAGTTAGTTAACTGCTACCTGTAGTCAGTTATCTGCTTCCTGCAGTCAGTATTAGCCATGTATGCCTGAAATCTTTGGCAACTCTAGTGTTACGAGTTACCCATCACCCTAAATGTTCTTCCCTTCTCCGGTCCCTGTGCTCTCACCCTGTCTGAAGTCAAGCATTACAGGTGTTCCCTGCCCATAGGCATGGGATTCTTGGTCTTCAGGTGGTCAATGCCTCCTAAGCCGCTGCACGAGACCCTAAGCCCTGATTCCCCTCCAGCAAAGCACGGCTAAAGCCACTAACCAAGTGGAAGGTGAGCACTCCTTGGCACTGGCTTCCAGTTGGCTCCCATAGTCTGCCCCTGTGCTCTCACTAAACCCTGCAAAAATCTGACCACTGTACCTGGTCTAACATGATACAATCACTTATTTGACTGATTGCATGACCCATATTTTTCATTGCTTAGTGTGCTAGAGTGCAGACTCAGGGTGATTACACTTCCTTCTGTAAAGTTGTACTTGAGCTGAACTTTTAGGTGCCGAAGGAATTACACTCTTTGCCTCACTGTTCTGCCTCTCCATTGGTGCTGTCAGTCCCAGACTCCTTCTCCTTCTCCTGCCATATACAAGACCCCTATGGGATCCCTGTCCCACAAGCACAGGAAAGCGTAGTCACTGGGTGTTCGGTGCTGCTTTAGCTGCCTCTGTAGACTACAAGCCTGGATCCTTCACCAGCTAGACATGGCAATAGCCTTCATCCAATCAAAATGTGAGTGCTCTTTGTTGCTGGTTTCCGATTAGTTCTCCTAGACCACCTCTGTGTTCCTTCTAAACCAAATTTAAATCTGATCTTCTGCCTAAAAGTGCTTAGAAGGAGCTGAATTAACTTATTTTCCTGGCTATAGAAAACTTATCCTTATGTCTCAACTGTAACTTATGTAATATCATGTGTTTACACTTCCTTCTTGACTTCTGTGCTTGCGCCAGCTCTCCTGTTGGGCTACTGACCACTTTACCCAACTGATGATCCCATTAACCTGTAAAGTGTGTTGTTATATTGAGTATTTATGTGTATGTTTTGTTATCCATTTGTACTATTGTGCACATTGTAAATATTTTATATGTACTTTACTACTTGGCTCAGTTTTAACCAGGTCCATCTTGAAAATGAGCTTGCTCAATGATGTTCACCTGAATAAATAAAGATTTTGATTAATTGATTGATTTTTGAACTGAATATATGAAAGCTTATGAATGTTATATATCTGGATTTAATAATGCATTTTATACTGTGCCACACAAGTGGGCTCTTCAGAAAAAGAAGATAAAATGGAGAGCCTAGGTGTTACTGGTGGTGCAATACAATGGATTACAAACTGTTTTCTGGATAGAATGTAGGGCTCATAATAATTAATCACATTTCAACATGAAAGGACATGATGAGACAAGTCCCATAGGAGTCTGTCATGGGAACTACATTGTCCAATATGTCCAAAGTGAGTTGGAGGGAGGCACTAGAAACTGGATTCTCAAGTCTGTTGATGATACCAGTACTTGAAGAGCAGTCACACTGTAGCAGAAGATATATAGAAAGCAAAAAAAATGAATAGGGTCAGGAAGTGGGCAGAGAAATTATGAAAACTTTAAAGTGATGCATCTAGGAAAGAATGGAAAGGTAAAGTACTACATAAACAGCACTAATATTGAATATTAGTGAAGCAAAAAATTGAAAAGACCAAGGGGTATTGATTAGCTACAGTTCCACATGATCAAAAGCATTGGGTAGTAGCTAGCAACCAAAATCATTGCATGCATCAAGAGGAAACCTGTAAGCAGGTTGAGAGGCACTACAATGCCTTTATTCAAATCCTTGGTCAGGCTTTGCCTAGAATAGACTTCAACATGGTAAATCATGGGATATGACTGACCAAATTAGAGAGCCTTGGGCTGGACCACTATGCCATCACTTGGTTTAAAAGCTACCTAGTAGGCTGCAACCAAACCATTAAATGGAATGCCTGTCTAGCCTCATACCAAAAAATTACTGATGGAGTCCTGCAGGGGTCAATACTCGGATCATTACTCTTCTCCCTCTTTATAAATGATCTGCCATCTAACTGTGGAAAAGCAAAAACAATCCTGTATGCAGATGATGCAGTTCTCTATAGGAGCGGCAACATTATTGCAAGCATTGAAAAGGGGCCAGATGAGGACTTTGCCACTCTAGGCAATTGGCTTTTATCTACCCACCTAGTTCTTATCATAAAAAAAACAACTAAGGCCATGTTCTTCAGGTCCCAAAAATTGAGTGCAAATAGAACTGAGCTACTAAATGGTGTGGATACTAGAGGGTCAGTATAAAATACCCTGGCATGTGGCTAGATCAAAACACACATCAAGCACACTACAAAAACAATACATCAGAAGATAGGTCTGCTATACAGACTAAGAGCGTATCTCACCAGTGTATCTTGCTGCTTAGTGGTAGCAATTTCCATTCTGCTCCCAACTCTCCTTTATGGAGCTCCCAGTCTGGCAACCATTAGGGAAACTGAACTCAACAGACTCCACATGCTTTATTACAAAATAAGCAGATTTGCAGCACAGAGTGATAGCAAGGAACACCACTGCAGAGTACTTGCATCATCGAACTGGCCACATCTTGACAACAGACTTAAGCATCCCTTACTCCGTCTTATGTACAAAATACTGAACAATCACCTGCCTCACCTCCTGAACCTAGTGGTGATCAGGCAGCATGAAAGAGCACTCAGCCCCTCTTCACAACCCCCTCTAGAGGTCTCCAGAGTACACACAGCTACTGGGCAAAGGTCTTTTGGATACAGAGCCACTCATTCCTGGAACAAACTCTCTACAGCCATGCAGAATTGCCCCTCTCTTGCTGCATTCGAACGCTCACTAAAAGCACACTTCTCCACAACAAGCAACTGCACCTGTACTCACTAATGTGCACCATTTACCCCCAAATACCTAAGTAAATAAATACTTCCCTTGAACTAGCATCCCCTAATATCTTTCACTGCCCCAATACAGATTCCTCCTAATGAGCATAGCTACAATTACATATCAATTTCTAAGACATAGATAGCACTTCTAAGAATGGGTTATTCTTGTGGATCATACAGTACTGTAACTAATACAAAGTACTGTACTGCATAACTGTGTCCTATTATTGTTCGACATATGTAAATTTGTTTATGTAATGATCTGAGTTGACTTGTATATTAGTGGATAAGTCTTCTTTTATTCTTTTGTGATCTATATGATCAATGTCCTGTACTTTACTATCTGTAACTAATTCCATGCCACCCCTGAAAAAGGCAAGGCACATTTATTTATATGGCGCCCAATCCCTGGGGCTCTAGGCACCTTGCATCAAAGCAGGTTGGGCGATACAAATAAATACAGAAGACACATACAGCATGCAATATAATATTAAAACAATAAATATAATAATATAATACTTAAAATTAAACTAACTCTGTTCAGTCAGATTTCAACAGGGAAGGCTAAGCTGAATAAAGAAGCCTTCAGACCCTTTTTAAACCTCTGAAGCATTGAGGCCTCCCTAAAAGAGACTGAAAAAGAATTTCAAAGGGCCAGTCTGGTGACATCAAAGGTATGGGACATATGGTCTCAGCGGGCTCACCTAGTAAACAAAATTCAAATAAATAAATAGGGTGTGCCATTTTAGTCCCACATCTGAGAAAGATGTAGACTTGACTGAGAAAGCACAGAGAACAGTGAACAAATGTCATTGAAGGTTTAAAAAACAGAGATTTTGAGGGCCAGCTGATTGAGTTGGGACAGTTTTCCATGGATAAGAGAATAAATGAAGCAGTTCACTCACTCAGGTGTTTAAAAAAATCTCCATGAATGTTATTGTTATTTAATTATAGGTATACCGTTAGGACAGTGAAATATTTATCGCAACAACCATTGCAGCGACAAATCTGACAGTACATTGTAATTGTCATGTGGGACCCTGGCATGGTCTCTCTGGGTCTTGTGCCCCCTCCCTGAAACAACTCCAAACCAGAGTTGATTATGTTTAATTCTGGGAGGTCCAGGGACAGACCACCCCCACATGGGGGGGGGGCACAGCAGCCCGAAAAAAAAAACTTTTCCTGATGACACAATGCCAACCACGATCACAGCCAACATAGTGCCATTGCTGTAAAGGCTTTTGACAGAATTTCTATCAAACATCTTGGTGAAACCTTTAATTATAATGATCACTTGTAATAATCACTAACATTGCACACCACATAATATCACTTCATCAGAGGCATGGTCTTAGTCATAAGGCAATAATGCACTTCTTGAGTGGGTACAGCTCTTGACTATGCTATGTGGCTAATAACACCCTGAGGCATGCATTATTTATTTTAACCACACACACTGCATGTGTTATTTCTTACATCTGCTGTGTGATGCAAAGAAAGCTGTTGTCACTGTAGGCACAGTATTGGCAATATGAAAGGATGTTTGTTCAGGCTGCCCTTGTCCTTAAAGAGCAAAAATGATGTTACTGGTCTTAAATCATCCACTGTGTGACAAGCAGTAAGAATTTCAGTAAAAAGATTGGGATGAACTCCACAAAATTTCAATCTTTATATGCTTTTAGTCAGTGTATATCACACACTCAGATGTGCTATGTTTCATGGCACAGCCACTTCCTCAGGCCCACAGTGTTGTTTTCTAGTAATAATGTATAAACAAATATATCAGTTCTAAATTCTTTATAATTATCTATTATTCTATTAGTTCATACACTTATGAGACTACACCCATTATAACTTCAAGAACCGGCTTCTTACAGTTTTCTTGGATTAAATTGTTAGTAGTATAAAGAAGAATGTTCTGAATCTAAGTTTTTTTTATCAAGTATTAGACTTAAAAGGACATGATTAGAGTGGTGATTTGGATTAATAGGTGAAATCTCACAAGTATATGAACTAATAAAATCATAGATCATTATAATGAATTTAGAACTGATATATTTGTTTATACATTATTATTAGAAAACAACACTGTGGGCATGAGGAAGTGGCTGTGCCATGAAACATAGCCCCTCTGAGTGTGAGAGATTCACTGAATAAAAAAATATGAATATTGAATTTTTGTGGAGTTTGTCCTGGTCTTTTTACTGAAATTCTTACAGTGTTGTCAATAACCTAATTCCTAATTCCTAGGCTACTGAAATACAGTGCATCCAAAAGCAGGGCCATTCTCGATGCCCTTCAGATAGCATGCCTCAGACAGCTAGTTTTGGAACCTACTCGTGAGGGAGCAGTCTTAGACCTTGTACTCTCAAATGGGGACAGTGACAGGATCTCATATCTAGAAGTGGATAGCCATTTGGGAGCAAGTGACCACCAAAAAGTGTGGTTCATGATAAACTCAGCTACAGAGTCAAACCATACAAAGGTGAGGGTTCTGGACTTCAGGAGGGCTGACTTTGTCAAGATGGGAGATTGCCTTAGAAAAGCACTAGCAAACAGGCTAGAAGGAGGGGTGGAGCAACAATGGGGAAATATCAAAACTGCCATCATAGAGGCAACAAGCCATTGTGTGAAGCAAATAAGCAAATCAAAATGAAAGAAAAAGCCACTATGGTTCTCAAAAGAGGTGGCAGTGAAGGTTAGGGAGAAAAAGATAGCATTTAGGAAGTATAAGGAAACACAGAAGGAGCAGGACAGAGATCTGTACCAGTTAAGGCAGAAGGAAGCAGGGAGAGTAGACAGAATAGCAAAGACCCAAACTGAGGAAAAGATAGCCAACTCAGTTAAGAAGGGGGATGAAACCTTTTATAGGTATATCAGGGAGTGTAGAAAGACAAAGGGAGGGATAGTGAGGCTGAATAGAATAGATGGTGGGTGGGCAGAGAGGGACAGTAAAAAAGCTGGGACACTGAATGAATACTTCTGTTCAGTATTCACAAAAGAGGAGGTGGGGGAGGTGCCTAATCCAATTAACAGAAGCACTCTGGATAGGGTGGTCCATCCCAGTCCTTTCACAGAAGAAAGGGTTCTGCAAGAACTCCTAAAACTGAAGGTGGACAAAGCAATGGGGCCTGATGGAATTCACCCCAGAATTCTAAAAAGAATTAAGCAGAGAACTAGTGACACCACTGACTACCCTTTTAACAAATCATGGGAGGATAGTGTGGTACCTGAGGACTGGAGGAAGGCAGATGTGATTCCCCTTCACAAAAGTGGGACCAAGACAGAGGCAGGAAACTACAGACCTGTCAATCTGACCTCTGTGGTAGGGAAAGTGATGGAATCACTTCTGAAGGAAAGAATTGTTGAGTACCTAGAGGCCAGTGGGGCGCAGGATCCAAGGCAGCATGGGTTCACAGTGGGACGGTCATGTCAGATGAATCTAATTGATTTCTGTGACTGGGTGACCAAAGTAGTAGACCAGGGAAGGGCTGTGGACATGGCCTACCTAGACTTTGGCAAGGTATTTGACACAATCCCACACAAAAGATTAATAGTCAAATTAACCAGCCTGGGAGTGGGTCCCAGGGTGGTAGCCTGGGTAAACCATTGGCTAGACAACAGGACACAGAAAGTGATTGTAAATGGAGTCCACTCTGAAGAAAGAGGGGTTACTAGTGGGGTACCGCAGGGTTCAGTATGGGTCCAGTCCTTTTTATTGTCTTTATAACTGACATTGCAGAGGGACTGGAAGGAAAAGTATGCCTCTTTGCAGATGACACAAAGCTATGCAACAGGGTTGATACACAAGGAGGCATGGAAAGGATGAGAAGGGACTTGGCAAGGTTGGAGGAATGGTCAGAAGTATGGCAGCTTGGATTCAATGCAAAGAAGTGCAAGATAATGCACTGTGAAAGGATCAATGGGATGCTAAAAGAGACTCCCCCCTTTTTCTATATCCTTTAAAGTCTGTTGCAACAGCATACACTTTTCTTTTTTCTAAGTCCTTGGTTTCCCCATCAGACAGGAAGGCCACCTATCTGATGCCCTATCTATCCCTGAACTGCTTGTGGTCTGAAATCTAAATTCCAGATCCTTGAACATATTGCTCCTTGATTGTGTGCACACTCACCTGCGCGGTTGTGCGCACTAGAGCTGTGCGAACGTGCGAATACGCACACTAGCGCTATCATGTTTGGTAAAACATTTCTTTTTCCTTTAAAAAGTGCTGTGAGGTTTAAATACATGTCTTTAGGCTGTTTGAGCCTTGTTTTGTTGGAAGAAATGAACCTTTCACAGCCTTGTAAACAGCTGTAACTGTGCTCAAGTGAAGAAGTAGTTACAGATAGCAGCCATAGAGATTATGTAAAACAAAAACCCCTACAAAAGTCCTGATAAAGCCTGCACAACGCTAAGACAGACTAACTTAGGAATAAGGCTTTAAAAATGTCCCTGGAAAGAGTCTAAGTTAAAAGGAAACAACATGAGAAATGGCATTTTATCTTTGTAGCATAAGCTTTGCAACAGATACAAACATACTAACATACTAAAATGCCAGCAGAATAGGCCCAAAGGTCTTTCGTGTCTGCTCGTTTGGTCAGCCCCCACCCTGGGTGCTGACCTTGCTGTCCCCCTCGCCTTCTCTGGCTTCTCCCTTCTCAGTTCCGGATATTCTTGCTGCATTGGATTTTGCTTCCAGAACCCTTCCCCTGTACCTGTTCCACCCCCTCTTGAACCCCTCCACTGTCTCTGCCTCCACCAGCCCCCTAGGCAGTGCATTCCATGGCTCCACCACCCTCTCAGTGAAGTAGCACCTCCTCCTTTCTCCCCTGAATCTTCCCCCCTCCAGCTTCCACCCATGCCCTCTAGTGGCCCCTTCCTCCTTCCTTCGAAGCACCCTGACTGTTCCTCCCCTATTTACCCTCTTCATGTACCTGAAGACCTCTATCATGTCCCCCGGTCCCTTCTCTCTTCCAATGTGTACATATTTAGCTCTTCAAGCCTCTCCTCATAGGTCCTGTCCCCCAAGCCCCAAATCATTTTGGTTGCCCTCCTCTGGACCCTCTCCAGGAGGTTAATGTCCCTCTTTAAGTGTAGCCTCCAAAACTGCACGCAGTACTCCAGGTGCGGCCTCACCAAGCAGTTATACAGAGGGAGTATCACTTCCCTCCTTCTGGAGGTGATCCCCCTAGCGATGCATCCCAGCATCCTGTTGGCCTTGGCTGCTGCCCTCCTACAAGTCTCAGAGTTGTTCATCTTGACATCCACCACCACCCCCAGGTCCCTCTCAGCCATCGAGACTTGTAGCATTCCCCCAGGGTGTACACTTGGCCTGGGTTTCTGGCCCCCAGGTGGAGTACCTTGCATTTCCCTGCATTGAACCTCAGCTTCCACTTTCTAGACCATCTTTCCAGAGCCTCCAGGTCCCCCTGTAGGGCCACCCTCCCCTCCTCCCCATCCACCACCGCCCCCAGTTTCGAGTCATCTGCAAAGAGACTCATCTCACTCCTGATTCCTGTCCTTATGTCAGATACGTAGGCGTTGAACAGAAGGGGCCCAAGGACTGATCCCTGTGGGACCCCACTAATGACCCTTCTTGGGGATGAGACTATCCCACCAACTACGACCCTCTGGGTCCGGTTCTGGAGCCAATTGCCTATCCATCTGATCATCTGGTTCCCCACCCCCATTTCTCCCAGCTTATCCAACAGGCCCATGTGAGGAACAGAGTCAAATGCCTTGCTGAAGTCTAGAAAGAGGACATCCACTGGTCTACCCAGGTCCAAGGCACTTGTCACCCAGTCATAGAACTCCACCAGGTTTGTCTGACATGATTTCCCCTGGATGAATCCATGCTGTCTATCGTCCAGGCACCCTGACTTATCTCCCCCTAGCCTCTCCTTGACAATGACCTCCATCACCTTGCCCACCACCGATGTCAGGCTGACAGGCTTGTAGTTCCCTGCCACCTCCTTGATCCCCCTTGTGGATAGGCATTATATGGCCACCTTCCAGTCTTGGGGCACCCACCCTGTCCTCAGAGATGGTGAAAAGCTCTGCCAGGGGTTTCACCAGGACATCTGCAAGTTCCTTCAGCACTCTGGGATGTAATTTATCCGGCCCCAGTGCTTTCTCCATCTTAAGGGAGCTGAGGGCTTCCCTCACTCTCTCTGCTGTGATTTCCACTTCCGGTACCTCTTCTCCCTGCTTAGCCCTCCCCCCACCTGCCAGTGATGCCTCCCCTCTCCCCAGACCTGCCGATCGGTAAGGGTCCCCCCCTCCTCAGTATCTCTGTCTCCTACCATGTATGATGCAGCACCCCATTTACCTGGTGAAAACTGAGGTGAAGTACTCATTTAGTACCTCAGCCTGCTCCCCCGGGTCTTGTGCCCATCTCTCCCCTGATTTAATCCTGCTAATCTGCCCCTTCACCCTTCATTTTTCCCCAATGTATCTAAAGAACCCCTTGTTCCCTCTCCTAATTTTCCTGGCCAGGTTCTGCTCCTTCCTTGCCTTAGCCGCCCTCACCACTCTAGTGGCCCTTCTAGCCATCAGCTCATACTCCCCTCGATCCCTTTCACTCCTTGAGCACTTGAATTGCTTATAGGCTGCTTTCTTTCCCCGCACCACCTCCTGGACCTCCCTGGTCCACCAACAGGGTTTTTGGGCCCTACCGCATTTTCGTCTTACTCTTGCACAGGTGCTGGTAGCATCCTGCACCCCTCTCCTGATGATTTCCCACCTACTATCAGCGTCCATGTCTGACCCAATCCCATCCAAATGCTCCTTAAGGATCCTTCCCATGTCCTTAAAATCCGCCCTCCTGAAGTCGGTTACTTCAGTCTTTGTGCAGCCTTCTACCCCTCCTAGGTCCAGGCAGAACCAGACCATGGCATGGTCACTCCCTGCCAATGGGTCCCTTACCTCCAGGCCCCCAATCTGGTCACTGTCTGCCAGGACCACATCCAGTACCCGTGCCACCCTGGTCGGTTCCCTCACCTGCTGAGTTAGGAACGTGTCTTGAAAGACATCCAACAACCTTTGTTTCCTTGTCACAGAGGATGTCATAGTCTCCCAGTCTGTTCCTGGCATGTTTGAGTCCCCCAACACCACCACCGTGATAGATAGATGCTTTAGCACAACAGTTCCTTTGAGAAGCCTCATTTTGTTAATGTTTGTTGTTGTAAGATGTTTTAAACCATGTATATTAAGCCTAGGTTGTTAGAATTCAGTGAGAAAACCTTTATTAAGTAAATAGAAATATATTTACCCTCATGTTTGAACACTGAACTTAGATTGGTATTTGTCCTGAGTGCCCTCTGATTCTCTTTAGCTTCTGCTTCATTCTCTATAGAGCCAGTCGGCCATTTTGTCATCATCTTTATAAGCAGAGAGCTAAAGGAAGGAGTCAGTAGGACACTGGGACAACCCATTCTTTGCTATTTTTGTTTATATGATGTTAAAACACAACTGAACTAACCAGAAACATTATATTCTTGTATTGAATATGCCTGATATTATGTAACTGGTTGTAGGTTCCTGAATTAAAAAGTTTTGTTAATAAAAATACAAAAGGGGAGGAGACTTCCCATCATGTGACTAGCTAGCACTATATAAGGACATTTTCTGTTAAAGATCAGATCATCGTAGGGATCAGCAAGGAGCTGACCCATACCTGACACTAGTATCTCCTAGTGGTGAAAACTTGGTATTGCAGAATTATATTTTTATTTTGAAATTTTCTCCTTTTTTATTTTCTTTCTCAACAAGTTTGCTTAATTTACTTATTTGAATGTTGAATAAAAGCTACTTTATTTTTAATTTAATATATTTTATTGGTTTAAAAAAGTCATAACACAATATAGCCAAACAGAGAATAAACAGCTCAACAAGATAACACAACAGTTAATAGTAAAAGGGGAAGAAATAAAAACAAAGAGACCAACAGTCCAATAAAATATAAATCCCAAGAAAATACAATTTTTGGTTCTTCATCCTGGTGTCCTTGTATGTGAATCCCACTAACCTCTTACACGCACCTGGGAAACAAAAACCCAGGGGAAGATTACACAATAGGGTGGGAGGTAGTAACAACAACAAAACTGGAAAGAGACCTGGGGGTAATCATATCAGATGAACTTAAGGTTGGCAAGCAGTGTGAGAAGACAGTAGGGAGGGCTGAGGGGATACTGGGATGTATAGGGAGAGGCATCACCAGCAGAAAACAGGAAGTTGTTATCCCCCTGTACAGACAGTTGGTGAGACCCCATCTAGAGTACTGCATCCAGTTCTGGAGACCCCACCTCCACAAGGACATAGATAGGATGGAGGCAGTTCAGAGAAGGGCAACTAAAATGGTGCAGGGTCTGCAAAAGAAGCCATACGAGGAGAGACTAAAGGAGCTTAATATGTATACCCTTGAGGAAAGGAGGGAGAAGGGGTACATGATAGAAATGTTTAAGTACCTCAGTGGAATCAACAAAGTCCAAGAGGGTAGCATCTTTCAGAAAAAGAGATGTGCAAGAACAATGGGACACAATTTGAAGATGGGGGACAGCTCAGGGGCAATGTGAGGAAGTATTTTTTCACAGAGAGGGTGGTGGATGCAAGGAACAGCCTTCCTGAGGAGGTTGTGGGGTCTAAAACTGTGGGAGAATTCAAGAATGCATGGGACAGACATAAGACAATTTTTGTGGGGGTAGGAAGAAATAGGCTGTTGGTTAAATAGGATCTGCAGCTTATCCTGTAGGTAGAGAAATGGGCAGACTAGGTGGGCCATGCAGTCCTTATCTGCCATCAAAGTCTATGTTTCTATGTTTTTATAATAATTTCCAGTTACTATTGATAGGAAGGATTTGTGTGACTTAAGCCGCTATCACTGATGCAGAACCTCAAGGGGCAATTAAAATCCTACTTACTTTGCTGCTACTGGACTGTCTGAATTGATATATGCCTCAATAAAAACAAAATGAAGTCTTGTTTTTCTTTTTATATAACTATGCCTATGCTTGATGCGCAAGCAGCAACACCATTTTGGGATGAGGACAAGGGGATTTGGGAGGAGTGTCACTACTGAGCCCATTGCAGTTCACAATACCAGGGGCTCAGCAGTCTGCACCAATGGTCAGGCACTGTGGTCACGATGCAGCTCTTGCCTTTGTGGGCAGAAACTTCTTGTACTTCAAAGGACCATAGCCACTCCATTCAGAGAGGGCTTTGGTCCTTTGATTTACATGAAGCTGCATCAGCAAACAGCTGAGCGACTTTCAGCTTCAAGAGCCAGTGTTTGGATCCGTGGCTCTGGCATGCGCATTAGCATCCATGCTAATGTGCATGCCCAACATCACATATATTCCTAACATTCCAACAAAGAAAACCGTCCATCAATGTCTGTTGCTGGCACTTCCCAATTATTGTTCCCTCGCCCGACCCTCCCCCTCAGCACCACCCCAACAAACATAACACTAACACTGGGGGTGCCCACTTCCCCAGTGTCATTTTCATTGAATATATGGCCTGTAATAAAGAAAACCATCCCTCAGTGTCTGTTTCTGGCACCCTGTAACTGTTCTCCCCCCACAAACCTTCTCTCTCTCTGCGGCACCCACCATCCCACCCCACCCCCAAGAAAACAGAACACTGAAACTGGAGGTGCCCAATCCCCCAATGTCTAAACCTGAAATAAAGAAAACCTATCCTCATCAATTTTTTAAAATTGCCTGCAAAAATGAAAACAGTCCATTGATTTCTGCTGCAGCCACCATTGTAACTTTAACCCCCCCATCCTATTTTATTTTTTAAAATACCTGTAAAAAAGAAAATGGTCCATTGATGTCTATTGCAGTGGCCACCTCCCCCCTGCAATTCCTAACACTGACACTGGGGGCACCCAATCCCACAGTGTCCACTGCTGGCACCCCATAACTGTTAGCCCCACCTGACCCTCCCACTCAGCACCCACTACCTCATCACCCCCAAACATAGCACTGATGCTGGGGGTGCCCAATCACCCTGTGTCAAAACCAGAAATAAAGAAAACCGTCCCTCTGGGTTTTTTTAAGCTTGTAAAAAAGAAAATGGTTCATCGATGTCTATTGCATCATTAGTTCCCCCCACCTGATCCTCCCACTCAGCAGCCACCATCCCACACACCTCCAAGCCCTTACTAACCCACCGGGGTCCCTCATCATGATGTTCTCTGGACTGCAGACAAGTCTTCACTCTTCAAAACTGGACCGATAACCAAGGAAATCAAGTATGCAATTTAATGAGGTTTTGAACTTAGTAGCATACAGTAACTTGGCCATTGTTCAATATTTTTGCCCCAAGTTTTCAAAATACCTTTTTGGGGACACCACCTCAGGAACAATGTAAGTGATGTTAGGTAAATCTGTCCCAGAATGTGATTTTTCAGTCACTGTGTGAAATTATCTTTCGGGCAGTAGTTGAACATTTTCTTTGCCCTTGTTCATGAGGTGGTGCACAAGAAGGCTAAGTTGAACATTTGGTGTAAAAATATTTTAAAAAACTACATTTATGAGCCTACATTGAAATTTGTGAACACAGGCTCATAACTTTCATAATTTTCAATATTTTGACCTCAGTTTTTTAACATAGCCATTTCTTTACATTACCTCATGAATGTGACTGCTGCCATTTTTCAAATCCTGGCCAAAATGTGTTTTTGTGCCCCGAAATATGATTTTGCAGTCGCTGCACAAAATCACATTTTGGGCAGGAGTTGAATATTTTCTCTGCACTTGTTCATGAAGTTGGATCATAAGAAGGCTATGTTGAAAATCTGTGGCAAAAATATTTAAAAACAACAAAGTTATGAGCCTACATTGAAATTTAAAAATGCAGGCATGTAACTTTGGTAATTTTCAATACTTTGACCCCAAATTTTAAACATAGTCATTTCTTCACAGCACCTCATGAATGTGACAGCTGTCATTTTTCAAATCCTGGCCAAAATGTGTTTTTGTACCTGTGGTGTGGAATGATGCTTTGGTGGTGCGGAATGATGTTTTGGCGGAGTTTTGAAAATGTTCACCTACCGGGTTCATTAGGTGGGGTAATAAAAAGGCTGTGCTGAAAATTTGGTATACAAATACAATAAAATGCCCAGGTTATGACAAAACACACTATTTCAGCATTCACTCATAACTTTGCTAATTTTCAATATTTTAACTCCAACCTTTCAACATAGCAATTTTTCCAAGCAATCTCATAAACATGATATGTGTCATTTTTAAAATCCTGGATGAGATGTGTTTTCACACCTCTGGTGCAATATGACATTTCTTCCAATGTACTGTAAATGGTACATGTCATGTCTATAAGACAAATCCTAAAACAAGTATCTTCACAATTTGAGCTCAAAACTGTAAAACACAATTGTTTACGGAGCATCAAACACTCAGCATTGACAAATGCTTGCTTTTAATTATTTTTAGCACAGTGCCAGTGAACTGCAACAAGACAAACCCAGCCAGCAGCTGTGCTTGCTTCTCGGTACCAGATTACTGCCTATATAAAATATATTGACAGCTGCAGTCAGGAAAAAAATAAGGCACCTACAATGAAAGTTAAAGAGCAGCTGACACTTGCAGGACCACTTTAACAAATCATACTATTTAGACACAGTTCAGCTTGTGTTTCACATTAGTTCTGTATTCCTCCTCCCTATTATTTATTACTGAGGTCATTTACATTAAAACTAAATCTTTTTTTCCTGAAAAGTTCATCTATGCCTGTTACTTTCTCCCTACCTAGGGTCATAATGCACTGCTTGTGACATCACAGTTACTCTCATGGCAACATATTGTGACGTCACAACAGAGGATTATGACTTGAAGAAGGGAGCAAACTATACAGTCAGATGAACTCTAAGATGATCATGTAGTCATGCAAATTTACTCAGTAATAAATAGTGGGAAAGTGACATATATAGGATATATATAGAATGCAAGCTGAATTGCACCTAATTATTATGGGTTTTTTTCAACGTTTTCTTTGAGGCATCAGTAGCTTTTTAACTTTTACCCACTTTATAAGTGTTATAACTGAAAATGTTATTCAAAAAGATTGACTCCAAAAATATTGACCTTTATAAAACACCCAGGCCCCAAGCATTGGTACATGCTGTGTAGGGGAGGTTGGCATCCATGGCCAGCTGAGTTAAGGCATATTTGTCAAAATGTTTTGAACCCAAATGAAGGCCTAGGCCTTAAGACCTGATGACTACCCTGACTTTTAGCATCAAAACAAAAATCCCCTGCCATCCCCACCACACACACACACATACACACACATACACACATACACACACACACACACACACACACTGTATGTAACATAGAAACATAGACTTTGATGGCAGATAAGGACCGCTAGGCCCATCTAGTCTGCCCATTTCCCTACCTACAGGATAGGCCGCAGATCCTAGTTAACCAACAGCCTATATCTTCCTGCCCCCCACAAGAATTGCCTTATGTCTGTCCCATGCATTCTTGAATTCTCCCACAGTTTTAGACCCCACAACTTCCTCAGGAAGGCTGTTCCATGCATCCACTACCCTCTCTGTGAAATAATACTTCCTCACATTGCCCCTGAACCGCCCTCCTTCTATCTTTAAATTGTGTCCCCTTGTTCTTGCAAGTCTCTTTTTTGAAAGATGCTACCCTCTTGGACTTTGTTGATTCCCTTGAGGTACTTGAAAGTTTCTATCATGTCCCCCCTGTCCCTTCTTTCCTCAAGGGTATACATATTAAGCTCCTTTAGTCTCTCCTCATATGGCTTCTCTTGCAGACCCTGCACCATTTTAGTTGCCTCCTCTGACTGCTTCTATCCTGTCTATGTCCTTATGATAGGGTCTCCAGAACTGGACACAGTATTCCAGATGGGGTCTCACCAACTGTCTGTACAGAGGGATAACAACTTCCTGTTTTCTGCTGCTGATGCCTCTCCTATACATCCCAGTATACCCCGCCTTCCCTACTGCCTTCTCACATTGCTTGCTAACCTTAAGGTCATCTGATATGATTACCCCCAGGTCCCTTTCCTGTTTTGTTGTTGTTACTACCTCCCCACCCATTGTGTATTCTTCCCCTGGGTTCTTGTTTCCCAGGTGCATTATTTTGCACTTTTTTGCATTGAATCCTAGCTGCCATACGTCTGACCATTCCTCCAACCTTGCCAAGTCCCTTTTCATCCTTTCCACGCCTCCTTGTGTATCAACCCTGTTGCAGATCTTTGTGTCATCTGTAGGACTGCACAAAGCAATAATCATGATGCAAAGAGTTTTGCTAAAACATAATGGACAACATTTTTTTTCTGCCTGTGACTTTCTACAGTTCTATTTCAAAAAAGCAGTCAGTGATCAAAGATAATGTTTTCATTGTGATGCAAAGTCAGTAATCAAAAATAATACCTTCATTATGAAGCAGCTGTACAACCTCTAATTATTCTTCTTATTTCTACCTCCAAAATGTATTTCTATGAAAACTGTCTTGGTTGCAGAGAGCTCTGAAAGAGCTGTCTCTCTCTGCCTCTTCAAGTTACATGGGCCAGTTTTTGGGCTGGTTACATGTCTACCGAGAATTTGACCTGGAAACACTTCAGGAACCATCAGTCATGCCTGTTACAGACCCTAGAGCACCAGATACCCTACTTTTCTCCAGAAATAAACATCTGATTTTTTCCTATGTGCAGCCCATGGTATCTGTAGTACTCTTTTCCAGAACAAAATCTTGAAATCAAGGGGCCTTATTTTCAAAAGATCTTAGCCATAGTCACAAAATGGGAGAAACCTTTTTGAAAAGAGGGTTCAGGTGTGTCTCGAAGTGTTGATGAAGTCTTCAATCATTTCTGGTGAGAGTAGTGGGATAGGAGAAGACTAAAGGAGAGGGTAGAGAAGGAACAGAGGGCAAGTGGACAGTTTTTCAGAGGAGGCAAAAATAAGGGGAAAAGGCAGAGTAGGAGGGGAGCTATGAACAGAGGAGGAAGAAGAGATAACAAGGGAGGGACTAGAACTTGGATTAAAAGGAAACACAGTTACTGTAGGAAAGTGCTTGTACTCAAGTACAGTGAGGAACAGACTGGAAAGGTAACAGTAGTGAAGAGTATTGGAAAGTATTTTATCGCAAAACAGCAAACTGAGTGGACTTAGAACGTTTCCTGCCTCTCAAAATAGTGAACAAAATGCGGAATAAGATATGAGCAGATGGATGCATTACATTATGCCAGTATATCTTTTATGGTAGTGGTTTTGCATTAGAGATAGCTTGAAACTACTACTATACTTTTATAACAGGGAAGGGGGGGGGGCAGAGCCCCTGATGTTAGCATATAAAAATGGTTTCATCAAAAATAAGAATAAAAACTCACTACAAATCACGTCTGCTATATTGTGAAGAAGCATGATCTGCACTAGCTCAAAGTGAGCGAAAGAGGGACTCCTGCCTGGCCTAAGCAGTTATGGGAGCATCAATGTATACCACCTCAAATGCTTTGGACTTCATAAAACACCAAACACATGATTTAGCTTGAGAGTTTATTGATTTAGCTTAACCCACACCATTATATGTTTTTGCTTACTCACTGCACACCTTGTTCTGTGCTATTGCTTACTTGTTTAAAAAAAAGCAATTTTCTAATTAAAGCCTGTCAGCCAGACTCAGCAGCTATAAATCTGGAAGTTCTGAAGATGAAAATATCATTGTGCTGGCTATTCTTTAATATTCGTTTTTTCAAGGCTATTTACATCGGTTGCTATAAACGCATTGTTTAGCAGGTTTCTGAATCAACTACAGTAATTACTGTTTGCATATTCTAGTACATCTCTGGAAGGATTTATTGTGACATTTATAGCCAAGCCTTGAAAAATAAGGCCAAAATATAGGTAGAACAGCAGATGCTTCTTTTTTCTACATGAAATGTATACTTTTTTACAATCCCAAAATAAGTACAATGGTATTAAATATAGTGCCTTTTCAGATTTTGACAAAACAAAGTTTAAAGTTTTTTTTTATTTCTTCGACAAAGTCATTACAAATTTTTAAATTAAATAAAACATGCATATAAAATTGCCAGTTTCCAAAATTTCATTTACATCCATTATATAAATGCATCAATATATAATAGCAACAGCTTGTTATTATTAATTACAACTTCTTAAAACAATCAGTGCAGTCACGGTTCATTCAAAGTTATATTGGGTGAGTTATAAAAAGTCCAGCCACTGTCTATAAGATACAGTATGTAAATTTTCCATTTTGAGCGAAAACCCTTATATAATGGGCACAAAAGTAATATATGCTTTAGATCGTCCTCTGATAATTTATCGCATTTACAAAATGGTGTTAAAACATTTTCCTTTTTTTGTTTATGGAGTACATAATTAGCCTTATATGTTTCTAACATGAAATTAGTTATTATTCTCCTCTCCTTTGGATTAATTAATTTGACCAGATAAGGCACTAGGCCATGTGTTGTTTTTATATACTTATACCATATGTATAGTTTAAACTTTTTTAGTTTTATATACGTATTGGTTATCTCTTGCTCCCTTAGCCTACTCTGAACATTTTCAACTATTATCTGCCATGGATATACATACATGGGGCCCGATTCTAGAAGGGTGGTGCAAGTCACCACCAAACACAGCTTGCACCACCTTCAACTGCGACATTGACCTTGCACCCTATTCTAGAAGGGGCAGGGTCTCCGCAGCTAAGTCCTGTGATTTGCAACATGTGGCCAGGTACACCGAACAGAGGGCACACTTAGTGAGCATGTTTCAAGCCTCAACACAGAATGCAAGTGCCCCCCATGGCCAGCTAGCCATATTAGGTGCCCTGCAGGGCTGCCCATATCAACTGACCCCCCGTAGTGTACTGTACATGTAGAGCCCTGCAGGGCTGTCCACCCCCCTACCCCCAAATCTCTGTGTACATGATGCCCTGCAGGACTGCCCCAGAATACCTGTATACATAATGCTCCACAGGGCTGCCCACACCCCCAGACAACTGAATCTGCCATTGTAAAATGCCCCCACAGGGCAGTGCTGTCATCCCCCCACCCGTGTCCTGACCCCCAAGTTGCTGGCCACAAATGCAGCAAATACCCTGGCAAGCCCTGGTAGTCTAGTAGCCCCCACCCCTCCGTGCCAGCCCACCCAGCACCCCAACCCATCCCCAGCCAGAGACTGGCACAGCTCATCTCTTTCCTCCACAGCAGCCACCAATTGAGTGCTGTAGGAGCAATAACTGTAAAGACATGCTCAGAAATTAATTTCTGGCATGGCTGGGTGGAGGGCGGGGGCCACTAGACTACCAGGTCTTGTCAGGTATTTGCCACATTTGCAGTTGGTGACTCTGGGGGTCAGGGCACAGGTGGGGGGATGATAGCACTGCCCTGTGGGGATTTTTACAATGGGGGGTTCAGGGGCAGTTGGTGTGGGCAGCCCTGCAGGACCTTTACTGTATGGGGGTACAGGGAGGCAAGTACAGTACAGGGGATGGGGCAGGAATGTGTGCAATTCCCACTGGGGCACCAACGGTGGTGATCTGGGCATAGGGGGAGGGCACATGGACTGGGTTCTACAGGACCCTTGGATGATGCATGTAAGTTACACCAGCTAAATGCATGTGTAACTTACTTTGCCGGTTCTCCTCCAGGGGTTCTTGTAGAATCCCGATATTGGGGTCTTTGTTGCTGCCCTTCTGGAATGGGGCACAACTGCTGCCATAAACCCCTTAACACCATGACATGGGGGGTTTATGGCGCAACTGCCTGAGTAACAGCTGTTAGCGCAAGTGGCCTGAGACATGTCGCAGGCCACTTTGTAGAATTGCGCAAGTTGCAACTGCTGGCATAAGTTGCTAATGGTGCCATTCTACTTGGTTCAAGTGCTGTTGCACCAGGCATAACTTTTCTAGAATCAGGGGCCATAGAGCATAAAATATGTCCAAGTCCATTTGGTAAGAGAAATCGCCTTAAGATGTCAAGGGTAGGGAAAACTTTCCCCATTAGTGTATATTTTATTTCTTCTTCTAGACATTGTCTTGGAAGCCTATTTTCTTCAAGTAGAAATAGCTTTTATGATGACAATATCTGTCTTTCTGTCATTAACATTGAAACAGAGTATTGTCCTAATTCCATGTTTAATATTCCTGCTGGTATTGAATGTGGAACCATTAAAATGTATCTTTTAATTTTATTGCACAATACCTCTAGTTTATTGAGGTCTGCTATTCCCCAGATTTCTGCTTCATAGAGTATACTTGAGTTTATCTTAGCCTCTAGAACTCTCAAAACTCCTTTAACCGAGGTTTGACCCATCTTTGCATTAAATATTTTGAATACATTAAATGCTTTCTTTATTTTTGTTATAATCTGGTCTATCTGATCTTTCCATTTTAAATTTTGGCTGAATCTAACACCTAAATAGTCATAATATTTGACTTTCTGCTTTTTCTGTACTTATCCACAGGGGTCTGGAATACTTATTGGTGTTCCTAAAAATCAGTAACTTAGTTTTGGACATTTTTATCTTTGTCTTATGATTGTGGCATAACTTTGTAAAATGAGTTAGTTTCCTTTGTAATCCTATAGCAGATGTTGATATTAATACCAAATCATCGGCATATGCTAAGCAATCTACTCTAGTATTTCCTATTTTCAGTGTGTGGAATATTGGGTTGTCTAATTCTATCAAAATATCATTAATGTATGTATATTTTACAGAAGTGGGGCCAATAGGCACCCTTGCCTGATCCCTCAGTTTATCCAGAATGACTTAGTCGTGTTCCAGTGTTGGTCATATTGGACTATTACCCACTACTTGAAAGAGCTTCTGATTACTTACCACCCCGTGCGACAGCTCCGTTCAGCCGACGAGGGGTTGCTAGAGGTTCCAAGGGTTATATTGAAGTCTTCTGGGGCTAGGGCCTTTGGGTTCGCAGCCCTAACCCTCTGGAACTCTCTGCTTCGCCGGCTTAGAGAATGCACGACCATGGAGGCCTTTAAGCAGGATTTTAAGACTCTGTTATGGAACAAGGCATTTGTGGATTGATGTCATTATTAACTGTTGTTTTTATATGTTTATTGTGATTTTATGATTCATTTGTACAGCGCCTTGGCACTTGAAAGTTTCTAAATAAATAAAGTTTATTATTATTATTATTTATTATTATTATTATTATATTTGAATGCAGTTTTTTCAAAATATTAAGAAGTTCTGGGTACAACCCTAATTTCTTTAACTTATTCCATAATATTACCCTATTAATGCTATCAAATGCGGATGCAAAATCCATGAAACAGCAATAAAGTTTGATCTTTTTGATTTTTGTACATACAAGATGTTTTAATGTATAACAATGCTGGGTTGTGGCTCTAGCTTTCCTAAATCCATTTTGTACTTCATGTAGAATATTATTATGGTTTACCCTCTCTTTTAATCTCTCCAGAACAATTCTAGTGAATATTTCTTGTGAGACATCTATTAGACTTATTGGACGATACATTTTGGGATCATTTGGATCACCTTTCTTGAAGGTCGGATATATAACACTCCCCTTCCAGCTGGTAGGGTATTCCTGTCCTTGCACAAAAGTATTACTGTATATAATTTCTTCATTACTGGAGCCCACCAGTCTGTATAATGTTTATAAACATCTCTTATTATTTTGTCTGGTCCTGGTGCCTTATTTGTTTTTAATCTTTTAACTGCTGATATTACATCTTCTAAGGTTATTATCATAGGTATTGGATAACTAATTTTTTGGTCATTTATAGTTTCCATATTTCCTAATATTATCTCATCTTGTTCTGAATAATAAAGCTCTGTACAAATTAGAACCCATGTGTTGGGAAAAATATATGTTTCTGTTGTCATAACACATTTATTATAGCCTTGACTAACCATTATTCAAAATGTTCTTCCATCTTTTTCTTTTACTCTTTTCCTTAATTTTTCCCATAATAGTTTTGTATGATTGAATTTTTGCTTTTCTAAGGTTTTTTTTATATTTTTCATTTTCTTATTGATATCTATCCTTTTAATACTGTCTTCATTGTCTTTTTGTAGTTTATTCTATTTGTATTCCTTAATAACGTTACTCAATTCTTTTTTCGCTTTCCTACATTTTTCATTGAGCCATACCTTATCTTGCCTGGTCATTATCTTCCCTCCTATTCTAGTATTCATGCAGTAAGGTCCAATCAGACTATTCAAATCTCTCCAATAGTTAACCACTGAATTATAATTTGTGTCTTCAGTTATCAAAGATCTTATCTCATTTATTGGACCTTTAAATAAACTGTCAAATTGTGTGATTGCATTCACATTCCATTTAATTCTTCTCTGATTAATTATTTCCCAGACACTCACTTGTTCTTAAATTAGCCTTACTTGCCTCTATGCTGTTCTTTTGTTTAACCTCAAGTATAAGCTGTATTGGGTTATGTGTAGATTCTGTCCTGTCAATTACTTTCATATATTTAATCATTTTAATTCCCTCAAGATTGCTCAATACATGAGGAGCCTCTGGGTCCAATATATGTCAATTCTCTCTCTTGGTCTTCTAATGTTCGTCCATTTATTAGGTGCATATTTTTACCAGTTAGGTAGGGATTTATAGCTCTCCCTCTGGTGTTATTCCTACTATCCTTTGTAGCTCTTTGCCATGTTATTTTTGGATTCAGTTCATTAATTAAATCCATGTCTCCCAGCACTTCAGAATTACTTCTTATCCTTGTATTAAGATCTCCCAAAATATATATTGGGATATCCATGTCTTCATCTGTTTACTGGTCAAATATTGTTTTTAATCTAGTTAATATATTATCTATGTCTTTATGAGTTGGTGATAAGTATACATTTTATAGTATAATCTTACTGTTTACTTTTGTGTCTTCTATTTTCAGCATTAATATGTCATCTGGGGTAATATATTGCTTAGCTATTTTATAGTTGCTTTTTGTTGTTATATAATATATATTGCAACTCCACCCTTATTTTGTCCATATTGTTTCCCTTTAAATGCAGATTTTGAAATATTTTCATATCATGGGATCTTTGGCGCTGTTTTTACTTTGCATCAAGTTTCTTGTAGACAAATCAGATCAAAGGTTTCAATAAATCTTGGGACTTCAGGGTCTGCAATTTTTAAATAAGAACCTTCTATGTTTCAGGATAATATTTTAACTTTTATATCATCAGCTATATTTAATTTATCTTCCTGGGTGTTCTTATTTAATTTCAATCTTTTTTTTTCCTTTTGCTTTATCCAGTATTTCATATTTGTTGTATCCTTCATACTGTTTCCAACTTTCCCTCTCCTCCCAAGGGTCTTTTCTTGTTTCTATCCTATCATTTCCATCCTTACTTATAATTTCTTTAGTCCACTCATTACTTGATATCAGGTAAAGTCCTGATTTCTCAAGTAGGTGTACTTTCCTTAGTAGTTGTTGTGCTGTTTCTGACCTTTTAAAGGTAACATCTATTATGTTGATGTCTTCCATCTATTGTGTAACTTGATGTATGCAATTGAGTTTTTAGCTACATTTAATTTTGTTATTCTTGAAAGAAAAGATGCCATTTCTTATTTTATTTTGCCTATGGTATCATTTTTTTGTTGTTTCCCATCCAAATACCATCAGTGTTTTATTTTCCCATTTTTCTTGCTGTTTTTATTCATAGTCATTAATTATCTTTTCACTCCCCTCTACATCTCCTCTTTTATTTCCTCGTTCTCTTTTACTGCCACATCTTCATTAGTCTGGATTACCCTGGTTGTAACTATACTTTCACTCATTTTTATACTATCTTTAAACTCCAGAGATGGTACAATTTGTGCTGGCATAATTTGTACTCCTAATATTTTAAGAATCATATCCTGGTTCCAAATAGATTGTATTAGATGGCCCATCTTAGTATACAACAGTACACAGTCTTGATACTGCTTATGAGGTGGCCTCATCACATATATTTCTTACTTAAGAGAGATATTAAGATGGAGTAAATAAAAAATCTATTCTTTCAGTTTATCTGAAGTTTCATTGTGGAGTCTGTTAGCTCTGTACATTTCTAATAAATACTCCATATCTGTCCCCTCCAGGTCTACAAATCTGTCCATTTTTTATTGCTTTTTTCTTTCCTTGGTGACATCATAGCAGTCTCGACCTCCTTCCCTGTCTTTACTGTTTTTTTTTCTTTCTTGCTGGTATTTCCACCATTTCTGTCTTTCCCTATAGTAAACATTTCCCTATGTTCTCCTTGGTTAGTTATAATTTTCTTTTCTTGTACTAGATTTTTTTTTTCCTCTTTCCCCTTCACCATTTAGCCAGCCTTGCATATATTCCTCCGGAATATCTTTATTTTTTTGGTTAACAACAGTGTCTCTATTTTCAGAATCTTTTAATGATTCCAATTCCTGTTTTCCAGATTGTTTATATCTTGATTTTTTACTTTTATTATTAACTATAACTTCCTGTAGGACTGTTTCAAAATGGCAAGTATATGGGTGGTTCTTATTGAAGGGTGGTGGTAAATTAACCTGGACAGCTTTGTTCTCCCTTACCTTCTTAACCTTCCCTTGATTGTGATTATTCCCCTGAGTTTTATCTTTTGTTATAGACATCTGATCTGAAGTGATCTTTTCCCCATTGTTTGATTGAAATACATGCTGTTGCTTTGTATATCTATCCTTAATCTGGCAATCTCTTCTTTTATTATTATTAGATTCCCCAGCTATAGCTAGATATAATGGATTATTTATAGTCTCTTGTATATACAGAGAATTGGTACTGCATAAGTTTAGTTTCTCTCCCCTCCTAGAGGGCTGTTTGATGTTCCTACCTTTGTCTGGCTGTTTCTTTTTTTGCAAATCTCCTATGAGATATTGAGTTTCTTTATTCAAATTCAATTCTCCTTGAGTTTTATCTATATATTTTATTCCTTCAATTATCACACTTAAATTTCCTTTAATGTTTTGAATTTCAGATTCATTTCTGCTATTAGTATATTTATCTTTTTGACCAGTTTTACCTAAAGCCATCCCTTCTCCATATCCTTTGTTTAGAGAACCAGCCATGTCTAGTCCTAATGCTTTTTTAGCTGGTGCTTTGCATCGAAGAATAAGAAGAAAAACTGCAGGGTTGTTATTTGGATAGTAAAACAATTGTTCTGTTGATTGCTTATCATTACATTAGTAAGTGGTTAGAGCAGATTACACATAAATACTAAGACCATTTATTTTTGCACTCTAAATCAGCCCATTATAGATGGGCTATGAGTACTAGAGATAGCTTTTTATGATAGATGTATGCTTTTTTTCTAGAACACAACAGGTCCTTATGGAAATTTGATGTGCCTGTCAACAATTTTCTGATAAGCTTTATGAATATTCACTTCAGATTTAGATTTTTGCCTTTCCCTTCACTTTTAATCATAGTTTTGTCAAATTAAATGTTACATGTCAGTGTATTTTTGAGGGTAACACAAATGTTGGTGTGTCTTAGTCTAGCAGACGCAGACTTCTGTCTTAATTTTTGGATTGACATTTTTGGCAATTGAAAGTGAAATAAATGATCACATTAACTGAACTATGGAAAAAATAGTAGAAACAGAGTATTATGACAACCACTGGCTTAGTTCTTAATTTCTCAGAAATGCAAATCCCTTATTGGCAAGAATTGTTATTGCAGATATAAAATATGTATGACTTAGTGTAATACTGTTCTGGCTAAAGAATTATAAGACTACCTGAACAGGATGTTATTGTATATATAAAATATGTGTGACTTAGTGTAATAATATTCTGCAAAAAGAATTGGTATATTACCTAAACAGGATATGGTCAGAAATATTTCTTGTCACATAGTATTGCAGTACTGATTTCATATCATTACCAGTGAGTAAGCCATTACACCACACTAAATATGAACACCTAGAAGGAATATTAGTCTGGTAGTAAGTGCTGATGTTTGAAACAAGAGACTTAATGTTTGCATCCCACCACAGCCAGTGTCCCTCTATGTGCCATTCAACAAGTTATTTGACCACCCTGTGTTATAGTTCACCTAGCAGCTAAACCTGTTTGGAAGAGGATCCCATGGACAACAAGATATACGCATGAATGGTTTGGTTCAGGGAATTTTGTAGAATAGCATACTGTTTTATTTTAAAGTATTGTATTTTATACACTTAGGACCCAGTATTGGAAGGTTGAGTTTCTCCTTGTAAAGTCCCTCTCCTGATCACAAATTTGTCAAAGACCTTAACTTTGCTGTCAGGGCTGCCACAAAACATTTAAAAATGATACACACATGTTTAAAATATATTTTTACAGCAGCACCACCACCAAGCTTTGCCTACAAAATGGCTACAGCTTAAAGCCAGTGCTCTAACTATGATAATTAAGGATATGCAGGGTGTGTACTTATGTACACTTTCAGGTAGACTTATTTGCTATATTCAGACAATCTCTGAGCACATCTGGCTGCCCTAAACTTGCTTGAAAATAGTCCTCTAGGACAAAGTCCCAACTTTGGCACTAACACATGCACTTGGTGTAAAGCACAATCTCCTGCTGACTACAGAGAGGTACTGTATGTGCCTGAAGTGAACATAGTGACAGTTTAGGATCAAAAGTAGTTAGCGTGTCCCAAACCTGTTAGTACTTTTGCACTAAGTTGTTACATTTTAAAATCACTATGCAAATGACCTCTTTCAACATACAAGATGCCAAGAGGTAATTTATATCAGTTTATGACCTGAATAATTTGTGGGGCACAAGCATTTGCTCCTTGGATTGCATGGAGAGCAGTTCATCCTGTATTATGTGTTCCTGGTCCCTCCCAGCAGAACCACCTTGGGGAAATGGAGTTTGAAGGGCAGCCCCACAAGTCCTGTATCCATATACTCAATATGTGTATAAGTATATTAGTACCAGAGCTGTGTGGCATTTGGCAGCCAGCCATGAAGGTGAGCAGAGTGATATGCTAGCTGTCATCCAGGGTGGGTGGGGGCACCCCTGAACACCAAGAATTACAGTGTGGGGCATTAGCTCCATGGAGTAATATTATTTTCAAATGGACTTAGAAAAAGGTGCAGGAAGGAGACACTAATCTACCATGAATTAATAGAACGATATGGGCATTGCAATTAGGTAATGGAAAGGGGACAAGGCACCACTAAGGAATTTCATTTTCATGTGTCTAGCACTAGGAGTGGGTGAGGGAGGAGGTACTAGACCACCAGAGCATTTCATTTTCTTATACCTGGCACAGGAATCAGTTAAAGAAGGGGTACTAGTGCCAGATTTCTGATTTTATTTACACAATCAGTGTCACAAATGCACTCTGGGGGTCAGACCCTTTGCTTCCACAGTGCCCAACCTTGAAGTGCAATATGTGTACAGGAGACAAATAGGGACACCCTCCTGTCTGTTTTGGGTTCAAACAACTACCAGTCTCAAGTCCTGGGGTCAAATATGAACCCTTTTTCACTAGCACGCCCAGGTAACAGGTCCAAATATCAAACCCTCTTTGGGGAAAGCAGTGCAATATTTAACCCAGCAGGCACATAACCTGGTTCACAAGCCTCCTTCTGACTCAGTTGAGACATATGTATTTCCTTACCTTGCTGCATATGGTGACACACTATAAGCAGTTTAACAGTTACATCAAAATTATCAACACTATCCCAGCATTTACACTCAAAATGAGAAACTGTCTCAGGTAGGATTTTATTTTATTTATTTATTTCAATGTTTCACCAGGAAGGCACACTGAACAACAAGTTGCTTGTCTCCTCATGCGACCGGGGGGGGGGGAAGGAATACATTGGGTGAAGAATTAGACATACAGTTTAACATTTAACATATCTGAGAAATTGAACATTCAATTACATTTGTAACACGACATACAGTTAAACAATATCATATGTCACATTTGTGATGTAACGTACAATTAAATATATCATACCTGTGGAATATGCTTTTAATTACAAGTGGCATATCTCAGAAACATAGTACAGAAATTTAGTGTAGCCTTGGAGCCAACTCCTTGCAGAAATGGATTACGGTTAAGAGGCAGATTATTTAGCAATTATTGAATGAATGAGGTCAGGTGGGGGACATCAATGAGGGTAGACAGGGGGAAACTAGCTGGGGGAAGGAGAGGATAATGATGGGGTAACATTACTGGAGAAAAGTGAGAAAAGAATCAGTTCTGAAGGGCAAGTTAACACAGGGCTAGTGCAATCTGGAAGCACCTCAGACAGAACAAAAAGTGCAAATTATTTGCTCAAGTGAACTCATTCCTTTGATTAAGTGCAGGGAAGTAGAGAGGGTACAGGAAAGAGGTGGGGACAAGGGATATAGAAGGGAAGGATGAGTCATACCTGGAACTGGCCCCTTCAGATGTGCAGAGATCACTGCCAGTGGTGGAATGAGGTGAGGAATAAGAAAAGGAGTAGGCAAGGACAAGTTGGGCAGAGATGGTAGAGGGGATGGTAGAGGGGATGGTAAAGGGAAGGAGGATGAGGGGTGGGAGAAACTTGCATAAGACTAGGCCTCTTCAGGATCCTGAGAACCCTGCCAGAGAGCAGAGTCAGGTGAGGACGAGTTAGGTAGAGAGGATGGAGTTGAAGGGGAGGGAAGGAAGAGTCATTTCCTAGTGCTGGACCCCTCCAGGATGCTGAAAACCTTGCTGGGGGCAGAACTAGGAGAGGACAAGTCGGGACGAGAGAAACGAAAGAAAGAACAAAGGCAAATGAGGGAAGAGGAGGGAAAGAAGAAGTTTACCAAAAACTAGGCCACTCCAGGATGCTGAGAACCCTGCCAGAGCACAGAATCAGGTGAGGACTAGTTGAGTAGAAAGGATATAGGGTGAGGGGGAGTGAAGAAAGAGTAATTTCCCAGTGCTGATCCCCTCCTGGATGCAGAGAACCCTGCCAGGGGATAGAATTAGGTGAGGACAAGTAGGTTTGAGGGAATGGGGGGATAGAAGAGGAAAGGAAAAAAGAAGGAGGGAGAGAAGAAACTTACCTGAGAGTAGACATCACCAGGGTGCTAAGAATCCTGACAGAGGGCAGATTTAGATGAGGAAAAGTTGGGTAGAAAGGAGAGAGGGGAAGGGGAGGGGAAGGCGGAGGATTGCCTAGTGTTAGATCCCTCCAGGATGCTGAGAACCCTGCCAAAGATCAAAACTAAGCAAGGGCAAGTTGATAATGGAAAAAAAAGGTTGTGCTAGGAGTGAGGGGGTAAGCGGTAAAGGGAAAGGACAGCATGCTGAGAAGCAAGCTCAGGGGAGGAGGATGGATTAACAGGGGATGTGAGTCATGGAGAGGATCATAGGCATAGGAGGACAGTTAAGGAGGGTTAAAGCAGGAGCAGTTAGATAAGAAAATGTTATGTGAGGCAGAGGCAAGGGAGTAGGAGGAAGAGGAGTGCCATATTTGTGGGGGAGTTCCAGATTTGTGGGAAACAATGGGTAAAGCCTGACTGACCAATGAGAGTGGTTTGAAGGGGGACCCAGAAAGTATGAGTGTCAGAGGATATGAGGGAGTGGGGGGGGCAAGAGTGAGCCTAAGAGGTAGGAGAGAAGTTCTCCTAACCAAAATTTAGAAGTGAGTTTGGCACAATGAATGAGGCATCTGTTGGCAAGTGGTTCAGGGGACAGGGTATGGTACAGGTCACAGTGATAAGTGCGTGATGGAGCATCAAGGGCAAATTGACAGAAGAAGTTAAAGAGAGTGTCCAATCTGAATAGGGAGGGTTTGAGAGTGGCAGCATAGACTACATCACAGTAGTCGAAAATGGGAAGGATCATCTTCTGGACTAGTTCACATCATGCCATAGGAGGGATGCAACTGCAGTTCCTGAATAAGGCATAAAGTTTGGGGTGCAATTTTTTCAGGATGGCGTCAAAGTGGCCAGAGAAGTTGAGGTGTTTGTCCAACCAAACCCCAAGGTATCTGAATGAGGAGGTGTCCTCTAAGATTGTCCCATCAAGGGTATGGAAAGACAGTAAAGGGTGGAGCCTAGAGAGTCTCTGCCTAGTGGCAAAGGTCATGGAGACAGTCTTTTTGGCATTTAGGACTAGATGATGTGAGGCAAACCATAGCTGAACCTGGTGGAAGTCATGCTGAAGGGTGGTTGCTACATCAGTGGGGCATTTGCCAGAGAAGAACAGGATGGTGTTGTCAGCATACATATGGATAGAGGAGGAGGGGGAGCATACTGAGGGCAAAAATGTTTGTTTTTGGTGGTCTGTTGCTGGCTGCACCACCCGGATTGTCGCACTATGTTCCTGAAGGTGACTGTTGAGTAGAGAAGTCCTGGTGCTACTTGCAATTATATGTGGAGCTACATACGTGGGGAAATTGCTGCTTAGTTGCCGCTGCATTCTTGAGACTGAACTGGTATCTGTTTCATCTGGAGGTCAAATTTTGGATTGTTGTTTTCGAGCCTGGGGGTAGTGAATCCAGTGGTCTGTGCTGAGTGAGGGATCTCCCTAATTTCACCATGTCTAGGGTTATACCTTACCGTGCCACCCGGGACTGATCGGGAATTGCCTAAATCTGGCTACGGGAAGCCAGAGGCATTATTTGGTTTTTTTCCTAAGATACCCCAAGGTTGGTCTTGGTGGCCTAGCCTCAGGGTGCCTGTAGCTGCTGGTCACGTGTGAAGTGAGCGGGGCCTGATTGAGGTGGTGTGGGAAGGCATCCCACTGTGGTTTGTTTAAAATAGCACACCCCTGTTTTTTTACATATGGACCCACCTTATTGGACATTGATTCGATCTGGTCAATATGTGAAGGTGATTTTAGACTTGTGGATCTCTGCCTGGACGGAGGTTGAATGGCTGCGACCTTCCAGATTGGGGGAGCTTCTGGTGAACATCGGATTTATCTGAAGTCATGGTTTGGATTTGTTGTTGGCTTTCTTCGGACTGCTTTGTGGCTTGAACTGGCAAAGATTTGTGACTTTTATGGTCCTGTGCTACTTCTATATAGACCTTGGACTGGGTGGTGAGAGTACCCTGAATTTCACTCATTATCCTTTATTCAGTCTGTATTACTTAAACTGTGGTTGGTGAGAGAAATCCACAATAAGTATAAACTTGGTTATGGCTCTGGGGTGTGAGAGACTCTAAGGTCAACATTTCAAAAAACTAGAAGCCCTAAACTGTTTTTAGAGGACACTTTTGTTATTTAGAACTTTTGATAATGGTTTTCTCTAGTTTCTGGACACTGTTTAGATTATATGTTGGATTGTGTGGGGTTATTTAAGTGGGATTTTTATTTTAATTTGTTTTTTGGGATTTTAAGGATTCTTTTGTAATAAAATCAGGGGTGGCCCAGCAGGCTATAAAGATTTTCAAGTGGTTGTTTTAACAAGGTAGCATGTGTTGGGATCATGGTTCGGTGGGCAGGTGCTACTCCCCCTCTAGGCTGCGGGGCCTGCACCCCTTTGCTAGTCCACCATCGTGGCTTGAAGTGTATATGCATTGTCATGCCTTGGGTATTGCGAGGGGGGTCAGAGGGAAGGAGTCCCTAGACCTGGAGGGGAGAGGGAGCGGGACAGGTGGATTGGGGTAGTGAGATCAAGGAGGTGCTCTGGGAATGAAGTGGATCCAGGAAAGGGGTCCTCCCTGCCTGGTACTCATACCCAAGGGCTCCATGGGTAGTGTGCAAGTTGCTCACTCTTCCATGGCCTCTCATCCAAATTGGGCGGTGTTATGCAGTGCTAGGTCAATAAGGAACAAGACGGCAATAATTGCTGATCTTGTTGAAACATCTGACCTGGTCTGCATCACTGAGACCTGGCTGGATGAGACTGCTGGCCCAATATTGGAGTCAGCTGCTCCAGCAGGGTACTTGGTGATACACCACCTGAGATTGGATCGTAGGGGTAGGTGTGTAGCCATTTGTTTTAAAACAGAATTCAGCCTTCTAGAGGTTCCAGTGGGGACCACCAGGTCCTTCAAGTGTATCATGGGTGCATGTGTGGGCAGCAGTATCCCTCTCATCTATCGTCCACCCAGCGGTGAGAACATTTTTCCTGCAGGAAGTTGCTGACTTCATGGTCGACCTAGTGTTGGAGTCCTTCAGGTGGTTGGTCCTGGGGGATTTCAATGCCTGGGTCGATGATGAACTCTCACATTTTGGTCAGAACTTCCTCCAATTGATGATATCATTGGGCTTCACACAGGTAGTTACCGCTGCAGCCCATATTCAGGGTCACTCCTTGGACCTGGTGTTCCTCCTGGGGATGGAGGCTGCTGACATGGTGGTGAAACCAGTTGGATGATCAGATCATCACTCTATAAGGTTCAGTTTTGCAGCTCCCCCTGTGAGATCTGCCCCTTTGGAGATGGTCCGGTACCACCCTTTGAGGGGTGTTACCCCAGAGGGTTTGATGGCGGTGCTGGACCTATCAAGTAGGCCAATGGAATTCTTGGATCTGGGAGACCTAGTAGTGCACTATAATAGTATGGTGCTATGGGCCCTGGATTCCATAGCTCTTGTCCGAGTTCGCCCTATCCCTCTCTGCCCTAGATTCCCTTGGTTTGATGGGACCTTGAGGGAGTTGAGGAGAATTGGGCGAAGGCTGGAACATTGTTGGCAGAAATCTGGCCTGGAGGAGGACAGACTTAGGTTGATAACCCATTATTCAGACTATCAATCAGAAATCTCCTATAAGAAGGCAAAGTCCCTGTCCAGGGAGATTGCCGCAGCAAGGAATCGACCGGCCCAGCTCTTCCGGACCGTGGACAGGCTGTGCAATCCAGCCTGTCTTTGGTATTGGAGAGCTTTTTCACAAATTAAGTGTGAGGAGTTTGCTCAATTCTTTGCAGATAAGGTGTCCTCCATCAGGTCAGAGATCTGCTTGACTCATTCAAATGAGTATGGCGGTGGTCGATGCGAGGATGCAGACATCAGTCTGTCTGGACAGATTTTGACCAGCCAGCTATTGTGGACATCATAAAGATTGTTTGAGAGCTGCAACTGACTACTGTAGTTTGGATCCTGATCCAACCCACCTCCTGGTGGGGTGTATGGATGTTATCAGACTGATCCTTTCCAAGATAGTCTGGTGCTCTCTGGACCAAGGGGTGTTTCCAGACCCCTTGAAGGAGTCTGTGGTGACACCTCTTTTAAAGAAACCTTCCTGTGTCCCAGACTATCTTGTGAACTACAGACCTGTCTCTAACCTGCCCTTTTTGGGCAGAGTTATTGAGCAGGTAGTCACGTTACAGCTTGAAAACTTTCTTACCACCCACGAAATCTATGATCCTCTCCAGTCCGGTTTCAGGAAGAGGCATAGTACCGAGACAGCATTGGTTCGGGTACTTAATGATCTCCTGATAGCGAGGGATCGGATGAATTATTCGATCTTGGTCCTCCTTGATCTGTCAGCAGCATTTGACACCATGGATCATGGGGTATTGCTGGAATGCTTGCAGCTTTTCTGTCAACTGTCTGGGACGGTCCTCAGATGGTTTCATTCTTTCCTCACCGGCAGGACCCAGAGGGTGGTGTCAGGAGTTTTCTCCTCAGTCCCCTTTGTCCTATGCTGTGGGGTGCCGCAGGGTTCCATGCTGTCCCCCATGTTGTTCATGATGTATATATTGCCATTAGGAGACATTATAAGGCAGTATGGGCTGAGTTTTCACTGATATGCAGGTGATACTCAGCTCTACATGTCTTTTGTACCTGAACAAAATAGAGCAATCTCGATTTTTAACAACTGCCTCATCGAGATTCAGGACTGGATGAATGCTGACTGGTTGAGACTAAATCCAGATAAGACTGAGGTGTTGGTAGTGGACCCAGGTCAGTGGGTAGAGAAGTTGACTCCTGGGCAACCATCTGGCCTTGTTCTTGGGGGTAAGCAGCTGAGACCTTCCGAACAGGTGCGAAATCTGGGCATTGTGCTTGATAACAAACTGGCACTAAAAGCGCAACTCAGCCCATACTGTACAAGTCCTCCCAGACTCTCTCAGCGATCACTCCCCCATTCTATTCCACTGGTCATCCTCAGTCCCCAAACCCATAGCACAGTCCACATGCCGGCGGTGTCTAATACCTGGTGGACTGATAAAACTTAAGGAACTTCTGTCCCAAATTGACTGATCTCCTATACAGGCAACTCCTGACATCGACACAGCTCTCTCCTTTTTTACCCGAACTTTTAATAATGCCTGTAATATCTTTACCCCAATGCCGACCCGCCTTTCTAAAAGGTAGAATGCCCCCTTGGTAACCCCAGCTTTGATCCACCAACTCAAACATAGGGACAACCTATGGCACTGTGCTATTGAGACTGGCCAGCCCAGTGACAGGCAGTTATATGCTGCCGCCCAAAACAAGTGTACTCGGGCCATCAGAAAGGCCAAGTCTGAGCACTATTGGTCCTCACTCACTGCCTCATGGGGGAACCCCAGAACCTTCTGGGATAACATTAAACAGTTAAATGGGAGTGCACACTCCCCCCACCCTCCCAGATCAACATTAATGGCGTGGTCTCCTCAGACCCAGCCCTCATAGCCAACCACTTCAACACCTCATTCACTGACCTTAGCCCTATCCTCCCTACAAATTTTTTTGACCCTCCTCCCCCAGCGCCTGCCGTAAATCTTTCTCACCCTTATTTTCTCCTCCATCGTGTTTCTGCCCAAGAACTTAGGCCGCACCTTGTCACTGCCCTCAAGAGTAATAGTATGGGCAGTGACACCCTGGATCCGTGAATCCCACGGCTGGTCTTAGACACAGTCCTTACCCAGATCACGTGCCTCATCAACCACTCTCTTTGCCTGGGGAAGGTTCCAACTGCCTGGAAAGTCGCCACTGTCACCCCTATCTTTAAAGGTGGTGATAGGACTGTGGCTGGAAACTATTGCCCAATCTCCATTCTCTCTCTCCTCTCCTCTCTCCAAGGCCTTGGAAAAAGTGGTGGCCTCTCAAATCTCTGACTACCTCTCCACCTACAATGTCCTATGTCCTGAGCAGCATGGCTTCCAAGTGGACCACAGTACCAACACAGCCCTCCTAGTGTTCTCCAACTTTCTCCACTCCTCCTTAGACACTGGTTCTCTGGCTGGTGCGGTCTTCATTGACCTCTCTAAAGCTTTTGACACTGTCTCCCACCCCCTCCTTCTTGATGCCCTTAGTCTCTCTGGTTTTGCTACTGGGCCTATCTCCTGGTGCACCAGTTATCTGTCTGACCACTCACAGCATGTAAAAATTAATGGGACCTACTCAGACATCTGTCCCATCTTTTCTGGGGTCCCCCAGGGCTCCATTCTGGGCCCCTTACTATTCTCCCTTACCTTAACACCCTTCCACGCTCTTGCTCGGGAACATTCTATTGTACACTGATGATGCAGTCATCTTTGCCTCAAGTCGTAACTCTATTGCCTCCAGGACTGCTGCAGAAGTCCTTCGCTGAAGCCGAGGGCTGGGTCAAGGAACATAGATTGGGATAAATCTTAAAAAACAAAAACATGTTCTTCACTCATCCTCAAAACAAGTCCTGCAACTTCAAACTCCTCATTCACTCGGGGTCCTCTTCCCACTCGAACAAGTTTGCTCCTATAAATACCTAGGGATCCATTTTGACCCCTCTCTCTCCTTCCATGGACACATCGCTGCCCTAGCCACTGTTGCTAATATCCGATTGGGCATCTTACATCGGTATAAACACTGCCTCCCCCCGGAGGCTCTTCGACTCGCAGTCACCTCCACTATCCTGTTCCTAGTGGACTATGGACTGCCAGTGTATGGTGTTGCCGATCAGATCGCACTCCATAAAATTTGCATTACTCTGAATAAGGCCTTCAGGTTAATTACTGGGGCACCTAGGCTAACACACACCTGTCTTCTGTATGCTAAAATGCTGGTACTTGATCTTGATGAGCGCCTCAAATATCTGACCTGTACCCTTACAAAAAAGACCCTCCTTGGGCTATCCCCACCAGGATTGACCACCACCATCCGCAGCTCTGTCCCACTAGTTCATACTCGGACCTCTGGGAAAACCTCTCTTGTTATCCCTAGAGCTAGGACCTCTCACGGCCAAAGAGCCTTCAGCTTTAGGGCCCCCTCCTGGTTCAACACGCTGCCCCCCTCCATCTCCAGGCTCCAACTATGGCGTGCTTAAAAGCGTCCTTACGGAACCACCTTGTTAACACCCGAAGCTGTAATTGCCACTAGTCAAAGCCGTACTCAATACTTATGACAAAGCTTACTACTAAGCTGCTAAGGACAACATAACTCTGGTATTGTTTGCATCAATCCTACCTGTACCAGCTTGTTTATATCTATGTACTTATTGCTGTCTTAAGTTACTGTTATACTGTGTTATACTGTTATACTGTGTATTTTCGTTTGTTTTACTGTGACAAGGTACATTTGTAAATGAGCCGATGGCTCAAAGGTTTTCCAAACTGCTGTCTAAATAAATAAATAAGTGTCAGTGGTTGTCAAGTCCTCATAGTATCATCTGAGGAACATTGCCCGGATAAAGAACCTTGTTCCTCCTGAGGACCTTCCTGTGTTGGTCCACACCTTTGTATCCTCTCATCTTGATTACAGTAATGCTCTATACCTGGGGTTACCAGGGGTGGATCTCCGTCGCCTGCAGCTGGTGCAGAATACTGCAGCAGGTTGTTGACAGGGCTGTCAAGAACTAGCCATATGCCATATAACTCCTGTGCTGCGTGAACTGCACTGGCTGCCGGTGCAATGGAGGATCACCTTCAAGGTTGCAGTGCTCACCTATAAGACCCTACACAGGCAGGGAGCAAGACTTTCTTCAGCCTTATGCCCCCTCCAGCCCACTTCACTCCACTGATGATGGATTGCTAGAGGTTCCCAGGGTCTGTATTCAAACATCAGGTGCTAGGGCTTTTCTTGTGTAGCCCCAACCATGTGGAACTCTCTACCTCATCAGATTAGAGAGTGCCTGTCTGCTGAGACCTTTACATCCTCATTAAAAACTTATTTATTTAACCTAGCTTTTGGGGACTAGACTTAGTTTTACTGCTGTGGCCTTTTTTATCGTTATATTTTTTAGATTGCATATCTGATTTTATATTACATTGTGTATGTTTGATTTGGTATTGTACTGTGTATGCACTTTGGCTTCAGAAAAGTGCACTACAAATAAAATTTGATTTGATTTGAAGTCATTTAGGAAGATGGAGAAGAGAATGCATCAAAGTACCAAGCCCTGTGGGACTCTTGTGGAAATAGGGAGGGAGGGAGAGAGAGAGATTGTATCCTGGATCTTGACTGATTGTGTTCTGCCTGAGAGGTAAGCTCTAAACCAATTTTGGGCAGAAGTAGATGACCCAGCAGCAGTAAGGGAGTCAAGAAGTAGGGCATGGGAGACTGTGTCAAAAGCCTTGGTGAGGTCAACAAAGATGGCAGAGGTAATGAGGCCATTATCCATTCCAGTGAGGATGGAGTCAGTGAACCTGAGTAGGGAGGTGGTAGTGAAGTGGTTCTTCCAAAAAACTGATTAAAACATGGTGAAAAAGGAAGAGTCAATGAGGAAGGAGGTTAGTTGAGAGAGGATCAGCTGTTCTTGGAGTTTAGCAAGGGCAGAGAGGAGGGAAATTGGGTGAAAATTTGCAGGGGAGGAGGGGCCACCACCCTTTGGGAGAGGGAGGACCACAGCATGTTTCCAGGATGAAGAGACAGATGAGGATGAGAAGGGAATATTTAGGATTAAGGAGAGAGGGTAAGCTATAGCAGAAGTTGAAAGGTAGAGGAGTTTAGGGTCAAGGTCATCTGGTGATGAGCCTTTGGGAGGATTAAGAGAGAGAGGGGGCATTAATGTTTCTTCTGGAAAGACAGCAGAAAAGGAGAAGGAAGGGTGGGCATGGAGGGGTTGAGTGCTGGGTGTGGGAGTATGAGAAGGGAGGAGGTTAGAGGAAAGGGACTTTAGAAGTGCTGTGGCACAGGATGTATAATAGAAGTTAAACTCTTGAGCCACTGTGCACAGTTTGGAGACCAATGAGTTTTTTTATTTTTTAGCACGGGGAGGCGGATGTGATGGGGGGAATAGGGATTGGACCACTTTACAGAATCTGGAGGGGGAATTGATGTTTTTGAGGTAAGATGATTTAAAATTTTCAGACTTGGCAGGTCTGGTAGCTTTTGTGCAGGCATTTCTTAACATGCAATACCTGGCATAGTCCGGGGAAGCTGGGAGGCCTTATGTTTCCTCCAAGCTTTGTCTTGATCCCTGAGACAGGTCAGTAACTCAGGGGAGACCCAGGGATGATGGTTGCCATGAACTCTAGTGCATTTGAATGGAGCATAGGAGTTCCATGTAGTTAGAAATCTATCTTTAAAATAAGCGAGGGCTTGGTCAATGGAAGGGGCGTAGGCAATAGGGGACCAATAAGAGCTAGCCAGTTCATTAAGAAGGGAATTAAGGAGCTGAACAAGTGGAGTTGCAGAATTTTGAGGTGGTTTTGGTCTCTGTACTTTCCTGACTATGAAGATTGGGTGATGATCACTGAGGGCATCTGAGAGGATGCCTGATTTAATTACTCGTTTGGAGTGAGAGGTGAGAGCCCAGTCTATGAGGGAGTGGTTAAGGGTTTTATGATTTAGGCAGGTGGGTTCCAGGATGAGTTGGGTGAGATTGAGGGCTGTGATGTCATTTTGTGTCTTGGCAGTTGTTGGTGATAGCCAGTTTTGGTTTACATCACCTAAGATGTATAGCTCATTTTTATGTGAGAGGGAGGTTATGAAGGTAATGAGGTCCAAAGAATTGGATGCCTTGGAGCCGGGTCAACAGTACATGCCTGCAATGATGATAGGGAAGGAAAAAGGCAAGGTAATGTTTACTACAAGTGCTTTATAGGCAGAGGGTAATGATGATAGAATCATTGTGAACTGAAGTGAGGACAGGATATACATGGCTACTCCGCCACCCCTGCAAGCCCTATCCTGCCTGATTCTGGAATAACCTGGAATATTAATGGTGAGATAAGGTATTTTAGCATTTAGCCAAGTTTCCATTAAAATCAGTATATCAGGTGTGAGGGAGATTATCATAGGATATAAAAGGTCAATTTTTGACATGAGACTGCAGATGTTTAAGTGGAGGATTTTCAGGCCCTTGGCGAGTGCAGAAGGGGTGGGAAAAGTTGGTATGTTAGTGGAAGGATTGCAACTGGCAGAGGTGGGTGTAGAGATCAGGATTACGATGAACATTTCTGGATGCAAGTAAGAGGAGTGCTATTATGAGTGAGCGGAGTTTAGGACATTTGTGATGGACTGAGGAATTTGGAAGTATTTGGGGATTGGAGGGTAGGTGAGGTGAAGATAAGGAGGCAAAGGAAAGTTAGGTGGCTAGGGGCTTCTCCATAGAGTAGCAGAGGGGAGGTGAAGGAAGTGAGACCAGAGTATTTGAGGGGGTGTAGGAGTTAAAGCAAGGATAAAGCTTGGGGATAAGAAAGCGGAGGGGAAAGATGAGAAAAGTTTATTGGACTGAGGAGAGTGCAGAGCTGAGGTAGATAAAATTGATAGAAGAATTAGAGGGAGGGGAAGTGGTGAAGGAAGGGTGGGCATATTGTATGGATCGGGGGAATAAAAATATATCAGGGTATACATATCAGCAGTAGGGTGTAGATAAGTGGCACAGGCCAAAGTAAAGTGACTGTGAGTAGTGGTGGACAGTAACAGTTGCCAGTAACAGCAAGTGAATTGAGTTGTTGCCCTCTAGTGGCTTTGCAATATAATTTGCAAATGGGAAAGCAGACGCTGGCTAAAAAAAAGTAAAACAATCTCTCTAAACAGATGATAAAGAAGGCTGTCCTGTAGATATGGTTCAACATAATTAAGCCAGGTAAATCAGATATAAAACAGGCTGAGGAGATTTACAGAATCAGAGGAGGAGCACAAGTAAAAAGTCACCAGGTTCAGAATGGGCTGAAAGAAAAGAAGGCTGTAGGGTCTAGTGCAGTCTGTGAGGTCCGGGTTGAGCATACCTTCTTTTGTGAGAGGAGAAGATGGCAGAAGCTCCAAGCAGCACAGGGCAGGTTTCCAATGCTTCTTTTGTGAGTGGAGAAGATGGCAGGACCTCCAAGCGGCACAAGGCAGGGTTCCAATGCTTATTTTGTGAGTGGAGAAAATGGTAGGAGCTTCAAGTGGCACAGGGCAGGGTTCCAGTGCTTCTTTTGTGAGTGGAGCAGATGGCAGGAGCTCCAAGTGGCACAGGGCAGTGTTCCAATGTTTCTTTGTCAAGGAGAACAAAGTTTAATAAAATTAAAAATAGTAAATAAATTACAAAACACAGAACATATACCATTAATTGTACAGTCAGAAAAATAAATGGATGATTATAAACAAACCGCCTTACACTGAGTAACTTATCCTACCCTAGTTTTAGTTGGTAAATAGTGGTGCTGAACTTACCTATTTTGGCAGAAGTGCTTCTTAAGTCCAGAAGATGATTCTGTCCTTTCAGCCAGCTGATAATATTCAACATTGCAGTCCCAACCTCCCTGTGATGTCACAGCACATGAGGTCACTCTTAGTCCTGTAATTAAAATTTAACATGACCCATGCATACCCAAATGCCTCAGCTGACTGCCTGTTTGAAAACTGCAAAGATAGCAATATCTTAATTATAAAAAAGACAGTCTATTTCCTCATCAGACCATAATTTATAATAGCATCCCCCCCCTTGATGTTTCAGAACAACAGCCGACAAAACACCTCTCTCAGCTGTGAGAATTTCCACAGGTATCTGTCAGAAATGGCTTCCCTTCTGATGTCGTAAAATGTAACCTTTTTATGACCAGTTTCCTAAGTTTAAAGTAGTGGCCATTTTACAACCTGTTATCGCAGCTAACACAGGCCCTGACAGCTATGTGTCAGAAAGGAAGCTCTTAGTTAGTTTATCCACTGGGTCAGTGAGAAGGCAGATCCATCTTTCCTCTCTTTTAAAATCCCATGTTCCATGAGGCTTTGCTGCTTGGCCTGTTTCCTAAGCAGAAGTCTAAAACATATACTTATATCAAAATTATATGCACATAACAAGTAGACAGTTATCACATTATAATCAGCACCAGAATGCCTGCTTGAAGGGAGCATGAACCACTGTGAGCATTTATAAACTACGGTATTGGAAGCATTAAGCAGCACTGCACAAGCAGCCTATTGACATGTCCAAAACCAGTTGAACATACCAGTTCACATTTTCTGCATGCTGACACCTTTCATTTGCATGTGCACATGGTACTTGTTAGGACTTAGATGTTATTAGTTTAGTGACAGGCTTACTGTGGCTTTCAATGTGGCACTAAGCACGCTAACAGCATGTCCTGCCTTGCAAGGCCTAGTTAGGTGCTGTTGCAATATTCTGGTCATTGAGCATTTAGAAAATATTGATTTGTTCATTCATTTACCTTAACATGATGATAGGGCTCTGCTGGAAATAACTGAGTATGAAGTTGTGCTAGACCTTGGATCTTGCCACTTGCAGAGATTACTTCAAACGAATATGAAGATGGCTGCTCTGGCAAAGAATACCAATGCACTTGTCAAATCTTAAATTGAAACAAATTAAATAGTGCAATGGTATTCTCCATTCTAAAACATTTCTTGACATTACCCTACATATTTTCACTGCTATCGCCTGCAGTGTCCTTTGCTTCCTCAGGAGAGTAGAACTAGGTTGCATACCCCTAGTGCATGGTATGCTGACTAGTTGTACCATCCTGAATAAGCAGAAAAAGTTTACTTATACGCCTTATCCAACCCCTTTATTATTTTACAAGCTCAAATGATGTATTTATCTCTCTCTATCCTTTTTTTCTAGGGAAAACAATTAATATACACACCCCATCTAACATTCCAAGTATTTAACCTCTCCATTTCTGTTAATAATTTCATTTGCTCCTCTGTAGTGCTCTCTTGATTTATGCAATATCCTTCTATAGTATATGGTCAAGTGTTGTTGTGTGTGGATTTCCACACACTCAAAATCCTTGCTGTTCATGGAAAAAGTTCTTATGCACAGTTAAAAGGTTACAAAATGTTGCTGTGTGTGGTTATGTCCTGTTAAGCCCCCTTATCAACATAATAATTGATAATTTAATATAGCTATTGACTATGAACATTGAAAGGTAGGTTGGAAGGGAGCAGATGGGTTCCACTTACTACTGTATATAAACTGACATTTTTACTTTTGACATACAGGTAAACCATATACTACAAAAAAATAAAACATGGGCAACCATGCGCAGCTCAGCTATTGTTTTTGTCTCAGGTTTGAGTTGACATCATGGCTGTCTCAAACTTCTCTTTCTTGAGTTCCATATGATGTCATCTCAACCCCTCTACAGAAACACATCCTTATTGTATATGGTTGCCCATGCATTATTCTCTACATTCTGTGGTGACCAGAATTGCACACAGTAACCTGGGTGCAGCCGTATATGTCTAGTGGGGAGCTTGTCTCATGGAGTAAGACTGAGTAATGACATCCATGGAGATCACAGGAACACCACGGTGAGATTGCAGAACAGGGGTCACCTTGATAGCTGAAAGGCAGGAGGAGATAAAGGACAGTCGATAAGTGTAGCATATAAAGAGTAAATTAAAGCAAGTGCTATATATGTGCACCTGAGGTTGAGTAAGTGTGTCTGTCTGTTGATGCGCATGTGTGTCTCAGGGACTGGGGGCCCACTTGGGAGATAAGGGTCTATAGAGGGGTGATGGCATGCATCCATCCTGGAGGGGAACTACAGCCCTCAGTGGATGGTTTAAATGTTACTTCAATGAAGATTTAAACTAGCCAAGGGGGGGTGGTGGAAGGAATCGGGTAGTCAGGGACTGCCCCCCTCCAACAGGCTGAAGTAAAGACTAAGGAGAATCCAAGGGGAGAGGAATCCTCCAGTGTGCAAATTAATAAAGGAAGCAAGGCGGTAGAGATCAAGGGGGAAAGGAACAGGAGCATTAATAAGAGAGGCAGGAAGGAGGGAGGGCAAAAAGAAAAAAAAGTATGGCAACAAGCAAAGTGGAAGCAAAATCTGAAAGTCCATATGTGTAAATGCTGGAATTCTAGAAAATAATATTCCAGACCTACAATCCATCATGTCAGAGGCCGACCTGCATGTTGTTGCCATTACCAAGACACGGTGCACTGAAAAACAATACTGAGACATGGCCATACCAGGCTATACTCTGTTTAAGAAGGATCAGGTGGGATGGAAATGGGGGAGTGTGGTGCTTTATGTGAGAGAAAGCAAAAAAGCATTGGAGGTACAGGGAATACAGGGGAGGCAAAGGTACTGTGGGTCACCCTGGGGATAGGGAATGGAGACACTATTCACACTGGAGTGATCTACAGACTGCCAGCACGGGGGAGGAAATTGATACAGTCTGGTGGAAGCAACTGGGAATATGGCAGAAAAGGGGGAGGTGCTGTTGGTGTGGGACATCAACCTAACATATGTATATTGGAGCATCCCAGCAGTGGCTTCAGCTTGAAGTAGAGACATCCTGGACTCTCTGCAGGGGGAGCTCCTCAGGCAGTAGTCAGTGAACCCACACATGATGGGTCAATACTGGACCTGGTACTTACTAATAGGGACAGTGATGCAGATGTCAAGGTGGGAGTCAACCTGTAGACCAGTGATCACTGTATGGTGTGGTTCAGTACAAGGATGGCTGTAGAACTGAACCACACAAGGGTAAGGGTCATAGACTTCAAAAGGATAGATTTTATAAAGATGGGCAAATGTCTCAGGGATGACCTGGCAAGGGGGATGGCCTGGGTGGGATGGAGGAACAGTTTGTAAAGATAAAAGGGAGCACAGTAAAGGCAACAAACCTCTGTGGCAAAAAAGTAAACAAAAGCAAAAGGAAAAAGAGGCTGCTATTGTTCACGAAAGAGTTGGCTGAAAAGGTAAAAGCTAAAAGGGTAGCATTCAGAAGGTATAAGGAGATGTAGAGGGAGGAGGATAGGGAGGTACATCAGGGAAACAGGAGGAAGCAGGGAAAGCAGCAAGAAGCTCAAAAGTGCAAACTGAAGAGAAAATATAGCCCAGGAGGTAATGAAAGGGGACAAAACATTTTTTAGGTATGTAAGTGAAAAGAGGAAGACCAAAGGTGAGATTATAAAGATAAAAATGGAAGGGGGGGGACTGTGAAGAGGGGGACCATGAAAAGGCAGACATCCTGAACAGAAACATTTAAGGTTTCACAGAGGAAGGAGAAGGGGAAGGACTGGAACTTCGTGTGACATCACTGTCCGGTATGGAGAAGTAAAAGTGAAGCTCCATCCCTACCCAGAACTATAGCTTCTAGTTTTGTATTTTTGATTCTGTAAATTTGACACAATTTAGTGTGGGATGCTATCAGCATTGATAGCAGGAGGCAGGAAACAAAAAAATAGCAGCTCCTCTACAGCCTCTCCCATGTTATTTCTGGCTGGGTCTCCACAGGTGACAAGTACAAGAGATATGGCGGCTAGCAGTTCTGTGACTGCAGTGCAGCCTACCAAAGCTGCAATCCTGAAAGAGCTCCAGAAATTCCAAGCAGAAATCCAGGCATTACACACCAAACTTAAAGAATCTGCAGTAGCCCTGGAAATGAAAGTAAACAACTTGGAGAAGCAGGCCACTGACACTGACTCTAGAGTGGATCCAATGGAGTTGGTACTACTGAAACTTATGCAGGAACATCAGAGCTTGGCAGACCACTGCCAAGATTTAGAAAATCACTTTTGCAGAAACAATATATGCATATATGGAGTGCCAGAGGAAGAAGGGTGTGACCTGCTCTCCTTTTTACAGTTTTTTTCCATCAGTTCTGGATGTAGCCAATCTGTGTACTCTGCCTGTAGAAAGGGCACACTAAGCTTTAATGCTTAAATCCCACAGCTATATGAACATATGACAATGTCAGCAGAATTAGGTCTCAAGGACTATCTCATTTGCTCAAAAATGCAGCTCACCGTTCCCTGAGTTCACCACCCTGGTCAATTCTCTTCCTACTAGTACCTTGCCCGTGAATCTATTCCATCCCTTCTTAAAACTCCCCACTGAATTCAGCAAGATCACCTCCTCAGGAAGCATGTTCCAAGCCGCCACTACCCTTTCCATGAAATAATGCTTCCTCAACTCCCTCCTGAACCCCCCCCATTTCAGTCTATGTCCACCCATGGTCCTTCCCCCTTCAATCTAAACATATCCTCAGTACTAACTTTGTTTATGCCCTTCAAGTACTTAACAGTCTTGATCATGTCTCCTCTGTCCCTTCTATCCTCCAGGGAGTACATGTTGAGCTCTCTTAGTCTCTCCCCATAGGACTTCTCTCCCATTCCCTGGATCATTTTGGACACCCTCTTCTGGACTCTCTCCAGGAGCCTAATATCCCTCTTTAAGTATGGGTCCCAGAATTGTACATAGTATTCCAATTGCGGCTTCACCAACGATCTGTACAATGGCAGATTAACCTTCTCCCTCCTTGAAGTGATCCCCCTAACAATGCACCCCAGCATTCTGTTTGCCTTTGCCACTGCTTTTCTACACTGTTCTGAGTGATTCATATTCCCTGTGATCACCATACCCTGATCTCTTTCCTCCTCAGATACGAATATCTGCTCCCCCAAGTGGTAACTGTATCCTGGGTTCCTGGCCCCTACATGCAGTACACTGCACCTTCTTGTATTGAACCCCAGCTTCCATTTGTTTGACCACTGTCCAAGTCTTTTCAGATCATCTTGGAGTATCCTCCTCCTTTCCTCACTGTCCACCACTGCACCTATACCTATACCTCATGCCCCCAATCCATCGTCCTCCACTTTTACAATTTCACGGTTAAACATGTTTTACTCATTTGAGCATGGCGTAAGTGGGTTATCAATTATAAAAGTCAATGACTTTACTTTGACAATGATTATTCTACACCACTGCTGGCCAAACGCAAAGCATATGCTACAATCTTGCAATTTTTAAAATCTCATAACATCAAATTTATCACCCGCTACATAGCTCATTTGCATATACACTTCCCTGTTAGTTCCAGAACTTGTAAAGATCCTAAGACAGCAGTGCAGGAGTTCCACTGAAGGAAGTATGACATTTCAGAGGAACCAATGGACCAAACGTACTCCTGTGAAAAACAGGCTTTACAGCAGGACCCCTGTACAAAATCATTTCCTCACAGGAAAAAGAGATGCACGGAACAGGCACTAAATGAAATTAAAGCCCTATACCACTCTTTCTACTATGAAGAGCAGCATGACAGACTTTAATATGGGCTCTTTACTTTATTGTACTCTCTGCAGTCATAGCCCAGTATGGTTAGCGAGCGGTTTATTCCGTGGTCCTTCTAGTCATCTTAGCCCAGCTGACTTATTTTCCCAGGACAATTTTCACTTATTATCATGACACTCCTAACAGTCTAGATTAGGTCTTTATTACATACAGTGTGCTTTTGGCATGTTCATGGGTTGCTGTGATGAGTCTGGGTGGGCTTTTCGATATATATCTTTTTTTTCCTTTCCTTTTTTAATTGTAAGCAGTCTGTGGCTGAACATACTACGTTTGCAGGCCCCCGTCTCTTCCCCCATGTTCTGATATTATACTTGACTTTACATTCTATCTCCTCAAGAGCCCTTGGGCTTATTTTTTGAGCGTAGTATCAGTTATTTTTTTATGTTGAGGCTTCCTCCCCTTTTTTCTTTTTTCCGTAAATGTATATCTGCACATGTTTAGACTGCTTTAAATTATTAAATGCCATATCTGTTTTGATAGTGTAACCTTCTGCTACCCTATGCTCCCTTTTTCTCAGATTTCAGTCTCCATTGTAGGGGAGACATTGTGAAACCACTGAGGTATTGGTCACATCACATGGCTGCTCAACATGATTGATAACCAACTTCTCCCCCCTTCCTCAGTTCTTTTTATGTTGGCTTGTGCACTCATGTGCAAGCAACATTTTGTGTTCATAGCACTGTACTAGCACTTTCAAAGGTGTGTCAGTGTTGTGGTGAATCCAGGGGATGCTTTAGCCGGCATGTCCCTCAGACGCCACCCAGTCAGCATGCTGCTAATGACAGCAGTTTCAGAGATTGCCACCAACTTGAAAGCAATCCACCGCTGCAATGAGAGACAGGCTCATCATTGCAGTGGCAGATCTGATATGCCACCATTACATTTCAGTCCTGGTGAAACATTAAAGTAAACATGGTGGTAACTCCAGCCATCTGCCTCCTACAATCCCTAGAAAGCGGACTTCGGGGGTGCCAAATCCCCCTGTCGGCATGCCCGCTCCCCAGTTCAATTTTTTTGCTGAAGGGGGTGCCCAATCCCTGTCAGCATAATGTCCCCCTAATTTCATTTTTCTGCCGAGGGGGTGCCCAATCCCACTCTGTATCATGCCCCCCTGAACACAAGCACAGTGTCTTTGCTGATGGGGTGTCCAATCCCAATTGGCTCCAGTACCCCCAAAGAAAACAGGTGGAACACGGGGAGCCCACCCTTGTGTGCCCAATGTAGTACCTGGAAAAAAAGGAAACCTTCCCCCAAACTGTTTTTTTTTTTTTATTTTGACCTGTAAACAAGAAAACAGTCCCTCACTGTATGTGGTGCCCCCTTCCCCAACCTGCACCACCTTCTGCACACTCCACCTCCCCACACACACACCCTCACCCCATACTTACCTCTGGAGGTTGCTTGGCAATCTTCGGTGGAGCGGGAACACATCTGCATTCTTCAAAGCCGACCGCGAACTGAAGAAATGCCGGTAAGCTGTATAATGGCATAAATGGGGGGTTTCAACTTCGGTGGATATCTCAGCCATTTTTTTGACTTTTGGCTCCAAATTTTCAACTTGGGGTTCTTGGGACCCCACCTCATGAAATCAGTCACTGTCATTTCGTTATTCTGTCCCGAAAGGTGATTTTGTGGCCACTGTGTGGAAGTACCTTTTGGGACCAATTAACCAAATGACAGTGCCATTGTTCATGAGGTGGGCTCCCCAAAAGCCTGTGTTGCAAATTTGGTTAAAGAAATTCCCAAAAATTACTGTGTTATGAGCGTGCATTATGCAGTTTCCACGCACGCTCATAACTTCAAGAATTTTTAATATTTTCAGTCCCAATTTTCAACATTGCCATTTTTTCACACCTCCTTATGAACAGTAAGCTGTCATTTTTCACATCCTGCCCAAAATGTGTTTTCGCACATGTGGCGCACAATGGTGCGATTGCTGTAGGTAATCAAAGTTCGGGACAGATTAAGAAAATCACAGTGACATTTTTCATGAGTGGAGGTCCCAAAATGCCTATGTTGAAAATTTGGTGAAAAAATTCCAAAAAATGACTGTGTCACGAGCGTGCGTTGCTGAGTTTCCATGCATGCTCATAAGTTCGAGATTTTTGAATATTTTCACTTCATATTTTCAACATTGCCATTTTTTCACACCTCCTTATGAACAGTATAGCTGTCAGTTTTTATATCCTGCCTGAAACATGTTTTTGCACCTGTGGTGCACAATGGGTGCAGTCGCTGTGCGAAATCAACTTTCGGGACAGAGTAACAAAATCACAGTTCCACTATTCATGAGGAGAGGTCCCAAAATGAGTATGTTGAAAATTTGGTAAAAAAATCCCAAAAATGACTGCATTACAGGCATGCATTGTGTAGTATCCATGCGTGCTCGTACGTTTGCAAATTTTTAAAATTTTCTCTCCAGATTTTCAACATTGCCATTTCTTTACACCTCCTCATGAACAGTTCAGCTGTCATTTTTTTGCATCCTGCCCAAAATGTGTTTCCGCACCTGTGGCTCCCAATGGCACAGTTGCTGTGCAAAATTACCTTTCAGGATTGAGTAACGAGATGATAGTGTCACTGTTCATGAGGTGGGGTCCAAAAAGCCACTGTTGAAAATTTGGAGTGAAAATACCAACAAACACCCAGGGCGTTAAGGTGTCCAACCATACACCCACCCTGTAGAGACTGACAGGCATCTGGGACATAACTTGGATTTGTCAGCAATAATGTTCGCAGAATTCTACCCCACCCCCAACCTACAGCCACTGGCAGGCATTGAGGTGTGCCTTAGGTTCTGTCACCCTAACGTTCACCCCATTCTCTTACATTGCACCCATCTCAGCTTATTTCCTTATGGAATGGGGTGCGCATAAGGGCCAAAGACCCAAATGCACACCCTGAAACCTGTCACTCTCTACAGGGAGGGGTGAGGTGGAATGGTGTAAGCGTTATGGCCGATCCAAAGCCACACTCTCAACACCTTTCGGTCTCTGCGGGGGTGAGGGTGGATGGGCGTTGGCGTTACCTTTGCATTTCTAACTCTTGCACTACCAATGCCAATGCCAGCAAACCAACATTTGGCATTGACAAATGCTTGTTCTTTTTGATATTTATGTAAAGTATGCATCTTTATTGTGAACTGCAGTTTCTTATCTTATTTCTATTGCTTCTACTGAGTTCCCATTATAGACTAAGATACCTTTTCATTTTTTTGTAATTGGTTGCTTCGGAAGTATTTCTATTTAGAAGATTTCTATTTATTAGTCCCTTATTACATTTGACAGCTGAGATGGTCCAGTTCTTTTTTTTTTCTTATAAATTCATCTTTCTTGTTTATCTTTTCCGACTCTCTTCCTTTACTACTGTCATTCTCTTCTGCAGGGCTAGAATTCTATACTTCCCTTCTTTTTTTTGCTGTTATTTTATAATAAAACATGGGAACCACAGAAAGGGACAGGGGGACTTAGATTACAAGAAGGGGGTTTTCTCTTAGTAAGGGGAATTTGTCATTTTTCTGTTTATGCTTGTTCTCGGGGGGGGGGTCTGCATCCATTACTAAGCATTTTTCAGGGGTTCTCAGTAAAACAGCAGTTTGAGATAACTAGATTTGGGGTGGGAAACATGCCTTTTTACCCCTATCTTATTACTATATATTTATGTTCTTCTTTTCTACCTGGCCTTTTGAAGGTATTTATCTGGATTTTTTTTTCATCCTTTAAGTTTCATACATGCTCCCTTGTTGTTTAATTCTTAACAGACCTGCCTGGTCTCATTTCAGTATATTTGATGACAGGAGTGATCAACAGACCTCCAACACAGGGGGAGGAAGTGGATAAGGAAATGAAGGAAGCCTTCCAGAGGATGGCTCATAAGGGAGAAGTATTGCCAGTAGGAGACTTCAGTATACCGGATGTGAATTTGAGCCTTCCCACTGCAGCTACAGCCAGGAGTAGAAATATCCCGGACACTCTGCAAGGGACATGCTTGAAGCAACTGGTATTGGAACCCACTCGAGAAGGGGCATTACTGGACCTGGTGCTAACAAATGGGGACAGTGTGACTGCCCTCACAGTGGAGGACCACCTGGGGCCAGTGATCATGGTACAGTGTGGTTTGATATAAGAACTGGGTCAGAATTGAATCACACAAGGGCAAGGATCCTAGACTTCAGGAGAGCCAATTTTAAGAAAATGAAAGAATGCCTCAGGGATGCCCCAGCAGGGATAGGAAAACTGGGGGGAGCTGAGGAACAGTGGGCAAAAATAAAGGAAGGCATGGAACAAGCAACATACCTCTGTGTCAGACAGGTTAGCAAGGGCAAGAGAAACAGAAGGTCACTATGGTTCTCTAAGGAGGTAGCAGAAAAAAGTAAGAGCAAAAAATAAGGCATTTAGAAGGTACACAGAAGGAGGGAGATCAGGAGCCACATCAAGAGAAACAAAGGGAGGAAGGCAAGGCAGTTAGGAGCACAAAAGTGCAAACAGAGAAAAGGATTGCTAAATCAATGTCAAAGGTGGATAAAATATTTTTTAGATACATGAATGAAAGGAGAAAGACCAAGGGAGGGATAGTAAGGCTGAAAAGGGAAGGAGAGGGTTTTGTGAGAGAGGACACCCCAAAAGCGGATATATTGAACAAATACTTTTGTTCAGTATTCATGGAGGAGGGGGTAGGAAATGTGCCAAAGATAAGGGACAAGGGTATAAAGGGACGGGACATAGATTCAAGTACCTCTACAGACAAAAATGTGCATGAGAAACTAACAAAGTTAAAAGTAGACAAGGCAATGGGTCCAGACGAAGTACATCTCCGGATACTGAGGGAACTGAAAGTGAAACTGGCTGTACCTCTAACAGCCCTTTTTAACCTGTCATTAAAAATGGGTGGTACCAGGGGACTGGAGGAGGGCAGATTTAGTCCCACTCAACAAAAGTGGAAATAGGGAGAAGGGAGGTAATTACAGGCCTGTCAGCCTGACATCAGTGGTGGGTAAGGCAATGAAGTCACTATTGAAGGAAAGGATTAGAGAATACCTTGTTACCAATGGTCTACAGGATCCAAGGCAACATGGTTTCACAGGGGGGGAGGTCTTACTAGACAAACTTGATTGAGTTCTTTGATTGGGTGACCAAGGATGTGGATGAGGGAGGGGCAGTGGACATAGCCTACCTGGATTTCAGCAATGCCTTTGACACCGTTCCGCACTGAAGACTGATAAGCAAGCTGGAGAGCCTAGGAGTAGGCCCTAAAGTAATAAAATGTGTAGAAAATTGTCTGGGCAATAGGAGTCAGAGGGTGGTGGTAAATGGCATCCACTCTGGAGTAGGCAAAGTGACCAGTGGGGTGCCACAAGGATCAGTACTAGAGATGGTCCTCTTCAGTGTCTTTATTAATGACAGAACAGATGAACTGGCAGGAACTGTATGTCTGTTTGTAGATTAAACAAAACTCTGCAACACAGTGGACACGCCGGTGTATGTGGAAAAAGTGAGGGGTGATCTAAAGAAACTGGAAGAATGGTCATGGGTTTGGGAGCTGGGTTTTTAAAGCAAAAAAGTGCAAAATCATGCACATGGGGCACAGAAACCAGGAGCCAACATACCAACTGGGAGACTAGATATTAACATTCACAAAGCAGGAAAGGGACCTGATGGTGATCATTTCTGATGACCTGTAGGTAGCAAAACAGTGTGACAAGGCAGCGGGGAAGGCTGGCAGGATGCTCGGATGCATAGGCAGAGAAGTCACCAGCAGAAAGAGGGAGGTAATAATACTCCTATAGAGATCACTGGTGAGGCCACACCTCAAGTACTGTGTACAGTACTAGATGGCTAATCTCCGCAGGGACATAGATAGGGTGGAGGCGGTACAAAAGAGGGCAACAAAAATGGTGCAAGGCCTGCATCAAAAGCCCTATGGGGATAGGCTTAAGGAATTATATATGTACTCACTGGAGGAAAGGGGGATATGATAGAAACATTCAAATACCTCACAGGTGAAAACAAGGTACAAGAAGGAAGCATTTTCTAAAGAAAAAGTTGCTCGAGGAAAAGGGGTCACACTATAAAGATAGAAGGGGGAGGCTCAGAGGAAATGGAAGGAAAAGCTTCTTCATGGAGAGTGCAGTGGATGCACGGAACAGCCTCCCAGTGGAGGTGGTGGGGGCTGAAATGGTTACAGGATTTAAGAATGCATGGGATAGACACAGAGGGATCTTAGAAGTAAGGAGGGTGGGAAAAGACTGGAGGCTGAGTAAGGTCTGCGGTGTCACTATAGGTAGGGAAAACAGGGCAGACTAGGTGGGTTAGTAGGTCCTTATCTGCCAACAATTTCTATTATTTATGTGTTTCTATGATGTTCTGGAAATGTGTGGGTGCTTTTGAGTAAAGCTATCTAGTGGGCCATCAACATTTGTTAGCTGTGGATTTTTGAATGTTATGCTTTCCTGCTCAATACGTTATTGATTTATTAATGCAGTTTTGGGGATGTTACTTCAATGATTCCATATTTAATTGTTAGTTTAGCCTTGAGTCAGGTCCAGATTGAACCTTCGGCACAGGGGCTTGACTCAAATTAATCCCCTGTAATATCATTCCACCCTCAGATGTCACTAAGGAGCTATGACTTATATACTGCTCCCTGCCATGGAATTTCATGGTGCTTTATCTTCTATTTTAGTATGGTTTGGGCTGTTTCAGATTTTGGGTTCTGCCCTGTTGGCAGGTTCTTGTTTGGGCTATATAATTCCTACACACTTTTTTAGGTACTGCTATATTAGAATTTGTGCAAGACATAGGTATTCATTCATTTTGGGGGCAACTTGGTGATGGTCATTTTTGGTTTCGATCAGGATCAACTAGTTAAAGTACACTATGTTAATTTTATACTATGTAATCTTTCACTAAAGTATTGTCACATAATCTAATTGGGATACATAATACTTTTAAACATTATCACCCTCTTCAGTATTTTCAGCAACAAAATGTGGATATTATACTTCTTCAAGAAAGCCATCTGTCTCCAGATGAACATAAACAATATTTAAAGTTTGGATCCAGTCAGGTCTTTTTTCTTCCCATAAATCTGGTTGTAGATTGGAGGGGTTGACTATCCTTTGACTTGGTTTCCCATTTGAAATTCATAACTATGATGCAGATGTTGCAGGTCGCTATTCTATTGTTACACTTACCTTATATGGGAGACCTCTTACATTAGTGAATACTTATTTTCCTCCCAGTATAAACTATAAAGTCCCTTCTTCTTTTTTTTTCCTGTATTGCTTGGTTGTCTGTGTGGGCAACTTCTTTGGGGAGGAGACTTGAACTTTACCCTAATTCCTGATTTGGATTCTTGTGACCTGAAGTCCTATTGATTCTCTCTAGCACAAAAATATTTGTGCAGAACTTTTGCCAGCTAGGTATTCTTGACACATGGTGTCATCTTCATCTCTTGCAAAGAGACTATATGCACCTTTTCTCCAGTCATGGCAGCTACGACAGGTTGGACTATCTTTTCACAACAACTGAACATGTTGACACCCTGCGTCATGTGCAACATGGCCTGTTACACCTATCTAGCCATACTCCATTGTGTGCCCTTTATTCTTTAGGAAAACCTATATGTCAAACTATTTGGGCTCTGTACCAGGGCCTTTTATGTGACTAGGAACCTCTTAACAAATAATAGAGCTAAGTCTCACAGTTTCTTATGGATAATAACAACAGGAGCATTAACCTAAGCATTTTATGGGACACTTAAATCTGTTCTTCATGGTACTATCATAGCACACACTTTGGTCCTATATATGGTGCAGGAATGCAAATTGCAGGAACTTCAAAATACCCTTCATATTTTACAGATGTTCCTCATGCAAGAGGACACTTGAGTTCACCAACAGTTATTAGAGACTAAGATTCAGCTTCAGAAACTTATTGATTAAAAGGTAGAAAATGCCCTTTTTTATCTAAGACAAATATATTATGAGGGTTGGGCCTGGGGTGCTTGCACCCCGGCTAGGCACATCAAAGCACATAGGATAGAGGCTTCTATAACTAAGCTTTGCCATCCAGAAACAAGTTTATTCACCCATAATGGAACTGAGATTCTGAACATATTCAGGACTTTTTACTCCACTCTATACACACATGTGGAACCCTTACTTTCAGAACAACAAATGCACTCCTTTTTAAGCCAGGCCCACTTACCTACACTTTCTCCTGAGCAAACTTAGGCGCTTACTTCTTCCATTACCATGGAGGAGATCCTTTACAGCATCAGGTCAACCAAAATGAAAATGTTTCTATTGGTAATCTTCTGACCAGCTGTTTCTCCACCTTTATTGTTCCCTCAAGGATGGAGATGGCTCACCACCCTCCTGGCAGAATGCCATTATTACTGCCCTCCCTACAGCAGGTAAGGACCTTACCATATCAGCTTTATACTGTCCCGTCTCTATTTTGAATTTTGATTATAAACTATTTATGACCAGTTGGGTTTTATGGTTGGAGGTCCTCTTCCTAGGGTTCATGCATAGATGTCAAGCTCATAATAATGTTTGAAGAACATTACTTCTTTTAGACTATGTCCATCAGCACTCAATGCCCCTGGTCCTGGCTAGCTTGGATGTGGAGAAGGCCTTTGACCATGTGTCGTGGCCTTTTTAATGGGCTATGTTAAAGGCATTCAGTTTTTTCTTCAGATTTTCTTAATATGTTGCAACTTCTTTATCATTCTCCCTCTGCCTTAATCAAATTCAACAGGACTATTTCCCACCCTTTTACTTTAGGGAGAGTCACTGGGCAAGGATGTCCCTTTTCTGGTTTTGTTTGCTTTGTATATATAGCCACTGGCTTTTCATATATGGCATTCCCCAAGTATACAGGGAATTCCTATAGACAGACGGAACTACAGAACAGCCTTGTTCCCTGACAATATTTTTCTCACCGCAACTGATAAAACTAGAGCTCTTATGAACGGTTTCTGAAATTTTAGCCTGATTCAATTATATAGAAGGCTTTCATTTAAATAGGCATAAAATGGAGGTGTTAACTTTTAATTATACTCCACCCCAGCATATTAAATATCTCTAACATTCAATGGAACCACAATTCTTTGAAATATCTCAGTGTATACCTAACCAAACACCCAGATAATTTAACATTACTTAATTACAAGCCCCTGATGGCAGCAGTGGCAGAGGATATGAGCCGTTGGTCACTGTTAGGTCTTTTTTTTTTGAAGGTAGAGGTTAGCCATTTAAATATATTACCAAGGATACTATTTTGTTTACAAACCTCTTCCACTTTACCATGCTAGTTATTATTTTCAGGATTGGTACAGACTGATTTATCATTTTATATGGAGAGAGCAAAGACCATGAATCAGACTTTCATTACTACATCTATCCCCACCTCAGTGTGGGATAAACTTGTCTAATCTTTGTTTGTACACATTAGCCTTTCAGCTCTGCTTACTTTGCCTTTGGACCTCAATAAATTACCAAACTTATTGGAAAGACATAGAATTTACTCTCAATGATCTCCATGATGTCAGTCATATTTTGTTTTCTTCTTCTTCTCCAGATTATCTTCCTTTTTCTCATTTTTTTTTTCACTATACAGTAATGACACTTCAGGCATGGCATTCAGTTCATAGGAAGTTCCTTGGGGAGGAGTCACCACTTCTGGAAGGTTTGGCATGCATGTGGAATAATCCACTAAATGTTTCAGACCCTTATTTATGGTGGTAGGCTCAACAAGCTCTAACTGATTTACACCAGATTTTAGATTTCCAAGGGGTCTGCCACTTTTCAAATTTACCTGTTGCATATTCTCTACCAGCTTCCGACCATTATTGGTATTTGCAGACCTGTGCATATATTCAAATGCTACCCTCTCTATGCAGACGCCTTTCAGATTCACCAGCAGAGCGGGATACAGAAGCATCTGCTTGGCAAACTATATTCTATTCTTAGGGACCAGTCCAAAGACTCTACACTTTCTGCTTTAAATCAATGAAACAAGGATTTACAGATCTATTGTGACCCTACACTGCACATGAAATACTCTCTCCCAACTTATGAACTGTCAATGACACCTTATTTAAAAGAATTCACTTGGAAGAGTCAGACGAGATTTTTCAAGACCCCAGTAGTTTCAATAAAATACTTAGGAAAGCAGGCTGGCATTTGCTAGTAGACTTATGGTAAGACTAGGGCTGGCCACGTCCATGTTTTTTGATCCTGCCCCTTCTTGTGACTTTATTGGATGGCTATTTCAACTGTTCTAGCATCAATGTTTGATATTCCATTACCACTTTCTCCCACATTAGGTCTTTTACCAATAGCCCCTGTTCCTTCCAGTGCTTGGGGCAGACAACTCAAACTCTCATTGATCCTTTTGGTTTGTGGGGAAAAAAGTGATTAGTAAATTATGGCTCCTGTCACAGTCCCCCATGATAACTCAATGGGTAGTACTAGTAGATACTGTTTATCAGCTTGAAAAATGAATGCATTATTTCTTAAATATTATGCAAGTATTCGAGGAGGCCTGGAGACAATGGGTACATTATAAATTTAAAACTAAGTCAGCATCTGTCCTGTAAACTCTTTTTAGACTATGGGTTTAGACATTATGTTGTCATCAGATTCCCTGCTTGGAATTTTGTTCTCAGCAGGGCTATTTTCTGTCTTTACCAATGCCTTGCCTTAAAGTTGTTAGTCTTGTTTTCTTAATTCTATTGTTACTATTAAATTTATTCTGTATTAGCATTTAATACACTACTAGCCTGTACATTTATTTAGTTTATTGTTTAGTTCTTTGTTACATGATGCCCTTCTTGTATTAGCATTCTATATTTTATTATGAATTTTGGGAGTTCATTTATGTTGTTAAATTGACTGTTGTACTTCTATATTTTTACCAATAAAGTTATTATTAATAAAAGAAGAATGTGAGGGGCCATAAAAAAGTAACAAATCTTTGGAGGGAAGGAGGTGGACACTAGTCCTTTTTTGAAGGCAAGAGTCATGAAGGGACTTGCTAATCTAATGGTAGACAAAACAATGGAGCCAGATGGGGTACCTCCAAGAGTATTGAGGGAGTTCAGGAAAATACTGGCTGCACCTCTAACAGTTCTGTTTAACAGCACAGTGGAAACAGGAGTGGTTCTGAAGGACTGGAGGAGGGTGGAGGTAGTCCCAGTACACAAAAGTGGTGTCAAGAGGATGCTGGCATTTATAGGCCAGTCAGTCTGACATTGGTGTTCAGAATGTTAATGGAATCACTGCTGAAGAAAAGGATTATGGAATATCCTGAATCTAGTGGGTTACAAGACCCATAGCATCATGATTTCACAGCAGAGAGGTCATGCCAAATGAACCTGATAGATTTATTTGACTGGGTGGCAAAGGATATAGATCAGAGTGGGGCAGCATATGTGACCTACCTAGATTTCAGTAAGACTTTCAACACTGTTCCACATAGGAGACTAGTAAGCAAGCTGGGAAGCTTTGGAGTGGGTCCAAAGGTGGTAAGCTGGATAAGACATTGGTTAGGGGATAGACGTCAAAGGGTGGTGGTAAACAGAGTTCACTCTGAGGAAATGAGGGTGACCAGCAGGATGCCTCAGTGATCAGTGCTAGGACTGGTCCTTTTTAGTACCTTTATAAGTGATATTGCAGAGGATCTGGAATGGAATGTCTACCCCTTTGCAGATGACCCCAAAATCTGCAATAGGGTAGACACTCCTGGGAGAAGGATGGTGGAAAGGATAAGCAGAGATATGAGAAAACAGGAGGAGTGGTCAAGAGTATACCGGCTGGGTTTCAATGTGAAAAAGTTCAAAATAATGCACTTAGTGCCCAGGGGTGGAGTGCAAAATAGGTAGAGTGGTATTGATGACCATCAAGAAGGAAAGAGACCTGGGGTAATCATATTGGATGACCTAAAGGTGACCAGACAGTGTGACAAAGCAATAAGGAAGACAGTAGGCTGCTGGGGCATACAGGAAGGGGTGTCACTAGCAGAAGGAGGGAGATGGTGTTGCCTCTGTATATGTCACTGGTAAAACCCCACCTAGAGTACTTTCAGTTCTGGAGATCATATCTGTGAAAGGACATAGCAAGAGTGGTGGTGGTCCAGAGGAGGACAACTAAAATGGTGCAGGGTCTGGATCAAAAGCCCTACAAGGAAAGACTAAAGGACCTCAATATGTATACCCTGGAACAAAGGAGGGTGTGGGGGGGGGATATGATAGAGACCTTTAAATGCTGTACCTCTTGTGGGTAAATAAGGTACAAGAGGGAACTATTTTCAGAAGAAAATGTGCTCAAGAACAAAGGGACATACTATGAAACTGGAGAGGGAGAGATTCAGGAGAGATGTAAGGAAATTCTTCACAGAAAGAGTGGTGGATTCCTGGAACAGCCTTCCAGCAGGGGTTGTGGGGCAAAAACAGTGGTGGGATTAAAAAATGCATGTGATAAGCACAAGGGAATAATAGTGGAAAGGAAGGAGGGAAGGGAGAAAGCTATAGATGAGGCATGGTCTGCAGTAATAGTGTAGGTAGAGAGAAATGGGCAGACTGGATGAGCCAAACGGTCCTTATCTGCCATCAAATTCTATGTTTCTAGGTTCTATGAGTGCTGTAACTGCCCTAGTGTCATGCATTTCTTTCTGAGGGTGTGGGTGTATGTCTATTTGAGGGTGTGCGTGCATGTCTGCCTGAGGATGCATGTTTGCATATCTAAGTATGAGGCAAAAAATACACTGTGGTTTAAAGGTGATTTTAATAGTATATGCAGACAATTGTTTACTGAAAAAAGTTCCTAAAATACATTTTTAACAATCTCTCATACCCTAAATAAGCAATAATATGTGACAATGTGAGAAAAGCAATGAAATCGAAACATGCCTCTCAACCTGTCTTGTGCATCCAGCCACTCAAAGAATGAGTAAATGTCAGTGTTATGCAAACCAGCACAGTAATGTGTAAACAATCTGTAACACAGTTCAGGGTTTGTATAGAAATTATGGCATAATCTCTAGCTTTGGGTATGTTTGTCACGGTATGAAGCTAAGCACCTTTGAACACACCCAGAAAGTGAGATTTTATAATTAGTCTTCAGTATCTTATTGTGCTTATGGCATTGATTCTATATGCTGTACTCATCCAATTTGTGCAAATCAGCAATTATTACTAGCTGAACAATAAATCTGAATTCTGAATCTATTATACTGTCAGAGATGGTAACTCAAAAAACAGCACAGTAACTGTCTTTGTTCTTTTTATGACAGTTATTTTATAGCTAACATGAATGTTTTATGTTGATAACATGGATGTTTGCATTATACATAAAAATACACAAAAACAATACTATTTAGGTAATTTGTGTATAAATGGGTGTGAAGAAATTTATAATTCACCACACCTTGTTCTACTGGCAGTAACAAATGAAGCAAATATTATAACAAGTGCTGTATCTGTGTTTGATATTTACTTTGTCTTGCTTGTTAGTAGCTAAAGCAACTGTAATATAACCAGTAATGATATTCATGGTTCTAATGTGAGGCTTTAAATAATATCAAGTAACTCAACATCAAACATGGCAACCCATTCTTTTCTTTGTTGATTTTAAACCTTTGGATGGCCATCTTATACTGTGCAAATAAATTATGAATGTAACGCGGGTTTTGGAAATACCTTTGACTGTTCTTAAGAAAGAGATCTTGGCCTGCAAACTGTGAGAAGTGTCAAAGTAAAGATTTTGAACCCCACAAACATTATCAATTTTTGCTCCCATTCAATCTAATGATGTAGCGACAACTTCTACCACATAACAATAGACAGTACCCTTTGGCAGCAATTTATGGCAGATGAGCAGTTTGCTACACTGAACTTATACCATGGTTTGGCAAAAGTGTTTAATAGACCTCCTTAAATGCAAATTGTGATGAAAGCATTTCTCTTCCAAGGGGATCTGCTATAGTATTTACTGCCAGTGTCAATTAACACTAATGGAAGTGAAGCATCAGTGTCCATTTCTGTTTACTTAATTGCTATTAATGCCCACTTTAGTTCACGTTTTTCTTCTAAGAATATGTCAGACTCAGTGGAGCACAAAGTCATCATGTGTCTCCCATGGCTACATGCTGTGCCTACCATGCTACAGTTGGTCAGTTTTGAATTGTGTTTTACCTCTTCTTCACTGATATATTAGGAACGCTACTGTATCTTTTCTTATGACACAGTTATCTTCCAGTGATATTTCTCTGTTCTGTGGCCACCTGTATTTGTGGAGCAGAGAAACTGTAGTTCACCAGGGAAAATGTTATTTTGTATATCTGTTGCTGGTTTAAGCAGTAAATCCCCGCAACATATAAAATGCTTCATTTACAGTGACAAAAGATAAATATTACAGCCAAACTATTGCATTAAATTTTGCAGTCTGAAAAACAAAAAACAAAAGGTACTGAAGAGTATTTTTTCAGTTTTGTCTTTAAAATCTTTATGTTACTCTGTTTTTTAATTGTGCTAGGAAATAAACTACTGCCCCCATGTACAGTAGAAATGCAGTTGTTCAGATTGCAGAATGTGAATACCTTAACTGCAGCTGTTTGGTGTTGTTTAGCAAAATAGGAAAACTGTTGCACTCTGAGCCTTTTGGTTAGAAATAAGATAGTCATATAACCACTGGAGTGGTGCCTGTAATCCCCCAGATTTGACTTCCATGGAGAGAGGAACATGTGCATAAGGAGTGGGAGGGAGGGAGAGATAGAGAGTGAGGGAGCAGAAATAGCCTCAAATTATATAGCATCCTGCCACCAGCTTAGAAATACAACACAGATGTATTACAGTGCATTATAATATGTTTAAATCTTATGAATAGTTTTATGTGCAAACATTGGCAACACCTGTACATCTTGCCATGCAATAAAGTTATAAAGAGAGGAGAGAGAGAGAGAGAGAGAGGAGAAAGAGGGAGGAAGAGAGTGATAGAGCAGGGGTCAGATATTCAAAACATTGCCCCAGTGCTAAATTAGCACTGCCCAGTGTGCTAAATTAGCCATGAACCATTAGCAAGCTATATTCAAAGGAATAGCCCTGGGGCTAAATCTGCTGAATATAGCATGCAAAGGAAGCAGTGCAAACAGGGCTGGGAGTGCAGTGCTAATATAGCACAGGAAATAAGACAGCTCTGAATATAGTGACAGGGAAGTGCAAAAAGCAACAGCAGCTCAGTGGACATAGAGGTCGAGTAGGGTAGAGTTGAAGCTGGTGAACAATGTGTGTGTCAGCAATGAAGTGTTTCACAACACCTGCAGACAACAATACAGGCCACACACTGTAGAACTGTGCTATGCCTATGACAGGTTTGTCCGGGACTAACCCGACTGAAAAGTGCTAACACATTAGCCTGGTGCAAACAGTTTAGCCCAGGACAGAAGTTTCCTATGGGGGGGGGCACTAGACTACCAGGAGGTATATGTGTTTATGGAACATACGGGGGTCGGGAATCATTTTGGGGGAAGTACCACTAGAATACCAGGGAAATAAATGTATGTTACAGTGCTACAGGGGTTGGGGACTGTGATGTAGGAGTGGTGAGGCCACTAGACTACCAGGGAAAAGATGACATTCTTACACAATGGGAATTGGGGATTATGATGTGGGGGTGGGAGGACTACTAGATTACCAGGGTTGTACATGGATGTACTTAGGCATTACATTTTGAATTACTATGGTTGTAATTTGAAGTGTCACTTTGAATTAATTTGGGTTCCACCGCCAATTACTGCATGCTTTTTGCAGGTGGTATTTAGTGCCACGCTACGGGTGGTGCAACAACCTATAGCAAGGCACAAAACTTTTGATTATGCCGGTGTGCCGGCATTCATGGCCACTCCCCTACTGCCCTCCCCTGCATACATTAAATTTTCGCATCAGCGCTATTATGCAGTGCCGCCGCTAAAAGGACTTTTGAATATTGCAGTCTGGTGCAAATCCGGTGCTATTCCAGCACAATGGATTTATGCCGGGTCAACGCTTGGAATATCTGGCCCCAGATGTATTAACTTTCATTGTAGTATGTTTACGTCTTTATTACTAGTTGGCATATAAAGGTTGATGACTCCTGTGTATCTTGTCATGCCAATAGAGTTATTGGGGGGGGGGCAGAGAGACTGAGAGAGAGAGAGATGGGATAGGGTGAGAAGGAAGGAGGGAAAGAGAGAGAGAGAGAGAGTATATATTAATTTCAGTTGTAGCATATTTATGTCTTATGAATAGGTTGAAGTCTTATGAATAGGTTGATGTATAAACTTTGGCAGTACCTGTATATCTTGTCATGACAAGAATGCTATTTACATTGAATTGAGAGAGAGAGACAGAGAGAGACAGAGAGAGGATGGTCAGTCTGGAAAGGGTTTTCATGCAACTCTCTGAATAAACTACTGTATCAGAAGTAAGTGTCAGGAGCTCCATTCTTCTGTAGCCCTGCTCCGTTCAAAACTATGCTACCTTGAGCATTTTTTTCTCAGCTTCTATGGGCCTGTGCATAACTATAAGCTCCTGTTTGTCTTAATGCATCTGTAAAAGATGGGAAATCACAAAATACTGGAACTGTTTAAACCCAGCTAAAGAGAGGAACTGGAGTAGCAAAATGAGTTGGATGCTGAACCATGAACACTGTGGCATAATCCGAGCTGAGATACAAAGACACATACTGTAGTTCTTCTCCATGGACTGCCATATACCCAACATGCAATCTATTTATTTTTATTTATTTAGTTTTTGTTGACTGGGTAAGTGCACCAGACAAATCCTGCTAATTTTCAAGCATGACCTGGGGGAAGGGGATACAGATGAATGCCAACTGACCTTGTACCAGATTAAGCTGTTGGTGGTATTTTTAGTGAATGAGGGAAATTTGGCCAGGACACCAGGGAAATTCCCGTACTCTGTCGGCGGGTGGCGCTGTCCATCGGTCTGCAGGGATGGATGACCTCAGTAAGGAGAAGGTGGTGGAGGAGAGTGGTCACGCTGTTTTGAGCTCTGAACCTTTGGCTACTAACTTTCAAACTTCAGATATGGAAGGTATGGAGACGACTCCTGAAATGTCGCAAACTGCTATGGTTTTACCGGTTACTCCATTAAGTATTGTTGAAACTCAAGCCGAAGAAATAAGACTTCAAAGAGAATTGGAACAAAAAAAGATACAATTGTTGGACTTACTCTCAGCTGCAGAACAGGACTACCAGTCGTGTAGACAGAAACTGGAAGCGGAACGTTCTAAATGAAAACATTCCATTGCTAGCCCACTGAAAGAAGGCAATAAACGCTTACCTTTGGGTTCAGAAGAATTATCAACAATGCAACCAAAACAAGTACACAATATTTCAATACCTACAAATGACCCTTGCCAACAGCTGGAATGGTCTCTGGGAGCAGTATTAAGTCAAGCCGGATGGTTATGGGCAGGTAACAAATGGATACCTGACCCAGGAATACCTGTTCCAGGTTCTCCGGTTGTTTCTCCACAACAGTCAAACCATCTTGAATTGATTCAGGATCCTCTAGAGAAAGATATCCCTATTCAGCCTAAGTCTCTTGAATTTGCCACTGAGGATGCGCAACCTCTAGGTGAGATGACTGGAATACCTGCTGCGTCAGACGCTGGAACTCACAGAGAAGATCCCAAGACTCTGGCTGTTGTTTCTGCTGACTGTGTCATGGACAAAAACTCTTTTTCACTGCAAACAGAGCCTTGTGTGGCTCCTATCTTAGAACCAGGTATGGATTTTGTTCTTCCTCTCCAGCCAGTTTGTTCACAGAGTGAATCTGACTTGTCCACAAATGCTGCTCCGCAGTCTTATGCGGGTTTATTTCACAAACCTGCCATAGCAGCTAAGCGTTGATTTCTAGTTAGACTTCAATACAAAGGGAAAGCTCCGGTGGTTCCAGATCGAGTATGGGTAGGGAAGACCTTACTCATTGACTCTATGAAATTCTCCCCAGCTGAAGTTTATGCTTTAATCCATCCACCGGGAGATCACAATTATGACATTAGTTTTTGTTCAGTCATTTCTCTTGATAAATTCTGGAGACTTTATTATGATGTTAAAGATCAAGAGATCTGGAAAGATTTTATAGCAATCCCTGTTACAAAACCTAGAATAAAGATTGTTACGATACTTTTTAGAAAAGAAGGAGTAAATATTGCAAATATAATGTTTTGGTTAGAGAAATGTTGTTCAGTGCATGACAACCCCAAACCCATTATTGATGAGAATGGATTTTGGAATGGGGGTTGGTTGGTGAGAGTTCAATTGCATCAAAATGAAGAGGGTATACAACATTTGCCCAGTTCCTTTTATTTAGGACGTGATAGGGGTATTATTTTTTATGCAGGCCAACCTAAGAGTTGTTTCAAATGTGGCTCTCTGTCCCATTTGAATACCTCCTGTGACCAAATAAAATGTTTTAGGTGTGGTGTATTAGACCATGCTGCGCAGACTTGTGTAGCTTTACCTGTCTGCAACTTATGCGAAGAACAATCTCATTCTTTTGCAGATTTCCCTTGGGCTTCAACAGACACTGACGAAACATCAGATCAAGAGTACTATTTAGCACAAGCAAAAAGACAATTTAATGGTCCTGCCTTTTTTAAAGGGAATAGACGTAGGGGAAGAGGCAGAGGTGGAGGGGGTTCTAATGAGGATAGATTAACCATCCCCTTACGGTTTATAGATTCTCAAGGAGAACAGTCCCTTTCTTCTCATGTTGATTCACATCCCCCTTTTAGGCATGAGAGACGAGACGATAAGGAAACTCCCTTTGTGACACCTCAAGGTTCCCCCCAGTAACTACAACCCTTGACTAGATTGAATGAGCCTCCCTTAGAGAGTGGATTGCAAGACTCAGTAGCTGATTCTGTTTTGTTGCCTGGAATAAAAGATAAGGAACCAGAGATGCATAGCATGGAATCTATAGAGCTAGAGGAAATTCCTTTGTCTGGCCAAAGTAACCCCCCATTGTCTCCATTACCTTTGGAAAATAGGTTTGAAGCTTTTTCTTCCTGGGGAGATCAGGTTGATGAAGCTCAACCTTTGTTAGACCCTACAAGTGACATTACTGGTTAGTTAAAAATAAGTCTGTTCCCCCTAAAACTTCTAGGCTTGGATCTAGGAAACACTTAACTAGATCAAGTGTAAAATGCCCTAAGCCCCCTTCCTGAATCTTCTACGATAACGATAACTACGTTGAATGTTAATAGTTTGAAATCTTTGAAAAAAAGGCTGACTACCTTTAGTAAATTGTTAAATTTACAGTATGTTGTATATCTTTTGCAAGATACAAGATTATATACATGTAATGAAGTTTCACAGGAAAAAAAAATTGGCATTGGGGAGCGTCACATTGGTCTATGGGGGAGGAAGCGTGCAGTGGTGTAGGTGTTTGTTTTCTTACTCCGGAGGTACGCTTACAAAGATTGATTGATGTAGAACCCGGGAGAGTTTTTATATTGGATGTGGTCCTAAAAGGTTTATCTTGCTGCTTAATTACACTGTATGGGCCTCAGACAAAAGCGTCGCGGATAGATTTGTTGAAAAAGGTTCAACCTTACCTCTTTACTAGCCGCCAGATTTTTTTTGGAAGTGATTTTAATATAAACTTCCAAACTAAAACTGATGTTGGTAAACAATATTGTGATAAAAGTTTTTTGAAATCCCTTATTTCTTCTGCAGGTTTGGTGGATTCACACTCCGTTGGTAAAGGTAAGGCTAGGCCCACTTTTTTTAAGTGTGTTTTATCTTCTAGGATTGATTTTTTATTTACCCATAAATCTTTACAGTTTGAGAAACTTCTTTACGACCCTGTAGAATCTTCGGACCATTGTTTGATTGGGGTTAAACTTGAAAACCCTCCAACTAGACAAAGAGGTCCTGGGATTTGGAAATTAAACACTTCCTTATTATTACAAACCTCGGTGGTGATGGATTTACATACTATTGTGCAAGACAAAAAATCTACAATTTTCTTATATGATTCTATAGCTGATTGGTGGGTTGATTTGCAAAAGTGTTTGATTTGCTATCTCCAGTCGATAGGGAAATGTACAGCCCGAACACAATATGAACACTATTTAACTCTCAGGAAATCTCTAAGGTCTCTTATGTCAGTACAAATAATGGGAGGGACGGATGTGTCTCAAGACATTAAGAACATTAAATTACATATGGCAAAATACCAATATGACAGGTTAAAATCCTTATATAAAGAACAATCCTTCGGTACACAGGGCAAGTCAGCCTATGCTAACCCTTTCTTAGCTGGACAAAAACTTCGTGAAAATTGGTTAATTATGACTTTAAGAACATCTACAGGGTTATTGGTTGCAAGTAATGCAGAAATTATGCAAACCTTAGATGCCCATATTACATGCACTTTTGGAGTACAACATAAAGATTCTGATTATGCGGACTGGATTTTACAAGCTGCTGATCTTCCCCAAGTTCCAGTTGGAATACAAAGGGGGTTAACAACTGATTTTACAAGACTGGAGCTTGAAACTGTTATTTCATCTCTTAAACCTAATGTTTCTCCAGGCTCAGATGGATTGCCGAGTGAGTTCTACAAAGTTTTGTGGAAGATTATGGCACCGGAGCTTGTAGAATTATATAATTTTTTTCTGCATGAATTATATTTACCCTCCCAAATGTATGAAGGCTTGCTGATCTTTCTTTTTAAAAAGGGAGATCGTACAGATTTCGAGAATTGGCACCCTTTAACCTTGCTTAATGTGCATTTTAAATTTTTTTCAAAACTCCTAGGAAATAGACTGTCTTTAGTAATGCCTGAGTTAATCAGTAGTTCTCAATTTTGTTCTACCCCGGGACGCAATGTTAAAGATGTTTTATTATATCTTAGGGAAATTATGGCCTCCAAGGAAGAGGAGTTGAGGTTGCATCCTATAGATTGGTATTTAGTGAGTTTAGACCAAGCCAAAGCTTTCGATGAAGTCTCACACCCTTATCTATGGCAATGCTTGGCAGGGTTTGGGATTCCCTCTTTATTTATAAACTGGCTTCAGTTATGCTATGTGTTAGCATACAGTATTCCATACGAGAACGGTTGGCAAGGTATTAGACATTGTATTTTGAAAGGGGTACGTCAAGGATGTCCACTTAGTCCATACCTATATGTTTTAGCTTTAGATCCTATGCTGCGGGTATTAAATAGATCCCCCCGACTGTTGTGCGTATGTGATGGCACTAAGGCGTATACCAAAGTAGTGGCATACGCTGATGATTTATGTCTAATATTGCATGATGGTAATACAATTAAGTCAGCCTGTGCTCTAATTACAGACATAGGCAACACGACAGGAGCAAAAATTAATGACCACAAATCCCACTGTTTAAAATTGTCAGGATTTCCTACTACTACCGAAATGGCAGGTGGGATTACAGTAGACCAAGCCCCATGCAAAATTTTGGGCATTTACTTTGGGGGTGATGATAGTGCAGGTTTCAATTGGTCTAAAGCTTTGCAAATAGGTAATAAGAAAGTAGCTGGTTGGAATACCCGGCCGGTCGGCACCCAACTAAGGATCTAGGTTCGAGCAGACTTGATAGACCATAAGGCCTAATCTGCTGGCAAATAGTATGTTAGTATGAATAAATGGAAACTATCTAAAAAAAAGAGGGTATATTTGTTAAAAACTTTCTTGATCCTGTTTTTTTTATATTTAAGTAATGTTTTTCTATTACCCAAACGTTTGGAAACAGCGGTTATGCGATGCTTTTTTTTGGAGATATGGGGGAGTCACCTAAACCCAATTAAATGAAATGTATTATATTTGGATATTAAATCAGGAGGACTGAACATGCTCAATCATCTTTTATTTTTCTTTTCGTTTTTTTTGTATGCCAATATGTTATCAATTTTAAAGACACAAACTTTTCTTTGGACTCCTTTGGTTACTGATAAACTACGTGTAGTTTTGAAAGAATGGTTAATGGATCAGTTTGTCCATAAAAACAAAAGAAACCCTTGACTAAACAAGGAATGGACTGAAGTTTTTGATAAAATTCAGCGATGGAATGTCAAATGGGATATGGTTTTACGGTACACTTGGAAAATGATGTATTCAAAGATTTTCTATGATTTTTTTACTGAAACTCCCTTTGTGGACAAACCCCCTCAGATTCAAAATGGTATTTCTAAATATATATCGAATGAGCGTATTCCTCTTCATATGTGGGATTCTGCTTGGTTGGGTTACATTTAAAAATTAATGTACGCAATAACCAAAAGCATAAAAGGCTGCAGGACCGTTATTGCCCAAGGGAAAGTTGTACATTTCTTTCAGAAACAATGGAACATTTGTATTTCCAATGTCCTTATGTGCAGGAATTCTAGGATGTGGTTAAAAATCGTTGGAAGAATAGAATATTAGTTCCACCCTCTGAGAATCTTTTATTCTTTGTTTTTTTTTTATAAAGAAATGCCAAAAGATTCTCTTAATACTTTACAAATCATACATATATTTTTTCTATATTGGATTTGGATATCAAGGTGCCGATTAGTGTTGCAACAACAAAATATATTAGTAATAGATTTGTTTTTTATGGTTTATCAAGATTTGGTTCAATTAAAGATGAAAGAGAAACTGAGTTTTAACAGTATTGACTGGGGAGAATTATGAAAGGATTATGATTTTATACTTTGAACTGTATATTGCTTTGACAGAATATTTTGTTAGATAGAATTACATTTTTGTATTAGACAACATTTTTGTATTTGTATGATCAGAACATTTTTTTTTTTTTAGTTTGTATGAATTAATACTTATTTTATTTGCTTTTTTTCTTTTATTTATGGCTTTATAAGATATTAGAAAGATTGTATATACTTTGTTATGACTTTGCTTGATTTCAATAAAAAATTCCCCTACTCTTTTCGAGAACTGCCATGTGATCTTTAACATCCCCCTAACTACCACCAATCCAGGCAGATGGGACCTCGGTTTAATGTCTCAACTGAAAGATAGCACCTCAGAAGTGCAGCACCCCTCTAATGCTGCACTACAGTGTCAGTACTGTGTCAGTTGTGTGAACTGAACCCACAGCCCTCTGATCTCCCGGCCTCAGAGGCGAGTGTGCTACCTACTGAGCCACTAACACTGACAATATATAACATAGCATGGTATTCCAGTTACAGCCAATGAGGGCCCCAACCTCAAATAGACGACCAAAGGGCTTGAGGGCCAGAGGGTCAATCTGGCCCTGTACCAAGCTGCATGGTCTGGCAGAGAGGGGCACATGGGCACTATGGCAGCTCCTTTGGTAACATAGCATCTGCCCTCTCCACTGGTCATACACAGTGCCACCAGGGTGTCCTGTATCATGCACAGGCATGCTTCCACCCGTTGCCCACCCCGACCCAGCCAGGCACATAGCTGTGGGTATGGCCAGGGATTGGCTGTAAAGGGAGCATGCAGCCTGGACTGGAGATGCATTCAGGCCTCTCTGTATTTGCAGAGCCAGGCCTCTGTGCACCCTCTGGCCAATGCACACCCCCGGCATGGGCTGCACCCCTTTTTGGCTGTGGACCCTTTGAGAATTGAACCCTAAGAGGGATTCTAAATGGTCAGCAGTACAACTTTACATACCAATGGTTTCTTTTTGGTGGAGTGCATGACACAAGACATTCAAGAGATGGACTCTAAAGTTTGGCTTGTACACTTATTGAATTTGAACCACTCTGGAGGAACACTTTATGAACAAGTAACACCATGAAATTGGAAGTTTTGTGTTTCAAAGACAGATACTACTTTATTCTGAAGGTAGCTTCTGTAGAGTATGTTGCGTTTAATGTCATTTGTACTACAATGATCAATATGATCTGAACACTGATCTCAGTCATGATACAGGTGATCCTGTAATGCCTAACCTGTTTGGCCCTGCGTATTGGTATAATTATTTACATTTTGACAGTGTGAAAGTGATCTTCTAGCTTAATTCTGTCAAGAAGCTCTGGACAACCCCATCCTTTTTTTTTTGTAGACTTACGGATAATGTTCTGGTTATTATACATACAGTTTTGTAGTCTTTTAGTTTATCAATATCCACTTTCAACAAAGAGCAACTGATGTGCCCATTTGGTTATTTAGCTTCAACAAGTCTAAATATTAAAATCAAAATCTGGCCAATTTTGTTTCACCCCAAATGTGCAGTTTAAATATATTTTAAGGGTATAATTTTGCTTAGATGTATATCTGTACTGTAAATCTGATTTAATTGCTGCTCGTTTTTGGCATTGTGTCAATGGTTTGTAATCAATAGAAGTGGTAACTGAAATATCTTAGGAAAGGGAATGAGTTTGTTTTTATAGCTACTTTCATCTAAACAGTGTCCCAAAGCACTATTCAGCCCATCATCAGCTCACAGCTGATATTAAGAGGTCATAGAGTGGTTAAAGAGCTGTTTTAGTAGCTCCAAAAATGGCAGGCAGAACATTTTCGTAATTTTCAGTAGCAGTCTCTCATTACTTTTTATTCTAAATTGTTTTCTGTGTCCTCAGTAGATTGTTTTTACCTAATAGTATTGGGTGTGATGTGAAAAGCTGACATTGCTAGTTTTATTCCTCCCACTAATATATGTCATCAGCATTGTACTCACTGTTGCATCACAAGCCCAGCTACCTGATTGGTAACATGTGTTACAAGTTATCAATCAAGCAACAGGAGATTGGCTCTGCTTAGTTACTAGTGATGTCACAGTCAGTGAGGTCACAATGGTGCTTTATGTATTAATGACAAAGTTGATATCCCAGCTGCTTACACTAACCTACCAGCATTCAGGCCACACCCTTATTACCGTTTGTGCTGCTCACTTACTCTCGCAAGCCCCACTTAGGATTTGTATGGCTTCCCTACTGTATAGAACTAGTAGCACTGATCTTACCCCTGGTGCTATCTTAGCTACATTATACTGTTAACCCTATATACTACCAATCCATGTCTGTAGTCTCTTCTGTGTTATGAATACTTGTTGCTGTGTATTGTACCTGACATGGAGCCTTTGGAAATGAGTCCTTGATTCAAAAGTTGTAATCTGATACTCTCAATAAATAAATAAAATAATGATGTATAGGAAGGAAAAGAACTGAATATGACAGTCTCCAGGTAGAATGCTGTTCCACACACTACACTTTGCAACATCATGTAGAGCATCATCTAATTAGCTAAACAGAAAAGAAAATATACTTCAGATATACAGTAGAAAGTGATAGCTGACTACATATAATAGTACTATTTATTACAGACATTACACTAGCTCTTTAAGTTGGGCTTTGGGGAGGGAAAGGGTTAGTAAACAGAAAGAGTTTTAGCCTGAAGGTTAAGTGACTTGTTCAAGGTCACACACAAATGCTGGTGGTGGCATGCACATCTGTGTCTCTAGCTCCACAGACAGCTCTGGGCTGAAACCACTAGGCTACGCTTCCTCACTTTGTCCCAAAGTAATTATGGTGGCATTTTTCATATGATTTATAGAGGACAACAGATTTTCATAACAATTTCTATTACAGCGAGTTAGGAAAATAAAACAGTACAAACTGTGAAGTAATATTTAAAGAGCAGCTGACAACTTTGGGAAATATAATGTTTAGACACAATACAGCTTGTATTTCATATATGTACTATATATTTTTCCTCTCCATTATTTATTACCAAAAAAAATCACACAAAAAAAGCTCTTTATCCCATAGAGTTCATCTGCCTTTACAGCTTATTCCCTACTTGAAATGATACTGCTCTGTTGTGACATATCAGTCTGTTGCCATGGGAATAACTGTGATGTCTCAAGCACAGTATTATGACATTAGGTAGGGAAAAGGCAATAGGAACCAATGAATCCTCAAGTAACAAATATCCTGTTTTTATTTTTATAACCTCAGTAATAAATTATGAAGATAAAAAATACAGAGCTAATCAAACATATAAGTTGGATTGTGTCCGGATATTATGTTTTTCAAAGTTATTCTTGAGGAGTTGGTGGCTCTCTGAAAGTTTAACTGCCTTTGTATCAATCCAAAGCATGCAGTTCTAAAGCCTTTCAACATTTGAAAAGCACTGAATGTAATGCCAGAGAACTAAAGGTTTTGGTAAAAAATGTAACAGTTGCAGACTTTAAAGTGTGAAAGCTCCAAAAGTAAATATTGAGGAGAAGGGAGAGATCCACAATAATTTTTCAAAATAAACCATTATCAGTGAAAAGTTGAAGATGAACACATGATAATACTAAACGACTTGCTGTATCATTTTTGAAACTGAACAGAACCCCTTATAAAGATTATGCTTCTTTCTATTTAATTTACTTCCCCTGGTAACCTGCAAACTATAAATAATTGCTGGTCTGCATATCATAAAATAAGTATTGCTTATGTACAATTATTTGTTTTCCATTATCAGTGTACTATGCACATAGTGTATCTCCTTAATTCTACTAGAACTGTTTGAAAATAATTAGACAACTTTGGTAAATGCAAAATAAGATCCTACATTTTTGGACAACTTGGATATAATGTATATAGCATAAAATGAAGACTTTTGCCGTCACATAAACAGTTAACTTCTTGATTAAATACAATATAGTATTTCCATAGACACGGTCTTCTCTAAATCTTTTCCACAGCTGGAAAATAGAATATTTTTCATTCAAATGAGATACAAAGAAGGGTCAAAAATTCATTTAAACACTAGCTTATCTGCCTACAGTTTTTTTTTCTTTCTATTTAAGCCCCTGTCCTCACCATGTCTGGTCCTTCCTCTCAGGGCTCCAATGCACCACCCAGGCTATGCTGAGAGGACCAAAGGGGCTCTCTCTGTTAGTGCCCCACTCTGGTTCTTCTAGAGACCCGGATTACCCCCCAAAGTGGGGTGGAGGAAGACCCCTGTTTTTTTCCCCTCTGAACTTCAGGGGATCGTGCACCTGGAGTCACACCCTAGACTCCCCTCATTGCTCGGTGCAGAAGCCTGTGTTCTGGTCTCCACCCCCTGTGGATTTCAGCACTTGGAGAGGACCAATGAGATGGAGGCACGCTCTTCATTTTTACAAGCCTTCCAGCACAGGACAGGATGCCAGGGGCACACTCCGTCTTCCTGTGTGGTGGCACTTTTGACATGACACCTCAAGGAGCAAGAATAAAAAGCTAAATATCTGGAGAAAGGTTAGCCGAATTTAGTTTAAACTATATAGGTTGTGTTAAACGGGTGTTTTTGCAGCCCTGGTGATTGCCCCCACTGTTTTGTGCTGCTTTCCTTTAAGCACCCATGACTTACCCTTCATGGCAGGGTGGTGGGGAGTGACTCGACCCACCCCAAATGGATCATTGCCAGGGAGTTGCCTTCTCAGGGGTGGCACCACTGGGACAGCTTCATTAATTCGGGGCTATTTTCCATTTTACTCCCTTGTGGAGGTGGGGCGTGCAATGACGCCTGTGGAGAGAGTGTGCACACATCCGCACATGCTCTCTCCAAGTGTCATCCCCCTCTCTATCCCTTATCTGCAACATCAGTGTGCTGCCCCCCAGCAGCCGCTAGGGGCCAGTGGAGCACCGGCTACTGAAATCACCCCTCACCAGAGAAGGAGAGCAGTCACTCAGATGCTCAATCATTCTCCTCCCTACTGACTCCTGACAGCCCATGCTTGTTCCCGAACCCGGGTCGCCAGCGTGGCTTGAGGTAAGGCGTCCAGTGCCTCAGTGCCACAGGGCCAGCTTCCTCTACTCTTTTTAAGAAGTGCATGAGGTCTTTACCATCCACCTGAACAATCACTAGAAAAGTCAGATGGGACCTCAAGTTTAACAATTCATCTGAAGGACAGCACACCTTGACAGTACAGCATCTCCCTTAGTTATACACTCAGGTGCCCAACATTTATGGTATGAGCACAATCCTGGTGTGGGACTAGAATCCCTGACCTTCTGGCCCAGAGATGTATTTGCTACCAACTGAGCCATGCTGACACATGAATATACCTCCCTCTCTGGTAGTTTAAAGACCTCTCAATGTGCTCTTGAAACTTGCACCCTTGCATCTTGGTGCCCTCCTAAAAAGGGTGAAGACCACCCTGCTTGAATTGAAGGCCCTTCATTGTGCTCTTTAGTCTTGTGCCCTTGCATCCTGGTGCCTTCATAAGAGGGGTGATGGCCATCCTGCTTCAATACCTTATACTATTGTAAGAGTGCTCATAATCTCCCAAGTACCACAATCCTTCCTCCATGCACTACTCCTTCAGTCTCGTGCTGAAATGAAAGATCAGAGAACTTATCCTCTTCCACCTGTCCCAAACTGGCTACACCTCAGAAAAAGGTGAGTGAGACAACTGCCAACTTGAGTCTCCCCTTAGCTTTCTAATGATGTTTGTAACCTCAGCAGGGGTCTGGAAGCCAGGTCAATAGTCCTTAGGTGGGAAATGACATCCAACCCATCACCCGTTTCCACACACCAGGCAATCATTTGTACTGATTGCTTCCTTTTCAGCTGAAGCCTCCAGAAGACACCTAACAATCCTGTTTCCATACACGACTGCTTCCACTTCTTCTTCCATCCCTCTAACGATAGTTCCCTATCATGAACACTTTGCTAGTCTCTCCTCCTTGAATTCTGATCTCATGAATACAGTTAAAATACAGTGGGAAGATAATTTCAAAAGATAAATCCATAAACCAAATGTGGAAAAGCTTTAAATATCACATTATTAGGATATGCGATAAGCATATTAGAAAAAAGAACAAATATATATCAATAAAGGAAAAAACCTAAATGGCTTACAAAAAAATAAGTAAACTGTTAAAGAGAAAACACAAACTTTATATAGCATATATGGAAGGAAAATCACCAGAAGCATGAGAAAAATATTGTATGGCACAAAAACAATGCAAGTACCAAATAAAAAAAGTAAACAAAACATGGAAAAAAAATCTGGCTAGTGGGGTAAGGAAAGATAACATGCAGCAGTTCCATGGTTATGTAAATTCCCTTAGAAAGACAAATTATGGCCTATGTACAATAGCTGCTAATGGTAAAATGATAAATGATCCAATAAAAATGGCAAATAAATATAATTCCTACTTTGGAACAGTGTTCTCCCAAACAACTGTAAAAAGCAAACAAGTAAGAATGAATAACCCTATACTGCCCCCAATACTGATAACAGAAAGCATTATAAATGATAAAATAAAAGCACTAAAAAATATATATTCTGCTGGGCCGGATAAAATATCAAATGCTATGTTAATGTTACTAGCCCCTGAAGTAACTTAACCCTTGAAACTTATATTTTTAAAATCCCTACAACAAGGTGAGGTATCAGAGGACTGGCTAGTGGCAGATGTGGTGCCAATTCACAAAAAGGGGAACACAGCAGACGATGCAAATTATAGACCAATTAGCTTAACATCAGTGTCAGAAAAACTGTTGGAGGCCCTGTTAAAAGATTAAATTAATACTCACCTGCAAAGCAGCAGACAAATTGACCTGGAGCATCATGGTTTTGGGGATGGGAGGTCATGTGTCACTAAACTGCTGTGTTTTTATGAGAGGATATCATCAGCACTGGATGGGGGGAAACCAGGGGATTGTATTTATCTGGATTTTGCAAAGACATTTGACAAGATCCCCCACTGTGAGATAGTCAATAGCCTAATAAATATAGGGCTGAACCCAGGGATAGTCAGATGGATAGATGCATGGTTGACAGGGAGAACTCAGAGGGTGTGCTTAAATGGTTCCTGCTCCTCCACTTTGCCCGTGACAAGCGGGGTGCCACAGGGGTTGGTCCTGGGACCAGTGCTGTATAGTGTGTTCATGGCTGTAATGGAGAAAGCCACAATAAACTGGCTAAGTAAATATGCAGATGATACCAAACTTGCAGGAGTCGTATCAGAGAAAGAGGGTATTGAATCTATACAGGGAGATTTGGACAAAATGTATAATTGGGTTATCCAAAAGAACATGTGTTTTAACATGGATAAATGTTGTGTTATACACCTAGGTAAACAGAATAAAATGACAGACTACTCCCTAAATTGTCAAATATTGAGACACTCAACCAAGGAGAGGGATTTGGGAGTAATTATTGATGATGAACAAGCATACAAACCACAATGCACAAAACAAATCAATAAAGCAAACAACATGCTGTGGGTAAGGTGATAGAGGGCATTGTCAAGGAAAGGCTGGGGGGGGGGACCTGGAAAAGTCAGGGTGCCTGGACAATAGACAGCATGGATTCGTCCCGGGAAAATCATGTCAGACAAACCTTGTGGAGTTCTATGACTGGGTGATGAGTGCCTTGGACCTGGGTAGACCAGTGGACGTCCTCTTTCTAGACTTCAGCAAGGCATTTGACTCTGTTCCTCATGTGGGCCTGCTGGATAAGCTGGGAGAAATGGGGGTGGGGAACCAGATAATCAGATGGATAGGCAATTGGCTCCAGGACCAGACCCAGAGGGTCGTAGTTGGCGGGATAGTCTCATCCCAAGGAGGGTCATTAGTGGGGTCCTACAGGGATCAGTTCTTGGGCCTCTCCTGTTCAGCGCCTACATCTCTGACATAAGGACAGGAGTCAGGAGTGAGATGAGTCTCTTTGCGGATGACTCAAAACTGGGGGCGGTGGTGGATGGGGAGGAGGGGAGGGTGGCTCTGGAGGCTCTGGAAAGATGGTCTAGAAAGTGGAAGCTGAGGTTCAATGCAGGGAAATGCAAGGTACTCCACCTGGGGGCCAGAAACCCGGGCAAAGTGTACACCCTGGGGGGGGGAATGCTACAGGTCTTGATGGCTGAGAGGGACCTGGGGGTGGTAGTGGATGTCAAGATGAACAACTCTGAGACTTGTAGGAGGGCAGCAGCCAAGGCCAACAGGATGCTGGGATGCATCGCTGGGGATCACCTCCAGAAGGAGGAAGTGATACTCCTCTGTATAACTGCTTGGTGAGGCCACACCTTCAGTACTGCGTGCAGTTTGGAGCCACACTTAAGAGGACGATTAAACTCCTGGAGAGGGTCCAGAGGAGGGCAACCAAAATGATTTGGGGCTTGGGGACAGGACCTATGAGGAGGCTCGAAGGGCTAAATATGTACACATTGGAAGTGAGAAGGGACAGGGGACATGATAGAGGTCTTCAGGTACATGAAGAGGGTAAATAGGGAGGAACAGTCAGGGTGCTTGAAGGAAGGAGGAGGGGCCACTAGGGCATGGGTGGAAGCTGGAGGGAAGATTCAGGGAGAAAGGAGAAGGTGCTACTTCACTGAGAGGGTGGTGGAGCCATGGAATGCACTGCTGGGGGCTGGTGGAGCAGAGACGGTGGAGGGGTTCAAGAGGGTGGGACAGGTACAGGGAAGGGTTCTGGAAGCAAAATCCAATGCAGCAAGAATATCCGGAACTGGGAAGGAGAAGCCAGAGAAGCAGCAGAGGTCAGCACCCAGGGTAGGGGCTGACCAAACGAGCAGACACGAAAGACCATTAGGCCTATTCTGCTGGCATTTCAGTATGTTAGTATGTAATAAGAAGAAACTTTAGAAGCAGAAGTAGGGATGCGATCTTGCCTTTCTATAGAGCATATGTGAGACCTCTGTTGGACTATGGAGGCCCAGTGTGGGGTCCTATAACGAGAGGTGGGGTGGATGGTTTAGAGAGGGTGCAGAGACATGCCACGAAGATGATTTATGATGTAAGGGATAAGTCATATGGAGAGAGGCTCCAGGATTTAAACCTTATGTCCTTGGAGACAAGAAAGATCCAGGTAGATCTCTTGATATGTTATGACATGCAGGACGCTTACTTGTTAAATGAGTTGGAGTTAGATTTTAAAAATATTTTAATATGTACCAGGGGACACCCACTGTAACTGCAACCCAAACACTTTAGCACTAACAGAAGGAAAGCCTTTTTTAAACAGAGGATGGTGTCCCCCTGGAATGGTTTACTTCTGGAAATCATTATACGTAACAATAAACGAAAATTAAAAAATCAGCTGGATAAATATATATTGGATGGGAATGTACTACAGTATTATGGGTGAATGGACAGGAGCACCCAATGGGCTTGCAGTCTTCTAGGCTCCTGAATACCTTAGTATGTCAGATGGTCTATTAGGGGTAGACCTGATCTCTTGGGTATCTCTGGCTTTTACACTAGGGAGAAAGAAGCAATCAAATACAATTTTGGCAATAGATATTGTCAGATACTGTATTTTGACATATTTCTAAAGAGATTCTCTCTGGTGACTCTACACTGGTGCTGCAGGCAGGTGGGGTACTTCTATAGAGCTATAGAAATTACGATCATGTCCTTTGCTGCAACTGTATCACAAGGGTGCAACTTTGTTTGCTGTTACCATCTCTGGGTCCTCACCCACATTGGCACTTCTTCCCCCACCCTCCCTGCCAACTATAGTCCAACCTCAGCCTGCACCCTGGGTGTCCACTGGAATGATACAGTGGTAATCAAGCAAAAGTTTACCCATAGCACGGTATAACGAGCATTGCGCAAATACAGTACCCATTGAAAAACATGTATACCGCTACTGCACAATGATGCATGGTGCGCAGTACCAGTAAATTTCTGTGCGACTACCACTGCACATACTGGCTGCTTACACTGTCAACTGCTGATACCTGCTCCAAAGAAGGCTAAGTTTAGCCTTAACCACAGCTAGCGCATCAGTGAATGCTACAGTCCTGATGCACACTGAGAAACTTTGCTGCTTATAGAGGACATCTCTAAAGATAACTGCACACAGGTGTTCAGCCTATCAGACCCCATCCCCCTTCCTATTTTGTCCTCCCTCAGTTCTCCATACCTTCCTCTTATGATTCCTTTATATCCCTTCTTTCCCTATTGATGTAGGCCTTCCTTGCCTAGTACTTCACTAGCGCAGCTGAACTTGCTCCCTTGTATGAGATGCATTTGTTAGGTTACTCAACATAGGTTTTTTTCTAGAAATCCTTTAAACTTCTGGAAACCTCACCACCCCCCACCAGTCCTCCCTGATAACACCTCTGTATATCTTATTACCTCTCTTTAATCCCAGTTTACCCCCTCCCCACTCCTTATTATCTAAATTAGTGACATCAACACACTGATGCTACTTCCTATGTTGCCACCAGATTTCCCTAGCATTTCTAGCACACCTCCTTTCAGTGGATGGATACTGTGCCTTACCTTGATGGACCCATGGATATCGCTACCTGTAGAACTGTGGAAAACCTGGGGACACCCCTTGTAGATGCCATCCTCTTCTCATGCTCCTTACAAAAGGGGTCATTCAGGTGAGGGGTCACTTGACCCTAAGGAAAATAAATACTTGATTGTTAGTACCAGATTGGCACCAGCATGACACATGACCTTCTCCAACCCCTATGGTGCTGAATTATGCTGCCAACTACCCTACCGTCAGCCCCCCACAATTCACTACCCTCCACCTGGCCTCCCTTCTCAGTCCCCACACATAATCAAGGCACCTTGTGTAAAATGGTGGTTAGGAGCATGGTGTCATACCAAAGGGTATGGGTTGGTAGGAGGATGGGGAAGGGTCTGGGAGGACAGTAGCCTATATGCTAGGGATAGACTGCACTTAAGTGAAGAGGGCAAGAATGTGTTGAAACAGAGGATTGGGGATTATATTGAGGTAGCTGGAAATTTAAACTAGGAGAGGGGGTGGCAGGAGGAAAGAAGGCATGCAGAGGCTACAGGATGGGAAGTCACACAAGCTTACCCTCCAAATCAGGGACATGGAATTAGGTGGAAGTACAAAAGGGGATGCTAGAAGGGGGAGCAGGGGGATGGGGGAAGGTAAAGGGATGGAAGGTGGTCACATTGAATGCTAGAAGCCTGGGGAATAAAATGGCTTAGTTACAGGTTATCATGGTGGAGGAGAAGGTGGACATGGCAGCCATCATTGAAACATTGGCCACCCAACACCATGACTGGGACCTGGTGGTACCAGCTTACAGGTTATTCCACAGGGATAGAGTAGATGGGAGAGGGGGTGGTGCTATATGTAATGGAAGGTCTGAGGTGTGTAAGGGAGGAAGGGGAAGAGGGCAGGATGAAGTCATTATGGGTGCTAATCCAGGATTCCAAAAATAGGACTCCCTGGATGGGAGTGGTGTACAGACCAACCTCCCAGAAGGTGGAGTTAGACAGGGAACTAACGGAACATATTAGGAGGTCATGTGGGAAGGGGAGTGTGGTGGTTGTGGGGGACTTCAAAATACCTGGAGTAGATTGGGGGAAACTCAGCCACCAACAATAGACAGGAGCAGATACTGCTGGACACGTCCAGGAAAGCTTCCTGATACAGGTGGTCAGTGAGCCAAACAGGGGAGGGGACACCCTTGGCCTAGTGCTGACTAATGGGGAATTGTTGAGGCATCTGAGGGTGAACGAACCACTAGCACGGAGCAACCACCATTCAGTTTGATTCACACTGAAAATGTGCAAGGAAGGAGGATCATCCAGTATCAAGGTTGTTGACTTCAGGGGGGCTGATTTTGTGAGGATGGGGGAAGTAGTAAGAGGTGCGCAAACAAATCTCTGCACCACACAAGCACTGAAACAAAAAACACCTTTAATGTTAAAATTCAGATAAACACGCCATAAGTATCATGCTCAAGGAATTCCTACCGGTTTCACAATCCTTGCATCATCAGGAGGCTACCAATGCATAATAGATGGACCCTTACATACATACCAGTACACCAATACTTAGAGTGACAGTGCCTAACAAAAGTGTAAAATTTCAGAAAGTGCATATTCAAAATTTAAAAACAGTATCAAACAGATGCGACAGTTAATGCTTTCACAGGGAAACGAAACAAAACAATTAATTTCAACATTTATCAGTCCTACTTTATAACTGATGAATGGAACATGAAGAATTTCATCTTAATGCTAAAATATCCAGCACACACCACAGCTTTCTGAGTGGTTTTGTTTTTTAGAAGTAGTAAGAGGGTATCTTGACAGAATCCAGCCTAGCATGGACATGAACCAGAGATGGACTCTCATAAAGAGGTGGATAGGTGAGGCAACCAAATCCTGCAGAAGGGTTCAGAGTAAGAAGGCTAGGATGAAATATCCAAGCTGGATGAGCAGGGGTGTTGTGGTAAAGATAAGGAGGAAATGAGATGCCTTCAGGAAATACAAGAAAACAGGGAAGGGGAGGACAGGGAGGAGTACCTGAAAGAAGCAAGGGAGATGACAAGGGCAGTAAGGAGGGCCAAAGCTTCTATGTAGCTCAGGCTGATGCAAGGCATTAAGGAGAGGGAGAAGGACTTCTTCAGGTACATCAGGGAGAAAAGGGACTGTAAAGAACATATTTTAAGGATTAGGAAGGAAGGGAGATGGGTAGAAAGGGGGAGAAAAGGCAGAAAGACTTAATGAATACTTCTGCTCAGTATTCACTAAAGAGAGAGAGGGGGTAATACACCCAAGGGGGAATGGAGGGCAGCAACAGAGGGGGGAGAGGGTGATGGATGGGGTAATCACAGAATGTAGGGTGCTAGAGGGCTTGAAGGTGCTGAGGGTGGACAAGGTGCCAGGGCCAGATGCCATCCACTCCAGGGTACTGAAGGAGCTGGAGGAGGTCCTAGTGGGGCTATTGACAGATCTGTTCAGTGCCTCATTGGACTCAAGGTGTGCATCTCAGGATTGGAAGATGGCAAGATGGCTCACATGGTTCCCTTCCATAAGTGTCCTCAAGGATGAACCTAAGAACTATAGGCCAGTAAGCCTCACATCCATCGTGGGGAAGCTGATGGAGGCAATCCTGAAGGAGGGCTGGTGTCTCTTCTGGAGGCCAGTGGGTTGCAGGACAACAGACAACATGGCTTTGTCACTGGCAGATCCTGTCAGATCAACCTGGTGGAATACTATGACTAGGTAACTAGGCAGTTGGATGGGGGCCATGCAGTCGATGTCCTGTATCTGAACGTCACCAAGTTATTTGACTCTGTGCCACATGGGTGGCTGGGAAGCAAGCTAGAAGGCCTGGAGGTGAGTGCTAGGATAATGGGATGGATAAAGAACTGGCTAAGTGGAAGGCAACAGAGGGTGGTGGTGGATGGAGAGCTCTCTTCATCAATGGAGGTGACGACCAGTGTTCCACAAGGCTCAGTGTTGGGACCAGTGTTATTTTGGATTTTCATTGTGGAAATTTCGGTGGGTATCAAGAGCAAGATCAGTCTGTTTGTAGATGATACCAAGATGGGGGCAGTGGTGGATGACATTGGGGGTTGGCAGGGGTTGCAGGAGGATCTGGCAAAGCTGGGGACCTGGTTGGACACCTAGCAATTAGAGTTCAATGCCAAAAAATGCAAAGTGATGCATTTTGGAGCAAAAAAACTCCAAGAAGGAGCTACCGGCTGGGTGGGGTACAGCTATTCATGACTGAGGAGGAAAAGGATTTGGGGGTACTCATAATGGTATCAATGAACAAATCAGCTCAGTGTAGGAAGGCAGCTGCAAAGGCCAACAAAATGATGGGTTGTATTGCCAGGGGTATATCATCATGAGGGGGGAGGTTATTCTACCATTGTATATATCGCTACTAGGGCTGCACCTGGAGTACTGCATGCAGTACTGGTGCCAATAAATAAAGAAAGACATTAAACTGCTGGATGGGGCGCAACACTGGGTCACAAAGATGATCCATGGACTGGGGGACTTTCTATATGAGTGCAGACTGAGGGAATTGAACATGTACTTGCTAGTGGAGAGGAGGGATGGGGGGATATGATAGAGACCTTCAAGTACAGTACATGAATGGCATAAACAGGGCTGGAATGGAGGGACTATTCAGAGCAAGGGAAGGGAGAGATACCAGGGTCCACGCTCTGAGATTGGAGGGTGCTAGATTCAGGAGGGAGATGAGAAGACACTTTTTTATGGAGATGGTGGTGGCAGAGTGGAATGTGTTACCAGCAGAGGTGGTATCCTGCAGGACAATGGACTGCTTTAAAAGGGGCTGGGATAGGGCAAGAGGGAGGATGAAGGGAGGGGCAGCTGCTGAATAGGGCTGCTAGAGCAAAATCGAGCAGACTCATTAGACCAATATGCCTTTATTTGCTGGCAAATTTTGTATGTTTGTAAAATGAAATAAAAAAAAAAAACAAGTAGATTAAAAGGTATCTACACCCACTTAATGCCACTTTCATTGGCACCTCTTCCAGTCTGGAAAAACAAGTGAGCAGTTTTGTTTTAAAGCTCAACTACTAGTTCCTAATTGGTGCTAGGAAATTGTGCGACCTGCCTCCAGCCACTATGGCTGTGAGTTCAGCTGCAGACTACAAACTCTTCAGCCTTCCACAATTCACAACCCTCTGCCTGGACCCTTTTCCCAATCCCCACACACAGTCATGGCTCTTTGTGCAAATGCAATAAAAACAAGATCTACAGGACTCTTTGCCTGCTTACCACCAGCCACAGTGGCTCCTCTTACTGACTGGAGAAACAAAGGTATGGTTCTGTTTTTATCCTCAGTGACTGATAACTCCTGATTGTCATCAGGACCACCTTAAGGATGTCCATGCAAACAACAGCTTGGTTTAAAGTGACCTTTATTGGATAGATTCTCAAAATACAAGTTATACCATTTCCTACTTTAGAAAACCCCATCACCATTTCATTTATATAATTTCCACTTGGGGTTGCCCCTTTATTTACAAATCTTACAGTCTTCGCCACATGTTTAACATTTACATTTTTCTCTTCCTCTACCTGGCTTGGGTGTACAGTATGTCCCGACACCTCTCCAGCCATCCTGACAATCCTCCTGGGTTCAGGTGTCCCACCAGAACCCCAGCCCCTGCCTCCTAGGGTGATTACCCTATGGGGGGGGGCCTTCCCTTGCTCAGTTTTTCCTTCCATAACCATTGTCCTACTTCAGACACTGTGGCCTGTTGCCCTCACTTGGCAACCCTACTCCTTATCTCCCCAATCCCTTTATCCCATCTATGTTGTGATCGGGTGGTGGGTGGGAAGACCCTGATCTGCAGAAAGAGAGTGCTCCCAGCTCTCTGCAGCCCCTTTTCTACCCCCCTTGGCCCCACCCCTTTTCTTCCCAGACCTATCATCTGCTCCATCACTCACCTGGCTAGCCCCCCCCTTTTGAGACCTCACTCCATGTGATTTTCCCATCCAGTCACCCTTTCTACCTGACCACTTTCCCTTCTCTTCCCCCTCCTTTCAGGTGACCCATGACAACCTAAGTTGCCCTCTCTAGGCAACCCCCATTGTCATCGGGACCACCTATAAGAAGTCCATGCTAGCAATTGCTTGGTTTAAAGAGACCTTTATTGGACAGATTCTCAAAATACAAGTTATACTGTTTCCTTCTTTAGAAAACCCCATCACCATTTCATTTATACAATTCCCACTTGGGCTTGCCCCTTTATTTACAAATCCACAGTCTTCACCACATATTTAACATTTACATTTTTCTTTTCCTCTTCCTGACTCGGGTGTATGCCCTGACACCTCTCCAGCCATCCTGACAATCCTCCTAGGTTCAGGTGTCCCACCTGATCCACAGCCACTGCCTCCCAGGGTGACTACCCTATGGGGGCCCTTCCCTTTCCCAGTCGGGTCTTCTCCTGCTGAGCCCAGTTTTTCTCACTAGCCCATATTCACTACTGATGAACTATGGACTTCCCCCATTAAAAACTGACTAGGCATCCTCCCTCCTTCCCCCACCACTTCTCTATGGTATCCCTGAATTCTGCTTTAATGGCTGTGTTTCCCACCTGGGACATATGCACCCATCCTGCTGGTACATAACCAGCTCATCAAGTGTAATTACTTCATGCACAATGTATAACCCCCCTAATTTCCCTGTACCAGGCAGACATTTTCCTGTTTACTCTCATGCTTTTTCCATGACCTTTATGTCACTGGCCTGCCTCCATGCCCTCCTGGGTATGATTTCTGATCATGCTATGGTCAGGTATGGCCACCAAGACATTATAATCTCTAGGTCAGTCTGCATCTGATGGACCAGCACCACACATGGCATGTCCCCTAAGTTATTTCCCCCCTGCATGTATAATTAAAAGGTCAGGCCTTGGCCATGCCATGCTTGCTTCCTCCAGGAGCGGAATCATCTGCGCCCAAATGTAGCCCTTCTACCCCTTTCCATATAAGAAAGGTCATGCCTGGGTCCTGCCTCATCTAGCTGCCCCCCAATACCGTCTCAGCAAACTTCCCAGCCCAATAGATGAAGGAGTGCTCCATTATCCAAACTACTTTTGGGTCATCCACTCCTGAAAAATACAAACAAATGTTAGCACTGTTTCCTGATGTATCATTTAAAAGCATGTGAGGTCCATCTGCCCACCATTTTTACATCTGCCCAACACCCCCCTGCTTTGCCATTTCTGTTTTGGCCCCTATCCTCAGGGAATGGGATGCAAAGAACCTGGGGTCCTCTCCCATAAAAACCATCCCCTTCTTGATAATTACTATTACTTGGTATGCTGTGGCGGGTGCCCTGGTGCCATGTAGGAATGTTCCCCCCTTTCCCCTGGGCTGCACCTCCCTGTAAGCCTCCAGGGCGGCCATGGCGCAAGGACCCGAGCTCCCCTCCTGCCTTATCACTGTCCATGCACCCTTCCCTTCCCTGCCTGGTCTGTTTTTGATCTGCGCAGCAAAATGTCAATGCTATCGCCTGCCCATGTTAAATCACTCCATTGTAGCCAATCTGCAAGGTCTGACCTGTTGCGGGCTACCACCTCACTGACTCGGAAGGCCCCTTTCCACATTACCAGCAAGATCATGCCAAATAACTTGGCCATGTAAGTTGATGTGCAGACCTGTTTGAGGCAGGCCAGCAGCCTATGGAACATCTCCCCAGCTAAGGGTCTCCTTGCATCTACCCTCTGCCCCTGCAGCCATGTTCAACCCAAAAGCATTCTGCACACTGCCAGTGTCTTGGTGGGTTGTCCCTATCCCTGAAGTTGGCATACGGTCCTGATACCCACTAGTTGTAACCCCATGGTGGAGCTGGCCATGCCTGCCTTCCGCCAATCCGCCATGTACTGCATGATGTGGGCTTCAGTAGCTGTGTGTAATGTGAGGAAGTTCTTTTTCACAGAAAGAGTGGTGGATGCATGGAACGGCCTACCTCAAGAAGTGGTGGCTACGAATACAGTGCAGGGCTTCAAACAGGCATGAGATATGCATAAGGGAGCAATACAGATGAGTATGAATAGATAGGCCACTGACAGCAAAGGATGATGGCACATTTATAAGGTAGAAAAAGAAATGGGCAGACTGGATGGGCTTTGCGGTCCTTATTTGCCATCAACTTCTATGTTTCTTTGCTACTTACCTCTGTCCCTACCCTGTGCTGAAACTCCTGTAACCCTTTCTATGCACTCTCATATGCTCTTAGGGTGTTGGATGCCCAGGAGCTCTGAAACAGTAACTGGGCTCACTCCATCCAAATTCCCAAAGGTGTGGAGGTTTTCTGGGCAGCCGCCCCAGGGCCAGGTGGTGGAATCTGTCCAACTGTAACTACGAAAGACTGTCAGCTATGGTGTTCCTGGCACCTTCTATATGCCTTACCTTAAAAGTCAAATTCAATTTCAACCCGTCCAGAACTACTTGCCTAGCTACCTTCAATACTGCCTCAAAAGCTCCAGACTGGCAATATAGCACATCAGCTACTGATTTGTTATCACATCTGAAAATTACCCTCCTGTTGGCAAGGTGCTCCACCCATACTACCATCGCTACCCAAATGGTAAATGCTTTTAGGAGTGTGGTATCCTTTGTAAGCCCAAAGTCCAACCATTTGGGGTGCCACTCTTCAGACACCCATTCCCCCTGGAAGTATGCCTCCAAACTGTGCCCACCAACCATGTCTGTATAAAGCTTCAGCTCACTGTCAAACAGCCACTCCCTCAGCCAGAACATGATGCCATTGTATCCAGTCAAGAACTCCTCCCAAACCCACAAGTCCTCCCTCATCCCCTTGCTGATGTCTATCCAGTGATGTGGTAACTTGGCCTTGGTACTAGCCCTGGCCAGCCTTTTGGTGAACACCCTGCCAGGTGCCACCACTCTACAGGTGAAATTCAGATGCCCAAGTAATTGCTGAACTACTTTGAGCAGGACCCTCCTTCTGCTGCTGACCATACCTGTGCACTCCTGTAGTCTGTCTACCTTGTCATCCAGAACCAGGAGCACTATTGCTCCATGTTCAGCTCAATGCCTAAGAACTCCAGTTTTCTGCCTGGTCCCTCTGTTTTTTTCCCCAGCTAAAGGCATACCTAGCTCGCTGCACAATGCCCTCAGATTTCCTTACCATGCACCCTCTCTCCTCTTTTCCCTCTCCAATGAGAAAGAAATCATCCAGGCAGTGCACCAGTGACTTGTGGACCAAATCTGTCCAAGAAGGTCCATTGCAGCCAGGTGCTTAATGCTTCAAATGCTGCGCATGCCACTGAGCACCCCATGAGCATGGCCTTGTCAAAACAGTGTTCTCCTTTAAACTGGAAGCCTAGCAAGTCCCAGTCTTCTGGCCACACTGGCAATAGCTGGACTGTGGCCTCTATGTCTGTCTTCGCCAGTCATGACCCTTTCTTGCCTCAAATAATGTTTACTGCATCATGCAATGTGACGTATGACACTTTGCTGTCTTCCGGTGTGTGAATGTGCCAGAATTCTTCTGGCTGTTTCTTGGGCACCAGCCCAAGGAGGGGGGGACACCTTCAAGAGTGGGCAAGGTACTACGAAGAAAGGCTCTTCCACCCTGCCCACTGTTATTTCTTTCTGAATTTTTTGTTGTACAACCCCGTCCCTCCCTTTGATGGAGCTCAACTTTTTCACCCTCATGAGTTTTTTACTCCCCCTGTACCGGAGACTGAAACCCTTAGTAAAAACCCTCCCATAGCACTTTCCTGGCAACCAGGTTGGGGTATCCCTCCACCCAGGCCTGCAGGACCTCCCAAAAAATTGGGGAGGGCACCAAGTTGAATCCTCCCTTCCCTCCCCCCTCCAATGGGCAGTGATGCCTCATCACCCTTCAGAACCCTCTAGCACAAACTGGCTCCTGCTATGGCTCTGTTGGCCCATGAATCCCCCTCTCCCTCCCCCATTGCCCCTTAAAAGGACTGTCCTTGTGGCTGGAAAACTGGTCTCCCTACCTGTGTCCTGCATCTGACTACCAAGTGGAAACCCTCATAGCCAGAACATACATACTTGAATTTGCAGGAGATCCAAATGCAGGAGGCCTTGTTAAATGCCCAGCATGCTTTTGCCCCTGCTGTCCCTGTGCCTTTTTTAGTCTTGTTGCTCAAAGCCCCTTGCCCTGACATCATTCTGATCCACAATTCTGTCAGCGTGACATTCCACTGGACATTGTCATGGAAAGCCATCCTTTGCCAAAATCTCTTATCATAGACCAACCACCCATACCCATCTTTTACCCTGTAAGCGTCCCCAGTGGTGGCTGAGTAGGTCAATAGGGGGTCTGCTAACTCTGGTTTTTTCTGAAACATTATGGTGCTGAAGTGTGTGAAGCCCTCCATTCATGCCCCAATAGTCTTCCCCTTTGTGGTGGTCTCCTCACTGGTTTTCCAGACTATAGCCAGTACTACCGTCGTCTCTGATTTGCCTACTGACTCCCTCTGCTCATATTTTTTGGCTGAGTCCTTGTTGACCAGGGCAAACATGTCCACAAACTCCCCTTTCCATATTTTGTCCTTAATGGATTGTGGGACGTGGTTGCCCAGTGTCATACTTGGAGGTCCCCAACTGTCCCCCTTTCCACTTGCCTTTGCCTCTCCCACCTAGGCCCCCCCCACATTTCCCCTTTCAGTTATTGCCACACTTTATCCACTTCATCCCACCCTTTGTCTCCCTTTTCTGCCATTATGTTAGACAGATAACCTTTTAGGCTGCCCTCAACCATCGAGTCCATTGCCTGTTCCTTACCAGGTACAGGTGGCACCTCCTCAACACTGCTAGGATTGCTCCTAGTGGATCTCTTCTTCCACAGTTCCTTCTGTGGTGGAGGAGTCTTGTTCTTCTTATTCATTTCCTGTCTCTCCTTCACCTCCACTTCTCTGGTCTCTTTCAGGAGCGTCTGCACCTGATATATCAATTCTGCTGCCTTCAGAGCCAACTGCTCGCTGGCCTTCCCCTTCTGCTGTGGTGCCTTTTGAGGTGGCATTCTAACATGAAAAGCAAATTGTTAGATCCAAGTCCTGCTATTGCTCTCCCCCAACTTGCTCCACTGACCTAAAAGCCCTCATGGAGTACCCTGACACCTGCCCTTTCTCCCCTTAGGAGTTGGGTATTACTAAAGCCTCCTACTGGTTGGAACCATGATGCCAACCACCGAGCTTCTCTTTTTCCCTTTTTCTTCTTTTTTTTATTAAACCAATACCCCTCCCCCCCAGCGCAGTCTGTCTGTGGCAGCTGGCTAATCATGCCTCCGCTGGAGAGCATACCGGGTGCATCCTTGCCCACTACACACAGGCCCAGGCCAGGATTATCCCACCAGAGTCCTCCCATTTTTTTTAATCCCCCCTGCCAGCCATCCCCTGTTGGGTGTAACCCTTTTAGCCCCAATTAACAATCTCCACCATTTTGTTTTATGTTAATGACAAATTTGTGGTGCAGGAAGAAGAAAAGGAACCCTATATGGATCAAATTGCTTCTTTGACAATAAAGTTGTTGTTTAGAGGGCATAAGGGAAATCACCTCTTCCTATCTTGTTTTTATAAGCCTCCAGCTTGTCTAGATAAAGATTTGCAGTTATTCTGGTGTCTGGTCTCCCGTCACGACAATAGGAGGGAGCATGTCGTGGTGGGGGACCAGAACCAGGACTGGGAGTTGGGTGGAGGGGTAAAATATTCTAATAGATTGACTTCCTATGGACTTACCCAGTTGGTTACTAGTCCTACTCTAATTAATTATAAGTCATGGAATCACACAATGCTAGATTGGTTGGTTAATAACCTGCCTAATAATATAGTGTATTGTGAAGTTCTGCATGACTCTATATCAGACCGCTATCCCTTGTTCTGCCTAAGAAAACATAATAAAGTTAAAATTCTACCAAAATTGATAGAAAGGAAAAATGTCAGAAAACTGGTAGCAGATAACTATTTACAGGATTTAGCAATGGCAGATTTAAATAAAATAATAACTTTTGATCACCCTGAGAAAACTGCAATGTGGCTGATGGATACATTGCTGGAGCTTGTCAAGGCTAATACTCCAAAGACAAAACAAAGAGTCAAGGGAATCTATTTCACTTGGCTCAGGAAATTGTGGACTTTAATGAAATCTAGGTACAAGGCAAAGAAAACATATTTGCAAACAAGAGTTCTAAAATACTTAAATGAGTTTAAACAAAAACAGAACTTAGTAAAGAAAGAACTATAGCAAGCCAAATCTAAGTATTATCAGGAACAGCAATTCGGAAGTTAAAAAATCCACCGTTATTTTGATCTTCCTTTTGTAACATCTGCAATCGAGGGTAAGGTCAGAGATTAACTGTCTAATGGACAGGAACTCAATAAAAATAGAACCAAAGGAAATAGCAGATTACCTTAATAGCTTTTTAATTTATCAAACAGGAGAGGAAGATATTAAGACAAATATGTCACAAAATAGGTGTAACATTTAGGAAACACAGGATGTGAGGCAAGGGGACAGAGGGTTTGTTTTTAACCCCATTAAACAAAAACAAGTGCTAAGCCTGTTATGAGCATTAGATGAAAAGAAAAACTGTGGACCAGACTTGCTTCTGCCTAGGATTTTTTTTTTAAATTCAATATACTTTATTGATATTTTAACAATACATCAGAGAGTAAACAACAGACGTCACTGAACGAGTTAATACATAAGAAAAGAAAAGAAAACCAAAATACACAAACAACACAAAGACAGACATTTCCCCTCCCCCCAAGTCTGCACTCAAATACAAATGTGGCTAACTATTCTGGAAAATATATCCGGCACATTGAAACGCAGGAGAATAGCCATAATCCGCCAGATCAATAAAGGATACTAGAGTCTCACTAGCATCAGCAGGGACAAAAGTGGCTCCCAAATCTTTTTAAACTTATCATATGAGTGCCGCAGATAAGCTGTGTCACTCTACCTGGATTGCCAATAAGATTTCTCGATACCATTCAACAATAGTAGGAAGGGGCTCTTCCTTCCAATGCCATAGCATGATCCGCCAAGGATTTTAAAAATTGCAGCAGTTGAAATCTCCAGTCCACTGACATATTTGTTTAATTTGTCATTATCTAGGAGTATTGTGCCCTCAATTTGGGGTGATTCATTTATAGTTCCAATTTTTAAATCAGGGGACAGGCTAAATGCTGCAAACTATAGGCCAATTTCGCTGTTGCCTATAATGGGGAAATTATTAGAAAAAATTATTTTAAAGCTGTTGATGCCTTATTTAGATCAAAAAGGGTTATTGGTTGATCAACAACATGGCTTTAGACAGGGCTGTGGCACTGCGATGGCTCTGGCCAGGTTGGTGGGCACTTTTCACGATGCAAGTGATAAAGGGCTAATGACCGGTGTGGTGTTCATTGACCTGACCAGGGCCTTCGATTTAGTTGATCATAGAATGTTGCTATTGAAGTTGTCCTCTTGTGGTATAGCAGGGAATAGTTTGGAATTGTTTAGGAGCTACCTTAGTGCTAGAGTACAGAGGGTAATGATAGGTGACTCTTTGTCTGAACCGCTGCAAATAAGTTCAGGTGTCCCTCAGGGCTCAGTGATGGGACCCATATTGTTTTCTGTCTTTGTGAATGACCTGCCAGGCATTCTTGTAAAGACAGAGTGCATTTTTATGCCGATGACACAGTCCTTCTCAGCTCAGGTTGGTCTACTACAGAAATTAAGGGAGCTTTACAGCATGACTATGATAGATTGACCGAATGGTTACTGCAGAATAAGCTGAAACTGAATGAGAGGAAAACTAACATAATGTTGTTTGGAACGTCTCTGAGACTGGCACGGGCTGGGGGGACCTAGTCGCCATGGGAAGCAGAGGGGCTGAAATCTCAAGTATTCAATCATTCAAGTATCTTGGTGTTTACCTTAAACCAACGCTGAGCCTTGTGGGTCACCTGGAGAAAACTGGTAAAAAAACCATCAGAAATTGTTTCTTTTGTATAGAAATATTAATGGTTTAACTGATGAAGCATGTCTTGCAGTAGCTAAACAGATACTGCTGCCCGTACTGGATTACAGAGCAGTTCTGTTTGTGAATCAGGGTGCTTCATTTATTAATGAATATCAGCTAATTTTGAATAGCATCTGCAGGTTCAAACAAAGAGCCTCAATAACAACACACCATTGTCTACTGTAAAAGAAAATGAATATTTTGCCCCCTGCACAATGAATTTAGTATACTGCAGCAGTGTTTGCTTACATGATTTATCATAGTTCTTTGTCTCTCTGTCTTTACGATAAGTTTACTAGACATAATGGCATGTATACAACCAGGCAAAAACTGGATTTATTTTTTTCTCAGGCAATGCCAAAGTTAACTACAACCCAACTATCTTTCACATGGTATGCTCCAACACTTTTGAATAGCCTATCATCTATAACAAAGACTGCCAAAAATGTAAAGCATTTAAAAATGTTATTGACTGATTCTTATCATAAGAATAATTCCTGTAATTGTGCTATTTAATGTTGATACTGTTTGTGTAAAATTACTGTCTTTGTTGATGTACTGTTTTTTCTTTGTCAGGCATGACTGAAAAAGAGCTGTGCCCAGTCATTTCTTGGTAAAAAATAAAATGAAAATGAAATGAAACTGTTGATATTTTACTCCATCCAGCAGGCCCCAGACACTCACTGGATTATCAGCCTCTACCATTGATATTTTACTCCATATAGCAGACCCCAAAACCTCCTTGCCAGGGTCATCCTACTTATTGAGAGTTTGGAGAGTTTGCAGCGTACCAAAGATCCATGGATGGACCTGCATTATCATGCCTTGCGCAGTCTCACAGATAATTGTGGCCTACCTCCGCTGGTCTGGCCACCATCTTTCCCCAGCTGCATCTCCCAGCCGACCAGCCATGTGGTCATGGTGGCAGCCTGCCACAAATGCCTCAAAAGGTCAAAATTGTTCAGGGGATGACTGCTGAGAGGGCATGCAGACTTCCTCAAAATGGGGTCCTCTCTGCTGCAGCGGGTCCCGGCATCCAAAAAAAAACAGCTGGACACCCATGGTGAATCTCTCTGACCGCCATCATATGTTCGCTGAAGCTCCTGTACATACTACCACACAGCCACTGTGACAGTCTCCTTCTCAATGCCTAAATCAGGATGAAACAGGTGTACACCGGCTCCAGGGTGCCCTCTCTTAACCAGCAGGCCCCGGCATCTAAAAGCAGCCAGACGCACCTGGTGGAGCTTCCTCAGGTGCCATCTTAGGCCCACCACAGCTCCTGTCCACCTCGCCGTGTGACCGCCATGGCTGCCTATGTCCATCTCCCAAAACAGGGTAAAAACTGACGGCTAGCATCGCACCATGTGTCCCACTCAAGAGTCGCACCAACAATACCGCAGTAGCTGACCAAAATGCCCCCTGTCCCTTCCTTGAAAAACTCAGCCGCCTTGCACCACATTGTGTGCCAGTGCTCCACATGGCTCAGGAACAAAACCAAAACCAAAAGGCTGCTCACCTCCCTCAGCCATGCGGACAAGGTACTGGCAATGCACTAGCTGCAATCCTCCCCCGGTTTGACTCCTACACCAGCCCAAATTCCCATGTCATCGCCACAAAAAAACCTTGCTTACCTGCTGGCCATAAAATTATCAGGAAACCTTCAAATTCCCCAGACAGCCACAAATTGACAGATAGCATTTTACACTTTCCTCTGTCATAACAACGCAGTAGGAATACAACACAAACTATGTGAAACACAGCATCAATTTTCTTGATATAGATAGTCTACTTTTTTTTTTTTTTTTTTTAAGAAAACCCCCCCAGCCTTGCCCTGGTAGGCCCAGAGCCTGCTCCTTACCTGATGAGATTATCTGCCCTAATAAAAGTCCTTTGTGCTGGTCGTAAAATATCCTGAACTGCAGAGAGACAGGGCTCCTAGCTCTCTGCAGTCCCTTTTCTACCTCTCTTGGCCCCATCCCCTTTTCCTCCCTGACCTATCAACTGCTCCGTCACTCAGCTGGCTAGCCTCACCACTTTTGTGACCTTACTCCTTGTGATTTTACCGTCCACTCCCCTATCTACCTAACCACTTTCCCTTCCTTTACCCCTTCTTCCAGGTGACCCATGACAACCTAGGTTGCCCTCTATAGTCAACCCCCACTGTCACTAATAGATCTATCCTACCTACTAGGAAAGAATGATTTAAGGCTGGGGATGAAAAAGGAATGGGACCGTACAATCTCAAACTTTATGAACAGTTTTAAGTATTACTGTACATGTCTGATAGATTATGCATATACAAAGACAGAACATAGATGTTTTTAGTAAATGTCATAAACTTGTGTTTAAAAGTACAGATAAAGTCAGTCTAAGGTTTCAGAGTGCTTACTTCTCTCAAACAAATCAGTACTGAGAATATAACAAAGCACATTAAGCTTTGGTTTTCACTTCCAGAAGTTTTGTTTTATGGTTGCTTGCAAATTGCACAAAAACATATTGGTATAGTGGAGTATGCAATAGTCAGGCTGTTAGCTAATGAGGGATGCAGAAAGCAGCCAAACCTTCTTATCAGACAGTGGCAATGCGGGTTAATTTGAATGCCAACATCTGACCATTAATGCAAGGAGCTTTAGCTTATCACATGGCCAAATCATTCATGTGGCTGTCTACCAATGTTTTCCTGTTTATTTGGTCATGATTAGTCAGTGGAGGTAACATTCTGCCTATGAGACTGTTGATTCATTGTTTGAGAGGTGTCAGTCTGTGTGTGAAGCAGATATGGATCCTACTTGTGACCGAAATGTCTGCCATAACGCTGCAGGCTCCACAGTCTGGTCTGCTTACATGGCTCCCTTCTGCTGTATGTCATAAGCTGTATGCAATACATAGAAACATAGAATTTGACGGCAGATAAGGACCGCTTGGCCCACCTAGTCTGCCCATTTTCCTACCTAACAGATAAGTTGCAGATCCTAGTTAACCAACAACTTACTTCCTCCTACCCCCCACTAGGACTGCCTTATGCCTGTCCCATGCATTCTTGAAGTCCCCCACTGTTCTTGACTCAACGACCTCCTCAGGGAGGCTGTTCCATGCATCCACAACCCTCTCAGTGAAAAAATACTTCCTCACATTACCTCTGAGCCGTCCCCCCTCTATCTTCAAATTGTGCCCCCTTGTTCTTGCACATCTCTTTTTCTGGAAGATGCTACCCTCTTGGACTTTGTTAATTCCCTTGAGGTACTTGAAAGTTTCTATCATGTCCCCTCTCTCCCTTCTTTCCTCAAGGGTATACATATTAAGCTCCTTTAGTCTTTCTTCGTATGTCTTCTGGTGCAGACCCTGCACCATTTTGGTTACCCTCCTCTGGACAGCCTCCACTCTGTCTATGTCTTTGCAGAGCTGGGGTCTCCAGAACTGCACACAGTACTCCAGATGGGGTATATAGATAAATCAAGGTTTTCTCCTGCTCTTCTTAAAGTTTTGTAATCTGTTGTCAGAAGGGTCATATTACACTGCCCTGCTGGTACTCACTCAAGAAAGGCAATTGTTAGCTAACTGATGTTAAAGATTAAAACATTGTCCAACGCTCCCCCCTCCATCATGCATCTCACTAGCCTAACCTGGACAGCACCCTTTCATCTCCAAGCTATTCACTCGCACCCCCAACTCACTCAATATACGCCTTTAGCAAAGAAAATATGTTAGTTCTTAAACTGCCAATGAACTGAGAATGAAGAGGAATTCAGAATGTGATTAGATGTCAAACTAGGGTTGCCACTTTTGGATGAGACGAAAACCGAATGCTAAACCACACCCCCAAACTCCACCCCTACCCCAGCCCCTTTTATGACTAATGAGGGCAACTCTTGGACTCTGATTCACTTGATTTATTCAGAATTGCTGCTGATACAACATTGTGTACAACTTCTTTAAATTATATCATGATTGTTATTTTTGGCTTATTTGATTTAGATCTAAATATTTTAAATTTCAGTTTGTGTTAACATTTGGTGGGGTTACAGGGGGGTGTTCAGGGGACTTTTCATCCTATGTACACAACTAGTTGACAAATCAGTGACTACAAGGACACCTCTGACAACTGGCTAGTTTGGATCAGGGGGCATTTTCTGGCAAAACTCATTCAATAAATAAAGAAACCACACCAGTAATGGTGGACAAGATGTAATTACAAATAGCATCTGCCATTTTAAGATGTGCTACTGTCCCTCCCATTGCTCCTACTTGAAAGTTATTTATAATGTTAGAGAAGTTTTTAAAAGTGGTAGAACTATTCTGTTCTATTAAATACCCTGTTTTGTTTTCCATGTCAGTCATACACAGCAGACAGCATGATATGTGATATGTAGCATGGGGGCAGTATAGCACAGTGGTTTAAAGCTCTGAACTGCAATTCTGGAGACCAGGGTTTGAATCCTACAGCCCAAACTTGCATACTTTGTGACCCTATCCAAATCACTTAATTCCCTTGTGCTCTCAGGTTGCACCTGTAAACAAGCTTTAGCTTAGTGTGTCTCTTCTGGTAAAAAAAATAATAATGTTTTGAAAAATGTTTGATAAATTGCCTAAATTTGCAGTGCCATCAAATCTAGAGTGTGTTCCTGTCATCTCATCAGCTACTGCTCTTTCTCTTCCTTTTCTCATTTCTGTAGCTTAGCATGACATTAGCCACATTATTCTGTGCTGTTCATCTGAAAGGCCTGGATTGGCATTCCTGGAATATCCAAGTAGTATGACAATTGACAACAATAATTACTGAGGAGAGAGAGAGAGAGAGATAGTATTGCTAGAAATTAAATAAAATATTAGATTATTAATTTAACAACAAAAGGGGTAACAAATATTAAAATATAGAACCAGACCCTAAAAGAAAAAATGGTGAACATTTAAAGGTATAAAAGTATTCCTTATCACAGCAGTCAAAGACCACACTCACAATGCAGCCTGGAAAGGATTAGTTTGATTTGCTGTTAATGGTCTTAATAGCCCTACTTTACACCTCTCAGACTGACTGGTATACAAACAAAGGTCTGCATGGCATCAGAATTTGTTTGTAATCTGACCATGCAAGTAAAATGGTGAAGGATTTAACAGAATATGTTTTAAAAGCATGTGAGCATTCAAAATGATTGAAAGAGTACTAACTCTGAATAAAACTGAATTAGCAGGTAAAGTTTCTGAAACACATTGTACAGTCCATACTGGGACAGCAAGCTACCCTAATGCGGTGCCTGTCTGGTTTCAGAAAAATAAAGGTGTTAATTAAGGTGGTATTGTTTACCCATCCCATGAATAATCTTCCAATTTGCTGGTGTGAAGTTAGAGGTGACAACTGAGCAGACAGGGACACATTTGGCTCTTTAAGTGCCCTGCTCTTGAAGGCACTTCCTGATTAGCATGCGCTGCAAGGAAGCAAGCAAGCACTGAAATGTCAGACACTTGCTTACAGTCAGATGAGAAGAAAATGAAGCAGTTTGTGGGCAATCTAGCTTGACCCACCATAAAAACCGAATTTGCAATGGTGAAAACAGGAGGACCGAATCTGGACCTAGAAAACCGAATCATTCGGTCAAAAACCGAGTAGGTGGTAACCTTATGTCAAACTTACTGAGATACAGTGCAGCAACCAGCGGGCACCCATATGTAAACATGCTAGAGTGGAAAGCCCATCACAAGCAAGTACCTAGTATGTGTAGGCAATGTGGTTAGAGCACCAAAAGTATTGTTGGTCAATGTATCACTGCTAAATCGAAGAATTGCTGATGTTGCTTTGCTGTTCTGTATTGGGGGCTAGTTCAGATGACAGGTAGAAAACGGATTCCCACTAGAAATAAGATGTGGCTAAATAAACTGCAGGGAAAAAACAAACAAAGTGTACCTGGGCTATCCACAAGGCCAAGGCGGAGCACTACAGAACTACCCTAGCCACCTCCTGGGGTAGCACAAGAAAGTTCTGGGATAACATCAAGGAGCTTAATGGTAAATCCTCTCTCTCCCCCCTCACAACTTAGTGTTAATGGTACTACCACCACAGACACACTTCACATAGCTAATTGCCTCAACTCCATCTTTTCAGAACTCAGCTCAGTCCTCCCTAGCAACTTTTTTGATCCAGTTCAGCCTACCCCAGTGCCTGAGCTTCTCCACCCTCCCTTCAAACTCAGAGTCATTACCCCTACAGAAGTGAAAGCCTACCTGTCCAAAGCCCTCCAGAGTTCCAATTACTGCAAAGACGCCTTCGATATACGTATCCTATACCTAGTGCTAGACTCAGTTATCTCCCCACTCACGGACCTTCTAAATCTGTCCCTGCACCTGGGCCAGCTTCCAACCTCATGGAAAATTACAGTGATAACACCAATAATGAAATGTGGCTACAGCTCCCTCCCAAATAAGTACCAGCCCATCTCTATTCTTCCCCCACTCTCTAAAGCCTTTGAAAAGATCATGGCCAATCAGCTCACTGACTACCTCCTCGCACACAACCTCTTATGTAGGGAGCAGCATGGTTTCAGAACTGGTCATTAGCACTACGACCGCCCTCACAGAATTTGCTAACTCCCTGCACTCCACGCTTGACATGGGGCACCTCACAGGGGCTGTGTTTATAGACCTCTCAAAGGCCTTCAACACAGTTTCTCATCCCCTCCTTCTTAACACATTACAGCAAATTGGGGTCTCTCATTGTCCACACTCATGGTTCTCCAGCTATCTTTCATCTAGAACCCAATGTGTTAAAATTAATAATACCATATCTACTATACTGCCTGTGCGTTCAGGAGTTCCCCAAGGATCTATCCTGGGTTTTCTGCTATTCAGCATCTACTTTAAAGCCCTGCCTAAATCTTGCCCCGATAACCTTCTCCTCTACATGGACAACGCTGTTCTTTATGCCACCCATCCTGATCCTCTCTGTCTCTCTCTCTCCAGCGTACCTTACAAAACTCCTTCTCTCAGATTGAACACTGGTTTGCTGAACACAGATTGGTGGTCAACATTAAAAAAAACTAAGATGATGCTCTATGCCCACAACCAAAGCAGATCAAAGGATTTTCCCCTTGAAATACTCTCCGCCTCTCTCATCCCTCTGGAACAGGTCCAAAAGTATAAGTATCTAGGTATTACTTTTGACTCTTCCCTCTTATTCCACAAACATATAAAAATCCTCATGTCCGCCATCAACACCCACATTGGTCTCCTTTACAGACATAAAGACTGCCTGCCACCTGAAGCACTTCACCTAGCCATTACCTCCTCAGTCTTATCGCTGGTGGACTATGGCCTCACAATCTATGCTGCCGCTGACCCTACGGCGCTTCATCAAATACAAATAGTCATCAATAAGGCCTGCCGTCTCCTGTCTGGTGCCGACAGAAATCCACATACCTGCACCCTATATGCACTCACCAATATCCTCTCCCTTGAGGAAAGACTATTATACCAGACCTGTCTCTTCACCAAAAAATATACCTGGGTTTAACCCCAGTAGGTGTCATGGCTTATCTTCAGACAGCCACCATCTCAGCGTCCACATGGGCGGCCCAAAAACTATCTGGAAGCTGCCTAGGGTCAGGACCACCCTTGCCCAGCAATCCTTCCCCCATAGAGCTCCATTCTAGTACAATGCCCTCCCTCCGGCTGTCACATCAATCACCAATCTAGGTCCTTTTAAGGCTGCCTTAAGGGCCCATATCCTCTCCTCATGTCAATGCCAGTGTAACCGGTAACCTGTCAATCCTGCAGCACGTCACTAGGCCATGCACCCGCCCTTGGTCAGGCAGTGGAGAGCCCTCAGTATTTCTAGCCTACAGGCTCCTCCCCTCCCTTAGTTAAAATATAGTTGCACTGGAATATAAATACATTGTATTATGTATAAGACAAAGCCTTCCTGAGGTGGCTTACTACCAACTCATATCATGCATTGCTTTAGCTACCAATTGTATAGGTCTTAACCGATCATTAGGTAAATATGTCGATAGCTCTGCCCTGTTTTAGCTACCAAATATATAGGTATTCACCCATGCTCATTGTACTTATACTCTGTATGACTGCTTACCTACATTTATTCTATGTATGTACTGTATGAATATCTATATTTTATTCTGATGTGGAGTCTTTAGAAACAAATATATGCCTCAAAGGGCTGTAATTCCGATTTCCTAAATAAATAAAAATAAATAAATAAAACATTGCCAATAGTCCCTGGCCTTTTACAGTCCCCCATCCTTCTCAGGCACTGGAGGCAGTGTGAGATAATGGTTAGAGCACTGTTGGGAACTAGGAGATCTAAAGTTCAAACCCTGCTACAGCCAGGTACTCATTTGTGTGACCCTAAGCAAGTCACCTAGCCTCAGAAATGGGTAAAAGCAGAGTCCCACTGGAAATGCACTCTTGCACCTCAGCTGCCTATCCTGACAACATAAATGATAAAAAAAGAAAGTGTGGTCTAATGGTATGAACACTGCTGGGAATCAGAAGTTCATGGGTTAAACTTTGCTGGAGCTAGATACTCAATGATACATTTAGGACCATAATGGAAATGCAATGTTGCATTTCAGCTGGACCATCATGGGTAAATACTGTACACTGTAAAAATGTATAGAAGCAGGACACCACTGGAAATGAGGCATTGCATCTCAGCTGGCCTATCCTGGCTCAATAAATTGTCCCCCCTTCCTCCAAGACAATGGAGGTGGGACTGGAAGGAAAAGTATTCCTTTTTGCAGATGACACAAAGATCTGCAACAGGGCTGATACACAAGGGGGCATGGAAAGGATGAGAAAGGACTTGGCAAGGTTGAAGGAATGGTCAGAAGTATGGCAGCTTGGATTCAATGCAAAGAAGTACAAATAATACACCTGGGGAAAAACCCAGGGAAGATTACATAATGGAGGGTAGTAACAACAACAAAAATGGAAGGGACCTGGGATAATCATATCAGATGACCTTAAGATTAGCAAGCAATGTGAGAAGGCAGTAGGGAGGGTTGGGGGATACTGGGATGTATAGGGAGAGGCATCACCAACAGAAAACAGAAAGCTATTATCCCTCTGTACAGACAGTTGGTGAGACCCCATCTGGAGTACTGCTTCCAGTTCGGGAGACCCCATCTCTGCAAGGACATAGACAGGATAGAAGCAGTCCAGAGGAGGGCAATTAAAATGGTGCAAGGTCTGCAAGAGAAGCCATACGGGGAGAGACTACAGGAGCTTAATATGTATACCCTTGAGGAAAGGAGGGAGAGGGGGGACATGATAGAAATTTTTAAGTACCTCAGTGGAATCAACAAAGTCCAAGAGGGTAGCATCTTTCAGAAAAAGAGATGTGCAAGAACAAGGGGAAACAATTTGAAGATAGAGGGGGATGGTTCAGAGGCAATGTGAGGAAGTACTTTTTCAATGAGAGGGTGGTGTTGCATGGAATAGCCTTCCTGAGGAGGTAGTTGGGTCTAAAACAGTGGGGGAATTCAAACATGCATGGGACAGACATAAGGCAATTGAAGTGGGGGGGATTGCAGGAAGTAGGCTGTTGGTTAACTAGAATCTGCAGCTTATCCAATAGGAAGGGAATCCCAGTATCCCCCTGGCTCTCCTTACTGACTTCTCACAGTGCTTACCCACCTTTAGGTCATCTGATATGACTACCCCCAAGCCCTTTTCTATGTTTGTTGTTGTTAGTACCTTCCCTGTTATTGTGTACTCTTCTCCTGGATTTTTGTTTCCCAGTTGCATTACTTTGCACTTCTTTGCATTGAATCTAAGTTGCCATATGTCTGACCACTCCTCCAAATTTGCCAAGTCCCTTCTTATCCTTTCTACCCCTCCTTGTGTATCAGCTCTGTAACAGATCTTTGTGTCATCTGCAAAGAGGCATACCTTTCCCTCCAGACCCTCTGCAATGTCACCTATAAAGATGTTAAATAGGACTGGACCCAGTACTGAGCCCTGAGGTACTCCACTAGTAACCCTCCCTTTCTTCGGAATGTGTTCCATTCACTATTACCTTCTGTGTCCTGTTGTGCAGCCAGTTTGCTAACCAGGCTACCACCCTGGAACCCACTCCCAGACTGGCTATCTTGATTATTAGTCTTTTGTGCGGAACTGTGTCAAATGCCTTGCTAAAGTCTAGGTAGGCCATATCCACAGCCCCTCCCTGGTCTATTACTTTGGTCACCCAGTCAAAGAAATCAGTTAGATTCATCTGATATGATCTTTCTGCAGTAAATTCATGCTGCTTTGGGTCCTGTGCCCCGCTGGCCTCTAGGTACTCAACAATTCTTTCTTTTCAGAAGTGATTCCATCATTTTCCCTACCACTGAGGTCAAACTTACAGGTCTGTAGTTTCCTGCTTCTGCCTTGCTCCCACTTATGTGAAGGGGAATCACATCTGCCCTCCTCCAGTCCTCAGGTACCACTGCAGCCTCCCATGATTTGTTAAAAAGTGTGGTCAGTGGTGTCACTAGGTCCTCCCTTAGTTCTTTTAGGATTCTGGGGTGAATCCCATCAGGCACCATTGCTTTGTCCACCTTAAGTTTTAGGAGTTCTTTCAGGACTCTTTCTTCTGTAAATGGACTGGTGTCACCCCCAGCCCCACCCAGAGTGCTTCTATTGTCTGGTTTAGGTAACTCCTCCTCACCTTCCTTTGTGAATACTGAGCAAATGTATTCATTCAGTATCTCTGCCTTTTCACTGTCTCCCTCTGCCCACCTCCCCTCTCCTTTATTAATCTTCACTATTTCTCCCTTAACCTTTCTATGCTCCCTAATGTACCTATAAAAGGTTTTATCCCCCCTTCTTAACTGAGTTGGCTATTTTTTCCTCCATTTGGACCTTTGCAATTCTGACTGCCTTCCCCACTTCTTTCGCTTTAATTAATACAGTTTTCTGTCGTGCTCCTTCTGTGATTCCTTATACTTTCTGAATGCAGCCTTTTTCTCCTAAACCTTCCCTGCTGACTCTTTCGAGAACCATAGTGTTTTTTTACTCCACTTTGTTTTCTTTATTTGTTTCATGCAAAGGCTTGTTGCCTATATGATAGCAATTTTGATTTTTCTCCATCGTTCTTCCATCCCTCCTTTTTGGCCATTTGCAAGTGCATTCCTCAGGTATACACCCATTTTGCCAAAGTCAGCCCTTCTAAAGTCCAGTATCCTTGTTTTTGTATGGCTTGTCTCCATGGTTGTGCTTATTGTGAAGCACACTGTGCGTGGTCACTTGTTCCCAGATGTCTACTGACTTCTAAATTTGTGATCATCTCTCCATTTGAGAGTACCAGGTCTAGTATTGCTCCCTCCCGAGTGGGTTCCGACACTAGCTGTCTAAAGCCTGCCCCCCTGCAGGGCATCAGGAATGACGCTGCTCTTGGATGTGGCTGCAGTACATGTCATCCAGTTAACATCTGGCATATTCAGGTCCCCCATCAACAGTATCTCCCCTTTCTCAGCCGTTTAGAGAATGCCCTTTATCATTTTTTTGTCCGTTTCCTCCTCTTGAGACAGGGGGTCTGTATACAGCCCCTGTGTGGATTGTGATGCCATTCCCTGTCTCCAAGGTGACCCAGAGTGCCTCTTGTTCTCCCCCTTTACTTTTTAGTTCTGTAGCTTTGATCCCTTCCCTTATGTATATAGCTACTCCACCTCCTCTTTTACCATCCCTGTCCCATCTGTAGACTGTGTACCCCGGTATGTTGACATCCCAGTCATGGTTCTCCATGTACCATGTTTTCATGACTGCCACAATATCCAATTGTTCATCTTCCATCAGGGCTACTAGCTCAGGAAGCTTGTTTCCCAGACTATGAGTACTTATTGCCCTCCATTTAATGTTGGCTTTATCCTTTTTTCCCCATCCCGGCTCTTATTGCCCTTGTCTATTTTTCCATTTACCACTGTCCTGCCCTCTGTTGAGCTCTGTACCTCAGTGTTTACCTTACTACCTGCCATGTTTTGTGGGGGAGGCTTGAAATTTCCTGCTTCTTATCAGTACCTCCCCCCTTGGCTAGTTTAAAAGCTTGCCAAGGAAGCATTTAAACCTGTCCCTTAGGAGCTTGGTTCCCTTCGTGGACAGATGCAGACTATCGTGCCAGTATAGATCTTTATCTCTCCAGATGTACCCCCCCATCACAATCAGTGTGGCCTTCTAGCAGTGGGTAACATACAACTGATAGATCAATAAACAATCCAGTATACAGTCCTAGCATATACTGTTACAAACATTTTTATTTGCAGACAGAAGGGCACTCACCAATCACAAGCAGGACACACATGCTTCTTAAGTTCCAAAGGCAAATTTATTCCATAAACACACAATCTGCATTTTGGAGAATAGTCCTTAATTAAAAGCTTTTGGTAAAGGACTATTGTCTGAAATGCATCAATTCTGTCTACAAACAATATTGCCTTGATTGGAGCACTACCTACCCTTGTGCAGCCACTTTGTGTTTTCTGTTGTTACAAACATACATGGTCAAACTAAAAGCTAGCTACCTGCAAAACAATCAAAGTAATCCCCCACTGATGCCACATACTTAACTTCCTGCAGAACCAAACTAATAGGAACCTTCTCAAAACATAAGCAAATAACACTGCCACCCACATTCACTGCATACACAGCCAAACTAAATGAAAGATACCACTAGAAATATACAGTTAAAAACAAATACACTCAAATAAACTTTTAACAAAACTCCTACAGAAAAAATAAAAAAACTAATGAAAGAAATCTGTTAAGTACAAATCCCTGAAAGCACTGTCACTAGAGAAACAAATTGACTAAAATTGATTGAAGAATAACTCTGGAATTAAAACATAAATATTTCTAGCACACAAAACCTTAAACAATTTCTAAAATAACACACACAAATATTTAAACAGGGAAGAAGAAGAAGCTGGATCCAGTAGCAGACACCAGGCAGTCCAAAGAAAACCTGCACCAAGGCATTGGAAGGCATTTTTTTATTTATATGTGCCCTGTCCCAAGGGCTCAGAAGAAGCAAGACAATGACTTACAACAAACAAAACATAATTAATATAAATCAATAAATAACAATTAATGCAGTCCTAAAACACTGAAACATTGGACTGTAAAGAAGTGTTTAAGGTTAAATGATGATTTAAACAGATGTCATTTCAGCTTTTTTTTAAATGCCTCAATTGAAGGGAACTCCTAAAATGGCAAGGCAAAGAGATCCAAATTAAATGGGGCACGACAAGAGTGCCCTGCTGTCCTATCACATGATAGCTTAAGGTGTGCCCTTGGGATGGCCAAGAAAAACATTCTTCAGTGGAGTAGAGAAAGAGACTGGGAGTACACTAGGCAAGATCCTGCTCTCATCAACATTTAAGCGACCAAATGGGGTCTAGTACCAGCTGAGTCAGTGCCTTGTACACATAGGAAAGTAAGTGTGAAAGAGAACCTGTACCCTCTGCTGCCTATATAAAAACTTGAATTAATAATGGAAAAGGGGAGTCAAAGGAGAAGGATGATAACAAATTCCTAATAAAGGTAATAGCCAAAAAAAACTGACTCCATACCTCTCTGGTAAGGGATATTTCAGCTGTAAATCTACAAATGGACTCATGTTATGCTGCTGAATAAAATGAGTGACCAAATGTAACCCTAGCCATTCCCAATTTTTGAAATCATGGTCTAAACAAGCCTGGTTAAGTAACGACAAATGAGGGACTGAATGTATAGCAACTTGCGATAGTAACTGAAATGGTGTGAATTCAAAAAGGACCTCCACATTCTTAGAATATTTACCATATAAGGATTATCAGTAACTTCAGACAAAGATGACTAGGGGTATGAAAATAGGAGCTTGTTAAGATCATATGAGTCCTCCTCCTCCTCCAGCACTTCTAAGTCTTTCCACTAGGCCCGATATTGAGGATTAAGCAAAAAAAGTATAATCTGAAGTTGTGCCACTTTCATAATACCTTTCGGAATTGGAAAGAGCCAACCCACCCTGTGATTTAGGGAGCTGCAGTAGCGAACACTGGACATTGGTGACAATGTCCCCAAAGAAACCTCATGAGTCGGGTCCGAAGGTCCCAAAAGGAAATTAATGGAGGGGAAATGAGTAAGGACTGGGCAAGGTAGAAGAAACAAGGGAGCAAATTCATACATATTGCCTCCACCTTATGAACTGAAGAGAGAGAGAGAGAGAGAGATATTTGACCATCTTACCAGGTCCTTTACAAACTGCTCCAACAACAGCATGTAATTGCTAGCAGCCAGAACCCTTAAATTATTCATCAGCTGTATCCCCAGATGTGTCAGGGAAAGTAAATCCCACCTGAATCAAAACTTATCCCTGATTAGCAGGGATGGGGAATAATCTATCTGAAGTACCTCTGTATTTGAAATGTTCAGTTTATAGCCTGCCAAACCTTCAAATCTAGAAAGGTTATCCCATAAAGGGGGTTAAGGAAGACACAGGGTCTCAGGTGAGGTCATATAAATAAGAAAATCATCTGCATATAGAGTTAACTTATGTTCCCTCCGTCCCCAAAAAATGAACTATATAAATCGCAAATAATAGAGGTGAAGGTGGGCACCCTGGACGAGTTCCACTATAAAGAGGAAAAGTTTCAGAGACAAGTCCATTAATTTTCACATATGCCATAGGGTGATCGTAAAGATGTTGGATTAGGGATTGAAATGAAGGAGGAAAGCTCACTTTCTCCAACGTAGCCTCCAAAAAAGACCATGCCACTTGGTCGAATGCCTTTTCATCATCAAGGTTTAATAAAAGGAAAGGAGAATTCCACCGAGTGGCATGGTGTAATATATGAAGGGAGCATTTACTATTATCCTGGGTCTGTCTTGTACTTATAAAACCCATCTTATCCTTGTCTATCAGGAAAGGGAGAATACCTACTAATCCCTTAGCAATGATTGCAGTAAAAATTTTATAATCAATATTGAGAACTGAAATGTGGTGAAATGAGGAAAAAAAATGGCCTTTTCCTGGCTTAGGAATAGAAAAGATGGTGGTTAATGTCCTTGTGGGGGGGGGGATAGGATTACCAGCATGTATCTCCCTGCACATGGCCAAGAGGGTAGGTGCCAGTAAATCTTGAAACAATATATAAAATTCCCCAGTATACCCATCAGGGCTGGGACTCTTGGCATTTTTAAATTGCTTAACAACAGTGTATAACTCTTTGCTAGTGATTGGTGCATTCAACAAAGCACTTGTGTGGATGATACAGTGGACAATTTCAAGTCTCATAAAAAAGTCACAACTTCCTCCAAAGCGACTGAAGTTTCAGAGGAATAGAGACTGACAGAAGGATTGGAAATCCTGTAGTATCTCCTGAGGGTGCCTAACCAAATGACCAGTAGAGGGGTTCCAAACCAGAGGTATCATAAAATGAGCAAGCTTTTGACAGAGTCTGTTCGCAAGGATGAGAGCCACCCTAGAGCCACCTTCATAAAATGTTTGCTTTAAAAACTGGGTGGCATATTCCGTTTTAACGTCTAAAATTTCTTGAATTTGCTGCTTAGTGGTCTGTAGTAACAGAGCTACTGTCCTGTCCCCAGTAGCATGTTGGGCCTGGAGATCTCGCAGTTGAACAGATAGCTTCTCTAACTGGTCTGTCTGTGCATTTTTAATTGAGAAGCAAATTTGAAAATATCCCCCCGCAGAACTACTTTTAATGTATCCCATAACATGCAGTTAGAAACCCCTTCCTTATTATCTTCCAGAATTTGGGGAATCTTTTCCTTCATCATCTCCTGAAATGCAGGGATATTTAAAAAGTAATTATTAAACCACCACAGGCCTCTAGTAAGTCGAACACCTCAATCCAACTGTAAGACTACAGGCGCATGGTCTGACAGTACAGTTGGGAGTAGCTGGCCTCCCGTATGCAACATAAATACTCCTTGGGGACATGACAAAGGTCTATCCTGGTGTACAGGTTATGCAGAGCAGAATAATGAATTTAGGCCTAGTCTTGGGGGTGACTTGCCCGCCAAGCATCAATCCAACCCATTTCCCAAAAAAATGAATGAGCAATATTTTGTGGGCCAGACCTGCAGGGAGGATTAAAATTAGTATCTTTTGTATCGAATATTACATTATAATCCCCACCGATTAATAAGGCTCTCTGCTGAAAATCTATAATTTTCCTAAAAATAGTGTGGAAGGTCCCAGATGAAGACCCAGGTGGTAAATATCCACTAGCTAAAGAACTTGGCCCAAATACTGGCCTTTCAGAAGCACCAATCACCCTACTGCATCCACAAACATGTCTTCAACACAGATTGGAGTGGATTTAGGGGTTAAAATTGTTGTATCCCGTCTCTTCCTGTTTCTGTAAGAGGAGGCCACCACATGAGAAAAAACACATTTCTTTAATTGTTCATGTTCCTCCTTTGAAAGATGTGTTTCCTGAAGTAAAATAAAAATGGGGGGAAACTTTTTAATATAAGAAAGAACTTTAGAATGCTTAACAGGGTTATTCAACCCCTTAACATTATAGAAATATAATTTAAGTATAGCCATAATAGAAAATAAGATATAAATCAGATATAAATAGCTCATGTGGTAACCAACCCCCCCACAAGGGGAATAAAACCAGGTGGGAAGGAGGAAGGGCAGATAACCCTCCCCCAAAAAATTGCAAACCAAGATACCATAGCCTATAACAATTACAAAATCCATCTGCATATTTTAAACCCTTTAGATAACACAAAAACCCCTTAACTTAAACACTGATTGCAGCCAGTATATTAAATAGATGAAGACAGACCAGTAACAATAAGAACCATAACAAGAAGCTAGTGCAACTAGATAATAAAGAGAAACATGAATCCTTTAACAAGAGGTAACAAGGAGTCCAAACTGGTCTTCCAAGGCAGGGAGCCAAATCCAATGACAGGATCCTAGAGAGCACCTGAAAGTCAAAAGGCGCTACAGGGAAGAAAACATTAGAAAACCACATCCTCTGGATTGCAAGGATCCGCAACAGCATGATATACTAAAGACACTAGGCAGGATCTTAAATCCCCCTCTCCACCACCCCAGCAAAGAATATGCCTCAAAAAGGAGAATGGGCCCCATCAAAGATAGAGCTGTTCACCGAAAAAAAAATGTTATGGGTTATGCATAGTCTTCGATACATATTCCCCTCCCATCTTTTACCACCTCACCCCCACACAGAGAGAGACTCACTGATATACCAACACACTGGTGTAACCCCTTCACAAAATATAGCTTCTAACTAGTACAACTTTAACAGTGAGAAACAACAATTTTGGAAAACCAATATAGAGTTACTGTGACATAGTGAACCAGAGTAAGAAACTAGGAAGATCCCGGAACACCCTAAATGAAATGCAACCAGCTAGCCTGTATATAAACAAAAGGATCCCAAATACACAGTTGGGAAAATTGTAAAAATGGTACAGTGGGCATAGACCATGAAGACCCTCCCATATCCCCAAAGGTCTCCAATAAAAGTCCAATTAATGTCCATGCATCAGAGTTCCAAGGAAAGAAAAGAACAACCCCTAAAGGGGGATAAACAGTCTCTCAGGGAAGGCCGAGCAACATCATCCAGCTAGTGCCATCCTAAAGAAAAGTCCAGAAAGTTCCAATGAGAAGTGCTTTCAAATCCGGCATCTATTTGGCAATCGAAGCAACATGCCAGCCCATTGGTTGGAGGGGGAAGTAAACTGAAATAAAAACTCAAAAAACTGAGTAAATGGATAAGCAAAAAAACAAAACCTCAACTCAAAAAAAGTTCTGAAGTTCACCATGTAAATCAAATAAAACGAAATGAAGGAAAACAGAATGAACTGAACTAAACAAGCAAAACTAAAAACAACCACTGAACATACAGAGATTCTAAGCAAAACAGAATAAAAATAAAATAAAATAGTAAGAGAAAATAATAGTAACTCAAACTGTCAACCCCATACCAAAACAACAGGGGAAAGGAAACAAACAGTGGGAGAGGGAAGAAGGAAAAGGACACTAACTAACAATGATCTCCGATGGTCCAGGACAAAGTCCAACACTCAAAAAGAATTACTTCCCAAGCAGAGGAACCCATCCAAGTAATCCCAACCACCCAGAAAACAAAGTGGTTAATTCAAAAATTCATATGCAAACAGACCGCAGTCATGTCAAGTCCTCGTGGTGAAAAGTCTGAAGCATCGCCTGTATCTCCTGTAAAGAAGCCTCGGTTCACCTTTTCCTTACTAAAGGGCAATATTTTACTCCACATATCCTTCTGCAGATATCGCTTGTCCTGTGCCTCAGAGAAACCCATAAGAGATTCGGGGTTCACCAATATGCGAGCTTCCAATTCTTTAATAACAGTTTCAGGGTCCTCAAAAAGTTTAGATCCATCAGTAAAATGGATTCTCAAGTAAGCAGGGTAAGGGCTGGCAAATTTGATTTTTTGAGCTTGCAAAATGTGAAGGATCAGGGCATAAGCCCTCCATTTAGCCTGCAGTGCTGGGGAATAATTGTCAACATAGATGCAAGTTTTTATAAGCAAAGGGCCACTCTGCCAAGCTCTATGCCCGGAGTTCTTGCTTCACTGCATAGTTGTAAAATCAAACCACTATGGAGCAAGGACATTGGTCAGATGAGGAGGTCTTTGTGATCAGGGAATGATAGGCTCACTCAATAAGTAGGGGCAGTAAATCTTGAACATCCAATAAGGAGGTAAACACTGACTGCAGGTATTGTGGCATATCTCCGGTGTCTTCATGCCCATCTGGGAGCCCATAAATTAACAAATTATTCATCCTCAAGAAATTATTGAGGTCTTCACATCTCTCAGTTAGCTGGTGGCAATTGATTAACACCCACCCAACACTCGCTCCAGATGATCTAAACAAGAATCAGATTACAACAAATGTTGTATCAGCTTGTCAACTCTCCCCTCTAGAGAAGAAATGGATGTCTTAATTTCAATATTTACAGCTCTAGTTTCAAGGCAAAAATATTTTAACTCCTGTAGAATAGAGAAAATAATAGGGTCAGAGGGAGTCATCTGTGTCATTGAGTTCACCATGACTGCCCGGTCCGAGCTCAAATATTGTGAACCTGTATAGACCTCGGGTGAGGTGACTGGCAAACCAGATTTTGTTTATTTTCTCGATTTGCCCATGCAGAATAACCAGCCTCTGAGCAGGATGAATAAACAAAATGAAACTTTGAATGGCTATAGGAGGCAAATTCAGTGGTATGGGAGAGAGCTAAGTGACTAGATGTCCATGCCAGGTAAGAGCGGAACTGGAAGTTCCCTCAACTTTTGTTTTATGAAGTTTCTTTCAGAGCAGGACACCATGTGATTAATGCAGACTAGTGAACTTTGTCCTAACAACAATCAAATCTGACAAAGCAAAGGGGCCAGGCTGAAGGACTTGAATATGTACTCCTTGGAGGACAACAGGGAGAGAGGGGATATGTTAGATACATACAAGTACCTTACAGGGAGGAACAGGGTGCATTAATACACTATTTTCCAGTGAAAAAGATGTTCCAGAACTAGGGGGCATAGGATGAAGTTGGAGGGAGGGTGATTCAGAGGAAACGTGAGGAAGAATTTCTTCACAGAAAGCATGGTGGACAAATGGAACACCCTGCCAGAGGAAGTGGTGGGGGCTGGAACATTCACTGGATTTAAGAATGCATGAGACAGACATAAGGGAATTCTGAAGGTCAGGGGTATGGGGCAACAGACTTCTAGAAAAATGTAAGAGGAACTTACAAGCTCAAATGGGCAGACTGGGTGGGCAGTAGGCCCTTATCTGCCATGAGTGTCTATGTAAATAATGGTTTAGAAATTCTGACAGCCCAAAAATAAGCAATCCTCAGGACAGGGGACAATCAACCTAACTTAGACTACAATAGACAGCTGTGTATATGCTGTGGGCCAGCAAAACTAAACAGCAAATAGTTTTATAAACCACTGATAAATTCTGATCCTCTTTTGCACCCAAACCAAAAAGAAAATACTTTTATAGTCAAAATACATTAACAAGGAGTTAACTGCAATGACTTTATCAGTTTCAAGTGAAAAATAACTTTTCAATGCATAAACAGCTCCCAGCTTTTGGTTAATGTTGGGACACATAGTTTTCACATGAGCAGAAAACATTAGCTCTGGATTGAGAAGAACACCCAGATATTTAAAATATTTAAACTGGGTAACTTCCTCAATTTCACATCTGGAGTTACCAAGTAACCTAAGAGAAGGACTTGCACTAAGCATAGCCCTAGTTCCAAAAAGCATGGGCTTTGCATTCTTAGTATTTAGAATTAACAAATTATTTGAAAACCAGCTACAAGCAGAGTGACAGTCTGGCTGCATGTTATCAGCAATAACTGGGAATCAAATAATCAGCACTAACTAATGAATCACTAAACCTACAAACAGACGGGAGAAGATTAACAAATATCGTAAACATTACAGCCCCTAAAGTGGGCCCTGAGTTACTCCTCTCAATTGCATGGGATTTAGAAAAAGCAAGATCTACAAATATTTTATACTGTATGTAACAAACTGCTAAATTGTTTGTTCAAGTTAGAGCTATGGAAGGACATTGTTCTATGAAGATTATTCAAAAAGAGCATCAATGTTCACCACTTTGATTAATATCCAATATTCTATAGACAGCTTTTGGAATCTGACAAAGAGTTCTTTTTGGAAGATTTCTGTGTAAAATCAGGTGCATTTTTGCTTATTAATTGGAAAAATGCATTTGGTACTTTAAGGGAAAATTGTATCATTCCTAGCACCATGTGAATAAAAAAAAATTTCACAATTCGTAGAGTGTGTAGCAAATTGCATCAATCTGTGCTATGCAGTTCATTGCAACTGTACTAATTTTACTACGGAAGTGACAACATTTTCCAATTTGTGGCAAATTGTTTAAGCAGTTCATGTCAAAAAATCACAGGAAAGTGTGAATTGTGTACATTTTTGTACTAAAATTTATGTTGTTGTGGTGAATTTGCATAGGGCACACTATGCAAATTCTCCATGTAGAACATAGTGCACAAATTCACTACAATTTATGTAAATTTTAAATTTGCAATATACCTAACCATTCCCTGTACGATCACATAAAATTTTGTGGTGGTGTAACTGGAGTGCTAGATTATTTTAAAATGTCTTTAGTAACACGTTAAAAAAACTACCATTCATGAGAAATAGGGAAGCATTTATTTTCTGAATTGAATGGATTTAGCAAAAATAAAATGACTGTATAAACCCCAACAGCATACAGTGATGCTGAAACAATAAATCTAGCTTTAGACCTTATTGTGGGACTATGACAGCTTTGGTGAAGGCTTTTTACAATATAGCCATGACTCATGATAATACACACCTTTGTGCTGGGTTGTTCATTGATTTTACCTATGGCCTTTGATGTCTCTGAGGGCCCTGCACATCTGCACCCGAAGGGACCTGAGTGAATGAGGATACAATTCCACTATCTCAAAAAGAAAGGACATTCTTTAAAAATGCATTAATGCACGAGTTGGGGCTCATGTTAATGCCACAAAAATAGGGAAATGTGGTTTTAGGGGTTTTCCCAAATAGAAAAAGGAAAAAAAAAACACTCTCAATCTAAAGAGATAATATTAATGGACTGCCATTCTACAATTTTTAATTGTAGTTAATTCTCTCTGATTTTAGATAAATGCTTTATTTTTAGTGAGGGGCAGTACCCTTCACACCCCCTGGACTTTTATACAATCAACTCCAGGTCAGAGTTGTTTTGGGGAGGGGGTGCAAAACCCAGAGACACAGTGCCAGGGTCCTGCACAACCATTACAGCAACCTGTCACTGTTGTCACTGTAATGGTCATTAATGAAAAGTTGTCACTGCAGCAGCATGAACCACTGCCAAGCACTTTGAACAATGTGGTGGTCAGAACTCTCCTATGGAAGCAAACTTTTTTTTCAATCTGAGGAATTGGAAACAGGACAGAAGATCTCTAATGAGAGAAAACTGACTCTGGATACTACTGTCAGCTCTGCAGTTTCAATTTGACAGCTTACTATAGTGCGAGCCTGGAATACCACTAGTGATATATCCTAATTGACTTGCATTTAGCTAAAATTGGGGTGGATTAATTAAAAATAGGGGACCATCAAGTTTGTTAAGTGCCATTGCAAATACATTTATATTTCCTGAACCACACAGAGTGAGACATAGGTCCAGGAAGAGAAAAACAAGAGTGGAGCATGGTCAGGCAGAGAAAGAGAAAGAGCTGATTTCAGAGCACTTTCAGACACTGAAAGAGAGAGAGAGTCAAGAGTGAGCCCAGTGGAAAGAGAGTAAACAGGGGAATGAGGGAAAGTTTAATTGAAAAAGAATGTACCAGTAAGCAAAAAGAGAGCATGCAGAGAGTCCAAGCTGTTCCTGTGATGCTGTGTCTGACACCCAGAATCTCCTCTGAATGAATTTCTCATGGAAGAAAATAGTGCAGCAGGATGGGGGGGGAAGAAACACATTGTAGTGAATGGCTGGTTGCAGACAGATTTTCAGGAAATTGTTCTTGTTTTCCACTTCCTTATAACAACACAGCTGTGCTGCATTAGGAATTCTGGTTAGAGCTCCTTCATGTGATAGCAATACATCAGAATAGCATCATGACCCAATGCAGCCATAAAAATGAACACCAGAATCTGGCTAAATGGGACTCATTTACCTAGGTTCAGGTTTTGTTTTTTTGAGAATACATAATTTTTATGTATTTTCAGTGTTTCTGATTAAAAAAGAAAAGATGCTGCCACTAGGATCTTTTTTTCTCACAAGTACATCATTTATGACAAGTAAATCATGAAAATAAGCACTTATGATTGGTGCTCATTTAACTGTCCAGTTTGATGGTTTTCCAAAAAATCCTTATACCTCTGGAACCATTATCTTTATCTATGAAACCTTTGAAAGGAATTACTTCAGTACAGGTTGTTTCTACCCTGAAAGTTTCATGAAAAACATTATGCACTGTCTAGGCTGCTCAATAGAGAAAATAAAATGTTACATGTAGGAAAATCAAACACAGTTTTTTTTTCATTATTTAGCATTCCATACCCAAAAAGTGAATGAGATGTCATGTCAAAACTTTTTATTTCTTGAGTCTGTGCCAGCCAAACCACACATGCCAAATTTTGGGCTATTTTGTCAAATTACATCACAGTTATTAAGGTGCAAAAATAGGGGTTTAACATTAAACAACCTACTCAACACTAACTATAGGGGTGCTACCATGCCTCTATAATATATACCTATATATATATATATATATATATATATATATATATATATAGTTTCTGCAATAGGCATAGACAATAGTTTAGATAAATCATTTATCTCACTGCAAAACAGTGAAGAGTGAGGTAAATGCATTTACTTAAACAGTTGTGTTTATCTCAGTAGTTACCCGCAAGCTGCCACTTTTTCATTTAGTAGCACTTTTCAACAGTTCTTTCCAGTCCCCACATTATGACACATGAGTGACTCTCTCCTGTTCTCCAACTCCATTTCTTCAAGCTTCAGTTTGAAAACACTAGTTCCTCTTCAAACCACATTTTAACACAAAAAAGTTTTGCTTTTTTAAATCAGCTTTTTCCTTTTTTTTTGTTAATCTTTTTTTAGTAACATTTCCACAATTCAGTAATTCAATGTGCATGAAGAGTTACAACTGAAATTGGCAAATACAACCATTCAGTACTGTACAATATAGAGAAAAGGAGAGGTACAACAAACATAATGTACATAACCTGGCATTCAAGGACTACGCAAGTATACTGTGTCAGTATTATATTATGTACCTGCCCCCCCAATCCGGAATGGACAGAAGGACAATCTATGTATCTCATATAGGAAGCAAGATCTATGGGGTATGAAAGTTTCACCCTGCTGCACCCAGTCCCCTTGGGGTGTGGAGAACCTATGACCCTATATTGAGGTGAGTTACAGTAATTGCAGGATAGGTATCCTCCACAGATTTGGTGGCACTTTTTATAATTCCTGCATACCTGTGGGAGACTTTTTCCAAAGCTGCTAGCTGACCCACAGCCAGCAGCTCTTCTGCTACTGTTGGTACATCTGGCAACCTCCACTTGCAGAGGAGCAGGAATTTTGCCACCACCATGATGACTACTATCCAGCGAACTAAGAGGGAATGTTTGAGTATTGATGGCCGAGGCAGCCCTAATAGTAACAATAGGCTGTCTAGCTGGCATGTGAGGTCCAAGATGCTATTGCATACCTGTTGGGTGCCCTCACAGGAGCCCAGTGTTTCTGGGCAGTTCCATAGCACATGCATAAGATGGGCTTCCTGTTTTTGGCCTCTCCAACACTTATCATCTAGAAGAAGGTCTAGTTTGAATGGGGCCACCAGAGTATGCCACCATCTTAAGAGAACTTTATTCTGTATTAGTCTTCTCCTTCCATCCTGACTTGCCATATCCAATTTGTGCAGGCAGGCACTCAAGTCCTCCATACTCATTGTGATATCCAGCTCATGTTCTCATGCAGTTTAGGAGGGGAAGGACTGGTCCAGCTGAGCATCCCACAGAGTACAGTATATGTGACTGGCCTTCCTTCCTTTTAGTTGCTGGACCATATCCACCAATGCAGTGGTTTACCTCTCAGCCTTTTCCTGGGTACCTTCTGAATGTGGCAAGCTGAAGCTCCTAATCTGGATATACCCCCAAAAGTCTTGTTTAGGGAGGTTGTACAGTATGTCTCCTTCAGTTTGTCAAACACCTTCACATGTTACCCATTCGAAGTTAGAAGATCCTTCACCATGACAATACCTTTCTGGGCCCATATGGACCACATGGGTGGGGCTTGTCCAATCTTCATTGAGGAGTTCAGCCACAAGTGGGCAGGTACTGTTGGAGTTGGGTGTGATCTATTGAGCTTATGGAAATGTGTCCTGGCTCACATGGAATAGGTGATAGTGGGGTGCCCCTTTGTGTGTTGGAGAGCATTGTTGTACAGGTATGTAGCTGCTAGTAGGTTCTGGGACAGAGCTTGTTGAATGTCAAGCCACAGAGGTGGCATTCTTGTGGCTGGAGTACCAGAATAGTGTTTGGGCCATGACAAAGGCTATATGGTTGCCTGGGAACCACAGCAACCCTCATCCAGTCCTAGTCCAGTGCAATCTAAGTTTTACATGGCTGTATTTGGGTGGTTTGCTATCCATTAAGAAACCACCAATAATTGTATCCAGTTTTTGGAACCAGTTGATGGATAAGTGAGTGGATAAGTGTGATAAGATGTGAGTGATTCTCAGGGCCAGCATCACTTTCAGGGCTGTGACTTTACCCACCGGGGACAACTTGAACAGTCCTCACTTGGTGATTTTAGTCTTTGCCAATTCTATAATTGGAGTAAGGTTAAGCTGGCCATTGTGGCCATGAACCAGTGTATTGTGATCTCCAAGTATTTAAGGCTTTTTGCTGCCCAGCTCAGAACCCTTCACTGCATATAGCTCCACGTGTTTGTGCTGGTTCACCGTCAGCCCTGAAACATTTGTGAACTGATGTGGCAGTTGCAAGACTAGATCTAGGGTAGCCTGCCATCATTGAGAAGATCATTGACATATAATAATTCTCTATGTTCTCATTCCCCCCCCTCATTGCTTTGAGAAGGGGATGCTGGTGAATTGCATCAGCTAGGGGTTTGATGGCCAGAATGATTAGGAGAGGAAACAGTGGTCATCCTTGTCTTGTCCCTTTCTGGAGCTGGAATTGGGTGACCTCAGCCCATTCATTAGGATGCTGGCCTTGGGCAAAATGTACATGAGTCTCAACCACTGGACGAACAAGTGGCTAATCCTGATCCATTCCAGAATGTGGAAGAGATACTCTCATTTGACCAAGTTGAATGCCTTCTTGAAGTCTACAGATATAGCAACCAATGCAATAGGCATATTGCTGGCTGCATGTATGATGTTAATCAGGGTGCAGAGGTGGTTAAAAATTTGGGTTCCCTTAATAAATCTGCCTTGATCTGGGTGAATGAGGTCATGGAGTACTGGGTCAAGCAAAGAACCTAGGATCTTTGCCAATATCTTAGCATCGGCATTAATGAGGGAGATGGGTCTGTAGTTGCCTGGCAACATACTATGCTTTGCCTTCTTTGACAGGATCAGTATTATGGCTTCTACCATCACTAGAGGCAATACTAGGGACTTAAATCCAGAACGGTGTACATCCAGCAGGGTGAATATGACCTTAACACACAGAAATTGATAATAATCCACAGGGAATTCATTGATTCTAGTCTTCTTCCCCTTGTTCAAGAGTGTACTACTGTCTGGACCTCAGAGAGGGCAATGGGCACATCAAGGGCAAGGGTTTACTGGGGTTAGTCTTGAAATAGGCAATCCATCCAGTAAGGCTAAGATAGCTTCTCTGGTCAGCAGGATCAGGGAAGCATAACGTTTCTGATACAACTGTTATATTAACCTGTTGGTGGCCTTGGCCTCCATGTTGGTCTCGCCTTTATTGTCACGGAGGCTCACAATTTGCATTTTAGTCTGCTGTTTTTTGATCCAGTAAGCTAACAATGTTCCAGTTCTGTTGCCCCCTTCCCAGTATGTATACTTAAGTCAGAAGAAGGTTAGTACAGCATTTCTTGTCATATTCATAATGAGGTGTAGTCTTGTCCTTGTCAGGTGGGTTAGCAGTTCTAAAGAGGATTTATGCTGTTGCTTGCATTCACCAATGCTAATGCCTGTTCTAACATGTTGAGTTCAGCTTCTTTCTTCTTTCTCCCATGTAATGCGAAACTTATAATTTTGCTCCACATAATGGCCTTGTATGCCTTCCAAACAGTGGCTTTGGAGGTGTCCCTGTTATCATTTAATTGGCAGAGGGCTTTGGTTTCATGCTATGCCCACTGCAGAAATGTTAGATCTTGCAGCAGGAGGGAATCCAGATGCTGTGTCTTGGATCTGGTGAAGGTGAAGCCCCTAGCCACCACTAGGACGTGGTCCAAAAACACACTGGGGAAAAGCATTACTAAGATTATGCTGTTGGTGATCCCTGGGGATGAAAACCACATGCTAATGTGGCTTGCTGTAGAGTGAGTGGTCAAGAAGCATGTGCAGTCCATGTCTTGTGGGTTCTGGATCAGCCAGGCATCTGTCAGGCTATTGCTCCCTTAGCTGCTCCCCCAAGCCTCCCATGCCCATATATGGGGCTCAGAGTCCCCACCACTGTGATTTACACATGCTTCCATGGTGAGGTTAAAGACTCCCACCAGCATTATTTGAGATGTGGATAGGCAAACTCGGTGAGGGTTTGATTAAACATGTGGAAAAACTGTGGATCGCCATGGTTAGGACCATAGATGTTGACCAGTGCAATGGGTGTCTAAAGGGTACTTGCTTCCATTGTCATCTATCAGCCCTCCCTGTCAGCCAAGAATTACCCTCTGGTCCACTGCAGCCATCTGCGGATGAGTATCAATACTCCTCTTTTCTTCACTGAAGCAGTACTGTGAGCCTCTTCCCGCACCTGTTTTCCACACACTTTCCCTGCCTCCACTTTTGTAAGTCAGGTCTCATGCATGAAGACTATCTGGGCATGCAAGTGTTTTATATCAGACAACACCTTTTTCCTTTTGATAGGAGAATTCAAGCCCCTCACATGCCATGAAATGGTTGTATATCACCCATGGTCATGTTGTAGGCCAATAATTTATATTTTAATATGTATATGATTCCCTATGCTCAGGAAAGGTTTCTTGAGTGGCTTCCAAAGGTTGACAACCTCATCCAGATGCTGTACATCCATTTCTCCATCAACTTGAGACCAAGCGGCCTTGTCTATATATACAAAACTATACAATACAAACATTCATGCAGTGTTCAACAGGGTCAGAAACATAGACCATGTGATATCCTTCCTTCCCCCCATTTCCCTGTCCCTTCGCACCTCAGTACCATATCTCCAACATCCATATACAGTATCTTCCACCACATGCAGCACAGGCATTGCCCTGGAGTTACCTAAGTGATTGTAACTAAGAAGTGGGACATTACTACCAGAACTCCTTAACCCTCTATATGGGGTTCCCAGTAATCTCATTTCCCAAGGCTGTCTGTACTTTGAGAGTGAATTTGCTTTGGGAGTCCATTCCCCTCTCATAAGTAATCACTAATGGGCCTGAGGACTGTTACGTGGTTGACCATTCGCTTTGGTTATTCATTACCATTGCAGGGAGGGGTTTCAGGTGCCATTGTTGCACTGGTAAATGCCTGCCAGGGGACATCTATATGCTGTATTGCAGTGTCCAGGAAACTCCAACCCCACCCTCCACTGTGTGCTCCATTTGCAACAGGATGCCCCCTTGCAGACATCAAACATTATGCTCATTAGGCACTTGTGTCTGCATGATAGGGTGAACTGCCATGGAGGAGCATCTGCAGATATCACACCTAAGTGTTCAAATAGGCCTATCCATTACAGCCTTTACCTGTACAAGAGATGACAGATTTGCAGTTATAGAAAGCTCTGGCTGGTACATTTTTCTGGCTCCATTGCTTGGTGGATCTTTGTTTGGGCCTTGGGCTAGGATGCATAAACAACTTCCCTGGGAGCTGGAATCTAGTGAGAACCTCACTAGATGAGTCCATCCAGTCTGCTAGTTTGGGTGTGAAATTGCCATATCCATATCCCGAGGAATGCACCACCATATACTTATGTCTATGTCAGGTGGAGGCCTGGTACATGAAGCTCCTGGGTGTGACTGTCCTTTTCATGGTGAAGACCAGTTCTCTGCCATGTAATATAACCCTGTTTGAGCCATACTGGGTCAGAAGAGAGAATCCATAATAGCACGGTTGTAAACCGCGTGGTCAGGATATGAAAACCAAAAACAGCTACAGGGATAGAATAGCAAAGTCAACATTAGCACTATCCCTATAGCTGTTAGGTGTAGAGGTGAACAGGGACAAGGGGAAAGAGTGTACTGTGGGGTGTGCTGCTGAGCAGCTCCCATGGCATGGAGGATGGGGCGCAGGCAGTGGAAGTCGGTGAGACGTCAGAGGGCTGCAGTTCGACTCCCAGTCCAGGGACAAGCTATACAGTTTTTTTTTTTGTCTGGTGATGAGTCTTTGTTTTGGTCCTCTCCATCCAACTTATGTGGTACCTGTGTCCACCCTTCACCCTGCATGTTTTGCCCTCCATCCCTGGATTATCTGCTGGGTCCTTATTATTCCCCTAAACGATTCTGCCCCTCATGTTTTCTATCCATCCCTGAGTGTTGTCTCTCCCCCCCCGGAGGTGATTATTGTTAGTTTGGGGGCTCAGGGGACAAAGCCTCTCATGATGGGGGGTGCAGGAGGTGGAACCCCCAACACACAGTAGCACTGTATTATTTCCCGTGGTGCTGTAGTTGTGGTTGCTGTTTTTACCAGCCACTATTGCTGTTTGCAGCATTTTGGTTTTGCATTTCTGGACTGGGCTGTTCTGGTATTTGCAGTCCTGACCTAGTGCTGTTTGCGTCTTTTTTACTGCCAAGCCACCCAACCGCAAACCCACTCACATGCATATCTGGTCACTTGCTTGCACATCCTTTTTTTAAACCACTCAGGAAGCAATTCTTTTACTTTTTAAACAACATACAGTACCTGCAAATCTCCAGCACCAGCTACAACTCAAATAAAGCTGATGCCAAGACTCCTGCAGCTCACTCTCACTAAACATGGCCACCAACTTGAGCTCAAATTTTTGAAGTTCACTTGTGCTCATCCAGTGAAACAAGATATCTGAATGTCATGACATCAGATGCATGCTGCATGCCCCTACCAACCCCTAGCAACCACTACAATGATGCAATAGTCCTAGGCACATAACCAAAAAGGCCACACAATTTCTAGTTAAAAAAGGAAAGATGACAATTTTAAATCAATTCTACCTCCACAACCATAATGTTTCCTATTGCATAAATGAAATATGCAATGGGGACCAGCATGATGCCTTATTTATCTTCACTTGAGCAGTTTGACCTTGGATACCTCCCTCATGGCTTACACTACTCGTGAGTTTACCAGAGGTCAAACCATTTGAGTAAAGATAACTAAGGTATCACACTGGTCCCCACTGCCCAGCATATCAAATTATATAGATATATACATATATATGATATATACTATAGGGGCCTGGTCACACCCCTATAGTTAGGGTTAAATCATCATGTCTATGTTAAACTCAACATTTTGTGCTATAATGACTTCACAACCATTTAACTTATTTGCATGAAATGTTGCAGGCACCATCAGGGACAGAAGATCTCTTGATGTGCCAAGTTTTGTTCCAGTCCGATGTCTGGGTGTGGAGAAACGTAGTGTCAAAAAATTTAAAAATTACCATTTTTTGAAAAACTCTTTGTCACATCACTACACAACAAGTATTTGTCAATGCCAAATGTTGATTGCGTTGGTCCGTTGAGCTTGCTCGTTCTGTTTCTCCTGGTGCTGCAGGCTGCTGTTTTGTACTGGGTTCCTGCCTGCGTTAGCACCTTTTTCTGCCCACAAAGAAATCCGCAGCTGTCATGACACATCTGTTGAGGTGGCTCACTCCCCCTCTCTCACTCTCTCATTCTATTTCTCCAGGTACTGCAGGCTGCCCTTTTGTACTGGGCTCCTTCCTCTGTTGGCGGCTTTTTCTGCTCACAAAAAAATCTGCAGAAGTCCTGACACAGGTCCATTGAGCCTGCTCACTGCCCCTCTCTCACTCACTCTGTCCATTTCTGCCATCGCTGCAGGCTGGCCTTTTTTACTGGGCTCCTGCCTGTGTTGCTGCCTTTTTCTGCCAACAAAGAAATCTGCAGCAGTCATGATAGAGCTCCGCTGAGGTAGCTCACTCCCACTATCTCACTCGCTCATTGTGTTTCTCCCGGTGCTGCAGGCTGCCCTTTTGTACTGGGCTCCTGCCTACATTGGCACCTTTTTCTGCCCACCAAGAAGTCCACAGCTGTCCAAACAGAGCTCCGTTAAGGTCGTTCACTACCCCATCTCACATGCTCATTCTGTTTCTCCTGGCACTGCAGGCTGCCCTTTTGTACTGGGCTCCTGTCTCTGTTGCCATGTTTTTCTGCCCACAAAGAAATCTGCAGCAGTCCTGACAGAGCTCCGTTGAGCTCGCTCATTCCCCTTCTCTCACTCGCTCATTCCATTTCTGCCAGTGCTGCAGGCTGCCCTTTTGTACTGGGCTCCTGCCTGCATTGGTGGCTTTTTCTGCCTACAAATAAATCTACAGCAGTCATGATAGAGCTCCGTTGAGGTCACTCACCCCCCCATCACTCGCTCATTATGTTTCTCTTGGTGCTGCAGGCTGTGTTTTGTACTGGGCTCCTGCCTGGGTTGGCACCTTTGTCTGCCCACAAAGAAATCCACAGGTGTCCCAACACAGCTCCGTTGAGGTCGCTCAGTCTCCCTCTCTCATGCGCTCATTCTGTTTGTCCTGGCGCTACAGGCTGCCCTTTTGTACTGGGCTCCTGCCTGCATTGGCACCTTTTTCTGCCCACAAAGAAATTCACAGCAGTCCTGATAGAGTTCTGTTGAGCTCACTCAGTCCCCCTGTCTCACTCGCTAGCACTGTTTCTCCAACCGCTGAAGGATGCCCTTTTGTACTGGGCCTCTGCCTGCATTGATGCCTTTTTCTGCTCACAAAGAAATCAGCAGCAGTCCCAAAAGTGCTCTGTTGAGTTCGCTTACTCCTCCTCCCTCACTCGCTCTCTCGTTCTGTTTCTCCCAGTGATGCAGGCTGCCATTTTGTACTGGGCTCCTGTGTTGGGGCCTTTTTCTGCCCACAAAGAAATCCACAGCAGTCCTGACAGAGCTCTGTTGAGCTCAGCCAATCCACCCTCTCACTCGCTCAGTCTTAATCTGTCTGAAACACTGATTTCCAACAGCTACTGTGCTATTCTGTGGCAGGAGTGCAAAAACATATTTTGTCCAGGATGTCAAAAATGACAGCTGAACTGTTCATAAGGAGGTGTGAAAAAATGCCAGTGTTGAAAATGTGGCGTGAAAATGTTACAAATTTGCAAAGTTGCAAGGGTGAGTGGAAACAGTTCAATGCACGCTTGTAACACAGTCATTTTATGGAGTTTCATCACCAAATTTTCAACATAGGGATTTTAGGACCTCGACTCATGAACAGTGTCACTGTCATTTTGTTTATCTGTTCTGAACATTGATTTCGCACAGCGACCGCGTTGTTCTGCGCCAGAAGTGCGAAAACACATTTTGGTCAAGATGTGAAAAATGACAGCTGTATCGTTTACCAGGAGGTGTGAAAAAATGACAGCTGTATAGTTCATCAGGAGGAATGAAAAAATGCCAGTGTTGAAAATCTGCCGTAACAATATTACAAATCTGCAAAGTTACAAGGGTGCACGGAAAGTGCGCAATGCACACTTGTAACACAGTCATTTGATGGGCTATCATCACCAAATTTTCAACACAGGCATTTTAGGACCTCTACTCATGAACAGTATCACTGTCATTTTCTTAATCTGTCCTGAACAGTGATTTCCCACAGTGAACACACTATTCTGCGCCAGAATTAAGAAAACACATTTCAGCCAGGATGGGAAAAATGACAGCTGTACTGTTCATAAGGAGGTGTGGGAAAATAGCAATGTTGAAAATCTGGAGTGAAAATATTATAAATATGTGAAGTTATGAGCGTATATGCAAACTGCGCAATGCACACTCGTAACAGTCATTTTATGGAGTGTCGTCACCAAATTTTCAACATGGGCAGTTTAGCACCTCTGCTCATGAACAGTGTCACTGTCATTTTCTTAATCTGTCCTGAACACTGATTTCCCACAGCGACCGTGCTATTCTGCGATGGAAGTGAGAAAACACATTTCGGCCAGGATGTGAACAATGACAGCTATACTGTTCACAAGGAGGTGTGATAAAATGCCAATGTTGAAAATCTGGCATGAAAATATTGCAAATTCACAAAGTTATGAGTGTGCGCAGCAACTGCACAATGCACACTCGTAAAACAGTCATGTTTTGGATTTTTTCCTCCAAATTTGCAACATAGGATTTTTGAGAGCCCACTTCATGACCACTGGCGCTGTTATTTCGTTAATTGGTCCCAAAAGGTGATCCCCGCAGTGATCGTAAAATCGTCTTTCAGGGCCAAACAACACCATGACAGTGGCAGAATTCATGAGGAGGGGTTCCAAAAACACCATGTTGAAAATTTGGTGCCAAAATTCCAAAGAATGCCTGAGATATGCATCAAAGTTGGAAAACCCTAGTTATACCATTATACAGTTTATCGGTATTTCCGCAGTTCGTGGTTGGCTTTGAAGAGTGCAGACATGTTTCGGTCACCAAAGATCATCAGCTGGACTCTGGGTAAGTAAAGGGATGGGGGTGGGAGCAGGGTATGCAGTGGGTGGAGTGCGGGTTGTGGGAGGGGCAGGAAGACCACAAGGGATCATTTACTTTTTCCACAGGTTAAAAACAACAACAAAAAAAAAAATTGTGGGATTTTTTTTTCACAGGGGCATGTGGCATGCAGTGGTTGGCTCCCAGTGTGCCAACAGAGTGTTTTTGTTGGGGGGACAGCTGTAGCCAATGGATTGGACACCCCTGTCAGCACAAAAGGGGGGCGCAAGAGCCGAGGTGGCTTGGGCACCCCCTTGGCACAAATCTACTGGGTGTTTGTGGGGGGGCATTATTCCAGTGGGGAGTGGGCTCCCCCGTTGGCACATGAAACTGGGAGGGTGGGAAATAATGCCGATGGGGAGTGGGCTCCCACATTGGCAACATCAAAGTACAGGGCAGGGGCACTGAAGCTGACGGGGATTGGGGCCCCCGTCGGCAAACAAAAACTGTTCTGGGGGGCGCATGCTGCTGAGGGGGATTGGGCACACCCTCAGCACTGGGGGTTACTTAATATTGTTTATGAAAACAGTGGCAAACTGCCACCATGTTCACAAACAATATTATACTTGGCAATGTTCTGCCCAGCAATGACGGGTCACTCCCTCATTGCAGTGAATGGCTGACACTGCAATCGTGAGGCCGCCCCTGATTGCAGTGGCTGAAATGTTTCAAGTTGGTGGCAAACTGGGTGAACTAGTGTCAGCAGCAGCGTGCCATGGCATTGGGGAAAGTGGGCCAAGCCTTTAAAGGCTGTGGGAGGATTGGCCACAACAATGCCGTGCCTCCACAACCTGCTTCTGGAAAGCTGCCGCAATATGTTTCTTGAGCATGCACGCAATCAACACAAAAATGACTCAGGAATTTGGTCTGAACAGTTTAGGGTAGAAAGGTCTTTGGTCACAGATGAGTCTTTTGAAAATTTGGAGAAAATATTAACTCATTCAAAAGTTATTAAATATTAACATTTCCCAATTTGTTCAATATGAAAAGTTAGATGTGAGCATCGAAATAGGTTTCTGTGTTGCAAATTGGCAATCCTGTGTCACAAATAAGTAATCCTTTGTCACAAATGGGGAATCTTTTTTCTTGCTGCCACCATTTTGTATCTTCTAAGCAAGGCAGCCAAAGTTAAAAGACAGAAAAATGATGTTTTTTTAAGTAACTAACACATGTGTTCTGCTAATTGGCCCAGTTCTATTGGATTCTGGTGTTAGTTTTTTCATAAATCATCTGGAAAAGGGTTTTTTAACATGTTGAAATCCTTTTTCTCAAATTTAGAAAAAAATCACAAAAAATTATTTTTCTTTTTTGAAAATTGCGAAAAAAGAACGTGAAACAGGATTCTGTTTTGCAATCTCTGAAAAAGGATTCTTCTTTTTGCAAACAGTGAAAAAAGAAAGCTTGAAACAGGACCCTGTTTCAAATTTGTGAAAAACATTTTTATACAGTTGTTTTTTGGCACTTCACATTGAAGAAACAGTTTGGAATTTCAGTCTGAAATTTTCAGGGTACAGAGGGCTTGCTACAGGGAGGTGCTTTTTACTGGTTTGATGAAAGCAGATTACTTTGTTTTGGAGTTCTGGGGGCTTAAACTTTCCTTTGTTTCCCATAGGATAACATTGTAATATGAGAAGCATGCAGTCATTTCTTTGTCACTCTGCTGTGAAGACCTGGCTCCCAATTTTTGTATGAAATTTTCAGGGTACAAAAGGCTTGTCCTTCAGATGTATCTTTTGCTGGTTTGGTTAAAGATATTCATTTGGTGTGGAGTTATACAGGTTTTCAATTTTCCTGTGATTCCCATGGGATAACATTGCAATGTGAGGTCTTTCTTTGGTGCTGTGCAGCATGGGATAGGAGACAACTACTGTATAATTAAAATTATGGATTCAAGGGAACACAGAGCCCAGACGTCCCTGCTCTCCCACATGTAAATATGGATATATTGTGGACTGATCAGAGTGCAGGGCCCGGCCCTGCCAAAGGGAAATAAGGATACAATTACAATATCTCAGAAATTATGGCTGGATATGAGTGCAGGGCCCAGAGTGCCCTCAGCTCCCACACTGAAATACATATTCCATTATAGACTGATGCAAGCGCAGGGTCCTCTGGGCCCTGTGCTGTCATAGGCAAATAAAGATATGATTATAATACTATCTCAAAAAGTAAGGAAATTCCTTGCAAACAACTTTGTTAATGCACTAGTTAGGGTTCCAGCATCAAAATTAAGGAAATGTCATGTTTGGGTTTCCAACCTTAATGCCTCACCCCCACCCTGCAGGCAGCAACAGGCATGGGGTATGTCTTGAGGTTGTCAACCCTAATGGTCACCCCATTCTCATATGCTGTACCCATCTCAGGTTGTTTACTCATGGAATGGGGTGAACATTAGGGTTGACATCCCCAAGGCACACCCCATGCCTGTTGCTGCCTGCAGGGTGGGGGTGGGGTGTTAGGGTTGGAAACCCTAACATGACATTTCACTACTTTTGATGCTGGTACCCTAATTAGTGCATTAACAAAGTTTTTCTGCAAAGACTATACATATATATATATATATATATATATATATATATATATATATATACACATATTCATTTCTCTCTTCTTTTGGTTTGGGATACATTTATCTGCACACTGCTATTTTGTGTAAAAAAATGTAATTATCTGTGTAGCATACTGCTATGCATTAGACAAACAGTAAGGTGCTTCTGGAAGACTCCGGTTTCCAGTTGTTTTGGTGGCGCAGCTGGTAGTATAACCAGAACACTATTCCAGGTGGCCTGGGTTCTAATCCCAGCTAAGGCATATTGTATTTTGTGTCTGTCCAGCTGGAGTTGTACCTAAAACAAGACCATCGGTCTGGTGCACCCACCCAGTTTTCAAATCAAATTTAAATAAACCATGTACTTCAGAATAGTAAGTATATGTATGTATTGTTCATACAGTATATGGTGCCCTATAGACCTCCATTTGTGGCAAGTAAACCATTATATTGTTCATAACAGCAAGGCGTTTGATTCAGTACCTCACAATGGGCTGCTGGTTAAGTTGAGGAGAATGGGGGTTGGGATATGGCTGGTTACATGGATTGGAAATTGGCTAACTGGATGTACTCAGAAGGTAGTTTTGGGGGTAGGAAGTCTCATCTTCCAGAAGAGTCATTAGCGCGGTACCACAGGGATCAGTCCTGGGGCTGCTCCTGTTCAATGCTTAAATCTCTGACATCTGATTAGGTATCAGGAGTGAAATGAGCATCTTTGCAGATGACTCAAAACTAGGGGCAGTGGTGGATGGGGAGGAGGGTAGGGTAGCCCTGCAGGAGGACCTGGATGCTCTGGTGGGGTGGTCAAGCACCTAGAACCTGAAGTTTAACATGGGAAAGTGTAGGCTGCTACACCTGGGGACTAGGATCCTAGGCCAAGTGTACATCCTGAGAGGTGACATACTGCAGGCTTCGAGTGGAGAAAAGGATCTGGGGGTGGTTGTGGATGCCAAAATGAACAATTCTGAGCAATGTAGGAGGGCTGCGCCCAAGGCAAATAAAATGCTGGGCTGCATCATCAGGGGGATTACCTCAAGGAGCAGCGACGTGATTCAGCCTCTGTATAATTGCCTGGTTAGGTCACACCTTGAGTACTGTATGCAGTTTTGGTGTCCTCACCTAAAGAAAGACACTGTACTCCTGGAGAGGGTGTAGAGGAGGGCAACCAAAATGATATGGGGTCTAGGTGATAGGCCATATGAAGAGAGACTGGAGGATCTCAGCCTGTACTCACTGGACAAGAGGAGAGACAGGGGGGATATGATAAAGGTCTTTAAGCATTTAAAGGGGTATATGGGATAGGCCTGGATAAAGTCTTTCAGAGGAAGGTCGGAGGGGTCATCAGGGGGCATAGTTGGAGGCTGGGGGGAGGCTTGGGGGGCAGAGAAGGAGGCAATACTTCACTGAGAGGGTGGTGGAACCATGGAATGCACTCCCTGAGGAGTTGGTGGAGGTAACCACAGTGGAGGGGTTCAAGAGAGGCTGTGACAGGTACAGGAAGAGGATACAGCTAAGTAATGCCATCTCTGGTGGGGAAACTCTACAGGGGTGGGGAAACCCTGAGAGGGGGCAGGGAAGGTGGTTACAGTACTCATCAAGGGTACTGATTCTCAAGCAGACTTCATAGACCATGTGACCTAATCTGCTGACTTTTTAGTATGTTAGTAATTTCTCTTGTTTTATTACATAGACTACATACATTATTTTCCTTTATTTATATACCACAGGATAGATGGCAAAGTTCAAGTCTCTTTGTTAACCTCTTATTGAGATTCCCTGTTTTCAACATATTGCTTTGATCTGATGAAGGAGTCAGAGTAATCAGTATTAGAAATGCACATTTGCAGTGATTAGACTGTGTTGTAATTCAATTGACTATGCAAGATATGTGATTTGAGACTGAAGTGAACTGATTTGTATTATAAATGTGAGGGCTGGCTATGACTGCCTTTTAATTATGACTGATCCTTATCAAACAGTCTCTGATTTCTTTCAGTTATTTGGAAAATTGCCTATATGTCTGCAATGTACTAAGCAAAGTGAAGATTTAAGCATTTTCTCTACCAACCAAATACTGAACATCATCCTCTTTATGCAATCTGTCCCCTATTCATCAGACACACCCTCCATTGTACACTTTTACTCTGCCTTAGCTCATGGAACTCACTTGCAGACCCTATTACCTACTTACTTGTTAATTCCCCATAGTACACCCTAACCAATATATAAGCTGATGATCTTCCCATTTGTATTCTTAAAGAGTAAGCTCATTTTGCCCATCAGATGGCTTTCTGAGGCAAGTACAGTACTTACTTTGCATTATTCTAGCAAACTAGCACATCTGAAATAGTAGCATTAGTAGTAGTAATATTTATTTTCAATTCTCAAGGTACTGACATACAATTCCTCAATGCAAGAAATAGAGGAGTTAGAAAACAACCATCTTGCAGAGAAGAAATTGTATTGCAATCAACTATGATGAAATCTGTACTCAAATGCTTAAAGTTAGTCTGTCAGGTCTGAGAAAACTTTCACAAACATAAGAAGAAACCTACAACATAATACTAGATCACATATACTCCAACTGAAGGGAAAATTAAACCATTCCATAAAGAGGGCAATGTGGTTTTCTGAAAGGGTGTTGTCCTTGTTGAATAGCTCTGGAGGTGATAGGCAGTAAGAGCATGGAAGACTTCAAGATCAAACTAGACAGATACTGTAAGAGGAACATAATAAAGGGATATATTTCTATGCTCTTTTTACTGCTCTTTTCACTGTTACAAGCTTAATTTACATGGACGCAGGATCCTTGTCCTCTAAAGTCATCTTCTTCAGTTGCTTAATCCTTTCTTGAAGTTAAATTGTCATAAATATTGAGAACTGTCACTATGGCAAAGGATGAAGCAACAGTAGTAGATCAGCTGGGGTGGGGGGGCAAGGATCCTGTTCCCATGTAAATAAACCTAATAATAAAGAATAAAATGAAATACAAATGCAGAAAATCTATCAAATATAAGCTGGAATTATGTCTAAATGATGCCTCTTTCAAAGTTTCGCCGAGTAACAAACTAACTTTGACATTCTGAACCTCATTACTCAGTTTTGAAACTAATAATCAACGAGGCAGTTTTATAATTACAATACACTATTCCTGGGTGTACGCAATTGTATGATAATGCTCTTTTGTGTGTAAGGCTTACTTCCTGACATTCTGTACCCCTCTCTTCATGGGACTAGAAATTTGGAGTTTTAATCATACCAAGGTTTGTGTACAGAATGCTAAGCATAACCTGTTGACCTTTAAGGACAGTGCTCAGTGTTCTCTATACAAACCATGACATAATTCAAACTCCAACTCACTAGCAGTGGTCAACGAAGGGGACTGTAAAGTTGATGCTGCCAATAGAAAAGCAAAGCACTGCAAATGCTGCAAATGCAGTTTTTCAAATTACTTTTTTCCCCCCAAGCATAGTTACAAATGAATCATTTTGGAGTATGAGTATCACTCCTGGAAACAGGAAAACTATGAACAGCTACTAATCTGAGTAAGCACCAAAGGCAGGTATTTATAGATCCTGGTATAATGACTATGTAAGTCTTTGATTTCATTTTTGTTATATATTTGTTTAAAATCTATAAATAAAATGATAAAAAAAGATACAATGTTCTGTCCTCTTTTAATATACTGGCAATGCTGCTGCAAGCATCTGTTATTAAGTAGTCTTTTAAGAAAGACAAGATTTATTGCAAAAACCTGTTTCTAAGTAGAGATGCAGTGAATTTAAAATCTGCCGGCAAAGTGAATGTGAAGTGGCCTCTTCACGTTGGCACTTCGCTACGTGGAGTGCCCCATAGGAAAGGCTCACTTCTCCTTGTTATTATTACTTCGTGTTGTCATTCCGCCTTAAACGCGAAGTATGGCAGAGTGACAACAATATTGGCAGCATTCCACACACACAGTCACCAGAATGAATATGCATCCCCAAAGTGGTACTGTCTTGTGTCCAGAAAACTCTGCAGTGCTGATGAAGTGAAATGAGAGTGTAACAAGAAATGCGAAGTCTCCCAGAATTAATGGTGGCATGCAAACGCACAGACAGATTAAGATTGCGCTGCACACTCAAGGAATTCATACAAAAAGGCAAAACAACACCTAACCAGTGCTCACAAGTCACAAATCCAAATCTGGAAAGGAATACATTTTACCAGTAGGGGGATTAGCACACAGCAGTAACAATCCACTACCAGTAAAGATACCACAAAGCAATATAAAAAAGGCACGCAGGTCAGGCGGATAGCAGGTTCACACTGCTGGAGTTACTCTGTAACACAATAAAGTGTCTGCTTTATTAGCATTGCACACACTCACACCCACACACTCCGTGTCACGTATAGGTGAAAACCTTTAGTAATATAACCAAATGTTTTAAACAGACAAACTGCACACTGCAGCACCACAACCATCAGCAAACAAATTTCAAGAATTAGTGAAAATATTACTGTGTGAACATTAACACAGCTATACAAGATAAAATATAATCAAAACAGAAAGATTGCCTTTTTCTCCCAGTTAATCTACCTACACCACAAATACACCCCTCCCCCAAAGCACACTTCACAGTACACAGACTGACTGTTCTAAATTAACATTCAAAATCCACACGCAACAATAAACACTCGATGATATGAGCACAGAAGTGTTTCCTACAATTGATGTACTAAATTTTGAGAAAAAAATATTACTCAAAAAGGCATTTTAAACAGCTTTTAGAGGTTTTGAATTGCAGAGCTCTGAGAGCAAACTGTCTCCAGCTACCACTGCACGCACACTACCCAGGCCAGAACTGAGGCTGTGCCAAACAATCTAGAGCCCATGTGGCCTGCAGTCCCATGAATTACTGCAGAATTTCATTTGGAGCTTAATTACAGGGTGAAGTGAGGCAAATTACATTGATTTCAATGTACTTCTCCTTAAAAATTGGTGGAGAAGTGGTTTGGGGAAGGCGGAATAACGCAGAGTCATTGGTTTCAATGGACTTCGTGTTCCTCATTATGAAGCAAAGTACTCCGCTTCACATTGTGGAGTTCTTCACGGATTCCATTTTACTCAGTGAATCACTTCATGGAGCAAATTGGGGCCACTTCGCCCACCACCACTTACAGTACTGTAACGCACATGCTGTATGGGAAGGAACGTGAATGCCTATGGCTGTACTTCCCCAATGAGCTGTAGCACAAAACTTCATGACTTAAAAATGCTTATTAATGAGTACAATGGTGGAGTGGTGAAGCCTAGAGATATACTAAAAAACATGCTTACAATTCATCTAAGTAACTAGTAAAAAAATTAATGTTGTGATTCGTGGCATGATTGTGAATCATGATTTGTGACTGCATTTGTGACTGTGATGATGAATAACGTGATTCGGTATCGACGGTGTGAGATAACCAATATGGAACTGTATTGGGAACGCGAATGCCTATGGCTGTACTTCCCCGATGAGCTGCAGCACAAACTCCCGACTTAAAATGCTCATTAATGAGTACAGTGTTGGGGTGGTGAAGCCTGGAGAGATACTACAAAACCTGCTTACAAAACATCCAAGTAACTAATTAAAAAACATTAGTGTTGTGATTCATGACATGATCATGAATCGTGATTTGTGACTGCATTTGTGACCATGATGATGAAGAACGTAATTTGTATTATGAGTGACTCATGATGATGGTCCTGACTTAAAAATGCATATTAATGAGTACAATGTTCATGCAGAATTTTGCACCACACCTGTCCAGTACTCTGAACGGAAGCCAAAGAAACAACTGTGACTTAAGTTACAGATAGAGATTGGGCCTTAAAGAGATGCAAATGCACAGACAGATTAAGATTGCACTGTACACTGAAGAGATGCAGATGCAAACACACAACACCTAACCAGTACTCACCATCAGAAATTCAAATCTGGAAAAAAATACCTTTTCGGTTGGGGCAGGCTGCGCAGGGTGGGGGGGGGGAGTGTACTGCACTGCTGCAGTAACAGTCACTAGTATTAGTACCAGTAAAGATACCACAAAGAAGTACAAAAATCACACAGCTGCAGTGGATAACAGGTTCACATTGCTGAAATTATTATGTTGCACAATAAAAGATGTCTGATTTGATGACCTGCGTCACACACATACTCACACGTACACTAAGTAATGCATAGCAAATTGAAAATTTCAGTAAAATAACCACATATTTTAAACAAACTAAAATTATTCACTGCTGTACCACAACAATCAGCAAAAAAGGCAATAATTATTGAAAATGTTACTGTATGTACATTAACACAGTTAAAGGACAAAGAATCTCTGTGCGCAAACACTGAGGCAAGGGTTACCCCAAAGGGCATTTGGCTGGGAAGCCAAGTTTCAAGAAAATACAAAATCACACATGCCCACACAATGCAAAGCATCATGGGCTGCATATGCAAATCACCACAGAATGTTATGCTGGTTCAACTTTAAGCAGAATTGTATGGTACCGAAAGGCCTCTCACACAGTGTGCAAAGGGTGCTAACAGATGACATAGACACGTGTTTCATCCTACCAGGACTCATCAGTATGCCTCATCTGTTTGACACCCCAGTGGAATGAACCAGCTACCCTAAGACAGTGTGCCTTGGTTATGTTGTGGTAAACCCATTAAAATAAAAAACTATTTAAAAGACAAAGAACCTCTGTGCGTAAACACTGAGGCAAGGGTTACCCCAAAGGGCATTTGGCTGGGAAGCCAAGTTTCAAGAAAATACAAAATCACACATGCCCACACAATGCAAAGCATCATGGGCTGCATATGCAAATCACCACAGAATGTTATGCTGGTTCAACTTTAAGCAAAATATAACCAAAACAGAAAGCACTGTCTTTTTCTCCAAGTTAATCTAACTACACCACAGATATGCCTCTCCCCAAAGCACACTTCCACTGTCTCTCAGTACACAGATTGAATGTTGTACATTATCATTCAAAATCCACACATAAACAATAAATGCTCGCTGATATGAGCACAGGAGGGTTTCCTATAATCGATGAACAAAGTCAGCAAAAAAAATGACTCAAAAAGGCTTTTTCAACAGCTTTTAGAAGGTTTGAATCGCAGAGAGCTCTCAGAGCAAATTGTCTCCTACAGCTTCCTACACACACTACCTCAAACTGAGCCTGTGCAGAACAAACTAGAGCCCATGTGACCTGAAATCCCATGAATCACTGCAAAATTCACCTTTGGAGCTTAAAAACAAGGCAAAGTGAGGCGAAGTACATTGTTTTCAATGTACTTCGCCTTAAGAATTAGTGGAGTAGTGGTTTGGGACGGAGGAGTTAAGCGAAGTCATTGTTTACAATGGACTTCGCGTTACCCATTATAATGCGAAGTACTCCACTTCGCATTGCAGAGCACTCCATGAATTCACCTTCACTCTGTGAATCACTTCACGGAGCAAATTGGGGCCACTTCGCCCATCTCTATTTCTAAGCATCAATTAGGGTTAAAGAACAAAAATTCAAAAGTAAGAAAATGCTAAGTCTGGATAAAATAGTCCTCCTTCTGCTGGAGAATATTTGGCGTGTTACTCCTCTGGGTTTGAAACATAGAAATACAGAATTAGTCAGCAGAAAAGGAATGCTTGGCCCACCCTGTCTACCCAGATGGTCCTTGCCTAGTCTATTTCTGCAGAACCTAACTGGCCTCTGGTGACCTTCCCTCATCACTGCCTATTTACTGATTACCTCATGTATATCCCATGCATTTCCGAGGCTCTGTTTTTGTCTCCACCACTTCCACTGACAGACTTTTCCAGGTGTCCAGCACTCCTTCAGTGAAGTAGTACTTCCTCATATTCCTCCAAAATTTCACCTCTTCCAGCTTCATCACATGCCACTGGTCCTGGTTCTTTTTCTCATTTGAAAGAAACTCCCCTTTTGCACCTTGTTCACCCCGTGAGGTACTTGTATAAAAGACAGAAACAGAGAAACATAGACTTTGCCAGCAGAAAAGAATGACTTGCGCCCTCCCCCCAGTCTGTAGAGATGTTCTCTGCCTATTCTGTCTTCGCTGAACCTACTTGATCTCTGGCAACCTTCTCCCCTCCTTGTCTATTTACCAGTATTCCCCTTTGCCTATTCCATGCTTACTTGAAGCATCCCACTGTTTTCACCCCCAATATCCCTACTGGTAGAATGTTCCAGGTGTCCACCACTTTCTCAGTAAATTAGAATTTCCTCACATCCCTCTTAAACTTCCACCTTCCAGCTTCATTGCCTTCTCTTGTCCTGGTGCACATCCTCATTTAAAATAGACCCCCTCCGGTGCCCTGTTCATTCCATGTGGTACTTGAGGTCTCTATCATTTATCCACTCTCCCTCACCTCCTGCACAGTGTACATGTTGAGATCCCTAAGCCTCTTCTCATAGGGCTTCTAATGCAACCCCTGCATCATTTTAGTTTACTCCTTTTTATTGCCTCCACCCTGTCTATGTCCTTTTGAAATGTAGCCTCCAGAACTGGACACTATACCATAGGTTGGGTCTCACCAGTGACCTATATGATGGTAGTAGCTCCACCTCCCTCCTACTGCTGGTGACACCTCTCCTCATGCACCCCAGCATCTCATTGGCCCTGCCTACTACCTTGTCACACTGCCCCACCACTTTGAGGTCATCAGATATAATAAACCCAAAGTCTGTTTCCTGCTTAGTGTCCTTTGGTAACCCCCCACCCCACACACATTTTATAATCTGCTTCTGTATTTCTATGCCCTAGGTGCATGATATTGTACTTTTTGGTACTGTATTTAATCCCAGCTGCCATAACCTTGATCACATCTCCAGTCTTCTAAAGTCCCTACTCATTCTCTTCACCCCCTCCTGAGTATCCACCTTATTACAGATTTTGGTGTCATCTACAAAAGGCATACCTTCCTTTCCAGCTCTTCTGCATTGTCGCTTATGAAGACATTGAAGAGAACCATTTAAAGTACTGAGCCCTGCCACACCCCACTGGTCACTCTCCCTTCATTAGAGCAAGTGTTGTTTACTCCCACCCTCTGTCACCTATTCATTAACCAGTGTTTTACCCAATGTATCAGTTTGTATCCCACTCCTAGACAGTCCCATGTCTTTATCAGTCTCACACATGGCACAATGTTGAAGTCCTTGCTGAAGTCTAAGCAGACCACATCCACTGCCCCTTCCTTGTTGTATTTTCCTGGTTTCCTAGTTGAAGAGGTCAATCAGATTAATCTTGCATGATTTCCTCCCCATGAATCCATGGTACATTTTGTCTTGTAATAGTTGGATTCAAGATATTGGGCTATCCTTTCTTTTCACAGGGCTTCCATTAATTTCCCCACCACTAATGTGAGACTGACCAGTCTATAGTTGCTAGCCTCCTCCCTGCTGCCACTACTATGCAGTCAGACTACATCTGCTCTCCACCAGTCCTCTGGAACCACTCCTGTTTCCAATGAATTGTTCAATAATGCCATCAGCGGTGCAGCAAGCACCTCCTGCTGCACCCCTGGGTGTATACCATCCTGTGCCATAACATTGTCCACTTTCAGATTTGCTAGTCCTTTCAGGACTATTTCCTCCTCCCCACTGTTCAGTTTGCTCCTTGTTGGTTTGTGTCCCTCTCCCTCAGCTGTGAAAACTGAGCAGAAAAACCTGTTCAGGATGTCTACTTGTTCCCTGATCATCCTGTGTTCAGTCATCCCCTCCTGTCCTTATCCTCACTATCCCTCTCTTTTCCTTTCTCTTCCTGCTTATGTGCCTTAAGAAAGTCTTGCCCTCTTTTACTACCCCATTGGCTTTCAGTTCTTCTGTTTGTGCCTTGGCTTGCATCACTACCCTCCCTGCTCCCTTCTGTTTTACCTTTTACACCTCCCTATCCTCCTCCCTCTGTGTTTCTTAGTACCTCCTGAAGGACATAGTTTTTTCCCTTCACTTTCATGGCCACTTGCACAAGATACAATAATGATCTTTTTTTCTCGTGCTTTTGCTCCCTTCCTTCAAGCAGATGCTGGTTGTCTTCCCTATGCCTTCCCTTAATTTTCTCCACTGTTGTTGTACAGCTCTCTAGCATTCCACCCCTGCTAGGGTGCTTCTCTGGCAGTCTCCCATTTCTTTTAAATCAACCCTCCTAAAGTCCAGAACCCTCATCCTTGTGTGGTTTGTCTCTGCACCTGTCTTAATGCTGGATCAACCTTAAAACCAACATACTACCACTACCTCCCCAACCTCCTAGACAAAGCCACTTCTTCTGGCTGCCCACTCCCCCCTGTCTCCCCTTCCCCTCACCTTGACTCCTCCTTGGACTCTCACACTAGGTGTCACACCTGTTTATCTACTTCGCTACATATAAACACTGTCCTTTACCCTAGTTGAATGCTCTTGACACTGTACTATCACCATTGGTACTATGAATGACATTGTATCCTTACTGTATACTAGCTACCTACTATTCGAGTATTGTATGTAAACTGTTTGTTATTGCTGTCATTGTCACTGTTTGACGTGGAACCTTTGTAAAAGAGCTCTGAGCTCAAAGGTATGATCCGAATCCCTAAATAAATAAATAAATAAATAAAAAATGTTAAACCATACTGTATGATGATCACTGGTCCCTAGGGGATTGCCCACTGTGACATCTGCAATATTGTCTCTGTTAGTAAGCACTAAGTCCAGTATTGCCCCGTCCCGAGTGGGTTTGGTGACTAGCTGTCTTATAATTACCCCCTTCAGTGAGTCAAGAATTTCCCTGCTTGTAGCTGAAACTGCAACTGGAATGCTGCCTGTCACATCTAGGGTATTGAAGTCCCCAACCAGCAGCACATCCATTCACCAACCTGCTGATGGTTTCCCCAAGTGGTTTATCCAAATCTGCCCCCTAGCTGAAGGTCTGTATATCACCCCAGTGTGAATAGTTCATCCCTATCATGACCCCTCTCTCATGCCTCTCTTCTACCGTGTACATGTTAAGATCCCTCAGCATCTTCTTGTAGGGCTTATGATGCAACCCTGCACTATCTTAGTTGGCCTCCTCTAGACTATCTCCACCTGATATATGTCCTTTCTGTGGTGTGTTCTCCAGAACTGGACACAATACTCCAGGTGTGGGGTCACCAACAGACAGCAATAATGTGGTAGCACTACCTCTCTCCTCCTAGTGGCAATACCTCTCCCTATGCATCCCAGCATCCCACTGACCTTTCCATCTGCCTTGTCACATTGCCATGTACTTTGTGGTTATCAGATATAATTACCCCAAGGTAACTTGCATGTTTAATGTCTGTCAGTACCTCTCCCCCATAGCTCCTGGATTTCCATGCCCTACAGTAGGTGCAGATTTTGCATTTTTTGGGGATTGGACCCCAGCAGCTTTGACCACTCCTTGAGTTTCCCAATGTCTGTACACATTCTCTCCATCCCTTCTGAGTACCTACCCTGTTACAAATTTTAGTGTCATCTCCAATAAGGCATACTTTCCCTTCCATTACATCGACAATGTCACTAACAAAGACACTGATGAGGACCAGTCCCAGTACTGAGCTTAGTGATTCCCTGCTGGTCACTCTCCCCTCATTAAAGTAAGTGCCATATACCACCATCCTCTGCCTCCTATTCACTGACCAGGTTCCTAACCAATGTACCAATTTGAATCCCTCTCCTAGGCTGCTTAACTTCTTTAACAGTCTCCTGTGTGGTATAGTATTTGAAGGCGTTGCTAAAGTTGAACTAGTCCACATCCCCTGCCATCCTCTGATCTATTTCTCTGGTCACCCAGTGGAAGAAATCAGTCAGATTTCTCTAGTATGACCTCCATCCTTGTGAATCCATGCTGCCTTTGGTCGAGTAGCCCTTATCTCCAAGATACTCTACTAACCTTTCTTTCAACAGAGTTTCCATTAATTTCCCCATTTACTCACATGAGACTGACCAGCCTATAGTTGCTAGCCTCTTCTCTGTTGACATTCTTATGGAGCAGGACCATATCTGCTCTCCTCCAGTACTCTTGAACCAAGTGTGTGTTTTCAGTGAGCTGTTAAAATAAGCTTGTCAAAGGTGTAGCAAGCACCTTTCTAGTTCCTTTAGAACCCTTGGCTGTATCAGGTCTTTTTCAGTGGCCTTGTCCACTTACAGATCTGCAAGTCTCTTGGGGACTTTTTTTTTCTGGAAATGGACTTGTGTATATCCCCCATTGTTCCTGCTGCTTCCTGATGGGTCATCTTCCTCTACATCTACTCTGAAGACTGAGAAGAAATATTTGTTTAGGATGTCTACTTTGTCTTGATCCCCTCAGAAGTCTCCCTTTGTCATCCTCCTTATCCTTACTATCCCCCCTTTGCTTTCATTTTCTCACTTATTTACCTGAAGAAAATCTTATCCACTTTAGCTATCCCTTTGGCTATCATTTGCTCTGTCTGTGTCTTTGCTCCCCTCACTACCTTACCTGCTTCCCTCTGTTTTATCTGATACACCTCCCTGTCCTTTTCATTCCCTGTTCCTCCTGAATGCCACCTTTTTTTCCTTCATCGTCTTGGCCATAACCCTGGAGTACCAAAACAGTCTTTTTTTTTCTTTTTCTTTTTTCACTTCTTTCACAGAGAGGCTGATTGCCTTAATTATGCCTAGAGGTTCACCAAATTAAACTTTATCATAGACATTGCCACAAAGTTGCAAAACTTCAACTTTACAAAGTCTTGTGAAGTTCCTATCAGTATAACCAACTTCGACATCACCAATTATGCCACATTTTTTCAGGTGAAGTGGCATGTTTTTTTTCCACAAAGTGGCATCTTCACAAATGAAGTTTGATCACTTTGCAGAAAAAATGCCACTCTGCCTGGTCAAAAACATTGCAAAGTCAACACTTCAAACATCATGAATTTGGCCAACTTCGCAAAGTTTTGTCGGAGTAAGATTTTCTTAACTTTGCACTTCTCTAACTGTGTCCTCCCTTATTATTTCCCTCTGTTCCTCTACCCCTTCCTTGTAGTCCTCCCTAGTAGTCAGTTTCTGAGGCATTCTGATCTCTGGTACCCAGGGACTTGCCCACTGTGATGTCTGCAATTTATTTATTTCAAAAGCTTCATCGGAGAAGACATACTGAGCAGGTAACCACTCATTTCCAAATGCATCCTGAGGGTAGGGGAGGAGGAACATTATATACAGCAATCGCAATATATATGGAGAAATACAGCAATACACTTTAAATTGAAAAGTAATCAAACTCTAAATACTAATCAGAATAACATGTGCACAGGTGATAAGGGAACAGATTGCTAGGGCAAAGCTAGTGAGGGGGAAGGAAGATGGTCAAGGACAATTGCAGAAGTGAGAAAAAGTCAAGAAGGAGAGACTTTAAGGAGAAAGCTGAAGAGGCAGAGTGACTAGACAAGGGAAGGGAGGGCCAAAGTTTAAGAAAGTGATATGAGAAAGCAAATTGACCAGCTGTATATCTCCTAAAAGGAATAGCAAAGGAATGGGAAGCAATATAATGTAAAGGCTATCAGGAAGCTGAGGGAGAGGATAAGAAGGAAGTAAGGTAGGAAGGAAAGGAACCAAACCAGAAAATAGATATAAAGGAGGCACAGTGGAAAAGGTGCCCGGTATCAAAAAAGGGGAGTGAAAGAGCACAGCGGAGTGAACAGTGTTGGGCATGTGGGGAACAATCTAAAGCAAAATGAAAACAGAGTAGAAAGGGGGTCCAGTCTGGAAAGGGAGGATTTGGGAGCTCCACTGTAGGCTATGCCACCATAATCAACAAAGGGAAGAGGATCATCATTTAAACAATCTCATGGCTGATAGGAAGCAAGATACTCACTTTGTTCCTGTGGAGTGTACCAAGCTTGAGGTGATTAATGGCATCAATATGAACCGAGAAATCAAGATGATGGTCAAGACAGACCGCAAGGTACTTGAAAAATGGAACATCCTCAACAATAGCACCATCAAGGGAAAGAAGAGAGAGAGGCAAGTCTAGAAAGCCTCTGACAGGTACCAAAAGTCATTTAGACTGTTTTTGTTTTTTGCACTGAGGGATAGTTGGTTAGATTTGAACCGTCATTGAATATTGTTAAAGTCCAGATGAAGCTGTGAGGTAAGATCATGAGATGAGGAGTCAGGTGCAAAAATAACTGTATCATCAGCATACATATGAATGGATGCAGAGGAACGGACAGAGAGAAGGTCATCCAAGAATATAGACAAAAGAATAAGACCCAAGACAGACCCTTAAGGGACACCTGAGCAGAAAGGGGATGGTGATGAAGTGGAGAAACCTATCCAGACAGCCTGAGACATAACCCCCAGCTAAGAGCTAAACCAGCTGACTGCAGAGTCAGAAAGACCTGCTGCTTTTAGTAGAAGGGGATATGACACTGTGTCAAAAGCTTTAGCAAGATCAACAAAAATGGCAGATATGCTCAAACCCTGATCCATACCAGTGAGGATGGAGTCAGTGAGCTGCAGGAGGGAAGTGGAGGTGGAGTAGGATTTTCTAAAACCAGATTGAAAGGGGGTGAAGAAAGAGGAGGAGTCAAGGAAGGTAGAGAGCTGCAATAGTAAAAGGTGTTCCTGTAACTTAGCTAGGGTAGGAAGGAGGGAGATGGGATGGTAGTTACCAGGAGTAGAAGGATTGCCACCTTTAGGGATAGGAATGACAGTAGCCTGATTCCAGGCATCAGGAACAGCTGAAGAAGAAAAAGAAAGGTTGAAAAGTAGGTAATTGGCAGTGCAATGGCAGGGGCTGAGATAAGTAGGAGACTGACATCAAGGCCAACAAGGCAATCACATTTGTGACAATTAAGAGCAATCAATGTCTTCAGGGTAGCTGTGGTGGTGGCAGCAGAGAAGGAAAACAAGAGATTAGCAGGAGAAGAAGGTGGGGGGAGGAAGTGGGAGAAGGAAGAAGTGATGAGAGAGAGAGAGAGAGAGAGAGAGAGAGAGAGCACAAATAGTAAAATAGGAGTTAACTCATTCAGGCCTAGATATGCCTGTAGGTGGCGGCTGTAAGCATAGCCACTCAGGCCAATAACGCCTGTAGACTTACTCAGCTGACTTTCACTCAGGCCTGGAAACATCTGAGGAAGTCAGCGGTTTTTACCTAAATATAAAACAAACCAAATTGCTTAGACTTGATTGCATTGCACTGTTAGAAAGGTAATTTAGTGCTGAACACTTTTGCTGCTGATACTTTGTGTCTATCATGTATACTTTCCGAGTTATTCGCATTTGTTTAAGGTATGGTGTGCATGGCTGACATTTGTCTCTCAAGCCTCACCTAAGCACCTTGAATAAATCTGGAAAAAAAACACAGTTGTTTGGTATTTTAGCTAGTATAAAATAAAAACTAAATGGATTACAATTGATTGCATAGCAGCATTAGAAAGATAATTTAGTGCTGAACAATTTTGCTGCTGATACTTTGTGTCTACCATGTATACTTTAGGAGTTATTCACATGTGTTTAAGGTATGGTGTGCATGGCTGACATTTCTCTCTCAAGCCTCACATAAGCACCTTAAAAAATCTGAAAAAAACACAGTTGTTTGGTATTTCAGCTAGTATAAAATAAAAACCAATTTGATTACAATTGATTTGCATAGCACCATTGGAAAGGTAATGTTATGCAGAACAACTTTGCCACTCTCACTTTGTGTGTAGCACTTATGGTTCAAGAGGTATTTACGTTTGTTTGTGGCATGCTGATCATGTCTTGATGTTGCTTAGAAAGGCCCAGGATGCAGTGCTAAGAGTATACGGGGCACAAGTGGTGTAATTCTCAAAGAGCTCTTGTGGTGTGAATGAGTGAAAGGAAGAGGCAACAATAGAGGGTTCAGAGATGAGGGAGTTGTGAATACTGAGAACAGGAGAGGAATACTAGGTCAAAGGGGAGAAGAAGGAGTGGCTAACTTTCCAGAACTTAGAGGAAAGATTAATATTCTTCTGGAGTGTGGATGCAAAATACTCAGACTTTGCAAGTCTTATGGCTTTGGTACAGGCATTACAAAGTCAACGATAGGTTGCCAAAGCAGCCAGAGAGCATGTGATCTTAAAAGAATGCCATGCAAGATCTCTAGTATGGAGCACCCCATAACCACCACTGTAATCCAGGGAAGGTGACAGCCCTGAACTCTGTTCTTTCTCAGGGGAGCATAACAATCCCATACAGCCTAAAATTTGGATTGGAAAGTATTTCAGGGCCAAGTTTATATTATTGGCTGTAGAGAGCAGGGACCAATCAGTAGCCCCTAAGTCAGCAAGGAGAAAGTGCAAATCTAATGATGTAAAGGATCTAAGATGAATAAATTTGGGGGTGGGGTGCTTAGGATGATGTATCTGGCACACACACAGTAAAACATATGGTGGTCACTAAGGGCATTCAGAAGGATTCCAGCATCCACAATATGATGGGGATGAGAAGATAGGACCCAGTGGTTTAAAGATTGAGAGTCAAATGTAGTGACTAAACATTTTGAACAGTTTTATTTGTACTGGGAGAGAGCCAGTTTTTTTTTTAAGTCACAGAGAATATAAAGTTCACCTCTGGAAGAGTTGGAACAGATAGCAGAAAAGAGCTCAGCAAGTGAAGCAGAGGAAGTACCAGGGCAACAATAAACACCAACAATAAAGATGGGACAGAAAAAGGAAGACTGAGTTTATGTAGGACCCATTGTTGGAATTATACTTAATGAGCTTTGGCAGCTAGAGGGGCCTTTGAGGGTCCTATCTTTAAACTGAACTCTCCTTCCTATTCCATGGAATGTTGGCATACACTGGAAGTGGTACAATGAGCAGAAGGAGGGAGGTATTGATGCCTCTTTACAGAGCCGTGGTGAGGCCGCACCTAGAGTACGGGGTCCAGTTCTGGAGACCGCACCTATGCAAGGACATAGATGGGATAGAGAGGGTTCAGACAAGGGCAACCAAGATGGTGCATGATATGCAGGGGAAGTCATACAATTAGAGGTGTAGGGGATTAGATCTGTACTCATTGGAGAACAGAAGGGAGAGGGGGGACATAATTGAAGCTTTTAAGTACATGAAAGGGATGAGTAAGGTGAAGGAAGGGAGCTTATTTAAAAGAAAGGAAGGGGCTAAAACTAGAGGGCTTAGCCTAAGATTGGAGAAAGGAAGATATAAAGGAAATGTGAGAGGGTGATTCTTCACGGAGAAGGTGGTAGAGGCCTGGAACAAACTACCAGAGGAGGTGGTGGGGGCTGAAATGGTGGAGGGATTCAAGAGGGCATGGGATAGACATATGGGGTTGGTAAGTGGTAGGAAGGGGAGGGCCTGTGGTAAAAGAGAAGAGTAGGGGGGAGGAAGGAACTTGATGGGCAGTTGGGGTCATTTTCTGCTGTTGGATTTCTATGATTCCCATTGTAAGTCAATGGCAGTGATGTCTGAGCTCCTGGGGCTCACTTCAGTGTTGAGGGGGTTGAGCTCTGGCAAGCCCCCCACCTGTAATTCTAACACTGGTAGGAGCAGCTCATAGGAAGAGAGTGAAGTGACAGCAAGAACAGTCACAAATTGGATACTAAAGGAAATATAAATACTAACACCACCGCCCCTCTTAGTGCGATCTCGCCTAGGTACAGTGTAGCCAGGGGTCGATACAGCAGAATTATGCACCTTAGAAGACAGCCAGGATTCTGATAAAACTAGGACATCCAACTGAAGGTTAAGCATGGTATGCTGCAATAGGTTAATCTTTGGCAGAATGCTAAGGTTGTTTAAATGGGATACTCTCAAACTTTTAGGAAGTTGCAAGGATGATGTAGTGAAGGGACCAGGATTAAGTTCAATGTTACCTGATAACAAAAGTAGTAAGGTAACAACAGTCTGAGTGCTGCCTGGAATAGGGAGACAGGAGAAAAGTAAGGAAGGGAGAACTTGGGGAGAAAAGGGATAGAAAGCACCAGAGAGCTTCAAGGTAAAGCCAAGGAGCAGTAAGAATTTGACACCACAGATGTCAGGGATTATTTTTATTTTTTTATTTTAGTAATCAGGTGAGGCCCAAGTGCCTGTTTTCATGGCCAACCTGGGAGCACTGGGGAGATTAAGTGACTTGCTCAGAGTCACACAGTATACAAGTGGAGGTTGTGGGAATCAAACCCAGGTCTGCTTGATGTACCAACCCCATTCACAGCTCACTACTCTAACCTCTAGGCTATACTGCCAGGAGAAATTTGAGTAAAACTCAGCGGATGAGCCAGGGATGAACAGTTTACTGTGTTCTTAAATACTAGTTCTGTGCCATGAACAAATCCATATACTGTAGACTGGTATGTCGGAGACAGGTATATTGGGCACCATACACTGTGGCATGCCTGGAAACAGATACAATGGGCTTCAGGCAATAAAATGAAATTAAAATGATGTAGGAGGACCTGATGTAACTGCTCCATGTAACACTGTTATTCACTTAAAAAGTCTTCTTGGCCTCAGTCACTCTGCCCATATGACATCCCAGCTGTTCTGCTATTCAGAGGGGTCTGAAAGTGACTGGTGGGCAGAGTTTTTATTAAAACAAATCAGTTTTGGCCTAAATGGGATATGGCAACACCACCCCAATTTCTGTATCACATAACCTCATGTTTATGTGGCACAGGGGATTCTCTTTCAGCTGGATCTGGGCTTCTGATTGTAAGCCCAGTGCCTGGAATAACTTTTCCCCTTCCCCTGGATTGACCTTAACCATTGCATAAGAGAATATGGGGACAGCTGGGTTAAGTCAGTTCCATCCAGAATGTAGGCCACAGCAGCAACATTTTGGGCAAAATGGTTCAAATTGGCTATGTGTGAATTGTGTGTATGCCAGCTCGATTGTGGATTGGGCCTAAGTAAATAATGGCACAGGTAAACATGCTCCTCTCATGTTAAGCTTTCTTTCAGCCAGTACACAGCAATACAGTATGTATGCTCAGGGTCATGCAAATAAGTGGCAAATTGCAGTAGATGTGAACATAGTACATGTTCTAAATGCAGAGCTGGACATATGTTTGTTAAGGGGCATCCATCAAATTTAGTTATTGGGGCTTTTTTAAATTTTTTTATCAACTTTGTTTATTCTCCTTGTGGCGGCTAGGGATTTAGCCAACATTGGTCTGTTGGGTCCACAAAATGATCCGAACTTCATGCTGCTCATTGCAAGGGGGGGGAGAGTTCTGCATGTGGTACCCCCATTGCCCACCTTGACAGAGGAGTGTCTGCAATGAATGCAGTGCAAGGCTGAGTGTGCTTCTGCCTTTGTCATGCAGATGTTTGCTGACTCTGCCAATCCAGCCTCAGTACTAGTGCCAGGCTCACATACCCCCAGCTGTCACTAGGGTTTGTTGAAGACAGGCACCAGGTTCCCTCCCTCCCTGGAGAAGGTGAGCAGTCCAACAGATGCTCAGCATTCTCCACCCAGCCAGCACTCTGGCAGTCCTGTATCTGCTCCCAAACCAGGATCATAGGCATCACAATTGGAAGCACCACTGCTGCGCTGGCAGGCTGGCTATTGGGGCTTCTTAAGTGTACCTTAGTGGGTATTCATATGGCCTATGATGCATAATTGGAAGGTTCAGCCCAGCCCAGCGACGTACCTTGTGTGATCATCTAACATTACACAGGGAATGAAATACAGAAACTGAAACAAACATGAAATTTGAATGACTGATGACCTGCACAGCTTTTGTCTGGGCGCCCCTATGAGTAACAGCCCACAAAAAACATTAGGACTGAGGGTACATAAGGTAAGCTCTGTCCAAATGTCAACTGCTGAGCCATCAGATAAGGAGAGGCATAGTTGGGACCAGTGCAAATCTAGTGGCAGGACTCAGTGTCATGCTTTCCATGGCTAGTAGTACGAGTACCCAGAACAGGAGAAAGAAGTTAGCAGAACTATACAGAACACATTCAAAGGGAGAAGAGAGAGATGAAATTCTCAGCTAATTTTCCACCAATTCAGAGATTTGCAGTGAACCAAGGGTTTGCACAAAATGCAAATTCAAAATATCCCATTTCCATATCAAGACTATTCGCCATGGTATTCCGTTAAAACAGTGAGTCCATTTGAGATACTCAGTTTAGACGACTCCAAAATAGCGCATGTCAAATGAGTGACAGTATGACAGAGAAAATTTACTTCAGTGAGGAGTCAGTGATGTAGGTATACAGTTGTGGAAACCTGTAGGCAATTGTTTGGATGGCCAAATCTGTGCTAGCCATGTAGTCAACAGGTTAGAGTTACCACCTATGTGTTGGGCAGACCTGGGTTCATGACTGACGGTGTGATACTTTTTTTTTTTTTGTAAAAGGTTCTGCCCACCCTCCCGAGTTTCTCCCCATCCTCGAGTTTCATCCACCCTGGAGATGGTTATTTTAAGTAAGGGGGTGTGGGTGGCACCCCCCCCGCAAATGTGGGTGCCCCCTGCAAGAAAGTCACTACAGTCATTTAGATGAGCACTGTAGTGCTTGTCGTCATTTTGTGTTCCGCTGTTTTGTCTTAGCTGTATTTGGTTGGTGCCATTTTACAGGTGCTCTTTTGACATGGAACCAATTGCCATTCAGAATTGGAGTTATTTCATTTGAAAAAAAAGAGTACTTTTGTGGCTGTGTCAGCCTTTGAAATACTCTGTTCATTAGCAGATTATGATATCTTTTACTGGCTCAACAAAGAAATTGTACAGTGGAGACCAGTGACATGATGCAAAATAAGCAGATACACTGTCTCATGATACACTGTGTTACAGGAAATCCTTTTATGATTCCAGTTATATATCTGTGATATTTAATATATCTAGATATAGTGCATCTTGTCCCTGGCAACCACTGTACATTGATGTCCCCGAAAGCTTGTGTACAGTACTGTAACATCTTTGTATAATTTGTTAGTCCAATAAAAGGAATCACAATCTGCAACAAATGCAGAGTGGGATTTGAAATTCACAGACATTTTGGTCCAGTTCAGATCATACACTCTTCTCTGATAGTTAAAAAATGTTAATTCTCCCTCTCTTTACAAATCACCACCACCCAAACTCTTTTTTTGGCTCTGGGCCCCTCTCCTTAAAATATACTTTGGATGGTGCAGCATAGTGCTCCTCTGTCACTTCTTCTGGTTAATTATCTGTCAAACTCTGCTGGTATTCATATAATAAAAATATTTCCCCACTCTGGGGGCAAAGCAATATGTACTCTCAGCTCCTAAATATACCTTTATGAGGAAAACCACAAACAGAATGACGCAGTGACACTTGAGGCCCTCGAATAGCTGATACTGAAGCTGCCTCTAGATGCCAATGCAGTATAAACCTGTGGTGGTCTGCTATAACAGCTGTTTTCTGGAGAGATATTTCTTGATACATAGTATGGGAGCGGTTGCCACAAAACTCAAAATAACAAGACGGTTGTGGTCAAAACATTTATTCTACTATAACTAGAGGTAGAAGCTAGGTGGCCACCACCATTTAAAAACTAATTTTTGCTGGAAAAGTAGCAGCCAGCTGCATACCAACTGCAGTATAATCACCAAGAAGAGGCATTCTAAAATTTGCAACAAGAGAATGGAAGATTACAGTTACAGAGCCATGGACATATCCTTGGAAGAATGGGGTGACCACAGATCATGATAATGGCTGCTATATTATATACAGTGTAGTCTTTCTATCAGAAATGTAAAACATTGAGGTACATAGAAAGAGAGAAATATAGAATTTGATGGCAGATAAAGACCACTTGGCCCACCCAGTCTAACCAGTTTTTTATTCCTTCATTATCACTGCAGATCCTTCTTGATCTACAGCTTCCTCCCTCCCCCCTTGCTTTCCACTATGATTCCCTTGTACCTATCCAATGCATTCTTCAACCACATCACTGTTTTCACCTCCCATCAACTCCACTGGAAGGCTGCAGCAGGAATCCACCACTCTTTCTGTGAAGAAGTACTTCCTCACATCTCTCCTGAATGTACTCCCCTCCAGCTTCTTGCATGTCCCCTTGTTCTTGAGCACCTTTTTGTCGAAAAAGTACTTCACTCCTGTACCTTATTTACCTCTGTGAAGTAATTAAAGATCTCTATCATATCCCCCATCACCCCATAGGGCTTTTGATACAGACCCTACACCATTTTAATTGCTCTACTCTGTATCACTTCCACTCTGTCTATGTCCTTCCACACGTGTGTTCTCCAGAACTGGACACAGTGCTCTAGGTGGGGTCTTACCAGCGAGCTATACAGAGACAAAACCACTTCCTTCTTTCTGATGGTGATACCCCTCCCTATGCACCCAAGCATCCCACTAGCCTTCCTGACTGCCTTGTCGCACTGCCTGGTCACTTTTAGATCATCAGATATGATTACTCCAGGTCTCTTTTCTGCTTGGTAGTCATCAGTAGCACTGTATTCATTTTGTACACCATCCCCAGAGTTTCTATGCCCTATGGGTATTATTTTGCACTTTTACATATTGAAACACAGCTGCTGTACCCTTGACCACTCCCCAGGTTTTCTCAGGTCTCTGTTCATCGTTTCAAAACCCCTTAGAGTGTTCACCTATTGCAGGCTTCAGTGTCGTCTACAAAGATACAGACCTTCCCTTACAGATCCTCCACAATGTCACTTATAAAGACATTAAAGCAACTGATCACAGCACTGATCCCTGAGACACCCTGCTGGTCACCTTACCTCCCTTCCTCAGAGTAAACTCCATTTACCACCACCCTCTGTCAACAATCCCCTAACCAGTTTCTTATTTAGTTTACCACCTTTGGACCAACTCCTAAGCTACCCAGCTTACTTACTAGTCTCCTTTATTGAACTATGTCAAAAGGCTTACTGAAATCTAGGTAGGATGTGTCCACTGCTCTACCCTAATCTAATTTCTTTTTCACCCAGTCAAAGAAATTGGTCAGAATCATTTGGCATGACCTCCCCCCTGTGAAACTATGCTGCCTCAGGTCTTGTAACCAATTGGATTCAAGATATTCCACAATCCTTTCCTTCAGTAGTGATTCGATTAACTTTCCCACCACTGATGTCAGGCTGACTGGCCTCTAACTGCCAGCCTCCTCTCTGCTACCGATATTGTGAAGTAGAACTACCTCTGCCCTTCTCTAGTCCTCCAGAACCACTCCTGTTTCCAGTAAACTGTTAAACAGGACTGTCAGATGTGCAGCTTGTGCTGCCCTGCGCTCCCTCAACACCCTTGGATGTACCCCGTCTGGCCCCATTGTTTTGTCCACCTTCAGATTTACAAGTCTTTTCAGGACTCTCTCCTCTAAAAAAGAACTAGCGTCTGCCTCTCTCCTTCCAAAGCATCTGCTACTTTTTTGTGGCTCCTTCCCCTCTCCTTCCTCTGTGAAACTGAACAAAAGTATTTGTTCAGGATTTCTGTCTTCTCCTGGTCCATTCTGCTCGGTCCCCCTTCTCCCACTTTTAGCAGAAAACACTTCTGTGAGGCTCCAGTCTACATCTGGAAAGTTGAAGTCCCCCACCGGCAGCACCTCCCACTTTTCTGCCATCTTACCAGTGGCTTCTACCAGAACTAATCTAGTTCCTCCTCCTGTGGTGGAGGTCCGTAAATCACTCCAGTGTGAATAGTGACTCCATTCCCAGTCTCTGTGGTGACTCACAGTACAGTACCTGCTTTCACCTGTATTCCCTGTCTCCACATCACTTTTATGCTTATCTTTACATTATGTGAGCACCACACACCCTCCTTTCCTTTCACCCGGTCCTTCACGAATAGAGTATAGCCTGATATACCAATGTTCCAGTCATGCTCTTCGGTGCACCATGACTCTGTAATAGCCACAATATCCAGGATGGCCTCTGCCATGTTGGCCTCTAGGTCCAGAATCTTATTTCCTAAACTTCTAGCATTCACACGCATGGCCTTCCAAATTTTGTTTCCACTCTGCTTGTTACTACCCCCGTTTTAATTTTTGCCCTCCCTCCTCCCCCCCCTTAATGCTCATGTTCTCTTCCTCCTTTGTCTCTTTCATTAAGTTTTCTTTATTAATTTGCACCCTGAGACATTCTTCTCCCCTTGAGTTTTCCTTATTCTCTACTTCAGTCTGTGAGGATGGGGTCAGTTTCTGCCTCCCTGATTCCTTCTGCCACCTCCTCAGCTAGTTTAAATGTTCATCCAAATAACATTTAAACTGTCCTCTAAGTACTACCATTCATGTCCTGAATGGATGTAAGCCATCACCCATGTATAGGCCCTTATCTTCCTGGGGGATCTCGTCCCCAGTGTAGTTGAACTCTTCTTCTTTGCACCATTCTTTTAGTTATGAGTTGAATCCCTGGTGTGGAGATTCCTTTTCTCTCCCTGTCATACTACAGCAGCACCTCAGCGAAGGCAATTGAGTGTGCTACCTGTAAAACTTTATTTTTTAAGCGCCTCATCCCAGCAGCTCAGGGCACTGTACACAAAAGCAAAGGTGAAATAAATAAAGAAACAACAATAAAAACAGATGTTAGTGACAGATTATGAGCAGCAACACTAAAAATAAAATCTAAATAGAATAACCGTTCAGCAGTCAGCTAAATCCTAGAACTCATAACCCCAGCTCACTTAACTACCCCATGCATTATCCCAGCCCTGTCCTTAACCAAGTCATTAGTCCCCAGGTGGACAATGATATCCAGCTCTGCTTCCCACCCTGCTGCCATAGCAATCCTCAGTATCCAGTGCTGTGTAGGTATCTAACCTGCCTGCTCCCCTTTGCTGTTCCCAAATCTGTCCCCCTCACAATAGAGTCCCCCACCAGAAGTTGCTTCTTCCTCCTCTGGGGTCCTCTACCATCCTCCTTGGGGTTTCCACTATGCAGCACCCCCAACATCCTCCCTGGTCACTACCATGGGTGCCTCATCCTGGTAGTCCTGCCCTGCCAGAGCAGAGTAGGAATTTCATAGTGGTACTGGTTGAGGAATGTGCCTCTATCCCAGTACTTTCACCTTTCCAGAAACCCCCATAGTCCACTTGTTCCTCCTCCTCCTTGCATCCTCTGAGGTAACAGTGGCAGACCTGGTGGCCCTTGCAAGGGGGGAAGAATGGTGCTCCAAATCTAGCCAACTTGGCCTGGAGTTTAGCAAGCTCCTCCCTCAATCCACAGAGATCCATGCAGATGAGGTAGTACCACAGTTTCCAGAGGGTCTCTCTAAAACTGGTGTCCCACAGCAACTGCACTGCACTCCACCACTCACATCATTCTCAGCTTCTATTCTTACTGTGTTACCTAGCAATACTTTTGTACTCTTATCCCACATAGGAGGTTTCAGGTTCTCCCTTTTTATTTGTTTCCATCTGTGATCCCCCATGCATTGTTTAAATCGTATTATACTCCTATGCTAGATAGGGTGTTGCTTCTATTCTCAGTTCTGGCTTACCTTCTATCTTCTGCCCTTCCCAGCAGTGACTATTGCACAGTAGTGAACAGCTGCCTCACCTCAGTCAACAGGCAGAGTCCCATGTTTCCATGCTTCCTTCTACTAATGCCTAAGATGCCAGTTACCTTGATACCAGGTCAATATAGTGCATCAAGAACCACGCCGCATGAATCACACTGTGTAAAGTGTGACAGCATTTAGAACGACAAGGATATAATAGTGGCACTATAGTGGCAATATTTCCACTATCCCTATCATTCTGTTCTGATACTTGGAAGTGATCAAGTTACCATGTGTGTGGTGCCTGGTAAAGCCACTCCCAAGGTGGAGTGGCTAAGGCACCAGCACCTTGGAAGGTGGGGCGACAACTCAGTCAATCAGAACATGGGCGCTTCCAGCAAACCCGCTCTGATTGGCCAGGACTTTTCCCCTGCTTTTGCCATCTGGTACTTTTTACAAATAGATTTTAGATAGAACTAAGCACATTTCAAGTATCTAATAGAAGTTTTTTTTTTTAAGTGGCTAGTTTTCCATTAGCAGGTTATACAGACATGCCACTAGAGGGACTCTTGTTCTTTCATTAAAAAAAAAAGTATACCCTCTGAAAGACACAGTCCCTGGCTGCCTGGCCTTCCTGGCTGTATCCTCACTTCCCACTGATCCAGCTACTGCTCTTCCACCCCCTTCTCCTAGCCCTGCCAGCCTGTCTTAACCCCCTCCCTCTGACTATCCCAAATCCTACCTTAATCATGCACCTCCACCGTTCTCTGCCCCAATTCTATTTCTTCTTGCCTGTCTTCCTCCCCTACTGCAAGCCCCAAAAGCCTGCTTTCCCTCCCTCCCCCACAGCTTCCACATTCCTACATCCTTCCTCCATTCAGGCATGCTGCACACTGGTCACTGCCCCTTGCCCAGGGTCCATCCTACTGCCATGAAACTGTCCTACACCCACACTGGTCCTAGCCCTCCACTCTGGTCCCCCCTGTCTACCCACTATCGTCGATGCTCGGCAATTTCCCAAGATGCAAGTAGGTGAAAGCATTCCATTAAAGAAATACGCCGCAGCTCCTTGAGGGTAGTCCCCCTCCTCCTCCTAATGCTGTCAGGCAACATGCACCCAAACCCTGGCCCATTCTGCTCTAAAGCCATTAATCTGAGCAAGCCTTTGTGTGCCCTCTCATTCATATCAATCAACATCTGCCGCCCATTCCTAAAATGGATGCCCTACAGGCCTTCACCAGCCAGCACTGCCCTGACATCCTGGCAGTTGTTGAAACCTGGCTCAGGCCATCAATACTGGACCATGCAATCAGTCTTCCTGGCTACAATGTCTTTAGGCTGGATCACCTTTCCAAAAGATGTGGGAGCTGCACTCTCTACCTTAAAGACTCCATACAGGGGCACCACATAATTACCTCACTCCAACCCACAACTGCTCAGATTCTGCCAGTGAGAATCCTCCTCAGAGCCCAAAACAAAACCCCTCACTGTTGCCACCATCTACATCCCTCCCAAAGAACAGGGAACTGGTCTAACAGCTGTTCTTGACTTTGTAAAGTCACTCCCACTGGACACCGAATCCATCCTCCTAGGTGACTTCAACATCAACTGGCCTGCGGCCGATGCTGATGCACACAGGGAATCCGTTGCTGCAGTGAACCTCATGCAAATGGTTGTCTCACCAACCAAGAAAAATTACAGGACCGGCACCAGCACACTCTTGGACTGGATCCTTACCAGTCACCCATCGCGGATATCTATCACTAATGTCCTCCCTGACTCTCTCAGTGACCACTCCCCTGTTAGCTGCACCTGGTCAAATAAATTCATCAAGCAACCACCAAAAACTATCACCAGCAAGGTTCTACCCAGTGGTCACCTTCCTCGACTCAAATCCCACCTCCTTCATCAAGACTGGTCCCCTATCTTCAATGCAACCAACGTAAACGCTGCCCTTGACCACTTCATAAGCATCTTCACTGTGGCCTGTGACAAGTATGCTCCTATTAAGAAATGCAAAGTCAAATCACTCAGTAACCCTTGGCTCACAGGTGACTTCCTCAGCATGTTAAAAAGAAGAGACCACCTATGGGAGCTGGCCAGAAACTCTGGAAGGCAAAACAACATCCAAAGCTACAAATGTGCCCGCAATGACTGCACCAAAACCATCCGGCAAATGAAGTCCACCTACCATAAGCATGCCCTCACAAACTCCTGGGGCAATGGTCAGGAATTCTGGAAGAACATACAGGAACTCACCCCGAATCCACCCAAAATCCCCCCATCAATACTTAACATCAATGGAACCACAACCCTCAATCCAAAATCCACTGCGGATACCTTTAACTAAGTCTTTATCGACCTCAGCTCTGTCTTACCCCAGGACTACTTCAAAGATGGTGAAGCCCCTCTGTCCGTAATGAACACTACTCCCACCAGCTCCCCCCGCTTCTACTTCAAAGCAGTCAAGGCTCATCAAGTATGCAAATATGTAACCAAAGCCCTTGGTAAGTCAAGATTCAGTAATGACTTCCTCGATCTCAAAATCCTGTCTCTCACACTTGATGAAGTGCTTAGTCCTCTGACCAGAATTTTCAACCTCTCCCTTAGCCTTAGCCAGTTCCCAGACAGATGGAAATCTGCCACTATCACCCCAATCCATAAAAGTGGTGACAAAACTGCCCACGATAACTACAGACCTATCTCCTTACCACCCCCACTCTCCAAGGCACTAGAATGCATTGTCTCAGACCAGCTCACAGAATACCTGGATAGGTACAACATCTTGTGCAAACAACAACACGGGTTCTGCAAAGGTCACAGCACCTCCACAGCCCTACTTGAATTCACCGGCGCAATCCACAACGCACTTGACTCCAGTGAACTACTAGGCTCAATCTACATTGACTTAACTAAAGCCTTCGACACCGTCAATCACCACCTCCTGCTTGTCCAGCTTCAGAACACTGGGCTGTTAACTGACTACATTGGCTGATTTAAGAGCTACCTTGATGAATGGTCCCAAACAGTAAGAATCACTGATACACTCTCAGACCCTAGACCAGCCCACTCGGGAGTCCCCCAGGGCTCCATTCTGGGACCCCTCCTCTTCAGCCTATTTTTAAACTCACTTCCGGACAGCTACCCAGAACAAATAATTCTCTATGCTGACGATGCTGTGATCCTCACCTCAGACCCTGATCCAATCCAATTACAAAAAAAACTTCAGCAGGCCTTCTCCTCCATTGAATCCTGGTTCCTAAATCATAAACTGCTTCTCAATCAGAAAAAAAAAACAAGTCTATGGTCTTCTGCAGCTCACAACAAAAACAAACAACTCCACCTCTCCATTGCAACTGAACAAAGAGCCATCCTAGAACAAACACAATCGTTCAAGTACCTCGGCATCACCCTTGATCCCCACCTCTCATACGCTGTCCATATCAGCAATGTTGCAAAGTCTACCAATGCGAAGTTAGGCATATTATTCTGGCACAGGAAACATCTAACTCCAGAAGCTCTGTCAGTGGCCGTCCAAAGCTCCATCGTCAGCATCATAGACTATGGTCTTATCATATATGGGTCTGCAACTACCACTGCTCTCATATGTATTGCAACCTCCCCCGAATAAGGCCTGTCATCTCATCACTGGCTCACATCACCGTACCCACACATGTGACCTTTATTTTCAATCTGGATGGCTTCAACTAGACAAACGCATAAAATACCAAACCTGCATCACGGCCAAGAAAATTGTAGTGGAGCTTGCCCCACCTGGTGTCTGTGCCCTCCTTAAGCCTAGACATAGGAACATCACTACAAGGAGATCCAATTCCCATCTACTACATATCCCACAATGTCGCACTACCCAAGGACAAAGATCATTCACCTATCAGGCATTCAACTTGCTCAACTCTCTTGGCAGCGACATAGAGACCGCTCCAACACTCGGCCTCTTCAAGTCCAAGCTGCACCTCTCACTGCTTATATCCTGTGATTGCCCATCTTAACATTTCCACCATTCCAGCTGCAAATGCCCCAGCACCCAGCACTTACAATCAGTTAGAAAATGGGCAAAGACAATTCTCTTTTCTGATTGGCTGAGACACTTATTTAGGTGGGCATCTATCAGACAATAGATGCCCACCAAATAAAAAGTCCCAGCCAAAACCTGCCAGATGCCCAGAAAAGTAGCCTTGTGCCCAGCCTGTTTTGTCATTGGCTGAAACAGCGGGCACACAATTTCAAACTGACGCCATTTTCTCCGCACACTTAGCGACAAGAAAACACAGCAATAGTCACTTCCAATGCTCTATACAGTCTGTAACAACAAGACTCTATAATTTAAAACTATTCAGCAAGCCACATATTTTTTTATTATAATTGACCACTTGTAGCATGTATCAAACATATTTCAGACCACTACCCACCTTGTCAGCCCCCCCTTCGTGTCAGTGAGCAACCAAACCAACACATGACACAAGAAGGAGCCATCCTGATTTTTTTTTTTGACAAGGAAGGACAACAGTCACTTCCCCGGCACTATATAGAGCAGAAAGCCACACATTTTTTTTCTTTAAACTGACAACATTGGAGCCACGCCAATCTGGTCCTCCATGCCCGCCCGCTAATCTTTCATCAGTTAAGCCTTCAGCGGTTCCAACATTTCTTTACAATTTAACACCAGTGATCTTTTCTCCCTCACCAGTCATTTTGCCAGTCCCAGACGTATCCCCGCTACCAGCCCACTCTGTCTTTGGATGCTTCATCTGCCTGCAGGAGCTGCTGAGACACCGAAGCATAAAATGTTTAAAATACATTTTTACTTGCCAACTTATCTCTCCACTCTGTCTCTCACACTCCTGTCAGCTGTTCTGTGCCTGCCATTGCTGTAACCCCTGCCATTACTGGAGTTGACTGACTGAGCTGCAATTAAAAGTAGCACTCATGTATATTTCAGCTCCAGGCACCATTATTCATTCATTCATTTATCTGAAAGTTGGTGACCAGGAAAGCCATGCTGAGCTGAAGATGGCTTCCATGTGTATTACAAAATAAGCAATCGTCATCTATAGACCTAAGTTCCTTAGACATATTCACCTGTACATGCCTTCCCCGACTTCTGCTTCTGTAATATTATGAAACAATGTTTTTATTTGTATACCGTTTTATTACCTTATTGCTAGCATCTTGATTGCTTAATTATTTTATTGTACTACGTTATCATTTTGTGTACCAGAGTCACTGTATTTCATTTGATCAACATGGTGTCCTTGAGACAGTATTCTCCCGAGTCATGCCGCTAAATAGGCAATTTACTGTATAGTGAACCTACACGGTAATCAAACACCAAATAAATAATGATAATTAGTCATTCTCCTCCTCAGATGGAATGTTGGCTCTTGTGTGAGCCATCATCCCGATGCATGCTACAGCCTACCTCAACAAAAGCTGCTGTTTATGTGACTTTTGACAGTTATGTGGCAATTTCTGGAAAAGAAAAAACATTCCAAATGACAACCTTGCTATTAACAGGTCCCAACACAGTGCAACTCTCTGTGTTTGTTAGATATGAGCTTTCTCCATCAGTTTCAATGTGCACTCGGTGTTACTGCATTGTACTCTAGAGTGACATTTTTGTATGCATCGTTAATTTTACTGTATCAATCAATATTCTGTATATAATGCATTAATAAGTGCTAAAACTGTACACATTAATCATTTGATCACATATAACCTCTGTTTAAAATATATGCCCCTTCTATGCAACGTCCTGTAAAACCGCTGCATGGTCAGGTAATAGTCAATAGACTTCACTGAGAAAAATACTTCTGCACATAATATAGTATGGCATATCAGAAACTTTTAACAGGGCTTTGTTTTTTAATAATTGGGCAAAGAAACATGGTTTATGAGGTTCTGTCTTGAAGCAGAATGGCTTTCCACTGGAATTTACACAATTCAAAGCTGCGATTTACTTGTTCTCATGCAACTTTGAATAAAAAAAATAAAGTTGCTGCACTGCTGCCTATTATTTAGTGACTTCTGTGTTTGACTGAGTGGCAGAACTGAATGGGTCAACAGCAGGCTAAGAATGGGGAGCGCACTTCTAAAGTCCCGTTCCCTTTCAGCTTGCAATGCCCTCCTATCTCTCCTGATTACTGTGCAGTTCCATCAGGGACAGGCATGTAAAAAAAAAAATGTTTGTTCTCGCATTCTGAGTTATCTATGCATAAAACTAAAGTTTCTGCTCTGCTGCCTGTCATTATTTAGAAACTTCCAGGTTAAATGTGCTGCAAGACTGACAGTCTAAGAATCAGGACTGAAGAGAGGGGAAGGTAGTTTTGGCAGGTGTACCAGAACTGGACTTCAGAAAGGCCTTGATGGGGACAAACTTCAAATACTGCACTGCCTCTCTAATAACCACTCAGCAGTTGGTCTTAAAAGCACTCTCAGTAGTGCTCATTCACAACAGTACTGGCTACAGACAACAAAATAATATAAACAATGCCTTAATGATGGTCCTTTTTCTTGCTTTTTGCCTCTGTGTGTGTGTGTCTATGTGTATGGGGGGGGGGACACTTTGAAAAGACACCAGAAAGAAAAATAATAAAACAAAACTATTGAACACAGTACTGCCCTCTAACCATCATTCTAGTGCAAGCGGAGGAACTATTTTATTACAAAACTAACTTTAAACTAATTTTTATTAACTTTTTTTTTATTAAACTTTTTTTTTTACAGTGCCCGTTTTCTAAGCGCAATAATACCCTCCAGGGTGGGCGGTATTGGGCAATACCGGACCAGTCAGGGGCTATAAGGCCCTCCGCCTGTGGCGTTGGGCCTCGATACGCCCCTGGCCGGTCTGGTATTGCCCAATACCGCCCACCCTGTTGGATATTATTGCTTACTCTTTGCACCCCTAGCACCTTACCTGTCATACTCCCTCGACAAGGCCCCCTGACTGCACTGTCTTCCACCCTCGCCCACCTCCCCCCAGTATCTCCACACTTGCCCCGTCCCAACCATCTCCCATAGTCCCCCTTACCCCTGCACCACCTTCCCCAATCTCCTACCCTCACTTCCCCACCACCCATCCCCCTTCCCTTGTCTTGCTCATAGCTCAAGTCTTTGTACTGGTTATTACATGTCTGTAAGTCAATGACTATATGTTTGTAACTAAAAATGATGAGTTTTGCACATGCTGACATGGAACCTTTGTAAAAGATCCTCGGCTCAAAGGTCTTGTAATCCTAGATTGAATTAATTAATTAAAATAAATAAATAAATAAATAAATAAATAAATAACCAAATGAGACACCGGTTACCTGTTCCACTCCTTCAAAGTTTCACTCACTTGCTGCAACATGATCATGCCAATATTGTGCCTTTGTGAGGAAAACCACACAGTGAAAAAACTGTATATAGAAATATCCATCCTGATAATATGGCTATACCAGAATAATGACAGTGACATGTCTCAGATCAAAATACAAGTAAAATAAATCCAACAAGCCATCAGTTCTCAATTTTTAGTCAAATGAATGTGTTATGGAACTATGGGCTAAGAATACAACATACACTAATTATTCAAATGAGTTGAACTATTCATGTGGTCTTATAAGAAAAAGATTAAGTATTACAGAGCACAAAGCCTTGACAAGTAGCCCAGTCCAACATACAGTATATTTCTATATTGTGAAATGGAACATAACAAATGAAGCCTGAGTTGTCAACACTGTGTGCTGTGAAGAGAGGATGAAGTCCTCACAGAGTCATTTTAGGATGATTATGCACGTAAATGGGTTCCATAGAGGGAGGCCATGCAATCTCTATCCTTTCTGGATTCTATTATAGCAAGAAAAAATCTTGAGATCTGGCAGGACCCCCCCCCACACACACACACACATGCACACACACATGCATGCTGAAGGACACTGACTTCGTTTTTTCTTTACACATAGCAGACAGAGACTTTCTTACTCAGCAGACAAAAGAATACAATTGCAAGGTTATCTCCTGTAAGTAGATGGGAGACTGTTCATGAAAGGAAAAATAAACTTATATTGTTCATACTCATCAAGTTGTCCTGAAATGTCTGTAGGATATAGCATTTCTGTTTGACACATGCTTCATAATCTGTGTTCACATTTGCCAGTGCTAGTTCAGATGATTTCAGTGCCCTGAAATGTTTGTGGGACATAGCATTTATGTAAGTTGGGTGTTTTGTGATCTGTCTTCACATTTGCCACTGCTAGTTCAGTTGAACACATTAATTATGGAATGTCAATGCTATGCTGTAGAAACATAGAAACATAGAATTTGATGGCAGATAAGGACCGCTTGGCCCACCCAGTCTGCTCATTTCCCTACCTACTGGATAAGCTGAAGATCCTAGTTAACCAGCAGCCTACTTCTTCTTACCCCCATCCCCCAGAATTGCCTTATGACTTTCCCATGCATGCTTGAATTCCACCACTGATTTTATAGAAACATAGAAACATAGAAGTTGACGGCAGATAAGGACCGCAAGGCCCATCCAGTCTGCTGGACTCCACAACCTCCTCCGGAAGGCCGTTCCATGCATCCACAACCCTCTCTGTGAAAAAATACTTCCTTAAATTACCTCTGAGCTGCCCCCTCTATCTTCAAATTGTGCCCTCTTGTTCTTGCACACCTCTTTTTTTGAAAGATGCTACCCTCTTGGACTTTGTTGATTCCCTTGAGGTACTTGAAAGTTTCTATCATGTTCCCCCTCTCCCTCCTTTCCTCGAGGCTATACATATTAAGCTCCTTAAGTCTCTCTTCATATGTCTTCCGGTGCAGACCCTGCACCATTTTAGTTGCCCTCCTCTGGACAGCTTCCATCCTGTCTATGTCTTTGCAGAGATTGGGTCTCCAGAACTGCACACAGTACTCCAGATGGGGTCTCACCAGCTGTCTGTACAGAGGGATAATAACTTCCTGTTTTCTACTGGTGATGCCTCTCCCTATGCATCCCAGTATCACCCCAGCCCTCCTTGCTGTCCTCTCATTGCTTGCCCACCTTTAGGTCATCTGATATGACTACCCCAGGTCCCTTTCCATTTTGCTGTTGTTAGTATCTCACCCCCATTGTGTACTCTTCCCTGGGTTTTGTTTCCTAGGTGCATTACCTTGCACTTCTTAGCATTGAATCTAAGCTGCCATACATTTGACCATTCCTCTAACCTTGCCAAGTCCCTTCTCATCCTTTCCACCCCACCCTGTGCATCAACTCTGTTGCAGATCTTAGTGTCATCTGCAAAGAGACATACTTTCCTTCAGTCCTTCCGCAATGTCGCTTATAAAGACATTGAAGAGTACGGTCCTAATACTGAACCCTGCGGTACCCCACTAGTAACCCTCCTTTCTTCTGAGTGGACTCCATTTACTATTACTCTCTGTGTCCTATTCTCCAGCCAATTATTTCCCAGGCTGTCATCTTGGGACCCACTCCCAAGCTGGCTAACTTGTATATTAATCTTTTGTGTGGGACTGTGTCAAATGCCTTCTAAAGTCTAGGTAGGCCATGTCCACAGCCCTCCCTGATCTACTACTTTGGTCACCCAGTCAAAGAAATCTACCAGATTTGTCTGGCATGACCTTCCCGCTGTAAATCCATGCTGTCTAGGGTCCTGTGCCCCTCTGGCCTCTAGATACTCGACAGTTCTTTCCTTCAGAAGTGATTCCATCATTTTCCCTATCACTGAGGTTAAACTAACAGGTCTGTAGTTTCCTGCTTCTGCCTTGCTCCTACTTCTGTGAAGGGGAATCACATCTGCCCTCCTCCAGTCCTCGGGTACCACCCCATCCTCCCATGATTTGTTAAAAAGGGTAGTCCGTGGTGTCACTAGTTCTACCCTTATCTCTTTTAGAATTCTGGGATGAATCCCATCAGGCCCCATTGCTTTGTCCACCTTCAGTTTTAAGAGTTCTTTCAGAACCCTTTCTTCTGTAAATGGGCTGGTATCAACTTCTGTATCCAGAGTGTTACTACTGTTTGTTTTATGTACCTCCCCCTCTTCATTTGTAAATACTGAGCAAAAATATTTGTTTAGTATCTCTGCCTTTTCACAGTCTCCCTCTGCCCACTCTCCCTCGCCTTTATTAAGCCTCACTATCCCTCCCTTGGTCTTCCTTTGCTCCCTGATGTACCTATAAAAGGTTTGTAGGGTGTATTAGGCTGTATAACTTACTTTGCAAATGTGATATCGCATTGAAAAATGGAAATGAAAAGTTCAGTAACCTGACTGGTCAGTCAGCCACCTGACAAGGAACATTCTCCCACCACAATGACATGCTGGTACTAAACTGACCTTAGTACAATGGTATCCAGTAGAAACCTTGACAGCAAATATGTGCAGTCAAAAACTGCACAGTCATAACAGTGCCGCATGATTTCAGAGTTAATATATCTAATCTAGTGCAGTTTTGGACCACGTGATTGTGTACTGACTGTGCAACATGGTTATTGACTGCACTGCTTTTGACCACATGGTCTTCACATAGTTCCTCGTACAATCATTGCTCTTTTGCAGAGCTCAACATTTTAAGCGTTAGCCATTACTATACATAAGCCTAACTGAAAATTTTGAACAATTCTGAACTTTATGCTGACATCCTGGATCAATCCCAACAACAAAACACCATGGAAATACATAAGGACACAGAGGTTATTGACCAAGTGAGTGAAACAACCACACATCTTCATGCTGCTGTTGTTCTTTGGGGATGGACAGGGGTGTATGTAAAAAAGAAAAGTTCCACAGGACAGCTGCCATGAATCAAACATTGGAGGGCCAGTGCTGTGCCACAGGTAGCTGCCCCAGGTGCAATAAAACAAAGTCTACTTGCACAGCACTCGAAGCAAGGAATGCAATATCAAAGCAAACTCATTGCAAAATGCAAAGTTTATTGACAAGCCAAGGCAGTCAGCCCAAGCCCCAATGCTTCAGCAATTGTCTTCATCCCCTGATGTTACTTTGATATTGCATTCTTTGCTTTGAGTGCTGTGCAAGTGGACTTTATGTATGTAAAAAGCTAGGACCTCTGGCAGCATTTTGCTGATATACAATTCAAGTGACTGAATGGGGCAGAGTGAGTCTCTGGGAAGCTCTGGTGTGTAGCAGTGGTGTTTGGTGTGGGCAATCTCATGGGGATCACCATGTTTTTTGTGGCCTCATTGAAAACCATTCTTGCATATTTGTAGCTGTTTTCATGCCACAGGATTTCAAAACTATAGGCAATCAGTGATCTGAGAACCTTTCAACCTTGGTGGGCAAAGAAAAGGTGGATGTCTAGCCAAACATTTCAGACCAGCCCTGCAGCAATAGATATGATTAGTGCAGGACTGTTTTATACTTTGTTTAGATTCACTGTGGGGATGAAATGATAGTGGGAAGCCTGGTCTCTACCCTGCCTTCTAAGCAGTTTTAAAATACTGAAAAAAAAACATTGTTGAAGTGGGTAAACTCAGTATCCTGCATCAGGATGGAGCTGAAGCTTAAGGGAGGGTTATTGAAATGCCTGTTTATCCCTGCTCTGGTGGAGACATGAGAGGAAATGCTCTACATCTCTCCAGCAGTGCTTCTAACTGTGCTATACAGCTGCTGGGGGATGTTGTTTAGGTCAAATTTCTCATCTGTTCCAAAGTTCAAAGGGATTATTTTTTTCTCTGAGCCAGTCACTGAATTGTTTCACAGTCTAGTTGGCCTGCCACATCCCTTACAGAAATAATTATAAGAAATGTTTTCATGCTGCACACATAAAACTGCTGATGTGATATGCATTTTGCAAGTAAGATTTAAATGTTAAATTGGAACAGACTGCATGCATGTGGCATGCATGCAGCAAGCAAGTGTGGAGAGCATGCTTTTTATATTAAATTGCTCTGATTTATTCATTTCTCTGGCAGAATGCAGTCCTGCCATTGGCTAAATATGATGAGATGTAATCGATGACATCACATGTTAAGTGCAGAGGAGGGGCTTCAGAATAAATGAGATGGGAAAGAAAGCCTGACACTACAGAAAAACTGTATATTTGAGTGAAAATTTATGAAAAACAATGAATTCTGCAGCACCATATATATTCTGCAGCATGATATAAATTCTGTGGAAAATTCAGCAACTGCAGAATCACAGAATTCCAGGGGCCTTGGATATAGTGCATGCAATGTCCTGCCTTGCCTCCATAACAGTCGCAAATCAAAACAGCCAATGCAATTCACAAAACTGGAGCTCATAAAAGTGAAAGTTCTAACAATGCAGTGCAAAACAGAAACCCTGTGTCTTCTGCAAACTCTGCACCATCAGATAACATTGCCAACTACCACTCTGAAGAGGACCACGAAATGCTAACCTTCCTAACACAAGTCAGCATACAAGTCTCTCCCAATGCGGTCAAGACCTCGCAAAGCAGCAAGTCTGCTTGCAACCCTTAGCATGCAATGTAATATGACGTCCCCTTGACAGGTACTTTAATATTGGGACATTGCAGGCAAATATTCAAGAAAACGTCTAAAACTATGTCTTTAAGTGACAGAGACTTGAAGAAACCTTAACACTTGTAGCCTGCACTGTTCCTCAGTTCAGTCTTCTCATACAGACAGTTCAACCCACCAAAAAGTTTAACAACACATTTGTAACTGTTATTTAAATGTTTTTAATTTTTTTAATCAGAAGTTCACCTATTTATATTTTTTAATCAGAAGTTTACGTATTTATTAGAGAGATGTTAACCTATTTAAGTTAGCCACTAACATATACTACACATGGGCTATTTTATCTCAGTTTTCTATTGATAATTTATTCACTGCATTTACTGTTACTGTTTTCTGAATTTCATAAGTGCAACAAGGCACTCCAGGCAGTCAATTGTGGTATGGTAATGGCCTTCTCAGATGGTGAAAGCACTCAGAATTCTGCCTCCTGCCTCCTGCTTCAAACCACCTGAGACAGGCAGTACTCTCAACACAGTTCACCCTTGTGGTGCATTATTGCTTAATTAAGGAGCAATGGAATTTAGAATACCATGGAAAACTCATTTTTTTATTCTGCTGTAACCAGGAAAGGATTGCCGCCTGCGGGAGCATACCCTTGAATGAGCTGGTATGGGTATTTGCATGCCTAGTGGTAGTGAAAATTAAACAATGCATAGCTTCTTTTCTCAAGCTGGTGCTGCTGGACATGGTTCTCAATACACAGAAAGGGAGGTCAGATTATCCAGTTCATCAGTGGGACAGGGTTATATAATAAGCCATCCAGATCAGATGGGCCAAAACTGTCACCCTGAACTTGTATCTATGATAGTTGCTTTCTGTGTGTGTCATAACATAAGAAGCATCTAAGGAATATTTACTTACAAGGGACAGGAATTGGGAAATGTAAAGTAAAGCAAAATAAAAAAAAACACACAACACAGCACGTAAGCTGTAGGCGGCATAATATATTGGCAGAAAAAGTGCAAAAATGCTCTGGAGCTTCAGGGTGCTCTACCCCTTCCTTGGGAAACATGTACAAAGTGCAAACAAAACCAGTGTTTTTATGCAATAAGAGACAATCACATGACAATAGTCTTAGTTACTGGTTAGTGCAGCTGAATCTAATTTTAAAGTCACATAACTATATTCAAATCTTCCAATTCATTGCTTCATTATTTTTGTGCTAAAAGTAATGCACAAAACAATGAAACAATGAATCTGAATATATTCCTATGTGACTTCAAAATCAGGTTCAGCTGCACAAACCTGTAACTAAGACTTTGGTCATGGTACGGCCTCTTTGTCATATAACAACACTGAAAATGACACTGCCTACATTTGCTTTGGACGGTATTTTTTGCTTTACTTTGATCTAGTGATGGCTCACAGCTGCATTACCACAGCCTTAGCAAGATATTTTTTTTCTCTTGTGTGTTATGAAATGCATCTGGGGGGATTAATGGCTCCAAAACAGTCAACATTTGTGTTTACTAAGTTTGTCCTGAGAACTTTAACATTAACATTCTTTGCTTGCTGTGACAAAATAATAGTTGTACAGTATGGCCCAGATATTCAGACTGCGCCGGACAGTAGTGCAAGCCTGGGTGCAGCGCAACTGTGATGCTCTGGGACCAGGACCAGGTGATATTCAACAGGGATGCACCATGGTGCAGCAGTGTTGAATACGGCACAGTCAGTGCACATACTGGACATGGTGCAGTGGCACTGCACTGGTGCAAGCCACAGATAGGAAGCAAGGGGATGCACCAGCGCAAGTGCAGTTGCACTAGGCACATCACACCCCATATTCAGCAGGAGGCATGCAAATGAGGCCATAATATATGCAAGATGCACGTGAATCTATTTGCATGTCATTATGGCCCTATTTGCATGCCTTGCACAGGGCAGCCTGGCAACTTGCACCTGGCACCATGCACAGCATGACGTGTGCAGTGGGGATCAGGGGCATCCCCCACCCCATAGTCGCACTCGTGGTATATGTATTACATGCAACACTGGTAGTCTAGTGCCCCCCCGAGTCCCCGATTCCCCGATATCTATAAAATACATGTCCATCCCTGGTGGTCTAGTGGTCCCCTCCCACCCTAGTCCCCGATTCCCCGATATATGTATTTATGACCATTGCTGTGATCACAGTAAATTTCCATAGCTCAATTCCCTGGTGATCCAGTGGCATCTCCCACTCCTGCCACCCACACAGAACCCCTTGCCCACCCCACCCCCATCATTGGTGGGCAGCTACATCCTGACCGCGCCTACCACCTGGCCGCCTGCGGAATGACAGGTACAGGATATAGGCTGTGAAGCCATTGGTCTCATGTGGACCAATGGGCTTGCAGAGCATACTATACTAGACGATCCCAAATATGTGAATGAAGTCATTCACATATTTGGAACTGTCTAACATAGTATGCCCTGCAAGCTCATTGGTCCACACTGGGGACCAATGGGCTTACAGCCCATATGGTACCTGTTATTTGGCGGGTGGCTGGGCGGTATGCAGCTGCCCACTGATGACGGGGGGAGTGGGGAGGGCAAGGGGTTCTGTGTAGGTGGCATGGGTGGGGGGTGCCACTGGATCACCAGGAAATTGATCTATGGAGATTTACCACAATCACAGCAATGGGTGGGGGGGTCCACTAGACCACCAGGGACAGTCATAAATACATATATCGGGGACTTGTGTGGGAGGGGGGACCACTAGCCCACCAGGGATGGATGTGTATTATATTTATCGGGGAATCAGGGACTTGGGGGGGTGCCATTAGACTACCAGCGGGTATGTGTGCTTGTGGACCATGTTCTGGGTGGGCGGGTGGCCACCCACAACTGGCAGCTGCTGTGTTGTGCCCTGCAATACAGCAGCCTGCCTGTGGGTGGCCAGGCCTTGTTCCCACTTTTCCATGGCTCAACTTTGAGCCCTACTCTACGGCACACTGCAGGGCTGTGCCACCACATGCATCACACATCCCGGGATGAATATCGGGATGTGCCACACATGCATTGGCATGCCACCTGCATCTGTGCTGCATACCATTATATTGTGCCTCAGCGCATCTGGATTTGTGTTGCACCTGACAGCCCTTTCAATATCCCACCAGGGTGCAATGCAGGGTTGCACCAGTGCAACTCTGTTTTGCCAGGCGCAACCCCTTTGAATATCTGAGCCCATAAAGAAAGCACCAGAAAATGTGTTCACATCTACCTAAAAGATGCAAGAGTGCTATCCAACAGCATCATCAACTACAGTGAAAGCACTTAACATGATTATCATCCTGACTTTTGTGGACCTAGATTGATTCTTGAGTAGTCGATCTAGTGGCAGGGCTGTCACCTGATTGTTTTTAAATGTGATGCATTATGTTCAGTTATACTTGCTCTTCCATAGTATAAATGGATATAATGCTATAAAAGCGTGCAGAAAATATTTATAATTTTTTTAAAGTAGCTGTGTGCTACTTTTTATTTCTGAAGTATTTTCCTTTTTCCTGTTGCTCATTAGATGTTTTTTTGCTTGGTAGTATTTGATGTGATGTAACAAGCAATGCTTTACATGTAAGCTGATATCTAGTTCTATTCCTCATCTTGCCTCATCATCATTGTGGTATCAGTCATTGTGACATTACAAGTGACTGATCTGGCAGCAGGAGACTGGCTCTTCTTAGACAGTTTTGATGTCATAGTCAGTAAGGTCACAGAAATGGTCAGGTATGAAGAAGAATTGAACTAGAAACACCAACCTCCAGGTAGAATGCTGTTTCATACATCAAGAGCACACTCGGGACAGAGCTGCAGGGCTGAGAGAGTCCCTTCACTTGAAGAAAGGGAGCCCTCCCCCCTGAACGGGAGCCAATAACAAGCAGAGCTAGAAGCTCCAACAGGATTGAAGGAAGCAGCCAATCAGGATGCTAACAGTGCTCCCTGCCTCCAGTATGGCCAATCCCAGGCATTGACACAGATCCAGAAAAGGCCACGGAAGATCTGGCCAGGGATTTAAACTCTGCACCAGAGCAGGACAAGAGCACACTCGGGACAGAGCTGCAGGGCAAAGAGGGCCCCTTCACTTAAAGAAAGGGAACCCTCCCCCCTGCACAGAAGCTAACAACAGGCAGAGCTAGAAGGTCCAACAGGATTGAAGGAGGTGGCCAACAGGGATGCTAGCAGTGCCCCTGCATCCAAAGCAGCCAGTCCCAGATGTCAGCCTAGTTCACTAGTCTTCTTCCTGTGCTTCAAAGGGAAGAGAGGCCACCAAATGGCCCCCTGCACTAAGGAGCCATGCAACAAGGACAGTGATGAGTGAAGTTTGCCCAGAGTCAGCCCAGGAGACAGCCGACAGCCAAGGACCCTGCCTGTTGGACCTCGGGTAAGAACTGTATTGCTGTGGGTAATAGTGAGAGGGGTGAGGGGGCTTGCTTGTAAGAGTGGTTGAGGAAGGGGGAGTGTGGGAGGCTTGCTAGATAGACATTTCAGATAACAGAAGGGTGGCCAGCTGGAGACTGTTCAGTGTGGTTTGGAATGAGGGGACACAGAAACCTAGGGTTAGGTGAAACACCCTATATAAGGTAGGGTAATCGGTATGGAAGAGGTGTAGCACCATATACAGGGTTAAAACTGCACTAGAAGTCAAGAAGACATAAAAACTCTATATAGGGTAGGGTAGGGTAACAAAAGGAATTTAAAAGGGTGAATCAACAGTTGAAGCAGATAAGGTAGAATAAGGGGAGTGGTGTAGTGCAATGGTTGTGGGGTGGCAGTCTTCAGGGAGACTTTCTGGAAGCTGCATTGCTGCCCTATCTGCATGCACCGCAGTGGGCTGAGGAATGAGGTGGCCAGACTCACAGCTGAATTGGCTTGGGTTTGCAGGACCTTCTCTCCCACCCAGGGACAATCTAGTCCACTGCCACTACCTCTGAGTTTGCCCAGTAGAAGGAATGGCTGGACGACAGTGGGCTCAAGAAGGGTTAGGGTAGTGGAGCATAGGTACATCCCACAACCAGCTCCACTAGAAAACTCCTATGCCACCCTGGAAGAGCAGAATGTCACACTGAGGCACCCATAGTTGTGACTGGGGTGGATGTGGGGGGTCCTCCAAGGCGGAGACCCCAAGGGGGGGTGACAGAGGATGAGGAAACTAATCCTGGTGGAGGATTTCTTAGTAAAAGGGACAGAGCTGGGAGTAGGTAGAGATGAGGAAAGGGAGATTCCATGCCTTCCTGGTGCCATGGCATGCAGGGATGGAAACAGGAACCAAGGGATCACTGGGGCAGCAGGAAGAGAGGGAGAGCTAGATACCACTGTCCATCTGAGGACAAATGAACTGGCTATGAATAAGCCAGCTATAATGCAGAAGAGTTTAGGGAGTTGGGGAGGGGTCTTTGGCAAGTAGCACAATCTTTGACTTTCTCAGACATGCTAGCTGTCTATGATGGGGGATGACAGGATTCTCTGCTCCAGGAACATCAGCATGTGGTTGAAGAAATGGTGTAAAGGGAAGGATTTCAGTTTCATTAAGGACTGGGGCCCCTACCTGGAGGGATAAGGGCCTCTACAGTGGTGATGGTCTGCATCCATCTAGGAAGAAATCTATCTACTGGACATGGATTGGAGCCTCCCAGCTGTGGCAATAACCAGCAGTAGGGACATCATGGACTCATTGCAGGGTGCATTCCTCAGGCAACATGTAATGGAACCCACTCGTGAGGAGGCATTGCTGGATCTGGTACTGACAAACAGGGACAGTATTGCTGATGTCACAGTGGGGGACCACTTGGGGACCAGTGACCATCGTACAGTGTGGGTTAACAGAAGAACTGGGTTAGAATTGAACTGCATGAGGACAAGGGTCATGGACTTCAGGAGGGCCGATTTTTGGAAAATGGGAGAATGCCTCAGAGACACCCTGGCAGGAATAGGGAAACTAGGGGGAGTCGAGGACCAGTGGGCAAAAATTAAAGAGGGCATTGAAAGAGCTACAAATATCTGTGTCAGGCAAGTTAGCAAGGCTAGAGAAAAAGGAAACCACTATGGTTCTCTAGCGAGGTAGCAGAAACAGTATAAGCAAAAAAACCTGGCTTTTAGAAAGTATAAAAAAACAGAGAAAGAGGAGGATATAGAGACTTATCAAGTGAAAGAAGGGGAGGCAGGGAAGGCAGTCAGGTGTGCAAAAGCTCAAACAGTGGAGAATATTACCAAATCAGTAGAAAAAGGTGGAAAGATATTTTTAGATACATAAACAATAAGAGAGAGCGAGAGAGACCAAAAGATGGATAATAAAGCTGAAAGGGGGAGGAGGGGTGTGTGTGTGTAGAAGAGAACCACCAAAAAGCAGACATACTGAACAAATACTTCTGTTCAGTATTTATAGAGGAGGGGGTAGGTAGTGGGCCAATGATAGAAGGCAAGCACATTAAGGGAATGGAATTGGACACTAGTGCTTTTACAGTGGAAAGAGTCCTAAGGGAATTGTCACGGTTGAAAGTATACAAGGCAATGGCACCAGATGGGGTGCACTCCAGGTTACTGAGAAAACTCAAGGAGGAGTTGGCTGCACCTCTGACAGCCCTGTTCAGCCTGTAACTAGAAATGGGAGAGGTCCTGTGAGACTGGAGGAAGGCTGTTGTAGTCCTACTCCAGAAAAATGGAAACAGAGAAGAGGCTGGAAATTACAGGCCTGTCAACCTGACTTCAGTAGTGGGCAAAGTAATAGAATTACTGCTTAAGGAAAGGATTGGAGAATATCTTGTTTCCAATGGTCTTCAATATCTGCAGCTGCATAAATTCACAGTGGGGGGCTTTGCCAAACAAACTTGATCAAGTTCTTTGACTGGGTAACCAAGAAAGTGGATCATGGAGGAGTAATTGATGTCACCTACCTGGACTTCAGCAAGGCCTTTAACACCGTTCCACATAGAATACCAGTGAGCAAGTTGAGAAGCCTGGGAGTAGATCCTAAAATAGTAAGATGGGTAGAGAGCTGGCTGGACATTAGGTGTCAGAGGGTGGTGGTAAGTGGCATCCATGCTGGAGAGGGCAAAGTGACCAGTGCAGTGCCACAAGAGTCAGTACTAGGCTTGGTGCTTTTTAATGTCTTTATAAGCAACATTGGAGAAGGGCTGAAAGGGAAGGTATGCCTGTTTGCAGATGACAAAAATCTGCCACTTAGTAGACACACTCGGGTGGGGGGGTGGAAAGAATGAGAAAAGATCTAAAAAAGCTGGAAGAATGAACACAGGTTTGGCAGCTGGGCTTCAATGGAAAAAAATGCAAAATCATGCACATGGGGCACGGAAACCCGGGGGTAATGTATCAACTGGGAGGAGAAGTACTAGTAGTCACAAAACAGGAAAGGGACCCGGAGGAAATCATTTCTGATAAATGGAAGGTAGCTAAAACAGTGTGACGAGGCAGTGGGAAAGGCTAGAGGGATGCTCAAATGCATAGGCAGGAGTATCACCAGCAGAAAGGAGGTAATAGTACCCTCATATACAGTAGATCACCTCAAGTACTGTGTCCAGTTCAAGAGGCCCAGCTCTGAAATGACATAGACAGGGTAAAGGAGGTACAAAGGAGGGCAATCAAAATTGTGCAGGGCCTGCATCAGAAGCCCTACGAAGAAAGGCTTAAGGAATTTAGTATGTACTCCCTGGGAGAAAAGAAGGAAAGGGGGTATATGACAGAAACATTCAGATATCTCACAGGTGTAAACAAAGTGAAGGAAGGGAGCATTTTCCAAAGAAAAAGATGCTCAAGGGCAAGGGGACACACTATGAAGCTGGAGGGGAGGAGGCTGAGAGCAAATGTAAGGAAATACTTCTTCATGGAAAGGCTGCTGTATGCTTGGAACAGACTCCCAGCAGAGGTGGTGGGGGCTAAAAAGTTTGCAGGATTCAAGAAAGCATGGGATAGACACAAGGGAATCTTAGAGGTAAGGCAAGGGGGTGCAAACTGGATACCGAGCAGGGTCTACGGTGGCACTGTAGGTAGGGAAAATAGGGCAGACTAGGTGGGCCAAGAGGTACTTATCTGCCAACAACTTCTATGTTTCTGTCTAGTACTGTAGAGTAGAATGTCTTCTGATTAGGAAAAGGAAAAAGAAAGCAATACTTTAAATAAAAAGAAGTATCAGGTAACTGCTTTTAAAAGTGGATTTTAATTTGTGGCAGTATGCTAGCACATTAACACTGCAGCAATTATAATGACTTAATTGATTTCCACAACAGACCCAGTTCAACTAGAGAGTCTGGGGCTGGGACTTGAGATGGCTTGTTTGAACTTTCTGACTAACAACTTAGTTGGCCTGCTTTAAAGAGTTATGCCACCAGTGACATTCTCCATGTGAACTCTGAAGCCTTGAGTGCTTATAACAGCAACATACTACTCACAGTCCAGACAACTTTTCCTTCTGCTTCCTTATTTTTTGTTTTGAGCATAGCTAACACTCAACATAATGCAACAAAGTAGGTAAGAATATTGTTGTGCCACTTTCATGATACAAAGCATAGAAAGGAGCCAAACATATCTATTAATGTTTTGAATGCTGCCAGTTATTAACAATGGTAATTTTAAAAAATGATGTTCCTTCCACAAAACATCTGCATTCCTTGTTATATTGTACTATAAAGCATTCATGAATAAGAACTGCTTTTAAGAATCATGTAGGAGAGGACAGTTGGCTTCTAATACTGTTCTTTCAGTGTGAGCTGCAAATTCAAGATTTTAATTTCAAAATATCCTGTGAGAGTTCTGCCACAGATGCCACCTGCTGAACATTCCTTAGTACTACAGACTCCTTTTTTCCATACTGCGGAATTCAGGATTTAAATGCTATGTTAAAGGAGCAGCTCCCTTAGCTGGTTGAGTAGAGGATCCATATTTAAATTAAGCTAGCTGATAATTTCCCTACTCTGATGACCTTGCTTTATTACATGGCCTTCTGTTCTCAGACACATGCAATGTATGTTCCGGCCAAGATCTAGTTATTGGACAATGTACTTACACCACATTTGAGGATTCAACTACTTCTACCACATGCTGAGCACTCCCTAGCACTGCAGACTTATTTTCTAAACTAGGAGACTGAGGAGTCACATTTCCACTCCAAATTCCTTCACCAAGTTAATAGAGACCTTCCCTATCTTAGCTAGTAGAAGATCCCATAGTTGCTCCTTTCCCACATTTTTTTGCATCATGCCATCAGAATTCCCCTTGAATGGACTAGCCCAATTCCACTGCAGCTGAAGAGCAGGTTTCAATGACAGAATCCTAGGTTTGTGATATTAGATCAGGGCATCCTTGTAAACCCCAATGCAGAGCATAGGTTGAAGTGCTGTGGCATCTAGCTCACAGTGTTTTGCTTGTCAGTGCCACCTTATTGTGGATTAAAATGTTTATGCACAGCATTTCATCTTTTGTGTTTGAGCACACTGATATTGTTTGCTGTGTTTGTATTTGGGGGTGAGCTTTCCCCCACAGTTGCACCTTGGACCTGGACCAATGAGCACAGCTTCTGTTTCTGTTTTTGCATCCATGTAAACCAGTAGAAGGAGGATTGGGTATCCCAGTGGATGATCTCTTTGTTTGGAGTGGAAGTCTGTGTGTTAATGTGGGGCTAACTTTTAGCATCATGGTGGGGATATTTGTGTAGGAGCAACAGATGAAAAGTGGACACTATTCAGGAGGATGACACCCGACCAGTCTACTCTTCCTTCCAGCACATGACTTACCGTGTGCACCCTCCTGACTCATTTTGGACAGATGGAGAAGCTTGAATAAGTGCCAAGAGGCAATGGGGATATTTTGATGGCCTGCAGGTGCTGAGTCCTTGATGGCCAGAAAGGGATCGATCAGAGTTATTCAGACTGTAATCAGCAGGTTTCTGTCTGATTACTCAGAAAGGATAGGGCTAAGGGAATGGGGGGTGGCTATCTATGTAAGGGAAGGGATGAAGTGTGTAAGAGAGGAAGGGAGGAGTGGGGGACAGAAGCTCTATGCATGCAGTTCCAAGATGCAAAGAATAGGACACTGAGAATGGGGGTGGTGTACAGGCCACAGGCTCAGAGGATTGACTTGGATAGGGAATTAGCTGAACAAATTAGGAGGGCCTGTAGGAAGGGAACACAGTGGTGGTGAGGGACTTCAACCTACCAGGGGTGGAGTAGGGCACCCCATCCACCACAAGTGCAAGGGAGTGAGTTCTGCTAGAATTATTTCAAGACAGCTTTCTGACACAGCTGGTCCAGGGGTCGAGTCAGTTAGAAAGGACTCTGGACCTTGTACTGGATAACGGGGAAGCTGTAAAGAATCTGGAAGTGGAGGAACCACTGGCTGGCAGTATCGACTATTCGGTATGGTTCATGCTCAACATAGGGAGGGAAACAGGGGGCACGGGTACAAGGGTGATTGAGTTTAAGGGGGTGGATTTTAAGAAGATGGGGGGAATTTGGGTCAGGCACCTGGCAGGAATGCAACCACACATGGATGCAGATCAGAAATGGGACATCATAAAGGAAGGACTGGCAGAGGCAACAGAGTCTTTCACTAGGAAGAAAAGCAAGAAGGGAAGGGCAAAGAAATCTAGTTGGCTGATACAAGAGGTTATGGAAGGGGTGAAGGCCAAGAGGGCAGTGTTTCAAAAGCACAGGAAATCATGAAGGGGTGAAGACAAGGATACGTACATGGAGAAGTCCAGGTAGGCTACCAGACTGGTCAGGGTGGCCAAGGCACCCAGGTAGCTGAGACTGGCAAAGGAAATGCTGGCCCACTGGTGCAGGGGCAGGGTGTCGACTTGTGATGCTGGTTACCCGGGTTCGGGAATGGACCCGGGACATCAGAGGGCCTGCCAGGAGGAGAAGGAGTGAGCCTCCAGTGACTGCTCTCCTTCTCTTGAGGAGAGGGTGGCAGGGTATTCAATGCTATGCAGACACCTAGTGGAGGCTGGGTGTACTGCACATGCCGACGCCGACATGATCAGGGGGCCGGGCAGATGCTGGTAGTTATTGCATGTCCCCCCCCTTACACCAGGAAAAAATGCCACTGTCTTCTGCTTAGATGATGCCCACCTCACCACTCTGATTAGCTGCCAGGCCGACTTCCCAACCTATCCTGACACTTGCGGCACTTAGGGGCGGGTGCCACCACCTTGCACTGGGGGGTAAGCTGGGGGTATAGGGGAGTTGCGGCTCACATGGGAGTTGGAGCGGTGAGGTCCATGACTGGGCTGAGATTCTGGCACTGGCAGTGGAAATAAAGTATAGTAAATAAAAAAAAAAGAGAGACTGGTGCAGGGAATTAAATGTGGAGAAAAAGACTTCTTCCACTACAACAGAGAGAGAGAGAGAGAGAGAGAGAAAAGAAAGAGCAAGGATTAACTGGTGAAAATAAAGAAGGACGGGGCGAGTGGGTGGAGAAAGGGGTGGAGCAGGCAAAGGCAGTGAATGAATACTTCTGCTCTGTATTCATGCAGAGAACGGGGGCAGATACCCCAGGCGAGGGGGATAGGTAGGGGGAAGGGACAACAGATGTAGGGATTACAGAGAGCAGGGTACTAGATGGGTTGATGACATTAAGGGAGGACAAAGCACCTCGACCTGATCACATTCACCCTAGCGTACTAAGGGAGTTGGCACAGGTCCTAGCGGGGCCACTGGCCGACCTGTTCAATACCTCCCTGGACATGAGATGTGTACCACAGGACTGGAGAATGGCCCATGTGGTTCCCATCCATGAAAGTGGCTCAAAGGATGAACCAGGAAACTATAGGCCAGTGAGCCTCACATCGATCGTGTTAAAGCTCATGGAGACCATACTAAAAGAGAGGCTAGTGAGCTTATTAGAGGTAAACGATCTCCAGTATGGTCAACAGCATGAGTTTATAGTGGGAAGATCCTGCCAGACAAACCTTGTAGAGTACTATGACTGGGTGACATGGGCACTGGACAAGACCCATGCAGTGGATGTCCTGTATTTGGACTTCAGCGAGGCCTTTGATTCAGTGCCATATGGGAGATTGGGGGGGGGACTGGAATATGTGGGAACAGGACCAAAAATTGTGAAATGGATCTCAAACTGGCTAAAGGGAAGGCAGCAAAGGGTGGTAGTGGGGGACCTCTGATCACCTAGAGCGGTAATGAATGGAGTACCATAGTGATCAGTACTGGGAAGGGTGCTGTTTGGGATTTTTATTGCAGATATCTCACACAGGATCTGGTACAAGATCAGCCTGTTCACAGACGATACCGAGATGGGAGCTGTGGTTGATGATGTCGAGGGGTGGAAGGGGTTGCAGGAGGACCTGACTAAGCTGCAGAAATGGGAGGAAACATGGCAGTTGGGATTCAATGCCAAAAAGTGCAAGGTTATGCACTTCGGAGCCAGGAACCAGGGGAAGGATTATCACTTGAATGGAGTACAGTTGGGGAGTTCCATAGAGTAGAATGACCTAGGAGTGATCATTACGGGGAGCATGATCAACTCTGATCAGTGCAGGAAAGTGGCAGCAAAAGCCAACCAAATGCTGGGGTGTATTGCAAGAGGGATCTCCTTAGAAGGAGGGAGGTTATCCTGCCCCTGTATAGGTCATTGGTCAAGCTCCACCTGGAGTACTGTGTGCAGTATTGGTGCCTATTCCTGAAGAAGGACATCGATTGTTGGAGGGGGAGCAGTGAAGAGCCACATAGATGATCCAGTGATTGGAGAGCAAGCCCTATGAGGACAGGCTGGGAGAGTTTAATATGTATTCACTGGAGGAGAGGAAGGATAGGGAGGATATGATGAAGACCTTTAAGTATCTCAAGGGGATAAACAAGACCAACATAGAAGGGTTTTTTCAGATGAGAAGGGGGAGGGACATGAGAAGGCACGGACAAAGATTGGAGGGGGGGGAGATTCAGGATGGAGATGAGGAAACATTTTTTCACAGAAAGAGTGGTGGACAAATAGAACACCTTACCAGACGAGATAGTGTCCTGTAAGGTGGTGCGCAGTTTCAAGAGGGTTTGGGACAGGGTAAGGGATACTGGGAAGGGGGGGGGGAGGTGGGGCAGCTGTGTGATGAGGGGCTAGCTGCACTCATGAGCAGACTTGATAGACCATGAAGCTTGTTTCTACTGGCAATTTTGTATGTTCATATTAACAGTGGATGGAAAAGTTCTTGACTGGTAAGCATAGTTAAAGGATAAATTCAACAAAAATTAACTAAATGACGGTCCCTTTTTTAGTATAACTACAAGAGCTGCATGATTTATTATTTAGTGTTGAGTGAAATTAGCCGATCCATTTCCATGACAGTTCTGTAAAATTCTACAATTTTCATAACAGGATTCAAGCATTTGTGGGACAGGCACATGGATCTCATTAAAAGGAAGAATCACCCAGAAAGGGTGAGAGAAGCTTGGGGCTGCATGCAGCCACGTGCCACCACATTGGATAGGTAGGGTTATATGGAAGACTATATGGACCTTGCAGTACTTTTCTGCCACCAGAATCTGTTTCCATGTTTCCTTCTACCAGATCTCTGTGAGTGCCATTAAATCCTGGGCTATCAACTGCATTAGGATCTTGAGTTCACCAATTTGGCTGGTTGTGATTCTCATATTGGCCTGCATTCTGTTGATAACTGTTGCCACTATATGCTTCCTAGCTCACCCTGAGGGTATCTTCTCTTCTGGTGCTACCCAGCTCTGTGCTCTTTTCCTCAAGACTCACTACATCTGATTCCTGCCCATGGTGAACCCCTGTACTAGTACCCTGCTCCATCCTCTAATTTAAATCCGCCATAACTACCCTGTACATTCTCCTGGACAGTAGCCCACTCACTACTGGTGCAGGTGCAGCCCATCTTTGGGGTACAGCATCTCTTTCCCAATAATCCCACCAGTTGGCCAGAAAGAAAGACCCTCACTCTTACAACAGATACTTAGGAAGAGTTAGCCTGCCTATTCCTCACAAGCCCACTGGACCATGAAGATCTCAGACATGATCCCCATGCATTTCATTCCATTTAGGAATATTCTAGTTCTGTGAAAGACTTCACCCCCTCTCCCTGCATCCTTAGTACTTGTGCTTTCTATGTCATTCATACCAATGTGGACAATGACAGTATGCCATTCCCTGTAGCTATGTTGTTTGGCTCTGGATAACACTAATTCCACCAGTGCTACATTTAATCTCATCTGCACTACAATCATGGTAGTGCAATGCCACTCCAGAGCAGCTCCTGCTCTAACTATGGAGTCCCAAATGAATACTACTTTATTGGGGTTTATGTGATAACGGCGAAAAGCCTAAAGGTGATCGCCATTATAGTGAAGTCAGAGTGCCAAAAATCTATTTCAGCACTCTGACACCCCGGCACACAGCAAAACAGCACCAGGGACTTCGTTTTTAATGTTTTATGTGGGGGCACCTTTGCACCCCCCCCCTATGAGATGCTCTGCTGGTGCATGTCAGGATATGTGTGAAAAACATTTAAAAAAAAAAGGTTCGGGCTGGGCACAACAAAAATGCACCCGCACCCAGACCTGAACCCAATACCCTGCCCACCAATACTGCCAACCCACCCAGCAAGCCACGGGATCTGCTCGGCAACCCACTATGGCACCATCCCTTACATACCCTCCCACCCCTCGCTGTGCATGCTCACTCCCTCCACGCGCGTACATATAGCGACATCCCATCTCTACATTCGTCGACCCCTCCATCTAGCCACCCTACTGTACCATAGCCCTGCAGACATGCACCAGGGATTGAGTCACCATTATTGTAGATGCCCAATCACCAATGCTAATATCTCGTGCTACCCTTTATTGCCACTCCATGTAGGCATCTCCTTTTCCTATGTGGCAAGTCAATTTTGTTGGTGAGCAAAATTAATGAATATCATTCCCCGTGTCATTATCATGATAGTACTCACTTTTCATAAAAACTCAAAATTTCCCATTAAGTACTTCTGTTAATTTGCAAATGTGGCTACATACCAGATGCATGTGTTAGTCATTTTTTTTTAAATGAGACTTTCAACTTAGCACAGAAAACTTGTATTTCCATGTCTATGAGCATATCACATTTTGTGACATTGCATTATCTAGCTTGAAAGTTGCAAGGACTTTATTTCAGTTGAATTACTTGCAAAATTCCCTAACAATTCTAAGAAACTTTTTCTGCTTATAATACAATTGCCCTTAGAACAAGAGTCCTGATTACCATTGTGCACACCCAGTGAGGATAGGACAAGCTGTCAATTTGTGCAGTTGTTCAGAAGTTACAAAGGCAGACAATTTTGCAGTTTACGTCTTTGCAAAATTTGGTGAACATTTGAAACATATTTTTCTGCTTATAGCTAAAGGCCTGAAAAGTGGAATGCATACACTCTGGGAACAGCTCCATTTATCAGAGAAATATGATGGATTTCTTAAGAGTAGATTTGACAGTAGAGGGAGCAACCTGTTATTGCCATTTTTGGAAAATTCACAAATTGTCACAAACTTTCACGGTGCAGAAGCATGTTTTCTCCCTAATTCTGCTGGTATGATTCAAATTTCACACAGCCCTATATGCAGTATTTTATGCTTTTTATCCAGAAAACAAATGATCATATGCATCTACTAAGGATTGTACTATATAATAATTAAAAATGGCCCATGCCTACAAATGCCTTTTCCTGATGGGATATCACTGAAACATGCCTAAATATGTAATTACTTAACTTCCTAAGCTTTGACTAATAAATTTGTTGTTGATCCTTATAAACCATCTAAGTGTTCTACTGTTTCCCTACTTGTCCATCTGAAAATAAAAGTAGTATCTGACATCAGATGGCAAGGGGCCATACTGTTAAAAATAAATTGCCAGCAGATGGCTAGGAGCCATACTAGTAAAGATAAATTAAAATCAGATGACTAAGTTATAAAGGTAATCTGTTAAGGATAACTATTTTCTTGGGTTAGACATACAGCAAGGTGAATGATTATGCAGAATTTGAAAACAGAAGGTGAAATTGTAAGGCACATAATTTGTTTTAGAAAAGACATAGAGGGGGAGACAGAGAAAAAGGGGAAGAGAGAATGGTAGGGGAGCAAATGATTAGTGAGATTCCACCAACAGTGAAGAATGAGATTTGGGGAGAATGGTAGAAATCTAAAGTTGGACAAATAGAGGAAATTGGTGTTAAAATAAGCAGCTATTAGGACAGAGAGATAGGAATCAACTTCATTAAGAATTTATAAGACAAGGAATACAATGCTGTAGTGTATGCACAACTGGGCAGAGGAATATAGGAGTTGTAAGAGGATGGTGGTGATGTGGTTCCATTTTTATGAGCAGGAGTCTGAACAGATTAAGCCTCAGAGAAGAAGGACTTGCTACCACTATGAAGTATAGCATTACACTGGTTAAGAAAGAACACAATTAGGCCCAGATATTCAAAAGAGTTGAGCATGGCACAACAGTGTTGTGCCATGTGCAACCCACTGATGTGCCCCAGCGTGATATTCAAAAGGGAAAAGTGCGCTGCACAAATTCTGATGAGCCAGAGCACATCAGTAATGTATGCAGGTGCAGGTGGGGGGGGGGCATGCCCATGCATACCCTGCACAGCCCGATATTCAGCCCAGGATGTGCAGAGCCATGCATGCGCAACCCCTACCTGCGCCAGCACTAAGATGATTCAAAAAAAAAAGGAACAACTGATGGCCACCCACAGGTGAGCTGCCACATTGCAGGGTGCAACACGGCAGCTGCCACCTGTGGCTGGCCACCTGAGCTCCAGCTGCACCTGGCGGTGCCCCCCCATGCCCGATCACAGGCATTTGTACAAAAAAAAAAGAATTCTGTCCAATATCCCTGGTGGTCAGTGGACTGCTGTCACGCCGGTCGGTGGGCATTTGTAATGAAAAAAAAGACTTCTGTCAATATCCCTGGTGGTCGACGGTACCCCACCTGCCCACTGAGCCCCCACTGCCCGCTCCCCGGTCAGCCGATTGGGTGGCAGCACCACCGCCTGCCACCCGCCACCTGCTGACTGACACCATCAGTAGGGCTGTACACCCATTGGTCCACAGCATGAACCAATGGGTGTGCAGTTTGTACTACATATTCAGATATGTGAATGGGATCCATTCACATATCTGGAATGTGCAGTGTAGTATGGGCTGCACACCCATTGGCTCACGCTTTGGACCAGTGGGTGTACAGCCCTACCGACGGTGTCAGTCAGTCGGCGGGCAGCGGGCGGCAGGTGGTGGGTGCTGCCACCGCCCGGACTGACTGGGAGAGGGGTGGTGGGCCCAGTGGGAGGGTGGGAGAGGGGTACCTAGACCACCAGGATATTTGGACAGAAGTCTTTTTTCATTACAAATGCCCACGATTAGCAGACAGAGCTTCACTGGACCACCAGGGATATTGGACAGAAGTCTATTCTTTTTTTACAAATGCCTGCAATCGGGCAGACAGTGGTTCACTGGACCACCAGGGATGTTGGACAGAAGTCTATTCTGTTTTACAAATGCTCGCGATCGGGCAGACAGTGGTCCACTGGACCACCATGGATATTGGACAGAAGTCTATTCTTTTTTTACAAATGCCCGCGATCGGGCAGACATCGGTCCACTGGACCACCAGGGATGTTGGGGATATTATTACTTTACTTAGCCCGCGATCGGGCGGGTAGGTCCACTGGACCACCAGGGAGTTTGGGAATATTCTTTCTTTACTTAGCCCGCGATCAGGCGGGCAGGTCCACTGGACCACCAGGGATTTCTGATTTCCCTTCTTCTACTGCAGCCCGCGATCAGGCTGTGGAGCACATTGCCGGCTGCAGGGGGCGTTGGTCCCCAACGGCTGCTGCATGGCAGGGCGCCAGGGGCAAGTCGCCGGGGATCGGCACACCTGCATGCAATTGGGGCCATAATGACATGCAAATGGCCCCATTTGTGCCTTACATACATTATGGCCCCATTTGTATGTGCACTTTTGAATATTGCAGTTGCTGCACATAATGCAATGGTACTTGCGCTAGCACATCCACCTGCTCCACTCTGGCCACTTGCTCTGGCGCAGTGCCACTGCGCCATGCACACTGCGGGTGGCCAGGGTGTGATATTCAATGATGCTGTGCCATGGCGCAGCTCCTTTGAGTATCACCCAGTCCACACCCCTGAGCAGCCAAGTTGAACTGTGCCCAAGCTTGCACCACAGCTTGGCACAGTTTGAATATCTGGGCCTTAAAGTATTTCTCTATTAGTCAAGATAATTATGGAATTGAGAAATATTTCAGAGATTGCAGTATGGATATTTGCATACCACACATACAGTATGTTTGGAGAAAAGGTTAGTTCTGGGTACTGGAGGTCACTAAAAATTCTGACAGAAGGATGGCAAGGAAGGGGAGAATCAAGTCATGGCAGAGTGTATTATTTTTGCTAAAGAGGAGGATCTCTGTTTTAGAGACATTATGTTCAAAGCAATAAATAAGATGGTGCATTGGTTTAGTTTTGTAATTACCAGTATAAGGGGAAAATATTAAGGGCAGAGCTGATAAGCTATTCAGCTATATGGTTGGGTATCAGCTGTATAGAAATGAAGCCTGAGGTTGAGTTCAAAGATGTATTGTCCAAGGGGTGGGACACAGGTAGAGAACAGGAATAAAGTAACTATAAATACACAATGGAAGCAAATCATTTTACTACCATAGGTGGCCAACAGCCATAAAGGAAATATGGCTGTTCTCTTCATATTGATGTGGTTCTGGTACAGATTCAGTTGGGATTTCCTTTTACAAAGGCACCAAGATTTATTTACTTAAATAAAATAAAAATAAAAAGCAACTGCTGGCAAAGACAGAAGCAAGGAAAATAAATTATCTTCTAGTAGTCTTTTTTTAATTACTTCTTTAAACTACCACTGACATTGTTTTCATAGTTTTCTTTTTGTATGCCTTGGAACAGTATGTTTAGTGATGAGAAATATGCAATTTACTTTTACACTATAGACACTAAAAGTACACTACAAACTATGGGTTTATGATGTTATATCTACTTTATGACTCATACTCAATACTTAAACTCCTATATTTTGCATATTCCTTCAATAGAAGTGCAAATATCTCCCTTCAGTTGTTGGTAAACCACTTTTAGTACTAAGATATACTAATAATGTACTGTATTATAATGCCTATGAAATTATTTTGTAGTGGCATAATTTAGAATTTTTTTCCTTGCTGGCAGTGCACCAATCAGAGTGGGTAATGCACATTTTGTGAAAGATTAATACTAACTTAAGCCTTAAGAGAGTTGGGACTTATGGGATATTTTTGTAAAAGCTTATGTCCTGTTATATTGATATAGTGGAGATGCCTCAGACCCTGTTTCCTTTTACCATTTCCTACTAATTTTGTTTCTTATTTTTATTTATTTGGATTGTAGCTCTGTCCATGCATACGTTTCATTTTATTAATTCTCATAACTGGGAACATTGACCATACAATGTAACATTGATACGCTCAGTTTTCATGCATGTACAGTATGGAAATGTGTGGAGTTTTTGTAAAACTGTCTATGAACTACAGTAACTTCAAAGTGCAATGTGGCCAAAATATATATACATATATCTATATCTATATATGTGTGTGTGTTTATATATATATATATATATATATATATATATATATATATATATATATATATATATATCCTACACACATATATATCTATATCTATATATATATATATATATATATATATATATATATATATATATATATATATATATATATCAATCATTAGTTTAAAATTATGTTCAAATACTGTAAAATATATTAAGAAACAGTTATTGACCCTGGAGGATAGGCTTCTGTGGAAAATTAAATTCTGGGACAAATTATTTAGATGTCACAGTGTTTGCTCAAACAACAATAGAATACTCCCTTAGAAAGTTGAAAATTCAGAAGGTAATTCAACAGAAATATCTAGATCTACAGTGGCATATTGCAGATCATTGTGCCAGACTTTGACAAAAGCCTCCTCTACATTCAGGAATACTTTGAGTTCAATTGTGCTTGTCAAAGAGGCAAAGGTTATGTTCTGAGCAGAGTGCTGCTAGTGCTTTTTCTTTATCTGGATCATGCTTGGTCTGCACTGAAGAAACCTGCTTGCTTGAGGTAAGTAATTTGCAGTTCCTAAAATAGCTCTTAAATATCTTTCTATAGGTAAATGTTGAATAAAATAGAAAAACATTTGTTTATTGATCAGTCAACTGCAACTGAGTGAGGAAAGCTGTCACTAGCCCTATATCTGTTGATTTGGCAAGGTTATCACCATAACATACAGTATCACTAAAAATGAAAATTAAAAATGTCATTTTAGTTAGCAAAATGGGTGGTGTATTTTAAGGCTTCAATGCTAGCTTTCTATACACACTCCACCACACTAAAACCTCATTCCAATATATACAGGGAAGGAGAAAGGAGAAGGAGAAGGAGGAGGAGGAGGAGGAGCTTATGCCCTTGAAAACACAGGAAGGAACAACCTGTAAAAGAGACAGTGATGATTTCTGATATGCTTAGTGGATACTTCATTTAAATGTTCACAAGGGGCCCCATTGGGTTGTGGTGATGACCATTGAAAATGCCTGTGACATCAGACATAGCCACAGTGCAGTCATCAGATATCATAGCTATCTTGGTACCTGAGTACCTGCAATGACCAAGCCAGATAAGTCCAAGAAGAAGACAAGACACACCTCATAGTCATTTTCGAGTTAATAGAACAATTGGCAGGGCAGTTGTTAAAATCTTTCAGGAGTTTTTCAGGACAGACCTAGTGCCAGAGGACTGGAAATGGGCCAGTGTGATTTATACCTTCAAGAATGTGCAAGGTCATAATTGCCCTTACAGAAAGTATTATATGAAATGTTTTCATGCTGCGCACATAAAACCACCCATGTGACATGTATGTTGCAAGAAAGAGTTAAATGTTAAATTGGAACTGATTGCATGCATGTGATATGCGCGCAGCAAGCAAGTGTGGAAAGTATGCTTTTTATGTTAAATTGGAACAGACTGCATGCATGTGGTATGCATGCAAAAAGCAAGTGGTCACTGATAACTGCATACATAAAAGTTAAGTGACTTGCTCAGGATCAAACCATAGACAAGTGGGGGTTGATGAGATTCAAACCAAGGTCTCCAAGTCTTCTGGTTTGCAGTTCAGTGCCTTTAACCACTAAGCCACATTGCTTGCATACATATGGCTCACTTGTACTTCAATACGAATCTGAATTCATTTACACACATGAGGTATGCCTACAGACACTGTTTATTTTTTTGTTTTCGTGTCTCCTCTCATCGCAGCTGCACAGCTGAACTGTAGAACACATATAGATGGAAACATGCTTGGTTGTTCCCATCCCCAATACACACACTTACCAACAAAACTACTTAATTATGTCTGTCTGGCCTGTACTCCTACTATGTTCTCTCCATAATTCTGAATGCTTCCATGCAGATAGACTTTAAGGGGGGGGAAACACAAAAGTAGCAATAACTCAACACCCACTCACATGGCCAGTCCCCCCCCCCAATGCACACACACTGTAGCAGGTGCAGCCATGCTGGTACAGACAACCCACCAAATATCAATATAAGTCAAGAGTCTCTTACTTGTGTACTAGGGAGCCAGAGGCAGGAGTCTTTAAGAGATGATGTCCATGGGTCAGAGTGCTGGGGGCATACCTCCTTAAAATGAATGCAGTTATTTTTTATTACTGTTTTATAGATTATGATAGTGAGTTGGAGGAATAGTGAAAGCCACTGTTTTACTAACAATGCCCTTGTTGTTAGTCGGAGTGGTGGCCTTCTTTAATCTCCAACTCTCCATCAATAATGTATATAATTGTAGTTAAAAAATACCCCCGTTCATTTCAATGGTGCATGCCCCTGCAGTTTCCCTTGCCCTATGTCATAATGTGACTGAGCATGGGGATGTGGAGGTCAGCTTCATTGGGGGGGGGCATAAGCCTGATTATAGTGGGGCTCCAGTAATCTGTGCATACCATACCACTCAGCTGTCCCTGAATGCAAGGAACAGCCCTCATTTTGCCCCTGAAAATTGCTCTTCCCATCATCCTTCCCTCATGGAAAACATGCAGCTCACACAGAGGATGTCCTTTAAATTTAGACTTTATGGAAGGGGGTGCCATTTCCGATTTCAATAGGGAGGAGCCAAAAACCAGTGGAGGCCAGGTGCTAGTTAACCCCTAGGTGACAAGCTCTAGAATGTCTGAAACATCTCTAAAAGGTAAAACTTTTCTGTTGTGATCAAAACATCACAAAAAATTCAAATGTATAAGATTCATCTGTCTATACTCCAGAGCAGTGCATCAGGTTTGGGCTTAAAGCCACCCAGTTACTAAAAAAATTTTTTCCTGGTTGAAGTTCTGACATCCCCCCCCCCCAAAAAAAAATCTCAATTTACCTCCTGGACTCCATTCCATTCAATACTCATCTCATATGGGTCATGAAGCCACCCAAAGGTGCAGAAATGTAAAAAAAACTTCAATATTTCAGTCCTTCCTCCATCCCCAATCCCCCTGTTAAAAATTATTTACTTTTACTTACACGGCCATGTGGCCAGAACCTGCAGCCTGGCCCAGTGTGCCACCGACCCAGTTTTCAGTCTTCTCCTCCATCCTTCTGCCACAAGCTGGATGCTAAAACCAACCATCCCAGGTCCCCAACGTGGTCTGCCACCAAGTCACCTCACCAACAAACCCACTCATCCTGTTTTGCTTGATTCTTGCTTGGCTGCTGCTGTGGCTGCTGAAGCACTGCACTGATCAGGGCCTGTAAAGGCCACCCACACCACTGTCACCACTGCTGCTAGGTCTAGCTTGCTACCATGTGGGTCTGTGAAGTTTTTTTGTGTGAAGCGATCCTAGTAGAGTAAGTAGGTAGCCTAGTCTCAAGCTAGCTACTAGCTCACCCTTTGCCCCTTCAGCCATCAGTGGAGACAGAGACTCCCTAAGATTAGACCAACAAAAATATGTCACCACAATACTGCTATTGAGAGTTCAAGCTGCAGTGTGCAACTTGTCTACTCTGTGGCAGGAAAGACAGTGTGGCACTTGCATGACTCATGTGCTCTTGCTTGGCTGTAGCTCATTCATGTCACGTGTGATGGTGTCACCACTAATAGGTGGAGAAAATGGACAACACAATGCAGTCACAGTCGAGTCAGTAGTGCAGCTGCAGCATAAGCACACACAGGCCAGGGGAGGCACTTAATGAGCAAAAAATTAAATCCAAATCTGCCATCAACATCTGTGTATAAAATGTAATGCCATTATTCCAACATCATAAAAACAACCTAGACACAAATGTGGGGAAGGGGGAACTGCCCCCCTCTGCCCTACCTAAATGCCACCCCTGCTTTATGGTAGAAATATATTCTCAGGTGCTAATATCGGTAAAAGTAATTACAATGGTTTCCACTGTGTTCTGAGGTACTGTATCTCCATGTTTCAGGATGTGTCCCAATCTTCATGAGGGTTAGTGTGCCTCATTGACACTCATTTTGAGTGTCCATGTCCTTCATTTCAGTGGCAAAATGTGAGGTACGATGCATTCTTCTAAGACCCTACTCAGCACAAAGAGTGCTTGGCCATAGTGTATATGCTCCATACAAAATGACAAAGGGAAAGTAAATGAGCCAAAAGAGTCATAGAGAAACAGATTTGTAGCACTAAATATGCATAAGGGATTTGCATGGCCCAAAACAAAAAGGTCAGGCTTCACAACACAGAGGCCTCTCTTCGCACAACTGGAATGGGGGATGTTGACTGAGTATATCCTAGCATTTAATGTAATAAGCAAACAATACTTTACAAAGTAATGGCAATTTAATGACAAAAATCAAAAGCCCTTAAACAACTTGCAAAAGGATAAGAATTAATGCGTTTACCTAATTTTAATAGGAACTCAGTGAAAATTTATTTTAATGGCTCTAATTGCTAATTGCTAGCAGTAGTATGAGAAACAGAAACGGATGTGTTTTTTTTAGATGAAACTTGCACCAGCTTAGCTGCTGCACACATGGAAAGCATGCAGCATGTGAACCTGATTTAATTTTTAGATGTTCACACCAGCTTACTTGCTGCACACATGTCAAGCTTGCTGCATGCAAACCTGATTTGATCTTTAGACCTGGTTCACTTATGTTCACTTTGTGTATGCATACCACATCCAAACATTGCACAATTAAGCATGTGGCATGCATTCTGCAAGTACACAGCACACTTATATTTCTGTAAGGGTGGGTAACTATAGGGCACTCAGCCTGATATCAGTGCTAGTCCTGGAAGTTAAGGATAGAATAACGGAGTACTGATGTCACTGCTCTGTTATGGTAATCATGCTTCTGGTAGCCATGTACAGAATAATGGAGCACTTGATTAAAACAACAGGGAAATCTGCCCTGGATGCTGACCACCTTAGATTGATGGAACATTACTGAGTCTATCAATCAGCAATCACCTATAAGAAGGCAGAGTTCCTGTCTGAGGAGATTGCTGTAGCTCAGAATCAACCCACTCATCTCTTTCAAAGCATGGACAGGTTGTGCAACCCAGCCTGTCTGCAGGTTCAGAGTGTGTTTTCACAAGTCAAGTGTGATGAGTTTGCTCAATTCTTTGCTGATAAGGTGGCCAACATTAGGGGCTGAGATCCAACCAGCTCACTGTATGGGTGGTGGTCAGTGCTTGGTCACCTGTCTTTAGTTTTCTTGGACAGTCTTTGACCAGCTGGAGATCACAGATATCATGTGGATTGTCCAGAGCATGCAACCAATATGCTGTAGTTTGGTCCCGGGCCCAACACGCCTTATAATGGTGTATGTGGATTCCATTGGCCCCTTCCTTGCTAAGATTGTTTGGTGCTCCTTAGAGATGGGTGAGTTCCCTAGCTCCCTGAAGGAGGTGGTCATGACACCGCTCCTTAAGAAAGCTTCTCTGGACCCCAACTGCTTTGCTAACTACAGACATATCTTTAACCTTCCCTTTGTATGGAAGGTGATCAAGAAAGTAGTTGCGCTTCAGCTGGAGAACCATCTTACCATCCATGATATCTATGATCCTCTCCAGTCCAGTTTCTGGAAGAGGCACAGTACTGAGACTGCTCTGGTTCGGGTGCTCAATGATCTCCTGATGGCAAGAGATCAGAAGCGCCGCTCCATCCTGGTGCTTCTTGATCTCTCTTTAGCTTTTGACACCATGGACCATGGGGTGTTGCTCGAGCACCTGAGGGTAATCTGTAGCCTGTCCAGTTCAATCCTCAGATGGTTTTAATCATTCCTCACTGGTAGATCCCAGATGGTGGTGTCGGGATGTTTTCCTCTGACTCATTCTTTCTGCCATGTCAGGTCCCTCAGGGCTCAGTGCTGTCTCCAATGTTGTTCACATGTATATGCTGCCTTTGGGAGACATTGTGAGATGGTATGGGTTGAGGTTTCACTGTTATGCAGATGATACCCAGCTCTACCTGTCTTTTGTACCTGACCAGGATAGTGAGGTCTCAGTCTTTAATAGCTGCCTCGCAGAAATCCAGCACTGGATGAAATCCAGCTGGTTGAAATTGAATTCTGATAAGACTGAGGTGTTGGTGGTGGATCCAGGTCACCGGAAAGAGGGGTCTGTGGAAGGGTTCCCCTCCGGGCTTTGGCTCAAGGGTTACCAGCTGTCTTCCTCTGAATGGGTGCGAAACCTGGGGGTGATTTCTGATGATGGGTTGACACTGTATTAACAGGTGTTGGTAGTAGTCAAGTCTTTGTTTTATCATCGGAGGAGCATTGCCTGGGTCAAGCACCTTGTTCCATCCAGTGACCTTAAAATGTTGATACATGCCTTTGTGACCTTGCGCCTGGACTACTGTAACTCCCTTTACCTAGGGCTTCCAGGGATTGATATCTGCCACCTGCAAACAGCTGTTGATGGGTGCTCCTCACTTGAGCCACATCACTCCTGTGCTGCGCAAAATGCACTGGCTGACTGTCCAGCAGCAGATCACCTTCAAGGTCAGTCTTCTGAACTATAAGGCCTTGCATGGACAAGATCCAGGCTACCTGCAAGAGCTCTTGAACTCTTACTGTCCCAGCCAACCACTCTGCTCAGCTGATGAAGGGTTGTTAGAGATTCCCAGGGTATGGCTGAAAACCTCTGGGTCCTGAGCTTATATGTACACAGCCCCTACCCTGTGGAACTCTCTACCTCACCAGATCCAAGAGTGCCAGACCATGGAGCGCTTCAAGAAAGGCATCCGGTCTACCTGGCCTATGGGGATCTTACTTATTAATTCTGTTTTTATATTTTTTATGTCATCTGAAATTGGATTGTTTTATTACCTTATTTATTTTAATGTGTTTCTATTTATAATTCTGTACAGCACTTTGGTTTTGGAATTGCACTTTAGAAATAAAGTTTATTATTATTAGTATTGAGATTCATTTCCCCTCTAAGCATAGTTTTATGAAGGGCAGATTGTGTCAAACAAATCAGACCACCTTCTACTATTGGGTTATTAGGAAGGTTGAGGGGTGTACAACTGTGGGTGTAGCCTATCTCATCTTCAGCAAGACCTTTGATACTTTGGCACATGAAAAAAACTTCTTGGCAAAGGATCAGTGTGGTAGGGTACACATGAGACATACTCAAAGTCGATTTTAGTTTTTTTTCTGAAATTAGGTTTTTATTGATTGACATAGGTCATTTCAATTTTTACAAAAATATACAAAATATGAATACATGCTGTGCAATAAAATAAATATTGTTTTCTGTACAAGGATAATAGGCAGCTAATTTTAAAGTGCTTTTTACTACCCATAGCTCCACTCCAACTGTCGAGCAGGCAAATTAACAGTTTACATTATTTAATTGCCTAAAGACAGCCATAATTCATTTTACAAATCTTCTTCCATCATCAACACAGACAGGGTTCAACAGAATTTCCATTCAATCTGTAAGAGATATCTTCTGTAATTTTAACATACACAGGATATATATTAACCTCCATCTTCTATAGAAAGGACAATAAAAGGTGACATGATTTAGGTCTTCATCATGTCCTTTATTACAGGGATGCTCACAATTTAGAATATTTAGATTTTCTGAAAATCTTGCTTTAATTTTTTTTAGTGGTAGAGACTCGGAAAATCTATATTGAGACATTATTCTGCACTTTTTAGGTAAAAAAAGGAAGTTGGAGATGTAATTCACAACCATGCCAAGATCTGTCTTTGGCATACCACAGAGAAATTTGGGAATTGTTTTTACCAATACCATAACTTTAGCTTGAAAAAATGAATAACACATGATTCTTAAAAAAGCTTTTGTAAGGTAATGAGATGATAATACCCTACTGGGAATCTCTTAATAGATCCTAAAGAATAACTTCTTTTAGAATCCCTTCTGTTTTAGCAAGACATGGAAAGTGATAGTTCTTCTGCCATTTAAATTTTTATATTAGACAATATCTAAGCCTTGGATTTACTTCATTATTTAGGGTTCTTTTTTTTTTTTTTTCTATTTATTCTTTTTCTGCCCCTGCCTGCCGCCTGATGTATTTATTATTCAGCCTGGTCACGGACCATGGGCTTTCTACTCCCCAAATCAGCCTTGGGCCCTCCAATACCCATGGCTTACCCACCACGGTGGGGCTGTGGCACTCCCCTCGCATGCCACAGTCTTCGAACTAGGTCGGAGGGCTGGCCTGGGGAGCAAATTGAAGCTGTGGCAAGCTTCATTAGTGGCTGCTGACAGCTGACTTTTTTCCCCATTTTTCTGGGAGGCGGGGCCGTGCAATGATGCCTGCGTCCGCTCCGCCTCCAATACGTGCCAGTGCCAGTAGCTATGTGACTCCTGGCCTCCACCAGGGGTCATCAATGCTCTGGGCACTTCCCCACCCTCCCCCCAGAGAAGGAGAGCAGTCCCTAGGATGCTCCATCCTTCTCCCCAGGCCAGCCCTCCAGCGACCCTGGTCCATTCCCGAACCCGGGTCGCCAGCATCACATGCGGAAATCCAACCGCTGCGCCGACGGGTTGGCTATTATTTAGGATTCTAACCCAATTGCATACCATTCTTAGATTGATCAAAGCTAGAGGAGGAAGTCTACCAAATTACGCATGCAGTATATATGTCAGGATTTGCTAACTTTAAGTAGTGATCTACAGAATAGTAAGAATTGGGCCTAAATCAATTGCAGTGAATAAAAACCCCAAACCTCAAAACCATAGAGCATTATTGGGTTAACATTGGCCTCAGTACCTTTAAAGATTGAATTATAAAGGTGACACCATATAATGAAGTGAACCTAAGAATAGTTTTGCAAGATTGTCTGAGTTTCTTTCCATGTATTTTCAGGTGTTTTGTCCATTTGCCATTAGCAGTAAATGTAGTTGCAAGACAAACATATTCATTTACAGATTCCAAACCAGTATCCTTCATGTAAAATTTTGATGACTTTTTCCAGCAAAAATCAAAAGTTTTGTTTTGTCAAAATGTACAACCAATTCTGTACACAGAAAACAAAAATAAGAAAATGTTCTCTGAAGACCTATTGGTGATAAAAACAGCACCATATCAACTCCATATGCTAGCCCCAAAAAAGACTTTCCTAAAATGTTTGGTGCATAGAGTTTACAGAGTCAAGTTGTTCCACAATCTCATTAACATAAATATTAAAGAGGAGGGGGCTAATAGGCATCACTGCTTAACTTCTGAGTTTGAAGTAAAAGCTTCTGTAAGGGTACCTTGATGATTAAATCTTATAAGAGTTGTATTATCAGTGTGAAGTTGTATAATTAGTAAAAGAAGATTTAGCTCTAGTCCTTTTTCCAGTTTTTTTTCAAAGAATGTTTCTGTATACTGAATCAAATGCTGAAATGGAATCAATGTAAACCACATATAATTTTAAGGAAAGTGTATTTTCCAATAAGATGAATCAATACATAAATATTATCTCTGGTTGAAAAATTCTGTCTGAATCCAGCCTGCAAATGTGAGATTGTTTTATTACTATTTACCTTTAGCTGTGCTTTGTTTAATAATCTTTTTGTGTAGGTTTTGGATATTGCATATAATAGATTGACTGGTCTAAAGTTTCTGGGATCATTCAGTTCTCCTTTTTTGAGTACTGGAACAATTACAGTACATTGGTTTTCCAGCTAGCTGATGTAAATTTCTTTCTGATATTCTTATTAAAGAAGTTGGTTAACACTGGAACCCAAAGATCCATATGCAATTTAAAGTCATCAGAAGGAATCTCATCCAGTCCTGTTTCTTTATTGGATTTATCTGTCTCTATGGCTTCTTCATCTTCAAAAAAGGAAACTTGTATAGGAACAAATTCAACTAGACTTTCAATTATCAGAAGATTTTGATTAAAGCTGGTAGTAAGACCATAAAATTAATTTGAAAATATGTAATCTATTTATCTGTTTGGATAAGAACTAAAGGGTTACTTTCATAGTTATTAGTGTATTTGGCTACCATCAGCCAGGAAGAATGGAAATCTTTTTCAGCAATAATACTGTTAATCTGTTACCATAAAAGGAGCAGATACTTTTGTTTTTTTTAAATAGTGTTATATTTCCTAAGTGCTTGATTTAACATTACACAGTTATCTCAAATTGGATTTCCTTTAACTTTTACAACTAACCTGGATAATTTGTTTTTTTGCAATCTTATGTACATGGTTAAACCATGTTTTATAATTAGTAACTGTGCTTCTGCAGGTGTAAAGAACTGAAATTATAGACAAAACAAAGTTTTGAGAGAATTGATGGTGAAGCTTGAGATGATTGACTATTTTTTCCCATTTGTGCTACACTTTGTTAGGATAAGAGATGTTTTTCAACATGTTGCTTCACCAGTGCTTCTAACCATAATCATTTTCCCAAAAACCTGAAGGGGTTGATTAGAAACATGTTTCATGTTATTCAGACTGATGGAAATATCAAAATGTAATGTGTTTATAAGTGCAGCATGATCACTCTCTGTGCGTATTAAGTCTCTCACTAAATCAATATCTATTTGAGTAAGTTAAAAGGCAATGACATTCTAGCCATTATAAGAGTAGCACATAAATTCCTATTCAGGGTCAGACAGGGTGTGACCATTGAAACTAATTAAATCATAAGATTCAAGTAAGAGTTCTAATTCAGGCCATTATAATTTCTGTGTATATCTTTACTGATCCATGTTAAAATGTGTGGGCATACAAAGAGCTGTGTTCAAAAGAGATACATGCTTCCATTCTGGAGTTAAAATCCCCCAAAATAAGCATACCAGTATTTTTTCTTCCCTCTAAAACTTCTATAATCTTTTTTTTTCCCAGCATCTTTCAGATTTTGTCCTTATAATAATTTGATGATTTCTGTGGGCTATAAACATTCAAAATGAAAATTAAGGAGTCATCTAGAGTGACCTGAGCTAGTTGGAAGTTGTGTTCTTCTGAAACTAGTTTGAATAACTTTAGATTTCATGAAATTTCCACCAGCATTTCTAGGTCCCCTACTGGGCAATTGTATTTGGAGGTTCTAAAAGCTGGGGAAAAGAAACCTTATTACCCATTCAATTTACAAACATACCAACACATGAAGAAGCCAGGAGAAGGCCATTTGGTCTATCAAGTCTGCTTGTGTTGAAGGGTCCAGAACTTACACTACTGTCCCTGCCCCATCTCCCCACTCCTCCCATCCTCCCTACCCATGACCCTTACCCTCCCCTATACCTGCCCCAATCTCTCTTAAAAGCTGCCCACTGTCTTCAACAAGATTACCTCTTCTGGCAGCTCATTCCAAGTGTCCAGCACCCTCTTTGTGAAGAAGTGCTTCCTGACCTCCCTTCTAAACTTCCGACCCTCCAGTTTAAGATTGTGCCCCTCGTGCTATGGTTGCTACTTAGCTTAAAGAGCCTCTCCTTATCAACCTTATTTATCCCTTTCAAGTACTTGAAGGTCCCAATCATGTCCCCTTTCTGTCTCCTGTCTTCCAGGGAGTACATGTACATTGCCCCAACCTCTAATTGCATGCCTTACCCTGCGGACCAGCTATCATTTTTGTAGCCCTCCTCTGGACCTTCTCCAGCAGGTTAATGACCTTTTTGAGGTGTAAGCACCAGTACTGAACTCCATACTCTAGATGCGGCTTTACCAGTGACCTGTACAAGAGCAGTATAATCTCTTCTCTCCTACTACGGATCCCCCTAGATATGCATCCCAGCATCTTGTTTGCCTTTGCTGCTGCTTTCTTGCACTATGTGGAGTGCTTCAGGTCACTAGTGATCATCACTCCCTGGTCCTTCTCCTCTGATGCAGATATTCAGACTCCACCCAGGTACTACTCTGTCCTCGGATTCTTGGCTCCAATATGCATACCTTTGCATTACTTGGCATTAAAGCCAAGCTGCCAGATCCTGGACTACTTCCCTTGATTTTCAAGATCTTCCTGTAGGTCCTGTATCCTTTCAGCTGTGTCCACCCTCCCACAGAGCTTGGTTTCTTCCATAAATTGGCACATTTTGCCCTTAATGCCCTTTCTAATGTCATTTATGAAGACATTGAACAAACACTGGCCCCAGCACCGAGTCCTACTGGACCCCACTGGTTACCTGTCGTGTCAGATAACTCTGCCCCCAACCACTCTCTGGGTTCTGTCCTTCAGCCAATTTTCCACCCATCTGGCCATCTTTTCCCCAACCCTGAGATTCACCAACTTCCTGATCAACCTTTTGTGGAACACAGAGTCAAAGGCCTTGCTGAAATCAAGATAGAGGATGTCTACCACTTGGCCCCTGTCTGCTTTCTTAGTGACACAGTCAAAGAAGTCAATCAGATTTGTTTGACACAATTTCCCCCCATGAACTCATCATGCTCCTCTAGATATTCCACCAACCTTTCCTTTAGTATGATCTTCTTGAGCTTGCCCAGAATGGACATTTTCTCATTTACATTCAGTAAGTAACCATGTTTCCTGTAAACATATGATTTAAAAAATATTTCCTGAATTTGAGCATTTCTAGATCAGACAGCATTACAGACAATTCAACTATATTCAGAGATATACACTCAGTATTATTATTTTTGTTTTTGAATGATACCTATGTTTAATGAGACAGATGAACAGAACCTGATGTATTTGCTTAGTTTTCCAAATGTTTACTGGGGTTATGTTTAGGATGAAATACCAAATCACTGTGGGGAACCCCTCTGTTTGCTTTACAGCTATACAACATTGGAGAAAACAGAGAGAGTTTCATTATTCCTTACCCTTGGGATTTCAAATAGAGAGTTTGCATACATAGCATGGATGCCTAGACTATTCAGACATTCTGCTTGTGAAAGAATTCATGATGCCAAGGTTTCATTTCTTACCCAAATGCTTAATTGTGAGCTCATATGCTTGGCCTTCAGTCTCAGTACCCTTAAAATATCTCTGTCAGGTAATTCCATGTCTAGAATGTTACAGCATAAAAAATTAGCACATTGGATTATGACCCTTGACTTTCATCTGCGTATGTGTCTAGACCAAAAAGACTGGTATAGACTGGTTCTGTTCCTTGTGACCTGTCAGAGAAATATTCAGATCTGGCCCAATTCCTAATTAAACTGAAAAACTAAATCCTCTCTACAGTCTTCCAGACAACCCATTTCACTGTTCTTCCCCGGTCAGCTTCATTAGCACCAATAACTAATTTCATGAGACTAGGGGATCAGTTCTAATATTTAACTCTTCTAGTCTTTTAAATGAGGCCCAGATAGATTTTGTCATGTCTAGGTCCTACATTATGAAGAAAACAATGGTGGCCATAATTCTAAGGTATCTAAAGGCATACAATAGAATTTATGGATTTACAGGTATACCAAATTCAGAAATAAATAAGTGGTACATTAGTGTTTTTAGATTGTCGTTGTTTTTGTAAGGCTTTCTATATACACCCCACATCCTTAGTAACATCCCATTTCTTTCCAATGAAATTCCTCTCCCTACTCCTTCACTGGAATTTATTACTAGAGTCATGGTTATTTTCTAATAAACTGCATTGGGGATTTGACTTATGGCCTTCACAGGACTGAAACTAAGAAGGACTTGAGTTTTCTAGGTTTTACTTTGCTTTTAGAGCAGTATAATTAGGTTGAGTACACTGACTGTCTTTGGTAAGATAAATTGTTAAAACTCTCCTTTCTTTTGATTTCTTTTTTTTTAATTCATTTTCTTTTTCTTTTCCTTTTTACTTTGCTGTTACTTTTTGTCAGTTTTGAAGAATCCTGGAAAAGTATTTTTGAAAATGAGATATGGTTGCCCTGCTTCTTATCCAACTTTTCTAGCACACAATGTAGATGTTCTGTTTGCTTAGCCATAAATTCTTTAATACCACCCATTTCTTTTTAGTAAACTGATAGTCTCACATAATTGCCCTTGAATTTCCTGAATTGCAAAGGGCATGAAATTACTTGCCATATTCAGTTGAGCACATTCCATTTCTATTATTGGCGATGGAATGAAGACATTACAGTAATCTGGCCCTGAGAGACTCATCAAGTTCTTTATATGATAAAAGGGGATATTTGAATGCTTTCTATTCAAATTCTCTTCAGCCTGATTTAGCATTGTGTCAGTGTCTCAGTTGATACTTAGAGGACTGAACATGTCCAACCTACTTTTAGTTAGATTGTTAGTGTTATCGATAATGATTGGTATATGTGGGGATTTTATTAAATCTACTGGCCTAGTATGTACTTTTCCTTGTACAACTTTTCTGTTGTTGAGCTTTTCCCTATTATCAGTGTTTTTTGTTTTTAATTGTAAAAAGTTGTAAAATGTTCCTGCAAGGGATCAACATTGAGGGCTCTTGTTTTTGTAGTGCCTTGTATTTTTACTTGTTTTTTGGATATTTGTGCTAGATATTTATCTTTTATACTTATTAATCTTGTTTATATCAGTATTAGAAATACTATTGCTGTTATATAGAACTTCCTTCATAGTTGCATCAGCATTTAAGCATTAGCAAAAAAATCCAAGTCTTCTGCTCCCTGTAGAGGATGGTACCCAAGCAACTGGTAATGGAACCCACCCTCGAGGAGGTAACATTAGACTTCATTCTGACCAGTGGGGACAGAGTGACCAATGTCACTGTGGAGAACCACCTGGGGACGAGTGACCATAGTGCAGTGAGGTTTGATATAAAAACTGGAGTAGAGTCAAACCACAGGAGGAAGAGGGTTTAGACTTCAGGTGGGCCAATTTAGAAAGAATGGTGGTAAGCCTCAGGGATGCCCTGGAAGGGTTAAGGAACTAGGAGGCATATAGAAACAGTGGCAGCAATGGGGGGGATTAAAACAGCTACAAGACATTTTGCCAGACAGGTTAGCAAAGGCAGGAGAAGAAGGTGGCCGCTACAGTTCACTTAGAAGGGATCAGAAAGAGTAATGGCAAAGAAAATAGCCTTTAGGTAGTACAAAAAAAAAGGAGGAGGATATGAGAGCTTACCAGGAAAGGCAAAGGGAGGCTGGGAGGGACGTAAGGAGGGCAAAAGTGGTAATAGAAGAAAGGTTAGCCAAGTCAATCAAGAAGGGGGATAACACATGTTTCAGATACATTGGGGAAAGGAGGAAGGTAGGGGGGTATACAGGCCCCCCATGGAGAAGGACAGCCAAAAGGCTGACATATTGAACAAATACTTCCTTTCTGTCTTCATGGAGGAGGGGGTAGGAAATGTGCCTGAAATACACAACAAGGGCATGAAGGATCAGGAGGTGGACACTAGCCCCTTCACTGCAGACAGGGTCCTAAGGGAATTGTCCAAAATAAGGGTGGACAAGGCCATTGGCCCTGATGCAGTGCTCTTCAGGCTGCTGTGAGAGCTCAGAGAGGTACTGGCTGAGCCCCAAGTCCCCCTGTTCAACCAGTCTCTGAAAACTGAAGAGGTGCCGGGGACTGGAGGAGTGCTGGTGTTGTCCTGCTCCACAAAGGGGGAAATAGGGAGGAGCCAGGAAATTACAGGCCAGTCAGCCTGACACCAGTAGGTAGAAAGGTAATGGAATTGCTCCTCAAGGAAAGAATTGGGGAATACCCTGAGGCAAGTGGTCTGCAGGACCAGAGACAACATGGGTTCACTAGGGGGAGATCCTGTCAGTTCAACCTGATAGAATTATTTGACAAGGTAACCAGGGTAGTGGAGGAGGGTGGGGCAATGGATGTGACCTATCTTGATTTCAGCAAGGCCTTCAACACCATCCCACATAAAAGGTTGGTAAAAAGACTGAAAAGCCTAGGGGTGGGGCCTAAAATCGTAAAATGGATAGAGACCTGGCTCAGTGATAGGAGCCAAAGTGTGGTGGTAAACAGGTTATACTCTGGGGAGGGGAAGGTGCCTATCGGGATACCAGAGGGGTCAGTGTTAGGCTCTGTACTCTTTAATATCTATGTTAGTGACAAGGCAGAAAGACTGGGAGGGTATGACTGTTTGCAGATGACGCAAAGGTTTGCAACAGGGTGGACATACAGAGTGGAGTAGAGAGGATGAGAGGGGACCTAGAAAAGTTGGAAGACTGGCCAAACAATTGACAGCTATGATTCAATGCAAAGAAGTACAAGATTATGCACTTGGAGGACAAGAATGTGGGGGTGGCATACACACTTGAGGGAGAGGTACTAACTGTCACAAGACGAGAGAGGGACCTGGAGTTATCATTACTGATGACTGGAAGTTGGCAAAGCAGTGTTGGAAGGCAGTGGAAAAGGCAAACCAAATGCTTGCTTGTATAGGGAGGGGTATCACCAGCAGAAGGATGGAGGCAATACTTCCCCTGTATACATCACTAGTGAGACTGCACCTCGAGTACTGTGTGCAGTTTTGGAGGCACCACCTTCAAAAGACAGAGACAGGTTGGAGATGGTGAAGAGGAGAGCAACTAAAATGGTGCAAGGCTTGTATCAGAAGCCCTACAAAGAGATGCTTAGGGAATTAAACCTGTAATCCCTGGAAGACAGGAGGAAGCAGGAGGACATGATAGAGACATTCAAATATTTCAAGTGAATAAGCAAGGTATGGGTGGAGGGTATGTTCCAGAGGAAAGGATCTTCTAAGACTAGGGGTCACAAGGGGGGGTAGGTTCAGGGGTAATGTGAGGAAATTCTTCATCACAGAGAGGGTGGTGGATGACTGGAACAGCCTCCCAGAGGAGGTGGTGGGGGCTAAATCAATCACAGGTTTTAAAAAAGGTGTGGGATAAACACATGACTATCTTAAATAAAGGAGGGGTGTGGATGACAAACCCCCAGCAGTGACTTGGGTAGCACTGTTAGGGGAGAATTTATGGGCAGACTACGTGGGCCAAGTTGTCATTATCTGCCGACAGCATCTATGAATCTGCTGAAAACTCAATAGGGATGAGGGGCATGACTAATGCACTACATAATTCTTTAGGGTTTAGAGCATAATTAGCTAATTTCTTATCTTTCCCATAGACATTGCTTTTACTAGTTGGGATGGAGATCATCAGACTAACTCCATCAGTGATCTGTGCTGTATTTAAGCAATTCATCATTTTTCCCCTTTTGGGGGGATCATATTTATCAACTGTTGACCACTCCTCATATGCATAGTATTCAAAAAAGCATAAACATGATAAATACTAGTATATAGCAATGATACCAGCTAATAGAGGGTAACCTCAGAATGTTTAAAACTACTAATAAATGAAGTATGGCTTAATGTTTTAGCACAATACCAAAATGAAGGAAAGAGTCCTGTGGAATAGCAGTTTCCTTTGCTTTGTATTGTCTTAGATTTTTCAGGGGAAAAAAAGAGGAAACAATACTTAAATGATTCCAGAACTAAATAACTCTTCCACTTCTAGAAGGTTAAGGAGAAGGAAATACTTCCTAAATATTCCTCTCTAGAGTAACAATTTACATTTAACCTGGTTCCAAAGCAGAGAAATTGCTCATCAGCTCAAAATTATTTTAAGAAAAAGTACTTATTCTTTCTTCTTGTAGGTACTATGAGAAATATAGTGAATTGTTAAAACACAGTTCCTAAAGGTTTTTTTTTTCACTCAAAGGGCAATAAGACATTGTTTTATAATGCTCATAGATCCATGAATTCTCAATAGAAAAGTTACTTAACGGAACAGTAATCTATGGTTGCTCAAAACTTATACCCCCTTTCAGCACCTTGACCCCTAACCCCTTAATACTCCCCACCCTTACTGTCCTTATACCTTTTTTTGCCCTTCCCCTTCCCACCTTCCATATTGCCCTCAAAGGTCTTTGCCCTGTCTTCACCTGCTGTGCTCTCCTAATCCTATTCCTAATCCTATAAAAATAGGTTGGACAAGACTTCCTCCAGCTAATGAGTTCACTGGGCCTCACACAGGTTGTTTCCTCCTCAACCTACATTGGTGGTCATTCATTGGACTTGGTGTTTCTCCTGGGGATGGAGATATCCGATCTGGTGGTGGAGCCAGTTGGGTGGTCTGACCATCATACCATCAGCTTCAGTTTTGAGGCCCCCCCAAGAGGCCTGCCCTATGGAGATGGTCCAGTACCGCACCTTGAGGGGTGTTTCCCCAGATGGCCTGATGGTGGTGCTGGACCTATCAGGCATGCCGAGGAAATGCATGGATCCAGGGGATCTTGTACTCACCTATAATAAGGTGGTGACAGAGGCCCTGGATTCCATTGCTCCTGTTTGTGTTCAGCCAATCTCCCTTCGGCCTAGGTCTTCATGGTTTGATGAGGACTTGAGGGAGGTGAGGGAGTTGGACAAAGGCTAGAAAGTCGATGGCAGAGGTCCGGCCTGATGGGTGACAGGCTTAGTTTGATGGACCATTATTTGGTCTATCAATCAACAATCTCCCATGAGAAGGCAGAATTCCTGTCCAGGGAGATTGCTGCTGCACGGAATCGACCAGCTCAGCTTTTCCAGACTGTGGACAGACTGTGCAATCCGCTCTGTATTCAGCCCAGAAATGCTTTTTCACAAGTGCAGTGTGAGTAGTTTGCTTGTTTCTTCATGGATAAGGTTGCCACGATCAGGTCTGACATCTGCCTGACCCTTTCTCTAGGGAGTAGCAGTGGTTGACAGGAGATGTCAGACTTCCAGTTTGAGTGGTGCGACTGGCCAGCCTACAATCAGTGATATTGTCATGGTTATCCAGTCTTTACAACCTACCAACTGTAGTTTGGATCCGGGCCATACACGCTTGCTTGTTGGCTGCGTTGAGGTCATTGGCCCGGTCCTTGCTGAGATAGTCTGGTTATCCTTGGAGAGGGGAATTTTTCCAGCTTCCCTTAAGGGGGCCGTGGTTTGGCATCTTCTTAAGAAGCCCTCCTTGGAGTCCGGGTGTCTTACAAACTACAGGCCGGTCTCTAACCTCCCCTTTTTGGGTAAGGTTATTGAGAAGGTCGTGGCTTTACAGCTGGAGGGCCATTTGACCAGCCACAATATCTATGATTCTCTCCAGTTCAGTTTCATGAAGATACACAGTACTGAGACGGCTCTTGTTCGGGTACTAAATGACCTCCTGATAGCGAGAGATCAAAGGACTTGTTCCATCTTGGTCCTTCTTGATCTCTCTGCAGCATTTGATACTGTGGACCATGGTGTGCTGTTGGATCACCTACGGTTTATCTGTGGACTTTCGGGGACTGTTCTCAGATGGTTCCAATCTTACCTCATGGGCAGGACTCAGAGAGTGATGTCTGGGGTTTGTACCTCAGCTCCATTCTCCCTGCCCTGTGGGGTTCTGCAGGGATCCATTTTAGCGCCCATGTTGTTTGCAGTGTATATGCTGCTGTTGGGAGAGATTATTAGATGGTATGGCTTGAGTTTTCACTGCTATGCAGATGATACTCAGCTATACATGTCTTTTGTCCCTGAACAAGATGATGCTGTCTCAGTGCTTAACAGCTGTCTAACTGAAATTCAGGCCTGGATGAATGTGAGCTGGCTAAGGTTGAACCCTGAAAAAACTGAGGTGTTGTTTGTGAACCCGGGTCATCATGAGGCGGGTATGCTGGCAGGTTCACCTTTGGTTCTGTAGCTTGGAGGTGTCCAGCTAGCTACCTCAGACCGAGTGCGGAACCTGGGCGTCATATTTGATGACTGTCTGACTTTAAAATCACAAGTGTCAGCAGTTGTTAAAACTTCTTTTTACCATCTGAGAAATATCGCCCGGGTGAAATATCTGGTTCCTCCTGATGATCTTCCAATGTTGGTTCACGCCTTCGTAACCTCCCGCCTTGACTACTGCAATGCCCTTTACCTAGGGCTGTCGGGGATTGATATCCATCGCCTGCAGCTAGTGCAGAACGCGGCAGCCAGGTTGTTGACTGGTGCTTCGAGAGCCAGTCATATAACGCCTGTGCTCTGTGGTCTGCACTGGCTGCCACTACAGTGGCGGATCACCTTTAAGGTTGCTTTGTTAACCTATAAGGCCCTACATGACCAGGGACTGGGTTACCTGAAAGATCTCCTTTGTTTCTACTGTCCCCCTCTGTCCTCTCCGATCCACTGATGAGGGATTGCTAGAGGTTCCCAGGGTACGTTTGTAGACATCAGGAGCAAGGGCACAGAGTTTTGTTGCTCGGTCCCTGTGGAACTCTCTACATCATCGGGTACGAGATTGCCTAACCGTCCAGAGTTTTAAAATTGTTTTAAAAACCTATTTATTTAACCTGGCTTTTGCTGATTGAAGGGGTTATTTTATTTTACTATGCTGCTATTATATTGCTTTTTGTGGAATTGTATGCTTGTTTTATAATAATTTATTTTATTGTACAGGCGCCTTGGTTTCAGAAAGGTGCATTTTTTATAAATAAAACCGATTTGATTTGATTTTAATTTTTTTTTTGATTGCTGGAGATATGTTGTGTTTCTTGTGCTGGCTCTTGTGTATATACTGTCATCATTTACCAGATGCGTTGTACTCACTAATATTACCACTCTCTAGTTGACACTCTTTCTGAATACTGTAACCATTGTGAACTTTGATGTCTTATTTGTATTGTACACTGATCTCGAAGCTATCCAGGTCCATCTTGAAAATGAGTCTTGCTCAATGATATCGCTTGGTTAAATAGATTTGATTGATTGATTGAACTACAACCTTTGCTAGGCCTGAAAAGTTCTATATAGTCTCAGCAACAGTTCAACAGAAATCAGTGTGATTCAAGTCCATTTGCTGTGCTGCAGGTGCCCAGATAAAACATTTTGATACTGATTAGATCAAATTACAAAGTGGGAGGTACAAACTGTTACATTTATATCACTAAACAATGAGATAGCAAAAAACTAGAATCCCTTTGCAAACACAAAACAAAATTTCCCCTAAAATCACAAGGGGGTAGCATTTTATAACAAACTCTGGTGCAAGGTGCGTGCTTCAAATCTCTATGAGGCAAGTGGCACCTTGCACCAATGTTTGCAGTAATCCTGATTTTTGAACGCAGGCTGTGTCAAAATTGGGATGCCATGCACCAAAGCTGCCCTGCACCATCCTTGTGGCAGAAGCACCCATGTGCCAGGTCACAAGGGTGGTTGCACCAAAGTTGGGCTGCACCATCCCCATGTTTGGAATTTTCAAAGCCTGCCCATGGTCACAGCATGGGGTTGACTTTAGATCAGCCACGAGGTGGTCTATGGGCCCTGCACCACTGATCTGCAGGGCTACAATTGGGGGGGCCTACAAATTTTGGACCAGGGTGCAGGGGGGCAGTGGGGATGCCATAGGTGGTGTCAGGGGTATGGCAGTACTGTAAGGTAATTGAGGAGGAACTCAACAGAGGTGCCATGCTGCATGATACAGAGCCGATTGGCTTGGGTAGAAGGGAATAGGCAGGGATGGGCCATGACCCCGACTCCAAAAGGAAACAGGCTGCCACATGCCATAGAGGAACCACTCACCCCGGCAGTGCAGTTGGGCATCTGCTTTTGCCACACAGGGAGGCTATATACCAAGGTACAGTCCCAGTGCCTGGGAAACATACCCATCCATCACCTGTACTCCGCAACCCATTTCCATTACCATCCACTACATGTAGGGGTCTATAGGTCCTCTGGGGCAAGTGCATGGCCTACTTCCCTCTGGAGTCTGGTTTATGGTCCATCCCTGCCCACCCCCTATACCTGAGCTGATTAGCTTTGTATCATGGAGCACAGCACCTCTGCCGGGTGCTTCATCAATACCCTTACCCTCCCCTCATGGCATCCCCACTGCTCCATCTACCCCATGTCCCCTCTTTGCAGGCATTGGAAATTCACCATCTTCGACACTCAGTTAGGTTGTGCCACCGGAGGGGGGGGCTTGATGGGACCCTCCATCAAACCCCTCAGGTTCACCATCTGTTTGGCACAACCATGCAGCTGTGGCAACTCATGGACCTTTTGTTCATGAACCTCCACTTTATAAAATACAGCATGGTGTCCCTGATGCATCTGGAGTTTGCTGCAGCTGCCGATCAGCACAAATTGCATCACACTTAGGGCTGACTGAACATCAAGCCTAAGGTACCTAAAAAAATAGTGATAAGTAACCACAGGCTTGATTTCCATAATGAAAACTTTAGCATAAGTACCAAATGGCTATGATGCAAGTGGCACCTTGTGTCAAAGTTTGTGGCAATCCTGATTTTAGAATGCAGGCTGCATTGAAATCAGGATGCCATGTGCCAAAGCCATCCTGTACCACACTTGCAGCAGAAACACCTGTGCACCAGGTCAAAAGGGTGGTTGCACCATGCTGGGGCTTCACCATCCCCATGTTTGGAATTTTCAATGCTTCACTGTGGTCGCAACAGAGGGCAACTTTAAACCAACCAGGAGGTTGTCTAAGGGCTCTATGCCACTGCCGAGCAGGATGGTGATTGGAAGGACCTGCAAAGAGGAAACCAGGGGCAAAGGAGCAGTTGGGATGCTATAGTGGGTTATGAGGGCATGGCAGCATGTAATGTTATTTACGAGGCACCCAGTGGAGATGCCATGCTCCATGATACAAAGCTAATTGGCTCAGGTAGAGGGGGTGGTCAGGGATCGACTGTGGCCCAGACCCCAAAGTAAAACAGGCTGGTACTTGCCCCAGAGTACCTACAGACTCTGGCCATGTAGTCAGGCACCAGCCTTCCACCATGTGTGGAGGGGGCTGTTTACCAAGGTAGTGTCACAGTGCCCAGAAAACACACTCATCTACTGCCTGAACCCCATAACCCAGTTCCACTGCCACCTACCACATGTAGAAATCTGTAGGTCCTCTGGGTCAAGTGCCCAGCCTGTCCCTCTGGAGTCCAGGTAATGATCCATTCCTGCCTGCCCCTTTCTACCTGAGCTGATTGACTTTGTATCAAGAAGCATGGCATCTCTGTTGGGTATCTCCTCAATACTCTTACAGTGCTTCCATTCCCCTGTCTCCCCTATGGCATCCCCACTACTCCCTCTGCCCTTGGTACCCTCTTTACAGTAATCTGACCCCCCCCTAACTTTGAGGCTTGGCTAGGCTGTGCAGTGCAGGGGGCTTGAAGGGACCCTATGTCAAACCCATCCTGTGCACCACCTGTTTTGCACAACCCTGCAGCTATGGCAACTCATGGCACTTTGGCACAGAGCTCCCCACTTTTATAAAATATGGTACAGGGTCCCTAATGCACCCAGAGTTTGCCAAAGCCATTTATTGGTGCAAACTGTGTTGCTCCTATGGCCAACTGAACATCGAGCCCCATGTGTAAAAAGTTGACATTGTGCATGAAGGTAAAATGAGCCTCTTAATTCAAAAGAGCTGAGAGAATGGTTCAGCTTCAAGTAAGTTAACAGTGCAGTCAGATCAGTGGCTTTGCCCCTATGGCATTTTACAAAAACAAAAATGAACCACTTTGCTCTTTATTACTTGGTAACCAAAACCAAACATATCAAAATTAAAAATGGTCTGAGGAGCACAGACCGCTTCCTTCACCTTTGGCATTCAGGGAAATTTGACATGAGCAACTAAGGCTGGTGTTTTCATATGACACTCACTTCTTATGTCACGAAAGGTGAAATCCAAAAATGAATAGAAATGAAAAAAGGAAAAAAATAATACTATTCACTGCAGAAAGCAAAACTATAATTTGTGCTGATGTGAGCCTTATCTATTATAAAAAACAGCTAGCACTGTTCAAAAATGTAGCTCAATTTAAGCCGTGAAAATACATTTTAGGTTGCCATTCCATAACACATTATTTATCTTACAGCAGTAAAAGAAAATGAATTAGCTTGGGTGAAGGGAAAATTCTTAATAAATAAGTTCACAGTGGTAGTTTCCTGTAAACAACCACCCCATACACCCTATACTATCAGTATCTCTAAAACTACACATTTTGTAGGGCAAAGTGCAATAACTACAGCTGCTGCTGTTTAGAGTCTGAAGAGCAGATGACAGTCATTGTTACTCAGGCAGTCTGAGCCAGTACTTCTGGACTAATCCTCTATCATCCGTCACTTCTTATGACCTTGCATCAGCTCCCTGATGCCTTTCCTTCTTCCTTCCAGATGCAGGTCCTTTCACACCTATGTCCATAATTCACACAGCAGTGTCAGTGCAATGTGCTTTGGTGCATACCAGTCTAGCATTGCTTGTAAAGCACTTTGGATGTATGAAAAGTGCTATATAAATGCTGATTCTTCTTCTTCTTCATCACCCTTCTCATTGGCTTCTGTGTCCATGTTCTTCTCTGAGCTTCAGAGGGCCAGACCTGCACCAACCTGACAAAACCTCTCAGCTTCTGGTAGATTGGACACCATGCTCTCTAGTCTCTGATTTCTTGAATCTGTAAAACAAGTTAAAAACTTCGAAGTGTAGCACCTTCCAAAATAATATAGAAATGGGTTAAAAAACAGGCATATAACCCACAAGAGGCAAGGCATATCAGATATAACTGTTAACACTGTAATCAGATCAGTTGGAGCTTTCTCTTGCAGTTCACAACTCAGGATGCCACTGCCACCATCAACTCTGGCCACAGTGGATTGTTTAACTGGCTTAGGCAAAAACAGAGCTTGTTGACTGAAGTGCAAAACTCTAAGTGGAAAGTCTTAGTAGTGTCCCACAGGGAATGGTGCTGGGGCCAGTGCTGTTTATCATTTTCAGTAGTTCAGTTTAAATTTTATCGTTCAGCATTTTATGCCATTACAAATCAAGACATAAATATCGAATTAAAAAAAATCATTTTAAAATGACATATTATAAAAAACAGTTCTCAATAATAAGAATACATTAACAATATATAAAGACCACACAGTATTGAGTTATCACAGACACATTAGAGTTATGTTTTCACATTTTAAATCCATTTACCATATGGCTTTCTTATATTTATCCTAATTTGATTATGCCTACAACATACATATAGTTTGTTATCACCATCAATTACACAGTGTCACATTATTTTACATGGGTAACATTTTTAAATGGAAACATTTAAGTTCCATATATCTTAAGAGGGAGGCCACAGGGACAAGCACTTTGTGTTTTTAATACAAAATTCAGAATATGGACTGGTTGATATGTAAGTTTTTGGAGTAAACCACCCAAAAGAGAAGTCCTCATTTTATTGTACAAAGGACAAAAAAACTACATGTAATAAATTATCTTCACTAAGTCCACATTTACAATTAGTATCCATATTTTTGTTTTTCTCAAATTTTCCTCTCCTAACGTTGCTAGTGAAACATTCAAAAAGAAATCTAGTAACTGCTTTCCTATGTTTGGGATTTTGTAATATTTCCAAATATGATTCAAATTTATGTGATCTTTTATTTTCAGCTAACCATGGCCACACGTTTGACAATCTGGAAAACTATAGATCCTTTTGTATAATTACATTAATTATCCTGTTGTTAATTTCTTCTTTTATTTGGACTGGTGAAAATCTTAAGCTATCTGTTATAATTGACATTAAACCTAGTGGTTTGATGATTTCCTCTACCACTTGCATACAGGGGAAAAGTTTTTAAGAATGAAAATTTGTTAGACCTTCCTCTAAACAAATCCTGGAAAGTCTATTCTGACTCATTCTAAAGACTTTTAACCAATAGTTTACCAGCCTTTGCTGGATATAGCATTCAACTGAGATCCTACCCAACTCCGCTCTAACTAAGGAAGATGAGACAGAGACTGGATGTCCCAGCATCTTCTTATAAAGTTTGTTCAGAGTTGGGTCAAGTCCCCTTTTATTACTATAATCTATTCCCCAGATCTCAGCTCTATAAAGGAGCTGTGATCTAATTTTGGCATCAATAACCCTCAAGTTCCCTTTAATAGAACTCTCACCAAACCTTGAAAAAAAAAGACAAAATAGCTGAGACAAATTTATCTGCCTTTATCTTAGTTTCTCTCTGGTGTTCATTCCAATTCCTTTGTTTGCTAAAAGTTATACCTAGATAACAAAAACTCTTTACCTCTTCTATTTTTTTTGTGATTTATATAATATTTGTATTTGTTTTTTTTGTCACCAAATACCAATACCTTAGTTTTTTATAATTTATCTGGAGATCTGCACTAACACAGTTTGCATGAAAATTATCCAGACTTCTTGAAAGACCTAAATGACTAGTTGACAGTAAAACTACATCATCGGCATAAGGCAAATAGGGTAATGCTCTTTGACCAATTTTGGGAAGATGAGATCCTTCATTGTGCATTTTATTCAGCACGGTGCGGAAGAATAAATTGAACAATTGCGGTGCTAGTGAACAACCCTGTTTAACTCCTATATTTAAGCTAAACTATTTACTGATTTCACCTTTATTGTTATATCTAATACTAGCATAGTTGTCCCGATGCATTAACCTTATTATTTCCAATAATGAGGGATCTACTCCAAAGTCTAAAAGTCTTTCCCAGAGCAGAATTCTATTCACTTTGTCAAATGCTGATTTAAGATCAATAAACACACAGTATAATTTTTGTTTTTTTACTACTTTATACTTATGGACTAAATGTGCCAAGACAAAATTCTGATCAATTGTTGAATAATTATTTCTAAATCCAGCTTGTGAGTCATCGATTATATTGTTAGACTCTACCCATAAATATAGCCTTCTATTAATAAGTTTGGTAAATCATTTCCCTATAGTGTCGAGTAAACTTATTAGCCTGTAACAACTAGGATCATTTCTATCACCCTTCTTGAAAATGGGGACTATAATACTTAAATTCCAACTACTCAGAAATAATCCAGTTGTCCACACATAATTATACAATTTATAAAGAAATGTAATCCAATATTGTTTAGTCCTAATTACAACATCCAAAGGTACCCCATCCAGTCCTGGTACCTTTCTTTTTTTAAATGAATCCATCGCATTTTCTGTCTCCATTATAGTTATCTCATTGGTGGGTCTATGTTTTCGTTCACTGATCTTCGATCGTGTTATTTTTAAGAGATAATCAGGGTCATCCCTACAGAAAATTTGTTTAAAATAAATTTCCCAACTGCTGGGCTCAATGTGTGCCTCAATTTTGTCAAATGTTTTGGTTCCAAATCTAACAATTTTCCAAAATAATTTGTTATCCTTTAGATGGACCACCCTTTTTAATTCCATCCACAATTGTTTGGTATAATTCCTTTTATTTTTAACTAACACCAATTTATAGGTTCTCCTTATTTGGTTCATCATTTTTATTATTATTCCCTTTATTCGGATGCTGTTTTATCAGTCTAAATTCTTTATTAAGACATTTTCTAGCTTGTTTACATTCTATATTATACCATGGTTGTCTTTCTTTTTTATTTTTGTTTCCTTCATTATTATGTGGGCTACAGCATTTATAATAATATTATTATCAGATATTATTTGATTAACACATGCATTACCCATTGATTCTGATAATCTTTTTAGGATACCTGTATTTTGTAAGATCTCTTCAAAGTTCAGTGCTTCAATCATATCCCACTCAATTCTGTTCTTTCTTAACTGAATCACTAGTCGTTCATATTTGGTAGATTTAGTAATACCAAATTTCCTAATTAAACCCTAAATGTTGACTCTCAGGTCTTGGATTCAAATACAGTGAATGACACTGGTCGATTAAATTTAAATCTACCCATACAAAATCAATTGTTGATGAGCCATTACTCCCCCCTAAATGAGTATTCATCCTCTAAATCCTGCTGTACCCTTCCATTCAATAGACACAAGTTCCTATCCATCATTAGCCTGTGCAACTCAATTCCACGTTTATTTATTATAATATCCTTTGCATTTCTTATCATTCATACTTTGGAATTATCTCTTAAAGACAAAACCTCCTCTATATCTTCATTAGAGGCCCTTAAATTTCGTAGTCTAGCATTAGAGTCACCCATGATTAACAGTCCACATTCAGGGAAATCATTTTGAAGGTTTACCACTACTTCATTGAGAGATGTAAACAAGTCTGGATCACTATATTTACTTCTAAAAGGATTATGATATACATTAATTATGAACCACAAATTCTTATCTCTGTCTATTATTTTAACTACCTGTAAACCAGTGCTGTTACTACTTAGTTCTTCAGTTTTTATTTCAAAGTCCAATTTAATAAAAATAGTTAGCCCTCCAGAACCCCTTCCAAATTTCCTAATTTGACTAGCCAATTTGTTATTAGATTGAAACTCATCCAAATTTACATTAGAAAGTGCCCATGTTTCTCGCACACAAATGAGATCAAATAAATTCAGATACTGAATAGTTTCTGGATCCCCCAACTTCTCCACAAGTCCTGCCATGTTCCAAGACAAAATCTTGAACATAGACAAATCTGATTTATTAAAATCAGGCATATATCAAAGATTAGTAGTTAATCCCTGTGGCCTACCTCTAACATGATCTGTTTGTGATTGATTCAATGAAGATAACATTTCATAGCTGTTGGCTGTCTCGACCATAAACTCCCAACATTTTCCCTTCTGCTGAATGAATGAGAAGGAATCATCTTTCTTGCTTCTGATGTTTTCAATACAAAAATGAATACCTAATTGATCCAGAATAAGCTGTTTCCTGTTTAATTCACTGACCAGATTATCCTGTTTAACCGTAAATCATTTTCAGTAATGATCAGGAAGCAGGCATATCCAGCTGGCTGCTAAAGTTCCTGTATGAAAATTAGATGGCCAGAGTGGTGGACTCCCTTAAGGACTGGGATGAACATCAGGAGAACCTGACATGATGGATGACTTGTCAGATACCTACAGCTTCTGATTCCATGTAGTCAAAAGTCAAATGCAAAGTGCTAAAGCTGAACAAAAACAGTCAACTCCTAGCATCATGCAACATATAGATGACCTTCTGAGGCAGGATTCAACATGAGGTTCATTAAGGTAGCAATACCTCGAGATCTAACTCAGAGGATTTAGGAGGACAACCGCTGGAACAGCATATTCATTCCCCCCACCAGGTAGGATATGTAATGCCATGATGGGTGGGACTGACAAATATAGCATAGGACTAGAGGAATAACTTCTAGAAGTACTAATCTTAGCAGGGGAGCAGATTGAGTTGGGAGAGGGTCAGTCAGAAATATCCTTGTGGAGTGATTCTATTGTCAGTGTAATAGAAGGAGTGGTGGTAGTCAGACCAAAGAAGGTTGGATTAGTGTAGTGTCTTCAAGGAACTACAGAGGAGACGATAATACCAAGCATGGATAAACTTATCCATCAGACAGGAGACAGGCCAGATCTGATTGTCCACCTAGGGAACTATGACCTGAGAAACCTAATTTTGCAGCAGGTTAAATGCTCCTTTTGTAGATAAGGACAACACTAAAACACATTACCATAACGGTAGCAGTTTAAGAATCCCTTCCTGTGCATGAGAGGGGAAAGAAATGATCTCTTGCATTTGCAGCAGCAGGCATCTAGAATAAACTCCCTCCCAAGCTGATAAATGCTTCTAGCTTGCAAGTGTTTAAGTCCAGCATTTCCAGCCACCTTAGAACCCCCTGTTTTTGTTTTGGTCCTGAATCCACAATTAACTGAACTTGATAATGTTGCATAACAATATAAATTATATTTGTTTGCAGTGAATGCACTTTGTTAGCTTGTTTTGATTACTGTTTGTACTGCACGTACTTAGCATGAATTATATATATTATATTTATGCTATTATATTTGTACCTATGTTACTATGTTTCCCCCCAACCTGCTTAGATAACATTTTGTATTGGCTACATCACCCTCTGATATCTGTTTAAATGTTCACTCTGTACCTGCCTTAATGTATCTTATTTTTGTAATTCATGTGAAGCCTTTGGAAATGAGTCTGTGACTCAAAGGTTTATAATCTGATATTCTAAATAAATAAAATTCAAGCTTGTTTTATTTCTTGTGTACACTTTAGCCTGTATGTATTCCTCCTGGACTAGATTAACCTGCTGACTGCTGCTAGCCTCCCTGGGACCACAATGAAAATAAGATGCTGCATCATCTCATGGGGTTATCCTGTTTGGAGTAATGTCAAATAAAAGTGAATAAATAAGGGCAAGAAGGAAAAACTCTTCACAATTAAAAGCTGGTTGTAGGAGTGGTATGGTACTGAAGGTTTTAATTTCATTGGGGACTAGGGTGTGGGATAGTTTAGAAGGGCATCCTATATCCTAAAACTAACCTGTGAGGAAGCATCGACACTGGAACAAAAACGTAAGTGTATATAGAACAATTTTTAAACTAGTACGTAAAGAGGCTAACGAATTACTGGAAAGGGGCTCTAACCCAGCTAAGGAAGGCAGTGCTGGTTCTCCCTTGACTATAATAAATGAGGAGTGGGGTATAAAAACAATCTGAAGGGAATTAAATGATGGTGCAGACAGGGCACTTGCAGGAATTCAACAGGAAGAAAGGGGACATCAAAGAGGAGTGGCAACAGGCAAGAGGCAGTAAGTTAATTGGAGATGAGAAAAAGGAGGATTACAAGACTGAATGGAATGAAGGGAAAAGCTTTGCGGGGTATGGCACAGAACACAGAGGTATAGTAGTTGACAGCAATAATGAACCATGTCCAAGAGCACAGATGTTTCAGAAAGGTAAGTGAAAGGTAATAAGTCTAAATGCTAGGTGTGTGGGCAACAAATGAATTAAATTCCAGGCAGTGGTGGCGGAGACAAATGTTGATATAGCAGCAGAAACCATGAACACCTTGGATATCCAGTCAAATAATACAATCAGGTTGGTCTGACAAAACCTCCCTATCATGAAAATGTGCTGCTTAGTATCCTGCAGTCTGTGTTTTTCCAAGCATTCCACTAGATTGTCTATGAATAGTGTTTCCATCAGTTTTCTTACCACAGATGTAAGGCTGAAGGAGCTATAGCACAGTGTTTGATAATCTAAATTTAGATAGCTAAAGACATGTATTATAACATCTGCTTGGAAATAAAACACATGCAGTATGCCTTTGTTACAGTATTCAAAGAAATGAAAAGGAAACAATGTATGTTGTATATGTATTTAAGTTTTACAGTATTTTTGGGTTCCATGTCAATTGAGCAAATTAAAAATTGCAAGAGCAATTAAAGCAACGGCATTTTGGTGACTGCAATTACAGCGCTTGTACATATGGGTGAGCACCAAAATGGTGACAATTTGGCAAATGCTTGTTTGTGGGGGCTTTGCCACCCACACCCCCCTTTGCAGGGGTTTTTGCTCCATCCACCCTTTTATTAAAATGACCAACTCCAAGGTCGTAGCACCTCAGGGATGGGGGAATGCATTTGTCACCATTTTGATACTCACCCATATGTAATGGTGCCGTAATTGCAGTTGTCAAAATGCTGTCGCTGTAATTGCTTTTGCTATTTTTACTTTGCTCAATTGACATGCTACCATATTTTTGAGATCCTTAAAAATTGTTTGCAGTAGAGGTCCATAATTTACTTAATACGTGTTGGAGAGTGGTAATCATAGAGTGGAGCCAGCTGTTACATGTTTAGTATAGTTCTACTGTTGCAGCACTTTGAAATGTTTCTCTGACAGTCTTGGTTTAGTGACATAATTTCCATCTTCATTCAGTTGATCTTGCAACTGGAGGTGGCCCCAGATTTATTAGTGATAGAACCAATATTCGTATAAGGAGAGATAATTAAATCATTTTGCACTTTGTTCTTGTCAATTTGACATCTCTAGAAGCTGATTGGTTTGAACACAGATTGGGGCACTGTTTTTTTTAGTTGGGAGTATACTTGTATAGTTAAGTGTACTGACACTATGACAACAAATGATTTGCAAGGGTTCCAACAAGCTGCTTTGACAAGAAATTTGTCAAAGGACTTTACAGCAACAGCACTTTGCCGACAGCACTCATGTCACCGTGGCAAAGTGCCAATGGATCCAACAGCATCCGGAGTCATGTAATGCTTGCAGGGGGCTTCGCTCCCCGCAACTCCTGAACTTTTAGATTACTAATTCTGGGGGAGGATGTCAGGGGATAGTGGCCGAACCCAGAAGTTGATGAATCAGTTCAGAGCTTCCATAATCCATTTGACACTACGGGTGTCAAACGGATAGATTGACTGTGAGGATTCATTGTAACAGCATCTTTGTTACAATGGTATACAATTTTTATGTGGGGTTGTAAGCGATTTTATATAATTCATTAATTACTGAATGCATTTTTCATGTGGGGAATGATGGTATATAAATAATATGACTGTGCTAGAGAAATAGATCCCTTGATAAAGCACACGCAAGTGTGTGTAATGATCCTCAGGTGTTTCTCTTTTTACCCTGGGGTTGTGACCCTGTGCCTTGTTCAAATAAAGCCTGTATTTAATTTTACATGAAAATATCTTTGGGACATTACATCCTGTTTTGGTATGTGAGCGAGGTGTTTCAGTTGAGGAATTAAGTTATGTTGTTTTGACCTTATGCTCTCCTGGCTCCAGGAAGTGGTTCTCTTTTGTTTGAGTTTCATTTGTGTTCAGACTAATTTTGTTTTCTGTTTGGCCACTAGAAATACCAAGTATGTTTAAATTTGAATGTATTTTAATAGCAAGATGTTCAATGGCATTTCCAAAAATTAAGGGTGAAAGTGGGCAGTTCTGAAACATGCAATTGCTGGTTTTTACTCTGGCCTATGGTGAATAATAGTGAAGTTTGATTAGGTGGCAAAAGTTAGAGCCTGTGCAGACACACTTCAAGAGTTTATGGACATAATGCCATTCAATACAATCAAATCTTTTTCAGCATCAATGGCCAGTAATGGGGCATCCAGGGATGTGGTGTTATTAATTTCAGTGTATTAATGGTCCATCATATTTTCTCCCCCAAATTTCTGCCCTTAGTAAAACCATTTAGATCAATTTGCATCAGTAATGGGATTATAGTTTCTAGTCTGCTAGTAAGCATTTTAGCAATGTTTTTTACATCAGAATTTAAGAGTGAGATTGGACGACATGAAGCACATTGTGTAAAGTCTTTCCTCTTTTTTTAGAAGTAGTAAAATGGTGCATCATAAAATGTATCAGGGAGTGAAAGTTTTGTGTAAATGAATTAAGTTGATCTTTGAGATGTGGAATTAGCAAGTATGAAACATGTACTAGAAGTCAATTTGGATACCACCCAAGCTGGGTGCTCTTCCATTTGATAAGTTATAAATAGCAATAAAGATTTCCACAGTGGTGATTGTTGTTCCAGTCAATTGATTAATTCTGATTAACTAGATAGAAATGTAATCTTCTAGAGAAACTGAATTATTAATCTTAGGTTTTGAGCCAATCTCCTTATTGGGGTACAGAGATTCACAATTAAAGATGTTCCATACATTTTTTAAGTTGCCAAGCAAACATATTGTAAGACTTCTTGAGAGTATTGAAATATTGTATCTGGAGTGTGTTTTACTTATTTGCCTTTTTGCATTTTCCAGTATGAGCTTATTATAATTATTTTTTGTATAAAAATGTTGAATATTTCTGTGAGCAAATTATTGGCATATTGCTTTTTGAATATTTTAATATCCTTTTCAAGATCTTTAATTTGGGTATTACATGACTTTCATCTACAATAGTTGTAACATATGATAATGCCTCTAAATATGGCTTTCAGTGCTTTTCAGACCATGGCAGTTGATACTTTACTAGAGGAATTATTAATTCAGAATTCAAATATTTCATCCCAAAATAGATTAAGCAAATGTCCATCTTTTAACAAAACTGGGTTGAGATTTCAGCTAAAACTAGAGTTGAACAATTCCAAAATTGAAAGGTCATTAATAACTGAAGAAAGATAAGATATCAATATACTGTAATAGATAATAGATTTCAGGAAAAAAGATGATTGCTTCAGAGATTAAAAAGAAATAAATCCACTAATTGGATTGATAGGAGCTGATAAGAAGGAGTGCTGTTGATCCATGGGTTGCCTATCTTGACATGGGTCCATAAGCCTCATATCTTCCAGTAAATTATGCTTTATGCAATGTAATGCTAATTGTTCACTTGTGATGTATAATATTTGCTGGTCAATCAAGTTGTGGGTGGATAACCACATTAAAATGGAGAGTCACAATTTGCAGTTTACTAAATGCATCCACAAACAACTGTGGATCATTTTTATTGGGGCCATAAATTGAAGCAAAGGTAAATTGCTGACCAAGCAGCACATTTTCTGTTATTATACAGTATATCTTCCAAATTGATATGATATTAACTTTGTAATTTGAAATGGAAGTATGCCTTTTTTGCAAAACAAAAAAAATGGCTGTAACCCTGGAATTTGCTCAGTATGGGTAGTGGAAGCATGGAACCCATTATTTGCAAATCCACTCAAAATCAGCTTGAGTATGTCTCTTATAAGAGTACACAGCTAATGTTCTTGGAATCAACATACTGTAGTTAGAAAATGTTTAATTTTTAATTTATTCCTCAGCTCTTTAATGTTCCAATGTGTAACAAGAAAGCAATATTGACATAGCCTTCTTTATAGCATACACCAAAAACATAACTAGTTGCCCTAGTTTTATCAAAATTGAATTATAACAGAATCCAGGTGCTATAATGAAAGCCACATTAATACATGTATTTTTCTTTTTTTTTCCATAGTTATCTTCCTTTGCCAATCCCCACCTAACTTCAGAAGCAAAAATGTATCCATACTGTAGGAAGAACACAATAACACAGAGAGTGCTACCCTTCCCCAACCAATTCCCCACTGTCTCCCGGAAAACAAGAGTGTTACCCTTCCCCAACCAATTCCCCACTGTCTCCCGGAAAACAATCCATTGTACCCTTGAAGGCAGTGTAAGGAGTATACTACCCATATTGCCACAATCCACCCCTCCCCCATTACAACAAAGATTAACCTTGTGCCAAAGAAACAGGAATATGGCACAGTGATCCATAGCCTGTACTGCATAAAGAGCCTTATAACATTTTTAGTTGTGGTTGCATTACTTAAAGTATCAACATAGTGCAGCATTAATCTATGTGACCTTACCCATTCACATCAATCCCCATTACATAATATTGTGGTAGTGAGCAAAAGTGATTAGATGAAAGTGATAAGTGATATTGTGCCTATGCACAGCATGCAAGGTGACAATGGCTTCCTTGTTTATTGACGTGGTTGTGTATATTAGAATGGGCACATTCTGATAAATCAACATCACCTAAAAGAAAAAAACAAAGTAAACGCAATTAAAACTTATCATAATATTGATCAAACCTTTGAATCTAAATTGTCATACTGAGTTTTATGTTTTTATAGATTTGAATCCTAGGAAATATTGAAAGAAAAAAAAGGAAAAATGATAGTGTGGAGAGGGAGAGGAAGGTGGATTAGCATAGCACAGAAGGTAAACTAGAAGCAAAAAGGGCAAAAAAGGAAAAAAAAAAGCGACACTCTAAATTCATAATGCAGAATGTCAAAATTAATCGATGTCTTCGGATGGAGCATTTCAAACTAAACATGATTACCCATAAGTGCCAGCATAAGGTATTTGAAACAAAATGGATAAGTAATCCTGAAATACATGTATCTAGAGCTATTGTTTCTGGGGAATAGAGCATTAATTTCATGAGATATGGGGCAGTTACAGAGATCCCAGCATTCTCTTGGTCAATACATTGATTGATTGATTGATTCATTCATTCATTCATTGATTCATTCATTCATTCATTTAAGAGTTTCGCCAGGAGGACACACTAAGCAGAATACTGCTCAATTCCAGTTGCATCCTGGGGGAGAGGGGAGAACACAATACAGAAAATATATATTGTAGCCAGACAGTATGTGTTAGATGCAACTAACAGCACTAGGAATAAAATTACAGCTTGCGCAGACAAGACAACAGAGTGCTTCAAGGTACAAAAGAACAAACAAATACAGTGCAACATAATACATCCACGGTACTCCAACTAGAGGAGGAGCGGTGTATTTAGGTTAGGTACATGTGCAGGTGGAGGCAAAATTATCTTTGAGTCGGGCAAGGAGGTAGCGGTCTGAAGGGGCCTGCCTTGTGTCCACTGTGAGGGAGTTCCACAGCTTAGGCATGCGATATGTGAAGACTGCCAGGCCAGCGTTTGTGGAACAAGTGGGATAGCAAAGAGTCTGATGTCACTGTGTCTGAGTGAGTAAGCTGACAGGGAGTGGGTTGAAAGTGTAGGAGTGAGATGGGGGGGCAGGGTCTGAGACCAGAACTTGGCAGTGAAAGAAGAAGCTGACCTCCAGAGTTGTCCCATCAATGGTGTGGAAAGTAGGGGTGGAGGGGAGCCTCAAGAGTCTCTGCCTAGTGCTGAAGGTCATGGAGACAGTTTTCTTGGCATTGAGGTGGAGCTGATTAGAGCAAAATCAGTGCTCTACTTTGTTGAAGTCTTGCTAGAGTCTGGACGACACATCAGAGTTTGATGGGCCTGATGAATACAGCACTGTATCATCAGAATACATGTGAATGGATGTGTGTGAGCAGACAGAGGACAGGTCATTGAGGAAGATGAAGAACAGGAGCGGCCCAAGAACTGAGCCCTGTGGCACACCTGTCATGATGGGGAGAGGGGAAGAGGTTGAGCTACAGATTCTGACAGATTGTGACCGGCCTATCAGATATAAGTGGAACCATCCTGTAGCTAGGCCAGAAAGTCCTGCATTTAGGAGCTTAGTCAGAAGGAGGGGATGTTAGACAGTGTTGAATGCCTTAGTCAGGTCAGTAAAAATTGCTGCAGTGATATGGCCTTTGTCCATGGCAGACAGAATGTTGTTGGTGAGCCTCAGCAAGGAGGTGGTGGTGGAATGGGACCTCCTGAAGCCAGACTGGTAAGGCATCAAGGTAGTTTGAGAGTTGAGCGAGGACAAGGTGTTCCTGTAGCTTGGCCAGTACAGGGAGGAGAGAAATAAGGTGGAAGTTACTAGGGGCAGAGAGGTCCCCACCTTTGGGGAGGGGGATGTCAGTGGCAAGCTTCCACTCAGATGGGATGGAGGCTAGAGACAAAGATAGATTGAAGAGAGCAGCCAGTGGGGTGGCAAGGCTGGGGCCAATAAGTTCAACATTTTGGAATCAAGGCCAGAGGGGCATTTGCCCTTGGAAGGGATTAGTGCTTGCAGGGTGTTTAGTACCTCTACTGGAGTGACAGGTCAGAAAGAGAAGTAGGAGGTGGGTGGAGGGTCTTGGGAGGCACTGTGAGATGGAGGAGTAGGGATGGAGGGGGAGGAGGTTGATGCGGGGAAAGAGGACACGAGTGTTAATGTACAATTGGTGAAAAATGCATTGAATGCTGAGGCTACAGCAGGAGGGTCTGTAACAATGGAGCCTCCAATGTGTAAGGCTAGTATAGGGGCAGGGAAGGTGGGGAGAGAAGTAATTTGGCCACCTTCTAGAATTTAGCAGGGTGGCCAAGGTGTGAGTACAGGGCTGAGTTGAAAAACTTGGCTTTATTCTGGCTGATTAACCTTGTGCAGGAGTTGCAAAGTATGCAGTACTTTAGGTGGTCAAGGTGGGAGCCTGAGATTTTGAAGGATTTCCATGCTATTTCCCTTACCATGAGGTTTGCAATAATATCCGCTGTGATCCACAGCAGGTGGACACCTCTTACCCTTGACCATCTGGCGGGGGCATAGCGGTCCCAGGCAGCAAGGAACTTGTTTTAAATATGTTAATGTCGAGTCCAGGGAGGTGGCCTGGTGTATGGTGGACCAGTCTCCAGTGGCCAGGGCATGGAAAAGAGAGGGGAGATCAAGGGATTTATAAGACCTGGTCATGATGATGTGAGTGGGGGCAGATTTGTGTTTGGAGACTTTCCTGATCACATACATCATGTGGTGGTCACTTCGGGCATCAGGTAAAAGGCCTGAGGCTGTTATCCTGTGAGGGTGAGAGGTGAGGGACCAGTCAAGGAACGAGTGGTTTAGAGATTTGTGATTCAAGCGAGCGGGTTCTGTGAACATTTGGGAAAGATTTAGGGAGGATGCTAAGTTACGAAGGTTGACATTGTGGTTGAAGAGCCAGTTCAAGTTAAAATCTCCAAGGATGTGCAGCTCGCCCTCAGGGGCCAAAGATTTTAGGGTGCCTAGGTGTTGGAAGATGGTTGACAGGGTAGTGTTAGGTGCACAGTAGGAGCCTGCAATAAAGAGGGGAGCTGTATGAGGGAGTGTTAGCTTGATCAGTAGTGGGTCAATGGTCATTGTGGGTGTGGTTACTGTGATTTGGGTGAACTGAAGTATGGATGAGACATATATGGCGATGCACCCGCCTCTTTTTTGGCCAGGTCAATCATAGCGAATGATAGTATTACACCAGAATAGCTACTTTGGTGTCCTTACTGTGAGGTTTTAGCCAGGATTCTGATATGACCAGGACATCAGGTCTGAGGGAGAGGATGGTTGACTGCAGGAGGGTGAGTTTGGGCAGCAGGTTGCAAATATTGAGATGGATGAGTTTCAGTCCTCTTGGAAGTTGAGGGGTGGGGGCGGAGAGGCTAGTGTGGAGGGAGATGGGGCCAAGATTTTGCTCTATGTTTCCTGATGTGAGTAGCAGGAGAATGATCAATAGTTTTGGCAAGGGCCGGGCCCACTGGGGCTTATGGGAAGGAGTTGCTACTGGCTTAGTAGGAGCAGCTGAGGCCTGGGAAAGAAGATAGGGGGTAACTGGCCTGTGTGGAAAGAGGGTGGGAGTATGGTAGACCCTGAGGATAGAAATGGTGGGGGATACTCAGTTGGTTGTCCTAAGGAGGTAGTAGCTGCTGGCTATATCCCAGCATTTGGGGTACACAGTATAGGCTGGCAGTCCTCCACAGAGGGGTAAGAGGAGGGAGGCAGTGATGCCTGTAGGGCCAGAAAGGAAGCAATTACTATAGCTATATGCATGACTGTGCAGTTAGAGAGCCAGTTACAGTAGGGTGTTGGAATAGGAGCTTGTGTACTGCCCCTAGTGGAAGGATAACATAGCCTGCTAATAGAAAAAAACGCTGATTGGTTCCGAGCACCATGTGTGTTTTACTACATAACTAGTTGCTCACCAAAGGTGGTGACATGGGCAGTGGGGCAGCCGATGCGGAGCGTCAGCAAGGTTCCTCTCTATCAGTAGATACTCGGCTCCATTGGAACTCTGCAGCGTCACCTCGTTCTGTACCTAACTACTTTGTGATGCAGTTCTGGGTAGGACCTCCTGGCCCTTGTGACCTTCACCCACGGGGGAGTGCTTGAATGTGCTGTGGAGAGTGTAGAACAGGAACAGTATTAAGCTAAGGTAGGCAAACAAGGGGGGGCTTGCTAGGACAAAAAAGGGAGAGGGGCTCAGAGTGGGGGAAAACAGGGGCCTGATCTAGTCTGCTAGAGAATAAAGAGTAATTAAACCAGATCTAGTACAAATAAAATTGAAACAGCAGCAGTATATTTCATCTAGTACACATAAACAGCTGGCTGCTAGAGAATATGTAATAAGTTAAACCTGATCTATTACAAATTAAAATTAAAACAGCAGCAGTACAGTGCATTCATGGCGCAGACTTATCTGGCATGTGTAGCTGCCTTTAAGCTCTCAGCAAACCAAGAGGGCACTGATTACTTAAAGCACACAATAACAATAGGTTGGTTTGCATAATATATGGAGACAACAAATATATTAGACTGTCTCCATTTGTCTGCCAATTAAAAGGGCAGGGGAGAGCTAAACATCAGTCTTTTTGTTTTAAAAGGAAAAAAGGTGCTAAACATCAGTCTTTGTGTTCGAAGAGAAAAAGGCACCAAAACTCCTCTCCAGCAGTAGAAACTCAGCTCTGTTGGAACCCTGCAGTGTCACCTCATTCTGTACCTGGCTAATTTGTGATGCAGCTCTAGGGAGAACCTCCTGGCCCTTGCAACCTTCACCCATGGGTGGAGCACTTAAATGTGCTGGCTAATTTGTGATGCAGCTCTGGGGAGGACCTCCTGGCCCTCATGACCTTCACGCACAGGGGAGCGCTTGAATGTGCTAGCTAATTTGTGATGCAGCTCTGGGGAGCGAGAGCAGAGTGATACCTTGATAAATCTTGTCCAGTATCAGGATGAGACTCTACTATTGTTGAAGATACCAAACGGTGGGATTTGTTTAGAGGATAGAGAGCAAGTTGCTGAGATCTAGTGGTATAGGAAGATTTTGAGCAGGATGTGAAGTATATGTTAACGGCCTTTAATACATCCTCTGGATTTAAATACATTCTGGTCTGCCATTTACCTCATATCTTATCTTTGCCTGTAGAATCATAGTACAGTTTATCACTTTTGTGAAAAGCTTTACCTTTACTAGGTTAAATAATTTTTGACTTAGGATTGTGTTGGCGCAGAAGTCTGAATACACACATAATTTCATACCTTCATAAGTCAAACATTTTTCCAGATGAACTTGTCTTAATATGGCTTCCTTCTCCTTTAAGTAGTGTGGTTTGATAAATATATTTTCTGAAGCTGCAAAAGCATCATTTAATTTGTGACCTCCCACTCAATGGGCTCTATTCAGAGTAGGCTTCTGCTTTGAGTATTTCCTTCCCATTGCCAAAGCAATACTTTTCTCAAAGAACCTCAAGGGATCACAGAATCTTCAATACCTTTCCAACCCCCACCAAGTGCAAATTTCCCCTTCATGATCTGTCGTCTTGCTTGTTTACTTTTTGCACCAAGATATTCAACTGGTTTTATGTCACATTTCTATGGGGATGAAGGGGAGAGTCAAATCTTCTATGTTGCTGACTTTGCCTTCCAGCTCCATAATGCATAGTCACATCCTGCAGTTTGTTAATAATCAAATCCACAGAAGCAGATAAGATTGCAGAGAGACTGATGAACAAGAGCTAAAGCAGTTGCTACATCCTGCATAATGTCATTTCTGCAGTTCATCAGTAATTTAGCAACAGTTGAAACATCAAGCTGGATATTCAAGGATTCAGGAGTATGCGTGACAATAGAATAAGGTGCTTTGGGGTACAGCCATAATGGTAGTGAATTTTACTTTTAAGGTGTAATGGATTCAGTAATACAGCCTTTTCCACTTGTTTTGCTGGAAGCAGAATCCATTGCATCCCCTTCACCCAGATTTATATTCGGATTTAAGCTCATACTAGTATTAGTCCTGTTGGAAGCTCATGGAGAGAGAAGGGGTTACCTACAATGTGCAGTTCTGAGATACCATTCTGTCAAGCCTTCTGTAGTTGTATTTTAGGAGTTGTAGAACAAGCAGTGGCAACCTTCAGTTGCATTGGTCACTTGCTTCACATTGTTAAGCAGTCTGTAAAGGTGCAACAGTCTGTTACTGAAATCTTAGACTTATTTTTTGCTTTCTTACAACTGTTATTAGTGAGTGCCAGGATATCCTTGGCAGATGCAATATTTGGTGTGAGAGACAGCAGTGAAATCAGGGGCTGAATAGAGGTGAAGAGGCATTATGCTAGGAGAGAGAGAGTTTCACATCAGCTGTGGTGTTCAGGACAAAAGTTGTTGGTGATCTCTTTCACTCTCCAAACAGACTTTAACATCATTGGTAGGCTGTTGACTGTGCTGATTAGTCAGAGAACAACTAGCAGTAAAAGTGGCATCAGAGCATGCAGATATGTTATACTGGAAGGGGCTCTGTTGTAGATAGGTGGTGTCTCAGCTGTCTATGCTCCCATGTTAGAGCCCAAGGCCATTACTTCTGTTTTAAAAGTCATCTCTGTCTGGTCAATTTGTGTGTCAGCACTAAGATTCACTGGTGTCTAGAACATCAGGGTCCCCAGTTGAGCCTAAGAATCCCTTTTTAAGATCAGCTGAAGATCAGACACATTACAGAAAGGAGGCTCTTTTGTCTCAGGAAGGGAGGTCATAGACTTCCCAGCATTCATACACCGCCTGTCTGAAAATAATAGTGTTGGCTGTGAAAGCTATTGCTCGACCCCTTTCAAGGATGGAGGAAGGGTGCAGCTATCATGGAATAAATTATTGGAGTGGGGATGGATAAGCAGGGAAAAACTGGAAAAATACATTAATGAAGTATTGGCACAGGCAGCGTCAGGTGGAGCAACTTCCATGTTTGTTTCTATTTAAAAAAGTGCTGCAGGCTGGTTCCATGGTGCTGAGCAGGCTGGCTCCATGGTGCTGTGCAAATGGGCATCACTCTAGTATACTGGTGACCTGGGCCCTATTAGTTAAGCGGCGGCTTTCATTTTCATCAAAGTTAGCCTAAAGATGTATAATAATGCTTTGAAAATCACTCCCATAGGATTCAATGGGGTGTGTCCCCAAGCTCTCTCTGGTAGGATGTCACAAAACATGCGAGCACGGGGGCATGGTGAGTGGACCAGTAAGTTGGAAGGGATTGGCTGGCCAGCAGTTTGGCTAGTGTTGCGATCCCTTCCCTCTCTTTCAGGACTGTATTAAATTTTAATATTTCTTCACACACAGACTATTGCCGTGGTAGTGTAATGGGCTGTGAAGCCCAAAATGTAATATATAAGTGTCACACCTTTATTTTAAGAACAGCAAATCCCTTCAGGTCTCTCTCCTCCAAAAAGGATTCATGTCCACCTCCCTCGAAAACTTCTGTTACTGTTTTGTAGACCCTGCCCTTCTCACTCTGTGAATGTTGAACAAAGGTATCTGTTCAGGATGTCTGCTTTTTCCTGGTCTCCCTCCACAGTCCCCCTTTCTCTTTTTAACCTTAGAATCCCACCCCTGGTCTTCCTCTTTTCAGTTATGTATCTATAAAACGTCTTGTACCATTTTCTTACCACATGAGCTATTCTCTCTTTAGTTGGTGCCTTTGCACTGCATACTGCTCTCCCCGCTTCCCTCTGTTTCCCCTGATACACTCCCCTATCCTGCTCCCTCTACATCTCCATATATCTTCTGAATGCTACCCTTCTTGCCTTTACCATTTCAGCCACCTCTTTTGAGAACTATAGTGGTCTCTTTTTCCTCTTGTTTTTGTTTACTTGTTTGACTCAGAGGTTTGTTACCTTTACTATGCTCCCTTTTAGCTTTGCACACTGTTCCTCCACCCCACGCAGACCACCCTCACCCCCAACCAGGTCATCCCTGAGGCATTTAGCAATCTTTTCAACATTTGCCCTCTTGAAATCCAGGATCTTCATCCTTGTGTGATTTGGTTCCACAGCTCTCCTTATATTTAAGCACACCATATGCTGACCACTGTTCGCCAGGTGACCTCCCACCTTGGCATCTGCAATACTGTCCCTGTTATCAATCTCAAGATCTTGAACATGTATTCACTGGACACCAGGAGAGAGAGAGAAGGGCCATAATAGAAACATGCATGTTTCTTTGGAGGGTAAAGAGCTTAAACACAACAGAACTGTTTACAGTAAAAGTAAACTAACATAGCCACTAGGAGGCACAATCAGCAGATTGGGGTACATTTAAAACAGACATAATGAAGTTCTTCAAAAAGGAGATGGTGGAGTGTTTAACAGCTCACCCAGTGAGGTGGTAAATGCTGGCTGTGTGGTGGGGTTCAAAGCGGGATGGGATCATCCAATAGGTTACTGGGTGGTATAAGAAGACCTGGTCTGGAGTAAATGAACAGAGTAGTTTGTCATAGGTAGGTACCAGAGAGACTGGATGGGCCATGGACCTTTTTTTCTTCATCCTCAGCATTCTGCTTTTTATGTGTATAGGAAGGTACTGAGTTTAAAAGATCTACCCTGAGAAATAATGACAAAGCCTATCCAAGCATGTTGGATCTCTCATCCTGCACAAGCCCTGCTGCTCCCATACCAGATCCATATGCATAGGGAAGAGAGCCTCCCAAATAATACTGCCAAAGGGAGGAAGGGTACTGTAAGTTTTGGGGGACTTTGGAGCACATTAATTAGCATGGCTGAAGGGATCAGCAGGTGACTGCAGAGGCTAGATATAGAATGTCAGGCTCGAAACAAAAAAATCTGTATGGAAAACAAATGCCAAGTCTAGCTTGCTGTTAAAGGGCCTGTCATCACTACAGCAATACTATACAAATATTAAGAGAGCTGCACTTGTAGAAGGGCTTTAGTTGAATCATTTGTAAAAAAATGATTCTGTTCAAGTACTTTGGAACAACTCCAGTTGCTTGATCATTTAAAATCCTCAAGCCTGTTACAAAAGTAGCATAAGCTCCTTGATAGAACAGACCCACAATTATTGGGACTTGGAAATGTAATATTCCATATTCCTTGTTATGGTATTAATTGTGTGATGCAGCAGAGACAGTGTTTTGAACATAGTTGCAGTATGCATCATTACACTAAACAGGGTCAGAAATTATCAGAAATGCTTAGTCAAATTGTTTGCAAATTGATTTTTTTATTTTATTTTAAAAATGGATATTGTCTAGTTCCCTGATTAAATACTCATTTGCAAATCAGGATGGGAAATGTAATAATTTGTGATTCCAGCCACCTCCACACTTCTCTGTCCCCAAGACTGATCCATGACCATAGCTTGCAGATGTCACATACCTGCCCCAAGTGCCCCATCACCTGCTTGGAGTGCGATGTGGTGGTAGGGGGTGGCCCAGAAGATGTAGTTTGGCTGGATTTTCACACTCAATAGGGAGCCCTGATCTTATGCCAAAAGGAGCCCCTGCTCCACTTGAGCAGGAGGATTATGGGACATGTAATCTGGCTGTGACTGCTGCATCCCCTTGTGCCCTGCGAACGTATCCTTCTGTTCACTCCCAGAGCTTAGTGCACGGCAGATTGCCTGCAGGAAAGTGTGTGTGTGTGTGTGTGTGTGTGTGTGTGGATACATGCCACAGCATGCCAGTGCAGTGATTGGGACCTGAAGCAGGTTCAGTTGGTGGCAGGGGTATGCAGTTCAGATATATCAGGGCTCCCCCATGCCTAACATCTGTACCCTCTAATGGCCTGTAACCATTTGTACAGTATATACCTTCCAGCATGCTGTGGATCATGGCCCATCTCCCTGATTGCATCTCAACCCAACCACTGGTGTAGATTAACTAGCTGTGCTGGATTAGATCAGATGCCTTGAGTACAGCAGCATAAGGGTGTTAGAAGATGTCACGGGGTGTACCATGTTTGTGAGTGGGGCACTCTCTAGTGAACAGCAATGATACTTTACTCACCTGGTAAAGGTGTTTGCATAAGCATCACCTTGCAGCATCCCCCATTCATTACCTCTGGGTTACATCCACCTCATGGGCTGCAAATGCACATGTGGTCAGATTCAAAATCTGATCTGCCTAAGTCCTGTAACTTACCCTAGGTCTTCAGTTCAATTCTTCCAAAGCTGTGTAGTCTGTAGCTATACTGTGGTAAGAAAGTGGTTATGATACAGAGAGAAAGAGAGAGAGAGGGAGGGAGAGAGATTGAGAGAGATTGGCATACATGAGTCAGGTACGAATATACAAATCATGCTAGTCTGAATAAATGTACCAAGAGAGATGGTGTAGCAGGGACTCGCTATTTATTTCCTATTATTTACACTCTAAGGAGACCCAGCCCGTATGGCATGTTGGGATGCTGAGATCCTAAGGTAGGATAACCCTTGGTTTGATCATACTGGGTGTACTTGCATTAGCTGAATTGTCATCTGAAAACACATGCACAGGTGGGAACAGGGATGCTGTAAGGTGATTCTCATGCAGTCACCTTCACCAGGTGAGCAGAGTAAACTACCATTGCACATTGCATCACCTTACAGCATCCCCCATCCATTACCTCAGGGTTCAAAGAAGCAGTAGATTTACTATTGGGTGGGTCAGATGACTATTCAGCTAAGGCCTAGCAACACTGAGTAGGACTTTTTTTTTTTTTACAAAATTGGGCCTTTTGAAATTTGCTACATCTAATCTGTAGTGTCTGGTAAAGGTGTGGATTGATGACCAAGTTGCTGCTACACAAATGTCCTGTATGGAGGCTTCGTTTCGCTCTGCCCAGGATGTCGCCATTGCTCTAGTTGAGTGTGCCTCAATCCTTTGGGGCACTGAAAGTCCCTGACTCTGACGCCTCCATGATGGCTTGTTTAATCCACTTGGCTAATGTTGAGGTGGCAGCTGCTTGACCTTCCCTTGGCCCACTGTATACGATGAATAGGGCATCAGATTGTCTGAATTCTTTTGTTCTATTTAGGCAGGTTGTGATCACCCTTTTCATGTCCCAATACTTTGCTTCCTCCCTCTTTTCTTGGTCTGCTTGGCCTGACCATGAGGGTAGTTTAATTGACTGTGATGCGTGGAATACAGGAGACTCTTTTGGAATGAAAGAAGGATTGGTGAGAAGTATTACCCTGTCATTGTGAGTAATCAGGAAGGGGATCCTGCATGAGAGAGCTCCGATTTCCACTATCTGCCTCACTGAGCATATGGCCAGTAGGATGACTGTTTTGAATGCCACCCGTTTGATGTCCACTGTTGACATTGGTTTGATGGTTGGTGACTCCAAGGCATTCAGAACAATATTGAGGTCCCAGGGTTCCACGGTTGGTCTTTTCTTAGGGTAAATGTTAGATGACACTTTTAGGAATCTGAGTATGTCTGGATGTAAACCTGGGGTGCATCGTTCTATTAAGCCTGTGCCTGCTCCTATGGCTGCCACCTGCACCCTCAGTGAAGAGGCTGTGAGATCCTTGTCTAACCTTCATTGCAGGAATAGCAGTATACGTGGGATTGTGATGGCCTGGGTTGGATGTCATTGGTGGAGCACCATTTTTTGAAGAAAAGCCAGTGTCTTTTGTAGGTGGTGGTAGTGGACAATCTGGATTGGAGCATGGTATTATGCCACCTTCTGGTTCCAGCCCTTGTCTAACCGTCTGTGCCTTTCAGTAGCCAGGCTGTGAGATGGAGTGGGACGAGGTTCGGGTGATTGATTGGGCCTTGTGATAGGAGGTCCACCTGTAGCGGGAGTGTCCAAGGTGTGTTGATCAACACTGACACTAGAGTTGTGAAACACTGTCTTCTGGGCCAATGTGGTGTCACTATCACCAATTTGGTTTGTTGAATTTTGTTTAGGACCTTTAGAATGAGTTGGATTGGGGGAAAAATGTACGCTGTCCTGAAGTCTCAGATCTGAGACAGGGTGTCTGTTCCTGCTGCTCCCGATTCTCTGTATCTGGAGTAGTATACTGGTAGATAAGCATTTTTGGCAGTTGCCATGAGGTCCACCTCCAGCAGTCCCCATCTGCAGTTTAGTTCATGAAAAATTTGTGGGTGTTGGGACCATTCTCCTGGTGCTATCTCCTGGTGGCTGAGCCAATCTGCTTTTACATTCAACTTGCCTGCTAAGTGAATGGCAGTAATGAACTTGAGATGGTTTTGAGCCCAATCCAGTATTCTCTTCATTTTGTGGAGGAGACATGGACTCCTTGTGGCATCCTGGTTTGAGATGTATGCCACAGTGGCCCGGTTGTCTGACTGTATAAGTACGCTCTTCTGCTTGATACATGCATGGCAGTGGTGTAGAGCATTGTAGACTGCCCTCATCTCCAGCAGGTTTATTTGCATGCATGATTCTGTTTTTGAATATTTTCCTTGAGCTGGTATATGATTTAGGGTGGCTTCCCAACCTCTCAGGCTGGCGTCTGTGTCTATTGCTACATCGTGGTGGACAAGCAAGTCTACTCCCTTGATCATGTTGTGTTTGTTGGACCACCATGACAATGATCTCTTGGTGTTTGGGCTTAATTGTACTGATTTCATTAGGTCATGCTGTAATTTGTGAACCTCCTGAATTGTGAAGGTCTGTAGCAGGCACATGTTCCATAGTACCTATGGGATGAGACCAATGCAGGATGCCATGGAGCCCAGAGTGTGTAGGACTGCATGTAGTGTGGGATTTCGTGTGATCATCAATGCCTGAACTTGTGTTAGGAACTTGTCCATTAGTTTCTGCGATGGTCTCACTTTCCCCATTGCCATTTCTATGGTGGCTCCTAGGTGCTCTATCATTTGACTAGTGATTGTACTGCTTTTGGCTCAATTGATCACCCATATGTAGGCCTGTAGTGTGTCCATCAGCTTTTGTGTCTGCTGGTTTGAGATCAGGGGGCTTCTGACTCAGATTAGCCAGTCATCAAAATATGGGATGATGTGTATTCCTTGTTGCCTTAGTTTGGTTGCGAGAATAATTGATACCTTGGTGAAGACACGTGGAACCGATGCAAGGCCTAAGGGTAGGGTTTGATATTGGAAATGGCAGCCCAGAATCTTGAGCCTTTGATATTTGTGATGAGATGGTCATATGGATATGTGTAGGTAGGTGTCCTTCATATCGATGGAGGTGAGGTAGTCTCCTGGTTTTAACAATCTGAAAGTTGTCTGAAGAGTTTCCATTTTGAATTTCTTGTATTGTACAAAGCAGTTTATGAACTTTAGGTCCAGATGGGTCTCATATCCCTGTTTTCTTTGGTACTAGGAAAAAAATGGAATATATCCCCTGGTCTATTTGGTCCAATGGGACTTCCGCTATCATCTTGTTGGTTAGGAGGTTGCTTAGGGTGGTTCTGACTGCTCCTATTTTGTCCAGATAGCGAGATACTGTGGAGACTACCAGGCTGTTTGTAAATGGTTTTTGGGAGAATTCTATGGAGTATCCCTGAGACACTACTTCCAAAACCCATTTGTCTGAAGTTGTTTGCTGCCAGACCTTGGAAAATTGATTCAGTCTCGCCCTTATTGGAGGGTGATGTCTACGCATCTCCTCCGGTCAGTTTTTCTGAGGGGTCAGTGATTATGGTATGTAGACAATTTGAGCTGGATCTGCCATGTGTAAAGGTCATGTTATATCTTCCTCTTTGGTTTCTACCATGGGCTCTACTCTGATTGTTATTGTTGAAGCAGGAAGATTTAAAGTTGTGGGATTTCCCCTGAGAGGAGTGTGCAGTCTGTCTCCTATCCTGTTTGGCCCTGTAGGTGCTAACTTACTGTGAAAAGAATGCAGATAGGTGCTTCTGGAGGGTTTGTCCTTGTCCAGGCTTTTGCCGTCACCCTTATGTTTGATGTACTTCTCTAGGCCCTCCCCAAGTAAAAGATTTCCTTTGAATGGAAGCTTGCTCAGCATAGTTTTAGATTCTGAGTCTGCATTACAGATTTTCAGCTTAATGTGCCTTCTTGTTCAGTTAGTCAGTGCGGCCAACCTGGCAGTCATCTTGAATGAGTCTATGGAAGTGTCTGCTACATACTTTGCTGCTTGGATAGCATATTCAGCCAGGTCTGCCTGCTTGGAGTTTGCGTCTAGGGAAGATATCATCTATTCCAGCCAGGTGACCAGTGATCTGGAGGAGAAAGTTCCTCGTGGTGTTGGCTCTACAGGCTAGGCCAGTTATTTCAAAACATTTCTTCAATGTCTCCACCATTATTTTGTCTGTGGGGTCATGGAAAGGGGTAGTTGTTTCAGAGGGAGAACTGTCTTTTTACATAAGCCTGTGACATGATGGTCTACCGCTGGTGGGGTGCACCATGTCTTGTTTATATCATCTTGCACCAGGTAGAACCTATCAAAGGTGTGTTTTTCTAATTTTCTGGTTGGGTCAGTGGATTCATATTCATACTAAGGACCTCGGCTAAAGATTCACAGACCAAAAAGACTGAATCTTTTTTCTGCTTTGCCCTGATGAGGGGGTTAAGCTTGAATTGTTGTGGAACTTCTTGCACCTTGAACCCCAAAGTCTCTTTATGGCCCACAGCAGTTCTGGGAGGGCCTCAATGGGAGTGAGCTTCTTAGTTAAAGTTAGCTCTTCTTCTTCTCCTTGATTTTTTTCATGGTCTGAACCTACATTACCTGGGTTGTCGGGCACTGTTTCATCCAGTAGGTTGGGACCTGTAGGAGTTGTCTTGCGTTTATTCCCTGCATTATTGGGTTTAGTAGCTTCCCCCACATTATTTTGAGATAGCTCTTCCATTCTCTCCAGAATTTTTAGCATGACTGCCTGTTGCATTTTGAATAATTCCTCAGGCATGGAAGGGAGTTTGCCCAAGGATCCTACATACGATCCTGGATCCTGTTCCATCTCTAGCTCTGTATTGCTAGCTGCTCCCTGATCGGCTTGTTGGTGAGAACATGTGGGGTAAAGTGTGCCTGTGTGAGTGCCAGTGGAGTAATCTGACAGGTGCTGCATTTTTTTGTTTTCACCATTCTTGCAATCTGTGGAAACAGTGAAAAGAAGGGGACGACAAGAGAGAGGTTGTTATGTTTCTGGAGAGATCCCCTCTATGCTTTTTTTATATGTGTATACAAATATCTACATATACATAAGAGTATATATACATAAATATATATATATATATATATATATATATATATATATATATGTATATATATATATATACACACAGTATATATATATAAATTTATATATTTATGAGAGAGAAAGATCTTATAGGGGTGCAATCATGCCCCTATAGTTAGGGTTGAGTAGGCACTTTAATGTTAAACTTCAATTTTTGTATTTTAATAACTTTGCAACTGTTCAACAGATTTGTACAAAATTTGGAATGCATGGTCTGATATGGTAGCACTCTTGATTTCCAAAGTTGCATTTCACCACTTTTGACACGTTTTTTGCCCATGGTGTTGTGACCACACCGTGTGGTCTTTTGGTCTGAAATTTGGAACACTGAAAGAGTTTGGGTCACGGAATAATCCAGCATTAGTTTAGAAAAAAATTATTAATCCATTCCAAAGTTATTACATTTTTAATTTTTGGGTTCTGAGCATGCTCAGTTCACGCCAAGATTTATATGTATATTTGAAGAATTAGGACTGGTCTCACTGTCAAAGATTTTGTCAGCTCATGGACTTGGATTAAAAAAATCCTAGTCCATCAGAAAAATTCCTTGTCCATGAGCCGCCATGTCAGATGAATCTAACAGATTTCTTTGACTGGGTAGATCAGGGAGGGGCTGTGGACCTGGCCTGCCTAGACTTTAGCAAGGCATTTGACACAGTCCCACACAAAATATTAATGTACAAGTTAGCCAGCCTTGGAGTGGGTCCCAAGATGGTAGCCTGGGTAAAAAATTGGCTGGAGAACAGGACACAGGGAGTAATAGTAAAAGAAGTCCAGTCTGAAGAAAGGGGGGGTTACTAGTGGGGTACTGCAGGGTTCCGTAATAGGACCAGTCCTCTTCAATGTCTTTATAAGTGACAGTGCAGAGGGACTGGAAAGAAAAGTATGTCTCTTTGCAGATGACACAAAAATCTGCAACAGGGTTGGTACACAAGGTGGGGTGGAAAGGATGAGAAGGGACTTGGCAAGGTTGGAGGAATGGCAGCTTAGATTCAGTGCTAAGAAGTGCAAAGTAATGCAGCTGGGAAACAAAAACTCAGGGGAAGAGTACACAATGGGGGGTGAGATACTAACAACAAAAATGGAAAGGGACATGGAGGTAGTCATATCAGATGATCTAAAGGTGGGCAAGCAATGGAGAGGGCAGTAAGGAGGGCTGGGGGATACTGGGATGCATAGGGAGAGGCATCACCAGCAGAAAACAGGAAGTTGTTATCCCTCTGTACAGACAGCTGGTGAGCCCTCATCTGGAGTACTGTGTGCAGTTCTGGAGACCCCATATCAGCAAGGACATAGACAGGATGGAGGCAGTCCAGGGGAAGGCAACTAAAATCGTGGAGGGTCTGCACCGGAAGACATATGAAGAGAGACTTAAGGAACTTAATATGTATATCTTTGAAGAAAGGAGGGAGAAGGGGGACATGATAGACACTTTTAAGTACCTCAATCAACAAAGTCCAAGAGGTTAGCATCTTTCTATAAAAAAGGGGTGCAAGAACAAAAAGGGGGCACAATTTGAAGATAGAGGGGTGACAGCTCAGAGGTAATGCGAGGAAGTATTTTTCCATTGAGAGGATGGTGGATGCATGGAACGGCCTTCCTGAGGAGGTTGGGGAATTGAAAACAGTGGGGGAATTCAAGAATGTATGGGACAGACATAAGGCAATTCTAGGGGGTGGGGTAGGAGGAAGTAGGCTGTTGGTTAACTGCAGCTTATCCATTAGGTAGGGAAATGGTCAGACTGGGTTGGCCAAGCGGTCCTTATCTGCCATCAAATTCTCTGTTTCTATGTTTCTAATTGATGCATTAAATGCATTTTTTTGCCATGAATACACATATCTATCTATCTATCTATCTATCTATCTATCTATATATATATATATATATATATACAGTATATATATATATATATATACAGTATATATATATACTGTATAATATGTAGATGGGATATGTTTACAGTGCTATAATAACTGGAATTCTAATTCATTTAAATTGCTGGTGAGGCAAGGGCTGAGTTTAAACAGTTTCTCCCCCTCTGTGTGTGTGTATATATATATATATATATACACACACATACATATACACACACACACATAACTATGTATTATGGTAGCACGGTAGTGCTACCATAATTAGGGTTGAGGAGCCATTTACATGTTAAACCCCAAATTCTGCACCTTAATAACTTTGCAACTGTTTGACAGATTTGCCTGAAATGTGGAATACATGATCAAGACCCATATGCCTTGGGATCTGCCAAGTTTTGTACTGGTGGGACACACGGCTGCGGAGTTATTAAAGAAAGGTGATCTCGCGTCGCGTTTATGCTTTTTCTGGAATTCTACGGCCGCGCCTACAGGTCACACGGTTTGCGCGACCAGCCCAAAATCTTCAGGAAACGTGTGGCCAGGGTCCTCAATGTGCCTTTTGAAGATTTCGTGAAAAAATATTAAACTGTTCAAAAGTTATGGCAGTCCGAACTTCTGTTTTTTTCCCTTAGGATAACATTACGGCGTTCGCCGCGCCTTTGAGGGCCCATATCTCGAAAACAGTGCGAGATACGGAGTTTTTGTTAAAGAAATATAAAACTAGCCAGGAAAGTGATAATACATATGACTTTTAAATTTTTTTTCTATGTCGTACGGTCACTGAGATATAAGCAATTTACTATTACAACTACTGATTTTTGTGTTCCGAGAGTCAATATTTTGCATACATTCTTTCTACTCACTGTCTTTCTCTATATAGCTTTTGGGTAAAACCAGCCTGTGCACTTACATTACTCTTACCATTACCGTTTCTACTTGCGGTTCCACACCCGTTCACTTACCGTTCACATTTAAGCCACCAGGCAAGCACCCTTGAGTTTTCATTTGTCATGCGTTTCCATTGTTTTTAACATTTCTGCTCACAGTACTGTTCCTCTTTCTGTTTCACTTTTCATCACCATGCATTACGACGATTTTGTCGGGACACAATGTTACAATGCGACAAGACATCACCCCCGCACTCCTGCCGCTGCATTACATTCACTTTTTCTCATTATCATTCTCAAAAAGAAGGGACATTAGAGGCAAAAAACTCTGTTTAATGCATCAATTAGGGTTATTCCATAGCAACAAAAGTGAGGAAATTCGATGTTAGGGTTGAAACCCCCCCCCAACTGGAATCGGGTTGTGCATTGGGGTCATCGGTCCTAACTGTCACCCCATTCTGCTATTCCTCAGCTTCTTTCCACATGTGATGGGGTGACACTTAGGGCCGATGACCCCAATGTGCATCCCAATTGCAGTTAGGGGGGTGGGCTGGAGGGGTGCAAAGGGGGTTTCAACCCTAACATCAAATTTCCTCACTTTTGTCACTGAGGAACAACCCTAACTAATGCATTAAACAGAGTTTTTTGCCTCTACTATATATATATGGCAAAAAACTCAGTTTAATGCATCAGTTAGGGTTGTTTCACAGTGCCAAAAGTGAGGAAATTCAATGTTAGGGTTCCCACCCCCTCCCACCCCACCCCCACTCTGCCCACACCAACAGGCACCAGGGTGTGCATTGGGTTCATCAGTCTTAACTCTCCCCCCATCCCATGTGCAAACAAGCTGAGGTGGTGCAGTATAGGAGAATGGGGTGAGAGTTAGGACCGATGACCCCAACACACACCCAGATGCCTGTGGGTGGGGATGGGGTGCAATGGGGGTGAGAATCCTAACATTGAATTTCCTCACTTTTGTCTCTGTGGAACAACTCTAACTGATGCATTAAATGGATTTTTTGCTATGAATTTCCCTTCTTTTTTGAGAATGTGCACTATAAATAGTGAAGTAATGGCAACACAAATGCAATCGCAAACACTAACGCACATGGTGATGCAAACATAAATGATAATGCAAATGGTAATACAAACACAAGCACAAATGTTAATGAAAACAGAAACACAAACACAAGCACATATGGAAACACAAACCGTAATGCACATGGGCACAGTAAAGTAACTGGAAATGCAGACAGTTACGGTAACCGCAACAAAGACACATAAGAAACACAAACAGAAATGCAAATGGAAATGCACACAGTGATGCAAAAGGAAATGCAAACAAAAACACTAATGGAAACACAAATGTTAACAGTTAGGCAAACGCAAGTGCAAACGAAAATGCAAACGGCAACGCACATGGTGGCGTAGCTGGGAACTGTAACACAAACGGAAATACAAGTGCATACAGAAACTCAAATAGTAACACACACGGTCACGGTATCGCAATAGAAAATGCAAATACTGACAGTAACAGCAAAGGAAAGACAAATGGTAGCACATATGCAAACGCAAATGGTAATGCACACAGTGATGCAAAACAAAATGCAAATAAAAATAGTAATGGGAACACAAATGTTAACAGTAATGCAAATGCAAGTGCAAATGAAAGCACAAAGGGTAACACACACGGTGGAGTACATATGAATGGTAACGCAAACAGAAATGCAAATGCAAGTGCATACAGAAACGCAAATGGTAACGCACATTGTCATGGTACCGCAATAGGAAATGCAAATACTAACGGCAACAGCAACGATGACACACATAGTGATGCAAAACAAAATGCAAGCAGAAACAGTAATGGAGATGCAAAGGGTAACAGTAATGCAAACACAAGTGCAAACAAAAAAGCAAAGGGTAATGCACACGGTGGCGTAGACAGTAACACTAACGCAAACGGTTACCGAAACGCAAGTGAGAACACTAACTGTGACAGTAGTGAAGGCACACACCTTTTTTTCATCAATAGCTGCATAGAGAAACACAGTGAATACTAAGAATGCATGCATAATAATGGGCCTCGGAGCAGAAAATGAGCACTTGGAATACTAAATTGCTTATATCTCAGGAACCATACGACGTAGAAAAAAATTAAATTTGATATCAATTATGACTTTCCTGGCTAGTTTTACTTGGGGCTAAGTATTTTTATGATGAAAAGTCCATATCTCGAAGCGTTTCTGAGATAAGGGCCCCAAAAGGAGAGGCAGATGCCGCAATGTTAGTCTATGGGAAAAAGCATCAACTTTGGAACACTGTAACTTTCCATCTGTGCAATATTTTGTCGCCAAACCATCAAATGGCACATCTGTGGGATGTTAGCCTTCTTCCCTCCACATTTCAGCCCCAAAAGACCAAACCGTTCTTTTGCAGCAGGGTGGCAAAGAATTCCTGTTATTTTGGGCATAGTGTCTCAAAATAGTGTCGCAAATAGGACACTTTCACAAATGAAATCACGAAAGTGTCATGAGTGCGACACTACTTTATGACACTACCTTTTACAAAAATTTCAAAAACATATTTCTGGGGTGTTTAACCCCTCAAAAAAGACATGGCTAGCATCCTCAGGGTCTGACTAGGTGAACACAAAAATAATTGTGTCCCTAGAGGGTCCCAAATTTAAATGCCAAGCATTTTTGCAACACTAAAAACTGCATTTGCAACACTGTTGAACTTTTCGTTAACTTTTCCCTTTGAGTATAATGGGAAACTTGTTTTTTTGAATAACTTTTGAACTGTTTAATATTTTTTCACAAAATCTTCAAAAGGCATGTCAGGGACCCTGGACACATATTTCCTGAAGTTTTAAGACTGGTCGCGCAAACTGTGCAACCTGTAGAGTATGAGCAAAGAATGGGCAAAAAAGCATAACTGCGCTGTGAAATGTTGCTTTATAACTCCGCAATTTTATATCCGACCATTACGAAACTTAACAGATCCAGAGATCTATGGTTCCGCTCGGTGTCTACCAAATTTCAGGCAACTCCATCATACGGTGGCAAAGTTATTAAGATGCAAAATTTCACACTAACCTTAAATGGGGTACTCAATCCTAACTATAGGTGGTACTACTGTGTCATTATAATATTGATATATATATATATATATATATATATATATAACTATATATTAGTATAGGGGAGTGGTTGCGCCTCAATAGTTAGTGTTGAGTAGGCACTTTAAAGATCAATGGCAACCCTTTTACACATTGTTTAAAAAAAGCCTCAAAATGTCTGAATTCAAGTCTGTGTTATTAGTAGTGTTTCTTGAAAATTTCATGCTATTTGGTTTTGTGGTTTTCTTTAAATCAACATTTAATAACATATTCTGCACTAACTAAAAACAGTCATGCTGTTTATGTCCCTCTGACTGAGCTTTGGAGACTGATGAGATCATATGGGACTAGGCTGCAGCTTCATCAGTGTAGGTACCTGCTTGACTGATGAGCTGTTAACTTCCCAATTAGAACAATCTGTGAGGTACTGTAATTGTTTGCTCTCCAGGGTTTTTACAAACTCAGTCTCTGGGGTTTGTTTAGATGAATTAGTTGAAAATCCACATTTTGTTCTTCTAAAGAGCTGATCAGTTGCGTTTCAGTGCTGAATTGAAGTAATATGCATTTGAGAAATCAGCTTGCCTGTATCACAGCTGCCACCAGTTCTTTCTCATTAAAACTCTTTTTTTTCTAACTATATAACACTGGGTTGTTTATTTAATGGCTATAAAATAATTCTAAAGTTTGTTAATTCATACAAGTAGTTTGATGTAGCCTCAATAAAAAGGTACATGTAAGAACAATTTTTCTTCCTCTCAGATTGACAAATAGTTGCCTTCCATGGTCTGCTATTTCAGGCACATGTACAATATGAACTCGCAAATTTCAGTTCTTTGATGGTTTCTGTGTGGAAATACATATTGTATAACTAGAAACAGTGTATAGCATCCTGATGCCCCTTGTCTCCTGCACCACAGTTGAGGCAGCTGCACTCTGATGCCCTGTCATCTGCCCCCACAAACCCTCTGTCTCTTGCCCAACATTGAAGGCCACTGCACCCTGCTGCCCACTGTCTTCTCCCACACAGTTGGGGTTGCTGCACCTGTTTCCCACCATCAGCCTGAACAACAAGAGCTGCTGCACTGTGCTTCCCCATGCCAGAACAGCTGGGCTTGTTGCAACCTGCTATCCACTGCCCCAAACCACAGCTGGGGACATTGCACCCTGTTGTCCCTCATTTCTGTCTCCACAGTCAAGGCTATTGAGCTGTGCTACACCCTAGGGTCCATTGTATCTTGCCCATACAGTTGGAGCTGCTGCACTTTGCTGCCACATGCCACCAGAGATGAGGCTTTTGCTTCACCCTGCTATCCACATCCAATGCCCCAAATGAGCTGGGCTGCTGTACTATGAGCACCCCATTCAACAGTCATGGCTGCTATACCCTGATGCACCCTGTGTCCTGCCCCACAGTCTAGAATTCTGCACCATGCTGTCCACAGTCCCCTACTACCATAGCCAGGGCTGTTGCACCCTGCTCTGGACTACTCAGGCAGGGTTGCTGTGGCCTGTGGTGCCTAGAGCCCCTTGCCTCAACAGTTAGGGCTGGTGCACCATTTTGCCACTTGCCACAAGGGTTAGTGCATTTGCTGCCCCTTGTCCTCTGTCCCCATAGTTATGTCAGTTCCACCCAGGTGTGGCTGCTGCATTCTGTCCCACAACTTGTTCTGCTATACCCTAATGCCACCCTTGTCTCCTGATCAAACAGTTGGGACTTCTGCACAATCATGCCCTCTGTCCTTCACCCTCATAATACAAGATGAAAGCATTTTTCTGTTTTTATTTCTTTTGGACAGTGCAGCAAACAAATCTGAATTTGGTGGCAGGGGGCAGCATGGTGCAGCAACCCTAACTGTGGAGTCATGGGGCTGTGGAGGAATTGGGTTGTAGGGTGCAAGAGGGTACATCAGCCCTGACTGTGTAGACAGGAACAGGGTGCAGCAACCCTGGATATGGTGGCAGGAGACAGACTACAGCATGGTGAAGTTTTGATTGTGGGGCAGAACATGGAGGGGCAGAGCAGGGCACAGCAGCCCTGAGTGTGGGATGGGATGTGCATGGTACAGCAGCCCTGCCTATTTGGGAAAATGGATGTAGGTAGCAGCGTGCAGTAAAAGCCCTACCTATGGTGGCATGGGCATCATGGTGCAGCAGCCCCAAATGTGGAAGCAGGGTGCAAGGGATTCTAGGGTACAGAAGTGCACAGCAGCCCTGACTATGGTGACAGGAAGGGGGAACATGGTGCAGTGGCTCTGATTTAGGGGGTGGGGGACAAAGGGCCACAGTAGGGTGCAGTAACCTCAACTGTTCATGCAGGGGGCCGCAGGATGCTAAGGCCCTGATTGTTCAGGCAGGATATGGGACAGCAAGGTGCAGCAGCCCTGACCCTATGGCATCCTCAGATTTGGGGCAGGAGACAGGGTGCATGTGGGGGAGGTGACATGGGGCAGCAGAGTTCTGCTGCCTCAACTGTAGGTAGGTAGGTAGGTAGGATGCCATGTAGTGTTTCTAGTCATACATATGCATGATGTACTGTATTTTAACTCCTAAACCATCAAATAACTGAAATTTGTGAGTTCATATAGTGCATGTGCCTGAAATAGAGTGTGGCAGGCACATGTCTGTCAATCTGAGAGGAAAATAATGTTCTTATATGAACCTATTTGTTGAGACTATTGTACATTAAAAAAGACAAACTACTTGCATGAACTAACACACTTTTGACTTATTTTATATCCATTAAATAAACAACCAAGTGTCATAGATAGAGAAAAACACAGAGTTTTGATCAGAAAGAACTGGCAGCAGCTGTGATACAGATACTGTATATTGATTTCTCAAATGCACACGACTTCAATTCAGCACTGACACTCAACTGATCAGCTCTTTAGAAGAACAAAATGTGGATGTTCAGCTAATTGATCTGTACAAACACCAAAGACTGAGTTTGTAAAAACCCTGGACAGCAAACAATTATCTCAAAGATTGTACTGATTGGGAAGTTATCGGCTTATCAGTCAAGCAGATACTTACACTGCTGAAGCCGTAGCCTAGACCCATTTGATGTCATTAATCTCCCAGGCTCAGTCAGAGGGACAGAAACAGCCTGACTTTTTTCAGTTGTGGCAGAACAAGTTAACAAATGCTGTTTTCAAGCAAACCACAAAACCAAATAGCATGTAACTTTCAGGAAACACTACTTTTAACACTGGGACCTGAATTCAGTTTTTGTAGGCTTTTATTTGAAAATCTGTACACTGGTTGCCATTGATCTTTGATGTTAAACCTCAAATTTTGTATTTTAATAACTTTGCAACTGTTCAACGGATTCTCACAAAATGTGGAATGCATGGTTTGGTATGGTAGATCTCTTGATTTACTAAGCTATGCTTCAGTCAGACATATGGTTTCTGCGCAGCAAAACAAAAAATGCACTTTTCACCAGTTTTGATGTGTTTTTTGCCCCTTGTGCTGTGACCACACTGTGTGGTCTTTTGGTCTGAAACTTGGAACATAGAAAGTGGCCGGGTCAAGGAACAAGCCATCATTGGCTTGGTAAAAAAATAGTAATCTATTCCAAAGTTATTACATTTTTAATTTTTGAGTTCTGAGCATGCTCAGTTCACTCAAAAATTTATATGTATATTTTGCGAAAGATAAATGGTCTCATAATCAAAGATTTTGCCAGCTCACGAAAAAAAATCCTAGTCCATGAGAAAAATTATTTGTTCACGAGCCGACATCTTGTTTTTAGTTTTCCAGACAAACAAAATGCTGTAGCTTTCTCCAATGGTAACTTTTGGGCTAAAAGAGGCATGAGTTTTGTTCAGGGTGACCACCTCTACAAAGCCATGCATTTGATTTGCTTCATTCCTGTCAAGAAACAGGTTTTTAAAAATTGAAAATTCTTCTTTTGTGACTTGCTAATGATCTTCTTACGCTAACATGCAAAATCCTGGTCCGTGAGATGATCCTAGTCCACGAGCTTTGTTCATGAGGGGACAACCAGATAGCTGGAATTTCATGACCAGATGTCCCTGGGGGCGACCAGATGACCCAGACTGGTGCGACCAGATGTCCGCGGCCAAGGATTTTGCTATCTCATGACTGAAACATTTTTAAAGGTGTAAAAACTTTAGAATTGCATAGCTCATTAACAATTTGGTCTTTTTACTTGAAATTTACAGGGTGCTGAGGGAATGATCTACAGGTATGAATTATGCTATTTAGGTGTTGGGGAATTAAGTGGTTGCATAGATATGCCATGATGAAGTTGACATTGGCATCTGTCAGTCTGTGGAGGATAGGTGTGTGGGTTGTGGGGGGGTTAGGTGCTCATCCCTAACATTTCATTTCCTCACTTTTGTCACTTTAACCCTAACTGATGTATTAAACACAGTTTTTTGCCATAATAATATATATATATATATATAATAAGGGTGTAGTCGCACACCTATATTTAGGGTTATGAAGGCACTTCTATGTTAAACTCAAAATTGTGCATGTTAATAACTTTAGACCTGTTCAATGGATTTGCATGAATTTGGTATGCACAGTGGGACTTGGTAGTTCTCTGGACCTGCCAAATTTCATTTTGGTCAAACTTACAGTTTTTGCACACCAAATTGCTGAAAAATGCACTTTTCGACAGTTATGTGGGCAGTTTTTTTGATTTTGTCTGTGGCTCTGCACAGCCATTGTGTGGTGTGTCGCTCTGAGACTTGGCTCATCTGAAAGAGCTTGGGTCAAGGAACGTGCCACTTTCTGTTTGGTGAAAAAATTGTAATCCATTCAAAAGTTATTAAACTTTTAAGTTCCCATTATAAGTCAATGAAAACATTTATATGGTTATTTTGCGAACAAAAAATGGGGTTTTGGCCATCTGGTCCCTCCTCACGATCAAAGAATTTGCAGCCTTGTGATCAAAGAATCTTTGCCCCCGAGAAATTCTTTGATCATGACAGCCGCCATCTTGTTTTAAGGTTACGGTCAGAAAAACTCAAAGATCTCAGCTCAGGAGTGACTCCTGAAGTAAAACTTGAATGGGTTTTGCTCATGGGGCTTCAGTCTACAGAGTCATGCCTTTGGTTTCTTTCGAAATGGTAAAAAAATAGAGTTTTACACATTTTTATTCTTTGATCGTGGCTCACTAATGATCTTTGATCGCAAACCAGCAAATTCTTTAATCGCGAGATTCTTTGACCGTGATCTTTGCCCGCGAGTGAGGGACAAGATGACTAGTTGAAAAAAGTAAATTTCTCAGCTCAGGGGTTGGGTATGATAAAAAATGAGGGTGGGTTTTGCTCAGGGGGCTTCATTTTATCGAACCATGCTGGTGGTTTCATGTATTTCTGTGTAAAATTAGATTTTCACATTTTTTTAATCTTTGATTGCGAGCCTGCAAATTTTTTGAATCCAGGATTTTTTGATCACGAGGGAGGGACTAGATGGCCAGATTGTAATGCAATACATAGGCCAATTTTAAAAATCTTTAACATTAAATATTTCGGAACAGGTTTTGTCTTTTTACTTGAAATTTGGAGGGTATTCATGGGATGTCCTGTACGTGGGAAATATCATGTTTATGTATCAGACAATATATTTTTTGTGGAGATATATTGCGTGGCGCAGTTTATATTTTACAAACAGCATTTTCCATTGTGGTAGTGGCTTGAAATTTGTAGGGTAGCTAGCCTTACTGCCCTGGATATACTTTTCAGTCGTTAGGTGTCTAACATCTTAACAGGTGTGGAACTCTGCAACTCCAGTGAATGAAAGTTTCAAACTTGCACATGCTATATCTCGGAAACAGTTTTGTCTTTTACATCCAAACTTGGAGGGTCTTCAGGAGATGTCATGTGCATGTGAATTATGCTGTTTACGTGTTGGAAAATGTATTTGCTGTGGACATATTGCACGACACATTTTATGTTGTGCGTATGGTGTTCTGCACTGTGGTACTGGCTGCACATTTATAGGGTGCCTAGCATTATTGCCATGGAGGTACTTTTCAGTGGTTATGTGTCTGACATGCACACAGCTGTTGAATTATGCCACTCTGATGACTGACACTTTGCTTTCTTTCAACATAGTGGGAACTTTTGGGTCCCATGCCCCGAACCATATGTGCTCTCAGCAGTACATATCATATTCAGTACTTCTACTCTTCTCTTACACTGACATTTACATGTCCCACCAACTTCTGTAACTTTGTACTTTTCTATTCTTTCTCAAAAAGTAAGGAAATTCTCAGCAATAAACTTTGTTAATGCATCATTTAGGGTTAAAACACAAAACATCAGGAAATGAGATCTTTAGGGTTGCCCCCTCCCCCCCTTGGACCTGCCCATCATCTCAAGATTGACAGCTGCAAGGATAGGTGTGTCCTTGAGTTGTACCGACCTAAATCTCACCCCGTTCTTCTTTCCTGTGGCTTGTGAATATGATTACACATAGAATGGGGTGAGATTTAGGCCTCTCAACCCCAAGGACACACCCCATCAGCTGTCAATCTCAGGATGATGGGAAAGTCCAAGGGCGGAAGGGGCAACATTAAAAGTCTAATTTCCTGACTTTTTGTTTTATCCCTAAATGATGTATTAACAAAGTTTGTTGCATAGAATATATATCTATCTCTCTCTCTCTCTCTCTCTCTATATATATATATATAGATATATATGTATATATATATATATGTATAAGTAGATATATATATGTGCTCCTAGAGAAACGTGGACAGCAGGAGCTATATGTCTGTCTTGGTAAGTGATCCGGTTAGGTAGCTATTAATTGATCTGGGGTGGTGCTAGTCTGCAAGTGTTCAAGGAGAGGGGGAGAGAGAGAGAGAGAGAGTGCTGTTGATAGTGGCCAGTTCCCTGTTCACCTGTACTTGAAACAGATGATCATGGTGTGCTAGGGGGTGCCAATATACAGTATTAGTGACCTGGAGTTAAGCCAAGCAGGGATCGCTCATGCGCCAGCTTGAAATGGCCCCCATAGCACTGCACATGTCTTGCACATAAGGGGTAGTGGCCAATCAAGTCCCCTCATAAGATGGTGCTCTTAGGCATGAGCATGTAAGAGGATCCATTAAGGTTTTGCGCATGCATGATCTCCATGCATCCTAGGAAAAGGGCATTATTGGGAAGATGGCGAGGAGGTCCGTAGAAAGTAAGGACTGTAGTAGGACCAAGGAGAATCCACTTTGATTGGCAAGACTTGGCTGGCAATATGGGAAAAAAACATCCCCGCAATCTCAGGTACAGAATACTTATAGCAGTTGTTTCTTGGTGGGGGAGGGGGGGTTGTATTGATCCCTGCCTCAATTTTGGCACTGTTTTCCTGGAGCATCAGTGAGGTCCACTTGCAAGGGGACCTGACCCATGTTAGGGATACTGGAGCCACTTGCAAGGGGCTCTCTCAGTCTGCAGGGCTTTGTTTGAGTTGCACTCTCTCGGTTAGGAACTTGTAATGGACATGGGGAGGTAGTGCAAGGGGCTTAGCCCTTGTGGCTTCATATATAAGATTGCAGTTCAGCAGAGCACATTAACAGCAATGGAGAAAATGTAAGCCTTAGAGTAACACTGATCATTTTAGTCTTAGCCAAAAAACAAAAGCTGACTGTCTTGCCATTAGCATAGGGGAAGCAACCAACTCGATAAAGTGCCTTAGCTTCACATCCAACAAACCAGAATAAGAGCTCTAGCATTTTACTCAGTCTAAAACTATTCAATGTCTCTATAAGGAATAAAGAATCCTATGCCAAGTACTCCCATTGGAAAGCACATACACACGCTAATATGAAAGGCCCAGAAGCCTTCTGGAGAGTCTAACTGCAGCTGGAAAATCACACAACTTATATATCTCTTAATTAACAGCTATGTATCTACTGCCATGTTGCATTGCAGAGGAGCCACTGTAACAGTAACCCCTTGCACAGAAAGAAGTGATTTATGTCAGATAATTTCTAGTAATATGGAAACAAGTTCCTATCTTATAACAGATGCTGTGGAGCTAGGTTGAGATGCTTGTAAACTCCGCAATGCACATAAAGGAACTGAAGACCTATGGTAAGGTACAAGACCCAGGCAGATCAGATTTCGAATCTGGTAACATGTGTATTTGCAGCCTATGAGGTGAACATAACCTAGAGATGATGACAGTCCGAATATGGACTCATTCACATATTCGGACTGTCATGATTTGTAATTTGTATATGTCCTCCTAATGCTGCTGTATGAAGCAGTGAAACTGGATGAGGATTTGTTTTTGTCCAGAGCTGTTGGCGTTTGAGTTGTCACTAATAAAGCCATCTTTGCACAACATCTGACTGGTGCAGGTAGTTGTTTCCTCATCTGATCAAGTTGTGCCGGGCTTTGCGTACGGCACACCACGAATGCCAGCTTAGAACTACTGTACAGAAGTTGGGCCTCCAAATCAGGTGTTTACCTGTATAGGAATAGATGAAATTCATCAATCAACATTGCTTATTTGGACATTGGTAACCAGCTACAAATGCCTGTTTACAGCAGTGACCCAGACATACACAAGACCAATACATAAATATAAATGGCAAAACATGTAGGTAGGACTGCACAGCACATCATGCAAAGGAGCTACAGTTACATCAGTCAGGAAGGTACTGTGCATATATATGTGTGCAAAGAATCTGAAAGATTTTGCCTCCCTCAGATAGGCAGGTAAGGTGCAGGGCGGAAGAGCAACATACGAAAAGGTGTCATGACCCACTGGGGTTTTGAATCTCAGAGTTGACAGTAAATAAGCTGATGCTGATCTGAGAGAGGCAGACCTTTGAGGCTGCACAGCAGGCTGGATATATATGATGTGGAGTTACTTGCAAGTATTCATTACGTTGTGCTGCCCAGGACATATTGTAACCTGGCTTCAGTGCAGAGCTATCTGAGAGCACAAGAGAGTGTGCAATGGTACAGCATTCTATTGTCAGTGGGGAAATGTCCCCTTCATGATTGTAGAGAGCTTTACATTTAGACATATCCCCATCAGACATAGCTGTAAACGGAATGGCATCATGAACCATGAGGGCGGGCAGCTGTGACTTGTATTAACCAAGTGGATGTTCTCAGTACAGCACTCTTTAACTCTGTATACCAGCCCATTTTATTTTAACGGACTGGTAAATTGTTCCTGCTGAATTCTGACAGATAATCAGGGTTCACAGTGGATCATTGGATATTTAAAGCTGTTGGCAGCCTCCAATGTAGAACCATCTAACATTTGTATGCAAGGGCACCACCCAGGGTATTTATTCTGGTTGCCTATCTGCAAAGCATGGCTTTCATTGTCTTTTCACAGAGAATGGGGCTATTCAAACCAATTGTGTGTTTCCCCTACAATAACTGTTTTCTGAGTTAGTAACTCAAATGATGTAATCAACTTTACAGCTGCATATCAGTTTTTTCTGCAGTATAGTACACTTGACATTAGCTGTCCCCATATCAAGGTGTTGTACTGGTAGGAGAAATACCATTCAAATACCCAGTTCTGGCAAGGCTTTCTTTAGTATAGATTTGGGCATTTGTAACCTCACTAGCTTCATTTTCGGGTGGTCATGACTGTGAATGGGTCCATATTCGGACTGTCTGTACAGTATGCCCTGCATGCCCATAGGCATACAGTGCATACTTTACACTGTTATTCTGCGGTCAGCCGGGTGGTATGTGGGTGAGTTGCAGCCACCCGCTGATGATGGAGGGTTGGATGGGCTGGGGTCCTGTGTGGGCGGGGGGATGGGGGTTACCACTGGACCACCAGGGTGCTGTAGATGGCCAATGCATCGGCATTCGGGGATTCCAGTTGGGAGGGGGGAGCCACTGGACCACCAGGGCATGCGTCATCATTTATGTCGGCTGACCTGAGCTGCAGGAGGGGTGGAGGGAACCACTAGACTACCAGGGCATTTCTCTTACAATATTCTGTCTGATCTGAGTTATGGGGAGGTAAGGGGGTACCACTAGACTGCCAGGGCAGTTGTGGCACATACATTTGCAGGACTGGTGCTACAGGAGGGGTGGGGGAACCACTAGAATGACAGGGGGTCATTATACTATATTCTACCCACAATCACAGATACGGGAAGGAGGGGGGGTTCCACTGGAGTACCAGGGCAGGTAATATCATACTATTCCCTGCGATTGGGGTATGGTCAGGGGGGACCACTAGACCACCAGGCTTCAGTTTTCTTAATTTTTGCTGCGATCACGGTTATGGGGCGGGGCTGCCCCAGGACAAACTCTGCCTGCACACCATTCTGTGCAGGGTGCCAGGCCCATTTTGCTGGGCTGCCCTGCTCGACTCATGCAAATTGGGCCATAATGACATGCGAATGGCCCCATTTGCACCTTCCATACATTATGGCACCATTTGCATGCCCAGGTCTGTATATTGTAGGTAATGTGCCCAGCACAACTACAGTTGCGCTGGAGCATTCCCGGTCCTCCCTGTCTGGAGACTGCGCTGGCGCATTGTACTTGAGCTATGCACATTCTGTGACATATTCAAAGGTGATGCACCATGGCACATCACCTTTGAACATCACTCTGTCCTGGCCCTGGCTCATCTCAGTTGCACTGAGCCCCCATTTGTACCATTGCCTGGTGCAGTCTGATTATCTGGCCCAGTCTGTGCAATAAACTATCATGCAACTGTTTAAATCCTGGAGCATTGGTATTGGTACAAATCATGTACTAAAAAACTGCACCACAACTTCAACAGATTATAAATATTCCATGCTACTCTTTCATCACCTCACAGGTACAGTACAATAAATACAACACTGTGTTAAGCAAGTTGTTGTAATGCAGCCTACATGTTGCTTTGACCATACGCTGAACTGTTTCGTGATATTGTACCACAAAGGGTAAAAATCTTTAATCAAACCCTAAATGTCCTTTGAAGGAGGTGGATCCTGAAAGAGACCTTCAAGTACCTCACAGTGGTAAACAGGGTGCTGGTGGGGAGTCTCTTTCAAATGAGAAAGAGCACTACAGCCAGATGGCATGTGATGAAGATGAAGGGAGAGGGAGTATAAGGGGGAATTTAGCAGGTTTACTTCACAGATAATGTTGCAGATGCCTAGAACTGTCTGCCAGCAGAACTGGTGGAGGCAAAAACAGAAGAGGTCTTCAAACATACATGGGACAGATATAGGGTATTATTACTAAATAGGCAGGGAGAGGAGGGGGTTGCCTGAGACCAGTTGGGATCTGTAGAGACAGACTAGGCAGGGACCATCTGGGCAGACTGGGTGGGTCAAGCACCCCTTTTCTGTTGACAAATTCTATGTTTCAGTGATTCTTGTATTATCACTCAGTGTGAAAGGGCTGCACCGATGTTTACCTGTGCTTTATCAAGTTCAACGTTAACCAGCACACTTTGGCTCCATGTGCTGCCAATTTGTTTTATTTCATGAGAACTAAAATGATTTCAAAGAAACTAGTAAGATGTTCCTTGAAATCTGAAGCTATGTTACTCCTCTATTTTATTGATTGTTGCACGAAACTCAGAAGAGACTACCAATGAAGAAAGAAGTGGAAGGTTGTACTATATAAAAAATTCAGCCATCTATATGAGTAGAGTGATAAGTATTTCTTGTAGAAATATTGTCAGAAAAAACATTGTGCCTACTACATTATAAAAATATTTGTGAAGTACCAAGTGAGACCTGGCTAAATTTCAAATCTACCTTCTTGTAAAATCAATGACAGTGAAGTGTTTTCTACAGTTGTACTTGTTAAGTGTGTGTGTGTGTGGGGGGTTGACTATGAAAATAGTCTTTTTTTTCTAATAACCATTTTCCATATGCAAATAATTAGGAATAGTTATATGATACTTGAGTGCTATACATAACAATGGAGAAGCAGTCATTTCTGAGGGTTTAATGACAGGTTGGAGAGGATGGGTGGCATGAGGTAGAGTCTCGGGCCACCTCCCTCCAGCTAGTCATTAATCCAAAGAAATTATCGGCTTTGACATTGTTATTTTGATTATTGTGATAGTAATGCTAATCCTAATAACAGCTTTCATTTTTAACATTTTTTAAAATTACTATCAGGTTTTGAGTGGAGTAGTGCAAGCCGTGCATGCCACACAGTGTCGTTGGTAGCTGGATTGGCCATTTCTTTTTTTTTTATAGATGTTTTTCTGCTCCCCTTATGTGAGCAGTCAGTTTATCTACCCTATCCCTGCTCACCCTTCACCAGCCCCCATCTACTCAAGCTACCTACGAAGAGAGATCACCCATGGCTTCCCCCATTTGTGGATCCAGGAGAGGGAGGACCATCCCCTCCTGGAATCATTATCCACATTCTCTGCAGGTGCAGCAGTGTTGGTGTGGAAAGATGCTGGGCAGGCAGTGCTTCACAAATCCTGTCCATGTCAAGGTTTTTATGCCCTGTTTTCAGTTCCACTAACCTCCATTGGCATCTGGCGCTGCCCTTTGTCAGCCTTGCCACATTCTGCATCCCTGTGATCTTTAAGGCCCACCACAGGAAGTCACAAGAGCAGTGGAATGAGATTCCTCCCTACCAAGTGGGAGTGATTCACCAGCCCACACACACACCCAACCACCATCCCGAACTCGGATCTGAACTTGAGTTGCCAGCAAGGGTGCATATAGTGCTACACACTGGGTAATCAGGCAGCGTTAATGACCAGCCCAGTACACAATCATAAGCCTTGCTAGACTCATGAATATTTAATGAGATTTATAATCCCTATTGGCACTATCAAGTTATTTATATAGCAGTGGAAGTCATAAGTAGCAGACTAAAATGTGGCTCTTCACTGTTTTGGCTTCAAACAGTTGAAATAATATAGTGCACACTTTAAAACAGCTATTATCATGTTTGTGTAACTTGCTGTTGCAGTAGGAAACTATAGGCTCATAACTCCAAACATCTCATCTATTAATTGACATAAAGGTACAATATGTATTATAAACAATGTGCTGAGAAGTGATCCTACAGTCACTTATAAACTAATATGACGGATGGCATACTATGTAAAAGAGAGGAGAGAAGATGAAAGAGTATTAACATTTAATAGGGATAGATAGCTTTGTTACTGAAATATATAAAATCTCTTTACAGATGTCAACTTTAATTACAACCTTTGTCTAAAAAGATGAAACCCATCTGTGGACTGACATAACTGAAAGCAGCTTAATATTGGAATCAGGCAAAGGTGAATGAGCCATTCCACTTAAGCAGACATTTTTCTTGCTATACAGCTAAAGCAAGATCCACTGTGGTTACTGCCTAAGGATGTTAACAGCACTGGAGTTTTTTTTTAGACTCATGTTGGATGGGAGACCAAGAAAATATTCTTCTTCCATTTTAACAGTTAGACTCCCCATCACTAGGAATCAATTAATTTTTACTCTTATCCAGAACACCATTTTAAATATTGTTTATCGTTGCAATACAAAATGTATTGCCATACAGTAGTCACACAAAAAAGATTAGCGGAAGGAAAATGATTTCATAGTAGAAACCCCCAAGAATGCATTATTATATTATTATTAGGGATGAACAATGTCTGCTTTCTGTGCTATGTGTAATATTAATGGTGAAGTGAAAAACAATGCATTTTTTGCATAGTCTGTGCTGCAAAGAGGATGGAGGTGGTACTTTATGTAGTTCCAGAATGACACCATTTTTATTTATTTATTTCAGTTTTGGATTAATACCATTGAGCCAAAGGCTTATTTACAAATGTTCCAAGTCAGTTAATACAATACAATACAAGACAAATAGAGTAACATCACATGACACTGAATTACATTACAAGACATTGCTTTATGAGGGTTGCATAGCCAAAAAAGAAAATTACATTCCTATACAGGGTTATTTAGTGCATACAGGTTGTTGTGAATAACATATGGTGACCCTATGTTCAGGTAGGAAGCATAGACATAGACAACACTCCTTAAGTGAGGTGTAGTGCTAGGAGAAGGGCTAAGGGCTAGGTAGTATCAGAATGAGAGGTAGAGAGATAAGCAGCCAGGGTAGGTTTTGTCAGTGGGGGGGTGGTCTCCGATCAATTCACAGAGCATTTGGAAAAGGGGGTGGCAGAGGGGTGAGGTAGTGTAGTGACTGGTGGGGCTGAGGGGTCTTATACTACAGAGAATTGGTGTGGGAGCAGCCAGGGTAGGCTTTGTCTGGGCGGAGAGAGTAAGGGCCTGGGTGGGCCCAAGGGAGGGGAGTGGTGCAGATGAGGAGTGCCATCAGGGGGTATAGGAGAGGGTTGTTCTACAGTCATGCAGGGTCAGCATTAGGTAGAGCAGGCACCGACATTTTCAAGGTCCAGGTGATAGCGGATCCCCGTTTTGAACTGACGGAGCTTGTTGCACTTCATTAGTGTGATGGGTAGTTCATTGATCCATTTGGGTCTTCGGTAGGAGAGGGATTGCTGGGCAAGCACCGTCCACTTGAAAGGCACCTGAAGACACCCCTTAGTTCCATTCCTTGTGTTTAGATCAGGTTGTGCTTTTTTAAAGATCCTGGTTGTCAAGATCGGTCTGAGGCCTAACATTGATTTTTTCACCAGTAGGCAAGTCTGGTATTGTGTCCTGAGGTGGATGGGGAGCCACCCGGTCCCTTTGTAGAGTGCGCAGGTATGGGTCAGGTGGTCAGCTCCCAGAACCAAATGGCAGGCTTTATTGAGGAGTGTTCTGACCCTTTTTAAGGTGGTACCATGTTGATTGCGAAGACCGTTTTTACATCTGCGTGGGTGGAGCTCCACAGACATTATGTGATCATCTTTAAAAGAGCACAATGGAAGCACATGACTGGATCACTGTCCCAGCTGATAGCTCCTCCCCTGGTTCCTAGTGCCGAAGTGCATTACCTTGCACTTCTCAGCATTGAACCCCAACTGCCACATGTCTGACCACTTCTGTAACATGGTCAGATCCTCCTGCAGCCCCTGCCACCCTTTGATGTCATCTACCACAGCTCCCATCTTCATATCATCTGCAAACAGACTGATCTTACTCCAGATCCTGTGTGAGATCAGCTATGAATATCCACAACAGCACTGGTCCCAGCATCAATCCCTGTGGCACCTTGCTCATCACCCCCCCTTGGTGATGAGAGTTCCCCTCCCACTACTACCCTTTTCTGCCTTCCATTCAGCCAGATGATTATTCATTTGACCATCTTTGATCCCACACCTATATATTCCAACTTCCCCCCAGCCTCCCATGCAGCACGGAATCAAAGGCCTTGCTGAAGTCCAAATACAGGACATCCACTGCATGTCCCTTGTCCAGTTCCTTCATCACCCAGTCGTAGTATTCAATTAGGTTTGTCTGGCAGGATTTGCCTGAGACAGACCCATGCTGTTGACCATCATGAAGACCATTGTCCTCCAAAAAGGTCACATGCATCTCTTTTAGGATTTTCTCCATAAGTTTACCCACAATTGATGTGAGGCTCACTGGTCTGTAGTTGCCTGGTTCATCCCTAGGTCCACTTTTGTGAATGGGCATCACATGGGCCATTCTCCAGTCCTATGGTATGCATCCCGTGTCCAGGAGGTATTGAACAGGTCAGCCAGTGGTCCTGCCAAGATCTCCCCTGATTCCTTAAGTACCCTAGGGTGAATGTGTTCTGGTCATGGTGCCTTTTCCATTCTCAGTGCTCTTAATCCTTCCAGAATCCTGTCCTCTGTAATTCCAATATCAGTCATCCCCCCGCCCACTCAACCCATCCCTTGAGGTATCTGCTCCTCTTTTTCTTGTGTGAACACAGAACAGAAGTATTCATTTAATGCCTTTGCCTGATCCTTCCCCTTCTCCACCCACCCTCTGTCCTTCCTAATTGTCACAATCTGGTCTTTGTTTTTCCTTCTGTCACTGATGTATCTAAAGAAGTCATTTTCTCCTTCCTTAATACCCTGTGCCGTTCTCAGCTCTCTTGAAGCCTTGGCCACTCTAACTAGCCTGGTAACCTCCCTGGACTTCTTTGTATACTCATCCTTGTCATCGCCCCTTCCCAATTTCATGCATCTCTGAAAAGCTTTCCTCAATGCCCTCACCCCTTCCATGACCAGCTGTGTCCCATCCCTCTTTACCCCTGTCAGCCTCCTCTGACAGACTACTGTCCCTTATGCATTCCCCTCCCCTTCCCACCCCTGCCCCCTCCTGGATGTCCTTCCCTCCCCCACTCCACCAATGCAACCAGCACCTCATCCTATCACCTGCCCTCTCTGCATTGCTGTGCATTGTCTCCTTCCTCCTGACTTTAGCCTTCCCTTCAGTGCTATGTCTCTTGGTCATTGTGCTCGCACACCCCCTCCCCATCCACTCCCTCATCCTGACATTCCTCCCATGTGGTGTCCTCATGTTACCCCTTGGGAGAGGCCCTCCTGACTCAGCACTCCCAATCCTTTCCACCTCCCTACCAAGCCACAGCACTTCTTCCTATAGGCTTCTCAGCATGTGACAAATTGGGTAACCCCTAGCCTCCACAATATGTTCATCCAAATCACTGCCCCACATCAATTACAGCCCACTATTCTACCCATGGTTAAGTGACCTGCACAGCCCTCTTCTCACCACCACGAGAGGCCACTGAATGAACCGTCACTGAGCACATACTACATAGTATACAATGCTCTTTGACTGTTTAGTTGGTGAACGGCAATGGAGGTGAGAGGAGGGCTGTGCCAGATGCTGGCTCTGTTATAGGATGGGGAGCAGAATGGTAGACACTACCTGCTGGGGTTGGGAGGTGGGGACCACTAGACCACCAGGAAAGGGCTCTGAATTAATTATTGATATACTGCGCAGCATAAGGGATGGGTGGTGCAGTAGACCACCAGGAAAGGGCTCTTCATCTGTTTTACCAGGTGACATTTTGGGGAGGTGGGCCACTAGACCACCAGGAAAAGGCTCTTTATTAATTATTGATTTACTGGGTGACATTGGGGATCAGGAAGGGGGGCCACTAGATCACCAGGACTGGGCTCCTTATTAATTATTGATATGCTGGGCAACATCAGGAATGGAGGCTACTAGACCACCCAGGATGGGATTTAGATGTTTTTTATCAGGGGATTGGGTATGGGGAGACTGCTTGCCTTTGGCACAGGGAGCCTGCAGCAAACCCTTCCCATGCACATTGTGTTTGTGCATGGGAGAGGTTGCGGCAAGTGTTGGGACTTAGGCACTGGGACCCCTCCTGTACCAGAATCTGATGCAGGGTCCCTGGCATACTGGGCTTTGGTGCAAGATACTGATTGCAGCATCTTGCACCAATCTACACCCTCACTGAGAATTGGGCCCCAGGAATTATAAAATTAATAATGGGAATGGTAATCAGAGTGTGGGAGCTGCCACTAGACACCAGGGAAACTATAGAAATGGCAGTTGGAGGGTGGAGGGCTGCCATTACACTAGGGCAAGAAGGGATCCAATGATCAGAGGGTGGGGGTTGCCACTAGATACCAGGGAAAATGGCAATTGAAGGTTAGGGGGTACCACTAGATGAAAAGGAAAGGATTTTCATCAAGAAAAATATCTTTTTTCATGACTTATAATACGAAAAATAATCTTTTTTGTATCATGAGTCATAAGAAAAGATTCAAAATATTAAAAATAAAATTCAAGGATGGTTCTGTAACACAGAAGCATAGAATGGAGCTGAGGTGGTCCCCATAAGAAAGCTACATATGGTAGTTTCCACCAAAGAAATCATGTAATTGAATTACTTAAATTTGTTTCCCTTACTAAATAAAAAGCAAGATGGTGGCAGCACGAAAAAAGATTCCCCATTTGCGACACAGGACTACCTGTTTGCAACACAGGGTTGCCCATTTACGACACAGAATCCTGTTTTGAGGCTCACATTTAACTATTCCCATTGACAATAAGAGGAGAATTTAAAATTTAATAACTTTTGAATGGATTAATATTTTTTCACCAAATATTCAAAAAGTACATCTGTGACACAAGACTTTTATGCCCTGAAAATGTGAAACCAAAATCCCAAGCTGATTTTGTGCAGTGGTATACCAAAGAATTTTACAAAAAACAGTCATTTTCATCTTTTTTGACACTCCATATCTCTGTACCCACATAACCAACCTGAACGAAACTACTTGGCACATCAGGAAATCTTTGGTCCCTGATTTGCATGCATAATTTCATATAAATCTGTTGAATAGTTACAAAGTTATTAAAGTGCAAAATTTTGAGTTAACATAGAAGAGAAGTTTTAACCCTAACTATAGGGGCATGACCGAACCCCTATAATATTATGTTTTTCTAAGTTTTTTTCATACATGACAAAAGTAGATTTTCCACTTCTGTGGACTCTATAAAATGTCATTAAGATATAATACAAAATAAAATGCTTTATATAAAATTACATTTCCTTAAATGGTAGATGACAGTGTCTAAAGAATATAATTTTTTTTATAAATCAATATGAGATAAACATAGAAATTGACAGCAGCTAAGGACTGCTAGGCCCACCCAGTCTGCTCATTTTCCCTACCTGCTGCAAAACCGCAGACCATAATTGATCTCTGGATTTATTCTCTTTCCTATTGATAGGGTTCCCTATGCCTATCCCATGCATTTTTGAATTCCCCTACCATGTTAGCTACCACCATATCCACTGGGATGCTGTTCCATGCATCCACCACCCTTTACATGAAGAAATATTTCCTCATGTTACCCCTTAGTCTACCCCTTCCAGTCTCATGTCATGACCCCTTATTCTAGAACATCTGTTTTTCTGAAAGATACTACCCTGCTGTCACCCCATTCCACGTGTAAACAAGCTTACATGCTACAGTATAGGACAGTGGGGTGTGAGTTAGGCTTGACAACCCAATGGCACACCCTGATGTCTATTGGTGTGTGGAGGGTGGGGTGGTGGGGTGGGAACCCTGGGGTGGGGCGTTAGGATTGTAAACCCTAATGCCACATTTCCCTGCTTTAGTCACTGTGGTATTCACTCTAACTGATGCATTAACAAAGTTTTTGGAAAATAATTTCCCTTCTTATTTAGATAGTATAATTGTATCCTCATTTTACTGTAGGAGCTCAGGGTCGTGCTCCCATCCCTCCATCCAGATAGTACAGCAGTATCTATATGTCACAATGAAAGCACATGGTCAGAGCCCTCCATCAAGATAGTGCAACACTGTCCATATGTCATGGTGGGAGTGTAGGGTCCTTCAGACCCTGTACTCCCATCCCTCCATTTAGATAGTACAACAGTATCCATATGTCATGGTGGGTCCCATCCCTCCATCCAGATAGTACAACATAGTGCAAAGTTATTAAAGTGCAAAGTATGCAAAACTGGAAGACTGTTATATATTATACTAGCATGGTAGTGCCAGTATAGTTAGGGTGAAAGGTAACATCTATGTTAAACTTGAAATTTTGAACCTTAATAACTTTGGAACCATTCAGCAGATTTGCATGAAGTTCAGCATGCATGATCTATATGGGTAGGTCTCTGGACATGCCAAAGTTCGTCTGAATGTGTTGAGTGGCTTCAGAGATACAGAGTGTTGAAAAAACAGAAAAATCCATTTTTTTTGCCATTTCTTTGTCCTCCTGGATCTCAGAAATGGCTTTAGGTTGTGGTATAAAATTTTCAGGCTAGAAAGCCTTTTGCCTCACACATGTGCCTTTTGAAGGTTTGATGAAAAAAATATGAATCCATTCAAAAGTTATTAAACTTTAAAGTTTCCCTTTATAGTCTATGGGGAAAAATATATATGTTCCATGCAAAAGCACTTTTAACTTTCGTGAAGGTACCGCAGAACTTATATGAAAGTACCATTGCTTTACAAGTGGGACTTTCACAAAAGTCTGATGAACTTTTGCGAAAGTCTCTGCATGTAAACCAACGGTACTTTCACAAAAGTTTTGTGGATCAACAGCCCCAAAAAAACAGTTTCTTTGACACTTCATAGCAAAAAAATGATTAGGGCTTTTGGGCTGAAATTTGCAGGGTGGCAAGCCCTTGGCCCACAGATGTGCCTTTTGCTGGTTTGGTGAAAAATGTTACATCAGTTCCATAGTCACAGAACTCTGAATTTGCACATCTTCCCATAGAATAACACTGTGGTGGGCGCGGTGCCTTTCAGCAGCTATATCTCGAAAATGGTTTGAGATACAGATTTTTCACTAAGCATTGCTTAGTACACCATACACCTTTAGATGTACCAAGCACATGTAAAGGTGGCCAGGTCATGAATACAACTGTGAAGTATTTTTTTTCCAGAGTTTCTATGGTTACTGAGATTTCCCAAATAAGCATTACAATGGTTACTTGGAATGCCTCTAGGTTTGTGCTATATGTCTGTACTTATGTGTTGTAACTTTTTATTAGTTTTAAACAAGAAAACTACACAAACTTACATCCAGATGGCCGAGGCCTATGACAGTAAAGCTGAGTACATATACTTAAAACATTAAACATTACCTATCTTATGGGGAAAGGGTAGGAAAGGGGGGAGGAAGGAAAAAATTAAATCTCTACAGGGAAGGGAAGGGAAAGGAATCAACAGGTTACATACAAATCCACATACAGGAAATTTCAGATATAATCCATATCCATTCTGGTCTACTCATTAGGAAGGAAATAGAGCTTGTGTTCCACCTGTTTATAATTTGATAGAGAAGGATAAGGGTAAAAGGCAGGAGTATTAGTATGGGAAAATCAGAAGGAGTAAGAAAGACCTAAAATATTTCAGTTTAACAGTGTGCTGTCATTATTTATAACAGTATGCAATCATTTATATAAAACTGTACTCACCAAAAGGATGAGTTTCAAGACAGGGTTTGCTGGACATGGGCACACGAGACAGTTCTACTGTATCTGTACAGGCCACTCTAATCATTTTCACAGCAGCATGAGAGAAGTGGAGCTATAAGTGTGTATATGTTCTGCAATCTCCAGCCATTATCTAGAGGCAGAACAGAGTAACACAAGGAATCCCAAAGACTCAGGTTTGTAACAAAAGTGACAGCTATAAGGCAATACGACAAATAAGGCAATTCAACAGAATAAAGCCAGTAATTGCGTACTGTAAGACCTTCAAAGGGCTTGACTTTTCAGTCTCTGTAAGAGGTAGTTGGAAGAACTTATAAAAGTAGAAGGGAGGTATTTAAGGGGAATAGGTACCTCAGTTTCCCAGTCATCCTTACACTTGGTTTGCAAGTTATTGAGCCAGCTGTATGTGCCAGGTTAAGAGGGGTAATCATCCTATACCCATCTGAGGGTGAACATAAGTTAAGTAGGGGGCCCAACAGAGTCTAAATTTAGAGAGCTGGTATTTTTGCAGGTGTGAGATTCTGTCCAATTTAGCCACTGCTGAGAGAGAAGACAAAAGTTCCATCAATGTAGGGATCATGGAGGATCTCCATTTAGAAAGCAGGGCTCTCTTGGTTTGCATTGTCAAAAGTGCTAACCACTTATATTCCAGGTAAGTGAGCTTAGGAAGATCAGTGGTAATCCCCAAGAGATAAAAAAGAGGACAGAGAGGGACTTCAAGTTTTAGTACTTTGGAAGCCACATCTTGTACTGAATGCCATAAGGGCTGAATTAATGGGCAGGACCACAATATGTGCATCAAATCTCCTTCTGGGGCCTGACATCTCCAGCATTTATCAGAGTCCAGAAGCTTAGCTTTATAGAGATTCACAGGAGCTTTATACCACGAGTGGGATATTTTATTTTGTATTAGACATGATCTAGCATCTCCCAGCCATTTGTGTGTATCCCTCCATGCCTGATCACAGGCGACAGAGGTTATTGTAAGGTGTAACATCTTTTCCCACTTTCTTTTAGCGTCTTCAGACTGAGAGGGTAAAGAGTCCCTAATGGAGGCGTAAATACGTCCTGCTAGGCCTTTCAGGTTTTTGATCCAAGATTGTAAAACAGAAGGTCTGTCTTGTGTTTGGAAAGGGGGATTCAGAATAGGTCTTAAGACTTCTCTAAGCTGTAGACATCTCCAAACCTCGGTCTGAGGGATATCCCATTTCTGCTGAAAGTAGTGAAATGGGTATGTTGTATTGTACCTAGGGTCGACAACATCTCCAATAGTGGAGATCCCCTTCTTAGCCCAGTGCTTCCAGCAGATCCAATAGCCCCAGTCATAATGGTGGGGTTCTACCAAAGGGGAGTGTGAATAATCAGGACAGGGTCCATCTTCAATCTCCGATGAACAGCATACCAATTGGCTCTTGAAGCCTCTATTGTAGGGGAGGTGAAGGATGACTATAAACTGTTGGGAGGTCTGGATTTGCTATTGGGGCATGCAAATAAGAACGAGGAGGGGAGGAAAATTCCTGAGATGTCCAACTCTATTTGGAGCCACTGAGGGAAAGTGGATAAGTGACTGAATAACTGAATGAGCCAAGAGAAAGGCCTGATGGCAACCCTCTAGACAAGGGAGATTCCAGCCTCCATGTTTCTGGTGGGTCCAAAGTTTGGCTCAACTGTATATATGTTTAGTGCCTTCCCATAGAAAGTGTCCTATTAATTTATCGATGGCTAAGTACCAGTTTTTGGGAAGACGAATGGGGATATGCGTGAGTAAGTAAAAATGTTTTGGAGCCGTGACCATGTTAATGGCAGCAATTTTACCTGCTAAAGTAAATCTAAGGAGCTTCCATCTATCAAATTCTGTTTTGATGGAGGAAAGAAGAGGGTAAATATTAATTTGCCAAATTGTATCAAGCGAGGAAGACAGTATTATCCCCAGGTAGGTAATCCTGTCCATGGCCCAAAGAAGGTCTGACCTTTCCGCCATCTGTTGGGTACAGTATTTATTATGGGACATTAGCTCAGTCTTAGTCTGATTTAATTTGAGACCTGAATATGCATGAAAGGACTCTAGGAGAGACAATAAAGGAGGTATAGACTGGTGGGCATCAGCTAAAGGGAGAAGGAGGTCATCCCCATACATAAGAGTTTAGTACGATGTGTTACCTACCGAAAGACCAATTATTTCAGGGTGGCTATGAATGGTACAGGCCAGGAGTTTGACAGCTAGGACAAACAGGAGGGGGGAGAGGGGACAACCTTGTCTTGTCCCGCATTCTAATGTAAAGGGTGGGGACAGTACCGAGTTTGTGTTAACTCTGGCTGTGAGTAGGTTAGAAATGGCTTGTATCCTTGATAGAAAGATTTCACCTATTCCGAGGTGTGCAAGGACTAGATATAAGTAGTCCCATTCTACTGAATTGAAAGCCTTTTCAAAATCCACTGCAAGCACTGCGGCTGGGGAGCGAAGAGATCTAGCTTAGTGTATGAGATTTAAAAGGGTTCTCAAATGATCCGAGCTATGCCTACCAGGAATGAAACCTACTTGTGAGGGGTGTATAATACGAGGGAGGAGGGGAAAGAGCCTAGTTGCCAGGAGCTTGGCATATAACTTACTGTCGAGGTTAATGAGGGAAATCAGATGATAATTCCCTGGATTAGTGGAGTCCTTACCTTTTTTTGGGATAAGAACAATGGTGGCCTCTCTCATTGTGGGAGGGAGAGCACCTTTATGTTCTATCTCCCGGAATACCTTGGTTAGAAGGGGAGAGATAATAGGGGCCATTGCTTGGTAAAAGTCAGCAGTGTAGCCATCTGTTCCAGGGGACTTTCCTAACTTCATAGTTTGGATAGCTGAACACACTTCAATCTGGGAAATTGGGTGTTCCAGGAGCTGTGACTCCTGTGCAGTAAGGGAGGGTAGCTGAGGGGAGTCTAGGAAAGGATGTGTATCCGGGTTCGTACTCTTATGCGAGGAGGTATAAAGAGATCTATAAAAGGACCCCATAATGGAATTAATGGTCTCTGGGATGTCACCCACTACTCCCTACTTATCTTTTAGTCTATGTATATATCTATTGGCCTGTTGCTTACGGAGTTGGTAAGCGAGGACTTTGCCTCCCTTATCTCCTTCCTTCCAGAATGAGTGTCGAAGGTGAAGGATGGCCACTTCGGCTTTCCTGTTCAGCAGCTGATTAATTTCAAAGTGGAGTCCTAAAATGGTCCTGCCTATGGTGGAATGGGTAGATGGATGAGGGAGGGCCTTCAAAGTGGCTTCAGCTATTGCCAACTCCTGCTCAAGCTTATGTAGCTGGTGCTCTCGGTCTTTATGTTTGGCTGCTGCAAACCCCATAATGTTCCCTTGCATTGTAGCCTTAAAGGCCTCCTACGTATTACCCAGTGAGACATCTGTAACAGGATTCTCTGCAATGAGTGAAGAGGCCTTGGTTTAAGCCCAGGGGATAAAATCTGGGTCTTGCATGAGGAGGGGGTCTAGTTTCCAGTTTCGAGTTGGAGGGGCTACCGGATCCCATAAGACAAGAAGTTGGACCAGAGCATGGTCCGAAATAATACAGGAGAAAATTTTGACATCCAAAGTTTTGGATGTTAGGGGGGAGCCTAGCCAGAAGTCTAACCTGCTATATGAGGCATTTGGGGTCAAATGGAAGGTATAATCCCACCCTCTGGGGTGGAAGAACCTCCAAATGTCTGTGAGACCCTGATCCAGAATCATTTGATTCAATGCCTTCCCACTTCTGAGGTGAGATTCCTTACCCCCATCATTCCTATCTATCGATGGAATTAACGTCAGGTTAAAATCACCTTCCAGGAGAAGCTGGCTGTCTGGGAGATGAAACTCCAAAACCACTTCTGCAAGAGTATGGAAAAAACTTGGGGTGTCTTCATTGGGGACATATACATTACAGAGAGAGACCGATCCCAATGGGGTCTCGTAATTCGCTAACACCCATCTGCCCTCTGAGTCCGAAGTTGTCTTAGTCAGGGTCCATAGAAGAGATTTGTGCAGGAAGATGATTACCACGCATTTCCTGGAGGGGGCATTAGAGTGGATCTGTTGTCCTACCCAGTCCTTTAGCATATATTTATAGACTTCCCCTGTCAATTTAGTCTCCTGCAGGAAGGCTATTTTGGAGTGAATGCACTTCAGGTATGTCAATACCTTTTTGCGCTTCAGCGGTGAATTTAAACCTCGGACATTCCAAGTGTGGAATGTTATTTCTGACATCGTGCCTTGCTTATATGCTAGTTGACTGGGAAATGCTTCCACTAAACAAAATTTACACAGTGAGATATTTCCCTCAACTATATTGGAAGTTGTATTGATAGCCACTGGCCACTAAGATTGGCTTAACAGACAGTTACGAACCCTAATATATAGGAACACACAGTTCTATATTCCCTTGAATTTAACCAATCACACTATACAGATTGAACTGCTGTCCTGTAACTTCTAATCCAGCATTATTATTCAACGTAACCTATTAAATAAAATAACAGTTTGAGAACTGAGGAAGGACTTAACCAGTTGGATTTCCAACAAGTGGTATGTCCAAACCCTTCTGTGGGGGCGTGAGTAGAGGGATGAAAATTGATTATCAGATGTGCAATGCTAAGGTTGTTATATGATATTACACTAACTCTCAAAATAAGCAACACAACAATTCAATTCAAATATAACAGACTGCACCCCTACCTAAAGCAAAATGGGGTTTAAATAGCCTTTGATCCCTCTAATTTAACCCAGGGAACACTGTGAAATCTGGGAAGCTAGCCAGAGGCCTTCCTAACCTAGGCCTCACAACAAAGGGCATCCATTTATCCTGGGAGGCAGGGTTCACTAGTGAGGGAAAGCCTATTGACTTCTTCCTGGGAAGCCTTCTGTAAAAGTGACTCCTTACTTGAAGAAGGAGATGTCCATCCATCTTTACTAGATTCAACAGTATTAACTGGGTAACCCAACATTTATTAAACCCCAAATGAAGTGATTGTGGGGGGGGTGGATCTGCCCAACAAAAGGATAAAGAGCATAGACCCTGGAACTCGTATCCTTCATTTCTGTGAGATTCTTCCCACTACCCTCCTTACACCCAAATTGCTACCCAGAAAAGAGCCTGATTAACTTATTTGAAACTCGGCATCCGTTCAACTTGGGTGTTCTTCTTGCGGAGGCATCAGCAGCTCCGAAGCAGTAGCTGTAAGATTGCGGCCTGTAAGGGAACCCAGAGCCATGGTGTGCCTGTCCGAGCCCTGTGCAGACAGGGCATTTTCCAACGTTGAGGCCCAGGAACTAGTTTCTTCAGACAGTACTTTAGATGAGGGGTCAGATGTAGCCTCCATTTCCTCTCGAAAGTTAGTATCAGAGTAATCCTGCAGAGGGGCTAATCTATTTTTGGCAAAGTATGGGCTCGTGTAGTGAATTTCATTGGAGACCCGATCTCAGTCCTGTGGGTGGTCTCGCTTAGCATGCAGTGATTTTGGGGGTCTCTTCTGGATCTTGGAGTTGCAGGAGTTCTGTTCAGTCAGCCCAGCTGCTAGGGGGGAAGAACTTTCAGAGTGGATTGGTCTTCTAGGGGTAATTCAGGGTTTAGCTGGTGTGTTGGTCGGTTACCTGATGGCCAGGTTCTATCAATAAATGCCATAGTGGCTTCTGGAGAGTTGAAATGCTGAGAAGTGCCATTAAATGATATCTTTAGGGAGGCAGGATAGCGTAGGGAAAAAGGGATCCGTAGATCATGTAGTTTCCGATGAGTCTCCGTAAAAGCCTTTCTTTTATTTGCCTGCTCGGTGGAGTAGTCTTGAAAAATCCTAATCTGGTGCTGTCCCCACCATAGCTGCCCCAGTTCCTTAGCCTGGCCTGGATAGCTTCCTTTTCAGAAAAGTTTAAATTCCATGCGATAATGGGCCTTGGTCTGCCCCCCTGTGTTGGTTTGGGCTGTAGCGAGTGATGAGCACGCTCAATAGTGATTTTAGTAGACGGTGGCAATTTGAGAATTTCAGGCAATACTTGTTGTAGGAAAGGGAGAGCTTTCCCTCCTTCAGAGCCTTCAGGGAATCCAAGAAGCTGTATATTATTACAGTGGCTTCTATTTTCAAGATCGTCAATTTTTTCTTGAAGAAGTCTGATTTGTGCCGCTTGATTTTGCATTGTGGCACAGTGACCCTTTAAAATATCCTCTTGGCTTGTCACTTTCTGTTCAGTCATTTCATTTCTGGCATCTCATACCTGGATCGAATTCACTGAGGTATTCGCTGTCAATGTTAACATGTCGATGCTAGTAACAATCGACGAGAACATTTCCATGATAGAGGATTCTTCATCTCCTTTAACTGACTGCGCCATGCTGCTTTAAGCGACCTATCTGGCCAGCACACCGAAGGGGATAACTTTACAATCCTGCTGTGGATGTCTCCCAAATTTTTATTCTGTATGAAGGGAGACTTCCGATTGCCGGTAAAGAAAGAAAGGTTCAATGGGGATCGAGACAAAAGCAGTAAAGACGGGGACTTAGCTCTAGGTTTTCAGCACTTGCAAATTGCGCCTTCATCTTGAAAAGTGGTTAGCCATGCCCCATATGTCTGTACTTATGGGTAAGTGGGAGTGAAGGGTCCAGAGGGCCCACACTCCCACCTATGGATACTATTTATGGTAAACTGCGAGCACGTGACCCTCCAATGCTATGGCTCTGCACTCATAGGTGGGTGGGAGCGCAGGACCCAGAGGGCCCATGCTTCACCTATGGATACGATTATGCAAAACTAAAAGCACAGGGCTCTTCTGTGATATGTATCTAAACTGGATATCATCTTGCATTACTGGGAACACAGGGCCCTCAGGCACTATGTCTCTTTACTTATGGGTGGGTGGGAGCACAGGGCCCAGAGGACCTATACTCCTAAATATGCATCTCATTATGCAAAACTGGGAGCACAGGGCCTTCCTGCACTATGCCTCTTCATTGATGGGTGGGTGAGAGCACAGGGTCCAGAGGGCTCACTCTTCCACCTATGGATGCCATATGAGTAACATTTCACTTTCTCAAAAAGAAGCAAAATTCATTAAAAAAAACTCCTTTAATGCATCAGTCAGGGTTGATTCCACACCAACAAAAGTCTGGAAATTCAATTTTAGGGTTATCAACCCTACCCCCCACACCACCACCCTCCACAGATCACCAAGTGCTGGGGTGTTCATTGGGGTAGTCGGGTGTAACTGTCACCCCATTCTCCTATTCTGTTTTATCTCAGATTATTTACACATGGAATGGGGTGAGAGTTAGGGCCAATGACACCAAGACACACCCTGGTATTTGATGTTCTGTGATGGGTGGGGGTGTGGGGGAGGTAAGGTTGGTAACCCTAACATTGAATTTCCAGACTTTTGTTGGTGTGGAATCAATCCTAACTGATTCATTAACAGAGTTTTTTTGCAATTCATATATGTATTAGAGGCAAAAAACTCAATTTAATGCATCAGTTAGGGCTGTTGCACAGCGACAAAAGTGAGGAAATTCAGTCTTAGGGTTGAAAGACCCCCTAGCCACCCCACCACCGGGCATCGGGTGCATTATTGGGGTCATCAGCCTCATACCCCCATCACATGTAAACAAGCAGAGGTATAGGAGAATGGGATGAGAGTTAGGACTGATGACCCCAATGCACACCATACAGGTTGGTGGGGTGGGCTGAGGGGGACCAATGGGGGCTTTCAACCCTAACACTGAATTTTCTCACTTTTGTTGCTGTGGAACAATCCTAACTGATGCATTAAATGGATTTTTTTGGCTCTAATTTCCCTTCTTTTTCAGAATGATGACGAGAAATAGTGACTGTAATGCAGCGGTCCTGCCACATGATGTCTTGTGACATAGTAACAGGAACAGCAATGCAAACAGAAGCACCAACAGTGGCGCACATGGTAATGCAAACGTAAATGGTAAAGGAAATGTTAATAAAAATGCAAGCGCACAGTGACATTGAAGCAAACGGTGACACAAATGGACATTGAAGCACGTTCAAAAACACAACTGGTAATGCGAACAGTGATGGCAGTGGTATTTTAAATGGAAATGATGTGTCACAGCAAAAAGAAAGTGAAAGGGAACAGAAACAGGAACGCAAACGCAAATGCACATGTAAACACAAACCATAATGCACACAGGCTCAGTACCACAATTGTAAATGCAAATAGTAAAGTTAACATGAAGAATGAAGAATAACGCCAAAGGAAATGGAAACAGGGACAGAAGCGCGTATGGAAACGCAAACCGTAATGCGCACAGGCACAGTAAAGCAACTGCAAAAACAAATGGTAACAGTAACAGCAAGGAAGATGCAAAATGAAAGAGAAATGGAAATGCAAATGAAAGGGCTGCCAGAAATGCAAAGTAGCAATGTGCACGGTGATATAAACAAAAATGCAAACAGAAACAATAGTGCAAACGCAAATGGTAACAGTAACGAAAACGCAAGTGCAAATGACAGCGCAAAGGGTAACGCACACGTGGCATACATGGCAACGGTAATGCAAACGGGGACATAAACACAAGTGAAAACAGTAACTGTAACAGTAACAGAAGTGCACACCCTGTTTTTGCCGAACAGGTGCATAGAGAAACACAGTGTGTACAAAGAATGTATGCATTGTAATGTGCATCGAAGCTTAAAACAAGCATCGGAAAAACTTAATTGCTAATATCTCAGCAACAGCACACCATAGAAAACAAATGTTCATTTCACAGAAATCATGATTTTCCTGACTAGATTTTTGCTTTTACATAGCCCAAAAGGCTATGCAATTCGCAACAAAAAATTTGTATCGCGCATCGTTTTTGAGATAAGAGCCCCAAAAGGTGCAGCGTACGCCACCATGTTAATCTATGGGGAAAAATTCCAGCTTTGGAGTACTGTAACTTTGCAGCCATGCAATATTTTTCACCAAACCACCAAACGGCGCATCTGTGAGATGTTGGATGCGTTTCCTCCAAAATTCAGCTCAAAAGACCAAACCATTCTTTTGCAGCAGGGTGGCAAAGAACTGCTGTCATTTTGGCCACAGTCTGAAAAAGTAGTGTCGTGATTTGCAAAAGCTTTCGCAAACGTTTGTGAAAGTGTCATGAGTACGGCAATACTTTTTCAAGGAATTTGAAAAACATATTTCTAGGGTGTTTAACCCCAAAATAAAGACATGCCTAGCATCCCCAGGGCTCGACTAGGTAAACACAAAAATAATTATGTCCCTAGATGTTCCCTATTTTAAATGCCAAGCATTTTTCTGATCGACAACTGAAAACAAAATGGCAGATTTGTAACACTACTAGGGACATTTGCGATACTAAAAAGTGCATTTGTGACACTGTCAAACTTTTTGTTAACTTTTCCCATTGACTTATAATGGGAACTTATTTTTTTGAATAACTTTTGAACCATTTAATATTTTTTCACAAAATCTTTGAAAGGCACATCAGGGACCCTGGTCACACGTTCCCTGAAGTTTTTTGGACCAGTCACATAAACCGTGTGACCTGTAGGTGAGAGCAAAGAATTCACCAGAAACCGTAAACGCATGTGCAGATCACACTTAATAACTCCACAGCCATATATTCGACCGGTATGAAAGTTGGCAGATCCCAAGATGTATGGTTCTAGATCATGCATTCCAAATTTTAGGCAAATTTGTTGAACAGTGGCAAAGTTATTAAGGTGCAAAATTTGACATTTTAACCTTAAAAGTGCTACTCTACCATAATGCATGAATGAATACATACATATATGCATTCATTGCAAAAAACTTTGTTAATGCACCATTAGAGTTGAAGTATCAAAAGTAGGGAAATATGACTTTAGGGTTCCCAAGCCTAAGACACTACCCTGTGCATGCAGGAACAGGCATGAGGGGTGTGTTTTGGGGTTGTGAACCCTAATGCTCATCTCATTCCATGAGTAAGCAAGGTAAGATGGCTACAGCATAGGAGAATGTGGTGAGCGTTAGGGTCCACAATCCCAAAACACATCCCTCATGCCAGTTCCTGCATGCACAGTTGGGAGTGGGGTCTAAGCCTAGGGAACCCTAAGGTTGTATTTCCCTTCTCTTGATGTGCCAACCCTAATGGTGCATTAACAGTTTTTTTTTTCAATGAATTTCCTTACTTATTCAGCTAATTTACTTGTACTCTTATTTGCCTTTTGGAATGCAGGGCCCTTTGAGTCCGGTGCTCCCACCCTCCATAACTGTCCTTATGTCACTGTGGGAACACAGGGCCCTTTGGGACCTGTGAAACCATGCTCCATTATTTTTCTTATGATGCTGTGGGAGCACAGATTGCTTCGAACACTGTGCACTCATCCCTCTGTTGATGCATAACCAAATTATCAGCATAGCCATATTATTATCCACTACATTCACCAGGTAGAGAAAATTTTCAAATGCTCACCCAAACATAATTCTGCACAACTGCAATGCCATTCCTTGCCACAGATGTGAAAAGAAATATTTGGACAGGATTTGAAAAATGACAGCTGTGACATACATGAGGTCAGGTAATAAAAAGGCAATGCTGAAAATCTGGGGTCAAAATATTTAAAATTTCTGAATTTATGAGGGAGAACACCAAAATTGCAATGAATGGTCATAACATTGGCATTATTTTCATATTTTGTCTCCAAATTGTGAGCATAGTCTTCTTATGACACCACTTCAAAAACCCCATAGGTGAAAATGTTCAACTCAGTGGCAAAATGCTATTCCATGCCACAAGTGTGAAAACACATTTTGGGCAGTATGTGAAAAATGACAGCTGTACTGTTCATGAGGTAGTGTGAAAAAAGGGCTATGTTGAAAATTTGCAGTGAAAATATTAAAATTACCAAAGTTACACGTGTGCGTAGGAAAAGTTCAATGACCATGCGTAACTCAGCCATTTTTAGAAATGTTTTCACCAAATTTTCAGCATGGGATTTTTGGGACCCCACCCCATAAACACTGGCACTATCATTTCATTAATCAGTCCTGAAAGGTGATTTCACGCAGCAGCCACAAAATCACCTTCCAGGCCCGAGCAACAAAATGACAGTGACAGTGTTCATGAGGTGGGGTCCCAAAAAGTTCATGTTGAAATTTTTGGTGCAAAAATACGTAAAAATGGCATAGATATCAAGATAAGTTCAAAACACCATTAAAATACATTATATGGCACTTACCTTGATTCTTCATTGTGTGGTTTGGCTTTGAAGAGTGCAGACGTGTCCTGATCCACAGAAGATGACAGCGGATGACCTCCAATGGTAAGTATAGGGTGAAATGGGGGTTGGGATGATGGGTGCTCAGTGGGAGGGTCGGGATGGGGGAGGGTGACAGAGGGGATGACGAGGGACCATTTTCTTTTTTTCTGGTTTAACAATCAAAAAGACATTGGGGGACCGGTTTCTTTTCCTACAGGTTTTAATTATAAACATATTTCTGGACACTGGGAGTGGGCTCCCAGTGTTCCACACTACTCGAAGTGGGGCATACATGTATCTGGATACTGGGAGTGGGCTCCCTAGTGTCCCATGATGAGGGACCATTTTCTTTTTTTTTCAGGTTTAAAAATTAAAAATCCCACACTTCTTGGGGGTCATACATCTATTGGGACACAGGGATTGGACTCCCCAGTGTACCACACTGCTGGGTGGGGGCATATATGCATTGAGAAATTGGTTGTGGGCTCCCCAGTATCCCACACTGCTGGGGGGGCAGACATGATTCAGAACACTGGGAATGGACTCCCCAGTGTCCCACACTGCTGGAGGGAGGAAGGGAGGGATAGAGGATTCAGGACACTGGTAGTGAGCTCCCCAGTATCCCACACTGCTGAGAAAGGGGGGGGGGCCTTGTGGCTGTCAATGCAATGCATGTTTGACCACAAGTGGATGGGTAATGTTTGAAAGTGTGGTATCTGAGAAAATAGCCTATTTTTGCACATACCACTTTTTCAAACATTAACCATCCACTTGTGTCCAAACATGCATAGCATTAACACCTTTGATAAATATAGAAAAAGCACACTTGGTGTTGCGCTTCTTCTGTGGTTCAGAAGACAAGGCGTAGTGACAGCACATCTAAGGGTCCTGAGTTCAAGGCCAGGATGTTTATATTTTTTTTCACCCTTATTGAAGGTGGGGAAAAAGATATGGGGAGACTGGTCTCAAACACAGGGACCCTTGGATGTTTTGCTCTTGTGCTTTGTCCTCTGTGCCACAGGAAAAGCACACCAGCAAATGTACTCTCCTTGGTTTGCGTTTCAGCTTTCAAGAGTTCATATGTGTCCCAGTCCACAGAAGATGACAGCAGATGACCTTCAGAGGTAAGTGGGTGGTGGATGATCAGTGGGAGGGGGGATGGGGAGGTAGGAAAGATGAGGGATCATTTTCTTTTTTTTAGCCCCCCAAAAAAGACTGCGGGAACAATTTTTTTTTATTTACAGGTGAAGAAATATGTATCCGGGGACACTAGGAGTGGGCTCCCCAGTGTCCCACACTGCTGGGGGGGTCATCTAGTGCCAACACAGGGATTGTGCACTGCGATGTCAACAAATAGAAAATAATGGACTGGGGGATACATCTGACACCTGGAGTGTGGATCCCAGTGTCAGATAATATGAATAAATGAATTGGAAACTGGGGGAGGTGCCACTAGACACCAGGCAAGCAAAGGGAGGTGGGGTGCCACTAGAGACCAGAGAAACAGGGGGTCACACATTTCAGTGCAGGCAGCAGCACAAGTTACAGCTGCAGCTGCACAAGTCAAGAAAATCCTGCTGTTCTCATACATAGAACATGGGGAAGTGCTAATCTCTCTAAGCAGGGCACCTGGGATTTCAGGTGCCCAGAAAAGGTATTTCTTGGCACACTTTAAAGAAAGAAACATCAGAATCTAGCTAAACGGCTCCCATTAAGTGAGATTCTGATGTTTCTTTTATCAATTTAATTAATTTTTCATGCATTCTCCTTACTTTTATTTTCTCACTAACAACAAAATAAGATGGTGGACACAACAGAGCTCTGCGAAAGTACAGCATCCTCTATGTGACCCTACATTACAAAAGACTGTTAAGTTTTGTGAAACAAATAGCTGTATGTGACCCTCCATGCAAAAAAGTGTATGAAAAAAACACATTATTTGCGCAAATAATAGCATCAGCATAGATAAAAAATCTTTGTGCTTGACATATACATTATTCCATAAGAAATAATGTGACATTTAAACATTTAATAACTTTTGAATTGATTAATATTTTTTTGCAAAACCTTCAAGAGACATATCTGTGAGCTAAAGGCTTTCAATTTTGAAAATTTCAGACCAAAATATAAAGCCATTGCTGAGATACAGGTGGACAAAAAAACATGTAAATTTAGGATTTGTTTGACACTCGGGGCCTGATTGCAAGACGCATGTCACAACTCGCCACCGTATGCGAGTTGCAGTATGTGCCACTATGCCAGGGACCCTGCATTCTATTCCAGGACAGGCGGGGTCCCCAGCATTTATGTCCTGTGACTTGTGGTAGCCACAGGGTCGTGCATGGGAATGGCACAATGGACTTGGGTGCTGCAAACCACGGATCAGAAGGAACAGCCCCCCCAGCCCTCCACCCTGAAACAAGACCACAGTCCTCTGGGGGCCACGGGGGTAGGCAGTGTGACAAAGGCGCAAGGGGGAACACCAAAAAATGGACCCGAGTGGCATTCAGATTTGCAGGGGGGCAGCACTGTGATAGAGGGTCCGTGGGACATGGCTGTGTGTGTTTTGTGGTGCTGCAGGGGGGTCAACCATTGTTTTGCCAGGAAGGATGTCCTTATACCAGTTAATTGCTGGTCTAACCCTGCAGTGGCACAGTGTGTCCTGGGATGTCGTAAGTGGGTTATGGCAACAGCCCTTTCAGAACAGGGCACAGGTGCTGCTGTAATCCCCCCTTCCGCTGTGCCATAGGGCTGTGGCTGGTGGAAGGCCCCCTTGGATGCAGGCCACCCATGCCATGGTGCAGGCTGCTTCTTGGAATAGCTAATGGCTTAACACATGTCGTAAAGTGTGACTTGCACCATTGGATTTGATGTAAGTCACCTTGCGACATGTGTAACCATTTTGAAATCTGGCCCTCTATCTCAGAAACCACAAAATGGATTCACACGACATTTGGCACATCAAGAGACTAACCCCTTGAGCTTACACAAGCCACATGTTGTGCAAGTCCATTGAACAGTTTCAGAGTTATTAAGTTTCAAAAATTTGGGTTTAACATAGAAGTTTGCACTCAACCCTAATATACTGCCAGTACCACACCAGCATAATATAGATCAATAGATAGACAGACAGACAGACAGACGGATAGATTGATATACAATATATATATATATATATATATATATAAAATAGATAATCCACTACAGGGTCTGCAGTCATGCTCTGATATATTCATGCCTTGATATGCATTGTGATGCATGAGGGCCACAGGCCAAATGATTTCAACCACACAAGGCATGCATATATCAGAGCAAATCCACATTCCCTGTAGTGGATTGTCTGTCTTATAAAATGGCTAGAAATGTGTGTTTTTTTTTGGAGGGAGCAAAAAGCAGTGTTTGTCTGGCAGAAAATGCCATTTTATTTAGGTGATCTTGTTGAGCCTGACACAATTTTAATAGGTAAAAAGTGATAAAATAACTTATCTAGTTGATTCTGCCATTTTTACACTGTTTGAGGTGTAATGACTTTGACTTTAGTCTAACAATATAGAATGATGGAGCAGTGTTCATTGTAGTAAGAAAATACTACCAAAGATTTACAATGAGGAAGTTTTTGTTCAAAAGTATGTAAGGTATGTGGTTTCAAGTTGAGTTTAGTTACTTACTTGGAATTGCTTGGAAGGATTAGACAAAGTAGGGCATAAGCCTCACTAAATTGTCTCCCACTCCCAGTGGGGTACTTTAAGGTCCATTTAATTTCAGTGTAAAAAAAAAAAAGCCATCCAGTGTACAGCGAAGAGAGCAAGTGATTCTGTGGCTTCTGAAGTATAAATACAAGCCTGGACGAATGTTGCTGTGAAAATGGACCTGTGTCCACTCTGTCCCCACCCAATCTCAACTTCTGTCTGGTGGTCTGTCCCCTCCACCCTCCACTGTGAAGATTGAGTAGAATAGATGTTTAAAATGTCAGCTTTTTCTTGGTCTGCTTCTGCACAGTCTCTCCCTTCCACCTTTCTAATTCTTATTATTCTACACTTGTTTTCCCCTTCTCACTTATATACACCTGAAGAAAGTTTTACTGGTAATCCTTTCCTTTTTCTATGCTTTTGCTCCCCTTGCCTTGCCTGCTTCATTGTGCTTTTCTAGGTTTGCATCCCTGTCCTCCTATCTCTACATTCCCTAATACTTGTTGAAGGCCACCTGTTTTTCTTGTATCATCCTTGGCACTTCCTTGGAATACCATAATGGTCTCTTTTTCCTCCTGTGTTTGCTTACTTCCTTCATGCATAGGTTGGTTGCTTTAGCTATGCCCACCCTTATTCTCCCCCCACTGTGCCTCCACTCCACCTTGACACTACTCCACCTCCCATAGGCAGTTCCTGAGGCAGTCTCATATTTCTTTTAAATCCACCCTCTTAAAATCCAGAACCTTTCTCCCCATATGGTTCACCTGTGCTCCTGCCTTTATGTTGAACCACACTGTGCAGTGATCACTGGTACCAATGGGACTGCCCTCTGTGACATCTTCACTGCTTTCCCTGTTTGTAAGTACGGGGCCTAGCACTGCCCCATTCATAGAAGGTTCTTTGACTAGTGCCTGAGAGAATCCCCTTGCAGGGAGTCAAGAATGGCCTTGCTCCTTGCTGAAGCTACAGTTGGCAGGCTCCACTCCACATCTGGCAGATTGAAGTTGCCAACTTGCAGCACATCCCCTTATTTGCCGATCTGTTGATGGATTCCTCATGTGCCCTATGCTGGTGGTCTGTACAGTACTGCAGTACATATAAAGGACCAAGAGCATGCCTCCAGATTGTCACATTGTAATTCCAGCACCTCATTTTTCTTTTGTGCCCCTGTATCTCTGTGGCCTTGATGCCCTCCATCACATGCAATATAACTTCTCCTCCTTTCCTTTCTGCTTTGTTTCTCCTGAACAGAATGTAGCTTGATGTGTTAATTTCCCAGTTGGGGTACTCAGTACATCACAGATCTGTAATAGCCACTAAATCTAGATTAATCTCCACCATGGTGACTTCTGTGTCTGAAATTTTGTTACCAAGGCTCCCCTGAATTATGGCATACATCTTTCCAAATCACCCCCCTCCCCATCTACTACTGTCTTTCTCCTGCCTATTCCTGCCTGTTCTGTTCCCTGGCTTACCCTCTAACTCATCTCTTCCTTTTTTACTTTCATCATATCTAGACCCCTTTAATCCAGTTCCACCAAGCCAGTTCAACAGAAAATCTGTTGACCAGCTTTACAGCGATGGCACTATGTCAACTGCAATCAAGGTTAGCATTGTGCCATCACTCAAAAAGTGTGTTTATAGCAGGGGGCTGTGCTCCCCACACCCCCCCATGGGGGGGCTGTGCCTCCCACACCCCCTGGACTTTAATATAATCAACTTCAGGTCAGAGTTGTTTCAGAGAAGAGGATCAAGACATGGAGAAGCCATGCTGGGGTTCCATGTGACCATTACAGCGAACTGTCATTGTTGTCACTGTAATGGCCTTTGACAGAAATGGTTCATTGTAGAACGGTATACCCTTTAATCCTATATCTTCTCCTACCTGCAATTTATTCCCATTTTCTTCTTTCTTGTCCCTGTCCCTCTCTTTTTGTGCATCTGCACTGGGGGAGTTTTCTCCACTATGGTTTCCACCCCTAGCACTTCCCTCCCTTTACCATCTGGGGTGAGGCAACTGTTGCCCCCTTTAGTTTCACCACCCCTTCTAGTTTAAAGGCCCATCCAGGTAGCATCTCAACCTGTTATCAAGAACTGCAGAACCATTCCTAGAAGCATGCCGGTCATCTCTCCTATACAGGCTGACATGCAGACCGTTTTTCATATAGAGACTTATGTCATCCCAGGTTGGTCAGCAGTCCCCAGTGTATCTTAAATCTTGCACCATGCCTTCAACCATTATTAAAAGACCTGGTGTGGATTTTCCTTGCCTCTCCCTAGCTGAACAAAGATAGCACCTCAGAAAAAAAAACACTGTGTGTGCTACTTGCTTGAAGCCTCTTCCCAGCTTCATGATGTTTCCCTTCACTACTCCTGCCTTCTCCTGTGATATACTGTATATTTTGTCCCAATATGGACAATCATATCCAGCTCCCTCACAGCTCCCTGTGGCCTTGTGATCCACAGGATCTGCTCTCCATCTTTCCTAGCTGATGCACCCCTCAGGAACCAACAGTTCTATCTTCCCACCCAGCTCCAAATCTATTCCCTTCACAACTGAGTCCCCCACTAGCATCTGTTTTCTCTTTGGTTGGGGGATTCACCATCCCTCCTTGGGGTCTCCACTTAGAACCCCTGCCACCTTCCTTCCTTCCTTCTCACTGAGATGGGTACCTCTTCTCAGTTGCCAATTTCTGCCAGTAAGGTGAAGGTGTTATACAGTGGTGTAGGTGCAGGACTGTGCACCCTACCCCCTGCCCCCAATCTTCCAGAGTGGCAGTGGACTTGGTGGCCCCTGAGTACACATGGGGCAACACATCAGTTTCCAGAAGGTGTGCCAAAAGACTGCTGGACCACTCCAATGTAGTGTTGTGCAAAATTAGAAAATTTCACCTGATGAAATATTTTGAGGAACTTGTGCATTTTCCAAAATATTTAGCTAGGTGAAATGCAGCCTGTCTGAGTGCTCATTGAATGATCATGTCCTTGTACAGGCAGTGTTCATTCATTGAGTGCTCAGACAGGCTGCCGCCCATGTAGGCAAGTGGAGGGCTGTGCCAGTAGCCCAATTGGGGTACTGGGGGGAAGCAGATTGGGCTCTGACTTAGGGTAGATTGGTGGGGGGACCACTAGACACCAGGGACAGAGGAGGGGATTGTGTTTTTTTCAAGGATTAGGGGCTGGAAAAAACACGGGGTGACTGGGGGGGGTCATGGATTCGGCTGGGGATTGACCATGGGGGGAACCACTAGACACCAGAGAGGAGGGGGAAATAAAATATAAATTATGGCTGGGGCATATGCGGGTGAAATTGAGGGTGAAGTTTCACAATTTCATGAAATATTTTGCCAGGCGAAATTGCCGATTTCATGGCAATTTAATCAGCGAAATAAAATTTCACAACATCTGTACTCTGATGATCCTACCTTCTTTTGCTTGGTGTCTAAGTTTGGTTTACCCTACTACCTCTACTAATGGTGAAGGGTTATTCACCCGAAGCTCCAGGGCATTGTGGCAGTGGACAGTTGTACACATTTCTTGATATTCAATGAATTTGGCATTAAAGCAATTGAAACGTAAGAAGAATTGTGTGTTTGGTGTTTCTGGAGTGCAGGTACTGCTTTACTTAATTCTATTCTGGGCGGATTTGTCTGTTAGGTTCCCTTTCTTTATAATCAAATGACATAAAATTGTATCACAAAATTGCTTGTCCTTCATGCAAGTAACCTGGAAGTATGTAAGCCAAATTTTTTTTTGAGAAAGATGGCACCATGTATGGACTTACAAACTTTTAGGTATTGCAAATATGTAATGTATAGTGCAAATCTTTTGGTGGTTTTTATTTTTTTCATGTATTTATGTATGTAAGTAAGTATGTTTATTAAAATCATAATTGTTGTTGATTTCATTCTTTATTTATTTATTGATCATTTAAACTTTCAACCACTACCTCACCCTTTTCTCCTGAAATTATTTCTTAACATTACCCTAGATAAGGGTCTCCTGCCTTCCCCTTTTTTATAACCCTCATTCCTGTCACTATTTATGCCTGATCCTATTTTATAAAATTTAAACCTGACCTCCCTCTTTACCTGGCAGGCTTTGGACGTCCTGTTTGTTTGTTATCCCCAATTTAACTAAGTAGTGGCTCATTGTTAAACCTTAGTACATTACATTAAGTAACTTTTATACAATGTTGCTCAGTTTAACATATGTAAAAGACAGCAAATGTGAACGTATCCTTCTTGCCTGTTTAAGTTAGTGAATACACCCCAGCATCAATGCATATTTATATGTTCAGAATAAATAACTACTAGCACTGTATGTTAGTTAAAGACATAATAGAACTCCATAGACCGTTTAACCCCTTTTTAGAATGTATACTACTAATTACCAACCCCTTAGTGTAATATACTTATTTCTAGTATTATTTAATCCATTGATTACTTATCCTTGACAAAGCCAGGGCTACTGGCCGACATACTGGGTAAGGTCATGGAGGCTGTCTTGCTGTTTGGACTCAGACAAACTTTTGTGGTTTAAACTGCATCAACCACAAATGTGTGATGGTATGTGTTGTTTTGTCTGGCTTTAAATTTCTGCATTGTTCAATTTACTATGTGCATCACCAGTTCAAATTGTCACATCCCTTGAAATCCCTGCAGTCTGTCTCAGTATTGTCTGGATGCCAAAACAGAACTCTCAGCTTGATAGGCACAGCTGATTAGAATCCTCTTGTACTGTATGTTTGGATCATTGCACAAAAATGTTACATCTGAGTTAGAATTGATGATTAGAGCTACCAAAGTAAGGAGACAGAAGGTTTAAAGTTCCTTGAATCATGGTAAATCTGTGGCCCAGTGTTCCTTGGGTATTGAATGGTCACATGACACATTTGTGTTGCCCTAACATTGGCAACCAGTCTCCAAGCATTGCTGTGTTAGTATTGTTTGTGTGCCTGGACAAACAGTGCTGTGCTTAGGGCTATGCCGACACTGCATAACATGATTTTTCAATCCTCAGGGAACACTAGGCCACAGATGCACTATGGCTCATCACAAGACTTTAACTCCGATGTTGCATTTTCTTACCATTGTGGTTTGATCTTAAACCCTAACTAATGCTTTTATGTAGTTTGTGATACTGTAAAGTAAATATTTTCAGCATTGGCATCTCACTTTCTCAAACCTATCTACAGAGATCGACTTCCAGGAAATTCAGTTTCTGTAGATTGACGTGACAGCATGAGATACCATTTCTCCAGTGCTTATCAGTTTGGCATTCTGTGAGATGTTGCTCTGATTGTGCTTCTCCCCTTTCTGCAGTGCATATTACTGTAGCTTGCCATTCTGTAGGAAGTTGGAAGCCCACATGCAAGACTTTTTTAGTTTGAGGTGTACGGTATCTATAAAAACAATGCCCTTGTTTGGTTATCACCCTACAAAGATGGCAGTGATAATGTAAAAGCAAATATTTCCCTAATAGTAATGATTTCCATCATCAGTAACATCATTTTACAGCTGTATTGGCTCTGACCAGAGTTTATTAGTTGGTGAACACATGTTTTAAATCCCCCCCACCCATTTATATGTTAATTCTGTGCTTCAAAAGTATTAGGAGGCCTGGGAAAATATTGTTCTGTACTAATTATAGTTCTTAATTGGGCGCTGTTGCAGCTATCTGTGGTGTTGAGGAACTATTGAGTTTTGTTAATTGAACTGAGTCTCTGCTGTCAACTTGTAGTAAATAATGGATGCTACAGCACCATCTCAGACATGTTGTGAAGTAATAGCCCCAACTGTTGGCTGCAGATGTGTCCACCTTTTTACCATAAAGATGTTTGTCATAGATGTGACTACAGTAATGAGCTCTACAGTCAGTGGTTGTTCCATTGAAGATTACACATCCCTTGTGCCAATGACTAATGCAGAAGCAAGGTTCCTGGTAAAACATGACAGAATGAGTGATGTCAGAATTTACCAAGGTGTGGATTCAGACATAGATGTATGATGTGCATGCATCTGCATCATTCTGAATGTGTCTGAGAAGTCCATCTGCTATTTTCAAGTGATGCATCCAGTTGTAACAAAAATGTCAACATTTTTGGTTAAAAACTGACACAAATGCATTTTTTTCATTTTTTTCCCACAATTGCATATTGCTTTGCACACAATCTTTACACTGTTAGATCAATGTTGACTGTATTGCTATTCAGAAAATAGGGGCAGATGTATCTCAGATGAATCTTTTTGAAAAACATGCCCCATCTCATTACTATTCTTTTGAAGTTTCGGAAGACTGCCAATGAGATAATGTATTACTTTCAGGAGAATTCTGCTTATTTATAAGGTCTTATATAAATGGTCACATCTAAATCATTGACTCTGTTCCCTTGTCACTATAGGTCTCTTCTTGGTCACCCAGGTTTATGGATCAAAGGTTTCTTGAGTACTGCCCCAACCTGGCACTACAAGCCTGAGTTATTGTTTTGTTCTTGCAATCCCTGGGATATGAAACTAACTTTCTCAGTCTATTAGATTCAGGTTCACTACTTGATATTAAAGAGCTAGTGGATTGAGACAACTTAATCATACATTCTGAAGCAGCAAACTGTTATGTATTAATAAAAGTTACTTGCCATTCCCCTGTTATAATGTTGTCCTTTCATTATGTTTGCTTGCATGCATGTGCAAGAAACATAGTGCGATCATCCAAAGTGCAGTGCCATACAGTTGAAAGGGAGAGCTCCGCTTCAGTGAGCAGTGCACCCCCCACACACATGCATGCAAGTATGCATAGTGCATGCTCATGCGCTCCTCCCCCCTACGCACACATTGTATGGCCGACCGGGGTGCCCAATCCCCCGTCAGCTCCAGGCCCTGCCAAACAGCCTTCTAGGTTGCCATGCTGGGAGCCCACCCTAGCATGGCAAATCTCCCACATTGTCTTCCTAAAAAAACACAAATAAAACCTGTAAACAAAAAAGTTACCTTGGCGGTCTCCCGACCCACCCGTGCCCACCTTCTGTGCACTCTGCCTCCCCACACCCCCAATCTCACCCCATACTTACCTCTGGAGTCCGGCGCGACAATCTTCGGTGGACTGGGAACACGTCTGCACTCCTCAAAGCCAAGGAAATGCCGGTAAGCTGTATAATGTAATAAATAGGGTTTTTTCAGCTTTGATGCATATCTCAGGCATTTTTTAGAATTTTGCCACCAAATTTTCAACATGGGTTTTATGGGACCCTTACTCTTGAATTCTTGAACTGTCATGGCGTTAATCGGGCCCGAAGGGTGATTTTGCAGTCACTGCGTGAAATCACCTTTTGGAACTGATTAAGGAAACAACAGTACCAGTGTTCATAAGGTGGGATCTCAAAAAGCCTATGTTGCAAATTTGGTGAAAAAAATTCCTAAAAATGACTGTTTTATGAGCGTGCGTTGAGCAGTTCCTACATACACTCGTAAGTTCATGAATTTTTAATATTTGCACTCTGGATTTTCAATGTTGCCATTTTACCACACCTCCTTATGAGCAGTACAGCTGTCATTTTTCACAGCACGCCCAAAATGTGTTTCCGCGCATGTAGCGCACAATGGCACAGTCGGTGTGTGAAATCAATGTATGGGACACATTAAGAAAATCACAGTGACACTGCTCATGAGCAGAGGTCTTAAAATGGCAATGCTGAAAATCTGGTGAAAAAATTCCTAAAAATGGCTGTTTTACGAGCGTGCAGTGAGCAGTTCCTACGCATGCTATTAAGTTTGCAAATTTTTTATATTTGCACTCCAGATTTTCATAGGTTCCTAGGTTCATAGGTAAAATGCAAAGTGGAGGGAATGAGCCCATTGTGACTTCGCCATCCATTAACCAGGATGGAAATAGTATTTTTTATCTCCCATATAATTGTCTAGATTAATTTTGAATACACTAAAACTGGTATTATTTACTACATTTGATGGCATGGAGTTCCAAACTGGAACAGCTCTCTGGGTTATAAAGTTTTTCCTTTTATTAGTTTGTACATTAAATGTCTTAATTTTAACATTATGGGATCTGGTGAAACTTAAACTATTTCCCCATTCAAGACAAAGAGTTTCAAATAACGAATCATCTTTTAAGGCACGAAAAATTAGACATAGATCCCCTCTCATAGACCTATATTCTAATGAATAGAGGTTGAGTTTTTTAAGTCTTTCGAGATAGGGAGTATGTTTAAGACCTTTTATACTTTTGGTCAATCTACGTTGTACCCTTTCCCTTTTTATCTTATCCTTTACAAATGTAAGTGCACAGAATGGTGAACAATAGTCAAACTTTGACCTTATCAAACTGCTATATAGGTGAATTAATACCTCAGAGTCTCTACTCTTAAGATTTTTAAGTATACAGTTAATTAGACGATGACATTTTTTAATCATTAGATTATTATGGTCTGTAAACTTTAGGTTATCAGTAATTACTACTCCCAGATCATTTTCAGATGAAACTACAGTCAAGGGTACATTTTTCAGCATGTAATGTGCTTTTAGGTTATTTATTCATCATTGCCATTTTACCACACCTCCTTATGAGCATTACAGCTGTCATTTTTCACATGTCGCCCAAAATGTGTTTCCGTGCATGTAGCTCACAATGGGGCAGTTGGTGTGTGCAATCAACGTTTGGGACAGATTAAGAAAATCACAGTGACACTGTTCATGAGCAGAGGTCTTAAAATGGCAATGCTGAAAATTGGGTGAAAATATTCCCAAAAATGACTGTTTTAGGCGTGCACGGTGCGCAGTTCCTACACACGCTCGCAAGTTTGTGAACTTTTAATATTTGCACGCCAGATTTTCAACATTGCCATTTTACTACACTTCCTTATGAGCAGCACAGCTGCCATTTTTCACATCTTACCCAAAATGTGTTTTTGCACATGTAGTGTACAATGGTGCAGTCGGTGTGCGAAAGCATTGTTTGGGACAGATTAAGAAAATCACAGTGACACTGGTCATGAGCAGAGGTCTTAAAATGGCTATGTTGAAAATTTTATGACAAAAGTCCATAAAATGACTGTGTTGTGAGTGAGCATTGTGCAGTTTCCATGCACCCTCGTAAGTTCATGAATTTGTAATATTTTCAGTCCAGATTTTCACCAGTGGCATTTTTCCACACTTTTTTATGAAAAGTACAGCTATCATTGTTCACGACATGGCCGAAATGTGTTTTCATACTTTCAGCACAAAAATGCATGGTCGCTGTGGGAAATCATTGTTTGGGACAGATAAAAATATCACAGTAACACTGTTCAATCAATCAATCAAAGTCTTTATTTACACAGGTGGTCACCGTTGAGTAGAACTCATTTACAAGGAGGATCTGTTGTTTTTCAAGTACATACATACATAGATTCCATACGCAAAGTAAGGATAATACATTGTACAGATTGGGTGCTGCCTACGTAGAGGATTATACAGGGACAATAAAACAAATAACAAGCACAATTGACCCCAGACAAGGGTTGACATAAAAAATATGGTATACAGACCCCGAGGGTAAGTAGGGTCATAACTGTATAATAGGAGAAGGATGCAGTAGTGTACAGTAGAAAGAGCAATATGAGGGGTATGGAGTAATAAGTGAAATGCTAACACATCAGGTGGTCAATCTGCTTCACACTAGTTATTAGGTGAAATTGCGCATGTGTCTTGGAGGTGGCTGCAAACAGGATTCAGGCTTGGGGTGGGCTGGGAATGAGTTTGGGGCTGGAAGGGGAAGGACGAAGCAATTGCATGTGTCAGTCACTGCTCACATGTATAGTGCCTTAAAATTAGGAAAAGAGGTAAGCAAGCTCAATTTAAGTGTCCTTTGCAGATTGTTCCACAGGGTGGGCAACGTGAAGCTAATTGCCACCTTACCAAATCGGGAGTTAATTCTGGGTATTATGAGGGAGATATAGGAGTAGCTTCGAAGCGCATACTTTCCTGTAATGCCAAGAGGTAGGCAGCCAGTGATATATGGAGGTAGTTTGCTTATAAGGGTACAGTAGGTCCAGAAAGCAACGGTTTTGTGGCGTCTAAGTGTAAGGGAGGTCCACCCCACAGTCACATACAGGGCAGATGGGTAGAGTTAGGGAGATCCATAATAAACCTAATTGCATGATGGTACAGCGTGTCCAGTTTGGCCAGTTGGGAGGTGGGACCATGGCTATACAAAAAATCCACATAATCCACCAGGGATAGGAAGATGGTTTGGGCCAGTCTTTCTCTGGTGTCTGTAGTCAGGAATTGTTTTAGCTTATAGAAAAGGTCAAGGCTTTGCCGTAATGTTTTCAGTAAGTCTTTGACGTGTTCAGAGAAGGCGAGTTTGTAATCAATCCATACTCCCAAGTATTTAAATCTGGTTGTGAATTCCAGCTCTTCTCCTAATAAAGTACTAATTTTAGGGCAAGACACACAGGCTGTTGGATTGGGTGCATGGGCAAGCAGACAGAAGAGCATAGCTTTTGTTTTTTTGGCATTCAGGAGTAATTTTTTGTGGATTAGCTGGCTCTGCAGGAGGTTGAATTCAGTTTGTAGGTCTTTGCAGGCTGCCTCTGGCATGGGCCGATTGATGTAAGGGATCATGTCATCTGCGAATAGGTGGATATTGGTGTTAATTATATTATGGCCGATGTTATTTATGTAGATTGCAAATAGAAGTGGACCAAGGATAGATCCCTGGGGTACTCCATGTAAGAGAGGTTTGAGGGGGGACAGCTCGCCTTCAGCTTTGACTTGGAATCGTCCTGTCAGGAAGTCAAAGAACCATGACAGGGAGGTGGAATCCACTCCAGTGGTGTGCAGCGAGGAGAGAAGTAGGGTATGGTCGACAGTGTCAAAGGCTTTGCTTAGGTCAAAAGACTGCACAGGTGAAGTTCTTTGCATCGAGGGCTCTCAGCCAGTTGTCCGTGACTTTAGCCAGAGCTGATATAGTGCTGTGTTGTGCTCTGAATCCAGATTGCATAGGGTTCAGTAAATTTGTTGACTCAAGGAAGGACCTTAGCTGTCTATTCACAATTTTCTCCAAAAGTTTGGAGAGCACAGGTAGGAGAGATATGGGCCTGTAATTGTTGAGATCGCTTGGATCGCCTGATTTGAGGAGCGGGATGACATGAATGGTATTCCAGATGGGCAGCAGGATGCCCTGTGAGAGGGATAAATTGAAAAGGGGGTGATGGGGATGGCAAGGATGTGGTAGGTGATTCTGAGCAAGTAGGGGTCCAGTAAGCCTGTGCCTGCACTTTTTCTGGTATCCAGATGTAATAGGAGGTCTTCAGCTTCTCTTAGTGAGGTGGGTTGGAGCTTAAACAGGGCTGATGTAACAGCGGGTAATTGGAGTGAGTAATTTGACATGGAGCATATCTTGCAGGCTGGTGAGTTATTGAATGCTAGGCCTGCTGTGGCAAAATGGTTGTTGAAGGAATCTAGGATCTCACTCCTTTCGCTAAGCATGGTATTGCCGTGGGTTATCTTGTTCAGGAGGGACTTGCTTGTAGAGTGTCCCATCAGGTCCTTTATAGTGCTCCAGAACTTACAGGGATTCAATGAGGCATCGTTGAGTTCTGAACGGCAAAAAGAAGCCTTTGCTTCTTTGATCCCTTTAGTGCATTGGTTGCATGCCTTTCTGAAAAGGTTCCAATCATTATGTGTGTTTAGTTTACAAGCCCTTTTCTAAAGCTTATCTCTCTCTCGAAAAGCAGAGATCTGACTTCGGGGGAAAACCATTTGTTGTTTTTGTTCTTTGTGCGGACTTTGGTCGGGGGGCATATTTGTTTAAGGCCCCTGATAGAATGTTATGAAAGATGTCATTGGCGGCAGTGATTGATTTAGCTAAATAAAATTCCTGCCAGTGTGGGGAGAATTTGAGGTCAGTAATATAGGCAACTATGCTGAAGTTACGCCTTGATCTTGTCAGAGAAAATTTAGATGCAGCGTGAGGTTTGTTAGACGACCTTATTCCTCCAATAAAATAATGGTCACTGATGTCAGAAAAGAAGGTGCCAGCGTGAGAGATGAGGTGCAGTTTGCTTACTAGTAGTACATCCAGAATGGTGCTTTTTTCTGGGTTTTTATTATTGAGGAGGGTTTGCTCGTTGATAAGCTGGGTCAAGCCATGGGCATCACAAAAGGTGACGTGTGGAGCAGCTGCTTTGGTTAGCCAGTCAAGGTTAATGTCACCAAGGATGATGGTTTTGAACTGTCCTTGTTCCAAAGTATCGCTAAGATGAGGTAGAAGTTTTAGGCTGGCAGAGGGGAGCCTATAGCATCCTATTAGCTGGACATTACACATCTGGTTAATTTCCACTTTGAGGGTAAGACATTCGTATTCATCAGCAACAGAAGATGCACTAGTGCAATAGGCTGAGAGTTTATCTTTTATATATATATGGCCACACCATCTCTTCTGGTGTGCCTATCTGCCCTGAATAAGGCGTAGCTAGTGATGTTTACTTCTGCGTCAGCAGTTGACGGTTTGAGCCACGATTCAGATATCACTAATATATCAGGAGAAATATGAGATACCCAAGCTTGGATGAAGGTGAATTTTTTTTAATAGGCTACATGCATTAATATGCACAAAGCTCAAGCCTTTTAACAAGGGCAGGTCTGAGGGTGAGGAGATTGGTGCTGGGGGGCCAGGATTTAGCTCTACATTACCTGAGCATAGAAGAAGGAGAAAAAAGGATTTTTCTGAGTGCAGCAGAGGACATTTTAGGAAACCTGGTCTTGACCCTCAGTTCATGCTTGTTGATGTGTGCAATACGATATTCCCATTGAGTAAATCACTTCCTACAGATACAGCTAGCAGAACTCTTAGTGAGTGATACCTGGAAGTACAGGTATACCGTGAGATAGGGATCGTACTCTGTGAATGTAGCATCGAGTATGTGCCACTTGGGCTGGATACCCAATTATAGTGGTGCAGGCTAGCATCTTTGGACTCTCAGGGGCAAGCGGGCAAGAAGGAGCCATTAGCCATAAGGCACAGAGTAGGAGTATAGCCCAAGCAAGGTGCCGGACTGTTGGGCATATACAAACCATCTGGAATTTCTAGTAGGAGAGGCCATATACAAAGCCGTAGGAGATCCCACATTTTGGGGCTCAGAGGTAGTGTATTATGCTCTGGCTGCCTAAGAGTACATGGAGATGGGCTGCTTGTGCAATGGAAGTATCAGAAAGATAGGGCTGAGGGGACAGGCAGTGAGCCTGGTGGAGATTTTTCTTGGCTATAGACACAGTACCCTTATAGTATTGAAGCTAAGATGTGGTATGCCGAGATTGGGCACAGAGTGGTGTGACTGGTGAGCGAGATAGGGAGGGGTGTTTCTAGAAAAATGGGCAGGAAGCAAGCTTATTTAATAAATGGTGAGGGTGGGGGAAGGTGTAAAAGTTGCAGCAGTTGCCGTACCTTTTCTGGCCGAGGAGTCCAGGGCTGTGGATCCGAGTGGTGGCTGAGGTGGCTCCAGCCACCTGCTGGCCGGAAGTACCCGTGGCTATGCTGGAGGGAGCCTGGGAGGGCATTCCACAGCTGCAAGGAGAAAGGAGAGCAGAATTAAGTAGGGCTGTGGACAAAGGGGCAGACAGGCAGCAGAGGGATCGATTAAGCTACACAAAGAAAGATGTATTCTGTTCATGATCGGAGGTACCAAAATGCCTGTGTTGACAATCTGCTATAAAAAAATCCCCAGACTAATTACATTATGGGTGTGCGTTGCACAATTTCTATGCACACTCGTGTCTTCACCAGTTTTTTAAATATTTTCACTGCAGGTTTTCAACATTTCCATTTTTACACCTCCCCATGAACAGTACAGCTGTCATTTTTCACATCCTGTTCGGAATGTGTTTTTGCACCTGTGGTGACAAATGCTGTAGTCACTGTGCAAAAGCTGCTTTTGGCTAACAAACTGATATTGCCACTATTCATGAGCAGGGGGTCACAAAAAAAAATGTTGAAAATTTGGAGTGAAAATACCAATGAATGCCTGAGGCGTTAGGGTTTCCGACCATAACACCCCACCCTGTAGAGAATGACAGGCATCAGGGCTGTGACTTAGGATTGTCACCTGTAATGCTCATATCATTCCACCCCCACCCACACCCTGCAGCCACTGAGAGGCATTGAGGTGTGCCTTGGACTCTTCGTCCCCAAACTTCACCCCATTCTCCTATACCGCACCCATCTCACCATATTTCCTGATGGAATGGGGTGCACATAAGAGCCAAAGACCCCAAGGCACATCGTGACACTTGGCATCTGCAAGGTAGGGTGTGGTGAAATGATGTGGCCATTATGCCTGACAACCCAAAGCCACACCCCAATGCCTGTCACTATCTGCAGGGTGGTGATGAGGTTGGCTTCAATTCAGTACTTCACTGACATTCCTATTATGCAGCTCTGTAACTCCTACACTACCAATGCCAATGCCAGCAAGCAAACATTCGGCATTGACAAATGCTTGGTTTTTATGCAAACTGGTTACTTACAGGAGCTGGGGATTAGATCAGTGGCACAGCATGTACTTCGGGAGGATGTTTAAAACACAGCAGGAAGTAGTGGCATAGGGGAAAGCAGGACACTGAAGATTCAGTTCAAACAGTCTTAGGTGTGGTGTATTCTGACAATGGCAGTCTCCACTTAAATGTAGTTCTGTTGGCTCAATGTTATTAAGTATTTCCCTAGCTCAGCTGCAGCTGGCTCCTGGTGCTGCTTTGTCCACTTTTGTGCAGGGCTCTATCCATTCAAGTGTTTACAGAAACTCATTCTGCTGCACTACAGCAACCCTTTTATAGCATGGTTTTAACCCTTTCATAGCATGGTTTGTAGAGAATATTATAAAACTCCAACAGAAGCATCTTCAGTACAAACCAGAAATAGAAATAGAAAGTGGGCTGAGATGCATGCAGCTAAATGCTGTGATGAGAAGAGGGAAGTAGAGCAGATTGTATGTATGTACCAGGAGACAATGGATGAGTTACTTTTAAATGAGGGATTGTGTGTTTTACATATGAAGTATAGACACTTGGGAAGATCCAAGAATAGAAAAAATCAGCAAGTTGAATAGCAGGCACGGAATGGCTGACTAATGATTACATGCTGCTGGTTGGTATGGGTTGGTTGGTGTCTGTGAAGGTATCAAAGCTGGGTGACATGACAACAGCTTGCAAATGCCTTCATGCTATATTTTTTGCACATGTGAGCTCTCCCATCTAATGTAAATTTTAAAACACCTCTTGTAGTCTAGTATTTTATTATGGACGGCTGCATGCCCTTTGCAACATTTGGAAATGCCAAAACACATAGAAGTTTCTCCTTCACTATAAGTAACTTACTGTACGATTCCCGGTTTCAGTTGGTAGTTAAAAATAACTTAAATAATACCATGTCAGTATCACAGAAGGAACCATGAACATTCTATACTTTAAGAGCAAGCTGCCTGCTCCGTCATTTTTTGCCTTTGATTTTTATTAAAGTGCAGTCTCACATTAAGAAAGCTTGACATTCTGTTTAATTCCATTACAGCTATAACAATACTGTTTAAAGTAGCTGTATTAGAGATATTATGGTGATCATCACATTTTCGTGAAACACAAGGCCATCAAGCTTGGCATCAGGTGCAAAATAATATGCAGTCAACAATGCAAATAGCAATGTGCCAATTATTAGCTGGCAAAAATAACAGTACAGGCAATTGCCAAACAACTATCAGGCTCTGTTAGAACTGGGAACCAGACTCCACCTGCAGTAGCCCACAGTCCTCACAACCTTCATTTATTTGCAAGTGAGACCGCAATTCAATTAAATAAAATGTAAAAAATTATCGAGCAGGCAGCTTGCTCTTGAAAATTATGTCAATGTTGTAGGTCTGTTCAGCGATACAGAAATGGTATGTTTTCTTCCATCTAAATATGGAACTTGTGAGTTACTTATAGTGCAGGGGAAACCCGTATGTGTTCTGGCATCTCCAATTGTAGCAAAGGACATGTATTGTAGCTGTTCCCACAATAAAATGCTAGAGTGCATGAGTCGTTTTGAACTTACTTTAGATGAGAGAACTCAAAAGTGCAATAAACATGGTGTGAAGGAAAGTCACTTCCTGCAATTTAGCTTGCTTACTTACTACTTGCCAGCAGAAACAGGCCACATGGTCTAGCAAGTCTGCTCGAGTGTGCAGCTAGCACCCCACCCCACTTGCAGCTGCCCATCCCCCCCGACCTCACCGACACACAGACGAGTGCCAACTGACCTTGAACAAGATTAAGCTGTTGGAGGTATTTCCAGGGAATGGGAGAATTTGGACAGGATGCCGGGGAAATTCCCCTGCTCTTTTTCGATAAGTGTCATGGGATCTTTAACATTCACCAGAACAGGCAGATGGGACCTCGGTTTAATATCTCATCCAAAAGACAGCACCTCAGAAGTTCAGCACCCCCTCATGCAGCACTATCGTGTCAGCATTGGGATATTAACCCAAGTGCCAGATGTGGGAATTGAACCCACAGCCCTCTGACAACCCTTGATCTCCCAGCCTCAGAGGTGGGTGTCCTACCTGCTGAGCCATTGACATTGCTGTTTTTTAGCATCTATACTCCAAGGCCAATGACGGTGGGGTGCAGGGTGGTCGGAGTCCTCTGTGGGTGGGTGGGGAGAGGGGTACCACTAGTCCACATGGTATATCTTTCGTAATACAACATCCCACGACTGGGCATATGGGGAGGGGACCACTAGACCACCAAGTTCTTATGTTTTAGTACTACAGCCTGTGATCAGTCATACGGGGAAGGGGAACACTAGACTACCAGGAAGGGTCTGGGTACTTGTGGACAGTGTTTCTTCTGGGCGGGTAGCCACCCATGGCTAGCGGTTGTTGTGTTGCGCCTTGCAACACAGCCACCCACCAGTGGGTGGCCAGCATTTGAGCCTGTTATTTTCAGCTCAGCTTTGTGCACCAGCGTGCAGTGCATGTAGAGGCTGTGCCAGCATATGCACCGCATATCTCAAGCTGAATATTGGGATGTTCGCATGTAGCCAGCACGCCCCACCATCTGCGCTGCATACCATTATCAATGGACCCCAGCACATTGGGGGTTGCATACGCAACCTGCCTCTTGAATATCATGCCAGGGTGCATTGGGGGTTGTGTATGGTGCAACTTTGTTGCACCATGCACAACCCCTTTGAATATCTTGGCTCATATGTAAAACATGCAACATGTACAATGCAGTGCTACCATATGATGACCTGTACACAGCAACAAATTTTTAATGACAAACTAATGATGATGAGAGTGACACAGCATAAATGAAGACTAGGACAGCTTCCCTCCCTCAGCATCACCTCTGACCTAGACTTCGATGAATGCTGCTGCACATTTCTCAGGTCTTCTGTTATGTACAAAACATTGCAAAACATACAAATAACATAAAGGCTCTGCATGCAATTACATCATTAATATTGCTAAAAATGTGAAAAAAATGGGAGAACTAACAACAACCAAAACAGTCTACCAGCTCTTTAAAGTAAGTTTGAAGAAGGAATATCACCAGAGTTAAGCATCTGGTTCTGTCTGATGACCTTCCAACTTTGGTCCATGCCTTTGTGTCCTTGCGCTTGGATTACTGCAACTCCCTCTTCCTAGGGCTTTTGGGGGTTGAAATCTATCGCCTGCAGCTGGTGCAGAATGCGGCAACATGGCTTTTGACAGGCTGTAGTCGATCCTGCCATATTACTCCAGTGCTGCGCAAACTGCACTGGCTGCCAATATAGTAGTGGATCACCTTTAAAGTTGGTTTACTGACTTTCAAAGTCCTACACGGACAGGGCCCGGACTGTCTGAAAGAGCTTCTGGTGTATTACTGCCCCAGTCGATCACTCCACTTGGCCGATGAGGGGTTGCTAGAGGTTCTAAGGGTGAATTTGAAATCATCAGGTTCAAGAGCTTTTGTTTTTGCAGCTCCCACCCAATGGAATTCTCTACCCCGTCGGTTATGGGAATGCACATCTGTGGAAGAATTTAAGAATGGCTTAAAAACCTTTCTGTGGAATAAAGCATTTTCAGTTAATTGAAGTATTTATCTGATTGCTTATGATTTTAGGTGTATTGCTCTGTCATTGGATTCTATATTAATTGTTTTTAAAGTGTTAGATGCCTTGGAATTGGAAAGGCACCTTATAAATAAAATTATTATTACTATTATTATTATTAAGACATCCCCCTTTAAGATTTTGTTGTAGAAGGTTGCAGGTGTAAATAATGCCAGTTTTGTTGTTTGTGTTCTGGGGCTGTGTATTGCAAGGAACTATGTGAGACTTTTCAGAATGACACCTTATGAATAAGTTAGAGTACAGCCAGCATTACACAAACTTCATTGCAATTTAGTTTATAATCAATTTTGTATACTGAGGGTGGGATATTCAGAAAAGTGCCAGAGGCAGGCACAACAGCTGCGTAGCGCAAGTACACTGTACCAGTGTGCACCGAACATGATATTCAAAGGTTGCGCACCATGGCAAGCGCCAGTGCAACTCGGCTGAATATTGCAGGGATGCGCCATAGCACACCCAGGGCTGCATCAGGGAGCAAACCAGCATGTGCCAGAGTGCAACCAGGGCTGTGCAAGGGCCAGAGGTGCATGGGCCAGGACACAGGCCAACAGTCACAGCAGGGAGAATGCCACCAGAGCAGGACAGACCACCACAAGGGTGCAGAGGATGCCAGGTGGGAGACATGGCAGGCACATGGCTGCATGCCCCAAACCATGTGCACCACAGTGGTGCACGGAGGCTGTGTGGCACCAATGTCCACTGGCAACACCCTCAGGAAGGCATGGGACATGCCACCTGGACCCCTGTTGGCAACACACATGCCAAGAGCACAAAACACAGACACCACACAACATGTACAGAGCGCACACATACGTCCCAGGGCACACCCACCTGCCACTGGGCACAGACAACCTGGCACAAGCCCCAGTCAACCCCAGATGTACCACTCAGCCACCATGTACACCACTGCAGCATGGCTCCACATGCCAGCTGCAAAGCAGACACAGACACAGCAGGCTAACAGGAAAAAAGTGTATTAAAACCATGTAACAACAGCTATGTACAGATTAACAAGGAGAAGGGAATGGGGTGGCCACAAACAGAAAGGTAGGCCGGGGAAGGGAGGCAGGGGGACTGGGGACATGGCTGGATAAGGGTACAAGGGAGGGAAAGGGAGAGGGGACAGGGAAGGGAAGGGAAGAGAAGGGGGTGCAGGCCAACACCCTACTGGCGCCTGGTGCATCATCTCCTCTGTGGCCTACACACGGCCTAATGAATGAGCCATACCACCTGGATTGTGGCAGTGGTGACCCACAGAATCCGCCATAGCAGCCCCGTGTTCACTGCATCCCGCTGGCCACCTACATAGAAACATAGACTTTGATGGCAGATAAGGACCACTTGGCCCACCTAGTCTGCCCATTTCCTACCTAGAGGATAAGCTGAAGATCCTATTTAACCAACAGCCTATTTCTTCCTACCCCCACAAAAAAGCATCATGTCTGTCCCATACATTCTTGAATTCTTCCACAGTTTTAGACCCCACAACCTCCTCAGGAAGGCTGTTCCATGCATCCACCACCCTCTCTTTGAAAAAATACTTCCTCACATTGCCCCTGAGCCATCCCCCACTCTATCTTCAAATTGTGTCCCTTTGTTCTTGCGCATCTCTTTTTCTGAAAGATAGAAACATAGAAACATAGAAGTTGACGGAGATAAGGACCGAAGGCCCATCAGTCTGCCCATTTCTTTCTACCTTATAAATGTGCCATCGGCTTTGCTCTGTCAGTGACCTATCTATTCATAGTCATTTGTATTGCTCCCCTTATGCCTATCCCATGCCTGTTTGAAGCCCTGCACTGTATTCATAGCCACCACTTCTTGTGGTAAGCCATTCCATGCATCTACCACCCTTTCTGTGAAAAGAATTTCTCACATTCCCCTTAATCGGCCTCCCTCTAATCTCATGCTGTGTCCTCTTGTCCTGCTATTTTTCTTATATTTAAACATGTTAGACTCTTTCACCTTGTTTATGCCCTTAAGGTGTTTAAATGTCTCGATCATATCACCTCTCTCCTCCTTTGCTCAAGGGTATACATATTGAGCTCCGTTAATCTGTCCTTATATGTCTTCTGATGCAGTCCCTGCACCATTTTGGTTGCCCTTCTCTGGACTGCCTCAATTTGGTTAATGTCCTTGTGAAGGTGTGGCCTCCAATACTGCATGATACTCAGATGAGGCCTAACCAATGTCTTGTACAGAGGGATTATTACCTCCTCTTACGACTTGTGATACCCTACTAATACACCCTAACACCCCCTAGCCTTACTTACTGCTTTAGAGGTCTGCTTGGATGATTTTAGGTCATCAGTGATGATGATGCCCAAGTCTCTTTCTTCCTTTGTGACTGCTAGCAACTCCTCCCAGCCTATAAGTGGCTTCAGGGTTTCTCTTCCCTATGTGCATGATTTTGCACTTTTGCATTAAATCCAGTTGCCACTCTTCTGACCATTCTGCTAGTTTATCCAGATCTCTTCTCATTCTGCCCACCCCATCTGGATCATCTACTCTGTTGCAGATCTTGGTGTCATCTGCAAACAGACAAGCCTTACCCTCTAGTCCATCTGCGAGGTCACTAATGAAGATGTTGAATAGGACTGGCCCCAGGACTGATCCCTGAGGTACCCACTTGTGACTTGCATCTCTTCTGACTGTATACCATTTACCACCACTCTCTGTTTTCTGTCAGTCAACCAGTTTGCCACCCAGTTGACCAACTTCTGACCCACCCCGAGCCTACCTAGCTTATTTATCAATCTTCTATGTGGAACAGTGTCAAAAGCTTTGCTGAAGTCAAGGTAGGCGACATCAACTGCTCCCCCTTGGTCCACCACTCTGGATACCCAGTCAAAGAAATCTATGAGAAAGATGCTACCCTCTTAGACTTTGTTGATTCCACTGAGGTACTTAAAAGTTTCTATCATGTCCCCCCTCTCCCTCCTTTCCTCAAGGGTATACATATTAAGCTCCTTCAGCCTTTCCTCATATGGCTTCTCTTGCAGACCTTGCACCATTTTAGTTGCCCTCCTCTGAACTGCCTTCATCCTGTCTGTGTCCTTGCGGAGATGGAGTCTCCAGAACTGGATGCAGTACTCCAGATGGGGTCTCACCAACTGTCTGTACAGGGTGATAACAACTTCCTGTTTTCTGCTGGTGATGCCTCTCCCTATACATCCCAGTATCCCCACAGCCCTCCCTACCACCTTCTCACAGTGCTTGCCAACCTTAAGGTCATCTGATATGATTACCCCCAAGTCCCTTTCCATTTTTGTTGTTGTTACTACCTCCCCCCATTGTGTAATCTTTCCTGGGTTTTTGTTTCCCAGATGCATTATTTTGCACTTCTTTGTATTGAATCCAAGCTGCCATACTTCTGACCATTTATCCAACCTTGCCAAGTCCCTTCTCATCCTTTCTAAGCCTGCTTGTGTATCAACCCTGTCACAGATCTTTGTGTCATCTGCAAAGAGGCATACTTTTCCTTTCAGTCCCTCTGCAATGTCACTTATAAAGACATTAAAAAAGGACTGAACCCAGTACTGAACCCTGCAGTACCCCACTAGTAACCCCTCTTTCTTCAGAGTAGACTTCATTTACAATTACCTTCGGTGTCCTATTGTTCAGCCAATGTTTTACCAAGGCTACCACCCTGGGACCCACTCCAAGGCTGGTTAATCTGACTACTAATCTTTTGTGTGGGACTGTGTCAAATGCCTTGCTAAAGTCCAGGTAGGCCATGTCCACAGCTCCTCCCTGGTCTACTACTTCGGTCACCCAGTCAAAGAAATCAACTAGATTCATCTGACATGACCTTCCCACTGTGAATCCATGCTGCCTTGAGTTCTGTGCCCCACTGGCCTCCAGGTACTAAACAATTCTTTCCTTCAGAAGTGATTCCATCACTTCCCCTACCACAGAGGTCAAACTGACAAGTCTGTAGTTTCCTGCCTCTGTCTTGCTCCCACTTTTGTGAAGGGGAATCACATCAGCCTTCTTCCAGTCCTCAGGTACCACACCATTCTCCCATGATTTGTTATAAAGGATAGTCAGTGGTGTCTCTAGTTCTCTGCTTAATTCTTTTAGAATTCTGGGGTGAATTCCATCAGGCCCCATTGTGTTGTCCACCTTCAGTTTTAGGAGTTATTTCGGAATCCTTTCTTCTGTGAAAGGACTGTGATCGACCCCCCTCTCCAGAGTGCTTCTGTTAATTGGATTAGGCACCTCCCCCACTTCCTCTTTTGTGAATACTGAACAGAAATATTCATTCAGTATCCCTGCTTTTTCACAGTCACTCTCTGCCCACCCACCATCCATTCTATTCAGCCTCACTATCCTTCCCTTTGTCTTTCTACACTCCCTGATATACCTATAAAAGGTTTTATCCCCCTTTACTGAGTTGGCTATCTTTTCCTCAGTTTGTGCCTTTGCTATTCTGACTACCCTCCCTGCTTCCTTCTGCCTTAACTGGTACAGCTCTCTTTCCTGCTCTTTCTGTGTTTCCTTATACTTCCTAGATGCTATCTTTTTCTCCCTAACCTTCAGTGCCACTTCTTTTGAGAACCATAGTGTCTTTTTCTTTCATTTTGATTGTTTATTTGCTTCACACAAAGGCTTGTTGCCTCTGTGATGGCAGTTTTGATATTTCCCCATTGTTGCTCCACCCCTCTTTCTAGTGTGTTTGTTAGTGCTTTTCTAAGGCACTCTCCCATCTTGCCAAAGTCAGTCCTCCTGAAGTCCAGAACCCTCACTTTTGTATAGCCTGACTCTGTAGCTGAGTTTATCATGAACCACACTGTTTGGTGGTCACTTGTTCCCAAATAGCTACCCACTTCTAGATCTGAGATCCTCTCACTGTCCCCATTTGAGAGTATGAGGTCTAAGATTGCTCCCTCATGAGTAGGTTCCAAAACTAGTTGTCTAAGGCATGCCACCTGAAGAGCATCAAGAATGGCCCTGCTTTTGGATGTGAATGCAGCAAAGGTGCTCCAGTTAACATCTGGCATATTAAGGTACCCCAACAACAGTATCTCCCCTTTCTCTACTATCTTAAGTATGCCTTCTATTATATCCTTGTCCATTCATTCCCCCTGACATGGGGGTCTGCATCAAACAACCAAGTCTTTATTTAACCAGGCATTCATCGTTGAGCTGTGTGGATTGTGGTGCCATTTCCAGTCTCTAAGGTGACCCAGAGTGCCTCCTCTCCTCCCTGTTTATTCTTTTGTTCAGTTGCTTTTATCCCTTACCTTACATAGAGAGCTACTCCTCTCCGTCTGCCCTCCCTGTCTCTCCTGTAGGATGTGTACCCTGGTATGTTAACATCCCAGTCATGGTTCTCTGTGTACCACATTTCTGTGACTGCTACAATATCTAGGCATCCCTCTTCCATCAAGACCACCAATTCAGGGAGCTTATTGCCAAGACTATGGGCGTTGGTACCCATTACTATCCATTTCTTGATGGCCTTACCCCTTTTTGCCCCATCCCTGTCCTTATTGTGTTTGTCACTTTCTCCATTTACCCCTGCGCTTCTCCCTATTGACATCTCTATGTTGGTGTCTACTTCACTTAGTACCCTGATATTTTTTGGGTGGCTAGGATTTCCCTGCTCCTTTCCAGTGCCTCCCCCCCTTGGCTAGTTGAAATGCTTGCCAATGAAGTATTTAAACCTATCACCTAGGATCCTGGTTCCCCTCCTGGACAGATGCAGACCATCATGCCAGTATAGGCCTGCATCTGTCCAGGTGGACCCCCAGTCCCCAATGAAGCCAAATCCCTGAGCTCTGCACCAGTTTTTCAACCGCTGATTGAATCCCATGGTGTGGAGCACCCTAGCCTTATCCGTGCCATAGACAGGCAGCACCTCCAAGAAAGTTATCATGTGTGCTATTTGTCTAAGGCCCCTTCCCATCTCCACAAATGCTTCTTACACTGCTCTGATCCCTTTTTTAGCCAGATCATTTGTCTCTATGTGGACAATGACATCCAGCTCCCTTCCCTGTGCAGCTGCTCCTGTGATCCTGAGGATTCGCTCCCTGTCCCTCCAACCAAGGCAGGCACCTTACCTCCCTCTCCCCTTCCTCCCCCAGTTCTACCTTCCTAACAATGGAGTCCCCCACCAGGAGTTGTTTCCTTCCTCTGTTGGGTCCCATGCCACCCTCCTGTGGGTCTCCTTTGTGGAGGTTTCCAGCATCCTCCTTGGTCTCCACTGTGGGTGCCTCCATAGAGGAACCACACTTTTCCAGAATGGCATAGAAATTGTGGAGAGGTACAGCTGGAGGGATGTGCCTCTGTTCCACCACCCTCACGCTCCCTGAGCCCACTATGGTTCAACTGCTCCTCTTTCTTGGCAACCTCTGAGGCAACAGCAGTGACCCCAGTGGTCCCTGGGTAGGAGAGGAGGTCCCACAAATCCTGGCCAACTCTGCCTGAAGATGAGCAACCTCCTGCCTCAGCCCAGAAAAGTGCCTACAGATGGAACAACACTCCATAACGTCTCCCTGAATACTGCTGCTCCACAACCTCTGCACTGCACCACTCCCATCATGTCTTACTTCTGGCCCCCTAACTGTTGTTTGGAATACTTAGTCTTTCCTCTGTTTCTTTATTTTCTTTTTTTCTCCCCCCCCCTACTTATTTACTGCCTCTGTGTCCTTTTAACTCCTAATCTTCCTGTTCTAAGACAAGAAGTTGCTATATTTCTCAGTAGTCTCCTTACTTGCTCAGAGTAAGACCTCCAGCAGTTAGGGGGGAATGGAGAGCTACTCCTGCCTTTCTATGATGGTGAGTCTTTGGTGGCTCTGTGATCACTCACTTCTTGCTTCCAAACAGTAAGTTCCTGTTGTCAGCTAAATCCTGTGCATATAAAAGTAGAACTGGTTTAGTGTGGAGGGGTGGGGAGGGAAGGAGGGCAATATAGTCCCAGTTGAGAAGTTTTAGTTATCCCATTAGCTCCTTCCTCCTGGTGTTCTGTCTGTTCTCTGGCAGAAGCTATCTAGGGCAGTGCTTAAATCTGTTTTTAACCTGGCTCCTTCTAGCTAAGCTGCTCCCCCTACTTTGCAAATCTTTCTACACTTAGTTAATTTCACAGATAACAATTCCCTTCTGACACCTGTGACAAGCACCTAGATAAGTACACAGATAACAATTTACTTCAGCTACCTCTGACAAACACTCTTTTTTTTTTACCCTAAATTGAAGTGCCCAGTACAAGATTTCTAGTTCTTAGTCCCAGTAGAGAATTTTGTATTTATACCAGTAGCTCCTTCCTCCAGGTGTTCTGTCTGTTCTCTGCACCTAGGACAAAGGAGGGGACATGGTATGAGTATATGTCCATATGACAGCAGCTCACCAACCGTGCACAGCGGACAGTGGTGACATGCACCCCTGATATAGCACACAGTCACCCGCAGTGTGTGTGACCACACAAGCCACCATCCCGACAATGCAGGGCTCTGCACACCTACACCACCCACATGCTGCACACTGCAACCATGGTGGCCAGGCAACAGGGCACATCAGCAGGGTGGCATTGGAATGGCTGGAACATGGGATCACCTACAGCCCAACTGCAGCAGCCACACACCTGTGCTATAGCCACGGCATGGTGCAATGGACCCCGCTGGTGGTGCACAGCTGGAATAGCCATGTGCAAAGGAGGCTGTGGTCCACTCTCACCCTGCACAACAACGAACCAAGGAAGAGTGCCTACCTGCTTGCAATGGTACAACTGGAGCCTGTCTTGCTGCATCTCCCATGTGGTCTGCACCCTGTGGCTATGATCCTGCGCTACCCTGCCCCCATCCACTTGCAGCACCTGCCAGCCCTGCATAGTGCCTATCCTAAGGGCCTGGTAGGGAGACATTGAGAAGGACACATCAGTACCTGTCAACACCCCACAGGCCCCCCTTCCAGCACAGCAATCCCCCTGGCCACAGCCCCCCCCCACAGCATGGTGTGACACCCTGCTGACCCCCACAGAACACTGGAATGGCAAAGACATGGACATAGTGCACTCACCTGGATGTGGCACAGTGCCCCTCAGAATTCATTCCAGCAGTGCCTGACACCTGTTAGGGTCCCTCCTTCTCAAATCCCCATAGCGGTGGTGGCACTGCTCCCCACTCTGCTGTTCCCCAGTGGCCTCCTCCAACCCCTTGGCCACCTCCTGCCACACCTCCGCACGTGGCCAATCCAGGGGCACATGGCCATAGAGACATCACACATGTGGCTCTACCAGGGCCACAAGACTGATGAGTTCTTCTTGGCTCCATTTGGGAGCCCTCACTGTGCTGTGGTGTGGCATGCTCGTTCCAGGTATTGGCAACTCAAAATGGCTTCCAGTAGTGCACAAACCACACCGGCTATGGGTGCGTGACTCGATAGGTGATGCACTGCCATTCTGAATCGCGCATTCCCTGGTGCTGCATAATACAGCTGGGGCAGCACTGGCACATGCTGCAGGTCACTCGGATGGTCAAAGGGCAAATGTGAGGTCATAGGGTCAGCAGGTGCATTGTGCGCAACAGTGTGATAGGGCACACCATGCATGGTGCACAATAGGGGCATGTGTGCCCTGTGTTCCATGGGGCCAGTTGCACATGGGTGCATAGGGCACATAGCGCATGAGTGCCACATGCCCAATAGCGGCAGAGCACTGTACTGAGTATAGCGCAGTGTGCATGGGATGTGGCACCGATGTATGCGATGTTGGTGCATGCATGCGCACCGCCAGGTTTACCTGAGCATGTCATACAGTTGTGCCATGACTTGTGCATGCCCAATACCAATGTGCATTATGCAACTTCGTGGTATTCCACTGGAATATGCAGAAGGGCTGATCAGCACATCCATGGTGCATCAGAGGCATTTGCATCTCATTACAGTTTCACATCCCCTCATTTGCATGTGATGTGCTATAAATGTGCCATGGGACAGCACAGGCACCAGACTTGTATTGCATCCTTCAGAGGTAAGCCACCAGACCGTGGACCTGTTGGGACAGTGGATTGGGAGGGCATTGTGTGTTGCAGCCATCACTAACCACATGTCTATACCCACAGGAATAAGCATGTCAGAACACGAGGAGGTTGAGGAGCAGGGGCTTGCACAGAAGCGCAGGCCCAACTTCACGAGGGCAGACAGCGATGCCATCTTCAACACCTACCTGGACCAGAAGCCCCTCCTGAGTAGCTCAACAGGCACCCCACAGGCCAGGGTGGCTGCATGGAAGGGAGTGGCCAGGGCTTTGAACCAGCAGGGCAGCCATCAGAAGACAGCACAGGAGTGCAAAAAGAAGGTAGTCATGGACCGGAGGAGGATAAAGGATAAGGTGGCCACCATCTGGGCCACACGTGCTGTCATGGGTGGTGGACAGCCTGATGTGCCACAGTTGATGCAGCAGGAGAAGCTGGGGGCAGCGTCCATGTGGTGCAGTGCCATTGAGGGTGTGTCCAGAGGAGGAGGATTCCAGATGGTGGGGCAGCCCATCACTGCATGGTAGGTATGGCAGCACTTGGGAAGGGGGGCAGGGGTGTGTGCCAGTGGCACTAACGTGTCTGTCTTCCTTTTACAGTTCCAGAGTGCCTGCATGCAGCAGCAGGGGTTGGGGTTACCACCATGGGGTGGTCCTGGATCTGGAGGACCATCCATCCACCTCTACCGGTGTCTGGACTGCAGTCAGCCCATCCCCACTGTCTGACTGGATGCCTGTGGCATGGTTGCAGATGTGGCCCTGGCAGTGTTTCAGTAGGACACCAGCCATGGCATCCAGTATGCTGAGACACAGATCAGGGTGGGGTCCTGGACCAATGATGATGTGACTGTTATCCTGGACAGTGGTATTGCCAATCAGGGGTAGGCACCCATACTATACACCTGACATGGCAGCGCAGATGGTGCCCTGGTGGCAGTTTGTCCACCCACTGACTGCAATGCCCAATGAGGCTGTGCACTCCAACAGTGTGGTGCAGTCCAAAGGGGGTGGCGGTGGTGCAGCCTCCCCAGTGCCATTACACATGCAGTGGCTGGAGGGGCAGCAGTGGCAGCAGGATGGGCCTGAGGGGGGCTGGGTGCAGTGGCCGCTGTTATTGCACCACAGACTGATAAGCCCCAAGGGGGCCCTGCTGTGCAGCCCCCATCAGAGCAGGGGGTTGTGCTGTGGGATCACGCAACACCCATGGGTCAGCACAATGCCCATACCCCTGAGGGCGCTGACCCCTAGACTGAGCACACCCATCTGCTCTGGGCCTCTGTGGAGCAACAGATGCTGGTCGTAGCAGGGGTGAGTGCATTCCTCACAAAGCTGCACCAGTCCACAGGGAGGTGTGACCAGGACTGTGAGCAGCTCCTGGCTGAGACAACATGCATGCAGGAGGACACAACCACAGCCCTGGATCGGCTTAACGCTGTAGTCACGGCTGGCCTAGCACCACTGGCCACCCTGATGCATGGCCGTCTGCCGCAGACCTCACTGAGTGCATTCTTCACCCTTCGGTCCTGGCAATGTGTGACCCCATCAGTGTTAACTGACCAACTGATCCACTGTGGGTATTCTGGACACGCCTGAAGAGGGCCTGTTCAGGAGCCTGCAGACACCTGTGAGGGACCAGTCATGTTCCCACAGTTACACATCTGGGGGACCATCAGTGACACCCACTGTAACCATTGCACAGTCTGCGTCGGCTGGGTGATCTCGGCTGGGCCAGCCACATGTCCATGGTAGCCGACTGACTACACGGCAGTCCTGATCTGCCACCCTCCCTGTCTGCTGTCTGCCACAGACCTGTGTGCACCTTGGTGTGGCATGTGTGTGTGCATTCTAGGGTCATGCTGTCCATGGTCCACGCCACACACCTGCCTTGTGCACACCCACCTGGCCACTGTGGCCTGTGCATAATGATGCCAACACAACACCAGCTGCTGCTGTGTACTGGTGTTCAGCATCTGACACATGCACATTGGCAGCCAGTGGGTATGCACGTGTGGGTGCCTGTGTGCATGTGTGTGTGGATGTGCATGGGTGGGGTCTACTGTGCTGTACAGGGTGCTTCCACAGAGTCCAGTCCTATGCCCAGCCATGCTACCCTGAGGCTGTGTCTGTCATGGGGCCCAGCCTTGCATGCCTTTATACTGTGCCATGATCCCTGGGACATATATGTGGTCATGTTCACCTACCTTCATGCACCGCAGTGCTCCTCTGAAATTGTGTTCCGGTGCTGCTGGGCCACCCTGAGCAGCTGTGGTTCCCGTCACTGGGGGGGCTGCCCACCACTGCCTGGCCTGGCATCTGCGTTGTCCCGACTGCTGTTCACCTCTATAACCTTTACAGCTATCCCATGGTCAGTGGCCATGTTGTGTAGCATTCAGCAGGCCAGGAATAGGCTTTAGGCCTTCCAGAGACCATACTGTAGGGCACCTCCAGACCTGGCCAGGCAATGGAACCATGCCTTCAGCAGCCCAAACACCTGTTCGATGATGTTCTGTGTGCTGGCATGTGCCTCAATGTATTGTTTCTGCGCTGGGGTCAACAGGCGCAGGTATGGGCTGAGCAGCTAGGGCCTGATTGGGTATCCGCTGTTACCTGTGTGGAGACATGCAGAGTTAGCATGGTGGTCTGTGTGGCTGCCTCACTGCCTACCCAGCCACACCCTCTGACACCCCCAGCCTAGCATCCCCCCCAAACCCTGCCCTGTTGTGCCACGCTGCCCATTCCAGCTGCATACTCACCTACTAGGTGGCCGGTGGGGATGTCCCCACTCTCAAACCTGTGACACAGTGCTGACTGGTGCCAGACAAAGGCATCATGTGCTCCACCAGGATGTGTGGCACAGACATTGATTATGCACCCCCTGGCATCGCACACCACCTGGCAGTTGACACTGAGGTAGGCCTTCCTGTTGATGTAGGCTACCCCCTCTGGCCCAGGTGGTGAGCAGATGTCTACGTGGGTGCAGTTGGCTCCTAGCATGCCAAGCATACTTGCCACTCTGTGGAACTCTTGCATGTTCACTGTACACTCTGCCTTTGTGCTGGGAAATGGATGTATTCTGCAGCATGTGGCAGCAGTGCATTGAGGAATTGTGCCAGGAGCCATGACGCGGCCGACTGGGTTATGCATGTGGTGTCCCCTTTTGATCTCTGGAAGGTACCCTTGGTGAGCAGGCACATGACAGCCGTGACCTTGGTCTCCACTGACAGGGTGTGGCTCTGTCTTGTGGGTGCCTGCATCACATCACTGCACAGCTCACAAAGCTGCCTCAGGTTTGCCCTGTTCAGGCGGTACCAGCCAACAAGCTTGGTGTCACTACTATTCGAAGGTGGTGCAGGCACGGTACCACCTTTTCCAGGCATACCACCGCCGGGCCCTTCCACAGACTTGCCACTCTGTCTCCTGCCTCCTCACACTCCTCATTACTGCCTCCATCTAGAAGATTGCACTGGCCATGGCCTGGCCTGTCCTGCCCCCCATGCAGCTGTCACCCCGGGCAACCCCAGCTGTGTACTGCTGTGTGTGACCCTGCACTGGGTGCACACCTGTGTCAGGGTTCCCTGCTGGCAGCCTGTTGGCTGTGACCTCTGCCTCCCACCTGTCTGGGTACTCCCACTACCACTCCTCTGTCTGGGCTCACAGGCTCATGCTGCCATTGCTGCCCCCACTGTTATCTCTCACACACACCCACACACACACACACACACAGACACACACTCGCATACACGCACACACACACACAGAGCTGCTCACACACACCAGCACTTTCAGGGTCACATGCCCTGTCCCACAGCCTGTTGAGTCTCCTGCCTCTGTGCCTGTCTTGCACCCCTGCTGCTGTCCTGCCTGGCCACTGGCTCTCTCTGTCACTCTCTGTCTCTCTCCCCTGCTCCCCGGAGCGCAATCCTCCTTCCCTTGCTTGCTCTATCTTTTTATGAGCTGAAGTTTGCGCCACACATGACTCTGTTGCTCTGTGCTTGTGCCATTGGCTTGATGTTGAATATTGCACTACGCTGCGCTGCTTATTCATAGCTATTCCCCCTGCACTTGTGCATGCATTAATTAGGGTTGCGCATTGGCACACTGCGGTTTGCACTGCACATTGTCTCCCACTGAATATCACTCTTTTGTGCATTTCCACTCTTACGCAGGCGCATCTCAGTTGTGCCATACACAACTGCATGGAATATCCCACCCTGAATATTAATGACTTTAGAGAGGCGAGTCTAGTAATTTTATAGCCAAGTTGGCAACACATTGTGAGCCATTATACTTATAATTATTTTCTACACTACTTCAACTACATTAAATTTCAACCCATAAAGTGATCACTAAAAACAATAGCAAAAAGATGCTCATTAAACAGAGTTAGCATCTCAATGCAATTACAGCAATTAAATGATTACTGTAATCTCTCTCTTTCATTCTCTCTTTTTGTCTCCCTCCCTCTCTCTCATATACTGTATACAGTATCTAAGGCTGAGTGAATATGATAAATATTACCAGATAAACAGTGTTTGCCAATTTGGGATATAGGCAGTAAGGGTATCCTAGGATGTTATATACTGTCAACAACCTCAGACAAATACTGACAGAGTTTCCTACTTTTAAATTAAAATTAGCCTCCATTTTCAATCAGATAGTAAGAGGACATCTTCAGGTTTATACAGTTGTTTCCCAAAACATTTTTTCAGGTGTTAGAGTATTGATTTTCCACCTTTTTGTAGAAACATTGTTACTTTGCTGCCAAAAATGAAAATATGGAGCAGAATCTATTTTTTTGTACTTGGTACAATGGATATAACTGGCACTCTAAATATAGTTATGTACATATAATAAATGATAAGAAAGTGGTAGTGTACAATGAACATCAACGAGCCAGGCACAATGCCCTCTTCACTGAAATGGAAGTGTCAGACTGACATACTTAGAGTGCAAAATCTTTTTTATTGTAGCTAGTAGTAGCAGTACATTAGATCTGAGCCCAATGCTCACCTGTCATTAGGGTTGCCTTGGGGTTCTGTGTTGCTACTAGCTACAACAAGCATTTGTCAAAGCTGAATGGTTTCTCGCTGGAATTGGCATTGGTAGTACAGGAGTTAGAGAAGCATAATAGGAGTGGCAGTGAAGTATTGAACTGACACCAACCCCACACCCACCCTGCAGAGACTGACAGGCCTTGGAGTGTATCTTTGGATAGTCGGCTATAACGCTCATGCCATTTTATCTCACCCTATCCTGTAGACACTGACAAGTGTTGTGGTGTGGTTTGGAGTCCTTGGGTATTATACTTACCCCATTCCATAAGGAAATATGCTGAGGTGGGTGCAGTATAGGAGAATGGGGTGAACTTTGTGGCTGAACACTTCAAGGCACACCTCGATGCCTGTCAGTGGCTGCAGGGTGGGGGTGGGGTGGAATGGCAGGAGCATTGCAGCTGATGATCCCAAGTCACACCCCTGACACTTGTCAATGTCTACAGGGTGGGGTGTAACAGTTGGAAACCCTAACGCCATAGGCATATGTTGGTATTTTCACTCCAAATTATTAACATGGGCATTTTGTGACCCCACCTCATGAAGAGCGGCACTATCAGTTTATTAGCCGAAAGGTGATTTTGCACAGAGACTGTGCAATTTGGCATCACAGGTATGTAAGCACATTTTGGGCAGGATGTGAAAAATGACAGCTGCATTGTTCATGAGGAGGTGTAAAAAAATTGGTGAAGTCATGAGCATGCGTAGAAACTGTGCAATGCATGCCCATAACCCAATTATTTTTTTTTAAACCACATTTTCAACATAGGCATTTTGGGACCTCCCCTCATGAACAGTGGCACTGTGATTTTCTTAATCTGTCCAAAAAGTTGATCTCACACAGCGACCAGGCCATTGTATGCCAAAGGTGCGAAAACACATTTTGGGCAGGATGTGAAAAATGACAGCTGTACAGTTCATAAGGAGGTAGTAAAATGACAGTGTTGAAAATCTGGCATGAATATTGCAAATTTGGCGGTTACAGGCGGGTGCTGGAAACCGCGCAAGACATGTTTGTAACACAGTCATTTTATGGACTTTCATCACCAAATTTTCAACATAGGCATTTTAGGACCTCTGTTCATGAACAGTGTCACTGTCATTTTGTCAAAATGTCCCAAAAATTGATTTTGCACAGCAACCGCGTTATTCTGCGCTGAACGTGTGGAAACACATTTCAGCCAGGATACGTAAAATGACAGCTGTATTTTTCATGAGGAGGTGTAGGAAAATGGCAGTGTTGAAAATCTGGAGTGAAAATATTACACATTCACGAAGTTCTGAGCATGCATAGTAACTGCGCAATGCACGCTTGTAAAACAGCCATTTTTTTGATTTATGTCACCAAATTTGCAACATTGGCTTTTTGAGAGCCCCCCTCATGAACAGTTGCACTGTCATTTCATTAATCGATCCTGAAAGGTGATTCCACGCAGTGACTGTAAAATCACCTTTTGGGACTGAATAACACCATGATAGTGACTGAATACATGAGGAGGGGTCCTAATAACCCCATGTTAAAAATTTGGTGCCAAAATCCCCCAAAATGGGCGAGATATGCACCAAAGTTGAAAACCCCCTATTTATGCCATTATACAGATTACCAACATTTTCTCAGTTCGCGGTCGACTTTGAAGAGTGCAGACGTGTTCCCAGGCAACCGAAGATCGTCACACCGGGCACTGGAGGTAAGTATGGGGTGAGGGGGTGTGGGGAAGTGGGGTACACAAAGGGTGGGTACGGGTTGAGGGAGGGAGGGAGGAGGACAGCCTGCAAGGGACCTTTTTCTGATTTACGTGTTTAAAAAAAAAGCATTGCAGGACTTTTTTTTTTTTTACTGGGGCATTTGGCACACTGGGGTGGGCTCCTAGCATGCCACCTGAGTGATTGGGGGTGCTGTAGCTGACGGGGATTGGGCATCCCCCATCAGCACATAGCAAGGTATGGTGGGGACAAGAGCCGAGGGGATTGGGCACCTCCTCATTTTACAACAAATGGGGGTATTATGCCGACAGAGGTGGGCTCCCTCATCAGCAAATTAAACTGGGAAGGGGGACTAAAGCAGATGGGTATTGGGCCCCCATCAGCAAAGAAAGACTGTTGGGGGGTTGCGCATGATGCCAAGGGGGATTGGGCACCCCCTCAGCACATATGTGAAATGGGAGGGAGGGGGCATTATGCAGATGGGGAGTGGACTCCCCTGTCGACAAATGAAGCAGGTCGGGCATGCTGACAGGGTGATTGCACACCCCTGAAGTCAGTGCTCTCCGTGGTGGCAGTCAATGCTGCCATGTTTATTAAACTGCTTCACCAGGAAAAGCATGCCACTGCATGATGATCTTGGCTCTCATTGCAGTGGACCTTTTCTTTGATCTGGTGGCCAGTTTTCTTGTTGCTGGTGTCAGAGCCTGCAGCTACCTTATTGGGGAATGAGGAACGCACCCACTGATGCATGCCCTGCATTCACCCACAGTGACCGCACCTCCAAATCTGCTACTACTGCAATATGTTGGCTGACGGGCATGCACGAGCCAACATAATAAAGGAGATTTTACAGTCGTAGCAAGTCAGCTTAAAGAGGACTCAAAATCTGAACTAATTGGCAGCAGTTAGTAATTTTCAGAAATACAATCCCTACTTTCAAATGATCCATTCTTAAATGCAATTGACATAGTTAAAACTCTAAATTACTGGTTCCATGTAGTGAGCAGTAACTGGATGCTGCCATAAAAACAAAACAATGTGAAACACAGTTTACACATGACTTTTTATTCTGATATACCTAAATATGGGTCTTTCAGAGCTATGAATATCATTACTGAAAATAGAAACATGTTAAATAGCTACCAATGAGAAATAATTATTTCATCTTTAAAGGGGATAGGGTATGTCTGATAATTAGCAGCAGTAAATAATGTTTCTAGCAACAGAAATGAAAGAGCTGCCTCCAGATTAACCACATTTAAATGTACCTGAATAAAAACTGATGTGAAAAACTGTGTTTTCAATTGTTTCCTTTTTATAGACAACAATCTGCTTGATTCTCTTCATGCTGTCAGTAATTTATAGTTTTTACAGTGTCATGGTTTGTGCAGAGAATGCTAAGTATGAGCTATTGTCCTGTCAGAACCATGCTCAGAGTTCTGTGCACAAACCATGACATAGTTAAAACACCAGATCACTGGTTCTATGAAAAGAACTATAAAAGAATATTGCCCTTAAAATCAAAACAATGCATATTACAGTAATTATAATTTTTCACATCACTTTTTATTCAGATACAGTTACAGTACATATGGATCAGTTAGGCGTATGGATATAATTTCTGCAAATGCAAACATTATAAACAATTGCCAAGTAGAAATTGTTTCTTGTCCTCTTTAAGATGTTCATTTTGGTGATAAGGGCATTGAGTCTGGCTGCATGATGTTTTTCTGAAGGCTGTTGTGCTGTGAGCATTGGCCATTAACCCTTGAATGAGGCTGTTTACTGAAACTGTAGAATAAAAGTAAACTAATTCCACTAAGTGGATCAAATGATTGAAAACTGATGAGGACATGTGCATGTTTGACCCATGAAAAAAATTGTTTTAACAAGTATATAGCACTAATGTCTCTTTTTTAAATAATATTATGTATTTATTTAGCTGTTGTTAACCAGGAAGGTGCACTAAAGAAATAAATATGTATTTGTAGGTACAATCCAGGAGGTTACAATGATAACCATTGCAATAAAGTTGAAATGGGAAAATGCAATCCCCACTGACCACAAGAACAGCAAATATGTAAAAATAATGGAATAATTAAATTATGCAAGATCCAAAAAGAACATAGAATAGTTAAATGAAACCTGTGTATATGTAGCCACAAATAAATTCAGTAGGCAATCAAGTACAGCTACAGGCAGAAGAAGAAGATTGCAGAAATTTCCAAAAAGCACATCTGAAAAGAGAATGTGAGGGAGAACTAAAAATGGACAATAGTAAGGAATTCCAAAACCATGGAGCAAAACAGGAGGAGTTGCCCATCTTAGTATAAACCTTAGATGTAAGTAAAGATGTATCATTAGATGTAGGAGTGACAAACTGCTGCCCTTTTGGCACAAGCCTGCCACACTTGCACATACAAGAGCAACCGGATGCCCGGATGGCTCCCTGTATCTAAGTGCTTCCACCAGCTGGCTAACTACAAGGGTATCTTGCTCTGTTCTAGTCCCATCTTGACCACTGGATACCTCATTGAGGGCCTTACTTTGGACATAGAACCAGCAGCTTTGTCACTCCAAGAAACTCTCTTCTGCCCTGTATCAGGCAAACGTTTTGGTAGACTTGATAGTTGTGCTCTTTCATAGGGAAACACTAGTTTGCTTAATAGAAATGGTTGCTACCTGTCCCATAAACACTGCACAGTCATGGAGAATATTAAATATAAAAATATTGAATATTTATACTATTAGATTACAAATAGAGGGTGGAATATTCAAAAGGGTTGTGCATGGCGCAACACTGTTGTGCCATGCACAACTCACTGATACGCCTTGGTGAGATATTCAAAAAGGGAAAGTGCGTAGCACAAATCCCGATGTGCCGTAGCGCATCAGTAATGTATGCGGCGCAAGTAGGGAGGGGCGTACCCATGCATAATCTGCACATCTTGATATTCAGCCCAGGATGTGGTGAGACCATGCAGGTGCAACCCCCACTTGCGCTGCACACAGTTGAGCCAAAAAATAAGGAGCAACAGCTGGCAACCCACAGGTGAGCAACCATATTGCAGGGCACAACACGGCAGCTGCCAGCTGTGTGTGGCCACCCATGCTCCGGCGGCACCAACCATTGTGATGGTGCCCCTCCATGCCCCATCGCAGGCAGAGGTATACATAAATATTAGACCCATATCCCTGGTGGTCCAGTGGACCACATGCAGCCTGATCGTGGGCATAAGTAATATAATATGAATCCCCATATCCCTGGCAGTCGGTGGTGCACCTTCCCCAACCACTCGCAGCCCCGACTCCGCCCCTTCATTCAGCGGCAGGTGGCAGTTTCTACCGTTAGTTACCTAGCAGCCCATCGACCGATTGGGCGCATAGTATGGCTGGGATGTCTATTGGTCCGCTGCGCAGGCCATGCGCATGCAGATCGCATCGACTATACATAGTCCAGATATGTGAATGGATCCATTCACATATCTGGACTTGTAGTATGGTAGCAATCTGCAGTCCATTGGCCCACACTGGATCAATGGGCATACAGTCATACTGTATGCAGTCAGTCAGCGGTCGGCTGGGCAGTTTGGTGGGGGCTGCCACCCGCTGCTGATGGGGGGGCGTGTGGCGGGCCAGTGGGCGGGGGGAGGGAGTACTGCTCGACCACCAGGGATATGGGGATTCATATTATATTACCTATGCCCATGATCAGGGCTGCATGCGGTCCACTGGACTACACTAGGATATGTGGGACTAGCTGTCACGCCTACTCCCACGCCGATTGGGCATTGGGGCACTTCGGCGCTGCAGGGGGCATCAGTCCCCGATGGCTGCAGCCTGGCAGGGCGTCAGGCACAAGTCACTGTGGATCGGCACACCTGCATGCAAATGGGGCCATAATGACATGCAAATGGCCCCATTTGTGCCTTGCATGCATTATGGTCCCACTTGCATGTGCACTTTTGAATTTCGCAGATGCTGCACCTAGCGCAATGGCACTTGCGCTGCTGCAGCCCCCTGCTCCTCCCTGGCCACTTGCGCTGGCACAGTGCCGCTGTGCCTTGCCCAGTGCGGGTGGTCACAGAGCGATATTCAACATTGCTGAGTCATGGCACAGCACCGTTGAATATCACCCTGTCAATGCCCTGGCACATCCTAGTTGTGCTGTGCCCAGGCTTGCGCCATAGCCTGGCGTGGTCTGAGTATCCCACCCGCAGAATACAGTTCAGCATAAACAGGGATAACACACTGTAGAGAAATCCTAAGCAAAAACAGTTTAATAGTGAAGATTTCTGAAACAATGACCTGGTTAGTCCTAGACATTTATATTAACCCACTTTACTTCTATTCATTGTTTAGGATTTAAGTTTGCAACACAGGCCAGAGATTTAGGTCACACAGTTTCAGGGTATGTCACTCTTCTCTGTTCCCCAGCTGAATCTTTCACCCTTTGCATGTGATGCTGGCTTTATCCCTCGCAAGGAGACTACCCCATTACATCATTCTCACAGTCCCAAGTATCAGTTGCCTTTTTGTCCCTTCGATGTTGGCAGCTGGCCCTCTGACTCACTGTCTACCGCTCTCCCAAGCTGATGTTGTTTGCTGGTCCATTTTACAGGTGCAACCAACACAGCTGCCTACATAATTTGATTGGGCTTCCACCAACACAGAGGGAAGGCTTCTTGAGAATAGGCTCTTATCTAACTCATAGGTTCATAGGTTCATAGATGGGAATGAAGTTCAAAAGACTGACGTCCATAGTAGAACTTGCCACCATATCAAGTTGACATGATGGAAATTGAGAATCTCCTATCCCCCATAAAACTAATCTATTTTTGAAGATGGTTATATTATCACTGTCAACCACTTCTCTAGGAAGCACATTCCAAGTATTCACAACTCTCTGTGTGTACCATTGGCTTCTTATTTGTGTTCTGTTGACTTCCACAATTAGTTTCTGGTTATGTGACCTAGTGTTATTATATTGTGCAGGATTTTTTGTTAAACCAATTAGCTCAAGAAAGGCATCATCACTGTTTGCTCTAAAAGACAGACATAGTTCGCCTCTCAATTTTCTATACTCCATAGAGTATAGGTTTAGATGTTTTAACCTGTTTTGATAGTTCAGATGTTTTTCGGTTCTAACATGTTTGGTCATCCTTCTTTGAACTTTTTCCAGTTTATTTTTCACTTGGCTTGAGGATGGAGCACAGAAAGGAAAACAGTATTCAATGTAGGAATGAACTAGGGCTTTATACAATGGAATAATAACTCCAGGATCCCTACTTCTTATAGATCTTAGTATGCATCTGGTTATTTGATTACATTTCTTTATGGTCATGCCGGTATGGTGGTCAAATTTTTGATTGTTAGAGATCCAAACACCCAGATCTTTTTCATTAGTGCATTCCTTTAACAGTATATTATTTAGTTTATACTGGAATCTAAGATTATTTGACCCAAAGTGCATGACTTTGCACTTCTGCTCATTGATCATAAGTTGATGTTCTCTTGCCCAGTTTACTAGGTGATCCAGGTTGTCTTGAAAGGATCTTGCAGAATTTATGTTATGAACAATGCCACCGATTTTACAATCGTCTGTGTACTTACATGACCAAGCATCAGGCTGAGTTTGCATGGTTGATGATAAGATATTAAATAAGACTGGGCCCAGGACTGAGCCCTGTGGCACTCCACTGGTTACAGCTCCCCACGTAGATTCATAACCCTTATAGCTACATGTTGAGTTCTGTTTGTTAGTCATGACCTGATCCACCTAATTATGTTCAGGTGGAAATGAAGTTTGATTAGTTCCCAAATCAGGATTTTATGGAAACTGAATCAAACGCTTTAGAAAAGTCAAGAAACTCAAAGAAACTCATGAGACTGGTCATGGATGACCTTCCAGACACAAATCCATGTTGTGTTAGATCATTGTGTGAAATATGTTTTAAATGATCCATAATATATTTTTGTAACAACCGTTTGAGAGTTTTACCCAAAACAGATGTTAGGATTATTGGCCTGTAATTTTCTTACATCCTGTTTTTTCCCACCTATGTGTACCAGGGTTACCCGCGGACCTTATTCCATTATTTAATGCACCATTCAAATCAGAAGAAACCATACAAAGAGAATAGATAGTGGGCCAGCAAGTTGATAGAACAGTTCTTTCACAAATTTAGATGCTATGCGGTCAGGTCCTGCTGAGCTATTATTTCTAATAAGCTTTATTGCCTCAATGATAGAAGGGATAAAAACCAGATGATCTGCTTAAAGGGGTGGTAGTTCTTCAGATAACAGCTCTTTTACTTTGTGAACGCTAAGGAAATATTGATTAAAATCTATTGCCATTTCCTTTTCTGGACGTATTAAACCCTCTTCTGTTAATATAGGTCCTGTTATCTTATTATTTTTTGTAAGGAACCAATATAGTTGTAAAATTTCTTTTTATCTCCAACTGCTGTGACTAACCTTCTTTCAACATTTTTTTTTGCATTTTTAATTCTTAACTTTGCTTCCTTGGTGATTTTTTTATAGGCTGTTAAATTAACATTGGTGAGAGACTTCTTTAATCTTTTATATCATTTCTTTTTTTTCCTGATGACTTTTTTTATTTCCTTGGACCACCATATAGGTACCCTGTGATTATTCATGTATTTAATTCTCTCTGGGACCCAGGTCTCAATACATGTATTCAGTTTAGTAAATTATTTTTCCCAAATCTGTTCTACATCCAGCTTCTTTAATACTTCAGACCAGTTCCATTTGTCTAAAGATTTCTTATGTTATAATAATCAGCCTTAAAAAGTCCTTGAATTTAGTGATACCTTTTATAGGTTTATTAACTGTTAGCTGGATGTCAAGCTGGATTACATTATGATTACTGCTGCCCAGTGGTTGAAATAACTTGGGGCCTGAGATGCTTAGTCCTGTGTTTAGGAATATTAGATCTAATATATTATTTTTCCTAGTGCCTTTGTGCACCACCTGATCCAAATTTCCTTTGGTAATTATTTCAATAAATCATTTTTTCACAGAGCTGATCCCGGTTAAACTGTTCCGGTCAATAGCTGGGAAATTGCAATCGCCCAGAAGTATAATGTCTCTTTCAGCAACCTTTTCCTCAATTTTATCCAGGAAGGTGTGTGTATCCTCTGTTGTCAGGTTGGGGGATCGATAGCCAAGACCAAAGACTAATTCAGTAGAAATATTTGGGATTTTAACCCAGATTATTTCATTATGACTGGGTGCATTAGTATCTTGTGCAAATTCAATGGGTTTTAGTTATTTTATGTAAAAGGCCACACCACCAAACTTCTTATGTTTCCTCTCCTTACTAATCAAGGTATATCCAGGAATAGTAACCCCCATTCATGTTCAGAGAACCAAGTTTATGTGATTCCACAGACATCAATGTTATAGTCAAATAGTAATATACTCAGTTCCACAATTTAATTTTTTAGGCTTTGAGTATTTGTTAATAAGAGTTTTGGTTGATTGGTTTCATTAGTTTTAGTAATACCTAAAGATTTTTGTTGTGGTAATGGAGGAATATTAACAGTTGCTCTGTCCCCTAATAGAGAGGTTATGAAAAGTCCTTTCTCCCCCCTTATTATTCAGTTTAAAGCATTGTGGATGCTTACTTTTATTTGTTTTCCTAGGGCAACGCTTCCCTTTCTACTCAGATGGAGCCAATCAATGCAGTATAAATCCCCTTTATTTTCAACATTTTCCCAGTGGGCTAAGCATGGATATTCTGTTTCAAGCACTAGCTTCTCATCCAGTTATTAACAGTTTTGATTTTATGATTCATTCTAAGGAATATCTTGGAACTGGGAGTATTTCTGATAAAGCAATGTCTGCTTCTAGGTCTATGATTCTATTGGTAAGGGCCACAAGGTATTGTTTAATTTTGTGGATTGAATCATACAGGATGTTGTTTACTCCCACATGTGCAATAACAAATGCACTGCCCTTGGCATCATGGAGAATATCAGGAACTATGTGAGAGATGTCTGCTATTTTTGCTCCTCTAAAACAAGACAGGGTATGATTAGCTTTGTCCAGGTTACAAATAGTCCTATCTAAATGTTTTATAATTGAGTCACCCAGGACATAGATCTGTTTAGGAGGTGGCGTTACATGATTTTCCTCTGTTATCCTACTGACAGGCATAGTATCCATGTCACTGTTAATTTCATATTTAATCAGCTCTTGTCATGTGGTGCTCCTATCTGATGGAAAGTAAATAGGGGGAACAGAGCTACTGTTCTGATCTTAATCCACCATGGTAATTAGTGTGGTGAAACTATTTACCACTGGTAATTGATGATATTCTGCCCTTCTCCCTTTTTAGGCTACCATTTTACATTTTACTTTGCACCATTCATGGGAACTACTATCTACATCATCCTCTTCTCTATTATGTTTATTTTGGTTAGATTTTGGGACGCTAGGTAGGGTATGACAGTCCTTAGTCTGTGTTATATTACTACTCTCAGAATTGTGTAGTATAACAGGGTTTGAATCTCCTACCACGTCATTTGTAAGTATTTGTTTAGTAATGCTTTGTCTTTCATTGAACCTGGCAGCCATTTGTTGCTGACTATTTTCCAGGTGAACTAATCTTGAGCTAAATTGGCATATTTTAAATTTTGATTGCTTATTTTGAAGGTATTTCTTACATGTATATTCTGTGGGGAGGGTACTGGTTTTCAGAATGGTAAACATATTGCATACCTCACATTGTATCCCTACATCCCCTTTGAGTGTCATTATTGTGCACAACATAATGAAGTCTCACAAAGGCTCTCCCTGAGAATTTGGCAAAAATTTTTATATTTTTTATTCTCAATTGGGTCTATATGTACGTCACTCATAGGTCCTTCATCATATGTTTCACTCACCTATTCAAAATGCAAGTTTGTCACTTGATTAGCAACAGCATTCTATATTATTTCCCTCTTGAGCTACTCTACACTCACATACCTTGCAAAACACACCAAATATGCACAGATGCATGTGTCTTTGTGCACTTTTTCATGCGCTGCTGTGCTCTCGCCCTGCTCACCGCAGTGCTAGTTAAATACCTGCCTGTGACCTGGAAGTAGCTCCTGAGGTCACACGGCAAGGCAAACATCCAAACTCCTCAAATATAGTTTAAAAATATGATTTTGCTGCTGCTATATGTTCCTGATATTAACTAAGAGTGCCCAAATGATGTGAGATGCAAATGTAAAGCCTAAACAGTGAGTAGTAGTTCTGCCGTACTCAGCAAAAGACTACCAGCCCTCTTCCTGTTCCTAGATAGAAACATGGCTCCAGATGCACAGCTTAGCAGACAACTTTCATTTAAAAAAAGCACATACACAGAGTTTCAGTCTCCCAGAGATAGAATAAAGACTCTAGCAACTCAGGGAGCAATTCTGAACTCGAGCTCACTGCAGTGTTAGTTAAAATATCTAGCCATGACCCGGAAGTAGCTCCTGAGGTCTCACAGCAAGGCAAATGTCCAAACTTCTCAAATATAGTTTAAAAATATGATTTTTCTGCTATGTGTTCCTGTTATTAACTAAGAGTGCCCAAATGATGTGAGATGCAAATTTAAAGCCAAAACAGTGAGTAGTAGTTCTGCCACACTCAGCAAAAGACTACCAGCCCTCTACCTGTTCCTATATAGAAACAGGGCTCCAGATACACAGTTTAGCAGACAAGTTTCATTTAAAAAAAGCACGTACACAGAGTTTCAATCTCCCAAAGATAGAATAAAGACTAGCAACTCAGGGAGCAATTCAGGTGCCCCTTTTGAAAAGACAAGCTTGATCTATCCAAACTGGCTATGTCCAGGTAGGCATATGGTTATCACAGAGCTCCTTCCTGAGGTTGTTGACAAATAGTCCCCTTAACAAAAGGCCTTGTTCTGTGATCTTCCTGTGAAATCAAACAGGATGTCTTTGTGATTTTTATTTTTATTTTCATGAGACCTGTTGCACTTACCAACCTTCTGATGTGTGTCAATATTCTCAAAATAAACCTTACAACCATGCAAACAATCTATATCCATATTGCAGATATATGTATATCCACATTAAACTAGGGAATAGCCCTAGTGGGATTACTGGAGCATAGCAGCAATGGAGACAGAGCTGGTAAATCTGATAATCTTGTCAGTGATGGGGATAATTGTCTTAAAGTCAAACAGAGATCACTGTGGCATGTGAGATGGTTTGAGAAAAGTGATAAGTGGCACATATTATAATAAGTCATATCCAACTTAGCCAAGAAACATTTTGAAGAGTTGGAAGCAGAAAGGATACAATTTGAGAGGCTGGGGAGGAGGATGACTCCTTTTGCAATGGCGATACTTACTTTCGGAGTAAGTATATATTTCAGTTTAAAGATCTGACCTATAATATCTTGAGGTCATCCCCTAGAATTAACATATCAACAATTTAAACACCATAAAATAAAGTATTTTTTCATTCTTAGAGAGATCAACCCTTGGAACAAGTTACCTATAGAAATAATTGTTAGCAAACTTAAGTTAGAATTTAAAAAATGATTAGATGATTATATACTGTATGGTGGCTCCCTGAATTATTATACCTATTGATTACTAGGAGCATTTATGGTCATTGCCTGCCTTCTTGCTCCTTATCCATCCTTAGTATATAGGTCTGGCCAAGCTAAAAGTTTATAACCTTGAAGACAGAAGAGATTGCAAAGAGAAATCCAGTAGTGGGTCACGAATGGTCCCTGTGTATTTAAAGGAATCAACTACATCTAATGGTGAACCATCAAGATGTGTTGCTGATGGGTTGTCATTACAAGATCTGAGTTTTGTGATGGATCCAGATAACATAGCTTAAGTCTTGTTTGCATTTATAAGCAGTTTATTATTTGTAATTCAGGACTGCCCTTTATGAAAGCCACAGTAGAGCTGTGAGTTTATATAATTTACACCTTTGGAACTGAAGATAAGTCAGATCATCTGCTAACATTTCTGTAGAATAAAACTCATTTACCAGTGGTAGGTTGTTTACAAAATGAAAAAAAAAAATTACAGACTCAGGATTAAGCCTTGTTGGAAAAAATCCCTTGTTGGCACCATATTGGAGAGTGTCTGGTTAAATTAAATTGGATGCCCTTTATTGAGATAGTCTGCAAACCAGGAGCCATCATGGCTGATGGTTCACCCAGTCAGAAGCCTTAAAGAAATCAACAAAGACCACTCCAGTGAGTATTCCTTGGCCCATAGAAATGTTAACATAATCTGTGACTTTAATGAGTGCAGAGGATGTATTATGGCTCTTTTGAAACCAGGTAGTTCTCGGGTCAAAAGGTAATCTTTGTATACGTATTCAAACAGTTCAGCTGCAACAACCTTTTCCAATAATTTGCTAAGAACAGACAGAATAGTTATAAGATAATAATTTTCAGTTTGCTTATGATCTCCTACTGGCACAACCCTATCAACCTTCCAGATGTTCACTAATGATCACTAATTAAATAAGGAGCTAAAGTGGTGTATGACCATATATAGCTCCTGAGTTTAATAGCAGTTAATGTTTGCACCAGACATAATGTATGAATCAAGTTTGTTTTTCAATTTACTTTTGGTGTCACTTATAACAAAGCTTTCAGGTAGATTATTCCTTAGATTTGTGACATGAATAATAATATTTTCTCTTGAGCATTTGGAATCTATTTGGTTTCAAATGTAGTGGATGACCACAAGTGAGTGTCTTACTATCCTTACAATTAAAGCTCATTTCATTAAAGATATGCAGACTATTTATTAAGTCATGCATGAGTAGCAAATCCTCCCTTTTCCTATAACTCTAGATTCATGAGATTTAGTTCAATTAGTCTATCTTCATAATTTCTATTCCTTATGCTGCTAATCATTTTGGTAGCTCTGATGTATAGTACAGAACCAGAAATTGATAGCCAAAAAATCTGAGCAATTGGGAGGCAAGAAAAGTAGCATCAAGTCTAAGTGTTCTTGATTCCTGTCCACTGTGACCAACACTAATGCAGGAAAGAGGCTGTTAAGCAATTTATGAATAGCCTTTACTGTTACAATGTTAAGATAGTGCTGGGGATGACTAGATGTGATAAGAGGAGGGGACTGCCAAAGAGTATATCAGATTGTCTTGAAGAAGTAGGGATAAAAGCAGTGAGGTCATTAAAATATTTATTTAAAGGGTTCACAATTGTTAAAGGACTGATACGGTGAGCCCACCTTGCATCATATCTTTTGAAAGGCAGTTGGTAGTACTACCTATAAGGATCATGACACTCTGTCAGATGTTATGAGGATCCCCAGCAGAGGCCATAAAGGATACTCTTGAAGTAGCTAGTCTTGGCAGTATGAATACTGTAGCTTTTTTTACAGGCATTTCTTAGCCTTCTATATTCAGTCTAATCAGTTAACTTTGAAGAGGTCTTATTAGTAGATCAGCATGTGTCTATCTCCTTCATTGGGGAGAGATGGTCACTATAAAGCTACAGTATGTACCAGCTGTGCCCCTCACCCTAATCTTAGTGAATGGACACGTACCTAGTGCAGTACAATTATCTGAAAAATAAACAAATTGCACAGCTGAGTCATCTGAAGTGGACAAAACAAGGGATCAGTCAACAAGTGCAAGGTCTGCTTGGAACCTATCCAAAGCTAACCATTAGAAGTCACTTACTGTAGGGGTATGACATTTGGGGGTACCTTGGAAAAAAATCCAGGTACAATATATAGGGGAGTAATCACTAATATAGTCAGAAAAGGTGGCAGCCTTTCATATCCTAGTTTTCTGTTAGACAACATTTAATATATATTTGTCTGGCAACTTTATTTGGTTTGCTAGAAAATGATTTATTTTTTTTTTTAACAGATTTTAAAAAGTTTCAAACAGGGTGCAAGTTAAGCTCATGAAATACTCTTGTCAGAGTGCTGATTACTGTTTAAGTATTTGTGAAACAAGCTTTGTGTTAATTGTTGCCAAGGGGATTGATTGTTGTTGGTTAAGTTTCATGTAGGGTAGTAATTTGATATACAAATTATGTGCCAGACTGTGCAGCAACAGCAGAGACACTTATTTGTTTGAAAGTTTTGGAAGAATTTTTCTGCAGATTAGTGATTTTCATTTTTGTCAAAATGTGTTCTGTGGTGAATCACACTGATACTCCTAAGTTCAGATGTCTGCTTTTAGGTTTAGTAGGGCTTTTTTTGTTTGTTTTTTTACTGGAGCAATTGATTCAAAGCCCAGAGAGATGTGATGCGGTGTTTTGCTTGGGGTCATGTTTTCTACTTCTTTACTTATCTGATGCAATTCATACCTGTTTGTCAGTTTTCAAACCAAGCTCTGTGACGGCAAACTGGACAGCTTTACTATGAAGTTGGGTGAGGGGCTGGAATTTGCTCTGTTTGTAATATGAATTGTCATTCTTTTTAAAATGAGGTTTTATTAATTTTATTATACCTCAGCTGAGATTCAAATTAATGTTTTTACTGTATTTCTGCTTTTTACCAATTTCTTTATCTGAGTGGACTACAGCAATGAGAGGTTAAGTGAGCTGCAAATAGTCATACAGCAAGTATTTGACTTTAACAGGGTTTGCATAGAAGAATGTGTGTTCTTACATTTGCTGGGGGTGTGAACCAAAATTTTCAGAAAGCCTTTTTATGTTTGCTTGCACGCATTTGCAAGAAACATAGTGCCACCATATGATAATTTGTGGGAGTGCCTCCCTACTTCCAATGCCCTGCTGCCTTTTGTAGGCATGGCCCCACTGCACCAATGAATGTAAGAGCTGTCTATGACAGCATTTGTAAATGCAGCAGTATACAGTTGAAAGAAAGAACCGCAGCGGGTAGGCAGTTTGCATATTGCCACCATCAGCAGTATACAAAAGGCCTACAAGTCGGCACTGCAGTGAAAGAGCTGTCGTAGACAGCTCCTCCCTCCCAAAAAGTAGCACACTGGGAGCCCACCCCAGCATGATCACACACTCTCCCCCACCACACACAGTATGGCTGATGGGGGTGCCCAATCCCCTCTCGGGCTGTGCAGCACTTCCCCAACAAAGTAGTGCCACGCTGGGAGCCCACCCCAGCATGGCAACAATCTGTAAGACTGACGGGGGTGCCCAATCCCCCATCCGCTCCACTGCACCCCCCCAAAATAGCCTTCGAGGTGCTACACTGGGAGCTCACCCCAGCATGGCAAATGTCTGTCTGCTGCCCCCAACACACTTCCAGGTGCCACACTGGGAGCCCACCCCAGCATGGCAAACCTCTCTATGGTCGACGGGGGTGCACAATCCCCGTCGGCTTCACTGGCCCTCCCCAAAAAAAACTTCCAATTGCCGCTCTGGGACCCCATCCCAGCATGGCAAATGTCTCACGTCGTCTTCCTAAAAGGAAAAAAAGACTAGAAAGAAAGAACAGTCCCTCGCTGACTGTCTTGACCCCCCCAAACCGCACCCACCCTCTGTGCACCCTGCCTCTCCACACCCCTAACCCCATACTTACCTCAGGAGTTTGGCGTGACAATCTTCGGTGGACCGGGAACACATCTTCACTCTTCAAAGCTGACCGCGAACTGAGGAAATGCCGGTGAGCTGTATAATGGAATAAATAGGGTTTTTTCAACTTTGATGCATATCTCAGGCATTTGGGGGGAATTATTTCACCAAATTTTCAACATGAGGTTTTTGGGACCCCTTCTCATGAATTCTGTCACTGTCATTTTGATATTCAGTCCCGAAAGGTGATTTCCCGGTCACTGCACGTAATCACCTTTTGGGACGATGTACAAAATGACAGTGTCATAGTTCATCAGGTAGGCCCCCAAAAACCCTATGTTGAAAATTTGGGGAAAAAATCCCCAAAATTACTGTTTTATGAGTGTGCATTGCGTAGTTCCTACGTACACTCGTAAGTTCACAAATGTTTAATATTTGCATGCCAGATTTTGAATATTGCCATTTTACCACACCTCCTTATGAGCAGTACAGCTGTTAATTTTCACATCTCACCCAAATTGTGTTTCTGCGCATGTAGCACACAATAGCGCAGTTGGTTTGCAAAATCAATGTTTGGGACGGATTAAGAAAATCACAGTGACACTGTTCATGAGCAGAGGTCTTAAAATGGCTATGTTGAAATTTTGGTGACAAAAGTCCATAAAATGACTGTGTTACGAGCGAGCATTGCACTGTTTCCACACACCCTCGTAAGTTCATGAATTTGTAATATTTTAAGTCCAAATTTTCACCATTGGCATTTTTCCACACTTCCTTATGAACCGTACAGCTGTACTTTTTCCCAACATGGCCGAAATATATTTTCACACTTTCTGCGCAGAAATGAGTGGTCGCTGTGGGAAATCACTGTTTGGGACAGATTAAGAAAATGATAGTGACACTGTTCATGAGCGGAGGTCCCAAAATGCCTGTGTTGACAATCTGCTGTAAAAAAAAAAGAAAATAATTACATTATGGGTGTGCGTTCACGCAGTTTCACGCATCTGCTCATTGACTTCACCAGTTTTTTTGCTATTTTCTACAGATTTTCAACATTGCCATTTTTTACACCTCCCCATGAACAGTACAGCTGTCATTTTTCACATCCTGTTCAAAATGTGTTTTCACACCTGTGGTGCCAAATGCCGTAGTCACTGTGCAAAATCAACTTTTGGCTAAGGAACTGATATTGCCACTGTTCATAAGGTGGGGGTCACAAAAAAACCAATGTTGAAAATTTAGAGTGAAAATACCAATGAACGCCTGAGACATTAGGGTTTCCGACCATAATGCCCCAACCTGTAGAGACTGATAGGCATCAGGGGTGTGACTTGGGATTGTTGCCTGTAATGCTCATACCATTCCACCTCCACCCACACCTTGCAGCCAGAGAGAGGCATTAAGGTGTGCCTTGGACTCTTCGGCCCCAAAGTTCTCCTATACTACACCCATCTCATCATATTTCCTGATGGAATGGGGTGAGCATAAGGGCCAAAGACCCAAGGCACACTGTGACACTTGTCGGTGTCTGCAGGGTAGGGTGTGGTGAAATGGCATGGTCGTTATGCCTGACAACCCAAAGGCACACCCCTCCAATGCCAATAAGCAAACATTTGGCATTGACAAATGATTGTTTATGAAAGCATTGTTTGAATGCTCAGGTATAAAATTTCAAAAGTTGTGTATGGATGATGTCACAGTTAATTAATTTGGGTATTTCAGATTGATGATGTCAATTAATTTATAATAGGGTGGTAAAAATGTGTAATTGGGTGTGCATAAAAGTCATACACATTTAAGCTGATTCTATTAGCAGGGCATTATTGCTTTTTTAAACTTTTGTTGATTTTTAAATCTCATTGCAATATTTAAAATATGCAGCAATGCACAGGTGCAATACATGATTCAAACATAAATTATTGAAGTACTACAGTTTATACAGTATGAATAAACAATACACTAAAATCATGTCAACTGCAGTAACAGGCCTACAGTATATTTTTAAGATGTGATATAACCTGTACATGAATATTAACAAAAAGATGGCAAGGCAAGGTTTATTTTTCAAGGCACCCAATCCCGGAGACTCTGGGGGCCATAAAAATAAATACACACTATTCATAAAATGAAAGACACACAAACAACACACAAATAAATAATTCAAATAACAGAACAATTAAAAATAATAATAGTCCTTAATGAGGCTATCCTATAAATAAATACTTAAAGACAGTGTCTGGGAAAGCTTGACTAAATAGGAGGGTCTTGAGGTGGGCCTTAAACACTTCAGCTGAAGGGGCCTCCCTTACAGATGGAGGCAGTGAGTTCCACAGGATGGGTCTGGTGACACTAAACGCTCTGTCACTGGTAGTCTTTAGTCTTGCCCTGGGAACTACAAGGAGGCCCATAGAGGAAGAACAGAGGGAACAGACAGAGGCAGCCGGTGTTAAAAGGTCAGACAAATATCCAGGGCCCAGCCCATTAGGGCCTTAAAGTTGATCAAGACCATTTTCATGAGGATCCTCCACCTGACTGGCAGCCAGTCAAGTTCACGCAGCACCGGGGTGATGTGGCAGTATTTAGACTGCCCCGTCAACAACCTGGCAGCTGCATTCTGCACTAGCTGCAGCCTGTGGAGGATACCTCCTGTGACTCCAAAGTAAAGCACATTACATTTATCAAGCCTAGACATACCAAAGGCACGTACAAAGGTGGGGAGGTCCATAGGCGGAACTAGGGGCTTGATCCTAGTGATGTTCCTAAAATGGTAAAAGCTGCTCTGGACAACGGATTACTCTTGTGCTTCAAATGTCAGTGCACTGTCAAAGGTCACACCCAGATTACGCACCCTAGAGGAGCCCTTCACTAGCACAGATCCCAGGAATAACCTGGTAGCTGTGAGAGAGGCCATCCTATCATGCCTTCTCCACCACCAGTACCTCCATCTTATCAGGGTTCAGTTGCAACTAGCTGGAGGCCATCCAATCATTGATCTCGACAAGGCAACTATTCAGTACTTCCACTGCATTGAATGTCCCAGGGGCAAAGGAAACATACAGTTGGGTATCATCAGCATAGCAATGAAAACCCAAACTGTACTTCCTAATGAGCTCTCCCCGGGGCAGCATGTACACGGCAAACAACATTGGTGACAGGACTGAACCCTGAGATACACCACATGACAGGAGGTTAGGGGAGGAGGAGAAATTCCCCATCACTACCTGTTGCCTCCTGTTCATGAGATAGGACTCAAACCAACAGATTACAGTGCCAGTGAGTCCACAAAATTCCCTCAGACAGTCAAGCAACACACAATGGGCTACCATGTCAAATTCTGAGGAGAGGTCAAGGAGAATGAGAATTGCCCCCTCTCCTTGATCTCGAGTCCTGAGGAGATTATTATGCACCAGAACTAGTGCTGTTTCTGTGCTATGCCTCGCCTGAAACCCTGACTGGAGGGGCTCATAAAGGTCAAAGGTCATGGCAGGGCTGCAGCTATGAATTTTGGGGCCCAGGACAAGTCACTTTAAATGGGCCCCCATTTCCCAAACCAGCTAATGCCAGGGGTAATGCAAACTCCTCAGGTGGGCCCCTCCTGAGCTCAGGGACCCGGACAACATCCCCACTTCCCCCCATTACTGTGGCCCTGGGTCAAGGTGTGCATTTCTAGCTGCTGTGCCACAACTTTTTCAACAACCTTCCCTAAACATGGATAGTTGGAGACTGGCTGGTAATTCACCTTGACATCAGGGCCTAATGATGGTTTCTTCAGAAGCGGCCTAATCAGTGACTCCTTCCAGACATCTGGAAGCACCCCTTCTGAGATAGAGCATGGGACAATTAAGGCAAACACCAGGGCCAATGGAGCTGACACATCTCAGAAGGCAACGTAATGGCACCAGGTCCAGTTCACAATATGTGTGCTTTAGCCTGAGGGCAACCTCAATGACCTCAGCCACCTCCACTGGTTTAAACTCCCCCCAACTAGGCGGAGTGCTCTCTGAATGCCAAAAGAGATCACTGTAGGCCACAGTGTGGCACACTGGTGGAATGCCCTGCTGGATAGTTGACACCTTATCCAAGAAGAACCAAGCAAACTCTTCGCATAAAACACTGGAAAAGGCTTTATTCTGCTGCAGACAGGCTGGGTTTAGCAACCTGTCTGTGATCTGAAAGAGCACAGGTGGTCAGTTCTTCCTGACAACAATCTCCCTGGACAGGAACTCTGCCTTCCTATGGGTGATTGCCCCCAGATACTCAATGTAATGAGAGTGCAAGGCCAGTCTGTCCACACTGAGCCTGGACCTCCACCAGCAGCGCTCTAACCTCTGACCCACAATCTTCATCACCTTGAGCCCTCCATCAAATCATGGGGACCTCAAGTGAGAGGATTTGGGTCACAGTGGAGCAGTTGATACTTAGTGTTTGTTATCAGACTGAGTGATCTGTAAATTCTATTCCAAGGACTCTACTTCATTCACTTGTGTGTCATGTTCCACCTCTTGGCTCCCTATATGTGACATCAAAGGATCGGTAATACCTCCCCCTAAGCAATGGCATTTAGGAAAGGACCTCATTGCACGTCAAATATTTCAAGTGTACCTTTCAGTTTCCAAGAGTGAGTCTGAATCTGCACTCATGAAGGAGTGTGGTGTGCTAAATAAGGACGACTATTCCCAAAAAGTACAATTAGATCCAAAATACAGCACCACTCAAGTAGGGAAATATGCCACATAAGATTCTCAGGCTGATAGTTTGTGGAGACTCACATTACTAACATTGAAAAAACAGTTTTACCAGTGGAGTGCAGAGTATCTTTCCAATCACCAAGTACACCTAGCCCCAATTCTTCGGCACCCTAAGGAAAGCTGTTGCTGAAGCACTGGGGTTAGTTGTACTTGGTGATTGGAATGATACTCTACACTGCACTGGTAAAACTGTTTTTTTCGATGGTAATAAATGTGAATCTTCACAAACTATCAGCCTGAGTAGCTTATGTGGCACATCTCACTATTTGAGTGGAGCTGTATTTTGGATCTAATTGTAGCTTTCAGTTTGCTAATAAGTCTTCCAAGTGAGTGTGTTGAACTAAAATCTTCCACCAGTTTTCCAGTTTGGATTAAACCTTCCAGTCTCTTCATGTTTTAGATTATCATTCTAAGCACCATAACCTGCACAGGCCTAAAATTGGCATCCACCCCTCTTCACCTCCTCCCTAAAGTAAGGTGTTTTTAATAGATGATGCCATTTTTTTAATTGTCGTCAGCTATGGTGTGGTAATCCTGCAGTTTCCTTAATGGGAAAAGTCCTAATTATGGATAATTATCTGATCTTGGTACAGTATAATGAATATAATTGCAAGCTGGAATTCTGAATGTAATCTAGCCTAGGTACTCTGAACAAAATTAATTCTGTTTCTGGGGAGTTATTCCTAATACTAAAACAATGTTACAACTGGGTAATGGTTATCTTTTTCAAACCCCCAAATGAAGGTATAAACTAATATCAATATTTTTAAATAGACTGGGGGTCATCACTTTATACAGCAAAATAAATCAATTCTGATACCTCTTTCACTTCTTTTTTTCTTGTCTTTTATTCTCCCCTTCGTTTCGCTCCTCAGAGCTTGTTCACTGGGCATATTTCATAAAACAATTTCCATCTGTTTAAAACAGAAATAACATTTTTAATTTTACATCTTGAAATCCATATATAATACAAATACAATGATTATCATTGCAGAATGTTATGTACTAGTTACCATCCAAACTTTGATTGTTTGAAGTTCCTTTTAATGCTCAACATTTTCTATATGACAATATTCATCAGTTCCTATAACACATCAAACAACCATCATTAGCGCATCGTGTCTGGTCTTAAATGCATGACAGAAAAAACATTTAAATCGGCAACAGCCTGTTTTCCCCATAACTTTTAATCCCCACCTCTTATTTAATACTTTAAACTTACTATCTGCATGTAAACAAAATATTAAATTGAATTGTATCTCCACATTATTCCAAAAAATAATTTTATGTTTTTACTTACTATTCCCTCACCTCAACAAGCCAGAACCTGCCTTTAATTTTATCAATCCCATTCAACAACAGTGTCAGTCTCCAAATCTGTGCGTTGCTCTTATTCGGCTTCTAAATGTTATCAAAACAACATTTATTGGTATTTACTTTCATTCTCTAAGGCTTACATTAATGTATATCTAGTTTCATAATTTGTTATTACCGTAAAGGATTCTTTGTTCCTCACAAGAAATAAAATCCTTTTCTGGATGACAAAAACTTTCTGTATGGCGTCCTGCTTGTTGATTCCAAACCCTCTCATGCTCTAAGAGGTGCGGTATCCTCTTGAGCCTGTTCGTTGTTCCCGCCAAAGTGACGTACCACTTCGTGTATCTTCAGTGTGTTCCGAAGTTGTTGCTAAGCAACCATACATTCTCTCCTAGTACGGGGGAGAATCGGTTACAACAAACAGGCTCGTATATCTCCTGTTATGCATCAATCAGAACAAATGTGCTTTACCATCATGTTTTTTATTGTAATAGGATGAGGGGGCTAATTATTCATGTATCATTTAGTTAAATGCGAAATCCAAATAAATTGACCTCAAAATACAGACTTGTTGTGCTATATTCCCAACAGAACTAAATTGTTTACCTTTTATCCTTTTTAAACTATTTCCCCATGTCAGTCCACAACACTTCATTGTGAACTTTGTACTAAATCATAATTTTTAGATAACAAAGCGTTTTTGATATTCTTTATAATTATGTTTAATATCCAGTGTTGTTTTACCAATAGTTAAATTGAGACTTATCATGATTATATCATTACTCACTAGGTATGAATCCTACTATTGTGAATAATTATTAAATAACTTATTTATTACTGAAATGGCATTTTAACGCTGCCTGCTTTCCTTTTAAACTATTCATCTTTGCCGCTGAAGTGATGTAACTCTTCGTGTATCCTCGGATTTCCAAAGGGTTGCTAAGCAACTATACATTCTCTCCTATTTGACGAGAGAATCGGTAAGACGAACAGACTCAAAAATTCCCTGTCGGACTCACACCACGACTTGTCTGTTTTACCATTAAATTTATATTTCCAAAACCCTAAAACATTAAAAATCTCCTAATCTAACTACTATCAACATATTATATTCCTGCCGAATTAATATGTGTCCCAGAATGTCTTACATTAAAGATTTTTTATGAAAAATTTAAGTTTTCATGTCTTCTGGATTGGCAGACTATGGTTACAGGGGCTATTGAAACAACTTATCTATATTACACCCTAAAATTATCTTGCTACTTTTCTTATACTAGTTGCTAAACTACCTATTTTATCAGCCGATTGATGCACTCCAATAGTTAATATTTTTTCTATCATCTGTTTTTCTAAAAACATGCCTGCCAATTGGTTTCTGTATTTAAGCCTATATTAGCATCTAATGTTTTTAGTAAGAAAAGCCATTTCATTTCCATTTTATTCAGTAATTCTCTATAATTTCCACCTCTGCTCGAAAGTCTGACCACTTCTAGTCCCCAAAATCTTAAGGATGCTCCTGTGTGTGCTTCTCTATTGAAATGTATAGCTATTGGTGAATTCTCATTTCTATTTCTAATATCTCCCTTGTGTTCAAGTATCCTTTTCTTAATAGCTCTTTTTGTTTGTCCCACATACAGTTTATCACAGGGACATTGTATTACATAAATAAGTCCTTCTGTGTTGCAATCTATATAGTCCTTAATTTTGAATTCCTTATCAAAAAATGGATGTTTGAAATTACTTCTTTTCGTTGTGTTATTGCAAACTGCACATCTTCCACATCTAACCATCCCTGGTTGTAATGGACCCAAAAGCATTGTTGATTCACCCTTTTTAGGTGTTAAAAACTGAGAATGAACTAATCTGTCTTTTAAGTTTGCTACTTTTTTAGCCACAGTAATAGGTTTTTGTTGTAATGCTGCATTTTGCAAATTATCCTGTGCTACCATGTGCCAATGTTTATTGATAATTTTACGTATTTCATTTATCTTTTCAGTGTACTTAATAGATAACACTACTTTTCCAAAATCTTTCTCTGGTAATTCATGCTGTAATAGTTCAGCTCTTGTCTTAGTCTCAATTTTATGACATGCTTTTTTTAAAACATTTTTCTTATATCTTCTTTCCTCAAATCTCTGTACCATATAATTTTGATTTTGATAATAATCTTCCATCTTTTGACAATTCCTTTTAACTCTAACCAGTTGTGAGTAAGGAATACTATTTTTTAATTTTGGTTCATGGTAGCTAGTACTATGTAAGATTGTATTCCTATCTGTTTCTTTCCTATAAATTGTTGTGCTTAATTGTTTTCCATCTTTAAAAATAAGGAGATCCAAATATGGAATTATTTCATAACTATAATTCATAATGAATTTTAAATTACTATTCCAACCATTAAGGTCCTTATGAAAATCTTGTAATTCACTTTCAGTTCCACCCCATAGACATATCACATCATCAATAAAACGTTTCCACAATATTATTTTGTCCTTAAATTTATTCATCTGTTCATTTAACACATATTTTTCTTCAAAATCAATCATAAACGCATTCGCATATGCTGGTGCCATTGTACTACCCATTGCTGTGCCCTTATCTTGCTGGTAAAATTGACCATTAAATTCAAAATAATTATTCTTGAGTATGAACAAAGCTAATTCCTGTAACATTTCTGTTTTTGGTTCATTAATATTTCTATTATTTAAGACATTCCCCATAGTGTTTATTCCTTCTAAATGTGGTATGGAAGTATAAAGATCAGTCACATCCCATGTAACTAAAACCAAATCAGTACAATCTGTTATTTGCGATAAATAATTCAATTGTTGCATAATATCTGTAGAGTCTCTAATGTAGGTAATATTTTTCTCTATTAACGGTTGTAAATGGTAATTAATATACTTAGATACTGAATCAAACACCGAATCTATCCCAGATACTATTGGTCTCCCAGAGAGGTCAGTTATATTTTTATGTATCTTCGGAATACTATAGAAAGTTGGAATTCTAGGATACTCCTTTATTAATATTCTCATTTCCCAATCACTTAACCAATTTAAATCAACATATTCTGCTAATATTTCTCTAAGATTTCCTTGTATTCTCAAAGTTGGATCTTCATTAAGTTCTGAATAATTCTCTCTATTGTTTAATAATTTCAAACACATTTGTTTATATTGTTCCCTATCCTGTATAACTATTCCCCCTCCTTTATCTGCATTCTTAATGATAATACTTTTATCCTGACTTAATTGTTCTATTGCTTGTCATTGCAAATAAGTCACATTTTTTTGTTTAGGGATGCATTGATCTCTACTTTTATACAATTGCATTATCTCTTTCTCCACTGTTGAACAAAATGTTTCAATACCATGATTTTTTCCCACTGGAGGTGAATAATATGATTTAACATTTAATGCTTGTTTTAATTGATGTTGATAATCAATTCCACTTGTGCTCTCACTGAATAAATGTTTTAATCTAATTGTCCTAAAAAATCTTTGTAAATCTACCTCCAGTTGGAACAAATCAATCGGTTGTGTAGGTGCAAATGAAAGGCCCAACCCCAATACCTCTTCCTCTGTTTTAGACAATATCCTATTACTTAAATTGAATATTGGTATCATTTCTGGTACTATTTCACTCTCCCTCTGTCTGAATAAAACATTTTTGTTTGCCTTCCACCTGTCCCTCCTAGTCCCCTCCCCTCTGCCTCCCCGAAAACCCCCCTGTTGTCCAATATCAGGTCTACTGGTCCTTAAATCATACCTATTTCCTGTCACATTAGAAGCAGAAGTACTAGGCTGTTGTGATTCTCCTATATGTGGAGATTGACCTTCCTCTTGTCTAAATGTTTCTCTTGTATAACTATTGTCGCTATCTGTGCCACTTTCTGCACTGTAATTTACAAATGTTCTTTTATTATACTGCTTATATGTAGATACCCTATTGTCTTTATAATCATTCGTATCTCTAATAAATTTTTTTATTTTTTGTTGTTTTAATTTCTCTTCACATTCTCCCAACTTCTTTTTAATTTCATCCAAATTTCATATGAATTCCTCTGCCTCCATATGTGTTTTCAATAAATCTTGCAATTTTCATATATCCTCACTTATAATTTTTCTCTCATCAATAATGGCTTCTATCAAAGCATACATGAAATCAGTACTAGCTCTGTTACGTATCCCATCCCATTTAGTAAACAGTTTACTTGTGTTGATGCCTATATTAGGCTCTACCGCTATTCTCAACTCTCTAGGTATTCTATTATGTTCTAAATACTGGGTCAGTGTTAATCCATGCCATTCTAACCTGGTATCTTTAAATCTTAGATTTTCTATTTTCTATGCTAAATTCTTTGGTGTTTCTCCCATTTGTGCTGATAAATCCCTGCCTCCTCTTATAGTTTGAAACAATTGTTTTCTCTCTATCTCTGAATATGTTACAAAATGTAGCGTGTTTTGCACACTATTTCCAATATCCTGTAATACAGCTATTGTCTCATCCATATTTAGTACTTTTATTCATTCAATTTAATTGAGATAAATATTTTCAAAATGTTATAACTCCTTATTGGTAATCTTTACATACACTCTGTCTATATAAATTATTTTCATCAATATTACCGTAACAAAATCACTTTGAACCAATTAATTATTCACAACTTACACATTTTTACTTTATTCAACCAACATCCAGTAGAATGTACCCTACCTTCAAGGTGCATCAAATCAATTACTAAAACAATGTTACAACTGGGTAATGGTTATCTTTTTCAAACCCCCAAATGAAGGTATAAACTAATATCAATATTTTTAAATAGACTGGGGGTCATCACTTTATACAGCCGATTTAAAGATGTAAAATTAAAAATGTTATTTCTGTTTTAAACAGATGGAAATTGTTTTATGAAATATGCCCCATGAACAAGCTCTGAGGAGCGAAACGTAGGGGAGAATAAAAGACAAGAAAAAAAGAAGTGAAAGATGTATCAGAATTGATTTATTTTGCTGTATAGAGTTATTCCTAATATTCTGGTTCTCTTAAATCTTGGCAGAATTCAAAGAACTCCATGTCCAACATTTTTTCCTAACAGTTGTATTTAATCTAGTCATGTGATCTCAAGCAAATAACTTCAGATATATTCTTATAACAGTAAATGAGATAGGTGATACTAAGGACACCTTACATTTTATTAAAGGCTATAAGAACAATTATCTTAAAGTGTTATTGTTAATGTGGTATGCAAACCAAAAATCTGATCAGTTAATCAATCAATAAAATATGATTAAATGAAACAAATTTCTATAATTGTTTTACTTTTCACTAATTGGTCTGAATAATGCAATTAAAGGAAGCTTCAGAAATATTACCCCAGATCAGAATGTTATTGTTCGAAGCTCATCAGCACATAGGTGACTATAATTCTTTCATATATATATATATATAAATAAATGTATATACATATATATATATATATATATATATATGTGTATGTATATATATATATATATATATATATATATATATACATACACATATATATATATATATATATATATACATATATATATATATATATATATATATATATATATATATACACATATATATATCATGAGGCTCAGTCAGCCCTATAGTTAGGGTTGAGCAGGCACTTTAATGTTAAACCTCAAATTTTGTGTGTTAATAACTTTGCAACCATTTAATGGATTTGCACGAAATTTGGAATGCATGGTCTAGTATGGAAGATCTCTTGATTTACTGAGTTGCATTTCAGTCAGATATATGATTTCTGCACAGCAAAATGCAAAAAAAAATGCACTTTTCGTCAGTTTTTACACGTTTTTTGCCCATGGTGCTGTGACCACATTGTGTGGTCCTTTGGTCTGCAATTTGGAAAGTAGAAAGAGTGTGGGTCAAGCAACAATCCAGCATTGGTTTGGTAAACAAATACTAATTCATTCAAAAGTTATTGCATTTTTAATATTGAGTTCTGAGCATGCTCAGTTTAGTCCAAAATTTATATGTCCCTGGGGATGACCAAATGGCCCAGATTGGCATGACCCCTCATGGACTAGGATTTTCTTAGGCCATGGACTAGGATTTATCTCACGGCCTAAGATTTTGCTATCTCACGACTGAAACATTTTTAAAGGTGTAAAAACCTTAGAATTGCATAGCTCATTAAGGGTTTGGTCTTTTTACATGAAATTTACAGGGTGTTGAGAGGATGCCCTATAGGTGTGAATAATGCTGTTTAGGTGTTGGGGAATTAAGTGGTTGTATAGATATGCCATGACAAAGCTGATGTTTCCCTAATAGGATTACATTGCGGTGTCTGTCACGCCTTTCGGTGCCGTTATCTCGAAAATGAGGCGAGATACAGAGTTTTTGCTACTGGCAGCATAGATGCTGCTGGAACAAGATTTTAAACCATTTATTTATTTAGTTTTTGTTAACCATGTAAGTGCACTAGCCAGCTGGTGACTATTTTCAGGCACGACCCGGGCGAGTACAAGACAATACATACTGTGGGTGTTTACAAAGACAATACAATTAGTGTGGCAATACGATGTTTAGACAGTAGAGCCAAAGCTATGTGGCTAAGATAACAGTGAGGGGACTGATCTAGGTAAGGCAGCACTGGTCAGAACATAAATACAGCATTGTTCAGTATAGTATATAACAGGCAGAGTGGTTACAGTTTCAGAGACAGGGTTATTCAAAGTTCACCAGGCAGACATGAGTGCAAACAAGCAGGAGAGGGAGGGTAATAAGTAAGTAGGTGAGTAAGGGGAGATGCTAGAGGAGGAATGATCCAAGGCCACGATGGGCTTTGAAGGACCTAACAGCAATTACGGCTTTGGCGGTCAAGGTACCAGCAAGTGACCGGGCTTATGGTTCTGCTTCTTGGGCGTGAGCATGGCAGGTGGCCCCTGACAACAGGCTTCCCTGGAGGGGCAAGGCACAGTCTTCGCTGTTAGCTGTAGGGCAATCGGTTCCAAAGACGGGTTTCCTAGGCTACAGAGGTGGTTCCACAGCAGCACTGGGGAGCAAGGAGGAGTGATCTGAAGCCCAGAAAATGGGCTTGGAGGGACCTTTTGGTGATTACGGCTTTGGCGGCTCTAGATACCCGAAAGCGACCAGGCTCCTGGTTCTGCTTCTGGGCGTGAGCACGGCAGGCAGCCCATGTCAACAGGATACATAGGAGGAACAGGTGCAGTCTTCGCTGGATACCGCTGGGCAAGTGGTTCCAGAGGTGGGTCCCTGAGACTATCGAGGTGGGTCAATGGCAGCGCTGTGTGCAGGGAGGAGCGATCCTAAGCCCTGAAAGGGCTTGGAAGGGCTTTTTGATGATTATGGCTTTGGTGGCTATAGGTACCAACAAGCAGCTGGGCTCCTGGTTCTGCTACTGGGCATGAGCACAACAGGCGGTCCCAGTCATCAGGCTTCCTGGAAGAGCAATACGCAATCTTCGCTGGATACTGCAGGGCAAGCGGTTAAAAAAGGCGGGTCCCTTAGGCTACAGAGGTGGGTCCACAGCAGCACAGAGGAGCACGGAGGAGTGATCCTAAGCCCCAATGGGCTTGGAATGACCTTTCAGTGCTGAGGAGCGAGGAGGAGCAATCCGGAGCCCCGATGGGCTTGGAATGACATTTGACAGTTACGGCTTTGGCTGCTCAAGGTACCAGCAAGCGGCTGGGCTCCCAGTTCTACTTCTGGGCGTAGGCGTGGCGGACGGCCCCTGTCCACAGGCTTCCTTGGAGGAACAAGGCACAGTCTTTGATGGTTGATACTGGATAGGCGGTTCAAAGGCGGGTTCCTGAGACTACCAAGGAGGGTCCACGGGAGCTCTGGGGTGCGTTATATAATACAAATTGTAAATTATAAGGGAGAGGGATGAGGGAGAGTGGAGCAACGTAATGGCTGTGGGGTGGCAGTTTACTGGGATAGTTCTTGAATCTGCGATTGCTGTCCTGTTTGCAGGCAACTATCCACACTGAGGGAGGAGATTGCCCACCTCCAGGCTGAAACTGGCTAGGAAAAAGGAGGCATCCCTCACCCAAGGGGCACCGCTGCAATGACGCCCGCCCCGAGGAAGCCAAGTATGAAGCAGATGGCCCACAGTGGGCTCCGGAAGGGCAAGGGTGGCGGTAATAGAGGCGAAGCACCTGATTGTACCATTACACAAATTATACATCAGTCTGGCTATGATAACAGTGAGGGCCTATTCTAATTAAGACAGCACTGGTTAGTACATAATGCAGCATTGTTCAGTGCAGTATATAGCACGCAGAGTAGTAGTTACAGATAACAGTGAGGGCCTATTCTAATTAAGACAGCACTGGTTAGTACATAATGCAGCATTGTTCAGTGCAGTATATAGCACGCAGAGTAGTAGTTACAGATAACAGTGAGGGCCTATTCTAAGTAAGACAGCACTGGTCAGTACATTAAAACAGCTTTGTTAAGTACAGTATGTAATAAGCATAGTAGTTATAGTTTCAAAAACATGATTATTTAATGATCTACAGGTAGACATAATGTACAAACAAGCAGGAGAGAGAAGGCAATAAATAAGTAAGTAAGTAAGTGGGTGAGCTAGAGGGGGTAGGGGAGGGGAGGAAGGGGTGTGGTAGCATGAAAAGTTGGTATGTAGGGAGGGGATAGGTGTAGATCATGATTTCATGGGTACAGTCAGGTAGGGTCAAAACAGGTACACTGGTCAGTAGTAGCTAAGCATTGACGTAGCCCACATTTAAAGTGGTAGTGAAATAAGGAGTGCCTAAGGTCCAGTGACAGCATGTTCCACATCTGGGGGGCAGCATACCCGTAAGCCCCAGTGCCTTTGGTGGTGTGACACTGGGGAACTCTTATTAGTGATTTGTCAGTTAACCTCAGACCACGGTTAGAGGTAATGGGATGTAGTAACTCAGCCAGTGATGCTGGAGTAAGCATGCAGTGGAATTATTTCTGTGGGTTGCATAGTTAAAGAGATATTGTCAAATTTGTGTTACAAGGGTTCCTTGCTCTATTGGGCGGCTGTATGGCTCTGTAGCTATGCATAAGTGGGAGTGCAAGCCCAGAGGGCCCACACTCCCACAGATTCATATTGTTATGCAGAAATGGGCAACTTGGTGGGAGCATGGGGCACAAAGGGCCCCGCGCTCCCACCAATACATGTTTTGTTATTAGTTATTTTACATTTTCAAAAAGTAAAGAATATCATGGCAAAAAACTGCATTTAATGCATCATTTAAGGTTAAAGTAATAAAAGTCAGGAATTGAAATGTTAGGGTTGAGCTTCTAACCCCCCGCAAACAACCCAAACACACATCCTCCACAGACTGACAGACACCAGGGTGTGACATGGAGTCATAAGGCCTAACTGTAATCACATTCCCCTTTACTGTAGCATGTCAACCTGCTTACACATGGAATGGGGTGAGAGTTGGACCTGACGAACCCATGGTACACCCTGGCATCTGTCACTCTGTGGAGGATATGTGTGTGGGTTGTGTGGGGGGGGGGTTAGGGGGCTCAACCCTAACATTTCATTTCCTGACTTTTGTCACTTTAACCATAACTGATGCATTAAATGTAGTTTTTTGCCATGAACATATATATATATATATATATACACGTATATATATATATATATATATACATAAAATGTATTGGGCTTAGCTGTAGATGTTTCAACAGTCCTTTGATATTGACATCTAAAGCACCCTATACTACATCATGGCAGAAGCCACGTCATAGAATCCTGAGACAGAAATTGAAGTCAGAGTGGAGAAAACTTTGTGTTTTCTGTTTTACTTACTCACAGCCAGCCCATCACCTCATTTTAAAATACACATAGGAGCCTACCAGGATCCAGTTTAGTATCACAGATTTCTGGACAACAAAAGGGATTAACTGTCATTGAAATTGCCTTGTTTCCTCTGATAACTATGTTGCAAAACTCTGTAGAATTGCGCTGCATCCTGTTGTGCTGTACTGTACCTTTGGTGAAGCAGATTTAACAGCAGAAAATACCACCAAGCTATTCAAGCAGTTTTATGAACAGTTAACTTGAACAGTACTGATACATCAATACCAAATGAGAATAAGTGATAAAATTAAAAAAATAGAATGAATATGTTTGTGTGGATCACATGTACTATTTAAAAGGGAATGTAGGAGAGCAGGTTCATGCTTGGTCTGAAAGTCCTAGAATTTAAGTCCGCCATATATATTATTAAGCCAGCAGTCATTTCATGGAAATCTGAGACAGAAAATTATATCCAAGTTGGACATGCTGTGCATTATTGAGCACAGTTTTCACAACTGTCACCTCACTTTAGTCTCAAGGTTTCATGATATGACTTCTGCCTTGATTTAAAATAGGACTGGCATAGCTATTGATATTGGACTGCAGATACTTTCAAATAAACACAGTACCTCATTTGATAGTAGTTTGCTAGGGTTTTTAAACTTTAAGGGATCTGGAACACTTACTGCATATTCCCCTTTAAAGAACAGCTGATACAATAAGGGTAGGCAAGTCACACCAAGATGCTATCTGCCTCATCATCTAAATAAGCAGTTTAAAAATAATCATAGAGTTGGTGCCTGTCTGTTTATAATAATTTACTCAAGTTAGCAAGCCACCTTCATTTTAAGGTGTAGAATTTTAGACATGATACCAACTCAAAAATTGAAAGGTCACCAGCTAATTTAAGTAAATGACAGGGCCTGATTTCAAGTAGCATGGCGCAACTCATGGGCGTATGTGAGTTGTGCCATGTGATGCTATGCTGGGGATCTTGCACCCTGTTCCAAGACAGGCAGGGTCACTGGCACCTACAAATCATGACTTGTGGCAGCTGCAGGTGTGCGCCACGGGAATGGTGCAACAGACCTGGGTGCCGCAAGTCGTGGCCAGCAGTTAACTGCCCCCTGGAGCCCCCCCACCCCACACCACTGCCACACTCACCTGGGGACCTTGGGAGGGTCTTGCCAGGTGGTGCAGGTGCAAGGGTGGAATGGGCATGACTGTGCTTGGGGGGGTATGGGGGACAACTGCTTTCTGCAGTGCTGTGGTGGGGCATCCATTGTTGCACCAGGACAGATGCCCCTTAGACCACCTCCATGCTAGTCTAACCCCACTACACCATAGCGGGTCCTGGAATGGTGTAAGTGAGTTACGGCAGCCGCCCTTCCAGAATAGGGTGCAGATGCTGCTATAACTCACCCATGCACCCTGCCACAGCAGTTTGTGGGCTTAGTGGATGGCAGAGCCCACCTTTGGTGCAACCCACATATGGCATGGTGCAAGTTGCCTCTTGTAATCGCGACTTGCAGAACAGATGGCGCAAGGTGCGATTTATGCCATAGAGTCTGGCGTAAATCACCTTGCACCAGGCGTACTGCATTCTGGAATCAGGCCCACTGATTCTACTTCACTTTACATCCAACATGCAGTAGCCCTGATCCTTACTTAGCATCACCAAAATGGTACATTAGGATTGAGCTACAGCTTTAGATTTCTAAGCAAACTGAATATAAGGGTTTTATCTAATTAATTGGAGTACAGTGTAAAAACAACAGCTAATTTAGCCCTTAGGACAGGTAGCATCCTAATGTAATTTATTTTATTTATTTAGCTTTTGTTTACCGGGTAAGTACACTACACAAGTAATATGACTATTTTCAGGGACGACCTGGGAGAGTACAACATGGTGAATACGGAGTACTACAGGATAATACAGGAACAACATAGCAGAATGTCAACTAGGAAAGAACAGTTAACAAGGTGTCACAGTGGTAGAGCAATTAATTACATCCAGTTTCAAACAGTGGTAAAGTACAACAGAGTCACAGGTTATTATGCGAATTCGACAAATCATAACTCAGTCAAGTGCCAAGAGAAGATTTACCTACACCAGGTTAAAAAGATATAGCAGGCTTTAAGAAATTATTGATTTTAAGTTTTTTCTCCCTGGATTATTCCTTTATGTGCCTGCTGGATTAAAAGCTGACTGTTTACACGAAATCAGCACCTGTAGGTTAACGTCTCTCTTCCTTCCCTAGAGGCCCACCACCTTTCCTACTGCTTTACCTTTCTTACTAAATTCTAGCTTCATGCTGTTCTTCCTTATTTCTCCTCTCTCTCCTTATCCCTCCATCCTATAATCTTGCTTCAGCTACTCCTCAGATGCTTACTCATTCCATAGTGTAGCTAAGTGTATTAATAAATGTATAATGATATACAGTATATCAACATACACTGACATGTATTGACACATGCAAACTGTATCATTATGGCTAATTCATAATGATGTGATGTCAAGCTCTCATTTAAAGGACCAGTTTCTAGCCATAAAAGTTCACAAGTTAGCACTTTTAGCAGATAATTTATTTTAAAAAGTCTAACTTTGGGACAATTACTGGTAGGCCTAGTAACTATTTTTTTTTAATGAAAGCTTGTAGTCAGGTATGCAGTATTTATTATATTTATATATCATGGCTTTAAAATACCCATATTTTGATATTTAAAAAAATCTAAGTCAGTTTAGAAAAAAATATATTTTTTGGAAATACATGTTTAAGTTTTTTCTGAATCTCAGTTTAACTTTTAACTATTTCATGGTTATATCTGTACTGATGTGCTGGCTCTGTGATCCCAAACATTTGAGGAGGGACAGCCCTTGCAGGCTGTTACATCAAGCCCAGGATCTCTTGAATCAACTCTGGCAAAGAGAGTGAAAAGCATCGAAAGGGATACTCTTCTCATTGAATAACACTTGGGTGGAGCATGGTAGTGCTAACACTGGTAATGTAGGTAAACATGCAGTATCAGACACCCCCAGGGCAATCATTAGCATGCAATAGATGGAGGCACAGGATGGTTGCTGGGTTCCTGCTATAACTCATGCCTTGAAAATGCCTGAATATGCTTTCTCCTGCCCCTTCACTGCACTGCGACTGAATCCCTCAATCATCTCTCCCTAGCTGCAGTGACCATGCAGGAAGGTGGATACTCACCTCTACTGCTAATCAGAGGGATATTGCTAGCTCAGATGCTTCTGACTACATAAGACGGTGTCAGACAAGTAGTGGACATCCATAGGGGGTAGACACTGATGGAAGCCTTGAACAGGAGATCAGATCAGCGTATCAGTGCAGAAACAACAGATAAGACAAGCATTTGTCAATGCCGAATGTTGTAGCATTGGCATTGGCATTGGTAGTGCAGTGCGGAAACACATTTAAGGCAGGATGTGAAAAATGACAGCTGTACTGTTCATAAGAAGGTGTAAAAAATGGCAGTGTTGAAAATGTGGCATGTAAATATTGCAAATTTGTGAAGTTATAAGGGTACGTGGGAAATGTGCAATGCACGCTTGTAACACAGTTATGGACTTTTGGCACAAAATTTTCAACATAGGCATTTTAGCACCTCTGCTCATGTACAGTGTCACTGTCATTTCCTCAAACTGTCCCAAAAAGTGATTTCGCACAGCGACCGCGCAATTCTGCACCGGACATGTGAAAACACATTTCGGGCAGGATATCTAAAATGACAGCTGTACTGTTCATCAAGAGGTATGGAAAAATGCCAATGGTGAAAATCCAGAGTGAAAATATTACAAATGCACAATGTTACGAGCGTGTGTGCAAACTGCGAAACACACACTCACAACACAGTCATTTTATGGAGTATCATCATCAAATTTTCAACATAGGCATTTTAGGACCTCTGCTCATGAACAGTGTCACTGTCATTTTCGTAATGTGCCCCAAGCACTGATTTCCCACAGAGACCGTGCTATTGTGTGCCGGAAGTGCAGAAACACATTTTGGCCAGGATGTGAAAAATGATAGCTGTACTGTTCACAAGGAGGTGTAGAAAAATGACAATGTTGAAAATCTGGTGTGAAAATATTGCGAATTCACAAAGTTACGAGCATGCGTAGCAACTGCACAATGCATGCTCTTAAAACAGCCATTTATTGTTTTTTTTTCCACCAAATTTGCAGCATAGGCTTTTTGAGAGCCCACCTCATGAACAGTGCCATTGTCCTTGCATTAATCATCCCAAAAGGTGATTCTGCGCAGTGACTGCAAAATCACTTTTTGGGACCGATTAGTGTCATAACAGTGACAGAATTCATGAGAAGGAGTCCCAAAAATCCCACACTGAAAATTTGGTGTACAAATTCCCAAAAATGCCTGAGATATGAATCAAAATTGAAATAAACCTATTTATTCCATTATACAGCTTACCTGCATTTCCTCAGTTCGCAGTTGGCTTTGAAGGGTGCAGATGTGTTCCCGGTCCACTGAAGATCATCACGCCAGACTCCAGAGGTAAGTATGGGGTGAGGGGTGTGTGGGGAGGCAGAGTGTGCAGTGGGTGGCTGCGGGTGGGGGGTAGGGAGACTATGAGGGACAGTTTTCTGTTTACAGGTGGTAAAAAAAACATTACAGATGGTTTTCTTTTTTTACAGGTGTTTTTTTTGGGGGGGGATACAGTGGCCAATGGGGGATTGGGCACCCCTGTTGGCACATAGGAGTGGGAGACACTAGCTGCTGAAGTTGGGCACCCCAGCACAGAAGAAGGACATCATGCCGACAGAAAGTGGGCTCCCCATTTGGCACATTAAAGTGGAAAAGGGGACAGATGCTGATGAGGATTGGGCACCCCTTAGGCAAGCAAAAAAGGAGGGGGATGGGACACATTATGCTGACGGGGAGTGGGCTTCCCCATCGGCACATTCATATGAGAGGCAGGGTAAGCCGACCGGGGGATTGGGCACCCCTGAAGTCAGCAGTTTAGTGGCCACTCTGCCTCCATGTTTGTAGCTGGCAAAGTACATACAAAGGTCCGCTATGTGTGACGAGCTTTGCTTACATTTCAGTGGACCTTTCCTTCGATGTGAATGCCATATTAGCATGCATGGTGTGGCATCAGCATGCAGGCTGATTGGGGAATGAGGGACACACCTACTGGTGCATGCCCTGCATTCACCCAACAGCGACCGTGCCACCAAATCTCCACTACCACAAGATGCTGGCTGCGTAAGTGCACCAACATAAAAATTGTATTCATGTGTATAGATATACAGTATGAAGATGTATATCAGCAAATGAAAACAGAATTTATAGGAGTTATACAGTATATTTAAAACTGACTCGAAGCTTTCATTTGACCAAGAATCATCTAAGCCTCAATCATTCTAAAGGTAGTCTTTTTTTAAGAGCAAGGATCAGGATTAGGAACTAAAAAATGTCATCACTGTATCGTTCAGTGGCTTTTCCGGATGTAGCCAACAAAAGAAGAAGGAATAGAGGTTGCAGTAGCAGATAATAAATGTCTGCAATGAACATAAAGGCATAAGATGATGGTATTTACAGTATTTACTTATTTTAATTTAACATGTGTGGCTGTCAAAGGCTCACTGAGCCACAACTCATTTCCAGGTGCATCCCAGGAGCAAAGATATGATAAGTGAGTTACTTAGGGTCACACAGTATTCAAGTGGTGGTTGTAGGATACAAACCCAGGTCTGCCAGATCTCCAGGTTCACATCTTGGTGCTTTAACCCACTAGACTATACTGTCTCCAGTGGTAACAAGCATTTGTCAATGCCGAATATTGTCTTGCTGGCATTGGCACTGGTAGTGAAGGAGTTAGAGAGATGCATAATAGGAATGGCAGTGAAGTATGGAACCAACATCAACCCCATCTCACCCTACAGAGACTGACAAGCATTGAGGTGTGCCTTTGGGTCATTGGCCATAATGCTCATTCCATTACACCTCACCCTACCCTGCAGACTCTGACAAGTGTTGCGTTGTGCCTTGGGGTCATCGGGCCTTACACTTACCCCATTCCATAAGGAAATACATTGAGATGGGTGCCATATAGGAGAATGCAGTGAACTTTGGGGCCAAAGAGTCCAAGGCACACTTTGATGCCTGTCACTGACTGCAGGGTGGGGGTGGAATGGCATGAGCATTACAGCTGACAATCCAAAGGCACACCCCTGATGCCTGTCAGTCTCTACAGGGTGGGACATTATGGTTAGAAACCCTAATGCCCCAGGCGTTTGTTGGTATTTGCACTCCAAATTTTCAACATGGCCTTTTTGTGACCCCACCTCATGAAATCATTTGGGACCTCCGCTCATGAACAGTGGCACTGCGATTTTGTTAATCTGTCCCAAACATTGATTTCCCACAGCGACTGGGCCATTGTGTGCCAGATGTGCAAAAACACATTTCAGGCAGGATGTGAAAAATGACAGCTGTACTGTTCATAAAGAGGTGTGAAGAAATGGTAATGCTGAAAATCTGGAGTGAAAATATTAAACATTCTCGCAGTTACGAGCGTGGGTGGTAACTATGCAATGCACACTCGTAACAGTCATTTAGTGGAATTTTTTCACCAAATTTTCAACATAGGCATTTTGGAACCTCTGCTCATGAACAGTGGCACTATGATTTTCTTACTCTTTCATGAACATTGATTTCACACAGCGACCGCGCCATTGTGCGCCAGATGTGCAAAAACACATTTCAGGCAGGATGTGAAAAATGACAGCTGCACTGTTCATAAGGAGGTATGGAAAAATGGCAATGTTGAAAATCTGGAGTGAAAATATCAAAAATTCTCGAAGTTACCAGTATGCGTGAAAACTGAGCAATGCATGCTCGTAACATAGTCATTCTGTGGAATTATTTCACCACATTTGCAACATAGGCTTTTTGGGAGCCCACCTCATGAACAGTGAAACGGTCATTTTGTTAATTGGTCTTGAAAGGTGACTCCACACAGTGAACATGAAATCACTTTTTGGGACCAAATAATGACATGACAGTGACCGAATTCATGAGGTGAGGTCCCAAAAACCCCATGTTGAAAATTTAGAGCCAAAAGTCACAAAAATGGTTGAGATATATATTCACCTAAGTTGAAATCCTCCCTCCACTGATGCAATAATACAGCACACCATCATTTCTTCAGTTTGCGGTTGGCTTTGAAGGGTGCAGATGTGTTCCTGCTCCACTGAAGATCATCGCACTGGGCTCCGGATGTAAGTCTGGGGTGAGGGGTGTGTGTGGGGAGGTGGGGTACACAGAGTGTGGGTGCGGGTTGGAGGAGGGGGGTACTGGAGACAGTGAGGAACCATTTTCCCTTTTACAGGTTAAAAAAAACAAAAAGACATTGCGGGAATGTTTTAATTTTTTTTTTTTACACAGGTTTGTTTTGGCACACTGGGGTGGGCTCCCAGTGTGCCACCTGTGTTTTTTGGGGAGGGAGACTGAAGCCAACAGGGATTGGGTCCTCTGTCAGCACAGAAAACGTGTCTGTGTTTGGGGGGGGTGCATGATGCCGAGGAGGATTGGGCACCCCCCTTGGCAGACAAATTAAAACAGGGGGACATTATGGTGATGGGGATTGGGCTCCCCCATTGGCAAATTAACTGGGGAGGGGGCATCCCGACAGGGGGATTGGGCACCCCCCAATGTCTGGTTTCAGGTGGGACTGTAAGAGGTGGATGGTAACAGCCACCTCCATGTTTATTGAAATGTTTAACCAGGCAAGGCATGCCCTGCAATGACAGGTCTCTCCCTCATTGCAGCAGTGAAATTGTTTTAAGTTGGTGGCACACTTTTGCTGCACTGTCATAGACAGCATGCTATTTGATTGGTGCCACAGAGCCCAGCCCGAAAAAGCAGTGGCGCCATTGGCCACATTACCACCGCACCTCCAAAACCTGCTAATCAAAGCTACCACAATATGTTGTTTGTTCTTGTATGCATGACAAAATAAAAATGGTATTGGATTTTAAAAATGGCACACATGATCATGACATATGTCAAAGTAAAATCAAAATTCAGAAAAGGAATTTGAAAAGGCATTATTAAATGTAAAAAAAAAAAGACTTTTACATGTGTTGATAAATGACAGATGTAATGACAAGATATCTTGATAGTAAACATGCACTGTGTATTTATTATACAAGATAGATTTTTTGGTATAAATTGCAAAACAATAATTACATTAGATTGTTGAGGAAATATAAATCATAATATGCCAATATTATCTAAGAGAATATCTTTTTAACATCTGTGGTTGGAATATAATTGTGTTTTTTACTGTACATTATAAAATGCCACTGGAAAATCAACAAACATGATTGGCTGAAATATGGACATGAGTGTGCAGTAAAATACTTTACTGCATAGCCTGGTGTGTGTTATTGCTTACATAAACAATAAATATGACTTTTTTTGGTTATATGCTTTTCTTATATATTTTGAATCTATCTTACACTGGCCATAGATGTTTCCCATTTGGGAAGTTAAAATGTATCAGACCCTCGGCCAGCCCGGTGGCACTGAGGGTTGAGGGCTGAATATCACACCTCATACCTCACTGGTGACCTAGGTTCAGTAATGGACCTGGGCCATCAGGGAGTAGGTGGGGCAGGGAAGGATTGAGCATCCAGAGGATTGTTCTCCTTGACTGAGAGGGAGGGGGGAACGAATCTGCCATCTGTTGAACCCCAGCAGAGACTGGGAGTCCCTTCCAGCAGTCAGGGTCCCCCAATGGGGATCGGCCACTACAGCCCTTCTGCAGGCATGCGTGAGAGTGCGCACATACTGCACTGGAGTGCATTGTACTGCTGGGCTGGTGGGGGGGAGTAAAGCTGAACCCCCACAATCCACGGATAAGCAAAGGCCCTACCTATGACATGGCCACACTCCCACCATTGGACCCACCATCCAGGGGTGTCCCCCACTCCAGTCCGGCAATTTGGATTCTAGGTATAGTGCTAGGGCAGGTGGTCCTACCCCGGAGGGCTCAGAGCCAGGGGGAATCACTGGGCTGGAGGGGCCTGGCTCTGGTGGGTTTCAGGCAGAGAGGTAAAGCCAGTCATAGGGCGATGGCTGGACAGAGTTCCGCAGGGCAAATCGGGGTGAATAAAAATAGAATTAAAAAAAAAGAAGGAATGAAGGATGGACCTAGCCAGTATTCAAATATATTAAAACCAATGAAAATAAGTTATGAATTGGTAACAGAATATCAACAAGTTTTATGCCACAACATAGAAGAGATGTGGCCTCCCATGACCATGTCCTGACATCACTTTCTTGCAAATCTCAAACCAATAAAAATAAATACCCAACAATATCTGAAAGGGCAATTAAACATTGTCAGGTCACTCACATTTTGACAGCCTATGAAAAGATCTTTCAAACAAGGTATAAGGCTTCATGTAGTTAATTATTGCTTGACCCTCACTGACATCACATTCTATCTTAAGGATCCATGAAATGGCTGCTGCCATGATTTAATGCATTGATGATTTACAGTAGATATTTATATCTAAGGACTTCTGACACCTTATTTAAAAGACCTGTTTCTGGGCTTTAAGAATGTAAGCGATCCAGCAAAGCTTACTTCCTCTTTAAGAGCCAAATTAGTGTGAGATCATTTCCTAGTACTCTATCTGTAATGAGTATTATATTGTTTGTACTGAAAAGTTCTTAATTAAGGGAATTATCATACAATAAAATGCTACACATTCATTAAAGCAGTTTGCTAGGTACAGTAGTTAACATTTCTATAGGACGTTTTGTTTCTATACTCGAATCATTAATTAGGGGAGGAGCCAGTAAGGAAACTATCACTAATATAACGTATTCCAAGAGATTGCCAGTTGTAACTACAGGATATTGAATGGAAATGCTGCATTTGCAATTGCACATTCCTGAAGGAATGATTGATTTGTTTGAAATGTTACAGATATAGCATATGGCAGAAAATTGCCAATTGTGCTACAGTATTGTCAGACAGAGCTGTTTTTATCTCATGACAAATGGTTAGAGTGACCCATATGCTTGCATTCTAGGAAATATTCCTGCAGCTTTTTGAGAAGTATAATTCATTTATATTGGTTAAGACAGTATTTTTCCTTAGGTGCAGTAGTAGGCCATGCAAAAACTAGTCCCACAGGAAATAAGGTTTTGCCATTAGTTGTTCATGTAGCAAGTTAACCATGTGGAGAAGAATCATACTGCTGAATCAGGCAGTGTTTATGATTCTTACTTTGGAAGGCTCTGCTTTACCAGAAAGTGTTTGTTATACATGTAGGTGCCCATTCTGTAACTACCTTGACTACATATTGAATAATTTCATGCATAATTGTACACATTTATAAAATAATATTACAATTATAATGTTGATGTTCTTGGTAAAATGCATTGGTATTTTATTAGGGCTTGTGGATAAAACAGTAACTGTCTTGTCAATAATGTATTCACATTGTATGTGCACATTACCCTATTAAAATGAGAGGGAGACTTGGCAGAGAACACCAGGAGGAAGGAGTGCTGTATGACTGGACTTCTCTACTGGGACTATATTGCCCTCCTTCCCTCCCACCCAAAGCTAGTTCTACTTTTATAGGCACAGGATTTGACTGACAACAGGAACATCCTGTTTGGGAGCAGGAAGTGAGTGATCACAGAGTCACCAAAGACTCACCATCCTAGAAGGGCAAGAGTAGCTCTCTGCCCCCCTCCCACCGTTGCTGGAGGTCTGCCTCTGAGCAACTAGGGGTCTACTGAGAAATACAGCATCTTCTTGTCTCAGAACAGGATGATCAGGAGCTTAAAGGGCACAGAGGCAGTAAGTAAGTAGGGAGAGAAGAAAAAACAAACAGAGAAAAGAGTAAAGATTCCAAACAACAGTGAAGAGGCCAGAAGTAAGACATGATGGGAGTGGTGCAGTGCAGTGGCTGTGGAGAAGGAGTCTTCCAGGAGACGTTCTGGAGGATGAGGTGTCGTCCCATCTGAAGACACCTCTCTGGGCTGAGGGAGGAGGTTGCTCATCTTCAGATTGAGTTGGCCAGGAGTTTTGGGACCTCCTCTTCCATCCAGGAACCATCAGGGCCACTGCCATTGCCTCAGAGGTTGCCAAGAAAGAGGAGCGGTTGGACCACAGTGGGCTCAGGGAAGGTGAGGGTGGTGGAACAGAGGTGCATCCCTCCAGTTGTACCTCTCCATAATTCCTATGCTGTTCTGACAAAGTGTGGTTCCTCTAAGGAGGCACCTGCTGTGGAGATCAAGGAGGATGCTGGGAGCCTACACAAGGGAGACCCACAGGAGGGTGACATGGGACCCCACAGGGAAGGAAACAACTCCTGGTGGGGGACTCCATTGTTAGGAAGGTAGAACTGGGGGGGAGGAAAGGGAGGAGGTGAAAAGGTGCCTGCCTGGCGCCATGACTTGGAGGGACAGGGAGCAAATCCTCAGGATCACAGGAGCAGCTGCACAGGGGAGGGAGCTGGATGTCATTGTCCACCTAGGGACAAATGACCTAGCTCAGAAAGGGATCAGAGCAATGCAGGAAGTGTTTGTGGAGTTGTTGAGGGGCCTTAGACAAGTAGCATGCATAGTAACCTTCTCGGAGGTGCTGCCTGTCTATGGCGTAGGTGAGGCTAGAGTGCTCCACACCATGGAATTCAATCAGTGGTTGAAAAACTGGTGCAGAGCTCAGGGATTTGGCTTCATTGAGGACTGGAGTTCCACCTGGAGTGATGCGAGCCTATACTGGCATGATGGGCTGCATCTGTCCATGAGGGGAACCAGAATCTTAGGTGATAGGTTTAAATGCTTCATTGGCAACCATTTAAACTAGTCAAGGGGGGGCACTGGAAAGGAGCAGGGAAATCCTAGCCCCCTTCAAAAAAAAAAGTTAGAGTAGTGAGTGAGGTAAACACCAAGATAGAGATGTCGATAGGGAGGAGGGCAGGGGTAAATGGAGAAAGTGACAAAGGCAATAAGGACAGCGATGGGGCAAAAAGGAGTAAGGCCATCAGGAAATGGAGGGTAGTGAGTACCAATGCCCATAGTCTGGGCAACAAGCTCCCTGAACTGGTGGCCTTGATGGAAGAGGGATGCCTGGATGTCATAGCAGTCACAGAAATATGGCTCACAAAGAACCATGACTGGGATGTTAACATACTAGGGTATATAACCTACAGGAGAGACAGGGAGGGGAGAAGAGGGGGAGGAGTAGCTCTCTATGTAAAGGAAGGGATAAAAGCAACTGAACAAAAGAGTAAACAGGGAGGAGAGGAGGCACTCTGGGTCCCCTTAGAGACTGGAAATGGCACCACAATCCACACAGGGGTTGTATACAGACCGCCATGTCAGGGGGAAGGAATGGACAAGGATATGATAGAAGGCATTCTTAAGATGGCAGAGAAAGGGGAGATATTGTTGATGGGAGACCTGAATATGCCAGATGTTAACTGGAGCATATTTGCTGCAGCCACATCCAAGAGCAGGGCCATTCTCAATGCTGTACAGGTGACATGCCTCAGACAGCTAGTTTCAGAACCCACTCGTGAGGGAGCAATCTTAGACCTCATACTCTCAAACGGGGGCAGTGAGAGGATCTCAGATCTAGAAGTGGGTTGCCATCTAGGAACAAGTGACCATCAAACAGTGTGGTTCATGATTAACTCAGCTACAGAGTCAAGCCATACAAAAGTGAGGGTACTGGACTTCAAGAGGGCTGACTTTGGCAAGATTGGAGAGTGCCTTAGAAAAGCAATTGCAAACAGGCTAGAAGGAGGGGTGGAGCAAAAATGGGGAAACATCGGAACTGCCATCACAGAGGCAACAAGCTTTGTGTGAAGCAAATGAACAAATCAAAACAAAAGAAAAAGCCACTATGGTTCTCAAAAGAGGTGGCAGGGAAAGTCCGGGAGAAAAAGATGGCATTCAGGAAGTATAAGGAAACACAGAAGGAGCAGGACAGAGAGCTGTACCAGTTAAGGCAGAATGAAGCAGGGAGGGAAGTCAGAATAGCAAAGGCCCAAACTGAGGAGAAGATATCCACCTCGGTTAAGAAGGGGGTTAAAACCCTTTATAAATACATCAGGGAGTGTAGAAAGACAAAGGGAGGGATAATGAGGCTGAATAGAATGGACGGTGGGTGGGCAGAGAGGGACCGTGAAAAAGCAGGGATACTGAATGAATATTTCTGCTCAGTATTCACAAAAGAGGAGGAGGGGGAGGTGCCTAATCCAATTAACAGAAGCACTCTTGATAGGGGTGTTGATCCAGTCCTTTCACAGAAGAAAGGGTTCTGAAAGAACTCCTAAAACTGAAGGTGGACAAAGCAATGGGGCCTGATGGAATTCATCCCAGAATTCTTAAAGAATTAAGGGGAGAACTACTGAAACCACTGACTACCCTTTTTAACAAATCATGGGAGGATGGTGTGGTACCTGAGGATTGGAGGAAGGCAGATGTGATTCCCTTTCACAAAAGTGGGACCAAGACAGAGGCAGGAAACTACAGACCCATCAGTATGACTTCTGTGGTAGGGAAAGTGATGGAATCACTTCTGAAGGAAAGAATTGTTGAGTACCTAGAGGCCAGTGGGGCACAGGACCCAAGGCAGAATGGGTTCACAGAGGGAAGGTCACGTCAGACAAATCTAATTGATTTCTTTGACTGGGTGACCAAAGTAGTAGGCCAAGGAGGGGCTGCAGACATACGAACATACGAAATTTGCCAGCAGATAAAGGCCTAGAGGTCTATCAAGTCTGCTCGAATGTGCAGCTAGCACCCCTTATTTTGCAGCTGCCCCTCCCTTCCACCCTTCCCCTTCATTAACCCTCCCCCTTGTCCTGTCCCATCATTGTTTGAAGCAGTCCACTGTTCTACTGCATACCACTTCAGCAGGTAACGATCCACCCAGCCACCACCCTCTGTAAAAAGTGTCTCCTCATCTCCTCCTGAACCTTCCTCGCTCCAGTCTCATACCATGGCCCCTGGTGGCCCTCCCTCCTACTTTGAACAGCCCTCTGTACCATCTTGTTTATCCCTTCATGTATTTAAAGGTTTCAATCATGTCACCCTGTCTCTCCTCTCCTCCAGTGAGTACATGTTCAACTCCTTCAACCTCCTCTCATATGATAAGTCCCCCAGCCCCTTCATCATCTTTGTCGCTCGGCGCTGCACCCCCTCCAGTAACTTAATGTCCCTCTTCAGATACGGACTCCAGAACTGCATGCAGTACTCCAGGTGTGGTCTAACTAATGACCTATACAGTGGCAGAATCACCTCCTCCCTCCTCGAGGATATGCCCCTTGCAATACAACCCAGCCTTTTGTTGGCCTTTGCAGCTGCCTTCCTACATTGTGACGAGTTGTTCATTGACCCTGTAATGAGCATACCCAAATCCTTCTCCTCCTCTTTCTGGGCTAGCTGCACTCCCCCAGCTGGTAACTCTTCCTTGGATTCTTCATCCCAAAATGCAGCACCTTGCATTTTTTGGCATTAAAGCCCAGTTGTCAGGTGTCTGACCAGGTTTCAAGCTTTGCCAGATCATCCTGCAACCCCTGCCATCCCCCTAGGTCATCCACCACTGCGCCTACCTTGGTATCATCAGCAAACAGACTGATCTTGCTCTTGATGTCCCATGATATGTCTACAATGAATATCCCAAACAACGCTGGTCCCAACACTGAGCCCTGTGGAACACCGCTCGTCACTGCCCTTGGGTGTAAGAGCTCCCCACCCACCACCACCCTCTGTTGCCTTCCCTGCAGCCAGTTTCCTACCCATCTCACCAGCTTTGCACCCACCCCTGTGCCTACTAACTTCCTTCCCAGCCTTCCATGTGGCACTGAGTCGAATGCCTTACTGAAGTCCAGATACAGGACATCCACTGCATGGCCCTGTCCAGTGCCTAGTTACCCAGTCATGGAACTTCGACCAGGTTGGTTTGGCAGGATCTGCCACGTATGAAGCCATGCTGTCTGCTGTCCCAGTCCTTGGCCTCTAGGAGGGCCACCAGCCTCTCCTTCAGGATAGTCTCCATTAGCTTACCCATGATGGATGAGGCTCACTGGTCTGTAGTTTCCCAGTTCATCCTTGGGGCCACTCTTGTGGAGGACACCACATGAGCCATCCTCCAGTCCTGAGGTACACACCCGGATGTAGTGAGGCATTAAATAGGTCTGCCAAAGGTCCTGCAAGTTTCTGCCAGCTCCTTCGGTACCCTGGGTGGATGCCATCTGGGCCTGGCGCCTTGTCCTCCCTCAGTGCCTTCAAACCCTCTCGAACTCTGCCCTCCATGATTTCCCCATCTGTCACCACTTCCCCCCGATTCTGCCATTTCTCCCACCTTGGGTGTCACCCCCTCTTCTCTTTAGTAAATACTGAGCAGTAGTACTCATTTAGTGCTTCTGCCTTATCGCACCCTGCTTCCACCCAACCCCCCTCCTTCCTAATCCTTACTATGTGGTCCTTACAGCTCCTTTTCTCCCTGATGTACTTAAAGAAGTCCTTCTCCCCCTTCTTAATGCCTTGTGCCAGCCTGAGTTCCGTAGATGCTTTGGCTCCCCTTACTGCCCTTGTCACCTCCTTCGATTCTGTCAAGTACTCCTCCCTGTCCTCCCCTCCTGTTTTCTTGTACTTCCTAAAGGCAGCTCTTTTCCTCCTTACCTTTTCCATGACCTCCTTGCTCAACCAGATCGGTTTCTTAGCCCTAGCCTTCTTGCTCTGGGCTTTGCAGCAGGTTTTGGTTGCCTCCACTATCCCCAGCTTTATGAGCTCCCACCTCTGGTTAATGTCCATACTAGACTGAATTCTGGCCAGGTACCCTTTTACCACTTTGCCCATCCTCCCAAAGTCGGCCCTCCTGAAGTCCAGCACTATTGTGCCAGATTCCACTCCTTCCTTGCCCATATCCAATGTGAGCCATACTGAGCGGTGGTCACTCCCTGACAGCGGTTCCTCTGCTGTAAGTTCTCTCACAAAGTCCCCATTTGCCAGCACAAGGTCAAGGGTATTTCCTAACCTGGTTGGTTCACTGACCATTTGCGGCAGGAAGCTGTCCTGAAGGCATCCAGCAGTACCTGCTCCCTTCTGTTCTTGGTTGTTGGGGTGCTCCAGTCCACTCCTGGCACGTTGAAGTCCCCCACAATCACCACACTACCCTTCTCGCAGGTCCTCCTGATCTGTCCTGCTAGTTCCCTGTCTAACTCCTCCATCTGAGATGGTGGTCTGTACACCACTCCCATTCTAAGAATCCTATTCTTGGAATCCTGGATTTGCATCCAAAGTGACTCCGTACTACCCTCCTCCCCTTCCTCCCTTACACACTTCAGTCCTTCCTTCGCATATAGTGCCACCCCCCCTCCTTTTCCAATCACCCTGTCCCTACGAAATAACCTGTACCCTGGTACAGACAGGTCCCTGTCATTGTATTGGGTGGCCCATGTTTCCATAATGGCTACAATGTCCACCTCTCCCTCTGCCATGAGAACCTGTAACTCTGCAGTTTTCCTCCCAAGGCTTCTAGCATTAAGGGTAACCACCTTCCACCCTTTCCCCCCTCCCATCCTGCCCTACATTCCTAGCATCACCAACAGTACTTGCCATTTGTCCTTTGTCACTGTTATGGGGGGTAAGCTCATATGGTTTCCCAACCTGTGGTCTCTGCATATCTCTTCCCCAACTGCCACCCCCCACTCCTAGTTTACATGGCCCTACATAGACTTTAGCAAGGCATTTCACACAGTCCGACCCAAAAGTTTATTTGTCAAATTAACCAGCCTGGGAGTGGGTCCCAGGGTGGTAGCCTGGGTAAAACATTGGCTGGACAACAGGGCACAGAAGGTAATTGTAAATGGAGTCCATTCTGAAGAAAGAGGGGTTACTAGTGGGGTAACGCAGGGTTCAGTACTGGGTCCAGTCCTTTTTAATGTCTTTATAAGTGACATTGCAGAGGGACTGGAAGGAATGACACAAAGATCTGTGACAGGGTTGATACACAGGCAGGCTTGGAAAGGATGAGAAGGGACTTGGCAAGGTTGGAGGAATGGTCAGAAGTATGGCAGCTTGGATTCAATGCAAAGAAGTGCAAAGTAATGCACCTGGGAAGCAAAAACCCAGGGGAAGATTACACAATGGGGGGGTAGTAACAATAGCAAAAATGGAAAGGGACCTGGGAGTAATCATATCAGATGACCTTAAGGTTAGCAAGCAATGTGAGAAAGCAGTAGGAAGGGATTGGGTACACTGGGATGTATAGGGAAAGGCATCACCAGCAGAAAACAGGAAGTTCTTATCCCTCTGTACAGACAGTTGGTGAGACCCCATCTGGAGTACTGTGTCCAGTTCTGGAGACCCCATCTCTGCAAGGACATAGACAGGATAGAGGCAGTCCAGATGAGGGCAACTAAAATGGTGCAGAGTCTGCAAGTGAAGCCATATGAGGAGAGACTAAAGGAGCTTAATATATATACCCTTGAGGAAAGGAGGGAGAGGGGGGACAGGATAGAAACTTTAAAGTACCTCAGTGGAACCAGCAAAGTCCAAGAGGGTAGCATCTTTCAGAAAAAGATGTGCAAGAACAAGGGGACACAATTTAAAGATAGGGGGGCTGACAATGTGAGGAAGTATTTTTTCACAGAGAGGGTGGTGGATGCATGGAACAGCCTTCCTGAGGAGGTTGTGGGTTCTAAAATTGTGGGAAAATTCAAGAATACATTGAACAGACATAAGGCAATTATTGTGGGGTGTAAGAAGAAATAGGCTGTTGGTTAACTAGGATCTGCGGCTTATCCTGTAGGTAGGGAAATGGGCAGACTAGGTGGGCCCAGCGGTCCTTATCTGCCATCAAAGTCTGTGTTTCTATGTTTGAGAGTAGCACATGGAAGTATCAAAAAGTTAGTTAAGCTTTGTTTTGACATGTTGTACAGTATTGCACTGCTCAAAGTTTATGTAAGACTAAGGTACAGTATGTAATATTTTCTTTTGCTTATTTAATCTGTGAATCATATAATCAGTAACTATGTTCTATAGCTTGTGTAATAACATACCTAAGATATAAAGAATGTTTTAGTATATAGACAAATATTGGAAGTATAGAATGCAATGTTCTTATATACCTCCATATGCTCAGCTTCATGAATAGACGGCTGTAATGGCTAAGGTCAAAAGTTCATTTGTAGTGAGAAAACAAAATATATTTGCAAGATGACCATTCTACTGAAAGTTAATTAAGTAATAGTGGACTACCAGCAGTTATGCTAATGTTCCAGTTAATCCATAAGGTTGCAATATGTCACAAGGCACAGCTGAGCACCATATGACTTCATGAGGTGATTTATGTGGACATAAACACAACCCCTGGAAGCACCTTATTGCTATTATAATACAAGTTTTTTTTTTGTCTTTTAAAGAATTGTACCTAGTGTTGTAAATGTTAGAATTTTATTTTCCTGCATTATTGTACAATAGTTAAATATTCCATCCAAGAGGAAGATGGATGTAGAGAACTTCTGGGTGCTGGCTGGTATACCTGAGGGGATTAGTCTATATACACACAACCATTATGCTGCCATATAAATGTTTGTTTAGGTAGACTATGGCAGCACCAGAAAGGTTAACTATGGCAAGTAGTATATTTAACTATATTAAAATAAATTCCTTTGTCCCCAGATCTCCTCCAAAAAAAAAAAAAAAACGACAAGCATGTTTGTGGTTGCTCAGGTCAGCAATTAGTTTACTAATACTCCAATTTCCATATTTACAATAAATGATCACTCTCATTGTCCTTTACACACAGTTCAACCATATTCATAATTTTGTACATATATACATTGTAAAAATTACATTGTATGAGTCCTTCTTGTTCTATTCCTCCTTTCCATTCTTTCTTCTTTCCTTCTGCCCCCCAGACGTACATCAGGGGGGTGGGTCCTGTTGCCTTCTCTTTGTTGTCAAGGGGTATGCCCCTGTTTCTATCCTATCACCCGGTGCCCCTTAGTCACATTTTCCTTTTTTAAAACTACTCCCTTCCTCCCTGGCCTACTCTTCCTTTCCACTAGCCGACCTCCAGCTTGCAATAGACAGTTGACTTTCCCCCCCTTTTTCGCTCCCCTTTTTCAGCTTTCTCTGTCTTCTCGCTGCCTTAGTCATACCCTTTGCCTCATCCCCAGTTCAATGGCATTAGACAATTCTTGATTAAACAATGCCAGCCCCAGGTCCGAGAATTGTACCCCATCACCCCGAAAATATTCATCTACCTGTTCCCGAACTGCCTGGTGAATTACCGCTCCTCCCAGGGCCTCGAATAATCTACCCACCCGTGCGTTCATCCACTTCCTAGCCCTGTCCATACCCCTGTGGCTCTCTTCCTTGCTCCACACCCTCCAAGGGGTTATGTCTGACCACACCAATGTCACCTCCAGCCACCATTGTTTAATTGTCTCTATATCCTGCTTTATGTGGTAACTTGTCCAGCCAAGGCCGTGTCCCCAAGTCATTGCCACCCAGGTGTATGATGATGAGGTCTGGTCTCCCATGGTCCAGAATTTGTCTATCGGCAAATGGGAGAGGCAGGCAGCTATCACGTTTTCTACTTATTGATGTGCTTGGCCCTGAATGACATGTTCAGAGTTAAACCTAAACACATCATCCCCCTTAATACCCTTGTCACCCTTTCTGACCTGGTCTGTTTTTTGTTCAAAACCTCGACCACTGCTTGATTATTGCTCCAGAACGTGACCTGCCTGTTCCTAAGATCTCTCCCCCAGACTACCATTGCTACCCATATGGGAAATATTTCAAGAAACGTGATGTCATTCATCACCTTCCCTGTCACCCATGCCTCGAGCCATGGTTCTGCGAACCACTTTCCTTGGAAATAACCTCCCATTCCTACCCCCCCCACTGCATCTGTATACAGCTGCAGGTCCGTGTTATACAGCCAGTCATCCTGCCAGAATGTCTGCCTGTTATACACCTGCAGGAAGTGCTCCCATACTGCCATGTCTTCTCTGGTACCTTTATTTATGTATATCCAGTGGTGAGGCTGCTTTTCCCCTCCCATTGCCCATGTGAGATGCCGTGTAAACATGCGACCTGGCACAATAGCCCGACATGCAAAGCTCAGATGCCCCATTAGCTGCTGCGCTTGCTGGAGCTGCACCCTCCTGCTCCCACCAACCTGACTCAACAACACCTGCAGTTTCCTGACCTTCTCTTCTGGTAACAGGTAAAGCTCTTGTAACGTGTCTAACTCTAAATCCAAAAACTCCATCTTCTGCAGGGGCCCTCTGTTTTGTCTTCTGCTAGTGGTACCCCAAGTTCCTGACATAATGCCTTGAAGTCCCCCAGCATCACACCCATCTCTTTTTTGCCTTCCCCTATGAACAAGAAATCGTCGAGGTAATGCACCACTGTCTGGTGTCTGAACCTCGTCTGGAACAGCCATTGCAACCATGTACTAAACCTCTCGAATGTAGTGCATGCTATCGAGTACCCCATAGGCATGGCCTTGTGGAAGTAATACTCCCCGTCTACCTGGAAACCTAAAAGATCCCAATCCTCTGGCCATAGTGGTAGTAGCCTGAATGCAGATTTTATACCTGTCATGGCCAGCCATGCTTCCTGCTTTGTCCAAATGGGTCGCGCTGATTCCTCCAACGTGACATAGGTAACACTGCTGTCTTCTTCCCATATGGCGTCATTGACAGAGTCCCTTTCCGGGTATGAGAGGTGATGCATCACCCTATACTCACCTGGCTGTTTTTTGGGAACCAAACCCAATGGCGATATCTGCAGGTTTGGCAGAGGGGGTGATTCAAACAGGCCTTCCACCTGCCCCACTGTTACCTCCTTTTGGATCAAACTTGCCAGCACTACACTTTTTCCTTGCATAGACATAAGGTTCTTTGCCCTTGTCCCCTTCCTGATCTCCTGAAATTTTAAATTAAATCCTGACCAAAAACCCCGCTACTAGCTCTTTGGCTGCCACCAAGTTGGGTTAGACCACCAAACCCTCCTGAACTGCTACCCCTTTGATTGGTGTCCGTGCCATCCTGAACCTGCTCCATGAAACCTCAGTTGTCCTGATATAGGGTCTGGTAGGAGTGTCCCCTCCCTCCCTCCCCCACTTGCCCACCCTCTGTTCCCTCCCCATTGATGGCCTCAAAATGCACTCTAGTTGGGCCGAAAGTGCTGTTGATGCACCTGTTCCTGAACACCAGCGCTCTTTTCCCAGTTGTATCTGTACCTGGCTGCTGAATGGTGTCTCCCACATTTTGAGCAGACATGTCGGAATCGACAATTCGGCCATGAGCAGAAAGCCCCACTGTACCCCCAACATGCCTTCAACACTGCTCCCCCTCTCCTAACCCCTTCTGACGCCTTGTCTGTTGGGCCCGTGTAGATTTCTAACCAAAGATCTATCTGCCGAGCGTCCCATTTTATGTCTCCAAAGTGCATCATCCTCTTTCTAAATTTGTCATCGTATTTTAGCCAACTATGCCTCCCTTCTTGTATGCGTTCTTGATGATCAGGGAATAGGTCAGACGCGAGGTTGCCAAATCCGGCTTCTTCTCAATGGTGATGGCCATGAAATACGTGAAACCTGTGGACCAATTGTCCCAGGTCTTACCTTTGTCTGCCTTGTCCTCTTCTCCTTTGCCTAATAACATCACTGCCGCTGCCATATCCTTCTTCTCGAAACTATCTTTTTCTTCAAACTTGTCCATGTTGTCCACATTCGCTAATGCGAAAACATCAACATATTCCCCGTTCCATATTTTTTCCTTTATTGCCAGCAGAATGTGATCCTCTAGTCTGACCCCTGGTGCTCCTAATTCCCTTCCCACCATGGTTCCCATCCCTGCCACCTCACTCCCTAATCTTGTCCCTGTCCCTTTTATCTCTCCTAAGGCTTTTTCCAATTGGCCCATCCCATTTTCCCCCCATGCTTTTTAACATTTGCTCCACATATTCCTCTACACTGCTTTCTAGGGTCACAATTGGGTTACCTGCTGGGCTTGGTTGTGGGTCACTGGGCCCCGGTGTGGGGTCTCCCGGTGTCGGCACAGGCCCAATTGGTAACAGCATCGGTGTGGGCACTAGAGGTGGGGCCAGTGGAACAAGGGGCTCCGGTTCCGGTGCTGGCCAGGGGCAGGAGAAGGTTCTGGTATCCTATTAAGGAGGTAGAGCTCGAGGAGTCACTGGTGCTGGCACCGGCTCCTCGGGTCCAGGCTCCTGCCCACATGGTCTCTTAGGTGCCCTCTTCTCCTTCCCCGTCCTTTCCCTTGCCTACCCTTCCTCTTCGTGCCTTGGTCAGTCTCATTCGTCTCTGCCACCTCTAATAATCGGTTGGCCTTCTCCACTAGATCCATGACTGCTCAATAGCAATCGTCTTTGCTAGGCTTCCCCTTCTTTGGTGCCATCTTCTAGGTTATCTACTAAGAGAAAATGCATGATAATCAAATTATACTTTTTTTTTGTTGCCCCTCGCTTGCTGCCTCGTGTCTCAAACATCCCCATCTTGTTACTTCCATCAATTCTTCCTGTCCTGGCTTTTATTCCTGGCTACTTCTATATTTTCCATGCTCCCCCTTTGTCCCCTGGACTCCCCCATAAAGCTGGGGCCATAGCCCCCCCCGCTAGATGGGTGACTCTAACTTCCTTTCTATACACCTGGCCTGTACTCCCCCTGGGCCCCCCAAGCAACAGGAAACCAAGGCCATGTATCTGTAACCTTGTATGCTTCCCACAGGTTACCCACTATATATACTGTATATTATTTTTTTTTTTAGCTAGTACCCTCATCCCCCAATTCCATTTTGATTTCTTTTTTTTTTTTTTAATCCACACTCTCCGGATATTAGTCCCCCTTGTTTGCCTCTTCCTTGTTCTAACTTGTCCATTTAAAACCGTTGCTTTCCCATAGACTTTCACCTCAACCTTTGTCCCATCTACCCCAAGCGTCCTATATTTCACAGCACCTAGGTCCTCTACCGCATGGTGATGACATCAGATGCCATCCCATGCTGTAGGCCCAGGCTTTTCTGATCCACCTGCTTGCTGTCCACACTCTACGCCTTCACCAGGCACCTCTTCCCCTGCACACTCAATTGCTCCACCCCTACAAACCTTCCATAGTGTGCACCCTTGCTTCTCCAGGCTGTCTTAGGCCTTGCCACAACTCGTTCCTCTTTTTAGCATCTTTTGCTGTCTCAAGGCAGTCTTACTCCTTCCCCTACCCCCCAAAAGCTCCCGGTCTTGTGCTTCCATCTCGTGCTTATCGTCTGGCCTGCTGCCGACTCAGCACCCCTCCCGACCATGTGGCCCTGCTGACTTTCTTAACATGAACAAAAACACCTCCTCTCAAGTGCATTGTAGCCTCTACCAAACCAGGCTTGCTACTTTCGTATTATGACTAGGACATGCCCTTCCCCCAGCAACCAGGCTAAACCACGCACTACTGAGGCATCCCCCAAACTTTTCTTTTACTCTAACCAGAAGAAACTTTCCTGCCCCAAAACTGCCAATGCTGAGAGCCCCTCCATTGGGCAAACCATTCTGTGCTCTGCCAGCATGCCCAGAGAAATGACCCACCAAGTGCGCCTTAGCTCCAGGGCCTCTTGCTGCCCTTGTACCCTGCTGCCCAACTGAAGTCATGTCTGTTCCCCCGCTCTTGAGCCAATACCTGCAGAAATGCTGAACAACAATTCTTGATTCTCACAGTATTTGCTGCTTGCTCCATTTCATAACGTCTCAGCCTTTAATTACTCTGATACCTTACCTTCTGTGCGGTCCTTTCTACTCACTTACAGGGTCTTCCACTCAAACTCCGTCGAATCTCCAACAGTATATTTACTGTTAATGGTACCTTGGTTCTACTCAGTGCTGTTATTTTTATCATTTTATATATATCTTCTCTCTCTCTCCTTTTTTTTTTTTTAAACAAACTCCAAATGCCTATAACTACCAAAAGCCCACAGGCTCAAACTTTAGCCAAACTGACGTGCTTCCAGGAAAATTCCTTTTGGTGCAAAATTGTGCCCTCCTGCTCCTGTGCAGCCCCTTATCAAGCCCCCTTCTGGCCTGGTCCCTTGTCCTGTCCCCACCAATCCTAGCCTGCCCACTCTCTTTCCACTCTCTCTCATTCTCCCTCCTCCTGAGACCTAACTAGGACCCTCCCACCCCTTCCCTCTTGATGACATCACTTCCTCCTTCCTTCTGCTTAGCCCTCCCTTCCCGAGCTCAACTACTTCCTGTCTGGGACTTGGGACAATGTTACCTGCCTCTTTAAATTGGGCAACCCTTCTTTATTGTGTATGGGTGGAGGAAGCTGGCAGTGTGAGCTCATTTAAATAGGCTATGGGATGCGAGTTGCCAGGGTTGTGCGCTAAACATATCCAGATTGATGAGGTGAGCTCTTTGTTCCTGTGGCGACCTCAGTAACTTTTATTAAAAAAAAATCCAAAACCTTCCTTCAGTACATGGCATTCCTTCTGTGGAATACAGATTATAGGACATTGATTCTGTTTTTATCTACAATGATTTTTTTAACTCAAATTATGTTGTCTAGTCCAATCAAGTGTGAAGCTTCAGAGGGACTGTGACCATTCAGTGAAGGGTTTGAAATTGAAAATACAGTAGGTAAAATGTATTGCAGACTGTGTAGAAATTTAAAATAAATATTTTTTTTAAATGTTTAACCCTTCCACCAATCTAGCAGACTGCCTACGGTGATAGTAAAGAAGAATGCATTTGTTTTCACTGTGGTAGTGCTCATGGCTTCTCACAATTCTATAAAAAATATTTTTGATTATGTGGGTACTTACTTTTTATATCAATAATTTGTGATGAGGCTGTACTAGCACATTTATCAAAAAAGATTAACAGTGTCTTAGAATGCTAAGACTCAATTAGATTGCAGCATGTATGAGAACTTTCTTTTATGAATTAAGATGAATATACTGAGGAACTATGCAGGGGCAGGTTGTGCTGTGTGCCAAATCACATACTATTGTTCTATGTACTGTACTCAAAACATATGAAATTGAATTATGCTTATTCTAATTTATGTTTTCTTTCTGCTGGTAGCTGAGTTCCCTCTTCAAGCCATTTTAGAAATGTTCCCCATCATAGCTAATCATAGTCTTCACAGTTAATGCCTTAGAAAGGAATGGCCACTCGATCCTAGTACAAATCTTTTGTGCAATTGGTTAAAGAGCAATCACTGATTGGAACATTACATGAATTAATTGAAGTTACCTGTTACAGACCAGGTTTTATGAACAAAGCTTGATCCCTGTGTATCCATTTAACATTGCTGTTTATAGTCTAAGCAGTGTAAATATTTTACAAATATATTTTAATCACTCTGCAGTGAGAAGGTTAATCAATAATTCAAACAGTTAAGAGCCTTCTTACTGGGCTTGGGTATCGGAGGGATGAGTCTAAATGTGTACAGTTTGTTAAAGGAGCATTCATGTAGAAAACAGATAGCACAGTGGTATAGGGTCATGAACCAATGCCAGCACATTTGTCTCCCAGTGATGAAGGCTGTGTTCTGTTATGACAATAGCACATTTTGGGGGGGGGGGTTATGTGTAGATGCAATTTTCAATTGTGCAACTTTGAAAATATGAAAACGTGCTGATATGTTTAGTTTTCAGTGCTGTGACATTGCTAAGTCCAACTTTCAAAACTCTTATTTAGTTAGATATAAAGGGGCCCGGACACAATTTTCAACTTAAGAGTAAGCTGGCTATCATTTATATCTATGACTGCCATTTATGTAATCCAAACACTGGATGTAAACTAACATAAAACAACAAGAAATTCTGCAGAGAAGCCAGCATTTGAAGATATTCCCATGTTATGACTTTAGAAAATGTTTTCAAAATGCAGAAGGAGCCCAGCTACACATACTGCAAGATATCATTTCAGAGAAAAGAAATCGCTCTGGATGCAGTTTATGTTTTAGGAGTTTACTCGCATACGGTATATCTGTGCCATATGCCTGCAGCATAGAGGTGGGTGAAGTCAACAAACATCGCTCTGCAAAATATTTTGCATATTGTGCTCAATAAGTGAAGTGCAGTATGTAAAATCTATCAAATTCACTGAGGCCAGATCGAATGCAAAGTGTGGAATTTCACCCCTGAAATCCCACAGTTCCCACACAAACATTGGCCACAAGGTGTCTAACGGTCCCCCACCCCCACCAGACACAGTTATAACAATCACCCTCCCCCCACACATACACCAATTGTCTGCCAGTTTGCCACATCATGTAATAATATTAATAATTTTTTATTAAATTACCCATTCCCTGGTGTCTAGTGGACCCCCCACCAGACACAGTTACTACAATCACCATCTCACCCCTAAACACCCCCACTGATCACTGGACAGTTGGCCACAGCCCACATGCAAAAATAAATATATTTTTTTGTAATTAAATCCCCATTCCCTGGTGTCTAGGGGATCTCCCCACCCCATCCAGACCACTGCCACACATCCCCGCTCCCCCTCGGTCCACCCCGAGTGTGACACCAGCACAGCCCTCCACTCACCTCCTTGGCTGGCAGCCCAACTGAGCGCTAATGAATGAGCGCATGCTTGTCCAAGCATGTGCTTATTCACTGACAGCTTGCAGTCTTTTGAGTAGCTTTTCAGGGGGCTAGAGAATGGGAGGAGGTTGCCCCCATCCCATCCCACATCTCACTGGTGACCGGAGTAGCTTCTTTCCATTATCTAGCCCTCTGAAAAGTGCCTGAAATGCCACACACTGTCAACGAATGACTGTGTGCTTGTACAAGCATGTGCTCATTCATTAGAGCTCAGTTGGGCTGCCGATCATGGAGGTGAGTGGTGGAAAGCTGGTGGCCCCTCCGGGTAGACTGGGGGAGCGGTGGGGTGGCAGTGGTCTGGATGGGGTGGGTGGGTGGGGTATCACTAGACACCATGGAATGGGGAATTTAATTTAAAAATATATGTATTTTTACATGTGGGCTGTGGGCTGTGGCTGACTGGTCAGCAATTGGTGGGGGTGATTGGGAGAGAGAGGGTGACTGTTGTAACTGTGTCTGGTGGTGGGGTCCACTAGACACTAAGGAACGGGGAATTTAATAAAAAAATATTAATATTTTTACATGATGTAGCCAACTGGCCAACAATCGGTGTGTGTGTGTGGGGGCGGTTGGGTGATTGTTGTAACTGTGTTGGGACGAGGTCCACTAGACAACAGGGTTAGATCGGGGTGGTATTGGAGGAATTCCCATTTGTGACCTCTACTTGCTCTGGGTTTTGTAAGTGCAATTTACACTTAAAACCCACAAAAGCAAGGCACAGTCACAAATGGAGAATTTCAGGTAATTTTTGAAAATTACATGAAGCGCTCTGTAGGGCAAATATGCTGACATCATGGCTGTGATGCTTGCCCAGCTCATTATGATTATTGTATGATATTGGTAGTATAAATAAATGGTCAATGTATGAAATGTCAGTCTGTGAGATTTGGCCCTTTTAAATTACAAAGTGTCAACAGCTGAAATCACAGGATGTATTACACTGACCAGGAGATCTCAGTGATGTAATTAACTTCCTTGAGAAACTGCATTTTATGGCCTTTTCATGACCTCATGCTTTTGAAGTTGGAATCTAAATATACATTTTATTACATCACGACCAGGACATCATTTAGCTGACTCCTGTTGGCTGTCTCACACCTGGGTGATGGACTGCAGGGTTGTAAACTTCAAAAGAACTGGTTGATCAAAGACTGATCATTTGGGAAATGGGTTTTTGCTGATGTCACATTATTAACATACCTCCAAGTAGGAAATCATTTTTTGTAATCTTATATTCTAAAAGGAGGAGCTAGATGACTCACAGAAGGGGTGTGGAGACACAGGGCCAGATATTCAAAAGAGCTGAGCCATGCACAATAGGGTTGCGCCTGCGCAAGTCTGAAATTGTGCCATTCTGCGATATTCAGCAGGAGGCAGTTGCACCCCCCAAATCATGCTGAGCAACAGCACAATGCTAATGAAGGCATGCTCAACCGAAGGGGGAGGAACCATGCATAAACTGCACAGCCCGATATTTAGCCGGGCCATGCAGAGTTATGCAGGCACAACCCCCTACCTGCGCCTGCACAGCTTTAAGCCAAAAAAAAAAGGATCAGGTCAAGGGCCACCCACAGGTGAGCTGCCACATTGCAGGGAGCAACACAGTAGCTGCCACTTGTGGGTGGCCCTCCACTTGTTCCCGGTGTCCCCCTGCAGCCCGATCATGGGCATAATAGTAACCCCCCTGTAGCCCGATCGTAGGCAGCAGAGTATTCCCCACAGCAGCCCGATCGTGGGCATAAAGGAATTCAACCCCCGACTAGCCCGATCGCAGGCATAAAGGACTTCTTCCCCACCCTTACTAGCCCGATCGCGGGCATAAAGAATTCAACCCCCACCACCAACTAGCCTGATCGCGGGCACACAGGACTTCTTCCCCCACCCTCCCGACTAGCGATTGTGGGCATAAAGGACTTCTTCCCCCACCCCGACTAGCCCAATCGCGGGCATAAACGTTCTTCCCCAAAACCAATATCCCTGGTGGTCCAGGTGGATACAAAGCCGTTGATCGTGGGCATAAGGTCAAACCCACCCCATAGTCCAGTATCCTGGTGATCTAGTGGCCCCCACCCAACCCACCCATGGAGCACCACCACCCTGCTCCCCCATCAGCTGGCGGGCGGCAGCACCCACCCACCTGCCCACCCACCACCGCCGACTGACAGCTCAGTAGGGCTGCACACCCATTGGTTCAGAGCAAGAGCCAATGGGTGCAGCTCTCCCTCTAAAACAGTCCAGATATGTGAATGAATTTATTCATTCACATATCTGACTTCTATATAACATAGGCTACGCCCATTGGCTCTTGCTCTAAACCAATCAGCATGCAGCCCTACTGAGCTGTCAGTCCAGCGGGCAGCGGACGGCAGGTGAGTGGGTGCCGCCCGCAGACTGATGGGGAGTGGGGTGGGTGGGGTTCGTGGGTGGGTGCGTGGTGGGGCCACTAGATCACCGGGAATATTGGACTTTGGGGTGGGGTGTTATGCCCGTGATCGGGCTAGTCAGGGGTGGAGGGAAGAAGTCCTTTATGCCCACAATCAGGCTAGTTGGGGGTTGGGGAAGAAGTCCTTTATGCCCGCGATCGGGCTAGTCGGAGGTGGGAAGAAGTCCTTTATGCCCGCGATTGGGCTACTGGGGGGGTAGAATTACTTTATGCCCATGATCGGGCTATTTGGGGGGGTATAATTACTTTATGCCCACAATCGGGCTAGTCAGCGGGGAGAATTAGTTTATGCCCGCTATCGGGCTGCAGGGGGCGTTGGTCCCCGATGGCTGCTGCCTGGCAGGGTGTCAGGCGCAAGTCATTGGGAATCAGCACACCTGCATGCTAATGGCATGCAAATGAGGCTGTAATTACATGCAAATAGCCCCCCGGGTGCCTTGCATGAATTATGGCCCCATTTGCATGTCACCTTTTGAATATCGCAGGTTTGCACATGGCACAATGGAACTTGCACCACCGCATCTGAATGCTCCACTCTGACCACTTGCAGTGGCACAAGTTCCACTGCACCATGCACAGTGTCTGTGGCCAGGGGGCGATATTCAAAGAAGTTGCTCAATAGCGCAACTCCGTTGAATATCACCCTGGCCACACCCCTGCGCAACTTTTTTGAGCAGCGCAAGGGCTTGCGCCACAGAATGGCACAGTTTGGATATCTGGCCCACAGAGTTTAAGCTGATACTTGTGTCTGAAATGTAAGTCATATCATCTTCATACTCTAGAGAGACACAGCTCTCTGATCTAACTTTAAAACACACTTCCAGAGGTAATACCTTAGATAGCAAACATCTAAAGGTATTGTGGTAAGAGTTTTGCTTTGTAAGTTTCCCTTGTTCTTTTATGTGATTGTGAGCTCTTTGATATATTGTTCTGTGTTTACATTTTTCATATTTTTATTATCTTTTAGTAAAGAACCTTTACTTTGAAAGACAAAGAACCTCTGTGCGCAAACACCGAGGCAAGGGTTACCCCAAAGGGCATTTGGCTGGGAAGCCAAGTTTCAAGAAAATACAAAATCACACATGCCCCCACAATGCAAAGCATCATGGGCTGCATATGCAAATCACCACAGAATGTTATGCTGGTCCAACTTTAAGCAGAACTGCATGGTGCCAAAAGGCCTCTCACACAGTTTGCAAAGGGTGTTAACAAAAGACATAGACACGTGTTTCATCCTACCAGGACTCATCAGTATGCCTCGTCTGTTTGACACCCCAGTGGAATGGACCAGCTACCCTTAAGGCAGTGTGCCTTGGATATATTGTGGTGAACCCATTAAAATAAAAAACTATTTAAAAGACAAAGAACCTCTGTGTGCAAACACCGAGGCAAGGGTTACCCCAAAGAGCATTTGGCTGGGAAGCCAAGTTTCAAGAAAATACAAAATCACACATGCCCCCACAATGTAAAGTATCATGGGCTGCATATGCAAATCACCACAGAATGTTATGCTGGTCCAACTTTAAGCAGAATTGCATGGTGCCGAAAGGCCTCTCACACAGTTTGCTTTTCTTTGAAAGACTGCCTGGGTGTCTGTCAGTTATTTTTGCATGTGCTGTAGAGGGGGTTAAGTCCAACAAAACTGTTCCACAGTGTGATGGTGTTACTGAGCTTGAGTAAAAAAGATAAGAATATACCTAAGGTCTCTTATAAAGTTTTAAGGGTTCATTTTGGATAACTGGTTAGGTGCCCTTAGATGAAAGATACTGTACATTGCATCCCCTGAAGAGAATATTATCTGAGCCTGTACATTTGGGTATGCTAGCATAAGGATCACAGTTTGAATCCCCACAGAACTTGAGACTAAAGGTGATTCAGACCCAAAAGCAGACAGGATGGTTACCCTGTCTGTTACCTGCTCACACTATTGTGCTCTGAGGTTGGCACTCTGGGAGTAGAAGCCCTGAACTGCTGAGTGCATTTGTGACAGCAGAAACATAGAAACATAGAAGTTGATGGCAGATAAGGACCGCAAGGCCCATCCAGTCTGCCCATTTCTTTTTCTACCTTATAAATGTGCCATCAGCCTTTGTTCTGTCAGTGGCTTATCTATTCATACTCATCTGTATTGCTCCCTTATGCCTATCCCATGCCTGTTTGAAGCCCTGCACTGTATTCATAGCCACCACTTCCTGAGGTAGGCCATTCCATGCATCCACCACCCTTTCTGTGAAAAAGAATTTCCTCAAATTCCCCCTTAATCGGCCTCCCTCTAATCTCATGCTGTGTCCTCTTGTCCTGCTATTTTTCTTATATTTACACATGTTAGACTCTTTCACCTTGTTAATGCCCTTAAGGTGTTTGAATGTCTTGATCATATCACCTCTCTCCCTCCTTTGCTCAAGGGTATACATATTGAGCTCCGTTAATCCATCTTCATATGTCTTCTGGTGCAGTTCCTGCACCATTTTGGTTGCCCTTCTCTGGACTGCCTCAATTTGGTTAATGTCCTTGTGAAGGTGTGGCCTCCAGTACTGCACACAGTACTCCAGATGGGGCCTAACCAGTGTCTTGTAAAGAGGGATTATTACCCCCCTCTTATGACTTGTGATATAGCAGCATATTTGTCCACAAATTAAAACTTCACTGCATCTCTACTTAGGTTGTATTGGTGTATGGCGTGGAAATATGTGTGTAAACCTTTAAAACATAAACCACATCCAGAGTGTTTTCTGATTTGAAATGACATCTTGCAGTGTGTGTAGCTAGGCTTCTTGTGCAATTAGAAGAAGAGGAGAGGAGAGGAGAGGAGAGGAGAGGAGAGGAGAGGAGAGAGAGAGGAGGCGGGCGGGAGGAGGGAGGGAGGAGAGGAGGGGAGAGGAGGGAGAGGCGGGCGGGAGGGGAGGGAGGGGAGGGAGAGAGAGGGAGGGAGGAGGGAAGGGAGGAGAGGAGAGGAGGGAGAGGCGGGCGGGAGGGGAGGGAGGGAGGGAGAGAGAGAGGGGAGGGAGGGGAGGGAAGGGAGAGGAGAGGAGGGAAAGGAAGGGAGGAAAGGTGGGGAGAGGGGAGAATGCACAGTGAGAGCATTCAATGGCAGCTGCAGACCTTGCAGCCTGTGCAGGGCAGATTCATTTAGTAGACTGGAAAAAGTGTAGGGGATGTTTAATATATTTTTTGACAAATACTTTTTTTTTAAGTGTAGGTAGTGTAGAGGCCACAGAAATCCATATTTATTAATTTTTTATTTCATCTTTTTTGCCCCTAAAGCAGGAGCAGGGTAGAGTGAATGTAGCAGACTAGGAAAGGTACGGGGAGAGGTTAAATGAATTATTTGACAAAAAAATTGAATTGCTGTTGGTGCACGGCATAACAAATCTTTTTTCTTTTTTTTTGCATGTGAATAAATGCTAAATAAAGTAGCATGCTGAACTTAGTCACAGTTAACGAAGGTGAAGAGGAGTTTTTTTCAGTGTATGTACAACAACCTGTGTGCGTGTGTGGGTGTGTGTGCTGCAGTGTTGTGTAAAACAATGAGGGAAAAGATCTGGGAGAGAAAGAGAAGCAGGGGAAGACAGGAGCAGGAAACATTTCCACCTTGATAAGCCAAATTTTAGGCACATACAAAAATTTCCACCATATACTACAAAAAGAATTTATGGGCAGCCATGCCGCATTTGGTATGTTTCCATCTTGCGGCTGTGATAATAGCTGGGACCTCTAAAGCTTCACCTATACAGGTCCACTATGATGTCATCACAACCCATCAATGGAAACACAGCCTATTTTGTATTGATGGTCACACAATATTCTATATTTATTTTTCAAAAATATCTCATTCCCCTAAAATATTATTCTACATGAATTATGATTTATTGCAATACAGTCCTGGTTTATCTACATTTGGAAATACAGTAATATAAAAAGGCACTGCTGTTTACTGTTTGCAGTAAATCTAAGGGTTTTATATTTTTTTACCATAACTGAACCACGGCAACTTGTTTTACAGGGACACCCTGGATTATATAATATCTTTATATTAGAGTAGTCCTAACTGGTAAAATCTCAGTAAAAAATGGAAATAATCCATCATGAACTCTTGAAGTGTACTGGTCCCCCAGACAAAGATTAAACAAGATGAAATGAAACCTACAGAGAAAGCAAGAGAGACAGCAAGAAAGAAAGAGAGAGAGAGAGAAAGAGAGCGAGAGAGAAAACAACAGAGAGAGCATTCAGAAGTAGCGGAACAGTGGATGATGACTGATTCTTTTGTGATTTGTAAATGTTAGGACATTCTTTGTTAGAAAGGCAGTACAGTATTGCCCCAATCTACCTAATAAATTAATAATCAGTTTCAGCTAAAAAACAGCAAACAGTTTTACCAAATAAATAGCAACTCACCACCAGAAATGAAAATGACAGCTTAATTATTTGCCAGTATGAAGAATATTGCATGATCCAGTGGCTGAAACCCTGAAATATAAATGAGGCAATCCCAGGTTTATAGTCCCCATAACTATACTGTATTACTGCATGATCTTGGACAACTCCATTGACCTCACTGAACTTCCAAGTTCTCCTGGATGTACTGTTGGAGAGAAGCAGGGTCTTACTGAAAATGAAAGAGTACATCACAGCTCATTTAAGCTGCATAAATGATGTAGAATGTAAAATGATAAAGGAGGAACATGCATCAAAGCAGCAGTATTTGTTAGCTGGCGAAAGAGTTCATCATGTATTTATTGGTCAAAATGTATTTCTGACATCCCTAGATTCATACTCAATGTATCTGTAATTTTCTCTGATATTTTTTCCATTTTTTTGTCCCCTGTCACCAGAGCATCCTGCTTGCATTGGCAACCCCAACCCCATTACCCACCATCCCGCATCTTTCTCCACCTACTTACTCACCACTATGGGTGACTGTGTGCCCTGGGTGGTGGACCAGAGACTGCAAAGTCCCCAGGCATCATCCTGCAGCTCAGGGTTTTTTCTTCAGTTTTATCCCTGTCTCTTAGGTTCAACAACACATGGTATGGTGCGGGTGGATGAGGTGAAGACTCCATAAATAATAAGTGCCTGTACTTAACCCTTCAAGAGGTGTCTGCTGATGCTGTGACACCCAGTACCTGCTGAGTGTCATGTAAGCAGCAGCTCACATTGTCCCTCTCTCCCAAAAGGAAAGTTGTCTGTGGAGAATCGATCCTCCTTCCACAGCTAGCCCCCAAGCGACCCTATTCCTGAACATTGGACACCCATTTGCTGGGTGGTATGGCATCCGACCCTCAGCCCTCAATACTACTGGACTGATTTTTCTCATATATTTTGAAAACTGCTTTTATAGCTACTTTTCTAATTAATAGCTCACATCAATAAAATGGCTCCCCCTTTCAATTTTGAAGTATCACTTCTGTTGAGGTTACTTGTTGAATGTGCATATTTGAGTCATACTGTGCATGTATTAGAATAGTGCTACCAAATGTTTTGGCATAGCGCCGCATAAGATATTAAATATTTTTTGTGACATTGTGAAGCACAGGAGTGGGAACTTTAAAAAATATAAAACTCCCATATCTCAGTTTAGGAGTGAACAAAATGGTTATGTTGAAGTTTTTGCCAGAAAAAAAAAACAGCTACATGGTGATTAACAAATACTGCTGCCTTTAATGATGAAATATGTACTTCATATAATTCTCTGGCATCTTGCCTACAAAAGTACTACAAAGGAAATACATTCCAGGTTCAGCTGTAACACTGTGTCCTGAAAATGCATTCTTGGTAATAAGAGACACATTTATTTATTTATTTATTATTTATTTCAGATTGGGTTTCATATATTTGAGTCAGAGACTCATTTACAAAGGTTCCAGATCAATAAAGATATGAGAACAGTTAGACAACACACAGTTACAAAATCAGTACACAAAGTAAGGAGGGTATACACAGCAGTTGCAAAATTAGTTACATTTGTTACAAACTGTAGCAAAGGGAAGTCAGTGAAACTAGGCATTCAGGAAGCCAACAGTTCTTGAATATACATAAGTGCATTAGGAGGGTGAAATATTGGTTCAAGGAGAGTGCAAAACTGTGAAAACAGTGAGTAGGAAAGTATGGCGAGAAGAGGGGAAAAGCAGAGTTCTCAAGTACTAACAAGTAGTGGACTAAATGGATGTTGAGAAGCAGCCAGAGACAGGCTTTTTCAGCTGAGGCATGGGAGGAACGTGTTAAAAGCGGCTAGAGTGAAATCAGGAGGATGAGAAGAGTCACTGAAAAAGGGAGAAGGGTGGGGGGGACAGATGCTGGGAGAGAGGGAGAGTTATAAAGAGGTGGGGCTATGAGAGGAGGGGCAGGAGAGTTATAGAGAGGTGGGGGCTGTGGGAGGAGGGGGGAAGGAAAGTGGAGGCACAGGGACAGCAGGTGAGTAAGCGATGAGGGGAATTATGGTGGACGTGTGGAGAGGTATAGTAGGGACAGGGAAGGAGTAGAGACAGGAGCATTAGTGGATAATGCTAACTAAAGACAGTTACAAACAATCTCCAGTTCCAGGTGTACTCATAGTCCAGACTCAAATTGGCCTATTTTATTACATTCAGTCAGGACCTTAGGGAGATTGTTAAACCACCTCAGGCCACGGAAAGAGAGTGATCACTGCACTTGGGAAGTTCTTTTGAATACCAGTTAAGGCAGAAGGAGGCAGGGAAGGAAGTCAGAATAGCAAAGGCCCAAACTGAGAAAAAGATAGCTGACTCTGTTAAGAACTGGGATAAAACCTTTTATAGGTACATCAGTGAGCGTAGAAAGACAAAGGGAGGGATAGTGAGGCTGAATAGAATGAACGGTGGGTGGGCAGAGGGGGACAGTGAAAAAGCAGGGATAGTGAACAGATACTTCTGCTCAGTATTCACAAAAGAGGAGGAGGAAGTGCCTAATCCAATTAACAGAAGCACTCTTGATAGGGGGGCCTATCCCAGTCCTTTCACAGAAGAAAGGGTTCTGCAAGAACTCCTCAAACTGAAGGTGGACAAAGCAATGGGGCCTGATGGAATTCACCCCAGAGTTCTAAAAGAATTAAGGGCGGAACTAGTGAAACCACTGGCTACTCTTTTTAATAAATTATGGGAGGTGGTGTGGTACCTGAGGACTGGAGGAAGGTGGATGTGATTCCCCTTCACAAAAGTGGGACCAAGACAGAGGTAGGAAACTACAGACCTGTCAGCTTGACCTCTGTGGTAGGGAAGGTGATGGAGTCACTTCTGAAGAAAAGAATTGTTGAGTACCTAGAGGCCAGTGGGGCATAGGACCCAAGGCAGCATGGGTTCACAGCGGGAAGGTCATGTCAGACTAATCTAGTAGATTTCTTTGACTGGGTGACCAAAGTAGTAGACCAGGGAGGGGCTGTGGACATGGCCTACCTAGACTTTAGCAAGGCATTTGACACAGTCCCACACAAAAGATTAATAGTCAAATTAACCAGCCTGGGAGTGGGTCCCAGGGTGGTACCTGGGTAAAACATTGGCTGGACAACAGGACACAGAAGGTAATTGTAAATGGAGTCCACTCTGAAGAAAGAGAGGTTACTAGTGGGGTACCACAGGGTTCAGTACTGGGTCCAGTCCTTTTTAATGTCTTCATAAGTGACATTGCAGAGGGACTGGTAGGAAAAGTATACCTCTTTGCAGATGACACAAAGATCTGCAACAGGGTTGATACACAAGGAGGCATGGAAAGGATGAGAAGGGACTTGGCAAGGTTGGAGGAATGGTCAGAAGTATGGCAGCTAGGATTCAAAGCAAAGAAGTGCAAAATAATGCACCTGGGAAACAAGAACCCAGGGGAAGAATACACAATGGGGGGGTAGTAACAACAACAAAAAAGGAAAGGGACCTTGGGGTAATCGTATAAGATGACCTTAAGGTTAGTAAGCAATGTGAGAAGGCAGTAGGGAGGCTGGGAATATACTGGGATGAGGAGAGGCATCACCAGCAGAAAACAGGAAGTTGTTATCCTCCGTGACAGACAGTTGGTGAGACCCCATCTGGAGTACTGCGTCCAGTTCTGGAGACCCCATCTCCGCAAGAACATAGACAGGATAGAGGCAGTCCAGAGGAGGGCAACTAAAATGGTGCAGGGTCTGCAAGAGAAGCCATATGAGGAGAGACTAAAGGAGCTTAATATGTATACCCTTGAGGAAAGAAGGGAGAGGGGGGACATGATAGAAACTTTTAAGTACCTCAGTAGAATCAACTAATTACAAGAGGGTGGCATCTTTCAGAAAAAGTGACATGCAAGAACAAGGGGACACAATTTAAAGATAGAGGGGGGGCGGTTCAGGGGCAATGTGAGGGAGTATTATTTCACAGAGAGAATAGTGGATGCATGGAACAGCCTTCCTGAGAAGGTTGTAGGGTCTAAAACTGTGGAAGAATTCAAGAATGCATGGGACAGACATAAGGCAATTCTTGTGGGGAGTAGGAAGAAAAAGGCTGTTGGTTAACTAGGATCTGCGGCCTATCCTGTAGGTAGGGAAATAGGCAGACTAGATGGGCCAAGTGGTCCTTATCTGCCATCAAAGTCTATATTTCTATGTTTCTATGTACCACCAGCCCACCTTTGTCCACCTTCCAGGTCTTTAAGTGGGATTGTGTGGTTACAAAGATGTTGGACATTGAACCAGGGGTGAGCACTAACAGGGTCTTCTTCGCTACTAGACATGACTGGTAGGCAATTCTGTTTTGTAGCGGGAGCCACCATGTCTTCTGGTAGAGGGCAGATGTGTGAGTTCAGTGATCCACCCCCAGGACCAGATGACAGGCTTTATTAAGAAGAGTTTTGACCATTTTAATGATGGTGCCGGCACTATAGGTAACAAGACTGTAGTGACCAGTTTCAGTGCTTCCGGGGCCATAGAGTTCCAGTGTTGGTAGAGGACTCCCAGTTTAGTGTTGGCAGATTTAACGACATGGTCAACATGTGCACCAGGGGACAGAGTATTATCCAGGAAAACCCACAAGTATTTAAAGGTGCACTCCTGCTCCAACACATGGCTACAAAGATTATATAACTAGAGGTCTGGTACATAAAATCGTGGAATCATTAACAAAGCTGAAACAGAAGGTAAAGATGTAAGGAGTTTGATTTTGAAAATGAAATCAGAAAATGTCTTAAGTATATGAGTGTGAGTTTGTGTGAGTGAAAGTGTTTTTTGTGTACCCCAAACAGCAGGTGTGTGCAGCAACCACTTTTATAAATGACCTGCCAAAGATTTTAAACTGTATTTCAGGGCTAGATTGCAACTGGAGAGAATCCTGAAATCAAAATACATATGAATAAGCAATAAGTGCAGGGATATAAGTTCAGGGCTGATGTGCTGCTGCCTCCTGGTATGGATAAGCATTCTGGCTGCTATACTCTGAATAAACTGAAGTTTTAGTTAAGAAGAAATGATTAAGATAAGCAAACAATCAGTTACAGGAATCTAAGCTAAAGGATATGCATTAGTGCTTTGCGGAATGTGGAATTCCACCAACAGAATTAGTGCAGAATGACCATTCGGAATTTTGCTTATTCGCCTGTGGAATTCCACCTACTGTGATCTGCAGAAAAATATTCCCTGGAACAGTAATTTTTGAAAATTATTCCACAACAATTTCTGCCAAAAATATTGAGATCCACGGAATGATATTCTGTAGAACAGTGATTTTTTTGCGGAAAATAATTCTGCAACTATTTTATGCTGCAGAATTCTGCCATTCTGTTTCTAGCAGAATTTTGAATATTCCGTGGAATTTCGTTCTGGTGGAATTTGAAAATTCTGCACAGCACTAATAAGCATCTTGAGATTAGTCTCTGACAGTCTGAACATACTGTAAATCTTGACATATTTTTAAATTTCCCAAGATGGCTCTGTGACATAATGAATATTGTCAACAAAGTATAGCACAGAATCTGAAACGACTCCTAAGAGCTCAACTTTTAAAATGCAGGTACAGTAATACTTAGCTCCCTTCAAATGCAAACAAAGAAGGGAATGAGTATTTCAGAGGTGAGGACCAAGACCCAATAATACAACCTGGATTTGATAGCCACAAGGAGAGAGTTACAGAGCGGAACTGACAGTCATGTTGTAATAGCAGGGCATACAGTATATTGGTACTGCACACAGTATATTGGTACTGCAGTAACTAACCTTTTGATTATCAGTCAGTTGTCTGCAAGCAGACATTTAAAGTCACCACAGGAAGTTGTGCAAAAATAAGTGAAGCATACAGTATGACTGGTCTACTATGTTTAGTTCATCTTTACAATGTCATCTGATTAGGAAAGTATTTTTATATTAGCACTTCAAAGACTGTCTATGAATATTTTTCTTAAGAACTGAAATCTTACTGAATTTTATAAAATGTTTCATATGAATAAAACTGGGTCAGTACTGTTAATCAATATTAATTTTCAATATGCAACCTACTTGGCAACCTTACAAACACTGCACTTTGGTGTAAGGTTTTCAAGTTTTAGCATGGCTGCTCTCTTCTCTACTTGCATCAATACAGTGCTAAAAATATGAAATGGCCCATAGCAGCATGCTTATCATCTTAACAGTAGATGTAAGAAAGTCCCCCTATCATAAGTTCAACTATAATTTTAAATGCGTTTTAAAAAATTACAATTGGAACAGCACAGGCATTTCCAATCTTCACTGTGACCTGTTTCCTTACTACCAGTCAAGGCTCTTTCTGGTACTTCCACATTACAACAGTATTCACAGAATCCATGCAGTGTAACCTGTTCACGGCATTTGTGAAATGTTATTAATGAGAACATTGGTACATACTGTAGGTCAGTAAGTAATAACTGTGTTCACAGATACAGTACATGACAAGGCAAAGGCTGAGTTACGGTACAAAAAAGCTATATTCACACTCACAAGTGATAACGAAAAACAGATTACATCTCAGAATAACTCCATCTTTTGAATGAGAGATCAAATTGAGGTCCCACCTGTCTTTTTTTAGTAGTCACTCAGGTGGACATTACAGATTCCATGGCACTTCTGAAGAAGAGCAGGAGAATTTCCCTGGTGTCATGGCCTAATTTCCCCTAATCACTAAAATACCTAACAGCTAAATATGGTTAAATTTCAGTTGGTTTGCATCTGTATGTATCCCTTCCCCCATCGCCATACACATACTAGGCTGAGACTGAAAAGAAGCAGTATTGTCTAGCCTGAGTTTCCCAGTCGACATATCTAAATAACTAAATATAGCAACTATAAGCTGAGTGGACAGATCAAAAGGGACAGCTAACTAATAGTGTTAATAACTCATGGAATAAGACTTTTCCTAACTTTTTCAGTTATTCCTATTACATAGAGACATACAATTTGTAAGCAGATGACTGCTTTAGCCCATTTAATCTGCCCCAGTGTTCCCTGCTTACTCTTCCTCTGCAAACCCAGTCTGGTTTCTGGTGACCCTCCCTCCTACCTGCCTCTTTTCTAATATACCTCTAAGCTTATCCCATGCATACTTGAATCACCCCTACCATTCTAGCCTCCATCACATCTGCTGGCAGTCTGTTCCAGGTGACCACCACACTTTCAGTGAAGAAATACCTAATCTCTTACACCTCCACCTATTTCTTCAACATGTATGCACTGCCCCATTTAATTGCATGCTTTTATGTTTTTTATCAGTTTCATTAAACACCTTCTAAATATGTAACACCTATTCAATTTGAATGTTTGGGCCATCTCAATTTCATGCAAATTGTTATACTTGTATCATATCACATATTATCTTAAATGTCCTTTTCATGTCTTGTTACAAGTATGAACCCTGTGCATGCATGTACTTCTAATTATATTATTGTTGGTCTTAACATACATCACCCATGATGATGGATGATTGCATCATTGCTAAAATGTGTTTTTCAATAACTGTACTGTTACCAGAATACAGAGTTGTGAGTGGAAAGACACTGAAGCACTGTTTGCCCATAAAACAGCATTCTCAGTGGAAATCTATGAGTTTCACAAATGTTATGTGTTGTGACTCACAGCAAGCAATGTTGGAATATTTTTCTGCCTTGGAAATGCTTGGGGAATGGCATAAATGCACATTTGTATTGGTGCTCCTGGCATTTTCCTTGTTTTCTCTTTTGCTGAGAGGGAGCTGATATTGCTTCCTCTCTTTCTTTCTCACTTGTTGTTTACCCCATCATACATTTCTTGTGCCTAAAATGTGTTCAGAGTTACATAAATATTTTCAGATGTCCTAAATATGGAATAAATATTCAAGATTTTGAAACAGTGTTCACTGCAAGCAGTGTGACTTATGCTGTCCTCCAAATGAGACAGCATTGCATTACACAGCTATGTTGGAGACCAGCATTCACATGCAATCTCCAGAATCTGATAGTGGGGCTGCTTGGGCTGGCTGATCAAGGGAAAATGTGGGGGAAACTACAAATAATACAGAAGACTCTGAAACATTCTTCAAGTCAATAATTTAAAGTATCCGTGACTCCTTCTCCTTGTTCGCTCCCATCAGCCCATATCCTATGCCTCGGCTGCTCCCTATCTCTTTCTTGTGTGTTTCCTATCAGTTCTAGTTCTTTACTCTATTTGATTTCAGGAAAAAGTTCACCTCTAGACCTGGTCTTCTCTTTTCTTATGTTTCTATTGCATGGGACAGACAAAAGGCAGTCCTAGTGGTGGGTAGGAGGAAGTAAGCTGTTGGTTATCTAGGATCTGCAGCTTATCAGTTAGGTCAGAAAATGGGCATACTAGGTTGGACAAGCGGTCCTTATCTACCATCAAATTCTATGTTTCTATGTTTCCTTTCTCCTTGTCTCTATACCCTTTCCCGATATAGTACTATTATTGTTAAATATTCTTTCACTAAGGGTACTTTCCCACATTCTCAAAACCCCTACCATCACTTTCTTCTTTAAAAATCCATGACATTTTGCCTACTCTGTTTTTTTATTATGAATCTGGGTCTAAATACTCTAGCAAGGTCCTTGGAGAAAACATTGTTTCTTCAGTTCTCTGGCCACATCTCTTGGAACACTGTTCTTGAATATTCATATTCTGCTTTCCTTCCTGACCAAAGAACAGACACAGCTCTAGTTTATATTGTCAGTGACCTCCTTCTTTCTGAAGACAATGACATTTGGTTCACAACATTCCCCTTTAACCTGCTGGTCCTCTCTGGTGTCTCTGGCTTCTTACTTTTGTTCAGTTTTCACAGAAGAAGGAGTAGGTGATAAGATAAGGTACAAGGGCATAAATGGTAGGGAGGTGGATGCCAGTCCTTCTACAGAGGAGAAAGCCCTCAAGGCACTAGCACAATTAAAAGTAGAAAAGGCAATGGGACCTGATGGGGTGCACCCCAGCATACTGAGGGAGCTCAAAGAGGTGCTGGCTGCACCTCTGACAGTGCTCTTCAAATTATTAGAAACAGGCAGGTTCCAAGGGACTGGAGGATTGCAAATGTGGTTCCACTTCAAAAAAGTGGCAACAGGGAGGAGGCAGAATATTACAGACTCATTAGCCTGACTTCAGTAGTGGGCAAATTAATGAAAACACTACTGAAGGAAAGGATAGTGGAATACCTTGTAACCAGTGCATTACAGAATCCAAGGCAACATGGTTTCACCAGGGGGAGGTCTTGCCAGTCAAACCTAATTGAGTTCTTTGACTGGGTGCCCAGGGTAGTGGATCAGTGAGGAGTGATAGATATGGCCTACCTGGATTTCAGTAAGGCCTTTGACACTGTTCCACATAGAAGACTGGTGAACAAGCTGGCCTGTCTGGGAGTGGGTCAAAGGATTTCAGTAAGGCCTTCAAGACCATTCCACATAGAAGACTGGTGAACAAGCCGGCCTATCTGGGACTGGGTCAAAAAATTATAAACTGGGTAAGAAGTTGGTTAAGCAACAGGAGTCAGAAGGTGGTGTTAAAGGTGTCCACTCTGGAAAAGGCAAGGCGACCAATGGGGTGCCACAGGGCTCAGTACTAGTCCTCTTCAATGTCTTTATTAGAGACATTATGGAAGGGCTAGAAGGGAAAGTATGCCTGTTTGTGGATGGAACAAAAATCTGCAACAGAGTAGATCCATCGATGAGGTGGAAAAAATGAGAGATGATTTGAAAAATTTGGAAGAATGGTCAAGGGTTTGGCAGCTGGATTTCAATGCAAAAAAGTGCAAAATCATGTACTTCAGGCACAGAAACCCAGGAGCTATGTACCAATTGGGAGGGGAAGTACTGGCAACCACCAAACATGAAAGGGACCTGGAGGTCATCATTTCTAATGGCCTGACGGTAGTCAAGCAGTGTGATAAGGCAGTAGGGAAGGCTATCAGGATGCTTGGGTGCATAGGGAGGAGCATCACCAGTAGAAAGAAGAAGAAGATAATATTACCCCTGTACAGATCACTAATAAGACCCCACCTTAAGTACTGTGTCCAGTTCTGGAAGCCCCATATCTGGAAGGACATTGATAAGGTAGATGTGGTACAAAACAAGGCTACCAAAATGGTGCAGGGCCTGCATCAAAGGCCCTATGAGGAGAGACTCAAGGAACTGAATATGTATTCTGTGGAGGAGAAGAGGGAAAGGGGGATAGGATAGAAACATTCAAATAGCTAACAGGTAATAATAAGGTACAGGAAGGTAGCATTTTCCATAGAAAAAGAAGTTCGAGGACAAGGGGTCACGTTATGAAGTTGGGGGGCTCAGAGGAAATGTGAGGAAATACTTCTTCGCAGAGAGGGTGAGGGATGGCTGGAACAGCCTTCCAGTGGAGGTGGTGGGTGCCAAAATGGTGATGGGATTCAAGCACGCATGGGACAGATGCAAGGGGACCTTGGTAGTAGGGCAAGGGGAGGTGACAACCTGAGATCAAGTAGGATCTGTGGTGACACAATAGGCAGGGAAAACTGGCAGACTAGGTGAACCAAGAGGTCCTTATCTACCAAAGACTTCTATGTTGATTTCCATTTATATCTTTCAAATTAATCTTTCACTGATTTTTATAATAGTTTCTGCTCTGTTTCTATAACACTCCACTATTAAATACCACAACAATCCATGCTCGACCATATGTTGTCTTCATTTACCTTCTTACCATTGGATACCTCATCTAACATTTCTCCATCACTTTTAGATGACTCACACACATATTTGGCTTGATTCTTTTTCTGATGCTATCCTTCTCACCCTTTCTGCATGCCTCAATCAGGTCAGTTCCTCGATTCTGATTTCTACATAACTTTATTTTCAGAGAGGACTCCTGAATAGCAGAACAATTCAATGTAGGGCATCAAGACATATTCTTTAGTGTGTCTATGTATTTAGGTTAATTTGTCTAGAATTAAAATGCTTTTTTGGGTAAATTGTTAATCCTGAATTGAAATAGATCCCTTCAGTATCTTTTCCAAATTCTGATTTCTCTTTTGGATCCTATCTTTGTAACATTGTTGTCCTTTACTCTAGCATCTCATCTTGTCCCTAAATATGAGGTTGTTTAGGAGGTTTTGAGGACAGGGTTGAGTAAAGTAAATATATTGGTATTCCTATAGTTAAAAAGGCAAAACATCAGTAATTTCTTGAGAATGGTATGAATGTCTATGTATACCATGGATATTCCATTTATTATAAGAAATAATTCCATGTGTTTAAATCTGATCATGCTGAAGCTGTGATCAATATGTGCTGATCGTAAAGGCCATTCACACTGCCTTTTCTGTACTATTAGGACATTTCCACTTTAGTAATATGAACGCAATCTGCACCGCACTGTGTGTATGCATTGCATTTCACCGCAATCCCTCTTTTCTTGGGATTGTGTAGTAGTGTGGGCATTTTGTGCAGCTGTCTAAACAGCTGGCACCACTTACAACAATGCAATGTGATTTGCCAGGCTGCACTTAAGTTGATTTCTAGAAGATTTTGGAAAAGCAGGAAGCAAGCCTGCAACAGTGCGCAGCCATATCATGTGAATGCTAGTTGGCACCATTGCAGAAACTGCAGCAAATTCAATGGGGATGGCAGTGATCCAGGTACTTACTGTGTGAATGTTGCTTAAGTTTTTAGTTGCAAAAACTAGGATATGATAAATATCAGGCTGGATTTTCAGTCTTCCTGAATTGCTGCAACCTCCAGGTACACTGAAGATAATATGCACCATTCTTGCGGCAAACTACCGGGAGTTTCCATCTCATATGGCCCTCCAATGCCTACTAGACCATCTCTATGTGGTCTAGTGTGCATCATTGTTCAAAACCCCTGCAATGGAGCTTGTGCCCAAGATGTGGTGCAAGCTGCCATAAAGTATGGAAAATGTTGCAACTAAGCCTGAACTTGGAAAATCGAGCAGCAGTTCTGGCAATTGGGAATGGCACCGCCATGCTAAACTGTGTAGAATGATGTACATAGTGAAAATAAGGTCACAGACCAATGATAGAACTTGCAGAGACATGAATATAAGTCAGTCTAAAAGTCATGCCTGCATTCTCTGAAAACTGATTTTTGTTTTGTTTTTTGTTTAGAAATACAGTTTATTCCATGTTCTAGAGTTCTGACTTGAGAAAGAGAAATGCCGGAATGATGGGATGTCTGAACAGGTCTACAAGGCAATTGGTGCTGGTAGTGGTAGTAGAAGAAGGGGTCTTAAAGTACAGTATGACATTATCTAGATAATAAAGAATGAAGGGCCTCTTACAACATTAAGGAGTATCCAACAGAGGTCATTTGATAAAAGGTTGAAGAGTTCAGGAATAGCTTTTCATCCAAATGTGACATATAGTTAAGACCTGGAGGGCAGGGCAGCAAGATGGCTGCAACACTGCCCCCCTCCTCACAGCACTGCTCCGAGCAGCATTGCAGTTTACTTACCTACCTCTGTTTAAATGACTCCAGATGAAAGAAACGTACTTTAAAATTTTGAAGGGCTACTTTGCTGATGTTAATTTACTGTTAAATCCCTGCATGGCTCAAATACCCGGTAGGCTTTTGGGGATCTCCCTTGTTGTTTTTTTTTCAGTGTGCTGTTTGCCATTCTGTTTGAATTGGATGGGAGTTTTCCTTCAGGCTTAACTGAGTGACTGGGCATGCAGAGGTATATTGAGTTATGGTTTGAACTTTTGAGAAGAGTCAGCCAGAGAAAATGGGACCTTGAATACCTTCAGGCAGAAGGGTGAGTGCTTGGAAGTGCAGGAAAGTCCCCAGGAAATTTGTAGATGGAAGATTCGTTGGAGGAGGTCTCCAGTTGTGAAGGCCCATCGGGTTGTGGAGAGAGAAGTCTGCAGGAGCACAAAATGTGCTGAAAGGCCTGTAAATGACTTGAAAGAGGTATGCCACCTTTGCCTAAGGCTGGGGGTTCTTGTCTTAAAATGAAATGTAAAGTTTACTGCACTTAGAGGAGCACTTTGTTTTTTTCCCCTGGGTGTTTGCAACCTAAAACAGATCTGGTGAAAATAAGAAATAGATAGAGCCTGATTAAAGAATCGATTAAACTGGGATACAAACTTGTTGCAATCTAAATCAAGATGGACACTGAGAAACCTGGAGGCCTGGTGCAAGGTTCTCACAGACGACCATTTTTTAGATTGAAATGGTGCTCTTGCATGTCCTTTTATATTTTGCCTGGTCAGAGGGATGCTATGCTAAGTAACCAGAATCTGTGCTTTCAAGATTATTATATAGAAAGTTAATTGAAGGAAGCTATGGGCTCAATCAAGAGCTGTGAGTTACTGTGTCTTTACTATTATTGATTATTGGAGAGCCTAAACTCCCTGTTTTAAAATCTCTCGATAAAGCACTCTGCTTTTGGCTTATGATAATAATCACTGCATCTTAAACATCGAGGGGAACGAAATGTACTATCTCCTAATCATTCAGTACTGAGTGCCAAAATCGATAGAGACTGAAATCTTGGTCATTTGCAGAGGCTGTTTGACATTTGCAAGGAAGCTGTGGATCTGTAGTGACTGCTGTAAAATAGATCTACTGCTTCACCCCTAAAATGTTCAGCTATTGCTTCCAGAAGTTTCTAACATTCTGTGTTATAATTCTATGTTATGTTTGAAGGGGGCTGTCTCGAGGGAGCCCAAATTTATTTATTAATCATTGCAGTTTTCTGCTGAAGCTAAGAATGTGTGTTCAGCCTAAGACTCCTCTTTTAGAGCTATGTATGCTGACTGGTGCAGATTTTATTTACTTCTCTTTTTTTTATATAGCATAAAATAATGTATTATAATGTATATTGGTTTAGTCTACATCCTTATTGTTTAAGCTCTTATCTTTAGTAAGCTGGACAAAAGGTTTTTTTTTTGTTTAAAAGAGCTTCTTGCTGTTAATCAATCAGGTACCTATAGTTTAAATAGAACTATAAGGTGGACATGTACCAGGATAATTGGATGAACAACTATTGCTTGGACATTTATCTCAGTTAAGCTATTAGGGTACCCCTTAGGTTGGTGCTGCTTGAACCACTTATTTGCCTAGGTTTTTTGTGTCTGTCTGCATTATTAAGAAATTAAATCGCCTTGGGGGCTGATGCTTGAAGTGAAAACCTCATAGAAGAATTTTTCCTAAAAACATCTAGCTACTGAAAGAAGCTAAGGCAGAAAAACTGTTGCAAGTATGATAATGGGTCTTCAGCTGGTGCAGAAAATGTGCATTAAGTATGCAGACTTAATTCTGCCTAAGAGTTCTCAGTTGAAATGCTGACTAAAGTACCCAGGTGTCAGACTGGTCAAGACAGAAAAATTATGCACGAGTATGTTAAGGGCTAGTAGCCAATACAGAAAGTATCAATATGTTAAGTATGTAGACCAAATGCTGGCCAATGAATGTTTATTAAGCATAGGAATGGAGAACTATAAGGTGCTAGATGTGGTTAGTAGAAAATATGTCACACAAGTATGTTAATGAGCTTTCAGCCTATACAGAAAGCAACAAGATGAGTATGCAGACTAATTTTGGTAAAGTGATGTTTAATGTGAGTATTTCTTCTGGAGAGTTTTGTGTTTGGCTTAGGCTTTAGGCTCTTTTAAGTTCTGTATTTATGTAAGGCTGTACTTGGAAAATGGGGGTATAATGAATGTGGTATGCAGTACTATGAGGGAGTTGCATCTTGACATTGATTTGAGTACTAACAAACTGAAATGGATTTTATAGGTATGAAGCAAGGAGCACATATATCTGAGTAATGTTATGTATTTCTCATGTACTTATCTTTTTTAATAAGGATTTTGCCATTGATTATAAAGTTTGTAGAGAGATCAATGCTCTTTAGTAATGGGAAGAAAGTAAAGGTTCTTAATAAGATTTTATATTGCTTAAGGTATGTAATTGTACACGTGTGTATGACTAATTGAACTGATAATGTTTTGTTTGATTGTTTTGCTTTTGTAATGGTCTTTGACCAATCAAATAAAGCTCTTACTAACTAAGCATCCAAATGTTTAGCGAACAGTAATATTTTATTTATTATTTTGTTGTAGCATTTTGGCCAGAAAATACTGTAGTAGAATTAAACAGTATTTATTTTATTTATTTATTTAGCTTTTGTTTACCAGGTAAGCATGCTAGATAGACAAGTGCCTATTTTCAGGTGTGATCCAGGAGAATTACAAGGTACAAGCAATAATAATTAAGAGTCAAGATACAGCAATCAATCAGGTACAGATTTCAAGGAACTGGTAATAACAGCTCAGAGTCACGGTACAGCAATCAACAAGGTACAATCAGGTACAGGCAGAACAAGCACAATGGCAAGTACAGGGTCAAGAAATGGCAGCAGCAGGAGGCTGTCAAGAAGGCAAGAAATATATCAACAAAGGCAAAATCACTAGACACATGCAGCAAAAAGCATACATAGACATTGGGACACAGGTCCATCATTTATGGTGGGGTGAATGAAACAAGGGCAGGATGCTTGTTAGGTGACCCCAGAGCTAAAAGCAAGGGCAGGAGGATGCTTGTTTTAAGTGGCCCCAGAGGGAGACCTGAAGCCAGTGTGGGAGGGGGTAGTTCTTACATGAGCAGGAGTAAGTTCCAGGCTCTGTGATCGAGGGCCGTGAAGGTGCGATCCCCTTCAAAGGAATGAGTTTTGGGCACCTTGAGGACCTGGGAGTCTCCGGACCTCAGACAGTAGACAGCAAGGGAAGGCTTGAGTAGCTCGTCAAGTACCGGTGGGGTGGACGTTCTGATGATGTAGTCTATGAAGTTGCCCGTGACAAAGGATCAGTGGAGCCTGGAGTAGAGCTGACAGTGATGGGTGAGGCAGGGGGCTGACAGGGTGAAGCAACATACATTATTGTATGCTGTGTCCCATTTTGTAAGCCAGGTTTTTGGAGCGTTCATAAAGGAGGTGAGCCCATAGCTGAGGGTAGGGAGAAGAACCCCTTTTGCAAGGGCAAGCCAGGCAGCTGGGGTGAGAAAACTTTTGGCCCTGTACACCAGACCCAGCTTGCAGTTTGTGGCCTTGCAGGAATTGCGTATGTGCTGGGATAGGTCAAAATGAGGATCAAGAGTTACCCCCAGGTACTTGAAAGAGCCAATCACCCACACAGGGACATCATCTACTCCAGCAACTTTGAGAGAGGTAGGGCACATTCTTAACTTGCCAACAGAACTGAATAGCATGGCCTGTGTCTTTTGGAGGTTGATGACAAGCTTATTGGCCTTAAGCCAGGATTAAATGCTGTTGAAATCAGAGTTTAGTCTAGAGTTGATGATACTGATGTCCTGTGGGCTAGTTAGAAGCATGAGATCATCAGCATAAAGTGTGACATGCCCAGAGGCAGGGACCGAGGGCAGCTGGTTGATAAAGAGGGAGAATAGTAAGGGGCCGAGGACAGACCCCTGAGATACCCCACATGTAACTAGTGTGGGCTAGGAAAGGGCTTTTTGAAAGTTGGTGTACTATTGCCTTCCCTATATGTAGTTGGCAAGCCAGGCTAGTACAGGAGGGGAAAGGCCAAGGGACCAAAGGGCAGCACCCAGGAGTTAGTGATCAACCAGATCAAAGGCCTTAGACAGGTTTATGAAAATTGTGCCAGTAAGTTTGCCTTGGTCAATTGCAGTTCTGATTTCGGAGGCAATATGTTCAAGGGCAGTGGAGGAGCTGTGCCCTTTTCAGAACCCATGCTGCACTGGGGAGAGGAGGCCATGGGTTTGGAGTAAGAAAGCAAGCTGGGAGGCCACCACCTTTTCGAGCAGCATGCTCACAGCAGATAAGATCGCTATGGGGCGATAGTTTTGAAGGATTTGGAGATCACCATGTTTGAGAACTGGGACCACATGAGCCACCTTCCATACATTAGGAATCGTCCCAGATATGATGGAGGAGTTGAGGATGTGGGAGATAGGCTGGACCAGATAAGGGGCCACCAGGCAGAGTAATTTGGGCTTGAGATTGTCGTGCCCAGCTCCAGTGTGAGGGGAGAGACCAGCTAGGAGCTTCTGTGTCTCACTACAGGAGACAGCCTTAAAATAGAAGGGGAGGGGTTGGGGATGAGGGGGCACAGCGCTGCTAGTAGGGCCCAGTTCTATGGATGCAGAAGATGTGGGGATATATTCAGACAGATCAAAGAACTGGACATTAAAAGCATTGGCTATAGTCTGTGCATTGTTACAGCTGACTCCGACGATTTGCATGTTGGCGACCTGGGGCAGGAAGGACCACTTACTGTGTGTTTAATGGTGTGCCAGAAGCTCCTTGCATTCTTGGCAGATGCTTCAAGGGAGGATTTACAGAATTCACTCTTTGCCAAGAGAATCTCCCTCTTACAGGAGTTCCTGTGATGCCTGTATTCATTGAAGTCCGAACTGTCACCAGAGATGTTGAATTTCTGCCAGCATTTGTCCCTAAGCTTCATAAGGGCAAACAGACCACCATGAAGCCATTTAGTAACAGTGCCCCTCACCCTTCTTTTTATGAGTGGGGCATGTCTGTCCTGTAGAGGGGTGAATATGGATAGGAAGCAGTCAAGGGCAGCAGAGGGGTCACTGACAGAAGTAAACTGGGACCAGTCAGTGTGGCAGAGGTCAGCAAGGAAGTCGTTAGTGTTAAATCTTGTGTAGTCCCTCATCTGGATGACTTTAGGGGGACCCTGGGGGTGAGGACTTTCCTCACACAGTATGTGGGGGAATGGTCCAAGATGGAGTCTGGGAAGAGGCCAAACTTGGTGATACAATCCGGCCTGTTGCTCAGCATCCAGTCAAGAAGGGAACCTTTTGCCCCCGAGGAAGAGGATCTGGTAAGTTCAATGATAATTTGTCCTAGGGCAAGGCCAGACAGTAGGGGTTTGTAGAGTTTGGCGTTGCCACCCAACCAGTTTAGGTTGAAATCCCCAAACACTAAGAGTTCACTAGTTCCCACCTTGGGACTGAGACAGTCAAGGAGGTAGGAGAGGCCACGAGCACCACTTTTCGGAGGATTATACACACAGGCCACGTGGAGCTTTTTTGCATTGCCCAACAGAAGAAGGATGTGTAGGAACTCACAAGAGAGGGATGGGGGCTGAGGTATGATAGACACCTTGAGGTGGGCTTTGCAGTAAAGCAGTAGTCCACCCCCCGCCTGTTTGTCTCCCACTCTATCTTGCCTGACAATGTAGTAACCAGGAAGGGCACAAGCAGAGTCAGGGGAGGCTGCCTTAAGCCAAGTTTCAGAGATCCCCAGGATGTCCGGGTTATAGTGGGCAACCCAGGTCATCAGCTCTGGGAGGTTAGCTAGCAGGCTGCATACATTGAGATGGGCAATTTTTAAGCCCTTAGCGTTCTGCCACTGGGGCAGGGGCATGAGGGAATGCATACTGGTGGGGAGTGAATAAATGGGAAGGCTAGTAGCAAGTCTAGGCAGTGGGATGGGGAGGTAATAGCAGAGAGGGAACCTAGTACAGAAGAGCATATGCACAGCTACACTATATTTCTGCTCAACAAAAAGGCATATACTGTAAATTCCTGGCTTATGTGTAATTAACAGGTACCCTAGATCAGTTAAGAGCAGTTTTAATGACCAACATGAGGGAGTCAGCAGAGATTAAGAACAGCCAGGCACAAGGTTATATAGTTAAGTATTACATAGTTACTAACAATTAAGATGAATTTTTTTTATTTATTTATTTTTTTCCCAATTGTTTAACCAGGTGAGACGCACTAAGCTGAAAGCTTGTTTACAGGTGCAACCTGGGAGCACAGGGAAGTTAAGCGACTTGCTCAGGGTCACACAGTATGCAAGTGGGGGCTTTGGATCAAACCCAGGTCTCCAGATTTGCAGCTCAGAGCCTTAAACCACTGTGCTATACTGCCTCAAATTATTGGGTAGTTCAAGTGACCACCACAACAGAGTTAGCAGAAAGTAAGCACAGTCTGGTTCAGGGTTATTATTGATCAGCATAGCATAATTAATAGCAAGATTAAGGATTAATTATAGTTCAGCATAGCATGATTAATAGCAGTTTAAGTCCGAGGATACAGCTTAGCAAAAACTATGTTGCCTGCAATTCAGCCTGAGGGGTCTAGTGGGAGGAAAGTGATCAGTGAGATTTCTCTTCAGGCAGAGGAGAAGAGGAGAGAAGGATCAACTCAGCTGATTGGCCAACCCCGATTGGAGGGGGGATTAAGGCGCATTTAACTGGAGGAGGGAACGGGGCAAAAATTCTCCTCAATAGCATAGCAGCTGCCTTCAGGAACAGTTCACCCCAACAACAGGTGTAGCCATCAGCAGCAAATCCCGAACAATGCAGCGGTTGAGTTTCTTTCTGTGAGGAAGGTCCGCCCAGCTCTGAGCTGATAGCAGGTGCCTCTACCCCACAACAATTTCTATCCAGTTCAAACAAACAAGTCCAGGGGGGCCCACTCCAGCAGGTCTCCCTTTCCACCCCAGCAGCAGGAACCGAGCACCTGAAGAAATGTGAAGTAATGAGGGTTCGGTCTCAGTTTTAAGATCTAGGCTGAGCAGGCCCACGGCTGTTGAGAGCCAATCAGGAGGAGGTTTTGATTTTCGGAAGATCGCGCCCAAACCACAAGGATTTTCCCCCAAAACTTCTAGTCCCAACAGCAGCTAAATTCTTCCCAATAGCACAGCATCTGCCTTGAGGAACAGTTCACCCCAACAACAGGTGTAGCCATCAGCAGCAAATCCTGAACAATGCAGAGGCTGAGTTTCTTTCTGCAGGAGAGGTCCACCTGGTGCTCAGCCGATAGCCGGTACCTCAACCCTGAGGTGATTTCTAGTCGGTTAAAACAAACAAGTTCGGGGGGGCCCACTCTAGCAGGTCCCCCTTTCCACCCCAGCAGTAGGAACCGAGCACATGGAGAAATGCTTGGAGTAGGCTTGGTAAATCAGATGATGTCATCTACATTGGAATGTACTATTGAGTATTCTATGGAATGCATTTAGGGGTGCTAATTAAAGCAATGGACAAATTAGTGAGTAGAAGATGATGATAATGCACTTCTTGTAAGAAAAGATACATGTAGGAATGCCAGTAGAACTGATCCTATAAATTAGAAGTGGAGGGTGAGTGAACAGACCAATGAGGAAGCCTTTAACTGTTCAATTTCTTTCCATCCTGTGTTTCTACTCCTAAGCCAGATGCTATCCTCTCTGGCTTCACTGGCCCTTCCAAAGTCTATCACCCACTGCCAACATCTTGGAGGTCTTCAATGGCTTCCTCACATTCCCTGTGGTGGGGCTGCTAGAGAAATGGGCATCACCACCTGCCTAGTAAAAGCAAAGTTATGTGTAAGAGCAGGATGGCAGGTGTGGGTGGGGCCTCAATATGTCAGAGCCTTCCTCCTGAAAGCCACTTTTTTTCTTGTTTACTCTCTCCATCTGGACCGTATTGTCCATAGCTGCCAAGTACACAAATGATGGGAAGTGACTACATAAGAGCCATACCACCCATGGGTTCTGGTGTGCCCTGCTCATTCTGACTCTCTGGGGCTAGGCTGGAGCAGTTGCAAAGAGAAGGCACAGCAATCTCACCCCAAAGACCGAAGGCATCAACAAGGAAACCATAAAAGCCTTATGCTGCCTGAACCAATGATTCAGACTCCTGTCACTAATCATGGATGCCTGCATGGCAAGTGGTTCCCCAACAGAATGAGTAGGGTGAAGCGGGTACAGGATAAGAGCATCTTCCCAATGAGGAGAAACTCCAGGACTAGGGGGGCATGCAGTGAATAGGGGGGGTCAGAAAAGATATGAGGAAATATTTCTTCACTGAAAGGGTGATAGAGGTTTCAAACTGACTGCCAGCTGAAGTGGTGGAGACTGGAATGGTGGATGGGTTATTAGAATAGAAGCAGGGAGAGTGGAGGGTCACCAGAGATCAGACACGGTCTACAGAGATAGAATAGGCAGTTAACACTTGGACAGACTGGGTGGGCCAAGTGGTCCTCTTGCTGACCAGTTCTATGTTTCTGTGTAACCACTTCATTATTGGGCCAGCTCTAAGAGTTTGTTTTCATGGTAGTTGGTTGAATATGGAGTGTTCTTGGATAACAGAGTGCAGAGTATTGCATTCATACTGCAAAGATTGTAAGGATGGATACCTGTAAGGAATCCACCCCACAAACCTAGTGCAAAGAAGATGACAAACTCAGGATTGGGGTATTGGGAGAGAAGAGAGAAAGTAAATGAAATACTTCCAGAGGAGAGGAAGGGTGAGGAAAATGTAATTTAAAAAATGATGAAGATACCAGTCATGGCTAACAATGATACACTGACTTGACCTGAGCATTTCTACTATAATTATACATGTTTAAAAGCTGTTCAGAAACAGTGGAGCAGTAGCTTTTATTGAAATTGATGCAGATGGGACATTTTGGTAATAATATTGCTTGATGAGTTTGTTTATCTCTAAAGTCTATAGTCATGAAAAACAAATGAATGGTGTAGATTTTGATTCAGATGTAGAAGAGAAAGGATCCTGGGTAGTGAGATAGCATAATATAGACAGATTAGAAATGTTGAGGCCATCTATGCTGCATACTGCCCCACCATGTTCTCAAAGTTAAAGGGTGTGTAGTTATTTTTTTTTCAGTTCCCCTTTTGTTTTTATTTATTGTGCCTGTGTCTCATTTATCATAAATCATTGTATTAAAGTTTTTGTTTTGTCAGTGAATGTTTTTTTTTGTACAGACTTTATTGTAATATATGTCAACCTTATAGGTTTTATTTGTTTAATCAAATCAAATCAGATTACATAATGAACCACAGAAGGTGCAAAACAGTGCTTGTGACCTATGAAGTAATGATAGAAGAGTTCATCATCCAGACTAGCCAAATTCAGACAGGCATTGATCCTCTAAAGCATATCTGCAGCTCTGGCTGTAAAAATAAAAGAAAGTGCTTTCTCTGCAGCCAGCAGACAGAGCCACAATGATATAATGTTGAGTATCCAGTTCTTCACATCATGTTGGAAAAGTCTCACTTAGGATTTCATGATAAATGCTGAAAGCAGCAATGAATTTTGGAACAGTATGTTTCTTAAGCAACTGAGATTGTTTAGCTTTAAGGATGATGGATATACCTCCAAAGAAGGTGATTCAATTTTATATAGTTATGTTAGGACACCAGAAGGGCTTGGAGGGAGAGGGGGGTATGGTAGAAAAATTCAAATACCTCATGGGTATAAATAAGATTCAAGAGGGAAGCTTTTTTCAGAAAAAAAAGATGCTCAAGAATAAGAGGACATGTTATGAAGCTGGGGGAGCACTCAGGGGAGATGTGAGGAAGTACTTCTTCACTCAAAGAGTGGTGGATGCTTGGAACAGCCTCCCAGCAGAGACGGTGGGGCAAACATGGTAATGGATTTCAAGAATGAATGGGATTGGCATAAGGGAACCTTAGAGGTAGGGAAGGGGGGTAAAGACGGAGATAACGTTGGGTCTGTGGTGTTATAATAGTTAGGAAAATGGGCAGACTAGGTGGGCCAAGTGATCCTTATCTGCCATCAATATTTATGTTTCTATGTATACATTCCCCATCCTTCCTATCTGTGATGTCTTTCTATGAGATAGAACATAGTGTATACAACAAATAAAATGGAGCATAGTAGAACAGTAGAGGAAGCTAGAGTATATTTATTGTTTTTATTTGTTAAATGGATGGGTACACTGGGTACAGAGACAGTTTTCAGGCTTGACCCAGGCCATCAAGGTGGTAGATAGATAGATAGATATTTTATAGATAGATAGATATTTTATAGATAGATAGATAGATAGATAGATAAAAACTTTTCTTTTTTGACAGGAAAGTAACTTTTAGGATGGGAAAGTAACTTTTAGGACCAAAAAAGGCCCTGCTTATCAAAGTTGTCATGTTTTAAAAATACAGTTTCAAGGTACAAGAACATCATGTAATGATATATTACAGGAACAATCTTACACGTATAACAAACGTAATTTCACTACATGCATTATAAAAACATACATAGATACAAAATTTATCAGATAATTCAAGATTCATAACAAACAATAAGTATGTGCATTTCAAGATGGGCTGATGGATTAAATGTCTAATAAAGTACAGGAGTTTTTTTTTTTTCATTTTCAGTATTTCCATACTGGAACCAATATAGTAGGTAAGAAAAAGTGGGAAAGGAAGGAACAAAAAAGAAAAAAGGGGAGGGGGGGAAAGGGGGATCAAAACTTCATTCTCAAATGCAAACCTAATACCCTATATCTAACACACACAAATGCATCCAGAAATAATCTGGAAAATCCAGAACAAGAAAAAAATTTATTTAGTCTACGTAACACCATAGCAAGCACATCTATCTCTCCAAATGATATCCAAAGAGTGCTTGAAATTGTTAATTATTTATATAGCACCCATCTCCGGATACTCTGGGTGCTGTACAATACAATACACATAACATATAAAGCATCTTTAAAAATAGAATAATACAAATTAAAAACAACAACACCATAAAATACAACTGGGAGCAACAGCTTAACTAACAATTAAGCAAATGCTGCTATTTTTAAAACACCCTTAGCTGAAGGCTTGACTGAATAAATAAGTCTTAAAGTCCTTCTTAAAGGCTTCCATTGAGGGGGCCTCACTAAGATAACCAGGTAGGGAGTTCCTCAGGGTAGGCACAGCTGCCACAAATGCTCTATTACCCGAATGCCACAGCCTAACCCAGGGATTTCCAAGGTGGCCACTCCCGGCAGAATGGAAAGCCCGGGTTAGGTAGTACGGCACAAAGAGCTCTTGCAGATAGACTGGACACCTCTCATGCAGGGTCTTATAGGTTAACAGACCTATCTTGAAGACAACCCTCCACCGGAATGCAGCCAGTGCAGTTCGCGGAGCGCTGGGGTGATATGTTCACATCTTTTCACCCCTACCAATAATCTTGCTGCCACATTCTGCACCAGCTGAAGTCTGCGGAGGTTGCCTCCAGATATCCCCAGCTACAGGGCATTGCAGTAGTCCAGCCTGGAAGTGATGAAAGCGTGTACCAGTGTGGGCAGGTCATCAGGTGGGATCAGGGCTTGAATTCGGGCAATATTCTTGAGATGATAAAACCCATTTCTCACCATGGCTGACATCTGTGCATCAAATGTCAGACTGCCATCCAGGATTACTCCCACATTTTTCACCTGCCTAGAGGGGGCTAATAGCACACCCCCCAGCACAAGGTCAAGGGGAAATGACACCCCCCCCGCCGCCATGATGACCCGTCTCCGCCACCAGCACCTCAGTCTTGTCTGGGTTAAGCTTCAGCCAATTGTGAATCATCCATATCTGGATTTCCTCAAGGCAGCTGTTAAATACAGAGACTGACACCTGGCTATTGGGAGCACAAGACAGGTGTAGCTGGGTATTGCCCTGCATAGCAGTAAAAACCCAGACCATACCATCTGATAATGTCCCCCAGTGGCAGCATATACACAGGGAACAACAGAGGCGGCAAGACTGACTCCTGCGGAACACCACAGCACAGAGGCTTCAGATTTGCTGAGAAAATTCCCATGGTCACCCTCTGCACTCTGTCTGTCAGGTATGACTTGAACCAGTTGATGACATTTCTGGACAGGCCACACCAAAACCGCAGTCGGTCAAGTAACACCTCATGGTCCACTGTGTCAAATGCTACAGAAAGGTCTATAAGGACTAAGATAGTACGGTCCATTCTGTCCCTTGCTATCAGGAAGTCATTAAGAACCCTCACCAGGGCAGCCTAAGTACAATGCCTCACTCGGAACCCAGACTGGAAAGGCTCATAGGTGGAGGAAGCAGCAAGATGTCTCTCCAACTGAATGGCCACCACCTTTTCTACAACCGTCCCTAAAAATGGGAGGTTTGAAACAGGTCTGTAATTGCTGAGGTAGTCTGGGTTCAAAGAAGTTTTTTTCAAAAGAAGTCTGACAAGAGCCTCTTTCAAGGCTAAAGGAAAGATCCCACTCCTTAATGAACTCCAGACTCCCCCAGCAGTAACAGGACCAATCAGGTCCAAACATTCCACCAAAAGGCGAGTTGGGCCTGGATCTAAATCACAGTGGGACAGCCGCAGCCTAGAGATCATTTCTACCACCTCCCCAACCCCAATCAGCTCAAACTCATCCCACACAGGAGGAGTGCTCTGCTTAAACTCAGGCTGGACCCTGCAGCCCTTTCAAGAGACATTCAACAAGACCTCAGCCCTGATAGTGGACACCTTGTCAGTAAAAAACAGAACCAGCTCCTCACACCTTGTGCTCGAACCTACACCTCCAACACCCAGACAGGCAAGGTATAAAAGCCTGTCCACTGTGTGGAAGAGCCGAGCTGGTCTGTTTCTTGCTGTAGCAATCTCCCTGGACAGAAACTCTGCCTTTTTACAGGAGATCACCCCCTGATAGTCCACATAATGTGACCTCAAGGCCAATTTGTCTGCCACCAGGCTAGATCTCTCCCAACGCCTCTCTAACCTCTGGTCCCTTGTCTTTAAACCTCATAAATTCTCATCATACCAGGGAGATCTCCGACGAGTAGACAGGGATCGGACACACAATGGTGAGATTGAGTCAAAGGCCACACCAACCGCCCCATTATAGGCCGCTACTCCCTCCTCTGCCCCAATCGCACAAGCTGCCCCAACACCTGATAGATCCAGCACTGCCAAAAGGTCCTCTGGGGATACACCCCTTAACAACCGGTTTTGGACCATCTCTATAGGGGCAGGACCATCTGGGGGGGGGCCCAAAACGTGAACCCCACTGTGCTATGATTCGACCAAACCACCGGATCTACACTAAGGCCCATAACATCTAACTCAGAAGAGAAAGCCAGATCCAGTGTGTGGCTGCCCGAGTGAATAGTGAAGAGTAAAAATACATACCTGACATTAGATGAACACATAAAGCAAAACTGCACCAGATGAAAACAAAGAAAGCATAACAGCATGGTCAAAACCACACTGTCAAAATATCAAAATCTAAAACAACTACCGGGATAGCATAGTGCAGGCAGTATTAGCGCTACCCCTGTAGCTGTTGGCCGTGGGGGGGGGGGCAGGGGAAAGTGTCTGCTGTGGGGTGTGCTGCTGAGCAGCTCCTGAGACATGGAGGGTAGGGCACAGGCAGCAGAAGTCAGTGGAAAGTCATTGGCCTGGGGTTTGAGTCCTGAGACATGGTTTTTTTTTTAGTTATTGATTTCTGTAGAGTGTGATATATCTTATTATTTCTCCCCCCTCCTGACTGTGGTGCTGCCTGTGTCCACTCCCACCCTGCTCATTTTGCTCCCCCCAGTGTTCCTGTTGGGTTCCACCTCCCCTCCCCAAGGATTCCCCCCTCCCAGCAGTTCTTTCCCATCCTGAATTGCCTCCCCCGAGGTGATTATGACTAGATGAACAGGTTTGGGGGCAAAGCCCCCTGTGAAAGGGGGTGTGGGGAGCAGAGGCTCCTGCAATCACATGGTGTAGCCAGTAGTTTATGTGTGGCACTATGGTAGCTGTGCTATCATTGCTTTCGGCATTTGTGTTTTGTGGATTTTGACCTCACTGTTAAGGATTTCTATATTATGACCTAGTAACGAGCAATACAGTTGATTATCCTGACCAAGGTGCATATCAGTTAAGAATCAATAATTATAAGAGTACAAGTTAAAATACATGAATTAACACAGCAGGTGATTAGAGTGGATCCCTGACAATAACAAAAAAAAACAATGTACTCAGTGAACAGAAATGCATCATGTCATAAATAAAAACAATATGCACGGTGAACAAAAAATGCAACAAAGTGTCCAACAGGGCTTTAAAAGGATGGACCCAAGGCATTTCCTTATTCCTGTGTCATGGGGTGCACTTGCAGGCAGAGATAGATATAACAGCACTTTCAAAGTATGATTTGAAAAGGGAGTTTATGTCTAAATAGGGTAGGGAAAATGAAAAGCTGTTGCAGAGCCTAGGGGTGGCAATGGAGAAAGCTTTTTGGCCCATACAGGCAACAGCTTGGGGATGTTCTAAAAGGTGTGAGGAGGACCTGAGGCTATGGGGAGGAAGGCTTAGGTTTCAGGAAGTCTGACAGTGGGGAGGGCTCTTTGTACTTAGGTGATTTGTCAACAAAGCTGCCTAGCAGGTATTCACTGTGGACTTGTGAGGATGGTAGCAAAGGAAGGAACTGTACAGTAGCTGCAGACTGAGCAATATGTTGTGATTTATTTATTTGTTTCAGTTTGGGATTAACACCTTTGAGCCAATGGCTTGTTTACAAAGGTTACAAGTCAAATATAATACAGGACAGAATAAACAGCAACAACAATATATACACAGAAATACATTGGCGTACAAATAAGAACTTGATTTCAAGGTTACATAGGTTACATAAAACACTATTGTGCTTAAATGGACACTGTCAACCTGTTTTTCATCATATTATTTCTGGTTAAAAACCAACATTTTATGATTGCTTACCTTCTCTAAAATTCATTGATGTTGCTGTTTGTTTTGTCTGTCTCCGTGTTTAGTAGAACTGAAATGCATGCTAATGTATATTTATAAATAACTTGATTTGTTTACAATCCTAGATCTGTTCTTACTGAATACTTTCTGAGCATTACAAACACACCCAAACAGTGCAGTCACTCATGAGGCAGTAGCCTCCTAAACTCCCACTGCATCATGAGAGGCTCGACTAGGATGGGGATGTTCCCAAGTCCAGGAAAGATGCAGTTGAAAACTGATCAAGGAGTGTAAAAAAACCTGTGTTTGTGTGGTAACACTAGTATGGTGAGCAGTCTGTTTTACACTTTTTTTTAAGAAAAAAAGAGTCAGAATCAAACTACCAGCTACATCCACAACCTTAACAGATTGTTGGCAATCATAAAATGTGTTTTTATGTTTGCTTGCACGCATGTGCAAGAAACATAGTGCCACCATACAAGTTTTCATATGTGTGCCACTCCCACTTCCAATGCCCTGCTTCTTTATGCAGGTGTGGTCGCACCACACCAATGAATGTCCCAGCTGTCTACGACCGATGCTCAGATGCAGTGCCATACAGTTCTGAGAAAACCACCACTACAATCAGCAGTGGTAATGTGTAGGTAATTTGCATACTGCCGTCGGCAGGCAATTTGCCTGCCAGAGAACAGGTAGAGAACACCAAGAGGAAGGAGCTGCTGGTATAACTATACTTCTCTACTGGGACTAAAGAACTAGAACTATATTACTGGGACCTTCAATTTAGGCTAAAAACTTAAAAAAAGAGTGTGTTTGTCTGAGTTGGCTTAAGTGAATTGTTATCTGTGCAGTTATCTAGACGTTTGTCTCAGTTGACCGAAGTGAACTTTTATCTGTGCAGTTATCTAGGTGTTTGTCTCAGGTGGTTGAAGGGAATTGTTATCTGTGAATTAACTAAGTGTAAAAAGAACTTTAAAGTAGGGAGAGTGGCTTAGCTAGAAGAAGCCAGGTTAAAGCCATATTTAAAAACTGCCATAGATAGCTTCTGCCAGAGAACAGGCAAAGAACACCAAGAGGAAGGAGCTGCTGTTATAACTATACTTCTCTACTGGGAATATATTGCCCTCCTTCCCTCCACCCTAAGCCAGTTCTACTTTTATAGGCACAGGATTTGACTGACAACAGGAACTTCCTGTTTGGGAGCAGGAAGCGAGTGTTCACAGAGACACAAAAGATTCACCATCCTAGAAGGAGAAGAGAAGCTCTCCGTCCCCCCTAGCTGCTGGAGGTCTGACTCTGAGCAAGTAAAGAGAATACTGAGAAATACAGGGACTTCTTGTCTCAGAACAGGAAGATCAGGAGCTTAAAGGACACAGAGGCAGTACAAAAGTAAGTAGAAAAAAAATAAAAATAAATAAACAAACAGAGGAAAGCATAAGTATTCCAAATATCAGTTAAGGGGCCAGAAATAAGACATGATGGGAGTGGTGCAGTGCAGTGGCTGTGGAACAGCACACTTCTGGGAGACGTTCTGGAGGATGCGGTGTTGTCCCATCTGCAGGCACCTTTCTGGGCAGAGGGGGGAGGATGCTCTCATCTCCAGGCTGAGATTGTCCTGGATTTGGGGACCTCTCTCGACCCAAGGGACCACTGGGCCACTGACGTTCGTAAGAGTTCCCAAGAAAGAGGAGTGGTTTGGACCACAGTGGGCTCAAGGAGGGTGAGGGTGATGGAACAGAGGTGCATCCCTCCAGTTGTACCTCTCCACAATTCATATGCCATTCTGGCAAAGTGTGGTTCCTCTAGGAGCCACCCACAGTGGAGACCGAGGAGGATGCTAGGAACCTCCACAAAGGAGACCCACAGGAGGGTGGGATGGGACCCCACAGGAAAAGAAAACAACTCCTGTTGGGGGACCTATTGTTAGGGGGGGTAGAACTGGGGGAGGAAGGGGAAAGGGAGGTAAGGTACCTGCCTTGCGCCATGGCTTGGAGGGACAGATAGTGAATCCTAAGGATAGCCAGAGCAGCTGCACGAGTGAGGGAGCCGGATGTCATTATCCACCTAGGGACAAATTACCTGGCTGAGAAAGGGATCAGAGCAGTGCAGGAAGAGTTTGTGGAGTTGGGGAGGGACCTTTGACAAGTAGTACGCACGGTAACCTTCTCGGAGGTGCTGCCTGTCAATGGCATGGGTGAGACTAGGGTGCTCCATATCATGGGGTTCAATCAGTGGTTGAAAAACTGGAGCAGAGCTCAGGGATTTGGCTTCACTGGGGACTGGGGGTCCACCTGGAGTGATGCAGGCCTATACTGTCATGATGGTCTGCATCTGTCCAGGACGGGAACCAGGATCCTAGGTGATAGGTTTAAATGCTTCATTGGCAAGCATTTAAACTAGCCAAGGTGGGAGGCACTGTAAAGAAGCAGGGAAATCATTGCCCCCCCAAAAAAGTCAAGGTAGTAAGTGAGGTAAACACCAAGATAGAGATGTTGATAGGGAGAAGGGCAGGGGTACATTGAGAAAATAACAAAGGCAATAAGGACAGAGATGGGGCAAAAAGGGGTAAGACCATCAAGAAATGGAGGGTACTGAGTACCAATGCCAGTAGTCTGGACAACAAGCTCCCTGAACTGGTGGCCTTGATGGAAGAGGGATGCCTGGATATCACAGCAGTCAAAGAAACATGGTACACAGAGAATCATGACTGGGATGTTAACATACTAGGGTATACAACCTACAGGAAAGACAGGGAGGGGAGAAGAGGGGGAGGAGTAGCTGTCTATGTAAGGGAAGGGATAAAAGCAACAGAACAAAAGAGTAAGCAGGGAGGAAAGGAGGCACTGTGGATCACTTTAGAGACTGGAAATGACACAACAATTTGCACAGGGGTTGTATACTGACCCCCATCTCAGGGGGAGGGAATGGACAGGGATATGATAGAAGGCATCCTTAGGATGGCAGAGAAAGGGGAGATACTGTTGATGGGGGACCTGACTATGCCAGATGTTAAGTGAAGCACCTTTGCTGCAGCCACATCGAAGAGCAGGGCCATTCTCGATGCCCAACAGGTGGCATGCCTCAGACAGATGGTTTTTGAACCCACTCATGAAGGAGCAATCTTATACCTCATACTCTCAAATGGGGACAGTGACAGGATCTCAGATCTAGAAGTGGGTAGCCAACTGGGAACAAGTGACCACCAAACAGTGTGGTTCATGATAAACTCAGTTAGAGTCAAGCCATTTAAAAGCGAAAGTACTGGACTTCATGAGGGCTGGCTTTGGCAAGATGGGAGAGTGCCTTAGAAAAGCGCTAGCAAACAGGTTAGAAGAAGGGGTGGAGCTACAATGGGGAGACATCAAAACTGCCATCACAGAGGCAACAAGCCTTTGTGTGAAGCAAATAAATTAAAATGAAAGAAAAAGTCACTATGGTTCTCAAAAGAGGTGGCGGGGAAGGTTAGGGAGAAAAAGTTAGCATTTAGGAAGTATAAGGAAACACAGAAGGAGTAGGACAGAGAACTGTACCAGTTAAGGCAGAAGGAAGCAGGGAGGGAAGTCAGAATAGCAGAGGCCCAAACTGAGGAAAAGATAGCCAACTCGGTTTAGAAGGGGGATAAAACTTTTTATAGGTTCATAAGGGAGTGTAGGTTGAATAGAATGGATGGTGGGTGGGCAGAGAGGGACAGTGAAAAAGCAGGGATAGTGAACAGATACTTCTGCTCAGTAAGAGGAGGAGGAGGAGGGGGAAGTGCCTAATCCAATTAACAGAAGCACTCTGGATAGGAGGGTTGACCCCAATCCTTTCACAGAAGAAATGGTTCTGAAAGAACTCCTAAAACTGAAGGTGGACAAAGCAATGGGACCTGACAAAATTCACCTTAGAATTCTAAAAGAATTAAGGGGAGCACTAATGACACAACTGACTACCCTTTTTAACAAATCATGGGAGGATGGTGTGGTACCTGAGGACTTGAGGAAGGCTGATGTGATTCCCTTTCACAAAAGTGGGAGCAAGACAGAGGCAGGAAACTACAGACCTGTCAGTTTGACCTCAGTGATAGGGAAAGTGATGAAATCACTTCTGAAGAAAAGAATTGTTAAGCACCTAGAGGCCAGTGGGGCACAGGACCCAAGGCATCATGGGTTCACAGTGGGAAGGTAATGTCAGACTAATCTAATTGATTTCTTTGACTGGGTGACCAAAGTAGTAGACCAGGGAGGGGCTGTGGATATGGCCTACCTAGACTTTAGCAAGACATTTGACACAGTCTGACACAAAAGATTAATAATCAAATTAACCAGCCTGGGAGTGGGTCCAAGGGTGGTGGCCTGGGTAAAACACTGGCTGGACAACAGGACACAGAAGGTAATTGTAAATGAAGTCCACTCTGAAGAAAGGGGTGTTACTAGTGGGGTACCGCAGGATTCAGTACTGGGTCCAGTCCTTCTTATTGTCTTTATAAGTGACATTCCAGAGGGACTGGAAGGAAACATATGCCTCTTTGCAGATGACACAGAGATCTGCAACAGTGCTGATACATAAGGAGGCATGAAAAGGATGAGAAGGGACTTGGCAAGGTTGGAGGAATAGTCAGAAGTATAGCAGCTAGGATTCAATGCAAAGAAGAGCAAATAATGCACCTGGGAAACAAAAATCCAGGGGGAAGATTACACAATGGGGGGGTAGTAACAACAACAAAAAAGGAAAGGGACCTAGGGTTAATCATATCAGATGACCTTAAGGTTAGCAAGCAATGTGAGAAAGCAGTAGGGAGGGCTGGGGGGATACTGGGATGTATAGGAAGAGGCATCACCATCAGAATACGGGAAGTTGTTATCCCTCTGTACAGATAGTTGGTGAGACCCCATCTGAAGTACTGCGTCCAGTTCTGGAGACCCCATCTCTGCAAGGACATAGACAGGATGGAGGCAGTCCAGAGGAGGGCAACTAAAATGGTGCAGGGTCTGCAAGAGAAGCCATACGAGATGTATACCCTTGAGGAAAGGAGGGAGAGGGGGGACCTGATAGAAACTTTTAAGTACCTCATTGGAATCAATCAAGTCCAAGAGGGCAGCATCTTTTGGAAAAATATGTTCAAGAACAAGGGGACACAATATGAAGATAGAAGGGGACAGATCAGGGGCAATGTGAGGAAGTTTTTTTCCCCAGAGAGGGTGGTGGACGCATGGAACAGCCTTCCTGAGGAGGTTGTAGGGTCTAAAACTGTGGGAGAATTCAAGAATGCATGAGACAGACATAAGGCAGTTCTAGTGGAGGGGTAGGAGGAAATAGGCTGTTGGTTAAACAAGATCTGCAGCTTATCCTGTAGGTAGGGAAATGGGCAGACTAGGTGGACCAAGCAATCCTTATCTGCCCTCAAAGTCTATGTTTCTATGTCTATTTGCATACTGCCGTTGGCAATATGCAAATTGCTTACACATCAGCACGGCATCTGAACTGTCATAGACAGTTCATTTCTGATTCCCGTCAGATCCAGTCTCCCCCCCCCACAAACACCTAGCTAGCATGCTGGGAGCCCACCTCAGCGTGCTCATGTGCTCCACTTCACCCCCACGACACTGCATGTCCGACAGGTGTGCCCAACTCCCCAGGCCGCTCCACTGATCCCCCAAAAGCAAACTTCCAGGTGCTAAGCTGGGAGCCCACCCCAGAGCGGCAAAAGTCTGTGGCCCATGGGAGTGCCCAATCCCCCGTTGGCTCCACTGCCCCCCAACAAACTTCCTGGTGCCACACTGGGAGCCCACCCCAGCGTGGCAAAAGTCTCCCATAGTCTTTATAAAAAAAGAAACACCTAGAACAAAAAGAAACGGTCCTCATTGATTCTCTCCCTCCCCAACCTGCACCCACCCCTATGTACCCCACCTCACACACCCCTCATCCCATATTTACCTCCAGAGGCCAGGCGCAATGATCTTCAGTGGGAACACGCCTGCACTTGAAGCTGACCGCAAACTGAAGAAATGCCGGTAAGCTGTATGACATAAATGTTTTTTTTTTTCAACTTTAGTGCATATCGAGGCCATTTTTGGGAATTTTTTCACCAAATTTCCAACATGGGGTTCTTGGGACCCCACCTCATGCACTCAGCTACTGTCATTTTGTTATTTGGTCCCGAAAGGTGATTTCACAGTCACTGCATGGAGCCACCTTTTGGGACTGAATAATGAAATGACAGTGTCATAGTTTATGAAGTAGTCCTACTGAAACCCTATGTTGAAAATTTGGTGAAAAAATTCCCCAAAATGACTGTTTTATGAGCGTGCATTGTGCAGTTCCTACACACGCTCGTAACTTTGAGAATTTTTACTATTTTCACTCCAGATTTTCAACATTGCCATTTTATCATACCTCCTTATCAGCAGTACAGCTGTAATTTTTCACATCTTGCCCAAAATGTGTTTCTGCGCATGTAGTGCACAATGGCGCAGTCAGTGTGTGAAATCAATGTATGGGACAGATTAAGAAAATCACAGTGATACTGTTCATGAGCAGAGGTCTTAAAATGGCTATGTTGAAAATGTGGTGACAAAAAGTCCATAAAATGATTGCGTTATGAGCGTGCATTGCACAGTCTCCACGCACCCTCGTAAGTTCATGAATTTCTAATATTTTCAGTACAGATTTTCAACACTGGCATTTTTCCACACTTCCTTATGAAGAGTACAGCTGTCATTTTTCACACCCTGGCTGAAATGTGTTTTCGCATTTCCAGTGCAGAAATGAGCGGTCGCTGTGGGAAATCAGTGTTCGGGACAGATTAAGAAAATCACAGTGACACTGTTCATGAGTGACGGTCCCAAAATGCCTGTGTTCACTATCTGCTGTAAAAAATCCCCAAACTAATTACATTACGGGTGTGCGTTGCACAGTTTCTATGCACACTTGTGACTTTACCAGTTTTTTTATATTTTCTCTCCAGATTTTCAACATTGCCATTTTTTACACCTCCCCATGAACAGTACATTTCAGTACTTTTCACATCCTGTTCGAAATGTGTTTTCGCACCTGTTGTGCCAAATGGCATAGTCACTGTGCAATATCAGCTTTCAGCTAACAAACTGATATTGCCACTGTTCATAAGGTGGGTTTACAAAAAAAACATGTTCAAGATTTGGAGTGAAAATACCAATGAACGCACAGGGCATTAGGGTTTCAAACTGTAATGCCCTATCCTGTGGAGAATGGCAGGCATCAGATGAGTGACTTGGGATTGTTGGCTGAAATGCTCATGCCATTCCACCCCCACCCACACCCTGCAGCCAGTGACAGGCATCGACGTCTGCCTTGGACTCTGCGGCCCCAAAGTTTACCCCATTCTCCTATACTGCACCCATCTCACTGTATGACCTTATGGAATGGGGTGAGAGTAAGGCCCAAAGACCCCATGGCACACCGTGACACTTGGTGTCTGCAGGGTAGGGTGTGGTTTAGTGGCGTGGGCGTTATGGCCGACAACCCAAAGGCACACCCCAATGCCTGTCAGCCTCTGCAGGGTGGTGGAGAGGTTGGCTTCAGTTCAATACTTCACTGCCATTCCTATTATGCATCTCTCTAACTCCTACACTACCAGTGCCAGCAAGCAAACATTTGGCATTAATAAATGCTTATTTAAACTAGGGACACTTTGAGACCTAAGGGGGTTGACAGTGCCCCTTTAATTGTCAAGTTACACTTTGGTTGCAGATTGTCTTGAAATTTACAATTAAATTTCACCATCATTCCTACATATATAGACAGGCAGTTCAAGTCTGTTCCTAGAAGTAAGCTGCCCTATGCTGAGTACACAGGTCATCAGAAGGATTTCAGGAACTTGTGCTTAGGTAGGGAAGGTCTACCAGAAAGAAAGGCTTTGTTGAAGATGTGATTGAGTGGCAGCCTGAGAGGGCTTTATCATTGGAGTGGAGGGTCTGTGGTGAGGGATGGGGATGGGGAGAAATAGGGAGGGGGAGGTGGAGGGGGGCTGGCAGTGAAGGGGGAGAGAGTAGTACAGGTGGGGGTGGATAGGGTGAAGGCAGTAATACGTGGTGGGCTAGGGGACTGGAGGAGGAAGCAGAGGATGGGACCAGGGGTGGGGGGGTGCAAGGGCAAGAGGGAGATAAATCAATAGTAATGTTGTAATGGGAGGTAGGAGGGAACATTTAGTGACATTCCAAGTACTTGAATTAGAGCATTCAGGGAACTCTCTATTGTTAGTATAGGGGTTAGGTTGTGTTGGGGTACTCACATACACAAGTGAGAGCTAGGAGTGCTCAGAGACCAGCTTTGAATTTGCTGACCTTGCTACATTCAGTAAGGTCGGTAGGAGATCATTTACCCACTTGGGTCCTCTATAGGAGAGAGATCTCTGGGCTATTGAGGTACGCTTAAAAGGTACCAGCCCCCGTTCGATGAACTTCGTGTACTGACAGTTGGTTGATCTAGTTTGAATAGACAAGATGTGGATTCGGGAGCTAGCCCGAGCATAGCTTTCTTTGCCAGAAGGCAGGTCTGGTATTGAGCCCTGAGATGAAGGGTTAGCCATCCAGTTGCTTTATAGAAGTCACAAGTGTGTACCCAGTGATCTGCTCCCAAGACCAGCCGACATACTTTATTAAGAAGGGTTTTTAACCTTTTGAGGCCTGTATCAGTTCCAGCACTGTAGATTATAAAGCCATAGTCTACAGTAGATAGAACTGTGCTGCTTGTGACCAGCTTTAGAGCCTCACGGGGCATATAGTGACAGTGTTGATAGAGAACTCCTAGTTTTGCAGTGGCAGTTTTGACTACAAGGTCTACATGAGTACCCTGAGATATTTAAAGATGTCAGCCTGCTCCAGTATATCCCCTTTGCTACTCTACTTGCAGTTTCCCAAATTTCTTTCAGTTCTGAGGAACCGTAAAAAGCATACTCTTTTTTTATAGTTCAGCAGCAATTTATAATTAGAGAACCATGTCTCAAGCCTGTGAAAATTTGCTTCCAGTTGATAGGTGATAGAGGGTAGATTTTTTTCCACTTACTTAGACGACCGCATTATCAGCATATAGCATGATGTGTGCTGGGCAAACTGAGGGCAGAGGGTTTATGAAGAGGCGGAAAAGGAGCGGCCCCAGTATTGAGCCTTGTGGGACTCCAAGACTCACCTCTCTTGGCTCAGAAAGAGTGCCTTTGATGTTGAAGCATTGAGTCCTGTCCAAGAGGTAACTGTGTCTATGTATACGGGCCTATTGAGAGTAGGTATTTCAGGAGGACCTGATGGTTGATAGTATCAAATGCCTTTGTGAAGTCTATAAAAATAGACCCCAGTGCCAGATCATCATCAAAGGCATTTTAAATTTTGGTGGTGAAGTCAATCAGAACAGTTATCATGGAATGGTCTTTACAGAACCCATGTTGCTGGGCACATAGAAGGTTGTATTTCAATAGGTAATCTGTGAGCTGATCAGAGACAATTTGTTCGAGGGCTTTAGACAGGGAAGGGAGAATGGACATGGGCCTATAGTTGGACAGATCGGTAGCATCCCCTGCTTTGAAGATGGGGAAGACAATCACCTTCTTTCACTTGTCAGGGAACATTCCTGACCTTAGCGAGGCATTGAAACCTTTAGGAAGTGGATCCATCAGCTCATTTACTGTAATTGCCACCAGCTTCATGTCAACAAGGTCGCTTCCCATCCTTGTCTTCCCTAGTATGCATTTAACATATTTGATGGCGTCATTTCTGGTAAGCTGCTTGAAGTAGAAAGGGGGTGACATTGCCCTTGGCTGAGTGAGGTGAAGGGGTGGTGAGGTCTAGATTTATAGTTGAGGGGGTCAGATAGTCTCTAGGAAGTGCTGAGCTTAGATCAGTGAAAGCCAGGTTGAATGTGTTAGCTGTGTCACCTGGTTCCTGAAGTGTCCTGATGGCAGTGACTATTAGTCCTGGTTGTGCTTTGGAGGGTTTCCCTGTGAGTGATTTCGCAGAGTCCTAGAACTCCTTCCTGCATATCCAGATCCTTTTTAGTAGATCATTGTAGTAGGTTGCCTTAGCCTGATGGATGAGTTTTGTACATTTGTTTCTGGCAGTTTTATAAGCAATGAGATCTGCCAAATTGCACATTGCTTTGGCCTTGTGCCAGAGATCATCTCTTTCCCACATGAGCTCAAGAAGGGAGCCTGTGAGCCATGAGTTAGTAGCCCCTCTAGTATTTTTAGTTTTATAGGGGGCAAAGATGTCACAGGCCTTATTAAACATTGTGATGAAGAAGTTAAGGGCTTAGTTGCCATCCTCAGCTCTGTTGAGTGGCGACCAATCCACAAGCTTCAAATATTGCCTAAAGTAAACCAGTTGTCCAAGTCTCAGGGAATGATTTTGTGAGACCTAGGGAGCACTAACGGTGGTCTTATTTGACCATGTGCACACTACCGGACAGTGATCACTGAGGGTGCCTGGAAGGACAGTGACCTCAGAGATATGCTCCTGGCAGCTTGCAAGGAGCCAATCAAATAGTGTGCTTGTGCCAGTTTTGTAAGTAAACCTTGTGAGACCAGCTGGCTGAGGTAGAGACCAGATACCTGATCTCGAACTGTGAGGGTGTCATGGGACAACCATTTAGTGTTGAAATCACCAACAATAATATGCTCCCAGTTGTGCTTTAGCTGTTACAGGTTCCTTAGTACTTGCTGGATGCCTGTTTTATGGGTGCCAGGGGGTATGTACACAGTGGATAGTAATAACACTTTGTGTTGCTGGCCTAGAATGAGCTTTAGGCTTAGGGTTTGCACCTCCTTGGTGTGAAAACTACTAGGCAGTAGTTGGGCATTTACCTCACTTTCAGGTAAATTAAGCATCCTCCACCCCACTTGGTCAGTCCGTCCCGATGGAACATTGTGTAGCCATCTAGGGCAATGGTAGCATCACTTACCTTAAGTGACAGCCAGGTTTCAGTATGAGCTATTACATCTGGTTGAAGTAGCTCCACTGAGGCCTGAAACTGTGGTAGTTTTCTAAGGAGACTGTGAATGTTTAGTGAGACTATTTTGAGTTGATCCAATCTCATGTGTGGTCTGGCAAGAGTCGGCCCTGGGTTTGGGTGGACAGCTCCCGAGATTAGTAGCAGTATTAGTAGCAACTTTCTTTGTATGCAAGCCCAGTGTACCCAGACTAGCCTGTTTGTTTTCACTTGGTGAGGCTTTAGAGTGTTAGGTGTAGTCACGGTGGTACAGCTGCATAGTAAGGCAGCTATAGGGATTCTGTGAGGTACAGGGGGGTTGGTTGGATGGGATTCTGAAGTCATGTTTTAGGCATGACTCTATCCAGGTACCTCTTGACTTAAACCCGATGGGGAAAGTGTAACCAAGACTGGAGACAGGGTTAGTCCTGGGTCCGGTACTTTTTAAGCCCACTTCCAGCATAAGATAGGAGATAAGGAGGGCTAGTAGTCCAATTCTTAGTGGTGTCATCATTTTTGTGTGCATAATAGGTAGGGGCCTTTTCATTCAGATCATGATTGCAGCACTAATATAGGGCTGTAGTAGATTTGGAAGTGTATTAGTGTGGCATGAGGTGGCTGTGAGAGAGAAACAACAGCAAAAAGAAAATACAAGAGAGAAGCCTACATCCAATAGTAGTAGGATAGCTGAGCTGTGGGTGGGCGATCTAACATCCAGTAGTGGCATAGTAGTCAAAGAGAAGGAGGAGCTTACACATATTTAATAAGCCGTGGGGTGGGGGTGGGACGGGAGGGCTGAAAATCCTCCTAGACTTAGGAGGCTTAAGCAGGGAATTTAAAGCCCTGCCTCTCACTGAGATGCCTCCTCACTGCTTCAGTACCAACTGATAGATACTGTACTGAGAAGGGGGGCTGTGGCACTACTGAGGAACTGGGTGGGATCCACAATTCCTTGGATGCTGCGCCACAGTTTCCCTACCCTGAATCTCCTGAGCAAAAGTCCAGAGTTTCCCCATGTAGGGCAGTAAGGGGAGCTGAAGAAAATGGAGTTTTCCAGCAGTTACAGGCAGCCGGGGCTTGTACCCAGTCATGGGCCAACTGCAGGAAGGCTCATCTAATAACCATGGAGGAGATGTGAAAAAGCAGCCTATGGTATTGGTACTCTTTGATTCTTTTTCATACCTGTGTTGGTGGTGTCTTTGGGTGGGTCTATAGTGTAGTTGCGGCAGGCCAGGCAGAGCCTAAGACGCAAGTCAAGGGATGACTCGATGCCGGTCAGGGTGATCTGGAGTATAATCTGCAAGTGGAGAAATTGACACTTAGTCACATGATCCCCATAAACTATAAGAGGGAGACTAGCCAAGGGTAGAAGATGTAGCCCTCTAGTGGCTAGAAGTTATAAGCTGCTAATGGAAAAGTCAAAAAAGAAAGAATAAAAAATACAAAACCTTGTGCCTATAAATAAAAAACACTGAGCAGGGAGGACAGGTTGGCAGTTGGCCGGCTCACCATGGGAGAGCCAGAGAAGACACAGCTCCCATGGGAGAAGTTGGAGGTGGATGCCCATTCAGGGAAAGTGGCCTCTGGAGGGGAGAAGGGACAGTCAATTTAAAGCAAAAAATACAAAGGCAATGGCAGCTAATCCCCTTGACCCCAGACAAATGGGAGAATTGCATAGCAAAGGCTCTGCACTAAAGTAGCTCTAAAATTAAGCAAAAAAGACTTGCAGCACATTGGACTATAAGGAGGGTGGAGAGACAATTATAAAGCACAAGGAAAGCCACAGGGAAAAAAGAAAAAAAAGTAAAGGCAAAGGACAGAGATAGATAGCAGTGCTAAAATACAGGACACTTAATTCAGATAGTAGAACTTTATAGAGAGGATATAGGGTACCATGGAGTGCTTAGCACTACTCTGTTAGCTCAGGCAGGGTTGCAGGGTGGAAAGGAGCATACAAACTATAGCTCTAACAATATTTGGCAACTTATATCACAGTAGAGGACACACTAAGCATTATTAAAAAACAAAATACAATGCTGAATTGAATAAAGTATACAGAGCAGTATATTTAACCCAGTAATATAAAAGTTTGTGCTAAGTAAGCAGCTTAGGGAAATGAAAACAGCAAATAAGAGGACAGGAGAAAGATGAAGTGTTCAATCAAGGCTGAAGAACTGAGATACAGAACCAAATTAGCCAGTGGAGACAGAAGGCACCAAGATTCAAGCCCGGTAACTCCAAAGGCCAGGCTGCATCTCTGTCTCCATACCTGTGGGTCTCTGGGCTGGCTGGCAGTCGGGCAGGTCATCGTGGCTGAGCCACCAGAGAAGGCGCAGCTCCCATGGGAGAAGTTGGAGGTGGACGCCCGTTCAGCGCAAGTGGCCGGTGGGTCTCTGGGCTTGCTGGCAGTCAAGCGGATTGCCAAGGAAGAGACACTAGAGAAGGTGCAGCTCCTATGGAAGAAGTTGGAGGCAGACCCTCATTCAGGGCAAGTGGCCTGTGGGTCTCTGGGCTTGCTGGCAGTCAGGCGGGTTGCCATGGAAGAGCCACTGGAGAAGGCACAGCTCCCATGGGAGAAGTTAGAGGTGGATGCCTTTTCAGGATAAGTGGCCTGTGGGTCTCAGGGCTTGCTGGCAATCAGGTGGGTCACCATGGAAGAGCCACCAGAGAAGGCACAGATCTCACAGGAGAAGTTGGAGGTGGATGTCCATTCAAGGCAAGTGGCCTGTGGGTCTCTGAGCTGGCTGGCAGTCAGGTGGATCACCATGGAAGAGCCACTGGAGAAGGTGCAGCTCCCATGGGAGAAGTTGAAAGCAGACGCCCAGTCAGGGCAAGTGACCTGTGGGTCTCTGGGCTGGCTGGCAGTTGGGTAGGTCACCGTGGAAGAGCTGCCAGTGAAGGCACAGGTCCCATGGGAAATGTTGGAGGAGGACGCCCATTCAGGATCATTGTTTCCATGACATCTTGGAAACACCCCTACTCTTCTTTGTTGAGTACCATGGGATCTTTAACTGATAATGCAGTAGTGATCACCATGAATAATGGTATAGGACATTATGGTGTGCCATGAGGAGATATTCTTATTAGCATACCTCTCAAGTGTCCCTGATTTTGCCTCAAAAGTTTACTTTGTCCCTCCTAAAATTTGTGTTTTTGTGGCTAAACAGTGGGGACTGTAGGCACAAAATAATGCCAATCATTAAAGTTACAGGCTTATTCTTCTTTAGAGAATGCATTTTGCACTAAGACCCATATTCTGCCAGCTTTCTGGGTGGATATCCCTAATTTTGAAGATGTGTCCTTGATTTTGGCCCTTTGTCCCTCATTATTTTAAGCCTTGTCCCTGATTTATAAGGCAGGAGGTTGAGAGGTATGCTTATTAGCTGTATGTTGCCTGATGCATAGAAAGCAGTATCAGCATGCAACATGGCCCTGTTGTACTTAGGCTGTTATGGTTTCTAATGGCAGTGGCTACCACTGTTTACTTGGTTTGCTTGGTACTTTGTTTACTTGGTAGTTATGGACAAAAGAAGGCCAAAGCCCATTGAGATTGCCCCCCACAACATTGTGGGTCATTAAACCTAACTTTGATTTGGCTTTAGCCATTTGTTTAGGCCTTTTTTAAAGGCAGAAAAACAATTAAGATCAACAAGTTCTTCTGGGAGCCTGTTCCATAGTATAGGTGCTCTAATAGTGAAAAAGTTTAATCTCTTATTTGTTCTAGTTTTACTTATTTAAATGTGTTTGTTATAGAGTCTGAGGACTATCTTTCTCTGAGAGAAGGCTAGTCCACATTGCTGCATCTGTTCAGGCAAGTGTTGGATTTTAAATAGAAAAAGGAGATCACCCCTACACCTTCTGGTTTGTAAAGAAAGGAGCCCTGTAGCCTGGAGTCTCTCTAGATAATTTTCTGATGCCAGGTGGGGAATCAACTTAGTTGCTCTCCTCTGTATTTGTTCAATCCTGTTTATAGCCTTTATTAAATATGGGCTCCAAAAGGGTTACCCATAATCCGAATAAGGTCTGATATGTGTCCTGTATAGTGGAATAATGAGTTCTTCCATCTTTGAGATGAACGTGATTAATGCACATAAGAAGCTGTAGGCTCAGAACTGAAGGGATGTAAGTTTTACTATGAAGAGGAATGGTAGGTGCAGTGTTAGGCATGATTGTTCCCAGAGGATGATTATATGGTTTAGCAGTGCAGGTAACAGAGGACTGGAAGCCCGTGTACTGGTGGTGGGTATGACCAATTCACACTGGGTCAAAACGGCATGTCAACAATAGTGCAGGCAAAACTGTGTTTCTCAAACCATGTATTTCATGACAGCAACAGGGATAGAATAGCAAAAGTCAATTACTGCTGTCCCTGTAGCTGTCAAGGCAGATGGAAGAATGGCTTCATGTAGTCAAAAGTGTGGTCCTTGGTCAAGCCGCTGTCATCGTGGAGAGGCTAAGGCACTAGCACAAGGAGCAGACAGTACATGGAGACCTGGGATCTATTCCAGGTCTCTTGATTTTTATGTTTTCCATTCTCCCAGCCCAAGTATTATTTTATTTATGTTTTCCATTCTCCCTCCCCAAGTATTATCTTTTTTCCAAGACAGTTGTGAAGACTCATCCCCCCCAAGGTTCTTCCCATCCCCGAGTTCCACCCTCCATGGAGTTGTTTATATACATTTCTGGGTGATCCCCCCACACAAAAACACAAGTTTTGTTATGTTAGTTTGCCATGGTAGCGGTCCTCCATGTGTTTTTTGATCACTACCATTGGCATCATTTTTGAGTGGTGTTTTGGTTTGGCACTGTTCTGGTTGGCGCCATATTTTCTGCATGGTTCTTGACTGTGCTGTTGTTACATATGGCTTTTTGACCTAGTACCTGACTGATTTAGTGACTGATTTGTAATTTTTAACCAGGGAAGGCACACTAGGCTGTGCTAGCTTGTTTTCAAGTGCATCCTAGAAGTCAAGTTACATGGACAAATGTTACTGATGGAAGAATGTTGTCCATGGCATCTTGGAAACACCCCAACTCTTCTTTGTTGAGTGCCATGGGATCATTAACTTTCATCTGGACAGTGATCAGAGATGGAAAGGGGGACCTTGGTTCAATGTCTCTTCCAGAGGATGGTACTTCACTAGGGCAGCACCCCTTCATACTGCATTACAGTGTCAGTTAGGAGTATTACCCCAAGTACATAGTGTGGGGCTAGAACTCACTTCACTTTCATCTTATGGCCCCAGAAGCAAGTGTGCCATCTACTGTGCTACTACCACAGATAAAGTGATACAATTAAAAGTCCTGCAATTCATAGCCCAGGTAGAAACAGCCCAAGGATAGAAAAACAAAATTGCTGCTCAGCATGACACATTACTTCTGAGGTTGGAGACCCATGATTTCACCTGAAATAGGAGGTCCTTCAATTCACTACTCAGATTTAGGAAAGGTTGTGCTTCATTATCAAGCTCACCAGAGGGTTTAGCTAACACAGTAGCTGAGCAGAGGCTGAACAGTTGTTCTCTTGGAGGCAGCAGAAAAGATAATCTCCATCATCTTGATGGCTTCTGTTAATTTAGCAGACATTCAGTTTTTATATTTCACAGAGAGCATCTTGGAGTAAAAGCAAGAGGGCACATAAGAAATGATGGATTCAAAATCTTCAGTGTTTGATTCTCAACTATACAATTATTCACCAGAACTATCTGATATAATTGCTGACTGGTGACTGGTAAAAAGGCTATGAATGCACTTTGAGTCAAACAAACAGAGCAGTATGGTAAATTGTAAGGAAGGGAAACAGAGGATGTTCCTACTCTTTAGAGACCTCAAAAGGTACACTTATTCATATCATGCAGTAAGACTGAATAGTTTATTAGATAAAAGAGTGATAGGAAGTTAAATGAGTAAAGATAAGCTGACGCAAACTATGGGACCTACATTGTAGGTACAGTTTAATACTAGAGGGTTTATAACATTTGAAAAGGATAAGAAAAAATACATACAAATAACTGTTTGTAGCTGTATGTCCTGGAGGATAAATTCTGAGGGCAATTAACCCAGCTAACATAAGAAGGGCATGAGTGCCCTGGAGGAAAGAATGTAGAAAAAAGCTGATGATCTTGTCCACATTCCAGATGGCTCCAGTCAGGAATGTGGGCAAGACAGTTCCAGGTAGATGTCTACCTTGCATACAGGCTATTTCTTTGATGCAGCAGCTTGCAGTGAAGCATACCTGCATGTAAACTGCATCTCTAGTGCAGCAGCTGGTCAGTAGAAGAAGGTCTATACAGTATGATCCAGAGTAGTGGAATGTTTATTACTGGTAGTACAAGCAACACAATTGATCTAGAGCAGGCAGGCAATACAGAAAAGCAGGTACCTGTGTACTGGCATCAGGAGAAGTAGAGTTCTTGGCAGAGGCTAACTGAGTAACATTCAGAGTCAGGAGGCTCAGGCTGTAGCACTAATATCAGAATAACTGGAGAATCACAGATGCTTGGGTGATAAGGATTTGCCAGGAGATTGAGAACAAGTGCAAATAGCAGTCTTGCAGCTCATGGCCAAAGGTAGACAACAGTAAAGATGACACAACTGTAAAATGAGTGAAGTACCTGCAAATTAATTCTAGCAATGAGTGGAGTGGGATGCTAGCCTAACAAGAATGATCAGTGAGAGGAGCTTGAAATCTGAGGTATAGCCTCTTTAACTACTAAATGTTGTTCCTACAGGCCATTACATGCACCAGTGACAATGCTAGAACCACAACCAACTGCTGACTACTCACTGGTACTGCAGCATCCATTTTATAAATTGGGAAACTTTGGATTTAATCCTGTAGCTTTTGGTCTTCTGAACCAGAGTTTTAACATCACGGTTGTGGAGCATTAGAAAATCTCTGCCTTTCCTAACTGCCATGCATACTAAATTCATGCTTCAGCATGACTTAAATATTTGACATGAACATTTTTGATTTTAGGTAAGTATGTTTTTTTTCTTAAGTTGTTGCTATTTCTGTATCCGGTATGATGGGGTAGATACTGTAGACCTTGTTAAATAGAAACATAGTCAATAATGACAGAAAAAGAACAAGGGTCCATCTAATCTACCCATAGTTCCCTATCTACCCCAGGACATATTGTCCATATGGGGTTCCATACCTCCCTGCTCACCCTCCTGCTCCCCTCCATATTGTTGTCAACCTGAGTAACTAAAATATGCTTCACTCTGTCCAAGCCATGCTTCAAACCACTTATGATCTTGGTGCCAACCACATCTGTTGGCAGTCTGTTTCAGGGCCCCACAATCCATTTAGTAAAATAGAACTTCCTCAGATCCCTCTTAAACCTTCTACCTCCAGCTTCCTCCCATGACCTTGGGTCCTTGAACATTTATTCCTGCTAAACAGTTCCCTGCAGTTCACCTTGTATATTCCCTTCAGGAACATAGAGGTGTCTATCATATCCACCTTCTTGCCTGCTCTCCAGACAGTTCATGTTCAGTACCCAGAGATGATCCTCCTAAGATTTACTCTGTTCACTCTGAATCATTTTAGCCACCCTGCATTGCACTGTCTCCAGCCTGTCCATGTCTTTCCTTAGGTGAGGACTCTAGAACTCAGCAAAGTATTCCAGGAGCGGCCTTACCAGTGACCTATATAGAGGTAATAATATCTCCTTTTTCCTGCTGTCAGTAACTCTTCCAGAACACCACACCACCCTATTTGCCTTTCTAGTGGCTTTGTTACACTGGCTTGCTTGTTTGAAGGAGTCACTAATGATGACTCCCAGGTCCCTATCTTCTACCGCAGTGCTCAATTTAACTCCTCTTATCCAGTACTCTGTCATGGGTTTTTGTTACCTAGGAGCATAACCTTGCACTTTTTGGCATTGAATTTCACTGACAAACCAAAATGTATCATTTAAAGAAATTGTGGGTTTTTTTGAAAAAGAAAACTAACAAACTTTGAAACAAAGTATTTAGAAAGAATTCACCTTTAATGTTATATACTATATTGTCTGCATATTTCTTCACTGTGTTCTTTATTTCTGGAGGTGACTAACTCTTGTGCAAGGAAGGCAGAAAAAAAAAAAAACAGGTAGAAAAGGCCATTCTTGGTTCCAGAAGGAGATGAGGGAGGCTATGAGGGTGAAATGAAGGGTCTTCACCGAGTACAAAGGAAACAAGGAGGAGGAAGTCTAATGGGATTATCAGTCTTAACTCAAAGAAGCAATGGTGATAGCGAAAAGAACAAAGGCAGGCACAGAGCTGCAGATTGCAGAGGGTATAAAAGGTGGGAGAAAGGAATGTTTTAATAACATAAGGGAAAAAAGGAAAATAAGGGGGATAGTTAGCCTAGCTGAGGGGGGAGAGTAGTGGAAGATGATTAGCAGAAGACAGATGTACCAAGCAGTTACTTCTGTTTGCTAGTCACGGTAGAGGACACATTCCCCCTCAGAGAGTGGTATCAATGACACCACACAAAAAATGGGTGGAGTACAAATCTTAGGGTAAAAAAGGGATCTAGAATCTCTCAGGGTAGACAAGGATCCCTGGCTCCAATGGCCTGCACCCATGGGTACTAAGGGAAATGGCCACAGAATTAGCAGTATCCTTCATCCATCTATTTAAAGAGCTAGTGGAACCAAAGCAGACATACAGGAAAGTGATGAACATTTTTAGAAGTAGTCAGTTGTAACTTTTAATTTCTGAATTAGTTTTATTTTACCTTTTGCTGATTAGCAATTAGAATTGGGTACCTCACCTATCTAATTTTAAATCAGGGTTGGAAAACGTGATTATTGCTCACACAAATGTGAGGAGCCATAGGAATAAGTTTAATGAAATAAGGGACTGGGCACAAGAATTTAAACCTGAACTTCTTGTGTTAACTGAGACGTGGTTAGATGGGAGGACTTTGGATGCCTCAATTGATCTGGATAACTTCAGTTATACAGGAGGGATAGGAATAAGAAAGGAGGTGTGATTGTTTTGCAGTAAATGCTGATTGTAATCTAACTATCCATGAGGTGCAATATCCATCTTTTGAGAATGGGCTGGAGATTCTGACCCTGGAAATAGAGGTGCCTTACAAGAAATCCATTCTACTAGTGAGAGTATATAGACCCCCCAGAGTCTCTGTAAAGTTACTGTATTTCAAGATCTTCAGGAATACCTACATAGTTATAGCTTGTCCCATGAGCTACTACATATTGGGCATTTCAAAGTAAATTGGATAACTATTGATCCAAATCATGATTTATTTGAAATGCAAATAGACTTGGGCCTAACTCAACTGATTTTCGAACCCACTAGAATTAATCATAGGAACCCACAAAAATCTACTATGTTGGACCTGATATTTACAAATTCTCCTCATTCATATCAGCAGGCTGGAGCTCTTCCAGAGTCTTTTTCTGACCATCAGGTACTTTATACTATTAGAGATAGGATTTGTAAGTCTACACCAGAAGCCTGGGTTTCCTGGAGATGTTATAAACAGTTCAATTATGTTTCATTCATTTTAGAAGTTAAAGATATTAACTGGTCTAGATTGGAATTGATCCCCACTGCTTCTAGTGCTTGGGACTACTTTTTCCATGAATTTTTACAAGTATGCAATGAGCATGTCCCATTGAAATCTAAGAGGATTTAACATAAAGGGAACATCTGGTTTTCAAAGGAACTTCACACAGCCAAGACAGAGAGAGAGAGAGAGAGAGAGAGAGAGAGATAAGAAATGGGTTAAGGCTAAAATATCTTATGAAGGCCCATGACTGGGCCATTTATAGGCAGGCCCGAAATTCATACACTAGGAAGGTGAGGTTGGCAAAACAAGAATTTATACGATAAGCTTGATAATAATCAAAAACAGAATCCCAGGAAGTTTTGGGAGGTTATCTCTGATCTAATGGGGACTCATAAAAATTCTTCTGTAACTAAGGTCTCAGTGGATCGATCAACTTTTTCTCTAGGGACTGGTCTGGTGAATGCCTTTAATGATTATTTCATTAAGGTGGGTACCCAGGATTTAGCCAACAGGAATAGCCAGGATTATAAGACTGGTGTAGAGCAGGACTCAATGGATAGTAAATTTGATTCTAAAGGAATGGAGGTGTTTGAGTTTGCTCATATTTTTCCAGAAGAGGTACATAGGGAACTCTTAAAAATAAATACTTCTAAGGCTATAGGTATGATGGAATCCCTTCCATATTATTAAAGTATGCTGCCCCTTGTCTGGCTTCCCCCCAGCTTATATTTTTAATTTGTCCTGTAAGACTGGCAAATTCCCAGTGGGGTGGAGGATTGCTAGGGTTATACCTGTATTTAAACCAGGAACTAAGACTGATTTGGGGAACTATAGGCCCATTTCGTTGTTACCTCAGGGCTCCAAAATATTTGAGAGAATGGTTTCATGTCAATTAAAGATTTTTTTTTGTTTATAATAATAAATTGTTTTCTTTTCAAATCAGGTTTCAGGTCTTTACATAGCACCCAAACAGCTTTAACGAAGGTGGTAGGCGATCTCCAACTGAGTCTGGAAAGGAGGTTAATGATAGGTGCCCTTTTTATTGACCTTTCAAAGGCTTTTTACACCCTGAACCATCAGGTTCTCCTGTCCAGACTCAGGGAGAATGGCTTGTCCCACCTTCCAATTAAATGCTTTTCATATCTGATGGGATGTAGCCAGTATGTGAAGGTGGCCTCCTTTGAATCTGGGATTTGGGGATTGAGGAGTGGAGTTCCCCAAGGGTCAGTCTTGGGGCCTCTGCTCTTCAGCATTTATGTGAATGAATTTAGGCCCCAGTCTCCGGATATTCTGTATCATCTATGTGAAGATGATACCATGTTGAAGGAGTTTCTCAGGACATAATAGGGTTAAAGTTGCAACAAGCTTTTGACAAGGCTCAGGAATTTTTTAGGAGACATCATTTGATTTTGAATGCAAATAAAACACAGGTACTATTATTTAGAAATGAGTATAATAGAACCTGTGATTTAAAATTGGAAATTGTTACATCTGGGGGTTTAGTTATAAAACAGGTTGATTATTATAGATACTTGGGAAGTGGCTTGATTCCCACTTAAGTTGGGATCTAAATATAGATTCATTAGTAGGAAGCAATAATAAGAAACTAGGAGTCCTTTACAGATATAAAAGGTTCATGTCTAGGAGGTTCGTCAGAATGTAGTTGCAACTCTGCTACTCCTAGCAATTGATTATGGAGATATATTTTATGGTGGGGCTTCTGGGGTATTGTTAAATAAAGTGGACCTACTCTTTCATAGGCTGGCTCATTTTATATTAGAGGTCCCGTTTAGAACTCACAGGTGTTTCTTACTTAATGAATTACATTGGAATAGACCACTTGTGAGAAGAAATATGCATTTACTACACTTTATGATTAGGGTTTGAAACCATAAGGTCCCAGATTATGTTGTAGGGCTGTTTAAGCTCAGGGAATTTGGAAAGGACCTGAGGTTGACTCATAATGTCCAGTTTTGTATCCCCATTTGTAATTTAAATGTTGGAAGATCTTCTATTCTGTTCAGAGGAGTTTCCTTCAGGAATGAGTCACCTCAACACTTAAGATCACCTGGGATCAAAATGAATGTTTCTAAATTTGTTCAATGGTGTACCGCTTGGACAAAGACTGTTCATATTTGCAATCAGTGTAATGTATTTTAAAGACTGATCTCTTGGTCACAAATGCTGTTTGATTTGTTATGTTTTCTTTGTTATTTAGTATGTTAGTGTATGTATGTGTTTATGTTGACTAAATGTGGAACTTTACACTTTATTGGACCTGGAACTTCATTGAAAATGAGCTTTTCTCAATGGAATGTCTCCAGTGAACTTTGAATAAAAATGATTTGCTACTACTACTTACATTAGGAAGTTTCTATGTGATAATATTGTGTTGGATGTGTGAAACAACTCTCAGCCTGGTAGCAGACATATCTATCTCTGTTCCCCCACTACATCATCAGCATTGATAGTGACATCAGAGGCAACTGACCTGGCAACAACTGAGTGACTGTTCCTAAGCGGCAGTGATGTCACAATGCTGACTATGTAATGGGGAGAATACAGCTAGATACATCAGTTGCCAGGCAGAGTGCTGTACCACACATCACACCTTCCAATAACAGGTAAACAATCTTCTAATTACCCAAGGAGGCAAGAAAAAGTGCCTCAGATATAAAAGGTAATGATTAACTGCTTTTAAAAACTAATATTAGTGTTATGCAATACATTTACTCTTAAGTGACTCACTGAAGTCTGGAGTGGTGTTGGCCAATTGGAGATCCACCAACATAGTACCACTCAATCTCCTGGCAAATCCTTATCACCCAAACATCTGTGATTCTCCAGTTAGCCTGGTATTAGGGCTACAGCCTGAGCCTCCTGACTCTGAATGTTACTCATAGTACCACTCCACAAAGAGGGCCATGGGGAGGATTGCACAATTAAAGGTCTATCAGCCTTACCTCCATTGTAGGTAAGCTGATGGAGACCATATTCAGAAGTGGATGGTGGTAAACAGGGTCAGATTGGAAGAGAGGAAGGTAATAAGTAGGGTGCTGTGGGGATCTGTCCTGGGTCCTGTGCTCTTCAATATATTCATCGGTGGCATTAGAGAAGGCATCCAGGGCAGACTGCATTTCTTTGAAGATAACATGAAGCTTTGTGGTAGGGTAGATAGTAATAAAGAGATCAGGGATATGCAAAAGGAATCCACAAAGAATAGAAAGGTGATCTAAGGTTTGGCAGTTGAAAATGAATGCCAAAAACTGCATTTTTTAATTTATTTAGTTAGTTTTTGCTAACCAATAAAGTGCACTAAACAAACATTTGACTATTTTTAGGCATGCCAAAAATGCCAAGACAGAGTAATGGAAGGGAAGGGTAAAACCTGAGGACAATGGCAGAAGAAACGGACCTGAGAGTCATCATCAGTGACATTCTCTAACAGTCAAGCCAGTTTAACAAGCCTGTAGAAAGACCAATGGGATGCTGGGGTATATTTGAAGGAGTATCGATAGCAGGAAAAAGGAGGAATTACTACCTTTATATAAGCCACTGGTGAGACTGCATCTGAAATACCATGCTCATTTCTGGAGTCCTCACCTAAGGAAGGCCAGGGAAAAGTTGGAGAAGGTGCAAAGTAGGGTGACCAAGATGATTCAGGGCCATGGGTCTGATCTTATGAAGACTGTCTCAAGGCATTGATCATGTACTCACTGAAGACCAGGTGAGAGAGGAGATATTACAGAGACTTTCAAGTCCCTGAAGGGAATAAAGAATGTGAACTACAGGAAATTATTTAGCTGAAGTAAAGATTCAAGAACCTAAGATCATGAGTGGAAACTGGGGGAGGAAGGGTTAAGAAGAATGTGAGGAAGTTTTAATTTACAAAAAGGATGGTGGAGCTATGGAACAGTCTGCTAGTGGATGTGGTGGGCACTGGACCATAAATGGCTTCAAACATGGCTAGGATAGAGTGAAGGGTTGGGTGGTTACTCAAGTTGGTAACAGTAGGAAGGGAAATGGGGAGGGATACACAGGGATGAACAATAGGTCCTGGAGCAGATAGGGAGCTACAGGCAGACTAGATGGACCCTTGATCTTTTTCTGCTGTCATTATCTATGTTTCTATGTCAAGGAAAGCTTGATGATCTACTTAGAGGACAACAAATTACAGGACAATAAGCCGCATGGGTTTGTGCCAATGAGGTAATGCCAGACCAACCTGAGAGTGTTCTTCGATGTGTCCACAAGGTGATTGACAGAGGACAGGCAGTAGATTTGCTCTACTTTGACTTCAGCAAGACCTTCAGTTTAGTACCACACAGGAGACTACTGAAGAAGCTGGAGGACTTGGGAGTACAACAGAGTTTAGTTAGTTGGGTAGGGAGTTGGTTTGGTGAAAGCAACATAGGTTAGTGAAGAAAGGGGCTAAATCACAGGACAGAAAGGTTTAGAGCAGAGCGCCACAGGGTTTAGTTATGTGATGTGTCCTATATAATGTGTTTATAAGTGAAAAAGGTGATGGCACCAAGGAAAGTTGTGTCTCTGCTGACAATTATGCAACAGAGTAGATCATGAGGAAAGGGTGTGGGAGTTCCAAAAGAACCTAGAGAAATTAAAGAGATGGTCTATTGTCTGGTACATGAGATTCAATGCCAAGAAGTGAAAGGTAATGCATTTATGGAGATAGAAACCAAGCACAGAATGCAGAATGGGAGGGGTTAAACTGGCCACTTCAATAGATGAGAGGGATCTGGGGTCATTATCAGTGATGCCCTCAAGCAAACGAGTCAATGCAACAAAGCATACAGCAAAGAATCAAAGACTCTGGGGTGTAAAGGGAGGAATTTTGACAGAAGGAGAACAAGGTGATTCTGCCACTGTACAGGTCCCTGCTGAGGCCTCAGTTGGCATACTATAACTGTTCTGGAGTCTGGAGTTCTGGAGTCCTCAACTGTGGAAAGACATTAACAGACTAGAGTCACTCCAGATAAGGGTCAACAAGATGATACTGTGCTAGCAGGATAGATCCTATGAGGATCGACTGGAGACCCTAATTATTTACTTGCTAGAGGCCAGGCAGGAGTTGGGAGATATTGACTGAAATATACACATTTCTCAGGGATATAAAGAAGGTGAATAGCAGGACCTAGTTGTAAGAAATTGGGATGAAGTGACTAGTGGGCATAACTGGAGACTAGTTGGGGGCAAGTTCAACAGGAACATGAGGAGATTCTACTTACTAAGAGGGTGGTGGAAGAATGGAATAGACTGCTGGCAGAATTGGTGGGGGGGCAGCTACCCTTAACAGGTTTAAACACAGTTTTGGCATAGCACAGGGACTAGCCCCCACTGGGGTTGAAGAAACAGAGGTTTGAGGTGCGGGCGAGTGGGTAACAGCCCACCAGTCTAGTAGGTCAGTGGGGTGAGGTAACATATTAAGAGCATACTTGATAGACCTTTGCCATCAGGTTCTATGTTTCTGTTACTATGTTAATTTGCTTGTTCATTGTATTGTTCCCAGCTGTTCATCTGCTTTTTTCGTTAAATTTTCCAATTCATTAAATTTTTATTGGGAGTTGTCCATCAAGACCAGATCATTTACAATAGTGTCCCTATACACAATTATCAAGATTGCATAACAAGGGAACTAAAAAACATGTATAGTTCTGATGCTTCAAATTTTGCTGACAATGTAATCTTATGTTTGTTACACCATAGCTTGTTGCTTTATGAATGATTATAATTAGAGATGAAATGAACTAAAACTTTGCTGGCAAAGTTGGTGTGAAGTCAGAAACTTTGCGTGACATGTAGAATAGTGAAGTTTCTGACAATAATACTCAGCAAAATTTGTTTTTGTTTAAAAAAGAACACTTTTAAAGCCTACCCCCCACCAGCTATGCAACATTTCCCACCCTCTGCCCAGCTCCAAGATGTTTAAAGCAAAGTTCTGCTCACCTAGCTAATTGCTAGCACCCATCTCACTCCTCCACCCCCAGCCCCAGTGAAGTCCCATAATTAGTAGAGTAACCCAGGGTATGGAAGATCCCTTTCCTCCACCCTCACCAAACAAGAAACTGCCCCCCATCTCGACAAGTGCCCTGGCTCTATAATTTAGCTGAAAACCCCCAACTCTATTCCACCCAGTACCCAGCCTCTCTCCTCCCCAGTCCCCCAAGCCCTGAAAGTTAAAGGATAATGTCTGTACCTTGTAATAAATATCAGAATTGCAATCTTGAACATACCTCCTGTTAATTTCCATTTGCATCCACATGACTGAATTGGTATTCAGGCTAAATAGTTCCCCACAGTTCACTTTGTTAATCCTTTAAGGAACTTGAAGGTCTTTGTCATATCTCCCCTCTCCCTTCTGGTCTCCAGCGAGTACATATTTAGTGCATTGAGGAGCTCCTCATAAGATTTTCCCTGCTGGCCTTGAATGACTTTTGTTACTCTGCACTACACTGTCTCCAACCTAATAGTAGATCGAAAGGGGTTCATAGCTACAGCAGATTGGTGTTGTGGGGGCTTTCAGTATAAATATAGTCCCCATCAGAAGCTATGTGTCTTTAAGAGTGTCTGTCAACCTCTGGGTATGCCAGTTTTCTATGCCCTTGAAGGACTGGGTCAGCTGGTCTGTCTTGGCACTCCAACAGGGATCGTCAATCATCTCAGCTGAAGGGCACAGACTGGTGATAGTTGGTGGGAGGCATGAGCTTGGCACACATTGCCAGCTCCCGCTGTCCTGAAGTTTCTCTGTAGAGCCTGGCATTGAGTAAAATACTCATTTTTGGTGGCTGCCTCTGAACCAGACCCTCAAAGGGGTGTACCCCTTCTTCAGCAGGAGAAAAGAAAGAAACAAGGATTTGTGAGATCTGTACGAGAGGAAATCTGGCCAGGAGAGAGCTGTGGGCAAAGAAAATGAGGTGATACTAAATCGTTTTGACAAGTAAAGTGAAACAGTCTAGCATCCATCAGTGACCTCCCTCCCCAAGTGACTGTTTTACCTGTGAATTTCTTTAAGTGTTTCCCCTGGGCTGGGATTGACCAGAAGGTCTGGAGATTGCCTGCTGGCACAAGACAAATATTCACTGTAGGTGAAAATGTGAAAGTTTAAAAGCCTTGAGTATGTAGGAAAGTGTCAAGTAAATAGACTCTGTAGGAAGACAGAGTTTATTCAGCATTTATGTACCAGAATGCCAAGTAGTGCTGTGCAACTGTAAACACTTGAACTGTCATATCTGCCTGTTTTGGAGGAAATTGGAAAGATGAGCTAGTGTATGATTGGGGGTCCATACCCTTACTACTTGGGCTGGTGGATTCAGAGAGAGGCATTGATGCCTCCAGCAGGGTAAGTAAAATGCCAATATGTACCCCACCAGTGTAATAGCCAGCCCAGGAATATGACAAGGTTAACCTTATGGTGAAAAGTGTGGAGAGATTGTGCTGGTTAATGTACCAGGATTTGGAATATGAACTTTGCCAATAGTATCTGTGAGCTCACATTGGAGGAAAATAAAAGATCCAGTTTGTTTTAAACTCCTATTTGGACATTTAAATCTTCTTTTCCAAGTTCTGCTAGCCCTTTTATTGCAGTTCCAATAGCCCTGACAAGTGTCAATGAAACCCTGGAGGTCAGTTTTGGTTCGGGAGGTCAAGTAAGTGTGCCTTGGTGTTAGTGTGTGGATCCCTCCCTGAAAACATTGCTGCCATCATTTTACCCATAAACCAGGGAGTGGACCCATATAAAAACACCAAAGTACACCTACTTGAATTCCTGAGCTGACACTGACCTCCTCTCAATGTTCCCTGATTACAAGGGACATCCCCCCAATTTACCCCTCAGAATTGCTCTGTCCCTTATCTGTCCCATGTGGAAATGGTACTGCCCATACAGAGAATGTGCAGTAAATTCAGATTTTAAAGCACAAATTCATCATAGTCTAAGATGTTAAATCAAAACTAAACTTTATTTAAGTATGATTTCCACAACGTATTAAGCTTTTATCTCCTATTTTGAGGATGTGTCCCTCATTATGAAGGTCAGTGCCCCTCATTGTTCCTTATTTCGTATGTTCGTGTCCATCATTTCAGTGACAAAAGGTTGAGAGGTATGGTTGGAGGAAAGAGCTCTTGCCCCTGGGGACACAGTGAGAGGATTCCTTGAGATGCAGAAGAGGGCAGGCTAGGTCTAATCCTTTTGGAGAAGGCTTATATGATGAAAGAAGCATGAAGCAGGATGGCCATGAGAAGCACAGCCTAAATCCAGTATGAAGTCAGGCACTGCAGGTAAGCTGTACAGGGACTTCCCCATCCCAGTGGTGGCTGTGACTGGTGGGAGAAGGCTTACCAGGCTTTGGTTGGCAGCAAGGTCCCATGTCTGGGTATGGCACTTGTTCATACCTGGCTTAGTCTCAACAGAAAAGAAGAGAATCATAAAATTAAGTGGAGATGTGAAGTGAAAAGGCACTGAGGTTGCCACAAAGTTCCAAAATCAAGAGTGAAGGGAAAGGCACAGAGGTTGCCATAAAGTTCCAGAAAAGAAATATTTGCACTAACTGTTTAGGCCTTATTGATCACTAGAATCACATGAACTTTGACAAAAAACGCTGTATACAGCATTGCATGCATATTAAAGACTCAGGGACAGTAAAGAAGCATCACTGCACCCAACTACTGTAAGTGAATCCACTTAGTTATTTAAGACTGAAGTAACCATTGTCCCAGGGTGACTTGTTCAGCAGCAAAGCTTATAGCATAGGTTCAGATTCAGTGGGAGAAAGTATGGAGGCCAGCAGGGATTAGAGAAGGGAAAGGAGGAGCCATGGGGAAGATGAATCAATGAAAAAGGACTATCTGGCCTCAGTGCAGCATGTGATGAGTCCCCCCTTTTTCAGACCTGGGTGTTAAAGTGCTGGTCATGCTGATGTAAGAGCTCCCCTTCTCTGGACTACAAGTGCCATCCAATACTTCTGGACACAGAGGGGTGGTGGCTGGGATACATATGTGGATTTATCCTCTGGTTTTTGAAAGAAGAAGAGAACTTCCGATGCTTGTGCTTGTTGCAACAAAAAGCTGTTTCATGTTTAGAAGTTGGGAAAAGAAAAAGTTGCATTTTTGCATTTTGCTGTTTAAATTCCATGATCACACATTAATAAAGAAGGTGCTGGTGCACAGAAGTTGTCTAAATGCACACACCGAAGTCCCACCACAATGTCGTGATGTCCATCCAGGTCTTAGCTGTTTCCATTTACACTTTCTAAACTTTGCCTATCAAATCTCGGTCTTTCCTACTATTTTCATGTGTTATGATGCTCCACCTCTCCTATCCAACCCTCTTTTCATGCTCCCTGCCTCCTTACCTGTACTTGCTACTAGACAACTTCCTGCTATTTATATTAAGTATAGTGATGTTTCAAAGAACACTGAAGGAGTGCAATCACCCCCTGCATCAAAGAACAGAAGAATGAAATAATTCAGTAAAAAGTACTTTATATTTCATAGCTGGTAACATCAAAAAGCATCCACAAGTGAGCTAGGTGCTGGGTGCCAACGCATCCATCTGCTTATGTTTCACCCTGACCAGTCAGGGGCTTTGTCAGAAGATACATCAGCCTTGAAACATGCATACATTTAAATACCTAACTCATGTAAGCTAGGACCATGAATCACCTTACAATTCTAGCTTTTAAATGACAAATGTCACACCCAATTCATAGATATTTGAGGAAATTTATAATTAAGGCTAACAAAGCATATCAAAACAGCATGAATATGCACAAAGAAACCCAAGTATTCCCCAAAAAAACAAAGTGTATTACATAATTTTTGTTTTAAAAGTCCTTATATACCAAAGTTCACCATTTTATTCTTGTGTTCACAAAATGTCCCCTTTGTTCTTTTGCTCAGCTTGGTGTAATTCTTTTTGACATTGCAAGTAAACTAAAACCAAAAAAAAGAGACAAAAACAGGACCAAGAATACACCTCAACACTTCTTAAATACAGCAAAAATCTATAGCTTCAGTTTACCACTTTTATTTTGCCACTTCTATTTTATATCTAAACATAGGATCAAGAGTCATGGATTCTGCGGTGGGGGTGCATGATAACAAGCATAATGTACACTAGAAATGGGCACAATAGAGAACATGATATCTTCCAAAAGCTCAGCTTCATAGTCTTCACTCAAATAAATGGTCAGAATGACAAAGCCCCAAAGAACAATGGCTGTTCGCTACACCTAGTTAAGTGTGTCCATGACCTCCTACTGTTTTGTTACTTTGTATAATAACATTTATCCATCGACACATCCTATGGGCTTTATTTGAGCATAGACTGTGACGCCAAGCTTTCAGAAGGTATTGTGTCTTTATTTGCTTTTGTCTCCAGCCCAAGTCATATTTGCACTTGCATGCTGCTTGGAGTTCTACTAATAGAGAACATTATCACTTTACATTTATATGTATGTAATTAAAACCAGCTGTTGCATAATGAAATAATGCTCTAACAGCGCTCCACAGTATCAGTACCCTTTGTCTGTTTAATCAGAAAAGGGCTCAACTCAAATATCCCATTTAATCCTGGTCTCCTCAATTCCCCAAGTTTATAGATCCTTTCCTGCTGTTTTCTGAAAAGCTGGTTTTCAAAATTGTCGCCCCTCACATCTTTTATTTATTTATTGACATCATGCATTACAACCTTTGAGCTAGAAGCTTGTTTGCAAAGGTTCCATGTCATGACAAAACAGGGATAAGGTAGTTAAATTATACAAGTGAAAGTGTTAACAAAGAAAACAAGCAGGCAATTCAGATACAGCCGTTTAACATGTAGGATTATAAAAGTACAGATATTATGGTACCGCATATGCAGCAACAAAATCATTTGTAACATAAGTGCACTAATAATGCAAGGCAGGAGAAGGAGAGAGGACCATGGATGGGAAGGGACTGGTAGCAGGGGGTAAGGGGAGGAGAGGGATAGTGAAGGAAGGACTAAGAGCGGGGATAAGGAGAGGACTGGAACAGCCAAGTAGGCCATGTCAAAATTGAGTGGATGGGGAGTAGAATTGGGGGGGATGGGGAGGGGGCATGTAGATCTGGGGGGGAGGTAGAGGGACATGGCTGGGGAAATGGAGGGAGGTATTGAGAGAAATATGAAAGCAGGGGGATGTGGGAGGAAGAAAGTGGAGGTGTTAATATCACAACAGCTCAGGGCTGCAAGATAGCCATGAAGCTTAGCTTTGAATGGGCCGAGTTTAGTATTGGATAGCATGTCCTCACTGAGAGAGTTCAGCCAGAGGGGAGCATGATTTAAGAAAGTGCCATGACCCTGGGCAGTGTGGCAGAAAGGGACTTTTATGGTCAGGATGTTGGACCCCCTAGCGGTGCAGGTATTATCAGTGAGGGCGAGAAGGCTTTGAACACCAAGAGATGCAAGCCCTAGCATAGATTTTTTAGTTAGAAGGCATACCTGGTACTGAATTCTACAGTCCAAGTTTAGCCACCCTGACTGGGAATAGAGGTCACAGGTATGTGTTAGGTGGGGAGCGTCAAGGACAAGCCAGTAGGCTTTGTTGAAGGCCACTCTGACCCTCTTGAGGGTTGTATCAGCAGCAGCGCCATATACTACCAGTCTGTAATCAATCACAGATAGGACAGAACTGGTAATGGCTAGGTTTAGGGCACCATCTGTTAGGCAGTGCTTGTGCCTAAATAGTTGAACAACCCTAGCATCAGCTGTTTTAGCTACTAGCTCAATGTGATGAGAGTGAAAGAAAGGGAACTATCCAAGATGACCCCAAGGTACTTGAAACTCTGAACCATTTCTAGGGGGCATTTTGAGAGTTCACTATGTGCAATTGGTAGGATTTGTGTTGGATATGGGGAGAGGCAAATGACATAGCTTTTTTTTTGTAGTTTAATCGAAGCTTAGAGTTAATGAACCAGCAGCGAAATTAAGTTGCATCTGTTTTTTAGCATTACTGGGTCCAATTGGCTGGAAAAAAGCTCTGCATCATCAGCATAGAAGAGGACCTTGTCCAGATAGCTGAAAAGCAGGGGGCCCAGAATTGACACTGGGGTACCCCCTGTAATTACAGCCCGGCTTTCAGACAGGACGTCAGCGATTTTCACTTGTTGTATTCTCAGTGAGGTAACACCTAAACCAACATACAGTTTTGAGAGAGAATCCCAAGTAGGTTAACCAGTCCAGTAAAAGTTCATGGTTGACTGTGTCGAAGGCCTTGGCGAGGTCAATATAAATCGCCACCAGCAAATGGCCCCAGTCAAGAGCATCGCGGATGTAGCCTGTGAATTCTACCAAGGCGGTGGTAGTGCTATGTTGTTTTCAGAAGCCATGCTGCTCTGGTCAGAGCAGCTGATATTTGTCAAGGTGGTCAACGAGCTGGTCATAGACAACTCATTCTAGTGCTTTTGAGAGAGGGAGAGAATAGAGATTGGCCTGTAATTGGCGTGTCTTGCTCTATCCCCTCTTTTGAAGATGGGGTGACCACAGTCTTCTTCCATGCCCAAGGGAATTTGTGTTAATGAGCATGAAGTACAGGATAAGGATAAGGATAAGGTAAGGGGTGGTAGTACTTCATCTAGGGTTAAGGCAATGAGCTTGAAATCATGCATGTCACTCCCCACTCTGATTTTCCAGAAGACTTGTGAGAGGTATGCTTTTGCTTTGGCCTGGGAGATAATTTTAAAGTGGAAAGGTGGGATGGGGCCAGCCAGGGAGACCTATGGGTTGAGGGAGTTGGAGACGTCTGGAGGTAGAGAGAAATCTGGAGGGAGTATGCTACTTAGGTCTGTAAAAGCCCTATTGAAGGTGTTAGCTATAGTTACAGGGTCCTGGGTTATTGTACCATTTAGACTGAGTAGGGTTTAAGGGGATTTGCTGGGTTTAGCAGTGAGAGTCTTTAAATTATCTCAGAATTTGTGGCCATCTCCCCAGTTGCTAGACAACTCATTCTTAAAGTAAACTCTTTTCTAAGTGAATAGCCCTTGTGCAGTTATTTCAAGTAGTTTTGCAGCTCTGGAAGTATATGGAGGAGCCAGTATTTCTGGCTTTTTGCCAGAGATTGTCAAGTTTCATCTGCTCGAGGAGGGCTGAGGGGATTCAAGTCTTTCTACACCTCTTGGTTTTGTGCTTGACAGGAGGGGCATAAATATTATACACCATATTGATGGTCTGAATGAAGTGATCGAGTGCAAAATCGACGTCATTAGTTGCGAAAAGATATGACCAGTCCAGCTGCAAAAGGTGAGCTCTGACAGAGGCCAGTTGCCTTTTTTTAGTACTCTGGAAGGTGTGTCTTTGGCTACTAATTCTATCCCTATGGCCTTAACAGTGCGTCTACTTCTGTCTGACACCTCACGTAAATGTGCAGCCATAGCATATTCAAGGTTTTTGTTTATGATAGCCAAATATGTTCATTAAGTCTCATTCTGAACTGCCTTTTATTTATTTATTTATTTATTTATTTATTTATGTTTTGAATACAATTGAAATTACAATCCTTTGAGCCACAGACTCTTTTGCAAAGGCTCCACGGTGGTTACAAGGGGTGGAGGGTAACAAATACAGTAAAAGACATACATAAACAGGCAGTATTTACAGTATCAATACTGACAGAGCAGTCCAGGCTTGAACTTATTTAACCGGTGAAGATATTAGGCAGCATTCTTGGAATCCCTTGACAGAGACTTGTAGGATGCTGATTCATGGGGTCTAGAGAGACCCTGTGTCGGGAATGTGAAGGGCTTCAGAGCAAATTGGGTGAGCAGTGTTAGCCACAGTCACATTTAGCACTCTCAAGTAGTTGAGCTTTGAGGCCTGTTTTGAATAGTGAGATGCTATGGGTCTGGGAGAGTCGGGGTGGTAACGCATTGAGCCAGAGAGGGGCATGGTAGCGGAAGGATCTTTGCCCAAGTGATGTTCTAAAAAGGGGGACCAGAAATGATGAGTTTGCTGTGAGTCTTGTATTGCGCCTAAGGGGTGCTGCACTGATTATGAGGCGTAGGCCAATGGGGGCTAGCTGAAGATGTATCTTTATTGCGAGGATGCAGGTGTGGTACTTTAGTCTTTGTTGGAAGTTTAGCCAACCAGCCAAAGTATAAAGATTGCAGGTGTGGGTTAGTCTGTCACTGCCTGTGACTAGACGGCAGGCTTTATTCAAGGCAGTGTTTATACTGCTTAGCGTGGTGGGTTCTGCTGAGCCGTATATAACTATCCCGTAGTCAACTAGGGAGAGGATGGAGGAGGTGACTGCAAGTTGCATGGCCTGTGCGGGTAAGCAGTGCTTGAGTCTGTAGAGGATGCCCACTCTAGCGCTGACAGCTGAGGAGAGAAGTTGGATGTGACTATGGTAGGAGAGGGAGGTGTCTAATGTGATACCCAGGTACTTAAAGTTTGCAACGTGTTCCAGTGGGGCACCTAGTGTGTTCTTAATTAGGAGTGCTGACTGACTATGTGGGCTTTGGCGATGCGAAAAGATCATGGACTTAGTTTTTTTCTAGTTGATGATCAGGCAGTGTTCAGTGAACCAGTTCTCTAGCTCCCCCAAAAAACCCTGAAGGGCCAGTTGGAGGGCGCTTGGTTGAGGGTGTTTCCAAAACAGTACCGCATCATCAGCGTAGAGTATCAGATGACCACTGCATGCCTTAGGGAGAGAGTTTAAAAAGAGGGTGAAAAGCAGTGGGCCAAGTATAGACCCCTGTGGGACCCCAGAGCAAACTGTTTTGGAGGTGGAGATGGTGGTGTTTATCCTGACTTGCTGTGACTGGCCTGAAAGGTAATCCTTGAACCAGGCAGTTGTCTCTGGGACCACATTTAGTTGTGGAAGGACACAAAGCAGTAGCTTGTGACTGACTATGTCAAATACCTTGGTCAGATCCACATAGATCACCCCCTGCCATTGAGCCTTGGTCAAGGGCCTCGTGGATGAACGAGGTGAGCTCAGAAAGTGCAGTGACGGTACTATGGCCAGTCCGGAAACCATGCTGTTCCTGGCTGAGAAGGTTTTGTTTAGTTAGATGTTCTGTTATCTGGTCCGAGACTATTTTTTCCAGTGCTTTGGAGAGAGGTGAAAGTATTGAGATAGGTCTATAGTTGCTGGTGTTAGTGGGGTCACCGCTCTTCAGAATGGGAGTGAGTATGGCTCTCTTCCAGGTTGAGAGGAACTGACCGAGGCATAGGGAGAGGTTAAGAATTTTTGTAAGGTGGGTAATGTGACATCCAGGGTAAGCTGAATGAGTTTAACATCTAGGCAGTCATTGCTGTAATGGGTATTGGCGATAGCTTTGGTAATATAGTGTTTTGCCTCACTGCAGAGGATGACTCGAAGCCGGAAGGGAGGCAAGGTGACATTACACAGGGTTTCAGGTGGAAGAAATTAGGAGGGAGGATATGGGAGAGGTCCGAGAAGGCTGAGTTAAGGGCTTCTGTGATAGTGGAGGGATCCTGAGTGACATCCCCGTTAAGATTGAGTTGGGTAGAGGTGGGTGAGCAGGATTTTCCACTGAGTTTTTTATGTTGTTCCAGAATTTTTTTCCATCTCCCAAGGAGGAGGTAAGGGTTTGTTGGTAGTAATTAGCTTTCACCTGTCACAAGGCCCATGTACATTTATTGTGTACCTCCCAGTAAAGCTGTCTATCCTGGTTGCGTTGGGAGTCAAGGGCCTTGTGCCAAAGTTTGTCCCTTTGTTGTAGCAGGTTTAGTAGTGAGGGTGTGATCCAAGGGGTGGTTCTGGTTTTCACAACTTGCTTAGAGAGGGGAGCGAATATATCACAGGCCTTGTTGAAGGTGGTTATAAAATGGGTGAGTGCAAGGTCAACTGAGTGTGCGGTGTAAATGGGAAGTCAGTTGCTGTTAGTTAGATGGGTTTTGAGGTTCTCTAGGCCTCTTCTTTTTGGTCTTCGCTGCCAGGAGATTTTTGGAGGGGCAGGGGGCAATTTACCCGACCACCAGCATGTTACCGGGGAGTGGTCAATGATAGAGTCAGGGAGCACCATTGCATAGGAGAGGTTACGTGTCAGCGTGGCTCAGTTGGTAGCACATCCGCCTCTGGACCAGAAGGTCATGGGTTCTTGTCCCACACCGGGATTGGACTTAAACCTAAAAATCGCTCGCATCCAAGTGCAGTATTGGGGGGTGCTGTACTGCTCGGGTGTGCCGTCCTTTGGATGAGATGTTAAACCGAGGTTCCTTCTACCCATCCTGGTGGGTGTCCAGGTGGAAGTAAAAGAACCCAGGGCACTCTTCGCAAAGAGTAGGGAACATTCCCAGTGTCCAGACCAACATTCCCCTTCCCATAAACCGGTTCATGCAATTATCCAGGCTGTGTGTGGGTGATGATGTGTGATATGGCTGCCACCACACACTTAGTCACTTCACTACCAGTTTAGCATTGCTTGTAAAGTGCTTTGGATGTATGAAAAGCGCTATATAAATGCTGATGATTCTTCTTCTTTTTCTTCTTACGTGGTCTGTTGGTGAATATGAGGTCTAAAAAGGTGGAGGTCACGGATCTATTGTCCCTTCTGGTAGGGGAGGTGACTAGCTGGGTAAGATCAAGTGCCAGAGCAGTGTCTTTGTAGCTGGATGAGGCTGAGGATAGCCAGTTGATGTTGAAGTCACTCATTAAGATGATTTCACTAGTATTAGGTAGGTGGGAGATAATGTGGAGGATAGAATCAAATGCAAGTATTTGGTTTCTCGGGGAGAAATAGGCTGAAATGATGTGGAGAGTTTTAGTACCCAGACTGGGTTTGACTGTAAGTGCCTGGGCGCCATATTGTGGTGTGGGGGTATGTACTTCTGTGGAATTGAGTGAGGATTTAACATAAATTGCACAGTCACCACCTCTTTTGCTGGTCCTATCTGCCTGGAAGATGGCATAATTACAGAGGGAGACAGCATCATTGGGAATTTTTTCAGAGTGCCAGGTCTCAGAGAGGGCTAGTATGTCTGGTGCATGCTGGGCAATCCAGCCTTGGAGAGGAGTGTGTTGTTTTGGAAGGCTGCATATATTTAGGGTAGCTAGCAGCAGACTCCCCAGTGGGTTTTTTTGATAGGCCATAGTGCAGGGTGGTCCTGGGTTGGGGTGGATATTGCCAGATAATAAGAGAAGTAGAAAGGTGTGCCACAGGAGGGCCAACCTGCAGAGTTTGGATGAGTGACGCTGGGATTGGTAGGGTGTAGGGATTTTTGTGTTGGAGGTAGGGACTGGGAGACTAGGAATGATGCTGGATAGAAAGGTTAGGGAAGTGAGGGGACGATGGTGGGGCTTACGTTGGTGGTGGGGGGGTTGAGGTCTGGAGGGGGAGGGAGCTGAGGTACAATGCTTACCATGTGTGAGTGTGAGGGTAAACATGAGCGTGCGTGAGTATAGGCCATTGGGATCAATTTGGCTTGTGTGGGAGATAATGGAGGTACAGAGTCTGCAGTTATCATTGATAGATGAAGGATTACTGTAATAGTCATAGTGGTGTGGTTTTGGAGCCTCTGGGGGTGGGGGTGTAGAGGAAGTTGTAAGATCCTGGAAGTCAGGAGGGCTGCTAATAGCAGGGATAACATTGTATATGTAGAAAGTGAGAGGTATTGTACAGCAGCCACTAGTGTTCGGTTAGTATAACCTGCAGCTGGAAAAGTGGGCTGATAGGTTATTTTGGCAGGTCACCTGACTAAACCTAGCTATAAATTCGAGTGTCGACCAAGGGTGGTGTGGGGGCAGTGGGGAGCCGAATGCATAGAGTTCGGCGGGGCTAAGCCTGAGCAGCAACTCGAGGTGATTTTTCGGCCGTGATTCGAGTGGTGAGAAGGGGAGCTTGCAGCCATTACTGTAAAAGGCGCCACATGCCCAACGGTCATGACTGCAGCCTGGTGCAAGGTAAAACTACCTGTAGCAGCTTGGGTTCGGGGCTTCCTGTGGGCAGGGAGGGCTTCAGGGGCTGGTCCTCGCAACATCCAGTCTCCCCGGGGGAGGGGGTGGTATCTGCGGGAGAATGGAGAGAGGGGAGATTAAGTAGGAAGTTGAGGGAAAACCGATTAACTGTTGGGGGCCGGAAGGTACTGGGGTGTGGAGAGAAGAGCAAATGAGCACAGGGCTATCAGGTAACTTGCAATTCAAATTTGGATGGCTAAAATGGTGGTTACTAGCAGGGCTTACAGATGTCTGCACGCTGGAAATGCAATTTAAACCTTTACAAACAGTCCTCAATTGAATTTTGCACAGGGGGCACTTCAGTTAAGCCCAATTCCTCTGGCAGCAGAAACTCTAAGCTTTTTATACACACTACAGACTAATACAAACAGTTGTGCAGGCTCATTTTAAATCTGGTAAAAATCAGGCACAAAATTAAAGTTCTGTTCTGTTTAAGCCTGAGCAGCAACTCGAGGTGCTTTTTCGGCCATGATTTGAGAGGCGAGAAGGGGAGCTTGCAGCCGTTGCTGTAAAAGTTAGTGTGGATCATGTAGTATCTAACACAGGAGCAAGGAAGAAAGTATATAACTCCTTCGCTAGTGTGACACGTTACCTTTTACCCTTTCTCATTTGTCTGTCATTGGGTTACAGAAAGACTCGTAACCTTTACGCCATAACACAGTATGATTCTACTGGAGAATTATTCCATGCCGGGGGTGCCTCCAACCACCCAGCCAGGGATGGATTAATTCTAGAGTAGAATCATACTGTGGAGTGGCTTAATGCACTTGCAACATGGCAAGTGCATAAAAAAATTTTACATTCTAGCAATAATAAACCGACACTGTAACTTTGTTTTAAATACATGTATTGCAATGGAAAAAACAGATTTGAACATGGTGGTGACACAGAAAATGTTGCTGATAACTGTAATATTGTGAGTAGAAATGGAACGATTTTCAACCAATAATTCTTTACATATTAGCTTTACATTTACTAATATGGTACTTTTTCTACTAACTTACTTACTTACAGGATCAGCGCTAGGTACTTCGATTTTCATCTGCGTGTATTACAGGATATGGGTTGCACTGCATGATGGGACACATACTAGGGTAGGTCTCATGTTTTGTTCCTGCAGTTCCCTTGGCAGGCCAACAGATGGCTGTGAAACAATGCTAGCAGCACAGCACTGTTTTACAGCCATCTGTTGGGCTGCCATGAGAACTGCACTTGTACAAACATGCAGTGCCCTGTTTCAGTTTTGGTGGTGAATGAGGGAATTACTACAGCAAGCATGGTTTATTAGGAAATTAAACCATTGTCATGTGTTAGATTTTAACCAGTGTGTCTTTTGCTTAGCACACCCATTGAGCAAGTCATGTTACAATTCTAGTTACCACATGACACAGACACCATCTGTTACATGGTTTATATCCCCTATTGTTTAAGCAGAGTTATCCTGCTCGGGTTTTGGTTGGTAACTATTGACTAAAAAGTCTTGTTGATTGCTGCCTCTTTTGTTAGAAACATTGAGTGGTTTATTAAGGTCATTTTTAAGCTGTGCAACACCTCAACAAATGCTCAGATTTTTTCATACAATGTCTGCAACTTCTCCACACAACTTCTCTACTTCTCTCTGACAGGCAAAAGAGAAAGGGTAAAAGGAAGAATTTGTAGCAATAGAGAAGGGGTTATATACCTGCTTTCTTGCCCCTGTGGTATATACTACATGGGCCACACTTAAAGGTGGTTCAGAATGAGACTTAATGAGGTAACACCATGAAATACTGACATTTAAAATCCCAACACCCACGAGTCCAAGACCGACATCCGACGTGGCCCTTACCGACAAATTAATATCCCGGCCATGGAAAGCCCAACAGTTGAATTTGCCAGGACTTGGAGTTGGTTATAATAATTTGGGGGGGGGGGGTGTAGGGAACTAAAATTCCTGTGACAGGGGGTGCAGGGGCATAATGCCCCCACCAGACTACAAACCCGGCAAAAGTCCAGTGTTGGGCTTTCTGTGGTCGGGATGTTAATGTGTTGGGTAAGAGCCACATCGGGATGTCAGTCTTGTGGGTATTGGGATTTGAAATGTCAGGCTTTCATAATACAGTTTATCTCAGACAGAAGTAGACACACTGTTAAGGCCATAGAGATAGAATTAGTAGCCAAAGATGTGAGGAGAAACAATTTTGAAAAATGGCTTTTCAGAATAGAGCAGGAATGGATCCATAAACTTGGTGATTGAGGAGACCAGGATTAAATGGTATATTTAAGCTGAGCCTGTTTCCAATTAAAGAGACAAAAAGTACTGACCCTGTGGAGAACTGTTAGAGCATTATTTGATTATGCAAAAGCTGGTTTTAATTACATACATATAAATGTAATTATGTTCTCTATCATGCTTGTTTTCACTGTACATTATGCTCATTGTTACACCCCCTTCCACTGCTGTATCCATGATTCTTGATCCTATGTTTAGATATAAAATAGAAGAGGCAAACTAAAAAGTGACAAACTGATGTTATAGATTAATGCTGTATTTAAAAAGTGTGGAGGTGTATTCTTGGTCCTGTTTTTGTCTCTTTTTTGGTTTTAGATTACCTGCAACATCTAAAATAATTACACCCAATTTGCACAAAAGAACAAAGGGATGTTTTGTGAACACCAGAATAAAGTGATGAACTTCGGTATATAAGGACTTTTAAAAAATAAATTATGTAATACAGCAGTGTCAGTGGCTCAGTAGGTAGCACACTCGCCTCTGAGGCCAGGAGATCAGAGCACTGTGGGTTCAGTTCCCACATCTGGCAATTGGGTTAATATCCCATTACTGACACTGTAGTGCAGCATGAGAGGGGTGCTGCACTTCTGAGGTGCCGTCGTTTGGATGAGACATTAAACCGAGGTCCCATCTGCCTGGATTGGTGGTAGTTCAGGTGGATGTTAAAGATCCCATGGCACTTATCGAAAAGAGTAGGGGTGATTTTATTTCAATAGAAACATAGGTACAAATCAAACATATGCAAAATTACATAACATCACCAGCCAATAAACATCCTAATTTATACATCCTAAATCATCAACCCACCAAAGATCCTTAAATTACCTTTCTATCCACACTCAGGACCTCCAACAAACAGAGGGGGAAGGAAATAAACAACATCACTGAACCTCTAAATTACTATTTATATTTGATTATGTGTGAAAATCCTTTCCACCGTTTCCTAACTTTATCCACATTATACAATTGTGTATCTGTTAAAAAAAATTTCCTCAATTCAGTTACTACATACAAACTGAACCCCTCTAAAGAAGTCCTTTTTTGATATAAGACCCATTGGCATCTTACTTGCCAAAGGCAATACCTTAAACATGCCAGAAATACTCTCAAAGTCCCCTTCTCATACTTTCTTAAATTAGTAGGGAAAATGCCAATCACTAATATATCATAATTTTAAAAAGCCAACCAATTCAACTCCATTTTTGCCAAAAGGCCCACAATTTTAATGGATAAGAGCACTGTAGAAAAAAATGTTCCGTGGTTTCCTCCTGATTTACACATTCCTCATATGGACAATTCCTCTCTTCCCTGGCTTTGTATTTAGCTGTTCCTCTAACATTTAACCTCCCATACATTATAAGCCATTGGACCTCCCACATATGAATTGGTAACCGGGGATTATTAAGCTGATCTAAAATGCTAGGAATCAGTCCTGTAGGGCAATTTTTAAAGCTTGGTTGTAAGGGATAGATGACTGATACAATTTCTTTATATAATTTCCGAGACGAACTCTCTGTGATCAGATTTTTTTTAACCTGCCATTTATACAACTTTTGTGCCGCTGGCCTAAAATATTCCGGCAAAGAAAAATGAGGGGATAATTTAGGAGCACACTGTAGCCAAGCTGTTAAATAAGTCCCAACTGAGCTCTAAAAAAACAACTTCCCTGATTATCTAAAGTTCCTAGGTACTGTTTCAATGAGAAAGAAAAAAATAATGAAAAACCAAAAACTACCGGATCCACCATACCTAAACCACCTTTATCTTTCCCCAGATAAGTATAACACCTTTTTACAGGATTTAACCTATTACCCCATAATAATTGAAAACAAATACTGTATAATCTTGTCTCAAATTGAGCAGGCAGGGGGTAAATAATTGCTAAGTACTGCAAACAAGGTAAAATAAATTGTTTTAAAACCTGAATTCTCTTAAGTTTTGAAAATCTAAACTTCTTCCATCTATCCACTTTTAGTGCCACTTTATCCAATACTGCCAACCAATTCACCTCCGGGAGGTTTTGGGGTCCAAATACCACTCCTAAAATTTTAAGGGAATCTGTAGAAACTTTTATCGCCTGATATTGTAAGGGGGTCTGATAGTTCCCTCCCATTAATAAACCTCTGGTTTTAGACATATTAATTTTCGCATTAGATAATGCAGCATATACTTGAAAGAGATGCAAAAATATTCCCATTTGTGCTGTTTCAGAAAAAAGAGGCAGACATCATCTGCATATGCCTGTATGGTTAAGCAAGAATTTGTTAAAGGGATATGCACCCCTGCCCACATAGGAGTAATACTTACAGCTCTAATAAGAGGCTCCAAAGAAAAAATGTATAGCAGAGGGCTCAAGGGGCAACCCTGTCTTACACCACTTCTCATGACAAAACCTTTCCCTAAATCTCCTCTAATTACTGGGTATACCAATGCTGAGTCATACAGCCCTTTTATTAAATGGAGCAATCCCGCGGGTACCCCAAAAAACTGTAAAGTTGAAAACAAAAAGGGGTGACTAACTCTATCAAAGGCCTTTTCCAGATCCAAGGATAGTAAAACCCCTGACACTCCCGTGTCATTCAAATGTTCAATAACATCTCTGATCGTACACAATACCGACTGAATTCTCCTATTTGGAAGTCCACAATGCTGAGCTGGAGAAATCACTATACTAGCCAATTGTTTTAGTCTATTATTAATCAAAGATGCCAATATCTTATAATCAGAATTTAGTAAAGTGATTGGTCTCAATTCCCAAATCCTCCTTCTCCCTGTCTTAAAATATATGTCTGTAAGCCTTCTGAGAATACACCCGGAATCAAATCCCCCTCTAAGAATTTGTTAAAAACTAAAGCCAGTCCAGGAACCAACTCCGAACAGAACGTTTTATAAAAATAATTAGGAAGACCGTCCAAACCCGGTGAAACATCAGATTTTAACTTATTTATTACAGTCTCAATCTCCACAAGAGAAAAAGGCTTTTGTAGTCCCTCCAGTACATCTTTGAATAAACTTGTATCCGGGGGGGCCTAAAAACTGAGCCATCTTTTGTAAAGAAAGTGCATGTGTAGATTTTAGTTCCTGAAAATGAGCTATGATCTCCTGACCTATAGATGCCACTGAATCCACTCTACACCCCTTGTGAACCAAACAATTTAAAGAAGAATGATCCCTGATTGATTTGCATAATTCAAATGGATCACCAACTACCGATTTCCTCATATGATTGGTTAAAACAGCTTGCAGAGTTTTTGCCCTATCATATTGGAAGCCCCTCATTTGTAACTTCAGAGCCTCGATTTGTGCAGAAAAATCCTTTCTGGAAGAATTTGCCATTGTAAACAGGTTTTGTAATTGGGATCTTAATTTCAAATAAGCCAAAAACTCTGAGTCCCTTCTACGGGTCCCATATTTTTTAAACCATAAACTACAATCCCTTTTTGTTTCTTGCCACCATACTCCCATATCGGTGTACAAAAATGCCACCGATAATCTGGCTTTTAGAATTACTCTAATAGAATTCAGAACCATCTGATTTTGTAAAGTAGAAGTGTTTAGCTTCCATCTTGTCCTTTGCTTTTCTAGACCTGTAACCAATCCTATCTCTATCTGCAAAAGCACATGATCAGAGAACTCTACTGGTACTGTAATTAAATGTTTTGCTGGGATTGTTTTAGAAAGAAAAAGATAATCTATTGTGAACCCCTTTTTCCCCTTAAAAAAGGTGCCCTCAAAACTATCAGACCCAAAAGTTTTACCAGACACTAAATTAGGTGTTCCAACAATGTCTTTTAAACAGCTGGAATCACAATAGGTTTTCTGATTTGACCCCTTCTTGTGTGCTCCTAAACTACAATTGAAATCCCCCCCCCCAAAGTATGGGTAAGGATGTAACTAAAAAAGGCTGAATCCCTTTCAAACAAGCTACCCTGGCTGCTTTTGTTTAGGGGTTATAGATATTAATCAATCTAAAGGTGCTAGATTCCCACTTCCCATCTATGATTAATACCCTTCCTGGAACTAAATCAATCAATTTATACAAAACCCAATTATAAGCATTAAAGAGAATCCCAACCCCGTCAGCCCTGTCCACGCCAAAGGACCAATATGATGGTCCCCATGGCCAATCCCTTTTGAAGGAAACAATTTGATCTATAGAAAACATCCAGGTTTCTTGTAGAAAGCAAATTGCAATCTGAGAATCGTGCAAATACTGAAACACAGCCCGTCTTTTCTGAGTATTTAAAATACTATGTATATTTAAAGAGGCCCATAAAAAAACCATTTAATAATTTTGTAATGAACCACTCAACAACATCACAACTTCAGTCTCATTTTTTTCACCTTTTTTTCTTCTTTTCTTAATAATCATCTCTAGGGGGCACCAAAGAATCCTGTACTGACTTCTGAGAGTCTGTATCCCCAAGATCCATTTCAGAATCCCCCCAAAATAAAGCTGCATAGGAATTTTTAGTTTCCAAAGGCTCCGGTTCAGGGGGCTGGATGTTTTTAAAATTTCTCCCCGATCTTCTGGGAGGTAAAGGAAGCTGGGGAGTCTTATCAGCTATCGAATCCACCTCAGGGTCCTTATAGCACACAGGCTGCAAGAGACCGGACTCTTCTACTGACCCCTCCTCTTTCACGGCAACTTCAGCTAAGGCCGGAGGCCTATTACGGTTGTCTACTACATGGGAGTCTACAGTGCTCTGTGGCTGAGTAAGGGGCTTTAAGGTACTCTCATCCCCTTTCTGCCTTTCTTTAGCATCCTGGGCCTTTGAAATAATCAAATCTAGGTTACTACACCCCACCTTATTCTGTGTTGCCCATGGACAATCTTTGAAGGCATGGTTTAGTTCTTCACACAGATCACATCTGGTAACATTATTACATAGCATAGTGACATGACCCACTTCACCACAATTATCACATCTTGACTGGTCGCATATATTAGAAAGGTGAGTTCTGGCACCACATCTATAACACGCCCTGGGCTGGCCACTATAAAAACATATCCCCCTATCCATTCCCAGCAAAAAAGAATTCAGGATATGCTCTACGCCCCTGTGAGACTGCCTCAATTTTACCTTTAATTTCCACCCCCCTGTCCAGAAATGCTCGGAATCCAAAATAGGGTCAGGGTCACTCAGAATCTCGCATTTCTGGGCTAGCCAATAAGTAATGTCCTCCACATGCACACCCTCATTTCGAAACATCACCGTGACATATTTATTCAATGGTTTTGTGAGAGGAATAACAACAAAGGGGGCCCATAAGGATGAGAACTTAACCTGATTATACCGTTCCCAAAATAATTCCAATAAAGAGGGAGAACGAAAGCTAATATCAAAGTTATCCTCACCTGAGATGTTAATAAACGCAAAAACATCTCTCGGGGAGAAGGACAAAGATCCTTTTATCAGGGATTTCCCCACATAAAACCTATCTGGTCTCTCTGTTAGCCCCCCTTCATATCTTATCCGAACTGCATTATGTCTAGGTGCTGCTTCCCGTTTGCTTTGTGAAAATAAAGTAGACATCAAAGGTTTTACAAGCATAGGAGCACCCCCAGACTTCACTCCTTCAACCCCCGGTCGGTTTCCCTGAAGTTCAGTTTCTGCAGGTATAGAGTCAATAACTACATCTTGCTTTGCAGTTTTCTGAACATCCCCCTCGATATTCTTCACAGCGCTCTGCTCCATACTTGGTTTCCTCATAGGAGAGTTTTTATTGAAGTCTAATGAAGAATCCCATACAGGATTGGGAGTCCAAACCCCTGTATCCAATTTTTTCCACCCAGCCGCTTCCAAAGCCCCCTGAGGAGACCAATTTTTATCATGACCAACTGTATTCAGTGAAGTAGCCGGTAAACCTTCAGGAATCACCAGGCCATCTGTATTCACATTGCTTTGTGGATTAGGGGCAATCTCAGTTTTAGACACCACATTTTTTTTTTTATGGTATTAAAGCTAAACTTAGTTACCCCCTGTTGTATATTAACCTCGGATTGATAAACAATAGGCGTTTCCAAATTTAAACCCTCTAGTTCCCCTCTCCTTGGGTTAAACATGAACCCAGTCTCTTTCTGCAGAGTCATCGTTGTAAAAGCCACCTTCGGCTTAACAGTACTCACAACCTCTGCTCCATTTTGCGAAACCATCGGTAAATCCACTTTGTCAACCTCCTCTTTTGATCGTCCCTTCTGAGATGAAACTGCACTTGATTTCTCCACCACTGCCTCCAGGGCCGAAGGATTTGTGACCCCCACACCATCTCCACTTCCAACACATGCACCGAAAAATTGCTCCCTGGGCCGAGCTGAAGACGTCAAAATGCCACCTCTGTTCGCAACCACTTCTGCATTCTCCAACACCAGCGATGCCTCTGAAGCCGGTTTTAAAGCCATAGTAACAGATGAATTGACCAAAACACCTCCCAGAGCCTCCGCTAAAACAGTCTTCCAAGGACTCCCGTCATCCAAGCTTGAGACCGGTAAAGCCTCCGTCGATGAAACAGCATCGTGAAAACATTCCATATTAGCCACCTCCGATCCCGTACGAGCATCCAAATCTGTATCGCCGTTCTGAACAGCACACTCGCCAGCAGCCAACACAACCTCCACCTCCAAACTCCCTGCCGAAGTGGCCATCACACAAACAAGGCCAGCTCCCCTACTGGCCACCGAGCGCCATCAGAGTAGGGGAATTTCCCCGGTGTCCTGGCCAAATTTCCCTCATTCACTAAAACTACCACCAACAGCTTAATCTGGTTCAAATTCAATTGCCTACCATCTGTACCCCCCCCCCAGTCGCCCCTGAAAAGGGACTTAGGCCCAGTGGCTATCAGGGTCAACAAACAAACAATACAAGTTGTTTTTTGGGGGGAACATGGGTTTCTTTGTGCACATGCACACTGTTTTGATATGTTTTGTTAGCCTTGTTTATAAATTTCCTTGAATTTGCTGCAACCAATGTCAGGACTGGACTGTTGTACCGCCATAGGGACTGCTTACCACAAGAGGCCCTTAGATTGGCAATCACCTCCTCTGCCCTGTTGCTAATCAACTATGGGCTGCCCATCTATGCTGCAGCTGACAATACTGTGCTTGCAAGAATTCAGCTGTCTTTAAACAAGGCCTGCAGGCTAATGCTGGGAGCCCCTAGGCACACCCATACATGCCTGCTGTACTCCACCACCAACTTGCTCAACCTTGAAGAAAGACACCACTTCCAAACCTGCCTTCTTGTAAAAAAGACCCTGCTAGGGCTCTCTCCCCCTGGGGTTGCCACCTCCCTGCAGCATGCCTCCCCCTCAGTCTCCACCCGCAGTACTGTCAAAAGCTCCCTTATTGTCCCCAGGGTAAGGTCCTCTATGGCCCAGAGATCCTTTTGCTATCAGGCTTCCTCCTAGTTCAATTCCCTCCCAGCCAATATAGCTGACTCCACTAAACTTGGTCCTTTCAAGGTCTCCCTCAGAAGCTATCTGACAAGCACTTGCTGCTGCAACTGCACATAATCCCCCATCTGCTCCTTACCTTCACCCCTAGGCTGGGTCTGCCCTGTCTACTTTTGCTGTATATACCTGGAGTCTCATGCAACATCCGCTGACTAATGTAATAAAATATCTCTGGTTGCTACCTGACATGGTACTTGTGTACCTATATTATGACTACTATGATCTACCTATTACCAAGCATGTACCACCAGTGAATGCCTGTAACACTGGTTGCTTTTTTAATCTAAGCATTGTGTACTGTACTGTTTTGTTTGCTGTGATGTATTGCTCTCTTGACGAGGTGCATTTGTAAATGAGTCTATGACTCGAAGGTCTGTAAACCGATGATCTAATAAATATATAAAATGTATGAATAGGGTGTGGCATTTGTCATTCAAAAGCTAAAATTGCAAGGGGACTGGTGTTCCTAGCATACATATGTATGAGTTAGGTATTTAAATGGATGTATGTTTCAAGGTTGATGTATTCTCTGAAGAAGCCCCTGGTTGATTGGGACGAAATGTTAGGTAGACCAATGCTTTGGAGTCTTGCACCTGTGGCTGCTTTTTGATGTTACAGGCTATGAGACAAAAAGTACTTTTTACTGAATCATTTCATCCCTCTGTTCTTTGACATAAGGGGTGAGTGCCCTCCTTAAGTGTTCTTTGAATTAATTGTGATTTGGGATCGGCACCACTGCCCCAGTGCTCACCATTATCTGTGACTACAGGGATTCTCCTCTCCCAGCTCCAGAATGTGAGCTTCCCTGAGCTGCAAATTGAAGATATTCAGCCTTATATCAGTCAGGTGTGCCTAACACTACCTGTTTAGTCATGGGAAATTGTATGAGATGTCTCTGTAGGACACTACTGCCTCACTTTGTTCTTTCATTATTACTGTTGTATTCCTAGTAAGGCACTTTCTCAGTGGCATCATAACTGACCACACTTGTGGCCATACCCTGTGCAGGATAATGTCTGATAACAATATCTTCTCTTGCAGTCTCATGGACCATATCTTTCCTAATACCCTGAAAACTGTATCTCCTAAATTAAGTCTACTCATGGCCTTCTGCTTAAATAATTCACCCACCTCTGTGGATTATTAACACATTTTGGTCTGTCCCCAGCTTTGCAGACCCAGCAACTAAGGCAATAATTGTGGCCATTGACTACCCAAGTACCACTGTAGAAGAATTTTACATCAGCAGCTTAATCCACTGTTACATCTGACCAAGACTCACCACTGCCCACTTTCCTAACCAGAATATAAAAAAGTGGCCACAGAGCCATATATAGTAGATATAAAATGTTTTGGGACAAAGAAGTAACACATCGTGTTACTTGTGGTCCTTCTCCCTAATATATGACTTACAGTATACAGTATATATCTGAACACCAACTGCCAGTTTCCTTAATGCACACTTCTGAAAAGCCTGCTATAAAGACTTCTCAAACTGCTCCAATCTAGACTGAGTGAGTATTTTACTCATTCTGCCAAAAACAATGTATTTTTGAGCATAGCAGAAACCTGGTATCTGGTAAGAGTGAAATGGTTCACGTGGAACAAGGAAGCACCCCCCCCCCCGATTGGGTTCTTATATCCTGAAACACGTTATTGTTCTTCACTGTAGACCAAGCCCTTCTGACTCACTCTGGAAACCTGGATCACTGCCTCTTTACCTTTTTATTTACAGAAATGCCAAGAGGAAAGCCAGTCCCACAGTAGGAACTTACAATCTGTCTGCTCTGATCAAACCTATACTAGCCTTCAACTCCCCTCCTGACCTGTCCCTACCTATCTGCTCACCTTCCTATCCATCCTTTCCTAGTTTCTCTCTACCCACTCCAATGTATGTGCCAGGCCTCCACATATTAGTATCCACCAAGCAGGGTACTTCCTGCTGGATTAACACAATATGGTGCTTCACATCCAGACACAGGTGTCTGGTCCACTCATAAACCCTTCCCCTTTTTTCCAGGCAGCATTTCTAGTTAGCCATATTTACCCCTAGTCCTGGAGCTACTGGGGCACAGCAGCTGAAGGTGAAACAAAGATTGTGGTTGGGGACAATCAATGTACCCCGTAAGGATGCTGTAAGACCTTTAACAAATAAGCACTACAACTACTAACCACATCTGAGGGAGACTGCAGTACCCTACTGTGATGGATATATGTGTAGATGTTAATTTCTGATATTAGTAAATAATCAAGTCAAATTAAAAAAACAGGCATTCTAGGTGGTACATCTTCATAAACAATGTAGTCAAGATGAATCCAAAGTTATTTTTATCATCACAGTAATATTTTCTATCTAACTGTGAAAGGATGGGTTATTCACTGCCTGCTAGTCTAGCTCAGTTGCCACAATGGTGATGTTAAATAAAGATTGTCCTTAAATAACTTCTGAGAATGCTGCTGATATCACTGAAGAAGCCTTGTTTAGAAAGATGACATTCAGCTATTTAAAATCTAACAAATATGCTAAAGCAGAATAGAAGTAGAGGAAAGGACATCTTTCTCTACAGGGAGAGAAAAGGTCAATCTAAAATGGAAAAAAAGGTTACAGGCAAAACCTGTTAGATGTAACATGTTCTGCTGCTTCAAAGCAAGATCTACTGTATTACAGTCCATTGCTGTTATCATCAGACCATACTGCCTCTCAACATCATGTCAAATTGTGATGCCTTTTTCTTAAGCTGTGAATCAAATGTGTTTCTTTCAGCCATTTCAAGAAATTCCTCAACATAATTTGCATTTGTATTTAAAAATTGAGCAAACAAATTTGGTTTTGGTAAATTACAACACTTAATGATAGCTCCAATTAACATTTACTGCATCACTTTTTCATGACGTAACCAAGTCATTGTATGGATTGAAGAGTCGATATAAAGACAAAGAGATCTTAAAGGTATGTAAAATTTGTTTTTCTTATTCTTCCTTGCCATAAAAGAGGTTAAAAGACTTTTGTGGTTCAATCTTTAACTGTTCTCTCGACCACCAGCCATCTGCTGTAGTGCAGAAACATTTCCTACAGGGATGCATGACTTAACGAATTTTTGTCATCACTGTCATATCAACTCAGCATTTTCCTGTCATCTTTCGGTTCCAATAAGCTGTTTCCAAATTGATGGCTGTCACAAACATGCTTAGGTAGCAATTCAAAGGGTGTGCTAGCAGACCAAGGTTAAATCATTCTACTAGCATGGTGTATACAGAGAAAATCTTTGTAGACTTGTTGTTAGCTACAGTAAGCAGTTTGTTGGCATACCTTCTTCAGGTATTTACAATGCCTACTTAATGTTAGTACAGTATGTTGTAGTAACGCCAATAAGCCTCTATTTTAAGACTTTATGTTGTAAAGCTTTTGTTTGCAGAAGTTCAGTTTTTTTGCTTATTAGTAATAATGCTGGAGGATTTCTGGCAGCAGAGTTTGTAGCTTATTGTCATTACTGTGTTTATTTTGTTTCTCATATTTCCTGAAGTGGGTTGTGTAGTGAACTATTGTTCTTTGACTTCCCAGCATTAAATCCATTGTGTGATTTGACTAGGTTTGCTCCACTGATGTGCACTGGCAGAGTTACAGTATCTGTCTTGAGGGAAAAATGGCTCTGAGTCCCGCTTGTCAGAGGGGAACACTTGCACCAGCTGCGTGAGCAGTGTGACAGTTCCACGTCTTCCTCATCAGAGGGGGACACTTTGAAGATAGACACTGAAGCAGCAGGATGATTTCTGGTCCACTCAGTGGAGATGGACACTAGTAACAGCTGCCAGAGCAGTGCATAGCTCTAAGTCTCAGTCATTGGTGTTGAGCACTTTGAAGATCACACCAGAGTGTCAAGCTAGCCCCTGGCCCCCCTCATCAGAGAGGGACATTTTGAAGATAGCTGCCAGAGTGGCTGGATTATTCCTGGTCCCCCTCATTAGAGGTACACCTTGAAGATAGCCACCTGAGTGTCAGGATGGCTCATCATCCCTTTCATTGGAAGGGGAGTCATTGAAGATTGCTGCCAGAGTAGCAGAACTGCTCCCTGTCCTCCTTATTGGAGGAGGCACTTTAAAGATAGCCCCTGGTAATAAAATGTTTTAACCCAAACAAAGATAGCCACTAGTGTGGAAGGATGGCTTCTGGCTTCTGGTTATCTTTATCAGAGTGGAACATTTTGAATATAGCAGCTGGAATTCCAGGATGGCTCCAGGTCTTCCGCTTTGGAGGAGGACATTTGCAACATGTGCTGGTGCTGTGAAATGGCTCCAAGTCCCTGTCATCAAAGAGGGACACCTTGAAGATAGGCCCCAGAGCAGTAGAATGGATTTTGGATCCCTTCTTTAGAGGTGGACACTTTGAAGGTAGTCCCTGGAGCAGTGGGATGGCTCCCAGTTGACTTCGTTGCAGGGGTACACTTGTAACAGCCACCAGAGCAGCAGTATGACTCCCGGTCCCCCTTATAGTGGGGGCACTTTGAGATAGCCCCTGGAGCTGCAGGAAGTCTTCCAGTCCCCCTGATTGTAGGGGGGCACTTGCAAGAAATGCCGGATGTTGAGATGGCTCCTGGTCCACCTCACTGGAGGGAGATCCTTTGAAGATAGCTTCCAGAGTGGTGAGAGGGCTCCTGGTCCCCCTTATCAGATGGAGACACTTTGATGGTAGCTGCCTGTGCAGTGGGATAGTTTCCAGTCCCCTAATTGTGGGTGAGGGGGGCACTCTTAAAATACTGTAGTTGCTGCAGTACATGAAACCATTTTCAGTAGTAGCCAAAGTACTGGTAAAGCCCATTTAATTGCATTGGAAGTTTGCTACAGCCTGAGCCTCTGAATCTGAAAAGCACTCAAAGGAATTCTTGTACTTTGGGTACAGATTAATGCTGTTATTGTGTTAGTCTGTTTTGATGCATCCTGTATGGGAAGATGAGTGTCTGTGCTTAGTTTTGTTTTCATTTCTACTGTCTTTTACCTTCGGTACTTTGATTTTATTTAGTGTACATTTATTTATTTGAAAATTGGTGACCAGGAGAGACACACTGATCCTAGGCTCTTTTCCAGGTGTGACCCAGGGAAGGGGAAACAGAGGAAGAACAGAGGATGAAACAAAGTAGCAAAACAGTAAATACTACACTGGTAGCAAGTTAGAACAAATTAGAAATAAATACACATACAAAAAAATCTGCATGCATAGAATAAAAAGTGGTACAGCTCAGTTAGAACACCTTACAAATGGATGTGCAACAATGGAAGCAAAACATGGTGAATAAAATAAACTGACATACGATAGATGACCTGAAAGGCGAGTTAAACTGTTTGAAGTCTTAATGGATGGAGAACTGAAGTGGTGTGGAAGTGAAGTCAAAGTGCTGGAACCCATTCAGATGTTAACCAGAATCGTTAGGTTTGGCCAGGGAGGTGTCAGTTGGAAGGGAGACAGAAACAGGTGGGGAGGGGCTGGAGTTTCATCTGGTGCCTAAAGGAGCTGGGAAGGAAAGAGGTGAAGAAAGGAAGGAAGTTGGTTCCAGAGGTAGGGAAGTTGATAGGAGAAGGCATATTGACCAACAGAGCAGTAGCAGTGAGGAATGGCAAAAGTGGGATGGCTCCTGGAATGGAGGGAGCAGAAAGCCTGGGGAGGTGGGTGAGGAGAGGGGAGAGGTAAGAGTAAAGGGAGTCAAACCAGTATTTGGATATGAAGGAGGTACAATGAGCCTGGTGATGTGATGGCAGAGGAAGAATGCATAGCAATGAATACAGTGAACAGTGGGGGGTGCGAGGTGGAAGTTAATGGCAAAGCAGGAGAAGGAATTGCAGATGGTGTCCATTCTGATGAGGGAAGTGCAAGGGCCTGTGCCATAGACCATATCCACATAGTCAAAGACAGGGAACACCATCATGGTAACAGGCTCGCCGCATACATGTGGTGACAAGCAGTCTTTCTTGCAGTAGAGGGCTTTGGGATGGAGCTTTGCATGGATGGCTATGATGTGGGCTGAGAAGTCTAGCTTACTGTCAGCCACACTTCAAGGTACTTGAAAGACTGAACTGCTTCATGTGGCATGCCATCCAGAGTGGGGGAAATGGGGGGGGGTATAGGGAGTCTTGCCAGTTTCTGACTGCTGGTACCAAAGGTCATGGACACCATTTTTGAAGTGTTCACTTTGAGCTGGTTGGGTTGAAACCAGTGCAGCTCAATAAGAATGCCTTACAAACAGATATGCAGCAGTGCATGTACAGTACTTATTATTTGATTTAAGAAATACGAAAGTAAAATGATAGTTTATTAAGGTATGGCATTCTGAAATTTCAAGAGTATCCATGTGTGGTGGTGAAAAAAACAAACCTTTGTCCAGCCCACTGAAATTAGATTCAAACTCTGCTGCAACACCTTTTTTTTTATTTCTTTCTGTCTTTCTATTTCCCTCTTTTCTTCTCAGTCTCTGCTCCACACAAATGGTCTTAAATGCAGCATACATATGGAGATGTTCAATGTGTAGGCCTTAAAAATGATGTTTTTTTTATTTGTGTATATTCTGTTCTTCCTTCCTTCCTACCATACTTACAGTAAACAGTTGTCATTTAAAATATTTCTAGTAACTGACTTGAACTGCCAGAATTTCGACTACTGGAGCTCTGAGCCACCTGGAATTTCAGCAGAGACAATGGAAGTGTATAATCTGTGCCAGCATTTGGTAATTTTGCAGCATTTGTCTTAAGATTGGGTGGCAGAGCAGGGCAAATCAAATCTGAATCCTCTTAAAATGTAGATTTCTGTTGTTTTGCTACATTATTCCCATGTGTCATCAAATCAGATCAGTGTGTGTTCCATTCTGTACTAACATTGACCTTCCCTGTAATGAGCATTTACACATAAAATAAAAATGAAGGATAAGAATGAAAAATGAGTCACTAGACCCTTGAGCCTATAATATTCCCACCTTTACAGTGTCTGCCAGGGTTAGGGTTTTTCACTGATACTAGGCATTTTTGAACTACCATTGTAGGTTGGTTGTTGAACGCAGTTTCTAGTTTCTTTTGCTTCTTAATGCCATGTTATTCTGCACAGTGACTTTCCATAAACAATCATTTTTAACACACTTGACAATTATTATAAAATACCTAAATGCCAACATACCTATCTAGTTCTTAGGAAGGTACAGTACAGTAAAATACTGCACAAAATCGTGCTTGTTAGAGAATGAAAAACAGTATTTGACTGCACAACAAAGGGGTCAAAGAAACAGTTTGTCAACTATTTTGCAAAAAGCCTATGTGGCCTGTACTTATCTTCTAGTTTTTTGTTTGTTTGCTTTTGCAAGAAACTGGTAAATTACATTAAAGTAAAAACAATGTGTTAATTTTTAGTCATCGTCATCATACAAACATATGAAATTGCCAGCAGATAAAGGCCTTATGGTTTACCAAGTCTGCTCTATAGCACAGCTAGCAGCCCTTATTCATCAGCTGCCCCTTCCCTGCCAAATATGTGCTCCCACTGGGAATCAAAATACTGACCCTTTGCTTGTAAGGCCAAGACAGATCCACTGCCTCACCTGAGTGACCATTTCATGATATCATGTTCTAAATTATTTTATGTGTTTTTACACTAGAATAAAATATTTCTCATATTCATATAATTATTTCCAAGCAGTAGTAAATCTCTAATTTAATAAGAAATGCAGGAAAACATATTGGGCTCAATTCACAAAGGTCACCGCAAGCTGTGCCAAAGGCAGCTTGTGCCGACTGACAGTGCGCCATGGACCATGCTCCCAATTCACTATCAGGTAGTGTCCTGGTGGCAAAGTCTCGCAGCTTGTGGCAACTGTGGCTGTGTGCCAAACAGATGGCACAGCTGGCAGGTTGACTGCAATCTGCTGGGTGACCCTGCAGCTATAGAACTATGGACAGCAGTCCCTGGTGGCTAACGATACCCCAGCCCTGTTCCCCTTTATATGTAGAGTAATCACTTTCCTTAGTGGTCTAGTAGATCCCCCTATCCCCGATATGCCTATATATTAAAATATCTTTCCTTGGTGGTCTAGCAGACCCCCCCAGCCCTGATTCTCCCCTACATTAAAAGATCTTTCCTGGAGACCTAGCCAACTCCCCACCCCGATCTTCTCGTATATTAAAAGACCTTTTCCTGCTGGTCTAGTAGATCCCCCTCCCTATCCCCAGTCAGCCATATAATAAAAATATATATTTCCCTGATGGTCTAACAGACCCCCTCCCTATTCCTGATCAACCCATATAATAGAAATATACATTTGCCTGGTGATCCAGTGGACCCCGACCTCAGCAGGCAGTGCCCCATCACCCAATGCCCCCGATCCCATCTCAAGCCAGTGACTGGCACAGCCCTTTGCGTTCCACCATGGCCAGCCAAAGACTGAACTGTCATAAAGCATGTATTGTAAACAGTATGCACTCACTGAATGAAAGCTTTGTCAATCATTGAGTGCATACTGTATGTGGTGCATGTTCCTTGTCAGTTCAGTTGGCAACTGGCTTGGTGGAGTGCAGAGGGCCTTGCCAGTTGCAGGCTCGGGGACAGGACTGGGGGAGCAGAGTGGTGGGCCACTGCTTGTCAGGAGGGGTCTGCTAGACCATCAGGGAAATATATATTTCTATTTTGTGGGCTGATTTGGGATTGGGCGGGGGTCCACTATACCACCAGGGAAAGATCTTTTAATTTATGGCAGATCGGTACGGGGGTCTACCAGACCACCAGGGAAAGATTTTTAATATACAGACAGATTGGGGCTGGGGGACATCCATTAGACTACCAGGGACGTGATTTATTTTCTAAAAGGGAATTCGGGGCTGGGGATGGGGGAACTGCAGCTCATTGTCACACAGTTCAAAACCCTCCCAGAGGACACACTTCTAAGTACCCTTAGATCAGCCCTGGCTGGTCTAAGGATACTTGGAATTTTGCCCTCTGGGAGGGTTTTGTGAATCCCAATTTAGGGGTTAATAGTAATAATAGTAATACATTTTATTTCACAAAAGCACCTTTCAGCCCATCAAGGCACTTTACAAAAAGATAAAACAACATGATAAAACCAATAAAACAGTAGTTAAAATAAATATCAGAGGATCATAATTATTCTGTGCCACTAAAAGCTTGACACCATAAAAAGGTTTTCAATGCCTGTTTAAAACTTCCCATGGCCATGCACTCCCAGAGTTGGCAGGGTAGAGAATTCCAAAGGGTGGGGGTGATGTGCATGAATGCTTGAGCCCCTGAAGATTTCAGTGACACTCTTGAAATCTCTAGCAACCCCTCGTCAGCCGAGCATAGCTGTCGCATTGGGCAATAAGGGACAAGGAGCTCTTTCAGGTAGTCAGTGCCAAGTCTGTGTAGGGCTTTATAAGTCAGTAAACCAACTTTAAAGGTGGTCCACCACCTAATCAGCAGCCAGTGCAGATTGCGCAGCACAGGAGTGATATGGGATACTCATGAAGCCCACATCAACAACCATGCTGCTGCATTCTGTATGAGCTGCAAATGGTGGATAGCAACCCCTGGAAGCCATAAGTACAGGGAGTTGCAATAATCAAGGCATGAGGTCACAAAGGCATGGACCAACATAGGTAAATTCCCGGACGGAACAAGGTGCTTAATCCTGGAGACATTCCTAAGATAAAAGGAAGACTTGATGACCGTCGACACCTGAGATCGTAAAGTCAGCCCATAGTCAAGTACTACCTCCAGGTTTTGCACCCATTCAGAGGTGAGGATCTGGGTGCCCCCAAGAAAAAGTCCTGAGGGCTGACAAGCCATAACCCCTCTATTCGGCGACCTGGGTCCACTACCAACACCTCCGTCTTTCTGGCTTTCAACTTTAACTAGCTCTCATTCATCCAATCCTGGATTTCAACAAGACAGTTATTAAAGATATGGCAACTTGTGTCTGCTGCAAGCCTCCTAGCACCATGCTGTGTCCCATTTTGTGGCACAAGGCTGGTGCAAGCCCCCTTTGGAGCATGCAACCTGCGTTTGATGCAGGCTGCTTTTGGGAATCGCTCCCAGCACATCTTGTGGTGTAAGATGCACCTTGCACAATTCCTTGTGGTGCAAGCCCCTTGAGCCATTCAGGGGAGCTTTGTGAATTGGGGCCATTATCTCTAGTTTAAAGGTACTAGACCCTTTTCTACCTGATGTATTATATTCCTTACATCGATATGACTCAAAATTAAAATTAGTCTGCTATTGTTTTCTTATTAATTAGATCTGATCTAATTAATGTAAAAAAGGTTATTTTCTGTTGTTAAAGTAAGTATTCCACAAATGACTCGTACTATATCGCCACCAAGATAAATAAATGACTTCTCATTTAGTACTTGGCCTGATGACATCTTCAGCATCTTTCCCAATAAATGTGCCATTTATCAGAATACAAAATAAGAACTGCCTTGTGTCAAGATTAATTATGTTATGGCAGAATTTCATAGAGTGACATTTTTCATACATCTCAAAGTTTGTTAACACTTGAGATGGTAAATATGGAAGGTTGTGAGCCAAGAATATTGACTTGTTAGATACTGATCCTGATTATATTGGAGATTCTAAAGTACATGATGGTCCATAAGGTTTAGCAGCAACCAGCAAACTCATAAAATATTTTCAAAGATCCAGAGACTATTGGAATATCAGTGTTTTTTTTTTCCTTTCAATGCAACTACAGTACTTTATTTATTTATTTATTGAAATGTTTCACCCGGAAGGCACACTGAGTGACAAGCTGCTTGTCTCCCGATGCAGCCTGGGAGGGAGGAGTACATTAGGAATGAGACATTAAACATTGACTTATACTGTAAGTTCAACCTTAACATACAGTTGTAAGGCAGATGTTTCAAACAGTGTTACAACAGTGTTGCACATGATAGCTAAAAAGAGTGGACAATAATAAGTGCTGGGTTAATAAGTAACAAGTGCTTATGTGAAAGAAAAGGGGGAAAAGAGAGGCAGTGGTGAGGTGGGTTGGGAGGGGGAAGAGTCATGTCCCTGAAGATCAAATCAGGATATGAGGAACTCTTCAAGGGGGCTGGTAGGACCAGAGGGAAAGGGATAAGGAAGTGTTCCAGAAAGACCCCTTCAGGATGGTGGGGGAAGGGAGTAGATGAGAGATACAAGCCTATTTGGGGGTAGGAGAGGGACCCATGGAGACCATTCTGGGCCCCTTACATTCTGTGAGAGATCAAGGGAGTCAAGTAAGGGGGAGCAATTTGGAAGAAGGGGAGGAGAGCAAGCAATTTGGGAGGGTGTGCACAGTGAAAAATAAAGGTGACAGTAGTGGGGAAGGGTAAGTCCAGGGTGTAGAGGAGGGAGTTAGGGAGGGACATGGCAGGAGCAGCTAGGAGCAAGGTAATTATTGAGGGAAGAGCTGATGGAGTAGGCAGAGGATGAGTGCCAGATTTGTGTGTGGGGGGAATTCCAGCTTTTTTGGAGGTGGTGAGAGTAACCAGATTGGCCGATTTGGGTGGATCTGCAGGGGACTATCAAGGTGCGAGAGTAGGTTGATCTAAGGTAATGAGAGAGTGGGGGGTGTTATAAAGGAGGAGGTGAGGTAGGAAGGGAGCTCACCCAACCAGTGCTCAGAGGTGAATTTAACACAGTGGAACAACTGCCTATTTGCAAGAGAGGGGAAGGATAGAGCACAATCAAGATTGCAGTGGTGGTTGTGGGGGGTGGGGCATCCAAGGCAAAGCAGCAGAAGGAATTGAAAAGGGTGTCCAGTCTGGCATGGGGGGACTTAGGGGCAGCACCATAGACTATGTCACAGTAGTCAAAAATGGGCAGTATCATCTTCTGAACAAGTTCACGCCTAGCCATAGGAGGGATGCAACTGTGGTTCCTGAACAGGGCACCAAGCTTGGGGTGAAGTTTTTTCTGAATGGCATCAATATATCCAGAGAAGTTTAGGTGTTGGTCCAACCTAAGTACCCGAAGGAGGATGTGTCCTCAAGTAAAGTCCCATCAAGGGTGAGGAAAATGGGTAGGGAGGGAAGCATTGAGTGTCTCTGCCTTGTGCCAAAGATCATGGAGACAGTCTTCTTGGTGGTGAAGAAAAGTTGATGGGTAGCAAACTAGAGCTGAATCTTGTCAAAGTCTTTCTGTAAGCTGGTAGTAACCTCATCAGTACAGGAGCCAGATGCACACATGACTATCATTGGCATATTTATGTATAGTGGAAGATGGGGAACAAACAGAGGGAAGGTCATTCAAGAAGATGGAGAATACGACGTGCCCCAATACAGAGCCCTAGGGGACTCCAGTGCTAATCGGGAGGGGAAGGGAAGTGGCATCCAAGATCTTAACTGATTGGGTTCTACCAATAAAGTAGGCCTTGAACCAGTTTGTGGCAGAGGGAGATAGGCCAGCTGCCAGGAGTGAGTTGAAGAGAAGGGAGTGAGATACATTTTCAAAGGCTTTGGCCAGGCCGACAAAAATGGCATAGGTAATTTGGCCATTGTCCATCCTGATTAGGATGGAATCTGTGAGCCATAGGGGACAGGTGGTGGTTGAATGGTTTTTCCTGAAACCAGACTGGAAAAGGGTGAAAAGGAGGTGTCTGATAGAAAAGTGGTGAGTTGGGAGAGGACTATGTGTTCTTGAAACTTAGCAAGGGTAGGGAGGAGAGAAATGGGGTGATAGTTGCCAGGGGGTGGGGGTTACCTCCTTTGGGTAGAGGGAGGACCACTGCATGTTTCCCTTAAGAGGGGTCTGAGGCAGTAGAGTATGACAGATTTAGCATTATTGAAAGGCGATAGGTAATGGCCGAAGCAGAGACGGAGAGGAATTCTGGGTCAAGGCTGTCAGGGGAGGCATCTTTAGAGGGGTTGATGGTGAGGAGGGCACTTAGGGCATTGTCTGAGGTTACAGTAGTGAAAGTGAAGGGGATGTGGGAGGGTGATGATGGGGGCACACTGGTAGAGAGTGGGGAGGGGGATGGGTAGGAGGGGAGGGATTTCAGTAGCTCAGTGGCGCAGGAGGTATAGTAGGAGTTAAATTCCACAGCTATGGCTGGTGGGTCAGACACTAGTGAGCTATTTACTTTAAGTACTGGTGGTGGTGGATGAGATGAGGGGGTAAATAGGGTGTGGACCACCTTCCAGAATTTCGAAGGGGTATTTATGTTGGTGATGAAGGCAAATTTGAAATATTGGGACTTGGATAACCTTGTAGCCCTGGTGCAAGCATTTTGGAGCATGCGTTAGTTCACAAGAGCACTAGGATTCTGGGTAGCTTTATGACACTTCCAGGCTCAATCTCTAGCCCTGAGGCAGGCCAGAAGTTCAGGGGTTATCCAAGGTAAGTGGTTACTGCTGAATCTGATTTGTTTGAGTGAGGCAAAGGCATTCTAGCTTGCAAGAATGATTTCTTTGAAGTAGGCAAGAGCCTTATCAACCGAGGGGAAGGACGTTAGGGGGGACCAGTCAGAAGTGGCAAGGTTACTCAGAAGAGGTTCAAGGTCAAGAGATTTGAAAGAGCATAGTTGTACGGTTTTGTGTGTTGATTTAGTTCTGTGGACTTTCCTAAACATGTATATTGGATTATGGTCACTGAGAGCATCAGGAATGGTGCCAGAGGTGATGATGCAGTGGGGATGGGAGATAAGGGCCCAGTCAAGTAGGGAGTTTTGTTGTGTCTTGTGGTTTAGGTGGGTAGGTTCAGAGATCAGTTGAGAGAGGTTTAAGGCTCTGATTTCATTTTTAGTTTTGGTAGTTTTAGGTGACAACCAATTTATATTGAAGTCACCTAGGATGAATAGTGTCCCAGAGCGAGCAAGGGAAGTGATGGAGAGTAGGAGTTCCAGCGCAACCGATGGATGGACATTTGGGCAGCAGTATGTGTCGGCTACGAAGATTGGGAGATTGAAGGGGAGGGTCACATGGATAGCTAGGGCATCATGGGTCTCAGGATTGGAAGATGAATAGATGATGGACTACTGAATGGAGGCTAGGACATAAATGACCACACCACCACCACCTCTGCCAGCATGGTCTTGCCTTAGCAGTGAGTAGCCAGGAATGGAGACTGAGTGGTCAGGGATAGTGCTCTTTAGACAAGTTTCTGAGATGATTAGAATGTCTGGTTTTAGAGTGCACACCATTGTCTGAATCTGGTCTATTTTTTGCAACAAGCTGCTGGTGTTTAGATGAGAGATCTTTAAACCCTTTGGGAGAGCTGAGAGAGAAGAAAGTTGGGGGAGGTAGTAGAGGAGGAAGCACTGGAGGAGCTAGGGGCAACAGAGCCTGGGTTGGGGATGGATATCCCCAGCAAACAGCAAGAGGAGAGCAAGTATAAGAAAGTGGAGCTTAGGGGATTTTGTAGGTGCTAGAAAGGTGGTTGGGAGTTTTGAGGAGAAGGGAGTGGATGAATGAGGAAGAAAAAGGTGCACAACTGCAGTGAAAGTGGACACCGTTATCAAAGCCACATGAGGAACAGTGGTAGAGTGAGACCATATTTCAAATGGGGTGGATAGAGTGATGGCATGGATGTGGGTAGGGTATTGGAGATAGTAACTGATGTGGCTGGGAGAGTTATTAGGACTAGATGGGTAGTGAGCAAGTGGAGGTGGTAATGAGAAGGATATGAGCAGAACAAGGGTGAGAAAGGAGAATAGGAGATGCATTGTTCATAAAGGCAGAGAAATTAGTGAATAATTGATTTAGGAACAGGAAGAAATTTGTAAGCAAGGAGTGTGGAGTGGGCCTGGTCAGATGGCAGGAGTAGCTGTAGTTTAGGAAGGTATCTTTATAAACAACAGGCAGGGATCGCCTTATGTGTATGATTAGTGCCTTTTACTAAACTCCACATTGAGGACTGCAACAGCATATTATAACTTTTTCGAACACTCTTCACAAGATTGTTTGAGTCTCTTCTATTGAGTTTCAGTCATAATATTTGGAAAATAAATTGTTGCATACGTGCCAATTTAAAATGTAAGAAACTGTATTTTAAGTCACTGTTTACAAAGACAGACATGCCCCACTACAGTCAACAGGGCTATCATCTGAATTTTCAGTGGTCTCATATTTGGGTGGCATTATTGTCGAGCATGAGGAAACTGAAATGAGCAGGAAAGAACAGAATGGAATTTGTTTTCCTTAGTTCCTTTAATACACTCTATATTCCAAAATGCTTTACAAAGCAATGAGTTAGGTACTGGTGGTATAGGGACTGGATGAGGCACATACACTGTGGCTTCAGTAGTGCTACTACCACACACACAGCCGTATTATATTAGAACCTTTGCTAATGAAAATGGGAATTTTGGTCAGGCGAGGACCCTAAAGATAATTCCACTACTCTTTCAAAACGTGCTATGAAATTTTTAACTTTCACCAGCGCAGACACTAAAAATTGACAGAACAGGCTTTAGTTTATATAGTAACATAGTACTGTGATGATGGAAGAGACTTAGGGTTTATTTAGTTTTCCCTGCCTGCAGTACTGCATGGACTAGACCCATTTTGGAGGATGGACACACACATCCAAGTGTGTCAGCTGGCATGCTACCCTATGCTACCGTGTAGCTCTCTCAATGACATTCTCCATCAGGAATCTGTCTGTCTGGTCCTGCTTTGAAAGTTTGAATAGTACTAGCTTCCACAACCTCACTAGGAAAGATATTTATAAATCACTAATGTGGTTTCAGCCAATCAGCATGCAGAACTACTGTACAGTGCTAGGAAGGAGTGCTCCCTTTCTATGCCAACTGGAAGGAGGGAGGACACAATACGATAACAAAGTTTAAATTTTCATTATAGATTACTCTAACTAAACCTGAGTAATTTATAATAATTTAATTGATCCTTCAAGGGATGTCTCTTTTAGCATAAGAATCTCCTCTCTGAGGTTTGGTCAGACAGAAAGACTTTGCTTCACTTCGCGATCCTCTCATCCAAACTTCAAGTTTGGAGTCTCTTATACCATAAGAGACATCCCTAAGGGGCCCTATTGACTTATATTCCACATGACAACTACCCATTGTGTGAAGTAAGCTTGCAATAATACCTGATAGGATGGGGGGTACTGGGCCATACTGGGCTACCCCAGGGGAGTAATGAGGCCTGGAACCAGAGGTGGAGGGCATTAAAGCCCCTGGAAGGTTGGGTATAGCTCATACCTCCCACCCTGGAGGGTATTATTGAGCTTAGAAAATGGGTCATATTGTAAATTTTAGTAACATCTCAAAAACATTTTAAAAATAATTTATTTCAATGTAATACTATATCTGATACTGTATCCCCCCCAACACTTGCACTTATTTTCTGTCCAACTTGCAACTCACCTACGTTTTTCACATTTCCCCTTTCCCCCCTCCCACTCACACCCCCCTTAACACTTCACCCGATCTTCATCCCATCCAACTTACCCATTCCCCACCTTCTGCCTCACCTGCCCATCCTCCATTTACCCCCTGTGACAAAGTGACCCGGAGCATGAGGTTACCGCCATCCCTTTCACATCCCTCCACTTCCTCTATCTATACCCCCTCTCCGCTAATCAAGGTCTACTGTGCTGCTTAATAAACTTTGCCACCTCTAAAATGTTTTTGTATCTCCTTGGTTAAGTACAGTAGCTGAACAATTGTTCTAGTCATTGTGATTGTTTCCCTACAGCTTTCTCTGTGTTTTAGCATTTTTGTATTGCACTGTGTATTTTGATTTCCTTTTTGCCTGAATAAATAAATAAATAAGTTATACAAAATGCTAACAAGGTACATTTTATTGGAGAGTATCCCCTCTACTGGTATACATGCAAATAGAGGGTGCAGCTGTATCTGAGACATAGTTTTTGGCTGTTTGGTGGTAGGTAGTTGCTCTTTTAAATCTATTTATTGAATTTTCACTTTCACTTCTGGCAGGCTTACAACTGAGTGTAAGCCTGCCAGAAAGAACTTTCTGAGTAAACCAGATCTCCCTCCTGCCTGCAGTTTCCTGTGTTCCACTGGTGAAAAGATTGCTGCTGACTGCACAGCCCCCTCCCATGCCATGTCCCACCAACCCACCCACAAAATGATTAACATGTACTCCCAACTCTGACTAAGAGTAACTAGCAGTAAGGTACTCAGTTAGGGAGAGGATGCTGTGCAACACTGTAATCAAGGTACCAAGTGAGATCAAGGGCATGATCAGAAATGGAAGAAACAAGCATTATGTGGGGATGGGTTGCAGAGTGGTCCTCTGGGATGTGTACCACTGACATATGGTTAAAGTTCCAGAGCCCCCCCCCCATTTTGCTGCATTAAAGCCTGCACTTTTTTCCAAATTAACTCTAATATTTTTACTTGTCATACTTTTTGGAAGGGCTCTTGGTTCTCATCATCCAGCTGAACCATGATTAAGCCTGACCACTTCAGCAAAGTGACCACCTCCATCGGTCAGGTAGAAAGCATCACATTTTAACTTGCCTTATCAGAGCTGAGGTCTCCTTGCTTCCTCTGTATTTTTGAAGAGACCATTCTCTAGGCTTCATTACTTATAGTGTGCTCTGGCCAATGAAAGGCTCACAGGTGTCTAATAGGGAGCTTAGCAATTAGAAGAAGGCCACAATCAAGGAGGTTTGATTCTCCTATATTCAAATCATAACAAAAGGTTTGCAAGCTCAACCCTTGTATTTACAATACAATTTAATAAATTTGGTGGGGTGGCTCCTGGTGTGTGACCAAACAGAAACATATGGTTAAAGTTCCAGGCTCCCCCCCCCCCATTTTGTTGCACTAAAGCCTGCACTTTTTTCCAAACTGTTCTGATATGTACCACTGAGCCATGAGATCAGCTGTACTTTCTGGATTACAGTCCCACAGACAGAGATGTGCTGCCAGCTTCTAGCATTACGTTAAGTGGGCGGGTGGCTTGAGGATGGAGATGGGTTTAGTCAAGTGGATGGCAGGTTGTCTAAAGCAGGAGTGTTCTTTGTCTCTTTCAGATTGTTAAAGTAATGAATAGATTGTGTTTTGCTGAATACAAAGGCAGTCTGGGGAGGGCCACATCATTAACCAGTGTGGTGGGTCTGAGCACTCACTAAGTGAGAGAAAAAATGACAGTTGTTCCAACTTGGATTCTTAGATGGCACAGTAATACCAGCTGGTAACGGGCCACTTGGTAGTGGGACTTGTTATTTCCCAGTGTCTGTGGCAAATAAGAATAACTCTTGGCAGGAGTCTCAGCAAATTAGAGTCTGTGAAACTTCTTGCCCATTTTCTAATGAATTGTAAAACAGCATGTATAATTCTGTGACCTAAAAAGTTGCTCTCAACATACTTTAAGAACAACTTCTTTAAAATGTTAAGAACAGATTTCCACAGCTGCTACAGTATGACTTGCACTCTTACCATACAACTACACCTAACTAGAAAACAAACAAAGCTGTAGTCTCAGCTGTTTAAATCAGAGCTGCTCACTAAACACAACAGCAGTTTCACCTCAAAATTCATTCTGTAACAACTATTCTTAAAGGCTGTTAAACACAGTAAAAAAACAAAGAACAAGTATTTGAAAAAAATGCTAAATCTTGTATTATGTAATAAATCACTTGCATGATTTCTGCCAATCAACACACAGGGCCACTGTACCTCTTATCGCTTGCACAGTGTACTCTCATACAGGAGTGTTAGAAGAGAGACTTCCACTTCAACACCATGGAGTAGGAAGGCACAATAAAATGAATACAAATACTCTAAATATATTGTAAATCACTCAAGCTAAACCTCGAGTGACTTTTATAAAAGTTGACAGGGCGCCTCCAAGGGATGTCTCTTATGGTACAGAACTGCTAAGCCTTGATTCTCAGTCCTCTCACCCAAACCTCACACTCAAGAGTCCCTTACACCATAAGATACATTGCATGGAAGCCCTATTACCTTATAATAAACACCAAAGTGTTAAGAACATGCTAGTTCACACATCTTGTTAGTGTTGTGACATTGTTACATAGAAACATAAAAACATAAAATTTGTCAGCAGAAAAGGAGGACTTGGTGCATCTAGTCTGCATAAATGTTCCTTGTCTATCTTACATTCACAATCCTATCTTGCCTCTGGTAACCCTCCCTCCTCCTTGCTTCTGCTCTAAAATATTCTTTTGTTTAGCCCTTAGCACAAGCATGCTTGAAGCCCCCCAACCACCACTATTTTAGCCTCCACCACTTTGGCTGGCCATCTGTTCCAGGTGTCTCCCATACTTTCAGTGAATAAATATTTCCTCAGATCTTCACTGATCTCCCCCCCTCCACCAGCACCACCAGTTTCATCACATGCCCTCTGGTTCTTGTGCACATTGTCTAATAGAAGAGGCTCCCCTCTCCTCCCTGTTCACCCATGTTAAGTACCAATAGGTCTGATCAGTGGACAGCTGCCTTTCATTGTGGCACTAGTGCCTTGTGGTCATGCCAGTAATGTCACAAAAGTAGCAAGGTGAGTGAACCAACCTGTTCTTAACATTTTAGGGTTAGTCATTCTCTATCAGCTCTCCTCCCTTCCCCAACCAGTCTGAATACATATGTGGTTCCTTATTGCCCTTCAATGTGAGTACATCTCTTCTAAGTGGCAGCATGGTCTAATTGTTAAAGAATCAGTTTTAGAACCAGGAGACTGCAAGTTAAAACCCTGCTACGGCCAAATATTCACTGTGTCACCCTGGGCAAGCCACCTAACCTTTCAGTGCTCCTATCAGCTCAGATGCAAAAATGGGTCAAATCGTCCGTTGTCAGACTGGACCCCCTGTTCCATTCTTTCTGTAGCTTTGCATGGTCTGCCCTCACCACACCCATCACTTACATAGAAACAGACTTTGACAGCAGATAAGGACCACTTGGCCCACCCAGTCTACCCATTTCCCTACCTACTGGATAAGCTGCAGATTCTAGTTAACCAACAGCCTATTTCCTGCAACCCCCACTATAATTGCCTTATGTCTGTCCCATGCATGTTTGAATTCCTCCACTGTTTTAGACCCCACAACCTCTCCAGGAAGGCGGTTCCATGCGTCCACCACTCTCTCCGTAAAAAATAATTTCACATTACCCCTGAGCCGCCCCCTCTAACTTTAAATTGTGCCCTTGTTCTTACACACTCTTTTTCTGAAAGATGCTACCTTCCTGGACTTTGTTGATTCCCTTGAGGTACTTAACAGTTGCCCTCTGGACTGCTTCCATCCTGTCTATGTCCTTGCATAGATGAGGTCTCCAAAACTGCACGCAGTACTCCAGATGGGGTCTCACCAACTGTCTGTATAGAGGGATAACCACTTCCCTTTTTCTACTTGTGATGCCCCTCCCTATGCATCCCAGTATCCCCCTGGCTTTCCCTACTGACTTCTCACATTGCATACCCACCTTTAGGTCATCTGATATGACTACACCCAGATCCCTTTCCATTATTGTTGTTGTTAGTACCTCCCTTGCTATTGTGTACTCTTCTCCTGGATTTTTATTTCCCAGGTGCATTACTTTGCACTTTTGCATTAAATCTAAGTTGCCATATGTCTGACCATTCTCCAACCCTACAAGTCTCTTCTCATCCTTTCTACCCCCTTGTGTATTAACTCTGTTACAGATCTTTGTGTCATCCGCAAAGAGGCATACCTTTCCTTCCAGACCCTCTGCAATGTCACCTATAAAGATGTTAAAGAGGACTGGACCCAGTACCGAGCCTTGAGGTACTCCACTAGTAACCCCTTTCTTCAGAATGTGTTCCATTCACTATTACCTTCTGTGTCCTGTTGTGCAGCCAGTTTCTACCAGGCTACCACCCTGGGACCCACTCCCAGGCTGGCTAACTTGATTATTAATCTTTGTGTGAGACTGTGTCAAATGCCTTGCTAAAGTCTAGGTAGGCCATATCCACAGCCCCTCCCTGGTCTATTACTTTGGTCACCCAGTCAAAGAAATCGATTAGATTTGTCTGACATGACCTTCCTGCTGTGAATCCATGCTGCTTTGGGTCCAGTGCCCCTTGGCCTCTAGGTACTCAACAATTCTTTCTTTCAGAAGTGATTCCATCATTTTGCCCACCACTGAGGTCAAACTAACAGGTCTGTAGTTTCCTGCTTTGTCTCCCACTTTTGTGAAGGGAATCACATCTGCCTCCTCCAGTCCTCAGGTACCACCCCATCTTCCCATGATTTGTTAAAAAGTGTGGTTAGTGGTGTCACTAGGTCCTCCTAGCTCTTTTTAGGATTCTAGGGTGAATCCTGCCAGGCCCCATTGCTTTATCCACCTTGAGTTTTGAAGTTCTTTCAGTACTCTTTCCTTTAAATGGACTGGTGTCAACCCCACTATCCAGAGTGCTTCTACTGTTTGGTTTAGGTAACTCCTCCTCTTCTTCTTTGTGAATACTGAGCAAAAGTATTCGTTCATTATCTCTGCCTTTTCACTGTCTCCTCTGCCCCACCTCCCTCCCTTTATTAATCTTCCCTATCCTCCTTAACCTTTCTATGTTCCCTAATGTACCTATAAGGTTTTATCCCCTTCTTAACTGAGTTGGCCATCCTTTCTCGGTTTGGGCCTTTGCTTTTCTGACTGCCTTCCCACTTCTTTCTGCTTTAATTGATACATTCCTGTCGTGCTCTGTCTGTGATTCCTTATACTTTTGAATGCAGTCTTTTCTCCTTAACCTTCCTGACACTTCTTTTGAGAGCCATAGTGTTTTTTATTCCGCTTTGTTTTCTTTATTTGTTTCACACAAAGGCTTGTTGCCTCCATGATGGCAGTTTTGATTTTCTCCATTGTTCTTCCACCCTCCTTTCTGGCCATTTGCTAATGCATTCCTCAGGTATTCACCCATTATGCCAAAGTCAGCCCTTCTAAAGTCCAGTATCCTTGTATTTGTATGGCTTGTCTCCATGGTTGTGTTTATTGTAGCACTGTGCAGCGGTCGCTTGTTCCCAGGTGTCTACTGACTTCTAAGTTTGTGATCCTCTCTCCATTTGAGAGCACCAGGTCTAATATTGCTCCCTCCCGAGTGGATTCCACCACTAGCTGTCTAAGGCATGTTCCCTGTAGGACATCGAGAATGACCCTGCTCTTGGATGTGGCTGCAGTCCATGTTGCCCAGTTAACATCTGGCATATTCAGGTCCCCCATCAACAGTATCTCCCCTTTTTCAGCCATTTTGAGAATGCCCTCTATCATTTTCTTGTCCATTTCCTCCCCTTGAGACGGGGGTCCGTATACAACCCCTGTGCGGATTGTGATGCCATTACCTGTCTCCAATGTGACCCAGAGTTCCTCTTGTCCTCCCCCTTTACCTTTTAGTTCTGTTACTTTGATCCCTTCCCTTTTGTAGAGAGCTACTCCACCTCCTCTTTTACCCTCCCTGTCCCTTCTGTAGATTGTGTACCCTGGTATGTTGACATCCCAGTCATGGTTCTCCGTGTACCATGTTTCTGAACTCCTCACTTGAACTCCTCTTTCTCTCTCTTCCCTCCCATGAGGACTGCTGCCTCTCTGACTGTACCTTCCACACATCTAAGTTTTGGTTCATTTTCTTGTCCTGCTATTTCCCACCCCCCTTCCTGCCTCCACCATGTTCTCACTCTCTGCTCTCTGCTAACCCTTGCTCCATCTACATTCTACAGGCCAAGATCTCAACTGGTCAGTCTGCATTCTCTAATATGCTCCCCCAGTCTGGTCCTCCCTCACTTCCTCCCCTATCTTATTTGTTTCCTACCCATCCACTATGGAAGCTCTGTCATGCACGCATTACTCATGTTTGCACCTGTACATAACGCTTGCCTTTTCTCACCTTTACCAGTTGTATTTAATTAACTGCTTGCACCATTCCCAAAAGCCTGCATTATAATCTGATGATGCTCATTTTACACAAATTTTCTGTTTGTTGTTAAATTGCTTTGTGGGCTTCACTATGTATCCTCCCACAGGATACCTCTGAAAATTAGTGGTTTACAACTTAGTAGACCTGTTCTGCAAAATTCTTTCAATAAATGAATATATAACCTGTAAATAAAATTAAAAAAAAACAGTATTCAAGGCTAGCACATTCAACAGGTGATGTCAAACAATACACGCTTGTATATTGGATTGTATAACTCATGCAATACCTTTAGATTTGTGGCAGCAAAAGTGAGGTTTATTGGTTTTATCCATCAGTAACCTCATAAAATGATGAAAGATCAATGGGGAATGGTGTAATGAGTTTCACATGCTAGGGCCACAGTAGAGAAAGGACCTTTGCTTTTCAAAATATTTAGCTGAGGGACAAGAACATTGGAAGATCTAATACCGATTACAAACTACAAGGCCTCAAGATATCCGAAATACTGTGCAACTTGAGGCTTTATTGTTTACACATTTATGCTTCACTTCTTTTTTTTTTTTTAGCAGTATATAATTATTTTAACAGGAAGTAATACTATTATGTTAAACTAAACTAATTAAATGAATCAGAATCTGTAGGGTTTATTCTTGACATAAAGGGCCCCCATATATCACAAAAACAGTCCAGTCTATCAGAGAGAAAAAAAGATATTCTCTCATTATTTACAGTATAGCTCATCATATTCAGCCATTCAGGTAAAGTGGGTACTTTAGGGTCTTTTGAGTGTTTTAAGATTAACCGTTTAGCACAAACAGAGGCCATTGTAAGCCATAACATCTGTTGGTATGTAAGTGTAAGAGTACATGGGGAGATTCCCAAAATATATAGTTCCGGGAGAAACAGGGTCTGTACAAGGGAGACAAGAGTCACAAAAATTTACAACTCTTACCCAGAATTCTTTCAATTTAGGGCAATCCCACAGCATGTGCAATAAGTCGGCATTAGGCTTCTTGCATTTCCAAAAATGTAAGTTAGAAGACAAACCCAATGCATAGAGCTTAGCAGGGGACATATAATAACAGTGAAGTATTTTGAATTGTATAAGCTTGCCCTGAATATCTTTGTTCCCATAATGCGCATAATCCCAAACAGAAAGCCAATCTTGGTCCTCAATTTCGATACCCAGTTCTAGTTCCCATTTCTGTTTAGCAGAAGAGGTAAGAGATGCCGAGGTAAGAGAAAGAGTGAGATATTTGTATACCACGCTAACACCCTTTCTGAGGGTGCATATTTTAACTAGCTGATCCCATTCCTGACAATGAAGCAGAGAAAGATTAGCCAGAGAGAAACGTTCGATAAATATGTGTCATAAGTGTACATAGTAATGAAACTGTAGCCATGATAGACCGTATTTTTCCTGTATCTCCTGGAAGGACATCAATAAGCCTGAGTCATAGTGAAAGATGTCACTAACATGGTTAATGCCAGCTTGTGCCCATATATTATTAGATAGTGGGCCCCTTGAATAGACAAAAATGGGTTTGCCCAAAGTGGCATTATTTTGAGAGGTTGAGAGTTGGGGTTAAAGATTTTATTTACTTTCCTTAGACCCCTAAAGGTGTTATTTAAACAGGGGTTACTATTCAGGTTAATAAGGGTGGGCAAATAAATATAGTCCTGAAGGTGGTTAGGTTTTAATAAAGCAGATTCCAGATGTAGCCATATTGGTGAGTTGGGTGCAGCCTCAGGGTTAGAATATAGATGTCCAGCCTATTGCTTTAATAAAAAGGCCCATTGGTACCATTCCCAGTGGGGAAGAGCTAGGCCACCTAGCTCATGAGGGTCTCTTAGCTTATTAAGACTTAATCAAGGAGGTTTGGAACCCCAGCGAAAGGTCCTAACTAAAGGAGTCTTTCTGGAGGCTGAAATGCTGCCCTATTTGTAGACAACTCTCTGCCCTGAGGGAGGAAGTTGCCCGTCTTCAGGCCACACTGGACAGTAGTATGGGGACCTTCCCCAAGGCCACACTGGATGATAGGAAGGGAACCTCCCCCATCCAGGGAGCACCAGAGCCACCACCACTACCTCAGAGATTGCGAAGAAAACACAGCAGTTGGACCACAGTGGGCTCAGGAAGGGTGAGGATGGTGAAAGCGAGGCACACCCAGTCAGTTGTTCCACTCCACAATCCATACACCATTCTGGGGGAGCATAGCTCCCCTATGGATGCACCCACAGAGGAAACTAAGGAGGCTGAGGACAGCTGTCACAAGGGAGGCCCACAGGAAGGAGGCAGAGGACACCACAAGGAAAGGAAGCAGCTCCTGGTGGGGGACTCAGTGATTAGGGGGATAGAACTGGGAGGAGCTGGGAAAACTGAAGTAAGGTGCCTGCCTGGTGCCATGGCTTGGAGGGACAGGAAGTGCATCCTCAGGATCACGACAACAGCTGCAAGGGATTCTGAGCTGGATGTAATTGTCCACCTAGGGACAAATGACTTGGCTCATCATGAGGTTAGAGCAGTGCAGGAGGACATTGCAGAGTTGGGGAGGGGCCTAAGACAAGTAGCACACACAGTATCCTTCTCAGAGGTGCTGCCTGTCAAAGGCATGGGTGAGGCGAGGGTAATTGGCACCATGCAGTTTAATGAATGGTTGAAAAAATGGTGCAGAGCACAGGGGTTTGGCTTCATTGGGGACTGGGGTTCCACCTGGAGGGACAACAGCCTATACTGGCAGGATGGTCTGCATCTGTCCAGGAAGGGAACAAGTCTTTTGAGCAATCGGTTTAAATGCTTCATTGGCAAGCTTTTAAACTAGTCAAAGGGGGAGGCACTGACAAGCAGCAGAAAATCCCAGCCTCCCTACAAAACATGGTACTAAATGAGAAAAAGACCAAGGTAGAACGGTCAGTGGGGATGCTGCAACAGAAGGTAAAGCCATCAAAAATGGAGAGCAATGAGTACCAATGCCCGTAGTCTCAGGTAACAAGCTTCCTGAATTAGTGGCCTTGATGGAGGAGGAACATCTGATATCGTGGCAGTCACAGAAACATGGTACACACACACAACCATGACTGGACGAACATACCAGGATACACTATCTACAGGAGGGACAGGGAGGGTAAAAGAGGAGGAGGAGTGGTTCTTTACATAAATGAAGGAATAAAAGTAACAGAACAAAAGAACTAGGGAGGAGAAGAAGCACTGTGGGTAAATTTGAGACAGGCAATGGCACCACAATCCCACAGGGTTAGAGACAGACCTCTTCTCAGGGGAGGAAATGGACAAGGAAATGATAGAAAGTATACTTACAATGGCAGAAAAAGGGGAGATACTGCTGATGGGTGATCTGAATATGCCAGATGTTAACTGGAGTGCAGTTGCAGCTGCCACTTCGAAGAGTGCAGTTATTCTAGATGCCCTACAGGGGGCATGCCTTAGACAACTAGTACTGGAGCCCAATCGAGAGGGAGCAATATTAGACTTGATACTCTCAAATGGAGATGGAGAGAGGATCACAGATGTAGAAGTGGGTAGCCATCTGGGAACTAGCGACCATCGAACAGTATGGTTCACAATAAACACAGTAATAGAGTCAAGCCATACAAAGACAACAGTACTGGACTTTAAGAGGGCTGACTTTGCCATAATGGGTGAGTGCCTAAGGAATGCACTCAGCAAATGGGCAGGAAGGAGGGTGGAAGAACAATGGGAATAATAAAACTGCCATCACAGAGGTAACAAGCCTTTGTGTGAAGCAAATAAACAAAACAAGACAATGTAAGAAACCACTATGGTTCTCAAAGGAAGTTGCAGTGAAGGTTCAAGAGAAAAAGAAAGCATTCAGAAAGTACAAGGAATTGCAGAAGGAGCAGGACAGAGAACTGTATCTGTTAAAGCAAAAGGAGGCTGGGAAGGCAGTCAGAACAGCAAAGGCCCAAACCGAGGAAAAGATAGCCAACTCAGTTAAGAAGGGGATAAAACCTTTTATAGGTACATCAGGGAGCGAAGGAAGACCAAGGGAGGGATATGAGGCTTAATAAAGGGAGGGAGGGTGGGCAGAGGAGACTGTGAAAAGGCAGAGATACTAAACAAATATTTTTGCTCAGTATTTACGGAGAAGAGGGAGATACATAAAACAAACAGTAGTAACACTCTGGATACAGAAGTTGATACCGCCCATTTACAGAAGAAAGGGTTCTGAAAGAACTCTTAAAACTGAAGGTGGACAAAGCAATGGGGCCTGATGGGATTCATCCCAGAATTTAAAAGAACTAAGGGTAGAACTAGTGATATCACTGACTACCCTTTAACAAATCATGGGAGGATGGGGTGGTACCGAGACTGAAGGAGGGCAGATGTGATTCCCCTTCACAAAGTGGGAGCAAGGCAGAAGCAGGAAACTATAGACCTGTTAGTTTAACCTCAGTGATAGGGAAAATGATGGAATCACTTCAAAAGAAAGAATTGTCGAGTATCTAGAGGCCAGAGGGGTACAGGACCCTAGGCAGCATGGATTCACAGCAGGAAGGTCATGCCAGACGAATCTGATAGATTTCTTTGACTGGGTGACCAAAGTAGTAGATCAGGAGGGCTGTGACATGGCCTACCTAGACTTTAGCAAGGCATTTGACACAGTCCCACACAAAAGATTAATATACAAGTTAGCCAGCCTGGGAGTGGGTCCCAAGATGACAGCCTGGGTAAAGAATTGGCTGGAGAATAGGACACAGAGAGTTATAGTAAATGGTGTCCACTCAGAAGAAAGGAGGGTTACTAGTGGGGTACCGCAGGGTTCAGTATTAGGACCGGTCCTCTTCAATGTCTTTATAAGTGACATTGCAGAAGGACTGGAAGGAAAAGTATGTCTCTTTGCAGATGACACTAAGATCTGCAACAGAGTTGATGCACAGGGTGGGGTGGAAAGGATGAGAAGGGACTTGGCAAGGTTAGAGGAATGGTCAAATGTATGACAGCTTAAATTCAATGCTAAGAAGTGCAAGGTAATGCACCTGGGAAACAAAAACCCAGGGAAGAGTACACAATGGGGGGTGAGATACTAACAACAACAAAAATGCAAAGGGACCTGGGGGTAGTCATATCAGATGACCTAAAGGTGGGCAAGCAATGTGAGAGGGCAGCAAGGAGGGTTGGGGGATACTGGATGCATAGGAGAGGCATCACCAGTAGAAAACAGGAAGTTATTATCCCTCTGTACAGACAGCTGGTGAGACCCCATCTGGAGTACTGTGCAGTTCTGGAGACCCAATCTCTGCAAAGACATAGACAGGATGGAAGCTGTCCAGAGGAGGGCAACTAAAATGGTGCAGGGTCTGCACCAGAAGACATATGAAGAGAGACTTAAGGAGCTTAATATGTATAGCCTCGAGGAAAGGAGGGAGAGGAGGGACATGATAGAAACTTTCAAGTACCTCAAGGGAATCAACAAAGTCCAAGAGGGTAGCATCTTTCAAAAAAGAGGTGCAAGAACAAGAGGGCACAATTTGAAAGATGGGGGCGGCTCAGAGGTAATTTAAGGAAGTATTTTTCACAGAGAGGGTTGTGGATGCATGGAACAGCTGCCCGGAGGAGGTTGTGGAGTCAAAATCAGTGGGGGAATTCAAGCATGCACGGGATAGTCATAAGGCAATTCTGGGGGGTGGGGGTAGGAAGAAGTAGGCTGCTGGTTAACTAGGATCTGCAGCTTATCCAGTAGGTAGGGAAATGGGCAGACTGAGTGGGCCAAGCGGTCCTTATCTGCCGTCAGATTCTATGTTTCTATGTTTCTAAGAATCTAACATATGGAGCCATTTTTTCACCAGCAAAACTGGAATATTTTATTTGAGAGTAACATAAGATTGAACCGGTTTAGATAACGTTAAGAGTAGGTCATCCGTGAAAGCAAAAGTTTTATGACTATGGGGACCAATTTTATTACCAGAAATATCTGAATTTTCCTCTGTAGCCCTGATCAAAGGTTCTATGGCCAGAATAAATAGGTATGGAGAGAGAGGGCAGCCTTGTCTGGTACCACAAGAAAGGGGAACAAACTTTGAAATAAGGCCATTAGTTAAAATTTGAGTAGAGGAATCTTATATAATAAGGAAACCCAGGTGTTAAAATCACTCCCACAGTCAAAATGCTGCAGAGCTAGGAACATATAGTCCCAAGACAGGGAACTGAAAGCTGTAAATAAGTCCAGGGAAAATACTAGATAAGGTTCTTTGATTTTATTGGATTGCCATATTACATTTAGAAGTCTAGGAACACAATCCACACCAGATCTGCCAGGAATAAAACCCACTTTTTCCTTGCCAATCAATTTGCAAATTACGTTTTGGATACGGGATGTTAGAACCTTAGCAAGAATTTTATAATCAGTGTTCATTAAGGAAATGGGTCAGTAGCTATCACAGCATAGAGGTCCTCATTTTTCTTATGTATAAGAGTAACTAATGCCTGTGTAAGTGTTGGTGGTAAAGTGCTATGGTCCCAGGATTCATGAAAACATGTTAAACAAGTGGGTGGATAGTTTAGACTTTAATACTTTATAGAATTCTCCAGAAAGACCATCTAATCCAGGGGCCTTGTTATTAGATAAGGATTCAATAGCGAAGGAAATCTCTTCTAAGGACAATTCTTTGTTGAGCTATTCCTCCCTTTCTTTAGTTAATTTAGGGGTTTTAATGGTAGTGAGAAACTGCTTTATCCCTTCTGTGCTAATTTCCTGCTGTAAATTTGAAGATAGGAAGCACTGAAAACATTTTAAAGACAAAGAACCTCTGTGTGCAAACACTGAGGCAAGGGTTACCCCAAGGGGCATTTGGCTGGGAAGCCAAGTTTCAAGAAAATACAAAATCACACATGCCCCCACAACTGAAAACATTGTTTATTTCTTTACTTCTGTGAACCACCTTACCATTAAGGTCACGTATTCCAGGAATAATAGTTTGGTCTTGCAGTTTCTTAAGTCTATACGCCAATAATTTCCCTGTTTTTTCATTTGATTCCAAATAGCTCTGCTTAGTTTGAAACAGAACATATTCAACTTGGGCAGAAAGGATTTTATTAATCTCAAATTTAAACCGTGTCATTTTGTACAGGAGGGAACGGTCAATAGGGGTCGAGGGTTTAATCTTCGTTTCCAACTTGCCTAGTTTAGCCTGGATAGAGCTAAGGCATTTGGCCCTTTCTCTCTTTTTGGATACCAAATATCTTATAATTCTGCCTCTAATTAAAGCTTTATAGGCCTCCCACAGACAAACAAAATTAACCTCACCATTATTATTGTTTAGGAAGTATTCATTCGTCTCTTTATTGACCCACTCTAAAAGTTTTTTGTCCTTTAATAGAGAGGCATTCATCCTCCATTTGAGTTGTTTAGGCCTGCCCTCTCCCAAAATAATATTCATAGAGACCAGGGCATGATCAGAAATCAAAATGTTATTTTCAGAATCAAGAATTGAATTGACAATATCAGATGAGAAAAATATGATCAATTTTGCTGTATATGGAATGCCAGTTGGGAAAAAAAAGTGAAGTCTTTATCTTGGTGGTGGACCAATTGCCAAACATCCATTAATGATAGTGAGCCAAGAATATTATGAAGGGCTTGACAGCTCTTAGTGAGCATGGGGTATGTTCTACAGGGGTTCCGATCTAGTAGAGGGTCCATTACTTCATTGAAATCCCCACCCAAAATAATACTATGGTCTAGGTGTTTATAGAGTATATCAGAAAGGACATAAAAAAAAATATTTTCTTGAATTAGGGGCATAAACATTGCAAAAAAAACACTTGAACACTATCTAGCAAACCGGTCAAAACCTGGAATCGACCCTCAGGGTCAGCAAGGTGATTAGTCTTAATGAAATTAACCCCTTTCTGAATTAAAATAGCAGTTCCCCTCTGCTTACTGTTGTAAGAGCTAAATTCAACCAGAGAGACCCAGGATCTGGATGGCTGATTCCAAATCCGTCAAAGGAGTTTCTTGTAAAAGGGCAATATCTGTACCTTTCTTACTTAGATATGATAGGACTTTTTTCCTTTTAATTGGAGATTCTAACCCATTAGCATTCCAGGAATGATTTTGTAGGGATGCATGATTACTAGTTTAACTATTCACTAGGGCCGGCCTAGTGGCACTGAGGGCTGAGGTGCTGGATGCCTTACCTCACACCACGCCTGCAACCCGTGTTCAGGAATGAGCACGGGCCACTGGGAGTTGGCAGAGAGGAGAAGAATCGAGCATCCTTTGGACTGCTCTCCTTCTCTGGAGAGGGGGATACCAGCTCTCGATGCACTACTGGCTCCTAACGGCAGCTGGGAGCTAGGGGCACAGAAGGCAACAGTAGGGGAAGCTGAGGCATATGTTCAGAGGAACACTTATGAAAGCATGCACATTCATTCCTTGGACATAATTGCACATCCTTAGCTTGAGGGATGTAAAAATTTGCTGTAAAAATGGTCCTGGTATGCTTCATGATAGTCAGTCCCTGCAGGCGCTGCCCCCACGACTGGCAGCAACATACCTCTGGCACCGAATCCTAGTGTGAGGTGGGTTGAGAGATCCCCACTGCCCCGCCATGGGAGAAAGCTGTGGGGTAGCTTGGGGTTGAGCTGTGAGTGGGGGACGGGGCTGGGAGACTGACCGGAGGAACGGCCACCAGGGACCGAGAAGGAAAAGAAATTAACTAAAAAAAAAAAGCTATTCACTACAATGCAGAATAAGAGTTAAAAAATGTACAGTGATAATAACAAGAACTTAGGGGTCAGCCTATAAAATTACTGATTAATGTATTACAGAATATTTAAATAATAAAACTTTATGCTAAAACTTTCAAGTCTTAGAAAATTACAGTCCTAAAATCTATATAATATAGAACTGTAGAGTAGAAATACTTAGCAATATGACCAAAACATAGTAAAATGCAATGAATATAGCCAAAACTAATAGAAAATAAAGTGTAAACACTCCAAGAACAATAGGTTGTTTTCTACTCTAATGACCTTAAGTCCGCCGAACCAACTAAGTCCAAGGCAGCAAAGGTGCAGGGTCCAAGAGAGCCGAAGGTTAAGTTGTGGTGACTTCAACCCGGAAAGAGATGTATTAACATAGTGCTCAAATAACTAAATCAAGAGGGTCAAGGCAGAAGCTGCATTAACCAGATGCACAGGAAAATTGGGCGGGGAGAAATAAAAGCAATCAATAAACTATTAGGAACCTAAAAGTAAAAAGGGAGAGTTGGGGGCGGGGGCATCAGCAAGGTCAAACAATAAAGGGGAATAGAAGAGTAAAAGGAAAAAGAAGCAACATGAAACAATAACAGCCAAAATATAAATATTAGTTAGACAGACAATGCCCATCCTTAATAAAATCACTGCTTTGATGTCCTCTTTTCAAATTTAGAGGTGCTAAAAGGTAATGGCTAATAGAAGCATGCAGAAAGCCTTAAATTAGAGATACCATCTCAAACTCTGCATCAAGCAACCTATCAGGTGTACACAATCCTGCCATGTGCTTCAGCCAGATAGTCCAAATTAATTTGCTGCAATATAGCCAGCTTAGTCAAATATAGTTTCACTGGCAAAGTCAGTAATTATCAGAGCATGAAAGGTAGTTTTCTAATTATAGGGCAATAAAAAAGAAGTAAATAAAAACACAGAACTAGAGGTAGTGCGGAGGTTAAAGGGTAATAAAGCAGAGGAGTTGGAAAGAAATAGAGAAGCATGTTCCAAACACCACTGAGGCATGCACATCAAAATAATTAATATGATAAATACAATAAAATTGACCAAGTACAATTTAACCTGTGTCTGCTGGAGAAAATGACCCAAACATCTTGAGACAAAATCAAGAAAAAGAGCATTCTGTTGTTGATTCTAACAGTAAAATCAGGCAGACAGATAATTAATAGATTTGGATCTGAAAGGTAGAGCTAGCAGCTCACCTTAATCTGTGCCTTCTAAATTGGAGAAAAGAAGTACAACTTAATATCTCCATGAGAGCTAGGATGATGCTCCAATATCAGACCGGAAGAGAAGGGTGTTGTAACCTTGCAGGAAGTGTATTGAAGGAAGCAGAGTCTTGGAAAATAGTTCCATTGCTGGGAGATGTTTCTGAGGGGAGGAGAGGAAGTATTGCAGTCCATCAGGAGATTTTCTCTTGTTTCCGTTTCTGAGGGTGCCCAGGAAGAAGACAATCGTATACTCTCTCTACTCCAGTTGCGCTTCTTTGGATTAAATGCTGCAGGTCTGGGGATGTTAGACGAATGCACTAAGCCTCTTGCTTTCCTTTGAATAGCAGGCACGTTAGAGGAGGTTAGTGCGGCAGTCTCAGCAGTTGAATAAAGATGGGGAGTAGCGCATTTAGGACTTCTAGGAGGGGCTTTTGTTAGGAGGTTGTCTGCTATCTTGAAGAGAATGCTGTGAGCTGGCAGGGCTCCTCGCGGTGAAGGAATCGAATGTTGTGCTGTATGTTGTCCTCGTGAAGATTTTGAAGCAGAGTGACGGTTGTGCTGGTAGCTTCTGTTGCCAGTTGTGTGAAAATTAGAGATATTATTATCTTGTAAAAAGTGCCAAACATCTTGAGCAGTCTCACATTTAATAAAATCTCCTTGACCTTTCTGAATAGTCAAAGTAGCAGGGTATTTGAAGTGGTAGGAAAAACCTCTTTGCTGCAGAAATTGCTTAACCTCATAGAACATTTTCCGTTTGCCCATAACCTCAGATGAAAAGTCCGGAAAAAAGGAAATTTTAGCCCCCCTCCAGACTAGAGTTTTTTTTTTCTCTTGCCAGTTTTAACTTTTCTTCTTTTACTGTGAATCTTAGTAGATAAGCCACTATAGGCCTGGGTTTAGCTTGGGGTAATTTGGGACCCAGTGACCTGTGAGCTTGTTCAATTTCAAAGGGCCATTGCCACTGTTGACCCAAAATATCAGGAATAATATTCTGAAGCAAATTGATTAGATTACTCCCTTCAACACCTTCTGGGACACCCAGAATTCTAAGATTGTTTTGACAGCCCCTATTTTCAAGGTCATCAGCTTTGTTTAATAGGTATGCAATTTGACTGTTGTTTCTGAGTAATAATTTCTAAAAAGTCCACAGTATTAGCAAGGTTATTAATTCTATTACAATTGACCTCCAGTCTGGTAGTTAATTCTTCATTGTGTTTGTATAGCACTGCTGTAGCTGATTTTATATCAGTGACATCCAGCTGAAGTATTTCAAGCATGGATTCCATTTGTAAAATATAATTTTTACTAGCCTGAGATGTGTCCGGTACTGTGGTTTCTGTTCCAAAAAGCAGGTTAGGCCTCAGTGCCTTAGGAGTGATGGCTGGCATGTCAAGCATTAAGTGGCAGCCCGAAAATGAATTTAATGGTCTTGTACAGGGATTAAGTGTAACCCCATGATGAAATGAAAGTTAAATGGTAGCACAGTTGTTCTGGTGGCAGAAAATTATTTTTGACCCAAATAAAAATAAAAACATGAGCAGATTAGAGTGAGATGAAATGGGCGAAGCACCAGCGCAATAGATTCAGCCCTCCATTTACCTCAAGCACTGGCACGTGCCTCCTTATGCATCACTTCTAGAAAGTTAAGTTTCCCCTGTCAGCAAGAGGTAGCCAATTTAAAGGCTAAGAAAGAACCCATCAGTGGGTGTCACATGGCACATTCAGTTTAAATAAGGCTTAACTTTTATACAATAAATAAGTAAATTAGTATATTTTAGCATTTAGAAAACTATGTTCATGTCCACTCTTAAAATTATCTTCTCTAAGCAAATTAATTTGATTGTGTCCAATCTCTGCAAGTAGCACTTGCCCCCAGCCATATATTAATTAGTCTGGTGACCCAGTATGAGGCCTGTCTAAAGCTCTTTAATGTCCTTTATGTACTACAATACTACAGTGATCAGAACAGGATGTAGGTATGGACTAACAAAGGTTTGAACAGGGGGAAGATCACCTTCCTTGGCCTGCTCCTTACTCCTTCCCTATACAATCTTAGCATTACATTTGCTATTTGACTACAGAAGCAAACTGCCCATCTGGCTTCAGCTTACTATTCACAATTACAGCTAGATTTTGTTCCTCAGTTATGCTGCCCACTGTTGCAACACACATGGTGTGTGTGTGTTTGTGTGATATCTATATTCATCACCACAAGGTACAGTATTGTAACTTTAATTTTTTTTTTACTCTGAATCTAAGATTCCTATTCTTTGCCAATACTAATGTGTGCACAGTGCAGGTATCTTTGTACTGAATCCTCCAATGTGCCCATAGTCTTGCTCTTATTCTGAGTTTAACATCCGATCCAAAGGATGGCACCTCAAGCAATGCAGTTTGTCAATAGAACAGCACTGCTCATCCCTAGATTTCCCATGGTTTCCTTAGATCTTTTATAGTTTCCATGTAATATACCACAGAAAGAGATCTTGGAAACCGTGGCATATTTACACACATACTATATTTTATGGGAGAGATTATGGAATTGACAAGGTCTTCCACGATCCCCATTTGTGTTTTCCATGGAAAGGGGTACATACACCATAAAATAGCATTACATAGCATGGATTTCCATGGAAAACTGCATCATTCCAAGCTCTCTTAGAAATAAACTACTTGGAGCACAGGTTTTAATCATGGAAACCAAGGAAAGTCATACAAGTGTCATTCTGATTTCCCTGAAACCCATATCAATAGCTATGAATGCTCCCTGGTTTCCAAGGTCAGTTTCCATGCTGCATTCCAAGGAATTCATGCAATGTCTAGTGACTGTCTGGTAAGATATATTACTGTCTGTCTTGAAAATAGGCATAACAATGGAACATTTCCATATGGAAAATTTTCATACATCTAGAGCTAGAAAATCTGACACAAAAGGTTGAGTCACACAGTACATTTTATTGATTCTGTGGAGCAGCACTTATTTTGAACATTGTATGGCATATCCCATCACAACCTATACATGTCATACAGTCATCTTTTAATAGAATCTTAAAAAGTTCACTACTTTCACCAGTTTTAGGCCAAGTATTGACTTGCTATTTTTGGTAGAATTTTTTCCAATGTACCGGGGGGTCTATCAAACATTTGTACACATCTGTGTAAATCAGTAAAGGGTTTGACATGTTTTGCAGATCCATTGCTTCTTAGCCCAATTTCCTCCAATTAGGATTTGGTCAGGATTTTTTGGCAAAATGGTTTATGTTCATTTTTATTCTCACAGCTACGAAAAATGTACAAACAGAATAATGATCTAGTTTGTTAAACTCAGAGTTGGAAGCAGAATAGGTACTGCTCATGGGTTTTAATTTGTCTTTCTGCATCTAGAATTACTAGCCAATCCTTCCAATTTTAATCAGTTCAAAATTGTCATTCTTGTCTTTGAAACATGCCATGGGGCCCTTCATCCCTACTGTATCATGTTGATGTTCTTCTACTCTACCCTTACTCCTCCTGTGACAGGCTTCCCTCTCTCTTCCCCATATCTTGTCCACTTTTAGTTAATCTGTTTTTTCTGCCCCCCTCAAATTTTGAACAGCCTATCAATCACCTTCTCTCTGCCTCTCCTCTCTCTCTCTCTCTCTCTCTCTCACTTTGCCTCACTGACTCTCTTTTATTTTTTAATTTCATTTTACAACTTATTGAGGACCCATCTGCCTGTTCTGATAGTAGCTCAGGTGGATGTTAAAGATCCCATGGTACTTCTCAAAAAGAGTAGGGGAATTTTTATTCAGAACTTGAAAAGAACATAGAAATATAACAATTTGTATACAAAATGATAAAATAAGTAAATAAGGTGAAATCATAAAGCAGTATTACTCCATACATGCAATCTTTTACATAAAAAGTAATAAGAAAATTACCCTACATCCCATACCCTACTTAAAGAATAGAGGAAATCAGTTGTGCAAAATGAACAAAACCAAAAAAAACATAGTATTGTCAGCATACCAGAATGTTGAGAAGCCTATAAAATAAGTCAGCAGTATCAGTGGCTCAGTAGGTAGCACATTTGCCTCAGAGGCCAGGAGATCAGATGGCTGTGGGTTCAGTTTCCACATTTGGCACTTGGGTTAATATCCCAGTACTGACACTGTAGTGCAGCACGAGAGGGGTGCTGCACTTCTGAGGTGCCGTCTTTCAAATGAGACATTAAATCGAGGTCCCATCTGCCTGGATTGTTGGTAGTTTAGATGGATGTTAAAGATTTCATGGCACGTATCGAAAAAAGAGTAGGGGAATTTTTTAGTGCAAAAAAAACCAAAAACATCATTGCAAACATCTCAAATAAAATCAAAAGAAAATAAAGACATGCCCAGAAAAAGGAAAAGAAACACTTCAAACTGAAGAAAATGTCAAGAAAAAAACATCAAATGAAAAAACAAAGCAGCTTAGCTTCCCGTAACAATTACATAACTAGGAAAATTCAAATCCAATAAACGTGTTTCCAATATTCGTGGAACTTATGAGCTGGCAAATGTCCCAATTCAAAAGTTGTCTGGGTCAACAAAGCCAGTTCGATGTGACATAGCACAACTGAAGGCAGGGTATAAGTATGCTGCAAGGAAAACCAGCATCATGCCTGCCACATATAAAACTTGATGCATGAAAAAATGACATTTAGGGTTCTAGGACAGTAACATGAAAAAAACCCAGAATAATCCCCAAGGACCAAGCACTCATATGAAATATGACACGAAGCACCCCAACCCCACTTAGTAAGTAAAACAGACCAGAAGAGCTTGGCATAATGACAGGAAAGAAAAAAAATGATCCATAGTTTTTTCCAGTCCAGTACATTCATGATGGATACATTGCCTTTCAGACACAGCTTTATGTTTTAAATTTCCCTTGACTCCCGATCTCCCATGGCAGCTGAGCCAAGTAACATCCCACATTTCTGTGGGAATTCATTTATCATTTAGTACCTGTAAAGCCAGATATGTCTTAGAGGGGAAGCATTTTGGGAAATCAACTACAATTAAAAAATGTCTAGTCACTATTTTGGTATACAAAACTTTTTGGGAAAGTCAGTGCACCTCTGATTGAGCTAGTTTCCCCATCCTTAATTTAGTTGCTACCAAATATATAAACCAAGGAACACCAGAAGTAGACTTAATAATAGGGACCTCAATAGACCACCTGGTCAGAAAATCCTGGATCAAAAAAAGTCCAATGATCCCATGGATGCGATGTATATTGTGCAGGTTCCTTGAAAGTAGATTTAATGAAGAAAGAAAAACAAAAAACTAAAGGCTTCATCATGCCATGGCCACCCACTTTGTTCCATAGATAGGCAAAATCATGCTTAACACCATTTAACCGACTTCCCCATAACATTTGGAAAAAAATGCTATATAAACGAGTATCGTATTGTTTTGGTAGGGGAAATACAGAGCTGAAATACAAAAACATACGAAGAAGAAATTTCTAAATAACCATAAGTTGTTTTTGCTTTTAAAAAGACCAACATTTCCATAATTGGACCTTGCTTTCACCCAGCTCAATGCAAGGTTTCCAGTTGAGGTAGGCCAGATCCCCATTACCAAAGAAACACCCTAATATTTTAAGAGGACCAGAGGTAATAGATATCCAAATGAATCAAAAGGCCCATTCCCCCCAAAAATGCCTGCACTCTTCTCTTAATTTACCATGGTGCCAGCAATTGAACCAAACCGAGACAAGATATCCAAGGCAAGCAGACCAGAAGCCTCATCTCATAACAAGAGACACATATCATCAGCATAAACCACCAATAACTGAGTTGAAACTTCTATAGCTGGAATAAGGCACATGATATTTTGATGATGAAGGAGTTCCCAAATTAAAGGGTCCAAGACAAAGGTATACAATAAAAGGCTCACAGGGCACCCCGATATACTCCCCTATAAAATGTTATGCCAGCCCCCATTAAGCCATTAGCAAAAGGGACATTTCTGGCTTCATCATATAAAAGATGAACCCATGCCCTGAGTTTTGAAGAAAAGCCATAGCAATGTAAAACTTGAAATAAACAATCATGGGAGACACTGTCGAAAGCTTTAGCTTGCTCTCAGGATAATAAATACCCGGTAAGCTTTTGCAACCAACTGCATTCACATACATTCCTCAGTAAAGTTAAATTTTGCTGAATGTTGCCACCAGGGATAGAACAGGTTTGCACAGGATGAATAAGTGTTGCGGTGACTTTTTGGAGCCTGTGACACAGAACAGCTGAAAAAATTTTATAGTCTGAATTTAATAGGCTAATCAGCTGCCGATTACCAATGTCATGTTTATCCCCTTTTCTAAACAAAAAAATTGTTAAGGCATTGGAGAAGCCCAAAGGTAAAGTATTGGTGGTTAATATTTCATTATAAACATGGGTCAATATTAGACTATCGTCATCCAGAAAAATGTTATAGAATTTGTTTATGAGGCCATCTGGGCCTAGTGAAATCCCTCGTCTTCAGATGGGTAATTTCTAACCTGACCTCGGCCTGGGATATGGGTAAGTCTAGTTCCTGAGACTGATGAGGAGTCAGTTTCAGGGGGAAAAAAAGCAGAAAGCATATCCCAAGTACTGGACAGTTGGAAGGCCTTCCCATGCTGGCCCTGTAAAACTCATTGGACTATGTGTAACATTTTGACATCAGTGGACTTTAGAATGTCTTCAGAATTAAACAGACCATTCATAAGCTTCCTCTCCAATGCATGTTTACAGGCTGAGAAGGGGTCAGAGACAGGGGTGGACTTAAGACCATAGGATAAGTCATGATGTATATGACATGCTTTCCCATAATGGAAGTCTCATTCTAGTTTTAAGCAAAGCAATCTGCTCCTGGATTCGGACATCTGAGGAAGTGGGAAGGGACAACAATTTATAAAACTGGGCCCTGTGACCTAAATAAGTGATATATTCCTCTGTCTGAGTTGTTCTATTAAAAGTCTTGGAGAAACGCAGAAATTCGAGTTTAGTGGCCACCCACCAATCTCCCCAGGAATCATGAAGCCCAGCTACCGACTGCTGTCGTTCAATCACTGTTTGCAAGGGCAGTCTGAAACTGAACCTGAGCAAGCAAAGCAGGGTTCAGCTTCCATCTAGTTGGCATGGCAGGAAAGTGGGGAGGAATTTGGGAAAGATTGAAACAAACCTTCAATAACATGTGGTCAGAAAATTCACATTGGAACAAATGAAAAGCAGCGGGTAATAAATAATGGGAGGGAAAAAACAAAGTCAATTCTAGTAGTGAAACTGCTATGTCTATAGGTAGGTCCAGGGCCATGAAGAAGAACCCTATATGTGTCCAATAAAGAGGCTTTCGAAAGGAGTTTGTGAAGAGTGTGGGAGTCACAGTACACCTTCTGTTGTATCTGATTCTTGAATTTCAAATCCAAACTGCAGTTAAAATCACCCCCATGTGATATGTTTAGGGGTAAAAAGATATTGTTCAGTATTATGGAAAAGTTAAATCCCGGCTGATTTAATTTGAGAAGCATAGGTGTTAATAAGGTGAAGAGGATACCCTTTACATAAACAGTCCAGGAGCAGAGCACTACCTGGAACAATAGCCACCATCTGAAGTACCTGAACATGAGTATGGTAAAAGAGTATCCCGACTCTGTCTGCAGCATTGGGACCAAATGACCAGAAGGAAGGCCCTTAAACCCATAATTCTTTGGTGTAAGTAACATCAAATAAGGAAGTAAATTGGGTCTCTTACAAAAACAGAATGTCAGCAGTTTTTGATTTACCAAAGTGCCAAAGCCCTTAACACTTCCTAGAATTTTTTATGCTGCATGAGTTAAGTGAGATTATAGTCAAGGAAGCCAGAGGAATGTATTAAATTTTGTCCTTTTTACATTTACACCCTGATTTTTTCTTAGATTCCAATAAGTCAGGACCTTTCTCATCATCGCAATCCATGCCAGAAGTAGCCCCATATTTAACTGATACATCAAACTCTGAGTCCCACTCTTGGTCCTGCAAAACCTGAAAAATGTAGTGCGTAAAAGGTGTAGATGTTTGAGCATATTTCTTAGCATGGGACCTCATAACTCTTTTAGGGTGAGGTTTCTGATACTCAGAGTCATGGGGAGGGGGGCACACCAGATGCAGAGAATTGGGAAGGCTCTGGAGCCACAGCAGGCTGTTGATCAGCATGTGCATCAGAGCTGGGATTTGAATCAGAGGACTGGGGTTCAGAATCCCCTGAAGGGCCTGCAGTAGGATGGTCTGTCTTGAAGGTGGTAGCACCCTCAGAGCTAGGCCTGAACCTATCTTGGGCTTCGGAGATCAGAGTTTCCTTATCAAGGCCCCCTTGATTATTTTGCCCAGCATATGGGCACTGGTGATATGCATGGCCTTGTGCATCATATAGGTTACATTGGAAAACATTTCAGCAGGTCCCACTATCATGGTCCAATTCCCCACAAAGTGTGCATTTAATCTTGTCGCATGCGCTGCTCAAACGTCGGGTACTGCCACACTTGTAGCAGGCCTTCAGCTGGCCAGGGTAAAATCTTACCCCTCTATCTTTTCCTAGGGAAAAAGCTGTTCAGAATATGTTGTACATTATCCCCCACAATGTGTAATTTGATTTTAAATTTCCAGCTCCCAGTCCAAATCCCCTCCCCATCTATGATAGGTTCAGGAGGGCCAAGCACAGTACATTTACTCTCTAACCAATAAAGTATATCCCCCCACATTAACACCTTAATTCCTGAACATTATATTAATTGTTTCAAACAATGGCTAAGTAATGAGAATCACTCAAAATGGAGTCCAAAGTGGAGTGGTCTTCAAAGTTTCATACTTTTGCCAAAATTTATTAAGGCCTGTAAATGACTGAAAACTGACATAAAATGTGTCCTCTCCTCTGTTGTTGATGAGGGCATATATATCAGAGGCCTGAAAGTTCATTGAATTTTTAAGCTGCCTTCTTGCCACATAAAAATGGTCCTGGTGATCCTGAAGACCCCCCATACCGTAAATGAACAACATTCCTCCTGGGGTCCTGTTCAAGCCTATTGTTTCTAAACAGATCAGAGAATTGGGGGCCTGAACAAAATTGCTCAAGTCGAGGGGAAGGGGGGAGAAGTGTGGGGCAACTCACTTCCAGCCCCGTCATTAGCCACTTGATCAGAAGAAAAAAAAGTTTTTAAACAGTCACCTGAAGGACGTGAATCCAGAGCCGCCACTTCATGAGAAAGAACTGAATCCCCAGAAGTTAGCAGCACATCGGGTGTGAAAGATATCCATGCTAAATCTGGTTTCCAGTGACTGTGCTGGAAAATCCAACCCGCATCCGACAGGGCTGAATCTTTGCTCCAGTCAGCCGAGGGGAAAGAGCCATCAACAGCACTTGGCTTCCACATTCCAGCACAGGAGATGTCCGGCGGGTTAGTCACAGTAGCAGAACATCAAGGCTGGTGAGTTGCTGTCATAGTTAAAGGAACAGATGCAGAATAGCTGTCTTCTCCATTTGTTGCATTGGGAGGAAAAGCCTGCGCCTAAGAAGCAACTGAAATCTTCTCTCCAGAGGGCAAATCTGGACATAAAGTCACATCAGAGACTTCCGCTGCACAGTTAATGCCGGGCACATCCTCAAGAGGCTCCAAAAGTAGTGCCTTTTCGGTAGCAATATCCCAAGACAAAGCCGACTCCAGCTGAACACTAATGATCTCCATGCCAGCTTCAGGCATGATGTCAGTCTCCGTGAAGGGTTGAACACAGTCTGCCATTCTGCAGACGAGCGCCAACAGCTCCCCCTACCACCAGCAATGCAGTAGGGGAATTTCCCCGGTGTTCTGGCCAAATTTCCCTCATTCACTAAAAATACCACCTACAGCTTAATCTGGTTCAATTTCAGTTGCTTACCATCTGTAACCTCCCCCCCCCCGGGTCGCCCCTGAAAAAGGAACTTCTAGGCCCAGTGAGCTTACCGGGTCAACAAAATTCAAAAAACAAACAAACAAAATAAAGAAAAACTATAAGGCAATGAGCAACATTATACAAGCAGTGCATACATTTTGGAAAACCTCTATTCCAGTAGGCCAAAAACAGAAAAAACAAAACATATAACATCAAAATACATTTTACAAAATCATAAAGAAGATTAAAAAGAACCTTAGCACAGCATACAAAATATCCAAACAGAAATGAATACATGACTTCTAGTCATGTTCTAAGAGAAAAAGTAAAGAGAAATCATCCTGTACCTAACCAATGCAATAATTTCCATCCAGCGTTATATAGTAGCGCAGGTAAATGACACTTATCATGTTTCTTTAAATTCTTAATTGCTAGATGAATAGTCTGAAAAAGTTGTTCCGGAGATATGAATTATGGTTGCAGGTACCATCCACGCCTAGCCTGCCAAATAAAATATTTAATATGACCCAATATGCCATGGACAGTAGAAATATCATAACAGTGCCAAACTAAGTGGCAATATACCAAGCAACAATATATCAGAGGTAATTTCTACTAATGGAGAAGCAGACCACTGTGAGTTCCATATTGTCCAAAACTGTTCTATATAAGGACAAGCAAAAAATAAATTATTCATAGATTCAAGTGTGTGCAGACAAGTCAGAGATCGAGGGCAAACACGTTCTTCAACCCTCTTAAGTGACAGGTTCCCTTTTACATTAAGTCTGCCATGCACTCCCAACCAAGTAACATCCCACATAGCAATGGGTATATGGGAGCTAGTAAACATTAATTGAATGAATACCAAATCTGGAGGAGATCTATCAATATGGTGTGGGAGTGAAGGAAGAATCGCCGTTGAATGGATTGATAAAATCTGTTTGAGTGTGGTTGGTAATCATTAATCTTAGTAATTCTCCATAATTTGATTTTACCAAAGCATTCAAAAAAATAGGTGGGGGGAGATCCTGGATGTGTTTCTGCTTAGCAATAGGGACATCAGGCAGCCAGTCAAGCAACCATGGAGGAATAACATCAAGCACCCAGGAGGACCAAGGACTCGAAAGATTATTTATTTATTATTTTATTTATTTAGCTTTTGTTAACCAGGTAAGTGCACTAGCCAGCAGGTGACTATTTTCAGGCATGACCCGGGAGAGTACAATACAGGATAACCAGTGAAGAAAACAACAATACAATTGAGGCAATAAGTACAGAGTACATTCATTCATACAGGGAGAAGCTTTGGCTAGGCTAACATGTCATAGGCTATTCTAGGCAATAGACAATAGGTCAGTGCAAAAAAGGTTAACAGGGAGTATTGGTACTGGAAAATGTCTGGTCTAGACTCATCCCACAGGGATGGTGTCCGAGGTGAGGAGATGGCGGGGGGGGGAGGCATGTAGTAGAAAGGACCGGCTCCAGGATTTGGGAAGCATGCTCCCCAGGTCCAGAGTGATGCTAACTGGAGAAGATAACGGTACCCTCCCGGGGAGAGGGTCGGGTAGCTAATGGGTAACAGGTAAGGTGTGCAGGCGGCGATCGGTAAGGAGATCGGGGGTCATAAGGTACGCTTATGGCTGGCTTTAGCAGTAAACGCACAGGGTAGAAGCCGGGCTTATGGTTTCACCACTGGGCATGAAGGTGAGGAGCAACCAGGAAGGTACACGCCATTCGGACTATGGCTGGTGTAGTCTAACAGTCTCGTGGGACGGCAGAGGTAAGGAGGGCGATATGGGAGGAAAGTAGAATCCATCTAGGGCCAAAGCACCAAGATAGAAAACTGAAATTGATAGGAGGGTGCCGTCGACGGGCAAAACAGCAGCAGGCAGCCCGTGGTTTCTGGGACTGTAAGATAAGCCTACGGCTATAGCGGCAGCGAGCTAGGAGGTGCGACGGGTAACATGGTCCCACTATTAGGCATGAGAGAGGGAGGTTGGTGGTGAGAGAGAAAGTACGGTACATTTGTGGCTTTAGCGGTAATAGGAAGGTATGTACAGCCGGGCTCGCAGTTCCAAGACTGGGCAAGAGATCCAATATCGGTCCCTGCCCGGGGACGTCCGGGAGTTGCGAAAAGGGAGAGGAGGGAGGGGATGGAGACCCTAGTAGTAACAACATATGACTGTTCAGAGGTGGCCCTGGCAGGTAGTTGGTTAGCCTGAGACAAGTAGCGAAATAATGATAAACTATGAGAGAAACCTGGCAACAGATAACAGTAAAGGAATACATTATAAGTAGCATTAAATGAGGCAGTGTTGTCACATCATAACATAGAGAAATACATTATAAGTAGCATTAAACAAGGCAGTGCTGTACTTCCCAAAATAACTAAATAGTACATTAACATCAGCGGGTCATTAAGGAGGTAGTTACAAGCAGGGAGCTTAGGGTGGGGTAGGAGGAGTGGAGAGAGCAAAAGCAAGGGAGGGAGTAGAAGCAGAGAAGGTAATGATCAGGTAGGGTCAAAGCAGGTGCATTGATCAAGGGAGGCCAGGTGGAGTCTCAGCCCATGTTTGAATACAGGGTGCGAGGATGCTTGCCTGAGAGCTTGAGGGAGCTGGTTCCACAACTTAGGGGCTGCATGTTTGAAGGAACCGGTTCCTTTGTTAGTATGGCAACGAGGAACAGTGAAGAGGGCTTTGTCTGCTGATCTTAGCTCACGGTTTGGTATAGAAGGAAGAAGCAACTCGGCAAGTGCAGCTGGCTGTCTTTGTCTGAGAACAGAGTCATTTAGACAGCCCAGGTAGTAACGCCTGGTTTACAAGTAATGGTTTAAGATTCACATACACAAATATAGAAAAGAAAATGGAAACCGGATTACCCATCTGCAAACCACCCTGAGATTTTTGAAGATATAAAACCCTTCTCTTTATAGGGTTTAAACGGTTACCCCACACAGTGCCAAAAACAAAAGTGCAAAAATGGAAGCTTCTAAACATGTAGGAAGGGAATAGATAGCAGCCAAATGTAAAAAACACCCAAGTAAAAAAGTTTTGATCATAAAAACACGTTTCAATTTCGACATTTTCCATTTATGCCAATGAATTACTTTGTTCTTTGCTTCCTGTATCAACTTAGTCCAATTAAAAACTGCACCATCAGGGATACTAAAATAAACATCCAGAATAAGCACAAGCCCCAGATCAGGAGGAGAAATAAGGGGGAAATAAGAAGGGGTACCTGTAGTGGAAGTCCTTGAGGTACTCTGGTGCAGATCGGGAGCCGGGGCTGATAAATCCACCTCCAAGTCCATATGTGAACCAGCAGAATCTTGCAGCAGTACTTACACTTCCAACCTCTGGAACATTTGTCATAGCCGCCCACATACCATCCTCACGGCATTTCCAGCCAGCCCATAACAGGGCTTCCTCAGCCATCCACCCGACATCTCCAGGCTGTATTTCAGGAAGCTGTGATGATTTCCTGCACACTGTGGTAGGAACGTCCGGGTTCAATGCCAGGGAGTCTCGAATTTCTGCAATAAAGACTTTAGGTGCAAAATTTTCCGGTGAATGAACAGACCCCTGCATCATTTTCTTTTTCTTTTCTTCCTGCAACAGTGCCAACGCCTGCGCATAGTCCTGGTGAGCACTTTTTATTTTCTCATCCAATTGTTGTTGCAACACAAAAGCCAAAGCAGCATCCTCCGAGACAGGCTCCATAGCTGCACAAACTGCTTGAGAACTGGGTGGCCACTCCCCGCTATCAGCAATCAGTACACCCACCAGGGAGCTATTGCCACATACATCCACCTCCAAACCAAGCATCAAAACGACTGACTGTGCACACCTCCGGGACAGCGCCCCCCCACAGACAGTAGGGGAATTTCCCCGGTGCCCTGGCCAAATTTCCTCCCATTCACAAAAAAACCCACCAACAACTTAATCTGGTTCAAGCTCAGTTGGCAATCATCTGTATCCCCCTCCCTTGGGTCGTGCCTGAAAATAGGCAGAATGTGTCTGTTACACTTACCCGGTCAACAAAAACAAAATAAATTATCAATAAATAAATCTCTTTTCCCTTGCCTTCAGATCCCAGTCTGATGACACAGTCTTGCTGGCTAATTGTTAAAAACCTTTTAGTCTTCCCCCCTCTTGGCTTGAGTTCTTTGAGCGCTATATTTGACTTATTTTTCAGTGCTTGCATTTTATTTATGCAGTATATCCATTGTAATTGTATTTTATTGTTTTGGTTTTTTTATTCTATCATATAATTTTGTTTCGTGTCTACTTTATTGTATTTACTACCCCAAACCTTTTCGCCTAGGCCACATTGAAAAACAAGTTGTTCTCCGCTCATTAGGCCTTTTCTGGTAAAGCTTTTCAATACATAAACATAAATACATCCATGGCCCTGACTGTTGAATTTAATTTGTAAATGTGCACAGTGTTTTGTCATTTTGAATGAAAGACACTATAGAATATAAAATTGTGATGCAGTGTATTGTAGTTATTATATTGTGCAATTTACAAGACCTTTTGAACATCAGGTCTGCAGTGTTTCCCTTCTGGGGCACAGTTTTGTATTGGCAATGCTTGTGCAAATATGGTGATATCTTATACTGCAAAACCATATCTTTTAATATCAAGAAATGGTAGATTTTACTGTACCATGAACAAGATAAAAGAAAGGGGTGCCCAAAGGAAGCTTGAGGCAATGCAGACCGAGGCGGCTAACCTAGTCTGTGCAGATACAATAAGAGAAGATCTGCACCCAAGGGCTTTAGATGGGCCTTCAGTGATGCCAGAAGAAACATATTTCTTATTGAAGAATTTGTCTGACATTTGGTGATTTACTCCATGAGTGCAGCGCTTCTCTTTTTGTATCTTTACTGTGCCACTGTATAGACTGTTGAATAGATACTGTAGTTGCCATAGGATTAAAATGGAACACACTGGATGTTAGTGATTCTAAGTTTTTGCTCTACCCTGTTATTTGTATTTTAAATGGTTTCACATGATCTAGTTTTTATTCATCTGGGTGCTTCCAAAAATTTGATTGTCTGTAACTAAATTAGTGTGTGTAGGACTTGAATGTCCTAAACAGACATACAGTTCTTTACAATCAGAAATCCTTAAAAACTTGTTTGTTGTGATTTCATTGATGAGTTAAAGAAGTGCCTAATGGGGCTGCCTCATCAGCGTAGCAGTAGTACTACCACTCATGAATACAGCAACCCAAGTTCAGGAATGAACTCAGGTCATCGTGGGCCAGCTTGGGGGGGGGGTCGAGTATCCCATGGTATGGTTTCCTCCTCTGGGAGGGAGGGAAGGGAGCCTGTTTCACTGCTATACTACCACCTGGCTGACCACAGATGGCAGTGCATTTGTGAGGGGCTTATGGGAAGGGAGAATGTTGGTTGATGACATGCTGTGCATGCTAGTGTGCGTGTTGGCTTCTGCACCCTTGCTATTGATGTCATAGGTGATGGGTCATCAAGAGGAAAACAATACCCAGGCTAGCAGTGTGATGTTGACCACCTGCAGGCCCCACACCTCTCTACTCATGCACTACCTTCACACATACCAGATCCATTCTGTAGCAGAGAGTGAGACTGACATCTGCCACCCCTGCCAGAAGGGGTCAAGCTCTGGGGGAACTCAGGAGGTGAAGGTAAGTCCTTGGGGACACCAGGGGGATGAGGCTGTACAACCAGATATGCAGGGGACATACACAGTGGTAACTACAAAAAATAGAAGAATTTTCTGAAATACAGCAGGTGTCTGTTATTTGATAGTACCGTATCAGCTAAACTTCAGACTTAATTAACTGGTTTAGCTGTGTATGTAATTGTTTTGAATTTAAAGCACCACTTTATGTTAAGGTGAAAATGTTGTACATACTGTATTCCATTTCGGGCAGACAGTATAGCCAAGAGGTTACAGCATTGAGCTGTAAATGAGCTTGGTACATCCAGCAGAACTGGATTTGACTCCCACAACCTCTGTTCTTGCACATTGTTTGATCCGGAATGAGACATTGTGACCCATCAACATGGTCATGCCTGGGACTTGGTATTTTAAAACTAGGCTCCGGGACTATCTCACTACCAAGAGCTCCTGTGACTGCCCAACTTAACCTTGTTTTTCCACTTCCCTTTCTGCTCTAGTTGTCCCCCCCTTCCCTCTTTACTGGATTCTACCATCACATCTTGGTATACCCAATGCTGCACTTTTCACCCTCTTGCCACCCTTCCTACTTTCCTTCTCCCCGCACCCTCTTCCTCTCCCTATGACTCTGGCACTTTTATCTGTTGTCTATTTTCTCTGACAAATGCCTCTGGCTGCCTTGTTACAATGCTACCCTTGAACTGTATTAATCTGTACTCTGTTTGCAATGTCCATATTGTTGTATTGCCTGTCTTGATGTTCCCCATAATTTGTATTTCTCTGACGTGGAACCTTTGTAAAAGAGCCATGGCTCAAAGGTATTTGTAATCCTAGACTTGATAAATAAATAAATAAAAATTTTCCCTGGGGCTCAATGCTGAGGGTCTCAGGATTGATCTGGTGAGTTGGTCAGATCATTATACCATTAGGTTTTCCTTCAGGGACCCTCTTTGTGGTCTGCACCCTGTGGTAATAGTCCAGTACCACTCTTTAATAGGGTTTCAGCCTGATGGACTTCTGGCAGAGTAGGACATGTGGTTTGGCATGAACCATTGGTCTAACGAAGGCTGTGGTGGCCTATAATAAGGCTATCAAGGCAGCCTTCAATTGTGTAGCACCTGCCTGGTCATTTATGCCCCTCTGTTGCATTCCATAGCTCACCATTGTACAGTGGTGAGCAATGGAAAATTAAAGCAAGGGGGCAGAGAATGGAGCATTTTTGTAGGAGATACAGGGCTCAAGAGTATAGGCTGGCTTTAAATATTCACTATGCTTAATACCAGAGGGTAATCACCCGGAACAAGGCAGGTTTTCTGTTCAGGGAGATTTCAGCTGGGAGGAATCAACAATATCAGCTCTTTTGGACTGTCTACAGGTTACTTCATCCTACCTGTCTGGAATCTGTGAGAGCCTTTTCACCTGTTAAATGTGAGGAGCTTGCTTGATTCTTCTTTGACAGAGTGCCCTCTATTCAGGCCAGGATCTCAGCCAAAGAAAGCTGTGGAAACCCAGCAGGGCTGAGCCTTCTCATCACAGACACGTTCAGCTGTCATGGGGGATTATAGACCAGTGAAAATAAGAGATAAATGGGGTGATTTCAGAATTGGGACCAACATCCTGTGACCTGAATCCAGGCCTGACAAAGGTATTGGTGAGCTTCGGCGGGCAGTTGAGCTTGGTGTCCACTGGTATTGTCCAGTGCCTCTTCATGGAGGGTTCTTACTGGTAGCATTGAAAAATGCACTGGTGAGATCCCTTCTGATGAAGTCATCTTTGAAGCTAGATATCCTGGTGAGTTACTGACTGGTCACTAAACTGACCTTTTTGAGCAAGATGTTAAGAATGTGGTTGTGTTGCAGCATGAGGCACACCTCATTGACTTTGACATCTATGAGCTTCTCCAGTCTGGCTTTAGGTGTAAGAATAATGCAGAGACTGTGCTGGTAAAGGTGTACAATGATCTTCTTAGGACAAGGGATAGAGGAGAGCAGTAAATTCTCCTTGATCTCTTGTCAGCTTTCAACATTGTGGACCTTGGGCTGTTAATTGGCTGAGGGAGTACATGGAACTTGCCTGCAAAGCCATCTGCTAGTTTCAGTTCTTAGGGACAGCACAAAGGGTGGTGTTGAGGAATTTCTCCTCACTCTCAGTGTCACTACCCTGTGGCATATTCCAGGCCTTGGTCCTCTTGCCCATGTTTACAATGTATGCAATGCCTCTGGGAGGCATTATTAAATAGTATGGACTGAGGTTTCAGTGCTATGCAGATGATGACAAGCTCTAGCTGTTGTTTGCAACTGGGAAGCATGGTATGGTAGATTTGCTAAATAAATGATTGCCTGAGATCCAAGATTGGATGCCATTGAGCTGATTGAGACTCAGCCTGGACAAGACAGAAGTGCTGGTTATTAAAACAGGTCAAAGAGGGATAGTGGTGGCTATTGAGAGGGAACTGGGGCTTTTGCTTAGGTACTGATGGATTTTGGCTGCCACAAGGGGAGAAATATGGGGGTCATTCGGGATGAGGGACTGACACTTGAGGCTCAGGTGTTGGCAGTAGTGTAGAGTGGCTTTTAATATGTGAGCAACAGATGAAACAGATCCTTTATACTCTCTCTCTCTCCAGGAGACCTATCAATGCTAGTACACATATTTATGATGTCAACATTTGACTACTGCAATGCTTTGTACCTTGCAATCAGTGGAGGTGGGCTTCTGCACCTACAGCTGGTGGAAAAGGCAGCTTCCAGGCTATTGTCCAACTTTTGAGGAAAAGTTATGCATCCCCATTGCAGCATGAACTGCACTGACTCTTTCAAAGCTGGCTTGCTAACTTATAAGGCCCTATTCTGGCTGTCTGTCTAGTGATCTCCTGCATCCTTACATGTCTTGATGCTGTCTTCACTCCTCTGAGGTGGGCCTCCATTTTGTGCAGTGGGCCAGATTAAAATCTGTGGGGACTGGGCCTTTGAAGTGGCTGGCTCAGTCCTGTGGAACTCGCTTCCAAGTGCCCTTAGGGAGGTCTCATCAGTGGAGGCCTTCAAGAGGGGCCTGAAGACATTTCTGTTATGTCAGGCCTTTGGGGAGTAACGCCTTCATCATCATGCTTCCATATCAGTGAACATTAATTCTCTGTTCTTAAAACTATTTTATGCTGAGACATGTGGTATATTTATGTTGATATCTTACTCCTGCACTTTTCGTATATTGTTTATGCACTTTATGTAAGGCACTCTGGGCTTCTGGGGATGGGTGCCAATACAAATAAACTACTTCTACTTAACCGCCGTATTTTCCATGGATGCACCTGGAAATGAGTTTCGGCTTAGTGTGCCTTTCTCAGCAGAAAAAATGTGACTGTAAAAAAATATATATTTTATTTTCTATTGCCCCTTTTCCCTGTCATGTAGATGCAACCTTCTCCAATTTGTGGTCTGCAGTATCATTTGATTTCTATCTGCTGTATGCTAGTTTTCCTCAGTTACATAAAACAGGCTGTTAAGCAATGTGCGCTTAAAAACAGCTGAAGATACTGGTGCAAACTTGGGAATAGCCATATTAATGGAATGTTCCTTTAATGATTTCAATTTCTTTAAAAAATTGCTGAGGGAGATTCAAAATAGGGACACTGTGGTATATTACAAGATAGGACACTGATCTAAAATTGAAATAAAAGGTATATAGTACTGTAGGTGCACAAAGAAGTTATCACCATAACACACTGTGCTGCTTTAAAGGGGCAGTAAGTGTGTGCTAAGTGTCAGCAGGTAGAAATGTTCCTTTTTACTGAGGTGAAATTCATACTTCCAAATGATCCATATTTATTTGTACCTTACTATAAACATGGATGTAAAAAACTGCATTTCAATTGTTTTCTTTTTATAGGCAAAATTCTGCATTGTTCTTTATATAACCATTTATTTGGAGTTTTGGGAAGTCACAGTTTGTGTACAGGATGAGAGCATGAACTGTTAACTTATCAAAACCATGTTCAGAGTTCTGTACACAAACTGTGACATACTGTAGGTAATACTCCAAATCATTGGTTCTGAGAGGAGAACTGTAACAGAATGTTGCCCATAAAAGCAAAACAATGCAACACACAGTTTTTCACATTACTTTCTAGTCAGCCACAGTTAAATATGGATAATTTAGAGATATGCATATCATTTCTAAAATATGGAACATTATAAATGGCTGCCATTTAGTAATGATCCCCTGCCTTCTTTAAAGAGAGACTAATACTAAGATCTCTGAACAGCAAAAAGAAAAATTTATTTTCCAGTAATTGAGAAGGGCTGAAAAATAATGTATTTTGAAGTGGTGTCAATTGTTTATTAAAGGCAATGAAAAATTTAACTAGGAAACCTGTTGCGTAATATACATTTCAAATTGCATTAATGAAATTTATATTTTGAGAACACATTTGAAATGAAATTTTCATTTGAAATTGATGTGGTGTACACGTTTATACTCAAACACTGTTATAAAGGCAAGGGCCCCCATATTCAAAGGTTTGTGCTATACAAACTGCCAATTGCACATGAATGCAGTATTCATCTTTTAGCTCTGCACTTGTCAATAGTGATAGTGCATGTGCACTAACATAATGTATTCAGAGCAGAAAATGGGATGGTGACATGAATATTCAGTGCAAACTTATGCTTCATCAGCATCTCCTAGAAAGCACTTGTGACTGTTACACCTAGTTTCCCACTTCTGCAGACACCCTTATACCACTTTTTTCACTCTCTGAGGCTCTTACTTGGCTTTCTGTTTTGTTTCACCTCTCCTGACTGAACAATTTCCCCTTTCCCCCTGCCACCTCCTCCCTTACCTCACCCCCTCCTTGCTCTTATCCCACTGACCCCCCCCTTCCTGGACCTGTCAATGCCCTCTGGTCCCCACTCTCCTTATCTTCTTCCCTTCATCTGCCCTCCTTTTCCCCTCTTTTAGCCCTTCTCCCACCTTAGCCTCCCCTCCCTCTCACCTCACGACAAGGCCTCTGGCTGCCATATTTTCTTTTCCTTCTCTATCTGGACTCTGCCCTCTCATCTCCCCTACCTCTTCCTTACTCATCCCCTTCCCCCCACCTCTGATTAGCAATGTTGCTTCAAATGTACCTTATGGTTTTCTATGCTTGCTTGTAATCTTGAGTGTGAAGCACTGTTCCTACTTAGTTACCAGTTGACTTGCTGTGCTCTGATGATACCATGAATGTTGTCTGTACCTCCGTTGATACCATGAATGTTGTCTATAACTCCCAATCTTATTGTAACCCTTTCCTTTGACGTGGAACCTTTGTAAATGAGCTGCCCCAGCTCAAAGGTGTTTGTAATCTGAGATATAAATAAATAAATAAAAATGATATTCAATGAATCGCCTATCATGTCTTAGCTGTTTCCATCACTCATCTATTCAATTTGTCTTTGTCCCAAGGGTTCATTCCTTCAATGTGGAAAATTGCACATGTTATCCCCTTGTTCAAATCAGGGGATCCCTGTGATCTCAACAATTATAGACCAATTTCCCTCCTCCCAATTTTGTCAATACTCCTGGAAAAAATCATCAGCTTTTAACTAAGGGATTACCTTGATGAAAAAAATGTACTAAGTCCCATGCAATCAGCTTTCAGAGCTAAACACAGTACTTTCTCAGCCATTGCCAAAGTGACAAATGACTGGTATCGAGAACTGGACAGCAGAAACTTCATCTGTGCCATATGTCTAGACCTCAGCAATGCTTTTGATACCGTGGATCATAGCCTGCTATTTTCTTCCCTGAAGAGTATAGGACTGGACTTAGTATCCTTACATTGGTTCACTGAGTACCTTGTAGTATGGCGTCAACAAGTTAAGGCTGAGGGTGAGTTATCCCCAGTCAAACCTCTCCTGAGGGGAGTACTGCAAGGATCCATACTTGGTCCCTTACTCTTCACTATCTATGTCAATAATATTGATGAGGGTATCAACAAAGCCAACATACACCTGTTTGCTGATGACATGGTTGCATACATAAGTCAACTGACACCTGAAGCCATCTGTGCAGACCTCCAGGAGGATTTTAACCAGCTCCAGAATCAGCTTCTACACAAAAAACTTCTTCTAAATGCTAAAAAGATAAAGGCTATGTTGTTCTCGCCTCATAGCCGTATGATGAATCCGGCCAGTTCTGGAAAACTACCCCAGATCACTACAATTCTTCTGGAGAAATTAGAGTTTGTTGCAAAGTTCAAATACTTAGGAGTGTGGCTAGACCTTAATCTTTCATTCAATGAACATGTTGAAGACCTGGTAAAGAAACTAAGGCTAAGTCTGGGGCTATTCTTTAGAGTCAACCAGTTCCTCACTAGAGATGCTAAAGTGTCTCGTCCAAACTACTTTCCTCTCACTGATAGATTATGCAGATTTCCTATATAGTAATTGCCCTGAAGCCTCTCTCGTAAAGTTGGATACACTTCATCACAGGGCTATCAGGTTTTTACTGGTCTCCCCATCTCCACCCGTCATTGTGCCTTGTATAAAGCCATAGGATGGTCCTCTCTTATGTTTAGGTGGAACAGAAATGCAGTCCTATGGACATATAGAATCATCATGAAAAGGCTTCCACAATACATAATAGACTGTCTCCCACTAAGTAAGCTAGGAATGTACACTCTAAGAAGCGCATCCTACATCTCATTATGTGTCCCTTAGGCTTCCTCCTGCTTTGGCAGAGTGGCCATTAGCTTCTTGTTACCATTCTTGTGGAACAAAGTGCAAAAATTACTGAAGTTGAGCTGCCTCTGCAGTTTGAATACCTTGAAGTCCTTATATGCTCTATATGTGTGTGAGCCATGCAATTGCTTTCCCAGCCCTTGATCTTTAACTGAAGCTTAGGCTACTGCCCCTGAGCTTTGCTGTATTTAAAAACACTTGTAATCACTGGTGATTCTAGTTCTGTGAACCAACTATGACCTAAATGCTTATGCCAATAGAAACCTGAATAGCCCATGGCCTCTTATGGCTATTGCGAGAGTTAGACTCCAGACACCTTACTGGCTTTATACATAAATTTGTCCCACTGCATCACTGCACTCTCAGAATCTGTACTCTATTCTCTTTATTCCATCCCCTGTCCCAGAACTTGCTCCCCAACCAAAGTCAAGCTCCACTGAGGCTCCTTGCTTCATAAGAGTGGGATTCGCTGTTACTGGAAGGTCAGCACTTCCACAGCCACCGCCCAAGACTCCAAGCTCGGACTTTCCTCGAGTAAAGTATGGCAAAGTCACTATCCAATCTGAATTGGGCACTTTTTTGGCTCTGGCTTCCAAGTGGTCCCTGCGATCTGCTTCTGTGTTTCCCTCAAAAAACAAATGCAATCTGATTTCCCTGCTGAAATCCGCTCAAAAAAGCTGTCATCACTTCTTAGAGTGCCTGTTAAGACCCTTATTCTACTGTTAGAGTATTATATGGAGGGAATCTGTGTAATTACATCCCTTCCCAAATAGTTGTGTTCACACCAGGCTATAGGGATCCACATCTGGGTTGTCTTGCTGTTGGGCCCCTCTGCTGGTACAGACGTCTCTTGTCCATGGTCAGCAATCACCCCTGACTTCCTCTTTTTTTTCCTTGCCAAAGACAGGCTCTCTACGGGCTTCCCGTTCCACAGGCATGGGAATCTTGGGTACCGGGTGGTTGCTACTGCCTATGCCACCACCTGTGACCCCAAGCCTGGACCCTCAACTAGCAAGGCACAGCAAAGCCGCTACCCGATCGGAACATGAGCACTCTTCGGCTCTGGTCACTGACTGGTTCCTTCAGCTTGCATCTGTGTTCTCCCGAAACCAAACTAAAATCTGTTTTCCTCGCTGACATATACTAAAAAAGCTGTAATCACCTGTGTGACTGCTAGTATCCTTATCTTTCTGCTCATAGTGTTAAAATTAGGACAACTGTGTGATTACACTCCCCTCTGAAACATGTGGATGCGCCAGCTCCTCCCATGAGCTGGAGCACCTTGTACTGTTATGAACTGTTGTAACACTGAATACTTAAGTGCAGTAATTATATATGTTTGCATTATTTTTCCCTACTGCAAATACCTCTGTATGTACTGTACTACTTGGCCCAGATTTAACCAGGTCCATCTTGTAAATGAGGTTGCTCAGCAATGCCTGCCTGGATAAATAAAGATTTTGATTGATTGATTGATTTATTGATTAGTACTGTGCCAACAGTATTTAGCATGAATTAGCACTGCACAAGTTAAGGACTAGAAAAAGAAGGTCTTAACAAGAACAAACCCAGAGGTGAAACCCCTGAAGTGCAACAACAATGACCAACATTGTCTATCTAATGGAGGCTCTCCTGGAGGATAAGGAGCAAAAGAATGTGCCCCCCCCCCAGATTGCATGCCTCAGAGGTGATATGCTGCAAACAGACAGTACCATGCATGAGTCACATTTGAAATCCTCGAGGGGTGAACAAATCATAGGTTGGCACAGGCTCAACAGGCCCATGCTCATGTAGTTGTGTGAGATGCTGCAGGACCAGCTCCAGAAAGACACCAAATGCAGCCATGCAGTGTATGTTGAACTCAAAGTGACAGCAGCACTGTGCTTTCCGGCCACCTGAATATTCCAGGTACTGCTGCGTGACACCACTGGTATCACATAGCCCTCCACCTCAGCTGTTGGGCCAGTTCTTAGATGCCCTGCTGGCCCATGCTGGGGAGTTTACCTTATTCCCAACCACACCAGTACAGTGAACAGTGACATGCAGCATATCTATCAGGTTGCACTCCTATTGGCTATATTGGGTGTCACTGACTGCACCCATGTTGCCATCCGTGCACCCCAGGTGGTTGGTGTGGAGGTCTACATGAATAAAGAGGGCTTCCACTCCGTCAGCTGTCATGTGGTGTGCGATGTGACAGGGCACATCACCAATGTGCTGGCATGGTTCTCTGGCAGTGCTCACAGTGCCTTCATCTGGCACACCTCTATCCTGTGCAGAAATTCCAGGTTGTGTAAATACCCAGTGCACACCTTGTTGGTATGCCTATGTCCAAGGCCTCACAGCTGACCATTACTACCAGTGACATCACTAACCAATGCCTTTTTTCTACACAGGGAACAGTGCATACCCCCTTTGTCCCTGGCTGCTTATACCTGTCCTACAGCCAACATCCATTGCAGAGGACAGGTACAACATTGCACACATTGCAACATGCAACATCGTCGAGTGTGTCTTCAGCATGCTGAAGATACATTGCAGATGCCTGGTACTGTCCAATGGTGCCATAGAATACAACCCACAGAAGGCTTGTTCCATATTTCTTGCCCGTTGCATACTACACATTTTTCTGAATTATCAAACATGCCTGGTGGTCCCAGAGGGCAACATTGCAGCAGATGCAGAGCCTATGGACCAGGGGACACAGGAGCAGCTCTATAGGTGGGACCCCAGGATGGCCAGGAGACCCAGGGACTACAGGGACCCCCTCATGGTAGACCTCTACAGACCCCAATGGTGAGTATAGAGCACACAGGAGACAGTAATGGCTTAACAAAATGTATTTGAAATGTACAAAAGAACAAACAATACAGAAAAATGCAAGTCCATGTCAAAGCAATAGAGTAGGAAATACTAAATGGGAATGCATAAAAAAGGGGGATTAAAACAACATGCAAGTAGGAGATGGGGCTTCAATTAAGATAATAGCCATCCTGGTGGAATTGGGGGGAGTTAAGAAGGAGGATTAAAGCAAAACTATAGGATTCCAGATGTGGGGGGAAGGGGATTGAAACAAATCTACAGACATTCAGGTTGGAGAAGGGGGCATCAACTGAAATAAGAGCCATCCAGGCTGGGTGGAGTATGAAACAAAAGAGAGTGAAACAAAACTATAGCCATCCAGGTGGGGGGAAGGGGCTTCAATTAAAATAAGACCCATTCAGGTTGGGGGGACTTTAAAACAGGGAACTGAAAATTATAGCCATCTAGGTAGAGGGAGGCTGGGAGAGGGAGATAAATGGTTAGTGACAAGTGGGCAGGAGCTGGCATACCTATGGTAGGGCACAGGAGTAACATGCAGCTCTATGTGCAGTCAGTACCCCCACCATGGACAAGAAGCTGGTATGCATAGTGTGTCCTGGTGACAGCAAGGGGGACATCATCCATGCAATGGGGATGGTGTGAGCTGCCCACAGCCATGGCTCCACCAGTTACTGATCCCACCGAGGAGCAGGCCATGGTCAGGGATACATGGTAGCTTGTCCCATGGGCCCACATGTTGAGTGTGCTGGGGGTTCTTGGCATATGTGTGCTCACACTGTGGGAGGTGGACACACCCCAAGGTATCTTCCATGGGGTGGTCACACGCTGGGGTGTCTTCAGTGGAGTGGTACCCCCCCCACTGGAACAACCAGTACTGTGGGTGCCCCTGCAGCTTCTGAGACCATGATTGCAGCCTCTGGCACAACAGCTACCACTGTGCCAAACCAGCCATCATGGACTGCTCCATTCTGGAGAAGCCAGTATCCAAGGTTGCCATATGCTTTGCATGGTGAACCTCTGTGCACTGCTCATGGGCCTGCAGCATGGTCTGAATGCAGCCCATTGCAGCCTGCAGGCCTTCTTGAGCCTTCTCTGTAGCCTGCAGCAGCTGCTTGTTGGCTGCTGCCTGCTGCCAACAGGGACTGTCGTGGGGGACAGGGTCAAGCTGTATCCTGGCCCACTGTGTTGGATGGGGTGGCACTGCAGTTGGTGCTGCACCTGGATGAGTGGGCTAGTGCAGCACAGCAAAAGCTGTGGAAGGGTGATTGTTCTACAGTGGTGCAGTGGTGGCTGGGCCAGGAGACATGGGCCTGAGGTAGTACAGCAGTGGCTGGGCTTGGAGCATGGACCTGCGGTGGCACAGTGGTGGCTATGCCAGAGGCATGGGCCTGGAGTGGCACAGTGGTGACTGGGTTGGGGAGGAGGGCTGGATCCTGCTGGCATGGGGGCAAGTTGGGACAATGACTGGTGGCACTGTTGTGGCAAGTGGATGCCCCCTGCTGCCATCCTGCTCCTCAGCAGTGTGTGAGCTGGATGAAGATTCATCTGACCACCTCCAGTCCTCCACAGATGTCTCGTCTCCCCATTACTGTCCATCTAGATGTCGTCTCATGCTCCAGCAGAGGTCAGCCACAGGGGCAGCAGCTGTCTTGATGGTTCCATGGCATTTTCTACCATTCTATCTTTCACATTTGACTGGGCTGGTGAGAGAAGAGGGATATTGTTGAGTAATGCACAAACCAGTGGTTTGATAAAGCCAGCTTGCAGGTTCAGTGTACTGTATATAGACACACATGCCACCCATGTAGTGCAGTGGTCTTACACCCTAGTGCTGTACACATCACACACATTCCATCACCAGTCATCACACAGTATATAACACCCACGTGGCAAAGTATAGCTAGAAGTTAGAGTAACAAGCTGTGAATGAGTTTAATGTATGCAGCAGACTGGGGTTTGATTCCCACAACCTCTGCTTGCATCCTGTGTGATTGAAAGTAAGTCACGTAACTTCCCCAGTGCTCCTGGGTCACCCCATTAAATAGGCATTGTGCCTAGTGTGCCTTAGTTGGTTTCTAAAGAATTACAACAACAAAAAAGTAAGGGATATTCCCACAGATGTCCACACCATCAGGATACCTAGCTACCACCAGGCAGCCTACTCCCATTGTGTAACCCCCAATAGGTACATCATTGCAGAAAGTGCATGTAGCAGTGAGGTCCCATGTACATGGTGAACCATGGTTCATGCAGGATATATGCATAGGGCTACTTTAGGAAGTATCCAGAGAACAGTGATGTATGCAATACATTCTGTGTTTGCCATCTGCGCTTGGCCAGCTGTGGCCCACATTATCATGGCATGTGACCCCCCCCCCATGAGAAATTGTAACCTCCAACACCACTTGTGTATGCATATCCCCACCTTAATGTGATGGGACTACTACAGTCATTCACATGGCTGTGTGCTGATCCCAGCTGGCTTTCAAAGCCACAGCAATCTTATCTCTCATCCTCTAGCCACCGACAAGTTATTCCCTGTCATGTAGGTGTGGACAGGGCTATGACCTCCTCCAAGACCCTCATCTTCCTTTGTCTCCCCTCCTCTGTCAAGATAGCTGTTGGAATGGGAGGAATGGACAGCACTGAGCATTGTATACACACAACAGAGCACAGGTACTGTAGAGTGCAGGCGCCATTGCCCCTGGTCAGACATGTACATGTCCCTGAAAGGCAGGGTAAATACACAGTGAGCCTGCCTATCATAGACTGGATGGGGTGTTCAGATACAGCTACAGGCAATTCTTGATACAGCATAAACTCACCACTATGAGCATCACTGTCCCTGTTTTAGGCCATTTCAAAATACACATACCTCAAGCCACCTGCAATGCCTGTATGGAAGCTGTGTGGTGCTGTCTGCTCCTTTCATATGATCTAGGTACAATTAGGCATGCTAATGACTGAATACATTCTAGTAATGGCAAGCAAATGTGGATTTAAGGCACAGACTGTGCAATTAGGTCATTTGCATTAGGCATGGGCTGACTGACCTGCCTCATTTTTTTTTTTTGCCAGCTATCACCGAACTCAGTCCTAGTAACGGCCCCCGTCACCCCCTGCACCCACATGAGCCATGTTCTCCCCTTATGCCCCCTGTCTTACCCCCCAGGGTGGGGTCATGGAACTTACCAGTGTCACAAATGTCGGTTCTGGTCAGGGGACCCGGCCTGGGAGCACATCGGAGGTGGCGAGGAGGGCTTCATGGAGGTACTGGCTGGAATTTTTCTTGTCCCCGAAAAGACGTTATTTTTCCTCGGGGGTGGAGATGTGCAATGACATCCCGCATCCGCCCCGCCCCCCGGACATCCTGACACCAGCTGTGTAGGAGCACCCGGCCTCCTCCAGGAGTCTTGTGTACACCAGACGTTCGTCCTCCTCCCCCCGGAGAAGAAGAGCTGTCCTGAGGATGCTCCATCCATCTCCCCCCTGCTGGCCCTCCAGCGACCCGGGTCAGTTCCCGAACCCGGGTCGCCAGCGTCTCAAGCGGAACTCCCACCACTGCGCCGATGGGCCGGCTGACAGACCAGCCTCATATCAGTCCTCCTCTCTTGAAACAAGTTTGGCCCGGTGGACTCAGATCAATAAGGACCTATGGTATAATTGTATTAAATCTGGGTCTGCCATGTGTGGCCATCACAGTGGAAAGCAGCTTTCTGCCTGGAGCTAAGTGAAGCTGGCAGTACTGACAGGTACAGGGACCTGTTTTCTGATTAAAATCGGTCCCGTCTTGCAGAGAGCTTAGTTGATATGCAATGAGTTAATGAATCTCATAATTTAAGTCAGCTGAGCCACCTTCTAATAATTAGAATGTGGCTCCGATGAATTAAATTATGAGATTCACTCACTCATTGCATCTCAAATAAGCCCTCTGCAAAATGGGACCAACTTTAATCAGAAGGCAGGTCCCTGGTACAGTACTGCCAGCTTCACTTGGCCTCTCCATGTCCCCACTCTGCTGCTGCTGCTGCTGACTCACCTACATGTTGGGACTTGGGACCCTGCATCTGCCTACAGGACTAGTAGTCAATGCTCCCCTTCAGCAGTTGACCCAGTCAGTGTCCAGCAGCAGTAGGCAGGACAGATCAGGAAGGACTTGTCGGACTCTGTCACACTCGCCAGTCACACCATGCATGGGCTCAAGGTGCTGCTACTGCAGCCCTCCCTAGACACATTCATTGCATGGGAAATAACAGACAGCATAGGTCAGTGCTTCAGCCCCCAACCATACAGCCTTCCCTGGGGTTTTTTTAGTGCCTGCCTACCAGCCAGAACTGATTGTCTCTCACATTGCTGTGTCTGGCTCTGTCACAGCACAGCACACTCATTCTATGTGCAGTCCTTCTCTATTCAAGAGTCCTCCACTGTGCTCAGTGCTGTGTGATGGTCCCATCCATATACAGCTGTGCTGTGTGTACCACTGGTGTGTGTTCCTAGGTCCCACCTCTGCCACTGGCCAGGGTGGCTCCTGCATGTCTGTTGTCCTGCACACCTGTGTGATTCATGCCATGTTTGAAGGTGCTGAGTGTGTAACTGCAATTTATGTCCAACGAGGCCAATACACTGCCTATGACTTATACCATGGCACTGTTTATTTTTTATTTATTTGATTCTAGGATTACAAATACTTTTGAGCCAAGGCTCTTTTATAAAGATTCCACGTCAGTTGAAGTATAATACAGGGGATACAACAGAAATAACAATTTTTCTGGTAAACCGTACATTATACAGTTATTAATTAAGGGAGGAGACAACACAATAGAGAGCTCAGTACACAGAATGGCCCAGAGTAGCATCAACTAGGAGAGGGGTAAAGAACAATGGAGGAGGAACGGTATGGCAAGATGGGAGTAATAGTAGCCAGAGGCATTGTCAGGCATCACATCACTGGGAGAAGAGTTGAGAGAGGGGTGGGTGGGGAGGTGGGAAGGGGAGGGGTCATGGGAGCAGAGGTAAAATAGGAGATAAGTGCTATGAGGGGGGGTGGCAAAGAAAGGCTATTGGTGGTGGCAAGTATTTCTGATTAGGTAAGGCAATCACAGGAGCTGACAACAGTAAGATGGAGTCAGAGCCTGGTTTTAATCATGCCAAGTTTGGGAGCAGCGGAGATGGTGGTGCTGAGTCCATTCAGCCATGAGGGAGCCCTATGGATGAAAGATCGTTTACCCTGGGTAGTGTGACAGTGGAGAACTTGCAAGATCTGCGATTTGGATCTTCTGGAGCTTCGCAGATTAGTGCTAGGACACAGTAGAGCTTGGACACCAGGAGGGGCGAGACCCAGGATAATTTTTTTTGCCATGGTGCAGGTCAGATACTTTATACAGTTGGAGAGTTGGAGCCATAAAGATTGAGCATAAAGATCACAGGTATGAGTGAGATGGTGGGCTCCAGTGATAAGCCGACAGGCCTTGTTGAGGGATGTTGATATGCGTCTGAGGGTAGTTGCCATGACTGAGCCATAAAATATTAGGCCATGATCAATGATGGAGATCACAGAACTCTGGACAGCGATTTTTAAGGCTTCCGGGGTGAGATGTTGCCTGTGCTTGTACAATAAGCCTAGTCATGTATTAGCAGCTTTTGCCACGCTTTCAATGTGGGCCCCATAGGATAGGATGAAGTCAAGCAGGATCCCTAGGTATTTGAAAGATTGGACCTTGTCAAGGGTATTCCCCTGACCGGTGGAGATAGTCAGGGGGTGTAGCCTGTGCTGGCTGTGAGAACTGCTAAAAAGCATAGGCTGTTTTTTTGTGATTAAGGACAAGTTTATGATTAGTAAACCAATTCTCAACAGAGGTGAAACCATGTTGTAGATTGAGTTGTAGTGGTGAAGGGTTTTTGTGTGAAGAGAGAACAATTGCATCATCAGCGTACAGGATGATTATTTCTGAGCAGGATTGTGGAAGGGAATTTAGAAAAATGCTAAAAAGAAGTGGACTCAGTATAGATCCCTTGGGGACACCAGAGAGAACTGGTCGAGCATCAGAGAGTACGTCGGCAATTTTTACTCTTTGAGAACGATTTTCAAGGTAGCTTTTAAACCACACTAAAGAGTCATGAGAGAGCCCAGCATAGAGCAGCTGGTCTATTAGCAGCCGATGGTGGACAGTATCAAACACCTTGGTCAAGTTGATAAAGACTGCCTCAGTTAGGTGGACACTGTCCAGAGTGCTGTGCAGTGCTCCAGTGAACTCCAGGAGGGCAGAGGCGGTGCTATGACTTTTTCTGAAACTGTGTTGCTGTGTACCCAGAATATTATATTTGTCCAGGTAGTCAGTGAGCCAGTCTGCAACTATGTGCTCGAGGGCCTTAGAAAGTGGGGGCAAAATGGAGATTGGCCGATGGTGGCATGTGTTGCATTCTCACATATGGCTAGTCTGCCAGTGCCCTGTGTTTTTTGCATTGCTATGACCAGCTCCATTGCAGCATGGCACAGTCATTCTGTGTGCAGTCCTCCACTGTTTAGACACACAATGCTGTCTCTGGTATGCCCTACACATGCCATTGCAGCTGTATGACTCTCTTCCTCTGTGCGTGGCATGCCACTCTGTGCATAGTCTGATTATACATCTCTTATGCACAGTATGCCACTTTTGTGTGCCTCATTCTGTGTGCACAGCTTGCTGAGTTTAGTGCCTTTCCTCCCATAGGTGCCTGGAGTGCAGCAGCAAGGAGCAGGGATATTATGGCAACAGAGGGAAGGGACACACTCCGGTGGTGGCAGGTCTGCCTCCTGTGGATGGTGGTCAGGTGGATGAAGGACAACACTGCTGCCATATGAGAGCTGGTGATGACCATCTGGTAAGATGGGCAGCAGCAGCAGCTGCCTGCAGGCCAATAAGGACCTGTGGAAAATGTAAGTGGACTGTGTGGTATCGATATTGGGTGCGTTTAATGCAGTATGTTAGTTATTTTTGGCTATGGACAGATGCCCTGTCTCTTTTTTTTTTTTGTTAATGGTCTAGTGCCCCTTTTTCTGTTTTTATTTGTTTTTGTTGGTATTTTTTTATGGGCTGTGGCCCATGTTATTTGTTAAAGCATTTTGATACCTTTGCTGCTATGTTGTGTCTTTCATTGGTGCCATCTCTCCTTTCTCTTTCTCTCTCTCTATCTCTTCTCATTGCACTGTTCTCTGTGCTACTTGCACTGCACCTGTATACAGTATTATATTTAGTGCCATATTCAGTGCTGTACAAGTGCTCTGTGTTGTGCCTTCGTGCAGTGATTTGCTGTTTCACTGTGTTGTTGGGCAACATTTTATTTATTTATTTTATTTATTAGTTATTTATTTATTTGTTTTTTGTTGACCAGATAGGTTGCACTAGACAAGCATTTGCCTATTTACAGGCATGACTTGGGAGAGTACAACTAGTAAGCAGTATAGGGTGTGACAATGACAGCTTTAGAAAACTGTTACAAGGTATTACACTAGGTTCTAACAAACATCTACAATTAGGAAGGAATATGTTGTCAAATACCTGAAAATAAAACATAGATTGCTAGTAAGTAACATTATAAGGAGCAAGTAATCACATTACTACCGGTGCACTACTCCTGAATATTTCAGTGACCATTTGAATGTACTAACACAAGTAAAACACAAGCACTACTGCCTGAATATGGGTGCCAAGCATTCTTGTTAATCTTTACTACAGAACCGTAACAGGAAACCTTCAGTTTCTCATTATGACATTGTTTTAACTTTTTTTTCAGTTATCTTCTAGAGTCTTCTCAACTATTAAGTAAAAGTAAAAGCAAATTCAAATATTATAACAATGTTTATTTAAAGACAATATTATACCTCAGGGTAGTTATTAAAATTTAAAGCTAGTAATATACAAACTTCAGCATTTTTAGGCTTGAATTCCTTCAACTCTCTGAATCATTATACTGGATCAGCATATTTCTGACAGACAACACTTATTGTGTGCATAAACTATATTTTGTGCCAGTAGCATTCAGCAAAATACCCAAGGGCTTGTTAAATTGGTAGGGAAGATGTTTATCTTAGATATTCTTTAAATTGGTTTTTGCTTGAAAATTGATCAGACATAATGTATTACTTTATTTATGATTTATTAGTTTTGCTGTATAACTCCAAGATACAATACCCTATCATGCTTAAACAAAATTGGTTGCATGTTATAGCTATGTATTTTCCTCTTGTGAGTGTTCTGGTAATGCACATTTTTGTTTTCTGTTATCCTCTTAAATGTTCAGTTTTGTTGGGAGGTTAGTCTTAAGATAGTGTCAAAAAAAGCAACACAATAAGTTTTAAAAATGCTACATATAACTGTCCCATGGAAATTATACCATCACAGCTGGTGAGTTAAGAATATTGGATTGCTGTAGTATTCAAATTGTTGTAAAATTGTAGCTATTCAAAGGAATTTTTCAGTTGTATTCATTTTTTTGTTGAATAAATTATTATGAATTACATATTTATTAAATAATTATTTATTTCAAAAGTGTATTCAAGAGAGACATACTGAGCTGATAACTGCTCATTTCTGTATGTGCCCTGGGGGATGGGCTGATGAAGAAAATGCAATAGGTTAAGAATAAAAAGTTGTTATCACTGTGTACACCTTATTTTTATCCTGTTTCCAAGTTTGGCATAATAACATGTTTTGCATACTATATGCTACTCAGTTGTGGCTTGTGTTTTGAACTAGTGGACTTGAGCCTAATCTTTGTGTTCTTGGTGAAATTGGTGTGACTGTTGTTCAACCATACCAGGAGTGGCTTTCACTGTTTTCATCTGAAAGAATAAAAAGATAATTACCAGAATGCATCATTAATTAAATGATAAGCAATAAATGGCATCAGCATAGGATAAAAAAAATACATCACATCTGATTTAACAGCAAAGTATCTTTTTAGTCACATATTCAAGCCTATATAGTAAAAATAACTGGATGCTTTAATCAAGGTATTTATAAAAATCGCAGGTTTTCATCTTCCAAGGTTTTTATGGTTCACTAAATAAATAACATACTGTAATGCTTACTGTAGATTCTCTGAACACACTGATATTATTGTTATTATAGCAAATGAAATCCATAAAAAAATTAGTTATCACTGCCACATGTTTTAGTAAACTGATTATCCTCAAGGTCCTACAGACCAGGGCTTCATTCCACCTCACTTTAACACCCTTGTCCCATCCCCCTGAAACTACCCCACTGGAATCCTGGTCTCCTGGTTCACCTGCATCTCAGTTGCAAGCTTGGCCCCCTCAGCTTACACACCAAGTCAGGGTGCCATTCTGCTCATTCAGCGATTCCCCTATACAATCTGGCAAGCTGCAGGAAGTGGTGAAGGCCAGGATATCTAGGGTCCAGGTTGGCAGAGTTCAGTGTTGGACACTGCAGGCTAGCAGGCTTTCATCTACCCAGCTGGTGGCTCTTTTTCCATTTATCTGTGTGTTGCACCGGGAGGGAGTGGACATGAATGGCATCATGGAGCATCTTATACACTTCTGTGCATGATGCACCACTGCATACCACATCCCACCAATCCCCTGTCATAGTGAGTTACCCAGGTTCATTGCCTCCTGAATGTCACAGGAGACACCCTGTTGCTTGATACTCTCTCCCTCCCTCTCTTCCTGAAGAGGTAAGCTGTCCTCCAGACACTATACCCTCCTCCCCTCACCCAGACCTCTGATGCCCTACCTCATTTCTGAACCTAGTTTGTCTGTGTCATAGCAGTAGTGTACCACTGTGCTGGCATGCTGGCACCATTTCTGTATGAAGTATAATAAATTGAATCATGATGGCTAATATAAATACTGATTTCCGATTGCATGTGCCAGGTCATCGGCCCTGCCTATACTCATATAAAATATGTGTGATCCTACATTTTGCAAGCCAAAATGATGAATTATGGTGCATGTTCTGTGCAATAACAGACTCTGAGATGCTGTTTTCATTGGGATATATATACAGTATCCACTCATCAGCTGTGAGCTGAGGAGCTGTGGCTGTGACTTCATTGTTCAACACAAATCAGGATTGCCCACTACCAATACTGTGTCTCCCAATGAACAGAAATCCTGGAGTCAGGTGCTGGGGCTGCTATCTGTACAGGGGTGGTATACAGACCTCCACCACAGGAGAGGAGTTTGATAAGGACTTGGTAAAGTCATCATAAGGATGGCAGGTAAGTGGGAGGTACTGTTAGTTGGTGAACTCAATCTAACAGGTGTGGGTTGGAGCTTTCCAGCTGCAGCTTTTTCAAGGAGAAAGGCCATCCTTGACTCCTACAATGGGATTTTTTCAGGCAGCTAGTCAACGAACCCACTGCGGTTGGGGAAGTACTGGACCTGGTGCTTACAAACAGGGATGGCATTGCAGACCCCAAGGTACTAGCGATAACTGTACCGTGTGTTTTAACATTAAGGCAGGAACAGAGGAAAACCACACAGTGATGAGGGTCCTGGACTTTAAGAGGGCATATCTTAAAGAAATGGGAGACTGCCTCAGAAACTGCCAATGGGGAGGGGGGATTGCCAAGGAAAGAAGGTAAAGAAACAGTGGGGAAAAATAAGGGCGGGCATAATTAAGGCAACCAACCTCTGCATGAAGAAAGTGAGTAAAAGTAGAAGGAAAAAGAGATCATTATGGCTCTCCAGGGAAGAGGACAAGGTGATAAAGGAAAAAAAAAAGGTGTCATTCAGGAGGTATAAGGAAATAGAGGGAAGAAGATAGGGAGGTACTCCATAAAAATCAGAGGGAAACAGAAAGGGCACTGAGGGGAGCAAAGGTGCAGACAGAGGAATGGATAGCCGAGGGGGCATGTAAAGGAGATGCAAATTTATTCAGGTACATAAGTAAGATGAGGAAAGTTAGGGGAGGTATAGTGTGGATCAGAAGGATTGAAGGGGGACAGCACACACGAGGACCAAGAAAAAGCAGACATCCTGAACAAGTACTTCTGCTAGGTCTTCACAGTGGATGAAGAGGGGACAGACCATCAGGGAGCAATAGGAATTGGGGGGGGAGGTGGACACAAGTTAATTTTCAGAGGAGAGTCTTGAGCAGACTTGTGGCTCTGAAAGTAGACAAGGCTATGGGATTGGATGGGATACACCCAAGGGTGCTAAAGGAACTCAGGTGCTAGATGCCCCATTGATGGCCTGATTCAACAGCTCTCTGGAAACAGGCATGATTCCAGAGGACTGGAGGAGAGCATATGTGGTCCCTTTAAAAGGTTGGCACCGGCCCTGTGGCATTGAGTGAAGGGGTTCGCTCGGCATGCTGGTGACCCGGGTTCAGCCCCAAGCCCGGGTACCAGAAGCGGAGACCAGCAAGGGAGAGGTTCCATAAGCGTCCATTGGATGCTTTCCTCCCGGGGAGGGGTGAGATTTGCCTGGGGACCTGTGGTCGGATTGGTGACTGGCTTGGGGACGTGCTGCCTCGACACGCTCATGGCACGCCCCCACCCCAGGAATACCCTGCGTGCTTATGCAAGGCCGAGAACTGTGGTAGCCGGGGCACAGAAAATGGAAATTATGCCCCATTCCGACCGGATGACGAGCACCTTGGATCCTGCCACCCAAAGCCCCAGAGCCAGCCCGGATCCGGCCCCACAGCACCTGGGATGCAAAGTCGGCTGTAAGGCCATTCCTCCCCAGAAGAGAGGGACACTCCCGGTATAGGGATACATCAGGCTACACAAGGTGGGCTGCAATTGGGGCTGGGAGTAGGTGGCAGGAGGTCGGAGGGAGGCAGAAAGGCGCTGGCACTCTGAAGGAGTGGCCGGTCGGGGTGTGGGAGGCGAAAAAAAAAAAAAAAAAAGAAAAGGTTGACAGAGCATCTTAAACCCAGTTGGCTACAACACCACAGGCAGTATTGATTCATGAGGGGGGTTATGCTAGATGAATCTGATTAATTTCTTTGATTAGGTGACCAGGAAAATAGATCGGGGGGGCAATGGACATTGTCTACATGGACTTTAGTAAGGCCTTTGACACTGTGCTGTACAAGAAATTGATAAAGAAATTGAACAGCCTAGGGGTGGGATACAAAGTGGTGAACTGGATTAGAAACTGGTTGACAGATGCAAGGCAGATGGTGGAGGTTAAAGGCTCTCACTTTAATGATGGGAGAGTGACCAGTGGGATACTTGCTGGTGAAACCTCACCTGGAGTATTGTGTCCAGTTCTTGAAGCCACACCTCAGAAAGGATGTAGACAAGTTGGAGGCCGTCCTAAGGAGGGCAATTAAAATGTTACAAGGGTTGCACCTAAAGATCTATGAGGCGAGACAGAGGGATCTCAACAAGTACACACTGGAAGAGAGAAGAGTGAAAGAGGACATGATAAAGATCTACAAGTAACTCACAAGGATAAACAGGGTGCAGGACGGCAGTTTCCTTCAAATGAGAAAGTGAAGCAGGACCAGTGGGCATGTGAAGAAGCTGGAGGAAGAGAGGGAAGGTTATGATGGATGTGATGAAGTACTTCTTCATGGAATGAGCTGTATATGCCTTAAACAGACTGCAGAAGAAGTTGTGGAGGCAAAAGCAATAGGGGCTTCAAGCATCCATGGGTTAGATGTTGGGAAATATTAATATATAGACAATGAAGAGGAAAGATTGCCACAGACCAGTTAGGGTTTGCAGAGTCAGATTAGAGAGGGGCCATCTAGGCAGACTGGGTGGGACAAGTGTTCCTTTTCTGACAATAAATTTTATGTTTCTATATTCTGTGTTTCTATGTGTTAGTGCTCACTATCAGTTTATATGATGATACAGCTCAGTAGTTAGCGCTGTAGGATTACAGAATGCCTAATTGTAAATTAAGTATAACATCACCAAGACATGTCCAGTTATGTTATACCTTAGGTATTTTGTGAGACACATAGTGCAACCAAGTGCCTTCAGCAACCCAAAAAGTCTGTAAATATTTTTACATGACTGGACACTTTTAGGGTGTTATTGTGCATGTAAAATAGAATTAAAAGTTAATAAACAATGATTCACTGGTGAATAGAGCCAACCTACCAAATGAAAAGAGAATCCCACACTCTAGTAAACAATGGGGGGTGCAGATCCGGGGGGTGGATATCTCCTGTAGTCAGTATAACTACTTAGTGGAGCCCCAGGATTACCCACAGGAGTGGAACCAGTTTGGGGTGATCACTGTGTCTATCACTGGGCTTTTTTGCAACTGTCATGTTAACAGCCAAAGTTTGATCTCTGTTTAGCTACACTTTAATAATTAGTGTGGCAGCTTTGTGTTTACAGTGGTAATTTAAGGGCTTGTATTTTGTAACTTGTAACTGTTTGAATTTATCACAAGAAATTTTCACAATGTGACAGATGACATCAGCACTTTGTATGTATATAAATGACTGGTGGTCTTTGTAACCCTGCCCACTGATGAAGCCTTAATGGTGAAGCCCTGGGTCATTACCTTCCAGGTAGCCAGGTCGTGGTGAAGTGCTCACTGCATGTTTTCACTTTTTGTATTAATAAAGCAGCCTTTTGTTGGAGCTCTTTGTGTCACTCCATTATTCTATGTGGCTCTGGAATGCAGAACCATTTTATATTAGTTGATAGAACCTAGCTGGCTGGTTATACAGAAATAAAAGGATACCACATGACAGTTCACAGCCAATCAAACTGATGTTTCCCTCTCTGTCTATCTCTGTATTGATATAGATAGATAGATAGATAGATAGATAGATAGATAGATAGATAGATAGATAGATAGATAGATAGATAGATATTGCAAAAAACAAAATTACTGCATCTTTAAGGGTTAAAACTCAAAGTTTTCAAATCAAAAATTAATGTTGGAAGTCTGGAATCTTGGCAAATTGGTGGTATGGTGTTTCTTGGGGTTTCAACAGTTATATGCGATACATGGTTTGTGCTACCCGAATATTGACACTCTATAAAAGCACCGCTGTGTCATATGCTTAGTGTGATAAGATAGTGCTGATACAACAGTAATGACAACCCTATGTTGCATGACTGATGAAACCCAAATGAACACCATACCACCAATTTGTCAAGGTTCCAGACTTGCAACCCTTAGTTTTCATCTGCTTTCTTTGTATGCTTTGTGTTTTAACCCTAAAAGATATATTAATGTTTTTTTCAACTGTTAATTTCCATACTCTTAGAAAAAAATACCTGAATGCTTCTTCAAACTAACACTATTGTGTATGGCCTGACACTTGCTTTGTGAGTGGTTTTTCATGTCACTTACAAATCAGCTACATAGTGATACTCACTCTACCAGACATGCAGCTTGCTTCACAAGTGGCCTACATGCCGTTCATGAAGTAGTTGTATGGTGGCAGTCACTGTGCCAAACCTGTAGTTTGCTTTATGTGTGCCCTGCAATCCACTACTGTAGCAGATACATGGAGATGCTTACTGCAACAGACTTCTATCTTGTTAAGTTAGTGGCCATGCAGACCACCCATGAAGCTGATGAATGGTATGTTCCCTGCACTACACATACAGATTGCTTTGCAAGTGGCCATGTGAAACATTTGCATGGTGACTCAGTGTGATAGACCTGTTACTTGCTTCATGAGTGTACATGCTGGCTATTCACAAAGAAGTTGCATGGTCATGTGTACTGTGCCCACCCTGTAGTTCTCTTCACATAGGGCCCTGTGGGCCATACTTGAAGCAGAAATATCACTGGATAGGGAGGATCTGTAGCTTGCATCTTTCAGAGCTCTGCAGCACTCCTATCAGGCATGGCGGTAGATGTGTATCTTACTACACACAGAGCCTTGCATGCCCTACTTGAAGCAGGACGCCAGTCAAGCAGGCATGAATCTTGCCAGTTGGTTGTTCAAATGTTGCAGAACAAAGTACACCATCCCTCAAATTTGGTAACAAAAAATATTAGAGTAGAACAACAAGTTATGACTGTAAAAAATTAAAAAGATTGAAAAATATAAAAACACAAATATGAATTCAACACCCTGCAGAAAAATCTTCTGCACTTGAAGTTATTACTCAACACCAAAAAAAAACCAAGGGTATGCTGTTTTCACCCTTTGTTCTTGCTCCAAAGGCATGTAAACCTGTTTGGCCCCTTGAATTTGTGACTAAATTCAAGTACTTGGGTCTGTGGATTGACCACAAACTTTCATTTGTGGAACACGTGGAGGAACTTGCAAAGAAACTGAAACAGAGGCTTGGTCTTTTCTTCAGGATTAAGAACCTGCTTACACAAGAAGCAAGGGTTAGGCTTGTCCAAACTACATTCCTGCCACTCATGGATTATGCAGATTTTATCTACGGGCAAGGCCAGAGTTCTGCCTTGTCTGAATTAGACACACTATATCATTGGGCGATCAGATTTATCACCAATGTACCATATTGTACCCATCACTGCACTCTTTATGCCATGGCTGGTTGGTCTTCATTTAGTTTCAGACGCCATAGGATTGCAGTCTTTTGGACCTATAGGGATATAATCAACAAACTTCAACAATGCATTTCTGACTGTCTGCCCATCTCTCCCGCTGGCTGCTATGAGCTGAGAAGCCTTTTCCTGATTTCCCGGGTTGTCCCTAAGATCAGGATATGCTTTGGAGCAGCAGCTATAAGCACTGCCCTTCCAGCGATATGGAACAACATGCAAAAGGTTGTAAAGCTTGCAATACCAGTAAACTGGTCCTTCTTTAAGGCTCTGTTCCTTTGTAAGTTCAGTGAATCCTGTAACTGCTTTAACTAGCTGAGCCCTGTATCAGGAACCCTGTATACTACTTGTACATTGTCCTCCCCTTGTGCATCTTCAACACGCTGTGCCCTGCTTGTCTTCTTTTGTCCACCCCATTGCCAACCCAGCTCCCTCCTCTTCTTAAACACCCTATTGTCCTCCCTTTACTACCTCCACCCTTGACTTCCCCTCATCTCTGACATTTAGCCCTCACCTTGTCCTACCCTTCACACCTCCCCTCTTTGACTTCCCCTTACCTGACATCCAGCCCCCTTCTCTATCCCATAAGTCTCATTGCAACTGGGCAGGTATTGTTTATATTGTAAATATTAATTGGTGTTATTCTGTAAATATGTTTTGCTCTTGCCCTGTCAATGTTGTATTTGAGATTTTGCGGTCTACTGTACTGTTAGCCACATTGTATGCACTGTTATTTATGCATAGCTCATATTTGCTCTATACGGACTATTGTCTCATTGTATTATAGCAACATTTAGCTTATGTGTTTTCGTTATGACCTACCCAGGCCCATCTTGCAAATGTCTCAGTGGTGTTTCACCTGGTAAAATAAAGATGATTGACTGATTGATTGATTGATTGCGTATGCACAGTATGCATTTCATAGTACTTATTCTTTTTTTCATCTTTTCTAAGAACCATAACTTTTTCTTTTTAACCTTTTTTGCCAAACTTGAGGGTTTGGGTTCTTACAACCCCTCCTGTGATGAACACCCAATTGGATGTTTGCAAAATTGTCTTCAAGTCTAGTTTCAGACACCCCCTTTTCTGGGACATAGACTTTCTAAGTAGTTGTTTTTATGTACCTGCAGATAGAGAGGTGCATAGAGGGACACTGTGGAATCATGATGTGGGACATCAAGGATACAAGATGAGGGACCAATTGGACACCAGTGGGGGATAGGAGGGTGACTTGGGTATGAGAGGATGGGGAGGGTGTTTCTATTCTCACAAACTGGGCAGTCAGAATGGGAGAATCAGGCATGACTTAGTCACCTGCTGCTGGCACCATCAGAGATCGGCATAGTGGGAAAGGGAATACCAGAGGCAGGGTTGGGCACTCAACTGTCAGAGAAACTTGGGATGGTCTGGTGCCAGTGGCAGAGATAATCTCCTGCCCACTGGTAATGCAAACTAATGATACAGCAATTTTTGTGACTCAAAACTCCATGAATACAGGAGTAGTGAATCTTGAAACTGGGCTGCCCTTACATAACATACATATGTCAGTTTCCAAAAATTCATTTTATGAATAGAACATCACAAAATATTTTGTGCATGTTCTGAAATGGCACTTTATTTTATAAATAATTTAAAGACTTCACTTTTTCAGTAACACCACCTAGGAAAAGAATCATTCTTGGTGTCACAATGTGTCATCACCCAGAGGACCCAGTTTGCAACAGGCTGCCAAGTTGTTCAACCCTAAATACTGGTCACTGCCACCACTCAGAAATGATTCTCTTACCTGGGGTCTTTCACGGTCCAAACCTCATCATAGCCACTTTCTACATAGTACAGTGCTCCTTTTTCTAAGGGCAAATGACCTTCCCCTGTCACTCACGACTGAGAAAACATTTTACTTCTTAGAGTATGGTAACTGCAGTCTTCTTCTCCCTCTTGGAGGTGGAGTTTGGATCTGTCAGCACCAGCAGTTATCTATTTTCCAAAAAGATTTAGTCACATAGGCAGGAAGTATAGAAAATAGTATTTACTACTTTGCAATATTGACACATTCCACAATATATATTCAACACACAAGACTATGGGAATTACTGGGTTACTACAGAAATTAAAAATAAATGATTTGCACACAGCAGAAGAAACACACAATAAAACCTCCCTATAGCGTCTTAATGCTAGCAGAGTAGAAGGAGTCTTACCACACAGGATACCCTAGTGAGCAATGGCAGACTCCAAATCTTAGATGGTACAAGTCTAGGGTCCCAACACAGTCTGGCTTACCCTTCTTGCATTCAGGCTTAAGCTTGCTTGCAAGCCTGACTCCTCCTCCTCTTATCACCCTTGCTCGGTCACATCTTTTCCAGGACCAGTGCTTTGTTCTCTCAGGACAGCCCCCCTCAGAGAACTGCAATAGTTGAAACTGAACCCATGGATTTTTTGTACTCAAAGACACCTCTTATTGTTTTACTTAGTATCTGCTCAACAGGGCATTGTCTCTACTTTGAAGTTCTCCCATTTATTGATCAGGTAGTCCTGTTGTTCACAGGACAGAGAGACTGAAACTCCTTCAGAGACAGCTGGTCTGCCTTCGGATAAAATTCTTCCTTTTATTTTTCAGGAAGCCCACTTTGCCCCTTCAGCTGGTTACAGTCTATCTGATATCAGAAAAGTAAAAATTATTGTTACACTTGGGCCAAACTCTAATGAACCTAACAGATTCAGATTTCCACTCCCAGACTTTTTTTTACTACAGGTGGGCAAACAATGTATTTTCCATATCTACAGAGATTTTCAACCTTTTAGAACTTTTAAACTACTGGAATGACTATTACCAATTTTACAGAAACCATAGACCTCGCACAGTTTTTGTGCATGGTAAATTTCAGGCTAGTCTGCCCAGGAACAGCTGTGTCATTGTGATGAAAAAAATTGATGTTTAACATTAAACATTAAACTGCCTACTCAGTCCTAATACACAGGTGCTACTGCACCTGCATTATATATATTATGTATATAGGTATATTTTGTAAAAAACTGCATAAATGCACCAATTGGGGTTTAACTTACCACCACAAAAGTATGAAAATGTGGAGTTATAGTTTACAACCCTAATGCTCCACCCCCAAACAGCAAAGGAATAAGAACACACAAGCAACCATAGACAACCATCATCAGGAAAGACAAACAGAGCTGTTTCCAGATGACACTAACACTGATGTTCTACCTTCATGTATTTGATCTGTGGTATGTACAGCACGAGATATACACACTTATCACTGGCTAGAGATAAAAATCTATGATAATAAAATCATAACACTGCTTCTGTGTGCAGAAGCACAGGCCACTGGAGCACTGTTACAGATCCATGATACCCAAATTAAAAGAGTTTTTTGTCCACAAAAGAACAGACTCATATGAGGCCAGAAAAACAGCAAAAACATTACTGCTCTGTTAGTCAGTGGTCTAGTTCTGAATCAGGGTGCTTACCCTTGCTGAGAGGGTGGCTGCACTCAGGTTACTGTAGAACAGACCATGACTTCAAATTAAATTGCTATTATTTTATTGCAATGATGACAAAGGTCCATACAAATTCAAACCTCCATGCCACTACCACCTTGGTGTTTCACTCATTTGAGCTTCCTCAGGAGACCTCCTGAGGAGGCTCAAATAAGTGAACCATCTGTTAGTCAGTGGTCTAGTTCTGAATCAGGGTGCTTACCCTTGCTGAGAGGGTGGCTGCACTCAGGTTACTGTAGAACAGACCATGACTTCAAATTAAATTGCTATTATTTTATTGCAATGATGACAAAGGTCCATACAAATTCAAACCTCCATGCCACTACCACCTTGGTGTTTCACTCATTTGAGCTTCCTCAGGAGACCTCCTGAGGAGGCTCAAATAAGTGAACCATCAAAGTGGTAGGGATGTGGAGGTTTGGATTTTCACAGATATTTGCTATGGTTGCAATAAAAAAAATAGCAACATAATTTTAAGATGTGGTCTGTTCTTTAGTAACCTGAGTTCAGAGTCTCTTCTGTTTGGCCATATGAGGCAGTATAGTGCAGTGGTTTAAGGCTCTGAGCTGCAAACCTGGAGACCTGGGTTTGAATCCCATAGCCCCCATTTGCATACGGTGTGATCCTGAGCAAGTCACTTAACTTTCTTGTGCTCCCAGGTTGCACCTGTAAACAAGCTTCAGCTTAGTGTGCCTCTCCTGGTTAAAAAAAAATATATATGGGGCCAGCACTTCTATTGCCACAGGTACTCATCCACATTGTAAGACATACACACAGTTCTGTCTACAGAAGCACAGGTTCCTGAGGGGCCTGCCCTACTGCAGCTGCAGGTGTAAGATATACACACCAACCACTGGCTGTAGAAGTCCAGGCATCATGAAATGCATGATACCAAAACTGTAACAGTAGTTCTGTTTATGGAAGTACCGGACCCTCAGGGGCCTGCACTTTTTAGCCACAGGTGTAAGACATAAATACTGAAATACTGATTTCTGACAGTAGAAACACAGGTCCCTGTGGGGCCTGCCTTTGCACAGCTGCATACAGAAAACCATGATATCCACATTGCAATGGTACCTCCATGTTCAGAAATGCAGGCCCCCATAGGTCCTGCACTTCTGCAGCCACGGGTACTCATGCACACTATAAGACATACACACACAGCTGTAGCTGCAGAAGCAAATCAATGAAGGTGGTATATCAGTTGTTTATCTTAAATGCTAATGGTTGTCTGTGGTTGCTTGTGTGGTCTTGCCCTTTTGCTGGTTTTGGGATCTGGGAGATAGGGATGGAAATTCTAATGCTACATCTGCATAAGTAAGTTGAACCTTAACTGGTCCATCAATTCAGTTTCTTCTTCTTTTTTTTTTTTTTTTTCACAAAGAATTACCTTTCTTTTTAAGATAGTGAAATTGTGTCCTCATTTACGCAAGTACCCTCAGGACCTGCAAATAGATGCCGATGAGCAGGGCCCTCTAGCCCTTTGCCAAATGAAGAAACTACCTGCCTGCAGAAGTGTAGAGTCCTCTGGGTTCCAAACTTCCATGTAGCAACGGATAACAAGAATTTGTGGAGCTGTCTGGCAGACTGTGGAAATGCAGAGAACTCTATGCTTCCGTATGGCTATGGATACAGACATTCAGGGCAAAGATTCCATCTGTCAGCTGAATCACAGGTCTCGCTAGTAGCCATAGGTGCAGAGGTGAACAGTTCTATACCAAGACAATATTTCTGTTTATTACATAGTACTTGGGCCCATGTGGGCCAACCTGCACCTTCCCTTCCCTTCTGAGGCTGGGGGGATGCTGCTGTATGACAGTGCTGTTCCCTAGCCTCAGGCCATCCAGCTGGCTCACTGAGCTGGCCTCTAAAATCAGCTCAGCAGCATGGGATCACAAAGCAGTACCCACTGGGCCAAAGGCAGGCATTATGTCTGTCCGTCTGTCCATCCGGACGGATGTCCATCCATCCATCCATCCATCCATCCATCCATCCCTTTTTAAATCTTGACCCCTGATTTTCATCATAGTTTTATGACTCACCCTTATAAACATGACATGTAGTTTCTATATAATACTTGGTGAGAAGTCATTTTACATAACAATGGTGAAAAAAAAATGTGGCAAGGTTTTAAAAAATGACTCCTATCACATTTATAAGGTGATATAAAAATATGGCCATGTTGAAAGCTTGTAATAAAAATATTGAAAATTACCAGTTATGCGCTCTCATAGAAAACTTTCCATGTACATTCATAACTTTGTTGTTTTTTAGTATTTTGACACCAGATTTTGAACAAAGTCGTCTAATGATTCTATGACATAAATCTGGTCAGTGAAAATTTTCAAATCCCACCAAAATGGTAACTTCACAGGGTGACCATGCAATCACCCTTTGGTACTGAATTAAATGCATCACCTCCCTTGTTCATAAAGTGAGGTCCCAAGAAGGCCATGCTGAAAATCTGGTGGAAAAATATTGAATATTAGCTACAGTAAGTTCTGCATTAATGTAGCAATAGTTCAATATTCACTCATTACTGAGTTATTTTGCAATGTTTGTTCACCAAGTGTTCAACATAGTCTTCTCATGACCCCACCTCATGAACCAATAGGTGAAAAGTTTCAAATCCTGCTCAAAAGGTGACTCTGTGGATGACTGCAAAATCACCTTTTGGCATAGATCTGAAAAAAATTCACCTGCCTTGTTCATGAGGTGGGATCCCCCCAAAAAAGCCATTCTAAAAGTTTATTGGAAAATATTTAAAAATAACAAAGTTATGAGTAAAGGCTCAAAATGCATTGAAGTACATTATCCAGACTTACCTTATGTTTTCATATCACTGTCAGGGTAAAGCAGGAGGACTTCCTTCTGATCAGAGAGTGGATATATGACATGGGACCATCTTTAGGTAAATGACAGTGTGGGGGATGGGGCAGTGGGTGCTAAGTGGGAGGTCAGAGTGGGAGTAGGTATGGGGAGTTGAGATCAGCAAGGGATATATTTTTTTCTTTGCAAGTTAAAAAAAATCAACAAAGGACCATTTTTTTCTTGCCAGGTTTAAAAAGGGATTGCACCCAACAATTGTGTTGGTATTTACAGAATGGCAGCACTGAGAGTGGGTAACCCAGTGTCACCACATATCTGCTGGAGGGGGGATAATCTGGAAGGGAAGGGGGTTAAAGTGGTACTAGGGGTGGGCAAACCCCTCCACTTATAATTTACAGTCAAGAAAGATGAGGAAGGGCTGGCTGAGCTAGGAGGGGAAGGACTACAACAAGCTTTTGTCAGTGCCAAATGTTGTCTTGCTGGTGTTGGCATTGGCAGTGCAGGAGTTAGAGAGATGCATAATAGGAATGGCAGTAAAGTGTGGAACCAACAGCAACCCCACCTCACCCTGCAGAGACTGACAGGCATTGAGGTGTGCCTTTGGGTTGTCTGCCATAACACTCGTGCCATTTCTCCTCACCCTACCCTGCAGACTCTGACAAGTGTTTCATTGTGCCTAGGAATCATCAGGCCTTACGCTCACTCCATTCCATAGGGAAGTACATTGAGATGGGTGCAGTTTAGGATAATGAGGTGAACTTTGGGGCCGAAGAGTCCGAGGCACACCTTGATGCCTGTCAGTTGCTGCAGGGTGGGGGTGGAATGGCGTGAGCAGTACAGCCGAAAATCCAAAGACACACCCCTGATGCCTGTCAGTCTGTACAGGATGGGACGTTATGGTTAGAAACCCTAATGCCCTGGGCATTTGTTGGTATTTGCACTCCAAATTTTCAACATGGCCTTTTTATGACCCCACCTCATGAAAGCCTTTGGGACCTCTGCTCATGAACAGTGGCACTATGATTTTCTTAATCTGCCCACACTGACCGCGCCATTGTGCACCAGATGTGTGAAACCACATTTTGGGCAGGATGTGAAAAATGACAGCTCTACTGCTCATAAGGAGGTGTACAAAAATGGCAGTGTTGAAAATCTGGAGTGAAAATATTAAAAGTTCTCAAAGTTACGAGTGTGCGTGAAACTGTGCAACATATGCTTATAACATAGTCATTTTGTGGAAGTTTGTCACCAAATTTTCAACATAGGCATTTTGGGATCTCTGCTTATGGACAGTGTCACTGTGATTTTACTAATCTGTTCTGTACATTGATTTCCCACAGCAATTGCACCACTGTCCACCAGATGAGCGAAAACACATTTTGGGCAGGATGTGGAAAAAGACAGCTGTACTGTTCATAAGGAGGTATGAAAGAATGGCAATGCTGAATATCTGGAGTAAAAATATTAAAAATTCTCAAACATACGATTGGGCACCCCCTCAGCTTACAAACTATAATATGGGGGACATTATGCCTATGGGGATTGGACTCCCCCATCGGCAAATGAACTGGGGAGGGGGCATGCCAACAGGGGGATTGGACACCTCAACGTCAGCTTGTTGGAGACTGTGAGAGGCAGACAGTGACAGCCACCACCATGTTTATTGAAATGTTACACCAGGCAAGGCATGCCCTGCAATGAGGGGGAGCTCCCTCATTGCAGTGCCAAAATTGTTTCAAGTTGGTGGCACGCTTTTGCACTACTGTCATAGACAGCGTGCTATTTCTTTCATGCCACGGAGCCCAGACCAAAAAAGCTGTGGCACCAATGGCCACAACACAACTGCAACCTCAAAATCTGCTTCGAATTACCACAATATGTTGCTTAGTGTACAGACAACATAATAAAAAAGATACAGTAGCAGAATCAAGGTGAGACAATGGAGACTGAGCTGGGAGGGGAAGGGAGTAAAATATCAACATCGAGAATGATGAGGGAGGGCTGGCTCAGCTGGGAGGGAGAGTGAACATATAAACAACTTTTTTTTGGATGTGAGCTGAAAAAACGATTTTCGTGTCACACCACTTTGTAGGCAACATGTGAATTCTCAAGTCACAACATGAAAAACGACTCCTTCAACTAAGCTGGGCACCCAAAATTTTGAAATGTCAAGAATACATATTTCTTGGCCTGATTTTGAAAAATGTACACCAGAATCTAACTAAATGTGTCATTTTAGCTAGGGTCAGGTGTTTGTTTTTCAAAACAACAAAATTTTTAGGTATTTTCCAAGTTTTTGAAGTTAAAAAAAATGGCAGCCGTCAGAACCCAAAAAAGTGTTTTCTGTGTTGTGAGAACTAAAGTGGTGGGAAAGCAAAACACTCATGATTACAAAATGTCCATGCTGTATCAGGGAGCTATCTAGAACCCTACTGAGCATGCTAAAAAAAAAAAAAAACTTAAAACCCTTATGACTGTGGAATCAATTAATATTTTTTTTACATAACTTTCAAATGGCACTACTTTGGTACAGACCTCCGTCTTGTTTTATGAAAAAAAAAATCCATACTGTCAAAACTGTAGGTGAGAGCACACAAGTGTAATAAGTGTAGGAAAAAGTTAGATTTAATACTAAAAACAACATTCCGTATCTCAGAAACCGCACATGCACCCATCACAAAATTTGTCATGTCTTGAGAACTTGCTCCAAGACAATGCATGTCAAATGTGGGGCAATTTTGTTGAACACCCCAAAGTTACTAGGGTGTGAAATTGAGATTTAACATTAAACACCCTACTCTCCCCTAAGTATACTGCCATAAAAGCCTCTCCAACTATAGCCCTTGCAAAAAATGAAAGAGCCATCTAAATCTTTACCAACCACTACTGCTGCTGCCTCCATATCACTTGCTGAACTAATGGTCACACATGGAAATCAAAGTTAAACTGTATAAAAATAGTGTGTGAATCACTTACCAAAACATTGTAGCTGTTCCCTTCCATGCTGCAGTCTGTAAAAATACTAAAGGGAGAAATGCTGGAACCACATCTCCTTTTATAGGATGTATACTATGGAAACCTATAAGGGCCAAAACTATGCAGCCCAAACCAGGATGCTTTCTCTTAAAGCCAAATCAGCACACTTTTTTTTCTTAGAGCCATACCAGCACACATTTTTCTTAAAGTCAAACTGACCAACCTTATGTAATAAATACAACATCTAATAGATTAATTCCCAGATAGTCCTGAAATATCAACATCTCAGTGACCAACAAGTTCATAAAGGCCGCTTACCTTTTGGGGCTTGTGTCTTTATGACTTGTTTGACCACTCGATGTTGATATTTCCTCATATCTGACACCTACCATATATCCTCTCTCTCTATCTCTCTCTCTCTCTCTCTATATATATATATATATATATATATATACACACACACACACACATATACTGTATGTTTATATTCATGTATCTTTCTTTTTCCTCATTTTCTTGTGTTTCCCTTGTTCCTCACTGCAATGAATCAGTTGATCCCACCCCACCCCCTTTACTGGGGTAGCAAGCACCTGCCTTCACTACCAACAACAATTCTGATCTGTAATAACTCTTCAGGAGGTGTGTAAGTGCTGTGGCCTATCTGGACTTCAGCAAGGCCTTTGACACTGTGCCACATAGAAGACTATTACACAAACTGGGGAATATGGGTGTGGGCAGGACAGTAGTGTGGTGGGTAGGTAACTGGCTGGGTAGCAGGACAGAGGGTGGTGGTAAATGGCTGTCACTCCACAGAGGGAAGAGTGACCAGTGGGGTACCACAGGGATCAGTGCTGGGACCAGTCCTATTCAACATCTTCATCACTGACATTGCGCAGGACCTAGAAGGCAGAATTTTACTGTTCGCTGATGACATAAAGCTCTGTAACAGAGTAGACACACCAGAGGGTGTAGACAGAATGAGAAGGGACCTGCAGAAACTTGAAGAATGGTCAGGGGTTTGGCAGTTGAAATTCAATGCAAAGAAGTGCAAGATAATGCATATGGGGCACAAAAACCCTGGCACAATATATCAGTTGGGGGTGAGGATATAGCATGCACCAAGCAGGAAAGGGATCTTGGGGTTATCTCTGATGACCTCAGGTGAGAGCTGTGTGACAAGGTAGCAGGTAAAGCAAATGGGACGCTGGGATGTATGGGCAGGGGCATCACCAGCAGGAAAGGGAGGTCATAATTCCGCTATACAAGACTCTAGTGAGGCCCCACCTGGAGTACAGTGTACAGTTCTGGAGACCATACCTATGTAAGGACATAGACAGGGTAGAGAAGGTTCAGAGGGAGGGCAACAAAGATGGTGCATGGTTGCATCACAAGTCCTATGAAGACAGGTTGAAGGAACTGAACATGTACTCCCTGGAGGAGAGGAGGGAGAGAGGGGATATGATAGAGACATACAAGTATCTTACAGGGAGGGACAGGGTGCAGGATTACACTATTTTTAAGCGAAAAAGATGTTCCAGGACTAGAGCGCATGGTATGAAGTTGGAAGGAGGACGATTCAGAGGAAACATGAGAAAGAATTTCTTCACAGAACGGGTGGTGGACAAGTGGAACACCCTGCCAGAGGAAGTGTTGGGGGCTGAAACAATCACAGGATTTAAGAATGCATGGGATAGACATAAAGGAATTCTGGAGGTCAGGGGTAAGGGGCAACAGACTTCTAGGAAAACATAAACTGAACTTACAAGCTCAAATGGGCAGACTGGGTGGGCCATAGGCCCTTATCTGCTGACACTGTCTATGTATCTATGTATCTATGTGCAGCCAGCACCCTCCCTCCCTGACAGCCGATGCATAACCTCTAAGGCTCCAGCAATTAACTCTAGGGATCATGTGCAAACCCTTATTTCTAAAGTGGCAGCCCATTACACTGCCACTGCTATACTGTGCTAAAGTGAGTGACGGGTCTAGTCGTGTTTGTACCGGCTACTTATACAGCCTAGCATTTAAGGAGTCAGACTTGCCCTTGGGGGAACAACCCATCAAATTCGTGAACCTAGATTCTCTCTCAGCTGCTGTGGAGGAAGACAAGACTTCTCAGGGAAGAGATCTCTCCTCCCATGGTGTGCCTTTTCCATTCAGTACAGAATGGCTGTCCATTGATGGCCCAGGGATGGGAGCTGTCCGACACTGAACACCCTTGGTTCCATATTTCATCCCCTAGTGATGTTTTTAAAGGGGGGCCTTGTGAAAGAAGTGAATGGAGACACACTTTCACCAGACCCCACTCTGTTAGCAGGTTCCCCAGCCACAACCACTTTGAGTGCTGCCTCCATACCAAGTACTTCACATCCTAGTTGCCATTTTTGATTCTCTGCTCTCCCTCAGGTCTGTTCATCAGTATCAGTGGAACACCCTGCCAGAGGAAGTGGTGGGGGCTGAAACAATCACGGGATTTAGGAATGCATGGGATAGACATAAAGGAATTCTAGAGGTCAGGGGTAAGGGGAAATAGACTTCTAGGAAAACAAACTGAACTTACAAGCTCAAATGGGCAGACTAGGTGGGCCATAGGCTCTTATCTGCCGACACTGTCTATGTATCTATGTATCAGCTGATCAGTGTCTCTGAAGTTCAACATTGAATAGCCAAATGGACAGGTAGAGGCAGATATCTGGAGAGAGCATTGGAATAATGACTTATTCACCACAGTGTATATATTTCATGTACTTATTTATATTGTTAGAAAGATAAAAATCCAACATTTTGTGAGTGACCTTCACTTTGCTTCTTCAGAGGCAGACATCTGCCCATCAGCAGGAATGGGTAGGAAGCTATACTTTCTCACTGACTCCAGGACACAACAGACAAGAGACTTGGGACAGCCCAGTGGCACTGAGGATTGAGGCGCCTGACGCCACACTTCGCTCCGCACCAGTGAACCGGGTTCAGTGACGGACTCAGGCCGCTGGAGGGTCGGCAGGGGAAGAGAGTGATTAAGCACCCAATGGTGGCTCTCCCTCTCCGGGGAGGGTTTCAGGTCTGTCCTGCTGCTCTATCACCACCTCCTGGGTGACCCGGGATTGGCAATGCAGATCGGGACTCACAGAAAGGGGAGGGGCAGCGCCAGCCGACAGCCCAGGGAGGAGTTGAGTCTCCAAGCATGCCTCCTCATTGGCTCTCCCAGTGTGCCAGCGACAGCAGGGGCAGGGGTTCACCAGAACAGGAGAAAATGGAGCCCGTCACTCCTAGGTGATGACTCCTCCGAAGCCAGACTGCGTCACCAGTGCTCACTGGGGCAGACTCCATTGTGTCCCTCTCGCTCTACCATTGTTAGGGGGGAGGCTTGGGGTTCCCTTCCCCCGGCCCACCCGGGGGGGGGTATGCCGGGCTACCTGAGGGTCTCTGAGCAGACACTCTAGGGACAAACTCCTGGGGGCATCATGGGATGTCGGGAAGGTGACTTGAGGAGCTCTGAATGAGTGGAAGGATGGTGCAGTAGGAGGATAAACATAAGTTAAAATAAAATGAGAGACTTGGAAAAGATGGCCACAGTAATGGCATAATATCTTTTATGCATCAGGTAAGGGAGTCAGGAGTGGCAGGTTCTGAGAATTAACAATGAAACTAGAAATATAATAATAAACAAGCATTTGTCAATGCTGAATATTTGCTTGCTGGTATAAGCATTGGAAATGCAGGAGTTAGATAGATGCAGAGTAGGAATGGCAGTGAAGTATTGAACTTCACGCCAACCCCACCTCCACCTTGTAGAGATGGACAGGCATTGGGGCATGTGTTTGGGTTGTCACCCATAACATTCATGCAATTTCACCTCACCCTATCCTGCATACACTGACAAGTTTTGAGGTGTGCCTTGGGATGTTCGGCTTTACAGTCACCCCACTCCATAAGGAGATACGCAGAAATGGGTGCAATATAGAATGGGGTAAACTGTGGGACCGAAGAGTCCAAGGCACAGCTTGATGCCTGTTGGTGGGTGCAGGGTGGGGGTTGGGTTGGAATGGCATGAGCATTACAGCCGGAAATCCAAAGGCACACCCCTGATGCCTGTCACTCTGTACAGGGTGGGAAGTTATGGTTAGAAACCATAACATCCGGGCATGTGTTGATATTTGCAGTACAACTTTTCAACATAGCCATTTTGTGGCCTCCCCCTCATGAAAGAATTTGGGACCTCATCTCACGAACAGTGGCACTGTGATTTTGTCAATGTATCCCGAAATTTGAGTTTCCACAGCAACCGTGCCATTGTGCGCCAGACGTACGAAAACACAGATCAGGCAGGATGTGAAGAATGACAGCTGTACCATTCATAGGGAGGTGTGAAGAGATGGCAATGTGAAAATCTGTAGTGAAAGTATTAAAAATGCTCAAACTTCTGAGTGTACGTGAAAACTGCGCAATGCATGTGCGTAACAGTCGTTTAGTGGAATTATTTCACCAAATTTTCAACACAGGCATTTTGCGACCTCTGCTCATGAACACTGTTACTATGATTTTCTTAATCTGTACTGAACATTGATTTCCCACAGCAACTGCGGTATTCTGCGCCAGATGTGTAAACGTATATTTCAGGCAGGATGTAAAAAATGACAACTGTACTGTTCATATCAGGAGGTCTGAAAAAAGGCCAATGTTGAAAACCTAGAGTGAAAATACTACAAATTTGCGAAGTTACGAGGGCGCATGGAAACTGCATCATGCACGCTTGTAACACAGTCATTTTATGTCAGGGTGTCAGCGTGGCTCAGTTGGTAGCACATCCGCCTCTGGACCAGAAGGTTGTGGGTTCTTGTCCTACACCGGGATTGGACTTGCACCTAAAAATCGCTGGTATCCGAGTGCAGTATTGGGGGGTGCTGTACTGCTGGAGTGTGCCATCCTTCGGATGAGACGTTAAACCGAGGTCCCTTTTACTTGTCCTGGTGGGTGTCCAGATGGAAGTAAAAGAACCCAGGGCACTCTTCGCAAAGAGTAGGGAACATTCCCAGTGTCCTGGCCAACATTCCCCTTCCCATAAACCGGTTCATGCAATTATCCAGGCTGTGTGTGGGTGATGATGTGCAATATGGCCACCACCACACATTCAGTCACTTCACTACCAGTCTAGCATTGCTTGTAAAGCGCTTTGGATGTATGAAAAGCGCTATATAAATACTGATTCTTCTTCTTCTTCTTCTTATGGACATTTATCACCAAATTTTCAACATAGGCATTTTAGGACCTCTGCTCATGAAAAGAGTCAGTGTGATTTTACATACGAACATACATACAAACATATGACCATACAAATCTTCCAGCAGAACACACCAATTGGTCTGTGTAAGTCTGCCTGAGTCTGCAGCTAGCACCCTAGATTGCAGCTGCCCCAGCCTCCTCCCCCCCTCAGTTCCTCCCCCACTTGTCCCAGCCCCTGCCACTTGACTCTTCCTCTTTCTTTATTCCACTCCTCCTTAAAGCTATTGACTGTCCTATATGTTACCATCCCCTCTGGCAGCGCATTCCAACTAGACACCAATCTCTCAAAGAAGTAGTGCCTCCTCATTTCCCTCTTGAAATGTCCCCCTTCCAACCTTAGTCCATGCCCCCTTGTCTGTCTTCCATTCCTCATTTTAACCCCCCCCCTCGGTGCTAGGTCTATTTACCCCCTTAAGTATTTAAATGCTTCAATCATATCCTCCCATCCCTCCTCTCCTCCAGTGTGTACATTTTCAGCTCCTTCAGCCTAACTTCATATTCGTTTCCTTCCATCCTCTTTAACATTTTTGTTGCCCTCCTTTGCACCCCCCTCCAGTAATTTTATATCTCTCCTCAGGTATGGCCTCCAGTATTGCAAAAAGTACTCTAGGTGCTGTCTGACCAATGATCTATAGAGAGGTAGGCTCACATCCCTGTGCCAGGATGAGAACTCCCTTGTGATGCACCCCAGCATCCTGTTTGCCTTCACTGCTGCTCTTGTGCAGTGGGCTGAGTTGTTCATGCTCCCAGTTACCAACACCCCTAGGTCCTTCTCCTCCTCTCTGATCCCCAACCAATAATCCCTTTTCTGGTTCTTAGCACTGAAGTGCATCACCTTACACTTCTTTGCATTGAATCCTAGCTGCCACTCCACCGACCACATCTCTAGTTTGGTTAGGTCCCCCTGCAGTTTTTCCCATCCGTCCTCTTTGTCCACCACCACTCCCAATTTGGTATAATGTGCGAACAGACCAATCCTGCTCCTCACTCCTTGTGCTATATCAGAGATAAAGAGCCCAAATAGCACCAGGCCCAGCACTGACCCCTGTGGCACCCCGCTTGTCACTGCTCTGGGTGCCAGGAGCTCCCCCACCACCACCACCCTCTGCACCCTCCCCTGTAACCAGTTCTCTATCCATTTAGTCAGCTTTTTTCCCATCCTCACTGCCGTCAGCTTCCCCCACCAGTCTCCCATGAGGCACTGTATCAAAGGCCTTACTGAAGTCCAAGTACAGGACATGTACCACATGGCCCCTGTCCAACTTCCTTGTCACCCAGTCACAATACTTTATTAGGCTGGTTTGACAAGATCTCCCTGAGATGAACCAGTGTTGCCACCTATCTTTGAGGCCATTACTGTCTAGGAATGCCAGCAGCCTCTCCTTCAGTATCGCCTCCATAAGTTTACCCACTACGGACGTGAGACTTACCGGCCGATAATTTCCTGGATCCTCCCTAGGCCCACTCTTGTGTATGGGCACTACATGGGCCACCCTCCAGTCCTGGGGCATGCACCCCATTTCCAGGAAGGTGTTGAACAGGTCTACCATCAGCTCAGCCAACAGATTCGCCATCTCCCTCAGCACACTGAGGTGGATGGCAGCGGGACTTGGTGTCTTGTCCACCCTTACTGCCCTCAGCCCCTGTGATCACTTTGTCCATCACCTCCTCCCCCCTTTCCCCACCCCCCAGCCCATTCTGGTAGTGGGCCATCCCTCTCCTTAGTGAAAATGGAGCAGATGTACTCATTTAGAATTTCCACTTGCTCCTCCCCCTTTTTCATGCAATCCTCTCCTCGTTTTATCCTCATAATACGTCCCTTGCACTTTCTCTTTTCCCTGACATACCTAAAAAAAGTCCTTTCCCCCTTCCTTTATGCCCTGTGCAGAACTTAAATGCCTGGGGGCCTTAGCTTTTTTCGCCCTCCTGGCAACCTCCTTTGACCAGCTCCAGAAAGCTGCCTTATCCTCTCCCTTCCCTGTTCTCCTGTACTTCTGGTATGCAGCCATCTTTGCCCTCACCTCTTGCAGCACTTCCTTGTTCAGCCAGCATAGTTTCTTGCCTCTGCTCTTCTTACTCCTGGCCCTGGTGCAGGCTACTGTCGCCTGTGTTAGCCCAGTCTTTTTGACTCCCCACTTTTGTTCTGCATCCATCCCAGGCCTTATAGCCTGGAGTCTCCCTTGCAGTATTGCTCCCAGCCCCTCAAAGTCCACCCTAATAAAGTCCACCTCCTTAGTGCCCATGCTTTCTGTCTCCCTGCCCAGCGCGACAATGAGCCACACTGTTTGGTGGTCCCTACCTGCTAGTGGGTCCTCCACCCTTACCTCCCTCACCACCTCCCCATTTGCCAGTACTAGGTCCAGAGTGAAACCAAGCCTTGTACGCCCACTTATCAATTGCGTCAGAAGGCCATCCTGGAATGCATCAAGAAGCACCTGCTCCCTGGTACTGCAAGTGGCCAGGGTGCTCCAGTCAACCCATGGTAAGTTAAAATCCCCCACTATCACCACACTGCCCCTTCTACACACCCTCCTTATCTGCTCTGCCAACTCCCTATCCAGTTCCACGGACTGGGCTGGTGGTCTGTACACCACTCCCAGACTCAGCTTTCTGCCCTTGGAGGTCAGGAGCTGCACCCAAAGTGCCTCTGTCCTCTCCTCTTCTACCTCATCCCTTATGCATTTAATCCCTTCCCTCACATAGAGTGCAACCTCTCCCCAACCCTCCCGGTCCCTGCTAGATAACCTGTATTCTGGGATTGCCAAGCCCCAATTATGGTACTCTGTGGCCCAAGTCTCTGTCACTGCTACAGTGTCCACCTTCCCCTCTGAAATGAGCATCTGAAGCTCTGCAATTTTGTTCCCCAGGCTTCTTGCATCAAGAGAGACCACCTTCCACCCATACCCCTCCTTCTCCTCACTCTTCTCCTCCTTGGCCTATGTCCCTCCTCCCGGCAGTCAGCACCCTTTCTCCTCCTTATTCTTACCAAGTGGTGGTGCCTTCTGTATTACACTCAGACCACTCTGCCCACCCCCTCCCAGGATTACTATGCCTCTGTCTTTATCTATATCTAGAGGGGTGAGCTCATTTGGATCCCCTGTCCAGACCTTTCTACTAACCTCAGTCTTGTGGCCCCCCCGCTAGTTTAAATCTACCTTAGTAGAGCTATGCCCCTCTAATCCTGGCTTTAATACTCCCCTCTCCTTCCTGTTCAAGTGTACCCTGTCCCCCACATACAAGTCACTATCACTGGGCTTCACACAGATTGTTTCTTCAGCCACTCATAATCACGGTCACTCTTTGGATTTGGTTTTCTTCCTGGAGATTGAGGCCTCTGATTTGGTGGTGGAACCTGTCAGTTGGTCTGATCATTACACCATGGGCTTCAATTTTTGTGCTCCCCTTTGTAGGTTTGCCCCTGTGGAGATGGTTCGAGACTGCCCTTTACAGGATGTGTGCCCTGAAGACCTGATAGCAGTGATGATGCCAGCATGAGTCCAGAGTCGATGGTTCTGGCTTATAATCAGGCCATTTCCTCAGCTCTTGACTGAATTGCTCCAATCCATGTTCATCCCATCCCTTCCTCTCCACCCTCAGGCCTCGTGGTTTGATGGGTCCTTGAGGGAGTTGCGACGTGTGGGACAACGGTTAGAGTGTTGATGGCGGAAATCTGCTCTAGAAGTCAACTACCTTAGTTTGGAGGGGCATTATCAGCTCTACCAATCAGAGAGCTCCCATAAGAAGGCAGAATTCTTGTCCAAGGAGATCGCTGTCACTCAGAATCGACCAGTTCAGATTTTCAGTACTGTGGACAGGCTGGGCAGCCCAACCTGTCTTCAGCTCTATTGAGCTTTTTCACAAAAGGAGTGTGATGAGATCGCTCAATTCTTTGCGAATAAGGTAGCCGACATCCGATCAGAGATCCACCAGATACGCTCTATGGGGGATGCTGTTAGTCAGCTTTTGGTCACGGTACCCCGAGCCTCCTGGAGTTCCTCTGACCTGCCGAAGTTTGAGGACGTTATGCAGATTGTCTAGGGGATGCACCCTACATGCTGTAGTTTAGATCCAGGTCCAACCTCCCTGATTTTGGGTTGTGTTGAGATCATGAGCCCATTTCTGGCTCAAATAATCTGGTGCTCCCTAGAATTGGGTGAGTTTCCTAGCTCCCTAAAGGAAGTGGTGGTGACTCCCTTTTTGAAGAAAGCTTCTTTGGACCCAGATATTTTTGCCAACTACAGACCTATCTCTAACCTGCCCTTTATTGGGAAGGTTTTTGAGAAGGTAGTGGCAAACCAGCTGGAGGACCATTTGACCATCCATAATATCTACAAACCTCTCCAATCTGGTTTTCATAAGAGGCATAGTACTGAGACTGTTCTGGTTCGGGTGCTCACTGATCTCTTGATAGCAAGAGATTGGAGAAACTGTTCTATCTTGGTTCTCCTTGATCTCTCTTCAGCTTTTGACACTGTAGACCATGGGGTTTTGCTCAAGTGCCTGAGGTCCGTCTGTGGACTGTCATTTACAGTACTCAGATGGTTTACATCTTTCCTATCTGGGAGAACACATAGAGTTGTGTAGGGAATTTTTTCCTCTGACCCTTTCTCTCTGCAGTGTGGGGTTCCCTAGGGCTCGGTGCTTCCCTCATGTTGTTTGCAGTATATATGCTGCCCCTCGGAGACATTGTAAGATGGTATGAGCTGAGGGTTCACTGATATACTGATGATACCCAACTCTCTACCTGTATTTTGCTCCTGACCAGGCTAGTGCTTTCTCGGTATTTAATAGCTTCCTCGCTGAAATCCATGATTGGATGAATTCAAGCTGGTTAAAGTTGAACGCAGGTAAGACCGAGGTTATGGTTGTGGACCCGGGTCGCAGGATACAGGGGCTGAGGTCTCATCAGCCTTCTGGTTTATTCCTGGGGGGAGATCAGATCCTTGCCTTTGAACAGGTGCGTAACCGGGGAGTGGTACTCGATGACGGGCTGACCCTTCGTTATCAGGTGTCAGCAGTCGTTAAGTCTGCATTTTACATCTTAGGAACATTGCCAGGGTGAAGCACCTTGTTCCATCTGGCGATCTGCCTGTGTTGGTTCATGCCTTTATGACCTCTTATCTCAACTACTGCAACTCCCTGTACCTGGGGCTTCCTGGGGTTGATATCCGCTGCTTGCAGCTAGTGCAGAATGCTGCTGCTAGGTTGTTGACAGGGGTATCAAGAAGGACACACATTACCCCTGTTTTGCGCTATCTGCACTGGCTGTCGATACAATGGTGGATCACCTTTAAAGTAGGTCTTTCAACCTTCAAAGCCCTGCATGGACTTGGCCCTGACTACTTGAAAGAGCTTCTGATTCCCTACAGCCCTGTACAACAGCTCCGTTTGGCTGACGAGGGGTTGCTGGAGGTTCTGAGGGTTATTTTAAAATCTTCTGGGGCTCTGACTTTTGTGTTTATAGCCCCAACCCTCTGGAATTCTCTGCCTCGCCAGCTTCGGGAATGCATGACCATGGAGAGTTTCAAACGGGAACTTAAGACCCATCTGTGGAGTCAAACTTTTATGGCTTGAGGTTTTTGTTATTATTCTGATTTTATATATGTATTTTTTCTGTTTTTATTGTTCATCTGTACAGTGCCTTGGTGCTTGAAAGGCACTTAATAAATACAGTTTTATTATGATTATTATTATTTCCCCAGACTCAACCCCACTTTGCCACTAACCCATAATTTTTGGTGTGGCACCAATCTCTCAGCCCCTCTTTGAACTCCTCAATCCTCCCCTTCCTCCACATGCTTGCACATGGTACTGAGAGTACCTCCGAGAATGCCACCAACTCCCCCAACCCCTCACACTGCCTGCCCAACTACTCAAACCTCCCCCTCACTACTTCCAAAGTCTACCCTGCCAAGTCGTTTGTACCCACATGCAACAGTAAATGAGGTTTCTTCCTCCCCCTCGCTGTACACTTGAGCAGTGCCTGCCCTACCCCTCCTTCAGTCAACCTGGGCATAGCTTCAACCCAAATCTGGCTGTGCCTTTCCCCCTTCCACCCCCTCTCACCCCTTTCAGTATGGAATCTTCTAGGATGAGTACCCCCCATCTCTTAGGCCCTTTCTCTTCTAATGCCCCTTCCACCACCCCAGTAGTCGATCTTTCCTGCCCCTTACCCTTGCCAGCTGCGCCCTCTGTGACTTCTGTATCTGTACCCCCTACTTCCTCCTCACCCCTTTTCTCTGCCTTATTACTCCCATCCCCCTTGAACACCTTTCCAGCCTGACTACTTCCTACTGGGCTTCCCATGTCGACCTCCCCTCCTTCCCTGCTGAATTCCAATCCCTCTCCTATCCCCGCTGTTGTTGATTTAGAGCCCCCATTCCTTTTCTACCCCAATAGTGATGCCCCTTCCATCCTTCCCCTTCCCATAGCCTTCTCTCCTACAGTCACCACCCCCTTTCCTTACTAGCATCCCTTCTACCCTTTCATCTTTGCTATCTCTTCCCCTAGCTGTTGCCATCCCTCTTATGCCCCGTTTGTCCTCCCCCCTTCAGTATGTTCCTGCTCCCCCTCTCTCTCTCACAGCAGAGGCTCAAATCTATTCCTAGTCAATACCCCTTTTACATCTCTTCATCCTATTGGTTCTCCTCTCCTACTTGTTCCCCTCCGTGCCACCCCTGGTCCCTCCCAACCCGCAGCCATCTGCTCTCTCCCCTGGTACTCCTCATGGTTTCTTCTTCCCCTAACAGGAGGCCTCCCCTCACCTTGAACACCCCCTCCCTTCTCCTCTCTTTTCTGCGAGTGCCTCTGATACTGGGGTTGGTTTCAGTCCCTAGTTGTTCTTCCTCTGTCTGTCTTTGCCATTCCCTATTCCCCCCAGCCAGGATGCCTACCATACTCATCTGCCCTGCCACTTAGACTCCTCCCTAACCTCCACAGTTCCTCCCTCAAACTAGCCAGTCATCTACAGACCATACACCCCCCCATTCTCCAAGTCCAGTCCAGGATCATGGTGGATCCACACCCTGTACACCCCACCACCCTTCCAAAGATGCCCGCCCCACTGACATGTGGCACCTGCCCCATTTTGGCCCCCATCTTATGTTATGGGCCCTTACTCCCAGGTTCTATACCCTACTACAACTGTTAGGCCCCTATTTACTCAAATTCCTGTTCCCCCCCCCCCCGACACTAGTCCCCCTACTGGTCCCTTGCCGACTGGTGTAATTCAGTCTCAAAATCTCATCCGTTAGATACTGTATTACTGTAGCAATCCTAAAGCCTCCTTGTCTGTTTTTCACCCCTCAGCAACCATACTTTTTGTTCTCAGCTCTCATGTAGTTTCACTTAACCCGGTTAGAAATCCTATTGCACTCCAAGTATTACTCAGCTCAGTTACAGAAATAAACAGAACAAATAAATATGTATTATTACAGCAATCATAGCAGTATAGCTCAGTACTTAGCTCAGTTAGGGAAATAAACTGAACAACTAAATCTGTATTAGTACAGCACTCCTCAAAGTGTCCAATCATTGCTTTGTCTCCACCCCAGAGACCCTGCTGTAATATAGGACCACAAAGGACCATGGGGGAGGGCGGGCAGCTCTAAAGTCCTGGCTCCATTGAGCTCATGCACTCCCCCTCTCTCACTTGCTCATTCTGTTTCTTCTTAGCTGCAGGCTGCCCTTTTGTGCTGGGCTCCTGCCTGCATTGGCACCTTTTGCTGCCCACAAAGAAATCCGCAGCAGTCCAGACAGAGCTCTGTTGAGCTCGCTCACTTCCCCTCTCTCACTCGCTTATTCTGTTTCTCCCGGCGCTGCAGCCTGCCCTTTTGTACTGGGTTCCTGCCTGCATTGGCATCTTTTTCTGCCCACAAAGAAGTTCACAGCTGTCCTGACAGAGCTGTGTTGAGCTCACTCACTCCCCCCTCACTCACTACTTCTGTTTCTCCTGGTGCTGCAGGCTGCCCTTTTGTAGTGGGCTCCCTGCCTGCGTTGGCACCTTTTTCTGCCCACAAAGAAATCCGCAGCAGTCCTGACAGAGCTCAGTTGAGCTCATTCACTCCCCCTCTCTCACTTGCTCAGTCTTAGTCTGTCCCAAACACTGATTTCCCACAGTGACCACACTATTCTGTGCCAGAAGTGCAAAAACACATTTTGGACAGGATGTGAAAAGTGTCAGCTGTACTGTTCATAAGGAGGTGTGAAAATGCCAGAGTTGAAAGTCTGACACGAAAATATCACAAATTTGTGAAGTTACAAGGGTGCATGGAAACTGTGCAACTCACACTTGTAACAGTCATTTTATGGACTTTCATCACCAAATTTTCAACATAGGCATTTTTGGACCTCTGCTCATGAACAGTAATTTGTTCAATCTATCCTGAAAACTGATTTCCCACAGTGACCACGCTATTCTGCACCAGAAGTGTGAAAACTCATTTTGGCCAGGAGGTGTAAAATAACAGCCATACTGTTCATAAGGAGGTGTGGAAAAATGCCAATGTTGAAAATCTGGAGTGAAAATATTACAAATTCGCAAAGTTATGAGCGTGCGTGGAAACTGCGCAACGTACGCTCATAAAACAGCAATTTTTTGGAATTTTTTTCCCAAATTTACAACATAGGCTTTTTGAGAGCCCACCTCATGAACAGTGGCACTGTCATTTCGTTAATTGGTCCCGAAAGGTGATTTCGTGCAGTGACCATGAAATCACCTTTTCAGGATTGAATAATGCCATGATCATGGTTGAATTCATGAGGAGGGGTCTCAATAACCTCATGTTGAAACTTTGGTGCCAGAATTTCCCAAAATGCCTGAGATATGCACCAAAGTTGAAAAAACCCTATTTGTGCCATTATACACCTTACCAGCATTTCTTCAGTTCGCGGTCGGCTTTGAAGAGTGCAGACGTGTTCCCGGTCCACTGAAGATCATCGCGCTGGGCTCCGGAGGTAAGTATGGGGTTTGGGTGGAGGCAGGGTGGCCCGGAGGTGGAGTGCTTGGGTTGAGGAGGGCCACTGGACTCAACGAGGGACCGTTTCTGTTTTACAGGTTTAAAGAAAAAAAATTGCAGGATTTTTTTTTTAACAGGGACATTTGGCATGCTAGGGTAGGCTCCCAGCATGCCATCTGAGTGTTTTGGGGGGCTGTAGCTGACAGGGGATTGGGCACCCCCATCGGCATGCAACACATTTTTTGGGGGGGACATTATGCCGACGGGAAGTGGACTCCCCCTTTGGCAAATTTACTGGGAAGGGTGGGGACTGAAAAAAATGGGGATTGGGCCCCCCATCAGCAAAGAAAGACTGTTGGGGGCACATGATGCCGAGGGGGATTGGGCACCCCCTTGGCACACAACAAATGGGGGAGGGGTTACTGTATGCCAACAGGGAGTGGGCTCCCTGTCGGAAAATGTACTGGGTTGAGGGCATGCGGATGGCAAGGTACAGCCCTGTGATTATGGGTCACTCCCTCATTGCAGCGAAATGTCTGACACTGCAATGATGAGACGGCTCCTAATTGCAGCGGCTAAAACGTTTCAACTTGGTGGCACTTCTGCAGAATCAGTGTCATCAGGACACTGGGTTGGCATTGGTCCACCAGTGCCAAGCCTCCAAATGCAGTGATCCTGTTGGCTGCCACAGTGCGCACCTCCACAACCCACTTCTCTCCTAAGCTGCCACATAATGTTTCTTGTGCAGGCGCAGAAAGCAAACATAAAAAGTAGTGTTTGCACTGGCACACATTAAAAGCATGTGAATCAAAACAAACTCAGTGGTAACATTGTCCTTTGAGGAGTTTTATGGTTCAGTAGACATTTCCTAGTATAGCTTTGATGTCTGTTGAATGAAGCCATTCATTGGAGTGTAAACACAGAGACATTGATAGTATTGCATTTATAGCAAATGAGCCTATCTCCACAACAATTAAGGAAGCTGTTTTCTGTTAATTAGGACTTCTAATATTGCAAAATGTGAACAGTTAAATGCTGACAGATTGTTAAAATTTAACATTTGAAGTGGACATTAAATGTGTGCTCATTAAGACTATATACATTTTTCTCAAAGTAGCTGAATTGAATTTTAGTGGTCATACAGTAAATGGTGCATGACTGACAGCACAGGATATTTCAGTTCGCTTTGTAAGTTCATGGATTGTACTGTTCTGGCAAGCATCCCTACTATTTCATGCATGTGCTTTAACTGTACCATGAAGGAACCACCACTTTCAGTAGGTGAGAGAATAGTTCAGATTCCATAAAAACAAGTTTTTTATTGCAAAATGAATAAGGAAAATCCTGTGTTCTCATTGACTGAAAGCACACCCTAATTGTGAAAATTCCCTATGATATAATCATGGGTAAGATTTATGGCTGCTTAGTTTTTCAGTCCTGCTAATTCTCTCTGAGCCCTACTGCCCTCATTACACATGGCCACATTACTGGAAATGTAGATTACTATTGGCATTCTTCATGGCACTCTTCAGAACCCACAACAGTCTCCTTCTCCCTCTGCGCTGTTCCCCAATCTTAGAAGATTGCCAAAGTTCTTTCCCTTCCTAATAGGGAAGAGACATACTCCCCTGCTGGCAACTTCTGTCCTATCTCCCTCCTCCCTTCTCTTGCAAAGCTGTTAGAGAAACTTGTCTATTCCAGGCTTGCTGATTTCCTCTTCTCTTCCAGTTTCCTCTCCCCTTTCCAGTCTGGTTTTCAGAAGCACCACTCTACTGCTTTCTCCCTGCTGCATGTCACTAACTCCATCCTCACTGGGATGGACCAGGGGCACTTCACATTGGCCATTTTTATCAATCTGGCCAAAGTCTTTGACTTGGTGGTTCATTCACTCCTCCTGGGCAAGGTGAGCTCTACTGACCTCTCAGCTCCCACGGTTGACTGGTTACATTTCTACCCTGTGGCTGTCAACAGTCGATACAGGTCAAAGGTGCCCTGTCACCTCTCCTACCCATCCAGGCTGGGTCCTATAGGGCTCCATCCAGGGTTCCATCCTCTTCTCTTTTTTCCTGAATGACCTCCCTCTGCCTGTTCCAACTCATGTATTCACATTATGCAGGTGACACACCTATGTACACCTCCAGCTCCTTGACCACAGCTGTTGAAAGCTTACTCCAACAAGACTTCCACAATGTCCTGTGCTGGTTCCACTTCAGCCAAGTCCAGATCAAAATGAAAAGAAAAACAAAAAACAGTGTCCATCACCTTTGGGCCAAGCAAGAAACTGGCCAGGTTCTCCACTTCCTTTGTCTTCTCCACATTGGCTGGCACTCCCCTTGCAGAGGTTTCTACTTTTAAAAATCTCAGTGTGTGGCTAGATAGTAGGCATGAGTTCTCTGCCAACATTGATGCCATCCACTCCAAACTCCACCCAGAACTCTGTGCCTTGTACTGTAACAAATACTTCTTGCATTCCTAGGTCCACCAGGGACTAGTTAACAAAACAGTGCTCCCAGTCTTTGACTATGTAGATGTGGCCTACAGTATTAGCCCCCCCCTTCCCTCACCAGACAGGATACCCTTTGCAATGTCTTCTGTCATTTTGCAACCAACTGTCCCCATCAAAGTCCCCACTACTCCCAGTGCTCCTCCTAATCCATCCTCCCTTTACTCTCTGACGTCACCAGTCCCACTGCACATCCTTCATCTCTAAATACTGATTTGGGTCCCTGCCCTCTTACATACCTCATTCCTCTCTCCCATGCCCTCTACATTGTACTTCCTCTACTCCATGGGTCCTCACACCTTCTCCCTTCCCCACTCACACTCCTCTGCTGGCAGTCATCCTTCTCCTATCACCTTCCCTCCCTCTGCCTGCCCCCTTCCTCTCTCCATATCTCCCCTTCATCTGTCTTAGGCAGCAGCTAAAACTCCTCCCCAACCGCCCCCACCCCTGCTCCTGTCAGCCCCCTTCCTGATTCTGTCTGTTGGAGACCCTACTGCCCCTGGTTTTTAGGCATACTCCTGGGTTCTACCTCAGCCTGAATCAGTCTTCACCAAATCTGCAAATGCACTACCATTCTTTCTCCTGCTCTGGTCACTTTATTTGCAGAACAAAGCTGCTCAAAGTACTTTGCTTTACTCCTTTTATTTTATTCACTTGTAACATGTTAAATTGTACAATGTTTGCTCTTTTACTTTGTACCATTCGTTGATACTGTGAATACCTTATTATTGTATTATTTCCCGGTGTCACAGCTGGAAATGAGCCTTGACTCATTGTGCCTTTCCTGGTTATGAATTTTCAAACAAACAAAAAATAAGCAGCCCTCAGTAATATTGTGTCACTCATCAGTATGAAGATTTACATCATGAAACTGGGACTAAGAGCCTTGAAGCAGAAACCAGCAGCACAATTTATCCCTGCACTTCTTAGAGGCCTGCCACAGCTAGCTCTTCCTCTGAAGCATCTTCTATTTGACTTTGACACATTCTCTGTCTCTAACCTAGTTTCAGAGCTGTTCACTCCCACGCCCAAAAAGCAGGCAAAATCAACTGTGTGTCACTCATCTTCAGAGCAGTGCCTCTCTCCATGGTTCACTAACTCCTCCCCCTTACTTCAGTCCCATAGTTTAAGACATTGATAAACCCAAATACTGATAAGCTAAAACATTGAAAATCTCAAGCTCCAAATCTCATGGACCCCATTAAGGTACAAATCAAAAGTGGTGCTATTTTTAAGCCTACAACATCTCACTGACTCTATAATCCAACCTATCACATACTGTATCAAGCAAGTATTAACTCTTTAGAGGGAACTTTTGTCTGCCCCAAATACAGTGCACCATACACTTACTGGTATCACTTAAAATTATGTAACCTACTGTAAATAACCATTCGAGTAACATTAATATAACTTAAAGAGTTAGCGAATAACGTATAATAGGAAATATGTTGGGATGCCACTGGTGGTCGGCACGAGTGCATCCAACACCCGAGGCATGATGTTATCCCAGCACAACACACACCCTGGAGTGCATTATTCCTATTATACAATGGCTGATCTTTAAATACAAGGGAACAAAATAAAAACAAGTCATTTTAAAACATTGTTTTACTTGAGTTGTGTGGGTGGAAGTATATTTATATAAAAAGAAGTTCCTTTCCTGTGTTTATCCTCTAGGTGGAGCCTGTCCTATGTGTGCTTTCCTTTCCTTTGGTGTCTCCCCACCCCCATCCGGTTCTCCTGGTAGTTTTCTGTTGCACTTAAATGTTCTACTGGGATTGGGATAGTATGGTAGTGTGGTGATATTTTTTAGGCAGCAACCACTGTTTGTACTTCCCGGCCTTTCATCTCTGCTGCCCACCACCCACTGCCGCTGCTGTCAGGATGTCTGGCAAAGAAGAGAACAACAAGGTATGGAGGTGGTAAGGAGAATGGTTTGGAGGCTATGTTAGGTGGTATTTAAAAAAGAAATAGAAAAACAAGAATGTGATCTGAATGGTGCGCAAGCATTACCACAACAGCCGCATGCTGACGGTTAAAAGATGCGCTTGATTCTTCACTCGCTCGGTCCGGTTTTAATGAGAGGTAACACTGGCAGGGAATGTGGTGTTGTTTTACTGCTTGTGGTTTCTTTTGTTACACAGAAACTGGAAGCACAGCTTATTTCTTTTACACAGACACTCGGAAAGGTCCGAAAATGTTCGGCAAGCGTGGACTGTCACTGTGGTTGTGGACTGCTGTGAAGCCATGCAACAGCTTTCACTTTGCTTGTGTGTGTGTGTTTTCTTTCTTGGGGTTAAGAAACCTAAAGTGGCAACAGGGGTTTCAGGGAATGTGTGAGGAAATACTGGATGGATTTTGTGTGTGTGGGGGGGGCGCCAATTCAGAGCAAAGCGAGGAGTACCGATTCTGAGCAGAGTGAGGACTGCTGAAGCTGCTCGTAGGCAGAGCTGTGGAGAAATGTTTTTTTTTTAACATTTAATGCAAGCGTGAGGGTGCTTGGACTAGAGCTGTGATGTTATTCTGGGATAACATCATGGGTCCAGCCCCAGACGGACCAATCAGAGGCCAGCATTCTTTCTTGACACTGTATAATATTACTTAATAAAATGTTAACAAGACAGTATGATTATGCAGTATTTGTAAACTTCTCTAACATGGAAATAACCTTTAAACAATTGTGCATTTAAAGCAATATATATATTAAAATCATTATTCTTACTTTATTAAATAATATATATAAACACGATAGGATATGGTATATAATGTGATATTATTACACTTAAGGTGTGAGGCATGAGACATAGCTGACCCAGAGGGGTAGTAAGGAATTTATGTGCACTGGAGAAAAAATCTACAGTATCTCAAGAGGACAGAGAGTAGTGTTGTTATGGTTTCAGGTGACTGAAGATGGTAGAAAAAGTCACAGGATAGGAGTCGTCTATAGGCTACTAAACCTGAAGGCTGGAGAAAATGTGTTAGAAAATGAAATTAGAATTACAGTGAGCCTGGAATGAACTTTAATCATGGGAGACTTCAACCTCCCATTAATATAAACATAGAAACATAGAAGTTGTCAGCAGATGGGGACCGTACGATCCATCAAGTCTTCCCTTGGCTTCCTACCCTGCAAGCCCTGCACCCTCTTTGTTGCTTTTCTCTGTACCGTCTCCAGCCTATCTATGTCCTTCCTAAGGTGTGGCCTCCAGAATTGGACACAGTGTTCCAGGTGAGGCCTGATCAGGGACTGATACAGGGGCACGATTACTTCATGCCTTCTGCTTGTGAGGCTCCTCCCTATGCATCCCAGGATACCACTAGCCTTTAGTGCTGCCTTTTCACATTGTCTATTGACCTTGAGATCATCTGATATGATCACCCATAGGTCTTTCTCCTGCCTGGTAGCCACCAGCTGCTCCCCTCCCATTGAGTACAGTTTCCCTTGGTTATGCTTTCCCAGATGCATGACCTTGCATTTTTTGGCATTGAATTTCAATTGCCAGGTCTTGGGCCACTCCTCCAGTTTTCAGAGATCGGCTTCCATGCTTTGCTGTCCCTCTGTTGCGTCTACCCTGTTGTCAATTTTGGTGTCATCTGCAAACAGGCATACCTTTCCCTCCAGTTCATCTGCAATGTCACTGATGAATACATTGAAGAGGATTGGCCCCAGAACTGAGCCCTGTGGGACCCCGCTAGTCACCCTCCCCTCCACAGACAGAGTGTCATTTACTAATAGTCTCTGAGTTCTTCCATGTAATCAGTTTCTGACCCAGTTTGTAACCTTGGGCCCAATTTCCATGTTCTCCAGTTTCTTGACTAGTCTCCTGTGTGGAATAGAGTCAAAAACCTTGCTGAAGTCTAGGTAAACCACATCCACTGCTCCACCCTGATCCACTGTTTTGGTGACCCAATTGAAAAAAATTAACCAGGTTTGTCAGGCAGGATCTCCCTGACATCAAATCAGGTTGATTTTTGTTGAGCTGACCAGTTTACTCCAAAAAAGCAATGATTCTTTCCTTCAGCAGGGACTCCATCAGTCTTCCCACAACTGATGTTAGACTAACTGGACAGTAGTTACCTGGCTGTTCCTTGCTTCCACTCTTGTGGAGTGGTACTACTGTTACACTCTTCCAATCCTCTGGCACCTCTCTGCTCCTTAATGATTTGTTGAAGAGCACTGCTAAGGGGACTGCCACTTCCCTCCTTAGTTCTTTCAGTATTCTTGGGTGTATCCCATCAGGCCCCATAGCTTTATCTACCTTTACTTGTCTATTTCCTCCAGGACCCTTTCCTCTGAGAAGGGATCCGTGTCTATTCCTTCAATCAGATACTTCTTTATGCCTATTGTTGGTCCGTTACTGTCTGGTTCCTGTGTGAAGACTGAGCAGAAGTACTCATTGAGTACCTCTGCCTTCTCCCCACCTTGCCCTGTGGTTTGTCCATCTTTTTTTGTGATTCTAACAATGCCCCCTTTGGTCTTTCTTTTTTCACATATGTACCTGTAGAAGGTTTTGTTACACTTTTTTACATCCTGAGCTATCCTAATCCCTGTTTCAGTCTTTGCATTTCTTATCACATTCCCTGTCTCTTTTAGTTTCTGTTTATATTCTGTTTTGTCCACCTAGTTCCCTGACTCCTTGTACTTCCTGAAGGCTATGCACTTTTCTCTTACCATGGTTGCCACCGCCTTTGAAAACCATAGTGGATTTTTCCTCCCTTTGTTCTTACTAACCTGACAGGCACACTGTGATGTAACCATGATTATTGCATCCTTCTAGCTTGTCCAATATTCTTCAATGCTCCCTTCTGTCAAGTTACTAAAGTTGTCTCTTAGGCAGGCCTTCATGTTTGTGAAGTCTGCCCTCCTAAAGTCATGTACCTCCACTTTGGAATGTGTGGAGTCTACAGTCCTTTTTACCCTGAACCATACCATGTTATGATCACTGTTGCTATGGTGCTTCCCTACCTCGACACTGGTAACCCTGTCGCTATTTGTGGATATCAGATCTAGAACCACGTTACCCCTTGTGGGTGACATCACTAGTTGACTTAAGACTGCTTCCTGTAGTGTGACTAGGAATTCCTGCTCTTCTGTGATGCTGCTGTGTGGGTATTCCAATCTACGTCTGACAGATTGAAATCCCCCACCAGCACCATGTCCTCTTTGCCTGACATCTGCAGGATGGTTTCCAGGATTTCCTTATCCCTGGTTTCCTCCTGATTTGGGGGTCTGTAGATTATTCCTACCCAAATTGGTTTCCAGTTTCCAGCCTCTATTGTGATCCACAGATCCTCTGTTTCCCCTAGTGTCTGCTGCATTTCTGTAGCATGGATGGTATTCTTAACATAAATAGCTACCCCCCCTCCCTTTTTCCCAGTCCTGTCTCTCCTAAACAAGTTGCACCCTGGGTTAGTCACCTTCCAAGCATGATTATTTGTGAACCATGTTTCAGTCATAGCCACCGTCTAGTTCTGCCTCAGCTATTTTGGCAGTGAGGTCAGTCATCTTGTTAGCCAGACTGCATGCATTGAGGCATAGTGCTGACCACTCTTGCTGTGTCACTTTGTTTGTCATGCCTCCCTTGATCTTATTGTTCGTCCCTTTGTAGTTTTCCCTGTTTATGGTTCCTCCCTTTCCATTGTGATGGTCAACCCCAGAGTCAGAAAGGGTTTTATGTTCCCTGCAATCTGAGTTTGCTATCCAGGAGTGTGTAGATTTGGTGCTAGCTGGAGGGAAAGAGACAGCAGGCTCTATGTGTGCTTCTCTCAGAGCGACATCATCTCCCCTCCTGCTAGTTTAAATGTCCTACATGGACGTCAAATATCTGGGCCAGTGTTCTGACTCCCTTTTTCATCAGGTGGAGAACTCCCATTCCCAGAAGTTGCCCCAGTTTCCGATGAACTGGTGCCCCTTTATGTGGCACCAGTCCTTGAGCCATGCGTTGAGCTCACTTATCTCTTTCTCTGATTTTTTGCCTGTTCTTCCCCCTTTTCCAAACAGAAAGAATCTCAGAGAATGCAATGCTGGATGAAAATGAAACCAATTTCTCACCGAGCTGCACAATGTGCTCCTTATCCTCCTTGACCGACTGACTAGCAAGGTCATTGGTCACTAAGTGGACCTGGATGTTTGAGCCCTCTTCTTCCTTTTTAAGTATGTTGACTATTCGGTCAGTGTCCCTCCAAGTGGATGCTCCTGAGAGACATATGACTTACACATCTGCATGTTTGTTTTGTCTCAGGTGGGTGTCCACACCATGAATCATGGAGTCACCTATGATTATTTTTTTTGTCCTGTTGAGGTTTTGTTTATGCTGTTGTTTTGCTATCCTGCTGCATTTGGCATTCCTTTGGCTGGAGACATCTTCTGTTATTATGAATGATAGGGATGCAAGAGGTGGCTATGTTCATGAAAAGCTTGTACCAAACTGTGACATGAGGGGTCAATTTTTAAATGCAGAGTATATAATTTCTTTTAGTCATTTCAACATGCTGTGACACTGCAGTGAAAAGTGCACTGTGTTGTGGGATAACTCACTTTGAAGTGCCTGAGAAAAATGATCTTTAAAGTTTTGAATGTTATGGTGGACACCAAGCATGCGTTCTGAATGTTATGGTGGACACCAAGCATGTGTTCTGAATGTTATGGTGGACACCAAGCATGCGTTCTGAATGTTATGGTGGACACCAAGCATGCATTCTGAATGCTATGGTGGACACCATGCTGCAGTGCAAGTTCTTGAAAGTTAACAAATTGACCTATTTGAGAAACTGTATGAAAATATATTTGTTATGGTGCGGATAACAGATGGACACAACAACTGCAATTACATTGCAACCCACTTGCTTTTGTGGGATGTTTATTTATTGCAACCAAGAATGTTTACAATAAAACATGGTTCATTTCTATGGCAGGGACATCCCCTGGCACAGTATTAAATGTTATTTATTTAGTGTTTGTTAACTGGGTAAGGCCCAGTAGGCACAAGTGCCTGTTTTCAAGGCTGATCCAGGAGCTTTGGGCTGGTTAAGTGACTTGCTCAGAGTCACACAGTATGCAGTTGGAGGTTGGGGGAATCAAATCCAGGTCTGCAGGTACCAAACTCATTCACAGCTCATTACTCTAACCTCTAGGCTTTTAAAGCAACATTTGATAATGTCCCACACTAATCTATTTCAGTTCCAGCACTGCTTTAGCTTTTCATATCTTGCTGAGATTATTTGCTGTACTTGTGGTTCAATTTGGCTTTCTGCATTCAGAGTTAATGGCCCATGAAAAAGTCTGTGTTGCCTGACCACTTCGGTATCCTGTTTTTGAGGCCATATGTATGATCCATTCACATGTCGCTGCAGAAATTTGACTGAAAAAAGACGTCTCTCATCAATGAATTCCACCACCTGCCCGATAAAAAATGTTTTTGAATAGTACACTGCATAGAATTTCCCAACTTGCATTTTGTCTGGGTTCATTTTTTTCTTTTGAATTGGTGGAAGTACAGTGTTCTGAGCAGTGGTGGAAGGGTCTGTTGCAGATGTTCCTGAAGCAGAAGAGGGTTCTGTCAGTGATGCGATGGAAACATCATTGGGATCCATCACTGGAGTGCTGGAAGTATCACTGGGGTCTATTGATGGAGTTGCTGTAGCAGTTGAAGGTTCCTTCAGGGAAGTGCCGGTATCTGCATGGGGGTCCATCACTGGAGTTGAGACACATGGGTCCATCACTGGATAGCCAGAAGCATCCCTGTGGTACATCACTGGAGTTGAGACACAGGAGTCCATCACTGGATAGACAGAAGCATCCCTGGGGTACATCACTGGAGTTGAGGCACAGGAGTCCATCACTGGATAGGCAGAAGCATTGCTGGGGTTCATCACTGGAGTTGCTGGAGCAGTTGAAGGATCTAGCAGTGCAGTGCCAGAAGCAGTGCAGGGGTCCATCACTGCATTTGCAGTCATTGATGTGCCAGGAACAGAGTCAGAGTTCATCTAGTGGGGAGGCATTTCAGTAACGCAACTTCTCACATGTGAATTTGTGAGCCTTCTTACTGTCCATGGTTGTATATGTTCGTTGTTCAGACATGGGCCATCATCAGTTTGGCAGTGAATGGAAAAAACAACTTAAATTTCTGCTGGCCACCACACCAGGCACCACAGTCTTTACACTTTGGATCTGTCAAGTTCCAGGGACAGGTTTCACATCTTTTCTGTTTGGCCTTCTTATGCTGTTGTTAGGCACCCAGAAGAAAGTTCTTTGGTAGTATCTGCATCCCTCAGTTGGAGGTGCTAGAGTTAGATTATCCCGACAGTACAAAAACAGCTCTTCTGCTGTGGAAATGACAGCACGCCGTGACACGACAGCCAATGTTGCCATTGATTTAACAACAGCACTCTGTCCTTCAGAAGGGCCCTTCCCATGCCTTGATACAAAGTATGCCCTTTCAATTGAACATCCAAATTCTTGGGTAGCCATTGAAATTGCATTGAACGCCCACTTTGATTTATATTGGCTCCCACAGCCATCTGTAAAATGTACCTCCTTTTCTATGATTAGGTGCCGGATCTTTGTGAGATGAGTGTTGGCCATGTTAACGAAGTGCCGAACTGCATGATGGTCATGTCAGATGTCCTGTGAAATGAATACCAGGGATTCTGTGATGGTACCTTCACAATGAGCACATTTGTAGTATGTAACAATGGGGTGCACTGTAGCCTGTTCATGATGCCAGTGGCAGGACTGGATCTTGTCCTGGTATTTGCAGGCATAGTTCTCAGTGAAGTCCAGCACCATGATAACCCATCCCTGAGGTGGTTTCTTATTAAGCGTTTTGAACTGGTAGTGTTGCCATGCAGCCACATGCAGGTGGCGCCCCAAAAACTGAAGATCATCCTTAAGCATGTTCATAAGTTGTTGTAGTGTCATCAGCTTGCTCTTCAGCACTTTTTGGGATGTTTTTGTTTCTATTCCATCTGTCGTTTTGATCAAAGTCATGCTTTCCCACTGATACCACCTTACCATTTCTGGCCTATATTTTCTCAACAGTTTCTCTGTGTGCTTATCTATTGCATCAACAGAACAGCTGTCACACATCTTATCCACACAGTCTCTTCTAAAGAACCTGTTACCTTCTTCCTTTGGACACATTGTCAGTTCCACAGCTTTGTATATGTTCAGAACTTTACACTCATTCATTTTATGATTATCGGCCGTGCGGTTTAAAGTGCATAGTTTTAAGGAGACATTTTCGCAGTACTCGCATAGACACTGGTCAAGTTTCTGCTGTTTGGCAAGTTTAAAATGTGTGGGTCGTACATTGTTGAATCCCGTTGCACCAATATGGCAATCTGGGTTTTCCTTTAGAAATTCTTGGTGCAGTGTATTGAGCGGTTTGGAAAGGAAAGCTTTCACACACTGATTTCTTTTCAGAAACCCCTTCTTGTAAGGTAGAGGAGTGGCAGAATCTTCAAAAAAAATTCTAACTTTATTGGCTGTTTCCAAAGGCAACGATGATTTGCGTGTATTTTTCACATGCTTCTGTTCCCTGCGCATTGCATTCATCAAGGTTGTCCAGCTGATTCCAAGGGTTCTGCTGGCGTCACGTAGCATCTTATATTTTTTCAAGAACAGAAGTGCTCAGACCCATTCACCTTTCTGTTTTTGTCCACTACTGACTTTCTCCTTTGCGGCCTCCAACAATTTCTTCCCCAAATTTCCACAACAGGCCATGTTTTTTTTCCTCTTTTTACCAGTGCTGCCTTCTTTGCAGGTGAACATGTTGTTATCAGCTTATCCACTGTACATGCAAAACAGGTGGGTGACTGTGGCAGTGCTGATCATGCCCTTTGAAGTGCCTTCCGGATGGCACTATCAGATCAGGGGTCCTCCACTGCAGCTGCATCAGGGGTATTAGGTACGTTTGCTAGCACTGAAACTGTGGTGCCGGTGTCTACTTCTTTGGACTCCTTGTAGGTCTGTCATTTTTTTTCATTGATTCTACTCTTCTTCTGTGCTGACATAGCTGCACGTTACTTTCTTTTCTGTTCCCTCCATTGCTCTTTTTTCTGTTGCTTTTTTTGTTCCTCTCCTCTTGTCTCTCTTCTTATGGTTGGTTTGCAAGTAACTACACACTCTGCATTACTGATTTGCTCCAGTTTCTTTTGCTTTTGATGGTCTCCGTGCTCCTGTGCTCACAGCCTAGACTTCTCTCGGTATTCACGGTGCTTCTCCTCATCCAGGTTCTCATGGTAAGCTTTTGCTCGAGCTTTGCAGGTATTCAAATACGCTTCATGACGTTTGTGGTCATTCTTGATGCCAGCCCTGAAGCATTTACTTCTCTCCTTTCCTGTCAGTGGAGTGGACAACAATCTCAGTTCAATGTTGATCAAGGACGCAGCAGACACACATGGTCTTCAGCTACGTTGAGATTCTATTGTTCTGAAGAACCTTAAAGATCAGAAAGATTCAGAATTAATTACACACAATAACTTCCTCTTTCACAGCTGATATGGCCTGTACAACAGGGCACAATTTCTTCACTGCAGAGAAGGACAGAAGGAGAGTGAACACACACACTGATTGACTCAGAACTGATGGCATGATCATGACCTGAAGAGATGCAATGATGGAAGGAAGGAGAACATATCAACAGCCTCACAACATATAAAACAATGGAAGAAAGCAGAGCGCATGTCAGTTGCCTCAGAAGAAATGATGGCAGGAAGGAGAGGGCACATCAGTTGCCTCAGAAGAAATGATGGAAGGAAGGAGAGTGCACGTCAGTTGCCTCAGAAGAAATGATGGAAGGAAGGAGAAGGTAAATCAGTCATTTCACACAAGATGAGAGACAAGGAATGTGATGAAGCAGAGTGGTGCACTGCAAAAGGAACTAAAAACTCTATGCATCATGTGAATCACAGACATTACATGGACGTCAGGGCCCAGCACCACAGAAATGGACAAAGCAAGCAAACCGACATAAACAAAAACATTTTTAAGGCCATTTCCCTGGCAGGGGTGCACTATACCCAGTTGTAGTGATTGCCCATTGACAAGGTGGAGGGCTACAAAAACATTCATGCCCAAGCAATACTCTGAACTCCCCCCACCCCCCAAATAACCACAGACTGCAGGGTCTCGACATGGCCGAAGGTGAAGCAGCAAAGAAAGGCCTGCCCAGCATCCAGCCAGGTGGAGAGCATGTGGTAGGTGGTTGCACAACTTCGGATGGACGTCAGGGCCCAGCACCACAGAAATGGACACAGCAAGCAAACCGACATCAACAAAAACATTTTTAAGGCCATTCCCCTGGCAGGGGAGCACTATACCCAGTTGTAGTGATTGCCCATTAACAAGGTGGAGGGCTACAAAAACATTCATGCCCAAGCAATACTCTGAACTCCCCCACCCCCCAAATAACCACAGACCTCATGGTCTCAAAATGGCTGAAGGTGAAGCAGCAAAGAAAGGCCTGCCCAGCATCCAGCCATTTAAAGACTAGGGTGGGTGGTTTTAAAAAATGTGCAGACGTCAGCACACAAAACCCCAGAAATGCACACAGAAAATGATGTATTAAACAAACAAAGCTCTCGGTAGCAGGCAGGCCGACCAATAGCTCCTCCCCACAACCACAGACTACATGGTTTAAAAATGGCCGAAGGTGAAGCAGCAAAGAAAGGCCTGCCCAGTATCTAGCCATTTAAAGAACATGCGGTGGGTGGTTTTAAAACAAAAAGCTCTCAATAGCAGGCAGGCTGACCAATGCACATAGAAAATCACATACTGTATTAAACAAACCAACTGCCACCTCCCGCCCACCACCACAGACCGCATGGCTGAAGGGCAAGCAGCAAACAAGGCCTGCTCAGCACCCAGTCATGTGGTGGTGTGGTTCTCAAAATTCAGACAGAGTCACAGAAAAAGCCAAACCACAGATTTTAAAAACAACACCAACTCCCCCACACCACCACCACCACAGATCACATGGTCTCACCATGGCTGGAGGTCGAGCAGCAAACAAAGGCCCACCAAAACACATCCAGACACAAAAGAAATTGAATAAATAGATAAATGAAGCTGCTGAGTGCAGTGTATGCTGTGTGTTTAAATTCATTTAAACATACAGCAGCACACATTGTAGTCAGTGCCTTTACTCACAGCCAAAAAAGCATAATTTGCCAGTACACTACAAAACCCCAGTGGTCCAACAATGACCCCAAAAAAGCACACTTCAAGGCCAGCAGGAAAACCAGCAACACTGCACATAACAGCCCAAAGAAACATAGAAACATAGATTTTAACAGCAGATAAGGACCGCTTGGCCCAACCAGTCTGCCCATTTTCCTACTTAATGGATAAGCTGCAGATCCTAGTTAACCAGCAGCCTACTTCTTCCTACCCCCACCCCCTAGAATTGCCTTATGACTGTCCCATACATGCTTGAATTCCACCACTGTTTTTGACTCCACAACCTCCTCCGGAAGGCCGTTCCATGCATCCATAACCCTCTCTGTGAAAAACTTCCTTAAATTACCTCTGAGCCGCCCTTCTCTATCTTCAAATTGTGCCTTGTTCTTGCACACTTTTTTGAAAGATGCTACCCTCTTGGACTTTGTTGATTTCCTTGAGGTACTTGAAAGTTTCTATGTCCCCCCTCTCCCTCCTTTCCTCGAGGCTATACATATTCAGCTCCTTAAGTCTCTCTTCATATGTCTTCCGGTGCAGACCCTGCACCATATTAGTTGCCCTCCTCTGGACAGCCTCCATCCTGTCTATGTCTTTGCGGAGATTGGGTCTCCAGAACTGCACGTCGTACTCCAGATGGGGTCTCACCAACTGTCTGTACAGAAGGATAATAACTTCCTGTTTTCTACTGGTGATGTCTCTCTCTATGCATCCCAGTATCCCCCCAGCCCTCCTTGCAGCCCTCTCACATTGCTTGCCCACCTTCAGGTCATCTGCTATGACTACCCCCAGGTCCCTTTCCATTTTTGTTGTTGTTAGTATCTCACCCCCCACTGTGTACTCTTCCCCTGGGTTTTTGTTTCCCAGGTGCATTACCTTGCACTTCTTAGCATTGAATCTAAGATGCCATATATTTGACCATTCCTCTAACCTTGCCAAGTCCATTCTCATCCTTTACACCCCACCTTGTGCATCAACTCTGTTGCAGATCTTTGTGTCATCTGCAAAGAGACATACTTTTCCTTCCAGTCCCTCTGCAATGTCACTTATAAAGACACTGAAGAGGACCGGTCCTAATACTGAACCCTGCGGTACCCCACTAGTAACCCCCCTTTCTTCAGAGTGGACTTCATTTACTATTACTCTCTGTGTCCTATTCTCCAGCCAATTCTTTACCCAGGCTGTCATGTTGGGACCCACTCCCAGGCTGGCTAACTTGTATATTAATCTTTTGTGTGGGACTGTGTCAAATGCCTTGCTAAAGTCTAGGTAGGCCATGTCCACAGCCCCTCCCTGATCTACTACATTGGTCACCCAGTCAAAGAAATCTATCAGATTTGTCTGGCATGACCTTCCCACTGTGAATCCATTATGCCTTGGGTCCTGAGCCCCTCTGGCCACTAGATACTCAACAATTCTTTCCTTCAGAAGTGATTCCATCATTTTCCCTACCACTGAGGTTAAACTAACAGGTCTGTAGTTTTCTGTTTCTGCCTTGCTCCCACTTTTGTGAAGGGGAATCACATCTGCCCTCCTCCAGTCCTCGGGTACCACCCCATCCTCCCATGATTTGTTAAAGAGGGTAGTCAGTGGTGTCACTAGTTCTACCCTTAGTTCTTTTAGAATTCTGGGATGAATCCATCAGGCCCCATTGCTTTGTCCACCTTCAGTTTTAAGAGTTCTTTCAGAACCCTTTCTTCTGTAAATGGCTGGTATCAACTTCTGTATCCAGAGTGTTTCTACTGTTTGTTTTAGGTACCTCCCCACTTCCTTTGTAAATACTGAGCAAAAGTATTTGTTTAGTATCTCTGCCTTTTCACAGTCACCCTCTGCCCACCCTCCCTCCTCTTTATTAAGCCTCACTAATCCCTCCCTTGGTCTTCCTTCGCTCCCTGATGTACCTATAAAAGGTTTTATCCCTCTTCTTAACTGAGTTGGCTATCTTTTCCTTGATTTGGGCCTTTGCTGTTCTGACTGCCTTCCCAGCTTCCTTTTGCTTTAACTGATACAGTTCTCTGTCCTGCTCCTTCTGTGATTCCTTGTACTTCCTGAATGCTTTCTTTTTCTCTTGAACCTTCACTGCCACTTCCTTTGAGAACCATAGTGGTTTCTTACATAGTTTCATTTTGTTTATTTGCTTCACACAAAGGCTTGTTACCTCTGTGATGGCAGTTTTTATTATTCCCCATTATTCTTCCACCCCTCCTTCCTGCCAGTTTGCTAGTGCATTCTTTAGGCACTCACCCATTTTAGCAAAGTCAGCCCTAAAGTCCAGTACTTTTGCCTTGTATTGCTTGACTTTATTGCTGTGTTTATTGTGAACTATACTGTTCGATGGTCGCTAGTTCCCCAGATGGCTACCCACTTCTACATCTGTGATCCTCTTCATCTCCATTTGAAAGAACCAGGTCTAAGATTGCTGCCTCTCTCAGTGGGCTCCAATACTAGTTGTCTAAGGCATGCCCCCTGTAGGGCATCTAGAATAACCCCACTCTTTGAAGTGGCTGCTGCAACTGCACTCCAGTTAACATCTGGCATATTCAGATCACCCATCAGCAATATCTCCCTTTTCTGCCATTCTAGTATTCTTTCTATCATTTCCTTGTCCATTTCCTCCCCTGAGAAGGGTCTGTATACCCCTGTGCGGATTGTGGTGCCATTGCCGGTCTCCAAATTTACCCACAGTGCTTCTTCTCCTCCTGTTTTCCCTTTTGTTCTGTTGCTTTGATTCCTTCCCTTATGTAAGAGCTACTCTTCCTCCACTTTTACCCTCCCTCCCTCCCTCCCTCCTGTAGATAGTGTATCCTAGTATGTTTATGTCCCAGTCATGGTTTTGTGTGTACCATGTTTCTGTGACTGCCACGATATCCAGATGTTCCTCCTCCATCAAGGCCACTAATTCAGAAAGCGTGTTACTCAGACTATGGGCATTGGTACTCATTGCTCTCCATTTTTTGATGGCTTTACCTTCTTTTGCAGCATCCCCCACTGTCCTGTCTACCTCTGTCTTTTTCTCATTTAGTACCCAGTTTTGTAGGGAGAGGCTGGGATTTTCCTGCTGCTTATCAGTGCCTCCCCCTTGACTAGTCTAAAAGCTTGCCAATGAAGCATTTTAACCGATTGCTCAAAAGACTTGTTCCCTTTCCGGACAGATGCAGACCATCCTGCCAGTATAGGTTGGTGTCCCTCCAGGTGGAACCCCAGTCCCCAATGAAGCCAAACCCCTGTGCTCCACACCAATTTTTCAACCATTCATTAAACTGCATGGTACAAAGTACCCTCGCCTCACGTATGCCATTGACAGGCAGCACCTCAGAGAAGGATATTGTGTGTACTACTTGTCTTAGGCCCCTCCCCAATTCTACAAAGTCCTTCTGCACTGCTCTAATCTCATGATTAGCCAAGTCATTGTCCCTAGGTGGACAATGGCGTCCAGCTCGAACTCCCGTGCAGCTGTTCTCATGATCCTGAGGATGCGCTTCCTGTCTCTCCAAGCCATGGCACCAGGCAGGCACCTTACTTCAGTTTTCCCTGCTTCCCCCAGTTCTATCCCCCTAATAATTGAGTCCCCCACCAGGAGCTGATTCCTTTCCTTGTGGTGTCCTCTGCCTCCTTCCTGTGGGCCTCCTTTGTGACAGTTGTCCTCAGCCTCCTTAGTCTCCTCTGGGGGTGCATCCATAGGGGAGCAATGCTCCCCCAGAATGGTGTATGAATTGTGGTGTGGAACAACTGACTGGGTGTGCCTCTGTTCCACCATCCTCACCCTCCCTGAGCCCACTGTGGTCCAACTGCTGTGCTTTCTTCGCAACCTGAGGCAGTGGTGGTGGCTCTGGTGCTCCTGGATGGGGGAATTTCTCCTACTGTCCAGGCTGGAATTCACTTACTACTGTCGTGGTCCGAAGACGCTTCCTCCCTCAGGGCAGGAGCTTCTGTAAATAGCAGGACCAGCCTATATTCCCCGAGCTCTGGCCCATGCTGTTATATTGTAATCTCTCCCATTTTTTTGTGTGTGATTGGTTTGTAATATAGAAATATATATAAAGAAACAATTTTAAACTCCCTTGGCCTCTAATCTCCATCACTTCCCACTTCCCACACTAGCAAAAGTCAGGCTTGCTTTCCCAGGTTAACTGGCCATAATAAGCAGCAACACTGCACACCGCCAAAGAAGCCATTTTAAACTCCATTGTAGCTCTAATCTCCCTCACTTCCCACACTAGCAAAAGCCAGGCTTGCTTACCTGGGTTAACTGGCCACAAAAGCAAGTTGAGGAAGAACTGGGCTCCAATTCAGGGGCAAAAAACAAGTCAGGGCTACATTTTGGAAAACGGATGCCATTTCAGTAGTTGGGCTGTTCCAAATGTACTGCAGACACCACATATGCCTGATCTGAACTCATCAAGGCACAGCACTTAGTGGTGTCCGCGAAGTACAAAATCACCTCCCAGCTGCCAAATTGACTCGCTTGGGCAGCAGTTTTACAATAAATAAAGATGAATAGCTTTTACTGATGCAGCACACCATTTCTCCAGTCACTAATGCTGGCAGACAAACTGGAACACTTACCTCTGGTGGTCCAAATGCATTTTTGGGAGTCAGCAGGCCTCCTGTTCTGAACGCACTGGAGCTGCTAAACAGTGGACACCAGGACTGTCTGGCAAGAAAAACCATGAATGTAAGGGGTCAGGCAGGTAAAAACACTACCATTTATACCTCTCACAAACCCCGATCAAAACAGGGTAGCTGAGAATCACAGGGAGTTCAGGCAACCAATGGGGGGGCAAGGGGGCTGTTCTGAATGCACCAGACAAATTAACGGACATGATTGGCTGAAGGCATTAAAGAGACAACTTCACAAGCAAAGTTCAACACCAGGCAAGGTTAAGTACCTGCCATTATGATGAGGGGAGCCTCAGGAACACACAGGAACAGAAAGAAAAAGGATACATTTGAAATAAAATATGATTATTGGCCTGTGTTCTGAATGTACTAGCTGAGGACACCAGCTAGTACATTCAGAACACATTTTGGAGGCACTTAAACAATAAAAATGAAGGGGAGAATAGCATAGGGAGGGTTAAAAAAGCAAAGGACAATGCATGGAGTATTAAAAGCAAACTTTATTTCAACAAATACATGGCAGAATTGTTGGAAAACACACATCTCAAACCTATATGTTTTCCATGTCACAGTTTAGTACTAATAATACAGCAAGAAAATGGTGTTGGACAGCAAAAAAAATTAATTTTCTAGCAGCTGCGTACCACAATTTTTTATATGTATCTCTACATGTGACAAGGATTAAAATAGCATTTTATTTATTTTTTTTTCACATGACTTTATATAACACTTTGAATATTTCCATGGTAGTGGTACAAGCTTTTCATGAACATAGCCAGGTGTGTACTTGATTGCTGTGTTTAGAGTGCTTTGCTGGATTGGGAGGGTTGCTCAAGCTCTGCCCCCTTTTCCTGCAATCAGTTGCCATCCCCCAGGCCTGGTCATTCCTTGGGGGAGAGGTGTGCTAGTTTGGTGTTAGCGATGTGGAAGCACACTCCTAAAAGAAATGTTTCCCTGTAGGTGGTTACCGAGGATGCTGATCTCACCCCATGCCACCTGAAGCTGAGCCCTGAAGTGAGATATTTCCAAGCATATGGGACAGCATCCCTGCCTTTGGGTGACGTGACCACTGAAGAGTGCTCCACAGTGTTGGCAGCCAACAATATCTATGTGCATGCCAGTGGATGGAAAGAAAGAGTACATAATTATTCAAATTTAGAGGAAGATTATCTGTTCCAGGTGGATGAAAGAACCTTTGTTACTCCTTCCTGCTGAAAAAAAAAAAACAATCAGTTTAAGGTCTGCCACTTAGTAGCATAACTGGAGACTGGAGGAGAGAAGGTCTCTTTCCCAGTCGGTGAAGATCAGTGAAGCTCAGCAGACAGTAAGGCTAGGGCACTTGGGGTATGTCTCCTATGGTTGCCCTTTGTGTCTGAGTTGTTGCTTCTGGTTGTTTCTGTCTGAGAGCTTTATATTAGCTGACCACTATTTCAGTGGTAGGTACAGCAGACAGTAAGGCTAAGGGCTGGACTACTCTAGGGGTATGCCCCCTCAGGGTGCCCTTTGTGTCTGAGCTGTTGCTTCTATCTGAGAGCTTTCTATTACTTGACCACTATTTCAGTAGTGGTACTGTAGTACAAATGCTGATTTACATACAGCAGCTAGAAATTCTGGGTAAGTGTTCCAACTGCTTCTTATGCTGACAGAGCAGCTGCTGGCTGGGTCTGAGCAGCACGATCGAGGAGAGAAGTCACCTCAGTGGAGCTAGGAGCCCGGACTGTGCACTCCAAGGGGGATTCAGCCAGGTGGAACTGCTGTCAAGGAATACCTGCTTCTGCACCTGTCAGAGTCTGCCTTCCCTCCGTGACTGGTCTCTCTCTCCCAGTTGGTGAAGATCAGTGAAGCTCAGCAGACAGTAAGGCTAGGGGCTGGACTGCACTTGGCATATACTTCCTAGGGTTGCCCTTTGTGTCTGAGCTGTTCATTGGGGTATACAGGAGATAAAGAGCCAGAAACATCAAAAGTTTATGATTGGCTTTGCATGGCTTTTTTCTCTTCTATTGGGTATGGGAACCAACAAGAGGGGACACAATCAAGCAGGACATTATTGTTAGTGAATCCAATGGAACAGAGGCACTGCAACACTGGGATGTTCAACATAATGTTGGATATCCAGACACTGAATTGCAGCGCTGTGGTTCCTGCTTTTATGAAAAAGGAACTTTGCCAAAATGACAGAATTAATCAAAGGTCAGCTAGAGAACATTCATGAACTGGAGAGGGAAGAAAAAAGTTGAATGTAATAAAAGGGGCAGTATTTGAGGCAGCCCATGAGTACATTAAATTTGTCAGTAAGACACAAAAGCAAAGGTAACCACTATGGTTGGATACCTGAATAAAGGATACAAATTTATGGTCTACAAAAAGGGAATACAATGAGGTTAATAGTCCGTTGGCTATATCATGAAACCCTGCCCCCCAGAGAATTTTCAAGACTATGATTTTTGAAAAGTTTGTATCATAGCAATTTGGAATTTACTTGTTTGCCATTTGCTGATGGTAGCTTCTGTTTGGTACAGGGTCATATGTTCATCAATTTTCGTAGGAACTGAAGGGCAGTGATGAAGGGGTAGGGATAGCTTTTTGTGTACTAAATCTAAGTATGTGATTAAAATAATGGCAAATTAGGTATCAATAAAAAGGTTTCTAAATTTTCTATCATATGAATATAATCTAGAGGTTCATGAAGTCAATAGTAATGTAAACATAAAGTCACAATTTTGACCCAAAAGTTTTGGAAATCACATAGACTATAGATGGGGATATATAAAGATATTTTCTATGAAATTATTATTACATCAATGAACATTGAAATGGTTGTGTTAGTAGAAAATAATTATGGAAAAAGCTATTTAAATAATTTGCATTTCTTTTTTCAGGACTTGAGACAGCATGGCTGACAAGCATCCTGTAGCACTAAAAGCACTTAAGTAGAGGTGGACAAGTCACCATACCGCAGAGAAGATATGCATAATTCACAACAGTAAGAACACGTCTGAAATAAAAATAAGACCTTTGACAACAACCAGTTGGTCCAAAATTGAAGAGGTTGCATGTACGAGACAATTGTGTGATGATCCAAGTATCAGACTCGATGACATATGCAAGAACATACCTGTTGAACTTGATGACATGTCACGGATATCACAGATGGTGGTACAAGTCATTTACAAATGTCAAATACCTTAGGAAAAGGAAGTGTCAGGTTGATGATGACACAGATGATCAACAGCCTTCAATCTCCCAAAGGAGCAGAGCTGAAACACCCTTTAAAGTGTTATTTCCTTTCAACCAGTGTATTATATGTGGAAAAAGAGATATGTGGATTTCTGGAGGAAAAAAAGAAGACAAAGGCTAGGGAAAAACTGGTGCAGTGTGTAAAAAAACTGCAGAGATATCTATCAAAGAAGCAGCAGAGGTGAAATAAGATGACAACCTACTATGCAGCATTTGAGAGGATGTTTTAATTGCAAGGGAGGCTCATTATCACAACTCCTGTGATTATACAAGGAAAGATGTCAGAAACACAGTAGTGGACCAAACTGATGAAAGTGTTGAGCAAATCAGAGGCCATGAAAAGGCATTTGAGTATATCACCAAATATGTTGAGAAGAATATCATCACACGATCACAGGTTGAATGAACAATAATGTTATGTGATAGGTACTGTTTGTTTATGCAGGCTCATTACCCAGCATTCCATAATCCTAATTACAAAACAGACAAGTTGATCAAACATTTTAGTCAGAGGATAAGGTTCTGGCAGCCAAACTTTAGAAGCGAACTTAATTACTTTGTTGAGCTCCCAACTGGTCAAGCTGTGGAGATTGCATTTGAATCTGCTGCATCAGATGGCAGGAGACTTGAAGAGTCAGTTACTCTTTTGCATTGTCTCATCATAGATTCCTTCAGGAAATTACAGGATCTTCCGTGGCCACCTTCTTCAGCTTTCCTGCTCTCCAATACCAGCTCACCCCAGATGTGCTTGTAAAATTCCTGACCCACCTCATTGCTGGCTGATCTATTTCTATGAACACCTCAAGAAGAAGAGAGAGGTTGGTGAATTCAGTTGGTCAAGGTATTTACTATATAGTGAGTTGTGGTCAATGGAAAGTGCCTAAACATCTCCTTCTAGGAATGACTGTAAGACACATCACTGGTAGTACTGAAATCACGAGTATCCTCAACCGCTTTGGGCACTGTGTGTCCTACTCAACCCTTTTGGAGCTAGAAACTGCTATGTGTGATAGCATTGTTGAGAGTGACAGCACTCTACCCATAACCATAGACGCTGACAGAAATATTGTGATGCATTTTTGCTGGGACAATTTCAATGTTAATGAAGAAACCCCTTCTGGTGCTGTTACCACACATTCAACTCATGGTATTGTAATGCAGGAAAAGGCAGAGGAATGCCTGCCTTAGAGCTGTGTGGAATGTGGAATTCAGCTGGTGGAATTAACGTGGAATGGCCCATTCTGCCGGTGAAATTTCCACCAGAATTTTGCTGGTTCTTCAGCGGAATTCCACCTACTGTAATCCACAAAATATTATTCCATGGAAAGGCAATTTTTCCATGGAAAATAATTCTGCAACAATTTCTGCAGAAAATATTGAGATACACAGAATAATATTCTGTGGAACAGCATTTTTTTCCACGGAAAATAACTCCACAACTGTTTTCTATCATGGAATTTTGTCATTCCATTTGTGGCAAAATTCATCAGACTTTCAGTGGAATTTTGAAAATTCCATGGAATTGCATTCTGCTGAAATTTGAAAATGCTGCACAGCACTAGCCTGCCTACATCAGTGGGATCTAGCCAGCACAAAAATAAAAAGATCTGTTAGATACAAGCCTCAAGAGCTTGAACCACGCTTTGTTAAGCAACATGTTGAACCAAACTTGACTGTAGTTTAGACTCCCACCTCTACTACAGAGATTCTGAACCAAACTTATGCATCAGGTTTCATGTGGTGTTTCTGCAGAGGCCAGATGTATGATGGAACACAATCTGTTCCTGGGGGGACAGGCTGGGTATCTTCCACAGGGGACCAGTCAGGATCAGTGCAGAGACAAACAAATGTTGACTACATGCCACCAATCAACTCTTCTATTACGGAGAACTCAACTGTTCAACATGTACTGCGGGTATCACAAAGTGCTACCAGAGAGGCTGACCAACAGTACATGATTGTTACTTTTGATATTGCTATTGCAAAGAAGGCACATGCTATCATGTGGCAGAATGCATTGCAGTTCAGTGATGTCATTGTTTGAATTGGTGTTTTCCACAAAATTTGCTCATACATAGGTGCCCTTGGGAAATTGCTACCTGGTACTGGCTTTGCCAAGATCATCATTGAGTCAGAGGGGTGTGCCAGTGACTCCACTGAGAAAGTATTGTGAGTGCATAAGCTTATCCATGAGGCACTTGAATGCCTTCTTTTTCAATCATTCCAAAACAGCACTGATGTACAGACATTGGTAGACAAGGTCAAAGAAGAGGTGAAAAGGCTAATGGAAAAAACAGGGCCTGATAAATTACATAAGGCAGTTGCCAGTGGCTCTTGTCACCAACTTTGCAAAAAGTACTTCAAGTTTAAAGAAAAAGTGAGTCATGGCAAACTTGGGAAGACAGCACAGTTTTGGATTCAGCACATCGGCAGAATCTGGTTCGTGCTTAGGTTTATGTGTGCTACCAAGGAGAACAGCTTTGACCTGCACCTAGCATGTGTTGAACAACTTTGCCCTCTGCTTTTTAGCCCAGATCACCAAAACTATGCAAGATATTTATCTGTCTATTTTCTGACACTCCTTAACCTAGAGTATACTCATCCTGGAGCTGATGTCTTTCTGTGGAATGGTGGGTTCAGTGGGTGTAGATCCAAAGTGCCAGCATCAAGAAATGCTGTTGATCTGACCATTGAACAGACAATAAATCAACATGCCAAGTCCAGTGGCGGTATTGTTGGATTCAACAGGAATTATCCAGCATATTACAGGTGGTGTGTAACAAGGTATGCCTGATCAAGCTATGTGACTGCCACACTTGAAACTGCTGGAATGGTAGACTCGGAGGGATCCTTTCACAAAGATGCTAGGCCTACAGAGATGGCACGCAGTGAGAAGGATGTACAGAAGCTGATCAATGCATTCAGAGACTTCATCAATCCTTTTGAGATAGAAGTCAAAGAGGCACTATTCTGTCTCTCATCAGGTGCACAAGCCCTAGGAGATGTTGAAAATGACTTGCTCAGTGTTGAAAAATGGGGGAAAGAAGCATTTCAACAATTTGTGGAGACAAGGCTTGTTGACAAAACAGTTCTCTTTTATGTGCCCTTGAAAAAGCAGTCACTAAAGATGGTTGCTTCCCTTCAGCGGTCAAAGAAACTCAGATCCTCACAAAAGAAGATTGTTCAGCTGACTGCTCAAAGAAACCTCCTTGGGCAACTGCTAATGCTTTCAGAACAGAACAACCTTATCATAGAAAAAGCTCTCTGATATTCATTGAGTCCACTGCCATGGTCATTAACAACTTCAGATGGCCTACCAGAGAAATCTACCTTTCTTCACAAACTTGAAGATGAGACAGTATCCAGTACAATGAATTGGGATGAAGACAAAGTTTACATCTGTGATGGCAATGCACTTCTCCAGTACATGACTGGTCTACCTTAGACATTTGAGGGGGTAGCTGACACGGTCTTCAGTGCATTACCAAAGGTACAAAGGTTGGACTTTGTAACAGACACCTACAAATATAATTCCAAAAAGTCGGCTGAACACAAAAGACGAAAATCATCAGATTTTTACTTAGTGAAACGTCCATTAACAAAGATGCCAAGAGATTGGAAATCCTTTCTCACAATCATGACAAGAGAAATTTGATCAAGCTTCTTCTCAATGAGTGTCAAAAGGAAACATGTGCCAAGGCTAATGGGTCATCCAATCCTTTTTGTCTGTGAGGAAAACTGTATCTCTTTGACAAGCCTTGATGGAATCACAACACAGAGCCACCCTGAACCAGAGCTTTCTTATTTCAGGAAGAAGCAGATATGCGAATATTGCTTCACTGTTTTCATGCAGCAGTGTCAACATCCTCAACTGACACCATCATCAGATCACCAGACACAGACGTTTTTCTGCTGCTGCTGTACTATGGAGATCAAATACAGAAGAACATCTACTTTTACACAGGCATGGCAAATAAACGTTGGCTTTTGAACATCAAAACTCTAATCCAGATTTACAGTGCTGAGATGTGTAGTGCACTGATTGCACTGCATGCATTTTCAGGGTGCGACATCACAAGTGCATTTGTTAGGAAAGAGAAAATCAAACCCTACAACATCCTGCAAAAATAAAAGGAGTATATGGTAACTTTCCAAGCACTTGCTGACACAGAACATGTATCAAATGCCATCCATGATGACCTTGAAAGATTTGACTGCTGCTTGTACAAGCAGCAGTCATATACTGATATCAACAAACTTCACAATGACATTGCAAGGCAGAAATTTTAGACAGGAAGCAGCCAACTATTTTCAAATTATGATGGCATTGATCTGAGTCTACTGCCTCCATGTAGGTCAACATTGAGAATGCATGTACTGAGAATGAGTTACCAAGCCCTTGTGAGGAAAAATGTCCATGTGTCACACCCTAGCATCCCAAGTCCTGAAACACATGGGTGGAATCTTTATGAAACAGGAATCCTGGAGTATGACTGGTGTGATGGTGACATTATACCATAGGAACTGGTGGACATTTTGTCCCAGGAGGAGATCCTGAATAAGTCAGATGAGGAAGATGACAATGACGTTCTTTCTGCCAGCCTGGCAGACGAGATCTATAATGCTGATGATGAAAACAGTGGGGATGAAGATGACAACTAAATTATAAAGGCAAATATATTACTGTTACAGTGTGTCAATGTAATCATATACTTATACAACAAGAATTATTATAACTTTATATTCTGATACAACCAATTTCCATAGTTTCAATGACATTGCAAAGTACTCATGTACAAGTCAATATGACATCATTACTGATGCTACCATTGAGCTAAATCTTTTCTAATTATAATAAAGTCATAGATGAGTATGTAACCTTTTTATTGATACCCATTTTGTCATTATTTGACTTACATATATAGACTTTAATTAACAAAAACTACCTCTACCCCATCTTTGTTGTTATTTCTTTTTGAATATACAGTGATCACACATGTTAGCCTGTAGCAAACAAAAGCTACCATTGCCAAATGGCAAGCAAGTAAATTCTAAACTATTACAGTGTAAGCATCTGAGAAATCAATGTCTTAAAAATTCTATATAGGGCAGGAGGGTAGTGATAGCCCATGGATTATAATATGGTGGTGTATAAGGAAGATCTGAAAGAAGCAAGCAAGTTATTAGAAAGGGGAAGGCAAAAAGAGCTAGGGATAACAGAAGGTGTTAAAGACATTTTGAAGACCTTATTCATATACATTAGTGAAAAAGACAAAAAAGCATAGAAAGGATAATGAAAGATGGATAGAGTGTGGTGAATGATGACAGGACAGTGAACCTATTGAATAAATACTATAGTTCTCTGTTTAGGGTGGAAGCTGCAGGGCTAGCTCTTGACAGTATGATAACATTTGGGATACAGCTGATCATTAGTTAGATATGGGATATGCTGTATATCTCAAGAGAGAATACTAAAGGGTCTCTGTGATCCAAAGCCAAACCAGTCCCCAGTATCAGGTAGTATGTGTCTAAAGATGCCAAGGAAAACTAAACAATCCTAAATGCACCATTATCAGATCTTTTTATGGACTCACTGGCTAAGTGTGGTACTAAGAGACTAGAGGGTGGTGAATAGGGTTCCCCTGCACAAAAGTGGGGATTGGGAGAATCCAGGAAAATGACAGTCCAACAAGTCAACATCTAAGTTGGCAAGCTATTACAGGAGATCATAAAGGCATGGCTAGTTAAATTCCAGGAAGTAAACAGGCTTATGTATAGGAATCAACATGGTTTCATGAGAGTAGGGGTTTATGAGAAAAGTTGGTACAAAGTTGGAAACGTCACACTTTTTGAAGACTTCACAAAGTTTATGAGTGCTGCATGAACTTCACCTCTGGTTTAACAAAATTCTGTTATTCAAAAAAACATAAATCCACCCCACCCTCTGTACTACGTTAAACTCATACCCTTCTACCACAACACATGTATAATAGATGGAATCCCCCCAACCATCTCCCCACTGGCCCCCACATCCCTCCTTTCCCCTATACCCAGAAAAGTTAATTACATTATCAAACACCATTGGTTCCCTTTCCCCAACCCACAAAATCAAGTTCCCATCCACCTCCCTTCCCTCTTTTTCCTGAAATGAAACCCCCTCTCACCAAACAATCTTCCCTTCTCCCCCCAAAACCTCCAAAACCCCAGTTTCCCAGCAGAAATTAATGCCTGTATAAAAGAAAAATGTCCCTGACTGGAGCAAAAGTGTCCTCACCCTTCAAAGTCCAAGTCAGAATGAATATTAAGTGTCACCTTTCCTAGTAGTAGTACCTTTCATTTTCATTGTATTGTTGCTTGTCCTAACCAGAACCTCTTTGTAAATGAGCATTGCTCAGTGGAGCTTCTTTTCTGGTAAAATACGTACAATACAATGCAATAAAGGTGCAAGCTACATTAATACTGTATTCATAATTTAAATCAATGAAAGCAATGTACTTTAAGCCAAGAAATCTAACTTTGTTTACTTTCACAGATTTTTATTTTCATTTTTTTTACATTAGCAATAATCAATAATAAAAATAAATTAATAAAATATAATAATATCACTTTTATAAAACAGTCATAGGAGATTCTGCTTTGCTTTACAGTTTCTAGCAATACAATTTTTCTTTATCGTTTGTGTGCTGAGGGCTCATGTCGTGCTGTAAAGTAGCAGTCCTGTTTTGCAACTCATTGCTTGTTTCACTTGTATACTTAGTCACTGTCACTCTCACACATGTCATGCTCATGATCTTGTTATGTTAATATCATTCTCAAGCTTAAAGGCAATATAGACCCTACTGTTTATGTTATGTAACATAAAAACAATTTGTTCATATGTAAAATTTCTTGTTTTGTGTTGTTTGTCTTGAAATAGTTTTGTTTTTCTTTATTATAGGGCCCTTTTGTAATTTATTTTTCCCACCCAGTTTTCAGTTTTTTAATTGCTGAGCATTGCTTGGACTCTAGTGACATCGGTTGAGAGGAATCACTGCATGTAATGCTTTACTGTAGGCTTCCACTGGGTTCCAGAACTCGTAAGTAATTAAACAAGCATTTGTCAATGCTGAATGTTCACCACTGATAGAGCATTGCTTTTGTACCAGCTTTTCATGTTTTTATCCCAGATTTTTAAAATAATTTTGTTATGACCACTCCTTCTGAGCATGACAGGTGTCATTTATAAAACAATGACTGAAATGTCATTTTGAGCCACAAGTGCTAATATAAATATTGGGTAGGATTTTAGAAATGATAGCTGTTTCATTCATGAGGTGGTGTCACAAAATGGCTATGTTGAAAACTTGGGGTCAAAATATTGAAAATGTCCACAGTTACAAGTATGCATTGAAAAATTGCAATGCAGACTCATAACTTTGTTGTTTTCTCATATTCGTACTCCAAATTTTCAACATAGACCCTGCATAGCCTTCTCATGTGCTCACCTCATGAACAAGGGTGGAGAACATTTTCAAATCCTGCCCAAAAGGTGATTTTGCACAAGTGCGAAAACACATTTTGGGCAGGATTTGAAAAATGACAGCAGTCACATGTATGAGGTTCTGTGAAGAAATGGCTATGCTGAAAACTTGTGGTCAAACTATTGAAACCCTAAGTTATAAGCCTGCATTCATAAATTTCAATGTAGTCTCATAACTTTGTTATTTTTTAATATTTTTATGCCAAATTTCCAACATAGCCTTCTTATGACCCCATCTCATGAACAAGGGCATAAAAAATGTTCAACTCCTACCCAAAAGGTGATTTTGTGCAGTCACCGCAAAATCACCTTTTGAGACAGACTTGCCTAATTTCATTGCCATTGTTCATGAGGTGAGGTGCCAAATAAGACGTGAGGGGTAGGCTGATAGATGGTTGGCCTGGTGTAGTCAATGTGCTAAAATATTTTTCTCCCCAAGTAAAGCTTCTGGTTCTGGTAGGAGTTGGAGCAGCGATAATAGTTACTGTCAGTTTAGATCTGTTCACGTACTCAACTTACCATCACACATATTTGTTTTTAATTTGGCTTTATCTTCTCCCTTGATATCACTGTCTGTTGATATTGTTGTGTAGTTAATTGAAAAACTAAATAAAGCATAATTTCCGCCCAAAAAATAGTAACACTAGTATTACCAGTACCACTACTACTACTTTTTCTAGTCTCACCACCAGATACTCCAGCCACACATTCACTGACTCATCCTTCTTTGGCAGTAGGAGGGTATTAGAGCATATATGCCCTGTTTAGGAAGTAGCGGTCACCACTGCCAGTGTTACCACAGCTACCACTGTGGTAGCTACTTCCCTAACCATTATGCTTCCCACCACCACCATAGAAACATAGGATCTGTCAGCAGGTAAAGACCAGTTTGCCCATGCAGTCTGCCCATATTGTCCCTGCCTATATTGTCACCCCAGACACTACCTGATATTTGGCTACCCCCCTCTCACTTTTCTACCAAGAGTCCTTTGTGCCTATTCCATGCATGCTTGAAGCCCACTATTATTTTTGCCCCTATCAGTATCTTGTGTTGTATTAATGACAGGTTGTGGCAAGTACTAAGGTGTTGTTAAGGTGTATATGGTAAACTTCTTTGGAAGAGGATTAATTGTGCAGTTTCAGTGATATTTAAATATATCCTATAAAAAAAATCCTGTCCAAACACCAAATGACAAATACCCAAAAAACTGGTACCTGATTATTAAATATATGGCAGAATATTCAGGAAAAGGTGTTCACCCAGTCCAAGTATCTATGCTTTTCTGTGGAACACACTTATGAAATTCAGTTATAAACAATAGTGGGCAGTCAGTAGTTGTTTTGCCTTTCTTTCTGCTACATAAAGTTTCAGGGCTCTCTTTATCATAATCTTCATGAGTTACCAGCCTATGGAACTGGGGAAAGTGAAGCCAGTCAATGCACATTGTGAGCTGGTGAAATTCAGTGACATAGCTTGCTGGTGGTGTGTTGGTGGGGGCAGAGCTTTGGCAGGCAGTGAATATCCAATTGGAAGTCTGGTGTATTCCCTGTTCTATGGCAACAGGGGATCATAAGATGCAGATGTCTGTAGCTGGGGCTGTCATGTCCACTTAAAGAGTCTTTAATGTCACAGGAAAACCTTGAAAAAAAAATATTTGGGCAGAGTTCAATTTATAATTATGATGTTTCCTGTGTTTACCTTCATTTATTCTTTTCTGGGTGAGAAAAGAATCTCTGCCACTTAGTTTTTGTCTGCTATGGCTGTTTATCTACATGTGATATCATCATTTTTTGCTTGTAACATCATAAGTATTTCTACAGCAACCAACTATGATGTCACAGGAGATGATTAGGATGTTGAGTGTAGACAAATAGCAGGAACAGATGAAGACTAAGTGACAGAGATCCTGTTTCATTAAAATTTTACAACTATTAAAGTATGAAAGTTAGTATATGAAATACAGACTACAGTAAATTGTGGGTGCACATATTTTTTTAAGTGTTCTCTGTGGTGTCAGAAGCTCTTTGAAAGGATATCCAAGTTGCTGGAGAAAAACAGAGTAGGATAATTTACATCACTTGTGACACCCAAAATGATGTGACATTTAGGACTGCATGGCATAGGCCTGTACCATATGCTGTGGTACTCATGGCCCATGTAAATGCTATGACATGGGGTGTGCACAAGCATTATGCCAAAGTCCTCCCTGCAGTTACTTATGCAAAACTCACCAGCCGCAGTCACTCATACAGTAAGTTCTGTTACTTGTAACATGATGTGGATTGTGGCTGCACACTAGCCCACCCCATGGGCAAGAAAGAAAACTATGTGAACCAGAAAAACCAAAGCCCTCTCTCCCTGATTTTGTACCTCACAATAGAGTCTCCTACTTCCAGGGCATTCCATATTACTATGTTACAGTATGGGAATTAAAGGGAGGGGGTGGAAAAAAAGTACTAAATTTAAAAACTAGGATTAACATATACTAGTAAACCTCATACCAACAAGCATTTGTCAATGCTGAATGTTTGCTTGCTAGTGTTAGCATTAGAAACGCAGGAGTTAGACAGATGTAGAATAGGAATGGCAGTGAAGTAGTGAACTTGACATGAACCGCACCTCCATGCTGTAGAGATGGAAAGGATGTGGGGTAAGTTTTTGGGTCATCACCCATGACGGTCAAGCCCTGTCACCTCACCCTATTCTGTAGAAAGCGAGATGTGTTGACCTGTGCCTTAGGGTGTTTCGCTTTACAGTCAGCCCATTCCTAAAGGACATACGTTGAAATGGGTGCAGCATAGGAGAATGGTGTGAAGTCTTGGGACGAAGAGTCTAAGGTACACCTCGATGCCTGTCAGTGGTGGGGGTGGGATGGGATAGCATAAGCAGTACAGTTGGCAATCCAAAGGCACACCCCGATGCCTGTCTGTCTGTACAGGGTAGGACGTTATGGTTAGAAACTCTAATGCCTCAGGCGTCTGTTGGTATTCACAGTACAAATTCTGAACATGGCCTTTTTGTGAGCCCACCTCTTGAAAGCATTTGGGACCTCTTCTCATGAACCGTGGCAGTGTGATTTTGTCAATGTGTCCCAAAAAGTGACTTCCAACAGTGACAGTGCCATTCTGCACCACATGTGCGAAAACACAGATCGGGCAGGATGTGAAGAATGACAGCTGAACCATCCATAGGGAGGTATGAAGAGATGGCAATGTTGAAAATGTGTAGTGGGAATATTAACAATGCTTGCAGTTCCGAGCATACGTAGAAACCGCGCAATGCATGCATGTAACACAGTCATTTTATGAAGTTTCATCACCAGATTTTCACCATAGGCATTTAACGACCTGTGCTCATGAACAGCGTCACTGTGATTTTGTTACTGTGTCATGAACACTGATGTCCCACAGCAACCACAGTAGTCTATGCCGGAACTGCAAAAACACGTTTCAACCAAGATGTGAAAAATGACAGCTGTACTGTGGAAAAATGGCAAAGCTGAAAATCTGGAGTGAAAATATTACAAATGTGCAAAGTTATAAGCGTGCGTGGAAACTGCGCAATGCATGCCCATAACACAGTCACTTTATGGACTTTCATCACCAAATTTTCAACATAGGTATTTTAGGATCTCTGCTAATAAACAGTGTCACTGTGATTTTTGTAATGTGTCTCAAACAGTGATTTCCCACAGCGACCATGTTATTGCGTGCCGGAAGTGCGAAAACACATTTCGGCCAGGATGTGCAAAATTACAGCTGCACTGTTCATAAGGAGGTGTGGAAAAATGGCAATGTTGACAATATGGCATGAAAATATTGCAAATGTGTGAAGTTACGAGTGTGCATGGAAACTGCACAATGCACACTCGTAACACAGTCATTTCATGGATGTTTGTCACCAGATTTTCAACATACCCATTTTAGGACCTCTGCTAATGAACAGTGTCAGTGTGATTTTCCTAATGTGTCCCGAACATGGATTTCCCACAATGACAGCGCTAGTCTGCGGCGTAGGTGCAAAAACACATTTAGGCCGGGATGTGAAAAATGACAGTTGTACTGCTCATAAGGAAGTGCGGACAAATGGCAGTGTTGACAATCTGGAGTGAAAATATTGCAAATGTGTGAAGGTACGAGCATGCACAGAAACTGCGCAACGCACGCTCATAGTACAGTCATTTTATCTACTTTTCTCACTACATTTTCAACATAGACATTTTAGGACCTCTGCTAATGAACAGTGTCACTGTGATTTTCGTAATGTGTCCCAAACATTGATTTTGCACACCTACTGCGCCATTGTGCGCTATATGCGCAGAAACATATTGTGGGCAAGATGTGCAAAATTAAAACTGTACTGCTCATAAGGAGGTGTGGTAAAATGGCAATGTTGAAAATCTGGACTGCAAATATTAAAAATTCGTGCACTTACAAGCGTGCGTAGGAACTGCACAACGCACGCTAGTAAAACAGTCATTTTTAGGAATTTTTTCACCAAATTTTCAACATAGCCATTTCAAGACCTCTGCTCATGAACAGTGTCACTGTGATTTTCTTAATCTGTCCCAAACATTGATTTCACACACTGACTGCACCATTATGTGCTACATGCGCGGAAACACATTTTGGGCGAGATGTGAAAAATGACAGCTGTACTGCTTGTAAGTAGGTGTGATAGAATGGCAATGTTGAAAATCAGGAGTGCACATGTTACAAATTCATGAACTTATGAGTCTGCATAGGAACTGTGCAATGCACGCTCATAAAACGATCATTTCTAGGAATTTTTTCACCAAATTTGCAACATAGGCTTTTTGAGAGCCCACCTCATGAACACTGGCACTGTCATTTTGTTAATTGGTCCCAAAAGGTGATTTCACGCAGTGACCGTAAAATCACCCTTCAGGCCTGATTAACACCATGACAGTGACAGAATTCATGAGTAGGGGTCCCAAAAACCCCTTGTTTAAAATTTGGTGCCAAAATTCCAAAAAATGCCTGAGATATGCAGCAAAGTTGAAAAAAACCTATCTATTCCATTATACAGCTTGCCGGCATTTCCTCAGTTCGTGGTCAGCTTTGAAGAGTGCAGACTTGTTGCCGGTCCACCAAAGATCGTCACGCCAGACTCCGGAGGTAAGCATGGGGGTGAGGGGGGTGTGGGGAAGCAGGGTGTGCAATGGTTGGGCGCGGGTTGTGGGAGGGGGGTCTGGGAGACTGCGAGGGACTGTTTTTTCTCCACGGTGGAAAAAAAAAGACAAAGCGGGATGGTTTTCTACTTCGCAGGGGCATTTGGCATGGTGGTGTGGGCTCCCAGCATGCCAATGGACTGTTTTCTTGGGGGGGACCTGTAGCCAGTGGGGGATTGGGCACTCCATAGGCACACATGAAAAGGGGGGCATCATGCCAATGGAGATTGGTCACCCCTGTCGGCACAACAAGAACAGGGGGGAATCTTGCCAATGGGGATTGGGCACCCCTGTTGGCATGCAAAAATGGGGGTTTGGTTAGATCATGCTGATGGGGAGTGGCCCCAGTCAGCAGACAGGACATTTGCGTGACTAGCCAGCGGGATTGCAGCCTGGCCGCAAACAAAGACCGGCCTGGGGGAGTTTGCTGCCAAGGGGGATTGGGCACCCTCAGCATGGGGCAGACATTACTGTTTAGAACATGGTGGCAAGCCACCCTCCATGTTCACAAACAGTATCATGCTAGTTAACGTTCCGCCCTGCAATGACGGGTCGCTCCCTCATTGCAGCACAATGACTGATGCTGCAATGATGAGGCAGCCCCTGATTGCTGCAGCAAAAACATTAGAAGTTGGTGCACTTTTGGAGACCAGTGTCATCACCACACTGTGCCTCCATTGGTCCACCATTGCCAAGCCCCCTAATACAGTGCCTCCCTTGGCTGCAACACTGCTGCGCCTCCACAACCTGCTTCTCTCCTAAGCTGTCACATCATGTTTCTTGCACATGCGCGCAAGCAAACATAAAAATGAGATCTTTCAGGTACTTTGTTTAACAGTTACAAGATGTTTTGTAATCCTGATTTTACTGCCTGTTCAAAAAAAAGATTTTTAAATGAAAAGCTACTGATGATCAGCTAGTTGTGTGCAGAATTTTCCAATTCTGACAGAATGAAATTATGTGAATTTCAAAAAATTCTGAATGTTTTCAGAAGTGGAATGGCAGAATTCTTCAAAGGAATAACGAGGAAGGGGTTTACTACTACATTGTCAGGAATTTTCAATATATTCTGTAGAAATGGTCATGGAATGATTTTCTGTGGGAAAATGTTCTGCGGAATATAATGCCACAGATCATAGCAGGCAGAATTCCACAGAATGATCAATGAAATTGTGATTGATATTCCACCATGGAATGGTAATTCCACACTAATTCTGCTGGTGGAATTCATTATTCTGCACAGCACTAATGTCAGCTCCAGAACTCACAATCATGTCCTCCCAGCTAGCAACCTTATAGAACATATTTCTTCAACATTTAAGAAACTGTAGTTGTACTAATCATTTGAACAATACTGTGTATTAATTTCAAGAATGTTCAGACATACATAGAAACATAGACACATGGACAATGATGGCAGAAAAAGACCAGTGGTCCATCCAGCCTGCCTGAGTTTCTTATTTAAACCTGGGACCCACTTTTTTTTCAAGGTCCTAGCCATCCCCATCCTCCACCCATTCTTCTTTCAGTTTCTGTCACCCTGAATAACCACTATACACTTCATTCTGTTACAACTGTGCTTAAAACCATTAATGGTTTTAGCATCCACCACTTCAGCTCACAGACTGTTCCATGCTCCACCACCCTTTCTGTAAAATAATACTTCCTCCTGCCCCTACTGAACCTCTGTCCTGTCAGTTTGCACTCATGTCCTTATGACCTTAAAATAGTACTCAGTCTAAATTGTTCCTTGCAGTTCAACTTGTTAATTCCTTTTAGGAGCTTGAAGGTCTCTATCGTATCTCCCACCACCCCCTATCTTCTGGTATCCAGTGAGTACATGTTCGGTGTCATGAGGTGCTCCTCATAAGCAGGGCCACTGGAAAATTGAGGAAAATGTTACCCAAAAATTGGGGGATTTTCTTGCAAAAATTGCGGGAAAATTGAGGGGTTCATTATACATCCCCACTGCCCCCTAATAAATATTTTATTGTTTGCTGCAGCATGTATTGATCACATAAATTGTTAGATAGATGTATTGCCACTTGTAAATGCTTTTAATATGAAGAAAGATGTGTGTTTTTGAAATGCACTGTAAACTAATCATTATGTAGCATATCTTCTAAAAATCAAGACATCTAAGTCACACAGTGCTAACTAGATTTTATTCAGTAATTTACAGTTAGTCTGTACTGAATACATCCTGAAACAACATATTTTGCCAGTTTCTAGATGTTAAATAATGAAGCCTGTTTAAACTACTTGCTTTGGTGCAAGAAAAAATAAACAGATAACCAGGGTGCCTAATAAAGGTCTAGTAAGAAAAATATTTATTTTGTTAAAATGATTACTGTTCTTAATCAGCACTGTAAGTACATTTTAAAATCACATGATAAAAGTATCAAATCATACCAATAGCTTTTCATTACATCATACAATAGTTTTTAATACATTGTACTTTTGTTCTACTCGGTTTGCAGTGATTTTACTTGGGTTGTAATTATTTTGTCTATTTGAAGGTCACTGTTTAACTATACTTAACCTGTTCAGCATGTTTTCAGAAATGTTTGCTTTTTGTAGGCTTTGTATGGGAGTATACAGTTGTGGCAGACTGACATGTAAGGAATCACTGTCACCACCCCCCTCAGAAGCACATTCAAGTTTATAATCAGCAGGGTGACATAACTCCTGACACATTTGAATCAAAATCCTTTCAAATGGAAAGTATTTATACAAGGAAAATCTACCCTACCATTCAAACACAAGCATTGTGGTCAAGGCTTCATTTAGGCGAATGGGGCACTTTGCACCTCTTCTCACAACTATTGTTTCAGTCTCTGTGTCACAGAAAGTTCTCTGATAGTCTGCTTTAACACAGATTGTAAGTCTACATATGCATGACCATAGAATTCTGAAATCAATGCAGGGAAGTGAAGCAGATGAAAGCAGAGTCACATTTGACCCTTTCTCACCTCACACTTTACTGTTTTGGTCAAATCCAAGTCTATGTACCATATCTGAGTAGATTTCCTTCAGAATTTAAATATTTTTATACAATTTCAGTCAAAAATTCCATAAATGTAAGAAATTGCAAGAAATTGTGGATTTTGTGCGGAGAAGGGTGAAAATTGCTGAAATTGTGGAAAAATTGCGCCTGCAATTTTCCAGTGGCCCTGCTCATAAGGATTGCCTTGGTTACCATGAATGATCTTTGTTACCCTGCACTGCTCCATCTCCAGCCTGTCCCTGTCTTTCCTGAGGTGAGAGCTCCAGAATTGGGTACAGTATTCCAGGTGTTGCCTAACTAAGGATCTGTAAAGGGGTAGTATTACCTCCTTCCTCCTGCTAACATTATACTTTCTGATACACCCCAGTATCCTATTTACCTTAACATAGGCCTTGTTGCACTGGTTCAATTGTTTGAGGGTGTTACTGATAATAACTCCGAGGTCACGTTTCTCAGCTGCAGTCATAAGTCTCACATCACCCATCCAGTGTTCTGTCTGGGGGTTCTTGTTCCCTAGGTGCATTACCTTGACCTTTTTAGTGTTGAATTTCAACTACCAAAGCTTTGACCACTCTTCTCGCTTTTGTATGTCACTGTGCATTTCCTTGATTCTCTTGTTACTATCCAGCCTCCCACAGAGCTTAGTGACATCTGCAAAGAGACACAACCTGTTCCAGATTTCCTCTCCAGTGTTGTTTATGGACATTTTAAAGTGGATCATATTGAAGACTTTAGACTATGTCAGGGAGATGGTTTTGGAATGCGTCAGCGAATATGGCTTTGGAAGGTCTAGGCTGTGTGTAATTTCAGAATACTGTAGGGATGAGATTTCAGGATGTGGTAGTATCACTATGTGAAATGCACCAGGGACACAATGTTAGAATACAGCATGGACAAACAATTTTGAAATGTGGCAATTTATTTATTTTTTATTTATTGAACTCTCGGATTACTACCTTTGAGCTATGAGCCCATTTACAAAGGTTCCACATCAACATAGAAACATAGAAACATAGAATTTGATGGCAGATAAGGACCGCTTGGCCCACCCAGTCTGCCCATTTCCCTACCTGATGGATAAGCTGCAGATCCTAGTTAAGCAGCAGCCTACTTCTTCCTACCCCCAGCCCCTAGAATTGCCTTATGACTGTCCCATGCATGCTTGAATTCCACCACTGTTTTTGACTCCACAACCTCCTCTGGAAGGCTGTTCCATACATCCACAACCCTCTCTGTGAAAAAATACTTCCTTAAATTACCTCTGAGCCGCCCTCCTTCTATCTTCAAATTGTGCCCCCTTGTTCTTGCACACCTCTTTTTTTGAAAAATGCTACAGTAGAGGCAATACAGGAACTATTGTCCAGAATTACAGACAGTAGATTCATTCATTGAGAATTGACATCAAGGACATAATTTCAGAATATATGTGGATCCACTTTCAGAATAAGGGTTGGGACATGCAGTCTCAGAATGTGGCAAGGACACACCATCTTTGAATGTGGCTGGGACATGCAACCTTGCAATATGTCAGGGAAGTTCAATCTCAGATCTGGTAAGAGCATGCAATTTCAGAATAAGGGAGACACATAATTTTAGAATGAGAGATATGAAATCTTAGATTGTGGTTAGGATGCACACTCCTTGAATGTGATGGAGACACACAATTTTTTAATGTGGTGGGGACATGCAATCTAAGAATGTAATGGGGACCCATCATTTTGGAATGATGGACCTATCATCTTGAAATGTGGTTGGGATGTGCAATTTTTGAATGTGGTGGGAACATACAGTCTCCAGATATGTAGGGGATGTGCAATCCTGGAATGTGGCAGGAATGTGCAATCTCTTAACGTGTTGGGGGCTTGAAATATTAGAATGTTGTGAGAATACACAATCACTGAATGTGGTTTGGATATACAATTTCTAAGAGTGGCATGGACATGCAGTGTCAGAATTTGGAAATGATTCACAATCTCAGAATGTAGCAGTGACACGCAGTTTTGTAATGTAAAGGAGAAGTTTACTGTTGGAATGTATAGGGGATATAATCTAGCAATTTGACAAGAATGAACAATGTTGGAATACAGTGGGGACAGGCCGTCTTTGTATTAGATTGCAGTGGGGATGGGCAATCATAGCATCCAGTGGGGATGCACAATATCCAAATATACTGAAGGTGCATACTGTCAGAATGTGGTGGGACACATAATTGCATTTTTGAAATTGCTTTTCCCTGCCACTTTCCAAACTTTTACTTATCTATTAAGTACATTATTGTGCTCTATGACTGTCAGATGGTGGCCAGCCAAGAAGGTGAGATGAGGGCAGTGCCACCTGCCACTTTCATGGAGCAACACTCGGGGTGTGGGTTGCAGGGTGGGGGCCCTCAGATGCTGGGCAGGTGGTGGACTGGTATATGGTCAGAGAGTGGGGACCCACTAGACCACCAGGGATGATACATGGCATTTTACCGGGCAATCAGGAGTGAAGGAAACCACTAGATTGACAGGGCATATTACAAAGTGTACAACATGGTGATCAGAAAGTGGAGATACCACTAGACCACCATGGCATGTTACAATGATGTGTACCAGGCCATCAGGTGGTGTGGGTGGCACTAGACTGGCAGGGCATATTACATTGTATACAACTGAAAGATTTGGGGGGTGGGTTGGTGCCTCAAGATCACCAGGGCATGGTAACACCCTATATGGGTGAGTATTATTGAGTGGCTCAATATGAGTGGCTCAATAACACCGCTCCCATGTAGAGTGAGTTGGGAAAAAGAGCACTGAATGAGTATAGCAAGTGCAGTGGTGAGGGATATGTGCTACACTCACGAGAAAGGGGGTATGAAGATTGATTTGGCCAAGCCCTGCTGAGTTGGTCATGTGGTGTAGTGGCTTGAGCCACTATCCCTGGAGCTGTGGTGTTGGGTTCAGATCCCGGTGCAGGTAGATATTTTGCTTCCAGGGGGAGTTGCTATATTTTCCTAAGTGCACTGCCCCTAGAGTTTAGAATCCTTATTTTTGGGGGGTGTGGGGTCTTGTTTTTGTTTTTCTTGAAATATATGACCATTGCTGTTTGCGACGGTCGGTGTTGTGCAGTTCACCCTTTTGATGCCGAGTGGTTCTTTTCTCGCTTTTGTGAACAGCGGTCTTATAGACTTGCTGCTATCACATAAAATCCCAAGGCATATTACAAAGCTCTACACTGCCTGAAACACCATTAAACAACAGCAACAACTAGTCACATTAAACACAGAATGTCTTAAGAAATGGGAACACTGACATGTCCAAAAGTTTTAAAAAAACAAGCAGCTCTTTAAAAAGAAATGCCAGAGCATGCAAACTGAACACTAAGATGTCCAAAAGTTTAAAAGAAAAAAGCTCTTTAAAAAGAAAACACCAGAGCCTTGTAAACTAGGAAATCAAGTTACTTTAAAGCTGCTGCAGTGATAAATAATGGAAGTGGACTGATAAGATAATCTCCACATGGTATAGAACCATTCTTGAATGTAAAAAATATTTTTCAGAACAAGAAATTTTGAGAAAAGTAAAAAAGTCCTTTGAAAAAGATTCATCTGTATAATCGAAATGTCAGGGCAGAAATAAACCTCAACAATAAAATAAATGTTTGTGGAACTTTATATAAAAGACTCCTATCCTTCTTTGTTTAAGAAGCTGAAGGGATCCTTACAAAATACTTTTTTCTTTTGCATTAATTTTTTGCACCTCATGGACCCTGTTGCAATTAAACAACATCCCATTTCCCAAGGACACTTATGCTACATATTACAAAGTATACAACCGGGCATTCAAAGGGTGAAGAGTAACACTACTCCACCAGGGCATATTAAAAAAAGTATACAACTGGGCATTCAATGGAGGGTGGAAGGCAGTTTGACACATGGACAGGCAGCTGCAGTACAGCTACCTTGCCTTTGGGGCTGAGGGCATGGGCTGAGCACTCAATTAAGACATGGCTTTTGGTGACAGTAAACAGCACATTCCGGGGGCTGCTTACCCCCATCGCAAACCTTTGAATATGCCGCTGCACCAGTATGCATGAGACACCCTTCTCTTTTGCATAGGCACAGTGATATATTTAGTGCCTTGGTGCTGCTGGGTTTGGAGGGCACTCTGGGGGTCTCTTAATATGGCCCCATTTGAAGGGCTAGCACACACACGGGTTAACATAGGCACCATACACGTTCATGGTGACACTAACCTTTAAATACCGGCCTTCCCTTGTCTGTATACATATTATATATTTTGCAATAAACTGCTTCAAACTATAAGTACTTTTGCTAACAAAATAAAGAGTGAGAAAAAGAGGTGAGATTAATGTTCTTGCTGCCAAGCATATCAAATCTAACAACAATTTTGTGGTCTAGATGTAAGGATTAATGTAAGTTGCACAACATGGAACAACCAATTAGGCTGATAAATATCAGATTGTTTACAGTGCTATGTGAAGTGTTATCCCATTTAGCAAGTATTTTGGCACATGACTAATAAAATCTTCACACACAGATTCTGGTAAAGGTTTTGGAAATGTAAAACAAATCCTTCCATCCTAAAACTGTTGTTTGATCAGTTGTGAAGTAGAAGCATAATACATTTCCTTGCCAATTAATTAAGCCATTTGAAGGATAAAATGAGCATTGAACCCCAATGACCTATGGAAATAGCATTCAAAGGACAAGGGACAACATCATATGCCTGCTGAAAACTGTGCTGGAGGCCACTTAGCATACCGTGATAAGATTTGCAGACAGGAGAATGAATTCCTGTCTGTTTAGTTGGCTAAAATAGCAATGGATTTTTTTAAACATGTATTTTATTAGAAAACCATACACATGCTGGTCTTCAGTGCTCAATTTATGAACTTTTTTTAGTTTTCTGTCTCAGTATCATTCTTAAGTCCTTATATCAGAGACTCAGTATGTTTAAATATACTAAAGAAAAGACATTTCCTAGTAATTGCCACTGTGGATGCAGAGGTGAAATGTGAAGATGGGCATTAATATGAATAGCTGGTATGTAAAATCAATCCCCTGTGGAAACGAACACTTTATTCAGCCCATTCAGATATTAAAAGCAAAAACAAATTCCCAGCCCAGTGGTTGACATTTGGAGCGGTTCATTCAGAGGCCATAACACTTTTTTGTTTTACTTTAACTGAATAACATTTCATTGAATTGTTTAAAATAAAGGGAAAATATGCAATTTTAAAATATGGCTCCAGTCTGCGCACTAAGAAGAGTCTTAGAGCTAGATTGTCAAAAGTGATATCACAAATCCAGTTCCCAGTTTTGGGCTGTGTCTGTGTCTCCAAAATGTTAGAAAGTTATTTTAGAACATTGTGGCATACTTGCAGCTGTTTACCTATGTTATGGCACAAACATGAATCATACATCTTTTTTTGATGCATACAGTTCTTGCTGTGTACAAATTGACTCAGTTATGTCTCAATATCATTCTTAAGCCCTTATATCAGATGCAGTTGTGTCATAGACCACTAGGTCTCCATGGAATTAAGGGATGTAACTGCACTGTAAGTGTTTTCTCTGTCGGGGGTGAGGGGATTGCTTTCTTCTGGCAGGAGGGTCGAAAGGGAGGGCAGTAATTCCTGACGGTGTTTAAGTTATTTTCATCCAGCAGGGCAAGAAAGAGTGTGTAGCACCTCATGGACTGTGGTTGTGTGGAGAATTGTAAATTTTATTAATTTTTTTTTACTCCCTTTTTTTTGTCCGGCAGGGCAAAAGGAAGAGTCAGGTGTTGGTCAGGGAGAGCAGCAGGAGGGGTAAGGAGCTTTGAGGGCAGCTGAGAGGTATGGGTAGACCCATAGTGTGGTGAGGAGTGCATCTCCAACACAAAATTGGCAAGCAATCACATGAGGTGGGGATGATAAGGCCCAAGGGACTCTTATGGTGGTGGTGGGCTGGACTGATTGATCCCCCGCGAGAGTCGGGAGTTGCCCTATAACCACCCTTCCCCATCCCTCCCTCCCCCAGAGGTGACAGATTTATTGGGGTGTTACTGCACAGTCATTGGTGGCTACTACATTACTCTTGCATTTCTATTGGTGGTAGCACGGCAAGCAGTAGTCACTAACATTTCCAGCTCAACTAGCCAGACGGGGAATAGCTGGGAGGGTAACAAGGTGAGGCAATCCTGTTAGTCAGGGATGGGAAGCAAGGTAGATGAGGGACAGAGACACTTGTAGGTCTAAATTATAAGAAATAACATAAGGACAACACAACCATTGGGTAGACAAGGGCTATTGTATCATAGAGGAGGTAATGGAGCAGTACAGGGTGGCTTACAGTGCCTAGCAGCCAACATGAGGGCAGTGGGTGGTACAGAGAGCAGCAAGGAACTGGAGGGGACACTTGGGGTAGAATTGTGGGCTGCAGTGGGTGTGGGGCAGCTATGTGGATGAAGGTACTATGGAGACTAGGAGGGTATCCAATCTGCCACAGGCTAGGGAGGCTGGAGGATAAAGTGCAGAGGCTTAGTGGAGAGCTGGAGAGGGTGTGGGCAGAGGGGAGGGGAACAGGTGCAGGAGGGCCTCCTCCAGGAAGTAATGGGAGGGCACATCAGGAAAACATCAGGTTGGGTAAGGAAAGTGGGGGAGTGCAGGTCCACATCTGACTGGAGGTCAGGAGGTGTTAACAGGTCAATGATCAGGGGGAAGGCACCAATGCAGGGCCATCCAGGGTGGGGGGTAGCAGAGTTACAGTGCTAGCAACAATGGGGGAAGAAGGGGAGTAAGGGGAGCACCAGATAAGGGAGGCAGGAGGAAGGAGCATGGAGTGTGCAGGGGCCAGACAGATGGAGGGGGTAGCAGAGGACAAGGGGAGAGGGGTGTGATACTTGGACAGCTGGTTCTGATCACTGTATCATTTTTTGTAGTATAAAAATGTGTTATGGACTGTCTCTCAGGAGAAATGCTGAAACAGCATGTGAGTATGACACACACACACACAGGTTTTAGATACAAGGTGTTACCTGAAAGGCCAGAAGCTAATTACAGGCTGGACCAGGCCTTAATTGGGGATCTTCTGTTTGCCTAGATTTATGGTAGCTTACCAGATGCTGGGCTAGAATCATAAATGTTTATGACATTCAGAGGAAACACAGTGAAATTCACATGGTGATACAAAAGCATGCTGCACCTCTATGAGATCTGGCAGAGAGACATAAGTCCCTTTGATGTCCTGGAAAGGGGAAGCTGATCATAAGATCAAAGAGAGTCATTTGAAGAAAATGAGTTATGCTGAGGTTACAGAATTTAATTCTGGGATAAGATATCCTGTTTTTGTATAGATATATATTTTTTATATATTCTGACAGGGAGAAGCCAGGTGACCTCATGCAAAGGGGTTGGCCAAGACAGTCTTTTAAACAGTATTCTGTGTTCATCTGGACACTTCTATCTAGACTCTGACAAAGAAACATTTTTGAGCACTTTAAGCAGGTATTCAGAGAGAGAGAGAGAGACAAAATCTAAGTACTGTAGTAGGAACTGCAATGTTAAAACCTTGTTCTTTTAAAAGATTGTATGGTTCTTGTGATATTGGTTCTGTATTTTATGTTTTACATATTTTTTATCTATTTTAGTAAAACTCTAATTTTAGAGCCTACTTGGTCTGTCTTTGAATCTCTTTCCTTTACTAGTAAAGTATATATGGTTAAAGCAGACACTGTGCATAAGCTTGAATGGTGATACCAAACTGGAAAAAGGTAAGAGTTTTAATCTAAGGTCTTTTATTAGAGTTTTCAAGGGTTCATTTCTGTACACCTGGTTAGGTGCCCATAGGCAAAGATATCTGGCCCCCCAAAGACAGAATTATCTGCGCCTTTGTGTTGGGTATGCTAGCAAGAGGTTCACAGTTTGAATCCCTCCAAGGCTTGAGACCAAAGGTTGATTCGAACCCACAAAAACAGACAGGAGGGTTACCCTGTTTCAGTTAGCTGTTCACAAGACTGTGCTTGCAGGTTGGCACTTTGGATTAGAGGGCTGACCTGCTGAGTGGGTTTGTGACAGATTGGTTGGCAGCAGTGGCAAAATTTTTGGTATTACAAGCCTTTTTTGTTCAATAAGTCAGCTTGAGACATCAGTTCACCTGGAAAGAAAGAAAAAGAGAGTTTTATTTTAAAAAGGAAACAGAACTATATCACTTGGTGTACAGTCAAGTTCCTACCTGTTTTATTTTTTTTCCCTAAAGTTTGTTTGTTTGTTTGTTTGTTTGTTTATTCGCTTAACGGGTAAGCACACTGGAAACAAGTTCCTTTTACAGGTGCGACCCACATATATTGCATACAGACAATACATAATCAAACATACATATACAATGCAGCAAATTGCAGACAAAAATGTCTTTGTTACGTATAAAATTCATAAAAATTCATAAAAAACAGTTACAATTAAATTGAGATTCGAAATACATCCTTAATGCATCGGCAAACTTTTTGACAGAACACAACCACCTAATATCTTGAGGAATTTCATTCCAAATGAATGGAGCAATATAAGCAAAGGATCTTTGTCCACTTTTAGATTTCATAAAAGGAATCTCGAGAAACCTACTGTCTGACCTATGTCTAGAATAATGACCATCAATATATGGTCTCAAAACTTTGAAATACTATGTGGAATTCCAGAGTCCATAACTTTATATATGAACTTGGCCACACAGTATTGGAAATTTAATGAAACCGGTAACCAGCCCATTTCTTTCAAAATCACACAATGATGAGATGACTTAGAACAATTTAAAGCAAACTTAGCTATCAAGTGAAGTAAAGTGGATTTCTTTGAAATCACTGTCGTAGAAGCAGTGTCAGTCAAGTCAGAGTAGCAGTAGTTAGGGAAGATGACTTCCAACTACAGCAGGCACACTGTAGACTATGTAAGGCAGTTGTGCAAGGACAGATGAGTCCTGTTTGAGGTGAAAGCCAACAAACAGAACCTAGTGGATGCCCTGATGGTAGCAGATACTGAGAGCACTGAGTCACAGACCGTGACTGAAAAGGACCAAACCTCGAGGGTGGCAGGGCTAGCGACCAGTGCGGTGCCCAGATCCGATGAGGAGGGCAACAGGGCCACTGTCAGTGAAGGGCCACAGCAGCAGCAGGGGAAGGTCACCAGTATCCTGGATCCAGAAGTACTCAGGCTGCAAATTGAATTGCACAGGATGGAGCTGGAATTTCAGAGGGAGAAGGAGTGAGAGAAGCGAGAAGCAGAGCTAGAACAAAGAGACGCTGAGCATGAGGAGCATGAGCCCCAGCGAGCTACAGAGGAGAAGAGGGAGCAAAAATGCTGAGACATGGACCATGAGGAGCAGGAGAGCCAGAGGCAACATGAACTGGAGAAGCTATGACTCCAACCAGCCACACCAGAGCAGGTAAGTGGCTGGGGTTTAACTGGGACTACAGGACTGGGTTACAAATTGAATTCCAAATTAACAGCCAAATTTAAAGAGAGGGAGGATATGGATGCCTTTTTAAATTCTTTTGAAAAAGTTTGTATTCAGGTTAAAATTTCTAGAGAGTCCTGGAGCTTCCAGCTATCCCCGCTTCTTACCGGGAAAGCTCGGGATGCATTGGGTCAAATAGACAATGAAGACAGTGATGATTACAGCAAATTTATAGCTGCACTGTTAAAGAAATTTGAATTAACTGCTGAATCATACAGAGTTAAATTCTGTAAGCTCAGGAGAAGCCCTGACATGAGCTACGAGGAGCTAGCCATGAAACAACATCAGTTTTTAAACGTTGGTGGGAAGGAACTGAGGCAAACTCTGTGATAAAATTGAGAATGTAATTCTGTTAGAACAGTTTTTCTGGGCGTGCCCAGCAGAGCTGAAAACCTGGCTGAAGGACTGAGATCCCAAAACAGTGCAAGAGGCTGCTGAACTCTCGGACCACTATGCCAAGAGCAGACCTGCTCTGATAGTGAACAGGGTGGGCGTGGCAGTGCAGAAAGGGAAAAGCACACCTTCAGGGCACCTAAAACCCTCACTGCCTCCACCAAAACCAGTTAACCCCAGGTTTCAGAGAAAATATTTCTCTGAGAGAAGAAATGAATGTTGGTTGTGTAAAGAAACTGGACATATTGCCAGACAGTGTACCAAAAAGGCAAGCAATAATACACAGCCGGGTGCTAGAAAAGAAGTGGGTTGTTTGTGTGTCCTTGGAAGTATGCCAGTGAACATGAGGGAATACAGTACACCCAGTCATGGTGAATAGTGTACAGATGCAGGGGTTAGGGGACACAGGGGCATCCCTGACCTTGGTAAAGGGGGATCTGGTACAGCCTGGTCAGCTTATACCCAATAAGTACGTCACTGTACAGGACTTTGTGGGTGGGGAGAAAACATTGCCCCTCGCTAGTGTTCTCTTAGACTGGAGTGAAACAGGGGGAACTGTGCAACAGGTGGCTGTAGCCAAAACATTAACAGTGGATGTGATCCTAGGCAACAATATCCAACAGGGGATGGTATGTGCAGTTACCCATAGCCAAGCAGCAAGGGAAAATTGTAGTTCCCTGAACCCCACAGAAGCTATTGTGGAAACCACTGAGATGCTGGTTCCCCTACCTGTATCTCCAGAGGGGGAGGCTGATAAAAAGGGGGTAGAAATTTCTCCAGTAGTAAGTAACCACACAGTTACAGAGGGTTACTCTGAAGAGGGAGGGGTGACCCCTTGTCAGAGGGTTGGGATTGACAGTGATCCTGAGTGCCCTGATGCTAGTGCTAGGAACCCTAGTTTAGTGACTGAAGGGGACCTGTCCCATGCCTTGGGAATGTGTGAGGGGTTTGCAGCTGCTCAGAGAAGTGACCCTAGTTTAGAGAAGCTGAAGGCTTGGGCAGACTCGGATGGCGCATAGGGAGGTGATGCAGACATAAGGTTTATTGGGAAAATGGACTTATGTATACTCAGGCAGTACAGACAGAGGGAGGGATGCTAGGCAGGCAGCTTGTCGTTCCCAAGGGGTATCGTGATCAGTTGCTCAAGACTGCACATGATATTCCCTTGTCTGGTCATCTGGGAATTGCGCACATGATGCAGCGGTTGGCTCAGAATTGCAACTTGCCTAACTTCACCCAGCAGGTGAAGGAATATTGCAGATCTTGTCACCGGTGCCAAGAAATAGGGAAGGTGGGCAAGAAAACCCAAGCCACTCTGATTCCATTGCCCATAGTGGAGGAGCCATTTCAGAGGGTAGGAATAGATATTGTGGGGCCTTTAAATACTCCCATCTCCTCAGGGAAGAGATTCATTCTGACTGTGGTGGATTATGCCACCCGGTACCCAGAGGCAGTCGCCCTATCCTCACTGAGGACAGACAAAGTGGCAGATGCCTTACTTGGAATTTTCTCCCGTGTTTGGTTTCTGCAGGAGGTTATCACCGATCAAGGGGGTTCCTTCATGTCGGACCTGATGAAATGTTTATGGGAGAAGGGTGGGGTGGTGCAGAGATGCACGACACAGTATCACCCACAAGCCAATGGGCTTGTGGAAAGATTCAATGGTACCCTAAAGTCAATGCTCTGGGTGTTTGCTGAACAGCATGGGAGGGACTGGGAGAAATACCTTCTCCACCTGTTGTTTGCATACAGGGAGGTGCCCCAAGGGTTGACAGGATTTTCTCCCTTCGAACTCTTATATGGACGCCGGGTATGTGGGCCCCTAGACTTGATCCGGGAGGACTGGGAAGGCAAGCACACCACCCAGGGAACTCCCATTGTGGATTACGTCCTTCGGTTTAGGGAAATACTGAAGGATCATAAGTGGGCAACCCAGAGCAACCTGGCAGCTGCCCAACAGAAACAAAAAGTGTGGTACAACCGCAGAGCCAGAGCTCACTCGTACATGGTGGGTCAGGAAGTCATGGTCCTTATTCTGGTCCTGAAAGACAAGTTGCAGGTTGAGTGGGCAGGACCATACAAAGTGGTTACAAAGGTAAATGACATGAACTACATTGTGGAATTACCTGACTGAAGACAGACGGAAAGGATGTACCATGTCAACATGATGAAGCCTTATGTAAATAGGGCTGACATGGTGCTTGCAGTGTGTAGTCCTGGGAAGTGGATGGATGAAGGAGACCCCCTTCTGGACTTGCTGGAAGAAAGTAAGCAGCAGTCCTCTGTGGAGGCAGTTAAATTGTCTCCCCAGTTGACCCGGGACCAGATCCAGAAAGGGGGCAAGAAAACCCAAGCCACTCTGATTCCATTGCCCATAGTGGAGGAGCGATTCCAGAGGGTAGGAATGGATATTATTGTGCCTTTAAATACCCCCAGCTCCTCAGGGAAGAGATTCATTCTGACTGTGGTGGAATATGCCACCCGGTACCCAGAGGCAGTCGCCCTATCCTCATTGAGGACAGGCAAAGTGGCAGATGCCTTACTTGGAATTTTCTCCCGTGTTGGGTTTCTGCAGGAGGTTATCACCGATTGAGGGGGTTCCTTCATGTTGGACCTGATGAAATGTTTATGGGAGAAGTGTGAGGTGGTGCAGAGATGCACAACACCGTATCACCCACAAGCCAATGGGCTTGTGGGAAGATTCAATGGTACCCTAAAGTCAATGCTCTGGGTGTTTGCTGAACAGGATGGGAAGGACTGGGAGAAATACCTTCCCCACCTGTTGTTTGCATACAAGGAGGTGCCCCAAGAGTTGACAGGATTTTCCCCTTCAAACTCTTATATGGACGCCGGGTACATGGGTCCCTAGACTTGATCCGGGAGGACTGGGAAGGCAAGCACACCACCCAGGGAACTCCCATTGTGGATTACGTCCTTAGGTTTAGGGAAATGCTGAAGGATCATATGGGGGCAGCCCAGAGCAACCTGGCAGCTGCCCAACAGAAACAAAAAGTGTGGTACAACTGCAGAGCCAGAGCTCACTCGTACATGGTGGGTCAGGAAGTCATGGTCCTTATTCTGGTCCTGAAAGACAAGTTGCAGGTTGAGTGGGCAGGACCATACAAAGTGGTTAGGAAGGTAAATGATGTGAACTACATTGTGGAATTACCTGACCGAAGACAGACAGAAAGAATGTACCATGTCAACATGATGAAGCCATATGCAAATAGGGCTGACATGGTGCTTGCAGTGTGTAGTCCTGGGGAGGGGATGGATGAAGGAGACCCCCTTCTGGACTTGCTGGAAGAAAGTAAGCAGGAGTCCTCTGTGGAGGCAGTTAAATTGTCTCCCCAGTTGACCCAGGACCAGATCCAGAAAGTAAGGGAGGTTTTAATGGACTTTGCCCAAATATTTAGCACCAAGCCTGGACTAACCCCCTTAGCGATGCACACTGTGGAGACAGGGACACAGATGCCCATACGGTGGACAGCATATTGGGTGTCAGAGGCTGTCCAAAAGGACATTAGGAGGGAAGTGGAGGAGATGCTGGATTTAGGGGTAATCCAGAGATCCCACAGCTCCTGGGCCTCACCCATAGTCCTTGTGCTTAAGTCAGATGGCTCTACTTGTGTCTGTGTAGACTATCATGGACTGAATGCAGTCACAAAGTCAGACGCCCACCCGATGCCCTGGACAGATGAACTCCTGGACAAGTTGGGTGCCCCAAGAGTCGATCTACCTTACGATGATTGAACTGACCAAGGGGTATTGGCAGGTAGAGTTGACAGACAGATCTAGGGAGAGGTCAGCGTTCATCACTCCAATAGGCTTATTTGAGTTTAAAGTAATGCCTTTTGGAATGAAGAACGCTCCGGACAGTTTTCAAAGGTTGGTGAACCAGCTGTTAAATGGTGCTGAGGAGTACGCTGTGGTGTACCTGGATGACACTGCCATCTTTAGTACCAGCTGGGAGGAACACCTATCCCACCTTAGGGAAGTGCTGAGCAGGATACAGAGGGCCGGGCTCACTGTCAAAGCTGGGAAGTACCAGGTGGCCATGGGAGAAGTGGCATACCTTGGGCATGTGGTAGGCCAAGGACAGCTCCATCCTAACCAAATAAAAATAGAGGAAATCCAGGCATGGCCCAGACCAGAAACACAGAAGCAGGTCAGGAATTTTCTAGGGACAGCAGGGTACTACAGAAAATTTGTACCCCATTACAGTGCCCTGGCTGATCCCCTATCTTACCTGACAAAGAAAAGGATTCCCAAGAAAATTATCTGGGGCCCAGCCTGTGAAGAAGCCTTTACCAAACTAAAGGAGGCACTGTGCAGTGCTCCTGTTTTGGCAAGTCCTGACTATAGCAAAACCTTTATAGTTCAGACTGACTCCTCAGATGTGGGTATTGGAGCAGTACTGAGCCAGACATCCAGCCAAGGGAGGGATCACCCAATAGCCTACCTGAGTAAAAAGTTAGTTCCCAGGGAGCAGGCATACTCCACAGTGGAAAATGAGTGTCTTGCCATAGTGTGGGCCCTAAAGAAATTAGAGCCATACTTGTATGGGCAGCATTTTGTGGTGCAGACTGAACACAACCCCCTGGTTTGGCTGATGCAGATGGGGAAAAACAATGGTAATTTGCTAAGATGGAGTCTTGCTTAGCAAGGGTATGATATGACAATTCTACACAGGGCTGGAGCCAAAAATCAGAACTCAGATGGGTTGTCTCATGTCCATGAGGAGTGAACTGATTTGAGAAGCTCATCCCATGCAGGGGATAGAGCCCACAAATTCAGTCTAGGTGGGGAGGAATTGTGACATTTGGGCAGCTGGTTCTGATCACGGTATCATTTTTTGTAATATAAAAATGTATTATGGACTGTCTGTCAGAGAAATGCACACACACACACACACACACACACACACACACACACACACACACACACAGGTTTTAGGTACAAGCAGTTACCTGGAAGGCCAGAAGCTAATTACAGACTGGACCAGGCCTTAATTGGGGATCTCCTGTTTGTCTAGATTTATGGTAGCTTACCAGATGCTGGGCTAGAATCATAAACATTTATGACATTCAGAGGAAATACAGTGAAATTCACATGGTGATACAAAAGCATGCTGTACCTCCGTGAGATCTAGCAGAGAGACATACGTCCCTTTGATGTCCTGGAAAGGGGAAGCTGATCATAAGATCAAAGAGAGTCATTTGAAGAAAATGAGTTATGCTGAGGTTACAGAATTTAATACTTGGATAAGACATCCTGTTTTTGTATAGATAAATATTTTTTATATATTCTGACAGGGAGGAGCCAGGTGACCTCATGCAAAGGGGTTGGCCAAGACAGTCTTTTAAATAGTATTCTGTGTTCATTCAGACACTTCTATCTAGACTCTGACAAAGAAACATCTTTGAGCACTTTAAGCAGGTATTTAGAGAGAGACAAAATCTAAGTACTGTAGTAGGAATTGCACTGTTAAAACCTTGTTATTTTAAAAGATTATCTGGTTCTTGTGATATTGGTTTTGTATTTTATGTTTTACATATTTTTTATCTATTTTAGTAAAACTCTAATTTTAGAGCCTACTTGGTCTGTCTTTGAATTTCTTTCCTTTACCAGTAAAGTATATACAGTTAAAGCAGATACCATGCATAAGCTTGAATGGTGATACCAAACTGGAAAAAGGTAAGAGTTTTATTCTGAGGTCTTTTATTAGAGTTTTCAAGGGTTCATTTCTGTACACCTGGTTAGGTGCCCATAGACAAAGATATCTGGCCCCCCGAAGACAGAATTATCTGTGCCTGTGCATTGGGTATGCTAGCAAGAGGTTCACAGTTTGAATCCCTCCAAGACTTGAGACCAAAGGTTGATTCAAACCCACAAAAACAGACAGGAGGGTTACACTGTTTCTGATAACTGTTCACAAGACTGTGCTCAGAGGTTGGCACTTTGGGAGTAGAGGGTTGACCTGCTGAGTGGGTTTGAGACAAGGGGCACAGCTGAAAAGGAAACAGCTGGCAGCAGGGGGGAGGGGCAGTGCTGATAGGTCAGACAAGAGGGGTACAGTTAAAGGGGAGGAGGGGCCAAGGGAGGAGGAAGGGAAGATGGATGATAGCGTGGCACCAAGGGGGATGGGGAACACAGGTCAGGGAGAAAGATGGGGGGGTCATGGGGAGAAGCAAATAGACATAAATGGGCAAGGATGTGCAGCCAATCAAAAGGAACAGGGAAGCAAAGGGGGAGGGAATGTGTTAGGGAGAGGGGTGTGTGTGCTAGTGTTGGGGGACTCAATACTGAAGGGCATCAGATGGGAGGGGGAAAGGCATGGTCTAATATGGTTCAAGACTATCCCCAGGCTGATGGCAGGCAGAGCAGGGCAGGCTATTCTTAAGTGCACAGGGAGGGGATGGAAGAAACCACATGTTGTGGTACACGTGGCTACAAACGACCTGTCTGGGGAGACAATGGAGGTAGTAAAGGGGAGATCTGAGGAACTGGGAAAGCTGTGTGAGGAGGTAGGGAAATCAGTGGCATTCTCAGAGGTGCTCCCAATACAATGTGAAAGCACTGCAAGGAAAGGAAGGATAGGGGAGTTCAACACCTGACTGAGGGAATGGTGTTGTTCCAAAGAGTATGGGTTAGTAGGGGGCTCGGGCAGAACCTTGGATAATAATGGCCTGTATGCAGTGGACAGGCTACACTTGAGTGGAGAGGGGAAGTGAGTTTTGAAGCAGGGGATACAGGTGTACATACCAACAAAGGTAGTTTTAACCTAGGAAAGGGGGTGGCAGGTGGACAGCTGGTGGGCAGGGTTTCCAGAGAGGGGAGCCTGATGAGCCTACCCACCAAGCTATAGGAGATGGCATCAGGGTAGAAGCAAAAGAGGGGGTAAATCAGGGAGGGGAAGGAAAGTAGCAGGGTCAAGAGTAGTGTCATTAAAAGCAAGGAGCCTGGGAAACAAATCAGATGAGTTACAGGCTCTCTTGGCAGTGGGACAGGTGGACATTGCAGCCATAACAGAAACCTGGGCCACCCAGTACCAGGAATGGGATATGATGATCCCTGAGTACAAGCTCTCAGAAAAGACAGGGCAAACAGGAAAGGTGGAGGGGGTGGCAATCTATGTAAAGGAAGGAATAAGGTGCATAAGGGAGGAGGGGGAGGAAGGCGGGACAAAGGCCCTTTGGATGCAGTTGCAGGATTCGAAGAGCAGGGTACTGAGGATGGGGGTGGTGTATTGATCACTAACTCAAGGGGAAGAGCTGGACAGAGAGTTGGCAGAAATAATTAGGAGGGCTTGAGGGAAGGGGAACACTGTGGCGGTGGGCGACTTCAACCTACCTGGGGTGGACAGAGCACACCGATCACCACAAGTGCTAGGGAGCAGGTTATACTGGGGGCATTCCAGGATAGCTTCCTGGTACAGGTGGAGCACAAGCTAACTAGATTGGGTAGAACTTTGGACCTTGTACTATCAAACTATCAAACGGGGAAGCCATAAGGGACCTGGAGGTTGAGGATCTCCTAGCTGGGAGAGATCACCACTCAGTGTGGTTCACACTCAGAATGGGAAAGCAAACTGGAGGCCTATGTACCCGGGTGATATACTTTAGAGGAGCAGAGTTCAATAGGATGGGGAAAATCCTGATAAGTCATCTGGAAGGTATCCAGCCAACCATGGATGCCAAACAAAAATGGGGTATTATTAAGGCAGGGCTGGTAAAGGCTACAGTGACATGCACTAGTGCATGGAGTAAGAATGGAAGGGTAAAAAAACCCAGTTGGCTGACCAAGAAGATAATGGAGGGGGCCAGAGCCAAGAGAAGAGCTTTCCAGAGATTCAGGAGATCAGGGAAGGGGAAAGATGGGGAGGAGTATACAAGGAGGTCCAGGGAGGTTCCAAGATTGGTCAGAGCTGCCAAGGCATGCAGGGAGCTTAGGCTGGCACAGGGCATTAAAGATGGAGCAAAGGACTTATTTAGATACATTGGCGAGAAAGAAGAGCAGGGACCAGATAGTGAGAATTAAGAGGGATGGGGGTGGGTAGAGAAAAGGGAGGAGCAGGCAGAGGCACTGAATGAGTACTTTCTGCTCTGTATTCACAGTAGAGAGGGGCATATACCACATGCAGTGGTGGTGGGGGCAGGGGAAGGGTGCTGGTGACAGATGGAGAAATTATGGTGGGCAAAGTACTGGATGGGCTAAGGGCACTGTGGGTGGACAAGGCACCACGACCTGATGGCATACACCCTAGAGTACTCAATGAACTGGCAGGGAGCTTGGCAGGACCACTGGCTGACCTGTTCAACACCTCTCTGTGCACAGGATGCGTGCCGCAGAACGGGAGGTTGGCCCATGTTGTACCCATTTGCAAAGGGAGCCTGAAGGATGATCCAGGTAACTACATACCAGTGAGCCTCACATCAGTTGTGGGCAAGCTAATGAAGACAATCCTTAAAGAGAGGCTGGTGATATTTTTGGAAGACAATGGTCTTCAGGACAGGCAACAACATGGGTTTGTCTCAGGCAGATCCTGCCAGACTAATCTGATTGAGTACTATGATTGGGTAACCAGGGAACTGGACAGGGGCCATGCAGTGGACGTCCTGTACCTGGACTTCAGCAAGGCCTTCAATTCCATGCCACATGGGAGACTAGGGGGAAAGCTGGAATATATAGGGCTGGGTAAAAGAATGATTAATTGGATCACTAACTGGCTGAAGGATAGGCAGCAAAGAGTGGTGGTGGAGGGGAAACTCTCATTGCCAAGGGTTGAAACAAGCAGGGTGCCACAGGGATCAGTACTAGGACCAGTTCTGTTTGGTATATTCATAGCAGATATCTCACATGGGATCCAGAGAAAGATCAGTCTGTTCACAGATGATACCAAGATGGGAGCTGTAGTGGATGACATCAAAGGGTGGCGGGGACTGCAGGAGGACATGACTAAACTACAGGAGTGGTTGGAAACATGGCAGCTGGGGTTCAATGCTAAGAAGTGTAAGGTACTGCACTTCGGTGCTAAGAACCAGATAAAGAGCTATCAGCTGGGAGGGGTACTGTTGGGGAGCACAGAGGAGGAAAAGGACCTGTGGGTGATTATAATCGGGGAAAATGAACAACTCGGCTCAATGCAGGAAGACAGCAGCAAAAGCCAACAAGATGCTAGGCTGTATAGCAAGAGGGATTTCCTCTAGAAGTGGCAAGATGATCCTTCCCTTGTACAGGTCACTGGTCAGACCACACCTGGAGTACTGCATGCAGTACTGGTGCCCATTCCTGAAAAAGGACATCAGACTGTTGGAGGGGGTGCAGCACAGGATGACTAAGACGATCCAGGGTTTAGAGGGGAAGTCCTACAAAGAAAGACTTGCCATGCTCAACATGTATTCCCTGGAGGAGAGGAGGAGGTATAGGAGGATATGACCGAGACCTTTACCTGAAGTGGATAAACAAGGGTAACACTGGGGAGATATTCCAGATCAGAAGAGGGAGGGATATTAGAGGGCATCAACTGAGGTTGGAGGGGGGACAATTCAGGAGGGAAGTAAGGAGACATTATTTCACAGAGAGGGTGGTAAACAAGTGGAACTCTCTACCAGAGGAGGTGGTTTCCTGTAGGATGGTGTGCTGCTTCAAGAGGGGATGAGACGGGGGATGACCATTAAGAGGGAGGGAGGGTGGGCAGCTGCATGTTGAGGGGCTAGCTGCACAATCGAGCAGACTCTATAGACCTGATCTATCTCTATCTCTATGGCCTCTTTCTCCTGGCATTTCATATGTTTGTACGTTTAATGCTGTTTAATAATTTGTTGCAAGTTGTGCAATTGGGGTAAAAAGATGTCTCAAGTCCTGGACTATCTTTGAAAATCTAGCCCTTACTGTCAGCACAGTGCTATCAAGGTTTAAATGATTAGTATGAGAAGTAATCTTCCATTCCAAACTAACTGATATCCCTGTATTTGGCTGTCTCAGAGACAATAAATCCTAGGTACATTAAGTCAGCAAAGTAAAGAAATCAATCAATCAATAAATAGCGTAAGTGTCTGTTGGGGACCTAATCAGGAATAAAGAATATGTCCTTAATATCAATCAAACCTTGATAAGCAGCAGATATAATTCAGGCAGATAAGTCGCACCAGGGTGCTTCTTGCCTCAGGATCTATATTTTCAGCCCATGTGGCTGTGGGAGATGGTATGCCTAGTTCCACTAAGCATACCATTTTGGCACAGCTGCAGCAAGAATACAGCCACAAACTGCTGTAAATCTGGGAGACAATCATAGACCAGATCCTGCTTTGAGAATACCATGGATGCTGGGGGAAACTGTGGCTCCACAAGTGTCAAACCACTTGTGCCAGTTTTTTTTTCCTGCAGCTGTGGGAATTTTCAGGGCTCTGAAATTCCAGCTGTAAGCTGTAGCTCTAGCCCAAAACAGTGTTTGGATGATGCTAAGTGAGGGACAGAGTGACAGAATGTTCAATGTAAACTGGAGTATATTGTGGAGATGGGGCTGTTTATAGTATTATTCTTTAAAGGGCCAGCTCTTATTTCTGTGCCCAGTATATTAAAAATGATACTACAGTATGCCCAAAATGAATGTTGACCTGTGCAGTTGAATAAAGTGTCATAAACAGCTCTTCTCTCACAATCCCATTTTACTTTCCATTGAACATGCTGTAGCACTGTTTCAGTTAGTCTCACAAAATGTGATTTTAGGGACAGAGCTAAGCTTGAGACTCAAAAGCTCACTGAATACGAGCTGACCCAACAACGGCATTTATCATATTCTTTATTCTAGGAAAATACATTTTTTTAACTGCTTACTTAGATCCTGCAGCAAGTAGCAACCTGGTGTGACTTGAATGACAGACGTTACAAGTGATGTCGGCAGCTCCTTATTATGCAGATCACATATTATTTAAGAAACTGCAATTGGGACTACAAGAAATCCTTAACATCATGATGTCCTTAAAATACAGGCATGTTTTGCTGTAATTACATAGAACAACTGGGCCATCCTCGTGCTTTGGGCTAGTATACTGTATGTTGCTTTGCACTACAGTCACACAGCAGAGGGTGATGAGAATGCCATCTATAGGTATTAATGACAGCTATCATTCAAAACCCACTGACATTCTGGGTTCTGGTCTACAACATTTCAGGTAGTGCAAGGGTTCTACTCCTTTAAAGAGCTCAGATATTTTTGTATAAACAGTGGGACTGGAAAGAAATAACACAAAGAGATAAGATGAGGAAAAGTAACTGAAAACCTACATACAGAAAAGAAAGAAAAACACTGTAGGATGTTCAAAATACAAATTCCAAAAGTCACAATTAAAGTGCTGTAGTTTAGCACATTTGTGTATTCGGGTACTGCATATGAGCAGCACATTCTCAGATGTTGGCCTCACTAAAACATTTCAGAATGTAGCCCATACTGCTGAGACAGAGAGAGAGAGAGAGAGAGACAGAGAGAGAGAGAGAGAGAAAGCAGCCACAGCTTCCTTGAATCAAGGAGGTTATTTTCCAGACTACACTGAATTGAATTATTACTTTTTGGACTTGTGTAAGTAACTAGTATTGATTCTGTTTTTGGGGTTGAATTTTCTTAGTTTCAACTTTAGTTTGCCAGGGATAAACTGTAGCTGGGAGACATTTGCAGTCATTTGTGACTAGACCTGTTACTTAGCCTCTGTGAAATAGGTGTCTTTTAAGGGAAGGAACTGAAAGGGGCCTAGTTGAACTGTGGATTTAAAACAGGAGTTGTTTGAGGCCTCTGTCTGCTGAGGCAGAGAGAGAGAGAGAGAGAGAGAGAAAGCAGCCACAGCTTCCTTGAATCAAGGAGGTTATTTTCTAGACTACACTAAATTGAATTATTACTTTTTGGACCTGTGTAAGTAGCTAGTATTGATTCTGTTTTTGGGGTTGACTTTTCTTAGTTTTAACTTTAATTTGCCTGGGAGGAACTGTAGCTGTAAGATATTTGCAGTCATTTGTGACTAGACCTGTTACTTAACCTCTGTGAAATAGGTGTTTGAAAGGAAGGAAGGTACTCCCCGGGGTGGAGGGCCAGGGTTTAGTTGATTGTTTCTAGATGGCATAGGTTTACTCCTCCCACCCTTCCCTTCACCCTACCCACCCCAAGTGCATAACCTCCTTTATAGCAGGGGTTCTGACATCACTTCCCCAAAACTGCTAACATACACCCGTTCATATCCTTAAAGGCACAGCACACTGAATAGGGGGTAGAGACACTCACAAGCTTGCACACAATAAAACAAGAAAAAAGAAAAGAAAAGCATCTGTAACAGCAAGGGACACAGACATGTGGGAAGTGATGCAATGCACTGGCTGTGGAGCAGCAGTCTTCTGGGAGAAATTCTTGAGACTGCGTTGCTGCCCTATTTGCAGGCACCTCTCTGGTCTGAGGGAGGAGGTTGTTCATCTCCGTGCTGACCTGGCAAGGATTCAGAAAACCTGCTCCCCTACCCTGGGACCAGCCAGGCCACTGCCACTACCTCAGAGGTTGCCAAGAAAGAGGAGTGGTTGGACCACAGTGGGCTCATGGAGAGTGAGGGTGGTGGAACAGAGGCACATCCCTCCAGTTGTGCCTCTCCACAATTCATTCACCACTCTGGTGGAGCATGGTTTCTCTATGGAGGCACCTGCAGTAGAGACCAAGAAGGATGCTGGGAACCTCCACAATAAGGACCCCACAGGGGAAGGAAACAACTCCTGGTGGGGGACCCAGGCTGTTAGGAGGGTAGAACTGGGGGAGGGAGGGAAAAGGGAGGTATGGTGCCTGTCCAGTGCCATGGCTTAGAGGGACAGGAAATGAATTCTCAGGATTGTTGGAACAGCTGCAAGGGGGGCGTGAGCTGGATGTCATTATCCACCTAGGGACGAATGATCTGGCTGAGAATGGGATCAGAGAAGTGCAACAAGAGTTTGTGGAGTTGAGGAGGGGCCTTAGACAAGTAGCACACATGGTAACTTTCTCGGAAGTGCTACCTGTCTATGGCATGGATGAGGCTAGGGTACTCCACACCATGGGATTCAATGACTGGTTGAAAATCTGGTGCAGTGCTCAGGGATTTGGCTTCATTGGGGACTGGGGCTCTACCTGGAGGGATGCAGGCCTATACAGGCACGATGGTCTGCATCTATCCAGGAGGCAAAACAGGATCCTAGGTAGGTTTAAATGCTTCACTGGCAAGCATTTAAACTAGCCAAGGGGGGAGGCACTGAATAAGAGGAGAAGGGAAATCCTAGCCCCACCAAGAAAATCAGGGTAGTTAGTAAGGTAAACACCAAGATAGAGCAGTCAATAGGGAGGAGGGCAGGGATAAATGGAGAAAAAGACAAAGGCAGAAAGGACAGGGATGGGGCAAAAAGAAATAAAGCCATAAAAAAATGGAAGGTAATGAGTACCAATGCCCATAATCTAGTTAAAAAGCTCCCTGAAATGGTGGTCTTGATGGAAGAGGGATGCCTGGATATCATGGCAGTCACAGAAATGTGGTACACAGAGAACCATGACTGGGATGTCAGCATACCAGGGTACACAATTTACAGGAGGGACAGGGAGGGAAGAAGAGGAGGAGGAGGAGTAGCTCTCTATGTAAGGGAAGGGAAGGGATCAAAGCAACAGAACTAAAGGGTAAACAGGGAGGAGAGGAGAGGAGAGGAGGCATGGTGGGTCACCCAGCAGACTGGGAATTGCTCCACAATCTGCACAGGAGTTGTATACAGACCCCCATCTCAGGGGGAGGAAATGGACAAGGAAATGACAGAAGACATCCTTGGGATGGCAGAGAAAGGGGAGATATTGCTGATGGGGGACCTGAATATGCCAGATGTGAACTGAAGCTCCTTTGCTGCAGCCACATCCAAGATCAGGGCCATTCTCGATGCCCTACAGGGGGCATGCCTCAAACAGCTAGTTTTGGAACCCACTCAGGAGGGAGCAATCTTAGACCTGGTACTCTCAAATGGGGTTGGAGAGAGGATCTCCGATCTTGAAGTGGGTAGCCATCTGGGAACAAGCAACCACCAAACAGTGTGATTCACGATAAACTTAGCTGTAGAGTCAAGCCACACAAAAGTGAAGGTACTGGACTTCAGAAGGGCTGATTTTGTCAAAATGGGAGAGTTCCTCAGAAAAGCACTAGCAAATAGGCAAGAAGGTGTGGTGGAGCAATAATGGGGAAACATCGAAACCGCCATCACAGAAGCAATAAGACTTTGTGTGAAGCAAATAAACTAATCAAAATGAAAGAAAAAAAACACTATGGTTCTCAAAAGAAGTGGCTGGGAAAGTAAAAGAGAAAAAGATAGCATTCAGGAAGTATAAGGAAACACAGAAGAAGCAGGACAGAGAACTGTACCAGTTAAAGCAGAAGGAAGCGGGGAAGGCAGTCAGAATAGCAAAGGCCCAAACTGAGGAAAAGATAGCCAACTCGGTTAAGAAGGGGAATAAAACCTTTTATAGGTACATCAGGGAGCAAACAAAGACTAAAGAAGGGATACAGAGGCTGAATAAAGAGGAAGGTGGGTGGGCAAAGAGTGACAGTGAAAAAGCAGGGGTACTGAAGAATACTTTTGCTCAGTATTCACAATGTACAATCAGGGGGAGATACCTAATCCAGTCAATAGAAACACCCTGGATAGGGGGGTTGATATTAGTCCTTTCACAGAAGAAAGGGTTTTGAAAGAACCCCTAAAACTGAAGGTGGATAAAGCAATGGGGCCTGGAGGGATTAACCCCAGAACTCTAAAAGAACTAAGGGAAGAACTAGCAACACTACTGACTACCCTTTTTAATAAATCATGGGAAGATGGTGTGGTACCTGAGGACTGGAGGAGGGCAGATGTGATTCTCCTTCACAAAAGTGGGAGCAAGACAGAGGCAGGAAACTACAGACCTGTCAGTTTGACCTCAGTGGTAGGGAAAATGATGGAATCACTTCTGAAGGAAAGAATTGTTGCGTACCTAGAGGCCAGTGGGGCACAGGACCCAAGGCAGCATGGATTCACTGCAGGAAGGTCATGTCAGACAAATCTAATTGATTTCTTTGATTGGGTGACCAAAGTAGTAGACCAGGGAGGGGCTGTGAACATGGCCTACCTAGACTTTAACAAGGCATTTGACACAGTCCTGCACAAAAGATTAATAAACAAATTAGCCAGCCTAGGAGTGGGTCCCAGGGTGGTAGCCTGGGTAGAACACTGGCTGGACAACAGGATGCAGCGGGTAATAGTAAATGGAGTCCACAGTGAAGAAAGGGGGGTTACTAGTGAGGTACCGCAGGGTTCAATACTGGGGCTGGTTCTTTTTAATGTCTTTATAAGTGACATTGCAGAGGGACTGGAAGGGAAAGTATGTCTCTTTGCAGATGACACAAAGATATGTAACAAGGTTGATATGCAAGGTGGGGTAGAAAGGATGAAAAGGGACTTGGTAAGGTTGGAGGAATGGTCAAATGTATGGCAGCTTAGATTCAATGCAAAGAAGTGCAAAGTAATGCACCTGGGAAACAAAACCCAGGGGCAGAGTACACAATGGGGCATGAGATACTGACAACAACAAAAATTGAAAGAGACCTGGGGGTAGTCATATCAGACAACCTAAAGGTGGGCCAGCAATGTGAGAAGGCAGTAAGGAGGGCTGGGGGATACTGGGATGCATAGGGCAAGGCATCACCAGTAGAAAACAGGAAGTTGTTGGCCCTCTGTACAGACAGTTGGTAAGACCACATCAGGAGTACTGTGTACAGTTCTGGAGACCCCATCTCTGCAAAGACATAGACAGGGTGGAGGCTGTTCAGAGGAGGGCAACCAAAATGGTGCAGGGTCTGCATCAGAGGACATAAGAAGAAAGACTAAAGGAGCTTAAGATGTATAGCCTAGAGGAAAGGTGGGAGAGAGGGGACATGATAGAAACTTTCAAATACCTCAAGGGAATAAACAAAGTCCAAGAGAGTAGCATCTTTCAGAAAAAGAGACGTGCAAGAACAATGGGGCACAATTTGAAGATAAAGGGGGGATGGCTAAGAGGTAATGTGAGGAAGTATTTCTTCACAGAGTGGATTGTAGATGCATGGAATGGCCTTCCTGAGGAGGTCGTAGCATTATAAACAGTGGGGGAATTCAAGAAAGCATGGGGCAGACATAAGGCAATTCTAGTGGGGGGTAGGAGGAAGTAGGCTGTTGGTTAACTAGGATCTGCAGCTTATCCATTAGGTAGGAAAATGGGCAGACTAGGTGGGCCAAGCAGTCCTTATCTGCTGTCAAATTCTATGTTTCTATGTTTCTATGCTAGTTAGCTTGTTTTCCAGGCTCACATCTCCAACCTTGAAATGTCCGGACAAAAAAGGATTTTATTATTTAGAACCCTTAATGCTTAGAACCAATGGTTGTTTGAACTTTGAATTAGAACTTGAACCCCTTGGTTCTAAAAGAGTTTGAAACATTTTAGAACTAATTCTGACAACCCTGGCTGCCTAGTACAGTAGCTGCAGTTCCAAAAGTAAGGACCAAAGCTTAACTAGTGGGAATTTGTTTATCAGTATACTGATGCATCATGGAGTAAACAATATAAATTCTACTGTAGCCCATACTGGACATGCTGCAAGGGGTCTGAAAAGTGTAGCTGACACTGGATCACTGTTAACAGAGAGAGGAAACACAAACAGTAAAGAGTGCTTGAAGCGAAATTCAGGAAATAGTGCAAACAGCATAAGAATAGAAAAGTCTACTAATACTGTGAAGCTTAGCTCATGGTCTCTCTTAGTAGCTGAAAATGGTAATGTTCTGTTTAATTGTCTGTAACACTTATTGCTCTGCTAACAAATTTGTCAAACTTGTGACTGTCACTCCAATGTTAATACTAAATACAGAACACTGGTTAGTTAATAATTCACAAGTAGCTTATGCTGCTACAGAGGGGTTCTGGTTACATGAGACCTCGAGAGGGAAGCTCAAAAGGTCTAATGTAATTAGAAGCCTCAGGTGGTAGCACCAGCCAGTTGGGCTTGTGGTTACCCAGCCAGTATTTTTTTATAGTGTATAATTTTTCTTTGTTTTTTTTTTTTGAGTGTGTTTTCTGTTTGATAAAAGCAAAACTGCCAAGCCACCAGGACAACTCTATTTCACTTTCATGCTCACTCGCTCACTTAGCGGCACAGCAGTTCAAGGATCTCCTGCTGTCCTCTGACACCTATGAGCCCTTTCAGTCTAGTTTTTGGGCCAGACATAGAACAGAAACAGCTCTAGTGAGGGTGCATAATGATCTGCTCAGGGCTGGAGATAAAGGAGACAGGTCAGTTCTTGTGCTCCTCAGTCTCTCATTTCAGCCTTTGACACCGTGGACCACATTGTGCTTCTTGATCAGCTCTGTGAGTTTTGTGGACTCACTGGTACTATCATCAGATGGTTTGAATCCTATCTCTCAGACAGGGTGCAGCAGGTGGTGATGGGGAATTTCTCCTCCTACCCAATGCCTCTGTCCTGTGGAGTACCACAGGGCTCGATCTTGCCACTGATGCTGTTCACAGTGTACATGCTGCCCCTGTGTAAGATCATTTGACAATACAGCATGGAGTTTCATTGCTGCAGATAATACCCAGCTGTATTTGTCTTTTGCCTCCTGAACATCAGGAGCTGTTGACGTGCTTAATAACTGTTTGGTTAAAATCAATGACTGAATGGCTTCTAGCTGGCTGAGACTTAACCTGACTAAGATGGAGGCACTAGTGATCGAGCCTGGTCACGGGTATGGTGGGTTGCCACAGGGGAGCGGACACAGGTCTGGTCCTGGTTTCTGCTCCATTGGTGGCTTTCCCGAGGGTGCAGAATCTGGGCATGATCCTGGACAGCAGATTGACCTTTGAAGATCACGTGTCATCTGTAGTCAAAAGTTAAGCCCCTTGTTCTGCCTGAGGATCTGCCAGTGCTGATGCATGCCTTTGTTACCTCTAGGCTTGACTACTGCAACTCTCTGTACTTCAGGGTTATAGGAGGGACCCTTTGCAGACTGCAGCTGGTGCAGAACACAGCTGCCCGGTTGCTGACGAGCCTTTCGAGGTCCAGTCATGAAACCCAAGTCCTGCATGCCCTGCACTGGCTGCCTGTCAGGTGGAGGGTCCTATTCAAGGTGGGTTTACTCACCTATAAAGCCCTATATGGACTGGGTCCTAGTTTCCTGTTAGAGCTCCTGACACCTATGACCTCTGCTCACTCCCTCCATTCCTCTTCGAGGGGCCTCCTGGTTGTTCTCAGGGTCCAGTTTAGGACATCTGGAGATTGTGCTTTTAGTGTCTCTGGGCTGATGCTGTGGAACTTACTTCCACCTGCAGTCCAGGAGGCCCCCTTGATCAAGGTGTTTAAGCTGAGGCTGAAGGCCCATCTTTTCATCCTGGCCTTCGCAGATTGCTGATTCCATCTTTAGTGTCCAGTCTGTCCTTTTGGAAAACCTGAAGCTTTTCTTTAAAGATGCTAAGCTGTAAATTGTAATTTTCTACTTTGCTATTTTTGGAAATTTGTATTGCATTTTTATCTTTGTTTTATTTTTTGATGTCTGTTAGGTGCCCAGAGCCTCCGGGAATGGGTGCCCTACAAATAAAATTGCTTTGCCTTGCACCCAGAGGCTTGGCAGTTTCATTAAAAAAAAAAAAACCAGCATGTGCACGGTGGGGTTTTGAGTGCACGTAGCTGCAAATTTCCGATCAGCTGATGTGCTGTTGTACCACAGAAGGATTCAAAAACATTCCATGACCTTTGAACTGTGGTACAACAACATTTCAGCAAGGATAGAAATCCTTGCTGAACAAGGGCCCTCTATACACTATAGATCTGTCCTGGGTGAACAGATGCAGTAATAGTGGGCAGCATAGGTATTTGCAGCTTACATGTTTCAATACTGGAAGCCAAGTAACTGGGAAAAATCAGCAGCTTGCTTCACTGACTATAAACCATGTGGTTCTGCAAAGTAAAATTTAAGACGGTTCTTCAATTTGTGGTTGCAGCACCTGATGCTGCTAACTGATGAATCCTGTGTGTTCAGTAAGTTACTGTCAGAAGCAAGAACATACAACAGAACAGCAATTTTGAGACATTATGGTCTAATGGCAAAACATTGCTATGGAGACCTTGAGATCATGTTCATTTTCTGCCACACCACTTGCTCATTTTGTGACTATGACCCAGACCTAGAAGGGTCTGCAGCAAAAGCAATCACAATGAAAAAGGGCAGACTGAATGGTCCAAGCTGACCATATCTGCCATTAGTTTTTATGTTTCCATGAGCAAGTCACTTAAACTCTTGGTGCACTAGTCCACCCAGCTATACAAAATGACTAAAAGCAATATCCTACTGAAAAATAGACGTCGCATCTCATATTGGCTATCCTGGGTAAATATGTTGTTTACACATGTTTAATTCATGTTCCCAGTCTCTGCATTACATCATCTGCACAGAGGGGGAATGCTGACTCATCAACATCTAATTGTAATCTGCTAGAAATGTACAGAATGCTGTATGGCTCAGTGCTGGCAGATGTTGCTAGGCTACTGAAACTACAGATTTGTCTACCAGCAGATGACATCCCATCAGCAGCTGAGTATGATGGCAGGAGAAGTTCATTCAAGTTAGGATTCACTTACTGCTTCAGCTTTCATAGAACTACAGTAGGTTTCAAAGTAAGAGCTTATTTATATCACCCTGTTACTGATAGGAGTTGAGAAATATTTCTCTGTCTGTAGAATATGCAGTCTTACACATGCATGCCTGATTGGCAGCAGGTTTCTGGATGCCAGTGGTTAACTGTGCTTGTTGACAATCTGCCTGTGTCAGAAGATCAAGCAGTTCTCTTTATTTGCTGGTACTTGTCATGTATCAGTGTTCAGAAGGAAATGAAAATAGAGAAAATTCTGCCATCTGTTTGCAGTATGGAAAATAACTGAAAACCCAAGTTTCCAGAGCAGCACATCCAGCTCTACTAGCTAAGTTGTATGTTTGATAATCAGATCAGTTAAGTTGGTTTGTAAAATGTTTGCTTAGCCTTGAGCCCTTTCAGGATAGTCAGTATATGTCCCTGTTGACTCTAGAATATCTTTAGAATGTGGGAATATGCTGTGTATAATTAACATTGTCCACGATCTGAGCTGTGAAATGAGTTCTCATGGTACAGCTTCATTCATTGGCACAGATACTGGTAGCCTCATATGCAGGATCTTCTGTGTTTGCTTCGAGAGTCATTGCACATCCTAATGAAGGAGTAGAGACCAAACCATTGAAGGCCGCTGGAAAGACAAGGCAGTGGCATCAGAAAGGGACTGTAGTTTGATCAGCAGTTAGGAAGGAGGTAGCTAAGCAGGTGCAGCCAGATGCTAGGACACCCCTGCTAAAACATATAATGAAATATAGCTATGGGTCTGCAGTGTAAAGTTTCTTACAGTACACTGTGAATTGTGCACGTGGGCCATTGTACATGTGTAGCATTTGTTCTTTGTTTTATAAAAGTATTACGCTAACCTGCCTAATGCATACACACACACACACACACACACACACACACACACACACACACACACACACACACACACACACACTCATCTGGTGATAATATCCCCAACTTGTTTTAAATGCTTGCAATATTCATTTTTCAATATATGGTTTCCCACTTTTTGTCCATTTGTCCAATCTAAACGGGTACAGTAGTTTTTTATGAAAGAGGTTTATACTCATGTACGTTTATGGTCAAAAAATGTAGTTACAGAAATAGTACAGCTTTGAATGCTTGCAATTTGGAAGCCTAGATTTGTGGAACTCCAATCATACCTCCATAATAAGTATCAAGTACACAATGTAGGGAATAGTGCATGGACAACCATACACAACAAGACTGTTTCCATCGAGGAGTTAAGATGACATCATAGGGACCTCGAGAATGAAGCTCGAGAGGTCCCAATGTCATCTCATCCCCGAGATGGAAACACAGCCTTTTTCATGAATGGTTGGCCATACACTATCTCTTATAGTATATGGTTTTCCCCAATTAAAAAGGAAAAGTTAAATTTGTGAATGTTTAAGTTTTACAAGGTTTCATATCTTGTGTTCCCTCTCAAAGTTGCTGTCGGCAGCTCCATCTGCTGCGATGTCGGTTGGTGTGGTCCCGTTTCAGTGTGAGCCTCCAAAGATTCACTGCTGCACTTCATTTAAGAAAAAAAAATGTTAAAATTGGTACGATTTGGAAACATGGAGCCTAATATGGCAGTCTGTGTCCAAACTGTGTCAGTGAGCTGCACGATAAGCGGGGCCACCAAGTTTGTTAGACTTTTTCTGTGAAGAGCTCTGCTTTGTCCAGTCAGGTGGCATATGGCAGAGTGCGTCATGAATATTAATTATGGAATGTGCACAATAAGCTTTAGAACATGCACAACAACTTTTAGAACATGCACAAGATTTAAGTGGTTACACGTCATAATGGCGATCACTAAACTGTGATCACTGTTAGAATATGTGTACATCGCCAAAAAGAAAAATGGCGATGTACACTCCCAGCAAGTAAAACATCAACATGGGCAAAAACATTACTTATATTTATTTGGGGGGCTGTGCCCCCGTACCCTCCTTACTAATGATTATCAACTCCAGGGGGTGCATGTCGGGAAGGAGGAGACACTGTTAAAAAAAAATGCTCATGACAAATGCTAAAATATGCACCCTTCCCCAGCCCAGAACACTACATCTACTGCACCAGAGCAAGACACTGTCACTACCACACCACATGGCCAGCTCGGCAACACCATGCCGCACTACCTCCCACATAATTTCTTCCTTATCCATCTCCTTCTGGGCAATGTCCTATATCATTTCTTTTCTTCCCTTGCTAACCCACATCCTTGCTCTTCTTCCCCTCACTATACTTCCAAGGTAGCTCACGTAACACGTGCTGAAACTGAGTTGCTCATATCTGAGTCTCTCAATTTCAGTCACGCATAGCACAAGATACCGATTTAAGTAGCAACTGATTTTTATTCATAATGGGCCCTATGCATGATGCCAGTGCACTGCATTAACTGGGTGCGTTGGCATGGATATGCCCAAATGCTGCACAGCAGGGTCCCATGGACCCCATGCAGCATTCACGAACTGGGCACAAGGCACGTATGCAGCCATTCAGCTGCACAGACTGCAACTTGCTGGGGGCATTCCAGGGGCATGCCAGCACTACGTGCTATGCACTAAACTGCATAGTGCTGGCTGCATGGGTGCAGAGATGGGTGCAAGTTATGGCAGCTGGGACCCTGCCATAACCAACTGTGTGCCCCCACAGACTCCACCCACCGGATGCGACGGGACCAGGATGCTACTGTCCATGCTGCCCCAGCCCACTAGGCAGCTGAGGAGGGCTAGGACAGCTGTCCAGGTGAGTGCCCACACATCTTAACACATGTGGACCCCCATCACAGACCCTCACCTTGGCAGTGTGCCTGTCTCCAGTCCCAGAACATGTCAAAAGTCCACCCTAGCCCAACACATGGGCCCCTCCACAGGAGATGGCATCATGGCACCCCCCTTGGAGTCCCATCCCCAGTAAGCAGGACTGTCACCCCCCAATGCATAGTCATTCTTAGCCACCCCAACCCATCAGCAAGAGAGCAGCCCCACCCAGCACACCGAGCCACTCCCATCCTGGCAGCAAAACTGTAGCCCCCCATCCAGCAGTGCCTCTGCCCCAGACAGCATGCCTGTACCACCCCCTCCCACTGGCATAGCTGCCCCTGCACCGCTGTGTGCCCTTACACCCCGCAGAACACAGATGTGCCCCATTCCTTCCCCGTATGGCACCAACACCACCACCTCCCCCCCCGTACCCGCATGCCGGTGCCACTCTGTCAGATGGCCAGCAACACAGCCTTCCACATACCATTGCAGCCCGCCAACCATCTGATGTACACAGGTGCATGCAGCCAATGCACACCTGTGTATGTCAGACGGCTGGTGTCCGGGGAGCTGTGTGGAAGGCTGTGCCACTGGCCATCCTGTGGAGCAGCACTGGCATGCAAGTACGGGGGAAGGGGGTGGTGTTGATGCCATGGGAATGGGGAGCACTGAACAGATATATGGCTGAGGTGACTGCAAGCCATGATGGTCACCACATGCCTGTGCAGTGTGGTTCTCAGGCTGCCACTGACCGGAGCAGATGGGGGAGGCAGCCATCATGAGATGGGGCCCTGCATTGTGGTGGGGGGGGTCTGTAGATGGCAGTACAGTGGGGTATGATTGAGCAGGTCTGGGTGCCTGCTGTAGGCATTCAAGCACCCAGACCTGTGCCACACTGGGCATAGGATCTACACCCCTAACCACCCTGTGGAGTCCTGCATACCGTGGGGGGCAGAACCACAGGCAGATGCACATCAGTGGTGCATACCCTGAGTGTGCAATTGTCTGCAGGTGCTGATCTACGCGAGCGGGATATGCACCTCCAGCATGTAATTCCTACCCATTTGTGCACAGGGCCCAATAAGGGAAAACCATATACTATATTATTTCATAATAAAGGACACCATTCCTAGATACAGTTTGCATAAGTTCTGTCGGACCCTAGGATTTCTCTTTGTGTCTCTCTTTCCTTGTATGTGTGTGTATATATATATATATATATATATATATATATATATATACTTATCACTTGTGTTCAGTGATCTGAAATACTATTTCTGAAAGTTTCTGCTTCTTATCACAAATCTAACAAAGATATTTTGTTAATACTCAACTTGCAGGAGACTCCTTGAAAAGGCAAATGAAGATTAAAAATAATACAACAGTCATTTTTCAAGTCATTTCCATTTTACACTAATTTCCCTTTCACACAATCAGTTTTAAAATATAAAATGCATAAGTACACATAGCCAATACATGAAAGCATGTCTGGGTGTTTAGGCTATTCCTGTTCCTTTATAAAACAGGTAATATGGAGTATTCAATAACCTGTTGACTCGGGAAATGTAGTAAGGGCTGCAATTCAACCACTGTAGTAGGTTCTCTTAGCTGCCAGGTGCTCAGAGGTCTCCAAAGCTATTTAGGCCACCTCATCATCGGTGCCTGTGTTTGTTTTATATAGTGTATTTCATTGTAGCAGCATCAGAGTTCTTTAATTATTGCTTGTGTATATTTTCCTCTCATTAGTTGTTCATTATCACACACCTCCCGTACTATGGTTTCCCCTAACTTTTCCTACCTAGCAGCTGTTGGCTCCAAGCTGCCCCATCACCAGAAAACACACACAAGGCTTATATCCTTTGGAGGTGCATCTAGACTGGTGGGACCTGTGGCAGCTTAAGTCAATCAGCTAGCAGTTATGGGGTTGGCTCAATGTTTCTGTGCTAATTTCAATTTGATCCAGGATGCAGATTGTGTCCCTAGCTTTTGTCATGTACCTGGCTTGAGGGCACTTTTTGCTGCACAAAACTGACAAAAACACTCTCTTTTATTGAATAAAATAATTTGGTATGTATTTTGTTGTAGATTACAAAAAAGAGGGTGGTGCGGGGGAGTGGGTGGTAAAATCACACAAACAAGCATAATTGATTCCAGGAAATCATACAGAAAGTCTCGACCACAATATTTGTTCAGCACAAACTGCACTTACTCCCAGTAACCTGCTGTTTATAAGGCAGGCTGCACTTTGGAGCCAAGCATTACATGTCTGCCCTCCGTCTGTGCCACCAGGAGCAGACACACAGTGTCAGAAGTCACTCACTCGAACCAAGAGCATTTTGCATCTTGTAGAGTTAGTGATAAGTCTTTGCTAACATATTCATGACCCTCGGCTACGAATGTGAACCTTGGTCACCAACATTGCAAGTGAGCAAATTTACAACTACACAATAAGCCAGCCATCTAAACATACTTCATACTGTAAATGCACAAACCCAATCACGGTAGGCATGATACATTGTATTGTACACAGAACAAAAAGCAGACAGCATATTGTGAGATCCAAAAGAAGGAATAAGTCAGAATACAAATCCAAAAAGGAATCTAGCAATTAAACGTAAAACCATTTTCGGCAGTAGAAAAGAAGATAATGGAGATCCTTTTTCATTAATCATTAAAATAATGTTAATGGAATTAGGCAGTGACTGGGTGAGCTGGTGTGTTGTGAGCTGTTCTAGTTATTGTGGGTGGCTGGAAGGGAGTGCAGTGCAATGTGCCCCTATAAACTACAGAATACTGTATGAATGAAGATTAAGAGGAATACCACTGAACTCCAGGGAGTGCTCTGGATGAGGAGAGCTAATGAACACCACGGAGTACATGACATGCTTTGGAGGAAAGTGTGCCCCTGGGCACCATGAAGTGTAATTCACGGTACAGACAAAGATAATGAGTGCTACTACACTGAAGGAAATGCTTGGCAATGCATGTGGTGAAGGTTGGGTGACAATAGACACCAGGTAGTTCTTAGCATTGGCAGGGAATGAGAAATACCAGTAGACATAAGGAAGTGCTTGGCATAGGCTAAGCATTGCATGTGGGTGCCATGGAACACCAATGAGTGCTTGATATGAGGCATGGTAAGGGTAGGTGTGGCCATGGTCACCAGGAAGTGCTTGACACTGAATGGGGAGATGGGGGGTGTCACTGTACAGCAAGCGGTGCTTGAAAATGCTTGGATGAGACATGAAGGAAGTACCTCTGGACACTAGATTCATCTTGCAATGGGGTAGACAGAGAAAGGAGAGTCTTCATGTCACAGACTGCTTGGCATGAAACAGGGAATGAGAAGGGTGTCACTGGACAGTGGAGATGGTTTGGCATGCTGCTGAGTCATGGGATTCCACTAGACTCTTGGGATTGCTTAACACAGGACAAAGTTAGGGAGTAGTTGCTACTGTACACCAAGAAGTGTGTGTTATGGTGAAAAGGAGGGGGCTGCCATTAGATCCCTGGGAGTAGATAGCATGGGGGGGTACCACTGAACACCAGGAGGAGGTTGTCATGGGACAGGGGGAGGGGGGATCCATTGGACAACAGATAGAACTTTATATGGGGCACGTAGGGGTGCCACTGATCACAATGGGGTGCAGTACAAATGCAGTCAGCATTATCAACACGAATTAATGTGCATTAGGCACCAGTAAGGGTTCAAGTGCAAAGCAACAAAAAAAGGAAAAATGCAATGTTAGGCACACATCCTGAATTTTAGTCAATATTGTTATTTGACGTTTATTGGGTTTGAATGATTGAAGCAGCATTGGTTTTACCTTAGTTCTGCACCTCCTCTCAAAGTATAATAAAAGTATTTTTTGCTCTGTGTAAATTTCCTTGTTATAAATAAAAATGCCTAAGTCAGTGTTACGCCAGCACTACTATGATCAGTCATTCAAAACTAATAAAAACAACAGTACACCATCATCAAGATTCAGGAGAATTGTTAAACTTGTCTTGCATCTTTGTACAGCAATCAAAATTTGTGCTTGAGTGTAGTTTTTGTATTTATACAGTGGTGGTGGCACCTGTATGTTAGGGTTGAATTAGTGTTTGTGTAAAAATATGTTTTTCAACAACTTAGACTGTATCTTGCTAGTCTTAAGTTCCAATATTCAATACAGGTGCTCCCTGTACTCTGCCCTATCCCTCTCCTCTCTCACCATTCTATGCCTTGTTCATTGTGCTGCCTTCTTCGGCAAGTTCTGGTTCACGGCCCCTCCCCATCACCAAGGTAGAGAAGTCAGTAGGGAGCAGGACAAGGATAAATGCAGAAAAAGGCAGTAAGGACAGGGATGGGGCCAAAAGGGGTAAGACCATAAAAAATAAATGGAAGGTGATGAGTACTAATGCCCACAGTCTGTGCAACAAGCTCCCTGAACTAGTGGCCTTGATGGAGGAGGGATGCCTGGATATTGTGGCAGTCACTGAAACATGGTACACAGAGAGCCATGACTGGGATGTCAACATACCAGGATACACAGTCTACAGGAGGGACAAGGTGGGTAAAAGAGGAGGAGGAGTAGCTTTCTATATAAGGGAAGGGATTAAAGCAACAGAACTAAAGGTTAAACAGGAAGTTGATGAGTCACTATGGGTCACCCTGAAGACAGGAAATGGCACCACAATCCGCATGGGGGTTGTGTACAGACCCCCATCTCAGATGGAGGAAATGGATAAGGAAAAGATACAAGGCATTCTTAAAATGGCAGAAAAGGGAGAGATATCATTGATGGGGGACCTGAATATGTCAGATTTTAACTGGATTACCTTTGCTGCAGGCACTTCCAAGAGCAGGTTCATTCTTGATGCCCTACTGGGAGCATGCCTCAGACAGCTAATGTTGGAACCTACTCAGAAGGGAGCAATCTTAGACCTGATTCTCTCAAATGGGGAAGGAGAAAGGATCTCAGATTTAGAAGTGGGTAGCCTTCTGGGAACAAGTGACCACCAAACAGTGTGGTTCACAATAAACACAGGATTTTAGGAAGGTTGACTTTGGGAAAATGAGAGAGTGCCTCAGAAAAGCACTAGCAAACGGGCAAGAAGGAGGGGTGAAGGAACAATGGGGAATAATCAAAACAGCCACTGCAGAGGCAACAAGCCTTTGTGTGAAACAAATCAACAAAACAAAATGAAGGAAAAAACCACTATGGTTCTCAAAAGAGGTGGCAGGGACAGTTAAGGAGAAAAGGATAGCATTCAGTAAATATAAGGAAATGCAGAAGGAACAGGACAGAGAACTTTATCAGTTAAAGCAGAAGGAGGCAGGGAAGGCAGTCAGAATAGCAATGGCACAAACTGAGGAAAAGATAGCCAACTCTGTTAAGAAGGGAGATAAAACCTTTTATAGGTACATTAGGGAGTGAAGAAAGACCAAGGGAATGGATACAGAGACTTAATAAAGGGGAAGGAGTGTGGGCAGAGTGTGACAGTGAAAATGCAGGGATACTGAACAAATATTTCTGCTAAGTATTCACAACGGAAGAGGAGGGGGAGGTACCTAAACCAAACAAGACAGAAACTCTGAATAGGGGGCTTGATACCAGTCCATTCACAGAAGAAAGGGTTTTGAAGAAACTCTTGAAACTGAGGGTGGACAAAGCAATGGGGCCTGATGGGATTCACCCAAGAATTCTAAAAGAACTAAGGGTAGAACTAGTAACACCACTGAGTACTCTCTTTAACAAATCATTGGAGGATGGGGTGGTACCTGAGGACTGGAGGAGGGCAAATGTGATTCCACTTCACAAAAGTGGGAGCAGGGCAGAGGCAGGAAACTACAGACCTGTTAGTTTGACTTCAGTGGTAGGGAAAATGATGGAATCAGTTCTAAAGGAAAGAATTGCTGAGTACCTAGAGGCCAGTGGGGCACAGGACAAAGGCAGCATGGTTTCACAGCAGGAAGGTCATGTCAGATTAACCTAATAGATTTCTTTGACTGGGTGACCAAAGTAGTAGACCAGGGAGGGGCTGTGGATATGGACTACCTAGATTTTAATAGGGCATTTGACACAGTCTCACACAAAAGATTAATATACAAGTTAACCAGCCTTGGAGTGGGTCCCAAGGTGGTAGCCTGGATAAAAAACTGGCTGGACAACAGGATGCAAAGGGTAATAGTAAATGGACTCCACAGTGAAGAAAGGAGGGTAACTACTGGGGTACTGCAGGGTTCGGTACTGGGACAGGTCCTCTTTAATGTCTTTATAAGTGACATTGGAGAGCACCTGGAAGGAAAGGTATGTCTCTTTGCAGATGACACAAAGATCTGCAACAGGGTTGATACACAGGGTGGGGTGGAAAGAATGAAAAGGGACTTGGCAAGGTGGGAGGAATGGTCAAATATGTGGCAGCTCAGATTCAATGCAAAGAAGTGCAAAGTAATGCATCTGGGAAACAAAAACCCAGGGGAAGAGTACACAATGGGGGGTGAGTTAATAACAACAACAAAAATCGAAAGAGACCTAGGAGTAATTCTATCAGATGACCTAAAGGTGAGCAAGCAATGCGAGAAAGCAGTAAAGAGGGCTGGGGGGATACTGGGATGCATAGGGAGAGGCATCAACAGTAGAAAACAGGAAGTTGTTGTCCCTCTGTACAGACAGTTAATAAGACCCCATCTGGAGTACTGCGTGCAATTCTGGAGACCCCATCTGCACAAAGACATAGACAGAGTGGAGGCTGTTCAGAAGAGGGCAACCAAAATGGTGCAGGGTCTGAACCAGAAGACATAAGAGGAGAGACTAAAGCAGCTTAATATGTATACCCTTGAGGAAAGGTGGGAGAGGGGGGACATGATAGAAACTTTTAAGTGTCTCAAGGGAATTAACAAAGTACAAGAGGGTAGTATCTTTCAGAAGAAGAGATGTGCAAGAACAAGGGGGCACAATTTGAAGACAGAGGGGGACAGCTCAGAGGTAATGTTAGAAAGTATTTTTTCATAGAGAGGGTTGTGGATGCATGGAACAGTCTTCCTGAGGAGGTTGTGGAGTCAGGAACAGTGGTAGAATTCAAGAATGCATGGGACAGGCATAAGGTAATTCTAGTGGGGGGTTGGAGGAAGTAAGCTGTTGATTAACTAGAATCTGCAGCTTATCCATCAGGTAGGGAAATGGGCAGACTAGATTGGCCAAGTGGTCCTTATCTGCCATCAAATTCTATATTTCTATGTTTCTATGTTTCCAATCTTTCATTCCCCTCCTCAGTTTCAGGCTATTGCCTCAGAACTCACGATGTCCACACTTTTCACTCTCCCTCATCCACACTCACAGTTGGCAAGATCACTTTCTCCTTTAGGCTTACTGATCTTTGGAAGCAACTCCACCTAGCTATCTGCCTCAAGCCCACTCTAGCCTCACTCAAAAAGCAACTAAAACTGCTCCCCTATCCCACTGCAACTGCTCCCCTTCTACTCCCCCCTAATTCCCCTCCCCTGTGCTCTTTCCTCCCTCCTCCTCTTCCCCTCCCTCTCACCCTCGCGCACATCTTGCCCCCATGTTCTCCTCCTTCCCCTCCATCCTCTTCCCCCACCCTTTCTCACATCTGGTACACCTTACCCCTCATACCTTTACTTCCTTACATCATTCTGAGACCATACTCTCCACCTGCCCTTAATTTCTCCTCAATCCTTTCTGTGGGAATTTCTGAGCTGTTCTAGCATTATGTATACTTATACCTAGTATACCTAGACACCCAGATTATACATTTAGTGTGCCTATGTATATATTTATGTTGCCCATGTAGGTATTGTTTATGCTGTATTACACTGCCTACTGTACTCTGCACCTTGTCAGTTTATGCTACTCCAAACATGTACCCTGTTTATATATCCTTTACCTTGGTATATATTGTTCTAACTTGATCACACCTGTATTTTGCTGTTTTGCTACACTGTCTATTGTACAACTCACTACCCTCTTCCCCAGGTTACACCTGGAAATGAGTCTTGGCTCAGTGTGCCTTTCCCGGTTACCAAATTTTAAATAAAAATAAGTAAATAAATAAATATTCAATGCTGGTCTAAATTCCTGCACAACTGGAAGCACAGTGAGCTACTTGACATACTGCCTCTATGTTGCAGTAGTCTGGTGTGCACTTCATGTATGAATATTGGGTTGTGGCAGTGCTGCAAAGAGTGGAGGACGTGTAGTGAACCACATCCCTCTGTCAAAAGGAGACACCCAGGAGCAAAGAGGGGTAGTAAATCACAAACAGGTTAGAGCCTTTGCTACTGGGTGCCATATTGACCATGCAAGGCATGCAAAGCACTAAGAGGCCATTTATATGCCATTATGTGTCCATTTGCAGCTCTGCACAGTGCCTCCACAACTTTGTGTGCTTATTAGTTACCTGTAGCCAGTGTATTCTTTTATCCATTGGGTGGCTGGGGGGGGGTACCAGCAGTGGGGTTAGCACCTGCTCCAGTGTATTAATTTAAAGATCAGGCAGCTGGGAGGGGGATACCAGTGATGTGGTTGGGTACATACTGCCAGAATTCATTTACAGATGATGTGACCACAAGACAGCAGGGTACTGGCAGTGGGGTTGGACACCCATTGCTGGAACTCATTTATAGAGTGGGCAGTTTGCACTAGCAGGGAAGGAGGGGGTAGCAACATGGGGGGTGGGAGCCTACCACTGGGGTATTCATTTATCCATTAGGTGTCTGTGAGGGAGGTGGATACTGGCAGAGGGGTTGAGCAACAGTCACTAAGGTATTACTTTATGGATCAGGTGGTCAGCAGGGGGTGGGCTTGTGGCTGTTTTCCATTCGTGAGGGCAGGGAAATATGTCAGTTTTGGCTTTTTATCATTTGGACTGACTTGGAAAGTTAGTCATAAATGAAAAAATATTTACATTTTCAGTGGGGTTTTTTTGTCAGCTTACCGTGCATGTGCCTAATTTTAAAACTTGAATGCCATATGCTGTAACTTAGAAACTGCAGATTGGTTCATTTTCAAACCATGAAAAGACTGTATTCTGGCACTTATCTAATGAACCTGTATATTTCATAATTAAAATGTATCTAGTTTCTGTGATATCTGATGGCAAAAAAGCTTTCTAATTTAACCAAACCACTTTGCATCAAGCTTGCCAAAAAATTTTTCACTAGGACATAAAATCACCATGATATAGAGTAAGCTTTTAAAAACATCTTATTTTGGCACAACAATAAATCAGCCCTAATGGAGCTGCTACCATGTCTCTAACATCTATACCTGCATAAAAGTATAATCTACTGTTGCCTGCATTAAACATGCTCCCTGTAACCTGCACATACTCGACTGTCCTTGGAGTCCCAACCAGTTTATAAATGAAAAACTGACCATCATTAACATTACATTTGTTAGGGCACAAGGAGGACTTTCACAGGGAGTCTTTTCCACCATCATCTCAATTGCTTTAATCCTTTGTTCCCTTCATAATCAATATGCCATCCAGCCCATAATGCAAATCCATTATGGATCCAGCCCTGATAACTCTGTTCAGTACAATATTGCAGTATAATTACTCTGTTAGTAAAAGGTTTTTCCTCACAGTCAACATAAACTCCCCCATGATCAGCCTCATTTCATGAATGCTGGTCCTCCCACATGTAATCATTTCCAATAAGTCTCCCTTATTGTCCTTATTAACCATTTTCATATCCACCTTCAAGTCTGCTCTGCCCCAGTGAAAACAAGTTCAGGTCCACCGATCTTTGCTGGTATCACTTCTTTCCTAATCCATAAATCATCCTTGTTGCCCTTCTCTACATTTTCTTCAGTTTTTCTACCACCCTTCTGCTGTATGATGTCCAGAAATGAACACAGTACTCCAGGTGGATTATCAGCGATGCCCAATAAATTATCAACATCACCTCCCCTGATCTACCTATTTATTTCTTTGGTTATTTCAAAATTGGTAACCATGAAAGGCACACTGAGCCAAGGCTCATTTCCAGATGTGAGCCGGGGGCAGGGATACTTGAGTAAACGCTGAAACAGTACAGTTCATTACATGATGCAGATGAAGTACAAACACTTAGCAGCAAGAACACTTAACTGGTACAAACTTGTAACAGGATAAAGTGTGAAATATGTTGTACTAGCACAAGTGCAAGTTAAAAACTGAGATCAGCTCTAAAGCAATACAAAGTTAGTCAAAACAGTGCATAAGGGAACAGTTGTGTAGAGGGGAACCACAAACCTAAAAATGCCAAAATCAGTGAGGTGAAGTCCTACAGGAAACAGGTACAGGTGGGCGGATTAAGGAGTTTCAGCTGATGCATGAGGGACCCTAAAGAGGTAGAATGACAAACTAAAGTACTGGTAAACAATAGAAGAAGGCAGATTGCCTAGCAGAGGAATGGGGGTGATGAGTGGAGAATATTCACTGGTTCCTTGATTGAAGGGAACATGGAGCAGGGATACGGTATAAAGGAGTGAGGTGATATAAGATGGCAGGGATCCAAACCAACACTTGGAAATGAAGAGAATGTAACTGGCTGTATGAAAGTAGGGGAAGGATGGACAGGGAGTTAAGGGAACAGCGGTGCATACATGCAGGGGAGTTATTCACAAAGCAAAAAAAGTCATTGCAGTGGGTGTCCCTGTCCCTGTCTTGCTAGGGAAGTGGAGGGGGCTGTACCATAGACCATGTCAGCATTGTCTAAGACTAGGAGCACGATTCTGGTGACCTGCTCATGGTGGACCAGCAGGGATAGACAGTCTATGTTACAGTAAAAACCACCAAGCTAAGGGCATAGTTTCGCATGAATAGCATCGATGTGTGCAGAGAAACCAGTTTACTGTCAAGCCACATGCCGAGGTGCTTGAAAATTGGGATGGGCTTCAAGAAGGAAGCCATCCAGTTTGGTAGAGACCAATGGTCTCAAGAGCCTAGACAATTTGGGGCTGGTGTCAAAGGTCATAGACACCATTTTATTTGTATTGACATTGAGATGTTTGGAACTGAACCAGTGCAGGACACTGTTGAAGTCCTTTTGGAGCAGGTTTTCTGCAGGAGCAATAGTAGGGCTGGTGTTAAAGACAACTGTGTCATCTGTATACATGTGCATATGAAAGATGACACAGGCAAAGGGGAGATCATTCAACAAAATGGAGAACAGGATGGGGCCTAAAATAGAATCCTGCAGAACCCCAGCTTGCATGGGGAGGGGGGTGGAGATAGCACGCCTCCAATGTGAACCGACTACTGGCAGCCCATTAGGCAGGAATGGAACCAATCAGTAACAGGAGCTGAAAGGCCAGCCAAGCTCAGCTTGGCAGAAGAGAATGGGACACTGAGTCTAATGCTTTGTCCAGATTGATGAAAATGGCAGCTGTGATATACCCCTGGTCCATTCCAGAAAGGATGAAGTCAGTGACATGCAACAGGGAAGAGATGGTGGAGTGATGCTTCTGGAAGCCAGCCTGAAAGGATGAGAGAAATCCATAAAATGTGAGGTAGTCAACAAGTCCAGAGTAGACCAGTTTATCTTGCTGTTTAGCAAGGGAGGGGAGGAGGTAAATAGGGTGATAGTTTCCAGGGGAGGAGGGGTTCCCCCTGAACTCACAAAACTGCTCCTTATGTTTCCTTGACCTGAATTTTCTGTCCTACAAACCCTTACATACTGATTTGGGCTCTTTAAATCTCTGTATACTGTCATTTCAATGTCATTTTCAATATTTGCTGCTTCCAGCATAAAATCCCTCAATTGGTACTGCACTCTTATAATCACACTGTAACAAAAGTGCATAACCTGACATTTGCCATAACTGAATTTCATGTTCCACATTTCTTCCTACCTATCCTGTTTACAGTGGCCCTCTCATAAACCCCTTGAATCTTTCTCTGTATCCAGTACTAACCATATGAGAGTGTCCTCTGTAAACTTTGATGTCCAGCTTCACTCTCCTTTCTGTTGTTTAAGTAACTAATGTACAAATTGAATTGAATTTGTCTCAGTTCTAACCCCTGTATTACCCCAGTAAGCTTCACATGTCATCCTGAATTTCACCCCTCCAAACAAACTCTCTGCTACTTCACAGGCAACCATACTTACAGTACACCCATAAATAAAATAAGCATAAAATAATTTGAATGCTTTTGCTGTCTACTCTTGATCCCATTGTGGATGAGATACCAGTGCTCAATATTTTTTCAAGTCAGCAAAAATGCAATAATTAAAAATGAAAATAAGTTCATTGTTGTATTTTATCTTATTCAGTATTGTTCAAGTTGTTCTAACCATTTTTATAATTAAATACTAATTTTATAGCACTAAGTTGAAGTAGTTTGGCTTATATGATATTGTGGTTGTTCGTAAATGCTCATTATGAGAGCAAATACAACAGGAGACATGTATTGTGATGTTGGCAAGGAAAGAACAAGAAAATAATTTGGTGGAGTAGTGAGGACACAGGTGGGATGTTTTGAATGAAGAAAATAGACATTTAGACAAAAATAATGATTTAAGCATTTTCAAATGGATATAACACTGGTTGGACCCGGTGAAGTGGCAGGGCCATGAAACTGTCGCCCATCTGTAGTGAATGGTGAAATAATGAAAAAGATTTTTGAACTTTTGTTTTCGAGTTAAGCAATAATGACTGAAGAGACAGTCATTTCCAAGAGATTAATGACCAGCTGGGGAGGAAGGGTGGCCCGAGGCGCAGCTGGTCATTAATCTCAAGGAAAATCTTTTTCTTAGTCTTTTGGTAATTGGGTAAGGCCCGCTAGGCACAAGTGCTTGTTTTCAGGGGTGACCTGGGAGCACTGGGCGGTTAAGTGACTTGCTCAGAGTCACACAGTATGCAAGTGGAGGTTGTGAGACTCAAACTCAGGTCTGGTCTACTGGATGTACCAAGCTCATTCACACCTCATTCCTCTAACCTCTAGACTATACTGCCAGCCCAAATAACTGGCTCTGAGGTCAATATTGTGATTATAAGTCTAATGGCAATAATGGCTTCTTTTTAAAGACATTTACTTACTTTTTCTGTGGCAACAGTAGGAGTGCAACAGCATGAAGTGCAGAGTGGGTGCTGCACCGGTTACCTCTTAGAGATTTCAGACTGACACAGCTACCAATCACGGATGGTGCTGCAATTATGAATAATTAATTAAACTTATTATATAATGTTCAGTCTTGCACAAACTTCTTGGCTGAGTACAAGGCCAGAGGCCAAGTGTGTTCAACATCTGAGAAGTGATGTTATCCCCACAGCACATGCCCTGGAGTGCATTATTGTGATTATAAATCATCTTGCTTGTAAAACAAAAAGGAAAAAGGTGAAAAAAATGCATTTTTAAAGTACGTTTTAGTTGTTGTTTGAATGGGTGTGATGTTGTGTTGGAATGACATCACTGTTGAAGATCAGCACTGACCTATTAGGGTCGAGGAATTTTTTCCTGCCAATTTATAATTGAAATGTTATGCCTGAACAAAATTAAAATTTTAGAGACCAGAACACAACTGTGAGGCCAAATAGGAATTTGTATTTTGTTTTATGAATTTTGCTTTCAAAATATTTTTTGCATATGCTGACAACCTAAGAAGAGCAACATGGTAAAAACAGGTGGCAAAGAAAGTGATATAAGGAGAATAATGGATAGTTAACTGTGTGTTAAGGATTTGTGATGACCCATAAACCTCGAGAGTGAAGCTAGAGAGGTTTATGAGTTTATCACACACTGGGGGAGTTTAAAAAAAACCCATAAAAACTCAGTTGCCTATCCATTTTTTTTTTTATAATTACTGGTGCGGGGAGTGAATACCAACATTAGATAAACACCTCTTTTTCTGAAAAATACTTCCCTCCTGTAACACTTTTATCCCAATGAGGTATTTAAAGGTCTCTATTATATCCCCCCTTTCTCTCCTCTCTTCCAGGGTATGCATATTTAGGTTCTCAAGTCTCTCCTCATAGGGCTTCTGATGCAGACCCTGCACCATTTTAGTTGCCCTCCTCTGGAGTGCCGTCACTCTGTCTATGTTCCTCCGGAGATGTGTCTCCAGGACTGGACACAGTACTTTAGGTGGGGTCTTACTAGCTATTTATAGAAAGGCAATACTACTTTCCTCTTTCTGCTGATGATACCCATCCCTATGCACCTCAGTATCCCACTAGCCTTCCCAACTGCCTTGTCACCTTTAGGTCATCCAATATGATCACTCCAGGTCTCATTCTTGCTTGGTGATCATCAGTACCACTCCTCCAATTTTGTTCTCTGACCCTGGATTTCTGTGTCCCAAATGCATTGCTTTGCACTTTTTCAAGTTGAAACTCAACTGTCATTTCCTTGACCATCCCTTGAGTTTTCTCAGGTTTCTGCTCATCCTTTCCATTCCACCAGAGTGTCAACTCAAGTGAAGATTTTGGTGTCTTCTACAAAGAGGCAGACCTTCCATTCCAGCTCCTCTATGTCACTTATAAAGACATTAAACAAGACCAATCAAAGCAGTAATCACTGGGGCACCCTGCTGTTCACCCTCCATTCCTCTGATTGAACTCCATATATCGCCACCCTCTGTTGCCTATCCTCTAACCAATTTCTTAACCAAATTACCACCTTTAGATTCACTTCTCAGCTAGCCAACTTGCTTACTAGTCTCCTATGTGGAACTGTGTCCAATGTCTTATTGAAATCTAGGTAGTTCACACCCACTGCTCCAACCTGATCTAATTCCTTGGTCACCCAGTTAAAGAAATCCATCAGATTCATTTGACATGACCTCCCCTTCCACGAATCCATGCTGTGTCAGATCTTATAATTCATTGGATTCAAGATATTCTACAATCCTTTCCTTCAGCAGTGACTCCATTAACTTTCCTATCAGTGAAGTCAGTCTGAGTGGCCTATAATTGCCAGCCTCTTCCCTGCTACAACATTTGTGAAGTGGGACTATATCTGCCCTCCACCAATTCTCTGTATACACTCCTGTTTCCAATGAGCTGTTAAATAGGACTGTCAGAGGTGCAGCCAGTACCTCCCTGAGCACCCTTAATATCCTTGGATGCACCCCATTGGGTCCTATTGCTTTGTCCACTTTCAGATTAGTGAGTCCCTTCAGGATACTCTCCTCTGAAACAGACTAGTGTTCCACTTTCTCCCCATTCAATTCAAGGCAACTTCATTAGTTGAAAACAAACTCTCACTGTCTAAGCCCCAACATTTTTAAACAGTTAACTGCTAACACAGGGCAACCATTTCTCCCAGGTGATAAAACATCCAGGTATGTACTGTAAGTTGATTAAGAAACAAAGGAATAGGCCTAGTAAATTTAAAGATTACAAACATATATCCTTTTAATAGGGTGACTAAAAATATCTAGATGAAAATAACTTTGACCCCAGTTAAGTTACGTTTTAAGAAAAAGGTTCAACCTAAGACTGATTCAGCCTTTAGCTCCTAAGCATTAGATAAAGAAGGAAACAAAGAAGAACCATATGTGAAATGCTGCATCATGCATCCCAACAAAATCAAATGGCAGTTATTTCAGGAGTCTTTGCTTCCAGGGATTCGCATAGAATTGAACTGTCAAGATAACTCCATAAGTTGAGTCTTAACCTGTTTAAGTTCTACTTTAAGAGCTAATCTGTCTAGTTACTCTGAAACAACTGAAATCTAGATTTAGTAGTTGCCGTATTGGTCCTTGCAAGAATAGATCCAGAAGCAAATGTTTTAATACCTTTTAATGGACCAACATAGATGTAACAATAAGAACAAAGTGTATCTAGCTTTCGGACCAACCAGTCCTTCTTCAGAAGCTCATGGCAGTTGTTTAGAAAATACAATACTTATAACAGCTAGATAATGCAGAAAAAAAAAAACAGAAAAAATCCCCATTGGTTTAAAAATACTCATTTAAAAAAAACAGAAGATGATGTCAGAGAAGTTTAACAGTACCATACTGCCTTCAGCCAGGAGGAACCCTGGGTCAAAGGTGCTTGGTGGAACACAAATACAAAGAATCCTACTGCATATAAATTTAATTGGCATAAGATAACACTGCTGAAGCAGATAACTCCTAAATCAAGCAATGAGTGTCACAGTTTGTATAAGGCTGTGATTACTGAAAGGCAACCCCCACCCAGATTAAAGACAAACTAAGATTGTTATAGGGCTCATGAAGTTTCAATGTCTGCATTATAGACAAGAATTTACCAGTAAAGTTGTCTTAAAAACATCAGTGCACACTGTGTGATGTGTAAAACCTAGCTGGGCCTGTCACCCAGCTGTACTCTCAAGCTAGATATAAGGCCCAATAAATTTCAAAAACCTCTAGTGTAGTGACAGGACTATATAAATGATAATTTAAATATAAATTGACAATACTAGTGTCAAACAAAAAACTCTAGTCGACGAACCTCAAGGAATTAAGACCATGTAGCCTGATATGTACTGATGTCAATATACGCTGAGAATGTAACAACTTGATGTACCACAAGTGTCTAAGGAATCTGAAAAAGAGATAAAAATGTAATTTCTCTCCTCTTCTTCATACAAACAATACACCCTAACCCACCCCACATCACCATAATGTGGGTGGGGGAAATACATAGCTTTAAGGAGATGTTGTCTCTCTCTCTCTCCCCCTTTTCTCTCTCTCTCTCCCCCACAGACACACACACACTCAGACACACACACACACACACACTCTCCTAGTGTACCTTTATTCACTTCAGTCACTGCAATTGTTCCCCAAATGAATTCAACTTGTCATGAAATCCTAAGTAAAAGGGCTTATGTCTCCTAATACCTACAGAGCAAAAATGTGACACTATTTAACCATACTACTATCTGCATAGTAACATTTCCAAGGATTCTGGATAGAACTACCATGAAATAAACCTGCCACCCTCCCCAGGATAAGGTAACTAGAAGTAAATATAAAGTATGTGTATAAGACCCAAGCTCTAACATACCTACATATCCACAAATTACTACAATATTAGTCTAATGTAAAAAGATCTGTCCAGGACCCCCATGCAAATGAGATCACACACCCCAATATGTACAGAGTAAAATAAAATTATATGTGACAGTATTTGATAACACTCCTGTATGTACAGTAGCAGGCTAGGTAATCTGAATATGGTGCAATGGAATCAATCCCACCCCCAGACAAAGATAAAAAGTAAGGAGGAATTAATATTCATTATGTGTGTGAAGTAAGAATAGTAACACACTGTAACTCCATATATCTAAATAGAGACCTACCTCAATGTGACAGCAAGCCCCACATCTGTTATATCACATACCTCACAACACATACCCACACACATACATACACACACGCACCCACATCCCCCACATGCTGAAGTCCTATAATATGTCAGTCTGAAGAAGAAGAGGTCTGTGGATGTTAGTTTCTGTAGTGTCCCATAAAACCAAGATCAACGTTTATCCCATCTGCTACCATATTGAGATGTAAAATAAGTTTAATCTCAAAAGCTCGTCTCTGTTGTGTGTTTTGAGATTTCCTTTTAAGACCATTACTGACATATCTGAGATTGAGTGGTCAGGCTGGGAGAAGTGGTGCCCCACTGGTTTTTCAGTCTTCTTTGCTGTAATAGTATGTCTGTGCGAGTTCATCCTAGTGCAGAGCTGTTGGCATGTCTCTCCAACATAACCTGTTTGTGGACATCTCTTGCACTGAATGAAATAAACAACATGTTGTGACATGCATGTATAACTCCCATGCACCTGGAATTGCCTGTTTTGTGATGCAACCACACAGTCCGAGGTAGAAATGAGCCCACAAGTCTTACAGGGGCGTTGATTGCAGGGTCGTGTGCCATTGTGTGACATGGTATTCTGTTCTGGTGAAAGTTTGCTCCTAATAATTAGGCTGGATAAATTTGGTGGTTGTTTAAAAGATAGTAGTGTGAGTTCCTTAAAAATACAATTAAGGGTTTCATCCTCACTAAATATTGGGTGGAGGTCTTTAATAATCTTACACAGACGTTCAAGGTCTGGATGATATGTGACTACCAAGGGTATTCTGTCTGTAGCTGTCTTTTCTTTATATTGAAGTAGTTGTTGTCTTGGTACTTGCGTTGCCCATTCTGCTATCCTGTCAATTTCCATGGAAGAGTGTCCCTGCTCAATAAAGGTGTTTTTCAACATAGCCAAATTTCTGTCATCCTCATTTGAGCAAATATAGTGACATCGGAGTGATTGACTGTATATGACAGATTTCTTTGTATGGTTTGGGTGATTACTTTTCTTGTGCAGGTATCTCTGTCTGTCTTTTGACTTTCTGTAAATACATGTATGTAAGGTTCCATCCTTAATGGTGACTGTGGTGTCCAGAAAGTTAACCTTGGTGGTAGAGTGCTGTAGGGTAAGCTTTATGGTATGGTGGAGATTATTAAGTTTGTGATGAAAATCTTTGAGTGCATCTGTGCCCTCCATCCAGATGATAAACAAATCATCAATGTAACGGAAATAAGCTAGTGGTTTGTGGGGATACTGCCTTAAAAAATCCTCGCCCTTTTTTTTTCTGCATTATCTAGCTGTTATAAGTATTGTATTTTCTAAACAACTGCCATGAGCTTCTGAAGAAGGACTGGTTGGTCCGAAAGCTAGAGCACTTTGTTCTTGTTGTTACATCTATGTTGGTCCATTAAAAGGTATCAAAACATTTGCTTCTGGATCTGAAACAACTGGGCACCATATGACAATTATCAGCCAATACAATTTTGGATATATGCTTTTTCCAGCCTGTTTTAGAAATAATTTTCATCTACTGGTTACCACGTACTGAACTGTAATTAATTAATTATTGCATGGTCAGTTTTAACTCACATTGTGGTGTACTCTTTTTAGTTATAGGTCTTCAAGATGACTATTATATTAGTGTATTTTTTACTCATATGTTCAGTAATCTAGAGAGTAAGCACATTTAAACTGGGGACTTGATTTAATGACACATGACAGATTGTTTCAGAAATGTAAATAACATGAAATATAAAATGATACTTTTAGGTATTCATATCAACATTGTTATTTAAGATTGGAAGGGAGTAGATGCTTTGGATCCACCTCCATCACTCACATCATAAGCAAGGATTAAAAATAGGATATGGAAACAAGTACTGATAAATCACCTATGATGGTCATGTCTCCATGGTGTCTACTTGCTTGTCTACATATTTTCTCTAGACATATTTGATCAGAGGTTGTGAACTTACGGTAGCTGAATTAATTGCTGGCAAGTTATTGCATAGTCTGTTATTTGAAGTTCAATCAATCAGTCAATCAGTCAATCAATCACTTTTGTTTGTATACTGGAAGATATGTGAGCAAAAATGCACATTTTCACATATGTCCAGTGTAGGAAATACAACAGATTAACAAATGCTTAGGCCAATGGAACACATAGGACATACAATGAACTACCTATGACATACAACAAAGTAAATACATTATATATGCAGGTGGGTGTATAGAAGTACTTTATATATACAGGTGTACAGAAGTACAAGGAACTAACAAGTACAAAATTAGACTAGCATATTACATGGCTAAAACTGTACAACATTCGACTAGAAGGCAGACTGATAAACATAAATGTTTTCAGGTATTGTATAGGGCAAGACATTTTAGTGCACTTAGTGGGGAGAAGAAAAGTGCAGGTAATGCGGGAGAGAGAGATGCTGGGATTTATCAAGAGGTCCATGGAGGAGAAGTTAAACCTAGTTCAATCTGTTCTACAGTGTATTGAGGACGCTGCTTTATGCTCCCCAAATGTGATGAATACAGACTGCTTTGAGAGCACATATGCTTGTTTGTATTCTTATATGCTCACATGTTGGAATACTTTAACCATCCACTTTCAAGTGACAGTTACTCAGTAGGTTGCATGCTCAACTATGGGGTCAGAGGACGGAAAGGTCATACGTTCTAGTCCAACACCATGACTTTTGGCTAATAGCCAGTACTAACATGGTGGTATGGACAGACAAGATGATTGCCATATTAAACCAAGGTCCATTTAGACCATCTGTGATGGCTGTTCAGGTAGAAGATAATGATCCAGTGGCACGAAAGAAAGAAAGAAAGAAAGAAAGAAAGAAAGAAAGAAAGAAAGAAAGAAAGAAAGAAAGAAAACAAACAATAATAGAGACAAAAAAGGTGTGGGCCCTAGTCAAGAAGCCCATGAGCCACTTATGTGATGCACATGGGTTTGTTTATGACCACTTACCATGTTACTGAGGGCCAGGGATGACCATGTGGTATTCACATGGGCCATCACCAGCCCTGCCCTGCCTACTTGATCCTCTTAAATCCACAGAGCTATGCTGGTGGCTGGGTACATAGCTGAGGGGAGTGGGTCATTGGTGCAGGATATGCAACCCTGCACAAAGCCATTTCCACCAGGCTAGAGGGTACTGGAATCTGTCAAAAGTACACCAAGAGAACCATGCTATAAATCCTTATGCTTCTCCTAGCATGACACGAATTGGACTGGGCAAGCCTCCCACACTCACAAGCCATGCCCAGTCCACATTTTTGCCAAAGAGGGTCGTGGCACAAGGGCATCAATCACTGTTTTTTAATTACAAATTTTAATGGATATGGCAGTTTGTGGATGGGTACAGCTGTATCCCATGATCCTCTGCATGTGTATACAGAGGATTAATTGTCTGGTCAGATCAAGATGACAATTTGAAACTGAATGTGTGGGATAGCTCCACATCTTGGCCACCCCTTCCCATAAAGCTCAGCAGGGGAAGGTGTGGCTGGGTGTGTCTGATACAGAGCTGCATGATTCAGAACATGAAAATCATTCTTATATTAGCCTTATTTGTGAATAAGACCCTTAGTAACTCCATGATGAGATATTTAAGCTATAAGGCATGACAGGGTGTGTGTTACTGTATAATAACATCACTCCTTGGGTGGTTGAAGCATGAGGCCGCATGCCGAATGCATTCAACACCCAAGAAATGATGTTATTACACAATAGTTTTTGTTAGGGGAGGTATACCTATTGAAAAAGGAGTTCATATTTTTTCTGTTGTGCAGCAGATGGCAGTGCAGCTCTGTGGTTGTCTTGTGTCCCAATGGTGCTGCTACTGTGCTCCCTTCCTCCAGATAGCTCTCCGTCTCTGTTACAGTGTATGTGTGTGTCTGGTCCCCCCCGCCAGGTTCTCAGTGTTCACATTTCTCCCAGCAGAACGTGAGAAAGTGTTGCTGTCTACCAGGAGAAAGTATATTGAAATTAAAATTCTTTGATCACTAATTTGGTATGTGGAGTACAGGACAGTTGCAAGCAAAGGTGAGGTGTGTGATGCCGCTGGGTTACTGTTTTTTTTTTAACTCTGTTTATTCTCCCTCACCAGTGGCCTCTCTCCGGCATGATCTCTTAGTGTGTCGACTCTACCCATCTGGCCTGAAGCCCCTGACATCCTTCTTTGGGGAAGAGCGTCACCCTCCTTGCTTGGCTAGCCCCTTTTACCCCCAGATCTAAGTCCCCCGAGGAAGGACTATCACACTCCTTTTTCCTGGAACTCTATCTATAGTAATGGAAGGGTGCCACACTTAGGAGGAAGGACCAGAACGAACATCATGGAACCCAGTGATGGACATGGGGCCGCACCCACTGGACCCACCTTTGCCTACTACTGGTGGGGGGGGGGGTTCTTGGTTATGTTCCCAGTGGTGCAGATGTGTAATGACATCCAGTGCAGAATGGGCATGCTCCTGCACCTGCCTGCAGGATGTCCACCATGCCACCATACCCCACTGAGGCATGCACTGCACAGCCAAGCCCCCAATCTCCATTAGGGGCTGACAAAGCTGTGCAGTGCAAACTCACCATTTCTGGGAAAGTTAAGCTGCCTGCCAGCAGCTCAATCCAAGTACACACTCTCCCTCTCCACCCCCCCAGCAGACCCCCAGCTACCCAAGTCCATTCCCAAACCCAGATCACTGGCATGGCTTGAGGTGTGGCATCCAGTGCCTCAACACTTAGTGCCACCAGGCTGACACATGGGTGACTGGTTTTAATGGATACTGTCTTGGAATTAATGTAAGCATTCGAAACAATCTAAAATTGAGGATAATTTTCCTAACAAAAAAGAACCTGAGACCTATGGTAAAGAAACTAGTTTTGTGCTAGTGAAGGACTCTGACAAGATTTCAAGCTGCAATAATTTTGTGCTTCCAGAGCAGGGAAAGGCACAAAATAAAAAAGAAGTAATCTTGAACCAAGATAACAGCATGATTATTGAGACAGTTATTCCTAGGAATACTTCCAATCTGAGAAATACTTAGATATAAGTATTTATGGGGATATTTCTGAAGATTTAATCGATAAATCCAACAAGATAGAAAATACAGAGCATCTTACAAGCTCCTTTCATTTTGGAAATAGTCTTAATGACCGGTCTAGTAGAATTCCCACAATCTCTGTTTCTCAAACCTTGAGCTTTTTCCCAGACTGCTTTTTAGAGAATAATCGGGAACCTGACTAGCAGTATGACTTAAAAAACATTGCAAATGAGTTACAGCAAACTATAAATGTTCTTAAACAATTAAGCATCCCTGGGGAAAAATGGTTTGGAAAAATCAACTACAAGAGTGTTTGGCCAAGCAATACTTAAACTGAATCTGTCAAGAAATATCACTTTGGAGTCAATGAAGATCTAAAAGCTTTTGCCCTAAATTCTTATGCAGCTCATCTTTTGATTCTTGAACAGTTATACAATTTTAGACATGAATTTGACTCACTGAAAGAAAATATAGCAACAAATAGAAGTAGATTAGAACTTATTGCCCAAAACTTAGATAAATTATTTCCTCAGACAAGATCTCCCTCCATAGTTAATGACAGCTTTGCCACTACAGTACAGGCAGTATAGCACAGTGGTTTAAGGCTGTGAACTGCAAGCCTGGAGACCTGGGTTTGAGTCCCACAGCCCCAACTTGCATACTGTGTGACCCTGAGCAAGTCACTTAAATTCCTTGTGCTCCCAGGTTGTACCTGTAAACAAGCTTTCAGCTTAGTGTGTCTCTCCTGGTAAAACAAAGGTTAAAAAAAATAATAATCCAGATGTTATCAATGTTACCAGTAGTCCTGACATTTTTGTTCAGAATACATTAAAAGGGAAACGATAAAGAAGGAAATGTAGAAAAAGTACGGGCGATGATAGGCAAATAACCATAGAATTTAATACAAAAGCTGCAAGGGCGGTAAAGAAAGTCAAGAATCTGAACCAGAAAAGTGAAGTTAAAGGCAAGATTCCCATTGGAGTCAGTTCTAAAGGAAGTGTTTGTCCAAGTGAGATAGCTAGAGAATGTACTAGTGGCCCCTTTCAGTTACCAAATAGTTCACCAGTCCATTCTTAAGAAACAGTTCTTCATCAGCAGAAAATGCTTGAGATTATCAGTAAACAGTTAAATAAAACAAAATAAACTGCTACAGATGTAAGGGATGAAATTGCTTCTGGTGACCTTAAGATTGTTAGGAATAATAACGATGAGGGCCAAAATGTCAAACTCATGGATATTGAATATGTGCTATACTTGCACGTTGTGGGTTTGAAAGTAAGGAGCCCCACATTAATCAGGAAGATAGACTCATGATTATTGATCTGTTTAGATCAATTCCTGGAGTGGATCTACATGAGGAAGACATTGTACAAATGTGGAAGGACAAAGATGAAATGGGCAAGGACTGCATCTTTGTATTCTGCTCCTCACCTAGATCCGCCAATTACATATGGCTTAGAAAGGAATGCCTTAGAAGTAAGGGATATATGGTGGATTTTCTCAACAGGGAGAAAATTAATAATAACCCTGAAAGAAGCAAATTCACCTCTAAACAATTCAGTATATTTAGATTGAAACCACTGCTGAACGAAACCAGGTGTAAAATTAAGAATGTACTTTTTAATCTGTTTGCACAGACTCTGAAAGTGGATGCGAAGGAATTTATTATCTTGAATGTATTTAAGTGGAATAATGATCAAGGAAACGGCCACGTTGATGTGAGGATTCAAGATGTTGGAGTTGCTGAATCCTTGCTAGAGAAGGCAACAATCTTGGACATGATTGGTATAGATATTATAGATAGTAACATTCTGTCAGAACCAAGGTATGAGGCTGGAAGAAAACCCAAGATAAAACAACAAATAAGTTAACATTGTTGTGCCTAAATATATCCAAGAATGCAAATAATTTGAAGAGACAAAGGTGGTTATTGATTTATTAGAACAATATCTGAATATTGAAATCAGCAATTGGGATGCCCTTTCTGTCACAAGAGGTGAGACATGTCAGGGAATTTGGACCAATTTCACTTGGTATCCACTTTCGGAGTCTGTACAAAAAAATGTTGGACAACATGGGACTTCTGGACTCACTGGGGGGGGGGTTATATTTATTTAATTATTTATTTATTTAGCTTTTGTTGACTGGATAAGTACACTAGACAAGTAGTATGCCTATTTTCAGGAACGACCCAGGAGAATACAACATGGGGGAATACAGTCAAGGTACAAAGAGGATGATAGTACATTATGTCACAATAAACGAACATATGAGAAAGAAATACATCATTTGACAATAAGAGGAAACATATAGGAGTGGAGCACTATCCAAGGAATGGATTGGTCATAATATAACTTATAACTTTTTAGTTGGCACTCCCTAGACTAGCAGGTTCACTGACAGATTATTTACAGGACATCACATTATGTAAGACATACAAGTTAGGCAGTATCAGGACACTTGGGAGTAGGCATTCCTACCTATGACCATGATGCAATGTAGTGGATAATAATGCCCACAGTTTTAGAAGTTGGGCAGTTGAGAATGGAGTAGACAGAAATCATTGGAACCACAGGAAGTATCTATCAGCTTCAGTGGAGGCAGCTTGGGGTAAGTTTAACCAACAGTTTGATACATTACTCTAGGGAGGCTTGGGGCAGTCACACACTGAGGCTAGTTTTAGGAAACCCCACAGGGAATTACAAAAACTCAGATAGGAGGGGGCCAATTGGATATCCCCAGGGAGGGAGTTCCAGAGTCTGGGCGTGCTTACAGCAAAGTCCTGGTCCCCCATGACGGTACGGGTGGAAGGGACTTTGAGCATCCCTAATGTCAGAGACCTAAGATGGTAGGGAGTAGGATCCATTTTTTGAAGAAGCCGGGCCAGCCCCTTGGGGATGTCGGTTCTGACCACTTTCTCCGAGAGGCATCCCATACCGAAATCAAGGTATCTGGCTGGGGAGAGCCAGCAGAATTTCTCATATAGCTCACATCGGTGGGTGAGGTGGGGGGCAGCCAAAGCAAAATGACAAATGTTATTATATGTCGTGTGCCACCGAGTGAGATGAATCTTTGGGGAATGAGCAAATAGATGCAGACCATAGCTGAGGAAGGGAAGAAGCACACCTCTCACAAGGGCAAGTCTGGCCACCAGTGTAAGGTTGTACCTGGCCCTATAGGCCAGACCCAGTTTGCAGTTTGCAGCCCTGCAGATGTTAAGGATATGATTCCCCATGTCAAGTTGGGGGTCAAGTGTTACCCCCAGGTATTTGATGGAGTTCACTACGGGTAGTGAGGGTCCATTTGTGCTGGTGATGTTTAACAAGGCCAATGAGGCTTTGATTTTGGCCGTTGAGCCAAAGAGCATAGCCTGCGTCTTTTTCAGATCAAGTGAGCAGGATGTTCTTATGTTTGAACTAAGTCAGGGGAATAAGTACAGTGCAGTAAATTTCAGTGTTCCCGACAAGGACCAGGAAACCCTATTTAACTGTACAGTATACAATAGGTTTGAGCCACATGATACAGAAATTTGACTAACCAATGAACAATCTAAAGAGGGAAACTCTGACTTAGAGAAGGCAGCGTATGATATTATAACATGGAATGTTTCTGGTGTGCAAAAAAAGGTTTTGGATACTGAATGGCTAAAGTTTCTGAAAAGTTTTAAGATTATTTGTCTTCAAGAGACCTGGCACCCAAAGGAAAAATAAAGCAATTCTTAACAGCTATTTGGTGTTTGATGTTCCGGCTACTAGGTTTTCTACTTCAAAAAGGCATGTCAGTGGGCTGGTCTCTTGGTTTAAAATTGACAAAAATCTCAAAACAGGTTTAATAACTTCCAACAATAATATTCAAGCCTTTAGGGTACAGTATCTTTTGGAGGAATTTATTATTTTTAATATTTATGTACCACAAATAACACCAAAATATTACAAAGATGGCTTATGGGAGTCTATAGAAGACATAATACACATGGTCTGGGCTACCATGGCATGTGAAACAATTTTAGTTTGTGGTAATTTTAACACAAGAATAGGCACCTTTGATGGATTTCAAGATAACAACTTTCATAATTGGTGTTATGGGAACTCCTATATTTTTCCCAGGAATGCAGCTGACAAAAAAACAAACAATACTGGTGTAAAATTAGTAAAACTACCAGAAACCCACTTTTTAGCCCCTCTTAATGGTAGAATAAATGGAGACCTAAAGGGGAATTTTATACATCTCTCCTCTCATGGTCCCACAGTTATAGACTATGCTTTTTGGAATGGAGATATGGATTTATGGGAATATTGTGAAATAGTTAAACGTGTAGAAAGTAATAATTTTCCTATAGCGATGAAGCTAAAAATTAAATAAAAGAGGAATGAGTTTCCCAGATTGAGCCAGGTATGGAAATTAGGAATACAAATAATATAAGATGGAACAAAATAGATGACAGTATAAGAGTGGAAAATATTCTCAAGCTCAAAAATAAAACAGACAACACTGAGACAGACAAAAATCTTATAGACAGTGTATTACTGGGTCTCACAGAAATTAAAGCGTTAATAAGGATCTCTAATACTACTATTGGTAAGACCAAGAGAACCTACACTTGGTTTGATAATGACTGTCATTTGGCAAAAAGGGGCTGAAATAGACTGATCAGATCTATGAAAAATTCGTAGTTGAAAATAAACAATAAACATCTGAACACTGAAAGAGAAAAATGTAAGATTCTACTACAAATGAAACAAAGGGATTACTATTCCAAACAATGGGAAACATTTTTTATTAGTAGTAGAATCTAATGATTCTCAAGCTTATTGGAGACTAGTAGCTAAAGGTACTGAGAATTATAAACATGAAATAGATTCATTTATTCCAATTGATGTATGGATCAACTATTACTCTGATATTTTCAATGAGTCTAATATAAAAGAAGCTTTTTATATAGAAGAGAGAGATTTGTCATGTTTTGATATAATTAAGCATGGTGAAACTTATCTTGCTATAGCTTCCTTGAAACCAAGAAAAGCTCCAGGGCCTGATTCTCTCCCTGCGGAGGTATATTTGGCAGCTCCCTCGGTTTGGTCATGCATATTTACTAAGCTCTTTAATGCATGCTGTAAAAATTTGAAATTCCCAGATTCCTGGAAAGTGGCTACGATCATATCAATTTTTAAAAAGGGAGACAGAGAAAATCCAGCCATGTATAGACTTATATCGTTACTGGATATCATAGGCAAAATCTTTGCTTAAATTATTATTGTAAGGTTAAGAGATCAACTAAAAGCTCCAGAAGGATTGTTTGAATTTCAAGTGGGGTTTAGGAGAGGTTATAGTACAATTGATAACTGCTATATTCTCAATCATCTGTTTGAGAAATATGTTAAACTGAGGAAGAAAAAGGTCTATTTAGCCTTCATTGATTTCAGTGGTGCCTTTGATAGGATCTCACGACATAAACTATGGGAAACCATGAAGGATTGGGGGTTTCCTCCATATCTGATAGATATTATTAGAGATTTATACACTAATACTTGGGCACAATTAAGAATATCTACTGAATCTGAACCTTCTAAGACATTTTCTACTAACTGTGGGGTGAGACAAGGTTGTGTATTGGCCCCAACACTATTTTGCATTTATATCAATAGGTTATTAATTTATCTCAAGGAATTTGATACCCCTAAAATATCAAAAGAGTGCTGTCCAGTCCTGGCATACACTGATGACTTGGTTTTAAATTCCCTGACTCAATCTGGGATACAAAAAAAAGCTGGAAATTATATTGAATTATGCTAATGAGTTCAACCTAAAAATCAATGAAAGTAAAAGTCAGATAATGGTGATGGGACTCTATAAACAACTAAACAGGTGATGGCCTTTAGGGAGATTATGGATAAAAACTGTGCAATCTTATAGTTACTTAAGTCTCATTTTTTCTCAATCTGGTAGCTGGTCTAAGCATCTAAACTCTTTAAAAACAAAACTGAAGCAGAGCACCAATTCTCTAAATTTTATTAAAAAAAATATGAGGGATGTTCATTTAAACCACTTATTTTGGCTACTAAAGCAAAATATAATGCACAATTTCATATGACTCAGATTTGGGAATCCAAGACAACTGAAACATTGGAAATTCCCTTAATTAAGCTATTTAGATCAAGCTTAGGTCTGGGTCAATCTGTCCCAGCTCAACTGATCAGAGCCAAACTTGGTCTTACGAATACTGCGGCTTTAGTCCTGTCAAGGAAAATTAATTATTGGATTAAAGTTCTACAAATGGATAAACATCATTTGTCATATCTATGCCTAATAGAGAAACAAAGGTGGTTATATGAAGGACTAAGTCCATCTGGTTGGCTGAGAAAAGTATATAATATTCTAAAAGAAAATGGATTGGGATATTTGGTTATGCTGATGAGCAAGGGATAGCTATCAGTCTTAAATATCAAAAATATGTTACTCAAATGATTCTGGAAAATCAAAAAGGAAAAGATCTATGCTACATAAAGAATCTGAATATTGCAGACTGGTTAGTACACAATGATGTATTTAATTACTACAGATATTACCTGGATGTCCTAACAGATAACAAGAAAAGAATATTATATACAAAATATAGGATGGAACTATTTAATAGCAATGTCCTTTTGGTGAGATATAACAGGGAAAAGGATCTAGTGGCCAGTTGCTGTAATTGTGATAAATTACAATTGGAAAATTTACCACGTCATTTTTTTCTGTAAATGGTATAATTCCTCAAGGAAAAAATAGATAATTCCCATAATTAAAACAATTCAGTTCACCAATAAAGAGGTACTTCTGATTATTTTATTTTCTCCAGAGGATTAACTCATTATTAAGAATGTGGCTGCTCACTTAACTGCCATTCAGAAAATTCGGTCCAAATATAAAATATAAATGAACGGGAATCATTACATAGATACATAGATACATACTTAGACAGTGTCGGCAGATAAGGGCCTATGGCCCACCCAGTCTGCCCATTTCAGCTTGTAAGTTCAGTTTGTTTTCCTAGAAGTCTGTTGCCCCTTATCCCTGACCTCCAGAATTCCTTTATGTCTATCCCATGCATTCTTAAATCCCGTGATTGTTTCCAGCCCCCACCACTTCCTCCTGGCAGGGTGTTCCACTTGTCCACCACCCGTTCTGTGAAGAAATTCTTTCTCATGTTTCCTCTGAATCGTCCTCCTCCAACTTCATCCCATGCCCTAGTCCTGGAACATCTTTTTCACTTAAAAATAGTGTTTTCCTGCACCCTGTTCCTCCCTGTAAGATACTTGTATGTCTCTATCATATCCCCTCTCTCCCTCCTCTCCTCCAGGGAGTACATGTTCAGTTCCTTCAACCTGTCTTCATAGGACTTGTGATGCAATCCATGCACCATCTTTGTTGCCCTCCTCTGAACCTTCTCTACCTTGTCTATGTCCTTACGTAGGTATGGTCTCCAGAACTGTACACTGTACTCCAGGTGGGGCCTCACTAGGTCTTGTATAGCGGAATTATGACCTCCTTTTCCTGCTGGTGTGCCCTGCCTATACATCCCAGCATCCTATTTGCTTTACCTGCTGCCTTGTCACACTGTTTCCCTACCTTGAGGTCATCAGAGATGACAACCCCAAGATCCCTTTCCTGCTTGGTGCATGCTATATCCTCACCCCCAACTGATATATTGTGCCAGGGTTTTGTGCCCCATATGCATTATCTTGCACTTCTTTGCATTGAATTTCAACTGCCAAACCCTGACCATTCTTCAAGTTTCTGCAGGTCCCTTCTCATTCTGTCTATACCCTCTGGTGTGTCTACTCTGTTACAGAGCTTTATGTCATCGGCGAACAGTGAAATTCTGCCTTCTAGGTCCTGCGCAATGTCACTGATGAAGATGTTGAATAGGACTGGTCCCAGCACTGATCCCTGTGTTACCCCACTGGTCACACTTCCATCTGTGGAGTGACAGCCATTTACCACCACCCTCTGTGTCCTGCCACCCAGCCAGTTACCTACCCACCACACTACTGTCCTGCCCACACCCATATTCCTCAGTTTGTGTAATAGTCTTCTATGTGGCACAGTGTCAAAGGCCTTGCTGAAGTCCAGATAGGTCATGTCCACTGCCCTCCCCTGATCCACCTCCCTAGTCACTCAGTCAAAAAATTCAACGAGGTTGGTCTGACATGACCTCCCCCTGGTGAAACCATGCTGCCTTGGGTCCTGTGGTCCATTGACAACCAGATGTTCCACCAATCTCTCCTTCAGTAGTGCTTCCATGATCTTCCCCACCACCGAGGTGAGGCTGACTGGTCTGTAGTTCCCTGCTTCCTCTTTGTTCCCACTTTTGTATAAGGGGACTACATCTGCTGTCCTCCAGTCTTTGGGTACCTCCCCTGTTTCCAGTGATTGGCTAAACAGGATAGCCAGAGGTTCAGCCACCACCTCTCTTAGTTCTTTAAGGACCCTGGGGTGCACCCCATCTGGCCCCATTGCTTTATCAACTCTTATTACTTCAAGTTCCTTCAGGACCCTTTCTCGTGTAAAGGGACTTGTGTCCATTTCTGCACCATTCTCACCCCTTGTACTCCCTTCAGACCCATTACCCTCCTCTTCCTCAGTAAAGACTGAGCAGAAATACCTGTTCAAAATGTCAGCTTTACTGTTGTCATCCTCCACGTGGCCCCATCCTCCCCCTTCAGTCTCACTATCCCTCCCTTTGTCTTTCTTTTTTCACTTATGTACCTGTAAAAGGTTTTGTCCCCTCTACCCACTGATTTTGCAATGTGTTCTTCTGTCTGAGCTTTGGCTTCCTTACTGACCTCCCTGCCTCCCTTTGCTTCTCCTGGTACTTCTCCTATCCCTTCTGCCTGTGTCTTTTGTATTGCCTGAATGCAATCTTTTTGGCTTTCACTTTCTTTGCTACCTCTTTGGAAAACCATAATGGTCTCCTCTTCCTTTCCTCTTGCTAACCTGCTTAATGCATAATTCTGTTGTTCTTGTAATCCCCATTTTAAATACTGCCCACTGTTCCTCAACCCCTGATTCCTGTCCCATTCCCTTAATGCCTCTTTCAAGTATCTCCCCATTTTCCCAAAGTCTGCCCCCCTAAAATCCAGGATACATGTTTTTGTGTGGTTTGGTTCTGCTCTTTCTGTGATTTCAAACCACAATGACTGGTGGTCACTGTTTCCCAGGTGCTCCCCACTGTTACCCATCACACTGTCCCTGTTTGTGAGCACAAGGTCCAGTATTGCCTTCTGCTGAGTTGGTTCCATGACCAGTTGCTTGAGGAAGGCACCCTGAAGGAGTCCAGGATAAATCTGCTCCTAGTTGATGCTGCTGCTGGGATGCTCCAGTCCATGTCTGAATATTGAAGTCTCCAACCAGTACTACCTCACCCTTGTCTGCCATCCTTTGGATAGCATCAGCTCCTGTTTCTTCCTCCTGGGCTGGTGATCTATAGACCACACCTGTGCGGATGGCTGTCCCCATTTTCCTTTCCAACTTAACCCACAGTATCTCTCCCCCATTTTGTTCCTCCTGGATCTCTGTGGCCCTTATGTCATTTTTCACATACAGTGCCACTCCTCCTCCCTTCCTGCCTGCTCTGTCTCTTCTGAATATGTTGTAGACAGGTATGGTCATCTCCCAGTCGTGGTTATCATTACACCAGGTTTCAGTGATGGCCACAATGTCCAGGTCTGACTGTACCATGACAGCCTCCAGATCTTCCATCTTGTTGCTAAGGCTCCTGGCATTTTGCACACATGGCTTTCCATGATTTGACCTCCTCAGGCTGTTTCACTGTTCTACTCCAGCCCCTTCCTTGGTTGTCATTTATCCCTGGTTCTCCTTGCTGTCTGCCCTTCTGCTGAATTTTGCCCCTTTTCTGCTTATCCACCTCTTGGGCATTAATCTCCATCTTTTGCACACTGCTTTGCAGAGATAGCCACTCCTCTGGTTCACTGGTTCCACTGCTAGCTGTGGGGGGTGAGCAAGTAGGTACCCTCCTTGCTGGCCTGCCACCCCCCTTTGCTAGTTTAAATGCTTGTTAATGTAGCATTTAAACTTATCATTGAGTGCTTGGATTCCCCTCCAGGATGGATGCAGGCCGTCAGGCTTGAAAAACCTCCATCCCTCCAGGTGGGTCCCCAGTCACCAATGAATCCAAACCCTTCCTCACAGCACCAGTTCTTCAACCATGAGTTAAAGTTCCTGGTGCATGCACTCTATGCTCTCCTTGCCTCTCACAGGTAGTACTTTTGAGAAAGTGACAGAAGTAGCTACTGCTGAGACCCTCCCAGTTTCCTAAACTCTTCCTGAACTTCCTTTGGCTCCCCATTTGCCAGGTCATTAGTACCTAGGTGGATAATGACATCCAGCTCACCCTCCCGTCTTGCCTTCCCAGTGATCCCCAGGATCTTCCTTCCATCCTCCATGTCGTGGCACCTGGTAGGCAGCTCACCTCCCTGTCCTCCCCCTCCTGTGTTCCTAGCTGGATCCCTCTTATGATGGAGTCCTCCACCAGGATTCACTTCCTCCTCCTCTGGGGTCCACTGCTTTCCCCGCTGAGGTCACCTCCTTGGCTAACCTTCACATCCTTTCCTTCCACTTCTCTGGGTACCTCTATTTGGTTGTCCTCATTTGCCAGTGTGGCATATGAGTTCTTGAGTGGAATAGGATCTGGGATGTGCCTCTGCCTAACTGCTCTAACCCTCCCTGAGCCCACTGTCATCCAAGTGCTCCTCGTTCTCGGCCACCTTTGAGGCAGTGGCATTGGACTGGGTGGTCCCTGGATAGGGGTGATGGTACTCCTGACCCAGTTTACTTCTGCTCTGAGTCTGGCTACCTCATCCCACAGTCCAGAGAGATGCATGCAGATAGGGCAGCACCTCAGTGTCCAGAAGGTCTGCCTAAATATGGCTGCCCCACAGCCACTGCATTGCACCACTCCCCACATTATACTGCAATTCCACTACTTGTCTGCTACTGAAGCTCTCCTAGTTCCCTTTTTATTAATTTGCTGTACTAAAAATCCTGCCACTGATCCTCAGATAATTTTTTTTTTTTAAAGAAAAAGAAACCAATAAATAAACAAATGAATCATTAGATGAGACCAATTGATAGACTGGAGTTTTAATAATATAATGTATTTGTTAATATGTTGTCTTACTATTGTATGTATTAGTAATTATCACGCATAATGTGAGTGCATTTTTAAGTCTTATTATGAAAATTGTATGATTCTTGTTTTTATAAATTTTGTAAAGGTCTATGACCGAACAATAAAACTGAAAATTGAAATTGGTTATGTTCCCAGTGGTGTGGACATGCAATGACATCCAGCGCACCATGGGTATGGTCCCGCACCTGCCTGCAGGATGTCCACCATGCCACCATACCCCATTGAGGCATGCACTGCATAGCCAAGCTGCCAATCTCCACTAGGGGCTGACAAAGCTGTGCAGTGCAAATCCACCCAGTCTGGGAAAGGAAAGTGACCTGCCAGCAGCTCAATCCAAGTCCACACTCTCCCTCTCCACCCCCCCCGGCTGACCCCCAGCTACCCGAGTCCATTCCTGAACCCAGGTCACTGGCATGGCATGAGGTGTGCAGGCCAGCACCTCAACCCTCAGTGCCACCAAGCTGGCACATGGGGACTGGTTTTAATGGATAGTGTAGAGTGTCAGTTCACAGTTTATATGTATTTTATATATATTTTTTTATTTTATTTTCCTAGTTAGCCATCGAAATGTGTCCATTGTTTTTAGGAATGGGGCAGTATGAGGAGTGAGCACAGTACTTTTGAACTCTGCACACGCTTACGACTGGGGGACTGAGAAGTGGTAGACTCAGGGCTTGGCTGTGTTTTCCCTTAACTTTTTTTTTATTGGGATTCAGTTGGGAACTTGAGGGGGTATGTGTGGACTGTACAGTGAGGGAACAACTGAACATCTGTCCGAGGGATGACTGCTGGCACCGTGAGTAGACAGGGCAATGTGGCTACAGGACAGTGGGCAGTGATTCTTTTTACATGCTGGCATGTGGTAAGTCAATTTTTCTGCCTGTCCTAAATATGCTGATGTTATTGTCAGATAACATTACTGTCTCTATGGCATTCTGACCAATCACAGCCCAGGATTCTTTCTTGCCATTGTATAATTAATGTTATTCACATTTTGTATGAAACTGCCTTATTCATGTCACTGCTTAGCAGTTCAACACATTCCTTTATGCATGGTAAACTAGTGAAGCTTTACACAATTTTAATTGTAGTCATTTCTATTTTTGTTCTGTGGGCCATCTGAGAATATAGACTCAAAAGAAAAGTTATATCCATAATTCTTCAAATTAGTTTTACACACTGATGTGTATCACACAGTAAGCATCTTCTATAAATAGCAACCTTAGATATTGCGCCGTGCAGATGCTTCCACAGGATCCATTTAAGGATAGCAACAGATGTCTTGAATTAAGTCATCATTAGACTGAAAAATGCAACACCGAATTTGTAAGAAAGAATAAAAGATGTGTCCTAGAGGTTGTTTATGAACCTGGGTTATGAAATAATCAAAAGAGTTGTGTGATTGCATCAATACACCGAACAATCATTCATGACAGGCCAGAACGGCTCTGTGACACAGCTAAAAGGATGAAGAGGAATATGTCTTCTACTGTATATTGCCACTCATACAAAATTCATCCCCAGATGGCCTACAATCCAGGAGGGAGAGGTGAAATAATGTTGCTGCTTGTTCAGGAAGAATTACACAGCAGAGAGACAGATAAGATATGGATTACAGAATAATTAAGCACAGGCGGTTTGAGTGGCATGTTCAAGGCCACAATAAGAACTCAGTAAGTAATGAATATTAATCTCCAAATATCATAGATAATGGCCTATTCATTACTCAGACTCAATAATGTATATCAGGGCCTATTCAGGAGCATTCATACATGGATTGCTACCCTGCAAAAAAAGCAGAAACATTAAAAAATTATTTTTCTCTCCCCCAGATATGGCCTTGGCAGGCAGTGATGCTAGGCAGATTGTAATGCAGAGCCACATTCAAGTTCAATGAGATATTATACTGATGCGATTTAATGTTACTGTACTTCTGAGTTGCAAAATAAATAATAGTTTTCATTCTCTATCCTTTTCATCAACCTCAAAAATGGCCAGGTCCAGGACCCCTAGCTAGATAGCTAGAAAAATCACAAAAACAGCAAAAACTAGACCTCAAACATTGCTTCAAGTATGCAGATTTATTTTTCAGTGTCACAAAGTTCATTAGACCAATGTTTCAAGGCAGTAGGCCTGTCTCTTCATCAAGGAGGTGGCTTCAAATATTTAAAACATAACAGGAATGAAAGTATTCTATTCATAATCATTTTTATATAAACAATAATTCTTAATAATGTTTTACGAAATGGAGTGGATAAAAATCTCCATGTTACCTGTTATACTGCACTTGTGAATGTATTCTTATTTCTGTTATTTATTTATTTTTTTACTTACCCACTTACTTACTGTGTTCACTGGGTAAGTACACTGAGTAATAGCCCTTTTTCAGCAACGACCCAGAGCTGCTAATTTTACAGCTAAAGATGGTACAGTAGACAACATTATTACATATAACATGTATAGACAATCAATACAGCAACAATACTTTGATATAAATCATAATTTGCTCATTTTCAAGTTCAACCACTTCAAAAAATGATTTCATTGAAACAATTTCAAATATATTCTTGCATATTCACATTAGAACAAAAAGCATATTAGTTTATCTGCTCTCAGAATATTTACTTAACTTTCTGTTGTTCACTAAATTTTTCATATTCACAAGGTTGCTTGAACTCTCCTTTTTATATTATCTGCAATTATCAAGTGAACAGGAACATGTTTTAGCCAATAAATCTATTGATATGGTACTACTCTGCAGAATCTCATGACTAACAGATATAGAATACTTTGTTTTCAAAATCTGCATCTTTTTCAAATGTATCTTAAGATTTTTATGTTTTTTTCAGACACCACTTCTCTCTTGTAGTTTAACAGGAACAAGGAGAGTCAATTTAAAGATAGACGGGGGGCAATGTGAGGAAGTATTTTTTTCACAGAGAGGGTGGTGGACGCATGGAACAGCCTTTTTGAGGAGTTTGTGGGGTCTAAAACTGTAGGAGAATTCAAGAATACATGGGACAGACATAAGGCAATTCTTGTGGGGGGTAAGAAGAAATAGGCTGCTGGTTAACTAGGATCCACAGCTTATCCTGTAGGTAGGGAAATGGGCAGACTAGGTGGGCCAAGCAGTCCTTATCTGCCGCCTAAGTCTATGTTTCTATGTTTCTATGTCATTGACGTCTGCAAAGGGAACAAAACACACTAGGCTATTTGTGCAGTTCCTACATATTCCTTGCTGCTTGTAATAAACTGACTACCAAAGCATGTAGTGTATTAAGGTGGCTATTTGAATGCACTCACCTTGTGCAGAAAGACGCTTGCTTCTAGCATCTGCCAGATGGAGTGGCTGCCATTGTGAAATGGTCATTCAGCTCCAGCATCTCTCCCTTTATGGGAGACCACATGTACCAGGCAGCGTGGTACGTAGGCAGAGTGGTAACGTGACCTGTGTCATGCATTACTAAGTGATGCGCCACTGCCTGGCCCAACATTGATGCATGTGGTCTCCCATAAAGAGAGATATTGGAGTTGAATGGCCCTTTCACAGTGGTGATCACTCCACATGGCAGATGCTAGAAGCAAGAGTCTTTCTGCATAAGGTGAGTGCATTTGAATAGCCACACTAATACACTAGGTGCTTTGGTATTCAGTTCATTACAAACAGCGGAACATGTAGACGCTATATGCTTTATTTTTATTTAGGTTGAAATGCTAAACAATGGCAGTAACAAAAGGTGAGCAGGATGGTTTAGATAATACATTTTAAAATGATAGGAAGACAGAAAATAGCCTAATATGTTTTGTTCCCTTTACAGAGATGACAATTACCAGTTGTCCCCTGAATCCCCTCAGGAATGATGGATGCTACAACAGTTTACCTTGTTGGTTGCTTGTTGTCAAATTTATTTATGGCACAAGGAATATATTTACACCCATAGATTTTATAACTTCACAATTCAATTCCACACAAAATTTCTTTAAAAGCTTACTGGTTCCGGCCTCCATCCTTCTTCTGGTCCTTCTTCCAATTCTCAACTTTCAGGGCCCAGACACTGTGAATCCAGCCCCCCTCCTCCACACCAGAACCAGACTGGTTCCACTTACCTGGGCTTTCACCCTCCAGGCCCGGACACTTCTGAATCCGGCGCCTGGACCTATCCCCCTCACCGCTTTACCTCCACATCTGGGTTCCTTGCCCCCAGCCCATGTATCCTACTCCCTCCCCCCTTCCTTTCCCCCCACTCCCCCTTTTTCTTTCTTCCCACTCCCCATGGGCATCCTTGCCCCTCCCTAGCAGGTGACTCTGACCTAGCCCCTGGCCCAATGCTTCCATCCACAGCAGGAACACCGCCCCATGTCCAGGGTCTCGGCACCTATGCCTCCATTCTTTCCTATTGTACCAACCAAGACTCCCAGTACCTTCTTTAATAAGGGTAGGAGGGTGGGAAAAATTCCCAGCAAAAGAGGGGATTCTGCCTGAGTCCTGGCCTTATATACCTCTACAGGCCCCTGGTCAGGAACCCCTTCATGCTCCGTCCCCCAGCCAGTCCCTGGGGCTCTGGCATGCTCTTGTCATATTACCCTTTTCTGCCCTGGTGATGTCCCCAGCTCCGCCCCTTCTATCCCCTCTGCTCTCCCCCCTCCCTCTACTGGGCCTCTTCCTGTCAGGGATCATTGGACAACCTGGCTAGTCTTTTAGTGGCAATCCCCATTACCCTATAACAGAGAAGTGGTCTCTGAAAAACCATAAAAATCTTAAGAAACAGATTTGAAACTAGAAAGTATTCTATGTCTGATAGTCATGAGATACTACTGAGTAGTTCCATATCCATATACAGGTATTTATTGGCTAAAACATGTTCCTGTTCACTTCATAATTGCAAATAACATAACATCGAGAGTTAAAGCAACCTTGTGGATACGAAAAGTTCAGTGTAAACAGAGAGTTAAGTAAACATTTTGAGGGCAGATAAACTAGCATGCTTTGTTGTTCTAATGTGAATATTAAGTAATACGGTATACTTGAATTTATTTTGGTAAAAGCATTTTTTGAAGTGGATAAACTGAAAAGAAATAAAAATATATTCACAAGTGCAGCATGATAAGTAAAATGGAGATTTTATCCACTCCATTTATTAAAATAATTAATATGAAGTCCGTTTATATAAAAATGATTATGAATGGAATACATTATTGTAATTCCTGTCATATTTTACATATTTACAGCCACCTCCCTGATGAAGGGACAAGCCTACTGTCTCAAAACATTGGTCTCATGAACTTTGTAGCATTGAAAAATAAATCTGCATACAAGAAGTAATGTTTGAGGTGCAGTTTTTGCTGCTTTTTTTTATCTACTGTACTACTGAGTAGCTAGTGCCAGTCAGTGATTCTGGGCAGGCATTGCCCCTTCCTTTCATATATGGTACACTGATGTCTGTGAGCTGACATGTTCTAATAGAGAGAGTCCATTGTGGTATTGTAGGGGGAGGTGGCACTAAGCAGCCAGAACAGTTTAGCTGATACTATTGCCATAACCCATTACAGATATGGCCGGGCCGGGACCACAGCCCCAGTTCTTATCCACCTACAAAGACAGTGCACATCACACTAACTGCTTCACAAAGCCCACAACTACTAAACCTGGATGTCCTAAATTCTCATATCTCCCTCTCACCTTATTCCCACTGTCTTCTTAAATCTTATCTTTTTTGTTCTATATAGATTTTTATCCCAAGCTTTTTACCCCCATTTTCACCCATCTCCATGCCTCAGGTGTGTGTGTGTGTGTGTGTGGATGCACATGCGTGCCACACCTCAAGGTACCCTTCCGCTACTTGCCGCCCTCCCGCCTACACTGCCCATCAGATCTCCACTCAATGGGAGTGGAACTATGGGTGGGGGGGGCGACAACCTCCCAGGAGAGGAGAGCTGCCTTTTGGCTCCTCAGTCTTACCCCCCCATGCCAGATCTCAGATGACCTGAGGTCTTTCCCGAACCCAGGTCGTCGGCGTGACGGGAAGTAAGGCATCCAGCGCCTCAGCCCTCGGCGCCACTGGGCCAGGAAGGTTCTTAAATCTTATCTGTGTGCTGCTTTGATGTACTGTATGATTAATACCTAAATGATTGTTTGTATCTGTAGTGCATCTGTATGATGTTAACCATTGAATGTAATTCTGCTTGTGTTTCTCTGCACTCTAGATGAATACATTGTAACTACAGTATTTTGTAACAAAGCTGGAGTTGTACTTTTCCCGCAGTACCCTCTTGGATACAAGGTACATCAAGTAAATGAAGCTATCCTGGAGTGCACAATGACTACATTAAACACAATAACATAAGCATACCAGGAAGAACCTGGGAAACACTAGGACATACATGTCAGTTTCCATTATTATATTACACTAGATACTGTATAGAATGATCCCAATGAAAATAACATCATTTTGAGCCAAAATAATAGTTTTCTGATATGATGTGCTTGTTGGTTAAGGTATTTATTCTATTAATGTGACTTGGATAATCTACTATTTATTTAGTCGGTTTAGCATCTGTATGTTGGGATACTCATTTAGATGCAGCATCTCATATGTAGAGACATTCTGTCAGTATTGGCAGTAAAAGTACCATTAAAGAAATTAGGCACAGGATTTTCCTTTTTTTTTTCTTCTCCACACTCTTCCCAGTGGCCCCCCTTCTGCTCCCCCAGTCTCAGCCCCATCACCCTGGTATCCCCCAGGGCTTTCATGGGTCTCTCCTTGTGCCCCCCAGAGTTTTTCCCCTCTGGAGGGGGTGACGTCAGCCCCCCTTACCATCCATCACGGACTGGATCTGGTTAGGAAGGGACTTGCCTGAGTAGCAGGTGTGGGGCCTGCAAGCCAGTTGGGCTGTCATCCTGCCATCAGAGAGTGTTTTCTCTTTTTCTTCCCTGAGCCCCTGGGATATTGGCATCAAGGGTGCACCAAGCACATTCTCTACGTGAGCACGCGGCACCTATTGATGTCCCCCCACCGACTAGCTTCTCCAACTGCTCTGCCACTTGTGGTCACGCAGATGGAAGTAGAGCCAGCTATCTTCCTTCCCTGGAAAAGGACAGTATCCTTTGAGATGCTCTACCCTTTCTCCCCATGGCCAACCCCTTGCAGCCAGAGTTTGTTCCTGAACCTGGACTACAGTGTGGGCAAGGTAAGAGCGGAAGGATTTTTAAAAGGGTTGGACACAGATGTCAATGTATGCTGCATCTGCATCTGTGTCCATTTTCATGTATCCAGGCAGCACTGCTGCTATTTTCAGAAGTTGTTTTCATTTATGAAAAAAAGTCATAATTTGTAGTGGAAAAAAGATTCAGTTGCATCCAAGTCAGACACAAGTGCAATTGTGTTGGTTTTTGGATGTAAACTTTGGATGCTGTTAGGCCCTGAAATAGATGGTCTAACATGTATGGATGCATTCCTGCTTTGAAAGTATAGGCAGCCGCATCTGGGTAGAAATCTTTGCAGATCTCCCCTAGATGAATTCCAGTAGCCAATGCACAGTAAAATTGTAAGCAAATACAGGTAGGTTTCCATTTTAACTGAATTTACAAGGGATCATCAAGATCTAGTATGCCCTTATTGCTAGGCTGAGGTCCCACAGGGAATCTCCATGCCCAAGCCACAGCAACTGAGGTGGCATAGCATCCTCTAGTTTGATGCATGTGCAGCCAGCTTGACAGACATATGTATGCATGGATGAAATCTGCAAATAGTACTCTGATGTATAGCTTTGCGATGTTGGAGGCAGGGATAGGGTGCCATTTGAGGGAGCAGGTGTCTAGCAGCTGGCCAGCTGATGTAGTGCATGCATGAGATAAAACTGATAACAAAGGTGGCAGAGCAAACATGAATACTATATATTGCACAACATAAAATACAGGCGACAGGGAAAGTTGGGAACAATATGGCTGCAGCCATGCTGTTACAGTGGTTAGAGTGAGGTAAATGTGCATTGGGTCCTATGTTTCTACATGTAGCATAATATTAACTCCTTCTGCCCTTGTGTCTAGTAATCAAGCTTAGTATGTTGGAGTTGATTTGATTAATTTTGTCAGCTGTTAATGTCTTAATTAATTAGGTACCTGACAACTGATGCTGTTCTTTTTGAAAAGTTGTATAGTGTATCAGTCAAACTGTTTATAGCTGGTGCCTAAATAATTATTTATATATAATTATTAGTAAGAATTTTTAATTCTCAGATAACCAGTTTGTAAAAATGTGTTTCAGCTGCCCAGTTGTAATTATGCATTGCATCTGGACGGTTGTAATTGTTCCCTATCAATCAAGCTCATGCAGTGCTAAAGATGGTCACAACTTTACACACACCCTCAGTGTGGGATGCTTTCACAAACCCCTTGAGCTTTGCTCTTTGGGGTTATGTACTGTAGTATCCCACACTTTGAATACATGTAAAATTCTGGTCACACACACCACCAACATATTGTTCTCTGTAAATTCACTGATGGAGCAAAGTCTTGTTTACCATTCACTTTGGTTCCTGCCTAAATGTTTGGTATTTTTTTCTTAGATATAGCAGTATGCTCAGATGGTGTCAAAATGTTTTGACTAGTTCTCATATTTAGCATGTGTGGACATTCATATCACTTATAGTGAAGTTTTAGTGCTTGCCACTTGGCAGAGACGTTCAACATATTATTCTCTGACTTTGTTTCAGCTGCAATAAGCTCATCCAAATTATATTTGTTTTTGGAGTATTCCCCACCTGCTGTAACACTGGATGAAGAGTAAACTATACTAATGCAACATTCCTGTATACTCTCTACTGTACTCAGAACCAGCTAGTTTCAAATGTAACTTTATATTTTGAAAATTATTAAAAATACATTTAAAAAATATAGAATATGGGTGATCAGCTTCAAGATTATGAAATACTTCAGTATGGTAATGCACTGCAAAATTTGCATTGTATATATTAACTTAAGGTTTTCAAAGTTACAAGAAATACATGTGCCCACCACTTTACTAACAAAATCATTTCCTTGCATAATCAGTCAAGGAGGAGGGAAAGGGTTCCCAAATTAATGTCAGTATGCTTTGTTTTAGTTATTTAAGTCATGGAGTAAACTACTTCAAGGCTCAACAACCAAAATATTATTTATGTATAGTTTTATCCAATTTACATGTCGCATATACTGGTATTTTTCACAAACTGTCTGAATGGGTCAGAGATGAAGGCTTTGCTGAAGTCAAGGTACAACATCTTGTCTCATGATGACCCTTGTTCACCACCTTCATCATCCAATCTGGATCAATCACCAATTTGGATCATCTGAAATGACCTCCCTCCTGTACCATGCTGCTAGATATCCCAATTGTCTGTTTACCTCCAGGAATCCTGCTAGCCTCTCCTTAATTAATATTTACAGTAACTTCCCTACTTTGATCATCTGACTGACAGGTCTGTAGTTTCCTGGTTTGCCCCTACTTATGTACTTATGCAGAGGATTTACACTCGCTGTCTCCAGTCTCCGGTACAACAACCCACACATGTGCAGTAGAGTCAGAACGCTCCTGCTGCACACTAATAACTCCATTTTGTTCTCCCTGTCCCTTTATAGGCCTCTGGACATCCCCCCTTCCCAGTCGCAACATACCCTGTCTAGGAGCCCTCACAGAAGGGGAAGGAGCCAACTCGGAGTGCTAATAGGTAATGCATCCACACCAGACACCAGACTGCAGCTTGTTGAGGGGTGTTAGCCTGTCGATGCTGTGCATTGGCTGCCCCACCCACCCCAGCCACCCTTCCACCCAAGCTCAGCCCTTAACTTAATGGCCTCCCTGGTCATGTGACTTGCTGCTCATTTTTTTTCTAAGTCCCCAGTTCACCATTAGCAGGTTATAGGAACCTGCAACTAGGGGGACCTCCTTATCCCTCAAGCCACATATTTCCCCAATACTCTTCATTTCATGCTGTTCCTGAGACTCTCTGTCCCCACCTCTCTTCTCTATCTCAAGTCTCCCTATCCTTTTCCCTGCAAACCCACACTCCTAGACCCCTGCTCTTATAGATTATGCCCCCTTCCTTCTTAGCTTATCACTCCCACCACCCCCTCCCTCTGCAATGCTATTCCTACCACCACCCCTAGGAGTCACTGCGGCACTGTCTTTTCCCAGCCTTTTTTGCCCTCCCCTGGTCACCTCTCTGCCCCTGGCTGAGAGTATCCCTAGCTCTATTCCAGAGCTGCCTTTCACAGGATTTGAACCTGGTACCTCTTGCACCAAAGCCCAGCACATTACCACTGTACCACTGAGCCCTCAGCAATTATGGCTGCATCACTGTACCCCATATACCAACTTGGGTTCTCCTCCCCCCCCCTTCTGCCGGCTAGCCACCCTTACTCACATAGCCCCCCTGGTCTCCTGTTGATCACCCTTGTCATCCTTCTCCAGGGACTTCCCAGTCCTTCACCCACAGCACACCACTATGGGACCCCCCTACACAACACTGACTCCCACCCACTCTCCCTTTTACCATAGTGCACCCGTCCACCCCCACCCATCTCCCAGCTGTCATCTCCCACCATTAACCCCCCCACCAAATTACATTCCTCACCTACCATACCCTTATCACCCTGACCATCCCTTGCACAATCAGCACCTCCATTAAGAAGCATCATGCCAACACCAATAAGCAACAAGTCCTGGCCCTCCTCAGGATCGTTACTTTACTGCTTTTAATGTCCAGTGATGTGCATCCCAGTCTGGGTCCCATCACATGCAACCCGAACTCCTCTCACCAGGGACTCAGAATGGCTGCAATGAATATCTGCAGCTTGCCCAAAAAGATGGCAACCCTGTAATGTTGGATGTTACAACATCAGCTGGATGTTCTAGACCTCACAGAAACCTAGCTGTCAAAAAAGGCCCTGGACTCCTTTGTCACACTCCCAAACTGCATCCTATACAGAGCCAACAGAACTGGCAAGTGAGGAGGGGGTTGTGCTTTCTACATCTGAGACTCCCTGCTATGTCAAGCCTTACTAGCACCCTCCCTGGAGCATGGAGCACAAGCCCTGACCATAAAACTCACCCCAGACCCTTCTAGAGCCTCTGTTACTATAACTGTGGCTTACATCCCCCGAAAAATCAAATCCAAACTATTCAATCCCTGGCCAGCTATATCACCAGCTTCCCCCCCAAAACCGAACACATCATACTAGGGGACTTTAATGTGAACTGGCTATCCAGGTCAGCCTCCCTCATGAAAGACACCTTTGCTGCACTAGACCTAGCCCAGTTAGTTACTCAGCCAATCAGTTTAAATCTAAGTAATGGATCCAGCACCCTGCTCGCCCTACTACTCACCAATCGACCAAACAGAATCTCGAACTTCGCGGTACTCCCAAATCCCCTGAGTGATCACTCCCCCATCCTTTTCACCTGGTCGTGTCAGCAGAAAATGCTCCAATCAAACAGTTTTTATCAATGCCATTTTCAACCTGGTGGCATCGCCAAGCTAAGGCGGCACCTAACCCAGTGTGACTGGTCCCCAAACAACAACTTCCCTACTATAGATGAAGCCCTCGACTACTTCACTCACACATTCAACAAGGCATGTAATAGCTTTGCCCCTCTCTCTAAGGTTTAAGCCAAAAAGCGTAATGCCCCCTGAGTCACACCAGCACTGCTCCAGCAACTAAAGGCTCGAGATGATCTATGGCACAAAGCTCTTGCCTCGGGTGGACAGGCAGACAGGCAGGCCTACAGGGCTGCATGCAACAGGAGTATATGGGCCATTAGGATGGCCAAATCTAACTACTATAAGGCCACCCTTGCGTCCTCATTGGAGAATGCACGGTTGTTCTGGGACAACTTAAAGGAGCTGAACAGAAAAACCCGGTTGCCACCCCCCTCCCAAATAACTGTCAACAATGACACTTCTTCGGACCCATTTACCATCGCCAACTGTCTTAACTCTGCATTCTCTAGCCTAAGTGCAATTCCCCCAAACAACTTCTTTGATACCCCCCGGGACCCCCAAGTCAAACAATGCGCATGCCCCCCTTCCACCTCAATGTCATCTCAATGAGTGAAGCAAGGCCATACCTTGCAAATGCCCTCGGGGGATCAAGCTACTGCAAAGACTCGTTCGACAGGAAAATCCTCAGTACAGTACTAGATTCTGTGCTTTCTCTTCTAACTGATCTAACTAACCGCTCTTCCTGTCTAGGACAGTTTCCAACCACCTGGAAGATGGCCACTGTCACCCCAATACTGAAGAGTGGGGACCCCATATCCCCCAACAATTACCAGCCCATCTCCATTCTCCCTCCCCTCTCAAAAGTGCTGGAAAAAATTGTTGCCACCCAACTCACTGATTATCAACTAGAACATAACATACTATGTAGGGAACAGCATAGCTTTAGAGATAGACACAGCACTACTACCACCCTCACAGAGTTCTCTAACTTCCTTCACAGTGCTCTAGATAAAAAACATCTAGCAGGAGCTGTTTTCATAGACCTGTCTAAAGCTTTCGACACAGTCTCTCACCCCCTGCTCCTAAATGCCCTCAGCCTCATCGGTCTGTCCCCGAGACCCCTCAGTTGGTTTACAAGTTAGCTGTCTGATAGGCCCCAATGTGTCAAGATAAACAGCACTCTCTCATCTACCCTACCAGTCCACTCTGGGGTCCCCCAGGGCTCTATCCTCTGTCACTTATTGTTTAGAATCTACCTGAACACACTACCTCAATCCTGCCCAAGTAATCTGCTGCTCTATGCAGACAATGCGGTACTTTTTGCCTCCCACTCTGATCCCACAGTCCTATAGTCCTCCCTACAACTGGCCTTCAACCAGATTGAAAACTGGTTCACTGACCACAGACTGGTGGTCAAGGTAAAAAAGACTAAGTCAATGCTCTTTGCCCACCGAGAGAGCAAAGACAGTGCTGCCCAGCTAACAATCTTCTCCAAAGTCCATCTCTTACAGGAACAGGTCCATACTTATAAATACCTGGGCCTAACATTTGATCCCTGCCTCTCATTCCACCCCCATATCAGTAACTTCTCCTTAGCCATAAATATTCACATAGGACTGTTGTATCGACATAGAGACTGCCTTCTGCCAGATGCCCTTAACATCGCTGTTACCTCTTCTGTCCTCTCACTAGTTGATTATGGACTCACCATTTACTCCACCGCTGACCACACCACTCTCAACAAAATCCACTTGGCTATCAATAGGGCATGTAGACTCCTCACAGGGGTAGATCGGCGCACCAACAACTGCACTTTGTATGCCCTGTCAAATATTCTCACACTAAATGAAAAAGTATGCTATCAAACATGTCTTCTCTCTAAAATGATTCACCTAGGACTTACCCCACTCGGAGTATCAGCCTCCTTCTGCTCTGCTCGTGCCTCCACAAACATCTGCTCAGCAAATAAACTGGAGTAGTCTATACCCAGGGTCAGGACCTCCCTAGCACAAAGGTAATTTTCCTACAGAGCACCACTGTGCTACAGTGAACCCCTTCCCCGGCAATTTCCTTCATCTCCAGCTTAGGCCCCTTCAAAAAAACCCTAAAAGACCACTTACTCTCCACCCGTAGCTGTCAGTGCAATGGCTAGTTATGTCCTACGGTTATCCCCCCATCTTTCACAGCCCTCAGGACCAGGCTGGGCCTGCCCAGTTACTGTAATAAAACGCTTAGTACAACCAGTACTACTTTGAGTGAGAGTGTATTCTAGTGCTCTTACCTACTGTTCCAGGAGCAAGTACTGTTCATGTATACTCCTCTAAACATACTACTGACTGTAACTGTTTAATATTCCTCAATATGTAAACTTCATTCATTATGTAAATTTCACTTTCGCACAGGTAATGAATGTGTCAATGACAATGTTAGTTCTGACTGCTTGCACTAACAACAATTACAGGCTCTCTAGTTGGAACTGAATAGCTACCCAATTGTATAGGCCACTTTCTCCTTAAAGATTGTACTATTTATACACTCTGTTGTTGTCTGCTGTATCTGTATTGTTCTCTGATGTGGAACCTTTGTAAATGAGTCTATGACTCAAAGGTTGTAAATCCAATATATTTTTTTTTCAGTTGTTTAACCAGGAGTAGCACACTAAGCTGAAAGTTTTTTTACAGGAGCGACCTGGTATCTTCAATAAGTAAATAAATAAATAACCCCCTCTCCAGTGAACTGTACAAGGGCTCAGCCAGTGGCAGGCACAGCTGAGACTGGGGCTGAAAAAAATTACAAAATTCTGATTTCACTAAATGTTCATGAAATTCTATGAAATTCCTCAAAATGTCAAGAACCTTTGTGTAATTTTCCTAAATTCTTTAATTGGTCATCTCTCGGTCAGTATTATAGCTAGATATCTGATATTTGGCATGTATGGCATGTGTATTTGGGAGAGGCCATAAAAAGCTGTCAAGTTTCAGGACATTAGGATAAGGAGCAGGGAAGTTATAGATGCTTAAAGACTGTCAATTTATTATTCATGTGAACATTTCTGAAAATATTTATATGCTTACAACTTAGCCACCTTTGGAGCTAGATAATTGAAAATTGATATGCATACTTTCTTAGAAGAGTCATAGAAACTGTTAAATAGAGAGGTAATTGGTTTTGTAAATTGTTGGTTACAGAAGTTCAAATTTGATTATTTAATTATTTGTTAAATTGTGTCAACATTTTCAAAATATGTGCATGTTTATAGTTTCACTGCTATTACAGGTATACACTTAAGATTTGGCATGCATACCAAAGTAAATATGTCCTGGAACCTTATTAAACTGGATAAATATGGTTTAGTAGGTTAAAATCGATTGTGGATGCTTTAGAAATGACTAATTGACAAAGTTTGCTCAATAATTCATGGACGCATAATAGGTAATACCACTAAAATTTGACTTTCACTGAGTACTTATCACCACTAAATCAACCTACCTGCACTAGCATCACGGCCCTGCAATACCTCTCCAACACTCCTGTGACAGTAATGCCCAACATCATGTTCCATTATGATTAAAGATATACAGATACTTCTGTCACAGTGGCCTAAGTTGCAACTAGTTGTAAGGTTTGGCATCATTTGGCTCCACTTTGTCAAATAGTAAAAATAAACATTGTTATCTACACGGTTGTTGAGCTCTGGTGGTTACAGTATCTGGGACATTGCAAGAATTCAGGGTAGTGCACAGTGCTGTCCGTAACCATTTTTCAGTTTGTCAGTCAAGATTCCACTATACTTTTACTGTGGAGCATCCTATGAATGCTGCTTTATTGTCACTTTACCTTCCCTTTCAATGGCAACTCAAGTGTATAACTAGACAAAATGTGTGGACATCTTTTATAAAAGTATCACAACATTCCACAATTTCACTAAAGCTCTAAAATTCAACTTTAATTACTGATCTTATTTTGGAATCTTTGGCTGCTTATAACCTGGCCAACCTTTGAGCAAGAGATTAGAGAGTTGACAAACACAGCCCTTTTTTCCCATATTGTTTTTCTCCTGCAGCTCATCTGTCAGGAATATACCTCGCTCACTGGATTATACCAGGATCAGGCTGAACCCAACCATCATTTAGTTGGCTACCAGGTTTTTCTCCAACATTTTTCTCCTCCTATCTCCTCTGAAGAGGGCAGTACCTCTGTCAGCCTCACACAGCCACAGCTCCCCCTGCAGCAGAAGCAAGCTCCCTGGCCCAGACGCATTGGTCACTGTGTTTGTGGAATCCACTGCCAGTCCTCCACGACAAAGATTCATTGCTGAGTGGGAGCAGTAACAGTCATAGCCTGCCTCCCAATGTGACTTCCTGGATTCTTCTCCAGACATGGGTTGTCAGCATGGCAATATGATGCTTTGCTGCTGGGCTACAAGAGTGGCCTCAAAGCATAATATTTTGGGTCAATGACCCTAACAAAGTTGGTTATATAACCTTCTCTAATTTTAAAGTTATAGGGGCTTAAAATTCTGCAGTTTACATAATTGTGAAATGTTATTTTAAAATGTCCTAAAGTTTGTAGGCTTATAACTCAGTTACCTTTAAAAACAGAGATCTAATACTTGGTACATGTCTGTATGGACCCTGGTAAACTCACCATGTCAAACATGGTGCAATGTAAGCAAGCACTTTTTAAATTAGAAGGAAATGATTGAAATCACAATTTTTACACAATTTTACAAAATGTTTGCAGACATTTCATAAAAGTTCACAGAAGCAAAAATTGAAAATTTGCTTGAATTTTGCTGGTGAAAAATAAATTTTGCCCAGCCCTAGCTGAGACCTCTTCCATCTCTTTCAGCACATGAGAATTCAGCCATTCAGGTCCACTGATGTGTCTACTTCCAGTACATTCAATCCTTTTAACACCCATGTCTTTTTAATTGAGTCCTGATTAACACCTTCCCACCTTGTGTTGATGGCATAGTCAGGCAACAGCCCCATATCCTCTACTAGGAATACTGAACAGAAAACTGGTTCAGTATTTCTGTCTTCGCTTTAGTCTTCTCCTCCTATCCTCCCACCCTTCCCCCCGTGTTTAGTATGACTATACCATTTGTTTTGTGCTTTTTCTGGATATACCAAAAGACCATCTTGTCCCCATCTCTATTCCTTCCTCTGCCTGGCTAGTTTGTATTCTTTGAAGGCCTTCCTCTTCCTCCTCTTCTTCACAGACATCTCCACCTCTCTTGTCACCACATAGGTTTTCTACCGCTCCCGTTTTTCCCCTAGTAGCCTTACAGAGATTTGTGGCTTCTAATATCATGTTCTTGATCAATTCCCACTTTTTCCACCCTTCTTTATTGCCTTTACCCCTTCCAGTTTCTCCTGCATCAGCTTCTGCATCCTTCCAAATCTGCTTTTCAGAAGGCCTGGACTTTTGTTTGTGACTGTTCCCTTTCTACTCCTAATTTTCTAGTAAACTGCTAGTGGTGTGCCGAATTTTCAAATTCCAGTAAAAAAAAAAAATAATAGGAAGTAAAATGACAGAATTTGAATGTGGAATAATGCAGAATGGGGTTTCCACTACTTTTCCACAGAATTAAAATCCTCAGGTCTTGATACATGCCACAGAAATGGTTGTGGAATAAGGTGTCACAGAAAAATGATGTCCTACAGAATATTGATCAGTGAAATTCTAAAGGAAATTCCACTGGCAGAATGATTGTTCTGTGCTAATTCTGCTGGTGGAATTACACATTCACCACAGCACTACACAGTCTGGTAATAACTGGTTTTCAGTGTGTCCTGCACTGTTAGCTCACCCTAAACTGTTGTGAGGACTAAGTCAAAGATGGCTCCCTCCCTTGTAAGCTCCTCAGCCCTCTGCATAGAGACTACTTCCTTCAGTACCTCTACAAGAAGCTGATTTCTTGTACTTGCTGCTAATGGGATCATTCAGTCTACATCTACCATATTAAAGTCACCTATTATCAGCACTTCTAACTGTTTTGCTGCCCTTCAGATCTCTTCCCCCAGTTCTCTATCAGCTGCTTCCTTTTCTGATGATGGCATGTATGCCACTGCTATCCTGATGTTCTCCTATCCATGACTACTTGCACCCATCTTGTTTTTGTGCACACTTCCTCCTCCTACCCTTGGCCTCCATGGCTTTTAAACCCTCCCTTACTGAACAGTATATAACATCCCACCCCAGCCACCTACCATGTTCTGTATCATTCTGAAACATTGCATACCTGGAATGGCCAGATCACAGACATGATACAGTGTTTATTCTGTCTATATGATCACCACTAGGTCAAACTGTTTCTGCCCAGACTGCAAAGTCACAGGTTTTGTTCCCCATGTTCCAGGCACAAGCACAGCACACATAACCCCCAATGTGAATTGATCCCCCCTTTGACTCCTTCCTATCCAGCTTCCCCCTGCCCTCATTCTTAGCCCGAATTCTGCCACACCTGGACCCCCCAATGCTGAACTCCCTGCAGCATCTTCCCTGTATCTGATCTTCCATTGTCTCCACTCATTTTATGTGATGTGGTTCCCTCCATCTCTGCTAGCAGTGGCCATCCAGGTTTTCCTCATAAAGTAGGTGCACCTAAGAGCAACTGATCTGCCTCCCCCTCTGCTAGTTTACAAGTGCCCCAGTACACTCTGTAAACTTATAAACATAGACAGAGATGACATAAAAAGACAAAAGGTCCATTTAGTCTCCCCTGAGCTTCCTATCTTCCATGGGACCTACTGTCCATTTGTTTTGTTTTTTTCCCCTCTCAGTTCACCGCCTGTTCCCCTCCCTACTGCTAGTAACCTAATCAACCACCAAACCTTTCTCTCTGTCCAAGTTATGCTTGAAACCATTTAAGGTCTTGGTACTCACCACCTCTGCTGGCAGACAGTTCCACAGCTCCAAAACCCTTTCTGTAAAATAGAAAGCCTTTCCCCAGAGAGGTTTGACTCATGACCTCAGGTTCTTGACTCTGTACTCCTGCTAAATAGTTCCCAACAGTTCACCTTATTTAATCCCTTCAGGAACTTGAAGTTCTGTATCATATCCACTCCCTCCCTCTTGCTTGATCTACAGTGACCACATTATCAGTGCCTTGAGATGATCATCATAAGATCAGCCCTGTTGACCCTGAATTATCTTGGTCACCCTGCTCTGCACTGTCTCCAGCCTGTCCCTGTCCTTTCTTAGGTAAAGGCTCCAGAACAAAGCACATGTCTGGCCTCACCAGTGACCTATATAGAGGTAGTAGTAGTATTTCTTTTTTCCTGCTGTTAATACCTCTTTTGATACACCCCAGCATCTTATTAGCCTTGTTACACTGGCTTGATTGTTTGAGAGAGTCACTAATGATGGTTCCCAGGTCCCTTTCCTCTGCCGTAGTGCTCAGTTGAAGCCCTCATCCAGTACTCTGCCTAGTTTTATTTCCATTGGTAAATAATCTTGCAGTTTTTGGTTTAAATTTCAACTGTCAAATCTTAGACCATCTCTCTGGCCACTGCAGACCCCTCTGCATCTCCCTAATCCCTTTGTCACTATCTATTCCACTGGAGAGCTTTGTGTCATATGTGAAGAGACACAACTTGCCCTGGATGCTCTCTACAGTGTTGCTGATGAAAATATTGAAGAGGTCAGGAGCAGAACAGATCCCTGTGGCTTTCCACGCATGACCACCCTCTTCACCGATTTGATCCAGGTTACTACCATCCTTTGCTGTCTCTCATTTAACCAGTTTATTACACATCTGTCTATGTCCCTTGCCATGCCCAGGTCCCCCAGCTTCATCAGCAATCTTCCATGTGGCACCAGGTTGAGACTGAAACAGAGTAAACCCACAACATGACCCTTATTTTCTACCTTTGTTAGTCAAAGAAAACTATCAGACTGATCTAAGAATATCTCCCTGCCATAAGCCCAGAATGTTAACTATCATTTATTTATTTGTTTGTTTATTTGTTTATTCATTCATTGAGAACGTATCTTTGGGCACAGGTGCTCATTTACAAAGTTTCCATATCAGAGTCAGACAATACAGTTAAGTACAATAACAGTTACTTCATCAGTTCCACTGGAATATTATCACAACAAAGCAACATGATGCATAGATACACAAATGAAATTATGCCATTACCAGAGAAAACTGGTCACAGCTGGTTACAGGTTAGAGTTACACAGCAAGTAGGGACAACAGTCAAGCAAGTATTCTGATTAGCTAAAGCTGGTATAATTGGAAATGGAGATGAGGGGGCTAAGCACAGAGATCTTTTGAACTGGACAATATTTGGGAAACTTAGTAGAGATTTGTGCAATTCATTCAGCCAGCCTACTGCCCATACAGCAAAGAAGCATTTACCTTGATCAGTGCTCCATAAAGTCAGTTATAGAACATTCCTAGACATGCTCCTCATATTGTATTGGTTAGAAACACCATGGAAACAGTTTTTTTAGGACAGGAGGGGTTAGGCCCAACAGCACCTTTTTAGCAAGCAGATAGGTTTGGTATTTTGATCTGCCATGTAGGGGTAACCAGTTGGTGAGGGTATACAAAGTGTAGCTGTAGGTGAGCTTGTCCACCCCCAGTATGAAACAACAGGACTTGCTGCATATAACCTTGACTTTGTTTAATACAGTGTCACATGCAGCTGTGTAGACTGGAAGGCCATAGTCAATGAATGACAGGACAGTGTTGGATACAACAAGATGTCTGGCCTCAGCAGTATGGTTAAAGCGGTTCCTACACAGTGCGCCCTATAGACCATTGCTGCTTAGGTAGTCCACAAGGTCCTCAATCTGTGACTCCATCAGTTTACCCACCACAGAGGTAAAACTGACAGGCTTCTAATTCCCTGTTTGCTCTATATTTCCTCCTTGTGTAGCAGGACAATGTCCGCTACCCTCCAGTCTTTTGGAACCACCCTCTTCTGAACTGAGGTGTTGAATAGCCCTATTAGGTTGTTCTGCCAGTTCTGTAGCCAATTTATTGAGTAACCTTCAGTGCATTCGATCCATCCTTGGTGCTCTATCTACCTTCAAGGCTTCAAGCATCTTCAGAAACCTTTCTCTGGTAAATACTGGCTGCCTCATTTCAGGAATCCTCCTGACAGCTGCCTTGATGCCAGTTTTAGGCAAAGGCCCACTGTCTTCCAATGTTAAGATAGAAACATGGAAAGATAGAAACTGTCAGCAGATAAGAACCGCCAGGCCCATCCAGTCTGCCCATAGGCCCTATACATTGTCTGTGGCCACTGACCGTATATGATCAATGGCTTTTCATCACTGCCCTCCACTCAAGGTTCCCTTGTGCCTGTCCCAGGCATGCTTAAACCCCTCGACTGTGCTTGCCCCCACTACCTCTTGTGGCAGACTATTCCAAGTGTCAACTATCCTTTCTGTGTAGAAAAACACCCTCAAATTACCACATTACTCAAATTACATTAGAGCAAAGCAACTGTTAACATTTTTTCATTTTTCCCTAGTCCCACCTTTGTAGCCTAACAAAACCAGCTTCCTTTTTTCCTTAATATATTTAAAGAGTTGTTTTGCCTCACCCTAGACCCCTTCTGCCATATGCAGCTCCATGTCTGCCTTTCCCTCCTTGACCGTCCACTTTGCTTTCATAGTTTTTATGTCATATTTCTCTCATTGCTCCTCCTCTAGCTTTTCCTTGTACTTATTGAAAGCCTTTTTCTTGGCACTCACTGCTTCTCTGACCCATTCTGAGAACCATATTGGTCGCTTCTACCTGTTTTGGAACAATGTTTGTGCATGACTTTGTTGCCTCAAGGATAGTTCCATGGATTGTCTCCCATCATTCTTCTACACATCTGATGCTGTCCACTCTGGTCGAGTTGTCTTGGACCAGCTCTCTCTTTTGATTTAAGTCTGCTCTTCTGAAATCTAGGACTTCAGTTTTTGATAGGGTATTCTGGTCCTGAGAACCAGCTTCAATCAAATGGAGTTATGAGTTATGGTCGCTGGACCCCAGTGGCTTCCCTACCCTCACTCAACCCACCATCTTCAAGTTGGTAAGCACCAAATTGAGAATGGTCTCTTGTCTAGTGGGTTCCTTAACCAGCTACACCAGCAGGCAGTCCTACAGTGTATCAAACAGGGTCTGATTTCTGGTGGATCTGGCCACTGGAATGTCCCAGTTGATATCAGGCATGTTCAGATCATCCACCACCACCAAATCCCCCTTATTCATTCCAGTTGCTGGCTCTTTCTGTGCTCGCTGTCTCTCTTTTTCCTATGTCTTGATGGTCTACAGATCACCTCCACCCGTATTTTCTTCCTGAGGGTATCATGAGGTGAATCCACAGTGACTCTTTTCCCCCTTTGCTTACCCTGATGTATCCATCCTCTATAACCTGTATATCCTCCATGACATATAGGGCTGCCCTCCCCTTTGCCTTTCCCTCTGTCCTGTCTAAAAGTTCCGTGACCTGGGATTGACAAGTCCCAGTCACCATTCTCTGTGGCCCATGTTTCTGTGATGGTGATGAGGTCTGCCTCAGTGTCTACTGTACCACCAATGTCTGGAGTTTGCTGATTTTATTATTTCAACTCCCAGGATTAAGGCAGACCACCTTCCAACATGCTCTAGATTCCCTTTTGCTGTTTTTTGATCCTACACCTGCATTCTTTTCATTCTCCTTTCCTTCATATTTTTTCTATTGCTTGCAGACCCTGAGATACTTTCCCCCTTTGCCTCTTCCACTACTTCGTTAAACCTCATAAACCTTAACCTTTTTTTTTTACCCATCTTACTGCCACCAGTCCCCAGTATAGGAGGAGTACTAGCTTGGTCCCCCCTCTCTCACTCCCTTTACCATGGTTCTGCTATCCTCATTGCCCCCAGCAGTAGCATATTATAATGGTGACTGAAATTGAGTGACTCAGTTTTGAGCAACTCAGTTTCAGTGCCTGTGATGTGAGCTACCCCGAAGGGTAGCAAGGTGCAGTTATAGCACCAAGTAACGGGAAAAAACAGTGAGATAGTAGAAGGTTGAAGGAATGGAAGAGGAGTTTCAGGAAGGAGAAAGTATGTTGGCTGTAGTTTGGTAGCGTGCTGCCTAGCTACCATTCTGGTGTGGTGGCGAGAGTGGTGGCCTGCAGTGAGGGAGGTCCAGGGCTGGGTAGGGATTCAATTGTTTTAAATGTGTGCAGTATTTAATTTTTTTTTCTGTCTGAGCTTCTCCCCTTCCACAACATGCAGCCCCTGGAGTTGAGAATCATAATTTAGGGGGGTGTGGGTGCAAAGCCCCCCATGGGGAAGGGTGCACACATTGTTGTTTTTCTGCCACTGTTGTTAGGTTTGCTGTAGAGTGTACATCAGTGTTTTGATTTTTGGTGATGTAGACTTACTGTAACAGTGATCGCTGTTTAGCGATCGCTGTTATGACATGGAACCATCCCCCACATACAGTTTAATTGTCTAATATAGATGTTAAACTTCTGTCCCAGTGCACTGATCCCTTCTTGTGTCAACTGATGGCTGTCACTTTTGAAGAGCCTCCTGTCCTGGAAGTCCTCCCAGTTCCCCACAAGATGTTACCCTTTCTCCTGACACCATCCCTTTACCACTCATTTGATTTCTCTAACTCTTCATTCCTCACTCTGTCTTTCTCTCCCCATCTCTCTCCTCACAGTGAGAACCCTGGAAAAGGCCAGGGAATCCAAGTGTGCCTGCTATCTGTCCTTCAGCCTCTGAAAGTTCCTCTTCACTTGCTCCAGAGGCTGGTTCACCTGATCGTTGGTACTCACGTGTGCCAACACCCCCAGCTTCCTCCTCTATCTCTTCTCTGCTCCCTAGTCTGCCTTTGTCCTGCATACATGATGCCCCAGGAAGGAATCTAAACATGCTGAACTCCTCCATCCAACCACCATACTCTCTACTCCCCTGATAATAGAATCACTATCCATTAAGACTCTTATTGCTGCCTTCCTCTCACTTTCATCCTGGGGGGCCATCAGGTCATCATTCCCATTTCCTAGACTGACCCAGCATCCCCCCAATGGAGTTATGTACCTGAAATTCCTCTAGGGGTGCAAAGTTATTTGCTGTCAGGATAGTGTGGGGTTGGCCGACCTCCTGATGGCTGCCCCTGTGAACCTCCCCCTCCCTCTCAGTGCCTCGACCAGTGGGCCTCTGGGGAAGTGCGGGATGGGCTTTAGGCTCCAGCTGAACTGGTGCTGCAGGGAAGATATCTCTTACTTTGCTGCTACCAGCTGAGCATGGAGATCTGCAAAGGTCCTTAAGAAGGGGCAGTGACCCCTCCTCCAGAGCATAACACTGGAGAACAACACTCCACAGTCTCTTCAGCTGACTTGCTCCTCCTCCACTAAATTCCATCCCTATACTGATCCTTATGATAACCCTTTGACTTCTGATTGAAATACTCTAACAAAATTCCAGAACAAAAACAGGAAACTCCATCACCCTACTCCTGAAAGCAAGGCTAGCACCTGGGTATATGCTAAAAATTTAGACCTTATAATGACATCAGATCATCTTCAGACAGGGTGATACAATGGTTAGCACTCCCAAATGAAACTGTCCCCAATTATAGACATTTGCTAAGGGCTCAGAAAAACTCAATATTTAATTCAGCTTACTGTGTTTAAGAAAATCCATGTGCAGAGCACACATTCAAGATTTCAAAATAATCAAAGAATCTCATTTGTTGAGGCAGCAAAATGTAGTTTAAAAGTGCTTGTCATGGTACAAGTATACAGTGCTAGTCATAAAGTGCATAAAATTGTTTCCTTCAGGGTTAGCAGATTTCCAAAATGGTAAATAAGCAGGCTTCCAAAATGGTTGCTAATAAATGAAAACTATAGAACTGGGAATGGTCACAGAACAATGAATGCAGTTCTCCTCATGCAGTAATGGCAAAATATAATGTTTTCAATAGATAATCTAAATTGGAAAATAAGACAGTGGTTCCATGTCGCAAATGATATTGTCTTTGAAAATGGTGCCTGTATAAGCCTTAGACACATGTGTATTAGGATCACTATAACTGTAACTTTTAAAATTGAACTTGCTGGTCAATTTGTAGTACACAGTCTGACAATGCAGTTTAGACTTGTAAATGTCTCTTTCAACTGTACTATGCAACATGCCAACACTACTTGACCCAAGCTGGTTATTTACATATACAAAAAACAAGGTTGAGTGAGTTCCGTATACTCCACAATATGTACTTTACCGAGTAAGCTATTTGAAATAAATGGGTATGCTACCATCTGCACTATGTTATAGATGTGGGAAGTAAGATGGAACATTAAATCATATGTTGTTGGATTGTGCTATAATAACTTCATTTTGGCATGCTATTAAGAATTCTCTGAATCCTCTCATAGGCCTGGGGGACTTATTTACCCGAGAAGTTTGTTTAGTAGGGATTTACCCTCCTGGCCTGCATAAGATACATAAAGTCCAAATGGCACTGATTACTATAGTGGCCAAACTCATTAAGCTTCACCACTGGAGAGATGATATGGTGCTGTGTTACAAGGAGTGGCACCAAGAAATTCTCTTAGCTTTAATGGTCAAAAAGGATATAGCATCTGTAAGGCACTGTCAACATAATTACCGGTCTATATGGGAATCTTTATACACCTTAGTATCTATCCCTTCCCCGATCAGTGATAGACCTCACTCTGATCCATTCATCACTTGACACATGCTGTTAGAAAATGGGCTTAAAAATATAAAGTATCTGATTGTCTTGCAGGGGTACATTTACTTACAGTGAGAGCCCTGTAAGTTACATGTACCAGCCATGACCCACCCAAGTGCTCCTTTACCCTTTCAGAAATCCTTGTGCTCACTGTGCCTGCCCATTGGTTCAAAACACCCCATTAAGTTTGAAAATGATGCCATTTTTTTTCTCTCACTTAATAAGAGATGCTGCCAACCAACACTCAATATGCCAGCTTTATTTCAAAATGGAAAGCCGCCACATATTTTTATTCTTTGTTAGAGGGACAAACAATGAGTGAGCCCCACCCCATATATGCACACAGAACCCCCAACTACCATTTTTCTGTTTGACAAAAAAAAAGGTAATGTAACATTACTTTAATTGCATGATTTTGTTCCTGGGAACTTGTCACCCCTCACAGTGTTGCTGCCATCTGACCACATGTAAACGGTGCCACATGATTTCTTCAGAGGTGCTCACCAGCCCATTCCCCGATAACACTTGAAGCATTTTTTTTCTTTTAAATAATAAGCAGACTTCATTGCTAGCAGCTTTAAAGCGCTGCCGTATCAGATCACACTAGTTGCTGTCTACTTCTGGGTTTCACGTACCACGGGCATGCAGGATCACGTGCCTAACAGAACCATCTTCCAAACTCCCCTAAAACTCAGGAATGGCCGGCAACTGTTATTTTAAGCAACAAAATCCTGACAAAACACTGTAGGTGGAAATTTTAAAACACACCACATCTCTTTTCCAAGACATCATGCTGCAGGGTGGGGGGAGGAGTTACCTAGAAGAGAATGGCTGCTGGGGTGGGGGCAACAGCTGCTGAAACAGCCATAAAAAAAAGAGAAACTACTTTACCCAAATAAGGATGTTTGCACTCTTCCTATTCATTGTGAAAGTCTTTTCATGTACTATTCTATTATTTAATTAAAATTTACACTGAAGCCCATTTTCTAAGTGCAATAATACCCTCCAGGGTAGGTGGTATGGGCAACACCAGATGTTCCAGGGGCTATAAAGCCCTCCATCTGAAGCTTTGGGCCTCATTACATCCCAGGGTGGTCCAGTATTGCCCAATACAGCTCAGCCTGTTGGGTATTATTGCTTGCTTAACCATATGACATTCTGATTTGTTTTGGCTTATTGTAAGAATTAATAGGCTTAAGAGAAAGACTTTGGGGTAGGGGGATGGAAGGAGGGGGGGAATGGTATTAGTGTAGAGTTTTCTTCAGGCATTTTCATTGTTTCCTTTGCTAGTATTGTCATTGTCACTGCCTAGTATATTGTCACTATATGGATTGTGGGTCTATTGCTGTTTTAGAAACTGAATAAAGTTTACTTGATTAAAAAAGAGACTGTGTATTCAGAAGTTCCTTTCTTGCTACACAATCAACAGTAGCAACTATTTTGTGTAGAAAAGCATAACTCAGTAATCACAAGGCCAGCTTACTGTATCATGTTCAAATTAAGCTGCCTGCAAACACCCAGCACTGGCCCTAGCTATTCTGGGGCTCTGTGCAAACCACCATGCAGGGGTCCAATATCAGAAGTTGTGAAGCCCCCAAGGAATATCCTCATCCCTATCATGGTCTGCCTGTAGCTTCATTTTTAGCTAGTTTGGTGCCATTTTTGCAATTAAATTAGTACACACAGGACCAGGAAGAAGGAGGCCAACTGGGCAGTGACATTTTTTGGGGCCCCTCTTCTCTCAGGGCCCAGTGCAAATGCACAGCTCGCAACCCCCCTAAGGCTGGTTCTACAAACACCATCATTATTCAGTTATAATAACTGGGGATACATCACCCTTCATCCAGATATATCGGAGCAAAGCAAGCAAACGTAAGAGAACAGTCAAAACTAAAATTAAAATTAGCTTAAACATGTGCAGACATTTGCAGAGTTAGAAAGCTGTGTACTGCAGAACAGTCATTTTAAATAGCAGGCAATGGTGTCAGCCACAGTTGCAAATAAGGACACCCCTTTTCTTTGAAAAGTTCATCACAGTGACCAGAAATAGGGCTGTTAACCCAAATAAAGCTGATATGTTCTAGCTGTGTCCTTGCTCCTTGCTCTGATAACAAGAGCTGATGTGTGCACTAATAGTCTAATGCCATAAATGGCTGGTTGTAGGCCATCCCACTTGAGCCTTTTGGCCCTCCAGGAGTGTTCAATCTCCCATGTACCCCAAACCTTTTTTTCTGTAACACTTTTTCAGCCATAAGTGGAAGCGAGTAATTATAAGAAGTCTCCACTCTCCCCTAAACCAAATGGACAGGACCTCAGAAAATGATATTGTGGTCACTGTCAGTTTGATTCTCCCTCACAGCTTCCTAAAGTTATCCTTTACTTCCTCTAAGGATCTGATAACTAGGTCATTAGCCCTTAGCTGGCCAATGAAATTGACCCTTACTTCTCTCCCATTCCCCTGACAATCCTCTCCATGCTGTGTGCATCCCTCCCAGCCAAAACCCCTGTAAGGCACTTAACTATCCTGCTTCTGTGGTCTCCCACACCCACTACTCCATCTGTCTCCTAATGGTGGAGTCCCCACAATGAATACCTTTGTAGTCCTCATCTTCACTTTTGACTCTAAGTTCACTACGAATGTCACCCAAAGCACAAACCTGGTATCCTGAGAAGTAACAGCTTCCAGTCTCCTCTTTTGGCAGACCAGACCTGTTGAGTTGTACAAGGGAGAGAACCAGTTCATGGTCACCACCAAAGGGCCCCCACCCCTGCCTGAGTGGACCCTTCCTCACCCATCCCTTCTCCTTACATGCTAGAGTCTGCCCCCTGGCCTGAACTAGGGGGGAAAGAAGTAGTGGTTGCCTGCACCAGTTGCTTCTCAGACCTGCTCTGCAGAAGGCTAAATGCAACTATATGTGCAAATGTTAAGTCTGGCCAAATCTGTGAACATTTTCAAACAGCAAAGAATGAGTCACAGCCAAAATACTATGATCAAATGCTGAAGATTCTATGTCAATATAAAACAGGGAATGGTGAAAATTCTGTAGCGCTTTGAGGCAAAAATGCTTCATCCTTGGGGTCTCCAGATGAACAGGCAATTCTGTCTCAAAATGCCATGGAATTTTTGTGACACCACTGCCTGCTTTATGTTGGTAAAGATTCTTTAACATTTTGACATAGCTAGGTTGTGATTCTTTTGATGCTGTCCATAAATTGAGCCTTTACAAGGCATAGGCAGGTAGTGAAAAACCCTACCCTAAATACTACCCATGGGTACCTCTAAATCCCTTCCAGACATCAAGGCACCCATTGGGACACTCCCATCATTAAGACACCACAAGGGGAAATTCATCATCCCCTCCCCATGGTCCACCCCCCAGAGTTAGAATAATTAGAAAGGGGGGCACGGGGTTGTGAGAGACGTAGTACCCCACAATAAGACGGGACAACAAAATTGGCACTCGGTGCCCTAATGTCTGGGCACATCCTGACTGGTACATTCCAGTGGTGGAACCCCTCTGAACTACCCTGAATTACTCTAAAAATACCCTGATGAAAATGGAAAGTTGGTTAGGGAAGGGTAGGTACGACCCTGATTTTTTTTTACTACCTTACTACCCTGACTTTTTACTACCCTGTCCTGTCCATAACGAAATGAACACAGAGACATCCATTCCTGCCACCACAACAGGTGCCATGCTGAGGTACATTAAGGTGCCCACACTCTGGGTTACAAAGTACAAACACCCAGAATCCATAAGCTCAGAAAAAGTCTTATACATTTTTAAAATAAAAACATCTTGTTTTGATGTTGTTTCACAACAGTGTATAAACAGAAAGAATGAAGTTTTAAAATTAGTATTCCATTACCACTGATTGACAGAGCATAGTCCTCTTTCTAATAATTAGTTTTTTTTTTGTACACTCACCACAGTAATCAACTTAAGGACTAAACAAGTAAATAAATAAACGTCTCACAATGTGTTTGAGTGCAGTTGGACAGGAGCCAACTACAACACGCTAAGGCCAACTTACAATTAGTTGTTCAAGACCAGAAACATATGTGCAATGCAAGCAGCAGCAGAACTAAAGTCTGGTGAATTGCATATGACCGTGCATCCTCAGCCTTCGAGCAGCAGAGAACCATGTTGCCACCAAATGTAGCCCCCTACTTGGTCTCCCACTCATAGCCTCTGCTTTGCTCTCCTCGACCACTGTCTTCCAAACAAACTGGCTGTGGGTGACTCCTTCCTTCTCTGACTGACTCCATCAACACTTGTCTCTGCAGGCCTCTGAGTCCTGATCCAGTCTCGACACATATGTGTTCTGTGATGAGAGGGTGTCAGGGAAATAATGGTGCCAAATACAAACAGTGCCTGACATCCATCACTCTGTGCAGTCGCGTGCCACCTCATAACCTGCTGGCTCACACAACTCTGCTTGCTAAACAATTCTACCCTCCCCAATACCTGATCAGATTACAACTGTACTAAGACAGATAGGGTAGCACATTACCCATATTATCTACCCAGCTTAAACATGTAACTGCCCTACATACCTAATCCAGCCACCCACTGGGTAGCCTAATCCTAGCCTTTACCATGGCTTCTTCTGATGCGATTGCTGAAAACCTACTGCAAACTTAATAGCACTGTCATCATCAGAGAATGTCCCTGAAAATAACTGCTCCACTTGTTTTGCATCCTACTTTGCCCTCTCCTCCACCGATCGCTTCTGCCGTTGATATCCTCCACTTCTGACTCCTCTATTCTCCTATGGCCTCAATGGAATAGGATATTTAAGTGATTTACCATGATGCCTGTCTTTTTTGCCATCAACAGACCAAGATTGTTTCAAAAATGTTACCATAACCAAAATATACATTTTAACCATTAACATTGCTTTGCTACCTCAGTTATCTTAAAATGTGGTGTTTGTAAACCCCTATTCTAAATCTTAAAACTCCAAACTGAAATGGTTACAACTGATGCTAAAACAATCCAAGTTGAAGATTGATTATGAGAAATGGAATTTAAACAATTCCTTGGCATTTCTTAAAAATTTTGTGACAAGTGTCATGTATCAGGATGTATATCAGGGAAACAGAGGGAAGCAGGGAAAGCAGTAAGGAATGCAAAGGCACAAACTGAAAACAGACTAGCCAGGAGGTAAAGAAAGGGGACAAAACATTTTTTTAGATATGTAAGCGAAAAGAGGAAGACCAGGGGTGGGATTGTAAGATTAAAAAGGGAACTGGGGACTGTGCAGAGGGTGACCAGGAAAAGGCAGACATCCTGCACAAATACTTTTGTTCAGTGTTCACAGAGGAAGGAGAAAGGGAGGGGCCACAAAAAGTCACAAAAGCTTTGGAGGGAGTGAGGGAGGGAGGTGGACACTAGTCCTTTGTTGGAGGAGAGAGTCCTGAAGGAACTTGCTAATCTGAAGGTGGACAAGGCTATGAGGCCAGATGGGGTGCATCCAAGGGTATTGGGGGAGCTCAGGGAAATACTGGCTGCACCTCTGACAGATCTATTTAACAGCTCACTGGACACAGGAGTGGTTCTGGAGGACTGGAGGAGGGTAGATGTAGTCCCACAAAGGAAAAGTGGTAACAGGAAGGAGGCAGACAATTATAGGCCAGTCAGTTTGACATCAGTAGTGGGAATGTTAATGGAATTACTGCTGATGGAAAGTGTTGTTGAATACCTTGAATCCAGTGGGTTACAAGAACCAAGGCAACATGATTTCAGAAGGGGGAGGTCATGCCAAATGAATCTGATAGATTTCTTTGATTGGATGATCAAGAAACTAGATCAGCATAGAGTGGTGGACGTGGCCTACCTAGATTTCAGTAAGGTGTTCAACACCATTCCACATAGGAGACTAGTAAGCAAGCTGGGTAGCTTAGGAGTGGGTCCAAAGGTGGTAAACTGGATAAGAAATTGGTTAGAGGATAGATGACAGAGGATGTTGGTAAACATAGCTTATTCCAAGAAAGGGAGGGTGATTAGTGGGGTTCCTCAGGGATCAGTGCTGGGACTAGTCCTCTTTTATGTCTCTATAAGTGACATTGCAAAGGAGCTGGAAGGGAATGTCTGCCTCTTTGTGGATGACACCAAAATCTGCAATATGGTGGACACTCTGTGGGGGGTGGATGAGCAGATACCTGAGGAAGCTAGAAGAGTGATCAAGGGTATGGCTGCTGGGTTTCAATGCAAAAAAGTGCAGAACAACGCAATTAGAGCAAATCCAGGGGCAGAGTACAAAATGGGTGGAGTTGTATTGATGACCACAGACACTGTTAGAAGGCAGTAGGAAGGGCAAGGGCAATGCTGGGGTGCATAAGGAGGGGTATCACCAGCAGAAAGAGGGAGGTGGTGTTGCCTCTGTATAGCTCACTGGTAAGACCCCACTTACAATAGCTTGTCCAGTTCTGGAGACCCCATCTCTGGAAAGACATAGACACAGTGGAGGTGGTCCAGAGGAGGGCAACTAAAATGGTGCAGGGTCTGCATCAAAAGCCCTATGAGGAGAGACTAAAGGACCTCAATATGTACACCCTGGAACAGAGGACGGAGATGGAAGCCATGATACAGACCTTTAAATACCTCACAGGGGTTAATAAGGTACAGGAGGGGAGTATGTTTCAGAAGAAAAGGTGCTCAAGGACAAGGGGACATAGTATGAAACTGCAGGGGGGTAGATTTAGTAGAGATGTGAGGAAATACTTCTTCACAGAAAGAGTGGTAGATTCCTGGAACAGCCTTCCAGTAGAGGCGGTAGGGTTCAAGAATGCATGGGAAAAGCCGAAAAAGGGGAAATGGGCAGACTGGATGGGCCAAGTAGTCCTTATCTGTTGTCAAATTCTGATGTTTCTCTGTTATTTGACTGTAATACACAGACAGATATATTACTTTGAAGGTTCAAACATTTCGAATTTGCATATCATAGATTTGCATAAAATGTATGCCAGTCATGGCTACTTGTCTAGATTCTGAAGAAGTCTATATGCTGTATGTATTTTTATTCACAAGAGTGCGGTGCACATATATATGGAACACAAACAGAAGAGGGAAAGAATTAAGAGCTGTTATACTGTAAACAGTAATTCTACTGTAGATTTGATATTTGGAAATGCAAAATACTTCACTGAATGCCTGTCTACACTCAATTGCAACCGATCAGCTATTTTATGCTCATTATTCAACTCACAGAATTCTCATCTTCAACCTTTTTAAGAAAACATTTGCAGGGGTCAGATTTTAAACAGAACTAGGAATTAGAACAATACCTTGGGACTACTTTCCGTAATGCAAGTTTCACCATTATTTTATGCAGTCTACAGAAGGTGAAAGCAAGATATTCCTTAAGATACAGTATGAGGGTTAATAGAATATTACTGCTGAACAATCTGCTTATAAACTGAAGACTGCATACTAGATTGGTTCCAATTAACTTCTTAAATTATTAAGCAGTCAGCACAGCATACTGGTAAACGTTTTGAGCCTACTGTCTTGATGAGGCAAAGTACTCTTTCTCTCTCTCTGTCTGTCTCTCTCTCTCTCTCTTGCTCTCTCTCTCTCTCTCTATCTCTATATATATATATGGTGGATATGACATGGCCTGACTGAAGATATCATATTTATCTTCACAAGAGGCCAATGATATCATGATATCTCATGAGTGGCAAAGCCACGAGTTAGATATCTTGATGTCATTGGCCTCAAGTGAAGATAAATATGATATCTTCAGTCAGGCCATGTCATGTTCTGTTTATAAAACACATGTTTTGGCCCCAAGACAGAATCCCCACATCCCCCACTTAGCATAATACCTATATATTTGATTTACCAAGCAGACACAATGCCTACATATTAGATATGCTAGGGAGATGCATGACCTGAAGTCAACCCCCAGGCAGCTCTGACATTTGGTTGATACTTTGATAAATGGTAAAAAATCTTTATTTAAAAAAAAATGATTATTCTCTTAGTACAACAGGCAGCTCCACAACTGCATTTCACTCCCCCAGTAGTTGTGACACATGGTTGATAACTGCCATTATTGTTAACAAAGAAACACTTGTTTAAAAAATGTTTATCTGGTTGATCCTGCCTAATTTGTAGATAAATATTTGTTTAAAAGAAACTTATCTGGTTGGTCCTCCATTTTCTTCAATGTTAATCAAGAAGCACTTGAGTTTGCTGCTGTACATTTGTAGCGTGACCGAGCGCTTTGTATGCTTTTAAAATGAGGAAGTCGCCGAGTTTAAAATAAGACAATCTGCCTGTGAAAGTTTAAAAACTGTGTTTTTTTACTTAGTTTATGTTGTTTGTTTTCAAATAAGCTGGTGACAGTAGAAGAGGATAGAGAAAGAATCTGCACAGAAAGTGAAGGAGCATGAAGTGCGAGCGGCGTTACTATAGCAACGCCGCTGACTCTACGCTCACTTTCTAAAGCTACATATTCTCTCTCTCGTTGTCCTCCTTCTGCTGTCACTAAGTTATTTGAAACAAATATTGGAAAAGTAAGGGGAAAGGGTGCAGTTTTTAAACTTTTCACAGGCAGGCTGTCTTATTTTTAAACTCTGTGACTTCCTCATTTAACAGCATACAAAGCACTGGGTCATGCTACTAATGTACAGAAGCAAAACCTAAACTGCTTCTTGACTAACACCAGGAGAAAATAGCAGGATGAACTTAAATTTTTTTTTTAAATAACTCTTTCTGACAGGATTATGGGAGGTCACAGTGGTGTGGTGATAATTGAGGTTACCAGTGTGGAGTGACAGTCACGAGAGAGGAGCATTCATTTGTGGCATGCAGTAGAAATCTAAAAAACTTTCACTTTCGTTGTGATGACGTATAGGAATGTGGAGATATCAGTGATATCTTCACATGTGAAGATATCACTGATATCTCCATGACCTGGCTGAGATATTACTTTTTATTCTGTCATTTATCCCAAAACATGTGTTGTATAATCACATATATTATAGGGGCATGGTCATGCCCCAATAGTTAGGGTTCATGAAGCAGTTTAATGTTAAACCGCAAATTTTGCACACTAATAACTTTGCAAGCGTTCAATGGAGTGGCATGAAATTTGAAATGTGCAGTCTTGGATGGTAGACTCCTTGATATGCCAAGTTGTGTTATGATCGGATTTGAGGTGTTCGTCCAATGAAGCGCAAACAATGCATTTTCTGCTTTTTGTTTGCCCATTTTTGCTGACTTTTGCCCAGCACACTGTGGCCACACCATTTGAAATTTTAGTCTGAACTTTTCAGAGTAGAAAAAGACTTCACCAAAGAACAACCCAGCATTGGTTTAGTGAAAAAAATATTAATCTGTTCCAAAGTTATTTAATTTTTAATTTTCAGGTTCTGCGCATGCTCAGTTCAGTCCTTGGAATACATGTATGTTTTGTGAAAGAGGATTTGCCTCGCAATCAAGGATTCTGTCACTTCATGAATGGGGATTTATAAAATCCCACTTCATGAGGAAAAATTCCCCTTTTTTGAGACACCATCTTGTTTTCATTTTTCCCCACAAAGGAAATGTTGTAACTTGCCCCACAAATGTGTTTTCTGGTAATTGAAGCATTGGTTTTATTCAGGGTGATGCCCTCTACAAAGCCATGTCTTTGGTATGCTTCATTTTTGTGAAAAAAGGCCATTTTAAATTTAAAAAATTCTTGTTCATCACCGGCTTCCAATCCTTGTTCCTGAGGTGACAAAATCCCCTTTTGTGAGCTTTCAAAATCCCCTTTCACAAGCCAATCCCCTTTCATGAGCTGACAAAATCCTTGATCGCGATTTCCAGACCAGATGGCCATATCTCGTCAACAAGGATTGGCTCACAAACAGGGATTTTGTCACCTCACGAAAGGGGATCAGCTCTCAAAAGTGGATTTTGACAGCCCGTGAAATCAGATTTTGTTTTAAATCCCTTTTCGTGAGGTGTCAAAATCTCCTTTCGTGAGCTGTCAGAATCCCCTTTCACGAACCAATTCCCTTTCATGACCTGACAAAATCTTTGTTCATGTGATCAGGACCAAATAGGCAAATTCTGATGAACAAGGAATTCTCACGAATGGGAATTTTGACAGCTTGCAAATGGGGATTCACCTCGTGAACAGGAATTTTGACACCTCACAAACAAGGAATTTAAAAAATTTCCCAGTGCACTGCAAATAAACAGTTTGGTCTTTTGGCTTGAAATTTGCAAGGTATAAAGGAGGTGCCCCACAGATGTGAATTATGCTGTTTAGGTGCAAACATTTTCATTGGTTCCATAGCTATGTCATTACGAAGTTGAGATATTTTCCATAGGATAACACTGTGGCTCCTGCAGTGTCTTTCAGTGCCTGCATCTTGGAAACAATTTGAGATACAGATATTTTGCTTGGGTGAACTAACCACATGTGGAGGTTTCAAAGTCATGATTACAACTGCAGTGGAATTCTTGTCATAGCTGCTATGGTTACTGAGATTTGGCAAATTAGTGTTACAAGGGATCCTTTTCAGCCCTATGGGGTGCTGTATGGCTCCGTAGTTGTGTCCAAGTGGGAGCACAGGGCCCACAGAGTCCACACTTCCACATACACATACCATTATGCAAAAATGGACAGCTTGAAGGGAGCACAGGGCCCAGAGGGCGCGCGCTTCCACCGGCACATACTAGTTGCCAGTTACATTACACTTTCTCAAAAAGTAAGGAAATTCATTGCAAAAACTTTTTTAATGCATCATTTAGTGTTTAAGTGACCAAAGTGGGGAAATGAGGGTGTATGGGTTGACATCCTAACAGCCCCCACACCCTATCACCAACCCCACTCACCACAGACCAACATGACCAGCAGATTGCACACCTGCACTTTTACCCCCATCAAAACAATTTTGTAATTTTAAAAGACAGATAACCCACTCTAAGGTGTGTGGTCATGCCCTGATATACACATGCCTTGGGTGGGTGATGCACTCAGCCTGCAGCCTCATGCATAACAACTCACACCAAGGTGTGCATATATCAGAGCATGAAAGCACACCTTAGAGTGGGTTATCTAGTATATGCATATATATATATCTATATATATATAGATAGATATATATATATATATATATATATATATATATATATACTGTATATATATTATGGTAGTAATGGGTAGTGCTACCATAGTTAGGGGTTGAGGAGCCATTTCTATGTTAAACCCCAAAACTTTGCACCTTAATAACTTTGCAACTGTTTGATGGATTTGCCTGAAATTTGGAATTCATGATCAAGAACCATAGGCCTTGGGATCTGCCAAGTTTCGTACTGTTCGGGTATACGGCTGCGGAGTTAAGTGTGATCTGTGCGCGCGTTTACACTTTTCTGGAATTCTATTGTTGCACCTACAGGTCATACGGTTTGTGAAACTGGCCCAAAATCTTCAGGGAATGTGTGGCCAGGGTCCCCAATGTGCCTTTTGAAGATTTGGTGAAAAAATAATAAACGGTTCAAAAGTTATTCAAAAAACAGTTTCCCATTACAAGTCAATGGGAAAAGTTAACAGAAAGTTCAACATTTTCGCAAATGCATTTTTACTTTCGCAAATGGGACTGTTACTTTCGCAAATCAGCCATTTTGTTTTCAGTTGGTGATCAGAAAAATGGTTGGCATTTAAATTTGAGACCCTCTAGCAACCTAATTCTTTTTGTATTCACCTAGTCGGGCCCTTAGGATGCTTGCCATGTCTTTATTTTGTGGTAAAACACCCAGAAATATGTTTTCAAATTTCTATAAAATACTTTCACAATTACTTTCGTGCTCACGAAAGTGTCGAACTTTTGCAGCTTCATGAAATTCAGATAATAGTTTTCCATCTCAGCGGGACAGTGACAGCGATTCTTTGGCACTCGCTGCAAAAGAACCATTGGGAGTTTGGGCTGAAATTTGAGGAACGGAGCGACATTTCACAGATGTGCCTTTCAGTGTTGTATTAAAAAATATTACATGGCGGCAAAGTTACAGCACTCCAAAGTTGACATTTTTCCCATAGGATAACATTACGGTCGACGACTATTACAGAAATCCTTTGGCACCCTGCTGCAAAATAACGGTTTGGTCTTTTTCCTGAAATTTGGAGGAAGACAGCCAATAGCCCACAGATGTGCCTTTCAGTAGTTTGGTGAAAAAATATCACACGGCGGCAAAGTACGGCACTCAAATTTGACGGTTTTCCCATAGGATAACATTTAGGTGCCCTAACGCATAACAGAAATCCTTTGGATCCCTGCTGCAAAATAACGGTTAGGTCTTTTTTCCTGAAATTTGGAGGAAGACAGCCAACATCCGCAGATGTGCCTTTCAGTGGTTTGGTGAAAAACATTACAGGAGGCAAAAGTTATGGCGCTCAAACTTTTTTTTTTTCCCATAGGATAACATTAAAGGTTCGCCACGCCTTTCAGGGCCCGTATCTCGGAAACGGTGCGAGATACAGACTTTTCGTCGGAAAACTTCTTAGCCCCCTCCTGGGGCTAAGATCTAAATTAGCCAGGACAGTTGTAAATAATATGACTTTTAAATTTTTCTTCTACGTCGTACGGTTCCTGAGATATAATGTATTTAGTATTCCAAGATCTCATTTTCTGCGCCGATACTCATTATTTTGCATACATTATCTGTACTCATTCTCAATGCAGATTTTGGGGAAAACCAGCCTGTGCACTTACATTACTTACTGTTGCCCTTTCCACTTGCGGTTCCGTACCCATTTCACTTACCGTTGACGTCTGCGCCACCATGTGCGTTATCCTTTGCGTTTTCATTTGCGCTTGCGTTTCTGTAATTTTTTGCCATTTCTGTCTACAGTACTGTTTATCTTTCTGTTTCACTTTACATCATCATGCCCATTGACATTTCTGTTTGCGGGCACCATGTTACTATGTGACAACACATCACGTGGCAGACCATTCCCATCTACGCCACCATGTGCGTTACCCTTTCTGTTCTCATTTGTGCTTGTGTTACCATGTGCGCCACTGTTAGCATTTCTGTTTGCGTTGCTGTCCCTGTTAGTATGCCACTGAGACATCTATGGCGGGGCCCCGCCTCCGCCACCGCATTAGCGGTGGGAGCGCAGGGCCTAGAGGGCACCAGCGCTCCCCGCTGCATTACATTCACTATTTCTTGTTATCATTCTCAAAAGAAGGGAAATTAGAGGCAAAACCCAGTTTAATGCATTAGTTAGGGTTGTTCCACAGGACAAAAGTGAGGAAATTTGCTGTTAGGGTTGAAACCCCTTGCACCCCAACCGGCATTGGGTGTGCATTGGGATCATGGGTCCTAACTCTCACCCCATTCTCTCCTATACTTCTGCTGCTTTACATGTCATGGGGTGAGAGTTAGGCTGATGATCCCAATGCACACCTCTATGCCATCCAGCGCCATCCTTTGCGTTTTCATTTGCGCTATGCTTCTGTTACTTTTTGCCATTTGTGTGTACCGTACTGTTTCTCTTTCTGTTTCACTTTGCGTCACCATGCCCATTGACATTTCCATTTACAGGCACCATGTTACTATGTGACAAGACATCACGTGGCACACCGTTCCCATCTACGCCACCGTTTGCGTTACCCTTTCTGTTCTCATTCGAGCTTGTGTTACCATGTGTGCCACTGTTAGCATTTCTGTTTGCATTGCTGCTCCTGTTACTATGCCACAAGACATCATGTGGTGGGCCCCGCGCTCCCGCCACTGCATTATATTCACTATTTCTCAATATCATTCTCAAAAAGAAGGGAAATTAGAGGCAAAAAACTCCATTTAATGCATTAGTTAGGGTTGTTCCACAGCGACAAAAGTGAGGAAATTCGCTGTTAGGGTTGAAAACCCTAACTCCGAATTCCCCCAGCACCACACACACACAGACACACACACACATTCAAGTATGGGGGAGGACCAAGTCAACACAACCAATGACAGACATCCAGCAGCAGGTGACAGAAATAACAAACAATTGTCTAAATGTACTACGAGACATCCCCACCCACCTGACCAGGTACTGCATGCTCAGTGGAGATCAACACAAAACTGAGGCCATGTACACCAAACGATACACATCCCTGATTGCAGCTGCACACAACGCATCACACTTAGTAGTTGCATGGCCTTACCTACCGATGCCCTCACACCACACCACAACTGGTACTGTGCCGTTATTCAATATAAATGCTGAAGGTGCATGATGACAGTTGTAGAAAGGTTTAACACTACTGAGTATACATTAATTAAGAGAAGCACATAAATTAACTACAAGACACTAGCATGCTCAAGATAAAAGTAGTGATACATTTAGTAGGTGATTTACATAGTAGTACATTTACTGCAATGGTTTACTCAACATAGAGAGGCTGATGTAAACGTATGGAAAAGCATTGCCTGTTCAACGCTGTGAAATTCGTACTGCCAGTATCACATGCATGCATTCTTACTGATGAAGGTGTACTGCTGATGTACATACATAGACCTTCAGTGTGTTTCAATATTAAAGATGCAGTAAGTATTCTTTGTAAGAAAGATTGTAATTGCATGGATCAGGCCAAGCAAATTCTAAATATCATAGCACTACTGAGCCAACAATGATGTACCTGTATCGGACATGTATATAGGATAGATTTTCCTGTAGGCACTTACTGAGTATGTTGTACCTGATAAAGCCAATCTCATTGCATCTGTGATGACTAACTTATTCAAATAGTAATACATTTGTATTGTTGCAATGAGTGATCTATGCCACTTATGGACACAGTGTGATTTTTTAACAGTTGTTTCATACTCAGGCTGTATGCCTACTGTTTGGGTTTGCCACACTTCTGTCACTGATGCTATCAAAGTGATAACTATGTTAATTCTGCCACAACAGGAATCAAGTAGGTATGCTGTAGATATAAACAGAATGTCTTTTAGTATTGATTTAACTCATAATGGGGTAAGTGTACTAGGACAGCAGGGGTTATCCTCTATCACTGAGTCTGTCAGTTATAATCACACTAGGGTTTCGATGACTGTAATGATCAAGTACACTGTTCATCTTCATGAGTTCATATTCACAGCCATTCTCCAGTAACTAGACAGTGTATGGTGTAACTGGGTGGACACTGTGTTGCAAAGCTGCTGCAGTGCCTAGCAGAGGGAGAGTATCTACTCATAAAGACAATTAAACAATAAGGCATGACCAACAGTTATGTTAAATGGTCTGTTAATCACCCTGTAGGGTTTAATGTTGAATGAGGCATACCCGAGTGCCACATGTCGCTAGACAGTGATAAACTGACCATTGACATAATACCTGGGAGTGGCTTATTGCTATCATAATAAAACTGTTTTTTAAACAACATTAAACCATGTTCATCATATGGTTAGGCTCTACATGTATGTTAATAAAAACTAAACATAAGGCTGTTACAATGTTTACAGTCAATTAGAAAGCTGCATTTCTCAAACCCTTGTTATAATCAGAGATATTATACCTGTACAACTCCTTGGTTTTGCTTAACTCTGTTGCTCAGGTGGCCCACCACAAGTGGTGTGGTCTGGTGTGGGGCATCGGTAGGTAAGGCCATGCAACTACTAAGTGTGGTACATTGTGTGCAGCTGCAATCAGGGATGTGTATGTTTGGTGTACATGGCCTCAGTTTTGCTGTTGATCTCCACTGAGCATGCAGTACCTGGTCAGGTGGGTGGGGATGTCTCGTAGTACATTTAGACAATTGTTTGTTATTTCTGTCACCTGCTGCTGGATGTCTGTCATTGGTTGTGTTGACTTGGTCCTCCCCCATACTTGAATGTGTGTGTGTGGTGCTGGGGGGGGGGTGAATTTGGAGTTAGGGTTTTCAACCCTAACAGTGAATTTCCTCACTTTTGTCGCTGTGGAACAACCCTAACTAATGCATTAACTGGAGTTTATATATATATATATATATATATATAAAATACTGACAAGGTAGTGCCACTATTGTTAGGGTTGAGAACCACTTTTAAGGTAAAATTAAGAAATTTGGCAGCTTAATAACTTTGCAACTGTGGAATGGATTTGCCTGAAATTATGAATGCACAGTCTAGTACCATACATCTGTGGATCTGGAAAGTTGCATTATGGTTGGATGTATGGTTGCGGAGCTACAGAGCAGCACAAAATGCATAAATTATGCATTTTGTTCACATTTCTTTGCTCGCACCTACAGGTTGCGTGGTTTGCACGATTGGTTTGAAAGCTTCAAGAAACATGCAGCTAGGGTCCCCAATGAGCCTTTTGAAGCTTTTGTGAAAAAATATTAAACGGTTCAAAAGTTATTAAAAAAAAACTATTCCCCATTATAGTCTATAGGAAAAGTTAAACTATGTGAAAGTGTCACAAATGCAGTTTTTACTGTCACAAATTACCCTTTTGCTTTTGTGATTCAGCCATTTTTTTTAGTTAGTGATCAGAAAAATGCCTAGCATTTAAATTTGGTACCTTCTAGGGACACAATTCTTGTTGAGTTCACCTAGATGAGCCCTGAGGCTGCTAGCCATGTCTTTTTTTGGGGGTAAAATGCCCCAGAAATATGTTTTTTAAATTTTTGCAGAAAGTAGTTTCGCAGAGTACTTTCGCAAATGTTACACTTTCGTGAATTTTTTTGCAAAAGTGTTGTGATTTGCAAAAGTAATTTGCAACACTATGCCCAAAACAATGGGAAATCTTTGCCACCTTGCTGCAAAACAACAGTTTGGTCTTGTGGGCTGAAATTTGCAGGAAAGAAAGCCAACAAAAGACCAAATATTACAGAGCTGCAAAGTTACGGTACTCCGTACAGGCATCGGGGTTTCCATTGGGGTCGCCAGTCCTAACTCTCACCCCATCCCATGTCTAAACAAGCTGAGGTGGTGCAGTATAGGAGAATGGGGTGAGAGTTAGGACAGATGACCCCAACACACACCTTGATGCCTATTGGTGGGGGCAGGGTGGGAGTGGGGTGCAAGGGGGTGGAAACCCTAACATCGAATTTCCTCACTTTTGTCGCTGTGGAACAACCCTAACTGATGCATTAAATGGATTTTTTGCCATGAATTTCCCTTCTTTTTGAGAATAAGCACTATAAATAGTGAATGGAATGTGGTGGTGGGAGTGCGGGGCCTCGTGATTTGTTATCACATAGTAATGCTAACGGTAATGCAAACGGTAACGCATATGATGATGCAAACATAAAAGGTAACACAAATGGTAAGAGAAACACAAGCGCAAACTTAATGAAAACAGAAATGGTAACAAAAATGGTAGTGCAAATGCTAACGGCAACAGAAATACAAATGTTAACGAAAACAGTAACGTAGACGGTAACGCCAACGAAAATGCAAATGGTAAGAAAAATGCAAACAGTAACACAAATGCAAACAGAAATGCAAGTGGTTAAGGCAATGGCACCACAGAAGGAAACAGTAAAGCAATCGAGAATGGAAACACAACCGTTAACACAAACGCTAAGGGTAACAGAAACGCAAATGGTGACAAAGACGCAAACAGTAACGGTAATGCAATTGGAAATGCAGACAATTACAATAACAGCAACGATGATGCCAAAGTGAACAGTAACACAAATGAAAACACAAATGCAAGTGCATACGGAGATGCAAATGGTAACATGCCCAGTCACGGTACTTCAATTGGAAATGCAAATGCTAATGGTAACAGCAATGATGACACTAAAGGAAACACAAATGCAAATGGAAGCACGTACATAAAAAGCAAATGGTAATGCACACTGTGACGTAAAATGAAACGCAAACAGAAACAGTAATGGAAATGCAAATGGTAACAGTAGCGCAAATGCAAGCACAAACACACAAAGGTTAATGCACATGGTGGCATAGATGGGAACACTAATGCAAATGGTTACAGAAACGCAAGTGGAAATGCTAATTGTAACAGTAACCAAAGCGCACACCCTTTTTTTCCCCAACTGCATAGAGAAACACAGTGAATACAAAGAATGTATGCATAATGATGGGCATCAGATCAGAAAATGAGCACTTGAAATACTATATTGCTTATGTCTCAGAAACCGTACGATGTAGAAAAAAAAATAAAATTTTATATAATTTATGACTTTCCTGGCTAGTTTTGCACTTATGTATTTTTCCAACAAAATGTCCATACCACAAAGTGTTTCTGAGCTACAGGCACCGAAATGCACGGCGGATGCCGTAATGTTAGTCTATGGGAAAAATTGTCAACTTTGGAGTACTGTAACTTTGCATCCCTGTAATATTTTGTCACCAAACCACCATAAGGCACATCTGTGGGATGTTGGCTTTCTTCCCAAATGACCAAACCATTCTTTTGCAGCAGGGAAGCAAAGATTTCCTGTTATTTTGGGCATAGTGCCATAAAGTAGTGTCGCAAATCACGACATTTTCACAAAACAAATCACGAACGTGTCGCAGGTGCAACACTACTTTGCGACACTACTGTTTATAAAAATTAAAAAAACATTATTTTTGGGTGTTTAACCCCCCTAAAAAAGACATGCCTAGCATCCTCAGTGCTCAACTAGGTGAACACAAAAAGAATTGTGTCCCTAGAGGGTCCCAAATTTAAATGCCACGTATTTCTGTGACCAGTAACTAAAAAAAATGGCTGACTTATGACACTACAGTGGTCATTTGCAACAATAAAAACTGCATTTGCGACACCGTAGAATATTTTACCTTTTCTTATTGACTGTAAATAATTGCTTTTTGAATAACTTTTGAACCGTTTAATATTTTTCATGAAATCTTTGAAAGGCACATTGGGGACCCTGGCTGCATGTTCCCTGAAGGTTTCGGACCAGTCGCGCAAACTGTTTGACCTGTTGGCATGAGCAAAGAATGCACAAAAAAGTGTAAATGCAACTTTCTATTGTGCTTTATAGCTCTGCAACTGTATATCCAACCATTATGAAATTGGCAGATCCAGAGATCTATGGTACCGCTCCGTGGCTACCAAATTTCAGGCAAATCTGTCATACAGTGGCAAAGTTATTAACCTACAACATTTCACACTTTTACCATAAATGGGGTGCTCAACCCTAACTATAGTGGTACTACCATACGGCTATTAGATATAAATATACTGTATATATATATATATATATATATATATATATATATAGAGAGAGAGAGAGAGAGAGAGAGAGAGGAGAGAGGGAGATTTAAACAATAGGGGTGAGACAAATGACAAATGAGTAGTGGATAAACACATGTATCTTACACACAGTGATGTAAATTCTGGTAGAAAATCACACTGTGATTTTTTTTACCAGAAATATTATCACAGCATGATACCATTTTACATTTATACAGTACATACTGTGCTTACCTCACAGGCTGATATTATCACTGTGCTGATGTCAGGCTGAAACCCTGCCTAAAACAATCACTATTCTGATCTCTGAATTACATCCTGTTCAGTCAGAAAACTCAGCTGGACTCTACTATATCATCACTCTAGGCAGATTTCCTTAACACAGCAATCAGGAAGGAACTCCACCAAACCCTCAGTAGCCTAGGAAACTAATCAGTATATCTGTTCCACCTGCAACTCACCTGCTAGCCCCAGAAAAACACACTGTGTTGCTGCAGAGATGCAAAACAAGCTAACAGCAGCCAGTTTCATACTGACAAGAAGCCAAAAAAGAGCAAAGCCTTTCACATCCAAGAATACCTCAACTACCAATGAATACAGCCTGCTTCATTCCAAATCGCAAATCAGTGTTTCAGCTTGTCTTAGCAGAAGTTTCTTTTTTGTCCTGTGCCTCCGTTATTTATTCCACAAAATAACGTGAACAAAACAATAAAAAGTTTTGGAAACCCCTATTGTATAAATCAGACACATGATGTGCAGTCATGTGCTATGGAAAATATTTTCACTCCTGCATCATGACCTCTGGATATTCTCACTCGTGCCTTCGGCACTCATGAGTATCCAGAGCTTATTCTGCAGGAGTGAAAATATTCTCCATATCACACTCCTGCCCATCATGTATCATATATATATATCTGTATATACAGTATATATGTATTTATAAAATGGGGTGGTAAAATCATAGAAATTCCAGTAACATGATTGGACAGAATGCATCACATGACCGTGCATTATTTCCCAACGACCGCCACGCCTCCCAATGCGACCGCACACTAAACTGCTTTCCAGCCCTCAAAACCTTCTCACCAGCAGTGCTGAGATCACTCCGCGCTAATGCAGTTAAGCAGCCACATACAAACACACACACACACACACACACACACACACACACACACTGTTACTACTGCACTGTCTCACCACCTAAATTCTAAAAAACAACATAATGCAGCCCATTTAACAGAAACCTACGCATAAAAAAAAGACAAACTACAGTTCTCTTACTCCTACTCTCACTTTCAGTTAAAAATCTCCTTTCTACACAGACTTGCCCGATCGTTCACCACTTTCACTTTTCCTACCTGAAGTATAGCGTGACCGAGCGGTGCGCATTGCATGAAGTAACAAGCTGTTACGAGTTGAAAGTAAGTCCTTTTGAGTTAAAAAAAAGATAAAAAGTGTTTTCCCTGCTTTGACTTTCCCTTAATTTCTAAAACAAGCTGCAGAGTGTATGTACAGCGGGGCGAGGAGAGCGCCCGAGTGAGTCGGCAGCTTTAAAAGGCAGAGCGCAAGCCAGAGGCGGTGTTGCTATGACAACTCGCTCTGGCTTGCGTCTGCTCATGCGCTGCCGACTCGGCGTCTCATGCCACTCTACATGTAATGAGTAAAGGGAAAATCAAAACTTATCTTTAACTCAAAGGAACTTCAACTCGTAACAACCTCCTTGCATAATCGCACCGCTGATCGCATCTCCTCATCCTGCTTTCGCCCGGACTACTTTGTTAACTCTGCCAGCATATAATTTACTAGATACACAAGAGGCATTATTATAAACCAAAACAACCTAACAGGAGGCACACACTTTTCATCTTTTTAAACACAGGACTTACTTTGAACTCTGCCAGCATATCATTTACCAGCTAGACAAAGGGATTATTTTTCCACCACCCCCAAACACGTGTGGCCATTTTATAAGATAGATATACCACTCTAGGGTGTGCGGTGGCGCTCTGATATCCATGCATGCCTTGGGTGGTTGAATGACCTCGACATGCTGACCTCGTGCATCCACATCCACCAAGGCATGCGTTATCAGGCCGTCACGCACCCAGTGGTATATCTATTACATATGTGTGTATATATAGATAACTCCACAACCCACTCTAGGTGTGCGGTCATGCTCTGATATACGCATGCCTTGGTGTGCATCAACCACTCAAGGCATGGGTATATCAGAGCATGACAGCACACCGTAGAGTGGGTTATCTATCTTATAAAATGGCAAAATTGTTTTGGAGGGGGGTTAAAGTGCAGGTGTGCGGTCACGCTCTGTTATACGCATGGTCATGTGATGTGTTTTATACAATCAGAACTTTGGATTTGGATATTGCTTCTTTATCCTATATATGTGTATATATATATCTATATCTATCTATCTATATATCTATATATATATATATATATATATATATATACACATATATCTCACTGTATACAGGGTTGCACGACCACTTCTATGTTAAACCCAACATTTTGAACTTTAATAACTTTGCAATCGTTCATCCGATTTGACTGAAATTTGGCATGCGCTTTGTTGTACCATGGATCTCTGGATCCTAAAATTATTTTCCAGTTGGATTCTTGGTTGCGGAGCTGCAGAGTGTCAAAAAGTGTGAAACATCCTCAACTTTTGAGAATTCTTTGCTTGTCTTTACAGCCTGAATGGTTTGTCCATCTGGTCTGAACATTTCAGGGTATATGGGGATTGGGCCAGCGAAATGCCTTTTCAAGGTTAGGTGACAAAATATTTATCTGTTCAAAAGTTATTAAACTTTAACGTTTCCCATTATATTCTATGGGAAAAAAATATATGTTCTGCATGAAAGCAAGATGTAGTGTCACAAAAGTACTTTTTTCTGTCGCAAATGCCCTCAGTAGTATCATGTTACTACTACTTTGCTTTCAGTTAGTGGTGGAGAAAAAACATACTTCAAAAAAACAGTGCCCCTATGTAAACTCCAACTGTTGTGTTTACCTAAACATGGTCCTAGGAACAGTACCCATGCTATATTTTTTTTCCAAAAGACCTAGAAATATGCATATTTTGATGCAGCTGTTTGTACTGTTGCAAATGGGAGCATAACACTTTCACAAATTGCGAAAGTGTTGCATGGTACTTTCACACAAATTGTGAAACTTTTGCAATTTGCTACAGTATTCTCCTCAAAATCATGGTTTCTTTGTCCCCTCACTGCCACTACATGGTTTGGAGTTTTGAGCTGAAATTGGCAGGGTGGCAAGCCCTTGCACCACAGATGTGCCTTTTGCTAGTTTGGTAAAAAAAAATCTAGACTGGTTCCAGAGCTACAGTGCTCCAAAGTTGTGAATTTTCCTATAGGATTGAATTGTGGTGGTGGCTGCACCTTTTGGCACCTATATCTCAAAAATGGTTCGAGATACAGATTTTTTCTCTTAATGCAGCTTAGTACACCTCTAGGTGTACTAAGCATGTGTGGAGGTGGCTAGGTCATGAATACAACTTCAAAAATATTTTTTTTGCACTTGCTACGGTTACTGAGATATTGGCCAATAAGCATTACAAGGGTTGCTTGGAATGCCTCTAGGCCTCTGCTTTGTGCCTGCACTTATGTGTAGGTGAAGTGCAGGCCCCAGAGGGCCCTCATTCCCACCTATGCATATTATTTATGCTAAACTGGGAGCACTACACTTATGGGTGGGTGCATATGCAATGTCCTGAGGGCCCTCTCTCCCATCTATGGATGGCAGTTTGCAAAACTGAGGACATACTTATGGGGTGGTGGAAGAGCAGGGCCTAGAGGGCTCATGCTCCCACCTATGGATTCCATTTTGCAAACCTGAGGAGACAGTTATGGATGGGTGGGAGCACGGTCCCAGAGAGCCCGTGCTCCCACCTATGCAGTGCATATGACTAACATTTCACGTTCTCAAAAAGAAGGGAAATTCATTGAATAAACTCTGTTAATGCATCAGTTAGGGGTGATTCTCACACTAACTAAAGTGTGGAAATTCAATGTTAGGGTTTCCAACCCTACTATCTAATGCCCCACCCCCCACCCTCCACACACAAACAGATGTTGGTGCGTGTGTTTGGATCATCGGGCCTAACTCTCATGCCATTCTGCTATACTGTGCCAGCTCAGCTTGTTTACAGATGGAATGGGGTGAGAGTTAGGCATGACAACTCCAACACATACACCGACATCTGTTGGTGTGTGGATGGTGCGGGGAAGTGAAGTAGTAGGGTTGTAACCTAATGTTGAATTTCACACTTTTGTTGGTGTAGAAATCAACCCTAACTGAAGTTTTATTAATGTGTCAAGCTGGAATTCAGTGTTAGGGTTACCACCTAGCTACTGATTCCTTCATTACACCAATCAGGCATTGAGGTGTACCTTAGGGTTATTGGGCTCACACCTTACCCCATTCCATGTGAAAAAGATGAGATGGTACAGTATGGAAGGATGGGGTGAGAGTTAGATCCACAGACCCCAAGGCACACCTCAGCGCCTGATGGTGTGTGGAGGGTGGGGATGGGATTGGCAGGGTTGACAACCCTAAAATCAAATTTGCCAGCTATTGGTGCTTTAATTAAAACCCTAACTGATGCATTAACATAGTTTTTGCAATGAATTTCTCTTCTTTTTGAGATAGTATAATAGTATGTGAGTACATAGCATAAATTCAATGGGCACACATAACTTGGGCATTTTCAGGATTGTTTCCACCAAATGTTCAGCATGGCCTTTTGGGGACCCCACATCATGAACACTTGCACTGTCATTTCATAAATCTATCCCATAAGTTGATTTCACAAAGCGGCCATGTCATAATGCACAACAGGTGCGAAAACATGTTTCGGTCAGGATCTGAACAATGACAGCTATATACTGTTCATGAGAAGGTGTGAAAAATGACAATGTTGAAAATCTGGAGTAAAAATATGAAAAATTGCTGAAGTTACGCGTGTGCGTAGAACCTGTGCTACACAAGCTCGTAATGTGGTCATTTTTCAGAAATATTTCATGAAATTTTCAACATGGGCTTTTTGAGACCTCTCCTCATGAACACTGGCACTGTGATTTTGTTAATCTGTGCCAAAAGTTGCTTTCACACAGCGACTGTGCTATTCTGCGCCACATGTGCAAAAACACTTTTTAGGCAGGATGTGGAAAAATGACAGCTATACCATTCATGAGGAGGTGTTAAAAAATGGCAATGTTGAAAATCTGGAGTAAAAATATTAAAAATTGGTGAAGTCACAGGTGTGCATAGAAACTGGTTTACGCACACTCATAATGCAGTCATTTTTGGGAATTTTTGCACCAAATTTTCAATATGGGGTTCTTGGGACCCCACCTCATGAACACTGTCACTGTCATTTTATTAATTAGTCCTGAAAGGTGATTCTGTGCAGCAATTGTGAAATCACCTCACGGGACTGAATAATGAGATGACAAAGACAATGTTCATGAAGTGGGGTTTCAGGAACCCCATGTTGAAAATTTGGAGTCAAAATTCTGAAAAATGACTGAGATATCAACATAAGTTGAAAACAGCCATTATTCAGCTTACCTTGATTTCTTCAGTTTGTGGTTCACCTTTGAAGAGTGCAAATGTGTCCCAGTCCACAGAAGATCACAGCCGCTGACCTCCAGAGGTAAGTATGGGTTAAGAGGGGGTAAGGGGAGGTAGATATGCAGAGAGAGGGTGAGGATGGGATAGAGGAGTCATGGGGAGATGAAGAGGGACTTTTTTTTCTAGGTTTAACAATAAAAAAAGATGTTTGGGGACTGTCTTTTTTCACAGGTACATAACAACACTTGCAGACACTGGGAGTGGGCTACCCAGTGTCCCACACTGTTGGGGGAGGGGATAGTGCTAATGTAGGGACTGGGCACCCCACTGTTGGCAAATATAAAGGGGACCACAGGAATACTGCTGGGGTGGGGGACATACTGGGAACACTGGGAGTAGGTTCCCCAGTGTTCACAATTATATGTGAATTTTCAACACTGGGAGTTGGGCTACTGCCAACAATGGGATTGGGCAACCCATTGTCAGCAGTGATTCAAAAAATATATAATAATATTCCTCATCCCCCCCTTCTCCTAAGGAGACCTAAAAGGGGAATATCAAGTAATTATTAGGTAAACACTTGGTGCTTACCTAACTGGGGGGCCGAGGAATCCAATTCTGGAGTCTGTTTGCTTCAAAAATGAGCAGGGGTTATTGCCTGCAAATCCCCCCCCATACTGTCACACGATCAAGGTAATGTCAGAATTCTGTTGCAATTTGCGGCACACACTATTACCCAAAAAACATCTTTCGGGACTAAATTAGCAAAAATTAATGACAGGAGCATGTTCCTCGGCTACCGATTAGGTAAACATAACTCTTAGTGTTTACCTAAGGGCAGTATTTTTTAGAATATTTACATTTTCCACCATCGCTAACTGAAAACAAGATGATGGAAACTGGAACTAAAAAACTGAAATTGTGATCAGTAAAGTGCAAATGGTAAATGGCTTTTACTATTTGAAAATTTACTGTTTGAATGGTAAATGGCATTTGCCGTCTATTACCATTAGCAATTTACTGTTCAAATGGTCAATGTTATTTACCACTGCCTGTATTGCATCTGTCACAAAAATCATTATAACTCAAAAACGGTGTTACATTTTACACCAAAATATCTAAAGGCACACCATTGGCACACTTCCCATCATCCCTGTAAATATCAGAGACAAATTAAATTCTGTGTGTACCGTACATGAAAAAAAATTTCTTTTTGTGTTTTTTACCACTTCATATCTCTGAAATCATAAATGCTGCCCTCATGAAGCTTTCCAGATCTTGTGACACAGGCAACATGATAGCACATGCCAATTTTTGGGTTATTTGGTTGACAAATGACAGAGTTATAAAGTGCACAAATTGAGATTTAACATCGAAAGGCTGCACCGACCCTAACTATAAGAGCACTATTGCAACTTTATAAGAGGGGGAATAGAAAAGGAATGGTGGGCAGACTAGTTTGATACAGGATCCTGCATCAAAATGATAGGAAATTTTGATGCAGGATTCTGCATCAAAGAAAAGAATCAGGGGACGGTTTTCTTCATTTTACATTTTTTTTTAAACCATTAATCTGGGCACACTGAGGTGGGGTCCCAGTGTGCCACAATAGTTAGGGGGCAGATACACACTGACATGGGGATTGGGCACCCCGATGATGCCAAAAAAAAAAAGGAATGGGGGCAGTCTAGTTTGAACCAGGATCCTGCACTGAAATTATCAAAAATTTAGATGCAGGATTCTGCATCGAAGAAAAGAAAGTTGGGTGATGGTTTTCTTCATTTTACATTTTTTTGAAAGCCATTAATCTGGGCACACTGGGGTGGGATCCCAGTGTGCCAAATAAGTGTGTGTGGGGAGTGGATACATACAGATGCAGGGAATAGGTACCTAAAAATCTTTCTGACATAGGATGCCCGCTCCCAGTGTTGGATGTCTTCTCAGAACCCACTTCCATTGCCAACAGGGGTGTCCAATCCCCCTGTCAGTAATATGTTCCCCCCAACTCATGTGGCACACTAGGAGCCTACCCTAGTGTGCCTACATTTACTTTTTATTTTCCTGTAGATAAAGAAAACCATCCCCCAATGTCTTTAAAAAAACTGTAATAAAGAAAACAGTCCCTCTTCATCTCCCCAGTCCTTCCTTCCCCATTCCCATCCTCTCTCTGTGCACCCACCTACCCGCATCCCCCCCCCATACTCCATACCTACCTCCGGAGGTCAGTGTTGTTGCCTTCTTCAGACCGGGACACACGTCTGCACTCTTCAAAGCCCAACCTTAAACTGAAGAATCAAAGGTAAGCAGTATAATGGGAGTTAATGGGGGGTTTAAACTTCTGTTAATATCTCAGCCAATTGTAGGAATTTATGCTCCAATGTTTCAGCATGGGATTCTTGGGACCCCCCCATCATGAACACTGGTGCTGTCATTTCATTTCTTGGTCCCAAAAGATGATTTTGCGGTTGCTGTGCAGAATCAGCTTTGCGAACATTTCATGAAATGACAGTGCCACTGTTCATGAGGTTGGGTCCTACAAAGCCCATGATGAAAATTTGGTGAAAATATTTCAAAAAATGACTGCGTTCCGAGTGTGCGTTTTGCAGTTTCTATGCATACTTGTAACTTCATCAGTTTTTAATATTTTCACTTCACATTTTCAACATCTCCATTTTTTCACACCTCTTCATGAACAGTGCAGCGGTCATTTTACAAATCCTGCCCGGAACGTGTTTTCACAACTGTGGTGCAGAATGGCATGGTCACTGTGCGAAATAAACTTTTGGGATAGAATAACAAAATCACAGTTGCTCTGTTCATGAGGGAAGGTCCCAAAAAAGCTGATGTTGAAAATTTGGTGAAACAATTCCAAAAAATGACCACATTACAGGTGTGTGTTGTGCAGTTTCTATGCACTCTCTTAACTTTTCCAATTTTTCATATTTTCACTCCAGATTTTTAACATCACCATTTCTCCACACCACCCCTCATGAACAGTGCAGCTGTCATTTTTCAAATCCTGCTAAAAATGTTTTTCTGCACCTGTGGCACAAAAAAAAGCATTACAGTTGTGCGGAATTACATTTCAACAGGAATTTGAAAGTTTTCTGTACTGGGGACATGCGGTGAGTTGATATGAAGGTTATGTTGAACATTTGGGTTGACAGTTATTTAAGATGGCACGGTTATGACTATTTGGTGCAATTTCACTATGCCTGCTCCTAACTTAATGTGTGAAAGCACAGGGGTCAGAGACCCCTGTGTTTCCACAGCTACATACATATGTGCATTTGTGGAGGGATGGATACTGTTTTACTATCTTGATGAAGGGATGGGAGTGTAGGGTCTGGACTGTGACATATGGATATTGTTGTACTATCTCAGAGGAATGGGAGCACAGGGTCCAAAGGACCCTGTGCTTCCACCATGACATATGGACACCGTTGTACTATCTGGATGGAGGGATGGGAGTGCAGGATCTGAAGGACTGTGTGCTCCCACTTTGACAGTCTGTATGGACACTGTTGTACTGTCTGGATAGAGGTCAGACCCTGTGCTCCCACCATGACATTTGGACACTGTTGTACTATCTGGATGGAGGGATGGGAGTGCAGGGTCCAAAAGACTCTGTGCTCCCGCTGTGATATATAGATACTGTTATACTACATGGATGGAGGGATGGGAGCACAGAGTCCAAAGGACACTGCACTCCCACAGTAAAATGAGGATACAATTTTACTATCAGAAAGAGAAGGGAAATTCTTTGCAAAAAACTTTGTTAATGCTTCAGTTGGGGTGAATACCACAGCAACAAAAGCAGAGAAATGAAACATTAGGGTTTCCAACCATAACACCCCAGCCCCAGGGTTCCCACCCCTCTCACCCTCCCCATTCCCCCACCCTCCATACACCAACAGGCATTGGGCTGTGCCGTTAGGTCAGCATGCCTAACTCTCACCCCATTGTGCTATACTGTAGTGTGTAAGCTTGTTAACATGTGGAATGGGGTGAGAGCTGGGTCTGATGACCCAATGGCACACTCCAACGCATGTTGGTGTGTGGAAGTTGGGGGCATAAGGGATGATGGGTGGGTGGGAAACCTGTGGTGGGACATTAAGGTTAGAAACCTTAACACCTCATTTCCCTGCTTTATTCGCTGTGGTAGTCACCCTAACTGAAGCATTGATGAAGTTTTTTGCAAAGCATATATTATATTATATTATATTATATATATATATAGAGAGAGAGAGCGAGAGAAAGAGAGAGATATGTATCTATATATCTATATACAGTACAACCTTGATTATCCGAATGCTCTGGGAGACATCAGATTTGTTCGGATAATTGAGAGTTCGGATAATCATGGGTCCATAACATTAGGCATATGAGAGTTGGGGGACAGCGTCAGAGTTTAGATAATAGGGAGATCTGGATAATCGAGGTTCAGATAATCAAGGTTGTACTGTATACACATTTACACATTATATTATTTATTTATATATATATATATATATATACTGTGTGTGTGTGTGTGTGTGTGGTATATCTATATATATATATATATATATATATATATTATGCAATAGGTGTGAAACCAAAAGCAATTTCATAAATCCATTTATTTCCACATATGTGGGATAAATCTAACCACCCTAGATTTATCCCACATTTGTGGGATAAATGCAAACTGTCAATCAAAGCTTTTTTGTTCACTTTTTTGATAAACAAATGTGAATAAATTTGAAATGAAAAATGATAACATGGTACTGTGAGCACACAAAAAATGTTCAGCATAAAAATATCTACAAAATGAGTGGTGTTTGATACCTTTTAGTTTTTTCATAATTAGCAAAAAACAGCATAAAATTCAATTTTCGTTTCACTTTTTCAACAAACAAATATGAATCACTTTAAAACTAAAAATGATAGCATGGTACTGTGAGCATGGAAAATGTTCAGCACAAATATATTTACAAAATGAATGGTGTTTCATTAATAAATACCTTTTATTTTTTTTATAATTAGCAAAAAACAGCATAAAATTCAATTTGTGTTTCACTTTTTCAACAAACAAATGTGAATAACTTTAAAACAAAAAAGGTAGCATGATTCTGTGCCCATGACATTTGTTCAGCAAGAAGTTCTCTACAAAATTAGTGTTGTTTCATTTAATAGCAACTACCACGCTAGGCGGATATACACTAGGAAAGTTAATCGAAAGTCACAGAAAGTCCCAGAAATTATCTTTTAAAAAAAAGAAGATAAACAGTTAAAACCAAATGTTCCTGCACTGATAAGAAGCATCCCTGTTGCATAAATGAAATATACAATGGTGAGCTGTCAAATAAATGATTTAGCTACACTTGTGCTGTTTGACCTCGGACACCTCATTCATGGTTTATGACACTCGTGAAATTACCCGAGGTCAAACAGCACTTGGGTAGATAAATCATTTATCTGACAGCTCACCATTGTATATCCCATATTTCCCATATTCCACTGTGCCCATCATGTATCTCATGTGTATATATATATATATATATATATATATATATATTTTAAAGGCAAAAAACTCAGTTTAATGCATCAGTTAGGGTTGTTCCACAGCAAAAAAAAGCTAGAAAATTGGTTAGGTTGAAAGCCTCTAGACTCTCAGCCCACCCCACTCTCACTGGCGTGTAAGAGTTGTCTGTCCAACTCCTTACCCCATTCACAAAGAATGGGTGAGAGTTAGACTGACAACCCCAACGCACACCCCGATGCCAGTTGGGGTGGACTGGGAGTCCAAGGGGGCTTCAACCCCAACCCTGAATTTCCTAACTTTTTTGCTGTGGAACAACCCTAACTGATGTATTAAATGGAGTTTTTTGCCTCTAATTTCCCTTCTTTTTGAAAATGAGGATGATAAATAATGAAAGAAATGCAGTGACAGCAGCGTGGGGCCCTTTGGGCCCCACGCTCCTGCCACATAATGTCTTGTTACACAGTAACAGGAACTGCAAAGCAAATGCAAGCGGCAACAGTAATGCACATGGCAAAGAAAATGTAAATGACAAAGCAAACGTTACTAGAAACACAAGCATAAAATGACGCCGAACCAAACAGTTACATAAATGGAGACATCAAACAGAAGTGCATACAGAACACAACTGGTAACACACACATTCATGGTACCACAATTCTAAATGCAAATGGTAACAGTAACACCAACAATAACACCCAAGTAAACAGAAATGCAAGCACATATGAAAACATAAACCATAACTCACACACTTATGGAACCACAGTTGTAAATGCAAATGGTTATGGTAACAGCAACAATAAAGCCAATAAAAACAGAAACGCAAACTGTTACACATAAGGTCATGGTACCGCAATAGTAAACATAAATGGTAACAGTAACAGCAACAGTAAAGACAACAGAAACAGAAACACAAGCGCATATGAAAACACAAACCATTAGGCACACGGTAGCATAGATGTGAACAGTGATTCAAATAGTAACAGAAGTGCAACTGGAAATGCTAGCTGTCATAGTAACAAAAGGGCACACCCTTCTTTTCCCCAAAAACTGCATTGAAAAAACTAGTTGAAAACAAAGAATGTACGCATTATAATTGACTTCAGAGCAGAAAATTACAACTTGGAATACTAAATTGGTTATATCTCTTGTATGACGTCGGAAAAAAATAAAAATTTTGTATGAATTATTACTTTCCTGGTTAATTTTTTGCTTAGCCCCACAGTTGGGGGGGGGCTAAGCTTTTTTTTTTTTTTACAGAAAGTCTGTATCTCGCACCGTTTCTGAGATACGAGCCCTGAAAGACACGTTGGATGCCATAATGTTATGCTATGGGGCAAATAATCAACTTCAGAGTGCTGTCACTTTACCACCCTGTAATATTTTTTTCTCCAAACCACCAAAAGGCACATTTGTAGGATGTTAGCTTTCTTCCCTCCAAATTTCAGCCCAAAAGCCCAAACTGTTATTTTCCAGCAGAGCGGCAAATAATTCCTGTAATATGGTGGACACCGTAATGTTATCATATGGGAAAAAGCAACAATTTCATAGTGCCGTAACTTTGCCGCCCTGTAATATTTTTTGACCACTCCACTAAAAGGCACATCTGTTGGATGTTGCCTTTCTTCCCTTCAAATTTCAAGTAAAAAGACCAAACCATTTCTGAGATAGTCAATGTCAAAGATTGGCAACATTTCCCTATCTATTCCATTATAAGAAATCTGGCCATCTTGTCCCTATTTTGCGAACAAAGATCACTATCAAAGATTCTCATGATCAAAGAATTTGCAGCCCCACTATCAAAGAATTTGCAGGCTCATGAACAAAGAATAAAAAATTTAATAATTCAAAACATAGAAGCAATTGCAGTAAACCACTGCCATGGTTCAACAGAACGAAGTCCCCTGAGTAAGACCCATCCTCATTTGACTTCCTAGGACACCCCTGGGCTAAGAAAATTGAATTTTAAATTGGGCCATCTTGTCCCTCACTCGCGATGCAAGATGGTGGTCAAAGAATCTCATGATCAAAGAATTTGCAGCCTCACAATCAAAGAATTTGCAAGCTCTTGAACAAAGAATACAAAATTTAATAAATCAAGAAATTGGTGAGCTGTCAGATAAATGATTTATCTACACAAGTGCTGTTTGACCTCGGGTAACTTCACGAGTGGCATAATGTTTGGAGAAAAAAATCCTTTTCAAAAGTTATTGAACTTTTAATTTCCCATTATTTCCCAGGGGAAATTTCATATGTCAGGCAGGAATGTTGTAATTTGCACAAGTTACATAACTTGTGTAAGATACTGTCAGGCACAAAAGTTGTAATTTGCACAGTTACATAACTTTCACAAGACGCTGTTATATTTTTCACCAAATTACATAATTTGTGCAAAATACAACAGTATATTGTGCAAGCCATGTAATTTACACAAATGGAAGTGCAGGGTCCTAAAGGCCCAGTGCCCCCACTGTAACATAATGATGCTCTTGTTCTGTCTTAATGGAGGGATGGGAGCACAGGTTGCAAAGCACCCTGTGGTCCCATCGTAACATAAGGATAATGCTATACTGTCTTAATGGAGAGATGGTAGTGCAGGGTCCTTTCCCAGTGTAAAGTAAGGAAACTGTTTTAGTGTCTCAAGGATACTCATGTACTATCTCAATGGAGGGGTGGGAGCACAGGGTCTAAAGGACCCTGCTCTCACACTATAAAATAAAGATACTATTATGCTAGCTGAAAAAGTAAGGAAATTCATTGCAGAAAACTTCATTACTGCACCATTAGGATTGAAGCATCAAAAGTAGGGAAATGCAATCTTAGGGTTCTGAAGCATAAAACCCTGCCCCCACCCGCAGCTTCCAACTCAAACGCCCCACCCTCAACCTCGGCTTCCAACCCTAAGGCCCACCTCAACCCTGCATGCAGGAACAGGTGTGAGGGGTGTGCACTGGTGTTGCAAACCCTAATGCTCACCCCATTTCAGCAGTTAATAACCTGAAAAGGGTACAGAATAAAACAATGGGGTAATAGCCTCAGCAGCAAAATATGCAAGGCCTTGGCATGCTGTACTCACCCATTGTGTGCTACTTGTGCAGCACACACATTCATAGATGGAATCTTAGGGATGACTGAAAATCAGAAAAAAACTCTAGCCTGGCCTTGTACTGCATGTCTGTTAACATGAAGGTGTTCCTTTCATCAGACTCTGGATTCCCAGAGGGGACAGGTTTCACCCTGTATCCTGCTGTGCAGGGTGAGCCACAGGGCAGGTAAAGGATGTCCTGGAGTGCTGGTTCTGTTGACTGGTTTGAGCACTAGCACAGAGTCAAAAGGGGGATATTGCTGGAGAATAGATTCATAAATATTAAATACAATAAGAAAACTGCCCCCCATGTAGTGTGGATATAAGTCTTCACTGCCCTCTTTATGTTGAATTTCAAGGAACTCTTTCTTACCTGTACCATGATACACAAGAAAACATTTTGTTCACCATAATGACATAAACTGTGCGCCACTGGTTTCCCTACAACAATCAAATCAGAAAACATCGTTATAGCAAATGAAAATAGAGCCGAATGCATGTTGCTGATATGTTACTAAAACTAGCCTTTTACTTGAAGAGTACCAAGAGTACAGCTTTTCTTTTAAGTTTCCTACCTTTCTACATGAACCCTGTCCTATTCCAAGAAACATTTACTCTCAGCTATTCTGCTTCAGACTTCTCTCTAGCAAGGACATCTATGTGCCCCAGAAATAGCTAAATATATGTATATAAACAATTTCACCTGCCCTGATGGTGTGGAACCTCATTTCAACAGATGGGTAGTTTGGCTATCTGCCCAACCCATGACCCACCTTCTTATACTCAAGTCTTTAAAATGGAATTCTTCTTGTTTGGAGTTCTGCTCTTTGTCATCTCTCCATCAAATGGTTACCACTCTGACTAAAAGGACTATGGACTCATTTCTAATCCACTAGTTGGGGCCAAACTCCTTAGCAAACTCATGTCACAGAGATGGAACAACAACAGTGTGTCACTTGTCTCAATGTTTTACACATCTCCCAGTTTAGTTTAAGTTCCAAAATAGCTGTGTTGCAGTAACAGTACAATCCTTCCATTATGTTTTCAGATCATTGACATTAAATAGATACTGTATGTGTTTCACTTCCAACTGACTTCACTAAAGATTTTGATAAATATGTCATTAATTTCTACTACTCAGTTTATCAGATTCAGGAGTTATCCCATGGGCCACTGACTGGTTCATAAATGATCAAGCAGAACACCAAGCATAAAGGTTGAATTGAAACAGTCTGTCTTAAACATATCTAGAATAATGTATCCCAAAGATCCAGTCACTCTTGCCATTACGTGTAGAAGGAGAATGCAACTAAACCTAAAAACACAAAATAAACATGCCGTTACAATCTTTTATTTTGACGTTACTCTGACTGAGGTGTAGAAATGGCAGCAAGTTCCTTCATCAGATTTTAATCAGAGCTCACAAAACTAAAATAACTTCTTAATCAAATAACAAAACGAATGCTCTTCTCTAATCCATTTGACCCTTCACTCTCCAAAGAATAAATAAAGCTATCTGAAGCCTACCCACCTGGAGACTGATGCCATGAGATCTCATAAATTAAGCATGGTCGGGTCTGTTCAGTAGTAGGATAGGAGACCGCCAATGAACACCAGGTGCTTCATGGAGTAGTGTTGGTAACTCTGCAGGGGTATTCTCTGCTTTGTTAAAGGCAACCATACCAGTGCCCTGACATGGGGCTTGGGGAATACTATGCTGCCAGAGCTGTTGTCTTTCAAATAAGACATTAAACCATGATCCCCTATGATTGCTCAGGTGGACATTAGAGATCCTTCTCTAAAGAAGCAGGGGAATTAACCTGGTATCCCATTAAGTAAAGGAAGCTTAACCTGATCCATGATCATTCAGCTTCAGTCTATATATCTCCTTCTTAAATGAGGCTGAAAACAGAAAATATGTCCTGCCATCCTTTCTCAGTCAACAAACATGGACTAACTAGCTAACTATCTAATTAAATAAATAAATGAGTAGCTAATTAAATACTACAGCAAAGTGCTGTCACTCAAGATGGTACTCCAACTCAGAATAATGGAATATTTTAAAAATATTGTTAGCTGGCTTCATTGTCACCTTAATTTCAATTCTATGGAAGTCACATACTGACTACCTTATCAAAAAGCTAAGAATAATGCTTGTTTTTTCATAGCAGATCTTTGACCTTAGCCACACTTTGAAAACAGTGAATAATGAACATCATCTTTTTAAATCTAGACTATGGAAACACACCAAATAGCCTTCCAGCTCCTTCCTTCTCACATGTTTAATGCATCACAGCATGGTGCCCTATCATTCATTATAAATGCTGACATTGATTCACCATAGTAAGTTATTGCAGGTCACCTGTTTCCTTTCCCCAGAATCATAACAATATTTAATTTTTCAGGTGAAAGGGTTACCTATTTTGTAAACATGAAAACAATTCATCACAAATCCACTGTCATGATACTGTAGTTGTCATGTCTTTAGGACACCTACCTAAAGGTATGTAAAGTGTGCCAAATGCCAGTTCTCTAGCTGAACAGATGGTTGTATTTTGACCAAATAAACACATTCCACAGAATGCACTGAAATTCCACATAATTGTGCCAGAATTCCATTAATTCAGAATTTTCTAATTTCACACAGCTGTACTAAAATATCAAGACACCGAACCATTCTTGTGCATCTGCTCTGCAGGTTGAACAGTTTTAGTTTATCTATTACAGATTAAACCATTCTTGAGACAAATAATCCCAAAATGGTCTCCAAAATGATTTTCAAAAACTGTTCAACCTTATGCAGCAGTATGAATGTCAACTATCATTAGTACTATTAAACTGGTTTTACTTATTTAACTGGTTTAAATCAGTGCAGTGTGGAAAGGGCCTTCCTTGCTTTGTCACCCTAAACAGGTCACTTAACCTTCCTCCACCTCAGTGAACTCTCTGTAATTTGCCTCTGTACTCTTTCATTTTCTGTTTGTTTTGAAATTGTCCATATCATCCTCCCTCAGTCTCTGAATAGTAAAGTGCATTGGAATATACAGGTAGTTTGTATGACATGGCCGTATTCTGTGTATCAACCAAATTCCTATAAAGTTATTTTCTTCACCTTATAAAGTATGTAGAATCAAAAAACCTTTTGCAGATTTACATATATACATACACTTTCAAACCCATCAAATGCAATCAATAATGATAAACGATACAAAACTTGGTGTAGTGTAATACAGAAAATAATGCCTGTGCAAGTGTGTGTTATGATGATGTTCCTCACACCCAAGGTGTGTGATATCCATAAACCTCGAGAGTTAAAAGCTCAAGGGGTTTATGAAATTATCACACACTGAGGGTGTGTGAAAAATCATCATAACACAAACCTTGTGCAGGTATTACTTTTTATAATTACTTGTGTGATACAGTAATTACCTCAGGTAGTGGAGCTGTCGCAGACTGTTCACTCTCACACACACGCTGTCTGTCTCTCTCAGACAGACAGACACACAGACCCACACACACACACAGTCTGCCAGTCTCCCTCACTGGGATTTTTGTTTTCTTTACTTTAGCTTTTTTTTTTTTTTTTGCTCAGTTTACTCAACAGACCACAATGTTGGAAATCAGGCATGGTTGATTCCCTCCCAATGCAGTGGATGACTCGGGTCGCTTGAGGGGTACGAACAGCAGGATCAACCAGATGTTTTTTTTTAATTATTAAGGCAGAATCAACCAGATAAATATTTTAAAACTTTTAAAATGTACATACATATTATGAAAAGGTGAAGGATCACTGCTTTTCATCTTTTTCGGGAAAGTGGAGCCACCATGTTTTTCTTCCTCTTCAGCCCACCCGCTCACAGAGTGACTGCCAATGAGGTAGGGTGCTATAAATGAGTGGCTCGAGGGTACTGCCACTGAAAGGAAAGTTTCAAAAATGTCATAATAACCAGTTTTTGTTTTATTATGGTGTTTCAAAGAGGTCTGTAAATGGGTTGATAAAGGGGGTCACCAGTAATTATATGGAGAACCATATGGCTTGCTAAGCATAATTATGTTACAAACTGTTACTCTAAACATAGCCATTAATAATCACCCCCACCACAACAGTAAAACCCTGAGATTCATTCTGATGAAAATTGGATGAGAGTTAAGTCTGACCTGTCTTATATAGGCTGTGTTCTTAGTTGCTAAATGTACAGGCTATACTTCTGAGCTTCAACCATCTCAAGGCAACAGTCTGCTGATACTGAATGATGAGCAAGTTTCCTGGCTATGAGCATTTTAAAGACAAAGATCATTCTTCATTCCATCACCATTCTTAAATAATTTCTGCAGCACAACTAACAACTGTTCAGAAAATTATGAAGAGAATTCATGTTATTATACTGTTCAGTTAATGGCATAGATAAAGCATAGACGTTTGCTAGCCAAAGAGGGCATTTTGGTCTCTAATGACTGCCAGATGAGTTGCACATTTAAAGATACATGTTGCTCCACCCTCCTTCCTTCCCAGATACCTTGACTCTCCCTACAGTTTCTTCAGCTTAATCCCAAATCCTCTTGAAACTATTCATTGATTTTGCACTTACTACATTCTCTGGTAATTTATTTCGCCTCCCCTCCACTGTCTCCATGAAGTAATACCTACTGATATTGTTCTAGAATCTACCTCTGGCCAATTTGCAGCAGTTCTCCTTTGTATTTTTATTATCACTGAATCTGAATACATTAATTGGACAAACCTTACTAATATCTTTCAGGTATTTAAATGTTTGAATCATGTCCCTCTCTCCCCCTTCTTTCTTCTAGTGGGTAAATATCCAGGTTTTTTAATCTCTTCTCATACAAATGCCCTTGATGAGACCCTGAATCATTTTGATGGCCCAGCTTTGCACCATTTCAAGCTGCTTAATATCTTGTTTATAATATGGATTCCAGAACTGTGCACAGTACTCTAAGTGTGGTTGCACTATGGATTTGTATGGGGCACAATGACCTCCTCTCTTCTGTTCATGAACATCCTGTTTATGCAGCCCAGCATTCTGTTTTCCTATGCTACTGCTTTACTGCATTGCAAACAGGGCTGCAGGGTACAGGTAAGTGCAACCCCTATGTCTTTTTCTGCTTCAGACACTACTTTGTCTCCCCCTTCCCCAGACTGTACTCAGTCTTGGGTTCCTTTTCATTATCTACATAACCGTGCCCTTCTTGGCATTAAATCCCAGCTACCAGATACTTGACCATCTCTCAAGTGTATCCAGCTCATTCTTCATGTCTCTGATATCTTCATCAGTCTTGACTCTCCACACAGCTTGGTGTCATTAGCAAAATGACAAATTTTACCTGAATAACAATTCCTATCTCATGTATGAATATACTAGAAAGCACTAATATGAGTACAGACCCCTGCTGTGCCACACTTGTTACCTCCTACATTCCCAAATGTTCCCCACCAAGCATTACTGTCTGCATTCCCCCTTCTAGCTAGTTTGATACTGACCTAGTCAATTTATTATCCACCTCTATGTCATCTGTCTAATTTCTTTATCAATGTTTTATGAGGGACTGAGTCAAATGCTTTGCTAAAATCCATGTACATAATATCTACCACCTTGCCCCTGTTCACCGCTCTTGTTACCCAGTCAAAATACAATTTGTTGCACACCACACTCTTGTGACTGATAATGTACAGTCTTCTATCTCTATTACAAACCCAAGTGCAATGAATGTGTGGCTATAATGAATGCTCCTCATGGCTCCCATTTCCCAGTGGTCTGATCAGTGATCAGCTGATTGTCAGTGAATGTCAGTAATTGTCAGTAATTGTCAGTGATTGTCAATAATTGTCAGTGATTGTTCAATGATTGTCAGTAATTGTCAGTGATTGTCAGTGCAGCATTAGCTCCACAGGAATTGCCTGCTCATGTGCTGTAATTGCACTGTAATTACCTTCACAGGTATTGTAACTAGTTTAGGCTCTGTATAAGAACTCTGAATTCCAGCCCCCGTATCTCAGTCACACAATCTAAAACTAATAAATTCTGTAATGAAGCATTCAGGGTACCCGTGGACAACAAACTGAAGATTTTTGACTGTCTGAAGGCAGTTGAAAGCTTCGTCAAACTCACCAGTGAGACAGGGTTCTCAAAGTCTACTATTTGTACCTGAAGGAAGCAAGAACCCACCCTGAGAGAATTTATAGAGGAGTGTGCCAATACTGATAGATTTCAGAGGAAGAACATCCACAGAGCCAATGAGCTTGAGATCAACCATGCCCCCCAGCACTGCTTTGCACAGCAGAGAGCAAATGGTGTGCCAGTTTCAGGCTCATTTATTTGGGAGAAAGCTGTGACTTTGCCGATGAGATTCAGGGGCAAAACAACAGCTTTAAGTCCTCAACTGGCTGGCTATAGTGGTTCCAGCATTGCCACAGCATTTGCTGTATTGTTATAACTGGTGAAGCAAGATCTTATAATGATGCTGCTGCCGATGTCTTTCTGCTCAAACTTAAGGATATCATGCCGGGCTACTCTCCTGAGCACCTGTATGACTGTGATGAGATGGGGCTGTTCTGAAGATGTCTGCTCAATGTAACCCTAGCCACAAAATCAGAGATCAATGCCAGCCAGGGGTTTAAAATCAACAATGATCGACTGACCTTGTTTTGCACCAAAGTCACTGGCAGCCACAAACTTTGTCCTCTTGGCATTGGAAAGTTTAAAATCTCACACTGTCTGCACCATGCAAAAATGTCTGCTCTACTTGTCACCTATCAGAGCAGCAGAAATGTGTGGATGACTAGTGACCTTTTCAGACAGTGGTTCTTTGATTGTTTTATGCCTTCTTTGTGTCAACACCTCCGAAAATAGAAACTGCCATCAAAAGTCCTCGTTTTGTTTTTTCTATTATTTGTTTAGCATTTTCCACCCATTTTCTCCCATCTTTATGTCCTTGACATGAGCGTGTATGTGTGGAGGCACATGCAAGTCATGCACTACAGGACACCCCACCCTAACGGTCACTCATTACCTGCCTGTGCTGCCACCAGACCTCCACCCAGAGGTAGTGGAACTGTGGGAGGGTGACCCCCCCTTCCCAGGAGAGGACAGTCAACATTAGGCAGCTCAATCCTGCTCCCACCCTCCACCCATGTCAGCTTCCTGATGACCCGAGTCTGCTCCCGTACCCAGGTTGCTGGCATGGCGTGAGGTAAGGTGTCCAATGCCTCAGCCCTGTGTGTCACCGCACCGGCCTACTAAAAGCCCTCCTGTTTATGGACCAATGCCCTGCCTACACCTCTGAGTCAGAACTGAGGTCAAGGGACAACAAAGTTTGTACAGTGTTTCTCCCCGCAAAAACACAACTTCTAAGATTCATCCCCTTGACTGTGGCATAAAAGACTGATCAGTGGACTTTTATCTTCTGGTGAGCTAATGGGGTGCAGGATTTGTTAAAGAAAAAAGGTGGGGACAGCATTTATATTGCAGGAGAAGCTAAGGAGAAAGTAGCACCGGCTACAATCTATCACTGCTGGGTAACCACACTGGGACATGCTTTCCCACCTGAATTCAATGAACCAGTGAGTGACAAAGTTGATGTTGATGACATTAATGAAATTGTGCAGATTGCCACAGGCTTGAATTTGATTGAAAACAAAAGCGATGCATTTGAACTTATTGGTGCATGAATCCTGAATGATTAACTGCTGCCAACAGTTAATTAACTGTCTGATGCTGTTACTGTATCCACTGTAACAGTGGGCGACCACTATTTTGAACCTGATATGCAATCTGATGAGGAGGATAAGGATGAGGAAGACTCAGAAGCAGCTCTCAACAAGTGAGACTATACAAGGTCTGTAGACAGTTTAGCGTGGCTGGAATGTGAAGATCCTGACCCCTAAAGGTAATATGGCTCCAACAGATTCTGTCATATGCCAGGGACTTACATTCTTAAAAATATTCCACTCAGCTTAAAGTGACTGATTTGTTTTAATCCTGATCAGCCTGAGCAGAATGTTTGATTTTGCTGTACTGTATTGTGCTGTATGTTGTTATGATATGCACCACAGCAAGCAATGAAATGTACTGTATATACAGACTGCTTCATGATTTTATGGTATTTTCATTTCTAATCTTTTCATTTGTGTCTGTAATGTTGCAAGTTAATAAAATGTGCATTTCACTGCTATAACTATGCTAAAACTGTTGCCAGCTGCAAGTTTTTTTTTGTTTTTTTTTTTCAATTTGGTGTCCCTCAATATAACAAACTGTGTACTATAAAAAATGCAGACATTGGCTCCTAAGTTGTTTGTTATATCGAGGGAAGACTATAATTATCTGTGCAGTACCAGGCTGTGCATTAGAGAAAGAGTAAGGTGCCTCAGGATGTACCATTTCACGTTGATTTGGTGGCACAGCTGGTAACACAACTGGAAAGGTATTCTGGATGGCCTGGGTTCAAATCCCCCCGAAGGCAGACATTTCTTTCTCTCCTCTGTTTCTATGAGTTCCATAAATATGCATACTGTACTCTTGTGATTAAAATGTAATTATCTGTGCAGCACCAGGTGGTGCATTAGAGAAAGAGTTAGATTCTGCAGGACATCCCAGTTTCCAGTTGCCTTGGTGGTGCAGCTGGTAGCACAAACATAACAGTATTCTGGGTGGCCTGGGTTCTAGTTCCAGCTAAGGCACTTATTTCTTTCTCTCTTCTGTTTATATGAGTTTCATAAATATGCACACCACTCTCTTGTGATTGAAAATGTAATTATCTGTGCAGTACTAGGTTGTGCATTAATGAAAAGTAAGGTACCTCAGGATGTCCCAATTTCCAGTTGCCTTGATGGCACAGCTGCCAGTGCAAGCAGAAAGGTATTCTAGGTGGCCTTGGTTAAAGTCCCAGCTAAGGAACTTATTTTCTTCTCACTTCTGTTTGTATGAGTTCCATATACATGCACATCACATCTAGTGATTGAAATTATTGGAAGTTGCCCCAGCCACATTTCCTGTAATATGAACCCTTCATCATTACTGAAACTTATAGCCTTCACCCCACAAAAATGATTCCCCTTCTGTAAGATGCACTCAACTTACTTCTATTAAAATATTCAGCCTCTAATCCTCTTAAATTACACTTATAAAATGTGTACCCATTGCCCATCCTGAAATTTGCTTCTCACTTGTCCCACACTCTGCACTACAATGTACCTCAGTCAAATGTTGTGCCCCCTAACATTTCTGAACTGTGCACCTGGATCTTTCCCAAAATTGTACCCTCCTCAAATTGCATTCTTTACCACTTCCAAAATGCACACTCTTACCATTCCATAAACATCCCTTGCTTCTTTTAAAATGTTCACCCCTCCAATAATTAGTGCTCCTGACCCTTCTAAAATATGAGCTGCTTACCCTTACAAATTGCCTTATGCGTCTTCCAAAATGTTCACCCTATACTCCACAGAACCTAAAATGTTCAGTGCTCTCCACTGCCAACATTTATACCTCTCTCAAAGTTTGCACCCCTCACAACACATACACATTTTGCTTCTTGTTTTCCCCAAAAAGTGCATCCCTCTTGAAATCTGTACCCTAGCTACTCAAAAAATATGTCCCATGTGCCCATCCTGAAATGTGTTCTCCAAACCCTTCCAAATTCGAACTCTTACACCTCTCAAATTTATCACTCCTTGCACTCCTGATACTGACTAATCCTTCCTGAATATGATACTCTGCATCCTTGCTGAAATTAACACAGAACACCTACTTCTGAAATTTACCCCTACTTCTCACAGAATCTTTACCCTACATGATGTACACCCCCTACATCTAAAATGTGTGTGTCACACTTACTCATACATTTACTACCTTATTCAGCAATGCACAATCTCTGCTCCGTTCCCAACATGTACTCTTTCTACTCTTTGTGTTCTTGCTTTTCACTTATTTTAAAATGTTAGTCTTTAGAAAATATGTGGGTAGGGTGGTTGATGAGAGGAAAAGCTGGGTTACATAACATCATAACTGCATGGGTGAGACTAGCTGCTAAGGCGTAAAACATATATTGGGAATGTTAATGCCACATTTGGGTCAGGGCATAGGCATCATGACAGTAGAGTTTTTTTAAATGAATGGAGGGTTATATCTGTAGTTAAGGGTGTTTTGGGGGCATGGGGTGCTATATTGTGACACTAAACAGATCTGGTAGTAAATATCCAGTCCAATCAGAGCAGGTCTCCCACATTCTATGTCAATATCATCATGGTAGTACCGTTAGCAGCTTTTTTTCCTCACTTGGCTGGAGTCACTACAATGATTCTCAATATTATGTGAGTTATGTACTAGAGATAATTTTATTAGTGTACTTGGCTTATAACTATGAAACTGCAGCTTAAGCTTACTGATATTTGGATGAGATTTGGAATTTCATCCACAAAATAACGTAAGTGTTAAATATAGCAACATTTCTGAATTAAATCTAGTTTACATAGATTGTGCTGTCAGTGTGTTGCTTGATCTGCTCTTTTCAGTAAAAATCAATCATGAACCAATTTAAAAATATTCTTGTTTCTGATCCTCATTACAAAGCCTTTAGACGGATCAACTTTAACATTTACTAACTTCATTAAAGTTCCATTTTATGGTTTAAAATGTCAATATGCATGGCTCATTGAGCTCTTTTAACTGGGGTACAGCTGGTAATTTTATTACATTGTATGAGAGAATGAATTTTGTAACAGAAAGCTCTTTTAGCCAATGGATTAATTTTTTTTTTTTTTGGACGCTCTAAAGGTTTTGTGCTTCATGATATAAAACAAAACAAAATCAATTAATTTTACAATAAAGTGTTTCTATTTTCTGTGGCTATCCTCCATCCATAGCAGTTTCTATCTGTTATCACAGACAATAATCATTTCCTATACCTCTGGTCATTGCATGGTAGTGAATGAAAATTTTAGTTCCTGGAATAAAGGAGGCTGGGTAGTCACCTGCACTATTAATGATGAGCACATCTCTCATTCTTTGATCACGGACATTTGGAATGCACATAATTGAGCAAAAGGGTTAAATCTTTAAATAGAAATAATTTCATGCAACTAAAAATTTAAAATGCTAAAAAAATAATAGTGTTCATTAATGATTATAAAGTATAGTTTGCTGCATACCATGCAGCTTACTGCAGTTATAAAATGGCAAGAAAGAATCTAGAAATTTCTTTGGCCAAGAGACATCACCTGACCATGCATTACATTTCTATAAATGCATGACCAGGTGCCAAATCTCATTTTCCTCCCCAAGTAACCTACTTAGAGCCATTTTATAAGCTCCTACAGGGTATGCATTTTAGGATTTTAATGCACTTCCCAGGGGCATAAGGACACCCAGCCTTCAGCCTCATGCCTTACCTCACCCCTGAGGCATGCTTTAAAATCCTGTAATGCACACCCTGTCATGGCTTATTGCTTACTTTATCTGGATTTCAGCTGAATAAGCCAATATATTGCACAATGTGGGGCAACATTTTGCCCATCTGGATACTTAGCTTCTCAGTGGTGAAATTAAGTTATTGCTCATTATGAGAGACAGCTGAGAAATATGGCTTGACAAGTGTAAGTTTCTCCTTTTATTTCCCTACCATGTTCCCTTTACTGATGCAATGCATTTTACCCTATAAAATGTTACCTGTATGCAATGTTTCATTTAACACATTCATATTAATTTATATGCTGTAATACAACTTGTGTTACCATGTATTCATTCTAATGAGGTAACGCTTGCAAATAAACATTAGCTCAATGGTCCTTACTGTACTTTCAAATGACTTGAATAAAGTTATTCATTAACTGATTATAGTCACTGGCATTATAGTACCACACTTGATCACTAGGTTGTAATCTAATGTTCAGTAGTCATATAGCCTTCAAGAAACAGAAAAACACAGAATGTGTCATACAAAAAGTACTGCCTGGTCCAGCAAGTCTGCCCAAGTGTTCCCTGCCTATTCTATCACTGCAGACCCTATCTGATCTCCAGCTACCTTCCCCTCTTCATGCCTCTGATCTAATATACCCCTATGTTTCTCCAATGCATGCTTGAAGCTCTACACTGTTCTGTCCTTCACTATTTTGGCTGGCAGTCATTTCAATGCATTTACCACCCTTTTAGTGAAGAAATATTTCCTCACATCCCTATTGAATGCTTTCCCCCTTCAGCTTCATCACATGCCCCCAGTCTTTGAACTCATCTTCATTTGAAAAAGACTCCTCTGCTGCACCCTGTTCACCCATATTAGGTACTTGTAGGACTCAGACATGTCACTTCTCTCTCCTCTGCTCCAGGGTGTACATTTTGAGATCCTGCAGTCTCGCCTCATAAGTCTTTCCAAGCAACCCTGCACCATTTCAGTTGTGCTGCTCTAGATCACCTCCACCTTGTCTACATTCTTTCTGAAGTGTGCTTTCCAGTGCTGGACACAGTATTCCAGATGTGTGAGTGTGTGGGGGGGAGGGTAACAGAGAGCTATGCAATGGCAGCACCACCTCTTTCCCCCTGCTGGTGATTCCACTGCATCTGTACCCCAGCATCCCACTTGCCCTGCCTATGGCTTTTTCACATTCTAACTTGAGGTCTTCTGATATGATAACTCCAAGGTCCCTTTCCTGTGACTACAAATACCACCCCCATCCTATACTCAAAAGCCAGGTTCCTATGCCCTCAGTGCATGATTTAGCATTTTTTTTTGCATTCAGCCTGAACTGCCATATTTTTTACCACTTCTCAACTTTCCCTAGAACCCTAATAATTTTCTACCTGCACCTGAGTGTCCGCACTATTGCAAATTTTGGTATCATCTGCAAAAAGGCATACTGTACCTTCCCCTCCAGTTTCTCTGCATTGCTCCCTATGGAGACATTGAAGAGGACTCATCCTAGTATTGAACCTTGTGGTAACCTGCTGGTCACTGTCCCATCCTTAGAGTGTGTGCCATTAACCTACCACCCCATCTCCTTTCTGTTAACCAGTATCAAAACCAATTTAAAAATTTTCACACTTGGAATCAAACCTGGCCCCACTACTGTTCTGGTAGCCTGTATCTCTACCACTATAATATGATTCCTTAACTTCTACAGTCTATTGGGGGAAGTCTCAGGATTATTCTGGAAATGCAAATCTGCCATATGGCCCTACTGAATCTTACAGACAGTCCAGATTACAAAATTTGTATAACTGAATGGGAAAGAGCTTGGATTTATATGGTGCTTTACACATGCCACAGTATGTATTTCAAAGTGCTGTACAGACATTCAAGACTGTAGTGAGCATGTTGAGAAACCAACATTTTTAAATGTAATAACTTTGGAGCAGATTAATATTTTTTCACCAAACTAGTGAAAGCCACATCTGTGGAGCAAACTCATTCTACCCTGAAAATTGCAGACCTAAATTCCAAACCATCTGGGCATGTGAGTGTGATGACAAAAAAAGTAAAAAAATGGCAAATTGTTTTGCATTTTTTCACTATGTCCAGTTCAGAATATGTACATTCTACAAGAATAAAATTTGGCACGTCAAGAGATCTACCCATGAGACCATTCTCTCCTATTCAGATTTTTTTTTATTTGGATAGTGTAAACCTTGAATAGCTGGTACTGGAGTTTAATGTTAGGTCAGGAAAACCTTTATTAGTGGTTGGGGGGTATTGCCCACCTAACACAACAGTGCACACTACAGTACAAGTGTTTGACTTACTGCAGGATGCACTAGCCCCATTTGTTTTCTCCCAAGAGTTGTTAGTTCTGGGGGGCTTAAATGCTGACTAGTTGCACCCTGTAAAATCCCAAAGAATCAGGAAAATGGCATTGGAGTTTGGGTTGTACCAATTAATCTCAAAACCCACCAGGATTAATATTCATAATCCTGGTGATTCTTCTTTGATTGATGTGATTCTTACAAACTGTCCCAACAACTATGTTTCTTCTGGGGTAGATGCAGACTTGTCTAGTGATCATAATATTGTTTACTGTATCAAAAGAAAAATTAAAGTGAAAGGGCCCTCTAGGCTCTTGAAGTTAAGATCTTATAAAATGTTTGATTATTTTTCCTTTTTAGCAGACCTAGGGAATATTAATTGGGATCATCTAGAACTAATACCCGATATAAACCTGGCTTGGGATTATTTTGTGTCAGAATTTCTCCTTGTATGTAATAGGCATATGTCAGAGATTACTAGGAGAATAAAAGGTAACTCTGCCCCATGGTATACCACTAAACTTTTTACGTTGAGACTTGCTAAAAATAAACCTTGGGCCCAGGCACGAGCTTCAGGAAACATTAGTGATTGGCAACAATACAGGAAATCAAGAAACCTGTATGTGGCCACACTAAGGGATACTAAAAATAAGTACTACAAGGTCAAAACCAAAGAATCAGTAGGGAAACCTGGGAAATTTGGGGAACTTATAGGGGAATTAAAGGGACAGACAAGGGGGAAGACACCTATTATTTATCTGTGCAGAAATCCTTCGGGAGAGAGTTGTCACTTGCTGATAGGTTTAATAATTATTTTATAGAGTCAGGCAATTTCTTTGATAGCACTAATGAACCTCTTTTTAACCCTGTAGGTCATATGGAAGGGGACTCTAAATTTGTTTTTGATGCTGTATTGAGTGGTGAGGTGTTAGAAACTTTGTTGCAATTAAACATCTCTTGGAGTAGTGGTCCTGATGGTTTGTCTCCAAGGATGCTGAAATATGCAGCAACCCGCATTTCAGACCCATTAACCTACCTGTTCAATCATTCGATGCAGGAGGGATGTATCCTAGTAGGTTGGAAGTCAGCCAGAATCATCCCCATTTTTAAGGGGGGTGATCTTGGTCAACTGTCCAACTATAGACCTATATCTATATTACCTCTGAATAGTAAGGTGTTGGAGAAACTGTTGGCAAGACAGTTGATGGAGTACTTAGAAAGAGAAAAACTGATGGATCCATATCAGTCAGGTTTTCGGAGGTCTCATGGCACTGTGATGGCCATGTCAGAGGTCCTGGATGAGATCAGCAAGGCAACTGATGCCCAATGTTATACTGGTGCAATTCTTGTTGATCTCTCCAGGGCTTTCGACATGGTTGATCATCAGAATTTGCTCATGAGACCGTCCGAGGTAGGGATGAGCAGTTCAGTTTTGGATCGGTTTATCGCCTATCTTTCTGACAGATGGCAGGTAACAGCTGTAAATGGAACTGTGTCAGTTATGCAGGTGGTATGGACAGGAGAGCCCCAAGGATCAGTTATGGGCCCTTTATTATTTTTAGTCTATCTGAAAGATCTTGGGCATTATGTGGGGGCCTCTCGTTACCACCTGTATGCCGATGACACCATTTTATACTGTTCGGATGAATCAGTTTCAGTAATACAACTTACACTGCAGGAAAGTTTTAACAATATAGAAAAGTACTTTGTCAACTCGAAGTTAAAACTTAATTCTTCAAAAACTAAATGTATGTTATTTGAGTCTTCTATAAATTGGAAAGATGGCTTGAGTTTGGAAAGTGTGGATAATAGAGGGGAAGGGTTAGAGTTAGTTAATCAATATAAATACTTGGGATTTTGGTTAGATAATTATGGGTCAGAAAATCTGCATGTGGATAATTTGATCTCCCAGGTTAATAAGCGGGTGGGTTTCCTGTTTCGGAACAAAAATTGCTTAGATTCTGTGACATTGGACCTGATAGTTAAGATGCAGATTTTCCCTTTAATCGATTATGAGGATGTTTTATATGAGGGAGCCACTAGAGATCGAATAACAAAGTTAGATGTTCTAGTTAATCGTCTTGCCAGACTGATTCTCAGGTGTCCAAAACGTACTCATCATTGTGAATTGTATGAAAGATTAGGTTGGTTATCATTAAGTAGGAGAAGAATGATAATAAACAGCTGTTTGCTTATAAATGTGGGCTGGGTTCTTTCCCTATATATGTAAAGAATAGATTTTCCTTTAGAAGTGTTGAATTGACATTGAGAAAGCAAGTTGTTATGGATATGGTTGTCCCCCTTGTAAAATCAAAACGTTCCCAATATTTATTTAGTAATTATATTCCAATATGTTGGACTAGCCTTCCTCATGAATATAAGGAAAAGACTGGTAAGCCCTTATCCACATCCCATCTAAGAAGACACCTGATATCTATACAGGAACCTTGTAATTGTTATTGCTATTTTCTTTTCTTTTATGTTTTTGTACTGATGTTTGTTGTTTGATTGTATTTATTATGTTGAGTGTTGACCTGTATTTTGTATTTTTGTAAAGGTTACCATTGCAAATGAGTTTCTACTCAATTGGTTTTTACCTTGAATAAACAAACAAACAAACAAACAAACAAACAAACAAACAAACAAACCATGTGTGAAAAATTCCATGCAAATCCGTTGAACAGTTGCAAAGTTATTAATGTTCAAAATTTGGGATTTAACATAGAAAGCCCTGCTCAACCTTAACTATAGGGGTGCTACCATGACCCTACAATATATTCATATCTTCTTTGTGAAAAATTGAGTTAATGCAACAATTAGGGTTCAGGCTAAAGTGACAAAAGTAGGGAAATGTGGCTTTATGGTTCCCAACCCTAAAACACCAAACCCACCCCTAAAGCAAATGAGGGATGGAGACTTCTTAGAGGTTGTTAACCCCAAAGCTCAACCCATTCTATACATTCCAGAAGCATACACACCTATTAGGGTGAGCTTTAGGGTTGACAACCCCCAGGAAGATGCTACACCTTATTTCCTTTAAAGGTGGGTTTGAGGTTTTAGGTTGAAACTAAACCAGATACCCTTTAAGCTGAGCCAACAAAACGTGTCTGAAACCACTACAAGAAATTCTACACACAGATAGTGAAATCATATCTCATTTGCCTTATCACTCCCTCCACCATACACATGAACAGGTTATCCTGATTCGACGGAAATTACAGGGCAGGCCTACACTTCCATTAAGTAGTAACAACAACCAAATTGTTAACATAGCCTTCTGAGTACCCAATTTCATGAAAATGGTAGAAAAAATAGTCAAATCCCTGCAAAAACATCATTGCATACCACCACAGCATCACTGCGCACCAGTGATGTAAAAAGACATTTTGGCCAAGATTAGAAAAAATACAGTTGTCACATTCTCTGAGGTGGTCTAAAGAAATGGCTATATTGAAATCTTGGGGCAAAAAGATGGAAAATTACAAAAGTTATGAGTGAGCATAGTAAACTGTGAACAAATGCACATAACTTTGCCTTTGTAATATATTTTGACCCCACATTTTAACATACCCTTCATTTGACCACTGCATGAACAAGTACGGTAAAAATGTTGAAATCCTGGCCAAAAGATGATGTTGCCAATCGACCGCAAAATCTCCTTTTGGGCGAGATTGTTGAAATGCCACCAACAGTCCAGTCTGCTCAGGGGTCCCACAAGGATCAATTCGGGGACCCCTACTGTTCTCTTTATTCCTAAACAAACTGCCATCCACATGCCTGGACTGAATGCTCCTATACATAGATGACACAGTCATATTCAGCAGCAACCCCTAATCCCAAACTACTGGCAGTGGATCTCCAAAAGGGGTTCTCAGCCACTAAAAAATGGTTTACGGATCACAGACTAGTCATCAACTGCAAAAAAAAAAACTAAGACTATGATGTTCACCAGCACTCACAGCAAGCATAAGGCCTCCCCCTTTGCAATCAGGAATGCCAATGGGGGCCCACTGGACCATGTCCAGCAGTTCAGGTACCTCGGCAGCACACTCAACTCTACACTTTCATATGCCTGACACATCGACAACACAGCAAGGGTGATTAATACAAGAATAGGGATCCTATACAGCAATAGGCACTGCCTAACACATGAGGCATTGAACTTGGCCATCAACAGTTTGATAGTCTCCCTTGTTAACTGTGGCCTGGCAATCTATGTGTCAGTGACAGACATAGCTCTAAACCACATCCCCACTGCATTAAACCAGGTGGGCTGACTGCTCACAGGTACAGAAAGACTAATGCACACCTGTAAGCTCTACACCTGGGCAGGTTGGCTACAACTGAAGGACAAAATAAACTACCAAATATGTCTCACCACCAGGAAATGCTGCCTCAACTAACTACCCACAGGGGGTCCAGGATCTCCTAACTTCACACTGAAGCACCCAACCCACAAGGAACTCCTCCACTCAGACCTACAAAGTTCCCAGATGCCACATAGCCCTGGCACAACATGCCTTTTACTATCATGCTCCGCTATAAACCTAATGCCTTACCTGCTGACGTTATCAATGCCACATCTATTGGATCATTCAAATGCAGACTCTGGCAGCACCTAGTAAAATCTAATAAATGTGACTGCTACCATTAGCAACCTCCTGGTGCATCAACCAACTACAGTTCCTGCACTTACCTCCTGACAACTCATTGGGTTGAGGGACCCCAATCCCAGCAATTTAGTTTACACCAGCCTCCCTTAATCATGACATCAATCCCCCTTCCCTACCACTCAGATGCTCCCAACTACCTTACTCCTTTCCCCCCATGTTTGTAACTCCTCCTCCTTCTTCTCACCTCTGAGGGCTTCCAAGTAGGGTGTTAACCTCTGACCCTGGCTAGCTGCTATACTACTTGAGCTGTTTAATGCTGTTGTACCCTGTAACTTACCTGTACCATATGTAACCCTGTCATCTGTATTCTATTGTCTATGTAACTGATGTGGAACCTATAACTGAACATCTACTCATTGGTGTAACCCAAGACCTCAATAAATAAATAAAAATAAAAAAACACTGTTCATGAGACAGGGTCTCAAAAAGGTTATGTTGAAAATGTGGCGTCTGAATCATGAAAAATAACAAGGTTATGCACCAAAACTTGAATTTGCCATAGAAATACACTGAATTGCAGTTACCTTACTATGTCATATTGCAGTTGACTGTTCCAGCAGCAATACGTGTCTCCCATATTACCATGGATGTTCACTGTTAAACCTGTTCAAGTGAGTGAGGGTGTGTGGGGAGATCTGGGATTGTGAGGTGGTGGCTGCTGAGTGGGAGGTCCAGGTTGGGGGGGATTCGATTGACGAAGGACCTTTTTTCAGGTAAAAAGAGGAAAAAAATGGATTGATAATTTTCTTTATTACAGGCAGAGAACTCTAGACTCCAGGAAAATGTGCTATAATAATATATATATATATATATATATATATATATAAAACAAAAAAATATGGGTGCAATGATCTGAGGGTTGGGGTGCCATAAGATACCAGGGATAAGTAATATAATAAGGGACAGAGCAATCAAAGAGTGGGGGGTACTGCTAGACACCAGGGAAAATTATGAAAAATAATGGGAACCACTAAAAAATAACTTTTTTCATTTCAAGAAATCCTTTCACAAATGAAACAAAAAAGGATTCCTTGAAACAAAAAAGGATTCATAGGAAAACTAACTCCAACATCCTTCTTTGTTCCAAAGGATCCTTTTTCATTTCAACAAATGTATCAAACAAGAAAGGATCCCTTGGCACGAAGAAAGAATCCGGGAAAAAAAACTAAGTCCAGAATCCTTTTTCATGCCAAGAGATACTTTTTTGTTTGAATGAAAATATCAAATTATAAAGGATTCCTTGGCACAGAAAAAAAAAATCAGAAAAATAACTAAGTCTGGAATCCTTTTTCATTCCAAGGGATCTTTTCTTATTTGAATGAAAGCATCAAATGAAAAAGGATCCCTTGGCATGAACAATGAATTGGAAAAAAACTAAGTCAGAAATCCTTATTAGTCAGATGTTAACCTTTTTAGTTTGAACAAAAATGGTGTCACAAAAAAGGATCTTAGTGAGTGATGAAAAAGGATTTAAAATATATATAAAAAACATATCCTGGGGTCATTGTTCCAGCAGAAAAATGTTGAATCCACCTAATGGAATCCCCATGAGCAAGATGTATGTTTTGCTGCATTGGCAGAATGTCATTTTTAGGTTTTTTACATTTTCTTTTTTTTTGGGTGGGGGAGGGACAGGAAACATGACGGCAGAAAATGAAAAAGGATTTTTTCTCATGAAAAAGGTTTGATCCTTAATGAAAAAGATTCCTTTTTCATTTGACCAGATTACTTTTTTCCCTTCCATTCCACTATCCAGGACAGTGAAATTCCAATTGGAAATAATGGGAACTTTAACATTAAATAACTTTGGAATGAATTCATATTTTTTCAACAAACAAGCAAAAGGCATGTCTGTGATCCACACCCTTTCTACAATAAAAATTTCAGACCAAAATTCCAAACTGTTTCGGCATAAGGCAATGAGAAAAAAACAGCCAGAAATGGTGATTTTTTAAATTTTTTGCATTATCCACACCTCGGAATCCACACATTCGACCAGATCAAAACTTGATAAGTCAAGAAACCTATGCCCATTAGACCGCACATGCAAAATTTTGCACATATTCGTCAAATGATTGTGGAAGTGGAAAATTTGAGGTTTAACATTGAAAGCCCTGCTCAACCTTAAATATAGGGGCACTATTGCACCTGTATAATATACAGCTGGTTCTCTAGTTCCACTCCCTCCAACTCCAGGTGAACACTAAAAAACAGTGTCAATGAGCTTTGTCACCAGCCAGAAATTGGTTAGCCACCCCCCCCAATCTTCTCCACCCTCTCTGTCTTCTCCACCCTGGATGACCCCCCTCTCAGAGTGATTTCTTCCTTCAGGTTTCTTGGTGTGTGACTCCTTAACCCACACTGATACCATCCACTCGCTGACACACCTCAACCTCATTGCCTTGTATCACAACAAAGATGGCTTGTCTCATCAGGTCCACCAGGAGCTTGTTACCAAAATGGTGCTTCTGGTTTTCAACTATTCAGATGTAGTCTATGGCACTCCCCCTCCTCTTTCCTTGTCTGACTGAAAACCGTCTGCAATACCTTCTGTTGCTTTGCAACAAACCTTTCCCCTTGTACTCACTGCTGTTCCCCCTTCTCCTTTCTATCCATCATCCACTTGCACTCATGTTGCCAGTTCTACTGTGTCTCCCGTATCTCCAAATCTAGTTTGATTCTCTGCCCTCTTACTTGTCCTCACTCCTCTCTCTCTCATTTCCTCTGCCTCATACTTCCTATCCTCCATGGATCCTCACACCTTCTCCCTACCCCACCCTCACTCCTCTGCTGGACAGTCAGTCTTCTCCTATCGCCTTCTCTCTATTTACAATCTGCTCCACTCCACTCATCATCTCTCAGTCTCCCTTGTCTCCTTTCAACACCAACTAAAATGTCTTCCCTCCCCCTTCTGCTCTTGTATTTCTTCTCCCTGATCCTTTCCTGTTGGAGCCCCTACCATCCCTGCCGTTGGTCCTCCACCAGGGTTCTCAATCAGTCTGTAACAGGCTTTCTCCTTTTCTTCACCTGCATTGCCATTCATTCCACTTGTTTATATCTCTATTTTTACTGTACATCAAAGCTGTTCATTATACTGTTGCTTAGCTCCATTTGCCTTTTTTCATATAGTTTTTTGCTCCCTTGATAAGCACTTCAGCTCTGTCTCACCCTCCCTCCCTCCCTTGGCTGGTACCAACCTCCCTGGACTGACTTTGGACCTAGTTCCCTCATGCCTTGCCCCCTGTGGTAGGGTGGAGAGGGGACAGCCACACCCTCAGTTCTCAAATCCAGTTCATCTCCAGGCATCCAGGTGGTGGTGCAGGAGGAGTAGAGGGCTTCATTCTACCTCAGGATCCCTTTTCTGTTTTTTACCCAATCCCCTGCTGTGACTCAACATCATAAATGTTTGCATAGAGGTGCTCACAACCCACAGATCTATGATCCCACTTTTTGAGCTGCTCATTGTCATCACTGCCACTAGAACTCTAGCCTGCATAGAGCTACCACTCTTTCCCTGGGAGAGGAGAACTGTCCTAGAGATGCTCAGTCCTCTCCCACTACACCAGCCCCAGCAACCCATGCTCATTTCCTAACATGGGTCACCAGCATGGCAGAAGGTAAGGCATCAGACACCCCAGCCTTCCAAATCACTGGGCCAGCTTTCAATTTACTTTTTGTGAGTCTTTATACTGTGCTAACTTGTACTCTGCTCATACTTTCTTTGTTTACCAATCATTAATATGGTGTAGGCTTTCACTATTGTATTTCCTGTTCCTTCTCCCTCTAGTTGCACCTTGAAATGAATCTGGGTTCAGTGTGCCTCTCCTGGTTATCAATTTTCAAATAAATAATAAATATTACAGTTATAATAAAGTTACAGCATAACATATGAAATAAATTGATCAACTGTACATTGGAGATGAGGTAAGCCCAAGACTATAGTAACATGGTCATTCTAACAAAGTAGAATAAAGAGTTTAGGTAAAATGGGAGAGAGGATATCAGCCAGGCTTACTGCTAGTGCACAATCGTGCATGCCAGCACACTGTACACCTGGCATGTTGATGTCCTAGTAGTCTTGGAGAACCATGGAAAATGGCCCCAGCTCCAGTGACACTGGACACCAGTATATCCAGAGCTACACACCACTGGTGGCACCTCCTGGTGAGACAAGAGACTTGGGGGTTAAGCTCCCTACCCAGTCCCTGACTGGGGGGTGAGCCATGGCTCCATGGAGAATGATGGTAATAGGTAAGATTTGAAGTTGTCAGGTGTACCCTGGGAGCTCCTGAAGGAGGCAGCTACTGGAGACAGGAAGGAGGCGTAAAGAGTAACTTAAAAAAATAGGATGCTTCTTGGACGTCATCTGTTTCTTCTGCTTGTCTATATATGATATAATTATCCTGTAATCTTGTATTTATGAATCACAGTTTGTTTCCATGGGAATGATTATCATGTCCCAAGCAGGAGATTATTATATAAAGTGTAGACAAAGAGATGCAGTAGACGAATCCTGAAGGGCAAGGATCCTGCCTCCATACACATTTCCATAGTTATAGAGAATAAGAAGATAAAAGCAGGAAATGCTGGACATACAACTCAAAATGTGTATAGTTTTTCACACTTCATGGGCTCATGAAAACTCATAATACCTTGAACCCTTCAGAATTCTGATTCTTAATTAAAAATAAAACTCAGTTTTATTCTACATTACATAGGCATCCTGTTTAAAGAAGATGGTTATTGATCATGGATGGATTAACAATAATCTAATGCATATCTAATAGATTCATTAACTGAAACATAAGGATTTGCTACATACTTATTGGTAACATGCTTTTTATTTATATATTTAATGTTTCTGGTAACCAAGAAAGGCCCACATATAGAGGCAATCCAGACAGTAGGAAAAGGTCACAGCTACAGTTAAAAACAGACATGTAGGATAAACAAGGTTAAAATACAGTACATGAAGCATTAAGAAATGTAATTATTATCAGTCTATTACTGTGTATAAAATGTCTTTTCTGGTCAATAATGCAGACTCAGCTTGTTCTGACCAATTTGTCTTGACATTATTAAATGTACTGTACAAATTATACATCAGTTCTGATTTTAATAACATAACACAATATCCAGAATTTAAAAAGAAATACAAGAAAAAATTATAAAAAATAAATATTCATATTTCTGACAAAAGTTTTTTTTATTATTAAACATTACTTTTATTGTTCTTAACTTTATATGCCAGACTGACAGCAACAGAAACCAAACTTATCTATATAGAAATTGTAGTTCAGTGGCTAAGACCAGAAAATCATCTGAACTAAGAGACCCCTAGGATAAAAATCTCACCACAGCCATTGTCTTTTGTTATATGTCCTTGAGGAAGTCACATAACCACACAGCGGTTCTGTCCTTCCATCTAGAAACCTGTATGAAAGCCTTAACCCACTGAAAATGAGATACTGCATCTCAGCTGGGCTATCTGGGTAGATATACAGAAATATAAAAACAACTAGAAAAGGGTGTAGTCCTCCTTTACAGAATACCTCTAGTATCTTCTTATGCAGCATCCAACATTAACAGTATACCAAGTGTTGTGTTGTCTTCCTCAATAAAGAAATTCTAAAATGCACCAACCACTAAAAAACTATGTCATGCTTATTTTTTATGTTGAATGTGTACCAAGATTTGGAAAATAAAAAAAAAATATTATTTTTACACATTTAAACCACGTGGCCCAGATATTAAAACTGCACCAGGCTGTGGCGCAAGCTTGGGTGCAGCGCAACTTAGCTGCGCAGGGGTATGGACTGGGCGATATTCAATGGAGCTGCACCATGGCTCAGCAGCTTTGAATATCGCACCCTGGCCACCCCCCAGTGTGCATGGTGCAGTGGCACTGCACCAGCGCAAATGGCCAGAGTGGAGCATGGGGATGCGCTTGCACAAGTACCATTGCGCTAGGCACAGCAACCATGATATTCAAAACTGAACATGCAAATGGAGCCATAATGTATGCAAGGTGCACATGGGGCCATTTGCATGTCATTATGGCCCCATTTGCATGCAGGTGCGCCAATCCCCGATGACTTGTGCCTCGCGCCCTGCCAGGCAGCAGCCGTTGAGGACCAATGTCCCCTGCAGCCCGATCGTGGGCATCTATCCAAAAAGAGAAAACCTTCCTATATCCCTGGTGGTCCAGAATGAATCATTCACATATCTGCAATGTGTAGTACGGTGAGGGCTGCACGCCCATTGGCTCACACTGTAAACCAATGGGCATGCAGTCCCTGAGTATCAGTCAGTGGGGCAGGTGGGTGGGTGCTGCCGCCTCCGCTGACAGGGGTGAGTGGGGCGGGGCTTAGTGGGCGGTGGGGGTACCATTTGACCACCAGTGATATTGGAATATTTTGCTTTACAAATGCCCGCGATCGGGCACATAACGAGTTCACTGGACCACCAGGGATATAGGAAGGTTTTCTCTTTTTGGACAGATGCCCGCGATTGGGCACATAGCAGTCCATTGGACCACCAGGGATATAGGAAGGTTTTCTCTTTTTGGACAGATGCCCACGATCGGGCACATAGCGGTCCACTGGACCACCAGGGATATAGGAACGTATTCTATTTTTACACAGATGCCCCTGATCGGGCATGGAGGGGCGCTGCCAGCTGCAGCTGGAGATCTGGTGGCCATCCACAGGTGACAGCTGCCGTGTTGTGCCCTGCAATGTGGCAGCTCACCTGTGGGTGGGCATCAGTTGTTCCTTTTTTTTTTTGCGTAACTTTGTGCTGGCGCAGGTAGGGGTTGCGCATGCATGGCTCTGCACATCCCGAGCTGAATATCAGGCTGTGCAGGTTATGCATGGGCATGTCCCCCCTACCTGTGCCTGCATACATAACTGATGCACTCCGGCACATCGGGATTTGTGCCATGCACTTTTCCCTTTTGAATATCATGCCGGAGCGCATCAGTGGGTTGCACATGGCGCAACACTATTGCGCCATGCACAACCCTTTTGAATATCTGGGCCCATATTTTTAACTTGAAATTATATCTATCCTTTTCATCATGTATCAACCTAATCAAATTGAAATATTACATTTCTAGCCCTAACAGTATTAACATATCTGAAACAACTTTTTTTCAGAAAGGCTAACTATTTATTCATTAGGGCTAATGACTTTGTCTCTTTAGTCTAAGCTTGGAGTACATGCAATGTGGTCATTTCACGTCAATATACTTTCCATGTATATATGTATGATTAAATTCATGTATGTACTATACATTAACCTATATGATTCTTAAACTGAAAGTATATTGATACATTTCAACAAGCATCAACATATTAAAAATGTGTTTACTTTCCTTGACTATGTTGTGCTGGTCTGAAGTTCCTAGCCCTAACATTAACAAGTTAACCCTTTTTTATACTTTCTTTTTCTAGCACTGTCAAACGTGACCTGGGATCCTCCTTCTTTCTCCTGCAGGGTCCTCCTCCCACATTGGAACCTGCTGCAGACCACTAATCCTTTCCTACCTTCATCCATAAATCTGGATCCTAAACCTACTGCTGCAGTACTAGCACTAGTACAGTAGGACAGGTGTAAATCTGTGGTTAATACCTTATGCAGTAGGTGGGCCTTTGAAAGGGAAACCAGGCCTCTGAGGACAAACTTTACTTGACAGAATGGGAAATCAGAGAGAAGAGCTGGCAAGGGGTAGTAGGCCAAGGGCCTAGGTGGGCTTTATGAGACAAGGAGACTTCATCTGTTCCAGATCTGCCTTCCATTGTTTTACTGCAAAACCCCATAACTTAGGCTGGCCTGGTGGTGTTGAGGGTTGAGTCGCTGGACACCACACCTCACACCACGTCAATGACTGTGGTTCGGGAATGAGCCCGGGTTGTCAAGGGTCAGCAGGTGGGGAGGGTAAGGAGCAGGATTGAGCTGCTGTGAGGTGTCTCTCTTCTCCCAGGGAGGGATGAGGGATTTCTCCAGCCCATGGCTGTCACCTAGTGGAGGACGGATGGCAGTTTGGGATATGGGGGGCCTGGCGATAGCCAGGGGCTAGGGTGGAAGGGGCCAAGCCAGTACCCAGGGTGCGTGTACACCTCCACATGCATGTGCTGCTGTGTCTGCTTGCGACCCAGGACTCTTGAGAATGGGGGAAAATCTTATCCCTCCCACAGTGACTGCCCCTGTGGAGCAGCCTGACATTTCCCAAATCTGGATTATCAGAGGACGATGTGAGCCCCACTCTTGCTTTGGGACTATCCTGCTGGCCTAGCTATAATTGCGTGGTGCCTCCTGATCACACACTAGGTGACTGAGTGCATGACAGTGTAAGGCCACTATGCAAGGAACCACTCATTCTTTATTGCATGACATTCCCTCCCTCCCTCCCTCTGGATAACCAGGGAGTGTTCAAGAAGCAAAAGATAATGCTTTCCTCCCTAGACAGAAGGCATCCATGATGAGTGCTAAAACACTGCCTTGCCTGTTGGCACCAGGCATCCTGGACTCAAGTCAGGGCTTGAGCTTGGGCTGTCTTAGAAGCAGTATCACTACCACTACACTAGCCAGCCAGCTGTCAAAATTATCCTTTATAGGATCATTTCAGTGAGAATGATAATTTTGGCTCAATGGGCATACGCAATTTAGTGGGGACTTATGCTTGTGCAACTTGTTAATAGTCTGAAAGTATCTGAATGAATATGTTGTGGACTGTCATACATTGATCCCTTGGCTATTTGCACTCTCTGTCCCATGGATAAATACATCCCTTTCAGAGTACTGTGAAGGCAAAGGAATGCTCTTGAGGAGGGTTCCACCCCTAGAGGTGCCATGGGAACATAATTCCTTTAAGGCCTAACAGACCAAGGGTACTTTAGGAAGGAGCCCAAAAGTACTATGCAGCAGGTGATGAACACACAGCCTGGGTGAGGAAAGACTGACAGCAACTTTTGACAACTGATAACAGACAGAGACTGAACTGAGAAATGACTGACAGTAAGTGGCAACTGATAGCAAACATAGGCATGACTTCCATAAAGAGAGAGAGATAGAACAGCAGAATTGTAGCCACTATCCAACCCCAACTCACAGAGAAAATCTACTAGGGTAAACACAATACTAATATATGTGTACTACATTATGGGCCATCTCCTGAGGAGACTACCTAACTTTTATTACCTTCAGCTCAGAGGGGAGGAAAAATCCCCTACAAGGAGGAAATCTCTGGCCATCCATGGCCTTGGTCACCTTCCCTCCTGGCTTGGGATAAAATTAGTGATAGCTCGGCTACCACAATTTAGAGACACAATTCAAGGGGAAAGTTTTAAAGGAAAGGATTCAACTCTGTCCCTCTAATGGGACCATTGTAGGGGTGCAGCAAGCCAACCTGTGCAGCTAAATGAGTTCCCCAAGAAGGAGGCCCACCCCCTAAGGCAGGTAAGGAGAGCAACAACAGCTGAAAGGCACTCACATGGCCCTAACTGAGGGAAGGCCTAGAAAGGAATCTGAACCCTTAAGGGATAAGGCATAATAGTTAGGCCATTGAGGGTCCAGGACTTGAATAATTGTACGATCCTCACCCTTGAGAAGCAGAGGAAGGAAAGTAGGTGGAAACCAGGTGAACCTTGGGCAGCCATAGATTGGAATAGCTTTCAAAAGTGCTGCTGATATGGTCTACACAGCTAAAGGAGCCCTCGTAGAATATGAGGTCCCATCCTCTGGCTGATGAAGTCTTAAATGTTACATCAAAAGGTGCTGCTGAGTTGAACTGCATGGTCAAAGCTTCCTCAGAAGCACTAAACATTCTCACTCATAGATCAGAAAAGAAGGGCCCTGCCTGAATCAAGGGACCTGCCTTCAAGATGCTGACTTTAAGAGAACAGAGTGAGGCCATTGGCATAAGGGGAAGGGAACCCTGAAAGCCATGCTAGGGTCATGGTTGGTATGCATCTAAGTGCAGAAGCAGTGGGAGGCTGATGGCAAAGCTTGACGGTCATGAGCACAAGGTAGAAATAAAATGTATGCAAAGCCAAATAACTGATTGAGACTCCAAATGACAACTAGGACAGTGTATGAGATGGACTGATATGTGCTTGAACTGAACGGTGAATGCATTCCAACCAATTCCTTAAGGGAGGTCAGTGTTATTTGCTGATGCATTGCATACCAAGTAGGCTGAAACTGCTAGGGAAAAACAGGAGCATATGTGAACTGAAAACTATGATGCAGCATGCTGCTTAAGTGAGCAACTAATGAAACCACCAGAACACAAAAGGGAGTGGCTGCCTTTCTAGGAACCAGGTGTAAACATTTAAGGTCTGTAGCTGAAATGGGAGACTGCAAATGGTAAGGATGAAACAGCAAAAATTGGTTCCTGAAATAGCACAAGTTAAAAGAAAAACAACAAAGGCAGGACACTTTGAAAGCTAGAAGCACATAAGAACCAAAACAAAAAGAAAAACAATGTACATGAGAACAGGTGCAGGAATAGTGGACTGAGAGAGGCACAAACTGCTGCCAGAAAAGTAAAAGCAAAATACCGACTGACCTAAATAGCTGGTGGAGGTACAAACTAAACAGAAAGTCCAAAAGCAGAAAGAAAATGTGGGAGACACACTAGGAGAAAGGCAGCAGCAAAGAAACAGTGCTTCTAAATAGGAAGCTGGATTAAATAGCTCAGGCAGAGGGGGAGGGCATGTCTGGTTGCCCCCATCCACTGAAATGCAGACATAGCCTCTGAAATCTTTTAGTCCTTGGAACATTTTCTTTAAATGAAAACTTGTACTCAGCATAAAATGGTCAAGCCATGGTAATACAGTTTCCATGCATGCAGATTTACATTAAATACTGTGCATCTATATATTTAGCTCAAATATTTTAAAATTAGAATTATACAATGGGGTCTCAGAATCTAAAAACCTGATTTGGCTAACTGGCACCTCCCAGCCATGATAAATTTTGACATTACCCATGAAAGAAGTTCCAGTCAACCACATCTGTAATGTCATGCTAGAAATCACTCCAATCCCAAGTGTACTGAACCTATCCAACTTACTGTGCCTGCCACAACAGCGCGATCACCAGAACACTCATACATGCTCAGAGCATCCCCCATTCAGCTAAAAAATATTTGAACACTATGCCCAATGCTGAACAGGGGAAATGTTTCAGAATTAAAAATGTGGACTGGAAGTTATCGAAATCACTTCCAAAAAATGGAGCCGTGATACTGAGCATGCGCCAATGGGTACATGCCCAGTATCATGGCTCGGTATTTTGGCCATGATTTCCAGAACTTCTAGCACTCATTTTTAATTCAAGAACACTTTCCTCAGTTCAGCATTGATCAATGTTTTAAAATATTTGTTTAGCTGAATGGGGATGAAAGCTACTATTACTTCCTTTATTTTAGTACAGTCCAGGAAAACTTAAAAAAAAAAAAAAAAAAAACCTTGTCTGCCAAATGGAAGCAGAGATCAACCCTGAAGTGTGGTAACATGCATAGTGCAGTCGTACCTAACAAGAAGTAAACTATCTTCTGAATCAAGTTGATGAAAAAAGTATGAAACTTAGTACTTCCACACATGATGCTTGCTCCTTCCCATTCCCTCCAGCCTCCATTGCAGTCGCTCCACCATCCTGTAACACTCCCTCCCATACTGCTACCGTTCTGCGTAATTTGTAAATCCATTAAGCACAAATGAAAATTATTTTAAAAAAAAGACAGCTCCCATTGCATTTCGCGTGTCTCTTGGCAGGCTGCCATGCATGTGCAGATAGGGCTGCATCTCTTTCTTTAATGTTCTCACTGAAATACACTGCATTTAAAGTAATAGGGGTCTAGGACAATTTTTTTCTGTGAAGGAATATCTACAGTACTTTTTCAACATTTCAACAAAAATAAAACATTTCCCACCAAAGCCTTTGCATTTTACCTATGGGGATCATTGTATGTTTGCAATAAACAACTCCAGGGTGTGGGTTATGCTGCTATGACCCACGACTGGTGAGGTTTGGTCACTTGGTCTGTGGCCTCATGACTGAATCATGCAAGGTGTGGGTAAATCCAGCATAACCCACACCCTGTCCTTGTTTATTGCTTAAGTAAACTGATGCAGCTTATTTTATTTATTTTATTTAGTTTTTGTTGACCTGGTAAGTGCACTAGGCAAATCCTGCCTATTTTCAGGCATAACCCGGGGGAAGGGGATACAGATGAATGCCAACTAACCTTGAACCAGATTAAGCTGTTGGTGGTATTTTTCGTGAATGGAGAAAGTTTTGGCCATTGCATCTGGGAAATTCCCCTGCTCTTTTCGAGAAGTGCCATGGGATCTTTAACATCCACCTGATCTACCACCAGAACAGGCAGATGGGACCTCGGTTTAACATCTCATAACATGAAGCAACACATCAAAAGTGTTTTGAAAGGTCTTGACAACTGGGCACATCTTTAACTTTTCTTTTCAAATGTTCTGAGCCCAAACAGTTCCACAGTTTCTCCTTTCTAAATATAATTTCTTTGAGAAGCACAAACTTTGGATATATTAGGGCTCAGAACTTCATTTTCTTTAAATACCTGCCTGAGACATGTTGATCCAGCTTCCAGGTGCCAGTACATGTTGAAACACATTGTTACATGACAATACGGTATGTATACAGTATTGATATCCTTTTCCCATGTTTTTTTAATACATTTTTTAAAATGTGTGGAATTTTAACATGCTGCATAAACAAACAGAATGGTATAATTTCCAGAGGTTAGCACTTTACTGATGTGCAACACATGCATAAAGAATCAATTTCCCCTCAGCTGACCTCATAATCTTCCCCTACTTAATAATTATCTATACGACTAGTACAGTTCAGTCATCCACAGTACAAGAATCCCAGCAGTGCCCCTACTACATCTCAACTCTATCGCAGAGAAGCTTTCTCCATTGAGTGAAAGTGTTGACTAGATCACATAGAATTCTTGGCCTGTAATGTCAGACTGTCAACATGGCTGTCAACCTGTGCCAGTTAAAACGGTGTGTTTGTAATGTTGACACATGTCCACTTGGAACTGTCATTCACCATCAAATAAAAAATTATTTTGACTACTACAGGTCTGGATTGGTTCTGAACTTATGATCAGGAAGTGAAAGGTTCCGTAACCTACATATGACTCACTGGCTAATCAGGTGCCCCATATTTTCTTAACACTGTACATAACTGAAAATTCCAGATTTTGCAGAACATCACAAATGATCGGTGGGAAGTCTAATGACTATATCTGGAAAAAGTGTTTGATTGTGGATAGGGACCTGCAGAAAACAATATAACAATGAAACAACAAACAATATAGATAGTAGGAAGACAGAACCCTTGTAAATAAGATAAATAAGTTGCCGAGTTGTAACTGTAACTTGATAGTGGATGCCTTGCAGCTCCTCCTGTGGGACTCAATCTAGCAAGCCCTGCATCTTTTAGAAATGTATCTGGTATATCATCTTGATTTGGGCCCCGGTCTCTGGAGTCCTCTACTCCTAGGGATCGCATGGCAGAACAGAAGCCAAGCAAAGTAGTTCAGGGTGACGTTAGGATCACTACTGTTAAGTATGACAAAACACGGCCATTTAACATACATTGGTCACCATGTTATCATGCATCTTCCTCTGAACTGTTTCTCCAGTTGTGGGTTGGGACACCTCATTCTAATACGGACAAAACAGAAAGTAATGACAGCACATAATTCTGCTAAGGGAGCTGGGCCAGCATGATGCTGGGCTGTGATGGATAAGATTGAAAAACTGGTTTAAAGTACATTCTCCATTGTGTGAAAATAATCAAAGAATGTTAAGAAGCACTTCACTGTGGTAGTCATGAACAATTTCAAACTGTACTACTTTTAATTTAGTTTAGACTTTTATTTCACCATTTGATACTCAAGCGGCAAAAAACATCCTGTTTTTACATTCCATATAATGAGTATACACAAACATTTTCCTAGAAAAAGACATGTGAAACCTAGCACACTGCACATATAAAGTTGTGCATAGTCTTTTTGTGAAATGGACTCTTAAAATGAAGCAATAAAGCATGTGTGTGCATTCCTGAGGGATAACTTTATGCCTCTGGAAGTGAGGCGCATGGCAGAGCTGAGAGCCTTTTGTAGCTGAGAAGTGCTATTATCACACAGTTATGCACACCCTGGGGTGCTGTATTATGATCATAACATGTTTCCACAGATTTGATCACATTTCTTGGTTTCTCTTTCACATTTTATAATTGTGCTTTAGCTACTTGCTACTGTAGATCAGGTGTCCAAAAACAGTTTCATGATTTATATTGGAGCAGCTGGAACAAAGAGAGGGAAGGGTGAGGTGGACACAAGTACATTTTAGGAGGAAACCGTAGTGATGGGACTTGCAGCTCTAAAGGTGGAAAAGGCTATGGGATTGGACAGAATACACCCAAGGGTACTAAAGGAACTTGTGGAGGTGCCAGTTACCCCACTGATGGTCTTATTCAACAGTTCACTGGAAACAGGTGCAGTTTTGGTGGACTAGAGGAAAAACAGGCATGATCCCTCTACATAAGAGCAGAAGCAGGGAGGAGGCTAGCTGCTACAGACCAGTCTTCATTTCAGTGCTGGGGAAATTAACAGAAATCCTGCTTAAAGAAAGGCTGGTAGAGTATCTTGAAACCACTGTGTTGCAAAACCACAGGCATGATGGATTCATGGGAAGGGGGATGTCGTGCTAGAATAATCTGATGGATTCCTTTGACTTGGTGATCAGGGAGGTAGATCAGGGGAGGGCTGTGCACATGGTATCTGGACTTTAGGAAGGCCTTGAACACTGTGCCACAAAGTAGGCTGATAAACAAATTCAGCAGTCTAGGGGTTGGATCCAAAGTGGTGAACTGAGTTAGAAACTGGTGACAGAGGGTGGTGGTTAATTGCACTCATTCTATGATGGGTTAGTGACCAGTAGGATGCCACAGGGCTCAGTACTGGGACAAGCCCTCTTCAGTGTCTTCATAAGTGACATTGCAGAAGTGCTGTAAGGAAAGGTATGACTTTTTGCAGATGATACCAAAATCTGTATTAGGGAGGACAGTCAGGTGGGGGCAGCAAAAATGTCCAGGGATCTTGGGAAACTAAAGAGTAGTCAAGAGTACAGCAGTTGGGTTTCAGTGCCAAAAAGTGCAAAATCATGCACCTAGGGCACAGGAACCCAGGAGTGGAGAATGGGGTGGGGGGCGGGGGTACTGACAGTCACTATGCAGTAATGGGCCATTTTGGTTATCATAACTGATGACATCAAAGTGGCACAGCATGTGATAAAACAGTGGGTAGGGCTAGTGGGATGCTTGAGTTAATACAGAGAGAGGTATCTTCTGCAGGAAGAAAGTGGTGTTGCCACTGTACCACTTGATGGTGAGACTCCCACCTGGAGTATTGTGCCCAGTTTTGGGGACATCATCTCAGAAAGGACATAAACAGGGTGGAGGCAGTCCAGCAAAGGGCAACTAAAATGGGGCAATGGTTTCACGAGAAGCTCTATGAGGAGATACCGAGGGATCTTAACATGTAAACCCTGGAAGAGAGGAGAAGGGACATGCTAGAGATCTTCAGGTACCTCACAGGACTGAACAAGGTGCAGGAAGGGGAATCTCTTGTTAAATGAAAATGAGCAGCAGGACAAGGGGACGTGAAGGAACTGAAATGGATGTTTTTAAGAGCAATGGGAGGAAGTACTACTTCACCGAAATGATGGTAGATGCCTGGAACAGACTGCCTGTAGAAGTGGTAAAGGCAAAATATCAGGGGGATTCAAGCATGCATGGGATTGACAAAAGGAATATTTGTAAATATGCAGGGAGTGGGGAGGGTTGCCAGAGACTGATTAGGGTCTGCAGAGGCAGATTAGGCAGGGAACATCTGGGCAGCCTCTGCAGGGCAAGAGGCCCTTTTCTGATGGCAACGTCTATGTTTCTACATTTCTATTTTGATGAACAGTCAAAGGCAAAGCAGGACAATTTTTATTTTAAAAGCCCCTCATCTGTAAGGATCAGGGTGCTTTACTGACAAAATAAACAGTAAAAGTAACAAAGCTAGAGCCAACTAAAAGAAGCAAAGACGTAATAACAATAAATATAATGACACTGCAAATATTCATAAATTAACTACTCTGCACTGGAACATAATGAAACTTAATAGTCTAGATGAACAATAAATCAGGCCAGAGGAACTTTTATAGTTTTCAGAAAAGTTTAATTACTTAATTTATGTTCATTGTTGAATAAGTTACGAAGTGATAGTCATTATAAAACAAATGCTACAGTGTTTGTGCACATTACATATCAAACTCTCAGTGCATTGCCTATCAAGATAGGTTTTCTTGTGCAGATAATGGGAAACAGCTGTAAGTAAAGCTCTGACATTCACATCCAAAATGTTTTTTTTTTATCCTTGAGAAGGTAATTATATGAAGGTGGGTCATGACCATGGTGTTCTGAGAAGGTACAGACATGGCCAGCCCAGTGACATGGAGACTCACCTCTTGTCATGCCCGCAACCTGGGTTCAAAAACAGATGCAGGTTATGCAGGAGCTGGCCAGGGAGGGAAAACTGAGCATCCTGAGGACAGTTCTCCTCCATCTAGGAGGAGGAAAGGATGTGTCACTTGGCAGTGCAAGCAAGACATCAGGGAAGGTGCCCTGTTCATTGGATGCTAGGACTGCCTCCTTGGAGGTAGAGTGTGAACAATGCGTCATTGCACTTGACATGGGCCCAGGGAGAAAAACAAGGAGGAAAAACTCTGATCCTGGCTAGTCTAGAATGTTACTTTCAGAATATTCAATTTTTCATTAACAGTCTTATCTACAAATTTACTCTCCCAATTCCAGAGGTCTAGTTCCTCCTTCATTTCCTCATAGTTTCTCATTTCATAATGGTATGATATGGTTTTGTTTACCATCATTTCTATTTTATTCTTTTTTTTATTATTTTGGTAAGCAGGTAAGACCCACTTGGCACAAATGCATGTTTGAGGGGTGACCTAGGAGCACTAGGGTGGTTAGGTGAATTGCTCAAAGTCAAAAGGTATGCAGGCAGAGGTTGTGGGACTCAAACACTGGTCTTCTGGATGTTTCAAGCTCATTCACAGCTCATTATTCTAACCTCTAGGTTATACTGCCAGCCCACATATTGTGATTTCATTTTATTTTTATCATTGCATGGTCATGCACTCCCACTGGTTTTTTGAACTGAACATTTGTTAAATTCACCCATCATATCAGTTATTACTAAGTCTAAGATTTTCCCCCTTTTTGTTGGTTCTTCAACCATTTGTGTCAGTCCAAATGTGTTAATGTTGTCTAATAACTGGGATTCCAATGTGTAGTTTGTTGGAATATCTTCCCAATTAGTGTTACTGAAGTTAAAGTCCCCCAGTATTAATATATCCTTTCTCCCCTCACACATATGTTTTATTTCACAAATCAGGTTTTGTTGTCATCCTACCATGTGTCTGTTATTGAGGTAAGATCATAGTTTTCATTATTAACTACCACCTTTAGCTTATTTTGCTTGTTTTTAATGCCCTGGTGTTCGAATAGAAAATGTTTAAAGTTTTTGACGGTGTGCTTAATAGTTTTGTTCCTGTTCATTACCTTGTTGCCACCCTGATTTAGTGTACTTTCATTAGTATGCAATGGATTTGTACCAATTTCAGCCACCTGGATATTTTTTTTTTTATTTTTTGTATTTTTAGTTTTTGTTTACCGGGTAAATGCACTAGACAAATCCTGCCTATTTTCAGGCACGACCCGGGGGAGGGGGATACAGATGAATGCCAACTGACCTTGAACCAGATTAAGCTGTTGGTGGTATTTTTAGTGAATGAGGGAAATTTGGCCAGGACACCGGGAAAATTCCACTACTCTTTTCGATAAGTGCCATGGGATCTTTAGCATCCACCTGAACTACCACCAATCCAAGCAGATGGGACCTCGTTTTAACATCTCATCCGAAAGACAGCACCTCAGAAGTGCAGCACCCCTTTCATGTTGCATTACAGTGTCCGTTCTGGGACATTATACCAAGTGCCAGATGTGGGAACTGAACCCACAGCCCTCTGATCTCCCGGCCTCAGAGGCGAGTGTGCTACCTACTGAGCACTGAGTTTAAATTAAACTTAATTGCCCTCATTAACCTGTTGCCTAATAATGAAGTGCATTTTTTTATTCAAATGCAATCTGTCTCTGAAATATACATAATTTATGTCTTCAAAAGTTTTCAGATTTCTGACCAATTTAACAGTCCGATTGCTGCCCCGCACTTTTAACCATTGTTTAATATTTCATGTTTTAGTGTTATAGTTTTCTCCAGTCCTATGTATGGGTATGAATTCTGAGCATACTGCGTTGCACCCATGTTTTTAATGAGCTTGCCAATTTCTCTAAATTCATTTTGGATCTGAGATTCTGGTGTTTTGTTAATATCATTTGTTCTGGTATGGATTACCATGCGTGGGGGGGGCTGCACATGATTTAATCAATTGTTCTATTCTGTGTTAATATTTTTAACTTTAGCACCTGGGAGGCATAGCACTTGAGTAAGCTCTTTGTTTTCTCCACATATATAACTGTCCGTGTATCTCAGGATGGTATCAACTCCTATTATCTTTTCAGTTGCAGTTTCCCTGTCATTTACGCCTCCCTTCTTATTGCCATTTAATGTTTCATTGTCATCCATTCCTTCATTACTTTCTAGTAGGCTAAATCTGTTATGTATTTCAGAACTAATTAGATGTGCTTCTGTATTGTGCCCCTTGTTTATCTCTTTGCTCCCCATATTGTATTCCATTCTAAGTCTGCTTCTATCTCATTTTCTGCTCTTTTCCTTTTGCCCTGTTTATTTGCATCCACGCTTCTCTCTTCATTATTAGATCCACTTTGGTTACATATTTCTCCTACTCCCTTTGTTGTTTGAGGTTGATTTCTTTTGATCTCTAGATCCATTCTCTGCAGAGTTGCCTCTAGCCTATCCAAATATTGTTTCATTAGGAGTGTTTCCTCCATTATGTCTGCATTCATCTTACATTTATCACAGGTGAACATGCCTAACCTATAATTGGAGGCAACCAACAGAAACATATTACAGATACTACATTTAATGTCTAGTTCCCCATGCAAAGTCAGCATTGTATCGATTTCAGTAGGATCTGGGTATAAAATGGATGTACCTTAATCTAACACATCTTGGATTCAGTGTTCCATGGCCTGGTCCCTAGCCTACCCTGGTGGACACTGGTGGACATGCCTGCCTCTGCCAGAGTCACCTCTGCCATACACTTGCTAGCTCTTGCGAGGCACTGTTTATATGTACTGGTGAAACCAGAAGTTGGTGATGATGTTACCTCCAGTTTTGCAAGTGTGTAACTAGGGGCTTATTACAATATTTGTCTGCTCAAACCAGCCTGCTAGCATGCTAAACTGCAGTCCCTGACTGCTACAATAATTTAAAATTCCTAAAAACACCCTCTGTTAGGGCTACTAGTTTCACAGGTATTGAGGCTCAGACTAGAGTCCTCCACAGTCCTACAGTGTTTAACTGCAGAGCCATTGATAGTAAAGAAGGTACCCTTCTGTGCTCTCTCTCTGTTTCCAGATATACTAGTAAATAGAGCTCAGAAGTAGTAGAGTTATAGTTTGCAGTATAGAGATTGTTGGATTAGTGGAGCATACAACACTGTTTGACCTGGTGAGTGCAAGAAGAACTCTAGGCATGCATTCAAACTGGGGAGGCAGCTCCATGTGATGCTAAAAATCTCTGGAATTCTTTATCCTTGAGCACAGTGCCACAATTTACACAGTACAATTCACCCAACTGTGTGAATTTTACTGCTTGAATTGCCACATTATGCAGGCACTAAACACCTTGTGGTGAATTTTACTATGCAGATTAATGTACTTTGCATCATAATTCATGGAAAATGTGAACTGTGTCAATTCACATAGTAAAAGTTACCCCAAGTGTGACAAATTGTGTAGTGCATTCTGTGTGAATGCTATGTGTAGTGCATAGTGGCCAAATTCATCACAATTTGTGGGTGAATTTTAACTTTGCAGCACACCTACTGGGGGAGGCAGTATGAGAGGGAATATCAGAAGGCATTACTTCATACAGGTGGTGATCAGCATGTGGAGGAGCATACCTGGTGAGGTAGTGAAAGCTGGCACTGTTCTGGCCTTTAAAGAAGAATCAGGCAGATACCTAAGGGGGATAGCATTGTGTTTTACACAGCATGAGCATAAGTAACACGGACCCTAAATCCATTTTAGCACAATTAGAACTATATGTTACTTTATTCTAATATGGAATATGTGTACTGTTTGAGGTTGCATTTAAGCTGCTTTATGCTGGTAGCAATAACTCATTGCTTCACAATGTGTATAACATTTTAACATAATACAGTATATAAAAAATGTATAGACCTTTAGAAACAAGGGTAGGGAGGGGAAATTGTTTAACCAGGAAAGGCACACTAAGCAGGAACTTCTTTATTTAGCTTTTGTTCAACAGGCAAGTACAGTAGACAAGTTATATGCCTATTTTCAGGTACGATCCGGGAAAGTACAATGAGATACAGATACAGTGAGATACAAGTTCATACAGAGGACAACACAACACGAGTTAGGCAGTATACAGAGTCAAAACAGAACCATGTGAACATAACCTGTAGACAGTAAGCACAGTTAAGATATGTACAGGAATAAATATACATATAGACACCAAGGCTAAGAACAGTACAGTTTTACAAGGTATACATGGCTCCAAGGCACAAACAGAGCCACAGTCTGAGTATCTCCTGAAACAGAAGAAAAAATACATTATATGCACCTCAGAGTCCAGTTAGACAGGCTGCGTCAGCAGAAGCTGCAAAAGGGGTGCCAGGAAGGACATGCGAGTCCAGTGCAGTGGACCAGAACTAGCTATGGAGGTCTAGGACACCCACTTGTTTCCAGGTGCAGCCTGGGAGGACAAGGAAGTTAAGTAACTTGCTTATGGTCACAGTATGCAAGCGGGGGTCGATGGGACTTAATCTCAAGTCTTCAGGTTTGCAGCTCAGTGCCCTTAACCACTGTGCTATAATGCCTCCTACAAAAACCAAAACAAAAACAAGTACAAATGCTTCCTATTAATCGTATAGAAAGTTGCAGAAAAAAAATAATAATGGAAGCATTTTGTATTAATTTTATACAAAGCATAAAACCACATTTATATAAAAGACTTTGAATTCCTATATGTGAAGATCTTAATGAATGTGGTTCACCTAAAAGATATCTTTCATTCATTTTTATCTAGATCTGATTTTCTTCTGAATGAAATTTATATTGATATCTTCGTTAGGTCAGGTTTTTTTTTTCATTTTGATAAATCTTCCCTAAAATGATTGCATAATGTGATGGTACTGTCACAACATAGGCTGGGATATTTAGACTGTGCCAGGCAGTGGCGCAAGCCTGGGTGCAGCGCAACTGTGATGCGCCGGGGCCAGGTCCAGGTGATATTCAATGGGGATGCGCCATGGCGTAGCACTGTTTAATATGTCACGGTCAGCGCACAAACTGTGCATGGTGCAGTGGCACTGCACCAGCACAAGCTACAGATAGGGAGCACAGGGATGCACCAGTGCAAGTGCAGTTGCACTAGATGCATCACCCATGATATTCAACAGGGGACATGCAAATGAGGCCATAATATATGCAAGGTGCAAATGGGGCCATGTGCATGTCATTATGGCCCGATTTGCATGCTTTGTGCAGGGCAGTCTGGCAACTTGCGCCTGGTGCCCTGCACAGCATGAAGTGTGCTGTGGGGATCCCAGGGCATCCCCTGGCAAGGCAAGGCAAGGCAAATTTTATTTAAAAAGACGCCCATCCCGGAGGCTCTGGACGCCATACATTAATCAAATAAATACAACACAACACCATACAATCAATAAAATATACAACTCCAAACAATTAAAACCTTATTTTACTACATAAGTTGTTTCCTTATTAAAAATTAAACAATATAAGCTTATAAAACATAGTCAGGGAATGCCTGATCAAATAAAAACATCTTAAGATGGGCCTTAAAAGCCTCAACAGATGGGGCCTCCCTAACAACTATAGGAAGTGAACTCCACAGGACGGGAGCAGTGACACTAAATGCTCTGTCACCTGCAGTTCTTAACCTCATCCTGGGAATAACAAGGAAGCCCCGAGAGAAGGAACGCAGGGAACGGACTGAGACAGCAGGTGTAAGAAGGTCATTCAGGTAGCCTGGGCCCAGGCTGTGTAGGGCCTTAAAGGTGAGCAAACCCACCTTAAAAGAGGATCCTCCACCAAACCGGCAACCAGTGCAGATGACTTAGCACCGGGGTTATATGACAGTATTTAGATTGTCCTGTCAACAACCTCACTGCTGCATTCTGCACCAACTGCAGTCGGTGGAGGGTACCCCCAGAGACCCTGAGATAGAGTGCATTGCAGTAATCAAGCCTGGACGTCACAAAGGCATGTACTAAAGTGGGGAGGTCCAGAGATGGAACTAAGGGCTTGATCTTGGCGATATTCCTCAGATGATAAAAACTAGTACGTACAATGGAAGACACCTGAAATTCAAGTGTCAAACCGCTGTCAAGAATAACACCCAGATCACGCACCCTAGAGGAGGCCTTCAATGGTACAGAGCCAAGGCAGAGTCCTGTCTCTGCACCAGAGGCCAACCTATCATGTCCTCTGTTCGACTCCACCACCAGTACCTCCGTCTTACTGATGTTGAGTCACAACCAACTGGAGGCTATCCAGTCATTGATTTCAGCATGGCAGCTGTTAAGCACTTCTACTGCACAAGATGTTCCAGGGGCAAAGGAAAAGTACAGCTGGGTATCATCAGCATAGCAATGAAAACCCAAGCTGTACTTCCTAATGCGCTCTCCCAGGGGTGGCATGTACACGGCAAATAACATCGGTGACAAGACTGAACCCTGGGGAACTCCGCACAACAGGTGGTCAGGGGAGGAGGAGAAATTCCCCATCACTATCCTCTGCCTCCTGTTGGATAAAAAAGACTCAAACCAGCAGATGACAGAGCCAGCAAGTCCACAGAATTCCCTCAGGCGGTCAAGTAACACTCGATGATCCACCTTGCCCTGTAGCTGCAATCATGCATTATATGTTTGTAAAGACATCCCCGGTAGTCTAGTGGCCCTCCCGTTCCTGATAATTATGACACATGACCATCCCTGGTGGTCTAGTGATCCCCCCTCCCACTCGAGTCCCTGATAAATGACATTATGACCATCCCTGGTGGTCTATTGGAACCCCGTTGCACGCTAACGTGGTATAATCCGTAATGAAATGGTGATCCGAGGCACCCCACCCTCCACCCACACAGAACCCATCCCCCCCGCCCCCCCATCATTGGCAGGTGATTGCATCCCGACCGCATACCACCTGGCTGCCCACTGAATGACAGGTACAGTATGGGCTGTAAGCCCATTGGTCCCCATTGTGGACCAATGGGCATGCAAGGGCATACTGTACTAGATCAAGTCCCAAATATGAATGACTCCATTCACATATTTTGGACTGTTTAGTACAGTATGCCCTGCAAGCCCATACTGTACCTGTTATTCGGTGGGCAGCGGGGTGTGCAGGCTGGATGAGCTGCCGCGCCAATGACGGGGAGCAGGGTGTGCAAGGGTTCTGTGGTGGAGGTGGGGGTGCAACTGATCACCAGGGCAATTCATTACAGGATTTGCCATGATCGTGGCAACAGGTGGCGGGGGTTCCACTAGACCACTAGGGATGGTCATATTGTCATTTATCAGGGACTCGGGTTGGAGGTGGGACCACTAGACCACCAGGGATGGTCCTGTATCATACTTATCGGGGAATCGGGTACTGGAGGGCCACTAGACTACCAGGGATTTCCTGTTATCCATGTTCTGTGTGATCGCGATTATGGGCGGGGGAGTACCACTAGACCACCAGGGTTATGAGTGCTTGCGGATGGTGTTCTAGGTGGGTGGGTGGCCACCCATGGCTGGGCTGCTGTGTTGTGGCCTGAAATACAGCAGCCCACCTGCGGGTGTCCAGGATTTGTTCCTATTCTGCACAGGCTCAACTTTAAGACCCCCTATGTGGTGCAGTGCAGGGATGCACCAGTATATGCCCCCCACATCCTGGGCTGAATATCAGGATGTGCTGCATATGCATGGGCATGCCCCCTGCATCAGCGCCGCATACATTATCATTGCGCCTCAGCACATTGGGATTTGTGCTGCGCCAGGCAGCCTTCTCAATATCCCACTTGGGCTCAATAAGGGTTTGCGCCGGTGCAACTCTGTTGCACCAGGCAAGACCCCTTTGAATATCTGGCCCATAGTATTTTACATGGCATTTGAGTTGTTCACCACTGAGATATAAAAGAACAATGTTTTTTGGCCAGATTAATCTCAGCCTGTTCAGATGTGGATGCAGAAGCATCCTGCTCTAGTGTATGTAGCTGACCGATTGCATCAGAGGAGCCTTGCTGTTATTTTCAAAAGCTGGGGCTATTTGCAGCAAATTGCCATGATTTACAGTAAGAAATTGATACAAATGTGATTTGCATCATTTTTCTTGCTTTTTCAGGTTTTTTTGGATATGACATTTGGATGCAGCTAGACCATCTGATAGATGGTCTAAGAGTTTGGATGGATTTTGTTTCTCAAAATAACATCCAGTACATCTCAGGTGGATCCCTTTTGAAATCCTGCCTAAATATCTTTCTGGACAAAATGTGTTTTCATGAGAATCAGCTTACCATGTACTGTATGGGTTTGTTTACTTCTCAAAGATCAGATATTCAGAAAGTTAAACACAGCTGTTTGGTTTAGTGCATGGCATGCATGCAGTTTTTGCTGCATAAAATGGTGGTTGAGATTTTATGTATGATTTTAATGTTACACTTACGCACATGAATAACATTTACTTATTTTTTATGGAATGATATGGTTTAGTAGCAATAGTATAGTTATTTCTTGTGACCAATTCTACAGGCTCTGGGTACCTTACATAAATAAAAAATACAGTAAATGAACAGCGGCATATAGTACATCAAATTTTTACATATACAAGCAGCAAATTAGGAAATCGTAGGCTAAGCTCTGATTAAAAAAAGTTCTTCAATATTCATTTAAAACTTTCATCTAAGCAGACCTCCTGAAAATCTCAGGAGAGCTAGTTCCAAAAAAAAGTGGGTCTGCTAAAATAAAATTGTGATCCCTAGACAACTTTAAATGTGATCTGGGGACCTTCAGAAGGCCCCCCCTCTGAAGAGTGGAGTGGGAGATCAGGAGCATATGGATACAGGCGCTCTTTTAGTTAGTCAGAACCCAGATTGTGTTGGATTTTATATGTTAACAGACCTAAAACCTAAGGAGATGTACCACCTCATAGGCAGCCAGTGCATTATCAGCAGAACTGGAGAGATATGTTCAGAGCAAGGAACTCCAGTAATCAATCTGGCCACAGCATCCTGCACCAGCTGCAAGTAGTGCATCAAACCTCCAGATTGCCTGAAATAAAGAGCATGATAGTAGTCCAGCCTAGATGTCATGAAGGCATGCACCAGGGACTTCAGATCATGAGGGCTAAGAAAGGGCTTGATCCGGGCGATGTTCCTAAGATAGAAGAAACCACTATGGACCACAGTAGTCACCTGATGCCCCATAGTCAGCTCATGATCCTTAATGACACCCATATTCTTCACCCTATCTCTGGCTATAAGCTGAGTAGGCCCCAGAAGTAAACTTGCCATGTTGCCACTCAGACCAGTCGATCCCTTGATACTTGGGTCCAGTGGATTTAACCTGAGCCAGCAGGAGGCCATACAATCCTTAATCACCAGTAGACAGTCATTTAGCATGCCCACTGAATTTTCTTACCAAGGGCAAACAAAAGGTAGAGCTGCGGTGTGGTAAGCATTTTTTCTTGAATACTAAAATAATGGTGTGTGTGGGTCTCAAAGTCCCCAATTATGCATATTTTTTTTTTACCAGGAACTCCCTCCCAAATTCCACACAAAACCTCAGGTGCCATGTTTGTGCACTGCAAATTGCATCTGCTTTGAGTGCACATTTTTGCAATCTCCAATGTATTATTTTCACTGGTGAAAAAGCATGATGCATTTATCTAACAACATCCATGCCCTGTAAATTGGATAGATGACATTTTGTTTTGTAAAGTGAATTTCATATACAGTAAAATGTGTATATGCCAAGAACAGCTGCAACAACAATCATTACATGTAAAAAGGAGGAACTGAAATTGAGGGGAAGTGAAGGAAAGTTCATCGCGATTAAGAGTAGTGGTGCTTGGGCAGTACTCTGAGGGATTAGAGCACCCTCCAACTGCATTTCAGATCCTCAGTCTGATTTTTGGGCTCTGAGGTCTAATGGTGTTAGAAGTCTGGATCTGAGGGTTGGATCTTTGGATCCAGCCCTTGGATAGTTGTGGTCCAAATGTTGGATGCCTTATCTGACTTTTGGATCTCTCTGATCTAATTGGATCCTTTGTCTCCAGTCAGATCAATCTTTGGGATCTGAGAAGATCGAATCCATAGTCAGATGTCATCAAAATCTGATGGCATCTGACATCCACACAAATATGGTGGTATCCATTGTTGTCCGACCTCAGCAGACACTGTCTGAACACCACTAGTAAAGAGAAGGGAGAAAGAGAGAAAGACAAAAGAGGAAACATGAAAATGGCTTCAGACATAGTTGGGACAGGGTTAAGGGCTTAATAGTCACCAAGGGGGATAGGAGCAAGGCAGGGAACATGTGGACAGGTTGCATGGGCATAAACCACATAGTATCACTAGGCTTCGGGGAAAGGATAGGGCATTATGGGTTGAATAAATGGAGCAATGGTCTTTTTCTTTCATCAACTTCTATGTTTCTACAGTATGTTTCCATGAAACATAGAAAAGAGGACAGAGATAATCTCCAGTACTGTCTCTCCCAGGCTCCCCTTCCCAGCCCTCTCACTCATCTTCCCATCTCATGACTCATCTAAATGTGTCCCTCCTCTTTTTGATTCAGCTATCATCTGTGCATCCACAACCTTGTCTGGAAGTCTGTTCAAGCCATTTACTACTCTTTCCATTAATTAGAACTTCCTAATATTCTTAGTAACCCTCTCCTTTCCAGCTTAAGTGCACAGCCCCTGGAGGACATACTGTTTCTCAATTTCAATAAATTAATTGTGTCTATGCTATTGAACTCTTTAATGAACTTGAACATTTATATTATGTCTACCCTATGTGTTCTGTCGACCAATGAGCACATGTGAGAATTTTCAGCCTATGTCTTGCCTGCTTGGATCATGTTTGTGGCTCTTTCTTGCACTGTCAGTAATTTAGCTCTATTCTTCCTAAGGTGTGGGACCACAGCTGCACACAGTAATTTGGATGAGTTCTCCCCAATAAGCCAACAGTGGCAGTATTGCCTCCCTCCTTCTGTTAGTAAGTCCTCTCCCTATGCACCCCAGCATTCTGTAAACCTTCCCATATACTGTAACTTGCAAAGCCACTTCAAAGTCATTGCTGATCACCATCCCCATGCCTGTCTCATCATCTGTGCTCCCTACTGGCATCCAATCAATATGTGGCTGATCCAGGAAATTTGATCTCTATGAGCATCACCTTACACTTTTAACTCATTCTCTCCCTGTGGCCATTTTGGGTCAGGTTCAGCAATTGATGTTACCAATGCCATATGGTGACTACGGACCGAAGAAGTTTTGAAGCATTGAATTTCAACTGCCACGAGCTGTAATACTTCTTCAGTCTCCTCACATCCTGTCTTATTAAGTTAACTCCTTCTTCAATGTCAACCCGCTAGCAGAGCTTGATATCACCTGCAAGCAGACTGACCTCGCCCTGGAACCCCTTATGTACAACAAAGCCAGCCCCCATGCAATGCAGTAACTTGTAATTGATGCCACATAATATTGCATTGCAAAAGGGCTTAATTGTCATTGAATTACACTGTTCCCTGCAGTATACTGCAGCATTTTCTGGTATACTACAGCATTACTGCATTGTATCCTGGCTGACGTCAGTGTATGTCACAGATTTTCATATTGAACATGTGTGGGCCCATGCTGACCCCAATAGTAATTTACTAATTATTGTTTGTCTTTAGAGAATTTACCATTTAGAACCACACTCTGAGTTTTATCCATTAGCCAGTTTCTGATCCAACCAGTTATTCCTTCCCCTATCCCTAGTTTGTTCACCCTTTTAAAACAGTCTCTTACTGTATGTGGTACTAAGTTGAAGGCTTTGCTAAATTCCAGGTACATCACATCCACTGCCAGATTCATGTCTGCCATTTGTATCACTACATAGAAAAGTCTATTAAGTTGGTTTTGCTTAACTGTCCCTGGGTAAACCTGTACTAGTTTTAATTCATTAAGCCCAGGAGAGAAGGTAAGTTAAGTACATGGAAATCAGGTGGCATACTCAAGGTGACACAGTGAGTACAGTTTGTGGTGGTGATAGGAATTAAATCTGGGTCTTTGCAGGTTCACTGCTCTGCACTGCAACCCTTATACTTTATTTATTTGTTTATTTGGAAATTGGTAACCTGGAAAGGCACACTGAGCCAAAGCTCATTTCTAGGTGCGACCTGGATAAAGGGGAAAGGGATTACAATAAATTACATACAGCAGTAAAGAAGCATTCCAAAAATTAAAGTGCAACAGTGGACAATTCAACTCAGTACTGTGCAAATAGCAATAAAGGGTGAACAGAAGTTGGTTCTATGAGCAGCACCAATGCCCATTTAAATTAAAACCACTGAAACAATTCCATGCAGCAGTTTTAGGGACATGAACATATCCTAGGGGGACAATAGCGGGAGTGGAGAAAGGGCACCATGGGTAGGTCACTTAGGGAGCTGACAGGAGCAGGAGGGGAGGAGTTTTAGTTGGTGCCTATAGGAAACACAGAAGGGTGAAATACAGAGAGGGTGAGCAAGTTCCAGAGAGAAGGAAGGGAATTGGAGAAGGCTGACTACCCAGAAAAGGTGCAATGGGGGGGTGGGAGGAGGTGTGAGGATCCCTGGAAGTATGAATTAGAGGGAATGGGTGGGAAGAGTGTGGATAAGTAAGATGGTAGGGACTCAGACAAGTATTCGTAGGTGAAAGAGGCACAGAGAGACTGGCAACATGAGGGTAGTGGGAGACTATATAGGAAGCAGTAAAGGGAGTAGTGGTGAGAATGGGTGGGGGGAGTGGATAGCAAAGTACAGAAGGCATTACAGAGGGTGTCCAGTCTTGTAAGGGAGGAGGAGGGGATGGTACCATAGACCACATCCGCATAGTCAAAGATTGGGAGCATCATTTTGATAACCAACTCCCAGCAGAGCTGTGGTAACAGGAAGTCTTTGTTACAGTACAAGGCTCCAAGCCTGGGATGGAGCTTGGAGTGAATGGCATCGATTTGGGCAGAGAGGTCAAGCCTACTATAATGCCACACACCAAGATACTCGAAGGAGTGAACCGCTGCAAGAGGGGTGCCATGCAGGATGGAGAAGACAGGGAGAGTCAAGACTGAACAGTTTTTGGTTGGTACCATGGGTATTGGACACTGATTTTTTAGTGTTGACCCAGAGTTGATTGGACTGCAAGCAATGCAGAACATTCTGGAAATCTTTCTGGAGCAAGACTCCCACTGCCACTTTCTAGGGGACAGAAGTATAGAGAAGTGTGTTATTTTCATACATGTGAATATGTGAGTTAGTACAGGCCGAAGGAAGGTCATCGAGGAATATGGAGAAGAGGATATGACCTAGGATGGAACCCTGTAGGACTCCAGCCTGGATTGTTAGGGAAAGGGACAGGATACCTTCCACGTGTACCAATTGCTGACAACCTGACAGGTAGGAATGGAATCAGTCTACAATGGGGGCTGAGAGACTGGCAGAGCTCAATTTGTCCAGTAGGAGTAGATGGGCCACAGAATCGAATGCTTTTGCCAGCTTAATGAAAAAGGCTGCTTTGATGTGCCCCTGAGCCATCACAGTGAAGATGGAGTCAGTGTAGGGAGAAGACAGTGGAATAGAGCTTCTGAAAACAAGACTGTAAGGGGGAGAGGAAGTTGAGAGTGAAGGAAGTCAGCAAGCCTGGAGCAGACAAGTTTCTCTTGCAGCTTTGCAAGAGAAGGGAGAAGGGAGATAGATCGGAAGTTGCCAGGGGTGGATGGATCACACACTTTGTGGGGGGGGGGACCTTTGGCAATCTTCCAAAACTGAGACAGAGAGGGCAGAGGGTGAAGGAGAAGTTGAGTAGGAGATGAGATGATAACTGGAGCTGAGAGATGGAGAATTTTAGGGTCCAGGCCAATATGGCTAGATTTGAACAGGTTGAGTGAGGAAAGGGCAAGCAGGGTTTCCTGGGTAGTGATGAAGGGAAATGAAACCCCAGAGAGGGTAGGGGAGGACTGGAGGGTAGAGGTGGGGGGACAGCAAGGAGGGGAGAGAGGGACAGCACAAGTAGAGAGCAGTTATCACTACCATATGCACACAAAATTTCAGCATTTTTCTCTGTCTTTCCTAGGCTACTGCATGTGGTTACAGTTTTCAGCTCACAGAACTGTATACACCAGAAAAAGTTAGGCTTTTTAAAGTTTTGTATATACTGTAGAATCATAACTTCAAGCTTAGCGTCAGGTTGTGTAAAGGATTAGCATATTCCTTGATACAAGTTTGTGACTTGATGAAATTAGTTTACTAAAATAAATCAATTTAGGCATTTCATGAAATGTTTGACGATCTCCACAAATTTCCAGTACTTGAGAATCAACCAGCTTTCCCTGTTAATGAGTCTTCTGCAGAGACTTCAAAAATTACATCATGATGTAGTTGCACCTTTTAGTAGCTAGAAAAAAAAAGTGAGAAGCCAGTTTTCAAGGCAGATACACAAGCAAGAGAGATCCAAGTACTATCCCCCACTTACTCGAATTTTCAACCTCACCCACAGCAAATTCCCCGACAGGTGGAAATCTACCACTGTTACTCCAGTTCACAAAAGTGGGGACAAGGCCCATCAAAGGAACTATAGGCCTATATCCATACTACCCCCTTCTCAAAGGCCACTGAGCATTTAGTCTCTGACCAGCTTACAGAATACCTGGCTAAGCATGACATCCTTTGTAAGTAGCAGCGCAGATTCAGGAAAGGTCACAGCACTAAGTCAGCCTTCCTAGAATTCACTGGTGTAATCCAAAACTCCCTTGACAACAATCAACTGACTGGATCAGTTTTCATTGATATGTCTAAGGCTTTTGACACTGTCCATCACCGACTACTCCTCACAGAGCTTCAAAATACAGGCCTTTCCCCAGAGGCTATATCTTGGTTTAACAGCTACCTGGAAAACCGCTCCCAAAGAGTGAAAATTGCTCACATCCTCTCCAATACAAGACCTGTCCATTCAGGAGTCCTGCAGGGATCCATTCTCAGTCCACTCCTCTTCTGCCTTTTTTTTAACACTCTCCCACAATCCTGCCCAGAACAAATCCTGCTTTATGCGAAAGATGCAGTCATTCATGCCACACACCATGACCCCCCTCCTACTCCAAAAAAAGCTCCAGATGGGTTTCACCTCCGTTGAAAAATGTTTCAATAGACAAAAGCTGGTTCTCAACTACAAGAACACAAAATCGATGCTTTTCTGCGGCTCCCACAACAAACATAAGTCTCAACCCGTCTCCATTACCAACTTCCTTGGTGCTGTCCTTGACCAAGTTCACTCCTTTAAATACCTTGGAATCATTCCCAACAGTCACCTATCCTATGGCATCCAAACTACACTGTTGCCAATGCTGTTAATAAGCACATCGGTCTTCTTTATAGGCACAGGCAATGCCTCACTACAGACGACTTAAGGACAGTTGTGCAGAGCTCTGTGGCCTCACTAATTGATTACGGACTGGTTGTCTATGGCTCTGCTACTGACACAGCCCTTAGGCACCTGTCCTTGGCCATAAACAAAGCCTGCTTTCTCATCACAGGATCCCACCGTCTCACCCATACATGTGCATTCTATGCCCAAATGGGCTGGCTCCAACTATCCAACCATATAAAATACCACACTTGCCTAATGCAAAGAAGGTCATGCTTGGCCTTGCACCCCCTGGAGTCCAAACCCTCATACACCCAGCTCGCACCCCCCACCCCACGAGGGAGTCTGTAAATCAAATACTGCACATACCCAAGTGCCACACCATGCAGGGACAAAGGTCCTTTGCTCACTGTGCACCCACCTGGTTCAATGGATTCAACAAAGACGACACCTCTCTTCAAAAACTGGGCCAGTTCAAAACCAACCTTTACCTCCACCTCTCTGACTCCAGCTCCTGTGACTGTCACTCATAATCTGCTATTCCCAATAGCACTTACCTCTTCCTCTCACTCACATCCTTCCTCTTCCCTAACCCCTCTCCCCCAGCACTAGCACTTTGTCTAAGTCTGACAAAGCTGACGGCTGCTCCTCTCTCTCCTATGTCCTGACTTTGTACCCTCCTTCCCTCAATTGTCTGTATCTCAAAACATTGAGTTTGTGTAAGAATCCCATGCTTGCATTGTTTATACAATGCTCTGTGCTGTTACCTTCCTCCCCCAAATGTATGTATTCAACTGCTCGGTTCTGCCAATTGCATTACTGTCATGTTTGTATTTGTTTCTCCACTTGACGTGGAACCTTTGAAAAAGAACCTTGGCTCAAAGGTACTTGCAATCCTAGAATAAAATAAATAAAAAAAATAAAGACATAAATAAATAAAATGAGGAGCCACAGTGCTCACTTTAAACATTTGTACAAAATGTGTTTGCAAAACTGTGGTACATCACTAGTCATACTGCAAACGCACATATGGGTGAGTGGTCCATATTGCTTTAATCAATTTCTCAGCCAGTACTATTTTCCTTATAATTAATTGACTGGTTACAAGCACTCTATTTTTAAATTGTAGGACAACCTGATTGTTTATAGGCAAGGCAAGGCACATTTTATTTAAAAGATGCCCATCTCGGAGGCTCTGGGCACCTTACATCAATCAATAAATACAATATATCAGAATAATGATCAATATAAATGCAATACTCTGAACAAGTAAAAACAGAATTTGCTATATAATTAACTACCCTCAACTTCTGCTGCATGTAAAGTTTCCAATACCAGTTAGCATCAGATTTATCTTTACTAAAAAGACAGGTAAGGAACTATAAAGCATAGTCCGGGAAGGCCTGATTAAACAAAAAGACCTTGAGGCAGGCATTAAAAACCTCCACAGATGGGGCCTCCCTAACAGCCAAAGGCAGTGAATTCCACAGGACGGGGGTGGCAACACTAAATGCTCTGTCACCAGCAGTTTTTAGCCTCGTCCTGGGAATCTCTAGGAGGCTCCTAGAGGAGGAGTGGAGGGAGCTGACTGAGGCAGCAGGTGCAAGAAGGTCCTTCAGGTAGCCAGGCCCCAGGTTGTGTAGGGCCTTAAAGGTGAGCAAACCCACCTTAAAGAGGACCCTCCACCTAACCGGCAGCTAGTGCAGTTGATGCAGCACCAGGATAATATGACAATATTTAGACTGTCCTGTCAACAACCTTGCTGCTGCATTCTGCACCAGCTGCAGTCGGTGCAGGGTACCCCCAAAGACCCCGAGATAAAGTGCATTACAGTAGTCAAGCCTGGATGTCACGAAGGCAAGCACCAATGTGGGGAGGTCGAGTGGCAGAACTAGGGGCTTTATCCTGGCGATATTCCTCAGATGGTAGAAGCTGATACGAACAACGGACACCACCTGAAACTCAAGTGTCAAACCGCTGTCAAGAATAATACCAAGATCACACACCCTAGAGGAGGCCTTCAGTGGTACAGTGCCAAGACAGAGTCCTGTCTCTGCACCAGAGGCCAACCTATCACGTCATCTGTTCAACTCCACCATCACCAGTACCTCCATTTTACTGAGGTTCAGTTACAACCAACTGGAGGCCATCCAGTCATTGTTTTCAGCTAGGCAACTGTTTAGCACTTCTACTGCATGAGAGGGGCAAAGGAGAGGTACAACTGAGTATCATCAACATAGCAATGAAAACCCAGATTGTACTTCCTAATGATCTCTCCCAAGGTTAGCATGTACACGGCAAACAACATCAGTGACAAGACCGAATCCTGGGGAACTCCGCACAACAGGTTGACAGGGGAATAGGTGAAATTCCCCATCACTACCCTCTGCCTCCTGTTAGATAAAAAAGACTCAAACCAGCAGATAACAATGCCATCAAGTCCACAGAATTCCCTTAGGTGGTCAAGTAACACTCGATGGTCCACCATGTCAAATGCTAAAGAGAGATCGAGGAAAACAAGAATTGTCCCCTTCCCTTGATCTCTAGCCATAAGGAGGTCATTATGCACCTGAACTAGTGCAGTTTCTGTGCTATGCCTCAGACAAAACCTAGACTGGAGCGGCTCATACAAATCATAGGCTACAAGATGCTCCTCAAGCTGAAGCACCACCACCTTCTCAACAATCTTACCCAAAAATGGGAGATTAGAGATAGGATGGTAATTTGCCTTGACATCAGGGTCCAACGGTAGTTTTTTCAGAAGGGGCCTCACCAATGCCTCCTTCAAGATGTCAGGGAAGACCCCCTCTGACAGGGAACACTGGACAATCGAGGCAAACACCGGGCCAACTGAGTCAACACATCTCATTAAGAAACAAGTTGCCACTGGGTCCAGTTCACTAAAGGTGTGCCGCAGCTTGGAAGCAATCTGACTGACCTCAGCCACCTCCACCGGTCTAAACTCACCCCAGCAAGGCGGAGTGCTCTCCGGTCACCCATGGAGACCACTGTCAGACAGATTCTGGTCCACTGGTGAAACGTCCTGCCTGATATAGATAGGTTTCTATCCACACTCAGAGTACAGTGTTATTGCTTTAGCTACAGTAATATTGCATTGCAAAGTGTGTGGTAAGCTAGAGCTTACCACATACCTCAGATGGTTTGTGAGGCATGAGGCACAGCCAAGTATTTTCAACCACTAAGAAATATAATAAAACCTGTTTTACAGCACACCCTGGAGAGAATTACACCCAACAGTGACTGGGATTTTATAATTCCTGGCTGCATACTAATACAAGCAAAAGGAAAGGACATTAAGGATAGCATCAGGAGTGTTGGAAGATAAAAATACAGAGGGAGGGCCCATTTGGGCTTAGCTGATATCAGATGGAGAGGACCACCCATATTGGGGTGATCTGTAGGCCCCCAAATCAGTCAGAATATGCAGACAACACAGTTAGTGAGAAGATTAGGAGGGCAGAGACTGAGAGGGTTATCCTGCTAGGTAATTTTACAACATGCCTGATGTAGACTGGAGCATTCCTACGGCAAGAAAACCCTAGAACCCATGAGTTGGTAGATACCTTCCAGAACTGTTTTCTAACTCAGTATATGAAGGAACAGAATACAGACAGTGTCATACACAACTAGTTCTGTCAAAGTGGGACAGCATTGAGAGACAAAAGTGAAGGATATTCTTAGGATAACTGACCACAATACAGTGTGGTTCAACTTAGCCCTAGAAGCTCAGTGGCAGATGTCTTGGATGCTGGTCCTGGACTTTAGGAGGGTGAACTTTAGGAAACTGGTGGAGGAGCAAATGGAGAGGTTTAATGGTGTCTTAGAAACTAAAAGGTATGGAAAACAAATAGGAAACTATGAAACAGTGGATTTTGGAGGTATTGTAGGCAAGGCCCGGGCAAGTATGGAAGGGGAGGAGGCACACAAGACAAATATGATTTTCCAGGGTGGTGAGGTATGTAATGTGTGCCAAAAAGTTAGCCTTCAGAATGCTAACCAGTTGGAGGCAAGTAGGGAGTGCTACCTAAACAACTTGAAGTAGGCCAGCAAGACAGTGAAGGGAGCCAAAAAAAGAGTTGATAATAGCAGAAGGTGAGAGGGAAATTACTAAGGCCTTGTGTAGTTATTTTAGCAAAAGGAGGAAGAAAAAGGGAAACATTAGGTTAAAAAAGGGGACATGGGTGGGTGAAGACGGGCAAGAAGCAAGCATGTGAAAATCATCATCATCAATTTTTATTTATAAAAAGGCACCTTTCTAAAACCAAGGCACCTGTACAATAAAATGCTTAAAATTGAATAAGTTATTACATGCATCATATAAATTCCAACAAAGAACAGTATAAAACTACATGACAAATAATAATAATACTTTTGCTCAGCTTTCACTGTTGGGGAGCAATGGCCATTGATGGAGTATAACACTAAAGTTGGGGGAGAAACAAACACAATAACAGGGACAATCACAGAAGACATAGTGCTCAAGGGATTGAGATGGCTGACGGTGGGAAAAGATCTGGGAATGGGTAGGCTGCATCCATGGGTCTCCATGAGATGGGGCAGGCTTATTCAGTCCCCTATAACAGACCTGTTCAACTACATGACTGGGACAGGCATTATTGAAATGGGATCTGGAGAAACTGGCAATGTGGTTCCAGATGTGACTACCTAAATGTAATCCCAAATAGCCCAAGGTTATGCACTTGGGGAAAAACAGCCTGATCCTTAAATATTTGATGGGTGTACTTAGATTAAACCAGATCTCAGAGGAAATGATCCTGGGAGTTACTATGAGCTATGGCCTCATTGCCATCACTCAAGACAAGAAGGGATATGGAAAGCTACCAGGAAGCTGGGGTGCACGTGTAGGGCCTTTTCAAGCAGGAAGAAGTAAGTAATGCTGTCCCTCAACAGGTCATTGGTGAGACCACACCTTGAGTTCGGCATGCAGGTTTGGAACCCTCACATAAAAAAGAACAAAGAACTCCTAGAGTGGGTCTAGGAGAGGGCAAACAAAATGATACATGAGCAACAGGGAAGGACCTGCAATATGAGGAAAAACTGGATCACAACAAGATGTATTCCCTAGAGGCCAAGTAAGAAAGGGGAAAAATGATTGTAACTCTCAAATATTGTTGCTGCAACCTGCACTCTGAAAATTTCAGGTGCACTACTGTTTTGATGCATGCATCATTACTTTGCTGTAAAGTGTCACACATGCATCAGGATGTTTGAAAATACAATATGAACATCCTGACTCATTTATCTGGATGCAGAATGCATCAGAAATACAGACACAAGTGTTGTGTTCAGAGCTTTGAAAATTCCCCTGGTCTCTGTCAGTCAACAATGCCTACATTTCTGTGTTTACATCACTGAACAATAGTCACCACTCCAGTTAGATGAAATACTGGATGTTTGATGTTTACACAGCAATATATCTTCATATAAAATAAAATGACATTAGTTTTATCTCCAACCTACCTCAGCCACTAAGATGCTGATCTGTTTTTGCCCACTCCCACTATGTAACTCTCTGGGTTTGATTTTACAAAGCCCTGTTAGATTGGTACATGGTGCACTGAACCACCAACTGTGGCAAACCTGGGTGTGACAGGGACCCTGTGACCGATTTAAAAACAAATTGGTGCCCAGTGCCAAAGTCCCCTGGTTTGCTGCAAGCTGACAACTGCACCAAAGAAACAGCACACCGGAGGGGAATGCCTTGTGATTCATAATTTGATTCTGTATAAAACTCCAGACAATAATGTATTTGGATGGGACATGTTTAAATACAGTTTTGGAGACGAGTGTCAGCAGATGGTGGAGCTTACTGTATAATACATTACATGTGGAGAAAAACAGATCTGTGTGGGGTTTTTGTAAATGGCTGGTGAGTGGATAGATTTTGATAGCCTAATGGCTCTAATGTTTTTGACATTTTAGGGGAGAGGAAAGCATGTTCTGGTTGTTGAAACAGTAATGACCATAATAGTTATGAAAAGTTACTTAGAAAGTCAGCATTTTTAAGCATGAAGATTCCATGGGTATTGAACTAAGACAAATCTTCCTGCATGGCCATGGGAATTCTTCCACCAGAATTCTCAAGTTTTCATTTTTCATTTTATAAAATACAGTGTTCTATTTAAAATAAAATTGATCGGTAACAGAAAGTATTTTTGACTTAATCCATATTGGAACAATATGTGTGGATCAAAAATGGTGGTGATTCCAACATCAGTGCTGGGAAAAAATACATACCAGGTTAGAACAGCAAAGCAACAATAGCGCTGATCAAAAGTGTGTGATCAGAATCACGAAAAACAGAATAGCTGCAGGGATACAATAGCACAGGTAGGATTAGCACTATCCCTGTAGCTGTTGCTGTACAAAGGAAGAGGATACCAGATCTGTCAGGTGGCCAGCTACTGAGCAGCTGACGTAGTGCAGAGGGTAATGCCACCGGCAGTGGAGGGTGTCAGGACGGTGGTAGACTGGGGTTTGATTCCTGGTCCAGAACTTATGGTTGTGTGTGTGGGATTTTTTTTTGTTTATGTTATTTCTCCCGGGACTGTTTGCATTTTGGTGTCTCCCCCCTACTGACCTGTGTGGCTACCATCTGTGTCTGCTCCCTGTTGTCCTGCTCGGTTCCCTTTCCCTCCTCAATGATTCTCCCCCCCCCCCCGTGGTTTCTCCCCATCCCCAAGTTCCACCCCGGTGGAGTTGGTTATTATATATATATATATATATATAACAGGGTGTGTGGGGACAAAGTCACCCACATCAGGAGGTATGGGGGGAACAGCCCCCAGCAAAAACGAAAGTTTCCTTATGGGACCTCTCCATAGTAGTGGTCCTCTACATGTTTTTGGATTACTACCATTGGCGCTATTGTTCTGTGTGGCATTTATCCTAGATATTGTTTTTGACTGCACCATTTTTGCTGCGCGGTTCTTGACTGCACTGTCGTTGCAGATGGCATTCTGACCTAGTGCAGAAAAAAAAATATTGTGCATCATATGCAAACTGAGACACAGTAGCAATAGTATCAGTAAACTTTCATGTTGTTCTATTGCAGTAGCTCTAAAGCAGCAGTGGATAACAGTGATAAAAATTCTGACCTAAGCTTAATTTTTCTATTTTAGATTGCCCCTTATCTTTTTACTTCTATGATACCCTTCTTTCCCCCCTTTTATGTCTGCATTAGCACAAAAAGGGTATCATACAACTCAGGAGATAAAAGACAGTCAAAAGCAGAATAAAAAAGTATGGGTCAGAATTTTCACTGCTATTATGCATTGCTGCTTTAACTGCAATGTACAGCAAAGTATGGTAAACTGAGAACATTTTAATCCTTTAAATGGGATTTTCCTTAACTGTAGTTATATCTTATCTCCCAAAAGTTGATTATGACTGAATTTGCCACTAATTTTAGTACTTTCATCAGACAATTAAAAATCAATGATGTAGAAAGGAGATAAGCAGATGTTTAAACTATGTTTAAAGTAATGAGAAAGCCCATGGGCTGTCATTAACTATTACAATGTTGTGGTTCTCATATGTCTTATATTGGGTGATTTATGGTTACTGATTCAGGCCTGCTGGCTAGCTAATTGTTGAATCCTAACTTTTTCCCCATGATGAGAAGTCCCACGTGTTCAGTAATCTAATTTTACTACTGCTATACATATTTTAAGTCTGCTTTCTCCGTTGTGCCAGCGAAATATAAATGAAAACATTTATTTCTTTAGATCTTGGATTAACACCTATGAGCAGGAGCCCTTTTACATAGATTCCATGTCAAAGGAGGAGATACATACAGCAGTGGTGTACACAGTAGTGGGATACAAGAATTTATGAAAAAAACAGTAACAATACTAGCATTGTACAGTGTATGCCAGGCCAGAACAAACTGTGTGAGGAGCAGTAAGACAATTACATGAGTCTGCTAAGTCAGCCGAGAAGCCTTGTGGAGAAGTAGGCAGGAGATAGAAGGAGGAATAGGCAAGGGAGGAGAAGTGATGGAAAAGCAGAGATCAAACCAGAGGCCATTGTTGTAGGGTTGAAGAGAGAGTGGCAAGGGATGGGAGATGGCAGGCAGGGTGTGGAGAGGAGTGAGAAGTTGGGGATAGGATGAAAGGGAGGAGGCAGTGTGGGGGGGTAGGGGAGTACAAAGACAGGGGGAATGAACATGGGGATGGGAGTGGTGGGTTGAAGAACAGGAGAAGGGTGGTGGGCAGTGCAGGGGTGGGAGAGTACAAGGAATGCAGAGAGAATTGAAGTTTGGTGGGTGGATAGATATGGGAGGGAGGATGGGCATAGCCAGATAGAGGAGGGGAGTGGAGGTGAGGTGAGGAGGGGGTGGGAGGGCTGAGTAAGGGGGCACAGGAAGGAAGTGCTAAGAAGTAATGAAGTAGAAGATAAAATGTTAATTCACTTCCAAGTTATCGTCTAGCTAGCCTAGCAGTTATGTACACAATCATACAGGTCTTTTGCATCACTCTCTCAGAGTGATTAAACTTTAAGAGTAAAAGTAAAACCCACACTCAGTGTATACATATAACATATACATGCTTTTGTGATGTGATTATTTATCCACTCTTGAGGATGACTTAAACACAGCTAACTGGCAGTGCAGCCTAGTGATTAGAGTGCACAGCATTGGATTTGAATACCCAAGTTCAAATCTTTCTTTTTTCCTTTTTCATATAGTTTTTCTCTGGTGGGTGGATAGCCAGCAGCTTCGTCCCTCTGACTTGATAGGGCTCGATTCAATCTCTTGAGTAGAGGCAGAATAGCGCAGTGGTCTAAGGCTCTGAGCTGCAAATCTGGTGACATCCAGCAAACCAGACCTGGGTTTGAATCCCACAGCTTCCACTTGCATACTGTGTGATTCTGGGCAAATCACTTAACCTTCTTGTGCTCCCAGGTTGCTCCTGTAAAAAAGCTTTCAGCTTAGTGTGCTATACCTGGTTAAACAACTAAATAAAAAAAAATTATTTTCAACCCAGGCTCCATCCTCATACAGGTTCCCCTGTGGATTCCCACCCATGGTGGGGCCAGTGAGAGGAGGTGAGGGCCACCCCCCATGAGTAATCCAGATTTTGCACGGAGTGAAGCCGTAAATCAGGAGCATGACCAGGGCATTTGGGAGCCTGCTAGCACTCCCTTTTCTGTTTTCTCCATCTCTCTCTCCTCCTCATTGCTGAGGTGTGCACATCAGCATGCACACATGGGGGCACACGCGTAATGCAGAGTCCCACAGTACCCGCCCATCATTATTGTCCCAGACCGGCACGCGCATACTGCAGAGTCCCACAGTACCCACCCGTCATTATTGACCCAGACCGGCACGTGCATACTGCAGAGTCCCACAGTACCTGCCCATCATTATTGACCCAGACCGGCACGCGCATACTGCAGAGTCCCACAGTACCCGCACGTCATTATTGACCCAGACCGGCATGCGCATACTGCAGAGTCCCACAGTACCCCCGTCATTATTGTACCAGACCGGCACGCGCATACAGCAGAGTCCCACAGTACCCGCCCGTCATTATTGACCCAGACCGGCATGTGCATACTGCAGAGTCCCACAGTACCCGCCCGTCATTATTGACCCAGGACCGCACGCGCATATCGCAGAGTCCCACAGTACCACTGGGCCATTATTGTCCCAGACCGGCACGCGCATACTGCAGAGTCCCACAGTACCCGCCCATCATTATTGTCCCAGACCGGCACGCGCATACTGCAGAGTCCCACAGTACCCACCCATCATTATTGTCCCAGACCGGCATGCGCATACTGCAGAGTCCCACAGTACCCACCCGTCATTATTGTCCCAGACCGGCACGCGCATACTGCAGACTCCCACAGTACCCACCCGTCATTATTGACCCAGACCGGCACGCGCATACTGCAGAGTCCCACAGTACCCACCCATCATTATTGTCCCAGACCGGCACCACCACCAGGCTGCCACCTGGTGGCAGTTGTTTGGCAGGAATGACAACCAACGTTTCTCGGGAGAGGAGTCCACCAGATGCATGATCCTCTCCCTCCATGGCCAACCCTCAATGACCTTATTCACCACTGAACACAGGCCACCGGCGAGGCAGGAGGTGAGATGTGTGGCGCATCAACCCTCCACGCCAATGGGCTGGCCTACAGGTCCGAATCCCTTCAGTGCAATTAGAGCCATGTGGAATTTTCAGAATTTTCTTCTGGTGGAATGTTATGGAATTTTAGAAATTCCACCTAATTCTGCAGAATTTCATTTAAAGCAGATCTCTGAAATTCCAAAAGAGGTTTGTGACTTTTTTTTAGATTGAATAAACATTATTAATTTTCAAATAATACAATACAAACAAGAGGCAGAATCATATGATACACTGATCCGAATAGGCACAAGAATGATACAGAGCACCCACACATTCGGAAGGGCATTTACCGGATACAAAATAGCAGACTTAATACAACAGTGCCAAGGAAGCAGGAAAAATACCATGATCCCACCCCCACCCCAAAACCATAACCCCCCTCCCACCCTCCTTCTCCAGAGAGGTTTGTGGCTTTCTATTTAAACTGCAGATTAACAGTTCATGGTTTACATAAGCCACAGATTACTGCTCTGTGATTTACTGAAATCGCAGAAAGATTTTCTCCAACTGCAGAGAATGAATCTGTGGTTTACGTAAATGATGAAAAATTCCCATACCACCTGATTGGTGGAATTCTGCATTCTACATTACTCTAACTGACACATATTTAATGTGTAACCTTGAGAAAGCAATTTAACCTCTCCGTTCCTAAACACCTCTATCTGTGTCTCTTCCTTCATTGCCTATTTCATGAAGTTTGTTTCAGACACACCAGACTACAGACTGGGATAAAATTTGATTTGATTTTATACTTTAAAACTTATAATCAGTTCCATAAAAAAACATTTGAAGTACATTACAATCTAAAACATTAGTACATATATCAAGAATATACAGAATAGTAAGCATTTCCCAAAGTGAAATCTAAACGAATGCATAAATATTTGACAGTCTGCCTACTACCAAATTGTATAAGACTCACAATGTACAGAAAGGTAATAAAAATATAAAAACAAATAAACTTAAATGAAATAGCTTAAGTAATTAAAATAATTTAGTATTTACCTGTCTCGCCACTCGTGATTTTTTTTTTACTTTATTTTTATTCAGGTTATAGCAATCAGTGTCAAAACAGAGGATAACACATGAGGATCATTTCTTAATCACAGTGTAATCATCTCTAGTGGTTGCCATGCAGACCCAGTAAACCTCGAGAGCATAGCATGAGAGGTTTACAGTTGTCACGGCAACCACGAGAGGTGATTATGGTGCAGTTAACAACTCAATCCTCAGGCATTGTCTTTTTATAGTGTCTGGGTTGAAAATGCTGCCTGAGTAAATGAAAGTATCATGACGTACAAAACCCCTGCTTTTGGCACTGTAAAAACACTTCAGACCCCTTACCTTGCTTTGCAAATGAGGCCACATAGAGGACAATTGACAATTCTGTTTATTTTCTGACTAGGATTGCCAGTACAAGCACATACTTGAATTAATTAACTTGAAGCAACCTTTATACAACATTTACGATGGACAGCGATAAATAATACAACTTAAATTAAAACAGTTCCTTGATAGAACTGCAGTTAGCCAACCACAATCATGTGATCATGAAATCATGGGTAACATCTTCAACATGCTCTGGAGGGTTTGTGGGAATCAATGGCAGAGATCGAGTTCTAGACATTGAGTTTAGCTAACAGCTGGCATTCAATTCTGTAGTCTCACTGTTCTGATGTACTTAGGCAAGGTTTATCAGCACATGACGTCAGAACAGTGTGATTACAGGACAAAAAAAGTTACCATGGAATCAGTTATAAAGGCTCCCAAACATTATAACACAGTTCACAGCTGCCATAAGTCAACATAAGATATAACATCGACATGTGGACATTAGTAAACATTTCAAGCATCGAAGCAGTACCACATATTGAGCGGTACTCTTGTGATGGCTATTTGTCCAAGCAATAATGTCCAAAAGTACATACTCAAAACAAAATGAGCTAGCAGGACACTGGACCTTTCATAACATAGTGTCCACCAAGACAGACACAAAAAATCTAAAGCGTATATTATTAAGCAGCGTACACACCAAACATTCAAATATAGACCTGTACCCTGCTCATAAAAAGGAATATGCAGAAAGCTCATGCTGTTATTGACCACATCCCTGTATTAACCCTCTCAATGGGAAATATTCAGTCTTTGTAGGTACTAACTCCTTCTTCAAAACCTTAAATATTTTAGCCCATCAGAAATATAGAAACATAGAAAACTGCTAGCAGAAGAAGAACTTTTACTTTATCAAATCTGTCTTTCGAGGTTGTACATGCCCCCACACAGGATCATGACTGACCTCTCCCCCTCTCCAGCCCACATGATTAACCAACCCTTTGGGCCTATCATACTCACCTCAAAGCTCTTCACTTTCCAACCCTGACCAGTGCTTTGGGTAGCTTGTTCAACCCCTCCACTACCCTCTCTGTGAAGTTTTACTTCCTTATGTCCCTTTTGAATCATCACCCACCACCAATTACTTTCTATTCCCTCTGGCGTAATACCTCTGGTTGTGAAAAGCACTCTGGAGTCTACCTTTTCAATATGCTACACATATTTAAACATGTCAATTATGTCTCACCTTTCTCCTCTGGCCCCTAATATGTACTATACTGTACATGTTGATGCACTACAATCTTTGTTTGCATGTCATCTCCCTTTGTTCTCCTAACATTTTAGTCTCCCAGCTCTGCATTTTTTTCCAGCTTGTTAATGTCCTGCTTTTTTTAGATGCGGATTCCAGAATTGTTTGCAGTACTGCAGGTGTGGCCACAGCAGAGTAATGTGCAGTAGCAATATGATCTCCTTTATTCTGTTGACAAACCCCCTACTAATACATCTGAGCATTCTATTAACCATCCCTATCACCTTATCACATTGTGGTGATGATTTGAGGCTGTTGGAGATCATCATCCCAAATCTATTTTCTCCTCTGTTACAGTTACTGTCACACCTCCAACCTACATTCTGCCCTTGGGTTTTTGCTTCAAATGCACATGCCCTGTCAGTTTTTTGGCACTGAAGCCTCGCTGTCAGTTTTCTATCCACCTCTCACCAGATCCTCCTGTATATCACAGATATCTTCTTCAGTGTCAATCCTGCTACAGAGCTTAGTATTATCTGCACATATGCACATTTTCCTTCCAATGCATTCACCTGTGTCACTAATTAAGATGCTAGAGAGCCAGGCCTAGCACTGACCCTAGTGGAATCACAATAGCAACTTTCTTTATCCCCAAGAATTCCCCATAAATCACAACCTTCTGTGTTCTCCCACCATCAGTAGTCTAGTTTAAGCAATAGATGTGAAACCAATTTTTCCTCATCATAACTACTGTATATTGTTGTCTCTTCTTGTTTATTCTGTCAGCTGCACTTGTATTTATTGTACTGTTAGTTTATTGTGTGACGCTGTTATAAATTAAATGAAACCTTAATCTACCCTTCCCTAAGATGCATGTGGGAACATAATCTGACAGTTCTGTATGCTTTTTCTGGAGCAAAATTTGGAAATAAATGTCAGGTGCATCTGGAAGAAGAGTTGCAGTGAAGCTAGGAGGGCAAAACAAAAAATATTGTGCAACATTACAATGGAATGAAGAAAAAAGGAAATGAAATACATCACAGACAACATTATATATGTGGTAAGGTAAAAAGCTATGCAGTATATGCAAAATTTGCAAACAAACAACCTGGCACAACAAAGGTGACAGGTGATATGGTACAGGAACAGCAGCATTTAGAAGACAGCATGCTAGGTAACAGGTTTTAACCCATATGCACACAAGAAGGTGGCTACCAATGAAAAAAATGGAGCCAAACAAATAAGGCATCAAATGAAAAACAGAACGGCTACCCAGGGATCGACAAAAAAAGACCTGTAAGCTAAGGTCATATAGAAACACTTTTAATAAGAAAACTTTAAAAGCAAGAAAACAAACAGCACTCCAGAGCCGCAGAATCATGTTTCACATCTTGAATGAAGCTTTCTCAATGTGCAATGTGTTTTTGAAAATTGGAATAATATAACTGCCCCTCCAAGAATCAGGAGTGAAACAGCACATTATGAATTTGTTAAGAAAATCTGTAAGAGTATATACCCACCACTCAAGGGAAGCTTTATAAAAATCAATCAAAATTTTTTCTGGGCCTGGTGATTTGTTTGGCTTGCTGCTGTTAATAGCAGAGAGAGTTTCTTCAGTTGTGATTCAGTTATTTTCATCATTAATTAGACTCATGTAATAAGTAGAAGTCTCACTAGACTTGTAGAAGATATTACTGTAAAAATGTACCTACGTAGTAACTGTAATAGATGCCTCATAGGAATTTTTTGTAGTTATTTGTCCCATTGGCAACCAACTTGGCAGCATAGCGCAGTGGTTTCAGGCTCTGAGCTGCAAATTTGGTGACATCCAGTAAAACCAAACCTGGGTTTGAATTCTCACAGCTTCAACTTGCATACTGTGTGACCCTGAGCAAGTCACTTAACTTCCCTGTGCTCTCAGGTCGCTCCTGTAAAAAAACTTTCAGCTTAGTGTGCTACTCCTGGTTAAAGAACTAAATAAAAAAAAATAACTTCCAGAAATCTCTGTCATTTTTCTGCTGTGTCATATCAAGCATTTTTTTCTACAAATCTAGCTGATTTTATTTTTGTTTCTGAACATGATCTCTATATAGTTTCCTACTTTTATTTAGCTTCTTAATATTCTCTTGCATTGGATGTTTTCTTACAGATCTGACCCGATTGGTCAGCTGCTTTTTCTGAGCACGACAGTTTTTATAAAACCAGTTATGGTATCATAACTTATCTGGGCTGTAGCTGATCTGTATTCTACCAAAAGATGATCATACTGTTGAGCTACTTCATGATAAATATTCTCGGGGTCAGGGTCAGTAGAGACCAAATCATCAATTATTTTAGAGAAAGTTTTTATATTTTCTTCCAGTTTATCTTTAGGAATCTGATTCCATAAAATAAATTTCTTGTTATTATAAATTTCCACCTGATCTGTTTGATTTCTATTCAGCTTGCCTCTGAGCTTACTGCTTAAGTAAAGAGTTAAATGATCACTCTCGGGCCTAGAAATTATTTTAAGGTCAGGATATTTATAATAATTGTACAGAGAGACAAAAAAGTAATCTACTATGGAATGACCATTATGAGTGAAACATGTATAGCCACTCAGCCTATCTGAGGGTAATCTACCACTTAGGATGATTAAATTTAGTGAGTACAAAAATGTAATTAAATAGTTATTAAGATAAATATGCCTGGAGTCTTGCAAGTTTCTCGGATCAATTCCATCATTTTCCTCTTGTAATTGAACAGCTGAATTATTCAGTTCACTATCCTGGCCTAGTCTAATATTAAAATCTCCCATGACTACTATTTCTAAATCATTATAATGGCTACTCACCTCTTCTATAGCCTCTGTAAGTGTGGACAACATATTATAATCACAAAAATAATTTTATGCCAGGTTATAGAGATTCACAAAAAGTACCATCTCATTCCAGATTTCTACTATTATAAGATCATTTTGAGTCAAGACAGTGTTCCTAACAAATATATGTTCATGTATCTTAATATAGGTCAATAAGCCCCCAGCAAAATGGCCTGTATACGATTTTCTAATTGCAGAGAAATGAAAGAGATGGTAACCATTAAGAGCTAGAGTGTCTAATAAGTCCAGAGTATGCCATGATTCCTGTAAATTAATTATGTCATACTTCATAAGAAAGCTCAAGCATTCTAAATTGGCTAATTTGGTTGCAAACCCTGAGATATTCCATGAAGCAATAAGAAGTGCATTCTCATTATCCAATAAAAAATTACTAGTCAGCTCAGAAACAGAATCCAGTTTGTCACAGAGACATAAATATGAAACTGTAGATTCAGGGAATCTGGCCTGTAGTAAGTTATTGCAGTCAGTAAAAACCCTATATCTATTTATCAGGGGCAATGAAATATCAACTAGCCTTAAGTGAGCAGAAGTCTGCTTAAGGCAGTGGGGCCTAGAGGGTTCACTTAAGTTTGAATTAGTAGTATGATTATTATCAGCTTCAAAAATATCCATGGGCTTTACCAGAAGCAAACCCAGAGTGTTGAACAAACTACTTTTAGATAGCAACTTCTCAGCAATCACACAGTTTTTAACCCAAATGGCAACTTGTGAACTATTTTCTTATCTGGTCACCTTGAGAATATCTCTCTCACCCAACTGTACCTGCAAGAAATTTATAAACAAATTGCAGAGAAGCCCTTTAAGTCTGTAATTGTTTTCTCTAGGCATGCTCTCGAAACCCCACATGGTCAAAAGTATGGTGGACTCACCAGATTTATTACAATGCACATTACAGACATTGAAAACCAATCTATTGGGAAATGAAAGGAAAATTCCTTTATGAATAAATCTCTCTGCATTGTACCACAGATGACTGCCCATAAATGGGGAGTATACTGTTAGTTCAATAGTATTAATTCTACCATCGGTATTTCTGTGCATTTCACTAACATCAGTATTAAAAAGTTCCAATTCTAATTCTCTGTTGACAAAATCAATAAAAACATCATTAAATTATCATCAGAAGTGTTAGACCAGCTCTTCTCTGTTTTCAGATGCAATAAGGGTACCTCCTCTAATCTGGGGTCAGGTAAAGGCCTTACCTCACTTGATGGTATACTCTTGGAATGAAGAGTTCTGGTGAGTATTACAGCTAAGGGAAGCTCATTTAATTTCATTAAATCTTTTTGTGAACTCATCAGAACAAGGCAATCATCTCCCTGTGTAAATAAAGATTCCATCTGTGTCCCTAGGGTTTTAATTTCCTTCTCTAACAGCTTTAGCTGCTCCCCTAAGCCTTTTTTCCTCTTAGCTGTTTCAAAAACAGGGGTGGCTCTCCCAAAGGCTGAACTTTATAATGGTTAAAATTATGGACTGCTATCTTATCTGAATTATCCATTTTAGGTACAGTAAAAAGAACTGTAATAGACTGACTGGAAGTTAAACTCTGTGAAAGCAGATTAACTGCTTTGGTAGAAACAGATGGTTTAACTCTTATCTCCTCTAAGTTATTTTGCCCCTGAACTTTGTTCTTTTGTTTCCTTCTTTTGTTCCTATTTTGTCTGATCAGTGAGTCTTGAAATATTACAGGACTAAACTCTGATCTGTCCTTTGGTGTGCATAACAAGATGCTTGCATCTGGCAAAATAGAATCCGATTGTTCAGGGGGGTAAATTTCATCCAATTTGGATAAAATCATTAAGTTTTGCAGCATTAATTGCTATATATCAAACCTAGAAGCTTCAGCTTCATTCTTAAGTAGTATGATTTGTTCTATTAAAAGAATATTAGCTTCATGTTGGTTCTTTAATGTCAGTATAATATCATCACTTAAACAAGTAAGCAGATGCCTCAATTGCTCGGGTTCAACTTAGTGCAAAGATATACTATTCTTTTCAGAGGTTAAAGTATTTTTCCCTGGATTGGGGCAGTTTGTGTCATATTTGGATTCCAGGGCTTTAATACCTTCAATTATCTGTTTCATCCTAGCAGACATTTCCCTACATTTCTCACCTGAGACAATAACTTTACCAGGTACTGTTCTAGACAGAGTAATATTAATAAGCTGGTCAGAAATGTCCCTACGGGCATTATCAGTTGGTAAACTCAGGTAACTATTTTCATCAGAATGTATACTGTAGATCAGGAGCTTTCTGAAGACTATTGTCCAAGCAAGTTTTCCTCAATGGGTTCTACAAGAGAGGTAAAGAAGCTGGCAACCTCACTTTGGGGATTGAAGTTTGCTCCCCAGTTAAAGGATGTTTTGGGAGTAAATGATCAGTGATCTTGGTTTGTTTAATTACTTTACTCCCTTTCTTAATATTACTTAACAAAGAATGACTCAGTAAGGGGGAGCAGTCTCCTTGCCGTTCTCTTTGCTGTCTTCTAGTAACCATTGTTATTCTCAATAGTGCAAAATAGTAATACAGAAGTGCAATATTAGCAGACCAAAATCATTTTGAACAAATAAATTATAAAGTGCCAGCTCCTATGTCTAGGAGTATTTAAAAATACTACAAAGTCCTGCACAGTACTGGAGGACACGTATTGTCCTGATATGAAGTGAGAAGACCTTTAGAAATTGTAAACTCAGATGTACTGCCCCACTGAAAGCTGTTTCCAGACTTCAGATGGTCTTTGACATAACTCAGTGTCAGAACTGTATTTGCTGATATTTTCAGAAGCTGACCTTTTATCCACCCTGTCAGTAATACAGGGGAGTAGGCAACATGCTTCCCTTGTTATCACTGCCAAATATAAATATATGTAAACAGCATATAGTAAAAAAATCAATCCCTGTAAGTAAAACCTTGAAACACTGGTAGTCTGTAGTAATTCTATTCCTCTTTAAATAAAACACCCCTTGTTGTTATTAAATCTTAATCCCACTATTTTAGAGTGACAGTAAGAATTAAACACTCACTAAAAACTTAGTAAAAGTTACTACAATCCTGCAAACTTACAAAAACCCTCCTTAGGGAATTAAACTACTACCCATTTACTGCTTATTGGTTCCTAGTAGCTTCTGGGCTTGTTTCAATTCAATAGATTTCACTAAGTTTCACTATACACATACATTTAGGCCATTCTTAATTCCTAGTCATTTCAGTATATGCTAGACATAACATAACATAACATATCACAGCAGTTAGGAGAAATAATGTATGCAAATAATAATAAATTAGTGCTACTTACTCGTGCGCAGCGAAAGTATACACATACACATGCACTGAGCAAAGGCTTGTAGAAAAACACAAATTTAAAATGCCGGTCATGTTGAAACATTTGACCAAAAAGCTGAGAAGCTCAAGAGCTGATTTTATATGCTGTCCTTAGATAAAAAAATTGTGCGTCCCTTTACTAATTTACTGCCGTATCACAACCTCAAAGGCTGCCGCAAGTGCAGATTGAAAAGCAGCCTAAAGCTGACTACAGTCTGTTGCACCAGAGCCAGCAAACTGCAAATGAAGCAGGACAAAAAATAATAGATCTAGCTCATGGAGATAACTATGTTCTAAAAAACACTGGATCACATCTAAAATCAGAATCCAACTCACAAAAAACACTGGAACAAGAATAGCAGCTTCAGCAGGCATGCAGCAGGTGAGCAGTTACAATGGCATCTGAATGTTTAAAATGCCAGAGCCACACGTAAGTGCTTTTATAGGGAGAAGTCATGTGACCCGCAACCACGCAAAATGAGGTACTAGAGTTTACTAATAGACTCACTCCTGCTACTAAGTGATGCCCCAGCTCTCAATAACAAACATACAGGCAAATGGTAACCCTTTAATAAAAACTCAAAATGCTAAACAAGCAAAAACAAATCTATTCCATGTTGTCCTGATGAAAAAGGAAAGGACTCAAAAGATACTCTATTAATGTCACATGAAGCAGTTATTCTCATACTGCATACTCCATCCTCCATGTAACACACTCAGCGTTTTTCTTCACATCCCTAGCAGGGAGCTGCAGACAGTCAATCCAAGAAGCACCGTGAAAACTGTTAGCCCTCCACCATCCGTTGCAGGCAAACAAAAGTCTGGAGAACGAAAAATAAAGGGGAAGGTGAATGCTGAAATCAAATTTGGTGCCACTTCTCGATTCTTGTTTTTTTTCAGCTCTCAGGCCTATTCTTCATCCCCACAGTGAAGTCAACAACCCAGGATCAAGGATCCTACTCCTTGCTCCTCCATAAGTCTTCCTTTCAGTGCCGAGAACAGAGACTCTGACCCCTTATCAGGCTACAGGGGAAGAAAGGAACAAACACCAGGAAACCAATAGCAAGAACAACCTCAAAAGGTGATATTAACACTTGGGGTATGGCAATGACAGCATACCATACCAGGAGGGAGCAATCCTAGACCTGGTACTCTCAAATGGGGATGGAGAGAGGATCTCCGATCTTGAAGTGGGTAGCCATCTGGGAACAAGCGACCACCAAACAGTGTGGTTCATGATAAACTTAGCTGTAGAGTCAAGCCACACAAAAGTGAAGGTACTGGACTTCAGGAGGGTTGATTTTGTCAAAATGGGAGAGTGCCTCAGTAAAGTACTAGCAAACAGGCAAGAAGGTGGAGTGGAGCAACAATGGGGAAACATCAAAACCGCCATCACAGAGGAAACAAGCCTTTGAGTGAAGCAAATAAATAAATCAAAATGAAAGAAAAGAACACTATGGTTCTCAAAAGAAGTGGTGGGGAAGGTAAGGGAGGGAAAGATGGCATTCAGGAAGTATAAGGAAACACAGAAGGAACAGGACAGAGAACTGCACCAGTTAAAGAAGAAGGAAGCAAGGAAGGCAGTCAGAATAGCAAAGACCCAAACTGAGGAGAAAGATTGCCAACTCAGTTAAGAAGGGGGATAAAATATTTTATAGGTACATTAGGGAGTAAAGAAAGATGAAGGCAGGGATACTGAGGCTGAATAAAGAGGAAGGCGGTTGGGTAGATTGCAACAGTGAAAAAGCGGGGCTACTGAAGAATACTGCTGCTCAGTATTCACAATGGAAAAGCAGAGGGAGATACCTAATCCAGTCAATAGAAACACTCTGGATTGGGGGTTGATATTAGTCCTTTCACAGAAGAAAGGGTTCTGAAAGAACTCTTAAAACTGAAGGTGGATAAAGCAATGGGGCCTGATGGAAGTCACCCCAGAATTCTAAAAGAACTAAGGGATGAACTAGTAACACCACTGGCTACCTTTTTTAATAAATCATGAGAAGATGATGTGGTTCCTGAGGACTGGAAGTGGGCGGATGTGATTCCCCTTCACAAAAGTGGGAGAAAGACAGAGGCAGGAAACTACAGACCTGTCAGTTTGACTTCAGTGGTAAGTAAAATGATAGAATCACATCTGAAGGAAAGAACTGTTGAGCATCTAGAGGCCAGTGGGGCACAGGACCCAAGGCAGCAGGGATTCACAACAGGAAGGTCATGTCAGACCAATCTAATTGATTTCTTTGACTGGGTGACCAAAGTAGTAGACCAGGGAGGGGCTGTGGACATGGCCTACCTAGACTTTAGCAAGGCATTTGACACAGTCTCACACAAAAGATGAATAAACAAATTAGGCAGCTTTGGAGTGGGTCCCAGAGCGGTAGCCTGGGTGAAACACTGGCTGGACAACAGGACACAGTGGGTAATAGTAAATGGAGTCCACAGTGAAGAAAGAGGGGTTACTAGTGGGGTAATGCAGTGTTCAGTACTGGGGCCGGTCCTTTTTAATGTCTTTATAAGTGACATTGCAGATGGACTGGAAGGGAAAGTATGTCTCTTTACAGATGACACAAAGATCTGCAACAGGGTTGATACACAAGGTGGGGTGGAAAGGATGAAAATGGCCTTGGCAAGGTTGGAGGAATGGTCAAATGCATGGCAGTTTAGATTCTAATGCAAAGAAGTGCAAAGTAATGCACCTGAGAAACAAAAACCCCAGAGAAGAGTACACAATGGGGGGGGGGGTGAGATACTGGCAACAACAAAAATGGAAAGGAACCCGATGGTAGTCATATCAGATGATTTAAAGGTGGGCCAGCAATGTGAGAAGGCAGTAAGGAGGACTGGGGGATACTGGGATGCATAGGGAGAGGTATCACCAGTAGAAAACAGGAAGTTGTTGGCCCTCTGTACAGACAGTTGGTAAGACTACATCTGGAGTACTGTGTACAGTTCTGGAGACCCCATCTCCACAAATACATAGACAGGGTGGAGGCTGTCCAGAGGAGGGCAACCAAAATGGTGCAAGGTCTGCACCAGAAGACATATGAAGAAAGACTAAAGGAACTTAAGATGTATAGCCTCAAGGAAAGGAGGGAGAGGGGGGACATGATAGAAACTTTCAAATACCTCAAGAGAATCAACAAAGTCCAAGAGGGTAGCATCTTTCAGAAAAAGAGATGTGCAAGAACAAGGGGACACAATTTGAAGATAGAGGAGTGATGGCTCATAGGTAATATGAGGAAGCATTTCTTCACAGGAAGGGTTGTAGATGCATGGAACTGCCTTTCTGAGGAGGTCGTAGAGTCAAACACAGTGGGGGAATTCAAGAATGTATGGGACAGACATAAGGCAATTCTAGTGGGGGGTAGGAGGAAGTAGGCTGTTGGTTAACTAGGATCTGCAGCTCGTCCGTTAGGTAGGGAAATGGGAAGACTAAGTGGGCCAAGCGGTCCTTATCTGCCATCAGATTCTATGTTTCTGTGTTTCTTTTCAAGGTTAAAAATAGGCATATAGAGTTCGAAGTGTTCGTTACAGTCTTTGATACGTTGCTCCCATCCCTGGCAGTAAGGCTACAGAGTGTGTGGGTTCCTCATTAACTGCAAGCAAGCACCCTCGCCTCAAGTCTATTGACCATAGAGAGAGCTGGACGGAAGGCACAAACCCCCAGAACAAGTGAAAAAAGAGCTGTGCAAAGAACTACCTGGTAGTTTTCCATACAAGAAACAACTGAAAAACTATAATCAATGAAATAACAACAAAAGCTAACTATATACAAAATATTGAGTGCATATAAATAGGTGAAAGGGAAATGGCAATAATAATACAATTTAAAAAAATAGCATACAAAGGGTGAGATACATATTAAAAAAGGAAAAAGAGAAGGGAAATGCCTTTCCTAAAGAAATCATAACCTATGCCATCACAAACCTACAATGAAGCCAAGGAGCAAGGAAGCTAGAATACCTGTGACAATATATAAAGTGTAAGTAATTTTAGCCATCTTTTGTTGTAAGTACCAAGCCTGTTTTATGTACTGGCAAAAAGCTTCTACAAACAGATTACTCAAGAGTTCATGAAGCCATTCTACATACACAAAGCTATGCTGGTCTTTCCAATGATGCAAGACTAATCTCCTAGCTGATATTGCAATCATCATAATTTGAAATTGTTGTTCTTTAGAGAAAAAAGGGGTTATGTCTCCTACTAAACATATTTCAGGAGTAAAATACTCTTGAATGCCTAATAGGGGGATCTATCCTAAGTTTGATCTCGTTCCAGAGGTTTCGAACAGGAGGGCAGACCCAAAATATATGTAACGGAGTACTATCCTCTCTACCACTTCGGAAGCAAACCCTAGAGTCACACTTACCCATTTATATAGTCTATAGGGATAGTAATATAAATCATGCAAAATAAAAAACTGAGTCAGACAATGTCTGTCTTGGGTTATATAGTTAAAAGCAGACTTCCACATTAAAGACTAATTAAAATCTGAGTTGGAAAGAGATTCCTGCCAGTACTTATATTGTATATCAAAATAGCTATATAATTCTGAGCACAAGGTATGGTATAATTTAGAGATACCATGAGGAGATACTGCCACGGTCGTTAAGAAAGAAAAAGTGACATTTCACCACATGTAGGAGTTGATAATATTTGAAAACTAATTTACCTGTCCATTGGAACTTTACTTGAAGTTGAGGAAAAGGAAGAAAATGGCCTTCTGATAGTAAATCAGAAAGAGAAACATTGTCAAGGTTTGGCATCCAGCAAGACAGAAGATGCTTACTTCTGATTGTAAAATTAAAATTCCAGATAAGGGTCTGTGAAACATCCATAGACAGTTGAAGGGAGAGACCCGTTAAGGCTTGTTTTAAGACTAAGAGACAGGTACCCAACACTGACTGATGCACCTTAAGAGGGAGACATGTGAGTTTGACATACATTAGAAAAGCTAGGTAGGAGAAGGGACCCATGCCAAAATTTGCTCCATCTCTATGGTGAGCCACAGTGGGGTGTATGAATACAAGGGGTTGGGATCTAAAGGGCAAAGCCATTGTAGAAGTTTACTCAAATGAATAGCCCAATAATACTCTTTAAAGTCTGGTGCTTGCAGGCCTCCCAGTGTTTTAGGAGCTACTAATTTGGAATACGCTTGATGTGCTGGTTTCCCAGACCAAATAAATCTTGAAATCATCGAGTGCATCAATTTGAACCATTTTGATAGAAGATGCAAAGTTAACATTTGTAAGGGGTAGAACAACCTAGGAAAAACATTAATCTTCACAATGCTTATCCACCCCCACAACATCATGGTTAGGAGGTGCCACCACTCCAAATACCCTTTAATAGTGGATATTAAAGCATTAAAATTATGTTTTTAGACTGAATGGGGATCTAAAGTGAGTTCTATTCCTAAATATCTTAGCGAGTGAGGGGCCCAAATAAAGCCACATGGTTCTGTGTCCGCACGTTGTATACATTTAGTAAGAGACATAACCACCGTTTTGCTAGTATTAAATTAATAATTGGAGAAGGTGCCAAAAGTATACATAATAACTGGTTACCATTTTTCCCATAGGGAAACCAGGTTATGATTCTGTCATTATAACCAGCCAGTTACAATGACTAACATGCACCCAGTTTCCCCTACTTTGGCGCATGCGCCTACCACAAACTTCCTGTTCTCTGTACCGTCTGTCCCAGTTCTTCAGCAGTGGAAACTTCCTCGACAGAAGTCAGTGGTAAGTTTTTGTGTTTTTTTAAACCAAAAATACTACTGTGCACAAAAAAAACCCTACCTAATCGGATGCAAGTTGAGAGAAAAAAAAACCTGCTTCAGTTTACAAGCCAGCCGCTATAGATAGCATTAAAGTCACAACGGTCTGCAACTTGACTCTGTACAGAAATCCACTTGTTTTGTATAATTGTTGTGGTGAAAAAATGACCCCCAGCAATTATACTAAATGAAGGATGGGTAGGTGTGTAAAACTCAGATTTTACACACACCCTCTGGGTTGGATGCCTTAATAAACCCCTCGAGCTTTGCTCTCAGAGTTTATGTGGCATTCCACCCCTTGGAGAGATGTAAAATCCTCATTATAACTACTACCAATCCATTATTGTCTATATAATATCCCAAATCACTGGTATAGTCTATGTAGGTTGTGTGAGGTGGAGTAAAATATCATCTGCATAAACAGACAGTTTACACATGGTGCTTCCCACAACAGTACCAGAGATTGAGGGTTGAAGCTGAATTTTGGATATGAGGGGTTCCAAGCATAAATTAAATAATAAAGGAGAAAGGGGACATCCCTGCCTAGTGCCACTAGGTAAAACAAAGAATGGTGAAAAAACCCCATTACAATATATTTTAGCAGAGGGTTCAATGTAGTGTGTTTGAATCCATTTAATAAAGGGACTAGGAAAACTGAACTTCTCCAGCACTGTAAATGAAAAAGGCCTTGCCACTATCAAACTCGTTCTTGGTGTCCAGGGATACCAAATCTGCAGGGCAGTCAAGGTTACTGGACACTGAGAAAATATGCACCAATTTGTGCAGGTGATCTGAGGCTGATCTAGTAGGCATAAAACCCTACCAGTTCAGGACCAAACAAGTGGCACCGAACCTGGTTAATGCACAGTGCCAGAATTTTATTCAATAATTTAAAATCTTGATTTATAATGGAAATGGGATGATAATTAATGACCTGTTCTAAATCTTTACTGGGTTTTTGAAGAAGTACAATAATAGCCTCCACAAGGGATACATCAGAAATACCATTGTCTAAAGTGTCCTTGAATACCTGGGTTAAAACGGGGGTCAATTCTTGAGCAAATATTTTGTAAAAATTGGACATAAACCCATCGGGGCTTGATGATTTGTCCAAGGTCAGCGAGGCAATGGCATCGTGTACTTCACCCCAGGAAATGGGATGAGTCAAGATACTTTGCTGAGTATGAGTGAGGGAAGGCAAGGGGACCATGGTTAAGTTTTCTCAAATATCATCTTGAGAAGGGGAAGATGGAGGGAGTCCATATCATGCTCTGTAATATAAGTAGAATTTGTGGGTTATAGTCCTGGAATGTGTTTGAAGTGTCTGGTCCAAAAGTGAATGCACACAAGAGATTAGTCTAGAACGTTCTTGTTTCTGGAGTCTTAGAGCCATTAATTTGTTGACTTTCTCCCCTCGATCTACCCATTTAGATTTTTTTTAAATATCTCATATTCTGCTCATTCCCTTAACAACTCTGAGTATTGGTCACTATAAATTTCTAACTCTTCTTGCTGTTCTTCAGTGAGAGAGGCAACCTGTTCTAAGCTCTGAATGGCAGATAGGAAAAAAGACAACTTTCCATGATGTAATTTTTCCCTTTTGGAGGGAAGCCGAATTAACTCTCCATGTAACACAGCTTTGAAGGTCACCCATTCCATATCTCTACTCTCCAAGGTGCCCCAATTTTCCTCAACATAATGTTTAAGAATCTTCTTAATATGAGAGACCACATAATCATACTTCAATAGTTGATTATTAAGTTTCCAAATGGTATCACAGTCTGAGTTAAACATACAGAATTGGGATAACCATACTATGGAGTGATTTGAGAGCACCCTAGGAGCAATATCACAAGAGTGGAGGCCAACCAAGATAGACTAACTCATCAAAAAATAATCAATTCTGGAGAAGGAATGGTGGACAGGTGAAAAAAAATACATATTTTTAGAGAGGGATTAAGGGTTTACCATGGATCATACAGCAAGAGTGAATCTATCGCTTCATGTAAGGAGCATTGTGCAGGCAAAAGGTGCTTCAAGGTCTTATAAGTGCAGCCTCAGTCCTGGGTCAGGGTTACATTCCAGTCCCCCCCCCATAAGTATGGGCAAATGCATCAGTGGGGCCAGAACTGTGGATAAGTCCGTGGAAAATGATGGGGTGCCCGTACTGGGGCCATTATTGGCACTCAATAGGACCTCAATTGCTCTAAATGGCCATTAATAAAAACATAATGACCCACTGGGTCATTTACCACATTTATAAGGGTAAAAGGTACTGACCAAGCAATGAGGATAATGATGCCCCATTGCCTAACACTGTCTCCGGTACTGTATGTTTGCTTATGTATTGTCAATGGAAAAGAGAACTTCTGATGATAACAAATGGGTTTCCTGTAAAAAGGCTATGTGAACCTCATAATGGACTAAATGTTTGGTAATTTGGTATCTCTTCATTTTTGACCTTGTCCCTTTTATATTCCAAGTTGCAAATTTAAAGCTATGTGACATCTAAACAGAAAAAAGCATAAGAATGCACTTTCCAAAGTCTAAACTCAAAAGTCAAGAAAAGACAAAGTTATTCAAAGCACTTGCTGTCACCCTCCCCCCAAACATTTCAAGATAAACTACCCAAAACAATTGAAAATAACTATATACAGAGGTAGCCCTCATGGGCTCAAAAACCTGCCCCTGGTCCTCCAACAGCTCTCCTGCAGTCAGGTCTTTGAAGGTTCCTGGATGTACCCCATAGGACCCTGAAGGGTGAAGTGTCAACCTTCACTGTGAAGAGATATGCAGCACCCCATGCATACCGTCATGAATTGCAAGAAATGAATTAAAATACTGAGTAGTAAAGATAATAAATATAGTGCACACCAATAAAGTAAGACCTACAAACTTAAAATTAAAGGTTATTACATCAGTAAGAATCAAAACAAATGCCCAAAACACTATAAACTGAAACAGCTTGCAAGCCCAATGTGACCAGTACTGCACTTTATAAGCACACAAAAGAGAGTAATATAGGAAATAGTGAAAACCGAAAAAATGAGAAAAGAAGCAGAAAAAGGAAAAAGGAAGACAAAGGAGTTACAATTAATTGAGTCAAGAAGAGGTCGAGGAGAAAATTATTTGAGGAAAAGAACAATATCGCAGAACCAGCAAAAGGATGAGTTATAAAAGGAAACAATGATGAGGTGAGGTATTGTTATGAGAATAAAAGGAAGTTTTAAGAGAACAGTACAGAGGAGACTGCCAGATAACAGAGCAACATAAAAAAGCACAGATAGGTCATTAAGTATATGTAAAAAAAGAAATAAAAACAGTTGAAGAATATTCAGTTGAAATAAGGTGAAACTGCATAAATGGTATCAATGGAGGAAGGGGTAAACATGGTGGTCTACCTCTCATGGAGAGCATTTCTGTATCCATCGCTGACCAGGTTCCCAGGATCTGCTATAAGATACACAAGAACAACAACAAAAAAAAAGGTCATTGACAATTATAATATAAAAAACAATTTCTAAACAATGTCCAGAATAGTAAGAGTCTGAAGTGGGCTTAAAAAGTTGTACGCCTATGAAGAAAATTCTTCCCTCGTAATGTTTTTTTGCAACTAAATGAGGATCAGGGATCCACTATCCATGTCAGTCTGTGCTCTGAGGAAACAAACAGGGATTACCACCACTACTAGAGTTCCAACAACTTCAAGCCCCATTGTGCATGTGTCCATATGTCCAAAGACTCAAAACAAAAATTCAGAACATATCTAGTATGAATGAAGAAGGATCACCTCATAATTTCCAGTAGATTAAATTAGTGAGCTGGTACGAGTGGAGCTGAAAACAAGTTAGGGAAGTATTTAGGGAATTTGGCTTGTGCCTCCACTGCAGACTTTAATCGGAGCTCTGCTGCAGTGGTATTCACATGAAGGGTAGCTGGGTATCTCAAATAAAAATGAATCCCAGCAGCATAAACTTTGCTCTTTATTTCTTTGAATGCCTGTTGCTGACTTTGAATGCCCAGGCTCAGGTCGCTGAACACAGATTCAGGAGCCCTACCACCACAACAGATTTTTTTCCCAAACTTTGGAGAGAATGTGAATTTTGCCCCTAAAGGTTAACAGCCAACAAATAAGGATTCTTGGCTTCTGTCCCAGTGGGAGCATGGGCTTCAAAGATCTGTGTGCCCTCTCAATCATGTAGCAGGAGGTGAATTGGAAAGATCCAGCCAGTTTCTCTAGAAGCTGCTGGGTCTAGAGGATTGGATCAGTGCCCTCTGCACGCTCCGGTATACCAGAGATAATCAAGTTATTTCGCTGGCTACAGGATTCCTGATCCTCAAGCTGCTCTTCCAGCCTCAATAGTTTCTTCCTCATGTTAAGGAGCTTGGGTTCCATTTTCTGTGACTGGTCTTCCAGCGAGGAGATGCAAACCTCCAAATTGTTAATGCTTCGGCTGAGAGATTCCAACATCGGTTTCACCTTTCTGGATTTGGTTACCAGTCTGAATAAACTTCTTTTTATAGTGGCAAGATCTTTGGCAAAAGATTTTGAAGAGTATGCCTCCATCGATTCCGGTGACCCTGGAGAAAGAAGATCTACCATGTGGCATTTCAGAGGAGGCAATTGGGCCCTGGCTTCCTTGATGGATGGTGCAGTATCCATTTCAAGCATGTTAGTAGCCATAAAACTTTAAATAGTAGCACAAGTCGGTAGTAAGACCAGTGGAGAGCATGCCAGTGAAAAATACTGGTGGTTTAAAATAGGGTTTCTGTTGAAAATTTAACTTTAAATCACCTGAATCACAGAGCTCACAAAAGAGGAGGGGGAAGTGCCTAATCCAATTAACAGAAGCACTCTTGATAGGGGGGTCGATCCCAGTCCTTTCACAGAAGAAAGGGTTCTGCAAGAACTCCTAAAACTGAAGGTGGACAAAGCAATGGGTCCTGATGGAATTCACCCCAGAATTCTAAAAGAATTAAGGGAGGAAATTAAGGAGTAAATAAGGAGGGGGTGGCATGTGGCACCCAGAAAGGGGGAGGAACACGGAGTCAGCTGGGTGGAGGGGCCTGTAGAAAGGATGAGGGACATGGAAGGGGGGGAATGGAGGAAAAGAAGTGGTCAGAGTGCTCCTGCTGGGGGATTCTATGATCAGGGGTATCAAATGGGATAGGGAGGGAGAAGCCTGGCCAGTTAGAACAAGATGCTTCCCTGGACTAACGGTGCACAGGGCTAACACGAGGTATATCAGCTGGCAAAGGATTGTGGGTTCCCCAGACATACTGGTCCACCTGGGTACAAATGACATTGAGGGAAATAGCGAGCTAGAGATACAGGCAAGATTCAGGAGCTCACCAGGGTCTGTCATGACATAGGATGCACAGTTCCTTCCTCAGAAATCCTGCCAGTGCCAAGGCGCTAGTGGGGAACACAAAGAAAAATTAGGGAGATAAACCAGTGGCGCAGGGAGGGTGTGAGGCCAGAGGGTATGGGTTGATGGGGATTGGGGGAGACCTGGGAGGATAAGGAGCTGTATGCTAGAGATAGACTACATCTCAATTTGGAGGAGGAATCCTTAAGTTGAAAATAGAGGTTCATTGGTGAAAAGTGGGTTTAAACTTGTGAAGGGGGTGGGATGGGAGAAAAGGCTGTCAAGGGGTGCCGATAAAGGAGGGACTCTGTCTCCACCCCTGGGGACCAGGAGGATTGCAGGAAAAGGCCGACTGGCAAAAGTGCAGACCAGGGAAAACAGAATCCCGTGGGAACACGAGCAGGGAAATGGAACTATAAGGAAAGGGTGGAAGGTAGTCTCTAAATGCCAGGAGCTTGGGCAATAAAATGCCTGAGCTCCAGGCGATGCTAACTGAGGGAGCAGTGGATGTGGCAGTGGTCACTGAGACTTGGGCCACTGCAAGACATGACTGGGACCTGAACCTGGAGGGATACACTATGTTCAGGAAGGACAGGGGAAGGGAAGGGAGGAGGGTAGCAATGATAGTCAAAACTGCATTGGCATAGGGGGGAGTAGGAGGAGGCTGAGGAACCGTGGAGGATTTGGGTCACCTGATAACAAGGGTGCAAGAGAGCAAAATAGGAGTGGTGTATAGACCCCTGCCCTGGCAGAGGAGCTGGAGGACAGTCTGGTGGCAGATGTTAGGAGACACTGCAGACTGGGCAGAGGAACGGTGGTGGTGTTGGGGGACTTAAACTTGCCAGGAACAGACTGAGAGACTATGACATCCTCTGTGACCAGGGAACAGAGGTTGTTGGATGTCTTTCAAGACGCGTTCCTAACTCAGCAGGTGAGGGAACCACCAGGGAGGCACGTGGTACTGGATGTGGTCCTGGCAGACAGTGACCAGATTGGGGCCTGAGGTAAGGGACCCATTGGGGGAGTGACCATGCCACAGTCTGGTTCTGCCTGGACCTAGGAGGGTAGAAGGCTGCACAAAGATGGAAGTAACCGACTTCAGGGGGCGGATTTAAGGAAATGGGAAGGATCCTTAAGGAGCATTTGGATGGGATTGGGTCAGACATGGACGCTGATAGTAGGTGGAAATCATCAGGAGAGGGTGCAGGATGCTACCAGCACCTGTGCAAGAGTAAGACAAAATGCGGTAGGGCCCAAAACCCTGTTGGTGGACCAGGAGGTCCAGGAGGTGGTGCAGGAAGAAAGCAGCCTATAAGCAATTCAAGTGCTCAAGGGTGAAAGGGATCAGGGAGTACGAGCTGATGGCTAGAAGGGCCACTAGAATGGTGAGGGCGGCTAAGGCAAGGAAGGAGCAGAACCTGGCCAGGAAATTAGGAGAGGGAACAAGGGTTCTTTAGATACATTGGGGAAAAACGAAGGGTGAAGGGCAGATTAGCAGGATTAAATCGGGGAGAGATGGGCACAAGACCCGGGGAGCAGGCTGAGGTACTAAATGAGTACTTCACCTCAGTTTTCACCAGGGAAAATGGGCTGCTGCATCATACATGGAGAGACAGAGATACTGAGGAGGGGGACCCTTACCGATCGGCAGGTCTGGGAGAGAGGGAGGCATCACTGGCAGGTGGGGAGGGCTACAGGAGAAGGGTACCGAAGTGAAATTACAGCAGAGAGAGTGAGGGAAGCCCTCAGCCCCTTTAAGATGGAGAAAGCACCGGGCCGGATAAATTACATCCCAGAGTGCTGAAGGAACTTGCAGATGTCCTGGCAAAACCCCTGGCAGAGTTTTTCACCATCTCTCTGAAGACAGGGTGGGTGCCCAAGACTGGAAGGTGGCGCATGTAGTGCCTATCCACAAGGGGGATCAAGGGAGGTGGCAGGGAACTACAGGCCTGTCAGCCTGACCTCGGTGGTGGGCAAGGTGATGGAGGGCATTGTCAAGGAGAGGCTAGGGGGGGACCTGGATAAGTCAGGGTGCCTGGACGATAGACAGCATGGATTCATCCCGGGGAAATCGTGTCAGACAAACCTGGTGGAGTTCTTTGACTGGGTGACAAGTGCCTTGGACCTGGGTAGACCAGTGGATGTCCTCTTTCTAGACTTCAGCAAGGCATTTCACTCTGTTCCTCACGTGGGCCTGTTGGATAAGCTGGGAGAAATGGGGGTGGGGAACCAGATGATCAGATGGATAGGCAATTGGCTCCAGGACCGGACCCAGAGGGTCGTAGTTGGTGGGATAGTCTCATCCCCAAGGAGGGTCATTAGTGGGGTCCCACAGGGATCAGTCCTTGGGCCCCTTCTGTTCAACGCCTATGTATCTGACATAAGGACAAGAATCAGGAGTGAGATGAGTCTCTTTGCAGATGACTCGAAACTGGGGGCGGTGGTGGATGGGGAGGAGGGGAGGGTGGCCCTACAGGGGGACCTGGAGGCTCTGGAAAGATGGTCTAGAAAGTGGAAGCTGAGGTTCAATGCAGGGAAATGCAAGGTACTCCACCTGGGGGCCAGAAACCCAGGCCAAGTGTACACCCTGGGGGAAATGCTACAAGTCTCGATGGCTGAGAGGGACCTGGGGTGGTGATGGATGTCAAGATGAACAACTCGAGACTTGTAGGAGGGCAGCAGCCAAGGCCAACAGGATGCTGGGACGCATCGCTAGGGGATCACCTCCAGAAGGAGGGGAAGTGATACTCCCTCTGTATAACTGCTTGGTGAGGCCGCACTTTGAGTACTGCATGCAGTTTTGGAGGCCACACTTAAAGCAGGACATTAACCTCCTGGAGAGGGTCCAGAGAAGGGCAACCAAAATGATTTGGGGCTTGGGGGACAGGACCTAGGAGGAGAGGCTCGAAGAGCTAAATATGTACACATTGGAAGAGATAAGGGACCGGGGGGACATGATAGAGGTCTTTAGGTACATGAAGAGGGTAAATAGGGGAGGAACAGTTGGGGTGCTTCAAAGGAAGGAGGAAGGGGCCAGTAGAGGGCATGGGTGGAAGCTGGAGGGGAAGATTCAGGGGAGAAAGAAGGAGGTGCTACTTCACTGAGAGTGTGGTGGAGCCATGGAATGCACTGCCTAGGGGGCTGGTGGAGGCAGAGACAGTGGAGGGGTTCAAGAGGGGGTGGGACAGGTACAGGGGAAGGGTTCTGGAAGCAAAATCCAATGCAGCAAGAATATCCGGAACTGGGAAGGGAGAAGCCAGAGAAGGCGAGGGGGACAGCAAGGTCAGCACCCAGGTTGGGGACTGACCAAACGAGCAGACACGAAAGACCGTTAGGCCTATTCTGCTGGCATTTTAGTATGTTAGTATGTTAGGAACTAGTGAAACCACTGGCTACTCTTTTTAATAAATCATGGGAGGATGGTGCGGTACCCGAGGACTGGAGGAAGGTGGATGTGATTCCCCTTCACAAAAGTGGGACCAAGACAGAGGCAGGAAACTACAGACCTGTTAGTCTGACCTGTGTGGTAGGGAAAGTGATGGAGTCACTTCTGAAGGAAAGAATAGTTGAGTACCTAGAGGCCAGTGGAGCACAGGACCCAAGGCAGCATGGGTTCACAGCGGGAAGGTCATGTCAGACCAATCTAATTGATTTCTTTGACTGGGTGACCAAAGTAGTAGACCAGGGAGGGGCTGTGGACATGGCCTACCTAGACTTTAGCAAGGCATTTGACACAGTTCCACACAAAAGATTAATAGTCAAATTAACCAGCCTGGGAGTGGGACCCAGGGTGGTAGCCTAGGTAAAATATTGGCTGGACAACAGGACACAGAAGGTAATTGTAAATGGAGTCCACTCTGAAGAAAGGGGTTACTAGTGGGTACCGCAGGGAGTATTGGGTCCAGTCCTTTTAATGTCTTCATCAGTGACATTGCAGAGGGACTGAAGGAAAAGTATGCCTTTTGCAGATGACACAAAGATCTGCAACAGGGTTGATACACAAGGAGGCGTGGAAAGGATGAAAAGGACTTGGCAAGGTTGGAGGAATGGTCAGAAGTATGGCAGCTAGGATTCAATGCAAAGAAGTGCAAATAATGCACCTGGGAAACAAGAACCCAGGGAAGAATACACAATGGGTGGGGAGGTAGTAACAACAACAAAAAAGGAAAGGGACCTGGGGGTAATCATATCAGATGACCTTAAGGTTAGCAAGCAATGTGAGAAGGCAGTAGGGAGGGCTGGGGGTATACTGGGATGTATAGGGAGAGGCATCATCAGCAGAAAACAGGAAGTTGTTATCCCTCTGTACAGACAGTTGGTGAGACCTCATCTGGAGTACTGTGTCCAGTTCTGGAGACCCCATCTCCGCAAGGACATAGACAGGATAGAGGCAGTCCAGAGGAGGGCAACTAAAATGGTGCAGGGTCTACAAGAGAAGCCGTATGAGGAGAGACTAAAGGAGCTTAATATGTATACCCTGGAGGAAAGAAGGGAGAGGGGGGACCTGATAGAAACTTTTAAGTACCTCAGTAGCATCAACAAAGTCCAAGAGGGTACCAACTTTCAGAAAAAGAGACTTGCAAGAACAAGGGGACACAATTTAAAGATAGAAGGAGGGCGGTTCAGGGGCAATGTGAGGAAGTATTATTTCACAGAGAGGGTAGTGGATGCATGGAACAGCCTTCCTGAGGAGGTTGTGGGGTCTAAAACTGTGGGAGAATTCAAGAATGCATGGGACAGACATAAGGCAATTCTTGTGGGGGGGGGTAGGAAGAAATAGGCTGTTGGTTAACTAGGATCTGCGGCCTATCCTGCAGGTAGGGAAATGGGCAGACTAGATGGGCCTAGCGGTCCTTCTCTGCCGTCAAAGTCTATGTTTCTATGTTTCTATGTTTCTAGCTGATTTAGATGCATCCTGCCATTAATCAGGCATCAGTTGACCATCACCTGGCATCGTCCAGTAGAGGCATATTCATCTGCTACCAGCTGTCTGGTTGCCATGGCCATTAATTCTACTATGAGTCCATTGAAAATCTATGCGCTCTTGAACCAGACATTCATGGTGAAGGGAGGAGTGCAAGTCACTTTTTTCAGTGTTGTCACCAAAGTGATATTCATGGCATGTCTCTGATCATTCTGACATGGGACCATTGTAATGTTGCCATGGTAATGTATTCATTATTAAGCACTAGGGCCGATGCAAAATTAGCAAATTCCAATTTCATGGAATATTTGTGAAATTTTACAGAATGATTTGAAATTTTCTGAAATTCTTTAATTTGTCATAATTCAGTCGGTATTATACCTAGAGATATGGAATTTGGCATGCTTATTTTTTCTTTGCATTCCTAAAATAGTTCACAATTTTATGACATTTGCATGAGGGGAAGGGAAATTATAAATATACAATTCTGGCAATTTATTAGTCATGTGAACATTTTGGAAAATCTTTCTATGCTTACAACTTAGGCACTTTTGGAGCTAGATACTGGCAAATTTGTAGGGATACTTTCTTGGAAGAGTCATAGAAACTGCTAAATAAAAATTTAATTGGTTATGTAAATCATAACTTACAAGCATTCGAAATTTCACAATTTATTTGTTAAATTGTGTGAAAATGTTCAAAATATTTGGATGCTAATAGCTCCACTGCTATTGCAGATATACACTCAAGATTTGACACGCATACCATGCAGTGGTGTTATGCCTGGTTAAATAAAGTTTTGATTGATCAATTGATTGATACCAAAGTAATTATGTCCTTGAATCTAATTAACCTGGATAAATGTGGTTTAGTAGGTTAAAATTTATTAATACTTTAGAAATTACTAATTGGCAACATTTGCTCAATAATGCATGATCACATAATAGACAATGCCACTAGAATTCCACTTGCAAAAGTTAACTTTCACAAAGCACTTATCACCACTGAATCACCTTTTCCTGCACTAGCACATTGCCCTCAATACCACTCCAACACTCCTGCAACAGTGATGTCCAGCATCATCCACCATCATGACTAAAGCTAGCCAGATACTTGTGTCCCAATTGCCTAAGTCACAACTAGTTGTAAGGCTTGGCATCACTTGGTGCCGCTATTTTCTAATAGTAAAGATATACATTGTTATCTGTAGGGTTGTTAAAGAGTCAGTCGGTGACAGCAACAATACTGCATGTGCTTCCACAAGTCATTAAGTCAATATGCTCAAGTGGTTATCTGCCATACTACAGGATTTCAGGGTAGTGCTCAATGATGTCCATGACTATTCTTCATGATTCATTACTTAAGATAGTGACCTGCCACTTGGCATCACTATATCTTTACTATGAAGACTCCTATGAATGCTACCATATTGCCACTTTACCCAGCTTTTACCTTCCTCTAAAATGGCAATTGGAGTGTATAACTGGGCAGTAAAATGTGTGGACATGGCTTTGACAAAAGTATAACAGCATTCTACAATTTTACAAAAACTCATGAAATTCAACTTTATTTACAGATGTTATTTTGGAATATATGGATGCTTATAAATTGGCTAGCATTTAAGCAAGAGATTTGAGAGCTGTCACAGAGATTCTTTTTTTTTTGTATATTATTTTTCTCCTAGCCAGCAGCTAATCTCTCAGGGGTATACCCTGTTGGCTGGGAAATACCCTGATCAGGCTGAACAAAGCCATCATTCAATTGGCTACCAGATCTTTCTCCAGCATTTTTTTCTCTCCCATCTCCCCTGGTAGGAACAGTGGTTCTGTCAGCCTCACCCAACCACAGCATTCCCTGTGGCAGGAGAAACCTCACTGGCCCAGTCAAAGGGGTAGCGGTGTTAGTGGAACCCACTGTCAACCCTCCTTGACCAAGATACATTGCCAAGCAGCAGCTGTTTCAGCCATTGCCTGCCTCCCAACGTGACTTCCCTGTCTCGCTTTTGAACCAAGGTTGTCAGCATGGTAACATGATGCTCTGCTGCTAGATCATATGGGTGGCCTGAAAGCCTAATATGTAGGATCAATAAACCTAACACAATTGGTTATATTTTATTCTCCAGTTTTAAAGCTACAGTGATTTCAAATTATTCAGTTCACATAATTGCAAAATGTAATTTTAAAATGCATTAATGATTAGAGACTTATAACTCTGTCACCTTTAAAGACAGAGATATAAAACTTGGTATGGATCTTGGTAAAGTCAGCATAACAAATGCTGTGCAATTTTGATTAACAATTTTGAAATTCTGCAGTTGAAATAACAGTGAAATGAAATTTTAAAATTGCAACAGGTTTTGAGGGTTATAACTCAGTCAACATTACAGATAGAGATCTAAAACCTAGTACGTGTCTGTATAGGTCATCACCAATGCAGCATTCTAAATGTGGTATAATTTGGACTAATACTTTTGAAAGTAGATGCAAATTACTGAACTCACAATTTTGGTAACATTTTACATTTTTTTTTGTAAAAATATCATGAAATTTCATGGAAGCAAAATCACCAGTTCACCAAAATCTTGCTGGTGGAAGATACATTTCACCCATCCCTATTGATCACTGTCCTTTAATGAGAAAAAATATAAATATGCAGAAACATAATGACTAGCCATGAAAATAATAAAACTGTGCATACAATATATTGGTGGGATTGCTGTCCTGGCAATGATTTGAAGTACACTGACAGCATCCAGAGTGAAAAGAGGAGTGGCTAAATCCTTGTCCTAGTGTTGTTCTCAGTGTATATGTTGCCATTTGATGAGATCATTAGACAGGATGGCATCAAGTGTCACTGCTATACAGACAACACTCAACTTTACCTCTCTGGAACTTCTGGTGAGTCTGATGTGTTCTTGGTGATGGAGAGATGCCTGACTGAAATTAATGTCTCGAAGGCCTCAAACTGGCTATGTATCAACCCGGGTAAGATGGAGGTCATAACTGTCAAGCCTGATAGGCAGGGCCCAGCACTAATGTGTACTGACCTTGCATCTTTCACTGGGTGGTCCGACACTCAGGGCTGTAGATGCAGTTAAGAATCATGGGGTCATCCTGGACAGCAAGTTAACACTTGATCAGCAGATGTTAGCTGTGGTCCAGGCTGGCTTGTACCGTCTTCATAACATTGCCAGGATTAAATGGCATCTAGTCCCTGGTGACCTGGCAATGATAGTGCATGCCTTTGTCACCTCTAGGCTTGACTATTGCAATGCTTTATACCTAGGTTTATCTGGAGGTTTGTTGCGACACCTGCAGCTAGTCCAGAATGCTGCAGCCCAGCTGATTGTGGGCTCCTCTTGTACAGAGCACATTATGACTCTACTGTGTGTGCTGCACTGGCTGCCTATGCAGTGGCACATAGCCTTCAAGATATGCTTGACAACATCCAAGGCCCTATATACTGTAGTATGGGTCCAGACTACTTAAAAGACCTTCTAGTTCCCTGCTTCCCAAGTTATTCACTCTGATCTTCTGATGCAGGCTTGCTTTCTGTCTGTGTTTCTAGACTATGTCAATCTGGGGACAGAGCTTTCTGTGTAGCAGCACCTACCTTGTGGAATGCTCTGCCAGAACATGCTAGATCTATCCGCATGGTAGGGGCCTTTAAATCCAATTTAAAAACCTCCCTTTTTGTTGAGGCTTTTCCCTGAACTTGTTACCCTTGCTTATTTATGAATCATACCCGCTGCCTGTTTTATATTATAGTTTTGTAGTCTGTATTTACTGTAAAGCAGCCTGAGCCTCTGGAAAAGGGCGCTACAGAAATAAAGTTGCCTTGCCTTGCCTATAGTCATCTGAAACTTATTTTACTGATGAAGAGCCCAAGTGATGAGGTTAGACATGCATAGCTAACATAGGTTAAGGTAACCCCAAAGAATTTCACAACCACTAGGATTACTTTGCTATACTCTCTCAATAATAAAAACTGGTGTACCTTAATGGAAGAGTGTTAATCTTCTTTCTGCCCCTTTTGCTCACATTTTGAATCTATATTGGCTTGAAAGTATAGAATTTGCATTTTAAAAGATACATTTTATATTATATCTATTTGATTTATCAAACAGAATCAGATGAGGTGATTTTCTATCTGAGGCTTCACTCTCCAGTCTACATGGATAAGACAATAACTACCTAATGCACTTCAGCCTAATAGTTTAACAAGAAATGTAATTTGTGGATGGTAATAAATGTTAAGTACTCCCTGTTGTTGTGCTACAACCAGCCATGTGAGCATTATGTGTGTCTCATTCTGTAATATAGCAGAAATGGAGATGGGTGCATGTTAGGATGTATCTGTGAAGAACTAAAGTGTTATGTTGTCTTTTATAAAAAAAAAAAACTAAAATACCAGACTACAGAGCAAAGGGAACAACTCTTTCTAGAGCTTCATTGCTAGACAACCTTTTAAAAGCTAATTTTAATAATTGATCAGTTTTGAAATAGGTGCGAGTTAGTACTGGAAGGGTTAGATAAAGCTCTAATGTAAAGGTGTATTATTAAAGAGCAACTGATGCCTCTGGGAAATCATTTGAAAACATGATATTTAGACCCAACTGGTTGTATCTGATATATTTCATATATTTCCCTTTCCCTATTCTTTCTTTCCTTTTGATTTTGGTTACTCTGTTTATCTCTATTCCATCCTGACATGCCCCTTTCAGGCTGCGCCCCCCCCCCACTTCTGTCAACCATCTTTTCATATGGGCTTTCCTGGCTCCATTCCCCCATGGCTTACCTTCCCTCTTGGCAGGGGTAGTGGGGGGGAGCTTCTCACCCACCGCAAGCAGGATAAAGTTATGGTCAGTACCTGAGTCATTGGAGTGGAGCCTGGGAGGGGATGGTTCTTCATCCTACCTTGTCAGATGCTCTTCAAGTTCTCAGAATCCCAGTCCAAAGCATACCAATGAATGAGGGTTCACATATGCATGCACACATGCAAGTATGTATGGTGCATCAAAATTTGTCCTCTTCTCACCCACATAGAGACTCCAGCTACACTGCCAGCTGTGGTCACCCAGGTAGCACTAGTGCAATGGATTCTGCTGCCCTCACTCCCTCCCTCCCTCCTGCACTGGAGGAGGGGAGCGTCCTCTGGGGTGCTCAATCCTCCTCCCCACTGCTGGCCCCCAGTGACCTGAGTTCATTCTTAAACTTGGGCCACTGACATCTTGAGCAGTAGCACTACATGGGCCAGCCCCTAGTCCTTCTTTCAATTACTTATTTAATGTAAATAGGAATTTTATCTCTTAGACATTATTGTTACTGCTACCTATTATCTTAATGACAGCATAATCCTATGTGTGTGCTATCCTAACATTTTGAGTGGCACTGAGTTGTGATAGCACTGAGAGGATTATAACTTCAAGTGGGGACTGAGCCACAGAAGTACATGAGGCACAAGGATCAGGTTGTAATGAAAACATCATTACTACTACAGAAAAGGGCTAAAAATGCAGTATTTGGAATAGCAACTATATTTTTTCTAAACATTAAATTTCTCAAATTGTTCTTGGAGATGTCAGCAGCTCTGTTACTAGGACCTTTGTAAGATGGATTAAGAACAGATGCAACGATAACCTTTTAGTTACTTTTTATTTTTTTTTGTTGTTATTTCCCAACAATTCAGATCTTTAGCCCATCTCACTTATCATTATAGTTATCATAAGCAGAGCATAATTAATCATCATAACTATGGGAAGAAAAGAGTGGCGGGGGTGTAAAAAGAGTGAGGGAGCCCAAACTACATATTTAATCTAAATTTTTATATATATGTATTAAACATTATTGCTCATTCCTATGTTGTTCCTGAATGAGGCCCATATTTTATCATATTTTTGTTCCTGTCCAGCCTTAATATAATATTTTTTTTCCAAGTTCATAATTTCTATCATAAAGTCAAACCAAGTTTTAATTTTTGGAGGATTTCCATCTTTCCACTTAAGTAATACACATTTCTTTGCAATTATTGTTGATATCAAAGTGAAAATACACTCTTCTTCATTTAGTGGAATAGATGGTATCATTAGCAGTGCCATTTGTGCTGTATTGGCTATATCTTTATTTAATGTTTTTGTATATTTCCCATGACTTTATACCAGAAATTTGAAAGGCACGGACGTGCATATAGCATATGAATCAATGTACCAGTAGTTGTGGTGCATTTGGGGCATTTATCCGTAATAGAAAAGTTAAAATCATTTAATCTAGATGGGGTATAGTAAATTCTAAAGAATGTATTTATTTTAATCTGTTGAAGCTTGCTAGCTTTTACAAAATAAGTATATGATTTTATTGCATTTTGCCATATAGATTCTGTTATATTTATACCAAAGTCCTTTCCCCATTTTTTTATTTTCTGTGATTCTTTCTGAAAAGTTTCCACTAAAGCTTTATATACAATTGTAATTAGTTTTGTTTTTTCCCTTCCGTTCATTAGAGTATTTAATAAAGATGACATCCATTTTTTATCTTGTTTTTTATAAGATGTCTGTATGAAATTTCATAATTGCAGATATTGAAAATGATGCGTATTTGGTAAATTAACTCTTGTTGAAGTGTTGTATATTTTTTATCTGATCTTTTTCTATAACCTGATTCACTTGCTTGATATCTCTCATGTACCAGCTCTGAAAAGTTAGATTCATGACTGAAGGTTCAAATTTATAATTAAACTTAATAGATGTATATGGGGAAATTATATTCTTCTCTCTCAATAGGCTATGTGCTTTATTCCATGCCATTATTGTAGTTTCAGTAGCCTGATTTAAGTCTCTATTTTTCCCTTTTTTATTATAATCTGAATATTATAATTGCATCATATCCACATATGAATGTGTTTTAAGTTCAAATATTATTGATTTAGGTAAGATTTTACTCTCATGTATCCATTCCTATACTGGGGCTATTTGTGCCGCCAAAAAATATTTATACATATCTGGTAAGGCTAATCCTTCACTAGCTTTATCTTGTATTAGATAGGAGTAAGCAATCCTAGATGGTTTATTATTCCATATAAAGTTTGTTATTTTCTTTAGTTGATGACAATATGTTTGTGGTGGCATTAAAGATAAAGACTGCAAAAGAAAAATACATTTAGGCAAAATCTTCATTTTTATTATATTTATCTGGCCAATCAGTGTTAAAGGAAGACATTTCTAATAGTTTAATTTGTCTGATATTTGTAGTATTAAGGACTCATAATTGATTGCTATTGTTTGTTTATGGTTATACATAATTCTAATACCTAGATATTTAATCTCTATATCCCTTTGTATATGATTAATCTCTGGATACATTATTTCATTACTTGAATCCACTGGCATCATTACTGTTTTATCCCAGTTAACTGTATACCCAGAAGATAAACCATATTGTTTAGATAGTTTTATGATTTCTGGAATAGAGGTTTCCGGTGAAGTGATATAGACTAATATGTCATCAGCATACATACTTAATTTATACATAATATTATTTAGCCTGATTCCTTGAATAGCTGGGTTTGCCCTTATTCTATCTGTTAATGTCTCTGTTACCATTATAAATAATATTGGAGAAAGTGGGCAACCTTGTCTCATGCCCCAAAAAAGCTTAAACATTTGTGAATAGTCATTATTAGTTTTACCATAGCCATTGGATTTTTATATATTAATTGAAACCACCCACTGAGCTGCTCCCCCAACCCCATCTCCACTATCAATTTTAACATATATTTCCACTCCTCCAGATCAAATGCTTTTTCTGCATTTAGTGCCAGAAAAACTGCCTCTTCATTTTTAGCTAAGGACAGTATATTAATGGATTGCCTAATATTTTCCAAAATTGTTCTTCCCTTAATGAATCCATTTTGATCAGTATGTATAATCCTTGGCATAATAATTTCTAATCTTTTCACTATAATTTTTGTAAAAATTTTATAATCTACATTCAATAGGGAGATGGGACGGTATGAGGAGCAGTTCAGTGGGTCCTTATCTTTCTTTAAAAAGACATGAATGATTGCTTCACAAAAAGAATTGGGTATTTCTTTAGATTGATTAAATGAATTGAATAATATAAGCATCACTGGGATTAATACATCTTTATATTGTTTATACATTTCAATTACTAGCCTATCAGGACCAGGAGATTTGTTTACAGGTAATTGTTTAATAGCCATTTCAATTTCTTCATATGAAATATCTGCCGATAATTGATTTTGAAATTTGATAGGTATACGTGGTGGTGGTAATTCCTGTAAATATTGATTAATTTGGTCTATTGTATAATTAAAGCTTTCTTATTTATATACATTTGTACAGTAATCAAGGAAGCAACCATTGATCTCCTCTGTATCCTCAATTAACCTACCCTGTTGTTCTTTAATTGCCAATATATGTTTTTTTTGTTGCTCTCTCCTTGTTTGCCATGCCAATAGTTTCTGAGGCTTATCGGACAGATATAAATAATTTGATTTTGTTCACATTATTTGTTGATTAACCTGATCTAATTGAATATTCAGCTGATCTTTCTTCTGGATCAACTTGTTGAATATATTGTCATTTAAAGTTTGGGTATGAATGTATTGTAAAGATTGTATATCTTTCTGCAGCTTATTGATTATTAATCCTACTTTTTTTCTTAACATGCTCTAGATCGATTACCCAACCTCTTAACCATACCTTAAATGCGTCCCATATTATATTAATTGAAGTGTCTGACTCCAAATTGTTCTTAAAAAACTCTTGAATTTCCATACGTAGTTTTTTGAGAAATACAAGAACTACATTTAAATTAATAGTTTAGTTTCCAGTACCTAAAGCTTACCCATGGTTTAATATTCTTTATATCTAGTAAACAGGGTGAATGATCTGTAATCAAGATACCCATATATTTTATTTTACCAACCAAAAAAAGAATAGTTTCTGATATTAAATAAAAGTCCATTTTTGAATATGAATGTTGTGCAGATGAAAAATAAGAGAAAATCTTCTCCCCTGGATATTTACTATTCCATGGATCCACAAGCCCCAGCTCACTCATGTATTTTTTAATATTCATTCATGCAGATCTATATGCTTTATCTAATTTGGATGTTTTGTCCTGTGCATACAATACTAAATTAAAATCTCCTGCTATTATGTATGGAGGTGGAAATGCAGAAATTGACAAGAAAAACTGTGTGAAAAAATTAGGGCTATTCTCATTTGGTGCTTAGATAGTTGCAATTGTTATTTTTAGGCTGGGGTATTTTAGTTCTGCTATAACCCACCTTCCTTGATCATTAATTTCTGATCTAATAATTTTTGGATATGGATTTATTTTACTAAACAATATAGTAACACCCTTTAGTAATTAGTATAATTAGATAATATACCATTCCAACCTTTTAGTTATTTTTGTTATTGAGAACATTTGATGCTACTCCTTGTTTAGAGATTGGGGGTGTCACACTGATGTAAGATGGTAAGTTCAAGGCACTTGCCTAATTACTTAATGTCTGGATAATGCAGGATAAAAGTGGCATCTACAATTTGTGCTTCATTATTTTTCCCTTTTTGCCTGTGTGGTAAGTTCCTGCTAATCTCTATGTATTATTAATTGAACCAGTTACACAATGGGTGAGATAAAGTACATACATAAGGTCATAAAAGAAGCTGATGGAGAACAAATAGTAGCATTTTTCCCTATACTGATCATTTTTATGTAAAAGCTCCTAAAAATTGTGGCACAATTTATTAAATCTGCTGAATAAACATGAGAAGCTTGGGTATTAAACTGAACCTAGCCAAACTAGACATGCTGACCAATGATATGGCAGAGGAAGCACTGCTTGACCTGGGACTCAGAGGAACATTTTCCAGATTGAAATATTTGGACGTTCACATAGTCAAAAACCAAGAGTACTTGCTTGGAAAAATAAATCTATTTGAAACAAAATGGAGCTTGTTGCCAGTGGGAGTTTTTGGTATAGTAGAATGCAATAAAACAAATGTATTATGCATATCTCTCCTAGATAGTATTGGAATATCTACCACAGAAATTCACTGAAAATTAAGAAATAGCTGTTTTAGAATGTGTGTGGATAGACAGAAGGCCAAGACTATAATGCACAATTCTGTGGACACCATAAAAAGGGGGCCCGATTCTCAGCCACAAAATGTGGTGGTGTACAGCAGGATTCAAAGATCTTTCCCACACTTTGCAGCAATTCTCTAACGTCCGTCCTAGTCATTGAGGGAGAAATTTCACAACCAACTACATCAGAATACCAGTGAGGACTGTCAGATGTTAGTGTGTGCAAAGAGGGTTTGCACACTTTCTAACACCTGAAGTGTAATCACCATGGACTTCTGCCCATAGTACTGTGCCTTTGAAAAAGGCTGTAGCACAAGCACTAATAGCCTAGTGTTCCCCAGGCAGCCTCCAACCTGACAAACCTAAACCTTTTAACTGCTTCTTGACCAAAGTCTGAATAAGTCAGTGACACTCTTCCTGCCCCTCCTGGTGATCCAGAGACCACACAAGCTGCACCCAGATCCCATAATGGCCTCTGGTGTCCAGTGGAAACATCTTCTTATATTACTCAGTCATGTGCAGTTGTTCTGACCAGGGTCCCTCATCAATCACTATCCCCCTCTATCTATGCCACTAGATGGTTTAGAGTTTCACTTCCTGTAGCACATGTTTGTAATAGTTCTAAGCCAGGGGTGTTGTTAAACTCCCAAGTCTATTAATATGATGTCACCAAGCTTTCAGAATGGCCCTGCAAGCCATTTGTGTGGTGACCCCAGCCCCACTCTTCACATACACTAAGTGCAGTAGAATTAGTGGCTACACAGCAGAGGGCCACAATCCCTTTTGAGGATGGCTCTGTAGTTCACAATCAAGAGACAGGCATAAAATAGTGACACAAGAAATTTTACATCACTAGCATGTGACTGAGAGCAGCACTGGGAGGTCTCTTGCCTCCAGATTTTAAAAAAATATTTGTTCCCAGGTACAAGAAAACAAACCAGGGCACTTTGGACTAAAGTGGTCTGTCTTCTTGCACATTGTCTTATTTGTCAATACATTTGATACACAGTATTTGCAACTAGCATGTTGTCATAATGTTATTTTTGGATAAGTGGCATCATCAGAGTGTGAGAGTTTCCTGCTTTTGCATCTGCTTAAAGGGCTGACTGCCCTGTTACTGCATGCAGGTCCAGCACTTGTGTATACATACACTTCTGTGCCTTGCTCCCAACTGGGAAGCTTTTTAATTTCTTTAACAAGTACTAAAATAACTCCCTGGAAGCAGATGAACAAATCTAAATTTTACCAAATGCCACTGACTGAACTGATTTCACTCAAAGAAGTAGTAAGAAAATGAAGGTTACCCTTATCTTTCAGGATTCAAAATCTATGACAAGACTGGACAAAACCTCAGCATCAGAACTGTGAGCCACTGACACAGGTTCATGACCCAAATCCTGGGTGCACTGGAGGGTCACAATTAGGAGGATTAAGCATTCCACAAGATGCCCTCTTACTCGAGGGAGGATGCATAGCAGCTCACACTTCTAGTTTATTCTGCCATCTGGGTGTTCACAGGTGGCAGTGCAGTGATTTGTCAATTAGGGATGGGACAGTATGCTTACATTGGTGTGACAGCCATAAGCATAGGTAGTACACTTCTGGGAAGAAGAAAAACAAGGAGGAAAAGAGGAGGGTTGCTAACCTGAGGATGAAAACCCATCTGCCCCCACAGCCTTCAGTTTTGCCCTTGAAGTTTACTTTGCCATGGGTTTTCACATTGTACTACAATATGTTGCCAGGTAATACAGTAGGTGCATAACACCTGCCGAGTAACTGACAATAGTGAGGACCCACCCCAGGGGACATATCTAAGAAAGGTGCCAGGACTGTGGCAACCTGGGGGCCCAATGGAGTGAGACTGAAAGGGATTCCTAGGATGGGAACAGGAACTTGGAAATGATGGAAGAAATCTGGTCAAAAGGGTCCAAATGAGGAAAAGGGACTGTAGCCCCAGTCTAAGTTAGACTAAGACCTGGCACAGAATGCATGATAATGGACACTGTGAGTCTGTACTTTGGGCAGATGGCCTGGGCTTGTTGTTGTAATAGTTTGGTACAACAAAGGTGTGTGGTGCCTTCACATGAGATTGCTCTTTTTGTAGGGCTGGCCGAGAGGTGCTATCACTCAGGAATTTGTCACTGTGGTACAGTGGCACTTGGCATTAGCTGTCAACAATGAGTTGGGTGGCTTCTGGTCCATGTTCTGTGGCTTCAATCCTTTATATGGCAGGGTACTCCCTATGATGGCAGTAACTGGCAGTGCATCTCTTAGGATCAAGTCTCTGTTCACTGCATTAGGCAGGTAGAAACAGGAAAAACAGACTTTAAGTGGCAAAGAGAAACAAAGAACAAGTTTATTTACAGTTGTATATACTGGTCTTCATTGTCATCAGTTTCTAATTGGTACACCAGCCTGACCAGGAGAATTTTTCTCACTCCTCATGATCTACCCCTTCTACTCAGGCTGAGGAGACTGTGCCTTATTTACTGTGCTCTCCTCTGGATTATCCTACTTTCTCTGATATAATGTTACACCTTCAAAAAACATTTGGTTTTCAAGAGCCTGAACAAGATGCCTCTAGGTGCAAACTTGTCAGCTATTTGAGCCTACCAGACAGCCCTTCCTTAGTTATTCCCCCATTATTGAAAGCCTATGAAGATGCTGTTTTAGCTGCATGGCAACAGCCCTTCAGCATTCCTTCTACTCATAGGAAAGCTGAAAGAACCTATCAGGCTTCTATGGAGAATCCTTATTTCTCCACCCCACCACAAGCAGATCCAGTGGTTATTAATGCTGCCCCATGATTGGTCAGTCAGACCTAAATATCTCAGCAATCTTTCTCCTAACAAAGAATCTCAAAAGCTTGACACTATGGGAAAGAGAATGTTCTCAGTATCTACTGTGACTCTTTGAATTCTAAACTATATGGGTCATCTCCTCAAATATCAGGAGGAGTTGTGGAAAGCCGCTATGGTTTCAGTGCAATCCTTGCCCGACTCCTCTCCTAAAAAAGAAATAACTAATACTATACTGACTGCCTCTGCAGTCGGGTGACATCTGTGTGCTACATATGATGCAGCTGATTCCACAGCATGCATACCTACTGCAGGTACTGTATCTGCCTCAGGAGGCATTCATGGCTTAGAGTCTCTGGCTTTGCTCCTGATATGCAACATTCTATTTTGAATGCACCTTTTAAAGGTCATGAACTGTTCAGGCCTCAAACTTAGGACATTCTAATGTCCCTTCAAACATCAGAACACACTCTGAAGTCAGTGCACTTGCTATATCATACTCACCCTAAACCTTTCTACATGGGCACTTTCTACAAGGGGACTTTTCATTGCCCCTCTAACAGGCAGAGACCCAACTCAAAACAGCCCATAACACGAAAAGCCATAGTTTCTTTGCCTAGATCCACTCCTGCTTCAAATGTCACCCCGTCTTGCCACACCAGTCTTCAACCAGGGACACCCCACAGACTGATGAGTTCCCTGAGCCCATGATCATAGGGCTCCAAATCATGGAGGTAGGGGGCAGATTTTCCCTGTATCTTCATGGCTGGCAATCAACAACATCAGATTCTTAGGTACTTCAGTTAATACAGTCTGGCCATACTCCGGATCTACTGGCCTTTCCCCCCGAGATTCCTCCAAGGAGGTCTTTTTATCCTCCTGATCTAGAAGCAGTGTTGGCAACAGAGGTCCAAGCCCTTTTGCACAAAAGTGCAATACAGCCAGTTCCCTTTCATCATCAGGGTTGAGGGTTTTATTCCAACTTCTTTCTGGTACCAAAAGTCACAGAAGATCTAAGACCCATCTTAGACCTAAGACAACTGAATTTCTTCATAGAATACAAAAAGTTCAGAATGGTTACTCTTCCAGCTCTCTTACCTCTGCTGAACAAGGGAGACTGACTCTGTTCACTGGACATGAAAGACACGTGTCTACATAAAATGATACACCTAGCACACAGACGGTACTTTTGTTTCTGCTTCAACCAGCTCCACTGTCAGTTCAGAGCACTTCCTCTTTGGACTGGCATCAGCACCAAGGGTGTTTACAAAGTGCCTTGCAGTAGTGATGGCAGCTGTCAGATGAGCAGGTCACTATGTCTTTCCATACCTGGGTGACTAGTTAGTTAGGCCTTGTCCAAGCAGCAGTTAGCAAGGACTCTTTCTTAAACTCAGCACCTTTTTTTTTTGTCTTTGGGAATAACGGTCAATGTATCAAAGTTCAAAATGCAGTACACTCAACATCTCCAGTACATTGGGACCATACTGGACCCTAACAGGTCATAATGTCACGCACTTGATAGCGTATGACATTATGGCTAAACTGCTACAGCATAGGCTGTAATCGTTAATGGTGCAATACTGCGTATACTGCTGTACGTGGTATTGTACCAGTAGCACTTTCCCAGGCAGAGGATATGACCTCTGCTGGGAGTGGATTCTGCCGAGCAGCTGCCATGGCTCACAGGACTGAGCCACAGCAGCAGGAACCCAGGCGCTGCATCTAGGACCAGGTTTGATTCCCGGTCCCAGAATCTTTTATTTTTTTACACATTTCTGCACTCCCTGAGTTGACCCCTCCCCTGGAGCTGAGAATCTTTTGTGGGGAGGGTTCGGGGGTGCAGTCCCCCATAATGGGTGATGTGGGGGTGGCCCCCCAACAGAAAAAAAGACTTATGCCTCATGGCAGTAATTGCACTGTATTGGCAGTGCAATTTTGCCACATTATGACCCCATGCCATACTGGACACATCTATAAGCTTAGCCTTCCTGCCACTCGATCAAGCAGAAAAACTGATCAACTTGGCATCCCAGAGCAGCGACAGCAAACACATATCGGCCTGTCATTATCTACAATTACTGGGACACATGGCAGCAGCCATACCAACAGTCCCTTATGCCTGGTTACATATGCGAGTACAGTGGATCTTAGAAGCACAGGTCAGAATGTCACCTCCCATGATCCAGTGGTGGATGAACAGAGAAAATCTCTTACAGGGTATGCCATTTTAAACTCCCATGCCTCCTTACACCCTTACCACAGATGCCTTCACCCTAGGGTGGGAAGCACATTTGGACAATCTTCAAACTCAGGGAGTATGGAGCTAAGGAGAAGCCCATCTCCATATAAACATCCTGGATATGAGGGCAGTCCTCTATAGATTGCAGACTTTTCAGTACCTCTTGCCACCAGGGTGCCTTCAAGTACAGATGGTCAACTCAACAGTGGTCCACTCCTTGAACAAACAAGGGGGTATACATTCCCGCCCCTTATGCAGGGAAGCTATGAGTGTGGTATTGGGTGATTCAACATGGGTGGCACCTCATTGCGGTGCATGTCTTGGGCAAGAAGAACACTCTAGCCAATACACTCAGTTGCTTCAGGGCCCAAGCGCGTGAGTGGGAGCTTCTCCCAGAAGTTATCAAAGAACTCTTTGAATGCCGGGGTCTACCTGAGTTAGACCTCTTTGCATCTCCTCTCAATGCAAAACTACCTCGCTATTGTTTGCTAAAGCCAGGTCCTAGAACTGTGTGGCTAGACAAGCTACCTCTTTCTTGGACAGGAAAATTTCTTTATGCTTTTCTGCCTTTCCCTCTTATTCAGAGAGTGCTACTCAAGCTGATTTGGGATCAGGCCACCATGATCCTCACTGCCCCTCTATGGTCGTAGCAGGTTTGGTTTCCTCTGTTGCAGAAAATAGTGATCAACGAACCCCTGTGTCTTCCAATCTGTCCCACCCTTCTCACGCAGGCTCAGGGAACCCTTCTTCACCCCAGACGTCACTCCCTGCATCTTCATGCCTGGCTCCTGAGGATGTAGTTCTGTCCAAATTCCTGGTCTCCCCTCCAGTGGCTGAGGTCCTAGGGGCAGCTCGTAAACTTTCCACTAGAGCAATGTATTCCATGAAATGGAAGCGTTTTGCCACTTGGGCAGCCAACCAACAGTTAGATCTATTTACCTGTCAACCACAGCATGTTCTGGATAATCTCCTTTCTCTCACAAATGCTTGTTTGAAGTACTCTTCTGTGAAATTAGATTTATCAGTGATATCTGCATTCCTTGTCCTGGTGGATAACTATCCTCTGTCCCAATTGCAAGTTATGAAAATCTTCCTTATGGGTATCCTGCACCTCAAGTCTCTGGTGAGGAACCACCTACCTCTGTGGGATCTAACATTTATCTTTGAGAAGCTCACTATACCCCTTTTTGAGCCAGTGACTTCTAGTGAGCTGAGCTAGCTGTCCTGGAAAACATTATTTTTGGTGGTAATCACATTGGCTCGATGCATATCTGAATTGCAAGCCCTCATGTATAAAGAACCCTATATAATTTTCTACAAAGATAGGGCTTCACTGCATACAAATCCAAATTTTCTTCCAAAGGTGGTTTTGGAATTAATTCTGAACCAATCCATCCACTTACCTGTTTGCTTTGTGGACATACCTCTCAACCTCTCAGCATTAAAAATCATAGCACTAACCATCAAAAATCATAGCAAGGGGTCAGAATGTGTAACACTCTCTTATTTTAAACAATAATATGTCTACAAATAGTGATCCTCATACAATTCATGATAAGGAATGTTTCTGTCAACTTAGTTCAATGATTTATAGTTTGTGTGCCCAGAAATATCTCTAACATTATTAAGAACATAAATACATCTATGCGAAGCAAGGGTAAATTTGAGTGTGAAAATCATAGCGCTATGCGCAATTCATAGCAGTTGAGAGGTATGTATGAGGAACCTGCTAATCCAGAGGAAGTATTGCTCCATGTGTTAGATGTACATAGAATTTTGTGTTATGCTTATTGCATATGAAAAAAAAAAGCACAAGGCAGCACAGCTCTTTGTTCCTTTCACCCCAGATAAAGAGGACAATTCATTTTCTAAGTGGTACTTGTCCAGATGGTTGGCCAATTGTGTTACTTTTTGTTATAAAAAATATGATAAGCAACTCCCAGGTGTCATAAAACCTCATTCCACACATGGGATGGTGACATCAACTGCATGTTTCAAAGGTGTCTTGATCACATAAATTTGTGAAGCAGCAACCTGGTAGAAGGTCTATACCTTTACCTAGCATTTCAGCTTCGACATAGCTTCCAAAAGAAGGGCCAGTTTTGGCCGTGCAGTCTTATAGGGACTGTTATCGTAATTTCAGTTCTTTTATTCCACCTCCCATGTGATCCCAACTGCTGCAACAGGTTCTCTTGAGGATCTACTGGTATGGTGAGTACCTATGTAACTGTAACTTTTAACTGGAGGGCTAGCTGAGACACTAGCAAGAGACACAAAAGAAAACCAATCATTCTTTTGTCATCATGGCTGGCAGTATAGCCTAGAAGTTAGAGTAATGAGCTGTGAACAAGCTTGGTACATCCAGCAGACCAAACCTTGGTTTGATTGTCACAGCCTCCACTTGCATACTGTGTGACTCCAAGCAAGTCACTTGACTGCCCAGTGCTCCCAGGTCACCCTGAAAATAGGCAGTTGTGCCTAGTGGGCCTTACCGGGTTACCAAAGACTAAAATAAAAAAAGAAATAAAAAATCTTAGTACTAACAATCCCACAAGGGCAATCCACAAGGTATACAATCTCCAAACTATAATTCCCTTCAGGAGTTCTCCAAACCTGAAGACATACAGTAGGTATCCAAATAAAATGGCAAACAGAATTTCATAATTTACTTCCTTTTTTTTTTTAACTCTGTTTTAGCACTGATCCGGGGAACTCTCTAGGGCATCCTCCATTTACACCCTGCTCTACCTCCATGCTCGAGAGGCCTCCGGATTCCTGGCACCAATCTGGCTATCCCCCCCCGGTTCTGAGCCCCCCGAGGTAGGGCCGCCCTATCCACCCAGGGTGCTCTATCTCTTAATTAGGGGCCAGGCTGGGCTCAGCCCAGGAATGGAGGATGACCAACGGTGGAGTGTGGCTGGGTGGATGGATGTGCCATTGCCTATCCCCAATCAGGGATTTTTCTGTTATGTTTTCCCCCAGGAGTGCAGCGTGCCATAATGTCCACGCAAGGCTGCCTGCTGACGTCTGCCGCACTCCTGCCCCTTCATCTGGCTGGTGATCCCTGCTGTACTCCCGATCTCCATCAGGGGTCATGAGGGAACTGAGCAGCCCCAGGATCCCTCCACAGGGAGAGGAGCACTGTCCTCTAACGCTCGATCCTCACCCTCCCCTGCCAACCCCCGACTCCCCGAGTCCATCCCGAACTCGGGTCGCCGGCATGGCGCAAGGTGTGGCATCCAGTGCCTCAACCCTCAGTGCCAATGGGCCGGCCTATAATTTACTTCCTAATAATCTGAATAACATAGTTCTACTGTTGTTGTTTTACTTTTTGTTTATCCAGGATAGCCAAGCTGAGGTGTAATGTCTTGGTTCAGTAGGGTTTTACATTTTTCCCAATTTTACAGATAGATAGACTAAATCACTGGGAGTTTAAATGACTTGCACAGGGTAGCAGAACAAGTAAATAGCTGTACAATTTGAACCTAACTCGCCTGGCTCACACACTGCTGATCCATCCACTGGACCATGGTTTCTTTTTTAGTTGCTGCTTCCTAATCTTTATCATGCCACAAACTGAAGATTCTGCAAGAAATATGCTTGGGAAATTGTATCTAGATTTTTCTAAATACTGTGTGATGAGGTGTATAACCCTCTAGGGTTCACATGGGGTGCCCTTTTGGGCTAATGACACCCTACCTGACTTTCAATGCTGGAGAAAGCCCACTTCATTCTTTTTAGAGGTGTAGGTATGCATATGAGTTTTATAGGGCATGCAAGCCCACAAAGCGTGACGGTATTTTGTCATAGTAAAAATTTTTACAAGTTTTTCTTTTATTGCCTGCTCTTTTTACTGTCATGAATGTTTAAATGCATCCTGGGATTGCTAATAAGACACTGAGATTCTAACTGCAGTTAGAAGCAGCAACATTCCTTCATGAAAAAGTTATTAGGACAGAACTAATGATTTCAACTACTGGATTCAGTGCTGCAAAAGGTTATTGTGATGCCATCAGCACTGAGTAAGCTGTTATCTTATTGGTTAAGTGTTCCATTTAGATGACAGTAACCTTCAAGATATCAATCTGACAACACTAACATACTAAAATGCCAGCAGAATAGGTCTAATGGTCTTTCGTGTCTGCTCGTTTGGTCAGTCGCACCCTGGGAGCTGTTCTTGCTGCCCCCCTTGCCCTCTCTCTGGCTTCTCCCATCCCAGTCCCAGATATTCTCATTGCACTGGACTTTGCTTCCAGAACCCTTCCCCTGTACCTGTACCACCCCGTCTTGAGCCCCACCACTGTCTCTGCCTCCATCAGCCCCCTGGGCAGCGCATTCCATGGCTCCACCACCCTCTCGGTCAAGTAGTACCTCCTCCTTTCTCCCCTGAATCCTCCCCCAGCTTCCACCCATGCCCTCTAGTTGCCCCCTCTCCTTCCTTCGGAGCACCCTGACTGCTTCTCCCTATTTACCCCTTCATGTACCTGAAGACCTCCATCATGTCCCCGGTTCCTTCTCTCTTCCAATGTGTACATATTTAGCTCTTTGAGCCTCTCCCATAGGCCCTGTCCCCAAGCCCCAGATCATTTTGGTTGCCCTCTTCTGGACCCTCTCAGGAGTTCAATGTCCCTCTTTAAGTGTGGCCTCCAAAACTGCACACAGTACTCTAGGTGCAGCCTCACCAAGCAGTTATACACAGAGAGTATCACTTCCCTCCTTCTGGAAGTGATCCCCCTAGCGATGCATCTCAGCATCCTGTTGGCCTTAGCCACTGCCCTTCTACAAGTCTCTGAGTTGTTCATCTTGGCATACACCACCACTCCCAGGTCCCTCTCAGCCATCGAGACTTGTACCATCCCCCCCGGGTGTACACTTGGCCTGGGTTTCTGGCTCCCAGGTGTAGTACCTTGCATTTCCCTGCATTGAACCTCAGCTTCCACTTTCTAGACCACCTTTCTAGAGCCTCCAGGTCCCCCTGTAGGGCCACCCTCCTCTCCTCTCCATCCACCACCACCCCCAGTTTTGAGTCATCAGCAAAAAGACTCATCTCACTCCTAATACTCTTCCTTATGTCAGAGACATAGGCATTGAACAGGAGGGTCCCAAGGACCAATCCCTGAGGGACCCCACTAATGAACCTCCTTGGGGATGAGACTAACCCACCAACCACGACCCTCTGGATCCCATCCTAGAGCCAATTGCCCATCCATCTGATCGTCTGGCTCCCCACTCCCATTTCTCCCAGCTTATCCAACAGGACCCCATGAGGAACAGAGTCAAACGCCTTACTGAAGACAAGAAAGAGGACATCCACCAGTCTACCCAGGTCCAAGGCACTCGTCACCCAGTCGTAGAACTCCACAAGGTTTGTCTGACACGATTTCACTGGGATGAATCCATGCTGTCTATCGTCCAGGCACCCCGACTTTTCCAGGTCCCCCCCAGCCTCTCCTTGACAATGCCCTCCATCACCTTGCCCACCACCGATGTCAGGCTGATAGGCCTGTAGTTCCCTACTACCTCCCTTGATACCCCTTGCGGATGGGCTATATGTGCCTGCTTCAGTCCTGGGGCACCCACCCTGTCCTCAGAGATGCTGAAAAGCTCCACCAGGGGTTTCGCCAGGACATCCACCAGTTCCTTCAGCACTCTGGGATGCAATTTATCTGGCCCCGGTGCTTTCTCCATCTTAAGGGACCTGAGGGCTTCCCTCACTCTCTCTGCCATGATTTCCACCTCCACTACCTCATCCCCCTGCTTTGCCTTCCTTCCTCCTGCCAGTGATGCCACCACTTCTCACCAAACCTGCCGATCAGCAAGGGCCCCCCCTCAGTGTCACCATCTCCTCCCATGTATGATGAAGCCCCCCCCATTTTTCTTGGTGAAAACTGAGGTGAAGTACTCATTTAGTACCTCAGCCTGCTCCCCTGGGTCTTGTGCCCATCTCTCCCCTGTTTTAATCCTGCTAATCTGCACCTTCACCCTTCGTTTTTCCCAATGTATCTAAAGAACCCCTTATTCCCTCTCCTAATCTCCCTGGCCAGGTTCTACTCCTTCCTTGCCTTAACCACTCTCACCACCCTAGTAACCATTCTGGCCATCTGCTCATATTCCCCCCAATCCCTTTCACTCCTTGAGCACTTGAAATGCCTATAGGTTGCCTTCTTCCCCTCACCACCTTCTAAACCTTCCTGGTCCACCAGCAGGGTTTTCAGACCCTACTGCATTTTCACTTACTCTTGCACAGGTGCTGGTAGCATCCTGCACCCCCCTCCTGATGATTTCTCACCTACTGTCAGCATCCATGTCTGGCCCAATCCCATCCAAATGCTCCTTAAGGATCCTTCCCATTTCCTTGAAATCCATGCCCCTGAAGTCAGTTACCTCCATATTTGTGCAGCCTTCTACCCCTCCTAGATCCAGGCAGAACCAGACTGTGGCATGGTCACTCCCTGCCAATGGGTTCTTTACCTCCAGGTCCCCAGTCTGGTCACTGTCTGCCAGGACCACATCCAGTATCCATGCCTCCCTGGTCAGTTCCCCCACCTGCTGAGTCAGGAACATGTCCTGCAAGACATCCAACAACCTCTGTTCCCTGTCCACTAAGGATGTCAGTCTCTCAGTCCATTCCTGACATGTTTAAGTCCCCCAACACCACTACCCTTACCCTGCCCAATCTGCAGTGTCTCCCAACATCTGCCATCAGACTTACCTCCAGCTCCTCCACCAACACAGGTCTATACACCACTCTTATTTTTACTCTTTTGGCCCCCCTTGTTATCAAGGTGACCCAAATCACCTCCACAGTTCCCTCCACCTCCTCAACTCCTCCTATGCCAATGTAGTTTGTGACTATTATTGCTACCACTGCTCCCCTTCCCTCCCTCCCCTGTCCTTCCTGAACATGGTGTAACCCTCCAGGTTCAGATCCCAGTTGTGCTCTATGGTGGCCCAGGTCTCAGTGACAGCTGCCACATCCACCTCTCCCTCAGTTAGCATCGCCTGGAGATTAGGCATTTTATTGCCCAAGCTCCTGGCATTTAGCAGTACTACCTTCCATCCTTTCCCTATACTTCCATTTCCCCTGCTCATATTACTATGGGGATTCTGTCTTCCCTCGGTCTGCATCTTACCAGTTGGCCTTTTCCCACATTTCTGCAGCTCCCCACGGGGGTGAAGACAGAGTCCCTCCTTTATAGGACCCCCCTCAACAGCCTTTTCTCCCATCCCTCCTCCCTTCACAAATTTAAACCCCACCTTTCACCAATGAACCCCTCTATTTTCAATTTAAGGATTTCCCTCCCCTCCAAATTGTGATGGAGCCTATCTCTAGCATACAGCCCCTTATCCTCCCAGGTCTCCCCCCAATCCCCCATCAACCCATACCACCTGGCTCCATACCACTCCCTGAGCCACTTGTTTATCTCCCTAATCTTCCTCTTGTGTTCCATACTAGCCCTTGGCACCAGCAGGATTTCTGAGAAGGAAATCACGCATCCTATGTCATGACAGACCCTGGCAAGCTCCCTGAACCTTGCCTGTCTCTCTGTCTCACTATTTTCCTCAATATCATTGGTACCCAGGTGGACCAGTATGTCTGGGGAACCTCCACAATCCTTTGCCAGCTGATATACCGCATGCTTGGCCCTGTGCACCATTAGTCAAGGGAACAATTTTGTTCTAACCGGGAAGACTTCCCTCTCCCTATCCCATTTGATACCCCGATCATGGAATCACCCAACAGGAGCACTCTGACTGCCCTTTCCTCCATTCTCCTTCCATGTCCCTCATCCTTTCTACTGGCCCCTCCCCAGCCGGTTCCTTGCTCCTCCCCTATCTGGGTGCCACCTGCCGCCCCTTCTTGCTACCCTGCCACCCCTCCCTCTGATCCTATGCCTCTCCTCTCCCAAGTATCCTTCTGCCCTACTACCCCCAGTCACTGCTCCGCATCTAGTCCTCCCCCATCTGCTAAACTAGCCTGGCTTGACCTACCTTCCTTCCCATCTCCATTCAGCCCCTCCTTGCCTGTCATGATCCCCTGGCCTAAACCCTCAGCTCACTTTACTGTATCCTCCTTGTACTTCTGGTCCTTCTCCTTGCCCTTTCCTCCCAACTGGTCCTTCTTCTTGTGCTTTCCTCCCTCTATCCCCTCCTCCTGCTGTGATCCCCCACTCCTCCGTTTTCCCGCATTCTGAGTTCTTCCCTGTTCTTCCTTCTATCCAGCCTCCACCTCCTGCCCCCCACTTCCTTTACATCTCTAACCCCCTGTCATGGCTACATCATCCCCCTCATCCCCAAGCAGAAGAAGAGAGTTGAAGTGGTTACTGAGCTTAAGGTCTGATCCACATCCCCACCTTGATTCCTTCTGTCCAGCCCCAGCCATCTGCCTACTTCCCTGAGAATGTCCTCCCTTTGCCCCCCCGTGAGGGTCTCCAGATACCTGCCTGCTTCCTTGGTAGTGTCCTCCTTTAGGGCCCCCTCTGTCCAGGGTCCCTATGTGACCCCAGAGTACTCTCCTGCACTTCTTTACCCTGCACTTCACCCCCTAGTGCTTGGTGCAACCCGTGGGAGCCCCTGACCTATTCCCCAACCATACCCCTCCCTCCCTCCAGCTGTCTCTAATCCCTCAACCTCCTCCCTAAGCTGCAGCTGGTAGCACACTAGGCAACCACTGAACTTCAAGCCCAGTCCAGTATCATGGCTGCCCCACACTCTGTGCACCCCACCACCCTCCCAAAGATGCCAGCCCTAATGATGTGTGGTTCCATCTCCCTCCAAGTAGGTTTCCTTGGGTGAACCACCAGGTTCCCCACTAGTCCAAGATACACCCCTACCCACTAATCAGGTCACCCACTAATCCTAGATACAGTTCCACAGTAAACAGATATCCCAGTTACTAGGTACAGTACTACACAGTAAACTTATAGGGGAAGTGTACAACTCCCTAAGCTCCTCTCTCCTGGCCTTTAAACCCAACCCCCAGTGGCTAGAACTACATGAGCTGCACCTGAAGCCTTTTCCTCCAATTGCAGGGAAGGCATTCTCCTATAAAGGAGCTGAGCTGAGGGGAGGGAGGCATGGGGGAGGGTGGGATTAGGGCCCACACCTGACTCTCACAAGAGTGTATCAGCCCTATGTCTGCCCCTCACTGCACCTCCAAGCACTGCAACCTCCTTTGGAGGAAGGTCCCACACAAACACTGTATTAAACAAGTCACACTACTGCCCTAAAGTCCACAGACTGAAAAAGAATGTAATGCTTATCCAGCAACTAAATCCTTTCCCCAACTGCTCAGCAAAAGAAGGTTCAGACAACCTCTGCCAGAATAACTGATTCTGTAGTTAACAGACATCAAATACAATTTCCAACACACCGAAATGGCAGCTAAAAAACTAGTTTAAATCAACTTACAAACACACTCAGCAGCTAAAGGCCCTTTCTCCCTCTCCTCTTGATGAAGACTGACTGAGATGGCGGTTAACCATCACATTCTAACAGCACTAATCCCCGTAATATGATGCATGCACTTACAGGCCAGAGAGCAACATTTAAACACAATCACCAATTTGTCTGCTAAAATCCCTTAACCCTACCCAAACCAAATTTAAAAGTACAAAAAAAGGCAGTTAGGGAACAGACCTCAAAGACAATTTCCAACACACCGAAATGGCAGCTAAAAAACTACTTTAAATCAACTTACAAACACACTCAGCAGCTAAAGGTCCTTTCTCCCTCTCCTCTTGCTGAAGACAGATATCATGTTGTTAATGTTGCCATCAGGAAAGGTATTACTTGTTACATTTATATCTCTTTTGGTGGTGTATAAATCATGTTATCTTGAGGTTGGATATCGCACATCAACAACAATATCACTTGTTGCTCTGTCTTTTAGCTAAACTGGTGTTGTATAAATGTATTTGTCCCACCACTTATCTCACTAAACTGTTAAGGATAACCTGTTAAAATGTTTAAATGCTTACTTCCCCAAATTGGGATTTTGTGTACAAATAAATAGATGCATGGGAATCCACTAAAAAGATAGTCCATTCTATGATGTTCCCATTTCTGATTAAGTAGACATTTTTATACCATTGGGCCATCAAGTACCGTTTACAAAAGTAAAATGTATTGTATAATAGAATGACTGAATTTATTTGGCATAGTCCCTTTGACATGCACCACTGTGAGCTACACAGAAACATAGAAACATAGAATTTGATGGCAGATAAGGACCACTTGGCCCACCCATTCTGCCCATTTCCCTACCTAATGGATAAGCTGCAGATCCTAGTTAACCAGCAGCCTACTTCTTTCTTCCTCCACCCCCTAGAATTGTCTTATAACTGTCCCATGCATGCTTGAATTCAACCACTGTCTTTGACTCCACAGCCTAGTCTGGAAGGCCATTCCATGTATCCACAACCCTCTCTGTGAAAAAATACTTTCTTACATTACCTCTGAGCCACCCCACTCTCTATCTTCAAATTGTGCTCCCTTGTTCTTGCACACCTCTTTTTTTGAAAGATGCTACCCTCTTGGACTTTGTTGATTCCCTTGAGATACTTGAAAGTTTCTATCACGTCACCCTCTCCCTCCTTTCCTCAAGGCTATGCATATTAAGCTCCTTTAGTCTCTCTTCATATGTCTTCCAGTACAGACCCTGCACCATTTTAGTTGCCCTCCTCTAGACAGCTTCCATCCTGTCTATGTCCTTGCGGAGATTGGGTCTCCAGAACTGTACACAGTACTCCAGATGGTGTCTCACCAGCTGTCTGTACAGAGGGATAACAACTTCCTGTTTTCTACTATTGATGCCTCTCCATATTTATCCCAGTTTCCCCCCAGCCCTCCTTACTGCCCTCTCACATTGCTTGCCCACCTTTACGTCATCTGATATGACTACCCCAGGTCCCTTTCCATTTTTGTTGCTAGTATCTCACCCCCCATTATGTACTCTTCCCCTGAATTTTTGTTTCCCAGGTGCATTACCTTGTACTTCTTAGCATTGAATCTAAGCTGCAATACATTTGACCATTCCTCTAACCTTGCCAAGTCCCTTCTCATCCTTTCCACCCCACCTTGTGCATCAACTCTGTTGCAGATCTTTGTGTCATCTGCAAAGAGACATACTTTTCTTTCAGTCCTCTGCAATGTCATTATAAAGACATTGAAGAGGACCCGGTCCTAATACTGCACCTCATGGCAAGCCCCACTAGTAACCTCCTCTTTCTTCAGAGTGGACTCCATTTACTATTACCTCTGTGTCCTATTCTCCAGCCAATTCTTTACCCAGGCTATCATCTTGGGACCCAATCCCAGGCTGGCTAACTTGTATATTAATCTTTTGTGTGGGACTGTGTCAAATGCCTTGCTAAAGTCTAGGTAGGCCATGTCCACAGTCCCTCCCTGATCTACTACTTTGGTCACCCAGTCAAAGAAATCTAGTAGATTCATCTGGCATGACCTTCCCGCAGTGAATCCATGCTGCCTTGGGTCCTGTGCCCCTCTGGCCTCTAGGTACTCAACAATTCTTTCCTTCAGAAATAATTCCATCATTTTCCCTATCACTGAGGTTAAACTAACAGGTCTGTGGGGAGATGCATCAGCAGCAGAAAACAGGAAGTTGTTATCCCTCTGTATAGACAGTTGGTGAGACCCCATCTGGAGTACTGTGTCCAGTTCTGGAGACCCCATCTCCACAAGTGCATAGACAGGATAGAGGTAGTCCAGAGGAGGGCAACTAAAATGGTGTAGGGTCTGCAAGAGAAGCCATATGAGGAGAGACTAAAGGAGCTTAATATGTATACCCTTGAGGAAAGAAGGGAGAGGGGGGACATGATAGAAACTTTTAAGTACCTCAGTGGAATCAACAAAGTCAAAGAGGGTAGCATCTTTCAGAAAAAGAGAGTTACAAGAACAAGGGGACACAATTTAAAGATAGAAGGAGGGCGGTTCAGGGCAATGTGAGGAAATATTATTTCACAGAGAGGGTAGTGGATGCATGGAACAGCCTTCCTGAGGAGGTTGTGGGGTCTAAAACTGTGGGAGAATTCAAGAATGCATGGGACAGACATAAGGCAATTCTTGTGGGGGGGTAGGAAGAAATAGGCTGTTGGTTAACTAGGATCTATGGCCTATCCTGTAGGTAGGGAAATGGGCAGACTAGATGGGCCAAGTGGTGCTTATCTGCCATCAAAGTCTATGTTTCTATGTTTCTATGTCTGTAGTTTCCTGCTTCTGCCCTGCTCCCACTTTTGTGAAGGGGAATCACATCTGCCCTCCTCCAGTCCTCAGGTACCACCCCATCCTCCCATGATTTGTTAAAGAAGGTAGTCAGTGGTGTCACTAGTTCTACATTTAGTTCTTTTAGAATTCTGGGATGAATCCCATCATGCCCCATTGCTTTGTCCACCTTCAGTTTTAAGAGTTCTTTCAGAACCCTTTCTTCTGTAAATGAGCTGGTATCAACTTCTGTATCCAGAGTGTTTCTATTGTTTGTTTTAGGTACCTCCCCCTCTTCATTTGTAACTACTGAGCAAAAATATTTGTTTAGTATCTCTGCCTTTTCACAGTCACCCTCTGCCCCCTTCCCTTTATTAAGCCTCACTATCCCTTCCTTGGTCTTCCTTCACTCCCTGATGTACCTGAAAAAGGTTTTATCCCCCTTCTTAACTTAGTTGGCTATCTTTTCCTTGGTTTGGGCCTTTGCTGTTCTGACTGCCTTCCCAGCTTCCTTTTGCTTTAACTGATACAATTCTCTGTCCTGCTCCTTCTGTGATTCCTTGTACTTCCTGAATGCTTTCTTTTCTCTTGAACCTTCACTGCCACCTCCTTTGAGAACCATAGTGGTTTCTTACATCATTTTGTTTTGTTTAGTTGCTTCACACAAAGGCTTATTACCTCTGTGATGGCAGTTTTCATTGTTCCCCATTGTTCTTCCACCCCTCCTTCCTGCCCATTTGCTAGTGCATTCCTCAGGTACTCCCCCATTGGCAAAGTCAGCCCTCCTGAAGTCCAGTACTTTTGCCTTTGTATGGCTTGACTATGTTACTGTGTTTATTGTGAACCATACTGTTTGATGGTCGCTAGTTCCCAGATGGCTACCCACTTCTACATCTGTGATCCTCTCTCCATCTCCATTTGAGAGAACCAGGTCTAAGATTGCTCCCTCTCGAGTAGTTTCCAATACTAGTTGTCTAAGGCATGCCCCTTGTAGGGCATCTAGAATAATCCCACTCTTAGAAGTGGCTGCTGCAACTACACTCCAGTTAACATCTGGCATATTCAGATCATCTATCAGCAATATTCAGATCACCGATCAGCAATATCTCCCCTTTCTCTGCAATTTTAAGTATACTTTCTGTCATTTCCTTGTCCATTTCCTCCCCTGAGAGGGGAGTCTGTATACAACCCCTGTGCAGATTGTGGTGCCATTGCCTGTCTCCAAATTGACCCACAGTAGTACTTCTCCTCCTCCTCCTCCTCCCTGTTTACCCTTTTGTTCTGTTGCTTTGATTCCTTCCCTTATGCAGAGAGCTACTCCTCCTCCTCCTCCTTCTCTTTTACCTTCCCTGTCCCTCCTGTAGATAGTGTATTCTGGTATGTTTACGTCCCAGTCATGGTTCTGTGTGTACCATGTTTCTGTGACTGTCACGATATCCAGATGTTCCTCCTCCATCAAGGCCACTAATTCAGGAAGCTTGTTACCCAGACTATGGGCATTGGTACTCATTGTTCTCCATTTCTTTTGGCTTTACCTTCTGTAGCAGCATTCCCCACTGACCTTTCTACCTTGGTCTTTTTCTCATTTAGTACCCTGTTTTGTAGGGGGAGGCTGGGATTTTCCTGCTGCTTATCAGTGCCTCCCCTCTTGACTAGTTTAAAAGCTTGCCAATGAAGCATTTAAACTGATTGCACAAAAGACTTATTCCCTTCCTGGACAGATGCAGACCATTCTGCCAGTATAGGCTGGTGTCCCTCCAGGTGGAACCCCAGTCCCCAATGAAGCCAAACCCCTGTGCTCCACACCATTTTTTCAACCATTTGTTAAACTGCATGGTGCAAAGTACCCTTGCCTCACCCATGTCACTGACAAGCAGCACCTCTGAGAAGGATACTGTGTGCACTATTTGTCTTAGGCCCTTCCCCAACTCTACAAAGTCCTTTTGCACTGCTCTAATCCCATGATGAGCCAAGTAATTTGTCCCTAGGTGGACAATAATGTCCAGCTCAGACTCCCGTGCAACTGTTCTCGTGATCCTAAGGATGCGCTTCCTGTCCCTCCAAGCCATGGCACCAGGCAGGCACCTTACTTCAGTTTTCCCTGCTCCCCCAGTTCCTATCCCCTAATATGGGTCCCCACCCAGGAGCTGCTTCCTTTCCTGTGGTGTTCTCTGCCTCCTTCCTGAGTGCCTCTCTTGTGACAGTTGTCTGTAACCTCCTTAGTCTCCTCTGCGGGTGCATCCATAGGGGAACTATGCTCCCCCAGAATGGTGTATGGATTGTGGAGTGGAGCAACTGACTGGGTGTGCCTCTGTTCCACCACCCTTACCCTTTCTGAGCCCACTGTGGTCCAACTTCTGTGCTTTCTTTGCAACCTCTGAGGTAGTGGTGGTGGCTCTGGTGCTCCCTGGATGGGGGAGGTTCCCTTACTACTGTCCAGTGAAGCCTGGGGGAAGGTTACCTACTACTGTCCAGTGTGGTCTGAAGATGGGAAACTTCCTTCCTCAGGCCAGAGAGTTGTCTGCAAACAGGGCAGCATCTCAGCCTCCAGAAAGACTCCTGGAAGACTGCTGCCCCACAGCCATTACATTGCACTACTCCCCACATGTCTGTCTACCTTCTTGTTTATTTATTTTGTGTGTGTGTGTGTGTGATTGGTTTGTTATATAGAAATATATATAATACAATGTTATATAGAAATATATATATTATACAATGTGTATGCTTATATTATCAGTGCAGTGTGCTAGAAAGGATATGACAGTGATCTGCACCTTTCCCTCTTGAGGAAATGATGTCAGAATCCCAGGTATAAAGGAACTATTTCCAGTGGTGAGTGGGGTGAGGGGTGGGAAGGGTTTGGGCCTAAACTGTGCCCTCACAAAACAATCAGCTACAAGCTCTGACCTACCACTGCGATGGATGCCTTCCTGTCAGCAAGATGCCCTACATGACAATTTGACAGAGAATATACCCTGCTAATCAAACAGAGAAAAAGTCAAACATCCAAGTCAGACACAGGTAAACCTCCCCAGCCCCAAAACAGCCTAGTGACTTGTGCTCTGAAAGCAGTCAGTCCCAAAACAAGTCAGCTATGCACAAGGACAGACACAGTAAACAGTATTCAGTCCCTCTGAGTTTAAACTCTTCCTGCACTGAAAATCTGAACAATTGTAACAAAAGTAAAGCAAGGTCCACCTCCCTCTGTTGATTGAAAGACTGCCATTTCTGATAATTCTAAGTTCCTTATTTTACCTTTCAGTTAGAAGTAGCCTCCACCTGAAGAATATTAACTTTCCTAATGAATCTGCTTAAACCAAAGACAATTGTAAATTGTAAGTTTCACCTCCCTCTGTTGTGAGCATAACTCACTTTCTTGCAAATCCTAAGTCCAGTGTTGCAGCTTCCAGCCAGAGGTAGCTTCACCTGCAGAATATTAGGTTTTCTGATGAGCCTGATATAAACCACTTGCTTATGTAAGCAATAAGACATGACAGGGTGTGCATGGAACATATTGTACTGCACAGCCAGGGGCTTAATAAGGCACGAGGCCTTGGCCAAGTGACTTTAGCCCCTGGAGTGTGGTAAAATATGTTCCATGCACACCCTGTCATGTCTTATTGTGCTTATGAAATGGTCTACTATTTTTATTTTACTTTTCACAGTTAGAAAAATAATGATTATATGGAGAAAAAACATTTTGTTTTGCAAATTTATGATAAACTAGTCCTTCCGCCTGAATTTTGTGTTAATATTCAATAGCTCATTTGCATATAGCAGTGTATTTCTACTTTGCTATTATTGCCATCCCTAAATGAAGCATTCTATCTTGCTATTATTGCCATTCCTAAATGATCAAACTAAACGTTAACTGAAGATGGAAAGATGTAGTTGCTGACATAAAACGAGAGTGTGCTGATTGTACCCATCGGACCCATCAGCATGAATTGTGCTGGAGGTGCTACTGCAAGGAACGGCTGCTGGGCAAGGTACGGGACACATCAAACTAAAAGTTAACTGAAGATGGAAAGATGCAGCTGCTGAGATAAAACAACCGCATACTGGTTGTACCCGTCGGACCCATCAGCACGAATTATACGAGAGCCGCTACTGTAAGGTACGGGACCCGAATAGCGGGAGTTGCTACTGCAAGGGACAGCTGCTGGGCAAGGTATGGGGTGTATTACATTACAGAGGGAGGTGCTGTTATAGAAGGTAGCAGAGAGCTGACAGCCACAGTCTGCATCGGCCCATGTAAACGCAGATTCGTGAGACTGTAGTTTACTTCCGGGGAGCCGTTACAAGCACCTAGTCTGGTCATTTAAACTGGTCAGTTTTATAAGTGTTTTTTCATGTATTTTTGTCATCTGTGTTCATTTCTTGTTACACTAGCTGTTATTATCTTGCAGGGAGTCTGCGTTTGTAGCATTTAGGTGCCGTTTTCATTTGGGATACACAGACTGGCAGGAGCAGGTAATCTAGCTGCTTTTCTCTCGCATTGAGTAAAAAAAGATGTCTGCCAGTAAAAATGCCAACGTTCTATGCCACCAGAATCTTAGCCCTTTTACTGCCAGCTCTGTTTTTTTATCCATGCATGGAACAGATTTCATGCATGGTATGCTTCTTTGATTGGCTGATTTAGGTTGCCTATTTTATAAAGTACTGTTGCTATCAGGTCTGTAAGACTCTTCCAAAGGAGTCCTGCTTGGCTCTGTTATGAGAACAAATAATCTACAGCCTTCACAGACTTGTTCTCATTTAAATGTGTTGAGGGCAATGTCATTGGTCGGAATCAGGGTGGAGTGTTGTGCAACAGTCTAGTACTGTGAGACAGTGAAACACTGATATACAAAGGAGCTGTGTATTTCTTTCTTTTAAATTGATTTAATTGCTCATTGAGTGAGCATACCTTGGGGTGTTGGTGCATTAGTTGATAGCTTCCATAGCAACCATGAGCCAGGAAGTGAGGGACTCCCACATCAACCAGGAGCCTGCAGGAGAGATGGTCCATAGTGGGAGCACAGTCTGTAGATATGGAAACACCACTTTATAGCACTGCAGACCAGTGAAGTTCTGCACTAGCACAAGGCATGAAAATGCCTAAGGGAGGACAGGATTTATTTTATTGTGGGTTTAGGGTAGTGTGTGGCCCCTAGCTACATCCAGGTCGCACACACTACTTAGCTTGACCTGCACAGCCAGCGGGGCAAGCCTGGGTGGGATAAGTACAAGGTGACTCACATAGAGACATGTGCAGAGACATATGTGAGCATGTCTGCATGTGTCTGCCATGTCCACCGAGGATACAGAGGACTGGGGCAGGGAGTTAACAAAAACATCTGACCTTAAGCACAGGAACTACTGTAAGCAAATGCTAGTAGGCGTTTACCCATTATTTGCAACTTTAATCAGGTAAATTAGCTGCTTCAGAGGTTTTGAGATTGAGATCCAATTCAAAATTGAACATGGCTTTCAAAATACTAACATTGGATGGGGAACTTGCTGTTAAATATAGCGGCTGTAATATGTACACAACTGTGGATGGGAAAACTGCACAAGAACATTTTGTTTGTGACAAGTGTCTGCATAATACTGAGCTCATTAAGGAATTAAATAAGTTCTGTACTAAGTTAGAATTCCTGTAGAAAAGCCAGGGGGAAATGGTGGCAAAGGTCAAAGTTCTCTCTAGCTTAAAGAAGGCCCCAGTTTCACTGAACAAGCAGAACAATGCTGATCAGAGTATTAAAAGGAAACTTCCTGAAAAGGGAGAGGAGCTGGAGGGTGATGACTGGTCCCTGGTAACAACTGTAAAAAGGAAAAAAGGGGGGGAGTCCCCTAAAACCACATAGTGTGGATTTCACTGATGAAACCATGGAAACCATGGACCAGAGCCATGAAAATGGTAATCTAAACCAGGAAAGAATTAATACAGAGTCCCCCCCAGCTATAATTAAATACTCCTTGTCTTAATCGTGTACCATCTTGCACTAAAGACCTAGTGATCCTTGAGCCAAATAAAGATATTGATCAACCAATAGCTCTATCTAATAGATTTTCTGTTCTTGCTGGGGGGGGGATGATACAAATGACATAGGGGATAAAGGCAAGGTCTCAGTTCTCCATGCCAATGAGTCTATGCCTTGACAAGTAGTAGTTATGGGCGACTTGATAATCAAGTACAGACAGGTACATATGTGGTAAAGACAAACAGAATATAATTGTTTGCACCTTTTCTGGAGCACAAGCCCACAACTTAACCCCAATGATGACAATATCCTAAGGGGAGTGGGGGAGATACCATTAACAGCGATCCACATGGGCACTAATGATTTGGGAAAGAAAACACAGGCAGAGTTTGAACACAATGTCACCAAGTTAGTAGGTAAGTTAGTAAGTAAGGGTGCAAGATTGTATTCTCAAAAATTCTGCCGGTCCCCATGGAATCCATTTACAAACAAAGGAGGATCTCTCAAGCTAATCACTGGTTAAGGAAATGGACTAGTAAGAAGAACATTCCACTTTATAAAACACTGGTACCACTTTGTAAACAAGCCAGAGATGTACTGTAAGGATGTCCTGCATCTAAGTTTTAAGGGGAGTAGGCTGTTGGGCTTAAGGATCAAAAATGAAATTACAACATATTTAAACTAGTTATGCTGGGGAGTGAAAGGTCACGAGGTCAACCCAATTAGTAATACAAATTCAACGGGCACTAGAAAGATGGCTAATAGACCTGTTAGAGGTCTGTATCTTAATGCAAGAAGTCTGAACCAAGGGAAGTTAGCAGAACTCCACTGTCTCATCACCAGAATGAAAGTGGACATAATAGGTATCACAGAAATGTAGTGGTACACGGACTGTGACTGGAGTAAACCCTTACCTGGTTACCAGTAATTCAATAATGATAGGGAGAGGTGTAGAGGTGGTGGAATGGCAATCTATGTCAAAGATAGCCTGGATTGAGCAACTGGTAAAACCTCCACTGAATTTAGGGAAGTCACAGAAGTGCTTTGAGTGGATATAATTGGTCTTAAACGTTATGAAGCTCAAGACAGCTGTGCTCTGTAGGCCTCCAGACTGTCCAGCCCAGGATAGTATAAGATTTATGGACCATATTGGAGAGGCAGCTAATGACAAGGATGTGCTAGTAATGGATGATCTAAACCTCACCCAGATAGACTGCAGTAGTGATGAGACCAGGGGCTGTTTGGAATGTAATGTTTTATCAATACTAGCAGCCTTTGATTTACAACAGCTCATAACCATACCAACTAGAAGAGAAAATGTAATAGATGTGCTATTGACTAATGTTAATCAAGCTATAATAAATGTGGAAACCATCCCGTCGCTCAGTAATAGCAATCACAATATCATCAGTTTTGAAATTAATAGATCAAAAAGTATCACTAAGGGTAACACAATATACAAAAATTATGCAAAAGCCAATTTCTCAGTGATGATGGAAAAATTTCAGAAAATGGATTGGAAATCAATAGTTGATTAATTAAATGCAGAGGAGGTCTAAGGAAAGATGATCAGTATAATTTTATCATCGGAAACTATATGTGTCCCTTCATATTAGGTTTATAATAGCAGAGGGAAGAAACCCTTGTGGTTTAATAATAGGATCAGAAGGCTTATTTCTAAGAAAAGGTCAACATATAACAAGATATAAAGGAATCCTGTTCCCATTAATATTAGGAATTATAAAATGGTACTGAAACAACTTAAATAAGGAAGTCAAGAACAATGGCAGAATTCATGTTAGCTAACACCAAGTATAATCACAAGGTGTTTTATTCCAATATCAATGAGGTAAAAGGGAATGATAGATCAGTTGATCCCCTTAAAATTGACAACATCACATATAATTCACCACAGGGGATGGAAACAGAATTAACAAATATTTTTGGGCAGTATATAACCTTATTGAACAACTTGAAAAGCTTCCTGGGTCCTTGACCTCCAGGGCCACCATCAGTGAGTTAATTACAGCTCATAAGGTCTTTAAGAAATGATCTGGCCTCAACGTAAATAAATCAGCTGGATCGGATGCCTTCATCCTAAACTTTTGAAAGAACTGGCTTCAGTACTTGCACCCTGGATAGCAGACATTGGGAAAATATCTCTTAAATGCCTGTATCCATAAGAAGGGTAGTAAGGCTAATCCTAGCAACTACAGTATAGACATATTAGCCTAACATCTATATTGGGTAAGACAATAAAATGCATAATTAGGGACAAACTAGTTAATGATTTAAGGAGTAGAGGTTTAGCAGACAGATCACAATATGGTTTTTCTAATAATAGATCTTGTGCCACTAATCTGACCAGCTTTTATTAGTTTGCAAGCTTTAATATAGACCTGGGCAAGGCTGTTGATGTGCTATTCCTGGATTTCAGGAAGGCATCTGATGCCCTCCTTCATAACATCTTGGTAAGAAAACTTCTCAACTTAGGAGTGGATATTTGCTTAGTTAGATGGATCCAGAGCTGGTTAGTGAACAAAAAGCAGGCTGTAAGAATTAATGGTGTAGTTTCCCAGGGGGGTGCTGTGACTAGTGGTGTGCCACAGGGCTCTGTCCTGGGAAAACTATAGCTTAACATATTCATAAGTGATCTTAACATTACAAGCAACAATAAATTGGTTAAGTTTGCTGACAACACTAAGCTGGGGGAATAGTAGACAATGAAGTACAAAGGATGTAAATGCTTCGTATCTAGAAACTGTAGAGAGAGATGGGTAATCACAAACAAAATGCAGCTAAACATTGAAAAATGTGTCATCTTGCATTTAGGTAAGAACAACAGTAGACAAGTATAGCAAGTAAATGGGAACACAGTTAGATCTGTGACCTCTTCTAAACTGCATACAAATGTCCTTTTCCTCTAGATCAAATTTAATACTATTACCCCCCTCTATATGTCCTATGTCAGGCCTCACATGAACTACTATTCCCAAGTGTGGAGTCCATATCTCAATAAGGATATGGAGGTGATTGAAAAAGTACAGAGGAAGTTCACTCAACTCCTTCCTGGCTGTAAGGACTTACCATATGAACATTGCTTAAGACACTTGGGACTTTGGGACTTAGGCCTAAGGAGATGAAGGGAGATATGGTACTCCTGTTCAAACTCTTAAAGGACCCATTTCTAAGTTCAGATCTTGGCTTGGTATATAAGGGCATCAAATATGATCTTAGAGGACATAAGCATCAACCTGTAGAATCATTTTCTAAAACAAAACTTAGGAAAAATGCATTTATACCAAGGGCCATTAAACTATGGAACCAGCTCCCTGGGTATCTGGTCAATGCATCAGACCTGAGAACATTCAAACAAGGGTTGGATGCTCTTATCCAGGAAGATAATTTATGTAACTTCCTTATGGGCCTTGGCCTTCTGTTGTCCTATGTCTGAAGTATATTAACCAAAGTATATATTAACATCCCAGAATACTTCCTGACAAGGATTTCTCAAAGGTCTCACCTTTGGTTTGCATCAAGCAAAATGTCAATAATGTAACTTAACAAGGGTAAGATTAGAGAGAGGAAAACAAGCCTATCATTTTTGTTGACCTCATTTGAAGAGCTCTTTACCTTACAGTCTTCATAGACTAAACCAAAAGCTTTCAACTTTGCAAGTGTTGACGGACTGGTACGTAAACCCTCTACCCACATGGAAAAAAAACTGCTGTAAGGGTGTTACATGGTTGTTGTACAGTTATATTGTGCTATACCTGTTATGTTCCGTATTTTTGCAATGTGCTGTGTTTATATTTGTTTGTCCTTAAGCTAATGTACACAACAATATAGCTGACCATAAAAATGGTTCCCATTTCTATGGCTACCACTGTAAACGAGCACAGTTCAGTGATTATACTAAGGATCATACTAAGGAGATGAAGGAGCTAGGAGGCTGTGAGGCCCATGAATGCTCCTATGTATTTATAAATAACAAATCTTAGCTCCTGAGAGGATATATTTATCAAGGTGCAGCTTGAAAAGGTATTTCAATCCACTGGTAATAACCTCTACTGGTAATTTATTCCAAGGATTCACCGTTATCAAGGTATAAAAGTATTTGTATGGCATCAGATTAAATTTTCTCCCATTTAACTGTAGAGGGTGACCGCTGGTGTTATATTTATCATTATTAAATTCAAACCCCAATGTAGTTAGTAAGTAGGGATCCTGAATAATGTCTTACTTAAACAAAAGATCGCCTCTGAGATGTTGGGTGGTTAAGGACATAAGGTTCAGAGATTTAATTCTTGATTCATAAAAATCATTATGCAATCCTTTGATTTGTTTAGTGTATTTTCTTTGTACTTTCTCTAATAAATTAATATCAGAGCTCCTAAAGGGGCACCACAATTGTGAAGCATACTCGAGGTGGAGGCAAACATATGCTCTATATAGAGGCATCATCACTCTACTGTCCCTTGATTTTATGTTTCTTCTTATTGACCAGCTAACTCTATTGGCCTTGAGTATGACCTCATTTATCTGAGTAGATGGAAGGAAGTCCTCAGATATATTAATCTCAAGATCTTTTTCACTGGTTGTTGAATTTAGTATTTTACCATCTAATCTGTATGTAAATAAGGGGTTATGTGGCTCTATATGCATAACGTTACAATTATCGAAGTTTTAGTTCCATCTCCCACTTAGTAACCCAATTTGAGATTGTATCTAAATCATTCTGAATAATTGTAATATTCTCAAAGTCTGTACAGGGCCCCCCAGTTTTGACACTGTCAGCATATTTTATAGCTGAAAACATACAATTGTTTGTTAGATTGGCTGTGAATGTTTGAAACAAAAAGGGGCCCAGCACCAAGCCTTGCAGGACACCACTGGTAACTTTACCAATATCGGACAGCTGACCAGTGATCAGAACACATTGTGTTCTGTTTGTTAGCCAAATTGCAATCCAGCTTACAATTTTTTTGTTAATATTTGTTTTATTTAATTTGTGTACTAATGCCAAATGAGGCTTGGCATCAAATGTCTTATTAAAGTCAATAAAGATGATGTCATAAGGCGTCTTACAATCTAAATGACTACTAACATCTTTGTAAAAACATAATGGGTTAGTTAAATAACCTCAACGTTTTTTAAAACCATGTTGATCATTGTCAAGGCTGGCCAGAATTGGGAAGATTAGGTCCTTTATGATGCTTTCAAGTTCTTTACTGAGAGGTGACATTAGGCTAATAGGCCTGTAATTTTCCCAGTTGTTCTTCTGGCCCCTTTTGTGGATTGGGATAACAAAAGCTGTTTTCCATACATCGGGAAAGACATTAAAGTTTACACATTTTTCAAAAAATAACTTGAGTGGATGTGCTAGATAATCTGCTAGCATGAATAAAAGATGGCCAGCGATATTATCAGGGGATGTATAGCTTTTACCCTTAAGGGAAGATAATTTAGCATAAACACAATCCTCACATATGGCAATCAACTTATCTTGAGGAATGTTATATGTTCCCATACTCTGAGGTGATTTTTCCTAGTAGCATGAAAAGCACATTTTGCCTAGACGTTTGATACATCACAGTCACCACCCTTGAACAAAGCACAAGAATAGAATCAAGGAGCAATACTTTTACAGTGCTTATGATATCCTTTTTCTCCATCCACACACCCCCAGCCTCTCCCCCACAGCTCTATGTTTACTGTCTCATCTTTATCTCCCCCTACCGCTATCTACCTCTCTCATCCTCACTGATATTTATGACTGTCTTAATTTTTATTTAAATTTGTTGTAAAGATGGTTATTTCTGCTCTTGTATTTTTCGTTTGCTGTATATGTTGTGATAATCTGTAACCTGGATGACTGTGAAAATGTGCATGTTTGCTCACACTCTTTCCAGTATAAAATAAACTTGATTGACTGACTGACAGTGGTCATGTGTTGCCCAAAAGCCAGAAGCTAAACTCAAAGAAAGACAGTTACATTTTCTCATAAACAACTGGTTCAAAAGTATCTCTCTTATACTGATGCTGTATACCAGTGAATAATTAATTGGCAACTGTGAAACACAAGGTTGTATCATGACAGCAAAGCTCTGGTGGTTTGTAAATGTCACCAAAACTCTGAAATGGAATCACAAACCTTGTATTTTTTTCAGTTGGACTACTTTTATTTTGTATAATATAGGATGAAACTATCACATATGAATGAAGTTGTTTCCTGGTCACTAGAATGTGGTTCAAGAAGCATTACTTGCCAATTAATGTTCAGCAGGAAGTGGAAGATCTCAGAGAGTTTGATTGACACAGACATTCTAGCAAAGCCATAAACCACAGTTCTGACATCACAGCTATAGATTACAGGATATTTCATATTATGGCTGTGAATTAAGGCAAGAAAGTGCATATGCCATCCATGAATTAAAAGGGCTGACCGTGTATTATAAATAAAATGCACAATTTATTTATTTATTTACAATTTTGATGACTGGGAAAGGCACACTGAGACAAGGCTCATTTCCAGGTGTGACTCTGGGGCATGGGAAAAAGAAAACTAGACAAAGGAGATACAAGTTTAAATACAAGTCATGATGTAACAATGCAGGCAGTTATATTTACAAGGCAGAGATGATATTGTATTTGCAAAACTTATGATGAGATACACTATTGAAAACAATATGAATTAACACAATGGAAGCTGAACCTCAAATAATTAGTAAGGGTCAGGTGAGAGAAATACATGAGTTAATACTGCTGCAAGGGATACTAAGATTCAGAGGAGGAGATGAGGAGGGAGGAAAGAACAGGTCAGAGGAGGAGGAGGAGGGGCAGATGCAGAGTTGGGCTCAGTGGAGTCAAACTAGTTTTTTTAATGGAAAGGTATGATGAAGTGTTATGGAGTTCGGGAAAGAGTTTGTTCCAGAGGCGAGGGAGGTAGTTGGAAAAGGCAGACTGGCTAATCATAGTTTGGGGATGTGGGATTGACAATGTGTGGGGATCCCAGGAGCGCAGAGAATAAGAGGGAGGAGAAATAGGGCTAAGACCAAAAGATAGGTAGGGAGGGAGCAGTCCAAACCAGAACTTAGCAATGAAGAATAGGGAGTGGACATGTCTCCTGTGGGAAAGGAGTGAGATGGAGAGAACCAAGTAGAGGGAACAGTGGTGCATCCGAGGAGGAACAGTTGATGGTGAATCTGCAGAAAGAGTTTAATATTGTAGTGTATCTAGTTTAGAGATGGAAATGGAGGGGGCAGTTCCATAGATAATGTCTGCCTAGTCTAGGGATGGGAGAGTCATTTTAGAGACCAACTCACAATGCAAGGGAAGGGTAAGGGAGTCCTTATTTCAATAAAGAGCTCTGAGTTTGGGATGGAGTTTAGAGGTTAGTTAATCTATATGGAGAGAGAAATTAATGTGCTTGTTGAGCCAGACCCCGAGGTATATGAAGGCCTGAACAGTATCAAAAGGGGTGTTATCCTGTGTATAGAACACTGGTAGGGAATTGAGTCTGGCCAGCTTTTGTGTGGAGCTGAAAATCTTAGAGACTGTTTTCTTGGTGATGACTTTTAGGTCGTTTGCCTGAAACCAAGCCAAGACTCTATTGAAATCCTGTTGGAGAGCCTCTTGTACGTCATTTGAAGAAGGCCCAAATAGGAAGATAACAGTATCATCCGTGTACATGTGAATGTGACAGTGGGTGCAAATGGAGGGGAGCACATTTATGAAAAGTGAGAAAAGAATGGGGCCGAGAATTGACCCAGGGGAACAACAGCAAGGATAGGGAGGGTGGGAGGAGAAGTTACCCAGCAGCACTGATTGCTGCCTGCCAATGAGGTAGGAGTACAAACAATTTGTGGAGGGGGTGGCTAGGCCAGCAGAGTGGAGCTTTTGCAACAAGAGTGTTTGAGAGACAGAATCAAAGGCCTTGGTAAGGTCAATGATGATGGCGGAGATATGGCCTTTTTCCGTGGCAGAGTGGATAGTGTTTCTGACACACATAAGAGAGGAGACTGCAGAATTATGTTTTCTAAAACCTGACTGGAAAGGGGACAATATATTAGTAGAGGTTAGGAAGTCCAAAAGTCTTGCGTATGACTCTAAATACACAACTTATCTCCAGTTTTAAGATGACATGATAGTCATTACTCACTCTAGGCTTTGCCACTTATGACTTATGCCTCCTACACACACACACACACACACACACACACACAAACATAAACATGAGGGTAAATTGGAGATTCTGAGTGAGAGCATTGTTATCCACTATACACCTACAGTGGAGCTGAATTCTTGCACCAGAGGTATGCCTGAAATGACACCCAACTCTGCTGAAGGACCAGTACAACTCTCTCTTTAAAACTGCACTATCATGTAAGTGACTGTTGCTGGGGAGGCAGGGAGATCTGATGTAGCTGGAAAGTCCTAGATTAAAGAGGGTCTGGAGAGAAGGGGTAATAAAAACAGAAATAAAAATCAATCAATAACATTGTTCCACCTACAGTTCAGTAGAAATGTGCATATCTAGAGTACTTATTTTGGAGCATGCAGCACTTTTAGTGCAGCCCATTTTATATGCAGATAGATAAAATAAATGATGGGTATGTGTGGTATACAAGGAAATATATCCACTAAGGGGGATAATTAGATAAGAAGGCCATAAGCCCAAAGGGCAAGGGACTTTACTATTGAATCCCCCCGCCCCCAGTGCGTATATGGTTTGTATGCCACACATATCCATTAATTATATTATATACTGTAATACATGGTGATTTGTATAATTTTATCTTCAGTCTGAAGCCAGGTCAGTTTATTGGTGAGCCGTGCTCAGGTCATGTTTGGATTTGCCTTGTCCTTTCTGGCCCCCAGTGTTTCTGTAGTGTACTGGTGCTGTGGTGGTGAGCTCTTTTTTTGGCCGTTTTGCATTTCCATAGTGCAAGGTTCCCCTATAAAGAGGGATTTGCCTTGGCCAGTCGTCCTTTACTTCATAGGTGGGTTTGTGGATTGTAGTGTTGTGCTGTGGTTTGTAGGGAGCAATGTTAGTGGTGGGGAGGATGGTTTCTGGTCAAGAGAAGAACATGTTGTCATCAGGGACTGTAGAGCTGGTGGAGTTAGTTGCATTTTGTAGTCTCAGAGGACAGCAGCAGCATGGAGGGCAAGATCTTGGAGGAGAGAGCTGGACCATTGACATAAACAGGCTGTTGGTAAGTATAAATAGAAGGGGTTTCTTGTGTGTTCTCTCAGATGGCCTTCAAATGTTTTGTTCTTTGCTGGTATGAGCGTTCCATGTCAGCGTGTGTGTTGGGGGGGTGCTTCCAAATGTTTTTATTGCAGGTTTCAGTGCTCCAGGTTGGGGGGTGGAGAGTTAATTCCAAGTGTTTTTGTTGCAGGTTTCAGTGCTTCAGGTTGTGAGGAAGAGAGTTGCCTCCAAAAGCTTTTCTTTGTACAGGTATTGAGTGCTTCAGGACTGGGGGGCTTCCATGATAGACAGGCTGTATACCTCTGGAGGTATACAGTATCCCTCTGGAGATATTCAGCTTTAATTTGGAGGCATACAGTTTTAATTTGGAGGTAAACAGCTTTAACTGGTGATGTATACAGGGAAATACACAACAACAATATTTACTATGGGGGTGCCAAACCTGATATAGATAGAGACACACAGTATATATATATCTATATCTATCGATATCTATCTATCTGATATATATATATATATATACACATATACACTATATATATATATATATATACACACACACACACATATACATACATATATACATATACACACACACACATACACTGTATATGGGATGAGAGCCCTGTGATCGGACTGGCTGAGCATATAACCTGACAGTTCAGTTATAAGAACACACCTGGACAGTTCAGAACTAAATTAATTTTTTGTTTAGTTATCTATTTATTTGTAATCATTACAACTTGGAAAACACCATGAAAAGAAGCATTTTGCATCCATGGTGGTCCCAGGGAGAATAGCAGTAGACAATTACTTAACACAGTCCAGTAGGCATACTTAGATACAGGCAGAAAAATGCAAAGCAAAATACACACTGTGAAGGTTAAGTTGCCTTTTGAAGTAAATGAATGTTTACACTTTAAAAATCAATTTAGTACCTGTTTTAAAAATAAAACCATTCAAGGTGGCTGGGCATGAGGATATATGGACTTCTGGGGTTATTTAAGGTACTTGGCATATGCCTCATGCTTCACCTCACACTCACGGTGTCAGTGTATCTGAGTAAACTTGGACACTTAGGTGGGTGTTACTATAAAGATATATATATATATATATATACATATATACACACACACACACACACACACACACATACATATATACACACACATAATATATATAAATGTATATACACACACACACACACACATATATGTGTATATATATATATATATATATACACACACATATATACACACACACACACACACATTTACATATATTCATTGCAAAAAACTTTGTTAATGCACTAGTTAAGGTTAAAGTGACAAAAGTAGGAAAATGTGACGTTAGGGATTCCAAACCTAACACCCCACCCCCACACTGCAGGCAGCAACCAGTGTGGGGTGTGCCATGGGATTTTCAACCCTAACACTCACTCCATTCGATGTGTAAGTAAGCCAAGATTGGTACAGTATATGAGAATGGGGTGGCGTTAGGAATGACAACAAGGCACACCTACTCTGTTTCTGCATTCAGGGGTGGAGTGATGTTACAGTTGAAAACCCTAACACCACATTTCCCTACTTTTGTCGCTTTAACCCTAATTATTGCATTAACAAATTTTTTTGCAATGAATTTCCTTACTTTTGAGACAGTATAGTAGTATCCTTATTTGCTGTGGGAGTGCAGGGCCCCCTATACTTTTTGAGAAAGGGCTTATCCTTGCATGCCTACTTAGCTAAGTATCAAGGGGAAGTTTGGCAAGGGGCCCACTGACTATGGCGGAGGGATGTTTTGGGGAGGGGCCATTGTTGAAGCCTGGTTACAGTGTTATCTGATGGGAAACAGAGCAAACAATTCAAACCCGTATAACTCCACACCAGATTAGTATTTTTTTTTCACCAAACCAGTAAAAGGCGCATCTGTGGGGCAAGCCCTTTGCACCAAGAAAATTACAGATCAAAATTGCAAACCATTTCTTTACGGTGGAGTGACAAAGAAAGAACTGTGCATACCTCACATTACAATGTAATCCCATGAGAAATTAAGCAAAATTTAAACCTTCAGAAGTCAAGAGCAAAGTAATATATTTTCGCCAAACAGCAAAAGGCACATGTGTTGGGTAAGACCTTTGTACCTTGAAAATTTCAGACCAAAATTCCAAATTGTTACTTCACTGTGGAGTAACAAAGGAACACCAGACTTATAATTCTTTTTTTCACTAATTGCGAAGCAGGATCCTTTTTAATGTTTCCTTTTTCGTAATTTGCTGAAAAAGACAAATCCTTTTTCTCAAATTGAGAAACAGGATACTGTTTCATGTTTCTTTTTTCACAGTTTGCAAAAAAGGATTGTGGCATGTCCAAAAACACATTTCCAGATGATTTCTGCCTGGACTGGTGGTAGTTCAGGTGGATGTTAAAGATCCCATGGCACTTATCGAAAAGAGTAGGGGTGTTTTTATTGACATAAAAAAACATAAACAGCAACACTTTAAAGTAGGATAATCGATAGAACAACACTTTTCCATAACATATAACATAACAAAATCAAAGAGATGTGCAAGTATTACATTGTAAACACTACGAGAACACAAAAAATCATGAGAAGTAAACTATTAACAAATATCCAGTCCACTTTTAACTCTTATTATTTGAACTTAATAAAGTGAAGAAACCTTTCCACCATTTACGTAAAGTTCCTGGGGTCACTCTTGATGCGTCCTGTGTATAAATCAGTATAAGCTCCTTGATGACTAACCTACTTACACAAGAGTAAGGCATTCTCTTTTGATAAAGAACCCATTGAACCCTGGCTTGCCATAAATAATATCTTAGACATCCCAAAAATAAGGATAATGTTTCTTCGTGAAATTCAGACAAATTCTTGGGATAACATCCTAGAATCAAAAATTCATAAGACATATTACATAACCATTTAAATCCCCAAAGCTTTTCTAGGTATGACCATAAACCCGTCACATATGAACATCTAAGAAAAAAATGTTCCATCGATTCTTCTACATTAATACAATCCAAGTATAGGCTAACAATCTTTCCTGTAAAACCTTGTACTTCCATTTCCTCTGACATTCAGTTTCCCGTAAAAGATCAGCCACCGCGCCTCCCATTGTTTTTGAGGCATCCTCTACAGTTTAATTGAGCTAATACACTAGAATTTAAAGTCATAGGACAATTTTTAAATCCTGGTTCTGAGGGAAGAGTCAACGACATTAGAAATGATAAAGCCCTTCATGTTGTTATTCAGAATTACCTGTTTCTGTGTTTTCCATTTGAACAATTTCTGCGTTAGCTAAAATATGATGGAATATATAATTAGCGATTCAGTTTAGGGGCTATAATGTACCAATTCTTAAAGTATTTACCCATTGTTTTCAAGTTCCATGACTCTACTGCCTCTAGTTCTACTTTTAACCCTTCTTTAATTGAGTTTGATAAAAACAAAGCATGCACAAAAATCACTGGGTCTACCATTCCTAAACCACCCTTATTTTTCATTAAATACGTATAGCTCCTTTTAACAGGATTTAGCGATTTCCCATAACATTTGAAAAACACTATATATTCTAGTCTCAAGAAACACAGGAAGCGGAAAATCATCGCCACATACTGTATCGTTGGAAGAAGAAATTGCTTGATTACCTGAACCCTTTTAATTTGGTCATTTTCCACTGTTTCCATCTATTAACTTTCTCTCTATTTTAATAATGACATCTTCCCAATTTCAACAGGCATGTTCTGGGAACCGAACAATATCCCTAATATTTTAAGAGGTTTACGGGAGATGTTAATACCCTCTGACACACTTCCTCAGCACCAGTAGCTCAATAAATAATCCCTTTGTTTTATTTAAATTTATTTTTGCATTTGATACCTTTGCAAAGGCCTCAAATGCAGTCACAAAATGAATTACTGAGGCCTTATCTTCCAAGTATACTACTAAATCATCAGCATAGGCTTGTATCCTTAAATGCAAATCCTCTGCCCATTCACTGTAACACCCTTCCAAATCTGTCTCAAACTATCGCTTGCAAAAAGGGGTCTAGAGCGAAAATATAAAGAAGAGGGCTTAGAGGGCAACCCTGTCTAACTCCTGTAGTTAACTTAAAACCTTCCGCCTCTGATCTTTTAAATATGGAATTACTGTATAATTATCATATAATTTCTCAATTATTTTCACTAATTGCTTTGGAACCCCATAATGCTTAAGGGTAAGGAAAAGGAACGCAAATGAACTCTATCAGGCTTTTTCTAAGTCAGCTGCTATTACATCTAGTTGACCTAACTCAGTAAAATACTCAGTTACATCTCGAATCAACATCAGAGCAGACTGGACTCTTCTATCTGGTAACCCACAATATTGAAAGGGTGAAATAACTTCTTTAGCTAAATTCTTCAGCCTATTATTTAAAATACCAGTAAAGATTTTATAATCAGAGTTTAAAAGAGTGATTGGTCTCCAGTTAGTATGTTTTGCTTATCCCTGACTTAAATATATAAATCAATAACCCTTCTGTAAAGAGGGATAGATTGTAGCTTTGTCTAAAAACCTAAATAAGAGACATAGGCACTGACTAAGTTCGTCTGAAAATAATTTATAAAAGTTATTGGAAATCATCTATTCGGGGAAATATTTAGTTTCAATAACCTAATGGAGCTTGAAATCTCTGTTGGAGTGATAGGTTCCCATACCTCCGATCTCCCAACTAGGTTAACTGGAACTAAAATATCTTTTAAATAGGCGGCCATAGCTGAATTGGGGATTGTTTCAAGAGGCTTCAAAGAGTGGTAATGTTCTACAATCACTTCTCTTAGTTGGGCCACAGAGGATACCAAATTACCATCTGAATCTTTGAGTTCCTCCATTTTCATAGAATCTCTTACCTGTTTACACATTTGAATGGATCCCCAATGGGTGATTTTTAATTCCATTAGTTAAAATGGCCTGCATGGTTTTCCCTCTATCATACTGAAACTCTTTCAATTTTTCTTTAAGATTAGCAATTTGTTCTGAGTAATCCATCCTAGAAGAATAAGCTATAGTCATAAGCCTCTGTAATTGTTGTCTTAAACCTAAATAGTGCAGGAATTTGTCTTTCTTTGCTCTAACTCCTTGCAATTTAAACCATTTCCTTAAGTCCGATTTAGTCTCTAACCACCAATCTCCCAAATCTGAATATAAAAAGGCTATTGATAACCTGGCTCTTAATAGGTATCTCACCCCAGCTTGTATATAAGGGAGTTCTAATGAGGAGTTATTGAGTTTCCATCTAACTAGCCTTTTTTCTTGCCTGTCTGAAAAGCTAAAAGAACTTAATAGAAAGGAATGGTCCGAGAATTCACTAGGAAATATTTTAAAAGATTCTATTTGCATATTAGGTGACACTAACATATGATCTATTAGAGAAATCTCTTCCCTTTTAAACGAAAACCTTCTCCAACCTGTAAAGCATTATGACAGTTCAAGAGTCCAGCACTTTTTATAATTTTACATAAAGCATTAGAGTCACAGTATGTTTTTATTTTTTACTAGCATGGGTCGAAATGGGACAATTAAAGTCCCCCATAATACTCTAACTGTTGTTAATAAAAAGGCTGTACTGATTTAAGACAATTAACTCTACCTGCTTTTGTTTGGGGTTATAAATGTTGATAAATCTATAGCTTAGCCCTTGCCACTTCCCATCGATAATCAGGACCCTTCCTGGTATTAGATCTATCAAATTGTGTAACTGGAAGTCATATGAATTAAACACTATTCCTATACCATCTGCAGAATCTTCCCAAATGACCAAAATGAAAGGCCCCAAAACCAATCTCTTTTAAATGCCACCAACTGATCTATGGAATACATCCATGTCTCTTGTAAAAACAAACAGAAACAGGAAATTCATGTATATAATGAAAGAGGGCTTGTCGCTAACCATATTCAATAAGCTATGAACATTCAAAGAACCCCAAACCAACCTCATTAACCTTTTAAGTATTTAAATCATTGTTTTCCTCTTTTTCTTTTTTTATCCTTGTAATTATCCGTGATTTGTGACCTGGTTGAAAGTGAGGATTTTTGAGAGTCTGAATCTTCAACCTCTATCTCAGTGTTACCCCAAGAGGAAAACAGAGCCGCATATGAGTTACTGGTATCAATCTGTTCCACTGGGGGCGGAGTTTTTGATAGTGAATTCCGTAAAGATCTTCTTTGGGGCAGTACAGTCACTGGTTTATCAACGGCGGCTGCCACCACCACCGCATCTGTGACCCCTTCCGTATAACACACTGGAGGGAAATCTGAGAGGTTAGGGGGACCCATGTTGCCCTTAACTATCTTAACCATTTCTGAGGATATCTCACGCTGATCCTCCCACTTGGTGAGTTTAACTTTTTTGTTCAACACCTTCCTTTAAACCCCTTCTTTCCAATTTCTCTCTGCCTAGAGGAGTTTCATCTGATTTGTTGCAGGGAGGGGCACGTATCCGGAGAGTAGCTTTAACCATGGATTCTTGGGCTTTTGAATAAAAACCTCAGAATTAGAACAAAAGGATTTTTGGGCAGCCCAAGGACATAGTTTGAACACATGGCCTTTAGTTTCGCTACAAATCGCAACTTGATAGATTGCTGCAAAACATGGTTAAATGTCCTACCTCCCCACAATTATCTACAAGGGCTGATCGCATACACTTGAAAGGTGCGTTCTAGCCCCCACACTCTATAACATGCACGGGCTGCCCGCTGTAAAACATACCCTCTATCTTTCCTAACAAAAGGAGTTAGGTATATGTTCAATTCCAGCCTCTGTTTGCCTTAATTTAACTTTATACTTCCATCCTCCAGTCCAGAACCCTCTGTATCTAAAATAGGCTCTGGCTCACTTAGTACTTCACATTTTTTTAACCAAAGGTTATGTCTTCCACCCATACCCCTTCATTTCGAACATAACTGTAACAAACTTAATCAGGGTTTTGAGGTGGTATAACAATAAAGGGTGTCCACATAGGAGAATACTTAACTTGACCATACCTAACCCAGAACAACTCTAAAGCCTGTTGAGAACGAAAACTTATGTCATAATTGTCCTCCCTGAAATATTAATGAAAGCATAAACATCCTGAGGGTGAAATGCAGTGAGTCTTTCAACAAGGTTTTCCCACATAATGCCTATCTGGCCTAGTTTCTAACCCTCCTTTATACCTCAGCCTCACAGCATTACACCTAGGGGCTGCTTCCCTATAGGAATTTGAGAAAAGTTCGGACATCAATGGCTTCCATGAAGAGGAGGGGAGGTTGTACAGTGACCTCATCTGTACTAAACCGAATGGGCTCCTGCAAGAGAATTTCCTCCCTTTCTGCTGCTGGCCACCTGGAATCCACTCAGGAGAATGCTGAGATAAAGATAAGTTCGAGTCCCAAGCAGGATCAGGCTTCCATACACCAGCTACTGTCTGTTTCACCCCTGCTTCACTTAAAGCTTTATGAGGTGACCAAGAATCTTGTGAGCCTTTTTATGTAAAAAGGGTCTGCCATCTGTATATCAGCTGTAGACTTTTTGGTTCATTTTGTCAGAAAAAAGAAATCTGTAGCCCCACTTTGGGAACCGTCAGTCTTTTGATATGTAACAGCTGAGTCAGTTGCTGAAATCTCTTGACTCTGCTGTTTGAACACAAACCCAGCTACCTTGTTCAACTGTGCTGTTTTATTTTCACAAAAGTAGATGGCAATATATTCTGTGCAGATAAATCATTTATCTTCACTTCGTTACTTCCTTTGACATTATCAGAGACCGAAACTGGCAGTAAGCACTCACTTTTAGCAGCAGAGATAATACCAGCCTGTACTGAATTCAGAGATTATTTGTTCTTGGGAAATGGAGCTCAAGCCTTGCTGCTCTAAGCTCTCTTCCACAGAGCTGTTGACAATCTTGGGATCAGCCTTAACTCTGCCTTTGTGCTCTTCATTACAATCAGGCTGACACCTGCTGTAGTCAGGAGCTCAACACACTGCAGTGAAGCTTCATTAAACAAGGACAGAGCATTCTTTTTAACACCAGAGGCAAACTCTTTTGTTGGCAACTCTATCCTGCCAGAACTATAACTTAAATAAGACACAGTACCTTTTTTTGCTCCATATTTTGCGCCACTGTCCTGCAGTCTGTTTGCTGTGTTTTAATATCTTGGCTTTCTCTGTCAGCCTGCAGTTTTAAATTCATCTAGCTTCCTTTGGAGCTATCTGATGAAATTGGTTCTTCCATTTCTGCAGAAAACATTATCGCAGCATTTTCCTGTTTCAGACCCACATTTAGAGGTTTAATAAGTGACTTTTCTGTAGAGGTTGCAGGTTCAAATACCGACAATACCTTTTCTCTTCCTGTTGTTGCAATTTCCAACTGTCCAGTTTCTTTCTTTGTTTTATCCAAAACCGATTGCTCCCAGCTCACAAAAGCATCCTGAAGTTCAAATTCTGATTCAATTTCAGCCAAATCCACGGCTGGAGCCTCCACAACACCTGGAGCAAGAGTCGAGGCTAGCTCTCCTGCTCCACAGACTTCCTTCTCCTTCCCTTGTCCACTTGGAGTGGCCATCTTGGAAATGGCCTGTCCCCCTACTGGCCACAATGCAGAAACATCAGCACAGCAGCATCAGAGTAGGGGAATGTCCCCGGTGTCCTGTCCAAATTTCCCTCATTCACTAAAAATACCACCAACAGCTTAATCTGGTTCAAGGTCAGTTGGCATTCATCTGTATCCCCCCTTCCCCGGGTCGTGCCTGAAAATAGGCAGGATTTGTCTAGTGCACTTACCCGGTCAACAAAAGCTAAATAAATAAATAAAATAAATAAATTTCACTTTCTTTAGTAATAGTTTATTTGTGTTTTATACATATAATACAGTTCTACTAAGAATTACAAGAACCAAACAAGCATTCTGCCAGTGAAAAGCTAACATAGTTTTGAAATTCCTGACAAGATCAAAAAACCATAAAAAACAAAACTGTCATCATATTTGTCTAGACACCACACACATTACATCCAATCCATAAAACTTCTGCTACAAGTAATCAAAGCAGTAGCTGGATCCAGTAGACTCAAATATATAATACCTAAGAATAATGATACAAGCTATTAAAAGCTATGATTTATCAAAAAAGTAACAGCAGAATACAATAGAACAAGTCCCAATTAGCAGAACTCATGTGTTGATTACTTCTGGAAACATAATTTTTTTAGTTATTTAATTTTTTCCTCGCTAAGAGAACACAAGATGGCAGCAGCATGGAAAAAGATTTCCCATTTGTGACACAGGATGACCCATTTCCAACAAAGGATTACCCATTTGTGACAAAGGATCCTTTTTTGGGTGGATATCTAACTGGAGAGTGAATTTCCCATTGAAAATAATGGGAACATTTAAAATGTAATAACTTTTCAAAAGGTTACTATTTTCTACCAAATCTGCAAAAGGGAAATCTGTGACCCAAGACCTTTCTACTCTAAAAACTTCAGACCAAAATTTGAAAACATTTTTGCACTGTGGCATGACAAAGAAATAAAAAAACAGTAATTTTCACATTTTTGCACACTCCATATCTCCACACCGACACATCTGACCAGAACAAAACTTACCACATTAAGAGATATTTATTTATTTATTGAAATGTTTCACCAGGAAGGCACCCTGAGCAACAAGTTGCTCATCTCCCAGGGTGACCTGGGGGGTAGGGAACCATGGGATAGAATACAGAGAAATGTTACAATGCTGGAATACAATTTGCTTACTTACATATAATTAGAGCAGGAGGGATTAAAGATGAATAACATTGGCTAACATTGCAACAGCTAAGTTAGTAGATATGAAGACACATATAGCAAATTGGCAACCGTTGGTGACAGTAGGTAACACTGGAACATATATAATAATTTAGCAACAGTATGTAGCACTAGATGGTAAGGTGACCCAGTAGTAATTGGTAGCCATTAGTGTAACATAGATATTCAAGATTTACATTGATTGGAGTAAAGAGAGGAAGAATGGAAGGAGGGAAGGAAAATTGCAGAGGGTAGAATGGAAGAAGGGAAAGGAAATTTATGGAGAGATGCAGACAGAACATGATTTTTCAAGCAAACAGAGATGACAGGGTGGACTAAAGTGCATATAAGAGGGGTATAGGGGTAGGTTATAAGTGCTTGAGTTAGTGTAGGGATAGGCCATTGTTAGACTATGTTAACCAGAAGTGGAGTAGGAGGAGAGGAAAGGTAGAGTGTGGCAGGGTGATGAGAGAGAATTATTGAAGGTGGGGGGTATCCAAGGGGGGGAGGGGGAGTCAAAATTCAACAGTGTCCTGTTATCCCTATCTGGCAGGGCAGTGGACAGCCCTTCTAACAGGACACTTGTTGTAGGAGATGAGAGTTATTTATATATAGTGATGCGCGCACGAGAGAGAGAGAAGAGTGTTGGGGGAGGGATGTTGTGGGAGGGGGTAGCAGAGGTCAACTATAGTAGGGGGTAGTTCCCCACCAGTGTGCTGGATGACCCTGTCTGCACAAGGCAGTGATCTATCAGTGACTGAGGGGGTGCAGTAAAAGGAGAAATATGGGAAAGGGGGGTAAAGTTGTTGCCCACTGTGCACTATAGATCCTGCCTGCACAAGGCAGCTATTGAGCTCACAAGAGGGATACAGATTATGGGTTGAGAAAGAAGGGTGAGGAACACTTTAGGAGGAGGGGAGAGTAGGGGACAAAGAGGAGCATGATCAGAGGGAAATATAAGTGGTGGGGAGTTGGCATTTGGTAATATGGGCTTGGGGAGATGGAGGGGGATTAAGAAGGGTCATGGCAGGCACAGGAAGGGGCAAGAAAGTTCTTGAGGACAGAATTAATGGAGTAGCAAGAGGATGAGTGGTGAATTTGAGGGGGAAGTGAATTCCAGATTTTTGGGAGGTGATAAGAATAACCTGATTGGCCAATAAGGGTGGAGCAGCATGGGACTACCAGGGTTCATGAGTTGGTAGATCTTAGGGAATGGGAAGGAGGGGGGGTGGTGGTTGTAAAGGTAGGGGAGGGATAGGAGAGAAGTTCACCCAGCCAGTGCTTGGGAAGTGAATTTTGTGCAGTGAGAGAGACATCAGTTTGTCAGGGAAGGGAAGGATAGGACATGGTAGAGATCACAATGATGAGTGCAGAGCAGGGCATGAAGGGCAAAATGGCAAAAGAAGTTGAAGAGGGTATCTAGTCTGGCCAAGGAGGACTTAGGGGTAGCACTGTAGACTATGTCACTGTAGTTGAAGATAGATAGGATCATCTTTTGGACAATCTCATGCCTAGCCATGGGTAGGATGCAGGCACGGTTCCTGAATAAGGCACTGAGCTCAGGACATTTTTTTTCTGAATGGCATTGATATGACTGGAGAAGTTCAGGTGTTGGTCCAGCTAGACACCTAAATACCTGAAGGAAGATGTGTACTCGAGGAAAGTCCCATCAAGGGTATGGAAGAGGGTAGAGAGGGAAACCTGGTAGGTCTCTGCCTGGTGCTGAAGGTAATGGAGACTGTTTTTTTGGCATTGAGAGATAGTTGGTGGTTTGCAAACCAATGCTGAACTTTGTTGAAGTCGTGCTGCAAGTTGGATGTAACCTCGGTGGGGCATGAGCCAGATGCATACAAGACTGTATCATCATCATATATGTGAATGGAGGAGAATGGAGAGCAGGTGGATGATAGATCATTTAGAAAAACAGAGGATAGTATGGGGCCTAACACTGATCCCTAGGGGTTGCCAGTTCTTATCAGGAGGGACAGGGAAATTGCATCAGAGATCTTGACTGATAAGGTTCTGCCAGTGAGGTATGCCTTAAACCAGTCTGTCGCTAAGGGGTATAGCCCAGCTGTTGATAGGGTGTCAAGGAGAAGGGAGTGGGAGAGATTGTGTTGAAGGCTTTGGCCAGATCCACAAAAATGGCTGAGGTGATTCGGCCATTGTCCATTCCCGTAAGGAAAGAATCAGTGAGCCGAAGAAGAGAGGTGGTGGTGGAGTGATGTTTCCTGAAGCCAGATTGATAAGGGGTTAAGAAGGGGGATAGTGGTGAGGGGGAGGAGGTAGAAGGGAGAAGGATTTGAGTGGAGGGGAAACATCCTTAGAGTCAAGGAGCAGTGGGGGGGCAGACTTTGGTAGGTAGTAGACTACAACAAGGGGGTGTAGCTGAAAAGAGTTGCTTTGCTACTGAGGGGAAGGGGCGCAATGCTTAAAATAAAGCTCCCTCAGGTATCCAGCTGAATAGCCTGTAGTAGGGAAGTAGAAAGTGAAGGATGCTTGCTTAAGTATACACCGTCTAGTGGAGGAGCTGTATAACCTGCTAATGGGGGAAGCTGGTACTAATGGAGAGGTAAAGAAATCCTGGTATTGTGGATCTAAGTATTACCCCTTTAGGTGCTTTGCTGTAGCTCTTAGGTGCTTCCCATTTAAGAGGCAAAGTGAAGTGTAACCAAGTAGGAGGTGGGCAGGTCTCTCAGCTCTGGTAGTGTATTAAATAAAGGAAGACGGTGGTGGGTGGGCTAAAAAAAATCACTAGAAAAATCACTAAGAAACCAGTTCAGCTTAGGCAAATGCTGATCTGCACTGTACAGTTCACAGAAGTGTGCAACTTAATGAAATGTGAAGCAAAAAGATCAGGACTTCACTAACGCACCTGCTAAAGGAAGAAAAATAAAAGGTCAGTGTTTCTCTGCAGTCTTATGACCTAGTCCAATGATTTCAGCACTGGCTGTAGCATTGGGCAGGAAACCAATGTCAGCACTCTGGGGTCATCTGGAAAACATTCAGGTCCCAAAGCCAAGGATGTCAGGTATTCAATTAGAAAAGGGAAAAAAGCTCCAAAATCCCCTTTCTCTTGTCCTGGGTCAGGAACCAGATGTTACCTTGCAAGCCAAGGAGGAGAGTGGGCAGCAGGCACCTTCCCACCCTGTCCTATGTGGGTGGGTTGCTTGTGGAGGGAATCACATCAGACTTAGCAGTACCAGTCCAGTGGGCTCTGATCAGCCTTTGCGAGCCAAGGAGGACAGCGGGCAACAGGCGCCTTCTCGTCCTGTCCTAGGTGGGTGGGTTGCTTGTAGAGGGGACTGCATCAGTGATACCAGCCCGGTAGGCGCCGATCAGCCTGAGAGGTCTGTTGTCCCTGATAGAGCATGAAAATTATCATGCAAATCAAGTTGAATGGTTGAGAAGTTGTTACAGTGCAAAATGTTGAGGTTAACATAGAAGTGGCTGTTCAACCCTAACTATAGGAGCATGGCCAAACCCCTATAGTATATAAATTTATTTATAAAATGGGTAAGAAAATCACTCAGATTTGGGTTCCCTGATTGTATAAAACAGGTTACATGACTGTGCATTATTTCACAATGACCACACCCCTCCCAGTATGATCACATGCTTGAACTGCTTTCCTGCCCCTTTCCAGCCCTCAGAACCTTCTCACCAGTGGTGAGATCACTCCACATCTGACACAGACAGGCTGCCACACACACACACACACCTGGCACACACAGGATGGCCCCCACAGGCATAAGCAAATCAATATATCTGCCCACATTGTATACATCTGGTTGATCCTGCCATAATTTTTAAAGTTTTCAAGAGAAACTTACTTAAAAAAAAACAATCTGTTTGATGCTGTAATTTTCACCATGTCATGAGCGTCAACTACTTTCACTTTGTTTGTTTGTTTATTCACTTAATGGGTAAGCAAACTGGAAGACTAGTTCATTTTACAGGCGCGACCCACATAAAAAAAAATGCATATACAATACAAAAAACGTACATATACAATACAAATATAGCAGACCAAAAATGTCTGTTACAATAGAAAATAATTAATCATAAAAAACATTTACATAGCTTTCATAGTTGTAGTGTAGCATGACCAAGTGGTGTTAATCCTGGTAAACAATGTACTGCTAGTGGTTTCAAATAAGTCATCTTACCTGAAAAAAATTATGTAAAATCCTCTTTCTAACTAGAGATTATTTCGATTTTTGTAAAGGAGGCTGCCATCTGTAAAGAGAGAGAACAGTGAGAGAGTCGGCTGCTTCAGAAGGGAAGACGCAAGTGTGAGCAAGTGTTGCTATAGAAACGGCCACTTGGGCTTGTGTCTTCCTTCTGAAGCCACTAACTTACTCACTTTCCTGTCCCTACAGTCAGTGGCTTCCTTTATGAAAATCTAAATAACATCTAAATGAAAAAAACAGTTTTATATACTTTTTTCAGATGACTTATTTTAAACTTCTGGTAGCACGTCATTTACCAGCATTAGCACTGCTCTGTCATGCTTCTCTACATGCACAAAAGTGAAAGTGTATTGAAGGGGAAGACATGGTGAAAATTCCAGGATCAACCAGATACAGTTTCTAATCAATTTTTTTATATATAAAACCAAGGCAGAATTACCCAGATAAATAATAGCTATTACTTAAAACCTATCAAAATTATTGTAGGATCAACCAGATCAGCCACTGTAAATTAAATACTTATTCGTGCAGGATCACGTAATGCAGCAGGCCTGAGAAGATGCTTTCCCATTCTCTCCTGCCCACTGCCGTTAAATTTTCATACTTTTATGGAGTTTTTCAACATCGTGAGCCTGATTCATGCTATTATCTGGTGGGGGATGTTCTCGAGTGTGCATTCCGTGCAGAATGGAAGCCGAGATGAAGAAGCCTCTGCCTAAACATACACCCCCGGTTACCCCAGAGAAGGCCCCTAAGAAACCACGGGCTGGAACCACAGGCTCAACGCAGGCAATGGCACCTCCAAGTTCAGAACAGGAGCCATTAACCCTTGGTGGATTCCTGGCCGAATTTCGGCCTTTCAAGGAAGAGTTAAGAAACCACACTTCTGAATTCAAAACCCTCAACCAGGCTATCGAGGACATAGCATTGAGAACCTCAGATGTAGAGATCTGACTCACTTCTTTAGAGAGGAAGGTGGATAAGCAGAATCCTGAGGTGGCCACGCTTCGGCAAAAAATTAACAGGATGGAGCAAAAGCTCGAAGACCTCGAAGGTCGTAGCCGCAGGAACAATGTGGTCATTATTGGATTACCCGAGATGGAAGAAGGGAATGACGTGGTCTTGTTTGTGCAGAAGTTAATCGAGAAACTTATAGGACCTTCACCCTATGGCCCCCACTATATTATAGAGAGGGCTCATAGAGCATTGCGTTCTATGCCTCCAAGGGGAGCCTCTCCCAGAATGTTAATTTTTCATTTCCTCAACTTTTTAGAGAAGCAGCATTTCTTTCTCAAATTAAAGGTCATACAAGAGCTGCAGTGGGAAGGAGCGAGAATCAGAGTTACCCAGAATCTGCCACCATCTGTTAGGCAATGTAGAGCTGCCTTTTACCCAGTGGTTAAAAAGCTGTTGGCAGCTGGTCTCCAGTTCAGAATGCGACATCCCTTGAAGCTGCAGGTCCAGATATCCGGACAGTGGCACTCTTATGATTTGTGTGAAGCAAATAAACAAAACAAGACGATGTAAGAAACCACTATGGTTCTCACAGGAAGTGGCAGTGAAGGTTCAAGAGAAAAAGAAAGCATTCAGGAAGTACAAGGAATCGCAGAAGGAGCAGGACAGAGAACTGTATCAGTTAAAGCAAAAGGAGGCTGGGAAGGCAGTCAGAACAGCAAAGGCCCAAACCGAGGAAAAGATAGCCAACTCAGTTAAGAAGGGGATAAAACCTTCATAGGTACATCAGGGAGCGAAGAAAGACCAAGGGAGGGATAGAGGCTTAATAAAGGGAGGGAGGGTGGGCAGAGGGAGACTGTGAAAGGCAGAGATACTAAACAAATATTTTTGCTCAGTATTTACAAAGGAAGAGGGGAGGTACATAAAACAAACAGTAGTAACACTCTGGATATAGAAGTTGATACCGGCCCATTTACAGAACAAAGGGTTCTGAAAGAACTCTTAAAACTGAAGGTGGACAAAGCAATGGGGCCTGATGGGATTCATCCCAGAATTCTAAAGAACTAAGGGTAGAACTAGTGACACCACTGACTGCCTTTTTAACAAATCATGGGAGGATGGGGTGGTACCAGGACTGGAGGAGGGCAGATGTGATTCCCCTTCACAAAAGTGGGAGCAAGGCAGAAGCAGGAAACTATAGACCTGTTAGTTTAACCTCAGTGATAGGGAAAATGATGGAATCACTTCTAAAGGAAAGAATTGTCGAGTATCTAGAGGCCAGAGGGGCACAGGACCCTAGGCAGCATGGATTCACAGCGGGGAAGGTCATGCCAGACGAATCTGATAGATTTCTTTGACTGGGTGACCAAAGTAGTAGATCAGGGAGGGGCTGTGGACATGGCCTACCTAGACTTTAGCAAGGCATTTGACACAGTCCCACACAAAAGATTAATATGCAAGTTAGCCAGCCTGGGAGTGGGTCCCAAGATGACAGCCTGGGTAAAGAATTGGCTGGAGAATAGGACACAGAGAGTAATAGTAAATGGAGTCCACTCAGAAGAAAGGAGGGTTACTAGTGGGGTACCGCAGGGTTCAGTATTTATAAGCGACATTGCAGAAGGACTGGAAGGAAAAAGTATGTCTCTTTGCAGATGACACTAAGATCTGCAACAGAGTTGATGCACAGGGTGGGGTGGAAAGGATGAGAAGGGACTTGGCAAGGTTAGAGGAATGGTCAAATGTATGGCAGCTTAGATTCAATGCTAAGAAGTGCAAGGTAATGCACCTGGGAAACAAAAACCCAGGGGAAGAGTACACAATGGGGGGTGAGATACTAACAACAACAAAAATGGAAAGGGACCTGGGGTAGTCATATCAGATGACCTAAAGATGGGCAAGCAATGTGAGAGGGCAGCAAGGAGGGCTGGGGGGATACTGGGATGCATAGGGAGAGGCATCACCAGTAGAAAACAGGAAGTTATTATCCCTCTGTACAGACAGCTGGTGAGACCCCATCTGGAGTATTGTGTGCAGTTCTGGAGACCCAATCTCCGCAAAGACATAGACAGGATGGAAGCTGTCCAGAGGAGGGCAACTAAAATGGTGCAGGTCTGCACGGAAGACATATGAAGAGAGACTTAAGGAGCTTAATATGTATAGCCTCGAGGAAAGAAGGGAGAGGGGGACATGATAGAAACGTTCAAGTACCTCAAGGGAATCAACAAAGTCCAAGAGGGTAGCATCTTTCAAAAAGAGGGTGCAAGAACAAGAGGGCACAATTTGAAAATAGAGGGGGCAGCTCAGAGGTAATTTAAGGAAGTATTTTTTTACAGAGAGGGTTGTGGATGCATGGAACGGCCTTCCGAAGGAGGTTGTGGAGTCAAAATCAGTGGTGGAATTCAAGCATGCATGGGATAGTCATAAGGCAGTTCTGGGGGGTGGAGGTAGGAAGAAGTAGGCTGCTGGTTAACTAGGATCTGCAGCTTATCCAGTAGGTAGGGAAATGGGCAGACTGGGTGGGCCAAGCGGTCCTTATCTGCCATCAAATTCTATGTTTCTATGTTACTCGGACTCTGCAATGGATGGACTTAAAAATGCTATGCCTGATCTCTTTAAAGGCTCTTAATTATCATGGGGGCTATTAGATGGGATCATTTAGGAAGTTTAAGATGTAACAGAACACTTGGAAACATGCAGTGTTTTATTTTCTGGTTTACATTCATTTATTTCTGGTTATTTCTTTCATTGGGGTCTAAAAAATGAAAAGTTGCTGTACCTTTAAACTCCTCGGTTAAATACATACACTTTAGATCTCCTCGGGGAAAGGTTAGGTGAACAGTGGGGATATCCCTGGCCACAGTTATGAGAGGACAATGCTCGTTTACACTCATGGGCTTCTTTTCGTGGACCATGAAGGTCTTTAGGGTGTAAGGGGGAATTTTGCTGCTGAGCCGCCCATTATGGAGATCCGGATTGCTGAGACGAAGCTTCAGGGTAGGGCGGTGTTCATATCCTGTTTCCCAGTTGAGTGGGTTCAATCTTGTCCCCTCCCTTTTCCTTATGATTGGGGTAAGGGACTTCTTTCTCAATTTAATAGCCCTTATGATGGGAGTTCGGGTGACCGGCTTGTGGGAGTTTTGGCAGGACTCAGAGTATTTTAGGGGATATTGGTGAGGTAGGAGTCCTGTCAGGTTCTTTTGCCTACTGCAGCTTTACAAAGGGATACAGGGATCATTTACAGGGAGGATGGTTGCTGTGCAGTTCTCAATGGCGGCCACTGGAGGGGAGTATTTCTCTGGATTGCTTCCACTCCTCGCAGTAGTGAAGAAGTGGCAAGGCAGATTTGGTGGCAAGAGAGACATAGGTCGGGTTCAGTGCAGGGTTTTAAATAATTGATTAGCAATTTATTCCTTGGGACAATGCTAACTGTACAGAAAGTATTTATATAGGTTTTCTAGAAGTGTTATGTTTGTTAAACACAGTGAGGCAAGTCCTATACATTTTCACAATGTTTTAGCACTTAGCAAATCAATTTTTGGAGTTAAATAAATCCCTGCAGTGGCGCAGTCACTGTTTTGGAGCGGAACCGGCGCTTGGCTCATTTGGAGGTTTCTAATCTCCCTTCCTTTTTTTCAGGGGGAGCTTCCCGAGTTTGAGCTTAGCCTACTTTGATAGATTGCCCTTTCTCCACTCTCATTCTCACTCCCTTCTCTGCTAGATAGTAAGGAGGAGACCCATTTTTTGCTTGAATCTGGGGGCAGTGATTTTACCCTCAACTTGTACACTAGCTTCGAGGCAAGGCGTTGGATGGGAGATATTTTTGTCTCATTTTATTCTGTATTAGGGGTGATAACCATTTTTGTAAGTAGCAGGATTAAGGGCAAGTTTTTCGAGACCTGTTAATTGTATTCCTTTGGCTTTAAAATAGGTTCTCACATGTAGTTCAGATGTTTGTGGGCCTCACAAGTGTTTCGAACCTGCTTTATTCTTTAATTTTGTTATGGATGGTTACTATGATGAGATTCTAGATGGGGTGGGTGGGAGGATGGGAGTGGCTGTTTTTGGAGGAGTGCTGCTTAGCGATGCACAGGAGATTTGGGTGGGAAGGGAGGCGGTGGGGACTGAAGGGTAGGGTGTTTGTGGTTTGTGTTTTGTTGGATAGTTTGAGGATCTTCTCAGTAGGGGAGGGGGGAGGTTTGGGGGTGGTGAGGGATTATTGGGTGGGACACAGTCTGTTTTAGGTCGGTTGAGGTCTGTCTTTAAGGTAGACTATGACTTTAATTACTGTAATTATCTATCATATTTGCATAATGGCTAAGGAGCATTGTTTCTCAACTTGGAATGTTAAAGGGGCCCATAAAAAAACTAAGCAATATAAGATACTGAAGCACTTAGACATTTTATGTGCTAATGTTGTTTTTATCCAGAAATCGCATTTGCTTGACTTGGAAGCCATTCAGATGAGACGGATGCAGATTGGTCAGGTTTTCTCAGCCCAAGAAACCTCAAACAGCTGAGGGGTCTTAATTCTTATTAACAGAAGCATTCCTTTTCAGGTTATCCAGGAAATTAAGGACCCCCATGGCAGATTTATTCTGGTTAAGGGCACTTTGTATTCAGTAGATTTTGTATTAGGAAGCACTTATGGCCCTAACAAGGATGACCCCTTATTCTTTGCGAGACTACTTAATAATGTTCTTTCCCTGTTACCTTCCATCATAATTTTAGGGGGGGACTGGAACCTGGTGATAGATTCAGGTAAAGACCGCATTAGCTCACTCCCGGCTTCTTTTTCCTCGGCACAGCGTGCATTACATGAGTTAATACACAGATTGAGACTTTGTGACATTTGGAGGGTTTTACACCCTGCGAACAGGGAATACATTTTTGTGTCCCCTGCTCACAGGTCTTTTTCCCGTATTGACTTCCTTTTGGTCTCTCAAGCCCTGTTACCAGGGATGACAAGCTCTGCTATTCACGCAGGTCCGCCCTCCAACCACTCACTGGTGCTCTGCAAATTGGCCCTTACTTCCCTGCCTAAGCAGCAAACCAGGTGGAAACTGAATGGCCAACTGCTCAAGGATCCCAAGTGCAGAAACCAAATTAAGGAGCATATCACACAATTTTTCGAGTTGAATGCTACACAGGACACTAGGCCAGATGTGTTATGGTGTGCCTTCAAAGCAATATCTCGGGGCATCCCTAATTGGGATGGCGTGACAAGGAAGAGGGACAGGGAGGTCAGGCTGAGGAGGTGTTAACGCAGATAAGAGCTTTAGAAATTATCCTACAATCAAACCCTTCTGATGACTCTAAACAAGAGCTGGTAAAATTGAGGGACTCCTATATAAATATGCTCAACGAGAAAGCAGAGTTCGCTATTTTATGTACTAAAGCCTCATACATAGATCACGGGGAAAAACAGGCAAGTTACTAGCCCAGAGAATTAAGCAACTGGAATCTGCTCAGTTTATTCCCCCGATCCGCTCCAAAATGGATGGAACTCTCAAGTCTAATCCCCAGGAGATTGTTTCGGAGTTCATCAGTTATTTTGAACACCTATATGGCGAAATGCCTAACCCCCCCTCAGCTCATATTCTTTTCTCCTACCTGGTGGAGGCCCAATTGCCCTGTCTCTCAGAGTCCCAGGGTAGGATGTTAATAGCCCCCATTACGGAGTCAGAAATCCTGGAGCCGATAAAGGGCTTACCTTTAGATAAATCACCAGGACTAGATGGTTTTTCAGCAAACTTTTATAATTGTTTTAAGGAGCAAATTGCCCCCCATCTTCTTTCTCTCTTTCATTACATATTAGCAGGTGTGCAAGTTGACTCCTCTCTATTCGAAGCCCTCATTGTGCTTCTCCCAAAACCGGGTAAAGATCAAGAATCTGTTGAGAGTTATAGACCCATATCATTGTTGAACCAAGACATAAAAATTCTAACAAAGATCTTAGCGGACAGACTCAGTTTGGCTCTTTCCGATTTAATTGGCTCACATCAAGTGGGATTTATGAAAGGCAGATTCTCTGCAGACCATTTCTGCATACTCTCGCATATCTTCTCGGCTACCAGGGATGCCTCCTTTCCAGTGGCACTGGTCTCCCTGGATGCCGAGAAGGCTTTTGATAGAGTCAATTGGAGTTTTTTACTTCAAACACTTAACTCTTTTGGATTCCCTCAACAATTTCAATCTTGGATAAAGGCCTTGTATCAGCATCCGATGGCTAAGATCTCTGGGAATGGGGTGTGTTCTACAGGACCTTCACTCTGCATTCCGGAACCAGGCAGGGTTGTCCCCTTTCTCCCCTACTTTTTAATCTCTACCTGGAGCCTTTAATCCGGAAACTAATTTCATGCTCAAAGGTCCAGGGGATTACCATTCTCGGCAATGAGCTTAAAGTCGCTGCATATGCGGATGACCTGCTTTTGTACCTCTCTTATCCAGAGACTTCTATTCCCACCATGTTGGATATAATTGGGCAATTTAGTAAACTATCCAATTACAAATTAAATGTGGGGAAGTCGATTGTGTTTCCCCTAACTCACAAAGTTTTTAAGAATGATATTACCGCCCTGGGTCTAGCCTGGTCTAAAGACTCGTTACGGTATCTGGGCATTGTGTTAACTAGAGACCTGCAGAGTACCTTTAAATACAACTTGGAAGCCCTACTGTCCACAGTGGCTGTAGACTTGGCTAGATGGTTGACACTACCCATTTCTTTTTGGGGAAGAGTCAGTCTGGTTAAGATGAATGTTCTCCAGTGCCTCTTATACCCCCTTCAGCTACTTGACATTTGTCTGCCAAGCGGCTGGCTTAAAAAGGCCCAAAGTTTGATTAGTGACTTCATCTGGTTTAAAAAGAAACCTAGATTAGCTTTTTACAAGCTTGTGGTGCCCAAGTCCAAGGGTAGTTCCCGACTTCCATATGTGTGTATGTACTATTGGGCCTGTAGCGCGGCCAAATACCTACGATGGATGGTATCTAATCCCTTCAATTATTTGCCTGCATGGCTCAAAATAGAGAGGGAAATGATCCGCTTGACTAATATAGCCCCTTCTGCATTATTATTCCTCAATACCGCTTCTATACCCAAAGAGTTAAAAGGCACCACAATTGGAGTTTCAATGAGGATTAACTCACAGTTGTGTAGATTCCTAAAGTATAAAAACTGGTTAGATGTGGAGCAGTCGATTTGGAACTCCCCTGCCTTTAAAATAGATAATAAAGTGTTACCTCCAAGATGGTTACCTAGTCTAGGGGATGGTAGGGTCTACTCATTTCTTAAGGAGGATGGTACCTGTTTATCAGCTGAGGATATTGTGGTGAAATTCAGGCTTAAGGAAAGTGACTATTTTAAGGTACTTCAGCTCAGACATCTTCTCATTAAAAAATGTGGGGAGGGCACCCCCTTATCTTATAATTTTGCCTTTCTTACTGAACTAGTCCCATTGGTTGATTCTCCCCAAAGCATCTCCAAATTGTACAATATTTTGTACGATTGGCGTTTTCCGGAGCTGTTTGGTCCAACAGAGTTCTGGTCTGCTCTCTTCCCACACTGGGATAGAGACTGGACAACTATATGGAACAACTGCCATCATTTTGTAACACAAGATAGGTTATGGTTAATGCAGTTTCGCATTCTTCATAATCTCTACTACTATCCTCAGAAACTGGCTAAGTAGGGAATATCTTCCTCTGATATTTGCACTAGGTGTACTCAGGCGGAAGGTTCCCTACTCCACATTTTCTGGGAGTGTCCTAAGATAGCACCCCTTTGGGAGAATATAAGGGACAAAGCTGACCCACTCCTTGGGCTGAGAGACCTGTTTATCTCAGAGGTTTGCATCTTCGGGGATTACTCGTAGATTTCTGTTAATAAGCGTAAGTTCCATATTGCTTTGATCCCGATGTCCATTAAGAAACTAGTGCTCAAGTATTGGAGGAGCTCTGAAGTCATCTCTTATTCTGAATGGCTAAACAAGTTATTATTTAATCTTCGAGTGGAGAAGACTATTTCGGGTATTAATAACAACAAGTCCAAATATTTTGGGCCTCACTCCATACGTTATATACCATCTAATTTTTAGTACTTAACTTCTAATTTTTCAGATGCCATGGACTGTCATGCCTTTGGGACTGTGTGGGGGGGTTGGAGTGGGGGGTCGGGGGAAGGGGATGGGGTCAGTTAACTTGTGTGGTCATAAGTTTTATGCTATGGATGTTTTGACCCTGTCCATTGTTTAATGTGAAATTTTCAATAAACTTTAAATTAAAAAAAATACTTATTCATGCAGACAGAGACTACCTTTTCACCCCCACCACCCAAATAAATATCAGTTATAGCTTAAAACCTATTACAATAATTGCAGGATCAACCACATCAGCTACTGTAAATTAAACATGTATTTGCATAGACAACCCCGCCAAATATTTGTGGCAATTTTATTTAGATAACCCACTCTAGGGTGTGTGGTTGTACTCTGATATATCCATGCCTTGGGTGGTTGGGTGGTTGAAGACACTGGGCCTTTGGCCTCATGCATCACAAAGCACACCAAGGTGTGCGTATATCACAGCATGACCACACACCCTAGAGTGGGTAATCTATTACTTATAAAATGGGTAGGAAAAATCAATCAATAATAGCATACCTGATTGGATAAAACATATTACATGACTGTGTGTTTATCAGAGTGTGACCATACACGTGCACTTTTACCCCCCTCCAAAACAATTTTGACATTTTATAAAATAGATATACCACTCTGAGGTGTGGTTTGCACTCCCTGATATATACGCCTCTGCGACATATCGCATTACCACGCACACCAAAGTGCATATATCGGGAGCATGACCACACCTCAGAGTGGTATATCTATTATATACACTGTATCTGTATTGTATATCTTGGAAAATAACTTTCTAGTTATGGTTAAAGTGACAAATGTAGAGAAATGTGGCATTAGGGTATCCAACCCTAACACCCCACCCCCACCCAACAGGCAGCAACAGGTGTGGGGTGTACCTTGGGATTGTCAACCCTAATTCTCACCCCATTACATGAGTAAAATAATGTGAGATAGTTACAGTATATGAGAATGGGGTGAGTGTTATGGCTGAAAATCACCAGGCACACCCCACACCTGTTGCTGCCTACAGGGTGGAGGAGGGGGTGGGAGTAGGGTGTTAGGGTTGGAAACCCTGATGCCATATTTCCCTATGTTTGTCGCTTTAGCCCTAATTAGTACATTAATTAAGTTTTTGCCAAGAATGTCCTTACTTTTTGAGAAAGTATAATTGTTGCTTTCTTTGCTTTTGGGCCCTGGGATCCACGACTGGTCATCGACAAATGTTTTTTCAAACGACCAGACAGCAAAACTGGCAAGTTGACCTCTTTTCATGGTCAGCAGCCAGTTCCAAAGTAAACAAAGCATTTTATTTGGGGGGGAACCCTCCCACATGGGGGGCTTTGCGCTCCACACCGCCTCCACTAAGGATTATCAACTCCAAGTCAGAGCTGATTTGGGGGGGTGCAAGACCCCCAACAGACAGTGCCAGGTTCCAGCACAGACACTACAGCAACATGGTGCTGTAGTCGCTTTAGTGTTGATCGCTGTGCTGGTGTCATTGTTGGGGTGGATATACACAGGCCCTGCACTGCCATCCCTCCATACTGTAGATCCTTACATGTATGTTGCCATGCAAACATTTCAGCCAATACAGCAACCAAATTGTCAGCATAGCCTTGTTTTTACTCCACCTCATGAACACTGTGCTTAGAATTTTCTAATGTTTGCCAAAACATCATTCCATGCCACCACAACGTCATTCTGTGGCACAAGTGACACAACACATTTTGACCAGGAATTGAAAACAGACAGCTATCATGCTCATGAGGTGATGTAAAGAAATGGCTATGTGGAGAATTTGGGGTGAAAATATTGAAAAATGTGAAAGTTAGGAGCGAGCGTAGCAAAATGTTAATAGATGTGCAGAACTTAATCATTTTAACACATTTTGACACCAGTTTTTCAACATGCTCTTCTTATGACCCCACCTCATGATTAAGTATGGTGAAAATGTTGAAATCCAGCCCAAAAGGTGATTTCACCAAAAGACTGTGAAAGCACCTTTCAGGCAGGATTTGGGAAATTACATCAACATTGTCAATGAGGAGGGGTCTGAAAAGGGTATGTTGAAAATCTGGTGTCAAAATCTTGAAAAATTACAAAGTTTTGCACCAAACTTGAAAACCCTATTGAAATACATTGAACCGCATTTACCTGAGTGTTTAAATTCCATGGTAGTCTAGTAGTCCCTTCCCATCTCTGTCCCATCCCCCTATAAAAAAAATCCAGCTGCCTGCTTGTGTACTGGTCCATCCCCCCCTCCACCATTCACTGGTCACCGTCCCTGTATAAAAATGTATTTCCCTGGTAGTCTAGCTGCCCCTCCACCCTCCCCCATTCACTGATCGCTGTCCAGCTATAATATAATATTTTTCTAGTAGCCTAGTGGTCTCTCTCATGATGTCCGATTGACATCCCCTTATGTCAGAAAACATAGCCTGGTAGTCTAGTTGTCCCACCCCCCTCCCTATTCATCGATCAACCTCCAGCTATTTGACAAAATGTTCCCTGATAGTCTAGTGGTCCCTTCCCCTCCCCAGTGTCTGATCACATCCCTTATCTCAAAAATATCCTTGTGCTGTACTGCTCCACCCCTCCTGATCACCACTCACCCTTCAGTATTTGTCTTTTCTTAAAAGTTCCCTGGTAGTCCGGTGGTCTCCCCTCGGCCCCAATCTCTGTTCTGTCAAATAGTGCAAATCCATTACCCTGGTAGTCTAGTGGACCCCACACCTCCCCATCCTCTCAGGTACTGACCCACCACCCCGCTATCCCCAACCGGAACCCCAGCTGGCACCAACACAGCCCTCCTCTCACTGCCACATCTGGCCACCAACTGAGCTCTGAATGAGTACATATTGAATACAGCTCAGTCGGTGGCCAGATGTGGTGGTGAGAGAAGGGCTGTGCTGGTCGTCGGCTGAAAGGGTGGGGGTGGGAGGGTGCACTAGACCACCAGGGTTATGGACCTGCACTATTTGACAGGATAGGGATCGGGGCCAGGGAGAGACCCCTAGACTACGAGGGAAGTTTTAAGAAAAAACAAATACCGGGAGCGTGAGCAATTGGGGAGTGGGTGGGATCAGTACAGTACAATGGTATATTTCTTTCCATAAGGAGATAGTGAATGGACATTGTGGGAGAGGGAGGGACCACTAGACTCCCAGGGAACACTTTTTTAATACCTGGAGGGTGATGGGTGATTGAGGAGGGAGGTTGGACCACTAGACTACCCAAGTATGTTTTTTCACATAAGAAGACAAGATTGGGCATCATGGGAGGGGGGAAGGCCCACTAGTCTACCAGGGAAATATTATATTATACTGGCACAGGGTTCTGAGAATGGGGGAGGTACCTCCTAGACTACCAGGGAACTCACCTTTTTTTTAAGGGAATGAAATACAGATACTGAAATCATTTTATGCAAATTGTGAAAAAGAGCCTTTCTCCATGGTTCCTTTTCTTTGTCCACAGCTCACAATCCTTTTCTGTGGTTGCATTTTCACAATTTGCAGCAAAGGAACAAATCCTTTTTTCACAAATTGTGAAAAAGTATCCTGTGTTGAGATTCCTTTTTCACAATTTGTGACAAAGAATTTCAGCATCTCAATAAAACACATTTCCAAGGAACATTAAAAAAAGTAAAGTCAAATTCGGACTCTACAGGTCACGATTAGGCAAACACAACCACTGGCGTTTACAAAAGCCCAGTATTTTTTTAGTTAGTTCATTTAGTTTCCACCACTAACTGAAAACAAGATGGCAGCAGCATGAAAAAGTATTTCCCATTTGTGGCTTAGTATTACCCATTTGTGGCTCAGTATTACCCATTTGTGGCTCAGGACTACTCATTTGCGATCAAGAATCCTGTTTCAAGCCTCACATCTAACTTTTCCCATAGGAAATGATGGGAAACTTTAAAATTTAATAACTTTGGAACTTGTTAATATTTTTCATCACACCTTCAAAATGCACCACTGTGATGTATGCCCTATATACTCTAAAGATTTCAGACCAAAATTCCACACCATTTTTGTGCAACATGGTGACAAAGAATTTGACACTAAAACTGTAATTTACACATTTTTGACACTCCGTATTTCCACAACCACAAATCTGACCAGAATGAAATTTACCACATAAAGAAATCTTTAGTCCCTGATGGGGCATGCCAAACTTCATTTAAATTGCTTGAAGAGATACAAAGTTATTAAAGCACAACATTTTAAGTTTAACATAGAATTGAAGATTTAACCCTAACTATAGGGGCATGTCTGCTCCCCTATAATGTATAGCATACTTAACTGTGTGTACAGTGTATAGTAAACAAAGAATGTTAATACATCTCTGAGGGTTGAATCATAATTCATACAAAGAAAAGAAGTCAGAAATTAGAGTTAATTATGTTATGTCCCTAGAACCATGGCAAAATAGTGGGGTGTTATCAATCATGTGGTGTTGGGATGACATTTCCTTAATGACTGTGCTTTCCATACAAGATTTGCTGTGCAATTTACTTTGTATGACAAGACAGTGTTGATATTTGTGTAACTGCAATTAAAATGCAGTAATTGTGCATGTGTCTGGACTTAAGTTTTTTTTATTTTTTCTTTTTCGTTCACACATAAGTTGAAAATTTTTGTCCATTTTGGGCCTAAATTTTCAGGATGCATAGCTGCAATCTGGCCTTATGACCACGTATGCTGCACCTTGAAATGTGACCCAAAATAGTTTTTAGGGGATCAAACACAAAAATGCATGTCAGATTTACAAGGTGCCACTTGAGTGGCCATAAGGGGGTGCTACAATTTGGGCACCTTGAACATTTGGGCCCAGATGGCTAAAGATGATTAAGTCCATGGTCCCATCAGTTTTGATATTTCCAAATCAGGGCATATGCCAAAGGTTTTTGTAGGGAGCCGGTGGAGGTATCTGGCCTAATGGGAGTTGAATAATTGTTATATAGGACTCAAAAGGAAGAAAAGGGCCTAATAGGGAGATTAGCATAGCAAGACAGACATTATTTCCTAGACCTGTTTAGAAAAGTAAAGCAACAGTAGTAGACAAACAAAGGAGTGACAACAACAGAGTGAAATTGGAACACAGTATTAGGCACACATTTGGGGCTGTTGATCATACAATAGTATTTCCTCACCTCTATATAATGCTCTTACTGCCTCAGCCTGTCCTGGCTCCCTTTCCCTGCCATATACAATATTGCACTGCAGGCATCTCCTTTATACTTACATACACTCAAGCAATCTAATTTCATGGTTTGATCCCCGCTTCCTCACTTACCAACCTTTTCCTTAATGACACCCCCTGCTGTCAATGGTTATTTCTTCCTTTTGTATTACCTGTTTTTGTTTTTGTGTACCTTGTTCTGTTCATATGATATGTCACCTGATAATTTATTGTCCAAGGTCCTCTCTATTCATTGCATAGGTAGACACCTATGAACTCATGAATGGTCTACTCTGCATGTCTCAGATATGTTGTATCCACTTTAACTCATTGTATGTAAAGCACTTATAAATTGTTATCCTGTTAGTTTCTGCATGTCTGTACTCTCCCAGGTTGTGCCTGAAAATAGTCATTCAATGGCTAGTGCACTTACCCGGTTAACAAAAGCTAAATAAATAAATAAATTAAAAAATTTGCAATAAACATAAAGAGTCCCAATATACGTTTTTACACTTATTGTACTGCCCACCAAGTGTGGTACACAAGTTCCACCCCTCGATCTCACCTCTATGTGGGAGGTGTGGAAGAGTATAAGGAATATATTTCCGCTATTTTTGGGGGTGTAGTACTCTCAGAATATTCTGGGGGACAGTAGCATAAGAACTAACTACAGTTTGGAGAAAACACGTTGCAGATACAGCCCTATCACTTTTGTTTGGAATGGAAGCTATGGGGAGGAAGGGTGGGCTCCATATTTCAGAGCAATAAGACTTATGCTGTCCACAGCAAAGCAGTGCATACAGAATACCTTGATTTCATGCATGACACCCACTGCAGAACAGTGGAGGAACATAAGCATAAAAAACTGGCATTGAACTGGTTAACGTATGTCCTAAGGGAGAGCGACGATGGATTTTTACATGAGTGGGGGAGATTTTTAAAGTCCACATTACCAAATGGAGGCTCAAATTATACAGGAGGAGGTTACCTAAAATCATTGGGAACCTATGAGATGAAAGTAGTTTCAGGAGACAAAATTAAAAAAGAGAGGGACTGACCCAGGACCTGATTGCAAGGCAAAGGAAAACTTACATACAGTATTAAGATGCAGTAGAAAGGCGTAATGTATATTCAGAGGTCAAGTTAGGGTAAAAGTGAATATTCATAGAATGAATTGTTATACAGTTATGGATGCCATTTTATTATTTTAGTTGAAAAATACCTTTTGTTTTTCCTGTTGTTTTCCTATGGGGGGGGTATGTAACCACATGAAGATGCAAACAGGAAATGCATAGGTGTAGCCTGTTTTTTTTTTTCTATTTAGTTCTTTATGAATTTCTGAGTGCTATGTTTATTAATTAATTGATTTGTTATATCTACAAAAACCTAATAAAAATACAATACAAAAAAGAGGGTCAAGTTATGAGCAGAAAAAAAAATAACAGGAAATAAACCCAAGTCCCAAATACTTGACTTGCGCTTATATGTTGACCTAGTTTTTTTTTTCTTTTTTTTTCTTTTGATCATGACTTGGCCTTTTTGGCCACTTTAGGCCCACATTTTTGGGGTGGTTAAGTTGTCACCCAACCTCATGACTTCATGAGCGGCACCTTGTAAATCTCATTATTTTTTTTTAAGGGGGGAACCTCAAAAAAAACACATTTTGGGTGAGGGTTGACAAGATGCCATTTACATGGACATAAGAAGGATTTGTGACTTGGCCACTCTAAATGTCGTGGCACAAAATTGCCAAATATGGCCAAGGTATGTCAAAAAAGTAAGTCCACCTGCATGTGCTATACGTACGCATTGGGACTTTTCCAGTATTTCTATTTCTCATTGTAGGTAGAGGAGCACATTTGAGGGCATTAAGGAATTATAATATGGAACATTGAGGATTTCTGATTTGGGACTGAAATATGGGTAGGAATTGGGAAGTAGAGTGGAAAGGGTGATAGAAGGTGGGCAGTTGATTTTTCTTATTTCATTACAGGGTGGGGGTGGCTATGAGTAGCAAGGCTGGACATTTACTGGTGGTTTCATGAATATCAGGTGGACTTGGGAGCTGGTTTTGAGCACTTGCTGCCAGACTCTTCACCCATTAAATGGGTTGGAGGTAGAATAGTGGCAGTGGGGTCGGGCACCAAGAGCTCATTTCTTAACTGATTGGGCATCCTAGTAGGAGTGAATACCAATGACAGGGCTGAGTGCCTGCTGCTTAATTCTGTAAATGTCAAGCACATAGAAAGGGGATACCATGATAGCCTAAGAGCACCTGTCTACAAAAAAAAAATAACTGTAACTTGATTAACTTGAAAGACTATCAATCAGTTGTAAAGGTTTTCTTCAAGTGCACTCACGATGAATGGTCATAATTTTTTCTAGCATGTCCTTTGATAATGAAATATCTTTTTTCACTCACAGATCACTAACAGCAGTACATTCACATGGTTTTAACAAATCAGGTGGTGGTGGTTGTAAAGAATTCAGGAGGCGCCATTTTCATGACTCAAAACAGCAAGAAAACAGCAGTCTCAAGCCACAAAATTGAGCACCCCCTCACACAACTGACATACTTTAGTTTCACAGAAAATGTAGTTATGAAAGAGCATTGAAACATGTTTTGCTCATATGCCATAATGGCACTTTATTTTTAAATAATTAATAAACTACACATTTTTTGTTATAAAACTACATACAATGTCAAAGAATCATCCCTGGGCAAATTGTGATGCACCCCAGAGTTTCAGGTTTCCACCTGCCGGTGCTAATTTCCACAGTTAAGGGGTTGTCAACCATCTAGAGCTTTTAAACCACTGAACTGGTCATTGCCCAAATTACTGGACAGGATCCAGAGAACCTGTCAGTAACTCTATGTCTCCTGTCCAGGGACAGCAGTATTATTAAGGTGCATAAACTGGGATTTCACATTAATCTGCCTACTCATCCCTAATATGCAGTTGCTAATGCATTCATATAATTTAGATGGATATGCTATATAAAATAGTATCTTTTATTGTCAAATCATTGCCTGAAAACAAATGATGCTAAAAGGCTAGTGATGTATATTGTACAAATGTATCTTCCTTCTTACACCACATTAACACAGTGAAGTGCTGATTTGGGTTAGGACGAAAATAGTTTGCCCTGTTGTACTCAGTGTTTTAATGATTACGAAAATCTTAACTAGTCCTGAAAAACACTACTGTGGCAGGCACTTGGATACATTTTCAGTGACTAGCATTTTCCTTCTGATCAGCTCTTTGTCTGAAATAAGTGTGTTTCATAAAGCATTAGAGTGAATACAAGGAAAACAATAAGCAACCTGTGTGATAATTAATTATGGTGCCTGAATGAATTACTGCTTCTTCCACTCTTGATTTGAGTCAGAGTTACATTTGATTTGGAAAGTTGTCGGACTTTCAATTATAGTTTGCTCAATGTTTCTGATGTGACAAGAATGAGTGACTGACAGATAGGGGATCATGTTATTGTTGAGACTACACATCACAAGACACTTGACAATGACAAGAGCAGTGGTATAGAAAGCCAAGGAAATCTACGTTACCTTTCAGCATCTAAGAAGGTTATCCCATAAGGTCAAGGAATAATTCCCCCTAATAGTTATAGCGTAATACTTTACTTCTGATTCTGTGTAAGAACTGTTGGGTATGGCTGTACACAGATCCTCATGTTTGAATTTTGATTCACTAAGTTCACATTCAGGAATATTCAGGTTTTGTAATGAAAACTCCCCTGTGCAGACTCTGATGGCCTGTGCATATTCTTTAACTACTCCCTATTGCATTATATACCTACAACCCCCCCTTAAATTGCCTCTGGCTGCTATTATCCTTTTGTTAAATGTCCCAGTTTCTTCCGATGTACATTGCTCTTTCCCACAATTCATTTTGCCCTTCTGAACTGCATCATCAAGGGAGGACAGCTTATCATGGGCATGAAAACCTGAGTATTCCTGATGTCAAATTGCTAAATACAAATCCAAACACATGTGTACACACTTACTCAGCAATACTCTTGTTTCTGCCCCCCCAGCAACATTTGATTAGCACATAAACATACTTCTTTAGCTACAGTGTTTAAATTAGTTTATATTTTTAATTATGTTTCTGTCTAAATCAACTTGATTTGATGTAATGTTGCTATGCTTTGATTTATGTCATTATGTCTGTTATGTTTTAGACTGCTGAAAAATGAACCAAGGTGCAGTAATCCTACTCCATTAATAAATATAACTAACCTAAAGTAAACATCAAATCAATTTTATTTTAAGAAAAGATCAGGGCTCCCGATCTGTTGGTTCAACATTTGCTCCATGGCACCCACATGCATGTCAAGAAGAATCATAATACAGAGGACCCCAAAGATACTAACATTTAAAAATAAGGTAAACGGTTGGAGGCTTTGGGAGTAGGTATATGGTGGGGGAGTACTTAATATAAATGCAGGAGTATGGTGAAGATATATGTAATAATTCAGTAGTGTAAGTGACCACCTACATCTTAATATTGAATTATTAGAGCTGACACCCTTTGATTATTGATATTTTTAAGCTGTCTTCTTAAATCATAAAAACTTTGATAATGATTACCCTTGTTCAACCCAGAACATCAGTTATTTAAAGTTGTTTGGGGGTTGGGATCCTGTTTTTCTAGTATTTGATTTCTGTTATTATGGCATAATAGTAACAAGAAAGGAATAGAACACATGCCCTAGGTATTGTGCAATATCCCACACAGAGTAGGCTACCATCAGTTCCAAAACTATGCATATACTAGGACTGAAGACGCTGTTATTCAATAGTAATAGGGCCTTTTACCTATTTATGTCTAATGGGGTAATAATTTTATCTGCACAGTGCAGGTAGCACATATCTCTCAAAATTACACACACTGCATGCAAGAATGACAGTAAATGGTTAGAGCATGACAGAAAAAAATAATTGAGAGTGCAAAGGTACTGTATGGGCCAGGATTGACTGGCTCACTTTGTGATTTTTGAGAAGATCACTTAACCTCTCTATCATTCTCCCTCAATGCTTAACTTCCTTTAGATTTTATTGACATTGATCAGCCTATGGACCCTAATCAAAATGAGATATCACACCTCATGGAGGCTTTAAAGTAATAACACTCTCATCCTTCCAATGTGCAGCTACTGGCTGCTGCAAATCTTCATGACTTATAAAGTGCTTTGAAATACAGTATACATGAATGCTGCAATATGAAATTGTTTTCCTTCCTTCCCTCCTTTCCTTCTTGACAGTGTCCTCAACACAACCATCAGAAGTGGTCAGGATATCAGGATGTCATCTAGAATGCAGGGAATGTGAAACAGCACACATTATTTGTTTAGGACATACTTGCACAAATGTGCATTTAACTTAGGAATATAAATCCTGCTTTTTACATTTTGTAAAACAGTTGTTAATTTTTGGCATCTGTAAAGTCTGTTTACAAACCCCAGTGCATTGCTGTGTGCATTGGTTTTGAAAAAGTCCTATTTTTCCTCATTTCTTTTTCACATGCAGTATACATTTTAAATTAGTACTGAGTGCCAGAAACCAATAGCATTAGTTGATCTGAAGCTTACAATGAAGCTTTTCATAAAGAGCTTTTGCTTAACTGATGCTCAGGGTTCTGCGACTGCTAACTAATTAAAAATGAATAGTAAGCAGAAACAATTTTGTATTAAAAATAAGATCCTAAATGATGGTAACATAAGACTGTTTCAAAGCAAACATACCAAACAGTATACTGGGGTTACTAAAATGACTGCACACATACCCATAGTTCCAACTGTGTTAAAATCATAAATTCCAAAAGTTATGTTCCCATCAGGATGGTCAGGTATTGAAATAGAGGTACAGTAATCCCTGCAACAAGAAGCAGACTGAAAAGAAACATCAGTTGTTTCTAGAGATTTTTACATATGAGGGACTATCTTCTGCTATTCACATGTGGATGCTATCAGGTAGAAGACAAAGTCAGGCTATTAATGAAATGTCCTTTTTACTGCTGCAGAAGGCAAACCCTGCAGCCCTCTTGCTACAGAAATGGACTTCCAGACCCCTTGTATTTCTTCCGAGCAAAAAACCTGTTGGTCTTTGAGTACAGTCCCCTCTGCATCCCTGGCATCTATGAAGCACTCCGCTCCTAGTCTCCAGAACACTGCACTACTTTTTTTCTAAATCTCAAGTGTGCTGATTGTGACACTAAGGGATTGGGCACTCCCAGTGTCACTCTTATGTTTCTGGGGGGGCAGGGTAGTGGGGGGCTGATAGGGAGGATCAGGTGGGGAATATCTATAATTTAAATGAAAAAAAAATGGTGGTCCCTTCACACTCCATATGCACCAGTAGTCACACATGCACAGTGGTGTGTACAGCCATCTTGAACATGGCAGGGTGTGCCATGACTGATGATTTATTTATTTATTATCTCTTTTAAATTATTGCTTTCCCACCTGACCCTCCCTATCAGCATCCATCGTCCCAGCCCCCAAAACATTAAAGTGACACTGGGGTTCCCAATCCCAGTTCTGAAACCTTCACTCTTTGAACTTAATAGGCACTAGGGGTGCCCAATCCCCTAGTGCAAAAATCCTTTCTGTTTTTGCATTGTTAGTACCTGTAAAATGAAAACCATCCATCAATGTCTTTTGTGGCCAAGACTCCCCCACCCCACTCTCACACTCAGGCCCCCACCAAGACTTACTAAATGATCAGAGGTCCAACACTGTAAGCCTCTCTGGACCACAGACACATCTTCACTCTTCAACGGTGGACCACAAACTGAGGAAATCAGGTATGCATTTCAATGGAGTTTTGAACATTGTAGCATAACTTGGCCATTTTTTTTTATTTTTGCCCCAAAATTTTCAACATACCTTTTTTGGGACACCACCTAATGAACAATGCAAGTGATGGCAGGTACATGTGTCCCAAAAGGAGATTTTGTGGTCACTGTGCAAAATCACCTTTCAGGCAGCAGTTGAAAATATTCCCCACTATTGTTCATGAGGTGGGGTCATAAGATGGCTATGTTAAAAATTTGGTGTAAAAATACTAAAAAACAATTAAGTTACAAACCGTCATTGAATTTTGTGAATGCAGGCTCATAACTTTGGTAATTTTCAGTATTTTTACCCCAAGTTTCCAACATAGCCATATCTTTATAGCACCTCATGAATGTGATAGTTGTCATATTTCAAATCCTGGCCAAAATGTTTTTTACATCCCGAAAGGTGATTTTGTGGTCCCTGCATGAAATCATCTTTTGGGCAGGAGTTAGAAATGTTCTCTGCCTCTGTTCATGTGATGGGGTCCTAAGAAGGCTATGTTCTTAATTTGGTGTAAAAAATATATAAAAAAAAGTTATATACCTATGTTAAATTTTATGAACGCAGGCTTGTAACTGTGGTAATTTTAATTTTTGTGTTACCCCAAATTTACAACTCAGCCATATCTTTGTAGCACCTCATGAATGTGACAGCTGTCATGTTTTTCAAATCCTGGCCAAAATGTTTTTTTTTTTTTTTACATCCCAGAAGGTGATTTTGCAGTCCCTGTGTGAAATCACCTTTCTGGCAGGAGCTGAAAATATTCTCTGCCACTGTTCATGAGGTGGAGTCATAAGAAGGCAATGTTCTAAATTGGGTATAACAATATTTAAAACAAAAAACAAAGGTATAAGCCTATGTTGAATTTTGCAAATGCAGGCTTGTAACTTAAGTAATTTTCAATAGTTTTACCCCAAATTTCCAACACAGCCATACAGTATCTTTACAGCACCTCATGAATGTGACAGCTGTCATTTTTCAAATCCTGGCCAAAATGTTTTTTTTTTTTTCGCATCCCAAAATGTGATTTTTGTGGTCCCTGCATGAAATTGCCTTTTGGGCAGGAGTTGCAAATGTTCTCTGATGTTGTTCAGGAGGTGGGGTCCTAAGAAGGTTATGTTTTAAATTTGGTATAAAAATATTTAAAAACAAAAACGTTATAAGGCTATGTGGCAGTTTGCAAATGCAGGACTATTAGTTTGGTAATATTCAATATTTTTTCCTCAAAATGTTTAACATACCCATTTCTTTACAGCACCTCATTAATGTGACAGCTATCATTTTTCAACTCCTGGCCAAAATGTGCTTTTGAGTCCCAAAAGTTGATTTCACTGTCCCTGCATGAAATCACTTTTCAGGCACAAGTTGAATATTTGCTCTGCTCTTCTTCATCAGGCAGGGTAATAACAAAGCTACTGTGTGTTGAAAATTTGGTGTACAAATATTACAAAACAACAAATTTATGACCCTACATTACATTTTGCTAATGCAGGCTCATGACTTTGGTAATTTTCAATATTTTTTCCCCAAATTCCTCAGCTGCAGCCTTATCAGCTCTGGCCAGAGTTTGTTTTGATACAGTAAAGATCCTCACTGGATAATAGTAACTTGGGTGTGCTGGCTCTTTGCATTTATTATGACTTGCTATCATATGATATTCAATCTGGCTATTAGTGGCAGTGGCATATCACCCATTGTCTCTTGTGCTGTATCAAGATTTACCCAAGCCCATGCACTTGTTAAATGAAGCAGCCTCCAGCAGTGATGGTGCATCACGTAGGACTGCCTAGTGTGGATTCCCCATTTTTAATTAACTGAGTGCAAACAAGCATCCTTACTCCACTGCTGAGCTTAAAATGCCCCCAGCAATAATGATCCTTCCACATGTTCTGTGTGAATTCAAAAGAAGGAACTGGGCAGTAAAAAACTGCATCTATTTCCTTTCAGCCCTGGGTATCGCAGTCCTTGACTCTGACCCCATTTCCTATTAGCTCCCAAATGTAAATAGAGTTTAATGGGCATACACTACCACAATGTGGAGTAATGCTTGTGCAAATTCTTGGTATCTGAAGGCTAATTGTTTAGTTGGATGTTGACTGTCAATTGTAATTATTTTGGCCATTTGCACTGTCTGTCCCCTGAGGGACTACTACTCTGATGGGGTACTGGGAAGGCAAAGGAACCCTCATGGGGAGAGTTCCACCCCTAGAGATACACATGAATGTGATTCCTTTGGCTAAAGGCTCCACAGGAAGCAAGCCACCAGAGGAGTGGAGGAGGTGTATTGTGGTAACAAAGAAATGGAGCTTTAGAATGAGATTGGAGGAAGCTGGTTTATATAGTCCAGTATAGAAGTGTAGTTGGTTACTCCTGCCCATCAAACCACATGCTCTGCCTTTTAATTTAATGTGTGTACACAATCACAGTGTGGAGTAATGCTTGTGCAACTTGTTGTTAGACAAAGGCTAGCTGTATGATTAGTTGTTGACTATGCTATTTGTAGTTAGTATGGACATTTGCACTCTCTTTCCCTTGAGGGACTACCACCCTCTCAGTGTACCAGGAAGGCAAAGGAACTCTCTTTAGGAGGGTTCTGTCCCTAGCGGTGCTACAGGAATGCAATTCTTTAGCTAAAGGTACCTCAGGAAAGAGCCCAAAAGAACAACACAGCATGAGCTGAAAACACAGAGGGGCAATATGATAATATAGACAGCTGAGAACTGATGATGGGAGATAGCAGAGTGAGGCATGACTTGCAAAACAGAGATGGACCTGTAGTATTGTACTGTAGGAGGAGACATTCCACCACCCGACTACAACTCACAGTGGACATTTTAATACTGGGTGAAATGGTACAGGACAACTACTTTGTGGTATTTGGCACTAAGGAGAAAAAAAGAGCTCAGTGGAAGAAATCTCTTTGGATACTGGTCTTAGCTGCCATCTCTCCTGACATGGGTACTATTATTAGGCATGCTGTGTTAATTTGGAATTCAAGTTTAGAGAAACTTTTGGAGGGATACCTATTGCTCTATCCCTCCAAGAGTAAAATGTTGTGGGAATGCCATAAGTAGATCTCAAATTCAAAACAGGTACCTCAGGGAAGGAGGGCCCCCAAAATGTGGAGAGAGGGTACAGCTATTGCTAAAAGACTAGCACCCAAACTTGAGACTGTGAGGAGGCCTAATCTTGACTGGGAAATAAAGAAAGGGGATACAGAACAACACCTGCTTGACCTTAGGCACCGGCAAGGAGAGTAGCTTTTGGAAGTGCTGCCTGTATGTTCTGCATAGCTAAGGGACTGAATGTGGGCTTAGAGCGCCACCCTCTGGCAGATGAAATCTTAAATACTACACAGTTATGTGCCTCTGACTGTGAGTCTACACGACTGAAGCTTCCCCCTCAGCATTGGACCTTCTCACTTCCCAATGGCATCTTCCCAGAGACAAGTGAGCTGCAAAGGACTGCATTCAGTGAGACACACCCTCAACTTGTGGACTTCAAGTGGAGTGAGTAAGCAGTGAAGGGAAATATGATAATGGACAGTAGGAATATGTTCATAGGGCCCAAATGCATGATGCAGAAATGGACTGACTGCATGAAGATGCAGAGGCAATGAATAAAGATTAGATTGGACTGAATTAGGACAGTGAAGAATGACAGATATGATAGTAAATGACTGAATGATGAAGAACTGAAAATAGGAACACAGATGAAAGACCATTATCTAAGACTCTGTCCACACTACCCCACTGTAACGTTACAGAGTGCCCAAACCATTACTGCAACAGTTTGCATTTACACCTGTAATGTTGCAGAAGGCGTTTTCATAACCATTGTTATATGCGTGAGTCTCCCCCATCCTGTCACCTTCCTCATACCCTCACCCATCCTTATTGCACCACAAGTGATTTGCCATCTTAGTAGGCACCCACTTTCATCACAGGATACCATTGTGGGTTTGGATTAATTTTCCTTCAGAAGGAGTGGAGCAGAACTGCACACTTCCCCATGGAACAGTTTCTACTCTGCAGAATAAAAACAAATTCATAGAAGTGATTTCTACAAATTCAGTTTTCTGCAGACTTCCTCTGCACATGGAAGTTGCAAAATTGTTCAGCAATCTCTTATTCTATTGAGAAAATTCCATAGAGCAGGATTTTCTAATGCCACACTTGTCTAAAAGTATTTCTTTACTAGTAAGTGTGGGGCTGTCCTGGCTTTTAGGACTGACAAAGGTACTATCTATAATGTGTGAGTGTGCGTGTTTCTTTGCAGCCTTCAAATTGCAGTATACAAGCATCCCAAGTAGCAGCACAGACCCTCACCCAAAAAAACCTGACAAAAATAATACAGATGTTATACCAGGCCCTGACTTTACCAACAATGATGAAAACAACATGTGTTTAATTTATTTGTTAAACTTATACTCTTCTGAAATGATTCACTATCCTTATTTTTCTTTGTAAGTGTGACAAACCTAGAGAAATAATGCAGCTAAAAAAATCAGTAAGAAGAGAGTTGGTAGCTCAGTATTACTGTACAATGTTATATATTGTTATCAGACAATCATAAGTTGGAATTAAATGGATTCAAATGGTTTGATTTACTAATACCACATGAACTTGGAAACAGGGAAAAATGAAAGCCCTTTTTTCCATTGAGCCTTCTCCCCATTATTTCAAGGCAACAGCACACAATATTATTCTCTACTAGGAATTTGACTAATTTTGCATTCAGTGCTACAGTATTGTCCGAATCTACTGCATCATCTGGCAATGTGCCCAAAGTTCTGGCACCTGTTATGTGAAGTGATATTTCTTGTTATCACACTAGATTAACTCTTCCTCATTCAAATGTTAATCTATTACCCTGATTATTTTATTTATGGATTAGGTTAGTGATAGAACATGAAATGATGCTGTCATTTCTTTAAGTCTGACATCTGGGGCCAGATATTCAAAAGTTTGCATTGGAGCTGTCTGGGTTTGTTGCCTTTTTTTTGGGGGGGTGGGGTATATTCAGAGGCTTATGTAACATGTGCTAAACCCATTAGTACACAAGTGCTAACATAAAGCTGTACCCATGCAAATGAGAGGGTCAAAGGGGAAAAACTCCAGCTTCTTAAATCAGTTCTCATAGCTGAACATTTCCATTCCCTGAATTACCTTTGTTGTCATTCTACGCACTCTTCCTAGTATATCTGTATCCTTCCAGTAGTGGTGTGCACCTGAATTAAATTCAATAGTACAGTTGGAGCCTCACCAGTGATTTGTGAAACATAATTATAATCTTTATGGACCTACTGTACTCACAAATTCCCTGTTAAGTACTGTACTATAACCTTCACTTTGCTTTGCTTCTGTTTGCCATTCTCTCACCCAACTGACATGAGAATGCACTCTTATAACCTCAAGAGCACTGTAACTGTACATATACTGTAAACAAATAAAAGAATTACAGTTATACTGCCAGAATAGCTTCACAGTGAGTACAAAACACCCTATGGATTATCTTTTAGATTCCTTTCCTTTTGTGCCAGATCCCTGGAAAGAATGGGATACAGAAAAGCAAACAAGGAAGGTAGAGGTGAAGCAAACCATGGAAACTACAGAGTAGAGCTCTGCAAAATGCAAAGTTCTGCAGGAATAATTCAGGCAGAATGGATTCCAAAAGTGTTTTTGTTTAAGCCACAAATAAATTTTCCATGATTTACATCCATAAACTGTGGATTACTTCTCTGGGATTTGCCGAGAACTAATCTGATTTCCATAAACCATGGAAAAGGAATCAGTGGTGTACAGTATGTAAACAGCAAATTACTTATCCACTGTTTAAAGGGGAACTGTCAGCAATAAGAGCCTCACACCCAAATGTGAGGCTGATCCCAATCTGCACTTTGTGTACAAAAACATTTTTATTTACTCTTTACTGCAGTTTATTAGAATGTATTAGGCTAATTTTGCTGACTTCTAAGATGCCATTTCCTGTAAGCAGAAAACCCATAATCACCTGCAGCTGACATCAGAGGAGGGCTGCACAGCTGGAAGATTCAATAGCCTGCAGTATACAAGTTAATTATCTTGAGGCTAAAATCAGATGTTTGCTGGTCCTGCTATGCTCATGGGGCTTAGTACAGTCCTCTATGACTATACCTATCCCCAGGAGAACAGCAGACCAGCAAACAGAAGATTACAGCTTAGAAAAAACTCTGACATTCACTGCAGGCTATTGTCTCACACTGTTGCAGCCCTCCTCTGATGTCACCAGCAAAGGAATCTGGCATTTCTGGTTACAGGAAATGTCAGCTTACAAGTCAATGAAATTAGTCTGATACAATCTATTACACTGCAGTAACCAATAAGTAAAAAATGTGTTTTTGGACAAAAAAGGCTAATTGGGATCAGCCTCACACTTGGGTGTGAGGCTCTTATTGCTGATAGTTCCTCTTTAAATAAAGTAAGCAGCAAACTGCTTTCAGAATTTTGGAATTCAACTTTCAGTGGATTTCTGTGGAATTAGGTGGAATTTCTAAAAGTCCACAGAATTACATCAAAAGCAGAATTAGAAAATTCCATACTGATCTACTAAAGAGCTACAGTGTTGGAAAATCAAACAGGTGAGGCAGCCTGCCAGTGCAGTGGTAGTGCTACCACTTGTGACACCAATAACTGGGGTTCTTGAGCAAACCCAGGGCTGTCAGAGGGCTGTCTGGGGTGAGAAGGCTCTGGGGAGGGAGGGGATCTGCTGCCCAAAAACTACAAATCCCTAGAGATGGCTAGGGTAGGTGAACCTGGGATCAGTGCTACAGCTGGATTGGTGGATGTGACAGATGTCTGCATGTCAGGGGTGGGGGAATACCCGCCTGTGTGCTGAGGTCATTGATCATCCACCTCCACCAATTGGAAATGACCACAAAAGCAGAAAAGAAACCCTTGGATAACAAGCAAGCATGATGTCCGGGATCTTTGCAGAGACCCAGCAGACAGATGTGGGGTGTATCCCCTGGCCATGTCAATGAGTGCAAACAGAGCTGATTAAAAAAAAAGAAGAAGAAAAGAAAAGAAAACCAAACAGGAGCAAAATGTAAATGGTATTTTAGTACGCTATTATGGATGACCAATGAGAAAATGAAAAATTCAAGGTAAACGTGAGGGTATTAAGACTGTGTCATGCAGGAATTCTAATGGCAAACAAGAAATTGCACATGCCTGCATAGAGGAAGTGTGAAAAGGGGATACACAGAGCCAAGGAAAGGTACAAGAAGAACAATAGAAAATGAGAAGCATAACACAAATAAGTATGTGAAGTACATTGAAAGAAGAGGAACATTAGTAAGAAGGAACTGAGACCACAAACATAAAATGGGGTTCCTCTGGCCAAAGGGGTTTATAAAATAAGTCCAGTGAGTACTTTACCCCAGTTTTCCTAGAAAAGGCAGAAAGGGGCATGCCAAAGGAGAGTGTAGAAAAGGATGCATAAAGGAATGCAGTAGCAAAACCTGAGCTGATAATGCAAATTCTAAAGAAAATGGAAGGTGAACAATACCCTTAGTCAGGATAGCCTGCAGCAAAGGAAACAGAGAACACACAAGTGAGTTAGCAGCTTTACTAGCATACTATATAACAACCTACTCAATGAGAATGGAGAAAGTACTGGAGGACTGAATACAGGTGAATGTTATTCCTATCTTTAAAAAGAAAGAGGTAAACCCAGGTGATTATGGACAGCTTATTCTGAAATCAATTCCAAATAACACCATTACAGAAAAAATAATTAAGACAGAATTAGTATATATCTGGAAAAGGAAACTTAGTAGTGTCGACATTGGTCCCCCGTAAGGAAATCATGATAAGTTAACCTGATAGAGTTCTCTGATGTGGTGATTACAATGGTAGACAACTGGATGTGTATATGGTGTACGTAGACTTTTATGAAGTGTTAAATATGAGCAATATAAGAGTTTGATATATACAGTAAGATTATGAATAGTGGAGTAGGAATACTTAAAGGGGTAGGAAACTGATTGGGCAACAGAGGACAGAGAGGGCTACTAATAAATGGCAGTTTTTTAAGTTGTAGGGAGGTAATCAGAAAAGTGCACCGTAAATCAGTGCTGGACCATTGTTAATTTGTCGTGATTAGCAAAGATCTCAATAAAGGGGTGGTGTGCCAGATAGAAAAATTGGCAAATAATTTAAAAAATGACTAGTCCAACCACAGTGAGGATGTGCTAGGTTACTGAGAAATGTGGAGAAATTTGAGGACTGGCCAGACAAAGGGCACATGTGGTTTAATATGCTATGCAAAGTTATGTACACAGAGACAGGAAACATGTCCAGAACATGCAAATTAATGGATGTCAAATGAATAGGAAGAGAGCAGGATAAAGGTCTACAGGTTCTTGGATTAGGACTCTAAAACAGGAAAAAGAGCATGCAGCAGCCTTTTAGGAATCTGAAAGGATGTTTAGATGCATCATGCATGGAACACGAAAATATGAGGGAAATGATATTAAAGTTGTGTAAGACACTTGGTGAAGCTTCACAAGAAGTACTGTGGCCAGTTCTTAGCACTGCAGAAAAAGGACATTTTAGCATTAAAAAGGTAGGGAGGAGAAGGAGAACAAGGATAATTAGGATCAGGAAAGGTCAAGAATGAACAGAAATTACAGCAATGGCATGTTTTATCACCAGAGAACAGGCAAATGAGAGAGGATATGATTCATATGTGATTAACAAAATGAAGGGCAGTAAGAAAGTAGATTCAACCAGGCTTTCTTGCTAGCCAGGAAAAAAGAACAGAGGCAAATTGGCTAAAGCTCAGGGGCTGGGGGTTAGAGCAGAATTAAAACAGCATCACTTCTTGCAAAGCCTGGATAGACTGTGGGGTAAATTGCACCAGGAAGCAACTCATTCAAATTCATTTGGAGTCTTTAAACCAAACCATATAAGTTCCTTCAGAGGAATAATACCGCTGTTTGGTCTGCAGGGGGAAGGGCTTGATAGACCATTTGTTTTATAGGCATACTGCAAGATTTGGACAATGCAGTTGCATATCTAAAAACTCATCGTAAAATGATTCATATTTCCACAAGTTATTCAGAAATGCCTTAAAAGTCATTAATTGTCATCCATGCAAAAAAGGCATACATACTATAATGTGGAGTTGGAAAACACTTCTACCACTGAACTACTCATATCTGGTTTGCTATGTAAAAAGAAATGACTGATTAGTGATTATCTGAATATTATAACATGGCATACACATTTACAAGATTTAAACATGAAGTATTACATTATTACCTTTTGAATATCAGAAGGCAAGTTTTCCTTTTGTTTGAATATCAGGAAATAGTGCAGCTGTCCCAAGTCAGCGTTAATGAATTGTCTCTGTGCTGGCTCTAGCCATGCATCAACTGTGTTGCTGCTGGCCATCCCAGTGACCCTGGTACATGCTGTAAGCCCTGGTGTGGCTGACTGGCTTAGGTAGGTTGGCATTCACCTTGGATGCCACCTGCCTTAGGGAACAAGGGAAGCTTCTCCATCTGTACAGCCACCTCTTGGTATTCCAGAGGTGGGGGTGGGGGTCCCATGCAGGGAGGAAATTGTGTCTGATAGGAAAGGAAACATGCATTCAGAGTTAGTCCAGGTAGTAGCAAGTATGAAGAGAGGTTTTGTCGATACTCCCAATTGCCCTATTGGATTAGGTTGCACCATTGGCCTGATTTTCAAAGAATGAAATTTGGTACAATGTGCCTGTGCCAAAAGGAATTGAGGCATGTGGCTCCTTGTGCCAAATGTTGCAGCAATGCCAATTTTTGAGTGCAAGCTGCATTGAAATCAGGATGCTGTGCACCAAAGCAGCCCTGTGCCACCTCAGCACCAGAAGTGCTGGTGCACCAGGTCATAAGGTGGTTTGCACCACAGCAGGGTTGCAGCATCCCCATATCTGGGATTTTGGAAATCCCATCATGGCCGCAAGACAAGACTGAGGTTAGACCAACCATGAGCTGGTTTAAAGGCCCCGTGCCGGAGGTCTGGAGTGAACTGAGTGGGGGGGGGGACTGTGAGGACATGGTACAAAGCAGACAGACTGATGGGGGTGCTGTAGTGGGCAGCAGGGGCATGGCAGCTATGGCAGGGTGCACAGGTGGCACTGGGCAGATGTACCCTGGACAGATGGACATGACTACTAGGACAGGGTACTCCCATGTAGTCAAGCACTGACTCTGCCCTAAACCGCCAGGGGCCACCAGCCCTGGCAGCTGTCCCAGGGCTTATACAGTCCCTGACATATGGCAGTAGGTAATGGCTGCAGTGCACTAGGTGGAGTCAGTGGTGCGGGAAATATTCCAGGTATTGCGACATTCCCCAGTTGAACAGCCCTCTGCATGGAATCATGCTGATGTACAACAACACTGTCCATACTGTGCAAGCTCTGGAACAACTGTCAGGGCTGCTGTCACCTCGGGGTTTGGGACAGGGTCCGTGCTTGGGAACCAGGGAATATCTTGTACTAGCAGATCCATCCAGTGGTCCAGGGCACATCCAATCAGTGCCACCTGTGTACCCTGACACAGCTAACGTGCCCCCACCTGGCACCCCTGCAGGTCCATCAGTTCTGTCCCATGACCTTCCAGGCTTCCTTCCCCCACCCCAATATTGCAGTCTGGAATGGCATTGTGCTAGACAGTAGGGGCTTGACGGGACCCTCGTCAAACCCCTTCAGTCCACCAGATCATAACCACAGCTCTCTGACTGCAGAAAGTCTCAGGACATTGATGCAGGGGCCCCCTTTGTACTGAAATCAGGTGCAGGGTCCCTGATGTACCTGGAGTTTGCTGTAACTAGGGATCAGTGCATCATGCGCTGATCTAGTGGCTCTTTGAAAATCAAGCCCCATGTCTTTAAGGCCTACCCTGGGGTAAGAGACAGTGGGGAAATATGAAGATCAAAAATTATCCAGCATCTTCAAGGTGGATGAATAAAGGCATCTACCATGCAGTGTAGAACCTTAAAATCACTGCCTTCTTCTCACCTGGTATTTCTCCCCAGATTTCCTCTATCAAGTGAAGTATAATTACCAGGCTTGGAACCAGGGTCCTTCCAATAAAGGATAAGTCATGGGTTAAAGAGGGAGAATCTGGAGGAGCACACTGAACAGAGGCTTGCAATGAAAGATCTGTCAGAAGGCAACTGTCTTGGTAAGGGACTTGGGATGGTGAAATGTGAATATGGATGTTGACTTGAAGGGTAAAGAATGTTTATGGAGGAAAATCACATATTTTACTCTAATATTGTTTACAAATACGTTGTGGTAGTTTCTAGCAGATTTAAGGTGCTACTAATATAACCTCTGTAACTCATTGTTTTTTCTGCAATTAATCCAATGAAAAATATAACTGTTTTAGAAGCCCGATTAACAGTGATGGCTCATTTCTATAAGATCATGAGTGTTAATTAAACTAATTATGTTTACTTCAGTTTGCAAAGTTAGGTTATAATTACTGATGCACAAATATGCAAACATTTAATTTAATCCAGAAAGGACAATTTCAATGTTGTAGAGGTGTTTAATTTACTAGACAGTTTGAGGCATATTTATGTTTTGGACCTTGGTGACTTAGGGGAAGACAGAGCTACAGTATTCAAGTATGTAAAGGGCATACCTCCAACAGACCAAGTGTAGCTGTTCAGGATGCACAAGGGTGAAAGGACAAAGACAGTCAATATCACTGAAGGCAGGAATATTCAAGGGAAACAGTAGGAACAATTACTTCACATATTCAGCAGTGAACACTTGGAATAGACTGCCAGAGCACGTAACATTGTATCACTAGATACTGAAATAACCTTCAAGCTCAGATTTGACAATTTGTTTAAAGAAAAAGGTGAAACAGGTTACTCCAGCTGAGCAACTTGGAGGGAGAAATTCAGAAGTCTTTTTTCATCCCTTAATGTGTGAATGAAAAAGCAGCAAACATTACGAAAGCTGTACATTTCCATATTTGAAACATACAGTGATGCTCCACAAACTGCTATAAATGTATATGTTTTAGAGCATTTCATCAAACATGGTTTTTGACTGACTATTCAGGTGTGACCTTTTGTCTCGGCCAAGAGGCTAGAGTTGTAGCTTATCAATCTAGTTGGAGACTGTCATGTACCATCCTCTCTACATATGCTCTAGTTACAGGTGTGTTCAGTTACAAGGCCTCAAACATTTGCGTAAGAATGAGAAACGGGCATCAGAAAACTGGATCCTAAAATTAGTACCAAGTTAATCAGACACTTATTTAAAAAGCCCTTGGCAGGTTGAACATGTTTACTGAGCCAGGCTATGCCTGCAATATTCTGTTAAAGCAGTATCATGAAAAACATGGTTTACTCTCACCAGTAAATTAGCATAACCAAACTCAGCCTGTAGCAATATAAACAATGTCTCAAACTTTGCTCAAATATTGGACATATTCAAATCATAAAGCCTAGAAAAAAGACAGCAGGAAGGGAACATATGATCACAATGTCCCAAATATTAATTTGGGATGGACAAGGAAGAGTAAACACAGATGTTTGAGCTGATAAGTGCAAACAAAATGAGAGGACATCCACACAAATGGAAGGGAAAGAGGCAGAAAAATGGGAATTTTAGCTAGCATTATTTTATACAGAGGGTAATTGGTTACCATGTGGAATAACAAACCCAATGAAGTTGTCCAAGCCTGTACTAATTAGGCGTGAATAGTAGTTAAAGTCAAATTCCTGAAGTGGAAGCATTGAAGGCTACACAGCATGAGAAGGGGTAGAATTCCTGCTGATTAGTGTTGAAGTTTGTCCATACTAAAAAGTGATTATAGTCATTGCTATGTTGCAGGAGGGATGCACAAGTTGCACTCTTATGCTACTTTCATCACCAAGTACTATGTTACTATTTTAATTTTCTTAAACCAGCGTTTTCTTTTTCCAACAAAAATCTGCCACAGAGAAGACAGTGCTACATGTGTTATAATTCTGCTTGCTATTAGCCCCAAATTAAGTTGCTACCTACCCAACAGCCTGTATGCTCTGTTAATGTTGATTATTACCACATTTATGGTAATAATGTTGATTATTAATACAAATGTGAATACTACACCTCTGAACTAAAGGTACTAGTAGTAAACCTCAGTCTCACAACTGTACACATGGGCAAGAAGCAGAACCCCACTTGAAATTAGATTTTGCATTTCATTTGTGCTATCCTGGATAATAAATACTCCCCTCCCCACACACACACATATGCATATTGGTCTTTCCTCATCTTTACCCTCCCTTAAATCTCTCCTCTTAGCACACGTTACCCTCTCAGTTGCCTGCCACTAGGTTTCCAAGCAACTTCACCTTCTTTTCCTCCCATACTGTCCTTTCTGGTTGTACTAGCCACCTGCTATTTCCCCCATCCACCCCTCTCATTTAGCAACCTGGGTTGTAGTACTCAAGTCAAAGATCAGGTCGTCATAGTCATATTTTTGTGTTGATACCATGCATGTTGCTGCTTAAGTGGTGCTCACAATGTTTTTTTTCTGATGTATTTGATTTTTCTTCCCCTGTACCCAATCCCCTGAGTCAAACAGGAGTTCAGCATGTTTGTAGTTCATTTGCATCACCAGGTGAAGAAAAAGGTCTAGCTTCCCATACGACGCACAGGGGAAACGCCGGACCTCGCCCAACAACTGACACACCGAAATCTCGCCAATGGAAAATCATGTACATAAATGCTCACAGTCTGGGAAATAAGATCCCAGACCTGCAGGCAATAATGACAGAAGCTAAGCTGGACATAGTAGCGATTAGCAAGACATGGTTTACCAGTAATTACACTTGGGAGACTTCAGTACCTGGCTATGTACAGTTCAGAAGAGACCGAGGTGCAAAAATAGGGGTGGAGTGGCCCTTTAGGTCAATGAAAATATCAAAGCTACAGAAATTGAGAATACACATAAAGAGCCAGAAGAACTGTGGGTCACCCTGGAAACAGGAAATAGGACAGCCATGTGAACTGGAGTTGTGTACAGGCCTCCCGACCAGGGGGAGGACATAGACATGTTACTGTTAGAAGATATACAAAACATAACAGCTAAAGGGGAGTTTCTGATAATGGGAGACTTCAACATGCCAGATACAGATTGGTCAATACCAGCAGGGACATTTGCCAGAATTAGGCACATGGTGGATTCCCTTCAGGGGGAGGGCCTCAAACAACTGGTACAACAACCCACAAGAGACAGGGCTATCCTAGATCTAGTACTGACTAACAAGGGAAGGATCACAGATTTCCAGGTAGAAGTTCACCTGGGTGCAAGTGCCCATCACATGGTATGGTTCAATTTGGCTACAAGAACAAAATTATCCCATTCCAAGGCAAACATATGGGACTTCAGAGGAGCTGACTTCGATAAGATGGCCAACAGAGTTAAGCTAGCCCTGGCTAAAAGAAATACAGGTGAGTGGGTACAGGCAAAGTGGGCAAGCATTAAAGATGCAGTACTTGAAGCAACATCGCATTGTGTTAGTGAGATAAGGAAGTGCAAAAGAAGAAGGAAACCACGTTGGTTCTCAAGCACAGTAGCAGAAAAGGTCAGAGCCAAAAGGCTGGCCTTCAGGAAATATAAGGGAACGCAGTGGGATGAAGATAGGGAGGCATGCCAAACTTCCCTAAGGGAAGTGGGGAAGGCAGTAAGGCAGGCAAAGGCCCAAACCGAGGAAACACTAGCACAAACAGTAAAAGAAGGTGACAAGACTTTCTATAGATACATTAGTGAAAGGAGAAAGTCCAGAGGGGGTATTGCTAAGATCAAAGGGGATATGGCAGCATGTGAGGAGGAGGACCATGTAAAAGCATCTATCTTAAATAGATACTTCTGCTCAGTATTTACTGAAGAGAAGGTAGGGCAGGGCCCGCAGCTCAGCACCATGGACACAGGGGGGAGGGAGGTGAGCACTACTCCCTTCACAAAAGAATGGGTCCTACAAGAGCTCGATAAGCTCAGGGTGGACAAGGCAGTGGGACCTGATGGCATACATCCCAGGGTACTAAAGGAGCTAAGGGTGGAACTAGCAGAGCCATTATCAGAACTGTTTAGTAAGTCTCTGAGCACAGGCGAGGTCCCAGAAGACTAGAGAAGGGCTCAACTGATCCCACTCCACAAGAGTGGTAGCAGAGAGGAGGCAGGGAACTACAAACCAGTCAGTCTTACCTCAGTAGTGGGCAAGATTATGGAGACACTCCTTAAGGAAAGGATAGTGCAACACCTGGAATCCATAGGAGCACAGGATCCAAGACAGCATGGGTTTACAAAAGGAAGGTCCTGTCAAACTAATCTCATAGATTTCTTTGACTGGGTAACCAGAATGGTGGACCAAGGGGGAGCAGTTGATGTCGCCTACCTTGACTTCAGCAAAGCTTTCGATACTGTTCCACATAGAAGATTGATTAATATGCTGGGTAGGCTCGGGATGGGTCAGACATTGGTCAACTGGGTGGCAAACTGGTTGATGGGCAGAAAACAGAGAGTGGTGGTAAACAGTATACAGTCAGAAGAGATGCAAGTCACAAGTGGGGTACCTCATGGATCAGTCCTGGGGCCAGTCCTCTTCAATATCTTCATCAGTGACATTGCAGATGGACTGGGGGTAAGGTTAGTCTGTTTGCAGATGACACCAAGATCTGCAACAGAGTAGATGATCCAGATGGAGTGGGCAGAATGAGAAGAGATCTGGATAAACTAGCAAAATGGTCAGAAGAGTGACAACTGGGGTTTAATGCAAAGAAGTGCATGATCATGCACATAGGGAAGAGAAACCCTGAAGCCACCAATAGGCTGGGAGGGGAGTTGCTGGCAGTCACAAGGGAAGAAAGAGACTTGGGCGTCATCATCACCGATGACCTGAAATCATCCAAGCAGACCACTAAAGCAGTAGGTAAGGCTAGAGGGATGTTGGGGTGTATTAGTAGGGGTATCACAAGTCGGAAGAGGGAGGTAATAATCCCTCTTTACAAGACACTAGTTAGGCCCCATCTGAAGTACTGCGTGCAGTACTGGAGGCCACACCTTCACGAGGACATTAACCAAATTGAGGCAGTTCAGAGAAGGGCAACCAAAATGGTGCAGGGACTGCATCATAAAACATATAAGGACAAGTTAACGGAGCTCAATATGTTGGTCTGAGGTGCGTCTTTCGGATGAGACGTTAAACTGAGGTCCCATCTGCCTGGATTGGTGGTAGTTCAGGTGGAGGTTAAAGATACCACGGCACTTCTCGAAAAGAGTAGGGGAATGTTTTATTTAAAGAAAAATGAGTGCAGTACATTCAATAAACAAAATACAATATCAACTTTACAGAAACTGTAAATAAGGTTTGCAAGAAAGAGAAAAGGAAATCAACCCACAAATAAAACCAATAAACAAGGGTAAGGGGGAAAAAAGAAAAAGAAGTCAAAAGAAATATTTCAGTTTAAATGGAGCAAAATAAATGCTTACTAATACAGAGAGGGAAAAAAGAAAAACATCTTCAGGGTACTGCAGTTTCAATCCATGCACAATTGTTCCAATATGAACTGTATACAGCAGAAGTCAACAACTTTTTTTTCCGCATTTTGGATTAACACAAGGCTAGAAACAATCTGTGCAACTATTTGCGTTGCAGAAAACACTTTCTGTTGCAGGAGAAAGGTGCACCTGGCCTGCCATAAATAATAGCAGCAGGATGCAAAGATGAGATGGAAGGTCCCTGTGTGATTTTTATGTAATCCGGGGGGGTATATCCCGTACACCAGGATATCATATGTTACATTCTGAAATGCCTTTTCTTTCCATTTATGTAAAAGGAGGGTCCAAACAACTTGACTATATGGGCAATCAATAAAAAAATGATGCATGGTTTCCAGTACCGCTGTACAAGAGTCTTGGGGGCATATTCGTTCCTCTACTGATTTATGTTTTAAGTTGTTCTTGACATCCAGTCTTCCATGACAAGCTAGTCAGGAGATATCCCAAAATTGTGTGGGGATCCTGGGGTCAGTTAACTGAGAGAAGGGTGTTTCTAATTCCAGAAGGGAGCCTTGTGTTGATACTATCTGTGGTAAGTCAGAAAAATGCATATCTAAAACAAAGTTATAAAGCTGTCTCCTGGTTTTAGTCAATATATGTGCAGGGGAGAGTTTCCATTGCCGTATCTTCAGAAAAGGGGGGGAGAAGAGGAAGCTGGGGATACGTAGTTTTCTGAAGTTCCTAGGGATGTCATGTGGGAGTTGTTGCCATATTTGGCATACCTTAATGGTAAAAGAATATATAATTAAATGGCAAAATAGGGGTGGATCATGGAGTAAGTGGGGTATCGTGATTTTCAGGAATAGGCTATGGAAAAATACTATCGGGTTCAGCATCCTTACCCCACCATGACAATAATCCATGTATGTGTATGATCTTTTTATGGGATATAAACAGCTGCCCCAGAAGCCTTGAAAAAAATATTGTAAACTCTTGCCTCCAGAGAAAAAAGGACCGGAAACACTGATGCCACATGTAAGAAGAGGGGAAGTATTAAGATTTCAATAAAAACACTCTTTTCCGTTTTGCAATGCTATGTCCTTTCCAAAAGGAAAGGGAGTGTGCTGCTCTATTTAATACTATATTCCAGTTATAGCTGGCATCATCTGAGGTGCTGTAATGTAATCCCAGGATTTTTATTGGAGCGATTGTCAGAGGAATATCTACAATATGCATTGGTAAGTCCATGCTGGCTGAAGCTGGCACCACTAGTGCTGTGCTTTTTGCTGTATTTACTTGGGAGCCCGAAGCTGTCTCAAATGCTTTGAAAATAGGGGGAAGTACTATCTCCTGAAGATAGGGGGTAGTACAAATGCACAAATCATCAGCATATGCACATACTGGAGGTACAGTTCTTCCAATGGGGGAAGAGATTCTAGGTAAAGATGGGTGCAGCAGTCGGGTTCGTAATAAAGGGTCCAGTTGGAAAATATATAAAAGAGGACTTAAGGGGCAGCCCTGTCACACTCCTCTAAGGCCTGAAAAGGGGGGCATGGAGAACCATTTATATGGGCTTGCATCCAAGCAGTATTATATAAGAGTTTAAGCCAAGAGATGAATTTCTGGGGAACATGGTAGTGTGCAAGAACCTGGAACAAATAAACATGGCTGACCTGGTCAAAAGCCTTTTCTTGGTCCAATGAGAGTAACAGGGCAGGTGAAGAGGGGGTACTGTTTGAAATAATGTCTCGAATGAGGGATAGGTTGGAAAGGATAGATCTGGCGGGAAGAGCACAAGTCTGCACCTCAGAAATAATCTGAGAGCAACAGGGAGCATCCTATTGAGCAAGATGGAAGTGAATATTTTATAGTCTCACGTTAGCAGACTTAGTGGTCTCCAGTTCCGTATATCAGCTCTGTTCCCATTCTTGAATAATAAAATCATAATAGCATCAGAAAATCCTTTAGGAGTAGAATTAGTGCTTATGATGGTATTATATATTAACGTCAGAAAGGGGGCTAAAAATAACAAACTGTATATATAATTCTGCAGTAAGGCCATTGGATCCAGGGGAAGTGTGCTTCTTTTGGTGTTTTATAGCCTGCTGGGTTTCCTCTGGTGTTACAGGTTTAAGGAGATGTTTCAATGTATCTTGGGATGGAGGAGGAATATAAATACCTGAAAGGAAAGGTATGATACTATCCACAGGAGTTGTGGTGCCAAACATCGTAGCTAGATAAGAGCTGGCGATATGCTTTATGTCCAGCAAGGAATTGTGGGGGGGTATTGGAAGCAGGATCAAAAAGTTCCTCTATGTGGGTTGCATTTACCCTGTCAGTGCAACTTTTATAAATATCTAAGGAGGGACTGAAGCCTTGTGTCCCATGTTGAGCTTCCATCCATAAAGAATGTGCTCGGTGATACTGGAACTGTTCCATTTCTTCCTTAATGGACTTTATTGTGTGAGAGTAGTCCATGTGGGATGTGAAAGAAAGAGATATGGCCTGTTGTAGTTTTTGTCTGAGAGTGAGATATCGAAGATATGAACTCAGTGTTCTCTTCCTCCCTGTATGTAGGAAGAAAATCTTGATATCACTCTTAGTGTCTTCCCACCATTGTAGAGGGGAATGATATGCTTCCAATACGGACAGCCGGGCCCTTAGAAGGTCTGTGCAATGCACTGAAATGGCCGGGTCTGTCAACAATGAACTATTCAATTTCCACCTAGAGTGGGGTTGACCATGAAAGGAGTTCCCTGAGGGGGAGCAAACCAGAGAGATCCCCAGATGGTCTGAAGTTTCACAGGGTATGATTCTTGCCTGTGTGATTGAAATATTCCGTGAGACAAAAAGAAAATCTATCCTGGTAGCATATGGGTCTCTATGATAGGTTTTGGCACCTGGACCATGTAAAGTGTTATGTCCATCTATGAGGGCCGCAGTCTGAATAATTTTGTTCAGGGCAATTGGCTCTGCTAAAAGTTTTTGGGTGGAGCCGCCCTGATCCGAGAGAATAAGACCACAGTTGAAATTGCCTCCCATATAGATTTGCCAGTTGGAATACAGGTATGGGTATATTTTGTTAAATAAGGTTGTTCTGGAGGCAATGCTCTGGGGGGCATATACATTAATGAGCCTGAGTTTGTGTTGTTGGTATGTACAGTCTACAAGCATGGCTCATCCTGGTATTATGTCTACCAACCAGGAAATTTGGAAATTAAAATTTGCAAACAAAATACCTAGGCCATCACACCGATCCTCTCCATATGACCAGAAGGGAGAGCCCTGATGCCAACGAGTTTTAATCTGAGAAAGCTCATGAGGAGATTTCAAACGGGTGTCCTGGAGAAAATAGATGTAATGGTGTAAGTCAGAAAGGTACTGCATTGTAGAGAGTTGTTTTCTATAGGATTTAACGCTGCATGCATTTAGGGTGAAGCAGCGGAATCCTTGGTGGTGGCTCGTCCCAGAAAGTACAGTGCCATTCTGGAGGAGCTAGTGTCAGGTAATGTTAGCATGGGTCCTACCTCCATCTGCTGAAGGGGGGGGATCAAGCTGGGAGTCAGAAAAGAAGTCCATGAGGGAGGAAAAGGCTAGAGAAGAATCTGAGTCTCCATCTTCCCCTTCCATGTCTCCCCATTGTCGTCTTTTGGCTAAGGCCTGAAATTTATTCCTCATGATAATTGTTCTCTTGGGGGCGGAAGCTTCTGCTTTTCATTTGCCTTTACCCCATTTAGAAGGAGGGATTACCACAAAGTGGTCTGAGTCCTTTGGGGGGGAGGAGGAGGCATGGTAGCCTGGGTACTAGCAGGGACTGATTCAGAAGGGGGTACTGCTGCTATAGGGGTGCCAGGGACTTGGGAATGGCTCCTTGCTCGGCCATAGGTTCAGGCTCTTGTGGGAGAGGAGGTTCTTGTGCCAGGGTGGAAGTGGCAGGGGCCGGGGCCTCCCTGCAGTGTAAGGCCTGAGTCTGGGAATCTTTTGTAAGCGCTATCTGGTCCTGGGGAGGGCAGTCGAGCCTATTATGATCCGCCCAAGGGCACTGGTGATAGAACTGCCCTGGCTCATCACACAGATTGCAGTACAGAGGATTTGGACAACCTAAACTCACATGTCCATAGGATAAGCACAAAGTACATCTGGGCTTGTTGCAAGTGCTACTCAGGTGGGTGGCGAGAACCGCACTTATGACAGGTCTGTGGTTGTCCAGGGTAAAAACGTAAGACACGGTCCCTGCCTATGTGAAAGCTGCCTGGTAAATGAGAGATAACTTTATCCGTGTTTTTAAGTTGTACCTTTACTTTCCATCCCCCAGTCCATACTAGGTCCTCGTCCAAAATAGGTTGAGGGACCTCTTGTGTATCGCAGCGCTGCCTGAGCCAGTACTGGAAGTCCGCTATGCTCACCCTCGCTACGTAAACGGTAAGGTAACAATTTTCACTGTTGGTTTTATGGAGGGGATGACCATAAAGGAGCCCAGAGTGGCAGATGTTTTACATGCTCATATTTCTCCCAGAATTTCTCCAAAGTGTACACATTTTAAAACTTAAGTCATACACAGATTCCATGCACATGAATGAAGGCAAATAATTCTGTTGCCCCTATCCCTAAAGAGTCCCGCAACATACTATGCAATACAGTTCTTCTATCAATGTAGCAATGTCCCCCATGAACTTCATACGTACAGCATTCCTTCGCTGTGCTGGCTCACCTAAGTTTGTGAACAGATCACTGAGTTTAAATGGGGTCGAGTTAGTGCCCTCACCTGCAGGCTGTGGACCAAATGGCTCAGATGTACCAGCTAAATTATGTTCTGAAGTCGAAGAGGATGAAGTAGATTCACATCTGGCTAATTTGGGGCCCGTGACAGTATCTGTGATGTCAGGTGTTGTTCGGGAGATAGCAGGTGTGCTTGAAGCATTACTAGGGAAAGATACTGGTTCTGGAGCTGTTTTCGTCGGTAATGGTGTGTCTTCTGAAGATCGGAGTTCGTTGTGTGCCTCAGAGATGATTTTCTGGGCTGAAACAGCCCTTGGGGAGGTCCAGGGTGCTCCTTCTGAATGTTGCTGCCAGTCAGCAGCATGGAGCACTGCCGTGGGTGACCAAATGCTCTCAATGTCCTCTGCGGTGCGATGACTGTCCTGTAGATGCAAAGAGACAGGAGCTCCCAATGCAGAGTTTGTGGCATTTCTGGTGCTAGGATTCATATCAGAAGTGGCTGCTGCAGGGTAAGTTGTCAAAAAAGGCTGTGAGGAAAACTGTGAATCAGAATGCATTAGACCAATAAGAAAGTCCTTGTGTGTAAAATACATGCTTTGCAGATAATTTTCTGTGTCATTAGAAGTGCTCTGAGTTCCTGAAACTGGGTAAAGTGGTGTCTGAGGCAAGTCTTCTTGATGATTGTCTGGCTATTCATTTAAAGTGGTACCTTCAATATTTCTTTCTGCAGATTGCAGCCTTGTAGGTTCTTCAGAGGTAATGTCAGGTATTCTTGACTCCATGGGTGAAGCTGTAGTCAGGTCAGAATCCAAAATATCTCCAGCAATTCCACCAGCAAGCACACTGTTATTCTCCATCTTGGTACCGCAGACAAAAGGGTCCCCTCTGCTCACAGGAAGCAAGGCCCCCTGCAGGCAGAATAGGAGAATGTCCCTGGTGTCCTGGCCAAATTTCCCTCACACACTAAAAATACCATCAACAACTTAATCTGGTTCAAGGTCAGTTGGCATTCATCTGTATCCCCCTCCCCCGGGTCGTGTCTGAAAATAGGGAGGATTTGTCTAGTGCACTTACCCGGTCAACAAAAATGAAATAAATAAATGTATACCCTAGACCAAAGGAGGGAGAGAGGTGATATGATTGAAACATTCAAACACCTTAAGGGCATTAACAAGGTGAAAGAGTCTAACATGTTTCACTATAAGAAAAATAGCAGGACAAGAGGACACAGCATGAGATTAGAGGGAGGATGATTAAGGGGTAATGTGAGGAAGTTCCTTTTTACAGAAAGAGTGGTGGATGCATGGAACGACCTATCTCAAGAAATGGTGGATATGAATACAGTGCAGGGCTTCAAACAGGCATGGGATAAGCATAAGGGAGCAATACAGATGAGTATGAATAGCTAGGCCATTGGCAGAGCAAAGGTCAATGGCACATTCATAAGGTAGAAAAAGAAATGGGCAGACTGGATGGGCCTTGAGGTCCCTATCTGCCGTTAACTTCTATGTTTTTATGTTTCTATGAGTGTTGCCTTAGTTCACCCTTAGGGTTATACATAGATACATAGATACATAGACAGTGTCAGCAGATAAGGGCCTATGGCCCACCCAGTCTGCCCATTTGAGCTTGTAAGTTCAGTTTGTTTTCCTAGAAGTCTGTTGCGCCTTACCCCTGACCTCCAGAATTCCTTTATGTCTATCCCATGCATTCTTAAATCCTGTGATTGTTTCAGCCCCACCACTTCCTCTGGCAGGGTGTTCCACTTGTCCACCAACCGTTCTGTGAAGAAATTCTTTCTCATGTTTCCTCTGAATCATCCTCCTCCAACTTCATCCCATGCCCTCTAGTCCTGGAACATCTTTTTCGCTTAAAAATAGTGTTTTCCTGCACCCTGTTCCTCCCTGTAAGATACTTGTATGTCTCTATCATATCCCCTCTCTCCCTCCTCTCCTCCAGGGAGTACATGTTCAGTTCCTTCAACCTGTCTTCATAGGACTTGTGATGCAATCCATGCACCATCTTTGTTGCCCTCCTCTGAACCTTCTCTACCCGTCCTATGTCCTTACGTGAGGTATAGTCTCCAGAACTGTACACTGTACTCCAGGTGGGGCCTCACTAGTGTCTTGTATAGCGGAATTATGACCTCCCTTTTCCTGCTGGTGATGCCCCTGCCTATACATCCCAGCATCCTATTTGCTTTACCTGCTGCCTTGTCACACTGTTTCCCTTCCTTGAGGTCATCAGAGATGATAACCCCAAGATCCCTTTCCTGCTTGGTGCATGCTATATCCTCACCCCCAACTGATATATTGTGCCAGGGTTTTTGTGCCCCATATGCATTATCTTGCACTTCTTTGCATTGAATTTCAACTGCCAAACCCCTGACCATTCTTCAAGTTTCTGCAGGTCGCTTCTCATTCTGTCTACACCCTCTGGTGTGTCTACTCTGTTACAGAGCTTTGTGTCATCAGCGAACAGTGAAATTCTGCCTTCTAGGTCCTGCGCAATGTCACTGATGAAGATGTTGAATAGGACCGGTCCCAGCACTGATCCCTGTGTACCCCACTGGTCACTCTTCCCTCTGTGGAGTGACAGCCATTTACCACCACCCTCTGTGTCCTGCCACCCAGCCAGTTACCTACCCACCACACTACTGTCCTGCCCACACCCATATTCCCCAGTTTGTGTAATAGTCTTCTATGTGGCACAGTGTCAAAGGCCTTGCTGAAGTCCAGATAGGCCATGTTGAAGAAATAGTAAACAAAAACATATATATTTATTGCAAAAAATGACACTAATGCATCAGTTAGGGTATTAAAGTGTCAAAAGCTGGGAAATTTGACATTAAGGTTTCCAACCCTAACTCCCCACCCTCACTCAGCAAAAGGAGAAGACCACACAAGCAACCACAGACAGCCATCATCAGGTAAGACAAGCAAACATCTGTTTCTAGATGACACAAGTGCATTTGCACTGATGTGCTACCTTCATGGATTTGCATCTGTGGCATGCAAACTGCAAAATATACTCACTCACTTGTCGCTGCAGACAGGAATTCACAATACTGGTGGATGCCTGGAACATCCTCCCAGCATAGGTGGTGGGGGAAAAAAGGTAACAGGATTCAAGATTGCATTGGGTAGGCATAAGGGAAACTTAGTGGTAAGGAAAGAGGGGAAGCAGGAGATCAAGTAGGGTCTGCGATGTAACAGTAAGTTGGAAAATGGCAGACTAGGTGGGCAAAGTGGTCCTTATCTCCTGTCAAATTCTGTTTCTGTGTTTCTATACTGAAATCACCACACTGCTTCTGTATACAGAAGCACAGGCCCCTCCAGCACATAAAAACCCATTACAGTCAATTCCACTTGTAGGCCATTTGGATGTATGCCATTTCTGCATATATGCACAATTTCCTCTGGTTTCAATTAATTTTGTATACTAGCAATATTAACATTTTTGGTTGTATGTAACCCAATTTTTGGCTGTATTACACTTTTTGTAAAGCCTCTGTTAGTATTATCTACCCATTTCCTTGTTCTGAAACTTGCAGGCAATGTTTTATTATATGCAAATTGACCGATCAGCCTGAAATGAGCTGTCAACGAGCTGGCAATCAGCTGATAAAAAAAAAATGGTGTGTGAATGCAGTCAAAGCAGTTAGTGGGTTTGATTGACTTTAATAGTTTATAGCAGCTAATGATGGAGAAGGCTGAATGGACTGTGCTTTTGCAGAGACAGAAACAGACAGAATGAGATGACTCATTAGGCAGGCAGTAGAAGACTGAATGCCTTGTGCCTCCCCCACACTGTAAGAAGAATGTGGGCTTCCAAGATGCCGACCTCCCCATCAAAAAAAACTGAAATCCTGTCATCTCTTTCACCCCAACAGTTTTTTTTCATTACTGCTGACAGTAGCACTATTCATCTCTGTCACCCCAATCTTCTGATCCCTTTCACCCATAGCTGTAGCAAAAAACTTCAGACATAACAGGTCAGCTTACCCAGACTACCGCAGATAGCGCAAATGAGCAATTTCAACCTTTACTGCAAGTAGCAAGGCACCAAGGCAGCTACGCAAGTCATCCCTCACCCCAATGATCCTGATTTGCTTTACCTTTGACATTACAAATGCCACAGTCTTGATTCTTAATTTGTACTGTCTCCATTGAAGTTAACTTTTGTTGTCTTGCCCGATCTTACACGCTGTTTTGCCTGCTTACTCCTGGATGCAGGTGCCGAGTAAGTACTTGGGGGGGAGGGGGCTTTTTAAGGCAGACACCATTGATTTCAATAGGTGCCAAGTGATATATATGGTGATCTGGTTGTATGCAGTTTTGGATGTATGCACAAATTTATTATGTCCTGAGCATGTGCATACATCTGTAATCCACTGTATACCCAAATTACAATACTTTTTTTCTCTATGCCCCTATGGGGCCAGCCATTTGTAGCAAAGAGGGTCCTGTGTCTCTTCAGCTAGAGGTGTAAGACATACACCAACTTCTGGCTCCAGGAGAGCAGACCCCTTGCATATAGAAAACCTCTGAAGAGACACAAGATCCTCAGGGGGACTTTGCTTTACAAACAGAAGTACTGTTGCACTTTTCGTATCATGGATTTTGTTGTATCTGCTCTTCTGCACCCAGAGATCGGTGTGTATATCTTACACCTGCAGCAGCAGCAGAAGTGCAGTCCCTTCAATTGTGTTTATGTTTTACAGTGTCCATGGCTACATGAGACTACAGAAAGGCTGAAAGGGCCACTTTGTCCACCTAGTCTGACATTTCCCTACATACTGTAACACTACAGACCCTACTTGATCTCTGCCCCCCCCTTTCCTTACCACTAAGGTTCTCTTATGCCTACCCCATGCATTCTTAAATCCTGTTAGTCTTTTTGCCCCACCACCTATGCTGGGAGTATGTTCCAGGCATTCACCAGTATTGTGGATTTCTATCTGCAGAGACAACTGTTGCATGTTTTTTGTCTTACCTGATGATGGCTGTCTGTGGCTGCTGGTGCGGTCATATCCTTTTGCTGCTTGGGGGTGAGGAGTTAAGGTTGGAAACCCTAACGTCAAATTTCCCACTGTTTGACACTTTAATACCAACCCTAACTAATGCATTAATATAGTTTTCTGCAATGAATTTTCTTACATTTTGAGATGGTGTAATCGTAGCCTTATTTGCCTGTGGGATATAGTGCCTGTAGGAGTGCAGGGCCCTCTTGGCCCTACACGGCCACCCATGTATAGTTTTTGAGCTAGAGTAAAGGTATCTTTATTTGCCTTTGGGCCCTGTGCTCCCATCCCTCAATAAATGTGTGTATGTAGCTGTGGAAGGGCCCTGTGCTTCCATTTATAGGACAGCAGTGACCAAATTGGTAGCATAAATATCTTATTATCACAACTCATATACCCATTACTGACAATTTTTGAATCCCTGCCAAAATGTAATTCCACACAGCTGCAATGCCATTCCACACCACAGGTGCAAAAATACATTTTGACCAGGATTTGAAAAATGACAGATGTGATATACATGAGATGGAGTAATAAGGAGTCTATATTGAAAATCTGGTGTCACAATATTTAATATTTCCGGAGTTATCAGTGTGTGTTGCAAAATTGGAACAAACTGTCATAACTCTGCCATTTTTACATATTTTGACCCCAATTTTCAACATAGCCTTCGTATGACCCCACCTCATGAACAAGGTTAGGAAAATTGGCAAATCCTGCCCAAAAGTTGAATTCGATGACCAAGCAAGAAAACATCTTTCAGCCGGGAGTTGCATGCTGACAGTCATAGTGGTCATGAGGTGGGGTCCCAAAAAGGACATGTTTAAAATTTTGAGTCAAAATGTCAAAAAATGGAATTATGCATTAAAGTTGAAACCCGCATTGAAATACATTGAAACGCATTTACCTTAGTTTCTCATATTGCAGTCACCGGTTCTAGCAGCAAGATGTGTCTTCAATCTGGAGAGTGGATCTTGAACCTGGGACGTGTCCAGGTGAGTGAGGGTGTCTGGGGTGGTGAGTGCTGAGTGGGAGGTAGGGGGGGGGGCTGATCAGCGAGGGACCATTTTTTATATTGCAGCACCAAATAAAATCAAGGGTCAGTTTTCCTTTTTGCAGGAATGGGTTGAAGGGGCGCCAGTAGACACCAGGGACAACTGAGGGGGACGGGGGGGTGTCACTAGACACCAGGGATACAACGGCTGAATTTGGGATGGCAATCCTACAATGGGGGAGTGAAAAGGGAACCCTGGATTGCTATTATGAAAGATCACATTTATAGCTATCATAAGAACTGGTTAATTTTATATGTTTCACTTGATCCTAATTCTCCAGATTGTTAACCAGACAATATTCCTTATATTTTCTTTCAGCCAATTTTTAAACTTTCTCTTCTGTGGGTCTCTAAGTAGTTATTGAAACTCTAAATTAGTAGGTGTATATTATTTTTAACCACTGGACCACCAATGATAACAAAATAAAATACCTAATACCTTATTTTTCATATAGCAGTCACCAGTATCAGCAGAAAGATATGTCTTCCATGGGACAGTAGATCTTCACACTGGGATCTGTTCAGGTGAGTGATGGTATGTGGGGGAGTCTGATGAGTGTGGAGTGGCTGGTACTCAGTGAGAGGTTGGGTTGGGGGTGAGGGGTTGCATCAGTGATGGACCTTTTTATACAGATTAAAAAAAGACATTGAGGGGCTGTGTTCCTTTCAGGCTTAAAGGGACATCGGAGGGTTGGGGGTGGGGGGTTGCCACTAGACACCTCATTTAAATCAGCAATGGCATGCATAAGGCTGAAACTGATCTAGATAGCGGGGGGAATGTAGACTATTAATTTTTGCACTAACCACTGAGTCACCTAACTGCACTAATTGTTGTGATACACACGCTAATACATATACACATATATGCATATATATTCCAGTATAACATAGCAGTGCGCTCTCTGCACATACAGAGCATTGCCACACACACATACACACACACACACACACACACACACACACACACACACACACACACACACACACACACAGCCTTATATGGCATTTATTTACTTATACATCTGACCCTAACTTTTAATGTATTTAGGATAAGCACTATGTTTTACACTAACCCATAGTACTAATCTATGGCATGACTGGGTAACTAAGGTACAGGACCAGGGAGGTGCAGTGGATGTGGCCTATCTGGACTTCAGAAAGGTCTTCGACACTGTCCCCCATAGAATGCTGGTTAACAAACTGCACAGCCTAGATGTGGATCCTAAAATTGTTCTGTGGGTGGAGAATTGGCTGAATGTCAGGAATCAGAGGGTTGTGGGAAACAGGGAGAACTCTGGAGAGGGAGAAGTGATGAGCAGAATGCCACAGGGATCGATGCTGGGGCTGGTCTTCTTCAATGTCTTTATTGGGGACATTGCAAAGGAACTGGAGGGGAAGGTATGCCTCTTCACAGACAATACAAAGGTTTGCAATAGGGTGGACATGCCAGGGGGTATTGGAAGAATAACGGAATACCTTAAAAAAATGGAGAAATGGTCTAAAGAATGGCAGCTGGGATTCAGTTCAAAGAAGTGCAGGATCATGCACATAGGGCACACAAATCCATGGGCAAAGTATGAACTAGGTGAAGAGGTACTGACAGTCATGAAACTATAAATGGACCTGAGAGTTATCATCTTAGAGGACCTAGGAGAAAGGAGACAGTGTGATAAGGCAGCAGGAAGGGTTAGCCAGAAGCTTGGATGCATAGGGAGGGGTATCAAGAGTATAAAGAGGGAGGTCATCTTGCCCCTGTATAACACACTCATGAGACCACACCTGGAATACTGCATCCAGTTCTGAAGGCTCCATCTGAGCAAGAAGAAAGACAGGGTTTAGGTGGTGCAGTGGAGGGCAACTGAAATGGTGCAGGGCCTGTGGGACAAGACCTATGAGGAAAAACTAGCCATGCCAATTTTTAAAATATTTATTTCATTTGGGTAAAGCATTTAACCCATTTTAAATATTGAATTTTTACAGGAGATGCCAGCTGAGATTCGAGATGTCATTTACAGTGTGGTCCTGCTTTTACTCATTTATTCTATTTTATTGCACAACGCCGATCTGCTGAGAGGCAGTTTCAATGTGGTCTTCCTTTAACACATTTTTACAATGTGTTTTTCTAGAATATGCCTGCTGATTGCTATATATTTAGCCTGGATAGTTCACAGAAGATGTGATATCTTATTTTCATTGGAATTCTACATCTGCACATTATTACGCTGCATTGCATGAAATCAGAATACGCTGAAAACAATATCATACATCTGGACTAGGCTACCCTGGATAAATACATCTTAAAAATGGATAAAATCATGACCCCACTGAAAACAAGATACTACATCTAATCTGGGATATCCTGAGTAAATACAGTGCAAAAATGTGTCAAAAACATATCCCAATGAGAATGAGATGTAGCATCTACACAGAAACATAGAAACATAGAAACTGACGGCAGATAAGGACTGCAAGGCCCATCCAGTCTGCCCATTTCTTTTTCTACCTTATGAATGTGCCATCGGCATTTCCTCTGTCAATGACATATCTATTCCTACTCATCTGTATTGCTCCCTTATGCCTATCCCATGCCTGTTTGAAGCCCTGCACTGTATTCATATCCACCACTTCCTGAGGTAGGCCATTCCATGCCTCCACCACCCTTTCTGTGAAGAAGAACTTCCTCACATTATCCCTTAATCAGCCTCCCTCTAATCTCATGCTGTGTCCTCTTGTCCTGCTGTTTTTCTTATATTGAAACATGTTAGACTCTTTTACCTTGTTAATGCCCTTAAGGTGTTTGAATGTTTCAATCATATCACCTCGCTTCCTCCTTTGCTCCAGGGTATACGTATTGAGTTCTGTTAATCTGTCCTCATATGTTTTCTGATGCAGTCCATGCACCATTTTGGTTGCCCTTCACTGGACTGCCTCAATTTGGTTAATGTCCTTGTGAAGGTGTGGCCTCCAGTACTGCACGCAGTACTCCATATGAGGCTTAACCAGTGTCTTGTAAAAAAAGGGATTATTACCTCCCTCTTCCGACTTGTGATACCCCTACTAATACACCCCATCATCCCCCTAGCTTTACCTACTGCTTTAGTGGTCTGCTTGGATGATTTCAGGTCATCGGTGATGATGATGCCAAAGTCTCTTTCTTCCTTTGTGACTACCAGCAACTCCCCCTCCCAACCTGTAGGTGACTTTAGGATTTCTCTTCCCTATGTGCATGATCTTGCACTTCTTTGAATTAAACCCCAGTTGCCACTCTTCTGCCCATTTTGCCAGTGTATCCAGATCTCTTCTCATGCCGCCCAACCCATCTGGATCATCTTCTCTGTTGCAGATCTAGGTGTCATCTGCAAACAGACAAATGTTGCCCTCCAGTCCATCTGCAATGTCACTGATGAAGATATTGAAGAGTACTGGCCCCAGAACTGATCCCTGAGGTACCCCACTTGTGACTTGCATCTCTTCTGACTGTATATTGTTTACCACCACTCTCTGTTTTCTGCCCATCAACCAGTTTGCCACCCAGTTGACCAACCTCTGATCCATCCTGAGCCTACCCAGCTTATTAATCAATCTTCTATGTGGAACAGTATGCAAAGCTTTGCTGAAGTCGAGGTAGGTGACATCAGCTGCTCCCCCTTGGTCCACCACTCTCATTATCCAGTCAAAGAAATCTATGAGATTAGTTTGACAGGACCTTCCTTTTGTAAACCCATGCTGTCTTGGATCCTGTGCTCCTGTGGATTCCAGGTGTTGCACTATCCTTTCCTTAAGGAGTGCTTCCATAATCTTGCCCACTGTTGAGGTAAGACTGACTGGTTTGTAGTTCCCTACCTCCTTCCTGATACCACTGTTGTGGAGCAAGATCCCATGAGCCCTTCTCCAGTCTTCTGGGACCTCTCCTGTGTTCAGAGACTCACTAAACAGTTCTTATAATGGCTCTGCTAGTTCCACCCTTAGCTCTTTTAGTACCCTGGAATGTATACCATCAGATCCCATTGCCTTGTCCACCCTGAGCTTATTGAGCTCTTTTAGGACCCTTTCTTTTGTGAAGAGGCTAGTGCACACCTCCCTCCCCCCTGTGGCCATGGTGCTGAGCTGTGAGCCCTGCCCTACCTTCTCCTCAGTAAATACTGAGCAGAAGTATCTATTTAGGATACATGCTTTTACATGGTCCTCCTCCTCCGCATGCCCCCATATCTCCTTTGATCTTAGCAATGCCCCCCTCTGGACTTTCTCCTTTTACCAATGTATCTATAGAAAGTCTTGTCACCTTCTTTTACTGTTCGTGCTAGTGTTTCCTCAGTTTGGGCCTTTGCCTGCCTTACTGCCTTCCTTGCTTCCCTTAGAGAAGTTTGGTATGCTTCCCTATCTTCGTCCCGCTGCGTTCCCTTATATTTCCCGAATGCCAGTCTTTTGGCTCTGACCTTTTCTGCTACTATTTTTGAGAACCAAAGTGGTTTCCTTCTTCTTTTGCACTTCCTTTTCTCTCTAACACAAAGGGATGTTGCTTTAAGTATTGCATCCTTAATACTTGTCCACTTTGCCTGTACCTCCTCACCTGTATTTCTTCTTGCCAGGCTAGCTTAACTCTGTTGACCATCTTATCAAAATCAGCTCCTCTGAAGTCCCATATTTTTGCCTTGGAATGTGATGATTTAGTTCCAGTGGCCAAATGGAACCATACCATGTGATGTTCACTGGCTCCCAGATGGCCTTCTACCTGGAGATCTGTGATCCTTTCCCTGTTAGTCAGTACTAGATCTAGGATAGCCCTGTCTCTTGTGGGTTGTTGTACCAATTGTTTGGGGCCCTCCCCCTGCAGGGAGTCCACTACATGTCTAGTTCTGGCAGATGTTCCTGCTGGTATTGACCAATCTGTATCTGGCATGTTAAAGTCTCCCATTATCAGAACCTCCCCTTAGCTGTCATGTTTTGTATATCTTCTAACAGTAATGTGTCTATGTCCTCCCCTGGACTGGAGGCCTGTAGACAACCCCAGTTCATATGGCTGTCCCATTTACTGTTTCCAGGGTGACCCACAGTTCTTCGGGCTCCTTATATGTATTCTGAATTTCTGTAGCTTTGATATTTTCATTGACATAAAGGGCCACTCCACCTCCCCCCCTTTTGCACCTCGGTCTCTTCTGAACAGTACATAGCTGGGTACTGAAGTCTCTCAAGTGTGGTTACTGGTGAACCATGTCTCGCTAATGGATACTATGTTCAGTTTAGCCTCTGTCATTATGGCCTGCAGGTCTGGGATCTTGTTTCCCAGACTGTGAGCATTTGTGTACATGATTTTCCACTGGCCAGATTTTGGTGTGTTGTTGGGTGAGGTCTGGAATTTCCCCTGTGTGTCATATGGGGAGCCAGACCTTTTTCCTTACCTGGTGATGCAAATGAACTACAAACATGCTGAACTCCTGTTTGATCACTAGCTGAGGGGGTGGGGTGTTCCTCCCATTCAACGTATCGGGTGCTGTGCCCCTCTCCCCATTTGCTAGTTTAAATATTCTGCAAATACATCAAACGTCTGACCCAGTGCACTGACTCCCTCCTTAGTCAGATGCTGTCCATCAAATTTAAAGAACTTTTACTCCCAAAACTGCTGCCAGTTACCTACAAATTGGCGTCCTTTTTCCTGGTACCTGCCCTTGCATCTCCTGTTTACTAGCCAACATACAAAATACAGGATGTGTTTACCAGCCATACTGTAGCTCAATATAAAAAATGTTTTTTTTTTCCAAAAGCATAGCAAAAGGAGTAAAAAAATATACTGCTCTTTACTTGTCTTAGGGTTTAAAGATGCAGCTGTCTTCTGCCATACTAAATGCATTCTAAACACTTTTAAATAACAAGTTTAATATTCCGTAATTGGTTGTGCAATGCACTTAGATTTGAAACCAGAAAAGGTGGCTGTTTCAGGGCTAAAAATGTCATAATATATTTGCAAGCTATAACCCAATATACAGTTTTTTTTTCAAAAAGCATAGGAAAAGTAGTAACAAAAGATAACAGTTCTTTTCTCTTTAATGAACTATACTTTATTAAATTAGAACAATATAACAACAAAGAATACTTACACCAACAATTACAATAACAAATACAATACAATACAGGTAAAGAAGAGAAAAGTAGTAGTAGAAGTGAAATGTTTTTCTGATAACAAAAAAGGATAGCCCAATCTAGCTGAAGCTCATTTTCAATGGGGTCCCACAGTACAAAAAATATCAGTTGCATAGTAAAAATTCATAATATATAATAGAAATATACAATTCAAAAGAGTACTGTCTTACAATATCACAATAAATAAACACACATATAGGCACACATTCCTCAACTACAACAAGCTTTTGGATACTTAACAGCATTAATAACCCAGAATCTTATAGCATTCCTAGGTATTGTACTTTTGTGCAACCTGTATGTACAAAACTAGAATTACCCCTTACACAGTTTTCATAACTGGCAATATATACTCTGTTTCCTTGCTGTACATAAGCCCTCCCAAACACTCTGTTCCCCTATTAATTCTAAGCTGTAATCAGGCATTTTTGGTGTTGACTAGAGATGTGCAAAATCCGCAAATATCGTCCCGTGAAATAGTTCCTGAAATTTGCGTATTTTGTGAAATATTTCATGAGTGTGGAATGTATAATTCTGCAAGAGAAGTCATGAATTTCACCCATGAAATGTGGAATTTTGCCCATGAACGTGCAGAATTTCGCCACTCTCGTGGGAAATTCTGCCACTCGTGGGAGAAAGTCTACATTTTGTGAGTGAAATTCGCAATTTTGATGGCTGAATTTTGCATTTTGGAGCTGCAAAATTCATCAGCGAAATCCATGAGTTTTGTGAAATGTTTCATGCAGCAAAATTTGCAATTTCGCCATAATGTCACTGGCAAAATTTTTCCCTGCATCTCTATCTTTGACAACGATACATCAAGTGTATCATATGTTGATAATGTTGTTCTGTCAGTTCTACCCAGTCTAGAGCTCTATAGAGAAGACAATGATGTGTATCCCAGGGAACATCTAGGATGACCCACACAAACCTATTAAACAAAACATTAAGCTTGCACTGCACTCCTCCTGCAGCACCTCCAAAGACAACATCGACTGTAATCAAACATTGGGATTACCATGGAATTCAATATTTTTAATCTAATATCAGATGGTATACAGCTTTTATGCTTACACAGGACTCCCAATTTCTTATTTAGTTTCTTGGTCAGCAAGTCAGTATGAATGTCCCATTTAGAATGGCAGTCTATCCAGACTCTCAGATATTTATAGACGACAACAAGAGTTAGGCTACAATCATCAAATGTTTTTATGCTCAAAGTTGGTTGATTTTGTATTTGTTTATTAGAGAACAACATATTCAGGGCTCTGCCAGAATAGCCAGAGCCCGCGTCCAATAGTAGCAGACTCCAGCAGGGCCAGAAGGGTTTCTAGTCTGCTAGGGGCCATAAAGTTTGGACACTGAATGGGACTGTTGCTAAAGAAATGAAAGCAGGGATATCTAGTCGATCTTGGAAAGACCATGATACAGGGCCCATAAAGGAAGCAATGGCTTTATTTAATTGGAGGTATTTAAAATCAGAGGTTTTAGTTATGGGGAAGTGCTGTCTGATAGCCTCCACTGGGAGAAAGCAGCCGTCCTGAAGAAGATCACCAATGGTGGACCAATGGTGCATCTTGCAACTGGGGACAAAAAGCAACTGGAACTGGGTGATGTGCTATACAAATATGGGGGTTTCTGAATAAGGACTGGACTAGAGCTTTCATCCAATCAGTGCCCATATAGATACAGAGTTGCCGTAAAGCTTCTAAAGACCACCCTATTGGAGTTGTCTTTATTTGGCTGGGTAGAGAAGCCAGTTTGAGGAAGAGAAGGCATATGAGTTGACACCCCGCTAATTGACACAGTCCTTTTTCTATGTGGAGCCATGGCAGGACATAGGTAGAAACATCTTTTAGTGACCAGTTCCTGCCCCTTTATGGGAATTTACTACTGTGCAGTGCAAAATAGTAAAGAAAAAAATTTGGAAGCCTCAGACCTCCCTTATGTTTTGGAACAGTAAGTTTGGCATAGGGATGACATATTGCCTTCCCTTTCCAAAGAAAAGAGTTGATCATCTGCTTAAGCCAGGAAAACCAGGTTTAAGGCAAATAGGGACATATCATACTCAAGGGATAAGGGATTCAAGGAAGGAGATTCATTTTTACTATGCTTACCTTTCCCCCAGAGTGAGAGATGCAGAGAATCCCAGCACTGTAAATCTAGTTTAATCTGGATTAAGAGAGGTACACCAAAATGAAAAGCATAAAGCACTGAGCTCTGTGGATAGTGTTATATATAAAATAAAATAAACAGTCAATGAATTGAAGCGCCCCTCTTCTTGGACAAAATCAGACACTCTGTATATGAGTCAAAAAATATTTATTGTGCACCGTGGCAAACACCATTCGACTAAGCAAAAGGCCAGAATGACCCGTGGACAAAACTTACGTTTCACCCAGTCAGCTGCTGGGCTTCATCTGATGAAGCCCAGCATTTGACTGAGTGAAACATAAGTTTTGTCCGCGGGTCATTCCGGCCTTTTGCTTAGCCAAATGGTGCTTGCCACGGTGCAAATAAATATTTTTTGAGACATATACAGAGTGTCTGATTTTGTCCAAGAAGATGGGTGCTTCAATTCGTTGACTGTTAAGAGAGGTACAAGATTTTCTTTTATAAGCAAAGAAGGAAATCTAGTGAGACAGATAACTAGGTAAGTTAACCCCTTAGGTTCTGATGTTAAACCCAAGTTCAAGATGGTCTGTTTCTGGGCATGTATATTAAGGAGAATAACTTTCATCTTCTCTTGATTTAATTTGTACACAAAAACCTTGGAAAAGTGACATATTTCTTCCAGGACTGCAGGAATAGACAAGGAGGGCTCAATAATATGTCATAAAAGGTCATCAGCATAAGCCAAAAATGTATATCTAGAACCTCTGACCTCTGTTCCATGAATTTCTGGGTTAATTAACATATAATGAATTGGGTTTCAAGGTATAAATTAAAAAGGAAAGTGGATAAAGTGCACCCTTGCAAGGTCCCTCTCTGTAAGGGGAAGGGAGTGGACAAAACACCATTACACCAGACCATGGCAATTGGATTGGTGTGCAAAACTTTAATCCAGGTAATAAATTCTGCCAGAGAACCAAATTTTGTTAGGACAAAGAAAATATACTGCCAAGAGACCCTATCAAAAGCTTTTTCGGCATCCAGGGAGACCAGGGCCGCAGGTGTATGGCTATTCCTGGATGCCAATATAAGATAAAGCAGCTTGCGGAGATGGTCACTGGACAAATGACCTGCCATAAATCCAACCTGAGTTGGGTCTATCAGACCATCCCGGATTGATTGAAGTCAGTTAGCTAAAACTTTAGCTAAAATTTTCAAATCCATATTAAGTAAAGAGATTGGCCTATAACTGTCAGGGGAGAGTTTGGGTTTGCCTGGCTTCCTTATTAATGTAATCCAGGTCTGAGTCAGAGAGAAATCTGAAAGTCCATGTTTAATTAGGTAGTTATAGATCCTGGTCAAAAAAGGAGCCAATTCATCCCTGAAGGCCTTATAAAAACTGTTGGTGAACCATCTGGCCCAGGAGCTTTGTCAAGCAAGAGCTTCTGGATCAAACTGATATACTTCTAGTAACATAATCAGCTGTATAAGAAGTTCCTGCTGCTGCAGAGTCAAAGATGGGAGCAGTAACAAATCAAGATATGTATTAATCATGTCCTGAGATGCTGGCTCAGCAGGATCAGTCTAGTACAAAGCATTATAAAAAGATCAGAACACTTCAGCAATGTCCTGTGGCTTTGTTTCAATTGGTCCATTTGGGCTAGCTCGAATGTTAGGGATAGTGCTAGCTGATTCCAATTGATGCAGGCAAAGGGCAAGGAGCCTCCTGGCTCTTTCTCCAGATTCTAAATAGTGGATCTTTGTCTGCTTGAGAACCAGCTCTGCTTTTTCAGCCATCAAGCCTGCATACTGAGTAGAAAGTGAATTTAGGAGAAGCCAATCCATCGAAGGGGTGCTCGCAGATAATCAAGCTTCCAATTCCCATATGTTTTGTAGCAATTGGATCAACTTTGCATTACGAATGCAAAAGTTTTTTGTGGCAAGGTGAATGCACTCACCCCGGAATGCACATTTCGCAGCCTACCATAAAACATCCTAAGCATCCACAGAAGAAGAATTATGCTGAAAAAAAGATTGAATATAATTCTTAAGAATTTGAGTAACAGTTGGGTCCTAAAGCAATTGGGAGTTAAATTGCCCTACTCTGTCACATTCTATTGGGCCTTGTATAGAGTGTAACAGGATAATCGGGATATGATCCAATATAACAAGGGCCTGAATGTCACAGGATACTAAATTGGCAATAGACTCCTGACTAATTAAGAAGTAATCAATGCGAGAGAATGTGCCATGGGTGTCTGAGAAAAAAAGTGTATTGTTGTTCTGTTAGATGAAGGACCCTCCAGGGGTCAATCAGCCGAGCCAATCCAGCAACTCCCATAGACTCTGTTGCCCTGGTGTAAGACCTTTACGTGGGGCATCAGACCAATCTAGATCAGACTGGTATACCAAGTTCCAGTCTCCATCGAAGAGAGAAGGGGTGTACGGGTGTATTGAGATAGGTGGGTGACTAAGTCCACAAAAAAGGCAGGTGAGTTTATATTCAGACCATATATCGACCCTAAAACAACTTCAGTAAATCCTAGCCACACATGCACAAAAATATATCTGCCTTCCTGGTCCTGCCGCACCCTAATGGAATGAAATGAGACCCTACAGGCTAGTAAAATAGCAACCCCATTCTTTTTTCTACTACGGCCAGAACCATATACCAGACCCACCCATTGATGTCTGAAATAATTGATGGCCTTCAAGAATGCCACATTGGCATGCAATCTGTGCAAGTGAGGTAGCACCATGTGGTACTCACATTTATCTTGGACCCCTTAATATTCTAGGATACAAATGTACAGGCATTACTCATTGATTATATACATTCAAAGAAAAAAACAGCAAACAATTTACCATAGTTTATTATACAATAGTAGACCCAGGATAGACCCCTTTGAACAACCACAACTAGAAAACAGTAAAGGTGCTCTAGGTCCCCCCATGATAAACAAAATAATTAACATGCCAGTATTTACTAAAATCACTTTGTAACCAGTGTCAGAAAGATTACAAAAAACAATAGGCTGAAAAATTCCCACAAAAAAAAACTCTAACACTATACAAAATACATCAAGTAGCAAACCCCTCCCCCCTTATCCCCAAAGAATAAACCAACAGACCCCGGTCCAAATAGCCACACCACAGTTACTATCCAGTGTAAGATGAGAAAAAAAAAATACTGCTCAGTCTGCAGCCTCTCTTCATTACCGCACCACCCCCCTTAATCAATACTAATGCAACATAAAAATATAACCCCCAACCCCGATACCTTGTATGAGCAAACTAGTCTGCAGGCAATCCAAGAAGGACATACTGTTTATGGATATGTAATATTAGTTACAAACATGAGGTCCTTACATAATGTTATTGACAACAAATAAACCACGTGGGTACAGATGATACAGCTCAGCAACGGCACGGGGTCATAATGTCACAATAAAAACCTGGGGAGCTTCACCCCCACACCCACCGGAATTGAAATAATTAACTCTGAGGGGTGTGGACCTAGGAGAAAATGGGAAACTCAGGAGGGAGAAGTTAGCGTTTAGTGGCATACAAAACAAAACAAAAATCTATAGGGGATGGGGAATCAAACCCCAATCCCCAGGTCCACACTGCCTCAGGCACCTCTGCCTTAGCCACTCCACCACAGGACCAGCACAATGAGGCACAGCACCTAAGGCTTCTTCAGCCTTTCCTTCTGTCCATAGTCAGTGACGGGGTAGTGGTAGTTCCCTACCACTATTATACCCCTGCCACTCTAATTCATTCCACTCTTTACACCACACATTTATTGCTGAGCTGATTCGGCAGTGCTATATTGACCCGGTACCCTCAGCAACCCACCAAACAAAGAGATCAGTAATAAGCCAGCATTATAATAGGCCATTAAAGAAAACAGCAGCAAAAACTAATAGCCTTTTGCCAGCATATTTAAAAAAATTAATGCCCACACATTGCACTTTGTGGCAATATCAGGCAGAAATATTATAGTTAATGAAGATGCTCCTCAAGCTATCCAAGAAAAGAAAAATAAAATTGAGGTGAATTCTTGTGCTGGCATCCAGTCTTTGATGAGAACACTGGCACCTACTGGAGCAATCAGAAGGATCCAGAAGAAAGCTTGAAACCTGAGGTGGTGCCAGGGTAGTTGCTGTAAGAGGCACAATAAGAAAGCCATAGGAAATGCACCCAAAACCAAAAATGGGACCTTTAATAAAAAGTCTCAAGTTCGCAGTCTGTGCACAACTGTAAGACTTGGCAAATCAAAGGAGGAGGGAACCAAGAAGAGTAAAGGAAGAGGGTCTCCTCGAAACTCTTGAGCTAAAAGGAGAAAGCCGAGAGATAGGTAGCATGTGAAGGTTGAAGCTCTATCCCCGATCCCCAGCACCGATTAATAATATGTCATCCAAGAGAGCCTTGCATTATATGAGAGGCATTGTAAAATGACATGGAAGACTTAAAGTTCCTGCAACAGGCTGGTTTGAGGAAGGAGATCTCACTAGAAACAGACCGCAGGATACCCCACTACATGGCAGCATTGCACGTAAAACATTCAGCCATCCCTAAACAGGTATGGGAATAAGGATTTTAGTTCACCTGATGCCTGCATAGCCTTATCAAAAGATTTCCAAATGCCTTCATACTGGACTTGGAGCTTGGCTGGATAAAGCATCCTGAAGCAAATACCGGTCGTAATTAGTTTGACAACTAGCAGATGATAGGTGGCTCATTTTTGGCAGACAGAAGCTGATAAGTCTTGGACCACTCTCAATTGGGCTCCATTACATGAAACATCTTTTAAATCCTGCACTTTAACTAGCAAGTGTTGTTTGTCCAAGAAGTTCAGCAATTTGAACGTAAAGAGATGCAGAGGCGAGCCCTTGGCCAGCATGGGATGCAAGGAATGGTGCATCCACTATCACATAGGATGGTCCATTCAGGAATTGTCCAGCCAAGCGTTCGCATAGTTTTTGGATGAACAGAATAGGAGAATGCCCCTCAGAACATTCCGATAGCCATAAAATAAGAAGGTTATTCTGCCTGCTCCTGCCTTCTAAGTCCTTCAGGCAGTTCTCCAGACAGGCAGTATTTTGTCAGAGAGCAATGAGTTCAGGGTCTAATTTTGCTCTTCAGTCCTCAAGAGAGCTTGTGTGGGATTTATTATCACCTAATCTATGGGACAAGGTATCTAGCGATGTACAGAGCCCTTTGATCCGAAGTTAGCATCTGCAGAGCACCCTTAAAAGGCCCAAACTCCTGCATAAATGAATACATTTTGGGCATTAAAAAATCAAAACAGCAACTATGCAATGGCTCTACATATTAAAAATTGCAATGATAGAACAAATCATAAGGTTACAGCTATTGGTCTGGAGTATGTACCTCAATGTCAGAGGAGGGGATGTTAAAGCAGTTTTAAATGAAAAAGAACAAACATGGATATTTAAACTAGGTGCTGTTAAACACCCAGGTTTAAATGATACATTTGAACTGAAACCATTCCTGCAAAAAAGGAAATAGATGCATGTCTCTTCTGTTTACTAATTTGTTCCTTCTCCCCCCTCCCTATAGCTGTATCTTTTCAGCAGCTTGTGTTTGAACTCAATATGGAGACTAACAGAAATGACAAACATCTTTATTGACTTCTTTTAGATGTTACTTCACATAGGTTCCAGAGGGAAAATTTGAAGATTATGTGATTTTGTGCCTGTACTGAACCACAGGAGTTATGGCTTTAATAACTTCAAAATGTGTCATATTTTGTACTTGGATACATCACACAGTGCTGAATGTTTTATTTTGACTCACAATATTTATTTTCACTTATGTCTTGTTAAACACTTTGGTTCAAATGATTGATTTAATAGTGCATTATACTGACACCTGATTGGTCATTGCACTTTTTGAAATCATGGGTGACTTGTACTTAAACCCACCCTTTTATTCTGTTCACTATTTCTGATGAAGCCAGTTGAGACTGGTGAAACATAAGAAGCAGTACCTGCTTGCACCATTGTCCTGTAAAGCTCTGTCATTTTGATGCCTGATGGAATAAATAAAGAAATTTACAACAGCTCTTATTGTTAAGTATCTGTTGCTTGTCTCCTGAGCAGGGGTGTATTTTTTCTACAAACTGTGCCTGTTATATTTATTTAGCAGCTGCACCACCACCCTAGTGATCACCACTACCTTTGTATGAGTTCAGGGTCTAACTTTGCTCTCCAGTCCTCAAGAGAGCTCGTGTGGGCTTCATTATCACCCACTTTACAGGCCAAGGTATCTAGTGATGTATGGAGCATTTTGATTTCCAAAGGTAGTACCTGCAGAACATCCTTAAAAGGCACGAACTCCTGCATAAACTTGTCCTTTGTAAGGGCAATTGGAGGTGCAGTGAAATGGCTGGTCACCACAGGTTGAGCCTTAGGCCTCTTAGAAGACTTGGTAAGCATAGCGGGTGGAGTGTGGCATGGAGGTGCTGTTTTCATCTCTGCCTCCATTCTGTGAATATTTGACTGTTTCTCCTTTTTCCAGCAGGTAAGAGAAGTTGTTGAAAATTCAGCTACAACAATATAGTAAAGTTAAACCGATATTATGTTTCTTAGGCAGAGGCAAGCAGGAGCGGTTGAGAAATGCTGCTAGCTGAAACAGTGCATCATGTGACCTCCCAACAGTTCTTTACTTGTGTTACTGTAAACTATTTTTGAGACAGTGCTAATCAGATAGTGTCTTAAGACATTAAAACAAAAACAGTGTAAACCTTTTAACAAGATTCCTTGCTGGGAACGGGTGAATAAGCCAACATGTTTATGAGTAACTCTTTCTTGAAAGAGAATACTAACTAAACCGAAGCTAGTAGTTATCACACAAAATAGTCCAGTGCAAACACTGCTCAGCTGAATAAACACAATACAGTGACGTGATAGTGCAAAACCTCTAATTTTATCGAGTCTGTTAGGAATCTTGAGAGGTCTGTTCTTCTACTGTAATAGCAAAACATCTGCAGGGCTCTGCCCACTGCAGCCATAAAAAGGATAAGGATTGCATGGAGGCAGTCAAAAGGAGGGCCACAAAAATGGTACTGGGGAGATCATATGAGGATAGGCCAGACAACCTTAACATGTACTCACTTACCACCAGGAGAGAATGGGGGGACATGATAGAAACCTTCAAATCTTTGATGGGAATAAATAAGGTGGATTGCACTGTGAAATATTTAAGAGGTGTGTGAACACAGTGACTAGGAGCACTCACTAAAATTGGTGGGAATGAGAATCAGGAAGGACATGAAGTTCAATTTCATGGAAAGGGAGGTGGATGAGTGGAATAGATTACATGAGGAGGTTGTTAGTGCTAGGAGAGGAAACCCTGAGCATGGGTGGGATAGACACAAGAAGATAATGCAGGCTGTGGTAGAGGACAGGGGAAGGCATCCAGGAGAAGGCTGGACCAGGCTGCCATTAAGTTCAAGGAAGAATAATCTGGTTTGGCACTAGGCCAAACATGGTTGTAAGTAGGAAAAGGACAGATAGGATGGTTCAAACACTGTCTTAAAGAACTGTGGTCAAGATGTTCCATAATGCTAGTACATAGTAAATAGAAGCATTTTTAATAGCACTGGTTTTAACTTTTGGTGTGAATATATTGTAATTTGATATTGATCTCAATGCATATACAGAGCTTCTATTTTACAATATTGATTCAGTATCTAAACTGGTGTCTTGGTTTTAGGAATTTTAAGGAGTTTTAGGTTCTAGTTATAAAATTGACCCTATTTGTTTGTTTATTTATTTAATAGTTTAACCAGACAGGCATACTGAGCGGAGAACCACTCGTTTCCAGATGCAGCCTGAGGGAAATAGGGTGGAGGGACACATAGGATGAAATACATACTTTGTTGGTTCACAGTGTTACAGAGTATTCAATAAAAGGGCTAAGACATACATACATTACAGATTTCCATTGATACAGAGTTTACAATAACGGAGGTACTGGGTACTAACATAACATCCATGGTATACAGCCTCGGGCCGGAACAATCTAGATTGAGAGCCCAGTATAGATAGCTGATTCACATATGACTATCAGGTGGTAGTAACCAGAGGTCAAGACAGCCTGTACTTACGTCTGCTGGGAGCAAGTGCAAACAGTGAAAAAGTATGCAAGGAGGAGTGGGTTGAGGTGGCTATGGTTGGTGGAGTGTCTGATATCTGGAGGCAGGTCATTCCAAAGTTTTGGCAAGCGATATTTGAAAGCTGATTGGCCCTTAGAGGTGTGCATGAGTGGGACTTGAAAAAGCCTGGAGTCCTAGTGTCTGAGTGAGTAAACAGGGGAAGGTTGAGCCAATAGGGTGGAGCCTAGGTATGGGGGAAGGGTAGGGACCAGAATTTTGCAGCGACTCTGGCGCAGTGGATTTGTCAGCGGGCCGTTAGTGAGGGTAAGGCTAGGGAGCTGTATAGGTCACAGTGATGTGTAAATTGTGGGCACTTCAGGATGAAGCAACAGAAGGAGTGGAAAAGTGTGTCCAGACTGGCCAGGTTGGATGATGTGGTGGCTCCACAGACCATGTCCCCATAGTCAAATATCGGGAGTGTCATCTTTTGAACAATTTCCTTCCAGACTGGAGTAGACATATTGCCTTTGTTGTGATATAGTGCACCAAGTTTGGGGTGTAATTTATTGTGTAGTGATTCGACGTGTGTGGAGAAGTCAAGGTATTGGTCGAGCCAGGCACCCAAATGTCTGAAAGAGGTGCAGGACTCCAGGGGTGATACGTCCAGGGTTAGGAATGAGGGATGAGTTGCTAGGCGAGAAAGCTGTGACTCCGAACTGAAGGTTAGTGAGATGTTTTTTTTTGTGTTTAGGAATAGTTGGTTGGTTCGGAGCCATTGTTGTACAGCATTGAAGTCCTGCTGTAGCATGTTGTGCACTGCTTCAGCGGAAGGGCCTGTGGCATATAGTATGGTAATGTCCATGTACATTTGAACAGATGAGTGTGAGCAGGTTAACGGGAGGTCATTTAGGAATATTGAAAATAATATTGGGCCCAGGACTGATCCTTGGGGGACCCCCATTGTGATAGGGAGGTGGGTAGATATGTGGGGGGCAATTTTCACTGACTGGTGTCTACCATTCAGGTATGCCTGAAACCAGCTAGTGGCATGGTTGGACAGGCCGGCAGCACAGTTTGTCTAGTAACATCATATGGGAGACGGTGTCGAAAGCCTTGGCCAGGTCTATAAAAATGGCCGAGGTGATATGGCCTTTGTCCATGCCTGAGAGAATATCACTGGTGATTCTTAATAGAGAGGTGATGGTAGAATGTGACTTATGGAACCCGGACTGATAAGGGGTGAAGAAGGAGGAAGTGTTTAGGTATTGGGAGAGTTGAGCAAGGGCAAAGTGTTCTTGAATTTTGGCCAGAATTGGGAGTAGGGAGATGGGACGGCAATTTCCCGGTGTGGTGCATGGGATTTTGGCCAATGAGAATGAGAGGTTGAGCAAGTCAGCTAATGGAGCAGCTATGGTGGGGGTGGATAAATGTAGTAATTTGGAGTCCAAGCCAGAGGGGCATTTGCCTTTGTCAGGGTTAAGGGCTCTCAGATCTTGTAACACTTCAGTCAGGGATACTGGTCAGAAAGAGAAATTGGTGGTAGAGATGGAGTTCTGGGATTTTGGTGAGGTATTTGGCTTGTGTGGGTCATGCAGGAGACTGGGTAGGAGAGAGGTTGCACTGCTGGTGAAGAAGGCACTGAAAGCAGAGACTACTTCGCCAGGGTCAGTGACGAGTGAGCCAAGGATTGATAGTATCGGGGTTGGTAGTTGGGCAGGAGTGGTGAGGAGGGATTTGATGGTTTTCCAAAAGTTGGTAGGGTGGTTAAGATTTGAGTTCAGCGCCGATGTGAAGTATTTCTGTTTGGCCTGACATATCGATTTAGTGCAGGAGTTGCGGAGGGAACGATAGTTTTGTAGGGATTCTTGGGAGTTAGTTAATTTTTAATTTTTCCATGCCAGATCCCTGGTGCAGCATCTACCAATGATATCAGCGGAGACCCAGGGAAGGTGGGAGCCCCTTACTCTTGTGGTTCATATTGGGGCATGGTAGTCCCAAACCTCTAGGAAGCATATTTTGAAATTATTGAGAGTGACGTCAATGGATGGAGCGTTTGGTATGAAGGACCAGTTGACCTGAGTCAGGTCAGACAGGAGAGATGGTAAAGATAGAGATTTGTAGGATCTGGCTAGAAGCATCCTGGAGGGAGGTTTAGAGGGCTGGTGCACTTTTCTTACCATATATATCATGTGGTGATCATTTAGGGAGTCGTGGGCCAGGCCTGCACCAGTAGTCCTGTGTGGGTTGGAAGTGAGTGCCCAATCCAGGAGGGGGTGGTTAAGCATTTTGGGGTTCAGCCTGGTAGGGTAGGAGATTTGTCAGGAGAGGTTCAGTGCATTTACTTTGGTACGTAGTTTGGCGCAGTTGTTGGCTAGGCAGTTGAAATTGAAGTCCGAGGACATAAAGCTCACCTGCTGTGGCAGTAAACTTTAGTTTGGGCAGATGGTCTAGGACACTGGGCATGGGGGTGCTAGGGGTGCAGTAGGAACCTGCAACAAACACAGGGGTGGAGTAGGGGAGTGCAAGTTTGATAGTTGAGGACTCAATTAGTGGAGAGGGTGCAGGGTTGTGGACCTGGGTGAACTGAAGCTTGGCAGTGATAAACATGGTGATGCCACCCCCCCTTTTCTTACCCTCGTGGTCTTGCCTGATTAACGAGTAACCCGGTATGGCTATGGCAGAGTCTGTGTGGTGTGGTTTTAGCCAGGTCTCAGATAGTATAAGGATGTCTGGACGAAGTGATAGGGGAGTGACTTGTAGTTCTGGTACTTTATTCAGGATGCTACATATGTTGAGGTGCAGTATTCTGAGACCCTTAGGCAGAACCAGGGGGGTGGGGTGATTGGGACGGGTAGGGCCAGGGTTAGCTTCAATATCCCCCACCAGTAGAAGAAGCAACATTATAAGGTGTATGGTTTTGTACCAAACAGGTTTAGTTTTGTGATAGGAGTCGAGTGCTCGAGAGGTTAGTTCATTGACATCAGCTGTAAGGTTTCTCAGGACAGATAGTCCAGGGACAAAGGAGGGAGGAAGAATGGATGCTCCAAGTTCCCATCGATGAGAGGGTCCTTGAGGAAGTTGTTGTGGGAGAGTGGTTGGGAGGAAGGGCGGGGGAGTCATGATGGTGTAGTGGAGAGGGTGAAAAGGGGGCCGTAGTGGGAAAGGTACTGGGGGGAGGGAGGCTATGGGAATATATAGGAAAATTAGTGAGAGGACATGCAGCATCATATTGCCTTCTTTAGTTGCAGCCAGCAGGGTTGGGAGTAGCAGCCGCTAGTGGTGGCAAAAGAGAAGCTGCTAATGGAAGAGTGGACTGATTGGTTCCAGCGCCTTTGCGGTCACATGCTCCTGTGTATATAGCAAAGAGCCGACCAAGGATGGTGGTGGGGGCGGCAGGGTAAGCACACGCCATTTGAAAGAGCAGGCGCTGTTCTAGTGAATGCAGTCCTGTACCTTGCTTCAGCTCGGGGGGGGGGTCTCTGGATCGGTTGTCTGGGGAAGGCAGGCTGACCCTCATGACCCACATTGTCCTTCAGTGAGGGCTGATGACTCCAGGCCCTTGCGACGAACAAACAGCAGCTGAGAGAGAAGGAGACAGTGGAGAGCTTTATTGTCTGCAGGGGAGGTGTGGCTAACTGTCTTGGCACAGGTATGGCAGAGGTATACAGAAAAGGACTATTTGACTACTTGCACACTTTAATGGCTATATTATACCATTTGAAGATATACATACAAACACAGATTTATACAGTAAATATAATCAGTGACAACCTGTAACTTGACCAGCCCATCAGCATAGTAGTGGAGCTACTGCTCATGACCATGGTGACCAGGATTCATACAGTAAATATCATAAACGACAACCTGTAACTTGACCAGCCCATTGGCATAGTGGTGTAGCTACTGCTAATGACCACGGTGACAAGGATTCCTGAACAAGCCTGAGGCAGTACTTGAGGGCCAGAGGGTGGGGAGGGCTCAAGTTCCCCATTGGCACTTGCCCTCTCTAGGAAGGGCAGTTGTATGGGTTACTGCATGAGCACCCCCTGCGTAAGCACAGGTAGCAGCATTACAGCAGGCAAGTAGGAAGGGGAGTCAGCTGGCTTGCTCATGTGTAGACATGTTGCAGGGAATGAAGTGGTTGAAAAAGCCAGCAGAATTGCAGAATGATTCCAGCACCCTGCAGTGCCAACACCTACAGACCAGATTCTTACCTGAAGTGATTCAGTCACCACTTGAATATGGGCCCACCAAGGCAGCCTCACCATGGGGGCTATGCCTATGTAAACATGCAATGCCTTGTAAGTTGTGCACTGCATCTGGCCTGATTTATGACTAACATATTTGCTTGTCTTCAGAGGTTTTGCCTAAAAGTAAATTTCCAGCATTTGGGTATATACTTTATCACCCATTACCTTATGGCTGTGTTTGTCCTTTTCTTCATAAATTGTAATTTTTTACTTAGTCTTTTCAGGGAGGGAAGGGATCCTAAATCTCATCAAACCGATGGCCACCTGATCCCTTCCACTTCCTTGTCCACCAGCTCCATCCATATGTTTAGATGTTTTAGGACATCTTTCCAGGGAGAGCATGTGGATATGCTCTAGTGTAGTCTATGAAGGACATTTTCAAAACATTCTTTTTATATGCTAAAGCAATGTTTTATATAAAGGAAAGCCCCCACTCAGCAAGCTGAACCCCTCTTAATAGAACAATGGCTTTCCATTACAGAAACGGTTGCTTTAACCTATTAAATAAAGTTTTGAAAATGCCCCTATAGACTACAATAGGGCACATCCCTGCGCTCGCCCTGGTTAGATGTCATACAATGTCTGAGTGCAAGCATGGGACTGGCAAACAGGGAAGTGGCAGGGATTGGGCAGCCATCAGCCTGATGAGAACTACCGTCTCTTCCCTCTTTCAATGGACTAAGTAAAAAATTAAAATGTATGCAGAAAAGGACTAGTGCAACCATAAGGTAACAGGTTATAAAACCCAAAAGCAAAACAAAAAAAAAATTGAAAATTTCCTTTAACAGGACACCACTGTCAACAAGCTCCACTCAATGTTTTTATCCTGACTGGAATTTTATTGAATTTGTAACAAGGCAAAATCACCGAAACGAAAAAAGAACACAAGTGATTGGAGAGAACACATCACCTGATACACTCTGGAGACGGCATTAATAGTACAATAATGCCATCTCCAAAGTGTAGAACTGTAGTAATCCACAAAAGAAAATAAGCAGTGCCGGAGAAAACGACAGGTTGAACACAAGAAACAGTCACTGTCTGTGGCACTCACCCACTCAATTGCCTGTGTCTCTATTTGACATGCCGAACATGCAGGAGAAGAACAGACATATTAGAAATCATAGTTTATCATTCCAAACCCTGGTTAATCATCATGGTAAAGGCAAGGTGCAGAAAAATAAAATAACCTTTAGCAACCAGCACAGAAGCACTTCTGGATCATAACAGGTCAATACACGACCGCAATTGAAAGCGTTAGTTCACTTTCATCTCCAGTTGTTCACAGTACATCCCACTGAAGCACATCTGATGAATGCCATGCATAGAAAGGAAACATCATACAGTACGCAAAGCAGTAAAAATGGGAGGTAACAGAACCGATTGTTTCTTACACCATGGACTTCCTAAGTCGGCTGTGAAATTAATAGCCATGTAGAGTCGTCTCAGAAACCAAAAATATGTGTAATAACAGTAGCTGTTTCATTATTTGTCTTCTTGTTATTATACCATCATCATCTAAGTAAATGTTGTTGTAACTGTCAGACCAGGTCCAAAAGTGCTGTAAACATATTACAACACTGCAAAATGTCTGTGCATTCTTTATTTCACTGGATTACAAAAACAGTTAAAATGAACATAACTGCAGACAACCCATGTTACAAGAGCATTAAGCCACTCCAAAGGTAGCATCTAATGGGGAATTAATGCATGGTTGGGTGGTTGCAGGCACTCAGCCTTTGGCCTCGTACCACAACCCCCCCCCCCCCAACCAGCGCATGAATTCCCATTAGATGCCATCTTCATCATGGCTTAATGCTTATGGGGAAACTGAATAAGATGAGCCCTGGAGATGGTGGGGTGATGAGGCTAGGTATGCTAGCTAAAAGGTACATTTGTCGGTGCTGGGAGTTAAACATCCCTAAAAGAAAAACAAACAGTACCATAATAAGCAGTGGTTTGCAACATTCTAGATATGCAGGCTGTCATATCCATATTCTGGGTACAGTGCATGTGTAGCTAATACCTTTTTGCTTCCAGTGACACACTGCATTGAACCATGTATATGCCCTGGACATTTTGGTTTAGATCTTTGTCTACAGTACCATTGAAACACTATATATCTGTCATATGTTCTGTAGGCATCCACCATTATGCCAAGGTATTTATAATTAGGGATATGTCCAACCTGTGATTGATCAATAAATAAAATAATAGATAGAGGACTGTGTATTATAAGGCTATAATACAACTGAGAGGTTTCCAAGTTGGTATTTTAGCCAAGTAATACACAGTCCCCTATCGGTTATTTTGTGTAATACATGGATCCAAGGAGTTTCTACTGTTCTCCTGAAATGAGATACAAAGATCCAAGGGTGGTGAAGTGTTTATGCAGGTCTCCTTAAGAGGAGCTGGTTGCCATATGTTACTATGGATGCCTGAATGTCAAGATGCTTTTGAAGCACCCAGTGTATGTTTCTGTTGGTGCTTCCTGTGTTGTATCAATCATTATCTTGAGAACATGGTGGCTTGTCTAAGCGAGTGGTTAAGGAGGTGCTCTTTATTTGTTGTTATTTGTGTGGCTTAATTTTTAGGGCACTTGTTAAAAAAAAAAGATTCTTTCCTGGAACTGGAGTGAGGAGGAGACCCACCGTTAGCTGCAGGTTAGATTTTGTTGGTTTTCAGCGAGCAGTAAGTCAGCTTTTACTGTACCTGATGGTTGCAGTGAAAGCCAGCTCCTGCTCTGCATGAGTCATTTGGTGCACTTTTTTTTTATGATAGTCTTTGGTAATCGTGTAAGGCCCACTAGGCACAAATGCCTATTTTCAGGGGCGACCTGGGAGCATTGGGTGGTTAAGTGACATGCTTAAAGTTACACAGCATGCAAGTGGAGGTTATGAGAATCAAACTCAGGTCTGGTCTGCTGGATGTACCAGGCTCATTCACACCTCATTCCTCTAACCTCTAGGCTATACTGCCAGCCCAAGCTGCAGTAGTGCTGTGATAGTATTATCATTCAGAGCTCCAAACAATTGTACTGTATTACGGGCTCTGAATGATACAGTTATCACTCTCCATCAATAGTATCATCATGTTTAGTGAGTAGTATTACAAGGAATTTTTTGTATGTCTTAGTGGCATATTAAAGTAGCATATCCATATATTACAATACTGTAATACTGTAGGCTAAGATATTACACAGTACTGTCTGGATTATGCCTGGTACAAATTAACATTATAACTGTCTTTGTAAGATTTAAGACCAAATTGCTCAAATCAAAACAGATTTGTAGATAGGTGAAGTCTGCAGCTATACTGTAAGTTGTTCATTACTAAATAAAAGTGTCTCATCTGCATATATTTGGACCTTTGCACTTCAATAGGTGTTCCTCATTAGATATGATAAAAAGAGGCCCTTATACAGAGTTCTGGGAAACACCAGATTTAATTGCTGTTGGATCATATTACTGTAATATTAATATTCCAATTCACTTTTTAAATGTGCTTTACGTTTTCAGATTGAGTGCAAAACATTTATTTTTCACTGATTTCAATTGCACTGTTAGAAGATGGTTTAATGAAAATTACATATGAAATGGATGAATGAATAATAGTAATTGTACTATAATAGGAACTTCCTTGGAACACATTTTATACTAATCTCGAAAGGAAGAACACCAGGATTCACATCATTGGCATAAAGGTTTTATGTGCAGTTATAAAACACTTATGTGTCAAGGCTTATTGATAAAATGTAATTTTGTTCCATGCAAATAGAAAGCCTAGAAATGATGTCACTTTAACACATAATGCTTATGTTAAAAGAAAATAAGAATTCTGATCCTAGTGAATATAAGACTGATTTATAGAATATGTGTATTCACCAAGGCCATCTATATTTGTGAAAGTTACAGTTTAAAATCAACGGAGATATACAGAGTTTTTAAAATAAATATTCACAAAATTCTTCAGGCATAAATGATATGTTATACATGTCACAGAGGTGCAGTAAACTTTGAGCTCTCTTGACACACTTTATAAATCTATTACCAGCAGTCTAGGGCACAATTCATCTTTCTTGACATTTCCCAAAGACTCTAAAGCTAACAAGGGTTCTGCAAAGAACATCTGACATGACTGCAGTTGCTAGAAATTTACTATAAAGTCATATGTGGCATATTTATCAGGTTAGGCATGGATTAATCTATATAGTATCAGGTTAATCATCAGCTTGAAAAATGTAACAGTCTATGCACACTAGTCACACTACCAGGAATCTGAACAGGATTATGTTTTTATTTTAGTTGTAATTTTTGACCAGGAAAGACACCTTTAGCTGTGACAGCTTGTTTGCAGGTGCATCCTGGGTTGTGGAGCTATATGGAGCTGTTTTATTGACAGAGGACTTTTGTCCATGACTCAAGGGAACATGACCTACTCTTAAAACATGTACCATAGGAACTTTAACTTCCACCAAGTCAGCCAACAAAGAAGGGCAGAAGGGACCTCAGCTGGTCATCTCATCAAATGAATGGCACCTCAACAGTGCAGCAGCCCCATAGTGCTACACTATAGTGTCAGTAATGGGTAGTAATAGTACTACAGTGGAGTCCCCCAGGATGAAACTCACTTTTAAAGCACTCTGCAATATGCTGCAGCAGTCCTACTAAATAAAGCAATATAATTTCAATGTCAATTAGTCCCTTTTGTCATGCAGGAAACTGTGGCATTCACGTCATCCTGGCAGTGTCACAGTTTCATGAATGGCAAAAGGGATTAATTGCTATTGAAATTACATTGCTTCATTCAGTAGGTCTGCTGCAGCATTCTGCAGAGTGTTGCAAAATGCTGCAGAGCTGGGTTTCATCCTGAGGGATGCCACTGTAGTAGTAGTAGTTTTTATTTACATTGGTGCCCTTCCCTTGAGGCTTGGGGCACCTTACAGTGAAGTACAGAAACAAACTACACTGTCATAAAATAAATGTATAATAAATTAATAAAGCAATAAATATTCATAGCATTGTGACCCATTGTGCCATACTCAGTGGTGTCACTATCCATTCTCTGTGCTGTTGCAGATTGCATTGTGACAAAAGAGGAAAGAGGTGAGGGGACTGACCCTAATAAGGGCACCAGCATGCAAATGAGCCACTTTTCAGTGTGAGTACACTTTTCAAAAGGTAATGCAATGCCAGCCTAGATAGAACTAGTAAATGCAGTTCCAAAGGGGCATTTACCATGTAAACCAAAGTAAAACTTCCAGTAAGGGAAGGATTAGGCAGTGCACAGCACCAGCAATCACTTACATTATGGAGAACTAGGGTATGGATGGCATGGAAAATATATTTATGTATTTATTTTATTTTATTTATTTAGTTTTTGTTGACCATGTAAGTGCACTAGGCAGACTCTGCCTATTTTCAGGCATGACCCGGCGGGGAGGGGGATACAGATGAAATGTCAACTGACCTTGAACCAGCGTAAGCTGTTGGTGGTATTTATTTTAGTGAATGAGGGAAATCTGGCCAGGGCACCGGGGAAATTCCTCTACTCTTTTTGAGAAGTGCCATGGGATCTTTAACATCCACCTGAACTACCACCAGAACAGGCAGATGGGACCTCGATTTAATGTCTCATCCGAAAGACGGATTTTTTTATTTATTTCAAATGTTTTACCAGGAAAGTCATACTGTGCTGGTATCAACTCAATTCTAGATAAATCCTGGGGGGAAGGCATAAGAAAAGGTAACAGAACAGATACAGAGTACAATGTATAAAAATAAAACCATAATATGGAAATTTTGGAAATAAGAACAACAAAATATACAATTACAAGAATGCTTAAAGAATAAAATTGCTACACAGTAAATTACTATACAACAAATTTGCAGAACAGACAAGTGAACATTAACAGTAAGCAACGTAACAAAATATGAGGAACAGGGAGGAATGTCTAATACTGGAGGAGCCGGGTAGTGCTGGTGTTAGTGGGGGGTGGAATAAAGGTGAAATGAGTCAAGCACAATATCAGAAGCAATGGCAAGAGTGAACAGGAAAATCATGAAGGAGATATTTCACAGCAGGAAAGAAAGGAGCAGAGTGATATGAAGGAGGAAGAGATACCCATAGTTTTGGGAAGTGGAATGAGAAGGCAGCTTGGCTAACCATAGATTTCACTAGTGGGAGTGCAAAAGAGTGAGAGAAAGCATTGACAAGGCAGTAAATGGTAGAATGAGGAAGACAGGAGAGAAGCAAGATACTGTATGTGGAGAGAGAGAAAAAACAGTATTTTGAGATAAAGCAGACACAGTTTGTAAGGTACCTGGTATCAAGAGAAGGGAGGGACAGGGATGTATACAAAGCCCAGTGATGAGTACACAAGGGCTTGTGAAGGGCAAAGTGACAGAAGGAGTGAAAGAGAGGATCCTGTCTAGCTAAAGTGGACTTTGAAGCAGCACTGTAAACAATGTCACCATAGTTGAAAATATGGAGACTCATCTTAGTGAGGATTCTTTTGTGTGCAGGAAGCCTGAATGCTTTTCTTATTTCTGTATAGCACTCCATGTTTGGGGTGGAGCTTCCTCTGGATAGCATCCACATGAACAGAGAAATCAAGGTAGGGATCCAGCCAGACCCCAAGGTACCTGAAGGAGGATACATCTTCAATAGCTGCACCATTAAGGATATGAAAGGAGACAAGTGGGAGACTCTAGCAAGCCTATGCCTGATGCCAAACATAAGACTGTTTTCTTAGCATTGAGGAATATCTTATTTTCTCAGAGCCAGAGCAGGATGTTGATAAAGTCCAGCTGGGCCTGTTTCATGAGGTCAGGGGCAGAGGAGCCAGAGAAAAAGAGTACTGTATCATCTGCATACATATGAATGGACACAGAGGAGCATGCATTGGGGAGGTAATTTAGAAAAATGGAGAAAAGAATTGAGGCTGAGGACAGACATTTGGAGGATGCCTGAGCTGAGAGGGAGTTGTGTGGGGGGGAGAGGGAGTTTCCAATATGGACAGCTTGCAACCTTGCCCTCGATGTAGAAGTAGAACCACTTAACTGAGGAAGCAAAGAATCCAGCTACCTTAAGCTTGTCCAGGAGAATGGAATGGGCAACAGTGTCAAAAACTATGCTGAAGTAGGGCCTGCCTGGTGGCACTGAGGGTTGAGGTGCTGGATGACACACCTCACACTATGCCTGTGACCTAGGATTGGGAGCGAGTCTGGGTTGTTGGGGGTTGGCCTTGGGGGGGAAGGAAGGAACAGGACTGAGCAGCCACTCAGCAGATCTCTTCTCCTGGGGAGGGACCTTTCCACCCCTGCAGTCCAATTGCCCCCAGGTGGAGGCCTGAGGGTAGTGCAGGCAAGTGGGTATCATGCATAAGGAAAGCACTGCAGAACCACGGTGTGCACATGCCTACACATGTATGTGTGGCTGTGGCATGGGTGGGGAGAAAACAGGGAAAATAGAGCTGGCAGGCTCCATGAAGCTCCCTACCATGATTCTGTTGATGAGGTCATGGGTTGGAGATGGATACAAGCACTCTGGAGGGGGGCGGAGCCTGTCTGCCAGCTTCAGGGATAAACAGAATAATAAAAATAAAAAAAACTATGCCAAAGTCAACAAAAAAGGCCAAGGTGACAAGGCCATGAGCCATACCAGAGAGGATAGTATCGGTGAGCAGGAGGAGAGAGCTGGAAATGGAGTGTGACTGTCTAAAGCCAAACTGGAAAGGAGTGAAGAGGGAGGTAGAGTCAAGAAGAGTGGAGAGTTGGGAGAGAACAAGGTTTTCCTGGAGTTTAACCAGAGTAGGAATGCAAGAGATGCAACAGAAGTTACTAAGGGAAGAGAGGTCACCTCCTTTAGGAAGGAGAATGACAGTAGCCAACTTCCAAGAGTTATGGATACAGTACAAGGACAAGTAGAGGTTGAAGAAGAAGGTAGTAGGAAAGGCAATGGTATGAACAGAGAGATATAGGATTTTGGGCTCAAGAACATCAGGGCTCCCTCCCTTCTATGGATTTTGAGCTAAGAGGGCCATAAGAGCGTCATCTGGAGGTTTGGGTTTAGGGACAGGAGCCACTAAACCACCTGGGAGGGCTTCAGGACAACAGGATAAACTGGATCATCTTTGCCAACAGGTTGCCCAAAGGTAAAGGGTGAAAAGGTGTGGGGAGAGAAGGAAGCCAACAGTGGAAGCTCTGTTAGCTTGGGGCTCTGATTATAGCATAGCGCATGGTGACTGGTTCTATGCTGTGGTCTGACCTCATCAGCTGTCATAAACCACCATGTCAGTGATTGCATAGTCGATTTGTGACCACTAACAGCTAGATTACTAATGTGCATAATGTTGCTGAACTACACTTTTGCATGAGGAGATTGACCCCCTGATGACAGTACACGGGCATTGTAAATACCAAAAAAGTATGATGGTACATAGGGGGACCTTCTACACTGCAGTACCACCACCCTTTGTTGCTGTGTATTGGAACCCAGGTGTCTTTCTTGCTACTCAGATATCCTGAGTTACTACAAGTGATGGATTTTGGTGAGATATTCCATTGCTGTTGACATGGGATGTGAGAGCATTAGACATCTTAATGGCTGCATGAGTTGCCACTGAGTAAAAATGTAAAGAAAATTCCTGTAGATAAAAAAAAAAAGAAAATTGTTCCCAGAAAAATGCCCTTATTAATTTTATCCCATTTGATAGTTTCTGAGACACTTTACCATTTAAATGAAAACAAAAGGCTTATAAGGAAAGTTTTTTTTTTTACTTACAGCATCTACACATATTATGATGATTTATCAAATGCACGAGGATTGGTCAACTCACTCATATAAACCAGTAGGATTCATGGATATTATGAGTGTTTTGTAGTCCTGAAGCAGTAATAGAAATGTTATAAAATGTCAACATAGAGCTGGCACTGAAGCCAGGCAAAGGGAAATATTTTTTCGAAATTAATTGAACAGTATCAAGAGTAGGTGAAAACTCAGATATGAGGTTTTCAGTGATGGCCATATTTTAGCAATTTGCTTAAATCAAAGGCTGTATCTTTATGTGTCCCTCAGTTTTTAAATATATGTGCTAAAAAAAGAACTATGCAAGACAGTTAACTTGGATAACCTCTTATTGTTAATCAACCAAACAACCAATCAATCACTCAGTCAACCAATCAATCAATTGATTGATTGTCCCATTTTTATTTAAAGGTGAATTGCATTTAACCTGTAAACCAAAATGTTCTAAAAAAGATGGATTTCAAATACTGGTTAACATTTTTCATAATTCCATCTATACTGGATTTGTAATAAACATAGAGGGTGTTTTCTGATTTACACACTGGTGGTGAGGACTGTTCTGGAATTGTGTGATGTACAGTGGTGTCAATGCAATCAGTAATGATAGCATGTTACAGTGCACCATGAGGTAATATTGTTTTCATTAGCTTTATGCTAGCTAATGCATAGAAAGCTGTATCAGTAAAACTGTATCACACACCATGACCCAATATCCCCATTGATGGCATTGGCTGCCAGTGTAATTTATGTCCTCGATCATCTCTTCCATTGTTAGCCCAACGTATTCATTTTTCTAAGATAGAACTCCACAGAACCTAACTGGTCTCCAACAGCCCTCCCCCTCCCTGCCTATTTACTAATACTCTCCTTTGTCTATCCAATGTGAGCTTAAAGTCCCTACTGTTTTTGTTTCCACTACTTACGCTAGTAGTCTGTTCCAGGTGTCTACCACCCTTTCAGTAAAGTAATACTTCCTTACATTCCTCTTAATCCTCCCCCCCCCCAGCTTCATGCCATGCTCCCTGGTCCGGGTGCTCTGTCTCATTTCAGACTCCAATCCTGCACCCTTTTCACCCCTGCAAGGTACTTGTAGGTAGCAATCATGTCTCCTCTCACTCTTCTCTCATTCAGGGTGTACCTGTTGAGACCTCACAGTCTTTCCCCATAGGCTTCTGGTGCAGCCCTGCACCATTTTAGTTGCCTTTATTTGGTCTGCCTCCACCCTGTCTGTGTCCTTTTTGAGGTGCAGACTCCAAAACTGGATATAATACTCCAGGTGGGGTCTCACCAGCAAGCAATACAGTGTCAACACCACCTTCCTCCTGCTGGAGATGCTCCTCCTTATGCACTAGAGCACCCCACTAGCCCTATCCATTGCTTTGTCACACTACCCTACCACTTTGTAGTTGTTAGTTGAGATTACCTCAAGGTCCCTTTCCTGTTTAGTGACTGTCAGTACCCACCATCCTATACTCCGCTCCTGGGTTCCAATACCCTAGGTGCATGATTTAGAATTTTTCTGCCATTGAACCCCAACTGCCATGCTTTTTACCACTCCTCATGTTTTCCTACACATTCTCGCTAGCTCCTCTTGAGTTCAAGTTTTCTGTGTTTCTAGTTTATGTCCCTTTCAACTGCAGAGTTCTATCTTAGAAAATGGATACATTGGGCTAACAATGGAAGAGATGATCACGGACATAAATTACACTGGCAGCCAATGCCATCAGTGGCGATATCGGGTCATGGCATCTGCTACAGTTTTACAAAGCTCCATTGAGCAAGCTCATTTATAAGGAGGTCCTGCCACAGGCATAACAGCAACTATCAAGTATATAATAAAACAGCAAGACATAACACAGAACACTGCCTGGTTAAGCAGTGCAGACTCTAACAAAGGAAACTAACAACTACCAAATCAAAGTCATGAGACAAATATGTCGAGAAGAAATAATATAAATTTAATACGAATATGAGTGTCCACTTTATTACAGATTTTGGTATCATCTATAAAAAGGCAGACCTTCATTCTAGTTCTTCTGCAATGTCACTTAAGACATTGAAGAGGACCACTCTTAGTACTGAGCCCTGCAGCAACCCACAGGTCACTCTGCCAATATTAGAGTGAGTGCCATTTACTACCACCATCTGTTACCTATCCATTAACCAGTTTTTAACCCAGTTCACCACTTTTTGATCCCAACCCTAGGCTGTTCAATTCCTTTTCAGTCTTCTTTGCTGTACAGTGTCAAAGGCTATACTAAAGTCCAGATCCTGTAGATTGCATCCACTACCCTCCCCCTGATCTGTTTCACTGCTTATCAAGTCAATTAAATCAATCAGAGACCAACCCCCTGTGAATCCATGCTGACTGTGGCCTTGTAGCACACTGCATTACATAGAAACATAGAAACATAGAGGTTGACAGCAGATAAGGACCGTAAGACCCATCCAGTCTGCCCATTTCTTTTTCTACCTTATAAATGTGCCATCGGCCTTTGCTCTGTCAGTGGCCTATCTATTCATACTCATCTGTATTGCTCCCTTATGCCTATCCCATGCCTGTTTGAAGCCCTGCACTGTATTCATAGCCACCACTTCCTGAGGTAGGCCATTCCATGCATCCACCACTCTTTCTGTGAAAAAGAATTTCCTCACATTCCCCCTTAATCGGCCTCCCCTCTAATCTCATGCTGTGTCTTCTTCTCCTACTATTTTTCTTATATTCAAACATGTTAGACTCTTTCACCTTGTTAATGCCCTAAAGGTGTTTGAATGTTTCGATCATGTCACCTCTCTCCTTCCTTAAGAAGGGTTTCTACTAATTTCCCCATCACTGAAGTGAGACTGACAGGCCTATAGTTACTAGCCTCCTCCCTGCTGCCAGTCTTATGTAAAGGGACCGTGTCTTCTCTTCTCCAGTTCTCTGGAACCATGCCAGTTTCAAGTAAACTGTTGAGTATGTCCCTCATTGTGGAAGTTAGCACCTCCCTGAGTTCCTTAAGTACATTTGGGTGCATCCTGCCTGGTCTCATAGCCTTGTCCACCTTCAGAGCTTCAAGTCCCTTCAGGATTCTTTTCTCTGAAAATGGACTTGTGTCCAGCTTGCCCCCCCCTTTTCTTCCCGCTACTCCCTGGTTGTTTATCCCCCCTCCACTGTGAAGGCTATTGGTTTTCTATGCATCAGAACATGAGGTACACATGATCTTACATCGCATAGGTTTGAAAACAAGGTATAGTAATATAAATAGATACAACTGCCAATAAATTCTGTCACTCACTGGTGACATTTGCTACAAAAATGTAATACTGGTTTCAGTATGGTTTGCCAAAAATAACTACTACTTTGGATATAAAACATATCTGGATATTTTGCAAGAGCCTAACCTTTGTAATATGTTTACTAGATATAAGTTTGAACAATTCCCCAGTAAAGTTTTACAGCAGCGATATGGTAAAAAAAAAATCACTACAAATAATTGTGATTGTTCTCGAGGAGGTACAGAAGATCTTATACATGTATTATAGAACTGTACCAGGTACTGTAAAGAAAGAATATAATGGCTAGGACCTTTCTGTAACCAAACGTATCAAATAGATCAAACCACCCTCACAAATATCATGTTCCACATGGAAGATGAATGGAGTATTAAGAGACTAGTTAAATATCTCTGCCATTAGTGAAGTAAAGAAAAGAATTTCATGTAACTTAGCTAGGCATGACATGCAGGTGTCGGAATTAGGGATTTCTGATATTGGCAATATGGAAAGTGTGCAACATGTTTTTAAGTGCAATATTTAATCTTTATGCACCTTTTGAATGTACTGTATGAGAAGTATTAATGGAATAATGTTATATGGAATATGGAAAGTGTGCAATATACTTGTAAGTGCAGTACTTATGTTGATCAAGGTTTTTTTCATTTATTGTATTGTATATTGATGATGTGTTTCATTGTAAATTGTAATGGCTTTTTAATATCACATTAAATATACTTGATTAAAGAATACTGGTTACAGTCTGTGCAAAGGCTACATGAGAAGGTTCCCCCTATTAATACTTTCCCTGAGAACTTAGAAAAGGAAAGAGACAGAAAGAGAAAGAACAGCACAGTTAGTGTACAAAATCCTCATGCTTGCTATTATATTTGATTTAATTCAATGTCGGTTACTCTCTTAGTTACCCAAGTTTCATATGCAGGCCTCCACTTACATAGTAGTCCCAAGCCACAGGCATTACCTCCAACTCAGCCCACCAGTGCAAAAAGGCACACAGAACACATGGCATCCAACCGCCAATCCCACTGATAGCCAAACATCCTACTTTTCAAGTCTCCTCCCCTCCTGGGCTGGTGCCCCTGCCTTGATAAATTCCTCAAAAGCCAACCATTTCTGATTGTATACTGTGAGGTTACCTCTGGCCCTATATATTTAGTTTTCCAGGGTGGCACATTCATCCAGCTGTTTTAGCCACACCTGGCACTTGGGTGCTTCCTCTGATTTCCACAGTGTAAGTATGCTTGATTTGCTGCATAATATGGTCACGTAAATGAACTTCCTAACCCCTTCTGTGATTTTATGTATCTTGTCTAGATCTTCTAAGAGTACCATCTGTGGTTCCAATTTAATTTGGGTCCACCCTATTGTTGTTTGGATCCCTTCAACAATGGCAGCTTTTTCATGGACTTCTCCAGCACCATCTCCTCCTGCTGCCCACCTAATCTTCATTATCACTCTCTTCTCTTTCCTCTTCTCACTTACATATCTGAAGAAAGTCTTATCCCCTTTAGTTACCTTGTTGCCTATACTTTCCTCTGCCTGCACCTTTGCTGTCCTCACCACTTTTTCTGCTTCTCTCTATTTTACTTGGTATACCTCTCTGTCCTCATAACTCTGTGTTTCCTTATACTGTTCCCTTTTGAATGCCCATCTTTTTATCCTTCACCACTCTGGCCACTTCCCTAGAGAATTATACTGGTCTCTTTTTCCTTCTGTTTTTACTCACTTCCTTCATGCAGAGGCTGGTTGCCTTAATTATGCCCTCCTTTACTGTCCACACTGTGCATCTACCCCTTCCTGGCAATCCCTCCTGTGAGGCAGTTTGTGATGCAGTCCTCCATTTATTTAAAAATCCACCCTCCTAAAGCACAGGATCTATGGTCTCATGTGGTTTGCTTCTGCTCATGTCATTATGTTATCCACAATCTACAGTGAGCACTAGTACCTAGGGGACTGCCCACTATGACATTTGCAAGGTAGTTCCTGTTTGTCAGCACCAGGTCCAACACTGCCCCATCCTTAGTGAGTTCTTTGACTAGCTGCTTGAGAAAAGCCTCTTGCAGGGAGTCAAGGATGGACCTGCTCCTTGCCAAAGCCACCATTAGAAGTCTCCCCTCCAAGTCTGGCAGACTAAAGTCACCAACTAGTAGAACCTCCCTCGTACTTGCTATTTTGATTAAGGCTTCCCCATATTCCTTATCCAACTCCTCTCCCTGTACTGTGGAGGTCTGTACACTACCCATGTTAGGACAGTGCCCACAGGACCTATCTTCAGAATGCCCCACAGCACCTCCTGCTCCTTCTTTTCCTCCAGGTGACCCTGTACCTCCCTGGCCTTGATATTCTCCCTCAGATATGGTGCAACCACTCCTTCCTTCCCCTCTTCCCTGTCTCTCCTGAACAGAGAATAGCCAAACATGGCCATATCCCAGTGATAGTGCTCAGTGTACTATGACTTCATTATGGCCCCAAAATCAAGGCTAGCCTCCACTATGATGGCCTCCAAGCCCAGAATTGTATTTTCTAGACTCCTTAGATTGGTACACATGGCTATCCATACCTTACTTCCTTCCTGCCTGCTTCCATGCTTTTCTCACCCCCTTCCTCCCTGTGCTGCACTCTGATGCGCCACCTGACCCCCTACTCCTTGCTTTACAGTCAAATACAGTACAAGTCACATTAAACTGTTCCTCCAATAAATTGTTTTAACATCTCTGACTGAGTTGCATAAGTGTTGCTGGATCCAATACAAAGCCCTGCACAAACTGTTTCTTAAGAGTTAAAACTCAACTTTGCATTGCATTGTGACTGGACTGCTTATGCAATCTAAATGAGTTGCAAAAACATTTTACAAACATTGCTCTTGAGCTGGTTAAACACTGAAAAACAATGCAGCATGAGTTGCCAGTGCATTACCAACTGTAAAAAACAATGCTAAACCAACTCATTGGTGGAACAGTTTAATGCCACTTGTACTGTAGTTCTAAAATGGTACTTACTATCAGTGTATAAGTCACAAACACTCACTGAGTTTACTAAAAGACCAGTAATGATCAAACAGTTACAAAATGGGAACGTCTTAAAAATTGCTTCTTCAGGAAGAAATTATACCCTGTACAGGTTCAATGCAGTTCTCCTTTAAGCAATGGATGCCATTACATTTCTAAATTAATGCGCATCATTAGGATGTCAGTCATCAATTCTGGTCACTTAACAACCTTAGTTATCAGCACTAGTTTTTGCTATGGCCTTGCAAAGTAGTTAATACATTAATATTCTATCTACCCAAAATGTCCCCCATTCCTTTGCACCATAACAAGAAGGCTGCTTGATGGCAATGTCAGTATGCATATATATTGTTTATTGCCAATCTGTGGAGAGATTGCAATGCTATTTGGAAGGTGCACTGGGCTCCCTCTACTTTTACCCACCTAAACTGATGCACACACACGTTGCTGTTCTCATGAGGTGCCCCTGACCCATGCTGCTACCACCAAAAGTAATTCCCTTTACCCCATACCATGCTGGCCATCTCAATATGCATAGACAATGTTATATGCTATTCCTGGTGGTCAAATGGCCCAGAATCCTTTGAATTGGTTGCCCATGTCCCTGGTATCCAGTGTATCCACTGTACTGCATATGGAAGGCAATATAATGATACAAGGGCATAGTAATATGTGCAAACTGCTTTGATGTGTAAGAACTACAGTGGCCCCTACCAGGATGCAATGCAGTGTCTCAGGGTACAGCTTGACAAAAGGGATTGACTGCTGTTAAACCATCTTGTTTTCTGCAGTAATTCTGCATCAGAAAGCTGAATGCTGTTTTGCATCCCGATGGCTCCACTATAAGCAATGTAACAAATGTAAATAGCATAAAACGGCATTTGTTAAAAAGTTGCAATAGGATTAAGAGGGAAGGGGGTACTTACCATCAATGGGTAACTCACAAACATTCACTCAGTGTACTAAAATGCCAGTAAAGATTGAACAATAAAAAAATGAAAACATATATTAAAAACAACTTCTTCAGGAATAAATGATATATCCTGAACAGGTTTAATGCAGTTCTTTAAGTAGAGGATGTCACTGAATTGCAAAATTAAGGCACATCATTAGAATGTTATTTATCAATACAGGTCAGTTAACAATCTAGGTTGGCAAAGCTAGATTTCAGTAGGGTTCTGCAAACTAGTTAATATATTAATATTTATCCAAAACACTAAGTTCGTTAGGGCAAGCTTACAGTGAAGCCCATCAGGATGAAACCATATTCAGCAGGATTCTGCAGCAAAGTTATTGCAGGAAACAAGGCAGTTTCAATGAGGGGTTAGCTTTTTTGTCATTCAGGAAACTGTGACATTGCATTTCATCCTGGTGGCGCCACTGTTTATAAAAGGCAATAGGATACAGGGGCAGAGTAATATGTGCAAACAGCTTTGATGTGTAAGAACTACAGTGGACCCTATCAACCAAGACCCCTAAATTCTGACCAAGAATTTTGCTGAGAACTTGCAATCTACCGCAGAACTTCTGCGGTGCCGCAGAATTCACTCTTTTGGTGATTTTTTTATTAATATTTCTGTTTATCCATAGAATCTGGTTCCCTTTCCCTCATTTTATATCCAAAACCCCCCTATATGCCCAGAATGTGATGTTATCATTGTTACATCATACATTAGCTAATGAAATGGCTGCATTCTGCAACAGAAATGAACAGTCACTTATCTACCACAGCTCCCACTGCCAGAGACGGTGGCACAGCACATCATGCATGGTGATATTTGCTCAACCTGCACTACAGCCTAATACAGTTTTAGTCTTACACTATTGCACTAGGCCAACTTAAAACAAAACCTTGTCAATAGCACAGACCTGTTAAGTCCATACCTCACTTTGTACAAACCTATTTGTGCCTTTAAGGTATAGAGATGCCATCTGAAATGAATAACTGGTAAAATGAATTTAACTGTCATTTTTAAGAAAAAGAAAGTAATTATGCCCAGAAAAGTGGAATATAATAATGTGTAGACCTGTTGAAAGAATAGACCTGTTAAATAAATAATTGCACTGTAAGCATTTTTGCCAGGGTTATTGATTACATAAATGTCATTGGTTGATAGAATCACCTAAAAGTTATGGAGAAATGTTGTGTGCAGGGACAGCTGTTGGGCCAGAGGGTAGCATGCTGTGTTTCCGTGCCGGCAAGTCAGGTTCAGAGATTAGCTCTGGGAGCTGGCTGGGCAGCACAAGGATTGGTGGAACACATCACTGCTCGGAGTCTGGGAAGGTATGGTGCAGTGTTCTGTCACATGGTGGACACATTGTGATGGGCTGGAGAGCCTATCTCACAATCGGTTCACATGCATGTCATGGCCTGATGGTGTTACGCAGTGTGTCAGGAAAAGCAGGTTGACATGAAAAATGAGTTTTGCAATAACTCCTCTATTCCATTTCCAATGGGACCTGTATGAATGAGGATGCAAGTTCTTGGAAATTAAAAAAAATATATATATTATATATATATATATATATACACACACACACACACACACATGCAGTATCTCTGTCTCTCACCACACATACACACAGACACACACACACATATATTTGTATGTATGTTACAGATTGCATATACTGTAAATATATAAGTGATACACAGTGGGAATCTCTTGAGTGGTGTAGAAAGCACATACAAATATATAAGTGATAGATAGTCGAAACCTCATTAGTGGAATAGATAGCATGCATACAGAAATACCTTATTTATCACATAAGCTCCCCTCTGCATATGTCATTTATGCAACAGGCTAGGACCTTAAGGGAGAGACATTTGGTTTGCCTTTTAAGGCATAAAATAATTTTTATAAGTCTGTTATTTTTTGAACTAGTGTTACTGTGCTTTCCACCATCCTGATTGCTATAACCACTGCCATGAAAGTGAAGTCAGAATGACAAGCTGACACTGTGATGTGGTAGTTTGTTAGTGCCGTAGAACTTCTGCAGAAATTACAATCCACCGCCGCAGAAGTTCAGCGGCAAATGGTAGTCTTGCCGCAGAACTTGGTCCCACTGTGCCGCAGAAAAGTAGGGGCCCTGCCTACCAGGATGCATTGCAGTGTCTCCTGTTACTGCATGACAAAAGGGATTAGCTGCAGTTGAAATTGCCTTCTTTCCTGCAGTATTTCTGCAGCAGAATGCTGCTGTATTGCATTGGGGGGCTCCACTCTAATGTAACAAATGGAAATAGTATAAAAGAGTTTTTGATTAAAAGCTAGAATGGGATTAAGAGGGGAAGGGCTGACAGTTCTCCATTAGTGTATCACACATTATTTAGACAATGTCATGCAATTAAAAAAGAAACGTCTCGACAAGAATTCAGTATACATCTTTTAATAAACTATGTATACTATATGCTCAAATGGAGTGCATATGATTTGATATCTTTAAGATTTGACATGCTTATTAGTTACATAACTTCTCATGCCTTCCCTATGTTTCTTATATTATATGACTGCTGTAGGTTCTAAATTGCACACTTTATTATCAAGGTGACAGAGAATGTTTGCCTAATAAGGACATAATGGTATGCCACTGCTTATTTACTCAGGAAGTTTCAGTTCTCATAAAATACTGCTTACAGTAAATACTTAAGAACATTCAGTAACATTGCTGTTTAGTTTAAATAAAATGGATCACACCAGAAGGTCTGTATATATATTTTAAGAATTTACAAACTAGGATGAAGGATAATTTAATGAAGCACTGTGCCACAGGCATTAACATGGTTTAGTTTATTTATTTATAAAGCACTGTTTTTCAATTGCGACTCAAGGTGCTGTACAAGTGAGAAAGTTCATTAAAACAGATTAAAACACAATGTCTAATAAGATAATAATTCAGGTTAATTAACTGGAGGAAAAAGCTTCCCTGCACAGAAATGTCTTCAGCTCCCTATTGAAGGAATTTACTGATGGGGCCTCTCTGATAGAACAAGGAAGTGAATTCCACTGGGTTGGTGCCACAAATGAAAATGCCTGGGCACCAGAAACATACAAACATAGACTTTGACAGCAGATAAGGACCGCTTGACCTACCTAGTCTGCCCATTTCCCTACCTACAGGATAAGCTGCAGATCCTAGTTAACCAACAGCCTATTTCTTCTTACCCCCCCCACATGAATTGCCTTATGTCTGTCCCATGTATTCTTGAATTCTTTGACAGTTTTAGACCCACAACCTCCTCAGAAATGCTGTTCTATGCATCCACCACCCTCTCTGTGTAAAAATACTTCCTTACATTGCCTCTGAACCACCCCCACATCTTTAAATCATGTCCCCTTGTTCTTGCACATCCCTTTTTCTGAAAGATGCTACCCTCTTGGACTTTGTTGATTCCACGGAGGTATTTAAAAGTTTCTATCATATCCCCCCCTCCCTCTTTTCCTCAAGGGTATACATATTAAGCTCCTTTAGTCTCTCCTCGTATGACTTCTCTTGCAGACCGTGCACCATTTTAGTTGCCCTCCTCTGGACTACCTCTATCCTGTCTATGTCTTTGCGGAGAACGGGTCTCCAGAACTGGATGCCGTACTCCAGATGGGGTCTCACCAATTGTCTGTACAGAGGGATAACAACTTCCTGTTTTCTGCTGGTGATGCCTCTCCCTATACATCCCAGTATACCCCCAGCCCTCCCTACTGCCTTCTCACATTGCTTTCTAATCTTAAGGTCATCTGATATGATTACCCCAGGTCCCTTTCAATTTTTGTTGTTGTTACTACCTCCCCCATTGTGTAATCTTCCCCTGGGTTTTTGTTTCCCAGGTGCATTACTTTGCACTTCTTTGCATTGAATCCAAGCTGCCATACTTCTGACCATTTCTCCAACCTTACCAAGTCCCTTCTCAACCTTTCCACGCCTCCTTGTGTATCAGTCCTGTTGCAGATCTCTGTGTCATCTGCAGAGAGGCATACTTTTCCTTCCAGTCCCTCTGCAATGTCACTTATAAAGACATTAAAAAGGACCGGTCCCAGTACTGTAGCCTGCAGTACCTCACTAGTAACCCCTCTTTCTTCAGAGTGGACTCCATTTACAATTACCTTCTGTGTCCTATTGTGCAGCCAATGTTTTACCCAGGCTACCACCCTGGGACCCACTCCCAGGCTGGTTAATTCAACTATTAATATTTTGTGTGGGACTGTGTCAAATGCCTTGCTAAAGTCTAGGTAGGCCATGTCCACAGCCCCTCCCTGTCTACTACTTTGGCCACCCAATCAAAGAAATCAATTAGATTCATCTGATATGACCGTCCCACTGTGAACTCATGCTGCCTTGGGTCCTGTGCCCCACTGGCCTCTAGGTACTCAACAGTTCTTTCCTTCAGAAGTGATTCCATCACTTTCCCTACCACAGAGGTCAAACTGACAGGTCTGTAGTTTCCTGCCTCTGTCTTGGTCCCACTTTTGTGAAGGGGAATCACATCCACCTTCCTCCAGTCCTCAGGTACCACACCATCCTCCCATGATTTGTTAAAAAGGGTAGTCAGTGGTTCACTAGTTCTCCCCTTAATTCTTTTAGAATTCTGTGGTGAATTCCATCGGGCCCCATTACTTTGTCCACCTTCAGTTTTAGGAGTTCTTTCAGAACCCTTTCTTCTGTGAAAGGACTGGGATCGACCCCCTTATCAAGAGTGCTTCTGTTAATTGGATTAGGCACCTCCCCCTCCTCCTTTTTTGTGAATACAAAGGAGAAATATTCGATCAGTATCCCTGCTTTTTCACTGTTCCTCTCTGCCCACCCACCATCCATTCTATTCAGCTTCACTATCCCTCCCTTTGTGTCTTTCTACGCTGCCAGATGTACCTATAAAAGGTTTTATACAGTGGGGGTGAGTGATAAATGAGTGATAAATCATGTTATTTTCTCTGGGGTGTGATAAATGTAAGAACTGACATTTATCACACCCCCAAACCCTGTGCTAAACCCATGAAAAGCCATGCAAAGTCACACAAAGCCACGCAATCGTGCAATGTCACGCATAGCCACACAAATTGTACATTTTGCAACAATGAGGCCCCCATTGTATAAATCGGATACATTTTTGCCACTCATGACTATTCAGAGGTCACTCTAGAGGAGTGAAGATATTTTCCATATCACACTCATGCCCATCATGTATTCCCTATTTATCCCACTTCTTAACCAAGTTGGCTATCTTTTCATCAGTTTGGACCTTTGCTATTCTGACTTCTCTCCCTGCTTCCTTCTGCCTTAACTGGTACAGCTTTCTGTCCTGCTCCTTCTGTGCTTCCTATACTTCCTGAATGCTGTCTTTTTCTCCCTGACTTTCCCCACCTTCTCTTTTGAGAACCATAGTGACCTTTTCTTTTGTTTTGATTTGTTTATTTGCTTCACACAAAGGCTTGTTGCCTCAGTGATGGCAGTTTTGATGTTTTCCCATTGTTGCTCTGCCCCTCCTTCTAGCCTGTTTGATAGTGCTTTTCTAAGGCGCTCTCCCATCTTGCCAAAGTCAGCCCTCCTGAAGTCCAGTACCCTCACTTTTGCATGGCTTGACTCTGTAGCTGAGTTTATCATGAACCATACTGTTTGATGGTCACTTGTTCCCAGATGGCAACCCACTTCTAGATCTGAGATCCTCTCACTGTCCCCATTTGAGAGTATGAGGTCTAAGATTGCTCCCTCATGAAAGGGTGCCGAAACTGGCTGTCTGAGGCATGCCACCTGTAGGGCATCAAGAATGGCCCTGCTCTTGGATGTGGCTGAAGCAAAGGTGCTCCATTTAACATCTGGCATATTCAGGTCTCCCATCAACAGTATCTCCCCTCTCTCTGCCACCATAAGAAGAAGAAGATTTTAAACATACCCTGGGACTCACCAGAAGGCTCTCATCAGCTAATTGGAGGGATCTGAGTGGGCAAAGGCTGTAGAAGGTCTTGTAGTTTTCCAGGCCCCAATCCATGCAGGGCCTTATAGGCCAGTAAGCCGACCTTGAAGGTGATCTGCCACCTAACAAGCAGCCAGTGCAGAGAGCGGAGCACAGGTGTAATGTGACAAGACCTTGAGAGGCCAGTAAACAGCTTGGCTGTTGCATTCTGCACCAGCTGCAGTTGGTGGAGCTCAACCCTTGATAGCCCCAGGTAAAGGGTATTGCAGTAGTCAAACAAAAACATCACAAAAACATGAACCAGTGATGGCAGATCACCCCGGTGATCAGGTGTTTAATTCTAGTGATATTGCAAAGATGGTAAAATGCAGTCTGTACCACGGCAGACACTTGAAACTTAAGAATCAAGCTGCAGTCCAGCACCGCACCAATTCCTCACCTTGAACAAAGTGGGCAGTTGGGAGTCCCTGAGCCTAAGCCCATAGACTTGACCAGATTGCACACCAACCCTCGGGTGACCAGATTCCACCACTAGTACCTCTGCTTTGTCTGGATTTAACCTCAACTAGTTGACTCTCATACGGTCTTGGATTTTAGCAAGGCACTGATTAACCTTGAGATAGCATCCTGCTGTTCATGTGCAAAAGACAGGTAGAGTATAGCTGAGTATCATCAGCACTGCTGTGAAAACTCAGCCCATATCACCTTATAATATCCCCTAGTGGTGGCAAATACACTGCAAACATCATGGGCGCTAAAATGAGTCAATGCAGGACCCACACGGCAGGAGCAGTGGTGCAGATGAAAAAGTTCCTAGCACCACTCTCTGCATCCTGCCAGTGAGGATAAAGTGGAACCAGTTGAGGACTGCACCAATCAGCCCACATTGGACCCATAGGCGTTCCAGCAGCACCCCATGGTCCACGGTGTCAAATGCAGCCGAGATATCAAGGAATATAAGAATAGAATGCTTTCCTCAGTGCCTCACCACCAAGAGATCATTGAACACCCTAACCAGGGCAGTCTCAGTACTATGCATTTTCCTAAAACCTGAGTGGAGAGGGTTGTAGATGTAATGAGTTGACAGATAGCCCTCCAGATGACTAGCCACCACTTTCTCAATAACCTTTCCCACAAAGGGAAGGTTAGATACAGGTCTGTAGTTGGCTAGGCAGTCCAAGTCTAGTGATGTTTCCTTTGAGAGTGGTCTCACCACCACTTCCTTCAGAGGCTCAAGAAAGACCCCTCTCAGTAAACATTGGATTGGTCACCCCCCCGACAGAGACATTTCACCATCAAGGTCCCCCAAATGACTACGGTGCCATGCTGTTGTGGGAAACCTGCTGGAACCTGGCACTGCCTGTCGGGGGTCCTGCACCCCCCCAATCAGCTCAGACTCAGAGTTGATAATCTTTAAGTGGGGGGGTGCAGGTGGCACATCCCCCCATGTGGGGGGTTCAGGGGTCGAAGCCCCCTGAAGAAAACAAGGATGGACAGTGTGAATTGGCAGTCGACTGCAGAATGCGGTCGACCTGCCGGTGTCGCTGATGGGGTGTTCGACAAAAATTTTTATGAGATCCTGTCGTGGATCCACACTGGACTATCCCAGCCAGGACTGGGTTGATGGAATCAACGCACCCTACAGGAAAGCACGTAGGACCAGGGTCCAGACTATAGTAGGTGGGCCTCAACTCCTGGATGACCTTCACAACATCCCCGTCCATCAACTGGTTGAAGTCAGACCAAACAGGCAGAGTGTTCATGACCCCTGACTCACCACTTCATTCCCCCACAGAGGGCGTCGACTTGATTCCTAGGTCTGATGAAGGAAATCTTATCAGTAAAAAACAGAGTAAACTCATCACACTTTTGATTGTGAAAAAGCTCCCACGGACTGAAGACAAGCTGGATTACACAGCCTATTGACAGTCTGAAAGAGCCGATCTGGTCTGTTTAGTGCTGTAGCACTTTCCCTGGTTAGGACCGCTGCCTTCTTACAGGAGATTCCTGATTGATAGTCTCTCTAATGAGACATCAAAATAAGCCTATCTCCATCCGAACAGGATCCTTGCCAGCACCACTCCAACCTTTGACCCCTCAACTTCAGTTCCCTGAGAGTCCCGTCAAACCAAGGGTATTTCTGGTGTGAAGTGAGGGGTCAAACACGGACTGCTGCAATTGAGTCAAGGGCCTCAATGACCACCCTATTATAGGTCGACACCAATTCCCCCAGCTCATCGTAAGCACTCATTACACCTGATAGGTCCAGCACCACCATAATGCCTTCCAGGGTGAAACCCTTTAAAGGGCAGTACTGGACGATCTCCATAAGGGAAGGTCTATTAGTGCCACTTCAAATCACAATATGATGGTCCAACCAGATAACCAGCTCCACCATAAGGTCAGTGACCTCCACTCCCAGCGAGAAGACCAGGTCCAAAGAACGTCCATATATATGGGTTGCAGAGGCAATTACCTGTGTCAGGCCCAACAAACTCATCAGCTGGGGGAAGTTTTGTCCAAATGGTGAGAGTTTATTGTCAACCCAAGCATTGAAGTTACCCAGAATAATCCATGTGGGTGACTCCAATACCAGTTCCACAACTAAGTCCACAACTTCCTGCAGGAATTCTCTATCATTCCCTGGAGGACGGTAAATGAGAAGGACCCTGCAACCTGCACTTGCAAATCCTTGAATTGCCACACATTCAAAGGACCTGGTTGTTCCCACTGAGAGGGCCATGAGGTGCAAACTTGATTTAAATAAATCACCCCCCCGTGACCCTTTCTTGGGCAGTGAATCACAGAGAACCTAGCTGGAATCACCAATTCCAATACTGGGCCAGCACTATCATCCAGCCAGGTCTCGGCGATACATGTCAGATCAACTGTTGAAACAAGATCAGCTATAATTGCCATCTTTTTCTTAATTGATATGGCATTACACAACACTGCACAAGAAGGATAGGTGAATGAGACTGGTTCATTGGATACCTACTCACCAATGGTGGAGCCCTTGGGTATGGGCACCAGACAGGGAGGATCCCTTTCCTAGACCCATTTTGCTCCAGGGTGCCTCCTAGAGCCCACCATTCCAATCTGCCTCCCCCTGGCCATATTCCCCTTCCAAAACCTCTGACCTCTTCCCTCTCCCTCTAGGGGCAATCCCCAGTGTCCTACAATGCTTATAAACAGGGCAATCAAAGTGATGGAGGTCATGGAGCCTGGAAGGAGAATAATTCCTTCTCTTTTTTTTTTTGTAAAATTTCTTTATTGTGAGTGTGGAAAGTTTACATCACATCCAGAGCAGTACATTTATATAAATTACATTAGCAGTAGTTACAGATACATTTTGAGAGGCAGCACAAAGCAATAATATATATATATATTAGTTGTAATACTTGAAGGAATAGAACTATCCAACTCAACACCAAAAGACAATGACTAGGTATATGCCAGATGAGGGGGCAGCTGGTTATATACTGGGATGCGTGTTTCCATTTTATAATCAAAAACCGGCTACTTTATAAATGTCTGATGATTAGTCAAAAAATTATGCCTGTCTCTACGGCTCATAGTCAAGGTTCCCATGTTTCCCAAAAAGATGATGTTTTGCCCTGTGCACCCAGCTGCACCCTTTCCAGCACCATACAGTTTTTCATATTTTGCACCCATCTTGTCACCGTTGGGGGTGCCGCAGCCATCCAAAACTGTGCTATTGTTCTTCTAGCATTAATTAGAGCTAGTGAACATAAAGAATTTGACTCCTTCTGTGTGGGTGAACAGGGTCAACTCCCAATAATAGTTCTAGAGGAGATTTGGAAGGGGCATACCCCAGGACCTGTGACATAATATTATGCATTTCATGCCAGAGAGGTGTTACCCAGGGACATGTGAGTGATATATGTAGGAAATCTGCATCATCTGCTACACACTTGGGGCAAGCAGATGATCGGCTTTCATCTAAGTTGTATAACCAGCCAGGGGTCACATAGGCCTTGTAGAGGAAATACAGCTGAATCTGTCTCAATTTGTCACTGCGTGAACAATTTAGAAAGTGGGAGCAAACCAGGTGCCACATTTTTGAGTCTATAGGGGTGGAGAGGTCTGCACTCCATTTTTGTTGACTTTGGATGTCTAAGGAAGTGAGCTCATAAGTGCTCTATAATAAATATACATTGGTCTATCTATCGGCTGTGGGCGAGACATCTCTTCTTCAATTGGGGAGTGGGTCGACCATCTATTGGCACTGTGAATGTCGGTACCACAATGTTGCCGAACTGTTAAATAAAAAATAAAAAAGTCTCCTGCAGGTATATATGCCATTTGGCACAGACTTGGGCAAAACTCATTAATAGACCCCCTTCATAAAGTTGGTTAATTGCTAAAAAACCCTTTTTTCTCCATACCCACAGTCACTGTACCATATTAGTGGTACAACCCCCTTCCAATTTCATAAAACTTAAAATGCTCAAGTTAAGAGATCTGTCCTCAGAGAATCCAATCATTTTATGAGCGTTTAGCCATATGAATAGAGTAGTGGCTGTGAAAGGGTTGGGAATGTGCTTTGTTGCTAAACTTCCCTGGCCACCTACTAAAGTGTCCTTCTGGAGGTTCCTCTCCAGCAAATACTCCTCCAGCCCTATCCATGGGCATCCCTGTGTATCATCCCCAGTTAGTATAAAGGCCAATTGCACTGCCCAATAATAAAATTTAAAGTTTGGCAGGCCTACACCGTTCTCCTCAGGTCTTCTGTATAGTATTGCTCTAGCTATTTTAGCTCGGCCCTTTTGCCAAATAGTTTTTGTATTGTCGCATCTATCTGTTTAAAATGCATTTGGGGTATCTTGATTGGAAGGGATTGGTACAAATAGAGCAATCTAGGCAATATAGACATTTTTACTATGCCTACTCTACCCAGCAAAGAGATGGGCAGTGCCGCCCGCCGATCACAATCTTCTGCTATTTCATGTAGGAATGGCTTTAAGTTGAGTTTGTACAGCTCCCCATTAGATGCAGATATCCGCATCCCCAAATATTTTAATCTCTGAACAAGCTGAAGTCCCCCCAATTGCTCAATAAGCTGCGTTCAATCCTTAGTGCCAACTGATAGCACCTCGCTCTTGGACCGATTAACCTTGTGTCCAGAGATAGTACCAAAGGTACTCATTAATTTATGAACCAGAGGTAAGTCTTCAGCAGGGTTCTGCAAGTACAATAACTGATCATCAGCGTACATTGCAATTTTATGTTCTCTGCCTCCACCCACGAAGCCTGTAATCCCTCTGTTTGCCCAAAGTGCTGCCCCCAGAGGTTCAAGAGATAGTACATACAGCAGCGGTGACAAAGGGCACCCCTGGCACGTTTCCCTGCCCAACTGGAAGGAGTTTGATAATTGGCCATGTACCATGACTTGTGCTAATGGGCCTTGATATAAAGTCCAACCCATGCAGAAAAAGAGGGTTCCACTCCTAGCCTATCTAAAGTGTAAAATCTATGTGCCTAAGCTCCTTTCTGCAGCAGCCCTGCTAGCAAGAGCCCGATAATCGGGGTTACCATCAGCTGTGCTTGGCGGGACATTTGTAAATTACATCAGTGCAGGAGGAGGGGCAGAAACAACATAAAAGGCTCGCGCTGCCACTGCGCGAGTGTGAGTGGTGCGAGCGCCACTCGGAAGAGAAATGGGAGTACATTTGTAATATTTTAAAAGTAGTTTAACCTGGAAATGTTATAAAATGGGGGTAACAGATTTAAGATAATTGCTTGAAACTCTTGAGTCTGTGGTTTGACGATAGAAGGGGTTTAGAGTATTGAATGAGGGGTTTAGAATATTGAATTTTACTCTGAAAATACTGCTGAACTTTTGCACTGTGTTACCCTCAAGAGTGGCTTATTTTTGGGCCTCTTATAATTATTAAACATTTTTTTTAAATATTACATATAAAGTAGTAAATGGTAATCTTAAATAAGAGGTCTAATGATTCAAAAAGTTTCCAGATTAGGGGTTAGACTTTGGTAACATTAACCTATGTCAGGTATTGTTACCAAGGCATAACATTTTAAAGTTGTGATTGGTTTTTACTTTATTAACAGGCATTCATAGTTTATTTCCATTGCATTTGGACACAGCTGCAAAAAGGAAAAGATGCTGTCTACTAAGATGATGGGGTTGATGGTGGTGTTGGTCTGTGTTGTCCAGTTATTTTCTATCATGAGAACTGACATTTTGATGAAAAGATCAAGTGCTCATGTAAATTGTTTAAATAATTTTAAGTCACAAATACCTAAGCTGACTTCACGACGAAACCCTTTCAACCTCATCAGAAAAGAACTTTGTGTTAAGGATATGGTAATTCAAGTGGGGTACGCCTGTTTAAGTGACCGGACCTTGTTATTAGCTTTGGCTCTTTGCGGAGACATTGAATTGAACCCAGGTCCAGTAATTAAAGTGGTCTTAGACAACGCGCGAAGTATGATAAATAAAATGGACTACTTTAGATCCTGGGTAGAACATGAACAGCCAGATATAATAATGTTAACAGAAACCTGGTTAAAAAAGGGAATTGAAAATAAAGAAGTAGGACTAAGGGATTTCTACCACTTCAGGAAGGATCGGGGAACACAGGGTGGGGGGGGGAGGTGTCTTGGTGTATATAAATCATTCAATTGGAAACTCCAAAATTTTGTTCTCTGGGTCAATTGAGGGCATTGAATGTCTCTTAATAGAGATACAAGAAATAAAATTGGTTATTGGAGTAGTTTATTCTCCACCTAAAATAAACCCTATCCATTTTGACAAATTTACACATGTTTTATTGGAACACCTGGGTCAATTACAAGTACTATTGGCTGGTGATTTTAACGCAGCTTGGGGCTGTCCCAGGGGACAAAAGCTGGAAAGATCAATGAGCTGCTTAAACCTGATACAAATTATAGCTACACCTACGAGGAAAGGTTCCCTATTAAGTAAAGGAAATATATTGGACCTGATGTTTGTTTCACCTGAACTGTCAATTTTGGAGAAAAGTGTATGTGCTCCTAGTTTAGGAGACCACAACATAGTTAAGTGTGTGTTCTCTACGATTAAAAATATTACTCCTATAAAATTAGCACCACAAATATTTAAAAGATACTATTCAAGATTTGATAGTTTATTATTTAGAAAGTATCTTCAAGGATTACCTTGGTATAGAATTTTTTTAATCCCAGATTTAAATTTGGCCATATTAGAATTTACCACAATGTTTATTAATGCTTGTGATAAATTTGCACCGTATAAAAAAGCAAATCAAAGAATAAAACATTTACCATGGCTAACTGTAAAAATAAAAAAAATGATTAGGACTAGAAATCAATATTGGAAAAAAGCAAACAAAACATTAAATAGTGAAATTTGGGAACAATACAAAAAGTTAAGGAACCAAGTAATACAGGAAATTAGGAAATCAAAAGCTCGTTGTTATAAATAGCAGATAAAAGAATCAATAAATCCAAGTGTTTACTGGTCCGTTATTTGTTTATTTTTTTATTTATTTATTAAGCATCAGTTTACAACCTTTGAGCCAGAGGCTCGTTTACAAAGGTACCTCGTCACAGAGAGGACAATACAGTGATAACAACTTGGTACAGAGAAACAGTATACAGTTTTTTTGAGGATACAGGAGGACAAATGAGATCAACAATTTACACATACAGGATTGGTGAAGTTAACATTGTTCAGGAAATAACTAGAACATCAGAAAAACATAGGATATCAATACAGTGTGTTTTAGCGGAGTCAACAGGGAGGTAACAGGAACCAAGGGTAGAGAAGGTGAGGATTTGAGCAGCCAACAGGGGCTTTGTCAGAGTGAGCAAGATAGCTTAGAAACAGCAACAGGTCCGAGTAGTGAAAAGGTGGTTCCGGAGGGTAGTTTTAAAGCAAGAGATTGTGGGGGTGTCTGAGATACTGGTAGGGAGGGAATTGTACCAAGAAGGGGCATGGTAGAGGAAAGCCCATTGTCCATGAGAGGTCCTTGCCCTAGGTACCTTCAACTTGGTTTTACAGGAGGACCGTGTTGAAGCTAGTGAGTTTACATGGTGGATAACAGCAGGCAAACCAGGAGGAGAGAGCCCAAGGAGAGTTTTTTTTGTAAGGATGCAGGTTTGATACCTAAGACATTCATTAAGATTGAGCAGATTTGCCTGGGAATAAAGATGGCAGGTATGTGTAAGTCTGGGAACACCTAAGATTAGTCGACAGGCCTTATTTAAGGTGAAGCAGATTTTGTTTAGCGAGGTCTGCTCAGCAGCCCTGTAGACTGGTAAGCCATGGTCAACAAGTGACAGAATGGAGGACATAACTGCGAGTTGGATGGCATCGGGGGTGAGACAGTGTTTGTGGCGGTAAAGGATTCCCAACCTAATATTGGTGGTGGAGGCTAAGGCGGAGATATGAGAATGGAACATGAGGGCAGGGTCAAAGGTTATCCCAAGGTATTTGTATGTGTAAACTTGTTCGAGTGGGAACATAGAGCTGGCGAAGACTTGAAGTTGGAAATTACTAGCTTTATTTTGGGGGTTGGAGAAGATCATAGATTTGGTCTTTTTAAGATTGAGAACCAGTCTATGTTCTTTAAACCAGGGTTCCACGTCTTTATAGGATAATTGCAGGGAATCTTGGAGGGTGGTGGGGTTACGGTCAGAAGCGAAGATAACAGCATCATCTGAATAAAGGAGGAGTTTACCAGTACAGACACCTGGCAGAGTGTTGAGATAAATGGAAAAGAGCAGGGGCCCAAAAATAGAGCCCTGGGGAACCCCAGATTGGATAGGGCAGAGGTCAGAGAGGGTGCCATTGATTTTTACACGCTGGGACTGGGCAGACAGATAGCTGGAGCACCATGAGACAGGTCCTGCAGCAAAGCCAGTGTGGCTGAGTGCATCCAGCAGGAGAGGATGGGATACAGTGTCAAAGACTTTTGACAGATCGATGAACGCTGCACCAGCAAGAGAGCCTGAGTCCAGGGAGGAATGAAGGAAGTTAGAAAACTCGATGAGGGCGGTATTGGTGCTGTGCCCAGCATGGAAGCCATGTTGTTCAGGGCAGAGGATACTGTATTTGGTAAGAAACTCAGATATTTGGGAGGATATTACTTTCTCTAAGGCTTTTGAGAGTGGTGAGAGGATTGAGATGGGACGATAATTACCGGAAAGGGCCCTATCTCCACCCTTATGTATGGGAGTGACAGTGGCAATTTTCCAGGCAGATGGAAATTGCACTAAACGGAGTGATTTGTTGAAGAGGCTAGTGATTGGGGCGATGACCTGGTCCAATGCCAGGCTGAGGAGTCTGGGGTCCAAGGAGTCACTGCCAGTGGTGTTGCTTCTTAGGGCCTTGGTCAGATACGGTCTGACTTCATTGACAGTAACCTGGTGGAAGTGAAAAGATGCATGTGAGAAGCAGGGTCAAGAGAGTGAGGGGGTCAAAAAAGTTGCTAGGGAGTACAGATCTAAGGTCAGTAAAGGATTTATTGAGATGGTTAGCAATGAGGGTAGGATCAGTAGAGATAATACCCTCAATATTGATTTGAGAAGGCGGAGGAGAGCGTGTACCACCATTTAGTTGTTTGATGTTATCCCAGAAGGTTCTAGCATTCCCCCAGGATGAGGTGAGTGAGGCCCGATAATGATCGGCCTGCTTTCTGTATGGCCCAGGTACATTTATTTCAGGCAGCAGCATATGCCTGTCTGTCGGCAAGGTGGCCAGTTTCCGTGGCTAGGTGCCACAGGTTATCCCTGTGTTTAAGGAGTTGGAGTAGGGAAGGAGCGACCCAGGGAGTATGTCGTACCTTGGAATGAAGTTTGGTTAGGGGTGCGAAGATATCACAAGCTTTGTTAAACATTAAGGTGAAGAAGGTCAGGGCCGAATCAAGGTTGGGGTCTCCCTATCTCAATGGGAGACCAGTCAACTTGTACTAGAAGTTATAAACAATCTTGTGAACCCAAATAGTAAACAAGGTGAAATAAAATTGAGTCAGAATGGAGAAGTGTTTGAAACAAATAAAGCTGCAGAAATCTTGAATGATTATTTTATAAAATTACCCGATCTGAAATTAGATTCAATTAATATTCTCAACGAAGTAAAGGGTATGAGTCCCCAAAATGAGAAAGAACCCAAATTCAGGTTTAAGAGAGTGACAAATAAAGAAGTTCTAAAAAATATAAATGGATTGAAAGTAAATAAAGCGAGTGGTCCAGACAGAATAAATAATAAACTATTAAAAGAGGCAGCCATAGAATTGTCACCTTTATTAAAGGATATTTTTAATTGGAGTTTAAGGGAGGGACAGTTTCCTTCTAGCTGGAAATGAGCTAAAGCAATACCAATAGATAAGGGAGGGGATCCAGAGGATGTTTCAAACTGTTGTCCGATAGCCCTACTGTCTACAATATCCAAGATATTTGAAAAAATTGTTCATGATCAGCTAATGGACTATTTGGAAAAACATAATAAATTGACACAACAACAGTATGGATTTAGACAGGGTAGGTCCATGGCTACCGCACTCACGGACTTCCTGGATCTTATAGCAACTCTTCTCGGGGAAGCGAAGTCCATGGGTGTGGTATGCGTGGACCTATCTAAAGCTTTTGATTTAGTAAATCATAGTATTTTGATAAATTCATTAAAGAAAATAGAGGTGAAGGAAGAAACTTGTGATTGGTTTATATCATAGCTTGATAAAAGATCACAATTTGTAGTCCTAAATGGATACCAGTCAAGTATAGACTATGTAACAAGAGGGGTTCCCCAAGGATCTATCCTGGGTCCCCTCTTGTTCATAGTCTATTTAAATGACTTACCAAAAAACATTGGCTACTCAAAAATTCGGCTTTATGCAGACGATACAGTTTTGGTAGCAGAGGGAAAAACTATAAGTGAAGCTGAAATGAACTTACAGAGAGATTTTAATTCTATGCAAGGTCATTTTTCATCCTTGGGCCTATTGGTTAATAGCAAAAAGACACAGGTCATGTCATTTGCATTGGATTTAAAGGGAATTTCAAAACTGAAAATAAAGACACAAGAGGGAAGGTTTTTAGAACAAACAAACATACAAATACTTAGGGGTATACATAGATCAGTGTCTTACTTTTCAAAATCACATAACAAATTATTAAAACACATGCTAAGATAGGAGCTATGAGACGAATATCAAATTGCCTGACAAGAGAAACAAGATTGATTATGATTAACCAATTAATAATGCCGGTTATTGACTATGGTAGTCATGTTTACAGACACACAGCTAGGAAAAATTTAAATAATTTGGATATACTTCACAATAAGCTCGCAAGATTTGTGCTAAGGTGTGATTTTAAAACACATCACTGTACCATGTACATGGAACTAGGATGGATTTCATTAGATTTAAGGGCCAGGGGAACCTGGCTAAATCAGTTTCAAAATATATTTAAAAAACGATCATTAGATAGTTTAAAAAATAGATTACAAAAACCAAAACATGGTCTGAATTTAAGAAAAACTGGTGCTAGAGATTTAATAATACCAAAGTTAAAAAATCGATTTAGTGAAATGACCCTTCAATATCAAGTAGCTAAAAGCTGGAATTGTCTTCCCCCCTCCTTATGAGAATTAACAATTTCTGATCATGTCTTTAAAACTGGCTTGAATCATGAACTCAGCTATCGTTGTTGTTGTAATAGGTGAAAATGGTGAAAAAGTAAAAATGTTAGTATGCCTGTTATTGATGTGTTTGTAAAACTGTGATGAACTGTTTTTTGTATTCTTTTTGTAATTTTGTATTGTTGTTAATGTGTAGTTGTAATAACTTTTGTATAATGTAAACAGGTAAGCCTTGTAAACAGGGTTTTTCGGAACCCTAATGGCTATATCACTGTATAAATAAAATTTTGCCATACCATACCATACCAAATAGGTACCCCCACTCCACACTGCCAGAAGCTTTTTCTGCATCTAAGGCCACCACTGCAACTCCATGTGCCCTCTTAGTCTTAGCCCAGCGAAATATAATATTTAACGTACGCCTAATGTTGTGCTTACCCATTCAGCCTTTAACAAAGCCAGATTGATCTGGGTGCACTATTCTAGGCAATACCTTCTCTAGTCTAGAAGCTAAAGCTTTTGCCAAGATCTTGTAGTCCACTGTCAATAGGAAATGGGTCTATAGGAAGAACATAAAGTTGGTTCTTTACCCAGTGTGGCAAAACTGTAATGGTGGCAGACCGTGTGGAGGGGGGCAGCCTTCCCTCCTGTAACCTCTCTACTATAGCATCATATAAAGGCTTGAATAACTGGCCCTCAGAATCTTTATAAAAATCTATTGGCAGTCCATCAGGGCCCAGGCCCTTCCCACTTTTAAGACCTTTCAATGCATTCCTGATTTCTTGTTCTGTTAAAGGTGTATCTAGCTCCACCGACTCCCCGTCCCTAAGCTTATTTAGGGGGATCCCCCTGAAAGAACTGTCATATTCATCCTTTGAGGGATTACATTCAGAGGTGTCGAGTGTGTTATAAAAAGCTCCAAATGCATTCCCTCCCCCCACCGTGTCCCTTACAAGTTCACCTCGCTCATTATGAACTTGACGTATGGTTTTTTCAGAGACCTTCCTTTTAATTTGCCAGACTAGATGCTTCCCTGCTCTGTCACCATCAAAATACTGTCCTGCACTTGACAGAAGTATTGTTCTCTCCAGCTGAGCACTTGACAGGGTATTGAGCTTCCATTTTAACTTCTGCAATAACCTATATATAGCAGCTTCAATTTTGGTTCTGAGAAATTCCAATTCCCCAATGGCATTGCACTTCTCCTGTGAGGCAAAGGCAATGGATTTCCCTCTCACATATGCTTTCAAAGCTTCCCAATGTTTGCAATGAGAAGTATCCCCCCTACAGTTAAAATATAAAAATTTGTGTATACTCTTCCCCATAAGTGTAAGATAATCTTGATTTTACAGCAGCTGTGGGTCCAGTGATCCAGGGACCCTCGTGTCGGCCTATAATACAGCTGTTTTGGTGGCTCAGGATTCTATTGCTCCAGTCCATGTTCACCCTCTCTCCCCCTTTGCCTCAGGTCCCCTTGGTTTGATGGGACTTTGAGGGAGATGCGGAGACTAGGGTGAAGGTTAGAGTGTTGCTGGTGAAAGTCCACCCTTGATGAGGACCACCTTAGATCGATGGACCATTATTTAGACTATCAATCTACAATCACCCGAAAAGAGGCAGAATTCCTGTCCAGGGAGGTTGTGGCTGCTCAGAATTGACCAGCTCAGCTATTTCGAACTGTGGACAGTTTGTGCAACCCAGCCTGTCTGCATGTTTGGGAAGCTTTTTCGCAATTAGAGTGTGATGAACTTGCTCGATTCTTTGCAAATAAGGTGGACAACATCAGGGCGGTACTGCAGCCAGCAGGGTTGTTTGTGATCAGTTACGGGGTCACCATACCTCAGTTTTCCTGGACTACCTTCAGTCGACCGGAGTTCATGAATGTCATGAGGATTATCCAGAGTGTGCACCCTATGTGTATAGCTTGGACCCTGGACCAAACTCCCTAATTTTGGGTAGTATTGACATCGGTCTGGTCCTTGTGCAGATAGTCTGGTGCTCCTTGGAATTGGGAGAGTTTCCCAGCTCCCTGAAAGAGGCGGTGGTGACACCACTCTTGAAGAAAGCTACCTTGGATCCAGACTGTTTCGCAAACTACAGACCTATCTGTAACCTTCCTTTCATTGGGAAGGTAATTGAGAAAGTAGTGGCAGCACAACTGGAAGACCATTTGACCAACCATGACATCTATGAACTGCTCCAGTCCGGTTTTCATAAGAGACATAGTACCGAGACAGCTCTGGTTCGGGTGCTCAATGATCTCCTGATGGTGAGAAATCAGAAGAGCCATTCCATCTTGGTTCTTCTGGATCTTTCTTCAGCTTTTGACATCATGGACCACATGGTGCTGAGAAGATGCCTGAGGCATATCTGTGGAATGTCAGGGACAGTCCTCAGATGGTTTACATTGTTTTTCATGGGTAGAACACAAAGAGTTATGTCTGGGTTTTTTTCTTCAGGTCCAACTGCTTTGTCTTGTGGGGTGCCTCAGGGTTCCGTGCTGTCACCCATGCTGTTTGCGGTTTATATGCTACTCCTCGGAGACATTGTAAGAAGGTATGGGCTGAAGTTTCACTGTTACGCAGATGATACCCAGCTCTACTTTTCTTTTGCACCCAACCAGGATGGAGCTCTCTCTGTCTTTAACAACTTTCTGAAAGAAATTCAGGAGTGGATGGATTCTAGTGGCTGAAGTTGAGCACGGAAAAGACTGAGGTACTGGTTGTGGACCCGGGTCATCAGATGGGGGTTTGGATGTTGGTGAGCCCTCCAGAATTTTTCTTGGTGGCGTTTTTCTCCCAACCTCTGAACTGGTGCGTTACCTGGGGGTAGTTTTTGATGATGGACTGACCCTACATTCTCAGGTGTCGGCTGTCGTCAAAACCTCCTTTTATCATCTTAGGAATATCACCAGGGATAGGCATCTGATTCCATCTGAGGACCTTCCCACCTTGGTCCACCCCATTGTGTCCTCACACTTGGATTACTGCAACTCCCTTTATCTAGGGCTTTCTGGGGTTGAAATCCATCTCTTGCAGCTGGTGCAGAACGTGGCAGCCAGGCTTTTGACAGGTTCTTCTCGATATTGCCATATTACTCTGGTGCTGCATGAACTGCACTGGTTGCCAATACAGTGGTGGATCACCTTTAAAGTTGGTTTACTGACTTTTAAAGCCCTACATGGGCAGGGCCTGGACTATCTGAAAAAGCTTCCAGTTCCTTACTGCCCTGGTCAATCACTCTGCTCAGCCGACGAGGGATTGTTAGAGATTCCAAGGGTGAATTTGAAGTCATCTGGTTCAAGAGCTTTTGCCTATCCAGCCCCCACCCTTTGGAATTCTCTACCCCTTCGGTTACAGGAGTGTACAACTGTGGAGGAATTTAAGAAGGGATTAAAAACCTATCTGTGGCAAAAGCTTTTTTAGATAATTGAAGTGTCTATTATTGATTGGTATATGATCTTAATCTGTATTGTTCTGTCATTTGATTTTATATGAAGTTTTTATATTGTTAGGCACCTTGGCAATGGAAAGGCGCTGTATAAATAAAATTATTATTATTATATTGTCGTCCAGAAGGGTTGAGGTAGCACCAGGCATCCACCAAATCAAAATCAATTTGTAATGCTGCAAAGCCCTGGCATTATGAGATTTAGTAATAGAGACTCTGTTTGATCGATCTAAAATTGTGTCAGTTACACAGTTATAGTCCCCCCCCCCCATAACCAGGGGCCTTCCCAGCACGACATGTCCAATGCTAGCTTCTGAAAGAAGCCAGGATTATCAACATTTGGGGCGTACACTGAACCAATCAGTAATGTTTTTCTACCTGGAACTTCCACATTGGCTAATGCATAGCAGCAAAATTGATCCACAAAGGAATCCAAAAGTTGCACTGGGGAACCTGTGGGAATCCATATAGAACCCCCCTATCTTTAGAGGAGAAAGTCAACGACACCCAAGTACCGCCCATAAATGTAGCATTTTTTTGAGACTCAGGATAGGAAAAATGCATCTCTTTTAAAAGAACTATTCCACCTTTGGCTTTGCGTATCTCTGTCATGACCCTTTTATGCTTAATAATAGATTTTAAACCATAGATATTCCATGACAGGCATTTAACATCATCCCCAACATGGAACATCCTTCTGCTATGTAATGTAAGTATGGCATATAGTTTACAAACATCCACGCTCTTTTTACCCAAAAACACAGCTCCTTCCCTCCCACCCCCCAGCTGAATAACTAATAGCCCCAGCAATAACCCCCAATTTTGTGACTCGGCCAAACCGTCAGGCATTCTAACCTCATAAAAGAGCACTAGGTCCTCATCCACCAGAGACAGCAATTTTAGGTGGAACCAGGGTGAGGCTCCCACTCTTTCATAAGTGCAAGGGTCATGAAGTGCCTGGTTTTATAGGCCAAGTTTAACTCCTCCATCTTCAAATCCCTCTCTTTCCCCTTACAGTGTTCCTTGGAATCAGTACAGTTAGAGCTAAATATCCCCCCCTCTTTGTGAGTAAGAACCCACCAGAAATCCCACTACAAACATTAGGCAGCAGTATAACTCCATTCCCATATTCTAGCCTTGTTGGTATAGTAGGGGGTGGTGGCCCACATGCCCTATATATAACAAGCATATTGAACAGCTGAATAACTTCAAACAACAATAATTGATAAATAAAAGAGCTCAAGTTACAAGGCAAAAAGAAATCTTGCTCCTAAATTGAGCTTTGCAATAACATTGTCTAGTGACAGAAGTAATAAGGTGGGTAACCCCAGGAAACAGATCGCTAGGCCACCAACATGTATGACCCCTATGCACTATCTAATACAATTGACTCATGCTGTGGAGTCTTATATTGTGTCATCAACTCGCTTATAGTAGCAAGTTCCTGAAACACTGAGCGATTGGGAAAATTAACCCAAATCCCATTCTCTGAAGGTAACACATTCTCCTTCCCTCACCACCATGGGCAGTGGAGGTAAAAATTCCAAATAAAGCAAAGTCAGGGCTCCAACGACAACCCAAAAAAGAGGCCTGAAATCTCCTGTTGGTACCCGGGTCCCAAGACTCGGTCGGGGGTGCATGCCATATCAAGCCTAACCAATTATTAAAGTTCCATTTAGTAGTTCTCACATCGTAGCAGCCAGTGGCATAAATCCCATGAGGAGGATATAAGAAACCCAGGTTGTTATACAGGAGGCCCCATATTAGAAGTGTATCAGAAAGAGAATAGCTTGATAAAGCAACTTACAAAATACAACCTAAATGTTACACACCTCACTCTGCATTAAGTTGCAGTCCATCTCTCCTGTTCTCCTCCTCCTCAAGCAATTGTTCTGCAATTTTGTGGCACGTGAAGAAACAAGGACTCTGACCCGGTCTATCCACTCGCAATCGCTGGATATGCCAAAGATGATTTCCACCCTAGCCGGTATAGTTAATTTTTTAACCAGGTTAAACGTCTGCCTCCTCACTTGCAACTCCTGACTAAAATCCTGATATATATGTACAGTAGCATTTTTGGTTTTTATTGGGCCCATCTTTCTAGCTTTCTGTAACATGGTGGTCTTATCTCAGAATTACAAGTATTTTATAAGACAGTGTCGGGGGCGATCTCCAGGTTTTGGTGATGGGCCTACCCTGTGGGCCCTATTGATTTCGAAGCTCTCAGCCTCCTCTACCAGGCCCAACTTCTTGATGACCCATCTATGAATCTCTACGTTTGGATTTCTCCCCTCCAACCCTTCAGGTAGACCAATGATCTGTAAATTGGATCTACGAGACCAATTCTTCTGATCATCTAAATGCTCTTTTAGGTCTGCAATCATTGATAAGAGGCCATTTCTCTCTGCTGAAGCTCCTGTATATGTATCCTCCATTTCACTCATTCTGCACTCCAACTCCCAAAGTTGGGAAGTGTGAGTGGTGGTTGTCTCCGTTAAATTAGTAACCACAGACTGCAGATGTGAAAATTTAGTATTTAAATTCTGAAAGCCAGGTTTCATGTCACTCAGCATTTGTACAAGCATTTTGGGGACCTCAGCTAGTGCTTTCATTAGTTCCATCATAGTGCCTTCAGTTTGTGCACTGTCTGTACTTGTGGCTGGTGAAGGAGGACCTGAATGACATAGTTCACTTTCACTTTTTCTGGCCGATGTTTTAGTCCCAAATTGTAGTTTTGCCTGCCGATTTTTAGATTTTCCAGAAGCCATCAGAGTTAGAAAAATAGGGATTACCCATCAGATGGCACTTTTGCAGTTTTTCAGCTGGATTTTAAGATTCTGAGCCATCACCCCAAGGAGCGATGTTACCAAGCATCCTCCATGCTTGCCGGCTAGCCACGCCCCCCCTAATAATGCCTTCTCAAGGGAACTGCCAACCTACACATCTCAAATCCACCCTTCCAGGTACTTCCAGTAACAGCTACAACTTATAGCACAATCTAATCTGTTTCTACAATTTCTGGTTAACCTGACAAATAACTATCAAACCTAATAAATTTAAATCAGAAGTTTACAATATCAATATTCATGCTCACACATCCACACCATCAATCTCACACTCAAACCACTCCCCAAACCCACCCTAATCCCTCTATCCATAAAACATTTAAATAAAGTAGAAGGGAGTTCAAATTGAATACACAGTCACAAAACTGATTCAGGCAGGACAAGGGACTCTCACCCCCTTGACCTGAAACAAACAGTTCCAATTCCAGCATTTTCCAGCCCTCTCACAGCTACAGGTTTACAGAAATCACCCTGTCATTTTATTTATTTATTTTTTAATTTTTTTATCTTGGTCTTTGGTAACCGGGTAAGGCCCACTAGGCACAAGTGCCTGTTTTCAGGGGTGACCTGGGAGCACTGGGCAGTTAAGTGACTTGCTCACAGTCACACAGTATGCAAGTGGAGGTTGTGACAATCAAACTCAGGTCTGGTCAGCTGGATGTATCAAGCTCATTAACACCCTGTTCCTCTAACCTCTAGGCTATACTGCCAGCCCTAATGTCATCCAATGCACCTCGTACATATTGTCCAGGTCAGACAGTGTTTTAATTAAGTCTCTTCCTACCAGTTCTGGAGACACTGGACTGTCTCACTGCCCTTGCTGTCCTGTCAGTAAGATCATTCGCCCAGAAGAAACAAAGTTAACTGTACCTTTGCTGGCCAAGCAGTCCAGCCATGCTGACCAAGGAGTCTTGCCTCACTGGCTAGATTCAAACCTGGCTCCACAGGCTAAATACAGCCCAACTCCATGGGCAGGTGTAATAATGATTGCTGCTCTACAGGCCAGGTGAAGCCCCAAGGAAGACAGTCACAGTACTTTTGTTGTGTTAGTTGGTCTCTACTGGTGCACTCACGATGCCAGAGATCGGGACATCAGTTTGTGCCAAAAAAAGTTCATTTACCACCACTCATCACAAATCCAGCAATGTAAACTAGATCCTGCTACCACTCAGTCTAAGCACCAGCACTCCTCCAGTCAGGGCAGAAAACCGCTCCTGGCTTCAGGAAGCCCACCAGTCCAGATGCCAATACTCCTCCGGTCTTCAATGCAGGTAGCCACTCCCCCTCTGTAATGCAGTCAGCTCAGCCAGCACTCAACAGATGACCCAGCGCTCCTCCAGTTCTCCAATCCTGGCACCAGCTCCTGATCACCAATCCACCAGCTCTCTGTCACACCACTTCAGTTCTGGACCACAGCTTCAGAAAATAGGTGATTTCCTGGACTCAGCAACTCCCTGCAGTTATGTTAAGTTCAGCAGCTTCACTCGCAAACTGTGCTCAATAGGACTTTCCCCTACCTAAAAAAAAAACAACAAAAAAAACTATCTACTATTCTTCCCCACTTGAGCCCATATCCAGCGCTAGTCCCACTAACTAAACCAACAAAACTGTATATTTCACTAAATTTAATAAACTTAACAAGTTAAAAACACAATAAAACTACTTTCTTTCAAGCTTCTTTTAGGCTGATAACGGACGACGGAGGCGTGTCCGTCATCTTGCTTTTTTTTTTTTAGTGCTTCTGTGCTTCACAGGAGACCAAATGCGAACTTGAAACAGAACATTAGTCAGATTAATAGTGACAAAAAATAGTTGACATTACCAAAAATACTGTATGTAATGTTCAGTAGTATAGTGCTAGTATTGTAGAAGAGACAAGTCATATTAAATAAGACCCTAGATCATGAGATCTTTAAAACAGCAGATAGCCAATTACAACATTGCCAGCCATGATGCAGTGTAGTACCTTGAAGTAAATGACTTGTAACCCGGGTTCCACATCCCAACGGGCTACTACCCCTGTCTGCTTCCCTAATTGCAGGTTGAGGGCCCTGAGTTCTACTGTAACTAGCCCATGGGCCTCAGAGCTAACAATAATGTTAATGATGCGGTGCCTCCCCCAGAGTAAATTTCAAGTGGGTTAGATGTTAAGCTAGCACAAACCTCTGGGAAGTTGTACTTTCCCACAGCCCCAACCAGTGGACCCACACACAGAGTTGCACCAAGCACTTTGCTTAACATTCAAGTTACAATTAATAGTGAGAGCTAATAATATGCTCACAGTTCCACTCTTACCTACAGGGTCTGGACTTCTTAGATGTCCTCTGTACCTGAAAAGAAAGTTTAACAAGGCCAGCACTATGCATTTATGCTGTTCCCAGTAACCAACACCATGCAAAAATATGCTCAGGAAACAGTTTAACATTTCATAGAATCATAGAATCTTGATGGCAGAAAAAGACCCTCAGGCCCATCTAGTCTGCCTTTTCCCACCCCCTTTATTCATTCCTCCTCATTCCGGTGGCCCCTTTCCCATTCCCACACAGCCTCTTATGTCTGTCCCATGCAGTCTTGAACTCCGACACTGTTCTGGCCAGTTAACAGGGGATGGGCACAGAGATCCATAGTTGCTGTGAAGAAAGGATTAAGCTTTGCTATTAAATTGACTATCAAAGACATTCTTACCTCTGAATCAACTCAGTCACTGAGATCAGGGTACTCAGGATCTAAGGTGTTGCAGGCCTGAGTATTGCCATGGGGTGGCCAGCATTGCAGCTAGTTGGGGCCCTTAAACAAATAATTGGTTATCGATTCTTTTACTATTAGCTGTATCCACATTCACCAGCACTTTTAAACACAAAAAGAAATTGTAATCCTGAGGCACGATGGCCTGCAAACACAGGTAAACCACAACAAGAACTTTGAAAGCAAATCAGATGGCAAATACTTGCTATTTGGTGTTGCAGGACCAGGGCCCTGTTGTACTCACTGTACCAAGACCTTGCTGGTCTGATCTCCAGGCTGACACCTCTCAAGGACTGGCTCTGTGACTGATGGCTGCAGGTTGCAGGTCTCTTCTTTCTGCACTGCTGCCAGGCTACAGGGACAAGGGCTTGCACGACTCATCCCCACGTCATGGCGTTGTTCCCAAGGATGGCCAGAACCCACAATAATCTTCTCCAGAGGAGCTGACTCCCCACACTGGCTGTCTAGCAGCTTGCTTCTCAGAATCAGAGACAGTCTTTTAGCAAACTTGTTAGGAGTCACCAGTATCTGTCCTGGCACAGTCTCGGAGAGGCCTTCAGTTTACCTGCTTGCAAATGCAAACTGGCCGAATAAATACTGTGGTCTCCTTCTCTCAACAATAAAGCTAGAGACAATTTTGTGGCCCCAGTTTTAGTTCTAGGTCACGACCTCTGATGCAACCAGGCTTCTTTCAGCACACACACCAGTAGGGTCTTTTAGGACTCTGGCCCCTTATTAGTCTGGATATTTTTCTCTGGGGAATTTCTTATTTTCTCCCACTTGGAGACTTAAATCCAATCTGCTACTCAGTAGTCCCAATGGTTTAGCAAAGTTCAAGCTCAGAAGAGGCAAGGTGGGCCTCTCCTCTCAGTCCCTGAGCTCATGACAGGGCTTCCTCACAACACAGAAGCTTGTGCCAGACAGACAGTTCATAGAGTTCAGCCGTTTTTTCTCAACTGAAGGGAAAATGGAATCCTGCAGTCTGATTGGCAGCCCAGGCTATCAGTCACAGTCCCAGCATCTTGATTGGGCCAAATGGGTGCCAAGCATGAAGCTCACAGCTTTTCCCAGCAGTCACAGTTTGAAGACCCATTAGGACCCCTGAAGTTCAGATTGGCCCATAACAGGATCAAAGTATCATCATGGCAGCTGACTGCTTGTAATGTAAAACAGTTCCAACATTAAAGTTCGTTTTGAACATAACAGTTTGGATTTAGCAACAAACAATCACAGCACTCAATAAGGATTCATATACACTGGCAAGTGACTGTACAATGAATCACATTGGTGTACGGCCCGGCTGGTCACAGGCTTTGGTTTTCTCAGACCCAGCACAGGCTATTCACTGCTAAGGCAGGGCTGAGCCTCTTAAAGTGGCAGTGCAATGGCATCCATTCACACACTCACACAGGAACCAGAACCACAGCGATACTTCACTCTGGGCCACATCCACAACACTGGACTTGCCAGACTCTCAAAGGCAGAGCACCAGCTGGGACCCTCCTCCAGCAGAACATTACAAGGTCCAGGAAGATAAATAAGGTAAGTCTACCATTTGGGGGTGGGTTACAGACATGTGACAAAATATTGCATGACAAAATGGCTTATTTGCCATTGAAGTACATGAATTACAAAGTTCCTGCTGCATACTGCAGCACTCTGCAGTTATAATGCAGTAATACTGCAAGGTATTGTGTTACATCCTGGCTGGCACCACTGTAGCTATGTAACCAGCCTATCATACCATGCCTAGTTTCAAGTCTGGTTACTAAAGAGTTAACTGAGTTTCTGAAAGGTAGTTTGAGTCTGGAAGATTACAGACTCCATCAAGTCTGCAGCCAGACTGCCGAGTCAACTGATTAACAGATCACCTGTTTCTTGTCTGTGCAAATGATGGACCCTGCTGCAGGACAGCATAAAAGAGGGAGCTAGAGAGCAGGCAGTTGAATTTAGTTCTAGGAACAGGAGAGACTCCAAGGCTTCCATGCCCTATTGGGTAGAGCATATAGAGAGGAGATTGCATATGAGGACATATATACAGTAGTATACCAAATTCTACATACCCTGCCTATGTAAAACATCTGGGGAAGTATATACAAATAATCATGCATGTACTTTGCATGATACTTTGCATTATCTATTTTTGGCTCACCTTGATCTAAATTAAATACGATCAAAAGACAGGTACAGGCTGGCCCAGTGGCATAGAGGGTTGAGGCGCTGGCACCTTACTTCAAACCACACCGGTGACCCGGATTCAGGAATGGACTTGGGACGCCAGGAGCTGGCAGGGGAAGGGGAGGATTGAGCATCCATAGGACTGCTCTCCTCTCCTGGGGTGAGTAGTGGGTCGATGTCGTGCTGCAGCAGCCTCTGGTGGAGACCAGGAGCTCTGCAGATGCACTTGGAGGGAACAGTAGAAAAGTGGAAAATCTGCTTCGCGACCGACCAGATGATGGCTGCCAGTCCACCGCTGCTGCCGATGCCCTGAAGGAGACCCTTCACCTCAGCAACACCCTGGGGCTAAGTATGTGTGCTGGGTGCCCCAGGGACAGCTGCAATTTGAGATTGGATGGCTCAGGAAGGGACAGGCGGGTTAGGCAGAGCGGATGGGACCTAGGCAGCCTGAAGGACTGGTGGGTCGCAAGGCACGAGGGGGAGAAAAGAGACAATACAAAAGACAGGTACAATTGTAACAATAGGTGTGGTCAGAAATTTGGAGATAAAACCAGCAAGTTTATTATATCACATTTAAAAAAAACAGTGCATCTATCTGCAGAGGTGCAAACACCCCACAGGGACCAACAAGAACTTCCCAATGCCTTTATAAAGCTCCCACAGGGGTGCAAATGGCATTGGGGAGTTCTTGTTAGTCCCTGTGGGGTGTTTGCATCTCTGCAGATAGCTGCACTGTATTTTTTAATGTGATACAATAAACTTGCTGGTTTTATCTCCAGATTGGAGTGAAGCATCTTCTTGGTATTGTGAGTAAGTGCCGGGTTTCCCCTAGGTGAACTCCTGTTTTTCTGGATAACCAATTGTTTTACCACCATAGTCAGAAATTTCCAGATATTTCTGAAGAGTTTCTGCTGGCCCTACAGTGGTACTTCTGGCAGGCAAGGAATTTCTCTAGAGATCATTCACAGAAAATTCAGGAAATATCTGACCATGTTCATTGCTGTGACTGTGCTTTCCTCACTTACCTCCTTGAGATAATATGATACCCATATAGTGTCACTGTGGTGAGAGAGGCAATACTGTGGAACACAGAAGTCCTGTTACAATGGCATACTGAAACTGTCATATATAAATGGGAGTTGTTGTCTTCCAAAGAGGTGATATGCAGACTGGGTGTCCAGAAATTATTGGTAACACATAAGCTGTCTGACCACAACCATGCCTGAATGGAACAGTGTAAATGTCAGCCCATGGCGCTGCACCAGGTACATGGTGCTACTGCCAAAATATGTTCCCCATTTCCTTGTACCATATCATGATGGCTCCTTGTTGGCAATGCCAATGTGCATATATACCATTCGTCACCAATCTGTGATGTGGTTGCAGCACTATATAGAAGATGCACTGGACCCCCTGTACTTTCACCCACCAAAACTTATGTACACAAACAGATGTTATTGTTTTGATGGGGTGCCCCGGCACATGGTGCTACCACCAAAGTCATTCTCCTCACCCCATACCTTGCTGGGCCATGTCACTATGCATAGATAATGTTACACACCATTTCTGGTTGGTCAAGTGGCCAATAATCCTGTCAGTCGGTTGTCCATGTCTCTGGTATCCAGTGGATTCCCCTTTATAGTTCTGTCATCTTTTTTATACATATTGCCATCATCTACTGTACACTCTTTCATCCAGATTTTATAGATTATTATGTTTTGAGTGTATGAGTCAGCTGTGGTGAGGTGTGAGTATGTAAATATCAAATAGAACGTAGTATCAAAGAAAACATTTTATATGTCCCCCCCAACACACATGGAATTGTATACTCATGCTGCTTTATGATGGATTTGGGGATTATACGTGTGTTTCAGAAACCACACAAATTGGAAATGATCTGCCTTCTGTTATCATTAATGCATCCTACATATTTGTTCTTTCTGATCTTCACTTAAATTACTTCACCTGTTTATACCCACTATGACAGTAATGACTAGAAGAGTAAGGCCTCCTAGGAAGGAAGTGCAACAATCACTTCTGAACTGGAGATATTCCATTTCCGGGCACACTTCAAGGGCAGTTCATACATCAGTTTTTGTAAGCTTTGTTTAATAAAAAAAAACATGGCAGTCAAAGCAAAATGTGTATGTTTCTCCAACAAATTTTTACTCTAAAATTGCCAATGCATTTAATCTTTTGAACACATGCTTATTTTGTGACACAATGAGACAAAAGTCACAGAAATATGGAAAACATGGATCTTCTGGAATACCTATCCAGTGATTTTTAAGTTTACAGATCTTGCTTAGGTAACCAGAAGTTTGATATTGTAGCTGCCCATGCAATTTAAAACAATGAACAAGAAAACACGTTTGTACACAAGTTAATTTTGCTTGTTTGGATATGCAGTCTTCTATGATGCATTGTCATTTATTCATATCAATGGTGTTTGAAACAAAACTTTGGTGTGTTTAAGTGTAAGTTTTGTATCCGTGGACAATTTACAGACTTCCAGGTAATGGATATCCCTTGAGTAAGAGCAGAATAGTGCTATGCCTGCAGTATGCTGTATAGTGCTGAAATGGACAGTCTTATTGGCTAGAGAAGAAGAAGGCTTAATGATGTGTGGGAGGCAGAAGTTGGTTTTGGCATACAGTAAATATGGACCCTAGGGTAATTTAGTACAAAAGCATTAGGCATTTCCCTTGTTTGCTGAAGCTGCATTTTCTTCAGGGGTCTGGAGATGATTTGTTAGCATTTAACACAGCTTTGTTACATATGATCATGTGTTCATTCTTGAACTGAAAATAATTAATCTGAAACTAATAAAAAAACTTAAAGGATGAGTTAGTTTACCAAAGTATATTATATTTTATATTCATATTGTAGGTACATCATTGAAAAAGTACTTTAAATCATGTTAGAAAAGACCTTGACAGTAAGCAATCATAAGCAATGAAATAAATATTTTCAAAGAAATTAAAATTAACTTGCATATAGTGATGGGAGATATAAATATAGCTAAAAGTGTGCTGTTTTATTATGTAACAGTGGTCTGATGGACAGTTGCAGTGGGTGACGGCACAAACTCAGAGGTGCAAAAAGCTCTCCAATACCAACACCCAAAACTGCATGCACAAATGGAAAACTTAGTTGTCAGTGGGATGAGTTAGCTCCAATGTCAAATGACAGTTGCGAAACATTTGTGTTTGGAAATGGGATTTATGATCCACAAACAGGAAAACTGCATCCAGCAAGGTTGCCTGGATATGGCATTACACAATTTCCTATTCTGCAATTTCGCAAAGGAAAAGGCTTACATCTCCTCTGAGTATGTCACAAAGGGTTTCACTTAGCAGCAGTGGCACAAAGTGGTATAGTAATTGCAACCACTTTGCTCCACTAAATTATAACTGATGGGGACCCAGATTTTCCTGATGGTGTTATGACACCTCTCAAATCTGGATACTGGTATAAGTAACTTCAGAGTGCTGTTCCAGTACATCCCAGACTCATGATGTAAAAGCAGCTATACAGTAGGTAGTTGATTATTCTGATTCTCAAAGTCATATCAAAAATTACAATCCCACAATACACACTCATGGCTGAAATCATGTTGGTGTTGGTGGCATGTGGCTGCTGTTTAAATTATAATATTAAAAAATCTCGAATGTCTTTCCATGTAACACTTTCCAAATACTATATCACAGTGCCACACGTTAAATGGAATCCCTTGTCTTTTGTACCTGTGGAGCAGTGAGACATACTGTACCATAAAAGCATTTCCTTTCTTCAATGTTTCCTCTAAGGAATCTCTAGAACCTTGATAGCAATGGTTCCTCTGGAATTTCTGCTCAGAATTTGTTTTTCATTTAAAAAAATAATCTCTGTGTGGGAGGATGGGGGTTGAGGACATGTGGGTAACAGGTAACAACTGAACTAATCCTAGTCATCTGGGGAGGCATAGAGGACTTTAAGTTTTTGTGTGCTAAATGTTTGAGCCAAAAAACAAATACTGTATGGCTGGGGGGAAGGGGGATGAATATGAATAATTGCCAAGGCTTTAAGAAAAAGCTTAATAAGCAATCAGCAGCAGTAACCATACTCTATTCATACAGTTGAGCAATTGAATTTGCAAGCATGAAGTATTTAGAACTCCACACACAGTCACAATGATGATGATGCCACAACAGGTTGCAAATAGGTCCCACATTGCAATGACCGCCATTTCTCCAATAGTCAATTTTTGCTCTAAGATAGAAATGGTAAGTAGTCTCCTTTCTGACTATGTTGCAATGCAAATGAGTTTTCCACATATTACTTGCTACTGTACAGTCCTGGCCTGTAACACCCATGAAGATCTTTGCATGGCACAGTGCCAGTTGCATGTTCCTATCTTAAGCAGAGAGCTCGTGGGCATTGGTGCTGCTGTTGTAAGCTTACCTCACATGCCTGACCACTACATTTGGTCCCACTTCTGAGCTAACACCAAAATAAAATAAATCTCCATCAAGACTGTGACTCTGGCACTGCTCTTGGCTGACCACATCCTCCTCTCCAATCTGCCCACTCCCCAGCTGCTGTTCAGGTACTCTTTGGCCGCACTAGGACCACTCAGCTTGTAATTTGATTGGTCTTTCTACAACTGTTTCTAGTCCTCCTTTGGCTGCTACAGGCCCCTGCCTCTTCTCTATTCGACTCAGCTCTACCCTGTATTTCTAGTGCTTGGTGCTCCTTCTGACTCTGTTTTCTGTATCTGCAGTGCCAGTGGAAAGGCTTTGCCTGGAGTGCAATGGCCAAGCAACCAATCACTCCCACTTCCTGAGCTATATAAGCAGTTCATCTCAGCCTCATTGTGAAGCACTTTTTCTTTGCAGCTGAGGGCTCTGTCCATCTGTCCTCTGAGCTGTTTGGAGCCTACCCCCAACCCCATCTTGTTGCTCTTGCTTGTCTGCTGGATTCTGTGTTTCTTTCCTGCCTCTGGTTTGTATTTTGCCTTCAGCTGTGTGTGCTTCTTCTGTCTTTGTTCCCTGTTTTTCTGTTTGTGTGTTTTTGGTTTGTTTTTTCTTGGGGCTTTTGCTTCCAAGCTCCTAGCATATTGCTCCTGGCTCCTACTATTTGCACTGTTGCTCACAACTCTCAAACTACTGCAATGCAAATGCAATCACTATCTGTGTGTTTCTACTTAACCATAGCTGCTCCTTGTTGCATACTCAATTGTTTTAACTCTGCTTCCCCTGCTACAGAATTACATGCTCCCCATGCTATCAAGTCTGATTGTTTTCACTTGATTCAAGCTCTGAACCTTGCTATGCAGTTCAGTTATGCTATTCCCTGATTATACAATGCTGTTTCACTCTGAGGTCAGCTAAAGTTCCTGCTGAGGCTGTTAAACTAGCTTTAATTATGCATGTGGTTCTTGGCCCTTCCATCACTTTCTTGTCTGTCCTATGGCAGGGACTGGGAAGTGTTTGGGGAGTCATGGCCCCATGTGGCTAAATACTGTTTTACATCCCGCCTTTGCCGCCGAAAATCCTTAAAGTATTTGTCACATTGATTTGGCTCTTACATGCCTGGCTGGCTTGCCCCACTATTCAGTGCCATTTCATTGCTACTATGTCATGCAGACCTATGTGCAGGTCCACATATTACTACTCTGTTTACTGACCTACCTGAAGGTCCATGCTTGCTTACCCACTCATTGCTCATTGCTTATGCAAATCATTGCTCCATGCCTACTGCCATCCCCTCAGCTTCAGCCTCTGGAATTCTGCTGCACTCAATTCTGCATTTGACCTTGCAAGGTCTCAGTACTTACTGCTCTTTATGATCTCAGCACACCAGTGCTCTATCAGCTCACCAGCTTCTCTCCTCTCAGTCTAATTCTGGGGCATGCCAGCAATTCTATTCTGGCTTAGGGTTCCTGCAGCCAACGGTCTCACTCTGCATTTAGTCCACATCATGAGCGTGTCCAACTTGCTGTGGAATCCTTCTCACCTGGCCCATACCTGGGAATGTCCTCACCCCGGGCTAGGCTTTAGCTGCCTGCTATGCAACAGTAGCTCTTGGTGTAGATTTAAGACTAGCAGTGAAGAGTGGTTACTCTGATCTCCTTTGGCTCTAGTGTTCCACTATAACGGTTATCCATTGGCTTAAGTGGTTTCCCTAGCAAGGCACCGTCACCGCATTCTCTACAACTGCCTCTGGTTCACCTGGTTTGAGTTTAGGGTGGGTAGGCAATGTGAGTGCCTCAGCAGTCATTGCTATCCTCCTCCTGCCTTGGTTGCACTTATCATTACAGAGTTCTCTCGCAACCTTCTATGGCGTTTCCCATTAGAGGGATTGAGTGAGAGCCTTCCTCCAATTTGGAATATTTTCCACCTCCCTTTAATTGGGTTTTCCAAATTGCAGCTGCAGAACTATCACTAAATAAAATATCCCAAGCCAGGAGGAAAGGCACCTTTAGGGGTGGAACCCTCTTTGAGGGTTCCCTCCCTTTTGTACCCCTACAGGGTGGTAATTCCTCTGGAACAGAGAGTGTGAACAGTCAAAACCAAATTAACACAGTTACACAAGCAGAACAATATGCTGGCTGTGCGGGACATTGAACTGAAATTGCAGTGCCAGGTACTCCTGTAACCCTCTGTGCTTTTTTTGCAGCACCAGGCACTCCTGTAACACTCAGTGCTTTTTTTCCATTATTTTTTTGTCCATTTTCCCATTAGCAAGTTATACTGTACTGCCACTAGAGGGACATAATCCTTATCTAAAGTGATCCCTGCCTGTTGTTCATATAGATACCTTCCTAAACTACAGCTCCCCCTCCATCTGACCAGCCCCCTCCTCTGCACTCCCTGCTTATAAATTCTTCCTCTTCCTAAATCAATTATGCACCAATTTTTCTGCCTTTAGGAACAAAGCATCCCCTACTCTCCTCTCTCCTCTCTCCTCCTTGTTCTGCTCATATCCCTTTCCTTACCATTTCCACTTGCTCTCTACTCACCTATTCCTAGTAACTCTCCCAACCCCATCAGTTACTATCTCCAATCTCCTACCCACATCCATGCTATCACTCCCTCCCCGCCATTTGAAATATGGTCTCATTCTACCACTATTCCTCATGTGGCTTTGATAATGGTGTCCACTTTCACTGCAGTTCTTCATCTTCTTCTTCCTCACTCATGCACTCCCTTCTCCTCAAAAACTCCCAACCTCCTCGCCAGCCCCTTCAAAATCCTCTAAGCTTCTCTTTCTCATACTCACCTTCCTTTTGCTCTCCACTGGGGAAATCCACCCCAACCCAAGCACTATTGCCCCTTGCTCTTCTGGTGCATCCTTCTCTACTGCCTTCCCCCCTCTCTCTTGTCTCAGCCCTCGCAAAGGTCTTAAAGATCCTACATCTAAACACCCACAGCTTTTTGCAAAAAAATAGACCAGATTCAGACCGTGGTGTGCACTCTAAAACCAGACATTCTGACCATCTCAGAAACTTGGCTAAAGAGCACTATCCCTGACCACTCAGTCTCCATTCCAGGCTACTCAGTGCTAAGGCAAGACTGTGCTGGCAGGGATGGTGGTGTTGCCATTTATGTCCTAGCCTCCATCCACTATTCCATCATCTACTCATCCTCCAATCCTGAGACCCATGATTCCCTAGCTATCCATGTGACCCTCCCCTTCACTCTCCCAGTCTTCATAGTCAGCATATACTGCCACCCAAATGTCCATCCTTTGGTCATGTTAGACCTCCTAACCACTTCCCTTGCTTGATCTGGGGAATTATTCAATGCATTATGCAGTGTCAGTGGCTCAGTAGGTAGCACACTCGCCTCTGAGGCTGGGAGATCAGAGGGCTATGGGTTCAGTTCCCACATCTGGCACTTGGGTTAATATCCCAGTACTGACACTGTAGTGCAGCATGAGGGGCGTGCTGCACTTCTGAGGTGCTGTCTTTCAGATGAGATGTTAAACTGAGGTCCCATCTGCCTGGATTGGTGGTAGTTCAGGTGGATGTTAAAGATCCCATGGCACTTATCAAAAAGAGTAGGGGAATTTTTATTGAAAAGGAGGACTCCAAACAGGTAAATCAATTGGTACAGAAAATGATCATATATAAACAGAACAGTAAATAACACGAAAATAACAAAAATCAACAGAGAAAATCAACATCTCCGCCATGTAGTACAATGAAGCCACAAAAATGAACATTTCGCCTGACCGTAGATACAGTACGTAAATCATTATCATAAATATTTTGTAAAGTAACATGAATATTAGAAAGTAGTTCTTCAAAGGAGACAATACATTGCTGAGTCAACCAAAAACATCTTGATTGCCATATATAAAAATGAAGAACAAAAAAAACCAACAGCAAAGTGTCTACAGGATACCTGGACCATTCACCTCCATGTGTTCCATACATAAGTGTACCATAGGAAATAGTCCTGAACAATGGCTCATTCCATAGCACCACTAAGGATGCCCAAAATTTCTTAATATAGGGACAGCCTCAAAAAAGGTGTTCTTGTGTTTCCAACACGGAGACCCACGTTACACGTGTACAGTACCTATCACTAAGCTGTTTATGCTTATGTGTATTACCCACTGGTAAACAACCATAAGGACTTAACCAAGCACTATCCCAAATAAAGTCAGGCAAACGTCTATGGGAGAGCAACAAAAGAACTTGTTCTTGAGATTGAGGAGGACAATCAGGGAAAACCAAAGCCTCAGAAAAATCAGAAGAAACAATGCTACTATACAACCGTTTTCTATTCATTGTTTCCAAGTTAGAAATAGAAATCTTCCATTTCAATAACTGATGAAAAGTATCCTTACCATATATGGGAAACAGGGAAAGGTGTGCAAAGGAGTTCGCCTTACCTAGTCTCCAAAGGGGTAAACCTATCAAAAACCACCGCCTAACATAAGGGAATCAAATCTTCCAACTGGGACGCAATAAAGGACTGAAATTGTAGGAAATAAAAATACTAATAAAAAACGCCACCGGATGGACCATACCTACCCCACCTTGTCGGATACTTCTATAAGTGTATCCCCGCTAATAGGATTCAGTCTGCTTCCCCAGAAAGCTTGAAAAAAAAACACTATATAGAGCAGTGAAGAGAGAAACCGGAGGTGGAAACACATAACTCACATACAAAAATAAAGGTACCAGCAAAGTTTTAATAAGCAAGACTCGCTTCCATTTAGCTATCTGTTTACCTTTCCATCTAGCCACCATTGACTGAGCAGTACCCAATTTAGGAGTCCAATTTTCCGACTGCATGTCACCATCACTAAATTCAACACCCAATATAGAGATGGGATCTTTAGAAACGGTAATACCAGCAATGGTACCATTAATCGGCATAAAGGAATTACCAAAGGGGAAACCCCTACACTTCACATAATTAATCTTAGAACCAGAAAAACTAGAAAATAAATCTAACACTTCACCCACTATAGAACCTTCAGCAATGTCTGAAAGACAAATAACTAAATCATCCGCATAGGCAAGAATTTTAATAGGAGAGACATTATCAATAAGCCATACCCCTGATAAACCAGAATGAGTGCTAACCATATGAAGGAAAACATTAATAAAAAAAACATACAAAAGTGGGCTCAAGGGGCATCCTTGCCTAACACCTCTTTGCACAGCCACAGGAGCACCAATCCAACCATTCACATTCGGTATAAGACAAGCTGAATGATATAAGATCTTGATCCAATGAATAAAACCAGAAGGCAAACCATATGCTTGCAGTACAGAAAACAGAAATACATGAGAAACACGGTCAAAAGCCTTTTCCTGATCCAGACTCAAAAGATAACCCTTTAGGGAACCAGACTGTGAAGCTGAAAAAAGTTCTCGCAGTATCAGTAAATTATCATACTGAGTCCTGCCTGGTATAGAACAAGTTTGATAGGGACTTATCAATTTATCTGTGAAGGCATACAATCTACATAATAAAATCTTACTCAAGATTTTTTAATATGTATTGAGTAAACTCAGTGTCCTCCAATTACTCAAATCAGTCTTCAGCCCTTTTTTATAAAGCAAAACTACCAGTGCCATATACATGGAGGGGACTAACTGATTGGTAGACAACATTTGGTTGAATACCTGAGTCAAAACAGGAACCAAATCATCCTGAAAGGTCTGGTAAAAACCAGCACCCAAACCATCCGTCCCAGGTGAGGAATCAACATTCAAGGTCAGGATAGCATCACGTAATTCAGATTCAGAAATCACGTGTAACAACTGCTGACTTTCAACTTCAGACAACTGTGGTATCTGTAAAGGATCAAAATCAAACAAGCCACTTTGTACCTCGTCATCCTTCCGAAACAGCCGTCCCAAATAACGCCCCACAATTTCAAGGAAAGCAGAAGGAGTCGTAGCCAATGCACCTGAGTCAGTAGTCAATTCAGTTATTAAACGTTTACCAACTCGGTCCTTACAGTTCTGAAAGGGATCCAAAGCACCCTTATGTAATTTAAGACCAAATCTGTGTTCATGATCCAACGACTTGGCTCGATCATATTGATAGTCTAACATACAAGTCTTAACATTTTTAATTTGAATACTATAATCAATACCCTCAGTCTCAGATAAATAAATCAACTTCTGCAACTGTGATCTGAGCCGTAAATACTCCAAATACTGTAAATTGGACTTAGAACGAGAAAAAGCTTGAAAAAAGGACTTCCAGTCCTTCTTAGTATCCTCCCACCAAGAAGCCACGTCATCATAAAGTTCAAAAACAGATATTTGGGCACTAAATTCCAACCTCCGTGCTTTTTGAACAGATTCATCAGTCAAAAGAGAGGAGTTCAACCTCCACATATTTTTCCTACAACGAGGGGTATTAGCCCATGACAAACAAATCGTAAGAGACTTATGATCAGAGAATTCCCAAACCTGTAAAGAAACCAAGGTGACCTGTAACACAACAGAAAGAAAAATAAAATCTATCCTAGTGGATAGTGCATTCTTAAAAAATGTATTACCACCCACAGAATAAACACTACAGTAGGCATCCCGAAGCTGGGCAGTGTCCAGAATGTGTAATAGCTTATGAGAATCACAAAATAATTTAGACGTTTTCATGTCTCTATCCCCAACACTAATGACACAATTAAAATCACCTGCCCAAACAACCAGTCGAGAATTATGTAAATAGGGTTGAATGTCCTTAAAAAGAGCAACATGAAGTGACTTGGTCTGTGGGGCATAAATGTTAATTAATCGAAATCGTTCTCCCCAAAAAGTTATATCCAATATTAAAGCTCTACCAGGACAAATTTCAACCATTTTGGAGACCTTCAATGCTGAATTAGTAAACAATACCCCAACACCATCACAAAGAGATTCCCCATTAGACCAAAATGAAACTCCCAAAGACCAAAGGTTACGAGCACGTTGCACTTCACAAATAGTTTTTAGTCTGGTATCCTGTAAACAAATCACATCACTGTTCAGCTGTTGTAGACATGATAAGGCTGTGACCATCTTCTTGTGACTCTTGATACTATTAACATTAAGGGCTGTAAATGTTAAAGAAGCCATAATCAAGGTGTTACAGAGAATGGAGGGAAGAACCAACAGAAGGAAAGCAAAATCAAGGGACTTTGGAAACACGTCTATGCTGAGAGCGTCTAGGAAGACTTTCAGCCTGCGTCACTTCACCATCTTCTCCTTCTGAAAAGGTATCTGTGACTACTGAAGCTCTAGAGGAATGGTCAGAGTCTTCACCTTCGGAATCTTCCTTAGAATCCAGAACAGCAAAATTGTTACCAGCTTTCCAGGACTCCGAAGTATCACTGGTAATAGAGGCCACAGGTAAATGTCTAAGGGGACTAGTCTTCCCAGATCTATGACGTTTCTTAGAAGTCACTTTTTTAAAGGGCAACACTTGGGTGGAAGGAGGGGGCATTTCCAAAACATCCATCTTATCACAGGAAGAGATGGGAGCTGCAGACCGAGGGGCGGCTGGGGGAACCACAACCTCTGGGATCTGGGCCACACTTCCCGGTAAGTCACCTGCAGCGGACTCTCCTAGACCAACATCCAAAGCAGTCTCAGAAGGTTCATTGGGGACCTGTAACTGTGATAATGCTCTATCATCACCAGAGAGAGGTAGAGATTCTGGAACCAGATGTTGGGCAACAACAATCAAGCCTTCATGAGAAGGACAGTTATCCCTACTATGGGATGCCCAAGGACATTTAGCATAGCCATGGCCTGTCTGTTCACACAAATTACACTTAAATAAATTGAGGCACGAAGAGGCCTGGTGACCAAATTCAAAACAATGTGAACAACGAGGAGTATCACAGACCGTATTAAGATGTGTCCTAGAACCACACTTAAAACAGGATTTAGGTTGGCCAAAATAAAACAGACTACCCCTATCCTTCCCCAGAAAAGCTATGGGCAGATGTTGCGGTCCAGTATTAGTGACAAAAGTTTTACCCTGATTTTCCAACCTCATTCCAAATATTCTCGCTATCAAGAATAGGTACTGGTTTATCCAACACTTCACATCTTCTACGCAACCAAAATAGAATATCTTCGATATGAACCCCCTCATTACGAAACATTACAGTGATCAACTTAACAGATGGTTTAGTCAAAGGCACTGCCAAAAAAGGTATCCAGAGTGGAGAGTGTTTAACAGTATGATAAATAGTCCAAAATCATTCCAAACCTGAAAGGGTTTTAAAACTAATATCATAGTTTGAGTTACCAATATGTATAAGAGCATATATATCAGCAGACAGAAACTTTAGAAAACCTTTAAGCAAAACTTTTGCAATATAAAGTCTATCAGGTAGGTCTTCCAGGCCCTCCTTATAAATCAAACAAACAGCATTCCGGCATGGTGCAGGCTCACCCTTGTTGGAAAACAGATCAGAAAGTTTGAAGGGGGGAGAGGGACCCTTATTAGACAAGTCAGGACCAGGAACAGACGTGTCAGTTGTTGGATGTTCAGTAGGTAACTGAGTATTAGACTGAGAAACACCAGCCACTGGCGCAGTTAAAATAGGCAGTTTAGGTGGCAAAGAGTTGGAGGTAGCACAGTGTAAAGCCGAGGAAGCCTTAGAGCCAGTAATAGGAGAATGAAAATGTTTCACCTCCTCATCAGTGAGATCAGGAACCCATTGTCCATCCGAATGTCGCAACCACGCAGCAGCAGATATAGCCTTCTCTAGTGACCAACCATCCCGGGTAAAGTTACAGAAAGGAGACGTTTTAGATTGAACAGGTGGTGTAAGCAACACAGGGGGGAACTTCTGAGACTGAAGAGCTTCGTGAGGAAAAACTGAAGCAGTTCCCCGAGACAAATCACCCTCCCTCTCCGTAGAAACCAATGACAAAGTAGGCTGTTCATTGCCTTGCAATACATTACCAGACTATCCCTTCCTTAGTGTAGAAAGCAGCGTACCAGAAGCAGTAGGATCACCCGATATCGAAATGACCCCTCGACGATCAATAGCTTCCAAAGCCAAGACAGATGAGTTAGCAGAACTAGGCAGAGACTGGGAAGCAGGCACACACAGTGAAGAACCAGAAGCAACAACGTCATGCTGCGATCAGGAAGTACAGGAAGCCGACTGAGCCAAAACAGGGGAAACAGAGCGCAAACCTGCAATTTCGCGCTGTAACTGAGTCTGACGACGTGTACATTCCTCCGAAGCAGAAAGCACTTCATCCAAAAGACGCTCCTTCTCAGTAAGTACCTGAAGCTTATCCAAATGTGACTGGCAATTTACCATAGGAGTAACCCTCTCAGGGCACACAGACTCAGGAGTAACAAAAAACTCTACAGGCAAGGAAGCATCCTGGAGTTCAGTATCAAACCAATAGCCTCAGATGCATCAGGAGCAGGGAAGGAGGCCCACTCCCCCATCCCAGACACTTCCATTTCCTCCAAAGGCAGAGCAGAAGTGGCCGTCTTGCGTCCGACCACCAAAGGTTCCCCCTCCAAAGAGTAGGGGAATTTCCCAGGTGTCCTGGCCAAATTTCCCTCATTCACTAAAAATACCACCAACAGCTTTATCTGGTTCAAGGTCAGTTGGCATTCATCTGTATCCCCCTCCCCCGGGTCGTGCCTGAAAATAGGCAGGATTTGTCTAGTGCACTTACCCAGTCAACAAAAACTAAATAAAATAAATAATAAATTCATCCTAGGTGACGTCAATATAAATTGGTTGTCACCTAAAACTACCAAAACTAAAAATGAAATCATATCCCTAAACCTCTCCCAACTGATCTCCGAATCCACCCGCCCAAACCACAAGACACGACAACACTCACTACTCAACTGGGCCCTTACCTCCCATCCCCACCACATCATCACCTCTGGCATCCTCCCCAATGCTCTCAGTGACCATAACCCAATATTCATAGTTAGGAAAGTCCACAGAACTAAATCACCACACAAAACCATACAACTATGCTCTTTCAAGTCTCTTGACCTTGAAGCTCTCTTGAGTAACCTTGCCACTTCTGACTGGTCTCCCCTAACCTCCTTCCCCTCAGCTGATAAGGCCCTTGCCTACTGCAAAGAAATCTTTCTTGTAAACTAGAATGCCTTTTACCCACTCAAATAAACCAGAGTCAGAGGTAATCACTTAATTTGGATAACCCCTGAACTTCTGGCCTGCCTCAGGGCTAGAGATTGAGCCTGGAAGTGTCATAAAGCTACCCAGCATCCTAGTGACCTCGCAAACTACCGCATGCTCAGAAATGCTTGCACCAGGGCTACAAGGTTAGCCAAGTCCAAATATTTCAAATCTGCCTTCATCACCAACATAAATTCCCCTTCAAAGTTCTGGAAGGTGGTTCACACTCTATTTACCCCCCTCATCGCACCTCTGCCCCCAGTACTTAAAGTAAATAGCTCACTAGTATCTGACCCACCAGCTGTAGCTGCGGAATTAGCTCCTACTATACCTCCTGTGCCACTGAGCTACTGAAATCCCTCCCTTTCTACCCTTCCCCCTCCCCCTTCCCAACCTCTACCGGTGTGCCCCCTCCACCATCCTCCCACCTTCCCTTCTCTTTCACTACTGTAACCCCAAACGATGCCCTAATTGCCCTCCTCACCATCAATCCCACTTAAGGTGCCTCCCCTGATGGCCTTGACCCAAAACTCCTCTCCCTCTCTGCTTTAGCCATTGCCTACCCCCTCTCAATAATACAAAATCTCTCATTCTCTACTGCCTTGGTCCCCTCTTCATGGAAACATGTTGTGGTCCTCCCTCTACCCAAATGGGATGACCCCTCATCCACTGGTAACTATTGCCCCATTTCTCTCCTCTCTACCCTTGCCAAGCTTCAAGAACACATTATCCTCTCCCAACTCACCTCTTTTCTAACTGACACGTCCCTTTCCAGTCTGGTTTCAGGAAAAATCACTCTACCACATTCTTTCTCCTACAGCTCACAGACTCCATCCTAATCGGGATGGACAATGGCTAAATTACCTCTGCCATTTTTGTCGACCTGTCGAAGGACATCAACAACATCTCTCACTCCCTTCTCCTCGACTCACTCCCAGCAGCTGTCCTATCTCCCTCCATCACAAACTGGTTCAAGGCCCACCTTATTGGCAAAACCCTATCAGTTAAGATCTTGAACTCCACTTCCTCTCCCCTCCCGATTAGCACTGGAGTCCCCCAGGGCTCTGTATTAGGGTCCCTCCTATTCTTCATCTTCATAAATGACCTTCCCTCTGTTTGCTCCCCATCCTTCGCTATACATATGTATGCTGATGATACAGTCCTGTATGCAAATGGCTTCTGTCCTGATGAGGTTACAACCAGCTTACAGCAAGACTTCAACAAGGTTCAGCTCTGTTTTGCTAACCATCAACTTTTCCTCAACGCCAAGAAGACATGACCTTTGGCACAAGGCAGAGACTCTCTAGGCTTCCCTCTCTACCCACTTTTCACACCCTTGATGGGATTTTACTTAGGGACACATCCCACTTCAGGTACTTAGGTGTTTGGTTGGACCAACACCTAAACTTCTCTGGACATATTGACACCATCCAGAAAAAAACTGTTTCCCAAGCTTGATGCCCTGTTCAGAAACCATAGTTGCATCCCTCCTATGGCTAGGTAATAACTTCTTCAGAAGATGATACTGACCATTTTTGACTACTGTGACGTAGTCTATGGTGCTGCCACTAAGTCCTCCCTGGCCTGACTGGACACCCTCTTCAATTCCTTCTGCCACTTTGCTCTGGATGCCCCCCCGACCCATCACTGTGATCTTTATCATGCCCTATCCTTCCCCTCTCTTACAAATAGACAACTCTCCCACTGTGCTAAATTAACCTCCAAGCACTTGTTGGGTGGACTCCCTCCTTACCTCACCTCCTCCTCCTTTATAACACCCCCCATTCCCTTAGATCAACCAACTCCCATACCCTGGTTGTCCCCCACAGATCCACCAAAATCTGCAAATCTGGTTGCTCTCACCACCTCCCAAAAATTTGGAATCACCTCCCCCTCAAATCTGACACTTATTTTCTGTCTACTTAATCAGCTCTGTCCTCAATAATTACCTTGCACCTAGCTGCTCCTGCATGTCCCTCCCTAATTCCCTCCTCGAATCCCTGGACAAACCCTACATCTCTACTCTCACCTTCATTTTACCCTGTGCAAACCCACCCCCAAATCTCTAGCCCTCCTTCCCTTCCCCCAAATTGCTCCCCCTTACTGGCTTCCCTTGATCTCTCACAGAATGTAAAGGAACCTGCATGCTCTCCATGGGTCCCTCTCCTACCCCCCCAAGGAGCTGGTATCTCTCATCTACTCTCTTCCCCCACCATCCTAAAGGAGTCTCTCTGGGACACTGCCTTATCCTCTTCTCTCTGGTCCCCCCCAGTCCTCTTGCAGGGTTCCTTATATCCTGAGGGGGGTTTTCAGGGTCAAGACTCTTCCCCCTCCCCCACCTCACCCCTCCCTCCCCTTTCCCCCTTTTCTTTCACGTAAGAACTGGTTTACTCATTAACCTGGCACTTATTATTGTCCACTTTTTCAACAGGTTGTGCTCAACACTGTTGTAACACCTGCCTTACAACTATATGTTAATGTTGATCTTGTAACTTGAATGTTTAATGTCTCATTTCAATTGTACCTCTTCCCCAGGTTGCACCGGTAGGTGAGAGACTTATTGCTCAGTGTGCCTTCCTGGTGAAACATTTCAATAAATAAATAAATAAAATAAAATGTGTGAAGTGCCTGAGGATATTACCAGTTGTGTAGTTTGCCCCCAACCCCCATACCCTTGTTATTCTCTTGCTTTCAGTGAAGACCTCAACCTAACCCAAAAATCTCACATGACCATGCTTCTTACTGGTACTACAACAATCACTGTCCACCATCAACTTTCTCTAACCCTAATACAGCATTTAACACCACTACCAACTGCCTATATTACTTTTCCTGGCATGTGGTGCCACAAACCACTGTAATGTGGTTTGTGAAGGTTGCCTTGCATTACCTCCATCCCTTTCCTGCTCAGTCACTGTCTGTTTAGTGATCATGAACAAAAGGCTTGGGGCACTGAATGTGCATAGTGTAAAATATCAGCATACAGTATTTAAAACACTTTGACAATACTTATGCAACTTCTGAGGACATTATGGGCAGGATTTTTAAACTGTATTTATCTACCTATATTTTTAAAGCAGACTCTTCCCTACACTGTTAGGCCATCTATTAAATGATTTTGAAGTTTGGATACAAAATGTAGAGTTTTCATCAATTGAATGATGCATGCACCAATTTAATATATATATTTTTTATTATTACATTTTGCTGCTACGCTGCCAGAAATCATGGAACCTGACACAAAAACATGGAACCCTTTGGAAATGGGGCTCCTGATTTTGTCATAATCAGGCAGATACAGGAGGAACATGCATTTGCCTATGCATCTGCCCTTTTTGAAACTCCCCCCTATATCGCTAACCCTACATTCTAGGAGTTCATACTATACTTAATTGGAAAGGGAAGAGACTTAGCTTTGTAATAGTGCCTATCCTACTGGCATGAAGGACTGAACAGATATAATTCTCAAAAATAACTTCAAATAATCTTCCCCAAAAAGATCAATGTGTTAAAAAATGGCAGTGTAATTAATTTCACCAGTATTGCTGCAAAAGTGTTGTAAACATGTTGACATATTTAAGATACTTTAACAATTACCATGCAAATTTATAGGGCAATTTTTCAACAGCCCATGCTAGAAAATCATGATATACACCAACGGAAAATGGAGACTATATGCATTCTAGCAGTCTGCTGGAGTTACTAGAATGTAGTTTAGTTTATTTCGGGGTTTTTTTCCCACAACACAATTGCAACTCATCAGAGGCTGAAGTTAATCAAAAACTTAGAAACACCAGTAAACATGTACATTCTATGCAATACATATAAAGCAGCATACATAATTATCCAGAAAGACCATACATTGAAAAGGCAATCATATATAAATTCATATCATGCCACAACATTCTATATTGCACAAGCGTTTTTTTTTTCTTTTAAACAGGAAAAAAGTAATGCAAAAGGTAACTATGCCACCAGTCCTCCACATATTATCAAAGTTTAAGGGGTACAACCTGATTGAAAAGAGTAAATGTGCTATATACACACACAAATACAAATGTTGTGTGTGCATAAACTACACCTGTATTTATATTGTACAAGATATTTACATTTAATAAGACTTCAGGTTAACAGGTAGAAAAACATCCATACATACCTCTCATCAGAAAATATTTATTTTAGTTTTCTGTTCTGACTGGGTTTTTCCATTTACTTTGAGCTCTCAACTTGTAATCAAATACTTTCCTTGGGGGTAAAAGGGAAAACATCATAAGGTCTGACTAAGTGGGCCCAGTGGTCCTTATCGGCCATCAAATTCTATGTTCTGTTTCTCACAGTTTTCTAGAAATAATCAGTTTCTCCTTTTCTCTAATTACACTCAGTCTCTCTAGTCCACTGACCTGTTGTGAGTCTTCCTAGTGGGCTTCCCATCCTAAAACTGATTTTGAAGCTGTTTTCTGAATTTTTGCTAGATCCTTACTTTGCTGCCTTGTGAGTCCTGCATGCCACAATGGGGCCTCATACTCTTAAACAGTGTTATCGCAGTGCTATAATAATAAACTAAATCTTGCTTCTTCACACCTACTCTATGCAACATGGTCAGAAAATATCATTTACTTGGTATTACTAGGTTTCCAAAGGTGGAAGAAGGCATTAGCCCATAGAGACCACCTTCCCCAGACCTGTGGGGTGTATTTAAATTTCATGGTTAAGGATGTAGTCATCCAGGGCATGTTTGAAGGCATCAAATGATTTTTTGTCTACCAGATTTAAGGGTAGTGGGTTCCATAACCTACTTGTTCTAACCTTGAAATAATTTTTCCTTCTATTGGTTCTAAACTTAGGAACTTTAAGTTGTCTATTGTGACACCTCAAGCCCTGAGGTTTTGACACTCATTCCAGTCCCCATTCCTCGGTAAGATAGAGGTCATTTACGATATTAAAGAGCATTAGCAGTTCTCCCCTTAATCTTCGAGTCCTTGGATCATAGAGTTTAAGCTTGCTCAATCTATCAGGGTAGGCTAACTTACATAAAGGTGATATCAATTTTGTAGCCTTTCTTTGTACTAATTCTATGATTTGTGTATCCTTGTTTAGATATGGGGGACCAAAATGATGCAGTGAAATCCACAAGAGGTCTTATATACATTTTGTATAGCTGTAGAATACAGGCTTGACTTCTGTTGACAAATGCTTTTCTAATTGATATTAAGGTGCAGCTTGCTCTATGGGAGACCCGTCTACGTTGATCTGCATTAGGGAAGTCTTTGTTGATAATAATTCCCAGATCACTATCAGATTCTACCACTTTCATATGGCATGCACTAATATTATACACTATATACAGATTTTTTATTCCAAAGGGAATAACTGTACATTTATCAGTATTATACTCCATTTTGTTTTTTTTGCCCAATTATCAAACTTCATCAGATCTTGTTTAAAGACATCAATCTTACGTTGTGTATCAACCTCAGAAAATATTTTTGTATCATCTGAAAATTTGACTAGTTTGCAATTTTGGTCATCATTTATATCTCTAATAAATATCCTAAACAAGACGGGTCCCAAAACTGAGCTCTGAGGGACTCCTAAAACCTTAATTACATCTGACAGTTTGTCTGCCACTCTAACTTGCTGGGTTCTATTAGACAGCCATGAAGATATCCATTTAACAATAAAGGGGTTTAGGCCTAGTGTTATTTTCTTTAGAAGTAAGTGGTGAGGGACCTTATCAAATGCTTTTTTGAAGTCAAGCAATACCATGTCCATTGGAACTTCCCTATCTAAATTTCAACTAATATTTTCATAAAAGGAGATCACATTTGTGGAACAGGATTTGCCTTTTAAGAAGCCATGTTGTCTCTGATCATTTAGGTTCCTCTCCTCAATCTCCTTATATAGCCTTTGCTTCAAAAGTTTCTCCAACTTATATTGGGAATGACTGTGAACCTGAAGTTGCTGGTTAATATTAAAGATTATGCTATTATGTTCACTATTCAATAATGGTGCGGCAATACTAATATTTGATATTTCCAAAGGGATGTTAGTAAGAATAATATCCAAAATGTTGACACCTCTAGTAGGTTCAGAAACTAATTGTTCAAGCCCTGCTTCAACTGTAGCTTCCAATATTGTAGTTTCATTCGATAATACGTTCTTAGGAGAGTCCTATTATATTCCTGGTAAGTTAAGGTCATCTACAATAATCAAGCTGTCATTTTCTGATGAATCTAAAATAGTAGTACATAGTTATTGATCTTACAAGCTATCTGCAGTTGGGAGTCTATAAAAATTGGCTATAATGATATTTTTGCCATTCATAGATTTAATTTGCACACACACTCCCTCTACCTAATCTGCTTTTATGGAAAGTTCTACTGACTCCAGTGCATTTTTAATATAAAAACACATACACCCTTCTTTTTTATTGATTTTTGTATCATATTTTCCACCTGTTCACACCAGTTGAAATCTGTCTAGGAAGTTATTCCTAACAACCTAACACTATCTACCATACCCATGTCTACCCCACAAAAGTCAGAGGGGCAGCTCCCCATTTTCTTGGTTCCCAAACCTTATTTCTTTTGCTTTAATAGGATTTATCTCCACACAATTTCTCTCAAACCAATTGTCAATGCTTTTTAGGTCTTTCTACATCTCGCTGTCACTCTCCTGTACATGTTTGTAAATTACAGTGGTATTATTTAAATACTTAATAACTGGACCTTTGGTCCACAAATCAGCAATCATTATCAAAAACAGGACAGAATGGGACAAAACTCAATATGGTGCCCTAAGGCACTCCACCGCTTTTGTGGTTAGTCTCTGATTTTATCTCTTCCACCTCTATCCATTGTACATCTAATTACAAGAAATCATCTACCTACCCACTGAACATTTAAACCAGACAATTTATGTATCAACATATTGTCATCTATGAAACCAAATGCCTTCTTATAATCCACTAAGACAGCCCATACACCCCCCCCATCCCTGGCCCTCATAGTTTTGTCTATAAATTTTAATGCTGCATGGGTGGTGGAATAATCCTTCAGTGTCCCACATTGGCTTGCATCAATTTCTTTTTCCACGTGCTTCAAAGTCATAGAAACATAGAAGTTGACAGCAGATAAGGACCTCATGGTCCACCTAGTCTGCCCTTTGTTCCCTACCTACTGTGCCACCACAGACCCTACTTGATCTCTGGTCTTTTCCCCAACTTGCCTTATTTCTAAGGTCTCCTTGTGTCTATCCCATGTATGTTTCAATCCTGCTACCATGTTAGTACCCTCCATCTCCACTGGGAGGCTGTACCAGGCATCCACCACCCTTTCCATGAAGTAGCATTTCCTCACATCTCCTCCGAGTCTCTTCCCCCTTCAGCTTCATAACATGACCTCTTGTCCTTGAGCATCTTTCTCCATGTAGAATGCCACCTTCATGTACCTTATTAATACATGTGAGGTATTTCGACATTTCTAGCATGTTCTCTCTTCCCTCCTCTCCTCTAGATAGTACATACTTAATTCCTTGAGTCATTCCTTGTAGGGCTTTTGATGCAGGCCTTGCACCATTTTGGCTGCCCCCTTCTTTACTGCCTATACCCTACCTATATTCTTCCTGAGATGGGGCCCCAGAACTGGACACAGTACTTGAAGTGGGGCCTCAACATCTATCTAACACTACCTCCCTCTTTCTGCTGGTGATATCCCTTCCTATACACTCCAGCATCCTGCTAGCTTTCCCCAATGCCTTATCACACTGTTTTGCTACCTTCAGGTCATGAGAAATGATAATCCTCATGTCCCTTTCCTGTTTTGTGGTTGCCAATACCTCCCCATCCAATTAGTAATTTGTCCCCAGATTTCTGTGGCCCAAGTGCATGATTTTGCATGTTTTGAGTTGAAACCCAGTTGCCAAACCCTTGACTAGTCTTCCAGGTTTTTCAGATCATCTCTCATTTTTCCACCCCCTGGTGTGTCCACTCTGTTGCAGATTTTTGTTTCATCCATAAACAGTCATACTTTTCTTTCTAGTCCTACTGCTATGTTGCTAATAAAGACATTGAAGAGGACCAGGCCTAGTACTGACCTCTGTGGCACCCCACTGGTCAACTTGCCTTCTTCAGAGAGAACACCATTTACCACCACTCTCTGACTCCTGTTGCTTAGCCAACTTCCTACTCATTTTACTACTTTTGGACCCACTCCTAGACTGCCCAGCTTGCTCACCAGTCTTCTGTGTGGAATAGTGTCAAAGGCCTTACTGAAATTCAGGTAGACCACATCCACTGCTGTGCCCTGATCCACTTCCCTGGTCACCCAGTCAAAAAACTTGATCAAGTTCATCTGGAAAGATCTCCCCCCTGTGAAACCATGCTGCCTTGGATCCTGTAATCCACTGGTCACAATGCATTCCCCAATCCTTTCCTTCAGTGGTGATTCCATTACTTTTCCCACCACCAAAGTCAGGCTGACAGGTCTGTAGTTTCCTGCCTCCTCCCTATTATCACTTTTGTGAAGTGGGACCACATCTGCACTCCTCCAGTTCCCCAGAACTCCCCCTATATCTAGTGATACTGTAGGTTGAACAGGGCTGTCAGAGGTGCAACCAGCACCTCCTTGTGTATCCTAGGGTGTACTTCATCAGGCCCCTTTGCCTTGTCCACTTTTAGTTATGACAGTTGCTTGAGGACCCTCTCCTCTGTAAAAGGATTAGTGTCCACCTCCCTTCCTTTAATGCCATTGTCCCTTATCTGTGGCCCGTCACCTACCCTTTCGTCCATAAATACTGATCAAAATTATTCATTCAATATGTCTGCTTTTTTTTTTTGGTCCTCTTCCACACTACCCCCTCCTTCCCCTTTTTAGCCTTACTATTCTTCCTTTGGACTTCCTCTTGTCACTTCTATGCCTACAGAATGTTTTATCCCCTTTTTTACTGACTTGGCAATATTGTCCTCTGTTTGCATCATTGCGTTCCTAACTGCTTTCCCTGCCTCCCTTTGCTTCTCCTGAAATCTCTCCCAATCCTCCTCCTTCTGTTTCATATTGTGCCTTCTAAATGCCAGCTTTTTTGCCATTACTTTCTCCCTACTTCTTTTGAGAACAATAGTGGTCTCTTTTTTCTCTTTCCTTTTTTAACCAGCCTAACACAGAGGTGTATTGCCTTCTTAATGCCTGCCTTTATTTTTGCCTATTGTACCCTGACTTCACCCAGTTTCCCTATCCCTGATAGGCTGCCCCTGACCATCTCCCATTTTCTTAAAATCAGCCCCCCCGTGGAGTCATGTGATGCAGTGCTCTTGCTAGCTGCACTCTCTGGGAGCTCTGCCTAACCCCTGTCTAAACATACTAATCTCTATTTATCAGCGGTGAATTGGCACTTAAGAGGGGACTAATTGCTGTCTGGAGACAGAGAATCCGGTGGGGGCACGAATGGAAGAAGAAATGCCAAAAGCGACACCCAAACACATCCCTCCAGCAACCCCTGAGAAGGCCCCGAAGAAGCCACGGGCCTCACCACTACAGCCGGCCCAGCCCTCCTGCCATGGCAATGGGGGGGAAGAGTTGCTAACTGCGGCAAGGTTTCTGGAGGAATTCAGACCATTCAAGGCAGAAATGGCAGAAATGGCTACCAAAATCAAAAATATTACCTCTACTCTGGAAGATCTGAACAGGAAGATATTGGACAATGAGGCGCGGGTTAGATCTTTGGGAAATCGCGCTGACAAGATCAACCCCATGATTGTGCAGTTAAACCAGCGTATCTCCAGTCTGGATTCAAAAGTGGAGGATCTTGAGGGCAGAAGCCGAAGAAATAACGTTGTTATGATCAGCCTGCCTGAAAAGGAGGAAGGAAGTGATCCGGTGAAGTTCTTTCAGAAATTCATTGAGAAAATAGCAGGCCCCTCGCCCTATGGCCCCTGCTATAACATTAAAAGAGCGCACCGCGCCCTCTGACCTACGCCAATGCAAGAGGCACCCCCTCGTATCTTCATGGCTAAATTTCTGAATTACCAGAAGAGACAGATCTTCCTACAGAAAGTTAGGGAAGCTAAGATTCTGCAATGGGAAGGTGCAGACCTAAGGATTACTCAGGACTTACCGATATCGGTGCTGCAGCGGAGAGCAGCCTTTCATCCCCTCGTTTCTAAGATAATAGCAGCGGGTATCAAGTTCAAAATGGTGTACCCAGCCGTGCTACATGTCTGCATCTCTGACTCTTGGAAGAAGTTCGAAGACTTGGATAGGGCCTCGGCTGCACTCCAACTCGCACTACCCACTCTTTTCAAAACCAAATAAGGGCTCAGCTTTGCCTTTCAGGGCACCTCCCTCGCAGTTGATGTAAAATGTTGGGAACTCTTACCTGTAGTATTCTTCAATAAATGGGTGGCCTGTCTCGGTGTGACGAGTGGCGAAACTAATGTGGAAGTGAAAGTGCACAAGCTCAATTTCTCGGTGGTCCCCCCGGATACTTGAGACCTTCTATATGATAGCACTTGACTGCGTCTAGGCAGCGCCGGATATGGAGAGCTTCCCACACTCACCTAGTTTGGAATTAATGGAGGCCCTCATTCCTCTTGATATGTGTCCGTTTTTGCCGCTATGTTAAAAGTTTTTAAGTCCCTCAACCTTCATGTCAACGAACAGGGGGTGGCCTATTCTGTGATACCCAGGGCAGTTGAGTAGGGAATCCCTGTGTGCTGATGGAATTCCTCGAAGATTCCTACATTATACAAAGGAGCTCTGCAAACACTGGGCAGTGTCCACTTGGACTATGTAAATATGGAGTAATGGGACTTTTGGATCTCTGCCTGCTTGGGGCGCACTGCCTGGACCGATGCGTGCACAAGAGTATGGTCATAATTGAGGCACACAGGGGTGGGTCTGGTGGTGTGTAGGGAACTGATGTTATAATATCGTGCTACTGAAATGCCGTATCTGGGGGGCTCCTGTTATATGTACCCGGGCACTTCTGTTTATATACTAACAGCGGACAGGTTATGACACTGTAAAAACGGGAAGGGCGTTTCCATACCCATTTTGGATTAATGTAGTTTAACAATGTTGGAGCAAGGCTGTTCTCGAAGCTCAGGTTATTTTAGGATAGTATTGGGGCTTATGGGAGGTATTGATGGGGCTGATCACTCCCTCTTAGGAGTGCCTTAAGGACACTGAGTTAATTTTCTTAGCGGGTTTGTAGGTGAGCCCTGGTGTGGTTTTGGTACGGAACCCTCCAGAAGTAGGTCTATGGTAATTAGTATGGGTTGGTTGGTACATTATTGTGTGTTTAGAATTTAAAGATGGGCAATACTCTGACTGGGGAATGGGCGGGGGTGGCAGAGTGGGAGAGCACAAGCGATGCGAGCTGCCATCATGGACCATGAGGATGCGGGTGGGCGTGAGGGTGGGGGTGGGGGGATGGAGGGGACTGAGATCAGGAGGGATATTTTACTTGTGGGTTTTATTTGGTTGGGGTTAGTGGGGGTGGGAGCACAAGACTCTATGATTCATGGCAGAAGACACCGGATAGGGCGAAACAGATCACTGTTCTGGTTTGACACACAGGATCATGGCATCACATGGGGTTATTAAATTTGTAAGCTGGAATGTCAAAGGTGCATGACAGAAACCTCAACAGTATCGAATATTGAAACATTTAGATGTGGTGAAAGCGAACATAGTGTTTTTACAAGAGACACACTTACTCCACATGGAGAGTAATTCCATGAGGCATCTACAAATGGGGATGGTTTTCTCATCACAATGTAATACGAAAAGCCGAGGTGTTATGGTGCTTATGCGTAGATCTGTCCCCTTTACCCCTCTTCAGGTAATTCAGGACAATGAGGGTAGATATGTTCTTGTCAAAGATAAACTACAAAATATGGAGGTTTTGTTAGGTTCTGTTTATGGTCCCAACACTGAAACCCAGGGGTTTTATCTAAAATTGCTGGAGGTATTAACTCCCTTTGTGCAGGTTCCCATGATACTAGGGGGTGACCTAAATCTTGTTTTAGACCCTTTAATGGACAGATTCAAAACATCTATCCCGGCTCTCTCTCCAGCCCAACGGGCCCTGGGGGAATTACTGGACCAGCCTGGCCTAGCAGACGTGTGGAGAATTGCTCACCCGAAATCTCAGAAATACATGTTCATTTCCCAAGTTCATGGTACAGCATCCCGTATCGACTATATTTTACTCTCTCGCACTCTCCTTCCTGGAGTGTTGGACACAGAAATTGTGTCCAGACCCCCCTCTGACCATGCAGTAGTGGCGGTCTCAATTTCCTTCTCTTTCCTTCCCAAGAGGGGCAATAGGTGGAAGATAAACAACCAGATATTGCGTAACCCCAAAACGGTTAAATATATCTCAATGCAAATAGAAGAATTTATAGCCAATAATTTGAGAGACAATATTAGACCCGATATGGTTTGGGGAGCGCTCAAGGCTTTTATGAGAGTTATACTAATTGGACAGGCAGTTAAAAGGAAGAGGGAAAAGGAACAAATCATGTCCGAACTACTGAACCGAATAAGAAGCAGAGAAGCCAACTTGGCCCCCCAGTCCTCAGAGAATGAGAAGCTTGAGCTTATTAGGCTTAGAGATCTTTATTTGAAATTGCTTGGGGAGCAAGCGGAGTTAGCATTAATTAAAACTAAGGCTAACTACCTTGATCAGGGGGAAAAGGCGGGTAGGCTCCTGGCCAGACGTATCAAACAGTTAGAATCCTCTCGAATAATCTCCGGGATTCAATCCAGGGTGGATGGCCAAGTGAAAACCATGCCCGGGGAGATAGCACAGGAATTCAGATACTATTTTAAATCCCTGTATGGCAATATGGTGAATCCCCCCACTGAAAGGGAGATACTCACCATCTTAGAGGGTCTGGAACTCCCTTCACTGACTGAATCCCAACAGGTACAGCTGATGGCTGACATTACTCAAAATGAGATCGAATTGATCATTCAGAGTCTCCCATTAGACAAAACTCCGGGGTCGGATGGGTTCTCGTCAAACTTTTATAAAAAATTCTCCAAACAATTATCCTCATTACTCCTTATGTTATTCTGATACATTCTCAGTTGTCAGACACTGGATCAATCGCTTTTTGAAGCGCTTATAGTTTTAATTCCAAAACAAGATAAACCCCCTGATCACCCAGCTAGTTATAGGCCTATCTTCTTGCTTAATTATGATATCAAAATCTTAGCGAAGTTACTTGCGGACCGTATAAGTCGGGTACTACCCGGCCTTATTGGGGTGGAACAGGTCGGTTTTATGAAGGGCAGATCCGCTGCTGATCACCTTAGAACCCTGGCTCACGTCTTCTCGGTGTCCGAAGAGTGCAGTTCCACCATGGCCCTGGTATCTCTGGACACCGAGAAGGCCTTTGATAGGGTCCATTGGGGTTTCCTGTTAACCACAATGGGAAAGTTTGGATTCCCAGATGCATTCTTAAAATGGGTAGGCTCCCTTTACTTAAACCCTACAGCCAGGGTTAGTTGTAATGGGGCTACCTCGGATCCCTTTGCCCTGTATGTAGGTACCAGGCAGGGTTGCCCTTTATCCCCCCTCCTTTTTAATATATATCTGGAACCCCTTATCAGAGCAATAGTGCGTAAACAAGAAATAAATGGTATTAGAATTCTAGACTATACTGTTAAAGTAACAGCATATGCAGATGATCTTCTGGTACATGTTTCCAATCCAAGGACGTCTATCCCGGCCCTACTGGAAATTATTTGGGAATATAGTTGTCTGGCCAACTACAAATTAAATTTAGATAAATCCGTTGTATATCCCCTTAGTAAGAATCTCTTTGGGCAGGAGATTACTGAGCTAGGCTTAGCCTGAAATCGGACTCCATAAAGTACCTGGGTCTTATCTGACGAGGCCACGACAAAGATACGCCACTTAAATCTGGACTCCCTGGTGCGCCATTGAGCTAGACTTGAAAAGATGGGCACTGCTTCCAATTTCATTATGGGGAAGGATAAATCTAATTAAGATGAACGTATTCCCTGGCTGTTTTATCCCCTTAGCATGTTAAATGTTTGGCTACCACTCTCATGGTTTAGAAAACTCCATGGACTTATAGCCAACTAGGTGTGGGGTTATAAGAAAGCTCGAATGGCCTACCACAAGCTGGCTGCGCCCAAACCATTTGGGGGGTTAAGACTGACACATTTTGCCCTTTATTTCTGGGCGGGTCAGGCTAATAAATACCTTAGGTGGGTACAGGGTACGGATTTTCCAATGCAGTTATCGTATGTACCTTTATGGCTACAAATTGAGTTAGCTCTCATTCAGAAACATGGTCTGGTGCCTGAGGCCTTGCTCTATCTTACTCTGAAACTCCTCCCTTCCCCCCTACGAAGCTCCCCGATAGGGATCTCGGTGAGAACCCACATGCAGCTTTGTGGTTTTCTAAAGTATGACTATCTCAGAGATTGGTTGCAACCTATCTGGGGCAACCTGCGTTTTCTAATCGATAACAAACCCCTCAGCCCCACATGGTTGGCCCTGCCCGGTGCAAACCGTTTAAAAGATTTTCTTACAGCTGATGGCGAGGTACTCTCCTCTTTGGAAATCCTGAACAAATTTGAAATGTCCACCACAGCAGTTTTTAAAGTGTATCAGCTCCGACATCTTCTGCTCAGTAAGATGGGAATGAGGACAATCCAGACTCCGGAAGTAGAATTTTACAATACCCTGGGGCCACTAGTGGGCCTCTCCCATGCAGTCTCCAAAGTATACACAGTATTATTTGGATGGGCCTACTCCCAAAACCTGGCTCAGTGCACATATTGGGCCTCAGTGTTTCCTACTGAGGAACTCAATTGGACTGTCCTATGGCAAAATTGCAACAGATTTCTCCTGCAGGATCGGCTGAGACTGATACAGTTTAAAATTCTCCATAATATTTACTATTCCCCACAGAAGCTGGCTAGCCTAAAAATGGTAACGGAACCTACATGTAATAGGTGTCATGCGGGGGTTGGGGATTTGATGCATATTTTCTGGAACTGTCCGAAGATAACCCCGCTGTGGACAGATATTAAAACAGAGTGGATCCAATGTTGGGACTGGAGGACCTTTTTACTCCTGGAATATGCTTGCTGGGAGATGTTTCTTGTATCCCCGTCAGGAGTAGGAGGTTCCACATGGTTTTAATTGCGGCCACTCTTAAGAAAATAGTTCTTAGACACTGGAAGGATTCTGTTGTGATAAGTTATACGGAATGGCTGGAGGAATTACTTGCCAGCCTGAGGGTTGAAAGAATGATAGCTACCCTTCAAAATAAACTTCCTAGGTTTAACAAGATCTGGGGTCCCTTTTACACTATTTACTCATTGTAGGTGTTCATAGATCCTCTGCTGACTGAAGGTAAGCAACTTCGTTAAGCTTGTGCTGGGGGTAGAAGGGAGGTGAGGGAAGGGGAGGAGGGGGTTCTAGGGGGGTGTTACAGAGGATGCATTCTACTACCTGTTATTATATGTATGATTGTGTATGTACATGTTTGTACTTGTTGTATATGGATTTACTCTCTGTAACCAAAAATGGAATAAAAACTTAATGGAAAAAAAAAATCAGCCCCCCTGAAGTCCGGGACCCTCATTTTAGTGTGGTTTGATCTTGGCCCAGTTGTTATATTGAATCACACTGTACAATACTCACTGGTCCCCAGGTGGCTACCCACCTTGATGTAAGCAACACTGTCCTCATTTGTCAGTACCAGGTCAAGTACTGCCCCCCCCATGAGTGAGATCCTTAACTAGTTGCCTGAGGAATGCCCACTACAGGGATTCCAGGATGTCCCCACTTCTCATTGTTGGCACAACTAGGAGGCTCCAGTCCACATGTGGAGACTGAAGTCCCCACAGGCAATACCTCCCCTTTGCTAGCCATTCTCTGGATTTCTTCCAACATATCCTTATCTGCCTCTCCGCCCTGTTCTGGAGGTCTGTATATAACTTCTGTGAGAATAGTATCCCTCTTCTGTGTCTCCAGAGTGACCCACAGTACCTCTGTTCCTCCCTGCTCCCCCTATATTTCCATAACTTTTATGATTTCCCTCACATAAAGAGCCACTCCTCCCTTGTTTTACCAACCCTAGCCCTTCTGAATAGAGTATAACCTGGTATGGCTACATCCCAGTCCTGGTTTTCATTGCACCAGGACTCTGTAATTGTGAATATGTCCAGGTCTGCTTCTGCCGTGGTGGCCTCTAGGTCTGTAATCTTATTGCCCAGACTTTGAGCATTTGCACACATGGATCTCCAGATTGTACTGCAAGACCCCCTCCCCCTCATTTTTCCCATTTGTCCTCCCTTATTTCCTCCTCTGTTCTTCTTTCTATCTCCCTTGCTTTCTACCCCCCTGGATTCTTATGTTAAATGGTTCCTTTTGGGAGTTCTCTCCTTCTGGATTCCCACTACTGACCTTGTAAGCCTGTGGGGGAGGGCAGTTTATGTCTCCCTGCCTATGCCTAAATTTATATGCAGATTAACCTGTCACACAATTTAGAGATCACACTGGTTACAGAGATAGGCCTAAAATCTTTATCTAACCCCTGCAGTGGATGTATAGTGGTGAGGGCGATTACTCTTGCCCTCTTCTACTGGTTTGGGATTTTTCCTGTAATCAATGATTTATTGATCACATTTGTAGTTCATGGTACAATTAAATCTGCACCATCCTTCTATACTCGGTTTGGGATCAAATCTGAGCCCATAGCCTAGCTAACATTTAACTTTTTCAATTATTTTGTCACATCATCAGTTCTTACAAAATATCTATTACAGCTGTCACAACTTTCCATATTTATTTTTGCAACAGGACAAATATATTTATTTTAATTATTTCATCTAGGATTACAATACCTTTGAGATGAGGCTCTTTTACAAAGGTTCCACGTCAGTGTATGCAACAGTCATCATTTTTAGTTACAAACATATAGTCATTGACTTACAGACATGTAATAACCAGTACAAAGATGTGAGCTATGAGCAAGACAAGGGAAGGGGGGTGGGGGAAGGAGGTGGGGAGATCGAGGGGGTAGGAGGTGCAGGGGTTAAGGGGGAGTACAGGAGGTGGTTGGGGGCAGGAGCAGGAGTGGAGATATGGGGAGGGAGGTGGGCGAGGGAGGGAGACAATGCAGCCAGGGGGCCTTGTTGAGAAATTTATGTCATATGGTGTCATATAAATCCTCCACAAATTTGTATTTTCTTTCAGTGCCCTTGTAATCACATTTATCTGCCCATTTTCCCACTCCCCCACTTATCATCATCTGACAAAAACAGTTTTTTTTTCCACCATGGCTGTGGGCCTGACTTCTAAACATTCCGATTTGTTCTTATAATAGTTTCTCCTCAGCCTTATTTTATCAAATTGTGTAGTCTATTACATTCCACATAGTCATTCAATTTTAGAGCTGCTTGTACATTTTTGAGATAAGTTCTTTAAATACATTGGATACTTAAGGCTTATACCTTCATTTTTTTATTGTTTCAGTTAGGGGCCAATCTATTTTATTGAAGTCTGGATTGTTGTAACCTTTGCTTCCAATTTTTGGCAGTGGATTCCCACTGTAATCACACATTTTCTTATTTTGTTGTAACTTCATCAAACAGCCTTTCCTTCTTTGCTTTAGTCCATTTCCTAGCCTTCTGCTCTTGAATTTTATCCCTCTGTGTTTTTACACGTATTGAACTATTGGTAACCAAGACCACATGATGATCTAATGATCCAATCAATGAGAGAACAGGTTGTTCATACCACTCACTTACACATTGGTAACAAGGAAATACAATACACTGTTTCAATTCATTCCTCTGTGGACTATTTGTTTGAGATTTTTGCCCTGAAGGACTGTTTTTAAGGGGTAGCTTATTATAATCACCATAATGATTACACCTCAAATTGGGTGTTTCATGAATAGTATATGTATTTATTTGAAAAGGTTTCACCAGAAAGACAACATGAGCTGTAAACAGCTCATTTCCAGAAGCGTCCTGGGGGGGTATACAAAAATTGGGAGGTCGAGCAAAAGCAAAACAATCAAATACATACAGTGCAATTCAAATAAATAAACTGTTGTACTAATACAATGCAATACAATTCAGTATGTGACAACAGAAGATATTGTAAAAAGGAAGTGGCAAATGGCAAAGTTAAGTCATAGACATTGGGGGAGAGATAGGGGGATAACAGAACAATGTGTAGATATAGCTCAGGTAGTAGTATGCAGGAGTAGGTGTATCGTTAGGTAAGGGGCCAAAGGAGGACAAGAGGTAGCAGCAGTGCACTGGCAACTAAGTGCAGATCTAACTAAAAAAAAAACAGACTTGGAGAGTTGCAAAGTGCTCAAAAAGAATTTAGAGGAAGGGGAGTTATAGCATGAGTGGCATGGAAGGAAGGGTGGGTGGGAGAGAGGAGGGAAGCCAGAGCAGTCCTCTTCAGGATGCTGAAAACCCTGTAAGGGAGGGATCCGACAGAAAGAAGTAGAGGAGGGGAGGGGGTTGCAGAGATTTCTGCAAGAGGACAGGGCCTGGTTGGAAGGAGGGAGGGGAGTAGTGGGGAGATGGGTGTAGAAGAGGGGGGAGGTGAGTAGGGGGGTGAGAGGGAAAGTAGGTTATCAGGATGCTGAAAAACCCTGCAAGATGGCAGGACCTGGCAGAAAAGGGGTGGAGGTGAGGCCCTTCAGGATGCTGAGAACCCTGCAAGGGCAATATTAGGTGTTCAATTGTGGCATAATCATTATGTGGTGGTGGGTGGTGCAAATGTGTAACTTACGTAATTTTTTTAGAGTTGCATTGGTATTGTCAGACTGTTTTAAATATACTCTGCTATCCAAAAGTCACAGCACTCACTACTCAATCACATTAAATAAGGCAGGCCATACTGTTTTATATACATTGACATATTGTCCATTGTACTTCCCCTCAACCCATAGCTGTTCTGGCTGAGACTGAGAGTCAGCACTAACAATGGTAGTGGAAGAACAGCCAGAGCTGTTTGATCTAAAAGATCAAGAACCTCAGCACAAAAGCAGTTAAGCAAGGTTTACCCTGAAAGCGCATAGGTAGAAAATAGCCTATAGCTGTTTGATGCTTTGGAAAAAGGTTGACACATTTTAAATACATCGGGCCCAATTCTAGAAGGGTGGCACAAGTTACAGCCAAACACAACTTGCACCACCCACAACTGTGACATTGACCCTGAGCCCTATTCTAGAAGGGGCAGGATCTCCGCAGCCAAGTCATGTGACTTGCGACATGCGGCCAGGTACGCTGAACTGTGGGCACACCTGGTGAGCATGTCGCAAACTGCAAGGCAGTATGCAACTGTCCCCCCTGTCCAGCTTGCCACAAGAGGTGCCCCCTGCCCCCGACACCTACATTAAATACCCACAGCGTCCATGCCCCAATCCACCCAAGTTCCACATAGAGGCCCAGGGTTACCCAAACCCCAGCCCCTGAACTGCAACATAGAGGCCCTGCAGGCTTCCCATACCCCCAGCCCCTAAGGTCTCTACTGGCACAAGTCCTGCAGGGCGGCGCTGTCATCCCCTCACCTGCGCCCTGACCCCTGAATCGCTGGCCACAAATGTGGCAATTACCTTACCTGGTAGTCTAGTGTTCACCAGTCATGCCAGCTCACCCAGCACCCCCACTCCATTCCAGCTGGCACTGAATAGCCCACCTCTCATCACCATGGCCAGCTGCTGACTGAGTGCAGAGTGATCTGCGTACTGAAAAGACACACTCAGAAATTAATTTCTGAGTGTATCTTTACAGTACGTGTTCATACTGCACTCAGTCGGTGACTGGCTGTGGTGGTGGTGAGAGGTGGGCTGTGCCAGTTCCTGGCTGTGAAAGGGTGGGGGTGCTGGGTGGGCTAGCATGGCTGGTGGGGGGCCACTAATCTACCAGGGAAAGGTAATTGCTGCATTTGCAGCTGGTGACTCGGGGGTCAGGGCATGGGTGAGGGAATGACAGTGCTGCCCTGTGGAGCTTGTACCAAACAGGGAATTCAGGGGCTGAGGGTATGGTAAGCCCTGCAGTGCTCTATGTGGCACTTTGAGGTGCTGGGGGTGTGGATAGCCCTGCGGGGCCCCACTGGGGTATGTTGGCATGGGGGGAGGACAATGGTGGCATATCTGCAGGTAGGTCTACAGAACCTCCGGGGGGGTGTCTGTAAGTTACACCAGCTAAATGTTGGTGTAACTTATGTTGCCAGTTCTCCTCCGGGGGTTCTTGTACAATCCTGGCATTGGGGACTTTGTTGTTGCCCTTCTGGAATGGGGCACAACTGCTGCCATAAACCCCCTAGTGCCATGTCACAGAGGGTTTATGGTGCAACTGCCAACGTAACGGCTATTCGGTGCAAGTGGCCAGTGACATGTCGCAGCCACTTTGTAGAATAGCGCAAGTCACAACTGCTGGTGTAAGTTGCTACTTGCGCCATACTACTTGGTGCAAGTGCTGTTATGCGTCACCAGGCGTAACTCTTCTAGAATCTGGCCCATCAACATTATTGTTGACATATTCTAAACACATCAATGGTCTGGCAATAGTTAGGCAACTTCTCTTCCCAAGGTGTGTAGCATGACATTCTAATGTATAGGGTTGCCGATATTATCCAATTAAGTTACATAGGTATTATTGAAAGTATTTTAGATAGATTGACATCTTTAGTTCAACAGAAATGTCCAGGTATTTAAGATATGTCAATGTATTCAAATACTTTAAAATATTATACACACTTTGACACCTATGCCACTTTCCATGACAATTTATCTGCAGTAGAACTATGAATGCAGGTAATGTCTTTGAAAGATATTTTTGGTTTTCAGTAAAGGAGAGCCATGCCACATCCTCTTTCTACTTTTAAATAGTGTCTTTCATATACTTATCACCAAATGCTTCACAAAGACAAAGGGTAAAATAGAAATAATTCAAGTATAGCATATGCTAAAAACCACGAGCAGTGTGGTGGAGGGGGTACATCCAATTCATAGGTTTGTTGTCAAAGACTGTGGAAAACACGTATTTCCTGTTATGATGTAAGGTCTACAATACAAAGTGAGGCAGAAATTATGTTTCCAATACAAGAGGAGGCTGAGCAAAATGACTCTTTCCAGTGATAAGACAGAACCCATAGTTAAAGGAGGAAAATGTGTGGGACAGAGATTAGTGGGCAATGAGATCAGAGACATAGGGGTACAAAATCATAGATAATGATGATGAAAATATGTGGGACAGAGAGTAGTGGGCAATGAGATCAGAGACACAGGGGTACAAAACCACAGATGATGATAATGTGTGGGATGGAGAGTAGGGGGCAATGAGATCAGAAACATAAGGGTTGCAAAACCACAGATAATGTCTAAAATCACATGAACGGTTTTTTAATGTGCAAAAAAAACTAATAGGAATTCACAGCTGATTTCTGAGAAGGAGCTAATTGTGGGGCTGTCTGCAAGGGTGGGAGAGAATACACACAGTAATATTTTGTATTGATTGGAGCATTACGATATGAAACTTGTAGAGACTATACAGAAGGGATTTGCAATAGATGAGCCAGGAGGAGATGAATGAAGAATACAGCTGACTGATGGTTGCAATAGTGGTAAGTTCAGGAAATGTTGCAGAGGTGGTAGGAAACAGATTTACAGATCAGGGTAATATTGTGTTCACAAACTAGTCCATAAGCAAAGAGAACACCAAGGTTATTCCTATAAGAAGCAAAAGATATGTTGGAGTCGAGGAGAGGAAATATGGTATTGGTAGTATTTTTCCCACATTTTTATCTGAAGCTTTGTTCTTTATCTTATCAGTAAGATGAATGTAGTCCAAATGCATTATCCCTTTTTAAAACATTTCTAGGGAAAAAAGCAGTTACTTAAAGGGACACTGTTAACTCCCTTAGGCTTCAAACTGTCCCTAGTTTAAAAAAACACTGCTACAATTGTTCACATTCTGCAGAGATTGCTGATGTAGCTGGTAGGTTATTTCTGATTCTTTTTTTCTTTTAAAAAGTGAAAAACAGGCTGTCTACCATACTGGTGCTACCACACAAAAACATGTTTGTTTACATTCCTTGATGAACTTACACTGCATCTTTCCTGGTACTTGGGAACACCCATGACACAGTCTAGCCACTCATTATGCAGTGGGAGGAGAGGAGACTATTTTATCATGAATGACAGTATTTTTTGAGAGCGTTCCTAACGTTCAGGAAGTGTGCAGTGAGAGTAGATCAAGGATTCGACACAAAAAAGGTTAGGTATAAATATACCATTAGCATGCATTTAATTTCTACTAAGAAAGGAGGCAGATAAAACAACCAGCAACATCAATGAATTTTAAAGTAGCTAGGCAATCATAAAATGCTGGAATTTTAACTAGAACAGATACAATGCATAAAAGGTTGACAATGTCCCTTTAACCATTTCTGTTATTGTATAGGATGGCATTCGTTCAGTATACACACTATTTCAGTACCGTCCTTTGCATACAAACATTCACAAGCCTCTGCAAAAAGTAGGTTTTAAACTAGTACTTCCCCATGAGTGTGATTGTTAACCTTACATTTTCAGATCAATTTCTTTGAGGAACTACGCAGAGATGTGCAAGCAGTTAAGCTGGTTAATTTTGGACATTATATCAAATATTTGAATAGCTTTTCCCCCCTTACAGGAAACTGGTGTAAGTAGTTCATGCTCTGTTGTGATGAAGACATGTGAAGGGACATTTTCAAAGGAGATGTGCCGGCACATCTCAAGAAATGCGTCGCAGCATGATATTCAAAGGGTGGAGATGTGCCGCACATCTCTGGCTGTACCCAAGTACAGCGATAATGTATGCAGCGCCTCTCCATGGGGCATGCCCATGAATATGTAGCACATCCCCATATTCAGCTGAGGTATGCGGCACAGCTGCCCGCACATATCAGAGATGTTCCGCATAAAGTTAGGCATGGTAGAACCATGCCTAACTCTAGGTCACCCACACGTGGGCTGCTGTACTGCACACAGCAGCACAACAGCCACCAACCCCACCAGCCTGGTGGTACCACTCCATCACCTAACCATGTTAGTGGTGTACTGCAATAAATAAACATTCACAAAGTGCCCTGGTAGTCTAGTGGAACCCCCTCATCCAGCAACCCTGAACATACCCCATACCCCTTTACCATAGTTTAGTGGCCCCTGTCCCAGCACCGATCCCCATTCAGATAAAAATAAAACAACATCCTCATCTCATTTTCCATAGAGTAGTGCCCCCCTACCCCACCACCCACTCAGGCACCCACAGCCCACCCCGCTTCCCCCGTCCCAGCACGGCCAGTCAGCAGCACATCACTCTGCACACCTCCATGGCTGCCTGCCAGCTGAACTGTCAATGGATGACAGCTTACAGTAAGCACTACAAGCAAATTGGTTGACACTGTTGACCAATGGGCTTGCAGTGTGTACTATAAGCTGTCATTCACAACTTTGTGTCATTCACAAAGTTGTGAATGACAGCTTACAATACACACTGGGGATGGGGCATGCCAAATGTATTTTTTTGACTGAAGCTTCATTGGACCCACATGGGGAATAGTTTGACCATTTTTGAACCCCACAAGCCAACTAAGACTAAAATATTTGGTGCTGTTACTCAAGCTGTCTGCCAATGTGTTAGTTGGGGCTCTAATTTTGCATACAAACTGCATATAAACACATTAATTACCTACCTTTTGGTTACCTACTTTATTTACTTCATATAAAACATTCAGCATTTTTTGTTCCCACTATATCCTAACTCCACTGCACTTTCAATTATTAGTGATCTTACAGTGGAATGTTTGCTTAAAACTGTCATACTGTTAGAGGAAAAAGCAGTTTAAACTTCCCAGTCTCAGATCTTGCTACCAATAAGACAGATAATGGGGGGTTTGGTCTGAAGTTTTGCCTTTGGTACTGTAGGATGTATATTTTCTAAGCTCACAGGGACTAATATTTAAGCAACCACGGCAGGGTGTGGGTTATGCTGGGATTTACCCTTGGCTGGCATGGTTTGCAGGTTGAGAGGTCAAATCAAGTGAGTCGTGGGTAAATCCCAGCATGACCCACACCCTGGAGTGGTTTATTGTGATTATGCAATGTGCCAATTATTAAAATAAAGAAATAATTTGTTAAAAAAAAATTGCATTTTTATTTTTTAGATATTTTTGTAGAAAGATTCTTCCACTCTACCTTAAATATTCCCTTGATGCTGGGTACAATATGATTAAGTCCTCCCCATGTCTTTTTAATCAATGTTGCATTTTTGTTTTTTGTTTTTCTTTTTGTGCAGGTGAGATCTTTTTTGTTTGTTTGTTTTATTATTGAAAGAAAGACTGAGTGGCTTTACTTTTGTTTTAAAAGTTTGTCTCCCCCGAGGAAGACGAAGAGAGTACGGTGTAAGGGTGAACTGTCATCCGTTACTGCTCACAGAGAGGATAGAGCTCAGTGTAAAATTGAACTGCCATCTGTTGCCGGTTGTCAGAGTAGACTTTAAGTTTTTTTTTTTTAAAACACTTTCCCCCAGGTTTGGCAGTGTGTTGGGACCGGTGAGCTGCTGACACAAGTAGAGAGCGGTGTGCAGCAGCGTTGTGACTGAACCAGAGTAGGGCATCCGAGATTGAGGTTTTATGTGCTTTTGGGTACAAGTTTGTAGACACAGTGCTGTCATGGTAGTGTTCAGGGGAATTTGTTTTTAACTTTTTTCATGTTCTTCCCCATCCCACAGCCTGCTCTTGTTCCCCCCAAAATACATTTTTTTCCTTTTTTCCTGTTTAATATTGGCATTTCTTTTTTTTTATTCTAATGTATATGATACAGAGAGAGAGAGGGAGAGGCAGCAGTGAAGACTCTGAGTGAGCAAGCGGGAGTAAACTGAAGAGAGACTGAGAAGTGAGGTGGGTGCAGCGGTAGACAAGTGTTTACTGGGGAACAATTTTAAAAGTACTGAATGCTTCACATTCTGATATGGTTTTGGGACTGTTTGTTTTGAATTATGGAGCACACACGACGTCGGTGTTTACTGGGAATCCAACATGGCGGTTTTCAGATTTGCGTTTGGGGGTTGGAGTGTTTCTTGCACAGATGCGGCTGGTTGGAACTTTTACCCATTGGTATATCATAGGATTTACCATGGGTAAAAGCTGCCAGTCAGCCAGTCAGATTAGAGAATTGTGAGACCCCATTGTATAATGTTGTCTCGTTTCACACCTTTCTGTGTATATACTAAGTTAACAGGACCCAATATTGTTATCTCCTCTACACCATTGATAGAAATGTATTTCTCAGCTTCTGTTTGGTGATCCATCAGTGTAGGGCAGGTTGTTGCTCATAATGACAGTGATCTGGCTGTAGGAATGAGTCTGAGACACTAGAGGGCCAGTGGAGAGGATGGTAGAGCATCCCACAAGATGCTGTTCTCCACTGAGTGGGTGGATGACTGATCCCCTCTACAGAAGCACCACCTGAGAGTGCCCAAGATTGCAAGCTAGACAGGGATGACTTTAGGAGGGCAGACACACCAGCTTTATGGTGTCTGCATGCCTGTTGTGCTGCACATCACGTGTTAACAGCTAAGTTAAGGGAGGGAGAATATGGAAAAAAACACCCAGCCATGGCAGGATGAAGCAGGCATGTTGGAACCCACACCAACTACCTGCCTAGCATGAAGGACCTTCCCAACCACTGAATTCCTCAAAAACTGGAGGCAGTCTGGCCCTCCCTTGGTGGTCCTATCATGGGCAGGATATCCATGGGGCAGGTGAGGGAGGAGCTCCCTGGGTCTGTACGGTGACAGGGCTGGACAGTGGCTGATGCAGATGGGTACCAAGGTAGGGGCAGTTAGGAGGACTGAGACTAAATATTAAAAGAATCTTAGTGGCTGCTATTGTACACATCTGCATGTATAGGGCAAGCTTGCAAAGTGTTTTGAGAGTGGCCCTGATTAATGCTTACTGTAGCCCAGACAGAACTAGATATAATGTTTTATGCCTGTCAGTAAGGTAGAGACGTAGAGCTGGGCAAAATTAGCAAATTCTGAATTTGCAGAACTTTCGTGAAATTCCACAACATTTTGCAAAATGTTTCAGAAGTTTCAAAATGTTTTTAATTGGCTATAACTCAGTCCATCTTACAGCTAGAAGGCTGAAATTTGGTATGCATATGTCCGTAATTGGACCTGATATTTTGCCCACATCAGAAAGGTAGTCAGCCAGAGCTTTGTGAAATTAGCAAATTCCAAACTCATGGAATTTTCATAAAATTCTGTGAAATTTTGTGAAATTTCACAGACTTTTCAGAATTTTTCAAAATTCTTTAATTGGCTATAACTCAGCTCATGTTGCAGCTGGCGGTCTGAAGCTTGGTATGCTTATTGTCTTGTATGGTTCCTAAAAATACATAACATTTGGATGAAGCATGGAGAAGTTAAAGGGGCTCAAATCTGGTAATTTAATATTCATGTGAACATTTCTGAAACTATTTCAATGCTTACAACTTAGTCACCTTTGGAGGTAGATAATTGAAAACTAAGGTGCCATACTTTCTTGGAAGGGTAATAGAAACTACTAAATAAAGAAGTACTGATGGTTATGTAAATTGTAAGTTTTTGCCATGACCTGACTCCAAACATGACTTCATGGGCTCGTTCTGAACCTGGGTCATCAGCAGGGCAGGGCAGCATGACACTGTGATGCCGGGACATGGGGGGTTGCCTTAAAGCCTAATATTAAGGGTAAATGAACTTAGCAACATTGGTAATATTCTTTTCTCTAGCTTTAAACTTATAGGGGCTTAAAATTCAACAGTTTACGTGATTGCAAAATGTAATTTTAAAATTCCTGAAGGTCTGAAGGATTATAACTCAATCACCTTTACAGCTACATATCTGAAACTTGGTAGACATATGTATGGGAATAGGTAACGTCACCATACCAAATGTGGTATAATTTGGAAAAACACGTTTAGTTTACATAGTTGTTAACTGTCATTTCAAAATTTCTGAATGTTATAACTCAGTCATGTTTAAAGATAGAATGCTAAGATGTGGTATACATCTGTATGAGCATTGGAAAAGTCACTATTCAAATTTGGTGCAATTTCAAGAAACATATTTTAACTTAGATGGAAATAACTGAAATCACAATTCTGGCTACATTTTGTGAAATTTTAATGGAAATTTCATGGAATCTTGTGGAAGCAAAATCAGCATTTCTCCAGAATTCCATTGGAAGCAGATACATTTCACACAGCCCTATAGTGGACCCACCACACTTGGCATGCCACCACCCTGGATGTGTGAGGCATGGTTAGGCAGATACAGAAAGAACTAATGCAGCTCTGAGATGGCATTAGAAAAGTTGTGCTTAGGCTGGCAGAACTCAAAATTGTTCAAATTCAAGTAGCTTTGGATTAATACCAACCCTGTTCACCAGTTGTACTAGATGATCTTCAGTTGTAGTTGGTGATTTGATTCTCTTTCCTACCGGCTACTAAATACACTGCCAGATGAACACACACTGAAGAAGACAGGATTCCTTTGCAGCAAAAACAGAATGACGTTGGTGAAATTATAAGTGTCTGTGTTTGTTGTGTGCATTGTCAAGGAAGTGTGTTTGTGCATGTGTACTATACTATATGTCCAGTGCCAACAACAGCTGCTTCTGCATTATTTCCCACGTTTGTTGGCTACTAGTCTTTCCCTGAGGGACTCTGCAATTGGGGTTGATCATTCTACCCAGGTATTTTATTGATTTATTCATTTTGATTGCGGATTAACACTTTTGAGCCAGAAGGCTCTTTTACAAAGGTTCCATGTCGAGTGGACACGAGACAAAATATACAAGACAGCTTACATAACATTCAAAAACAGATTCCTTAACATTCAAGGATAGCAGGAGGTTACATGCTGAATAGGTAACGATTCAGCAGGCTGTTTACAGTGTCAGCAGTATTACTAATAGGATGGGTAGCTTTTCAACATAGAGAGCTGGTATCAGTATAAACCTGGGAAGGGAGTCTTGCAAATGAATGCTCAGGGCAGGCAGGAGCAGCCTGAGATGGCTTAGTTACAAAATGAGGAGGAGGATACAAGAAAAGGTAGGGAGGTAGTGGGTAACCACCATCGGGTTTTGTCAGGAGGGGTGGAGGGAAGGGAGTGAGAGGAAGGGGGGGTAGGCAAGTGGGTGGGTTAGTTATGAAGGTGATTGGTCATAGGTACTTGCTAGCTTATCTTAATTTATCTTTGATACAGTTGTGTACTTTATTTCTTTTTGTATCGGGCAATGGCCACAGTATTGAATTTTTGTTATTCCATCAGTGCTCATCTATTCATGTCTTTAGAACTGTACTTCGAACCTTCTTTCAACAAGGAACTATATGTTCTTGTCCTAAGGATTATAGAACAGATCCCTAGTCTTTTACAATAACTTCTCTCTCACAACTGAAGATATAAACCCTTTAACCTTATTCTATATATCAATTATTGCATATAGTAATGTATTGTCTTAAATGACCATATGTCTGGAATCTTGTTGTATTACTCCCTACACTGTTTTCATCCCATCACTTACTGTTAACTGTTTGGTATTGAAGAATGTATGTACTGAATATTTGTCATAGCTGTTCTTTACTTTTGACAATCTTGTTGTACTTTCCCAGGTCATGCCTTAAAATATACAACTGATTTGTTTAGTGTACCTTTTTTTTTTTGTTAATTCTATTTTTGTCTCCCATATTCATGATAGGGGATCTGCTTTCGCCAATCAGCCCTGTTGTGGGGGGTCTCATACCCACCAACCACCAGCCTTCACCACAACTTCAGTGAAAGCAGAGAGGACCATGGTTTTCCCCCCAAGGAGGGGTGAACGAGGGAGAGAGGCCTCATCACCCTTGGCTCCTGCCCCTCAAGACAGGCATTGTTTGGCAGTGGCTGGTAGGACCCTGTCGGAGGCATCATCCTGTCATGAATGGGCATTTTTCCTGTACATTTCCCCTGGGATGCAGACATATAATGACATCCGCACACCCTCAGTGCTGATGTCCACTGCGTCCCTCCCCTTATTTTGGCTCCACTCCTGTATTGCCACCGATCTCCACCAGAGGCCACTACAGAGCAATGTGTCCACAGGAACCCACCCCAAGAGAGGAGAGCAGTCCTCCTGATGCTCAATCCTCTCCTCCCCTGCCAACCCCAGGTACCGCAAGTCCGTTCCCGAACCCATGTCACTGGCATGGCACGAGACGTAGCATCCAGCACCTCAACCCTCAGCACCACTTAGCCAGCTTGTTTAGTGTACCTACCTGGAAATAAATATTCCTCCCCTCTGGGGCCCTGTATACAGACCATTTGTACCACCTATTAGCACTTATTGTTCACTAAAAGTTTATTTTGATCTTGTACATAATTACTTCTGTATTTACTGTTGTATTCATCGTTCACCTTGTATTGTTTATGTTTTCATTTTTCTTTACGATCCATGTTCAGATTGCCCTGTATTGCAACTGGAAACAAGAACATTTGAACTCTGTTTGCTTTCCTGGTAAACTATGTTTTAAATAAATAATGTGATATTTAAGGTAGTCGTTTTTTCCTTTTTATTCTACTTTTGTGATGTAAATGTGAGAATTTTACATAACAATAATAGTAATAATAATAATAATAATACAAGTAAATCACAAATAGGCCACATATTAATTTTATATCCTTGATAAGGTTAATGTATTAGCGGCCATTTTGGCTCTAACCAGAGTTTGTTAATGACCTTAGTCTTAATAGCTGTGGGGATTTGTCCTGCGCAAAAGTCATTATACTGTATACAGTTAACCTTCAACCTAACAAGCTTTTGGAAGACTTCAACAGAAACAAACAAGTTTGTCCAGAAAGACAAATCAGCACATAAAGTTGAAGGTCAACAAACTGTCTCCTTTATCCAGTAGTTGGATAGTGGGGTAAATCAAAAAATATTACTCTAAGAAATACTAACCTGAAAAACATTTGCAATTAGGTAAACTACCAATGTGGTATGGGTATGTGCTGCACTTTTGAGTGCTTTTTCTGTCTATCATGTGAGACTTTAAGGTATTTTTGAAGTATCAAAGTGAGATTATAGCTCATGTCTATTATATAACAGAATCAGACAACACTACTCTGTACAATGTGAATACAATCCAAATATTTGATATATTTTACTCTTTGAGTAAATAAAGACTTTCATCTCTCTGACAAAAATATTTTTCCTTATACGTTACTGTTTACTAATAAGGGAACATATGTACCATTATGCCTTATATGGATTGGTAGGGGCATATACCAGGCTGCAAATTGCGTGCTGCATACCCAATCCTCGCTGGATGTGAAGGGCCTGGATGCTTGACCCCCTGCCAGCTCAGTCTATGCCTATATAGATCCATGCATGGGGCTGGCCCAGACCATGGGCTTCCTATTGGAAGTCCTGAATTTCACCAAAGAAGACTCCCTGCTCCTGATCATGGGACATGGTAGCTCATGTATGGACTGCCATGTTCCCTACAGCAGAACAACAATTTAGATGTGCTCACTGACTGTCCCCTGCAGCCATCATCAACCCCCCTAGCTCTCAATGAGATGGAGGAGGGCTGTTTTCCATAGCTATAGGTTGCTGACAATTTTTGTGGACATTATTTGGGGGGTGAGCACTGTTTGACAGCACTCTGGCTAGTGTAGCAATATGCCTCCTGAAAATGGCCCAGCAGAGCATAACAGCTTTATGCATGTCACGTTCCAGTGGCTTTCCATGGGCATGGCTACTCCCTGTCCCCTGCCCGAGCCAGCTGAAAAGTTGCATGGAATGCAGTAAAGATGGCCTTGGGAATGGGTGCTCAGCGTGTGCATGTCATTTTTGCATCTCTGGGTATCTGTTGGACACCTGGGATGTGTGTATCCTGGCCCATATTATGGTGTGTAGGTTCAGAATACCATTTGTGCATAGGAACCCATAGTAAGTACAATGAATTCAAAGTTTGGCCAGTGAGTAGCAGACAGAAATATTATTATGAGTGTGTTAAAGCACTATGAATTTTAAAGATGGACAGTTTCACAGTGTCTTTTTTATGTGAAAATATGCTCTTTCACATATTTCACACATTAAAGTTCCAAAATGCAATTTGTTTGTAAAAAACTGGGGGGTCCATTGACAGTTGCTAATATGTGGCACAAAGTGGTCACAAGGAACCACATTATTGCCTTGCCTCCTTTGTGCTATACACAAATGAGTTGCAAGGATATCTTTGCTTTGTACAAGGGGCACCATACTAGTGGAAGCAAAGGGGTGGAGAGGACAGTAATAAGTACAGTAGTATGCCTGGAGGCTCTGTGATATACACAGTAGCTCTCCAGCACCCTCATCCCCCAGTGGCAAGGCACCTGCCCTAGAAAGAAGAACTGCTAAAAGCAGTTGTTCAAGGAGTTGCTGCCTTGCACGTCACAATGTGTTTTTTGACATGGGATGGGGGTTGGTGACAAATGTGTGACCACAAACATCTGGAACTGCAATCTGCATAAGCACATGCAATGCTGTTGTCAAAGGGGCTGTCCTGCCCTCTGCAAACAATGGTTTTCCTTTGTGTATTTCAGTTTCAAGGCATTGTAGTAAGGGATGACTTTTGCACTCTTGAATATCAGCATTCACCTGTGCAACTGTGTGTGGGCACCAAGTTTTAAAAAAATAGGTAATTTATGGCACAAAGGCATACATCCATGTATTTTGCACATTTATGTTCTAAACTATGCATTTTTAAGAATCAGGTTTTAAACAATGAGCAATTCATGCAAAAAGAAGCATTTTCCACGTTTGGCACATACATGTTAAAAACTGCTCATTGTTTAAAAACAATTTTCAATAAATGTACCCTTGGAACAAATATGTACAGTTTTGTGTATTTTGAACATTAAATGTTCAGATTTCTAAATGTTTGCACTGGGCTTTACAGAATGCATACTTTGAGTAGCAAATACACCCCTATGTGACATTGATTTAACACTGGCTACTCTTTTTTTTTTTTTTTTAATTCCATGGCTATAGGAAGACATCCTCCATGTACTACATGTGTGCTATTTTATTTTCAGGGGCAACAGGAAGACTTTGCACTGCTGCCATTGTTTCATGCAACATGACATAAGGCCAGTTGATAGTTTTTGTAATTTCTTTTTTCTTGGCAGTCAGAAGTTGAAGGGTTGGCCACCAAGACTGTCTTTGCATCCCAGGGGCCATATAACACTGCATGCTGTTGAGTTTATATGTAGGTGTCTGAAACAGGGTTGTCAGAATCCAGTTACAATCTGGGTTCTAGTTCTCATCTAGAACATTGCAATAGTTCCAAAGGTTCTAATCCTTTTTAGAACTCACACTCTTGTATATAGGACTGAAGAGAAAGAACAGATAAAGACACAGAGATAAAAAAACATAAATAAAAGTCCTGGGCCGCGATTCACTAAAAATTGCAAATCGTAGCACATAATATTGCACTGCAATTTGCAATTGCCCAGTCTGAAAAAGTTGTTATTCACAGTCGGATAGGCACTAGCACCAACTCACTAGTGACACCCGACCCGTAGCCTAGTAAATGGCCCCACAATTGATAGCACCCATGTGCTAATTCTGATTCACTAAAGCAGTCATGCAAATGATCCCATTGGGCGTGCAAGGTGCAATGTGGCCATTTGCATGCCCATTATGGGCCCATTTACATATGCTGCTCTGATTGTAGTGTGCCTCCCAGCCCCTGCTCCAGAGGCAGCCCTGTCAAGTTGTGTGCTAATCGCCAGATAGAAAACAAACAAAAAAAACAGACTCCATGGTAGTAGTGCGCCCCCAGCTGATCAACAATAGCCAGCATGAATAAAAGAAAAGAAGTCTCCCAGGTGTCTAGTGGTCCCTCCCCCACCTGATGCCCACCCGAGAAAAATATATGGTCCTCCCTCGTGTCTCATGGTCCTTCTCCCCACCTGATGCCTGCCTGAGAAAAATATATGGTTCTTCCTGGTGTCTAGTGGTCCTTCCTCTGCCCAGTGCCCACCTGAGAAAACTACATGGTTCTCGTTGGTGTCTAGTGGTACATCCTCCCACCCAATTCCTCGACCAACATCCATATGCAGTTTCCTTGGTGGGTAGAGGTCCTTCCCCACCGATCACTGGCCTGAGACAAAATGGGAATGGTGGGGTCCGCTGGACCACCAGGGTATGGTTTCCTTTTCAGCTACAGGGGATCAGGTGGGGGGAGGGACCACTAGCCACCAGGGAAACATATTTCTTGTTATCAGGCCAGTGATTGGAGTTCACGGGAGGGAGGAACCACTGGCACCAGGAAAAAAAGTGTTATGTTCATGGGCTGGTGTTCAGCCATCACAGGGGGGGAACCAATGGCACCAGGGATTATTCCTTTTCTTTTGTCTTGGGCTAGTGATTGGTATGGGGAGGGACCACTAGCCATCAGGGAAATTGTTTATGGATTTTGGGTGAGGAATCAGGTGGGAAAGAGTGACCACTAGACACTAGGGAGAACCATATAGTTTTCTTGGGTGGGCATCAGACGTGGAGAGTGACTGCTGAACACCAGAGAAAACTCCTTATTCTATCAGGCAGATGATTGGGTGGGGTGGGTGGGACCACTGGACACCTGGGAACAATTATTTTTCTATCAGATGTGTGATTGGGTGGGGGGGTTGGACCACTGGACACCAGTAAATCTTATGTTTTTTTATCAGGTGGTGATTAATGATTGGTGGGGACCACTACTACCAGGAAGTTACATCTTGTATATTGGTCTGGCAATCGGTGGGGAGGGGGTGGGGTACCACTACCACCAGGGAAGTCTTCTTTTTCTATCAGGCTGGTGATCAGCAGGGGAGAGAGGGGTGCTGCAGTACCTCCGCCAACCACTAGGATTGCAGAGGATTAAAGCAAGGTCTCGCTCGGCGGGATTTGCTCCACTCAAGGGGATCCACAAAAGGCCCTTGCAAGGAGCAAATACTTTGTGAATTGGACATTGTTGATATTCCCTTCCCATCCCCCTCATTTGCATTGGGAATCCATCCACACTTTGCCCTGGTGCAACCCCAGTTTGAGGGTGCAAACTGGGCTTTTGTAAATACTACTTCGGCACAAAATCCGATTTGTGCCACGCAAACAGGGTTGGTACCGGGCAAAGTTTTGTGAATCTGGACCCTGCCCTTTCAGTACAGCTATAATATTGCTTCACTGCACATGCAGAAAAAAGAAACACATTGTGCCTTTCAAATTGCAAATGCCAAGTGTCTCAATTACAGACATTTTGCACAACTCTGTATGAGCAGCACATTCTCATTGTCTCTCCATAAAACATTTTAGAATGTAATTCCCAATTATTAGTTTGTTTTCCAGGCTTGCATCTTTTTTTAAGATGTCTAAACAAAAAACAAAACAAAAAAAACATTTTATTTAGTACTTAGAACACTTAATACTTAGAACCATTGGGTGTTTTAGTTCTAAATTAGAACTCGAACCACCGAGTTCTGAAAGATTTACCAGTGCATGGGTGAAGACAACAAAGAGTGTCAAGGTATGTAAACATTGTGTCATAGTGCAGAAGAGGCAACAAGCATGGTCAGAGTGCATATACTTTTATTGTCAAGCTACAGCCGTTTACTTCTGACAGCAGATTCTTCTGCTATTCAGCTTCTTCATAAAATGAAATCTGTAATAATCTGAAAGATATATCAGTACTGGAAGTAGATTATAATGTTAACTTCCATCATCAGTTTAGCACTACAAATCCATGCCAATTGAATCAACATCCATGCAGAAATGTTGCAATTTTTATGTTGGCGCGCTTGCGCAGCCAATATCTTAGGACAGTGCAGCTTTGGAGGCGTGGTCGCTGTTGGGTGAATGCAGGGCACGCACCAGTGGGGTGCATCCGCATTCCCAATCAGCCTGCATGCCAGCGCCACACCATGCATACATAATGTGGCAAGCACATCTAAGAAAAGGTCCGCTGCAAGCCAAGCAAAGCTCATCAGATGCAGCAGTCCTTTTCTTGCTGTGCTCACTACCATTATGTACATGGCGGCACACTGGCTGTCAAACTGCTGACTTCAGGGGTGCCCAATAGCCCTGTCGGCTGCCCCTGCCCTCTGTGAATGTGCCGACAGGTGAGTCCACACCCCGTCAGCAGAAATAACCCCCCCCCCGTGTTGTTTGCTGATGAGGTTGCCTAATCCCCCTTCGGCTACAGACACCTCCCCAATCAGTTAGGTGGCATGCTGCGAGCCTCTCAGCATGCAATCCCTGAAAAAAAAAACCTGTTCCACGATGTTTTTTTTTTGTTTGTTTTGAACCTGTAAAAGGAAAATGGTCCCTCAGTCTCAGTGCCCCTCCCCCAACCGCACCCACCACTGTGCACCCTGCCTTCCCACACCCCTCACACCATACTTGCCACCAGAGTCTGGCATGATGATCTTCGGTGGACCAGGAACATGTCTGCACTCTTCAAAGCCGACCGCAATCTGAGGAAATGCTGTATAATGGAATAAATAGGGTTTTTTCAACTTTGCTGCATATCGCAGGCATTTTTGTGAATTTTGGCCCCAAAGTTTCAACATGGGGTTTTTTGGACCCCTTCTCATGAATTCTTGCACTGTCATGGTGTTATTCCGTCCCGAAAGGTGATTTCGCAGTCACTGCACTGAATCACCTTTTAAGACTGCATAATGAAATGACAGTGCCACTGTTCATGAGGGGGGCTCTCAAAACCCTATGTTACAAATTTGTGGGAAAATTCAAACATGACTGTTTTACTATACGCGTAGCAACCGCGCAATGCACGCCTGTAGTTAGTGAATTCAAATATTATTTTCATGCCAGATTCTCAACATTGGCATTTTACCACCTTCTTGTGAACTGTATAGCTGTCATTTTTACATCCTGGCCAAAATGTGTTTTCGCACTTCCGGTGCAGAATAGCGCAGTCGTGGAGCGAAATCAGTGTTTGGGACACATTATAAAAATGACAGTGACACTGTTCATGAGCAGAGATCCTACAATGTCTGTGTTGAAAATTTGGTGACAATACTCCATAAAATGCCTGTTACGAGCTTGCATTGCGCAGTTTGCACGCACGCTTGTTCGCAAACTTCTAATATTTTCACTCCGGATTTTCAACAGTGCCATTGTTCTGCACCTCCTAATGAACAGAACAGCTGTCATTTTCCACATCCTAACCAAACTCTGTTTTCGCAGTTCCAGCGCAGAATAGCGTGGTCGCTGTGGAAAGTCTGTGTTCGAGACATATGATGAAAATGACAGTGACACTGTTCATTAGCAGATGCCCTAAAATGCCTATGTTGAAAACTTGGGAATGAAAGTCAATAAAATGAGTGTCTTATGAGCGTGCGTTGCACAGTTTGCACTCACGTTCATGACTTTGTGAATTTATAATAGTTTCACTCCCAGCTGTTCATCATTGGCATTTTTCCATACCTCTTTATGAACACTACAGCTGCCTGAAATGTGTTTTCACACGTCTGGCACAGAATTGCACGGCCGCTGTGTGAAATCAGTTTTCAGGACAGTTTGAGGAAATGACAGTGACACTATTAAGGAGCAGAGGTCCTAAAATGCCTATGTTGAAAATTTGATGCTGAAACTCCATACAATGACTGTGTTGCAAGAGTGCATTGCGCAGTTTCCACACACCCTTGTAACTTCGTCAATCTGCAATATTTTCATGCCACATTTTCACCACTGGCATTTGTGCACATCTCCTTATCAACAGTCCAGCTGCCATTTTTCACAGCCTGCCCAAAACGTGTTTCCACAGCTGTGGCGCACAATGGCGTGCTCACTGTGCAAAATCACCTTTTCAGACACATTCACAAAATCACAGCACTATGTATCTCTAGCTCCACCACTCCCACTGCCAATGCCAGCGCGACAACATTCGGCATTGACAAATGCTTGTTTGTAAATAGTAATGTGCGTAAACAAAAGATGGCACAGCTAGGCAGTCAAGATGTTTGGTGAATGCAGGACATCAGAAAGAAAGATTTACAAACTATGGCATATACAAGAAATACAAATTATACAATGGGCATTAAAATCAGACACAAATCCTGTAATTTCATTGGTTACCTGGCATTCTTCTCCCATTTTAAAAGCTACAATCACCCCACAGGAAGACGTGCCAGTCGCCAGTAAGCCGCATCAAGGGCCCCCCCTGAAATCAATGTGCCCATTAGGAACACAAGCCCAGCAAAAATACAGACAGTCACAGTGCAAAACCTCCACAAAGTCACAAGTTGATGTCCGAGTAAACAATATGAAAAATATCGCAAGTTTCAAAAAATTTAATTCAGCTATGAATTCAACATAAAAAACTCTAGTCACAGGAAATAATTTTTTTTTTTTCTGGCTTTTGAAAAAAAAAAAAAAATTGCTCTTTCCCTGGGCACTCTCTTTCCGTTTCACTTTCAGAAACCTTCTTTTACAGTTTGTCAGCCACACTGTAGAAAATATTCCACAACAAATTTACCTCGCTTCGTTTTTGTTCCCTTTAAATATGCACTACAGCTTACATGACTGGTCTCACACCCATGGTTTCTTCTAGTCTCGGTTTTCCCCAAACTGTAACCATTAAGGGTTATCTCCTCGCCCACTTGCTGAAACCACTGCACATGCGCATACCTACCAACAAAGCACTATTTTACCAAGTGTAACAACAAATCTAATAAAAACTAATAAAACATTTAAACCAGCTCTTTTTTTTGTTAATTTTTCACAGACAAAATATACAGATGTCCACTGTACAATCGCAATTTGCCACTCGATATTGTTGGTGATGCCAGGATTTACCCATGCCCTGGGGTGTTTTGGCCACTTGGCTGTGCCTCGTGGCCAAACAACTACCCAGGGCATGGAGTAAATCCTAGCATCCTGTTTCCTCCCTCATGGTATATTGCTTAAATCACACACTACCCCATATATGCAAAACATCATGGATGATACATGTCACCATGGAATTTTAGCTGGAACAGCTTGAGCAGGATGCATGAAACAAGGGCTCTCTCACTATCTGCAAATGGTGTGTCTTCTGTTTGTGCCCTTTGCAGATTGTGTGAGGGGCCCATTGGCACCATGCATTCCTGCTTACAGCTGAGTCAGCCTACTATTTAATGGTGATTTGCATATACATTCCATGATGCTTTGCATATTGAGGGCAAGTGTGATTTTGTATTTCTTTGAAACTAGGCTTTATTACCAATGCCCTTTGGGGCAACCCTTGCCTCAGTGCTTTTACAGAGGTTATTTGTCTATATACACGAAAGATTACTTACAGGTTATGAAATAGCTTATTTCCCAGGTTTTGAATTGTGAAATAAAGCCTATTCATTGTTGGACCATGCACAACATTTTTTTTCCCTTTATTTATTTATTTTATTTATTTAAATGTTTCACCAGGAAATGCATAGTAAGCAGAACTGCCCGTTTCCAGATGTGTCCTGGGGGGAAGGGGGAGTGGAAACAGACAATAATAATAATAACACAGATTACAAGTTTAAGAGCACACAGTACATTGTGGTTAAATCATATAGGTAGTAAAATGTTACATTATGGCAAATGGATTGCAGATTAAATAAACTGGTAGGAACATGTTACATTAAGTAATTTCAATGAATACACCTTGAGTAAGGGAAGAGCATTTGGCTAGTGGCCAGCAAAAGAAGAGGAAGTGCTAGACAGGCAGGGATGGGGGAGTACAGGGGGAATGAAGATAGGAACAGTTGCAGAGGGGGAGAGGAAGTGATTGAGGAGGAAGGGGTGTAGCAGCATCATGGATGAGCAAGGTGAGGACATTCCAGAGTTTAGGGAGATGATAAGAGAAGGTGACCTGGCCAGCAGTTGTTGACTTGGGAGGAAGAGCAAAGGTCTGAAGACCGGTGTTGCAAAGAGAGTAGGAGGATGGAGGGGGAGGGAGACAGTAAGGGTGAGGTTAGAGGGAAGGGACCCAAATCAGTATTTAGCTACAAAGCTTGCACAGTGGGTGAGATGTTTGTCTTCAAGAGAGAGATTTATAGAGGTATCTAGTCTGGTTAGGGAGGACTTGGGAGTGGTGCTGTAGACTATATCTTCATGGTCAAAGGTAGGGAGAATAATTTTCTGGACAATCGCACAGCGGGCCAGCAAAGGAATGCACTCATGGTCCCTATATAGTGCACCAAGTGGTACTATGTGACAAGAGTTAAACCAAAAAATCAACTGCAAAAAACATGACTACACATCGCTGAAAAGCAAAATGGCGATCAGCATAATAGCGCCTATCAGAAACACCTACTGGTGCATACTGTTTCTATAGGAGCCGATGTTTTATTACTTTTTATGCAGGGTAGCTATGCACACCCCTTGCAGGGGTCTTTGCCCCCCACATCTCCCAATTATTAAATAACCAACTCCAGGTGGGGGGGGGGAGTTTTGACACATGACAAAAAAAAAAAAATACTCCTTCCAGCAAAATAAATCAAATCTCCACAGCCCATCCTGAACCCAGGGCTTCCACACACACAGGCAGTGCTCCTATCCTCTGAGCCACACTTCTGGCTCAATTCCACCCTCACAAGTTTCTCCTTACATACATCACTACTTCAATCCCTCCCTTCCTCTCCCTCCCATAATATCACTAATATAACCTGTCGGCGTTTACTCAAGGTCGCTCATATTGAATTCGCTATTCCCTACTCATGCATATTCACTCACCCATGTTCACTCACTTATATCAGGGGTCACCCACCAAGCTTGGGGTGTAGCATCTTGTGAACAGCATCCACATGCCCAGATACGTTGAGGTATTGATCAAGCCAAACCCTGAGGTATCTAAAGCAGGTAACATTCTCTATTGTGGTTTTCCTTTAACTTAGGGAAGGAGCACAGAAACATACACTGGTGATTCAGTTATATGTTACTTAATGACTGCAGTGTATTCAGCATACCAATGATAAAATATGGAAGATTTTCTTCAATAACACAATGAACAATCTCAGGAAGATATACTGTGGGATATACTTGGGGAGGGGTTCCTATGGAGATAATAAATAATGTATGCAACCCAGCAATACAATGACGCAGAGCAAGACTGATAGATACAACTGCTCAATCAGGGAACTGCAAGTCAATCCATTAGCAGGAGGATAAAACCATTAAAAAGGAGTTTCTGAAAACTCCAGCTGAACTCCAAGAGATTCAAACTTAGAAAAAAGGAAAATGTCTACTAGTGTCAATAATTCTCTAAAGGAGGGGGTAAAGACCCAAATTTATGGGCATACCAGTGAAGGCACCATTTTACTCAGTCAAAGGGGATAACACTGAAGGAGTCATGTCTGCATCAGATGCTAACTCAGACATAAAAGATTAAATGTACAGTTCATGCCTTTTTACTAACAATTATGCACAGTACAACTAGTTTTTCTTAATGCAGATTATTTCATTGCTTGATCATTTGCTACTTTCCACAGTCAAAGATCTACAAATGCCATGCTTGTAACACCAATACAAGTGGTAGAAATGCAAACAGCCATCTCAAGGTGAAAAAAATAATAAATGCCTCTCCATCATCTCTTCTCCCCCACCCTGGCCCAAACTCAGAGATAAGGAAGTTAAAGATATGGCTGATAGTTTGCTGTTATACCTTGCTATGGTTTTAGCTGTTGTTTTTTAAATTACATGAAGAATTTCACGCTGTTTCACCAGCATAATTAAAATTTGGTGCAGTATGTCTTTTAATCATTTGACATCACCACATTACCTAATAAATGGAAGTGCACTAAACTGTTTTGCTATAGTCCTCTTGTAAGAGAAATTTTTTTTTTTAGTTAATAATTTTTCTTTCTCTGGCCCTGGTCTGCCTAGTCTGCCTACCTCTATTGCATCCTGGCATCCCCTTCAGGTCTCCGGCCACCATCTCCAGGGACCCCCAGCTCCCATTCAGGTTCTGCAGCTGGTACCCCCACGGCTTACCCCCCCACGGCGGGGCAATGGAGGGCCCCCCTACATCCTCCGCTGAACCAGAATCCAGTGTGTCGCCGCGTACCTTCGGAGCCATTGCTCTCCATTGAAGACTGCCATTATGCCACCACAACCAGTTCCAGTTTTTCCCATTTTCTCCCCTATGATGTGTGAGGCATTGCAATGGCAGCCAAGGACAGACCTTTACCGCTACCTCTTCTGCGCCTTCCTGGCGTCGGCCCCCAACATCCCTCCCTCTGGCTGCCTGTGCTACTGACTCACCTCCTGCCACTGCTAGAGGCCGCCAGAGCACCGGTGACAGCATTCCCCCCTCTCTGGGGAAGGAGAGCAGTCCAGCAGATGCTCCATCCTTCACCCTCCCAGCCAACCCCCGGCGACCCTGGCAAGTTCCCAAACCCGGGTCGCTAGCACAGCACGAGGTGTGGTGTCCAGAGCCTCAATCCTCAGCGCCACCGGGCTGGCTTGTAAGAGAAATTTAAGGCACATGGCCTACTACAAGTTTAGTGAATTAGCAATTAAACAGCTCCCAAATGCTATAGAGACACTAGCAAGTGTGCTTTCAACCCTCCTACCTCTTTTCCCCTTCCCCTATCCCTTAGCTTGACACCTCTGCTCCATGATCAATGACACCCCCATTGCCTAACATCCTCACCATCCTCTCCTAACTAAAATCCCATCTACGCTGTCCTTCTACAGCTACCGCCAGCTACCACCTGCCTTCCCGTATTAACTTTTTTATTTATTTTTATTTAGATTTTGGTAACCGGGTAAGCCCACTGAGACCAGAGATCCCTTTTTCAGGGGTGACCCGGGATTAGTTACAGAGAGTACACATCTTGGCAACTTTACACATTAGTCTTAGAAAATACATTTGAAGATTCAGTGTGTTCATACACAGTAGAATAGTATAGGACGACATTAGATAAAATACATAACAAGGAGTGTGATACAAAGGAGCAACAGTAGAGCAGCGTTAGCTGAATACTTCATTAGTCACGAGGGGTACATAGATGGGTATTAACATACATAAGTTTATGGTTTGTACATAGTACACAATAGGGTAACATCATTTGGCACAGAGAACAGAGGGTGCCACTAGGTTAATAGAAGTTTAAGACAGTTTCAAAGGCACATTAGCAGTGCACGTAGGGGAGTTATAGGGAAAGCAGTTGAGGTAGTCACCCTCCTTTCCTGAGAAAAAAACATCTAACAATACCCCCCTACATCTACTATCCACACTGCCACCCTCCTTTCTGAATAATACCCTCTACTACTCTATTTTCCCCTTCCTCCTCTTCCATCTCTTCCCCCCTTACTCTGCCATGCCTCCTCACTATCCCCTTACCCTTGCCCCACTGCATTCTGACAAAGCTAAATCCTCTCACCTCTCTCCCCCCTCCATATGCCTTATCTCCATGTACAAAACAAATTACTCTCCCTCCTCTCCCCCCACCTCCAAGTATCCCACCTCCTTACTGTCATCCTGCCCCTCACCGACTACTTCTAACAAAGCCATATCCTGGTTGCATACCACCTTTCCCCTCATTCCTTTCCTGCTAACCCCCCATACTGTCTCCCTGCTCCATACCACTTCCTTCCAACAAAACCATATGCTGACTGCATACCACCCTTCTCCTCATTGCCTTCATACTACCCTCCCTTCTCCATACTGTATATTTTGTATTGTTTATTATGACCCCCTGTAAATACTGTTAATAATCATGTACCAGACCATTTTGAATTTCCTTCTGGAACATAACACTTGTTTTATCTTTTACCTTGATGTATGTTTCTTTGTTATTGACGAGGAACCTTTGGAAATGAGTTCCAAGCTCAAATGTTGTTATTCAAGACAATTAAATAAATAAATAATAAAAAAAAGAAAGTCACACCCATGTCAAAAAAGAATTCAAAATGCAAACAGTGAGCTGGCCTATCAGTGCAGCAGTAACACTACTGCCCATGATGCCAGTGACTTGGGTTCAGAAGCAAACCAAGGTCATCAGCGGCTAGCCATGAGGAGGAGACTTGAGCATCCTAGTGGATGCACTCCTCCTCTGGGGAAGGAGGGTCACCATCCTCACTGCAATACTGGGTGACCACAGGTGACAGTGTAGCAGAGGATGCTCGGGAGGGAACAAAGTCACAGACCTGGAGCCAGAAGTACTTGCATGGTTAGCATGTGCACTCCCCCTTGGCACCTCTTCCATGTCAGCATTTCAAGGGCTGGGTGGAAAATAAGAAAATGACCACAGCTGTGAAGAATGAACCCACTGCTCCTCTCACAGGCTCTCCTGACATTGATGGATTGAGTTGTCTCAGGGGGTCCATAGCCCTCCCAGACCCTGAAGAAAGAGCCCTGTCATGGGGGTTGAGCCACGGGGGTGCTTCAGCAGAGTGCTGAGTCCCAGAGAAAGTGGGTAATGGGGCTGGAGATGAAGATGAAGAAAGAAGGGAGCTGGCTAGAGTAAGGGGGCTTAAAAACAGAGAGTATAAAAATAGGCAAGCAGTAAGAAAATTCATGGTTTAATATGGCAAAACAGGACAGCATAGCACCATAGCCCAGGAGTTTTGGGTCTCAGCATGATCCTCCATCTAGGAGCATTCCCAAATGTTTTGTTATCAGCAGGTTACGTTAAATGCACATACTGTAACTTATAGTTATACTGCTCAAGCCAAAGTAGAAATAAACAATGAAAGGATAGCAGAAACATGTCACACACTGTTCTTAGCATAATTACAGAGAACTGTAAATGAGTATACAGCTAATACAATGGGAGATTAATTACAGTAGCAAACTACATAGATACATAGACAGTGTCATCAGATAAGGGCCTATGACACACCCAGTCTGCCCATTTGAGCTTGTAAGTTCAGTTTATGTTTTCCTAGAAGTCTGTTGCCCCTTACCCCTGACTTCCAGAATTCCTTTATGTCTATCCCATGCATTCTTAAATCCTGTGATTGTTTCAGCCCCCACCACTTCCTCTGGCAGGGTGTTCCACTTGTCCACCACCCGTTCTGTGAAGAAGTTCTTCCTCGCGTTTCCTCTGAATCGTCCTCCCTCCAACTTCATCCCATGCCCTCTAGTCCTGGAACATCTTTTTCACTTAAAATAGTGTATTCCTGCACCCTGTTCTTGCCTGTAAGATACTTGTATGTCTCTATCATATCCCCTCTCTCCTTCTCTCCTCCAGGAGTACATGTTCAGTTCCTTCAACTGTCCTCATAGGACTTGTGATGCAATCCATGTACCATCTTTGTTGCCCTCCTCTGAACCTTCTCTACCCTATCTGATGTCCTTACGTAGATAAGGTCTCCAGAACTGTACACTGTACTCCAGGTGGGCCTCACTAGTGTCTTGTATAGTGGAATTATGACCTCCCTTTTCCTGCTGGTGATGCCCCTGCCTATGCATCCCAGCATACTATTTGCTTTACCTGCTGCCTTGTCACACTGTTTCCCTACCTTGAGGTCATCAGAGATGATAACCCCAAGATCCCTTTCCTGCTTGGTGCATGCTATATCCTCACCCCCCAACTGATATATTGTGCCAGAGTTTTTGTGCCCCATATACATTATCTTGCATTGAATTTCAACTGCCAAACCCCTGACCATTCTTCAAGTTTCTGCAGGTCCCTTCTCATTCTGTCTACACCCTCTGGTGTGTCTACTCTGTTACAGAGCTTTGTGTCATCAGCGAACAGTGAAATTCTGCCTTCTAGGTCCTGTGCAATGTCACTGATGAAGATGTTGAATAGGACCGGGCCCAGCACTGATCCCTGTGGTACCCCACTGGTCACTCTTCCCTCTGTGGAGTGACAGCCATTTACCACCATCCTCTGTGTCCTGCCGTCCAGCCGGTTACCTACCCACCACACTGCTGTCCCACCCACACCCATATTCCCCAGTTTGTGTAGTAGTCTTCTATGTGGCACAGTGTCAAAGGCCTTGCTGAAGTCCAGATAGGCCATGTCCACTGCCCTCCCCTGATCCACCTCCCTAGTCACCCAGTCAAAAAATTCAACCAGGTTGGTCTGACATGACCTCCCCCTGGTGAAACCATGCTGCCTTGGGTCCTGTAGTCCATTGACAACCAGATGTTCCACCAATCTCTCCTTCAGTAGTGCTTCCATGATCTTCCCCACTACCGAGGTGAGGCTGACTGGTCTGTAGTTCCCTGCTTCCTCTTTGTTCCCACTTTTCTATAAGGGGACTACATCTGCAATCCTCCAGTCTTTGGGTACCTCCCCTGTTTCCAATGATTGGCTAAACAGGATAGCCAGAGGTTCAGCCATCCCTCTCTTAGTTCTTTAAGGACCCTGGGGTGCACCCCATCTGGCCCCATTGCTTTATCAACTCTTATTACTTCCAGTTCCTTCAGGACCCTTTCTGTAAAGGGACTTGTGTCCATTTCTGCACCATTCTCACCCCTTGTACTCCCTTCAGACACATTACCCTCCTCTTCCTCAGTAAAGACTGAGCAGAAATACCTGTTCAGTATGTCAGCTTTACTGTTGTCATCCTCCATGCATCCCCCATCCTCCCCCTTCAGTCTCACTATCCCTCCCTTTGCCTTTCTTTTTTCACTTATGTACCTGTAAAAGGGTTTGTCCCCTCTGTCCTCAGCACTCTAATTGAATTTCAGGTATTATACAGATGGCCATCAGTATAAATAAAATAAAGCAATCAAATCCTTTTCCTGTCAAAAAATATTTGCACTCTATAGTAGGATAAAAAGACACATTGTGAATTCCATAAAAAAGTGTTTATTAAGGAATGCATTTAGCAATAGCTTTGCAAAGGCCAACACATTGTCCCAGATTTCTCTCTTTTCCCCTCACAAAAAGACAGAGACCATTGAATGTTGTTGTGCACAGATTGATAATTAATTTATTATATATCATAATTCCATTTTCCATCTCATCATCTTTTTTGATTACATCTTTCACCATTGTATTTAAATTGCATCCATATATCAATCTCTGATCATCCCTCTTTCTTCCTCTTGTCACTCCCCCCGGTGAAAACCTGGGTGCCTACTTCTTCTCTTTTCCTGTTAGGTAACGGTGAGAACCGACACCGCTTTTCCTCCTTCGGCTTCTTCTTTTCATCCTATTTCTTTTCTCCCCCCCTCCCTCCCTCCTTCCCACTTTTCCCCATTAGCCAGTCTCCAGCTTGTGTTGGATGGCTGGCGTTCCCCTCCATTTAGGGTATCCCCCCCCCCACTTAGGGGACCTCCTCCCTTTTCTTTCTCCATTTTTTTTTCTGCATGTCTCCTCAATGCTTCTATAAATCCCATTGTTTCTGTATTAACATATGTATGGCTAAATCTGACAGGTGCATGCCATATGACCTGTAAAAATCCTCTACCCTCTCTTCCACACCCTGCTGTATTTCAGGGTAGGAAGCTGTTGTGCCCATCTCATCCCACGGATGCCGTGCCAAACCAACCTACATTTTCTCACTTCCTGGTATAGCTGTTTTCCCCCAGCCTTTTTCTCAGCTCTCTTTTCAACCCAAATAAATGTAGGAATGACCGCAGATCATACTTCCATGATCCTCCCTCTTCTTATAGGATTTAAGTAAAATAAGTATCTTATATTTGTTCTGAGCTCTGTTTTTTCGTATCACACTTCGATGCCCCCCACAATGTGGCTCTGTATCTGTAAAACAAGACAGGTGATACCTTCATCTCCAAACTGCAGTGCTCGAATGTATCTCTTGTAACTGGCAGACCACCAAAGTCCCTTCTCCAACATATTAGTCACCATCTCACCTGCTGTTGCCCACTGTGAAGCAGCCCCTATCCATAGGGAATGGGAGGAGTAATTGCATGGATCCTCCCCCAGGAATTGCATGCCTGTTTTTTTTTTTTTTTTTTTTAAAGCATGGCCATGACTCGATAACTTGTGGCCTTCTTTCCATCTCCACGCACAACTAATCTCCTTGCCCTATTCCCACGCTCTGCAGCGTGAGCCCACAAAGCCTTTACTGGGCACACTGTGTCATCTATGTGAGCCTTCAGGGTTACTGTACAACCCTGACACCCTTGATACATTTTTGACGTCTTAATCATGATTTGTATCTCTTTCATCCAACAACTTAGATCTTCCCATTCCAACTCCCCTTCCTCATTCTTACTGCCACGTCCCACAGCCTTGCTCACTCTCATGGCCCCTGCAAATATTCCTAAATAGATTGTGTGGAATAACTGGGCCTCGGTTTTCGATCTGCAGGTTGCCGGCCAAAACCCTTTTCAGTTTTTTCAGCCATTGCTTCCCTATTGGCCTTCTACTATCCATAGCTCTCTGTTTTAACCTATCCCATTCCTGCATCATCCTTCGAATCAACATTGACTTCGTCGGGTCCTTCCAACCCTTCAGGTTGCAAACTAAACTGATCCCTACTAAATAGACCCCCCCTCGTGGTTTGGGCTGTTCCTTTCTGCCATTGTTCTACTGATAGTTCCCAACTGTTCCTCCATAAGTGGTCTACTTACCTCCATGTGGTGTGTTGCCCTGAATGTTTGAAACACCCGCCAGGTCCCTTCGTAGGCCCTCAGAGTCCGTGGCTCCCATGAGCTGCCAAACAACAGTTCTGCTCCCTCTTGCCAACATCCCAGATGTTCATTGGTATGAGTGTCTTTCACTCCTCTGCTGTAGGAGCCAGCTTCTGGAAATGATCCAGCTGTAGATGGGAAAGACTGTCAGCCAGGATATTGTGTGCCCCCTCTATGTGTTTTGCCCTGAATGACATGTTCAATTTTAGGTCCCTTAACACCAACTGTCTCAAGACTCCCATAACCGTTTCTGACCTGGCTCCTCTGTGGTTTAAAACATCTACCATTGTCTTATTATCACACCAAAATGTCACCTTTTGATTCTGCATCTCTTCCCCCCCCCCACACCAGGGTGCAGGCCCAAATGGGCATGATCTCCAGCAGTGTGAAGTCTTCCACTTTCCCATCCCTCACCCAGTCTATTGGCCATGGTTCAGTGAACAATCTGTCCCTCAAATAGCCCCCCATGCCTAAGCCCCCTGCTGCATCTGTGTAGACATTGATATCCATGTTATAAACCCAGTCCTCTTGCCAAAAGGAACAGCCATTATAGGTGCTGAGGAACACCTCCTATACCCCAAAGTCCTCCTTAATTCCACTTGTCACGTCTACCCAATGGTGTGGTCAGGCTATTCCCGCTGTGGCCCTTGCTAGCTGTTTAGTGAACGCCCTCCCTGGGCCAATTGCTCTGTATGCAAAGTTTAGATGTCCCAAGACCTGTTGTACCTGTTTCAACTGCACTCTTCTCCTTCTTGTATGTACTTGAATCAGTTCCTTCAGTTTCATCACTTTTTTATCTGGTAATCCAAAGACCTCCCCCAGGCCATCTATTTATATGCCCAGGGATTCTAAGACCTTACTAGGGCCATCCATTTTAACTGGTGCCAGTGGGACCCATAGCTCCCTGCACAATTCTTGGAAACTGCCCCAAAACATTCTTTCTGCCTCTCTCCTCCCACTGCCTATTAAAAGGCAATCATCCAGGTAGTGTCCGACAGTCTTGTATCCAGTTTTTTCCTGAAATATCCACTGTAGACATGTGTTGAATGCTTCAAATGTAGCACACGTTATGGAGCATCCCATGGGCATTGCTTTATCAAAATAGTTCTGACCCTCAATCTTAAAACCCAATAGGTCCCAATCTTCCCTCCTAACTTGAAGCAATCGGAATGCTGACTCTGTCTGTTTTGGCCATCCAAACATCCAAAGTTGCTTGGATAATCTAGACTGCCTCTTCCAGTGTGGCATAGGTCACTTTACTATGTTCTTCACTTATAAAATCATTCACCGAGTCCCCTTCCGGAAAAGACAGGTGGTGAATCACCCTGTACTCTCCTAGCTTTTTTTGGGGACCAAACCCAATGGAGAAAATCCTCATATTCTCTAAAGGGGGGTTATCATATGGCCCTTCTACTCTGCCTGCCACCTTTTCTTTCTCTATTTTCCATCTTAAAATCTCTCCTCTCCCTTTTACTGAACCCAGATTGTTTGCCTCTCTCGCTTGCCTCTGGCCCTCACACTGCAATGAAAAACCTGTATGAAAGCATTCTTCCATCATCTCTGCCACTTTTCTATTAGGATATCTTCCCAACCACTCTTCCCATGCATCTATCCTGATGGGGGTTCTTGCTTCTTGAAATTGCTCCCCTGTCCCCTTTCCTTCTCCTCTGCCAGAGTCCCTAACCTTATTCATTTTCTGGCCTTGCTGGTCAGTAATTCTGACTTCCTCTACCTGCATGCCCCCTGCCTCTCCCCCCTTTACTCCATGCCTGCCCCCTTATACCCCTGTCCCTCTTGAAAAAAATGTTGATCTGTTCCTTGCACCCTTGACCCTTGGGCTCCTTGTACCCACGCCGTTCTGCATCTACTCGCTGGGTGATTTACCCCACATTTTGAGCATGTGTGCCGAAAGCAGCATTGTGGCCAGGAACAAAAGGCCCTATTGTAGCCCCAACCACAAATCTGGGGCATCGTTCCCTTCCTCCCCATCTCCCCTTCCGGCATGGACTGATCAGTTACATAATCTGTCCACAAGTCTAATTGTTTTGTGTCCCATCCTACATCCCCATATGTCACCATTCTTAGCTGAAAGAATTTGTCATAGTATATCCACCCACGCACCCTCCCTTTGCCTTCGCCTGCCTTACGATCAGGGAGTACGTGATGAGTGGGATGCCCAGCTCTGGCTTTTTCTCCAGTACTATGGCTGAGAATGTGGCAAAACCTACAAACCATCCATCCCAAGTCTTCCCTTTCGTAAATTTGTCCTCTTCTTTACCTAACAAAACTACCGCTGCTGCCATTTCACTCTTTCCTATATTCTCTGTCTCTTTGTATTTTGGTGCTGCTTCCTGGCTTACCAACGCGAAAATATCCACATACTCTCCCCTCCATATTTTCTCTTTTGTGGCCAGCAGGACGTGTTCCCTTACTCTCATTCCAGGAGTTCCTATATCCCTTGTTCCTTTTCCCTCATTCTCCACTCCTCTTTCCCTTTCTTTTGTCACCTCTTTGTCTGACCTAATCTCTGCCAGTGCTGACTCCATTTGCCCCAAACACCCTGTCCCAATTGCCGAAATAATTTGGCTTATATACTCTTCGATACTTTCACTCATCGAACCTGTTACATTACCAGTGGCCTTTTTGGCACCTTGTTGCCTGCTGTCCTCCTGATGCCCTGGTATGGTCCCCTGTGGTTGAAATGCTGATTGCAATAATAGTGGCTGCGGAGGAACCACTGTGCCCAGGGGATCCGGGCCAGGCTCCATCGGAGGAACCATGACCTGGTCCTGGGGAGGTACTGGCGGTACCGGGTCAACAGGCTGCAGATGTACTGGGGCAGTCACCCTGGGAGGTGTCACTATCAGTGTTTGTACCCTGACTGGGCTGTGTGGCCTCCCAGCCAGCTGTTTCCCTCTTCTCCTTTGTCCCTTCCCCGCTTTCCTTTTTTGCTGTGATCTCCCTGGTTCTTCCCCTTCCACCATGTGCCACATTCTATTAGCTTTGTCTGCCAATTCCACAATAGCCCTGTAGGTGTCCACTTTCGATGGCCTGTTCTTCTTTGGTGCCATGCTCCTTGCAAAAACTGTGAAGATAACTGACAACATTTTATTTTTAACTCTGTTGTTAATAGTCCCTCATCTGGCCAGGCCCACTTTTCTTTTTCCTGCCCTCACTATTGTGTATCTGATCATCCCTTTTGTTCCCCACCATACGCTCCGGTGTAAACATTTATATATATATATATATAAATATATATCTCTATATATACACACACCCCCTTCACCTAGGCCTCCTGTTCCACCTTTTGGGCCTCTGGTGTTCTCTCGCAGCCTTCCCAGGCCTATTTGGCCCTTTCTACGATGCTCTTCTGCAGCTGACCCCCCCTTTGGGTCTTCATTTTCATCTTTCTTTCTTTCTTTCTCTCTTTCTCTCTTTCTCTCTTTCTCTCTTTCTTTCTTTCTTTCTTTCTTTCTTTCTTCCCTACACCTGCCTCACCCCCTGCCCACCCTTTTTCCTGTGCTCCCTTTTTCACGTCTAGAAACTTTTGGGTGTGTGACATCACGGCACATGGCCAGGCACTTCCTCCCAGTCTCCTGGCCTGCTGCACCTCCTCGTCTCATGTCTTCATGGGTCTTCTCCATCCCACCACCATTCTGTAGCGCTCTCTGTCTATTGCCAAAACAGGGCTAGATTACTGGGAAACACCCTCCTTTCTGTGTTTCACCCCCCATTGGGCAAAAAAAAACAGCTAATTTGTCCTGAAAATCGTTCGGCCTACCCACTCGTAGGGGGGGACTTGCAGGCCGCATGGATCTTTCTTGCTCCCCCATGCCCCCCTGTCACCATATAGTGTGGCAAGACTGATGGTGGCTCCATGCAGTATCCTTGGTGGGAGCAAGGAAGCCACACAGAAAAGGGAAGGTATGTAATCTCCTCATGGAGATGCAGGAGGTACAGGGATTGGGGGAGGGATGGGGTTCGCTTTTGAAATAGCAGCGAGGCGGGCATGTGCTGTCCCCTGAATGCTCCGGTGAGCGCTGCTCATCATCTGCGATCCTCCCCCTTCCACACCCCGCTCCCCCCATCGGAAGCCTTAATGGAGACTTTTTTTGGGGGGGACGTGGCTCCTTTGGACCTCTAAGGAAATCGCAAGTGCACAAGCTTTATGAAGAAAGAGCGCGAGTGATGCTTCTGTGTATCCGCCACCCGTGGGGATCATGGGGAACTCCTTTTCTAGCAACTGCACCATGCAAAAAACACCGAAAACTCCACAACGATTTTAAGGACCAGGTATACCATCCACAGCAAAGCTTCAAAACTTGTTCCCCACCACTAAACCACTTATATTCGATCCAACAATGTTAAAGGCCAGTGGAGGCCTAGTCCAGCCAGCTGCCTAACAGTTTGCATTTAAAAGAAAATACGCTCAGATTTTTACTGGACTGTAGAAAAAACTCCTCTTCAATACCCAGACATAGCAGGCTCAGTGGTATTTTCCTTTTATTAACATCTACTGCTACCTTATTTTAAAAACTCGAACCATTCTCAGTTCAGTCAGTCTCCCTGCCATGCAGGCTCCCCCTTCCCCACCTTGAACGTTGGCATACTTAAAGCCTTCAGCCCACATAGCCATTCAGCTGGATCCAAAAACACCTTGCAAACAGCTCCCTCTCTTGAGAAACTTAATTGCCTCTTGTACTTCTGCCTCTTTGTTCTACTTCACAAGGCTTAAATGCTCAGCATTTCTGAACCCACCTATCCTTGTCTAAAGTCACTCTTCACAACTTTCCCAAACAAACCATCTCAATCCAAATCTCATTAAATGACAAAACAAATACATTTTTTCATTATTGCCCAAACATAGCTGTTAGTTTTCTTTACCTGCTGTATGCTAGTACACAAACCTTCCAAACGATAGCCAATCTGATGTGCTGTAGTTTCATGTGTTTCAAAACTTCAGCAAAAGTGGCTAAACCACTCCTGTGCTGTCCATTATGTACCTCCTTTAGCCCCTCCCCCTTCCTGTTGCCTGCCTATTGTTCTGTCTCCCTGTTCCCTCCCCCCCCAAGCATACCATCTTCAGGTAAAGGGAAGGGGTGCACCAGGACATCTTGGTCTGCCCCTTAAAGGGCAAACTCCATTGTCACAAGTTGCTGGACAGCAGCAAAATATCATGGATGCTTTTCTGCCACCAGTTTTCTTGCTGCATGCAGTCAATTTTAAAAGCAATATTGCATTCGCAACTAGCTTGGATGCTTTGCAACCATATATGATAAAGAGTTTTGTGGAGACTGGTGCATATTGTACCATCTAAAAGAGCCACAAACATCTGTGAAACTCTTAATACAGGAACTAGTGAAGCTGCTAACATTTTAGTACATCTTAACTTCATACCATTTTTATGCTACTGAAAACAATCCCATGAATGCTAAAATCATCATTCACTCTCTTGAATTCAATGTGTTCAACAGAAAAATCTATCAGGACTCTTTGTGAGCCACTACATTACTGGCATATACTCAATAGTATAGGGATATGCTAGACTTCAATTAACATCAACATTACCACTTTGAAGTATGTAAAGATGATGAGGTTAGGTTGTCTCGTATGAAATGAGAAGCTATCACTTCTCACTTCAGAGTCACTGCAGATGAAATCCAAAGGTGCAGGCTGCCCAAGCAAACATCTCCTCACTTCCTGTAGTACTTGGGACAGGAACAATAGCAATGTTATTTCCAAATTAATATTTGTAGGCTAGACTACAAAAAACTCTTGCTAAATATGTAAATTTTAGTGCATTAGTCAGCATTGTGTGTAGGGGTAGTAGATACGTTTTGAGCAGTTGGCACTCAGGCTAGCAACACATTTCCAGCCCCACACTACAATCAGTGGGCCCCCTTTCTCTCCCACCTGTGCCTCTGCAACTTGGAGGAGCTATAGGGCAGAGTGGCCGGGGGAGGGGATTTGTAGAAAAAATATAGAACAGGAAATATGACTCTGGCTACAGAGACCTGCAGCAGTCAACTCCACCCCCAGAGATGGGCCCCTTATTTCTTTTCAGCAGGCAGTTGAAGTATCAGGAAAGGAGGCCGAATCCTTGAGTTGCTCCCCCCTCCCATTTTTTCCCTGAGAATGCTGTGACAGTTCAGGCACAGCAAGAGGTGCAGTATCTAATGTCATCAGTGTCACCTGATACACCACTGACTGATAGCCCTTGGAATGAGCTTAGCAAGGGCAGCTCAGCCCTCCAATCAATAATAGAACAGGAAGGTGGCACCAAGGTGGGGGATGTATGAGGTTGTGTGGAGGAGTGAAGCTTCCATTCAGATGACTGTAACCTGGGAGACAGTTTTTCTTTGCAGCAGAAGCCACCTGAGAGAAAGTCTTTACCACCCTACCTCCCTGTAAAAATGGGCTAGAAGTCCTTCCCAGGGATGGCCCTGGGAGGTTGAGGGAGATGCAGGATCAGCTGAGAGGTTATTTTTTTAGCATGAGCTCAGGAGCTGATCAGGGACAGACCAGTTGGTGAAGATGAAAGGCCACTGGTTGACATTGGGTCAGACCTGGGCTATGACAAGCCTTGGTCTTCATCATGGTGTGTTAAAGGATACCTAGTTCTCTTCAGTGTTTTGCTATTTGTAAGAGGCCTCATCAGAGACAATGTTTTTTTGGCAGCCCAACCACTCTGCTTCCATTTGGTACTTTTCTGCTCAATGGACAATAGAGATTGTCACTCAGGGAATTACTGTGTACATATGTATAGTAATGTTAATGAATTGCTTAATGCTTATACATTTGTGAGGTTATGTATACATGTCATGTCTGCTGGAATGGATTGTATATGCTGAAAATGGGTTGTAAATATTGTAAATAATGCTGTGGGTTATCCCATTCTGGATTATTGCATGGTCCAGACTCATCAGAGATGGCACTGGGCAGCTGAAAGTGGGAAGACAGTGGAAAATATAATGATCTGTAGCTCTGTCAAATACATAATCAAAATGTGTATTACTACTTGAGAAAGGAACTACTCCCTCTCACTCTTCTTTCCTTCATTTGGTGGGAAAACAGAATAATATGAAGCCCAAAAAAGGAGCAGGGTAGGCTTGCAAGAGTTAAATAGAAGTCAGCCACAAAGAGTGGCAGCATGCAACAGCCAGTGCAATCAAGATGCACAGAAGAAGCCCCCTTGTAGTCCATGAGAATCCACTAGCAACATAGATTAACAGTGGGGAAATGGCAGAGATTCAAACCCAGAAGAGGCATGTGCAGTGGCATCAGTGCCAACTCGGGCCAAGATACAGAAGTTAAAGCCAGAGCGAACAGCATATTAAGAGAAGAGACTGGCCAAAGAATAGTAAGGAGAGGCAAAAGAGAACCACACAATGGGGTAGAATGAAGCAGCGGAGCATCTTAGAGCCACATACTTAGACAGCAAAGAAACAAGCATTCAGAGGATGCTTAGGGCATGTCCTTTAAATAGTGTTCATGGGAGGCATGGTATGAGTCACCCACCATTCCATCAAACTCCAGGCTGTAGCCTTTTAATTATGGTAATGTTATGTCTCTGACAAGTTTACAGATATTAAGTAATACATTATCATTATGATTAATAATACAGGGTACAACAGTGGTCATATGATAGTCATATATGTTTTTTTAAAAGGCCAGTCTGAAGCTGAATTTGGACCCGGTCTGCCATATTTGTTAGGTGCTAATAGATCCTGAACTATGACATTTATGTTACGCTTGTTCTACATGTAACTCATACCAGCTACACAGTAGTCCATTCAATTATGGTGTTAGCATTGATTTTGTGATAGTTAGTCAATAAAACAACCATGTAAAAAATTTACATTTTCACAAATAACGTCAAACAGATGTTACTAAGGTTCCAGACAAATGCTAAACATACTAAAGTTGACACATATTGATTGACCTAAGGCACTTGAGAAACAGTTCTGACAATGCAACATCAAACTAACCTGTGTCAGTGGGGTCGGTTAAAACACATTTGAGTTGTTTCTAGTAAGAGGATGGCAGTTAGATAAAATTGGTCAAAATCAATAGAAAGTCTGCTGTGCTGTTAAGTTAGCACATTAGTCAAATTTAATAGTGACAAAAAATCTTTTCATGCTACACAAATATGAGGAAACATGGAAACATAGAATTTTTAGAGCGAAAAGAACTGTTAGATCTACCTAGTCTGCCCTATTTTCTCAGCCCATTACTATACCTTGTCCCCTGTTTGGTTGCCAGTGTCCCTCCCTCCTTCCTTTCCTCTGCTTATTAAGCCTATGCACCTATCTCATGCATGCTTGAGCTCCTCATTGTCTTTGCCCCCACCTCCTCTTCTGACAGACTATTCCAGGCATCCATCACCCTTTCTATGAAGTATTTTCTCTTATCCCTCCTAAAATTCCCCCCAGCTTCACTGCATGTCCCTGTGTTCTGCTGCTACTCCTCCTCTGGAAGAACTCCCCTCTTGCACCTTGTTCACCCCCATAATGTACTTATAGGTCTCAATCACATTCCATCTTGCTTTTCTGCCCACCAGGGAGTACCTGTTGAGATCCTGCACCCTCTCCTTGTATGATTTCTCATGCAATTCTGACAATATTTTGGTAGACCTACTCTGGGCCGCTTCCACCCTGTCAATGTCCTTGCAAAGGTACAGCCTACAGAACTGGACACAGTACTCTGGGTGGGGTTTCACTCGTGAGTGATATAGTGGCAACACCACCTCCCTTCCCCTGCTAGAAATTCTCCTCTCTACGCACCCCAGCATGCCGCTAGTCTTGTCTACTGTCTCGTAATGCTGCCCTACCACCTTGAGATCCTCACATATGATTAGCCCAAGGACCCTTTCTTGCTTTGTTATTTTAAGTACCTCCCAACCCATCTTATACACAGCTCTTGCATTTCTTTGCCCCAGCTGCATGGCTGCACATTTTGGCATTGAAACTCAACTGCTACATCCTAGACCACTCCTATAGTTTCCTCAGATCCCTTTGCATTCTCTCCACCCTTTCCTGAGTGTCTACTATGTTGCAGATTTTGGTGTCATCAGTAAAGAGACACATCTGTTTGCTGTTTAGCACCACTGTCTGCCTTCTTTCCTTCAGAAAGTTTGATATGCAGCTTACCACATTCTCCCCAAGACCCAGCCTGCTTAGTTTCTTTATTAGCCTTCTATGTGGCACAGTGTAAAAAGCCATTCTGAAGTACAGATAGGTCACATCCACTGCCCTCCCCTGATCTACCTCACTAGTAACTCAGTCAAAGAAATTTATGACATTTGTTTGACATAACCTCCCTCCTGTGAACGCATGCTGCTGGTGGTCCTGCAGCCACCTTAACACTAGGTACTCCATGAGCCTCTTCTTCAGCAGGATCTCCATTAATTCCATCACCATTGATATGAGACTAACTGGTAAGCCATTGTTGTGCAGAGGGACCACACTGACCTTCCTCCAGTCCTCTGGAACTGTACCATCTCCAATGAGGTGCTGAATAGTGTTGCAGAAGTGGCAGCTAGTACCTTGGTCAGTTCTTGTAGAACCATTGGGTGAATCCTACCTGCTCCATCACCACGTTTTGCTTTTGGGATTCTAATCCCCTTCAAACTCTTTCCTCTGAAAATGGAATTGTGTCAACTCCCCAAGTGCCTGCTTGTACATATTGCTTTGTCCCCCTCCCTTTATTGTGATGACCAAGTAGAAGTGTTCTTTTAAAATGTTAGCTTATTCTTGATCTTCTTCTGCACAGCACCCAACTCCTGATTCTCACTTTCCCTCCCCTTACTTTCCTCTTTTTACTCACATACCTGGAGAAAGTCTTATCCCCTTTTTTGACCTACTTAGTGATCCTCCCCTCTGTTTGTGCCATAGCTGCCTTCATTCTCCTTCCTGCCGCCTTTCATTTTTCCAGATATACCTTCCAGTCCACCTCTGTCTGGGTCTCCTTGTACTTCCTAAAACCTGTTTTTTTCTCCCTTACCACCATCGCCACCTCCCTTGAGAACCAGAGTGGCCTCTTCCTCCTCCTCCTCCTACCATTACTTACTTTCTTGAAACAACATGACCTTGCCTTATAAATTCCCTCTTTGATCTTTTTCCATTGTGTTTCCACCCTCCCGACCATCCCCACCCTTGGAGGTGTTTACTAAGGCAGTCTCTTATTCTTTAAATCTACTCTTCTGACATTTAGAATCCTCATCTTAGTGAGTTTTTGATCTTGACCAACATGGATACCAAACCACACAGTGATTGTTTGATCCCAGAGGACTAACCACTGTGATGTCTGCAGTGCTGTTCCTGTTAATAGGTACCAGGTCCATCACTCCCACATCTCTAGTGGTTTCCATATTTTGCTTTCCATTCTCCCAAAGGTCTCCTCAAAACCTTGTCTAACTCCTCACCATATTGGTGGTCTGTAGCCTACCCCATGCAGATAAAAGCCCTAGACCCTGCCTCTAAGCTGACCAAATTAACCTCATTATTCCCTGGTGTCCCTGTGTCTCTGTGACATTTATACCTTCTGTCACATACTAACAACCTCCCTGTGCTGTCCTTCTGGAATATGGTGTAGCCTTGAATGGTCACATCCCAGATGTGGTTTTTGGTGAACCATGACTCTGTTATGGTCACCAGATCCAGGTCAATCTCCACAATGATTGCCTCAAGGTCATGAATTTTATTTTGTAGGCTCCTTTTGTTGGCACTCATGGCTCTCCACTCCTTTTGTCCCTCCCTCCCTCTTTTGTCCCTCTATCCTCCCTTACTGATTCCATCATTTGCCCTCCCGGTTTCTCCAGTACTCTACCCCCCTTTCTCCTTACCACTCTTGCCCACTCTCCTTCACTCTTCTGTCAGCCTTTGATCTACCTGTCCTGCCCTCCCCCTTGTCCGTACGCCCTTCTACCCCTTGGAAATTTCTTCACTGCTGCTCCATTTTCTGGGGGTGGTGGCAGTCTCTGCCTACTTCATTTTTTTCTGCTTCCTCCTTTGGCCAGTTTAAATGCCCATCAAAGTGGCATCTAAACCTTCCACCCAGGACTGCCATTCATCTCCCAGATGGATGGAGGCCATCTTCCTTGTACAGACTTCTATTCTCCAAATACAGCTCCAGGTAGGACCACAGTTCCCAATGTAGTTTAAACCCTCTTCCCTGCTCCATGTCTTTGACCACTCATTGAAGGTTCTGGTGTGGTGTTCTCTAGCCTCCCCTTGGCTGTATACAGGTACTACCTCAGTAAAGGACACCTTGCAAGCTACCTGCTACAGGCCCCTCCCTAGCTTCATAAACCTATGCTGCACAACCCCTGCTGCATGCCTTGCCAGGTCATTAGTCCCCAGATGCACAATGGCATCCAGTTTCCCATCCTGCCTTACTTCTCTAGTGAGCCTAAGGATCTCTTCACCATCCTTCCATGCTGAGGCAACAAGTAGGCACCTCCCCTTCCTTCCCTCTTTCCTTCCCATCCTGCTGTCAAAACCACCCTCTAATGATTGAGTCTCACACCAGAAGTTGGTTCTCCTCCTCTTCTGGAGTCCTCTGCCTCTCACCTTGGGGACTTCCCTATGGAGGATCCACCCATCCTCCTTGGTCACTACCATGGGTGCTTCTTCTTGGCAGTCCCATCCTGCCAGAGCTGCAAATGAGTTGTGTAGTGGCACCAGCTGAGGAATGTGCTTTTGACCCACCACCGCCACTCTCCTGAAGACCACTCCAGTCCAATTGGCCTTCCTCCTTGGTACCTTCTGAAGCAATAGTGGTAGCCTTGGTGGCCCCTGGGTGGGGGGGAAAAGGTCCATTGAATCCTAGCCAACTAGGCCAGGAGTCTAGTGACCTACTTCCTCTGCCCAGAGAGGTGCATGAAGATGGGGCAGCACCTCAGTCTCTAACAGGTCTCCCTGAAGACTGATGCTCAATAGCCACTGCAGCACACCACTCCACTCCAACCATTCCTTTTTCTTTACTCTCTATGATCCAGGAAAGGAACTTGTGCCCTTACACTACATGGGGTGTTTCTGAGTTTCCCCTTATTGTTTCATTTACTACATTGTTTCTTCACCCTAGGTAGGATTTTAAAATTTTTCCCCTTTTGCTTTTAGTAAGACTTTATCTAACTTCACCCTTTTTGTTTAGCTTACCCCTTTGGCCCCCAACCCTAGCTAGGGTTTTTTAAGTTTTCCCCTTTTGCTTCTTTTTCTCCCTTTTTTACCCTCACCCTTAATAGGGTGTTTTATTTTTAACCTCTTCACAGGCACTTAAAGTTCCTGTAATCCTTTAATCAAGAGGCAATAAGTATACAGGTAGAGTACCTTACCATAGTGAGTGGCAGAGTCTCCTTCATGCCTGCTTTCACCTGTGAATGCCTGCTGATGTATAAGATGCCAATCACTTCACTGAGCCACTCATGTGCTGGGACATGAATGTGAATGGGGCACATTAGGATTGTCTCCTTTTAAGCAGGACAAGTCTCTTCCTTATGGAATTGGGTCCAGACAGTCACATGGACCCAATCTCAAAGTATAGCCAAAATGGTTCCACTTCCTGTTCCTGTCCCCTTTGAACCCAGCAATAACAAAGGAAAAAAGATTTGAACAGCATTTCTTATACAATACCTCTTGTGATTTTGCTGCACTGAGCCTGAGGAGCTTGCTGCTGCTCTTGTAGCACAAATGCACCCGGATTCAAAAAACAGACCTCCTTTTATGCAGGACAAGCCTTTTTCTGCTTACCTGTAATTGGGGCCTCACAGACATGTGGTCCCCAGCCTCAAAGGATAGCCAAAATTGCTCTGCTTCCAGTTCCTGTTCCCTGTGAACCCAACACCACCACCACAAGAAAAATGGTTAGAACAGCAATTTTTTTTGTACAATACCGCATGTGATTTTGCTGTACTGAGCCTGAGAAGCTTGGGACCACTTTTGTAGCACAAAATGTGCCCTGATTCTAACACCGGGGCTCTTTTATGCAGAACAAGCCTCTTCCTGCTTGCTTGCATTTGGGTGCCCATGGTCATGTGTTCCCAATTTTAAACTATAGCCAAAGTACCTCCACTTCCTGTTCCTCTTCCCTGTGAAACCAGAAACAATGACAAAAGAAAATAAAAGGTTAGAAGACTGCTTTTTGTTCAGTACCCTCTTCAGATTTTGCTGTACTGAGCTGAGGAGCTTGGTGTTGCTCTTGTAGCATTATTAAATGAAATGAAGCACACTACAATAAAGTTCTGCAATTCAGTGGGTTACTGGTATACGTTCATAAATTATTCATGAAATGTTTTTGTTACTTTTGTTACAGTTCGGGGGCTGCTTTTACACAAGGCCTCTTCAGCAGATGGTAGAGAATTATATGAATACATTTCAGCTTGCTTCTCTGTTTCTAAAGTGGGGTTTCATTTTCACCTTGAATCCTGCTGTATATTTGATGCATATTCTCTATCTTTAAAAGCAGGTCCTTTGTCCTTAAAATGCTATGACTTCATATCTAGAGTCTTCAGATGATGGACTGTAAAGTAGTTGGTAGTCTAATGGAAATGTAATTACTGTATATCTGCCGAACTTCTCCCACCACACACCAGTACAGGGCTGTAAATCAGAGAAGTGGGTCTTTATTTAATGTAAGAGGGCATATTGCTAGGCTATACAAGACATTTTGGAGGTTGCTTTAATTGTGTTGTGCTGGATGCCTTCCTGGACAGCTTCCTGCTGCAAATGGTCAGTGAACCAACCAAGTATGGGAATACCCTTGACCTTGTGCTGGCAAATGGGGACTTTGTGAGAGAATTTACAGTGGAGGAACTGCTGTCAGGGAGTGACCACCACTCAGTATGGCTCACACTGGATATGGGCAAGGAAGGAGTGGAATCTGGCACAAGAGTGCTGGACTTCAGGAGGGCAAACTTTGGGAGGATGGGGGAAGTGGTAAAAGGGTATCCGGCCAGAATTCAATCTAGTATGGACACTAACCAGAGGTGGGAGCTCATAAAGCTGGGGATAGTGGAGGCAACCAAAACCTGCTGCAAGCCCCGAGCAAGAAGGCTAGGGCTAAGAAACCGAGCTGGTTGAGCAAGGAGGTCATGGAAAAGGTAAGGAGGAAAAGAGCTGCCTTTAGGAAGTATAAGAAAACAGGGAGGGGAAGGACAGAGAGGAGTACTTGACAGAATCGAAGGAGGTGACAAGGGCTGTAAGGGGAGCCAAAGCATATACGGAACTCAGGCTGGCACAAGGCATTAAGAAGGGGGAGAAGGACTTCTTTAGGTACATCAGGGTGAAAAGGAGCTGTAAGGACCACATAGTAAGGATTAGGAAGGAGGTGGGGTTGGGTGGAAGCAGGGTGCGATAAGTCAGAAGCACTAAATGAGTATTTCTGCTCAGTATATACTAAAGAGAAGTGGGGGGTGACACCCAAGGGGGGAGAAATGGCAGAAATGGGGGGAAGGGGTGACAGATGGGGAAATCATGGAGGGCAGAGTTTGGGAGGGTTTGAAGGCACTGAGGGTGGACAAGGCGCCGTGCCCAGATGGCATCCACCCCAGGGTACTGAAGGAGCTGGCAGAGGTCCTTGCAGGACCTTTGGCAGACCTATTTAATACCTCACTATATTTGGGGTGTATACCTCAGGACTGGAGGATGGCTCATGTGGTGCCCCTTCACAAGAGTGGCCCCAAGGATGAACCGGGAAACTACAGACCAGTGAGCCTTAAATCCATCGTGGGTAAGCTAATGGAAACTATCCTGAAGGAGAGGCTGGTGGCCCTCCTAGAGGCCAAAGGACTACAGGACTGCAGACAGCATGGCTTCATACAGGGCAGATCCTGCCAAACCAACCTGGTGGAGTTCTATGACTGGGTAACTAGGCAACTGGAAAGGGGCCATGCAGTGGATGTCCTGTATCTGGACTTCAGTAAGGCATTCGACTCGGTGCCGCATGGAAGGCTGGGAAGTAAGTTAGGCACAGGGGTGGGTGCAAAGCTGGTGAGATGGGTAGGAAACTGGCTTCAGGGAAGGCAACAGAGCGTAGTGATGAATGGTGCTCCACAGGGCTCAGTGTTGGGACCAGTGTTGTTTGGGATATTCATTGCAGACATATCATGGGGCATCAAGAGCAAGATCAGTCTGTTTGCTGATGATACCAAGGTAGAAGCGGTGGTGGATGACCTAGGGGGATGGCAGGGGTTGCAGGATGATCTGACAAAGCTTGAAACCTGGTCAGACACTTGGCAAATGGGGTTTAATGCCAAAAAGTGCAAGGTGCTGAATTTTGGGATGAAGAACCCAAGGAGGAGTTACCAGCTGGGGGGGTGTAGCTAGCCCAGACAGAGGAGGAGAAAGATCTGGGGGTGCTCAGTACAGGGTCAATGAACAACTCGGCACAATGTAGGAAGGCAGCTGCAAAGGCCAACAAAGTGCTGGGTTGTATTGCAAGGGGTATATCCTCGAGGAGGGAGGAGGTGATTCTTCCACTGCATAGGTCATTCGTTTGACCACACCTGGAGTACTGCATGCAGTACTGGCACCCGTATCTGAAGAGGGACATTAAGTTACTAGAGGGGGTGCAGCGCAGGGTGACAAAGATGATCAAGGGGCTGGGGGACTTATCATATGAGAGGAGGCTGACAGAGTTGAACATGTACTCACTGGAGGAGAGGAGGGATGGGGGGACATGATTGAAACCTTTAAATACATGAAAGGAATAAACAAGACAGGTACAGAGGGTCTGTTCAAAGTAAGGGAGGGGAGGGACACCAGTTGCCATGATATGAGACTGGAGGGAGGAAGGTTCAGGAGGGAGATGAGGAGTCACTTTTTTACAGAGAGGGTGGTGGCTGGGTGGAATGCTTTACCTGCAGAAGTGGTATCCAGTAGAACAGTGGACTACTTCAAAATGGTATGGGACAGGACAAGGGGGAGGGTTAATGAAGGGGAAGGGTGGAAGGGAGGGGCAGCTGTAGAATAAGGGGTGCTAGCTGCACATTCGAGCAGACTTGATAGACCTCTAGGCCTTTATCTGCTGGCAAATTTTGTATGTTGGTATGTTTGTATGTTGTGTTTTTCTGATGCCAATTAGGCTCAAGCCATCTTTTTGCCTATTTTCATCTTATAAGTTATACAAACTTGTTTTTTGTATTTGAAAATTGTATTTCAGTATAGTAAAGCTATGAAGTTCCATCATGCAACCTCATTCCTTCTGTCATGAGATAGGCAAGTTTGCCTATTTTCAGCTTTGTCATGGGGGTGGGGAGATATAGATAAAAACTGACTGAAACTGAAAAAAATTAAGCTATTGGTGGTATTTTTAGTGAACGGGGAAAATGTGGCCAGCACACTGGTAATATTCCCCTAGTCATTTTGAGAATTGCCATGGGATCTTTAATATCCACCTGAAGAACCACTGGAATAGGCACATGGGACCTCAGTTTTAACATCTCATCCAAAAGATTTTAGCTCAGGACTGCAGTACCTCCTCCCCTCACATGCTGAACTACAGTGTCAGTATTAGGATTTTATGCCAAGTTCTTGGTGTGGGGCCAAAACCCATAACTTTCTGATCTCCTGGCCTTAGAAGGGAATATGCAACCTGCTAGGCTACTGACACAGACAATAGTGTAGGGCATAACTTACGAATATGTTGTTAACATTTGATGAACATTTCTGATCCAGTCAAAGCATAGAATAGTAATCAATCTTTCATATTAATTTCATGACGTCATATACAGTCCTGTTAATAAGTGGGTTATTGTACCTGCTATTCTGCAAGCAACAGTAAACATATCAGACAGGAATAACGTTTTGAAACAGCACCTAAATACAAGATGGCACCTGTGTATCCAGTCCCCTGATGTGTCAATGTCATTTTATAGCATTTCAACCTATCTTTCAGAGTCTGCCACTCTCATTATAGTTGTGTCATCCACACATTCTGTCATGCATCATGAGTCCTTTGTCAAAGTCATTAATAATGATGTTGAACAGAAGCAGTGCAAAACTGGCCCCAATGGTACAGTACTCAACTAATGATTTCTCTCCAACCTGATGGACACCTCTGGACCATCATCATTTACTTCCTGCTTCTTAGGCACTTCCTAAATCAGATTCCAGTGCTGATCCCAATCTCATGCTTTCTTTCTTTGCATAATAGCTTTTGCTAATATTCTTTGTTGAAATGGCTGCAATTCAATAATTTTGGCTCATTCAGAGTACAATTTTAGGAATATTCCACACAAGTGCCAATGACTTCTAAAGCTCTTAAAATCTAATTACAGTAATGAGAATTTTTTTCATTTTTATGTTAGTTTTTTTTAAGATTATAACCAAATTACAAAACCAATTATCAGAGTGTACCTCTTAAGTTCCCCACATTATGTTGAATTTTCAGTCTTTACCCCTCTCCAAATTAGTTTAGTCCATATTTTGTCTCAAAATAGTATCAACTGCAAAGAGTTTCCAATTGGATTATTTCAATCTTGCAATGCAGAAAAGATGCTATAAAAAACTCAGAGATGAAGGGACAAAGTGGGTGTTTCACATTTTGGTAGTTAGTCAGTTGTTCTGCATTATGGGCCCGATTCTAGAAAGCATATGCCACAGCGTAACCCAGATGCACCAATGGAAATGGCTCAAGTCACAAATATGTCCCGTAAATGCACCAAACACAATTCTGAATTACAATATGCATCATGCTGCAATGCAGTACACCAGTTGCGACTTATGCCACAGTTGCGACATACCCACAGGCAAGCTAATGTGCAACTGAATATACGCCAAGAAAAGGGAAGAGATATGCAAGGGCAAGATTCTAGAAGCAACAGTGCCACAACTTATGCCAAGGTCAGCTGGCATTATATACACCAGGTGGGAGCAGGTGTAACTTACACAGCATATAAAGGAGCATAGACAGACAGGCTGAAGACACAGAAGCACAGCACTGTGACAGAGAGAGAGAGAGAGAGGAGAGAGACAAAATGGACAGACCAGTAGCAATGCTAGGTATGCTACTACTGGAGCCCTGGGACAGGCACAGGAGGTAACCCAATGCCCAGAACCAGCGGCACAGGCAGCAACCAGGATGGCACAGACCTGGCAGACTTCATGCACCATGACTGTACAAGGTGAGGAAGACATACCAGGACCTGGTGAAGGAACAGTGTATAGCATGTTACCGACTGCCCTGGGCCATCATAGACAGGATATGTGACGATCTCTGTACAGACCTGCTCAGTGTCACCCACAGGGGGAAGACAGTCCCTGTGGAGGTGAAGGTGACCTCAGCACTATGCTTCCTGGCAACAGGCATATTCCAGATACCAACAGGTAACACTGTGGGAATATCACAGCCAGCCACGTCCAGGTGCCTACACCAGTTCCTGAATGCCATGGTGGCCTGCATGGACCAGTACATCACCTTCCCCTGGGAAGCACGGCAGCAACGATGTTGTAGTGTGTGTGGCATTTGCGATATGCGATGTTGATGTGCGTGCTGGCAATTGTGGTGTGGGTATGGGAGTGCTTGCATGTGTAGCATCTGAGCCTGCATGGCTCTGTGTATGTGCCCTGTGGTGGTCAGAAGCAGGATGCTGCAACTGTCATTGGTTCACACACAGGGGTGGGACTGCACAGCACTGCGCACATCCATGGTGTGGCACTGGTGAAGCATTGCACATGGATGCCTGCCCTGCCAGTGGCAGGGCTGTATCACCCACAGTGGTGTGGGGGGCCCACTCCCATGGTATGCCTGGCTGCATGGCCCACCACCTGGGTACCTGGGATCCCATAGGTGCACTGCACCTGTTGACACTGCAGGCTACTTGTCTGAGCATGTTCCATCCTGTGGCACCCCTGCCACCACCATGCACTGTGGTACTCCTCCCATGGCACCTGCATGCCATGGCATGTATCGTCCCGGTGTTCAGCTATACCCCATGCACCAGTCCCCATGAACTGCAGCCAGGCTCAACTGTCTTGTACCCTGTGCCAGGTGCCTGGCACCACTGCTGAAATGCTGTGCAGCCATGTCCCATTGATGGGCTGACCCATGCCCTGTGATGGCGTTCACCTACCTACTGGCACAAACCCTCCCAGGACTGTGACCAGCACTGGTGGACATCTGATGTTACCTGAGGTACTACTCAGCACACCATGTGTACAGTGGACCCACACAGGACGTTGTTGAGAATGGGGGTTCCACCCTAACCACCCTGTATCCTGTGTAACAATAACAGTACACCACCAACATACAAACAACACAACATATGGATCAGGTACAATTGTTTATTTACAAGGTGCATTATATACAACAGGTGCGCATATCACACAGTTCTCCCCTGTCCATCCCAGCACACTTGCCCCCACACTCACCCATGCACACAGTCATACATACACACACTCACAACCTTGTGAACTGCACAGTGCCCCCCAAATACATGTGACCCTCTGCCATGCTATTGGCCCCATCTCCGCATTGCAGCTCCACCCAACCATCCCCCACCTGCACCAGACACATGGGCGTTTTACAGCTGTCTGCCATGGCCACGCCATCCTCGCACAGACCCCTCCAGTGCCAGGTGCTGGGCTGTGGGGGACCCTGCTGTTCTGGTGGGTTGTGTGGTGCCCTGGTGGCCCTCCCCTGGCATCGCACCTTGCGGTCCTGTGTGTGTGCCACCACAGTGACTTTGATGTGCCTCCGCCCCTGCAGGCTAACTTGCCTCAGTGCCACATGTGACTGCAGCTATGTTGGTGCTGCACTGTGTGATCCACTATCATGTATGGATCATCTTAGTCCCTGTGCAGCCTGTGGAGCACCAGCCTCAGTGTGTTTGCCCCCCTGTGTGTGCCCTGTGCCTGTCCCTGTTTCAGTGGGCCTGTGTGTGAGTCTCTGACTGGCCTGCACCTGTGTTGCTGGCACGGCTGAGTGGGTCATGGAGTGTGCACCATGGCACCGGCCAGTGCCTGGGTCAGTGTGGGCACTGCTTGGCCGGGCTTGTGACTCTGGCATGACTGGCAGGGTGGGCGCAACTGACACCTGGCCCAGGGGTGGGGGGGTAGCACAGGTTCTGGTGGCTGTGTCTGTGTGATGGAATGTGCAGTGGCCAGGGGTGCCATCTGCTGGGCCAGGTATTGCAGGTGTTGCAGTGGCTGCAGTGCACATGCTATGGCCTGCATGGCCGTGGCCATGGCTATGTTGTGGCACTGCTGGAGCACCGGCATGAGTTCCAGGCCTGTGCTGAGGCAGTCCATGAAGACCGCCTGGCATTCTGCACAGTGCTGGATGCTCTGTATGGCATCCCCCAGGCCTGCCATGCATGCTGATGTCTCCCTGGTGAACCCCTGCAAACAGCTAGCAATGCTAGACAGCTGCATCTCCATGCTGGTCTGGTGCTCCTGCATGCCCTGCCGAATGTTCCCTAGCTCCTGCCTGACATCCCCCTGGCCAGCCAGCACTGACTGGCAATAGTCTTCTATGTAGGGTGGTGGGAACAGCTGGTCCTGCAGCTCCTGTACGGCCTAGGCCAATTGGTCCTCCAGTCCATGGGTGCTCATAGGGCTCAGCAACCCTATAGCACTGTCCTGCGCTGCTGGCTGTTCATGCACAACCACCTCCTGGTCGTCCACAGGTGTCCGCACTGCCTCCACTGGTGTGGCGTTACTGCTGGTGGTGTCCTCTGTGGACCCCTGCTGCTCCTGTGGTGGTCCTGCAGCATCCTTCTCACCAGTGGCCACCCCCTCCTCACCCATGGGGCTGTCGCCATTACCACTCCCCTCAGGCTCTGACTTGGGCTCCGGTGTTCCGCCCACGGGTGTACTGGTGTCTGGGCTGCCTCCACTGGTCATTGTTCTGCTGCCATCATCTGACATTGTGCCAGTGGCCTGGTCTGTGCCAGGAACATCCTGGCTGTGCTGTTGCTGCAGCTGCTTCAGCCTTCCAGCACCACTCAGACCACCTTCGCCAGCTCCCACAGCACCTGTTGGATAGGCAACATGTTAATGTGTCTCCACATCACTATGTGCCCTCACCTGCCTGATCAGTGTTGCCCTCACAGGTCTGCTTCAGCAGCGCACTATGGAATTGCACCTACCACACATCTGTACAGTCCCACCAGGTGTATGCCACCACTGAACTTGCGTCCTGCACTGATGGTGTGGTCCCCCCACTATTGCTGCCCATGCTGTGCAGCCCATCCTGGTACGTCTTGTCCAGCTGTCACACAGCTGCCCAGTTTAGCTCCCCACTGCACAGTGACACCATGCATGGCCACACCCATGGGGCGACTCTGCACTGCAGGGGCCAGCACCACTGGGTGCATGCATTGTCCCTGCCATCCATGCACCTCTCCTGCAGCCCTCACCCTCACTCTGAGAGCACTGAGGCAGTGCCCCATGCCCCCTCCCTACAGCACAGCCCATGTCTGGGCACTACCCCCTCAACAGTACACAATGCATGTCACAGCAACTCCCAGTGCAGCACAGCCCTTACCTGTGCACAGCCACCCCACCAGTACATGGTGCATGTCACAGCAACTCCCACCTGGGTCACCGGCATAGCATGAGGTAAGGCATCCAGCGCCTCAGCACCACGGGGCCGGCCCACTGTGCCTTCTTTCATATCCAAATTCTGGTTTGGCTCATTCCCTCACTGTCTTTCTTCTTTTCTCAGCTATCTGCCCCTCTTTTTTCCATTCTTTTACCTTCTGCACAGGAAATCTACTATTGGCCAGGCTGACTACTGATATAATTTCCCTAAACTCTGTTCTTCTCTTCATCTATCAGTCAGCACTGCCTCTTTTTCTCCTCCCTTAAGTCTCTTCTTTATAACTTTACAACTCCTTCCTGCAACTGTCCCTGACCCCAGACCTTAGTGGCCACCTGCCATCCTCTCCAGGGCCTGTTCCTGCCTTGATAAGCTCTTAAAACACCTACCTACTGCTGTGCCCCACTTAGGTTTGAAACCATATCCTACCAGATGAAGGTGCAGCTGTGTGTGGTAAACAAGTAAAGAAGGCACAGAATCACAGTACACTCAAAAAATAGTAAATGAAAGTGCAGATGTATTACAAAAAAAACAGGAATTCCATCCCTGGTGCTTCAAGTCGCTCTGACTATTCATTGGGGCACAGAGTCAGTACATACAAATGCTCTTTAAATACCCCCCAAGTGCATCCAATTAAGTATCAATGAATGCAAAAGTTTAAATACATTGAATAACAATTGTCATTATTTTGTATAATCATCCATATAATTGGATACCTTGAAAACCCCTCTTTCCAGAACAAACATCACTGTATAACAAATTTACGTTAGCAACATAGATACCTTCTAAAGATTCTCACAGTTTCCTAATGTGCCTTTAATGGAGCTGGTCTATAATGTAACTAAATTCACATTCAGGTGATTACTGTATGGCCTAATCCATAGTATGCTTAAACAACAGCTAAGGGGATCAGCTACATGGCAATCACTAATTTATCAATTCAAACCCCAATAAAAATGGTCAGATAGCAAAAATCTGCAAATACAAGGCTAGCACCAAAAAAGAGTGAGTTGATGATGATAAAATGTGTGTGTGTGGGAGGGGGGATGTTTACTGGACTATGCCTGTCCAAGCGTAACCCTATCCACTTTATTCATCTTGTTGTACTGCTTTATCTTTTACTAAATATTGGATTATTCATTTTCATGTGCAGTATTGTACTTTGCATCTTTTGTGCCACTGCTACTGGCTTTGATTAGTGTTGATTCTCATCTTAATGCACTAATTAATCATTCACTTATTATGTTATTTTCTTCCACCCTTCACTAGGACACATCTGGAAACAAGCTGATATCAGCTGAGCATGTTTTCCCTGCTAATACTTTTAGAAACAAATAAATATATAGTAAATGAATGCCACATACCTTTGGTGGTTCTTAGGCACAAGCTTTAGTCAAGTACCACAATCACCCAAGAAATGCACGATTCCCTTTTTAAGACGCAAACCTTGAAGTGTGTTATCCCACTTATATAGTGGGTATTAGAATAATTCTGAATTTAACAAAATTTCTGTTAGCTTTTTAACTTTTTTTAAATGTAAATGAAACATACTCCCTCTTAAAAACAGTCATCCCTGGCTTTTTTGGAGAATGTGGTCTCAGTTCTGTGTGTTTTTTGATTCTATCATCACTCTGTATAAGCTCCCTCAGTGAAGATACCAGATATAGCAAAATAAAAAAAATATTTCCCCCTCCAACTACCCAGACAGAATCCTAGCAGTGGGTCATATAAAATACTTTATCTATCTGATCCCTTCTTCACATATTTTAGTAGACCCCCCAAAAACCAGAAAAGTGCAGTCAGACCCAAACATAGCCCCAGAATTACTCCCGCCCTGACAGCACCGCTGCCAGAACCCCTCTTTCTCCTCTTGTATCTTCTCATACTTTGAAATCAGAGACCCAAATGTGCAATGTTTTATGCCAAATCACTGATTTAACAAGCTGAGAACGACAAATGTTTACCATAAAAATACTCGTATGCATCTTTCTGACCTCATTGTGCAACTGATTCATATAACAGTATCAGAGACAATAACTACAGTGTTAAAGTACCAAAAATACAGAGAAAATACATGATTTATAATTGCCCATTCTCTCCTATAGAGTTTATATGAGTGAAAAGTTCTTTGCTCAACCTTCTTCAAAATGGCCATCACAAGATTAACAACATGGGTGGGTAGTTGAGGGGGTAGTAATCCATCAGCTATATTGTCCATCCGAATCCCTGAGTGATCACTCACCAATAACTTTCACGTGGTCCTGCCGTCTACCAAAACCTGTGTCCAACATGGTCTCCCGCAGATTTATCAGACCAAGTAACCTTACTAGGCTTAAGCAGTACCTTGCCCAGTGGGACTGGTCACCAATCAACTGGGCCCTAGTATTGATGAAGCACTCAACTACTTTACCCACTCCTTCAATAAGGCCTGTGACATCTTTACCCTGCTGGTCAAAACCCGGACTAAGCAACATAGTGCACCATGGATCACAACATCACTGCTCAAACAGCTCCACCACAGAGACAATCTCAGGCATAGAGCCAATTCCTCAGGCAAGCCTTGGGAGAGGCAGTCCTTCAATGCTGAGTGCAACAGATGTATGTGGGCCACTCGTAAGGCTAAAGCAGAGTACTACAGATCCACACTAGCCTCCTTCTGGGGGTCTACCCGGAACTTCTGGGAAAACATAAAGGAGATAAATGGGAAGTCTCACTCCCCGCCCCCATCTCTACTCATCTTTAATGGAACTGCTGTCACTGACCCCTCTAATATTGCAGACTGCCTAAACACCACCTTCTCAAATCTCAGCGCAGTTCTCCCTAGTAGCTTCTTTGAGCCTACCCGCCCCCAGCCACAGCCCCTCCCTAACCCACCTTTCTACCTGAGGACCATCTCACCACAAAACTCTTGGCACTACCTAACAAAAGCCCTTAGTGTTACCAGCCTTTTCTCTGACCCCCTGGATACTAGGATCCTACTGAAGGTCCTTGACATAGTGCTTAACCCCCTGACTGATTTATTCAACCACTCCCTCTGCCTGGGCCAGTTCCCTTTAGATTGGAAAAAGGCTGTGATCACCCTCATCTTCAAAAGTGGTCACACCTCCTCTCCTGGAAACTATCAGCCAATCTCTGTTCATCCTCCTCCTCTCTCTAAAGCCCTGGAAAAATTAGTGGCAGACCAATTATCTGAATATCTTGCCTCCCACGATCTTCTATGCAGACAGCAGCATGGCTTCCATCCAGGTCATAGTACGACCACTGCTCTCATGGAGTTCTCAAACTTCCTTCACGAAACCCTTGACAAAGGCCACCTTGCAGGAACTGTCTACATCGACCTCTCCAAGGCCTTTGATATGGTCTGTCACCCACTCCTACTAGACACTCTACTTCAACAAGGCTTCTCCCAAGGCCCGCTGGACTGGTTCTCTAGCTATCTCTCTTCAAGGTCCCAGTGTGTCAAAATAAATAGCACCCTCTCCAGCACCTGCCCCATCTGCTCCGGGATCCCACAGGGCTCCAACATGGGCCCTCTTCTTTTTAGTCTCTATGTAAATGCCCTGCCCAACTCCTGCTACAGCAAGGTCCTGCTATATGCAGATGATGCGGTTCTCCTCTCCTCTCCTCTCCTCCCACCCTGACCACTCCTCTCTTCCGGCTTCCCTCCAGCACTCTTTCAGTCAAATTGGAAACTGGTTCAATGACTGCACTTTGGTCATTAACATTAAAAAAAACAAAAGCCATGTTGTTTGCCCATCATCAAAATAAGGCAAAAAACTTGCCCCTCCATATACTATTCAGCTCACTCCACCCACTAGAACACGTTAGCAGCTACAAATACCTGGGCATTACCTTTGACTCTGCCCTCTCCTTTCACTCGCATATCATCTGCTCACCTCAGCAATTAACATGCACATAGGCCTTCTCTACCATTATAAGGACTGCCTCCCACCAGATACATAGACTTTGACGGCAGATAAGGACCACTTGGCCCACCCAGTCTGCCCAGTTCCCTACTTACTGGATAAGCTGCAGAATCTAGTTAACCAACAGCCTACGTTCTGCAACCCTCCACTATAATTGCCTTGTGTCTGTCCCATGCATGTTTGAATTCCCCCACTGTTTTAGACCCAACAACCTCCTCAGGAAGGCTGTTCCATGTATCCACCACTCTCTCTGTGAAAAAAAAATTCCTCACATTACCCCTGAGCCGTCCCCCCTCTATCTTTAAATTGTGCCCCCTTGTTCTTACACATCTCTTTTTCTGAAAGATGCTACCCTCCTGGACTTTGTTGATTCCCTTGAGGTACTTGAACATTTCTATCATGTCCCCCTGTCCCTCCTTTCATCAAGAGTATACATATTAAGCTCTCTCAGTCTCTCTTCATATGGTTTCTGCTGCAGACCCTACACCATTTTAGTTGCCCTCCTCTGGACTGTTTCCATCCTGTCTACGTCCTTGCATAGATGAGGTCTCCAAAACTGCACACAGTACTCCAGTCCCTTCCTAGGCATCCCAGTATCCCCCTGGCTCTCCTTACTGACTTTTCACATTGCTTACCCACCTTTAGGTCATCTGATATGACTACCTTCAGATTGGCTGTCTCCTTCTCTGTCCTGTCTCTTGTAGACTACGACCTCCCTGTCTATGCTGCTGCTGATGCCACCACCCTCAGGAGAATCCAACTATCCCTAAAAAAGGCCTGTAGACCCCTCACTGGTGCAGACAAATGGACTCATATATACAATCTATACTCGCTGGCCAACATACTTAATCTAGAAGAGTGGTTACAATATCAGACCTGCCTCCTGGTTAAAAAAATACTTCTAGGTCTCCCCTCCCCCTGGGGTGTCTGCCTCCCTCTACCCTGCTTCCCCCTCTGCCTCTACCTGTGGCCCCACTAAAGTCGCTCTCAGAGTCCCAAGGGTGTGGACATCACTCACCCAGAGATTCTTTTGTTACAGGGCACCACACTGGTTCAACGCCTTCCCCTCCTCAATCTCCTCACTCACTAAAATAGGTCCTTTTAAGGCAGCTCTCAAGAGCCTTATTTTCTCCACCCGCAGCTGCGAATGCACTCCACATGTGGGATCCTAGACCACAGGTGCCCACTCCTCCCTGACCCCTTTCCTAGACTCTTGACGGCAATCGCCTTTCCTCAGGCTGCAATTCTGAATTTACTGTATTTGTCCTTGGAGCCTAGCTTTCGCACTGTATAGACCTCTGTACTACTATTGTAAACTGTAACTCTTATCTGGGCACTGGATGGCTCAGGATTCTATGTTGTTTGTTCTGACCCCTGCAAATATATGAATACTCTTTGCTATTTACTGTTTGGTATGTAACAAAAAAGTTCTGTAACCTCCTGTCTATCATATTGCATTTGTGTTGCTGTCTATGTGTTGAATCCACTGGAACTGATGTGGAGCCTTTGGAAATGAGTCCTTGACTCAAAGGGTTGTAATTCCGATATGTATAATAAATAAATAAATAAATAAATAAAAATATTTGGACATACTTTAGTTTGGGGTGGTAGTTTAGTGTTTGGGCTGTGCACAATATCCAATAGTATATGCTTTGGGGTCACTATTTATGTTTCTTTAAAGTTGTAAATAGTGATGATCTGGGTGGTGGGAAGAAAATGGTTGCTAGTAAGATGTTTTAGTTCTCTGAGGAGTACAGGAAATGCCACGTTAGTAATGAGATTTTCATATATGTAGGTCAGGTAAAGTGTTTGGTCATGAGAGAATACTCAATGATCATGTGATCTGTTTTCACCACTAACATTATGGGAATTATGATGTATTTTTAAAATCTCATATTTATAGCTTAGTTTTGCCTTTCTGTCACTAGCTATTTTGTTGCTACCATACGGTATATAAGATGTTCATAAAATAATACAATGTATGATTAAAACCTGTGTGGGAGTAGCAGTACACACAATTTGAGAGGTCTAGCACAAGTGAAATTATGTCTGTTTTCTGTGTGTTCTTTGCTGTGCTGAAAGTGTAATACTAGCATCAGTGTACAGAGGTGCTCTTTTTCATATATGTCCCCATTCCCTCAGTGAAAAATTGCCATCCTGCAGAAAAATGTGATGCAATTGCAACTTTTCTATTATAGTGCAATGGTCTTGTCACCCATTCTGTACTGGATACCTTGTAATTTTGATCAATATCGACTGCCCACTCTTGACATGCAATATGTTGCCTGCCCAAAAGTTCAGATGGTGTTGATTCATATAAATGAAGGTCCATCCTGGGGATAAAAGTATTATGTGGTTTTAGCTGAATTTTTGTAAAGTACAGTACATACTTTTTTGTAATCAAGACACCCAAATTGCAACCTGTTTTATCAAGACAGCATCTTATTATACTGTACAAATGACTCTGGCATTCAAAACGTATTTTATCCTTGCATGTCTAATCTTAGTTAGATTACATTTGTCATCCTAAGGATAGCCATCAAAAGCTTTATTATGGAAATGTCCCATCACTTCTTTTTTAAAACAAAATTGTCTTCTAGAATGTCCAGCAACAATACCAAACTTTGTGGATTTGGTGCACTGCGTTGCCATTCCCACACACAATGGGAAGTTTTGTTTCTGTAAAATTATGTATGAACATTTAAATGACTAAATGACAAGACAACCAAATAACTAAATGACAGCTAACATACATGACTACATTAAATTAATGGTCAGATCTGCTTTCACAATTCGGCCCACTGAGGATTATGAAAGATGAAGAGTCCATGTAGATACAATAGTCTGACAATGAGAGTGACTGAATGTGTAAAAGACAGACCTGGACACTTCAGGTGCCTATCTACTCCAACTTACACAGCTTTGTTAGAGAGGAGGAGGAGGAGGAGAGAGCAGATAACAATGAGATAAGAAGACAGTTGGAGAGCAAGGATTGATTTTCTAGGCATGCCTGATGAGCACTGCATGCAGATAGTTATAGTAGATATGATAAATTCTATGTGTAATGCTAAAATGCCCATTACAAATAGCACTAGAAGTGGTCATGTCATCTACAGCCTATAGAAAACATGGCTGAACTACTTTTACAAGTCTAACTCCCAAAGTGTTCTCGCAAGCATTTATGCATGTGTACCATTGCATGATTTCATAGATTTTGAGCACATTAACAGAAGGCCACTATGAGTATTAGGAATGTCTAATATGTCATGAATGACTGGGGTTTGCAGCATTTCAGATCTACAGCAGACTGACAGTATAGGCTGTATATAACTTTACAATGCATCACTAACTCACCAACAGCCCAAAACAATAATTTGTTTCATACTGGCTTCTATTTACTTACAATTTAACTGTTAATGCATTGTTAATGTGATGCCTGTAACAGAAAATGCAAGCAAAATGGAATATTCAATTCCCTAGTAACTCATTTAAAACTCACTATTGTCCCTGCTGTCAGTGCAATTGCTGCTCAGATCACAGCTCATTACCAGTATACATAATTTTTTAAATGCAGTATGAACTGCAGCTTTAAACTGAGTCCCGAAGACCAGGATACATTACTGTAAACTGAGGAAATATGTTTAGAAGGAAATCACAGAGGCTTTCAATTCCAGCTTTTCTAATCTCATTTCTTACAAATTCAAAATTGTTGTACTATTCTTAGTTTAACTTGGGTACAAAACTCTGTTTCTGAGTTTACCATAGGGAACATCACTGAAGAGGAGTTCTTTCAGTACAGTAACTAGTAAAATTGGATGCCTCCAAGAATACCAAACCATGACAACTATGGACTACTCTACATACTGTATAGCACCAATATCCTGGTTCTAAAACTGTCTGTTAAATTGTCTGAAGTGGATCAAAACTGACAAAATAAAATTTGGCTCTGTAGTAGTCATGGATGATGCACAGCAGGGTCTATTTTGTGATTTTACCTTTTTTATAATTTACGAAAGGGTTTAAATTTTTAAATGACCTAGTATAGTTTCAGTTATATGCTAAGAGCACAGTTCTAACCTTAATGATAGAACTGTTGATGATGTTAATTTAAAACTTCAGTCTATCTTTGATACAGTGCAATACTGACTTTGGGAAAGCTGGTTGTTACTAAATTAAATCATCTTGAAGTCCATGATCATTGGCACTCAGTAAACATCAAGATCCTCATGTACTGGCTTGTGTAATAGTTGTAGCATAACATACTAAGATAACACTGTGGTGATAGAAGGGACCTAGTGTCTATCCTGTCCATTCTTCTGCAGCACTGCAGTACCTTTATCAAGTCTGACTATAAATATACAGTACCTCCAAATGTCTCAGCTGGAATGCTACTCCCATTCATGCTGTGTAACCCTCAATGCCACTTTCCATTAGGAATCTCCATAGCCCTGCTTTGGATGCTTGAAAAGTGTTATCTTCCACAACCTCACCAGACCGGTTGTTCCACATATTAACTACCCTCACTGTAAATTAATGTGTTGTAGTGCTTCTTTTTATCCTACCCCCTGAGTGCATGTCCTTTTGTTCAGCAAGTCCAAGGTCAAGTTTATTGTGGCAAAATGGATAAAATATTAATATTCATAATATTTCAAAAAAATGATAAACAAACTCATTCAAGGCAAAATTAGAACTGTATTGCGATATACATGCTCACTGGATTTAGATACAGTATAAACAACATATTATAGCAAGATAACTCCATAAAACCTCTTTTCCTGTTCCTCCAAAATATCATGGCTCTCTGGAGAAAATCTGCCACAGCAAATATTATAGGAATTATATCTGAAAATGGAGCAGTTTTATTTTGTCTTCCTTATTAATCAATTTGCCATGACTATGCAGGATGGGCACTATCTATTTATCACTATCTTTCACAAGTAGATTGCAATCTAGTAACAGACATTATATAGTTATAGGAGTTTCATTGTTACAGTTACAGCTAGAAGATGACACCCTATGTTTCCATAACCCATGTTGTGGAAAACCACAAGGCAGCAGACCAAGTCAAAATTTACAGTGGAACAGAATAGCCTTGCTACCATTCACCAGCTAAAGCATCTGTGTACATTCAGCCTTACCCAGCCCCATGTCATATCCCAGCCTTTTCATTTCTAGGCTTAATCAATTGAGCATGCCCTACCTCTCAATGTAGCTCGCGCATCCCAGCTGTTAATCAGTGTGGTGGCCATGTGCTGGACCCACTCAATTCTTTCAGTGTTGTTTCAGTATTGTGGTGACTAGAACTGGACGTGGTAAGGCAGGGTTTTAAATAACTGATGAGCAGTTTTTTTTCTTGGGGCAATACTAACTGTACAGAAAGCATTTATATAGGTTTTCTAGAAGTGTTAGGTTTGTTAAACACAGTGAGACAAGTGCTATGCATTTTCACAATATTTTAGAACTTTTATGAGCAAAACGCTAATCAATTTTTAGAGTTAAATAAAACCCTGTGGTAAGGTCTAACCAAGGCCTTGTACAGGATTTAGTATCACCATGCTTGATTGTCATCTTATAATTTTTTAATGTATCACTACATCATGTTTGCTCTCTTAACTGCAGCAGCACAGTCCCAGTATGACGTTAGCCAACTGTTCAGAATTACTCTTACATCCCTCTCCTTGCTTGTACTGACCACTATTGCATCACACAGGGTGTATATGAGACCCAGATTCCTTGTCATAGATGTTGTTGTTGTTGCTTGCACTTCCCCACATTAAAGAGAAGCTTCCATTTCTCAGCCCAGACATATAATATGTGCATATCCTCCTGAAGGACATCATTCACCCTTTCATGTCAACTCTTCTTGACAATGTAGGGTAGTCAGCACATTTTAGCATCCTGTTGCAAAACCCTCCTACAGATCATTAAATACTTGAATCTTCCTTGAATTATGTAATAGTCCCCTACCCACATATAGGGGTAGAGGGATGGAATGGAAGGGGAAGGGGTCAGGCAAACATAACTTTGTGCCTACTTTACCTTCCAAGAATAATGTGACCTACCAGGCACTTAGACACTCTTAAACTGTGCAGAGCTGCAAAACAAGAGATTAGCAAAAACAACAGATCCAAACCAATAAAGTACAGTTACGTAAGAACTTACTGTAACAGTAGATCTTTGAGAGAGGTTCCTGCAGTAGGTCATCACATATAGGACTGCACCCTCTGGTGTCAGGACCACATGGCAAACTTTCCCAGCAGTATCTGGTGAGGGACTGCCCACCCGATGTCACGTGACGGATGTCAGTGTGACCCTATATAGTGGGCAGTCCCCATGCCTGCCTTCCAGTTCTCTTTCCGGAGATCCAAGGAGGAAGAGACTGGAGAAAGGATGACATCCTGGAGCCCAGTTCAAAATGACTGAAAGAAATGCAAAAGAACTGGGGGAAGAAGGGAGGGAAAAGGTGACCTAGTGCAGAAACCACTCTCAAAGAGCTACTGTTATGGTAAGCACTTACTTAACTGTACTATCTTACTTCGAGAGGGTTCCTGCAGTAGGACATCACATATAGGGCTGCATACCAAGCAGACACTCATAGAGAGACTGAGAGAGTCATGGAAGGAGGAGCAACAAAAAGACAGCACAGGACCAGCCTAAGACAGTAGGCCCTGCAAGACGGCAAGGCTGAACCCGGCCTTGTGCCTAGAGGCAATGTCCAGACTGTAATGCTTCGTGAAGGTAGGATGGAAATCCAGGTTGCTGCCACACAGATTTCTACTGCAGAAACATTCTGTAGGAACACCGTAGGGGTAGCCATTCCTCTAGTAGAGTGACCTCTGACCTCCACCAGAAGAGATTTGTTGTACTTCTGGTAACAGAAGCGAATGCAATTGCCTAACTATTTAGAAAGGCACTATTTCAAAACGGCCGACCCCAAGGATTTGAGGGCAAAGAAGCCAAAAAGCTGATCAGATTTTCTGTACTCCTTAGTATGGTGAAAGTAGCATCTTAGGATTCTGTGAACATCCAAAGTGTGAAGGCGATCCTCTCCCCTGTTTAAATGATTAGGGTGATAAACCAGGAGTTCAACAGTTTGGTTTAAAGTGAACTTGGAAACCACCTTGGAAAGGAACTTAGGATTGGTGTGCAGGACTGCCTAGTCCTTGTGAAACAACAAATAAGGCTCCTTATACATCAGGGCCTGAAGCTTGGAATTCCTACTAGTAGAAGTAATAGCAACTAAAAATAGCACCTTCCAAGAAAAGTAGTGCATGGCACATCATTGGTTCAAAGGGAGGAAGCGTAAGCTTTTTGGACACAAAATTCAAATCCTAAGGTGGGGTAGGGTTACAAATGGAAGATTTTAGATGGCTGATCCCCTTCAAAAAAGTCTTAGAGACCTCCAGCTGAGCTACAGTTTTCCCCTCCACTGGCACATGGTAGGCTGAGATGGCCGACAAGTGGACCTTAAGGGATGAGTGCAACAGACCCAGATCGGACAGGTGGGGGAGGTACTCCATGACTTGAAGAGAAGAGCAGGTAAATGGATCTAAATCTTTAGAAGTCACCCAAATGGAAAAATGCTTCCATTTCATGGCGTAGGTGGATCTGGTGTATCATTTTCTGGCCTCCACCAGGACCTGAGTGACCTTTTGAGAGACCCCAAAGCAAGCTCTGATTATGTCTGAAGGAGTCATCCATGAAGATGCAATGTCCTGAGTCCTGGATGTACCAGCCTGCCTTGATCCTGAGTCAATAGGTTGGGTCTGAGAGGTAAAGGAGTTGGGGGTTTCACTGAAAGCTGCTGCAGTAGTGGAAACCACATGTTCCTCAACCAGAGAGGAGAAACTAGGATCATCTGAGCTCCCTCTGCCTGCAGTTTGAGAAGTACCCTCTGAAGAATGGGAAAGGGAGGGAAGGCGTACAAGAACTTCCCAGTCCAACATAGTGACAACGTGTTGTGCCAGAAAGCTCCAGGCTCTGGAATGAGTGAGCAAAAGCTGTGAAGTTTTGCATTGGATTGGGAGGTGAACAGATCAACTTCTGGGGACCCCATCTCAGAAAAAAATGTCTGCTACCTCCTGACTTAATTCCCACTCATGGGTGGGGGATGATGTCTGACTGAGGCTGTCCACTAGGACATTGTGAATGCCTGGAATGTGCATGGCTGTGAGAAACAGGTTGTGGCAGACTGTCCAATTCCACACCCGCATCATCTCCCTGCAAAGGGGGTATGATCGGGTGCCTCCCTGTTTGTTGATGTACCAGACTATTGACATATTGTCTGTCTGGTCTAGCAGTGTTCCTCTTGATAGGATGGTCTGAAAAGCCTGAAGGGCTGAAAAGACTGCCCTCATCTCCAGAATGTTGATGTACAAAGACATCTCTAGTTGGGATCATGAACCCTGGGTTTGATGGTCCCCAGGTGTGCTCCCCAACCCTGGCTTGAAGCATTCATGGTGAGGGTCCATAGAGGGGGGGACACGCAAAAGAGAAGTCCCTTGGACAGATTTGAGGGTCTAGCCACCATTGTAGATCCCTCTTGACCACTCTAGAGATCAGAATAGGGTGGTCCAGGTCATCCAAGTGCTGATCCCATTGGACTTGAAGAGTCCACTGGGAGATCCACATATGCAACCTGGCTAAAGGAACTGTGGAGATAGAGGCTGCCATCAGGCTCAGCAAGTGTAGCAATGCTGTAGCCAGAAGAGATCTGGATGAGATCACCAGAATGACCTGCTCTCAGACAGTCTCTGCTCTGTCTGAGGGGAGAAAGGTTTTGCACTGGACAGTATCCAAAACCACCCCTATAAATTGAAGATTCTGAGAAGCGGTTAAAGATGACATGGGAAAATTGACTGTGATCCACAGTAAGGAAAAAAGGTCAAGGATAACTGAGAGTGAATCCAGAAGGTTCTTCCTGGATAGAGCTGAGACTAGCCAATTGTCCAGGTAAGGGAACACCACTATACCCTGGTTAGGGCCGCTGCCACCACTATTAGGCACTTGGTCTGGGTGCCAAGGACAGGCCAATGGGAAGAGCTGTGAACTGAAAGTGCTCCCCCTGGAAACAAAACCTCAGGAAATGGCGGTGACCAGGGAAGATTGGGATATGCATTTATGCAGGTAAGCATCATGCATGTCCAGAGTACAGAGCCAGTGATTCTGCTGCACAAGGGGAAGGAGGCTCTGAATAGTCAGCATACAGAACCTCTTGTACTCAATAAAGAGGTTCAGATTGCTGAGGTCCAGGATTAGCCTGAGGTTGCCCATTTTCTTTGGGACCAGGAAGAAGTGGGAATAAAACCCCTTGCCCCTCTGGGTGACTGTCACAGATTCGATTGCTGCCTTTCACATCAGAGTCCTGATATCCTCCTCAACCAACAGGGCTTGGTGCGGGGAGTAGTGCAAGTGACCGGGAGGAGAGTCTGGAGGGAGCTTCAGAAACTCTAGCGTGTGTCTTTGTGAAATGAGCTGTAGGACCCATGTGTCTGAGGTGATGTCCTCACATTCCTGGACATGAAGGGTGACTCTTCCCCCCACTGGCTCCACATTCTGAAGTGGAGGGGAGGGAAGACTGGGCGAGTCAGGAGGCAGAGGGGTGGGGGGGCCAAGGCCCTCCTGCTGGTCTCTGGATTCTGGCGGCTGGTGGAGAGGAAAAGGAAGAACTGGTGGCTCATTCTTTTGGTATATTTCTTGGGTGCTACCTGTTTCCCTTGGCACCTGAACTGGTGCCGAAAGGGCTGCTTCTTGGGGGTACTAGCTCTGTACATAGACCGGACCTATTTAAGGGCCTGACCACTGTCCTCGAGGCCTGTGATGAAGTCCTTGGTGTCCCCTCCAAAGAGGACCGATCCCCTAAAAGGAGAATCCAATATGGCTGCCTGGACACCTGAAGCAAGACCAGAAATCCACAGCAAAATGTGCCTCCTGATGCTAATGGCTGTAGCTGAGAAGCAGGCTACAGCATCTACAGAATCATAGGTTGGCCTAAGAGCATGCCTACAGGAAATTTTGGAAAGACAGAGATCCTTAGCGATTTTCACCTTCCAGTCAGAATCCTCCAGAGAGGAAATCCTGTCTTCCAACTTAGCCAAAGTGGCTTTTTAAAAAGACACCATCTGCACCACATAATTCAATGATCGCAGGGCACAAGTGGCTGAGGAACAGAACTTTTTGCCATACTGCTCCATTTGTTTGGACTCCTTGTCTGGGGGAGATGTACTCATGTGCTTGGGGTTAGCGAGTGATCATGAGTGGCAATAATTACCACAGAATCTACCTTAGGGTGTGAGTCCAGAAAGGGAACGCCTTCAGGGAAGCAATATATCCTTATCTGCCTTTGTAAGGACAGCAGGAATGGAGTGTGGCAGTTTCCCAATAGTGGACATAAGGCCCTCATGAGGAGCTACCCAGGAAGGAACTATGATGGGATGGCAGCCTCTAAATCGAGATGCTCTGCCAAGTGCTTTTGCATAGGATCCAGACCATCCACATTCCAGCCACTCACCTGCTGGGTAATGCAGAGGAGTTCCGTGAAGGAAGGGTCCTCTGGAGGGGACTTAGGAGATCTTTGACCCTAGAAGGAGAGGATATCTCATCAGATGAAGATTTGGATGTATTAGCATCTGAGTCAGGTGGCTTCTCACCCTCTGGACACTCAAAGTCTGGGAGAGGAATTTCCTGAGGTGTAGTACCCGAGACATGCACCGTATGCCAAGAGGCAGGGGTTGGAGGGTCTGGGGTACTACCACCATACTAGGGAGCCTACTTTCCAGGTCCAAAAAGAGCTGGGACCTCGCATCCTTCCACCATGACTGGATCATCACCTGGAAGTCTGGTTGTGGAGGAGTAGAAGGAGGTAGGTTAGCTGGGGTGCATATCAAAATGAGCTCCTGAACCCATAAAATGAGGAGGGAGTACCCTTGATAATATGGGTATTCTTGTTGGTATCCAGGGAAGTAGCCCCGGGAGTAATGGGGCATCGACGGACCCAACAGCGGAAGGAGGAATGCCTGATGTCCAGAAAAATGTCCGGATGGTAGATCATGACCAATAGGCCTGGATGGGCCAGGATAAATTCCCAATGTCATGACAGTTGATGATGGGATGGCAGTCGTAAGGGAAACTGATGAAAAAGGAACAAATGTCAGAGCTCCTGACATGAGATTAGCTGACGTGATCCCAAGGATGTCAGACCCTGCGTGAAAGGCCTGTCAATAGGTCCTGATGGAGGGGGCTGACTCAAGGTATCTGATGGTGCTGCTGACATTAGGAGAGGGGCAGCAGATGTGAGGTGACCCGATATCACAGTAGCTGATGATGGGTGAGAATCCCTCGGGGGCACCTGAGGAACTGCCGTCAGTGTCCCCGTTTGAGTCACTAGCATGCCTAGAACCATCTCTCCTCCCTGCTACTCCACCTTTTTACTTACTCTCTACCATTTGTACTGCACTGTCAACCTGAACTTTTGATGAATGTAATCCTTTGGGATAATTCTAGCCTATGTGGTGATCCTTTATGGCCTGGATATGTAGGTATGATTTTGTAAGTATATGAGTGGTGTATGTAGGGGTGTGAGTATGCATGTATATAAATATCTATGCATATGTTTAGCTAGCAATGTACGTACTGGTATATGCACATGTATGTATCTGTATTTTTCATGTTATTATATATATAATCCGTGGTATGATGCACTGAAAGGTACTGTACTACTGTGGCGATAAAGTACATTACGTTTTTCTACTTCATTGCTCATTGTATCCTATCTTGCGCACATGTAAATATGCTCATATGAAAATATGTACATGTTCATATGTAATTATGTTTTGCTCCTCTGTCTACTTCGTTCTTCTTTTGTGATTATGTTACCCTCCAGGTCCACCTTGTAAATGAGTTTTGCCCAATGGTGTTTCACCTGGTAAAATAAAGATTTGATTGATTGACTGATTGATTGAAGTGGGTGAGGAAAGAACAACTTCTAGGTGTCTTTCTTCCTCCTTCTCTGTCCCAGGTGTAGGCTGCGGGGCAGGGGAAACCACCTGGGGAGGTGGAGAGAGAAAATCTCCCAGACAGGCAAGGCCGAGGGGGGGGCTGACTGAGAGAAGTCAGATTGCTCTGCCAAGCATCGGGTGAGACAGTGTGAGCCCCTGATGGGAGAGCAATGCCTGGGTGGTCATCAGAGATGGCCGACATACTGGGTGAAGCAATGACCGGGTGGTGGAGGGCAGGACCCTTGACTGACTTATCGGTTGAAGTCAGGCAGACCACTGGCTGCTTTTGGGTAAGGTTCAACCTATCAGCAGGTGGGCGGGTTCCAACTTATCAGCAAGTACCGGGCGTTCACCGGAGGAGCTAGCGGGCGACTTACCGGTACTGATGGGTTGAAAGACGATGGCACTGGAGGTTGTCCCGGAAGCTGCCTGTGTCACCACGAGGGTGGGTGGCAGGGAAAGGGCCTTGCTGGTTGAAGGCCTGCTGGATGAGGATCTGTCCCAGTCCTCATGACGCTCCTTCTGTCTGTGCCTTTCTTTATCTTTTTTCTTCTTCTGTTTGTCTGAAGGGGAAGAAGCCAAGTCCAAGATCTTTCACATTTTCTTCTCCAGAGAAGCCGTCCTAGATTTAAGGAGAATGGCCTCCAGAGTCTGCTGTCATCAATTGCGGGTGGCCTGGTTGAAAGGCTGGCAAGTCTGGACAGGCCACGGTGTCGTGTTCTGGGCCTAGACAAAAGAGGCAGAGATGATGGCCGCCTTTGTGTGGAATTTGAGCCCCACACTTACAGCACTTCTTTTTTGCCTTTGGAGGTGGTGTCGGAGAAGACATAAAGCAAATTTCAGACTGAAATAGGCAATTTGAAAACAATAAAATGGTGTTTGACAAAGCTGGAGCTACCGTGAGGTACTAGCGCTGGTCGATGGCAGGAAAGAACTGGAAGGTGGGCGTGGGGACTGCCCACTATATAGGGTCACCTGATGTCTGTCACATGACGTTGGGTAGATGGTCCTCTGCCAGACATTGCTGGAAAAGTTTGCCATGTGGTCCTGATGCCAGAGAACACTGTCCTATATGTGATGACCTACTGCAGGAACCCTCTCAAAGTAAGATCTGAAGGTCCACAATGGTATTAAAGTCTAACCAGGATTCTTTTTATTCTCCAGCTTATGAGCATATCAGTGTCAGTAAGCATGGTTTACATTTGTACTGTACAGTTTTCCCCAGTGTAAATCTCTCTTTGGATTTACTAGTCCCACTGGAGAGTTATACTCTGTATTCATTTTAACATCCAATTCCCTTAACAGTGCAGTCCAGAATTGAGGAAGGAGCTGCAGACATCCCAGTGGGGTACAACTCTATGATCTCTCTCATAGTGTAATGCGGTACTATAGATAATTTTTCCTGAACAAGACCTCCCATGATCTGAATGAGAACACTGTGACTGAAACGTATTACTATGATCCTCTTTCATCTGCTGGGATGCTCATCCGGAACCATAGAGGGTCTTACACACGGGCATCTTTATTTGGCCATTTTGTCTCAGATAATTCCCGTCTGTCAGACTCCGGAACATACTGTAGCAAGGGGGCATTTGGCTCCACAGAGCTGCCTGGGGAATACCCGTGTCTGTCTCTACCCTAGACTTGCTACCAGTCACTGAATGCCTGCCACAGGGGGATGTAGGGCAGAAAGGTCCATGCCTTTAGGCCTACTAATGCTTCTCTAGTTGTCTTGTACAGACATGAAGGGCTGAAACTAGTGGGGGAGACTTCACAATTTACATGGCAAGGGGAGGCAGGCACCTTCTGGGGGTGCGAGGTTACCACAGGTGCAACCTGAAATCATCTCACAGGAACTGATCCCCATGGGAAGATGGCCTACTGCCAGATCAACTACATGGACATGCTACATCTCCACTTCAGGGCATATATATTTGGTGGGCAAGGAGAGGTAGATTCCCTCTAGGGGTCTGAGACTGCCACAGTTTCTGCCTCCCACTCTCTCCCAAGAACTGACCCCTGTGGGTAGATAGTTTCTGGCTAAATATCATACTTCTCACCCCAAATCTCCTACTCCTCAAATTGTGTGCTACCCCTTTTCCTATCTCCAACTTTTCTTGCTACCCCTTTCCTACCTCCAACCTCCTCTCCCTCCCTCCCACTCCTCAAATTTTATTCCCCTTGCCTGCCACCTCCTTTCCTACCCCAACCTTCTCTCCTTCCCTCCCTCCCTCCTGACCCCCTACCGCTTACCCATCCCCTCCTCTATCTTTTGCCTTCACTCTGCCCTCTGGAAGGGTTCTCTGCATCCTGTAGGGCTTAGTCCCTGGTATGCCTCACTCTAATCCCTTCCTTCCCCTTCCCCTCCTCCACTGCACTCCTCAGCACTAGAGCCATACTTGCCTCCCCCCACCTACCTATTTGTTCTCTCCTCCACCTCTCTGTCTTTGCCTTGTTTCTGACCCCTGGCAGGGTTCTCAGCATCCTGCAGGGATTCACTTTTGGCATGCTCTTCTCTAACTTTGCCTTGTTTCAGCCCCTGGCAGGGTTCTCAGCATTCTGAAGGGATCGGTTCTTGGCCTGCTTCCCACCTCCCTTTCTCCTTTCCTTCTCTCCCCCCCTTTTCACCCCCACCTCACTCCCACTTCACTGCACTCCTCTGCATATACAAGCTAGCCACAAACCCATATTGCTATTGAATCTTTAATTTTAATCTGCACTTCTTTGAACTGTAGCTTATTGTACTGTTGTGCTATTTTTTCTTGCTTGCCTAGATCAATCTGTTTGCACTCTTTTATTTTTGCACTGTCTGCTAGCTCCTTCTTCTTGTTCCCATCTGATGAATGTCATTGTATAATCATTCTGTACTTAATTCTTAATTGTATGCCATTCCAATTGTGTATATTGTGTTTCTGTATTACTCTGTGTTCCATCCTATGTGATCCCCGCCCAGGTTGCACCGTGAGATGAACTATTTGTAGCTCAGTGTGCCTTCCTGGTGAGACAGTTTAATAAATAAATAAATAAAATACTTCAACTCTGTCTTGCCTATGTACAGAGAGGGATGGCACTGTTGGGGTCCCAAGACAGTCACTTGATCAAGAGTCATACAGTTAACCAATGAAATGATAGTTTGCATCAAACTCTCTTTTTTCATTTGCAGCAGATTCCTCTCTCAGCCTCTTATTTTTTAGAGGTTAGGGGCTTCCCCCAGTAGGATTTCTCTGGTAACAGCAGCTGTGATGATACCGGCAGGTCTATTTGGTTTACACTCCCTGGAACAGAGCAACTGAAGAAAGAGTCTGGCACAACAGGCCAGGTGTACAGCTCTCTCCAGACTAAATGCAACTGGCTGCTGCTGTCCAGCTACAGTCAGCTGACCATCCCCTTAGAGCTGTGGAGCAGACCAGCTGATCCTACCCTCTGATGAACCAGAGGTTAACCCTTTGAGATTGCAAGGAACCATAGCTCTTGTAGGGATGGAGATATATATATATGTAACAATCTAGAAATATTAAGGGTTCCTGCTTGATGAAACTCTGTCTGTGAGTGAACATACTTGCAAATTTGCCGACATAGCCAACACCAAACGTAAGGATTTTCACATGGTCTAAATCAGGTTATCCAGTGAGAGAGGACATGTTGTTGCTGTCTATACTGTGATGATGATAATAATGGGTTAGGTAGCATCATGTTTCATGGTATATTTGAATTTGAATTAAGCATGCTAACTGTGTTCTATGTAAAGGTAGGTGGATTTTTCACTCATAGTCCCATGGCTAACTCATCATTGTACTACAGATTAAAACTTAGGTGTTCTTTCCCTCATTGTTAGCTCTTTTTCCAATCTCTCCCACTGGTTACTTGTAGGCAGATAAAGATTCCTTATCTGTGATGATCAAGCTAGTCTGAATTATGCAATACTGGACAAGTCATACACGTGGAAAATCACTGATTACATGAACTATGTTTTCAAAAAGCTATGGCATCTCATCTTAAATATTATTTGTATATTTGTTCATTTATTTATTGAAATGTTTCACCAGGAGGGCACATTGAGCAACAAGTTGCTCATCTCATGGTGCAACCTGGGGGAGAGGTTACATAGGGTTGTGAAGGATGACCAGTTAGAATAGTTTGTGATTAGTACAAACAATACAACATTTTAATATTGTGCAACAGTTGGAACACAAGGTATTGTACAATAAACAGTGGTGGAACACTGGGTAAATTACAATACATGTCCAAAATCATACAAAAGAACATATGAATGTACAAAACAGTAATAATGCTATAGAACCATTTATAGTGCATGAGTGTACCAGGAGCAGGCTCAAGACAGTACACAAGTGCTGTTGGAGTAACAAGGATGGGGTTAGGTTGTGCACACTGGTGACCCAGAAGGGCGGGGGGAGAAACAAGAACTGAATATGAGGAGAAGGGGTAGCCATTTCCTGATTTCCCCCTTCAGGATGTTGAGAACCCTGCTGGGGGGGTTCATGGTAGGAAGGCAGAAACTGAGGACTGGTATTAAGGTGGGTTAAAGCAGGAACAGCTGAGGGAAAGGTAATTGTGTAGGGCAGAAGTAAGGGAGCAGTTTTATTTATTTATTTTATTTATAAGCATATCAGAATTACAACCCTTTGAATTATAGACTCATTTCCAAAAGCTCCACATCATGAAACAAAGAGAAAAATACAGATAGTAATGAAAATTGAAAGAACAGGTAATACATACGATGGAGAACATTGAATACAATTAGCAGGGTGATAGTGTCATTCAGCAGATGAACTTCAGTCCTATACAAATAGTTGCTAGGCAGTTGTTAACATGTCCATTAGCAGATTGAGCTATAGTTCTATACAATCAGTAGCTAGGCAATTGCTAACTTACAAGCACAGTAACTTCTTATGAGGTACAAAGTTTGCTGTCTCAGTAGAGACATTGTCAAGGCTGGCTAGGCTCCTGCCCCTGAAGATAGGCACCTAGAGGTCTAGGGTGGTTTTTAGAAGAGAATACTCACAGCTGCAGGTGTATAGAATGTGACTCTTGAGAGTGACCTTGAATGGCCCTATTTTGGTGAGAGAGGTGATGGCAGGGGGGAGAGCATTGTACCAGGAAGGTGCTCTTATGGGGAAGGATCTTTGTGTTAGTGCCGTCCTGACCCTAGGGATCTGCAATATAGTCTTGGAGGCACTGCAAGTGGCAACAGTAGAGGTGGCAGGGAGAAGGGATGTTGAGATCCCGGGGGGGTGACATACCCAGTTGAAATTTTTGACAAGGAGGCAGGACTGCTATTGAAGTATCTTCTTGAGTGTGAGTATGTTGGTTAAGGAATAAAGGGTGCAGGTATGTGTCCATTTATCAGCTACAGACAGGAGCCGCGGCATGCCTTGTTAATGGAAATGTGGATTTTGTTTAGAATGGTGGCATCAGCTGCTGCATATACTATGAGTCTGTAGTCCACTAGGACTGGAGTGCAAAGGGATCAGAGTGGGAGGTGAAGAGGACAGCATCATCCACATAAAGAAGAACTCTGCCTGAACAGAAGCTGGGCAGCGTGTTTAGATAAAGACTAAAGAGCAACGGGCCCAGGATGGAGCCCTGGGGTACACCACTTAGTAGATATAAGAGATATACTGTATGGGCTAGATTTGTGAAATATGTGGCTCAGCCAAAATACGACTCTTATTAATGAATATTAATAATTCAAGAATCTTGGGTGTTGCTCAGCAGATGGATATAGCCTTTGTTTCCTTTTCTAAAATAACACTCTATTACTCTTGAATCAAAAACATTCTTCAGTGGGAAACTAATTCAGATTTGCCAGTTGGTTCAAATGTGTCTTTACACTACTGCACATAGAGAAAACTAACTCTGCACTAATTTTTAGCATCTATATATAGAATACATAATGGATAAGGGTGGTATACAAGGGGAAAAGTTGCTCTCCATGGAACACTTATTTTCTTGTCATCGGAACAAAACAGAGACATTTTAACTATCTGCTGTGCTGCCCCTTCTACTGATGATTAGGTTACAGTTCCAAGGCCCCATTTTGTCTGAGTGATTTATTGACCTCACTTTGCTAATTACTGTATGGCGTTACTCAACAGACAAGATCCACATACTGTAGATGCAGTAGCTAACTCTGCATACAAAGCCAAACTTTTAAGATGAAAAAAGCTGATTGAAGTACATCAGTACTATTGTATTACATCAGGTTGATCTGATTTTGTTGATCCATTTATATTAATATGTATATTATTATGCCTGATCCTGTTTATGCTCTCAATTACATTTTAGCCGTTATGAACTACAGTTTGTGTACTCTGGATTAATCTTGTTTTTTGTTAAGCCTTGTGTGTTCACTGTTTTATTTTGGTAGAAACAAAACTAATAAACCCATAAAATCATAAAATCAAAACATTGTGTTACCCTTTGATATGGCATACACATTTACCTTGTAAAATGTTTACAATATTTCCATTGAATATTGACATTATTAATGCAATAACAAAGGAGTCTCTCCATATAAGGGGTCTGGTGATGCAGAAACAGACATCTGTCAGTAAAAAGGAAAGGCTTGCACTTACTGATACCAATGGGAATTATTTTCACTTCTGCTAAGGATAATCCAGAAATTCAACCAGATAACCAAAGGATTTTTTTATTGAAGTGTAAAGTTAAACATAATAAAGATATAGCAACAGGAACTCCAAAAGAAAAACAATGACAGGTCACTTAATGTTTTATGCTATTAACTTGTTAAATCACTTCTTTATGAAATCAGAAGCAGCAGTCTGAAAGGACAGTCAGGTGTGCCCACTAACAATATTGATCCATTCAAAACCATAATTCATTTGCACAAATGTATAAGAAAACTAACTGTGAAACTGTTTTTTGAAATAGATGAGATGGGGCATTTAATATCATTTAATACTCAGGATGCAACAGTGCAGGTTGAAAACATGTCTAGGTAAATTTATTGAAAGATTCTGGGGCAAGAAGGAATTTAGTTTTAATGTACAGCCATGAGATCTGTAAAGTAGAGACATTGTTAGAAGAAATTGATCTGGCTTTCAGATGGATGATGATGTTGAAGAGCACGCTACTAAATAATCATGGTTTACTTTTAGGAGGGGTAAGAATTTAAGGGATCAATTGATTTATATTTTTGAAAAGCCCACTAGGACCTTCAGTTGGTTCACTACCTTACTGAGATGATGTGATGAACTTAGGCGGTGTAAACAGTGGGAATTTGCAGAAGTAAAAAAAAAAAAAATATTCACAAGCCTCAAAAATGGGATAAATTATATCAGAGATCTTATTACATGTGATACCTGTACATTTTGGTTATGAATAGAAGAGCATGTGAGGACCATTAGAAATGGAAATATTTGTCATGTATTCAGGAAACATATCCATATGCACATATAATAAGGAGAAACACAATGGTAGGTTTACTGCATTAGTTTAGAGAGGTATGGTTCATGATGGGACTATGATGATCCAACTATGAGGAGAGAGAACCTCTGGATTTTTAACATGGATGTTTTACCTGGCCAGTACTGAATGACAAATCACAATGAATTCATTGTCTGGGATAATTTTCACCATTTTGGTCTTTCATCTCTTGGTAGGACATTTACAGAAATAGAAGAGATTACAGTAATTGACCCTTTTATATATTTGTGCAGCCTGTGAATTGGAGCATTTTGCAAATTAAATTGAAAGTACTAGCAGCTACCATGAATTTAGTAATGATAACAATGTATCTGTATTCTGTAGCATTTATTTAACATATACTTTGGGTTCATAAATTTAGGTTTGAATGCAATTAATTAAGTTTGGTTTAACAGCAACTGTAATATAAACTTTTCATTTTCAAATCAGTACTGTATACTGGCATAGCATTTTTTTTTAATATTGCAACAAGTGATTATTAATAAGTACAGTATGCCAGATATTTGTTCTACGTTTTTTTTTCTAAACAATGAAACAAATATTTGTACCAAGTAGAATATGCATTATTAATATATTATGTATTATTATTATTATAATATGGATAGAATACTGAGGCCCAGACATTCAAAACTTTGCCCTGGGGCTAAATTAGCACTGCCCAGCAGGCACACTTATCCCAGAACACAAAACAAGCTGTATTCAAAAGGAAATGTCCCGGCGCAAAACCAGCTGAATATAGCAAGCAAAAGAAGACAGGCAAACAGAACCATGAGTGCAGGGCAAAAATTGCCTGGGAATAAGACAGCACTGAATATAGGAACAGGGAAGTGCACAGTGCAACTGCAGCTCATTAGACCCTGAAGAAAGCCAGTGTTACAGGTGGAGAACATTGTGTGTGATTGCACAGAGATGTCTGACATCTACTGCAAACAACAATGTAAGCCACACACTGCAGAACTGTGCTGTGCTGAACTGAGGTTTGCCCTGAGCTAACCTGATTGCACAGTGCTAACACATTAGACCAGCACAAACTGGTTAACCCAGGGCAAACAAGAGACCCTGGCTTTCCATTTTTACCAGTAACAATCATGGAATCCTGCTTGGGTTGCGGATTTTGAATTCTTGTACTGGTGCCTCACGGAAATTGCATGCCACTGCACAGAATCTCTAAGATTTCAGTATCTTTTAAAAAATTTTTTATTTTCTCTTTCTATGTCCCCTTCTCACAGCATCAATATCCCGTAGCTTCACCCCAAGGTGACGCTCAGGAGCTACTGTGGGCCTGCCCCTATCCTGCCTGGGTTGTACCCCCCCAGGTGGGAAGGGAGGGGACCCTAGGTCACCTCTCCACACTCCCTTAGTGTGTGTCAGGCATTGGGCAGCCCAGTGAGTCCCTCATGGAGCCTGGTAATGAAGTCTGGGGCACCTGGGTCCTTTCTGCCAGTGGCCAGTGTGGAGTGATTGTTCCTGGTTTTCTGGTCTCTGTCCCTGACGGCACCAGCACTAGAGATCCAAGGAGGTAGGTCACATAGAGACATGCCACTGCTCCACATCCTGGCTAGCGTCCTCCCCTCCTTATCACTCTGCAGCACCATTACACCACCACCTGTGGTCACACTGGTGGTGGTGGTAAAGAAGCAGGACCTGCAGCCCACCCTTCCTGGATTAGGAGAGCAGTCCCCCAGGTGCTCAATCATACTCCCCTGGCCAGACCTCCAGCAACCCAAGTTTGCTTCTGACCCTGGGTCACTGGCATTGCAAGAAATAGTGCTACTGCAGCACCAGTGGGCTGACCCAGATTTCATCATCTTAAAATGAATGCTGCTGTACTTTGCATTCTTTCTGCTTTGCTGTGTATAGAAACAGTAAGGAAATCACCCGCACTGCTTTGTGTAATCAGCCATTCAGTTTAACCACCCATGTTTAGTGTTTAGAGTAACAAATGGTGATTGAACTGGGTACATCCAGCAGACTTGGGTTTGAGTACCACAACCTCCACTTGCATCCAAGCAAGTCACTTAACCTCCCAAGTGCTTCTAGTTCACTTCTTAAAACAGACAGTTCTGCCTAGTGGGCCTTACCTGCTTTACAAAGAATATATAAAAAAATACCAATATATGTTTACTACATCATAGAATAGTAGTCAAGGTACCATGTAATGTACTTGAGTTTTTCTTGGCTGCAATGATTTTGTATAGGTAAAGATAAATATTCAGATACATTTATAAGCTTGTTTTTAGATTTTAGTCAGGTTTTATTGCATTCTTTGCATATAAGCATCTAGGTTGTAGATTGCTAAACGTAGGATCACTGTTACCAACTAACTTATTCAAGTTTATAATCAGTAGGGCCATCCAAAATCCTCAGTTGTTTGAATGAAAACTAGTCTGAATGAAAGTATGTTAACAAGGAAGAAACTGCCTTACTACTTATGAAAAGACTTCACAGTTAGCACCCCATTTAGGTGAACCGGATCATTTGCACCTTTTCTTCCACCTGCTGGTTCTGTCTCTGTGACAACAAAATGTTTTCTGATAGACTGCTTCAACAAAAAGAAAATGTTAAGTATTTAAGAGTACTTATGTTTGGCCAGCGGATTTGGAAAGCACGTTCAATGACATACAGAAGGTAAGACCCCAGGGGCTGTATTATGCTAGTGGGCAGAGTAGTGCTCAAGTCACATCTGAACAAAGACATGAACATTGGGAGACACCCTTTTAATGGATACCAAGTAGAAAAAAAAAGCATCCACACATCTGGGAGATGCATGAATCCATTTGAAGGTCCTTCACTCATCACTAGTGGATTTTTCAGGTGAAAACACTTTATTTCAAAGAAGCAAATTCAAACTTTTTTTTTTTTGCTCCTCCTACTCCTTGGCCATCCACTCCTTCAGGCCTGCCAAGGCCCCTACCACCTCTGCTGAGTCCCGACCACTATCCACTGACCCTTACTGCTGTGCTACCAGGTAACCCAAAGTAACCCTTCATTGAGTGGGTCCCTACCCCTGTGGGAGGCTACCAGAGGAGGAGAATTACCCCAAAGAACTTCCTGTGTATCCTGGGCATGTTGGGGGTCAGAATGGACACATGTCTGGGCTTCTGGTGTATGGCGGGACCAGCAGCCATCCTTCAGTTGGCCAGTGGGTGTTTTCCCATTTTCTTGGGAGTTTGACAGGCTACATGATCTCAAGGCACAAGCCTACATCCATCACACTTCTCTCAAAATGAGGATTGATGTGTTGTCATGCCTCTGGCCTCCACCATCGGCCAGCAAATGCTGAGCCATGAACCCACTCTCCCTCTCAGGAGAAGGGGAGTGGTCGTTGGACACTCAAGCCTTCACCCATCATCTGGCCCTTCAACACCCAAGTCTGTTCCCTAACCCTGGTCAGCGGTGTCACAGGCAGATATCCAATTCAGGCAGTTAAATTATAGATAGGAAAAAACAAAGGTTGTCCACCTTAGCGGTGATGGTTCAGATTAATTCACATCTGAGTTCTAACAAGCAAAGAGATCAAGTCATTTGTAACTTATGCAAGTGGGGTGTGAGTGTTGAAAGGGGATCATAGTGCTGTCACTACTGCCATCACCCCAGAGGGATGTATACTGCATTGTTGCTACTGCCATCACACCGAAGGGGTGGGGGTTGTAGTGCTTCTGCCATCACCACTGGTGGATGGGGAATGTAGGCCTGCTGCAGTCCCACCTGAGGGATGGGGGCCATAGTGGTGATACTGCCTTCAGTCATGAGGAATGATGACCATAGTACTGCTGCCATCACACCTAAGGGATGGGGCCATACTGCTGCTGCTTCTGTCACACCAGAGGGATGGGGGCCGTAGTGCTGCTTCCCTAACACCTTAGGGATGGGGGCTGTAGTGTTGCTGCTGCCATCACATCTTGTACCTAAAATAACTTTAAATTGGTACAAGGATGGAAGGATGTATAATAGTGGAAGTCAAAATTGCTAAAAAGCATAATAGCAGAGTTAAAAATTGTTAAATAATGTACACAAAACCAAACACTGGTAAAACCGGATTTTGGCTTAGCAGACACTGATGACAATATCATTTTTTACAATGTGCAAAATGGAATATGCCCTTTCTCAATCCCGGTTAACCAATGTCCCTGGCTATATTCAAAGATCCCATGCAAATGAGCCTACTTAGGTAATCCATGGGCAAACAGGTACATTTGCATCTCATTAAGTGCTGCCTAGCATACATTACCATGCAGTATGCCTGGTGTTACTGCATGGAGCACAAAGCTTCCCCTTTTGGTTGGAATAGAGGTACAGGCTGGATGCTGCCGGCCAAGGCATACCCATAGCATCCCCTGTTGGTCAGAATAGAAGCACAGGCTGGAATCAGCAGAAACTGTGTGCTGGCAGGTACAAGCAGTGCATACAACATACCTATGCAGCACTGCAAGCAGTACATGATATATACATATATATATATAAAAAAAAAAATATATATATATATATATATATAGATCTGTAGTGAACTATAACTACAGACAGCTGCAGAGACATAAATAGATAGCTACACACACACACACACACACACACACACACACACACACACAAGTGGCCACATGTTCCCTGGATTATGCCCCCACCCCACCCCAACAGAGGCAGCCCACAGTAGGTGTGGGTGGAACAGAAGTATGCATGGGACAGGCATAAGGCAATCCTGCTGGGGATGGGGGGTGTCAGCTGTAGGGTCACTGGGCTGTGCAGCGCAGTGCAGCCATTCAATATATAGGGACCTAGCAGACAGGCTGGGCCAGGCAGCCCTTCTCAGCCATCATGGTCCCTGTTCCCACATGTGTTGGTTCCACTCCCTGGTAGTCTAGTGGTCCCCCCACCCCCCAGCACATACCCCGACTCCCATTTCAAATAAAATGAAATCCATTTTCCTGGTAGTCTAGTGGTACCCCCCCCCAGCATGTATTCCGACACCCATTTGAAATAAAATGAAATCCATTTTCCAGTTAGTTTAGTGGTCCCCCCACCCCCAAGCATGTATCCTGACCCCTGTTTGAAATAAAATGAAATCCATTTTCCTGGTAGTTTAGTGGTCCACCCACACCCAAGCATGCATCCCGACCCCCATTTGAAATAAAATAAAATCTGTTTTTCTGGTAGTCTAGTGGTCCCCCCAACCCCTAGCTTGTATCCTGACCCCCATTGCAAATAAATATCAAATCCTATCCCTCATAGTGTAGCGGTTCCCTCACCCAGCAGTGACACCCCACTCATCCCAATAAAGTCTGAAAACAGAGCCAGCTACTGACTCAGCCCTCCTCTCACCACCATGGCCAGCCACTGACTGAGGTAGGAAGGAGCACTCCTTCCTACCTCAGTCGGCGGCAAGCCGTGGTGGTGAGAGGAGGGCTGAGCTTGTCACTGGCTCTGTTCTCTGATTTTATTGGGGTGAGCGGGTGTCACTGCTGGGTAGGGGGACCGCTAGACTACCAGGGAAAGGATTTGATATTTATTTGCAACTGGGGTCAGGATACATGCTTGGGGGGATCACTAGACCACCAGGGAAATAAGTGTTTTATTATATGCTATGGGAGTTGGGATTCAAGCTTGGGGGCAGGGGGACCACTAGACTACCAGGGAATAAGGTATTTGTATATGTGCAACCGGGGTCGGGATATGTGTTTGGGGGTGGGGGAGACCACTTGACTACCAGGGAAAAATGTATTTTATTATGTGCAACAGGGACCAGGATATGTGCTTGGGGTGGCGGTCCACTAGACTACCAGGGAATAAAGTATTTTTATATGTGCAATGGGGGTTGGGATACATGCTTGGGGTGGGGGACCACTAGACTACCAGGGAATAGAGTATTTTTATATGTCCAACACGGGTCGGGATACATGCTGCTTGGGGGTTGGGGGACCACTAGACTACCAGGGTAAAGATGTTACATGTTTTAGCAATGGGAATTGGGAATCGTGCATTGGAGGGGCACAGCCGACACATTTCTGTTGGCCTTTTCTCAGCGTTAATCAGCGCCACGCTACAGGTTGCGCTAATACCTGTAGCACAGCACTAGACCTTTGAATATGCTGGTGCGCTGGCATTCAGGGCTCCCCCAATCCCTCCCTTGCATACATTATAATTTAGCGTCAGTGCTGATACCTAGTGCTGTCCTTTTAATTATAGCAGTAGGGCGCAAATTCGGCACTAGTCCAGTGCAACAGATTTGTGCCCCATGCTAAATTTTGAATATCTGGCCCTGAGAGTATTATCTGCTAAATGAATATCTAGAAGTCAATTCTGAAATGTCCCAAGAATGCCACAGGTGGTGTGCTGAACATAAGGCTCATGGGGCTTGCAGCACTCCTCAGCCAGTAATTGGGATTGTTGATCCTGTATACCATGTGCCACAAATTAGACCAGCTTTTTCTAGTCTAGCTTGTGGCAATCTCTGGGACCCTTTTTATGGGTCTTGCACCAAATAATTGGTGCAAACCACCGTAAATTGGAAAAACTCTCACAAATGCATCTGATTTTCTTGATTCCGGTGCATTCTGTGACAACTATCTTGGTACAGCTGAGCCAGCCACTGGATTTGACACATGGCTTGGTGCAGGCCCTGTGTTACCCTTCGTGAATTGGGGCCCTGATCTTCATATCAGTATTTATTAATACTTTTGGATCTGTATTTGACCATGGTATGTTTATTGTTTTAAAGACCTTAATCAGCATACAAAAGATTGATAGCTAAGAAAATCTTATCAATTTTTTTATTATTTATTCAAAGTGATTATCACAATGACATATACACACTTGAAGCTAGTAATATACAGAATAAAGATTTACTATGTGGCTGATGGATTTAGTACATGTGTAATATACTCTTAAAATGCAGCTTACGCTATCACAAGCATACTATAAAAGGAGTCTAAAGTGGTGTTATATTACTTCTAAAGAAGTGTAATAGCAGGAAATGTTAAGTATTCAATCTTTTTTTCCCCTAGGGGTTTCTGTTGCCGTACCACATTTTGTTTGAAATTGTAACTAAACAAAAATTACACTGGTTATCTGAAGTTGGAGTCCTCATCATCTTTGGCTGGAGTGAAAATCATTTATGTTACTGACATGGTCAATGCTGATATGTATTTATTGATATCTCATTTTCTGTACATAGTAATTTTGTTCTCTGGTTTTACCAGTGCATTATCAATATTTATTATAAATGTGTTCTTGCATATTTACAAAGTTTTTTTAACTAAAAAAAAACATATTCCTGAAAAGAGTCCTCAAGTCAATTTGTTTCATACAATGTACTTTCTCTAAACACTAGTGTTTTGCTTAATTTTTAAATTTAACATTTTATCAGTAACTTTTATTGTTAGGTTTATATATATTTTTCATAAAGAAAATATTTTTGGCATCCCTTACATCATATAATAAATATGTAGTACATTTTGAAAATCATTAAATGCTGTATAGCAAGTCTATGGGTGTAAGACACATTATTTTAGTGCCCATTCTACTAACCCCTACAATTGTTTTTGCTTTCACAAGCTGCCTGTGAATGCGTCAGAGGACAATAAACTTGAATTTAAACTTTACATCAATGCAAACTCATGAATTATTGGGTAAACACAGTTTTTAAAATGCATATTAAAAACACTCCCTCAGCACTTCTAATTTAATGAAACTTCTAGGTCATGTTTCTACTTTTCATTCCTCAACAGAAAAATTATTATCATTGCCAAAATTTAAATAAAAGTCAGCCAACATTTAACGAGTTTTCACCTTTTTAAGAAATAACTTTCCATGTATAGTTACAGTAGAAACAAATCCAGGTGGATAAATTCAAACAAGGACAAAAAGGTCACCTTAAGTCAAAGTTGCCTATACTTTCTTCTTCTGTTTTATCTAGTTACTCAAGAGGTTTGAAAAATGTTTGTAAATGATTATACAGTTACTGGTCACTAATTCCAATAGCTCTGTATGCAATCTGAACCATCCATTGATTAACGTGACACAAAATGGCCACCCAGGAAAGAATGAGTCAGTGTCAATTGCATCCAAAAATCAGCTCCTAAAATTCTCCATTACACACACTATATTATATATTAATATGTGTAACAGAGAACTGCCTTACTGTTAGAAATAGCACCACATGCATGCTTTAACACTGAGCACAAGACACAATGGTACTGTACTTCAGTTTTCATATGCTACAATTGTGCCCAACAATTGCAAAACTACCCAATTGTTCTGTGACTCAATAATTATAAAGATGAAGCTATAAACAACAGTAGATCTGTTTTTCTACATATGCTTGAGTATAAATCAAGAGAGCTTAGTTATGGTGCCTTATGTGATATTACATGCCTCTGATGAGTAAAACAAACTGGGTATACGCTGTTACCTATACATTATTCTCTATGTAAACATACTGTAGCTATGATTTATGTTATCGTTTATGGTGTAAGCTTTTACCACTACTGTTTTACATCTTGTCAGCAATATAGCTGCAAAGGAAACTGTCTCAGCCTTCTTTACTGGATAAACAATAAATAACAATAAAAAATAACATGGAATGCAAAACCCAGATCCTAAACTAAATAATCCACTTGTCCTCCAACCAGTTTGCACATACTTCTTAACAAATCATAGTCTGTGGAATGAAAGTGACTTAAAGGCCTTTTTCTAGATAACATGCTAATTGTCATTCATAAGGCATTTATGATACTTGTATGTGTGTATTCTTTTTTTTATTATGATTAGTTTTTGTATGCTTTGTATATGTTGTGTTTTCTTCAACCTTCACGTTGAAATTGTGTCGCTTTTTTAATAAAACTTGAATTAGTTGAATGTATTGGGCAAAATAATAACTTTATAAATGTCCCCAGCAGGGTATATCATCTGAATAGTTTTAAACTTATTCTTTAGCCCTGTTCTTAATACAACTAATTATCAGTAGATCATTGGGAAGGGATGGAAAGAAAGGAAGGAAGGGAGGAAGGAAGGAAGGAAGGAAGGAAGGAAGGAAGGAAGGAAGGAAGGAAGGAAGGAAATGTCATCATTTCCACTTACTCACTGTGAGGCCTTCAGATATAGCAATAGTTGCCTTCCCTGTCTTTGACTTTCTCTCTTCTCTCTCTGTCTCACTTTCTGCCTTACCTTCATGCATTTCTTTAATCTACTTCAGTTTCATTTACCACCCACACCCCTGCTTACCCAATGGCTGATGAAACTTTGCATAACTTGTAAAGTGCTTTGGAATACAACATATAAGTAAGTCAATATATAAAAACAGATTCCTTTCTTTTCCATGCATGCCTCTTTACTATACAGTATACTATATATCCGATATTTTACAATCCATGAATAGTTTGCAACGGCCATTAAGTATTCACACAAAAGTTAACAGAGACAGAGAAAGGTTAAGGGATGCAGAATTTAAAAGAATGCTGGAACACGTGAGGAGGTTAAGCAACAAAAGGATTAAATGACTTGTTAAAGATCATGATTACAGTACATGCTGTCAAACCTGTAACTCCAGGTTCAGAGCCTTCACTGATACTATTAGGCCACATTGCCTTCCATAAAATCTAAAACATGAGTGTTACCTGAATAAAATGCAATATTTTTTTTGGTGGGGGGGGGTTGAAAGAAAGTAGAATGCCTTTTTGAAAATGAGTCAGTTCATTCACAGCATTAGTTACATTTATTCAGTTTGACATGTACAAGAATTATACAGATTTCCTCTGGCAAGTCATAGAGGTGAGTCAACAATGTCCTCTGGGACAGCCAACAGAGTTCTATATGGAAAAGAAACTGCCTGAAACTGGCCCCTAACTCTTCACAGAAAAGAGTAAAAGCACACATTTTCAGTCATTGGTATATCATAATGCTTGTTTGAGCTTACCTTGAAACAGGTCAGTGCCTCCCAAGAGGGGCTGTCCTCATAATCTGAGAATCACTGCAGTGGATCATTCAAGGAGAGGCTGTGGATAGAACTTGAATTAACTAAACAGCCTCCTTTATCCAGATAGATTTATATTTCCCTTAACCAAGTTTCCCTTTTCCTTTTCCTGACTCAAAGCCTAGATGGGTAACCTTCAGTAACCCAAAAATATATAGCACAATCTATGTGCATTCACATTTCAATCTATCTATCTATCTATCTATCTATCTATCTATCTATCTATCTATCTATCTATCCTGTATATATAAATATATATTCCTTACAAAAAAAAACTACATTAATGCACCAGTTAGGGTTCAACTTAATGCAACAAAAGTAGGGAAATGTGGCATTGGGGCTTCAAACCCTAACTGCCCGTGACCATCCCTAAAACACCCAACAGGAAAAACGTTAGAGATCTGAGTCTCCAGATTCTTGATGAATCAGTGGTGGGGTCTTTTTAAGGGATGTCAACTGTAATGTCCATCCTTCCCGAGCCCAAAACCTCCTGTATGAAGCACAAGGTATAGCTTCAAGCAACTGCCTTGCAGTCATACACTCTTCAAAGATAGAGAAGTATGTTTCACCACATGTTGTCAATAGACTGTTGTAGTTTTCTTCATTCATCACAAGAAAAGAGATTACATCTGACCTTGTTTGCTTAGTGGTGGGGTGGACATTAGGGTTGGCAGCCCCAAGGAAGACCCCATACTGATTAGCCTAGATGTAAAACCCTAAAAATCTTTACCTGTTCCTGCTTGAGGGGGGTGGAGTTGGAGGTGGGTAGGTTATGAGTTAGAGTGAGAAGCCCTAACACCGCATTTCCCTGCTGTTGTAGTGTTAATTTGAACCCTAACTAGTGCATTATTGCAGTTTTTTTCAAATAATTTCCTATTCTTTTCAGACAGGGGAATTGTAGACTCATTCATGCAGGTCCAGAACAGATGCAGATCACACAGGACCTTCTGGCCCTGCACCAAGGGAAGACTCCACCTGCCTAAAGAAGTGCAGCACCCACTCTCAATCACTGGATGTCAAGAATGCATGGAGCTGTCTGGTGGATGGCAGAAGTGCAGGATCCTCTGGGTCCTGTACTGCTATGTGTCCGCTGACACAGATGCCCAAGGCAAAGAATCCATCTGTCAGCTAATGCACAGGACATTTTGGCACCCACGGGTAGTGATGTGCAGGGTGGTATGCCAAGAGAATAGTTCCTTCATCTTATGGCACTTGAGCCAATGTGGGCAACCCTGCAGCTACCATTTCTAATCTGGAGGTGGTGTCACATGAGAGTACCTTCTCCACCAGCTTCAGCCTGTCTAGTTGGGTCACTGAGCACACCCCAAAACTCAGCTCACTGGCACAAGATCTCAGAGCACTACCCACTGGGGTAAGGGCTAGTACTACACACAATATTTCTTAATAATATTTTTTTTTAATCTTGAACCCAGATTTTAAAGATATATATTTTTATAACTCCCCCTTATAAACATAACATGTGGCATTTATAGAATACTGGCCAAAATGTCATTTTGCACCACATGTGCAAAACACATCTTGTCAATGATTTGAAAAATGACACTGCTCACCCTTATGAGGTGGTGTGAAAAAAATAGCTATATTGAAAGTTTGGAGTCAAAATTTTGAAAATTAGCAAAGTTATGTGTGAACATTGAAATACTTAAATGTTCACTCACAATATGATCATTTTAGCATATTTTGACACCACATTTTCAACATAGTCTTCTTATAACCCCACCTCATGAGTCCAGTAGGAGAAAATCTTCAAATCCCAGCTAAAATGTGATTTCACACAGTGACTGCAAAATAACCTTTCAGGATAGAGTTGAAAAGTTTCACATGCCTTGTTCATGATGTGGGGTCCTAAAACACCATGTTGAAAACAAAAGTTGAAAACCCATTGAGATACATTAAACCACACAGAAACATAGAAACAGAGAAACATAGAATTTGACAGAAGATAAGGACCGCTTGGCCCATATGATAATTTTAAAAAATTGGTTCTGAGCATGCTCAGTAAGCACTCCAAAATAGCTGTATGAAAGGGAAAAAGAATCTTTTTTCCTATGGGGCCAATCCTCTTTTTAGAGGGAATAATCATTTTTAGCGTTGCAGTGGACGTAGCCCTTCAGACCTCTTACTATCATAAAAGGACTCAGCGCATTCCTTCTGACTGAACAATATGTTGGATTTGCAATACAGTCGCCTCCATGTCCATGAAGCACTCTGCTCTCCAGTGGATGACACATCGATTTATCACATGGGGATTTCATTAGTTCTACTCTGCAGTTAGCTGTTATACAAATGACTCCAACATCTATTTTTTTATATGTATTTTACATCCTTTTTCATGACTCACTTCTATGTATTTCATTTGCTGTTCATACGAAACATGAAAATCTCGGTGTTTTTTTCCATTTTTTTAAGAGCCCTAGCACCAACAGAGTTTAGAATTTTGGTCTGATATTTTCAGTGTAGAAAGGGGCTGGCACAGAGATGTGACTTTTGCTGGTTTGGTGAAAAAATTTTAATCCATTCCAAAGTTATTACATTTTAAAATGAGAGCTTCTGAGCATGCTCAGTTAGCAAGTAAATAGCAAAAAAAATCCTGCACCTTCACAGAGGTCAGGCATAGGTCTAGGAGCAGTACTTGAATATACAGGCAGGAGACAAACTGGCTTTAAATGTAACATGGGTTCCAGCATTACCTAGGTTAATTTCACTAAGACTATATTATTGCTAATTTGTGACCATTTTGTACACCTGCACTTGTAACATTAATCAGGATCGAGAGAGGATGAACATACTAGATGTCTGATTAACGTGTTTGCAAGGTTAAGGGAATAACTGACTTAATAGTATTTCAAAGTACTGTATAAAATTGTTTGGCCCTATCACAGTAAAATCTGAGGCTGGAATAATAGGGATCTTAGTCCCAACATCTTTATTTCAATCCATAAATTATAGGAGCTGTTACTCAAATCACCCTGTCTGCATTCCATTCAGTTTGGTTGTATCATTATGTTGAAGCAGCAGTTTCAAGTGTGATTATCACAAAAGGCCATGTATAGGATCTTCTGAGTGAATGACGTAACTAATAGAGCTGGTTAAAACTAAAACCAGCCACTTAAAACTTGCATGTGCACAATGCATTTGAAGATATACTTCAGATGTATTTTGAAGCTAAGAAACCACATGCAGTAGGTGGGATGAAATAAGAAGTGAGCACATGGCTGGGATCTATGATGCCGGTGTGACAACAAAACACTGACGCCCTCAACCATGACAGAAACCCATCTACATCCTCAACTGTGACACAACCCCGAACTGACCAGCATGATCATGACGTGCCCAATCGTGCATCCCCCATGCAGTGGGGCTGTGCCCCTCACCTACTAAGATATCTAACTCCGTTGCACAGACAGTGGGTTAGATATTACCTGTCACCCTACAGTGTCTCGATGCAAAACCCCTGTGGCTGCCAATATAGGTGTGCTGGGGGTTTTGATGTGGGAGAGTCAGTGTACTGGTGTCACTGTAGCAACGGTATACCCATGGCTGTCAGCAGCATGAAATGCAGTGATCACAAGCAATGAGTCTGATCACATGAACTTGTTTCTATGACATCAAGCTTTGTGACTCTTAAAAGTAGAATAAGAATTCTAGTGTTATGTACTTTATTCAAATGTTCAATCAAAAGCTAAATTTGATACAAACATCAGTAACAACTCCAGGGCCATGGCTATGGACATGCTGCTATGCTCAGATACATTCAGACATATTTAAGGTGCACAATATAATGGGGCAGTGGTGATGAGCCTGTGGTTTTGAGGCCAAATTCATGAAATTGGCATGAGATTGTTGTTTAGCAAATAAAAATTTGAAGTCACTCCTCAAAGGGAGTATTTAGGAGTGATAGCCTTTAAATACAAGGCTGTCAAACTTACTAATTGGAAACTGAGAGATGGGGCCATAAGCATCTTCTTGAGCGAAGTCTACCAATGTCTGTTAAGAATATTAATATACCTGTGTAAAAACTAAAATGTCAAATGTACTGGGAAAAATACACAATTTAGCTGTGAGGCAAGCAGCAATCGTATTAACAAAAAAATTTTGAGTCCTGTGCATTTTCTGATGATATCAAATTTTGTAATCCTAGCCTAAGAAGCACATTCCTTGTATGCTTTAAGGTGCCAAATATAAGATCCCAGTATGGTAGGGCTTCTATCGATTTCTCCTTACCTTCCCTTGGAAACAACATGCAAAAGACCCTAAGGTTCTCATCCCTGCTGGATCCCTATACCTTTAAGCTGCCTATCACACGCATCCTGAAGGTCATATGTACCTGCCACAGGTGATTCTCCTACTGGCCTCCCTGCCCTGCTCTCCATTTACTTAGCACTTACTTACAACTCCAGCACTTCTCTGCATATCTCCCTCTGTATACTCTTCTTACCACCCTGGTCTTACTATGTTCGTGTCATCTCCCTCTCTCTCTAGTGTTGACATCATCCTCCTGAATCCCCCCCCCCATCCTTTCCCACAAAAGGTCAACCCTCCTGGTCGGTCCGTTCTTCCCTTCATGTTCTATTGTTAATATAATCTTCTTACCGCACCCTGTTACTTCTATTGCCGTGTTTAGTATAGAAACATAGAATTTGATGGCAGATAAGGACCGCTTGACCCACCTAGTCTGCCCATTTCCCTACCTAATGGATAAGCTGCAGATCCTATTAAACCAACAGTGTACTTCCTCCTACCCCCAACTAGAATTGCTTTATGTCTGTCCCATGCTTTCTTGAATTCCCCCATTGTTTTTGACTCTATGACCTCCTCAGGAAGGCTGTTCACAACCACAACCCTCTCTGTGAAGAAATACTTCCTCACATTACCTTTGAGCTGTGCCCCCTCTATCTTCAACTTGTGCTCTCTTGTTTTTGCACATCTCTTTTTCTAAAAGATGCTACCCTCCTGGACTTTGTTGATTCCCTTGAGGTATTTGAAAGTTTCTATCATGTCCCCCCTCTCCCTCCTTTCCTTGAGGCTATACATCTTTAGTTCCTTTAGTTTTTCTTCATATGTCTTCTGATGCAGACCCTGCAACATTTTGGTTGCCCTCCTCTGGACAGCCTCCACCCTGTCTATGTCTTTGCGGAGAGGGGGTCTCCAGAACTGTATACAGTACTCCAGATGTGGTCTTACCAACTGTCTGTACAGAGGGCCAACAACTTCATGTTTTCTGCTGGTGATGCCTCTCCCTATGCATCCCAGTATCCCCCCAGCCCTCCTTACTGCCTTCTCACATTGCTGGCCCACCTTTAGGTTGTTTGATATGACTACCGCCAAGTCCCTTTCCATTTTTGTTGGTGTCAGTATCTCACCCCCATTGTGTACTCTTCTCCTGGGTTTTTGTTTCCCAGGTGTATTATTTTGCACTTCTTTGCATTGAATCTAAGCTGCCATACATTTGACCATTCCTCCAACCTTGCCAAGTCCCTTTTCATCCTTTCCACTCCACCTTGTGTATCAACCCTGTTGCAGATCTTTGTGTCATCTGCAAAGAGACATTCCTTCCTTTCCAGTCCCTCTGCAATGTCACTTATGAAGACATTAAAAAGGACTAGCCCCAGTACTGAACCCTGTGGTACCCCACTAGTAACCCTCCTTTCTTCATTGTGGACTCCATTTACTATTACCCACTGTGTCCTGTTGTCCAACCAGTGTTTTACCCAAGCTATCACCCTGGGGCCCACTCCCAGGTTGGCTAATTCGTTTATTAATCTTTTGTGCAGGACTGTGTCAAAAGCCTTGCTAAAGTCTAGGTAGGCCATGTCCACAGCCCCTCCCTGGTCTACTGCTTTGGTCACCCAGTCAAAGAAATCAATTAGATTTGTCTGACATGACCTTCTCATTGTGAATCCATGCTGCCTTGGGTCCTGTGCCCCACTGGCCTCTAGGTACTCAACTATTCTTTCCTTCAGAAGTGATTCCATCATTTTCCCTACCACTGAGGTCAAACTGACAGGTCTGTAGTTTCCTGCCTCTGTCTTGCTCCCACTTTAGTGAAGGGGAATCACATCTGCCCTCCTTCAGTCCTCAGGTACCACACCATCCTCCCATGATTTATTAAAAAAGGTAGTCAGTAATGTTACTAGTTCTTCCCCTAGTTCTTTTAGAATTCTGGGGTGAATCCCATCAGGCCCCATTGCTTTATCCACCTTCAGTTTTAAGAGTTCTTTCAGAACCCTTTCTTCTGTGAAAGGACTAGTATCAACCCCCCTATCCAGAGTGCTTCTTTTGACTGGATTAGGTATTTCCCCCTGCTTTTCCATTGTGAATACTGAGCAGAAGTATTCGTTCAGTATCCCTGCTTTTTCACTGTCACTCTCTGCCCAACTTTCTTCCTCTTTGTTCAGCCTCGGTATCCCTGGCTTAGTCTTTATTTGCTCCCTAATGTACCTATAAAAGGTATTATCCGCAAGGCCACTGGTTTTCAGTTTTTACCAGAACACCCAGTAAAATTCCAGAATTAGGGCTGCCTGAACACTGGTAAAAACAAAGATTTCATGGAATCTGCCATTTTTTACTAGATCAGTAATTCTACAAAAATTGTATTTTTCTTATAATTGTACTATTTTCAGTTTGCTTTATTTAATGCTCTGTATATTAAGCCTTCTTGTATTCTGATTATTTATACACATACTAAAAGAATGACAGCAGAATCCCAGTAAAATCTGAATATTAGAGTAATGATCACAGGTGCAATTCTGGAATCTGAAGTCTTGAAAATGGAATTCCATTGTTTTAATCACCGTAAATCAGTGACCATGATTATCCACCTTCTTAACTGAGTTGGCTATCTTTTCCTTGGTTTGGGCCTTTGCTAGTCTGACTGCCTTACCTGCTTCCTTCTGTTTTAACTGGTACAGTTCTCTTTCCTGCTCTTTCTGTGTTTCCTTATACTTTTTGAATGCTATCTTTTTCTCCCTTACTTTCCCCACCACTTCTTTGGAGAACCATACAAGTTTTTTCTTTCGTTTTGATTTGTTTATTTGTTTCACACAAAGGCTTGTGGCCTCTGTGATGGCAGTTTTGATGTTTCCCCATTGTTGCTCCACCCCACCTTCTTGCCTGTTTGCTAGTGCTTTTCTGAGGCACTTTCCAATTGGGTATCCACCCCAGATGTTGGTGAACCCTTAATTTAATTTGTTAACAATCTGCACACTCTCTATTATCCGATGTTATTGTTGCTATTTTTTTACAATATGTACCAGCCTGCACTAAGTGTCCAATTGTATTATTCCTTGCTCTGTTCCCTTCCTCCAGGACCATCTTGAAAATAAGCTTGCTCAATGATGACTCTGCCTGGTAAAATAAAGTTTTGATTGATTGATTGATTGATTGAATCCACTTAGTGTTAAGATTACAGGTTGTAATCCATACAGTGATTAAGCATTTTAAAAGCACATGTCGGTAGTTGGTATAATATTAGTAGCAGGTATCAAAATACGTAGGTTGATGGCAGTTGCCATGATTATGGTAGAAGGGTATAAAAGGACCTCCACATCCAGTAATTGGTTGGCTCCCTCCACCTAATGATCCCAGTCCCCTTATCGTTGATTATTTCCTTGATTTGTAGTGGCTCCCCCAACCACTGATCACCATCCCCGTAATTACTTACTTTTTCCCTGGTGTCTAGTGGCACCCACCCCACCCTCCGATCACCATCCTCATTTTCATTTATTCTTTCCCAGGTGTATAGTGGGACCCCCCATCTTCCAATTGCATCCTGCCTGTAATAAAGAAAACAGTCCCTCTATGTCTTATTTTAAACCTAAAAAAAAGAAAATGGTCCCTTGCCAATCCAACCCCCACACCCTGACCTCACACTGAGCAGCCACAATCTTGACCCCTCCCACTTCCCACACACCCACCCTCACTTACCTGAATAGGTCCTATGGTGAAGATTCACTCTCTGATCGAAGACATGTCTTGCTGCTTGAAACACCTACTGCTATATGAGAAAGTAAGGTAACTACAGTTCAATGTCTTTCAATGGGATTTTCACCTTTGTGCCATAACTGCCATTTTTGCATATTTGAGGTGACATTTTCAACATGATCTTCTTGGGACCTCTTCTCATGAACAATGGCGGTGGAATTGCATAAATCTAGCCCATAAGGCAGTTTTGCTTGGTGAAATCACCTTTTTAGCAGAATTTAAACATTTTCACCATCCTTGTTCATCTGGTGGGGTCATAAAAAGGCCATGTTGAAATTTCAGGGTCAAAATATGTCACAATGGCAAAGTTATGCTCATACTTTGAAAGTTTGCTATGCTTCCTCTTGATTGGCAATTTTAAATATTTTGACTCCAAATTTTCAATATAAACATCTTTTTACACCACCTCATGAACTTGACAGTTGTCATTTTTCAAACCCTGGCTAGACTGTGTTTTCACACCTGTGGTGTGCAATGATGTTGCGATGTTGCAGAATCACATTTTGGTGGGGGATTTCAAACTTTGTATTACCGGGTTCATGAGGTGGGGTAATAAGAAGGCTATGCTGACAATTTCATTCCTGTTTTACTACAAATGCAATCACATGGCCCTCTCTGCCATGTGCTTCAACAGCAGCATATATGTACACATCTAAGAAGGGATTGGAGTACAGGGCCCGGAAGACCCTGTGCACCCATAGAGAAATGAGGATACAATTATACTATCTCAAGAAGTAAGGAAATTCTTTGTAAAAAACTTTGTTAATGCACTAGTTAGGGTTAAAGTGACCAAAGTAGGGATGTAATATTATGGTTTCCAACCCTAACCCCCCCCCCAACCAGGCAGCAACTGTAAAAACTATAACAGTTTCTCCTCTCCTGCATCTTTGCTAATGCGGCATGGGGTGTGCCTTGGGGTTGTCAGTCCTAATGCTCACCCCATCCTCATATACTCTACACATCTTAGCTTCTTTTATGATTGAATGGGGTGAGCATTAAGGCTGACAACCCCAAGGCCTTAGGTTATGTAAGCACTTCTATGTTAAACCTAAATTTTTGTACCTTAATATCTTTGCCACTATTACCTCCAGGTGTGTGGCCTTCAGCTTTTTTACTGTATTGGTGAATACATTTTTGGTGAATATAAAAGTATTTTTGTGGCCTTGTTCTTTAAAGTGCAGAAGGGTGGAGTGCTGTGACTGTTTGTTCTCATGTCTTTGCCACCGTTCAACCGATTTACATGAAATGTGTAAAGCATAGTCTCTGAGCCTGGAACTCTTGATTCTATAATTTTCATGTAGATAGGTGAAGGGTATGCAAAGTTACATAGGTGCAAAAAAATACGAAAGTCTCAGCTTTTGAAAATTTTAAGACTTTTTTTGCCATCCAATAACTAAAAATGTAGAAGACTTTGAAACCTGAAACTTTCAGGATTGATAGAGGTTGGTGCAAGGTGTGTGCTTTTGTGGTTTTTAGGTTCTACAGTTAAGTAGTTTTTGAAATATTTAATAAAAATGTTCAATTTCTGAGCATGTGCAGTTCAAAAAATGAACATTCTATTTATAACTGAATGCTTGTGAAAGCAGCAGCCTGCACTATACAGCACAGCTGTCTTTAATAAACAACAGTTGTGCCATATAGTACTTGCACTATATGACATAGTCATCATTTATTAAAGATGGCTGTGTCATAAAATGTAGGCTGCTGCTGTCATCACTTGTTGGTCAGGGACGGGGTTACTGTCATTGCAGCCCTGCCATCCTGACTTTGCCTCAATTAACTTTTATCTGCACTCCAGGGGCACCAATCCATGGAGGCAGTGTATGTATTTATTTATTTATGTAAGTTATTTATTTGTAGTATATCTTGTTCTTTTCTAACACCGAGATGCCCACCTCTGATGTTGGATGCTCCCCCCCCCCGTACAGCCTCTTTATTTCTTAACACTGCCGACATCAGGGGGCCCAATCCCCATGTTGGCATTTACACAATCTCCCTCCAAGCAGTGATGGACACTGGGGAGCCCAACCCCCTGTGTCCAGAAATACTCTTATTTATTTATCATTTCACTATAAAGAAAAAGAAGTCCCCCAATGTCTGTTCTTTTTTGACCTGAAAAAAAGAAAACGGTTCTTCATCGTCACAGTCTCCCTACTCCTAACCTAACCATTCCACTGTGCAACCAGCACCCCAACCCCCTCTTACCCTATACTTATCTCCAGAGGTCGGCAATGTCATCTTCTGTGGATCGCGTCATATAGTATTTGCACTATACATCACAGCTGTCTTTAGTAAATGACAGCTGTGTGGTATAGTACTTGCACTATATGACACAGCTATCATTTATTAAAGACAACTGTGTCGTACAGTGTGGTTTCACCCACTTCTGCCTGCTCACACCTTTTAATCTGCCTGTGATTTAACTGCAGAACTGTTGCGGCTTGCCATTCACTGTGTCCAACATTTCCCAGACTCTGTTCCTGTTGGCTGCAACTAACAGAAGAAGCCCAGAAATAATTGTTTGCTCTGCTGTTGAGTTGCTCATCCATAGGCTTCTCATATATTTAAATGAGTGTGTGTACTGAGTTAGTGGTTCTTTAATTTAGAAAAAAAATGGTTTGAGACCAATTCCTCACTGAGTGAACTTCTCTATGTTCTGCTGTCCCCAGCTCTTACCAGAATTCTATTTAAATTTTTAACTACAGTTACAGAAATGTACTGTATAGCAGGTATTATGAACCATTATAAGTGTGTTTTCTGCACAGGATGTGGAATGGTGGAAAATGCATGGCTTTGGGGGAGGCAAAATGTGGGGCTTGCCTACAGCACCAAAATACCTTGCTACAGCTCTGATTTATATCCCTCAGCAGTGTGGAACACTGGGTAGCCCACCCACAGTGTCCCGATATAGTGTTCTTCCTTTATCATTTCCCTGAAGAGGAAAAAACATCTCACAATGTCTTATTTGTTTTTTTCACCTGAAAAAAGAAAACAGTCCCTTGTCTTCACAGCTGTCTCCCTACCCCCAACCCTCTTCTCCCACTGAGCACCCAACATCCCACACCCCCCCTTACGCTATATTTACCTCCAGAGGTCAGCCAATGACATCATCTGTGGACCGGGACACATCTGTATCTTCAAAGCCAAACAGCGAACTGAGGAATACAAGTAAATACTGTATAATGCAGTTCCAATGGTGTTTTGAACTTACGTTGATATCTTTGTAATTTTTTTGAATTTTTTTCACTAAATTTTCAACATGAGCTTTTTGTGGACCCCACCTTGTGAACCCTTGCACTGTCATTTTGTTAATCAGTCTCAGAAGGTGATTTCACTGTCACTGCATGAAATCACCCTTCAGGACTGATTAATAAAATGACAGTGCCAGTGTTCATGAGGTGGGGTCACAATAACCCATGCTGAAAATTTGGTAAAACAAATTCCCCAAAATGGCAGCACTACGAGCATGCTATGTGCAGTTTCTACGCAGGTGCATAACTTTGGTAATTTACAATATTTTCAGCTTACCCATTTCTTTCACACCACCTCATGAACACAACATGTTTTCGCACCTGTGGTGTGGAATGGTGTTTCAGCATGGATTTGAACATTTTCACCTATGGGGTTTATGAGGTGGAGTCATAAGAAGAATATGTTGAAAGCTTGGGGTCAAAATATGAAAAAATAAAGAATTTATTAAGTAAAATTGATTGCAGAGATGTCTGTTACACCTCTGGGGAACATGTTGCCTTACCATGCCAGCGAGTAGAGATAAGGTCTGAAGTCAATTAGCCAGTTTACTGGGACAAGGCTGATGGGGAAGGTGCTACAGCATCCAGCATCAGTCTTGGCCTGGGTAGGGATGGCACAGTGTTTTGTGCAGATGCCACACCCTGTGGTGGGTCAGAGAACCTCACCCACAAGGTATCAAGATGTGTGCCGGGGTTTGCTGGGCCCATACACTGCATCATGACTGTCTCCAGTATTGTATTTATCTCATTTTGCTCAGGTCCAGAATAGACCTGGACAAATGAGGATACAATTCCAGGACTGTCTCCAATATGGTATTTATCTCATGAGGTACAGTTCAGGTATCACAAAAAGAAGGGGCATTCTTTGCCATAAACTATGTTAATGCAGACATTAGGGTTATAAAAATGCAAAGAGTACAAAGACAGGAAATGAAAACACATTAGGGATTTGGGTTTCCGGAGTATTGGTGAATCAGTTGTGGGGTCTTACTTAGGGTTGTCAACCCTAATGCCCACCCCTACCCTGGATCAGATGAGGTCAAATGTGATGACAGGCCCTGTGTGAAGAAAGTTCTGACTGATTATGTTGGCCATACTGTGTCATTATGAGGCACTAGGTTGGAGCTGTATCTTGTGCTTCAGACAGAAGGCTATGGGTTGGGGGTGGGCATTAGGTCTGACAGCCCCAAGTAAGACCCCACTGCTGATTTGCCAATACTCCAGAGACCCAAATCCTTAATGTTTTTTTTTATTTCCCATCTTTGTACTCTTATATATCTATACATACACATACACAATACGCATATACATATAATCACATATCATATATATATATATATATATATATATATATATATAGATATATATACACACACACACACACACATAAATCATACAGCTACAGAAAATAATATTAAGATTTAGCACTTGAGGTAGTAAGTGATGTCTCTGTCAGACTGAGGAAATGAGGGGGGAAGGAAATGGCAGAAGGTAGGCATACTTTCATCCCTGTGGGATGCACAGCCCACAAGGGGATTAGACAGGAAAATAGGGAGGTGAGTTGTGGGAATTGAGGGGAACAATATTATTGAATGTAAGAGGGTATAATAGAAGTGGGAGTCTCTGTAACACTCAGGAGCAGAACCTCAAAATGGTTTGAAACTGCACGATGCCTACCAAGCCAGTGTCATGAAGAAAGTAGTTAACTAGAGGTTGGGGGGGGGGGTTGCAGGGAATTAAATTAAGAACTAGGTGAATTGAAGAAGAGTGTAGGGGTAGGGGTGGAGGCAAACTTTTACCTTCAGAAGCGACCCTCACAAGGGTATGAACACAGCTTGATGCATACCCAACCAGTGCTATAGGCTTTCAGCATGCCTGGGATGGGCCTTGGGGGAAGAGAGTAGGTATGAGAAGTAGGATATTTGTGGGAGAAGTGAATAGTAGTAAGTAGCTGTAGTAATACTTCCTTGTTTATTTAAACAGAACCTAAAACATCTTTATTCATTTGCATTTATATAATGTGTTTTGGTATTCTAACCTATATTTATTTTTATTCATTTCTGTGATCACATAGTCAAATACACTGAGATAGTCTCTTAGAGCATCAAATAAGAGCCATGTATCAGGATATGGTATGAATGCAATAGATAGACACAACTTATTGATGTTTATTCATATAAATATGTAACAAAACCCAAAGGGCACGCCGACAGAGAATTTCAGTGGCTGCCAGGCCTGCCTATGAAACAAAATATGAGACCCTGACTGGGATGTAAGCCCTGTGCGGCAAGTATATGAATGTGCTTGGGAACTACTTCTGGCTAGCCTGGTGTGAAATCTATATATACCCAACAACAAGCTCCCCATAAAATAACATAACAGAACAAGAAAAACAAGATGATACTCTCACCATTGAGAGTCAAGCTCAATACAGTATGTGTATTTTGTGTCATTTATGCAGCCACATTGTTTATTGAAAATAACTTGGACTTTGTTTTCAATGGTTCATAGAAAATATGAGCAATTAAAGCCCAGTTTCAGTTCAATTTCGTTTCCTATTTGGGGGTCTAATATTGTTTTGCTTTATAATAGAAATCTGAAAAGGCAGGTCTGACAGCTCAGTTTTGGTCTCAGGAGAGTGTCTTGAATTAGCAATAGTTCTGTCACACTGATGTGTGCCTATTCCCAATGGTCACTACCCTACATTCTCTAAACTCTTTTCTGTTTTGGCAGAACTGCTCAAGGAGACCTAACTTTTAACATTTGAACAATGAGCCATTGCCTTTTGTAGCTCTGGGCTATCTCTGGGGATTATATTGTTGTAGCATTGAAAATTGACTAGAGACCTCAAATCTCCAGTAATTGCTGAGGTGAACAAGAAATGCAACTCACTGCAGTCCTTTTGTTTGGTCCCTTTAAACCCTTTTAGAGGACAATACTTGACCTAGAAGGAATGTATGACATGGCGCTTAAAATACTGATTGTCACAAAATGATGACAGAACATGATACTAGGTGTGACAGCAAAATATTCTTTAACATTAATGATGGAATCATAAGCAGTGAGAAGATAAAACAAAGTATTTTTGAAAGCTTTGATACAATGCTTCTACCAGCTAGGCAATTACCTACTTATTTCAATTCTCTGCATGTTGTTTCATCTTGGTTCTTCAATTTAAGAATATCTGACTTTAATACATATTTTTCAGTTTGATGTAAATAATGAATAGTTCTCATAATTCAATAAAAGGAATTCTATAATGTAATGTCTCCAAAATACTCTTCTTGTGGAGATACTGTTTAATTAGCATTTCATTATCTACACCAGCAAACACTGGTGAAAGCAGTGCATGCTCAAATGTAACTATGTGCACCTTAGTTTTAAATGTTTATCTTACTCAGATATGCCTGGACAGGCATGCTAACATGCTCTGCATGTTGACTGCTTACATATGTATCCAATCAGTGTCAGCAGTCATTTGTAATGATTGTTTACCAGTTTTTTACATTTAGGCAGTGTCATTCAATACAACATCTTTAGATGCACTTTTTTATTATTCAGTATTTTGTTAATCCCAATCAGGCCATTCCTTTATCTGGTCTTTGTTCTCTTACTCCAAGTCTTCTAATAGGTACCTAGTCCTCCTTCAAGTAAAACCCCTTATCACCCATGTGACTTAACTCTTGCAATGGGCCTTGTCTCTCCAGAATACAACATGTGAAGAGGAGTTCAAGGTCATCATAAAGCCATTAGAGTATGGAGGCCACATAGACAATATCCTCACAGGCCCAAACCATTTCCCTCCCTAACACCTCCTAGCATCCTTGGTGCCACCAACTCAATGATGGATTTTTGGTTGTTACTCAAACTTTGATCTCCAACATGGCTGTGCAATGTATCATGTCCAGCACTACCAGGTTAGACTGCATAAACCTTTGTAATACTATTTCATATTCTGTCATTCTCTCAGTAATCATTGGGTCAGGGTGCCCAGAAATCTTTGACCCTATGTTTACTGGAACTGTTGCTGCTAGCCCCCAAGATACCCATTCCCTATCCACTTATTACTGTGTCAGATATACCCACAAATAGTTTCCTGACTTGGGAAGGTGGCATTGGTCACTTTCTACATAACCACACCAGTAAATAATATATAGAAGCAGCCTGTTTCACATACTACAATCCACCCAAATACATCCTCCTCCCATGCCACCACACTAGTAAATAGAAGCACACAGCACCCCATCCCTCCTTTCTCCTCCATGTCTGTCCACCAAAGCAGGTTTAACAAATATAAAAGATTTCTTAGAAAAGAGATGGTGACCAGCTCAACCCTTTCATATCACCTTGGTCATCTGAATGAATGAGATGCAATACTGCTATTTTACCATGCTTTATCATTCATTCAGATGACAGATAGTGAAGTTGGGATGAGAAGGGCTGGAGCCAATTACTATCTGTTTTCTAAGGAATCTTTGTTTTTAGGTCTGTGGGAGGAGCATACAGCTATTTTGGGTTAGATCGTACCTTACAAAAATGGCCGATCATGGAACCTTCCATTGGACTTTTGGAAGTATCCTTCTGAAAGTCCAACAGAGCTTGAAACCATCCTCCATGATCAGCCACCATAGAATAATAGCCACATTACTGTATTTCAGCTGTTACTTCCACATTCTGGGCAAGAACTGTGCATGCAAGACTTGATTACATGCACAGTTCCACTGGCATCATCAAATTGTGAATGGCAAATTGCCATTCACTGCAACTATGCATGTGTGCCATGCATGTGCAGTTGTGTCACCGCCACCAGCACCAGCAGCAAAGAAAACCCTCCAGCACCCCCTCCCACTGCTGCTGTTCTCCCAGCTCCCTCCATTCCCATCACCATGCTATTGGCATCCCTAGTCCCCATGTCAGCATTATGTAGCCCCCCTCAAACTCATGTGGCACACTGGGAACCCATCCCAGTGTGCCCAAATGGTATTTATTTTCCATGTGCTGACATTGGGCTGCCCAATCCCCATGTCAGAATTATGTGCCTTCCATCTTATGTGGAACACTGGGAGCCCACCCCAGTGTGCCCAAATGTATGTTTTTTGTTTCCCTGTAAATAAAGAAAACCGTTCCCTGATGTGAGTTTTTTTAGCTGTAAAAAAGAAAATGGTCCTGTGTCATCACCCCAGCCCCCCTCCCCCATCCCCACCCTCTTACTGAGTATTCACCTCCCACCTCCCCCTTACCCCTTAATTATCTCCAGAGGTTGGCGCTGTCATGTTCTCTGGACTGGGATATGCCCACACTCTTCAAAGCCGAACTGCAAACTGAAGAATCAAAGGTAAGTGTGCTATAATGGCATTCAATGGGGGTGTTCAACTTATCTTGATAAATCAATCATTTTTTTGAATTTTGGCCCCACATTTTCAACATAGGGTTATTGGAATGCCACCTCATGAACTCGGTCCCAAAAGGTGATTTTGTGGTCACTGCTTGGAATCACCTTTCGGGAACGATTAACAATATGACAGTTCCACTATTCATGAGGTGGGGTCCCAAAACCCCCATGTTGCAAATCTGGAGAAAAAATTCAAAAAAATTACTCTGTTATGAGCGTGCAGTTGCACAGTTTCTATGCACACTCCTAACTTCACCAGTTTTTAATACTTTCTCTACACATTTTCAACATTGCCATTTTTCCACACCTCCTTTTTAGTAGTACAGCTGTCATTTTCCACATCCAGTCCAAAACATGTTTTTGCACCTGTGGCACAGAATGGTGAGGTTGCTGTACGAAATCATCTTTCAGGACAAGTGAACAAAATGACACTGGTACTCTTTGTGAGGGGTCCCAAAAAGGTCATGTTGAAAATTTGGTGCAACAGCTCCAAACAAATAGCCAAGTTATACCTGGACATTCAATAATTTCTATGCACACATATAATTTTGGTCATTTAGCAGCTCGTTACAGCCCTATCGGCTCTGGCTACAGCTTATTTAAAACATGCTGCAGACAGTGTACAACCATGAGAGTGAGAGGATGGGGTTACATAGGTTGAGGGAAGGGTCTTTCTATTAACTGACATGTCTGCAGAGGAGAAGGGTGGGATAGGATGCTACAGTATGTGTGTTTGGGGAAGGGTGGTGCATCTATTTACTGGTGTAGCACCACAGGAGAAAATTGGATTTAGGTGCTATATGGGTTGAGGAAAGGGTGGTGTGTCTTTTTGCAGGTAAGGCTGTATGAGAGGAGAGGGCATTGGGGTACTTCATGAGTAGGGGAAGGAGTGCTTCTGTTTACTGGTGTGCAACTGCTTGGGAGGAGAGTGGGTTAGTGTGCTGTCTGGGTTGGAGAGGGGGTGGAGATTCTATTTAATGGTGTGCAGCTGGGAAATGGTAGAGTGGTTTCGGTGTCATGTGGGTTATGAAAGAAGATTTGCTTACATTTGTTGGTGTAGCTGGGTGGAATGAGGGTGGACTGTGGTGCTGTTTGGACAAGGGAAAGAGCAGCACTTCTATTTATTGGCATGACTGGTCAGGAGAAGTGTGAAATGGGGTGCTACATGGATTGTAAAAAAAAAAGGAAGTTCTATTTACTGGAGTGACTGGGTATGAGGAGGACGGGTTTGGGTACTGCATTGGCTGGGGACCAGTAATGCTTCTATTTACTGAGGTAACTGGGTTAGTGTAGGGTGGGATAGGATGCTATGTTGTTTGGGGAAAGTGAGTGCTTCTATTTGCTGGTGTGGCTGGGTGGGAGGAAGGTGGGATTGTAAGCTATGAGGATGGGGAAAGGAATTTAAGGCATTTTTAAAAAGCTATGTTATGTTATACTGTGTAAGCAAGTTGTCAATTTGTGGAGTTTGTCATTCACAATGTAGCTACATGGTGGGGGAGAATCTTTGTGAAGAAGTGCCACTACCTCAAGTTTTCCCCACAAAGTGCTCTTTTTCCTTTCCCAGAACTGTGAAGATCTCTGCCGAGTACAGAAACCTACACATTTTAAATACAGTGAAGTTGGCTTCGCTTGGCATATTTCTTCAGGGTACCCAGAGTTCTGGGTAGGGGTACCAACAATGGACTGAAATTCACCTTTCCCTGGGATCATCATTATTTTCAACTTTTTTTTCATTATTCATTTGCTCAACACACTGCAGTGTTGCATGGCCCAAGATTGCAGACCATTCTGACTAGTCAGAATTGGTCAGGGACCAGGCCTGTCCAGCACATTCTGAATGACATGTACAGGACTGGGTGTATGATCTGTATGGTACTGTATCACATCATTGACTGTCTTTTATCAGGTATTCATGTTCACATGACTCCATCCCCCTGGGTCAGCAAGAGACTGTTGTGTAATGTCAGGAGTCACACACCCAGTACAGCTGGAGTTAAAAAGGGAAACTCACAACTACACTGCCTATGCTGCCCAATGGGTATGAAACCTAGGCTTGGGACATGAATCCCACTCATTAGCATGGTAAATCATATTACTTAACAGGGTTTTATTTAACTCCAAAAATGGATTAGCGTTTTGCTCATAAAAGTGCTAAAACATTCTGAAAATATATAGCACTTGCCTCATTGTGTTTAACAAACATAACACTTCTAGAAAACCTATATAAATACCTTCTGTACAGTTAGCATTGTCCCAAGAAAAAAACTGCTAATCAATTATTTAAAACCCTGCTTAATATTAGATGATTTAATGGCTCCTATAATACATTTTTAACTCACTTCTGTTTGCTCCATTATATTGGTGTGGTAGTGCACCTATAGTTAATGCTTTTTTAATCTTCTGTATCAGGCAACTTTGAGCTTAGATGCCTTTTAGCTTTGGGGCCTGAAAATTGTCAACCATACCATTACGACAGGAATTACAAAAAAATCAGCTTAGTGGTTTTCCAGTTCCTGAGTAAAAATAAAATACTAACATATGGCATATTCAATTACATTTTCTGGGATAGAAAAATGTAAAACCTGTAAAGTGTTGAAACCTGAAACATTCAGGTCATTTGAACATGTCACAACACTTCTTCTATTCAGTTCTTGGAACAACATATTTTAACAAAAGGTGATTTTAATTATTCTAATAAAACCAAAAATCATAAAATAAAACATTCCATAAGGATGGTATATATTTTAAGGAAGGCAGGATTTGTTGCCAGCAATGACTTGCTCCTTATTTGTAGAGTGGAAAAAATCCTGAGGGACAGAATACATCATAAAGCAAACACTATTTCAACAAATAGGGGGAAAACAGAAAGCAGACCAGAAGATCAGACTTCTGTCACTAGAAATGTTTTGGCTGAAAGCACAAACAAAGAAAAATAAATATATATATATATAAACAGTGGTACTGATATTGGCAAATGGCTAATACTGAAAAATGCTGGATGGGTCTTCTAATTAATGCCAGAACTATTAAGTGGGCTGAACATGTTGTTTTCTCCCACTCTGAGAAATAAGATACTAGGCAGTACAGAGACACTGTGGAAAGATTCTGATATGAGGAATACTGGATTGCCTACAGGAGACATAGCATCACAAACCTGGTGGTGGTGTGATATTATTTATTAAAAATAATATCATAAACAACGAGGTCTCAAAATCCACAATAATAAACCTTGAAACAAATGCAGAAACACTCTGCTTTAAAATTGATGCACCTAATTTCAGGTCATTGGCATTCAGTCTTTGTTCAAGATTCACAGATAAGAATTTCAATACACATATGTCCCTCATACAGGAACCAGACAGAGCAGCATGCTCATCTGAAGTAATACTCATGGGAGATCTATATATGCCAGATATAAACTAGGAAACCTAGGCAGATAACAGGAGTACCTAAGAAAGAACCACGATTGATGCAGTTATCAAAAACAGTATGAATCAAAATGTCGACTCCCCCAACAACAGTAAAAATATATTACATATAGCTTTATGTGTACCAGCAATCAATATCAAATCATTCTACACTAAAGAACCTCTATCCAACAGTGACCGCAATAAGGCAGAATTTAACATAAGGTACAGATGGGAATGAAAGAATAAGGGGAAAACAACAAGTTACCTTTTTAATGAATCAAAATTGGGAAGCTGTTAAAAAAAAAGCTCAAATACTGATGATGGAAAGTTCATTTGGAACTGCATGAAAAAGAGGAGACATGGAGAGTAATTAAAAATAAAATACTGGAGCTCCGAAATAAGTATATAATGATGAAAAATAAATACAACTAACCCTATTACAATGGTTGAACAAAACTCACGCTTAAAAGAGTGAGTGGAGGATCACAATGATTAGAAACCAAAACTTGGATTACACCATAATGGAACATGTACTCCACCCCAGGATTCCTGGCCAAAATGAATGGACTTTAACTAGAATTGAGGAAGTTTCCACAGTCCTCAGAGGAGGATATATATATATATATATATATATATATACACACACACATATACACACACAATTTCACATACTCCAATAATGCAAAGCATCATGGGAAACATATGCAGATCCCCATGAGAGAATTTGGACTGGCTCAACTTTAAGCAGAATTGCATAGTACCAGAAGGCCTCATAGTGCAGTCAGCAAAGGTTAAGAACAGCAGACACATGCAGGTGTTTCTTCCTCATTTGGACTCATCAGTGTGCCATATCTGTGTCTTAGCCCAGGGAGAGAGAGCCAGCTCTGGGGTGCTTCTGTTTTATATATACAGTGTGTATATATATATATATATACACATATATAGAGAGACATATATATATATATATACACACACACACACATATATATATATATATATATATATATATAGAGGCAAAAACTCTATTTAATGCATTAGTTAAGGTTGTTCCACAGTGACAAAAGTGAGGAAATTCAGTGTTGGGTTGAAATCCCCCTTGGATTCCCTTACCTCCCAACTGGCATCCAGGTGCGCATTGGGTTGCCGCCTAACTCTCACCCCATCAGATGTGTGAAGAAGCAGAGTATAGGAGAATGGTGTGACAGTTAGGACCGACAACCCCAAAGTACACCCCAATGCCGGTTGGGGATGTGGGTAGGGGGGGTCCAAGGGGGATTTCAACCCTAACACTGAATTTCCTTGCTTTTGTTGCTGTGGAACAACCCTAACTAATGCATTACACAGAGTTTTTTGCCTCTAATTTCCCTTCCTTTTGAGAATGATAATGAGAAATAGTGAATGTAATGCAGCAGCAGGAGTGTGGGGCCCTTTCCTGCCACGTGATGTCTTGTCACATAGTAACATGGTGCCCGCAAACACAAATGGTATTGCACATGGTGACGCAAAGTGAAACACAAAGATAAACAGCACTGTAGACACAAATGGTTAAAATAATGCAAATGCAAGCTCACATGAAAACGCAAAGGGTAGCGCACATGGTGCCATAGACGGGAACAGTAAGTGAAACAGGTATGGAACCGCAAGAAGAAGCAGTAAGGGTAACAGTAATGTAAGCACACAGGCTGGTTTTCCCCAAAAGCTGCATAGAGAAAGACAGTGAGTACAAAGAATGTATGCATAAGAATGGCTCTCGGAGCAGAAAATGAGGAGTTGGAATACTAAATTGCTGATATCTCAGGAACCGTATAACGTAGAAAAAAAACTTAAAAGTCATATGATTTATGACTTTCCTGGCTATTTTCCAATGAAAAGTCTGTATCTCGCACCATTTCCGAGATATGGACCCTGAAAGGCGCGGCCAACACTGTAATGTTATTCAATGGGAAAAAAAGAGAAGTTCAGAGTGCCATAACTTTGGCTTCCTGTAATATTTTTTCACCAAACCACTGAAAGGCACATCTGTGGCATGTTGACTTTCCTCCCTCCAAATTTCAGCTCAAAACACCAAACCGTTATTTTGCAGCAGGGCGGCAAAGGATTCCTGTAATGCTGCAGATGCCATAATGTTATCCTATGGGAAAATGCATCAATTTTGGAGTGCCATAACTTTGCCACCCTGTAATATTTATTCACTAAAACACTGAAAGGCACATCTGTGAGATGTTGACTGTGTTCTCTCCAAATTTCAGCCCAAAAGGCCTAACCGTTCTTTTGCAGCAGGGTGGCAAAGAATTGCTGTCATTTTCCCACAGCCTGGAAAAGTACTGTCGAACTTTGCAAAAGCTTTCGTAAATTCATGAGACACTGTTGCAAATGCGAAAGTACTTTGCGAAAGTACTTTTTCCAGAAATTTGAAAAACATATTTCTGGGGTGTTTTACCACAAAATAAAGACATGCCTAGCAACCTCAGGGTCCGACTAGGTGAATACAAAAAAAAAATTAGGTTGCTAGAGGGTCCCAAATTTAAATGCCAAGCATTTTTTTTTGATGACCAACTGAAAACAAAATGGCAGATTTGCGATAGTAAAAGGGCCATTTGTGAAAGTAAAAACTGCATTTGCGACACTGTCGAACTTTTTAACTTTTCCCACTGACTTATAATGGGAAATTGTTTTTTGAATAACTTTTGAACCATTTAATATTTTTTCATAAAATCTTCAAAAGGCACATCAGGGACCCCGGTCGCATGTTCCCTGAATATTTCGGACCAGTCGTGCAAAATGTGCAACCTGTAGAGACGAGCAAAGAATTCCAAAAAAGTGTAAACATGCGTGTAGATCATGCTTAATAACTCCACTGCCGTATATATGAACAGTACGGAAGTTGGCAGAGCCCAAGATGTATAGTTCTTGAATGTGTATGCCAAATTTCAGGCAAATCCGTTGAACAGTTGCAAAGTTATTAAGGTGCAAAATTTTAGGTTTAACATGTAAATGGCTCCTCAACCTTAACTATGGTAGCACTTATATCTATATCTATATACATATATATATATTCATACATACATACATACATACATACATACATGATGGGCAGGAGTGGGATATGGAAAATATTCTCACTCCTGCAGAGTGAGCTCTGGATATTCATGAGTGCCAAAGGCACGAGTGAGAGAATCCAGAGCTCACTCTGCAGGAGTGAGAATATTTTCCATAGCACACGATCTGCACATCATGTGTGCTATTTATACAATGGGGCGAGAGCTCCAAGCATATTGTTATGTTTTTCTGTGTTCTTTTCCTGCTTCTGTGTGCTGTCTGCTGTTTCTGTGTGTGATCTGAGTGTGTGAGTTTTTTTCCGAATAGGCTGGGAGTCTCAGAAACACTGTAGCACACAGGTGAATTTCCTTTGCAGTGGTAATTGAGTAACTTACAGGCCTCAGTGAGAAAGAGAAACTGTTTTGTGAAGCAGTTTCATTTAGAATGTAGGCTGTAGTGAAGCTGATATCAGCACATTAATGGCATGGGAGTCTTATAAACACTATAGCAGACAGGTGAGTGTACTTTGCAATGCTAATAGAGTAACTTGCAGGCCTCAGTGAGAAAGAGAAACTGTTTTTTAAAGCAGTTTTATTTAGAATGTAGGCTGTTGTGAAGCTGAGATCAGCACAATAATGGGCTGAGAGTCTCAGAAACACTATGGGACACAGGTGAGTTTCTTTTGCAATGTTAATTGAGTAAGTTGCAGGCTTTAGAGAGACAGAGAAACTGTTTTGTGAAGCAGCTTCATTTAGAATGCAGGCTTTAGTGAGTGAGTGGTGACATCAGCAGAGTGTGGATAAATGGAATTTATTTCACTCCTCTGACATCAGTGGCATTTATCTCACTGCAGTGAAAATATCTCCATTTCTACAATAGGGGTGAGCTGATATCTGGTGTGATAAAATCATGTATTTCTCACCCCAGTGGAATAAATGGCCCGATGACTTATCTACTATATCTATAAATGTCAAATCTTACATTTATACACATGGTGCATACATCATCACCGTTTATTCACACAGTCAGTACGTAGCAACCAGCCGGTACCTTTTGCACACATTTCTCCTGGCTCCAACAGTAAACTACTGCATTTTATTTTATTTATTTATTTAGTTATTAAATTTTGATGGCCAGGTAGGACCACTGAACCTCGGCAGTCCCTTTTTCAGGGGCGATCCAGAGAGACATTATATGGAGCATTACATGTAGAGATGAAATTACATAGTGTTACAGAGTATATACTGGTAGCTGTAAATTACAGTTTTACTTGGCATTTAATACAGATGCATTTGGAGTATCAGGTGACAGTTGTTTTGAGACCATACATAGACCCTAGTGCATTGGCTGCCTAGTGTGTTTGGAAGTACTTTGTGATAAGGGATTTTCAGGTATAGGGGTTGAGTGAAGGAGGGGGGAGTGCGATTGTCAAGTGTTCAGACAGTGACAGGTACTGGCCTCAGTGTTCTGACAGTGACAGGTGCTGCATACACACACAGGATGTCCAGTTTCATTTTAACATCCCAAACTCCCCCTACCTACACACTTCTAAACCCACACATAACCCAAAATCAGCAGTTTCCTTCAGCATCTGAATTCAGCAACTACTAACCTTTCCGGATGCCAGTAGTGTCCTGTACTCTGCAAGCCTCCCCGAATACTCATTCTTCTCATCAAGGGCTTCATAATGACTCCCGTCAATGCATGAACAACCCCGCTCACCAATGCAGCCACACAAAACAAATATAAGAACAGCAAATCACAAATTAAAATAAAAGAAAAGCAGAAAATCCTTGTAAGGGACTCCAGCTACAGTCAGTCAGTCTCCGGAATGCAGAAACAGCCACCATAATATAAAAACTATCTGGCCCGCCCACAAAAAAACTATTACAGTACATGCTCCAAACAAATGTGCATCGGTGCCATAGTAATGGCGCCACCACAGCAAACAACCTGCCCTAATGCGAGGAAGAGGCACACTAAAAAAAAATTCCACAAGTAAATAACCAAAATGTTAAGCAAAAATGCATAATAAAAATACAACATAAACCTGCCCTATTGTATAAACCGCACATATGATGCCCAGATTGTGTGCTATGCAAAATATTCTCACTCGTGCATCATGAGCTCTGGATACTCTCACTCGTGCCTTCGGCACTCATAAGTATCCAAAGCTCACTCTGCAGGAGTGAGAATATTTTCCGTATCACATTCTGGGGCATCATGTAGCCCCTGTTTATTCCACTGGAATAGCTCTCACCTCCATTGTATATGTGTGTGTGTGTATACATATATACAGCATTTAAACTCTGAGCCACTCTCCCATTTGGGCTGAATAAATGGGAGGAGATAAGCCCTTTCTCCAAATAAAACAGTCTCCCATGTTAAGGGAGAGGAAGTTAAACTCTGAGCCTTTGTCCCACATTGGCTGAACAAACGGGTGGAGATAACCCTATTTCTTAAAAAAAACAAAACAGTCTCCCATGTTTAATATGGAAAACATGTGTCTATCACCCTATTTTGGGTGTAGCATATCAAGTTTTTTGCAAGGTGTAAGGAGCAGAGAGGGCTCTGTGCCCATAGACGCTCATGTTCATTTATCCATAATATGCTAATGTATTCCCCTCTAATATGTGTTTAGAAAATGGGCTTTTTATTTGGAGGCATCTGATTGGCTAGTGCCCCTTCAAGAGGGGTACATTAACTTCCAATAGATGCCCACCAAATAAAAAGCACCGGTCCAAAACTGCCTGATGCCCACTCCGATATCATTGTGCCTAGCCTGCTTCACCATTGGCTGAAGCACTGGGCACTTGGTTTGAAACAACCACCATTTTTTTCTCTCACTAAGCGAAAGATACAGGGTTGGTACCAAGGTCCTGTAACAACAGACTCCCCCCCCCCCCCGACTCGTCAACGTCGGTCGGGAACCAAGAACAAGAAGCATTTTCCCAACCTTGCTTAATTTAAAATGTACTGTTGCCCTCCCCCCCTCTGTTGCTTAGCGAGCAGCTCGCACTCTACAATGACACGCTTCGTTCTGTAAACACATCCATGGCAGTCAGATCATGATCTCATTATTACAGAGCAAGAGAGAGAAAAAACAGGATGTCTCCTCCACTACACAAAGCACTTTCAAGAAAAAATAAATAAACGGTACCTCTCCTGCGCTCCGTTACCCTTCCTGATCCCGTTAGGAACATTAACAAAATAAATAAACGGTACCTCTCCGCTCCATTGCCTTCCTCATCCCGTTAGGAATATTCACAAAATAGAGGACAACCTGTGAGTATTTCTTTCTCAGTGAGGAAAATAAACAAAAAAACGGAGACGCATGTCAGCCTGGGGGGGTTCAACTGTCAAAGATGGGACATGTTGTATATAGCAGTCAAATGCTGCCCTGCCCTCTACTGGCAAGTATTGTCAAGTATGCCAGTAGAGGGACTACTTTACTAACTAAGCAACTGTATGATATGCTTTAGTTTAAAAAAAAAATACATAATAATTCTTGAATATTACAAAAAAAAAATTACAGATAACCCATTTTCTAAGCGCAATAATGCCCTCCAGGGTGGGCGGTATGGGCAATACCAGACCGGCCAAGGGCTATAAGGCCCTCCGCCTGCAGCGTCGGGCCTCATTACGCCCCTGGCCGGTCCGGTATTGCCCAATACCGTCCACCCTGTCGGGCATTATTGCTTACTTGTCTAGCCTTTTTTAAATTGATCTTTATTTTGACCAGTAATTACATTTAAATGTAGACTGTTCCATGAATTAACTACTCTCTGTGTGTAGAATGCCTTCCTTTTGTTAGTGTTGACTCTTATAGGTCTTGTTTATAGTGGGTGTCCCCTGGTTCCTTTCTCGTCATTTTTGAATTGAAACCAGAGCTCACTGAATAAACAGTCATCTTTTACTACATCGTAGAACAAAAGTAAATCTCCTCTGATTCTCTGAATCTCTAGTGACATTAGTCTTAGTTTCTGTAGTCTTTCATTATATGTCAGGGGCCTTATGTTATGTATTACTTTTGTAGCTTGTCTCTGGATTCTTTCCACTCTCAAAATATTCTCTGTTGTAATCAGGCCCCAGACTAGGCTTCCAAAATCCAATAATGGTCTTATATATGATCTGTACAGTGGAAGAATAACCTGTTCATCTCTACTCTTAAAGTTCTGCTTAATAGTTCAAATTAGGATATTTGCTTTTGCTATTTACATTTCACAATGGCTACTGTAGTACAAGACATATTTATATTTATTATTACACCTAGGTCTTTCTATTCTATTGATCCTCTAATGGGGGATCCATTCATAAGGTATACAGTTCTTGTCTGCTGATTCCCTAGGTGCACTCTACATCGTTTATTTATTGTTATGCATACTTGTAAGGTAAAGGAAACACTGTTAAGGTCACTATCATTAAGAGGTGCGTTGACATTATACTCACCAATATTTATACCTTGTGTGCATAAAATTAAGGCTAGAATATTTTCTCCACATGAAGGGGACTGCACATATTGTTTTAGACCTAGTAGCTCAATAGTGCATAATAATTCGATACTTTGGTGTTTAGTTGCCATTATTTTTTTCTAACAGATGTCATTGTAGCTCAGATCTCTCTTGAAAATAACTTTGCCCATTTTGCTTGCTTTTTCCAACTCTGAGAGTATTAGATTGAGTGTCTCAATGCTTGCATTTGGTGGTCTGTAACATAAGCCAGATATGACATGACCCTCCTTTACTGTAAAATGCTTGATCCAAATTGTTTCAGTATTACTGCCCTCAGGTTTTATTTTACATGAGATGTTCATTGATTGTAATTTATCTGATATATAAGCTGTCACTCCCCACCTCTTTTGTTTACTCTATCTAACCTGTATAGTTTAAATGCATGAATCTCTTCCCTTCCCAAGTGTCTTCCTCAGTCCACCAAGTTTCAGTTATGAAAGCCATATTTAGTGCATCATTTGAATTTTAATATGCTCTTAAGCTCTTCTTTTTTTATAATTCATGCTTCTGGCATTAGCCAGGTAATGCTGCATATCGTCATGTTTTTGAGTCCTCCTATTGTGGTTTAAGCCAGATGGAATTGTACTACTATCTGGCACCACCCCTTCCCCCACAACATTTACTTTAAATACTCTTGTGGTACTTCACGGTTAATCATGTTAGCCAGTGTGTTTGTTCCTATAGGACTCAGATGTAGGCCATCTTTAGCATATAAATGTTTCTGATTAAAGAATGTTTCCCATGAGTTAATGTACTTAAAACCCTCCTTATTACATTTGTTTTGTAGCATCACTGATTCACTGAATTGTGTTGTATTTTTCAATTATGTCCTCTAAGGATTGGTAAGATATCAGAGACAACTGTCTTGACCCATGCTAGGTATTGTATTACTCAGACCTATGATGTCCTCCACTATGTCTTTCTCATGTTCTTTTCCAACATTGTTAGTTCCTACATGAATCACCTCTGTTTGTTTGTTCTGTTCCTAACATTCAACCTTTGGCAACATTTCTCTAATGTTTTTTACTCTTGCCCCTGGTAATCAATTCACTTTCTGATTTGTTTTATCTGTTCCACATATTATGCTGTCTGTCTTATGTAAATTGAATCACCAACCACTAGAACTCTATCATACGAGTCCACCTACACCGTTGTCTCTTCAGTACTTAGAAAGGCATATCTATTTGAGAGAATTCTTTCATTTCTCCCTATTGCCCTCCTCCCTTTTATTTGGGTTAACATGTTAATGTTGTCCAATCTGCATTCTTATTTCCTGGTGTGTCTGTTTCATCAGAATCTATGTCATTATCTGTATTATCATCCTCTGCCCTTACAGCAGCTCACATTTCCTTTTTTCTTTTGGTTCAGTATTCACCGAGTGTGTATAGTTTTCTCCCTTACCTGTTCCTTTAAGGATATGACTTTGTTTAACAGGTGCCCCATCTCAGTACATTTCTGACATATAAAGTTCACATTGTTTTGCTCAAGCGTTTGGGTGGTATGCACAAGGCAGCTACAGCATCTTGTGAATGAAACATCAGTGTAAACTATGTTTAGAAAATCATCTGAGGGTTTATAAGGCTCCATGATTTAGCAGCAACAATTTTAGCAATGTTAGCACACAGCACGTTTAAATTCTCTTAATAGCAATATGTATTATAAAGATAGGAAGAATGTAAACTGTCCAGGCCTTCTCCCCTTCTCCCCACAGGACATGTACAGATGCATGAGTCTCTGCATATGGCTACACATGCTCATCCCACTCGAGCTTGCCTCGCTCGCTCTGGGCATCTACCTTTGTAGTCAGTGACCCGGATGTGTGCCCCTGAGGTCACGTGACTACACTTAATATAACTATTTTAATTTAGCTTGTGTTTTTATCTTTTTGGTCCTTTTTATTTTTATGAGTGGTCAAACCATAGTAGATTGCACTTTAGCAAGTCTTCTTAGCACGTCACTAAATGTACTTCAAAGACTGCAAACATATTGAATGTTTAATGTTGATTCTATAACTGCTAGCAATGCACGGCAAATATTATTACAGCAATGGCAGTATGTTGATTTAGTACAAGGGGTGATAGGAAATGCATGTTTTTAATTTTTACCTGTTAAAAAGGATACACTTTATCATGCAGAACTGTCACACTCTTTTCACTTATTTTACCATGAGTACTGTACCTTTAAGAGAGCAGATTATTTAGAGCACTGTGTACATTGTCCTGGTATCTCCTTGATAAAACATACTGGCATGTAACGGCAGAAGTTTTGCTTCACCTGAGTTCCTGCACCTTATGTTGTTTGCAATGGGTTAAAAACATTTTATCACCATACAATTTCATTTTCAGAGTGATGATTTCTGCTGACTGAATCTCAGTCTCCTTACTGGCATGTGTGTGTGAGTGTGTGTCTGTGTGCATGGTTCTTCTATTTTCAATTTGTATTCCTGCACCACGACTCCAATAGAGCTGCCCTTTGTGTGTACTACTTTTTTTATATTGATTGTTTAATTGTTTAAGTAATATACCACTCCAAGGTGTGGGTATACTGGTGGATTTAGCATGCCTGGTGTGGTTTGGTCACGAGGCACAGCCGAGTGACTTAACCACAGCAGAAGTGATACATTCACCAGTATACCCACTTCCTGGAAGGGTATATTGCTATTATACAATGGCATTATTTTTTTGTGTTAACAAATAAAGGAAAAACATTTTTTTGTGGGGGGTTGTGTTATTTTTATTGAACTTAGTGCTGCGCCTCAAAAAATAGTCCTTGGTTGGTGGAACACCATTGTGGTTGTAGTGTTTTCTGATAAGCAGTTCCTATGCTTAGTGTGGAGTTAGGGGAGTCTTTTATTTTGTAAGTAATGTCATGAGTTTACTGTCTTCAGTGTCCGTTTTTTCTGTTAGGAGTTTGTTATGCAGCCAATTTCAAATACAGAGGACTGCTTCCATTGTTGATGCATTGTGCGCATGCACAGGATTATATTTTGGTACCGCGCTTTGTTGGAATTCTTGTCAGCGGTTTTCTGCTTTTGGATACAATAATGACGGGAAAACATTGGTGGTGCTTTTTTTGAGTGCTATGTGCATTAATAGTTAAAGTAGTGTTGCGTGCCAAGGTCAGGCATTGCGAAACTGGAACATGAACAGCCAGCTGTTGTAAGTGTGGAGTCTGAGATAGCGCTACCGTTCCATATGTTTGGCAGTCATGCGAATGGAGGGTAAAGATTTTACGAGACAGCTGGTTGAAATGTGGTTAGGTGAGTGCTGAATGGGGCAGGTACTATAGTAATTTGATGGGGCATCTGTGTTGAGTGTCAGTATTTTGTAGAGTTAAGGAGCGGAACTTAGAAGAATGCAGTTTATCACTGTTATGTCTAGCGTCAGAGTTGTATGCGATGGCCTGCACTAGGTTTGCCAGTGCTGCATTTGACATGGTCAGAGTGATTTTTGCAGAGGTTCTTGCTGTGGCTGAGTGGTGGCTGGCAACTGTTCTGATGGGTACACTGGAAGATTTATCACACTGAAAAGGTGCCTGACAACCAATCAGGTTGCAGGGATTGAGCTCTTGGATTTAGCCCATTGTGTAATTTTTATTTTATCTGCAGTGGTAGTTATTTAAAAGTTGACTACCTCAAGGTAATGTTGTGTTATAATTTGCAATGACTGTAATGTGATACTGCCTAAGCATACCCCAGCATTACCTCAGTACTAAACATTTGTATGATTACCACTGTAAATTATTCATTGAAAGTATGATTTATTTTTTATGTAAAATATATGTCATCAAACTATTTTTTACCAATTTCAAAATCACAATAAGGCACTCTAGGATGTGTGTTGTGCTGGGAGAACAGCAATACAAGGTAACATTTCAAGCAGGCATTAGAAACTGCTAAAGAATCTCTAGTTTGCACTTTCCATTCATATGAATAAGCAAGGATATCAAAATGAAAAGGAGGACAAAGGCAGAAAGTGTGTAGAATTAGGGAGGGAATTCAGTATTCTGGAGCTGTAATAGGTAAAAAGGTGTATGTGTGCAAAGCCCTCTCTCAGTTCAGACTGAAACCAATATATTTGCATACTTTACAAACAAACATATTCACTTGATTCCTGGAGTAAATGTGTTCAGCTTTGTTTATTTATGTTGTAATGAAATGCAAAAATGATTTATTTGGAGTGTTCAAAACACAGGTAAGCAGAGTAACACAGCTCCTTGCCTAAAGCGATTAATGAGTGTAGTAGTATGTTAGAACATCTGTTTTACTTGCTTTTTGTCATGTATGAAAATACATAAATTCCATGAGTTGCAAGCACTGCATCATGATTATGCAAATGATATGGGTGTGCAACATCTTTGCCATCCCCTGAGAAACAAGGTTTTAAACAGCAGCACATATAAAAGTAAAAAACAGTAGCATACAGTATTGGAATAAAAAGCAGATTTCAAACAGGAATTAGTGGCTGCACAAGAAGGTTCCACCAAGTCAGTTCGATATCAAGACATCGACCGACTCTACAGTGACAACAAATTGCAGATGGCGACCATGTTGCCCAGCAATCATGTCGACCGACCACTATCCCAGCAATGCACCGGGTCACATCCTGGCTGTTGGGAGTGGGTTGCCCCTGCACCCCTGAACATTTATATAATCACCTCCAGTCTGAGGTGGGGGGAAAAGTGCAAAACCCCTGGGGTGGCAAGATGTCCAGTGCTTCAAAATCCCAGTCGATGGAATGACTGTTGATCTGGTTGTAGCACCAACATTGCCATCACTGTAGGGGTTTTGCTGTTGCTATGCCACACCACACAGAAAAAACCCTATCTTGTATTTTCCAGCCTTGAGACTGGGCAAGGATTTCCAAGTGAAAAGGAGGAGAAAGGCAGAGAGCGGGTGGAATTAAAGAGTAGATTCAGTATTTTGGAGCTGTAATAGGTGGAGGAGGGACATGCACCAAAAAGCCCTCCAGCAGCTCAGACAGATATTGTACCAATATGCTTGCATGCTTTGCAGGTGAACATAAAAATGAAATTCACTTCTAGCAATCCTCTGGTGGTCAGGAATAACCCCTTGGCCAACAACCCAATCACTAGCTCTTGCCATCTCTCTCACTCTCTCTCTCTCTCTCTCTCTTTCTACCCCATCCTCCCACATAAACAAATATGTAGATATAAAAATTGGCAGCTCCTGGCACTGTGCCAGGAGCTGACACACTGCCAGGAGCTGACATAATCTTTTAAACCATTCCCCCCTATCTCGCCTGAGCTCTCTAAGACACCAAAATGTGTATATTTACTAGATGCACTGCACTGACCCACAAGCCATGATTGTTAGTGGTAGGTGGGGCAGGTAGTCATAAACCAGTTATTGCAGTCATCTCCCCAGTCCTCCAATCATTGTAAAAGAAAATAAAAATAAGCAGCTCCTAGCACTGCCCAGGAGCCTACATCTTGCTTATATTAATTACACCCTTCCTAGCCCACCCCTTCAAGGCACCCAGATATCTTTATTTAGAGGGTGTCCACCCTTCCAACTCCCTCCTTATGAATGGAGGGGACTATGTTAGCACATATTAAACTAGTTCAGTTAGGTCTCCCCCTTCTTTTTCTTTATTACATGTACTCTTGTCCCATTCATTCAGTATACTTACATATGTGATAGTTATAGGCAGAGCAGTTGGTGTTACTGATGACCCATTTTCAATGTGTGTGGAACAGTGGTGGAAATGGTGGAGAGTAACTCTGATATTGAGTAAAAAGGCAGTAGTTAACATCAGTCAAACTAAAAGTTCAAATGTGGCCCTAAAAGCTCATCTTTATCTATGAGAATTGAACACCAGAAATTTGACGTATTCGATTCTAGGATAAACCCAAACTTGCAGTTTTACTTTTTCCATGTATTCCTAACATCGGGTACTCTTCCCCAGTGTCAGCAGCCATTTTTTTCCAACACTAGGAGCCCAGCTTAGTGCTGTTACACTTTTTTATTATTTGCCCCATCACTGAGAGCTCATTTAAAATGATGGCATACTTTGTTACAATAAAGACCACTGACAGCTAATCTCCAGTTGTTTGCTACTGCCCCACCACCCCCATCCCTTACATTCTAACAATAAATGACCATCTCTGGTATCATAGTAACATTAGTAAAATAGACAATAACATTGTAAGTTTAGGGCAACAGAGGCTCAGACTTTATGAGTAGAGATGAAGAAACATGCTGTAGATGGGTAATAAGTTAAATCAATATCTCTAAGCACTAGACTATCCAGGATATCATGTGATTCTTGTGGTAAGCAGGCTTTTATCTTGGTTTACCATGAAGGCATGTACCAATTTCATGTCCACTTTCTCTGCTTGAAGGCTGTTCCATAGGTTTCATACTATCTTGGTGAAAAACTGCCTCCTAAATTTACATCTGAATTTAGTGCCTTTGAGCTTCAGGATGTGCCTTTATTTCCTATTAAAGGACACCAGATCTGATATTTCAGTTCAAACTTGTCAACACACTTTAGTAAGTGATGGACTGATACCAAGTCTCCTATCATCCACCATTATTATTAAGTATAAGTCTAATTAATTATTTGTGAGCTCAACTATCTCATTCATTGGCTGCCATGCTGGGCTGAAATCTCTTAGAAATGCCCAGCACGGCAGCAGCCCAGCTGTTCGCACGTGTGATGCCTAACAGAAAATGGGGGAAAATAACAAAAAAATGCCTTAGAAAGCATTCAAACAATAAAACAGTAAGTCAGAAGCCCTTCAAAAGTAAAAATGTTTTACCTCCTCATATAGTGAACACTACACAAAGAGACAACTGACCATGTGGCAACCTTCCGCGCAGTGCCATACAAACAACAACAATGTTAAAAGAAACCCAGAGAACAGAACTGCTCCAAAAAGATCATTACTGTGATTAGACTTATAATTGCAATAATGACCTCAGAGCCATTCATTTCCTGTTGATTAATGACTGGATGGGTGGGGTTGGCCCCCGGCTGTGCCTTGGGCCACCCTTCTCCCCAGCTGGTCGTTAATCTCTAGAAAATGACCGACTCTTACTGTAGGTCATTATTGCATAAGTGAACATGTTAAGGGACATCAGCCTGCACTCATAGCTTCCCAACCCAAGGATAATTTTTGTGGCCTTATGCTGCATCCTATCAACTGTCTCAATGTTCTTGTTTTATGGCATGGTGTCATTATGCTGTATACAAAAACAGCACAGCTACAAATGCCACAGTCAAAACAGCACAGATCACAAACAGAGTTTGGCAAAACACCAACCTGTCGGGAAGAGTGTGTCCTTTGTCAACAATGGGACTTTATGTTTTTCACCCCCTGCCCGCAGAGGGGGCCTTGCCTCCCTCACCCACAGAACTTAAAAAAATATATCTGAGGGGGGACTTCGGGGATGGGGAGAAACTTGGAAGGGAGAAGTTGTTTTTTTTAAATCCCCAAAAAAAGTAATAGCAGAGGAGACTTGGGGAGCGGACTGAACCACGGTCCCAGGTCTCTTGATTACACTGTGTGCTGGTGCCCTAACCACTCCACCATGGAAGCGGCTCGACCAGGCCCCCAGCACCCAGCTACATCACTTCTCCTCATAGCCATGCAAAGCGACAGGGGTAGCGGTATTTCCCGTTTGCTATTATATCCCTGTCGCTCTACATGCATGCGCAGTATAACTTGAACAGTTATTGCCATGCTGTTCTGGATGTGGCACATTGATCTGGTACGTTGTTCTACTGAGGAGCCAAGCACTACATAGTGTGCTCCAGGTGGGGTCGTATAAGGCCTTATAAAATGGAAAGAATACAGTGATAGCCAGTAACATGATGCAGAATATCCAAATATATGATGGTGTATCACATGAAATCCCCCTTAATTTCAACTGTATGGATGTAATGCTTTCCAATATGACCAGACATATATTGCATCTTGTCACTTGCTACCACTGTAACTCCCATGTACTTAATATATTCTGGCATTCTGATAAACCTCTTGTCATCAGCCACACACTGTGTTTCAGCCACTTGTCCAGTATAAGTCCAAGGTCATTTTCCTCCTCCTCTGTAACACAGGGAGCCCCATGCAGTGTATAGAACCTGCCTCTGCTTTTCCTCCAAGTGTAGCACTTTGTACTTCACTGTAATATATTGAGGATCCAGAAGTCAGATGAATTCCTCAGCTTGTACAGGTCCTCCTAAAGTTTGCCACCATCCTTAAGGGAGTCCATCAACCTGGCTATCTTAGTTTCATCAGCTAATCTTCCTGCCCCCAATCTACTTTACCACTGCATTTAAATGCACATAAATTTACTTGCACCCCAATGCTGTGAAAAAGGGTGCCAAAGTTAGGGCAATGTCAATGCTGCATCTGCTACATTTTAAACCCCAAGAAAATCACATCATGCAGCCATGAAGATTCAGGGGAACTTTTCACCCCAATGTCACAGTCTCTCCTTTTGTAACTGTGTGCTTTATCCTTAGCTGATGACTAAGCACAGTTTTTAAAGTTAATTCTTGGTATGTATATGCATGTGGTGCACATGCAACTGACTGATGTAGTTCCATATGTGTCTGCCCTCATAGGTCTGAAATTCATTTGCCTAAATTTCAAGTCCTGTATTTGTTTGCCACAAAGTGCAATAGTGTGTAATTTGCATCACAAATCAGATGCAAATTCAATCTAAAAGGTGGTCTAATTTCCCAGCAGATTGTAGCTTGGAAGATACAATTACACAGACACTGGGCAGAGAGTTCTATAAATCCTGCCCTAAGCATCTATTTTGCTTACATTGTAATGATGATCACAATCTGTAGAGCATACTAAAATCACTCATTTTGCAGAAGTCTACAAAAATAGTGTGGTTTCCCCATGTGTTTTTAAGCATGCATTTTACACACTCATTAAAAAAAGCCAGCCTTAGCTTCCTTTGGGTGTTAATGTCAAAGCACCAGGCTAGTACACTGGACGGTATCATAGTTCATTGAATAAAGCACAAACCTGCATCCTAAGAAATCCCATGTATGAATCCTACCACATTCACTGATGCACTGTGTCACAATTAGCATCCAATCCACCCATTGATCCCATTCTCCCAGCTGTAAAACAGGATTAATATAACAAATCACTTACATTATTTCAGCCAATCCACAAACTGAGCCAGTGTTCCTATTATTCTCCATACAGTGTTCTCTTGTGTATAGAGTTGCAGCAGAGTTTTACTCCACCACTGAAGTTGCTGTGTTGTGGCCAAAATTTGCACTCGCAGAGTTTTGAGAAGTTTTCCTTACTCTCATCAACTTCGACTTCACCCAAAATCACAAAGCATCCCATGCAAATGATGGAATTCTGCCAAAAAAGTGCAGAATTTTGACTTCAAATGTTGGAATTTCACTTGTGAATGGCAAATTCTGCCATTTGCATGTGAAATTATGCACCTCGTGGCAGAATTCCACCATTCATGACAAAATTCCACACTTCACAAATTATGCTAAATTTGTAGATTAATTCATGGAGGGAATTTAGACAAGTTCCCCCATCTCTACTTGTGTAGGAGCATTAGAAGTGCAGCACTCCACTTAAGAGCTGGAGGGTGGTTAGTTAAAAAGCATTTTGAATGTAAAAAAAAACTTAAAACTTATTATAAATCACTGTAGCTAACTGATGTGATTTATTATAAGTTAGTAGGGCTCTGAGGGGTATCTGTTATGGGTATCCTTTATGGTACAGGCAACTTTTCTTTTGAGGTTTGAAGAGACAGAATGGCTCAGCTTCACTTCCCACTCCTCTTGCCCAGTCCTCACACATGAAGCCTCTTTTACCATAAGAGACACAACCTTTGGAGGCCCTATAGATTAGCATAGCCCAACTAAAAATATCCACTGGTCTGTGCATACTACTTACTAGAAGGAAGAGACAAAATTAGACAGTAAGGCCCATTGGGTCCATCCTCTCACTTATCAGAGATAACAGCTCAAGGATCTTCTCTCCCCATACAACAATCCAGGGTTCTCTTATAGCTGTCCACATCCTTTACTTTTACTATATTAGTTGACACTGAGCTCTAAATACTGACTACTCATTGGGGGATAAAAACTTTGGTTTATCAGTTTGAAGTTGTTTGCTCATTATGTATATTCTACAACCTCTCTCCATGATCCTCCTCCTCTCTATTATGTACAGCCGACTGTACAGTAGGGGATTAGCCTTTGCACATATGTCATGTTTTCAAGAAATATGCATTGCGTATTGTCTGTGCTATGTGCCATAAGTGTACTAAAAAGTGAGCATGCATAATGATAACATTTAGTCCTTTAGAACATTTTTTTCTGAGCTAAGGTAAAGAGTTATTGAATGGAGTAATACATGTTATGATCCTAGAAAAATGCTTTAGACAAAATTGTTTGAGGACACACAGATATTCAAAACAGGTACTTAAGCAGTCTAACCAGAAAAGGTAGGGTTTATGTTGAAGAATATAAGTTTTTGCAGTGTTAATAACCTGATTTAGTGTAGGTTACATTTGCAAAGAGATGATACAGTAATTGGAATTTTATAATTTAATAGTGACATGCAATATCATATTGAAGGAGAGTTTGCTTGGTGAGTGCTGGGACAGTTACATAATAAAAGCCAGAATAGGAAACATGTAGTAACTGACATACAAAGAATCTTTAATGAATTTATGAGGTACAGTAATGGTCAGAAATGAAACAAGACTTACTACAAGAATTGAAAAGGAAATAAATGGATGCATATTGTGATGTTTTAGGGAATTAAAATAGGAAATGAGGTTTAAACATGTGTCAGCTGAACACTGAGTAAATGAAGATATCAATACCTCTTGAAGGCAGTATTCTCTGGTGACTGGAACATAAAAAAGCTTGTTTACTGCCTGGAAATAATATTAACTTTTAGAAGTAGTCAAAAAGTTGTTTTTCTTTTCTGAAGTACATTTTTCTTTTCCCTGTTCCTAATTAGAAGATTTTTTATTTGACACTATTAGATGTGAAGTGCAGAACTGTGCCCCATATTGGTAAATTGACTGGGTGTGGGGATGAATGAGATCAGGTAGGATCTGTAGAGACAAAATAAGCAGGAAAATCAGAGCAGGCTGGGTGGGTCAAGTGGACTTTTTCTGCTGACAATTTCTATGGCTTTATGTTTCTGCTACTAGGCGGCTGCTATATCAAGTTATGTTTCCCTTAATACCTCATCGATAGTATGACCTCACTGACTGTGACATCAAAGCTAGCCAAAAACAGCCACTCACTGGCTACTAGATTGGCCACTTGTGATCTTACAGTCAGTAAGGTCACTTTGTGGATAAGGTATGGAGGGGAATGGAACTAGATATGTTTATCTTCAGGTAAAGTACTGCTCTTCACATCATGCTTAAAAGACATTCCCTAGTATTTCATATTCCAATTTTTTTGATGCACCCCCAAAAGTTTTCAAATCTATTTACTGGCACAAGTACACTGTTAAGCATACAGAAGCATTATTAGAATAATGATATATCTTATTATGTCAAGTTGAGCAAAGAATATATACAAGATGACAAAATGGAAATTAGCTCCCACAGTTGCAGCTGTTGGCATCATTTAAAGAGCTTTAGAGACATGTCTGTCTGTCTTTGGTTACTCTGCTTCTTTTATTTCAGTGTAGTGTAGTAGTTAAAGCACAGCGCTGCTCTGGGGCATGACACTTCCCCTAATAAACCTTGACTATGGATCTTTTTATGTGATAGCATTCTTCCCCAACTACTCTAGAGCCTGGCTTTGGGGGCATGAGGGTTAGGGAGGGAGGGAGGTATGGGTTAACTCAAGCTCTGTATTGTTGCTGTATGTCATCTGGTGGTTGTGGGGTTTTTTTTGTATTCTGATTGTTTCAATAAAATGTATTTAATTAAACAAGCACTGAGCTGCAAACTTGGAAACCTGGGTTTGAATCCCTCAGCCTCACTTGCATACTGTATGACCCTGAGCAAATCACTTAACTTCAATGTGCTCCCAGGTCGCACCTGGAAACAAGCTTCAGCTTAGAATCATAGAAATCTTATGACAGAAAAGGTCTCCTCTGGCCTATCGAGTCTGCCCCTTTCACCCCCTGCTCGTCACCTCTGTCAAGGGACTGTCTCTTCCCTCCACTTGCCAACCCCTTATGTCTGTGCCATGCCCTCTTGAATTCCTCCATCATTTCAGCCCCCACCACTTCCTCCAGTAGTTTATTCCAGGCCTCCACCATCGTCTCCATGAAGTAACGTCTCCTTACATTTCTTCTAAATCTTCTTCCTTCTAATCTTAGACTATGCCCTCTAGTTTTAGCCACCACTTTCCTTGTAAAAAAGTTCCCCTCCCTCACCTTATTAATCCCCTTCACATACCAAAATGTTTCTATCATGTCCCCCCTCTCTCTCCTAGTTTCCAATAGGTACAAATTCAAATTAGGGTTGTCTCTGTATCACGATGTCATGTTACTGAATAACACGGTATCAGAAGTCACGGTATTGATACTGTGGACATTTTCTGATACGACGATAACCGCGATTCATGGTATACCACAGTACTGAGACCTTTCAGCTAGTTTTTTGCATTTTCAGAGACAACTGTCCCTTACACACCAATTCTCCTTGATGCAAAAGTTTGAGGAGTCTTCTTTTTTGTGCAAAAATTGTTTTGTGGATTTGATGTCTGCTCTTTGCTGCAGTGCTATACAGATTAGTAAGGTAAGGTTTAGGTGTACTCATCTGTCCAATCCATACGTGGACTGATTATGTTGGTTGAGAGAGCCTCAATTAAATGTAAGTCAGTCTTTTGACTCCCTTCCTTTTTTTTAATTTTCAATGTTCAGTTTCAGTAACAGGACAAAGTTTTTTTAGTCATCATGTAATTTGTGTGTGTCACACTGAGTGCCACACAAGGCACACAGAGGCCAAGTGATCATTAAGCCACCAGTGACATACAAGTAATAACTGCTTCTTTAATGCTAAATGGCAAGAACAGACTGTGCACAAGAGCTCACAAAACAGTCAATGCACTGTGTGAGTGAGACTGCATCATTCACACACTACATAGTGCACACCGACTTTGTGGTGCGCACTAAGTGCAGCACACTGCTTGCACAAAAAGCCACACTGTAAATGCATAATGCACATCATTATTGTCCTCTCTGCTGCTGTTCTTTTGGACCAGAAGCAGAAAATGATGTAGTACTGGTTTTAGAATGAGTGACATCCCTCCAGAAAAGTTGAACAACAACAAAACCCGTGATCTTACTTCGAGAGGATTCCTGCAGTAAGTCTTCACTGATAGGACTGCACCCCTTGGCATCAGGACTGGACGGCAAACTTCTATCTTGCAATCCATGGTGGGAGACTGTCCCTGGTTTCACATGTTGGGATGTCGGTGTGACAATATATGGGGGGTTGGGGGGGGGGGGCGGTCCCCACACCCACCCTTCAGTTCTTTCCCTCTGTCAACCTGTATACATCAGACCTCATGCTGAACTTCGCCACAAACTGCCATTTTACAAGTATTTCTGTTCTTTTTTCTGAATACCTTTTTCCATAGTTAATGCATGTCTTCGAGCATATCTAAGAAGAAGTGCTCTCAGTGCAGCATTCAGATTCCACACAGGGACAATCACTCCCTCTGTGTTCTTTGCTTAGGCCCAAAACATTGGGTTGACGACTTTGACATCTGCCACCCCTTCAACCAGGCTACACACGTCAGGCGCCAGAAAGCCCTTGATGCCCACCTTTTGAAAAAATGTCTTGCACCGATGGAAAAGGAGCTTCAGGAGCTGTGGGAATGTTCATCCTTACCCACCTCAGAGCACAAGAAAAAGGAGAAGTGCTTGGACCGGTCACCTTCTACCCATTGTTGCCAGACAGCCAACGCTACTTCAGGTGGAGCATTCACCTCGGTGAGTACTCCTCCTCCATGGTCCCCATCTGCTCTGGTGGCTAGGTCACTGAATCCCCCTTCCACCTCAGTCAGTGGGTGACAGGGGTGTTCCTCCCAGGAGGATTCTACTTTAGGGCCTGTTGACAGCTCTCAGACTGATCAGTCACCCTCTGGCTCTGCCACCAGGTACACAGTCTCAGTTGGCAAGCCAGACTCCAGCTCCTCTGCTATATGCCCAGCTGCGACTGATAAGTCAGATGCCGGCTCCTCCAACATCCACTCAGTCGAGGCTGATCAGTCGGTCGCTGGCCTGTACAACAACCACTCAGCTGAAGCCCTCCCATCGGGCCTTACTCTACCACCCAACATTGTGCAGAGCCAGCTTCGGGCACCTCACTGTCCCATGAGGGTTCTCCTTCCTGGGACACACTGACCCAGCCCGACATCTCGTTTTCTCCAGATCCCCAGGACATGAATATTTCTGTCCAGGAGATTTCTTCCATCCATCTGGTATCTTGTCCAAGCTTCCCACTCCCCCAATGGACCAGTCAACAGGGAATTTTATTCCTCTGCCCCCTTCGATGGTCTCAGATCAGATGTCAGTGCCCCTTAGCACCCCGATGCCAGGCCTTCCTCCTGCTTACGTCCCTCCAGACTCGGGAATGGTCTCTGGATTTACCACTCTGATGCTGGAGCTCCCACCTGGCCCTTCAGGGATTCCAGCCAGGACCCTAGGCTTGCCGATGGATCCTCATACTCCCAGCGGTCCCTCAGCCCCCCACCTTCTGGGCCCTCAGCCCCTCTGCCATCTGGCCCTGCAGGGTCAAACTCCAGCTACCTGCTGCCACAGTTCCCCTACTATTCAGTGCCAGGTGAGCTGCCATCAGGATATCTGGCAGCAGGTGGGCAGTCGCTCTGCTGCCCATCACATGCACCGATGCCAGGGTACCCGATGCCGGGCCATAGGTATCAAGGGTACCTTCAGCACTACCCTTATTGGTACCAGACTCCTGGTTGCCCCCCATATTCTCACTCAGCATTCCCAGGCTACCAGCCTTCTCCACCCCAGCCTCTTCCTCTTCAGCTGGAACCACAGGGGTCTATTCCAGCCTGGTGGAAAAAGCCAAATTGCAGCTCCTGTAGGAGCTGGGGCACCCCCATCTGGTCATGGCTTCTGCCCTGACAAATAGGATAATTCCTCGGAGTCCATACCTGGTCAACCATCGGTCATCAGACAGGGAATCTGGCACGTGCCCAGCAGGGGCCCTATCAGGCGTTAAGGTTATGGAGGAAGTCTTGGACATTTCTGTGCCCAGCAGACCAGTCTTCAGACTCAGACAATGACTCAGACTCTGAAATTCATTCTGAGCCTCATTCCCCAATGGAACCTCAACCTTACTAGTCTCCCAAATCTCCGCTGGAGGACCCATCTTTTGCGGAACTCCTCAGATCCATCCAGCAGGCTTGTGGTTAAGCATCCCAAGAGATGGACACAAAAAGGAAGAGGCTAGCTGAACACCTGGACTTAACCAGTGCAGATTCCCTTCCCAATCCACCTTGGATGGGACCGTACGAGGACCTAACATCCACAATGTGTCAACAACCATCCTCCATTGCTGCAGTCTCTAAAAAGGCTAACAAGACCTATCATGCCCTGGAAGGGGCCTAATACCTTACCAGCCAACCCAAGGCTGACTCTATTGTCATCACAGCAGCCCACAATAAGTCAACTCAACCTAAACATCTAAATACCTCACCTCCAGACAAAGAGTCCAAGTAGAAAAACCAGTACAGCTACAAGGTCAATGCTTCCTCCACCTGCATTATCTGGTCTCTTAATTTTGTGGCCCACATGATCTCCTTCCAGAAGTCGTCTCTGACCAACTTGGAGAAAGAGATTCAGTCCATTCCGGATGAGGAACTTAGAAATAAGCTCATGGACAAGGTAAGACTGAACAAATCTTCTTGCCATCATGCATTACATGCCACCTATGGCTCAGTGGACTTGGTGGTCCAATGCACAGCTTTGTGAGTTGCTTGAGATGTCTGGCATGGCTCCGTCTTGTGGGACTGGTGCAAGACATCCAAACCACTCTACTGGATGCCCCCTTCAGGGGTTCCATCCTGTTTGGAGGCGATGCAAAAGATATCCACTCCATGTATCGCTCAGGCTAAAAACCCAAGCAGCCTTTTCATCACCCCCAAAAGAGGGGGAACAGACAGAACCAGAACAGACACTATAGTAAATGCCATGCCACTGATTCTGGCATCCAGATCCCTCAGACAAAAGCCCAGAAGGCTGCTGGAGGCAGCAAAGTGGCCCTCCCCTCCTCCTCCTGACTAGATGGGCCTGCTCCACCTCTTCCCATCTTCTCAGAGGAGCCCATGAAGGGAAGGTTTGCCCTCCACCTGGATGGGTGGGAGGCAGTAACTGCTGATGCTTGGATCCTTGAACTCATAGCAAGAGGGCACTCAATTGAGTTCCTAGACAAATGAAAGAGTAAGGATTCCAAACAATAGTGAAGGGGCCAGAAATAAGACATGATGGGAGTGGTGCATTTCAGTAGCTGTGGAGCAGCAGTCTTCCGGGAGATGTTCTGGAGGATGCGGTGTTGTCCCATCTGCAGACACCTCTCTGGGCAGAGGGAGGAGGTTGCTCATCTCCAGGCTGAGTTGGCCAGGATTTGTGGGACCTCCTCTTCCATTCAGGGACCACCAGGGCCACTGCTATTGCCTCAGAGGTTGCCAAGAAAGAGGAGCGCTTGGACCACAGTGGGCTCAGGGAGGGTGAGGGCAGTGGAACAGAGGCACATCCCTCCAGTTGTACCTCTCCACAATTCCTATGCCATTCTGGAAAAGTGTGGTTCCTCTTTGGAGGCACCCACAGTGGAGACCAAGGAGGATGCTGGGAACCTCCACAAAGGAGACCCACAGGAGGGTGGCATGGGAACCCACAGGAGAAGGAAACAACTCCTGGTGGGGGACTACATTGTTAGGAAGGTAGAACTGGGGGAGGAAGGGGAGAGGGAGGTAAGGTGCCTGCCTGGCGCCATGGCTTGGAGGGACAGGGAGCGAATCCTCAGGATTGCCAGAGCAGCTGCACAGGGGAGGGAGCTGGATGTCATTGTCCACCTAGGGACAAATGACTTGGCTAAGACAGGGATCAAAGCAGTGCAGGAAGAGTTTGTGGAATTGGGGAGGGGCCTTAGACAAGTAGCACGCATGGTAACCTTCTCAGAGGTGCTGCATGTCTATGGTGTACGAGAGGCTAGGGTGCTCCACACCATGGGATTCAATCAGTGGTTGAAAAACTGGTGCAGAGCTCAGGGATTTGGCTTCATTGGGGACTGGGGGTCCACCTGGAGTGATGCAAGCCTATATTGGCATGATGGGCTGCATCTGTCCAGGAGGGGAACCATGATCCTAGGTGATAGGTTTAAATGCTTCTTTGGCAAGTATTTAAACTAGCCAAGGAAGGAGGCACTGGAAAGGAGCAGGGAAATCCTAGTCCCCCCAAAAAAGTCACGGTAGTAAGTGCAGTAAGCACCAACATAGAGATGTCAATAGGGAGAAGGGCAGGGGTAAATATAGAAAGTGACAAAGGCAAGAAGGACAGGGATGGGGCAAAAAGGAGTAAGGCCATCAAGAAATGAAGAATAATGAGTAACAATGCACATAGCCAGGGCAACAAGCTCCCTGAACTGGTGGCCTTGATGAAAGAGGGATGCCTGGATATCATAGCAGTCACAGAAACATGGTACGCAGAGAACCATGACTGGGATGTTAACATACCAGGGTACATAACCTACAGAAGAGACAGGGAGAGGAGAAGAGGGGGAAGAGTAGCTCTCTATGTAAAGGAAGGGATAAAAGCAACTGAACAAAATAGTAAACAGGGAGGAGAGGAGGCACTGTGGGTCACCTTGGAGACTGGAAGTGGCACCACAATCCGCACAGGGGTTGTATACAGACCCCCAGGTCAGGGGGAGGGAATGGATAAGGATATGATAGAAGGCATTCTTAGGATGGCAGAGAAAGGGGAGATACTGTTGATGGGAGACCTGAATATGCCAGATGTTAACTGGAGCACCGTTGCTGCAGCCACATGCAAGAACAGGGCCATTTTTGATGCCCTACAAGTGGCATGCCTCAGACAGCTAGTTTTGGAACCCATTCATGAGGGAGCAGTCTTAGACCTCATACTCTCAAACGGGGGCAGTGAAAGGATCTCGGATCTTGAAGTGGGTTGCCATCTGGGAACAAGTGACCATCAAACAGTGTGGGTCACGTTAAACTCAGCTACAGAGTCAAGCCATAAAAAGTGAGGGTACTGGACTTCAGGAGGGCTAAATTTAGCAAGATGGGAGAGTGCCTCAGAAAAGCACTGGCAAACAGGCAAGAAGGAGGGGTTGAGCAACAATGGGGAATCATCAAAACTGCCATCACAGAGGCAACAAGCCTTTGGGTGAAGCAAATAAACAAATCAAAATGAAAGAAAAAGCCACTATGGTTCTCAAAAGAGGTGGCGGGGAAAGTCAGGGAGAAAAAGATAGCATTCAGGAAGTATAAGGAAACACAGAAGGAGCAGGACAGAGAGCTGTACCAGTTAAGGCAGAAGGAAGCAGGGAGGGAAGTCAGAATAGCAAAGGCCCAAACTGAGGAAAGGATAGCCAACTAGGTTAAGAAGGGGGATAAAACCTTTTATAGGTACATCAGGGAGCATAGAAAGACAAAGGGAGGGATAGTGAGGCTGAATAAAGAGGAGGGTGGTGGGCAAGGGGATAGTGAAAAGCAGGGATACTGAATGAATATTTCTGCTCAGTATTCACAAAAGAGGAGGGGAGGTGTCTAATCCAATTAACAGAAGCACTCTGGATAGGGGGGTTGATCCCAGTCCTTTCACAGAAGAAAGGGTTCTGAAAGAACTCCTAAAACTGAAGGTGGACAAAGCAATGGGGCCTGATGGAATTCACCCCAGAATTCTAAAAGAATTAAGGGGAGAACTAGTGAAACCACTGACTACCCTTTTTAACAAATCATGGGAGGATGATGTGGTACCCATGGACTGGAGGAAGGCGGATGTGATTCCCCTTCATAAAAGTGGGACCAAGACAGAGGCAGGAAACTACAGACCTGTCAGTTTGACCTCTGTGGTAGGGAAAGTGATGGAATCACTTCTGAAGGAAAGAATTGTTTAGTACCTAGAGGCCAGCGGGGCACAGGACCCAAGGCGGCATGGGTTCACAGTGGGAAGGTCATGTCAGACAAATCTAATTGATTTTTTTGACTGGGTGACCAAAGTAGTAGACCAGGGAGAAGCTATGGACATGGCCTACTTAGACTTTAGCAAGGCATTTGACACAGTCCCACACAAAAGATTAATAATCACATTAACCAGCCTGGGAGTGGGTCCCAGGGTGGTAGCCTGGGTAAAACATTGGCTGGACAACAGGACACAGAAGGTAATTGCAAATGGAGTCCACTCTGAAGAAAGAGGGGTTACTAGTGGGGTATCACAGGGTTCAGTACTGGGTCCAGTCCTTTTTAATGTCTTTATAAGTGACATTGCAGAGGGACTGGAAGGAAAAGTATGCCTCTTTGCAGATGACACAAAGATCTGCAACAGGGTTGATACACAAGGAGGCGTGGAAAGGATGAGAAGGGACTTGGCAAGGCTGGAGGAATGGTCGGAAATATGGCAGCTAGGATTCAATGCAAAGCAGTGAAAATAATGCACCTGGGAAACAAAAACCAGGGCAGATTACACAGTGGGGAGGAGGAGTAGTAACAAAACAAAGAGAAAGGAACCTGGGGTACTATATCAGATGACCCAAAGGTTGGAGCAAGCAATGTGAGAAGGCAGGGAGAGCTGGGGATACTGGGATGCATAGGGAGAGGCATCACCAGCAGAAAACAGGAAGTTGTTATCCCTCTGTACAGACAGTTGGTGAGACCCCATCTAGAGTACTGCGTCCAGTTCTGGAGATCCCATCTCCGCAAGGACATAGACAGGATAGAGGCAGTCCAGAGGAGGGCAACTAGAATGGTGCAGGGTCTGCAAGAGAAGCCATACGAGGAGATACTAAAAGAGCTTAAATATGTATACCCGTGAGGAAAGGAGGGAGAGGGGGGACATGATAGAAATGTTTAAGTTCCTCAGTGGAATCAACAAAGTCCAAGAGGGTAGCATCTTTCAGAAAAAGAGACATGCAAGAACAAGGGGACACAATGTAAAGATAGAGGGGGGGGCGGTTCAGGGGCAATGTGAGGAAGTATTTTTTCATAGAGAGGGTAGTGGATGCATGGAACAGCCTTCCTAAGGAGGTTGTGGAGTCTAAAACTGTGGGGGAATTCAAGAATGCGTGGGACAGACATAAAGCAATTCTTGTGGGGGATAGGAAGAAGTAGGCTGTTGGTTAACTAGGATCTGTGGCTTATCCTGTAGGTAGGGAAATGGGCAGACTAGGTGGGCCAAGCAGTCCTTATCTGCCGTCAAAGTCTATGTTTCTATGTTTCTATGGACAATCCACCAGGCAGGTCTCACTACCCGTCAGGTCACTTGATTCTCATTCAGCAGGAAATCCAGGGTCTATTAGACAAATCAGCCATAGAGCTGGTTCCTCCAGGGCAGATAGGAAGAGGATATTACTCCCCTTTCTTCCTGGTGCCCAAAAAGATGGGTGATCTGAGGCCCATCTTGGACATCAGCCTGCTCAACCACTTTGTGGAATGCAAAAGGTTCTGTATGCTTACCCTCCAGGAATCTTACCCCTGCTCCAACGGAACCAATGGCTGTGTTTACTGGGCATGCAGGATGCTTACCTGCATATCCCCATCCTCCAGGCCTACTGCCATTTCCTTCAGTTCACCTTTCAGGAGAACCACTACCAATTCAAGGCCCTTTCTTTTGGCCTCTCTTTGGCACCCCCTGGTTCCTACCAAGTGCCTGGTGGTGGTAGCTGAGGCTCTGCGTCACAAGGGGATTTATGTGTTCCCATACCTGGAAGACAGGCTTCTGTTGGCCCCGTCTCAGGACAGTTTGATGGAGGCAATCTCCACCACCCTGAACCTCTTTTCGTGGCTTGAAATCAATGTGAACTATCCCAATTCTCAACTCTCACCCTCTCAGCACCTCCAGTTCATTGGAGCAGTGCTGGATATGATACAGGGCATGGCCTTTTTACCTCAGGACAGGGTGAATACACTGACTCAACTAGATGTGTCTGTGTCCAGCTCTCACTGGACCACAATACGCTCCATCCTCCACCTGTTGGGTCTAATGGCAGCTGCCATACCCATAGTTCCATTGGCCAGACTACATATGAGGGTGACCCAATGGACCCTCAGAGTCTAGTGGGACCAACGCTCGGATGACATGGACCACAAGGGTCCTGATATCCAGCAGCATAAAGAGGGATCTCCTCTGGTGGCAGAAGATGTCCAAGCTCTCCTCGGTGGCCCCTTTCTGTCCCCTATCTCCTTCCATGATCCTCACAACTGATGCCTCGGGTCAAGGTTGGGGGAGCCCACCTGGGAGACCATCTAACTGAAGGGGAGATGGTCCCCACAAGAGGAACATTTATACATCAATGTCCTAGAGATGAGAGCAGTGCTCTATGCTCTCCAGGCATTCCAGCCCCTCTTGCAGTTGGGAACACTCCTTATCCAGACCATCAACAATGCTGTGGTTTGGTGGTGAGAGGACTGGGGGGAAGGGATTGTACAGGAATTTATTATTTACTTTCATTTAAATTTGTATGTCATTGAAATTGTATATTTAATTTTCTTTATTTTAGTAGGACTGTTAGTTTAGGTTAGTTTGAATATTTTGGGTTGGGTTTTGTTTTGTTTTGTTTTGTTTTTGTTTATTTTTGGATAAGTTTCAGGATTATTTGATAATTTTTATTGTTATAAGATTGTGTTTTTGTATTTTAGTGTTTATTATTTTAGTTAAGTAGCAACATGTGCTGGCCTTTATCCTCCATGGTGGTGCGCTAGTCATCCTCCTTTCTTCGCGCCCTCTGCCCCTTTTATACTCCTTCCTTACATTTTGACATCTACCAGCGGTGTAGAGCATTAGGGATTGCTCGTGGGAGAGTGAGGGGGGTGGGGGTTCACGAACAAGGGAGGATGAACGAGTGGGGCCATCATATTGGGGTTATTAAGTCCAGAAGGTGCCCTAGGGTGAAATGGAATCCAGATCAGGGTTTGCCTTATCTGGTATCCATACCCAAGGGCACTACTGATTTCAGTAGGCAGATAGGCCTGACAACCTTTGAGGTTTGTCCAACTTGGGCGGTTTTATGCAATGCCAGGTCTGTTAGGAACAAGACCGCCATTATTGCTCATCTTGTTGGTTCTGCTGACCTGGCTTGCATCACCGAGGCCTGGCTGGATGAAAACTCTGGCCCTACAGTAGAGGCTATGACTCTGGCCGAGTACTCGGTGATACACCGCCCGAGATTGGACCGCGGGGGGGGTTGCAGTCTGTTTTAAGACTGAATTGGGCCTCATGAATGTAGTAGTAGGGGAGGCTGAGTCCTTTGAGTGTACAGTTGTAGCAGGTGTAGACATTAGAATCGTTCTCATCTACCGTCCACCCGGAGATGGGAAACGCTTCTTACAGGAAGTGGCAGACTTCCTCATCGACTTGTCGTTTGAGTCACCCAGATTGATGGTGCTGGGTGACTTTAACGTCTGGGTCGACAACGAACTCTCACAATTTGGTAACCACTTCCTCCAATTAATAGCTTCTTTGGGCCTTACACAGGTAGTTTCCACTGCTACGCACAAATCTGGACACTCTCTGGACTTAGTCTTCCTTCTAGGGATTGATGCATCCGACGTGGGGGTGGAACCAGTTGTTTGGTCTGACCACTACACCGTGAGGTTCAATTTTTGCACCCCCCCTTAGAAGGCCATCCCCTGTGGAGATGGTCAGGTACCTCCCATTATGGAATGTTACTTCACAAGGCCAGCCGGCGGTCCTTGACCTATCATCCCCCGTGTTGGTGAGCAGTAACCCAGAGGCACTGGTGTTGGCCTATAATGAGGCCATCAAGGTTGCCCTGGATTCTATTGCTCCTGTTCGTGAGCGCCCCCTATCCCTTCACCCCAGGGCCCCTTGGTTCGACGGGACTCTGAGGGAGATGCGGAGACAAGGGCGAAGGTTAGACCATTGTTGGCGTAGGTCCGCCCTTGAAGCCGACCGCCTTAGATTGATGCAACATTATGCTAGCTATCAATCTGCAATCACCCATAAGAAGGCAGAGTTCCTGTCCAGGGAGATTGCAGTTGCTCAGAATCGACCGGCTCAGCTGTTTCGAACTGTAGATAGACTGTGCAACCCAGCCTGTCTGCAAGTTTGGAAAGCCTTTTCGCAAATAGAATGCGATGAGCTCACTTGATACTTTGCAACTAAGGTGGCTGACATCAGGGCGGACCTGTGTCCAACAACCTCTAAGGGTGATGTCGTAGGAGTGTGCGAGAACACAGTGCCTCGATTCTCTTGGAGTTCCTTTTATCGACCTGAGTTCGTGGATATTATGAGGTTTATCCATAGTGTGCGCCCCACAAGCTGAAGCTTGGACCCTGGACCGACTACCCTAATTTTGGGTTGTGTTGATATCATTGGTCCAGTTTTGGCGCAAATAGTCTGGTGCTCCTTGGAGTCAGGTGAGTTTCCCAGCTCCCTGAAAGAGGCGGTGGTGACACCTCTCTTGAAGAAAGCTTCCTTAGACCCAGACTGTTTTTCAAGCTACAGACCTATCTATAACCTTCCCTTTATTGGGAAGGTTATTGAAAAGGTTGTAGCTGCTCAATTGGATGACCATTTAACCATCCATAGTATTTACGAATCCTTCCAGTCTGGTTTCCGTAAAAGACATAGCACTGAGACTGCGCTGGTTCGGGTGCTTAATGATCTTCTGAGGGCGAGGGATCAAACAAGACGTTCCATCTTGTTTCTTCTTGACCTCTCTGCAGCTTTCAACACTGTGGATCACTTGGTGTTGTTAGCACACCTGAGGCAAATCTGCGGAATGTCGGGAACCGTTTTGCAATGGTTCACTTCATTCCTTACTGGGAGATCGCAAAGAATTGTGTCAGGGATTTTTTCCTCTGGCCCAGTCTCTTTCTTGTGTGGAGTGCCTCAGGGTTCTGTGCTGTCACCCATGTTATTTGCAATGTACATGCTGCACCTCGGAAACATTATAAGATGGTATGGGCTGAGGTTTCACTGCTATGCAGATGATACACAGCTATACCTGTCTTTTGCACCCGACCAGGATGGAGCTCTCTTGGTGTTTAACAACTGTCTGGAGGAAATCCAAGACTGGATGGATTCTAGTTGGTTAAAGTTGAACTCGGAGAAGACTGAGGTTCTGGTGGTGGACCCGGGTGGTCAGATTGAGAGATCATGTACTGGTGCAACTTCTGGAATTTTTGTTGGTGGCGTGTCACTACCGACCTCTGAACGGGTGCGTAACCTTGGGGTGATCCTTGATGATAGGCTGACTTTTCAATCGCAGGTGTCAGCCGTCGTCAGGACTTCCTTTTACCATCTTAGGAATATGGCCAGGGTTAGGCACCTTGTTCCGTCTGACTCCTTGCCAACGTTGGTCCACGCCTTTGTGTCCTCACGCCTAGACTACTGCAACGCCCTTTACTTTGGGCTTTCTGGGGTTGAAATCCGCCGCCTACAGCTAGTGCAGAACACTGCAGCCCGGGTTTTGGCTGGGACAAGTAGGTCCTGTCATATTACCCCGGTGCTGCGCGAACTGCACTGGCTTCCTATACGGTGGCGGATCACCTTTAAAGTCATTTTATTGACTTTTAAAGCCCTTCGCGATCAGGGTCCGTCCTATCTGAAAGACCTACTGGTTCCTTATTGCCCTGGCTGATCACTCCACTCAGCTGACATGGGGTTGCTGGAGATTCCAAGAGTGAGTTTAAAATCTTCAGGCAGCAGAGCATTTTTTCATGCTGCACCTACTCTTTGGAATTCTCTACCGGGCCGGTTACGGGAGTGCACCTCCATGGAGATATTTAAAAAAGAACTAAAAACTTATTTATGGAAAATGGCCTTTTTGGAGAGTTAAGTTAGTCTGTAATATGATTGGAATTTTATTGGAATTTATTATGTTTTTATGATGTATTTTATGATGTACCTCTATATGCTTTTATGTTTTGTATTGAAACTTGAATTTATGATATTAACTTGTTCAGCGCTTTGATATATTGAAAGGCGCTATATAAATAAGATTATTATTATTATAAACAAGCAGAGAGGCACCCGATCGTACCCTCACTGCAGGGAGGTGATGCAGGTGTGGTACAGGGCAGTCCAGCACAGCCTGTCTCTGACAGCTGTCCATGTCTCAGGAGTTTACAACATCCTGGTGGACAGTCTGCACCTCACCTCATGCAGGCATATGACTGGGAACTAAAGCAGGAGGTAGCGGAAGATCTTCTTGATCAATGGGGTCAGACAGAATTAGATCTATTTGCCTCCCTATCCAATGCAAAATTACCCAACTTTTGCTCACTTTTTCCTGGGCATGGTGTTTTTTTGTGTGATGCGCTGTCTCTTTGTTGGACAGGGAGGTTTCTGTACGCCTTCCCTCCCTTTCCAATTCTTCAAAAGGTTCTGCTGAAGCTCCAAGCAGAGGGCACTAACATGATTCTCATGGCTCCCCTCTGGCCTCAGCAGATCTGGTTGCCACTGCTACAACAGTTGACTGTGGAACCCCCAGTACCTCTTCCTCTTCTTCACAACCTTCTGTCTCAGGAGCAGGGTAGCCTGGTGCACCCAAGCCTCAAGTCTCTCCACTTGCATGTGTGGCACATTTGAACATAGTGATCTCACATTTCAGAGTTTCTGCATGAGTCACTCAGGTCCTAGTGAAGGCCAGAAAACTGTCCACTATTTCTATGTATGCTATGAAGTGGAAGAGATTTACCATTTGGGCCACGGCCAAGGGCCTGTACCCATTCTCTTGCTCGGTACCCCAAGTACTTGAGTACCTCTTGCACCTGTCTGATTCGGGCCTCAGCTACTCTTCCCTGAAGGTCCCACTTTCTGCGGTTTCTGCCTATCACCTTCCAGTAGATGGCAAAACCCTGACACAGTTGGAGGTCTCTAAAACCTTTCTGAAGGGTATCCTCCACTTAAAACCTCTGGTCTGCAGTCCAGTTCCCCCCCAGGACTTACATTTTACTTTGGAGGAACTTACTTTTTCCCCTTTTGAGCTGGCAGCAAGTTGTGACATGCGCTATTTGTCCTGGAAAGTGTTCTTTTTGATCACTATTATCTCAGCTCAAAGAATTTCAGAGCTCCAGGCCCTTGTTTGTAAGGAGCCTTATTTAATTTTTCACAGAGACCGCGTAGCTCTGTGGACTAATCCTTAATTTCTACCAAGAGTGGTTTCAGAATTTACTTTGAACCAAGATGTTCAACTGCTGGTTCACTATCCCAAGTATTCCAACAGGAGGGAATACCTTTTGCACACTTTGCATGTGCACACGATTTTGAAATACTATATTTCTCAGACCCAGGAGATTCAAAAATCTGCACAGTTGTTTGTGGCTCTTGCACCCAGATGTAAGGATATGGCCATCTCTAAACAGGGCCTTTCCAAATGGTTAGCTATTTGCATCTCATTCATCTATCAGAAGCAGGACAAACCCCTTCTAGGGGAAGTTAAGGGTTGCTCAGCCCATGGCATGTCTGCTTCCACTGTCTTTCTATGAAATGTGTCCACCTCTGACAGTTGTGCCACGGCCACTTGGTCTTCAGTCCATACTTTCATCAAGCATTACAGTCTGGACATTGCCTCTAGGCACAGAGCCGGTTTTGGACTTGCTGTTATCCTAACTGGCTCTCTAGTTGGTAGACATTCCACCTCCCGGACCGTAGTCTCTAACTTACTTTTCTTGACTGCTTGGTATTCAGTCCTATCAGTGAAGACCTACTGCAGGAACCCTCTCAAAGTAAGATATAGCAGTTACGTAAGAACTTACCGTAGCAGTAGATCCTCGAGAGAGGTTCCCGCAGTAGGTCATCCCATCTTTACCCAGCTCCTGTTTTTTCTGTCCCTTCTCAGGTCTCTTACCAGCAGATCCAGACTCTAGGAGCTATGCTCCTTTCTCCCATCATCCTTACAGGGATCTTCCGACAGGAGAACTGGAGGGCAGGCATGGGGACAGCCCCATATTTACTGTCACACCTTCATTCCATCATGTGATGCTGGGCAGTCCCCTGCCGTGGATAGCTAGCTAGAAGTTTGATGTCTGGTTCAGACACCTAGGGGGTGCAGTCCTATCAGTGAAGACCTACTGCAGGAACCTCTCTTGAAGATCTACTGTTATGGTAAGTTCTTACGTAACAGCTATTTTGTTGACTGGGCTTGAGCAATGAGCATGGAATGGGGGCGAGGGAGCAGCAGCACCCAGGCCCAGCATCAAAATCTGTTATGTAATTTTGTTAACAGTAACACTGTGTAGCATGATATCTGTCATGTCATGTAATGATCATCATGGTAAGTTTTTTTATCTTTATGGGTAACAATTTTAGCAAACTGTCTATGGTTGGTTGTCACTATGTGTGCAGACTCAGACTGCAAAATGATCAGTCACTTCATTGGCAGGGCCAGTGAGTGACAGATGAGACCGCAGTGATCATTCATTCACATTACTGTAATTGTTGTGCTGCTGGTGCTCTCTCTCGAGTGGTCATGCATGTTCATGTTCATTCATTGTAAGTCTGAACTGTAGAGAGTACACAGTCCTGTTAATCTATCAGAGGCACAAAACTGTAAAGGTTAGTCAGACAGAGAATGAGATACACACCGAGAACTTTTTCAGGTTCATTTTTTATTGATTAATAATAACAGAAAATTGCCATAATGCCAAAGCCATTTGCATTTGCAAATTGCAATTTTGCATTACACTTACACTCACTGTTTTTTAGTTTCAGTGATAAGAATTTGCCCTAGTCTGTGTGTTTCTTTAATTTTCATTCCCAGTTGTTCCCCAATCCCCTTCCTCTATCTGATTCTACAATACAAAGTTACTGCTGCATAGCACACCTGCGATATAGATAACTAATTTGACGCCCGCCAACACACACCATATCCAGAGTACATTCCGCTCGCTAATCCAAATTCTCTCTGACATCTGCTGCTGTTGCTTCCTGACTTCGAGTCTGAGTCCTCCCTCCTTGCCCTCCTGATGTGATTTGTGAGGATGATTTCATACTTGGCATTGGCTAATTAGCTGAGCTAGCACACTTAGTGAAGTTGCTGTCTTGTCTCATCTGTCTGCTTGATGCATCACCGAGTCTCTCCAATCCTGTTCCACTGTGGACCACTTCCTGTCTCTCTCTTTCTCTCTCTCTCTCTGCTCACCTGACACCCCTACTACAGTGCTCCCTATGATGGAGTGAGTCCAGCTCCTGACTCCTGATGAGCCCTACCTGACTGACTCATGTCATCTGTGACACAAAACTTTGGTTGGCTGGCTCAGTTGAGCTCTTGGCAGACTGTGGCTGGGGGCTACCTAACACAAAACCAATAAGAGAAATTAATTGCATAATTAGCCTTAGCCTAGCTGCTAGCTTAACAATTACAGTCGCTTGACTCAGCAGCCACTAACCATGTCACTGAGGATATATAGGTTAATTCCTTTAATGCCATGAAGGACTCCAGTCCTCCTAAGTCACTCATCATATCACGAGTCTTGACTCACGAGTCCAGAGTCCGAGATGGCAACAAGATGACTCAAGTCACTCGGGGGGGTGGCTACCTAAAACAAAACTCAATGGTAAAAGTAATTTAAATTCTTAAATTCCTTAATTACTTCGTTAAATAGCTAGTAGCTTAAAAAACAAAAAAAGCAGAGAAGTGAGTGCCTGCCACTGCCATGGCATTGAGGATATATAAGCTGATTCCTTTAATGCCAGACTGGACTAATGTCACAGTCACATGACTTGACTTGAGTCACAATATAGCACGACTCACTCAACCCAAGCAAGTCAAACAAGCAACTTTCATTGGCTCACTGCCACAGCTGGCGGCTACTGTAGTTAAATACTTATTACCTACCTTAAAAAAGGATAAAAGCAGCCAGCCAGGCAACCACCATGGCATTTGGAATATATAAGCTAATCTCTTTAAATGCCACCATCTCTCACAGTTGGCTCAGCTCAGCTGATTGGATCTGGCTGTTGGCTTGGCTTGAACTCGGACTCGGAGTCTCGGACACAGTGAGTGGTGAGTGCAGGCAGGAGTTGTGTTCTGGTTGTGGTAGTAGGGTACTACATTAAGAAAGTAAATATGAACACAAATCTCTCCAAATTTATTTGCACTACTTACTATTACTTTTACTAACTTAACTTGAGGGGACTAGGTGACTGGGCCTTGGAGGGAGCCCCAAGCTGTGAGATGAGAATGGAGATGGGACACTCAACCTAGCCATAGGCAGACAGTGAGCCTTGATTTTTCGACAGTGAGCCTTGATTTTCCAGTCTGAACTATTCTAATTCTAAGTAGTGCTGTTGCTGTGCCTGCTTCTAAAGCTAGTAGTGCACTGCTTCAATATAATACGACTCTGTCTGCATCTGCAAAGCTAGTCTGCACCACCACCACCAGGTGTGGAGTGAGTAGACATTCCTTTCATATTCATCAATTCTCATCTTTAAGTTATTGACAATTTAACATAACAAAAATGTAAATCAAACAACTTATTACTCGTATTGACTGTACTATTTTTGTATGGTACTTTTGGTATTAGTAGCATTTTGTTCTGTAAGCTAAAAGTACATTAAAAAACACTTTACTTATAATGGTATGTCACACACGTCAGACTGCAATGAAATGAAAACTTTTTTTTTATAAAAATATAGTGCCCAAAGCTCCATGTTCATCATCAGGTCAGGAGAAATCTGACTTAGTCAATAAAAAATACATTTGTCTTGCACATATTTGACTCATCTTTCTTTTCTCTCATTAAATTCATAATGTGTTATTTACTAGTATTTTAACTGCTTTTACATGTCAAATTTGGTTAAAACTGCATTATTTTTGAATATTTTCATGGGAATGCATTATACCACGATATCACGATAACTACGGTATCACACACCATGGTTATCATACCATCAAAATTTACCATGACGACTCTAATCCAAATCCTTCCACATCTCCTCATATGGCTTCCCCTGCATACTGTGCACCATTTTAGTTGCCCTTCTTTGAATCCTCACAATCCCATCTATGTCTTTGCATAGGTGTGGTCTCCAGAACTAGACCCCAGACTCCAGGTGAGGCCTCACCATAGTTTTATAAAGAGGCATCAGTACCTCCCTCCTTCTGCTTGTTATGCCCTTCCCAATGCATGCCAACATTCTATTTGCCTTTCCCACTGCTTTGCTGCATTGGTTACCTGCCTTAAGGTTGCTTGATATTAAACTCCCCAGATCCCTCTCCTGCTCAGTTGGTTTAATTACCCCCCACAGAGTGTAAGTGGCTTGTGGGATTTTATGCCCTATGTACACCACTGCAGACTTTTTGGCATTGAATTCCAGCTGCCAAGTTTCCGATCACTCTTCCAGAATCTTCAGGTCCTCCCTCAAGGCCTCCAGCCCCCATGGGGAGTCTACCCTATTACAGATCTTTGTATCATCTGCAAATTGGCACACCCTCCCCTTCAGCCCATCTGCTATATCACTAATATAGATATTAAAAAAGAGGGGTCCTAGTATCAACCCCTGGGGAACCCCACTCATCACCCCCATCTCCCTGGAATGTACCCCATTTACCACCACCCTCTGACTTCTCTGTCCTTAGTATGCCTTTCTTGGCTAAACAATTCCCCTTTTCCCTTTTGTATTTAAGTCCTTGTCAATTTGCATGTACCACTGATTTTTTTGCAATAGCTTTTTGTTAAGTTTTACTTCTTATTGAGGTTTTAAATGACTTTGTTTCTGAGCCAACCGGCTCTGAACTGCTTTGAAAGTAAACATAACCTAATGCAGCATGGTTAACATCTAAATTTGTTTGGGTTGTTATAGCCACAACCATATTCTATATCTATCATATGCAGCCTTATGAAAATGACATGAAATTTAAATGGTTTTATAAAAACATACAAATAACTCCCACATTTTTAGCAATGTTAGTTTTGTAATTGTGGATTGTAGGTGTTTAGATGAGCATCTTGTACTGGGCAAAACAATATGAATTTGACACAGGGTAACTGAAACACCAAGAAATGTCCTTAATACTATCAAGTAAAACAAATTCTAATCAGCAAAAGACCAAATTATTTATTTATTTATTTATTTATTTATTTATTAAATTTTGGTGACCGGGTAGGCCCACTGAGCCCCGAAGGTCCCTTTTTCAGGGGTGACCCGGGATAACAATACAAGCTATAGGAATGAACAAGGACATAAGGAACATTTGAGGCATTGTGAGTTACATCATAAGGGGGTTACAGTAAAGAAAAATAGTGGATACAGTCATGGTTACAGGCATGGTAAAAGAAAAGTAGTGGATACAGGCATGGCTTACAGGCACGGTAAAAGAAAAGCAGTGGATGCAGGCATGGGTACAGGCATGGTTATCATCATGACATGTAAGCAATTGGTAGTACTTTGCATATAGTTTATTCAAGGGTTACACGTGGCCTCTGGTGAGCAGTCTGTATAAGGCAGGTAGTATGAAGGTTAAGCTAGGAGACGGGAGTTGGAGAGGAGGGGAGTACCTTAGGAGCTTTAAGTGCCATGACAGTGGCATGCGCTTGAGGTCAGCAGATGGGACTTAAGCCTGGTGCAGAAGTTCATGAGTGAGGAGGAGGCCTGGACCTGGGGAGGGAGCTTGTTCCATTGGCAGACTGCTTGGGAGGAAAAGGATCTTCTGCCAGCATTTGTCCTTATCTTAGAGACTTCTAATAGCATTCTATCTGAGGTCCTTAGGTTTCTTGGGTTGTATTTGAGGGTTATGGTCCCGGCAATGCTTGGCAGACCGTGGGGTTTGAGAAGCTTGTAGGCCTCGACAAGCAAGGGGTGTTGGAGGCGGGCGACCAATGTGGGCCAACGAAGATTGGCCAAAGTGTCACAGTGGTGACGTCTCAGGTGGTCTAAAGTTGCAAAATGAGCTATTTTATTATATAGGATTTGCATCCTGGTAATCTCTTGTTTAGCCATGCCCTGTATAATAGGGGCCACAAAGGTCAGGTTGGGTATAAGGACGCTGGTAGCTATGGAGAGCCTGGCTTCAGGGATGACTTGGTCCCTGAGTCGGTACAGGGTGCCAAGTTTCCGATGTAGGGTCCTGGTGACCTGGTCCACGTGTTCCTTGTATGTGATATTCTGATCCAACGTGAGGCCTAAGTATTTAAGGGAGGGGACTACTTTAATGGCTTTACCAGAGATTGAGGTTAAGGAGATGGATGAGGACCTGTCAAATCCCAGGAATCTTGGCCCGAATAGCATTGCCTTGGTCTTGTCGGCATTTAGTACCATTCTGTTCTTACATAGCCAAGTCTCTAGTGAAGTGAGATCCTTTTGGAGAAGAGGGCCTAGGGCAACCACATCACGCAGGGGTCGGAAGATGACAGTATCATCAGTGTACTGCACAACAGAGCTGTCCCTGCAGTGAGTACGCTGAACGTTGGTAAACAAGGAAAACAGGAGGGGGCCTAGAATTGAGCCCTGAGGTACACCCTGGTTTAGGGGTAGTGGGTCAGACATGGTCCCTTTCCATGAGACCCTCTGTGCCCTGCCTGAAAATAAAAATACTTCAGAAATATAAAGTAACAACTGACTACTGTTCAAAATCAGTGGTGTTTTCTGTGTGCTCTTTTCCATTTTACAAGTTCTTACAAAAGAAGACTGTGTGATTAAATCCCATCCTTGTCTCACTATGTAACCATGTGCCAGTCCCTGAATGTTCAAGTTTTTTGAGACTTTCAGCTATAAAACTGATAAAACAGGACCTCAGAGAAAACAACATATTAATACCCTAGGTGGGTTGGCTGTCAAACAAACAGACAACTATCATTCATTGTGGAAGGCCACATAGTTCTCAGAGGTCTATATAGTGTGTCATAACTAAGCAAAAATACATGATGGGGTATGCATTAGACAATTCTGATGCATGGCTGTGGGTGTAGTGAGGCATGAGACTGCAGGCCAAGTGTGCTCAGTCCCCTAGCCATGTGTTAGAACTAACGCACATCCCTGGAGTGGCTTATTGCACTTATAAAATGTGTCTGTGTATACCACATGGGGTTTCTAGTTTTAGCCATGCATTAAACACTTCTAATGCATGGCAAATAATCAATCAGATTGCTTGACATCCTTTGCCCATTTTATCCCATTGAGCCAATATTTCTTTAATCAAGTAGTTGTTTGTTATTTTTGTTTTTGTTGAATTTTGTTGACCCGGTAAGCCCACTGGGCCTAGAAAGTCCCTTTTTCAGGGGCGACCGGGGGGGAGGGATACAGATGGTAAGCAACTGAAATTGAACCAGATTAAGCTGTTGGTGATATTTTTAGTGAATGAGGGAAATTTGGCCAGGACACAGGAAATTCCCCTACTCTTTTCGATAAGTGCCATGGGATCTTTAACATCCACCTGAACTACCACCAATCCAGGCAGATGGGACCTCGGTTTAACGTCTCATCCGAAAGACAGCACCTCAGAAGTGCAGCACCCCTCTCATGCTGCACTACAGTGTCAGTACTGGGATATTAACCCAAGTGCCAGATGTGGGAACTGAACCCACAGCCCTCTGATCTCCCGGCCTTCAGTATATTTTGGTTCTCATTGCTTTATTATGTGTTTCTGAAGTTGCAATTTTACTAATATGTTTGAAATAGAGTGTTCAGTTTAGAATTCATTGTCCTACTTGCATACTGGTTAATGTATATCATATCTGATATAGTGTGCCAGTGGAGTTCAGTTTGGCTGTAGCAGGTGTGTGTGTTTGCTTTTCTTGCATAGCATCCTTTGTGGCATTTCTTTTGTTTGTTTTACATTATATGAGGTACCTCACATTGCTTGGCTTACTCTGCATCCATTAATTCTTTTTTTTGTTTTACCATATTTTACTAGTAGTTTGTATATAGATATTGGTAAAGATTTTACAGCTTGCACTGCGGCAAGGTGTCATTCCATCTTGTGCCTGGTTGTTGCAATACAGTATGTTAGATATTTGCTAAACGTGATTAAGTTGGGGAGGATGGCAGGTTGCTTGTACATTATGAAACATAGTTTAGTGAATATCTCTTTTATACTGTTCATCATCACATATCATTACTTGAAGTACCTAAAGCTGTTCTTATACATAGGAATGAGAGTGTCTATTTAAAGGTAAGAGACACTTATTCACATGTATTTATTTGTATTCAATCAGTCTTGAGCACTTTGATTGGTGTTATCTATTTATTTAATGGAACAGCCTATGTGTGCCAGTTGTAGGGAGCTTGGAGTTGCAGTGCTTAGACCTTCCAAAGTTAACGGACATTTGATTAAGTTTTATGTTATTATATTTCTGTTGCATACAGATAGGCTCAAGACCAGCAGCTTACACTTTGTATCTTTTAATTGGTGAACATCATGTATCTGACACTGACAGTCCTACTTAGAACTTCATTACATGCAGTTGTATAGCAGATAGCAGTACAATGACCTACTCTCAACTCCTGAGCAATACGGGAACTCACATGGTCAGTTGTTGAATGCTGCTGATACTGGTAAAGCTGAAACATTTGAGCATGAGAAATCTTTTTATGTTTTCTTGTACACACATGTGCTGAAGACATCTTGTTACAAGAATGGCATTTCAGAGGTGTGTCACTGTCAGGTCCAGTGCAGCTCAAGCTACAGTGGGCTCAATAATGGCAGCCCAATAATCAGTGAGGCTGATCATGACATTGTTCCCTGATTTGCTGGGTGGAAACTTGTGTAGTTGGAAGGAAGGAGAAGCTCCAATCCAGAATGACTCTATACGTTCATCTGCATGATGCCACCCAGCAGCCAGCTGAGTGGTGTCATGATCAGCCTGCTGCTTTCATCCTCTCCCAACAGCAACAACAATCCCACCCTCTGGCAAGTCTCACTCCCACCTCCATATTGCTTCCTATGCCCCAGTTCAATATTCCACCCTCTGCCAATTATCCCAATATCTTCCTATCATTTCCTGTGCACCTTAAAAATAAAACAGACACTGAGGAGCCCAGTCCCCAGTGTCAGTACTTGAAATAAAGACTCCATCTCTCAATGTAATTTTTAATTTTTGTATACCCTTTAAAAAAGAAAATGGTCACTCGATGCCTGTTGCCACTGCCACACCCACCACCACTACCCTCCCCCCACTATGCAACCACCACCCCACACCCCCTACCCCTGACTTACCTACCAGGGTCCATTGCTGCAATCCTGTCTGGACCCAAGAAACATCTTCACCCATCAATGTCGGACCAGGAACTGAAGAAAAATAGAGTAGACTTGTTTAATTTTGTGGTATTGGATCTAATTGCTGATTATACCTTAAAGCCAGATATACTAAGCAGCTAATATAGAGCAGACTTGTTTAATATTGTGGTTTTGGATCTAATTGTGCTTGTAACTGAAGGTATTAGGATAGCTGGGTCCTAGTGTGACTTCATTTTGGAATAGCCCTGTTTGCTTAGAGTGCAGCCCCTTTGTGTAAGTCACAACATTTTCTCCCACTGCATAGTAATGAGAGGGTTTGTTTTCTCCACTACATAGGCAGCCCCCCCCAAGCTCACTGCCAACCGTGGCAGGCACTCGGGACAAACAAGCAACACAAAACAGCCCAAGCAGCTCACCTGAGGAGCTGAGGAAGCGCAATTTCCAGCCTGATTACTTTCAGTGAAGGCCTCTTCTCTCTTGGTCTGGGCCGCCTGCGGTGTTAGCCATCATGCCACATTGCGCTGCCCCACCCACCCAGGGGCGGCTGTCAATTTAAGGATCCACCCCCGTGACATCACATCCGGTGACATCACGTCCTGTTGCCCAGAACCTATCTCCCCAATTTCCCATTTGCAGGTTATACCTGCTGGCCACTAGAGGGACCTATGCTCCCTTGCTACTTCCTACTCCTACCTGTACAGTACTCCTTCCCTTGGATCTTGCTCACCACAATGTATTGGCCCTGCCTCACGCTCTGCCTGTGCCTATCCCCACTAGCAGTGCACTTGCCCACTTACCCATCTGCTACTCCACACTGTGCCCTGGCACCCCTCCCTCCCCTTGCTCCTGAACCTGCTCTCTTGCCCCTTGGGACCTCTGTGTGTCTCGGTCCTCCCTACCCTCCCCCTAGCTTCATCCTCGCCTCAGGCACATCTGGGTGTCTTCTTATTCTTGCCTTCCCTTCCTGTACCACCCTGCCCACCCCCTGCTCCCTTAATGTCCCCCCCCCTCATGTCAATTGTAGGAAAACCTCTCACCATCTCCCAGCCAGGGTGTTAGTCATGCTACTACTCCTGTCGGGAACATTCATCAAACCCTGGCCCGGTTCCCAGGAGCTCCCGACTAGCACCACAGGCCTATGCATGGTCTCCATGAATATCTGTATCCTCCTAAAAAGTTTGACTCACTACAATGCCTGGTCATCAATTAACCTGATGTCATCGCTCTGTGTTTGAGACTTGGCTGTTGAAATCCTCCCTGACTCCTGGTCTCCCTTCCTGGTTTCACCCTCTTCGGTCCAACCGTGTTGGGAGACGGGGCGGCAGCTGCACTATTTATGTCAAGGAATCTCTCCCCGTACTAGCCCTGCCTACTCCAATCCTTGACTCCAGGGCCCAGGCGCTTATGCTGAAACTAACCCCTGACCCATTAAAGGGACCCTTTATCTGACTACTGCATCGTGCCCCCAGGGACCAACATGAGCCATTGCCTCTCTTACAGAATACCTTTCCTCCTACCTCCTTCCACTGATCAAATTCTGGTGGGTGACTTAAATGTCAACTGGCTCAGCCCCTCCTCCTCCTCTACCGTGACTCCTTTTCTGCAATAGACCTAACACAACTAGTTACCCAACCTACCAGGACTAACCCTAAGAGAGGCTCCAGCACCCTGCTTGATGTGGTACTCGCCAACCGCCCTAATCGGATCCCCAATGTACAAGTCCTCCCAGACTCTCTCAGTGATCACTCCCCCATTCTATTCCACTGGTAATCCTCAGTCCCTAAACCCATAGCACAGTCCACATGCTGGCAGCGTCTAATACCTGGTGGTCTGACAAAACTTAAGGAACTTCTGTCCCAAATTGACTGGTCTCCTATACAGGCAACTCCTGACATTGACACAGCTCTCTTTTTCTTTACCCAAACTTTTAATAATGCCTGTGCTATCTTTGCCCCAATGTCGAGCCGCCATTCTAAAAGGCAGAATGCCCCCTGGGTAACCCCAGCTTTGATCCACCAACTCAAACATAGGGACAACCTATGGCACCGTGGCATTGAGACTGGCCAGCCCAGTGACGGGCAGTTATATGCTGCCACCCAAAACAAGTGCACTCGGGCCATCAGAAAGGCCAAGTCTGAGCACTATCGGTCCTCACTCACAGCCTCATGGAAGAACCCCACAACCTTCTGGGATAACATTAAACAGTTAAATGAGGTGCACTCCCCCCACCCACCAGATCAACATTAATGGTGTGATCTCTTCAGACCCAGCCCTCATAGCCAACCACCTCAACACCTCATTCACTGACCTTAGCCCTATCCTCCCTACAAATTTTTTTGACCCTCCTCCCCAGCGCCTGCCGTAAATCTTTCTCGCCCTTATTTTCTCCTCCACAGTGTTTCTGCCCAAGAACTTAGGCCGCACCTTGTCACTGCCCTCAAGAGTAATAGTACGGGCAGTGACACCCTGGATCCATGTATCCTACGGCTGGTCTTAGACACAGTCCTTACCCCGATCACGTGCCTCATCAACCACTCTCTTTGCCTGGAGAAGGTTCCAACTGCCTGGAAAGTCACCACTGTCACCCCTATCTTTAAAGATGGTGATAGGACTGTGGCTGGAAACTATCGGCCAATCTCCATTCTCTGTCCTCTCTCCAAGGCCTTGGAAAAAGTGGTAGCCTCTCAAATCTCTGACTACCTCTCCACCTACAATGTCCTATGTCCTGAGCAGCATGGCTTCGAGCAGGCCACAGTACCAACACAGCCCTCCTAGAGTTCTCCAACTTTCTCCACTCCTCCTTAGACACTGGTTCTCTGGCTGGTGCAGTCTTCATTGACCTCTCTAAAGCTTTCGACACTGTCTCCCACCCCCTCCTTCTTGATGCCCTTAGTCTCTCTGGTTTTGCTGCTGGGCCTATCTCCTGGTGCACCAGTTATCTGTCTGACTGCTCACAGCATGTAAAAATGAATGGGACCTACTCAGACATCTGTCCCATCTTTTCTGAGGTTCCCCAGGGCTCCATTCTGGGCCCCTTACTATTCTCCCTTTACCTTAACACCCTTTCATGCTCTTGCTCGGGGAACATTCTATTGTACGCTGATGATGCAGTCATCTTTGCCTCAAGTCATAACCCTATTGCCCTCCAGGACTCGCTGCAGAAGTCCTTCGCTGAAGCCGAGGGCTGGTTCAAGGAACATAGATTGGTGATAAATCTTAAAAAACAAAACCATGTTCTTCACTCATCCTCAAAACAAGTCCTGCAACTTCAAACTCCTCATTCACTCTGGGTCCTCTTTCCCTCAAACAAGTTTGCTCCTATAAATACCTAGGGATCCATTTTGACCCTCCCTCTCCTTCCATGGACACATCGCTGCCTAGCCACTGCCACTAATATCCAATTGGGCATCTTACATCGGTATAAACACTGCCTCCCCGGAGCTCTTGACTTCATGATCACCTCCTCTATCCTGTCCCTAGTGGACTATGGACTGCCGGTGTATGGTGCTGCTGATCAGACCGCACTCCATAAAATTCGCACTACTCTGAATAAGGCCTGCGGTTAATTACTGGGGCACCTAGGCTAACACACCTACTCTGCACTGCAGCTAAAAGCGCTGGTACTTGATCTTGTGGCTCCAAATATCTGACCTGTACCCTACAAAAGACCCTCCTTGGGCTATCCCACCTGGATTGACCACCACCATCCACCGCTCTGTCCCACTAGTTCATACTCGGACCTCTGGGAAAACCTCTCTTGTTATCCCTAGAGCTAGGACCTCTCACGGCCAAAGAGCCTTCAGCCTTAGGGCCCCCTCCTGGTTCAACACACTGCCCCCACCATCTCCAAAGCCCCAACTATATCATGCTTCAAAACGTCCTTACGGAACCACCTTGTTAACACCCGAAGGTGTAATTGCCACTAGTCAAAGCCGTACTCAATACTAATGACAAAGCTTACTACTAAGCTGCTAAGGACAACATAACTATGGTATTGTTTGCATCAATCCTACCTGTACCAGCTTGTTTGTATCTATGTCTTAAGTTACTGTTATACTGTGTTATACTGTTATACTGTGTATTTTTGTTTGTCTTACTGTGACAAGGTACCTTTGTAAATGAGCCTATGGCTCAAAGGTTTTCCAAACTGCTGTCTAAATAAATAAATAAATAAATAAAAATCAGGTAAGCTGCAGTCAATATATTTCAATGAGTTTTGAACTTGTATTTTTAACTTGGTCATTTTTTTATATTTTTTAATATTTTCCCCTCAAATTATCAACATGGCCTTTTTAGGATCCTACCTCATGAATAAGTGCAGTGAAATTTCTCAAATCTGCCCAAAAGGTGATTTTACATTCGCTCTGCAAAATCACCTTTTGGGTACGATGTGAAAATTTTTATCTGCTAGTTTCATGAGGTGGGGCGTAAGAAGACTATGTTGATTTTGAGGTAAAAATATTGAAAAAAAAGAACAAAGTTATGAGGGCACACTGAATTGTTTTAATGCTCACTCATAACTGTGGTAATTTTCAATATTTTGACACCAGATTTTCAACATAGACATTTTTGCACACCACCTCATGAACATGACAAATCCTTGCTAAAATGTGTTTTCACACTTGTGGCACAAACCAAAGTTTTGCCAGTATTTTATAAATGGCACCTGCAATGTTCAGAAGGAGGGGTCATAAAAAGACTATGTTGAAAACTGGGGGAGGCAAAATATCACAAAACAACAAAGTTATGAAGAAACATTGACTTTTTCAATGTTTATTCATAACATTCATTCGGTAACCTGTGAGGAGGGTGCATGGGGAAGGGTGCAGTCCGTAAAGACAACTCGTTCCCCAGTGAATCCCTCATGGCGATGGGAGGGTAGGGCAGCCAGATAGGTGGTGGGTGAAATGGGCAACAGGATGTCACTATATGTACGTGTGGGGGGGTTGAGCGAGCATGGCAAGAGTGGTCTGGGAGGGGACAGAGGAGCTGTGGGGAGTGGCATTGTGGTGGGTTGCCGAGATGCATCAGGGGTTGGCCTATGGCTGGGGGGTGAGGTACTGGGTTCCGGTTCGGGTGCTGGTGCAATTTTATTGCGCCCGGCCTGAACCTTTTAATTTTTAGTGTTTTCAGCCCCCCTAAGATTCACCCCCCTGGAGCTGAGAATCCTTTAGTAGGGGGGTGCTGAGGGCAAAGCCCCTCACGTGGGTGGGCACATCCCCCCCACAGGAAACATTAAAAAGTAAGTCCCTGGTGCCGTCTTCCTGTGCACCAGGGTGTCAGAATGCTGAAAATGTTTTCGGCACTCTGAGTTCATAATAATGGCGATCACCTTTAGGCTTTTGCCGTTATCACATAGAACCCATTGATTCAGATGTTGAGTCCTAATTTTTAGCATATTCCTCTTCTTACCTCACCTCATGATCATGACAGGTGTCATTTTTCAAATCTCCTGGTGGTTAGGGCACAGGGCTGCAAGTTAGGAAATCCTGATTCCCCTCATCTTTGGGAGCTGGCAGTATAGCCTAGAGGATAGAGTAAGAAGCTATGAATGAGCATGGTAGATCCAGCAGACCTGGGTTTGATTTTCACAACCCTCACTTGCCTACTGTGTGACCCTCCTCAGTGCTCCCAGGCTGCCCTGAAAATAGACCTTGGGCCTAGTAGACCGTACCTGGTTACCAAAAAACTAAAGAAAAAAAAATTAACATGTTTTTGCATTTGCTGCACAAAATCAGGGTGAATGGGATTTAAAAACATCTTCCTTCTGTGATCAAAAGGCAAGGTCATACACAGGAGTGTAGCCAGAAATTTCCATTTTATACACAATCTCCAACAGTTACACCCCCCAATTAAAAAATGTACACATCCTCTCCAAATGGCACCCCCTTCCAAACAAGTCAGATTGTTGTCAGATGACTCCTCTACTCTCTAAATAAGTTATACATGTATTGGACACTGCCTAAAAATGTGTAAAAGCAGGACATCACTGAAAATTAGATAATGCATCTCATCTGGTCTAGCCTGGGTAAATATATTGTAAAAATGCATAAAAGCAGGACCTCAGAAAGCAGAGCCCCACAAATGGTGCATCTATACTGCTCTATCCTGGGAAAATACATTGTAAAAGCTGGACCCCACTGAAAATGTAATTGCCTTTTAGCTGGGCTATTGTGGGTAAATACATTATAAAAGTTGGTAAAAGCAAATGAGGTATTGCATATCAGCTGTGCTATCCTGTGTAAATACTGTGTAAAAATTGGGAAAAGTGGGATCCCATAGAAAACAGTCTAGAATCTGAGCTGTGCTATCCTGGGTAAATACAGTACAAAAATGTGTCAAAGTAGGACCCCACTGAAAATGAGATTTTTCATCTATGGTGGGCTGTCCTGTGTAAATATACTGCAAAACTGTGTAAAAATAGAATCCTACAGCAGAAATCCACTGAAAAGCAGATGCTGTATCTAAGCTGATCTGTCCTAGAAACATACATTATAAAAGCTGAAAACCCAACTAAAATTACCTTTACTATCCTGGATAAGTGCAATATAAAACTGTTTAAAATCAGGACCCCATTGCAAATGACTTATTACATTTCATCTGGTCTGTCTTTAGTAAATGTCTAATAACACATGTATAAGCAGGACCCAGTACAACAGCATACAAGCAAATATTTGCCATTGACAAATGCTTGTTTAATGATGTTTCAGTGCTTCCAATGTCAGAGATTCACCATGCGCTTTAACTATTTATTTAAAATGTTTTACAAGAAAACAATACTGCGATAGGAACAGCTCATATGGCCTGAGGGAAAGAGAGGAAAGGGATAAGTGCATGTCAGTGGATGCAAACAATTAGAATAAGGTAACACAAGAAAACAGCAATGCAGTACTGAGTGAGTGCAAGGTGCAAGACAGCAATGGAATAGACATAACTGTGCAGAGGCATTGTAAATAAATGAAATTATAAATAATACACATGGGAAGGCACATGAGGGGACAAAATGGAACCCAAGTAGAGAATTAAGATGGGGAAGCAGGAGGAGTGGATATAGATGGAAGAGGCTTTTCCAAAGGTTAGAAATGGTGGAATGGGAGGAAAAGGAAATTGCCCAACACAGGTCTTGCTCCAGAAAAGAAATAATGGGACTCAATTGAGCAGAAGTAGTAGACATAGAGTAGAGAATGGGACAGGGATAAGAAGAAGTAAGAAAGAAGGAAAAAGAACAAGAATATACTGTAGCAAGAAAGGCAGAGCAGAAAGAGTGGTGTCATTCCACAAAAGAGAGAAGAAGAGAGAGAGAGAGAGAGAGAGAGAGAGAGACAGACAGATTAAGAAAAAAAGAGCAGTGGTAAGAATGGGAAGGAAGTTAAGTGTGAATTGACAGTAGGAGTGACAAAAGGAGTTCAGCCAGGTGAAAGTGGATTTGTGTGCAGCACTGGAAACAACAAAGACAACCATTAGCATGATCATCTTAAGGATAAACTCATGATGACCTAGATGGGACAGGCAGGACTTGTTGTGGCATAGTGTGCCAGACTTAGGGTGGAGCATCTTGTACATGCTGTTGATCTGAAAGCTGAAATCAAGACTTTGATACCCTACAGGCAAACACCAACGTACTTAAAGTGGGTGAATTCTTCTGGCTGGGAACTATTAAGGATCATGAAGACTGTGAAGGCAGGGAGACTAGTAGGCCTCTACTTAGTGTCATTGAGACTATTTTTCTGGCATTAAATGAACTGATTTGAGTGGAACCATCATTGTACATTGTCTTATTGCAAAAAGGGTTCCAGCTTAAAAGCTTGGATTTTCAAGAAGAAAAGTACTATGTCATCTAGTCACTTGTGAATGCATGAGAAATTTGGACCCAGGATAGAGCCCTCTGGGACACCAAGCCTGATGGGGAGAAGATGATAATCACAGCCAACTAATGGCCATTTGAGAGTTATGAAAGGAACCAAGTGACCACAGAGTTAGAAAGGCTGGCTTATACCAGTTTGTCCAGAATAGTTGGTGTATCAAAAGTTAGCCAAAGTTAAAAAAGGTGACAACGGTAATCGGGCTTTAGTTCCATTCCCTTCAAGAAGAAGGCAGAGGTTTGTCAAAGTGAGGAAGCAGTAGTGTGGGTTTTACTGTACTGTTTAATGCTATACTTTGATATTATTCATTGATGTTCTGTAATTTTGTTCTGTAACTAATACATTTCAGTTTTCCAAATGGCATTTGTATAATTGAAGGTAAGGAGTATTGAAACAAATACACAGACTAAAATGTCTAGAAACTATTTGCAAACCACCAACCATAAGTCATAAAGTAGTTATTTAACTATGGTTTTAAATATACTGTAGTTGCAGAATATTTTACTTATTTTACAATTTTTGACCAGGAAAGATACACTAAGTTGATTCTTGTCTTCAGGTGCATTCAGGGAACACAGGGAAGTTAAGTGAATTATTCATGGTCACACAGTATGGAAGTGCTTGCTGTGGGATTCAAAACCAGTTTTCTGGTGTTGCAGCCCAGTGTTCTTAACCATTATGCTATACTGCCTCTGACATAATAATAGACCACACCACATATTCTTGGTTATTGCTTATAAAAGGACAAGGTTATGTTTCTAATGTTATTTTTATCATGTTAGCCTTCATTTTTATGTTGGCGCACTTGCGCAGCAAACATCTTGCGGTAGTGCAGATTTGGAGGCGCGGTCACTGTTGGGTGAATGCAGGGCATGCATCAGTAGGTGCGTCCCTCATTCCCCAATCAGCCTGCATGCTGGCGCCACACCATGCATACATAATGTGGCAAGCACATCTAAGGAAAGGTCTGCTGCAATCCGAGCAAAGCTCATCAGATGCAGCAGACCTCACGATGCTCGGCCACATTAGCATAATGGCAATGCCAACTACCCGACTTTAAATTGGCCAATCCCCTGCTGGCCTTAGCATGGCCCAATGTATGTGCTGAGGGATCCCATTCCCCATTGGCATAAAGCACTCCCTCCACCATTTGTCATATGCTGAAGTGGGTGCCCAATCCCCCTCAGCTCTTGCCCCCCCCTGCTTTCCTTGTGTGCCGACGGGGGTGCCCAATCTCCATTGGCATAAATTAACCCCCCCTTGTGTTTTGTGCCGGTGAGGGTGCCCAATCCCCTGTCAGCTGCAGCACTCTCCCAGACAGTTAGGTGGCATACTGGGAGCCCACCCAGCATGCCAAATACCCTGTAAAAAAAAAGACAACTGTCCCGTGATGTGTTTTTTTCTTTTTACCCTGTGATCAAAAAACGGTCCCTTGCCATCTCCTTGACCTCCCTCCCACAACCCGCACTCACCCTCTGCGCACCATGCCTCCCCCAACCCCCCACCCCATACCACCTCCAAAGTCTGCTGCGACGATCTTTGGTGGACCGAGAACATGCCTACACTCTTCAAAGCTGACCTCAAAATGAGGAAATGCTGGTCAGCTGTATAATGGAATAAATAGGGGGGTTTCAACTTCGATGCATATATCAGGCATTTTTGGGAATTTTGGCACCAAATTTTCAACATAGGGTTTTTGGGACCCTCCTCATGAATTCTTGCACAGTCATGGCGTTATTTGGTACTGAAAGGTGATTTTGCAGTCACTGCATGGAATCACCTTTCAGGAGTGAGGAATGAAATGACAGTGGCAATGTTCATGAGAGGGGCTCTCAAAAAGCCTATGTTGCAAATTTGGTGGAAAGAATCCAAAAGATGACTGTTTTATGAGCGTGTGTTGTGCAGTTGCTACACACGCTCATAACTTAGTGAATTTGCAACATTATTCAGCATTGGCATTTTTCCACACCTTCTTGTGAACCGTACAGCTGTCATTTTTCACATCCTGCCTGAAATGTGTTTTCACACTTCCAGCTCAGAATATTGTGGTTGATGTGGGAAATCAGTGTTCAGGACAAATTAGAAAAATGACATTTACACTGTTCATGAGCAGAGGTCCTGAAATGCCTATGCTGAAAATTTGGCGATGATACTCCATTACATGACAGTGTTACAAGCATGTGTTGCGCAGTTTGCATGCACGCTCATAAGTTCACAAATTTATAATATTTTCACTCCAGATTTTCAACATTGCCATTGTTCTGCACCTCCTTATGAACAGTACAGCTGTCATTTTTCACATCCTGACCAAAATGTGTTTTCGCAGTTCCGGCGCAGAATTGCGTGGTCGCTGTGGAAAGTACTGTAAATGTTTGAGACACATTATGAAAATGGCAGTGACATTGTTCATTAGCACAGTTCCTAAAATGCCTATGTTGAAAATTTGGGGCCGAAAGTACATAAAATGTGTGTTTTGTGAGCGTATGTTGTGCACTTTGCATGCACACTCGTGACTTTGTGCATTTGTAATATTTTCACTCCAGATGTTCAAAATTGGCATTTTTTCACACCTCCTTATGAACAGTAGAGCTGTCATTTTACATATCCTGGCTGAAATGTTTTTTCACACGTCTGGCGCAGAATTACACAGTCACTGTGCAAAATCAGTTTTCAGAACAGTTTGAGGAAATGTTGATGACACTGTTCATGAGCAGAGGTCCTAAAATGCCTATGTTGAAAATTTGGTGCCGAAAGTCCATAAAATGACTGTGCTGCAAGCGTGCATTGCATAGTTTCCATGCAGCCTTGTAACTTCATAAATTTGCAATATTTGCATGCTAGATTTTCACCACTGGCATTTGTGCACACCTCCTTATCAACAGTACAGCTGTCATTTTTCACAGCCTGCCCAAACCGCATTACTGCAACTGTGGTGCACAATGGCATGCTTGCTGTGGGAAATCACCTTTTAGGACACATTAACAAAATCACAGCACTACTGTTCATGAGGGGAGGTCCCAAAATACCTATGTTGAAAATGTGCCTAAAAATCTCCCACAGATAATTGGGTTGTGGACGTCTGTTGTGCAGTTTTATGCATGTTAATTGCTTCACCAATATTTCATATTGCCACACCAGATTTTCAACGTTGCAATTTTGTATGCCTCCTCAAGAACAATACAGTGGTCATTCTCCACACCCTGCCCAAAAATGTGTTTTTGTCCCTCTGTTGCAAAATGGTACAGCCAATGTGCAAAACCACATTTCAGCTCACAAAGTGATTGTGCCACTTTTCATGAGGTGGCCTGACAAGCAGCCCATGTTGAAAATGTGGAGTGAAACTACCACTACATGCCTACAGTGTTAGGGTTTCCAACTGTAGCACCCCACCTGGTACGGACTGACAGGCATCAGAACTGTGACTTGGGATCATTGGATGTAATGCTCATGCCATTCCACCCCCCATGCCCACCCTGCAGCCACTGACAGGCATTGTGGTGTGTCTTGCACTGTTCAGCCACAGACTTCACCCCATGCTCCTATTCTGCACCCACGTCAGTGTATTTCCTTATGGAATGGGGTAAGTATAATTCCCACAGACCCCAAAGCACAGCACAACACTTGTCAGTGTCTACAGGGTAGGGTGAGGTACAAAGCCATGAGCATTATAGTTGACGACCCAAAGACACAACCCAATGCCTGTCACTCTCTACAGGGTGGGAGTGGGGTTGGCATCACTTCAATACTTCACTGCCATTCCTGTTATGCATCTCTACCTCCATCACTGCCAATGCCAATGCCAGCACGACAACATTTGGCATTGACAAATGCTTGTTTAATATGGTACACAGTTAGAAAAATGAGCTCTAGTAATGCATGTGTCATTTCATTTTATCCTACAAAAATGGTTTTGTTTCAGGGTACAGCTTTGAAAAATATATCTTGTTAATTCATGAGTCAAACTAGGGATGTTATATTTTTAAAGGCTTCGAAAGAAGCTTGTCAGAAAAGTAGGGCTTCATGGGTGCTCCTTATTATATAACCTGATATAAACAGTGATATCTTGGACTTTTACTAGTTTTTTATCTGAAGTTTTTCTCAATTTAGCATGTGCTTATTTTTCAGTAGAGGTTAACAAAATGCTGAAATAAAAAAAAAACAGTTTTGGCTTATGCTTGAGTGCACTTCTGGCAGTCATTGGGGTGTAATTATATTAGAACTCTTGTTGTGAGTTTGATACTGAGCAGTCAGAATATCTAAGTTGCAAAAGAATAATGGCAAGTTATAAACCAAACAATATATTACTGGATGTCAATACCAAGGAAGTCAGAACTGCATAAAAGATTCATTCATGCCTGCTTTTGGTTCTTTATTTTCTTCAAAGTATAGTATGTCCTTTAGTACGGGCAAATACATTCATGCTGCAATTGGGATTTTAATTCAGGCAATGCCATTTATTAGTCATTTGCTAACAATTAGGGTTTTAGTTTACGCTGTGTATTATACAGTACTTCAAATAAGCAGTTGCATAATAGTCCCCTGATGGGTATATGCAGTGGTATTCAAGCTAACCTTCCCTCTTACTGCAGTACCTCATTTGTGCAAGCATTACCTTATTGTGTTTAAGGAAGCAGCTGCAGCTTTTCTAATTGTCCAATAGGAGTGGTAAATGATGTGTGAATACTGTTTTGCAGTAACTCAATGTGGTACAAGTTTTGAAGTAAGAGGGGAGATTAGGATGGTTACTACTGTATTCCTAGGATTCCAGTATCTGATAGAGTACTTATAACTGTGAGCAGGTTCATCTCTGTTAGTAGTGGTGTTAATTTAAAACAAATAATATTGCCAGTAGTCAGGGATGCCACTGCTGCAACCTACTTCCTGAAAAGTAGTTATCTTCAGAGTTGATGCCATTTGATGCCAATACCACACCACAGTTGGCCAGCTGAGGCTGTATAAATGCTAGACAAACCATATCACATCTGTGCGAGCAAAGTGTCTCATTGTCATGAATGTCCAAATCCCAAACCAGCTTCAGCATGGGATTCTGGGGCTCACATTAGAACCCTGATCTCCCTTTGTGGTACCACAATGTTGCAAATCAGTGAAACAATACTGAAGCTCAAAAGGAAACAAAGGACTTATGAGTAGGAAGAGCTCTCCTATACTCATGTTGATTCTAGATACAGCAACACCATGACTGCTGGATAGTGTATCCTTTAAATTATGTTAAGTAAACTTTTATTATTCTATTTATGACACATACTAGAGTAAGATAACTGCTGGTAATCATCCTTCAAATATATATTACAGGTCTGTATCACATCAAACTGGTTGCAACATTGACTGATATAAAGATGAGGTCTAGAAAGATTTTAATGGAAGGTGCTGTTGAAATGGATGCTTCTTCCAAGGAATCTGCACTATGCAGTCCTTGGAACAGACTACCAAAAATGTAAGCAAACCAGTTTTGGGCATTGAAGTTTGCTGTTGAATGTTTGGACATGGTTTATTAAGTCTTCTTCAGATGGCATGGTTCCTCCTTGATGGTTTGACTCTAGCACTTTGGGGTGTCAGTCCCAGATATAAATACACTGTACACTGAGTCTCCTTCCCCTCCTTCCTAGAGCCTAATGACTCTTAACTTGTGGCCCTGGTTTGACTTTCTAACTGGTTACACCTGAGTTTGAAAAATACTTTTTAATTTATTAATTTAGTAGAGGTGTTATAGAGGCATAGGTCTGGAAGCATAGGTAAAACAGGAAAAGTTGTACAATTTGCAAGTACCATTTTATTATTGTTAATAATAAAATAGAAAAAATAAATTTTACAGGATAGCACTTCACAAAGGCAATACAAACAAATAAAAAAAGCCATTCATCTGAGAGTCTCTTTTCAATGTAAATCTCAATCTCTCTTTCTAACCCTACAAACAAAACATTGCTCTTTTTTTATAAGATGTTTTCCCTGGCAGTTAAATTATACTATAGAACTAGAAATGTTCACTGTCAAATAATTTTTGCTATATTCGCTGAAGCAGTAATTTGTGCTAAAACAAAGTTGCACTGATTAGCGCTATTAGCACTTTTTTTCCATTATAGTGAAAATGGCACTGATGCCTTAGAGCTAAATTAAATTTGCACTATTATAGTTGCATTTGGGTTTGTGCTAAAATTAATTTGTGTGAAAATAAATAGTTTTACAGTGCATACTGTTCTTGTTAAGCTTTAGCTCCTGTTTTCACGCAGTATAGCAAAACTTTGCCATTGCCCTTCCTGTGACCAACCTGAAGAGTACATCTAGACTGATGCCACCAATTATTACATTCTGCTCAGAGCTGGCTTCCTGCTGATAGCTCAGGCAACAAGCTTGTGAAGGTCAAAAGGTTTCTCAGAGTCAGTCCCCTGTGTTCCAAATTGCTAACTTTTCTAACAAACCTAAGTATCACTCTACATTCTTTACTCAATCCTTTCACATACCCACCTCTATTAAGTGCACTGTTTTCTCTCTTTAAAAAAATATATTTTATTTCTCTTTTAACATTACCTTATAACATTTACAGTTTATTTCATACACTGTATCCCTTTCTCATAACACCAATTACACCAAACATTTTGGTTAAGGACACACATTTTTTTGAATCTGCTGAATTCTCAGTTCCTGAACCACATCTTGAGAGAAAAACAGCACTGACATTTTATTTTCTGGATTTGTGCATCATTTTGAATTTAAGTGGCTGTAGTGCCAGATACCACCATGTGATTCTGGCAATTTTATCATTTGTTTGATTAAGCCAAAAGAGGGGACTGTGATATATTATAAGTAGAAAGTCAGCTCCTGGCAGATAAAACGTAAGGGACTCCATTGCCCTTGCACTGCAAGGCATTCTTTTTCAATAGTAGAGTATTTTTTTTTCTCTGCCATATAGTTTCCTACTGATATAGAGAATAGCATTTTCTTCCCATATACTGTATATTCTGACTCATGGCTGCACCTAGGTCTACCTCTGATGCATCTGCCTGTTAAAGAAATTGTGTCTCAAAGTCTGGACTAATTAAAACAGGGGCTGAACATAATTCAGCCTTGATAGTCAGAAAAGTTTCATTACATTCCAGGGACCATTTCACATTATTCAGGTAACTTTTTGTGTGTGTTGGAGTTCAGTGAGGGGTGTAGCTACTGTAGTTGGGCAAAGATGGGAACACATCTCTGGTAATAGCCAGCAAGGCCTAAAAATGACCTGACATTTTTTATTTGTTTTATGAACAGGACTGTTAGTTACAGCTTCTGTCTTGGAAATCACTGGCTTTGTTTCTCCATTTCCCAAACTATAACTCAGATATCTATTTTTTTTCTGTGCCTAATGCACACTTGGTAGGATTAATGGTCAGACCTGCATTTTTCATAGCTTGGGTAACTGCTCATAGGTGTTCCATGTGGCTTTTCATGGCTGGACTGTACACCACAACATCATCCAGATAAGCAGCACAATAACAAGTGTGAGGGGTTAAAATTACATCCACGTACTGCTGGAATATTGTAGATTTGTCATGTAAACCAAATGACATGGTGGTAAACTGATAGAATTCAGCTGGAGTGGAAAATGCAGTTTTGTCTCTGGATTCTTTAGCTAGGGGAATTTGCCAGTAACCCTTGGTGAGATCAAGGGTACTAATGCACTTGGCACTTCCCAATCTGTTCACCAAATCATCTATCCTGGGCATAGGACAGATACAGTATCAAATATGGACACTTGATTAGGTTTCCTAAAATCAAGGAAGATTCTAACACCCCCCCCTCTTTTTTATTTACAGTCACCATTGGTGTTGACCAAGCAGTTCTCAATTTCTCAATAATTCCCCACTCTTCATTTTTTTTATTTTCTTAACAACATCTGCTCTTAACCACTCTGGTAATCTGTATGTCTTTTGCCTGATAGGGTGAGTATTATATGTCACTATTACATGCTCGACCCCTTTTGCTTGGCCTACCACTGTGGTAAAAGTACTTTTAAACTGGAAAAGTACAACATCCAGTGTCCTGAGCAACATGGTTTCTGAAAAGGGCACAGTACTACCACTGCACTATTAGAATTCACAGGCTTCATCCATACCACGCTTGATCGAGGAAACTGTGTAGGGGCATTATTCATCAACCTTATGAAAGCCTTTGATACTGTGAACCACGCACTCCTACTCAAGCAATTATCAAACATTGGGCTCTCAAATGAAGTGCTGCTCTGGTTTTCAAGCTACCTTGGGGAGAGGATCCAGTGGGTTAGGATTGCCGGTGTTACCTCAGAAGAAAAGTTAGTCTTTCAGGGGTCCCACAGGGGTCCATCCTGGGGCCACTACTCTTCAGCCTCTTCCTCAGTAACCTTCCCAGTGTCTGCCATGAGAAATTACTGCTCTACACGGTCATGTTCACCAACCAACAAAACGAAGAGCTCCTTGAGAAACAATTACAGCTTGAATTCATGTGCATTGAACAATGATTCAAATCACACAAACTGGTCATGAACTACAGCAAAACAAAGGTTATGACTTTCTACAATGCCAGAAGTAAGTACAAATCCCGTGACTTCACCATCCTAAACCAAACAGGGACCTTACTTGAACACATTCCTGATTTTAAATACCTAGGTGTCACATTAGACAGCTCACTCTCCAACCATCAGCACATAGATTCTGTCACCAAAGCCACCAAGATCCGTATAGGCCTCTTCTACAGACACAAACACTGCATGACTCCTGACACTCTCCGATTGGCTGTCAACAGCTCTGTCACCTCCATCATCAATTACGGGCTAGCAATCTATGGCTCTGTCTCTGCCTCTGCCCTCTGCAGAATTAAGTTGCACTCAACAAAGCATGCAGGCTGCTAACGGGCTGACCGACTTACACACACTTGTGACCTGTACACTCGGGAAGGATGGCTTCCTCTCATCAGCCAGATACAGTATCAAACCTGCTTCTTAGCCAAAAAAGTCCTCCTCAGGGTCATGCCCCGGGCATTGAAAAGCTCCTCATTGACCACAACAGCACCCACTGAACTAGAAATTCATAACAACTAACCTTTCTTGTCCCCAGATGCCGGACTACCATGGGCCAGAGGGCCTTTGCCCACAAAGCACCACAGTGGTACAATACCCTCAACAAAGAAACTCTTACTGCTGCTGCTCTTGGCCTTTTTTAAGAGACAACTCCAACCTCATCTCATTTCAACTAGTCATTGTGACTGCCTTGCCTAATCAGGGGCCCACCGCTCACTGCCCTCCAATTCAGTCTTGACAGCTACCTCTCCCCACCTTTGCCCCCCTTCTACCTGCCTCACCTGCCCACCCCTTGCCCTTCTCCCTTCCCCCCAGTCATTTCTTCACTTTTATCCCTCCCTTCCCTCCCCTTTAGAGCTCTTACCCTCACCCTCTACCCTCCGACAATGGCCTTCCTCCCTGCATACCCCCCCTCACCTGCAGAGCTTATTTCTATGGTTGCCCTTGGCTGGTATGTCATGCTACCTAACATTTGGCACATTTTGAATTTCTGGAATTTCCTAAGCCTCAGTCTCTTGCTTTTTTTTTATTGTGTAACTATGTATTATTATGTCGACCTTTGTATCTATGTATATATAACCCCCATTCCTTCGATGTGGAACCTTTGTAAACAAGCAGTTCCTGCTCAAAGGTATTTGTAATTCTAGATTTCAATAAAATAAAATAAATAAAATAAATTTCTTAGCAAGTTACGGAATTTCTGCGGTTTGTTTTGTGGATAAGGAAACAATCATCTTTACAGCATCAGAAGTTACAATTTGTTCCAGTCTGTCATAGGCTATATTGATATTATCTTTAGCAGTTTCTGGTAATACTAACAAAGCAACCTTTGGTTTGTTTTCAACCCATTTCTTCAGGAACTTGCCATGGTGTATCTTGATAAGATATTTCCTATTGGGGTCTCAGTCTCATAGTTATCTGTATCAATACACCTAACCACTTTATTTAACAAAAGCAAATAAAAAATAATGCCATTGAAAATTCATTAACAGTGTGTTTCCTGTAGTGGTTAACAGTAAAAAGAACTTTTCACCTGGCTCAAAAACATTTTCTTTTACTCCATAGTCATAATACATGTTCTGCTGTTTGTGAACTTCTTCCTGATTGCGGTGGGCAATTTCAAAGTATTTTGCCTATTTATTTCTCAGTGCACACATATACAATGTAATAGATTCATTCTGAGTGGAGTTATCTTCCTGTGTTTATTACATCTAGTTGCCTTCTACATTGTCTACCATGCAACATTTCAAAGGTGAAAAACCTGTTGATGCTTAGGGCACTTCTCTTTAAGTAAAAAGCAGGTAAGGCAGTTATTGGTCCTAGTCTTTACCGTCACCTTTCACAAACCTTTTTTACATGTGTTCTAGGGGTTGATTAAAACACTCAACAAGACTGTCTGTCTGAGGGTGATAGGGGGAAGTTCTTATGGCACTAATATCTAGTAGGCAGTACAGCTACTTTAGCAATGCAGCACCAAAATGACTACCCTGATAAGTAATACTCTCTTAAAGTATGGCCACCCTGCTGAACACTTTGGTAGGCTCTGCTACCACTTTTGGGGTTGTGACAATATGCATAGAAACTGCCTCTGGGTATCAAGCAGCATAGTCAAATACTACCATAATGAAGAGATTACCCTTTTTTCTTTTGTCTAAGGGGCCAAGTGTATCCATTGCAATTGTCTTAAAAGGCACATCTATCAAGGGTAAGGGAACCATGGGCACTTGCTTTTTTTTTAGTTATTGGAGCTACTTTCTGATATTCAGCATAAGAACCACAATAGGTTGCAACATCCTTATGAATCTCAGGCCATTAACATCAGTACAGCAGTCTGGTAAGGGTGCAGTCCCTCCCCAAGTAGTCAGCCATAGGACTATCATGGGATATCTGTAACAACTCAAGTTTTATACTTCTTGGGTATGGCCAATCATTCTATCTGTTCCTGTGTCTGAGAATTGACCCAAACTCTGTAGAGTAACCTATTACCTTTTTTAACCATTGTTTCATCCTGTTTTTGTTTCACTCCCAGCTGCTTAAAATGACCTTGGAGAGAAACGTTAGTTTGCTCAGGAACAAAATCACAATCAGTTATCAGTTATGTCTTGGCATTTTCATATATCAGTCCCTTATGTCCATCTTTTGTTGCCACTGTTTGTTTTTATGAGTCTTCTTTCTTTCTTGGACTTCTATACCTTGGAGCAGGGTCAAACAAGTCCTACTCAAAGTCACCAAAAGGAAGAGTCAGCAGCATCTGAGATTTTTCTTTGCTCGTGCTCTTATTATCACAGCTGCTGACACAGGAGGATTTACTCCTTCTGTGATTAACTTCACAAATCCTGGAAAGCCATTTCCAATAATCATGGGTACAGGTAACTTAGGTACTACCCCCACTTCAATTTGGAATGACACCCCTTTAATGCTCAGAATCACTTGGGTAGTGGGATAGTATTGAGTGTTCCCATGGATGCAGATGACCCAGTACCTGGCCATTTTGCAGTCTTTTCTCAGAACTTCAGCATGCACCAGGGTTTTTCAGATTCTCAAATCTATAAATCCCTTCACAGTCTTACCTCCCACCTTGACATCTGTTAAATACTTGCCCCGATTTGCTAAGGCCAAATTTTCTCCAATATGACCCTCCTTATTTTTATGGCAGTTCTTGCAGTATAGCCTGGTTTATTACAGTTATAGCAAATAAAGTCTTTGGATGCAGATTTGTTACCACTGAGAGGTTTTTATCTGATAGGGAGTTAAATGGGGGAAAAGAGGTAATTACCATTCCTAGACTGTTACTTCACTGCTGTGGTGTCTGACCATGTCCTCAGCCCAGGACCCACTTTCTGGTTAGTGTTCTTTTTCCCAATGCTGCACATCTGTTTGAAGGATGTTGATGAATTGCTCCTTTGCAAATATGTCAATAATATGTGGGACTGTTTTGCCTTCTGACTTGAGCCATTTAATGAGGAGTTCTCTGAATCAGGTGAAAGTTTCTTGAGTATTGTCAACTGAGTGGTATTTCTGGGACTGGAATCTCTGCCTGAAGGTCTCTCTTGAGATGTCATATCTTCTAAGGATTTCTCTTTTAACAAGGTCATAGTTTTCTGACTGTGCAGTGTCCATATTACTGTAAGGAAGTTGAGCTTTACCTGTCAGATAAGGTGCCAGCCTGATTGCCCATTGCTGTTGTGGCCATTGGCAGGATCCATCACCTCTTCCAAAAGTTGGAAGGTATGATCCAATGTCATCCAAGGGACGCAACTTTGTAAGTTTAGTGTTTTTTAAGTTTGTTCTGTTTTGTTGATCTGCTGGACCTGTACCAGATCTTCCAGTTTTGATAGCTTGTAAAGCATTAAGCCATTGCTGCTACTGATGCTACGTCTCTTCTTTTCTCTGCTGCATCTCTATTCTTCTCTTCTCTTCTTAGTCTGTCTTTATTGTATAGTTGACCATTTGGAGAAGGCAGACATGATTCCATGTTTTGTCCCTCTCTGTTCTTCTTCTTTTACCATTGGTGCCAGCTGTACATTATTAGTTTGGACTTTTGTTTCTGCTTCTAGTTTGGCTGCCATTCTTCTGGTAATCACTCCTGGGCTTGCTGTTGTAGGATCCATACCTTTCTTCTATGATTCCCTGGTACCAGCTGTAGCACCCACTCACAAAACTCCTGGCTTAGACTATGCAAGGCATAAATCCTACTTCATCTGACAGTAATTGTCATAGAGAGATCAGGAAGCATAGTCAAAACAGAAGAAGTTGTAACATTTTCAGGTAGGGTTTTTATTGTTGGTAATAATAATAATAATAATAAAAACTGTAGAGGATAGTGCTTCACAAAGGCCATACAAACAAAGAAACAAACAAAGCTAACAAGCAAACAAAAAAAAACACAAAGTCCTTCATATGAGAACCTCTTTTCGATTTAAATCTCTCTCTCTCACCCTCCAAACAAAATACTGTTATCATTTTATAAGATTTTTTTTCCATGGCAATTAAATTCTGAATCCTGTCCTCATTAAGCTATACCTCCTGTATTATGTGCTATACCACAATGTAACCAAACCTTGTCACTGCCCTTCCTGTGACCAGCCTAAAAAGTACATCTGAATGTTTTAACAGGTGCCATCAATTAATATATTCTGTCCAGCACTGACTTCCTGCTGGCAACTCTGTCAACAGGCTTGTGAAGGACAGAAGATTTCTCAAGGTCAGCCTCCTGTGTTCCAAATTGCTAACTTTTCTTACAAACCCAAATACTGTAGCTGTCTGCATTCATTTAAACAATATAATTATATACATTTGCAAACTAGGGGATACCAGTTTCAAATGCAGATTTATATATATACCTTTTTTAACAATAGAGAAAAAAGGGGAAAAAAGAAAGAGTAGAAACAGCTAGAGACAGCAAGTGAAGAAAGGGAGTTAACAGGGAGAAATTGTGAGACCATCAGAGTGGACAATTCTTAGCTGCCACAAGGAAAATTTGATTGTGCAATCAGACAGGCAAAAGACAGAATAGGAGAAGACAAAACAGATCCTTGCTTTTAACTCAATTTACATAACAAATGGAATAAGGTATTACCAAACTCTTTCACAAGAGGACATCCAGGCCTGCTCTCTTGCTGCTAATTCCTTCACTGTGGTCACCATTGCTTTAATTCATGCTTCAACAGAAGCCATCTTGTTTGTTAAAGAATTTTGCTTTTAAAATAATTCTGTAGGTGTAACTGATGTGGAAACTTACAGTATATTGGTGCTTAATTCAAGTAAATGCAATTACCCAGTCACACCATCAGTCTCAGCAATCAGTACAGTCCCTATCTTTTCTTGGTCTTTCCATTTTGCTTAGTACTAACAACTGCTGAACTAAATTTCTAATTTCTATCTGTTTTTGACAATATTCTCCACTGTTGCAAAGTGAGCACAGATTGCTAAAACAGGCATGACTAAAGGCAGATCCTTCACAAATAGCAAGAGCTCTCAAAGCATGCTGCCATTCTTCTCTTGTGTTAGACCATATCCTCAAGGAGTGGTTTCTTGAGAAGGGGCCTAACAATAACAATTTTGAAGAGCTAGGGAAGATATCACTGGATATATGGTTAATGAGATGTGTTGAGATTAGGTATAAAGAAGAAAGTTAAGTGATATAGTATAGAATGGATCAAGGGGAAAGTTGACAGCAGACAAAGAGAGAATTATATTATGAAGACCATTAGTGAAGACAGTTGATAGGTACAAGGTGGTAGAAGGGGAATGTAGAAATATACTTGAGCAAAATAGGGTACAGTACAAGGATGAGTTGCACATTATAGTTTCACAGATATCAGTAATCTCAGTTTGGAAACAGAAACAAAGACATTTCTGACAGATAATGTCCAATGATCCATCCAGTCTGCTTGTATAGGTAGTATTACCTTACCCTCCCTCCCAGCACAGAGTCTTGATGGTTATCCCCCCCTGCTCCCCTTCTCAACACCTTAGCTCCATATTTTAGCCTAATGGAACTAGCAGCCCCACTACTCTGCCCTGGCACTATTTTAACCCTTTTATGGAAACCCCACCAGCACTTCTGCTGGTAATCTGTTCCACAGCTCCACTACCCTTGCAGTGAAGAACAACCTCACATACCTTCCGAATTTATTCCCTAACCTCTGGGTGTGCACCCTTGTCACTGTATCTCAATAACTAATAAATAGGTCTTCACTGTTTACTGTATTTATTTCCCCTTATAAACTTACAGGTCTCTATCATGTCGTCCCTTTCCATTCTGGCCTCCAGCAAGTATGTACTCAGTGTTTCCAGTCATTCCTTATAGGATCTGCTTTTCTGACCCTGGCTCATTTTGGTGACATTTCATTGCATTGACTCCAGCCAACCTCTGTGCTTTCTCAGATGTTGACTACAGAACTGTGCACAATATTTCCAGTGAGGCTTCATCAGTGACCTGTACAGCGGCAGAATCACTTCTCTTCTCCCACTGTCCACCCTCTCCCAATGCACCACAGCATCCATTTTGCTTTGCTGTAGGCCTCATGGCACTAAATGATTTGCTTAAGAGAGTCACTGATTTTGACTCTCAGATCCCTATCCTCAGTTGTAGTGGCCAGTCTAATCCTCCCACTAATCCAGTATTCTGCCCATGGATTAAAAGGATACAGGGGATTTTTCTCAGGCTGAGAAAGAAATGTTCATAATGGAAATAGCAGGGTGAAGTCCTGGGAGTTAATGGTGCTGATGGGGATTGTTGGCACATTAAGTGATTATATTGCATACCCTTGAAAGTGGGCATTCTACAGAGACACTAGAGAGAATCTACTAGTCATTCTGGATCTCAATTGATGTTCAAGAGTGCTGTTGCTTTGAAAACAAACAAATAATAGGCTTGAGTGTTGATAGAGAGGGCCTTTCCAAGAGGGTACCAGTGATGCATAAGATTTGGTGGTGGTACTGAGTGAATAAGTTGGCATGGGATAGTACTGACAGTCTAATAAGTTCCCACACTTACAGAGCAGAATAATAACTGGAAAAATAGGGGTGAGAGGAAAAAGCAAATGACTACATTTGAGACCAAGCACATAGACAATTGTGTAAATGAGGGAGATAGAGACACTGGAAGGGGTTAAGAGAGCTATAAGAAGAAAAGAAGGAAGGGCTAATGAGTCAAGGAGATTTTTAGTATCGGCATTTTAATTGCAAAGAATAAATATACTTCATGTAGAAAAATTGGTCATAATCTGAAGATCAGTGGGGGAAGTAGAATGGAGTTAATATTTAACAGAATGTTTAAAAATGAGGATGATGGAATGGTAGGCATTTAAAATAGGTTGGCTGTGAGAAAAGAGGAGTCACTCAGTGAAGTAATGGTGACAGCACTTTTGCCATTGAACAAGTAGTTGGATCATTCCATGTAAGGGCTCTATGATGAGAGAGCAAACTCTGTGTGTGTGTGTGTGTGTGTGTGTGTGTGTGTGTGTCCAGCCCATTATAAACATAAAGAATACTGAATGGGCAACTATGCACAACCAGTGTGTTCTGCCACAGAGGGGTTCTGATTCTCTGTGACCTCAACAGCAAAGCTCAAGAGTTTCATGGAAATCAAAACACAAATGTGACAGAAAACACTGTTGTGCATTAAGCTGCTTGTCCTGTATTTTTATAGTGTATAATATTATGTGAAATGTGTGTGAGGTGGTTCTTTTGCTTTCAGAATTAAACTGACTAATGCAGTCTCTAGAGGTTTCAGAATGCTGTTGTACCACAGAAGGGTACAGTCACATGCCATGATCTTTGAACTATGGTACAACAGCATTTTGGAAGGGATGGAATTCTATGCAGAACATTACTTTACCATACACTACAACTTAACACAGGACATTACTTTAATGTTGAACTACTAAAAAGAAGATTATGTCTATGTTTCTAGAACTACTGTATAGTTAGTATTGAAATAAAAAATGTATAGTATATGGTTAGAGCCTATTATGTACAGAAATCAGTGGCTGCTCAAATGTTGTTGTATATGTTCAAAAGGTTGTGCACATTCTAAAAGTTATTGTGCATGTTCTACAATGAATATTCATCAGTCCTGAATTTATATTCATCAGGGCCATGCTATCCATCACCTGACTAGAGATGCAGCAAATTAAAATTCCACCATGAAGTGAATGTGGAGTGGGCACTTTGTGTTGCCACTCCACTATGTGGAATGGGCAATGCAAAGTGCTCACTCTGCCCTGCCATTACCACTTCGCGTTATGGTGGAATGGCAACGTGAAGTAAGGCAGAGTTGTTGTTTTCAATGGACTTCGCATTCCTCATTATGATTCTAAGTGATCCACTTTGTGTTTCCAATTTGGCAGCCCCCCCACAACACATCGCATGGCCTACAGTAATGTAATTCACATCCTCTTTCGCCAGGCAAGAAGGAAGTGAGTCATACAAGCAGGCACTTCCACTTTCTCCTGTGCAGACAGAGGGAGAGGAGTGTGTTGTTTTGTCACTGCTGAGACTTGGAGATCAGAGCAAGGAGGAGATTTAAACTTTGATTTAGACCCAACAGCTTTTATAAAGCTACTTTTTTTGTCTTTTCTGTACTTTTTTTTACTTAATTTGTTCTTTTTGTAAATTTATTTTTATTACCTTTATAAGCAGTTAGTTGTTTTTCTGTGTCTGTGTGACTGTGTGTGTGTGTGTAGTGTGACAGTGTGAGTAGTCATTGCTCAGACTGAGGGAGCACAGTAGGAGAGATGGACCAGGGTGAGGGAATATCTGGGGCAGGAGCAGCTCTGGGAGAGCGTGGTACTGGTAGGCATCGCACTATGCACATGCATGGAGGGCATGGCCACTGGTTCCTGTTGGACCAATCGAAAATTCTAACTGCCCCCCCGGAAGCAGGACCAGCACTGCCTCCTGAGTCTGAGGCAGTTGAACCACCACCACCACCAGCTCCAGCACCAGGTTCTCTGGAGCAGGATGTATCTGTGCCCCTGGGCCAGGTGTGGATCCCATCCCTGCTGAGCACCATGACTAGCCGGCTGCCAGTTCATCTGGCCCTCCCCTGCCTGTGCCTGGTCCTCCCTGCACCTCTGTTGTTTGGAATTTTTTTGACTGTGATGGGGGACAGCAGCATGGTCAGGTGCCACCTATATGAGGTGGAGGTGCACCGTGGCCCCTGGGTGACTCACCTGGGGACTGGGGGCTAGTGCACACATATGCTCAATCACCACCAATTGGAGTGGCAGGCTGCCACAGAATAGGCTATGCCTGCACCTGCTGGCCCTTCTGTGGCAGATGGTGCAGCTGTGTGTGGCAGCAGCCCTAAGAAGAGGAGGGCCAGAGCAGCACCTGCTGCTCCACCAGCACCCCCATCACCACCACTACCACCACCATCACCACCAGATCAGCCTGTAGAATGTGTGGACCCCAGAAAACTGCATGTAATGCAGGCTGACTTGGCAGTTCTCTGGAGTGCTGTCTAGGAGAACAATGAGAGGGTGAGTGCTGTTGAGCAGCAGCTGGAACGCATACAGGGACATCAGTTGCAAGTTATGTCCATGCTGGAACTGCTGCTAGATCACCATGGGACCCCGCATTAGTTTTTTTCTCACACCATGTGCCCCTCCACCTTCCTTGCTATGTTATAAAATGTATTCCTCTGCAATCCCCAACCATTGTGTGTAATTATGCCCATTTTTTGTTGTCTTCCGTATACATGACACTTTGTATTCTGGCCCCTCTACCTTCTGTTAAGTGTGTGTGTGTGTGTGTGTGTGTGTGTGTGTGTGTGTGTGTGTGTGTGTGTGTGTGAGTGTGTGCTGTTTTGGTGCCTCATTAATGTTTACTTTCTGTCGCGGAGTGTTTGTGGAAAAGCAGGCTAAGCAGTGCAAGTATACTGTGCTAAACTGTATCTGTACAGTCAGTCTTCTTTCCTGTGCGTGTATGTACTGCAGACACTAGCCAGCTTCTTGCAAACATATATATGCTAATTGCTGTCTGACTTGTTGCTGTGTTCATGGTATAAAGAATAAAGATAAGAATATGTAAGATATATTTTGTTAGGAGATCATAGCAACCAAAAATACTGCTTTTCAACAAACCATTTCTAACAGACATGAAGTATTGCTGATGCACCCAAAATATTTCACAATGTACAGACATTATAACATTCAAAAATATATAAGGTCCAGTTGACTGCCACCACACTGTACTACCACATTCCTTCTTTTCATTATTTGTTCTGGAATATGTCTTTCTAGTTTACACTGGCAGTGTCAGTTTTTCAGCAAGTTGATGTACACATAACATGGCATGGTGCCAGTGTTAGCACAGTGTGGTGGCAGTGGACTGCAGGACCTGTTATATACTCTGACTTGAACATGTCTGTACACCATAAAATATTTTGGGTGCCTCAGCACTATTTTATTTCTGTTGGGTATGGTTTGATTAAAAGCGTGATGTTTTGTGCTATTATCTCTGCAAAGTTATGTGTGCACTGTATCTGTGTGACAAGTGATGGAGGTGCAAACTGGCCCAAGACCTCTGAAAACATCATATGACTTTGTCTGCTGCTGTTAATGGTGCAAATAAAATATACAATATATATTCTTATCTTTATTCTTTATACCATCACCATGAACAGTGCAACAAGTTGGCATTAGCATATATATATATATATATATATATATGTCTGCAACTTCACGCTGGACAGTGTCTGCACACACAGGAAAGAAGATGGGCTGCACACATGTAGTTTAGCACAGTATAATTGTAGTGCTCAGTCCTGCTTTTTGACAAATACTTCATGATAGCATGACAGAAAGTAAACATTACCGAGGTTCCAAAAATATTTACCAGACTCACCAAAATTCTCAATCCCAAAATGCAACTGTCATGTGTCCAGAAAAATCCCCAGTGCTGTCGAAGTGAAATGAGAGCGTACCATGAAATGCAAAGTCCCCCAGAATTAATGCCGTGCTCAGTCATGCACACAGTGCTCACACAGAGTCCCCAGAATTATTGTGCATCCCTGCAATGCAACTGTCTTGTGTCCAGAAAATTCACACGTGTTGACAAAGTGAAATGAGAGCGTAACATGAAATGCTAAGTGTCCCAGAATTAATGGCATACTCAGTCATGTGCGCAGTACTCACACAGAGTCCCCATATTTTTACTGCATCCCCAAAATGCATCTGTCTTGTGTCCAGAAAATTGACAAGTGGTAAAGAAGTGAAATGAAAGCTTAACATGAAATGCACAGTGTCCCAGAATTAATGGCACGCTCAGTCATGTGCGCAGTACTCACACAGAGTCCCCAGATTTTTTTCTGCATCCCCAAAATGCATCTGTCTTGTGTCCAGAAAATTGACAAGTGGTAATGAAGTGAAATGGGAGCGTTACACCACATGCAAAGTCCTGTCAGAAATGATGACCGTGAGCGAACTGTTGCTGGTCCAATGTTTGCTGTGAATCCTGCAAATGCGATGCGATCATCTCAACTGGATGGAAGGGTGCCCTTTGTCTGTACACTAATAGTAACCTTGGTGAGTTGATATATACATACACACACACATATATATATATATATACTGTATATATGTATGTATATTTATTTTGTATTTTGTAGGTGGGGGGTTGGCAAATATAGACATGTACTCATTTTACTGTTTTATATCACAGGTCACAGATACTGTTGGTGTGCACATTTCCAGTGCTTGATGAGAACTTTTTGCATTGAAATTGGAAATGGCTAACTCTCAAGCCAATGATGGTAAGTATTTTTTTTGGGGGGGAAGCATATTTGCAGGTTTGTCTCATTAATGGTTTCTTATTTGGTTACTTCTTCACAGATTTCATCTGTATCCTTCTCAAGTCTGGTTGGTAATGATGGTCATCGATCGAAACAACTTCTGTGTGTTGCATGTCTGCCCCAGCCCGGGATGGGGGGGGTGCTTGAAGTTGAAGAACTTCTTTGGATAAGGCAACTATGCCACAACAAAGCATCTGGAAGTTTCCTAAAAAAAGAAATGAAGGACTTCTTACAACTTGGTTGCAGCAGTAACACAATGGGTGGGATATTCAAATGGGTTGTACATGGCGCAACAGGGTTGTGCCATGTGCAACCCACCAATGCACCCCAGTGTGATATTCAAAGGGGCATGTTGTGCTGTGCAACCCCTGATGCACCAGGGTGAATCGGTAATGTATGTGGCACAAGTGCAGAGGAGCATACCCATGCATATGTGGCACATCCAGATATTCAGCCCGGGATGTGCAGCACAGATGCTGGCACAACCCCCACCTTGCGCCACTCGTGGGGGGTGCAAAGTTGTGCCTGGTATGACCAGGAACAAATCCTGGTCACCCACAGGTGAGCTGCCATATTACAAGGTGCAACACAGCAGCAGCCTGCTGTGGGTGGCCACCCACCCACCCAGGACATCAGTCCAAATGCCGATCATGGGCATATGTGTTCTAACCCCCTGGTGGTCCAGTGGACTGCTTCCCCATTTCCCAATCATGTGCATATGTTAAATCAATCCCTGATGGTCCAGTGGACCAATCCCCAACCCCCGATCATGGGCATATGTTAGACTAATCCCTGGTGGTCCAGTAGACACCCCCTTCCAAGTGCGTGATTGTGGGCATTCACATAGTGTAACCCTGGTGGTCCAGTGGTAGCCCCTTCCCACCCACCCACTGAGACCCCGCCACCCAGCACCCCCAGTCAGCGTCAGGTGGCAGCACCTGCCCGCATGCTGCCCGGCTGCCTGCCGACTGACAGCATACAGTAGGGTCTGTACGCCTGTTGGTCCACTGCATGGGCTAATGTGCGTGCAGATATGCTAACCACTGAGCCAGAATGTGAATGAACACTCATTCACAATTTGGGCTAATGTAGTACAGTATAGTCTGCACACCTGTTAACCCATGCAGTGGACTAATACACAGACCCCTACTGTAGGCTGTCAGTCAGCGGGCGGCCGGGCAGCATGCAGGCGGGGTGATGCCACCCACCACTGTGTGGGTGCTGGGTGGTGGGACCCTCATTGGGCAGGTGGGGAGGGGTACCACTGGACCACCAGGGTTAGGCTATGCGAATGCCTGCGATCGGGTGCTGGGGTCCCACAGGACCACCAGGGATTACTTTAACATATGCCCATGATCGGTGGTGGGAACGTCCACTGACCACGAGATGATTTAACATGCCCCACCATTGTGGTGGATCGGTTCTACTGGACTACCAGGGATTACTTTAACATATGCCCATGATCGGGTGGTGGGGATCAGTCAACTGGACCACCAGTGATTAATTTAACATATGCCCACAATTAGGCGAACAGGAGCAGAGCCCGCCAAGGGGCAGCAGGGCATCGGTCCCCTATGGCTACAGCCTGGCAGGGCATCAGGAACAAGTCACCAGGGATTGGTGCACCGCATGCAAATGGGGCCGTAATGACATGCAAATGGCCCCATTTGCACCTTGCATGCATAATGGCCTCATTTGCATGCCCACAGCTGAATATCACAGTTGCTGCACCTAGTTACATAGAAACATAGAAACATAGATCTTGATGGCAGATAAGGACTGCTTGGCCCACCCAGTCTGCCCATTTCCCTACTTAATGGATAAGCTGCAGATCCTAGTTAACCAGCAGCCTACTTCTTCCTACCCCCAACCCCTAGAATTGCCTTATGACTGTCCCATGCATGCTTGAATTCCACCACTGTTTTTGACTCCACAACCTCCTCTGGAAGGCCGTTCCATGCATCCACAACCCTCTCTGTGAAAAAATACTTCCTTAAATTACCTCTGAGCCGCCCCCTCTTCTATCTTCAAATTGTGCCCTTGTTCTTGCACACCTCTTTTTTTGAAAGATGCTACCCTCTTGGACTTTGTTGATTCCCTTGAGGTACTTGAAAATTTCTATCATGTCCCCCCTCTTCCTCCTTTCCTCGAGGCTATACATATTTAGCTCCTTAAGTCTCTCTTCATATGTCTTCCGGTGCAGACCCTGCACCATTTTAGTTGCCCTCCTCTGGACAGCTTCCATTCTATCTATGTCTTTGCGGAGACTGGGTCTCCAGAACTGCACGCAGTATTCCAGATGAGGTCTCACCAACTGTCTGTACAGAGGATAATAACTTCCTGTTTTCTACTGGTGATGCCTCTCCCTATGCAACCCAGTATCCCCCCATCCCTCCTTGCTGCCCTCTCACATTGCTTGCCCACCTTTAGGTCATCTGATATGACTACCCCAGGTCCCTTTCCATTTTTGTTGTTGTTAGTATCTCACCCTCCATTGTGTACTCTTCCCTGGGTTTTGTTTCCCAGGTGCATTACCTACACTTCTTAGCATTGAATCTAAGCTGCCATATATTTGACCATTCCTCTAACCTTGCCAAGTCCCTTCTCATCCTTTTCACCCCACCTTGTGCATCAACTCTGTTGCAGATCTTTGTGTCATCTGCAAAGAGACATACTTTTCCTTCAGTCCCTCTGCAATGTCGTTTATAAAGACATTGAAGAGGACCAGTCTAATACTAAACCCTGCAGTACCCACTAGTAACTTGTTTCTTCAGCGTGGACTCCATTTACTATTACTCTCTGTGTCCTATTCTCCAGCCAATTCTTTACCCAGGCTGTCATCTTGGGACCCACTCCCAGGCTGGCTAACTAGTATATTAATCTTTTGTGTGGGACTGTGTCAAATGCCTTGCTAAAGCCTAGGTAGGCCATGTCCACAGCCCCTCCCTGATCTACTACTTTGGTTACCCAGTCAAAGAAATCTATCAGATTTATCTGGCATGACCTTCCCACTGTGAATCCATGCTGCCTTGGGTCCTGTGCCACTCTGGCCTCTAGATACTCAACAATTCTTTCCTTCAGAATGATTCCATAATTTTCCTACCACTGAGGTTAAACTAACAGGTCTGTAGTTTCCTGCTTCTGCCTTGCTCCCACTTTTGTGAAGGAGAATCACATCTGCCCTCCTCCAGTCCTTGGGTACCACCCCATCCTCCCATGATTTGTTAAAGAGGGTAGTTAGTGGTGTCACTAGTTCCTCCCTTAATTCTTTTAGAATTCTGGGATGAATCCCATCAGGCTCCATTGCTTTGTCCACCTTCAGTTTTAAGAGTTCTTTCAGAACCCTTTCTTCTGTAAATGGGCTGGTATCAACTTCTGTATCCAGAGTGTTTCTGCTGTTTGTTTTAGGTACCTCCCCTCTTTCTTTGTAAATACTGAGCAAAATATTTGTTTAGTATCTCTGCCTTTGACAGTCACCCTCTGCCCACCCTCCCTCCCTTTATTAAGCCTCACTAACCCTCCCTTGGTCTTCCTTTGCTCCTGATGTACCTACAAAGGTTTTATCCCCCTTCTTAACTGGGGTAGCTATCTTTTCCTCAGTTTGGGCCTTCTGCTGTTCTGACTGCCTTCCCAGCATCCTTTGCTTTAACTGATACAGTCTCTCTCCTGCTCCTTCTGTGATTCCTTGTACTTCCTGAATGCTTTCTTTTCTCTTGAACCTTCACTGCATTCCTTTGAGAACCACAGTGGTTTCTTACATCATTTGTTTTGTTTATTTGCTTCACACAAAGGCACGTTACCTCTGTGATGGCAGTTTTACTATTCCCCATTGTTCTTCCACCCCTCCTTCCTGCCCATTTGCTAGTGCATTCCTTAGGCACTCACCCATTTAGCAAAGTCAGCCCTCTAAAGTCCAGTACTTTTGCCTTTGTATGGCTTGACTCTATTGCTGTGTTTGTGTGAACCATACTGTTCGATGGTCGCTAGTTCCCAGATGGCTACCACTTCTACATCTGTGATCTCTCTTCATCTCCATTTGAGAGAACCAGGTCTAAGATTGCTCCCTCTCGAGTGGGCTCCAATACTGGATTGTCTAAGGCATGCCCCGTGGGGTATCTAGAATAACCCCACTCTTGAAGTGGCTGCTGCAACTGCACTCCAGTTAACATCTGGCATATTCAGATCACCCATCAGCAATATCTCCCTTTTTCTGCCATTCTAAGTATTCTTTCTATCATTTCCTTGTCTATTTCCTCCCCTGAGAAGAAGTCTGTGTCTAACCCCTGTGCGGATTGTCGGTGCCATTGCCGGTCTCCAAATTTACCCACAGAGCTTCTTCTCCTCCCTGTTTTCCCTTTTTTTCTGTTGCTTTGATTCCTTCCCTTATGTAAAGAGCTACTCCTCCTCCTCTTTTACCCTCCCTGTCCCTCCTGTAGATAGTGTTTCCTGGTATGTTTACGTCCCAGTCATGGTTTTGTGTGTTCAACTGCACTTGTGCTGGCACAGCCCCCTGCTCCCCTTCTGCCATGTGCACTGGTCCAGTGTCACTGTGCCATGTGCAGTGGATGTGCCCTCAGTGCCATATTCAATGGTGCTGAGCCATGGCGCACCACTGTTGAATATCGCCTGGTCCATGCCCTGGCTCAGCCCAGTTGCGCTGCACCCAGGCTTGTGCCCCTACCTGATGCAGTCTGAATATCCCACCCATTATGTTTAAGCCGTAGCTGTTCCACGGGTATCTGGATTATTAACACAGATAGTAAGCTGTCACACTGCAATCAGCAGATCAATCACAAGTTAATTTACTACCAGATTGTGTAACAAACATACTGTGCCACTGTCCCTGGTTCTCAATCTCAACTCAAGTTACATTTCAAAACCACATCTTTTTTTTTTTTTATTTATTATGCTTTTTTTCCCCCCTGGCAGGACCACCGGTACACTTTCCGCCCTGGTCACGGCCCCAGGAGACCTCCACCACCGCCAATTGCTGCTGAGGACCCTCGGTCACCCCCAGCTTGCCCCCTGGAGGGTGGGGCCGTGGGCCACCTTCGTGACCCCGGAACTGTAACTGGTTGGGGTCCAGCGCACGGTGGCAATGCGAGGCTCTCCTGGGAGGCTTCATCTATCGGTGGTCCTGCCCGCCATCTTTTCCTCCTTTTTCTCCCAGAGGAGGCGGGACGTACAATGGCGTCAACGTCCAGCCTCCCTTCCCCTACGTCAGCCTCGGCTACGTGAGTACTCCCGGCCTCCGCCAGGAGTCTCTAACATGCTGGTGCAACCCACCCCTTCCCAGATGGAGAGCTGCCCAGGATGCTCAATCCTACTCCTCGGTCGAGCTTTTCTGACGACCCAGGTCCGTTCTCTGATCTGCGTCGCCGCGCCGCAAGTGGAAATCCAACCACTGCGCCGACGGGCCGATCAAAACCACATCTTGTCAAGTAACACAACCTGTGTGCAACTTTTTCAACACTGTCATGGCTGCACAGTTGCAAGTTCAGAATACGGTGCATGATATCTTGCAGAAATAGTTTTGGCGACGTACACATGTCACCTAGTTTATCAATCCTCCTCAGTCAGATTTGTTGCACTCTTTTAAAAAAATTGAACAGATTAAATAAAATGTATATACTTACCAGTATGGATTTGAAATGGATATTCCATAGGTTCCTGCATACGGTACTGCTGCAGTACCACTGATACTGACTTTCAGTGAAGGAGAGTTGTTTTTTGTTAACCTGTAAAAAAACAAAATAAGTTTACCATATGTCTTTGACCATTGCAGCTCAGAAAACTAACAGAAAACAAAACATACAGCTAAAGGAAGTTGACTAGCATAAAAAAAACATTAGTACACATACTCACTTTGTAGTTTTAATATTAAGAAGCTTTGTGCCAGTGGCTGATGGATGTGGTCTCCTGTTCGACTCCCTCTGCCTTGGCATGGTCAATGTAATGGGAAAACATTGTCAGAATGACACTGGTGGTGGGTGCTGGTGGTGATAGCTGTGGTATATGATGACATTCCCTGTGACATCTTCCTGCATCTGGTGGTGATGGCAGTGGCTAACAGCAGTGGTGGTGGTGGTGGTGGTCAGGGGGCAGACAAAGTCATTCTCTGTGGTGGCAGTGGCTAACATCGGTCCTGATGATGGTGGTCCAGGTGGGCACACTAAGTCATTCTCTGTGGTGACAGTGGCTAACATCAGCCCTGGTAGTGGTGGTCCAGGGGGCACACAAAGTCATTCTCTGTGGTGACAGTGGCTAACATCGGCCCTGGTAGTGGTGGTCCAAGGGGGCACACAAAGTCATTTTCTGTGGTGACAGTGGCTAACATCACTCCTGGTAGTGGTCCAGGGTGGCACACAAAGTCATTCCCTGTGGTGGCAGTGGCTAACATAGGTCCTGGTGGTGGTGGTTCAGGGGGGCACACTAAGTCATTCTCTGTGATGGCAGTGGCTAACATCTGTCCTGGTGATGGTGGTGGTCTGGGGCACACAAAGTCATTCTCTGCGGTGGCATTGGCTAACAGCAATCCTGGTGGTGGTCCAGTCCGGAAGGCACACAAAGTCATGAAAAAGAAAACATGTATCATAAAACCAATGTCACCACCTTTTAACAACTTTAGTTAAAACCTGCCAACATTAACTTCATTATCATCCTCATAAAGAAAGCTGCCCTCACAGTCATCAATGTCTGAAACCTGACAAGTGGGAAATTCTTTCTCTAGTGTGTCATCATGCACATCAGTGGTAGGCCGTTTCATGCTGCCACTGCCAGTGCCACCAAGATGGTCCATTTCTACATCACCAAAACCACCATGACTAGGCCTGAGTATGAATACTGAGGTTGCAGCCGGTGCTGGTATGTGCCTCTCATTCATTTTTATGAATGTTAGCAAACTAACATTTGCAGGAGAGAGGTTTATCTGACGATCCCTAACTATTGCACCTGCTGAGCTGAATACCCTCTCGACACTTACACTGGAGGGTGGGCATGTGAGGTACTTCAGTGCCACTACAGACAGTTCTGGCCATTCACTGATCTTTATGCTCCAGTACAAGAGAGGATCATCAGATATTGACAGATGCCTGTTTTCAGACAAATATGACTCAACCATTCTCTGTGCTGCACTAAGTCCTGTGATTGATGCATCATCCTGTTCTCCGGAATCATTTATTTCACAAATCCCCACTTGGGACAAAGCCTCCCAAAGTGGATTGATGCCAACCACTTTGGATGACAGACCACCTAAAACTGCAGCCCCCTTCCCCTTACAGGATATGCTTGATACTCCTCCAGTTGCACCTTCAGCCTGATTATGCTGCTGAGGTTTGCTGACCTTGGGACATGACTTCTGTGCCCCATGAACCAAGCGCACCAGTTGCTCACTGACATTTTTTACCTGTTCAGACCCTCCTTCCAGTACTGAGGCAATTCCACATTTGTATCATGGGTTCAGCATTGTTGCTATGGCAAAGTTGTCACTACTCTGAATGTTCAAAATGTGATGATTCTGGTTGAATACTGTCAGCATGTGTTTCAGCAACATACTGCTAGCACTGTCTCCGGCAACACCAAGGCCATGCTGTACATTCACCAATGTCTGCCTCAGCACCCACAGCAGTGGAATTGATTGGCTAATGGAGGCAGACTTGCCAGTCACTGCCTGTGAGGCATGTTCAAAAGGCCACAAAATTGTTATTACAGAGTCCATGAGGTGCAACTGTTCAGCTGTCATAGACATGGAGGCCCTGGAACTGTCACGGCTAGTGTGCATCACAAGATATTATGAGATGACTTTGTATTGTTCATTAAACCTCTCTGCCATGTATAAAGTGGAGTTCCACTGGGTGACAACTTCCAGCTTCAAGCGATGCTGAAGAAGGCTGTTTTGCATCTGCAACTGCCGAACTCGATCACGGGCCTTTGCAGATCTTGAAAAGTGAGAACAGATACGGTGTGCAACTGTCAGCATTTCCTTTGCATCAGGGTGCTGCAGAAACTCCTGCACCACAAGATTTAAACAATGGGCCATGCATGGAACATGAAAAAAAGCCACCATTTGTGATGCATTTCACGACATTTGACCCATTGTCACTTTCTATAAACCCAGCTTTCAGGGACAGGGGGTTCAGCCACTTGTCAGTTTCAGTCAGTACCACATCCAACATGTTTTCACCAGTGTGTGAACAGGTTACATTGCACATAGTAATCATTGCATGCTGTTGAATTCCTGGAAGATTGCTACCACAATACTCTGCCTTACTGCACTGATTATTCACACAACCAACATCACAAACAACCCCCGGCACCTGCGCCCAATGTGCAGTTATACTTAAATATGAACTCCCCACTGTTTTGTCACTTGTCCACATATCCATACTTAAATGGATGAATGGAGAGGAGGAATGTTGAAGGGCATGTCTTACTGAGTCTGACACAATATGGCACAACTCGGGGACAGCACGGATCAAAAAGTTTGTCCTGGATGGGACTTTCCATTTTGAACAGGCACATGCAGCAAACCACCGGAACTCAGAATTCTCCACAAAGGAGAAGGGCAAAAGATCAATTGCCAGCATTTCAGTGACAGCAGCATTAAGTTTATGTGACACTGTATGATTGGGTGGGTACTTTAGCTTATGCGCAAAAACCCTCTGTAACCTGGGCTGACTTAAATGTTTTACATGGGATATGATGACTAATGGTTCTGTTCTGCAGATGGCAGGGGGTGGAGTGTGGATGTTTGATGAAGATGGTTGCACAGGTGATGATGACAAACCCATAAATGCAGTTATTTTGCCACATTTACGAATCGGGGTTGATGTACCACTTGCACTAGACATACTGCATTCACCACCACCAACAAAACTGCTACTCTCACCACCACTGGACAACATTTCAAAATCTTTATGCTTCTTCACCTCATCATGCCTGTAGTAATCCTCTGCTCTTATTTCATCACTACTGCATACATTTAATTTCCTACTGGATTTAACAGCCATGGAAGGAGATAACATGCTCGTTATGGTTGATGACGAGGGTGAACGACTCACTGTGGTAGTAGCTGCCATCTAGTGATGGGTCCACAGTACCATGTGCCTATTCTTAAAATGCATATGCTGTCCTCCTGCACCCAGATGGCTCCCTTTTTACCTCGACTCATGCGCACATGGCAAACCTGGCAGAGTGCAACTGACTTATCATTTGCATCTTGCTCAAAGAAATCCCCAAACAAGGGATTGTGATGCTCTATTTTTAATTTGTCCCTGATGCTGCTTATTGGAATCTGTTCTTTTAAGTCATGAAGTGTGGGGTGTGCTATGTGATTTTTGGGCCAGAACATACTTGGACTGCAACTGACCACCATGACTACCTATCATTATTACTGGGTCATCATCATCATCATCACATTCAACTGAAACTGGTAAATCTCAAGATTTTACGGGGGATTAATGCAAACAGACCCAGACACAGCCACCTTGAATTTATTTTTCTCCAGTTTCCAACTGGGGTCAATTACATCATCATCATATTCATCAACATCACCCACATCCATATCTTCTGCTTGGGTGCTGGCATGTGGACTGCATGTTGCAACCACAGCAACATCATCATCATCATTATCAGATTCATCATCATCATCATCAGCACCATGTCCATCACCTGATATTTTTTTACCGCACTGTGAATCACTGCATGGAAAATGCATGACCTGAACTGTGGTGGAAGAAAAGTCACATTGTATGCTATCATTGACATGATTATCAGAATCCTCATATTCAGTTACTGGGATGTTACTGGGAAGTATGTCATCTTCTAAACTGCCACTCACTCACACTGCTTCACACTCCACTATATATTTGGACATGGTACACTTGTAAGAAGTGGAACTTGAGCATACCACCACCAGTAACTGTACTAACACCACCGGCTGGGACAACAACATCATCTCCTCCAGCTATGAGTGAAGCTACTGATTGGGCTGTAAAAAACATTGCAGGAGAAATACCTTTCCTCACATCAGCAATGCACTTCTATGTTTGAGTATTACCATGCCCACAGACAATCTTACCACTGGCAGTAATGCCATGGCAAGAACCAGCTTTCCTTGCATGTCTCTTTGCGGACATTTTGGGGGATCAACAACAATATTCTAAACACATTTAGATTTTGGAATGTTCACTCTGGGGAGGGGTGATGGATGTGAAGCCAAAAAAACAACTGTGGCTTCAGCAACAGATACTGGCACAAATTCGCAAGTGAAAACAACACCATAACTAACCAGTGGTGCTAAAGTCACAAACAATCCAATCTGGAAAACAATTCCTTTTGCTGGTGGGGGGGGGGCACAGACTGCAGATTTTGATGGCAGTGCAAGCAGCAAAACAAAGAAAAGATATCACAATGGCTGCACAAAATCATGCAGCTGCAGTGGATAGCAAGTTCACACTGCTGCACTGCAATTATACTGTGGCACAACAAAAGGTGTATTATTTGATGTCACACACCGCACACACTCACACACACACACAATTTGTCTACAAGTAATGCGTAGCAAATTTGAAAGTTCAGTAATATACCACGTATTGTAAACAACCTGAAATTATGAACTGTTGCACCAGATCCACACAACACACAATCAGCAAAAAAATTTCAACAATTACTAACAATATTACTGTGTGTACATTTACACAGTCAGTTATATAACAAAAATATAACCAAAATACAAAGAGCTCCCTATTTCTCCAGCTTAAATCTACCTAAACCACAGATATGCCCCCTCCCAAAGCATGCTTTCACTGTCTCTTACTACACAGACTCAGTGTTGTACATTAACATTCAAAATCCACACACAAACAAAAATGCTTGATGATATGAGCACAGGAGGGTTTCCTACAATCGATGAACTAAAGATTGAGCAAAAATATTACTCAAAAAGGCTTTCTTAACAACTTTTAGAAGGTTTGAATCACAGACAGCTCTCAGAGCACACTGTGTCCTACAGCTTCCTACACACACTACCCTGAACTGAGGCTGTGCAGATCAATATAGAACCCATGTGACCTGAAATCCCATGAATCACTGCAAAATTCACCTTCGGAGCTTAAAAACAAGGCAATGTGAGGTGAAGTACATTGCTCGCAATGCACTTCGCCTTAAGATTGATGGAGTAGTGGTCTGGGAAGGCAGGTTAACACACAGTCATTGTTCTCGATGTACTTTGCGTTACTCATTATAACACAAATTACACCACTTCGCATTGCAGAGTACTCCACGAATTCACCTTGGCTTTGCAAATCATTTTGTGGAGTGAATTGAGGCCACTTCACCCACCACTATACCTGACTGGATTAAACCGAGCTATTCAAATGAGGAATCCAAACAAACATAGCAGCGCCACTTAGTGAGGGTTTACTGGGATGATTTGGACATGGAGTGCCATAGTCAGCTCTGTGTTAACAAACTGCAGTATTTATTTTTAAATAAATGAAGGCTTTTGACTGGAACAGGACTGTAGCGGTGAATGGGACTGATGAACACTGCAGCAGACTGACCCACTGACAAGAAGCAGGAGTGGAAAGAAACACACAATAGGAAACCTTATGAAACTAGAAACTTCAGAAAAACAACTTTTTTTTAGTCTCGGGGAACCATATACAATAAAAAATAAAGTATGGGCACCCAAACATAAGTCACCATTTGTTTCCATCTCGGGGTTTAGATAGCAGCATGGACCTCTCGAGCTTCGCTCTCAAGTCCATATGCTGCTATCTCAACATCTCAATGGAAACACAAGCACATTGTGTATGGGTGCCCATACTTTATTCCTCTTATACTGGCTAGATAAGACAGGAGTGATTAATCTTAGTTTTTCTTTTGAGCTTGTGATCATCTTTCCCTTTATCAAATGGATTTGCTTGATTCCTTCTGTAGCTTACACTTTTAACAGCCTTGAATAGTATTTTCATTTAGTATTAAAAAAATCTATACGTTCATCTTCGATGTGTTTTTAAATATGAATATCAGAGCATATCACCATAAACTATACACTTACATACTTATTCCTCTGCTCCTTTCACATTCCACATTGTATATATTTTGAGGAAAGGGATCAGCATGATTACACTTTGTATTTCACTTTGTATTTTTAAGAATATGTATTATGGTGTGCTGGTACAATATATTGCCCATGTCAGTTTTGCATACAGTACATCAGTCTGGGTACTGTATTCAGCATCCATGCATGCCTGCTATTTGCACTGGTGGCAATTTGTATTGTTTCTTTGATTTGGCACTTCCCCCTTGTAAACCCTCCTTTGGGTCATCCTTGGAAATGAGCTCTGGTGCAATGTGCCTTTCCCAGTCAACAAATATAAATCAATTAATTTATTATTTAATTAATAAATATTCATTAAAATCTGTTCCTTAAGAGTTAGAATTAGAAACACTTGTACATTTCTTGCAAAAACCCAAATCTGGATACATTATAGTATGGAATATATTTTCATATATCTATAAAACCCCAGTTCTTTTTCTTTTCTTGAGAAAAGCTACTTCACTTGTTCTCCTATAGAAAGATTTCATTTTTTTTCTAATATTTCCAAAATATATTTTAGATTTCCACCAAACAGATAAGCAGGGAGCTGTGTATTGTAAAGTCCAATCATTTTAAAAAGAAAACTATCTGCAGTATGTGGTAATTATAGAAAATATGGTTACAGTATCTGCTGGTTTAAAGTGTAATATCATTTGCATAGGCATTTGTTTTGACTAAAGTCTCTCCTTTTTAGAAGCATTTAATATTTCGTGCAAATAATTGTTTTACATGTCAGACAGGAGAAACCCATGCAGTATTTATTATCCTAATTGATTTCATTTATTTTGCACCCCTTGTGAGTTTCCTACTGTCATTCCTGCCATTATCTTAATGCTGTTGTGTTCAGTAACACTCAGAAAAGTCATTTTAAAGGCAGGGGGTCTTTGAGCACAGATGCATCAGGTGTAAAGCTTGGTTTCCTCAGAGACATTTAAATTTGCTGAATGAAGTCCCATGAAATGTTACAGCTGAAGAGCCAGGATTTGTCCATCTGTTTAAATCTGTGTTACTTTGCATGAGCCATTTAAAGATTCTGTCCCCTGAGTGTATATATTCATAGAGGCATATTCTTCTTTCTGACCTGGCTCCTCTCTTGGCAAAGAGTAAGCACAGTGACAGTTGGCAACTCTGCAATCTATTGACAGTTTACTACTTTGTAATAGTCAGGATAACAGGTTCTGAATAAGTATGCATTCTGTTCTCAAAACATTACACTTGCTATGAATTTGTTGTGAACAATTAGCATAATTCATTTTTTTAGAATTTCTCACAGTATATACTGATCTTTTCTTTTTTTACCCCATAACACAGTGTGTGATTATGCAAAATCATTGTTTAGTTGTATGCACAGCTTTATTGTCTTCACCTACTAGGTCAGTGCTGGAATAAAATGTTATGAACTTTTGGAGTTATGGTGACCATAGAGACCCTGTGTTTAAACCGAGCACCCCTCCCCCATTACAAGCAAAAGACAGAGTTGCATAAACTAAAATTGCTTCCCTCAGAGACCTGCGCTGAGCACCTATGGATCTCCACTTAATTATCACATTACTTGATGTGAATTATGCATGCACAATACAGGTGCAATACTTTAGTGCTGCTTGCATTCAGTAAATGCAATATTGCAAGTTTTTGCTAGAACAATACCAGCACTTAAACGGTAGGCACTTAATGATCATTCAAATTTTTAATCATAGGTGGACCAATTCTCAGATGCTGTTTTTTATAATGGAAACCAGGACACAGTTGGTGCCCCACTGCCCCAACAAAAAAATGTGTTATTCTGAGAATTGAGAATCTATTATTTAAATTAACTAATCTAGCTGTTACTGTGTGTAAACATCATTTGCACTCAGTAATGATGCATGTGACCAGTGCATGCATGTACAAACATACGTGCATGGGCTTGTCTGTCATGATTCCACATCCCCCAGACCCCCAATCTGTACCTTTTGCTTCATTGTGAGCTTGTCAACATTGTCCATTGACCTGTCCATTGCTGGTCTTCCTTGTAGTCCAGTGTGCCCCCAAACAGAACCCCCTGTACCCTATTGTTCTTGTTAATCCCTAGCCTCCCCTTCCACCAGTATGCTTTGCTCCAGCTGATCCCATGACAATCGTGGTACCCCAACATCAGTGCTTACCCACACATCCCTCTAATGGGCCCCTATAATCAGTATTTATAGTTGAAATCTGGGGCTAATGCACAAGTGCTGTTAAAGATCAGACAGGATAGTTTGGCTATGGGAATGACACTAAATGACATTAAATGCTAACTCTGACCCCTTCCATGGACCAGTGCACATTGGTGTATGCTAATAAAGAAGGCCCCTGAGACCTCCACTGAGAATTGTTCTGGGGGGTTACAGCCAAGGAACTGTAGCAAAATTGGTATGCAACAATTCTGCAATAGTCCCTTATGCCTGTGAACTTGGCCTCTCATGTTTTATTTTTAATGGCAGTCAGTAGAAAGTGTGTTTAAGTAAAAAAATCCTCAGACTTACCATGGGGTTGTAACAGCATTCTTTCGGTAATAATCTCTCTGGCCCACAATACTTTGGTGGTATAATTTTAGTCATTAGGGCATGATCCATAAAAAGGCAAAGATATGCACTGAATCAATTGGATTTCTGCTGCAGAGCCTTGCACTCTGATGCCTGCCTGCACTGGCAGCATTCATAGTTCCTGCCCTTCACTATCTGCAAGAGTGGAGCTCTGCATGAGGTATGGGGGTCCAAAGAGAGGAGCTGTGCAGAACATCAGGTATCCAATCAGATGCCAAGACCAGCTATCTAGTGGATCCCTTGTTCTATGTGGAGCAGTGGCTATTGGAATACAGCAGTCCTCCAAGATTGCCATACCCTATTCATTATATGTAAAAGCAAATAAAATAAAATGATAAGCCCCAGCCCTCAATGCTTGCTAGGAGCTCTGGGCAGATAACTACAACAATCCCAGGAGTGGAGTCCAAGGTGCCAAATTTCCAGTGAGAAGCAGGACAGAAGGCATTAAGACAGCCTTCTGGGACTGTCATGCAGCCATGTCCCATGCACCCACAACTGCAAATGACCATGTGGATCACACAGTTAAAAGTCTCCAACCCAGTGCCACCTAAACCTGGCTGGTCCTGTAGCTGTATGCATGGCACAGCAGCCAGAAGTGTATGGCCTGCACAACTGTTGTGCATGCTGTAGAGTACCTTGCAGATGAGTATCTTGCATGGATAGGAAAAAGGAGAGGCCTTATAAGGAGGTCCAGTGGTCATGTACCATAATGATTGGGCAGAATTAGTGTAATGATGTTGTTCATGATTGTACTTACTTTATGTATTAGTAATGGTGATTGGGTGTATGTTCATTATGGATGTGTATCTAATGAAAATTTACAAGTAGCTACAGCAGCTGTAATCCACCAAGGGATATTGATGACATGTGCCTTGCTGCAAATTGATAGGTTTGCCTTGTTTAGTTACAGTGGCACCAGCCAGGATGCAACACTGTAATGCTGCAGGACATCACAAAATACTGCAGTGTACTGCAGGGAACAGTGCAATTTGATAGCAATTGAGCCCTTCGGTCATGCAGTACTTTGTGACAAGTCACTAACAGCAAGTTATTGTGTTGCATTGTGGTTGATGCCACAGTATATGTTTTTCATTTAGTTTTTAACACAGCCAGTACATTTGCATAAGATTTTTGTTTAACTTTTGATTAAAATAAGAAAGGCTTTTACAAGGGTGAGAATAAATAAGATTATGTGAATGTGAGTTGTTGCAAGAGACAGGCATATTAAGTATTCTCTAGCAAAGCAAAAATGGTTTTACCTGCCAAGTATCAGAGAATGGAATTTGCCTGCTAAAGGGCAGACCAGGTTGTCCTGGTGGCACCACCCAATGGCCCTTACAGGAAAATGGCAAAGAGAGAAAAGAGGGGGTAGAGGGGGAAGAAAAATGACTAATGGCTAGGAAAGGGAAGGGCCAGCAAAAGTGGTGAATCATGGCATGACATCACAAAAAGTGAAGGGGCAGAACATGGGAGGCACAGAGGGAATAGGTCAGGAACAAGAGGGGAAGGGTCAGTATCAAGCCCCTTTTAAGAGGTTGTGCAAGAGGATTCGGCCCCTTTTGCTGCTACTCGCTCGAAATTTTGCACCTCCCACCCACCTTGCAAAAAGGGGGTTAGGTGTGTTTTAAAAAAAAAAAAGAAGAAAGAGGAGGATAAGATTAATGAGTCAGGATTATGAGAGGCACCAGGACTGCTGAAGGTGGATGGCAGTTGGGTACAGTTTAAAACAAAGATGTTGGAGGACACCACAACATGGCGGACAGCCGGGGTGGTTGGCTGAACAGAAAAGAAGAGAATAAGGAAAGGATTTTTGGAAAGAATTATTCAGAAAGAAGGAGTATGGGAGAAAATATATTTAAAAAGGGGCTAAGGGTGGATGGGATGGGAGAGGGGGTTTGAATAAACTAGACAAGAAGGACAGCAACATCAAATTGAGAAAAGTGGCAATGGTCTACACCGTTTGCCTCCAAGAAGAAGAGAAGAATAGCAACCTAGGTTTACACCTGGAAGGCAAGAAGAAGGAAGGAGAAGAAAATGATTATGTATAATTAATATTGAAGTTATAAAGAAAATAAAAGAAATGAATAGGGAAGGTTAAAATGCGAGTATGACAATGTTGAATGGTCAGTCTAATGGCAACTATGAAGCTGGAAAATGTACAGGAATTGTTATAAATAAATGAATTTCTGATGTAAGCAGCACCAAGAACTGGGTGACTGTCTTTATTGGGATGGGCAAAATCCAGGACGTCAAGAGACCACAAATGGTCTACTACAGTACTGTTTGGAATTTGTAGGAATGCACTCTACAAAACTGCAGTTTCTGAGCATCAGGCACCCATGTTCTCACACTGGTGAACCACTTTAGGAAGTGGTTTTCTTTGTCAAAGTCAGCAAATGTAAAGTATTTTCAAAACATTAAAAAAACTGGAAGCAGAGACATCCACTCAAAAGCTTAAATCAAAATTACCATGATATAAACATGATGTAGTCCTTTAAAGCCACTTAAACATGTTTAGGTAACCTGACCACTCACTAGACAATAAGATGGTGAGTGGGGAAAAGGAGGCTATATCTTGGTTGAGACTTTGGAGTGACCTCCTTTTCCCCTTCATTTCCTTTCTTGTCTTTGACATTTTTAAACTGTTGATAGTAATCTTTATTTATCTACTAAATCTACCTTCACTAGCAGGCTTTTGGTACTAGTGTATATCTCTCTATAATTAACAACCCTTTTATTGCATTTTCTCTGTATTTCCAAATTGCTTATATCTATATTAGCACTGCTATTCATTTGATGCTGTTTCCATTGCCATTGTTTTGTTGTATTGCAACTCTATATTTTATTGAATGTGCGGTTGCCCCACTCCTTATACGTATGGGACATAACAGGAAATGAACTAATTTCAGCTTATTTTCACCTCCTGGAAACTTCCATTTGATAGATAGATAGATAGATAGATAGATAGATAGATAGATAGATAGATAGATAGATAGATAGATAGACAGACAGACAGACAGACAGAGGCAGACAGAGGCAGACAGATAGACTATCAGTTCTTATACATCAATGGAAGTAAATTTTTATTTGCAAAATGATAGAAAACAATTAAACTAGCACTCCTGCTGCTTTCCTCTCATGCTGTGCACTGTGTGTCTCTCTACATACTGTTTCTTATAAAATGATGAACCTAAATGGAAGACATTTGTGTCTGACACTTTTATCAGTTTGCACCTACTTTTTTAAAGTAAGTACAAGCATGAAGGAACCATTACACTAATCTTGCCTAACCATCACAGTACATGACCACTAGACCCTATATCAGTTGAGCTCAATAGGGATGTCTGTCCACCAGGAAGATGCCACATCATAAAAAGCCACCCAAGCTCCACCTGGGGATTACCAAGTATAAGAAGAGGTGGCAATGGAAGCACACATTGATTAATAGTTTATAAGCAATGGGAAGGTGAGAAAGTGTACATTATGAAGGAAGATGGTGGTAACCTATGGCAGCAGAGACAATCTACAGTGGTGGCATGAGTTGTTGAAGACCAGGCTTTAATTGTTGGGCCTCACCTGACACACACAGTCTGCCCCTGAAGACACAAATATTGGAAAAGTAGGGTGAGAGGCAGTGAGAGGTGGTGCTTAATTTGTGCCAGGACTTGCTGTGATGCAGCCCCCGCACCTCTTTTCATGCCTGGGTACTGCCACAGCACCTTCTCTGACAATTACAACACAATTACTTTAATTTTGGCTGCTCTGCCCTTTAAATAATTGTGCTCTGGACTGGTCATGGCATGCTGCAGGTGACACGCTTGGCAGCTCATACTTGAGTCAGCTGGTTGCCTTGGTAACCATCTATGTGTGTGTCTCTCTCTCTCTCTCTCTCTCTCTCTCTCTGAGTTTTCTTCCCTCCCAGCTGCTGCTGCTGCTGCCTGTTGCTTCCCAGTACTGAATGAGAGTACCAACTCAGCTGATTGCTCCCTTGTAGCTTCTCAAGTTGTTTAGAATGGGGGGCAGCCAGCAAGCCTGTGTATGCCACTGTGCTTGTGCCATTTGCCAAATATTATGCTGCCACCTGACCAGCTGCTATGTGATCAGGTGATGCATGGTGGAAAGTCAGACTGTTACTGGTGAGGAGATGAGGAGTCACATGTCCATGCTACTAACTGAATGCTGGGCTGCTTGCCTTGTTGCTTCGTCATCTCTTGGGTGGTATTAAACAATATTGAATAAAAGCAAAACTATTTACTCTTGTCTATTGGCTGGGGCAAAGTAAACCACAAAAAGCAAACAAACAGAAAAAAAGCCAGGCGAGCAAGCAAGGGTCACCGGAGCAATGTTGGGAATGTATGGGAGGGAGATCCCTGGCTGGCGGAGGAGGGAAGGCAAGGGATGGACCTGTAAACTAAAATAACAACAAAAAATAAGGCTAAACAAAACAGAGGTTAGAGTAACTGAGATGTGAATAAGCTTGGCACATCCAGCAGATAGACAGACTGAGTTTGATTCCCACAACCTCCACCTGAATACTTTGTGACTGTCTCTGAGCAAGTCACTTAATCTCCCCAGTGCTCCTGCTCACCCCTCCCATTCTCTAGCCACTTGCAGGCTTTCTGCTTTGAGGTTGCTTCTGGGGCCCTACCTTGGTTGAAGGGGGGGGGCTTGCAACCTACAGCACTAAGCCCCTAGAATCCTGAGATATTAGATGTTCTCTGGTACATTTTGTTGCTTTCTAAAGCCAGACAGAGTCTCCCACACACCTGACTCCAGGGGAAAAAATATTTTTTTTTCCTGGAGTCAGTGGTAGAGATGATGTAACAAAAGTGAGTTCTATCTTCAGTAGAAGCCTCAAAACTCACTACAGAGTATCTAAGCCTTCAGAGTTTCTGGGAGCCTAGCAGCCCTTAGAGTCCTGGTCTTTGGACTCTGGCACCCCTTTCTTTACAAATTAAGCACTGGTGAGAGGTGGATATTAGGTCTGATATTTTGTGCAGCAGTAAGATAATGTAAAGTATTTATAAACAAGGTGCAAAATGGAAAGGACAGTTCCACTTGGTTTTTATGCAGCTTTGTGGCATGTTTGAAAGCAATTTATTAAATAAATCCAGCATGCAGCATTCCCATTAGGACATTTTTAAAAGAACTGCAAAAACATATTGATCAAAAGTGTATTGCTTTACTTTTTGTTGATATCTATTTGTTTTCAGAACTAAAATGACTAAAGCAGATAATCTTACTTTTCTGTCTAGTAACTCACTTGGCACTAAGATTATTGTATTACTTGTGCTACAAGGTCAGCATTGAAAGAGGAAAGAGTGGTTGATGCCTGGGACACTCTTCCAGCAGAGGTGGTCAGTGCAAAAATAGTGATGGGATTCAAGAATATATGGGATAGACATAAGGAAATCTTACTGAAAAACAAGGAGGGGGGGCACAGATTAAGTATGGTCTGCAGTGACACTATAGGCAGGGAAAAAATAGGCAGACTGGTTGGGCCAAGTGGTTCTTATCTGCCGTAAAATCCTGTTTCCAAGTTTTTTATGAAATTATATCCGATTATACTAACATTTTTTCTCCTTAGCCAATCAAAGTGCAGAGTCACTGTCTCATTATTCTGCCATAATTGGACAGTAGCTGCAGTAATTGTACTGTATGGTAATCCTTGAATTATTATTTCTGTTTGGCTAGCACACAGAAGCTGCTCCTCTTTATCAACATATTGTTTTAACCTGAACAAAAAAAAATATGGCAGCAGGATATCTCACTTCTTCAAACATGTCTTCTACTTATTTTTTTCATTGGCATTTCTGTTTCAGTATGATAGCTATAGTATCTATTACAGTGGGAGACAACGTTATCTGAGATTTTATAAACACCTCAGCCTGCCTCCTCACAGTTAACGCCATTCCTGGTACTGTTATTAACTTGCAAATGCCTAACGAAGTACTATTTTTGCTGTAATGGTAGTGGTAAATATGCTTATTTGGTGACCAGGCCAGTTGAGCTAAGTGCTCATTCTCATTGGCTACCGTTCATAGATCACTTTTGTTCTTACTATACATACCAAGTAATATTTATAAAGGATTTTCCACATATAGGATTATTACATATTAGGCAGTTCAATAATTGTTTACAAGAGGTGTCTAGTTCTCAATTGTAAGGCTGCACTGAAGAGTAAAAGACCAGATCTGTGGCATACTTCAAACAGTGCACAAACATAAAGCCCAGCTCACAGTTAGGAATGCACCAGTAAGCAAAACTTCAGTTGCAGAATACTTTATTTCAATAAAACAAAAACGTTGTAGCACCAAGTGATGGATCTCAGAGCAACTAACAGTTTGCACGCATGCACTTTGTCAAGTCTGCCATGCTGACCTAATGCCAGTCTTTCATATACCCAGTTTTAAAGTGTAAGTGCATCCATATTACAATGCCAGAAGTGTATGTGATCATTCATAATAAGTGACAGCAAACTGTCCTAATGGTTGCAATAAACACAAATCTACCAACATCTAGAAAATACTTTTGAAACATTTGGGACAGGAGGTGAAAAAGGGAAGGATCACATGGCAAGTGAGAAAGGAAGGAAAGCTAAAACAACACAACTATTTGTTGTGAAGAATTAGTAGTGATCTCTAATTAATATATAGCTTTGGTCTCATAAGAAGATTAAGGTTTAAGCAGGCTCGTCATGTGAGCTACTATCAACTATTAGATCAGTGATGGGTACAATTCAAATAGAAGAATTGATTTCCATTGACATAATTGCTGATTCTCATAAACAGACCTATTTACAATGTGGAAGAACATTTAAGTCATTCTAACAGAAATGGATCTAACAGAAAGCTTTCATTCAAACTACTATTACAGTGTGGCTTCATTTTATACTACCAAAAGGACTCGCATGTCAGAAGAGCCCTATCTGAGTCACTGCCCCTAGGGCCAAGAGAGACACTTTCAGTCCCCATAAATTTAGCTCAGCAAGTGGACTGTCTTTATCTCCCATGGCTCTCTTGTGCTTGCCCATTCTTTCTTTAAATTTTCTAATCATCTAATCTGTGTAAAAGCATTTGCAATTTCACAGGGCCATGTACATTACCTCACTAGTATTGCAATTAATATACAGTACTGGAGTGATTTCAAGATAGGGTCTGAATTTGGATCTGGAAGAGTAGATCCTACATCCAAATCAATGCTAAATTTACATGAGTCACAACAAAAAAAGTTACCCTCTGCTATAGGGGCATATGGAATCAATCTCTCTCTCTCTCTCTCTCTCTCTCTCTCTGGTCCATGTAGTGAGTGTGCAACCTTATCTGCATAAGTGGGTCCCCTCTTGAAAAACATCCTAAGGCTAATTGAGAGGGTATCATGTAGTTTCGCCTCAGTATTTAAAATTTGGTAATTACTATCTGAAATCTTTTGGATTTTATGTGACTGGGCACAAAACTCCCTGCCATGTCTCTTATCAGGTATTCAATTCACTAATGACTCCCAGGGTTCACAGTCCACCTCCATTCTAGCTGCATCTACAAACTCTCTGTTGTGACCCTTTTCAACAAAATCTCACTTAGCACATGTTCTCCTCTTCATATACAAGCAGATCTGAACAACTATCATGATGATAACAATTTTAAATACTTAGGCAAATCTACAGTATGTGACAGCATCTCTAGCTGCCCCAGGATTGTTTTCAAGAGGGAACTCAATGTGGCAGATAAGGTTCTTCACTCATTATATAGACCAGAGACAATGATTCCAAGTGCCCCATAGCAGTGAGTACTGTTCATTGTTGCACATGCAAATGTTGCAGTGAATTAGAAGTAGGATCTACTTCAGGCCTGTCAGCCTTGACAAAGCACATGCATGCAAAATGTTGGCTACTTTGGGAGCCATCAGTTGCTGCTACAACTTTTTTGTTTTCTTGAAATAAAGTGCATTACTTCAACTGAGGTTTTGGTTACTGTTGCATTCCTGACAGTGGACCATGATTTATGAGTGCACAATTCTCAGTCAAAGGGGCTATCACAAAATAATCATAACTAATTTTGTGACAATCATTTGTCCGCAAGCTCCTTGAGCTATGGTCAAAGAAAGACCAAGAATCCTTCTGTGACTGCACACATCAAAATGCACTGGTGTGTTTAAGAAATGAAGTTAACATGTACTGAAAATGACACACAGTATATATCTAATGTTCTTGGCAAAAACTGTGTTAATGCACCAGTTAGCATTCAGCTTAATGTAAAACAAGCAGGAAAATGTGGCACTAAGTTCTCCAAGACCATAAAGTACTGAAACCAATACTCATGGAATTATGTTGTTCTCTGTTGGTATATCCTTGTAATTGATTATCTTCATACTGTGCTCAGGGGGGATTCTACTGTGTATGTGTTCTTGGCTTCTATTTGGCTTTACTTGCACCTATGTTTATTGTTAAATTGAATAAAGTTTGAATTGAAAAAAAGTACTGAAACCAGCAAGTCAATCCACAGAATTCTTTGTATGTAGTTTATTTGTATGCATCAAATTGACATCTCCATCGACTGCTTGATGTTTCTCGCATCCATGGGCTTCATCAGGGTAGAGGATCTGCATTAGGAAAGTATAAAAATGTAATCAATATATATCCCTAATTATTATAATCCTACATTAATACTCTTCATTATTCAAATTGGTTCTCATGAGGGACTACACCATACAAAAAAGAAAATTAAGTAACGAAAAAGGATTTTAAAATTAAACAAAAATCACATTTCAGGGTAATTTTTCAAAGAAATAAGTGCAGAAGCCACTTAATGGGTTCCCGATGAGCAAGATATATGTGTTGGTTTGTGTAAAAGATGTCTTTTGTGTGGGTTTTGAAACATTTTTTTTTAAATGGAAACAAGATGGTGGCCATATATAAAAGGATTTTTTGCTGATGAAAAATGATTACCCCCATACAAAAAAATATCCCTTTTCTTATGGACCAAATTTTTTTCTTTGTTCTAAACAGCTATCCAAAAGACTGTACTGAGCATGCTCAGAAACATAATTTTAGAATGTAATAACTTTGGAATAGTTTAATATTGTTTTCACCAAACTAGTGAAAGGAACCATTGTGGCCCAATCAGTTGCTACCCTGGAAATTTCAGACCAAAATTCCAAACTGCCTGAGTTCTAGGGGATGATAAAAAAGTCTAAAAAAAACAATCTTTTCACTTTTTCACTATCTGTGTCTTGGAAACTAAACATCTGACTGGAACAAAACATTGCCTGCCAAGAGATATACCCAGCACATTAGCTTTTGTGCAAATCTGTTGAATGGTTGTGAAGCTACTGTATTAAAGAGCAAAGTTTGAGGTTTAACATAGAAACCCCTGCTACCATGTCACTATGTAATAGCTAGATTTGTAGACCAGGAAAGGAGGTTTAGGCAGCTTTGCCTCTTTTCAGCCTCATCCTGGGGGAAGGGGGATACAGAAGGAAACCAGCTGACATTAAACCAGAATAAGCTGTTGGTGGTATTTTTAGTGAGTGAGGGAAATATGTCCAAGACATAGATGAAACTCCCCTACTCTTTTTGAGAAGTGCCATAGGATCTTTAACATCCACCTGAACAACCACCAGAACAGGCAGACTGAACCTCAGTTTAACATTTGATCTGAACGATGGCACCAGAGAAGTGCAGCACCCTTCTGATGCTGCACTACAATGTCAGTATAGGGATTTTACCCCAGGCCTCTGGTATTTGGCTAGAACTTTCAAACTTCCCATCTTATGACCTCAGAGGTAAGTGTGCAACCATCTGAGACACTAACACTGACTATGTTATAGTGGTGCGGCAGCACCTCTATATTTAGCATTGAATAGGCTGCTTAAGGTTAAACCCCTAACTTTGCACTTTAATAGTTTTGCCACTGTTCAATGGATTTACATAAAAGTTTGCATGTGCAGTCCTGGTGTGAAGGTCTCTTGACATGACAAGCTTTATTCCAGTCAGATTTGTGGATTCTGAGATCCAGCTAGCAAAGAAAATGAAAAGATCCTGTTGTTTTGCAGTTGTCTTGTCATCACCTAGTGCCCAGACACTTTGGAATTTTGACCTGACATTTTCAGGGTAAAAAGGACTTGGGCCACAGTTCACTGGTTTGGTGAAAAAAATATTAATTCATTCCAGAGTTACAAGGATTTGAGATTTCAGTTCTGTGCATCTTCAGTACAGCCTTTTGGATAACTGTTTAATACAAAAAAAGAATTTGGCCCATACAAAAAATATTATGTTTTGTATGGGGAGAGGGGTAATCTTTTTTTGTGAGAAACATATTTTTCTGTGTGTCTGCCATCTTGTTTCTGTTTTGTTTGTTTTTTTAATTTTGAAAAGTCATAAAAATGATATCCTACAGAGTTTCCAGCACATGTATCTTGCTAATCGGCTAATTGGGATTCCCTTAAGTGAATTATGCAGTTAGTTTTTGAAAAAAAAAAATCACCTAGAAAGATTTTTAATACATTTTAATATATTTTCTCATAACCTGAATTTATTTTTTCTTATAGCCATATGAAAACATCATGGGGCCATACAAAAAAAAAATCCCCTCATGCAAAAAAAGAATTTGAACTTAGTTTTTTCACATTCTTGTTTTGCATGAAGGGATCTTTTTTCATACAAATGACAGAACCTCACAAAAAAGATCCCTTCATATGAAAAGAGAATTTGGACATTATTTTTTACATTCTTTTTTCATATGAAGCAATCTTTTTTCGTATGAATGACACAACCTCACAAAAAAAGATCCCTTCATACAAAAAAAGTATTTGGATTTATTTTGTTTTCCACATTTCAACATAAACAAGCCATAACTCCATCATTATATGCAGTTATGGGACAATCTATATATAAAAGTAAAGGTCTTAATGAGTACTGCAACACTAATACATAACACCCCCCCAAAAAAAAAATTAAGGACCATACAAAAAAAATAACCATTTAAAAATTACAATTCTCGTTGGATAACATTGCAACTTTAACAAGCTGTAACTCTGTCAGTCTTTGGAGTAAATGGACAATGTATGTATCAACAGAAAGATCTTAATAAATAGTACAACACAAGTAACCTAAGAAATATGGTCATAAAATGGTCCATCCCTACAAAACAAATTACAAGAAAGCAGATAAATTGCTTTTCTGGAGGAATGGAAGTGCTGGGACCTTTTCCACACCCACATACATATGTGGATAAACTGAGGTACAGAAATGCTGGAACCTATTCTGTAATCACATGGATGTGTTCAGAGGGACCTGTGTGAATGATGATACAATTTTACTATCTCAGAAAGTAAGAAAATTGAGAGTAACGTGATGCTTCATGGCTAGTGCAGTTGTGTTCCTCCCACTCCAAGCCTTGCAGCATTTCAAATCCTGTTTTTGCTGGTTGACCCTGATTGTGGATGCTAATTGGTGAATTTAAATAGTTGTATAAAGAGTATTTAAGCCAGAGACATGTCTCTGTTTGAGAGAAATGGAGTCTGACATGGAATCGTCCCCAGTATGTCATGCTCCATCACCTACATCAGAGCGGGACGGAGGGCCTAAGTGCTCTAAATCAGATACCACAACTATAATGAGGCCCATCTCCCTCTCAGATGCTCTCACAGTGGAGCGCTTTCTTCAAGAGTTGCTGCCATTAAAAGATACAATCCTTTCCCTTTCCCTTTCCCTTTCCCTTTCCCTTTCAGATGACATTTTAAAGTTATCCAACTCACTACTGAGGAGCCCACATGACATGTTGGAGCTATTGAAGTTAGGGTGAGTGCCACCGAAGAGTGGAGAAACAGGACAGATCTGGAGATTATCTCACTCCTCCAAAAGGCCAATAAATTGGAGAACTGGCTAGAGGATTTGGAGGGAAATAACTGGAGAAACAATCTCATTATTGGTGCCCTGCCTGAATGCAGACAGGCAACATGCAAAATTGTTTGTTCCGAAGATTTGTGTGAAGCTTGTTGGGCCTTCTGCAAATGGCCTGACTTACCTGGTCAAAAGACCCCATGGGGACTCTGACCAATGCTGCCCCATAGGGAGAAACCTCACCCTCTGATTTTAAAACTCTTGATCTTTCTAGGCAAGCAACATATTCCTACTAACATCTGAGAGCTACAAGAAGTTACTTGGGAGGGATGAAAAATCAGAATTTGTCTGGATCTTCCCCCAGCTGTTCAGAAAAGAAGAACAGCATTTCATCCTCTCATCTCCAACTTAGTGGCTGCCCAGATTAAATTCCACCTATTTTATTCAGCTAGGCTACAGATATGGCAAGAAGGGAACACAAAGATGGTTGGCACCCTTGATCAAGCCAAAACAGAATTCTCCACTTTGTTCCTGGACCTTTTCAAAAGGAACTGATGATGGCTTTGGGCTTAATTCAGTCCTGATCAATGGAACTGAATTGTTTGTTTTACTATGTTAGATTTGAGATGCTTGAGATGCTGTGTCATAGAAAATGTTTGGCTTGAGCTGTAGTACAATTTTAAAGTTTAAAAAGCATTCACGAAGGCTGCACAGGCCAGATGTAAATGTTCAACTTGGCACCATACTCAGGGGAATTGCTGGACCCTATTGAAGTCAAGCATTAATTACAAATTGGGGTAGGAGATTTCTTTTTTTTAATACCCGATTGTAAATGATAGCAGATGATAGCAAATATTATGTACAAATATAATATTCTCTGCGCACAGCAACACGGTTTCAGAAAAGGTCACAGCACCACCTCTGCCCTCCTGGAATTAACTGGAGCACTGTACAGCACTCTGGACAGTGCCCACCTATCTGGGGCAGTCTTTATCGACATGACCAATGCATTTGATACTGTCCACCATCGGCTGCTAATAGACCAGCTGCTGAATGTTGGGCTCTCTCATGACTCTACATTGTGCTTTAAAAGCTACCTTGAAAATCATTTGCAAAGAGTAAAAATTGCCAACCTACTCTCTGATACTCAACCAGCTCACTTTGGTGTCCCCCAGGGATCCATACTGGGTCCACTTCTTTTTAGCCTTTTTCTAAATTCCCTTCCACAATCCTGCTCAGAACAAATCAGCCTGTATGCTGACGATGCAGTTGTTCTCTCTTCACACAAAGACCCTACACCACTACAACTCAATCTACAACATGGTTTCAACTCTGTTGAGAATTAGTTTACTAATCATAAACTTGTCCTTAATCACAAAAAAACAAAGTCTATGCATTTTAGCAGCTCTCACAACCAGCACAGGCTACACCCGCTGACTGTCTCCACCAGCCAGAGGAATACCCTTGAACAGGTCCAATCTTCCAAATACCTAGGGATCCTGCTTGACTTCAACCTATCGTACGGGGCCCACATTGACAGTGTAGCAAAAGCTGCTACTACGCGACTAGGCATGTTTTTCAAGCACAGGCAACATCTCACCCCTGAAGCCTTGAAGATCACTGTCCAGAGTTCTGTGACCTCCATCATTGATTACGGCCTAATCATTTATGGCTCAGACACGGCAACTACCCTCAGACGCATATCAACATCCCTCAACAAGGCCTGTCAGCTGATCACTGGAGCCCACCATTTCACTCATACCTGTGAACTTTACACTCAATCTGGATGGCTCCAACTCTCCAACCATATTAAGTATCTTACCTGCACCTCCTGGTATCGAAGCTCTACTGTGCCCTAGCACTAATCTGTGAAGCTCCAGGAGATCCAAATCACAGTTCTTGCAAGTTCCCCACTGTTGCACTACCCAGGGTCAATGATCTTTTGCCCATAGCGCTCCCTCATGGCTGAATGGACTCAGCACCACAATCTCCGCTGCTCCCAAACTTGGCATGTTTAAAACCAGGCTCCAGCTCCATCTTACTGCCTCCAGCTCCTGTGATTGCCTCACCTAATCAGAATTACTTGCCATCACCAACAGCCTTGCCACTCCCTCATAGCACTTACTTCATATTTTACCTCTGCTCCCATGACCCCTCCCCTTCCCACCTCCCCTCCCCTACCCTCCCCTCTCCCAGCACTTCTCCCGGTGATGTCTGACAATGCCTCCGGCTGCTACTACTCCCATCTTGCAATCCCATTCCTCCTCCATTGTTCTTTACCCCTCTTCTGGTTGATGCTGCTCTGGGCCATTCTTTGTACTAAGCTCTCTAATGTGTTGCCTCCTCCCTTAATCTACAACTGTGCAACGTACTGTTTACCTGCAATGTTGTTATTTCTGTTGTATCCCCTCTATTGTACTTCAACTGACGTGGAACCTTTGTTAAAGAGCCTTGGCTCAAAGGTATTGGTAATCCTAGAACCAAATAAATAAAAAATAAGCAAGGATTTGATCATTGGTGGGAAATGGCCAGTGTTTGAGGGTATTTTTGTGGTGATTGGCTTCCCATGGGATGCTTTTTGGGTAGCTGGGATGCGACTAGATACAGCACCTTATGTTCTTAATCTTGCCGAGAGGTAAGGTCAGACCGCAACCCTCTTTTAGTCCATGGACCGCTATTTGGGTGTTGAATGCACTGTGCTTTGATACAGCCCTTATTTACTTTAATTTTGATAATTGTCATCAGTATATTTGGTATCAGGGAGTGATACTGGTTACTAATGCCAATGTCACAGATTTTTTTCTCCTTTTTAAGTCTCCATGTAATTAATTACCGACTGCTAGTTGCTTGGTATACTTAATGGTTTCCTTTTATGCTTGATGGCAAGGTAATTTTCCTGGGGAGCTAGCTGTCAGTCAGATTAAGGTGATGCTGCTCATTCGCTTTCTTTTACTTTCTCCCCAACCCAAGACAGACTTGTAGACATTTCCCTCATTTACCTGATATAAATTATAATGGGTACTACAACTGTGGGTTGGGGATGGCCTCCCAATTTTCATGTCTCATGCAGGGCTTATTTCTTACACGGCAAGGACAGATCTTTTACAGTTGTGTGGTGTTAGGGAAGGACTGACTTAGATATTTTGTCTCTGTCAATGAGTGAGCCCTCTTACTGATGAAGGTAACTAGAACCTGACTTCATAGTGAGGATGCCCTCCCCTTTTTTTAGGATTATCAGTAGTGGAAGATAGTGGATGGATTTGAATGCAACCACAAGTGTATTAATTATTTTTTCCTTTCCTGGATTATTAGTAGGGTCGAGTTCTAATCAGGTGATGGTGGGGCTCAGGCAGGTGGGGTTTGGCCAAGTTGTGGATCATCATGGACCTAGGAGTGCTGGTGGTGCAGTTCCTGGAACCGGGAGTTTGTTGTAGGTTTAGTTATTGCTTATGAGGGGTAAGAGGGCTTGGGCAGATTTTTGGTTTGTTCAGCAGACTGGGCTGTGTGTTTGTGTTAGTTTTTGATTGATGATTGTGGTGTCTTTTTTAGGGTGGCTAGAAGAGGAAGAGGGGTGTTTAAACAATATTATTTGGTATAAAACTTGGTTGGTTAAGGGGATTTCTTTTGTACACAATATGTCTTGACAGTTTAAAATGAGCAATAAAGTAAAGTATGCTTCATGGAATGTAAAATGCACTCACTCCAAAGTTAAGAGATACCAGATTATTAAAAATTTGATACATTTAAAGTATAATATTACTTTTTTACAGGAAACTCATTTGTTAACTTCTGAGGCCATTACTTTTTGTAGAGAAAACATTAATCAAGTGTTTGGTGCTGGTGATACTACTCATAAAAAAGGGGTAGCCATTCTGATTAATAAAAATATAAATTTTAAATTCATCCAGAGTCTTGAAGATCTAGAGGGCAGGTATATTTTTAAGAGGCCAGTAAGATAATATAAAGATGGTGCTGGGCAACGTTTATGGGCCCAATGTAGAGACACCATCATTTTTTACTAAACTAGCAACCATCTTAGCTCCTTTCACTTCCCATTATAATGGGAGGAGATTGGAATATTTATTTTACCCAGGACCTGGATAAAGCAGGGAAGGCAAAAGCTGGGCTATCACCAGCCACCAGAGTAACGTGCATTACAAGACATTTTTGACTCCTTGGGGTTTTGTGACACTGGCAACTTTTACATCCTTTGTTCATGGAATACATATTTTTCTTGCAGCTCATAGTTCCTTCTCTAGAATTGATTATATTTTGATGAGCCAAGAAACCCTGCATGGTCTACAAATATGTGGCATTGCCCCTTGTGTCCTTTTGAACCACTCAGTATGGATTGAGCACGGTTTTGTACTAAGTACAGAAAAAGACATGATATGGAAATGTAATATTCAGTTGCTGAAAGAGGAATACTGTACATAGTAAAGAGAATAAAAGAACAAACTGGGGTTTTTATCTTACATAATGCAGGCTCTTTTGAGAGGTGGGACAAAGAATGGGCTGCTCTTAAATGTTTTATGAGGGGAGAATTTATTCATTTGGCTTCCAAAAGGAAAAAGCAAAGGGACAAGGCAGCCACTGACCTTCTGAGTCATATTAGGCAATCAGAAAGTCAGCTAACTTCATAGTCCTCAGAATAGCTTAGAATTTAATTAACTTCTCTTAGGGACAGATACGCTAAAATGCTACAAGATAAAGCCAAATACTCCATCTTTAAGACACATTCTACCTATACAGATAAAGGTGAGAAGGCAGTGATCTTATGGTTCTACATCTTAAAAAAACAAGAGATTTCCCGTGTCATATCCCCAGTTAGGTCAGAGGCAGACAACTCTATTAAAATCTCTCCTAGGGATATTATGAATAGATTTGAGATGTTTTATAAATCTCTTTCTGGGCCTATTCCTAACCCACCATCTTTTAGTGAGATACAGGATTATTTGGCTGGAGTGGCTCTCCCTATTCTATCTGACAAACAGGCAGATCTGGTGAGGCCATTATCGCAGCAGGAAATGTTGGAAGCAATTCAGGTCTTGTCTCTTGATAAGTCCCCAGGACTCCATGATCTCACAGTTAAGTTTTCTAAAATGTTTGTGAGTGACTTAGTCCCTTTATTGTATAGGTTTTTTGTCGATGTTTATACCTATGGTTTTCAGAAAGTATCTTATTAGATACCATGATTATATTGTTGCTGAAACCTGGCAAGCCCCACAACAGAGTTACCAATTATCACCCAATCTCATGAGTGAAGTATGACATTAACATATTGGCCAACATTTTGGCTACACAAATTAGTAAGGTATGGGCAGGTTTAATATGTCAGGAGCAAGTTGGTTTTATGCCAATAAGATCTTCCGTTGACCATTTGCGCAAGTTGGCCCAAATATTCTCTGCATCCAAAGACCCTAGGGTCCTTGTAGCCCTGGTCTCTCTGGATGCAGAGAAAGTCTTTGATAGGGTTAATTGTATCTTTCTGTTTGCTACATTAGAGAAATTCTGGCTTTCCTCCAGCATTCACGCAATGGAGAAAGATTTTGTTTTCCTGTCCCAGTGCTAACATTTATTGTAATGGTGTTTTTTTCTCTATCATTTCTTTTATTTTCTGGTACAAGACGAGGATAATCCCTACCACCTTTATTGTTTACTTTATATCTGGAACCTTTATTATAAAAGCTTAAGACAAATTCCCCCCTTATGGTAGTGCATATTGGTACAATGCCTTTCAGCTATCTGCTTAAATGGGTGACATACTTTTACATGTCACTCATCCTAATGTTTCCATACTGGCCGCTTTAGCTACAATTAAGGAAAACAGACAGTTATCTAACTAAAAGCTTAACATACATAAAACAGTTGTTATGCTCATAAATGCAGGTATTTTTAAAGTAGATATTCTCACTATGGGACTAACTTGGACCCCAACACAATTTAAGTAATTAGGTAACGTGTTAATGAAAAGTCTGGCACAACTTAAAAAAAAAACCTTGATGACTTAGTGGTCACTATTAAATAAGATCTAGGTAGGTGAATGTTCTCCCTGGGGTAGGATAAACATTATAAAAATGAATGTCCTTCCCCATTCATTTTACTCTCTTAACATGCTTAATATTTCTATCCCCTTATTGTGGATTAAGAAAATACACACAATGGTTTCTGATTTTATTTGGATGGCAAGCAACCCAGAAGGGCATACAGCATACTGGCAGCTCCCAAAGTATTGGGTTGCCTCTAGCACCCGCATTTTACCGCTTATTATTTAGCCAACCATGCCAGTAAATATTTTACGTGGCCCATACAAGAGGTAAGAGATGCAGATTTTCAATATGCCCTTATTCGGCTCAAAATAGAAAGAGAACAGATTAAAGATATAGGTTTTTTCCCTTCTGCTGTGCCCTTTCTCTCACCTACGTTTCTGCCCAAGAACCTCCGAGACTCTATAATAGGCACCTACCTTAAAGTCCATGTACAGTTAGGCAGGTTGATAAAATATAAAATATTCTAAATATATCTCCCAGCTGATGTTTGGTAACCCCAGAATCAAAGTGGGAGTTGAGTGCTTAAAAGAAAATAACTACTTCTACTTGAGGCTGAAGGGGTATACAGCCTGCTGCAATACGGGAGTATTAAATTATACCAAGATATTATATGGACATATCATTTAGACAAAAAATATGTCTTCAAGTTGCGTCACCTTAAACATGCTCTCTCAGCCCAGTTGGGTCCCCTGCCTTGGGACAAAAATCAGAGTGAATTTCTGCAGTCAGCTATGGAGATGGCTTCCCATGTGCATGCAGTGTCCCAGCTAAATAGTTTAATTTTTGTCAAAATATGTTCTAATATTACTGTGGACTGTTATTGTTTGAACAGGGTTTTCCCCAAACGTCACTTTAATTGGAACAAAGTATGGGATGACTTGTATACTTGTATTGTCAATAACAAATTATGTCTCATACATTTCCAAATATTGAATAGCTGTGAAAGAAAGAAAATACAACATTGCCATGATATCCTTGTCAGTCAAAAGTGTTGTCATTCGACATTGGTTAGATGAGGAACCTATTCCATACCAAGAGTGACTGCAGGAACTGTTGTTTAATCTCTGTTTAGAAAAGATGATAGCAAGTGTCCACAACTGACTCAAGTCATACACCGGAAAATGGGGCAGGCTGCACACCCTATACACAGTTTAAACCTGTTAAAAGTGGCACCTGTTTGGGTATAGAGTATATATTTCTTTTTCCTATGGGATTATTTTTTAATAATATAATTTTATTCAAGATGTGAATCCTTTCTTTGTCATGTATAAGTCTTTCTGTTTGTTTTCAAGCTCTGAGTCATTCTACTCTCTTGTGTTGGGTGGGGTGTTTTTTGTATTGCATGTGTGTTGTTGTTTCCTGTTCCTGTTTTTGTATGCAATAAAATTAACTAAAGTTTAAAAAAAAAGTAAGAACATTAATTGCAAAAAATATTGTTAATGTACTAGTTAGGGTATAACTGACAAAAGTACGGAAATGTGGTGTTAAGGTTTCCAACCGTACACCCCATCACCACCCTGCAAGTAGCAAAAAGAAGAACCCCAAGGAAGACCACACCACTGATTCATCAGGACTCTGGACACCCAAAACCCTAATGGTCTAGATTCACTGTTTTGGGACTAAGTCCCACACTACAACACCAGTTGTGGACCAAAATCCCTGCAGCAGCATAGATTGAAATTTACAGCCACAGCAGTTGTGGCAGACATTACAGATGGTCCCACTGGCCATACCAGTTTTACATAGAAACATAGAAACATAGAGGTTGACGGCAGATAAGGACCGCAAGGCCTATCCAGTCTGCCTGTTTCTTTTTCTACCTTATAAATGTGCCATCAGCTTTTGCTCTGTCAGTGGCCTATCTATTCATACTCATCTGCATTGCTCCCTTATGCCTATCCCATGCCTGTTTGAAGCCCTGCACTGTATTCATAGCCACCACTTCCTGAGGTAGGCAATTCCATGCATCCACCACTCTTTCTGTGAAAAAGAATTTCCTCACATTCCCCCTTAATTGGCCTCCCACTAATCTCATGCTGTGTCCTCTTGTCCTGCTATTTTTCTTATATTTAAACATGTTAGACTCTTTCACCTTGTTAATGCCCTTAAGGTGCTTGAATGTTTCGATCATATCACCTCTCTCCCTCCTTTGCTCTAGGGTATACATATTGAGCTCCGTTAATCTGTCCTCATATGTCTTCTGATGCAGTTCCTGCACCATTTTGTTGCCCTTCTCCGGACTGCCTCAATTTGGTTAATGTCCTTGTGAAGGTGTGGCCTCCAGTACTGCATGCAGTACTCCAGATGGGGCTAACCAGTGTCTTGTAAAGAGGATTATTACCTCCTCTTATGACTGTAGTAACCCCTACTAATGCACCCTAACATCCTCTAGCCTTACCTACTTCTTTAGAGGTCTGCTTGGATGATTTCAGGTCATCTGTGATGATGATGCCCAAGTCTCTTTCTTCCTTTGTGACTGCCAGCAACTCCCCTCCCAGCCTATAGGTGGCTTCAGGGTTTCTCTTCCCTATGTGCATGATCTTGCACTTCTTTGCATTAAATCCCAGTTGCCACTCTTCTGACCATTTTGCTAGTTTATCCAGATCTCTTCTCATTCTGCCCACCCCACCTGGATCATCTACTCTGTTGCAGATCTTGGTGTCATCTGCAAACAGACAAGTCTTACCCTCTAGTCCATCTGCAATGTCACTAATGAAGATATTGAAGAGGACCCCAGGACTGATCCTAAATTTCCCATTTGACTTGCATCTCTTGTGACTGTATACCATTTACCACCACTCTGTTTTCTGCCCGTCAACCAGTTTGCCACCCAGTTGACCAACTTCTGACCCACCCTGAGCCTACCCAGCTTATTTATCAATCTTCTATGTGGAACAGTGTCGAAAGCTTTGCTGAAGTCAAGGTAGGCGACATCAACTGCTCCCCCTTTGTCCACCACTCTGGTTACCCAGTCAAAGAAATCTATGAGATTAGTTTGACAGGACCTTCATTTTGTAAACCCATGCTGTCTTGGATCCTGTGCCCCTATGGATTCCAGGTGTTGCACTATCCTTTCCTTAAGTAGTGCCTTTATAATCTTGCCCACTACTGAGGTAAGACTGACTGGTCTGTAGTTCCCTGCCTCTTCCCTGCTACCACTCTTTTGGAGCGGGATCACATGAGCCCTTCTCCATTCTTCTGGGACCTCTCCTGTGCTCAGAGACTCACTAAACAGTTCTGCTAATGGCTCTGCTAGTTCCACCCTTAGTTCCTTAAGTACCCTGGGATGTATGCCATCAGGTCCCATTGCCTTGTCCACCCTGAGCTTAGCGAGCTCTTGTAAGACCCTGTCTTTTGTGAAGGGAGTAGTGTTCACCTCTCTCTCTCTCTCTCCCCCCTGTGTCCATGGTGCTGAGCTGTGAGCCCTGCCCTACCTTCTCTTCAGTAAATACTGAGCACAGGTATTTATTTAGGATAGATGCTTTTACAGGGTCCTCCTCCTCACATACTACCTTTTCTTCTTTGAGCTTAGCAATACCCCCCTTGACTTTCTCCTTTCACTAATGTATCTATAGAAAGTCTTGGCACCTTCTTTTACTGTTTGTGCTAGTGTTTCCTCAGTTTGGGACTTTGCCTGCTTTACTGCCTTCCCTGCTTCCCTTAGGGCAGTTTGGTATGCCTCTCTATCTTCATCCCGCTGTGTTCCCTTATATTTCCTGAAGGCCAGCCTTTCAGCTCTGACCTTTTCTGCTACTGTATTTGAGAACCAAAGTGGTTTCCATCTTCTTTTGTACTTCCTTTTCTCTATAACACAATGAGATGTTGCTTCAAGGATTGCATCCTTAATGCTTGCCCACTCTGCCTGTACCGCCTCACCTGTGCTGCAGGGATTTCCTGGCCAACACCACCCTCAAATTGCCCTATATAGTGGAGCTGATCATAATCCAGCTCCACCTTTGTGAATACCTGCAGCTGCAGGAAATCTGTTGATCCGCAAGTGGCAACCCACTTGTGCTGTTTTTTTCCCTACATCTGCAGGTATTTCAAGGTGTTTGTGAATCTAGCCCAATGTTTTTTTCCTTTTGCTGCTTGGGGAGTATGGGTGGGGAGATAGGATTGGAAACTCTAATGCTACATTCCCCTACTTTTGTGGCATTAAGTTACCCTAACTGGTGCATTAACAATGCAATTCATTTCTTTTCTTTTTAAAATAGTGAAATAGTATCCTAATTCACACAGGTCTGTTTGGGACCTGTGCGAACAGATGCAGATGCACAGGGCCTGTTGAATCCTGTGCCATGGGAAGACTCTCCATCTAAAGTGCAGTGATGAAAGTCAATAATTCATGGGGCTGTCCGCTGGGCTGTGGAAATGTAGGACCCTCTGGTCCCTGCACTCCCATGTGGCCACAGATACAGATGCATGGGGCCAAGATTCTATCTGTCAGCCAAGGCATAGGGCCTTCTGCCACCCAGGTGTGCCAAGAGGACAGTTGCCTTCACTATATGGTACCCGGGCTCATTCTGACAACCCTTCAGCTTTCATTCACTGGCTGAAGGAGTGTTACATAACAGCAGCTTTCCCCCACCCTCACCTCATCCAGCTGGGTCACTGAATTCACTGCAACTCAGCTCACTGGCACGGGATCACAAGCCATACCTGCTTGGGTGAACACTGGCACTACACATAATGTTTCCTAACAATATATATATATATATATATATATATATATATATTTAATTTTGATCCACAGTTGTCAACATAGTCTTTTTATGACTCCACTTATAAACATGACATGTAGGATTTATAGTACATTGACTGAAATGTCATTTTGCACCAGAAGTGTGAAAACATGTCTCGTCCAGGATTTAAAAAAAAAATGAATAACTCCTGTCACATTTATAAGGTGGAATGGAAGAATGGCTATGTTGAATGTTTGGAATAAAAATATTGAAAATTAGCAAAGTTATGGGTGAATTTTGAAATACTGCAATGTTCAGTCATAACCTGGGCATTTTACTGTATTTGTACACCGAATTTTCAGCATAGCCTTTTTATTACTCTACTTCATCAACCTGGTAGGTGAGCATTTTCAAATCTCCACCGAAATATCATTCTGCACCACCAAAATGTTATTCTGTGCCACAGATGCAAAATCGCATTTTTGGTCAGGATTTGAAAATGACAGCTGTCACATTCATGAGGTTGTGTGAAAAAAAAATGTCTAAGTTGAAAATGTGGGGTCAAAATATTTAAAATTACCAAAGTTATGAGCGAGTGTAGAAAAATGTCAATGTATGCTGATTAGTTTGTCATTATTACATATTTTGACCACATAGTTTTTTAACATAGCTTTCTTATGACCCTGCCTCATGAACAGCTGCAGTAAAAATGTGCCAATCCCACCCAAAAAGTGATTTCACAAAGTGACCAGGAAATCTCTTTCCAGGCAGGATTTGCATAATTCCTCTGCTATTGGTCATGAGGTGGGATCCCAAAAAGGTCATATTGAAAATTTGTGGTCAAAATATGTAAAAACGGCAAAGTTATGAGTCAAAGTTCAAAACCCATGTGAAATACCTTAGATCATAATTACTTGATTTTCTCATATTGTAGTCGTCAGTTCCAGCAGTAAAATGTGTCTTTGATCAGAAGTGGATCTACCCTATTAGACATGTTCAGGTGAGTCAGTGTGTGTAGGGGGTGTGGAGTGGTTAGTGTTGAGTGGAAAGTTGGGGTAGGATGGGTGTGTGTGGGAGGGTAGATCAGCTAGGGATCATTTTCTTTTATACAGCGTTAAAAAAAAAGAAATATTGTTGGATGTTTTTTCTTTAATTCAGATATTCTGTCACTTGGGAATAGGCACTCCAGTGTCAGGCTACTGCTCAGCAGCACCAGGGATGAGCACAGCAGTGCCACTTCATACTTAAAGGGAATGAGGGGAATGAACCGGAGTAGAAGGGAGGCAAGGCAAGAAGCAGTACCAGGGGTGAGCATACCGGAAGCAGCTGAAGGGCCTAATATGCTGCTCTTCACACAAAAACTCCTCCAAAAAGTAGCCGGACCCTCACCACATGGCTCTAACTACATCACTGAATGGGCACACCATTCCTTATGACTGAGACCTGCTGAGAGTGAGAAACCTCATCCCATTATCCTACATCTCCTCAGCTACTTAGAAAATTAACACATCTTGACACAGGTCCAATCTGTTCAAGAACTCAAGTGGGACGGTCATCAGATTACTATTTTTGAAGATGTGTGCCCTTCTGTCTGAATAAAGAATACAGAGATCTATTCTCTAAATTGCAGGTGGTAGAGCTCTGATACAGGCTATTGTATCCAGCCAGACTGCTAGTGAATCTGCCAGACAGCCAGAAGATATTCAACTCAGCTGAACAGGCTAAGCAGGCGCTCCTGACTCTGCTTCCTAATGTATTCCCGGGTGGCTAAAATAGAAATGTTAGACCAAGAAGATAGAAATCTCCACTGGGGTACCATGAGAACACTCAAGTTGATAGCTACCTGAACTGCCTTGGAAATTCACCTTGGACATTGGTAGCTGCTACCTCTGATTTCTTCATAGTGCTGTCATTGTTATGGGACTCTAGTTTCTTGACTATTTTTTATAAGTGTTGCTTTGTCTCAGAGATATTTTACTGTTTTGATGTGGTTCTGACACTTTTTCTCTGGGCTTGTCTGTCTGTGGGGCAGGGGTGGGGCAAAGGGGATTGGTAAGTATGTGCCCCAAGTGAAGGCTCCCTCTTTAATATGATAGCTCATCACTGAGTACTTGCTGTCTCCCTGGGGGATTCTCCTTTTTCCAGACTGCAGCCTCATAGTACATGAAATTCTATAGTATAGAGTCAGCCTGCCAATCTGTGCTTTCCCACTGCTAATATAATGGATGGGATGGCTTGTTGCCTATCACTACTATTTCTGTTTTTGGATTTGAGCCTTTCCCTTTCCTTGGGGATTTTTGTCATATTATCCCATTTGATGAGTTCCCCATTGATTTCCTGCAAATATTTTCACTTTTCTAAATACTATACTGATGCCCAGCAGAACTTCTTATTAACAATCTATACATATCACCTCTGCCATTAGATTTAGAGACTTACAGGAAGGATCAGGGAGTGAGCTGTTGTGGGAGTTTAGCTTCTAATACTGCTAATAAGATCAGCATCTTAAGATTGCCCCTGCCTATCTGACATGCCCTTCCATACCCGACATGATGATTGCTTTAATGGTGTGAGCTATTAATTTTGTATTGTTGCTGGACAGACATCTCAGCTCACCTAATTTTTATTTTTACCTGCGTGCCAGTCACTCACTGTGGGTATTCTGAGTTGGAGCCCCCTACTATACCACCCCCCCCCCCACACACACACACTTTTAGGCTTAATTGTCAGAGTTTTTTCGTTGTTTCCAGCCAGTTTATTGTAGTGAGATGAATTACTACTTTGGGCTTCGCCCTTGTTTTCTGCTGTATTCTTTTTCCCTGTGAGAATATGGTCAAGATGACAAGATCTGGGCGACCCACTTGGCTCTGCGGTGTACCTGGGATTACTTCTTAACTTCACTTTATCTTCTCCTTTTAAGGACCACAGGTTGCTATTGTGGCCACTCTTAGGTTACCACACCTGTCTACCCCCCTCCTCTCTGTTAGGAATACCTATTGGAATTGATTGATTTTACCCTTTTTCTATATAATTCACCCGTTTGCTGCATCTGACTTGAGGTGGGCTAATGGGAGGCTTATGCTCTGCCATGTACCCATCACGGACTGGTTAATATGAAGATTGATCACTCAGACTGGTGTATTTTGGTAACTTTCTTACAGGTTACTACTTGGGAGTTATTTACATGGTTGTTAGTGCTCTTACTTTTTTATGGTTGAATCCATTTTGCTTCTGGGATGGGAGGGGGAAGGTTTTGTTGATCTGTATCCCTTCAGAGGCCTTAGGTGTTTCTATGGACCTTCTTATTTTGATATGCATCTACTAGATTTGATGTCTACCCCAACTAGAATTATCTCCTGGAATATCAAGGGGGGCCAGGCTAAGGAAAAAAAAATGCTGTATTCTGAAACCTATACATCACTTGGGAAGCTTGAGAGTGTGTTTGCAGGAAATGCAATTGCTGAGGGATCAGATTCATAGGTTCTGAAGGAAATAGGTGGATCAAAGGTTTGGGGTGGGTAATAGTTGTAGACAGTGGTCTGTAGCTATACCTACTGCCCGTCCTGTGGCCTTCATCATGCTACAAGAAATAACCAACCCAGCTGGGCGTTATATCATCATTAGAGGACTGTTATACCAGATAGAGGTGGTACTGGACTCGGTTTATGGCTAAACCGCAAACTTACCTGCCTTCCTTATGTCTCTAATTACAGCCCTAACACCGTTTGCATCCCTACCTATTATTTTAGGGGGTGATAAAAATCTAGTTCAGACACCAGACCTAGATATATCAGAGTCTAGCAAAAAGGGGTTATCTCTGGGTCAGAGAGCCCTAAGTGATTTTATGGACACGCTGGGGCTTTTGGACCCATGGAGGACTCTACCTGAATGAAAGAGGCTTTTCTTTTTATTCTCACATGCACCAAACTTTTTCTAGTACTGATTATTTTTCAGTTTCCATGAACTATTGCTTCAGATGCAGGTTTGCTAAATTAACAAACTGGTCCTTTCAGACCACTATCCCATTTCCTTATAACTTGACCTTAGTAAGGGGACCCCTATGGATAAAACTCGGAAGCTTAATGCCAAGTTCCTAAATGACCAGTTTATAGAAAAAAAAGCTTAAAGATTTAATAAAACAATTTTTTGAAATTAATAAAGGCACTGTGCCTCAATCAGATTAAAATTGTCCGGCATGGAGAATTGATCCGACTTGCTACCAAGAAAAAGAAACAAAAAGAAGAGATGACCCAGTCTTTCTTATCAGATATTAGTCAGATAGAATCCTTGTTATCTAGATCTACCCCTGAAGCAACCTGGTGTCATCTAAACTCTTTATGAGCACAATATGCTGCTTTATTACAGGAAAAGATTGAACAAATCATTTTCAGATCCCAAGTTACATATACTGAATAAGGTGAAAAGACAGGGAAACTTGTGACTTTAAGGTTTCACCATTACGAAGCTAAAACATTTATTAAAGGTATCCGTAAGATGCTGCTCACCCCCTTATGACTGACACCAGGGAAATTGTTGAGGTCTTCTAGGATTTCTATCAGAAACTTTACACTGCAGATCCTAGGATTGCATACATAGCCCAGGTTCTTACCAGCTCTTTAGGCTCCGTGGACATACCCCATCTTAGTCAGGTGCAAAGTGCCCTATTAGGTGGCCCAATATGACATGGAGAGGGAGAGGTCGAGCTAACCATTAAAAGCCTCAGACTTGATAAAGCCCCAAGACCTGATGGGTTAAGGTCTAATTTTTATAAAAACATTTCTGCTGAACTTGTTCCTCACCTGACTGCTATTTTTAATGAATTCTTTGAAGAGGGCATTTTTGATCCTGCTCACAGAGGTCACCATCTCGCTTATTCCCAAGCCCGGTTGGGACGATATCCTCCCAGAAAATTATTGCCCCATTTTGCTTATGAACGTCGATCTTAAAATTTTAGCTAAAGTGCTTGTCCATTGACTTGAAGGAGTCTGGCAGACAACTCTCAGACAACTCTTATTGGTCCTGAACAGCTGGGCTTTATGGCGGGGGCCTTTTGAGTGACCACTTTCATAAAGTGTTCCATCTTGTCTCAGCATCTAGGGAGGGCAGACTGGCAGCGGCCTTGGTCTCCCTGGATGTTGAGAAAGTTTTTGATTGGGTGACCTGGGGATATCGGATCACGGTCCTGGGTAGGTGTGGTATACCTGAGACATTCATCAAATGGATCCAGATGTTATAGCAGTCACCATAAGCATGTATCAGATTCAACAGTGTGCTGTCACCCTCCTTTCAATTAACTAGGGGTATGCAACAAGGTTGCCCCTTATCTCCCTATCTTTTCAATCTTTATTTAAAATCTCTCATCTTAAAGCTTCAAAATACAGACATGGTCAGAGGTATAACTATAGAATCTCAGAGTTATTCCATTTCTGCATAAGCGGAAGACATTTTAATCCATCTTACCGATCCTTTGGTGATCCTTCCACAGGTCCTCATTATTATTGAGGATTTTAGCCGACTCTCCACATATAAGATAAATGTTCACAAAACTACTGTGTTCCTCATTCCCAAAACTGCCATGTTCCCCTTAAGCAGCCTTGTAGATAAGCAAGCAATGCTTCAACTAGGGCTTAAATGGGAAGCTCTCCCATTGGTCATCTCTCCCTTTGTCCCTTTTAGGATGTAATAATATCATTAACGCGAGCATGTTATTCCAAGTTTTATATCCTCTTAATATGCTTAATTTAGTCCTCCCACTTCAGTGGTTTACTGAACTTCACAGCGGAATCACTGGATTTCTCTGGCAAAACAAAGGTACCAGATGCTCCTGTAAATGATTCGCAGGTCCAAAACACATGGGAGGGCTGTGTTTACCCAATTTTACATTTATTATTTTGCTGCACATGGGAGTATTTATTTTCATTGGTATGCCCCCTCTAACCTGGCCTCTGACATACCCTATAAGCCACACTGGCTCATCACTGAAGAAGAACTGGTTTGGAATTGTGGCCTGTAGCTTCGCTCACCCTTCTACTTGCCTGTGATCTGGATTCCCTTCCCACTCCATCCTTCTCCCATTATGTGGTCTGTTTGAGCTCATACTCAATTATGTAAATGACTAAGCTTATATCTTTTAAAAGGCAGTACCCAGCCTTTTTTTAACCCTAATTTTAAGATTGGAGCCAATATCCTGGATCCTAAACACTGGAATAACCTTGCCATCCTTTCAGTGCACTATTTCCTTACTAGTACTTTCTTTACCACTTTTCAGACCTTTTCAGAATGCTCAGGGATGCTGATCCCCTTTTGTGTATAAATTTCTGTAGTTTAAACATTGTCTTTTGCAATATTTGGGCCCATCCCCATGTTCAGAGGTTGGTAGCTCCATAATTCAGCTCTTGGTAACTGCCTGTACCCAACCACATTCCATCTCTAACTTCTACAACACTCTCCAGACTCTAGACTCACCACAACCAGAAGCAGAAGCTAGCTGTAATTTCTGGACTACAGAGCTAGGCCGAACTCTGGAGGACAGTATTCAGTGAACACTGTGACCGCAATTGAGCACTTACAAAAACGGTGACTTACTTACGGTACCTGTGTTCTAGGCCACCTGGCAGGGTTACAACTGGATTCCTGGGTGAGCAAGATAGGGTGATGGGAAGCATACACGTGTATACATGTGCACACAAGTGCTGGGGGAGAGAAAGGGGAAGGGAGGTATTTGGGAGGGAGTGTGGCGGACAGCTGCTGAGCTGGTTGGCTAGCATGGTGGGGAGGGAGGGTGGTTGGTTGGGGTGTACAGGGTGTAGGGTTCAGGTCTGGAGTGGCGCAGTTTGTTTTGTGCTGGCAGGAGGCTTTTTTTTCTTAAGAATTTCATCACTTCATGACATGCACCCCCCTGTAGTTGATAATTCTTAAGAAGGGGGTGCATGTGGTGGCGCAGGAGGCACAGCCCCCTGCATACATGTAAAGTCAGTTGCCGTCTTGCAGTTTGCCATGAGTTTACATCACCGTAATTCTTTTTCAGCGATGTACACTCGACCAAGCAATGATCGCTATTCTGTGATTGCCATTATGACGTAGAATCCTGGAGGAGCCAGACTGGCAATGACTTTGGAAACATCTCTATAAATATATATATACAGAATCATTTTTGAATACAGCAGTACAAGATCCTACATAATTTGTACTATACACCTAAGATGCTATACCAGATGCATAAACTGGATGTTCACACCTGATGTAAATGTAAAAGTGAGGTTGGCATGCTCTGCCATATTCTATGGACCTCTACTAAAGTGTGTCCATTATGGCTGGAACTACAGAGTAAAATGGATCCCCTACTTTGTCTTCAAGAGGCATTTACCCCTTAGATATGCCTTCTAGGCATATATGGTGACACAGTGTTTGGTCCTCGGAGAAGACATATAGCGCTTATAGCTTCTGTCACTAAATTGATAATTCTTATACATTGGCTGGATAACAATTCTCCAGCATGTGCTGAATAGCACCAGTAGATATTATTTGCTCTTAATATTGAGGGTACCATCAAAATTATTCACCATAGATATCCATCTTTTCATAGAAGATGGGAAATGTTGCTTACCTTACTTACAATGTAGTGGATGCATTGACCTATCTGTTTTTGTGCTTATCAGATGGTTTATTGACAGCCCCTTTGTTCCATTTTTGCTTTCTGTTACTATATTCATGCACAATATGATAATTAAGGCAACTATTTCCTTTTGCAAGACAGTACTGGGTCCACATCTGTGATTCTCTTCTTAATTTACTTGTGCCCCTGGGGGATGCCGGTCTCAGTGAGTGAGGCTTTGTGACTTGGTGTTTTTTGTCTCTTTTTGGGTTCTGTTGGAAGGTTTGGGTTTTAATTTGTTATGTTTTGTTGGCTTGTCTGCTTGTTTATTCACATTTGTATTGCTTATTGCCTTTTTTCCTTGTTACTGTTATTCCCTGTTATGAACTGTTAAAATTTCAATAATGAATAAATAATTAAAAAAAAAGATAGATAGATAGACAGACAGACAGACAGATAAGATTGATTGAGGGATCACTGGCTCACAGCTGGCACTGCAGGCAGTAGCACGCTTCCATCTGCTCTTGCAGATGTCAGGAAAGTCTCACTGTTCTCATACAGAGAATGTGGATAAATGGTTCCTCTCACAATGATGGGCACCCTGGAGTTTAGGGTTCCCAATAAAGGTATTTCTGGCAAGTTGTTCAAAAAAACAAATACCAGAATCTAGACAGGTCCTGTTTAACTAGGTTCAGGTGCTTGCTTTTGAAAATGTATAAATGTTATGTATTTTCAATGTCTGTGAGTTTAAAAGAGAAAAAAAGAAGACAGTGGACAGCACAATCAGTGTTTTTTTTCTACACAGTTGGTATTTCTTTTAGCATGATAGATAAATCATGAAACTAAGCATTCACAGTCTTTTTTTGTAACCATTTGCCTTTCCCAGTTAACTAAAAATCCTTATGATTGGGGCATGCTATAACATTTTTCATGAAACCTTCAAAAGGTCCACCCTTGGCTTGGGCTCCTTCAACCCTGAAAATGTCATGAAAAAAATCCACACCATCTAGGTGGTAGGCGAGAGCAAAAAATATACAATGTTAAGTATAAGGGAAATGTTTTTTTTCTGGGGGGGGTTTGGCACACTGTAGCTCAAAAACCTAACAATAGGCCATCATAAAACTTTTCATGTTTTGAGGCTCTAACAGCCTGACCATGCTTGCCAAATGTTGAGCTATTTTATCTAATGACATCTAAGTTATTAGGGTGTAAATATTGGGGTTTAACAATAAACAGCCTACTCAACCCTATTGGGGCGCTACCATTTCCCTACAATAATTTCATATAATTTGATTCATTTTAATCCGGAGCAGCAGATGCCATAGAATAGTCATACTATTGCATTTCACTAGTATTGGCCAGGGCTAGCTGGAAGTTTGACTCAAGACTTTTGAATCCAACCTGGCAGAAATAAAACCATAAAACCAGTAGGTACTGTAGTTCGTGTGAATGTAAAAGGTACAGGACAGAGCTGTTTAGTTTGATCAGAGTTCATGTCATATTGAATTATTGGCCCATGATCAAGGAACAGCCCAGGCAGTGTAGAAGAGTACACATTCATTTAACAGTTTTGTTATGCTGGTTATTAGTCATTCTGGGACTTGAAAAGAGTGGCATTACACAATATGGCAGAGGTAGGAGGCAACTCTTTGGGCTGTGATGCGAAGCAAAGAGTAATCATATTTTGTAAAGTGTGCATTACTTACAGCAGGCTTTAACAAGGTAGGGCTGTCTGGCTGCCAATCTGCTGACACTCCAGCAGACACGCTAATGATAGCTTAATGATGCCATCCTGCTTGTTTGTCCTCATGCTGGGTGGCCAGTCTCACAAGTGGCTGCTTGGGTGTTCCTGCAATCTGAGGAGGGGATTGGGATCACCATTCTCCAAAGTCACCACATAATTGGCTAGCCAGGGGTTTTAGGGGTCACATGACTGAGTCACTAAGTGGAATTCCATATGCAGCCATCACTGGTGGTGGTGGTAGGATCTCTGCTGCTGGTAGGTAGCTCTATTGTTGTCAATAGATGCTTATAAATGTGAAACAATGTCCAGACTCTTTCTTCCCTGACCACCTGATTGTCTAGTGAGGTGTTTGAGCTCCTTAATAGATTTAAGTGACTTCAGATAACTACATCATGTTTATACAGTATCATGTTAATTATGTTTCAAGGTTTTGAGTAGATATCTCTGCTTCCATTTTTTATATTTTCAGGATTCTTTACATTACATGACAGTCAAAGAAAACCACTCCCTAAAGTGGCACACCAGTATAAGAACATGGGAGCCTGATATTCAGAAACTGCAGTTCTGCAGACTGCCTTCCTGAAAATTCCAAACAATACTGTGTTAAAAAATGTGTTTTCTCTTGTCAAGTCTCTGACCCTTGGCAGGTGAAAACATCTCTATTTTGTTAGTGAATACTTTATGTGTCTGTTTCATGTTTGTTTATGTATTGTAAATTTCAGAGAATACCGCTGAGCACAAGTGCTCTTTTACAAAGGTTTCATGTCAGTAACAGAGATTACAAAGCAGCATAACAAATACAATAAGTGAATTCCAGTGGAATGAAGTCCAACACGTACAAACATAGTCAAACAAGTACAAATAAATAGGCTAGATCAATTGCATACAATTTTACAGTAAGGCAGGTAGACAGAATCAGTGTAGAACAAGCATAATAATGGTACATGGCATAAGAGTCAGAATCTCAGATAGTTCAAACAGTATACCTGGAGGGACTTTAGTTAGGATGATTTGTAGTTACAGTCACATTGAACTGTTAGAGTTGCCCATAGTGCTCTCTTAAACTGGTTAAACTTAGGTCAATTGAGCAAGGTATCAGGGTGCTCATTTAACCAGGCAACGGCCCTACAGTAACTGCAAATGAACTTTTGCCTAGCTGAGTACAGTGGAGAGGCAGTTCAAGGGCATTCTGAGCCATGCTCCTGGTGTTATAGTGAGTTGGTCTAGTTGGGAGCTAAACAATTTAAATCACAAATTGTAATGAGAAAGAAATCATTTGAAGTACTGGGAGCTGAACCCAGTCTCCTGGAATACCACCCTGATGCTCTAACCACTGAGCTACATGCTCACATGGCTGGACCTGAGGTTCCTGGACACACTCCTTTTCTGGTTTTCTAGTAGGTCATATTATTTCTTTCTTACTGCAGTGTGTGACTAAATTGCTTAGCAGTGGTTAATACTGCACCAAAAAAAAATCTAATTGTCATCTTGATTATTCCTAGATACAGGATATGCAATACCAGAGAAAAGAAGTGTGTCTAGGAACCTTAGGTCCAACTAGGTGACCCTGTTGTTAAGTGGTTAGAGCACAGGATTGTATTCCAGGTGCATGGGTTCAAATCCCATTAAGTCACATGATTTTTTTCTCACTACAATTTATGATTTAAATCGCTTAGCAGTGGCTAATACCGCACAAAAAAATCTAATTGTCTTTAGAAATAGCTAACTTTGGAACTGTTAAAAACTAGGAACATATTGCATTGTATTTAAATAAAAGCCTGAAATCAGGTTGACATTGGCTGTGTCCTCTTTATACTGTCTCCACAGTGACCCCCCTTCCTCTCTGATTGCCAACTCATGGAGTAACAGGACTCCCAGGACTCGGCCAAACCAGCAGTTAGCCTTGCCTACCACCTACTCCAGACACAATCAGTCTGGCCAGAAGTGGCACACAATACTTCAAACCCCCAGCTTCTTTGTTTCTGTGGAGCCAACCTGGATTTAAAACCCTCTGCACTGCTCTTTCTCGCTGGCCATTCGACAGGGGTCAGAGAGAGTCACAGCTGCCTCCACAGTGACCTTTCCAACATGACTCATAGGACTCGGCAGTACCAGTGGTTGGCTCCACCCAGCACCCTCCCTGGATTCAATCAGTGCAGTTACACCTACTTAACAGTAGATGCCCCTAGCAGTCCCCCACAGCAGTCCTTATTCGAAGAGCCACAGTGTGAAGAGCGTCTACCATGTGCTTCAGCCGTGGCAATGGCCATTGGCCAGAGACTATCAATGCAAACAGTCCTCCTCAACAGCAACTGGACATGTGCATGTTGATTTGTTGCTGCTTAGCTCTTAAGTTTTCACTGTCAAAGCTCCTACTATTTGGAGCATTGTATAATTTGGTTTTGCATGGTCTGTGATAGCTACATAGTTTGGGTTACCACTGTTTTATCCTATCGCTTAAATATCAGCTTTCTGCTGCAGTTACCATTGTTTCTGTTACATATCTAAAGGTATTACCATGTCTGTTTTAGTTGTTCAGGTGTAGCCCTCATTGATTTAAAGCTGCTGCTTAGTTTTTAATAGCTTCCTGCTCCAGTCAACTACATTTTGCAGTCTTTTCCCTAAAGGTCTTGACATGTTTGTATCAGCTGGTTAGAAAGGTCTCTCCCTGTTTTACTAATTGCTTAGTCCCAAATATTGTTGCCTCAGCAACTACTTTCTCTGAAACATATTCTCTAAAGATTTTGCTTGCCTGTAGTAATTGCTGAGGTGTGACTGCTTTAACTAGATGCTTAGTTAAAAGCTTGGGGCCACAGTAATCACCACCTTTGAATCCATTTTCCTAATGGTCTCTTACTTTGTATTCATCAGATACTTAGCTGAGTGTTCATTATCTTAAATTATTATCTAGTATACAAGTGCTGCCACAGATTTCTACAGTACCTTTTGTGCATTTCTATAAAAGTCTTGTAACATCTGTATAAGCTGCATAGGAGGAGCTGTCACGGCACTTAAATTAATTACTTAGCTCCTGTTACTTCTCAAGAAAAGTCTTGCTCTGTCTGCACCAGCTTATTAGGTGGGGCTGTCATTGTGTTAATTTCTGCTATCTCTAATGTTTGCTATCAGTGCCTCTGCCTGCCAGACATTTTCACTAAAGGTCTAGCTATGTCTGTCCCGGCAGCACAGGTAGGTATCACCACCATCCTATTTCCTGGTCTACTAGCTCTGCTACTATTCCTAGAAGACACCCTGCCCCCACCCCAGGATCAGGTTTATAGGATTATACCCTAGAGATTTTAACTACTAGCTACCTATCAACTGCCTAGCAATAATGCACTTATAAATCTAAAACTGCAGTTCCTGGTAGCGTCTCACACTAAAAGGAAATCCCTCCTCGACACCCAAATCTGGTGTGGTATATTAAAACTTACTACACCATGGACCTTGGTTCTATATCTTTGCCTGGCCGGAGACATAGAGCCCAAACCTTGGACCCCACCCTGAGCAGGTGAAAAAGGACTTAAAATTACCCACCTTAATATTCACAGTCTCTTGGTAAACAAACCAGATCTTAAGGCCTGAGTATCCCACTACTCCCCTAAAGTAGGAGGGATTTCTAAATTCTGCATCAAGTCCAGCATCCTAAACTCCCTCAGCAACCTAAACAACTACTTCTTTGTTCAAACAGAGCATCCACCTTCTAAACATGATGAAGGCCTGCTAATTTGCTACAGGTCCCACCTCAACCTGTCCCTGACTTCTCACACAGCTGGCATTACCTATGAAGTGCTTCATGCCTTGCTTGCTATTGGCAACACCAAAAAACATCATATCCTCTGCTTCTTTGTGTATGCAGTCTCTCAAAATGTGGTGTTTGAGGGCTAACTGTCCTCATCGACACCATTACTACTCTCAGTCAGCCAGAACAAAATCAATATCATGGGAGACAAAAACCTCAATTGGCTAAGTTCTTATTCTAGAACCTATTAATTACTCATCTGCAAGGCCTGTCTCACCCACATTATTACCAGTCCTACCTGCCTCTCCCCCCACAGTACATCCTCCTTACTATCAGATTGGATGCTCACAAACAGGCCAGATCGGTTCCCAGTATCTGGTGTACTCCCAGACTCCATCAGTGATCACTCCACCACTTAATGCCTATAGAAGGCACAGATTCCAAAAGTCCACCCAAAGATTCTAAACATTAAGAACCAATCACACTCTGACCCCTTCACCCTCAGTGCTGAGCTCTTCCACACTAACTGGTCCCCAATCTTAGCCTCCACCGATGTAAACCTTGCCTTAGACATTTTCAAGTCCTACATCTCCCACCTCCAAAGTAGGTTAATTCCAATCACAAAGAGGAGAGTTTGAGGCTTTGCCAATCACTGACAGCACTGTGACCTTCCCGCTCTCTATAAAAGAAGAGACAGCATGCTGGGCCTCCTATTAAGCCTCTTGAAAACTTTAAGACTGGCTCAACTACTGGAAAAAATTAAACCTGAGCAAAAAAGCAACACATGCATCCAAAACCTCCTTCTGCAAGGAGGGACTCACACCTCTGCTGGCAATCCAAGCAGGTTCTGTGGACACATCAAAGGGCTTTTGGGAGTGCCTACCAATTCCTCACAAAAGGACATGATTATAAATGGTGTGCATTGCATCAACCCACTCACTGTCACAAATGTGTTCAACACTCAGTTCACAGATCTCTACCCCTTCCATGCCTACACTCCCCCTGCTCAGGACTACAGCCTTGCTGCAACCATCCCCACTCAGCCCCCTTCCACCTGAAAGTAGTCATGAGAAAAGCAGTCCGCGACCTCCTTAACTCCCTTCCACTCGGCACTGCTCCAGGCCCAGAGGCCCAGATAGAGTTGAGGCTAAGCTACTTAAGCTTGGATCTCAGTCTCTCTTCCTCCCCATTACCCACATCTTCAGTCTATCCCTAATATCTGGTGGGGACCCGTATGATTGCCCAGAATGAGGTTTCCTGACATATGGTTTACCAACACTACTTTCCCGTCATTACTTTTCCCGACAAAATTAATTCCCGTTGACAGTTTCCAAACTAGAAGCACAATTAGCAACAACAGCTAATTTAAACGAACTCAAAATCAACTCACTTGCTAGAATGAAGTGTGGTAATTTCAGCACTTAGAAGCACAATTAGCAACGAACACTTCAGCTAATTTAAATGAAATGGAACAAACAGTTGCAACACTAGAACTCAAAATCAACTCAATTGCTAGAATGAAGTGTGGTCATTTCAGCACTTAGAAGCACAATTAGCAACGAACGCTTCAGCTAATTTAAACAAAATGGAACGAACAGTTGCAACACTAGAACTCAAAATCAACTCAGTTGCTAGAATGAAGTGTGGTAATTTCAGCACAATTAGCAACGAACAGTTCAGCTAATTTAAACAAACTCAAAATCTTTAGTGGCAGCATAACTGTAGCACTTTTCAGATTACATTTTCGATCAAACAATATTCGGGCGAACGTTGCATCAGAAAATCCAATGACGGGAAATAGATTGAGGAAAATACAGAGTTGGGAAAATGAATGACGGGCAACCATATTAGACCCATCTGGTGTGGTCCCATTTCAATGGAAAGCTGAAAAGGTAGTCCCTGTCTCCAAAAAGGATGACCCCAAAGACATCTCACAATACTGTCCCATCACCCTCCTGCTCATCCTCAGCAAACTATTTGAAAAGGTTGTTGCTGACCAGCTAATGGACTATCAGCAAACCCACAACCTCCTCACTCCATGCCAGCACAGATTCCGAAAGGATCACGGCACCACAATGACCATCATTAAGTTTGCTGATGACATTAAATCTGCCATGGATAAAGATTCTCTCACTGGTGCCATCTTCATCGACCTGTCCAAGGATTTGACCTTCTTGACCATTCACTGCTAATCCAAAAACTAACAGCCCTTGGTGTCTCCCCTCATACCAATACTTGGTTCTCCAACAACCTGACTGACCGGCCCCAATCTGTCAAATTTGTGGATGCCTCTTCACACCAGCTGCCCATCACTCAAAGTGTTCCTGAGGGATCTATTCTAGGCCCACTCCTCTTCTCAGTTTTCATTAACCACCTCCCAACTGTCTCCATCCTAATCAGTAATAATGTACACTGATGACATCACCCTATATCACAGCACCCAGATCTACCAACTCACCAATTCCCAGCTATTGAAAGACTTTGCCCACATACAAAGCTGTTTGGTGGACAACAACCTCATACTCAGTGCATCCAAAACACAAGTTCTGCAGTTTGGCTGCAGGGCACGCAGGTCATCCTACTATTGCCCCCCCCCAGACATCAGGTGTCTAAATGGTTCTCCTCTCACTGTAGTCAAGGAATTTAAGTATCTAGAAGTTACCCTTGACCTGGGGCTCGACATTCATCTCCACATCTCAAACCAGTGTAAAGCCACAAATTCTTGAGTTAGTCTAACCTACCATCTCTGACTCTTATTCACCCCAAAAGCCCACCTGGCTCTCGCCCAAGGTGTCCTCCTCTACTGCCTAAATATGGCTCTCTCCTCTTCTCAAATACCCCCTTGACTTCTTTATACAAATGGGATGTCACCTACAATACCATATGCCGCTTCACCCTCTCATCCCCACGTCTCATGCACCATTGTTCCCTCTACTTCTCCTTAGGGTGGCTATCCCCCTCTGTCTCTTGAGCCCATGCCCTCTATTGTTCTATACACAAACAACTCTGGGCCAGTTCCCCATCCACCCACATGCTGCTACTACACAGCTGCCAACCCATTTTTCTCCTTTAGGTCCCTGGATTCTACCTTGCTCGATACACCCAAATTCTCAACCAAGATAGGTGAACAGGCATTTTCTTCATTTGGGAAAGGGAGAAATTGTTTAACCAGGAAAGGCACACTAAGCTAAAGCTTGTTTCCAGGTGTGACCTGGGAGCACAAGGAAGTTAAGTGATTTGCTCAGGGTCACACAGTATGCAAGTGGGGGCTGTGGGATTTAAACCCCGGTCTGGTCTGTTGGATGTCAATAGATTTGCAGCTCAGAGCCTTAAACCACTGTGCTATACTGCCGCTACCAAGTACAGGAACTCCCTCTCCCCAAATGTCCACAGTTCTTCTGCCATGTTTTCTTTCAAATCATCCCTCAATTCCTACCTAACCCAATGCATGACCTGCACCTGTTTCCAACCACCCTGAACATAACCGTATAAATATTGCTTAATTGATCCTCACACCTCAGTATGTACTTGTCATAACCTGCTTTGTAACTTAACTAATTAGGTATCAACTTGTAATATTTCATATTGTACTTCTCCTGACCTTTAATTCTCGCAACTCATAGAAACATAGAAACATAGAATTTGACGGCAGATAAGGACCAGCTCAGCTCATGCTTGCCTTAACCTACTTTATTACATATTCTAATTATATGTCAACTTGTAATATTTCATACTGTACTTATCTGAACCCTAGAATTGTTAGCTCTCTAAATTTGTATCTTGTCAACTTGATGTACTTGTGCTTTTTACCATGTTGTATCTGGTGTTCCAGGGTCGTACCTGCAAAAAGGTATTCAGTTGTCTAATATACCTACCCCGATACAAAAATAAATAAATAAATAAAAAGTGTACTGATGTAAGATTGCATAAAGCCCATTCACTACACTTCGCACAGTGTTCATGGTGAATTTGAAAACAAAATCTACATTCTCCGTGCACCCTTCACCATAAAACAGGGGGTTTTAGGACATTGTGTAGTCCCACAGTGGCAAATTTCATTGGTGAAGAGCACCATACTCCATGAAGTGAACACTAGAGAGTAGGTCACATGGCTGAGGTATTGTCCAAAAGAATGGTTACATTGTATGCACTGCATCAGGAAGCTCAGCACATGGCCTGTGCACACCATGAAGTCCTACATTGCTGGGAGAAGGGTTAATAGCGGTTCTCTGCATGCCAAATAAATCCATTTGATTTACATTAAAATCAAAAATCAGACAACAGAAATCTTTGCTCAGCCTAAGTGCTGAAACTTTGTAGAAAGGATATGAAAAGCTTTTAGCAAGAAAAAAAAATGTTAGTAGATATTTGGATAGGATCTACTACTGAATCCGGACAGTCAGTCTCTTAAACTCCATAAACCTGAGTTTAGGAGACCGACTGTCGGAAGACCGGCAAGGTGTTGGTGTAATGTGGGGGCAAGCCCCCGCACCCTCTGCAACTAAAATAACCAACTCAGAGGGGAAGCGGACCTCGGAGTAGGTTAAAACAGTTTACAGGGGGTAAAAGATCTCCTCACAAAAATGTAAATTAGGGAATAGAACCCAGGTCTGAGCACACTGGTGGCCTAGCTGCTAGTGGCTTAGCCCTCCATGTCACGGGAGCAGCTCGGCCAACCACTGGATTTTTCCCCTTCTTGTGGTGCATGGCTAGAGGCAGGGTAGCAGTTCATCACATCCTCTACCTTACCCGTGCTGGCACCAGCGTCAGACTGTCAGGCAGGTGTGTGTCGGGCAGCCTACCTCCGGATCCTGAATGTTGGGATCCTGACTTTCAGCTTTCCATCATACTCCCAATTGGGATATGCTTAAATGTGTTTATTTTCAGAGTGCAACAAAAAAGCATCTATTCTGAATCTGTTGGGGGAGGAAAAGAGGCAGCTCCCAGTTTTGATGTTTAAATCATGCTTTAAACATTTAGGGCCCAGTATTGAAATATGGATAAAACCGGAACTCAAAGGTTTGAGCAGTACCTGCCCTTGTTCCTGAACATGAGGATGCTATATTCAGTCAGATAGCCCACCAGCACTATCTGACTGAATATAGGGTCATGTCAGTGCAGCACTAAACTGAGTAGTGCTGCCCTGACATGGATCTGGGCTGTATGCAGCCTATATGGAAGTGAAGGGAAATGTACCCCCAGACCTGATAGCACCAGGAGTCAGTACGATATAAATTCCACAACATGCAAATGAGCCCAAGCAAGGTGCTAAGGGGCCCTATGTATGCCCATTATGGGCTTATTTGCATGGGAAGCAGCAGCAAGATGGCACCCCTCCTGTGGCCGGCTACCACATGAGCCATGGTGGTGACTAGCCCCCCACCCTGATCACCTGTCCCTGTATGTAGCTTAATTTGTCCTGGTGTCTAGTTCACCCCCTGCCCTCTGATAACCCTTCCCCAGAAGTGGTCTCAGTTTTCCTAGTCTTTAGTGGTAGACCCCCCCCCCAATCACCAGTCCCCTGTAAGTGGCCTGAATTTCCCTGGTGTCTAGCTGCACTCCTCACCCTCCAAGCATCCATCCCCTTCGGTGGTATCTGGCAACTAGTGGCATTCCCCTACCCACCCAATCACCCACTGCCACATTAAAAAGGATGTGCCTTGTGTCCAGTGGAGTCCCCTGACCACCGATCTCCTACCACCACATCATGAAGGATGTCCCTGGTGTCCAGTAGCACTCCCCACCCCTGAGCACCCGTCCCTCTAGATATCCCACAGTTCCTGGTGTCTGACATCCACCACATCACCAACACTGAGCACACCACCCTGCCCCCCCATACCTTAGTCACAGGTGCCATGCAGTGGATCTGATTGGGCAACTGGCACAGCCCTCCTTGCACCACCTTGACTGGCCACCCTATGGAATGACAGGGAGCATGCATACAGTCTACAGTGCATGCTGTAGACTGTATGTGTGCTCCCTGTCATTTCATAAGCTGGCAAGTTGAGGTGGAGAGAGGAGGGCTGTGCCCCTCACCATCTTGGATCACCCTTGTGGCACCATTGACTGAGGAATGGATGGGTGGCAAGGTGGTGTTGTCTGTGCTGTTGGGGGGTCTGACTATAGACACCACACACACATTGGGCACAAAACACAGTTAGCGTGGGCAAACCCCCTTTAATGCATGGGCTACATTTTGAATATCTGGCCCTTAATGTTATTTTCCCAGTGTATTTATCTTTTTGTTTCATTTTAATTGTATGTGCTAACTACTGATTGTGGATTTTGCACCAAAATCTGCAATTTTAATCAAAATACTTCTGTACTACTCTAGCAACTTCAGAACCATCCTTAGGGTACCACTACAGATTTACATTCTACATAACACAGTTGGTGTTCAGGACTATACAGCCACTTCATGAACAGATGCCACCTTGCAGGAGGACCCAATTTGACTGTTCTAAGTTAGGCTGTAGTAACTAAAGTTAGCAGTCCTTATTACAGGTCTGTAAAGTTCAAAAACGTCACTTTCAGAGATCTGCACTTTTCAAATGAGACATTATGTTTTTTTTCAGTGCTGACATGCCATTCTAGTAAATCTTAACCACTGCCCTTTTAGACACATTGCTCTTTATTAATGTAATAATATAGCCATAACATTTGGGCTGCTTTCATTGTTGTCTTTGCATTTCAATTTTTTTTGAACGGATAGTCACCTTTATACATTCTTTTCCTTAACAGTATGGCTAATGATTCTCATTAAATTATAACTTTTTGCTTTGGCTCTGATGTTGACAACTAATTACCAGATCGATCAAATTGCATTCCAAGAAATAACACTTTCTGTAAAACTACATACTCAGGACTTAAAGAGATATCAGATTTACATTCCTGCATACGTTTAATCATTTACATTTAGTAATCCATATATTATGAAAAGTATATTTGCTAAGAAATGCTTCTTCAGAGTCTTCTGAGACACCATTTAAATATCCGGTATTACTTTTGGGATTTTAAGTCATATGCTGGTAGACTCCCAAGGGCCTGGATTTGAAAATGATCCCCCACTTACCTGCTTAGCTGAGTCTAACTAGATCATCTTCATTTTTGAATTATTATTAGTATATTTGCTTTATAAAACTATATTCCCCCCAGGGGTTCATTAATTCTACACTGTTATTTATTCTGCATGACCTCTTATAGTACATGTTTACGTACCTAGGATTCCCTACTGAGATATCATATCCTTGACTTGTATCTGTATGTGGTATCCCAATACTACCATCTAATTTCTTCATTTTAGTTGATGATTTACTGTGCATTTTTAACCTGTTTGATTTTGTACACTGTTCTGCTGTACTTCATTGTACATTATATACTTTCCTTCCTCCAAACTATACCAGGAACGTGTTTCTTTTGTCTTTCTTCTTTTTTTTTTTTTTTGATTCATACATGCCTGGTAACCCTTTATTGTATTTTTATTTTGTACTCATTGGTATATTTTATAACTTGCTTGATTTACTGATTTGTGTGTAACATTTTACTGCTCTTTTTCTCTGCACTCCCTATGCACTGCTTCACCTTTGTCACACCACGAAATTAGTTCTGGCTCAGTGTACCTTCCTGTTAAAACATTTGAAATAAATAAATATTTTATTTATTTATTTGAAAATTGTGAACAAGGAACTACACACTGAGCCAAGGTTCATTTACAGGTGTGACTCATGGGATATGGAATGGGAAATATGATAAGAAAAGAAGCATACACAGTAATTAATGAATGGTACAAAGTAAAATGCAAATAAAGTACAGTTTAACAGTGGTACAAATGTAAATAAAAAGAAAATGGAGCTAATCAAAGGCACAATGAGTGGTTCTGATTTGTAAATTAAGAGACCTAAGCAGATGGAATGAATGTCAGTGCAGATACAGAAAATGAAGGAGCATGATACAGGCTGAGTTAGAACCCAGGAGAAGACCAAACAGCTGGGTTGTAAGGGGCTCAAACAGCAGAGTATCAGGGAGGGGGATGACAGGAGCTGGTGTGGGCATGGAAGAAGTTTAGCTTGTGCCTAAGGGGGCAGGGGAAAGATAGAGAAGGGGAGCAGGTTCCAGAGGCAGGGAAGGCAATAGGAGACACTGACTGCCCAGCAGAGGAGTGTGGATGGGGAAGGGAGAAGGTACAAGCATCCCTGGAGTAGAGGAAGTATGAGGCAGTAGGAATGGAAGAGAGGAGTGAAGACAGGTAACAAGACATAGGCACAAATCAGTGTTTGGAGATAAAGGAGGCACAGCGGAACTGGCAATATGAGGTTAGAGAGGATGGATGGGGGGGTATAGAGGTAGCAGAGGTGAGTATGAGGGATGAACTGGTAGCAAAGCAACAAAAATCATTACAGAGGGTGTCTGGTCTTGCAAGGGAAGAGGAAGGGGCAGTTTTTTACACTACATCCACATAGTCGAAGACCAGGAGCACCATTTTGGTAACTTGCTTCCAGTGGACCTGGGGAAATGAGCAGTTCTTGTTGTAGTACAAGGCATTGAGTTTGGGGTGGAGCTTGAAGTGAATGGCATCAATATGGGAAGAGGAATCAAACTTACTATCTAGCCACACACCAAGATACTAGAAGGAAGAAACCACTTCAAGAGGGGAGCCCTCCTGAGTAGGAAAGACATGAAGGAGGGTCTGACTAATTTCTGTCTGGTGCTAAAGGTCATAGGCACTGTTTCTTAAGAGGTGACCTGGAGTTGGTTGGAGTAGAACCAGTGCAGGACATTATTGAAGTCTAGCTAGAGCAAGCTCAGTATTAACAGTCAAAGGGCGAGGGAAGAGACCACAAAAAAAAATCAACAAAAACAAAATAAATAAATAAAAAGGAGCCAGGAGCTTTAATACAAAGGAAATAGACACTAGTCCATTTTCTGAGCAGAAAGTCTGGAAAGCACTCACTAACCTGAAGGTAAATAAAGCTATGAGGCCAGACAAAGTACATCCAAGGGTGTTGTGGGAGCTCAAAGATGTACTGGCTGCACCATTGACGGATCTGTTTAAAAGATCACTGGAGACTGGCATGGTCCCAAAGGACTTGAGAAGGGCTGAGGTAGTCCCACTTCACAAAACTGGTAGCGGGGAGGAGGCAGACAATTCTAGGTCTGTCAACCTGACATTGGTGGTTGGTAAGTTAATGGAAACACTACTAAAAGAAAGGATTATAAATATATTACATCCAGTGGATTGCAGGATCTGAGGCAGCATGGTTTCACAGAGGGAAGGTCACGACAAACAAATCTGATAGATTTCTTTGGCTGGGTGACCAAGGTGACCAAGGAGTTGGATCAGGCAGGAGTGGTTGACATGGCCTACCTGGATTTCAGCAAGGCTTTCAAAACTGTTCCACATAGGAGACTGGTAAACAAGTTGGGGAACATGGGGGTGAGTAATAAGGTGGTAACCTGGGTAAAAAACTGGTTAGGGGACAGGACACAGAGGGTAATGGTACATGATATTCGCTGCAAGGTAGGGAGTGTAACTAGCGGGGTACCTCAGGGATCAGTGCTGGGACCAGTTCCCTTCAATGTCTTTATAAGTCAGACAGGGGAGGAACTGGAAGGGAAGTTTTGCCTCTTTGTGGATGGCACCAAGATCTGCAACAGAGTGTACACTCTGGGGGGGTGGAGGGAGGATGGATAGGGATCTGAAAAGTCTGGAGGAGTGGACAAGGGTATGGCAGCTGGGTTTTAATGCAAAAATATTATAAAATGATGCACTTGAGCCATAGAAACCAGAAGCAGAGTATAAAACAGGTGGAGTGATACTGTCAAAGACCAAGCTGGAAAGAGACCTAGAGGTAATCATATCAGTTGACATAAATGTGGCCAGGCAGTGTGGCAAAACAGTTGAAAGGGCTAGTGGGATGCTGGGGTTCATAGGAAAGGGTATCGCCAGCAGGAACAAGGATGTGGTGGTGCCCCTGTATAGATCACTGGTAAACCCTCACCTTGAATACTGTGTCCAGTTCAGGAGACCACATTCTAAGATGGACATAGACAGAGTAGAGGCAGTCTAGAGGAGGGGTACCAAAATGGTGCATGGTTTGCATCAAAAACCCTACAAGGAGAGGTTTAAGGAGCCAAATATGTGCACCCTGGAGGTGGGGAGATATGATAGAAATCTTTAAATTCTTCACAGAGGTTAAAGAGGTACAGGAGGGGGTATTTTTCAAGACAAATTGTGCTCTAGAGCAAGGGAGCATACTATGAAGCTGGGGGGGTACATTCAGCAGGGATGTGACTAAGTACTTCTTCACAGAAATGGTCGTGGATGCCTGGACCAGCTTTCCAGCAGATATAGTGAGTCAAATACAGTGGTGGTGCTCAACAATGCCTGGGACAGGCACAAGGGAATTGTAAGGGTAAGGGAGGGGAAGACATGGTACCATAGATCAGCAGGAGATCTGAAGCAAAAAATGGAGGTTAAAAAAATGGGCAGACTGGATGAGCCCAGCGACCCTTATCTGCCATCACATTCTATGTTTCTACTGTATGTAAGTCTTACACTACTGAAGTCGAGGAAATATGCTAGGAATTTGCAGAGCACCATCAGAAACTATTATTCTTGTAATTCGTTCTGTGTTCCAACAGATGAACCATTCCAAGCAGACTTGCATTTCTCAGTGCGGGAGTATAGGTGCCATCACTTGGGCTGGCTAACCCCAAACACAGTGAAGACAGACAGAAAGTAGTGCACACTTAGAGTGAGAATTTAGGCTTTTTGCTGAAAAAAATTTGTTGAATTCAATACTCAGGAAGGTGTCAGACAGGACAAGCTATACACTGCAAGGAGTCCCAGCACTTTGCTCATTAGAACTTCATCAGGTGGCCTGGCCAAGCTCTAACAAGCAAAGTGCCAGGGTATCTTATGGGTGTAGCTTGTCCTGTCTGTCACCTACCTGAGGACTGTTCTCAATACAATTTTGCAGCCAAAAACCCAAATCCTCAGTCTCCTAAGTGTGCATTGCTTTCTGTCTGTCTTTACTGTTTCCCAACAGATGAATGGGTGACCTCTGGGAATAAAAAAAAACTGCTTAATAATTTAAACTTTTAACTTTAGACTTTAAAACAATGAATGCAGCCTGCCTAGTACCATAGGTACTGCAAATGGGTCCACAGCTATGGTGAGATGAAGTAGGACTATATGGCCCCTCTAGTGTTCCTCCCTGTTTATCCTAGCAACAATAACTTAAAATTCCATTTCCCATCAGGTACAGCAGCTTTCATGCCTAGATGTGAACCTCTGAATATAATCTTTTGTTACTACCTTCTCCTGAAATTAATTCCACAACCCCATCACACTATGGGTAAAAATAAAGTTTTAGTGCTGTTCAGAATTTTCAAATTCTAATCGAAGAGATTTCTGCAGAATTTCTGAAAGTTCTTCCAAATTTTGTGGATTTCTGTTGGTGGAAGAATTCTAAAATTTTATTAGTGGAAAGTTTGTCACTGATTGTGATTAGTAATCTACAGTTTACATAAACCACAGGTTCCTTTTCTGCAGTTCACAGAAAATTATCGCATGGTTTACATAATCCATATAAAGTTAGTCTATGGTTTACATAGACATCCTTTTTTGGAATTCCATGGAATTTGAAAAGAAATTCTGAAAAGCATTTTGGAAGCAACATTACCATTCTACATGTATTCCACTAGTGGAGTCTGCATTTGCTACAACTCTAGAAAGTTTGTATATACCCTCCCGACTGTCCTTGTCCCATAACGTGAACTTATGCCCTTTGGTTCTGCTGTCCTGAACTGTGCTAAGCAATCTGTCCTGGTCTAGTGTTGTGTAACCCTTAATGACTGTGAACACCTCAATATTTTCCCTCAATCTCCTTTTCTCTTATAACAGCAACCCCAGCTGCTCTAGAAGTTCGTGTGGGGGCTTAGAGGAGGGAAGACCCCATGGAAGTAGAAGGGTTCATTTAGGAATGGTGTGGACATGTGGGTAGTGAAAGAAGGTCCTGAATCCACACTGAAATTCCAGGGAATGATGATAATTTAAAAAATATATAGGAATGCAGGACTCATATCCTTTTTAAGATAAGCACCTGAGGTATCCTTAATGCAATCACAAAGTCCTTGTATTTAAAGAGCAACTATTATAACAAAAATCTTAAAAACGCTAGGTTTACAACAATTATGCCTTAACTTTATTGTTTTCTAGTTATTTGATATATGTATACATATCCAAGCCCAACGGGGCTTTGGATCGCTGCCTCCTCCTGACCAAGCGCTGCTGTGGACCCACTGGCCAAGTGGTAACCCCAGCAGCAAGCGCTCAGACTTCTCCCCACTCCTCCTGGAAAAACGCCATAGAAGGAGCTGCCCATGAAGCTGAAGCCCCGATTGAGGACCAGCAGCCCGGCTGCTTCCCACTAACTGCTCCCGCTGAAGCCGTAAAAAGCCAAAAGGTAAATCCAAGTGCACCGGGGCTTCAGATCGCCGCCTCCTCCTGACCAAGCTCTGCCATGGACCTGCTAGACAAGCGGTAACCCCAGCGGCAAGCACCCAGACTTCTCCCCGCTCCTCCAGGAAAAATGCCATAGAAAGAGCCGCCCGTGAAACTGAAGCCCGGATTGAGGACAAGCAGCCAGGCCGCTTCCCACTAACTGCTCCCGCTGAAGCCTTAAAAAGCCGTAAGGTACGTTCCTGGGAGCTTCAACTCCCTGAATTTTTTCAAAAAGGTGCTAGACGGTGATTGGACAACCCCCTCCTTGAAAGCAGCATGAATTGGTGCTATACACAAGGGACTTTCTTAATTTGGTTGCCCTTTGCCATGGGCTCGAGACTCGGACCACTCAGCACTGTTGTGAGCCTGCCTCTCTCCCCGCCTTCAACGTGCCTTCTTGGGCTAAAACCACTCAGTGTTTACAGCTCCTCTGGGGCTTAATTCATCCCACCGGCGCTTGCGCCAGCTCCCCACCCGCCCCCACCTCACCCACCCTGGGTGGACTTCTAGCTATATAGGATCCTTTTGGTCATATGACAAGTTAGTTAGTTCATTTTGTTGACCGGGTAAGTGCACTAGACAAATACTGCCTATTTTCAGGCACAACCCGGGGGAAGGGGATACCAATGAATGCCAACTGACCTTGAACCAGATTAAGCTGTTGCTGACTAAGTGTCCACTTTCTCATTGGCTCCTTATATTGTGATCCTTTCCACCACTCGCTGTTCATCAGTAGGATAACCTAACCAACTATGCCTCCATAGCTGCACTTAATCTCATCTCTCTGAACTGCCTCCTGGCTAGGTCACTTTGAAACCTACCTAAGTACCTACCCTTACCTTACATTTTTTTCAGTCTAAACCCCTCTCTCTTTCTTGCGCTGGGTCATAACCTAAATCAATATTGGTTACTGCAGACTTGAATTAGGCCAGTATTTACCTACTCTGTAGGTCTAACAGATAATTTTAACCTATACATCTTTCTGTTTAACAACAGTCTAGACTCTTAGCATTCTCTGGATTAGGCAGAGTAGCCTACTAACCATGTCACTTATCTATGGATGCATACTACACCTAAGTGGCAAAATAAGGGTACTATATCTTGTGCCTGGGCTCTTACTATTACTTTGTGTTAATGTGATCTCACTTTCATTTCCATGCGAACTGAACCATAATTGTCAAGCAGATGGGGATTTCAGGTTCTCCAACCTGTTGGCTTCTAAGTGCTGGCCTACAACCACTTGGCAATATCTATTTTACAAAAAAGGATGTACGTACTACATGCATCATGCCCTTGGTAAACTGAGCAGGAAGCACTATTTGCCCCTTACTTATTACATGGTAAAGCTTACATTCCTAACATTGCTAGAGCTTCTACTATCAGGTGATATTGAACTTAATCCAGGCCCTCCTGGCTGCGTTACTGCAGCTGACCTAACTGGACGAGCAAAACAAGGGCTTCTCATAGTCCACATGAACATCAGAAGTCTTATGTGCCACATGGCCGAACTGGAAGCATGGATCAAAGTCTATGAACCTGACATACTATGTCTTACAGAAACATGGCTAAAATAGTGAATACCTGACTCTCTGTGCGACATACTAAGTTACTCTCTTATCTGACATGATAGACCTGGTACAAAGCACAGCAGTGGTGTTGCACTCTACCACAAGAACCACCTCAGTATTACAACTGTCCCAGTTCGGGACCCACCATGTTATGTGAATCCATTCATGCGATTGTCACACTTGGGGCAAAGAAATTACACATAGTCTGCATCTACAACCTGCCATCCGGGGGTGTGGCTGGATTTCAGGTCCTGCTAAGCCAGACATCACAGTCTATCAACCTAAATGAGGCCTTAATACTTGGGCATGTAAACCTAAACTGGTTGGGTCCCTCTCACACTGTCCTCATGTCTTTAGTACACAGTTTTAACCTGTACCAGCTTATAGCTGATAACACAAGGACGGTAATTCCATCCAAACCAGGTACCCTTGTCGATTGGATACTCACTAATCAACCTGAGCATGTGACCAAGACAGGTATCTTGGCAGATGTAATAACTGACAACTCTCCAGCATTCTGTCAATGGACCTCAGATGCCCCACCATCTCCTCCACCCCGCTTTGTCACCTTTACAAACTTTGCAGCATGGACGAAAATGCTTTCCTTCACAATGTTTCGACCATAGACTGGTCTGAAGTTTACCATGCACAAAAAGTGGAGGATGCCTTACTTGTTTTCCTAGACAAATTCAGTGCCATCCAGAGTAGATATGCACCAAAGGTAAAAAGGAGGGTCAGTGGAAACCAAACCAGTTGGCTCCATAAAGACCTGCTTATAGAGTTACGGCACAGGGACAAACTGTGGAAGCACTACAGACATACTGGCTTGCCTACTGATCTCAATACTTATAAGAAACACAGAAATTCCTGCAAAAAAACGCATAAGACCAGCCAAAAGTAGGTACTGCCAGAACCTGCTATCCAGCTCATCCCATGACCCTCGTAAATTCTGGGCCCATGTAAAAACCTTCCTTGGTGCATCTCAATCTATGACCCCCTCAGAGATGATTCTCAATGGAGCCCACTGTAATGACTCTTATACAATAGCTAACACCTTCAACAGGATGTTCTCCAACCTCTCACCCTACATCTCCACCTTTCCAAAAGCACCCGTCGTATCTCAGCCCCTAATTCTAGCAAGCTGATGGACCTCCTGTCTTCATCCAATTGCTGTCCCAGCCTTTCTACTTCAAAGCCATCACCAGTCCATAGGTCCTCAAACTGCTAAAAACTATCTCCGATAACACCAGCATAGGGTCCGACTCACTTGAACTCCGCCTATTGAAGCTAGTCGCCCATCTCATTGCCTCTCCCTTGGCCAAAATCTACACACTATCCCTTTACAGTGGTGTCGTGCCTGACCTCTGGAAGATTGCTAGGGTAACTCCGATATTCAAAAAGGGGGATAAGAAGGATATCTCAAATTACAGGCTGATAGCGATTCTCTTGGTCTTGAGCAAAATACTGCAAAAGCTCATCACCACCCAAACTCTGGACTTCATTGCAACCTCAGATCTTCTCTCTGATGTGCAATGTGGTTTCAGGAAAAATCATAGCACTTCAACAGCCATGGCAAAATTCACCTCAGATACTCTTTCCATCATGGACGCTGGATGACTAACAGGAGTCGTCTTCATTGATCTCACTAAGGCCTTTGATCTTGTGGATCACTCCCTACTCCTGTCCACTCTTCAAAACACAGGCTTCTCTACTCCTGTTGTAAATTGGTACAGGAGCTATTTAGTTGACAGCACCCAAGCAGTGAAATTTAATACTGCAATATCTGACAACACCACAATCAACGTTGGAGTTCCCCAAGGATCCTCTCTTCTCTATGTTGATGACCTGGTCATCTACACCAGCTCTACTAACATCGACTACCTCAACTCATCTCTGACCACTGCTTACAAGAGCATTCAAAGCTGACTGTGCAACCATAGACTGGTTCTAAATACAAACAAAACTAGAGCCATGCTCCTGGGCTCTGCCCCCAAACTAAGAACCTGCACCTCACCCTTGAGGGTCCACGACCTGGAAGAGAACAAACTAGAGGCTGTCACATCCTTTCAGTATCTTGGGGTTTTACTCTACCAATCTCTAGACATAAGCATCCACATTCAATCAACCTGTAAAACAGTAAATAGTAAACTGGGTGTTGCCTACAGAACTAGCCATATGCTAACTCCTTCTGTTAAGCTGGCCATTGCCAAGGGGATCCTGCTCCCAACCCTGATATACTGTGCTCCTATCCTTGCGGATGCCCGCAAATTATCACTACTGAAATGGGAAGTCACCTGTAACAATATCTGTCGTTATGCATCATTGTCCCCATGGCTCAAGCATCGATGTTGGCTTTATAGCGACCTAGGTTGGCTCCCCCTCCCCGCATCCAGACAATACTATCTTGGCTGTCTATCTGACTCCATGATCAGGCTGGAAACCCCAGCCTCCCTTGCAAAGCTATTACGTCCCATCACCTCATACCGAGGGTTGAGGTCACTTGACAAATCTCTACTGAGGGTACCCAGATGTCACACCTCCAAAGGTACCGGGGCATTCGGGCATGCTGCCCCTCAGATGTGAAACATGCTGCCCCTGGAATTAAGACAATCTACATCCCACTATCACTTTAAAAGTAGGCTATGATGTTATCTGTCTACTGTTGAGCAGTGTACCTGTTTCGACCCTACCTGACCTAACCAATGATCTACCTGCCTTGTGTCACTGCCACTGGACAATCTATTATCTCCTGCTTGTTGAAATCCCCCCCCACATCACATCTCTCTCTCTCTCCTCTCCCCATTCCTCTCATCTTTCAATACATGCTCCTTGGACCCATCTTACCACAGTATCTAATTGATACTGCACCCCTTCCCAGTTCTCTCCCTCAATTCAAATTAGTTAGCCAGTTCTCTAAGCAATTCTGTACCCTCTTCTGGTAACACATGCACAAAACACCTCTTCTTTGGGGCCCGATCCTTTCCTGTTATGTTCGTGCTCTACTACACATTTAGATGTCTGTATTATCCTGCATTTTGTTTTTATGCCTACTTGTAATAATGTATGACTGTACTATATGCCTTTCCTTCATGTTATAACCTGCCCCATGATTTGTATTGCTGGCTGTAGTATTTCTGCTATTGTTGCATGTAGTACTGGCCAAAGCTTTTTTACTGTTATCAGTGTCTACATAGCTAAAATTTAGCCACTTATGTTTGATGTCAGGCACTTCGCTTAACTGTTTATTGTTTATTGTCATCTTTGTTTCCATGGCTGAGAACAAGCCATATTATCTACTGTCATTGATTCCTGTAATGCTTTTTTGTATGTATTGTCTTGTACTCTCCCAGGTTGTTCCTGAAAATAGTCATTTATTGGCTAGTGCACTTACCCGGTTAACAAAAACTAAATAAAACATATATTACATTTTTTTTTATTTTCTCCTGTTGTTGGTCTACCAAATATTGTAGATAATGCAGCAATTATTTCACTGAATCTTTCAAAATATATCTGACTGTCCCCTGCTAACCACACAATTGCTGATTGTGACATCACATTCTGTTGTCATGGTAAACACTGTGATATCATAAAAAAAGCACTGTAAGATAAACTGGGTATAGGCTAATGCTTTCTATGTATACTTTTTAGATGGCCTACCTAGATGTGCTATAAATCATGGAAAGCAACACCAAAAATGAAAAAAAAGATTATTCTCTGGCAAACTGTAACAGCTGAAATATCTGATTTATGACACAACATGTTAAAGTGCAGAGTTGCTATTTAACTAAAGTATTTAGGATCATGTTATGTTAATTTTCTCATTTTGTTTACTTTAACTGTTATATCAGCTATGATCACTGGAAGGTTTACACATTTACATGATTTTCCTGTTTAAAGAATAGTATATATATATTATAGAGGTGCGGTCACTCCTCTATGGTTAGGGTTGAGTAAGCAGTTTAATGTTACCCCCCAAATTTTGCACCTTAATAACTTTGCAACCGTTCAACAGATTTGCATGGAGTTTGGCATGCACTGTACCGTGATGTAGATTTCTTGATTTGCTAAGTTTTGTTTTGATCAGATTTGCAGATTTTGCACAGAGCATATGGGAAAAAGTGTGTTGTTTGCTTTTTTTTGCCAATTTTTCCTGAATTTTCCTAATCGTCCTGCACCCACACTGTTTTGAATTTTAGCCTGACATTTTCAGGGTACAAAGAGCTTGCTCTAAGGAACAAGCCAGTATTAGTTTGGTGAACAAATATTATTCTGATCCAAACGTATTCAGTTTTGGAATTTGGGTACTGAGCATGCTCAGTTCAGTCTTTTGGATAGATTCACAGCTGTGAACAGGAATGTCAGCTCACGAACGGGGAATTTGACCACTCATGAATGGGGATTCATTAAATTCCTGTTCATGAGAAAAAAATACCCATTCGGGAGCCACCATCTTGTTTTCACTTTTAGTCCAAAACAAAATGTTGTTACTCACCCCAAAGATGAATTTTGTGAAAACAAATGCATGTGTTTTGTTCAGGTTGATGCCCTCTACAAAACCACGTGTTTGGTTTCCATCAGATGATTAAAATAATGGCCATTTTTATATTTGAAAATCCCCATTCATGACTTGCTTCCAATCTCCATTTGTGAGGTGTCCAAATTCCCATTCATGAGCCGATCCCCATTCGTGAGCTAGTAAAATCACCATTCATGAGATGAAGACCAGATGGCCCTATCTCATGAATGGGGATTGACTCATGAACAGGGATTTTGACAGCTCACAAATGGGGATCATTAAAAAAAATCCTTGTTCGTGAGCTGTCAAAATCCCTGTTTGTGAGCAAATCCCCGTTTGTGAGCTGGAAAAATCCCCATTCATGAGATGAGGACCAGATGGCCCTATCTCGTGAACAGGGAATCCCTATTTGTGAGCTGTCAGAATCCTAATTTGTGAGCTGATCCCCATTCATGAGCTAGTAATATCCCCGTTTGTGAGATGAAGACCAGATGGCCCTATCTCACGAACGGGGATCGGCTCACGAATAGGGATTTTGTCACCTCAGGAATGAGGATTTTGACAGCTCACTAATAAGGATTTGTATAACTTTGCCAGTCCATTCCTAAGAAATGGTAAGGACTTTTGGCTTGAAATTTGCAGGGTGCAAAGGGGGGTGTCCCACAGATGTGATATATGCTGGTTTGGTGTAAAAAATTGCATTGGTTATATACCTATGACATTCCAAAGTTGAGTCATTTCCTATAGGATAACATTGCAACACCCATAATGCCTTTCGGAGCCAGTATCTCGAAAATGAAGCGAGATATGGATTTTTCGCTAAATGCATGTTAGATCACAGAAATAAGTCTGGAAATCATAGATCACATCAGCAGTGGAATTTTTTTCCTACTTGCTATGGTTACAGAGATATTGACAAATTAGTGTCACAAGGGTTTCAAGGGTGCCTTATGAGCCCTTTTCAGTGCACATATCTTGTAAATGAAGTGAGAGACAGATCTGGTCTATTAAAGTCATGTAGAGGTCTCACTGTCATGATTACAATGACACTTGAATTTTTTTCATAGCTGCTACGGTTGCTGAGATATTGGCAAATTAGTGTTACAACTGTTCCTTGCCCTATAGGGCTGCTGTATGGCTATGTAGTTATGTGCAAGTGGGAGCACAGGGCCCCGAGGGTCCAAGCTCCCATAGACCCATATAATTATGCACTAATGCACAGTTTCAGGCCCTGTGCTCCACCAACACATACCATTTAGTAGTTATATTACACTTTTTTCCAAAAGTAAGGAAATTAATTGTAAAAAACTTTGTTGATGCGTTAGTTAGGGTTAAAGTGACAAAAGTGGGGAAATGAGATGTTAGGGTTGAGCTCCTAACCCCACACCACCTCAACCCCTCATCTTCCACAGACCGACAGTGTCATGTGGGTGGGTGTGCCATGGGGTCATGAGGCCTAACTCTCACCCCATTCTCCTTTACTGTAGCATGCCAACCTGTTTACACATAGAATGGGGTGAGAATTGGGCCTTACACCCCATGGCACACCTTGGCGTCTGTCGGTCTGTGGATGATGGGGGGTGGGGGCTGGGGGGAGTTAGGGGCTCAACCCTAAGATCTCATTTGCCTACATTTGTTGCTTTAACCCTAACTGATGCATTAATGGAGTGTTTTGCAATGAATATATATATAATATATATATATATATATATATATATATATATATATATGTATGAATATATATCTTCATTGCAAAATACTCAATTAATGCATCAGTTAGGTTGATAGCTCAGTGATGAAAGTATGGAAATGTGATGTTAGGGGTTACATCCCTACTACCCCCCCACCACCCACCCTCCACTCACCAACAGACATTGGGGTGTTCCATGGGGTCATCAGGCCCAACTCTCACCCCTTTCTATATGTAAACAAGCTGACATGCTACAGCATATGAGAATGGGATAAGAGTTATGCCTGATGACCCCATGGGACATCCCGATGTCTGTTGGTGAGTGGTGGGTGGGTGGGGGGATGGTAGGGGCATAACCCTAACATCACATTTCCATACTTTTATTGCTGTGCTATCAATCCTAACTGATGCACTAATGGAGTTTTTTGCAATGAATTTCCCTTCTTTTGAGAAAGTGTAATGTAACTGGTAACTGGTATGTGTTAGTGGGAGTGTGGTCCCTCTGGGTCCTGTGCTCCCTTCACATTGCCAATTTTTTGCATAATGGTATGCATATGTGAGCGCATGGGCCCTACAGGCTCTGCGCTCCCACTTACACATAAGTACAGAGCTATACAGCAGCGCCATAGTATTCCAAAGGAACCCTTGTAACATGTTTTTGGCAATATCTCCATAACTGTAGCAAGTAGGGAAAAAATTCAACTGAAGTGATATTCATGACTTCAAAACCTCCACGCATGCTTAGTCTACCTCAAGGTGGACTAAGCAACGTAGAATGGAAAATCCGTATCTCACACTGTTTCTGACATACGTGCACCGAACGTCACTACGGCTGCCACAATGTTAGCCTGTGGGAAATTTCTCAACTTCAGAGCACTGTAACTATGTACCCATTGAATGTTTTGGGACCAAATCACCAAAAAGCACATCTGTGAGACCAGGGCTTGCCACTCTACAAATGTCAGGCCTAAAGCCCCAACCGTTTTGTTGCAGTGGGATGACATATAATTGCTTTTTTTGCAAATTGTGACAGTTTCACAAAAATAGGCCTTTTGTGATTTGTGAAAGTGTCGCAGCCATTTCTGTCACAATTTGCTACACTACAGGGGGTCCGAGCTTTAAAAAGGCATTTTGGGGGGGTCCCCCCAAAAAGATAGTGCTGTGATCCTCAGGACCCATCTAGGTAAACACAACAGTCAGTGTTTACCTATGGGGTCCTAAATTTAAATGCCAGGCATTTTTCTCTCTTGCTAACTGGAAACAAGATGGGCACTGCACAACAGTAAAAGGGACATTTGCAACAATGAAATGTAGTGGCAGCAGCTTTCGAGAGACACATTTATTTTTTTCCTCATTGTCTCTAATGGGAAACTTGTTTTTTGAATAACTTTTGAATGATTTAATATTTTTTCATCAGATCTTCAAAAGCCACATTAGTGATCCAGACTGTATCTTTCCTGAAGATTTCAGATCAAATGGACAAATCATGCTGGCTGTTGCCACGAGCAAAGAAACATTCAAAACTCCTGTTTTTTTGCATTTTGGGGCACGCTACAGGTCTTCAACCACTTATCTGACCATAACACAACTTGCCAGATCCAGAGAGCTATGGTACCAGACCACACATGCAAACTTTCAGACAAATCTATCATACAGTGGCAAAGTTATTAAAGTGCAAAATTTGGGGTTTGACATAGAAGGGGCCATGCAACCCTAACTATAATATATATATATATATATGTATTTATATATATAATAGATAACCCACTCTTAGGTGTGTGGTCACGCTCTGATATACGCATGCCTTGGTGTACGTTGTATGCACGAGGCTGCAGGCTGAGTGCGTCAACCACACAAGGTGTGTGTATATCAGAGCGTGACAGCACATCATAGAGTGGGTTATCTATCTTATAAAATGGCAAAATTGTTTTGGAGGGGAGTAAAAGTGCAGGTGTGTGGTCACGCTCTGATATATGCACAGTCTCCTGATGGTGTTTGTCCAATGCCATTGCTGACATCGATTCCTGTCTTCTTATCCATTTTATAGAAAAAAGAAATAAATAAATATATATATATATATATATATATATATATATATATATGCATATAGACACATATATATGTATACAGTATATGTGTATATATATATATATGTGTATATATATATATATATATATCTACAAGGAAGCACCAAGTTTTCCCATCAGCGAAAATGCCAACCTCCTCCACAGCAATGACACAATACCAACGCAGGTATTGTGCCACCTCTTGAGTCCTTGTTTTCTTTGGGGGCTGGGCCCCGCACACCACCCATGCAGGGGGATCTGCCCCCCATGCCTCCAGACTCTAAGATTCCAACTCCAGGTTGGAGTTGGTCCGGGGAGGGGGCAGAACACTGGGGGAAGATGAAACAAGGAAAATGGACCATTACCGCGAATGTTGCCGTAATGGTCCTTTTCCTTGTTTCGCCATCGGGGTGTCGACAAAAAGGGGTGATATGCTACATGAACATACAAACATACAAAAATTGGCAGCAGAAATTAGGCCTCTAGGTCTATCTAGTCTGCCTGAGTGTGCAGCTAACCCCTACTTTGCAGCTGCACCTCCCCCTCCTCCACGTTCCTAAATACCCCCCTCTCTCCCTGTCCCAAACCCTCTTGAAACTACCTACCATCATGCAGGATACCACCTCCTCTGGCAAAGCATTCCAAACTGCCACTACTTTCTGTGTGAAAAAGTGCCTCCTCATTTCCCTCTTAAACCTACCTCCTTCCAATCTAAGTCTATGCCCTCTAATGTCTCCCCTTCCAGAGCTTGAATATCCTTTCATTACCAGACTTATTTATTCCCTTCAAGTTCTTACATTTCTCAGTCATATCCCCCCGATCTCTTCTCTCCTCCATGGAATACATGTTCAATTCCCTTAATCTCTTCCTTGTAGGACATATTCTGTAATCCCTGAATCAACTTTGTCACCCTTCATTTTGCCCCCTCTAACAACATGACATCTCTCTTCAGATAAGGGCACCAGAATTGCACACAGTATTCCAGTATTCCATGCCCAGTGCTCAGCCAGTGGCAGAACAGCTGCCTGCCAGCACTGCAGGTGCAGTGGTGTGCACTGCCATGGCTGTGCCCTGTGGTGGTGGTGGTGGTGGTGGTGCAGCTGCGCAGGTACTTTGCAGTGTACAGTGGCCAGACCGGTGACAGCAGCAGGCTGCAGGTGCCACTGGGCAGCCGGACACAGGGTCCACTGTCTGTGCGCCAGCTGTGCCCATTCCCCCTGCAGACCCCACTCTGCAGCATCCACCAGAGAGGGGGGCTATGCAGCATGGCCATTCACCGCAAGAGGATTGGCATCCCACCTGGGAGCTCCAGGATGCCGACCTGCTGGATCAGCACACCCGTCTGCTGCAGGGGTCCGTTCAGCAACAGGTGCTGCTTGCCACTGGGGTGTGTGAACTGTGTGCAGAGGTGCACCAGTTAGCTGAGCAGCAGGAAAGGCTCACTGCACAGATCCTGGCGGGGATGCAGCATATTCAGGAGGCCATGACTGCATCCTTGGATCACATTGCCACTGTGATCATGGATGGCTTTGCATTGCTGGCTGCCACAGGGTGTGACCGTGCACAAGTGGCCCCCCACAGTGTGCTGTCCACCCCATGAGCCTGACATCAGGTGACCCCAACACAGTCAATGCCGGGCTCTGATGTAGGCATCCCAGGCATGCCCAGGGCTGGTCTGTTTGGGCGCCAGCACACCCCCATGCGGGCACGGTCACGGTCCCATGGTTCAACCCCTTGGGGCTGTTGCAAACCTTCCATGGCTAATGTGTAGCCTGTGACTGCTGATCAGCCCCAGCGCAGCCGCCCCCATGGCTGTGGTAACCATGGTTCCATGCAGCAGCCCTGATGTGTGGGCCTCCCTGACCACAGTGTGCAGCTGCTGCCCTGTTCACACATGGGTGGCGTGTGTGTGCCTACCACTGGTATCATACCTGTGTTTTGCACTGCACACTGCCTATGTGCGTGTTTGCCCAGCTGCTGGACTGTGTGGCATGGGCATGATGAGCACAGGCTAGCACTGGTTGCAATGCATCTGATCCACATCATATACCAATGCCTGTGTGTGTGGGTGAATGTGGGTGTGTGGTTTTGTGTGTGTGTGTGTGTCTGGCCATGCAGGCCCTGCGGTTTACCCATGCTGCTGTGATAGTCGGCATGGAGACATCCCCGACAATGACAGCTGCAGTGCCGACTGTCAGCATTGCAATGTTGGGGATGCCTCCATGCATCCATCGGGGGGCTGTGCCCCTGACCCCTCCATGTAGGGGCTCCATCCCTGCACCCCCCAGTCTCTAGGATTCTAACTCTGAGTCAGAGGTGGACCGGGGGGGCAAACACCCAGCGATGCAGTCCCAATTGCCAAACAGACCACCACAGCGACAGGTGAATTTTGTCTGATTACAGTTGCTGTGGTGGTCTTTGAGATCTGAGAGTTGCTGCAGCAATGGTACACCCATGTCTGCATGTGTGCTGTACCTGTTTGTGTGGCCTATGCATCTGTACTGCACCGCCTACCTGTGTGCACCATAGTGCTCCTGTGCGATGGTGTCCCAGTGGTGTCGCACCTGCTGGAGAAGCTGGGGCTCCCTAAGCCCAGGGGATGGCTGTCCACCACCCTCCAGCCCATTGCCTCCATTGTCCCCACTACTGATGCCCTCATCAGCCTCGACAACTATCCACGGTCCAATGGCCATATTAGCACAGTATGCAGCAGGCCAGGAATAGGCCACAGGCTTTCAAGGGGCTGTACTATAGGGCACCACCTGACATGTCTAGGCACTGGAACTGTGCTTTCAGCATGCCAAAGACATGCACGATGATGTTGTGCATGCTGGCATGTGTCTCGTTGTACTATTCCTCTGCTGGGGACGATGGGCGCTGGTAGGGGATGAGCAGCCAGGGCCTCAGTGGATACACACTGTCACCTGTGTGGAGATTGACATGGCTAGCTCTCTGCTGTTCTATGCTGCACCCCTTGCCTGTCCCTGGTGCCCACACCACCATGCACACCCTGCCCACCCCCCATGTCTGCTCTGCCCATCGTCCCTTGCCCGTGCCTTACTCACCCATTAGGTGGCCAGTGGGGATGTCCCCATGTTCAAACCTGTGGCACAGTGCACATCATGTGCACTCCCAGGGTGTGTGGTGCAGACATTGGTGATGCACCCCATGGCATTGCACACCACCTGGCAGTTGACAGTCTGGCTTCCTTCCGGTTGATGTATGCCATGCCCTCAGGGCCAGGTGGCATGTGAATGGCCACATGAGTGCAGTCAATGGCCCCAATCATGTCAGGCATACATGCTACCCTGTGGAAGTCCTGCATGGTTGCTGTACACTCCGCCTGTGTGCTGGGGAAATGGATGAATTCTGAAGCATGTGGCAGCAGAGCATTGAGGAACTGTATGAGGAGACAGGATGTGGCTGACTGGGTGATGCATGTGGTGTCCCCATTGGTCTCTGGAAGGTGCCCATGGCAAGCAGGCACATGATGGCGGTCACCTTCGTCTCCACGGATATGGCATGGCTCCGTCTGATGGGTGCCTGCATCTCCTCACTGCACAGCTCACAGAGCTGCTTCAGAATGTCCCTGTTCAGGTGGTACCTGCACATGATCTCAGTGTCACTGTAGTTCTCAAAGGTGATGTGGGAACGGTACCACCTGTGTCGGGCATACCACCGACGGGCCCTTCCTCAGCCAAGTTGATGTTCCTCCTGCTCCCTCACACCCCTCATTACTGCCTCCATCATGAAGGGCACACTGTCCATGGCCCTTGCTGTCCACTGTCCCCCTGGGTGGTTGGCTGCTGACTGTGTGCCACCCTGGTGCACTGCTTGTCTGTGTGTGTGTGTGTGTGTGTGTGTGTGTGTGTGTGTGTGTGTGTGCGCGTGTGTGTGTATATGTGTGTCTGTCTCTTCTCTCTCTGCCCCTCTTTCCCCCTCCAATGCCACCTCTGTCCCTCTCCCTCTGTGTGTGGACTTCAATCTGTCTGTCTGTCTGTGTGTCTCTCTCTCTATTGATCTGTCTGTCTCTCTCAATCACTCCATCTCACTCAGTGGTGTCTGTGTGTTTGCACCCTGTATTTATAGGAACAAGTCTGCTTGGAGCAACTTCGCTTTGCTCCACACTTGTATCATGGCTTCATGGTTGAATATGCCACTGCACTGGATATTCATGGGAACACCCCCTGCTCTTGCACCTACATTCATTATAGTTGCACACTGATGCAATGGATTTTGCTCTGTGCACTGGCTCCCAATGAATATGCTCCTTGGCACAATACTGCACTTGCTCTGGTACAACTCAGTTGTGCCATGTGCAACTGCTCTGAATATCTGGGCCTAAGAAAACAAATAGTCATATATCACCGAATACAGTTCAAATATTTATCAAAATAATGATTTAAACACAAAGTAGAGCATTACTGCAAGGTTATATAAACAATTACTGGACCCAAACAATCCCCAGTAACAGAAAATTATGGGTGAAACAAAGGTAAAATGGGAGCAAGAACTTTCCTTAGTTCTGCAAGAAAATAAATGGTCTGATATAAGAATTAATGTGAATAAGCTATACTCTAATACAAAAAAATAAAAGTATGCAATACAAATTATTGATCGATCTTACATAACCCCTTTATCATTCTCACATATTACAAGAAATACAACTAAACTTTGCTGGCACCTTTGCTGGAAAGAAGGGAATCTCATGTAATGCAAGGCTGGTGAATATATATATATATATATATATATATATATATACTGTATATTTAAAGAATTAGAAAAGATTCTAGGGAAGACAATACCCTTAGATCCTAAATTTTATATACTAAATACCTTTGAATGATATGAGTTATCAAAAACTGGAAAAAAAACTGAAAACAATATTTGCTCCTTAGCCACCATAATGACCGAAAGGCAAATTTTACACAGATGGAATTGGCCAAATATGAGGAAAATAGATCAGAATAACTTGATACACACATTTCATAAAGTTATGTGCTTGGACAAACTGGAAGATTATATAGGGGAAATGGAATCACTTCAAGAAGTAAATACTACTGACTGGAGCGAGGTTATGAACATACTAACTTCTATGTTAAGAATGGAGTAAACTTTTAAGATCTAGATTTGAAAAATGTGGATTAAGAAAGGATGGAAAACTGTTTATCTGTTTATAAAACCTGAGCATGATCTGTTTTTCACACAAGGGTGTTAATGTATATGTGAAGCAATAAGGGAAGAACTATAATAATGTGAGTAATGACTGTTCAGTAAATAAAATTAAAAACAATTACAAAAATGCAAGAACAGCTGCAAAGTTATTAAAGCACAAAGTGAAGCAATCGAAGAAAGAATTTGACATAAAAATGGGGATGTACACATTTAGGGACTGCATATCTCCATACATGTTCTCCCAATAAAACTGAAACTTAGCATATCAAGAGACCATTAGTCTTTGAAGGTACATGCCATATTTGATGTGAATTGCAAGAACAGCTGTGAAGTTATTATTGCACAAAGTGCCACCATAATGATATCCAACAAGAACTTTCTAAATTTGGAATGTTATAACTACGGAACTGGTGTCAATTTTTTCATTAAACCAGCATAAGACATGTCTGTGAGGCAACCTCTTTGCATCCTGCAAATCTGAGGCTGAAAGTCCTAACCGTTTCTTTGCAGTGAAGTGGGAAAGAAACAGAAAACTTAAAAAATCCCTAAGCTGTCAAAATATCCCTTCTTTTCAAGAAAGTGTAATGTTACTCATATCCATACTGTATGTGGGAGTGCGGGACCTCTTGGCACTGTGCTCCCATCGACCCATAAACAGAGAGACATATCGCTGGAGGGCCCTGTGCTACCAGTATTGCAAAATGGTATCCATAGGTGGGAGCACGGGCCCTCTGAGCCCTGTGCTCCTACCCACCTGTAAGTGTAGCAGCATAGTGCAGGAGGGCCCTGTGCTCCCAGTTCTGCATAAATGGTATGCATAAGTGGGAGTACAGGCCCTCTGGGCCCTGTGCTTCCACTTACCCATAAGTACAGACCTATAGCGCACATACTGAAAATGTGGCAATATCTCAGTAACCATAGCAACTTTGGAAAAAATGTCAGTGCAGTTCTATTCATGACCTGGCCACCTTCATGCATGCTTAGTAAAAAAATCTGTATCTTGAAATGTTTTCGAGATCTAGGTGCTGAAAGACACCATTACTGCCACAATGTTATCCTATGGGAAAATTCACAACTTCAGAGTACTGTAACTATGGAACCGGGCTCCATTTCTTTTTTTTTTCTTTTTTTTTTAAATTCAAAGTTTATTAATTTTCACACACATAAGAACAGTTCCAAACGTGACAAGTGAAATTGTACATATAGTCAGAAAAGAGCTTTCGCTACATACATTGGAGCTGTTCCCCCCCACCCAATCCCCTCCTACAATACACCCTCTCCAATCAGCACAGCTCTAACTACTCAGGTGGTAAATCATCCAGAACCACAAAACTGTCTTAATATTAACTAAGAGACAAGCAGCATGTAGAAAGGATCCCAGATTTTCTTATATCTATTCATCCTATTACTTAGACAGGCCACCATTTTCTCCATCCTGAGATTAGCGAACCGGGCTCCATTTCTTCAAACCAGCAAAGGGCACATCTGTGGGACAAGGGCTTGCCATCCTAAAATTTTCAGCCCTAAAGTCCTAACCATTTTCTTGCTGTGAAGCGGCAAAGAAACAGTTTTTGGGGCTGTTTACCTCCTTTCACTTTCAGAGCATGTATTTTTTTTCCCATATACTATAATGGAAAACTGTAAAGTTTATTAAATTTTGGATGGATTAATATTTTTTGTAAAATCTTCAAATGGCACATTTGCAAGGTGAAAGCTTTCTACCCTGAAAATTTCAGACCACAACCTAAAGCCATTTCTGAGATTCAGGTGGACAAAGAATTGTCAAAAAACTGATTTTTCTGTTTGTTCAACACACTATATCTCACAACACAATGGATTCACATGACATTTGGCAGGTAAAGAGACCTATACGAAGACATTATTTGTGCCAAATATCATACAACTCCATTAAATGGTTCCAAAGTTATTAACATTCAAAGATTCAGGTTTAACATAGAAGTTACTGATAACTAACTACACTGGCACTATTGTGCTAGTATTATATATATATATATATATATATATATATATATATATATATATATTAGGGAAACTCCATTTAATGCATTAGTTAGTTGCCAAGCGACAAAAGTGAGAAAATTCGGTGTTAGGGTTGAAAGCCCCCTTTGACCTCCCGTCCACACCCCAACCGGCATCATAGTGCGCATTGGGGTTGTTGGCTAACTCTCACCCCATCAGATGTGTGAAGAAAGCAGAGGTATGGGAGAATGGGGTGAGAGTTAGAATCGACAACTACGCGTGCACCACGGATGCCAGTTGGGGTGTGGACGGGGGTCAAAGGGGGCTTTCAACCCTAACACTGAATTTCCTTGCTTTTGTCGCTGTGGAACAATCCTAACTAATGCATTAAATGGAGTTTTCTGCCTCTAATTTCCCTTCTTTTTGAGAATGATAATGAGAAATAGTGAATGTAACGCGGCAGCGAGAGCGCGGGGCCGGTGATGTTTTGTCACATAGTAACACGGTGCCTGCAAATGCAAATGGTAATGCGCATGGTGACGCAAAGTGAAACAGTAAAATAAACAGTACTGTAGACATAAATGGTTAAAATAACGCAAACGCAAGCACAAATGAAAACGCAAAGGGTAATGCACATGGTGCCGTAGACGGGAATGGTAAGTGAAACAGGTACGGAACCACAAGCAGAAGTGGTAAGGGTAACAGTAATGTAAGCACACAGGCTGGTTTCCCCCAAAAGCTGCATAGAGAAAGACAGTGAGTACAAAGAATGTATGCATAATGGGTCTCAGAGCAGAAAATGAGGAGTTGGAATACTAAATTGCTTATATCTCAGGAACCGTACGACATAGAAAAAAAATTAAAAGTCATATGATGTATGACTTTCCTGGCTAGTTCTGTACTTAGCCCCCCTCATTTTTTTCTGACGTAAAGTCCGTATCTCGCACCGTTTCCAAGATACGGGCCCTGAAAGGCGCAGCGAACACAGTAATGTTATCCCATGGGAAAAAAAGAGAAGTTCAGAGTGCAATAACTTTGGCTCCCTATAATATTTTTTCACCAAACCATGGAAAGGCACATCTGTGCGATGTTGACTTTCTTCCCTTCAAATTTTAGCCCAAAAGACCAAACCGTTATTTTGCAGCAGGGAGGCAAAGGATTCCTATAATGTGGCGGATGCCGTAATGTTATCCTATGAGAAAAAGCATCAACTTTAGAGTGCCGTAACTTTGCCGCCCTGTAATATTTTTTCAACAAAACACTGAAAGGCACATCTGTGAGATGTTGGCTGCGTTACCTCCAAATTTCAGTCCAAAAGACCAAACTGTTCTTTTGCAGTAGGGTGGCAAAGAATTGCTGTCATTTTGCCATAGCCTGGAAAAGTAGTGTCGCAATTTGAGAAAGCTTTCAAAAATTTGCGACACTTTTGTGAGTGCGACACTACTTTGTGAAAGTACTTTTTCCAGAAACCTGAAAAACATATTTCTAGGTTATTTAACCTCAAAATAAAGCCATGCCTAGCATCCTCAGGGTTCCACTAGGTAAACACAAAAAGAATTGTGTTGCTAAAGGGTCCCACATTTAAATGCCAAGCATTTTTCTTATCACCAACTGAAAACAAAATGGTGGATTTGTGAAAGTAAAAGGGCCATTTGCGAAAGTAAAAACTGCATTTGTGAAAGTGTTGAACCTTTTGTTAACTTTTCCCATTGACTTATAATAGGAAACTGTTTTTTGAATAACTTTTGAACCATTTAATATTTTTTCACGAAATCTTCAAAAGGCACATTGGGGACCCTGGCTGCATGTTCCCTGAAGATTTTGGACCAGTTGCACAAACCGTGTGACCTGTAGAGACAACCAAAGAATTGCAAAAAAGCATAAACATGCGTGCAGATCATGCTTAATAACTCCTCAGCTGTATATCTGAACAGTACAAAAGTCACCAGATCCCAAGATGTATGGTTCTTCATCATGTATTCTAAATTTCAGGCAAATCCGTTGAATGGTTGCAAAGTTATTAAGGTGCAAAATTTTAGGTTTAACATGTAAATGGCTCCTCAACCCTAACTATGGTAGCACAGTAGTGCTACCATAATGTATACATAGTTTATGCAAAAAAACTTTGTTAATGCATCATTTAGGGTTAAAACACAAAAAGTCAAGAAATGAAATGTTTAGGGTTGCCCCCTCCCCCTGTGGACCCACCCATCATCCCGAGATTGACAGCTGACGGAGTGTGTCATTGGGATTGTGAGGCCTAAATGTCACCCATTACATGTGTAATCATATTCACAAACCACAGTAAAGAAGAATGGGGTGACATTTAGGCCTCACAACAATATTTGGCTCTAATCAGCGGTCACTCGGATGATGGGCAGGTCCACAGGTTGATGGGTGGGTCCAAGGTGGGGGTGACAACACTAAACATTTTATTTCCTGACTTTTGTGTTTTAACCCTAAATGATGCATTAATGAAATTATTTGCATAGAATTTCCTTACTTTTATGAAAGTATATAAAAGTCGAAAGTCATATTAGTTGGTGGAGAGCGTACTCTTTGGGCCCCATGCTCCCACCAAGTTGCAATTTCTGCAGAATTCTACACCTGTTTACATTTTCAGCACCTAATAACTGAAAAGTACATCCATGGTAGTAAGGATAGCTACCATACAAGTTTAAAGTCAGTACCACAATGGAAAACATTGTCCGCAAAATGTAATTTGCACCATGCAGTTTCTCTGCAAAAAATGTATTGTCTGACTTGCAAATACCATAATTCACATCTACAGGACATCCCATCAACACCCTCCAAATTTCAAGTCAAAAGACCAAACTGTTTACGAGATATTTAATTAAAAAAATTTTGAAAATTGAGCTATCTGGTCCCTCCAAATCTGGCCATCTAGTCCCTCTCTCACAATCAAAGATCGCGATCAAAGAATCTCATTATCAAAGAATCTCATGCTCAAAAAATTTGCAGGCTCACGATCAAAGAATTTGCAGGCTCGCGATCAAATAATAAAAAATTTTAAAAGTCAATTTTTAGTCAAATATACATGAAACCACAGCCATGCCTCAATCGAATGAAGCCCCTTGAGCAAAACCCATCCTCACTTGGCTTAATAAGCCACCCCTGAGCTGAGAAAATGGATTTTTTCAAGTGGTCATCTAGTCAGGCCCTCGCGATTAAAGATCGTGGTCAAAGAATCTCATGATCAAAGAATTTGCAGGCTCGGGATCAAAGATCATTAGCGAGCCACGATCAAAGAATAAAAAACTTCAAAACTCAATTTTTTTACCATTTTGAAAGAAACCATAGCCATGGCTTGATACAAGAAGCCCTGAGCAAAACCCATCCAAGTTTTACTTGAGTCATCCCTGAGCTGAGATATTTGAATTTGTCCAACTGCAAACTGAAAACAAGGTTATGATCAAAGAATTCCACACCACACAACTGCCGCCGCACCACGGACTAAATTGAAAAACTGCCCACAAAACTGTCAAAAGTGCATTTTCAGCATTTTGTGTGCAAAACCGTAAGTCCAACAAAATGAAATTTGGCAGATCAAGAGATCTACCATGCCCCACCACACATTCCAAATTTCATGCAAATCCATTGAAAGGGTCCAAAGTTATTAATGTGCACAATTTTGAGTTTAACATAGAAGTGCCTACTCAACCTTAAATATAGGGGCACAACTGTGCTCCTATTATATATAGATAGATATAGATATAGATATAGATATAGATATACAGTGAAAGCCCACCAGGATGATGCACAGTGCTGCAGAATTCTGCAGTAGAGATACTGCAAGCGATGCAATTTAATCAGAGTTAATCCTGTTTGCCATGCAGTAAACCTATCACACTGTGCTTCATCCTGGTGGGCTTCACTGTATATATATATATATATATATATATATATATATATATATATATTCTTTCAAAAAACTCTGTTAATGCATCAGTTAAGGTGAATACCACAGCGACAAAAGCAGGAAATGATGGATTAGGGTTTCAACCGAATGCCACTACCCAGGGTTCCCACGCTATCATCCTACCCTATCCCCACCTTCCACACCACCAACAGGCATTGGGGTGTGCCATTGAGTCATCAGGCCCACTCTCACCCCCATTCATATGTAAACAACCTTACACTCTACAGTATAGGACAATGGGATAAGAGTTAGGCCTGATGACCCATGGCACACCCCGTGCCTGTTGGTGTGTGGAGAGTGAGGGATGGTGGTAGGGTGGCAAGAGTGAACCCTGGGGTGGGAATTTGGGATGGAAACCTTAATGTCTCATTTCCCTGCTTTTGTTGCTGTGATATTCACCCTAACTGATGTATTAACAGTTTTTTTTTTACAAAGAATTTCCCTTCTTTTTCAGATAGCATAATTGTTTCCTCATTTTACTGTGGGAGCACAGAGTCCTTCAGACCCTGCACTCCCATCCCTCCATCCTGATAGTACAACAGTGTCCATATGTCACAGTGGGAGTGCAGGGTCCCATCCTTCCATCCAGATAGTAGAACAGTGTCCATGCATGATGGCCCATCCCTCCACAAATGCACATATATATATATAACTGTGGAAACACAGGGGTCTCTGGCCCTTGCTCTTCCACACATAAAGTTACCAGCAGGTGTAGAGAGATAGCAACAAATAGTCATGACCGTGTCATCTGAAATGATTTTCAACCCAAATGTTCAACGTAACCTTCTTAGCACCTCACCACATGTACCTAGTATAGCAAACTTTCAAATCCCCATAAAAATGTAATTTCACACAACTGTAACACTGTGTTTGTGCCACAGTTGTGGGAAAACATTTTTAGTAGGATTTGAAAAATGACAGCTTTATTGTTCATGAGGTGGTGTGAAAAAATGGCAGTGTTAAAAATCTGGAGTGAAAATATAAAAAATTGGCAAAGTTATGAGCATGCATAGAAACTGCGCAATTCACGCTCATAATGTGGCCATTTTCTAGAATTCTCTTGCCACATTTTCAGCATCAGCATTTTGGGACCTCCCCTCATGAACAGTGCAACTGTGATTTTATTAGTCCATCCCAAAAGTTAATTTCGCACAGCGACTCCACCATTCTGTGCTACAGGTGTGAAAAGATGTTCCAGGTAGGATGCACAAAATGACAGCTATACTGTTCATAAAGAGGTGTAAAAAAATGTCAGTGTTGAAAATCTGAAGTGAAAATACTAAAAATTGGTGAAGTTACAAACGTGCATAGAAACTGTGCAACACATGCTTGAAATGCAGTCATTTGGGGGAATTTTTTTCACCAAATTTGCAACATGGGCTTTTTGGGACCCCACCTCATGAACAGTGGCACTGTCATTTCATGAATCAGTCCTGAAAGGTGAAGCCGTGCAGTGACCATGAAATCAGCTTTCAGAACAGAGAAAAGAAATGACAGTCCCAGTGTTCTGAGGAGGGACTCCAGGAACCCCATGCTGAAAATTTGGTGCACGAATTCCTAAAATTGGCTGAGATGTCAACATAAGTTGAAAGCCACCCATTGACTCCCATTACATGACTTACCTTGACTCCTCAGATCACAGTTCGGCTTTAAAGAGTGCAGACGTGTCCCCAGGGCAGAGAAGATCACAGATCCTGACCTCCAGAGGGTAAGTATGGGTGAAGGGGGTGCGGGGAGGTGGGTGCACAGAGGGAGGGGGAGGATGGGGAAGGGGAGATGATGAGGGACCATTTTCTTTTTTCTAGGGTTAAAAAAAGACTTTGGAGGACTGTTTTCTTCATTTATAGGTTAAACTGTAAAAAAGTAAATTTGGGCACTCTTTAATAACTTTTGCAAGGCTTAATATTTTTTCACCAAACTTCAAAAGGCACATCTGTGACCCTAGGGCCTTCTACCCTGAAAAGTTCAGCCCACAACATAAAACCATTTCTGAGATTCAGGATGACAAAGAAATGTAAAAAAAACTGATTTTTCTTTTTTGTCAACACTTTATATCTAAGAAACCACTAAACAGATTCTGACCAAATTTGGCTGGTCAAGAGACCTGTGCCTAGAGTTTAAGCATGCCAAATGTCATGCAAATATGTTGAATGGTTCCAAGTTACTTATACAGGTATTTTCCACATAATGTGACGCAATGGAAATGCAAACAAAAACAGTAATGGAAATGCAAATGTTCACAAATGTTAACAGCAACAGAAACGCAAGCTGAAATGCAAATGCAAAGGGTAACACACACAGTGGCGTACATGGGAATGCTAACACAAATGGTTTTGGAAACGCAAGTGGAAACGTTAACTGTAACAGCAATGGAAATGGACACCTTTTTTTTCCACAAAAGCTGCATTGAAAAACACAGTGAATACAAATAATGTATGCATAATGGGCCCCAGAGCAGAAAATGAACACTTGGAATACTAAATTGTTCATATCTCAGGAACCGTAGAAAGTAGAAAAAAAATAAAACTCTCATATTATTTATGACTTTCCTGGCTAGTTTTGCACTTACGTAGCCCCCTGGGGGCAAAGCATTTGTCTGACAAAAAGGCTGTATCTTGAAGTGTTTCTGAGATACGGGCCCCGAAAGGAACAGCGAACGCCGTAATGTTAGCCTATTGGAAAAATCCAAAGCGACAAAAGTGAGAAAATTCGGTGTTGGGTTGAAAAGCCCCTTGACCTCCCGTCCACACCAACGGCACATTAGTGCGCATTGGGGTTGTTGGCTAACTCTCACCCCATCAGATGTGTGAAGAAGCAGAGGTATAGGAGAATGGGGTGAGAGTTAGAACTCGACAACCCCAACGCAACCACGATGCCAGTTGGGGTGTGGACGGGGGTCAAAGGGGCTTTCAACCCTAACACTGAATTTCCTTGCTTTTGTCGCTGTGGAACAATCCTAACTAATGCATTAAATGGAGTTTTCTGCCTCTAATTTCCCTTCTTTTTGAGAATGATAATGAGAAATAGTGAATGTAACGCGGCAGCGAGAGCGCGGGGCCGGTGATGTTTTGTCACATAGTAACACGGTGCCTGCAAATGCAAATGGTAATGCGCATGGTGACGCAAAGTGAAACAGTAAAATAAACAGTACTGTAGACATAAATGGTTAAAATAGCATGCATAAGCACAAATGAAAGCGCAAAGGTAATGCACTGTGGTGCGTGAGCGAGAATGGATAAGTGAAACAGGTACGGAACCACAAGCAGAAGTGGTAAGGGTAACAGTAATGTAAGCACACAGGCTGGTTTCCCCCAAAAGCTGCATAGAGAAAGACAGTGAGTACAAAGAATGTATGCATAATGGGTCTCAGAGCAGAAAATGAGGAGTTGGAATACTAAATTGCTTATATCTCAGGAACCGTACGACATAGAAAAAAAATTAAAAGTCATATGATGTATGACTTTCCTGGCTAGTTCTGTACTTAGCCCCCCTCGTTTTTTTCTGACGAAAAGTCCGTATCTCGCACCGTTTCCAAGATACGGGCCCTGAAAGGCGCAGCGAACACAGTAATGTTATCCCATGGGAAAAAAAGAGAAGTTCAGAGTGCAATAACTTTGGCTCCCTATAATATTTTTTCACCAAACCATGGAAAGGCACATCTGTGCGATGTTGACTTTCTTCCCTCCAAATTTTAGCCCAAAAGACCAAACCGTTATTTTGCAGCAGGGAGGCAAAGGATTCCTATAATGTGGCGGATGCCGTAATGTTATCCTATGAGAAAAAGCATCAACTTTAGAGTGCCGTAACTTTGCCGCCCTGTAATATTTTTTCAACAAAATACTGAAAGGCACATCTGTGAGATGTTGGCTGCGTTACCTCCAAATTTCAGTCCAAAAGACCAAACTGTTCTTTTGCAGTAGGGTGGCAAAGAATTGCTGTCATTTTGCCATAGCCTGGAAAAGTAGTGTCGCAATTTGAGAAAGCTTTCGCAAAAATTTGCGACACTTTGTGAGTGCGACACTACTTTGTGAAAGTACTTTTTCCAGAAACCTGAAAAACATATTTCTAGGTTATTTAACCTCAAAATAAAGCCATGCCTAGCATCCTCAGGGTTCCACTAGGTAAACACAAAAAGAATTGTGTTGCTAAAGGGTCCCACATTTAAATGCCAAGCATTTTTCTTATCACCAACTGAAAACAAAATGGTGGATTTGTGAAAGTAAAAGGGCCATTTGCGAAAGTAATAACTGCATTTGTGAAAGTGTTGAACCTTTTTGTTAACTTTTCCCATTGACTTATAATAGGAAACTGTTTTTTTGAATAACTTTTGAACCATTTAATATTTTTTCACGAAATCTTCAAAAGGCACATTGGGGACCCTGGCTGCATGTTCCCTGAAGATTTTGGACCAGTTGCATAAACCGTGTGACCTGTAGAGACAACCAAAGAATTGCAAAAAAGCATAAACATGCGTGCAGATCATGCTTAATAACTCCTCAGCTGTATATCTGAACAGTACAAAAGTCACCAGATCCCAAGATGTATGGTTCTTCATCATGTATTCTAAATTTCAGGCAAATCCGTTGAATGGTTGCAAAGTTATTAAGGTGCAAAATTTTAGGTTTAACATGTAAATGGCTCCTCAACCCTAACTATGGTAGCACAGTAGTGCTACCATAATGTATACATAGTTTATGCAAAAAAACTTTGTTAATGCATCATTTAGGGTTAAAACACAAAAAGTCAAGAAATGAAATGTTTAGGGTTGCCCCCTCCCCCTGTGGACCCACCCATCATCCCGAGATTGACAGCTGATGGAGTGTGTCATTGGGATTGTGAGGCCTAAATGTCACCCCATTACATGTGTAATCATATTCACAAACCACAGTAAAGAAGAATGGGGTGACATTTAGGCCTCACAACCCCAATGACACATCTCGTCAGCGGTCACTCTCGAGATTGATGGGCAGGTCCACGAGGTTGATGGGTGGGTCCAAGGTGGGGGGTGACAACACTAAACATTTTATTTCCTGACTTTTTGTGTTTTAACCCTAAATGATGCATTAATGAAATTATTTGCATAGAATTTCCTTACTTTTTATGAAAGTATATAAAAGTCGAAAGTCACACAAGTTGGTGGGAGCGTGGGCCCTTTGGGCCCCATGCTCCCACCAAGTTGCAAATTTCTGCAGAATTCTACACCTGTTTACATTTTCAGCACCTAATAACTGAAAAGTACATCCATGGTAGTAAGGATAGCCACCATACAAGTTTAAAGTCAGTACCACAATGGAAAACATTGTCCGCAAAATGTAATTTGCACCATGCAGTTTCTCTGCAAAAAATGTATTGTCTGACTTGCAAATACCATAATTCACATCTACAGGACATCCCATCAACACCCTCCAAATTTCAAGTCAAAAGACCAAACTGTTTACGAGATATTTAATTAAAAAAATTTTGAAAATTGAGCTATCTGGTCCCTCCAAATCTGGCCATCTAGTCCCTCTCTCACAATCAAAGATCGCGATCAAAGAATCTCATTATCAAAGAATCTCATGCTTAAAAAATTTGCAGGCTCACGATCAAAGAATTTGCAGGCTCGCGATCAAATAATAAAAAATTTTAAAAGTCAATTTTTAGTCAAATATACATGAAACCACAGCCATGCCTCAATCGAATGAAGCCCCTTGAGCAAAACCCATCCTCACTTGGCTTAATAAGCCACCCCTGAGCTGAGAAAATGGATTTTTTCAAGTGGTCATCTAGTCAGGCCCTCGCGATCAAAGATCGTGGTCAAAGAATCTCATGATCAAAGAATTTGCAGGCTCGGGATCAAAGATCATTAGCGAGCCACGATCAAAGAATAAAAAACTTCAAAACTCAATTTTTTTACCATTTTGAAAGAAACCATAGCCATGGCTTGATACAGCGAAGCCCCTGAGCAAAACCCATCCAAGTTTTACTTCAGAAGTCATCCCTGAGCTGAGATATTTGAATTTGTCCAACTGCAAACTGAAAACAAGGTTATGATCAAAGAATTCCACACCACACAACTGCCGAGCAGCACCACGGACTAAATTCGAAAAACTGCCCACAAAACTGTCAAAAAGTGCATTTTTCAGCATTTTGGTGTGCAAAAACCGTAAGTCCAACCAAAATGAAATTTGGCAGATCAAGAGATCTACCATGCCCCACCACACATTCCAAATTTCATGCAAATCCATTGAAAGGGTCCAAAGTTATTAATGTGCACAATTTTGAGTTTAACATAGAAGTGCCTACTCAACCTTAAATATAGGGGCACAACTGTGCTCCTATTATATATAGATATAGATATAGATATAGATATAGATATAGATATACAGTGAAGCCCACCAGGATGATGCACAGTGCTGCAGAATTCTGCAGTAGAGATACTGCAGTAAGCGATGCAATTTTAATCAGAGTTAATCCTGTTTGCCATGCAGTAAACCTATCACACTGTGCTTCATCCTGGTGGGCTTCACTGTATATATATATATATATATATATATATATATATTCTTTGCAAAAAAACTCTGTTAATGCATCAGTTAAGGTGAATACCACAGCGACAAAAGCAGGGAAATGATGGATTAGGGTTTCAACCCGAATGCCACTACCCCAGGGTTCCCACGCCTATCATCCTACCCCTATCCCCCCACCCTCACACCAACAGGCATTGGGGTGTGCCATTGGGTCATCAGGCCCACTCTCACCCCATTCCATATGTAAACAACCTTACACTCTACAGTATAGGACAATGGGATAAGAGTTAGGCCTGATGACCCATGGCACACCCCGGTGCCTGTTGGTGTGTGGAGAGTGAGGGGATGGTGGTAGGGTGGCAAGAGTGTGAACCCTGGGGGTGGGGAATTTGGGATGGAAACCTTAATGTCTCATTTCCCTGCTTTTGTTGCTGTGATATTCACCCTAACTGATGTATTAACAGTTTTTTTTTTACAAAGAATTTCCCTTCTTTTTCAGATAGCATAATTGTTTCCTCATTTTACTGTGGGAGCACAGAGTCCTTCAGACCCTGCACTCCCATCCCTCCATCCTGATAGTACAACAGTGTCCATATGTCACAGTGGGAGTGCAGGGTCCCATCCTTCCATCCAGATAGTAGAACAGTGTCCATGCATGATGGCCCATCCCTCCACAAATGCACATATATATATATAACTGTGGAAACACAGGGGTCTCTGGCCCTTGCTCTTCCACACATAAAGTTACCAGCAGGTGTAGAGATAGCAACAAATAGTCATGACCGTGTCATCTGAAATGATTTTCAACCCAAATGTTCAACGTAACCTTCTTAGCACCTCACCACATGTACCTTATAGCAAACTTTCAAATCCCCATAAAATGTAATTTCACACAACTGTAACACTGTGTTTGTGCCACAGTTGTGGGAAAACATTTTAGTAGGATTTGAAAATGACAGCTTTATTGTTCATGAGGTGGTGTGAAAAAATGGCAGTGTTAAAATCTGGAGTGAAAATATAAAAATTGGCAAAGTTATGAGCATGCATAGAAACTGCATAATTCACCTATAATGTGGCCATTTTCTAGAATTCTCTTGCCACATTTTCAGCATCAGCATTTTGGGACCTCCCTCATGAACAGTGCAACTGTGATTTTATTAGTCCATCCCAAAGTAATTCACAGCTACTCCACCATTCTGTGCTACAGGTGTGAAAAGATGTTCCAGGTAGGATGCACAAAATGACAGCTATACTGTTCATAAAGAGGTGTAAAAATGTCAGTGTTGAAAATCTGAAGTGAAAATACTAAAAATTGGTGAAGTTACAAACGTGCATAGAAACTGTGCAACACATGCTTGAAATGCAGTCATTTGGGGGAATTATTTTCACCAAATTTGCAACATGGGCTTTTTGGGACCCCACCTCATGAACAGTGGCACTGTCATTTCATGAATCAGTCCTGAAAGGTGAAGCCGTGCAGTGACCATGAAATCAGCTTTCAGAACAGAGAAAAGAAATGACAGTCCCAGTGTTCACAAGGAGGGACTCCAGGAACCCCATGCTGAAAATTTGGTGCACGAATTCCTAAAATTGGCTGAGATGTCAACATAAGTTGAAAGCCACCCATTGACTCCCATTACATGACTTACCTTGACTCCTCAGATCACAGTTCGGCTTTAAAGAGTGCAGACGTGTCCCCAGGGCAGAGAAGATCACAGATCCTGACCTCCAGAGGGTAAGTATGGGTGAAGGGGGTGCGGGGAGGTGGGTGCACAGAGGGAGGGGGAGGATGGGGAAGGGGAGATGATGAGGGACCATTTTCTTTTTTCTAGGGTTAAAAAAAGACTTTGGAGGACTGTTTTCTTCATTTATAGGTTAAACTGTAAAAAAGTAAATTTGGGCACTCTTTAATAACTTTTGCAAGGCTTAATATTTTTTCACCAAACTTCAAAAGGCACATCTGTGACCCTAGGGCCTTCTACCCTGAAAAGTTCAGCCCACAACATAAAGCCATTTCTGAGATTCAGGATGACAAAGAAATGTAAAAAAAACTGATTTTTCTTTTTTGTCAACACTTTATATCTAAGAAACCACTAAACAGATTCTGACCAAATTTGGCTGGTCAAGAGACCTGTGCCTAGAGTTTAAGCATGCCAAATGTCATGCAAATATGTTGAATGGTTCCAAAGTTACTTATACAGGTATTTTTCCACATAATGTGACGCAAATGGAAATGCAAACAAAAACAGTAATGGAAATGCAAATGTTCACAAATGTTAACAGCAACAGAAACGCAAGCTGAAATGCAAATGCAAAGGGTAACACACACAGTGGCGTACATGGGAATGCTAACACAAATGGTTTTGGAAACGCAAGTGGAAACGTTAACTGTAACAGCAATGGAAATGGACACCTTTTTTTTCCACAAAAGCTGCATTGAAAAACACAGTGAATACAAATAATGTATGCATAATAATGGGCCCCAGAGCAGAAAATGAACACTTGGAATACTAAATTGTTCATATCTCAGGAACCGTAGAAAGTAGAAAAAAAATAAAACTCTCATATTATTTATGACTTTCCTGGCTAGTTTTGCACTTACGTAGCCCCCTGTGGGCAAAGCATTTGTCTGACAAAAAGGCTGTATCTTGAAGTGTTTCTGAGATACGGGCCCCGAAAGGAACAGCGAACGCCGTAATGTTAGCCTATTGGAAAAATCGTCAACTTTGGAGTGCTGTAACTTTGCAGCCCTGTAATATTTTGTCACCTAACCAACAAAAGGCACATCTGCGGATCTTGGCTTTCTTCCCTCCAAATTTAGGCCCAAAAGACCAAACCGTTCTTTTGCAGCAGGGTGGCAAAGATTTCCTATTTTTTTGGGCACAGTGTCGCAAAGTAGTGTCATGATTTGTGACACTTTTGCAAAAAAAACACAAAAGTGTCGAATGCGCGACACTACTTTGTGACACTACTGTTAGCAAAAATGTCAAAAACATATTTCTGTGGTGTTTAACCCCCCAGAAAAGACATGGCTAGCATCCTCAGGGCTCGACTAGGTGAATATAGCAAGAACAGTGTCCCTAGAGGGTCCCAAATTTAAATGCCAAACATTTCTGTGACCACCAACTGAAAACAAGATGGTGGATTTGTGACACTAAAGGGGTCATTTACGACACTAAAAACTGCATTTGCGACACTGTCAAACTGTTAACTTTTCCCATTGACTATAATGGGAAACTTGTGTTTTGAATAACCTTTGAACCATATAATATTTTTTCACAAAATCTTCTAAAGGCACACCGGGGACCCTGGCTGCATGATCCCTGAAAGTTTCAGACCAGTCGCGCAGACTGTGTGACCTGTAGGCATGAGCAAAGAATGGGCAAAAAAACATAAATATAACTTTGTACAGTGCTATGTAGCTCTGCAACCATATATCCAACTGCTTTGTAACTTGGCAGATCCAGAGATCTATGGTATTGCTCAGTGCGTACCAAATTTCAGGGAAATCTGTCATACGGTGGCAAAGTTATTAAGGTGCCAAATTTCACACTTTAACCTTAAATGGGGTACTCAACCCTAACTATAGTGGCACTACTGTGCCACTATAATATATATATATATATATATATTAGAGGCAAAAACTCAGTTTAATGCATTAGTTAGGGTTGTTCCACAGTGACAAAAGTGAGGAAATTCGCTGTTAGGGTTGAAAACCCTAACTCCATTCACCCCAGCACCACACACACACAGAACACACACACATTCAAGTATGGGGGAGGACCAAGTCAACACAACCAATGACAGACATCCAGCAGCAGGTGACAGAAATAACAAACAATTGTCTAAATGTACTACGAGACATCCCCACCCACCTGTCCAGGTACTGCATGCTCAGTGGAGATCAACAGCAAAACTGAGGCCTTGTACACCAAACGTACACATCCCTGATTGCAGCTGCACACAACGTACCACACTTAGTAGTTGCATGGCCTTACCTACCGATGCTCCACACCACACCACACCACACTGGGGTGTTTTAACACAAAATAAAGACACAGCAAGCATCCTCAGGGTCCGACTAGGTGAATACAAAAAGAATTAGGTTGCTAGAGGGTACCACATTTAAATGCCAACCATTTTTCTGATCACCAACTGAAAACAAAATGGCCGATTTGCGAAAGTAACAGGCCCATTTGCGAAAGTAAAAACGCATTTGCTAAAGTGTTGAACTTTTTGCTAACTTTTCCCATTGACTTATAATGGGAAACTGTTTTTTGAATAACTTTTGAACCGTTTAATATTTTTTCACGACATCTTTGAAAGGCACATTGGGGACCCCGGCCGCATGTTCCCTGAAGATTTTGGACTGGTCACGCAAACTGTACCACCTGTAGGCGCGACTGTAGAATTCCAGAAAAAGCGTAAATCCGCGCACAGAACACACTTAATAACTCCGCAGCCGTATATCCGACCACTACAAAACTTGGCAGATCCCAAGGCCTATGGTTCTTGATCACGTGTTCCAAAGTTCAGCCAAATCTGTCAAACAGTTGCAAAGTTATTAAGGTGCAAAGTTTTGGGGTTTAACATAGAAATGGCTCCTCAACTCCTAATTATGGTAGCACTACTGTGCTACTATAATATATATATATATATATATATATATATATATATATATATATATATATATATATATATATATATATATATATATATTTATGCAATGGGGTGGAGATAAATTGTGATGAATCCATTTATAAAATGGGCAAAGGATTTAAGCAATCTGAATGGTTGTTAGCCATGCATTAGATGTGTCTAATGCACAGCTAAAACTAGAACCCCCATTTAAAATACACGTGCTCATTTTATAAGTGCAATAAGCCACTCGGGGGAAGTGCATTAAGCTAGGGTACTGGACGCACTCAGCCTGTGGCCTCATGCCTCACTACGTCCACATAGCCGTGCATTAGAGCTGTTTAATGAACACCCCATCGTGTCTTATTGCTTACTTATCTGAGTAACTGTGTACATAAATTTCATTATGTATACAGTTCTTATGTCATCAGCCATTTATCTATACAGTGCTTATGTCATTTAGAATATTCAGTCTCAGTAGCAGTATTAACCATATTCAAATGCAAATAACTTTAAAATGAAAAATGATAGCATGGTACTGTGAGCATGAAAGTTGTTTGGCACAGAAATATCTATAAAATGAGTGGTATTTCATGTATTGATACCTTTTAGATTTTTTGATAATTAGTCAAAAAACAGCATAACATTAATTTTTTCCTCCATTTTGTCAGGAAACAAACGTAAATAACTTTAAAATGAAAAATGATACCATGGTACTGTGAGCACAAAGTTTATTCAGCACCAAAATATCTACAAAATGAGAGGTGTTTTATTTATAGATACTTTTTAGCTTTTTCACAATTAGCGAAAAACAGCAGAAAATTCAATTTTTGTGCACTTTTTCATCAAACAAATGCAAATAACAAAACAAAAATTGATAGTATGGTTTTTGGAACACAAACATTGTTCAGCAGGTGTTTCATTTCTAGATTCCTTTTAGATTTTCCATAATCAGCAAACAATGGCCGAAAATTCAATTTTTATTCACTTTTTTGACTAACAAGTGCCCCTTACAAAACAAAAGAATAGCATAAATGGAATATGCAATGGAAAACTAGTGTAATAAATGAGTTATCTACACTTGAGCAGTTTGAGTTTGGGCAACTCACTCATGGCTTACGCCACTCATGAGGTTACCCGAGGTCAAACTGCTCTTGTACAGATAAATCATTTATTATACTTGCATCCATTGCATATATATATATATATATATATATATATATATATATATATATATATATATTTATAGAATGGGGTGAGAGCAATATGAGTGGATAACTTCAGTTATTTCGACTGCAGTGAAATAACTTACGATGACATCATCGGAGTTAAAATAACTTACAAATATACCTACTCTGCTGATGTCATCACTCACTCACTCCAGCCTGCATACTAAATTGAACTTCTCCACAAGTCTGTTTCTCACTGCTACTTGCAAGTAACTCAGTTAACACTGAAAGGACATTCAGCTGTTTCCAATAGTGTGTGTAAAACTCCCAACCCATTACTAAGCTACTGTCATTTTCAAGAAAGCTTGCATTCTAAATAACAATGCCTCACAGTTTCTGTTTATCACTGCTACAGTACTTGCAAGTAACTCAGCATTGCAAAGGACATTCAGCTCTTTCCCATAGTGTGTGTAAAACTTCCAGCCCATGGCTATGCTACAGTGATTTTCAAGAAAGCCTGTATTCTAAATCACAATGCCTCACAGTTTGTTTCTCACTGCTTGCTGACACTAACTCAATTAGCACTGCCAAACACATTCACCTATTTCTCATAGTGTTTGTAACACTCCCTGCCCATTCAGAAACACTTACACACACTAAGAACACATACACGCAGTGCTCTCAGTATAGCCTAGAGGTTAGATTAATGAACTTTTAGTAAGCTTGCTACATCCAGCACACCCAACCTGGGTTTGTTTCTCACAACCTCCACTTTCACACTGTGTGACTCAGAACAGGTCACTTAAGTGCCTAATCCTCCCAAGTCATCTCTAAAAACATATTCAGTTGCCAAACACTAAAATAAAAAAGACAAAGTAAACAGGAAATGGATGCAAAAAAACATAACACTTCTGAAGTTCCTACCCCATTGTATAAATAGCACACATGATGTGCAGATCGTGGAATATGGAAAATATTGTCACTCCCGCAGAGTGAGCGGTTCTTTTGGCACATGTGAGAATACAGAGCTCAGTCTGCAGGAGTGAGAATATTTTCTATATTCCACTCCTGCCCAACATGTATCCCTTATATATCCAAAATTGCTTGGTAACTGAGCAAGGCCCACTAGGAAGAATTGTCTGTTTTCAGGGGTGACCTGGGAACACTGGTGGAGTTAAATGACTTGCTCAGAGTCACATAGTATGCAAGTGGAGGTTGTGGGAATCAAGCCCAGGTCTGCTGGATGTACCAAGCACATTCATAGCTTGCTACTCTAACCTCTAGACTATACTGTCAGCCCACATAATTACAAACATAATTAACATACAAAGTTGCAACTACAAATATTGCAATAAACATAATAAGTTCTCTTGGAAATCCCACTAAATCACAAGTTCCTAATATCAGTGTGCTTCTTCTTGAGCAGATTGGCAGCTTTGAAACTGGTAGTGCATTAAATATATTTCTGTGTTTTTGTAAGTATCTTTCATGACTATTTCTATATTAATTACTTTTTTGTAGAAGATCAGTATATGACTTGTTTAAGAGATAGTAGCCTATTTTATCTCTTCTGGGATTCAGGTTTACTTCTCTGTTTGGTAACATTATTCATTCTTATTACAATTGTGTCTCAAATGCTTAGCAATCTCTAGTACTGCTTTAATTATTCCTTGCCATCTATTTCTCATTTTCTAGTAATTACTTTTTTGTATACCCTTAATAATTGTAATTATTGTCATATTACAGTATAAAACTGAAAACATAATGACATATCTGACAGAGGCAGCTAAGTTTAGACAATGGTCATTATTATACAGCTAACAGGCATGAAAATAAATGCATTTGGTTTTAAACTGTGTCTTCATACACCCTGTACACTATACAAAGGGTCTCAGAAATGCTTCATTCTGATTGGCTTTCAGCATTCTGACACCTGTACATTAATCTCTGTTACACTGTCATGTACAGCCTGATCACCATGGTGCATGAATTCTTCTTAACAGCATTCCATTCTTTAGTACTGCTAAATAACCGAAATGATGCATTCTGATTCTGAACGGTCATTTTTAAACAGCTGGTGGATGAACTATTTTAATAAAAATCTCCATCTCAATAGAAACATAGAAACATAGACTTTGACGGCAGATAAGGACCGCTTGGCCCATCTAGTCTGCCCATTTCCTACCTACAGGATAGGCCGCAGATCCTAGTTAACCAACAGCTTATTTCTTCCTACCCCTCACAAGAATTGCCTTATGTCTGTCCCATGCATTCTTGAATTCTCCCACAGTTTTAGACCCCACAACCTCCTCAGGAATGCTGTTCCATGCATCCACTACCCTCTCTGTGAAATAATACTTCCTCACATTGCCCCTGAACTGCCCTCCTTCTATCTTTAAATTGTGTCCCCTTGTTCTTGCACATCTCTTTTTCTGAAAGATGCTACCCTCTTGGACTTTGTTGATTCCACTGGGGTACTTAAAAGTTTCTATCATGTCCCCCCTCTCCCTTCTTTCCTCAAGGGTATACATATTAAGCTCCTTTAGTCTCTCCTCATACGGCTTCTCTTGCAGACCCTGCACCATTTTAGTTGCCCTCCTCTGGACTACCTCTATCCTGTCTATGTCCTTGCGGAGATGGGGTCTCCAGAACTGGACACAGTACTCCAGATGGGGTCTCACCAACTGTCTGTACAGAGGGATAACAACTTCCTGTTTTCTGCTGCTGATGCCTCTCCCTATACATCCCAGGATACCCCCAGCCCTCCCTACTGCCTTCTCACATTGCTTGCTAACCTTAAGGTCATCTAATATGATTACCCCCAGGTATCTTTCCTTTTTTGTTGTTGTTACTACCTCCCCACTCATTGTGTATTCTTCTCCTGGGTTCTTGTTTCCCAGGTGCATTATTTTGCACTTCTTTGCATTGAATCCTAGCTGCCATACTTCTGACCATTCCTCCAACCTTGCCAAGTCCCTTTTCATCCTTTCCATGCCTCCTTGTGTATCAACCCTGTTGCAGATCTTTGTGTCATCTGCAAAAAGGCATACTTTTCCTTCCAGTCCCTCTACAATGTCACTGATGAAGACATTAAAAAGGACTGTACCCAATACTGAACCCTGCAGTACCCCACCGTTAACTCCCCTTTCTTCAGAGTGGACTCCATTTACAATTACCTTCTGTGTCCTGTTGTGCAGCCAATGTTTTACCCAGGCTACCACCCTGGGACCCACTCCGAGGCTGGTTAATTTGACTATTAATCTTTTGTGTGGGACTGTGTCAAATGCCTTGCTAAAGTCTAGGTAGGCCATGTCCACAGCCCCTCCCAGGTCTACTACTTTGGTCACCCAGTCAAAGAAATTAGATTACGTCTGACATGACCTTCCCATGATGAACCCATGCTGCCTTGGGTCCTGTGTTCCACTGGCCTCTAGGTACTCAACTATTCTTTCCTTCAGAGTGACTCCATCACTTTCCCTACCGCAGAGGTCAGACTGACAGGTCTGTAGTTTCCTGCCTCTGTCTTGGTCACACTTTTGTGAAGGGAATCACATCTGCCTTCCTCCAGTCCTTGGGTACCACACCATCCTCCCATGATTTATTAAAAGAGTAGCCAGTGGTTTCACTAGTTCCTCCTTAATCCTTTTAGAATTCTGGGTGAATCCCATCAGGACCCATTGCTTTGTCCACCTTCAGTTTTAGGAGTTCTTGCAGAACCTTTTCTTCTGTGAAAGGACTGGGATCGACCCCCCTATCAAGAGTGCTTCTGTTAATTGGATTAGGCGCTTCCCCCTCCTCTTTTGTGAATACTGAGTAGAAATATTCGTTCAGTATCCCTGCTTTTTCACTGTCCCCCTCTGTCCACCCACCGTTCCTTCTAGTCAGCCTCACTATCCCTCCCTTTGTCTTTCTACGCTGCTGATATACCTATAAAAGGTTTTATCACCCATCTTAACTGAGTTGGCTATCTTTTCCTCAGTTTGGGCCTTTGATATTCTGACTTCCCTCCCTGCTTCCTTCTGCCTTAACTGGTACAGCTTTCTGTCCTGCTCCTTCTGTGTTTCCTTAAACTTCCGGAATGCTGTCTTTTTCTTCCTGACTTTCACAGCCACCTCTTTTGAAAACCATAGTGGCTTTTTCTTTCGTTTTGATTTGTTTATTTGCTTCACACAAAGGCTTGTTGCCTCTGTGATGGCAGTTTGATGATTCCCATTGTTGCTCCACACCTCCTTCTAGCCTGTTTGCTAGTGCTTTTCTGAGACACTCTCCCATCTTGCCAAAGTCAGCCCTCCTAAGTCCAGTACCCTCACTTTTGTATGGCTTGACTCTGTAGCTGAGTTTAACGTGAACCACACTGTTTGATGGTCACTTGTCCCAGATGGCAACCCACTTCTAGATCTGAGATCCTCTCACTACCCCGTTTGAGGTATGAGGTCTAGATTGATCCCCAGAGTGGGTTCCAAAACTAACTGTCTGAGGGCCTGCGACCTGTAGGGCATCAAGAATGCCCCTGCTCTTGGATGTGGCTGCAGCAAATGTGCTCCAGTTAACATCTGGCATATTCAGGTCTCCCATCAACAGTATCTCCCCTTTCTCTGCCATTCTAAGAATGCCTTCTATCATATCCTTGTCCATTCCCTCCCCCTGACATGGGGGTCTGTACACAACCCCTGTGTGGATTGTGGTGCCCTTTCCAGTCTCCAAGGTGACCCACAGTGCCTCCTCTCCTCCCTGTTTACTCTTTTGTTCAGTTGCTTTTATTCCTTCCTTTACATAGATAGTTACTCCTCCCCCTCTTCTCCCCTGCCTGTCTCGCCTATAGGTTATGTACCCTGGTATGTTAACATCCCAGTCATGGTTCTCTGTGTACCATGTTTCTGTGACTGCTACGATATCCAGGCATCCCTCTTCCATCAAGGCCACCAGCTCAGGGAGCTTGTTGCCCAGACTACGAGCATTGGTACTCATTCCCTCCATTTCCTGATGGCTCTCCTTTTGCCCCATCCTGTCCTTCTTGCCTTATCACTTTCTCCATTTACCCCAGCCCTTCTTCCTATCGACACCTCTATGTTGGTGTTTGCATACGATACTACCGTGATTATTTTGGGGGCTAAGTTTCCTTCCTTTCCAGTGCCTCCCCTTGGCTAGTTTAAATGCTTGCCAATGAAGCATTTAAACCTATCACCTAGGATTCTAGTTCCCCTCCCGGACAGATGCAGCCCATCATGAAAGTATAGGCTTGCATCACTCCAGGTAGAACCCCAGTCCCCAATGAAGCCAAATCCCTGAGCTCCACACCAGGTTTTCAACCACTGATTGAATCCCATGGTGCGGAACACCCTAGCCTCTCCTATGCCATAGATGGGCAGCACCTCCGAGAAGGTTACCGTGCTTGCTACTTGACTAAGGCCCCTTCCCAATTCCACAAACTCTTCCTGCATTTCTCTAATCCCTTTCTTAGCCAGGTCATTTGTCCCTAGGTGGACAATGACATCCAGCTCCCTCCCTGTGCAGCTGCTCCGGCAATCCTGAGGATTCGCTCCCTGTCCCTCCAAGCCATGGCGCCAGGCAGGCGCCTTACCTCCCTCTCCCCTTCCTCCCCCAGTTCTACCTTCCTAACAATGGTCCCCCACCAGGAGTTGTTTCCTTCCCCTGCAGGGTCCCCTGCCACCCTCCTGTGGGTCTCCTTTGTGGAGGTTCCCAGCATCCTCCTTGGTCTCCACTGTGGGTGCCTCCATAGAGGAACCACACTTTGCCAGAATGGCATAGGAAGTGTGGAGAGGCACAACTGGAGGGATGCACCTCTGTTCCACCACCCTCACTTTCCCTGAGCCCACTGTGGTCCAACCGCTCCTCTTTCTTGGCAACCTCTAAGGCAACGGCAGTGGCACTGGTGGTCCCTGGATGGAAGAGGAGGTCCCACAAATCCTGGCCAACTCAGCCTGGAGATGAGCAACCTCCTCCCTCAGCCCAGAGAGAGGTGCCTTCAGATGGGACAACACAGCATCCTCCAGAACGCCTCCCGGAAGACTGCTGCTCCACAGCCACTGCACTGCACCACCTAATCATGTCTTATTTCTGGCCCTTAACTGTTTGCAATCCTTACTCTTTCCTCTGTGTTTTCTCTCTCTCCTTACTTTCTGCCTGTGTGCTTTTAAGCTCCTGATTGTCCTGTTCTGAGACAAGAATATCCTATATTTCTCAGTAGACCACTTACTTGCTCAGAGGCAGACCTTCAGCAGCTAGAGGGGGCCAGAGAGCTACTCTTGCCCTTCTAGGATGGTGGGTCTTTGGTGGTTCTGTGATCACTCACTTCCTGCTCCCAAACAGGAAGTTCCTGTTGTCAGTCAAATCCTGTGCCTATAAAATTAGAACTAGCTTTGGGTGGTGGGGTGGAGGGGAGGGAAGGAGGGCAATATAGTCCCAGTAGAGAAGTCCAGTCACACAGCAGTCCTTTCTCCTGGTGTCTTCTGACAAGCTATTAGCAGAATCTTTCTAAGGCAGTCTTTAAATGTAGCTTCATTCTAGCTAAGCCACTCCCCCTGCTTACTAGATCTTTCTACAAATAATTTAAACCTCACAGCTATTAAGTCCTTTCAATCACCTGAGATTTACACCTATATAACTGTTCAGATACCCATTCAGTTCAGTTAACTCAGACAAACACACACTTTTTTCTTGTTTTGTTTGTTAGTTTTTTTTTTTACCTTAAATTAAAGATCTAAGTACAAAAGTTCTTCTTCTTTAGTCCCAGCAGAGAAGTCCAGTCACACAGCAGTCCTTTCTCCTGGTGTCTTCTGACAAGCTATTAGCAGAATCTTTCTAAGGCAGTCTTTAAATGTAGCTTCCTTCTAGCTAAGCCACTCCCCCTACTTACTAGATCTTTCTACAAGTAATTTAAACCTCACAGCTATTAAGTCCTTTCAATCACCTGAGATTTACACCTAGATAACTGTTCAGACACCCATTCAGTTCAGTTAACTCAAACACACTTTTTTTTGTTTTGTTTGTTAGTTTTTTTTATCCTAAATTAACAAAAGTTCTTCTTCTTTAGTCCCAGCAGAGAAGTCCAGTCACACAGCAGTCCTTTCTCCTGGTGTCTTCTGCCAAGCTCAATGAGTAAAACATTCACGTCTAACACTTTTCTTTTGAAATCAAGATTTTTTATAATGACAATGAGGCACTTCCAGGAGTTAAATTAACATTCAGTTAATCACCCCCAGGGGAAATATGACACTAGGCTGCCTCCCATGCCACATAATGCCCCATGGGTGATTAATAGACTGTTACTCTAACCGCTGCCGATGCCTTATTGTGTAATTACAAATGTTTTACAGACCATTAACAGCTACATCAGTAAACTGTGCACTGGGAAGGTAAGTATGATAATAAGGAAGATTCTGGAAAGTGCAGGAAAGTTGAGCCCAGAACAAACAAGACAGGCAGTGTGCTTAGCAGTTGTAGTGTGTAGTATTATTGTTTCTTTTTTTTTGATTCTGCAAAATCTGAATACAAACTGGAAAAATGTAGCAGACAAAAAATGCAATTCCAGCAAATTGTGTATTTTTCCCATGGAATGTAGAATTTTATGAGAAGCATTCCATAGCACTTTTTTATATGTAATTTATGCCATGGAATTTTTGTGTGGTCATTTTTCGATAATTCTGAAACACCTGTACTCAAAAGTCGGGGGCAGCCTGCATAATAGGAAACAGACTTCATGATCCAAATGTAGCTACACTACAAGGTCTTTTTATGAAAAAACACCTGGGGCCAGATATTCAAATAAGTGCAAAGCGGAGTGCAAAACCTTGCGCTGCACCATACACTTTCCTGGGTGCCTGAAGATGCTATATTCTCTTGAATCATGCTGTGTGCACTGGTGCTATTCCACTGAATATAGCTCCATGTTGGCTTAGTGCTAGGCCACTTAGTGCTGCCCAGGCAGTACTCCTGAAGTACTCTCCTAGAATGGCTAAGGCTGAAGCACTATTTGCAGTATTCAAAGGGACCCATGCAAATGAGATTGTTGGGCATGCAAGGTGCTAAGAGCCATTTTTATGCCTATTATGGGCTCATTTGTATGGGTAGTGAGGCAGATTAGCATGGTGCCCACTCAATTGCCTGGTCCCAGCCATGTGCATATCTCTGGTGCTAGCAGTCCCCCCATTCTGCTGAATAATAGTATCCCTAGTGCTAGTGGTCTCTGCCCAGCTGATCACCAACTGTTTGGTAGAATAATAATATCCCTGGTGCTAGTGGTCCCCCCGCCAGTCACAAGCCCCTGCTTACATAATATAATCCCTGGTGCTAGTGGTACCATCCTCCCTCTGATTGCCATCCCCAGGTTAAACAATAGAATCCCTGGTGCTAGTGATAACCCCTCCTCCCTCCAATAGCCAGCTCCATCTTACATAATAGGATTCCTGGTGCTAGTGGTAACCCCCTCCCTCTGACTGCCAGCCACAACTTAAATAATAGGATCTCTGATGCTATGGGTACCCCCCTCCCTAAGATCACCAGCCTTGTACTAAAAGAATAAACCTCCCTGGCATCCAGTGGTCCCCCCACAGCACTGTCCATACCCCCCCACTCAGCTTAGCATTATCCGCAATGCTGCAGGAGGATACAGTGACCAGCACAGCTCTCCTCTCACCTTCTCAACTGGAAGCTGTATGAAGAGGCAGGGAGTGGGCCTCATATTTATAAGACAGGGTGCATCACCCTGTCCTATAAATAAGATGCACATTTACTGCCTATGCATACAGCAGTCAACTGTGGAGGTGTGAGGAGGGCTGTGCCAATCACTATATGCTGCCACTGCACTGCAGATAAAGTTAAGGTGAGTGGGAATGCCCAGTGCTGTGGGGGAGAACCACTGGATGCCAGGGAGGTTTATTCTTTTACTACTGGACTGGTGATTAGAGGGTGGGGGTACATCTAACATCTGGGATCCTATTATTTAAGCTGGGGCTGGCATTCAGAGGGAGGGGGGTTACCACTAGCACCAGGGATACTATTATTCTACAGAAGAGTCTGTTGATCAGCTGGGGGGTTCCCTAGCACCAGAGGTACTATTATTCTACCGAACAGCCTGTGATTGGTGAGGGGGAGGCAACTAGCACCATGGATACTATTAGTCTACCAAATGGGCAGACTAGGTGGACCAAGCGGTCCTTATTTGCCATCAAAGTCTATGTTTCTATGTTAATGGCTGGCGATTGGAGAGGAGGACCACTAGCACCTGGGATACTATTATTCTACAGAAGGGGCTGGCGATCAGCTGGGAATAACCACTACCTCCAGGGACACTAATATTCTACTGAACAGCCAGCAATCGGTGAGGGGGACCACTAGCTCCAAGGATAATATTATTTCATAGAACAGCCTGTGATCAGAGGAGAGTGTCCGGAGACCACAGAGGGCAGTTGTGCTCCCGTAGCAGCCAACTGGCTATGTGACTGCATTACCTGCAGCAGCCACTAGGGTTGCCAAAAGATAAGTTAGGGTTTTGTTTTGTGGTATTTGTGCTGCACAAAAGGACCACGCTAAACTGGTTTGTGCAGTGCAATGCTGCTGAATATGGGGAACTGCGAATATTCATGGAAATGCCTCTTCCCTTGCCCGCACCCACATGTTATGTTTTGAGTGGGTGCTAACCCTCTTCACCCATGCAAAAGACCCTCTTGATTATGGGGCTCCAGGGCAAACCCTGACTTGCACGGGCAAAGACCTGTTAGCACCCATGTAAACTTTTGAATATCAGGCCCCTGGTTGTCTAACATTCCTCTTAAAAGAGAATTGTGCTGAACCTGAAAGTAATTTTTTTCCAGTAGCAGTTGTTTTTTTGTTTTGTTTGTAATATTGATTCTGATTCTACTATTGCTCCATCTATACTGGCCTATCAGTTATCTCAGTGGGTGCTTCTGATTTTCATTCTGGTGTTAAGTATCATTTTAGAACTGTGTGATGCAGTTTATGTCCCTTTTAGTCACAGAGTTCTATAGTAGAACATGAATGAATTGTGCCAACAATGTAAGAGCTGAATAAAGATAGAAACTACATCACACAGTTCTAAAATGGTACTTAGCACTGGAGTATAAATCAGAAGCACCCATTATTATAACTAAACAACATGCAACAGTAACAGGCTTGGAAGTAGTATGTAAAACTCAATGTCTGTTGGAGAAAATGACTTAGAGGCACAGTGCAATTCTTCTTTAACATATTTGTTTGTAATTTTTTACCAAAAAAGGCACATTAAGCTATGATAGCTTGTTTCTAGGTACATCTGGGGGTGGGGGGTATTGCAGTTACCTGTTTTATTGATAGAGAAATGTTGGCCAGGGCACTGGTGAAACTCCTTCTTTTTTGCTAGGTGCCATGTGATCTTTTTCTATTACCTGGACAGTGACCAGAGATAGTCAGAAGGAACCACAGTTTAACATATCATCCAATGCAGCACTCCCCTTATATCATAGTACAGTGTTAGCTTGGGGTATTAATCCAAGTACATAGTGTAGGATTAGAACCTATGTTCTTCTGATCTTCCAGCTATACAATCGAGTGTGCCACCCAGTTAGGGCCACTGAAACTAACTTTAAACTTAGCAATATCTTCATATACTGTATTTTCAGTTCCAAATTGCTATTCCATTGAGAGTTTCAAGGACAAGGACAAAAAGAGGAAAGAAGAGCTTTAGCATTTTGACTCTGGGTACTGGAAAAATACTACAGAATACTTGAAGCTGATCACTCTGATCTTGCTGAATTGCTTTAAAACCTTAATTGTAAACAACATCAGCAATACATCAACTAGGGCTGGGCAAAATGATAAAATTCTGATTTCATGGAATTTTCATGAAGTTCCACAACATTTTGTGAAAGATTGCTGAATTTTCTAATATTCTTTAATTGGTCGTACCTCAGACAGTATTATAATTAGACATCTGAAAGTTGACTTGCTTATTGTTCTGAAGAGACCCTAAAATGATTTCAAGTTTCATAAGATTTGAATGAGGGCTGGGGACGTTATAGGGGCTCAAAGTCTTGAAATTTATATATGTGGCAATTTTTGAAAATACTTCTATGCTTACAACTTAGCCACCATTGGAGCTAGATAATTAAAAATTCATATGCATATTTTCTTGGAAGAGTCATAGAAACTGCAAATTAGATACTTAATTGGTTGTATAAATTGTAAGTTACAGTTCAGAATTTCACAATTTAATTATTTGTTAAATTGTGTGAAAATTGTCAAAATATGTTGATGTTTTTTGCTCCACTGCTATTGCAGGTATACACTCAAAATGTGGCATGGCCAAGTAAATATGTTCTGGAATCATTAAGCTCAATAATGTGATTTTGTAGGTTAACATTTATTGTGGATACCTTGGAAATTATTTGTTCAAAAATTCATGGACACATGATGGGTAATACCACTAAAATTCCAATTTTAAAATGTAACTTTTACAAAGTACTTATCTAACATTATGGACCTGCAATATTCCTCAACAATCTTGTGACAGTGATGCCTAGCATCATTCTCCATCATGACTAGAGATACCCAGACAGTTCTGTCATAATGGCCTAAGTAGTAGTTAGTTGTAAGACTTGGTGTCACTTTATGCCACTGTTTTCAAATAGTAAAAATATGCATTTTTATCTACAGGATCATTAAAGAGTCAGCAGATGGCATTATACAGAAACAATGCTACATGTGCATGTGCTTCTACAATTCATTAAATCCATGAGCTATCACGGTTATTTGGCATATTGCAAGAATTCAAGCATGTGCACAGTAATGTCCATTATCTGGCATATTGCAAGAATTCAGGTACTGCACAATGATGTCCATAAACATTTTTCATGGTCTGGTCACTCAAGATAATGACCGGACATGTGACACCACTATACTTTTATTATGGAGCCTCCTATGAATGCTACCTTACTGCCACTTTTCCCAACTTTTCCCTTCCTTCACAATGACAACTTAACTGTATGACTAGGCAAAATGTATGGACACGGCTTTGACAAGCATATCATAACATTTCACAATTTCACAAGAGCTCTTGAAGTTCAACTTTAATTTCTGATGTTATTTTGGAGTCTTTGGCTGCTTATAACCTGTCCAGCCTTTGAGCAACAGATTAGAGAGTTGACACTCACAGTCTCTCTTACTTTTATTTTTTTCTGTATTGGCTTTTCTCCCTGCTGGCAGCTTGTCTCTGAGGGATATACACTGTTCACTGGGATATACCTTGATCAAACTGAAACAAGTCATCATTAGTTGGCTACTGGGTTTTTCTCCATTTTTTCCCCTCTCATCTCCACTAGTGGGTGTGGTGCCTTTGTCGTCCTTGTACAGCTACAGTTTCCCTTGTGGAAAGAGCAAGCTCCCAGGCACAGCTGCAGGGTTGCTGTGTTGGTGGTACCCACTGCCAACCCTCTCCAACTGTGAGGCACGGACGAGCAGCACCTGTCTCCACCATGGCCTGCCTACCAATGTAACATTCTGGGCTCACTTTTGAACCCGGGACATCATCATGGAGGTGCACTCCTCTGCTGCTAGGCCATGAGGGTAGCCTCAAAGCTTAATATTTAGGGTCAATTACCCTAACAGAATTGATGATATTCTGTTCTCTAGTTTTAAACTTGAAGGGACTTAGAATTCTGCAGTTTACATAACTGCAAAATTACATTTTAAAACTTCCATATGTTTGGAGTCCTGTGTCTCAGCCATGTTTAAATACTGAGACCTGACACTTTGCACATTTCTGTACAGAGTTTGATAAAGTCATCATTCCAAATTTGGTGCAAATTGGACAAACATTTAAATGAGATGAAAATAACTGAAAAATAAAATTTTGCATAATTTTGTGAAATTGTCACAGAAATTTTATGTAAGCAAAACTAGAATTTTGCCAGAATTTCATTGGGATAAGATACAATTAACCCATCCCTAACAACAACATGTTTGAAAAAAAATCTGTTTCAAAATAAATGCATTTCCCTAGCGTACATGAAATGCAACATCCTACTTCTATCTATCTATCTATCTATCTATCTATCTATCTATCTCTCTCTCTCTCTCTCTCTCTTTGTCAGCGGTGTGCACAACCTTAATATTAATTCTTAAATATCACAAATAAAAAGGCTACTGAGTAAGGTGACTGAAATCTGAGTATTTTTCATCATTTAGGGCTCTTCAACTAATAAAACTTGGTACATAAGAAAATCATATTGCACTTCCCAAGTTATTAGAGCTAGTCACTGTGCCACCCCACTCCCCACCATATTTATTTCATGCCCTCCATACCTCTTTTTTTTATCTCCTGCACATGATTTGATTTAAAACAAAAGTGATGGTGCCTGGCATATGCCAGCAGTCAGTGACATCTTTTAAAGCACTCCTCTTCCCTATCCCCAACACCAGTCATCACATTGTAATACAGTACATGATGGTTTTCTCCTAACCATAAGTTCATGATTTCAAGAGAGGGGACATCAGGGGCCCAATATTCAAATGTTTGCACCGGCGCTAGAGGGTCTTTGCCCATGTAAACCAGAGTTTGCACTGGATCCCCATATTCAAGGCTGCTGAATTGGAAAAGCGGGTTAGCTCCCATGCAAAACATAATGCATGTGTACGGGCAAGGGGGAGCACGGCCATAAATAGCCATGCCCCCCCATATTTAATCAATCAATCAATCAATCAAAATCTTTATTTTGCCAGGTGAAATATCATTAGGACAAGCTTATTTACAAGTTGGACCTGGGGCAAAGCAATTGCCAACAGGGTTAAGACATAACAGGTTGAGTGAACGTACATAACAATTACATAGTAATAATAACAACATAATAACATATTATCAAGGACCACCTTGAAAATGAGCTTGCTCAATGGTGTTTATGCCTGGTTAAATAAAGGGATTGATTGATTGATATAACTACCACATGTGACAAGATACTTGCACCAGAACATAGCAATAGGTTCAACAGGAGGTAGTGCCATTTAAATACAATTGCATGGATACAGATATATGGACATAAGGTAATGAGCTAAAGTTTATACAGTAAACATAACTGGAGGAGTCATAGTGAGCAGGGGTAGCAGTTCCTCTAGTGTCAAAGTGCGAAGACGATTGAGATGTAAGTGTCCTTTGATAAGTACTGTAGGCATGTCCTGGCAAGTGGGGTGGGAAGGAGAGGGGAGGCGGTATAGGGAGTGGGGAGGGAAGGTCAGCTGAGACAGGAGAGGGTTGAACATGATGGCCTAGGGAGGAAGGACTGTTTGAAGGGAAAACAATGGCTTTGTACTGCACAAAATGGTTTACCGTGGTCTTTTTGCACATTGAAAACACCGCCAAACAAAACTCTGACTTAACTCTGGGCAACCCTAGCAACTGCCAGAGGTAATGTAGCCACTTAGCAGGTTGGCTGCTGGGGGAGCACAACTACCCTCTGTGGTCCCTGGCACCCCCCAACAATTGCCATCCCCTAATGTACAAATCAAACTCCCTTGCAGTATTGCCCCCCCAATTGCCACTCCATTTGTAAAATACAAATATCCCTGGTATTAGTAGTCTCCTCTCTCTCCAATCACTGGCCCATCTGTAAAATACAAATATCCCTCATGCTAGTGCCCCCGATTGCTGGCCTGTCTATAAAATACAAATTTCTTTGATGCTAGTGGTCCCCACCTCTAATTACCAGCCTGTCTGTAAAATACAAATATCCCTTATGCTAGTAGTCCCCATCTCCAATTGCTGGCCCATCTGTAAAATAATATCACTGGTGCTAGTGGTCCCCCCACTGATCTCTGGCCCATACTGTGCTAACACAAAATCCCTGGCATCTAGTGGCTCCCCCCACCATGGCACCACCCCCCCTGCCAGCTTCCCAGTTCCTTTGGTGCCCCGGTGTGTACGCTGACCAGCACAGCCCTCCTCACACCTTCTTGGCTGGCCACCATTTGTCCAGGCAGGGAGCATTTCTCTTATTTATAGGACTGGGCACATTACACTGTCCTATAAATAAGAGGTGTGCTCCATACCTGGACATATGGTGGCCAGCTAAGAAGGTGTGTGTAGAGCTGTGCCAGTTGCCGTATGCACCTGTGGCACCAAAGGGACTGGGAAAGTGATGGGGTGGGTTTATGGTGCTTCAGTAGAGGGGCCATATTGGCCAGCATTCTGCTGGTGGGACCACTAGCATCAGAGATATTATTATTTTACAGACAGGCCAGCAATTGTGGGGATCACTAGCACCAGGGATATTATTATTTTACAGACAGGCCAGTGATCAGAGGGAGGGTGGACCACTAGCACCAGGGATATTATTTTTTTTCCCAATTGTTTAACCAGGTGAGACACACTAAGCTGAAAGCTTGTTTACAGGTGCAATCTGGGAGCACAGGGAAGTTAAGTGACTTGCTCAGAGTCACACTGTATGCAAGTGGGGCTGTGGGATTCAAACCCAGGTCTCCAGATTTGCAGCACAGAACCTTAAAGTACTGCACTATACTGCTTTACAGAAGGGCCTGCAATCAGAGGGAGGGGGACCACTAGCACAAGTTGAACTTCTTCTTTTGAGAAGCTCAGGAAAGAAGAATGTCTGCTCATGAAAGAAGAAAGCTGGATTTAATTTTTTCACAGTTCTTTCATTGAGGTCATATGAAAGAACTGTCCATGAGTGGGACTTTCTTGAATTGTGAAGTTACAGCTAGAGTTGTGCTGCCAGCTCCAGTTGGATTAGCAAGGCAGTGGGCTTACAAGGGCTAATATGAATGAACAATACAAAATAACTACAGTTCTTTAGTATTGTTCTTTTGTGAGAACAGCAGGACTTTCTTGAATATTGAAGCTACAGCTGGAGTTGTGCTGCTGGCTTCAATAGGAGCAGTGAGCTGCTGATCCCACAATTTGCCTTTATCTATCTATCTATCTAGCTATCTATCTATGTATCTATCTTTCTAGTCTAATTAGTGGTCCGGAGCGCCCACCCTTGGTACCGCTTCTTTCTTTCTTCATCCTTCCCTCCAGGTTGTCCAACCCCTTCTCAAAGTTTATTTTTCTCACTACCAAATGGACCAGGGTGCCCAGCCCTGGTACCTTTGCTCTTGCTCCTCTCCCTCCAGGTTGCCCACCCCTTCCCTTAATATAAGTGGTGGCATCCTGGTGCTGCCAAAGATCATCCCAACACTGGGGTACCCAATCTCCAGTGTCAGCCTGGGCCCCGCTAAAAGTAAAGAGCACTATCCCTCCCTGATTTTTTTTTAGTTTAACCTGAAAAAAAGAAAATGCTCCACTGGTGGTCTGACCCCTAGACCCCCACCTGATCCCCCACTTAGCACACACCACCCCACAACCCCACACACCCTCACTCACCTGAACATGTCTCATGACATAGATCCACTCTTCAACTGAAGACAAGTCTCACTGCTTCATCTGGTGTCTGTGCCATGAGATAAGAAGGTAAGTCGGGTTTAATGTATTAAAATGGAATCTGAACTTTTATTCATAACATTTTCATTTTCTATATTTTCACACCAGATTGGCAACATGACCTTTTTGAGAGCCCACCTCATGAACAAGGGCAGTGAAATTATTGAAAATCTATCCAGAAAGGTTATTTCGCAGTTATTGTATGAAATCACCTTTCATGTGGGATTAAAACATTCTTTCACACTTGTTAATGAGGTTGGGTCATAAAAAGGCTGTGTTGAAAATGTGGGGAAAAACATTACAAAACAGCAACATTATGAGCATATGTGGAAACTTTTCAATAAATGCTCATAACTTTGGTAATTTTCAATATTTTGGCTCCAAATTTTAAACATAGCTATTTTGCACACCAACTCATGAAGCTGACAACTGTAATTTTTTCAAATCATGTCCAAAACATGTTTTCATGATTCTGTGGTGAAATACCATTTTGGGTGGGATTTTAACATTTTTACCTACCAAGTTCATGAGGGGATTCACCAGAAAGCTATGTTGAAAACTTGGGAGTCAAAATATTAAAAAATAACAAAATTATGAAGGTATATTGACATTTTTCTGTGCACGTTCATAACACTGGTAATTTTTTTTGGGGGGCCACCTGGGACCTCTACACCACCCACCACTCTCGCCGCTATCTGCTGCTCCATATCAGTAGCCTCCCGAGTAACCTGACATATCCCTTTGTCAGATGGGTCCTCTGCTTCTGGGGAGGAAGCACCAGTAGGTGTAACCTGTTGGCTTGGGTGCTGCCGGGGTCAGTCTGGGCTATCCAGGGCTCCATGGCAGTGAGGGTCCGGTGGCCGTCATCCGGTTGGGTAAGTGCCATTTTCCGATTTTCTCCCCTTGGGAGCATGGTGTGCCACTGATTTCAAGGTGCACGCTGATGTCCAGCATGCTCCCTATTCAGTGGAGCCCAATGCATTGCTGTTCCCTCAGCCCTTCACCAGGAGTCAGCAAATGCCGGGCTGTAGACCCCACCTTCCTTGGGAGAAGTCGAGCAGTCATTAGATGCTCAAGCCTTCTCCCCACAGCCGGCCCCCTGGCTGCCCAAGTCCATTCCAGAACCTGGGTAGCAGGTGTCGCAAGCAGAAATCCAACCACTGCATCGATGAGCCAGCAGCACATTGGTAATTTTTAACATCCATCATTGCATGGAAGTATGGGCTAGCAGGGCCCTGCCCATCTGTAGTCAGACAGAGATTTCTTTTTTTTTTTCAATTAACATTTTATTCATTTTAAGTTACAGGGTACATGCAGCCATACAGTCGGCCTTATATATAAAGTTTGCACAATCCACAATCATGGCCCTGCAACAGACCCTCCCCCACCCCTCCCAGCCCTCCCCATCCCTCTCCCACCCCCCTGGCACAAGTCTGAGGAGATAGGGTGATATCAATAGAAACAGCATTAATTCTCATGAATAGAACAGCAAGTGAAAAAGGGGCCCCAGATTTTGTCAAACCTGGAGAGCTTATTCTGAAGGATAGCCGACATCCTTTCAATTCTCAAACAAGCAAGTAATTCCTCCAACTACTCCTTATATCCTAAGACCACCGGGTCTTTCCAGTGCCTAATTACCACCCTCTTAAGCATGGCAGCAATCAGAGCCATATAAAACCTCCTATTCAGCACAGGAATGCTCGAGACATCTCCCAAAAGGCATATCTCTGGCGTAAACAGGTCTTTGAGACCCAACAGATGGTTAACCCTCTTCCTAATGTCCTCCCATAATGGGGCTACCTTCAGACATTTCCAGAAAATGTGTACCAAGTCTCCTTCCTCCTCCTGACATCTGAAACACCTCGAATCTCTAACCAACCTAATTTTCTCTAACTTCCATGGGGAATAAAAAATATTGTGAAGAATTTTGAATTGCATGAGCCTCAATCTGTCCTGCAATAGAAATCTATGACAATTCTTCCACAGCTCCTTCCAGTTAAACTTCGAATTCGGGAAAACTGAATTCCAGTATAACCCTTGCACCGGGTCAGAGGCATAGGCCCAAGCAATCAATACCTGGTAAATTTTAAAGATCGCATGTCTTAGCCCCACTAAAGGGGATAAGCCGTCCAAAAACTCCAGACTCGGTTTCTGCACTACCACCTTTCCCAATTGCGCAATTAAGAGATGCCTGACCTGGCAGATCTTAAAAATAGCCCTATTGGGTAACCCGAATTTACCCATCATAATATTTGAGGGTAATACCACACCGTCCGTGGAAAGCAGATGCCTTACGAGACATATCTCGGGTAAGGGTAACCATGTGTGCTCCAATGTTTTACCACCCAAAACAAAACGGGGGTTCCCCCATAAGGGTTGATCCCAATCTCTTAGATGATCATATCTTAGAAAACCAGCAAGCTGGGTATGATTCTTCACTGCAACACCAATGGGGGAATTGAGTAACCCATGGGGCAACCATTTAGGCTTAATATAATATAGGGCATCCGGTCTTAGACCGGCTTCCTTAATCAAGGCTAATTCAATCCGCAACCAAAGTGGTATATAACTCAGGTTAATCAAATCCTCGCTACTCTTTGCCCATCTCACATATTTACTGGTTTGGGCTGCCCAAAATATAAGGCAAAATGTGGAAGTCCGAGTCCCCAGCTCCTTGGGTAGCACCAGTTTCGCGTGAGGTCATTCGCGATTTCTTCTGGACCCCACAATAAAATTAGCAATCATATTATGTACTTTCTTAAACCATTTGGATGGTATAACAACATTCAACATACTCAGGGGTAAAACAATCTAGGAAATATATTCATTTTAACAAGATTGACTCTTCCCCATAGGGAAATTGGGAGTTTCACCCATCGATCCAAGTCCAAGGCAATATTCCTTAGTAACAGATCAAAATTCAATTGAAAAGTCTTGAGGTCCCCCCTAGCTATGTTGAGGCCCAAATACCTAATAAAATTCAGCTTCCAGGAGAGACCTAAATCCGCCACTTCATGTCTGAAGACCAAATTATTAAGGGGAAATACCACCGATTTATCCAAATTTAGTCTATAGTTAGCCAGTTTCCCGAACTGTTTAATAACTTCCAACAGTGCTCGTATAGAAGTACCTGGGTTAGTTAAATAGATCAACAGGTCATCCGCATAAGCTGTGACCTTAATAGTATGGTCCTTAATAGTAATACCTTGTATTGCTTGATTGGCTACCAAAGATCTTATAAAAGGCTCCAAGTATAGATTAGAGAGGAGAGGAGATAAGGGGCATCCTTGCCTAGTGCCAAAATATAAAGGAAAGGGTTCGGAAATTGCACCATTACAACCAATCCTTGCAGTAGGGCAAGAGTAAAGGGAGCAAATCCAGGTCCTGAACAACTCCGAAACCCGAATCTCTCCATCGCCATAGTAAAACTCCCAGTGTGCCTATCAAAGCCTTCCGGCATCCAGGACAGCAGGGCCATAGGCGCCCCGTTGTCCTCAGAAACCAAGAAAGCATGGGCCAAAGTCCGGACGTGGTCCGCAGAGGATCTTCCCCTCATAAAACCCACTTGCTCTGGACCAATGAGGTATGGAAGGACCACACTTATCCTCTCTGCCAGTAACTTGGCCAGTATTTTAATGTCATAATTTAGCAACGAAATAGGTCTGTAACTCGAGGGGTGTTCCGGAGGTTTGCCCTGTTTAGGGATCAATACAATCAATGCCTCAAATATGGACTGATCTTGGGCCTGCTGGGACAGAATATATTGGAAGAGACTCAAGAGCAAGGGGGATATCAGCCTAGCAAATTTCTTGTAAAAATTAGCCAAAAGTCCATCCGGACCTGGCATTTTATCTAAAGGGAGACTTTCTATCACCCTTTCAATTTCACTTTGAGTAATCTCCCTCAGCAACAATTCTTACTGAATCTCCGAAAGACGAGGAATATCAATCCCATCAAGAAAGGTAAGAATCTTCTGTCTAGAAGGGGGAGAAGCCATTTTGTTATATAAAGACTTAAAGTAGTTTCTAAACTCCAAAACTATTTCCCTGGAGAAGTCTTGATCGTCCCATCCACCCCAGACTGAATCCCTAAGACAATCCGTGATGACTCTATTTGCTTAACCCTCCTGGCCAGTAGGGACCCAGCTTTTTCCCCTTGATCCTGATATTTTGCCTTGGTTTTAATTAAAGCCAGCTCTGTCTGTTCCCCCAGCAGCTTAAGATAAAGGTCCCTCACCCCTATCAACTCCATCTCATCCTTCTCATCCCCCAACTCCTCTATCTTGCTTTCTAAATCCTTAATCCATTCTAGCAGTTCGTGAAAACCGCGTTCGCTCCCTCTTACAATAGGATGCCTGTGCAATCAACATTCCCCTAATATAGGCCTTAAATGCCCCCCATACCATATCCGGCCTAGCCTCAGCCCCAGCATTATTGGCTATAAACTCAGATATCTGATCTGAAAGGGACTTGGTGACCCGTGGGTTACGAAGCAGCTGATTGTTGATTCTCCATCTTCTTCCTTTTTTAGGCAGAGCTGACACCAAGATGGAAACAACAACCGCTGCATGGTCAGAAGGAGGACCCGGCATAATTTCTGCATCCAATACCCCAGGAAGGAGGTCCTTAGAAACTAAGATATAATCCAAACAAGATTGTGATCCATGCACTGTGGAAGTAAAAGTAAACTGTCTATCTTGGGGATGAAGGACTCTCCACACATCAACCAGACCATATTGTTCCAGCACCTCATGGAAGGCCCGACGAGCAGGCAATGACCTAAGCCTCTCACCCCTAGATTTATCCATAAGGGGATCTAACACCAAGTTTAAATCTCCACCTAATATCATGGGTACCCTCACAAAGTGGGCAAGCATTCCAGAAAGTTTAACAAAAAATTCCTGTGAGTCCATATTCGGGCCATAGATCGCCCCAAGTAAGACATCTATATTTTGAAGTTTTCCCCTTACTAATACAATTCTCCCATCATCATCCTGAGCAACTTGCAGTGGAACAAAAGGTACAGCTCTACCCACCAATATCATTACTCCCTTACTCTGAGTGTTACCCTGTGAGGGAAAAACTGACCCGAACTGTCTACGCCTCATAGTATTAGCTTCCGAATGTAGTAAATTCGTCTCCTGTAGGAATACGATATTTGCTCTAAGAATCTCCAGGTGTTTCAAGAGACAGTACTGTTTATGTTTCTGGCGTGCACCCTTTACATTCCAGGTAGTGACCTTAAAGGCCCAGACAGAGATTTCTATTGGTGCAGGGCCCAGAGAGCCTTGTGCATTGCGTGAATGAGGATACAATTCCTCTATTTAAAACAGAAAGGAAATTATTTGCAAAAAATCTGTATTAGTGCAACAGTTAGGATTCAACTTAATTTAACAAAACTTGAGAAATGTGGCATTAGGTTTTCCATCCCTAACTCCCACCCCTACTCCTCAAGCAGCAAAAGGAAAAACATTGTGGTTTCAGTCTCCTGGGTCTTGGGAGATCAGTGGTGGGATCTTCAATGGGCTTGTCAACCCTAATGTTTACCCCTCCTCTGAGCAAATAAGGTCAGATGTGACTTTTTTTTTCTCACAGGGCCTATCATGAAGAAAGCTGCAACAGATTTTGTTGGCAACACACAACAAGACAAACTTCTCTACCTCTGAAGAGTGTATTGCTATGAGGCACTGGCTTGGAGTTGCTTCGGACAGGAGGCTACAGGCTGAGGGAGGGGTGAGCATTAGGATTGACAACCCCAAGGAAGACACCACAACTGATTCATCAAGGCTCAGGAGACCCAAAACCCTAAAGTTTTTTTTTTTTGCTCTTGGGGTGGGAAGTTAAGCTTTGTAAAACTAATGCCACATTGCACTACTTTTATGGCATTAACTGGAACCCTAGCTGGTGCATTCATGTAATGAGCTTCCTTTCATTCTGAGATAGTGGAACTGTATCCTTATTCAAGAAGGTCACTTTTGGACCTGCGTGAATAGATGCAGATGTGCAGGGCCCTCTGGGCCCTGTGCCAAGGGAACATTTTATCCACTTTTAGAAGTGCAGAACCTGCAGACCCTGCACCTCTGTGCAGTGACAGATGTCAAGAAATCAAGGGGCTGTCTGATTGTCTGCAGAAGTGCAGTGCTCTATGTGACCTGCACTGCCATGTGGCCACAGATACAAAGGGCAAAGAGTCCATCTCTCTCTCTGCCAATACACAGGACCCTCTGCTATCCAAAGGTAGAGAGATGCAGGGCCCTGTGCCATGAAAAGAATTCTCTTCACTATATGATACTCGAGCCCATGCGGGCAACCTTGCACCTTTCCTTCCCTGGCTGGGGGGTGGTGTCACATCCCAGTGCCATCCCCCCAGTCTCTCTCCCCATCCTGGTGGCTTACTGAACTAACCCCCAAACCCAGCTCACAAGCAGTGGTCACAGATCAGTACCCACAGGGGTAACAGCTGGCACTACACACACTGCTTAATAATAATTATTTTTCTTTTAGTTTTGACCCCAAATTTTCAAGATAGTCATTTTATGAATCCCCCTTATAAATATGACGTGCTTTTTATAGTATAGTTGCAAAAATATCATTTCACACCACAGGTATAAAAATGTATCTCATCCAGGATTTTTTTTTTTAAATGAGACCTGTCATGTTTATCAGGTAGTGTGAAAAAAATGGCTTTTGAAAGTTTGGAGTAAAAATATTGAAAATTAGTGGTTATGATTGAATGTTGGAATATTTAAACATCACTCATAACCTGGTCATTTTACCATCTTTACAAACATATGGACATATGAAATCGCCAGCAGAAACAGGCCACATGGTCTACCAAGTCTGCCCAAGTGTGCAGCTAGCACTTCATCTTGAAGCTGCCCCTTCCCCATCACTGTATCCCTTCCCCTCACTCTGCCCACCCCCTTTTGAAACTGCCCACCATCTTACAGGACATCAGATCTGCTGGTAGGGTATTCCACTTGTCCACTACTCTTTCTGTGAAAAAGTGTCTCTTTACCTCCTTCCTAAACCTTCCCCCCTCTAATCTCAGTCCATGCCCTCTTGTGTCCATCCCTCACTGAAAGATCCTTTCTGTGTTAGTCTTGTTAATCCTTTTCAGATATTTAAAGGGCTCTATCATATCCTGGGGAAACAACAGAACCACTCAAACTGCTAGACAGAGTGTGCAAGGCACCTCACGGTGCAACCATACAAAACAGCAAGCCAGCTCAACTCTCAGCTCAGGACAATAAGGCTTTATTAATTAAATTAAAACAACATACCCATATGGGCAGGCTCCACAGCATAAGACAGGACACAAACAGAACCCTGACCAGTTTCACACCTAGTGCATCATCAGGGGGATGGAGTTTCACTTCAAGCATCTGTTATCTTATAGTAGTCCCTTAAAGGGATAGTACAATCTTATAAATACATTTATGCATTATCTGACATACTTAATACATCAATATAAAATGCAGTAAATCACAAAAATATGAAATAGGCTACTACAAAATTAATAAAAGTAAGCAGGAAAAAGACATACTGTAGTTACTGACCATCATTTGTAATATTTCAAAAAAGAATACCATGGAAATTAAACAACCTAATGCCACAGCACTTTACTTTAATGTTATGTAGTGTTTCCTTCTATTTTGTTCAGAGGATAGACTGTAAATACTTATTCCATATAAATCTGAAAAGAGAAACGAGCAAAAGAAATATACATTTAACAGGTCAGTACAAAGAATATACAAAAAGCTAAGTAAAACAAAACATATCCTCCCTGTTCCTCCTCTCTTCCAGCGAGTACATTTTCAACTGTCTCAATCTGTCTCCATAAGGTCTGCCCCCCAGACCTTGTATCATCTTTGTGGCCCTGCATTGCACTCCCTTCAATAACTTTTTGTCCCTTTTCAGGAACGAGTGCCAGAATTGCATGCAATATGCCAGACAGGGCCCAACCAATGATCTGTACAGGGGCAGTATAACCTCACTCCTTCTGGAAGAGATCCCCCTTGCTATACACCCCAGCATTTTGTTGGCTTGTGCTACCACCTTCCTGCACTGGGCTGAGTTGTTCATGCTCCCTGTTATGATTACTCCTATGTCCTTTTCCTCTGTGGTACTTCCCAACTGCACTCCATTAAAGTGATAGTCCCTCCCCTGGTTCTTTGTGCCGAAGTGCAACACCTTGCACTTCTTGGCATTGAAACCCAGATGCCATGTTTCTGCCCTCTCCTGTTGTTTAGTCATGTCCTCCTGCAGCCCCTTCCACCCCTCACTGTCATCAACCATGGCTCCCATTTTGGTATCATCCATGTACAGGCTGATCTTGCTCCTGATCCTGTGTGAAATATCAGTTATATATAGCCCAAACAGCACTGGTCACAGTACAGATCCCAGTATCACCCTGCTCATCACCGCTCTTGGTGATGTGAGATCCCCTCCACTACCACCCTTTGCTGCCTGCCCCTCAGCCAGTTTGTGAACCAGTTCACTAATTTTGGCCCTGTCCCCAAATATTCCAGCTTTCCTTCCAACCTCCCATGCGGTACTGAATCAAAGGCCTTGCTGAAGTTCAAACACAGGACATCCACTGCATGGCCTTTGTCCAGTTCCCATGTTACCCAGTCAGAGTATTCTATGAGGTTGGTTTGGTATGATCGTACCGCTACAAACCCATGCTGCTTCTGATCCTGGAGATCATTGTCCTCCAGAAAGCTCACCAGTCTCTCCTTGAGGATGTACACAAGAGGAACATTGGAGCACTCCTTGAACTCTAACAGGGCTTTGTAGCCATTTTGTATGGCACAGTGAAATATCCTTGCAAGCTAGGAAGCTGTCGTGGACTCAGTAACTACCTTCTATATGGTATTTAAATTAAAAGCCTTACTGCACATTTCATTAGTAAATTGAAGCTCTGCCAGGAGCTTTAGTAAAATTATTTTATTTGTTATACTGTCACAGAAACAATTGAATTTGTCAAACAGCACATTTGAGGCAAGGTAGGAGATTTCTCCAGTTAAAAAGGAGCACAAATGTTTTTACAGTGTAAATATAAGTGATTGCCATATTGTTCTCTCAATAAGTTGATGTATGTTTTTTGCAGATTATTCAAAAAAGAAATTCCAATAGCAAGAAACAATTTATGATTACTATAAAAGCTGTTGAAAGAGCCAGCATAGCTGCTCAGGTATGGGGAGCAGCTTTAATTATGAAATTACCTTGTAAGCATTATTTACTAGAAACTTAAAATATCTATATTACTTTTCACAGAAAACATAAAGAAGACATTGAGAAAAATATATACCCTGTGAACAAGCCCATTTTATGGTGAACCATAGGGGAAGAAAAAACAGATTTTGAAAGTGATTCCAGTGGTTTTGAATTTTTCAAAGGGCCCTCCACCCCCATTTTTAAACATTTATCTCCTTGAGGATGGTCTCCATGGGTTTCCCCATGATTGATGTGAGACTCACTGGCTGATAGTTTGCTGGTTCATCCATCAGGCCACTTTTATGGATGGGTACCACATGCACCACCCACCAGTCCTACAGTACACATCCCATGTCCATAAAGGTGTTGAACAGGTCAGCCAGTAGCCTTGCTAGGACCTCCACTAGCTCTCTTAGCACCCTTGGATGAATGCCATCTGATTTTGGTGCTTTGTCCACTGTTAGAGACCTTAGCCCTTTCAGTACCCTGCCCTCTGCAATCACGACATCTGTTATCAATTCCTCACCATAACCCCCCACCACCATCGCACAAGGAATCTTCCCACCCATCTCCTGGGTGAATTCTGAGCAGAAGTAATAGCTGAGTGCTTGTGCCTTCCCTTCCCCCCTCTCCACCCACCCACCATCCATCCTTTTTTATCCTCAACAGTTGGTCCTTATTCCTCATTCTCTCTCCAATGTACCAGAATAAGTCTTTCTTTTCAGCCTTGATACCTTTAGCCAGCTGCAGCTCCCTCACTGCCTTAACCACCCTGACCATTCTTGTAACTTCCCTGGACTTCTCTGCATACTTATCCTTATCTTCCTCCTTTCCTGATTTCCTGTATTGTCTAAACGCTGCCCTCTTACCCTCACTCCTTCCATGACCCCCTGCATCAGCCAACTTGGTTTCTTTGCCCTCTCTTTCTTACTTTTCTCCCTTGTGCATGCTACCATAGTCTCTACCAACCCATTCTTTATAATCTCCTATTTCTGGTCTACATCCATATTCGGTTGTATATCTGCCAGATACCTTCCCAGAATTTATCTCATGTTCCCAAAGTCCGCACCCTTAAAATCAATCACCCTTGTTTCTGTTTCCCCTGTATCCCTCCCCATGTTAAGCTTGAACCACACTGAATAGTGGTGGCTCCCAGCCAGTGGCTCTCCCACCACCAGGTTTCTAACTGACTGCCCATTATCCAGTACAAGGTCCTGGGTCCTCCCTACCCAAGTCAGTTCCCATACGAGCTGCCTAAGGAAGCTTTCCTGGAAAGCCTCCAACAGGGCCAGTCCCCTTGCACTCCTGGTGGATGGTGTTCCCCACTCCACCCCAGTAGGCTAAAATGCCCCACCACTACTGTGCTCCCCTCTTACAGACCCTTTTGATTTGGTAAGCCAATTTCCTTTCCAGGTCACTCCCCTGGTTGGGTGGCCTGTACACCACCTCCAGCCTCACTGTCCAGTTTTTTGCATCCCACAACTGCATCCAGCGGGCTGCTGTCCTCCCTTCCTCCCCTTCCTCCCTCACACACTTTATCCCTTCCCTTACATAAATTGCCACCCCTTCCCACCCTAGTCCTGTCCTTTCTGTATCTCCTAAATCCAGGTAATATCATGTCCCAATCCTGGTATTGGGTGGCCTAGGTTTCTGTGATCGCTGCAATGTCTACCCTCTCCTCTGCCAAAAGAGTCTGTATGTCTGCTGCCTTATTTCCCAAGCTTCTTGCATTCAGTGACAACTCCTTTCACCCTAGCTCCCTTCCTTCCTTAGCACTATTCTTCCGTCCCCTATTTTCTTCCTGTACACCCTCCTCACTAACTTCATTTGTAACTGGGGGGTGAGCTTGCACACCAAGTTTTCAACAAAGCCTTCTTATGACCCCCCCCCATGACTCTGGTAAGTGAAAATGTTCAAATCCAGTGCAAAACATGGTTTGCTGCAGCAGTGGCAAAATGGCCTTTTAACACGTATTTGAAAAAAATTCAAGTGCCTTGTTCATGAGGTGGAGTCACTAAAAGACCACATTAAAAGTTTGGGAGAAAGTATTTAAAATTAGTGAAGTTATGAGTGAATGCTGAAATATTTCAATGTTCACTAATATCTTGGTTATTGTACCATATGTTTACACCAGTCTGATGTATAAATATGGTAAAATGACCAAGTTATGAGTGAACATTGTAATATTTCAACATTTACTCATAACTTGGACATTTTATCATATTTTGACACCAGTTTTTTAGCATAGCCTTCTTATGACCCCATCTTATAAACGCTGTAGGTGAAAACTTTCAGATCCTACCAGAAATGTGATTTCACACAGTGATAATTAAATCACCTTTTGGAACAGATTTAAATCATTTGATTTCCCTTGTTCAAGAGACGGAGTCCCAAAAAGGTCATATTGAAATTTTGGTGTACAAATATTACAAAAACAACAAAGTTATGAGTAAAAGTTCAAACCCTATTAAAATACAGTAGAACATATTAATCTGGCCATACCCTACTTCCTCATATCACAGTTGCTGGTTCCAGCAGCAAGACATCTTTTTAATTAGAAAGTGGATCTATGACTTGGGACATTTTTATATGAGTGAGGGTGTATAGGAGGGGTGTTGGGTGGTGTGTGATGAGTTGTGGGTGGGGCAGGGTGGGGCAGGGGTTCAGATTAATGATGGACAATTTTCTTTATTGCAGGTGTTATGCAAAAAACCAAAAGAGATCAATGATGGACAGTTTTCTTTATTTCAGGGAAATCCAAGCTGACACTGGGGATTGGGCACCCCACTGTCAGGATGATCTTTTATGGCACCCATAGTGGGCACCCTAGTGCCAACAAACATATTTGTTTGACCTGTAGGGGAGGGGAGCAAAAGAAGCAGTACAGGGGTGTGTACCCCACTCTGCTCTAATCAGATCAGCACGGACATCAGGGATGAAATAGTGAGGGCTGGCTAGGATGGGAGGGAGAGGGACTAACAAATAAATAATGATAGATAGACAAATAGACAGATACATAGATAGACAGACAGACATGTAGACAGACAGACAGAGATAGATAGATAGATAGATAGATAGATAGATAGATAGATAGATAGACAGATAGATAGATAGATGGATGTAGTGAGAGAAAGAGAGAGAGGTCAAGGGATCACTGGCTCACTACTCCAACTGAAGTTAGTAGCATGACTCCAGCTACAACTTCACAATTCAAGAAAAGTTCACTGCTCTACAGAGAACATGGATAAATGGCCACTCTCTCTAAGCTGGGAAACCAGGATTTTTGGGTGCCCCCCCAAAAAAAATATTTCCAGGTATATTTTCAAACTACTAACACCAAAATCTAGCTAAACAGGTCCCATTTATGTAGGTTCAGGTTTTTTTTATGAAAATACAGCCTTTTTATGTATTTTAAAGTGTTTTTAGTTCAAAAGAAACCAAGATGGTGGCTGTCACAATCAATATGTTTTTTTTTGTCATGACAAGAAAATCACTAATTTTGCAATTGGTAAACACTCAGGATCAGTGTTTTTACACCATTCATATCAGAGGGTTATGCAAAAACTCTACAGAGCATGCGCAGCAAAAAATTAAAATTCTTATAACTCTGGAACTGTGTAATATTTTTTTCACAAAATCTTTGAAAGGTACTACCATGGCACAGGACACTTCTACCCTGAATGTTTTGTGGAAAAATTCCATACTGTCTAGGCTGTGGATAAGAGTAAAAATATAGGAAGAAAGCACCCGACTTTCACAATCAGGGTTATCCAGATCTCAGAAACTGCACAAGGTGCTGTCATGAAACTTTTCACTTCTTCAGACTGTCAGCCTGTCTGCCCATGCAAAGTTTTGGGCTATTGAGTCAAACACCACCAAGGTGAAAACTGGGTTTAACACTGAGCGTTCCACTCAGCCCTAACTATACTGGTGCTACCTCAACAGTATAGGAAGTATAGTCTTTGCAAAAAAAAAATGCACTAAGGATTCAACTTAATGCCACAAAAATAGGGAAATGCTGCTTTAGGGTTTCCAACCCTAACTGCCAACCCCCACCTCCCCCAAGCAGCAAAAGGACAAGACAACACAAAATACTACAGCCAGTCATCATCAGGTAAGACAAATAACATACAACATTCAACTGATTCCACAACCACTACCTACACAGGTCAGCAAAAAGTAGCTGTTTTAACTTAATTTGAGCTTGCAAAGGTAACATTTTACTTTTCTGAGAAAGTGCTACCACTAAACAAAACTGCTGCTCCCTTGAAATAACTGCTGAACCATAATACCCACATTGCAAAAGTACTTTTGTCTTCAGAAGTGTAGACCCCCATAGGGCCTGTGCTTCTCAGCCACATTTACTCATGAACACTACTGTATATGGCAAACATATACACATGTGACTGGATAAGCACAGGCCCTTGGGCTTATGCAGCTGTTGATTCAAATCCAAAAATGTAGCATATCAGTATTAATTCATTTGTGTCATCTGGAACAGTTGTATGTTGTTTGTCTTACCCAATGGGGACTGTCTGTTGCTGCTTGTATTGTCTTGTCCTTTTTCTACATGGGCAGAGGGGTGATGAGTTAGGGTTGAAAACCCTAATGCCACATTCTCCTGCTTCTGTGGTGTTAAGCTTGAACCTTAACTGGTGTACTAATGCAGTTTTCAGCAAAGAATCTCCTTTCCTTTCGAGATAGTGGAACATACATGAACAGATGGAGAGGCACAGAGTCCTCTGGGCCTTATGCCAAGGGAATACACCATCCCCCCTTATGGAAGTGCAGGGTCCTGCAGCCCCTGCACTTCTGTATGGCAATGAAGGTCAAGAATTCATGGGGCTGCATGGTGGGATGTGGATGGATAGGGCTGTTTGGGCCCAGCACTTCTATGTGGCCTTAGAAACAGATGCACAGGACAAAGAGTAGATCTGTTAGCAAGTGCCTCATAGTGATACACTCTTCAAAGGTAGAGAAGAATGTCTTGCCACATGTTGCCAACAGAATCTGTTTTAGCTTTCTTCACCCAGGGGCAGAACAGGAGGCTAACAGCTACTTTTATGATGTTACTGTATGTTGAACCCTAACTGGTGTATTAATACAGTTTTTTTTGCAAAGAATATATACTGCAGCATTACTGTGTGTGTTTGTGTGTGTGTGTCTGTCTGTCTCTTCCTCTCTCTGTATATATATATATATATATATATATATATATATATATATATACATATATATATATATATAAACTTCATTAATGCATCAGTTAGGGTTGAAGCAACAAAAGTAGGGAAATGAGGTGTTAGGGTTTTGAACCCAAACTCCCCCCACTCCCATCACTCAATAATGATATCCATTTGTGGGAGTGCAGAGCCCTATGGGACCTGCACTCCCTTCCATCAGTAAGTGTAGAGACAGTGTAATGAACTGTCTTCTGCCTGTGGAGGGCCCTGCATTCCCAGTACTACATAATGGAGGGCCCTGCAGTCCCATTACTGCAGAATGGTACCCATATGTGGGAATGCAGGGCCCAGAGGGCCTTGCACTCCCACCTACCCATAAGTGTAAAGACTCAGTGCAGACCTAGAGATACTCCAAGTAACCCTTGTGATGCAAATGGTGCAATATCTCAGTAACCATAGCAACACTTGAAAAAATTCCACTGCAGCTGTAATCATGTCCTGGAAATCTGATGCACATGCTCAGTGTACTAAGCTGTGTTAAGCAAAAAATCTGTATCTTCAATCATTTACGAGATATAGGTGCCGAAATGTACTGCGTCCCCCACAATGTTATCCTATGGGAAATTTCCAAATTATGAAATGTTACAACTATAGAAGTAATGTAAATGTTATCACCAAACTAGCAAATGTCACATCTGGGGGGCAAGCCCTTTCTACTCAGAAACTTTCAGTCCTTAATTCCAAACCATTTCTTTGCAGTGAAGTGTAAAAGAAACAGTAAAGTTTAGAAATCCCTTTTCGTGAGTTGTCAAAATTCCTTTTTTGTGAGACGAATCCCTTTTTGCGAGCTGTCAGAATCCCTTTTTGTGAGTGAATCCCTTTTTGAGAGGTAGGACCATCTGGATGTCCACTCATGAAAAGAGATTTTGACAGCTCATGAAAAGGGATTATAAAAAGTATTGTCTTTTTGCGAGCTGTCAAAATCCCTTTTCACAAGCCAATCCCTTTTTGTGAGCTGTCAAAATCCCTTTTTGTGAGACAGTCCCTTTTTGTGAGGTAGGGCAATCAGGTCATCATCTCATGGAAAGGGATTTTGACAGCTTGCAAAGAGAGATTGGCTCACTAAAAGGGATTCTGACAGCTCGCGAAAAGGGATTGGAAGCGAGTCATGAAAAGGGATCTTTAAATTTAAAAATGAGCATTTTTTGACCAAAGTAAACCAAAGCCACAGAAGTATGCAGCATGTCACCATGAACAAAACCCATACTTGGATGTCTACAGAAAACATCCCTGGAGCAAGTTATAATCTTTTGTTTGGACACAAAGATTGAAAAGATGACAGCTCGAGAAAAGGGAATTTTTTCTCACGAAGAGGGATTTTATAAATCCTTCTTTGCAAGCTGTCAAAATCCTTTTCTGAGAGCCAAAAATCCCTTTTTGAACCTGTGCAGCTACCCAAAAGGTTGAACTGAGCATGCTCAGAATCTGAAATTTCAAAATTAAATAACTTTCGAATGGATTAAAATGTTTTCAACAAACTAATGCTGGTTTATTCTGTGGGGCAAGCACTTTTCACCATGAAAATTTCAAACCAAAATTCCAAACAGTGCTGCAAAACAGCGCTGGCCACCAATGTCTCCTCAGTGGGATTTCAGTGGGATTAAACTGAACATGGCCAGATCACGTGAGCAAATTTGTCACTCCCCCTGTTCTCCCTCAGGCTAACTGTCATCACTGTGACAGCTGTGGCAGAAATCAGTGTAGTTTTGAGGTTCTGTGGAACCCATCATGAAACGCTGATAGCACTCTAAGTATGGCAAATCCAGTAGTCTGACACTGTTACTAAATGGTACAGAGCTGCATTTAATTGAAAACTCTATATCTAGTGAGTCTGTTAATCAAGGACACTATAGACTTCTGGTCATTTACTCTTGCAGATAACTTATTTCTGTTCATATTCACTTTTTTTTTTTTGCTTTGTCTGTCTCAGTGTCTTCCTCATGAGAAATTATGTTGACTGGTTTTGTTTTATGTTGAAAGCAGCATTTTAATAAATAGGATTGTCCTTCTGACTTTTGTTTTTTAACCCCTCACAGCAGCAGTTGTGATATGAAACTGTTTCTGATTGGATTACTGTCAAAAGAATGAAAAGTGTTTAACAGGCATGTATTCACACTCTGCTTGTAATGGGTATAATCTGTCACAAATGGTATCTGAATTTTAGTTCACTGCTGAAACAAGTCATCATCTATTTTTATTTGTTATGAAATTATTTTTTTTCAATAGTCCATGATGTGTGCAACACAAAAACAGTGACCGTGAAAACAGCAATGGCTTCATCATGACCAGAAAGATGGCAATGGTCATACTCCACCTCCCTGATGTGCTACGACCTTGGAGTTAGTATATTTAGAAAGGAGGGTTGCAGGGGGCATGGCACCCCCGCAAATGCAAATGTCACTGTCTTTCTGGTCACAATGAAGCTGTGGCTGTTTTCACAGTCATCGTTTTGTCTTCGCCGAGATGACATGAAACCTTTTTTTTTCGAATGGGGTGTTTTTGGTTGTAGTGTTATTCGGGTGTAAACCCCAAGTTTTGTTTTGTTTTTCTTTTTTCTTTTTTGTTTGTTATTGTGTTTGATGACTACATATGTGCTTTTTTTCATTTAGATGTTTAATATACAAAACTCTTATAGTGGTCAGAGTAAATCCCTGTAATTGAAAATATATCTGTCTGATGTTAATTTTGTATTCCATAGTGAGTCTCTCCTCTCCTTTTCTTTTTATTCTTGACAGCTTCATTTGCATTATAGTTTGACATCTGCTTAGGTGATCAGCTTAAATTAGTATAGAATCTTTAAAGAGTAAAAGACAATTTATTTTCACTGCATTGGCAATGTCTCTTTCTCTGTAATTGTCCATCTTGTAATCTTTTTGAATGGGTTACCTTGTTTTCCGGTGGCAATGTTCATTGCATCCAGCCACACTCTCTTTATTGGCACGTAATGTAGAAATGAGCACCAAATCAGAAAATGTATATTATATCTTGCTTGTTCATTCTGTATGAAGCAATATGTGTTGAAATCATTAAAAGCATACATGTGTGAACACATAATAGATTGAAGATTCATTACTTACACATTCACAAATAAAGTCATGTTGTTAAATTCATAGAACAACTTTACAGTACAAGGTTAGTCTTGCAACAATAATAAATAGATCATGGAGATGGTGATTGGCTCAATATTATGTAAATAGGTAGACAAACCTCATGCACAAATCAAATAGATACAATTTTCACTCATTTCATTTTTTCCAAGCCATCATAATTAAAAACAAAACAGAAGTCTGCAAAATATATAGAATGACAAAAAAAACCTACACAACAATGATTTGGAAAAAAAACAGACTATCACAAGGGCTACCACTAAAGTTTTCTGTACAGACAGTGATTTTATGTAGTGTTCACTGCCAAAAAATGTACAAGGTACACAAAATTAAAAATCTTGTAGTTTTCATGGTATGAAAGCACTTAACATAGACTGTGTGGAAACAGTGCAGAGAAAGCTGACAAAAATGGTTCAGAGTCTACAGAACATGTCATATGAGAAAAGATTAAGTGAACTGAACATGTGCTCCCTGGAACAGAGAAGGGAGATAGGGGACATGATTGAAATATTCAAATACATAAAAGGCATAAACAATGTACAGACAGGAACTTTTTCACTTCAAGAAGGGCAGCAGGACCAGGGGACATGATCTCAGGCTACAGGGAGGTTCTCTACCAACACCAAGAGGTTTTCTTCATGGAAAGAGTGGTGGACACTTGGAACAGCCTACTCCCAGAAATTGTGAAGGCTAAAACTGTGGTCGGATTCAAGAATGCATGGGATAGACACAAGGGAGCCCTTACACCAAAGGGCAACCCGAGTGTCAAAATAGGTCTAAAACAATTGGCAGACTAGATGAACCTAATGGTCTCCTTCTGCAAGTTCTGTGTTTCTATGTTTCTATGATTCTCAGTAGAAAGAATAGGAACAGCTGTCTCATGGTCTAAGGGTCAACAATTGGCAAAACTTCCAACCAGTAGCTCAACACAATAAAAACAAAACCTTGGTATGGTCTTAAATGCATTCTATAATGAAACCTAGGCAAACACAATAAGAACCAACCTGCACAAGGATTTTCATACTTAGGATAATTACCCCCCAAAATAAAAAAAATAACAAGAAACATCAAATATGCACAGCCAGCTATGTTACAGACAGTTGTCAGGGTGGGTAAATGAACAGCAAAATTAAAAATGATTAACAAAAATACTACTAGTAAAAGATTATCCAAAAAGTGGAAAATACACATAAATCTATAAAAATAACTTCTTGATCACTTTACAATGACATCCAAAATCACAGTAACAAGGTGATGCAAATCATGCCATGCATCTCACAACACCCTGTTTCCATCTAGACACGTGCATAGCAACCCACCACTCATCTTGGAGAAAAAGCCCAATTGTACCAAGATTATAATGACACATATTTTATAATGAGGTAGGTGAAAAAAAGATGAAAAACATATCCTCAACAAAAATCTTGTGTACACATCATCATAATACTGTACTATACAAGACAGGCATCATGCTACTGGTTTTATTAATTTCACCATTAAGGCATAGTCAGTACCCCCATCCCTGACCTACAAGTCATGACAACAGCAGCCTGCACTACACGACACAACTGTCTTTAATAAATGACAGCTGTGTCGTATAGTGAAAGTACTATATTACACAGCTGTCATTTATTAAAGACAGCTGTTCTGTATAGTACATGCACTATATAACACAGCAGTAATTTATTAAAGACAGTTGTTCTGTATAGTGCAGGCTGCTGCTTTCACAAAAATTCAGTTATGAATAGAACGTTGATTTTCTGAACTGCACAGGCTCAGCAATGGAATATTTTTATTGAATATGTTAAAAACTACTTAACAGCTGGACCTAAAAACCACCAAATCCCATACCTTGGACCAAGCTTTTTCAAATCTGATAGTTTCAGGTTTCAAACCCTCCTATTGTTTTAGTTATTGGGTGGCAAAAAAGTCTTAACATTTTTTTAAAAAAGGAGACTTTTGCAATTTTATTCAACTCTGTAACATTGCTCCCACAGAACCCATCTACATGAAATTTATAGGATCAAGAGATCCTGGCACAAAGGCTGGTCTTTTCAAATTTCATGTAAATTGGTTGAAAGGAGGCAAAGTTATTAATGTGCAAAAAGTTGAGTTTAACATAGAAGTGCTTACTCAACCCAAATAAACAGGCACTATTGTGCCTGTATAAATCATTGCAAAAAAACTTAATTAATGCATCAGTTAGGGTTGTTACTACAGTGACAAAAGCAGGGAAATGTGATGTTACAGTTTCTAACCCTAACACCCCACCTCCACCCTGAAGGGACTGACAAGCATCAGGGGTGTGCCTTGGAGTCATCAGCCATAATGCCCACCCCATTCCATAAGTAAATAAGCTGAGATGGGTACATTATAGGAGAATGGGGTGAGCGTTATGGCTGACAGCTCCAACGAAAACCAGCAATGCTTGTCAGTCTCTGCAGGGTGTGGTGTTAGGGTTGAAAACCCTAACACAACATTTCCCTGCTTTTGCTACTGTAGTAGCAACCCTAACTGATGCATTAATGATGTTTTTTTGCAATGAATGTCATTACTTTTTCAGATCATAATCATATCCTTATTTGTTTGTGGTAGCACAGGGCCTTCTGGGCCCTCTGGACCATGTGCTCCCATTCCTCCATAGATTGGTCTTCTAACCTACTCACCCCAAATACATTTCAAGCCCTTGATAGAGACCAAGAACAGGATGTGCTATAGGAGCCAAATTCACTTAATATAACTTCCAACCTACTCACCCCTAATAGATTTCAAGCCCTTGATAGAGACCAAGAACAGGATGTGCTACAGGAGCCTATCCCACTCAATAAAAATTGTAGTGATCTAAACCCACTCACCCCTAACACATCTAGGCATAGAACTAAAGCACCAAGGGATGTCCTTGTAATAGGAGACTCAATTAAAAAATACTCTGACCAAGTTATCTGTAAAAACAGAAAGGAATCTACAACAGTGCCAGTTTTGCCAGGGGCGGGTATCAGGGATCTACACAACTTACTACCTGGGTTACTGGAGAATACACAGACTCTATTAACAGTTTTACATGTGGGAGTAAATGATGAAGGAAAAAGAAATATCACTGAGATACAGAGGGATTTTGAGAGTGTGGGGGTGGAATTAAAAAATAGAGGATGCAAGTTGATTGTCTCTGGAATATTACCGGTCCCTCGGGCAGGATGGAAACAGACTGAGAGTATTAGATGTCTAAATGGTTGGCTAAAAAGATGCTGCCACAGAGAGGGGTTCATATTTTTGGATCATTGGGAGGATTTCCAGTCATAAAACAGCTTCTCACATGATGGTATACACCAAAATAGACAGGGGAAAAGGAGTTTCTCATCCAAATTAAAACAGATTATTGAACAATATTTAAACTAAATACTGGGGGGGGGCCGGGAGACCAGGGGTTGTAAAAATAAATCTGACTCATAAACAAAAAACCTTGTGGAATTGCCTTATCCTAAATGCTAGAAGTCTTACAAATAAAATGGATGAATTAAAACTAAAATTATACAATGATAATATTAAGGTATGTGCCATTACAGAAACCTGGTGAAAGGTTGAGGATACCTGGGACAAGCAAATCCCAGGGTATACTCTATACAATAAGGACAGGCTCCACACAAGAGGTGGTGGAGTGGCATTATATATTCAAAATTACATTACATCTGAGATTAGGGACTATACAGCATGGGCCCAGGAGGAAATCATATGGTTAAAGATTATCCCACCAACAGCACCCAAGATTAATATTGCAGTGGTATATAGACCACCAGCTAGGTTACCTGAACAAGATAGCCATTTATTAGATTTTATTAAATGTATAGCCCAAGAGGATAATGCCATCATACTAGGAGACTTTAACCTCCCAGGTATACAATGGGACCTATTACAGGCAAACTCACATGTTGAAGCTAGTTTCCTGGAAGAACTTCTAGCTGCAGGAATGGACCAACTAGTAAACAACAACACAAGGGGGAATCATAGGTTAGATTTAGTATTAACTAATATGGTTGATAATATTCAAAACTGTAATGTTGAGGCTCTGCTGGGTAACAGTGACTATTCCATGGTTAGCTTTCAACTTGATAGGGGTTACCATATTACTAGTGGGAGTACAGTATTGTATGACTTTAACAGGGTCAACCATTGTACATTCAAATATGAACTAGATATCTCGAATTGGCAGCAGGAGTTAGCTAATCTAACATTACAAGAAATGTGGGACAAATTCATTAACAAAATAAATGAATTGATTCAAAAACATGTACCAACTCCAGGAGATCCCTGCCCCCTTGGATGATGCCTACAGTAAAAAAGTTGATAAAAAATAAGAATATGGCATATTCTAGGGCAAAGTGTAGTGGAGAAGCCAGCTCATGGGCTATCTATAACCATAATCTAAAAAAGGGTTAAAATAGCCATTGGGAAGGCTAAAAGGAGTTATGAACTAAAACTGGCAACAAAAGTACGGGATAATTATAAAAGTTTTTGCACATATGTTAATAATAAAAGGGATAAGGGTAAAAAAATTGGACCACTAAAAGATAATAGTGATGAAATAATAACTGAGAACAAGGAAATGGCTGATATGTTTAATACATATTTTTTTCTCTGTGTTCAATTTAGGTCAAAAATCTAGAGTAGTTGATCACACTGTATTGGGAACATCTGTTGTTAAAATACAGATAGAGGATGTAAGAAATAGTCTAAGAAGTCTGAACCATAACAAAGTTAGTGGACCTGATGGTTTATATCCAAGATTATTGAAGGAACTGGTAGATAATTTGGCAGGGCCTGTCACACTAATATTTCAACAGTCACTGGAGGCAGGGCAGACTGTGCAGGCATGGAGACAGGCAATGGTGGTCCCTATCCATAAAAAGGGACCAAAGCATGTAGTGGGTAATTATAGGCCAATTAGCCTGATGTCTGCACTAGGAAAAATACTGGAAGGTATTAAGGATCACATTATGGACTATGTAGAGCTTGAGAGGAAAAAAGATGAATCTCAACATGGATTTACTAAGGGATGCTCATGTCAAACAAACTTACTGGAATTTTACAGTAAAGTTAGTAAATCACTTGATGAAGGCAGTTCAGTGGACGTTATATTCTTAGACCTTGTAAAAGCATTTGATAAGGTCCCTCACGAACAATTGATTAAAATTATTTCTAACTTAGGGATACATCCTAAAATAGTCAACTGGATAGGGGATTGGTTGTTTGTGAGGAAACAAAGAGTATGCATCTTGGGAAAGATGTCTGACTGGGCAGCAGTCACTAGTGGGGTCCCACAGGGATCTGTTTTAGGACCATGTTTGTTTAATCTCTACATGTCTACTATGCAAGCAACATTAGACACCTGGTTGTCCAAATTTGCGGATGGCACGCGTATAGGCCTTCCAGTTAATAGTAAAGCAGATGCTTTAAATTTACAACTAGCTCTTGTAGAACTGGAGATATGGGCTAGGGAAAATAGGGTGACTTTCAATACAGACACGTGTACAATTATACACTTCGGCACAAAAAATCTCGAAGTGAATTATAGTTTGTGTAGTAGTATCCTCAAAGTAGTATATGAAGAAATAGGCTTGGGTATTAGGGTCAGGAATGACCTTAAGTTCCACTCACACTGTAATCAGGTAGTTAAGAAGACAAATTGAATCCTGGGATGTATACATAGGCACATCAAAAGTAGGAAAGGAGAAGTATTGCTCCCTTTGTATACCTCTCTTGCAAAGCCTCATACAGAGCACTGTGTGTAGTTCTGGGCACCAGGCTACAAAGGGGATATAAAAGCCCTAGAGAGGGTACAGATAAGGGCAACCAAAAGAATGAATGAAGTTAAGGATATGACTTAGGGGGATAGATTGAGGAATCTGGACCTATATTCTCTTGAATACTGTAGGCTGAAAGGGGATATGTGCCTAATTTATCGGGCATTATATGATAATCAGCTTTAGGAGCAATTGTACTTGCACCTCAGGGTACAGTCATATGACACCCGTGCCCACCCCTTACAGCTTAAGGTGGATAGATGTAAGACATAGTCTCATATGTTCTGGTTTTCAAATAGGGTGGCAAGAGTTTGGAATAACTTGCCAATTGAGGTTGTAGCTAGTAAAACAATGATATCCTTCAAACAGTCTCTTGATACTTATTTAAGGGGCAGAAATATAGAGGGATACTAAATTCACTGATAAGCGAACCTAATGGACACTAGTTTTTATAGCGCTCTGTATTTCCAAAGTTACCAATGCGTATATGTATGTAGTCATGGAAGTGCAGGGCCCTCCCGGCCCAAAGCTCCGCTTATAGGACCATGAGACCATCATAGATAGCCAACTTATTACTCCCACCTCATGTACCCCAGTACAGAAACTTTTCCAATCCATGCCAAAATGTAATTCTGAGCAACTGCAAAGCCATTCCACACCACAGGTGTGAAGACACATTTTGGGCAGGATATGAAAAATGACAGAAGTGACATATATGAGATCGGGTAATAAGAAGGCTATGTTGAAAATCTGGGGTCAAAATATTTAACATATCCAAAGTTATGAGCGGGCATAAAGAAACTGTAACAAATGGTCATAACTTTGACATTTTTTCATATTTTGACCCCAAATTTTCAACATAGTCTTCTTATGAACCCTACCTCATAAACCCCATAGGTAAAAATGTTGAAATCCATGCCAAAATGCCATTCCATGTCACAGGTGCGAAAACACATTTCTGACAAGATGTGAAAAATGACAGCTGTACAGTTCATCAAGTGTGTGAAAAAATGGCTATGTTGAAAATTTGGCTCAAATATTTGGAAATTACTGAAGTTATGTGCACTCATAGAAAAGTTCAATGAACGCACATAACTTGGCTGTTTATTTTTCACTGAATTAACATGAAAGACCTTGACCATGAATATTGAGACCGTTATTTCATTAATCAGGCACAAAAGATGATTTCAATGAGTGACCACAAAATCACCTTCCAGGCCTGATTAATGAAATGACAGTGACAGTGATCATGAGGTGGGGTCCAAAAAAGCTCATGTTGAAAATCTGGTGAAAAAATACCCAGAAATGCCAAAGTTATGAACATACATTCAAAACATCATTGAAATACATTATACGGCACTTACTTCGAGTCATCAGTTTGCAGTTTGGCTTTAAAGAGTGTAGATGTGTCCCGGTCCACAGAAGATGACAGCAGATGATTTCCAGAGGTAAATATAGGGTAAGAGGAGTGTGGGGAAGTGGGTGCTCAGTGGGAGGGTCAGGATGGGGGGGACAGGGTCTGCAGTGACAACGAGGGACTATTTTCTTTGTTTCAGGGGAAAATGAAAAATGTTGGGGGGTGGTTTTTCTATTACAGCTACAGAAATAAACTCTATGGGAACACTGGAGGTGGGCTCCTCAGTGTCCCACACTGCTGGGTGGGTCTAAATGCCAACACAGAGATTGGACCCCCTGATGTTGGCTATAATTTAAAAAGCAACATGCTGCAGGGGAAGGGGGCATCCAACACTGGGGGTGGCTATCCTGGTGTTGGATTATTACATAAAATAAATAAATGAAGGAGGGACTAGGTGACTGAGATTGGAGGGTGGAGGATGCCGCTAGACACCTGGGAATAAGAGGGCCCATGAGCGGAGAGTGAGGGGTGTGTGCCAGAAGCCAAAAGGGAAACAGTGGCTCACACCTCATCCTGTAGTCGGCAGAATGAGTTCCAGCTGTGGCTGAAGAAGCCAAGAAAATCCCATTGTTCTCATGCAGAGAACGTGGCAGAAGTGGTCCTCTCACTAACCTTGGCACCGGGGATTTTGGATGTCCACAAAAGGTGTTTCTGTCCACAATAAAACAAAAACATCAGAATGTAGCTAAAAGGGTCCTGTTTATAGAAGGTCAGATTTTTTTTTATATTTATTGTTACGTTTTCTTTATTTTCTGTCTCTAGCTAATGTCCTTTTTGAGGTTTAGACACCAGTACTGAACTCCATACTCTAGATGCAGCTTTACCAGTGACCTGTACAAGGGCAGTATAACCTCCTCTCTCCTACTACTGATTCCCCTAGATATGCATACCAGCATCTTGTTTGCCTTTGCTGCTGCTTTCTTGCACTGCATGGAAAATATATACATATATATATATATATATATATATGAATAATACTACACTAATGCACATGTTAGGGTTCATCCTACTGCAGAAAATGTGGCATTAGCTTTTCCAACCCTAATCCCCTCCCAAGCAGCAAAAGTACAAGATCACACAAGCAACCATAGCTAGCCATCATTAGGTAAGACTAGCAACTTACAACTGTCTACCTTCATGGGTCTGCACCTGTGGTATACACACCACAAGACATACACACTCATTTCTGGCTATAATTAGAACTCCACAACACTTGAGTTACAACACTACTTCAGTGTGCAGAAGCACAAGCCCCTAGAGCCACAGATACAAATCCACAATACCCAAATTAAAAGAGTTATTTTGTCTGCAGAGTGGGGCCTGTGCTTCTGTATCCACAGGTAATCATGCACACTGTACAATATAAGATTTACACACAGTTGTGGATGCGGAAGTGCATGCCTCTGAGGTGCCTGTACATTTGTAGCCCCATATGTAAGACATACATATTGATCTTTGGCTGCAGAAGTGCAGGCTTCATGAAATTCATGATACCAAAACTGCAACAGTACATTAATCTGCAGAAGTGCAGGTCCCTATGTGTCCTATACCTCTGCAACCATAGGTGTAAGACATACACACCTACTCTACTTCTAGCTGCAGAAGTGTAGACGTTTGTGGGGCTGCACCTCTGCAGCTGCATATAGAAATACATTACACCCAAATTGCAACAGTGAATTCTGTCTGCAGCAGCACAGAGACCTGTGGAGCCAGCTAGCCATCGTCAGGTAAGACTAGCAATTTACAACTGTCTATCTTCATGGGTTTGCATCTTTGGTATACACACCACAAGACATACACACTCATTTCTGGCTACAAATAGAACTCCACAACACTTGAAGTACAACACTACTTCAGTGTGCAGAAGCACAAGCCCCTACAGCCACAGATACAAATCCACAATACCCAAATTAAAAGAGTTACTGTATTTTGTCTGCAGAGTGGGGCCTGTGCTTCTGTATCCACAGGTAATCATGCACACTGTACAAAATAAGATTTACACACAGTTGTGGATGCAGAAGTGCATGCCTCTGAGGTGCCTGCACATTTGTAGCAACATATGTAAGACATACATATTGACCTTTGGCTGCAGAAGTGCAGGCTTCATGAGTACATGAGTCTGCAGAAGTGCAGGTCCCTATGTGTCCCATATCTCTGTAACCATAGGTGTAAGACACACACACCTACTTCTGGCTGCAGAAGTGTACACCTTTGCAGGGCTGCACCTCTGCAGTTGCATATAGAAATACATAATACCCAAATTGCAACAGTGAATTCTGTCTGCAGTAGCACAGGGACCTGTGGAGCCAGTGCTTCTGCAGTCACAGTTAATCATGCATGCTGTACAACATACATGCACACAGCTGTGACTGCAGAAGTCACAGGTACAAATCCACCATGGCAGCACATCAGTTTCACTGCATTTGTGTCATCTGGAAACAGTTGTTTGTCTTACCTGATGATGATTGTTTTTGGTTGATTGCATGGTCTTTTCCTTTTGCTGCTTGAGGAATGGGGAGTTCGGGCATTTCCCTACTTTTGTGGTGGTAAGTTGAACCCTAACAGGTGCATTAAGGCAGTTTTTTGCAATTATTTTTTTCTTCTTGTTTCGATATTGCAATTGTATCCTCATTCATGCAGGTACTGTAAGGGCCTTCATGAACAGGTACAGATCTCCAGGGCTATCTGGACCCTGTACCAAGGGACAAGTCTGTCTGCCTGCAAAAGTGCAGGGCCCTCCAGACCCTGCACTTCTGTGTGGCAATAGAAGCAAAGAATACAGCATGTGGAGCTTTCTGGTGAGCTGTGGATCGCAGGGATCTCAGGCCCCTACAGTTCCATGTACAACAGACACAGACATGCAGGGCAAAGAGTTCATCTGTCAGCCAAAGTGAAGGGCCCTGTGGCAGCCATGGATGTAGAGGTACAGAGCCCTATGCCAAGAGAAGATTTCTCTTCATTATATGGTACTTGGACTCATACGGTCAACACTGCACCTTCCCTTCCCAGGCTCGGGGGGTGGTGCATCATGGCAGTGCATTCCATCCAGCCTCAACCCAGCTGGCTGACTAAGATCACCCAGTAATTAAGCTCACCAGCATGGATTCACAAAGCAATACTCGCTGGGCCAAAATCTGCCACTGCACACAAAGTTTCATAATATATATATATATATTTTTTTTCATTTTTTTCCCTAAATTCTCAGCATTGTGACTTTATGATTCCTTCTTATAACATGAATTGTGGCAATTATTGAATATGGTCTGAAATGTCATTTCACACCACAAGTGTGAAAATATGTTTCAGTGAGGATTTGAAAAACAACTCCTGCCACATTCATGAGGTGGTGAGGAAAAAAAGGCTATGTGGAGGCAAAATATAGAAATTTATCAAAGTTATGTGGGATCAATGGAACATTTCAATGTACATTCATAACTTTAGTGGGTTTTTTTTATTTTTGACCCCAAATTTGGAACATAGTCTTCCTATGACACCACCTCATGAACTTGATAGGTGAACATTTTCAAATTCCTCCCAAATGGGGATTTCATGGAGTAACCATGAAATCACCTTTCAGACTGGATTTTAAGAATTTCACCTGCCTTGTTCATGAGGTGGTGTCCTAAAAAGAACATTTTAAAGGTTTGGTGGAAAAATACTGAAAATTATCACAGTTATGAGTGAATGTTGAAATGTTTCCACTTTCACTCATAACTTGATCATTTTACCATATTTTTTTCACCAGATGTTCAACACTGTATTCTTTTGACACCACCTCACTAACCCAGGAAGAGAACATTTTTAAATCCTGCCCAAAAGGTGATTTATTGGAGTGACCATGAAATTACTTTTTCAGCCAGATTTGAAAAAATTAACCTACCCTGTTCATGAGGTGGTGTCCCTGAAGGGCAATGTTGAAAATTTGGTGGACAAATATTAAAAAATGACAAGCTTAGCAGTAAATCTTCAAAATCCATTGAAGTATATTAGCCAGACTTACCTTATTACCTCATATCACAGTTCTCGGATGAGAATGTCTTTTCATAAGAGAGTGGATCTGTGACATGGGACCCTTTTTAGGAGAGTGAGGGTGTGCAGGAGGCTGATGGTGATGGGGTCTGATATAGGAGGCTTGGGTGGGGTTGGGAATCAGACATCAGTGAGGGACCACTTTGTTCTTTTTGGAATTAACCTAACATAAAAAAGATCAATGAGGGAAAGTTTCCTTTTGTAGCATGGACTGGTCTGACACTGGATATTGGGCATCCCAGTGTTGGCATTTAGCATTCAGCAGCATTGAGGGTGGGCACCCTGGCATTGCCACCAATGTGTCTGTTGGGAGGGTAATGTAGAAGGGATGGTGGTTGTCAGTGGTACCAGGGTTAGGCACTCAGACCGCTTAAAGAAAACATTAAGCCATAATTGGGAAGGATGAAGGATGGGTGCCTGAACTGGGAGGGGAGGGAGTACAGTAGAGGCCGCTTTAATGGGACAGGCTGGTGGAAATCAAATCATCCCATTACACAGAGCATCTCTATAAAACAAAGTTTACTGTTTCAGTGCTAATTTGATTTTTTGTTGGTGCTGCATCTGTGCTGGCTGTTGTGGGGGTTATCAAAAGAGATAGGGTAAAGAGTCTGTGTGTGTTAATCTTTATTATATTTATATGCTTGTGCTTTGTGTTTTCACTTTAATTAACTTTAAATACATTTTTTTGTTTGGCAACTGCCACAGGACATCACAGGTCAGTGTACACTATCGATTCTTCTTCTTCTGCCAAAAATATCATGGCAGCCTCTGTAAAGTATGAGAATGATGAGGAAGATTGAGCTTTCATTGATGTTGATGTACACTGTGTGGGCTGGAAGAAGTTAACCCTTGGTGCGAGGAATGCCAATGTTGCTGGTGATGCTGGTGATGCAGCTGGTGTTGTCAGTCAGAAGAAGTTTGTTAAGGTTCTCTGTTTATTTTCACTGAGTGCTTGATCCTGTATTGAATGTTCTATCTCAAACAGCTGCTCCCAGGCTCCCATCTGATTGTGTGTTAGAGCCAAAGCCTGCTTCTGAGAAACAGTTCACAAATGTGCAAGCTTTGACAGCTCCCCAGGCATGATGCAGCATATAAATCAAGTTGAGCAAATTCACCTTGCATGCAATTTCTGCAGCATGAGCTGTCTCGCCTTTGTGAATGCTGGTCAGAATTTTACCAGGCACATAGGAGCAATAGTGCTCTTTTAGGTTCTTTATTATGCCCATATCCATGGGCTGCAATATGGAGGTAGTGATGGGTGGGAAGAACACTAATTTTATAAACTTTAGCCAGCAGACAAGCGCGTGGAGATGAGCCAAGCAGTTGTCAACAACCAACAAGATTTTTATTCTGCTCCTTCGGAGCACAGAGGCCCAAGTTAGGAGTCAGTCCTGGACCATAGCACTGGTCATCTAGGCATTTCTTGAGGCTCTATAGATCACAGGCAGCATTCACACATCTTTGGAAAAGCAACAAGGATGTTGGCTTTTCCCAATCACCAAAGGTTTCTTCTTTTCAGTGCCAGTCTGGTTTGCACAGCACAGGACAGATATTTGGTCCTTTGCTTTTTCCCCACCAGTGAGCTCTTGGTGTTTCAGAGTATGTCCTTTGTCAGGGTACCCATGGTAAAATAAGTTGATGTTGTCAGCATTGAAAACATCTGCTGGCGGGTACCCTGACAGAATTCCTGGAAGCACTTCAGTGACCCAACTCTGGGTTGCTGCTGCATCAGTATCCTGTTTTTTTTTTCTGTGCTCACTTTTAAAAACAACTTGATGCCTTAACTTCCATCTGAACAACCAGCCATTGGTAGCTTCAAAGTTAGTGTGTCCCATTTGAGAAGCTAACTCGACAGCTTTTGCTTTAAGCATTGGATCCAATACACGAGCTCCCTTGTCCAATGCTTATGTGAACCACAACATTAGTGCATGCTTCACCTTGCTGTCCTTCCCGTCTCACATTCTTTTTCTGCTGGGGTTGCTGTTGGATCACCATTCTGCCAGGATGGCATCTTGGTTCTTACTAATCCTTCCAACCTGGCTCTTTGAAATTTTGAACTCGGCAGCATCAGAGGATAGCGAGTGGCTCCAGCTGTTGAATGCTTTAAGAACTCACACTCTGTTAGCCAAGGTAAGGTCATTACTAGATAAAGACATCAGGGAGGGAATAAAATGTAGCACACCATACAGCAATGTGAAGCACTGCAAAAAGAACAGCAATATGCAAACAGAAAGCACAGGTGATTTTAAGGTAATGTAAGTGATTGTCAAAAACATTAACAGGTGATTAAAGGCATGGAAAAGGTCAAAATACTTGACTGCACTGTCCCACTTAAGTGGCTTTATGTTAAATTGATGTCCACTAAAGCATTTTATGTATACAGCACTTTACATAGAACAAAATCGGTTCCTGGTTAAACGTCCCATTTAAGCGGGCATCTCACTTATCCACTTCCTATCTATGTGCCTTGTATTGTATAGTAAAATAATAGTAAAAACCATTGGTAAGGATAAGTGAGTACTGGCTGAGATAGGAGGAGAGGGAACATGTGACTATCAATGTTTTGGATATGAGCCAAAAAATTCTCCTATCGCAGCACTTTGTGTGTGACAGGGGAATTTTCAGTTAATGACCTGAAAAATGGCTTTTCTTGATAAGCTGGGCACCCAGGATTTTGGGGTGCCCAGAAAAGGAATTTGTTGGCCACATTTGAAAATGGAAACACCAGAATCCAGCTAAACAAGGCCCTATTTACCTAGGTACATCATTCTTAGGTATTTTTCATGTTTTTTTATTTAAAAAAAGATGGTGACTGTCACAACCAGAAATGTTTTTCTCACAACCCAAAAAACATGAATTGTGCAAAAAGAAAATGCTTGTAAAAGAAATATTTTAATGTTATATCACAGGGTTATCCTAAAACCCTACTGAACATGCTCAGAATAAAACTTTAAATGCTTATAACTAAGAGATCTTGAACCAATTAATAGTTTATCATGAAACCTTCAAAAGCCACTACCTTGGCACAGGCTCTTCAACCCCAAAAATTTTGGAAGAAAACAATATAGAAGAAGAAAAAAGTGGAAGATTATCATTTTGTGACACACTGTATTTTGGAATCTAGTTACCTGAATGTCACAAAACATCTCATTACTTGAAAACCTGCCACCCAGCTTGAGCATACACATTTTGTGCAACATTGTTGAACGTTACCAAAGTTATTAAGGTGCCAAAATTGAGATTTGACATTAAACACACTACCAAGCCAGTATAATAGATAGATAGATAGATAGATAGATAGATAGATAGATAGATAGATAGATAGATAGATAGATACTGTAGATACACTGATAGATGCATAGATGGACAGATAGATAGATTGATAGATAGAAAGATAGATAGAGAAGATAAGATAGACATACAGACAGACGAACAGACAGATTGATAGATAGACAGACAGAGAGACGGATATTTATTTATTTAAGAGTTTCACCAGGAAGGCACGCTAAGCAGAGTAATGCTTAATTCCAGCTATGTCCTGGGGGAGAGGGGAGGGGAGATCGCAGTACAAAAATAAAATGCAATAATACAGATTGTGCAGGACAATAATAAAACAGCACTCAAAATAGTTACAGCACAAACAGAGTAAGACAACAGGGTGCAACAATGCATGTGAATGATACAGTATAGCGTAAACATAAAATTGCCATATTAATACAGCTATAGGAGGAGTGGTGATTAAATTAGGCACATATGCAGTTTAAGGAGAAATGATCTGTGAGGCAGGCTGAGAGATAACATGTAGTAGGGGCCTGTCTAATGTCTGCTGGGAGAGAGTTCCACAGCTTAGGCATGCGATATCTGAAAGCTGACTGGCCTGCAGTGGTGGACATGTATGGTGTATATAAGAGTCTGGTGTCACTGTGCCTGAGTGAGTACACTGGCAGGGGAGTAGCTGAAAGCTCAGAGTAGAGGTAGAGGGGCAGGGACTGGGACCGTAACTTGGCTATGAAGCAAGTGCAGTGTGTTAGTCATCGGTCCTGCAGTGAGAGGAAGCCCAGTGACTGATAAAGGATACAGTGATGGGTGGAGTAGGGACAGTAGAGGGCCAAGTAACAAAAGGAATGGAAGAGTGAGTCCAGTCTAGCCAGGGTGGACTTAGAAGCTGCACTATAGACTACATCACTGTAGTCGATGATTGGCAGGATAATTTTCTGGACCATAGCATGGCGAGCCGGCAGTGGGATGCATCCACGATTATGGTAGAGGGCACCCAATCTGGGGTGTAGATTTTTATGGATGGCTTTGATATGCACAGAAAAGTCTAGGTGCTTGTCGCACCAGATCCTGAGATACCTAAAGGAGGAGGTGTCCTTCAGAGTTGTCCCATCGAGAGTGTGGAAAGTAGGGGTGCAGGGGAGCCTCAAAAGTCTCTGCCTTGTACCAAAGGTCATGGAGGTTGTTTTCTTGGCATTGTGGTGGAGCTGATTTAAGCAAAACCAGAGCTGGACATTTTTGAAGTTCTGCTGGAATCTGGTTGCCATATTAGAGGTCGAAGGGCCAGATGTATACAGCACTGTATCATCAGCATACATGTGAATGGAAGTGTGTTGGCAGGCAGAGGGCAGGCCATTGAGGAAGATCGAGAACAGGAGCAGCCCCAGTACAGAGCATTGTGGCACTCCTGTCATGATGGGGAGAGGGGAAGAGGGGAAGAGGGGAAGAGGTTGAGCTATCAATTCTGACTGTTTGTAACTTGCCTACCAGATAGGAGTTGAACCATTCTGTAGCGAGGGCAGAAAGTCCTGTGTTGTAGAGCTTGGTCAGAAGAAGGGGGTTGGAGACAGTGTTGAATGCCTTAGCAAGGTTGACAAAAATTGCTAAGGTGATATGGCCTTTGTCCATGGTGGAGAAAATGCTGTTGGTGAGTCTCAGCAGAGAGGTGGAGGTTGAGTGGGACTTCCTGAAACCAGACTGGTAAGGTGTGAAGAAGGAAGAGGAGTCAAGGTAAGATGAGAGTTGTGAGAGAACAAGATGTTCCTGGAGCTTAGCCAGTGTAGGGAGTAGTGAAATAGGGCAGAAGTTGCCAGGGACAGAGAGATCCCCACCTTTGGGGAGAGGGATGACTGTGGAATGCGTCCACCCAGATGGGATGGAGGCTAGAAAGAAAGATAAATTGAAAAGATCAGCCAGTGGTGTTGACCAGGGCAGATAAATACAGCATTTTGGCATTGAGGCCAGAAAGGCATTTACCCTTGGAAGGGTTTAGTGCCTGTAGGGCGTGCAGTAACTCTAGTGATGTGACTGGGCAGAAGGTGAAGGAGGAGGTGGGTGGAAGGTCTTGGGCAGAGATGTGAGGCGGAGGAGGAGGAGGGGTGGAGGCAGAGGAAGTTAATGCAGGGAAAGAGGCCAATAATGTTGAGGTGCAATTAGTGAAGAATGTGATAGACAGCTAGATAGATACTGTAGATAGATTGATAGATATGATTTGCCCCTTATCTAGTTAAAAAAAAAACAAGCTAAAATGTTAAGATAGTGTAAGCTGTAAGATAGTGTAAGGTAAGTAAAAGGATGAACTACTGTATGCCGTGAGCATGTGAAATTAGTTATTTACCAAGTAATGTGTTTGAGCTAAGTTTGCAACTGGCTTTTTAAAAAGATAAGAATAAGTATCTAGAGGAAAGCAATATAACTGGACTTCACCCTGGAAAAGTGAGGGACAGTCACAATACAGTAGGTAAGAAGTGCCTACTAAAGTCCTAAGATTTTTATTAATTAGCTTAGTACATTGCACTCTAATACTAATTTGACCAGCTGGACTAGTACCTAAACTGGAGGACCCCTTCTGTCTTTCTGCTGATCCAGATAGAACAACATTGTCTGCAGACCACCCTTATGTGCTATTTATTTACTTATTTGAAAACTGGTAATGGGGAAAGGCATGTTTCCAGCTGTGAGCCAGATAAGGGGAAGGGGATACAATCGATCAAATATAGAAGTATAGAAGCTTTCCTGAAAAATAAAGAGTGAACAATAATGCCACATGTTACAAAATGGAAATAACAAATAATGGTTGGCAGAAGTTGGAGCTATGAGCAGCATCACAGCCCAATGTAAATGGAAGCAGTAAGTGGAACACTTTAGTGCATTGATACTAGGAATCATAAGCCATTTCCAGAAGGAGGAACAAAGCTGAGGAGGAAAGAGGAACCAGGGGCCGGTCAGGTAGGTTCATAGGTTCAAAGGTTCCTAGGATAAATTCAGGACCACAAGCTTCAGGAGCCATATATTGGACCTGCCACAGTTCAGTGGACAACCTCCCATTTTCTATTGCTCATATAGTTATCCAAAAGGTGCTTAAAAGCTGCTGTGCTGTAGGTAGCTGTCTGGAGTAAGAGAGAGAGGACAGTACTTTTTGCTGGAGCCTAAGAGTAATGGGAGAGGGCAAGAGACAAATGGAGGATATAAGCAAGTTCCAGAAGGAGGGAAGGTGATAGGAAAAGGCTAATTGCCCAGCAGAGGAATGAAGGTGTGGATGAGAGAATGTGCAAGGATCCCTGGAACAAAAGAAGTATCAGGCAGATGGAATGGGAGAGGTAAATGGAGATAGGAAGGAGGGCAGTGCCCTAAACCAGTACTTGAAGATGAAGGATGCACAGTGGGACTGGTAACAGAAGGGAAAGGGGAGGATGGAGAGGGAGGAGTAGAGGGAGCAATGGAGAGTGTGGGGTGAGTTGGTAGAAAACAACAGAAGGCAATACAGAAGGTGTCCAGTCTATGAAGAGAAGAGGTGGGGATGATACCATAAACCACATCCACATAGTCAAAGACTGGGAGCACCATTTTGGTAACCAGTTCCCAGAGGACCTTCAGAGAAAGCAGTCTTTGTTTTGGTACATGATACCAAGCTTCTGGTGGAGTTTGGTGTGGGAAGAGAAGTCAAACCTACTGTCAAGCTACACTCCAAGATACTTGAAGGAGTGAACTACCTCAAAGAGGGAACCAACCAGGGTCATGAAGGAAGGGAGGAAAGAGGACGAGCCTGGCCAGTTAATGGCTGGTTCCAAATGTCATGAACACTGTTTTCCTGGTGTTGACCTGAAGTTGGTTGGACTGGAACCAGCACAGGGCATTGTAAAAGTCTTGCTGGAGAGATGCTCCTACAGCCGCAGTCAATAGGGCCTGAGGTGCTAAATTAGAGCACAGTATGAAGATGGACTATCCATTGTAATTAACCAATCAGAATTATTAACTGCAATGTCCCCAAAGGTTTTAAGGATATTACAAGTATCCTATATGTATGTAGGATTTGTTTTATAGTTGGACTTATATAATGGTCTACAAATTGTGAAATCTGATCTGCGAGTGACCACGTATCAGCCACATTTGGGCATTATTGCAGTTTCACCAGTCCCTGTTGTACTTTCTTTTGCAGTTAATACTCTTTTATTGCGGGTTATTATCACATGATGGTTACAGGTTAACAACAGGAAAGATGTTCCTCATTACAGCATAATACACAGTGTATAGTAAGGTCAGAATAGAATACTCATACACAAGTAAATACTAGGTAAATTTAAGAAATATAAACAGTATAAAACATTCACTGATTCTCCAGAAGTTACTCCTGGGTTACTAGACTAAGTATTCTGCCAGTTTGGGTCAACTTTACATAGTGAAGATGTAAAATAGGGGATCCACATATTAGTATAATAATGCATCCTTCCTTTGGCTATATGGGACATATGTGAAAGGACAGCCACCTGCTGGATAGCTTATTGCCAGTCTAATAAATGCGGTACATAAGTGGTTCACCACTTCCTAAGAAGTATGTGTTTTGTTCTCTACCCTCACTTGAATGCACCATCATATTGAAGGGTTCATGTAGTGGGTATGTGAGGAAGGGATGCCGAGCAGCATCAGCTGAGGAGTAAGTGGTATATCTGGACCAACCATTAACTTGCAGGCGGCCAGGATTTCTTTTCAATATGTTCTGATCAAAGGGCAGGACCATGGGATGTGGTGGAGATCTCCTCCCAGAGAGTTGCATCTCCAGCAGGAATCCTGAGATAATAGGCCTATTGCATGTAATTTCACTGTGGTTCTATATGCCCTGTGTAGAATCTTATTTTGGATAACGAGGCTTCTATTATCTGTGCAGGCTTTGTAAGCCACTTTCCAGGTGTTGTCCCACTCCTTTTGAGTGATAGGTGCCCCCAGAGAAGCTGCCCAGTAATCTCTGAAAGACAGAGTTTGATCTGGAATGGCATTCCAAAGCAGAGAATAGAGCATGTCGGCTCTTCCATTTGGCTTCACTAGCCAGGCCTGGAAGTCCACCTTCTACTCTTGAGTAGTACTCTTTTTGGGCTGGCAGTATAGCCTAGAGGTTAGAGTAATGAGCTGTGAATGAACTTGGTACATCCAGCAGACCAGACCTGGTGTGCCAAACAGGAGGAATGTCAGGGGGAGGAATGAACCACTGAACAGTTTGGGCTCCAATGAAGGCCATGTGGTACCCTTGAAACCAAGGAAGGTTCCACTCCCCCTTGGACCAATGAGATCAAAGTTTGGCTCAACTGAGCCTTGGGGAAGTCCCTTCCTATAAGAAGGACCTGACTAAGGTGTCTAGTTTTGCATACAAGAATACAAGGATTTTAAGAGGCAAATGGAAAAAGCAGTGAAAACTTTTTGGAGCAGCGATCATTTTGACTGCTGGGATTTTCCCTGTTAATTATAAATGTAATTTTTTCTACTAGCCCATCTCCATGGACAGGTTGTGCAGCAGGGGATCAAGATTAAGAGTGGGTATTTCGTAACATCTTTGGATAAATGAATACCTAGACATTTTATAGAGCTAGAGGACCATTTTAGACCAGCCTTTATAACGGGATTGGGGTACAAAGTCTATTTTTGGGTAGGACTTTTTCATGCCTTGGTTGACTTTCAGGCCCAAAATCTTGGAAAACTGCTGGAGGAGAGATAGAGACGAGATATGGTAGGCTCTCCTGGGCTTCAGAAAGGAAAACTAACAAATTGTTCTCATATAAACTGGTGCTGAATTCTTCATTTTTCATAGGGATTCCCACCATATGCGGGTGATTGTGGAAAGCAACCGCCAAGGCTTCAACAGCTAACATAAATAACATGGGGGATAGAGGACAGCTCTGTCTAGTACCCTTCTGAAGTTGGAAAGGTGTAGGTAGAATGAAGTTTGTTAACACTCTTGCCCAAGGGGCTTGATATAATGTTGCAATCCAGGAAGTAAAGTACGGCTCAGACCCTAGGTGTTGTAGGACATTAAACAAATATCCCCATTTGACAGAGCTGAAGGCCTTTTCAAAATCGATGGCCACTGCTGCCATGGGTGTAGGGAATTGGATGGCCACTGAGATAAGGGATATTAAGAAGCATAGGCAGTCTGATGCCAAGCAGCCTTTTATGAACCCTGTTTTGGCCAGATGGATCAAGGAGGGGAGAATGTCTTCTAAGCGGAACGCCAAGGTGTTTGCTAGAATTTTGGCATCAGCATTAATCAATGATACTGAGCAGTAACTAAACAGGCAGCTTGAGTCCTTTCCTTCTTTAGGTAGGACCGTAATAATAGCCTCACCAAGCGTAGTAGGGAGAGACTGCCCTATAAGCACCTCCGAGAGCATCTTATGAAGGTAAGGGCTGACAACATGGTCCAGATATGCATATAGATCCACCAGAATGCCATCGCCACTAGGGGATTTATTTTTATTCATTGAGTAAATGGCTGTGCAAATTTCAGAGATAGAAAGAGAAGATTCCAGTATAGTCCTATCCTGAGCAGATGACTGCAGAAGTGGCAGGGATGCTGAAAAGGCTTCTATCTGTCTGTCAACAGGAGCTCCTGAGGACTGATACTGTGTAACTTTTGATAGAATTGGGACATTATTCTGTTGATACCTTTTGGTCTATGATGGGGTACGCCCTATAGTATGGAAATGTGTTGCACTGACTACTGCTTTTTTAAGACAGTAAGCTAATAGATACCCAGACTTTTCCCCTGCCTCCCAGTAATTATGTCTCATGCGAGTCAAGGCTAACTCCACCTTTCTAGCCAATAAAGTGTTGCTCTGGATCTGGTTCCAGTTGACTTCAGCTAGGAGAGTTTTAGCCTGGGCCTTGGATTGTGCTTGTTTGTATGCTTTGTCTTTCTGGGTCAACAGCAGTTCTAGGGATGATAGTTTCTCCTCCCACTCCCTTCTGTGTCTAGACATAAACCCCATGACACTGCCCCATATCATTGCCTTAAAGGCTTCCCAAAGGGTGGTGAAAGAGACATCCTCCTTGACGTTTTCTTTAAAGAATTGAATGGTTTTGATTGTGATCCATTTACAGAAGGTGCTATCTGTCAGTAGTAAAGGGTTCAATTGCCATTGTGAAAATCTTGGGGTTTCTGGACTCTGGATCACCACAGAAGAAACTGGAGCATGGTCTGAAATGATCAGGGTTTCTATATTATATGTTACCACTTGTTGGATAATGTGGGGAGAGCCTAAGAGAAGATCTAATCTGCTAGCTGTTCCATGAACTCGGGATATACAGATAAAGTCCTTTGTGGACGTGTTAAGGGATCTCCACAAGTACATTAAGGCATGCTCCTGTAGCATGTTCCTAAGTGCCATAGCTGCCCTGGGTGCAGTTCAGTGGACTGGGAGGATCTGCTTATGCTAAGGGAAACAGTTATGTTAAAATCACCTCGTATCATATGAGGAGTCATGGAGGAGGAAAAGTCTTGCAGATGTTGAGAGAAGGTATTGAAAAAATCAAAAGAGTCTGTATTAGGCCCATACACCGAGCTCAGGACTAGTGGTCCTTGAGGGATAGATACTTGTATACTTATCCAACACCCCTCAACATCATGTTCCTGTTTTCTGATTGTCCAGGGGACTGACTTATGAATTAGAATAGAAACTCCTCTCTTTGAGGAAGCTGCAAAGCTGTGGGCTTCCAGACCCACCCATTCTCTGCATTGTTTGGCAGCCCCTGAGGGGACCAGTTTTGTCTCTTGTAAAAATGCTACATTGGTTTTAAATTTCCTGAGATGTGAGAGAATCTGTTTCCTTTTGATGGGGGAGTTCATTCCTCTCACATTCCAAAACATGCATTTTAGATCAGCCATGGAGTCGGAACTATTTTATTAAATTTATTTGATGTCTAGGGCAAGGGGCCAAAAAGTATGAACTCCTCAAAAGAAGTATCACAGCAGTGGAATGACATCAAGGTTGGCCAGAGAACCTGAGACATCTTAACCCCTTGGTATTGCCAGGAGCGAGATATAGAGGTAGATCGATACAGTTATCTTGTAACTTATAACAAACAGTCTTCCTATATCTGCTTTTGAACACAACACTACTACTACTGTTAGTATAGTCAGTAACATTAATCATGCAAACAATTTTAACCAACAGATAAGTAAACAGTTCTAAGTGACAATTCAGTGCTATTACCTTTGCCCCATGAAATCTGAGAGGAACTATCTCCTGAGGGCAGACAGCCAGATGACTGTCCAAGGCCCTGAGGATTTGACACAGGGGGACGTCCATAAAATGGGACACTATGCCCACATCTACAGTTAGAACTAACACATTAACAGATGTTCCCCACTCTTAAATGGAGGGTGATGGCAACACATCTTAATCTCTGCAAGTGCAAAACACCCCTGCGTGAGGCAAGTATCCCACTGCTGTGACCCCGGGTAGCTTTAGAGGGTCACAAGGACCTGATTGGCTCCACTCGACCTGTTGGAGCCAGTATATTGAACAGCCAGATGGCTTTGAGACAGTTCTAATGAAACTTCTAGCATACAAAAGGAGACAGTAGAGAGCCTCAACTAAGTATAGCATAAACCAGTATTGAAGGACCAGGGAACCTCATTAGTTCCAATGTATACCTCAAAAGAAAAAAAATGGAGCAAGAAGGATAGGGGTGTGAGGGGGGCATCCTGGCTCACTCAGAAAAATGTCTTTAGAAGGTGTAAGTCTGGATCCCTAACTAACTTTGCAGGATAGGCTACATTCTGGGCCCCTAAGTGCCTATTTTATCATACCAGACACCTATGCCCAGTACTAGTCCAAGCGAGTGAGGGTAAACCTTTATGAAGGGGGTTTCAGTGAGTTGCACCCCCAACAGTTATGTGCTCTAAGACCAGCATCGCCAAGGAAGCACGGTAATCCTCCTTCCTGACCCTTTCATAATGTTCTCCCTCGGTGCGCCTCTTATTCTTCAGAGAAGTGCGCCCCCTAGTGTCAAGAGGGGAAAAGTTCACATACACCGTACCCATAATAAGCTCTTAGTGCCAGAGATCTAACATAGCCACTGTAAGGGACAACTACAGGGCCACACTGTAGACTGGGGAAGGTGCAGATCATGAACTGATCCCCTCTTAAATGAGAACACCAAGCCTTAGAGCTTGCATCACTAGGGGTGTCCTGAACTGCGTTGCCACTCCTTCATAACAACAACACTATGCAACGCTGCTGTTATCTCTGCAGGGAAGGAGCCGATTCCATATTTGGTGCGAGCCCCAGTGGATACTCGGAGGGACACTCAGAGACAGACTCAAGCTACAATAAAGCAGTTGCAATCTCCCTGGAATCTATGTCCAGATAGGGAGAAACAGAAAAGATGAAAATAAGAGGGGAGCTGATCCATGCCTCTGGAAGTCATGTAATGTATACATGGTAGGAGGTTCAGACCATGAAAATTAATTCAAACATTGTAGGCTGAAGTGAGGTATCAGCATGGTTCAGCCCTCCAGTCAGCATTATGTGACTTCTCATTGTACAAGTGCCGCCAGCCCCCCTCAAAAACACAACAGTTAACCTGACTCCTATGGGAGCCCACAAATTCTCAGTATAACTACACCAGCTGGCGTGAGTATTAACCAAGGAGTTAGCAGTCAAGATGTTTTCCTTTTGTACCACTCCCAACCAAGTTAAACGGTTCTTGAAACAAACATCAGTCTATTAGCAGAAAATATTTCAAAGTGTATAGCCCATAACTAGCACAGATACATTATACTCTGTTCCAAGCCTTCTAAAACTAGCAATGTCCTCACTATAAGGCCCGGTATGCCTCAAAGTATATTACTGTTACCCCAGGGCCAGGCACAACTGGGCGACCAACCTCATATTCCAGGCAGCAGTTGGGGCCTTTTTTCTTGAGCGTGCTAGGATTGTCAGTGCCCAAGGTGAACACTGGGAGTGGAGTCTCGACAGCACAGTCAGCCCAAGAGCAGGACTCATCAGACCTAGAGCCCATGTCAGGGATTATAGCTGGGCCATCTTGGTGCTCTAGATGCTCACCCCATGTGCCTTCCCCTTGTTCAAGGTAAGCATACTGTTTTGGAGCAGCATGGCTCTATAGACTGGTGAAGGAGTCAGATGAGCTGGAGCTTCTGCTGCGGCTATGGGAGCAGTGGATCTCTTTTTGGGTCTCTTTCTTTGTCAACTGTCGGTGCCTTTGGTGGCCCCTGTTCCTCTTGACCAGCCACCGGGGGAATCCACCAGAGCAATTGGCTTAACATCAGGGTTATGGAGTAGGGAATCCAATCTTTGTTTTGTTAAATCTGGATCTGGCTGCATGTCCATTGGTAACTCAGGAGCCGAGGAAGGAGGATAGGCCCTTTGGAAATGTTCCACCTCCTGTGGGTTTTGGAAGGAGTGCTGGACCCCGTTTATGAATACTTGGAGAGTCAAGGGGTAGCACATGGAGTATTAGAGGCCCAGATTGGCTAGTTGCTTTCTTGCAGCCATAAAAGCTCATTGGCGGCTAGAGACCTCTGCTGAAAGATCTTGAAAAAAACAGATGCTATGGTCCTGCCAGCTCAAGGGACCTCTCTGTCTCTCGCCAGTCTCAGGATATTATCCTTCATGGGGAAACAGAGCAGTTTGGTGATGATCGGCCAAGGAGATTGCCCTGGCCGGGGCTTTGGGGCTAAACTGCGGTGGTCTTTCTCAAACTCAATCGGAGGGCAGTCAGGTGCATTAAGGAGTATTGGAATGGTAGCCTGAAGAAAACTGACCATGTCTGGAATTTTACATTCCTCTGGGAACCCGATGATATGTAAGTTTTTCTACTGGCTCTGTTTTCAAGATCATCTATCTTTTTCAACAGGTAGTTTATATTGGCATTGTGTTCTCTCAGCTGCGTTTGTACTCGTATATTCAAGTCTTCCACCAATTTTATATGGTTTTCAGCTTTTGTTAGTCTATTGCCCAGTTGTTGAATCTCCTGTTTAGTTTCAGAGGTAGTTGATTTAAGTTCTGTGGTATCTGAGAGGACCTGTGCCAGCACTGTGGAAAGTTGTTGCAGTTCCACAGTAGGTTGAGTGGTGGAGCTCATGGTCAGATCAGAGCCACAGTAGGTTTAATGCTTTATCAAAATGCCAGGCCTCAGTGTTGGTTATTCCCTTCTGTCCTTTGCCCTGAGTTATTTCTAACAAAGCTTTTATCTTCCTGTTGGTAAGCAGTTTTGTCATTCAGTGCTGTAGGTTGCAAAGTGATTCAGCTGTGTCCTTCTGTTGGATCAGAAAGGATTTAGCTGACAACATCTGCTCGAGGGAAATTAAGCTGCTATGTTGATCGGTGGCTGGCCATGACCTCCCCCCCCCATTGTACTTTCAGTAAAATTTAGTAAGCTGACTTAACTGGGTGGGCCATGGACATGTAGATTTATTCCTCAGCTGAAATAAACCCCTTTCCACAAATTGCCATAACATAATCATCAGTCTGCCTTATTTTAATGTATATGTATAAATTGGATCTCCAGACAACTTTCAATGTTTTTTAACCCCCAGATGCTTTAAACCTCCTTGTTGTAGTCATCAACATTTAAAACCACAACATACCCCCTTATCCAGTGCTTTATTTTATTATTGTTTTACTGAAATTTTTACTGCTAGCTGCTCCTCTAAGACTGTCAAAATCAGCCTCAATAACAAAAAGTAGTTTTTTTTTTCCAAACTGGTTTCACAGGCTTCCTGAAGGACAGTCAGTGTAGCATTCAGAGGTGTGTCTGTCTTTTTAAGAGACCTATACTATACCGTATAAGATTATATAGACTATCTTGGATATGACCCTTGACAAAGCACAGTGATGCAAAAGACAGTAGAGCTCTGGGTGCACATGACTGACTTTGTTTACTGCTTTATTTCCATACCTTGCTCAACCTCCAATTGCAATTGCACCAGTAAATTACAGGTTTACCTTCTACAGTACTCAAACTGCCTCTATGGATATACTTGGTACCTTCTTGCCTCTGGGTGATTAGTGCCATTTTTTTGTTTTGTTTTTATTTCATGATTGATAAGTGCTTCTGGAGGACTGGAGGAGGACAGATATACAGTAGTCCCACTGCACAAGAGTGGTTTCCAGAAGGAGGCCAGCAATTATAGGCCAGTCAGCCTGACATTGGTGGTGGAAAAGTTAATGCAACCACTGCTGAAGGAAAAGATTGTGAAATATCTTGAATCCAGTGGGTTAAAAGACTCGAGGCAGTATGGGTTCCCAGGGGAGAGGTCATGTCACTTGAATCCGATAGAATTCTTTGACTCGGTGACAAAGGATTTAGATCAGGGTGGAGCAGTGGATGTGGCTTACCTAGATTTCAATAAGGCTTTCAAAACTGTTCCACAAAGGAGACTTGAAATTAAGCTGGGTAGGTGTAAAGGTGGTAAACTGGGTAAGAAATTGGTTAGAGGAGAGGCAACAGAGGGTGGTGTTAAATGGAGTTCACTCAGAGGAAGGGAGGGTGGCCAGTGAAGAGCTTCAGGGATCAGTGCTGGTACCAGTCCTCTTTAATGTCTTTATAAGTGACATTGCAGGGGAGCTGGAAGGGAAGGGAAGGTCTGCCTCTTTGCAGATGACACCAAAATCTGCAATAGGATGGACACTCTGGGGGGGGTGGAAAAGTTGAGCAGTCACCTGAGAAATCTCGAGAAGTGGTCAAAGGTATGATAGCTGGGTTTCAATGCAAAAAAGTGCAAAATAATGCACTTAGGGCACAGAAATCCTAGGGCCAGAGAACAAAATGAGTGGAGTGGTATTGACGATCATTGAACAGGAAAAAGACCTGGTGGGTAATCATATCAGATGACCTAAAGGTGGCCAGACAGTGTGACAAGAAAGTCAGGAAATAGGGGGATGTTGGGGTGCATAGGGAGGGGTATCCCCAGAAGAACGAGAGGTGGTGTTGCCTCTGTATAGATTACTGGTAAGACCCCACCTAGAGTACTGTGTCCAGTTCTCTAGACCACATTTGCAGGAAGACATTGACAGAGTGGAGGTGGTCCAGAGGAAAGCAACTGAAATGGTGTAGGCTTTGCAACAAAAGCACTAGGAGGAGAGTCTGAAGGACCTTAATATGTACACCCTGAAGAGAGGAGGGAGAGGGGGGATATGATACACAACTTTAAGTACCTCACGGGATAAATAATGTACAAGAGGGGAGTATTTTTCAGAAGAAAAGGTGCTCAAGAACAAGGGTACATGCTATGAAGCTGCAGGGAGGTAGATTCAGGAGAGATGTGAGGAAGTTCTTCTTCATAGGAAGAGTGGTGGATTCCTGGAACAGACTTCCAACAGAGGTTGTGGGGGAGAAAATGGCGGTGGAGTTCAAGAATTCATGGGATACGTACAATGGAATCATAGTGGAAAGGAAGGGCAAGGGACAAAGAGCTGTGATTGGGTACAGTCTGTTGTAATAGTGTAGGTAGGGAGGAATAGGAAGACTGGATGGGCCATGCGCTCCTTACCTGTCATCAAATTCTGTTTCTGTGCATTTCAAGGATATCTTAAATAGGCCTTTTTTATTGACAAGAGGGCTGGCTGGCTAGGAAACAAGAAAATCTTCTAATCTTACAATAAATGCTAGATGACCTTTGACTTCCACTCTGACAGCCACTAGAGATAAGCAGAAGGGACAATCCAAAGGACGACTTCTTAACCATACATCACCCCTCTAGTACTTAAGAGTCCTTGACCAGGATATTCAAATGGGATTTGTGATCACAAACTGAATTAGTGATTTTCTAACACCACTTTGCAGGCCCAAAGCGGGAGAGACTGCAAAATACCATACTGGATGCCACGGTTAGTAGGTCACTAACCCATTTGTGATTGGCACCAAAATATCCTGATGCACCTATGCAAAGCAAATGATATCACCTTGCATACAAGCACACAAGTATAAGTAAATAGACAGGTTTTGAGAGGCAGTAAGTAGCCATCAGTGCTGTGATAATAACCACCTCCCCAAATCAGGTCTTATAAATTGAGCCCCCTAACCACAGTCCCCACACTGATCATCCCTTTAGTAAATTAAACTGCTGGACTGGAAGTATAGCCTAGAGATTAGAGTAATGAGCTGTGAATGAGCTTGGTGCACCCGGCAGACATGGATTTGATTCCCACAACCTCTATTTGCACACTGTGAGACTCAGAGCAAGTTACTTTACCACCCTAGTGCACCTCAGTCACCCCTGAAAACAGGCGCTTATGCAGAGAGGGCCTTACTTAGTTACCAAAAAAAATAAATAGTTTCCTGGTTTCCAGTGGCCCTTCCCCTCCCAGTCACCCTTCCAGGAAGTTATTAAAACATACCTGGTGTCCAGTAGTTCCCCCACTCCCAATCACCCACCTTATATACAATTAAAAATAACCAGGTGGCTAGTGGTCATCCCCAGCCCTGGGCCTTAATCCCCATACCTGCCCTGTTCCAACACCCCTCCCAGAACTGACTCACCATTGCCTGCCTATACTGCCCCCAGCACCGCCTTTGATGACCAGCTGAGATCCTTCAATCACCTCCTTGGCCACTAAATGACATTTTGAGACTACATGCCTACTTTACTAACAGCTGATTGCAGCTGGCATGTGATTTTAACTGTCATGTGGTGGCCGGCCATGGAGATAATCACAGTGTCTGTCCAGGTCACCAGTGGGGTGCCCTGGGGCAGTATGGGAAGGGTAGGGAAGGTAATAATGGGGGGAGGTATGCCAGGACAAAGCAGACAAAAGTGATTTGAACCCAAGGGTGCGGGGAGTACTAGCCACCAGGGTATTTTAATTATATATCAGGGGGTGTTCAGGGGTGGAGGGAACCACTGGACACCAAGGACTGGGTATTGCCATGTTGACTGAGATGTTTGGGGGGACATGAACCCTGTTTGCTCCTGGCCTGAAAAAAAGACCATAATGAAATGCAAATGACCCCAAAAGAGTTTACTAGTACTGTGGGGCAATTTGCATATTAAGGTACTAATATAGCAGATTGCTCCAGAGGAGCAATTGCCATTGATGCGCCTTAACAACTGGCTTGTGTTCACAATCCCCATAGCATTCTGTTGACCACATGCCTCCTATGGCCACTGTAGTGCCTCACTAGTATCTTGGAGCATTGCTTTAGTGCTCACAAAGTGCTCAATATACCACTGGTTTACTCCAGACATTAATTTGCTCATGGAGCAAACATTTGCTGGGCCTGAATCTGGACCTACAGTTGTCCTGGCCCTTGAGTATTATTGCTTTCAATTAAAAGAAAAACTTAAATAAAATCTTTTTTTGATTATTATTCAAGCACAGGATACAATCAATATTCTCAAAGCACTAATGAATGTTAAAGTAGTATTGTATTTACAGTATCTTTGTTTACACTGAAATGTAATTACTGTACATATGGAATAATGTACAGTATAAAGGCCTTGTATAACAATTTATTTCAATTCACACAAAGTTCATGATGATCTCAAAATCTATATGAGTAAAGGGTGCATCGTTTGCATAGCCATACTCCTCAAAAACTAGTGGATGTGTAAACAATGAGTTGACATTGCTCCACCCCCTATTTTATGTACTATAATAACTGATATTTTAATGTTTAAAGAAATTACAAAATCATATTGCCGAATTGCAAATAGATCTTAAACCCGCAACTGGATGGGGGATTTGGTAAGGGCACATGCACATTTCATGTTGAATATGTATGGCTAAGGGGGGGGGAGAAGGGGCACAAAAAGAAACACACAAATGTGTATAACAAGATTTGAGATGTCACACCCAAGTCTAACAGCAATCTATGGCTTCAGAAAATTGGTTAGAATCATATCTAACTACTTACTATATGTCATTTATTTCATCACCTCATTTCCATTGTACAATGTAGTGAACACAGTTGAGCCTAGAATACACTTCAGGACAACTGAGGGTAAAACAGTAGCAAAAGGGTCCCTGTGCTAGAAAGCAGTATGTAATAAAATGCCTGTTGAAATGGTATTCACATATCATTATTCTATCTTCCTTTTATGGCATTGCAGTCATAGCTTAAAAAATCCCAGAAAATACTCATGATAACCATAGTATTAACTTAGAACATTTTGGGTTCATTAGTGATTAGGAATCATATGCCAACTAAATGAGCTATATTTTGCTACCACTTAGGAGTGCAGTTTAGACTGCTACATTACTGTGTTAACTTTAATATGCAAATACCATTATGGTATCTTGTGAAAACAAAATAAGAAGATACTGTAACTAACAAGGGAAAAAAGTATGTTGGTCACAGATGTGCACTGTAGTGTTAAGTGGTTTTCTACATGCACAGTGTATTTGCTTGTTGTTTCCACAATATTCTCAGTGGGTGCCTCTCACTGTGAAGATGCAGTCCATTTCCCTTTATTAATGACAATGAATCAGTATACTGACACTAATGTAAAGCAGGTTCTGCAGAGAAGTTACATGGCCAAATTCCTGGGGTGGTGAATAGTGTCTTTATGGTTCATTGTTTGGTGTCAAAACAGTACAGAAATATAGTCGATGAAAATATAATATTAGCATAGTTCCTTTGCCAAGTTTCAGATTTAACAATGGATATTTAACAAATTCTGTGACAGAACATTTTATCAGTTACAGGAACCAGATTTTTATAGGTGCAAGCATGTTGTTTATATGGTAATGTTGTCAATACACATTGGGTGTAGACTGACTTCTCTAGTGGCTATATTACTGCCTTCTTCAGCATTTTAGGTTTTTATTAAATGATGCAGTATGTAACGTTATTGGTATTCTCTCTCCCAGAGAGCAAGGACCTGATGTGATGATAATAACATGTTCTCAGAAAAGGAAACACTTCTGAAGTTTAAATAAAGGAGCATTGACAGCAGAGATGTGTTATTTCAGATTGCTCCCCAAATGCAGAACCTGTAAACGAGATTTTAATAATGTGCATTTTTTTCATCAGTGCTACCATACATAGAGATTTCACTATAAAAACGGTATCACTACGTCTTTAGTAAAGCAATACCAAAAGGCTATTAAAGTGAAGGTTTCCTTTGTTGTACTGTCTAGTTTTATAAAAAGAGATACTCAATTCTGAAAATAAAAACTGCTTGATGACATGTATCAATTCAAATCAAAGTGTTCCACACCCACTCATATTTCAGCTTTCCTTATTTCATTATTTTATCAAATAGGTGGTGTTATATATTATGCCTCACATGGTATGAAGTGCATATTTTGTGGAATCAAACTATTAAGATAGATGCATTAACCTGTAGCAAACCAACACACTACAGATCTCTTCATTTAAAAAAAATGATTAGTATTAGCTACCTAACATACTATACAGGTGATCATTTTTCAACATTATATATATATATATATATATATATATATATATATACATATACATACACTGACGAAATGTTCCATTTAAACTCTTTGTGATGCTGATTAACTGTAAGGCAATGCTTTACATGACTTTCCTGTAGGATATTTATCAGTAATTACTGTATGCTAAGAAGCATACATACCACAGCTAAAAACTATTTATTCTTAGCAAAACACAAGCACACATCTAAGAAATTCACAATTTCTGAATATGAACTATGGAAACTAATTCCACAAACCCATTCACTGTGATACATGTCCTTATTTATTAATATGAATGAATGAATGGGTATTGCATTTCAAGCAATGTCTAAATGAGTGCCATTCTTTTTCATTAAATAATGCTTGAAAATCAATCGTGTTTTCTTTAAGGGGAAAGCTTTGGCTGTTACTAATTTAAATCTCATTAACTTTTCAGTGTTTTTTACAAAGTTCATTTTGGCAACATTTTTCATTTACATTTTAAACAGAACATAATTCCATTCAAATACCTATGTCAGAAGATTATGATTAGGAGCACTTATAGAGTATTACCAGTGGTTTAGAAAAGCACACTGTTTATTACAGAAATAATTGAAATGCATACATAGATGTTGCATTGTTTTCTATATAATGCCACATCATTCTTTTGTGTTATATACTCATCAAGAAGCTAGAAACATCACAAAAAGTAAATTATAATTTTAGGCCACAGTGGCTAAAGAGAATAATACTGAATATTTAAGCATGTGTGATGAAAGGGCTGACAGTTAACAGTTTAGGTGGCACAGCCTGACAGGGAGTTGATTATATACTTCTGCAACAAATGGCATGAGGCAAAGCTTAGTGTCATTACAAGTGGGGAGGGGGTGATTAACTGACACATTAACACCCCTCCTACACTGAGGTCCATAATAAAATATTGATATGTGTAGAGACTTATGACGTCTCATATGTATACATCTATGTATGGTGCACACATCGGGAGGGGGAGCATGCAACCCATGTGAATACTGTATAATATTCACACAGGTCTCAGCCAATAAGATGACTGGATTTTCCAGCTCAGTTAATAAAAGCAATTTTTTTATTTCAAACAAACAATTCTCAGTTACTACTAGTAGAACTCAATTGTACAAAATTACACCCAAATCTGAATTCCATGCCCTTCTTTTTTTCACTGATGACATTTACATTAAAAGAGGATTGCTGCTTAACACTGCCACAAATTTGTAATCTTCTGCATCACAGCTTCTTGCCTTGGAAATGATTCTAATGTTACAAGCAGATGATTATGATTTCAGGGCAGAGAAAAACAGCAGGAACAGATGAAATCTAATGGGCAGGTAGCCTGTTTTTTGGTAAACATCTCTAGTAGTAAAAAAAATTGAATGTTCAGAAGTTCAAATATTTTGTGAATGCTATGTGAGTTTTGTCCTGCTGATGCCAAACTGTCAGTGTTTGGCTGGAAACTGGAAAATCACTTTAAATAATGTGAAATGGTAGGTTCATTACAAACATCTTTTGAAGTTGATAATCACAGATGCTGGCCTGAACTGTTTTTAATCCCCAGAGGGAATAAAGGTAAAGCCTTGTATATAAACCCTGCACCCACATAAGCAAAATTGACCTATGAAAATTAGAAGGAAAAAATCAGCATTAAAAGCCCCCACACCTAAATGTGGGGACATTCTCAGTAAGCACTTTGTGTGCAATAACATTTTTTTACTTACTTTTTACATCAGATCCAAGTTTATAAAATCACTACCAGGCACTGTAGGCTATTGAATCTCCCATTGCTGCAGGGTATTCTGGGATTTGTAGTTACAGAAAATGTTATGTTGGAAGTCAGCATAATCAGTCTGATACAATCTACTGCACTACAGTAAACAGTAAGTAAAAACAAGTGTTTCTGCACACAAAGTGCAAATCGGGACCAGTTCCATACTTGGGGTGTGCAGCTCTTAGTACTGACTGTCCCCTTTTAGATGCTCAAGAGTTTGAAATGCAGACAAAAATTGAAATAATTTTGTAAAGCTTCATCACAGTTTTTTTACCATTCCTGCTTCTTTTGTTTCCCTTGTCCTTTCATATCTGTTTGGGGTTTGCAGTCCCCTTGTTCCCCCAAGTCTTGCTCCACAGTGCTGCCCATAGCCTGCTCCTCCTCCTAGCTGAATGGTCTGTGAACTGTCGGGCAGTAACTACAGCTGGTGAGTAGTAATTGGATGTTACTCGGGACTCTCTGGTCAGTGCCATAATTAGTTAGTTAGTTGGTTAATTAGTTAGTCAGTTTTTATTGATGGAGAAAGGAGGACTAGGCAATTTTGCTTACTTTCAGCCTTGTCGGGGGGGGGGGAGATACAGATGCAAACTGATGTACAGAACCAGATTAAGCTGTTGGCAGTATTTTAGTGAATGGGGGGATATTTGGCCAGGGCCCTGGGGAAATTCCCCTACTCTTGCTTCCTGTGAGCAGGGGGGACCCTTTTGCCTGTGGTTCCAAGATGGCGGATGACAACCCTGGTGTGCAGGAGGTTGCCATGGAGGTGCTTGAGTCTGTTTCTGCCCACACTTCACCTCTGCCAGAATCTGCTATGGAAAAGCCTGCTGTGGATGTTTCTTTTGAAGATATTTCATCAGAACCAGCTCCTGCAAGTTATGAGTGGGGTGACTCTGTGGTGGGTGATTTGGATCAGAATCCTGCTGTACCTTTGGTTTCTACTCCTTCATCTGTTGTTTCTGAATCACCAGAATCTTTGGACTTACCCCACGCTGCTTCAGGAGAGGCAAAAGAATTGCTTCGTTTGCTCGAGTTAGAGGAGCGGTCATTTCGTTAGAAAAGATCTACACTGCTGCAGAAAATCTGATGGCTGAAGTTTGACAGCACTTCTAGCCCTGTTGAGAAGTCTCCACAGAAACCTGGATCTGCCTTAGCTACTGAGCTGTCGTCTGCTGGGGAGATCATCACCGCAGTGAGTGTGTCTGCTATTTCCCAAACTTCTTCTACTCAGCTGCCTGGGGCTCCGGCCTCTGGTTCTAAACCTTGGTCTGTTGATAAAGCACTTCGAGATGCAGGTTGGAAGAAACACCCTTCTTCGGGTCAATGGACTTCTGGTTTGTCTCCAGTCCACATGTCATTGTCTCCAATAGCAGTTGGTCCTTTGGCGATCCCCTCCTGCCATTGCTCCTGACCAAGTTTTGGATGGATCTCTCCTGCTGGCTGATCCTTTGGCATTGCTTGATGATCTTTTGCTGACCCAGAATCCTAGTCTTGATTTTACTACCCTGCCAACCACTTCTACAGCCCTATCCTCAGGCCCTAGCCTTACGGCAGCTCCACTTAATGCTATCGCTGATAGACAAAAGAAATCCTTTTCTTCCCTTTTCCGCTTGCCTGTTTTGCCAGGTAAGAGGCATAATGCAGTTTGTCTTTCCTATGTGGGGGGTATGGAGGAACCTCCTGACCATCTCTTTGTAACACGGACTTTGCTTAAGGATTCTATGAAGTTTTTCGCCCATTAAATTTATGCCCTTATCCACATTTCTGGAGACACTACCTTTAACGTCAGTTTTCAGACTTCTAAGGGTTTGGACAGATTTTGGTCTAGGTATCACATGCTGAAGAAGTCTGTCTTATGGTCACCCTTCTTAGCCATTCTCTTAATGAAGCCTGCTTATAAAACTACTTCCATTCTTTTTCGAAATGAAGGTGTGGACTTGGCGGATGTTCTCTACTGGTTAAAGCTCCAATGTACTGTTCTGGGGGACCCTGAGGCCATTCTGGATTCAAAAAATATCTGGACTGGTGGCTGGAAAGTTAAGGTTTTACTGAAGTCTGATGACTCTGGTGTCCTTTACCTTCCGAACTCCTTTTTTTGGGGCAGGGACAGGGTTTTTTTATTTTATCCAGGTCAGCCAAAGGCCTGCTATAGGTGTGAGAATTCTTCACATTCGAGTAGTGTCTGTGACACTGTGAAGTATAACCTATGTGAGGAATTGGGCCATTTGGGTGCATCCTGTCTGAATGAATGTCGCTGTAACCTCTGTGACGAGCCTGGTCACACTTTTCGGAATTGCTCCTCGGCGGCCCATAATCAGGAACACCATGATGGTGGGGCGGACCAGCATTTCATTATTACTCAGGCCCAAAAGGCTAATTTTCATAATAAATCATGTCCCTCTGATCTCCCTCGAGCCCCTGCTGGACCCCCTCATCTACTGTGCAACCACCAGTTCCAGAGCGTGCTTTGCCTCTGAGTGATCCGGTAGTGTCAGCTCCCTCCCCATCTGTTTCCCCAGACCCGGTGGTGGCTGACCCCAAGACTCAGACGCTGGTCTGTGATCCCCTGAATGCTATGCCTCCTCCTCCTCAGGAACCTATGCAGGTTGTTTGTCGATGTTCTGCATGTTCCAAGCTGAAAGCTACCACACCTCCTTCTAAGGCTGTTTGGACTGCCACTGTACAACTTTCAAACACCTACAATGTTTTGCAGGAGACTTCGGCAGACTCTGGTGAGGATACTGATTCCTCCTCTGTTCCATCTTCCCATCCAGAAGGTTCTACTGATACTGAGGTTTGCTCTATGGGTAGGGGGGCTCAAAAACAGAAAACCAGATCTAAACTGAAAGCTGTAGGTGGGAAGGATAAGAAAAAATAGCATTGGTTATTTGCCTTTCCTGTTTTTGTTTTTTCTTACCATGGCTTCCCACACCTTTGCCTGTTACTCTCTGAATGTCAACAGTATTAAGAGACTGGATAAGCGTAACACTGTTTTCACTTTCCTAGCTTCCTTGCCAGGTGGTACAATATTCCTGCAGGATGTTAGGTTTCATGCCTTGCATGAACTAAAACAGGCTCAAAGATACTGGCTTCTGAGCCCTTCTTATTGGTCAGTGGGTCCGGACAGATGTTCTGGTGTGGGGATTTTGGTTCACTCTGTTGCCTTTGTGCTTCTCAAGCTTTATGATATTGTCCGTGGTCGGGCACTGATTCTTGATGCTTTGGTTCACCAGGTCCCTTATCGCCTTATCTGTTTATATGCCCCCCAACATAAAACTGCATGGATTGACATTTTTTCTCACATTTAGCCCTTTTTGCATACTTCCAAACATATCATTTTTGCAGGATACTTTAACTGTGGGCTTAGCCTTCTGGATATAAAGGCTTGCATACTACTACTAGGAAGTTATATTATGATTCCCGCTCCTTAAATTCCATGATTAGCACTGCAAACCTGAGGGGTGCTGTCCTGGAATTTGCAAGACATCATTCTCCCACTTTTCAGAAGGGTGTCTTGGCAACCAGAATTGATTATGTTTTTCTATCCCCCCATCTGGTTCTTTCAAAAGTCTCTGTTGATCCTGTTGAATTTTCAGACCACAGGCTTATTATTCTTACTTTTGATGATAACCCCCCCCCCCGGTCCAAAGGACCAGGTATTTGGAATTTAATATTTCTTTACTTACGGATGATGTTTTTTTATGCTCCTTGAGTCAATTTTTAACTGCCAGGAAATCTGTGCTCCTATGTTATGAGGACCCTGTACAATGGTGGGAGGAATCGAAGTTGGATCTTTTGAAGCTCCTTCAGCAGTACAGCAAGGCTCAAAGCACCTCGGCATACTTGTCATACTTACAAGATCGCCAGCACGTACAATCCCTTTTGTTCCTTGCTCATACTACTGGTCAAGATCTGAGTATGCATATTCACTCGGTTAGGCAGAATATGTTGTGTTATTCTAAAACTTGGGCTGCTCACCTTTACTGGCAAGATAGATTTGGCACTAAGGGTGTGGCTCATGAAACTTGTCCCTTTACCCATAATAAATCACAGGTTAGCAAAAAAGGCATCACTAGCCTGCTGAACAATTTGGGCACTCTTCATAGCTCCCCATATGATATTTTACAAATTGTGGCTGATTTTTCTTGTACTTTGTTTTCAGAACTCCCTTCAGATGTTGGGCAGATTAGACAGTATTTATCTGATGTTTTTATCCCTGATCTTTCTCCACAGGTTCTTACAGGTTTAAGCCGGCCTATTACTTTACCTGAGGTGCTGGATGTTATCCGTCATTTGAAGCCTAATGTTACCCTGGGCCCTGATGTGCTCCCGAATGAATTGTATAGGCTCATGGGTGACTCCCTGGGGTCAGAAGTGGCCCTGGTGTTTAACACTATGTTGGAATTGGGAGATGTTCCTCTTAACTTTACTAAAGGTGCCTTGATTTTTCTACATAAAAAAGGGGATAAATCTGACTTGCATAATTGGAGACCTATATGCATGCTTAATGCGGATTGTAAGATATTGTCCAAAATTCTGGCAAACAGATTGTTATCTCTTGTGGATCTTGTCATTTTCTCTGAGCAAGTTTGTGCTATTCTTCTGTGGAAAATACAGGATTATCTTATTCGGGTGCAGGAAATTTTTTACCTCTGGGTTTTCTGGTCAATGTTCAACGTATGTTGTTTCTTTAGACCAAAAGTCTGTTTTTGACTCCATTTGTCATGATTTTTTGTGAGAAATTCTTTTACATTATCATATTCCTCCTACATTTGTTTCTTGGATACAATCACTTTATCGGACCGCCACTGTGGTCCCTCTGGTCAATGGGTGGCTGGGTCCCTTGGTTCCCATTAAGCGAGGTGTGAGACAAGGGTGCCCCCTAAGCCCCCTTCTATATGTCTTTTTTATTGACCCCTTATTACATAAATTAAATAAGTCTCCGAGTATTCGGCCGATTTCTCATCCTGCTGTTCAGGATACACTCTCCTCTTTGGCTTACGCTGATGACTTGTGCTTGTTGACTGTGGATGCCTCTTTGGTTCAGGAAGCCCTTTCTGAATGCTTTTCCTTTGGTTTGGTCTCGGGGGCTAGCTTGAATTTGGACAAGAGTCATGCTTTTGCGCTGGGCCTTTCCTTACAGGCTTCCCCTCTATTGGACTGATTTCTGTTTCTTCCAACTCCTCCTCTTCCTCTATTTCTCTCCAGGGAATTAAGTGTGGACCCCCGGGGATTTATGTCCAAAATTGGGAGGAAAAGCTAGCTATTGGGCGTTTTAAGGTTTCTCAATGGATTCGTAGTAAGGTTGGGAAGAAAAAACATGTGTTTTTGGTGAAAACCTTTCTTCTTCCTATTTTTTTATATTTAAGTTATGTGTTACCTTTTCCAAAAAAACTTGAAACCCCTCTCTTGAGTTTGTTTTTCCAGGCGATATGGGATAGTCGTCTTAACCCAATCAAGAGGGAAGTTCTTTATCTGCCCGTTCAGGAAGGTGGGCAGAAGGTTCCGGAAGGTGAATCCGATTCTTTCATTTTCCTAGTGTTTTTTTCATGTCAAATTTACGACCTCTTTTGATTAATAGACAACATGGGAGGGAGTGCTGGCTCTATGGTAATTGCAACTCATGGTTCCATTCTTGGGACTGGAACTCTATCATGATTCTCTGGGGTTCGGAAGTCCTTCAATACCTAAAGGACACGTTCCTCCATTTAAAACAATGGAAAATTACTCCTCATCAGCTTTTGATGGTTTCTTCACATAAGATGTTTTATAGAAATTTACTGGCATCTGTCTGTCAATTCCCTGACCCCTTCCCTAAATGTGATGCCTTGTATAAGGCTTCCCTGAAACTCCTGTTGGTGAATCCTAGGACCCTTGCACATATGTGGGACTTCCATTGGCTCTCTTGCCATGAGAAGATTAATGTCAAGAGTAATCACAAACATAAACAGCTCTCTGACAGGTTCTGCAGTAGATCACACTGTACTGCCTCCCTTGAAACGATTGACCATTTATTTTTTCAGTGTTCCTTTATTAAAGATGTCTGGACATATTTAGCTGACCAATGGGGGGGAACTGCTTTTTTCTAGGATTTCTTATGCAAATCTTATATATGGCCATGTGTTCTCTGCTCGGAGGAAATAGAATTTGGAAACTTTGAGTGTTTTATTTGTAATTAGCAAATGGAATATTTGGATGTCCCATTGTTTATTTACTTTGCAACAACACCATTGCACTTATGTTGAATTATGCAACAAGATAGTTGCTGATAGAAACATAGAAACATAAACTTTGACAGCAGATAAGGACCACTTGGCCCATCTAGTCTTCCCATTTCCCTATCTACAGGATAAGCCGCAGATCCTAGTTAACCAACAGCCTATTTCTTCCTACCCCCCACAAGAATTGCCTTATGTCTGTCCCATGCATTCTTGAATTCTCCCACAGTTTTAGACCCCACTACCTCCTCAGGAAGGCTGTTCCATGCATTCACTACCCTTTCTGTAAAAAAATACTTCCTCATATTGCCCCTGAACCATCCCCCTCTATCTTTAAATTGTGTCCCCTTGTTCTTGCACATTTCTTTTTCTAAAAGATGCTACCCTCTTGGACTTTGTTGATTTCACCAAGGTACTTAAAAGTTTCTATCATGTCCCCCCCCTCCTTTCCTCAAGGGTATACATACTAAGCTCCTTTATTCTCTCCTTGTATGGCTTTTCTTGCAGACCCTGCACCATATTAGTTGCCCTCCTCTGGACTGCCTCTATCCTGTCTATGTCTTTGCAGAGATGGGGTCTCCAGAACTGGACTCAGTACTCCAGATGGGGTCTCACCAACTGTCTGTGCAGAGGGATAACAACTTCCTGTTTTCTGCTGGTGATGCCTCTCCCTATGCATCCCAGTATACCCCCAGCCCTTCCTACTGCCTTCTCACATTGCTTGCTAACCTAAAGGTCATCTGGTATGATTACCCCCAAGTCCCTTTCCTTTTTTATTGTTGTTACTACCTCCCCCCCACTGTGTAAACTTCTCCTGGGTTTTTGTTTCCCAGGTGCATTATTTTACACTTCTTTGCATTGAATCCTAGCAGCCATACTTCCGACCATTCCTCCAACTTTGCCAAGTCCCTTCTCATCCTTTTCACACCTCCTTGTGTATCAACCCTGTTGCAGATCTTTGTGTAGTGCCCATGTAGTGTATTTGTCAGACAGTTCACATCTTTCTGCCCTGGGCCTTTCTGGATTATGGAAGCATTTGTCCTGGATCACTGATACAGATGTGGCTGTTACTTGAACTGTGTGGGTATTGGTGTATTCTTTCTTTTTTTTATTTCTTTTTTTTGTTTGCCCTAGACCAGTTGTACTGAACATTTGTTTTTGTCAGTTTCCTTTTGTCCTGATTCTTGTTTTGCTTCATTTATGATTTTCTGCTTTTTTTTTTTTTTGGAACTGTACGGATTTGTTCTTTAATAAAACTTTCCCCTACTCACCTCCCCCTGACCCTTTAAGAAGCACAGAATTACAGGATGAAGGTGTCCCTGTACGTCTAGGTCCTAGTGAGGAAGTATTACAAAATGAGAGGGGTAACATACAGTTAGAACCAATGTTTAAACTATCTGAACATTTTGCTAACAAACGTGAACCTGCCTCTTGATGAAATGCTGTTAGGCTCCTGTATAAGGGTGGGTTAGAAAAACCCCTGGATAGGGTTTTTATTGCAAGAAATCTGCTAATGTCCTCCATGAAGTTCTTCTCCTCAGAAGTTTTTGCCCTTATTTCTTTAGGAAATGTCAGTTTAGATATAAGTTTTAAAAATGTCTCCAGCCTCAATTATTTCTGGGCCCAGTACCAGACCTTAAAAAACAAGCCTATCTGGATCCCATTCCATGCTGTCCATTTGACAAGGCCCTTAGTAAAATTCATCATTGTTATTTTTAAAAATGAGGGGGTTAACATAGAGCACATTCTGTTCTGGCTAAGGCAAAGATGCGAAATACTGAGAAAACCCTCACCCAACCTGGACAGTGAATAAATATGGGATGGGAGCTGGAGGGTTAAGGTTAAACTTTTTTTCCACAAATTCTGGCCCTGTACATCTGCCTAGCTCCTTTTACTTAGGAAAGGATAGGGGATCCATTTTTTACAGTGTGCAGCCCCAGTCCTGTTTCAAGTGTGGGTCCAGGGCCCACCTCAGTTCAGCCTGTGACACCTCTAGGTGCAGCCACTTCTTAGAATTTGGGCATAAGGCTACTTACTGTTTAAACCTGTTCAAATGTAACCTCTGCGAGCAGACAGGACATGCCTATGGGCATTGCACATGGCCATCTCACAGCAGAGAAGATTGTCCTTTGCATGAGAGCCTAATCAACCTTGCCCAACATCAGCAAGCTAAATGGATAGCTGACCTAGCTAATAATAAAGTAGAAACCCCAGAACCTCCTGAGAATTTGGGCCCCCTTGGTCAGGAACCAATAGGTCCCACCCCAGTTCTAGATCCTGAAGAAAGGGCTTCCGGAGTCCCCACACAGCAGGAAGACATTTTGAGTGAGAGAACAGAAATGCCCCCAGGTGAGAAGGAGCTGCCCTTCAAAATTGTGGCACAAAAAAAAGAACAAGAAAAGGGAAACTTGTGACCCAAAAATCAAACCAAACAGGGCCTGTTCAAACTGCTCCCTCTGTTCCTCCTCTGGCAGGAAACAAGTATGCACCCCTTGCTCTGGACTGAACAGATGAGTAGTCAGATGGAGATGGCACAGACTTCTCTTCAGTGGCTTCTACTACAGACACCAAAAGTGGTGATGGGGATTCAATTGCTAAATGAACAAGGCAGCGTAGATCTTCTAGGCCTGCATGACTTGTTCCCCAGTAGCTCTTTTGAGTAAGTCCTTCCTCTCTTTCCTTTTCTAATGCAGTCTCTAACTATAATGACACTCAACATAAATAGTGAAAAAGGCCATAAGAAACAATTAGGTGTATTATATTCATTAAGGAATTTTCATAGTGATATTGTGTGTCTTCAGGACACTCAGCTTAAAACAAATTTTGAGTTACAGCAAGCGTCTAAAGCCTGGACTGTCAGATCAGATTTTTGGTCCACAGGCACCGACACCTGTGATGGTGTTGGAATCCTTCTAGCCAATCCCCTTATCAAAGTTTCTAGATTGACTGATATACATCCAGGCAGGGCTCTGCTCCTGGACATCTCTTATAACTCTGAAAGGTTTTGCCTAATTGCCATATAAGCCCCACAGACAAAGGCACAAAGGGTTAACTTATTCAAGGAAATCCAGCCCTACCTCCATTCATCCAGACTTGTTATATGGCTAGCAGATTTTCATTGTGGTTTGTCCACATCTGACAGAGGCCTCCAGACCTCAAAATTATTTTGCGGCTCGACAACATTGAAACAGATCCTGAACACATCTGGATTAATTAGTTTTATAGTGTCAGTGGCTCAGTAGGTAGCACACTAGCTTCTGAAGCCGGGAGATCAGAGGGCTGTGGGTTCAGTTTCCACATCTGGCACTTGGGTTAATATCCCAGTACTTTATTTATTTATTTGCTTTTGTTTACCAGGTAAGCACACTAGACAACAAGTGCCTATTTTCAGGTGCAACCCGGGAGGTTACAGAGTACATAATAAACATAGTGCAAAGTCAGGGTAACAATACAGGCCCACGAGCAAGTGGGAGGAACCGCAAACGGTACACATGGCTATAAAACGGTGAAGTAGGCAGTATGTCAACAGGATACATAACTGCATTGAGAAGAATAGTAACAGCAGGTAACATCAAGGCAGAGAGTCGGCAGTATGTCAGCAATATACATAACAGTATTGTATCCCCACTTTCTCTTCTTTTGTATCTGATGCTGCCTCTGTCTCACCTGTAGTTGTGGATAATGTGTCCGATTGTTCCCATAACCATCTCCTGTGTTTTCGCATAAATTACTCTTGAAGAGATTAACATATGTGAGGGAAGTATGCCCATAATTCAGACAGTGACTACATCTGGGAGTATTGCAAGCTGAGCTTAAATGGGTATGGGAGCTACACTTAAAGCAAGATGTTGGCTTTCCCATGTAAAACAGAACCCCTCTACCCCTTCCCAAGAAGAAAGTACTTGGTAGATGCATAGTGTACAGTTTTACTTTTATTTTCCAGCCCCCATTCCAAATCTGTTCACTGTCTAAAATAGGGTCTGGCCTGTCTAGTACCTCACATCTCTGCCTTAACCAGAAAAGGATATCCTCTACATGGACTCCCTCATTACGAAACATAATGGTGATGCACTTAATAGCTGGTTTCATAAGAGGGATTGCCATGTATGGGATCCACAAAGGGTTATTTTTCAATGTCTGGTATTGTGACCAGAATCTGCAAGACTGGAAACTGTTTTAAAACTGACATCATAATTTCCAGTCCCTAAATGTATTAAAGCAAAGATTTCTGATGAGAAAAAATGCATAGTACCTTTAAGCAACTGTTTAGCTATGTACAACCTATCAGGAGGTTCCTCTAAGCCTCCTTTAAATATTAACCTTACAGCATTTTTTCTAGGGGCTGGTTCCCCTTTGTTTTGAAACAGGTCAGACAATCTAAAAATGGGATCTAGCCAAGCTTTTTTCTTAGGGTCCTGTAAAATGTGCTCTGCAGTTCCCAGTCTATTAGATAGTTCATCTGGCTGTGTTGCTCCCTCTATCCCTTGAATTGCAATCAGTTTTCTATCACACTTGTTATTTTCAACGTTGGGGCCCATATAAGATATACACTGATTTTTAGCAGCAACATTAGAGGTGGAAGCTTCAGATTTAAAGGTATCCACACGGTATTTTTTTATTGTATCATCAGCAGGGTCAGATTTCCAGTTCCCTGTTTCACTTTGTAGCCAACCTGCACCTTCAAGTGCTCGAGTTGAAGATCGATCCTGTTGTAGTGCTAATAAGTCAGCACTAGTCCTTTTAACTTTCACCAGGGAAATTATGTCCTCTGCAACATTTACAGGCTCTTGCTCTGTTTGCATCAGAGCTGCTTTTATTGCAGCTTCATGAGTATTTTGCACTTTCTGGACATTCAAGAGCCACAGTCTATGTTTTGCTGGACAGGGAGGTTTAACGTTCTCTTCTTCTTTTACCGGCTCTGGGCACACAGCACTACACTGTTTGTTACTGCCAGCCGGGAGAAAGTTTTTAGTTTTCTGGCTAGCTTCTGCTGTAGGTGCTTGAATACAGATTGCTGAATCACCACTCAGCTGTAGTTCAGGTGAGTCATTTAGTGTTCTTGTCACAAAGCCATTTTGCAAATTAGACAGTTCCTTCTGTAATGCTTCTTTTTTTAATTTATACTGTTCTTCTGTTTGCATTAATTCATTCATGAGTCTTTCCTTATCTGCTGACTTAGAACTTGTTGGTTAAGAATGCTGTACCTGGTCTGTATTCTCAGCATTTTCCACAATTTGAGACCAATCCATATTATTCTCAAAAAAACTTACAGGAACATCAGTTTCTTCCTCAGACATGGGTTGTAAATCCTTTTCAAGCTCTGGAAATAAAGGCTCAGATGCTGGTTCTTTCTCCTCTGTCTTTCCTGCTTGCAATCCTCCTCCTTCTGGATCCATAGAAGCCGCCATCTTGGTCCCACAGTAAAATGGGTCCCACCTGCTCACAGGAAGCAGAGTAGGGGAATTTTCCCAGTGTCCTGGCCAAATTTCCCTCATACACTAAAAATAACACCAACAGCTTAATCTGGCTCAAGGTCAGTTGGCATTCACCTGTATCCTCCTCCCCTGGGTCGTGCCTGAAATTAGACAGGATTTGTCTAGTGCACTTACCCGGTCAACAAAAACTAAATAAATAAATAAATAATGTAGGAAGCTGCATCCCACTGGGGGGTACACTTAGTTCAGGGGTACCATTAAAACCCACATAGATTACATACAGTAGTTGTGTCTTCTGTGTTAGAGGTTGATAGCATTTCCACTCACCCAAGTGATTTTTCTGGTCACATGACTATCAAAATGCTTGTAACATGGAACCATATACCATGTTGTAGGAAAAACAAGTGGGGACTTAATGAAACCTTACTAGATGACCCTAAAATGAAACAAATGTGGGCACAAGATTGGGAGGTTAAGCTTTCAGTATCTGAACTTTATGACTCCATCCTGGATTGGTAGGAAGACACTAAAAAGTCTTGGCAGACATTGTTCCAGCAAAGGGCTAACTATCTTTCCAACAAAGAATACATGCACTATTTGTGTTTAAGGCACCATCTTCAGCACCTTATTTCACAGGCAGAAATGTCCTCCATAGATTATGGGGCACAGATTAATAACACTAAGAAACAAATGGCTGACATTCAGTACAACAGGGACAGATCCCTAAATCAAGAACTGCAATTTGGCACCAGAGTACAAAAAAAAACAACTCTATAGACCCATATAAGGAGTGCAAGAAAAGGGTGGAAAATAGGATTCTCATGGAGCTTGTCTCCCCCTCAGGACAATTGGTACACAATCCTCAGGACCTTTTGTCAGTAGTTGAAGCATATACAGAAACCTTGTTTAGTAATTCCCCTCGGGTAATAGACATTCAGAGACTGTTAGGCTCTTTAGAGTTACCGCAAGTTTCTACACAGCTCACATAGCATTTGGCAGCTGATGTGTCTCTGGATGAAGTTAAAATTGCCATATCAAAACTACCACTACACTCGGCCTCGGGGTTAGCTGGACTAGGGTCCAGATTTTATAAATCCTTTTGTGATTATCTTGCCCTAGCCTTAGTCATTTTGTTTAACTATATATTGCACTCTTCTAACTATGCTCCCTCTATGCAGGAAGCTATATTAGTGCTACTGCATAAAAAGGGACCCAAGAATGAAATAGGCAATTGGAGCCCTTTATGTTTACTAAATACAGACCTTAAAATATTAAGTAGAATTCTGTTAGCTAGATTATCTAGAGTAGCACAATATCTTATCAGCCCCCTCAAACCTGTGCTATCCCAGGAAGAAGGCAGCAGGACAATCTAATAATATTAAGGGAAACATTCTTCAGTGGGAACAGGATAAAATTCAGGGTTTGGTACTTGGGCTGGATCAAGAGAAGGTCTTTGATAGGCTCTCTCACCAATTTTTGTTCACCACCCTTGAGGCATTTGGAATACCTAACACCTTTGTGTCCTGGATCAGCAATATGTATAGCGGAGACACTATCATACCTAATGTTAATGGCCGGTTTGGGAGAAAAATTAAAGTTTGTAGAGGAGTGTGGCAAGGATGCCCATGTAGTCCCCTGCTTTACATATTCAGTATAGATATACTTATTTGTATGCTCATGGCCAATACTGACATTACTGGCATTATTGTCTCCCCAAATGTTCCCCCAATTAAAGCACTGGCCTATGCAGATGATCTAGTTTTAACAGCTGACCCTAATGTTTCTTCTGCAGCTATATCTGAAGTGTTGTCTACCTATTCAGTAATTTCTGGTTCAAAAATTAACATAGAGAAAAGTAAAGGAGTTACTATTGGGTGCACTCCCTTGCCCACTGCAGCATGGTTAGCAAGGATCACACTCTCTAATCTTCCCCTCTCGATTCTGGGTATTGAGTTTAGGCCAGGAGACATATCGACCCTTAATTGGGAAAAAAGGATGGTACATGTGACTAGGCTAGTTAATAGTTAGAAAGGTCAAACAATTTCTAAGAAAAAAAAGGACCTGATGATAAAAACATTACTGATCCCAGTATTTTTATATTAAGTTATGTTTTCCCTTCCCCTCAGGGAATGGTTACAAGTTTATACAGCATTGTCTTTCAAGCATTTGGAGGGTCTCGGGTGAACCCTGTTAAGAGGGAATTTACTTACTTATCTGTACACAAGGGTGGGGTGAACATGTTACACCCACTTTCTTTTTATTTTAGTATATTTGTATCCTATAATTTCAGTTTAGCTATGAAACCAGGGAGCAGGGCCTGGAAGGGTTTTGTAGAGTCCTAGCTTAAAGCCATGCCTCCCTGTGTGGGAGAGTAAAAGCCCTATTCTATTGTCCAAATTATCTGTCCCACAGTATGGATTAGATAGTATTAAATGGTCATTGAAGTGGGGTATTACCCCCATCCCCCCCATTTGTTAACTCTGGATAGGAAAGCAATTTATAAACTCATTTTAAAATCTGAATGTCAGTCAAAAGATAGCTTCCCAGAATGTCCGGTATCCTTAAAAAACTCAGTTCTGCTCCAATTGAACACCCCAAGAATTCCCCCCTTTGCATGGGACTGCACTTGGTTATCTACCCATGGCAGGCTTAGTGTAAAGGCAAATAACAAGCATAAGCAGCTGTCAGATCAGTACTGCCCAAGAGTAGCCTGTGGTCAAGTTTTGGAAACCCAATAGCATCTCTTCTTGTCATGTGGATACATCCAACCTTTTGGGGATTTTCTTGCAGACACATGGGAGGAGCCTTGCTTTTCTTCTTTAGATTATCAAACTTTGATTTACGGCTCCTCAAACCACTCTTTCACTAGGTATCACACAGATACTATATTCATTGTTTTAGTCATAATCAGATATTACATATGTCAGGCATGATGAATGTTTGTCTTACAGCAGAAATTGATTTAATATTAGGCATGCATTGACCAGGATTATGCAGCTGGACATGGTTCGTTTCCCTGCTGAAAAAGCAAAACATTTATGTTCACGCTGTCATACCTGGTGTATTTCGATAATATGTAATGTATTTATTTGTTATTGTAACCATTGTTCTGCATTAAGTTCCTTTAGGATTCTGTTCTTTAATGTTTTTTTTCTTTTGAAGAATGAATTTGTTTACATTTTGTATATACTTTGTGACTGATTGTAATGAACTCCAATTTTCAATAAAATTACCCTACTCACCTCTAGGGGAACCTTTGCCATCCTGTCATTCTGCCAAGATGGCTGCCTCAGTGGAGACAGAGGAGCTTATGGATGTGCTGAAGGCTGGGGGAGCAGGTCTCCTCCCCTGCCTCACCTTTGCATGAGACCTGTCTCTTTTATGATGCAACTGAAGGTACTGAGAAAACTTCTACTATTCCTAGAGAAAGAAAGGATTTGCTGTTAAATGACAGTCAAGGGAGTAATGCAAAAGAAATGGGGCTGAAAACTACCATTGCCAGTGTTCAAACAAATAATCTTTCAGCAGATCACTTACAGGCATTACTGCAAGAAGAAGAAAAGTGCCATGCACTATGTCGTCAGGAGCTCGCCAGAGCATTTTCTATGGTATGCACAGAACTTGATGTGACCACACCCGACTCAGTAAAGCAGCTGCCTACAGCTTCGAGCACATCGCAATCTGCCATGAACAGCCATGTTGTGGCAAAAATAGATCTTGTGACAGTCAACCTAGTGACTGATGTTGCCACACCCTCAGAACAAACCTCAGCAAAAGCGTCAGTCACCTCAGCAGATGGACACATCATCAGGGAAGTGCAGGGAATGGCAAATACAGATGCTACATCTAGCCTAAGACACCCCCTGACTTCTGCAATGGATGCACTGATTGCAGGACAATGGTCAGTTGATACAGCACTAAAAGGTGCCGGTTGGATACAAACTGAGTTGGGTAAGTGGATCTCTGGTCCAACCCCAATCGTTACTTCTCCACTGAAAGGGCCTATAATCACTAAAAGTTACCAAACAGCTAATGTACATAATGGTAATAATCATGAACAGTCTATGCAAGTTGCAAATCTTACTCCTATGATTTCAGACTCCCCTCTGACTTTACCAGAGGAACTCCAGCTTACTAACAATCCTGTACTCCCTTTTAATAATGATAGACCACTGCAGCAAGAAACAGTGTCAAATATGGAGACTACTGTTTCAGAGCCATCTGTGGCCTCTACATCTAAGGAATTATCCTCTACGATACAAACAGCTGCAACAGAGGGACCCCCAGAAGCACCTTTAAACAAATAAACGGAACAACTACCAGACCCTGTGCTTCACTATTTCGCCAACCTATTTACCCTGCTAAGAGACATAATGCTGGCAGACTCCTGTATAATGGAGGCATGGAACCACTCCCAGGCTGAGTATTTGTTGTCAAAACTTTATTACAAGACTCTATGAAGTTTTTGCGAATGAAATTTACGCATTGATTCATGTCTCAGTTGAAACAACCTTTGACATTAGCTTCAAGCTTAATGCAGGACTTCAGAGGTTTTGGACTCAGTTTCATACTTTAAAACAAACTCCTTTATGGGTCCCCTTTGAGGTTATCCCTCTGACAAAGCCAGCTTATAAAACAATAACTTTTTTGTTTAGAAATGAGGGGGTCAGTGTGACTGATTTAACCTACTGGTTAAAACAAAGATGTAATGTGCTGAGTGCCCCAGAGGCAATTTTTGATACAGAGCACACTTGGACTGGGGGGGTGGAGGGTGAAGATAATGTTGCATGCCTCAGATGTTGGTTTGTCATTTACCTGTTTCTTTCTAGGCCAACCAAAGGCCTGCTACAAATGTGGATCTACAGCCCATCTAAGTAGTATCTGTGACCAAGTCAAATGTACCTTATGTCAGGAACTAGGCCATACCAGTGGTCACTGCCTAAATGAAATAAAATGTAATCTCTGTGATAGCTTAGGCCATACCTATCAGAGTTGTTCCTGGGGGGCTCACAACCAAGCAGACCCCTCAGATGATGCAGAACAAAGCATTGTAATAGCTATTGCATGAAGCGCCACTCTCCCTAGAGCACACCCCATGGATTCCAGAATTCATACTCCTCATGCCTCAGAACAGAACCAGCACCCAGTAGTGAATTTAATAACAGAACAAACAAGAGAAGATTTGCCAAACAGTATAGCAGTCATGGAGCAGGACCCCCATCCCCACATAAAGAGTCTATCTCGACAGATCCTACAACCATGCCCCCACCCCAGCAACCTGCAGTTAAGAGTAAAAGGATAACCAGGCATAGTCAGACCCAGAATCATCCAGCCCCAAAGATGTCAAAAACCACTGAGCTGCCTTTATCCAATAGGTCTGATGCTTTTCAAAATATTTCTGAGGTGTCTGATGCTGACTCTGAGGACTCTTTCCTTTGGTCCTCTCAACCTGACCCCATAGTTGATCAGGATGACAACGTCCTGATTTCTCAGAAAGCTGTGAAAAAGCAAAGGAAGACCCATACAGCCGACAAAAACCTCCTTGATAAATGTTAAGCAGAGAGGATTAGTTTCTTTTCCTCCAAACAAAACTCTCTAAACTCTGAACCCTGCTCCTGTTCTCTATCCTCCCTCTCCTGTACTGGTTCTTCCTAGTTGCCTACCATCTCCAACCTTTACTACTCTCAAACCTGCCTGGAAATCTTGCTATTTCCTCTCTTCTAGCACTTACTCACTAGTTGTATGACTTGGGACTGTTAGTTATTTGCACTTATATTCCTGTTTTGTTACTACATATAGATTCCTGCAAATGTATAGTCATTGCTGAAAATTTTATAAGAATGTACTATGTCTGACTTCTACTTGTTCCCATGATGTTTTCTTGTATCTACTATTGTCCACATACCCTTTGTTGTAATCTCCTGGGTCGTACTTGAAAATAGGTAGCTATGCTGTCTAGTGTACCTATCCAGTTAACACAAACTAACTAAATAAATAAACAGATAAATAGTTCTATGATACAAACACCACTAGCCATAGGCACTGTCAATGTGAACAGCATAAAGAGCTGTAGGGAAAATACAAATCGTTATGTCTTACCTACTTTCCAGATCCTTTGATATTTTATTTTTACAAGATACAAGATTACACACTAGAGCAGAAATCATTACAGCAATCAAAACATGGCACGTAGTCCCCCCATCATTGGTCAATAGGGACGGACACCTGTTCAGGGGTGGGCATACTATTTAGTAATAATATCCAAGTTCATTTAATAACATGTATTGATCTTCTACCAGGAAGGTCTTTAGTTATAGACACAAAATCAATCAGGAATATTATAGACTTATAAATATCTATGAACCACAAACAAAAACAGACAGAATCAACTTATTTCAGGCTACACAGCCATATCTGTACTCATCCCATTTTGTAATATTAGGGGGAGACTTTAATTTTGGAATGAATACCCAGGATAGAGAGAAAAATACAAAAAAACAAGAAAATATTCTGTGACATGTCCACCTTAAAGAGCATCAGTCAGGACTCAAACCTGATTGATGCATACATGTCTTGTCACAACACACCTGCACCTACTTTTCAAAAAGGAACACTAGCTACAAGAATTGATTTTCTTTTCATAACACCATCACTTCATATCTCTTCCATGTCAGTAGAAAAGGCTGAATTTTCAGACTATAAACTTCTCAAATTACAGTTAGGTCCTTTAACAACTCTTATAGATGGTCCTGGCTCATGGAAATTTAACTCCTCTCTATTATTAAAACCAGAAGTTCTTCAAAGCATACTATATTTTCTGACTACAATAAATCCATCATAGAAATGTATGCCAATTCTGCCACCTGGTGGGAAGATACGAAACAAGACCTAAGACTACTATTACAGTCAGTAAGTAAATCATGCAAAAATAATGACTATGTACAGTATCTTCGACACAGGCAACAATTACAAAAATTACAATCCCTTGCTAGAACTACTACACATAACTTTACCAGTCAGATTCAACAAATTAAACATGAAATGCAAACGTTTCGCTTAAGACAGCAGGAAAGCTTAAAGAAAAAGCAATCCTTTCGCACCCAGAGGAAAGCAGAAGTGATTTGTCCTTTCTTACATTGTAAAAATAGAATTAGAAAAAAAGCTATTACACATTTATATGATTAGGATGGTACGGTTTATTCAGATAGACATAATTTACTATTGATAGTGACACAATATACTGAAGGATTATTTAACAAAACCCACACTGAAACTAAACATTTTTCTGAATCTTCACTGTCCTTACAGGCACCAACATGTCCTACTCACATTTTGGATAGCCTAACAACAGATATTTCCCATCTAGAAACAGAAACTGCTATTAAATCCCTTAAAACTAATAACGCCTCTGGTATAGATGGGCAAACACACGAATTATATAAAATCATAGGTAAGGAAATTTCAAAGGAATTAGCATTAACCTTTAACTATATGTTACAAACCAATAGCATCCCACTGCACATGTTGGAAGGCATGTTGATTTATTTAAAAAAGGGGACAGAAATATATGACTAACTGGAGGGCTATAAGTTTATTAAATGCTGATTTTAAAATACTAACTAAAATTCTTAACAATAGGCTACTCCAAGCAGCTATCCACTTGATTTCACCCACACAATCATGTTCAATACCAGAGAGAAAAATGGTAGACCAGCTTGTTCTCTTCAGGGAAATTATAGAGCATGATAACAGGATATGTACTGAAGGTTTTATCCTCTCCTTGGATCAAAAACAGACTTTTGACGTGATGATGGAAAGATGGTGGCCACGCTGGGCTAGCCCTCAGCAGCTCTGCAGCACTGCAGCATCAGGGTTTAATATTTTATTTTATTTTTTTCTGTTTCATTTGTATAATTTAAATAAGTTTGATTTATTTGATTTCTCAAGTTTTAGTGTTAGTGACTATGTCTTGGAGCTGTTCAGCGAACTACCTCAGACTGGGTGCAGAACCTGGGTGTTATGTTTGATGACAGTTTGACCCTTACATCTCAGATGTCAGCAGTTGTCAAAACCTCTTTTTACCACCTGAGGAATATCGCCTGGGTGAAACATTTGATTCCTCACGATGATCTTCCAACATTGGTACACACCTTCGTTACCTCCCGACTACTGCAACGCCCTTTACCTAGGGCTACCGGGGGTTGCTATCTGCCATCTGCAGCTAGTGTAGAATGCAGCAGCTAGGCAATTGACTGGTACTTCTAGGTCCAGTTATATAACACCTGTGCTACACAGACTGCACTGGCTGCCAGTACAGTGGCAGATCACCTTCATGATCGGTTTGCTGACCTATAAGGCTCTACACAATCAGGGAACTGGTTACCTGCAAGATCTCCTTCATCTCTACTGTCCTTCCCACTCTCTCTGATCCACTGATGAGAGATTGCTAGAGATTTCCAGGGTCCATTTAAAGACATCTGGGGCCCAGTCATTTAGTTTTTTGGCCCCGACTCTGTGGAATTCTCTACCTCGTCGGGTGCGAGATTTCCTGACTATCCAGAGTTTTAAAACTGCTCTTAAAACCTATTTATTTATTTAGCCTAACCTACTCTGATTATTAAGCAACTGTTCTATTTATTGAATTTGAAACTGTTGCATTTATTAATTATTGAAATGTTTATTTATTGTATTGTACAAGCGCCTTTATTGTTAGAAACGTGCTTTTTATAAATAAAATTTTCTTGCTTTCTTGCTTAATCATCAGTGCCTATGGGATACTTTACATCACTCTGTATGAACCTGTATCTCACTGTATCTATATCTCATTGCACTCTCCCGGGTCGTACCTGAAAATAGGAATATAACTTGTCTAGTGTACTTACCTGGTCAACAAAAGCTAAATAAATAAATCAACTATGGCATCTCTAATAGATTTATTAACTGGATACAAAGCCTATACCACACAGCCACAGTCACTCCACAAATCAATGGCTGGTATGGCCCCATGATACACATACAAAGAGGAGTCAGACATGGGTGCCGTCTCAGCCCCTTACTCTATGTATTCAATACTGACCCCTTACTTAGATCCCTAAATTCATCTTTATATATTAGACATGTACAAATTGAATCATATACAATCCCATATACTGCAATAGCCTACGCTGATGATATAACCCTCATAACCAGCATGCAGCATCAATAGTACAGGCCATGAATATATGCAATAAGTTTAGTAAACTATCAGGAGCATCATTAAACTAACAAAAATACATAGGCAGACAACTTGAGAAACCTGATGACCCCCTAGTGGAAATTGCAAATATAAACATTACAATTGATCCCATCACTATTCTGGGCATTCATTTTGGATCAGGAGACCTAGGATTACTAAACTGGGAACCTAAAATAGACAAGGGGTGCAGGATGTTACAAAACTGGAATAGATAGAATATAAGTAAATCCAAATGATTACATTTAATTAAAACCTTCCTGTTACCTGTCTTCTCATTTGTAAGTTGCCTATCCCCCCCCAACCCCCCGGAAACAATGATCTACAACCGGGTTGTCCAACCTTTTTTGGTCAGTGAGCAACTTTTGAACTTAGAGACCATGAGGAGAGCAATATCACTGTGCGTGACATCCAATGCATCATGTGCATAGCATATTACCTCCATTTTTTTACATTTTTAAAAACATTCTTACACACATATACACATTAATATACATATTAACACAATTAGGCAGTAATCATTTGTAATAAAGTTTTATTCAATATTTTTTAAAATCATGTGGCATTCAGAAATAAATATCCATTATAAATAGCCATATAATCTTATTATATTCTTATCCTTTTTAATGTGGGCTCTGACACTGCATGTTGTCAGCCAACTTCATGTAATTTGGAGTGTAGTGAGTTACAGCCATTCTCATACAATCATTCAAGTGGTCATCAGTTAAACATGATCTTAATTTAGATTTTAAAATTTTCATAGCAGAAAATCAGCATTTTTTAATAAAATAGGTGATAATTTAAATTACCACTTCCTAATACTGTACTGAATTAGCAGATTAAAACTGTGAGAATATACGTGGGATCAGAGTTTAAAATATAATACAGTTCAACTCGCCTTACAGAAATAATTGAAACTTTTGAAAAAAGCTCCAAGAGCAACACTTAAAGGCTTGGTGAGCAACATGTTGCTTGCGAGCCACAGGTTGGACAGCCCTGACCTACAGTATATTCTTTCAGGCAGTCTGGGGAAGTAGGTTGAACCCCCTAAAATGCAATATACTTTATCTCCCTGTAAAATGGGGGATTACATATGGTAAATCCCTTAGTTTTTTTTTTTTTTTATAGTACATATATTGTAATAAACTTAAGACCACTTCTCTTGCAACTTAGGAAAGCCTGGACACCTCTGCATAGCCTATCCTGCGAAACCTGGTTCACACAGTGGAGTAGTAACACACTCCGTATAGTTAGACACTCCTAGTTAGCTCCCCCATACCTTACAGAGGTCTTTGTCAAATGTAAACGCTGGCACATTTCTGGTGGCATGGTTACTACTATGATAAGAAAGCTACTTTATAAACACATAATACATAGTCATTTTACTGAATCAGTAGTCTTTCCAAAATGTCCTGTAGATCTAAGGAATTACTAAATAACCCAAGAATATCAGAGAAAATGTGTGATGTACATTGGCTCTGCTGTCATGGTAAGCTCAATGTGAAAGCAAACCAGAAACACAAACAGATGAAGGAACGCCTATATTCCAGAACTTGTTGCCAACAACAGCTGGAGACAATAACTCATTTATTTTTTACTTGCATTTATATTTCAGAGTTTTGTAAATGTATAACTAGACAGTGGAAGATCAACTGTTTTGAGAAGGTTAATGATGATATACTGCTATATGGGCATTTTGACAAATCCTGGAGATATTGGGATAAGAGCACTTTGAATGTCATTTCTACAGTTATAAATTGGTTTATTTGGAACTCCATATGCCTATATACTCTACAACAAAAAGACATCTCCCATACAGAACTTTTACAAAAAATTACCTTAGAATTAAGATTTATTTATTTGTCAGACTTAAAAAAAAAATAAATTATTGCAGTCTTGGAGAAATCTTCCCTGGATCACAGATTCAGATGCCCCAGTTACTTGAATAAAAATTCCTTTCTTATTTTTTTTCTTTTATCCAGGGTACAGAATGGCATAACTCTAAGGTATTTTCATAGCTTGAAGGATATAGTATTTTAATTTATTTAGTTATGGAAAAACTGTGCAACCATAAACAGATTTCAGAATGTTAATTTTCCTTCTTTTGTGTATAATGTATGTTCTCAAGGTTTTATTTTCTTTTTCTTTGTTCTTTTGGAATTGCATGTCATGCCTCTATTGTGTGATCTCAATAAAAATGAAATTCCCCTGCTCTTTTGGTAGGAGGCGCTGTGGGATGACTGACCCAGAGTCAGTATGTCCTGTGAGTGCTATGGGTGTGGAAACTCTGGCCCATCCCTCCGTGGACTTCCCAGTTTGGACTGAAACTCATTCATCTAACCCACTTATGGACTTGCCTGTTTAGAACCTACCAGGGGCTGGAGTGCCTCCACCTGTTCACCAGCCACATAACTCTGAGATGGATTGTGCACTGTATGAGGCAGACCATCAACTGCAGGATGTATTATGGCAGAAGAAATCATACATACTTGGTTTTGTTGTAGAAGAGGATGCTGCATATTTGTGGCAGAAGAAGTGTCTGTTCACTCTTCAAGGACTGGCACCACCTTTTCATTGAGGCTCGATAGGACAGCCCCAGGGTAAGAGGACTACTGGTCTGGAAGCAAGCGTGGCAGTGATGTTTCCAGTTTTGATGGAAGGACTGTCGATGGGATTTTTCCTTTGCCTCCATTGGAGGTGCCTTTCGTTGTTCACACTGGGCATTCATCCAGTGTGGATCAAGGACAGGCCACAGGCTCCTCAGTTTCCAGGGGCAGTGGGTCAGTTCTGCTGCTTCAGTTGGCTTCCAGGTACCGATGACCACACTAGACCCTAGCATAACTGTTCTGGTTGCAGGAACCACTTCTGGCATGACTGACAGTTTGACAAGCCAGCTCCCAATGGTCTTAGACACAGAGACCGGGAAGCACCAAACTGTTGAGGCTACTAACATTTTTTCTTCACAAGGAACAGGAGCTCACCCTTTTTCAGCAGCTGGCTGGTCTCCAGTTCGGGCCCTGATGGATGCGGGCTGGTCCCGGGACTCCATCAGTCAATGGCATGCGGCACCTCCGGTGGAGACCTCGGCTCCTATTTTCGTTCCAGATCAGCCCCCTCCCAAGGCACTCCTCTTCTGAAACATGGGGGATTTGGCTTCAGGCTTGACCCCCAGTAGAGTACGAATGGCTGGCATTAAAAGGGGGAAGGTAATATCCCCTGATTGCATGGTGCTGACTGTACCTGTGAACTTGTGACCACAGGTACAAGACTCTGCACAGAAACCTGCTGCTTGTGCAGCTCTGGATTTGCCCCAACCTATGCCACCTCTAACTGGTTTAACTACCGTCACTCCTGTAGAGGCTAGGGACAGCCCTGTTGAGGGTCTACTACTGTCCTGAGCCAACCAAGTGGATCAGGAAGAGCCCTCTGGAGTTGACTGTCAGCCAGGACCTGCAAAGTCAGCACCTCCCCAGACAGCAGCACAACACTGGGCCTGATTTCACAAGACTGATGCCTTTCCAAATGCCCCAGCCCCATTGCAGTGTAGAAATGCTGTCTGTTTGCTCTACAAAGGGGGTTTGGACCATCCCCCAAATTGGGCTTATGTGGGGCACTTCTTGTTGAAAGAATCCTTGCTGGTAATGCCTGATGAACTGTATGCCCTTCTTCATTCACCTGCGGAGGAGTATTTCAAGCTCAGTTTTCTCACACCAGTCTTTCTAGATTGGTTCTAGACAAGTTATAACACTCTTAAGTCCACTCCTCTTTGGCTACCTTTTCAGGCCATTCCCCCTAATGAAACCTGCAGTGCAGACATTGACTGTGATGTTAATGAATGAGGGGGTGAGTGTACAAGATGTTCATTAATGGCTGTCCCAGTGCTGTGATATCCTAGGGGACCCTGAGCCTATCTTGGATGAAGAATGTTTTTGGACTGGCCACTGGCGATTTCAGGTTAAATTGAGGCTTTCAGCCTCTAGACTCCAGCACATTCCCAGTGTCTTTTACCTGGGCAGGGTCAGAGCCAAATGTTTCAATCTGGAGCAGCCTAAGACTTGTTTCCAGTATGGCTCTGATATGCACCTCAGCAATGCATGTGATATGCTGTGATGATACTTGTGTCTAACAATGCCATTTCCCAATACACCAAAGATTTGTGTTGCAGTCTGTGTGAGGAGACCGGGCACTCATAACGGCAGTGCAAATGGGCCCTGCATAATAATGAAGATGACTGTTCACAGGATAAACTTTTGGATAAAGCAAGAAATATGGGGCAGCAACAGCTCCATATATTCTGGGCAGCAACACTGGCATACCCAGGAGGACCCAGATGTTGGTGAGCTCCCAGTTATGACACCAGTATTGCTTCCGTAGCCACTTGCTCTGGAACCCACTCTAGGGGCCCCACATCCACCACCAGAGATGACAGTGGAGGAGTTACTCCAGGGACCCACACCCCCAGCCCATCCCTGATGAACCAGTGGCAATGGATGTCACAGCTTCACGTGATACTGACATGCCCCCCCATTTACCTTTGCCCAGTAGGAAAAGGACCCTTCAGTCCCACAGCCTCTTACTTTCTGTGACTACTCCGGGCTTCCAGGGTCATCTAGTAGTTTTGGAAAACAAATTTGCAGCTGTGGTAGACAATGAAAATAATCTGGACGGAGGGGGCGAGGATTCTGATGCCTCTTCTAGCACATTTTTTGTGACCCACAGTACTATCTGCACTGGATGAAGAAATGGAACTGTCCCAAAAGTCTGTGAAGTCAACAAAGCAGAAGAAGTTCAGGAAAACTACACAGAATAGGGAACCTCTGCAGACCCCTGTTATAAAGACTTGATTGTCACTGTTTACCTTATTAACCTTTTTATGTCTCCCACATTTAGGTTTGCCTTCTTGAATGCTAATAGCATCATCACAGCTGTCTAAAGGACTCTCTTTTTCACTTTACTTAAAGATCTGGCACTAGATGTTATTTTTTACAGGAGACCTGTCTCACCACTGCCACTGGCCTGGCACAGGCAAGGGCATAATGGTGTTGGTGTCCCTCATGTTGGTCTCTGGGACCTGATCAATGTGATGGTGTGGGTATTTTAATTACCAGCAGTTCTTACCAGATACAGCAGCTGGTGGATATAGAACCAGGTTGGGCTCTTCTGTTAGATGTCCTGCATCATGGTACCCTATTTAAATTCATTAATATATACACTCCACAACAGAAGAAGGTGAGGGTGTATCTTTCTGCCATAGTGCGGCCCTACCTTCATACCTCCCACCATGTGGTGTTTAGAGAGGATTTCAATTGTAGTTTGGCTAGAGAAGATTGGGGGGGCCGATAAAACTTACAGGAGGGTCACGTGATGCAGGGTAGCTAGAAGCAGCACTCCTGTAGAGCTCCTGTTTGTAACCCTCTTTCTTATCATTTTTTTTCTTCCCTACCAAGTAAAGAGTGAACAGTGGTGTGATTGCATACTTTATTAACATAGCTGCATACACGGAGTGGTGGTTTGGGTTGAAACGATCATTTTTATCAGCTTATATCGACTATGGAAGTGGAGATGAAGTCAGCTGGGATCAAGCATACTCCACCCTCAACTCCTGAAAAATTCTCTAAAAAACTTAAGAGCCAAAGTTGGGGACCACGGCTAAAGCAACCCCATCCAGTGTCTCCCCGATTCCTCTTACAGAAGATCGATTCCTCCAGGAGTTGCTACCTTTTAAGGAAGCACAGGAAGATATATCGGCAGAGCTGAAGTTATTGCGAGGGGATCTCAGCACACTCACGACCCGAATGGGAGATTCAGAGGCAAGAACCTCCTCACTGGAGAGGTGGAAAGAGAATGCAGATCCAGAGCTGGTCCAGCTGAGGCAGCAAATTGTGAAGTTACAGTTAAAAACGGAGGACTTAGAGGGGAGAAGACGGAGAAATAATTTGCTGATACTGGGTCTCCCTGAGGCAGAGGGAGGAGCCGACATCATTCTCTTCCTGCAAAAGTTCCTGAATCAGGTGGTCGGCCCGTCTCCCCTTAATCCCCAATACCACATAGAGCGAGCGCTTCGCTTCCTCCGACCAAGACCTGCACCTGGTACACCTCCAAGACCCATCATTGTGAAATTCTTGAGCTTTTTGGAGAAGTAGCATGTGCTGAACAAGGCAAGGGAGCTACAATCAATCGCATGGGGTGGTTCTAAATTACGCATCGCCCAAGACCTCCCCTATGAAACAAGACAGAAGAGAGCAGCTTTCCATTCGACGGTCAGCAAACTGATCGCTGCTGGAATCCGTTTCAAAATGAGCTATCCAGCTAAACTTCAAGTGTCCATTGAAGGGACTTGGCATGCCTACGACACTCCTGATCAGGCCTCAAAAGATCTCCAGATAAAGCTGTCCAATCTGTTCAAATCGGGCTGATTAGTTTCTGCGTTGTAGAACTGACAAGTATTACTTGTGGGAGAGGTCAAATTCTTACCTGTTTGCTGGTCAACTCTGTTTCTTGCTTCTCGTAGCTCTCCATTGAGGGGGGACAGGGTCGGGCAGGTTGGGGAGTGGCCTAGCAGGCCTTAGGCCTGGAAAAAGAAGTGCGGGCTGCATTTCTTGGGGGGGGACTTTTATCTGGGTTGGTGTTCTCAGGGGATGTTTGACTGGAAAGACATTCTGGTCTGCCTGATTTTTCCCCTCTGGTCGTATCCCCAGGTCCTATAGGCACGGGAAGGAGCCCGAGTGCTTAGAAATGGTACTACCCTGAGGAGGAATTTTAGAGGGGCTACCCTCTTGCTTCAACTCGGGCTGAATACGACAGTCATAGCTGCAATCCTTCGCACTTCCTTCTGGGCTCAAGTAGGTTTTATATTCAATTATAAGTTTCCTTTGTTTGACTCAGCATGAAACGAAAGGGTTATTACCCAATGTGCTGACTGCCACTGTCTCACTGTCAGCTCTCCAACTTCTTGATGAGTAGTAGGGCTACCTTATGTTTTCCAGGGGGAGAAATGGGGGATCCGGATTGGAGCTTGCTCTGGAGGGTCAGCATTGCGCACTGAAGCACGGCGGGGAGGGCACCTGCTTTGGGGGACCTCTTACTAAGGATGTCTTGAGATTATGGGGTGGGTTGTGGATCTATTCAGGTTACTGGCATTGTCTCTTGTCTACAGGAGGTACCTCCCACGGGAAGGGTGCCTATAGGTTTTGTTTCTCTGATTTAAGGTTTAAGGGTGCATTTACACCTCAGGTCCTGATTGGGATTATTTTTGTATATAGTTTGAAGGGATGGAGGGGTGGGGGATCTTGAGATACAGATGTCCTTCTTTGGTCTGATACTGTTTAGAGTGGTTACTATTAAGTTGAGGACATTTGGGCATATTTTAGTCTATACAAGTCATCATGGGGTGGGGGGATTTTTGGACTTACATTCCTTAAGTTTTTGAGGGGGGGAGGGAGGATGTACCTTTTGGGTTGGATTTCTCCTATACAACTGTTTATGTGCCGACTCCTCAAATACAAATTGAATGGCAATGGGGTCATTTAAAATTGCCACATGGAATGTCAGAGGTGCTAGAGAATTGTCTAAGAGATATCAGATTCTTAAAAACTCTTCCCTTTTGAATATTGATATCCTTCTGCTACAGGAAACTCACTTAATGACTTCAGAAATTAGTGGGTTACGTTGGCAGGGATACTCTCAGATTTTTGCCTCTGCAGGATCATCGGCAAGTAGAGGGGTGGCCATATTGATGAAAAGACATATCCCATTTCTGGCAGAGGAGTGTCTAGTAGATCAAGAAGGCATATTTGTTATAGTTCTGGGTACCCTTAATAATTTTAAGTTAGTACTGGGTGCTATTTACGGCCCGGTGGGTGGGGACTCGAAGTTTCTTATGAGACTAGCTGACAAATTGGGTGGTTTCCTGCCCTCCCCGATAATACTCTGGGGGGGACTGGAACATCGCTCCATCTCAAGACTTAGACAGATCCTACTGACCTTTGAAACCTATTTCCCCCTCACTGCTTGCCCTATGAGACTTCATGGACTTACTGGGGCTATGCGACCCTTGGCATTTGCTTAACCCCTCTGGTCAACTTTTTTCCTTTTACTCCCAAGTCCACCAGTCATGGTCCAGAATTGATTTTATTTTGGTCAGTAACACGCTTATGCCAGACATTTTACAGATGGGAATAGAGCCAATTGTTATATCTGACCATTTGGTAGCATGGATCATGGTCTCACCGGACTCACAGGTCCAAAGGGATTCCTCCTGGAGGCTAAACATGCAACTTTTAAAGGAAGAGTGCACTGTTTCCCATATCAAGTCACTGATTTCATCTTTCATGATTACCAATTCAGGTTCAATCAATCGGGAAGACCTGATTTGGTGCTCCTTTAAGTGTTTTATTAGAGGTGAATTTATTAAGTTGGCATCCAGGAGGAAAAAAGAGAGAGAGGCCAGGATCTTGGCGCTTTTAAGTCAGATAAGGCAGGCTGAGAATACCGTATCCTTGACATCTTCCCAGATGGATTTAGAAGCCCTAATGAAACTCAGGAACGAGTACTCAGATCTGTTAAGAGAGAAGATAGAATATGCTATTCTCAACACTAAGGCTCACTATTTTGACCAAGGGGACAAGTCAGGTAAGTTGTTAGCCCTCCGGTTGAGTGAGGTAGAGGGCTCAAGATGGATTCCTGCTTTGTTTTCCCCAGATGGCTTACTCAAGACGTCACCCCGGGATATTTCTCAAGTCTTTGAGTCATTTTACCGGAACCTTTATGGTATTGGACTTTCTCAGCCCTCTCTTTCCCAAATTGAACAATTTTTGGATGGCCTCCCACTTCCCTCTCTGCAGACCCACCAGCGTGAATTCTTGGCTTCCCCTATTATGCTAACTGAGGTGGAGGAGGCGATCCGGGGACTAGCACCAGACAAATCCCCAGGTCTGGATGGGTTCCTCTCTAATTTTTATTAAGTTTTTTGTAAGGAGATTGCCCCTCTGCTTCTGAGGTTGTTTGAATACATTTTCATTAGTGACCTCCTCGATCATTCTCTGTTGGAAGCCACGATTGTCTTGATTTTAAAGCCGGATAAACCCCAGAATGAACCAGCCAGTTATCACCCAATTTCACTCCTAAACTAGGATATTAAAATTTTTTTTTTACAGTTAAACTTTTTATTAATTTTTCTTAAGATATACAGACAAACCTCTTACAGTACAGTACAATGTGAGGATTTTTTTTTAAAGAGAAATTGAAGCAGCATATAGTAAGAACATTGCTACAATAATACAAGGAGCTTTTGGTTTAAAATATAGTAAACAATACAGGTCATGTAATTAGCACATACTTGACATTTATAGTGAACTTAAAGCGGATAGTATGATTAGATACGGGTTATATTAAAATGTTGCATAATTATATATGATGCTGCAAAAGGGAAAAAAGTACATTCGTAAAAGGATTGTGGAGTAATAAAGAACGATTGAGAACAGAGTATAGGAAAGAAAAGATATATAAGAAGTTAAGAAGAGAGAGAGGGAAACTATAAAAAAGGGGGAAAAGCGAGACTACAGTGATGTATCAGTAAAAGGGGAAAATCCATGTATATTAAGTCCATACATTGGTGCTGGAAGATTTAGTTGATTCCCAAAAATTAAAAAAGCCCTGCCAACAATTGTTATATAACATGAGTCGGTCAGACAAGATATATGTCATACGGTCCAGAGATGCGTATTGCAATAGTTGGTTAATGACACCGGGAAGGGTAGGGATTATGTTGGATCTCCAATGCATGAGGATTGTGCGTTTAACTTGAAGGAAGAGTATATTTAACCATCTGCTCTGCGGATATGAAATTTTATAAGAACGGTGATTAAAAATACCAAGAATGCATTGTTTAGGGTCCAGTGTAAAAGGTTGACCTACCACTTTCATTGCAAATCTGTGAGTACAGTGCCAAATCTTGTGTATGAGGGGACAGTGCCATAAGATATGCAATAAATCCCCAGTGAGGGAATTGCAGCACCAGCAATTGTTATTGTTCAATAAACCCATTTTTTGTAATACAACAGGAGTTCTGTACCACAAATGAAGGATCTTGGTTTGAATTAGGGAACTGCATTTATCATTAAAAGATTTGTGACAGGAGAGCCAACATCTGGACCATTGTGCATTGGTGATATTATATTGTAGCAAAGTACTCCATCTGTTTTTAGCATTGACAGAGTAGTCAGAAGGATATCACAAATATCTTTGTAAACAGTGCTATTTAAATTGGATGTTGTTTTTATCCATTTAGAGATGTGCTTATCATACAGAGAATTGATAGAGAAGGTGTGAGATAAGAGTTGCATGTACGAAAGCTGTAGATATTTCCAAAAACCTGGTGGGGAAGATTCCATATGCCTCATAGGTTGGTGTAAGAGTTTAACTTTAATGACTTGGGTTCAAGTATATCCTGCAAAAAGAGAATACCCTTATTTTTCCAGGTGCGACAAAAAATGGGGTGATTATCAAGAGATATATAGTGGTTACCCCAGATGAGGGTGTAAGCTAAGGGTCTGGGGTTAGATTTAATATGCTTGTGAATGATTTTCCAATAGAATATAGAAGCAGCTATGGTAGGGTGAGACTTTAAAGAAGAGGTAAGGGTGTTATAAAGGAAAGAAGTCACCACATTACCAGGACATAAGGATGTTTCCATATTGACCCATAAAGGAGACTGGATGGTGGGTTTGTTAAACCATTTAATTGTTTGAGATGTACGGAAAGCCCATAAGTAGGCTTGGAACCAAGAAAGGCCAAAGTCACCTTTTGACCAATGGGATCTAAGTTTATTATGACTAAATCTAGGTATTTTGCCATCCCAAATGAAGCTGCTGATAATTTTGTCTATTTTGGTAAGGAAACTAGAGGGACGTATCAAAGGGATATTGGAAAATAGGTATAATATTTTAGGAGTTATAGACATTTTAATGGTGGAAATTTTACCATTAAAAGAAAGTTTAAGTAGCTTCCATCTATCAAGTGTTGTTTGGATACTGGTTAACAGAGGAGAAAGATTAGCATCCCATAATTTATTCAATGTCGGGGTGATCTGAATGCCAAGATAAGATATACCTTGGGGGGCCCAAAAAAAGCCTAATGAGTTGTTCATGAGGGGACTACAAAGGGTATTCAATGGTAGTGTTTCGGATTTGTTAAGGTTAGAGCTAGTCTGGAGTGGGAAGTGAAGTCATTCAGTAGTTCAACTAAAGGTTGTCTGGAACTTTCAAGGTTTTCAAGTAAAATAAGGAGATCATCTGCATATGAGAGTGAAGTATAGTGAGAGTTACCAATAGTAATGCCTTTAATTGTACCAGATTGATGTAGGGATGCAGAAAAGGGTTTCATGGCAAGTATAAACAATGAATGCGATAAGGGGCATCCTTGTCTGGTGCCTCTTGCTAAGTAAAAGGAGGGGCACAAAATAGAGTTCATGAAAACTCGAGCTGAAGGGAGGTATACAATAATTGAATCCAAGCACAAAGATTATTTGTAAAGCCAAAATGAGATAGCACCTGATATAGATATTCCCAATTGAGAGAGTCAAATGCTTTCTCAAAGTCAATGACTATTGCAGCTGCAGAGGTTTTAAGCGTTTTTGCTTTGTGAATTAAATTGAGTAATGAGTGAAGATGATCGGAACTGTTTCTATTTTTGATAAATCCTGATTGAGAAGTATGGATGAGTTTAGTCATTAAAGATTCTAAGCGGAGAGTTAATAATTTGGCAAAGATTTTTCCGTCAGTATTAAGAAATGAGATCGGTCTATAGTTTGAAGGAAGAAAAGGGTCTTTGTCTTTTTTTGGTAAGACTGTTATAATGGCTTCGGTCATTGTGCATGGGAGTTTCTTTATTAAGGTTGCTTCTTGGAATACATTGACTAATACAGGACAAAGAGTGTCAGATAGGGTTTTATAAAAATCAATAGGGAACCCATCACTGCCAGGTGCTTTACCATTTTTTAATGATGATAAAGCAATTTGGATTTCCTGTAAAGTGATTGGTTTATCAAGCATAGCTTTGTCCTGAGGGGATAGGTGGGGTAGATTCAATTTTTCCAGAAAATGTTGTATTAGGTTGGGATTTGTAGTATTAGTTTGCGAGTATAGTTGATGGTAAAAGGATTGCATGATATGATTGATTGAAAGGTTGTCTGTGTGTGTCTGACCTGATGAATCTTTTAGACCTGTTATATGTCTCTGCATCTGTTGAGTTTTCAGCTGGTAAGATAGCAACTTTCCGCATTTATCCCCTTATTCCCAATAACAGTGTTTAATCCTAAAAAGGGCAACTTCAGCTTTCCTGGATATCAACTCATTAATTTTAATTCTTAATTGTAGAATTTCCAGATGAAGCTGTGAATTATGATTGGGTTTATTTAATTTATAGTATTGGGTTTCTTTTTCTTTAAGGGATTTTTCTAAATTAGCTAATTGTTGTTCTCTTAATTTCTTTCTATGCACTGCATAACAAATAATTTTACCTCTAATAGTAGCTTTTAATGCTTCCCAGATAGTACCTTGAGACATATCTGGAGTATTGTTAATAGAAAGAAAATCTTGAATCTGGGTTTTAATCCAAGGAGGAATTCAGGGTCTCTGAGTAAAAGTGGGTCTAACGCCAAGATGAGGATTTAGAAGAAGGTGGACCCCAAGTAAATGCAAACTGATAGGAATGATCAGATATAACAATAGGAGAATCGATGTATCAATAATTTTTCAGTAATAAGAGGAGAAGAGAACCAATAATCAATCCTACTATATGATTTATGTAAAGAGGAATAAAAGGTGTAATCTCGTTGTCTGGGATGATGTAATCTCCAAATGTCAGAGAGACCTAAATCCTTCATAAGCATTGATAGAGCATTAATACTATGGGGTGGGCATCATGTGATGAGTTACTTCTGTCTAAATAATGCTTGTAGTGCTAAATTAAAGTCACCACCAATAAGAATAGGTGAATTATTTTTATTATTAATCAAAATTTGTTGGAATAGATTATGGAAGAAAATGGGTGAATCAAAGTTACGTATATACATTCACAAACATAAGGACCTGCTGTGGTGTTTAATAAGGTTATAATCCACCACCATCTGGGTCTCTAATGATTTTTATGGGGGCCAATTAAGAGATTTATGCATTAAGATAGCAACCCCATGTTTTTTGGATAGAGAAGATGACGCATATACTTGACCGACCCAGTCCCTTTTAAGTCTTTCGACATCCTCTGATAAAAGTTTAGTTTCTTGTAAGAAAGCAATATGGGTTTTATGCTTTTTAAGATAGGTAAGTACTTGTTTACGTTTACAAGGTGAGTTGAGTCCCTTGACATTCCATGAATGTAAGATTAGATCACTCATGGTACTAGGATATAAAGTAGTTAGTTACAAATAGGAATGAGGGACTCAATACCATTAATTTGGAGGATGTCACAGATTCAAAAGGTAAATATATGTAATAAACAAATGTATGCAGGGCCCTTAACAAGTATGGGTTCGAGATGATTGAGTATTTGTATTCATTTAGTCTCGCAGAGGGAGAGTATAGAGATAGGAATATCAAGTAATTAAACATTAGAACCAACAAACGTTAGTATAAATTCAGTAACAAGAATATTAATTTGAAACTTTTATGAAATGCAGAGCAATAAGAGTTGGTAAATATACCAGGACTCTCACTAAACAGTACTAGGTGTGTAGAGTAATTAGTGAATCTCAAGATACGGTTTACCCTATAATCTTAAGATACTAAACTTTATATAACAGTATGTTAAAGAAATGTATTTGAGATTTGTGCTGAGGTAATTAAAGTATTACCCTGGAAAAGACCAAAACATCATTCTACCAAATAAATAAGGATAATTATGTAATAATGTTAAATTCCAAACATAATGAATTAGCTTGGACCTAGCAATAAGTCCAATATTAAATAAAGTATACCAACATGATGGCAGATAATGCTGGAACAGTGTGAGCCAGATAAAAGGATGCCCATGTATTAATCCACATAAGCTAGGTTAGGAATGCAGTATATACTATAGGTTCATAGTGCATCAGTGTATTGTGGAATCATTTTTATAAGTTCCAATGATTTGGAAGAAAATGGGATGAAGAATAATGTGAAAAGGAGGAAAAACACAATGTATAGAAATACAATTGGAAGCATACTTTGGTGCAACATCTGTGAGATATAATGGGAATGCGCCTGATGCTCTACATACCAGAAGTGATGCAAAATAAATATTAAATAAGTAAATAATTTTAGAGTATTTGTCTAATCATCCTCCACATTCCAAATGATAGGATTTATGTGGAAAAATGCTATAATAGTAGGGGTTAAGGGCACACTGATATGAAATACAAAACTCTATATATGTATGTATGCACCTGACCACGGTGGCGTAAAGCTTATGAAAACTTAGAATGTAAATAGCAATTATATATACTAATGTCTGGCACCACACAAGGATTAATTATAAGAGATCTTACAAACATTGTAATATTTATTCTATCTCTTTTTTTTTCTATTGAATACATTGAGAGTAACTCCCCCATAGATTAAATACCACCAGTGTCAATTGGCTCACCTCCCACATACAGATACAGGCTTCTCAACAGCCATACCAATTTATTGCATTTAAAGTGGCAGTGCAATGAAAAAAGTTATTCCAAAAAGCTAATTTTCTACTATGGTTGTAAAAAATATTGGCAGACTGGCTGATCTGGGTTTCCTGGATGCATCCTATGCTTTGTACTGTACATCTGAAGTTTCATCTGGACAACTATCCTCCTCGGGTCCTCAGTATTATTTCTATGCAAAAATGAGGTGGCCATCTTTTTTTCTTGAGAAATAATTACTTTAAAATGTTCATAAAATTCTTAAATAATAATGAAAACTGAAAATTTTACCACCAAAATAAACTGGAAGACATCTGGTATCAATTAGGAAGAACAAAAGGCAGAGTCAAATTTTAACCCATTTTCATTGCACTGCTGCTTTAAGTGCTCCAAACCTGTTGGGTACGATAGAGACTGCTCTTTGTGGTAAATGTACCGAGGGAATCGAATGAGGCAGTGTGAAGAGGAGGGATTCTGGTGAGAAACTGCTATACCACATCTAATTATGGGAAAAGCCTCAGGTAGCCTTGCTCTTCGATTTTCTTCTTCTTTTCTTTTTGGGTGGTTCAGATGATTTAAAGGGAGAGCTGGACACAAGATCAGCCCAGGAAGAGTCGGGAGAGTCATTACCCATTGAGAGCTTCTTCGGGTCTTGAGTAATCGTGTCGGATACAGTCTGTCTCAGATCCTCCGTAGATGAGTGCAGATCTTCTTGGAGCAGATCTTCTTGGAGTGGAGAGAATTTGTTAGACAAGGTAAGAGGAGTAGAAAAACTGATGTGACGTTCCACATGGGAAGCTGGAGAGGTGGAAATATTATTTAAACAGCAGGTATTATTATTTAGAGAAGAACCAGATGCTTTTTTTTCTTGCATGCGTGCGGAGCTTCTGACAGGAGCTACAGTGGCAGATATGATGGCTGCAGATTTCTCAGGGACCTGAAGGACAGTTTCAGCAGGAAGGGCAAGACATTGTAATTGCGAAGTGCTTGTGCTGGAGCAGGAACGAGCTGCATTAGCATCGCAAGGCAATGTAAGTGTGGGCTGTGTCCAATCCAAAATTCAGAGAGAGATTCTGGGGTACTGAAATCTCTGGTAGAATCATTCAAAAAAAGACGCATTGTTGCAGGGTAACGCAGTGCAAACTTAATTCCACGCTGATGAAGGATCGTTTTAATGGGGTTGTAAGCTTTTCGTTTGTTAGATAATTCTTTAGAATAGTCTCTGAAAATTAGGATTCTGTTTTCTTGCCAAGTAAGTGCACCCAATTGCCTCGCTTTTTGAAGAATCAGTTCAGTATGTGCATGGTTTAGAAATCTGGCAATGATGGGCCTGGGTTTCTGGTCGGATCCAGGCCTCGGATTTAAGGTGCGGTGAGATCTCTCAATGGTTAGGTCTTGGCCAGCTGGTAATTTAAGCAAAGAAGGAAGTACATGAGTTAGAAGAGCACTGGTATCTCCTAGTTCAACACCTTCAGGAAATCCGAGAAATCTAAGGTTGTTACGTCTGTTTCTATTTTCAGTATCATCTATTTTGTCCTGAAGGTTCCTAATAACTCTGTCCTGCTCCCTGATGGTAGCCTGTAATGTGTTAATAGAATCTTCATTTTGAGATGCTTTAACATCAGTAGCTGATTTTTTGATCAAGTGCCTATTATTGATATTTTGTTGAGATGCAATTTTTAATACATTGATTTCACTTATTAGTTGCTGGAACATTGCCTCCACTCTAGTAAGAGAACTGTTATGTGGAGATTGGTCCGTCATTATTGTAGGCCTTAATAGAGAAGTTGAAAAGCTGTAGATAATTTGTTCAGTAATTATGAGACACTAAAAATACTGTACCAGAGTTGTTCTGCGATGTACATATAGTAAGATCTCAGATGTTGGTGAAGGTAGGAAGTCTGGAATCTGTAGGATGAATGATGATATTTGGTGAATCCAGGGAGATGAAGAATCAAGCAGCCATCTTCAGCACAGCAGGCCATGCCCCCAATATTAAAATTTTAACTAAAATCTTATCGCTTAGAATCAAGAAAATTTGGGCTAACCTGCTGAGTCCCGAACAAGTGGGGTTTGTACAGGGCAGATCCTCTTCAGATCATCTACATACCCTGTCAGACATTTTTGGATCTGCCCAAGAGTCCCAAGCTCCCATGGTTTTAGTTTCATTAGACGCAGAAAAAGCCTTCGACAGAGTCCACTGGGATTTTCCCTGGGCCACCCTTAAGAAAATGGGGTTCCCGGACATGTTTATCCAGTGGACGCAGAGGGTATATAAGTTCCCTACTGCCAGAATTTACTGTAACGGGGTCTTTTCATCCCGATTCCCGTTACTTACAGGTACCAGGCAGGGGTGTCCTCTTTCTCCCTATCTGTTTAATCTATATTTAGAACCCCTTCTGCTCAGTATTAAAAGTTCTCCCCAAGTTAGAGGTTGCCTAATACATCAACAAACCTTGACCCTTTCGGCCTATGCGGATGACATCCTTCTACATTTAACCAATCTGGAGGGTTCCCTAGAATCCATTTTACGAATTATAGCTGATTTTGGTAAGGTAGCCAACTATAAGCTTAACCTATCCAAATCAGTTATTTTCCCGCTAAACGATAGCACACCTCATGCCAGCTTCATTCGGTTTGGTATGAAGTGGGCCTCCTCTTCGTTTAAATACTTAGGAATTCATCTCACCCGAGATCCTGAGGTCTTTAGGAAACTTAACTTAGATGACCTCATCTCAAGGATACAACAAGATTTTCAGAGATGGTCTGCCCTCCCTTTGTCACTGTGGGGCCGCATAAGCATCATTAAGATGAATGTGTTACCTCGAGTTTTTTATCCGTTAACTCTACTGAACATCTACCTTCCCACGTGCTACTTCCAGCAGCTTCACTCTACTATAGTTAAATTTATTTGGCAGGGTAAACACCCCCGGCGAGCCTTTTCCAAACTTAATCTACCTAAAGAAAAAGGAGGCCTCCGCCTTCCTAATTTTATGTTATATTATTGGGTGAGCCACCTGTCAAAGATGGGGAGGTGGTATGAGGCAGAAGCTGAGGGGTATTTTCCCGTCTGGTTGCAGCTGGAAAAGAGGATGTTAGATAAACATAAACTTCAGTCTTTCAGGATTTTTTATCACTCCTACTCCGCTCTATCCCTTCAATTACAAAGTAGTGTCATAGGGACCTCTATTAGGGTCCTGACTCAGTGCTGGAATTTCCTTAATATTTCAGTTAAAAGGGACACGGCTCAGCCCCTCACTTTAAATCCCAATATCAGGATTGGTGGTTCACCAATTCCTTCAGAGTGGCTCCCGCAGATACAGGACTGCTGTGTGGAGAGTCTCTTTGCTCAGGAATCCCTTCTTTCCTCGGTAGAGATTATGACTAAGTTCAGTATACCTTGGAAACTCATATTTAAAATCCTTCAACTGAGACACCTTGTGGCTTCCTTTTTTGGCCAAATTTTCACTCCAACTCAAGTTAGGCCTACTTTGGAGCAGATACAAGCTTATGTGAGCAGTCCTCATAGTATTTCTAGGATGTATTCCTATCTATTAGACACCAAGTATCCAAACCCTCTCAAAGGTTCCATGATCTGAGACACTCTTCTGCCAGACTCCCCTGGGATTTGGGGTCAAATTTGGGGAGACATGTATAAATACCTTACCCAGGACAGATATAGACTTACTCAATATCACATTTTAAACAACCTATACTATACACCAGTTAAACTGGCTAGATTAGGCAGATTACCTCTGAACACCTGTACAAGGTGCGGTATTGCCGAAGGCAACCTGGTACACATTCTCTGGCACTGTGACAAGGTGGCTCCTTTATGGTCTTTGATTCAAACTAAGTTGGATCCCCTTTTGGGACTAAACGATCTGTTTACTATAGAAATTTGTATTTTAGGTCAGTTTACTAGTATTCAGGTCCGAGAACGTGGATTCCATATGGCTTTAATTTCAATTGCTGTAAAACGACTAGTTCTTAGACATTGGATGGACCAATTAGTTATAACATATGAAGAATGGATTAAAGAAATGTCTCTTTATTTTAAGACTGAGAAACTAATAGCCAGTGCTCGGAACTGTTTGACATCCTTTAGCAGGAGATGGGGCAAATTGTATGCTCTTTATTTGCATTGAGCCTCATATGGGAGCACCTCTAAATATCTGAAGTGTATCTAGTTTTTCTGGGTGTTGGTGCTATACATTGAATAGTTCTTGTAATTTTCTTGAACAGAGCTTTCTCCATTAAGGCAAATCCTGGGGGATAGAGACTGGGGTGGGGGTGGGAGGAGCTTATTACTCGGGGCAGTAAGTGGGGGCGTTTGTTATAGCTGTCTAGATTAGGAGTTATGATTGTTGTTTAGATTAGGGAATAGGATTCATTTCAATTGTATTTTTTTGGGGGATTGGGGGTTCCTGAGAATAGTTTACGTTTTTGTTAAAATCATTGTGAATTTCTTTGTCTATGTTTCAAAAAATGTAATAAAAGTTTTTAAATTTCAAAAAGATTGGGGGGGGGGCTCAAACCACTAAACAGTTCTGTGTCTCCACTACCCTGACAAAGGTTACATGGGATGCCTCCTTACAGGATGCTATAGTCTCCTCCACCCTACATATGGTAGCACATATCATAGAGGCATGCTGGCCACTAGGATAGATTACCTTTTTATCTCTTTGCATTTATGCCTCCAACAACTGGAGTTGATCCCAGTGGAATCTTTGGATCACATGTTTTTACTGTGTGCATTCGTGGACATGACGTCCTTTCGGGTGGTCATGGGCACATGACGTCTCATCAACTCCTCTTTGTATATCACTCCATGCAGGAATGATTGATAAATCTCCTCCGGGCATGACAGTCCATTACTTGTCTCGAGGATGTCCTAGGTTCCTGCTGGGATGCCACCAAGGGAGAGGTGTCATCCTTTTTTTACAGCACTCATGTCACCAATGCTGATCGATGTACTTAGAGTACCTCTCGTTTCAGGCTCAATTGACGACAGCTATTTCTGGAATGCATGAGGGCTGAGGTGACTATGCTTAGCTACCAAGAAAGCTAAAATGTGTCACATCTGCAGGGTTTTATTTAACTCTAAAAATTGATTAGCGTTTTGCTCATAACATTTCTAAAACATTGTGAAAATGCATAGCACTTGCCTCACTGTGTTTAACAAATATAACACTTCTAGAAAACCTATATAAATGCTTTCTGTACAGTTAGCATTGTCCCAAGAAAAAACGTGCTAATCAATTATTTAAAACCCTGCATCTGGTATGATAGGAGCTATACATTGTTCCTCAAACATCATGCGGGCACACAGGGGACCCGATGTATAGGTCATCCATTTGAGTTCTGTAAACAATGGGTGATGTGATGGCATATTTTCCAGCTGCAGATGCCAGAGGGCCATATGGTCCAGGATTCAGAGGGAATTCTGTCCCCCATCTATATCCATTTAAGCAATATATTTGACATTCCTCATGGCTCATCTCCTTCACATCTGTTTTTGTCCACAATTCTGATCCCAGAGATCCCGAAGTTGATCTTGGATACTATTTCCAACCCCATTACACTCACAGACATTCAAAATGTTATTTCTAAGTTGCACAACAATACAGTGCTGGGACCAGATGGTCTCACAGCTGAATTTTATAAGACCTTCCAAGAACCACTTGTGGACATCCCAACTGTAGTTTTCAATAGCATTCTACAGGATGGTCTGCCGTCTGAGGCATTTACAGCAGTCACACAGATATTTTTTTATAAGAAGGGCCCGATCGCAGATCTGAATAATTGGAGACATTTGTGTCTCCTGAATACAGATTTGAAGATTTTGTTGAATATATTGATGGGTCGTCTAGCTAGGGTTTGACTTCCATCCTTTCTCTGGTACAGTCATGTGCTGTCCCTGGACGACACATTGCTCATAACCTGAGCCTACTTCAGGAAACTATTGCTGCCAGTCATGCCGAGCATTCCCATGGCTACATTCTGACATTAGAGCAGGAGAAGGCCCTTGATAAGATTTCTCACCATTTTTTGTTTTCCATACTGGAGCACTATGATGTTCCACTGGAATTTTGTTCCTGGCTCCGGGCTATATATAAGGTGGCTATTTTAGTACTGCAAATCAACGGGCACATTGGCACCAGAGTGCAGCCTTGCCAAAGGGTAGGCCAGGGCTGTCCAATGAGTCCTTTGTTGTACATTTTTTGTTTAGACCCTATCATATGGTAGATTCAAATGCAAGCTCAGATACGGGGTATTCTGGATAGTTTGTGTACTAGTGAGGTGCAGGTGGCTGTGTATGCAGACGACGTGACTCTCTTCATTTGAGATCCCACCTCAGGCTGCCTTGCTCTGGATCTTTTTCAGGCTCAGACCCCGGTTATGGGAGCCTCCTTGAATCTGCACAAGTGCAGGTGAAGGTGGCTGTGTATGCAGACAACGTGACTGTCTTTGTTCGAGATCCCACCTCGGGTTGCCTTGCTCTGGATCAGTTTCAGGCTCAGAGTCCAGTTACAGGAGCCTCCTTGAATCTGCACAAGTGCCACAGAATGACTGTTGGTTCACCTTTACAGTCTGTTTCTCATATCAGAAGCATTGATGTGATCTCCAATTCCCTGAGGGTGCTGTGTATTTCCTTTGGAGATGGACATATGGCTGTCAAAAACTGGGAAGAAGAGATAAGTTCCTGTAACTCCAGGGTCCAGCTTTGAAAACGGTGGTGATAAACTAACCTGAAGAAAGTGGCAATAGTTCAAATGTTTTTGATACCCTTATTTGCTCATTTAAGCATGGTTGTTTCCCCTCCCAAAGATTTGGGAAGCTTGATTTTATAGTTTATTTTTTCAGATTGTTTGGGGTAGTAGACTGAACCCCATCAAGTGGAATAGAAACATAGATGCACAGAAACATAGAATTTGATGGCAGATAAGGACTGCTTGGCCCACTCAGTCTGCCCATTTCCCCTACCTAATGGATAAGCTGCAGATCCTAGTTAACCAACAGCCTACTTCTTCCTACCTCCACCCCTAGAATTGCCTTATGACTGTCCCATGCATGCTTGAATTCCACCACTGTTTTTGACTCTACAACCTCCTCTAGAAGTCCGTTCCATGCATCCACAACCCTCTCTGTGAAAAAATACTTCCTTACATTATCTCTGCGCCGCCCCCCCAGCTTCAAATTGTGCCCCATTGTTCTTCCACACTTCTTTTTCTGAAAGATGCTACCCTCTTAGACTTTGTTGATTCCCTTGATGTACTTGAAAGTTTCTGTCATGTCCCCCACTCCCTCCTTTCCTCGAGGCTATACATATTAAGCTCCTTAAGTCTCTATTCATATGTCTTCTGGTGCAGACCCTGCACCATTTTAGTTGCCCTCTTCTGGACTGCCTCCATCCTGTTTATGTCTTTGCAGAGATTGGGTCTCCAGAACTGCATGCAGTACTCCAGATGTGGTCTCACCCGCTGTCTGTACAGAGGGATAACAACTTCCTGTTTTCTACTGGTGATGCCTCTCCCTATGCATCCCAGTATCCCCCCAACCCTCCTTACTGCCCTCTCACATTGCTTGCCCACCTTTAGATCATCTGATATGACTACCCCCAGGTCCCTTTCCATTTCTGTTGTTGTTAGTATCTCACCCCCCATTGTGTACTCTTCCCCTGGGTTTTTGTTTCCCAGGTGCATTACCTTGCACTTCTTAGCATCGAATCTAAGCTGCCATACATTTGACTATTCATCCAACCTTGCCAAGTCCCTTCTCATCCTTTCCACACCACCTTGTGTATCAACTCTATTTTGTATCTCCCCATAAAGCAGGGGGGTCTTTACATGATCAACCAGCTAGTTTTTACGTTTAGTCACTTTCTTCAATGGAATGTGTTACCCTATTTTCAGGGTGTTCAGAAGATCTGGACCCCGTGGGTTGGGTATTAGTTGGATCTGCTCTTGGATGGGTGGAGACTGTTACCTTTCCCAACCACTATGGCTGAACACCCCTCCCTGGTGGTATGGACAATTGTGGAGAAAGTCAGATGCTGGCAGTTACCCTTTTCTCTGGTGTGAACCACTGTCCCACAAGCCCTATATGTCTCTATCATATGTACTAGCTTCACAGCTGACCCCGATTTTCCAGGAGTCCCCCAGCCTCTCCATTCCCAGTTGTTGGCTTCATTGCATGATGCTCGTACTCCTCCTAAAATGTGGGATGTACTTTGGCTGAGTGCCTACGGCAGGCTTAGTGTCAAGATGAATGCCAAACATAAGAGTCTGCCTGAACGTAATTGCCCTCAGGAGGGCTGCGCTCAGGTTTTGGAAACAATGTCTAATTTTTTTTGAAGTATCCATATGCAGCAGCTTTTGGGACGTTATTGGACCATCAGTGGGGAGACCCGGGATGGTCCAGCATCACATACCCAGACATCTTTTTAGAATCTTCCCTATCGCTACAACTTTATCACCCTGGTACCCTATGACTTCTTTTCACTGTTTTCAAATACTACTTGTGGCATTCCTGCTGTGCTCTTTTATTTCAGTAGCAAACTGTTCCTACTGAGGCCCTACTTCAGATGATTGTCATGGCGGTGACTATCATATACTGGGCAGACGCCTGGCGGCTTTCCACGAATAAGATACTCCAGTGTTGGAGAACTATTAGTGCATTCCTGGGACCTTAGTTCCCTGGTTCTTCACTGCTTCCAGGTGTGCCATTTTCTACCCCCCCCCCTTTTTTTCCCAGTCATTAATAGGGACCATATTTTTTAATTTTTTGTCCAGGTTGGATTGCAACACCTTCGTAGATTGATGGATACATTTTTTTCTCACTTGTTTCTCCAGTTAGTTGTCTAGCCTCTTGCTAGGGAGGTGGGGATCTGACTGTTGTTTGTCTGGGATTTATATGCAGTGTTTGGTTTCAGTTTTGTTGACTACCTGATATAGATTGTTACTTTTGCCTTACCTTTCTTTCTTTTTGGAGGTCCTTCTTGACTCCTCTTTCCTTGCTGTAATTAGTTGGCTGGCAGGCTGCATGTGGAAAATGCTGGCTGCTGGTTTTATTTTTTTTTCCCTGTTACTATGTTCCTCTCATTGTGATTTTTAACAGTGCAAGGTTATTGTTTATATATTTTTGGTTATCTTTTTTGTCTTATTCAATATTTTTCCATTGCTGGATTACCTTGTATTGTTTTATTTTCTAAATAAAAATTTCCCCTACTCTTTGCAGTAGGGGGCACCACTGAGTGTACTGATCGTTGATGGATGATACACAGCAGTCCTGAGCTTCTACCGCCAGACAGGAGGGGAGAGTTCCCGCTCCTGGTACAGACCCAAAGGAGACACCAATTGCTGTTTTGACTGGAGATAAGCTCATTACCATGGATTGTGAACTGACCACTGTACCTGGATCGAAAACCGATGTTACTAGCAGCTTACTGGAGTCTGCCCCACTGTTAGACAAACAAATTGCTGCAACTGAAGTACTCCTCCAGAAATTGCTGGATGCCAAGAAGAAATACTTGTTCTTCCTGCCTGCCAAAGAAGAGGAATTGTTTATGGAATGCAGGATACAATTCCTACACTGACATGAAGATCTGGATCCTGGAACAGTACCACCACCCCTACCTGCCATTCCAGCCAACTTGGACAGGCCAGGTGAAGTCACTTTACTGCAGGATTTGAAACCACAGCCTGGGACTCCTCTGCTGTCTCCATCCCCAAAATGTTTCCTTTGTTTTCTGAGCAGTCGCTCCCCCAGCTAGCGTAACACCACCTTCGACTTTACCTTCTACCACATTGCTAGACAGCACGGAGATGGATTGTTCCACTACCTGGATTGTTTCTGCCTTGCCTGGCAGTGTTAACCCCCCCACAAATGCAGCCTCTCACAGTATGCCCCCTTTGTCCTCTCTATCCGAACTGCTACATGATTCAAGATGGGGACACCGCAGAAACTACACTATTGACTACCCCCAAATAATTGGAGAAAAGAAGTTGCCTTGAATGGTGCAGGATGGTCCACAGATGATGGGGGACATTGGAGCTTGACCCCCTCAACCCCCAGATTTCAGCATACAGTCACTCACGGTAAGTTCCTCTTACCAATTGAATCCTCTGATTTTTCCCTTTCTGATACTGTTGATGATTTGCAAATTGAACCACTTTTGCTGAATGTGTGTGACTCCCCTCTCACAAAGACTCCCTGATCCCAACCATTCCTGCTCCTTTTGGCCATGGATGACTCAGATTTCCCAAAGCTTTTCAACACCATACCTAACCCAGTGCCGACTGATGCACCTGCAACTACTGACCTCACTAACCCCCTGACTTCTGCCTCCCCTGTGCATCATATTGTAACACAGACAGCTGAGGCTGCCCTTCCTACATCTGAGCTTATCCCTCCTCCAGCCTCTGGTTGGACCTCAGGACCACAACTTACTTTTTCTGGGTAAACAGAGTAGATGCAGCAGACCCCCATCCTGGAAACCTTAGACTACCTCACTGGGCCCCTGCAGAGACATCACAGTCAGCCCAACAATGGCAGTCATTCAGGAAATCTGACCCTTTTAAACCACAGAAGACCCCAGCTCAACAGCATAATGCGGTCCACCTCCTGTACATTGCAGGCTTAGATTCCCCCCCCCCCCGGATTGGGAATATGTAGGCAGACACCTATTAAACTACTCTCTGCATTTTCTAGCGAATGAAGTTTTTGCTCTGATCCACTCTCTTCAAGACAATTTCTTTGATGTCAGCTTTAAGACCCCCTGCACACCTGTATCAGTTTTGGACCAAATATAACGCCTTGAAATCTACTTCCCTTTGGTCACCATTCCAGGCAATCCCCCTGATGAAACCAACTCTCCACACTGTGACTATCCTCTTCTGTAACAAAGGAGTAAATGTATATGATGCTAAATACTGGTTGGCCCAACGTTGTGATGTTCTAAGTGACCATACTACTATAATGTACACAGAGGATTTCTGTATGGGCAAGTTGAGTTTTAAAGTAAAGGTGAGACATTATCTGTCTGGTCTGCAGCATTTGCCAAATGTATTTTTTCTCAGTCGGGATAGGGGCCAGTGCTTCTATCTGGGCCAACCTAAGACCTGTTTTAAGTGTGGCTCCAAGAACCACCTTAGTAATGTGTGTGACAAGATCCAGTGCAATATCTGTCTAGACTTTGGACACAGAAGCAAACATTGTACCAATGTATTCTGTTGCAATCTCTGTGAGGAGGTAGGACATTCCTACCATGCCTGTAAATGGGCGACCCATAATCAAGAAGATTGCCCACTCCCAGATGTCTTACTGCATGCTGCCCAACTAGCCTGACAACAGAAGAAACATCAAACAGTGGCATGCCTTCTGGCTCATGAGCTGGAATCTCCTGATCCTGCCCCATCCTGCACTTGGTAAGCACTCCCTCTCCTGTTCCCACACCCCTCTTGCCTGCCCCAGCCTCAGTGTCTGATCCTGCTTCTCTCCCTGCTATGCCACTGGACCTGCCCTTGCCTGTTCCTCCAGTGGATGAAATGAACATTAGCCAGCAGTCTGGGAAGGAGGATGGGATCATGCTACCACCAGACATGATCTTGTTCACCAGAAAGAGGACCTTGCACCATCTCAGGTCATGTGCCACTCCTCAACCCACTATCCTGTTCCAACCAAATCTGGCCCATGAGACTAGATTTCAGGCCCTTGACCAAGAAAATGCTGACAATGATGACAGCCTTGACTTGGAACCCTCTTCTAAGTCCTCTTCAATCCATGCTTTGCCACCTGTTGTTAAACTTGAAGCCAACAAACTAAAGTCCACGACAAATCAATGTAAGAAAATGTGCGTGAGCACATACAGTTCCATTCAGCCAGACCTTTCTACTTAACAGGACGATGTTCACCTTCGTACCCTTTTCCACATGAATCTCACCCTGAGGCTTGCCTCGCTCAGTGTAAACAGTATCAAACATCCCTGCAGGAGGAACCTACTTTTTACGGCATTTCAGGACTCCTCATTTAATATCTTCTTTCTCCAAGAAACATGGTTAACCACCATGAATGATATCATACAAGCACAACAGAGTTGGTTCTGGGACCCTTCTTTCTGTTTTTTGTGCCACAACAAGTGCAATGGAGTGAGGATTCTTTTTTGGAACTTCCCTTTTACACTGTGGAACCTGGTGGACATCGATCATGGTAGGGCCCTACTGCTGGATTTTCTATGTGGTTCGGACCACTTTCGCTACTTAACGATTTATGCCCACCAAACAAAATGGGACAGAGTGGATTTATTCCAGAAGATCCAGCCGTATCTCTACACCTCCAGATACTTTGTTTTCTGGAGGAGATTTCAACTGTGGCCTGACCACCCTGAACTGTGGGGCCACTAGTGTAAAATTGTTCTGTGACACGACCTGTCTGACACGAATGATAGTCGGTGCTAATTTAATTGATGTTTATAGAACACAACATAGTGATGAAGGCTTTACCTATTATAGAAATTATTCTGCCACCTGAATTGATTTCATTTTTACTTCTGCCCATATTGTTACTCAAAGTGTAGTGCATTTACCGCATGAGTCCTCTGACCACTTATTGATCGGAGGTAATTTTGGTACAACTACAGCTGTAAACAGTGGTACCCCTTTATGGAGAATTAATAATTCAATCCTTACTGATGAAACTCTCCTATCGAGACTCTTTGCCATTTTCCTGGTACGACAGTCTGTCATATGCTTATATGATGACCTTGGAGCTTAGTGGAGTGACACAAGTCAAGTTTATTACAAAAATGTTTAAAATTCCATAGAATTTGTTACATTCCATCAATGATGCAAAGTTTAAAATAACATCTTATACATTTTCACAATAAATCATACACATACATATTTATCAAATCATATTTTTAGATAGCACTACTCTTAAAATCATGAAATCAGATATTCAAGGGGTGACCCGGTCTTATACCACTCAAAACATCTGGACATCCCATATGAGGTATTTATCCCTTCATTCCCACTTACTGCACTTGTTGACATTGACTAACCCCCCGACTGGACAATAGTACCCAGATAACTCATGTAAAAGCCAGTATGGCCTCCATTCAGTATAATAGGACGGTTTCTCTGCAAACAGAAAATCAATGTGGCACTCGGGGTAAATAGGGGAAGGGTATCATGTTTCAAAGTTGTAGAGAGAGGGTGAAATGATGGCACATAGCCAGGATCCTAGATCCTGGTTACTGATTACTGATATACCTGATTTACTGTTGGTGCTTGTCTGATAGCTCCTAGTGAAATTCGGCCCTGTAACCCTGTGCCATCATTCCTGGCTGATTTTCCTATATTGATTTCATCCTTTGCTTACTGCATACACACCCCAGATTTGGAGTATCACCAGTTTTGAAGGCATGGCCCATATCATGGCTACTGCATATGCAGATCACTTGGTCTTGTTTGTCCAAGACCATGGCTCAGGTCTTATGGCCCTGGCCATTTTTACATCCTTTGAACCCTATTCCAGAGCCAGACTTAACCTGCACAGATGTTGAAGCTATACTTTAGGATGTGGTACACTAGTGATCCCATCTATTGGGGGATTACACTGGATACTTCATCCATCATAATTTTAGGCATTATCTTTGGACACACTGATCTGGCCTTTGCTAATTGGTCCTCCAAGTTGATGCACGTTTCTGGTAAAGTTCAGGTTTGGAAACAGTGGCACCTGTCCAAAAAGATGAAAAAGTTCATCTTACAGACATTTCTGCTACTGTATTTCACCTACTTGTCAATGGTATACTCCTTCCCCAAGGTATTAGATGTCACCATGTACAGCAATACATTTCAGTTAATCTGGAGGATTAAACAAAACCCCATAAAATGTAACACCCTCTACCACCCTATCTCTCATAATAATAATAAACTTTATTTGTTGTAAGCACAATTCAGACAATTTCCAAAGCGCCTTTACAATAAAATCTTAAAACAGTAAAAATCCAGAAATTTTTAAAACCACTATAATAAAAGAAATGTTACAATTAGTACTCAGAATAGGCAAGTGAGAACAAAAATGTTTTCAGTGCAGCTTTGAAGCCCTCCACAGTCTGGCACTCCCTTATCCAGTGAGGTAAAGAATTACACAGGGTGGGAGCCGTGACTGCAAACACTCGGGCTCCAAAGGTCTTTAAGTGAACCCTGGGAATCTCCAGCAATCTCTCACTGGTAGAGCAGAGTGGTCAGAGGGGGCCATAGGGACATAGGAGCTCTTGCTGGTAACTGGGTTCAAGCCTGTGTAGGGCTTTGTAGGTCAGCAAGCTGATCTTGAAGGTGATCCGCCACTGAATAGGCAGCCAGTGCAGTCTGCACAGCACAGGTGGGATATGGCTAGATCGAGAAAGCCCCATTAACAACCTGGACACAGCATTCTGCACCAGCTGCAAGTGGTGGATATCAACCACTGGAAGCCCTAGGTACAGGGCATTGCAGTAATCGAAGCAGGAGATCACAAAGACGTGAACCAATGTTGGAAGATCACGGGGCAGAACAAGATGCTTAATCCGGGTGATATTCCTCAGAATTCCTGGTCCAACACTCCTTCACCCCTTCAAGTCTCTTGATATCAATACCCTTCACAATGACCTTGCACTAGCAAACTGGGGACAATCCTCTCCCCTCCTTCCCTCTCTATTGATACTGCACTCCAGCAGTTCAAAAACACCTTTCTCAATGTCTGGGATAAACACACACCTATGTGTCGCACTAGGGTGTGTGGCAACCATCTTCCCTGGATCACCCCTGAACTTCTAACATTCCATAATGCCTGTGACCAAGCTTGGCATATCCACAAATCCTCTAATCACCCACAAGACTTCACTAACTACCGGATACTCCGAAACAAATGCACTAGAGTGACCCGAGTCGCCAAAGCTGAGTACTTTAACTCCACTCCCCTGCTGGAATCCCTGCTTAAGGCAGGATGTGGATAGAGTTGAAAGGGTGCAGAGAAGAGCCACCAAAATGGTGTCATATTTATCTAAACTAGACTATGAGGAAAGGTTAAAGGTTATGGGGTTACATTCTTTACATACAAGGCGTACAAGAGGTGATCTTCTCCTCCTGTATAAAATTCAGAATTCTCAGGAGTTAATGCATCACTGTGGCTTACATTTCTCAACCAGTTGGAATTCCCCATGGTACCATAACAAACAGATATTTGTTTATAAAACTAGAACAACAAAAAGGTTAAATTACTTCACAGTAAAAACCCCTAAACTATAGAATATTCTTCCACAACATTTAGTCGACAGCAGCTCCATTCTTGCCTTTAAGAAAGGGTTGGATTATTGGTTGGAGTGGAATAGCCCTGGGGTATAATTGTCCCACCAATGTGGTGGGGGACAATCTCGATGGGCAGTAGCCTTCTTTTGTCCCTTGAAACCAAGTAAACCAAGTAAACTCTCCAAACTAACCTAAATAATCCTTCCAAATTCTAGAAGGTCATCTACTCCCTCCCCCCCCCCGCCGCTACCCCCACTCCACTACTAAACATAAATAACTCCCTTCTCTTGGAACCACATGCTGTTGCTGCCAAGTTCAATTCGTACTTCTCCACTTGTGCAGCCTCCCTTCTCTCAGCTCTGCCCACCCCACTCCATCTGGACCTACTGTAGATCACAAGAAGCAGTTTGTGCCCTGCATCTTCTCCTTCAAAGCTCTCTCAGCAGCTGATTCCCTAACTGCCCTGCTATCACTCAATCCTTCCAAAGGCAAATCCCCTGATGAATTGGACCCCAAGCTCCTCCACCTTGCAGCCCCTGCCATAGCTGCCCCACTTGCGACCCTACTAGACCTGTACTTCGCGGAGGCTGCTGTCCCCCAGGTATGGAAGCATGCCATAGTCATCCCTCTGCCTAAAGGTGTCCCCCCTACTGCAACCTCAAACTACTGTCCTATCTCTCTCCTCCCGACACTAGCAAAATTGCAAGAGCACATATTTCTCTCACAGCTAACCACTTTCCTTTCTACCTCTAATTTCTACACGGACTTCCAGTCCGGGTTCAGAAAGGGGCACTCCACTGCCTCCTCCCTGACTAGGCTCACTGATGCAATTTTCACCAGCATGAACAATGATCAGATCACCTCTGTAATCTTCAGCAATCTAGCTAAAGCATTTGACACCGTCTCACATGCCCTGCTTCTCTCCAGTCTTGCTGATGCCGGTCTATCTGCCTCTGCCACTAAATGGTTCTGCTCCTACATCACGGGCAGAACCCAATCCATAAAAAACTCAGATGCCATTTCAGCCCCCCTGCCCATCTCTACCAGCATCCACCAGGGCTCCGTGCTCGGACCAATCCTTTTCTCCATTTTTTTGAATGATCTACCTCTAGTCTGTCAGTCTTCTGCCATACACATGTACACAGATGACACTGTCCTTTACTCCTCAGGATCCACCCCTGAAGCAGTAACTTCCTCCCTCCAAGCTGATTTCACCAACATCCAACACTGGTTCTTCTCCCACCAGCTATCCCTAAATGCAAAAAAAAACTGTCTCCGTGACCTTCAGCACGAGACAACGCCTGTCCAGTCTTCCTTCCCTCCCCTCCCCTCCTTCCTAACCCTTGATGGGCAAGTACTTGAGGATGTCCCCTCATTCCGTTACCCTGGGGTCTGGCTGGACCGTCATCTGTCCTTCAATGTCCACATAGGTGCAATTATAAAAAAACTGCACCCCATGCTAGGTGCTCTGCACAGAAACCGCCTTAGCCTCCCTCTAACTACAGACAGTGAGCTAATCTAGAAAATGATTCTTCCCCTCCTTTGACTTCTGCAATGTAGTATATAGCTCGGCCCCTAAATCCTCCCTATCCAAGCTTGACACCCGTTTCAATGCTTTCTGCTGCTTTGCTCTCAATGTTCCCTCACCCATCACTGAGAGCTTTTCCATGCCTTGGCCTTACCATCCCTGGAAAACCAATGACTCATTCACTGTGCTAAATTCACCTCTAAGTTCTGGCTAGGCACCCTCCCTGAATATCTCTTCTCCTTGCTCACCCCTCCCCTCCACCCTCCCATGCCCTCAGATCCACTGACACCCGCCTTCTTGCTATCCCATGGTGGACATCCATAGCTGGCCTAGCTGCCTTCTCACATCATCTCCCCAAAATATGGAATGAGTCACCCCCCCCATTCGTCAATCCTCCTCTGCAAACTCACTCTCCTCTGCCCTCACCAACTACTTCATGGTAAGCTGCATCTGCTCTGAGTCCTGATTTTCCACTCCCTCACTGGGTGCCCAATCATTCTTGTAACTGCAGCAAGGTACTTACTCCTTAATAAGAGCATGTATTTATTTTTTTATTTTTTATTTTATTGAAATCTAGGATTACAAATACCTTTGAGCAGGAACTGCTCGTTTATAAAGTTTCCACGTCGAAGGAATGGGGGGTATACATACATACAAAGGTCAACATAATAATACATAGTTACACAATAACAAGAAGTAAGAGACTGAGGCTTAGGAAATTCCAGTAATTCAAAATGTGCCAAATGTTAGATAGCATGACATACCAGCCAAGGGCAATCTTGAAATAAGCACTGCAGGTGAGAGGGAAGGGGTATGCAGGCAGGAAGGCCATTGTCGGAGGGTAGAGGGTGAGGTAAGAGCTCTAAAGGGAGGGAGAGGAGGGATAAAAGTCAGAAAATGCCCTGGGGAGGAAGGAAGGGGCAAGGGGTGGGCAGGTGAAGGGGCAAGGTGGGGAGAGAGATAGCCGTCAAGACCGAAGTGGAGGGCAGTAAACGGTGGGCCCCTGATTAGGTGAGGCAGTCACAATGACTACTTGAAATGAGATGAAGTCGGAGTTGTCTCTTAAAAGGGCCAAAAGCTGCAGCAGTAAGAGCTTCTTTGATGAGAGTATTGTACCACTGTGGTGCTCTGTGGCAAAGGCCCTCTGGCCCATGGTAGTCCGGCATCTGGGGACAAGGAAGGTTAGTTGTTGTGAACTTCTAGTTTGCTGGGTGCTGTGGTGGTCAATGAGGAGCTTTTCAATCCCAAGGGCATGACCCCGAGGAGGACTTCTTTGGCTAAGAGGCAGGTTTGATACTGTATCCGGCTGATGAGAGGTAGCCATCCTGCCCGAGTGTACAGGTCACAAGTGTGTGTAAGTCGATCAGCCCGAGTTAGCAGCCTGCATACTTTGTTGAGTGCAACTGTAATTTTGCGGAGGGCAGAGGCGGAGGCAGAGCCATAAATTGCTAGCCCGTAATCGATGATGGAGGTGACAGAGCTGTTGATAGCCAACCAAGAGTGTCAGGAGTCATGCAGTGTTTGTGCCTGTAGAGCAGGCCTATACGGATGTTGGTGGCTTTGGCGACAGAATCTATGTGCCGATGGTAGGACAGTGAGAGCTGTCCAATGTGGACACTCTAGGTATTTAAAATCAGTAACGTGTTCAAGTAAGGTCCCTGTTTGATTTAGGATGGTGAGGTCACGGGATTTGTACTTGCTCCTGGTGTTGTAGAAGGTCATAACCTTTGTTTTGCTGTAGTTCATGACCAGTTTGTGTGACTTGAACCATTCTTCGATGCGCATGAATTCAAGCTGTAATTGTTTCTTGTACTTTTGTACTTACTGACTAGGCACTTACTTGTTGAATTATTGCGGGTACTGACTACCTTGAACTGTGTTATGGTTGTGTGATATCCCTAGACAGTATTGCAAGAATTGTGAACCAGTAATGAATGCACTATGTCACAAGTCTGTCTGTACAATGATGTATCATGTTTCTTCTTTGTATATTTGATGTATCCAGTATCCTCTGTTGCGCCCCCCAGGTCGCACCGAGAGACGAGTATCTTTTTGCTCAGTGTGCCTTTCCTGGTAAAACAACTTCAATGAATAAAAAAATAAGACATATGCCAGCATTTCTTATTATATTTGTTTTATATCTGGCTAAAGTTTACTTTCTTCATGTTACACGTTATGTCTGTATAATTTGATCATCTGTTTCTTTACTGTATTGCTGCTTACTTATATTATTGTCGGTTTGCCTTTTGTTAATAAAATTCCCCTACTCTTTGGGTAGGGAGAGCCCTTGTCTGCAATGTCCAAGATGGCAGGCATAGAGGATGCAGATGGTGGAGGTGGAGCAGGCATTGTAGGGAGACCCCTTCTCCCTCATTCTATAACAGCTCTAATGGATACTTTTAAGTCTTTCATAGGATTGAATATAAAGGATTCAATGACATCTGATTTGCAACATGCTGATACTGTGGTACCTGCACTGGACTCTGTTCTTGTGACCCAACCTGAGTTTGGTTTACAGCACTGCATGGATGCAGCTGCTGGCATTTCTTCCATGACTTCTCAGGATATTTTGGCTGAGCAAGAAGAGTTCTTGTGGAATGCAATGAAAATGCACAGGTATTTTTTACTGCAGCTGTTGCAGGAGGACACAGTACTGACCATTCAGCAGACTACAGATACGGCACCCTCCTCTCAGGACGCTGAGTCTTTTTTACCTGTACAATTTACAGAGCTTGCTGAAAATGGTGATGCTGCAGTGCCATCTACTTCTACAGACAGTCTGGAGACTGATTTGGTGTTGTTACCAAGGGCATCATTGGGACATAGTACCTCCAGACTGGAAAGTAGTGCACATTTTGCCTCTCCTTAAGTCCGGTGATCCATGCAATGTGAATAATTATAGACCAATTTCAATTCTGCCAGTTCTGTCAAAGCTCTTGGTAAAGCTGGTTAGTATGCAGGTACGGAACTTTTTATTATCACCCAAGCTGATCAACCCCCTTCGGTCTACATTGAAACAATGTCATAGTACTATATCTGCCTTGGCAAAGGTAATGAACGATTGGCTAGTGGCCGCTGACAATAAAATGGTAACTGGGGCTGTATTTTTGGATCTTGGCAAGGCCTTCGATAAAGTCAACCATGGTCTCCTCCAGGTGAACCTCGTGGATCACAGGCTTGATAGATCATCATTAAAATGGTTTACAAGCTACCTCGAGGATCGGCAACAATGAGTCAAGGCTAATGGGACTTTCTCTTCCCTGCTTCCTATGACAAGACGGGTTCCACAAGGCTCGATTTTGGGCCTATTACTTTTTTTATATATGTTAACAACATTAGCAACTATATTACTGATTCTAAAATTCATCTCTTTGCAGATGACACAGTCTTGTACATCTCTAAACCATCCTTCACCCAAGTCTGCTGTGACCTACAGACTGACTTCGTACAACTCCAGAATAATTTAATCCAGTCAAAACTCTTACTCAATGCAAAGAAAACAAAAGCTATGTTCTTCCATCCACCTAATGCAGCCAATGCCCCTTCCAGCTCCTGCCCCCAACCAACTGCCATCACCCTATTCAGAGACATACTTGAAGTAGTGGAAATTCAAATAGCTGGGTTTTTTGCTTGACTCACATCTATCCTTTGTTCTGCATATTGAAGCCTTGCAAAACAAACTGAGAATAAGACTTGGTTTCTTCTTCGGGAATAAAAAACTCTTTTTGACAACCTCTAGAAAGACAGTACAGTACAAGCTACTTTTTTTCCCCCTGCTAGACTACGCGGACATCATATACAATAGTTGTGCTTCCCCCCATCTGCACAAATTGGTTGTTTTGTATCATCGGGCAATCCACTTTATTACCAATGTCCCAGTCAGAACACATCTTTGCTCACTTTACAAGGAGATGACCTCCCTATCGAATAGAAGACTGGAGCATAACTACATCTGGACCTACAAAGCCTTGTCAAACAGACTACCAAATTATATTACCACTCTCCTTCAATGATTGCATAGTACATATGCTTTAAGGAAGTGTGATTACTTCTCCCTTGAGGTCCCAAAAGTATGCACTCGTTTTGGCAAAGCTACTATTAGCTATACACTCCTTTCAATGTGGAACAAGTTTCAAACACTGTTAAAACTTAAAACCCTGTCCACACTGATTGCTTTCAGGAATCCCATAAAGAATTATATTATTGAGACCTGTCACTGTTTCTAACTATCATTTAGCTTTCTCCTCCCTCCTCTTCCCTGGAGCTACCCTTTACATTATTATCGAGTCGCCTGTGTACTGTTTACTCTGTATCTGCCATCAAAGTGTGATTAAGCCTTCTCATATCCCGGTTAAATTTTTTTCTGTAGCGTTCAAATGAACTCACCTCTTGTACATACAATCCTTGTAAATATTATATTTATTACATGTACTGAATTCCTCCTTGATTTGTACCATTCTATTTTCATCTCTATTTTTGTACACTTTGTTGCACTATGTTGTTTTTGAATTGTTACCTGACCTGTCTAAGGGACATTCTTGCAAATGAGCTTGCTCAATGAATTTTATCCCTTCACAATAAACTTGAATTTGAACTTGAGCTCAGGAAAGGACACCATGTGGATGGGTAGCCCAGCACATCTATTTGGAGCCCAGGTGATGCTTTATGAGCCACAGGTTGGACTGTTAACAGAGATGTGAGTCTCTCTGGGACCTGTCTGTACAGTGGACATTATTGCAGGTGTTCAACAACTGCCTAGTGACACTACTTATATGCAGGATGTGGCTAGCGCGTGCCCACTACATTTCAAAAAACACTACACTGGGCAAAAAGTGTCATTCTCTGCTAGAGTTGCCAGCAACTTACCTGAAACAGTCAATAGTGAAAATCTGAGTGGAACTTTAACTTGTACACAGCCTTTATTCAAACATCTTTGGTGCTTTCACATAATGGGCATACTACTGAGAGAACCTTGCTCTGAACAGCAGCTTTTGGACTGCTCTAGCTTGTAGGGTTCCCTTTTGTTGGACCTTGCTGAAGATCAAATGACTGGAGAACCCTCTTCAGCAGACAATCCTGAGACCACTGAGTCCCATCCAGAAACTTTCAGAATGGCAGCTTTATTTATTGGGGTGGGGAACTTGCCCAAAGACTTACCGCTGTCTGGTTGAAATTCACTGGGGATTTAACTACTGCACTGGATCGAAAAACAGTTATACATTCTATGTTATGGGCTTTTTCTGTCATTTTGCTACAAACTCCCCTCTCAGGACTCATCACTGCTCCCTTCTTTCCTACTTAAACATGTCCCCCCTCTCACACAGACAAGATCTCCACTCCCTAACTTTCATCAACAAATACTGGTTTGACCTTCTCCCCCCCTTACTTAATCACCACCATATCCACTGTCCCCACTCCCTCCTACTCCATGCACTTTTATCACCCCCACACCTTCTCCATCCCTTCCAGCTGGTCCTCCTCAGGCTTCACCACTTTCTCTTCCAGCCTCCCTCACTTCTGGAACCAGTTACCCACAACCCTCCTTGACTCTCCATCTCACCATACCCTCAAGCATCATTTAAAGCTGATCCCACCCCCTCCTTTCATCTGCCTCCCCTCCCCTCCCTGCCCACAACCCCTTCCCCTCTAGCATATCAATTGTCATCTCACAGGACTCCAGGGCATAGCTCCTATGTCCTCCTGTTGTGTTCCTAAATGTACTGTAATTCCTGCAAGCTATGCATGTACAGCCCCCTGTTTCCTCTTTCAGATAATTTGTAAATCTTTACATATTGTATATATTTCTAATGTATGTATTACCCTGTAGTTCTCATTATTGAGTCCATTCTGTTTGTATTCTCTGAATTTTGCATTTCTTGTATTCATTGTGCCCTCTCCCCAGGTCGCACCTGGGAAATGAGTCTCGGCTCAGTGTGCCTTTCCCAGTTATCAACTTTAAATAAATACAAATAAATAAATTAAACTATGGCTATCTCAGCAAATGAATTATTTGCATTCATACATGTTAAGGGAGAGGCCATTCATGATATTAGCCTCAAACAAATGCAAACATAAAAAGTTTGGAAGAAATACCTTCTTGTTAAAGATACCCCTGTTTGGCAAAATGTTTTCCTATCATTTTAACAAAGCCCACAATGAAAACCATAACCCTCTTATTTCAAAATGAGTGAGTTAGCATTGTGGATGTCCACTATTGGCTCTGTCAAAGATGTGACATTCTTGATCTTTCAAACCCTATCTTGGATGATGATTTGATTTGGACAGGGGGCTGGACATTGAAAGTACAGCTTAAACAGACAAACACAGTGATTAGTCATCTTCCTGGCAGTTTCTATATTGGGAGGGATAGGGGACTCTGTTTTCATCCAGGTCAAGCAAAAATATGTCATAAATGTGGGGCTAGAACTCACTTAAGTTCAGTATGTGACAAGTCCCAATGTAATCTGTGTCTAGAATATTGTCACGTTAGTTTGGGTTGTCTGAATCCATTTAGGTGTAATCTATGTGATGAAACAGGGCACTCTTATAGGCAATTCCCATGGGAGGCCCATAATAGGCTGGACAGAGCCCCCACAAGACCAGGAGCAACTCATTATTGAGTCATAGGCACATGTAAACAAGCTCAGGCCTATGTTTCACATGCTGCTGTGGAGCCTCAGGATATGATGTCTTATACTGCTGCTCCATCTAATGAGGGGTGATGCCCTTTCCCTGATAGAATGGATCATGCTGCTCCCCAGGATCCTCTCCCTGTAACAGTATCTTCGCAGAGAGACAACAGTGGGACTTCTTATGTTAGTCCCATAAGTACCTCATTAATGGACAGGATGCCCCCCTCCCATCCACCACCAAAGGATTTTTTAACCTTAGTGAAAACAAGCAGGAAGGGAAGAGGTAAGAGGAAGGCTGAGGCAGTGGGGTCAGAGATCTCAGTTCTTACAAGAAACCATTTTCAGGTCCTTTCAAAACATAAACGATGTAATACGGAGGAAGAGGGGGAGGATTCTGATGCATCTTCCATTGCCTCTTCCAAGATGGATTGCTCTTCTGATTCTCTAGTGGAGCACTCTGTGTTAAAGAAGGTGAAGTGACATTTGAAACATAAAAGGAAAGTGACTTAATAACTTTCTCGCTATGTGTAGGGGTCCTTTACTTTCACCATTAACCATCAATGTTTGTAGTAAAAAGGCTTATAAAAAGCATGTAACTACATTGCAGGTGCTAAGGAACCTACCAAATAATATATTTATCCAGGATACCAGGATCAAAATGTTGCATGAGATTTCCCAGGCACAGTGGCTTTGGATGACAGGTTGTTCCTACTGGTCACAGAGGGAGGATATATGTGATAGTGAGGGGATCTTATTGAAATGGTGTGGTCAAGTTAAACAGGTGGTGGAGGTTTGTCCTGGAGGGGCACTTTTGTCAGACCTGACTTACAATTCACTCAAATTCTGTTTTATTAATATATATGCACCACAAGGGATAACTTTAAGGGTAGACATTTCATGCCAGTCAAGCCTTTCTACATACAAGTAGACATGTAATTTATTGATGGTGACTTTAATTGGGGGCTTTTGCCCACAGACTGGGGAGGAATGACAACAAAAATATACAGTGACACACACTTCTTTGAAAGTCTTAATTACTTCTTCAAACCTACAAGATGGTTATATGGCTGTGCATCATGTAGGAGCTAAGACTTACTTTTGGGTTGTTTTGGCCACCAGGGGAGATTAGCTATTTTTTTCAATAACCTTTATGTTACATTGGCTTGCTCAGCACCATTAGAAACCTCTGGCAATATGACAGTCTCTTGACATTGCACTCTTGGAAATCTTTCTTTACAGTCAAAAATTCAGTCTCAGTGGAAATTAAATTGGAGCTTGTTGTTGGACCCTTTGGTGGTATTCCATTGGGAGGATTTGCTTAAAGCCCGAGTATCTGTTTTGGAGGCTTATGATTCACTTGGGGAATAGTGGTTAGATTCCAAACATGATTTCAAACTCTTTTTTATTAATTATGCTAAGAGTAAGGGTAGCAATAACTATTTTATATATTTGAAATTAAGGGAGAAATTGTTTTATTATGTCTCCTTGGCACATGAACAGAAATTGAATCTAAATGCTCAAATCAATGGTATCAAAGCAGAGATGTTTAATTATCAGTATAAGAGAGCTGAATCCCTGAAACTTGAGGCACAGTATGGTACACAAGGGAAAAAGCCTACCTTAGACATTTTTAAGAGTTGTGCAGACAGGGTAAACTGTTCACATATTGAAAATGTGCTGGATTTTGATTCAAGGGTTTTACATAGTAACCTGGACATTTTGGAAGTGGCCCAAAAATAGCTATGGCATATGTTTGGTACTTCTTCAACAGACATTTGGGATGCCTGGTTTTTACAGGATCTTGCTCTCCCTGATATCCCTCCCAACTCATTTGCAGCAACATTTAGCATCAGAGATTACCTTTGAGGAGGTTTCTTATGCTATATGTAAATTACATAAAAACTCTTCTCCAGGTCTGGATGGGCTACCAGCCGAGTGTTATCAAACATTTTCTATGCAATTGTCTCCAGTATTGGCCCTGTTGTATAATAGTATTTTGAATTCTGGATTCCTCCATGGATCTGTGCCCCTTGCACTTATGATTTTATTATTTAAAAAGGGGGAGAAGGCCAATTTGAAAAACTGGAAGCCTATTAGTCTCTGTAAAGTAGATTATAAAAGTTTTAGCTATTATTTTGATGCATAGCTTGCTATCAGTGGCTGACCAAGTAATTTCTCCAGTACAGTCATGTGCAATTCCACTGAGATCCATATTTCACAATTTCTTTTTTTTTAAGAGATTTGGTATCTACTGGGGTTATTGATAAGGCTTCAGGCTTTCTTCTTTCTCTGGATCAAGAAAAAGCCTTTGATCAGGTAGATCATGTTTATTTATTCCACATTCTGAAGGCATATCATATTCCCCCCAAGATTTATTGACTGGATCAGGATACTTTATACTGGCTCTATGATGCTGGTTCGACAACCCTTTTGTCAACTGGCATCTCACCGACAGGAATCATGTCCACTGCAAGTTGTGGTTTACATGATTCCTGTGTGTCTCCTGGTCCATTTTTTATAAGCCCCCCAACCCATCTTTTGGATTATCAACTCCATTCAGAGTTGATTCATGGTAGGGGTGCCAGACCAGGAGACAGTATGTCCCTGTCTTGGGCACACCAACACAGTGATCTGCTGGCAAAGTGTTGATTTCGCTGACACGGTTGTAGTTCTCTGTGTTGGTGTCACTATATGTGAGGCATACCCTTTATAGTAATACCAACATTTTGCCTTATGTTAAAGGGGTACAAGGAATGGCATTTTTGGGGAAGAAGGGCATTTGACAAGGCTGCCCCCTTAGCCCCTTTTTGTATATTTTTGTTATTTACCCTTTGCTTCAGAAAATTGTAAGTAATCTTCATCTACCTGGGATACATTTTTCTGAGATGCAGGTGGCCCCCTCTGGCTGTGCTTATGTGGATGATATCTACATATGCACTCAAGATGTTTCTGCTGGACCTGAGATTGTTTCTATCTTATCTTCTTTTGAATCAGTGTCCACAGCTAAACTTAATTGTAATGAAAGCCGTGGTATGACACTGACTTAATCTCTCAGGGATCATTCAGTCTTGCAAGTAGCTAATATTTTTATCTTTACAATACCTATTTGGGTTTCAGGGCTTTTGTTTGGTAGTCAGGATGATGTTTCTTTAAATTGGAAAACAGTGGCTGCAAAAGTGGCTGGAATAGTCCAATCATAGAAGTTCAAGGTGATTTCCAAAAGAGTATATTTATTCAAAATGGTTTATTCTCCCTTTGTTTTTGCATGTTTTTCAAATTTTCCCCCTTCCTCTTAATATGGACGTTAACATTAATAATATTTTTCCAAGGATTATGGGGGCAGCCATTTAAATCCTAATAAAAGAATATATTCTTATCATGATTATTGTAATGGAGGAATAAGAATGTTACACCAGATAGTAATTTTCCCAGTATGTTTATTTATGGGAATTTTTATCCCTCATTAGTTGGAAAGGTTCTTCCGGATCATGGCTTTTTCGCTTGTTGATTTCAGGATTTACAAGACACTGTTTTAAGTCCACAAGGTTTCTAGCCTTCGGATTCTACCCCATTTCCTTTCTTAGTATTGATAAAGTTACGACAGTGAAAAGTAACTCAGGATTTTATTCTTTCTAAAACAAGACAGCAATTCTATTCTGCCATATTAAGGGAAAATTTTTATGAGACTCTGCAGCTTGATCTAAGTGAAATTGACAATACAAATAAAATATTTTTGCAACCTATTGATAAGTGGATACCAATACAATTTTGGGACATGACTTGGCTTTCTTGTCATGGTAGATAGGGGTTTAGAAATTCCCATAAGCACAAAGCTATTGAGGAACGTATGAGTCCTTGACTTTCTTGTACAAAATCTTTTAGAAACTCAAGAACATTTTTTCTTTTATGTCCTTTCACTCAGCATTTTTGGACCCTATTTTTTGACTGATTGGGGTGATAAACGTTTGCCCCCAATAACATATGACATACTGATTTGGGGTTTGTACCCTGTTAGACTAAGAAAATGTCACTCAAGTACATTGAGATTGATTTTTGTAATTTCTAGATTCTATCTCTGACAGGCTAAATGTGCCTTTGCTTTGCAGCAAAAAGAATTTTCAGTTCTTCATATATTGTTGCAGATTAAAACTTATTTTAAGTTGTATGTATGTTGGAAAAATGAACAGTTATGCCTCATTTATTTTGTTCATTTTGGAAACATTGTTCTTGGTTTTTGAAAGTGTAATTATCATTTTGCATTATATTCTGTTATGTTTTGTTTATTTCTTTTGAACTTGTATTCCTCAACTTTATTTTTATGTTCTTTTTGATTCCCTTTGGTTTTTGTTATTGATGTCATTGTGAAAAATCATTATATCAATACAAATTCTCCTACTGTTTTTGAGAAGTGCCATGGGATCTTTAACATCCACCTGAACAACCACCAGAACAGGCAGACAGAACCTTGGTTTAATGCCTTATCCAAAATATGTTTGGATCCCACATCTATACATGTGTAGTGATAGAGTAGTAATCCAAACTAACAGGATTTTGTCTGGGAGGAGCACAGGAAGAACATTATTGTAGGATTCATGTATGGCCATCATAGGGATGGAGCCTGGTGTTGTAACCTCATTGCCTCTCCACTAACCAGGCCCCTGATAGATCTATGTCAGATCCCAAAGTTAGGACAAGAGCAGATACAGTGGTGAATGGCTCCTACCATTCTACTGTAGGTCACAAAAGCATAGCCATCCCCTGACTGCTGGCAGAAAAACTTTCCGATGGAGATGGCATTTCTACTACAGTCTTTCAACCTCCCCCTAGCCCAATAGGATTTCGAGCTTTCAAGAATTAAATCCTGACCTCTGCATGTAGAGTGCCTTAACCATGGGTCAGCCCTACAGAACACATTTTATTTTAAGTTTTTGGTAACAAGATTAGTGCACTAGATATATTAATTGCCTATTTTCTAGCACAATTAGGCATACAATAGTACAATACTAGTAAATCAGTGGACAGGTGCATAGTATACACAGTACAGTGAAATGTTCAATGAATGAGTGCAGAAGATAAATACATTTCAATTAGTTGTTCAGAGACAAATGAAAACATTAGGGAATATTAAAGGTTTCTTCAAAAAAAATTCTAATTTTCAATTGATCTATGGAATTTATTTTATTTTATGTATTTGTTCAACAGGTAGGTGCACTGTTCACTGGAACCACTTTCAGGTACCACCTAGGCCATAAAAGTGGCAAACAAAAAATATAGCAGTAGATTTACATTACAAAGAAGATTTAAAGATGTAAATAATCAAAGCATTAAAAATAGTAACTGCAGTCATGTTACAGATTCTACAAAAAGGACATTAACACACACAGTGATAACAGAAAGATATTATAAGCAGACAACAAATACTACAAATACTGTACCTTTAGTGTTACATAAATTACACATTGCCACATTAATTTTAAATAATGACTTGGGGGGACGTAATATTTGCATGCTGAGTTAGCCAATTAAGTATCTCTGTAGTTAGACCTGAATAGTGAACTGGATGCAAGATGGTGTAGGGAGAAAAGTAGACAATTTCATAGATAGGGGGTAGCAATAGAGAAGGCCTTTAGCCTAATACAAGAACAGGTAGTGGGTTACTCTAGAAACAACTGAGAGGTTAACCTGGGGCTAGAGGGTCATAATTTAAATTAGTGCATGTTTGCACAGCATACTTATTCATATGTGCATATGAAGCATAGGGGGAAGACATGATTGATCTTTAGTACTAATGCTGTAATGCATGTAATAGTGCATTTTACAGTGAACATTTTGGCCAATATCTTTATAATCTATTTTAGATTGCTCTCATTTTCTTGCCTCATACGGTTCCCTTTTGTCTCTATTTTGAATATACTGTAGAATTTTTTTTTTTTTTTTTTTAGATTTGTGGCTATACCCATATCTTTACCAGTGTTCTCAGTTGTTTCTGAAAACACTTTTCCTGAAAGGTTAGACAACAGTGCATGTTGCATGCTAGTTCACTTTAGTCATATGATCAAGGATGTTAAACAGACTAGAATACTGATAAAACCTGGTGGATATGCATAGTAAATGATGACCATATTTTTTATTATTTCAAATCTAAAAAACAATTCTAGAGCAGACTCAAAATGGAGAAAAGCTGAATATTACAAGCCAGGAGAAAAAGAGCAATCTAATTGAAAAAAAAATACATACTGTAGGTTAACATTTTCATTGTAAAATGCATTACTGCTTTATTGCAATATGAAGTAGGACTAGACATATTTCTTGTGGAGAAAGGCATTAAGGTTGCATAACATAGGAAGGGGCAGCATACATAGTCAGATTTAGTACTGCATATGTATTTAGTCTTATAAGGCAGGAAGAGTGGACAGGATGGACCTGAAATCCTTTTCATCACCACAGTATTTTACTATACAAGTAGACTAAATTAGTACAAGAAGAAGCAAAACATTTGTCAGTACATTATAGTTTATAACACGGCTTGCATTAAACCACCATAATTGTATTTTCCAACCGTACTACAGTTCAGGATTTACAATATATTTCTCATATTTATTTTAAATTTTTGAACTTCCTACATGATAAGCATATGTTAATTATAACCTTGCAGAGTTACAACTTATTATTCATCAATATCCCTATCATATTTTGCACATATTGCATGTTCTGGTCCTCCCATAATACAGTCAATATAGTTCTCATATTTTCATACTGAACTACAATACATTCATGAAAATCATATGTATCAGTTGCATCTCTCATTAAATAAATATTTTTCACCAACTACTGTATTACATTTTTTATACATTGTACAGTGGAGCCAACCAGGAAGCAAAGCAGTGTCTTGAGTTACTGCATGAAAAAAAGGGAATACTGTAACTGCCTTAGAAATGTCCTTGTTTACTGCAGTAGCTCTGCTGTAGTGTGCTGCAGTATAGTGTTGCATCATGACCAGCTCTGGTTTACTATATTCCACCACGACAGTCTTCATAATGGTAATACTGTGTGTTTTATGTTTTGAACTGCCTGCACAATATACATTTACACAATGCCACATGTATTGAATATTTTTCACCAGTATACAATTACTTGTGATTTCAAACACTCAGGAATAAAGCAAACACTGAATTCAAATGTGATTATTCATTTGGCCCAAGTGGTCTAAGAGTTGAAAATCTATACTGTGCATCCAGTATGCTTCAATCTGAGGTAACAACTTTTGGAGATCACCTCCTCTTGGTGAAAGTGTCATGTGGTCAAGTACTATGAACTCTAAACTGGCTGAAGAGCCATGGTGCATCCTATAATAATTTCTAGCCATGGCACACAATTTGGTACTGATTTAATTGATGTTTTATATTCTGATATTGTCAACCTAATGAGTATCTGACTAGTAAGAGTGCTTATTTTAAAGAGGGAAGGTTTTGTACCTTTAGCTGTCTTATTACTAACTTTTTTGATTTTTTGTTTCTTCCCTCATTGTTTATTGTTGATATAAAATTACATTTTATTATTCCAACTACAGTACTATTAAAGAGAATTTAATAAAATGATTGTATTGTATTAAAAAAAACTCACTGCCAAGATAGGTACTGTATTTCAGTGGAAAAGGAAAAACCTGTTTGTAGTATTCTAGAGGGAAATAAAACTTTCTTCCACTAAATACATTAGGCATTTCTTAGAATAGTGTGAGTTGTGATCATCTCCAAGCTTCTGTTATGATTTATCAGATGTTGTTTCTTTATAACTACAGTTTACTTGGGGAAAAAGTAAAAAAGAATGACTTTTTTCTTCATTGCAAAATCATATAAATGTCTATCACAAAGTTATAAATGGTGCCATTTGCTACTGAAATGTGTTGATTTTTTTAAAAGGGCACTAATAAATCTATATAATCTCATTGAAGTTCATTGGTCTTCTTACAGTACTAGGTGGAATTGTTTGAGACCTCAGTTTCAAAATTCTATCATAGTATTCTTACTAGCAGTTTGAAAAAGTAAAGGCTAAAACTCACCATTCCCATTATACAATCAAAGTACATGTTGTAAATGCACATGTTTTCTCTTAGTTAAAAAAATGGCTATTTATACAGATGAATTTTCGGGGCCCCATGCTCACACTCAATGGCAGTTGATGGAAAACAGTACATTTCTTTTGGTTCATTGCACTGCCAGCCAATAGCAGTCCAGTGTGATCTACCCTGTACACCCTGTTTATTGTTGTGTACAGTATGTTGAATGCTGGCAGCAGCAGAGTGTCTGTGTGGAGCTCCCATAGCTAAGTGAATATTATCCATATTTTTTCTAATTTTTAAATAAATTTTGTGTATTGTTGGTGGACTGAGAAGGAGAGGATTATTGCCTACATTAAGTTGCGGAATATGTGTGTTTGAAGTTGGCTGGGAGCAGGATACCCACCATATGCATTCTATAGTGAATCGCCTCTAGTGTTAATTTCATTTTATTTATATACAGTAGTTTGGTAGTTTGCTTGTGACTTTTTTGAGATTGTCCTTGTCACCAAGATTTGCTTGCTTGTTGCCAGATGGTGGCTGTTAATTTTGTGACACTGTGATTTTGTTTTTCATTGTTTGGTGGGCTTTCTGGGCTACTGATTTCTTATTGTTTTAAAAATTGGATTTTTAGGAAAACATTTTTTTTGCCAGAATCTAGCTATGGAAAAGAAACATTCTGTATTCACAAAGTAAGACAGAGGGCATCTGCCAAAGAATGTCATTTAGGCAGCTGTAAAGGAGATCCCTGAGAGGAAACATCAATATTTACTAGACAAAGTGTTTGGAAAGGGCTAGCAGCCCTGAAGTTAGATAAGGCCCCAGGGCCAGATGGGTTGCATCTGAGGGTGCTCAAGGAACTGGCAATGGAACTAACTGTACCCCTGGTAGGTAGGGCTGTTCAATAGCTCAATTCAGATAGAGGTAGTTCCAAAAGACTGGAGGGAAGCAGACATAGTCCTGGTGCATGGAGAGGGGGTCTAGAAGCAACCGGGTAACTACAGACCTGTCACTCTTACTGTACCTCTATTGTGGGTAAACTGATAAAGACACTAGTCAAAGAGGATCTTGTGAACTACCTGGAGAGCATTGGACTCCAGTATAACAAACAGCATGGGATAGAGGCAGGAAGATCTTGTCAGATCAACTTGATAGTAATCTTTGACCAGGTAACAAGGACAGTTGATGAGGGCCATGCTGTGGATATGCTGTGGATTTACTGTACTTCGATTTCAGCAAGGCTTTCAACTCAGTGCCTCACAGAACATTGCTGAAGAAGTTAGAAGATCTGGGTGCAGCGAAAGAAACATTTAGCTGGGTAAGAAACCATTGAAAGGGGGACAGCAGAAGGATATGGTTAACTGAATCAAGTCAGAATAGAGGGAGGTTACCAGTGGGATCATACTATGGATCATACTGGGGTGCCAGAAGGATCGTTCCTAGTTCTAGTCCTTTTCAATATGTTCATCAGTGACATGGGAGAAGAAATCCTGGGCAAGATGTATCTCTTTGCAGATGACACTAAGCTCTGTGGCACCATACTGTAGATACAGTAGCAAGCAGGAGGCTAGGGAGATGCAGAGAGACATGCAAAGGCTAGAGATCTGTTCCAAAGTTTGGCAGTTGAAATTCAATACCAAATGCCAAAAAGTGCGAGGTGATGCACATAGTGAACAAGAACTCAAAGACAGAGTACTGGATTGGGGGGTTAAAGTTGGTCATGACCTTTGAGTAAAGAGACATAAGGGTCATCATCAATGATTCCCTAAAACAATCAGACCAGTGTAACAAGGCCTGCAGCAAGGTGGAAGGGTTACTGACAGCAGAAGGAAGGAGGTATTACTACATCTGTATAGAGGACTGGTGAGTCTCCACCTGAAGTACTGCGTTCAGTTCTGGAATTCTTACCTAAGGAAAGGTTAGGACAGGCTGGACAGAGTGCAATGGAGGGTGACCAAAATTATTCAGGGTCAGCAGGGCAGATCTTATTAGAATCGGCTCAAGGCACTGAACATGTACTCGCTGGAGGCTGTACAAGAGAGGGGAGAGACCTTGAAGTTCCTGAAAGGACTGAATAAGACAAACTGTAAGGAACTATTTAGCATAAGTAGTCAATCAAGATCATGGGGGCATGAATGGAAACTAAAGGGGAGATGTTCAGGAGGGAAGTGAAAATGTTTTATTTTACAGAAAGAGTGCTGGGCAGTGGAACAATCTGCCAGCTGATGTAGTGGGTGACAAAACTATCAATGGTTTCAGATATGGTTGGGGCAGATTAAAGGGTTTAGTGGTTGCTCAGGGTGGTAGCGGTAGCGGTAGGGCAGGGATAATGGGGGTGGATTGTGTGGGTTAGAACCCTCTGTGGGCAATAGATCCTGGGTTTGTTAGGAATTTGTGGCAGACTGGATCTACCAATGGTCTGTTTTTGCCATCATTGTCTGTGCTTTTATGTTTCTATATTTGCAGTAAACTTTCCTGGCATCCAGTGGTAAGCACTTCCTAACCCCTGCCAGAAGTCCAATCTGCATTTCTACATTCTCTCCACCCCCACAAAGCTCACCCCCTTCTACTCACTCCACTTCCAACTGAAGCACTTCCCCTTATTACCTGCCTGCAATAGTTCTACAGGTATGAGAATGCCAGAATTTGTGAATGATCCCATCATCAATTTGCATTGCAATCTTGCCCCATTGCTACTCAGACTACTGTGCCCTCAATAGGATCTCATAGTTGTGGGTGGCACTAAGTGGTTGCAGCAACCAATTTAATGCCAGTCTTTGCATCTCTGTGTGGGATCCCTGCTCTTTCAGCCTACTCTTTGTTTGATCAAACATTCACAGTCACATGGGCATGTCAACATATACATTATGTTAGTGGTGTTATAGTTTACAAGTTCAGTTTGTATCTTCTCTCCTGACTGTAGTTAAATCAATCATTCAGTCAATCAATATGTGTTGATAGTGACACCAATTAGGGCATCCACTCAGTGTGTATTACATAAATAGTAAACCATAGAACAAACATGTATGTTACAAAAGTAATACAAGAAAGAATAAATAAAGTATCTATGAATAACTCTGATAACCTCATTGACAAATCCCTAAAAGCAGGTGGAACAGGGTCCATTTATTTATTTATTTATTTGAATTTTGGTAACTGGGTGAACCCGCTGAGACAGAATATCCCTTTTTCAGGGGCAACTTGGGGGAGGAACAAAGGGAGATACAGAAATACAATAATGACAGCATAATATAAGTGTACAAAACACTTTTACAAAAGTTCATACAATGAAAATAAAATAGAGCGTAAATAGTTTTAAGTTACACATCACATAGTGCAAAAAAGCATAACAGCAATGAACGAGGTATATATAATACATATGCAGCAGATACAAATGATGTACAGCATAAAGGCACAGCAGTAATAGATACAATTGAATGTAGTGTGAATAAATAACAACAAAGCCTGTGTAGCCCATAAGCATAGCAAATATTCCCCAGAACCTGAAGCAGGAGTATGAGTACCTCTTGAAAGAGGGTGGGAAAGGTGGGGAGTGGAGATTGTGCAGAACGTGAGAGGGGAGCAAGAGTAGCCCATGAGAGAGGGTAGTAATGGAGGGGAGTGAACTAGAGGCTATCCCCAGAGGCTAGGAGTGGGAGGACTCAGGAACAGGTGCAGAGCTGAGGGGAGGCAAGACAGAATTTAAGAGAGTGCTTGAACATATTTATAGAAGGGCAGGACAAGAAAGCAGGTGGAAGCGAGTTCCAGAGAGAGGGTCTAGAGACGGCGAAGGCACTCAGACCCACCACAAGGCAGGGTTTAGAGAGCATGAGTAGTGGTAGATCAGCTGATATTAAGGACCTCATCACAGTTTTTCATTGGTAAATAAGCTTCAGGCAGGGAAGAGTGAAAGTGTGAACTAATTTGACAGTGAGGCAAAGGGTGGAGTATTGTAATCTGGCCTCAAGGGAAGGCCATCCAAGTGAGTCAAGGACTGAGCAGTGGTGTGCCTGGCATTAGCACCAAGGGTGAAGCCAGCTATCCTTTGGTAGGTTTTAGCCTAGCGAGAGGGGAGACCTGGGAGGAGAGGAAAATAGGAGCTCCATAGGTGATAAGAAGAAGAAGGGAGGAGGAGGCTATGGCAAGGCTGGAGGAGAAAGTTTGGTAGGACTGAAGATGGTACAGCGGTCCTAGTTTCTGATGAAGGGTCTGGACCACAGTTGTGACATGGGTATCAAAAGTGAGGAGGAAATCAAAGGTGATACCCAGATATTTAAATAATTGCACCAGTTCAAGAGGGTCACCATGGGAGGAGCTAATCACCAATGGGGGAGTTTAGGAGTCCGGTAAGAAAACAGCATGAATTTAGTTTTCTTGGTATTGAGTACACAGAGATTGTTAAGAAACCATGTCTTGAGATTCTGGAAATCCTGTTGCAGTTGGGTGTTTAGCAGTGCTGGGTCAGAGGAGGACCTAAACAGGATGGCGTCATCAGTGTACAACTGGACTGATGCACCACCATAGTGCTGTGGGTGCTCACTAATAAATACAGAGAAAAGGAGATGGTCAAGGATAGACCCCTGAGGGATAACATCCATTATGGCACAAAAAGGAGAAGTATGGCCAGCCCATTTCAAGTACTGAGTGTGGCCTGTGAGGTAGCTTGGGAACCAGTTTAAACATAGAAACATAGAAACATAGAATTTGATGGCAGATAAGGACCGCTTGGCCCACCTAGTCTGCCCATTTTCCTACCTAACAGATAAGCTGCAGATCCTAGTTAACCAACAGCTTACTTCCTCTTACCCGCCCCTTGGACTGCCTTATGCCTGTCCCATGCATTCTTGAAGTCCACCACTGTTCTTGACTCCACGACCTCCTCAGGGAGGCTGTTCCATGCATCCACAACCCTCTCTGTGAAAAAATACTTCCTCACATTACCCCTGAGCCGTCCCCCCTCTATCTTCAAATTGTGCCCCCTTGTTCTTGCACATCTCTTTTTCTGGAAGATGCTACCCTCTTGGACTTTGTTAATTCCCTTGAGGTACTTGAAAGTTTCTATCATGTCCCCTCTCTCCCTTCTTTCCTCAAGAGTATACATATTAAGCTCCTTTAGTCTTTCTTCATATGTCTTCTGGTGCAGACCCTGCACCATTTTGGTTGCCCTCCTCTGGACAGCCTCCACTCTGTTTATGTCTTTGCGGAGATGGGGTCTCCAGAACTGTACACAGTACTCCAGATGGGGTCTCACCAACTGTCTGTACAGAGGGATAACAACTTCCTGTTTTCTACTATTGATGCCTCTTCCTATGCATCCCAGTATCCCTCCAGCCTTCCTTACTGCCTTCTCACATTGCTTGCCCACCTTTAGGTCATCTGATATAATTACCCCCAGGTCCCTTTCCATTTTTACTGTTGTCAGTATCTCACCCCCCATTGTGTACGCTTCCCTGGGTTTTGTTTCCCAGGTGCATTATCTTCACTTCTTTGCAATGAATCTGAGCTGCCATACATTTGACCATTCCTCCAACCTTGCCAAGTCCCTTCTCATCCTTTCCACTCCATCCTGTGTATCAACCCTGTTGCAGATCTTTGTGTCATCTGCAAAGAGACATACTTTTCCTTCCAGTTCCTCTGCAATGTCACTTATAAAGACATTAAAAAGGACTGGTCCCAGTACCGAACCCTGTGGTACCCCACTAGTAACCCTCCTTTCTTCACTGTGTACTCCATTTACTACTACCCTTTGTGTCCTGTTGTCTAGCCAATTTTTTATCCAGGCTACCACCTTGGGACCCATTCCAAGGCTGTCTATCTTGTGTATTAATCTTTTGTGGGGGACTGTATCAAATGCCTTGCTAAAATCTAGGTAGGCCATGTCCACAGCCCCTCCTGATCTACTACTTTGGTCACCCAGTCAAAGAAATCTATTAGATTCGCCTGACACGACCTTCCCATCATGAATCCATGCTGCCTAGGGTCCGTGCCCCACTGGCCTCAAGGTACTCAACAATTCTTTCCTTCAGAAGTGATTCCATCATTTTCCCTACCACTGAGGTCAAACTAACTGGTCTGTAGTTTCCTGCCTCTGTCCTGCTCCCACTTTTGTGAAGAGGAATTACATCTGCCCTCCTCCAGTCCTGGGTACCACCCCATCCTCCCATGATTTGTTAAAGAGAGTAGTCAGCGATGTCACTAGTTCTACCCTTAGTTCTTTTAGAATTCTTGGGTGAATCCCATCAGGCCCCATTGCTTTGTCCACCTTCAATTTTATTAGTTCATTCAGAACCCTTTCTTCTGTAAATGGACTGGTATCGACCCTTGCCTTCAGAGTGTTTCTCTTGTTTGGTTTAGGTAACCCTCCTCTTTCTTTGTGAATACTGAGCAGAAATATTCATTCAGTAACCCTGCTTTTCACTGTCACCCTCTACCCACATTCCTCTCCTTTATTAAGCTTCAGTATCCCTCCTTGGTCTTTCTTCGCTCCCTAATGTACCTATAAAGGTCTTATCCCCTTCTTAACAGAATTGGCTATCCTTTCTTCGGTTTGGGCCTTTGCTATTCTGACTACCTTCCCAGCCTCTTTCTGCTTTAACTGATAAAGTTCTCTGTCCTGCTCCTTCTGTGTTTCTTATATTTCCTGAATGCTGCCTTTTCTCCTTAACTTTCCCTGCCACCTCTTTTGTGAACCATAGTGGTTTTTCTCCGTTGCGTTTTATTGATTTTTTTTACGCAAAGGCTTGTTGCCTCTGTGATGGCTGTTTTGATCACTTCCCATTGTTCCTCCACCCCTCCTTCTTGCCTGTTTGCTAGTGTTTTTCTGAGGCACTCTCTCATTTTCCCAAAGTCAGCCCTCCTAAAGTCTAGTACTCTTGCTTTCGTATGGCTTGATTGTATGGCTGTGTTTATCGTGAACCACACTGTTTGGTGGTCACTTGTTCCCAGATGGCTACCCACTTCTAAATCTGAGATTCTTTCTCCATCCCCATTTGAAAGTACCAGGTCTAAGATTGCTCCTCCCGAGTCGGTTCCAATACTAGCTGTCTGAGACATGCCCTCAGGACATCAAGAATGACCTGCTTTGGATGTGCCTGGCAGCAAAGGTGCTCCAGTTAACATCTGGCATATTCAGGTCCCCATCAACAATATCTCCCCTTTTTCTGCCATTCTAAGAAAGCCTCTATCATTTCCTTGTCCATTCCTCCCCTGAGATGGGGGTCTGTATACAACCCCATGCGGATTGTGGTGCCATTTCCTGTCTCCAGGGTGACCCAAAGTGCCTCATCTGCTCCCTGTTTACTCTTTAGTTCTGTTGCTTTGATCCCTTCCTTTACATAGAGAGCTACTCCTCCTCCTCTTTTACCCTCCCTGTCCCTTCTGTAGATTGCGTATCCTGGTATGTTGACATCCCATTCATGGTTCTCTGTGTACCATGTTTCTGTGACTGCCACAATATCCAGGCAACCCTCTTCCATCAAGGCCACTAGTTCATGGAGCTTGTTACACAGACTATGGGCATTGGTACTCATCACCCTCCACTTTTTGATAGCCTTACCCCTTTTAGCCCCATTTCTGTCCTTACTGCCTTTGTCTTGTTTTACATTTAAATCTGTTCTGCTCCCTAATAACTTCTGTACCCTGGCATTTACTTCACTAATCACCATGTTTTGTGGGAGGAGGCTCGGATTTCCCAGCTCCTTTTCAGTGCCTCCCCCCTTGGCTAGTTTAAATGCTTGCCAATGAAGCATTTAAACCTCTCACCTAGGATCCTGGTTCCCCCTGGACAGATGCAGACCATCGCACCAGTATAGGTCTGCATTCCTCCAGGTGGCTCCCCAGTCCCCAATGAAGCCAAAACCCTGAGCTCCACACCAGTTTTTCAACCACTCATTGAATTCCCTGGTGAGAAGTGCCCTAGCATCTCCCTTGCCATAGACAGGCAGCACCTCCGAGAAGGTTACCGTATGCGCTACTTGTCTAAGGCCCCTTCCCAACTCTACAAACTCCTCTTGCACTGCTCTGATCCCATTCCTAGCCAGGTCATTTGTCCCCAGGTGGACAATGACATCCAGCTCCCTCCCTCGTGCAGCTTCTCCCACGATCCTGAGGATTCGCTTCCTGTCCCTCCAAGCCGTGGCACCAGGAAGGCACCTTACCTCCCTCTCCCCATCATCCCCCATTTCTACCCCCCTAATGATTGAGTCCCCCACCAGGAGTTGTTTCCTTCCCTTGTGGGGTCCCATGCCACCCTCCTTTGGGTCTCCTTTGTGAAGGTCCCCAGCATCCTCCATGGTCTCCACTACAGGTGCCTCCATAGAGAACCACTATCCACCAGAAGAGTGAATGAATTGTGAAGAGGTACAGCTGGAGGAATGCAACTCTGTTCCACCACCCTCTTCCTCCTTGAGCCCACCCTGGTCCAGCCACTCCTTTTTCTTGGCAACCTCTGAGGTAGTGGCATTGGCCCTGGTGGTCCCTGGGTGGGGGAGGAGGTTTCACGAATCCTAGCCAGGTCAGCCTGGAGACAGGCAACCTCCTCTCTCAGACCAGAGAGGTGCAAGCAAATAGGGCAGCATCGCAGCCTCCAGAATGTCTCCCGGAACACTGCCGCCCCACAGCCATTGCACTGCACCACTCCTATCATGTCTTATTTTGTGTCCCCTGTACTGTTTCTCTGGATGCTTACTCTCTCCTCTCCTTACAACTCTCACCCTTTCTGTTCTGGGATAGCAACTTCCTATCTTCTTCAGTAGTCTCCTTCTTTCTTGCTCAGTATCACACTACCAGCAGCTAGGGTTTAAGGAAAGTGAGTCAAGACCAAGAGAGAGAAGCGTGTGAAGCAGAAGGTTATAACTGACAAGGTCACAAGCCTTGGTAAGGTCAACAAATATTGTACCAGCGATTAGGCCATTGTCCATAGTAGTGAGAATGTCAGATGTTACCTTAATGAGGACAGTGTGAGTGCTATGGGATTTATGGAATCCATACTGGTACATGGAGAGAGAGTTATTAAGCTGTAGATGAGATTGGAGTTGAGCATGGATGATTTTTTCCTGGATTTTAGCTGGGGGGGGCAAAGGAAGGAGATGGGCCAGCAATTCTCAAATGCACAGGTTGGGCCATTTTTGTGGATAGGGAATTATATTGCAGCTTTCCACTTACAGGGCACAGAACTTGAGCAGAAAGATTTGTTAAACAGGTCATGCATGGGAGAGCCAATGACATGAGCCCCTCATTTTAAGAAGCAGGGTTCCATAGAGTCAAATTCCAGAGAGGAAGTATCCTTAATGCTCTTAAGGTAACACAGAACCTCCATCCGGGTGGCCAACTTGAGATGGAAGGAGGGGCTATTGAGAGTAGTAGAGGGGGAGGAAGAAGGAGGATCATGAGTTGCGAGGGAGGTCTTATACTTTGAAAGGTCAGTGAAAGCCTGGTTAAATTTGGTAGCTATAGTGGTGGGGTCAATGACCTCAGAGCTGTTGAGGTGCATAGTGTTGGGTAAGGATAAGGGATTTGCCTTTTAGTAGGGAGTTTATCTGTCCCCAGAATTCTTTAGGGTTAGAGATTGTTAGTTTGGAGGGATCGGAGGAAAGATTGTTTAGCTGAGTGCAGCTTGCTCTTACATAGATTATGGAGGTGTCTGTAGGCCTGCCAATCAGCAGGTAGACCAGAGCTCTTATATAGCTTTCAGGCAGCATCATGCGATGCCATGAGGCCTCTGAGTTTCTTAGAGAGACAGGGGGGCATGAGCACCCTTAGATCTCCACTTGACCATAGGAGCGTGGAGGTTGACTATGATGTTGAAGGTATTGGTGAAGAATTAAACCTTCCAACAATAAATGTGTCTTTAGCTTACTCTTCCAGACAGATAGGGCTGGTGCATGTTGAACCCCTAATGGAAGCTTATTTTAAAGAGTTGCAACTGAAACAGAGAAACATAGAATTTGACAGCAGATAAGGACCGCTTGGCCCACCTAGTCTGCCCACTGCAACAGCAAAATCTCAGTCAGCCACCATGTAATGACTGGAGGGTGGCACTACCACTGGAGACCCACTTGTCCAACCAATAGACTGAATCTACTAATGTATCGATGGTACTGGAATATTGTCCAAAGCCCTTCCATTTCTATTTCATTTCAGAGGGTTTTGTCAAAAACAAATTATGTTTAAGTTCTTGCCTGGGCTATTAGTAAGAATACTCCATTTGATGTTCCATGTTGTGGCAGCTTTCATAAGCAAATGTTGTACAGGGGGATGGAGAGGTGTTTTAACATATGCCAGTGTTTCTATATAATGTACGTTATCTGGTTTTATATATTATCCTGCAGTTGTCAGTGCAGTGTAGCCTCTCCAGGAAAACTTCATGCACACACGTTCTATGTTTTCTTAATACTTTAGCTAACATAGAATCATAGAAACATAGAATTTGATGGAAGATAAGGACCACTTGGCCCACCCAGTCTGCCCATATCCTTACCTAATGGATAAGCTGTAGATCCTAGTTAACCAACAGCCTATTTCCTCCTACCCCCAACCCCTAGAATTGCCTTATATCTGTCCCATGCATTATTGAATTCCCCTACTGTTTTTGACTCCATAACCTCCACAGGAAGGCCGTTCCATGCATCCACAATCCTCTCCGTGAAAAAATACTTCCTTACATTACCTGTGAGCCGTCCCCCTTCTATCATTAAATTCTGTCCCCTTGTTCTTGCACATCTCTTTTTCTGAAAGATGCTACCTTCTTGGACTTTGTTGATTCCCTTGAGGTATTTGAAAGTTTTTATCATGTCCCCTGTCCCTCCTTTCCTCGAGGGTATACATATTAAGCTACTTAAGTCTCTCTTCATATGTCTTCTAGTGCAGACCCTGCACCATTTTAGTTGCCCTCCTCTGGACTGTCTCCATCCTGTCTATGTCCTTGCAGAGACTGGGTCTCCAGAACTGCACACAGTACTCCAGATGGGGTCTCACTAGCTGTCTGTAAAGAAGGATAACAACTTCTTGTTTTCTACTGGTGATGCCTCTTCCTATACATCCCAGTATCCCCCCAACCCTCCATACTGCCCTCTCACACTGCTTGCCACCTTTATGTCATCTGCTATGACTACCCCAGGTCCCTTTCTATTGTTGTTGTTGTTGTTGTTAGTGTTTCACCCCCATAGTGTGCTCTTACCCTGGATTTTTGTTTCCCATGAGCATTACTTTGCACTTCTTAGCATTGAATCTAAGCTGCCATACATTTGACAATTCCTCCAACCTTGCCAAGTCCCTTCTCATCCTTTCCATCCCACACTGCAAAGAGACATACTTTTCCTTCCAGTCCCTCTGCAATGTCACTTATAAAGACATTGAGGAGGACCGGTCCTAGAACTTAACCATGCGGTACCCCACTAGTAACCCCCCCTTTCTTCAGAATGGACTCCATTTACTATTACCCTCTGTGTCTTGTTCTCCAGCCAATTTTTTACCCAGTCTACCATCTTGGGACCCACTCCTAGGTGGCTAACTTGTATATTAATCTTTTGTGTGGGACTGTGTCAAATGCCTTGCTAAAGTCTAGGTAGGCCATGTCCACAGCCCCTCCCTGATCTACTACTTTGGTCACCCAGTCAAAGAAATCTATGAAATTTCTCTGACATGACCTTCCTGCTGTTAAACTGCTGTAATTACATCTGATAGACACTGCCCTATATGATGTTTCTGATAAGATGTGACAGGTAAAAGCTATCTACACTCATCACATATCCTTCAAATACAGGAGATATTGCAGGGCAAACATTCTACAAACAATAGTACTAATAGAATCTCCTTCTTGTATATCGCATAAGACTGATTTCTGCATTGTTTCTCCCATAGTATGAGAGGAAATGCAGCAAATTATTAATGCAAAAAAAGAAAAAAAACACACATTGAGTAAAAGTCTCAGTCATTGAGCCAATGCTGGACAAAACTGACCTGCCTGGTGGCCTGTGTGGGTCTTTGCTCACCTTATGGAACATGGAAAATGTATGCCTAATAGGGAATTTTACTGTTAGGAATTCCCATTCCTTTTGTGTGATCCAGTTTTTATTCTTACCTTTCTGCAGTAAATATTATATTTCCTCCATGAGGGACTTGGTGAGGTCTCTTTACAATTTCTCATTTTGAGACATTAAATAAGGGCTGCTCTTCTACAAGGATATAATAATACCTAGTAAGGACTATTGCCACTCACCCTTTGTCTGCCGACTTAATGATCAAATCAGTCACAGTATGTAACTCTGTCAGTGATCGTGCCTCTTTGTATGTCAGATTTTGTCAATGTGTCCCAGAATTGCAGTTTAGCATGGAGTGTTTATCTTTTGATGAGCAACTTTACACTAAAATAAAAAAGCTGAAAACTATTTTGTTTATACCAGTTACGTTTAAACTTTTAGTGTTTTCTAGAATTTGTTATTTATTTTATTTTTCCCTGTGTTGGTCAACTATTTCAAATAATGCAGTATTTATTTCATTGACTTTTTCAAAATTATATTTGACTATCCCCTGATGACCTCAAAATTGCTTCATAGTCTCTCATGGTGAGCATTATAATGTCCTAAAGAAAAACACTGTGAGGTTAACTGGGGACAAGGAAATTACTTTTACACAGATATTTTAGATAGACCCACCAATATGTGCTGTAAACCTTGAAAAGGAACAGTGAAAAGGAAAAAAAAGTGTTATCTAGTAAATTGTAATAGCTGATACACCATATTTATGAAAGTACATGCAGAAGTGCGGAGTTGCTTTTTAAAACTGATTTGCCTTAAATTGTTAGAACAGGACTATCCTGACCATGGAGTGCTATTTCTTACAAATGATGTCTCTTCTTTACTGATTATGACCATACTGCACCTGTAGTGCTTTCTTGTACACTCATGCCAGGATATTCAAATTAATTAGTGTTGTGTGTACAGCTACATGCTAGTCTACACCTGTTAGAATGATAAGGAATAGGTTTATTGATTCTCTTCCTGCTTAAACACATTGTTGTCCAGAACTAGAAGGATTTACCTAAAACCTGGGTCTATCGTTGTTATGCCTGCACTTTATTAATTGGGTTTGTAAAACAATGTATTTAGATGAATGATGCTAATTTTATTCTGTGTGTTGTGTTGTGTTATGTTATGTTATATTATAATTAAGCAATAATGTCCGACAGGGTGTGTGTTGTGCTGGGATTACGTCACACCTCAGGTGGTTGGGCACGAGGCTGCAGGCGTGACATTATCCCAAATGACACACACCCTGGAGGGCATTATTGCTATTATACAATGGCTCATTGTTATACAGAAGAAAAAAAATAATTTGAAAGATGTTTTTGTGTGGAAAAATATTTTTGTTTTTTAAGAGACAATGGAAACAATCAAGCAAAGCATATCTAGCAAAAGCAAAAAATCAACTAGAGGTTCACAGTGAGGCTGAGACTAGACCCGTGATGTTGCACTTGGATACCATCATGGGTCCAGCCCAAGGCTGAACAATCAGAGTCCAGGATTTTTTCTTGCTATTGCATAATTTATGAATTTTGTATTGAGGTAATCTGACAACACACCATTGTAAATCCACACTGCTCAGTTATCTTATCTTCAATAAAATAACATTAAATTGAAAGAGGGTTAGTAACTCGCTAACAGTGGTTTACACCCAGGTCACAGGGGAATCTTTAAAAGTGCCATATTGATAGGCATAGTTAGCAAGGCACTAACCTGTCAGTGATAAAGCATGTCAGGTGCCTATGTAAATCACCTGAATGTACCTACATACAGGTGGTCTAGCATACTCAAAGGTTTATGGAGCCATTAACTAACCATTAGTGCCATGCTAAATAATGTACCAATAAACCAGGTACTAACTATGATCATGGCAGTGCAACGCCCACGCCTAGTCCCTGTGCAGTGACTGATACACAAATCCCTGGTAGTCAAGTGCCCCACCCCATCTGATCCCTGTACTGATTAAATATACACAAATCTTTGGAAATTTAGTGTCCCCCTTGGCCAATGCTTGTGATGGTGTCTGATGCACGTATCCATTGTAATCTAGTGCCCCCCACCCCATCACTGTGCCAGTGACTGCTACATAAATCATTGCTAGCCTAGTGGCATCCAACCCCCATTCCTCATGTCACTGTCCCAATCCCCATGTCACTGAACTAACCACCCTTCTGGTGCAGCACAGTGATGGTGGTAGGCACTTACCCACCACTCACTGTCACTGAAAGTCACCATTTACTTAACACAGCTTTTGCCAAAGTAACTATGAATCTACCACATGTGCACAGACACTGTATGGTGGAATGACATCAAACCTGGGCCACACAGTTACATTCATCTCAGGAAAAAAGGCATTATAAAGTGGTAAAGGACATAATCAGATCCTGTATGGCACAGGTGCAATGAAGGGAACACCTGCACAATATTGAGAACACAAGGAATGGGACACAAACAAATGGTACTGAAAAGTAAATTGTATGATGGTAAGTACAAATCACACTTTAATTAATGACTGCAGAGAAAAACAAGCCAGAAACATGGACTAAGGTACCCCAGTGTTTTTCAAGAGCACTTCTGCTTTGACTTACAGTTGACACCAACACACAGGCAGAGGCTGTGGGATCACATTCAGAGTGATGTGCATCAGCTGATAATACACCCCACTACAGCACCTTAAACAAGCAAATTTTTTGCTATGCACCAGGACAGTATGTTCAATGTAAATAAGTGTCTTACCTCCCTAATAAGCTCTTCCTTTGTGCAGTCAGTCACACTACAGCACACAGGTCATCCCTGCAAACCTGACACATGCTGTGCTGTACATCCCCACATACACAGTGAGCTTGGTACATCCAGCAGGCCTGAGTTTGATTAACACAGCCACTTGCATACTGTGTGACCCTGAGCATGTCACTTAACCTCCATGTGCTCCTGGAATGCACCTGAAAATGAAGTTTGCCTCAGTGTGACTCTCCTGGCCCAAAAAGTGTACAATAAATACATTAAATATGTGAGGCTCCCCCCAGCAGATTTCTTCACGTGTGTGTGTGTGTGCATGTGTGTGTGTGTGTGTGTGTGTGTGTGTGTGTGCGTTTGTGTGTGTGTGTCTGTGCACACATGTGTGTGTGTGTGTTGGGGGGTATCTGGATAAACTGATAAATATACAGTTGACTGAAAAAGAGATTACTGCAAATATTTTTCGCAGGGAATTTAGCAGTTTAAGAACAGTCTATAGCAGTGTACTGACTGTTACTTAAAGTTTAATTCCCATTTAATGGGTAGCAATTCAGATAGATTTTCACACCTACCATGCACAGTTTGTACATGACATGTTCATTCAGTGTTTAATAATAATCTGAAAATAATTTTGTAGTAGTACTATGTAATTAACAATAAAGCATTCTACAGTAATGCGATACACTTAACATAAAGTGTTACCTTGAATTTTTAGGACACAATAAAAATGTGGCTGCAGTAAATATAACCGCTTTGTGTTAGAATGGAAAAGCATCAATTTTCTTGATTGAGAAGGAGGAATTAGACTGTGATTGTAGATGCTGCATTATTTGTCAATTGTGCTGGTGAGTTAGGGATTAGGGAGGCCTTTCCAGCTACTTCTTGATTACTGAGGTAGAAATCCTATTAGAAGAACACATGACATTTTATTACCATGATTGTAAGTGATGTATAATACAATATTAATAGAAGGGTATTTAAGATTGAAAACAAAGCTTCAGCATGAAATCTTTCAGAGGATAGGTTTTTTCATCTAAAGTTGATAATAGCATATTGACACTAAACGTTTTATAAGCTATATCAACATCTACATTAACATGCATAATGCTTTTATTAAAAAATATTCAAAGTTAGTGATTTGGAAATATTTGTGTTGAGATAATAAGAAGTCTAAAATATGCACATTACTCTTATTGTATCAGCTATAAAACTTGTCAAACCCCGATTGTGAAAAAGTCGCTTTGTATTTAAAGCATGACATAAAATTATAAATCATCTAGACTTAATGGTAAATAAAAATCCTCTTCTGGAAATTGTCTTCTCTGTTTTCTATGCTACAGAGGTTCAAATTGTTGTTCATTTAGTAGGTATCTACTGTAGTAAAATGAAATGCTTAAGATGACTACATTTATGACACTTGTATACTGTTTTCATTTAAAAAGAAAAGAACCTCAGTAAAAAAGCAAGGTTACACAAAAAGTGCATTGAAATTAAAGACAAGCCTTGAAGAAACACACAATTACACATAACGTACATCGCATACATTTTTTTCTATGTCTTTGACTTTATCCAGTACCACATTATAGGTTTTTTAATAGTGCGTATGAATTCCAAAACTTCTCTTCATGACTCAATCCTAACGGTCTTATACAGCACAGTGCCTACCAAACACAGTGCTGGGGTATAAATATGGTTTCTGTTAACTAAAAAGAGAGTGCTCTTGCAGAGCTACAAACACTACCTCGGGCAGCATGTGATGTTCATTTGAGGTCTCCCATCTTTCTACTGACCAGACCTAAAACAGCTTAGCTTAGCATCTGAGATATGATGGGGTCATGCTCCAAGGTGGTAGTCCTGGTCACACTCTCTCTTTTGTCAGCTCTCAACATAGCTGTTTTGTTGTTTTCACATTCTTTCACATACTGTAAATATAAAAGGAAGAACTATTACTTTCATAAACCTAAATTAAGATAATGGGCACTATTCAGAAAGGATGACACAGGGCTTGTGCCATACCATGTGTTATCTGCAATGTTTGGTGCAGCTGCACCAAAGCACTTTGTTGCAACACAATCCAAGTCAGGATGGGCTGGCACATTTGTGACTTTTCCACAGTGTATGACAGCTTGTGCCAAGGGTTTGGCACAATCCCCGTAAACTGGATCCCCCATGGATACAAAGTTAGACCAACAGGGAGTTGGCCTAACTTGCTGTGTCTGGCACACCCAATCATGAATTGCGATCGGCGATAGTCACGTGATGCAGCCAATGGTGTAGGTCGCACTCCACCAGAGCTCCTCTCGCCCAACTGTAAATTTACTCCAAATATTGGCTAATCACTTCAGAAAAAGTTAACTATATAACTCTCAACCAGAGATGAGAAGACATGAATATTTTCTAGTGAAGGGAGAGAGAGAGAGAGAGAGAGAGAGAGAGAGAGAGAGAGAGAGAAATGGACTTGGAAATGAGGCAAATGCTGCCAAAGCATACACCACCAGCAACGCAGGAAAAGCAGCCAAAGAAACCTCGGGTGCAGACCGCTTCTACAGGCCACTCACTTACCACCCCAGCCTCCTCCACAACACCTCCCGAATCTAATTTGTTCACCCTGGACTGATTTCTTTGAGAGTTTCAACCATTCTGGGAAGAGGTCCGTTCACTGGTATCAAAGGTGAAGTCCTTATCAGAAGCTCTGGAGGACACTAATAGGCCTGCTTCAGACTGTGAAACCTGCATTTTCTCATTGGAGTAGCGGATTGAGAAAATAGGTAGTGCTACAACAGTTAATCGCCAAACCATTAAACAATTAGAAAGTAAAATCGAAGACCTATAGAGGAGGAACAGAACGAACAATGTAGTAGTAATAGGCATTCCCAAGAGGGAGGAAGGCTCAGATGTCTTGCTGTTTTTGCAGAAACTATTCTTAAAAGTAGCAGGGCCTTCTCCCTTCAGGCCCACGTACACACTAGAGCGAGCACACGTGCTCTCAGGCCCATGCCGGCTCCCAATGCCCCTCCTAGGCCACTGATCTGCTGATTCCTCAACTTTCTGGAAAAACAGCATGTTTTACAGAAGCTATGAGAGATACAAGATGTTCTGTGGGAGGGGAAAAAGATTAGAGTTACTCAAGATCTCCCTGCAACTATTCGACAATGACATTCTCTATTCCACCCCATTGTATCAAAATGTCTGGCAGCTGGAATAAAATTCTGCAGGGTCTATCCAGCGAAATTGCAAGTGCAACTGGATGGCACCTGGTCCTCTTTCAAGGAATTAGATCCTGCATTAACCCTCCTGAGCCAGAAATGCCCCACGCTGTTTACAGACCACAGAGAGGAGATGGACTATTCCAAAGAAATACAACAGTCGGTAATAAATAAGTGAATGAAAGGATTTTGGGAAGCCTTTATTTTTTGTTTATCGGTAGGCATGCAAAGAAGCCAAGTTTTACTCTAGATCAGAAGGTATAAACCCCTACTTCATGACCCTCCTTGTGAAGAAGCTGTTACTCTGCCACAAGGTATCGTGATTTTACTTTTACCCAAAAGGTCTGATATTACACACGCCTTTCTTGACATGCCTTGTTCTCCTTTTCTTTTGAGCTTTCCCTGGTCACACAGTTAATACACCTATTTCTCAGGGAATGATAAAGCTTGGATAGCATTAGGATCGTGAACTATTCACTTGGGGATCACCTCCAGAAGAAGTATTCCTTAAGGAGTACATATGCATTCTACACAGAACGCTTACTCTTTGCTGGAATGTAAAGATTTACAATTTAGCATTTTCCAGCCTTATAGGATGATGGACATATTTTTCTGCTAGAGGGTGCACCACATTGTTAGTTTCTCATTCCTGATATCAGCATGCAATGATAGTACATGGCGCTGTTTATATTACTCAAATTCTGGATCTAATAGTGATCCTGGTTCAATTCTTAGTTAAGGTTAGACTTAATTTAAGGTCATGCATTTGGGGCTTTTCAAGATGGGTATCTATAAATTGCCTGAGATCATGGAGACTAGCAGCTTAAATAAGAAAATTATGGGGTAATTTAACCCATGAAATTGGGAGTTGTTTTATTGTCTAATATACTGTAGCTGAGGGGTGGGGGGAACCTGCTGTTTGCTGATCGCCACGGGCCTATATGGGGGGGTTAGTTCTAGTTTAAAGGGATATGTTAAGAATATTGGAGATAGTATTCAAGCTTCTTTTTCAAACTTTGTTCGATGTGGCGTTCAGGTATAATTTCTTATAGCGGGGTAACTAGGGGTATGACTAGGGGCATAACAGGGGAATTATGGGGAAATTCAGAAGATTTTGTTAGGGGTAAATGGTTTATAACAGGGAGAAGATGCCATTTAATCTTTTATAGAATATACTTGAGCTGGTCAAGGAGAAGTATCTTATTAACAGTAAAATATGAGTTTTTTTTCTTTTAAGTTTTGTACCTGGAATGTTAAAGGTGCACGACATCCCTCAAAGTGTATAAGATTACTTAAGCATTTAAAAAATACACGTTGTAATGTAATTATTTTACAAGAAACCCATCTATTATACATAGAGGAGACTATTGAGAAGACAGCAAATTGATCAAGTTTTTGCTGCGCGGACTCCCGTAATAGCAAAGGGACAGCTATTTCCTTTACAAGAACATTCCCTTTTAAATGTAATCAATGTATTAGAAATAAAAACGGCAGACATGTTCTGATGATAGGCACAATCTATACCTTTCAGATGCTAATAGGTAGTATTTGTGGGCCAAACTCAGACTCCCCATCATTTTTTATGGAACTTCTCTCCACTCTCACACCATTTCTGCATATTCCAATGCTGTTAGGTGGAGACTGGAATGTTCCCTTTGACCCTAACCTGGATAAATTCATAGGCTCGAAAAGCTGGGGACTTTCACCAGGACAAAGGGCCTGGCGAGACCTTGTAGACCATATGGGACTCTATGACCCATGGAGGACATTGCATCCTACAACACGGGAATACACTTTCCACTCAGCAGCTCATGATACAGCCTCATGACTTCACTACTTCTGGCTTAGTAAATCCTTGATTAATGGGCTGATGGAAAGTAAAACAGAACCTGGTATGGGATCAGACCACTCCATGGTAACATGTACCCTTTCTATTTCTTTAAACTGGGGAAGTGATAAACAATGGAAGCTTAATAACCAACTGTTAAAAAAATAAAACGTTTTCTGACAAAATATTAAATGCCTTAGATTCCTTTAAATGAGAGAACTGGGGTACTACCTCTTCCCCACCAATGGATTGGGGAGCATTAAAATGTTATCTCTGGGGAGAAATTATAAAGATGGCAGCCATTAAAAAACACTCGGAGACTCAGGAGTGTAAGAACCTTCTGAATCAAATTAGGGAAAAATAAAAAATGTGTTTCTAGAAGGACCCCGGACGATGAAAAGGAAGCACTTATTAAAATTCAAGACAAATGCCAAGAATTACTCAGAGAACAGGCAGAATTGGCAATATTGAAAATAAAGGCTACCTACATGGAACAAGGAGAAAAAGCAGGGAAACTTTTAGCTCTCCGCCTGAAAAAAATAGATGTCTCAAAATGGATCACAATAATAAATAATGGCCCTTCCCTTCCTCCAATAACTCGAGCCAAGAATATTAACATAGCATTTCAGAATTATTATAAAACATTATATGCCTGTATGACAAATCACCCCTCTCAATAAACTGTTGATTGTTATTTAGAGGGTTTTCCACTTCTCACTTTAACACGGGATCAAATAAACGGTTTGACCACACCTTTTACAGAAGCCGATATAATCTAAGTCATAAAAAATTTACCCGCAGACAAAGCACCGGGCCCAGATGGATTTTCCTCAAATTTCTTTAAAAAATGTGCACCTCAACTAGCAGGGAGCTATTAGCAGTATTTACCTCAATGTTAAATGATTCCAAAATAGATCCCAACTTCCTAGAAGCTACTATAGTAGTTCTCCCAAAACCGGACAAAGACCCATCCCAAATTATTAATTACCTACCTATATCCCTGCTTAACACGGATCTTAAAATCTTAACAAAATTATCGTCTCAAAGGGTCAAAAAGGTGGTCCTGGATCTCATTACCCCTGCTCAAGTAGGCTTTATGCGGGGCAGATCCTCAGTGGACCACCTCTGGTTACTCTCACACATCCTCTCCATATCCAGGGACTCCTTGCAGGCTATGGCGTTGGTTTCCCTGGACGTGGAGAAAGATTTTGATAGGGTTGACTGCCAATTCTTATTTAGAAACCTAAATAGATTTTGATTTCCCACACAATTCATTTCATGGTTAAAAGTCTTATACTAGTATCCCACGGCCAAAGTCTACTGCAATGGAACACTATCATCCAGCTTCCTGTTGGAAGCTAGCACATGACAGAGATGTCCCCTATCACCTCTCTTATTTAATTTATATTTAGAACCCCTCATAGTAGCCATCCAGACAGCTCCTGGTATACATGGCATACAATTAAGACCCACTCTGTCCAAAATAACTGTTTATGTGGATGATATCCTGCTTCACATTTCCCAAATTAAACCATCAATTCAGGCATTGTTAAAAATTATACAGGAATATAGTTCTATCTCAAATTACAATCTCAACCCAGAAAAATCAGTAGTTTTTCCCCTCAACCCCAAAGTCCTAAAATCAGAAGTGCAGGAGCTGGGACTTAAATGGGCCCCCAAAACAATTAAATATCTTGGAATCCACCTATCAACCAGTGAATCTCAAATGCGGAAACTAAATTTGGATAATCTACCTAGATCCATAAAACAGGATTTGAACTGTTGGAAGGACATATCATTAACTTTATGGGGCTGCGTGAATATTATCAAAATGGAAATTCTTCCATGTATATTTTACCCCCTTAATATGCTAACTTTGTGGCTCTCCAAAGCATGGTTTAAGAACCTCCACAGTAGCCTTTCAGAGTTTCTATGGAAAGGAAAGGAAAAATGCCACGACGTGCCTATCACAAACTAGCAATCCCTAAAACCCTAGGAGGTTTAAAACTTCCCTATTTCACCATATACTGTTGAGCAAGTCAATTAAGTAAATACCTCCGATGGTCATCACTTCCTAGTGTCCGGGACCCTTCCAACTTCACCCCTTCCTTGGTAACTATAGACTGAGAGTTAGCGAAAACAACAGTAATAGTACCATCGGCCCTAATCTTCCTTAGGTTTAAGAACTTACCTGCTGCACTGTGAAAAAACCCATCGGGACAATCAGTTCATATACATAACCAACTCTGCACTGCTTTAAGATATAACAACTCACAAGATCTCTCCTAACCTATTTTTCAAAATCCTAATTTCAAGCTATGAGGAAAAACAATACCGGGAACATGGATCCGCTCATTAGAGCAGTATCAGCTAAATGATTTCTGTACTTCAAACCAAGAATGGCAAGATGTTCCAGCCCTTCTCACTACTTTTGGCCTATCCAATAGAAGGGTGTATCAAATGTTTCAACTTCATCATATGATGATACAATTTTTTGGTAATAGCCCCCCTCCAACATTTCAACTTATCCTAACAATTGGTTACAAACAAGCAGGATATTGGCCTCAGTCTCACATGCCGTCTCCTCTCTATATAGTCTCCTCTATCCATTCCTTTTTCCTAAGGTAGAAGGTGTTTCTGCATACTGGAATAACCTGTATCCTAACCTCGTTCCAAATGGATCCAAATTGTGGGAAGCCTGTTATAAACTAATCACACAAGACAGACTGCATTTAATGCAAATGCATATTTTAAATGATATGTGCCAAACCCCAAGTGAATTGTATAAGATGGGCAGAGCTGCAACACCTCAATGTAACAGATTTAATAGTGATAATGGAACCTTATTTCATGTCTTCTGGGAATGCCCAAAAATTGCCCTGCTATGGAGCTTAATTAAAACCAAGATAGACCTTCTGTTGGAGCTACAAGATTACTTGATACCCGAAGTTTGCCTATCAGGTGATTTTACAAGCTTTCCAGTAATGAACAGGAATTACCGTATTACTTTAATGGCTATGTCAGTCAAAAAAGTTGTATTAAAACACTGGAAGGACTCCCTGCTGCCCTTGTATCAAGAATGGCTGCAGGAATTCCTGCATAACTTAAGGATGGAAAAGATGATAGCCAGTCTCTCAAACAGAATGGGACTCTTCAAGAAAAGGTGGGAAATCCTGCATGTCTTCTTCACAACCTAATAGATCAGCTTTGTCATGGTTTTAAAGATGTTAGAACCAGCTCTTATATAACTGTTATTGATATATGTTACAAATAGGTCTTGGTTCTGCTATCCACTGTCAGTGGGTAGTAGAGAGAATAGGGTATAAGTTGCATTTGGCACCTATGGAGGAGGAGAGTGGAGACGTAATTGATCCTAAAATTAGATTTATATAGAAGGGAGGGGGGAAGGAAGAGAGGGTGGAATGTTGTTATTCTTGTTTGTAAGCTTTCCTGTACATAGATTCAAATTTCACTATTGTAATCATACATGTAAGAAATGTCTGAATATGTAAAAAACTTCCAATAAAATTTGAATTAAAATAAAAAAATAATAATTGCGATCGGCGCAAAATGTCTGCCCCAAGCCCCCTGCACCATCTGTTCAGTGCACTGGAGACTTGTGGCAGATGCATCTCTTCCTGAATCAGGCCCCATATCTCTAGAATTTGTTTCTCTGGTTATTTTTTGTACATGTCAGTATAAATCTTATGTCATTCTAACTGCACTTTACTGCCATTGCAGCACTGCAAAACTCTTCATATCCAAGTTTTTATTGGCCTCTAGATTCCTTTATCTTTTTATTTCCTTTCAAACTGACTTCTGGAATTCTCTTTACCTGGACTCCTTCTAGTAAAATAGTTGTACTCAATTTGTGGTGCTTCTAGCCTATGAACTAACACAAGGAAATGTGATCACATAAGTCCAGTTTGGCCATATATGTATTAGCTGGCAGTAAATTGATTATGAACTGATTTTGTGTTAGAGGTTAAAACAGACTTTCAACAAAGAAGCTATGTAAAGTCTTACATGAGACTTCATCTATAAGAAGTCTGGTACCCCACACAAAGTCATGAATCAGTGGCGTAAAGTGGTCACAATGACCACTTTGTGCCACTGTTTAACTTTGCACCTTTTTTACTGGTCACAGTGAGGTAGCAAGGAATTCCCTGCACCAGTGCAATAGACATTGTGTTGGCAAAGGAAAAGGGAAGGTAACAGACAGGGTAAAGTGCCAACATGCAAATGAACCACTGGCTATACACAATGGATTATTGGCCACCTCACCTACTCCCCCAGGCAAGGCATGGGGTCATTATGTCGCAAGGCAGAGTGCCATGTGGCACAATCGCGTTGCACGATTTCTGGCAATTTTTGTTATGTGGGGGCTGGCACCCCCACCCCCCGTTATGGTGGGTTGCACTCGTGGCCCCCTAACCAAAGATTTCTCAACTCGGGGTTCAACTCAGAGTGTGCACAGATCAAGGCTCACCATAATGTTATACACTATTATACGTGTGACATTATGACCTGGTACACCCAGGTCACAGGCTAGAGCAAATACTGACTCTTACAGAAATGTGAGTAGTTACTAACTTGTGAAACAGAACAAATATTCCAAAATGGGATAGGCAGTGCACTGCGATACTGAAATCATTTAAAGGGAAACTGTCAGCCTCAAAGGAGCAAAGAAGCAGGAACTTTAGGTCCCAATTAGCAAACGTTCACAATGAATTTTTTCAATAACTTACAGTGTTGACATCTTCATTTTTTTCTGGTAAATCCTGTGACCCCCCTCCTCTGCTGGCTGTTGTTTCCCCAGGGTTCCCTGTGGCTAGTTCTCTGATGATGTGACTGACAGGATGAGCCATGCCAGACTCCTATTTGCCAATATATTTCGCAGGCATAATTATCACTTACACAGCACGTGTTTGCGCTTCTAATGCCTGTACCACTCAACCAAGAAAAGTACTTTCCTTGGTCAATCTGTACCAGAATCAGAAGTGCAAACATGCGCTGTATATGTGTTAATTGTGCCAGTGAAATATACTGACACATAGGAGTCCCCCACAGCTTAGCCCATCAATCATATCATCAAAAGTCTGGCAGTGGTGGACTCTGGAAAACTAATGGCTGGTGGGGGGGGGGGGGTTGCGTGAGCTGCCATATAAAAATAACAATTCCATACCAGTAAATTATTGAAAAAAAAATTAAAATATAGTGGATTTTTGCTAATTGGGACCCAAGACCCCGATTCTTTGCTCCTGCAGAGTGGTCAGTTCCCATTAAGAGCAGGTCTGGGATAAGGAAGGGGGATGTTCTGTACACCAGGGAGTAAATTTAACTTAAATGTTCAATTGTACGGCTGCTAGATCACCTGGGTAGGCATGGGACAAATAACTAAGACAATGGCATTGTCCAAAACTGCTTCTTAAGGTATTAGCTTGAGTGTGTGTTGGAGGAAGAAAATAGCCCCCCTGATGCAGCTCTGCCTACAGCAAGTCAGTGGTCAATGTCAGTTATATTAGCTTCTGCTATAGTTTGATTATCTATTTAAAGGTTATTCCAGCACCTTGCTCTTTCTTTGGCTAAGCACACTTCATCTTTGCCATGTATTTACTCATGTGGGACTGGGCTGAAATAAAAAAAAATGACAAATACTGCAGCTTTTTTTGTATAAGCCTTTTATCTGATGGTCCAGCATAGGATGAAATATAATGAAAATGGGGTGGCCTACAATAGAATTCAAAGGTAAGGGTGGGCAGGGGAAAATTATGGTGGCAGTGCCACTGAGTCAGGGGTCTATGCATGGCATAATGTCATACAACTGGTGCTACTTTATGACATAAGCCAACCCCTTTGCTTGTCATGTTCCACCAAGTTTCCAACACTTAACATTTAGAATATCCTTTTGCATAAGTAAACCAGCCAGCACTGCCAGGCAACTCTGCTATAGGGGTTCTCATCATTTATCCAATGATCACCAGCTTTGTGCATGAGAATAAGATGTGGTGGTAAAATGGGGATGCCTTATGCACCCCTATATTCCACCACACCTTGCAACGTGTCAGGCCTCGGCACTCTTCTTCCTTATATCTCCTCATGATTTTTCCTTTTAGGCTGTCCACATATGATTCTTTTTTTTTTGTATTTTGTGCATCCTGGGGTGTGAGTTGCATGAACCTGTTTCATTGACTTGGGGAATGTTGGCCAAGACACTGGGGAAAATCATAAAAATCTCTAATAGGTGCCATGGAGTCTTTAACTTCCACCTGGACGGTGATGAGAGATGGACATAAAGCATCTCAGTTTAATATCTCATCTAAAAAATGGCACCTCAGTAGTGCAGTGCCCACCCCCCCCTTTAACTGAACTACAATGTCAGTCAAGGGTATTAACCCACATACCTAGTGTGGGACTAGAACACATGACCTTCCAATCTTCAGGTCACAAAGCGATCATGCTACTTTCTGAGCCACTGATGCCAACAACTATGACATACGGTGACCATGCATATCCATTTATTTTCCAGACCTAGAGGCTATCATGGCAGAAGTCAGACTGGATACTGTGGCCATTATTGAGTCATGGTGCACTAAAGACCATGACTGAGACATGGCCATACCATACTATACTCTGTTCAGGAAAGACAATGTGGGATTATCATAATAAACAAGTACACGACAGCCATCGTCGCTTTCTGTGGTTTTAGCTAAATTTTTCCCAGAGTCGTCAGTAATATATCCCTCTTCTTCTTTACCTCTCTAACCTGCCACCCCATACACGGCCTCTTTCCCCTATATGTGTAGTTGCCGTCTGCCTCACTCAAAATATCTCTGCTTATAACCCCTGTATGCCTATGGTTGATTGTACATCTGCTGACTTCTTCAATTGTAAAATAATGCTGTTTACTTTTTATTTATTTCAACCTTGTACTGTACTGTATACACTGTATATACTTTTTCTTCCTTCTATATTATTGCTTTTTGTATACCTGCTTCTGTACTGTGCTTTGATGTATTCATGACCAGGTCCACCTTGCAAATGAGCATTGCTCAATGGTGCCCACCTGGATAAATAAAGGTATTGATTGCTTGGTTGACTGATTGGAAGGAAAGGAGGGTGTGTGATCCTTATATGAAAGAAAGCATAAAAGCAGTGGAGATGCAGGGAATACAGGGGCAGAGTAATTGTGGGTCACCCTGGAGATGGTGAACAGAATCACTGTTCACACTGGTGAGATGTACAGACCTCTGGCATGGTGGAGGAGTTAGACAAGGTGCAGATGAAAGACATTAGCACAGTGGGAGAAAACCAGGAGATGCTGCTTGTTGGAGACTTCAGTCTGCCACATGTAGATTGGAGCCTTTCAGCTGTGGTTTCAGCTAGAAGCAAGGCACATCCTGAAATCCCTACATGGGGCATTCCTTAAGTAACTAGTCAGTGAACCCATTCTTGATGGGGCAATACTGGACCTGCTAATCATTAACAGGGACAATATTGTAGACATCAAGGTGGGAGGCTACATGGGGGCCTGTAATCACTGTACAGTGTGGTTAAATATAAACAGCTGTGAAATCAAATCACACAAGGGCAAGGATCCTGAACTTCAAGAGGGCAGATTTTATATAGATGGTGAATGCCTCAGGGATGACCTGATGGGGAGGATGCCATGGCTATGTGTAGGAATAGTGGGGAAAGCTGAAAGGGGGAATAGTTAAGGCTATAAATATTTGTGTCAGGCAAGTGAGCAAAAGCAAGAGGAAAAAGAGACTGCTATGGTTCTTGAAACAGGTGGCAGAAAAGATAAATTCTAAAAGGGTTGCATTCAGAAGGTATAAGTAGATGCAGAGGAAAGAGAATAAGGAGGTATATTGTGGGAAACAGAGAGAGCAGGGAAAGCATTAAGATTCACAAAGGTGCAAACTGTACAGAGAATATCCCAGGTCTTAATAAAAAGGAAGAAAACATTTTTTACGTATGTAAGTGAAAAGAGGAAGACCAGGGGAGAGATTCTACAGTTAAAAAGGGAAGGGGACTATACAGAGGGGAACCAGGAAAAGGCTGACATCTTTTTTTTAATTGAATAAATTTTATTGAAACATTTTGTAATAAAATGCAACAAGAAAAAAAAATCATGTCACAAGAAAATGGGGATCAAGACAATACAACCAAATAACTAACCCATAACAACTACAAACTGCAACTAATCAGACACCATACAACCTCACAACAAGAACCCAAACCCCACCCTCCCCACCTTGATTCCGGAGCACAGTCTAATGAGAGTAGAATATAATATTGAAGGGAGGTATACACATAAGAACAATGACCAGAACTTAAATACAATCTAGAGGGTAGTTAAACAATTCAACCAAAATAAAATCTAAGAAATCAACTAATACAATAATAAATCCAATTATGGTAGGACACCGGTTGTATCATGTAGATAATAACATTAAAGTATATGAAGGTTCCCAATTCTTGTGATAGGCCTCCAAACAATCTGCATACTGATGATTATTATTACTATTTCCTTATACCACTCTGCATACGTAGGTGTGTCCTGATCACACCAATGTCTCAAAATAACTTTCTTTGCACACGCTATATTCATTTTTTTTAAATTTATTTAAACAATTGATAACCGGGAAAGGCACACTGAGCTGACTCTCGTTTCCAGGAAAGGCCCAGAGAAGGGGAGATGGGAGTACATACAAAGTGTGCTACAATAAACACATAGCAGTATTACATGAAACAATGGATAGATCTGAACAGGTTGAGATTGCTAGCAGGATACAAGTTACAACAATTTTAACATAGCCAGCGGATGGACCAGAACTGGTTGTTTCTGGTCATATATACAGCTTGGCATATGTTACAGTGACTACAACCATTACAACAGAGTTCATCAGACAGCAGAAAGCCATCTCAGTATGAGTGCCAGGAGATAAGAGGTTATGTGTGAAAGTGCTCACATTGAGGAAAGTAGTAAAGTAAGTGCATTAGATGAAAGGGGACATGAGGCCAAGTGCTAGGAGGAGGGGGTCATCTGGGATAGAGGCAAGGTGGAAGAGGACAGGAGCGAAGTTGATACTTGCAGGCAAGGTAAGAGGAGGTGTTTCTTATGGTGGGAGCTAGTCTTTCCCACAAGCTGTGGAGTCAGAAGGAGAAAACAGCCTGCCCAAAGGTGGAGGATAGATGGCGTATGCAAAAAAAGCATTTGTTTCTGTGTCTCAGTTCATAAGGAGAGTCAGAGGCAGGGGAGAGACTATCTGACAGGTAGGAGAGTAGCTTGTTGAACCAGTATTTAGCTATAAGGTTGAGGGAGTGGATATAGCATCTGAGGGACAGTGGAGTTAGTCCGAGAGGGGGGTAAAAATCACAGTGGTGTGTTCTAAAGGATGCATTCATAGCAAGGGGGCAGAAGGAGTTTATGAGGGGTCAGGTTTGGATTGGGTGGTTGCGGGCAGTGCAGTAGACCACGTCCACATAGTCAACAATGGGGAGGATCATTTTAGTTATGATCTGACATCTGGCAGGAAGTGTAAGGGAGTCTCTATGTTGGTATAGCATACTGAGTTTGGGGTGTAGTTTAGCAACAGTTGCATCAATGTGAGATGAGAAGGATAGGTGGGGGTTGAGCCAAATGCCCAGGTATTTGTATTTAATGACCTGGTCAAGAGGGGTGCCATCAAGGGAGGTGATGGGGGGAGGGAGGGAGGGAGGATCTGCTAAGTTTATGGGTAGTGTCAAATAGCATAGATGCAGTTTTGGAGGTGTTTAGTTTTAGCTGGTTTTGGCTGAACCAGTGCCGGATATTGTCAAAATTGCATTGGAAGGTAGCTTGGATATCATGAGGTGTGGGGCCTGAGGTGTAGAGGATCATGTTGTCCACATACATGTGTATATTTGATTTTGTACAGAAGGAGGGAAGGTCATTTATGAAGAGGGAGAAGAGAATGGGACCAAGAACTGAGCCTTGTGGGACACCAGCTAGGATGGAGGGGAGACATCAGTGATTTTGACTGACCGCAATCTGTTAGAAAGGTAACAGTTGAACCACTGTAAGGTGATAGGAGCTAGGCATGCAGCTTTTAGTTTTGTTAGGAGATGTGGGTGGAAAAAGAATCAAAAGCCTTATCCAGGTTGATAAACACAGCTGCAGTGAAGAACCCTCTATCAGAGGCAGTGTGGATGAGGTTTGTGACATACAGGAGTGAGGAGATAGTGGAGTGCTGCTTCCTGAAGCCAGACTGTTGTGGAGTTAAGAGGTTGTTTGTAGTTAGGTAATCCGACAGCCTAGCATGGGCCAGGGACTCCTGCAGCTTGGCAAGAGCTGGGAGGAGTGAGATTGGTCTGTAATTTCTGGGCAAAGAGGGGTCACCACCTTTGAGGACGGGAATAATGGAGGCAGATTTCCAGGTCTGGGGTACCATGCCTGTCGAGAAGGAGAGGTTGAGTAGGTGGGTGAGAGGCCTGGTAATTGCAGGAGCCGAGATGTGTAGGAGCTTTGGATGAATCCCATCAGGGCTCGATTTGTTGGTATTTAACAAGCAAAGGGCTGTGATTACCTCTTGTTCAGAGATGGGAGGGAATATGAAGTTGTAGTGATGGGGAGGGGACAAAGGATTGGGGGGCATGTGGTACAGCACAGGATGTGAAAAATATGTTAAGGGTTTTGGCAATGCCAAAAGGATTGGTGATAGGCTGGCCATGTTGCATATGGGCAAGGGAGCTGGGTTATGCGGGTGAGTCTAGGAGAGAATGTACAACATTCCCAGAATTTGGAGGGGTGAGCTTGATCCAGTTGTGATTTGAAATAGTATCCTTTCACCTACCTAATGGTCTTAGTGCATTGGTTGTAGAGGGTGTTGTAGGTTTGCCTGTTTAGAGGGTTAGGTGAGCTTTGAAAACAGCCAATGCTTTTTCTCTTGCATTGCATTTGGTGAGTATGGGGGTGGTGATCTATAAATGGTGGCGCTTTTTTACCCTGAGATTTTTCAGAGCGGCGTGAGCATCCCAGACAGTCATGAATGTTTGTAAGAAGCTGAAGAGGGCTACATCAATGTTTGGGGCCAAGTACACCAGCTCCAGTCAGTGAGACCTAGGCTAGTTAGCAAGGACTCAGTGTCTAATACATTTATGAAGTGTGTGTTAATGTACCTGGGGGCTGACTTGGGCATGCAACTCTTTCTGATGTAGTATGTGATGCGGTGGTCACTTAGTGCATTCGCTAGGATGCCTTAAGAGGTTACTCTGTGGGGGTGGGAGGTGAGGATTCAGTCTAGGAGTGGTTTTAGGAGTGAGGGTTGTAGCAAGCGGGTTCTTTGAACAGCTGTGTGAGATAAAGAGACTCTACACTGTCAGTGTGGGCTCTTGAGATGGGGGCAAGCCAGTCCAGGTTGAAATTACCTAGTAGTACCAGTTCCTCTTTTGAGGTCAGGTCTGATAAGTTGACTAGGGTTGAGACTAGAGAGTCTTTCGTGAGTCAGGGAGAGGAAAAAGTATGCCAATAAATAATGGGAGCAAGGCTGGTAGAGTGAGTTGGGCCAGGAGGACTTCATGGGAGCCTGGGCATGCTTCATTAAATGTGATTGTGCATGAGAGAGTTGTTCAGTGTAGATGGCTACTTCTCTGCACTTTTGCCATGGTCCTGTCTGAGCAGAGTGTAGTTGAGGAGGTTTAGGGAGGAGTCGGGGACCTAGTAGAGAGTCAGGATTCAGCTAGGCATAGGATGTCGGGACAGTGTTCCATCATCCAGCAGGTTAGCTGGTCAATTTTAGGTAGCAGGCTTCCGATATTTATGTTTCTGCTGCCCTATTAGTTTATCCTTATAATCACCTATTAAACAGATATCTGTGGAAAACACCTGATCCAACTCCAATAAGGGGTCTAATCTTGAGTGAATTGAATCCTAAAAGGGAGCAGTCTTGGTGCATTCCCACATAATGTGGAATAAGGACTCCTGCATTATATTACAGTGAGTACACAGGTCAGAGGGCACCCTACCCATCTTATATAATTTAACGGGAGTATAGAACATATTGTGTAGCAACTGAACTTGCATAAATCTATATGTCATACTTGACATATTTATATAAATCTGGCCAAATAACAGGCCAATCATACGTCCCTTGTGGTACAGGAAGAGTCTGATTCCAATACATAGCTGTGCTGTGTGCCTTACTTGGAAGAAAGATGTAAAACTGAGAATACAAAAAAGGTACCGCATGATAAAAAAATACTTTTGCCAACAGTAACAATTTTTCAGCATATTCATTAGACCACCATCCAGGACCAAAATGATGAAGCAAAAAATGAGTAAACTGCAGATGTTGGAAAATCCTTTATGGTGATATTATAGCAATGCTGCATGTCAGAAACTTTAAAAGAACACCATCAGAGGTAATATGCTCCACTGTTGGAATCTTGGGATAAGGCCAAAAAGAAGGAGTAAGAACCTGACCTGCCATCTTAAAATTAGGATTGCCCACAATAGGCTGTGATATATCCTGAATGGGGTCAAGCCAATACAATTTGCAAAGCTGCCTGTGAGCTCTCAACAACACTTCTATAGGCATACTTCACAGAGAGCAGGGGAGATAGCAAGGGGGAGATTGAATAACAAATAATATTGACATTTAGTTGTTTGGACAATGACATTTCTGTGTCCAGCTGTTGGGGGTGTAGGAAACAGAGGCCACTCCAAGAGCATCCCAATACCATTGAAAATAGTTGCTACTCTGGAGAGCCAAATAATGTATATAAAAAGTAGGAAGACAGAAGCTCCCCTCTAACTTAGGAACTGTAAGTTTACATAAGGCTTTACTAGGTGATTTGCCCTGCCAAATAAAACAAGAAATAAGGCTATGTAGTTCAGTAAACCATGTTTGAGGAAGAAACAAATTTAACATACTAAGGGAATATAAGACCCTCGACAGGAGGTTCATTTTAACTACAGTGACCCTACCCCAGAAAGTAAGAGGAAGATGAGCCCAATGAGCCAAATCTTGTTTGATCTGGTCTATCAAAGTATCCAAGTTATATTTTTGGAGCTTTGTGGGAGATATACTCAATTAAATACCTAAATATTTCAGTTTATCAAGTACCCAAACAAGGCCCAGGCCAGCCACATCAGCCCTACTTGTCCAACCGTTAAGCGGCATAATCACTTTTATCGACATTTAACTTTTAGTTAGAGAAAGAACTGAAACTAGGTATTATGTCCAAAATCACTGGTAAGGATGTTATAGGATATATTAAATGCAGAAGGATATCATCAGCATATACTGACAATTTAAGCTGGCAGAGCTCTACCATCACCCCTTGAACCATAGGTGACACGGTATTTTTCCTAATTAAAGGCTCGAGAAATAAATATAACAAAAGCAGAGAAAGGGGTAGCCCTGATGCATCCCTCACTGTCAAATAATCACCTCAGAGCATATTCCATTACAAAGTATTTGAGCAGCAGGATTCATATAAAGTATCCAAACCCAGTTGATAACATCCTGGAGAATACAAAATTTCTCTAGTGCAGTAAATAAATAATGACAAAAGACCCAATCAAAAGCTTTCTCAGCATCCAGGGAGGTCAGCACAGCAGGGCCCCCAGCTCTCCCTGGATAGGGAGAAGATGTGTCCTAATTTCTGGAGATGGTCAGTTGATAGCCATCCCGGGACAAAACCAACCTGGTCAATACCAATCAAGGAACCCCAAACGTTATTAAGACACATAGCTAAAGTCTTAGATAAAATCTTGTAGTCCAGATTGATCAATGAAATAGGATGATACCTAGTCACTTGGAAAGGATCCTTGCCAGGTTTTAAAAGCACCCTAATAAGGGCCTCAGTCAGGATTGGGTCCGAGATAACATGAGAGTATACATAGTTAAAGATCTGTAACAGAATCAGTGCCAATAAATCTTTATATTTTGTATAGAAATTTGGAGTGTAACCATCAGGGCCTGGAGCCTTGTCAGATGACAGAGACTCAATGGTGTCCTTCACCTCCTGCAAAGTTAGAGGAGCTTTCAAATAATTTTGCTGAGAATCAGTCAGTGTAGGTAATTCAAGATCTTGAAAGAAAACAGATAAGTTGGCATATAAGAATCAGTCTGTTATTGACTGTACAGGGACTGGTAATAAACTTGAAAGTGGGCTGCTATTTCCCTAGGGCGAGTCACTGTCAAACCAGAATCACACGTACTAATAGGAATAAGCCAGCCTGCAACCTGTTGATGAAGATGGAGGGCAAGTAATTTTCCATCCTTCTCACCTTGATCAAAATATTTGATTTTAGTTCTGAGTACAGCATGTTCTGCTTGCTCACACAGAAGTTCATGACATTTGGACCTCAGGCTATTAAGCTGAATCCAAGTACTCTCTGGGGTGGAAGAAGAAGAAAGGACACATTGCAAGTCTCAGATCTGTGCTAACAGTGTGGAGGACTCGAACTGTCTGAAGGTCTTCCTTTCGGAAGCTAAACCAATCAATTCCCCCCTTAGACTGCATTTAAACACCCCCCAAAACAAATCTAAATGTGGCATTGTGGGTGTATTTTTCCCCATAAAATTAGTAATAAAAATACATATTCATTGATTTCAGAGGACTTTAACAATTTGTTGTTGAGGCACCAACACTTATCAACAGGAAGGATGGCAGTGAAAACCATCTGCACAACAACTGGATGGTTGTTAGAACCATAGGGATGTGCTCACAGAATTGAATGCCTAGAAGATAGCCTACTCCCACCAAGAAAAAAATGATTCTTGAAAATGAATTATGTGGTAATGAGTGAAAAGTATAGTCTGTTTGGATGGGGTTCAACACCCACCAAAAGTCTACCAACTTCAGGGTGTCCATTAATTCATGGAGTGCACACTGTTCAAGTTCAAGTTCAAGTTTATTGAGCGGTCAAAGACCATAACAATATACACAAGTAAATTACAACAGTTATAAAGAAAAGAAAAAAAAATACGGAATACCTAATACTTTAAAAATATGCTCTCTTTATAAAGTAGATAAGTAAGTAACTAACCTATCTAAAATATAAATATACAACAATAGTAAACATAAATACTAAAAATAAGAAATAATTTCCTTTATCTCCTTAAAGTGCATAAATACAAGTACAAAGACAAAAATAAACTGAGTACAATTTCTATAAACATAAGATTCATCCTTACAGAATATACAAATTCTATCCTAATTAGAAAATATATAAAGGTATATTAATTCATCTTTTTTTCATTTTTTTACCAAGACATATTCTAGAAATATTTACCAAATATTTGGCCACATCCTTAATTACAGTATCATCATTAGCGGTAAAAAAATATGTAAAATGCTCTGATCTATTGTTTGAATAGAGTGACATAGGGGCCAGATCCATTTTTCTCTTGGTACAGTATACCATTTACAGACAAACATAACATGTTCCAAGTTTTCCAATGTGCAACAAGTACAAGAACAGAATCTAGAAAACAGAAGTGTTTTTCCCATAAACTGCTTCCAAGTTGTTATTTGGAAATACTTGTAGCTTGTATCTAGTATATTGTTTTATATTTTCTACTTCTGTAAGAATGTCTAGATAATGTCTATAATAATGACAGGTATCATTTGTCCTAAAAAATGGAAACATTTTAAACTTTTCAATAGTATTTAAATCTAAAATCTTATGATATTCTATAAATGCCTTTGTAATGAGGGACTGATATTTTAGGCTAATAGTAATTCCTCTGGCCCTTTACTGATATAAGTAAGTTAACCCCACTTTCTGTAATAACTTGAATATCAAGAATAACCATTCTGATTTTAAACAGCCTAACGAAGACCACGAATATTTTTTGTATAGGCATAAGGCCGTTAATCTAGTTTGTCCATGTTAAAGAATTCTGACCCAGAAGTTAACCTTTCTGGCATCAGCTGATGCCTGCAAGGAATAACAACCTGTCTCAGCCCTTAGTATCATGGCAGGAACAAAATTAGGTAAATCTAAAGATTCACACAACAATTTATTAACAGGAATATCTAAAATATTCAATTTATTATGATGCCAAATTTCAACATTAGATAAGGCTTGGGCATAATATTAAGCTTATACTGCAGTTAAAATAGGCCTAATCATGTTTCCACCATATTTTTTTATTAAATATGAGCAAAGAGTTTGCTGTCCTCTTTAATTTTGATGAAGTTGTTTCCATCTGTTCATTCCACTTCCCATCCCTTGTCAAATGTAGACCCAAATATGTATAACTATCTATAGTCTCTAATTTATCAGAACCTAACACCCAAAATTTATTTTTTTTTGCTTTCAGACCAAAAGGAAGAATCTGACTTTTTTGAACATTTATTGACAAATTAAGCTTGTCAGCAGTTACTGTAAGCATATTTAGTTTGGCTTGCAGTCCAGATTCAGTAAGGGAGAACAGGACTAAGTCATCTGCATAAGCCAATATGCCACAACACTTATCCCTAATCTTAGGAGAATCCGTATTACTAGAATTTAAGTCACATAATAACTTGTCAATATATATGGAAAAATGCAGGGGTGCAATTACACAGCCTTGTCTAACTCACATATTTGTAAAGAACGTTGAGGAAAATTGTCCCCTAGTACAGTACCTGATTTCACTTGGGCCCACGTTAAAGAATATAATTTCCTAATATTTGCTATCAATTCCCTCGTAAATCCTTTTTCCTTCATTATAAGCCAAAGTACATTCCTTAAAACTGAATCAAATGCTGTACTAAAATCTATGAAAGTAGCAAATAAAGTCTGTTTCCTGATTACAACATATTTTTCATAAAGATGTCTAATTATGAAACAATTTTCAGTTGTACTATATCCAGCCCTAAATCCAGCTTGTGCTTCAGAAAGTTCCCCCATTCTTAAAAATTCTTCCTTTAATCTATTTAAAATTAATCTAGGACAATTTTTCCCAAGATTATCTAATAATGAAATAGGCCTACACACTTTAGGATCTGACTTATCACCCTTTTTATATATTGAAAATATTATTGCACCTTTCCAGGAACTTGGAAATACCATTTTTGAACACAAAAATTGAAATATTTGGTCAAAATTACAGACCATAAAGCAGTGGCTCTCAAATATACTTCGGAAGGAATCATGTCAGGCCCTGGTGCCTTCCTTTTTTTTAAAGTTGCAATAATAAAATATACTTCTGCAGGTAAAAAAGGTAAAAAAAAACTTGCATATTAATATTCAAGACTATTCCTACATTTTCAACATTAGGAGAGAAGAATTTTGAAGAATAAAAGGAGACCCAAGTTTCCAATGTAATATAGGTATCTAATTCATGTTTAATATTGTTTGTTCCCTTAGCAACTAATAACCAATATGTCTGATAATCTTTATTAAAAATGGCTTCAAGCATACGGTCCCAATTCCTTTGTTGATATTGTCCTTGTTTAATAAGAGAAACTTCTTATAATTTTCTCGACATCTATTTAGTTCTATAATATTTTGGGAAGTTTTATTCTGCCTTACCTTTCTAATTTTTTTATTCAGTTCTTTTTTTCCTTTACAGCATTCCTTATCAAATCACGTATTTTTATTTTTTATACTTTTAATAGTCTTTGAGGAATGAAGTAGCTTATTTATATCCTCAAGACTTGAAAATAGAAGGTGATGTAGGTGCCCATATCCCATGATTTCAGTATTTAACTTAATACATAAATCCTGCAGAAAATGTTTAATAAGGGGAGATAACTTATCCTACCATTTAATTGTGTTATTACAGAATACAAATTGTGTAGGTTTACTTGGAACATCAATAACACATTGTATATCTTTTGCTTGTAGGACAAGAGGGAGATGATCACTTTTGCCCCTAGTTGGAATTTCCATAAATTCCCAGTCTGTCATATTCCCATTCCAGAAAAATGATCTATAATTGGAGGTCTCTTAGCAGAAAAATGAGTAAAGTTACCCTCTTTGTCTCCATAAATCCTACCATTAATTGGTGCTAAATTATATAGGGCTAATAATTCAATTAGTCTCTGACCCATTTTATTTAATCTATTATCCTTTGTAATTCTGGGCCAGTTAGAGGATTCTGGATGACACCAATTATGAAAGTTACTATCAGAGTAACTGTCATAAGGTCCAATCCTTGCATTAAAGTCCCCACAAAGTAATATATCATCACAAGTAGTTACTGCCCAACTCCTATGAATAAAGTCCTCCAATTGGTCCCAAAGTGCTGGAATGTATGAATTCAAATTAAATGGAGGGATATATATGTTAACTAAACAAAAATGTTTACCTTTTTTAACTTTAATGTAGATAACCATTATGTTCTTATTAGTGTACAAAATATCTGCAGTAATGTCAGAGTTTATTTTAATTAAGGTAATTAAACCCCTACTGTTCTTCCCTTTTTAGCAACTTTTTCTCCTGGCATCTGAAAAGTTTGATAGCCATTCAATAAAATGTATTGATCTTTGTTATGCCAAGTCTCCTGTAGACAAACAATATTAAACTTAGATATGAATTCTAACCATTCTTGATCCACTAATTTAGACAAAAAACCCACAATATTCCAGGAAATTAATAGGAGGCCATTAGATTTTGTTTCAAAATATTCTTCTTTTCCTTTTACCAGTCAGTTAATTGTGTATCCAACAAGTCAAATCTGTTACAAGTGGTAACATTAAACAAAAATTCCTCCTGATTTATCCTTTTTGATTATTTACATTTAGAAATGGTCTGGTAAGAGAAATCATTTGTAATAACTATGTGTATGCCTAAATCATCCAGTAGACCCCTATTCTCAATAATCTTGTTATATAGGCTTATAAAGCCTGTTTTAACAATGATTAAATCACAATGTGGGTCAAATCCCTGCCTTGTTATGATTAGTGCTGTAGGGTCTTCTATAGAAACATTCAGAACTTGTTCTAATATGTCTACTATTAGATCCTTTAGGTTATTATTATTCTCATGTTTAATTCTTTCCAGACTATACAAATGCAATATCTTAGGAACTCTATCAGCCACATGTTCCTGATTTGAAACACTTGCTTCCTGTCTGTTCTGTTTATTTCCCTCATTTAATAATTTTCTCTCCACTATATATAATCCTGCATCATCTAGTAATGTAGCTTTACCTAAAATGCTTCTTGCTGCCTCTGAACTTTTAACCAAAATATCCAGTTGTCCCATACTTGTACCTTTGTTCCAGCTGTAAACTTTTTCTATTATAAATTCTGGATCTGGGATTTTTAGGACATGACCAAATATATTTAACAGGGTATTCTTGAGTTTTCTTGTGTTTTTACTAAAAAACTGATTTTACACCAAAAATACTTAAGTGGCAGAACTCATTATTTAGTGTTTGAAATCCCTTGTTCATAAGTTCCCTGTTAATATATTCTAGTTCACATCCAAATTTTCTAAAGCCCCCTTCATTAATCCAGATTTGATTTTCTATTCGAGGAGCTGTGCAAAATATAAATAGACAGTCTAAACCCATAGCATCCTTATTCTTCCAAATTTGTAAAATATCAGATACAGTTAAATCAGCACTAGTTGCTGCCCTTATTAGGTTCACAATCTTACCCCCTTAACTCTTCATAAGACCAGTTGTGTAACATCTTAAAACCATATAATGCCAAAATTGCACAGCTACAAAGATCTGTAGCATTTTCCATACATGATTCCTCCAACCCTTTCACTGTCCTCAGATCTTGGTTTATTACTTTGCTCATATTTGAGCCACCCACCTCTTTACAATCTAAATCTAAAACGGTGTTTTCCCCACACACCAGTTCATTATCATTCTCGGGGACAGAATCGTTATGCACATCTGTCTTTGCTTTTTCTATGTAAGTAAACTTATCATTGGCCAGCTTCCCCACCTCATTTATAGATGACCATACTGTATCCATAACATTCTCTTCCTTGCTCATGTTGTACATATTTTCTCTTCCTAACGCCTTCTTTCCTTCTTGCTGACAACTTATCTTTTCCTTTCTCAATTTCTTATTTTTATTCCTATTTTTATTAGATTTACTTTTACTTTTTCTGATACCCTTACTACCTCGATCATTCTTAATTGATGGAAGAACTAAGGATTCAGCTGCTGTGGAAGGCATATCAGAAAAGTCAAACACTGAAAAATCTGGGTGGGGTAAATTTTGAGGACATTCCGGTTCAATAACAGATAATGAGCATATACTTTCAAAATGGGGTATTTTATCAAGTTTATGTAAAACATCATCTAGTCTGGAACCATTTATTGCTATATTTTCTTTTAAAAGATCTATTTCATGTTTCAAATCAACAAAATGATCCAAAATCATCAAATGCACAGTATGTGTATTAGATGCAGCTGTGCAATATTCTTTGCTTATAGCAGTAGTAAAATTTGCTGTTATACCATCGTCAAGTTGTTTATAAGAGTTCAAACCAGTAAACTGTTTTAATCCATTTATGGTTTCCTGTAATTCCCCAGCTATATGTTTTAAATCATTCTGCCAATAAGTATCTGGATCTGGATTAGATTCCCTAAAATAGTCTGGCAAAAAATCTAGCATCTCCTCCGTATGTTTGGGAGTATGTGCAATAAGCTCAGTTATACTTTTAGAAGCATCTAAATTAATATAAACTCCCGAGTTTAAATTGTCTGCAAATGTTTGTGTATCATTCCCTGCCCTTATAGGTTCCATAGCTTGCATTTCAGTATGATCATTATGATCATCATTTAAGCAATCTTTTTCTAAATGTAATGGTCCCTTAAATACATTGCATGGTGTGCACAACTTAATTTCAGCCAGGGTCAAAGGACTATAGTGATCTTTTATATTAGATTGCTTTAATTGCCTTACTCTCCCTTTTATTTCAGAAGGTTCACTATTTAGGCAAGGTTTAAAAGATTCAAGTTCTTTGCTGAAATTATTTTTACTTTCCTTTCCCTTTCCCTTTCGGCATTTACCTTTAGAATCTTTAACTTTCTTCTTTGTGCTTCCATCTTTACATTTACCTTTGCTTTTTTTATTTCCTTTCTCTGATTGCTCAGAGTTTGAGCAAATTATAACCGGAGTCAAATGTAAATTAAATGACGTGTGCATTAAGTCAATCCTGAAACTGTCTTGATTGTACTCTGTTTCTAATTTGCCCTTTTGAGAACTCAAAACCAAATCACCACTTACACTCTGGTCTGTAGCCATTAAATCCCCCACTATTAGAATCTGTTTCCTAGTGTGAACCATGTTAATACTAATAATATATTAAATACAGCAAATGAAGTTCATACACAAAGGCTGTACAGCCTGTTCTTCACAATTATCCACTGGTCCAATAGCTGACAATAAGTGACAATCTAGAAATAATCGTCAAACTACAGTTCACCACACAGTTAATGCCAGGAATTTCCTGACTAATAAATAACTACAATTGTTTGACATACAAAATGGAAAAATAGTTCAATACCGGGTCTTCAGAGTTTCAAATTCAGAGGAAACTTCCCCCAAAAAGCCGTATGAAATGCTTCACACGAACAGTTTGTGCAATAACTAGCAAATGTGCAGGATACTGGACGAAAATTCACTAATTAGCATCTTTCAATCTCTCACAGACTTAAGCAGTTATGGGTCACATGCAAGATCTGATGCTCCGTCAATCTAGCTCTTGTTCATAATAAGAGGTAAAGGACCAGCACCAATACCAGATTAAAGATTAAACCCAAGGGACAATCTTGATTCTGCCTGGTAATAGGGTTGCTTCTGTTATTCCCACTCTGGTTCACCCCCGATGCAAACAATTGCAGGCTTCTCTCAATGAAAAACACTAGATAAAACAAAAAACTATTAGTTTCAGCAGTATTTGATATTTGGAAATGCAGCCCTTTCAAAACTACTAGCTGCTTAAATTAACTTTTATTGCTATTGTGCTACCTAGGTTTACCTAAGTTTTAAACCATAAAACCAAAACAGCTTATCATGGATTTTCAAGAAATTGTTAACTTACTTTTTAGTGCCCAGAAGAACTGTTTTTAAATTACTCTAACGCTGCATATAACCAAAGCACTGTGTGAACAGAAACACTGCTATCTCATTACTGAAGAAAGCAATCTGTTCACCTGACTGACATGCGTACCTTTATATTGCCAAGTCACATGATCAAAAAAACTAAAGCGCGTGAAAATAAAAGTATTTAAAAGAGAGTATATACTTAAAAAAAGTAAATATAAAATAGCAATACTAGAAATAGTATGCAAGTAATAAGCATAGAAAAGTTCAAAAGCAAGCACAAATATCCACTACGTTTAAAATGTAGTAGGACTAATAAAATAGGAATCCTAAGAACTGGAAAACTTTCCTTTATGAGTCAGTAGGCAAAGCAGAATGACCAGTTTAAAAAGCTTGCTCCTCCGTCATCTTCCGACTGATGTATCTGCTACATAAACATAAAAAACACCGGGAATACAACTCCGCGGGTTCATGGCACCTTCACTCCACTTCCCTTCAGACTATAACCTGTGGGCAAAAACAGAGAAAGAGGGCAGCCCACTAACCAGGACAGATAAACAATAAGTTTTACTGGAAAGATTACATACTCTGGCAATGGTAATATACCTGTAATAAAATAAAACACGCTATGTAATCCTGCTTTCGGAGTCTCCTCCTCAGGCTCCAAAGCGTGTAGTCTTAAGTGTCCTTCCAATCCAGTCCACGTCTAGTCTGCCTCCTGCTCAGAGTGCACACTGAGCAGGAGTCAAACTCTTCTTCCTATACCTGGAACTATCTAGTTAATTGTTAAAAGCTAAATTCCAGTCCCCTGCCAAAAGAATGGGGAGAGATGCCCAAGGGGACAAAGCAGATGTAATAGTTGAGAAAAGGCTAGCTTCATCAGAAGTCGGGCCATAGATAGAATCTAAGACCACCTCTTGATGACCCAAAAGAGCCCAAACAAGGACAAAGCCTCCTTGCAGGTCAGATATAACCTGTAGAGAATGAAACAGGGGCCAGCAAGCTACCAAGATAGCCACTCCCTTTTGTGAGTATCAAAACCCACTCCAAAAACTTGCCCCACCCAATCTCATCAAAACAATAACAGTTGGTCTTCCATTAGGTGAGTTTCCTGCAGTGCCGCTATATCTTTCAGCGATTTTTTGAGAAGCATTCATATCTTATACCTCTTATGCAGTGTTTGGGTACCTTTAACATTCAATGAACAGTATTTATATGCCTGAGTCATAAACAGTTGAAAAGTGAGAAAAATAAATAATACTAAATACCCAAGACAGAACTGCACTCTGGAAAAAACTACCTCCCCCAATAAAGTTACAATCTCCCCAATGCAGCCCCATTCCCATCCAGTAACAAAATATACAAAAGCATTGCCCCACAAAACTTTCTACCCCAACCCACATCCCATAGAAAAGTAACAGGACCCTCAAAAAATCTCTAATCTGCTCTGGGGCGCACATCACAAGTGCACAATGCAGTTCGTGCCCTCTGGACTCCCAGATCATAATCTTACTAACTAGTAATAAAGCACAAGAGCAGTGTATCTGAAACAGTTAGGGGACCCAAACAATAAGTAGAGAATCAAAAACTAATAGATCTGAAAGCTTTAGAATGAAAGACCAAAAGTATATATAAAGTCAAACTGAAAAAAGAATGAAAGAAGACCAAGTTAAGAATACCGCCCCCCCAAACAGATAAACTAAAAAGCGATAACTAAAAACTATAACAAAAGAGGGAGGCTCCCTCTAGTGATCAGCACTAAGCATAGCCATAAAAGACAATGCTTGATACTAAAAAAGGAAAGGAAAGAGAAATAGTTGAAATTACTTCTAATGAGCCTGATGAAGATATAGAACAAGGGACAATGGAAGAGACTTAGAGGAAAAGCCAAAATGAAGTCACAGAGTAGAACAGACCAAACATTTTGAGAAAGAGAAGAGATAGGAAATTGTACACTATACAGGCACTGCCACAATGGGACCGTTAAAACATCGTACCAGCTAACATTAGAAACTAGTGAAGTTAGTTGAATGCCAGCATTACAAAGGAAGTAGCACAAACATCAAATAATTATATCACATAAATGACAGAACTAAAAAAATTAAAATGTCTTCTTCTATTTTCAAAAAACTAAGTAAGGAGCTACACATTGGATCCACCTGAATCCTGGTCATCAAAAAGTCCACAGTAATAATCATAAAAGCAAAACCCCATACAACAAAAACAAGTAACATGTTCACATCAGTCCGGCTACCTTAAGACAGCACTACAATACAAGCACTACATCATGAAAGCAGGCCATATAATAAATAGCTAAGTGAGCCATCCGAAGTCTGTGCCCAAATAAATTCCTGAGGTTCAATCCACAATTAATTTGGTAAAGAGATTGATCAGTATGTTAAGGAGAAATGAAAGAAATCATAGTGTAACTACCCACTAACTGATATCATGATGCTGAGGATATGGTAGATTTCTGGAGAGGAAAGAGGTCCTTATATGAGGAGAGGCTGAAGAAGCTCAACATGTACTCCCTGAAAGACAGAAGAGAAAGGGGGGGACATGATAGAAACCTTCAAGTACCTTAAGGGCATAAAAAGGGTTGGATTGGAGGGTATCTTCAATTTAAGAAAGGAGAGTACAACAAGGGGGCATAGCCTGAAATTAGTGTGAGGTAGATTTAAGAAGGAGATGAGGAGGCACTTTTTCACTGAAAGGGTGGTGATAGGGTGGAACGAGTTGCTGGAGGAGGTAGTTGCAGCAAATATGGTGGCCAGTTTCAATGTGGGGTGAAATGGGGTGAAAACAAAAACTGGAATGGGAGGAATCAGTACTGGGAAGTGGATGGGGGAGAGTAATGGGGAGGAGGCGGATAAGTCTAAGAGGAGTAAGGGAGGAGGGGCACCTCCAGGGTAATAAACTGATCTGCACACTCAAGCAGACTTGATAGACCATTATGGACTGTTTCTGCGGGCAATTTCATATGTTCGTAAAAGCAGGCAAGCCGTCCCAAGCTTCCTGTGCCGTATTGAACTACCTTGTACCACTCTTAGTAGTCATGAGTATTTCTGCAGGTTACAACAATCTATACTTGATGTCAGCTGCATGCAGTTTCGAGATTATTCCCTTGTATTCACCTCGAAGCTGTCGAGTAAGTGGGGTGAAGACATTGAAAATGCAAAACCGCCTCAATTGCCCAAACAGTTTGCCCTTCTCCCTCACTTTTTGTTGAATAAATGTTTTATCTCTAAAATTCAATAATTTCAGATTAATGTTACAGGGGCACTTATTAGGGCCAGGGATCGGACATAAGGCCCTGTGTGCTCTTTCAACTGTATACTCAGGTCTATGCAGTTAAGGGCCTGCCAACATTTGTAAGACCCATTGAACAAAACCTATCTTCATAGCTGGCATCTACTGTCGACCTGGTTCCAAGTCATCCGATACTTTGGATCTCATTACCTCCATAACCTCCTTCTTACATAACGGCGAGCTATACATCCTGGGTGATGTAAACCAAAACTGGCTATCAACAACAACTGCCAAGAAACAAAATGACATCATGGCCCTCAATCTCTCCCAACTCATCCTGGAACCCACCCACCTAAATCATAAAACTCTTAACCATTCCTTGATAGACTGGGCTCTCACCTCTCACCCCCATCAAGTCATTAAATCAGGCATCCTCCCGGATGCCCTCAGTAATCATCACCCAATCTTCTCTGTCAGGAAAGTCCATAGACCTAAACCACCTCACAAAATTCTGTAACTCCACTCCTTCAGCTCCTTAGACCCTAATCTCCTTCTTAATAAACTGGCCAGCTCAGATTTGTCCCCTATTGCCTTTGCCCTTTCCACTGACCAAGCCGTCACTTATTTTAAAGATAAATTTCTAACTACATGGAACTCCTAAGCTCCCTTCAAATGCACTAGAGTTCATGGCAACCATCATCCCTGGGTCCCCCCTGAGTTACTGACCTGTCTTAGGGAACAGGACAAAGCTTGGAGGAAACATAAGGTCTCCCAGCTTCCCCTAGACTATGCCAGGTATCGTATGTTAAGAAATGCCTGCACAAAAGCTACCAGACTTGCCAAATCTGAATATTTTAAATCAACTTTTCTCAAAAACATCAATTCCCCCTCCGAATTCTGAAAAGTGGTCCATTCCCTATTCTCCACCCCTTTGCATCCCCCTTCCCCTGTGCTTAAAATAAACAACTCATTGGTCTCCAAACCATGTCCAGTGGCTCAAGAGTTTAACTCCTATTATACCTCCTGTGCCACAGAACTTCTAAAGTCACTCCCCTCTAACCTCCCCCTCCTCATCTTTCCACACTCAGTACTCAACCCCTCCATGCCCATCCTTCCTTCCTTCTCTTTTTCTGTGTTCTCCCCAGAAGAAACACTAATGGCCCTTCTCTCTCTTAATCCTTCCAAATGTTCATTGCCAGATAATCTTGACCCCAAACTCCTCTACCTTTCAGCTTCTGCTATAGCTTACCCTCTCTCCTTGATCTTAAATCTTTCCTTCTCATCCTCATCTGTCCCCTCATCCTGGAAATATGGTGTGGTCCTCCCTCTCCCAAAGGGTGATGACTCCTCCTCCCCTGCAAATTTTTGCCCAATCTCCTGACTCCCTGCCCTTGCTAAACTCCAAGAACACCTGGTCCTCTCTCAGCTAACCTGCTTCCTCAATGACACTTCCTTTTTTAACCTGTTCCAATCTGGTTTTTGGAAGAACCACTCCACTACCACCTCCCTACTCAGGCTCACTGACTCCATCCTCACTGGGATGGATAATGGCTTCATTACCTCTGCCATCTTCATCGACCTCACCAAGGCATTCAACACAGTCTCCCATGCCCTACTTCTTGACTCCCTTACGGCTGCTGGGTTGTCTACTTCTGCCCAAAACTGGTTTAGCTCTCAGGCAGAACATAATCAGTCAAGATCCAGATTACAATCTCTCCCCCCCTCTATTTTCACTGGAGTCCCACAAGACTCAGTGCTTGGGCCCATTCTCTTCTCCATCTTCCTGAATGACTTGCCCTCAGTATGCTCCCCCTTCTTCTCTATCCATATGTATGCTAACAACACTGTTCTGTTCTCCTCTGGCAAATGCCCTGCTGATGTTGCAACCACCCTTCAGCTTGACTTCCACCAGGTTCAGCTATGGTTTGCCTCTCATCAACTATTCCAAAAGGCCAAAAAGACAGTCTCCATGACCTTTGGCACTAGGCAGAGAATTTCTAGGATCCACCCTTTACCGTCTTTCCATACCCTTGAGGGGACAATATTAGAGGACACTTTCTCATTCAGATACCTTGGGGTTTGGTTGGACCAACACCTCCACTTCTCTGGCCACATTGATGACATCCTGAAAAAATTGTTCCCCAAACTTGATACCTTATTTAGGAACCATAGTTGCATCTCTCCTACAGTGTGATGTGAACTAGTCCAGAAGATGATCCTCTCCATTTTCGACTACTGTGATGTAGTCTATGGTGTAGCTCCCAAATACTCCCTAACCAGATTGGACACTATTTAACTCCTGTCGACTTGTCCTTGATGATCCATCACACAATTGTCACTGTTACCTCTACCACACCATTTCCCTTCTCCCGCTTGCCAACAGGTACCTCACTCATTGTGCCAAACTCAGTTCTAAATTTTGGTTAAGAGAACTTCCCTCCTACCACTCATGTTTTCTCTCTCCCCTGCCTCCCCCCCTCCCAGTCCCTCAGATCCTCTGTCAATCACACGCTGTTGGTCCCCTGTCATACCACTCTCATCAGTCAGTCAAGCTTTACCCATCATTTCCCGCAAATCTGGAACTCCTTACCCCAAAATGGCATTACTTCTCCTAACACTCCCTTGCCTCTGCCTTACGTAACTTTCTGTCATCTAACTGCTCCTGCTTTAACCCTCCTTAACTGTCCTCCTGTGCCTCTGCTTTTCGCCATGACTCACATCACCTATTAAACCTTCCACTCCCCAGCCTGTGTCTCAGCATGCTCTCCTCCCCCTTCACCACTATGTACTATGTTCCTCAGCTATGCCTCTTGTAATTAAATGCATATTTCACAGGTATGATATATTTGATTGTATGTTATGTTATAAATGTGACTAAATGATTATTTATGATATATTTTTAACTGTCTTGTTACAAATGTAATTGAATGTTTAATTTCTTGTATGTTTTAATTGTTAAACTGTATGTCTAATTCTTCATCAATAGTACCCCCCGCCCCGGTCGCACTGGGAGATGAGCAACTTGTTGTTCAATGTGCCTTCCTGGTGAAACATTTCAATAAATAAATAAATAAATAAAAACCAAACATATCAAGGCCCTCTTCACTCTCAGAAATATCTACTAGGACTAAATTGTTGCGACAATTATGTCCTTCTTGATCTTCAGTTTTAGTTTCCAAGTTAGTGACTTTCTTCAGTAAAGAAATAAGCTTAGTTTCCTTCCTGGCCTGCCTGTCTTCAGCTGAGCTTATCTGGGCCTCTGCATCGCTCATCCATCAAGTTGGTGCTTTCGGAGTGGGGCAAAGCTGCTCCATATCTTCTGTGAGCTTTAAAACTACCACTTTAATAGTGATAAGATACTGTTTAAAATCATTCAGAGCTGTCTGAGGTCTCTTCCATGTTAGTAGAGGAAGATGAGACATCACCTTTCAGGCATTTAGGCTCTCTGGATATCTCTGGTGCATTAGGTGGGGAATGAAGTTGAGAAAGCTCTGTGGCTGGCTTACCATCCATTGCTTCTGACATGGCTAAAAGCTACATGGCTAAAAGCTCCCATTCCCTGCACAACTAAACTGTCCAACAATCGCAGAAACATTTTAACTAATAAAAAGCAAGCAATAGTGTCAAATGACTTCTTGCAATAATATTAATCAGAAAAGATTCTGAGAATCCAACTGGAGCACTGAGAATCACATCTACACCACGGGCTGCATCACGTGAATCCGTAAAAAAATGCAGACAACCTGAACAAATACTTCTGCTTGGTGTTCACAGACAAAGGAGAAAGGGAGGTACAACAAAAAAGCAATAGGAGCTATTGGTGGGGTAGAAACTGGTCATTTTTCAGAGGAGAGAGTCCTGAAGGGACTCTCTAACCTGAAAATGGAAAAAGCAATAATGTCAGACAGAGTGCATCCAAGTGTATTCAGGGAGCTCAGGGAGGTACTATCTGCACCTCTGACACTGCTATTTAACAGCTCACTAGAAATAGGAGTGGTTCTGGAGGACTAGAGGAGGGCAGATTTAGTCCCACTTCACAAAAGTGGTAGGAGGGAGGATGCTGGAAATTATAGGCCAGTCAGCCTGACATCGGTGGTGGAAATATAACTGAATCACTGCTGAAGAAAAGGATTGAAAAATATTCTGAATCCAATGGGTTACAAGATAGAAGGCAGTATAGATTCACAGGGAAATGGGTAATGTCAAATGAATCTGACAGACTTCTTTGACTGGATGACCAAGGAATTAGCCCAGGGTGGAGCAGTGGATGTGCACACGAAAAAAGGCTGCAGTGCACACTTGGGTAACCACAAGTGAAGACACAATTTATTATCAGTACAAAAACCCCGATAATAAATTGTTTCTTTACTTGTGGTAACCTGAGTGTGCACTGCAGCATTTTCTCATGTGTCATTGCTTGTTTATGGCCACACCTACCTTACGGACTGCTCTGCTTTTTCCATTACTTTGGGGAATTGGAAATGGCCTACCTAGATTTCAGTAAGGCTTTTGACATCGCTCCACATAGCAGACTAGTAAGCAAGCTAGGTAGCTTAGGTGTGTGTCCAAAAGTGGTAAACTTGGTAAGATATTGGTTAGAGTATAGGCAACAGAGGAGGGTGGTAGTAAATGGAGTTCACTCTGAGGCATAGAGGGTGACCGGGGGGGGGGTGCCTCAGCAATTAGTCCTGGGACTGGTCCTCTTTAATGTCTTTAGAAGGGACATTGCAAAGGAGCTGCAAGGGAAGTTATGCCTCTTTGCAGATAACACCAAAATCTGCAACAGGATGGTCACTCTGGAAGGGGAGGAAAGGATGAGCAGAGACATGAGAAAACTAGAGAAGTGATCAAGGGTATGGCAGCTGGGTTTCAATATGAAAAAGTGCAAAATAATGCACTTGGGGCACAAAAACTCAGAGGCAGAGTACAAAATGGGTGTACTGGCATTGATGACCACCAAGTAGAAAAGAGACCTCGGGTAATCATACTGGCTGACCTAAAAGCAGCCAGGCAGTGAGACTAGGCAATCAGAAGGACTAGTGGGATGCTGGGGTACACAGGGAGGGGTATCACCAATAGAAAGAGGGAGGTAGTGTTGCCCCTGTATAGATCACTGGTAAGAGCCCCACCTTGAGTAGTGTGGCCAATTCTCAAGACTACATCTCCAAAAGAACACTGACAGAGTAGAAGTAGTCCAGAGGAGGGCAACTATAATGGTGCAGGGTCTGCACCAAATGCCCCGTGACTGGAGCCTAAAAGACCTCAATATATATACACCCTATAAGAGAGAAGGGAGAGGAGGATGCTGCATGACAGAGACCTTTTAAATGCCTCATGGGGGTAATAAGATACAAGAGGAAGTTATTTTTAGGAAAAAGGAGCTCAAGAACAAGAGGACATACTATGCAGCAGGAAGGGGTAGATTCAGGAGAGATGAGAGTAAGTACTTCTTGAGAGTGATGGATTCCTGGAACAGCCTTCCATTGGAGGTGTGGAGGTAAAAGATAATGGTGGGGTTTAGAAATGGATGGGATAGACATGGAGTATCTTATTGGAAAGGGGGGAGGGAGAAAGTGCAGAATACTGATTAGGTCTGAAGTGGTACTACAGCTAGGGAAAAAAATGGGCAGACTGGATGGGCCAGACAGTCTTTCTATGCCATCAAATTCTATGTTTCTAAAGGTGCTAGCTGTCTCACTGATGCCCTTATTCAGCAGCTCAGTGGAAATAGGCATGGCTCAGAAGGACTGGAAGGAGAGCAGGCATCACATCTGCTGTCCTCCAGTCCACCAGAACCATGCCTTGGCCATCCTTGAGGTGGCATGCACCTCCCTGAGTTCCTTTAGTACCCTTGGGTGTATCTCATCCAGACCCATAGCCTTCTCCACCCCATAAGAGCAGTAGAAGGGAGAAGGCAAGCAACTAAATGCCGGTCAGTCTCACAACAGTGGGTAGCAAATTAATAGAAACCCTGTTAAAGGAAAGATTGGTAGAGTATCTTGAACCCAATGGGCTACAAGACCAAAGGCAGATGGATTCATAGGAGGGAGGTGACGAAGACAAAATTGACTGACTTCTTTGACTTACAGACAATGCAGAAGAACTGGAAGGGAAGGTGTGCTTTTTTGCAGATGGCACCAAAATCTGTAATACAGTGGATACTTAGGAGGGGTGGAAAAAATGTGTAAGGACCTTGGAAAACTTGAGTAGTGGTCAAGAGCATGGCAGTTGGGGTTCAGTGCCACAAAGTTCAAAATCATGCACCTAGGGCATAGGAACCCAGGAGCTGAGTACAGGATGCAGGGGTACTGACAGTCACTAAGCAAAAAAAAGACCTTGGGGTTATATCTGATTACCTCAAAGTTGAAGGGCAGTGTGACAAAGTAGTGGTTAGGACCAGTGGGATACTTGAATGCATAGGGAACGATATCTCCAGCAGGAGAAAGAAGGTGGCATTGCCACTGTATTGCTCCTTTGCGAAACACCACCTGGAATACTGTGGCCACTTCTGGAAGCCACACGTCAGAAAGGACATAGACAGCATGGAGGCAGTCCAGTAGAGGGCAAAGAAAATGGTGCAGGGGTTACATCAAAAGTCCTATGAAGAGATACTGAGGGATCTCACCATGTGCACTCTAGCAGAGAGGTGAGTGAGATGGTACATGATAGATACCAACAGCTACCTCACTGGGGTGAATAGGGTGCAGGAAGGGAGTGTCTTTCAAATGAGAGAGAACACCAGGACCAGCGGGCATGCAATGAACCTGGAGAGGGGAGTTTAAGAGGGATGTGAGAAGTACTACTTTACTGAAAGAATGGTGAGCACCTGGAACAGACTGCCAATGAAAGTGGTGGAGGCAAAAACAGTAGGGTGCTTCAAGCATGTGTGTGATTGACATAGGGGAATATTAGTAAATAGTCAAGGAGGAGGAAGGGTCATTGGAGACCAGTTAGGGTGGGTGGAAACAGACAAGGCAAGGACTGTTCTGGCAGATTGGGTAGGCCAAGAGGTCTTTTTTCTGTTGACAAATTCTGTTCTAATGTAAGCAGGAATCATGGATGAGGTGAAAGGGAGAAGGCTGTTATATTCTGCAAGCATCAGAAAATTAAGGAAGATCAGGAAAGAGAAAAAGGGGGATCCAGAGCTAGATGGAATGTGGTCTGCCTCAATTCAAAGCATCTGGGTAATAAAAACAGTGAGTTCCAGGCACTGGTGGCAGGCACTGAGGTGGACATCAGAGTCATCACAGAAACTTGGGACACAGAGAATAATGATTGGGGCTTGTCAGTTCTGTGTTACACAATGCTTAGACAAGATAGGGGGAAGGCAAATGGGGGCATAGGCATATATGTCATAGAGGGCATACAGGCTGTGGAACACGGACACATTGGAAGAAGCAAAGGGAGATACAGAGTCACTGTGGTTTCACCTCATGGTTCCTTCAGGCAATAAAATATGGGTGGAAGTGATCTTTAGATCACCAGGACAAAGGGGAGAGAGAGAGAGACACACACAGAGCTCAATGAAAAAGCTGACAAGGAAAGTGTTGAAGGGGAAAGTGGTGTTGGTGGATGATCTGAACCTGCCAGATATTGACTGGTTAATTCCTATTGCCAGGTACTGCAAAAGTCAGGCCCTGCTGGGTACATTACAGGACTGCCTATTAATGCAGCCGATTAAGGCAATTCTCAATTTGAGGCTCATCAACTTGGAGATGGTGGGTAGTGTGAGGGTGGGGGAGCCACTTGGGTCCAGCAATCATAAGTCCATTTGGTTCAGGCTAGCCCTCAGGACCAGCATGCCCCCTGTCAATACAGAAGTCCTAGATATCAGAAACGCAGACTTCAACCAGATGAAGGAGCTAGTCTGAGACAAATTGACCAGGGTGGATTGCATCGGAAGTGTATAGAAAAGATGGGGGGGAATCAAGGGTACCATTCTTGAAGCAACAAATTAATTCATAAGATTTTTTGCAAAACAAAACTGGCACGTGAGGACAATAGGGATGTCATAAAGTGTCAGAGCAGCAGTGAAAGCTAAGAAAAAGTCTTTCACCAGGTACAAGGAAAAGCAGGGAGAGGAAAAATGGGAAGAATACCAAATGAGAACTAAGAATGCAAAGAGAATGGTCAGGGAGGCAAATGCAGACACTGAGCTGCACACTGTGGAGGTGATAAAGGGTTAGGAAAACCAATTCTTCAGATAATTAAGAAGAAATGGAAGCAGGGAGGGCATTTCATTAGGCAACAAGAGAATGAATAATAGAGAAACATGAACAAGAAGCAGTTGTCCTAATGATTACTGTTGCTCTGTGTTCACAAGGGAAGACAGCAGGCCCCTACCTGACAGTTGCATCAAGCCAGCTGTCAAGGGCATTCCAAAAATGAAGCAGTCAGCATTTACCACAGAAAGGGTCCAGAAGAGGCTAGAAGCCCTAAGGTAGATATGGTCTGAAGTCCAGATGGGATGCACCCAAACTTGCTCACGGAATTGGCAGCAGAACTGGCTGAACCCCTGATAGGGCTGTTCAATAGCTCCGTTCAGGCAGAGGTAGTTCTGAAAGATTGTAAAGTAGCAGATGTAGTCCCACTACACAAGTGGTGGAACAAGGCGCAACCTGAGAATTACAGTCCTGTCAGTCTTACCTCTGTTGTGGGTAAACTGATGGATTCAGTGGTTGAAGAGGAGCTTGTGGACTACCTAGAGAGCAACAGTCTACATGACAGTAAACAGCATGAGGTTTGTGGCAGGGAGGTCTTGTCAGACTAACCTGATAGTTTTCTCTGACTGAGTAACAAAGGTAGTAGATAAGGGCCACACAGTGGATTCACTGTATTTCAATTTCAATGAGGTGTTCAACTCAGTGCCGCACATAAGATTGCTGAGAAAGCTGGAGAACCTGGGCATACCTAGGGACATAGTTAGATGTGTAGAAAATTGGTTGAAAGAGAGGCAGTAGAGGGTGGAGGTAAACAGTGTCAATTTGAAATAGAGGGAGGTCATGAGAGGGGTGCCACAAGGATTTGAACAGGGTACTTTCCTCTTCATTATGTTTATCAGCAACACTGGAGAGGGCAACTGGAGCAGAATATGTCTCTTCACAGATAACATGAAGCTCTTTGATATGGTAGATAGCAGTGAAATGATCAGGATGATGCAGAGAGTTCTTCAAAGGCTAGAGAGGTGGTCTAAGGTGTGGCAGTTGAAATTTAACACCAAAAAGTACAAGGTTATACACCTATGGAACATAAACCCCAGAACAGAGGACTGGATGGGAGGATATAACTGAGTACTACAGCAGATGAAATGGACCTGGGAGTTATCATGAGTGGCTCCCTCAAACAATCAAGTCAATGTAATAAGGCTGACAGTAAGGCTAATTGGATGCTAGGGTGTATTGGAAGGGGTATTGTCAGCAGGGAATGACAATATATTACTACCTCTATATAGGTCACTTGTGAGGCCTTATCTTGGATACTGTGCTCAGTTCTGGAGTCCTAAACTAAGGAAAGATAAGGACAGGCAGCAGACAATGCAACATAGGGTGACCAAGATGATTTAGACCAGCAGAGTAGATCTTATGAGAATTGTCTCAAGGCACTGAACTTGGTTATCTACTAAGGGCTTGAAAGTGGCTCACCTAAATATTCGTAGCTTTGTGCCCAGTTTGTCAGAGCTCATTGCTTGGGTTACTCACTGTAAACCAGACATCCTAGGCATTACGGAAACATGGTTAAAGTCCACAACCCCTGACTCTGCATGTGCTCTCCCTAATTCCAACCTTATTAGGTTTGACCGTAATGGGAAAAAACCTGGGGGTGGACTATTGTTTTATTACAAAAGTCACCTAAATGTGTCCACCATACGGTACCTCACCAGCAACCTCCCTTGCCCCCATGTGAATTCCATCACGTACTTCTCATGTTGGGTAACATTAAAAAATTGTATCTAGTTTGCACATACAATCCTCCAAAGGATGGTGTACAAGAGCTAACCTACCTTCTTGACTTCATTAACCCAAAGGTCGGTGGAAATGAGTTGCTGCTTCTAGGTGACTTTAATCTAAATTGATTAGGTAGTAATGCTAGACAATAAAAACCTCTGCTGGCAGGCCTCACCCTCTCTCTCAACTTATCTGTGAGCCAACCAGGCTGTCTACAACAGGTGGTAGACGTACTCTCCTAGATTGGGTAATGTCCAATAGACCTGAGAGGATAGTCTCCTCTGGAACATTCCCTTACTCAATCTCTGATCACACCCCCATATACTGTGTCTGAAAGGTCTCCCTTCCCAAAATACTATGCAAAATTCTCCTTATGAGAGATTTTCCTGTAATCATTCCATGCAGACCCGGGGCATACAGTCTAATCTACAGTGTTAAATGGTACCGACATAGCTACTGCCCTGGACAACTTTCTTGCCATTTTTTCCTGCCTTGCAAGACAAACATTTCCCTCATCAAAAGGAGGGTAAGAGCTACTGTTACAAAATGACTCCAATGCAGCCTGTTTGCCCTAATGAAGTCCATGGACAAATGCTGGGCTAGATTTAAGGCCTCAAATGATGTGTCTATATTACAGGAGTACAGATGCCTCAGAAACATGTATAAGACAGCAATTCAGTCTACAAAGAGCGAATTTTGTAAATCTGCTGTTAATCACAGCCAGAGACCCTAGGAGTTTCTGGCAAAATATCAAAAATATAGTTAGTGCTTCCTCAAAAGGTGATGTCTCAGATATGGTTATTGATGGTATTAATTGCAATAATCCCTTAATTGTTAATGCCTTTACTTCTCAGTTCTCTGGCCTGTCAGCCTATACCTCCCTATTCCCTGTTCTTGATAAACAATAAGTGCCTCATTACTCCCAGTCTGAGTCTGCCTCTTGCCCTCCCATTTATTTCAAGGCCATGTCTATTAGGGAGATGCAGATACTTATTGCTGATCTCTCCCCACACTCTAGGGCAGGTCATGATAATATGGAGCCCAAACTCATCCGCCTTGGTGCCCCTTTCATTGCTTTACCCATCACCCACATCTTTAACATGTCACTTACTCTGGTATCTATCCCTAACCTTTGGAAAGTGGCTAGGGTTGTCCTGGTTTTCAAACAAGGTGATCCTAAACCCCTTGAAAATTACCAGCCAATAGCCATCTTATCAGCTTTTAGCAAACTACTTGAAAAACTGGTTGCTTTCCAGCTCACTAAACACATCCCAAACTCATGCACTCCTATCCCAGGCACAACATGGCTTCCATAAAGGTTACATCACCTCCTCTGCCCTTGCTAAGGGTACCTAAGAGGTCAGAACTGCCATGGATCAAGGTAAATTAACTGGTGCTATCTTCATTGATCTTTCTAAGGCCTTTGACCTGGTTGATCATGTGCTTCTGTTCTCACAACTCAAGGTCCCTTGGCCTGTCTGCCCCTGTCCTTGCATGGTTTTCCAACTACTTCCAAGGAAGGCAGCAACTCATAAAATTCAACAAGGTTCTCTCGAAGCTCACCCGGGTCAAATCTGGAGTCCTTCAAGGGTCTGTCCTAGCATCCATTCTTTTCTCCCTATTTGTAAATAATCTCCTCACTGTACTGGCTCATAGAAGCCCCTCATTATACACAAATGACCTAGTGATCATTACCCATTCCCAAGACATTGATGTCATAAACCATCAACTAAATGTTGACTTTAGCAGCATACAATCCTGGCTTAGGGCAAATAGACTTGTCCTCAATCTCAAAAAATCTCAGGCCATGCTTTTTGGATCCCAGGCTAAAATAAAAGTGTCCCCTGCTCCCCTGAGTATCTCCTGAGCTGATGGATCTTCTGAGAGGGTTGCAGACTCTATCACATATCTGAGAGTTACCCTTGACCCATAGCTCAGCTTCACCCAGCATATTCAAAATGTATGCAGGGCAGTAAATAATAAGATGGGCTTGGCATACAGACAAAAAACAATCTCACACCTGCTGCTCATCTAGCCTTGGCAAGAGGTGTGTTCCTCCCTTCACTCTGTTATGGACTCATCACATTTGTACAAGCCGTTAAATCTCACCTCTCCAAATGGGAAGTGACTTACAATAACATATGCCATTTTGATCTTTCAGCCGCTTTACTCACCCATCATTGTGACCTTTACAACAAACTAACCTGACTCCCCCAGGTAACCATTGGAACTTTGTCTTAGGATGTTTTACTGACAGTGTCGTCAGAAGTGCCATCCCACCTGTCTTAGCAGAGCTCCTTAAACTTGTCCACTCCTCATATCCCCTAAGGTCAAATGGTTCTGCAGTGCTTCAGGTACCAAAAACCCACATGCAAATGGGTGACAGAGCATTTGTTATATGTGCACCGAGGCTATGAAATTCCCTTCCCCCTCATGTTCGCACTACCCCATCCCACACCTGTTTCCAAAACTCCTTTTGTGATCTCATGATGCTGTCCTCAGCCTGCAACTGTACTTAAGACACTTGTGGCCCTCCCCCACAAGATCGCACTTGATTTTTGGTTTCCATTCTGGTCACCTTCCCAAGCTTTTACTTGATCACCCTTTAACCTACCTGTCAAAGTGTTTCTTGGTTATGTATTTTATTTATTTTTGATTGCCTCTATGTTACATCTTTCAATGTCTGGATATCGTTAACCTGAAACTCTGTACATCCTTACTCTGCCTGTAATTGCCTGTAATTGCTTCCATATTTCCTTGAAACCACCCGGGTCGCACCTGAAAATAGGCAACTGTTTTGTCTAGTGTTTTTACCTGGTAAACAAAAGCTATATAAAATAAATGTATGTGCTGGAGATCAGGTGAGAGAGGTGGGGTATGACAGAAGCCTTCAAGTTCTTGAAGGGAATAAACAAGGTGAACTGTGAGGAACTATTTGGCAGGAGTACAGAAATAAGAACATGAATTCATGAGTGGAAACTGGCAGGTTTAAGGAAGAAAATGTTCTAGTTTACAGAAAGGGTGGTGGAACCATGGGACAGTCTGCAGCTGATGTGGTACAGGTAGATGCCAAGGCCATAACTGGTTTTAAGTATAGCAGGGACAGAGTAAAGGGTTTGGTGGATACTTGGGTGGGATACAGTGGGATGGGAAGCAGTGTGGTGGACAGGGAAGGTTAGAGCCTTGTATGGACAACAGGTCTTGGGGCAGATAGGGAACTATGGGAAGATTAGATCGACCCTTGATCTTTTTCTGCTGTCATTTGTCTATATTTCTTTGTTTCTAATATGGAGTAGTTCTGCATCTTCAAAGGTTAAAGGAGGTATTCAGATCATATGGGTACCATCCATACTAAGAACAGGTCACAAGGTTGGGAAGTCTTCACTTAAAGAAACATTGACAACAGAAATTCTCTATTCCATTATGACACCTAATTATTTAGAAAATTGAACATAAACTCCTAGTTTTCTAGCAAATACATTTCCACCTTACCAGACTAGATATAAAACCAGTATTCAGAGTTTTAGTATAAATGATACTTCACTTTTACTGAACCAAGCAAATTGTGTAAACTATTCTCTTTAGAGACCATGTTGTAAGATGCAGTACTAGATTTTCTGCAGAAACTGGAGTCTGCATATGCCACAAACTATAAGTTTAATAACCATGTAGGTAAACAAGATCTCCTCATCAATCAGCTTGCTCAGTGGATCTTCTTCCTGATAAAATAAAGGAAACACAACACAGCACAGTACAGCACCGCACTACACAGCACAGCACTACACAGCACAGCACAACACAAAACAACACAACACAAACCAACATATCACTACACAACACAGCACAACACAACACAACACAGTACAGTACAGTACAATACAATACAATAACATTTTCACTAGTAAATAGCCTTATTGAGCATATAAGAATTCCTCCCTATCTACCTGGATACAGGAGAGGGCATAACTGCCCATTGTTCTGATCTTCTCAGATACTTCTCATATTATAAAATAATGTTTTGTGTCCCTCTTGAATTGTTTTTATTTATTTTTTGTCACAGAAGAATGGGGATTTAGAAGTATATTATAATTATCAAACAATAAGGTTATGGTCTCATACGTCATGCATAGCATACTATTTATACTAAATTAGTTATGCAAACAGCTGTAAATGCATTATTTTTCAATGTGCATAGTTTAAACTCATAATCTGACAGGAAATGCAACTGTTTTTGTCAAAGAAACAGAGAAATCAAGTTTGATACTGCAAACCAAGCCACTTGAATTTAATAAATGTGCTTTTACCAGCTAAGTATGGATATCACGTGGTGAAGTTGAGTGGCCTCAATATCCTCTACAGTAGGTTATGAAAGTGCATTCCACAACCTTCAAGTATGTATGTTACTATGCTTACATAATTGAACATTGGCTGGTGTAAAACTCTAGCAGACAAGTATGCTGAATCATTAAAGAGGCTTTTATTTGTTATAGTGGCTATATTTTGCTGCAAAAGAAAATAGCTCACCTTGAATTGAAACAACATACAGTAATTACATTACTTGCCTCTGTGATAATCTGCTAAACACTGTTTTACTATAACTTCTAAATATAATGTTACTGGATCTCTGATAAAGGTCAATAGTTTGCAAAACTATTTAGTTGAGTTATATTAATGAGGTGTATATTCTCTTCACCAGTCACACTCATTAAACTCCCTTTTGGTCCTTAAAGAGCACTGTTAAGAGATATGGGCTGTCAATACTGACTGATTGCCAAACTACAACCCAGCTGAATTAATCTATCTATACAAGGGGGGCTGGGCAACCTCCTGTCAAGGGAGAAATACATCAGGCAGATACAAACAGTCAGAAAGAGACACAGCTCTCTGCTGAAGGCTGGAAGGGGGAGAAAGAGAAAGAATGTTGCAAGATCTTTTGACACTACTGTACTGATGCCATCAGTGATGACATGTCATAATGTTTGGAAACATTAGGCAATTAAGCAATTAGCATGTGATGACTAAATCTGTTCTTGCCAGTTTGTCACTGAAGATTCTGATTGTTATGACTAGACAAGGAGGAACTTGGCACTGGGCACAACCGTACTGCAAAGACACAATTCTAAAAAAGAATACTGAAAGAGAACTATTGAGTTTTTATACGTGTCATCTGTGGATCAGGTGTAGGGAGAACAGAAGGTTGTAGGTTCTAGTCCCACACCAGGAATTTGGGTTATCACCCAATACTGTCACTGTAATGCAACATAAATGGTGAGCCACGCTGTTGTCCATTGGGTGAGATGTTAAACTGAGATCCCTTCTGCCCATCCATGATGGCTTTCCAGGTGGAAGATAAAGATACCATGTCACTTATTATAAGAGTATGGGAACTTTTATTGGGGAGATAATTTCTCATACAGTAAACATTAAATGTACTAATCAGAGGTACAATAAAACTTTACAGACTGCAAAAAGAAAATAATAATATAAAACAAAAGAGCAAAAAAAAATGACAAAACAAAAAATTAGAAGTCACAATATCATGTCTATCTATGCAACTACACCTCACAATGTTTCCATCAAATGGAATGTTGTGATTGTGACATAGTATGTTTTCTATGTCATGTAAGCTTATTATTTGTTGTCTAATACACTGAAACAATACATTGTGAGACCTAAACTGTTGTTGGATCACCCATCTACAGCTTGCTTGCTAGATGTAATATTTGAGGTAACCACAAATAACTCTCATAATGCTTTAGTGATACTTCTGACAATCCCCTGTATAAACTCCCAATACCAATATTTTGTACATAATCTATTTGTACTCAGGGCAGTTCAACACCTGTGCTATGAGTTTCCAAAAATGTTTAACATAAGTACATTCCAAAAACAAATGAGATTGAGTTTCTAATGAACCATTGCAGGTATCTCTAGGATAGTATCTTTCAGATAACTGTTTATGTTTATGCGAATCCTTTACTCCCAACCTACCATGACAAGTTAACCACAAAACTTCCCATATATATTCTGGAATCCTTGGTTCTATTAGTTGTTTTAAAGTAATCTCAGTTGTATGTGAAGTACCTTGGGAAAAACTAAGGTCTCTGAGAAGTTAATAGTATGTGGTAATATAAGCCATTCCTAGAGTACTTTTTAAAATGTTCTGGCTTCAGTTTCCACTGATTTATCTTCCTTAATGTCAAGATCATATACTGGGGGCTATGTTCTTTTTTCAGGACTTTATGAAAATTCCAGTTCCTTTGTTTCCATAATAGTAAGACTGGCTGTAACCAAACCCGTATCCATAGGATCCGACTTTGACCGAAAAATAGTTTGTGAAAGTAATGGAAAAAAAGTTGTGTAAAAGAAGACTATAGCATTTATTATAGCTAGGCTGCCTATTTTTAATGGAAGGTACAAAAACATTTCTCTGGACTGGATTAAATCTGTTACCCCATACTGCTTGAAAAAGCAAACTGTACAATCGGGTTTCCAGTTCTTGTGGAGGGGGAAATACAGAACTTAAATATTGAAATATTAGCAGCAGTAAAGTGTTTATAAGGTATACTCTTTTCTGTTTGGCTATTTGCATTGTTTTCCACCAAGTGACTAACCTTTCTCCTTCCTGACTCTTTTCCTTCCAGTTTAGTTTCCCTATATCATGGCCTCCAAATATGATACCTAAAATCTTAAGGTCAGATTCTACTACTTGAATATGGTAGCACATCAATTAAGCTAACCAATATGAGCTAGCAAAATGAGCATGTAAATTACAACGAGTATAATCATAGCACACCTGCAATAAGAGCAACTCTACAGTACAGCGCATTCAAGTACAGTGATTACAATAACAGCAGGTAACTAGATTAGTGAAGTCATCATATGAGCGATGGGCTTTTTGGACGACCAACTGTATAGCCTACCCCCTGTGTCCAATTGCATCTCGGAGTTAGAATATTAAAATTAGGGGGGGCTTGGGGGTGCAGCCCCTCATGGGGGTGCAGGGGGTGTAGCCCCCTTGTGTGACCCATCTGCACCTGTTGGAGGCTGCCAATAATGATGGGTGTGGGATGCTGCTTCCAGATGCAGGAAATGGCTGACAAATGTACCCAGAGTCAGAGGGTTATGCCACTCCTCATGTATTGTGGCTATGTGTATCGTCGCGCAATAAAGAGGTTAGAGATGAAGTGTACTGAAAGCACCACTGGAACTTCGAATGCTTTATCTGGAGCACTAGCTGGTGGTCGGCTTCCTTGGAGGAGCATTTCACCAAAATTATCATTTGTGTTAGTTTCTAGTTGCCCAATTGACGTTTGCTAAATTGTGCACTCGCTGTATATGTCTGCCCTCATAATGTAGTCACCCTAACGGTAATCACTAAATAGAAATTGCCAGTTTTGAATTTGCTCTGTAACCTTTACTGTATTGGCATGGAACCCTTGAATATTAATGAGTTGTGTGAGACCCAGCTCTTTCATGGACCCTAAACATAATGCTTTACTTTTATGAGCATTAAACATGGCACCGGAAATCATAGAATACTGTTGTAGAAGATGCCATACATTATGGCATGCTTGCATATCAACAAGAAACAGACAAATATCATCCACATAAGTGTTGATTTTAAGCTGTGCAGTGTTCAAATAAACTTCAAGTGCTCTTATCTCAGGGGCTTCACTAATCTTGAGTAGTAAAATGTCAATACACAAGACGTATAAAAGGGGGCTTAATGGGCACCCTTGCCTGACTCCTCTTACAATTTGAATGTTTCTTCCTGTAAATCCATTCAGTAAAGTGTGCTAACATTGTAAAATGCATGTTTGGTATAGGAGCTGAATCCTAAGTATAAACTGTTGAGGTATGCCATGAAAAGCTAACAACTGAAAGAGAAACGTATGAGAAATTCGATAAAAAGCTTTCTCTTGGTCTAAAGTGATAATAACACCTTAGAGTTTATTCAATTGACCCGTAGTAACAACTTCCCTATGCTGAATTAAGTTGTCACCTATAGATCTGCCAGGAATGGAACATGATTGGTGAGGAGATATAACTTTATTGGCTATTTTACTTAGCCCCTGACCTCAGATTTTTGTTAAGATGTTTGAATCTGTATTCAGAAGAGAAACTGGTCTCCGAGTTCTCAAATCCGTCTGGTCTCCCTTTTTATGAAGTAAAGTCAGGATGGCTTGAAACATGTTATTTGGTGATTGTAAGGTATGTAATATCTCATTAAATACTGCCATTAACATAAAAGTTAAAATGGCTGAGAAATGATTATAGAATTCTTTACTGAGACCATTGGGGCCTGGAACTGTTTTTTGCTGTAAGGACTTCATGGACATTTCTACTTCTTCTAAACTTATAGGTTTTATAAGGTCCTTCTGTTCATCTTCTGTTAATAAGTCAGCAAAGGAGCTCTGTACAAACTGTCAAATACTACCTGTTGTCAGTACTCGGGTACCAAAAAAGTCTGGAAACCAGATTTCACTATTGATCTGATTTGTTGATTATTAGAATGTATCTTTCCCTCTGTGTCCCTTATGGATGTGATTAACTTGGTTCTGACACCCTCCTGGCTTTTTGTAAATATTTCAAGTGAGGACTTAGTGCTCTGAACACCAGATTGCTGTTCTATTTTTAAAGATTTCACCCTGTCATATAAATATGTTTTCATTGCCACCCTTAAATTGTCTAGTTGTTCTTAAAGGATATTTTCTCAACAGTTTGAAGGGAGATTGCCCTAAATAATTGTGCACGTAATTGTAAATACTTGAAATAGTATGATTTACCTTTCTGTCTCCCTAATGCTTTTTTTTTTGGTAATGAAATCATATTAACAAGGTACATCGAATAACATCATATGAAATTCAAAAACATCAAGAGAGAACAGACATAATTTGACAATTATTTACATTTTACTCCTCCATCCTATGAGTCTATATTTCACAAGAGATCTGGTGTTCTGTTATAGCTTAGCCACAATTTATGAAATGCATCATATCTTTCATGCAATATATAATGTATATTTTCCAATCTATATGTCTCATTCATTACACTTAACCAGTTTTTATAATCTGGTGGACTTGTGTTTTTCCATTTCGTTAGGATACATCTCTGAGCAGTAATGATTCCAATTATTAATAACTTTTTCTGAGAACTGTTTGCGTTATTAGATAATTGACCCATTGTCAGCATTAAGTTCTCAGTATTTCTTTCTATCTGTATATTTGCAATAGTCATTAAGGTATCAATTATTTTCTGCCAGTAATTTTTTAAGAACTGTGGGAGGTTGAAATTCATTAAATTTAATAGATGAGGAGTATAATATATATGCTGTATTATCTTAAAATATATTTGTATAAATTTTGTCTACAGTAGCCCTAACTGTTTAAGGTTTTAATATATTAGTCCATTTTTCCTCAGTAATCTGTTTATTTATTTTTCCCTCCTATTTTTGCTTTAATGTTTGTAGTGTTTGTCCTTGTAGTGTTTGAATTATATTATGCAATTTTGATATGAGTTTAGTGTTAGTTGGTATGCTTAGTACACTTTCCAGTTGATTGATCTGTGTTTTTTCTGGTAAGTTTCCTGTATTTTGCAAATAATCTCATAATTGTTAATATCTGAAAAAATAAGTGTTTGGAATTTTAAACTTTCGCCTAATAGTCTCAAAGTCTAATAGTCCTGTTTCATTATATAATTGATTTATTTCCTTTATACCTTGTTGATGCCATATTTTGAAACCTATATCTGTTGTAGAAAATACACAGTTTCCATTTAAATATATGGGTGTTAAGAGAGATATTTTTTTCTGACCGAATAGCTTTGTTATAGTGTTCCAAATTTTACATGTGTTTGGGGTTGACATACATAGTGTATTGATATTATATCCATAGGGACCTACATATAAAATGTGTTTTATCATTTCGTAAGGAATGTAGTTATCTTCTATCTGACATGCCTCTTTGTATTTGTCATAATGAAACCATTCATACAGTTTGGCTAAATTAGCCGCTTGATAGTACCATATTAAATTCAGAAGTGATAAGCCTCCAAATTCTTTAGGAATATATAGTTTCTCTATTTTTAGCCGTGGCTTTTTGCCTTTCCACAAAAATATTTATGTCTCCCTAATGCTTAAAGAATTTCCATAACTCTGTTTTGTATCCTCCCACCAATCTGCTAAATTCTCAGAACAATGGGCCACGAAGCTCCTAGCTTTAAGAAATTCCTCACATTTTCCTTTAATCTTAGGATCTTCCAAAACAGAAGCATTCAGCTTCCAATAGCATTTCCTGTAATTTGTGGAATCCCATGTCCTATTGTAATTTGGACTTCAAAAAGGTCTGACATTGCAGAGGTGAAAGTAGTCAATTCTAGCACTGTACATCTGTTGGAAATAAAAATATAGTCAGTTCAGGAAGACATTGTTCCTGTATGATAAGTATGGCCCACTTTTGGTTCCATTTTTATGTATGCATTTCTTAGTCCTGTTTTGGAAATCATTTGCTTAAAAAAAAAGTGTGTAACAATACAACTTATTTATCTTGCAAGTTTTGTCAACAATATCCCAGGGACAGTTAAAGTCTCTTCCTAATATGGTAAATCTTGTTGTATGTAGGATGGGCTGAACAACTGAAATACCTCAACGTGTGCAACTTGTGTTTGTGGTGCATATAGAACCCCAGTTCTCATGGGTATCTGTTGCAATATTACATCTACTAATAACAATTTCTCTGGCTCTACATTCATATGTTTTAAAATCTGTACATTGATAGAATGAAACAAAGTACCAACTCCTGAACAAGAGTCATCACCCACAGACCACACAGATGGTCCCCAGGGCCAGGCTTTCTGGGCTTTATATACAGTATATCATTATTTGTGTGTAATCTAGTACTCTGTAAAAGAATTATGTGTGCATCCTGGGAATTTAGGGAAGAGAAAGGAGTATGTTTCCTCTTGTAATTCTTGATACTATTAGCATTCAGTGTAATAATTTGTGGTATGGATCCTTGAGCCATTTAAAGTGAGAAAAAGAGGAAAGAAATTGCTCAAAAAGACAATTTTATATAAACTCTTTTTTCTCCTATTGCTTTCATGTGCCATCTTAATGTCTGAAATAGCCCCATCAGTGTCCAGAAGATCTTTTTGTTAGGAAATAATAGAGGTTGTTTCTGAGTCTTCCTCTTCCTCCTCCTCTTCTGTGTCCCCTTGCAAAACAGCATAGCTGTTTTGGGTCACCATAATGTCCTGTTTTAAGATCTTGGGCTTTGGTTGAGATCTCTTGCTCCGTTGTTTCCCTCCAACCACCTTAAAGTCATCTTAAAGAAGTGCTGGAGGGGGCATAGTAGCTTGGTGATGAGTATCTGAATGTTCTTGCATGATAAGATGCAGAGTTCCTTCTTCATCAGTATGTTGGTCACCTTGTTGAGGGTTTGCAGTTTCCATATGCAACACTACACTTGAAAGAGCCACAGTTTCTGTCCCCTTGTCAGTCTCTTTCTGTAAGAGTTCAGCAGGCACCTCCTTCTCTACAAATTCCATATGTGGCACATCAGACATGGGAGCAGGTGCTGTATCCATGGTCTGGGACTGTTCCCCATGGAATCTTTTGTGTTGTGCCTCATGTACTGTACCAAGCCACCCTGATCATGGAATGAGCCCTTATTATGGACCTCCTAGGGGCTCCTTTTATATGATTGACCTAATTCTTTGCAAAGATTGCATCTTACAGTATTAGGGCAAAAGTGGCTGGAATATCATATTCCCAAACAGAGTTCACAGGCCAAAGTATCACAAGCATTGCTGAGGTGGGAAAGGGACCCACATCTGTAGCATGTTTTGGGCAGCCCTGCATAAAAGCAAAAACCTCTGTCACATCCAATATAAAAACTGCTGGGGAGATGCTGCAGACCTTGTTCATTAGTTCTGAGTCTCACTTTAATTTTTCATCCTACAGTCCAGATGATTTCAGAATCTAAAATAGGTAGAGGATTGTCAGTCACATCTTCCCTTTGTTTTACCCAGTACAGAATACCAGAAATATGAACCCCTTCATTTTTAAACAGAAAGATTATGGTTTTGACTGTTGCCTTTGTCAAGGGGATAGCTATAAAGGAGGATCATACATGGGATGATTTGAGAGAGTTATATTTGATCCAAAGCTTTTCCAAGAGCTGTAGCGTTTCAAAACTGACATCAAATTGAGTATTCCCTATGTATAAGGGTAAAAATGGTTGTTGCTAAGAACTATAATGATTCCTTTAACAGTTTTCATGCAACATACACTTGGTGTAAAGGTTTCTTCAATCTGACTTTGTATTTTAAGCAACAGCATTTTTGCGCTTAGCTGGTTCACCCCAATTTGCAAATAGCACTGACATCTTGAAAGTTCCTCTAGTAGTAATGCCTTCCTTCTGTTTTTAATGAGTGCAGGGGTTGACTTGATGAGAGGGAGCTGAATTCCCCATAGCCATCAATTTCGGGGGGCAGGATGACTGTTGGAACCATCATTACTAATAGAAAGATCATGTTGAACATCAGACTGTCCCCCTGCCACTTCAACAAAGTCAGCCCAAGAGGTGGAGGACTGTTCAGCAGTCACAGGATTTATTGTAGCAAGGGCATTAATAGAAGTAGTATGAGTTTCATGAGTTATTAGTTCAGTGTGGCTATTTGGGAAATCACCAAGGTTGTGACTTGAGCCCCCCCTCAATCGTTGTGCACACTTTCAGTTGTGGTGGAAGTCTGCAGCCGAGTGCTGTGCTGCCAAAGATCCTCAGTGCTATAGGAGGGTATATTACCTGGTTTACTGCAAGGTACCACGTACTGTAGTAGGTGGACTAAAAATCACATTAATGGCACTTGACACAGTTGTGGTTTGTATGTCAGTTTCAAAAGCTTTGTTCCCAGTGGCCTGCAGTATCGCCTTGCCAACCAAGGTATCTGACATGGCTGGCTCATTTTCAGAGTTCATCTAGTTCAAACAAGATTGTAGTGATGTTTTGTAATGGAAATTAAAACATTTACCTTGTGCTAGCTGCTGTATGTCTGCCCCTGTGGGAGCCATGTCATCCTCCCAAGTTGCTCTGTCCATGGATCAGGTCCAGACTGCCACTAAGAGGGCTTTTTCCAAAGAACAGGGGGATCCCTCTTCAGAATGGGACCTGAAAGTAGGAGAGACTGGGTTTTTCATCACCCTATCTGATTCATAGGTGGGGAATGCAGGTTGCTCGGACACTTGAAGCTCAATAGACTAACTTGGAAATTCTTTTTGTTGTCCTCCAGTGAGATCCTGAAGAGTGGCTTCCTCATCTGCCAAAAGCTGAAGTAAGAGTGAGCGTCATTCTTGAATGCCTGCCATTATCAATCAACCAATTAATATTTTATTTGGTATAGCACTCTATCTCTTGCAACTCTAGCGATGTAAGATAAGATCCATTGTTTTTCTTCCTCCAGAACTGGTGATCTGCAGAACTGTACTGAAGTCCCCACCTGCTCCGGTGAGTGAAGTACCAAATGCAAGGTTGTAGCATTCCCTTTACTTAAAGGTTCTGGCAAAAGTATAGCACAAGGAACAGGAATTTCTGGGTTAGCCACCACTTGAGAAATATCCAAGCTTCCAGGTACATCCATAGAACTGGCAAGCAAAAATCATAACACCGTCATTCATCTCTGAGCTGTGTGATATTCCTCATCCTCCACCTGGATCAGCTATCTTGCCAATCCAATGGTTGGCAGTTACCCCTACAGGAAGAGTAGGGTATTTTCACCAGTGTCCTGGCCAACATTGCCCCCCAACAGTAAATCTGGTCATTGCAACTAAACCCTCATGAAATACCTGGAAATGAGCTGTCAACGCTTAGTGTGCCATTTCTGGTCAAAAAATTACAGTTCAGTGAATCAATAAGCCAATTATCCAGCATGATCTGTTAGTACAAACAGGATGCTGCAGCACTTACCTTTATGGGAACAAATGTTTACTGTGTGTAGCGCAACTCTTTTAAAGTGATACCATTGTTTTTTTTCAGAAAAGCAAATGTTAAGGATGTGGGTACTCTTCTGAAAGACTGAAGTTGGTAATTTGGGGACCAGCAAGAGAACTCAGTCCAGAAAACAAGAAGATACCAGCCACTCCAATAAATCTTCACTTTTGGATAATGCTTTATTTCAAGGATTTCAAACTTAGATCCTCATGCCCAACATTTCACCTCAAAGGCTTCTTCAGAGGAAGTGATCTTTATAATGTCTCCTCATTGATGTAAACCCTAAGAAGTTTGTTCATTTGGTTTTTCAGGTTCTGTATTTCAGTGACTTTCCAGGAGATCTCCATGTCTCTATTTTGTTTCCCAGCTTAACATCTAAGTTGTGTCTTCACATTGAGAAACTGCCATAGAAGGTCACAGGCACAACTTAGATGTTAAGCTGGGAAACACAATTTTACACTACTTCAAGGCCTCTTCATACCCAGCCTACCTCCTACAATGACTCTAAGTGCCCTTTTCTGAACATGTCCCAGGTCCTAACATTCCTTAATACTTATACCACAATATGATACAAGGGCCCCATATTCAAGTACTGGCCTGAACACTGTGCTATAATAATAAATCAAGTCCTGCTGATTAACTCCAGCCTTTCTTTATATTGTCAAAACATATAATCTTGTATTATCCTTCTAAATCATGTTATTTACTTGCTTGCTTCATTTAAAATCACTCTGTATCGTAAGCCCCCAAAACGTACAAGTTATACACATTTGAATTCCACCTCCCCAAACATTAGAGGTACCCCCACCTTTTTTTTCTTCATAAACCAGATTGTCTTTGTTTTTTCTCAATTTATTTCCATAAAATTTTCTTTGGACCATTTTTATATTATTCCTAAATCTTGTTGTATTTTATTGTCTTCTTCCTGTCTCCACAACTGTTGTATCCTCCACATATTTGATACACTCCCCAATAGTTTTAAATAATTTATCATCAACAGAAATAAAAAAGCCCCAGTCTGATACACTGAGTGACCCCCCCAAAAAAATTAATCTAGCATTGATTTGTTTGCTTCTAATTCAACCCACTGAACTCTCCCCTGTAAAAAAGATAAAAGGGGAAGACTGGCATATGGGCGAATGGCATAACAGTGACTGGCATGTCAGTGACTGTTATAAGAGTGACAACTATTGCAGAAAACAGCAATAGGGCAAACGGCATAATGGCAACTGGCACAGTAGCAACAAGCATAAAGGCGACTACAAGTGTGGCTGTTGCAATGACCACGAACCACATATGGGCGGAAAAAAAAAGCGAGGTGCACAATAACATCATAGACAGTGTGTCATAACAACAACTCAGGAGCCTGTTTGGGAATCAGTGTACGTGTCACCAGAAGGTGAGGTGTGGGGTAGAGGGGCTGGATCCCACCCTGATGTCAGGCAAGTAGTTGTCAAGGGCATGGTGAGCCCAGCAACTTTTGTAATGCGGTATGGTGTATGGGGTTAATCTCAGATGCAAGGTGTGAACCTCCACAGCAGGAATGTGGGTCTGTGGATTTGAGTATGACTGCCGCTGTCCATGTGTGTGTGTGTGTGTGTGTGTGTCCATCTGCCCTTCCTTGCTGTTCGCTCCTGGTCCGCCCTTGTGTCACCTACAATCACAGCATGGCAGCACGGTCCCTCCTGCCCACAGGCCACAGCTACACATCAAGCCATGTTGCCCTGTGCACACAGCTGCCATACCATTTTTTGTAGCTGACCAGCAGTGGTCTACATGGCACACCAGCTTGCCAGAGCACAGAGAGCACTCATGCTGACTTTCATGCTTTCCACCCCCACCACCACAGCATGTGCCACAACAGTATACTGCTAGACAGTCCTCCACTGGCAAAGGATGTACAGCCATCTATTGTGTGGGCAGATACATGTGAGTGTGTGCAACTGATGAGGCCATGCCTGTGCACCGGCTAGTAGTGCAGCACAGCATGGAGCACCTGGGTGCATTCTATGTCCATGTAGGGATAGGGCCCCCGCCCATGCAAAGTGTGGTGGGCCATGAGTGTCACACCACCAAGGCCTACAGCATCCATCCCCAACCCGGACACTTGTGGTTCGCTTAACACTGATGCGCCCCCACCCTATCCCAGATGCATCTGCACAGCATGGGGTGTAGAGGGGGCAGCCCACCCACCAGGTTCCTGGAATAAGGGAATAAGCATTTGTTCTGTGCAAATCAACAGCACACCTAGACCACAGTCCCCATGTTGCCACCTGTGGATGTTGGAAGTGGATGGAGCCCACACGCTAACACAAGAGTGGTCCATCTGCTATAGGGCCAGCAGTGTTCAGTTATGTCTGCTACCACAGATGCATCCATCACGGAGGGTGATGGGCACCGGTACAGGTGCAATGATGTCCACAGCCATCCACGTCATAGGACTGTGTACTCCCCCAACACACACACACACACACACACACACTCACTGTACCGGCAACAGGCCTTCACCACCCTCAACTGCATTGCTGCTGTGGGACGGGACACAGCATCACTGACCTCAGGTGTTACGGCACTGTCCATGCATGCTGGTTATTCCGCTCCTGCTGCCGCTGTGGATACCTGTCATTCCTGAACAACTGGACACTTCCACAGTCTGGGCAACATATACAGCACCTATGGGGCTGCTCCCATTGCACTCGCACCATACAGGTGTGTTACCTCCCTGTTGTGCAGAATCATAAGAGCTGTGCCTGCAGAGAACAGCAGCTAAGGGCACTTGCAACATTTGTGTTTAGAGTGCTGCCTTCTTCACCATTGCAGGCAGTGCCACCTGTGCATCCACCTTCACTGCAGCTCACCAGACTTATGGTTCCTGTTGCTACATCTGCCCATTGTAGGGCACTGTCATTCAGCTGCTGTTCCGTTAGCACCTGTGCTGAGGTCCCTCCCAATGGCACTGCGACATGCCTGGACTGTGTGTGTGTGTGTGTGTGTGTGTGTGTGTGTGTGTCACTTCCAACTGTGCAGGCTGGTGGATTTGGTCATGCCTTAGCCTCTCTGCATCCCAACAGACCTGCGGGTACTGTGGTCTATAACTGTGTCTGACTACGATGCGCTGGTGTGGTGCCACATGGGACCTTTGTGCAGCAGGTGTGTACAGGGCACTTTGCTAAACATCTCTACTGGGCTGTACCTGGTGATGGCTGTGGTGTTCATATGCAGCCAGAAGGGGCACCCTCTGCTGCTGTATGAGGGCTGCATTTACAGGCATGACAAAGCTCTGGCCGAGAACACCTACTGGCATTACACAGAATACCACCACTATCGATGTCTGGCATGTGTGCACACCATTGAGGACCATGATGTGTGCACTATAAAGAGCCACAATCATGTGGCTGATGCTGTTGAGGTGGAGGCATGATGTGTTGTGTGTGACATCAGGGAGCGTGCACAGGGCAGTGTAAAGAGCACATCACAGGTCATTGTTCAGTACACTGTGCTGTGCCACTTGCTGTGGCCAGACATTTGCCCCGTGTGTCACTTCTCAAGCATACAGTGCAGCGTATTTGGCAGGCATACCACAGAGTCCCTGTGGCACCCCTTACAGTGCAGGAGCTTGACCTGCCAGACAGGTACTGTGTGACAAATACTGGGAACAGATTTCTACTCTATGACAGTGGCAAGGAGGCAGATAGACTACTGTTATTCACTGCAGCACTTAACTTGCACTTGCTGAAAGAATCAGAGGACTCATTTGTGAATGGCACCTTCAGATGTACACTGACACTCTTCCAGCAGATGTACACAGTGCATGTGGTGAATGGGGATGTGTCATCCCTGCTGTCTTTGTCCTCATGTGCTCATGGAGGACACCAACCTATTGCATTGTGTTCACTGCCCTAAGGGACGCATACCCCAGTATGAAGCAACTCTCTGCACTGATGGACTTTGAAAGACCAGCATGACTTGGTCTTCACACTGTGTACCCTGATACAACTGTCTGTGAGTGCTTCTTACATTACACACAGGCAGTGTGGCACAAGATGCAGCAGTGCCCTGCCATCCATGAATGGTCTGTGTCTGAGGCAGAGTTTGCACTACAGATATGCATGCTGCTTGCCCTTGTTCCAGAAGATGCAGTTCTGGACATGTATTATGAGCTTCATGGTTGGGATACTTTGTACGGATGTAGTCAATCCTTTGGCCATTGCTTAACTGTTATGAGGACATGTGGCGTGGGCATCCACTGGGCTGCAGCGGCTGCTGACATCCACTTTTCCCCCACAGCATTTGGAATTGCTATAGCGATACCCTTGCTGGCCTTGCAAGAACAAACAACTATATAGAGGGGTGGCACAGGGGATTCAATACTTGTATGGGTGATGCCCACCCCTCAATTTAGCAATTCATCGAGTGCCAACAGAATGAGCAGCAACTCACTGAGCTGCATGTGGAGCAGGTTGTCTCTGGTGCTGGCGCAGCACCATGCAAGGAGCGATACAAGGACCTCAACAAACATCTTGTTGGCATCGTGTCATAATATTCACACCACACACATTAGGAATACATGAGAGGAATAGCCTAAAACTATCAGATGCCGCTGTAATGTCATGGCTGCAGCCCTTGCTGCAGTGATATCCATGCTAACCTGATGGACATTGTGCCACTGTACACTAACATGTGGGAATCAATTACCCATCTGCAGTTGCTGCTGCCCTTGATCCCTTAATCACACCTGTGTACTCTGCCTAGTGTATGTGTGTTGTGGTGGTGGGTTCCCCAAGTAGCTTTTTTCTGTTTATGCACCTCAGGGTAATGCAGTTCTCCTGCTCGGGTGGGAGAGGGTGAGTCATAGGGCCCATAGTGTGTGTGTGTTCTGCCCAGGGCCCACGTGTGTGTGTGGGTAGGTTCCCCAAGCACCTTTTTCTGTTTATGCACCTCAGGGTGAGGCAGTTCTTCTGCTTGGGTGGGAGGGGATGGTCAAACGGCCCATACTGTTTGTGTGCCCTGCCCAGGGCCTGTGTGTGGGGGGTCCCTGAGCACCTTTTTCTGTTTATGCATCTCGGAGTGAGGCAGTTCTCTTGCTCGGGTGGGAGGAGGTGGGTCATGGAGCCCGTAGTGAGTGTGCCCTGCCCAGGGCCTGTGGAGGGTTCCCCGAGCAACTTTTTCTGTTTATTAGCCTCAGGGTGAGGCAGTTCCCCTGCTTGGGTGGGAGGTGGTGGGTCATGGGGCCCATAGTGTGTGTGTGCCCTTCCCAGAGCCAGTGTGTTGTGAGGGGGTTGGCTTGTTGCTCTTCCCTGCCTCTGTCCACATTCCGGTTTTGGTTTGTCCCCCTCACATGGTGCTTTGCAGTTCCTTGTGTCTGGCTGCTTGGCATTGTGCACAGTCCTCTGGCTGTGTCCACTGCTGGCTGTCTGCGGCATACTCTGTACACCTCCCTTGTTCCAGGCATGCTCCTCGGGATCAGATGATGGTGGTGGGGGTTTTGCCACCGTTGCAGGCCTTTCCTAGTGGTGTTGCTTGGGGCGGGGCACTGGTGCATCTGTTCCCTGGTGGCACATTTCTGTGTGTCTCTGCTGTGTGTTGCCTGGGTGCTGAGGGTGGGGAGTGGAGGGAATGTGCCTTGCAGGTCTGTTGGCATGGTGTCGGTGTTGCCTAGCACCTATATGTTCCCTGCTGCAGTGGCCCCATACTGCATTGCTCTCCCCAGGCCCAATTCACAGTCCTGGTCTGTGTCCTGTTCCTGGACTGGTGGTGTACTGTTCCCCCCCTCCCTATTCCCCAATGGCATCTGTGGAGTTAGGGGACAAAAGGAGAGGGGACGATGGGTGGAGTGGGAGGGAAAAAGAAGGGGAGGGGGGAGTAGGGTGGGAGTGTAGGGGGTTGAGGGAAGGAGGGTGAATAGGAAAAGGCAGAGGAAGAGGTCATGGAACATGATTAGCAGGTATACTGATAATTAAAATGAGCAGCTCATACAGACACTAGCAAAACAGCAATACCCAGTCAGCCTGTGGTTAGCGAACAGTTAAAAGTGCAGGCAAATGGTATTGGATGCTGTTATAACAGCTGACCCAGATAGGCTAATGTACAAAATTTTCAGGCAGACAAAACTAGGGTGCAAATTAACAGTGGGAAGACAGCATTTAGCCAGATGGCTGTTATATTAGGCTAGTACTGAAACAGAACTTAGATGTACTAAATGTAACAGACGACTAGCTGTGGTAAGGAGGCAGACAAAACACAGGGTACCCAAAACTAGTTTTGTGGCTGTACCCAAATAGATTGTAGCTAGGGATGCAGTAGAAATGAAATAAAAGCTAGATAGATAGATGGTCAGACATACATACAGACAGCAGACAGAAAAACAGATATAGTGGTGCCCAGCATCAAGTTCTAGCATGTCACATCAATCGGTATCTTCAATGAAGAATTGACAGGAATAATTAACAATAGTCAAGGACATTATTTCACACTTGCCTGTCTTCATGGAATTTGACAGTTGGCCACTGGAGCCTGCAGGCTTAATGGCCTGTGGAGGCACACATGGGCACGACACAGGTCCTGTACAATGTCGCCATTTGACCTTACAGATGACAATGTATACTTACATAATTTAAAAACAGTAACACCAAGTGTCACAACTAGTTGCAAATGAGGACATTGTAACAATGGTCTCAGGATATCTGACACTGGGAATCATGATAGACACACGGACGGACAGATGGACAGACGGATGGATGAATGGATGGATGGATGGATGGATAGATCAATAAACAGGCAGGGAGACAGACAGACAGACAGACAGATAGATTGATAGATTGTTTTGCAGTTTTGTGTATTATTTTGTCTGTTATGTGCAGTGTCATCAATGGAATTAGGATAGCTGACACTGGGAATTATGACAGAGGTAGATAGATAGATAGATAGATAGATAGATAGATAGATAGATAGATAGATAGATAGATAGATAGATAAAAGACAGACAGATCTGCAATTTAATTGTTTTGTCTGTTACGTGTAGTCTCCTATTTTGTAAAAACAGTTATGTTTTCATTTTATCAAAACTTGTGCCTGTGGGATCTATATTTCCCAGATCTTAGCTTCATCACAACAGTCTTCTACAGCCTCTTACTTTTTCTGATTATACAGAGATAAAACATGCTGAGAAGCATCCTATTTTCTAAGAAAATAACAGCCAAGGCTAGGATTTTTAAATTTCCTTAAAATTTAAATTAGGCTTCAGGTAACAAGTTATACAAATAAACATGTATTACAGTTCTGTACTATAAATTGCTATGGGTGACAGTTCCTCACAAAAATTATTATAGGCAGATTCTGAGTGCAAAAATTATTTATATGACAGCAAGCAGAAAGACAAATTACTTGAAGTCTACATACATGGTCTTCTATAATTGCTCATAAATTATTATGGTTCATGCTGAAATGCACTCGGTTTTCCCTAGGCCACCAGTTTTATTTTAAATAAGAAGCCTGTTAAATCGTAACAATGTAGAGCTTCACCAGAGTTCACAGTATTTAATGAAAGAATGGAGATTAGTTTGTGAATATATTTTTGTATTTGTTTAAGGTATTAAAGTTTTGCTGTTATTAACTTATTAATGTTATTGGTCCTAAATGGTCTTGCAGTTTCACAACAGAGTTTTAGCAGCTTTACAATGTTATACTGGGAATAATATTTGTGTGAATGCACATGTCCCGTACTTCACTTAGCAATCATTCTTCTCAAGACTATATAAACTTGTCTGTGATCACGTGTTCAGATTAAATTATAGATAACATATGCATACACTTTTAGCTAGGATGTACAAAGAATGGAGCAAAATCTTACTTTTAAAACTAAATGTCCTTTTTACATGACTAGGACATGAAATCATTTAGGTATGCTATGAGATACTTGCTTAAATGACAAACATTTTGGTTATTATTAACAAACTGGCCCAACTTTCAAAACATTGTGGGGCATCTTGTATGCAGATACATTTTCAAGGAATCAGAAAGGCCTGCTGCATGTGCATTAGGACAGTGGCCCAGATATTCAAACTGCGCCAGGCTATGGCACAAGCCCAGGCACAGCTCAATTTGGCTGCGCACGGGCGTGGACTGGGCGATATTCAACGGAGCTGCGCCATGGCTCAGCATCATTGAATGTCGCACCCTGGCCACCTGCAGTGTGCATGGCGCAGTGGCACTGCACCAGCGCCAGTGGCCAGAGTGGAGCATTGGGATGCGCTAGCGCAAGTTCCATTACGCAAGGCGCAGCAACCGCGATATTCAAAAGTTGACATTCAAATGGGGCCATAATGTATGCAAGATGCACATGGGGCCATTTGCATGTCATTATGGCCCCATTTGCATGCAGGTGTGCTGATTCCTGATGACTTGCGCCTGGTGCCCTGCCAGACAGCAGCCGTCGGGGACCGACGCCCCTTGCAGCGTGATCGCGGGCTGCAGTAAAAAAAGAAGAATCATAAATCCCTGGTGGTCCAGTGGACCTTCCTGCCCGATCACGGGCTAAGTAAATGAATGAAAACTCTCAATATCCCTGGTGGTCCAGTGGACCTGTCTGCCCGATCGTGAGCTGCAGTAGAATAATAGGAAACCTATCATCCCTGGTGATCCAGTGGACCCCTCCACCCCACCTGCCCACTGATCCCCACTGCCCCTCTTCCCCCCAGTTAGCGACGGGTGGCAGCACCCCACCCACCTTCCTCCTGGTGTTCTATCTGTTCTCTGGCAGAAGCTGCCTAGGGTTTTAACCTGGTGGCATAGGTGGAGGTGGAGGTGGATCTGACTCCAAAAAAAACCTAATGCTGCCTCCCACTACTCAGGTTCCAAAATAGTACCCTGCAACCATTGACTAACATGAAAGTATATTTATTTGAGGGCAGAAAACATTGCTTGGGGAGGGTAAGGCAGAGGAGGCTATTTACACCTTCAGTCAGTTCCACGGACAGAAAACATGACATCACTCCTTTTGTACATGCAATACTCCTGTAGACTCTGCCCACAGTCATAAAAAAGGAGTAAGGCATAGCAAATACTGTAGAGTTTCCACACATATGCTTTGTGAAATGCCACAAAGAAAAAATAAAAACTCTTGAAAATTCAAAACGTTGATGAATACAGTATAATGCATGGGATCTGCAGTTTTCTGCAGTCTCTAATTTTTTCAGGAAAACAAAATCTGAAAGTCTCACACTTAAGAAAAAATCTGCTAGAGCATAAATGTTTGGCATTTTTGCTACATATTGGTTGGCTTTCAGTAAATCAGACAATTGACTATAAAAGGCATCCAGTAGAACTAGAATGCAATGGAATTGACAGATAGATCAGTCCATGGCAAAAAATATTCAGGGACACATCTACAGTACCTCCTTAAGCTGCTGACCCACATAGCCCTGGGAGAGTCCTTTACTCTAGGGACCTGAAGCTGCTAGAGGTATCTCTTTCTAGGTTACAAATATGCAGGGGACAAGGCTTCTTTGATGGCAGCCTTGATCTTCTTGATCTTCCTCTCCCTTATATCTAACTCTTTACATGTGAGTGTCACTTCAGGGCCGAGGTTCAGAAGTGGGTCTTTGTTTAGATTTACATCAACCTATCAAGAAAACAAACAATGTACTTTGGATAAAGTGTTGAAACATCCAAAGAAGTGTTTACCTTAGCCTATAAACTGAGCTTCCTCAGTTGCCTTTTGTGCTTTTCTTTCTTTCTTTCTTTCTTTCTTTCTTTCTTTCTTTCTTTCTTTCTTTCTTTCTGTCTTTCTTTCTTTCTTTCTTCCTTTCTTTCTTTCTTTCTTTCTTTTTTTTTCTTTCTTTCTTTCTTTCTTTCTTTCTTTCATTAGAGTATTTGTTTATCTATTAACTGTTATAGTTATTGTATGTTAAGCACTGAAGGATGTTGAAAAGTGATACACAAAAATATACCTTCTGTACCTATTAAATTAGCAAGTATTCAGAACAAACTATAACAAATGTTGCACTGTAAATGTTTTGCAAACTAATGAGACCACACAACTGCTATTTTGCTGAAGTTTTGCCACTGCAGTTAAGAGTCAACCTTTACTAAACTGTATTCAAAGGAAGGGAAGCCATACCTTGTGGTCAATAGGCTGGGTTGCTTTGAGCATGTGTTTTGCATCATCTGAATGAATGGCTATGGCATGAGGTGATGATGGCAGTTTTTAACCCTTCCATACTGAGTGGAAGAAAGGATGAGCCAGAGAACTATACACCAGGCAGCTTAACACCTACAGTGGGAAAAATTATGGAGTTTTTGCTAAGGTAGGAACTGGTGCACTTCCTGGAGGGAAATTGGCTGCAGGATCCCAGCCAACATGCTTTTGTGAGGGGAAGGTTTTACAAGACAAATCTAGTTGATTTCTTCAACTGGGTGACCAGGGAAGCAGATAGGGTTGGGGCAACTGGCCCTTTTCTGCTGTCATTGTGTACGTATCTATGTAGCTTACATATTAAGGCTCAGTGGTTGTGGATATGATTGGAATAATCAAGGCAATAGCACCAGTCCCTTTTAAATCAACCAGTAAAAAATATTTCATGAAAAATAACCGCAGTGTGTATAATAGCATACCAAATACATCACTTGCATTGCTATCTGTATATTGTGCTTGAAAGTTCCTAAATAACTAATTTATAAAATAGAACACAGCACATTTTTATGTTGATTGCGCGCATGTGCAAGAAACATATTGCGGCAGCTTTCTCCACAAGCAGATTGTGGAGGCATGGCACTGTTGTGGCCAATGCCTCCACAGCCTTTAAAGGCTTGTCCAGCATCCCCCAATGCCATGGCATGCTGCTGCTGACACTAGTTCAGCCAGCATGCCACCAACTTGTAAAAAATCAGCCGTTCAATCAGGGGCTGCCTCATCATTGCAGCATAAGCCATTCGCTGCAATGAGGGAGCCATCCGTCATTGCAGGGCGGGATCTTCACACACTAATATTGGTTGTGAACATGGCAGTGGTTTTCCGCCATGTTCACAAACAATATTAATCCCCCACACCGTGTTTATTTGCTGATGGGGGCCCCAATCCCATCGGCTTCAGTGCCCCCATGCTTATGTTGCCAATGAGGTAGCCCACTCCCCGTCATCATTATGTAACCCCCACTGCTTATATTCTCTGCCTATGGGGTGCCCAATCCCCATTAGCCTAATATCACCCCCACCCTTTTTTTTGTGTGCCGATGGGGGTGCCCATCCCCCGTCGGCTACAGCTTGCCCCCCCAAAAGGAAGACTCCGGTGGCACACTAGGAGCCCACCCCAGGGTGCCACATGACCCTGTAAAATAAAAACAGTCTTGCGATGTCTTTTTTTTTTTACCTGTAAAAAAGGAAACTGTCCCTCAGAGGTCTCCCTGCACCCCTCCTGCAACCCGTGCCCACACACTGCACATCCTGCCTCCCCACACACACCCTCAGCCCATACTTACCTCTGGAGCTCAGCACAATGATCTTCGGTGGACCGGGAACACGTCTGCACTCTTCAAAGCCGACCGCAAACTGAGGAAATGCCGGTAAGCTGTATATTGGAATAAATGTGTTTTTTCTAACTTTAATGGATATCTCAGTCTTTTTTTTTGAATTTTAGCACCAAATTTTCAATATGGGGTTTTTGGGGCCCCTTTCTTATGAATTCTGAAACTGTCATGGTGTTAATCTGCCATGAAAGGTGATTTTCCGGTCACTGCATAGAATCACCTTTTGGGGCTGATTAATGAAACGACAGTGCCAGTGTTCATGAGGTGGGCTCTCTAAAAGCCTATGTCACAAATATGGTGAAAAAATCCACAAAATGACTGTTTTATGAATGTGCATTGCGCAGTTGCTACGCACACTCATAACTTCATGAATTTGCAATATTTTCTCACCAGATTTTCAACATTGGCATTTATTCACACCTCCTTGTGAACAGTACAGGTGTCATTGTCCACATCCTGGCTGAAATGTGTTTTCACAATTCCGGCGCAGAATAGCACGTGGCTGTGGGAAATTTGTGTTCGGGACAGATTAAGAAAATGACAGTGACACTGTTCATGACTAGAGGTCCTTAAATGCCTATATTGAAAATTTGGTGATGATACTCCATAAAATGACTGTGTTACAAGCGTGCATTGTGCAGTTTGCACGCAAGCTCGTAACTTTGCGAATTTGTAATATTTTCACTCCAGATTTTCAGCATTGCCATTTTCCCACACCTACTTATAAACAGTACAGCTGGCATTTTTCCCATCCTGGCTGAAATGTGTTTTCGCACTTTTGGCGCAGAATAGAGTGGTCGCTGTGGGAAATCACTGTTCGGGATAGATTAAGAAAATTACACTGTTACTGTGATACTAGTGATACTGTTCATGAGTAGAGGTCCTAAAATGCCTATGTTGAACATTTGGTGATGTTAGCCCATCAATGACTGTGTTACAAGTGAGCCTTGAGCACTTTCCACACACCATTGTATCTTCACAGATTTGTAATATTGTCATGCCAGATTTCCAACACTGGCATTTTTTCACACCTCCTTATGAGCAGTACAGCTGTCATTTTTCACATCCTGACTGAAATGTGTTTTCACAGTTCCAGCGCAGAATAACGTGGTCGCTGTTGGAAATCAGTGTTCAGGACAGATTAAGAAACTGACAGTGGCACTATTCATGAGCAGAGGTCCTAAAATCCCTATGTTGAAAATTTGGTGACAAAACTCCATAACATGACTGTGTTACAAGCGTGCTTTGAACTGTTTCCATGCTCCCTTGTAACTTTGCAAATTTATAATATTTTCACGCCACATTTTCAACAGTGGAATTTTTTCACACCTCCTATGAACAGTACAGCTGTCATTTTTCACATCCTGGCTAAAATATGTTTTTGCACTCTTGCCAGATAATAGCATGGTCGCTGCAGGAAATCAGTGTTTGGGACAGATTAAGATCGAGCAAGTGAGGGGGGGAGTGCCCAAGCTATATTGAACTCTGTCAGGACTGCTGCGGATTTGTTTGTGGTAAAAAAAAGCCCCAATGCAAGAGCCCAGTATAAAATGGCAGCCTGCAGCACTGGGAGAAACAGAACGAGAGAGTGAGTGAGGGAGGGGGAGTGAGCAAACTCACCGGAGCGCTGTCAGGACTGCTGCAGATTTCTTTGTGGGTAGAAAAAGGCACCAATGCACGCAGGAGTCCCGTACAAAAGGGCAGCTTGCAGCGCCAGGACAAACAGAATGAGCGTGTGAGAGAGGGAGACTGAGCGACCTCAACAGAGCTCTGTCAGGACAGTTGCGGATTTCTTTGTGGACAGACAAAGATGCCAATGCAGTCAGGAGCCCTGTACAAAAGCTTAGCCTGCAGCACTGGGAGAAACAGACTGAGTGAGTGACAGAGGACTAGTGAGCGAGCTCAACAGACCAACACAATCAACATTCGGCATTGACAAATGCTTGTTAAGTAAAGGAAAAAGGAAAAGAAAATACAGTATACTACTTAGTTATAAATCTTGAATCCTCTGATTTGGGCTTCTATTTGCAATAAAGACCTTGATACAGAAAGTGAATAGCAATTACATGGGCAAACATCTTATTTCTTACTTCTTTGGTGTAGTCTGGGAGATCATCTACATGTTATATACAGACACTAAGTAGTTACAGATTAGAAGACAATGTCATGATGTTTCCAGTAACTACAGTTTAAACTGTTTGCAAATGAAATAGCAACAGATTAAATATTGAAAATAATATCAATGACAACAAAATATAGTACATTTGGGAATAAATAAAATTTATGAGAAGAAATAATAGAAATAATTCAGTTCCTAGTACATAAAAAGCATGTTACTTCATCCTGTGACATATAAATCTTGCATCAGCTTTTAAAGAACTGTTGAGCCCTTACAATAAATTCTTAATATTTAATTGGATTCTTCTCAAATTCTAACAGCTTTGCCATTTATGTAGTCTTCAAGTCTTATTTCACAGAGCTCTGGGAGAATGACAGATGACTGACTATTCACATGGCTTTTACTTTTATGACATAACCTGGAAGAGCAATAAACAGGTTGCAATAGCTTTAACCCTTTCCACAGCTGGAAAAAGTGACTTGCCTTGTGCTCTCTCTTTCCCTCTCTTCAATGCTTTACACTTCCAATAAAAAGAAAATATAGTTTCTGTTTTTAACACCCAAGTTTGTATACAGCATAACTGGCATTGTATGCCATAGTTTCATCAATGCCAGTCACCAGTATTTTCTGGAAAAATCTCCCTGCAGAAAAGAAATCTGTAATGTGACAGAAGTCATTGTGATTAGAGCAGCTGTACTCAGACTTCCCAAATGCAAGTTTAGGCTTGTGTGAACAATACCTTCCAGTTTCTGAGGGCATCTCATCCATTTGCATGCCATCCCTCTGAACCCTAAAGAAGATGGCATGTCAAGGGATTTGGGAAAAGCATTATTTTACACCGAGGGTGTTGAAACTCTAGAATGAGCTATCAGAAACTGCTGTGCAGTCACACATAGTTGCCATGTTTAAGGCTGTACTTGCCAGTTCCTTTTGGAAAAGAGCATGCAAGGCTACAGCCCCTAGGAAAACAGAGATAGGGAAACTTATTGTTGACATAGCTGCCTTGATTTCAAAAAGCAAGCTTGAGGAGCCGGCCTGCTGGTGCAGTAGCATGGTGTCCATCTGTGACACTGACATCCCGGGATCAGAAATGGACCCAGGAAGTCAGAGGACCAGCTGGGGGAAAAGGATTGAGCATCACAGGGATTACTCTCCTTCTTTGGGGGGAGAGGGCTGAGTGCTGGGCACAAGTCAACTCCTAGTGCAGGCTGGGGGTCTCATTGCGACTGGCACCCAGATTACTTAGGAGGCGTGTAGACGCTGGCGTCATTTACATGTCATGCCTCTCCTTCAAGTGCCAAAATTAGCAGCCACCATCCATGACAGCCTGCTGCTTCCACAGCCCAGCTCATCTGCTCTCGCACCCCCAAACAGTTGACCTATCCCATTGTCTGCTTTATCCAGCTGACTCCATGCCCTACCCTGGGGTGCAAGCCAGAGAGCCAATGCAGGTTGGCACCCCTGCCGGTACCCTTCTCCCATCACCATGGGATCATGCTGGTGAGATGTCCCTGCCCTGGGGGCAATCCAGGGGTTATTGCCTGCCGGGTAAGTTCTGTGAGGGTGAGGATGGGGTCCGGGGGTCAGCAAGGGCTGAGGTACTAGGCAGCACTGCAAAAAAGTATGCTAAATATAAAAAACATATTTAAAAAAGAAGGCAACCTTGAGCAGCCTGTGGTCCTTTTTCAGCTAATGATCACTATGTTCTTAATAATACAGACATATTTTTCCCACTAGCTGCAGCATTCAGGTCAGTCAGTGCAAATTGGAAATCCAGCTTAGTGATTATACATTTTCTTTTTATGAACAAAAACTATTTACCACTATGGTTTGGTTTTGAAGAAGGTGACAAGACAGGGACAGGCTGAAATTATAACATGCAGATAATATAAGGAGCCCAGAGAGGAGGACAAGGAAGAGTATCTGGAAAAAAAGAGGGAGGCAGGGAAAACAGTAAGGTTGGCTAAGGCACAAACTGAGGAAAGAATGGCTCAGGTGCAATCAAAAGGTGACACAACATTTTTTAGGTATATTAGGGAGAAAAGGAAATATAAGAGAGGGATTGTAAGGTTAAGGAGGGAAGTGGAGGATTGTACATAGGAGGACAAAGAAAAGGCAGACAACTTGAACAGATACTTCTGCTCAGTGTTTACAGTGGAAGGAGAAGGGGAGAGACCATGAAAAACTATCAGGAGGTTTGATGGGAGGGAAGTGGACACTAGTCCGTTCTCTGAAGAGAGAGTTCAGAAAGCACTCGCAGACCTGAAGGTGAATAAAGCTATGGGAGCAGATGGGGTGCATCCAAGAGTGCTTCAGGAACTCAGAGAGGTACTGGCTGCACTTTTGACAGATGTTTTTAACACATCTCTGGAGACCGGAGTGGTCCCAGAGGACTGAGGAAGGGCAGATGTAGTCTCACTTCACAAAAGTGGTAACAACAAAGAAGCAGGCAATTATAGGCCTGTCAGCCTGACATCAGTGGTGGGTAAGTTAACGGAGACACTACTTACAGAAAGGATAGAGGAATATCTGGAATCCAATGGATTACAGAACCCCGGGCAGTATGGATTCACAGGGTGGAGGTCATGCCAAACAAATGTGATAGATTTCTTTGACTGGGTGACCAAGGAGTTATATCATGGTGGAGCAGTGGACATGGCCAGTCTAGCTTTCAGCAAGGATTTCAACACCATTACCCATAGGAAACTGATAAGAAAGCTGAGTAGCTTGGGGTGGGCAACAAGATCGTAACCAGTGTAAGAAACTGGTTAGGGGATAGCAGATAGAATGTGGTGGTAAACAGAATACACTCCAAGGATGGGAAGGTGACCAGCAGGGTGTTCTATGTGATAAAGGAGATCACAGAATTGCAATCACCAAAAGGGCACAGGCAGAATCCGGAAAACCAGGTCAATGTGCAGGAACAAGTGTGACCACCTGAAGGGCGAATGGGAATGGTATGAAAAGGGCATAGGCAGAATCTGGAAAACTGGGTTGGCGCACAGGAACACGTGCGACCATCAGAAGGGTGAATGGGGAGGATTTTGAAAAAAAAAGGCCAACTCTAAATGCAAAACTTACAATGGGAGACAAGTGGGGCAGAGGGATGGGGTGGGGGACACCTGTGTGGAGGATGGACACAAGCGGAGAAAAGGGGCCACAGCAGGACCGGCAGGTGCGTGGATGGTATATGCCACCATGGTGCCACAACCCGGAAGGTCGCACATTGCATGGAGCATGGCTGCACACCGCTGCATGGTGTGCAAGGGATGACAGCTGCAGAGTGCACCCTGGAAGGCAGCAAAGGGACAGGCAGAGGCAGGGGTTGGCTGAGGGACCATAGCTCTAAACACAGGCATGTGGCACAGGGACACACATCCATGGAGTGTGGGGATGGTGCCGCAGGGTGACCAGTGGAGCGGGGGCAACATACCATCCAGCAGCACACCTGACAAGACCTGAAGCTGGACGTTGTAGGTGAGCCAATGCAGCTAGTCAGGTGTGCTTCACTTGCTGAACTCACCAAAAATCACCTCAATCTGCTTTGTCAGGTCCAGCTACTTTTTCTTATGGCTTGCTGCCCTGGCCCCAGAGATCAGCTGCTCCATTCCTATCCCTGTTAGGCATTTCTCCTCCTTGAGGCAGTCAAGGAACTGCCAGATGCTCAGGTGGCTAGCACCTAGCCTGGTGCAAAAGCCACGGTGCCAGCCCTTAACAGAATTATTGGTCCTGGCAAGCACATCCAGGGTCAGCTGGTACATGTTCCAGGTGTTGATAGGGAACAGTGGACACCTCCATGCCATCCTGCCCAACACCCGGCTGCCCCATGTTATCTCCATGTACTCAAGAAGTGGCTGCAGGAGGTCCTAATGTGACCTGTAAAAGGGCTGGTCCAGCAGGTCACCATACACCCCCCTCCATGGCGTCCATGGGCATGTAAGCCAAGGCGACAAGCATCCTGATGTTGAGGGAAAATTGTTCCTCCCGGGCATACCTGGCATGCAGCTCAGGGGTCTGCTGTATTTTGCACCAGACAGCCTTGCAGTAATGGAAGAAGGAGCCTCCAAGGGCTGTGCCTTCGAAGGTTGTTGCGAATGGCACACCAGGCTGCCCTCTCAAGGTTGAGCATTGCCATCTCTGGCCGCACACCACCCACAAGCTTCCACACCTCCCCAAAAAGCAGCACATATGCCTGTTCATCCCCATCAGCATGTGGATGTACACCACCAGTAGAACCACTCCCGCATGCATACAGTGCATGGTGTAAAACTGACTGAAGAGTGGCAGTGAGCAGTGAAATGTGCCATCCAGGAAACAGTCAGCACGCCCAGTAAGGTACTGCAGGAATCTCTAGGAGGCAAAGATAAGGACACGGTCCTCAGCTGTCATGCTGCAGGAAGGTGTCGCCCCCCCCCCCAGTGGTGGCATACTCAGGGGATATCCTGAGGTCCAGCAGTGATGTTGGTGTGTCTTGACCCCCCCGTACTGGCCTGCCACACATGCTGCAGTGTCTGCTTCATCAGCAGCAGCGCAGGCAGCCTACCTGACACAGCATCTGACATACCGGTGGTACAGTGGACAAGCACCTGGGATGTGCTCTCGACACTTGTGCATGCCTGCTTATGCACCTGTGCAACAACCTCACAGACCTTTACCTCCTTTGCATCAGGGACATGGTTGCGGGGTTATCCCATGAACACCACAGCATCAGTCATGGTATGAATGCATGCAGGACAGCTGAACTTAAGGTCCTGCATGCACCACCAATATACTTTAGTCTTCACCTCCTTGTCATGCTGGTACATGAAGCTCCGATGTGCAAGGAGTGGTTTCCCCTTTTGGCTCACTAGGAATCAGATGTCGTCCATACTTCTGTTTGCCTTTCCATAGGGAGGCCGTCATTTCTACAATGCTTCCCTTTAAAGGGACAACTGAGGGTCATGTACTCACACACCTGTGTGTGTGCATGCATGTGTGTTGCCCAGTCTCCGCAGCCACGCTGCATAAATGAATTGCCACGGGCTGGCAACACACTATCGTGTATATGGGCTGTGCAGTGTGGGAGGTGGGTGGTGTGATGCGGCATTCAGGTGTGCGGCCAGAACTTTGGCTGGACAATGTGTGGACAACCCTGGTGAGTACAGGTGCTCCTGTTCAGCTGCACACCCTGTGCTCTGTTCATTGCCCCTACTGTACGGCAACATGTCTAGCATGGTGTTGTGTCCTGCTTTTGTGGTGTGCTGTGGGTTGCACCCATGGGAGTCAAACTCTCAACACACGGGCCCACCACACCAGTTCTGCATCAGCAGTATGTCTCCTTACTGTGAGCTATGGTGGCAGTTTGGAGGTGGTCCTGCCGCAGTGCATCTTCTGTGTGCAGTGGTAGATTCATTGGGTGGGGGGCATACATGCCTGTGCTCTGCTGGGGGTGGTTTGCTTTGGTGGGGGTAACTGCTTTGAGGGGGCACGCACTTGTCTTCTGCTTGGGGGGGTTGCTGTTTCAGGCACTCACTGAGGGGAAGTCGCCTTTTCTGCTGCTGGCTTTTTTCCTCCATCACCATTATTCCAGTTGCCCTAGTTCTGATCGCCCTATTGCCTGTCTACTTGATTCTTGTTCATGATATTAATGCTCACTGTTATCCCTAATCACTCATATGCACCTCGCTCTTCTATGGAAGGCACTCACCCTACAATCACCATTTTTTTAATCATCTTTCTCCCTGTAGCCTTCCAACAGTAGCCCTTATCACTGGATAACCCAGCAGGGTTCCTCAGGCTTTAGTGCTGGGACCTGTCCTCTTAATGTTTTTATTAGTGACATAGTAGATGGGCTTGTAGAGAAGGTCTGCCTCTCTGTGGATGACACCAAAACCTGCAACAGGGTGGACATTCTAGTGGGAGGTGGAAAGGATGGGCAGGGATCCTAAACAACTAGATGAGTAGTTAAGGGTACGGCAGCTAGGTTTTAATGCAAAACAATTCAAAATAATGTACTTAGAGCATAGAAATCCAAGGGCGGAGTGCAGAATACTGTAAGTAGAGTGATACTCACAAAAATCAAGAAGGAGAGAGACCTAGGGGTAATCATATCAAATGACCTAAAGGTGGCCAGGCATTGTGATAAGACAGTCAGGAGAGCTAATGAGATACTGGGGTGCATAGGAAGGAGTGTTACCAGCTGAAAAAGTGAGATGGTGCTGCCCCTATATAAATCACTAGTAAAATCCGACTTTGAGTACTGTGTCTGATTCTGGAGACCACATCTCAGGAAGACATTGATGGAGTTGAGGCAGTTCAGAGGAGGGCAACAAAAATGGTGCAGGGTCTGCATCATAAGCCCTACGAAGAGAGGATTAAGGAAGCTCAGCATGTACAACCTGGAGGAAAGGAGGGAAAGAAGGGATATGATAGCAACCTTCAAATACTTCAAGGGGGTAAATAAGGTACAGGAGGGGAGTGTGTTTCAGAAAACAAAGGTACTCTAGAGCAAGGGGACATGATATGAAGCTGGAGGAAGGAAGGTTCATGAGAGATGTGAGGAAATACTTTTTCACAGAAAGAGTGGTATATTCATGGAAAGCCTTCCAGCTGAGGTAGTGGGGAAGAAAACAGTGGTGGGCTTCAAAAGTGCCTGTGGTAGGCAAAAGGAATCATAGGGGTAATGAACTGGCAGGGAGAAGCAGCATTCTAGATCTAGTGGGTCTACAGCAAAAATGAAAGAAAAGAAAAAATACATATATGGCTAGACTGGATGGGCCAAGTGGCCCTTATCTGCCATCAGATTCTGTTTCTGTGCTACTTACTACGGAATGATTATACAGAACCTAAACAAATATTATACCATACTATATCAACAGTGAAGAAAATCTCAGCTATGTTCTACGATCTGGACACCATATATTTAATAAGTTTTACATTCATTACAAGAGTTGACTTAGACATATAATTACAGACCAGACCAAAATGGTTACACTTATCAGCCATATGTAAACAGGACTAGTTTTTCCTGATGCACAAATGTGTGTAAAAAACAGAAAAATAAAAACATAGAAATTGACGGCAGGTAAGGACCACTAGACCCACCCATTCTGCCCATTTCCCCCTACCTGCTGCAAAAATCATAGATCCCATTGAATCTCTGGCTTTATTCTCTTTCCTATCTCTGGGGTTCCTGTATGCCTATCCCATGCATATTGTAATTCCCCAACCAAGTTATCCCCCACCACCTATTCTGGGAGGCTGTTCCATGCATCCACCAACCTTTCCATGAAGAAATACTTCCTCACGTTACCCCTTAATCTACCACCTTTCAGTCTCATGTCATTTTCTCTTGTTCTAGAACATCTCTTTTTCTGAAAGATGCTACCCTCTTTTTTTTTTATTAAGTATACTTTATTATAATTTTATGAGCAATAACACAGACATTGGTTAGTGCTGTTATCTTACATAATGGATACATAAGTGAGATGATGATAAACAGCATTGTAAAAGGAGCACATGATCAAGGTATACTGCTATTGTCTGTGTCCCACCCACATCCACCCACCCTCTACCCCCCACTTGCCACCAGGGCATCTGAGAAAAGGGGAATTGAAGAGATTTAACTATGTACAAGTCTTGACTTCAGTTTTGCTTTACTTTAAAGGGTCTAGGTTTACCTCCAAGAACTGCAATGAGATTACTCAGTAGAGCAGATGTAAATCATTGACTGGACTGATAGGAGAGTGAATAATGGGTCCTAAATTGACTTATATTTGTTTAGCCTATGGTTTAGCCCCACAAAGACACATTCTGCTTGGAGGGCAAACATAATTTCTTTGTACCATTCTACATAACTAGGAATGATCCAGTCAATCCAGTGTCTAAGTATTATTTTTTTAACAAAGAACGATATCAAGGCCATATACATTCTTTGGTTTCCCTTGATCTGATCTGTATAATCTCCTAAAATGCAGATCTCAGGGGTACATTTGTCTGCTAGAGCTAAAAGTGGATCTAACCGGGTATGTATACATGTCCAAAAGGGAGAAACTATCTCACAGGCCCATAGCATATAGAGAAGATTACCAGAAACATTTTTACATTTAGGGTACAAATCAGTAGTCAGATGACCCATTCGGTGTAATTTTACTGAAGTATAATACAGATTGTGATTTATTTGGAATTCATATATCTGTATCTGTCCCATTTAATGTAAGCATACAGACGTTTCCAGATTCTTGACCATTTTCTTGGAGACTCTATTGGTGGAAGAGCCTTGTCCCACCAATAGAATCTTTAACCTTCTAATGTAGCCATGGTGGTCAAAAGGCACTTATAAGCATAGGATATTAAGTGAGAGATTGGGATGGATCTCATATACGGGGAGAGTGTATCCGAAAATGACTTGCACCATAATCCATTTCCAAAATATTTTAACATATGGGATATTTGTGGGTATTTAAAAATACAAAATGAGGGCCACTTAAAGAGAGAACTAGCTTCATGGGAGTGCATCAATTTCTGGTTGACGACCAAGTCTTACAGTTTATTTACTCTGATGTCAGGCCAAAAGAGTTTAAGTTTGACTAAAGATCCAGAAATTAAGAAGATAGGATTATGGAATATGGGTTGGGTAATATCTCCATGCGTGTCCATTTTAAGTAAATTATTTAGCTGGTGATGAGTTTGAAGGGTTGACCCTGGTGGAGATTCTCATAGAGTTGTGGTAAGTTTCTTTTAGCTTAAATAGGGAAGTACTTTAGGATTAGTATCATATGCGAAGCACAGGGATTGTTCAATTTCAAGCCAGAGAGGGTAATAAGAGGTTTTAGTTGCCATATTTGTGGGCTTTAACCAATATCTGATTCTATTCAGGTATATAGCTAAATAGTACACATAGAAGTTGGGGGCTTGAAGACCACCATCTTCTCTGTGATGTGTTAGCTTAGAATAGGTCCTTCTGGATTTTTTGCCATGCCATAGAAATGAGGTGATGATTCGATCCAATTGTTTTTAAACCTTGAGAGAGGGAGAGCCCAGCTAAATATTTGCAGGGGATATAAAATAAGGGGTAGAACATTCATTTAATGATACTTATATGACCCCAAAGCGTTAAAGGCAATTGTGACCAATGATTAAGGTCTTCTTCTACCGTATTTATAATGGATTCCAAATTGAGTTGTTTTAGCTTACTAGAAGAAGGTTGAAGATTTATACCAAGATATTTCAATTTGTCTGTACACCACTGCAGGCCCAGATGTTTCACTTCAGATTTAAGACTGTATTTATTTAGAGGAAAAACTTCCATTTTGTCTATGTTTAGTTTATAATTCTAGAGGGAGCCAAACTGAGATATAATATGCAAGGCTGCTGGGATGGATTGAGCTGTGAAGGAAATGTGTAGGAGTGCATCATCCTCATATACTGACGTTTTATATTCTGAACTACCTACTGATATACTTCTTATACAAATAGCATAGTTAAGTTTTCTAATTAAGGGTTCCAAGAATAGGTTAACGAAATAGGGGGATAATGGGCATCCCTGTCGAGTGCCTTGTTGTAAATAAAATGGTGAAGAGAGAAGACCATTATATTGCACTCATGCAGAGGGTGAGGAGTATAGAATTTTAATTCAATGTATGAAGTCAGGTGGAATATTAAATCTGGGTAAGAGCGAGAAAAGGTATTCCCAAGAAACTCTAGCAAAAGCTTTCTCGGCATCCAGAGAAACCAATGCAGCTGGTGTCATGGAAAGTCTGGAGGCTGAGAAGAGGTGGGCAAGCTTCCTAAGATGATCAGCTGAGTGTCTGCCCTGGACAAACCCAACTTGCTCCCTACTAATTAGTGCTTCCCATACTCGACAAAGCCTATTAGCCAGAATTCTGGCTAATATTTTAAGATCTGTGTTAATCAGTGAGATTGGTCTATACTTAGAAATGTGTAGGGGGTCTCTGACAGGTTTGAGAAGAACAACTATAATAGCTGTAGTTAATGATGGGTCCATGATGCCCTCTCTAAAAATATAAGTGAAGTTATCTAAGAGAATAGGGCTAATCAGATCTTGATATTTTTTTATAGAAATTTGTGATAAAGCCATCAGGGCCAGGCGATTTATCCGGAGGAAGCGATTCGATGGCCATGTGAATCCCCCTCTTTCCTTTCCTTTCCTCCAGGTTATACATATTGAGGTTCACCAGTATCTCCTCATATGACTTTTGGTGTATGCCCTGCACCATTTTTGCTGCCCTTTTCTGAACTGCTTCTACCCTGTTTATGTCCTTACGGAGATGAGGCCTCCAGAACTGGACACAGTACTCCAGATGGGGTCTCACTTATGATTTGTACAGTGGCATCACCACCTCCTTTCTTCTGCTGGTGATATCTCTCCCTGTGCACCCCAATACCCCACTGGCTCTCCCCATGGCTTTGACACATTCTTTGGCTACCTTTAGGTATTCTTATATGATTATCCCCAGATCCCTTTTATGTTTGGTCGCCGTCAGCATCCCCCCATCATTTACGCCTCCCCTGGGTTCCTGTGCCCCAAATGCATGATTTTGCACTTCTTTGCATTGAATCTTAGCTGCCACACTCTTGACTTGACCATTCCTCTAGTTCACTTAGGTACCTCCTCATTTTTTCCATCCCTCATGGAGTGTCTGCCCTGTTGCAGATCTTAGAGTCATCTGCAAAGAGGCATATCTTTCCTTCCAGCTCCTTTGCAATGTCACTTATGAAGACGTTAAATAGGACTGGCCCCAGAACTGATCCCTGTGGCATGCCACTGGTCACCCTCCTTTCCTTGAATTCAGTTCCATTTAACACTACCCTCTAAGTTCTATCCCTCAACCAATTTCTAACCTGGTTTACCACCTTGGGACCCATTCCCAGGCTGCCAAGCCTGTTCACAAGCCTCTTATATGGAATGGCATCAAAGGCCTTGTTGAAGTCCAGGAAGGCCACATACACTGCTCCCCCCAATCCACTTCCCTGGTCACCCAGTCAAAGAAAAATATCAGATTTGTTTGACATGACCTTCCTGCTGTGAATCCAAGCTGCCTCTGACCCTGTGCTCCACTGGATTCAAGATGTTCCACAATCGTTTCTTTCAGCAGTGATTCCATTATTTTCCCCCACCCACAAGGTCAGGCTAATTGGTCTATACTTTTCAGCCTCCTTCCTGCTCCCACTGTTGTGTAGAGGGACTACATCTGCTCTCCTCCAGTCCTCTGTAATCACTCCCATTTCCAGTGATTCATTGAACAGGGCAGTCAATGATGCTGCCATCACCTCACTAAGCTCCTTTAATATTTTAGTATCCCTTTCGGTCCCATTGCTTTGTTCACTTTCAGTTTTGCGAGTTCCTTTAGAAATCTCACCTCTGTAAATGGACTGGTGTCCACCTCCCTTCCCTTATTGCTCCTGCCACTTAATTGTTGTCCCTCACCTTCCTCCTCTTCTGTGAATACTGAACAAAAATATTTGTTCAGGCTTGTTGCATTCTCCAAGTCCCCTACTGCACTCTCACCTTCTTCCCTCTTAAGCCTTACAATCCCACCCTTTGTCTTTCTACTTTCACTAACATACCTACAGAAAATTTTGTCCCCTTTATTTATTGCTTGGGCTATTTGTTCCTCCTTTTGTGCCAGTGGCTTCTGATTGCCTTCCCTGTCTCCCTCTGCTTATCCTGATACACTAGCCTGTCCTCCTTCTTTTGTATTTCCTTGTACTTCCTGAAAGCCAACTTTTTTGTTCTTACCTTCACGACCACTTCCCTTGAGAATCATGGTGTTTTTCTTTTTCTCTTGCCTTTGTTTATTTGCCTAACACAAAGGTTTGTTGCTTCCATCATGGCTCCTCTTAGATGGTCCCACTGTTCCTCAATTCTCCCCAGTCTTCCCTCCATGCTAGGACTTTCCTGAGACATACCCCCAACTTTGAAAAGTCTGCCCTCCTGAAGATCAGGACCTTTGTTTTCATGTGGCTTGAATCTGCCACTGTTCTCATATTGAACCATAGTGTGCAATGATCACTGGGCCCCAGGTATCCACCGAACATGACATCTGCAATTCTGTCCCTGTTGGTAAGTACCAGGTCCAAAATTGCACCCTTACAGGTGGGCTCTACCATTAGCTGCCTGAGGCATGCCCCCTACAAGGACTCCAGTATGTCCCTGTTCCTGACTGAGGCTGCGGCTGGGATGCTGCAATCAACATCTGGCAGATTGAAGTCACCTACCAGCAGCACTTCCCCTTCAGTCACCATCATATGGATGGCTTCCACTAGAATCTTGTCCAACTGTTCCCCTTATGCTGGAGGTCTGTAGATCATACCCATGCAAACAGCAGTGCCACTGGCCATCTCCAGGGTGACCCACAGGACCTCCACCCCCTCTGAAATCCCTGTACCTCAGTTGCTTTTATACCACCCCTGAGAGCTACCCTTCCTCCCCTTTTAACCTCCATGTCCTTCCTGAATAGACTATAACCTGGTATAGGGTAAGCAAAAATCACAGTCTCGACTGCTTCCAATCACAAGCTTTTATTCACTCATAAAGTTTAAAAGTGCACCAGATATATACATCAGGTGAGCACAGAACCAATAATATCCCCGACCAGTTTCATGCCTAGCATGTCATCATCACCCCCTGATGATATGCTAGTCACGAAACCGGTCTGAGGTAAAAGAAATTAAAAACAGAGAAACATACAGTTTGACAGCAGAAGAAAAACAAAGGTCCATAATGTCTCCCCTTCCTGTTCAAAACATTTATACCTCCAACCTCAAATCTATGGACTCCATAACTTTCAGGATTGGAAAAACAAAACTAGAAGTTATTGACATTTATTTATTTATTTATTTATTTTATTTAGTTAACCAGGTAGGGACACTGGACTGAAGGTCCTTTTTCAGATCCAACCCAGAAAAACAGTACAAAATATAGACATCATAATACAAACAACATCAATGATTAAATAGCACAAGTACAAGCATCCTTATCCAATACGAATTGTTTAAAAATACATTTAAAACTTAAAGAAAAGATACAGCAGATCGATTTCATCAAAAATTATCCCCAGGTTATGCACCCGTTCAGAGGTCAGGAGTGAAATAGAAACATAGAAACATAGAATTTGATGGCAGATAAGGACCGCTTGGCCCACCCAATCTGCCCATTTCCCTACCTAATGGATAAGCTGCAGATCCTAGTTAACCAGCAGCCTACTTCTTCCTACCTCCAGCCCCTAGAATTGCCTTATGACTGTCCCATGCATGCTTGAATTCCACCACTGTTTTTGACTCCACAACCTCCTCTGGAAGGCCGTTCCATGCATCCACAACCTCTCTGAAAAAATACTTCCTTAAATTACCTCTGAGCTGCCCCCATCTTCAAATTGTGCCCTTGTTCTTGCACACCCTTTTTGAAAGATGCTACCCTCTTGGACTTTGTTGATTCCCTTGAGGTACTTGAAGGTTTCTATCATGTCCCCCTCCCTTCTTCCTCGAGGCTATACATATTAAGCTCCTTAAGTCTCTCTTCATATGTCTTTCAGTGCAGACCCTTCACCATTTTAGTTGTCCTCCTCTGGACAGCTTCCATCCTGCCTTTATGGAGATTAGGTTTCCAGAACTGCGTGCAGTACTCCAGATGGGGTCTCACCAGCTGTCTGTACAGAGGGATAATAACTTCCTGTTTTCTACGTGATGCCTCTCCTATGCATCCCAGTATCCCCCAGCCCTCCCTTGCTGCCCTCTCACATTGCTTGCCCACCTTTAGGTCATCTGATATGACTACCCCCAGGTCCCTTTCCATTTTTGTTGTTGTTAGTATCTCACCCCATTGTGTACTCTTCCCTGGTTTTGTTTCCAGGTGCATTACCTTGCACTTCTTAGCATTGAATCTAAGCTGCCATACATTTGACCATTCCTCTAACCTTGCCAAGTCCCTTCTCATCCTTTCTACCCCACCTTGTGCATCAACTCTGTTGCAGATCTTTGTGTCATCTGCAAAGAGACATACTTTTCCTTCCAGTCCCTCTGCAATGTCGCTTATAAAGAGATTGAAGAGGACCGGTCCTAATACTGAACCCTGCAGTACCCCACTAGTAACCCCCCTTTCTTCAGAGTGGACTCCATTTACTATTACTCTCTGTGTCCTATTCTCCAGCCAGTTCTTTACCCAGGCTGTCATCTTGGGACCCACTCATAGGCTGGCTAACTAGTATATTAATCTTTTGTGTGGGACTGTGTCAAATGCCTTGCTAAAGAGTAGGTAGGCCATGTCCACAGCCCCTTCCTGATCTACTACTTTAGTCACCCAGTCAAAGAAATCTATCAGATTTGTCTGGCATGACCTTCCCGCTGTGAATCCATGCTGCCTTGGCTCCTGTGCCCCTCTGGCCTCTAGATACTCGACAATTCTTTCCTTCAGAAGTGATTCCATCATTTTCCTACCACTGAGGTTAAACTAACAGGTCTGTAGTTTCCTGCTTCTGCCTTGCTCCCACTTTGTGAAGGAATCACATCTGCTCATCTCCAGTCCCGGATACCACCCCATCCTCCCATGATTTGTTAAAGATGGTAGTCAGTGGTGTCACTAGTTCTACCCTTAGTTCTTTTAGAATTCTGGGATGAATCCCATCAGGCCCCATTGCTTTGTCCACCTTCAGTTTTAAGAGTTCTTTCAGAACCCTTTCTTCTGTAAATGGGCTGGTATCAACTTCTGTATCCAGAGTGTTTCTACTGTTGTTTTAAGTACCTCCCCCTCTTCCTTTGTAAATACTAAGCAAAAATATTTGTTTAGTATCTCCGCCTTTTCACAGTCACCCTCTGCCCACCCTCCTTCCCCTTTATTAAGCCTCACTATCCCTCCTTTGGTCTTCCTTCACTCCCTGATGTACCTATAAAAGGTTTTATCCCCCTTCTTAACTGAGTTGGCTATCTTTTCCTCGGTTTGGGCCTTTGCGGTTCTGACTGCCTTCCCAGCTTCCTTTTGCTTTAACTGATACAGTTCTCTGTCCTACTCCTTCTGTGATTCCTTGTACTTGCTGAATGCTTTCTTTTTCTCTTGAACCTTCACTGCCACTTCCTTTGAGAACTGTAGTGGTTTCTTACATCATTTCATTTTGTTTATTTGCTTCACACAAAGGCTTGTTACCTCTGTGATGGCAGTTTTTATTATTCCCCATTGTTCTTCCACCCCTCCTTCCTGCCCATTTGCTAGTGCATTCCTTAGGCATTCACCCATTTTGGCAAAGTCAGCCCTCCTAAAGTCCAGTACTTTTGCCTTTGTAGGGCTTGACTCTATTGCTCTGTTTATTTGTGAACCATACTGCTCCATGGTCACCTGTTCCCAGATGGCTACCCACTTCTACATCTGTGATCCTCTCTTCATCTCCATTTGAGAGAACCAGGTCTAAGATTGCTCCCTCTTGAGTGGGCTCCAATACTAGTTATCTAAGGCATGCCCTCTGTAGGGCATCTAGAATAACCCCACTCTTCGAAGTGGCTGCTGCAACTGCACTCCAGTTAACATCTGGCATATTCAGATCACCCATCAGCAATATCTCCCCTTTTTCTGCCATTCTAACTATACTTTCTATCATTTCCTTGTCCATTTCCTCCCCCTAAGAATGGGGTCTGTATACAACCCCTGTGTGGATTGTGGTGCCATTGCCTGTCTCCAAATTTACCCACAGTGCTTCTTCTCCTCCCTGTTTACCCTTTTGTTCTGTTGCTTTGATTTCTTCCCTTAGGTAAATAGCTCCTCCTCCTCCTCTTTTACCCTCCCTGTCCCTCCTGTAGATAGTGTATCCTGGTATGTTTCCGTCCCAGTCATGGTTTTGTGTGTACCATGTTTCTGTGACTGCCATGATATCCAGATGTTCCTCCTCCATCAAGGCCACTAATTCAGGAAGCTTGTTACTCAGACTACGGGCATTGGTACTCATTGCTCTCCATTTTTTGATGGCTTTACCTTCTGTTGCAGCATCCCCCACTGACCTTTCTACCTTGGTCTTTTCTCATTTAGTACCCTGTTTTGTAGGGAGAGGCTGGGATTTTTCTGCTGCTCATCAGTGCCTCCCCCCTTGACTAGTTTAAAAGCTTGCCAATGAAGCATTTAAACCAATTGCTCAAAAGACTTGTTCCCTTCCTGGACAGATGCAGACCATCCTGCCAGTATAGGCTGGTGTCCCTCCAGGTAGAACCCCAGTCCCCAATGAAGCCAAACCCCTGTGTTCCACACAAACACAGAAAACAGGAAACAAGAAAAAAGAAGCACACATACAGCCAAAGGCAAAATACAAACCAGAAGCAGGAAAATAAACACAGAAATCCAGCAAAGACAAGCAGGAGCAACAAGGTGGGGGGGTGGCTCAGCCAGCCCTGCACGACCCAACCAGCTCAGAGGACAGACAGACTGAGCCTTTGGCTGCAAAGATAAAGTGCTTCACAATGAGGCTGAGAGGAACTGCTTATATAGCTCAGGAAGTGGGAGTGGCTGGCTGCTTGGCCGTTGAACTCCAGGCATGGCCTTTCCAATTAGAAAGCAACTGTACATTGTACATGTTGAAACAGAAAAGTGGTTAATAACATAAAAAATTACAACTTCAGGTTATGTTGTAAAGGTATAAAGAGAACTTCATTCAACTTGCTTAGAGGCATATTCTATTACTAACTCACTTTAGCAGATTATGATAGGTAAAGTAGGCATAGAATGAACAGAACACTTACAGGCACTGCAGGATGGACATGTGAAGAGTCTCCTGGCATCCTGGCATCTACTCTCAGCTGGCTCCCCTTGAGGACTCCCACTCCTGCTGTTCCATTCATACTGGGACTGCTCACATGGGATTGCTTGAGGTGGAGGACCTAAAGAGTCCCACAGGGCTGACTGTTGACCCGACCCCACACAAGCACTGCCACCGAGGATTGGCGACAAGATTTAGCAGCTCCAGCTACTAACAGGGCTGGCAACTGGAAAATGGTGCAGGGGAGCACCTTGGAAGCTCGGGATCATGATCCCTTTGCTGTCCTGTAATGGTTGCTGACCACGTGGCAAGTGAGCTCCAATTCAGTTCAAGTCACAGTTTCAGTACCACAGGAGCAGCTGTTGACCCACCCCCACACATGCACTGCTGCCGAGGATTGGTGGAGAGGATTTAGCAGTTCCAGCTGCTAAAAGGGTTGGTGACAGGAGAATGGTGAAGAGAAGCCCCTTTGAACTCAAGCTCATGACCCTGTGTTGTCCTAGTAGAAATAGATGCCTTAGTGCTTCATGCCTATGGTCCGTCCATCTATGGGTTGATGATAGAGTTCCAGAGTGACTTTGATAATATCCAGCACTGGTCCTACATTAACCAGCTCTCCCTCAGTGCTAAGAAAATGGTCTCTAGAACCTTGAGATTCAGGCAGCAAAAGGCTAAATTTGCTCCGGTCTTTATAATCCTGGATTGCACTTCTCTGGAGGAGGTCTCTTTCTTTATAAATGTAAGTAAGTAAAGAAACATTTTATTTATATATGGCGCCCAATCTTGGAGGCTCTGGGCACCATTACAGATATTAAAATCAGGGTTCATAGGCAACATACAGACATACAAAACATAAATTAAAAAGTAATTCAATAATATTTAAAATCAGCTAAAACTTTCTGAGAATTCTTTCATAAAGAGGTAGGTTTTCAGGCCCCTTTTGACTACCTCCACCAATGGATCCTCCCTGGAAGATGTTGGTAGCAAATGCCAGAGGGCTGGGCTGGCCGTCTTAAAGGAGCGATCTCCCAAGGTTTTCAGCCTGGCCCTTGGAACCTCCAGGAGGCCGTTGGTGGAGGAATGGAGGGAACATACCAGGATAGCTGTAGTAAGGAGGTCAGAGAATTAACCAGGGCCCAAGTCATATAAGGCCTTATAGGTGAACAAGCCCACTTTGAAGACAGTCCTCCACCTGACAGGCAGCCAGTGCAGATATCTCAGGACTGAGCTTACATGACCAGACCTGGGCAGGCCCTTCAGCAACCTGGCCACAGGGTTCTGCACCAGCTGTATTCGGCAGAGGATCCCTCCACTGACCCCAAACTATAGAACATTACAGTAGTGTAATCTGGAAGTCACAAAGGTGTGTACCAGTCAGGGCAGGTCTTCTGACAAAATCAAGGGTTTAATTTGGGCAACATTCATTAAGTGGTAGAAATTACTTCAGACCACTGATGACACCTGAGTTCAAGTGTCAGTCGGTCATCAAGGATGATGCCCACATGTTTTACCTTGGGGGATGCCATTAATGGAATAGATCCCAGGACCAAACCTGTCACCACTCTGGAGGCACCCACATCATGACAGTGACCAGGCTCAATCACCAGCACCTCCATTCTGTCAGGGTTCAGCCTCAGCCAGTTAGAGGACATCCAGTCCAGAATTTTGGCTAGGCATTTATTTAGTACTTCAACAGCACCATCTGTTCCAAGGTTTAAAAACATATACAATTGGGTATTGTCTGCATAGCAGTGGGAGTGCAGACTGTACTGTCTAATGAGCTTACCCAGGGGCAGCATGTACACCGTGAACAGCACTGGTGAAACAATCAAACCTTGAGGAACTCCTCATGACAGGGGCTTCAAGGAGGAGAAATTCCCCATCACCACCTCCTTTTGAAGAGATAGAACACTGAATGATAGTTCTGGTAAGCCCACCATACACTCTAAGGTGATCTAAAACCACAATGTCCACAATTATTCTGTATCTGTACTATCTTCCCTTTGTTGATGAGGTACCTTTGGAAATGAGCCTCTGGCTCAAAGGTTGTAAACTGATTGCAATATAAATAAATAAATGTCATCCACGGTGTCAAATGCTGATGAGAGATTGAGGACTAGAATTGATCATTCTCCTCTATCCCTCTCCCTGAGGAGGTCATTTTGCACCTGAACTAGCACAGTTTCTGTGCTATGCCTAGCTCTAAACCAGGACTGGAATGGCTCATAGATGTCAGAGGCCGAGAGATGTGCCTCGAGCTGCAGAGCCACCACTTTCTCAACAACTTTCCCTAAGAATGGGAGGTTGGAGATAGGGTTCATAATTCTCCAGGACATCAGGGTGAAGTGATGGTTTCTTCAGAAGAGGCCTCACCAGCGTCTCCTTTAAGGCATCCAGAAAACATCACTCTGAGAGCAAGCACCGGACTGTCCTTGCGAACACTGGACCAATGGTCTCGGCACATCCCACTAGAAGATAAGTTGGGCCTGGGTCCAGTTCACAACATGTCCGCCGCAGCTTTGAAATCACCTTAACAACCTCAGACACCTCTACCAGATGAAACTCCCCCGAGACAATAGGACTGCCTCTGCTCCATCCAGGCTGACCACTGTGGGACAAATCTCATCACACTGGGAAGATTCTGGCCTGAATAGAGGACACCCTGTCTGAGGAGAACAGGACAAAATCTTTACACAATGCAATTGAAAATGCCCTTTTTGACTGTAGACAGACTGGATGTAACAGTCTGTCAAAAGTCTGATAGAGCTGAGCTGGTCTGTTTCTCCCAGAAGCAATCTCCCTGAACAGCAACTCTGCCTTCCTATGGTTGATTGCCCCTGGATAGTCATTATAATGATTTCTCAAGGCCAGTCTGTCCTCCATGGACCAGGTCCTCCTCCAACAATGCTCCAACTTCTGACCCCTGGTCTTCATCTCCTTGAGAGTCCCATCAAACCATGGGGGTCTCAAGCGAGAAGACCTGGGTTATATACGGACTGTGGCAATGGCATCAAGCAGCTTGGAAATGGCCGCATTATAGGCCTCCACTGTCTTGCCCGTGCCAATCGCACATACAGCGCTCACACCAGAAAAGTCTACTACCGGCAGGAGTCCCTCTGGAGACAGTCCCCAAAAAGGGCAGTAGCTGACAGTCTCAGTAGGAGGGACGGGACTATCGGGGGGGCCCCAAACAAGAACTCCATCATGCAATGATCGGACCAAGCAGCCCGATCAGTCTTGAGGTTGATGACCTCAAGCCCCAGCAAGAATAACAAGTCCAAGGTGTGGCCATGCTGATGGGTCACAGAGGCAACAGCCTGTGCCAGGCCCAGAGATGTCATTGTTTGGAGGAGGTCATAAACAAAATGCGAGGATTCAACATTGATCCAGGCTTTGAAGTGCCCCAGAATCAATAAATCATATAGATGACTCCAACACCCTGTCGGCAACAAAGTCTGCTACCTCCTGCATGATTTCTTCCCCAGTCCCAGATGATGGTAAATGAGAGGAATCCTTCAACCTGCACCTGGACCCCTGTGCACCCACCACGCATTCAGATAATGAGGTACAACCAACCAGGTGCATGGAGAAATTCAGGCTGAATCTAAAACAGATGGCTGCTCCCCTGCCTCTGCATTCCCTCCTTGGGCAGCGCACCACTGAGTACCCAGTGGGGATCGATGCCTCCAATACTGGAGCAGCATTGTCCCCCAACCGTGATGAAAGCCAGGTCAACAGAGGAAATCAAATCTGAGATAATAACGGTCTTGTTACTCATTGACCTGGCATCAAACAGCACAGCCTGAAGGGGACTAGCGGAGACTGCAAGCCCTTCTGCTACCTGTCCACATGGTCCGGTGGGAGCCCTGGGCACAGAAACTAACCACATTGGGCCTCTCTCAAGACTCTGTTTAATCCCAGGGTGCCTCCTGTTCCTGACCACCCTAATACTGTTCTCCTCAACTGTATACACAGTGCCCTTCCACATGCCCACCCATCCCCTATTTATGCCCACTTCCCAAAAACACCTCACCACCACAGCTAGGAGGGGGATATCTAAAAGGGGCAGAAGTCATGCAGAAGGGCCGCCATGTAGATTTGGCTGAGGGGCCTGAAACCTAAACACATTCTATCAACCCTACTCAGAAGCACTCTATGAATTATGACTATTTACCAAAGCAATTTATTTAAAAGAAAACCTAACCTAAATACACATTCACCATCCACACGATGAATACAAAACAAACAACCTAAATACAAACATACCATACTCATACACTAACTAAACCCACACCACCCCAAAATAATCAAATGTAGGTCTATTTAAACTTTGGAGAATCCAGGGCCTCAAGTCCAGTGGGCTTCAAATAGTCTTTGGAAGCAATAAACAACTTAATTCAAGCTAAAGGAAAGAAAAACACCAGGTCCAAGTCAGTAGCACTCTCACTGCTTCAATTGTAGATGGTAAGATGTTTGTGGTGTTCAGAGAATGCTGTTCACATCAACTATTTTCCTCTTAAAATGGACCAGACCAGGTAACTATAACAGTCATCTCACCACTGATTATGTTAAGGTGTTCAAACTTTAGCAATAGGTGAGCATTGCTCGCACCAACATTCATTAAGATGTTATAGTGCCCACAGCAGACACAGTCTGAAGTGGGAAGGGGGGGAAATGGCCACCAGGAACAGTAAACTAATGCTATAATTCAAAATAAGCTCTTCACTCACCAAACCCATACCAATTCTTTCTGGTCGACCACAAACCAGTCCAGTTGGCACCGAACAAGGAAAAGATAGAACAACCAGCTTTTGAGACTCTCACTCCTCCGTCCTCCAGACTCCTGTCCACCACATTGATTTAGAAACATAGAAACATGGAAGTTGACATCAGATAAGGACCACAAGGCCCATTCAGTCTGCCCATTTCTTTTTCTACCTTATAAATATGCCATAGGCCTTTAATATGTCAAAGGCCTTATCTATTCATATTCATCTGTATTGCTCCCTTATGCCAAAACCATGCCTGTTTGAAGCCCTGCACTGTATTCATATCCACCACTTCCTGAGGTAGGCTGTTCCATGCATTCACCACCCTTTCTGTGAAAAATAACTTCTTCACATTACCTCTTAATCAGCCTCCCTCTAATCTCATGCTGTGTCCTGTTGTCTTGCTATTTTTCTTATATTGAAACATGTTAGACTCTTTCACCTTGTTAATGCCCTTAAGGTGTTTGAATGTTTCAATCATATTTTAGTTTAATTTAATTTTAATTGTAGTCTTTGGTAACCAGGTAAGGCCCACTAGGCACAAGTGCCTGTTTTCAGGGGCGACCTGGGAGCATTGGGCGGTTAAGTGACTTGCTCAGAGTCACACAGTATGCAAGTGGAGGTTGTGAGAATCAAACTCAAGTCTGGTCTGCTGGATGTATCAAGCTCGTTCACACCTCATTCCTCTAACCTCTAGGCTATACTGCCAGCCCTCTCCCTCCTTTGCTCAAGGGTATACATATTAAGCTCCCTTATTCTGTCCTCATATGTTTTCTGATGCAGTCCCTGCACCATTTTGGTTGCCCTTCCCTGGACTGCCTCCATTTTGTTAATGTCCTTGTAAAGGTATGGCCTTCAGTACTGCATGCAGTACTCCATATGGGGCCTAACTAGTGTCTTGTAAAGAGGGATTATTACCTCCCTCTTCCAACTTGTGATACCCCTACTAATACACCCCAACATCCCTGTAGCCTTACCTACTACTTTACTGGTCTGCTTGGATGATTTCAGGTCATTTGTGATGATGATGCCCAAGTCTCTTTCTTCTTTGTGACTGCCAACAACTCCCCTCCCAACCTATAGGTGGCTTCAGGGTTTCTCTTCCCTATGTGCATGATCCTCCACTTCTTTGAGTTAAACCCCAGTTGCCACTCTTCTGACCATTTTGCCAGTTTATCCAGATCTCTTCTCATTCTTCCCACCCCATCTGGAACATCTACTCTGTTGCAGATCTTGGTGTCATCTGCAAACAGACAAACCTTACCCTCCAGTACATCTGCAATGTCATTGATGAAGGTATTGAAGAGGACTGGCCCCAGGACTGGTCCCTGAGGTACCCCACTAGCACCCAACTAAGGTCTTGCAAGCTAGTTCCCAGTTCCTGTAATCTGTCTTGCCAGCCAGAGAACACTGTTGCTGCGTGCAGTCATCCTCGCTCTCCACTTCCAACTGAGCGTGGTTTTCCAGCTGGAATTCTTTCTCCTCACAATGGACACCTTTACCACAGGTTCCCAGTAAAGATGTTGTAGCACTATTCTTCAGACTTTGTCCCCAGTCGGATTTTCAACTAATGCTGGACCAATGCTGAAACTGAATTAGCAAGCCTTCAGCCTTGAAGACAGGTACTCCAAACCTATAAAATAATAAAACAGGCTCCTGTGCTACCACAATGTTTTCCCCTGCCTACACCTCATTCCCTAACTAACACTAAATGTACTTACTTATTAACTAAAAATCATTCTAAAACCACACACTGACCAGACTTCAAGGTCTGAGAAGGGTTAGTAGCTGACTCAGATTCTCCTTAAAATTGTATAAAATGAGATTAAGAGGATAAATTAAGCTGTGCTGTTAGCAGCACAGAAAACAGAAGCCCAGCTTGGAGGCCATCTAGGAGAATATAATGTGGCAGACTAGCTGGACCAACTACTTTGACTTCTCTTGTCAAATGGATGATGTCTACACAAATCCCACCCTCATCTTAACGCAGTATACTCTGGTATACAAAACGTTTAATTTCCTCCCTGTTCATCATGAGATCTGTTAAACTGATTCTCCTGATATTTGAATAGAGTGATGAAGTGCATAGTGTTGAGTCTAAATCCTCTATGGCAGAGTGAACCAACTTTCTCTCTCTCTTTCTGTTGTTTTACTGTTGACTCTTTACCCTTTAACAGTCACTGATCTCTCTACACCTAGATGTTCCTTCACTAGAGGGCTGCCACCTCTCCCTCTGTATTCTCTACATTTTCAACTTCTGTTTCTGTTCTCTTGCCAGTCTGCAGTTTCATGCATACCTAATCTCGCCCCCCCCCACTTTATCTTCAGATCCCATGCTTCTCACACTTTCTTCCTAAAACTTCTTCTAGACAAGCTGCTTTCTAATCTGGGCTACCATAGCTCTAATCAAACCTCCAACTCTTCCTTTTTTCATAATTTCTGATTTCTTTAAAGCTTCACTCATATACGTTCCTGTATTTAATCCCTCCCCCATAGTCTGGTGGCCCTATACCCAACCAATTCCTTTCATTCTCCCTTGAGCTACAAATGTGTTTTTTAATTGAGTTGTTCCTGTTACTCTAGTTACTGAAGCATTACTGTAGCACTCCAAACCCCCAGCTCAGTTCTGCTGCGCCTTGAAAGAATACAGTATGTACAGTATGTCAACGTCATGAAAGTTGCTGCCATTGATACCAGCTTACAGGCATTAACATTTGTGATCCTGTGGAAGGACAGCAGAGGTGACTATTATTTTTGATTTGCGTTGGGGGTCTGTGCCCCCCACACCCCTTCTCATTTTGCTGATTACGAAACCTGCATGAAAGGTGTTTTGTGTGATAAAATGGTATTTCATGGTGGGGCTGTAAATCTCATTTCTGGTCTGTTGAGGTGTTTAAAATGTTTGTGCACCTAAATTTTCTTCTCATTTGGGGGACTCTGCCCCCCACACCCCCTGTTTCTGCTGTGATTGGAAGTGAGTATTGATGTTTTATTTTGAAGTATTTCATTGGTAAATTGATGATGGAAGTAATTTTGTATTTATTTTGTTTTATTTCATTAGCATACAACATAGTTAAATAGATGATACAGGCTGGTTTGTATGTGTTTTGTTTGTTTTTATTTCAGTTGCATAGATGCAGTAAGTATGCAGCACTCCGAAACCCCCTTCACATAAGCACGCAAAACATTTTAAACATCTTGACAGAACAAAAACAAGGAGTGTGTGGGGGGCATAGCCCCCCAATAAAAATAGAATTGTATCACAAAAAACACCTTTCATGCAGGTTTTTTGACCAGCAAAATGAAAAAGAGGGTGTAGGGGGCACAGCCCCCCAAGGCAAATCAAAAATGTTTAGTCACTTTTAACTACCTCAGGCCTGAACACTTGAATATTAATTAGCTTTTTTAAAGCTACAGGTCAATAATACATAGTTAAATAATGTTAAATAACACTGCAATCTGAACTCTACACTCTGTATCAAGAGCGCAGGACTGTGAGACTGTGGTAGAGGCAGTAGCATGGGAGCATGGTCACGCAAATACCGTTCATTTCCTAAATTGAACAGCAGCACATTTGGTGTCTGGAGTATTACAGTATCACTGTTATCAAATACTATAGTATTTGAAACTGATTTGTTGTTTTTTGTTTGGTTTTCTTTTTTTTTAATTCTGCTAATGTACAGTACTATTAATTTTGCTATATTCCCTCTGTTTTGTGTATTCCTCTCGCCCAATGTCATAGCTGGAGATGAGCCTCAGCTTTAGCATACTTTCACTAGTCAACACATTTTAAATAAATATTTACACAATATGGACATAATGAACTATTTCTTTCAGTATAGTGGAAAGGTATAGTTAGTACTGTGCCACTCCCCCACCCCCCACCCCCACACACACACACAATTTCAGCCAGCTGCTGTATATTTTGCAGGATGCTGCAGGAAACAATGTAATTAGATGATAAGTAGTCCAATTTGTCACACAAGAAACTGTGACATCTAATTACGGAGTACATCACTCAAGTGGGCAGCACTGCTTATTGATATTGTACAAATATATTTCCATTAAAATGTTCTGATGTTCTGAAAGGTTCTTATAAGCAACAGCAGGTGTTAATAGTTCTGCAAACCTTATTGAAACCTTTCCAGACCATTTTGTATTAGGGTCTATGTTTGATAAAAAAATTGTTTTAAACAACTTTTATTCTAAACACTAGAAATAATTATAGAAAAAAGTGATTAAATCACTCTTTAGTAGTAATAAACAGCATGACTACTTCCCTGATAATACTTGGTATGATCTGTGAATAGTATTGTATCTAGAGGCTGACATTGCTCATTCTGTTCCTCCTCATGCATTATCAGCCCAATAACTTCACTGCCTGCTGAAAGATTAGTCACTTACTTTTGTGTTATTCTTTTGGTAAATAGGTAAGGCCCACTAGGTGCAGTGCCTGTTTTCAGGGGCAACGTGGGAGCACTGGGAGGTTAGGTTACTTGCTCAGAGTCACACAATATGTAACTGGAGGCTGTGGGAATCAAAACAAGGTCTGCTGGATGTACCAAGCCCATTGCTCTAACCTCTAGGCCATACTGCCTGGTAAATATAATATTACAATAAGTGAGGTTGCAATGCTGAGCAGATCTGATGAGGAGGAACAACCTAGATATATCAGTCTCCACCTAAAGTACTGCTATTCACATTATACCCAATGCTATCAGGCAGAAAACCTTCTAATGAGTAATAAGCAAACTGAAAGAGTAAAAATAATAACAAGACTACTTATAACATTGACTGCCTGCTATTTTGGGTGCTATTAGCTCTTTTAAGTCATCTGTTAAGTAAATACCATACAGTATTCTTGCTGTTATAATTTAGACCCTTTTATAAATAATAAATAATAATAAAATAAAACTTTATTTCTATGGCACCTTTCAAAAAACCAAGGCACCTTACAAAATAAAATAAACTGAACATTTCAAATCCAAAGTTAAAAACAACTAGCCCAGATAGATAAATACAATCAGACTCCAAATGCTTGGGTCCAGAAATGTGTTTTCAGGGCCTTTTTAAATCTCTTCATGGTCATGCACTCCCATAACTGATGGGGTAGAGAATTCCAGAGGGTAGGGGCCTCATACATGAATGTATGGGCCCCAGAAGATTTCAAAGACACCCTAGGGATCTCTAGCAACTCCTCACCAGCTGAGCGGAGTGATTGCCCAGGGCAGTAAGGGACCAGGAGCTCTTTCAGGAAGTGTTGGCTATGAATACAGTGCAGGGCTTCAAACAGGCATGGGATAGGCATAAGGGAACAATACAGATGAATATGGATAGATAGGTCATTGACAGTGTAAAGGTGTGTGGCACATTCATAAGGTAGAAAAATGGGCAGACTGGATGGGCCTTGCGGTCCTTATCTGCCATCAACCTCTATGTTTCTATGTCCGGGCCAAGTCCATGTAGGGCTTTAAAAGTCAGAAGACCAACTTTAAAGGTGATCTGCCACTGCACTGGCAGCCAGTGCAGTCCATGCAGCACCGGCGAAATATGGCTGGACCTGGAGGTGCCAGCCAGAAGCCGGGCCGATGCATTCTGCACCAGCTGTAGGAGGCAGATTTCAACCCCAGGAAGCCCTAGTAAGTAAAAGGGATTTTGCTTCAAAGCCATAGTTAGTTATTGATTAAATCTTATAGCATTCATTGGATTGTTTTTTGTTTGTTAACAAAATCAGACAAAGTGGCAAGGAATGATTCACTTTGATTAAATTCTGTCTTTCTGGTTACATGTTACATTACAAGATCATGGAGAATAAAATGGGGAAGGGTGGATATCATTTAGAAAAACAAGCATTTGTCAATGCCAAATGTTTGCTTGCTGGCATTGGCATTGGTAGTGTAGAAGTTACAAAGCTGCAAAATAGAAATGGCAGTGAAGTATTGAACTGAAGCCAACCCCATCACCACCACCCTGCAGAGAGTGACAGGTATTGGGGTGTGCCTTTGGGTCATCAGGCATAATGACCACGCCATTTCACCACACCCCACCCTGCAGACACTGACAAGTGTCACGGTGTGCCTTGTGGTCTTTGGCCCTTATGCGCACCCCATTCCATCAGGAAATACGGTGAGATGAGTGCAGTATAGGAGAATGGGGTGAAGTTTGGGCCCAAAGAGTCCGAGGCACACCTTGATGCCTCTCACTGGCTGCAGGGTGTGGGTGGGGGTGGAATGGTATGAGCATGACAGGCAAGAATCCCAAGTCACACCCCTGATGCCTGTCATTCTCTACAGGGTGGGGCGTTATGGTCGGAAACCCTAACGCCTCAGGCATTCGATGGTATTTTCACCCCAAATTTTCAACATGGTTTTTTTGTGACCCCCACCTCATGAACAGTGGCAATATCAGTTTGTTAGCCGAAAACTGCTTTTGCACAGTGACTATGGCATTTGGCACCAAGGGTGCAAAAACACATTCCGAACAGGATGTGAAAAATGACAGCGGTACTGTTCATGGGGAGGTGTAAAAAATGGCAATGTTGAAAATCTGCTGTGAAAATCTTAAAAAAACTGGTGAAGTCACAAACGTGCATAGAAACTGTGCAACGCACACCCGTAATGTAACTAATTTGGGGATTTTTTTACAGCAGATTGTTAATACAGGCATTTTGGGACCTCTGATCATGAACAGTATCAGTGTGATTTTCTTTATCTGTCCCGAACAATGATTTCCCACAGTGACCACGCATTTCTGTGCTGAAAGTGTGAAAACACATTTTGGCCATGTTGTGGAAAATGACAGCTGTACTGTTCATAAGGAAGTGTGGAAAAATGCCACTGGTGAAAATCTGGACTGAAAATATTACAAATTCATGAACTTACTAGGGTGCATGGAAACTGCACAATGCTCACTTGTAACACAGTCATTTTATGGAGTTTTGTCACCAAATTTTCAACATAGCCATTTTAAGACCTATGCCCATGACCAGTGTCACTGTGATTTTCTTAATCTGTCCCAAACATTGTTTTCGCATACCGACTGTACCATTGTCCGCTACATGTGCGGAAACACATTTTGGGCGAGATGTGAAAAATGGTACCTGTACTGCTCATAAGGAAGTGCAGTAAAATGGCACTGTTGAAAATCTGGTGTGCAAATATTACAAATTCTCAAACTTGCCAGCGTGCATAGGAACTGCGTAATGTGCGCTCCTAAAACAGTAATTTTGTGAATTTTTTCACCAAATTTTCAACATAGCCATTTAACACCCCTCTGCTCATGACCAGTGTCACTGTGATTTTCTTAACGTGTCCCATACATTGATTTCGCACACCGACTGCGCCATTGTGCGTTACATGGGCAGAAACACATTGTGGGCGAGATGTGAAAAATGACAACTGTACTGCTCATAAGGAGGTGTGGTAAAATGGAAATGTTGAAAATCTGGAGTAAAAATATTAAAATTTCGCAAACTTACAAGTGTGCGTAAGAACTGCGCAACGCACGCTCATAAAACAGTCATTTTTCGGAATTTGTTCACCAAATTTTCAACATAGCCATTTTAAGACCTCTGCTCATGAACAGTGTCACTGTGATTTTCTTAATGTGTCCTGTACATTGATTTCACACACTGACTGCGCCATTGTGTGCTACATGGGCGGAAACACATTTTGGGTGATATGTGAAAAATGACAGCTGTACTGCTCATAAGAAGGTGTGGTAAAATGGCAGTGTTGAAAATCTGGAGTGAAAATATTGAAAATTTGTGAACTTATGAGCGTGCGTAGGAACTGTGCAATGCACGCTTGTAAAACAGTCATTTTTAGGAATTTTTTCCACCAAATTTTCAAAATAGGCTTTTTGGGAGCCCACCTTATGAACACTGGCAGTGTTGTTTTGTTAATCATTCCAGAAAGGTGATTTCGTGCAGTGGCTGCAAAATCACCCTTCAGGCCCGAGTAATGCCATGACAGTGACAGCATTCATGAGAAGGTGTCCCAAAAACCCCATGTTGAAAATTTGGCCCCAAACTTCCCAAAAATGCCTGAGATATGCAACAAAGTTGAAAAAACCCTATGTATACCATTATACAGCTTACCGGCATTTCCTCAGTTCGTGGTTGGCTTTGAAGAGTGCAAGGCGTGTTCCCGGTCCACGAAGATCATCATGCCAAGCTCAGAGGTAAGTATAGGGTGGGGGGTGTGGGGAGGCAGGGTGCGCAGTGGGTGGGTGTGGGTTGTGGGAGGGGGCAGGGAGAAGTGCAGAGGAACAGTTTTTGTATTTACAGTTTTTTTTTCTAAGACTATGAGGGACAAAGACTACAAGGGACATTTGCCAAGCTGGGGTGGGCTCCCAGTGTGGCAGCTGGAAGGCTGTTGGGGGGGCTGGAGCAGATGGGGGATTGGGCACCCCTGTCGGCCATAACATCAATTTGCCACACTGGGGTGGGTTCCCAGCATGGCACCTGGATGCTTTGGGGGGGTGTGCAGCCAACGGGAGATTGGGCACCCCCGTCAGCTATACAGTATGTGCATGGGGGGGAGACCATCAGCACGCAATATGCATGCGTGTTGGGGGGGAGCTCTGCTCACTGAAGCGGAGATCTCCCTTTCAACTGTATGCCACTGCATTTTCAGCTGTCATAGACAGCTGGAGCAGTGATTGGCGCACTGTGACAGCGCCAGCAAACACACTGACTGAATTGGAAGAGGCTGACACACCTCTGGAAAACTGGGATGATGGCACTATGTTTCTTGCACATGCGTGCAAGCAAACATAATAATTAGCTAGACTGTAGAAATGTAACAAGATCAGTGTTTCCTCCTGTGGCCACATACTTCCTAGCCTCACAAATTCAGTAAAAGTAGTATTTATTTATATCACAAAATATTATTCTGATTTTATTACATTTTGTTTATGTACAAGCCTTCAGTATGGACAATTTTAATTTTCATATTATTAACAAATCAGATAAACAGGCTAAACAGTTAACTGACTTTTTCACTATACATTGATTGGATTAATGGATTAATTCCTGTACCCATTTGGCAGGTCCTGTACTTGACTTTTTTCTGAGGCTGCATCAGTCAGTCAGTTCTTTATAAATGAAATTTCTGTCAGGTCTTTTTCTTATTCCTTTTACATTTTGAGTCTATTAACCCTCAGCAGTTTGGATCTAAATTTCTCACTAGATGTGTAAAATCCATTGATATAGATGCGTTTGCTTTGGCATGATTAGATTCTTTAAGAATAGATCCAATCAATGCAGTAGATTCTTTCAGCCTAGTGTTAACAAAGTAGCTAATGTTAATGTCTTTACGTCCCTGCAAGTATGCAGTTGTGAAGAAGCACCCCTCCCCTTCCCCTCTATGGTTCACTCTAGAGCTCGGGGAATTTAAACATGAAAACAGGGGACCGGAAAGGATTTGAAGAAAATGTAAATTAGAGGTTCATAAAGAAATTTGTACGGCACATTAACAGCAATTTAATCTAGCTTTGTGCTCTGCTATGTCATCTTATTATTCTAATTTGATTTTGAAAAATGCTAGAAACCCAAGGTTTCTGTCTTATGCAACTGAAAGGATGATTACCCCTGATGATTCTAATATTATGCAAGCATCAACTGAAAGACCCACTTTTTATAGCTGCAATTGAGGCAATAAGGAGTGAGATTTTTGTTCTCACTGCTCAGTCATTTGAACATTTTGAAACTAACAGTATTTAACTCTCTTCAAATTTTGCATTTACAGTACTTAAGAATTTATCTCTGAAGCACTAACTGTTCTCCATCATTTAAAAAGGCAACATGTTCTTAAATCCTTTTCCTATGGTTTTAATTGACTTTCAATATTGGATCAATATATTTTCCAGATACTAAACCACTCTATTGTCAATTAAGTGGATAATCAGAATTCAACAATTTCTCTTGTTAAACTAATTTTGAAGTATTCCTTTTGGGATCCAGGTAACCCTGGTAACCCACATAATTTATGCCCATTGTCTAACCCAGGTTTACTATTTAAAATCTTGAAAAATATGGTGGCTGAGTAACCTACTGAGTATCATCAGTTTAACAAATTACTGTATGTGACAATGATCACTCAAGAATTAGGACATACCACAGTACCAAACCCTAGCTGGTAAAAGTAATCTCTGATATTGTAGTAAGCAGTAGTCAGGGGGTATCTACTGCTCTGGTCATATTGGCCACTTCAGTGGCCTTTGCCTTAATTGACTATGTAGTTACTTTGCTGAGGTGTTTGGATTATTTAAAATCTGCTCTCAAATGGTTTTCAAATGGCATTTGAAGTTTATGTATTGAATTTTATGTAAAAATTCAAACTTAGTCAAAGGTTAAACCAGTTTTGACAGGAATCCCACATATGCCCATACTCAGTCCTATTTTGTTCAACATTTTTATTCTTCTACATGGTAGAATTGTGCATTACTGTAAGTAGAGTTTTCCCATTTATGCTGATGATACAGAATTATTTTTCAGTTGATTCATGATCTCAATAAACATGTACAAACATATCTGCCTGTATAGAATAATTGAAATTCTGGCTGTCTGCAAATGTTTTTAAATTATATTTGAACAAGGCAGAGGTGATTGTTTTTGAGACCAAAGGACTCTTTTCAAAATATCTTGTGGATTCTCCCAGTTTTGCTGATTTGGGCTGCACGTTGAATACTGTGTCTGCTGTACAAAAAAAAGGTGTTATACTCCTTGAAATTTGCCTGGAATCCAGACATTTTTAAAGCATTTACTCAGTCAAAGTTAGAAAAGAAGATTGTATTTTTGTTGTTGTTGTTGCTTTTTCTTTTGTGGTAGAGGTAGGTTAATGGCATCAAAGTGGCAGAACTTTACAAGATGGCCATGGAAGTGAACCCTGACCAGGTGGATGTTAAAGAAATATGCATAATTTCAAACAGAGAATGGTACATTACTACATGAGGGCAGAGAAAGAGCAAAGTACAGGGGAGAGGAGTAGCACTGTATATCAAACAGGGATAGAAGCAACTGAAAAAGCATAGGGAGTCAAGTAAACTGGGAATCCTGTGGGTGCTAGCAGCAACAAGAAATAGGGAAATAGATCAGGATTGGGGTTATCTACAGACCATTAGGTCAGGATTAGGGATGGACAAAGAACTGGGAGAGATGTTAACAATGGTAGCTGATTTAGTAGAGGGTAGTAGGTGATTTTAACATACTAGATGTGAACTGGAAAGTTCCAACTGCAGCAAGTACTAGGAATTATTGCCTAGTGGATGTATGCCAGGAGGCATTCCTTGTTCAGCTGCAGTACAACTCACATTAAACTGTTCCACCAATGAGTTGGTTTGGCATTTTTTTTTACAGTTGGCAATGCATTGGCAGCTCATATTGCATTATTTTACAGTGCTTAACCGGCTAAAGAGCAATGTTTGTAAAATGTTTTTGCAACTCAGTTGAACTGCATCTGTAGTCCAGTCACAATGCAATGCAAAACTGAGTTTTGACTCTTAAGAAACAGTTTGTGCTGAGCTTTGTGCTTGATCAAGCAATACTTGTGCAACTCAGTCAGAAATGCTAAAGCAACTCATTGGAGGAACAGTTTAATGTGATTTGTACTGCAGTCTAGGGCCAGATAAAGGAAAGAGCTTTGCTGGATCTAGTGTTCACCAACAGTGAGAGGATTCAAAATGTAGCAGTTCTGGAACCGCTCAGTACCAGTGTCCATTTAAGAGTGGCACTGGAGGTCCAGATAGGGAGCACTAAACTGATAAACACAGTAAGGGTATGGAACTTTAAAAAAGCAGATTTTGGCAACATGAGGAAACAGATGGGAAAAAAAAAACAGGGAGTAGAGATTAGTTGAAGGGGCAGAAGAGAATGGGGAAGAATTAAAAGAAGCAATAATAGAAGAAGCATAAAGTTCAGTTGCAAAGCTACCAAAGGGAAAAATGGCAAAAGTTCCAATGTGGTTCACAGACGAAGTCAAGACAATGGTAAGAGCCAAAAGGAGAGTATTCTTAAAGTATATGGAAAGTCAACCAAAGGATGTTATGGAAAAGTGCCTGGAGGCAACATGGGTAACCATCATCCAACTGAGGGAGGCCAAGACACAAACAGAACTCTGACTGGCAAAGAAAGTGAAGCAAGGGTAAAATGCAGTCTTTGTGTACATCCAGGAGAATCGCAAGGTCAAAGTGAGTATTGTGAGACCGAAGAGTGGGGAAGGATGGAAGGAGGAAACAAAGGGAAAGCAGAGTTAATGAACAAATATTTTTGTTCCATATTTACTAAAGAGAAGGATTGGCCACTTTCAGAATGTGGGGTGAAGAGGGGAAGGGAGAGGAGGGAAGGAGAATGAGAGATCAAATGACATAGTGAAACTAACAGAGAAAAGAGTGCTGGAACATCTTACAGGGTTAAAAGTAAATACATCTATGTGACCTCATGGCTTACCTTCAACACTGCTGAAGGAGGCAGTAGAACTGATAGCAGACATAATAAACTGCTTGCAGGCTGCCAAGCTGGTCCTTAGGGATTGCAGGACAGTGGATGTAATTCCTCCACACAAGAGTGGAAGGAAGAAAGGATGTATCAGAGAACTACAGACTGGTCAGCTTAAAATCTACAGTGGGAAAAATTAGAGAGTCTTTACTATGGGAGTAACTGGTGGACTTCCTGGAGGAAAATGGGCTACAGGACCCCAGACAACATATGTTTACAAAGGGAAGGTCCTGCTAGAGAGAATCTGGTTACCTTCTTTGATTGGGTGACAGGGCAGCAGATAGGAAGACAAGCAGTGTATGTTTTATATTTGAATTTCAGCAATGCCTTTGACTCTGTCCCTCACAGGAGGCTGGACAAAAAGATGAGGGACTCAGGGGTGAGAAACAAATCAGCAATTTTGGTGGAGGACTAGCTGAAGGAAACACTTGAAGGGTAGTAGTTAATGTAGAGTATTCAGATGTAAGGAAAGTAACAAATAGAGCACCTCAGGGAACAGTGCCGGGCCCAGTCCTTTTCCATGTGTTTATTTGTGACATAGAGGAAGGGAGCAAGGGCATGATCTGTCCAGTCACAGATGACACAAAGATCTGTGCAAGGGTAAACTCATAGAAAGTGATAAGGGAACTCAGGGAGGGTCTGGACAGGTTGGAAAGTTGGTTAAAGACCTAGCAGCTGGTTTTCAATGCCAAAAGGTGTTAAGAGATGCACATTGGGAAGAGAAACCAAAAGCATAACATGAAATGGTGGAGTGGTGCTGGAAATCACAACCGATGAGAAGGACCTAGGGAGTCATGATATTGGAGAGCATAAAAACAACGATAGAACTGCAGGCAAGGTAAACAGGGTGCTGGGTTGCACTGGGAGGTGGATTAGCAGTAGGAGTTAGAAGGTGATCCTCCCACTGTACAGGCCACTGGTGCAACCACACCTGGAACACTGTGCAAGGTATTGAAGTCCACACCTGAGGAGAGACTGCAATAATGTGGAAGCAGTACAGTGCAGGGCAAACAAGATGGTCCATGGACTAGAGGCAAGACATACAAGGAGAGGCTGCAGGACTTAAACATGTACACATTTGAGAAAAGTAGGGAAAAGGGGATACTTGATTGAGACAAAGTACCTACACAGGATAAATACATAGGGTCGATTCTAAGAAGCTTTTCACTTTGAGCTTAAATACTGGGTTGAGAGCAATCTCACTTAAACTCACAAGGGGTTGGGATATTCAAAAGCATTATCCATAAGGACCTATTTACAGAAAGAGTGGTGGACACATGGAACAAGCTGTTGGAGGGAGTGCAGGGCAAATCAGTTAGCAGCTTTAAACAGGGATGGGACAGGCATATTGGACTAGTTAGAAAAGAGGTGGCAGAAATAAGGGGGGGATGCCCACTAGGGCCAGTGCAGAGTAGTTAGGTAAAGTGGGCTGACTAAATGAGCCAACAGGCCCTTTTTGGCTGATATTGTCTGTGTAGCTATGTATTATGTATATGGATTGTAGGTCAGAGAACTGGATTTTTGAAACAGGATTTTTATTTTATGGCTATGCTCAGAAATATTGCTGAACATGTATTTTTCACAGATATTAATGCAATCATAATAATAAATCACCAGTCTATCACAATTATATATTAAACAGACACTTTATACAGTAATGGCAAACTTTGTTCAACTGGGTTACAAAGATAGAGGATAAAGGCAGGGCAGGGCAGGGCAGTTGGCATACTGTATTTGAATTTCAGCAAGGCCTTTGATTCAGTTACCCATAAAAGATTGATTAAGAAGTTGGATGACCTGTGGGGGGGGGGTAAAATGTGTGGTGAGTGGTAAACTGGGTAACAGGAGAATACAAAGAGTAGTGGCTGGGGAAGAACACTCAGAGATGAGGGAAGTCACCAGTGGTGTACCACAAGGGTCAATGCTCAGGCCAGTGATGTTCAGCCTGTTCATAAATGATATTGGGGACAATATTAATGGTATAATTTGCCTTTTCATGCCTGAATCCAAGCCTTGTGCTAGGGTGGACACAGATGAGAGAGTCAAAGAATTGGTAAGACCAAGAAAGGCTGGAGAGATGCTCCAGAATCTGGCAATTGGGGTATAGTGTCAGAAAGTTTAAAGTCATACATGTGTGGAAAAAGAATGTAGTGGTGAAGTATAAACTTGCGGGAATGATCATCAGGGTATCTGAAGAGGAAAACTGGAGACTGCCATTGCTAGAACCCTGAAGCCCTCTATGCAGTACAGCTAGGAAGTGGTGAGGGCCAACAGGATGCGGGGTTGCATAAGTATGGGGTTCACAAGCAGAAGAAAGAAGGTCATATTACCTCTGTACAGATCTATATTGTGACCATACATTGAGTACTGTGTAACTTCTGGAACCCCTACCACAATAAGAACATTTAATATCAAGAAGTGGTGCAAAGAAAGGCCACAAAAATGTTAAGGGACAGCAGGGGCCCTCATGCAAACAGAGGCAAGAGAACCTGAATATGTACTCACTAGAGGACAGAAGGGAATTATGGGACATAATTGAAACTTTTAAGTACCTTTATAAAATGGCAAGAAAAAGTCTGGAAATTTCATTGGCCAACAGATGTCACCTAACTGTGCATTAAATCTCTATAAATGCACAGTCAGCTCTAAAATCTGTTCACCCCCCAAAAAAAAAAAACTATTAAATCCATTTTGTAAGTGTAATAAACCCATCCAGAATCTACATCATAGGATTTTAATGCACTTCCCAGGGACGTAAGAAGACTTTGTCTTTGGCCTCATGCCTTACTTAACCACTGGAGCTTGTATTAAAATCCTATAACACACACCCTGTTGTGACTTATTGCTTAAGTATCCTAAGGGCAGAAACATGGAAGACCCCAGTGAACTTGTCAAGACCACAAAAACATAAATGCAAAGTGAAACATTTACAAACTGGCTAAAGGTAGATTCCAAAATGAAGGCAGGTGGTAATTCTTCATGGAGAGTGTTGTAGGGGTGAAACATGCAGCCAGAAGAGGTGGTAAGAAAGAAAACCATGGATGGCTTCAAGACGGGGTGGCGTAACATAAAGGGGAGAGTAACAATTTTTGGGGAGAGGTAGAGCAGCATGTAATGTAGGAAACATGGACTCCACATTGAGCAGACATGATGGACCATAGTGCTGTCTTCTGCTCACAAACATCTTATATTCTTATGTTTATTAGTCATGTTTGCAGTGTATTATGGTGGGAGGCACTAACTGTATGGATTCAGGATGCATTCACAAACAAGGCAAACAAAGCCTACAATGTTCATAAGCTTTCCACTTGTGTAACATTGCTACTTTGGTTCAAGTTCATAAGTGGATTTGAAAATTTTTCCCTCACATGTGAGATAAATATATAATAACTGGTGACCCCTATAATGACTGGATGCCCAGTCTTGATAAAATGCCATAATAATCCACTGAATTCCTTAATAACTCAATAATGGGTTATTACAGCATTTCCCTACTCATGCTCTCACTTCACTGAAGTGCAAAATAAAATACACAATTTTTGTGCGAGTACAATGTCCGTTGAGGGACACATTCACTCTCACAAATACAGGTTACAGTTTTTCTCTCTGAACCCTTGCACCAGTTATTATAAAAAAATAATGCCTGAGCAAAGTTTGTTTTATGGGGATTTTTCGCAAACCTCGGGTGTGTGAAAAATCTTCATAACCCACCTGCAGAGGTATTATACTGCATAATGTACAATTGTTTTAAACATTAATTTCCATATTGTATAATCACTAGGAATTTGCAGTCTTTCTATTGGTGAGTTTCTATATCATACAGTGGTAACCATCACTATTCATAGTAACACGCATTATTGCCTTTGCTTTTGAAGTAATAATAGTGGCTAAAAGTACTTGGAGAGCATTACAGCACATTACATTAGAGTGACGGCAAATGATATCATACTCTGCAATGCTATAGTAATCACTACAATTTCTGAAGGTGCTGCTACCACATCATAGCTGATTATTGGTGAGTTCTGACATGGGATCTCACCAATAATATGGTTTTAATGCTTCATCCTCAGGCCCCCAAAGTGAAAGTGCCCTGGCCCCAGAGCAGGCACAGGGTAGCTGGCCAATGAAAATAAATTGAAACAAATAAAATACACATGAAATATACAGCTAGAGCATTTGCAGCAACTCTGGATTCTGTTTATAAAAAAAAAGTACTTCACACTCATAGGTTACATATGTTACCAAAATAGGCTTGATAAAATTAGCAAATTCTGCTTAGTAGCATTCTTGTGAAATTCCATACGTTTCATAAAAGTTTGAAGAATATTGTGTATTTTTTTAATTGTTTATTTAGTCATAACTTAGCCTTTCTGGCAGCTACAGACTTAACAATTGGCATGCATACTTTTTCTAAGGAGTCCTATGAGGATGCCATGTTTTATGATATTTGGATTAGTGGTTTTGAACTTAAAAGGTTTCAATATCTGGAAGTTTTGTTTTTGTAAAATTGTTTGAAAATCTTTCTCTGCTTACAACTCAGCCACCTTTGGAGTTAAATGCATTACCTGACAATGTGCATGTATAACTTCCTTGGAACCATCTTAGAAACTGTTAAATGAGGAATGAGTTAGTGAAGTAAATTTTAAGTTGCAGAGGATCATAATTTCACAATTTAGATTTTTGGGGAAATTTTGTGAATAGAGATGCAGCGACGTTTTACTTCACCAGCGAATTTTTTGGTGAAGTTGACAAATTTGCCTCCGTGGATCACTTTGCGAAGCTGACCTGCTTTATGAACAATTTGCCATTTGTAACTTTGCTTTGCTTTTGTTTTGTTTTTTAAGTGCAAATTGCACATAAAAAAACCCAAAGCAAGGAGAAGTTAGAAATGGAAAATCCCAATCAGTTGCCTGGTGTCTTGCCTTCCAAATCGCTGCAGGATGTAAAATTTTAATTAATTCAATCCATGTCATCTTGTGGCCACTCCTGCTAATTGCCAGCCCCAATGTACACATAACTAACTTTTTGAACTAAATCTCTGGTGTCTACAGGTCCCCCACCCTCCAATCCCTGGCCCCAGTGTAAAATAGATTTTTTTTAAAGTAAATCTCTGGTGTCTAGTTGTTCCACCACCCACTGATTGCAGGCCCCAGTGTAAAATCGATTATTTTTTTAACTAAACCCCATGTGTCTAGTGGACCCCTCACCCCATCAGGTAATGCTCCAGCACCCTGCTCCCCCAACCTAACCCTGAGCATGTGACCAGCACAGCCCTCCATTCTCCACCATGGCTGACCACCTGACTGAGCTGGAATGAATGAGTACCTACTTGTACAAGTACACCCTCATTCATTCTAGCTCATTTGAGTGGCCAGCCATGGTGGAGAGTGGAGGACTGTGCTGGTCATCTGCTCTGAGTCAGGGTGGTGGGGCACTACCTGATGAAGTGGGGGATGGGTGGTCCACTAGTCAATAGGGATTTAGTTAAAAAATAATTAATTTTACACTGGGGTCTGCAATCAGCAGGTGGAAAGAGAACCACTAGACACCAGGGATTTAGTTAAAAAAATAATTAATTTTACACTGGGGCCAGCAATCGGCAGGTGAAGGGACTACTTGTCACCAGGTATTTAGTTATAAAAACTATTTATTTGTACATTGGGGGCCAGCAATCAGTGGGGGGGGGACCACTAGACACCAAGGGTCTAATTAATATTTTACATTGATTGGCATCAATCAGCGGTGGAGGGGGCACCCACTAGATACCAGGGAAGTTTTTGCCACAAAGTGTGGAACTTTGCCTGCAAGGTTCCACACTTCTTGTTTGATCCATGAATTGCATGAATTTCATGAACTGCACTTCATGACATGCATGCCATTCTCAAATTTATTCTCAGTGTACATTTTGCTGACTTCATCCATCTCCATTTGTTAATATTTTCCAAAAAGTTGGATGTTTGTATCTCTAATTTTATTGCAGATATACACCCACAATTTGGCATGCATATCCAGTATCACTGGGTCCTGTAATTATCAAAGTTCGAGAAATGTTGTTTAGTAGTTTAAAAATTACAGTGGAAATTTTTCAAATTACTAATTAGCAGAAATGGACAGAACTTTACAGAAGTGTAATTGATAATGACACTAGAATTCCACTTGCAGTTTAAATATAAGAAAAATAGCAGGACAAGAGGACACAGCATGGGATTAGAGGGAGGCCAATTAAGGAGGAATGTGAGGAAATTCTTTTTCACAGAAAGGGTGGTGAATGCATGGAATGGCCTACCTCAGGAAGTGGTGGCTATGAATACAGTGCAGGACTTCAAACTGGCATGGAATAGGCATAAGGGAGCAATGCAGATGAGTATGAATAGATAGGCCACTGACAGAGCAAAAGCCGTTGGCACATTTATAATGTAGAAAAAGAAATGGGCAGACTGGATGGGACTCACGGTCCTTATATGCCATCAACTTCTATGTTTCTATGTTTGCAGTCCTGCAGTTCCTTTTGAGGTGACTCCAGCCCCCACCCCACCCCCGCATTTTTCACTGAGCTACTCCAGATGGACTCAGTGGACCTCCTTGTCAAATTTCTTTTTCACAGACACCTTCCTTTTGAATGAGAGCCACCTACTCCTTTTCTTCTGGGACTTATTACACCTAAATATATGTATAGAATGTTAGGTACAATAGAAGATTCTGCTTAGCACATTATGGAGCTGAAGTAGAAATCGGTTTTGTCCTCTGACCTAGAATGGAAGTAAATGATTTATTCTAATTCCAGCTCTCCTACCTATGAAAACAAACACATTTATTTGAGATTTTCTATACCCACTGGCAGTGTGTGTGTGTGTGTGTGTAATATCTATCTATCCATCTGTCTGTCTGTCTATCTATCTATCTATCTATCTATCTATCTATCTATCTATCTATCTATCTATCTACCTACCTACCTATCTATAAATTGCAAAAAAAAACTGTGTTAATGCTGTAGTTTGGGATAAAGCCACAAAAATAGGGAAAGGTGATGTTAGGATTTTCAAAGCTAAAACCCCACACCCACCCTGTACAAACCAACAGGCATCTGGGGTGTGCCTTGGAGTCATTAGCCCTAAAGCTTGCCCCATTTCATAAGTAAATAAGTTGAGATGTGTACAGTATAGGACAATGGGGTGAACATTAGGACTGACACCCCAAGGCACACCCCCAACATCTGTTGGTGTGTGCAGGGTGGGTGTGGGGTGTTAGTTTTGAAAACCCTAATGGCACATTTCCCTACTTTCATGGCCTTTTCTCTAACTAGAGCATTAACACAGTTTTTTGTAGTTTATTTCCTTACTTTTTGAGATAGTATAATGGTATCCTATTGTACCTGTGGGCGCGTAGGGTCCTCCATGCCATGCACTCCCTATGTATGTAGCTGTGAAAGCATAGGACCCCTTGGGTCCTGCAATTCTATTTATAAGGCAAAAGTGAACAAATCATCAGCATAGCCATCTTATTACCCCACCTCATGTACCCAGTACAGAAAATTTTCAAATCTCTTCCAAAATGTAATTCTGCACAACAGCAACACAATTTTGAGCTAAAGGTGCAAAAACACATTTTGGCCAGGATTTGAAAAATGGCAGCTGTGACATACATGAGGTGGGGTAATAATATGGCTATGTTGAAAGTCTGGGGTGAAAATATTGAAAATTTCCAAAGTTATGAGTGCGTGTAGTGAAATTGCAATGAATGGTCATAACTTTAGAATGTTGACTAATTTTGACCCCAGATTGTCAGCATAGTTATCTTATTACCCCACCTCATGTACCCAGTACAGAAAATGTTCAAATCCCCTCCAAAACATAATTCTGCACACCTGCAATACTATTTCATGCCACTGGTGTGAAAACTCATTTTGGGCAGGATTTGAAAAATGACAGCTGCGACATACATAAGGGTGGGGTAATAAGAAGGTTATGTTGAAAATCTGGGGTGAAAATGTTTAACATTTCCAAAGTTATGAGCAGTCATAGAGAAATTTAAATGAATGGTCATAACTTTGTCATTTTTTCATATTGTCACCCCAAATTTTCAACATGCATGAAGTCTATGCATGGCCTCACCTCATAAACCCCGTAGCTGAAAATACTCAAATCCATGACAAAACACCATTCTGTGCCACAGGTGCAAAAGCACATTTAGGACAGGATGTGAAAAATTACATCCATACTGTTCATGAGGTGGTGTGAAAAATTGTCTATGTTGAAAATTTGGAGTCAAAATATTGAAAATTACCAAAGTTATGAGCATGTGTAGGAAAATTTCCAAGCATGCCTAACTCAGCCATGTTTAAGAATTTTTTCATCAAATTTTCAACATGGCCTTTTTGAAATCCCACCTCATAAACTCTGGTGGTGAAATTTCGATATTCAGTCCATAAATGTAATTTTGTGCAGCAACCGCAAATTCACCTACCAGGCCTGATTAACAAAGTGATAGTTGCAGGGTTCATGAGGTGGGGTCCCAAAGGGCCTTGCTGAAAATTTGGTGAAAAAAGTCCTAAAAAAGGCAAAGTTATGAACATAAGTTCAAACACCATTGAGATACTGTACATTATACAGCACTTACTTTACCCTGATTCCTCAGTTTGTGGTTTGACTTTGAAGAGTGCAGACATGTCCCAGTCCACAGAAAGGGGCAGTGTTCAATCTCTGATGGTATGTATAGGGTAAGTGGGGTGTGGGGTGAAGGGTGCTCAGTGGGAGGGTCGGGATGGGGGAGGGGATGATGGGGATGACAAGGGACCATTTTCTTTTTTCAGGTTTAGAAAAAGACATTTGGGGACTGTTTTCTTTCTTTCAGGTAACAAATAATATTAACAGCATTTGGGGACACTGAAAGAGGGGTTCCCAGTGTCCAAAACTGCTGGGGGGACTTGTGAATGCAGACATGGAGACTGGGCTCCCCCGGTTTTGGCAATTATTACCAGAACAACTGGTGGGAGGCTGGGAGGGGCATTTGACACTAGAGGTGGGCATCCTGGTGTCAGATTATTATAAATATAACAAGATAAAGAAGGGGGATGGTAATTAGTGGGTGGGGGTGCCACTAGACACCAAGGAAAAGGGCTGCACACAGCTGAAACTGCAATTGGCAACACAAGTTCCAGCCACAGCTGCAGAAGTTAAGAAAATCCCACTGTTCTCAGACAGAGAATGCAGAGAAGCACTCCTCTCACTAAACTGGGCACCCAGAATTTTGCCTGTTCAGTAAATATATATGTGGGCACAATATTAAAAAAAAAAAACCATCAGAATCTAGCTAAACAGGTCTTGTGTTGCTAGATTCTGATATTTGTTTCTAAAAATCACAGCATTTTTATGTATTTTGCACATTTGACAGTTCGTGGAAAAAAATCAACAAGATGGCGGTTGGCATGGCACATAAAAAATGTTTGGTGCCATACCAAGCAAGTGGTCTGAAAGAAAGAAGAGTAATTTGTGGCATCAAACGTTTACTTTCACCACAAAATGCTATCTCAAACTCCTACTGTGCATGCACAGTTGGAACACACTAAAATTTAAAGCCTTATAACTCTGGAACCCTTTAATATTATTTCACCAGACCTGTCAAATGCATTACTTTGGGACATGATACATGTCCCCTGCATTTCTGAGGCAACAGTTCCTTTTCTTGTAGTCTGCAGGTGAGAGCAAAATAACAATGGTAAGTATTGGGAAAAAAAATAGTTTTTTTCTAGAAATGACACATGTGTATCTGAAAAACTGCGCAAGCTGCTGTCAAAAACATTTCCACACATCAAGACATTATCTCCTAGACAACACATACAAAATTTCAGTTCATTTCATCAAAGGGAGCAAAATATATTAATGTTCAAAATTTGAGGTCTAATATTAAACAGGATGCTCAACCCTAACTATTGGGGCACTATCACACCCCTATAATATATATCATACTGGCACGATTGCGCCAGTATAGTTAGGGTGAAATGGTGCTTCTATGTTAAAGTCCATATTTTGAGCCTTAATAACTTTGGAGCCCTTCAAAGGATTTGCATGAGATTTGGAAGGCATAATCTCTAGGGATAGGTTTCATGACCTTCCAAATTGCATGGAAATCCGTCAAGAAGTTTCTGATATACAAAGTGTTGCAAAAACAGAAAAATCAGATTTTTTTACTTTTCTTTGCTCACCTATTGCTCAAGAATACCTTTATATTGTGGTCTGAAATTTTCAGCATAGAATGCCTTTGGGTCACAGATGTGTCTTTTGAAGGTTTGGTGAAAAAAATATTAATCTGTTCAAAAGATATGACATTTTAAATTATCCCATTGTTCCTTATGGGAAAATTTATATGTCTGGCATGAAAGATATATTTTTTGCCGTATCACCCCTTTTTGTCAACACCCCGATGGCGAAACAAGGAAAAGGACCATTACGGTGACATTCGTGGTAATGGTTTATTTAGTTGTTTAGCCCTTCAATCATTCCGCGCTCAGGACCAACTTCGACCTGGAGTTGGAATCTTAGAGTCTGGGGAGTGCGGGGGGCAGAGCCTACCAATGGGGGTGTGGGTGGCACAGCTCCCCACAGAAAACAACGAGTCAAGAGGCAGCTCACTACCTACGTCTGTATTTTGCCATTGCTGTGGATGGAGATCGGCATTTTTGCTGATGGGAAAACTTGGTGCTTCCATTTTTCACATAATAGGAGAATTGTGTGAAAAACAGCAGCTTATTTTTGAACAATAGGATTACTGTGCAAAAAATACCAGCTTCTTTTCACAAAAGAATGCTGGTATTTTTCACACAGTTCACAGTCCTGCGACCGTTTGAGTTGTGTTGTGGCTGCCATCTTGTTTTACCGCTTAGTGAGGATGTTGAAGTACCGAAGGATTTAAACACAAAAATAAATCAGAAAACAGCTAAACAGAACCTCTTTAGGTGTTTTCTGATGTTTTTTTTTCTTTGGTGCCAGCTTATACCGAGAACGACTTGGTGTCCTTTCTCTGTATGAGAAGAGCAGTATTTTCTTGACTTCAGCAGCCGCAGCTGAAACTCATGCTGCCAGCTGCAGAGTCCAGGAAGACCCACTTTGTACACTTTGTGCATACTGTGTACTGGGCATACTGGGAGCCCAACCCAGTGTGCACAAATGTATTATTTCTTTGAAAGACCTGTGAAAAGAAGAAAAAAGTCCACCGAGGTCTTTTCTTCGATGCAGAATCCTGCATTGAAACTTTCAATAATTTCAATGCAGGATCTTGCATTGAAGTACTGTAATCTACCACACAGTGCTTTTCAACACCAAAGCATTGTGCGGCACATTACAGTACTTTGATGCAGGATTCTGCATCAACATTATGGAAAATTTCAAAGCAGGACTCTGCATGGAAGTTATGTATTGTGCTGCACAATGCTTTCTGACATGGGGTGCCCAACCCTCGTGTTGGCATTGTGTGCACATTATTGTTATATTCCCACCCCCACTATTCTGGCACACTAGGAGCCCACCTCAGTGTGCCTAGATAAGTTAATTTTTGGTTTCTGACACTGGGATGCCCACTCCTAGTGTCAGATGTCTCTCCCCCTCACCGTCTTTCATTGCTGATGGGGGTGCCCAATCCCCTAGTCGGCATCATGTATGCCCCCCCAACTCAAGCGGCATACTGTGAGCCTACCCTAGTGTGCACAAATGTATTATTTCATTGGAATACCTGTGAAAAGAAGAAAAACATCCCCCAAGGTCTTTTCTTTGATGCAGAATCCTGCATTGAAATTTTCAATAATTTCAATGCAGGATTCTGCATCAAAGTACTGTAATGTTCCACACAATGCTTTCCAACACCAAAGCATTGTGCAGCACATTACAATACTTTGATGCAGGATCCTGCATCAACACTATGGAAAATTTCAATGCAGGGTTCCGCATGAAAGTTATGTAATGTGCTGCACAATGCTTTCTGACATGGGGTGCCCAACCCCTGTATCGGCATTGTGCACACATTATTGTTATATTCCCACCCCCACTATTCTGGCACACTGGGAGCCCACCCCAGTGTGCCTAGATAAGTTAATTTTTGGTTTCTGACACTGGGATGCCCACTCCTGGTGTTGGATGTCTCTCCCCCTCACTGTCTTTCATTGCTGATGGGGGTGCCCAATCCCCCAGTCGGCATCATGTATGCTCCCCCAACTCAAGTGGCACACTGGGAGCTCACCCCAGTGTGCCCAAATTGTTTTATTTATTGTTCATTCCTGTAAATGAAGAAAATGTTCCCTCAAAGTCTGTTTTATTTATTTTTAATTTTTTACCTGTAATGAAAACAACCATTGTCGTCTCTCCCACACCCCTGCCCTATCCCTACCCTCCCTCTGCACACCCACCTTTCTGAACCCCACCTCATTCATACTTACCCTTCAGAGGTTGGGAACCTGTGATCTTCTCTGGACAGGGACACATCTGCGCTCTTCAAAACCGAACTGTGAAATGAAGAATCAGGTAAGTGCTGTATAATGGGACTCAATGGGAGGTTTCAACTTAGGTTGATATCTCACCCAATTTTAGGAATTTTGGCCCCAAATTTTCAATATGGAGTTCTTGGGACCACTCCTCATGAACACTGTCATTTTGTTTCTCAGTCCTGAAAGGTGATTTTGTGGTCGCTGTATGGAATCACCTTTCTGGACTGATTCACAAAACAACAGTGCCACTGTACATGAGGTGGGGTCCCAAAAAGCCAATGTTGCAATTTTGGTGAAAAAATTCCCAAACATTACTGTGTTACGAGCATGCATTGCACTGTTTCTACGCACGCTCGTAACTTCACCAATTTTTTTAATTTTTACTCCAGATTTTCTACACTGCCATTTCATCAAATCTCCTTATGAACAGTAAAGCTGTCATTTTTTACATCCTGTCCTAAATGTGTTTTCACACCTGTGGCACAGAATGGCACAGTCACTGCATGAAATCAACTTTTGGGAGAGATTAACAAAATGACAGTGCCACTGTTCATGAGGGGAGGACCCATAAAGCCCATGTTGAAAATTTGGTGAAAAAATTCCAAAAAATGACTGCGTTACGGGTGTGTTTTGCATACTTTCTATGCATGGTCATAACTGCCAATTTTCATATTTTATCTTCAGATTTTCAACTTTGACATTTTTTATACCACCTTATGAACAGAACAACTGTCATTTTGCACATCCTGTCCGGAATGTGATTTCACACCTGTGGCACAGAATGACATGGTCACTTTGTTAAATCAACTTTTGGGATGGATTAACAAAATCACAGTTGCACTGTTCATGAGGGGAGGTCCCATAATGCTGATGTTGAAAACTTGATGAAAAGATTCCAAAAAATGGGCATGTTACGAGAGTGCGTTGCACAGTTTCTACGTATGCTTGTAACTTTGCCAGTGTTTCTCATTTTTTACACTGTTGTACTATCTGGATGGAAGGATGGGAGCACAGGGTCTGAAAGACCCTGGCTCCCAGTGCAACATATGGCTACTGTTGTACTATCTTGATGGAGGGATGGGAGCACAGGGTCCAAAGGACCCAGCGCTCCCACTGTGATATATGGACAGTGTCGTACTATCTCAATAGAGGGATCCTGCTCTCCCACAGTAAAATGAGGCTACAATTATACTATCTGAGGAGTGGGACATTAGGTTTGGAAACCCTAATGCCTCATTTTCCTGCTTTTGATGCTGTGGTGTTCACCCTAACTGATGCATTAACAACATTTCTTGCAAAGAATATATATATATATATATATATATATATATATATATATATATATATTAGCAATAACCCACAACATGTATAAAAGACAAAGAACCTCTATGTGCAAACACTGAGGCAATGGTTACCCCAAAGGGCATTTGGCTGGGAAGCCAAGTTTCAAGGAAATACAAAATCACACATGCCCACACAATGCAAAGCATCATGGGCTGCATATGCAAATCACCACAGAATATTATGCTGGTTCAACTTTAAGCAGAATTGCAGGGTGCCAAAATGCCTCTCACACAGTTTGCAAAGGGTGCCAACAGAAGACATAGACACATGTTTTGTCCTACCAGGACTCATCAGTATGCATCGTCTGTTTGACACCCCAGTGGAATGAACCAGCTACCCTAAGACAGTCTGTCTGGGATTATGTTGTGTGTGTGTGTGTGTTATATATATATATATATATATATATATATATACACACACACATATATATATAGGTGTGTGTGTGTGTTTGGGATATGTGACGGGGGCTGTCAGATAAACAATTTATATTTTATAAGCCCACAGTGACCTCAGATAATCTCATATGTGGTGGCGTGAAGTGGAGCCATAAGTGATGGACCTGAGTTCACTGGGGATCAGTACAACTACATAATTTATCTGTCAGCTCCCCATCACATATTTCATTTACGCAATAGGCAGGGTCTTGTGTGTTTTATTTGTTAAGGGTAAAATATGGAATAAAATAAAAATATTTTAAAATATGTGTGGTTTCTTTTCTGGTTTGCCAAGTTACTCCACATTTCTGAGGTTGGTTGCCATGCTATCATTAAAGATGCTGCATCACAATGATGTGTCGACAGAACAGAGCCACTGATTGGTTGAGCAAGTGGCTTTCAGGAAAGTTTTAATAAAAAATTGACTGCAACTTTTGGTGAGCCGCTGGACTGTTATGACATAAGAAAAGTTTGGTTTAGTTTTGTGTCTTATGTGAAGTTATGCTGGCACATTATATTTTACTTTTTGTTATTTTGATTTCACTGCTATTTAGTGGTTTTGTGTTGCAGGGAAACTGACTAAGGAGATAAGTTTATGAATCATTTTACTGTTTTTCTGGAAGACAAGATGATTGCAGTACCAGACTGGCAGAGGTAATGAGTAGGACTGAAGTATTGGTGGTAGATAATGTTATGGACAAGGGTTGCAGAAGGATTCTGGGTGCGGCTAGTGGTGTGTTTATTTTTTAAATGGTAAAAAAAAAAATAAGGTAACTTTTTTGTTGTTGCAGTTTGGCAGCTAAGTAGGATGCTGCTTAATTGGATGATTCTGTCAGGTTCAGGTTCTGTGTTAGTATGTAGTGTGTGTGTGCTTCAGATAGAAGGCAAAAGTAGTTCCAGCAGGCCAGTCAACCGGGGGCTATGACATGGTAACTATATGTATAAACTGGTGATGACATACTTTTTATGTGTATAAATCAGTGTTCTCTGATTTATACATATAGTTGTTGTGATAAATGTATTCATCAGCAGCTTGTAGTGTCCACACCTATTGCATAAATATATATATATATATATATATATATATATATATATATATTCCAATTGTTTAAGCAGGTGAGACACACTAAGCTGAAACCTTGTTTACATGTGCAACCTAGGAGCATAGTGAAGTTTAGTGACTTGCTCAGGGTCACACAGTATGCAAGTGGGGGCTGCGGGATTCATACCCATGTTTCCAGATTTGCAGCTCAGAGCCTTAAACCACTACGCTATACTGCCTATATATATATATACTGTATATATATATATTATACTTGCATGGTAACATATATTATACTTGCACAGTAGAACAAGTATAGTTAGGGTTGAGACAGTTATTTAATGTTAACCCCGATTTTATACACCTTAATAACATTGCTGCTGCTCAACAAAATTGCCTGAAATATTTCATGCCAAGTCTGGCTGTCAGCTGCATGCACTGTCTGGCTGCGAGGTTTCTAAGACTTGAAAAATTTTGTGATGGTTGCTTATCTGGAGTCTGAGATCCAGAATTAAAAAAAAAAAGCCTTAAAATGCACTTTTTGGTCATTTTTGTGCTCAACTACAGAGCAAAAAGAGTTTGAAATTTTGTTCCCAGTCTTTAAGGGTAGATGGAGCTTGGTCAAAGGGTATGCCTTTCAAAGGATTTGTGGAAAAATATAAAATGGTTCTCAAACTCTTTGGTTTTGAAATGTGGCTTCTAAGCATGCTCAGCAGGGTTTTTGGAATAACGGTGAAGCCAATGAAGCATATAACCTTTCACAGAAGATCCTGGTTCCCACACTGAATAGATGCAGGCCATCTCTCTTATATAGGTCTCCATCCCTCCAGGTGGGACCCCATTCCCCAATGAAGCTAAATCCTTCTGCTCTGCACCAGCCCTTCAACCATATGTTGAAAATCCTGGTACAGATTACCCTGTCCTCCCCCTTGTCAAAGACAAATAACACCTCCAAAAAGGTTACTGAGCATGCCACCTGTCTAGGACCCTTCCCCAACTCCTAGAACTCCTCCTGCACTACCCCAACCTCATCACTAGCCAGATCATTTGTCCCCAGGTGGACAATTCCATATAGCTCACCCACCTGTCCTGCTGAGCACACCAAAAACCTTAGGTCACCAGCTTAGTGAGGGTTGCAATTTTATTGTCATGAGCCAAGAATTCTTTGTGACAAAGTATAAACAAAGAATTTAGTGAACAAAGAAGCATTTGTTCAGAACATAAAACAGTGCAAACAGAGAATTATTTGCTTATGACTTAAAAAATTTGACTTTGTATCCAAAATGAACTGTTACTCATAACTTGGGCATTTTTTAATACTTTTTCACCAAATTTTCAACAATCTTATTTTTGGGGCCCTTACATGAACACAGTGGGTGGTAACTGTCACTTCACATGAAAATGTAAAACTGTGAACAAAAAATTATTTGTTCATGACATAAATGTAAGCAAAGAATTATTTGTTTGCAATATAAGAAAGTGAGAACAAAGAATTCTTTGTTTGCAATATAAAAAAGTGAGAACAAAGAATTCTTTGTTTGTACCATTACAAAGTGTGAGCAAAGAATTATTTGTTTGCAACTTAAAAAAGTCAAACAAAGAACTCTTGTTTGCAAGATTCTTTGTTTTTAGAAAGTGTGCACAAAGAATCTCACCAACAAAAAAAACTCCTTTGTGACATAAAAAAGTGCAGTCAAAGAAGTCTTCATTCACATCATTGAAATCTGTACCTCCAAATCCGTTGTTGCTCATAACACTGCCATTTTTTAACGTTTGTTCACCAAATGTTCAACAATCTTATTGTTAAGGCTCTTACACAAATACAGTGAGTGAGACTTATCACTTCCATCTCAAAATGTGTTTTTTTATGTTGTAATGCTATAAAATTATTTTAAAGGTCACTCCTGTGGATGTCACGAAAGCTTAACATTTATGTTCTGAAAATTTAGAACATAAATATTGAAAAATGGATATGCACTGAGTTACAATTTTGCTGGTATGCATGCAATGCAGAACTAGGGGATCTGGACCATTGCAAATTCTGGTGATGCATTTAATGGCATGGTAAGGAATTTTTGTGGACACTACAGTGAGCTATGCAAATTGTGTGCACATGAAATAGCCCATACATACGTGAAGTTCACACATGCATGGCTGTTGTATGGTATTTGCATAGGGTGCCTTATGCAAATGGCACACCCATGTAACACTAGAGATGTTGCAAGCTTTTAATCCACTGGTAAGGTTGGTGTGAATCCAAAAAAACTCATAATTCAGAAATTTGTGAATTCTGCAGCAGATACATCAGTATTGATAGTGGATTTTTTTTTTATCTGGAACTTGAAGAAAAACTCCCACCACCCCACTGTGCTGTAAAACCACTTCCCCAACCAAAAAATAATAGAAATTATGATACCCCCAACAACCCACCAGTTGGCACCCTCCTCCTTCCTCCTGCAACCCCTGGTGAGGTGTGTGCTGTTGCATGTTGCTCTGCTCCAAAAAGTAACCCCTTCCCCCAACCAGTGTACCAAATACCCTCCACCTCCTCCCCTACCCAAGTCACACTGTCTTTATTAGCACACCCAGTCCCCACCTCCGCTTTCTGGTCCCCACTACCCTCCTCCCTCAAACAGCACCCACCAAGTCAACCTGCAATTAAGAAAGAAAATGGAACACTGGTGCAGTGCATCTGCTCTGCCCAGTGTCTGTCTCTTAACGGCAGGAATGAATAAGTAATGACTTCTTTAATCATAGTAAAACCTGATTGACTGAACATTCAACCAATCAGGTTTTACTAGGATCAAAAACATCATCCTGCATTCATTTGTGCTATTTACAAGATGCCCACAGAATAGATACTGTGCACCTGGAGACCATTTTCTTTACTGCAGGTTGATTATGTATGTGCTGGTAGGGGCAGGCGGGTGATGGGGACCTGAGGGGGTATTGGGTGGGGGAATGGGTGTGCTTAATAAAGACAGTGTGTCTCAGGTGTGGGGAGGTGGATTAGTGTGTTTGGTGCACTGCCAGGGGAAGTGATTACTTTTTGGAGCACATTAGCACACAATAGTAGCAGAATGCAATTTACTGGAGCAAGGAGGAGGAGGAGGGAGGATGGTACCAGTGTGGGGGAAGGGGATATCATGGTTACTATCATTTTTGCATTAGGGCAGGGGGGTATTGCATGCAATTCCATTTTGATTTGCCCACAAATTGCCCATTTGCCAGGCAGATTTGGCCAATTTGCCTGGCAAATAACACAAATTGCAGTTGTGACTTTCACAAATTTGCTGAAATTCATGGATTTTTTGGAAGAGTGAATTTTGGCAGCTTCATACACCACTACCTAACACGTGAGCTGGGTAGCACTTCTGCACCCAGAAGTGGGTTGTACTTTGGTACTGTGGATTTTTATCTGTAGCCAAAAGTTGCTAGGTTTGCTTTGTAGTGTGCATGTGTATTTGTGGCTGCCAAACTGCTTGCACTGCAGGAGTTCACAGCTTACTCATGGCCAATTCTAAGCTCTCACAGCCCATTCTAAATTTGCAATAACAATAGCACAAGCAAATTTCATGTGTAGAACCCCTACCTTCTCCTAATGTCTGATCTCAGCCCCTTGCTGATCACATTAAACAATCCTGTAACCACTGCATGCCCTCATGATGGTTTTCCCCGACATAAAAAAAGGAGTCTGCATTCACTCATGCCACATTTATCAGGCACTAAAAAAAAACACACTTTCTGTACACTCGCTCCCTCATGTTCACCAGTCACAATAAACAGTAACCTGAGAGTACCACCATGCTACTTTTACTGATCCTCCAAAAAACCCTCACTCTCATGCTCAGCACAGACCTCCAGTTGTGCTTAACAAATGTCAGGGTTATGGCAAAAACAGGTCAATGTCACTAACTCTACACTACAGTACTACAGCAGTACTGGACCCAATCACCGAAGAAACAACTCATCCTCTTTAAAGCTACTACACTACACTATTAGAGTAAATGTACTACTATGTATAGGAGCTCTATTGGCTCTATTGCAGCCCCAGAGTCTAGCCAACCTTACATACATGCTATAGCAGACACCTTTTATACTGGACGAAAACAGCATGCATGAAGTTTCTTCTATAAGCAGGCATGATTGCATATATGTGTATGTAGATATATATTATATAGATATATAAAAATAGATATACATACATATTATAGATGAGAAGTTTTTCTAATAGAAACCATTATTCTGTATTTCCCTGTATACCTAACCAATTAAACTTGCATACAGTAACTATCAATTGTGGCTGTATTCCTGTGAATAGAAAGTTGTACACCACTGGAAACACATAGATAAATAAACAACCAGATAAACAATAGTCAATCAATTTACACATAATTAAACTAACACATTAATTAAAATTCCCACCAAATAATTTACAAAATTCCCATGCTGAACACACCCTGCAAAACAAAGTACAGATCTGATCACAAAACCTCCCTCCCTCCCTCCCCTATTTTTCTCACCAAATAGCCATGTCCCTTTATGCTCCATTTCACTCCTCAGCTGACAAACACTGTACGGTCCCAATGACTCTTCCATTGATACTCTAGCTGGCTACTCAGATGCCATACCCTTCATGCTTCCACTGCCATCACCACAAGCACCACTACTCCTGGCTGCAAATCCACAGGCTCAAATAACAAATGAAACCCGAGTACAAAATCCAACCACTAATAATATCACAAGTCACTCTGACTTCAGATTGCCAAAGCTACCCTAAACCACCAACAACATCAATAATTCACAACACCACCAACAAACTATGTAACTAACAGCCAAAGACTAGCCCCCTTATTTATGCAATCCACACACTATAGAAATAAACAAATGCCAAAAGGGTGCCTAAAACCCAAATGCCTTCCCACGAGAACCAGAACAGTAAACGCAAAGCCAAAAAGGCACCAGCCACAAGCATTCTGGGAAACTAAAATAGCTAAAAAAAAGGTAAAAATAACAATTACTGTCACATACCATACAAATGATGGGTAAGTGCAGCATTCTTGGTAATGTACCCATCAAAAGGGCTATTAAGGCTTGTGACTTTATTATTTGATTGGCCATTATGCTGCAAAACCAGTGTTGGTTAGTCTACCGTCTCCATCCAGCTCCCTAATATCTTGAAGACTTTCTCTCCAAATTCATCTCTCCTCTTTTTCCCTCCCTCAAATTATTCCTTTTACCTCACATCACCCCCCGTGTGCCAGTTTCTATACCAATAAAGCCTTCTGACTTGTTTGTTACCCCCTTCTTTAGTCACTCTTCCTCCTGTCCTCTCACTGCTCCTGTTCCTTTATCCTTTTGCCTCTCTCCAGACACACATCTCCATTGTCAATTTTGCTGTATTGATAGTTCTGTATTATGTGAATTTTTGGATTTAAGGTTTTTTGGGGGGTAGCTGGCCATTTACTTCTGTGGACTTTTCCACTCCCACTGTAAACCCCTATCACAATGGGAAATAAGTTACAGTTTAGAGTGCCTTTCCCAGTCACCAAATGTTAAATAAATTAATATAGCTATAGGTTTATATTACTTTGTCAGTGTTTGTATTCATCATACTTTAAATCAAGGAATATTCTTTTTTAACCAGGTTAAAACTGGGAATGCAAAAATTACAGCAGAATCCTTTATGGATTCCCTGATCTTTTAGATAAAATAAGAAACCAATTACAATCTAAAACATGTCAGTGAAAAAAAGCTTTTATTTCATTTTGATAAATCTATGCAGCTATACATCTACATGTATACTAAATGTGGAATTTTTCAATGTAAAGCATTAGGATCATTGTCATCTGGGAACTTGTTATCGCAGCCTCAGAAAGTCCATTGATTTTTATGTGTATTGTTTATTCAACATAAAGTCTAAAACCTGTTACAGTATGTTCATCGAAATAAAGCACACATTTTAAGAAAGAAAAACATCCCTTTGCATTGTTAATAACAGTGTAAATTAACTATTTATTAAAGGTAATTAACTTTAAGAAGTGGTGATAGAACATTTACCTCATAGTCAGTGCCTGAATAATTGTGACAGCTCTATAATGGGATGCCTGAGCTTACAGGAGATATGGCTTGGCCAGTACACAAAATGATATCAGCATACAGTATGCAAAGATTGAAAGGGCATACTGTGAGTTAGAAAACTGGTAATTTTGCACAGCTGAAGGATTTAGCAATATATAAAACTAGTATATTGCTACCATAATGCATAGAGTGTTGATGTACTCTGTTGTCAGTAGCATAGACTCACTCACCTTGGCAAAGTTTAAGGATTGGTGGTGAAGTGCCTGAAAAGTCAAGCTGATATTTTGGCTAGTTCTCTGGCTATTTTGGCTAGATTTCTGATTCTGGTCTGTGTTGCTCCTGATAAAATTTTGTCAGCAAAAATTAAAAATTGATCATCTGCAAACCTGTATTTCAGCAGACCAGATAGAGTGCTTAGTATTTATCTGTGTTCTCAGATTTTATGTGATAAAGGTGAGTCTGAAAGAGAGCCTGTCACATATCATGAGCAAACTTGAGCCCACAGTCAAAAGGGCGACAGATATTGTACCGACCATTGCAAATAGCGACGGTCGCTACAATACTTTAACCACACAGAAATCTTTTTTTTTATGCTGGGGCTGTGCCACCTATGCCCCCCTTGTGGGCGGCAAGCCCACTATGCCCCCCAGACTTAAATAACCAACTCCAAGGGGGGTGCGGACCATGGGGCAAGTTACTGGATTTAAAAAAAAAAAATGTTTCTGCCTGTAGCCGGACCCAGGTCTGCTTGCATCACAAGCGGTGGTGTACACCACTACACTATGCAAGCAGCTCAGTGGGAATTGGTCACAAAGGATGCTATATCCTGTAGTAGTGAGTACAGCTCCTTGCTGTACTCGCTACACAGGATATAGCAAAGTACTGCACCACTCGATCTCTTGTTGAGTGCTATTATTGAGTCACTCAAAAGTGCAGCATTCATTAATCAGCACTCTACATTGGGTGCTACCGTGTTCTCATGAATTTCATTTAAGTATTTCAAAGGCAATAGTCTTTATCAGTAAAGAGTGGGTGAGAAAATACTAGATGACCACCTAGCTGACTGCATGACAATATAATGGGGAATTCCAGTTATTCTGAAAATGAAAACCTATGTATCTGATTTGCTTGATACACTGACAGAGGAATAAATGGTAGCCCAGCAAATCATTAGCACTTTATGTCCTTGAGGTAATCTGTTTCAAAATACCTGTACCAACATTCTATATTTCTAGCTATCTGCTTGTCTGCCTGTGTGTCTGTCTGTCTCTATCTATCTGTCTGTCTGACTGTCTCTCTGTATATATCTATTTATCTATCTTACTATATATATCTATATCTAGCTATCTCATAACAAAGGTATAATTGTTTTATTTATTTATTCTTATATTTGGAAATAACCTTTAAGCGGAAGCTCTTTTACAAAGGTCCCACGTCACATATCAGTGAACAAATACAAAAAACTATACAGTTTATGGGAAATAAATAACTAAGACATAGCACTATACAAAAATACCAATCAAATCAGAGGACACAGCTTTGGCATTCATCTAACAGTGGTAACAACAGTAACAGTTTGATTGACAAACGTTTATTCATGGTGCAGGGAGGGTCCTCTCCCTCGGTGTGTCCCAATCCCAAGCACAGAAGTTGGGGGAGAACCCCACAATGGGGTGGGGGGGTGAAGGAGGTGAGGAGATGATATTGAGCCACCTAAAGCAGGTTTTGTCAACAAAACTTGTGGGGTTTTACCACACACTAAGTTCTGTTTCTGGGGCATCTGGTAGTCTGCTTAAATCTAATGCATTATGTCTATCCTAAAGATATATCAGAACCAAATTGTTAACTAAGAGATGTGTAGGGCAATATTAGATAGTCTATGTGTTATTATGAAATAACAGTACTCTTTTAAGGCTTGCAGTCCCCCATTTTTCAAAAGTTAGCACAGCACTAGGTTAGTGACACCCTGAACAGGATTAGAACCAGCGATCCATGCAAAGCCATATGAAGAGGCCCTTGGAGTATACCAAGACTTGGCAGTGTGATTGTGCAAAATATACTGCTGTGCCTTTCAAATGAGGAATCCCTCATGCATAATTGCCACAGCAGTATATTCAGGTCTCAGTAGCACTAAACAGCTGTTTGCAACCACTAAAACATGGCCTTAACTGTGCACCAAGAACACATGGTAGGTTAACCGCAGCCAAACTCCCTGGTAGCCTTGTGGCTCCTTCCAGCCCCCCCCACCGATCACCCATATGTTAATATATGAATCTCTTTCAGATCCCTCCCTGGCAGTCTAATGGTCCCCTTCCCCCATCATCATCCATCTATTACTATATAAATCCCTTTCATCCCTCCTTGGTAGTCTAGCAGCCCTCCCTCCAATTGCCAGTACCCCCCCTGACTAAATGTCAACCCCCACCTGGCCACCTGCTACAGACCTTCACATTGCATCCCCACAGCCACCGGTTCTGCATGGAATGACAGCAACTGGCAGAGCCCTCTGTTCACCTCCTTGGCCAGATGTCATCAGACATGCACAGAGCAGGAGCATGAATACTGTACTCATTACTGTGCTCACTGCATATCAGACGGTGGCTGACTGAGGTTGTGAGTATAGGGCTGTGCCAGTCTCCATTGTTCCAAGCAGAAACAGTGGCTGGGGTGAGGGGGTGTGGGACAGGGGTCCACAACAGGTGGTTGATACTCAGTTGGGCGAGGACTGGAATTCAGAGTGGGGTGCTAGATTACAGGGAGGGATATGAAGGGAGTAACACACGGGAGATAGGGTAGGGGTCTACTAGGCTATTGTCATGGTCCTCTGTATGAGGAAACACCTTTGGAAATTATGCAAATACAAATGGTATTGCTTCTGCCACCACAGGATGTGTCTCAGTGAAGTCTATAATGGAGAGGGGGGCAAAAAAGAACAGGTCACACACTTTCAAAATGCAGCACTCCTTGAAATTTATTTTTGAAAGTAGTAGTATTTTGCCAGGCAAGTTTAAGTCTACATTTCACCCTTTACTTTCAGGGCTTCATCAGGAGATCCCCTTTTATATTACTCATAATATAAATATATGTACTCAGTAACTGAATACAAATTAACATCCAAATAAATAATATCGAGTGGAACCGCTATGTACTTTGTCACATCTGTGCTAGGCATCCACAGCACTAATCAGTCTACTTTTCCTTATATTAATCTTACCGTGCCTGAAAACAGCAAATCACTGTTTGTTATTTCTGTTTATAACCCTTCAAAATGGTACTGTAAATATCTCTTCCTTATAATGAACACACCCTTTCACCACAAGCTCACATTGGTGCAGTGTATTTGTTATTGCTGGCTATTGCTAATCCTGTAGTGTATATGAACATGAAATAAGCTCCTATTTGACTGTTAATTTGTTTGTGGTCTATGACTGTCAATTGCCAACAATGCCTTCTAATTCTAATGGTAAATGTCTGCTTTGGTTATTAATCAAATTATTGGCATTCAACATTTAAAATTTGTTTTTCACATCTTAGACTCACTCAGACAGTTGATCTAGCATTGCTTCCTGCTGCTTACCGGCCTAGTGCTTTTGGGCAGAGCATCTGTCATTAAGCACTCTTATACTCACCGCCCTAGCCTCATGTCACAGACATCACACATGATGACATCACTGTGATGTGTGTTGGATATGCAAGGACATCCCTGCTGCTTAGGCCACCATACACGGAGACCACCAGAGTAGCAGTGATTACCCAGGTCACAGCAGTGAACATGACCACACCTAAAGAGTTGTGCTGTGATTGTGTGCATTGTGCCAATCATCTTGTAACAAGAAAATCAGATGTATTTTGTCCAGAATCTTGATACAACAGTTAAATTCTGTTATAGTTTAATACATGCCCAGTAACATTTGATTATACAACTAGTAAATATAATTCATGTAGTTAGTTAATAAACCAGATAACCAAGTGTGTTCATGTATTCCAAAACTGTTGTGTGTATTGATTTCACCACCTCAGAATTATATTTGTATAAGGGTAAAAAAGTGGGTCTCATTTGGAACTGAAATGGGGTAACCTTCACTGTATTTTACTACTTAAGTGTGGTGTCCTGGATGGGGAGGCAGGGGGGGTTTGGGTTCAGGTTAGGGCTATATAAAATCATTTGTGGTTAACTTCAGTGTGGTTGCAAATCAAATCTGTGAACATTAAAAAATGGTGGCAGGAGTGGTGCCAAATGATTTTACTTTCACCAACACACAGTCCAGTTACATTCCTGTTCATGCCCACCAGTGTTTTTAAAGCATCCATATTATGGATCCATTGCATACCACAACATTTGAAAATTTGGTTGAGGTCAACCCTCCAGTGGGGAGGCACTCTTTTTAGTCCACAGAAATGTAGGAAGGTCCCTGTGTTCCCTGCTTCTTTGCAATGCTCTGCAACTGGTGTACTAGAGTTTAGAGATGTTGAGAAATTTCAATTCGCAGGCAAAGTTCCAGTGAAGTCTCTGAATTCGCCTCCACATACAATTTTGTGAACTTTTTCTATTTAATAAGAAATTTGCCTTTGGTAACTTCACCTTGCAACTTCACCTATAACTTCTCTTTGGGGTACACAAAGTCAAAGTTGGGTCAAAATGACTTCCGCCAACTACTTCTTTTGTTTTTTTAGACATAACTCAGTCAAATGTTGTCCAATTTGGCTGACACTTGGTATGGATATAATCCATGATGAGGTAAACAGTCAATGCATTTTCAATGATTATCAGACTTAAATTCTGGATTTTGCACTATGGTCAATTTGAAAAGTGATTTGGGGGTGTTGTACACACCATGAATGTTTCCAAGGATATTATGTGTTACTATTGTAGTACAAATTGAGGTCATTGTTTGAATATATAGAGTGTCGCTTAACTTCAAAGACTGGTTGTGTTATGGATTGTTAAAATTGCTTTGTTATCCTACAGGATATTAGGTTAGGGTTAGGGTTAGTGTGGTTACTTGCAACTTATGCAATAAACATGTCCCTGGGGTTGTTGATTGCTGCTTCTCTTGTCCCGGATTCCCCCCCTTTTCCCTCACAAAAAGGCAGAGGCCATTGTTTGTTGTTGTGCTCAGATCGGCAATTAATTTATTTATATATCATAATTCCATGTTCCATTTCATCATCTTTTACTCTTATATTTCTCACAATTTCATTTATTTTCATCCATATATCAATCTCTGATCATCCCTCTTTCTTCTTCTTTTTTCTCTCCCCAGGTGAAAACCTGGGTGCCTTCTTCTTTTCTGTTAGGTAACGGTGAAAACCAAGACTGCTTTTCTCCTTCAGCTTCTTCCTCTTTCTATCTTATTCCTTTTCCTCCCCTCCTTCCCCCCCTTTTCCCCACTAGCCGGTCTCCAGCTTGTTTTGGGTGACTGGCTCTCCCTTACCTCGGGGAAAATTCCTTCCCAGTCCTTCTCTTCTCCTCCCCTTCCTTTTTTTATCTTCCTTTTTTTGCATGCCTCCTCCATGCTTCTATAAAACCCATCATTTCTGTATTAAATATGTCTATGACTAGATCTGACAGGTGCACACCATCTGACCTGTAGAAATCTTCTACCCACTCTTCCACACCCTGCAATATTACTTGCCCTCCCATTTTTCTTACCAGTGTCCCTACCCTTCTGTTCATCTTTCTCCTGGTGCTATCCACAGCTCTATGGCTCTGCTCCTGTCTTCAAACCCTCCTTGGTATCATATCCGACCAGGCAAGGCTTACCTTAGGCCACCACTGCTGTATTGTCTCCCGGTCCCTTTTTATCTGCATGTATGTGTCCACCCATGGTTTGCCTCCAAGATCGTTACCCCCTAAATGTATAATAATTAAGTCTGGAATAGGTAGCCGCTCCTTCAGCTCTTCAAGGCGGGGAGCAGCTGTGCCCATCTCATCCCCCAGATGCCGCGCCAAACCAATCTGCATTGTTTCACATGTTGGTAGAGCTGCTTCTCCCAGCCTTTTTCTCTGCTCTCCTTTCTGCCCAATAAATATAAGAGTGGACGCAGATCCAGACTTCCATGTTCCTCCCTCTTCCTATAGGGTTTAAGCAGAATAAGTATCTTTATATATGGTCTTAGTTTCTTACCATGATATCAAATCTCTTTGCCCTCCCCATGTGGCTCCATATCTGTAACAAAACATGGTGATACATTAGTCTCCACACTGTGGTGTTCAAATGTATCTCTTATAACTGGCAGACTGCCAGTGCCCCTTTTCCAAAATACTATTCACAGTCTCCCCTGTTGCTGCCCACTGTGAGGCAGCCCCTATCCATAGGGAGTGGGAGGAATAATTAATCAGATCCTCCCCCAGGAATTGCATACCTTTCTTGAGTAATGTTGTGACTTGGTAACTTGTGACCCTACTTCCATCACCATGCAGAAATAATCTCCCTGTCCTATTCCTATGCTCTGAGGTGAAAGCCCACAAAGCCTGCACTGGGCACACTGCACTCTCTGCATGTTTCTTTAGTGTTACCATGCAACCCTGTTCCCTTTGATCCATCTTTGACCTCTTAATCTTGATCTGTATCTCCTTCAACCCCCAGCTTATATCTTCCCATTCTAATCCCCCTTCCTTGTCTTGCCTGCCATGGCCTACCACCTCACTCACTCTCGTGGCCACCGTGAACATTACAACATAAACCATGTGAAATAGCTGGGCCTCAGCCTTTGATCTCTATATTGCCGGTAACACACCATTTAATTTCGCCAGCCACTGAACATCTATTGGTCTTCTATTATCCACCATCCTTTGTTTTAACTTCCCCCATCCCTGCATCATTCTTCTAATGAACATTGATTTTGTCGGGCCCTTCCATCCTTTTAGACTGCAAATGACACTAATCCCTGCCAAGTAGACCCCCATTGTGGTGTGGGCTGTGCCTTTTTGCCATTGCTCTATGGTGAACTTCCCCAATTTCTCTCCTGTGAGCAGCCTATTTACCTCCATTTGGTGTGTTGTCATGAATGTTTGAAACACTTGCCAGGCCCCATCGTAGGCCCTCAGAGTCCATGGTGCCCATGAACTGCGGAACAACAGTTCTGCTCCTTCTTGCCAATGTCCCATATGTTCATTGGTATGGGCATTTTTTGCTCCTCCACTGTTGGTGCCAGCCTCTGGAAATGATCCAGCTGCAGATGGGAAAGGCTGTCAGCCAGGGTATTGTGTACCCCTTCTATGTGTTTTGCTCTGAATGACATGTTCAACTGCAATGCCCTTCACACCAGAAGATGCGAAACTTGCATGATCGTGTCTGACCTGACTCCCCTGCTGTTTAGGACCTCTACCACTGCTCTATTGTCACACCAAAATGTCACTTTCTGGTCCCGTAATTCTTCCCCCATACCAAGGTGCATGCCCAGATGGGCATGATTTCTAGCAATGTTATATCTTTTACCTTACCGTCCCTCACCCAGTCTATTGGCCACAGTTCTGTGAACCATCTGCCCCTCAGATAGCCCCCCATGCCTAGGCCCCGGCTGCGTCTGTGTTATACATCCATTCCTCCTGCCAGAAGGAGCAGCCATTATAGTCCCTGAGGAATTCCTCCCATACTTTAAAATCCTCCTTCACTCCCTTTGTCATGTCTACCCAATGATGTGGTCTGGTCACTCTGGCTGTAACCCTTTGCTAACCTTTTGGTGAAAGCTCTCCCTGGCCCGATAGCCTTGCATGAGAAGTTCAGATGTCCCAATACTTGTTGTACCTGTTTTAGTTGTACTCTTCTTCTTCTACTGGTATGTATCTGAATCATTTCCTTCAGTTTTTCCACTTTTTTGTCTGGCAGCTGAAATATTTCCCCCGGAGCATCTATCTCAATACCCAGAAATTCTAAAACCTTACTGGGCCCTTCTGTTTTTTCAGGTGCCAATGGAACCCTTATTTCTTTACACAGCTCTTGGAAACTGTCTAACATTTTCTCTGTCTCTAGAGCAAGCACAGACAGAAAGCTGAGGATTAGGGACTTCAATGAGTGGTTGGGAAAATGGTGTCTGGATATGGGGTTTGGGTTGGTGGGTGACTGGGGAGATACATGAGACAATAAGGAGCTTTTAGCCAAGGACAAGCTGCATCTGAGTATGGAAGGGAAAACAGTTTTAAAAAATAAGATGGGGGAGTTTATGGTTATAAATTATGATTTAGACTAGTACTGGGGGGGCTTAGTCTTGCGGGGCAGACAGGATCGCAAAGATTGGGAGGGCCTGCGCCTCTCCCCCAACTGTAAAAGTGTTGGATTGGATGTACAGTACAAACAGAATGGTGAAAGCATGGGGGAAGGGGAGGCTGGGCAGAGTAGGGGAGATGGGTGGAATGTGGTCTCAATGCAAGGAGTCTCACGAACAAGATACCTGAGTTACAGACAATGATGAAGGAGGGAGTTGATATGGCTGCAATCACAGAGACTTGGCCACCCAGTATCATGACTGGGACTTGATAATCCTAGGATACAAAATGTTTAGGAGGGATAGGATAACTGGCAGGGGATGAGGAATAGTACTATTTTTGAGGGAGGTGATTGTGTGTAGTAGAGAGGAGGGTGGGGATGGGAGCATGAAAATGATGTGAATCACCTTACATGATGCTAAGGGCAGGAGAGTCAATTTAGGGGTAGTCTACAGACCACCAACACAAACTGAGGAACAGGACAGGGAAATGGTGGCAAACCTAACAAATCACTGTTGTAGTTGTAGAGGTAGGACAGTGGTGGTGGTGGATTTCAACCTGCCTGGGGTGGATTTGCACACATTATGGCCTATGCATGAAAGTGCGGAGTGGCTACATGCCACACATCCATGGTGTGTAGTCACCCCACACCCAATGTGGCCCCCCCACATGGGATGCACAAAATGGGGCATGCAGCCCCTATGCACCTGATCCCTGACTGCGAGGACAGCAACGTGCTGGGGGCAGGTGGGGTGCATGCCAGCACTATGTGCCATGCACTAAGGTACATAGTGCTGCCCCCAGAGGTGCAGAGGAGGGTGCAGAGTTCATCAGGGAGAACCCTGCTGTAAGTGCCCTGCATGTCTCATGCACACAGACTGCTGCCTGGACATGGTGGAAGCTCACCATCTCCCACCATCAGGACCCCAGCTCCCATCCCCATGGACCACCCAGTGCCACCCATCCTTTGCTCCTGAGTCCCCCGGCCCTGTGATGGCCAAACCTCCCCCATGCAAACACATATAGGGGCACCAGCCTGGGAATGCAGCCACCCTGGCACCGCCAAACCACCCTCCTGTCCCTCATACCTGAGCATAGTGGCTGCAGCATGGGATGGCCAGTGGCACTGCCCTACTCTCACCTCCTCAGCCATCAAGTGATGCTGAGAGTGCATGGCCTATATATGGGAAGTGTGCTCCCAGCATCACTTGGATGGCAGGAGGCCAAGGAGGTGAGGGGAGGGTTGTGCCACTGACTGTCCCATGCTGCAGCCACTATGCTCAGGTACGGGATATGGGGGGGTTGGTGGTGCCGGGGGGGCAGCATGCCATATGACAGTGATGGGGCTGTTGTGTGCCAGTATTCCAGTGGTTCGGGCACTGGGCATGGATGGAATGGTGGGGTGCTGGCATGTGGGGTGGGTGATGGCATTTGAAGGGGCAGCCATATGGGCCAGGGCAGGGGTCCTGCTGGGGACTGCATGGGTCTGCAGCACTACTGGGACCTGGGGGTTCCCCAGCCAATGGGGCTAGGCTGCATGGGTCCAGATGGCTGTGTTGGGCATTCCCATACCCAGACCCATGCCCTCATGTACAAGGGATCTACTGTTGGACCCATGCCAGGCATCCAATTGGATGCCCGACTGGGTCTGCGACTCCACCCCGGCCACCCTGTGGAGAGCTGTAGGCTGGGGGCTGGGTCCATAGACAGATGGTGTCCAGTAATGACTAAGGATGGTGTGCACCTGTCTGCAGGTATGGAGCTACTTGGGCGGGATACACATCTCCAGCGCATATATCATGCCCATTCATGCATAGGCCCCATTGACATCACCAAATTGCCAAGAACTAAGGATTCTAAACTCATTTCAAGATGTTTTCCTGGCTCAACTGGTGCTAGATCCAACCAGGGAAGGAAACATCTTGGATTTGTTTCTGACAGATGGTGAGCAGGTAAGGAATGTTGTAGTAGAGGACTCTCTTGCTGGGAGTGGTCACTCAACAATATGGTTCTCCTTGGACCTGGGAAGGGAAGGAGGTAAATCACACTAATAGAATGGTACTGAATTTCAGGGGGAAGGATTTCGGGAGGATGGCAACCATTCTGGTAGGTCACTTAGAGAAAGTATGTCCAGACATGGACACGAATTGCAGGTGGGAAATTTTACAAGTGGGCCTGTTGGAGATCACTAAAATGTTAACTAAGTCCTAAAGCAAGAAAGTGAGGTCCAAGAAACCCTGCTGGTGGACTAGGGATGTACAGAACAGGGTAAGGTAGAAAAAGCAAGCCTACTGAAAGTACAAGAAAACCCGTAAGGAGAACGACAGGGAAGAGTACTATATGAAAGTGAAGGAGGTGAGTAGGGTGGTAAGGGCAGCCAAAGCAACCAAAGAGCTAAGATTGGCACAGGGGATCAGGGAGGGGGAGAAGGAATTTTGTAGATATATCAGAGAGAAGAGGAAGTGTAGGGGGCAGACTACCAGGTTAAAAAAGGAAGGTGGGTGGGCTAAAAAGGGAATGGAGCAGGCTAAGGTACTAAATGAGTACTTCTGCTCAGTCTTCACAAGGGGAATGGATGGTCCAATTCCACAGGGGGGTATTAAGGTAAAGGGTAGGGAAGGGATCACTAACATGTGATGAGATATCGATGGAGAGAGTGCCTTAGGACTTTAAGGATAGATAAGGCCCCAGGTCTGGGTGGGATCCATCCCAGAGTCCTAAAAGAGTTGGCAAATGTCCTGGCAGCACCACTGACAGAGTTATTCAACTCCTCACTCCAAATGGAAAGTGTATCATTGGACTGGAGAATGGCACATGTAGTTCCCCTCCATAAAAGTGGATCAAGGGACGAGCCAGGAAACTATAGACTGGTCAGCCTGATGTCCATAATGGGGAAACTTCTGAAAAGTAATTGAAGGAAAGGCTGATGAAGTTCTTGGAGGTAAGTGGACTTCAGGATGTCAGGCAACATGGCTTTGCCAAGGGGAGGTCTTGTCAGAATAACCTGATTTAATTTTTTGATTGGGTGACAAGATCTCTGGATGGTGGTAGGCCAGTTGATATTTTATAGCTAGATTTCAGTAAGGCATTTGACTCAGTGCCGCATGGGAGACTGTTGGGCAAGCTGAGTGAATTGGGGGTGGGGAAAAGGTTGGTGAGGTGGATTGGGGACTGGCTAAGAGACAGACAACAGCAGGTGATGGTAGAGGGGGGATTATTGACACCCAGGAGGGTCATTAGTGGGGTCCCTCAGGGTTTGGTTCCAGGTCCATTGTTATTTATACTTTCATTTCAGACATTGCAGTGGGAGTTAGGAATAATATTAGCCTGTTTGCCAATGACTCCAAACTAGGTGCAGAGGAGGACAGTGAGGAGAGAAGGAGGACACTCCAGAAAGACCTAGAAAGACTAGTAAAGTGGTCAGTCACATGGCAGTTGGGGTTTAATGTTTGGAAGTGTAGTGTACTTCACTTGGGAGCTAGGAATCCAGGGTAGAGCTACAAATTAGGGGTATACAGATAACAGTCTCAGAGGAAGAAAAAGATCTGGGGGTAGTGTTCAATGGTAAAATAAATCACTCAGGATAATGCAGGGAAGCAGCGGATAAGGCAAACAAAATGCTGTGGTGCATTGCTAAGGGGATCACTTTGAGAATGGAGGAGGTAATTCTGCCACTGTACAAATCCTTGGTGAGGCCGCACCTGGAGTACTGTGTGCAGTTCTGGCACCCTTACTTAAAGAAGGACATTATGCACCTGAAAATTGTCCAGAGGAGGGTGTCTAAGTTGATCCTCAGAATGGGGGATAAGCCCTATAATGTGAGACTTAGGGAGTTAAACATGTACTCCTTGGAAGACAGAAGGGACAGAGGGGACATGATCGAGACCTTTAAATATTTGAAGGTATTAATAGAGTAAACCTCACCTGACCCACCCCAAACACATCATTTCCTTTGTATCAGGGGTTCTGACATCACTTCCCCAAAAATGCAAAGGACTTACACCTGTTCATATCCTTAAAGGCACAGGACACTCAATGGGGATAAACATACTCACATGCATCCACACACTAACAAAACAAAAACCCTCCTAAACAGAAAGGGACATAGACATGTGGGGAGTGGTACAATGCACTGGCTGTGGAGCAGCAGTCTTCCAGGAGATGTTCTGGAGGTTGCATTGCTACCCTATTTGCAGACACCTCTCTGGTCTGAGGGAAGAAGTTGTCATCTCCATGGTGACATGGTGAGGATTTGAGAAACCTCCTCCCCTCCCCTACCCAGGAATCACCCAGGCCACCATCACTGCCTCAGAGGATGCCAAGAAAGAGGAGCGGTTGGATCATGATGGGCTCAGGGAGGGTGACGGTGGTGGAATGGAGGTGCATCCCTCCAGTTGTGCCTCTTCACAATTCATTCACCATTCTGATGGAGTGTGGTTCCTCTGTGGAGACCAAGGAGGATGCTGGGAATCTCCACAAAGGAGACCCACAGGAGGGTGGCACAGGACCCCACAGGGGAAGGAAACAACTCCTGGTGGGGGGCTCAATTGTTAGGGGGTAGAACTAGGGGAAGGAAGGGAGAGAGAGGTAAGGTGCCTTCCTGACGCCATGGCTTAGAGGGACAGGAAGCAAATCCTTAGTATCATGGGAGCAGCTGCACAAGGGAAGGAGCTGGATGTCATTGACCACCTAGGGACAAATTATCTGGCTGGGAATGGGATCAGAGCAGTGCAGGAGTTTGTGGAGTTGGGGAGGGGCCTTAGACAAGTGGCACACAAAGTAACTTTCTTAGAAGTGCTACCTGTCTATGGCATGTGTGAGGCTAGGGTACTCCACACATGGGATTCAATGACTGGTTGAAAAACTGGTGTGGAGCTCAGGGATTTGGCTTCATTGGGGACTGGAGGTCCACCTGGAGGGACACAGGACTGTACTGGTGAGATGGTCTGCATCTGTCCAGGAGGGGAACCAGGATCCTAGGTGATAGGTTTAAATGCTTCTTTGGCAAGCATTTAAACTAGCCAATCTGGGAGGCATTAAAGAGAAACAGGGAAATCCCAGCCCCCCCACCACAAAACAGGGTAGTTAGCAAAGTAGACACAAAGGTAGAGAAGTCAATAGGGAGCAGAACTGGCATAAATTCAGAAAATGACAAAAGCACTAAGGATAGGGATGGGCCTAAAAGGGGTAAGGCCATCAAAAAATGGAGGATGATGAGTACCAATGCCCATAGTCTGAGTAACAAGCTCCCGGAAGTAGTGGCCTCGATGGAAGAGGGACACTTGGATATTGTGGCAGTCACAGAAACATGATACACAGAGAACCATGACTGGGATGTCAACATACCAGGGTACACAACCTACATGACGGACAGGGAGGTTAAAAGAGGAGGAGGCGGAGTAGCTCTCTACATAAGGGAAGGAATCAAAGTAACAGAACTAAAGGATAAAAAGGGAGGGGAGGAGGCACTGTGGGTCACTCTGGAGACAGGAAATGGCACCACAATCTGCACAGGGTTTGTTTACAGTCCCCATCTGAAGGGGAGGCAATGGACAAGGAAATGATAGAAGGAGTCCTTAGAATGAAGGAAAAAGGAGAGGTATTGTTGATGCGGGACCTGAATATGCCAGATGTTAACTGAAGCACCTTTACTGCAGCCACATCCAAGAGCACGGTCATTCTTGATGACCTACAGGAGGCATGCCTCAGACAGCTAGTGCTGGAACCCACTTTGGAGGGAGCAGTCTTAGACCTGGTACTTTCAAATGAGGATGGAGAGAGGATCTCAAATTTAGAAGTGGTTAACCATCAGGGAACAAGCGACCACCAAACAGTGTGGTTCACAGTAAACACAACTGTAGAGTCAAACCATACAAAAGCAAGGGTGTTGGACTTTAGGAGGGCTGACTTTGGCAAAATGGGAGAGTGCCTCAGAAAAGCACTAGCAAACAGACAAGAAGGAATAGGGAAAAATCAAAACTGCCATCACAGAGGCAACAAGCCTTTGTGTAAAGCAAATCAACAAAGCAAAATGAAGGAAAAAAGCCACTATGGTTCTCAAAAGATATGGCAGGGAATCTTAAGGGGAAAAGAATAGCATTCAGAAAATATAAGGAAACACAGAAGGAGCAGGAAAGAGAACTATGTCAGTTAAAGCAGAAGGAGGCAGAGAAGGCAATCAGAATAGCAAAGGCCCAAACAGAGAAAAAGATAGCCAACTCTGTTAAGATGGGGGATAAAACATTTTATAGGTACATTAGGGAGCGAAGAAAGACCAAGGGAGGGATACTGAGACTTAATAAAGGGGAGAGAATGTGGTCAGAGGGTGACAGAGAAAAATCAGGGATACTGAATGAATACGTCTGCTCCGTATTCACAAAAGAAGAGATGGGGAGGTACCTAAATAAAACAGTAGAAACACTCTGAATAGGGGCTCGGTATGAGTCTATTCACAGAAGAAAGGGTTCTGAAAGAACACTTAAAACTGAAGGTGTATAAAGCAATGGAGCCTGATGGGGTTCACCCAAGAATTCTAAAAGAATTAAGGGTAGAACTAGTGACACCACTGACTACCCTTTTTAATAAATCATGGGAGGATGGAGTGGTACCTGAGGACTGGAGGAGGGCGGATGTGATTCCACTTCATAAAAGTGGGAGCAAGGCAGAGACAGGAAACTACAGACCTGTTAGTTTGACCTCAGTGATGGGAAAAATGATGGAATCACTTCTGAAGGCACAAATTGTTGAGTACCTAGAGACCAGCAGAGCACAGGACCCAAGGCAGCGTGGATTCACTCCGGGAAGGTTTGTCAGATGAATCTAATAGATTTTATTGAGTGGGTGACCAAAGTAGTGGACCAAGGTGGGGTTGTGGACATGGCCTACCTAGACTTTAGCAAGGCATTTGACACAGTCCCACACAAAAGATTAATATACAAGTTAGCCAGCCTTGAGATCACGTGATGCAGGGCTCCTGGTAGCAGCGCTGATTCGGAGCTCCCGCTGCCTCGCACTTATCTCGCCTATTTTGAAGGTTTTATTAATATAATCGTCTATTAACAAGTGAGCTAGGAAGTTCTGACTACTGTTGGGTCTGATTTGTATTGGTTTCGTGGCTTGTAAGTCATGATTTCTGCCGTTTATGGAGGCCGACATGAAACAGGCCTTGCCAAGACATACTCCACCAGCCTCTCCAGAAAAAATGCCTAAGAAGCAACGTGCCCAAGGAGCAGGTTCTGACAAGCTGAACCCTTCATCCATGGCTGTTACTCTGGAGGATCATTTCCTTCAGAAAATGCTCCCTTTTAAAGAATCACTCTCTGATATAGCGGTGAAGCTGAAATCTCTTCGTAATGATTTAACTGGCCTCACATGTCGGCTGGGGGATACGGAGGCCCGATCGGTCTCGCTAGAGAAATGGAGAGAAAAGATCGATCCGGAGATATCCCATTTGCGTCAACAGATTCAGAAGCTTCAACTGAAGACGGAGGATTTGGAGGGCAGGAGTCGACGGAATAACATTTTGATTCTTGGTCTGCCTGAATCAGAGGAAGGCCCCAATATTATTCTTTTTGTACAGAAGCTTCTACAGAAATTGGTAGGCCCTTCCCTTCTCAGTCCTAGCTATCAAATTGAGAGGGCTCATCATTCTCTTAGACCTCGACCTCCTTCAGAAGCTCCCCACAGACCTATCATTGTGAAGTTCTTAAGCTACTTAGAGAGGCAGCATGTCCTCAGTAAAATTAAAGACCTGCAGAAAGTCCTATGGGAGAATGCAACTCTCAGGCTTACTCAAGATTTACCCCGGGAGACGCGCCAGAAGCAGGCTGCTTATCACTCTACAGTCAGCAAATTAATATCTGCTGGAATCCCCTTCAGGATGCAATACCTGGCTAAATTAAGGGTATCTGTACATGGCTCCTGAACAAGCAGCTTCAGACTTAGCTACCCGGCTACCAGATCTCTTTAAACAGGACTGAACTGTTATAATGATGACCTGTCTTAATCTTGCTTAGATTGTTAATGATATGCTGTATTTGGTTTGTTTTACCTGTTGATGTGGCATGGAGCGTGCTGGTTCGGTGGGTTCTGGAGGGGATCTCTGGTCTTGGGCTGGGTAGGCCCAGATGTGAGCTTGGGTCTCATATGGGAACTTTTGTTCATGGTGGGAGGTTGACTGGGGACAGACCGCCTGGTGCACTCTCGGTTCCCTTCCCCAATTTGTTCCCCAAGATCGGTGCGGCGTAACATTAGGCCAGTTCTTCGGGACACAGTTGGAACCTGTAAGTGGGGTCTTTCTGATAAATGCAGATTACTATCAATGTTAGTCTTTTTGGATTGTACTCTGAGACACCTCTGCGCATCACTGGTCAGAGTCTCTATTTTTACAATGACCCAGTGTGTGATGGGCCTCTTTCCAGTCAGGACAATTTGGTTTAGGGCTTACATGGTGGTTTTTATTATCTTGGTTGAACTGGTAGGAGGGCTAGAGGTTGGTGTTTGGCAGTGACTATGGTAGAAGGAAGCTTTACATGTGCATCCCGATCTTCCCTGGGTGCCTCCTCGACTTGACCTAGCTATGGAGTGGCAGTGCTGGAGGTTCGGTCCTCTCCATGTGGTGTGAGGCTCTCTTGTATTGCCTTAAGTACTTTAGGGGTTAGTCCCCATTTTCTGCTGGTTTGGTGGGCCTCCCGCTGCAAAAAAGCCTCAGTATTAAAGGTTTGTTTCCCTGATGGTTACTTGTTGGGGTTAACGGGGGACCCTATTTTCTTCCCAATGGCCCTCAGTACCATGAGTGTGGGGGAGGCTGGTCGGTTAATCTGGTCACATTTACCATTTCGTTACACTCTCTGTTAGTAGGAGTGTGTTATGTGTAATAGGGTGTGAAGGGTCAGGGCTAACTGTTGACAGTTAACTGTTTTTGTTGTTATATTTGGGCTTGGACAGCTGGGCGACTTCTGGTGTGGCAGGTTTTTTACATGCCTGGGTAGTCTGGTTTGGGGATATATTCCTTTTATTTTTAATTTTAAGGGCACTACCTTGATCGACTTATTAGGAGGGTGAGGGCAGCCTGGAGAGTGGAGGGTTAGGTGGTCCTTTAGTGCAGCTCGTTTTGTAGGGATGCCCTTCCCTGGTCAATTAGTTTTAAGGTCAGCGTGCTTTATGGTTGTTTATGTTCCTAGCTTGAGCTGAGACAATTATCTCAGTTATTTCAGGGAAGGGGGATGAGGTGGGGGGTACAGGAGCTCCGGTTGGAGTAAGACCGGGTAGACTGCATAGCATACTAGTTAAAGGGGGAGATGGCATCTCAGTTTTCCTTTGCTTAGTGGTTCCCATTATTAGTTGTTTTTTTGGGCTAAGTTACGGCATTTTGACAGGGACGTTCTTATTGCGGATAAGATATTTTCTTAGGTTTTCTTGTATTATTGGGACATTCAAGGCCATCAAGGGTTGGCTATGTGTTACCGTATTAAACATTCACAGATATTTTACAGTTTGGATTGATAAGTCTATTGTAAATAGTTTGGGGGTTTCATTGGGGGGAGGGGGTCTCTACGGTTTTCTGGACTATTGTCATTTCTTGTCATCATAGCATTTATTGTCTGTATTTTGAATTTATGGTTAATGGGGGGTGGTTCCTTTTGTTTTCCTGGGCTGTTGTTATTTTTCTTCAGTACAGTCATTAATGACAGTTTATTGTATCTAAGGCTAAATGGGGTGGGGTTAGGGCATCTGGGGTTTACATATTGTTTGAGTATTTGTATAACTATGTTGTAATGGGGGGAGGGTTTTTAGGGTGGGTTGGAGTGTGCCTTAATGGTTTAGTTTATGTACAGTCGGGTTTACTATTTAAGATGTTTTGCAAGATTAAATATGGCTTATAGCCCTGTGAAGGTTGTAACATGGAATGTCAGAGGAGCTAGAGATGTATCAAAAAAGTATCAGATTTTTAAGCATTGTGCCCTTTTGAATGCGGGTATTATTTTGCTTCAAGAAACGCATTTGGTTAGTTCAGAAGTATTTAGGCTATGTAGGCAAGGAATCTCTCAGGTGTTTGCGGCTGGTGATTCCTCCTTGAGTCGGGGAGTGGCCATATTAATTAGGAGGAACATTTGTTTCCAGGAGGAGATGGTCCTCACTGATCCCAAAGGGAGATATGTATTGGTCAAAGGGATTTTAAATAACAGTACTGTGCTGTTGGGTTCGGTATATGGTCCGCCAGGAGGGGATCAAGATTTCTTAATGGATCTGGCTAACAAAATAGCATAATTTCTACCCTTCCTTTTGATTCTAGGGGGGATTGGAACATCCCACCAACCCAGGATTTGGATAGAACATATAGGCCTTTGAAACCTCTTTCATCTTCACAGAATGCTCTGAAGGATTCAACATCTAGGTTGGGCTTGTGTGATCCATGGCAGACACTGAATCCTTCACAGCAGCTCTACATGTTCTAGTCAAACATCCATCAGTCATGGTCAAGGATTGATTACTTCTTAATTAGCTATTCCCTTATCCAGGGTCCCTGCCAATCCAGTATTGAGCCCATAGTTATCTCTGACCATTCAGTTACTTGGATAGTTATTTCTTTAGATGCTAAGGCTCAGCGGGATACGGTCTGGAAGTTGAATACTCAGATACTAAAAGATAATAACTCGGTTTCTCGCATTAAAACTTCGATTTCCACTTTTATGGAACATAATGGTGATCTCAATATCAGAGGTGACCTTCTCTGGTGTTCCTTAAAGTGTTATCTCCATGGAGAGTTTATTAAAATAGCTTCTAGGAGGAAAAAGTTTAGGGAGGCTAGGGCTCTAGCCTTGTTAACTCAGATTAAAGAGAAAGAGAACTCCTTGGCCTCTAATACCTCTTTGGCTACCCTGGAAGAGTTGATGGCATTACGTAACGAGTACTCGGAGTTGATTAAAGAGAAGGGTGAATATGCTCTTTTTAAGACTCAGGCCAAATATGTCGACCAGGGTGAGAAGGCTAGTAGGATGCTTGCTTTACGGCTACGTCAGTTAGAGAGTTCCCGTCTAATTCCCTCCATTCGGGCATCAGATGGCTCTATTAAAACAGAACCTCGAGAGGTCGCCCAGGTTTTTGAGACATTTTATAAAACACTATATAGTAAATGTCCTTCTCAAATATCATTTCAGGAGATGGAGGCCTTTCTGGACTCTTTAGATCTCCCCGTCTTGGATGACACATCCCAGGCTTCCTTGCTTTCTCCTATAACCGTAGAGGAAATTGCAATGGCTATCAATAGCCTCGCTCCGGATAAATCACCAGGGCCCGATGGGTTGCCTTTGAATTTTTATAAAATATTTTCTAAAGAGCTATCCCCCCTATTGCTAAGCTTGTATAATTATATGTTTATGGCTGACAAACTAGACCCAACCCTTCTGGATGCAACAATTGTCCTTTTGCTCAAGCCAAATAAGCCCCAACAGGACCCAGCTAGTTATCGGTCTATCTCTCTTTTAAATTGCGATATTAAAATTCTAGCTAAAGTACTTTCTCTTCGGATAAAAACCTTGTGGATTACACTTTTAAATCTGGAATAAGTAGGATTTGTGCCCGGTCATTCTTTTGTAGACCATTTGAGAACTCTCACACATATTTTTCACATGGCCCAATCTTCTCAGTCTCCAATGGCCTTAATTTCTCTTGATGCTGAGAAGGCCTTCGACGGGGTGTATTGGGAATTTCTATGGGTAACTCTGAAGAAATTAGGTTTCCCTTCCCCCTTTATTGTAATGATTCAATCAACATACTCCTCTTCCTAGGCTAAGATCTACTGTAATGGGGTCTTCTCAGCTAGATTTCTACTATTTACTGGTACTTGGCAGGGATGTCCCCTCTTACCTTTCCTTTTTAACCTTTACCTGGAACCCCTCCTTCATAAGTTGAAACATTGTCTTCAAATTAAGGGTATTCCAATCACTAACCAGTCCTTGAAGATTTCGGCATAAGCAGATGATATTCTTCTTCATCTGGACCAGCCGGCATATTCCCTGGAGTATGTGTTAGGGGTTATTTACCAGTATGGTAGGCTATCTAATTACAAACTGAACATTTCTAAAATGGAGATTTTCCCGCTCAACAGTTATATGGTGAAAATGGATTTTGCTCATTTCAGTTTTAAATGGTCTTCCCATGCAATTAAATATCTCGGTGACTATTTAACTAGGGACCCCATTTCTGCCAAGAAACTTAATCTGGATGACCTGATGGTGACCATTCAGCATGATCTTCAAAGATGGCAAAAGTTGCCCCTATCCTTATGGGTGCGGATCAATTTGATTAAGATGAACGTTTTGCCTTGTCTCTTTTATCCTGTAAATCTGCTGTATTTGTGGCTTCCAATACCTTTTTTCAAACGTCTACATTCTTTGGATTCTGGGTTCATTTGGGGTGGCAAGAATCCTCACCGTGCTTACGGTAAACTCAGTTTGCCCAAGAATACGGGAGGTCTTCGCCTTCCTAACTTTCTACTCTACTATTGGGCGAATCATTTAACCAAGTTGGGGAAATGGTTTCCTCAGAGGGAGCTGAATTATACCTCTATTTGGCTCCAAATAAAGAACAATCTTTTAAGTGCTAATCTCACTAATCCCTCCACTGTTTTCTATTTGGGTAAAAATTCACTGCCGGTGATATTGTATGACTCGGTAATTGCCACCTCGCTCAAAGTTTTTTCTCAATGTTGCACATATTTTAAGATATTCCCTAAATACAATATGGAGCAACCAATATTGGCAAATCCCAACATTAGAATAGGTGGTTCCTGGCTTCTGAATCAGTGGCTCCCCCATCTGATCAAGGCGAGAGTCAAATACCTATTTTCCCAGGATAGCCTGCTCTCTTCCCCAGAAATTCTATCCAAATTTGATATTCCAAGGAATCAGATATTTAAAGTGTTCCAATTAAGGCATCTCATAGGTGCTCTTTTTGGTTTTAAGCCTAAGACAGCAAGTGTCAAATCCCTACTGGCTCAATTTTCTGATTATGCTTTGAAACCACACAGTGTGTCTACAATATATTCCCTCCTAATATCTATGGCCAGCTCCAATCCCCTCTCCGGTTCAGCTAGCTGGAATATGTTGCTGCCTGATCTGTACCTTGACTGGACTCAGATCTGGAAGGATCTTTACTTATACCATTCCCAGGGCAGACTTAGGCTTACTCAATACCATATAATGAATAATATGTACTATACGCCTGTTAGATTGGCTAAAATTGGCAGATTACCGGATTCTAACTGTACTCACTGTGGCAAAATGGAAGGCAATATGGTGCACATATTCTGGTACTGTGAAAAAGTATTCCCGGTTTGGCAAGAAATTTATTCTAAATTGGATCCCCTGTTAGGTTTGGAGGACCTGTTTATAACTGAAGTTTGTCTGTTAGGTAAATATTCTGGTATTCAGGTCAAAGAGCGTAGATTCCACATTGCATTGATATCTATTATTGTTAAAAAGTTAGTCCTTAAACACTGGATGGATCAATTAACCATTTCCTATAGTGAATGGTTAAATGATATTTCAGTGTTTTTTAGAACAGAACTCTTCATTGCAGGATTTCATAACAATATGGCTAGTTTTGATAGGAAATGTGGTAAGCTATATGTGTTATATTTAAAATAAAACTGTTGTTAATTAGAGTTAATGGGGTAACTAGGGGGCTGTTTGTCAATTTGGCTGGTCTCTCTCTCTCCTCTGTCACTCTCAGTGTTGACACACTCCTAGGGGTAGGAAGGGGTGGGTTTCGGGGGTTGGGGTAGTGAGGGGGAAGGGGCTTATTTGGTTCATGTACTACAAAGTCTGTTGTGGTTCTACTGCTGTATTTATGTATTCTGTTTCTTATGTATGTGTAATAAGCCCCCTTGGTTTTTGTAATTAATAATAATAATCACATTTCTTTTTTTTTTTCCATTAACATTTTCTTTATTTCAGACAGATATACAGTAACATAAACAAAACATTGCCAAGTTATAAAAACAAATTGTAATTACAAAGTGCAAACATGGCAAAACTTTCCTCTGCCTTCCCCTCAACACACACCAACCTATAAACCTCTAAACCACCCACCCCACCCCCACCCTACTACCTCTCTGCACCCTCCCCCACGAGGCACCCGACTATTTATCTCCATACTGGATGAGCTCAAGAATCAATAGAGAAACAAGTAAAAAATGGGGCCCAAATCTTGTCAAAAAAAGGTAACTGATTATGTAATATAGCAATTGTTCTCTCCACCCTTAAAAACGTAAGGAGCTCTGCAAGCCATTCCGAATAACAAATCCATGTCTTATCTTTCCAATGGTGAAGAACTAGTTTCTTCACTATATTTGAGACCAAGGTCATATAGTACTTCCTAGTTTTAACCGGAAAGGCAGTCATTTCCCCTAACAGACAAACCTCAGGTCTAAACATGTCTTCTATCCCCAGCAGGGGATCCAACTTATCCTTAATTTCAAGCCACAAGAGCCTAATTTTAGGACACTCCCAGAAAATATGCAGAAGGTCCCCTGCCTCTGCCTCACATCTGTAACATTTAGGGTCTTAAGCAGGTTCAAATCTGCCAGTTTCTGGGAGAATAATAAATATTGTGTAATACTCTAAATTGTATAAGTCTCAGCTGATCATGCCTAACAAACCTATGACATGCTTGCCAGATCCCTGTCCAATCTAAGTTAACATCGGGAAAGACAGCCGCCCAATAAGAACAAGGGGCGAGGTTTACCGGGTAGGCCCATTGGAACAGAGTTAGATAAATCTTTGAAATTGCCTGAGGAATTCCAATCAACGGACGTATTTCCATCAGAAACGATAATCGTGGGGAGTGAGAACTCCCCACTGTGTGCCCCTGTATTAAAACATGTCGAAGTTGGTATATCTTGAATATGTCCTTGTTAGATAAATTAAATCTATTAATTATACCCAGGGCCGGCATTATGTCCCCTTCCTCAGTAAGAAAATCTTTGAGGGAACAATTATCCGGCAGGGGCAACCAGTCTGCTTTGATAGTTTTATCTCCTATCAGAAACCGTGGGTTTCCCCATATTGGTTGTTCGCAATCCTTAATGTGGTCATATTTAATGATCCCGCAAAGCTGAGCATGAACTTTTACTGCAATCCCTATTGGGGATTTTTTCAGTAAGGGGGGAGCACCTTGAAATTAGAATAAAGAAGAGCTACAGGGTTTATAGCACACTTGTTAATTAGGTTCATTTCTAAATCCACCCATAAGGGTACATAACCCGACCTTAAAATGGGGTCCTTGTATAAAACCCACTTGCCATATTTACTCAGCTGTGCTGACCAAAATAAAGGCCAAATGAGGTAGTCTTAACCCACCCACTGTTTTCGTGCAGCAAGTTTTTGTAGGCCATCCTAGATTTTTATGTCCCCAAACAAAATCGCTATTCTGGCATGGAGCTTTTTAAACCAAGACATGGGAAGAAAAATATCTAGTCTACTCAGAGGATAAAAAATCCTCGGAAATATATTCATTTTAACTATATTTATTCTCCCCCAAGTGATAACAGGAGTTGAGCCCATCTCTTCAGGTCCAATACAATATTGTGAACCAGGGATTCTAAATTCAGTTGACGCATGCGAGCCATATTTCTGGTTATATAAAGGTCTAAATATTTAAGGGATTCAGAACACCACCCCAGGTCCAATTCTGTTATTTCTTGTTTAAATAGCTTATTTTTAAGGGGGTAAACCACAGATTTATCCTGATTTAGTTTATAATTCTCCACCCGACTAAAGTTACCTACTAATTTTAGCAAACTTGGAATAGATTTAGAGGGCTTTGAAACATAGACTAAAAGGTCATCTGCATATGCGGTGACTTTAACTTGCAGCCCCCATATTTTAATGCCCTCTATCTCTCTAGTGTGAACTATACTCCTTATGAGGGGTTCTAAATATAAATTAAACAAAAGAGGGGATAAAGGGCACCCTTGTCTGGTACCTACAAAAAGCTGAAACGGACTGGAGATAGCCCCGTTGCAAACGACTCTGGCAGACGGATTCAAATACATGGCCCTCAGCCAGCTTAAAAAGGTCTCCGGGAAACCAAACTTTCCCATAGTTGCAAATAAAACCCCCCAATAAACCCTATCGAAGGCCTTCTCTGCGTCCAAGGAGACCAAAGCCATCGGATATTTGACCTCCTCGGACACAGAGAAGACATGAGCTAGTGTCCTAAAGTGGTCAGCGGAGGACCCACCCTTCATAAAACCCACTTGTTCATTACCTATTAATTTAGGCAAGACTCTATTGATCCGATCCGCTAACAACTTGGCTAAAATTTTTAAATCGTAATTCAATAGAGAAATAGGCCTATAACTAGCCCGATCGACGGGGGGTCTGTTAGGTTTGGGAATTAAAACTATGAGCACTTCTGAAAATAATCTATCTACCTCCTGCCCTGAGAGGATATAACGGAATAAGTTGAGAAGCAAGGGTGCCAATTTTGAGGAGAACCTTTTATAGAAGTTGGACGAGAACCCATCGGGGCCAGGCATCTTATCTGTGGGGAGGTTTCTAATAGCCAGTTCAATCTCTTCCTGAGTTATATCTGCTACAAGACCTAACCTATCAGATTCATACAATACAGGAAGATCCAAACCCTCCAGAAAAGAGGAAATCTGCAGTTCAGTGGGTGGATTGTCCATTTTTCCGTACAAACCCTCAAAATATTGATGGAAAATCTGGGCAATTTTGTCCGGAGAGGTCTTGACACAGTCATTCTCCTTTGATTGGATTCTCTCAATCAGCCGAGAGGACTCAAGTTTAGCAATACGCCTGCCCAAGAGTCTCCCAGATTTCTCCCCTTGGTCGATATAATTGGATTTTGTTTTAATTAAAGCTATTTCCACCTGTTCTCCCAAAATTTTTAGATAAGCATCTTTTGTTCTTACCAACTCTTCCTTTCCTCTTCTCTCGGATGAGTGGAAATATTGGACTCTAGTACCTCAATAGACATAATAACTCGCTAATTCTACTTTCTTTTTTTCTTTCCTTCTAACTGCCCCACCAATTAGTAACCCCTTAGATAGCTTTGAGTGCCCCCAGAAAAGTCCGGGGCCGTCACTGTCTAAGTTATTTAAAACAAAATCATCCATTTGCTCCGATATGTATTTAACCAGTTTAGGGACCCTTAAAATCTGGTTGTTTATTTTCCACCTATTTCTCTTTTAATAAGAGATGGGAAAGAAATGGTTGTGGATACAGCTGCATGGTCAGAGATAGGACCTGCTACTATATTGGAATCAAGAACTCCCCTGAGAAGGGAACGAGAGATAAAGATATAGTCTAAATGGGAAGAATTTCCATGAACCGGGGAGCTAAAAGTATATTCCCTAATGTCAGGGTACAAGACCCTCCAGACATCAGTTAGTCCTAGCTGATCTTGCAGGTCTCCCATAGCTCGAGAAGCGGGCGTTTGGTATATACGTATTCTACTGGATCTGTTCATCAGAGGATCTAACGTTAAATTGAAATCTCCCCCCAGGATAATGGGGAGGTGGCTATATGGTAAAAGAGCCTTTAAAAGGCCTACCAAGAAATCTTGAGTGTCCGAATTAGGGCTATACACCGATCCTATCAGGATTTCAGTGCACTGCAACTTCCCTCTAACTAAAATGTATCTACCCTCATTGTCCTGAATTGTTTGTAAAGGGGCAAACGGCACTGATCTATGTATCATCAACATAACACCTCTGCTCTGAGTGGTGCCCTGAGAGGAGAAAACTTCTCCAATTTGTAACCGCCTCATAGCCTTGGCCTTCAACTGAAGCAGGTGCGTTTCCTGCAAGAACACAATTTTGGCCTTAACCGCTTCAATATGTTTCAATATCTTATATTGTTTGACCTTAAGCCGTGCCCCTTTAACATTCCACGTAAGGAACTTAACAAATATATCTGTCCCTATTTTAAATGACCAGTCTCAAAATATACTGTATATTGACTGTTGTCCTGTAAAAAACAAAATTCTTATGAACTAACATCCGGTAACTACTTCCTCGTGGTGCCTCAATAGAAACCCCCCAACCCTGTATCTATATCACTACTCCCAAAAGAACCCAACCAAACCCTCCCTCCCTCCCCTCCTCCCCATCACCCCATGAACCCAACCCAGATAAACCCTCCCATCCCCCACCCTCCTGGTTCTCACTTCCTTCCTCGGCCCATGACACCGGCCCACTTAGCCCGAGACTCCGTGCCCTTCCCCCACCACCCCTCTACTATAACCAAAAGACTCCATCTTTTCATGGCTTAAACACACTTTTGACCCCATGCCTCATGCAGTCCAAAGCCCCATAAAGGAAACGTGAGAGTGATTAAATGATAACATGAGCTGCACTACAGACAGTAAATTAGGAGAATGGGTACGATCCAGAAGCCCGAAAGAGATGAATTAGCCAATATGCGAAGAGAAATCCAAAGCGAAATCTTACCCTAAGTAAGTAGACTGCCTCAACCATTCCCAAATAAGTGATAACAATTACATAATAAACCAACATGTTAAACAGAAATATAGCACTCTGGTGCCCTCTTGAGGCAATTCAAGTAAAATAAGATAGTCCATTGTCCTTGAGGCAATATATAAAATATCCAGAATGAGCTTTGGAGAAATATATGCCCCACCCAATCATAAACAAACCAAATCCAAGGCAGCCTTTGATATCCTCGACTGTCCCATATAAACTGAGAGGCTAAATGAATGGTAAAAAGTGCCCACAAGGGACAGTCCAGAGCAAAAGGAGTCATAATAAGGAAAAGTAAGCTAAATTCCACCCCGGAAAACAAGATTCCCCTTATCGGCCACAGCAATCCGCCAGGCCACACCACATTGTCCCAGTCCACTTTGAAGCAATATTTTACACCAGAAGTCGAGTTAACTCCTGCTTCCTCGGTTGGGAACATCAGTTTTCAACTCCTTTTCTCCATCAGGGATCCTTGAACAAAGCTGGAAAGGCCCCTTGTAACGCAACAGTAGCCGCTTCACAAGAATCAAAAGCTTTCCATTTGCTGGCAATGAGAACCTGAAATTTTGCGGGGTAACCCATACGAAATTTAATGTTTGCTGCGATCAGCTTCTTTACTACCGGATGATAAGCTGCACGCTTTTGCCTAACCGATAATGGAAGGTCTTGCGCCACTCTAATTCGGGAGCCTTCCCAGAATATTTCTTTGTCTTCTCTCGCTTTCACAAGGAAAAGCTGCCTTTCCTGAAAATTTAGGAACTTAAATATGAAAGCTCTTGGAGGGCCGTCAGAAGGGGGTAAAGGGCGTAAAGCTCTATGAGCCCTCTCAATAACATACGTTGATCCAAACGGGGAGGGCCCCGCTATCTTCTCTGTCAACTTTTGAGCAAATTTGATCGGATCAGGGCCCTCAGCTCTCTCTGGTAGCCCAATCACCACCACATTATTACGACGGCTCCGACCCTCGAAATCCCTCCACCTTCAACTCCAACTTATGCATTCGCTGAGCCAGCTTATTCACCACAGGCTCCATTCTCTCCTTGTTCCCCTCTAAAGATTTAATCCGAGCCTCGTTGTCAGATATTCTCTGAGCAAGGTCCTCTATTGTGCCAGTAACACTTTTAATTTCCCCAGCCATGTCCTGCACCGCAGCTTTGAGCGGCCGAATCTCCTCCAGAAATCGGGGTAGCGTGAAAAGCTCTTCCGTTGTGCTGGTTTCTCCCGACCCCTGGGCCAACAACGAAGCCGAGGCCTTAGATTTCTTGGCGGCCTTTTCAGGGGTCACCGGAGGGGTGTGTTTAGGGGGTGGTTTCCGCATATCAGCCTCCATACAGCCGAAGGGCACAGGTTCTTCTCTGCACCCAATGCCAAAAACACCACTTCAGCAGAGCTAAACGGAGTAAAATATAAGAATTAGCGGGTGGCAGGTCAGAGCTCATGGAGAGAGCAGCTACTCCGTGTTCCACATCACGTGACTCCCCACATTTCTTAAATTTCAGAAAAAAAAAATTATCCAGCCTTGAAGTGGGTCCCAAGGTGGTAGTCTGGGTAAATAAGTGGCTGGAGAACAAGGTGCAGAGGGTAATAGTAAGCAGAGTCCTCTCTGAAGAAAGGGGGGTTACTAGTGGAGTACCGCAGGGTTCAGTACTGGTACCTGTCCTCTTTAACATCTTTATAAGTGACATTGCAGAGGGACTAGAAGGAAAAGTATGTCTCTTTGCAGATGACAGAAAGATCTGCAACAGGTTCAATACAGAAGGTGAGGTGGAAAGGATGAGAAAGGTCTTGGCAAGGTTGGAGGAATGGTCAAATGTATGGCAACTTAGATTAGAACATGGATTTGGGAGCTGCACTATATGCTATGTCTGCATAGTCAAAAGTGGGGATGATCATTCTCTGTACAAGTGCACAGCGAGCCAGTAGAGGAATACAGTCTTGGTTTCAGAATAATGCACCAAGTCTTGGGTGCACATTCTTAAGGATTGCATTGACATGTACATAAAAATCCAGGTGTTGATCTAACCAGACACCAAGATATCTAAAGGAGGTGATGTTCTCTAATGGCATACCATCCAGAGTGTGGAAGATGGGTAGAAGGGTGGAATGGGAAAGTCTCTGCCTAGTGCTGAAGGTCAGTGAGACAGTCTTTCTGGCATTTAGGAACAGCTGGTTGGATTGCAACCAGAGCTGTACCTTGTTGAAGTCCTGCTGCAGTCTTGCTACTACATTGGAGTGGGAAGCACCACAGGCGTACAGGACAGTATCATCTGCATATGTATGTATTTTGGTAGAAGAACAGACAGCAGGTAAATCATTCAAGAACACTAGAAATAGGAATGGGATGATAACTGAGCCGTGTGGAACACCAGTATTTATGGGGGAGAGGGAGGAACCAGTTTTGACTGATTGCATTCTATCTTGTATGTAGGCTTGGAACTACATGGTATCTGAGTTCGAAAGACCAGCAGTTGTCAGTTTGTAGAGGAGAAGAGAGTGTGATACAGTGTTGAATGCCTTTGCCAGGTCAACAAATATTGCTGATGTGATCTGCTTCTGATCCCAACTGCTGAATATGGAGTCAGTAAGCAAAATGAGAGAAGTGGTAGTGGAGTGGGATTTCCTGAAATCAGCCTTGAAAGTGATGAAAAAGGAGGATGAGTCAAGATAGGCTGAGAGTTGGGAAGGGGACAATGTGCTCTTGCAGTTTATCTAGAATAGGGAGGAGGGAGATTGGATGATAGTTGCCAGGGTTGGTAGGGTCACCACCTTTAGGGAAAGGAATGACAGTAGAGAGTTTCCACTTCGATGGGAAAGAGGCTAGAGAGAAAGATAGATTGAGTAGAACAGCTATGGGGTATGGATAGTGTGGACAGAGAGGTGAAGGAGCTTAGAATCAAGCCCATCAGGACATTTACCCTTGTAAGGGTTTCATTCAAGGAGGGTTCTAAGTGTGTCATTTAGAGAGATGGGTGAGAAGTAGAAAGGTGGACTAGAATGGGATTTTGTGGGGGTAGTGGGAGTGGTGGAAGTGATGTGGGGGAGGGAGGCAAGGAGTGATGACACGCAAAAAGTGAAGAAGGTGTTGAAGGTTGCTGCTATGGGGGTCAGATAGGGTGGAGTTACTATCACTGTGTAGTGGAATGGGGGTTGAGTAGGGGGAGAGAACAGGGATTTGGCAACTTTCAGAAATTTGGAAGGGCGATTTATGTTGTGGTTAAAGGAGGTGGAGAAATATTCTGCTTTTGCATGTCTGATTGCTCTGGTGCATGCGTTTCTAAGGTAATGGTAATTTAATAGATGTGTATAGGAGTCAGAAGCATTATAGGCTTTCTGGGCTTGGTCAGCCACCCGCATGGAGGCTAGCAGTTCAGGAGTAACCCAAGGTAAGTGTGTTCCTCTTACCCTGGTTTGTTGCAGTTGATTGTACTGGTTCCAGATACCCAAAAATGTGTTACAGAAGTAGGTGAGGGCATCATGTACAGATGGCGCAGAGGAGATGGGAGACCAGTCTGTGTTGGTAAGATCAGATAAGAGTGGGGCTAGATTTAGTGAATGAAATTCCTATGCAGTGCATAATGGATATCTTGTAGTTGCACTGCTTATCACAGTGGTTGTGGTGCCATATCCATCCATGGCCAAAACTAAAAAAAATCCTATGGTTGTCAAAAATCTTTAAAAAAAAGTGTAACTAAACTGGGAGTATAAACAGCTCAAGCCAAGTGATGTAGCAAAGACTGTATTGAAAAAAAATTACAAAAAGAGGTAAATACACCAAATACTGTTCCCAAACTAGAAGGAAAGCAGGTGCTACACAAGGAACACCATCACTTTTCCAGTACATAGAAAGAGCAGGAATATGGTGTGGTTAAAGATGTAGGAAAAGGAAGAAGAAATCAAAGGGTAGCCAATAAAATTTCTGAAGAGTTTTTGCCTGCACAGGGCAACTTGTAAGTGTGACTATAGGGGTCCAGGTACTCATTTTATATTTGTATAATACCATTTTACTGCATAGTGAATGGGAACAAAACTGTCTACAATCCAGTCTATTAATAGTTTGTCCACATTAGGTGTTACAGTCGATTCCACTTGCATGCAATTTGCTTGTATGCAGTTTTCAGTTGTGTGCACATATTTGGCAGGTCCCTATTTTCCCTTATTGATTTTAGTGGCATTTAATTCAGCCGTGTGCAACACACTTTTCAGTTGTATGCAGCATTGTGTATCAAATATCAGTGAAGCCTGTATCTGTGTTTACCTGTTAGTGTTGTCAATGAAGTCATAAGAAGGTGCTAATAAATATCTGTCCCCTATTTAAGCACACAGCAGGGTGTTACAGCAAATCCTCTCTATAACAATGGAGCCAGTGAAGCGCAATGTCCTGTCCCATAAGGCTAAAGTGCAGATGATAAAGAGGAGACAAGTTCCAGGCAGAATAATCCAAGATCTGGCTCATACCTTTGGTGTGGACATTTCTAATACCTGCAGAATTTGAAAAAATAAAGGCACTATCCTCAGAGAGTGGCATGGCAGACGCAATCACATCCACAAAACAGAATGAAGTGAATAAGATGCCCATGCTGAAGAGGCTCTACTTTTTTGACATTGCCAAAGGAATTTCTGTAGTCAATGCCAAACACTTTCTGTATGTCATTTGGCTAGATATGAAACCTGAAACAGTGCGAGATTGCTTCATTAAAGCTCAACTCCTTGAACAACTACTATTGTTTCAGTTTTAGTAACAGTTTTTAACATTTTCACATTTTAACTTTTTAAATGTTCCCATTTTAACTTTTTAAAAGTTTTACAACTAAAATGTAGTAATACTCTTTTAAATGATGTAATACCTAATTAAATGTTATTATTCCATTCCACAGATTTTGTGATCCATTCACTTCTGTACCCACTATTCACTACATGGAATCCACTTGTATGCAGTTTCAGTTGTACGCACAATCTTGGCTGGTCCCAAAACATGCATACAATGAAAGTCACTATTATTTTAATGCCAAATATAATACAAATTTTCATTATAATCCCAATCTTTAATCACCCAGATTGATTTCTTTTCTTACGGAAGCCATAGTTTTGTAAGTACAGAATGGTATTGCACTGTTTTAACTACAGGTGATCCTGCAGAGATCGATGAATAATTTCAATCAGATTATTACTCAGAGGGATATTAAAATTAATGTTTCATTAACAAAAGTGATGACCTTCAGCATAATTCATCCTCAAGTCTATTGAAGTATAGTGAGACGGCTAAATACATTAAAGGATACAATATATGGGTGTTTTTCTACATAAAATGTCTGGTGGACTGACCATCTAAATTAAATTATCTACTGGTTAAAATGTTACAATGTTGCATCACGAGTGTTGCAAGAACCATAGGTGATAATTCATAAATGGGTCTCAGATTTAACTTTTGTAGCTGAGGTGCATTCCAGCTTTCATTATGGAGAAGAATTGTGTGATTGATTGTGACACACTGGAACCTGTACACAACAGATTTATTAAATTCACTCTAGTCCTTGCTCACAGTACTCTAAGGGAACTACTAGGGACTAAAGTGGCTTTACTTGCATTATAGCATAGCCAACATTTAAGCATGAATATAATTTGTTTTTATAAAAATCTATCAAAATATATCAATATCCCCATAGAGCTTGATGTTACCATTATCTAAAGGAAGTCATGAGTGTGTTACTTTTGGATAATGAATTCAATTGGTTGGGAACAGTTAGACATATACTAGAAGACATTGACTTGGGCTATCTGTTTTAAACTGTGACCGGTTGGCTAGCCAGTATATTTTAAAGAATCATCAAAGTTGAAGGATAATTTAACATTGTTTGTGAGTCAGATATGGATATGATTTCTTCAGTCACAATTTCACAAGGTTTTGTTAGTAAAAATTTACATTTAGTGAGGAGTTCTCTATATTCATTTGAAGAATACTACTTTCACGATCTTAATGTTTCAAACAATTTTGTTTCTTTTTATTTTGGTAACTGGATAAGTACAGTAGACAATTGAATGCCTATTTTCAGGGAAAGACAATTTCAGGGATGAAACAATTAGGACTGTTAGGATTTTGGTTACTGATGACATACATAGGAATGCACTGATGCACCTTATGTGAGCCTAATAAAACATCAAATTCTTCCTCAAATTGTTATAATTTTTCTCCCTAAAAATAGGTATTAGAAACAGAAGGAGGGTTATTTGAACAGGAGAAATCTCATCCACTGTTTGTCAAATCATCTCACCTGTCCTACACTCTATCCTAAATTCAGACAACAGCTTTGCTATTGATCTATATTCTCAATTGGAAACCTTATTTGACAATCTTGGTTCTATCCTATATCATGAAGGCAAGCTCAACTTTGGAAAACTAAAGACTGGTTTGATAAAGACTGATATTAAGAAAAATCCAGACTCTCAAAACTTGTTAAATATAAAAACATATCCATCTAAAACAATTGTAAAATCTTAAAGCCAGAGACAAGTGTAAAAACTTCCTGAAATAAAAAAGATCTTTCATAAAGCCCAGTGGGAATTAATGTTCCAAATTATCCATAAAAATTATGTTAGATCCTTTTGGAACTTGGTAGTAAAAGGCACAACCAACTGGTCCATTTCCATAGATACCCATTCCAGCAGATACCTGGGTAAAGCACTTTTCAAACCTCTTTTTTGATGATCATAAGTGGGATAATCCTTTGGCCTTGACATACCACCATGTTAGGAAAATTTCCACCCATGAGGTTCTTCGGGCAAATTGATCAACTTTATATTTATAGTCTTTATTTGTTTCTTTTATGTATCTTTTATTGTATATGTATATGCTTATGTATTTATAGCTTGTATTGTCTGTATATGTATTTGTTGATGACTTTTATAGTCAAACAGTAAACAGTCTCGGCCCTGATCAAATCCCTCCAGAAGTATTTTTAGAAAATATTTTACTCTGGTCAGATGCATTACTATTGCTCTTCAATTGCTGCATACACAAAGGCTATCTCCCAAATTCCTGGAAGAGGGTAGAAATTGTACACATCTTTAAAAAGGGTAATAAGTCAGACCCAATGATGTACCACCCTATCAACCTGCTAGATATTTCCAGAAACATTTTCTCAAGGATAATCTTAGACAGACTACAATCTCATTTACTTGCTTTGGGTTGATTATCCCCCTTACAGTTTGAGTTTAAAAAGAATCGTTCCATGCTGGATAATGGTTTTATTCTCAGACACATCTGGGAAAGGTACTGTATTATCCACAAGCAAAGACTGTAGTACGCAGCATTTATAGATTTCTCAACCTCTTTTGATTCAATTAACATGAATAAACTATGGCAAGTTATGCTGGACTTAGGCATTGATTATGCCATGATCTCACTGATTTCCAACCAATACAGTAACACCTGGACAAGAGTTAGAAAAGGGTCCCTAGGTGAAGTCGCTGTTAAAATAATCATAGATAAAGTGGTTAGGCAAGGGTGCTTACTAGCCCCAACACTTTTTAAGATATATCTGGACAAACTCCTCAGAGCTTTTGATGGCTTTCCTGTAGACTCCCCTAAGATTGGTTCCTTTGAGGTCCCACTCTTGGCATATGCAGATGAGTCTGGTACTGTTTTCTCTCTCTCAATCTGGTGGAGAAAGAAAATTAAATCTTCTGGCCATAGAATCACAAAAGCTAGATCTCGTCATTATCCCAACTCAAAGTCAGATAGTTGCTTTTGGGAACAGCTGATTGAACATAAGGGCATCCTGATATATTGGCAAGTTAACCTTTAATACAGTTAACCAAAATACTTATTTCTGCCTAAAATGTGCCACTAATGCCACATGGTGCCCACACAGTCTTGAAATTTATGCTTATGCAAAAAAAAAACCTCTTTAGGTCTGAAAAAGTTCAACTGCAAGTTTGGAGGATTCAGCATCAGGCCCCTTATCCAGGCAAATTTAATCCCCAACTGTTGTTTGTCTCTGAGATTTGGGCCCCTTATATGCTAAATGATTTTGAAAAGATACTGATCCAACTTCTGAAATCATCCTTGAGTTTAAACAAATCAATTCTGACTGAGTACATCAGAGTTGAACTGTTAGAACAGAACTGGGACTAGATAGTTTTCAGACACTAGCAGATTCTCTGTTCATAGGTAATTGGATAAAATAAACTAGAAGTAATTCAGTATTTCAGTAATAAATAATTCAGATGACTTAATAAAGATACACCTACAAGAAAAAGAAAAATGGGCACTGCTAGGTCTTCAAAAGTCTGAAGTCTATATGCCTATCCCACCTTTACAAATTGTTGGAAAAATATCATTTACAAAACCATCGTAATTACTACAAGAACCATATCCTTATTAGCTGGAAATATATGCAATACATCAAGAACAAAATCAGAAACATAAGCCAGACAAAATATCTACATTCAATAGCACAGTCAAGATTTTGTCCCTGGTATTCATCAAATGAGATCTGGTTTGGGTACATATCTTATTTAGATCACATCCAGGAACCCAGACAAAGAGCTGTGTTCCTAATGTTTAAATTTGAGTTATTCCCCAGCAACATTAGAATGGCCAGGTTCACAGGTGCATCAAAGGCCTCAGAAACCCCCTGCTCCTGCCCAGTAGGGGGCTATGGGAACCTGGAGCATGTGATGTTTCATTGCCCCTGGTATGTTAAGCCATGTAACACCTGGATTTTAAGCAGTTTTTTCCAACCTGAGTAAAATTCATGAAAAACCCCTGCTCTTCCTGATGTTTGTCAATGATGTAATTATTGTGAATAAAACTGCCAACTACTTCTGTACTGTATATAAAATTCGTAGGAGTAAACCTTGTATATGTTTTTACATTTTCTTCCTCATTTTATCTGCTGCTATTATATGTAAATGGATTAATTGCACAGCTCATTTTAACAATTTTTGGCTGTCTTAATATTGTAAGGCCATGACGCCAATAAATAAAGCACTTGAACCTTGATGACATGCATAGGAATGTCTTGAGCACACTACATCACTGCTCTTATTCTCAGTTAGCAGCCGAGGATTTGGATTAATACCTTTATGATGGCTCAACTCACTTTGCTCTAAGCAGAGGATGTAATGGAAACTACAGTACCTTAATTCAGTGGGATGTAATTTGCCATACAAATACTGCTCTTCAAATGACTGGCTCTTGACCTCCAATGCAATTACTGCACAACTTACAGTAGTAATAGTAACATACTAATTTAAGGTCAGAAGTAACATTATATCCATCATGTCTACCCACTTCTTGATCAGTAGACATGAACAACTACACAGTGCAATCACATTCCATGCTAATTTAAAGAGATTTCTTATCCAGTTTACAATGCAGGGTATCCATTAATTCTCTAGGTAAACAGAAATGTGTCTAAGATTAACATGAAGGCCAATACTGTCTTCATGGCCCTAGCACTAACAGCAAGTTGCATTCAGTCAATGTTTTTAAAATAAGTACTACAGTAAGTGCATCTAGTAGCTCTAACAAGTAATTAAGTAATATTAGATCATCACCATTTCATTATGTTTGTTGCTTGAGGGGATCTTAGAATGCCTGAACTGACATTAAATTGGAAAATTGAATTAAATGGGGCATATATTATATGGCCTTAACTGGGTGGTTTGCAATAGGCCTGTGTCTAATGATCTTTCATCTGGATTGATAGGGACTGGCCTCTGGGAATAGTAATTTTCTTTATGTGATGATGATTATTACGTTTTAATGCGTTACCATAAGACTGCTGAGGTTTTTGGAAATTAAGTGATTTCTTTTATTTTTTAACATTTCTTTGCTGATTGTATGCATGCTACATATATATAAATGACAGTGGAGGATTACAACAATTTATAGAGGCAGTCTCATAAAAAGATAATCTACACAACATGTCCAGATTGGTACAGCAAGGGGGGACACAAATTATAAGCTGAATACAACATTTATAGAAATTGATTTTTGCAACAATAGGGGTCTAATGGCCTAAACAGTACAGCAATTGTTAAGAATCCCTTTAAACCAAGAAGTAGGTACCAATTTTATAAAGAATACCAGAGCTAGTTATAATCCCCCAAGAGAGGACAAACCTATCTAACAATGAAACAGCATGTCAACTATATTAGATTTGCATCAAGCTACAGCAAGCATACAGTAGGACAATTTCCATGTGCCCATAAGTTGAGTAAACACATAATCCTTATGAGTAAATCATAGTTGAATCTCCCATAGGTGTGTTCACTGGCAAGCAAGTTTAAAACATATCAACAATAATAATTTTACTGCTGTATATCAAACCTAATATATCAATACAACAGTAGAGTCTGATGATAGAAAAACCTGTAAGAAAAAAGTGAGAACACTTAACTTATCAGCTCAACCTAACTAAGAGAAACATAGGAGTGTCAAAACAGAGCTTTCAATGTAGAATTCAACACTGATTAACTTTTTAAATTCCATACAGGATGGCTGGAGCCAGTGCATTGTAACAGTTCAGGCACCATGCAAAATATATGCCATAGTTCAGTAAAAGTCCAGCCAAACAGGCAGGCCAGGCAGAATATTTTCATGGCTTTTATTTGGAATAATAAAAGGCCCAGAATCTGAAAACACACAGTTTAGCTGCCAAAACAACAAGGGGGCCTGGCAGTCCCTTATATCCTGGGATACTGAGTGGCAGCACAGATGAGGGGTTGCTCTACTCTGGGGTCACTTCCCATAAAATTCCCATTGGAAGAAATTGGACCTGGTGTAGACTGTCGCTCTCACCTTCTAGCACAGCTTTTTTATTCTAGTCGCCTAACAACCTGGGGTAGATCTCCTTTTTCAGGAACAGAGGCAGTGTTAATAGTTTGTAGATGGGGAATAAGCTGAGGGGCCACTAGACATCACTTATGGAAATATCAATGGTGGGCAGCAGACCCAACATTTATCCCAGTCCACATCGATCCCTGATTTAGACAGCAAGCTGCTAGGGGCATTTTTGCCCCATGGCAGATTTTACAACATGATACAGTTATGTCCTTTGAACAAGACACAAACCATTTTGGGTAATGCCCCTCAGATAGGCTAAGATACTATCAGAGCTGAGATTTTGTAAATACTTGTCTCCAAGCAGCTACATTGCAGATGGAAGGTCTCTCTCCAGACTCCCCATTTGAACAGATTTGAGGATCTAAGGCGGGGGAGAAGGCTCTTTCTTATATGCCAATCTCATTAAAAACCAGGCCCACTCAACCAGAAAGACTAAACAGAAATGGGAGGAAGAACTACAATTACATTTAGATGATACACAATGGTAAAGGTGTGGGAGAACACATGGAAAACATCATCGTCCCCAACCTGGAGTGAGTTTCTCCGGAAGTTACGTATTAGATACTTTAGAGTCTCTTTGGAGGTCTCCAAATGGAACCCTGCAGTGTCACCAGTTTGTTGGTGGGGATGTGGTGAGGGAGAGGCCTCACAGGCCCACATCTTTTGGATGTGCAAAACACTTCAACTCTACTGGACAATGATTAGAGACCGCCTCTTTCAACTTCTGGGACTCTCCTCCCCTTTAGACCCTGAGCACCTCCTACTTAGTCTCCCCCCACCGGAGATGAAAATAAAGGAGGCCAAATACTTATGGGCTATCCTGATTGCAGCAGCTCATAAGGCCATAACTAAAAGATGGCTTCTCCCTGACCCACCGCAGATTTCAGATTGGAAGGAGGTAATAAGCCTTATTTACAAATTTGAAAGGATTCAAATGAGCAAAAAGGACCTGCACCAGGTTACAGCTACTAACAATGTTATTTATTGTAAAAAAATAAATTTTACATTTACAGACTATCTCAAACACAGGACATCACAAACTGGTTTCACCTTAGTGACTTTATCAAGGGATAGTTTTAGTTTGTCTGAGTTTTTAAACTACCAACCACCAATCAGATTTCAGCATGACAATTAAAGGTGGAGTTACACTTTTTATCATAACTTTTCTAATGCAAAGTAAGTCCAAAGTAGAGAAGGTGGAGGTGGGTGACGGTCTCAGTACAAGTGATCATAGGACTGTAAGGTTCAAGGTAAGAATGGGGAGGGATTCAAATTGAATCTGAAGAAGGGTTATTGACTTCAGGAAGATGGACTTAAACAAAATGAGGAGAATATTTAAGGAAGAAATGGCAGGAAAGGGGATTATAGGGGATGTTGAGGAGTTATGGGAAACTCTCAAAGGGGCACTACTGAAAGCCACTGAAATTTGTATTAGGAAGGTGAGGAAGAATTAAAAAAGGAGACCACTCTGGTTTACAAGGGAGATGATAGCGGCAGTCAGGGAAATAAAGAGGCCATTCAGAAAATATAAGATGTCACAAAGAAAAGAGGATGGTGAAGCTTATAGGGAGAAGCAGAGGATAGCAGGGCAGAAGATGAGGGCAAAAGCAGACATGGAGGAAAAAATAGCTAGGCAGACTAAAAGGGGAGACAAAACTTCTTTTTAGGTATGTGGGGGAAAGAAGCTATGCAGGGTTTAGTATGATTGACAGGGGAAGGGAGGAAGGAATAAAATTGGAGGGGAACTTGTAGAAAACAGTGGTGCTGAATAGATACTTCTGCTCTGTCTTCACGGAGGAGGGGGTGGGTAGGGGACCCTAGCTGAAGAGGAGGGGTAGAGAAGACATAAAGGTGGATCCTAGCATATTTAGCATTGACAGCAATACAGAGGAACTAGGTATGTTAAAAGTGGATGAAGCAATGGGTCTGGACTGCTTGCACCCGAGGGTACTCTGGGAACTGAGAGAAGAGCTGGCCACCCCACTGGTGAGACTGTTTAACTGGTCCCTGGATTAAGGGTAGGTACTAAGGTATTGGAGGAGGGTGGATGTGGTACTGCTACACAACAGGGGCAGTACAGAGATAACAGAGAATTATAGACTGATCAGCCTAACCTTGGTGGTGGGTAAGGTGATGAAGACACTAATTAAGGAAAGGGTGGTGGACTACCTGGAAAATACTGGCCTGCAGGATGATAGGCAGCATGGCTTCACAAATTGGAGGTCATGTCAGACAAACCTGATAGCGTTCTTCAACTGGGTGACACAGGTGGTTGACCAGGGAGGGGCAGTGGACGTAGCCTGTCTGGACTTCAATAAGGCCACTGACACTGTCCCTTGCAGAAGGTTAGTAAATAAGCTGGAAAGCTTAGAGGTAGGATGGAAAATTACAAGATGGGTGGAAAACTGGTTGGAGGGTAGAAGCCAGAGAGTGGTGGTAAATGGGGTGCACTCTGGGGTGGGGGGTGATGAGTGGGGTGCCCCAGAGGTCTGTACTGGGACCCCTCCTTTTTAATATCTACATCAGTAATATAGCAGATGGACTGCAGGGAAAGGTGTGTCTATTTGCAGATGATACAAAGATCTGCAATAGAGTGGACACTCGGGGGGGGGGGTGGAGGCCATGAGGCGGGACCTGCTGGAGATTCTACACCTGGAGTATGGGGTCTTGTTTTGGAGACCACATCTATGAAAGAACATAAATGGGATAGAGAGAGTTCAGAGAAGGGCAACTAAGATGGTGCACGGTATGCTGGGAAAGTCATACGAGCAGAGATATAGGGAATTGGATCTGTACCCATTGGAGACCAGAAGGGAGAGGGGGTACATGATTGAAGCTTTTAGGTACATAAAGGGTATCAATAAGGTGAAGGTGGGAACTTGTTTGAAAGGAAGGAGGTGGATAAACCTAGACAGCATAGCCTAAGACTGGAGGAAGGAAGATTTAGAGGCAATGTGAGGGGGCAGTTCTTCACAGGGAGGGTGGTGGAGGCCTGAAACAAACTACCAGAGGAGGTGGTAGGGGCTGAAATGGTGGAGGGATTCAAGAGTGCATGGGATAGACATATGGGATTGGTAAGAGGGAGGAAGGTGGGGTCCATGAAATTGGTGATGAGTAGTGGGGAGGAAGAGGCAGACTTGATGGGCCACCTGGATCCTTTTCTGCCAACAAATGTATATGATTCTAAGATTCAATGAATATTTTTGAATTTTGGGTGCAGTCCCTGCTCTGATAGATGGAGCTCTTTTGCCAGCCAGGTTTCAATAAACTGTTTGAGTCATCCCCTTCTGCTCCTTCACAGAGAATAGTCAGTCGCAAGTGACAGGCCTGAGACATTTTCTATGCCTACAACCTCTGTCACAGTAGTTGGCTTACTTGCAATAATTTTACAGAGGCATTTCAGGCTTTTCCTGCATTAGTGTCAGCTATTTCAGTAGTTGAGTGCACCAAGTCCATTCTGTGTTAAAGAGTAGTGCCCTTTCCTGGTAAGCTATCTATTTTGTTTTCCTATATCATTGATGCTTCTGCAAAGCTGAATCAACATGCTGTTTATGGTCATTAAAATAATCTCACTCACCACCTGGGGATGTTGTACTGATGGTGGAGCTGTGGCCTGCTTGCCCATGTCTGGCAGGCTAGTTTTTTGCTTGAAACAGTCAGCTTGAGAGGCTGATCCCATTGGATGTCCCATTTTTGGTTATCACCAAGTTTCTCTTTTCGTACTGCTCAAAAATGAAACAGAAAAAAAGTCACTTGCATCCGTTTTTAATCAAAATATGTTGGCTCTTCCCAGGAGCTGAAGCACAACATGTCTGCGCTCCATTGGCTGCCATGCCATGCCCTCTCAAAATTAAGTGATTTCTAATACTGAAATATAAACCTTTATGACTGTGCAAAGTCTTCTGACTTTGGAACTTTTGTTGGCTGTGAGTGCATCTGCTGAGGGAAATGTATTTGACCACACATGAATCCTACTTTTGCTCCAGCCTACCTGAGGGTACTCAGAGTGACTTACTTTATTCCATAAAATTGTGCAGTTTATATTCTTGTTGGCTTGGTTTCCAAATTTATAGATGTTTATCAGCTCCAGAATTTGTAGACATTCAAATATTTATTGTTTTATAAGGGTTTTCTACTTAGAGTGCAGTTTATCTCTTTGATGGTGGAATCTTAAAGTTCAAGTGCTATCTGCCTTTTATTGCCTGGAAATGCTTCCCATGTGTCATTGCTCACCCTAAATAGCAAGACATCCATAAATGTTTCCATATTAGATTCTGAACCTATGGAACACTTTCACGCCTGTTTTGACTGCCATTTCCTTCTCACCTTGCTATCAGAAACTATGTGAAATAGTTGGATCACACTGCACCCATCCCAAAGGAATTTGTTTTTTGTGCATGTCTCCAAACCATACTTATAGAACCAAGCCCCAGTCCTAGACCAATGCATCGCAGGTATGTAAATTCTTGGGCAAGTCAGGCAGAAAAGCTTTACCAGAACAGACGTCACCTTTTAAATTAGACTATACTCCTGAAACAGTATAGGCCAAGAATAACAAAGTACAGATGTGTCTCATCTCCTTTGCTGCTGGTACTATACTGCACCTGTAGCATGCAAAACATTATCTAATTCTAGTAAATAAATCTCACATCTTCTCCCACCTTCTTTAATGACCTAAGTGACCACTGTGCCATAGCCTGTGTGAGGACCATCCATAAAACTGCCTCCACTTGTAGATTCATTCATAAATGAAGTCACCGCAACTTCAACCCTCATGCCTTTCTCACAGATCTCCAGTATTCCCATTGGCAGGACTTCTACCTGGCCCCCATGGTAAGTGAGGCTGATGAGCAGTTTCAAGGTATCGTACTTGGAGCCATAAACCAACACGCCCCCTAGCCAAAATTTGTACTATGAAAAAATCATGGCCCTGGTTTACAATCAATCTGAAAGTCACACTTCTCCATAGTGACGTCCTTTGGGAAAAAGTGAAGAAAACTAAAACTCCATCTGACTGGTCAGCCTTTAGTGCAATAAGGAATCACTGCACTAAGCTAATTAGGACTGAAAAGCTAAATACTTTAGAACTGAACTGACCTCTGACTGCTCTGCAAAGTTTTGGAAGACCTTAGAAGATATTGAAGGGTGTAACCCAGCAAGCTCCCTCCCTGCAAAAATTTCCACGGGTGGCTCTTACACCACTAATAAGCATACTGTCTTAGATCTTCTTAAAGTGAAACACTGGAAAAGGCACAGCTTTACCCAGGCACTACAATAATGCTTGATTAGTGCTTTCAGACAGTATTTTTTTTTAATTCCCTCTAATTGCTTTTTTAGTGATTTAAACAGTGACTTTCAACTTTTCCTTTCTATTGCTGGCAGCCACCATTTTATGAGTAGCGGTGAGCTTCCTAAGCTCACTTTATGCCACTTTTTTAAAGGGAAGCCAGAGCCAGAGTACAGCTCACACCACACAGTTTTCTGTCACACAATCATCAAAATAAAATCAATATAATCAAAATAAGGGGAAGTTGCTTAACCAGGAAAGGCACACTAAGCCTAAGCTTGTTTCCAGGTGTGACCTGGGAACACAAGGAAGTTAAGTGACTTATTCAGGGTTACACAGTATGTGGGGGGCGCTGTGGGATTCAAACCTAGGTCTCCAGGTTTACAGCTCAGTGCCCTAAACCACTGTGCTATACTGCCTTCCAGCTAGTTATAATGTCAAACTACACCTTGCTTTTTTCTTAGGGGAAAAAATGCAATCTAGTTATTGTATTGCAATGGACACCTTTAGCTTCCACCTTTCTTTCAGCTGATGATGAATGTGTCGCTGCATACTGACACTCATGGGCAATAGCGGATAATGCTGGACCACTGGTAGACCTATGCTATTAGCATAGAGTTCAAGTTACGATACGCTAACAAAACCACCTTTCACTTATTTTTTAGTAGTTTACTTAAGTTGGATGGCTTTGCCCAGCACACCCCCTATAAGAAAAGGGGGTGTGGGGGGTAAAGCCCCCCAATTCAAACAAACTGACTAACACCAATATTAACAGCAAGCACAAGCATGCGCGGTATTCACAAAATCTTTACGCTACATAAGTAGCGGTGGTCCGGTATTCTCCACTATCGCCCACTCACTGCAGCATACCCATAGCTTGCTTTGTGAATGCCCTTGTGGGCCACTCATAAAGCAGTTAAATAATGCCTCTCACTGCATCATACCTGTAGCTTGCTTTGTTAGTGGTCCTGCCAGCCACTCATGAAGCAGCTGCATAGTGACACTCACCTTCTCCAGTATTATAGCAATCTATCTATCTATCTATCTATCTATCTATCTATCTATCTATCTATCTAGCTACCTGTCAGTCTGTGTGTCTGTGTGTCTATCTATCTATCTATCTATTTCTGTATATCTATCTATTTCTGTATATCTATCTATACAACTCTGTATCAATACAATGCCACCATTGGATATAGAACATTGAAAATAAATGCATTTATTTTCATGGGCAGGGGAGTTGGAGTGAAAATAAATAATTTATTTTAACCCCAGCTCAGAGAACAGTTGATATTTCTGCTCCAGATCCATAATGTTTTGTGCAGAATCTTCCTTTAGACCTAATATTCTGTCCAGGCCTGCTAATAAAAAATGGCATGAAAACATTATTTTATAATTGAGATTATACAAGGAATAATCAAACTTAACAGCCCCTAGCATTACATAAATGGCGCATTCCATGGGATGCATGAAAATAAATTATTTATTCTGAACAGCTGGTTATGACTTCTATAGACCTGACTCATGGTTCTGCCATGAGTGAGGTTAACAGAGATCATAAAAAGCTGTTCAAAATAAATCATTTTTTTCATACAGCCCATGGTCTATTCCTGATATAGATAAAAAATGGGTAGGGGCAGTTGAGTAACTTGATTTGCAGAGAGGCCATTCCAGCTATGCATTTTTTTTCCAGTATAGCACACTAAATAAAAATTCCCAGTTATTTTCTCTGTATTACTGGAGAACTCAGTGTGCCATCAACAGAATCTGTATAAACTGATTTGGCTGCCATGTTTTGTGTTACTGAGCTGCCTGATTTTAACACCTACAAACCTCAAAACTGCACTTAAAATACTGTAAATTGCTTTGTTTTGTTTTTAGTCGCTGTAACTCCCTACCCACTTACCCACTTTCCCTACCCTCAGACCTCTCTAGTTTCTAAGAGAGCAAACTGTGCTCTCTTGCACTCCTTCCCAGCCTGCAGTTGCAGTGAGACTGCCACTGCATTCAAAAAATTCACTACAACAGATGGAAGTATACTGCTGGCAAGACCATAACAAATTCTCAGTCCTGCCAGCGACCTAGTGACTCGCCATGGTCATCACTTTCACTCCCTCCAGCTAGCGTTCAAAGAGGGCAACCAAATTAGGACTTTCATTCAGAGAGTGATCAAATGACAAAATAGTTCACATTTAATCAAAAAAAAACATGAACAAGTGTAGTAAAAAGTTGTACTCTTATGATACTATAGTGCTATTCTAAACATACATATCACCCCTAGCGGCAACAACTTTTAGCCGGAGGGACTATTTAACACAAAATAAGCACTTTAATTAACATTTTATGACTTTTTAAATGGTTTAAATATTTTTAAACTTATACCCATTTTAAAAGCACAATAATACATGACAAAGTATATGTCATGGTCTGATAAATGCATTTCTAGGGAGTAAGACACTTAGTCTGCAACATGTGCCCCACACTCAATAGTGTATTTATCAGAGCATAACCCACACTATGTCATGTGTTGTTGTATACACACACACACACACACACACACACACACACACACACATATATATATATATATATATATATATATATATATATATAGTACTGGCCTAGGAGTGTTTAATGTTAAAGGGCAATTTTTCCTGGTTAATAACTTTAAATTAGTTGCACAGATTTTCCTGACATTTTTGCATGCATCATCTGCTGGGGTATTTCTGTTGATGTACCAAATTTAGTTTGAATCCCTTGTGATATTTTTTAAGACACAAAGTGTTGAAAATACAGAGATTTCATGTTTTTTACCACCTGTATCTCAGAAATGGCTTTAGGTGCTGGGCTGAAATGTTCAAGGTAGATAGCATTGGCCTCACAGATGTGCCTTTTAAACATTTGGTACAGCAACAGTAATCCATTCCAAAGTTATTAAATTTTGAATTTGCCATTATTTCCTATGGGAGAAAATAGATGCAAAAGTGAAAACTGATTTCCGCACACTGTCATCCAGTGTTGTGTATTTTGCACCTGAATAAGTTTGCAACACTCAAAACTGATTTTCAGGAAATTTGACGAGCATCAGCCTAGGGCTCAGGTCTCTTGACTTGGCAAATTTGGTTTGAATCACTTGTTTGGTTTCTGAGATACATAGTGTTGAAAAAACAGATTTTTGAGGGTTTTGCTGTTTGCTTATTAATGTTAAAGGGCAATTGTTGGATCTTAATAATTGTGTAATGGTTTAAGTGATTTCTACAAAATTTTGCATCCATAATTACCCTGGGGAGGTGTTAGTAAGTGATAAACTTTATCTTAATAGCTTTAGCCTTTTCCGAGATACAGAGTGTTAAAAATAAAGGTTTGGGGGGTTTGACACTTTTTTTGGTCCCCCTGTTTCTCGAAAATAGCTTTAGCTTCTGGGCTGACATTTTCAGGGTAGAAAGCCTTGGCCTCATAGATGTGTCTTTTGAAGATTTGGCGGGAAAATATAAATTTGTTCCAAAGTCATGACATGTTGACTTTCCCATTATTTCCTATGGGGAAAAATAGATGTCCCACACAACACAGGATTCTGCTTCGAATTAAGATTTTGCTTTGAACTAGGATTCTGATTCAAACCAGGATTGTGCTTCAACCTAGGATTCTGCTTTGAACTAAATTCTGCTTTGAACTAGGATTCTGCTATGCAAGAGCCCTATGGAAAGAGATTCTGGACTGAACAAGGATGCTATTTTACTGTACTAAATCCCTTTTGGCAGACAGAACCAACACAACAGGAGAACAGAAACCAACAGTCAACCAACCCTGCCTATTCAACAGCTCACAGGGCCCCACCTCAGGCTGCATAAACCCCCTAGAGTTTTTTTTAAACATAATATCCACTCTGGGGTGATCTGCCAGGCTTTGTTTTCTGAAACACTGTGAACTGAGATTTAACCTTACTATAGGACTGAATGAAGTGCTGACCTTTTTGCTGGTTTTCCAGCTTGGTGCTTTCAACTGAGTTTAACACCCTGGTAAGTGCACCTCATGCTTGAAGGATAAACGTTTTGTGCCATTCAGCTACTGCCTTTTGTACGTTTTGCTATTTCAATATCTTATTCCTTCCCCCACCATCATCACCACCACCACCAGCACAGTAGGACACTGCAGAACCCACTCCCAGTGTCCCAGATAAAGCACCCCTCCCTCCACCATGGGACACTGGGGAACCCACTCCTAGTGTCCTGAAATATATATGTAATGGTTTTGCCAATAGCAGGGTGCCCAATCCCCATTTCAGCACTACACTCACCCCTGCCAGCAGTGTGTGACTCTAGGGAGCCCACTCCCAGTGTACATAGTGTACCTAGTTATGTTGTACCCCCAGAGCATCGTGGGACACTGGGGAACCCTCCCCCTGTGCCCTGAGAAATGGTTCTACTGTTGCTGTGAAAAAATAAAACCATTCACAACATCTTTTTTAAAACTCCTGTAAAAAAGGTCTCTCATTGTTTCCCTATCCCCCTCTTGCATCCTGACCCTCTCACTGAGCAACCAACCATCCCACACCCCCTTGCGCTACACTTACCAACCAAGGTCAGCAGCTGTCATCTTCTGTGGTTACATCTGCACTCTTCAAAGCTGAACAGTAAACTGAAGAATAAAGGTAAGTGCCATATAGAGGTGGTCAATGGCATTTTGAAAATACTGTATATTAAAGTCTTAGCCATTTGTAGGTATTTTACATAGGGACATAGACACTGATGGCAGAAAAGGGTCTGTGGCCCACCCAGTCTGTCCGGTTGAGCTTGTAAGTTCACTTTATGTTTTTCTAGAAGTCTGTTGCCCCTTACCCCTGACCTCCAGAATGTCCTTATGTCTATCCCATGCATTCTTAAATCCTGGGATTGCTTCAGTCCTCACCACTTCCTCTGGCAGGATGTTCCACTTGTCTACCACCCTTTTGTGAAGAAATTCTTCTTCATGTTTCATCTGAATTGCCCTCCCTCCAACTTCATCCCATGCTTTCTAGTTCTGGAACATATTTTTCACTGGAAAATAGTGTATTCCTGCATCCTGCTCCTCCATGTAAGATGCTTGTATGTCTCTATCATGCCCCTCTCTCCTTCCTCTCCTCCAGGGAGTACATATTCAGGTTCTTCAGTCTGTCCTCATAGGACTTGTGATGCAATCCCTATACCATCTTTGTTGCCCTCCTCTGAACCTTTTCTACCTGGTCTATGTTCTTACATAGGTAAGGTCTCCAGAACTGCACATTATACTCCAGGTGGAGCCTCAATAGTGTCTTGTATATTGAAATTATCACCTCCCTTTTCCTGCTGGTGATGCATCCCAGCATCCTTTTTGCTTTACCAGCTGCCTTGTTGCACTGCTTCCCCTACCTTGAGGTCATTAGAGATAATAACCTCAAGGTCCCTTTCCTGCTTGGTGCATGCTATATCCTCACCCCACCCCACCCAACTGATATGTTTTTCCAGGGTTTTTGTGAACCTGCATTATCTTGGACTTCTTTGCTTTGAATTTCAACTGCCAAACTCTTGATCATTTGTCAAGCTTTTGCAAGCTTCTGCAGGTCCTGCCTCATTTTCTCTACACCCTCTGGCATGAACCAAATTTTCAACATTGACTTTTAGGGACTCCACCTCATGAACACTGGCACTGTCATTTTGCTACTCTCTCCTGAAAAATGATTTCACTGTACCTGAAAGAAATCACCTTTTGGGACTGAGCAATGAAATGGAAATGTATTGTGCATGAGGTGGGGTTCCAAAATCCCATGTGGAAAATCTGGTGCAAAAAATACCCCAAAACGCCAGAGTTATCCATGGTCATTGAAAAATTTTCCTTCGCACATAAATAACTTTTCCAATTTATATTTTCACTCAAAAATTTCAACATAGCCACTTTTCACACCACCTCATGAACAGTACAGCTGCATTTCTCGTAACCTGCCTGAAATGTGCTTTTGCACCTGTGGCATGGAATGGCATGGTTGATGTGCAAAATCACCGTTCAGGACTGAGTAACGAAATGAAAGTGCCAGTGTTCATAACGCTGGGTCCCAAAAAGGCAATATTGAAATTTTGGAGCAGAAGTAACAAAGAATGCCTGAGTTACATGCAATCGATGAAATTTTCCTACGCATACATGTAACTGCCAATCATTTATATTTTCACTCCAAAGTTTGAACATAGCCATTTCTTAACAAAACTTCATGAATACTACAGCTGTCTTTTCTCACATCCTGTCCAAAATGTGTTTCCACAGCTGTGGCACAGAATTGCATTTTGCCATGGATTAAAAAATTTACACCTACAGTATGAGGGTTATGAGGTGGGGTGATAAGAAGACTATGTTGAAAATTTGGGGTCACAATGTGAAACAAATTACAAACTTATGAGTTTTTGTTGCAATTTTGTTACACACCTATCTCAAAAAGTAAGGAAATTCATTGCAAAAAACTCCACTTTACAAAACCAGTTAGGGTTTCCATTACACCTTTAAAAGTATGGAAATTCAATGTTAGGGTTAATACGTATATTGGCACACCAACACCAATCTCTGCAAACATTAGAAACAAAACAGTTATTTGATATATCACATGGTGTCCTTCCACCTAATTCATACACCATTGGAGCTGTTAATCATGTGGTATAGAACAATATATTTGTTTGGTGTATGAGTTTAGGCAGGATGTGAGAAATGCAGCTTTCAGAAGAGAGTAACAAAATGACAGTGCCAGTGTTCATAAAGTGGGGTCCCAAAAAGTCAATTTTGACAATTTGGTTCATGCCAGAGGGTGTAGACAGAATGAAGAGGGACCTGCAGAAGCTTGATAAATGATCAAGGGTTTGACAGCTGAAATTCAATGCAAAGAAGTCCAGGATAATGCATATGGTTCACAAAAACACTGGAACAACATATCAGTTGGGGGGTGAGGATCTAGCATGTACCAAGCAGGAAAAGGACCTTGGGGTTATCACCTCTGATGACCTCAAGGTAGGCAAACAGTACGACAAGGCAGCAGGTAGAGCAAACAGGATGCTGGGCCGCATAGGAAGGGGCATCACCAGCAGGAAAATGGAGGTGATAATTTCAATATACAAGACACTAGTGAGGCCCCACCTGGAGTACAATGTGCAGTTCTGGAGACCTTACCCACGTAAGGACATAGACAAGGAAGAGAAGGTTCAGAGGAGGGCAACAATGATGGTACAGGGATTGCATCACAAGTCCTATGAGGACAGGCTAAAGGACCTGAATATGTACTCCCTGGAGGAGAGGATGGAGAGAGGGGATATGATAGAGACATACAAGTACCTTATAGGGAGGAGCGGGGTGCAGGAATATGCTATTTTCCAGTGAAAAAGATGTTCCAGAACTAGAGGGCATGGGATGAAGTTGGAGGGAAGGCAATTCAGATGAAACATGAAGAAGAATTTCCTCATAGAAAGGGTGATGGATAAATGGAACACTCTGCCAAAGAAAGTGGTGAGGTCTGAAACAATCACGGGATTTAAGAATGCATGGGTAGAAATAAGGACATTCCGGAGGTCAGGGGTAAGGGGCAACAGACTTCTAGAAAAACGTAAAGTGAACTTACAAGCTCAACTGGACAGACTTGGTGGGCCATAGACCCTTATCTGCCAATAGTGTCTATGGATCTATGTAAAATACCTACAAATGTCTGATATATTAACATGCGATATGTTTAAAATGCCATTGACCTCCTCTGTATGGCACTTACCTTTATTTTTCAGTTTGCTGTTCAACTTTGAAGAGTGCAGATGTGTCCCAGTCCACAGAACATGACAGCTGCTGGCTTCAGTTAGTAAGTATATGGCAAGGGGGTGTGGGGTGGTTGGTTGCTCAGTGGGAGGGTCAGGATGTGAGAAGGGGATGGGGAAACAATGACAGACCTTTTTTTACAGGAGTTTAAAAAAGATGTGGACTGTTTTCTTTTTTCACAGGAACAGTAGAACAATTTTTCAGGGCACTGAAAGAAGGTTCTCCAGTGTCCCACACTGCTCTGGAGGTACAACATAACTGGGTACACTATGTACACTAGGTGTGGGCTCCCTAGAGTCACACACTGCTGGTGGGGGTGAGTGTAATGCTGACATGGGGATTGGGCACCCCACTGTTGGCAAAACCATTACATACATATTTCAGAACACTGGGAGTGGATTCCCCAGTGTCCCATAGTGGGGAGAGGGGTACTTTATCTGGCACATTGGGAGTGGGCTCCCAGTGCCCTACTATGCTGGTGGTGGTGATGGTGGAGGGGGGGAGGAATAAGGTATTGAAATAGCAAAAAGCACAAAAGACAGTAGCTCAATGACACAAAACCTTTATCCTTCAAGCATGAGGTGCACTTATCAGGGTGTTAAACTCAGCTGAAAAACTTCAAGCTGGAAAACCAGCAAAAAGGTCAGCACTTCATTTAGTCCTATAGTGAGGTTAAATCTCAGTTCATAGTGTTGCAGAAAACAAAGCCTGGCAGATCACCCCAGAGTGGAGATAATGTTTAAAAAAAACTCTAGGGGGTTATGCAGCCTGTGGTGGGGCCCTGGGAGCTGTAGAATAGGCAGGGTTGGCTGACTGTTGGTTCCTGTTCCCCTGCTGTGTTGATTCTGTCTGCCAAAAGGGATTTAGTGCTGCAAAATAGCATCCTTGTTCAGTGCAGAATCCCTTTCCATATGGCTCATACAAAGCAGAATCCTAGTTCAAAGCAGAACCCTAGTTCGAAGCAGAATCCTAGGTTGAAGCAAAATCCTGGTTTGAATCAAAATCCTAGTTCAAAACAGAATCCTAGTCTGAAGCAGAATCCTAGTTCAAAGCAGAATCCTGTGTTGTGTGGAACATCTATTTTTCCCCATAAAAAATAATGGAAAATTAAACATGTCATAACTTTGGAACAAACTTATATTTTCCTACCAAATCTTCAAAAGGCACTTATGTGAAACCAAGGCTTTCTACCCTGAAAATGTCAGCCCAGAAGCTAAAGCCATTTCTGAGATACAGGTGGACAAAAAAAAAGTGTCAATCCCCCCAAACCTTTATTTTTAACATTGTATCTCTGAAAAGGCTAAAGCTATTAAGATAAATGTTATCCATTGCTAACACCTTCCCACGGTAATTACGTGTGCCAAATTTTTTAAAAATCGCTTTAACCATCACAAAATTATTAAGACCCCAAAATTGCCCTTTAACATTAGTAAACAGCAAAACCTTTAAAAATCTGTTTTTTTCAACACTATGTATCTCAGAAACCAAATAAGGGATTCAAACCAAATTTATCAGGTCAAGAGACCTGAGCCCTAGACTGATCAAATTTCCTGCAAATCTGTATGAGTGTTGCAAAGTTATTCAGGTGCAAAATATGCAAAACTGGATGACAGTGTGCAAAAATCACTTTTACGTCTATTTTCTCCCATAGGAAATAATGGCAAATTCAAGATTTAATAACTTTGGAATGGATTACTATTGTTTTACCAAACCTTCAAAAGGCACATCTGTGATACCAAGGCTTTCTACCCTGAAATTTTCAGCCCAGCACCTAAAGCCATTCCTGAGATAAAGGTGGCCAAAAAAACAGCAAACAAAAAAAGGGAAATCTGTATTTTTAACACTTTGTATCTCAAAACTCTCATAAGGGATTCAAACCAAATTTGGTTCATCAACAGACCTACCCCAACAGATGGAGCTTGCCAAATTTCAGGAAAATCTGTGACTCCAATGTAAAGTTATTAACCAGGAAAAATTACCCTTTAACATTAAACGCACTACAAACTCTAACTATACTGGCCTGTTATATATACATGTCTCATAAAAGACTATGTTTAGCATCATTTACAGTAGGGTTGAAGCACAGAGGGGTTTAAATGGCTATTTGGCACATAATTGGCATTGCCCTTAATTCAGGACTGTGTTTCAAGGCACATACTGTACATTTACTTACACAGCAGTGAGTGTTGAGAAAAAGGGGTGCCAAACTTAAGGTAATGCCAGCACTGCATCAAGGAATCATTCAAACACTAAGGAAACCTATGCCACCCATTCACAAAGAGCCAGGATATTTTTTTTTTTTACTGTAACATCACATATTCTTTCTTTTAAAGTATTGTGTTAACTCGATCATCATATTTCCCTACTTTTGAGGTTTTGTGCTTCAGTCCTAACTGATGCTAACATAATTTTTTCCAGATAATTTCCTTCCTTTTTTTAAAGGATATTTTATAACAGATGCAGACTACTTTGTATTGAAATGCCTCAGTATGTGCAATGGCAAAAAGTGACTAGGGTACAGTGTTTCCCCCCCTCACCCTTTTCTTGTTAAATAGTCCTCAATGTCCAGGTTTACCCCTTCACATACTGTGTCCAATCCAAACATTTCCGGTATCCAGCACCACCTCCTCCCAAAGCCTGCTCCAATCCAAGCATCCCTGGTCTCCACTGACATTCCCTCCAACACCCTTACCCAATCCAAGGATCCCTGGTATCATTTGGCACCACTCCCTCACCTTGCCCCATTTCTGGCATCCCAGACATCACGTGACACTTTCCAGATAGTGACCAGCAATAACCCTCATCTCAAAATATTTATATGTACAGGTACTGTGTTTATTATGGCTATAAGAGTGCCTTCTTGAGTTCATTGGGTGAAAAATATGCCAAGAAAAGCTGAGTAGTTTTGTTACACAAATGACTTGAGAAGAAACTATTATAACTATCTGAGACACTAGAACCGTACAAATAAATATATTACAACTTGTGTTAAAGATCTGTGCTTTTAAAAATGGAGCATGATTTTAAAATCAGAAACCTTTCTGTGGGAAATGGACTATGCCAACTGAAATGTAAAACTTTAAAAATTTAGAACTATTAACTTGAGATACCATCTTCTGGATGAAAGGGGATTTTACCTAGAATGTTTACAAATAAACAATCCTGATTTTCAAAAAGTGATCTCATAACCTATAGGCCAAAGTAGAAGCTATAATTCAAACTTGTGATGTATAACTGCTGTGTTCCACGAATTTGAATTTGTAATAACATTTTCTGCATTGGTATAAAAATTGATAGATTTCTCATAACTTTTATGCTGATATAGAAAAAATGTTATGTTACAGAAGAAAATTTGTCAGACTTGTTTTTTAATAAATACAGGACTTATGAAACAGCACGTTTATGATTACATTTTCCAGGTGGGGCTGGCTGTAGAGGTGAGAGAAAGGTTATTGCTCTCTGGTTACTGGCATTATGAATGGGCTCACAATGCTAGCCCTTAACTAGGAAGAGGTTGGGAGATTGAGTGTAAGTGGTTGATTAGAACAGACAATATTTTTCGAGGGTATTGAGGCCAGGGTGAGCTCCCAGTACCAGAATGGTTAGGTTATGGAGGCAGCACTGGCCACCAGGCCTGGGCTCCCAGTCACTAGATACAGTAATTAACATTTTTCAAACACTGGGGTGGGCGCATGGTTTTGTTACAGATAATGGTATGGAGGTGGGATAGGCCACTTGGGATGGACTCCATGTAGTTGGATAGTTTTCATTTTTCCTCCTGCATCAGAGTAGGCTTACAAGGTCGGACTAGGGGTTGGAAGGTATTGGGGAATCACTGGCCACTAAGGATGGGCTCCTGTTTTTCAGATAATTATCATTTTTCTGGCACCAGGGCAGGCTTACGGTGTCCAAACCAGGGTTATGACCGCATGGGGATGGGATTCCAATGGATGCATTATTATTCAGTTTCTCTGGCACTGGGGTGTGGTCTGAGTGTCAGAATCAGGCTTTGAGGGGCCTATTGACTTCTGGGGATGGGGTTCTGCTGACTGTATTGTTATTAGTACCACACAAATTATAGTGCACACACCCACTGCTGCAGATTAAAAGGAATTATATTTCCTCTGCTTAATGTACAGAAATTGTAAACAGTAACATAATGTTAAAGGGCCAAACACAAGATCACTTAGCACACTGGAGGTGTTTAAGGTTTTTGCTCATTGAGTGGAGGAAATAAAATTACTTTCAACATGCAGCAACAGGTGTGTGTGCCATAATTTGTATGGGACTTACATTGTTCTGTTTACTGAGTACAGTATTTGGCAGCACCTCTAAATGTTTACAGGTATTTTGATAGTATCATAACTTTTTGTGTTTTGTTACTCTGAAAACAAGGACCAAAACAGTGGGTTTATGAATATGCTAACACATTTTTGCTTCCTGGTTTTATATACAACCACAGTAAGGTGCACGCTCAGTTTTAGTTGTGGTGCAAGGATTACAGCCACAGTTTTTGTCTGCAAAAAGGTGGGATTTATTGCGTTGTGTATGCCTAGTGAACTGCATTTGGTTTGTTGATTACTTTTATTTTTTAATTCTGAAAAACCCTATAACACTACCTCTGGGACATTATATAATGAGTCTGAAAGTTTCAGGTTGGAAATCTCAGCCATTTTTTCAAATATTGGTGAGGCAAAAAATCTTAATTGTTATCATTTTTGAGTATTTTAACACCCTGTTTTTTTAAAAAAACTTCTGAACAGAATCATCTCAAATCTGGGGTAATCAAGGATCCTGCCACAAAGAGTGTGCCTGCCAATTTTCAGATTTCTAGGTAAAAAAAAGACAAGTTTATGTGCCGAAAAATAAGGGAGGAGTGGAAAGAATGAGGAGGGACCCAGGTAAACTAGAGAAATGGTCAAGAGTGTGGCAGCTAAGATTCAATTAAAAAAAAGTGTAAACTCATGCATTTTGGCACAGAAACACGGGGAAGGCTTTCATGTTAGGAGGAGAGATACTGTCAGCCACCAAACAGGAAAGAGATCTGGGGGTAATCATAACAGATGACCTAAAGGTGGCCAAACAATGTGCCAAGGCTGGGGGAGATCCAGTGGGGTACTGGAATGCATGGGGAGAGGTATCACCAGCAGAAGAAAGGAGATGGTGATGCCTCTGTGCAAATCATTAGTGAAACCTCATCTGGACCACTGTGTCCAGTTCTGGAGGCTGCATCTCTGTAAGGAGATAGACAAGGTAGATGCAGTTCAGAGAAGGGCAACAAAAATGGTGCACGGTCTGCACCAAAAGTTAAATGAGGATAGATTGAAGGACCTCCATATGTATACCCTGGAGGAGGGGGGTGATATGACAGAGGCCTTCAATATCTAAAGGGAATACATAAGGTACAGGAGGGTAGCATCTTTCAGAAAAGAGATATTCTAGAACAAGGGACACATGAGGCTGGAGGGGGTAAACTAAGGGGTAACATGAGGAAGCATTTCTTCACAGGAAGGGTGGTGGGTACATGGAACAGCCTCCCAGTGGAGGTAATGAGGGCAAAGTTGGTAGGGGAATTTAAAAATGTATGGGATAGGCATAGGGAACACTAATGGTAGGAAAGTAAATGAAGCCAGAGATCAAGTAGGGTCTGAGGTTTTTGTAACAGGTAGGGTAAATGGGAAGACTGGGTTGGCCTAGCAGTCCTTATCTACCATTAAATTTTATGTTTCTATGTATGGGTTTAACATTAAAAGAACTGCTTAACTATATCTGTAGTACTGTTACCATACTACTATAAGATATTACTCTGTTATTGATTAAGGAAAAAAATAAACATTTAATGGAAAATTCCCAAACATTCTCTAATGGTTAAAATAACAACTCTAGCTTTATTGTTTACTTTAAATATGCAGTTAATTTAATCCTTTTGTTTAATTTGCTGTCCACATAATTGACACAACACCCATTATTTTCAGATAATTTGAGAATAATGTTTGCATATTATCAAAATATCTCTTGAACTGCAAAGAAGGATTGGATGATTCTGCACAAGCAATGCAAACAATTAGGAGACTGTCACTTATCTACATCAACCACATCATATTCAACCAAGTATTCTGAGAACAAAATCAGTACTTTCAAAGACAGAAGTAGGCCTGGTTGCTGCTTCAATTAATTGAGATCAGGATGATAATTTAAATTTGCTGTAAGTGCTCTTTATTGTTCCAGTCCAGGGCCAGCTGGTCAGCCCTGTATCCATTCCTCTGAGCTAGCCACCACCTCCCCCAGGACCTACCTCAGCCAGTTTCTCCAACAAATATCCCCCTGTGGCAGGGCTGTGGGGAGGAATGCCATTCTCCCCCACCGATGCACATAACCGGAGTGGACAGAGGCTCGGCCCTAGGTAACAGCACAGGCTTAGGCAGATCAGGCAAGGCTTCATTAAGCCCCAATCTTCTTTACCACTTTTTGCCTCACCCCTGCCACAGGACATCCAGTGTGTGCATGGAAACTGTCACGTAGAACATTCCTCTGCTATCTCCCTTCGTGCCACCAATACTGCACTACCATCAGGCCTCCACCTGGTGGCAGTCGTATGCCAGGCTGACATGCCTCCCCTCCATGGGAGAGCAGAGCAGTCCTTTGCATTCTTGATCCGTTCCTGCCCTAGCTGACTGCTGGTGACCTGAGCTCATTCCCGAACTCAGGTTGCTAGTGTCGTAATAGGTAAGCTGTACATGCAGTGCCTGAACCCTCTTCGCCACCAGGGCCAGCTTTAAAATTGCAATTTGAAACTATTGACCAATCAATATTAAAAATTATCTACCAACAACATATGGGCTTTCAAAGTATGCTTAGCTACATTATCATTTAATAACAAAGTGGAAGTATTTATACTGGTATAAAGATGCATTCACAGTCAGGCAGAAAAAAAGTACAAAATGCCCTGAAAAGGTATGCTCTGATATTGAATCAGTAGTTGTAAGCAGCAGTGCCCATAGTAGTCTATGCAATTATTGATGTGCACCAGAACCAGGATCAGTGCAGAATACATCTTTTGTACCAGGTAAAACAGGCACTGTTAAGCAGATATTCAGTTTTCACACAATCACCACCACCAGAAAGGGGCAACAGAATGTCAGGATTGGTGTGGATGAGCCGGATACTGCATGCAGTGTACCATTCACATTACATTCAGCCTAGCCAAGTGCTGCTTTATCAGTTTTGGGTAAGATACTGTATGCTTTTTCACTTTCATGAGGTCCCTGGGAACCATTAGGAACACAGTTACTTGGTTTTTCAAGCATACATGCTTACATGTGCTGTATAATGTACTTTTCTGTCTTCATAGTAAGTGTGTACCTGTTGCAGTCCTTCTTCTGTACCTCGATCTGCAGCAATATCAGTTTTGCATGCCTGCTCTGTTTTAGACTGTTTTCAGTACTACTTGTACTTTATTAGAAACAGAAACAGAATTTCCTGGCAGATAAGGACTACTTGGCCCACTAAGGCCCTGTACACACCAGTAACCGATTATAAAACGTTATTAAAATCATTTTATAAATCGATCCCTAGCATGGTTGTCAGAGTGTCCACACTGCATTACAACAACTGTGCTAGGAGAAGCGGGTTCCCAGGCATGACTGTGGCACCAAGTGTAAGCATTATGGGTTCCACAGTGTGCCGCAATGCATGATGGGATACTTGTTAACAGGAACCGAAAGCGATCGGGGAAAAAAGTACATCGGAACCAGTGTTTCAAGGGCTACTAGGCAATACTGGTACAGCTTTTCTTTTTCAATCCTGTTGCTAAAAAAAAATACTTTTGCCATAGGATGGGTTTCCTTAACCCGTGTTACAGCACGGTTTGCATACACACTGCTGTTAACACAGATTAAGGCAGCCATGTTTAGCTAAAACCATGCTGAAGACCACCTCTTAGCAGGGTTTTAGCATGGTTTTAGAACACGGTTGTAACACGATTTTAACCATGTTACAGTGTGAATGCAAACAGTGTTCCAGGAGCTTAAAACAGTTTAAGGCAGTTAAACCATTTTAATCTCTCTAGTGTGTACAGGGCCTTAGTCTGCTCATTTCACTTTATCACCACAGAACCTTCTTGATCTCTGGACCATTATCCCTCCCCATCTTCCTTTCCCCTAGGATTCTCTTGTGCCTATCACATGCAGTCTTGAACCTCACCCTATTTTTGCCTCCACCACCTCCACTGGAAGTCTGTTCCAGAAAGCCCCCTCCAGCTTCATATCATATCCCCTTGTTTTTCAGCACTTTTTTCCTCAAAAATACTTCCCTTAATACCTTATTTATCCCATTTAGGTATTTAGGAGGCAGTATGGTGCAGTGGTTTAAGGCTCTGAGCTGCAAATCTGGAGACCTGGGTTTGAATCCCACAGCCCCCACTTGCATACTGTGTGACCCTGAGTAAGTCACTTAACTCCCTCGTGCTCCCAGGTTGCACCTGCAAACAAGCTTTCAGCTTAGTGTGTCTCACCTGGTAAAATAATTGGTAATTGGTAAAAAAAAAAAAATTGGTAAAGGTCTCTATCATATCTCTCCTCCCCTCTCACTCTCTTCCAGTGTGTACATATTCAGGTCTTTAAGTCTCTCCCTATAGAACTTCTGATGCACACCCTGCACTATTAGAGTTGCCCTTCTCTGGACTCCCTCCACTCTGTCTACGCCCTTCCAGAAATGTGATCTGTAAAAGTGGACACAATAATTTAGGTGGGTTCTTGCCAGTGATCTATACAAAGGCAGCACCACCTCCCTGTTTCTGTTGCTGATACCACTCCCTATGCACCCCAGCATCCCACCAGCTCTCCCAACAGCCTTGTCTCACTGTCTAGTCACCTTTAGTTCATCCAACATAATTACCCCCATGTTTTTTTCCTGCTTGGTGGTCATCAGTACCAACCCATCCATTTTGTGCTCCATCCCAGGGTTTCTGTGTCCCAAGTGCATTTTTTGCACTTTTTCACATTGAAGCCCTGCTGCCATACCCTTGACCACTCTTCAAGTTTTCTCAGATCACTGCTTATGCTTTCCATTACCCTGGAGTGTCCACATTATTGCAGATTTTGGAGTCATCTGCAAAGAGGCAAACTTACCCTTCTGGCTACTCTGCAATGTCACTTATAAAGACATTCAAGATAACTGGACCCATCCATGATCCCCGAGGCACCCCGCTGGTCATCCTCCCTTCCTCGGAGTGAGTTTTGTTTACCACCACCCTCTGCTGCTTATCCCCTAACCAGTTTCTTACTTAGTTAACTACCTTTGGTCCCACCCCTAAGCTACCCAGCTTGGTATCAGTCTTCTATGTGGAATGGTGTCAAAAGCCTTACAGAAATCTAGGTAGACTATATCCACCACTCCAACCTGATCTAGTTCCTTGGTCACCCAGTCAAAGAACTCTGTCAGATTAATTTGGCATGAACTCCCCACCGCCTCTTCCTTGAATCCATGCAGTCTCTGATCCTGTAACCCATTGGATTCAAGCTATTCCAAAATCCTTTCCTTCAGCAGTGATTCCATAAATGTTCCCACCACCGATGTCAGCCTATTTGGCCTATTATTGCAAGCCTCTTCTCCACTGCTACTTTTATGTAGTGAGGCAATAGCCACCTTCCTCCATTCCTCTAGAACCACTCCTGTTTCCAATGAGTTGCTAAATAGGACTGTCAGAGGTGCAGCCAGTACTTCCCCTGAGCTCCCTCAATAGCCTTGGATGCACCCCATCTGGTACCATCGCTTTGTCCACTTTCAGATTAGTGAGACCCTTCTGGGCTCTCTGCTCTGAGAATGGATGAGTGTCCACCTCCCACAAATGCTTCTATTATTTTTTGTGGCCCCTCCTGTTCCCCTTCTTCTGTGAATATTGAACAAAAGTACTAGTTCAGGATGCCTGCTTTTTTCTGGCCCCCCTCTTCACAGTCCACTCCCTTCCCTTTTTAACCTTACAATCTCACCACCGGTTTTCTTCTTCTCGTTTACATACCTAAAAAACGGTCTGGTCTCCTTCCCTTACCTCCTAGGCTATTCTCTCTTCTGCTTGCACATTTGCACTCCTTACTGGTCTCCCTGCTTCTCTGTTTCTCTTGATACACTTCCTAATCCTCCTTCCTCTGTGTCTCCTTATACCTTCTGAGTGCTAAACTCTTAGATTTTACCTTTTTCACCACCTCTTTTGAGAATCATAGCAGCCTGCTTTTTCTCTTGCTTTTGCTCACTGCCTTGATGCAGAGGTTTGTTACCATCACTATGACCCTTTTTATCTTCACACACTGTTCCTCCACCCCACTCTTGTCACACACCCCCACCAGATAAACCCAAAGGCATTTGCTCATCTTCATAAAATCTGCCCACCTGAATTCCAGCACCCTCCCCTTGTGTGGTTTGAGTCCTCAGGCTGTCCGAATAACCTCCCACCGTGACATCTGCAACACTGTCCCTGTTAGTGAGTACCAGGCCCAGTATTGCCCCATTATGAATGACTTCACTGACTAGTTGCCTGAGGAATGCATCCTGCTGGGAGTCCATAATGTCCCTGCTCCTAGCTAAAGCTACAGCTGGAAGACTGCAATCTACATCTGTCAGACTGAAGTCCTCCACCAACAGTACCACCCCCTTTTTCTGCCATTTTGCCAATGGCTTCCCATCCATACCTTATCTAACTTCTCTCCTTGTGCTGGAGGTCTGCAGATCATGCCAATGTGAATAGTGGCTCAATTTCCCAATCTCCAGGATGACCTACAATATATCTGCCCCCCCCCCAATATTTCCTGTATCTCTGTCACTTTTATACTTTCTCTCTTACAAAGCACCACACTGCCCCCTTTCCTTCCTATCCTGTCTTTCTTAAACAGAGTATAGCCTGGTATGGCCATGTCCCAGTCATGGTTTTCAGTGCGCCATGACTCGGTAATGGCTACACTATTTAGGCTGACCTCTGCCAAGATGGCCTCTAGGTCCGGAATCTTATTTCCTAGACTTGTAGAATTCACACACATGGCCTTCCAGATTTTGTTTCCACACTGCTTGTTACCTCCTTTCTTCCTTTTAGCACTTCCTTACCTACTGTCTTTTTTTAATTCTCTTGTTCCCACCTCCCTTCATCTATATCACACTGCTTCCTTCCTTCCTTACTTTGCACCTTCAGTGATTCCTCTCCCCTCAGGTCCTCAGTGATTCCTCTCCCCTCAGGGTCTCCCAACTCTCTACTTTCAGCCTGTGGGGGGTCAGCTTCTGCCACCCCAAATTCTACCACCATTCTCCTTGGCTAGTTTAAATGTTCAAAGTAGCATTTAAACCATCCCCTGAGGATTGTGGTTCCCCTCCCAGATAGATGTAGGCCATTCCCCCTGTATAGACCCTTATCCATCCTGTTGGATCCCCAGTCCAAACCCATCATCTCTGTGCCATTCCTTCAACTATGAGTTGAAGCTCCCACTGTGGAGATCCTTCTCTTGCTCCCATCTTTCATAGACAGGCAATACCTTGGGGAAAGACACTGAGCATGCTACCTGTCTAAGACCACTTCCCTTCTCTCTATACTCCTTCTGCACTATCTCAACCCTGGCCCAAGCCAGGTAATTGGTTTCCAGGTGGACAATGACATCCATCTTCCCCTTCTGTCCTGTTGCCTTAACGACCCCCATGATCTGCTTCCCATCCCTTCAGGCTGTGGTTCCGCATAGGCACTTGATCGCCCTCCTGTCTCCCTTCTATTCCCAAACCTATCCCCCTGACAATTGAGTCCCCCAACCAGATGATGCTTCCTCCTTCTCTGGGATCATCTCCCAACCTCCTTGTGGTCTCCACTATGGCTAATACCTGTATCCTCCCTGGCCACTAGCATGGGTGCCTCCTCCTGGCAGTCCTGCTCTGACAGAGTGGTGTAGGAAATGTGTAGTGGTACCAGTAGAATAATATGCCTCTGACCCCCTACCCCCACCTTTCCATAGACCACCACCCCTATCTTTCTAGAATCCACCATAGTCCAGCCATTCCTCCTCTCTGGAATGCTCTGAGGCAATGATGGGGAATGTGGTGGTCTCTGGGTGTGGAATGAGGTTTCCTGAATTCTAACCAACTTGGTGTGAAGTCTAGTGAACTTCTCCCTCAACCCAGAGAGGTGCATGCAGTTGGGGCAACATCACAGTTTCCATACGGTCTCTCTGAAAACTGCTGCCCCACAGCCTCTGCATTGTACCACTCCCAGCTTTCTAAAATTGTGCTGTCCCTGTGCTTACTTAGGAAGACTATTGTATCCTTGCATCGTGTTTTTGACTCAGCTTGAGTCACTGCAGCCCCCTGCATTTTTGACTCAATTTGCATCTTTCTCTCCTCACGCATAAAATTTATGATGCTGTAGACCTCTTGCATCATTTTGGGGGACTTGCCACAGAGAACACTTTTCTTGAAAAATACAGTACACAGTACTTGGCACACCTGGATTTGATGCAAGGTGGTTGTTTGACATGTTTTGTGTCAGTCTAAGGGCCCTTTGAAAATCCGGCTCTGCATGTTGCTTTTATTCCCAGTTTTGGCCTTCTCTTTTACTTTTATCTTTCCTTTGTGTACTCTTTATCCTTGGTAGTATGTTTTCAGTTTTAGCCCTTTTGTTGTTCCCCTTTGTACACTTAACCCTGTATCGGGTGCTGTTCCTATTCCCTGTTTTCATCTGCACTTTATCTTCTACCTGTCCTGGCAGTGAGTGCAACAACAGGAGTGAACAGGTACCTTACCGTATGTTAACAGGCAGAGTCCCCCACTTCTCCACTTCCTTCTGCTGATGCCTGCCAATGCATAAGATGCCAGTCTTTACCCCTTTACACTCCTTTGCAGTTCCACCCACTTGCTAGGACATGAATATGTGTGGGAGCCTTCCACCATGTTGGTTCAGCATACATCATGTCGACCAACACCACAGCCTCAACAAAATGATGATGGCGACGGTGTTGCCTGGCAATTGCATCACTTGACTGCCATCATGTCAAAGCATTGGGGCACATCCCAGCTGTTTGTGGGGGGCCTTGCCCACCCACACCACCCTCCACAGGAGGGGCTTTGCCCTCGCACAGTCTGAAAAATAATATAATCACCTCCAGGTCTGAAGTGTAGGGGGAAACAGCACAACACCCCTTGGGTGGCAAGATGTTGGGCACTGCAAAATCTCAATTGACAAAATGACTGTTGATCACGTTTCATCACCCACATTGCCATTGAGGTAAGAGTTTCACTGTTCTGATGGCACACCATGTGGGGGCATGTTAGGCGTGTCTGATTTTTTATTTATTTAGATTTTATCCTCCTGGACATGCTGGCAGCAGGAACTTCACCCCACGCCACCCATCCACCAGCATGATCACGTGACCATCCCAGAGATCACCCACAGATTACCCCCCATGGAGGGGCCAGGAAGGGAGCTACCTTCCACCCCAGAACACAATCCAAATCCAGGGAAGCTGCAATGGTGGACAGACAGAATGGGGTCAGGACTTCATGGAGCCACTGGCCACCATTTTCTGTTTTCTGGTGTCCCTTCCTCCAGCGTAAGGCATAGGCACGTGTGTGTGGGGGCACATGCATTCCACACCCACCAGGTATCTGCCTCACTGCCTGCACCACCATTCAGCCCCCACCAGAGGGCAATCAACAGGTGGGATGATGGTCCCTCTCTCCCCGAGAGAGGACAGCAGTCCTCTGGAAGCTCAATCCTCTCTTGCCCCTGCCAATCCCCAACAGCCAGGGCTCATTTGCAAACTTGGATCATGGGCATAGCATGAGGTAAGGCATCCAGTGTCTCATCCCTCAGCACCACTGGGCCGGCTAGCAGTGTCTGATTTTATAGTTGGACTGGGAGGCTATCTGAGCCCTGATTTATTGCCTCCCAATTTAGTCCTTCCTTACTCCCAATTCTGAATGACAGAGCCTGTATTTCTGTCCTGAAATGGGTTGACTTTGCAAAAAAGGGGGAATGTCTCAAGGATACCCTGGCAGGGAAGAAGAAGGGGGGGATGTAGAGAAACAATGGACTAACCATAAGGGGGCCATAGCAGAGACAACAAGCCTTTGTGTTAGGCAACTAAGCAAAACAAAGAGAAAGAAAAGAAACACTATGGTTCTCAAAGAATGTGGCAGGGAAGGTAAGAGAGGAGAGGTTAGCTTTAAAGAGGTACAAGGAAACACAGAGGGAGGAAGACAGGGAACTGCTTCTGGAAAAATAGAGGGAGGCAGGGAAAGCAATCAGGAGTACAAAGGCACAAACAGAGGAAAAAAATAACTAAGGCCATTAAGAAAGGAGACAAGGCCTTTTTTGGGTACATTAGTGAAAGAAAGAAGACCTGGAGTGGGATTTTGAGGTTAAAAAGGGAGGGGGGTATGTGGAGGGAGACCTAGAAAAATCAACAATCCTGAACAAATATTTTTGTTCAGTATTCACAGAAGAAGAAGAAGGAGAAGGACCACTATTGGGCTATAGGAACACCAGTGGGAGAGAGGTGGACACCAGCCCATTTACAGAAGAAACAGTCCTAAAGGAACTCAAGAATATGAAAGGGGACAAGGCTATGGAGCCAGATGGGATACATCCCAGAATATTTTAAATAACTTAGAAAGGTGCTGGCAGCACCACTAACAGCCCTAGTCAACAAATCAATAGAGATAGGAGTGGCTTCAGCGGACTGGAGGGGAGAAAATGCAGTCCTTCTCCACAAAAGTCGGAACAGGGAGGAGACTGGCAACTATAGGCCAGTCAGCCTGACCTTGGTGGTGGGGAAATTAATGGAATCATTGCTAAAGGAAAGGACTGTGATATTTCTTGCATCCAGTGATGAGCAACATCCAAGGCAGCATGGATTCACAGTGGAAAGATCTTGTCAAGCTAATCTGAAAGATTTCTTTGACTGAGTGGCCAGAGAGTTAGATCAAGGAGGGGTGGTGGATGTGGCCTACCTAGATTTCAGCAAAGCTGTTGACACCGTCCCACATAGAAGATTGATAAATAAGTTGAGCAGCATAGGAGTGGGCCCCAAGGTGGTAAACTGGGTCAGAACCTGGTTGAGTGGAAGGACACAGATGGTGGTGGTAAATGGCATTCAATCCAAGGCAAGGGGGATGACCAGTGGGGTGCCACAGGGATCTGTGCTAGGGCCAGTCCTCTTTAATGAATTCATAAGTGACAGTGCAGAGGTGCTGGAGGGGAAGGTATGCCTCTGTGCAGATGACACTAAGATCTGCAACAGGACCGACACTCCAAGGGGGGGGGATGAGAAAGGACCCAATCATGCTTGAGGAGTGGTCAAGAGTGTGGCAGCTAAGATTCAATGCAAAGAAGTGCAGAATCATGCATTTGGAGCACAGAAATCCAAGGTAAGAGTACAAGATGGGGGGAGAGGTACTGGCAGCCACCAATCAAGATAGGACCTGGGGGTAATCATATCCAATGACCTGAAGGTAATCAGACAATGTGAGAAGGCTGTGGGGAGAGCCAGTGGGATTCTAGGATGCATAGGGAGAGGTATCACCAGCAGAAAAAAGGAGGTGGTTATGCCACTGTACAGATCACTAGCGAGGCTCATCAGGAGTACTGTGTCCAGTTCAGGAGGTCACATCTCTAGAAGGACTTAGATAAAACAGAGGCAGTCCAGAGATAGGCAACAAAAATGGTGAAAGAACTGCACCAAAAGTCGTATGAGGAAAGACTACAGGACCTCAATATGTATTCCCTGGAGGAGGGGAAGGGGGATATGATAGAGACATTCAAGTACGTCAGGGATATAAACAAGGTACAGGGTGGTAGCACCTTTCAGAAAAGAAGGTGTACAAGAACAAGGGTGATAATATGAGGCTGGGGGTAGGCTCAGGGGCAATGTGAGGAAGTACTTTTCCAAAGAAAGAGTAGAGGATGTGTAGAGGTGGTGGGGGCAAAAACAGTAGGGGAATTCAAGAATGCATGGGATAGGCATTTTATTTTATTTTATTTATTTATTTTTATTTAGTTTTTGTTGACCAGGTAAGTGCACTAGACAAATCCTGCCTATTTTCAGGCACGACCCGGGGGAGGGGGATACAGATGAATACCAATTGACCTGTATCAGATTAAGCTGTTGGTCATATTTTTAGTGAATGAGGTAAATTTAGCCAGGACACTGGGGAAATTCCTCTACTCTGTTGGCTGTGGGTGCTGTGGAGCTGATGGAGTGAGTCTCTGTCCAGATGGCAGCTGAGAGTACTGGAGGTCAGATGGCTGCTATGCCGTTGCAAGAATCTGTGTGTGAAGGGGACGGTATGGCTGGAATGCATCTGCGGGATGGCCAGTTTTACGTACCTATACCCCTCACGGCAGGCATCCCCATTTAACGATGCAGGAGCCATCGGTAACACTGAAATGGGTGAGGGCCCAGTTCACCGGGCGGAACCTGCAACTTGAGTTGTGAGTACCACAGATGGCGTTCACATTACAGTGCCTGAGGATTGGTCAAATTCTACATCACTGGATGTCTCTTCACAGCTGGAACATAAGCGTCAGGTTTTGGAACTTGCTTTGGCTGATTACCGCCAAGCTCAACTTTACATGGAGGAAGAAAAGAAATAGAAATTGCCTGAGTCAGACTTCCCCTTGGACCCTCCAGGTAACACTAGTAAAGTGTTGAGAAGTTTTTCTGCTACTCAATGTATTGATCTGCCCCCACCCCAGTCCTCTCCTTTGGGAGGTGCTTGGTCCCCACAACAGACTTTACAGGATGCAGGCTGGATTAGGACTGAAGCTGGAATTTGGGTTGCTGATCCTGAGATTCCAATCCCTGGGGTTTCTGGGGTGGGTGAGTCAATGGTACCTACAGATACTCTGCTAGAGTTTTTGTCCTCTCAACAAGCTTTCAGACCTGCTGACACAATATTACAAAAAATATCGCTTCCTGCATCTTGAGCTACTCCATTTGCAGTTCACCCTGATTCCTTAAATAATACAGACCTTGTATCTCAAGACTCTGTTCCCTCTGGTGGACTAATTTCTTTTTCCCCTCTTACTAACTCTCAACTTGATGCTGTTCAAGTTATGGGTAATGATATGGGGATGGATGAGTCTGATGCTGTTCCTGAAAAAGAACCTACTGGTTTTACTGTACCTTCTGCTACCTTTGGTAGTCTGTTTAAGAAACCTGTAGCATTGGCCAAAAGGTGAAATGCAGTTTGTTTACGATTTCTGGGATCTACTGATGATATGCCAGACCGATTCTATGTTGGCAAAGTCTTGATTAAACAGTTGTTGGGTTTTTCTCCCAGTGAAGTTTATACACTTATTCATTCCCAGGGCACAACACATATGATATTAGCTTTCGTACCCCTGATTTATTGAATCGGTTTTGGATGAAATATGCTTTGCTCAAGACTAATCCGGCGTAGTCTCATTTTTACGTAATCCCATTTACTAAACAATCTTTTAAAGTAATAACTGTTTTGTTTAGGAATGAGGGGGTAAATGTCGAAGACATTACCTATTGGTTGGAACAGAAATTAACAATTCAGGGTAATCCAGAACATATACTGGATTCTGAGGGTTTTTGGAACGAGGGCTGCAGGTATAAGTTCATTTGCTCCAGACAGAGGATGGTTTGCAGCATTTGCCGAGCTGTTTTTACCTGGGTCAGGATAAAGGATTTATATTCTACCCAGGACAACCACAGCATTGTTATAAATGTAGTTCTCCTAGGCACCTTAGTAGGACTTGTGACATTGTTAAGTGTGTGCTGTGTGGTGAAGTGGGCCATGTCTTTACTGATTGCCATCACCCGGTAAAATGTTCCCTTTGTGAAGATGCCCATGCTTATGTGGATTGCCCCTTTGCAGCCCAAAATAAATCTAATGGGGATTTTTGTATACAAGATTTCTATATTAATGCTGTGGTTAAGGCTGTATTAAGACAAAGGTCTACCCCCCCAACCGGGAGGGCTAGGTCACACCCTTATGAGGCTCAGGAGTCTAACCAAGTGCAGGATCTGGCTATAGCTGAGATAGCAGCAGTGGATCTGGTACATATACCTGTTTCATTGCCCCCTGTAACATCCACTATTGTACCCTCTACTTCATCAGATTCTATGCCCCCGCCTTTGCCTCCGGAAGGGGACTTTTCTGTGGTTTCCACTAGATGCCATCATCTCCAAACGTGGAGTGTTGGGAAACCTATGACTGATACTGATCCCTTGGTCTTACATAACTACCAAGTACTTCAGGATGATGCTGGCACTGAGTCTGATTTGGCTTCAGTACTGTCATCACAACCAGAAGGTGTTTCTGATGTTGAACAACCCCTTGAACATCCTGATACTGTTAAGAAAAAAAGAAATAAGTTGGGGATGAGGAAATCTGGTAAGAAAAAGTGAATTCCTTGTGAGTTTTTGTTTACACCATTTCTTTAATTTGGGTTTTCTCTCATCGGTGCTCTTTCTTTCCTTTCCTTTGTATGCTTGGGTTCTATAGTCTTTCTGTGGCCTGTCTCAATGTCACTACATTCAGTCAGAGAGGAAAAGGTTATTGATTTATTCCCTGTTTGAAAAGGGAGCTTATGATGTGGTATTCCTCCAGGACACCCGCTTACATACACAGGAAGAAATGAATATGGCAACGGCTGGGTGGCGGTGGGGAATTACATATCGGTCCTTTGGTGAAGAGGTATGCAGTGGTGTTGGTATTGCAGTGAATACTCCTACGGGTAAACTATCTCACCCGGTAGATCTTTTTCCTGGCTGTGTTTTGTTATTGAATTTGGAGGCTAATGGATTACAGGGTTGTTTTATAAATGTGTATGCCCCACAGACAAAATCTGATAGAATTGGGATTTTTAAATTAATTTTGCCCTACTTGTTTACTTCACGACATGTCTTTATGGGTGGAGATTTTAACTGCAGTAGATATAAGAAAGATCGTGGCCTTCACACAAACGAAATCTTTTGTGATGCACATTGCCTTAATGATTTATTGGTTCAATCGGGTTTAATAGATGTTATGACTTTACAGGATCCAGCTACTACGACATTTTTTCAGGGTAATAATGGCATACATCCCAGGGTACTTAAGGAGCTAAAGGAGGAACTAGCAGAGCCATTAGCAGAATTGTTTAGTGAGTCTCTGAGCACAGGAGAGGTCCCAGAAGACTGGAGAAGGGCTCATGTGATCCCACTCCACAAGAGTGGTAGCAGGGAGGAGGCGGGGAACTACAGACCAGTCAGTCTTACCTCAGTAGTGGGCAAGATTATGGAGGCACTCCTTAAGGAAAGGATAGTGCAACACCTGGAATCCATAGGGCACAGGATCCAAGACAGCATGGGTTTACAAAGGAAGGTCCTGTCAAACTAATCTCATAGATTTCTTTGACTGGGTAACCAGAGTGGTGGACCAAGGGAGCAGTTGATGTCGCTACTTTGACTTCAGCAAAGCTTTTGACACTGTTCCACATAGAAGATTGATAAATAAGCTGGGTAGGCTCGTGGGTCAGAAGTTGGTCAACTGGGTGGCAAACTGGTTGACGGGCAGAAAACAGAGAGTGGTGGTAAATGGTATACAGTCAGAAGAGATGCAAGTCACAAGTGGGGTACCTCAGGGATCAGTCCTGGGGCCAGTCCTCTTCAACATCTTCATTAGTGACCTTGCAGATGGACTAGAGGGTAAGGCTTGTCTGTTTGCAGATGACACCAAGATCTGCAACAGAGTAGATGATCCAGATGGGGTGGGCAGAATGAGAAGAGATCTGGATAAACTAGCAGAATGGTCAGAAGAGTGGCAACTGGATTTAATGCAAAGTGCAAAATCATGCACATAGGGAAGAGAAACCCTGAAGCCACCTATAGGCTGGGAGGGAGTTGCTAGCAGTCACAAAGGAAGAAAGAGACTTGGGCATCATCATCACTGATGACCTAAAATCATCCAAGCAGACCTCTAAAGCAGTAGGTAAGGCTAGGGGTGTTAGGGTGTATTAGTAGGGTATCACAAGTCATAAGAGGGAGGTAATAATCCTCTGTACAAGACACTGGTTAGGCCCTCATCTGGAGTACTGCTGCAGTATTGGAGGCCACATCTTCCACAAGGACATTAACTAATCGAGGCAGTCCAGAGAAGGCAACCAAATGGTGCAGGGACTGCATCAGAAGACATATGAGGACAGATTAACGGAGCTCAATATGTATACCCTTGAGCAAAGGAGGAGAGAGGTGATATGATCGAGGCATTCAAACACCTTAAGGGCATAAACAAGGTGAAAGAGTCTAACATGTTTAAATATAAGAAAATAGCAGGACAAGAGGACACAGCATGAGATTAGAGGAGGCCGATTAAGGGAATGTGAGGAAATTCTTTTTCACAGAAAGGGTGGTGGATGTATGGAATGGCTTACCACAAGAAGTGGTGGCTATGAATACAGTGCAGGGCTTCAAACAGGCATGGGATAGGCATAAGGGAGCAATACAAATGACTATGAATAGATAGGTCACTGACAGAGCAAAGGCCGATGGCACATTTATAAGGTAGAAAAAGAAATGGGCAGACTGGATGGGCCTTGCGGTCCTTATCTGCCGTCAACTTCTATGTTTCTATGTTTCTAATAAAGCTACCTGCGTCGATTTTTGGTTCCTGACTGATTCTTTGAATGTTATACACACTAAAACTACACCTGTATCGCCCTCTGATCATGCCATTATAGAGCTCATGGTCTCCAGATAGCAAATTGCATCATGGCTCAGGTTACTGGAGACTAAATTTAGAATTATTGTTTACTTCTACTGTTGAAGATGGTTTCTTAGCTTAATTGAAAGCTAGGAAATCATTTTGTTTTCCTTTATGATTTGTATCAAGACTGGTGGACTGATACAAAACAAGATATTAAACTTTATTTTTCTTGTATAGGCAAAATCAATAGTAAGCATAAATCTGATGAGTATGCCTTTCTTAGGGCACAATTTTTAGATGCACACTTTCAAACAATGCAAGGGAATGTTTCCATTTTCCCCACTTTACATATGCTTTGGGAACAACTGAACAAAATACAGTTTGATCAGGCTAAATCTTTGGACAATGAACGTCGTTTTGGGACTCAAGGGGATAAAGCTTTTATGGATGCTTCTCAGTTTCGTGCTTACCAGAGGCAGCAGCAATACATGTCTGTTGTTAAAAATCAACATGGGCAGAGGTGCACAATTCAGAAAGACATTCTTTCTGCAGTTAAATTCCATATACAATACTTGTTTAGTTCTCCAGAGGTCCCTGTAGTTTTACATATTCCTTGGCTAGCTCAGTGTGCTTTACCCCAATTATCTGTTCGTGATACACAGATGTTGGTAACTGACATTACCTCTTTAGATGTTACTATGGCCTTTTCTCAAACCAAGTCTCAAACAGCTCCAGGTATGGCTGGGATTCCGTATGAGTTATATAAAATGATCTTTTCTATATTATTATCAGAATTTACTATGGTTTTGAATGATGCTTTACTTAAGGGCATTTTACCTTATAGTATGAATGAAGGTTTGGTGATTTTTTTATATAAAAAAGGGGATAGGGAAAGCTTGCTGAATTGGAGATCTATTACATTGTTAAACACCGATTTTAAAATTCTGGCAAAAATTTTGAACTATTGATTATTGATACATGCTGATTTTCTTCTCCACCCTTCACAAACATGTTAAATTCCTGATAGGAACATCACTGATAATTTAATTCTTTTATGCGAAATTATGCAAAAAGGAGCCTCCAGGGAACTTACAGGTCTAATATTTAGTTTGGATCAGGCTAAGGCCTTTGACAATGTGAGGGATACATGTTTATGGGATTGCCTGGAATCCTATGGAATTCCACACATCTTGATACATTGGTTACAGATGTGTTATGCTCAGGCTACAGCCCAGGCATATTGTAATGGCTGGTTGGGTAAAAAGTTTGCTGTATTACAAGGTGTTCAACAAGGTTGTCCCTTGAGTGTGCTTTTGTATTTATTTACATTGGATCCTTTGATTAGAACTGTACATACCTCTTCTGTTATACATGGTGTTTCCTTTTCCAGTAGCGATCCTGAAATTAAATGTATAGCCTATGCAGATGATATACGTTTTATTGTAAGTGATATACCTTCTGCATACTGTCTAGAGAAGGTTTTGCAAGAATTTTCTTTATATATGGGAGCTGCAATAAATTATAACCAATGTAACTGCATACCGCTTCAAGTTTTGGACACTTCAGCTACAACTGTCATAGGTATACCAGTTGTTCAGGATACCTGAGTGATTCTCTGCCTTCATTTTGGGGCAGGTGACTTGGACTATATCAGCTGGAAGTTTAAATTACAAGAAGCCCAAGCTAAAGTAGATATTTGGAATACGTGGCAGTTAACATGGGTTTTTATGGTTAAAACTTTCTTGTTACCTTTATTTCTGTATTTAAGTTCAGTTTTTAGTCTCTCCTTGAGTTTGGAAACACAGAGTTATAGTTGTTTTGTTTCATGTATTTGGGGTAGCAGACTAAACCCTATAAAACATAGTCTACTTCTTCGAGATCGAAAACAGAGAGTTTAAATATGATCCAATCTATTATTTTATTTTTTACTATGTTCTTTTATACAAATCTGCGGCCTGTCATTGCTGGTACACCCAAAAACTGGATACCGTGGCTTCTGGATTCTGTGGAGGATATGGTTTCTACTTGGCCAGAGCATGCTCTGATCCCTAGACAATGGCCTGTAGTTAATCTTTCTCCCTCAATGAGAGTATGTTGTGGGAAACTTAAATTATGGGGTATTTCAAAAGGTACATTTATTCAGTTTCATAGAAAAGAATTGTATACTTTTATAATCCAAAGATATTTCCAAGATATCCCTTTTGATATTTATTCTCCCCCAACAACATTTGTCAATTGGTACTATGTTGGCCTCCCCACGGATCCCACGTCATATGTGGGATGTCTCACGGTTGTCACTTTATGGTAAACTTTAAGGTTAGAGGAAATTTGAAACATAAACAGATTTCTGACCAGTAAGGTCCAAGAGAAACCTGTCCGCACATAATTGAAACCATGAAACATTTATTTTTAGAATGTCCATTTATTTTGGATTTTTGGAAAACAGTACAATGTAAATGGCCAACATCTCCATTTTTTCTAGCTCTCCTTAGAAATATTATGTGTAGGAATTTTGCCTTATTCATGGACTAAACATGATAGGGTTACAATGTGGTTATTTCTGGTTTGTTTCAAATTTTATATTTGGTTTTGTACGCTGTCGGCTCACTATTCAGCAACATCATTTTACAACTGAGGAATTGTTTCATATGGTGGCTACTGCCAGAAGAATTTACAGTTTAATGACTTGAATATGATACCACCTCTTCTTTTCAAATCCAACTGGGAATCAGTGGTTTGGTAATGATTGTTGTACACCTTGTGGCGTAGATACCTTAGTGTGTTTTACTGCATATCGAACATATGTCTTCTTTATACTAATGGTGTGGGAATTAATTAGTGATTCTTTCTAGGAATCATAACACATTGGGCAATTATAAATGGACTTTAATAACACTGATATTTGCTTGGATGTATGCTGTAATACATATTTATGTTTCTGTTTGTTGTGCAATATGATTTTGTGAGAGGTAACACTATTTCGTATTTGTTTTTGCTTTCTGAGTTTTCATAGTTATTCTCCCTACTCTTTTAGTGGGGGGCGGGGAAGGTAGTATTTCTTGTTTTTTTGGGATTTAAAAAAAACTGATTTCTGTTTGAATGTATGCTGTAATACTTATTTATGTTTATCTTTGTTTTTACATTATGATTTGTGTGCTGTAATACTATTGTGTATATGTTTTACTTTCCAGTTTTAATACAAATTTCCCCTACTCTTTTAGTTGGGGGGTGGAGGGGTTTCAGCATTTATTACTTCTTTTTGGACTCTAAAACACTGATATTTAGTTTTGGAATGTATGCTGTAATACTTATTTATGTTTATTTTTGTTTTTGCATTATGATTTTGTGTGCTGTAACACTATCATGCATATGTTTTGATTTCCAGTTTTAATAAAAATTCCCTTACTCTTTTCGATAAGTGCCATGGGCTCTTTCACATCCACCTGAACAACCACCAGTCCAGGCAGATGGGATCTCGGTTTAACATCTCATCTAAAAAACGGCACCTCAGAAATGCAGCACCCCTCTCATGCTACACTACAGTGTCAGTACTGGGATATTAACCCAAGTGCCAGATGTGGGAACTGAACCCTCAGCCCTCTGTTCGCCCTGTCTCAGAGGCAAGTGTGCTACCTACTGAGCCACTGACACTGTACTTTACCAACAGGGAAGAGAGGGTAAGTTGCAAATCAGCTAGGGTCTGTGGTAATGCATTAGGTAGGGAAAAGGGGCAGACTAGGTGGGCCACATAGTCCTTATCTGCCGTCACCTTCTATGTATCTATGTATCAATGTGTCTATGTGAAACACCAAGAGAAAAAAAAAAGAGTGAGCTAAATAAACAATATCAGCCCCTTTCAAGGGATTCCTCTTCCCAAACTACTCTCTGCTGCTGGTACTGGCAGCCACTCATGGAAAATACACACTGAAACTTATTTTCCTGAAGATTTAAACATGGGCTATCTGAGCCCTGATTTGCTGCCTCCACATTTAGACCCACCTTCCACCCGACTCTGAATGACAGAGCCTGTACACCAGTCCTGCAAACACCAAGAAAAAAATGAGTGAGTAAAACAAACAGTATCAGCCCCTTTCAAGGGATTCCTCTTCCCCAATTACTCCCTGCTGCTAGTACTGCCAGCCACTTTTGAAAAATGCATACTAAATCATTCTACTGTGTTGTTGTGTTGCATTGCTTAATTACATTTTCCCCTGAACCGTTTTCCCCTGGATTCCTATGTAAAAGAGTTATTCTCAGACAGGACTTTTAGGCATACACCCTAAAGTATTGCCATAGGTTTCAAAGGTGTTTACCATTTGCATACATCTGTTGGCATATCTGTTGACCAAAATCAAAAATGAAGTTTAATACTGATAAATGTGTGATATTTCATATGGTAGAAAAAAATAAAATAAAAGACAAAGGACACTCTGGGTGGAAGATCTCTTAAGGCAGTAACACTGAAAAAAGATGTGGACATTATTAATAATAATGATTTCAAGCAGCAACTCCATGTGAGCAGAAGACAAGAGGTGTCATCAGATATTGAGATACACAAAAAACAAAAATTGGAAGTAGAGAAAGATGATGATACTGATGTCCTTGTATACAGTAGCCTTCTGCTGACACTGTACACCAAGTACAGTGTTCCATTTTGACCACATATATGAAGAAGTATGTGTTACATGATGGTGGTGGTACAGAGGAGGATTATAAAGATGGATAGGGGGTTACAAAAACCAGAATATGGAAATAGATGCAAGGGTCTGAATATGTACTCTCTTGAGAGAAAAATATTATGAAGAGACATAACTGTGTTTAAGACCATCAGGGATGAAGAGTTGTGAGGTTATCTGTGGTTAAAATTAAATGATTAAAATTTCCCCTCTGGGAGTCATATTTGGCAGTTAATGGATGACTTGGTTAATACTAATAAAACAGTAAATTTGTTTTTTTACACAGCACATAATAAAACCATAGAACTGCCTACTTCAACAACGAGGGTGACCTGCTCCTGGAAGGTCCCCTTCCCTCGCGCACCAAATATCCTCCCTAAGCCGAGTTGAGAGATGCCGTGGGCTTGTGCAGCTCCGGCCGGCCTCCTCGGCAGCTGAACCTTCAAAGAAAGTTTCCCGACCCCTGCCCCGGTGCAGAAGAGAGTCTGCAACTGAGAATCTGCTTTTCCCTACCTTCAATCGAACTTTACCAAGAATCGGCTCTACATCGCTCCAGGGTACAGTTGACCAGGGACTCAGTCAAAGGATGGTGGCTGTGGGAGTTTCGTTTGTGGGAGATAATCCAGGGCCCCATCGCTGAAAACTGAACACTAAGGACTCTTCAATTTTTTCAAACTTGGCACCAAAAGCACCCACCCTCATTGGCCCCAGATGGTGGTGATGCTCTCACTGCCACCTACAAAGGGAGAGCTTGCTCCACCATCCCTAAGCCTTGCCAGACATTTGCGCTGGAAGGGAGGTGAGGGTGACCTGCTCCTGGAAGGTCCCCTCCCCTCGCACACCAAATATCCTCCCGAAGCCGAGTTGAGAGGTGCCGTGGGCTTGTGCAGCTCCGGCGGGCCTCCTCGGTGGCTGAACCTCCAAAGAAAGTTTCCCGACCCCTGCCCCGGTGCAGGAGAGAGTTTGAATCCCTCCTCCCATTAAATGCCAGAGTGCTCTGCCTCCTGTGAGGAGTCTCACCCTATCAGCTAGTGGGGGAGGTCCAACTCGCATTCTAGGGGCATAGCTTGTCATTACCCACTGTGAAGCTCTTCCCACTCTCAACTCTCAGGCTGCGCTGGTATAAGTTATTGTCTAAGTTTAGTTCTCTACTGCCTGTGCTCTGTTTATCTTGAGTTTAGCCTGCTATCACACCTGCTGATCCCTACTGATCAGCCCTTGGGGGGAGGTCCTGCTCACTTTTAAGGAGCTTAGTTTGCTAGTACCCACAGTGAAGCTCTCCCCACTTTCACCCATTAGTCTGTGTTGGTACAATTCACTGATTATGAATAGTTTTTCACTGCCTGAGTTTTGACTATTTTTTGTGTCTAGTCTGCTATCATACTTGTAGGTCCCTACAGATCAGCTCCTGTCTAGGGAAAGTCTCGTTTATTTTGAGTAGTTTACTAACTCACTAGAGCCTCTGACTGCCTATTGTGACTTAAGAGATCAGTGTTGTTTAAATTGTCCTGGGTCCCAAGCTCACACCTATCTACAGTGCCTAGTGAAGCCTGCCTTGATTGCCTAGAGTGAATTGTATAGCACTCACTACAGTCTCGTGTGAGCTACTCAGTGCCTAGGGTAGGTGCCGCCCCTCATGAAGCTTAGTCTGGTCTCTCCCTGACCCCTTGCCTTCAGTCCTTCTCATATTGTTATCTACCTAGCCTGCACTAACTGTGCCTAGCTCCTATTTCCTACTAAGCTTCAAGCCCCCTTTCTCTCCCCTCAGTGCTTCTCCAGCTGACTGGGTACAAACTCACCAGCTGGTCCAATGTCTCCAGCCCAGATGTGGTCTAGGCACACTTACCTCCTGCCCAAGGCAGGTGGGGATACTTCCTTGACAGAGGATAAGGGTGTGCTGCCTGCCACTCACAGGACGCTGGTCCTAGCTGGTCTTGTTCTGGGACTTACCCTGCTCCAAATGGCCACTTCCCCCCAATATCACTGGAGGGAAACTGGGAGAGGTCTCCTTCCTGTGAGGTACCTGACTTCTCCTTCTCCAATATCCTTGTGACCACCAAGTCTCACTGCTGTCTTACCTGCTGCTTAGACCTTTGGTGCCTAATGTACTCTGCCGAGACTAAGCGTATCCATGCTCATAATCCCTCAGCTGGCCAATCCACCATGAAGTGGCATCTCCCATGGCTCCTCCTCTTAACACTACTACTGGCAGGAGATATAGAAACTAACCCAGGTCCAAATAATCCGGCCCAGAAAATCCCCTCTGTATGGGGCATGGGCAAGGGCCTAAAAGTAGCACACCTCAACATCAGGAGCCTGCTACCAAACCGTGATGAGCTAGTTGTGTGGATGGCACTCTATAAACACGATATCCTCGGAGTGACTGAGACCTGGCTCAAACCCTCGATCCCTGATTCAGCCTGTATCCTCCCTGGGTATGAGTTCACATGACTGGACAGAGCTGGGAGCAAGAAGGGGGGAGGCATGCATATCTACCACAGGAGCCATCTCAATGTCTCCCAAGTTGCCAACCAACAATCCCATGTGTCCCCGTGCGAGGTACTGGTTGTGCTACTCCTACTTGGGGACACAAAGAAACTGCACCTGGTGTGCACTTATAACCCACCTAAGGGTGGGCTCTCTGGATTGACCCACCTCCTGGACTCAGTTGGTCCCAGTGTTGGGGACAATGAACTCATAATCATGGGGGACGTCAACCTCAACTGGGCAGGAGGTAATGTGAAGCAGTTTAAGTCCCTGCTTGCTAACCTTACCCTGACTTAACTCATCCAGGAACCAACCAGGTGGTTAATGAACGGATCCTCCAGCACCATACTGGACTGGATCATGTCCAACCGCCCAGACAGGATCTTCTCAGTGGGTACACTACCAGACTCTATCTCTGACCACTCCCTGGTCTACTGTGTACGGAAAATTCCTTCCCATAAAATCCCTCACAAAGTCTTGCATGTCAGAAACTACTCCAGGTTTGTCCCTGGGGAGTTCCTGGAGGACCTAAGGCTTACCGACTGGTCCGGGGTGCTAAGAGCCACTGACCCCTCAGTGGCAGCCTCAAACTTCCTCACCATCTTTGGGACTCTGCAAGACAAGCATGCCTCTAAGGTCACCCGTAGGGTGAGGGGGTCTGCTACCCATTGGCTGCATGGGAATCTCTTAGCCTTAATGCGGGAGAGAGACAAGTGTTGGGGCCACTTCAAAAGTTCCAGTGATCCCACAATTTTCCAAAAATACAGACACCTTAGAAACAATTGTGAAAAGGCCATTAGGGTTGTGAAAAGTGACTTCTGCAAGTCCACCCTACTTAGCACTGCCAGCGACCCCAGGAGATTCTGGAGGAATATAAAAACTCTTATCAATGGATCTTCCCAACCAGGGGTATCTGACGTGATTATCAAAGGGGTCTCCTGCACTAATCCCCACACCATCGCCAACTCCCTAAATACACACTTCTCAGATCTCTCGGCCTTCACTGCACTCTTCCCATCCAGTGGGAGTTCATCCTCCCTTCCCCCCTCGACTCGGTGGGAGGTTCACCCCCCCTCGACAAATGTTTAACCTCAGGGCTGTGTCTGTATTGGACACCCAGAGGCACTTAGCTGGCCTCTCCCAGTACTCCAGCCCTAGCCCAGATAACCTGGAATCCAAGCTCCTTAAGCTTGGTGCTGTACACATTGCCTCTCCAGTAGCCCACATCTTTAACCTATCCCTCAGATGTGGTACCATCCCTGATATTTGGAAAGAGGCGAGGATAGTCCCAGTACTGAAGCAGGGCAATCCTAAATTACTGGATAACTATCGCCCGATTGCTATTCTCTCATCCCTTAGCAAGCTCCTTGAAAAGGTAGTGGCAGAACAGCTTTCGGAGCACATCCAGTCACATGAGTTGCTGTCCCTGGCCCAGCATGGTTTTTGCAAGGGACACAGCACCACTACAGCCTTGATCTCGGTCACATCAAGCATCAGATCAGCCATGGACCAGGGCAAACTCTCTGGAGCCATATTTATTGACCTGTCCAAAGCCTTTGATCTTGTTGATCACATGTTGCTCGGCTCACAGCTGTGGTCACTTGGTCTCTCTCCACTTGCTATGAAATGGCTGACGGGCTACCTGCATGGTAGAAAGCAGCGGACCTGCTTCAATAAAATCCTCTCTGAGTCCCTTCCAGTGACCTCCAGTGTCCCTCAGGGTTCGGTACTGGGCCCTCTCCTCTTCTCCCTCTTTATCAACCAATTACCAATGGTGACAACCAACTGCAGAGCCACCCTTTATGCAGACGACCTGGTGATTCTGGCTCATGCTCGGGATGTCGCTACTCTAAACAAGCACATGTCCGAGCACTTTAACAATGTCCTGACCTGGGTTACTAAAAACAAACTGGTCCTGAACCTGAAAAAAATACAGGCTATGCTCTTCAGCTCAACAGCCAAAATCAAAGCCTCGTCAGCATTGCTAAATATTACCAGTCCTGATGGACTCCCCCCTCCCTGTAGTGAACTCTGCCAAATATCTAGGGGTCACACTTGACCCCAACTTGACATATGGGCAGTCACATCCAAAACATCTGCAGGGCAGTGAACTGCAAGCTGGCCTGGCCTATAGGGCCAAGTACAACCTTACACCAGTGGCAAGACTTGCCCTTGCGAGAGGTGTACTTCTTCCCTCTCAGCTATGGGCTGCACCAATTCGCTCACTCTCCCAGGACTCATCTCACTCGGTGGCACATGACATATAATAACATCTGTCGTTTTGCCCTGGCTGCCCCCCGTCTCACCCATCGCTGTGAGCTACTGTATATGATAAACTTTGCTGGCTCTCCCCAGCCAGGTACTTGGACTTCGGGGTGGGATGTCTCACGGGCAAAGTGATCAGAACCGGCATCCCCCCAGAGCTGGCCCTGCTTCTGACACAAATTGACACTACTACCTACCACCTTAGGTCCCAGGCCCAGGGATGCTCAAAGTCCCCTCCACCCATACCCTCATGGGTGACCAGGACTTTGCCATATGTGCGCCCAGACTCTGGAACTCCCTTCCTGAGTATATCCGTTTGGCCCCCTCCCATCAGTGCTTTCGCAAATCCCTCTGGGGGTTCCTGAAACTAGCCTCAGCGTGTGATTGCCCTAAGCCTCCCTAGAGTAATTATCAACTGCTGTCACTCCAGTCCAAAGTTGTCTCCCATAGATGTTGCCTGAAACTTCCTGCTGTTTTCCACGATTCTACCAATTATCTGGGTACTTGACCTAGGGCAAACTGTCTACGCCTAGTCATGCCTTACTTAAATGTCTCTAATGTGTTTATGGCTTGTAAGAATTTGTAGGTGACCTACTCACCCTGGGGGTGCATTAACCATAAAGTTACAAGTTATATTATGACCTTCCACACCCCTGGATAATGTTACTACTCCTATATGTTGTTATATGGTCATGATGTACTTATATTCTTCTGTAAAAATGTCTGTATCCCTATTTATACAATGTATGTTTTGGGATAAATAGCAGGATAAAAAGTAATATCTCTGCCAGGTCATGAAGATATCTTCACTCGAGGCCAATGACATCATGATATCATTGGCCTCTCGTGAAGATAAATATGATATCTTCAGTCAGACCATGTCATATCCCCTATGTTGTATTCTCCCGGGTCGTTCCTGAAAATAGGCATAATACTTGTCTAGTGTACTTACCCGGTCAACAAAAGCTAAATAAATAAATAAACAACATGGGGTTGCATGCCAGGCCTTAAACTCCTTCAACAGTAATCTTGACAGATATAGGGATAAAATATGAATAAACTGGTATTATCGGGTGGTGACAGACAAACTAGATAATCTGTTTAGGTTTAAATCTGTCCATGTTTTCCTAAGTTTCAATATACCATATACAGTACATGGACTAGGAGGTGTCTAGGGTTAATGTTAAAGGCAGTGCTGACGATCTTAATTACTAAAGTAACTGATACATTGCTTAATTTAAAAATAAAGTTAACTAGGGTTGACAGTATGAGTTTGATAAAAAAAATATTTTTGACAGAAGGCTCTTGGGATAGTCATACAGTACATTCATACATTTTGAATGCAGTCATTCCATATTACACAGTAACTTATTCTTAAATATGAACACTTTTTTTTGTGTCAGTTGCATATTATTTTAGTAATCAGATCTTGTAATGACATGGTGCACATAAGGAGTCTATAACATATGCCTTTGACTAGTAGCCATGGCTGATATTAGACATCTCCTATTTTTAACCACAGCTAATAATCAAGGATGGTTTCTAATCGAGGATGACATGTATTCAGTCAGTACTCAGTCAATAACCCATAAGGGTCCTGCTTCTGCTTGCTTCTTCATGAAGTTCAGAAAGTACCCCAGCATTTTCACTGACAACACTGAGCTGCAGAATAGAAGCAGAAAGCATATACTGTAACCTTCATTTTATTCTTGCTGCTGCCAAGCACGCAGAGACTGAGGGAAATAGAACAGTTGTTGTGGCCCCTCAAAATTGATAAGAATCAGCTCTGAGAATGAAGAAAAAGCTTCCTCAGCTTTAAGAGAAATTTGTATTTACCATCACCAATAGAAGGAGCAAGAAATTATGCAGGCTAGACAGTGGTGGTGATAAGTTGGGCGAAACCCAGTAAAACTGAAGTTTCAGCTTGAGACTAAGCCACAGTCAGCATGTGCATGTGGCCAGTCTATTTTTAATTTGTTCCTTTATTTTTATATTCTTTGGTAACCAGGTAAAGGCTACTATGCACAATTGCTTGTTTTTCAGTGGCAACCTTAGAGCACTGAGTAGGTTATGTGACTTGCTTAGAGTCCAACAGTATGCAAGTGGATGTTGTGGGAATCAAACCCAGGTCTGCCGGATGTACCATACCCATTCACAACTTGTTACTGTAACCTCTAGGTTATACTGCCAGCCCTTAGTTCTGCCTTTTTGAAATGAAAAAGACTCACTGTGCACACCGCACCCTTGTGAATGTAAATGTAATTATCTGTGCAGTGCCAGACTGTGCATTAAAGAAAGAGTAATGTGCTTCTGTGAGTCCTAGGTTTCCAGTTGCCTAGGAGGCAAAGCTGGTAGCACAACTGGAATGGTATTCCAGGCTGTCTCAGCTCAAATCCCAGCTAAGCTTCTTTTAACTTTCTCTCTCTTCTGTTTGTCTGGATTCGGTATATTTACACACTGCACCCTTGCAAATGTAAACAGAGAATAATGGATAGGTAAGTGAGTGTAATGGATTTTTCCACACACCCAAGGTGTGTGAAAAAATCAGTAACATTAAACTTACCTCTCCTTTATTTTTTATAATTGCTGGTGTGGAGATTTAGACTATTTCTAGCAGCTTGAAAGAAAAATACTTTTTTTTTGCTAGAGAGCAGTTTTAGTTTTGAAGAAATTGAACTGTACATGAATAAAACACAGTTTAAAATACTGCAGTTGAAATACTTTTTGTGAAAAAAATGGAATGCAACAGTTTCTTGGGGAATGTCGTATCAACCGGAGTTCTGGTTATTATGAAGTATCATATCAACTGGATTTCAGGTTATGATCACCTTTGGAGCATAATAACCCAAAATCCAGTTGATATGCATTTTTAACAAAACAATAATCCAGTTGATAGTTATGTTCACCAGTAATTATGCAAGCAATAATACCTGACAAGGTGGGTGGTATTGGGCAATACCGCCCACCCTGGAGGGTATTATTGCACTTAGAAAATGTACTACCTTTATAATTAAATTCTCTAACCCATGTGTTTAATTTTAAGCATTTAAAACAATTTTATTAGATCAAAATATTACAACAAGAGAAAAAATAGTCCCTTTATGGGATCAATCAGATAATACAATTTACTTTTGTTTTTATTCAGTGCATTATTTGTTATAGGTAATAAAGTTGATAGAACAATTGAAAGTTCAGGATGTAGGACTAAACAAATTATGTATCCCTAAGTCACGCTGACCTGGCAGGCTTTTAGTTGCAAGGTGTCTATTATCTTCAGTCTGGTTTTCCTTCTGTACAGCTGTGTTTTCTTGGTTTTCTGTCTTCTTTTTTTGCTGGTCTTCTTTCTTGTTTTGGTGCTGAGAAGGTGTGCTGGTAGTTTCTTGAATCACTAAACATTAAAAGAAAGAAAACATTTAAATATTTACAATGCTATTTACTAAGGGAGTTACATGTTAAGATATAGGGCTGGATATTCAAATGGGTTGCACCATGCGCAATAGGGTTGCGCCTGCGTAAGTCCAAAATTGCGCAATTCTGCCATATTCAGCAGGAGGCAGTTGTGCCCCCCAAGGCAAGCTGAGCAACAGCTCAATGCAAATGAATGCATGCTGAACTGGAGGGGGAGGAACCATGCATAAACTGCACAGCCCGATATTCAGCGGGCTGTGCAGAGTTGTGCAGGCGCAACCCCCAACCTGCGCCTGCAGAACTTTGAGCCAAAAAAAAAGTAGTAAGTCGAGGGCCACCCACAGGTGAGCTGCCGCATTGCAGGGTGCAACACAGCAGCTGCCAACTGTGGCTGGCCCTTAACCTACTCCCTGTGCCCCGCCTGCAGCCCAATCGCGGGCATATAGTAACCCCCCCAACTGGCCCGATCGCGGGCCAAAGCGTAAAAATCCTCCCCAACTGACCTGATCATGGGCATAAGGTTAAATAAGCCCTCCACTAGCCCGATCGCGGGCATAAGCTTAAATAAACCCCCCACTAGCCCGATCGCGGGCATAAGCTAAATAAACCCCCACTAGCCCGATCACGGGCATAATTGTAAATACCCCCCACCAGCCTGATCGTGGGCAGCACAGAGTCCAACCCCAAGGACATGTCCCTGGTGGTCCAGTGGACCGCTAAGCCCAATCATGGGCTGCAAAATGTTACAACACCCCCAAGAACATATCCCTGGTGATCTGGTTTCCCCACCCCACCCACCCGAAGCCCCACCCCGCTCCCTGGCTGACGGGGAGCGGGTGGTGGGCTGCGGGTGGGTGAGGGTGGGGACACAGATCACCAGGGTTATGGTCTTGGGGGTGTTGCAACATTTTGCAGCCCGCTATCGCCTTAGCGGTCCACTGGACCACCAGGGATATGTCCTTGGGGTTGGATTTGCGCTGCCCGCGATCGGGCTGGTGGGGGGTATTTACAATTATGCCCACGATCGGGCTAGTGGGGGGTTATTTAAGTTTATGCCCACGATCGGGCTAGTGGGGTATTTAACCTTATGCCCGCGATCGGCCAGTCAGGGTGGGGTTTACACTTTGCCCATTATCGGGCTGCAGGGGCATCGGTCCTCAACGGCTGCTGCCTGGCAGGGCGCCAGGCGCAAGTCCTTGGGGTTCGGCGCACCTGCATGCTAATGGAATGCGAATGGGGCCATAAATAGATGCAAATGGCCCCCTCTGTGCTTTGCATGAATTATGGCCCCATTTGCATGTCACCTTTTGACTATGGGAAATTTGCGCATGGCGCAATGGTACTTGCACCACCGCAACTTGAATGCTCCACTCTGACCACTTGCGGTGGCACAAGTTCCATTGTGCCATGCACAGTGGCTGTGGCCGGGGGGTGATATTCAAAGTGCAACTCCTTTGAATATCGCCCCGGCCACACCCCTGCGCAACTATTTTGTGCAGCGCAAGGGCTTGCATCACAAAATAGCACAGTTTGAATATCCAGCCCATAGTACCTTACCTGATGTCATGCTGTTACTACTTCCTAGTATGGAGCTCCACCGTTTACGATCAGTTGCAGAGGGTCTCCAATAAGTAGACAGACTTGTCTCACATCTGTGACCAGTCACTGATGTGATTTCTCGATTTGACAGACCAGCATCAGAGAGGAGCTGGACTGCTGTAGCTCTGATGCTATGGTTTGTATATTTCTGAGACAGCTGGGCTTCATTGCTAATTTTGCTCATCAGGGAACCAAGGTAGTTTTTGCCCATGGGCTCAGCTGTATACCAATAAGACTGGGTGTCAAAGATATCCTGGGTACACCTACAGGGGTGTACATAGAATACTTTTGCATTCGGTGGAACTTTAGATAAATATTTTAGGAAATATTTCACTGGACAACATTCGTTCTCTGGGTCTTCAAAAATAAAACCTCTAGTGTACTCTATTTATTTCAGTCGGGTTTTTGTGTTTTTTTTGTGTCTGCATTGTGAGTTACAGTTATGTACTTAGTACCACTGTCATCTGTTTTTAACTCAAAGGAATCCAACTTTAATTCTTGTAGTCCCTCTTGGCCACATCTTGCCATATGGAGTTGGACATCAAACCATACCCTTCTTACAAGCCCAGGTGCAGTGTTGGGTGATAGCGCAGCACATGCTCTTAGTTTCTGAAGGTCTGATGATGAGATGGCAGGGTAGTGACTAGATGTGTCTTTCTGTGCCTTCCTCAGTTTTTTTAACACAGATTGCAGTACATTGTTTGAAGACTTACACTGGGGGTCACTTATCATGTTAATGTTTCTTGCTACTTCAACGCCATTAAGGTGACGGTTTATACCAGCTCTTAATTCATAATACCCAGCGACAGAGTATTGCTGCCCCTGGCTAGTCCTGGCTTCTGCATAAAACTTGCGCAGATGGCTATTAAGCTGTTCAAATTTATCATTATGCCAGTCTATGTTTATTCTACTCTGTGCTGCCTATTCTTCAGATACTGCAACTGACAACTTGGTGTTCTTTTTTGTATTGATTTCTAACCTGTCACTTTCAATTTTGTCTAGCTGGGTGTCGCTTATGGAGACAAAACGCTCACTTACATTTCTTTCTTGCTGTTTGCATTTTGTAGGTGGTTCTTCTGTGCTGCTAGAGAACATTACATGTATTGTTGTCATTGCTGACATATTAAACTGAACTGCTAAATTGTCTGACATTTTTTATTCTTTACTTTTTACTGCCTTTTGGTGCCAGTTTCTATTTAAAAATGTGTGGTTCTGTTTTAGAATGTACGTTTCTGGCTGACAGTGAAGGCTTTGATCGGTTACTGTGGGTTGCTAAGGGTTACAGTAAACAAGACCTGAAGGAATGCTACTACTGTGAGACTGCCAGTATTTTCTTGGTTTACCCTATTGCAGATGGACTCCCATCTGTGGTAGGGTAACTCAGGAAAATACCTGTGATTTGTGGCTGGTTCTGACACGTCCTGATTTGTTTAAGCAGTGTTTACATATTGCATGCATTTGTGCCACTTTATTATTTTTTATGGTTTCCCTGTCGTGAAACACCCCATGCAACAGACTGAAGAGGCACCAGAGGATGCAGCGGCATGGCTACTGTCTTGGTGGTCAACCTCGCAACGACCGCTGAAAACTCTGCTTGTGCAGCAGCTTAGGACATAGTTAGGAGTCCTGCTTGAACATGAAGAGCATAGGGGTGGGCTCCATATGCAACTGGAGCTGGGGTAAGAGCTGGGGGGGTGGAAGCAGTGGAGGAACTGGTGAGCTGCAATATACGGGAGGACTGCAATGTGGTTTTTTACATGCTGGGACATAGTAGCAGGATCCCCAGTACATTTAAACTGCTGCTGCTGGATTTCTGAAGGGACGTTCCAATGCAGTCACAGTTTCATTCTCCAGGAAAGTCCTACATTTTTTTTTCAGGCGCGAAGAGACGGGGTATGAGGAGAGGGAGGCTGCAGTGAAGGCCCTGGAGAACTGTGGCAGGCTGGAGGGGCTGTGACTCCAATCTGTTACAAGATTGAGTGCCAGGTAAGACCGCAGCATTAGTGCTTCTCATATGTTGGCCCTTTTATGTGCAGGCAGAGCAGCAACAGCTAGGGACGCCTCAATAGTAGATCCTGCTTATTATTCTGAGAACAAGCTGCCAGTGCTAGGGGAGGTGTTGGTGCTTTTTGATCATGACCGTTACTTGTAGTTTGCTCAGCTGGTAAACAAAATGATGCTCAGCACTGCCCATGGGTTTCTTTTTTATTTGGTTGGCACTGTGTTGCGGTGGGATGAAGGGCTAGGGGCGGGTAATGCAGAACAGTTACTGTGGTGATTTGCTGACACGAACCAAGAGTGAAGCTGTGGTTTACTTTATTTGGGGGACTATGTGAGAGAACTTTGGATGTTTTACGAAGAGGGACACTTCTGTTGTGAATTTGTTTTCTTTGAACATTGGCAGACGGCTAACAGCTTTCATGGGAGGGAATGTTGATTTACCGTCTCGCTAAGTGGGTTATGCAAATGGCGGCAAGTTTGAAATTTTTCATTAACGCTTTGGCCAATTGGGAAGCAGGGTGGGTGCTATGATAGTTCAGTGGGTGAAGGGGCACTGTGCCTGGCTCTCATTTTTAGGTGGGCATCTATTGTCTTATAGATGCCCACCTAAAAACGTGTGTCAGCCAGTCAGGTAAGGGGAATTTCTTTGCCCATTTTCTAAATGTAATTATATGTGCAGTGCAAGGCTGTGCATCAGAAAGAATAATGTACTTCTGGGAGTCCTGGATTTCCACTTGCCTTGGATGCATAGTGGGCAGCACAACCGGAATGGTATTCCGGGTGGACTGGGTTCAATCCAAGCTAATGGGCTTATTTCTTTCTCTCTTCTGTTTGTTTGAATTCCATATACATTATGTGCACACTGCACTCTTCTGAATATAAATTGAGTTATCTGTGCAGCACCAGGCTGTGTATAAGAAAAGGATTAATGTGCTTCTAGGAGTCTCAGGTTTCCAGTTGCCTTTGTGGCGTGCCTTGTATGCAGTCAGAAAGGTATTCCAAGTGGCCTGGGTTCAAATCCAAACTAAGGCACTTCTTTTTTTATCACTTTTGTTTGCTTGGATTCCACATATTTGCACACACCCCACCTTTGTGAATGTAAAATATACTAATTTAATAAAAAATGTTCCTGCACTCTGTTCCAAAGGTTAATGGTGAATGAGTTATAGAAGAAGAGCTTGTTATGAGAGCCTTAAACCCATTTTCAGATGGAAATTTTTGATTAACCAATAGCAATAGTATATACCACGTTGCCTCATAACAATCTATCTTGACAACCATTACTGCACATGTTCTTCAGAGACATTTTTGTTCATAGAAACAAGCATAAAAACAGATATGAGATGAGCTAATGTACAATATCAGAAAGATCTTCTTTCATTGTACTTGACTTCTTGTGCCCTCAAGTCATGATTTTGCCACTCGTGAGGTCAAAGGTCAAGTACAATGAAACAAGCTATTTCCAATATCTTAGACTAGCTCACCTTATTGTATGTATATGTATACTGATATATGTGTATATATATATATATATATATATATATATATATATATATAGTCTATGCACAAAACTGCATTAATACATAATTTAGGGTTACATTTAGGGCCTCACAACCCCAATGACACACCCCGTCAGCTGTCAATCTTTGGATGATGGCGGGTCTGGGGAGGGGCAACCGTAAAGGTCTAATTTCCTAACTTTTTATGCTTTAACCCTAAATGATGTACTAACACAGTTTTTTTGCATAGAATTTCCTTACTTTCTGAGAGAGAATAAAAAACTAAGAACTTGTGCAAATTGGTGGGAGCGTGAGCCCTTTGAGCCCTGCGCTCCCACCAACTTGTGGAAGTTGATGGGAATATGGGTCCTTCAGGCCCTGTGCTTCCACTAACCTACAGAACTTGGTGGGAGTGCGAGTTCTTCAGCTTCTGCACTCCCATCAACATGTGGAAGTTGACTCCCACCAACTTCTAAACATGTGTGTAGCATCAACACCCTCCAAATTTCAATGTAAAACACCAAACCGTGTCCAAGATATAACATGTGAAAGTTTGAGATGTTAATTTGTCAGAGTTGCAGAGAAAAGTAAGAACTTGAGGAAGTTGATGGGAGTGTGGGCCTTTCGGGCCCTGGCTCCCACCAACTTCTAAATGTGTGTACCATCAACACCCTCCAAATTTCATTGTAAAAGACCAAACCATGTCCAAGATATAACATGTTAAAGTTTGAGATTTTCAGTTGTCAGAGATGCAGAATTCTGCACCTGTTAACATTTTACAGGCACCATGACTGAAAACTACATCCATGACACTAAGGCTATGTACCCTATCAATTTCAAGCCACCAGCACAACGAAAAATACTGTCCACAACACATAAATTGCGTCACACAATAGCTCCACAAAAACAATTTTCTCTGAAACATAAACATCGTAATTCACATCTACAGGACATGCCGAGAACACCCCCAAGTTCAGTGCAAAAGACCAAACTGCGTCCAAGATATAACATGTTAAAGTTTGACATTTTCATTCATCAGTATTGCATAATTCCACACCTATTAACATTTTACAGGCATAATGACTGAAAACTACATCCATGACACTAAGGCTAAGTACCCTATCAATTTCAAGCCACCAGCACAATGCAAAACACTATCCGCAACATGTAAACTGTGTCAAAAATCATTTTTTCTCTGACACATAAACACTGTAATTTACTTCTACAGGACATGCCAAGAACACCCCCCAAACCTCAAGTAAAAAGACCCAACCGTTTCTGAGATATTTAAACTTAAAGATTGGTGAAATTGCCCTATCTAATGCATTATAAAATCTGGCCATCTTGTCCCTATCTCACAATCAAAAATGTTGATCAAAGAATCTCACAATCAAAGAATCTACAGGCTCACAATCAAATAATATGCAGGTTCATGATCAAACAATAAAAAATGCTGTAACTTGAGTTTTAGGAAGTATTACGTGGAACCACCAACATGCCTCGATAGAATGAAGCCCCCTGAGCAAAACCCACCCTCATTTGTGTTCCTAGACCACCTCTGGGATGAGAAAATAAAATCTTAAAAGGGCCGTCTCATCCCTCACTCATAATGCAGGATCATGATCAAAGAATCTCACGATCAAAGAATTTGCATGCTCGTGATCAAAGAAATTGCAAATGCTGAAACTCAACATTTAGGCAGAATTAAGTGAAACCACTGCCATGCCTCAATAGAACAAAGCCCCCTGAACAAAACTCATCCTCAGTTGTGTTCCTAGGCCTCCCCTGGACTAAGAAAATTGAATTTTTAAAAGGGCCATCTTGTCCCTCACTTGCGATGCAATATCATGATCAAAGAATTTGCAGGCTCGCGATCAAAGAAATTGCATGCTCACGATCAAAGATTAAAAAATGCTGAAACTATAAGTACATTAAGACAGATGGACAGACACACACACGTGATATCTTCAAGTATACCATCGATGCTGTGTTCAAACAAAATCATTAAGTGGTTTTCAAAGAGTATATACCTCATTTTGTGTTAAATAGCTATACGCACACAGAACCTCATAACCAAGCCCTGCAAATCTTTATATATTAGATAAAACAGGTGTCTTAACCCAACAGTTGCATGTATGGTCATCCACACTTAAGTTTCCAGTAGGACTAGTTGTTGGGCATTGGATTGCTTACGGTTTCCAACATCGGAAATTAGACATTTAGAGGACACTTGATGCAGCAGACTGTTTAGCAGCTCTTAGATTCAGCTTCCATTGCCCAGTTCTATTTCTTCACTTTTTCAGCTCCTAAACTAATTATTCATCACTTTTCATCAAGTTAAAGGAGAGTGGAACCTTTGGAAAGTATTAACAACCTGGAATGGAAGCCGAAATGTGGCTTGCGTTACACCAACATACACCTCCTGTTTCCCTGAATAAAGCTGGCAAAAGGTACAAGGCCCAATCGACTGGCAGCAGCAAGCAGCTCACTACAATGGCCTCCTCCACCTCAGCTCCCAAAGCAACTCTCCTCACCCTCGAGCTATTTTTGAAAGAGCGCCAACCATTTAGGGAAGATTTAAAATCGGTAGTCGCTGAAATGAAGCAGATGTCGTCTGCACTTGAGGATTTATCAATCAGGATGACAGACAGCGAGTCTCGTCTTATTTCCTTGGATAAAAAAGCAGATTGTGTTGAAAGTGAAACAGTAGACAACTGACACAGAATCAATAAACTAGAATAAAAAATTGAAGATTTGGAGGCGAGGAGTTGTAGAAATAATGTCGTGATTCTAGGAATTCCTGAACGAGAGGAAGTCAGCAACACTATTTTGTTTATTCAGAAGCTGATAGAAAAAATAAGCTGGCCCCTCTCCCTTCGGTGCATGATATATAATAGAGTGGGCCCATAGAGCTCTGAGACCAATGCCAGCCCACTCTGACCATTAATATTCAAGTTTTTGAACTATCAAGAAAAACAGTTCTTCTTGGGGAAAATAAAGGAACTTGAACAAGTACTCTGGGAGGGGAACAAAATTTGAATAACCCAGGATTTGCCAGCTACTGTGAAACAAAGGATGATACTTTTCCATCCAATAGTGACTAAATTGATAGCTGCAGGACTAAAATTCCACATAGGTTATCCAGCTCGACTCCAGGTGTTGAATTCAGGAACTTGGGCCTCATTTGAGGAAGTCGATCCCACTTTAACAGCACTGCAGAAGGCCTACCCTGACTTATTCCATGCTCATTGATTATTCAAAGCTTGATCTGGGATTAGAAGAAAATTTCCTGAAAGTTTCTTTACCCTTGAGAGAGTTAAGCAGAAAATACCAAGGGAGACTAAATAAAAATATAAGAGAAAGTTTTATTCATATGCCAGACCACAACTTGAGAAGAGACATCCACTTGGAAAGGATAGCTGTTCAAACTGCTCTAGATGTTCTATTTTGATTGGCAGAATGAACGGATGAGATTTGGAGCATGAGATATACATGCAGTTACTGACAGGCATTAACTTTCTTTTAGTTTAACTGTTGCCATCTTTAATGACTGCTCTGACATATAAGAGCCCAACGCAAAAATGCCAGTGGATTTGTTCTATACGGTTTTACTTTATTTTCAAGAAGGAAAAACATAGATACTGATGTACCACAAGAGGGCGCTCCTTACAAAGAAATGACTGGACTGATTTGGGGGAAGTACCCATATAGACTTTGTTTTATATTATTTTCACTAGGCTAGACACCTAAAATTTAACATGTTGGTATTTCTTGTGAATAGACTATTAGGGACAAACTGATATCCACAAACTATTGATCTATTGAAACTTTTAACAGGGGGAGAGCTGCCGAATGGTAGTGATTTCTACTCCTGAGCTTTCTCATTTAGTGCTTTATCCTGATTTACTGAACGCCCAGGAATAACATAGGTTTGGTTTTATATTCAATGCACAGCTACAGTTATGGTTTTCTCAAGGTTTTATTTTCTATTAGCTGAGTAGGATGTGCTGTCATAGGCTTGGGCAATGGAGAGAGGGAGGCGAGGGACAGACATAGGACTAGCTGTATAGCATTTTAATAATAAGAGGGGGAGAGTTTAGGGATATTCAAACTGGGATACCAGTAAAGTCTTGCTATGGTATAGTACAAGTTGGGAATGGGGGAGGGGGGAGGGAATAACCACTGTTGAGAGCACAACAAATGGGATACAACAAGCACGTTCTTGGCATGAAAGTTGCTCCTTGGATTGGAACAGGGAGATTAGTGATATACAAGTTATGAGAAATGGCTAACTGTATTCACATTGCCACTTGGAATATCAAAGGGGGGAAGAAAATAAGGAAGAAATATCAGGTTTTAAATCACCTGAAGTTATTGAACATAGATATTGTCTATGTTAAAGAAACACATCTATTGGATTCAGAGGCACCCCAGCTTCAAAGACAACAATTTGGCCAATTCTTTGTGGCAGAGAGGATGACTAGTAGTTGTGGGTGATGATTCTTACACACAGGAAGATACCATTCACCACAATTAATGTGATAAAGGACCCACAAGGTAGATGTATTTTTGTTCAGGACTTGCTTTACAACAAAGAAGTAATGCTAGGTAGTGTGTACAGACCTAATCAAGATGTGCCAGAGTTTTTTACACAGCTTACCCAGGTTCTACAACCATACCTCTCTATGCCTATGATTATTGGGGGATATTTTAACCTAGTATATGACCCGATGATGGACAGGTCAGGTCAACAGAGAAAGGGTCTATCTCCCACTCAAAGAGCACTCCAGAAGCTGATGGATCAGACTGGAGTATGTAATATCTGGAGGGTATTACATCCCCTTGACAGGGAATATACCTTTGTTTCCCCAGTTTATTTTTCCTCATCGAGTATAGACTACATACTCCAGTCTCATTCTCTAATACCTGGGACCATTGAGATGTTGATTCTGCCTGGTCCCCCTTCAGATCACTCAATAGTTTCTTGCCAGATATCGATAGTATTACTACCAAAAGAGGCTCCAGATGGAAACTAAATGATCTACTGTTAAAGGATACCTCTTCAACTAAACATATACAGGAACACTGTGACAGTTTCTATGGGTACAATTTTGATCCCCAGGGAAGACCTGATATGTTATGGGGGTCTTTTAAAGCATACCTTAGAGGTGTTATTATTAGTATGGCCACCCATAGGAAGAAGGCTTCCATTTCCTGAATGTCCCATCTACTCAAATTAGGGTCATAGAAAGGTACCTTTCCCCCAATCACCAGAACTGGTCAGACAAGAATTGATTAAACTCAGAGCACCTTATATAGAAATGTTTCGGGAGAAATCTGACTATACTATTTTGAAAACCCAAGCATCATATACTGATCAAGGGGAAAAACATGGGTAGTCTCCTGGCACTTAGGGTTAAACAAATGGAGTCCTCTCATTATGTAGTCTCGATAATTTCATTACGAGATGGATCCTTAAAATCCCACCCAGAGGACATCATAAAGGAATTTAATGCATATTACAAGGAATTGTATGGTCCTATGCACACTCCCCCAATGGTGCAACAATTACAGACTTATTTACTGGAAGCCAACCTACCCCAGCTTTCAGTGGAGCGGCAAAATAGACTGCTGTCTCCTATAACAAGTAGGGAACTTTCTGAGGTTATTGGAAACTTGCCAATGAACAAAACTCCCAGGACAGATGGTTACATAGCTCAATTTTACAAGAAGTTCAAAGCTCAGTTAATCCCTGTGCGTCTTCCCCTGTATCAACAAATTCTATCTGGAGTTGCTATAGACCCTACACTATCTGAGGTGTTGATTGTCTTGATACCCAAACCTGATAAATCCTCTGACTATGTAACCAACTACTGACCCATCTTGTTAATAAATCAAGACATTAACATGTTAACCACATTGTTGGCCAACCAACTCAGTACAGTAATGGACACCCTAATAGGACCAGAACAGATCAGATTTATGAAGGGTAGATCCTCTTCTGATCATTGAAGAACCCTGTCACATGTCTTTTCAGTGTTCAGGGATGTGCCTTTCCCAGCTGACTTAAACTCCCTCGACGCCGAGAAGGCATTCGATAGGGTGCACTGGGAGTACTTGTTTCAAGCTTTGGAAGCCTTTGGTTTCCCACCTGGTTTTACAGGGTGGATCAGGGTGCTATGCAAATCCCCTACTGTATGGGTAACAAGTAATGGAGTGATCTCGGAGAACTTTACCCTCCATTCTGGAACCAGGCAAGGATGTCCCTTGTCTCCATTATTATTTAATATTTGCCTGGAATCACTAATTCGTTATTTGCAAAATTGCCAGACTATTCAAGGGATCCTTATGCACCCTTGTGAAATTAAAGTGTCTGCTTATGCAGATGATCTCCTCCTTCAGCTTTCCAATCCATATCCATCCATACCCCCATATTAAACATCATTGATACCTTTGGCAAAATGTACAACTATAAACTAAATATAAGTAAAACAACAGTTTTCCCACTTAATCACAAAGTCTTTAAAACAGATATAGTGCCCTTAGGACTTAATTGGAATCAATACTTCCTTAGATAGCTAGGCATAGAACTATCTAGAAACCCCAGGCAAATTATTAAATTAAACCTGGACTCTCTGGTTAATACCATCTCTCAAGATTTGAACAGATGGGCCTCACTTCCTATCTCACTGTAGGGTAAAATAAATTTTATTAAAATGAATGTCATCCCACAGCTCTTGTACTCCCTTTCTATGCTTAATATTTGGCTCCCTTTGTCCTGGTTCAAGAAGCTACAATCCCTGTTCACTAAATTTCTCTGGTGTAATGAATCCCCTAGAATAGCCTATCATATCCTGGCTGCCCCCAAGAGTAATGGGGTCTTGAGCCTCCCTCATATGGGACTCTATTACTGGTCAAGTCACATTAATAAATACCTGAGGTGGCTATCCCAAGAAAATTTACAATCTGTCCTGGCTTGGCTCAAAATTGAGTTAACCCTTATACATTTCATATGGTTTAAATCCTGAGGGACTGTTACATATTAAGGAAAGCCTCCTCCTTTTAAAGCTCAGGAATTCTACAATCTCCATATCCTTGAAGGTTCATACCCAGATTTGTTGTTACCTTAAATATGACCATATTAAGGACCCCAGTCAGCCAATAGTGGGAAACCTACACCTCAAAATGGATGGAAAACTGATTCCCCTAACTTGGTTGCCTATTTCACAGGGTTTGAATATAACATACTTTGTTAAAAATAATGATATATGGTTCTTGATAAAAGAAATCATAGCTAAATTAGGTGTCTCACACAAGCACACCTTTAGGATTCTTCAGCTACGACATATTTTAATACAATTCTTTGGTCGAAAACTCCAGTTAGCTCAAGTCATCCCCTTTTGTAAGGAATTATTGGAGTTCAGTGGAGGTCGCTAAGCAATCTCCAAAATTTACAATACAATATATATCTCTGGAAATTTCCTGACAGCTTTGGGCCAACCCATCTTTGGGAATCTTTTTCCAGATCGGAACATAGCCTGGACAGCTACCTGGCAAACTTGCCACAAAATAGTTACATAAGATAGATTAAGACTGATGCAATTATATATCCTGCATGATGCTTATTATACACCATGTAAATCAGCTAAATTGGGTTTGAAACCTACCTCATTATGTGTTAGATGTCAACAAGATGAGGGGATATTATACCATATCTTTTGGTCTTGCCCTAAAGTTTCCTCATTATGGAATACCATTAAGCAACTCTCTGACCCCTTCTTAGGTCTTAAGGACCTATTTACCCCAGAAATTTGTCTCATGGGTGATCTATCAGAAATCAGAGTCCATAATCAGAAATACCATATGACTCTCATAGCTATGTCAGTCAAGAAGCTGGTATTATGACATTGGCTTGATCAGCTGGAAATTCCCTATAATGTATGGTTAACTGAAATCCTGGCTAATTTATGCATGGAAAAAGCCATTGCTAACTTGAATAACATGATGAACAGGTTTACAAAAATATGGACTCCCCTCTATGCCCTATGTTCACTATAGGGTGTGATATATTTGGTGTGGACCATCTTGCCTCAAGACTAATCCAGGTCTAATATATGCTCAAAAATAAGATATTATAATTGATGTTGCCCTAGCAGAGAAGGGATGGGGGAGATGGAGGGAGGAAAGGGTATGGGTTGTAAGGGGAGGGGGGAGGGATAGATTCATGTGTAATCAACGACTAATGTATCCTATGTCTCTATATGAATATCTTCCTTTTGTGTAAAATGGAAAATAATGATAATAAACTTTAAATTGCAAAAAAAGAAGAGGAAATTAGACATTTATTAGGTAGGGATAGATAGACAGATAGACATATTGATAGGCAGACAGACAGAATTAAAATGAGTTTGTCTGTCTAGTATCCAAAGCAATGCCAATTTTTGTTTTAAATCCCAACTCACCCAGTAATAGCACACAGTGTGTTTAATACAGCAGGAATTCCCCTTTGGGGATGACCGAACTCCAAGCAAGATATAAGATGTGGGGTTTGAAACATATCATTGCTGCCTGAGTTTTAGTCTTTCTGTTCCTATCCTTTCATTCACAAACCTTAGTGACTACACAGCTTGAATATTGATGTCTCTCCCCAACTGCTCTGCTGTTAACCCAATTATGAAATTCATCAAGATCTTTATTGAATTATCTTTTTCCATACAATGTCAGCATTAGCCTAATAAAGCTATAATGTCTGATACAATGATTAAATCGTTAGCTCTGCTGTAGGGAAGCAATATTTTGTTTTCCCTTCAATTAGAAGCTGATTGAGGTTTACAGAGCAGTTCAGCTACGAAATCTGAATTATATGTGTGAGCACTTCTCACAGGGTGAGCTCGTTTTCTAAAGCTCTACAGACTTTCAAAATGCTTTCACTGTGGATTTATTTAGTTTGTTTATAATAATTTCTGGTTTCCAAATTCATTATGCAATGCTTTGTTAGGAGTACACCTGGGAGTGCATTTAAGAAACAATCAAACCAAAATGACACCTGTGCATGCCGTTCACTTCCTGGAATATTCAATTGCACTGTTTACTTAACACTGCACTGGTTGCACTTCTCTTGTCATATTTAGTATTGATTCTTCTTTGTGCGCCCTTGTTCAATATGTGTCCTTCTGATGGAAAGATGAACTTTGCAAGCAACATCTCTGCTGAGTATGTTGAGCTACAGAAAAAAAAACAGGAGGCAGTGGCATGCATTCATGAATATTACCTCCAGTGTTAAGGCTATTTAGGTTGCCCTTGCAAACACAATTCAGCAATGTATCATTCAGTAACAATCGAGAATGCTGAATCACATTATTGATTGCTTTAAGCTGCGGTAGATTCAAACAGTGGGGTAATGGGCAGACTAGATGGACCATGAGGTCCTTTTCTGCCGACACCTTCTATGACTCTATGACATGAATTAGAGGAGAATAGGGAACTGTAACTTGAGAGTTTATATTCATCAACAGAGGCCATGTGGTCTAAAATAGGCATGGTTCAACAGAATGAAGCCCACTGAGCAGGATCCACCCTCATTTGTCTTCCTAGGCCACCTCTGGGCTGAGAAATCAGATTTTTTCATCTGTCCATCTCATCCTTCACTCATGATCAAAGATCACAATCAAAGAATCTCACAGTAAAAGAATTTGCAGGCTCACGATCAAAGAAATTGCACGCTTGCAATCAAAGAATAAAAAATGGTGAAACACGAGTTTTTGGAAGATTTAGATGAAACCACAGCCATGACTCGACAGAATGAAGCCCCCTGATCAAAACCCATCCTCACTTGTGTTCCTAACCCACCCCTGAGCTGAGAAAATTATATGTTTACCTTGCAATGCAAGATCGTGATCCAAGAATCTCGCAGTCAAAGAATTTGCAGGCTCGCTATCAAAGAGCATTAGCGAGCCGCGATCAAAGAATTTAAAACCTTATAACTCTAAGTTTTGACCATTTTAAACCAAACCAAAGGCATGGCTTGATAGATTGAAGCCCCCTGAGTAAAACCCATGTACATTTTACTTCAGGAGTGACCCCAGAGCCAAGATATTTGATTTTTTACAATCGATATTTAAAAACAAGATGGCGAACCTTGCAATCAAAGAATTCTTGGGGACAAAGATTCTTGAACTGCGAGGCTACAAATTTTTTGACTGCCAGGTGGGACAAGAAGGCCCAAACCCCATTCTTTGTTTGCAAAACAACCATATATATTTTCCCATTGACTTATAATGGGAGCTTAAAAGTGGCATAACTTTTGAATGCCTTAATATTTGATCACCAAATGAAAAGTGGCATATTCGGCCAGACAAGCTCTTTCAGATGAGCCAACTCATAGAGTGGCTTGCCACTTGACAGCCATGCAGGGCCATGGACAAAATTCCCTAAACTGCCTCCAGAACTGGATAATTTTGCATTTTTCAGCGTTTTCATGCTCAAAGACAGTAAGTCTGACTGAAATGAAATTTGGCAGATCAAGAGATCTTCCATGCCTCAGCGTGCATACCAAATTATAAGCCAATCCATTGAATGGGTCCAAAGTTATTAATGCACAAAATTTTGACTGTAACATAGAAGTGCCTTCATAACCTATATATATATATATATATATACAGTATATACTGTACATACATATATGTCTATATATACACACATATATATACACACACATACAGTGTGTGTGTGTGTGTGTGTGTGTGTGTATATATATATATATATATATATACACACACATATATACACACCATGGGGGTGAGACCAATTCCAGTAAAATAAACCATGTTATTTTCACTGGAGTGAAATAAATCCTGATGACATCAGCAGAGTTAAAATACATACCATTTATACCTGCTCTGCTGACATCACTCACCTGCATCTGAAAATACTAAGGCCCTGTCCACACTACCCCTCTTTAATGTTACAGAGTGCCCAAACCGTTACCACAACGGTTTGTGTTTACATCTGTAACGTTATAGAAGGCATTTTCGTAACCATTGTTGAAACAGCATATGAGGTGGTTTCAACAACAGTTATGAAGCTGGTTATGCCTTGGTAACTTTACCAGGCATAGTGTGGATGTGTGGCACCATTCCCCTAGTGCAGTGCAAACTCCATTGTGGGATCGGGTGCCACAGTAACGGTCACCTGGCTCCCGAAGTGTGGACCAGTGGTGCTGGTCCCGTAACAGACACCGCGGCAGTGTGGATACACTGCACTGCTCCCCCACTGTAATGGTTTCTATCCTTTACAGGGTCTGTGCAATGCAGTGTGGATGGGGCCTAAGAAACACCCCTGTAATTTGCTGAGTTCTAAAACATGCCCTACACTGAAATTAACACAATTAAGATAGATAATGACAGTCAGCCACAGCACTCCTTCTAAATGTAACAATCTCCAAATCTCTTGTACTGTATTTCAAAACCCAAGTTTAGTACATTACTGAATCAAACAGATGATGTCTGAAATGTTTAAATAGATCTTAAACAGCCAAACATGAAGACACAAACCTGCCAAAAGAAATTGTTGCCATCTTCCTCATTATCACAGAACAGAACCTCCCTCAGACAACCAATTACCAAAACACAGAACACCTAATCAAGACCCCCACACACATACCAACCAACAGCAGCTCACTACAACAACCCATTCATAAAAGTTCACACACACACACAACCACAGCTCCAGCATCTTTTAAAGTGACATGATCCTCATAACAACAAACACACCTGTCTCACTGAAATTGGTCTCACCTCCATGGTATAAATAGCACACATGATGAGCAGATCATGGAATATGGAAAATATTCTCACTCCTGCATCATGAGCCCTGTATATTTCACGAGTGCCCAGAGCTCACTCTGCAGGAGTGAGAATATTTTCCATATTCCACTCCTGCCCATCATGAATCCCATATATATATATATATCTACAGATATATTATAGTGGCTCAGTAGAGCCAGTATAGTTAGGGTTCAATGGTAACATCTATGTTAAACCCAAACTTTTGCACTTTAATAACTTTGCAACTGTTCAACCAATTTGTATAACATTTAACATGTGCCATGGGGGACCACTGATCTCTTGATGTAACACGTTTTGTTCTGGTCAGATATGTGGATGATGAGATGCAGAGTGTCAAAACACTTAAAAAATATCATTTTTATGTAAATTCTTTGTCCCATTTCTCAGAAATGGCTTGGGTGTTTGCTCTGAAATTTGTAGGGTATATCAGGTTTGGGTCACAAATGTGTCTTTTGAAGGTCTGGCGAAAAAATATCAATCCATTCAAATGTTATTAAAGTTTAATTTTTCCCATTATTTCCTATGGGAAAAATTAGATGTGCCATGAGCAACAACTGTTTTGTTGCCACAAAAGCAGTATTTATTGTCACAAATGTGGAATGTAGTGTTGAGATTCCCCCATCTTGTTTTCAGTTAGTGGGGCAAGCAAACTTAAATCTTTTTACAAATATTGCAATTTGATAGATACCAACACTTGTGTTTTCCTAATCGGGCCCCAAAGAATCTGATTTTGAGGTCAGTTTTCCCCAGAAGTGTTCATAAATATGTTTATTTTAACTGTAAAAAAAACAAAACTGCATTTGTTTTGTACTGAATACAGAACAGCACGCTTATTATAGTACATGTCTAGAGTGTCATGTCAAGAGAAAGACTTTTTTGTGAAACCAGCTGTTTTTAATCTTTTAACAAAACCTAATTATAAAACTGTAGGTGGTACGAAATAGGTCCGATTTTTATAGAGACACATTTATATTATTCCTTTAACATTTATTTGATAATTTGTTTTTTAGTTTGTAAGAATCAAATTATAAAACATTACTTAAAGAAAAAAAAATTACATAAAATCCATTGCCATTGACAACATATACAATGGATACCAGTGACAAGATAACCTTTTGAGATATTAGAAAATATACTTAGGAAGTCCTGTTGAAAAAAATATGGAGTTCCTGTGATATGTCTGTATTTTCTGCATCATTTCATTTGATACCACTGCAACAGAAATAAATCCTTCAGTATAAGGTATTTATGTAAACTGCAGAATTATTTTGTTTAACTGGCAGTCATTTTGGCCTAAGTTCCATTACGGAACAAGCTGATGAGTTTTTTTTGTTTGTTTTTTTGTTCTTTTAATGTTAATGATTGCTGTGCAGTTCTTTAATGCTAGTGAAATTGATTTAGAAGCTACTCACTGTTGGGGGGAGAAGCATGCTGGAATAAATATTAATGTGCTACAAATGTGGTTAGCACTATAATAACCTCATGGCTGTTGCAGTCCATCCTTTTAAATTATGTCACAGCCTGGCAGATGCTACTACAGTGCAGTGTACCTACTTTCTTTGACTATCCCTTTGGTAGCCTTTGAGCCTGCCGTGGCTGTATTACACATCAGGAGATGGATTGTAAGAAAAATGAACAACAAGAAAGGTAGAATAACTGCCTTGCAAGTGAAATATGTAAATATTTAGTCCTGCTTCTAAGGCTGTGACTCTCTTTGTAGGACACATCTCAAGTCATCTCATAGAAAGCCCTCTGATATCTGACTGTGGTGCTATCACAATCTGTCTGCCAACAGATGTGGGCCCCCAGGAGCCAGCAGGAGTTACAGCATTGCTGGTCTACCTGAAATAGTTGGCATGCTAATATCTGAAACTGAGGCCAGCACAGCTTATCTGTCTGCAATTGTAGGCCAAACTTCTGCAGCACAGGCTTAGTAGTTGTGACCACCTTGTGCTTTTTAGACAGAGGAGAGTTCACACAGTGACCTATAATATTGTGAATTTCTGTTTCTAGGGACCATACCCTAATTTATCAGCAATTCTACTTTCCATTCAATGCACTGTTAGTGCTGTAATGGTAAAGAAAACCCTGTCAAAAGATTGTTTTTGTGACCCTTTGGAGCTAAATATATTACAAAGTGTGCACTCACAGTCATAACACTTCTGCAGTTTTGATTATTATGACCAGTTCTAATGTACAAAATTTTCCAGTTCTATATTCATTTAGTTATGTTGAAGCACTTCCAATTTTGTGCTTGTTAAATGAACACTTACAGTATGTGTGGAAGTTTCCAGTAATCTAAACTTTTCTATTCCATTTTTTATTCGAAACATCTAGTTTGAATAGCTTGATATAACTATTACAGTTCCTATTATGTTCATATATTTTGGATCTATTTTCAGAGATTAAAGCTTTGCCTAAGGGAGGGACTGGTTCTTTGAAATAGCAGGAACATTTTTTTTATTTAAAATTCTATCCCCATGTCTTTGGTTTGTAATCAGTAAATACAAGGGCTCTGACTGACTGATTCTGGTAACTTGAAGTATCACATCATACTAAATTCATTGTAAAAATGAAATATAGTATGCTTTATTTTGGGGGCAACATTGAAGATGTTAAAATATGATCACGAAGTACTACTTTTTTTAAGAAGGGGAAATAATATTTGAACAAAATCTCAAGCTACTGCAATTCAGTATAATTTAAAAATAATTGATGTACTCTTTTATGGAAAATATATTACTTATAGGCACTTTACAAAAGGAATTGGGTACCATGATTAGCAACAGGAAAACATTAGATTTTTTTATTTTAAACATCATACATCTGTTATAATAATGTGTTTTTTTTTAATTTTAGTCCAGCTGAGATGGTTAGCTACTAAGCATTGTTGCATATGTAATGCCATGTTACTTGGAACAGAAAGCATTTGTTGCAACATTCTTCCTTCCACAAAATTGTTCCCTTCACTTCTTTGTAACTGATTAGAGGATTTATAATAGTCCTTGGAAACTGAATGCTGTGTATCCTTAAGCTTGCTTTAAGTGGATGGTTAATTATTTTTGAAAATGTAGGTAATCTGGCTAAGAAAATGTCTGCCAAAACATAGCTTACTATGATTTTCTAACTCTGTTTGTCCACCTTTATTAAAGCCAAGTTTTCCTCAACCAATTTTACTGGTGGATTTCCAGTCCTGGGAAATTTTTACTTGTAACTTCTTAAGTCAGAGTCACCCTTTGTACTCCTATAAATTTCTATTAACTTGATCCTGACAGTAAGATACCTCTAACCCTTTCCCATCAGATGACAGGAAACATAATCTGGTGAAGCAGGTGGTGCTAACTTACAGTAGTAGTACACCCTCATATCTTGTATATGTTATTTGTTTCCTTGTCAACAGATAAATCTTTTCATGTAGTTTTTGGGGTATACAGTATGTGTTTGCTTTAGTTTGTTTTCACTGTTCACAAAAGCCTCTATAACTAGCTTGGGGAGTCTCCATTTTCTGGTTGTTGAAATCTCATTGTCCGAGAGCTGCATCAGCATATGAGAACACAATGCCACAGCACCCATCTACACCTTGTATTTCTGTACTGAAAGTACATGTGACCTGAAAAAACTGTCTAGAAACACACAGATTTAATGCAATTTAAAGGAAAAAAAACTTGCATTACATCTTGGATATTTTGTAAAGCTACTTGAAGGTAAATGTATTTCACACCTTGCAGCATCTTGTTTTGTTGAATTCTAAGTAAGCAGATAGGCATACTGTGGAGTTGTAAGGGTGCTGACACATCAAGTTCTCACATACTAAGCAGCTTTCAGGTAGAATGAGATTTCAACAACCAGAGAAAGGAAACCTGCCAGGCTAGTTACAGGGGCTCATGTGAACAATGAAAACAAACTAAAGCAGACATATATATCCCCAACAGCTACACGAAAAGAGTTGTCTGTTGACAAGGAAACAAACAACATTTACACGATATGTAACTGTGCCACTCCTTTAAACTGAGATAGGACAGTTATTCTGATGGAAATTGAGGATGTAATAGGGTCATCAGGGGTGTGTGAATAGCTTTTTACAGTACTATTGCATTTTGCACAGATGCTTGTCATGTGCCACAGAGTCAAAAAAACATAGTCCACCTCTTTCCTCGCCCATCAAAGTACTGTAGGTGATCCAATTGGTTGGACATGATTGGCTAGTCATAGATCCGTACTGAGTAAGGGTAAGAAATGAGGCCACAACCAAACACTCCATTATTCTTTCTCTGATGATGGCTTCCAGGACATTGTTTAGCACTGATGACAGACTCAGTTGCCTATTGTTACTTGGAATTAACCTTGCCCACATGTTGACCCTAACTAATACGCTGGACACTTTCCAGTTTCACAGAAACATAGAAACATAGAATTTGACAGCACATAAGGCCTGCTTGGCCCACCTAGTCTGCCCATTTCCCTACCTAATGGATAAGCTGCAGATCCTAGTTAACCAACAGCCTACTTCCTCCTACTCCCCACCAGAATTGCCTTATATCTGTCCCATGCATTCTTGAATTTCCTCACTGTTTTTGACTCTATGACCTCCTTAGGAAGGCCATTCTATTCATCTACAACCCTCTCTGTGAAGACATACTTCCTCACATTACCTATGAGCTGCCCCCCTCTCTCTTCAAATTGTGCCCCCTTGTTTTTACACATCTCTCTTTCTGAAAGATGCTACCCTCTTGAACTTTGTTGATTCCCTTGAGGTATTTGAAAGTTTCTATCATGTCACCCCTCTCCCTCCTTTCCTCAAAGCTATAATACATCTTACGCTCCTTTAGCCTTTCTTCATATGTCTTCTGTTTCCTGGCACAACAAAGATTATAGCAGTTCTACACATCATCCCAGTTACATTATTATCATGGGGTTATCCTGTTAGCCCCTTTGGACTAATCTGTCTTTATCTTCACCATGTAGCCATACACATATTATACTTAGAATGTTTCCATTTTCACCATGCATAGAAAAGACAGGATTGTATACAATCCTGACAAACCACTTTCACCTACATTATTTTTTATGATATGTTTGTTAAGGAATTTTCCTTTTCTGCAGCAATAAAAAAGAAATATAGAAACAGAAAGAATCTTGCAAGACAGATGTTATACAATTTGTAGGTGTGGTAGGCTAATTACAGAGCAGGTCCTCTCTTAATGCATGATGACTGTCAATGTCGATTACAGACAATGTTTCCTGAAATATGCACTACTACAGAGCACTCACTCTGGAAGCACCTAGCTTAGTTCATTTTAAGATTCAGTAGATTGGAACAGGAAAGTAATAAAAAATAAACTCATGGTACAAAACAGGTTGACCGTTTCTCATTTATATAGTATCCATGATCTTTCAAGTGTCTTCAAGAACTGACATATACTTTTTATAACAATAAGTCAGCATTTCCTATTTACATAAGGAATCTATTATCTCTGTCCATGGCTGAACTGTAGGCAGATAAGGCTTTAACCACAATTCTGTTATTGCTTTCTTTACCACCAAGAGCAGTTGAAGCAGCTTCAGTTGCTTCCCCCTAATGCAACTCCCCCTTAGGGTTGACAGACAGTCAAAATAATATAGGTTAGAGTACTGTATATTTGGGCAATCAAACATAGTCCCTAATATAGGGATCTATTCACTACTGTGGACCAGGTATGTGCAATTCACATGTACCCAGCCTGCATGGCTCTGCACCTGAGGACAGGTGCAGGGTGCACAGTATGCACAATTGTACACATCTGCAGGGTGCCTGTCACAGCCTTAACTCTGAGCATGCAGCTGCATGGAGCAGGTTGAGGGACACAGGTATGCATTCAATCAGAGGCCCATCCTGGGTCTCAAAGTGTATTACCTGCTCTGTATGAGCAGAGGATTCTAGGAGGGTAGAGGACTGAACACTTTTCAAAGAATGGGCAAGTGGCTGAATGGCTGCCACCAGCCCTTTGTGTCAGCCTAGTGGGCTGAGGTAGCATGGTGGGGGAATTTCTACTGCCATGGCAACTGGTGTGTGTAATTTCAGGGGCATGCAAAAGATATACAGGGTTCCTGATGCTGGTTTTACTATACTGAATCAACAACAGTGTTGTTGAAGTATGACATGGTGTTGACAGGCAATATTTCACCTGTCAGGCATTGTATGTTTTTTATTGGGGGGCTGCTCACCCCAAATCTCCCATGTGGGGGGCTATGCCCTCCATGCCCACCCTTCTATACATATCTAACTCCAAGTCAGAGTTGATTGAAGGGGGGGCCAAAGACGGTGAGAGGGTGAAATTTCACCCTCGGGTCCCTCACAGTGACAATCTCAAAACCTGTCAAGATTTTAACTGTGAGGAATTTTGCCATGCAAGTTTCATTGTGCTGTCAGCACACCCCTGAGGCCAAATCCTGCACTCCCCTCACCAGGCACTCCATGCCTTAATGAATGGTGCATAGTGTGGGCACACCCCCAGACATGACCCAGGACTGCCTGTGGCCCATAGTTGCATGATTAGCCAGGGAATCAAATGTGAAAGGGGCATGCACCCCTTTCGTGAATACTGCTGGGAGTCCTCCAGACCACTGGTTCATGGCATTCTGACTTAGGGTTGCCAATACACCAAGGACATGTGGCATGTAAGCAATCTATACCATTTGTGCATAGATCCCATTGTGCATAACTCTTCCTAATTTGGAGATAAGACCAGGCAACTCCAAAAAACATGAACATGGTCTTCCTTGGTCATCCCCTCCAACAGTGTTCTGCCTAAGGGACTAAATAAGCCCTCTGAACTGCAGTGGTTTGAAGAAAGCAAGTCCTGCATTTCCAAGTGAATTATTTCATTTATGGGGTCATTGTAAATTTGCAGTTTGGAAGGGCAAATTTGTATCACAGTTCTGGGTCACATCCTGACTGCATTTCTTCTGTCCACTTATGCAGAACTATCAGTGTGGAGTTCTTAGACAGATCCATAAGGATGGAGTAGAGTTGCCCCACCAGATGAGTGCCTACTCCATCATGCTGATAATGCTGGATTTGGGCAACTAATGCTGGTGGAAATTCAGCACTTACCTGTGATATGTGGGTACAGTACCTACCTACTGTAGGCCCAGAACTCCAAATACCAGAATTGAAAATGTTTTGTGAGCTTGTATTTGTCTTGAAGAAATTGAAAAGGTTGCACCTCTCTATCATCCAAGAACTGATGGAAATAAATCAGACCACTTCTAGCCCATCTTTTAAGAAATGTGTCAGTGAATTTAAAAGAATTGTGCAGTCCAGGCCCGGGACACACATTATTTCTATATTTAAAATATAACAAACTAAATAGTGAAGGATTTTGTTGTACATTGACAACATTACTCCCATTTGCTGAAACAGTATGAGCCACAGCAGTCCTTGCTTATTTATTGACTTTCAGTAATGTATGAACCTAGTAGTATACAAACATTCAAATTAACTCTCTAATCTGATTATTTTTCCACAGACAGTGATACTTTAGCACAAGTAAAAACAGATATTAAAATGCTACCAAAATGCATACAGCTCAAGGGAACATAGTCCACTTCTATAAGAAATACTGATGAAAGAATTAATGATGGCAGCAGCTTATTGACTGAAATTTATGAAGTGGTGTGAAAATCTGCAAGTAAAACAGCAAAAGCCACTGTACTGTCTTGTAAGGATGCTGCTGTCTGAATAACGAACTGAAAAAAAAAAGGAAAACCAGCTGACACACAGGATCAGATATCAAAGCACTTAATGTGCAAAGTAAATTTTTATATAGTTGCAAGCTCCCAAAATTGATGGTTTTCCATCAATACATAGGGTAATTTGTTATCTGCAGTTAAAAGTTTTGCACAGCCATCTCGAGTGAAGGGTTTTTATTGATCAAGTGGCAGGCATCCACTTGGGAAGATCATTTATTCTAGTCTCACACCACACACTAGAGTTAATGCCCAATACTGACACTGAAGTGCTGCACTGGGGGAGGAGGGGGACACTGTTAAGGTGCCATCCTTAGGATGAGATGCTAAATCAAGATCCCTTCTGACCATGTCTCGTGACTACACAGGTTGAAATTAAAGATCTCATGCAATTTATTGTAAGAGTAAAAGGCTGTCCGCAGTGTCCAGGCCATCATTATTCCTGTCAATAAAACCAGTCCATGTAACACCCCCAGCACTCCACCCCTGGATGTACCTAAAAATGGTCTATCACAACTCATGTGTTTCTTGGCCAAAAATTAAAAATAAATAAATCAATAAGAAAACATAATATATAGGTAGCCCTATTTCTATTGTAAGTGCAGCCTTTTAAGATCACAGAAAGCTTATCTTATGAATAACACCCAATTCCAGTTGAGCTGCATACAGGTAGGTATTCATGCAATTTCGTTAACTGACACAGGCCTTCTAAAATTGCTTAACTGTTTTTGCAATTCCATTTGCTTATAAACACATATTATAAGTCAACAAAACCAGTCCATATAACATCCCTACCCATCCAACCCCTTTGGGATCTTGAAATTGAGCTATCACAGCTCAGTGAGTGTTTCTTGGTCAAAAATAACAAATAAATAAATCAATAAAACAATATATAGACAGTCATATTTCTAATGCATCTGTTGCCTTGTGAGGTAATAGACAACTTATGTTTCGAGTAAGACCCAATTCCAGTTGAGTTGCATACAGGTAGCTGTTCTTGCAATTTCATTAGCTGATATGGGCTTTCTAAACATTGTTTAACTTTCTTGTGATGCCATTTGCTTGTAAATACATAAGTGCAATACTTACAATACTCCAGGTGTTGACAGTACTGCCATAAATGCACTTCAAGTTACTAAAGGTATTTGGCCTGTAGCCTCATGCTTACTACACACATAGACATGTGTTTATGTCAGTACTACAAACATTCTGTTGTGTCTTATTGATTACTTGTGAAACAGGTATGGAAAATCCTCTGTCCTGATTGACTGAGACAGGCTGGCAACGATACTCTGATGTTTGTACTTCCAGTGCAGAAAACTGTACTATTGCTTACTTACCTTTTTACCCAAAATCCCTGTATACAGTACTAAGTATAGAATATACATTTAGTAAATGCCAACCATTTTTTATTTAAAACTGAACAAAATGATCATAGCTATATGTAACAGTAGTTTCTGGTCTACAGTATTTTTTTCTTACACTTTTCCTCCCACACAAAGGCATCTCTGTTCTCACTCAGTAATTTCCATTACTTCAAACTAGAAATGTGTTTCTCACTTGACCTACACATACATTTCATTACTAAAGCTGTTTCTGCCTGCCCTTTCCTACACTCTATCATGACATATTTATCTACTTAGCCAGTAAATTGGTCTTGTGCTGGCTCCTCCCTACTTCTCCCTGCTTTAATAGATCATCAGACCAGAAGGAAAGAAGGGGCCACTTCACATGGTGAACCAAAGGCAGTGACCAAAGGAGGTATGTTTTTTAGGAGAAATTGCAACTACACAGACATACGGTGCCATTTTCAAGGATCAAGCGCCCTTGTCATAGATTCTGATATGATATTGTGCAGACTTCTGCAGGACCTCCTTGCATTCCAATGGCAATTACTCCAATTTGTCATGCAGAAAACTGTGGACTCATATTGTAATTCTATTGGTCCTGGTTGGGGCACTGTTGGTAATCCATGACTTTGATTTCAACACTGGGGATAGAATTATCTGCAGAGGGAATATCAAGGAACCAGTGGGAGGCAAGGACCACAACCAGAAAATATTCTCCCTTGTCCTTTGTGACAGTGAAGACTAGCTGAGCAACAGCCACCAGGACCTGGAACTTTTGGAAGGTACATTTTGCTAAGACAAAGGACCTGGTGCATATGCTTACTAATGTAAAGCACGTGTGAGGTGTGTTAAAGAATATACTAACAGCAGCCTTAAATGATTGTATCCATATAAGCAGTAAGGGAAAGGAGTCAACATGTGGCCCTCTCACCCAACAGAGACATCATGCAAGCTATTTTGAATAAATAAAAATCCATGACCATTGGAAAGGATGGCATGCCTCCAGATAGCTGAGGAGTACAGGGAAGTGTAGAGTGACTGCTGGATGAGATATTGAAAGCTAAGGAGAAGTTTGAAGCCAGTAGAGCAGCAGGAGCAGTGGACAACCACAAAACCTTCTTCAAGTTAAAAAAAATGAAGATGAAGATAAAGGAGGATATTTAGCTCCTGGCAACAGAGGAACAAAGAAGAACCTCTGAGAAAGGCCAAAACAATTGCTGAGATACTGAATGAATACCAGCCATGGAAGTAACTGCACATTTTGCAGAATGTTACAATTTTTGTAGAATTCTGTGGAATGTTGTCATGCAATCCATCAATTTCTGTAGTAAAAGGCAAAGTTTATATTGTGTTGCTTCTCTATGCAGGACAATAGTGTAGAAGCAAATCCCTTGTTTACATTAATGTTTGTAAACATTGCACAGCTGACATATATGCAAACAATAATACCTGACAGGGTGGGCAGTATTGGGCAATACCAGACTGCCCAGGGGTGGAATGAGGCCCTATGCCACAGGCGGAGGACTTTATAACTCCTGGAATGTCCGATATTGCCCATACTGCCCCCCCCCCCATAGAGGGTATTATTGCACTTAGAAAATGGACATCTGTTTAAATGTTTATACAGTAATTTAAAAATAGGTGCAAAACGAAAAAAAGTCTAAATCAAAAAAAAACAAAATCTTATATGGTAAAGTAGTCCCTGCCTGGCACAGTTGCCCTTTATGCCTTGTTTAATTGCCACTAGAGGGCACTGTTATTTTTAAAACAGTTTTTTGATGCCATTGGGAATAGAGTGTAGTCTTTTGAGCCATTTCAAACTATGGGATCATATTTGGAAGTGATCACCACCCACCCCCTTCCTGTCTGCTACTGACTAGGAATGGTGAATCGTAATTGGGGAGAAAGAAATAGCCCGACTGCTGGCCAGTAAAATGTTGCCATGTACAAGAGACAACTAGGAAGCAGGTTAAGATACTGTACATTGGTGACAGCAGCCAATCGTTGTACAATTAGCATCAGTGTCATATCACTCCAAGGCTAAGGTATGCATGTGACCTTCATTTTCTGACTGCCAGAAAAGGAAAAATTAAATACTGCTTAGGTGCCACTAGCAACAAAACTTTTAAAGAGAGTCATTCCTGGAGCCATTACACCTTTCCTGGCAACATAGCCCTACAGCCTTACAGTCGGGTTGGAGTTTTGTTCATGTTGCTGGCGGGAAGGGGGGCTTGTTACTGAAGTGGTAAGCCAGAAAAAAACCCAGAAGAAACAAACAACAAAAAGTTACACTCTTAATGGAGCTCTAGAATGGTGACATGTGAGTCGGTTAAAAGCCCAGCCTGTTCTGTTTCTCACTAGGGTACCATACAGGGCAGTCTGTTTACAAATCAATAGATCATGGCAATCAGGCCCAGGAGTGCTTACGGGACTTTTCCTCATCCTGCTCCCCATAGATGGATATGGCTTCTGGCTACCAGTGGGCAATTTATTGGCCGGCTTTGTGAGACCGTGGTACTAAACAGGCTATGTCAGCTTGAAACACTTTGCTGTCATTGAATAGCTTTTGCTTTTTTATTACATAAGTGTTTTTGATTGGTATGGCTGATTTTGCTATGGTGGGGGTGGGAGGTGGGGCTGCAACTGTGCAATGTCACTTGTTCAGTAAGTTTCCGTTGCCAGGAAAAGGAACATGGTGCATGTGGCATTTGAATATTGGCTGTGACCATTAATACTGATGATGTGGTCCTTGTCACTGGAACTTTTAAAACCCAGGCTATGTTGTATGATAGAAGCCCACCTTGCCAGGACTATCAACCAATCAGAGTCTGGGGTTTTCTTAGGCTATATTCTAAGTCTATTCTATTCAATACACAAAAATAAAAACACTGCCCCAGGATAAAGGAGGGAGCTCATTTGGTGATCCTATGGTACCAGAAATGGCCAGGATGCAGCCTGTGGACATCATGCCCACCCAAGTAGCTGACTACCTGGTAAAAATCAAACCAGGTAAGTCCCAAGGGGTTTTCAGAATATTCCCCAGAATCATAGTCAAGCTACAGTAATGAAACAACTGCTCTGGATGCTTGCTGTTATTTTCCATGAATCTGTCCAGAGAGATCTGGTGCCAGAAGATTAGAAAGTAGCCAATGCATTCCCAATCTTCAGGAAGTTGGTTAAAGTCTGACCAGAGCAATTATAAACTGATAAGCTTGACATCAGTGCTAGGAAGGGTCCTGGAAGCAATTTCTAAGGACATAATAAGTGAGTGAGCAAGCAGATCATACCACATCAACCTGACCCCATTATTCAAGGGGGTGACCATTGCACTGATGAGGTCGACAGGATCAGTGCTATCTTTGTGGTCTTCAGAGAGGCCTATGATACTGTGATGCATGATAGGTTTCTGGGCAAGGTATATCAATGTTGTATACACCTGGGGGCAGTAAGCAGAGGTTTGTTAAGGATGGGCATTACTTAGCTACCATTCTCAGGAATCAATGCTGAGGTCAGTGCAGTTCAATGTTTTCATCAGTGAGATAGAATCATGGGTCTCATCAGTCTGATTAACTTCACTGATGACACTAAGCTGGCCAGAGTGATGGACTACCTTTAGGACAGGGACATATATCAGAAGGATCTTAACATGCTGGGTGATTGTTTGGACTCCTGGAGTTTTAGATTCAATGTAGCCAAATAACAAGTGCTACACTTAAGAGGAGAAAAACTAGATGAAGGACCTATATATTATGTAGGGCTCCCCATAAACAGTGGAGCAAAAAGACCTAGGGAGTCATAATAGACAGTACGTACAGGTTTTCAAGGTATGCCTGGACAAATTTCTGCTTACCAAGGGAATGGCAGGTTACCCTGAGTAGAAGAGTGGGTAGGAAACCCTTTTAAATTAGTACACTATTTCACATCATACATATTCATCCCTTATTAGAAAGGGTGGAGGACATGATGGAGATACAGTCCTTTCTTACCTTAAATTACTGTGTTACTATGTTTATATTGAAGAAAAAAACATATAAACAGTAGCTACTACTTGGGTGAAAGCACTCCCATCAAACTGATGCCGTTTCACTGGATCATGCAGATACCAGTTTAATTAAGGTGCAGAGAACTGCAGAGAGCAGACAAGACTGCACAGCTGGCTTAACCCAATTTGTTTTGCATATCAGTGCTTCATTCAGAGTCACAATTTCCATTGGCAATAATACATTACATAAATATATGCTTGAAGGTACAATTGCATAAGGAATGGATGAATCAGGAGAACAGTGGGACTGACTAGAGAGGTTGAGGGGTATTAGAGGGGTGTCACTGACCCCTTTTTGAGTTCATCATGGGGTGCAGGTGCAGATGAACTCATTGCTATAAGGGGTGCTTTGTAGGGATGTGTCCAATAGAAAGCTTCATTTCAAGGGGCAGGTCAGCGGAAGGCGAATCAGTCGGCAGGCTGGCGATGACTCCCTTTCAGCTGTTGGGGTGGAGTTGGCCAACTTTTCAAAGGACAGAGCCACACCAAGAGTGGTGCAACTCGGTCCTTTGATGTTGCATTCCTGCATTGTTAAATTCCTGGTTGCACATTCACACTGCTGTAGCTTAGAGCAGTGTGAATGTGCTGAGCCCAGGCTGTCGGCATGCCCCCTCACCATTTCAAATAAACAAATTGATGGGGGTGCCCAATCCCCCTGTCAGCATGCCCCCTCCCAGTTCATTTGCAGATAGGGGAGCCTACTCCCCTTTGGCATAATGCCCCCCCATTTGTTGTGTGCCAAAGGGGGTGCCCAATCCTCCTTGGCTACAGCCCTCTCCAACAAACACTCTGGTGGCATGCTGAGAGCCCACCCCAGCATGCCAAAGTCCCTGTTACAAAAGAAAACCTTCCTGCACTGGATTTATGTTTTTTTTTTTAACCTGTAAACCAGGAAATGGTCCCTTGCAGTCTGCCATGACCCCTCCCCCAACCTGCACCCACCCTCTGCACACCCACCTCCCCACACACCCTCCTCACCTGTACTTACCTCCGGAGCTGGTGCAATGATCTTCAGTGAAACGGGAAAATGTCTGCACTCTTCAAAGCCAACCACGAACTGAAGAAATGTCAGTAAGCTGTATAATGCTATATATTTTTTTTTATACAACTTTCGTGCATATCTCGGCCATTTGTGTGAATTATGGCACCACATTTTCAACAAGGGGTTCTTGGGACCCCACCTCATGAATTCAGTGACTGTCATCTGGTTATTCAGTCCCAAAAGGTGATTTCACAGTCACTGTGTGGAATCACCTTTTGGGACCAATTAATGAAATGACAGTGTCACTGTTCATGAGATGGCCTCCCAAAAAGCCTATATTGCAAATTTGGTGAAAAAATTCCCGCAAAATGACTGTGTTACGATCGTGCATTGTGCAGTTTCCACGCACACTTGTAATGTTGCAAATATGTAATATTTTCACTCCAGATTTTCAACACTGGCATTTTTTACACCTCCTTATGAACAGTACAGCTGTCATTTTCCATATCCTGGCCAAAATATGTTTTCGCACTTCAGGCGCAGAATAGTGCAGTCGCTGTGGGAAATCAGTGTTTGGGACAGATTAAGGAAATCACAGTGGCACTGTTCATGAGTGGAGGTCCCAAAATGCCTATGTTGAAAATTTGGTGAAATTATTCCACTAAATGACTGTTATGAGCGTACGTTGTGCAGTTTCCACGTACGCTCGTATGTTCAAGCATTTTTAATATTTTCACTCCAGAAGTTCAACACTGACATCTCTTCACACCTACCTATGTATGGTACAGCTGTCATTATTCACATCCTGCCTGAACTGTGTTTTTGCACATCTGCTGCAGAATTGGCATGGTCGCTGTGAGAAATCAATGTTCGGGATAGATTAACAAAATCACAATGTCACTGTTCATGTTCAGAGGTCCCAAATGCTTTCATGATGTGGGGGTCTCAAAAGACCATGTTGAAAATTTGTAGTGCAAATACAAACAAATGCCTGGGGTGTTAGGGTTTCTAACCATAACGCGCCCCCCAACCCATTTTGGGGCTCCAGTGTCATCATCTTCTCTGAACCACAGATATATCTTCACTCTTCAAAGCCAGATCATGAATTGAGGAAACAGGTATGCACTTCATTGATTTTCAATAGGAATGTGAACTTGGTGGCATAACTTGTTCTTTCTGCTGGGAACTGTAGTCCTGCCAATCGGTGCATACCAACAGCAGTTTCAACGATGAACTTCAGCAGTGACAAATGCTTTTTGTAGACTGGTAGACCCTCATACCGAAGACCTGAACTGGCTTCTGCTCAAGTATCAAAGACAAACCAAAGGCAAGGGGTCTGACTAAAAGCTAAACTAAATCTCCTAATTTCCAACTGTGCTCACTTTTGCTCCTAACCCTGAATCCATGTTTGGTGGGGGCCCAATCACTGTTAAGACCAGACTACAGTAGCTGGATAATCCCCCCCTCTCATGGTGGTTCCTGGCACTAGTTTGTTTTTAATTGATATGTCTTGCAAGGCAGGGAAGGTTGATGCATGGTTAAATTTTAGTCAGTCTGATTAGTTTGAGGGTTTGCATCAATCAAATCTGTCTAGCCTAAATTTTGAGTTTGGCCTCAAATATTAAATCAAGTTGATGAGAATTGAAAATCCCAAATCTGAACAGTTTAATTTTCTGGTAGAGCCAAACTTGCAGTTTTAAGCGATCTTGAGGTGGGTATCAGTAGCTGGGTTGCTACATTCCCTGATAATACCAAAAATAGGAGGATAGTAGCATCATCTCAGAGGGTGAACAACATGCGGAGTGACCTGAATATGCTTGGAAAGTAGGTCAAAATTGCAGATGACCTTCAACATTGAAAATTGCTAAATGATGTATCTAGGTGAGAAGAATAAGATCACAAACTGCAACCAAAACAGCATATAGATTACTAGACCTCAGGGGGGAAAAGACCAATGGGAGTTATCAGCAACAATTTCAAATGGGGATAATGTGGGGCATTAGTTAGTGAAATAAATAAAATTATGACATACATCTAGTACTATGCAAAATTTTCAAATTCTATTACATTTCTGAAAATTCTTACTACTTATGTGAAATTCTATCCAAGCAGAATTGCAGAATTCCACAGGGATTTAAATGACATTCACAGTTTTGCCCAACATTCCACAGTTCTATGTTTTGTTTCTGTAGAACATGTTCTGTAACAATTATATGTAAATTCCGATGAAGCAAGTAGGTGAATTTCTCACTGAGGCACCCACTGACTTCCTAACGGCCCATTGACAGGTAATCTGCCTGGGGGTTCCATCTAGTGTTTTTGTGGTGTGCTGTCTGTCAAAAACTGTCCCCAAATTCCAGTTATTACATTGATGTTGATGCCAGCTAGTATTCCTCTTTTAAGAATTGCACACAGAGAACAAATCTGTGGTTTCAATAAAGAACATGCAATATACTTTTGGAAATCTGTGTAACTTACAAAACAATTTCCACAAGGCATTTCATTAGCTGTTTGCAATTCTGCTGAAATTCTACCAGTTGAATTTTTCATTTGCACAGATCTACATGCATCATGAAAAAACTTTATTACTGATCACTATACATTATAATGCCCCTGCACAGATCACAATAGTCAGAGACTCAATACAATACAACAAAACAGTCTCTAAGGTATATAAAGTGTAGCTATGTCTCTCACAAATGCATAACTGCAAAAAAAGAAATACTTTATGTATTACACATATCACCTGAGACAGCCCTATTGTAATAGCATTACATTATTCTATTTGTTGAGTTTATTTATTGAATTATTTTTTAACTGGGTAGGGCCTATTGGAATCAAGCTTATTTATGGGGCCAACCCATTATAACCATCATCATGACGATATTGTCTTGTTTAAGGCCTGAAATATAAACTGAGTCAATGTGAAGGGGTGACTATTCTCTGAAGAAGCACATGCCACTGTTGCATGAAGCATCATTTTTGTGGATGCCTCAGCAAACGTGCTGTGTAGAATTTTCAAATTCTAGTGAACGGACTTCTTTAGAATATCAGAAAATTACATCTGTTTCTGCAGAATTATGTCTGTAGTGTAATTGTGCAATTTTGAAAGCAGATTAATTTTCATGGATTAGTAATCCACAATTTGCACAAACCACAGATTCCTCTTTTGCACTCTACAGAAAATTATCTGCAGTTCACTTAATCTGCACAAAGTTATTACACAGTTTACATAGAATTGTTTTTGGAATGCCACAGTATTAAAAAATAAATTCTGAAAACATTTCAGAAGTACAGTTACTACTCCACACAAATTTCGCTACTGGAACTCGTATTCTGCACAGCTCTAATCGAGATCCTCATTGGAGATTTAATGTTGCTGTGACACTATTTCTTGCACTTTTTAGACAAAATGAAGCCATTTATCTTTTTGTAAGTGTTTTGTTCATGGTGTGGAATTTGTGATTTCTCTTGTTTCTCTTATAGGATTTAGAGACTGTTTCTTGAGAATAGTATAGTTCTGGTTCCTTTATTTGAGGAAAAATATTAGCAACACTGATAAGGGGCAGAAGAGAGTGTCCATAGCAGTTGAGGTCTTGGAAAATAAGGACTACTGTACAAGGTCTGACTGACAGGACTGGGGCTGAAAGAGAAGACTCAAGGAAGACATGCTTACAATATTCAGCTATTTGAATGGGATAACAGTTCGACTAAATGGAGTTCTTTAGGATGTACAAGGACAAAGGGACACCTAGGGGCACTTGCCAAAAGAATCCACCCAAGATTAGTATGTACCTATTTTGAAAGCAGAAATGTATCCAAACCTGCTAGACCATCTGTTTGACCTATCACCATCCAATGTTTGCATTCAAAACTATACATAAGTGCATCTGAACGTGACTTTTTTCATAATGCAAATTCTGAAGATAACAGCAAGGATGCCTGGACAGAAATGGATGAATGCAGATGCAGGCACAAAATGCATTTGTATCTGCAGTCAATCCTTTTAAAATCCCCCTACTAATGTCTAAACAGAGGAAGATTCAACAGAAATATCAGGAAACTCTACTTTGCAAAAGTCGGGGACACTAAAAACAGACTTCTAGAACAGGTGGTGTTATCTGATTGTTTCCACATTCAGACTCAAACTAGATAATAAGTGTTTAAAAGCAAAAAGGGCATAATATAATTTTCATTGAGTTGGCAAGACAAAGCATGATGGATACCTGGTTTATTTTGTATGTATGTGTGTTAATATATTTATTGCATATAATTTTTAAGTTTTCTGCAAGTACATGTATCTTTCTTGAAACTACACACACTTGTTGAACAATACTTAAACAGCAGGTATCTACTTCAATGTATCATAGAAACATAGATTTTGATGGCACATAAGGATCACTTGGCCCACTTAGTCTGCCCATTTCCCTACCTACAGGATAAGCCGCAGATCCTAGTTAACCAACAGCCTATTTCTTCCTACCCCCCCCCCACAGGAATAATTTCATTTCATGAACAAATGGGGGGCAGCTCAGTTAAGTGCATTTCATTTCAGAGCCATACACTTCAGCGCTTTTCAATCAGTCGCTGTTCGTTTCAGCACTTCCACAATTGGCAGGTGTTTCAGTTCAGCACTGATCATTTCAGTGCTTTCCAATGTGCTGTGATGATGGTGGGTGATGGCTGACGAATGGGATGTGGCTGCTGGAGGAGGGAGATATTCCCTCAGTGATGATGATTGGGGGCGGGCGTCTGGATCCGTTTGGTTATTTGCACTGAGTAATGCCCTGTTTCTCTGCCTGTTTTGGCTACATTACCCTGAGAGCTGGAAGACTGTCCATGTAAACACCACTGAATATACAGTTTATTAAAGGAAGTTGAAGGCTGACAGGTAATTATTCATAAAAAGACCATGGACACCGAATGTGCGGTCTGTGGGGGCACAGCTGTCCTTTTCTATTTTAAAAAACAAACAAACTTTTATCTAGGCAGAAAAAAGATATAGGAATGTTCACTATAAGTGAGAGCTTTACATAGTGTATGCAGAGATCTTCATAGGGAAAGTTTGATGTATTTACATTTCCTAAATGTCAGTGTTGCAAAATTCAGCTAAGAATAGTTATGATCCAATTTTGAACATCAACTCTGAATGAGCTAAACTGCTAGCGCTGAAATCAGATGGCGCTGTACTAAGACAGCACTCAATCGGGTGGCACTAGAGTGATGGTGCTATATTACCCAGCGCTAAAGTATGAAGCGCTGAAGTGGGCTACGCCCTACCAATGTGACTGGTGTCTTTCTATGGTTTTGAAATATGTTTAGCCAATTATGTATGAAGCCTGCACTGAAAACTATGAATGGGATTTTCCGACTTCATTGTTTTAAAATTTTATGTATTTGCATTTTTGACAAGGAATAGCATACAGAGCTAAGTCAACTTTTTTTCTGGTGTCTCCTACCACTGAGTGACATGGACCTATATTTTTGATTGGATAAGTTTTGACCATAACATTGGGGAAAATTCCCTACTCTAAATATAAGTGCCATGGGATCTTCAGCTTCCAACTGGACAGCCCCAAGAGATGGGTGGAGGTGATCTTGATTTAATGCCTCATTCAAAGCATGGTACCTAATCAGTTCCACACCCCTGAATACTGCACTCAGTGTCAGTATTATGTAATAACCCAAGTTCTTTATGTGGGACTAGAATCCATGATGTTCTGATCTTTAACCCAAGAGGTGATCATGTAACTTACTCAGCCAATGACATTCATAATGTATTTAACGTGGTACAGTTCTTACCATGACAATTGGCTGTGGTGCCACACATATAGCAATATTGAGGTCAGTTTGGGAGCAATTAGAGAAACAGCAAATAAAAAGACATCAGCGGATAGACAAACAGCATCCATACAGCCTTCTCTGGAATACTACCTTGAGCCTGCTGCTCCCCATTCCTTCCCTTTAATAAGCCCTTTGAAACCATCTCAGCTAGATGTGAATCCAGCAGTGCCACCCAAATTGACCACCATGCTAAGCAACCTATTCTACTTATCAAACACTCTCTTAATGAAGAACAACTTTCTCCATTCTTTTAATTTGCCTCCACCTGCAGCAGATTAAGAGTATAACCTCTTTAGGTTGATTAATAGTTACTTGTAAAAATTTGGAGTGGTCAATCATATTGTATCTTTACGAAAATATGATGGTCTCTATATCATATCCACCTCTTGTTTCTTGTCTCCAGGCAGTACATCCAGAATAAAGGCTGTACAATTGTTCCTCATATGATTTTCCCTGTTGTTCCTGGGTCACTTTATTGGTCCTCCGCTGGATGGTCGCTGGTCTATCCTTTTTTTTTTTTAGGTGCAGATTCCAGAACAGGACACAGTACTTGAGATGAGACTTCACCAGACACCTACAGTATAAAGAGACACAAATCACCTCCTTCCTGTGGCTTGTTACATTTGGAGGTGGCTACAGCTGTGCAGAATGTGGAATTGCACTGGGGACTATTCCATTTCTGAAATGCTTTTTGAAATGTCCTTTTTAATTCTGTGAAATTCTGAAAAATAGTTCTATAAAATTGCAGAATAACTTTCTGGGGATGATGTAAACTACAGATTGCAGAAAAGGAATCTACAGTTTGTGTAACCCACAGATTATTTTTCTGAAAAAAAAATCCACTTGTGAAATTTCAGAATTCAGCTACTGACAGAATTCAACAGAATTAAACAGGATTTTCCAAAATTCTGTGGAATTTCATTCCGTCATAATTTAAAAAATTCCTTACAGCCCTAGAGATGGTCTTCATGTTATCACTGATGATTATCCACGAGTCCCTTTCTTCTCTTGATTGCTCCACTTTGATGCCATTGAGACAGTACTGCATTTTTGGATTCCTATTAGCAGTATGCAAGACTGTGTATTTCTCAACACTGAAGTTTTCCAACCTCTCTGCATCACCCTTGATATTCCGTACAGCATCCTCATTGTCCATGTTAACTCAAATTTTGAGATCATCTGCAAATAACACACCTTTCCATGTAACCATTCACCCATGTTGCTGATGTACATATTAAAGAGGGTAGGACCTAGAACAGACCCCTGAGGTTCATTACTGGTAACATCTTTACCCAAAAGGATATACCATTTAGGACTACCCTCTTGGTCTTGCCCTTCAACCAGTTTCCCATCCTTTAGTTCATGTATCTCCTAGTCCCAAATCTCTCACCTTCTTTATCATCCTCCTTTGTGGAGCAGAACTGAAGGCCTTACTGAAATCAAGGTAAAGAATATCTGCCACAAGACCCCTGTCCATTTTTTCCACCAAACTGAAGACATTAGTCACATTTATGTGACATGCCCTGCTTATTGCAAAGCCATCCTGCATCCTGTCCAGTAATCCCCTTTGCTTCTAGGGAACCCCGTCACTGTGTATCCACTAACATCTCAATTATGGAAGTTTGACTGATTGTTCTGTAGTTCACTGAGACCACCCTACCCGCCTCCGTGAAGAAGCATCATAGCTGTTTCAGTCTCTTAGAACTTACTTCAAGAAGTGTTTAAATCAGAGACTGGAAACAATACTTATTTATGTGAAATATTGAAAAGAATAACAATGGTTCAAAATCAAAAATGTGGAAAACATTAACATTTTTATAAGAATAGAGCATGTCTATATTTTATTTTTGTAGATATCTGCATGTTAAGTTATGAAATATAAACTTCCATGAAGAAAACGTGAGTTCACATTTGTGTCACAGCTCAGACTTGGAGTTTTATCTCTAGACAGTCACCCTGTTCTTTGTGGAGCAGTAGACTTTTATACTACAGGTGGGCATGTATGCAAACTTAGAGGATGGCATGGAATCAGCCTTCATATTGTATTAGAATTTTTATAATTATTTTTCTCTAAATCTCCATTATGGTTTCCTCTGTTCCACACTACAGTGACAGGGGTTATATTGACTGCATCCTTGCTCTGCCAAGGTGAGAAGGCAACAACTGCTTTCAAAACCCATGCTAATACTTCTCCTGGATCAGCAGGCAAGGGACATGCAAAGGCCTAATGGCCTTCAACCACCCCCAAAATCTGAGCACCTACACTTTGCAATGTCCTGGCCCAGATCCAATTATCACATGGAACTATGGGCACCATGCACAAACTCTGATGTCCCAGGTGATAACATGATTTGCTGTCACTGTATCTCTTGACTGACTTTTGTTAGTTACAGTTGGTAGTGGCACTATTTCCACCCTCACATCCTCAGGCACAATGACAGATGCTATCAATTACCGTTCCTTTAATTATAGGCTATCATGTTTGTCACCCAACCTGAATTCCCAGCTACTTAGAGGTCTTAGCTGCAGCTGATCCTACTATTGCATGTGATTGAAGCTTCTCCAATACCACCTTTGCTTCATCAGTAACAGCTTCAGAATACATGCTATCCCTGTATTCTGGATATTCTGTTTTAGTGCCTTCTAGCCCTTGTGCCAGGAATGGGGATTTTGGCCTCAGCTGTCCTCCTTTCACACTTAGTTTCCATCACATGCAGGTAGGACTGGACCATGAAGGAGCTTGTCCACCTTAATTCTAACTGTACATTTCAGAAATAGCAGCAGCTGCAAACAAGCTATTTTTATCTTTGTGTTTTTTCAGAGAATCTGAGAAAAGATGGAGCCTGCACATCTCTTTAAGCTGTAGACCACTTATGAAAGACATCTGAAAAAATATGTGTACAGTGAATGGATTGGAGTCAGTGGGGAAGGGAAATTCCATCTTTTCTTTGGATCCTCCAAAAATAAGTTTGGTAAAAATAATTTTACCGAAGCTATTTTAGCTTAGAGTTTCACTGAGTAAGGGAACCTAAATGCTCTGTTGGGGGCTATACGTGAAAGCCTACATGCCATGTAAGGGCAGCACATAGTCATTCCTATGTCTGAATGTCACATAGCGGTGATCTGTGCACCAGCCGGTGGCATTCACCACAGGCATGCTGGATTCTCCAACTAGAAGTTAACTATCCAATTACAGTAACTAGCAATTCTGAATCCACATTTTGGAGATTACTGGTCTGGTTCCTTTTCAAATTCTTCAAATAATCATCCAGTCATTTTAATCACTCTGGTTAGCATATGAATTGTGTTAGGTATGAAAACCCAAAGAGGCAAATTATCTGAACTATCCTTATTTGATTAAATTGTCACTAAAAGATGTTCTGGAGGATGCAGTGTTTATTTATTTAGTTTTTGTTGACCGGGTAAGTGCACTCGACAAATTCTGCCTATTTTCAGACACGATCCTGGGGAAGAAGATACAGATGAATGCCAACTGACATTGAACCAGATTAAGCTGTTGGTGACATTTTTAGTGAATGGGGGTGGATTTGGCAGGGGCACTGGGGAAATTCCCCATCTCAACTGTTGGGGAACTGTTGGCAGCCTCAGGAAAGTCACTTAACCTGGGGCTGCAATGATGTGGATGTCTTGGAGACAGGGGAGCAGACCTCCTCCCTTGTTCTACCTACTCAAGGGGTCCTGAGTAATGAAATTGAGAGCATTTCTGAGACGGGAGTTGAAAAAGTACATACCTCTCTTATTGATAAACCGAAGGAAGATGGAGAAATCTTCATTTCAATGGAGAATTTAAGTTATACTGGAAAACTGGAAGATAGCAGAGCTTTGCCCTCTGAGGATGCAGCTCTGAAGCTTACCCTACTAAATGAACTTATGGAAGAAGACATGAGGCATAAACATACAACGGATCTCTTGAGAATATAGATGCAGCATCTGGCACCAGAGGTCTTCCTTGACAAGGGGCACAGTCTTCTTGACAGGCCTTTCAGTGAGCCTGCTGACACACCTACCACAATTACAGCTGCTAGACCTGATGCCTCACTCAGTACTGTACCGCAGGTAACTTTTTCCTCAGTTCCTAACACTGGTATTTCCATGATGACTGGCAGAGAAAGTGCTGAGTTTAGCGCGTGCCACAAGCCGAAGGGAGAAGTTAGTGATGGAACTCAAAGCTGTTGCACAGCGGTGCCTTTCCAATGCTGGTTTGAAACTATATGAGGGCACAAATGTTTATTCTTTGCCTTCCAATACTCCAATATCTCTGATTGCTTTTGACCTGAAAGTAATTGATAATGATTCTCTGGGGTTATGGGACAATAACTCAGACTGTAAAATTATTTTCCAAACAAGTTCCCACAGTCATCCTGACACCACTGTTTTGTTGTTCTCTGCGAGGGGGGACCCCATTAGAACCAACTCCAAGGGAAGACTCCAAACAAAAATGTTCTGCTATAATACTTGCAAATACAGTAGGAATATAACAGCCGATGGGGTGCCTACACTTGGAAACCCTCAGGATGGGCCACACCTTAAGCATATACCTACTGCATATCAATCTGGCTTTTCTCTCTCTCCCATTACATTGGACCCTTTTTCTAAATGGTCACCTGAAAATGCACTTTCTACTGCTGGATGGAAGAGGATGCCTAATGGGGGTTGGCTACCAGACCTAGCGTGGGACCTCAGTTTGAATTTTTCTCAGACTAGCCCTGAATGGAAGCCACATGTTTCAGACAATATGCACAGTATTTCAGTACAGGGTGACCTTTCCACCCCTACACTTGTTGAAAAAAATTTGATCACCACTGCTGGTATAAAGGGTGTTCTACCAGAGCCTTCCATGACTAGGGCACACCCCCCTTACATAAGGATACATTGGGTACATCTGAAAAGGTGACCCCACCAGAAAACTGTGTGAATATTCCATCAAACACCTTACAAACAGACCCTCTGCCTCAGAAACTTTTATTATCGGAACTGGTTCAAAGAGCTCATAAAGTAGCAGCACCAAGAAGGAATGCAGTTTGAATAAGATATAAAAGGGGGTCTAGAGACAAAATCTGACAGAAGTTTTATAGGGTAAAACCTACTAAAGGATTCTCTTCATTTCTCACCTAGAGATGTTTTTGCTCTTATAAACATCTCCAGCGAGGATAATTATGATGTTAGTTTTAGATCTTCTTATGCACGTGACCTCTTTTGGGAGAGGTATAATCAGGTCAAATTGTCTCCTTTGTGGTCTCTGTTTGTGGTCATTCATCTTACCAAGCCCCTCATTAAATGTATTACAATCATGTTCAGGAATGAGTGGGTTTATGTTGATGATATTACCTATTGGTTGTCCCAAAAATGTCAAAACCTTAGTTCTCCTGAGGCCATTCTGGATTTTGAGTCATTTTGGATGGGAAGGTGGAAATATAAAGTTAAACTAAACCAATTGGAGTCTGGTATAGAACATGTTCCCAACTCCTTTATGCTGGGGAGGGATTGAGGGGTTTGCTTTTATGCTGGACAGCCTAGGGCATGTTACCGATGTGGAGCTAGAACTCACTTATCCAGCATCTGCAATAGACCCAAATGTGAGAATTGCAGGGAAATAGGTCACACTAGCTTGCAATGTGCAAATCATACCAAATGCGACCTTTGTGAATAAATAGACCATGTCTTCTTGGAGTGTTCTTGGTCAGTGAAAAACAAAGCATCTTGCCCTGAGTTATTGATTCAAAAGTCACAGGATACAGTGGAAGTCCCTATACCAGCTCCCTCAACTGAAGTTCCCACTGCCTCCCCTACACCAGCTAGGAGGAGTCCCCAGGGGTGTACAGTGGTAAAACGGGACCCCCCCAAGGAAGATCATGAAAGATCTATCAAACCACTGGTTGAGCTGCTTACCCCAGTTTGTTACCAAGAACAACCAAAACCAAGGAGATTTCAGCTGCCCCCCCACCCTTGAACAAATGGTTCCTGCTCCTCTCTAATGACACAGATCCATGAGGGTTTCCAAGCCAAACCCCCCACAAACCACCTCTGTCCATGGTGAATCTTGTATCAGACAACCCCTTTGCCATTCTGGCTCCAGACTGGGGTAACATGGATGTGGAGGTTGCAGTAGAAGAAAATGAATCCTAGGATCTGGATGAGATTTCCACCAGCAATGATATGGTAGGATATAAAGGGAAGAAAAAAAAAAAAAAAGAAACTGCTTAAATGGGTTCCCTAGCTATTGGGTCTCTAAATGTCCACAGTCTTCTAAATCCCTTGAAAAGGCAAATGGTCCTTTCCTTTCCTTTCTTCATGATCAAGATTTAAATGTTAGCCTCCTACAAGAAACTTGGGTATCACCGCCTAACCAAGTGCATTTTTTCAAGCTGAGTGGTCCTGGGGCCCGTCCTATTGGTCCTTTGGACCGGACAAAACAGATGGATAGCCATTTTATTTCATTCGTATTCTTTTTCTTTAATAAAACTGAAATACCTTATACCAGGAATGCTTTTAGTGTTGGATGGAAAAGGGAATGGAGATTGCTATAGAATCATTTCAGTTTATGTACCACAAACAAAGGCAGAGAGGGTGGATCTTCTACACACATTTCGGCCATACTTGGTAGCTAATGCAAGCATACTATTAGGATGTGATTTTTAACTGTGACTTGGCAACAAGTAAGGGGGACTCAAAGAAAATTTATTGTGACTCCAATGCCCTAAAAAATGCATTCAGCTTGTGAATCTGACCCATTGCAATACACTGTCTGATTCAGATTATAAATGTACTTTCCAGACAGGGGAAATTTACCTTTGTTATTGATAATTGCTTTATTTCTCATGACCTCCCAGCACCCATCTTCTCAAAGTCTCCAGTTGAGTTTTCAGACCATTCTTTTCTAAAAACATTATTTTTATTGTTTGAGCACACAAAAAAGGATGTATGATGGAAATTAAATGCAAGCCACCTATTGGACCCTTTTGTCTTGCAGGAAATCTCAAAATTGTTACAGGCAAGAGAATCAGTATGGGTCCTATATTCTGATATAGGGGTGTGGTGGGAAGACACAAAGTCGGATTTGAGTCATTGGTTTCAGAAACATGGGAAAACAAAGGAAACTAGCAATTTTTTTAAATACCTCAAACTCAGAACTCAGTTACAGTATTTATACTCCTCATCTTATATGCGACTCAGTGATTATTCCCAATAGATAGAAAACATAAAAAAGGACATGCAGGAAGTCCAGTATGATAGGGCCAAAACAGTTAGGGCAGTGCTGCAATATGGGACACAAAAATCCCCGATAAGTGACGCCTATGACGCCTGCAAAAAAACAGAATAAGAACGCCTCCCTAACCTCCTTCCTGGACTCTGCTGGTAAAGAGACAAGACACAAGGGTTGGCATGCATCAGATCATTCAGACCCATTTACAGTCCCTAAACATGGAAGATCCTCTGGATTCTCTAAGAATTATGTCTTATCTAGAAAACATACGGCTACCCACCATCCTGGTAGGCATCCAGGATCTATTTCAACCTATAACAGCTGTGGAAATAGAAGTAGTCATAAAAACCCTTAAACTAGGAACTTCCCCAGGTCCTGATGGCCTTACATATGAGTCGTATAAGGCCTTCCCTGCTGAATTTTCCAACTTTGTAGTAGTTGTCTTTAATTTTCTCCTTCTGCTTAGTGATATTCCTCCTACCTTCATGGAAGGATATTTAATTTTTCTCTACAAAACTGGTGATAAATGCCAGATTGGTAATTGGAGGCCTATCTCCTTATTGAATTCAGATTTTAAGATGTTATCCCAGGTCTTAAACAATAGACTGAGAAAGGTAGCTGATACCCTCATTTCCCCAGCACAATATTGCGGTATTCCCAATAGGAAGCTCCTGCACGCCCTTACACTAATTATCAATGTGCTATATATTACTACTCTTCAAGTTAAAACTGGATGCATACTATCCATGGACTAATCCAAAGCCTTTGATAAGGTATTCCATCCCTTTTTATTTCAGACTATGGAAATGTATGGAATCCCAAAGAACTTTATAAATTGGATTGGCAAATTATATATGTTGGCTTCTGTTACTCCTGTAATAAAAGGGCATATATCACACAATATTAAGGTGACCATGGGGGTGTGATAGGGATGTCCTCTGAGTCCTCTCCTGTATGTTTTCTTCCTAGAACCACTTATTAGACAAATCAGAGATTCTTTGGAATGGCCAAGTCTCTTGGGAAATATTAGTGGGGACTACTAAAATACAGGCATATGCAGATGACATACGCTTGCTTTTTTCAAGATCCTTCTTATGTAGAAAGAGTCTTAGAGTTTTTCAAGGCCTATAATGAGGTATTGAATGCTTGCATAAATTTTATGAAGCATAAAGGACTTTTTTTGTTACACGATCCACCCCCAACCCTGATAGTTTCAGGTATACTGATTTCTTCACACCCTACTAAAATCCTTGGGGTAATGTTTGGCCACCAGAACCCAGCATTGTATAATTGGGAGAACACTTTGCAGATTGTTGAAGGAAAGGTGTCTAGGTAGAAACATTGGAAGCTGTCCAAAATAAAAATGGTCCACATGATAAAAAATGTCTTATCCCAGTACTATAATATGTGGCTATGATTTTTCCTCCGCCCCTTGGGTTGGAGACTCATCTCTATAGTTGTTTTTTTCCATGTTATGGGGCAGTAGGTTAAATCCAATTAAACAATGTTTCACTTATCTGCCAAAATCCTGAGGAGGTCTGGGGATGGTGGACCCGGTAACTTTTTTTCATACACTTTTTATTTCACAGACAGTGAAAATAGGTGTTTCTCCCTCTGAGTCACTGCATTATAAGTGGATTCAAAATAATTTTGTAGATATTTTACACACTGGTTTAACAAACCCCCCTTCCCGAAAGTTTCTCCCAGACTATGCATACCTGAATATTTTAAACCCATTGCCAAGAAATTACATAAGTGGGGCTTAACAAAATCCCAGGTCCTTTCTGTCTCTGGGTCCAAATTGTATCAGCAGGTGCTGATGAAAATTTACCCTGAGGAACCAGATTTTTAAAATTGCCCACCTCACCTTAAGGATAGGATTTACAAAACTCTAAATAATGATAGGATCCCTCATCATATGTGGGAAGTGCTTTGGTTATCCATGTACGGAAGACTAAATGGCAGAGGAACTGTAAACATAAGGTGCAGGATGAAAGGAATTGGCCCTATAATGGCTGTATAGTGCAGGAAGAGTCAATGGATCATTTCCTTTTTATATGCTCCTAAGCAAAACCCTGTGGCCTTTTCTAGCAAATAAATGTAATTTCTGGTGGCTAAATCACATTATTTATGAATCCCTTATATTAGGTTACTCTCCTCACTTAGTTTTGAAATATTTTGCTGGGACTATAGCAGTTTTTCTCAGTTGTTTAAAATTCTACCTGTGGCAGGCAAGATGTCAATGGGTCTTACACCAGAAACAAATGACATATGACACATTTAGTATTCTGGTGTTTCAAGCTATGCATCAGGTATATTTACAGAATAAAGCCCATAATGTTTCACAGGAAGTATTTAGATGGTGGAAAGGGTTCACACTGTTTATAAAATTGAAATAGGTGGTAATTAGGGTTGGGTGAAATTCAGTATGTAATTTGGTACTGTAGTGATAAATATGAATTTAACTGTGTACAGTGTATTCCGAATGCCACATTATGATATTCTTTTATTTTTTCTCCCTATTTTTTTCTGTGTTTTCAGCATTTTTGTTAGGATAATATTATTTGCCTTGTCTACCATATTTCATACTATATTATGCTTGCATAATGTTGTTTTTTATGTTATTCAATAAAGTATTCCCCTACTCTTTTCGAGAAGTGCCAAAGTGCCATAGGATCTTTAACATCCACCTGAACTACCACCAGAACAGGCAGATGGACCTCAGTTTACCATCTCATCTGAAGGACGACACCTCAGGAGTGCAACAGCCTCTTCCTGCTGCACTAGAGTGTCAGCAATTGGATTTAATCCAAGTGTCTGGTGTGGGGATAGAACCCACAGCCTTATGATCTCCCAGCCTCAGAGGTAAATGTGCTACCTGCTGAGCCACTGTCCCATCTGCAGGCACTTCTCTGGCCTGAGGGAGGAGGTTGCTCATCTCCAGGCTGAATTGGCCAGGATTCGGGGGAACCTCCTCTCCCACCCAGGGAAAGGGAAAGGGATCATTGTTTAACCAGGAGTAGTACACTTAGCTAAAGCTTGTTTCCAGATGTGACATAGGCATATAAGGAAGTTAAGTGACCTGCTCAGGATCACACAGTATGCACCTAGGTGGCTGTGGGATTCAAACCCAGGTCTCACCAGGGCCACCACCATTGCCTCAGAGGTTGCCAAGAAAGAGGAGCAGTTCTACCAGAGTGGGCTCAGGGAGGGTGAGGGTGGTGGAACAGAGGTGTATCCCTCCAGCTGTACCTCTCCACAATTCATATGCCATTCTGGCAGAGTGTAGTTCCTCTATGGAGACACCCACAGTGGAGACTGAGGAGGATGCTGGGAACCTCCACAAAGGAGACTCACAGTAGGGTGGCATGGAACCCACAGGGGAAGGAAGCATCTTCTGGTAGGGGACTCCATTGTTAGGATGGTAGAACTGGGGGAGAAGGGGGAGAGGGAAGTAAGGTGCCTGTCTGGCACCATGGGTTGGAAGGACAGGGAGCAAATCTTCAGAATCGCCGGAGCAGCTGCATGGGGGGGAGCTGGATGTTAGTGTCCACCTAGGGACAGATAACCTGGCTGGGAAAGGGATCAGAGCAGTGCAGGAGGAGTTTGTGGAGTTGGGGAGGGGCCTTAGACAAGTAGCATTCACGGTAACCTTCTCGGAGGTGCTGCCTGTATATGGCATGGATGACAGATAGGGTGCTCCCCACCAAGAGATTCAATCAATGGTTGAAAAACTGGTGCAAAGCTCAGGGATTTGGCTTCATTGGGGATTAGGATGTTCACCTGGAGGAATGCAGGCCTATACTGGTGCGATGGTCTGCATCTGTCCAGGAGGAGAACCAGGATCCTAGGTGATAGGTCTAAATGCTTCATTGGCAAGCATTTAAACTAGCAAAGAGGGTAGGCATGGAAAAGGAGCAGGAAAATCCTAGCCCCCCACCAAAAAATCAGGGTAGTTAGCGAAGTAAACATAAAGATACAGAAGTCGATAGGAAGAAGGGCAGGGGTAAATGGAGGAAAAAGGCAAAGACAGTAAGGACAGGGATGGGGCAAAAAGGGGTAAGGCCATCAAAAAATGGAGGGTAATGAGTACCAATGCCTGTAGTCTAGGTAACAAGCTCCCAGAATTGGTGGCCTTGATGGAAGAGGGATGCCTGGATATCGTGGCAGTCACAGAAAGATGGCACACAGAGAACCATGACTGGGATGTCAACATACCAGGGTACACAATCTACAGAAGGGACAGGGAGGGTAGAAGAGGAGGAGGAGTAGCTTTCTACATAAGGGAAGGGATCAAAGCAATGGAACTAAAGGGTAAACAGGGAGGAAAGGAGGCACTGTGGGTCACCCTGAAGACAGGAAAAGGAACCACAATTTGCATGGGGGTTGTATACAGACCCCCGTCTCAGAGGGAGGAAATGGACAAGAAAATGATAGAAGACATCCTTAGGATGGCAGAAAAGGGGGAGATATTGCTGATTGGGGACCTGAATATGCCAGATGTTAACTGGAGCACCTTTGCTGCAGCCACATCCAAGAGCAGGGTCATTCTCGATGCCCTACAGGGAGCATGCCTCAGACAGCTAGTGTTGGAACTCACTCAGGAGGGAGCAGTCATAATTATGGTACTCTCAAATAGGGATGGAGAGAGGATCTCAGATCTAGAAGTGGGTAGCCATCTGGGAACAAGTGATCACTAAACAGTGAGGTTCACACAGCCGCAAAGTCAAGCCATACAAAAGTCAGGGTACTGGACTTCAGGAGGGCTGACTTTGTCAAAATGGGAGATTGCCTCAGAAAAGCACTAGCAAACAAGTAAGAAGGAGGGGTGGAGGAACAATAGGGAAACATCAAAACTGCCATCACTAAGGATGCCACCTGTCAGGCATACCTCTCAACCTCTTTGTTCATAAATCAGGGACGAGGCTTAAAAACATCAGGGACAAAGACCCAAAATCAGGAACATATCTTAAAAATTGGTACTATTCACTCTGAAAGCTGATAGAATAAGGGGATTAGTGTAAGATGCATTTTCTGAAGATGAACAAGTCTGTAACTTTAATGTTTGGCTTTATTTTGTACTTTCAATGCCAACTGTTCTGTCACAAAAACACAGATTTTATGAGGGACAGAGGAAAATTTTGAGTCAAAATCAGTGAAGTCCCTGAAAATCAAGGACAGTTGAGAGGTATGTTGTCAGTTTTTTTACCTGGTGGTCAGGTTTTCAGGGTCTCTATCAGGTCATTCGGTTTTGCTCTGTGCTGGTCAGGTTTTTTAGCCATTTTGAGTGCTCACACACTTTGGAAACAAATTTTGTCATCTCATTCATTGTTTCAGCTACATGTTCAGGTTATAAACAAGTTCTATTGTCAATATAGCCTTTAGTTTGTGGAAACAGTCAACCCAGGAGGTGTAAAGTATGGCCATTAACACCATTAGCACTTACTTAACCTAATTTTTTCTACTTCATCTTAATGTGGGATAGAGGCAAAGCTGCCCCCACCTTTTGTAACAGCAACACTGCCAGTTGTCTTCCACTTCCATTTGCTGGTAAACATTTTCATCTCTAACAGAATTTAGGCATTTCAAATGTTTTAAATATTTTTTCCTCAAGAAAAAGGTATGGTCACTTCTTTGGCTTTGTAATAGTACTGTGGACATGAAGGGGAAATGTAGCCAGAAAAATATGTAAAGTATACATTATAGGAAACCACTTTTCCTTTATTATGTATTATTCTATAGCATGTGTACTGTTGTATGCTATTTGCAGTATTTCCCTTGTCTCCCCCAGATCATAACTATAAATTAGATTTATTTTATCTCTGTATGTTTATCTGGTAAACCAATCTCAATAAATAAATAAATACTGTACATAAGTAAATAAATAACTAGAAAGACCATGGGGAAGTAATTTTAACAGGTACAGTACAGTATCTTAACATTTTTGTTGAACTGCTGCTTTAAGTGTTGTGTTTTATTGATATAACAAATGGCTTTCTAGGAGGAGCAGTGCATGATGAGTCATGAAAAGGGGTGGGGCCAGGAACAGAGCTTAGGATCTGGTTTTTGCCTCATCCAAAGGTGGCAACCTTAGCCATCACAGAGGCAACAAGCCTTTGTGTGAAGCAAATAAACAAATCAAAACAAAAGAATAAAACACTATGGTTCTCAAATGAGGTGGGGGAGAAGGTTAGGGAGAAACAGATAGCATTCAGGAAGTATAAGGAAACACAGAAGGAGCAGGACAGAGAACTGTACCAGTTAAAGCAGAAGGAAGTGGGGAAGGCAGTCAGAATAACAAAGGTCCAAACTGAGGTAAAGAAAGTCAACTCAGTTAAGAAGGGGAATAAAACATGTTTTAGGTACATTAGGGAGCAAAGAAAATCAAATCAACTTTATTTCTATAGCGCCTTTCAAAACCAAGGTGCTTTACAGAAAACATATACATACTGATAATTTTTTTTAAAACAGCATTAAAATATTACAGCCATAATTAAAAAAATGCTAAACTAAATAAATATGTTTTCAAACTGGTTTTAAGACCACGTGAGGGATAGTGAGGCTTAATAAAAGGGAGTGTGGGTGGGCAGAAAGGGACAATGAAAAAGCAGGGATACTGAACGAATACTTCTGCTCAGTATTCACAAATGAAGAGGAGGGGGTGGTACCTAATCCAATGAATAGAAGCACTCTGGATAGGGGGGCAATACCAGTCCTTTCACAGAAGAAAGGATTCTGAAAGAACTCTTAAAACTGAAGGTGAACAAAGCAATGAGCCTGGCAGGATTCACCCAGAATTCTAAAAGAACTAAGGGGAGAACTAGTGACACCACTGACTACCTTTTCAACAAATCATGGGAGGATGGTGTGGTACCTAAGGACTGGAGGAGGACAGATGTGATTCCCCTTCACAAATGTGGGAGCAAAGCAGAGGGAGGAAGGAAACTACAGACCTGTTAGCTTGACCTCAGTGATAGGAAAAATGATGGAATCACTTCTGAAAGAAAGAACTGTAAAGTACCTAGAGGTCAGCAGGGCACAGGACCCAATGCAGCATGGATTCACAGTGGAAAGGTCATGTCAGATGAATCTAATAGATTTCTTTGACTGGGTGATCAAAGTAGTAGACGAGGGAGGGGCTGCGGACATGGCCTTTAGCAAGGCATTTGACACAGTCCGACACAAAAGATTAATAAACAAATTAGCTAGCCTGGGAGTGGGTCCCAGGGTGGTAGCCTGGGTAAAAGATTGGCTGGACAACAGGACACAGGGGGTAATAGTAAATGGAGTCCACTTCAAAGAAAGGGGGGTTCTAGTGGGGTACCGCAGGGTTCACTACTGGGTCCGGTACTTTTTAATGTCTTTATAAGTGACATTGCAGAGGGACTGGAAGGAAAAGTATGCCTCTTTGCAGATCACACAAAGATCTGCAACAGGGTTGATACACAAGGGGGGTGGAAAGGATGAGAAGGGATTTGGCAAGGTTGGAAGAATGGTCAAAAGTATGGCAGCTGGGATTCAGTGCAAAGAAGTGCAAAGTAATGCACCTGGGAAACAAAAACCCAGGGGGAAGAGTACACAATAACAGGGGGGCAGTATTAACAAGAAGAAGAATGGAAAGGGACCTGGGGGTAGTCATATCAGATGATCTAAAAGTAAGCAAGCATTGTGAGAAGGCAGTAAGGATGGCTAGAGGGACATTGGGATGTATAGGGAGAGGCATCATGAGTAGAAAACAGCAAGTTGTTATCCCTCTGTACAGACAGTTGATGAGACCCCATCTGGAGTAATGCATGCAGTTCTGGAGACCCCATCTCCTCAAGGACATTGATAGGATGGAGGCCGTCCAGAGGAGGGGCAACTAAAATGGTGCAGGGTCTGCAACAGAAGCCACTGTATTATGTTGTCCTCTGTAGCTGAACTGTATTTCCTGTACTCTCCCGTGTCATACCTGAAAATAGGCAAATGTCTTGTCTAGTGTACTTACCTGGTTAACAAAAGCTAAATAAATAAATATGAAGAGAGACTAAAGGAGCTTAATATGTATACCCTTGAGGAAAGGAGGGAGAGGGGGGACATGATAGAAACTTTCAAGTACCCAAGGGAATCAACAAAGTCCAATAGGGTAGCATCTTTCAGAAAAAGCGATGTGCAAGAACAAGGGGATGCAATTTGAAGATAGAGGGGGGTTGGCTCAGGGGCAATGTAAGGCAGTATTTTTTCACAGAGTAGGTGGTGGACACATAGAATGGCCTTCTTGAGAAGGTCATGGGGTGAAAAACAGCAAGGGAATTCAAGAATGCATGGGACAGAGATAAGGAAATTCTGGTGGGTGGTAGGAAGAAGTAGGCTGTTGATTAACCAGGATCTGCAGCTTATGCAATAGGTAGGGAAATGGACAGTCTAGGTGGGCCAAGCGATCCTTATCTGCCATCAAAGTCTATGATTCTATGTTTCTAAGGGTATTCTGTGAATCTTGGATATAGTCCACCCATCTTTGATTTTGATTTTCTCTGCTGCACTATTCCACAACAACCAGGTATACCCATGGGGCAGTACTGGCCAGTGGCAGGCCGCATGCCATCAAAGTAAACTGCAATTCACCTTTAATTCAGACTCTAGCCCCTGACAATCTTTGGTGTCAGGTGTTCCACAGATTCCAGAGATGCCCCCAGCTCCTCTGGACTTCCATTTACTGTACAGTATGAGATTAAGGATTATGGCCTAATGGTTAGAGTACTGGCTTGGGATCCAGAAGATCACAGGTTCAAATCCTACTAGAGCCAAATACTCACTGTTTGATCTGGAACAAGTCAATTAACTGTCCAGTGCTCCAGTCCACCCAGCTCTCAAAATGGGTAGCAGCAGGACCCCACTGGAAATAATATGTTACATCTCAGCTGGCTATCTTGGGTAACTAAATTGTAAAATAAAATACATAGAGACTACTAAATAGTTCAGAATATATTGGGGCAATTGCAGAGGGGATAAAGTGCAAAAACAGGCCAAATAATGCCAACTGCTCTGCAGGAAATCCCATCAAAAGTGAACGCCAGAGATTTTGCTTTGCATTTTTTGGCATCCTGCCTGATATGTGTTTGCCTGTTTGTTTGATCTACAGTTTTGCAGCTACACTGTTCTATTCAAATCTTGCACTCCAATGGTGACTGAAACTGTAGTTAAGCATTTCCTTTAACTGACTGAGTACAATTAATGTATTTTTCAACCAGGCACCCAATTCACCCCGATTGTTACCCATGTAACACATCTTAAAAATGCATTTTAAAACATATTTTAAAATACACCTTTATAATTGTGCTTTTTTATTAACCCTATTTTTGCACTTCTTGGTCTTGTTCTCTGGGGATACACCCTGGATTTCAACCCAATCTGTGAGGTCCCCCATCACCCGTTATCCCCCCACCTGCCTGAACGGGGAGCCCAGTAACGTACTGTGGCTGGGTTTGGTAAGACCCTGTCCCTTTTATAATGCAGAGAGAGTTAAAAGTAAGGATCTATTTTGTCCTCTCCTATTCTGCCACTTGTCTGTCTCTGCCTGTCTGATTGTGCAATCATGTATTCCTTGTGGAACCTAGGAACTGGCTATTCCTATGGTTCCACAATTCCCCCATTAGTTCCCTTTCTTTGCTTTCTGTTTCTATTCTTTCTCCCCTTGCCTCTGTGTGTCAAAAACAGGAGATGTCATTTACAACAATATGATTCAGAATTTGAACTGGGAGGCAAAATAATCTGATATAAAGAGAACAATGTTTTATTTGGAGAGATAGAGAGACTGAGATTTAAATTGAGAGGGAGACTCAGATGTAGGATTTTTTTATTTGTATTGCCATTAGGAAGAGCTGTCCTGTACAATTTTATTTTATTCTATTCAGTTGTTATAGATAGTAATAAAATATTATTTGCGAATTTTATAACTTTTGCTGGTCTACCTATGCTTCCTGACCTATTCCTCTACAATACTTATCCCCATGGCAGGGCTCCCGGGGGGGCTGGGGGACTGAGGTCAACCTTAGGTCCTTGATGGGGGTGCTAGGTGTCATTCAGGTGGTAAGGCTTCCCCTGAGGCTAGGCATCATTTTGCACAGCCATGAAGTGTTTTCTGACCTGGAGTTGCCCCTGGAAGTACGGACATGCAATGATGTCAATGCGTAGATTTGTTTGCTCCCACACACATTCCACAGATATCCACTGTGCCCCCATTCCTACAGAACATTGTCATGGCTAACATATACCCAATCTCCACTGAGTGTGACTCACACAACCTGCAACACATGACCCCTACCCCAAAGGAGGAGAGCTGTCCATAGGATGCTCATCCAACTTCCCCTCAGCCAACTCTTTAGTACTCCAGGTCTATTCCTGAACACAGGTCACTAGAGTCACTAGTGGTAGTGCTACCACTGCACTGGGTGGGGGGGAGTCTATCATTTTACTTTTAATCATAATTAGGTAAAGTGTTTTGAAATGTCTAAACTAAAGCAGTATGAAAATATGCATTATTTGACCTGAGTTGGTTAAAGGTCTACTAATACAGAATTATAACAATAACTGCTTTGTAAAAATTGTTACCATCTAGTTGTATTATGCTGATTTGTATCACTATAAAATCTTCATGTAGTAATAAAGCAGAATAATTTATTTTGTCATATCGTAATAGATATTCCATGCAATCATATAAATGCAGCAATTACTGGCTGTAGTGTCTCATGAAATTGCAGACCATTTAGTGAACATTTAGCAAAAATAAAATTAAGAATGATATGAAATTCCATCCCAATGTAACATTATTTCTCTTAATGCATCTTCATAATGGTATTATACTTAATTTCCATTTAAATCTTTTTTTTATAAAGTATCCTTAATACAAAGACTTAGGGATACCACCAAATGAAGTAAAAAAAAAAAAAACAACTTGCACTGACCAGTGCTGTGGCTGGTGGTGCACTGCAATACCACATAGGAGTCTCAGTCCCAACTCAACCACCTTGGGCTGTTGGGCCTGAGACACAATGTGGAGGCATCGTGTTTAGACCCCACAGGGAGGTAGATGCCCCTCAACTTTCTGTGCCTTCTAGGTTGGAAAGTGGTGGTGACATGAATGGCATGTGTAACCATGCAACATCGCCTGTCACCCCCCTATAAGAGGGGGCCAGAGATAGCATTGGTACAGACCAGAGAAGGGATTTAAAAGGAAAAACATCCAATCTGCCAAAGTATAATGGAAGACATCATCGAAAGCTGACATCCCTGCTTTTCCTTCATTGACTAAGGCTGCTCCTTGCTGGCCAACAGGATGTGGGCCAGGGATTGTGGCCCCACAGGAGGAAATCAACGTAGGAATCAAGCAGAGAAGAGATCCTACATTTGAGCATCAGATGTAAGGACCAGGGGGAAGCAGCAGGACATTTAGAACCAAGTGTACGTAAGAATGATTGTGAAATATGAAATGCATTTAAAAAAAAAAGTAACTTTTGCCAAACTACTAATCTTATATAATGGCTAAAATGTAAAACATAGGGGATCATGATAACAATGAGCTTGGGGTTTTCTGGATTTTATAAGCATGTTTGTAGGTTTCTGGGGAAAATGTTGTCTTCAAAACCGAAATAAACTAGGGAAAACATATTCATGGTGAAGTGACTGTTTTCTGATAATGCTGAGCTGTTTTATTTTAAAATGTATTTGATAAGAAATGGTTTACTACTATAATATTTACTCAAGCCCCATTTTACCTGAGTAAGCTACGCAAGGTCCTATCGAAATTAGAATATTAAATTCACACTTCACTAAGCCTATGAAAAGCATTGTAGTTATGAACTTTTAGAATCACCTACAAAATAAGGATCAGAGAGGTCCTTTCTTTACAAAATGTGTGTTGTGTAAGTACAGTATTAGTATGAAAGAACATTGCACATGGAAATGTGAACCCAGCTTTTACCTGAGTGGCAGACTATGGCTGCATAGACATTAAACTTATAAATCTACAATTCAATTATTAAAACATGGTGTTAATATGCACAGCAACTTGAAGTATGAAGAAATAAGTCCAGCTTTGTTTGTTTACATGGCTAAAATTATTGGAATAATCAGATTCACCCTTTAGAAATACTGCAGGTGGCAGCAGTAGGGGTGTGTGTGTGTGTGTTTGTGTGTGTGTGCTCAATTGATCGTTTACATATATAGTTGACTTGGGCAAATTAAATGTTATTTTAATGAAAACTGATAGAAATATTTTGTATGTAGAGATACCTAAGTATTTTTTGTTACTAGACTCCTCACCCCAGTTAAGTCACAAGATAATGCTTATGGTATTTTCTGTGTACAGTATCACACTTGGTGAATAAAAATGCCAGCAGCTTTTGGTACAGTACAGTTAAATGTAAACAAACCTTTGAAATGGATGCCTAGAATGTCCTCAGATGTCATGCACTCTACTGCGTATGCATGCTAGCTATCAGTGGAGTTTTTTTTTCACTGACTAACTCCATCACTTTAAGCCAACATCATAAAATGCTCCTTTTGAAAGGTCAAGCCCTGGAACCTAAAAAAAACAATAGTCTTCTACATTTGGGTTCAAGGTTTTTGATATTTTAGCACCTAAACATTTTTGCTAGTTTGTGATCATTCAGTCTGATGTAAGATAAAATTCACTTGAGTAAACAAAAAAACTGAACAGGCAACCTAAACTGTAAAAATCTCTATATAAAAATGCCTACCGATTAGCCTTTAATAGTGAGGAATGTTATTATTTCTGTGCTGCTAAGTACATCTTTTGTCTTTCAGTGGATGGCTGCATTGACTGGTCAGTGGATCTCAAAACGTATATGGTACTCTTAGGAGAACCTATTCGTGTGAAATGTGCCCTTTTCTACAGTTACATCAGGACTAACTACAGCACAGCCCAAAGTGCAGGACTCAGGCTAATATGGTATAAGAACAAAGGAGATTCAGAAGAGCCTATAATGTTTTCGGGAACAAAACTTAGCAAAGATGATGATTCCATATGGATTCATTCTGCAGAGGTACAAGATAATGGATTCTATACATGTGTACTGAGGTATGATTAACCACATAATACCAATATGAACAGTTCTTATGTTTATTTTATTTATGTAATTTTCATAGCAAATAATCTATCATTTCAATAGCAAGGGGTAATGTTTTGCAAGTGTGTGCATGTACAGGTACTCTAACATGTATATTTGTATTTTGTTTTTTCCCTGGATCCCCTCTTCCCTTCAATTGTATTCTTGCAACATCATCAGCATCTTGCTCCAGCTATGAGGGGTTAGGGCAAGTTGTCTCCTCCAAGATCTGCTTATGAATCAGCTGCAACAGATACTGTTTGATAGCACTAGCACAGTCAATCTACTTTAGTGTGAACACTTTACCTCTGTGAAGTATTTAAAGTACTCTCAGCTTGCCAAAGAAGAGAGATCTAAGATTGCTGCTGAATTTCCTGCAATGAACATAATATACAGCTGTGGGGCACTCTTACCATTATACTGTAACTACTGTATTCATGTTCCTTCTTTGGTAGTGAGAACAGCAGATGCCAGCTGAGCTGTTTTGATCCTGAATGACATGAGTGAGCCAAGCAGCTATGTATCCACAGATCATAGGTCAAGCACACCTGCTATTGCATTTGATTAAATTAACATAAACATTTTTTCAATAACATGCCCCATGCTGGCCAGGTAACACATCAGCAGCTCTTTGGCTCACTAATCTAGTGATCTGGGTTCAGAAATAGACTTGCATTGTTTGGGGCCAGCGATGGAGCGATAAGTGACTCGCAGGACAGCTCTCCTTCTTTAATGAGAGGGATCCCACCTACCACTTCTTGATTGCGACCAGCTGGAGGCTAGGCAGTATCACAGCATACTTCAGGGAAGCACCCATTGCTGGACAGTGGCAAGGTGGCTGTGCATCAATATGTGCATGTATACTAACATCTCTGTCCACTGGCACCCCTAGGGATACAATTGGAGGAAAAGCCTTGACCAGACAGGAAGAGTTCAGACCCCTGCAAACCCCACACTGTCTATCAGATCCCCATCACCACTTCATCAGGGGGTGGTACTTCCCAGGGACTCCACTCAAGGGGTCAAGCTGTGGTGGAAGAGGAGGCTGGGGTAGGTAACTGGGAAGCTGAGTGATTGGACTAAATGAAGTGTTCAGATAGGGGCCATTCTGTCTAAGTAAATAAACACAGGGTTTGAAAAAAATATGCTAAGCAACAGGGCTGATTTCAAGCTTGACCTCTAAATCAGGTTAATAGAAAATGCACAGTAAAAATAAACATAACACTCAAAGTGCTCAGAATGAAAATTGCCATCCTAGAAACTGGACTCGCACCCACTAGTCAATGATTACATCCAGGCCAAGTGCTTTAACAGCTTTAAACAAAGGATTTTTTAGAATGCTGTCCTGCCAAGCATGGAGGGAGTGAAACTATATGTTTTGTCTTACAGAGAGCTGAGAGGTGTTTACCAATGCTACAGAGTGTTTTGACTACAGTATGATACTTTTCCAATTGCTGAATACTGTTTCAGTTTCTTTGTTTGTGTGCCATTAAAGAAGCATTTCTGTTTAAAGTGATTTTCCTATTTCTGCACAGAAACCGCAGTTAATATTGGCAAGATTCTTTGGGCCTGATTCCAGAATGCATGGTGCAACTCACGGGCGTATGTGAGTTGCACCATGCATTGCTACGCCGGGGACCCTGCACCCTATTCCAAGACAGGCAGCGTCCCTGGCACCTATGACCCACAGCTTGCGGCAGCAGCAGGCTTGTGCCGTGGGAATGGTGCAATGGACCTGGATGCCACAAGTCACAGACAGCATGTAACTTCCCCGCTGGATCCCCCCAACCCATAACGTGGCCACAGTCCTCTGGGGGCCTTGGGGGGGATAGGCTGTGTGGCACAGGTGCAAGGGGGGGCATGGCGCATAACAGACCCGGAGACACCCCAAGATTCGGGGGTGGGGCAGCACTGTGCTGGAGAGGGTCCATGGGGCATGGCAATGTTTGTTCCGTGGCACTGTGGGGGAGGCATCCATTGTTTTGCTAGGATGGATGCCCCTTAGACCACCTCCATGCTGGTCTAACACGCTGGGCCATTATGGGACCTGGAATAGCAGAACTGGGTTACAGCAGCTGCCCTTTCAGAATAGGGCACAGGTGCTGCCATAACCCACCCTTACACCATGCCGCAGAGGTTGTGGGCCTAGTGGGTGGCATAGCCCACCCTTAGCGCCAACTCGGCATCTTGACTGTAGTGCATCTCCCACAACTTGAAATTGCAAGTCGCATAACTCATGGCATAAGTTGCGATTTGCACCGTAGGGTATGGTGTAAATCACCTTGTGCCATACATAATGAGGCTTGGAATTGGGCCCTTAATCTTAAATATCATAACACTACCCAAAAACCTGAATTTTTGGACATTACATTCTTTGTTACTAAAGCCATTTGCATGACAACATGTTCTTCGGTGCATAAACTTTGTGCTCAATCCACAAAAATAATTTCTGCCCTCTGCAGGTGTGGAGTGCGTTGAGTAGCTGCAGAGTGCCCCCCCTTCACACATAAAGGCAGTCTCCAGAAACCACAAAACAGCTTGCATATCCCCCTTCACTTCTGATCCTGCTCTGCCCGTGATTCCATGAGGGTGGAGCAGTTATGGGCAGGCATGGGGGCATTGTGGTAGAGGACTGAGTTAGTAGAGGCCACCAAAAAGGTTACAAGGTCAAAGAGCATTGATTTAGTCAAAATTCAAATCTTAAAAGAAAATTACATATTTTGTTGGATGACTTGAGAATGATAAATAGATTTAAAAACTGATTTGACAGCTTCTAAGCCTCGGTTATAGAGTAAACAGAAAGTTCAGCAAAGTCTTTTGCACACCATATCTGCTCTAAAAGTTCTTGCTTGTATTAAATTGTAGACACCCCTTCTAAGCAGTAAGAAGTAATCTAGTGCCTTGTAGCTTCATGGCAATCTATTTGATTAGGTTAGGTCTAACTTGTTGTCAGCTTTTTAAAAGTGTTCACTTTCTTCTCAGAGTGCGCCTCAAGTGCTCTCCTTCTGCAGCCTTCTATGACTTTTCATTGATGTTCTCATCTAACCTCCCTGACCTTTTGTTCTCAGAACAACATGCTCAATTATCTGTCCTTACCAAGTGTCCTGAAATAAACAAATGAGTAAGAAAAACAACTGTTAGTAAGGCTGGAAAACATTAACCCCTTCTTGCCTTCAGTGTTGATTTATTCTTTCAGAAACGCCTATTATTCTTTGAGAAACTCCTAGCTTTTAGAAATTATGTTTTTCTCTATGCAAATGGGACAAGGTTCTGACCCTGCCACCCTGCCTACTTAAAGGGGAACCTGTTTCTTTTTTCTTTGTTTTTCCTCTATAAACAGTTTCCTTAACCTTCTTTGTCTCTCCTATCAGCTACTTATAAAATATATTTTTTCTAGGTATACAGCAGGAGTACTCTTTTCTGTTATACCTGTTTCAGCAAAAGGTCCATAAGGCATCTACACTTTTTAATCAGCCTTCTGACTTTTCAACCTCTGAACCAAATCTTGACAGAAAATCTGTATTTAACATGCTGTGTTTCTGCTCTGTGGACCACCAAGCCTTGGAGGAATGTTACCCTTAATTTTCTAGGTAATACATTATTTTCCATATTTGCCTTTATCTTTTGGGTATGTCACTGCTACTCTCCTATTGAGTATACAGGCTCCTTTTTTTTCTTTTGGGACCCTTTCTCCAGGACCACTCGTGCAGTCACCATGACTGATTGGCAGACAGAATAGGCCTTTTGAAAGCCTGCAACCTGTCTGCACAACCCTGGCCAGTAACAGTGGGGAAATACACTAGCCAGTGTCCCTCACATTCCTAGGTGCCTTCCATAGGTCCTGGAGCATGCTGCCTCCATAGTATGTCTCAGGTACTGCCATCTGAGCACCTAAACTTTTAATTTTGGGGTTTGAATGCATCCAGAGCTGCATTCCCATTTTTAATGTGTACCATGAACACCTTCCATCCTCAACCTTAGTGTAGGTATTCCTTCTATCGTTTCTGCATATTAGCTCAGTTTAGTTGCATGTTTGTCATTTTTCTGTAGTTTACCCCAGTCCATTGGTTCACAGGAAACTCCTGCTGCAGCTACTTTCATTACAGTCCTTTAAGCCTTCCAACAGTCTTCTTCTCCTCCTTGCTGTGCAGGTGGCAGCTTTACTTCAGCAAACCATATACTGTAGCTCAGGAATGGGGACTGTCTCTTCCACAGAGTCTGTGGCACTCCAGCTGTCATCTCTGTTGTTTTCCATCAGTCTTTCAACAGTATCTGGGTTCTGTTGGCCCAGGTCACACCCTGGAAAAATCAGAAGTAAAGAAAGCTCTACCTTCTCAGCAATGTACATCTCCAGCAACAAGAAAAACTGGCATCTGCCAACTCCCCATCTGTGCTCTTGGTACTCTCCTTCCACCTTTTGACATCCTTCAGCACTGACTGATACAGTTGCAGCAACAGATATTTCACAATATTTCTGAAGAGATTCTCTTTGTTGGCCCTACAGTGGTACTGCAGGCAGGCAGTGAATTTCAGGACCCTATTTGGAAACAATTTGCTGGAGCAGTAAACTTGACTGTCGAACTGTCTTTTCCGACTGAATTGTTGGATGGGAGTGGTGGGTTGAAAACTGGTCTAACTAGCTACGGTGGTTGGGTGCCTGGTCTTTGGGATTCCCCGTGGGGATAGAGGCTACCAGCTGGAGGTCTGGCTATAAACTTTCCTCTGTGCCCCCTGTGGCCCCCTAGTTTTTACTGGGTGGCTCTGGTGAGCTGAGTGGGGTGTCTCTCTTTCCAGGGCTCTTCTATGAACTGGGCTGGGTCCAGTAATATTTGCATCCCTTCTTCCTCTAATATTGGTGAACGATCTGACTGTCAAAGGTTTGCTGCTTTCTCATCCTGCTCTAGTTTTTAACCTTTTTCAGGTACTGTAACCATATTTATCATTTTGGAGGCAGTGAGAGAGCCTCAGAGGTAATAAAAGATTCATTTCAATTTTAAAGTCAGTGATTGTGGCGGTGTGAGTGCCATGCTTCTTTTGGATTCTAAGGGTTGGGTGCGAGCCACCCTTTGTTTCATAAACTCTCTAAAGGATTTAGTAATTTTATGAAATAATTCTTATAAAAAGACATTCGAGAGTAACTTCATTGGACAATAACAAATAGAAATTTTATCGGACAATAATAAATTATTTAATTTAGTGTTATAACTGTTAAAATGGTTTTAAATTGATTTTTGGGGGTTATACTTTGTTTGGGTTGGGACTGTTTCTATATTATTGGACTTTTTTATTTTGCTTATTTTTTGTAGTTTAGGGTACAAGAGGATTATTATTAAGACTAGAGGATTGTTATTAAAATTAGATTTTATTGTTGAGGGTGGGACATTAGTTCTTGGAACTTGCTTGTTTACTTCAGGCATAGTGATGGTCAGGCACTACTCGCCCACTAGACCCAGGGAATTTCATCTCTTTGACTGCCCCTCACTAACATTTGACACCTATTTCAGGTGTGGTGCTTTGGGGATAGTAAGAAATCGTAGAAGAAGGGGGAGAACTGGGCCTGGTGGGGGAGGGGAAAGGGGAGGGCGGATAGGAGTCGTGGGGTCCAAGAGGCACCCTGGGGCAAATTGGAGTCAGGACAGAGGTCCTCCCTGTCTTGCCCCCATACCCAAGGGCTCTGACATTCGCAGGCAGGTGCTGAGGTCTTCCCCGACAACTCATCCTAGTTGGGTGGTATTATGCAATGCCAGATCTATTAAGAACAAGATGGCTATTATAGCTGATCTTGTTTGAACCACTGATCTGGCTTGCATCACTGAGACCTGGCTGGATGAAAATGCAGGCCCTGTTTTGGCTTCTGCAGTTCCGGCTGGATACTCGGTGATACGCCGGCCAAGGTTGGAACATAGGGGTGGGGGTGTGGCCATTATATTTAAATCTGAGCTGGGCCTTGTGGATGTGCCATGAGGAAGTACCAGATCCTTTGAGTATATCCTTGGAGAGGGTGTAGGTTGCGGGATGCTCCTCATCTACCATCCACCAGGAGATGGTGGAGTATTCCTGCAGGAGATAGCGGACTTCATCTTTGACATGGTGTTGAGGTCCCCAGATGGATAGTTCTGGGGGACTTCAATGCCTGGGTCAATGATGAACTTTCATATTTTGGTCAAAATCTCCTCCAGGTGATGACAACGCTGGGCCTCACAGAGGTAGTTACCTCCTCAACCCATATAGGGGGTCACGCATTGGATCTGATCTTTCTTTTGTGTATGGAGATAGCTGATCTGGGGGTAGAACCAGTTAGTTGGTCTGACCATCACACCATAAGGTTCAGCTTCAAGGTCCCCCCAATTGGTCTGCCCCTACGGAGATAATTCAGTAGCACCCTTTAAGGGGAGTTACCCCTAGCGACCTATCGGTGGTACTGGAACTATCGGGTTTGCCGGGTGAATGCATGAGTCCAGGTGATCTTGTATTGGCCTATAATAAGGCTGTGGGAGATGTCCTGGACAAGATTACTCCTGCTCATGTTTGGCCCCTCACCCTTCACCCAAGGAACCCTTGGTTTGATGGTTCCTTGAAGGAGTTGAGGCGAGTCGGTCGAAGGATGGAGAGAGCTTGGCGAAAGTCTAGCCTTGTTGCTGATAGGCTTAAGCTGATGGCACATTATGATGACTATCAGTCAGAAATCACCCTTAAGGAGGCAGAATTCCGGTCCAGGGAGATTTCTGCTGCACAGAATCGACCAGCTCAGCTTTTCTGGACCATTGACAGATTGTGCAATCCAATCAGTCTTCAGCCCAGAGAAGCCTTTTCTCAGCTGAAATGTGAGGAGTTTGCTGGATACTTCGCAGATAAGGTTGCCAGCATTAGGTCTAGCATCGGCCCAGCCTCTCCTATGAGGAACTGTGGTGATTGGCAGGAAGTGGCTTGCACCCGGTCTCTCTGGTCAGATTTCTGCTGGCCAGAATTCACAGACATTATGAAGATCATCCAGACATTGCGCCCAACCAGTTGTAGTCTGGATCAGGGCCTGACACCACTTCTATTGGGATGTGTTGATGTTATCTGCCTGATTCTTGCTGAAATAGTCTGGAGATCCTTGGAGATGAGGATCTTTCCAGAACCCCTAAAAGAGGCGGTTGTTTGACCACTCGTTAAGAAATCCTCCTTGGACCCAGACTGCCTAACTAACTACCGACCTATCTCTAACATGCCATTTGTTGGTAAGGTTATTGAGAAAGTGGTTGCATTGCAACTGGATGATCACCTTACAACTCACAAGGTCTATGATACTCTCCAGTCCAGATTTAGGAAGAAGCATAGCACAGAGACTGCACTTGTGTGAGTATTGAATGACCTCCTGATGGCTAGAGATTGAAAGGCACATACCATTCTGGTCCTTCTTGATCTCTCTGCAGCATTTGACACTGTGGACCATGGTGTGCTGCTGGAATGCCTGTGGCTTCTTTGTGGTCTGTCTGGTACAGTCCTCAAATGGTTCCACTCTTTCCTCGTGGACAGGTCCCAGAGAATTGCCACTGGAATTTATTCCTCTGGCACTCACTCCCTGCTCTGTGGGGTGCCACAGGGCTCCATTTTGGCTCCCATGTTGTTTGCAGTGTATATGCTGCCACTGGAAGATATCATCAGGTGATACAGTTTGAGTTTTCACTGCTATGCAGATGATACTCAACTGTATATGTCCTTTCTGCCCAGACAAATTGTTGCACTCTCTGTGCTAATCAATTGCCTTACTGAGATTAGAATATGGATGAGTACTAGCTGGCTGAGACTGAATCCAGATAAGACTGAAGTGTTGGTCGTGGACCCTGGTCGTCCGAGGGCGGGTATGCGAGCTGGACAGGCATCTGGTATTTTGATTGATGGCATATAGCTCACTACCTCAGACTGAGTGTGTAACCTTGGCGTTATTTTTGATGACAGCCTGACACTAAAATCTCAGGTGTCGGCTGTCATCAAAGCCTTTTTTTTATCTTCTGAGAAATATTGCCTGGGTGAAACACTTGGCTCCTCCAGATGATCTTCCAACATTGGTCCACACCTTCATCACTACCCACCTTGATTACTGCAATTCTCTCTACCTAGGGCTTCCAGGGGTTGATATCCATTGCTTGCAGCTAGTGCAGAATGCAGCAGCCAGGCTTCTGACTGGGACTTCTAGGTCTAGTCTTATTACCCCTGTGCTCCGTGAACTGCACTGGCTGCCTATTCAGTGGCGGATCACCTTTAAGGTTGGCTTGCTAACCTTTAAAGCCCTACATGAACTGGGACCCAGTTACCTGCAAGACCTCTTGATACCCTACTGCCCCCTCCATCCTCTCTGATCCACTGATGAGGGATTGCTAGAGGTTCCCAGGGTACGATTAAAAACATCTGGTGCCCATGCTTTTTCTTTCTTGGTTCCAACCCTGCGGAACTCTCTACCTCATCAGTTAAGAGAATGCCTGACCGTCGATAGATTTAAGATTGAGTTAAAAACCTATTTATTTGATTTGGCCTTCCCTGATTATGGTTATCTTGTTTTAATTTTTTTGTTTTAACATCATTTCTGTATTTGGTTTTATGTACAGTGCCTTGGTTTTTGAAAGGCGCTATAAAAATAAAGTTTGATTTGATTTGAGGAAATATCTGACCATGTCAATTGCTGCCATTGCACAGTACATGGTTTCAACACCCAGACATCACTGTTCAGACTCTTACCATCTTCTGTCCAGCCACACCATGAGGTCTGTCAGAGCCTCCACTGCTTGGTCTATCACCATTACCTTCGTCAGGCCACACCTCTGTGCCTTTTTTTGGAACTCTTTGATGCAGTCTATCACTGGCCATCTTGCCACTGTTCTTAGAAGCAAATCCCATCAGCTGCTTCCAGTTTCTCTTTTGCTGTTGACACTGCAGGTGCAAATTCCACCAGCTGCTTCCAGTTTCTCTTTTGCTGTTGACACTGTAGCTGCAAATTCCATCAGCTGCTTCCACTTTCTCTGTAGCTGTTGACATTGCACCTCCCTTTCTTTCTGTTTATCAGTCCCTTGGTCACTCTTTGTTGTACAATCCACAATTTATAAAGACATAAATACCTTCAATCCATTTTTCCTTTTCCTTTGCTGGTACTGCCCTTTCAGTCTTCTGATTAACTGATGTCTCTTTTGAAAAAAACTGTCAGCCTAACTTCTTTCTTTGGTTCTTTGGTATCAGCTGCAGTGGTGTTTTTGGCTGCCATTTGTCTGGCTGTCCCTCCTGGACTTGTTACTGCAGTGACCATAGTACCTTTCCATATTCCAGGTCTACTATACTTCCCTGGTACCACTAGCTCTGGTACCCATGCACAACATTCCCATAATCTGAGTATTCATGGCAGAAATGCTACTTATGCTGACATCAACTGTAGTAGAGGAGTGAGTCAAAAAGTATAGACAGATCACCAAAAGTGGTACAAGGTGCAAATTGCATTGTTTTATTTACAACACAATATTTAAAAAATATAGATTTTGTCAGATGGCTTCAGAATGGTAAACTTCTTTTAAAAACTGATTTAGTAGCTGCTTTACATCAGTTTGAAAAGAAAGTTCAGACAGGTTTTTTGTACTCCATGACTGCTCTAAAAGTTCTACTCATAAATTGTAGACCACCTCTCAAAGCAGTAAGAAATAATACTTTGCAGCTTCAGGTTAACCCGCTTGACTAGGTTAGGTCTTTCTTGTTCTCAGCTTCTTAATCAGTCTTTTCCTCCTTCTCAGAGTTCAAAAATCTATTCAGTATCAAGAGCCCCAATCCTTCAGTCTTCTACGGATTTCTATTGATTTTCTGGTCTGAACCCCTGACCTTTTGTTCTCAGAACATTACACTTAAGTAACTATCCTTATTGAGTGTTCTGAGAGAAACAAATGTGCAAGAAAAATAACTGTGGCTAAAACTGGAAAATAGAACTCCTTTCTGCCCTCAGTGTTGATTTATTTTTAACTGCCTTCTAGTTATTAGAAATGTTAACTTTCCCTTTAAAAAGAGGACAGAGTTCTGATCATGTCACAAGCGTGGAATTCCTCGGGACCACTCACATCTCTTTCACCTAGTGCAGATGACCAGTGGAGGGGGTGCATGTTAGGTTTCAAGTTCAAGTTTATTTGAGCAACATAATGTCATTGCAATCAATTTTCATAAAAAAAATCACAGTTCTGCATTTTTAACACATGACAGAGATCATAAAAAATAGAGAGGAGTTTTCATCTGTACAAGAAAAAGTAGAACTACATACAGAACAATTTTAATATGCATTCATAGTGAACAGCAATACCATCGAAGGTGAAATGAGGTGAGAGATACTTAGATAATCCTGTCTTCAGGATGTAAACTGGATGTGGAGGTGTTTGGGTCTGTTACCTACATGAACCACTGAGTATTGTAACCAGTAATCATTCATTTCTAGAAAGAGAACCCACTTCTACATAATAAACATGCTATTCACTTCTGCCCACTCTCTATAGCAATAATTAATTCTTACACCCAATTTAAAAGCAAAGCACAGTACCTAGATAATACATGCTCTAAGAAATTGGCTTAAAAGGTGCAATGGGCTGGAGCGGAAGTATCAAACAGTTTTGCCCCCCTAGGTATTCTAGTCAAGGACATTGGGGAGAAAGGGGTCTGGGAGGGTCCATCAGAGAAGAGGAGGGGGTTAGGAGGCTGTGGGACACAGGGGGAGTGATCTCAGGTGCAGTGGAAGGGGTGGAGGAGGAGACAGGCATATCTGATGTAGGGGAAGGGGTGGAGGAGGGGACAGGTACTTTAGGGTCACACCAGAGGGTGGCACTAGAGGATCTGTGGCATAAGAAAAGGGTCAGCAAGGAAACACTGGAGGAGCTGGAGGTGAGCTCCTGGGAGACTGCAAATGAACATGAGGAAACTCTGCAGGAAAGGAGCTGCAGTAGGAAACTGGGGAATGCACCGGGCAAGGTGCAGGAGTGGGGAGATATGCAGACAGGGCAGGTGGTGAGGAGGAACACTTCCCCAAGTGGGGTATGGTGCTCAAAACCTTCTGCAAAGATGGGTGGGACAGAAACAGTTAGAGTGGGATCAAGCAAAGTTGGCACAATCTCACACAGCAATGCAGATGGGGGCAGGCCAGGGGCAGTTAGAGGGGGATCAATCAAAGTTGGCACAAGCTCACACAGCGATGCAGTTGGGAGTAGGCCAATAACAGTTAGAGGGGGATCAGGTGAAGTTGGCTTATGCTCATGTAGTTATGCAGGTGGGGGTTGCAGGGATGAAGGAAACCAGGTGGAAGTACAAGGGATGAAGGGGTATGGGGGGGATCTGAGGAAAGGCTACAGGGAGAGGGTGGAGAAGGAAAGATGCTGGGTGTGGGTATAAACCAGGAGAGGTTAGGTGATGGGGAAAAAATGATGAGCTGGGGCAGAAACCAAGTCAGGTTGGAACACAAGGAGGAGAAGTACAAAGGGAGCCAAGCCCTGTGACACAAGCTGGAGGCCAGAAGGACACTCAGGAAGTAGTGGGCATTAGGGTGGCACTCTTGAGGGACTCAATAATCAAGGTGATAAAATGGGGAAGGAAGGGAGCAAAAAACAATGCAGTATGGGTACATTGCATGCCAGGGATGACGGCACCGGAGGTGAGGCATCATATTCCTTCCTGGGGCAAGCAGCATGATAAAAGGACACATCTGGTGTTTCACCTGGGCACAAATGACGTGGAGGGGAAGAGTTTGATGGAGGTATAGGCAAGGTCTGAGGAACTTGCTAGATTCTGTAGTAGAAACATTGTTTTTTTCTTCCATTTCCTTCTCTGAAGTGTTGCCAGTATCAAGAGTGAGCACACCCAGAAAGGAAAAGATAAGAGCATTCAACAATTGGCTACAAGGATGGTGCATTCAGAAGGGGTTTAGCTGGATAGGTGACTGGGGCTCTATATGGGAGGAGGAGGGGCTGTATGCCCAAGAGAGGCTGCACCTGAGCTCTGCAGGGGCAGCTGCAGTAAAGAGTAAACTGGGGGACTTCATGGCAAGGAATTTCAATTTAAACTAAATGGGGGAGAGCTACGGATAGGGCCATCCTTACAGTACATGAGGCAGAGCAGAGAGGCTATCAGCCTCCCCCACAAGCCACGACATGCATCAAGGGAACAGTTAGCAGCAGAGAGGGACGGGATGGGACTAGATGTTGGAGGCCTTTGGTTGCAAATGCCAGGAGCCTGGGGAACCAAATGGGAGAATTGAAGGCCACCATGGTGGAGGAGAACCTATACATTGTAGCAGTGAGTGAGACTTGCTGGAATGAACACCACACCTGGGGAATGGTGATCCCAGGGTATTGTTTGTTTAGGAAGAATCGGGGGAAGGGGGGAGGGGTGGCATTATATGTCAGGGAAGAGATTGGGTCCATGAAAGGGTGGGAAAAGGAGGGGGGGACAGAGATAATGTGGGTCACCCTAGATGGGACAGGGGGGAAATCCTGTGCATTGGGGTAGTCTATAGACCTCCTATGCAGGGGGAGGAAGGGGATAGGCACTTTGCAGAATCAGTAGAGAGGATGGCACGGAAAGATGAAATTGTGCTGGTTGGGGACTTAAACCTTCCAGACATCAACTGGGAGGCCCAGACAGCAGTATCCGCAAGGAGCAAGGGTATCTTAGAGGCTCTGCAAGGCTTATTCCTGCAGTAAAGGTTCAGAGAGCCCACTAGGGGTGGGAACCTGTTGGACATAGTCCTTACAAATGGGGACAGTGTGGAGGAGGTGGAGGTGGTGGAAGGACTTGGTACCAGTGACCACAGGGCTGTCAGGTTCAGGGTGAAAGCAAGCAGGGAGAGGGTTAGGACGAGTACCAAGGTAATGGACTTCAGGTAGGCTGACTTTCATGGAATGAGGAAGGTAGTTAGGGAAGAAATGTTGAGGATTGGGGATGTGCAGGGGGTGGAGGAATCATGGGTAGCCATCAAGAGAGGGGTATTTAAAGCCATGGACTCATGAATAAGAAGGGCAAGAAAGAATAGAAGATGAAAAAAACCTCTATGGTTCACTAGAGAGGTGGCGTTAGGGATCAAAGAGAAGATTAGAGTGTTCAAGAGGTACAGGATGACAAAAAGATGAGGACAGGAAGACCTATGGGGAAAAAAGAAGGGAAGCAGGGCAAAAGATAAGGCGGGCTAAGGAGGCCACTGAGGAGAGGACAGTGAAGCAGGCAAGGAGGGAGGACAAAACCTTCTTTAGGTATGTTGGAGAAAGGAGGAGGGCACAGCATGGGATTGGAAGGTTAAGGGGGAAAGTGGAACAATACTGGAAGGGGATTTTGAAAAAGCAGAGTCATTAAATAGCTGTTTTGCTTCAATCTTCATGGAGAAGAGTGAGGGCAGAGGACAGGACGGGGTGGGGAAGGGGACAGCCACAAGCAGGTGGATTTGGCAGAATTCACAGCTGATGGAGTAAGGGAAGAGCTGGGAAGACTTAGGGTGGACAAGGAAATGGGGCCTGATGGAATGCACCCAAGGGTTCTCAAGGAGGTGAGGGATGAACTGGCGCCACATCTTGTGGGGATATTTATCTTGTCCTTGGTCACAGGTGTGGTGCCAATGGACTGGAAGAGGGCAGAGGTGGTTCCACTACATAAGGGGGGGGAAACGAGGTCAAAAACTACCGTCCCCTTAGTGTTACCTCGGTAGTGGGGAAGGTAATGGAAACACTACTTAAGATCAGGTTGATAGAATACTTGGAGATAAATAACATGTAGGATGACAGGCAACATGGCTTCACCAAGGGAAGGTCCTGCCAGACTAACCTGATAGAGTTTTTCGATGGAGTGACACAGATAGTGTACCAGGGAGGAGCAGTGGACATGGCCTATCGGGATTTCAGTAAGGTCTTCGACACCGTTCCGCATAGTAGGCTAGTGCATCAGCTGGACAGACTGGGGGTGGACCACAGGATCACCAGGTGGGTGGAGAACTGGCTGAAGGGAAGGAGTCAGATGGTGGTGATAAATGGAACACATTCCAGGGAATGGGCAGTGACCAGTGGGGTGCCACAGGGGTCAGTGCTAGGACCAATACTCTTTAACATCTATGTTAGTGACCTAGCAGAGGGTCTGTTGGAATGGGTGTGCCTGTTCACAGACGATACAAAGGTATGCAATAGGGTGGATTCACCTAGCAGGGTGCAAGCCATGAGACGGGACCTGGAAAGGCTGGAGAGGTGGATGAGACCTGGAAATTAAAGTTTAATGCACAAAAGTGCTCGGTGATGCACTTGGGGAGGAGGAATAAGAGGGAAACTTACTCCCTTGGAGGGGTGGAAATTAAGGAGAAGGAAACAGAAAGGGACCAGGGGATTATGGTATCGCGTGACCTTAAGGTGGGCAGCCAGTGTAGAAGGGCAGTGGGCAAGGTAAATGGTATGTTGGCCTGCATTGTGAGGGGTTTTACTAGCAGGAAGAGGGAAGTTCTAATGCTATTATATAGACCCATGGTCAGGCCGCATCTGGAGTATGGGGTGCAATTCTGGAGGCCTCACCTATGCGGAGATATTGAGATGATGCAGAGGGTCCAGAAAAGGGCAACCAAAATGGTATGAGGGATATGGAATGTACCCTATAAGCAAATATTGAGAGGGCTGAATTTGTACCCTCTGGAGTCTAGGAGGGAGAGGGGGACATGATGGAAACTTTTAAGTATTTGAAGGGAATAAATAAGGTGGAGGGTGGTAGCTTGTTCAAATTGAAGAAGGGAGCGAACACAAGGGCACACATCCTCAAACTGGAAGGTGGGAAATACAGAGGTAATGTCAGGGAGTAGTTCTTCATGGAGAGGGAGGGAGGTGGAGGCCTGGAACAAGCTGCCGGAAGAGGTAAAGGCAGCCGAAGTGGTGGAGGGGTTTAAGAGGGCTTGGGATAGAGTTAAGGGTTGGGGAAAAAAGGTGGAAGCATAAGAGAAGGGGTAGGGTATTGGGCAGACTAGATGGGCCATGGGGCCTTTTTCTGCTGTCATATTTCTGTGTAATCTGTGTAAAAAGGAAAAAGGTTAGACTTGTATTGTTAATTGCTGTACTATTTTTTCCTTATTGTCAGGGTCTGTAGGAGGAACTTTGCGAGTTTATTTAATATCTCTGAATTTTCTGCATGAAACAGAATATCTTATACAGTATATATAATATAAGAAGAATAAATAGATTGTTAAGAAATTCTCCTAACCCAGTATTTCATGGCATCATGATACTATGGGCAGTTTAGGACTACATGTATTAGCTCTTTTGGTATATTTAAGACACAGTAATAATTAACTGATGGATTATATTTCCAATTGTAATGCTGGGTACTAAGTATGTTGCTTTCATAAGCTTCAAATCTAAAAATAGTCAATATCTCTTTATTTTTGTAATGCTTTACAATATTCAAATATGGTTTAATGCAGTGTTCTCATGTGTTAATGCCCAACCAGCTTGAGAACTTTATATTTCTGATTTGATTAAAATCCATTTTCATTGCCTTCATACAGCATGAAGCATTTTAGTTATGTATTTTGTATGGTTTATGTAGACAGAGCCTCATGTTTATATAATATTGTAAAAAGAAAAATGTGATAAAACCTGATTTAGCCATTTTTTGGGGCCAGCGTTTGACAAATCATGTTTCTCTTTGACACCCAGACCAAGTAGGGACTCCTTGGGTTGATTTATCAAAGTGGGTTGGTATTTTAAGACTTTTTTACAATTTGTTCCAAGCTGATTTGGCCCAATTCAGCCCTGACTAGACCACTGGAGTGTGTCTTTTGTGACTTTCAACGTTTCCTTATATATATATATCGGCTATTATCCTATCTGAAACATGTGTATCTGTAAATCCCCATATTTTGTTTGCATAATGGAGGAGAATCAGAGGCAGACAAGGTGAGCTCTGGTCTTCATGAAGATGTTAAGCATCAGAGCTATTTATTTTAAGTAATTTTTCAATTTTTGTATCTATTGGGGCAGCACAATGTAAATGGATGTCATATTGTCTCAGGGCTGCTGGGATTTGTAGTTCAGGGAGCTGTTCAGGAAACTACAGCTCCACATGTCTTGGGAGCACAGTGGGTTATATCTGATGACCTGACGTTCAATACTGATAGATTTCAATTACTGAGGGGCAGGCTGCTCACTAGATACAGTTTTTAACAAAGTGGCAAGATAACTGCATATTTTTAACCCACAAAAATGGGTTGAGGTGACCAACCCCAGACAAGCACTTTCAGGTTACTCACTATTCACTGGAGGCCCACTATGAGTGTTGTCAAGGTGAATCAGAGGCATACTAGGTGAGTTGCATTCTGTGCAATGGTGCTGAGTGCCAGAGGCATTTGTTTTAAGACATTTTTCAATTTTTGTATCTACTGGGGCAGAACAGTGTAAGAGGGTGCCATATTGTCTCAGGGCTGCTGGGATTTGTAGTTCAGGGAGCCATTCTGGGAACTACAGTTCCACAGCATCTTGGAAGCATAGTGGGGTGTATCTGATGATCTGGTGTTAAATACTGGCAGATTTCAATAACTGAGGGGCAGGTTGCTCACTAGCTATATTTTTAAACAAAGTGACAAGATAACTGCATATATTTAAACAGCAAAAACAGGCCAAAGAGAGTAACCCCAGACAAGCATTTCTGGGTTACTCACTATTTACGGGAGGTCACCTGCAAGCATCAGCAGGGAGAATCAAAGGCAGACTAGGTGAGCTACAGTCTGTGCGGTGGTGCTGAGTGTCAGAGGCATTTATTTTAAGTGACTTTTCAATTTTTGTATCTACTGGGGCAGTGAAGTGTAAACAGACACCATATTGTCTCAGGGATGCTGGGGTTTCTATTTCAGGGAGTCATTCAGAGAACTACAGCTCTGAGGCATCTTGAGAGCACAGTTTGGTGTATCTGATGACCTGGTGTTAAATACTGGCAGATTTTAATAATTGAGGGACAGGCCCACTAGATATAGTTTTAAACAAAGTGGCAAGATAATTGCATATTTTAACTTGCAAAAACAGGTAGAGATGAGTAACCTTGGACAAAGACTTCTGGGTTACTCACTGTTTACTGGAGGCCCCATGTGAGCATCAGTGATCAGGGAGCATTGACTAGCATTGGGTGGAGGCCAGTGTCTGCTGGGTCAGCCACATCAGACAGATGAGATGGGGAAACTGCAGGTAAGTTGGTTCATCCATTTGTGTACTTGCTGTCTCCTGAGGTTTCAACAGCCTGACAGGTATACTAGCCAGACCATTCATTTCCGTTAGTGACTAATACATTGGACCATGAGGGGTAATCGCTCCATTTTTAGAATGTGATAGCTGTAGAATGTTTGTTAAAAATGTTGAGAGCAGAACCGATCTGGAATATATTTGTAGTAAATGCATGAAAGGTCATCTGAATTGGGGTGCATCACTAAGACATGGCTGGGTGACAATGCCAGCCAAATTCTTGATGCAGTGGTTCCAACCATTTTCTTGGTGATACACTGCATGAAGCTGCATCTTAGGGGCAGGGGTGTTGCCATTTGTTTTAGATTTGAGTTGGACCTGGTAGATGTGCCAGTGAGGGAGACCCGATGCTTTGAGTGAATCCTGGGCGCTGGTGTGAGGTGCAAAATTCTTCTCATCTATCATCCACCCCAGGATGGAAAGCAACTTTTGCAGGAAGTCATGGATTTTGTTGTTGACACTCTGTTGGGGTCCCCCAGAGTGAGGGTGCTGGGTGACTTCAATGCTTGGATTGATGATGAACTCTCGCATTTTGGACAGAACTTCCTCCCAGTGGATGAATTCACTGGGCTTCACACAGGTGGTTACCACTGTGACCTACAACTCAGGTCACTCATTGGATCTGGTCTTCCTACTGGGTTTGAAGAATGCTGACCTGGTGGTGGAACCAGTCAGATGGTATGATCATTGCACTGTCAGGTTCAACTTCCAGGCACCACCCTATAGGCCTGCCGCTTTGGAGATGGTCCAGTACCACCCATTAAGGGGTGTGACCCCAGATGGCCATATGGCAGTACTAGACCTATTGGGACTTCCAACTGCAAGCATGGGTCCAGAGAATCTAGTGCTGGCCTATAACAAGGCTGTGGTGGCAGCGCTGGACTCTATTGCTCCTGTCCGGGTTCACCCCCTCTCCTTTCATCCCCGGTCCCCATGGTTTTATGGGACCTTGATGGAGGTGAGGAGAGTGGGGAAAAGGCTGAAGCGTCACTGGAGGAAATCCAGCCTTGATGCTGACAAGCTTATATTGATGGTGCATTACATGGATTATCAATCAGTGATCTCCTGTAAGAAGGCAGAGTTCCTGTCTGGGGAGATTACTATGGCACGGAACCAACCGGCTCAGCTCTTCCAAACTGTGGACAGACTGTGCAATCCAGGCTGTCTGCAGTTGTGGAGAGTCTTGTCACAAGAGAAGTGTGATGAGTTTGCTCACTTCTTTGCAGATAAGATTCCTGACACTAGGTCTGAGATCAGTTCAGCCCGCTCCAATGGGTGTGGTGATGATCTGTGGGAGGTCACAGTGCCTCAGCCTGGTTGGTCAGCTTTTGACCAGGTGGCACTCTCGGATATCATGAGGATCGTTCAGAGCATGCAGTCAATCTACTGTAGTTTGGACCCGGGCCCAACCCGCCTCCTTGTGGGGTGTGTTGAGATCATCAGCCCAGTCCTGGCTGAGATTGCCCGGGTTTCATTAGAGACCGGAGAGTTCCCAGACTCCCTGAAGAAGGTGGTGGTGACACCCCTCCTAAAGAAATCTTCTCTCGACCAGGACTGTCTCACCAACTACAGGCCTGTATCTAACCTTCCCTTCGTAGGTAAGGTTATTGAGAAGGTAGTTGTCTTGCAGCTAGATGACCATTTTGCCATCCATGATATCTATGATCCCTTCCAGTCAGGATTTAGGAAAAGACATAGTACTGAGACTGCTCTTGTTCGAGTACTCAATGACCTCCTTATAGCAAGAGATTGGAGGAGTTGTACCATCTTGGTCCTCCTTGATCTCTCCACAACATTTAACACCGTAAACCATGGAGTACTGCTAGAGCACCTGTGATTGATCTGTGGTCTGTCAGGTACAGTCCTCAGATGGTTCCACTCTTTCCTCACTGGCAGATCTCAGAGGGTAGTGTCTGGAATTTATTTTTCAGACTCATTCTCCTTGCTATGTGGGGTCCCACAGGGCTCTGTGCTGTCACCCATGTTGTTCATGGTGTACATGTTGCTGCTGGGGACATTGTAAGGTGGTATGGCCTGAGTTTTCACTGCTATGCAGATGATACTAGGCTGTACATGTCCTTTGTACCTGAACAGCATATAGCGGTCTTGGTATTTAACAACTGCTTGACTGAGATCCAGGACTGGATGAGTGCTAGCTGGTTGAAGCTGAATCCAGTCAAGACTGAGATTTTGGTTGTGGACCTAGGTCATCAGGTTCATGGGCCTTCGGCTGGGCTGGCGTCCGGGCTTTTACTCGGAGGCTGCCTTCTGAGGACCTCTGAACAGATGCAGAGTCTGGGCATTATCTTTGATGAGGGGTTGACCCTGAAGTCTCAGGTGTCCTCCATTGTCAAGACCTCATTTTATCATCTGAGGAACATCGCCTGCATTAAGCACCTGGTTCCACCTGATGATATTCCAACTCCAGTTCATGCTTTTGTGACCTCCCATCTGGATTACTGTAGTACCCGATACCTAGGGCTACCGGTGGTTGATATTCGCTGTCTGCAGCTGGTGCAGAATGCGGCAGCCAGGTTACCATCTGGGCTTTCATGAACTAGCCATATCGCACCTGTGCTGTGCGAGTTGCACTCTTGCCAGTTCAATGGCAGATCACTTCAAGGTCAGCTTGCTGACCTACTGTATAAAGCCCTACACAGACAGGGACCAGGCTACCTGTAAGAGCTTCTTTGCCCCTACTGCCCCCCCCAACTGCTCTGCCAACGAGGGATTGATAGAGATTCCCAGGGTTCGGTTACAGACATCTTGGGCCCATGCATTTGTATTTGCAGCCCCCACCCTGTGGAATTCTCTATGTCATCAGGTTTATGAGTGCCAGGCCATGGAGAGCTTCAAATCAGCATTGAAAACATATTTATTTAATTTGGCTTTCTCCATTAATTGACCTGTCTTGACCCTGTTGTTATTATTGAATTAACCCATTATGGTTTTTAAGATTTTAATTGTTTAATTATTGTAAAGCACTTTGATTTTATGAATTGCACTCTATAAATAAAGATTATTATTATTATCATTATTATATTAAAGCACTAGAAGAGGAAGTGCTTTAAGAGACAAAATTGACGTAACCCTAAATACTGAACAACTGGAAGCATATTTAGTATAAGCCATTTAAGTGGGACGCACTTAAGCAGGACACCCACTTAAATGGGACATCTCAGCAGGAATCAGTTGTCTCCCATGTTAAGTACTGAAGTGGACAATGTTTAAATGGGACACACCTTCAGTAGACCACTGCTTTAGCGGAACACCTAGCAGCAGATTTGCAGCTGATTCAAACAATTACTTTGACATTTAGCAGCATACTTTAATCTTGTAATTGTCTTCAATCAGCTGCAAACAGTTTAAAATTGGGTATGTAGCTATGGGAGTAGCATGCTGTGAGTGCCGTGAGTGTTAGAAGCTGACATTTCTGAGTCTGTTCTGACAGTTTTGTGTCATGTCTCTGCCAAGAAACAAACTTACTTTGGCAGATCGTGTTCACGTTATAGAGGTGCTGAACAATCCAACCCAGCAAACTCACTGTCATCTGTGGCAGAAGAATTCAAAATTTCTAAAAGCCAACCTGGGAGAATCAGCAAAAATCATGAAGCTATCCATTATCCTGTGATCTGGGCAATCCGCAAGTGGGTGCCTGCTGAAATGGCAACCCACTTGTGAAAGGCGACAGGATATTGCACATATATACGTGCACGGGGGGGAGTTTGTGAGGGGTGGTGCTGTGGGTTACCAGTGAGCTGGCATCATGGCGTGGTGGGGTGGGTGCTGGCCTGGGGTGGCAGGGATGCAGGGTTCAGGACCAGGCACTGGTAGGTTTTGTTGAGCCCGGCCCGAGACAGTTAATTTTTTTTCATCCTGTTATGCACCCCCCCTGACATGCACCCCCCTGTAGTTGAGAATCTTAATTTAAGGTGTTGTGGGGGGTGCAGCCCCCCCCCCGCATAAAAGAAAAAAAAATGTGTTTTGCACCACTTTCACTGGTGCCGGGATCCCACTTCACCGAAATTCTGTTTTGGCGATGTGGAGTTGTGATGAGGGCATTTGGCATTCCGAATTCACCCTTATCACATGGAACCAATCCATCATAGCTGAGTGGCATGAAAACTGCAACCCCAGCTGAAAGGGAAAGCAGGAGGGCAAGGACAGTGAATTGGATGATGCCCTCATGTTGAAGTTTTCTCAGGCTCCGGATAAGGGGGCTCACATCTCTGGCCCCATGTTGAAAGCCAAGGCCATTGAATTAGCTGCTCAAATGTCCCACTCCAGTTTATAGGCCACTGATGGGTGTCTGTCAAGGTGGAAGCAGTGGCACCAGACTGTGTTCAAATGAGAACACAGGGAGAAATAGGATGCCGATGCCACCGCAGCACAAAGCTGAATGACTGAAGTGCCGCCTGGAATTCTTTCAGGGTACCGGCCAGCTAATGTCTTTAATGCCAATGAGATTGGCTTATTTTATAGGGGGTATCCTGACCATAGGATGCTCTGAAGCAGCAAGAGCTAATTGGTGGTAAAAAAGCCAAGGACAGGATCTCTGTCCTGTGTTGTGTGAATTAAAACTGGCACCAAAGAACAAAATCTTTTGGTCATTGGAAAAAGCAAGTGTCTGCAGTGCTTGCCAAAAGACCTGATACTTTTGCCTGTAACTTACATTGCTTCAAGCAATGCATGGATGACAAGTAGCTTATTCCAGGACTGGCTGCTAACATGGGATGGAGAGCTATAAAAAAGCAGACTAAAAATTCTTCTGTCTGTAGGCATCTATTCTGCCCACCCCCACGATCCTTGCCAGAAGACTTAAATTTATAAAACTGGTTTTCTTCCTCCAAACAGTACCAGCATTGTGCAGCCTATGGATATGGGCATTATCAAAAATGTTAAAGGGCATTACAAATCTTATGTTGCAGCCAAAATCTCACAGTCCACAGATGAGGGGGAGACCACTCATGCGGCAGAAATCACTCGCAAAGTGAATTCATTGGATGCTATTTATATGCTGCACTGAGCCTGGAGATCAGTGGAGGAAAGCACAATTGCAAACTGCTTCACCAAAGCAAGATTTAACTGTGGTACAACAACACTACCCACAGAACCCATAAAGAATGTATATTGGCTTGAAGATGTTTTGATCCCAGCATTCATTGATGCCGTAGCTTTTGTTAACTTTCATCACATGGATGCTAATGAACCCACAGTGGGAGAACTTACAGATGGAGAGCTTATGAATGCTCTGATTAAAGGGATCCAGATGCTGAGGACAAATTGGATGGTGACACTCAGGAGTCTGCACGATCAGTGTCAACTGAGAAGGTTCTCATAGGGCTGAAATATGCAATGGAGTGGTGCCAGCAGCATAGACAGACTGCTTCCTGGGAACAGTTACTTGATGAAGAATGCAAGAACAAAAATAATAAAATAAAAGCCTCTGTAACTGGAAGGGACACAGACATGTGGGGAGTGGTGCAATGCACTGGCTGTGGAGCAGCAGTCTTCCAGGAAACATTCTGGAGACTGCGTTGCTGCCCTATTTGCAGGCCCCTCTCTGGTCTGAGGGAGGAGGTTGTTCATCTCCATGCTGACCTGGTAAAGATGTGGGAAACCTGCTCCCCACCCAGGGACCACCCAGGCCACTGTCACTACCTCAGAGGTTGCCAAGAAAGAGGAGTGGTTGGACCACAGTGGGCACAGGCAGGGTGAGGGTGGTGGAACAGAGACTCATCCCTCCAGTTGTGCCTCTCCAAAATTCATTTGCCACTCTGGTGGAGCATGGTTTCTCTATGGAGGCACACACAGTGGAGATCAAGGATGATGCTGGGAACCTCCACAATGGAGATCCACAGGAGGGTGACACAGGATCCCACAGGGAAAGGAAACAACTCCTGGTGGGGTACTCAATTGTTAGGGGCGTAGAACTGGGGGAGGGGAAAGGGTGGTAAGGTGCCTGCCCAGTGCCATGGCTTGGAGGGACAGGAAACAAATCCTCAGGATCGTGGGAGCTGCTGTAACTGGGAGGAAGCTGGATGTCATTATCCACCTAGGGATGAATGACCTGGCGGAGAATGGGATCAGAGCAGTGGAACAGGAGTTTGTGGAGTTGGGGAGGGGTCTTAGACAAGTAGCACACACAGTAACTTTCTCAGAAGTGTTACCTGTCTATGGCATGGACGAGGCTAGGGTACTCCGCACCATGGGATTCAATCACTGGTTGAAAAATTGGTGCAGAGCTCAGGAATTTGGCTTCATTGGGGACTGAGGCTCCACCTGGAGGGATGCAGGCCTATACAGGCACGATGGTCTGCATCTATCCAGGAGGGAACCAGAATCCTAGGTGATAGGTTTAAATGATTCATTAGCAAGCATTTAAACTAGCCAAGGAGGGAGGCACTGAAAAGGAGAAGGGAAATCATAGCCCCCCCAAAAATAATCAGGGTAATTAGTGATGTAAACACCAAGATAGAGCAGTTGATAAGGAGAAGGGCAGGGGTAAATGGAGAAAATGACAAAGGCAGTAAGGACAGGGATGGGGCAAAAAGAAATAAAGCCATAAAAAAATGGAGGGTAATAAGTACCAATGCCCATAGTCTAGGTAAAAAGCTCCTTGAAATGGTGGCCTTGATGGAAGAGGGATGCCTGGATATCTTGACAGTCACAGAAACATGGTACACAGAGAACCATGACTGGGATTCAACATACCAGGGTACACAATCTACAGGAAGGACAGGGAGGGAAGAAAAGGAGGAGGAGTAACTCTTTATGTAAGGGAAGGGATCAAAGCAACAGAACTAAAGGTTAAACAGGGAGAAGAGTAGGCACTGTGGGTCACCCTGGAGACTGGAAATGGCTCCACAATCCACACAGGGGTTGTATAAAGACCCCCATCTCAGGGGGAGGAAATGGACGAGGAAATGATAGAAGGCATCCATGGGATCACAGAAAAAGGGGAGATATTGCTGATGGGGTACCTGAATATGCCAGATGTTAACTGGAGCTCCTTTGCTACAGTCACATCGAAGAGCAGGGCCATTCTTGATGCCCTACAGGGGGCATGCCTCAGACAGCTAGTTATGGAACCCACTCAGGAGGGAGCAGTCTTACACCTGGTACTCTCAAATGGGGACGGAGACAGGATCTCTGATCTTGAAGTGGGTAGCCATCTAGGAACAAGCGACCACCAAACAATGCAGTTTACGATAAACTTAGCTGTAGAGTCAAGCCACACAAAAGTGAAGGTACTGGACTTCAGATGGGCTGATTTTGTCAAAATAGGAGAGTGCCTCAGAAAAGTACTAGCAAACAGGCAAGAAGGTGAGGTGGAGCAACAATGGGGAAACATCAAAACCACCATCACAGAGGCAACAAGCCTTTCTGTGAAGCAAATAAACAAATCAAAACAAAAGAAAAAAACACTATGGTTCTCAAAAGAAGTGGCGGGGAAGGTAAGGGAGAAAAAGATAGCATTCAGTAAGTATAAGGAAACACAGAAGGGGCAGGACAGAGAACTGTACCAGTTAAAGCAGAAGGAAGTGGGGAAGGCAGTCAGAATAGCAAAGGCCTGAACTGATGAAAAGATAGCCAACTCAGTTAAGAAGCGGGGTAAAACTTGTTATAGGTACATTAGGGAGCAAAGAAAGACTAAGGAAGGGATACTGAGGCTGAATAAAGAGGAAGGTGGTTGGGCACAGAGTGACAGTGAAAAAGCAGGGATACTGAATGAATACTTCTGCTCAATATTCACAATGGAAAAGCAGGGGGAGATACCTAATCCAGTCAATAGAAGCACTCTGGATGGGGGGGGGGTTGATATTAGTCCTTTCACAGAAGAAAGGGTTCTAAAAGAACTCTTAAAACTGAAGGTGGATAAAGCAATGGGGCCTGATGGGATTCACCCCAGAATTCTAAAAGAACTAAGGGAAGAACTAGTAACACCATTGACTACCCTTTTTAATAAATCATGGGAGGATGGTGTGGTACCTGAGAACTGGAGGAGGGTGGATGTGATTCCCCTTCACAAAAGTGGGAGCAAGACAGAGGCAGGAAATTACAGACCTGTCAGTTTGACCTCAGTGGTAGGGAAAATGGAAGAGGCAGTATGGTGCAGTGCTTTAAGGCTCTGCAAATCAGGAGACCTGGGTTTGAATCCCACAGCCCCCACTTGCATATTGTGTGACCCTGAGCAAGTCACTTAGCTTCCTCATGCTCCCAGGTTGCACATGTAAACAAGTTTTCAGCTTAGTGTGTCTCACCTGGTTAAATAATTGGAAAAAAAATGATGGAATCACTTCTGAAGGAAAAAATTGTTGAGTACTTAGAGGCCAGTGGGGCACAGGACCAAAGGCAGCATGGATTCACAGTGGGAAGATCATGTCAGACGAATCTAATTGATTTCTTTGACTGGGTGACCAAAGTAGTAGACCAGGGAGGGGCTGTGGACATGGCCTACCTAGACTTTAGCAAGGCATTTGACACAGTCCCGCACAAATGATTAATAAACAAATTAGACAGAGTGGGAGTGGGTCCCAGGGTAGCAGCCTGGGTAAAACACTGGCTGAACAACAGGACACAGCAGGTAATAGTAAATGGAGTGCACAGTGAAGAAAGGAGGGTTACTAGTAGGGTACCGCAGGGTTCAGTGCTGGGGCCGGTCCTTTTTAATGTCTTTATAAGTGACATTGCAGAGGGACTGGAAGGTACAGTATGTCTTTTTGCAGATGACACAAAGATCTGCAACAGGGTTAATACGCAAGGTGGGGTGGAAAGGATGAAACGGGACTTGGCAATTTGGAGGAATGGTCAAATGTATGGCAGCTTATATTCAACGCAAAGAAGTGCAAAGTAATGCACCTGGGAAACAAAAACCCAGGGGAAGAGTACACAATGGGGGGTGAGATACTGACAATAACAAAAATGGAAAGGGACCTGGGGATAGTCATATCAAATGACCTAAGGGTGGGCCAGCAATGTGAGAAGGCAGCAAGGAGGGCTGGAGGGGATACTGGGATGCATAGGGAGAGGCATCACCAGTAGAAAACAGGAAGTTGTTTGCCTTCTGTACAGACAGTTGGCAAGACCACATCTGGAGTACTGTGTACAGTTCTGGAGACCCCATCTCCGCAAAGACATAGACAGGGTGGAGGCTGTCAAGAGAAGGGCAGCCAAAATGGTGCAGGGTCTGTACCAGAAGGCATATGAAGAAAGACTAAAGGAGCTTAAGATGTACAGCCTTGAGAAAAGGAGAGAGAGGGGGGGGGCATGATAGAAACTTTCAAATACCTCAAGGGAATCAACAAAGTCCAAGAGGGTAGCATCTTTCAGAAAAAGAGATGTGCAAGAACAAGGGGGCACAATTTGAAGATGGGGAACAGCTCAGAGGTAGTGTGAGGAAGTATTTTTTCACAGAGAATGTTGTGGATGCATGGAATAGCCTTCCTGAGGAGGTTGTAGAGTCAAAAACAGTGGGGGAATTCAAGAATGCATGGGACAGACATAAGGCAATTCTAGTGGGAGGTTGGAGGAAGTAGGCTGTTCATTAACTAGGATCTGCAGCTTATCTATTAGGTAGGGAAATGGGCAGACTAGGTGGGTCAAGCGGTCCTTATCTGCCATCAAATTCTATGTTTCTATGTTTCTATGCACTATTCAGGCTTAAGCAGTTAAGGTGAAAAGGCAAAAAACAATAACTGACTTCTTCCATCCAACTATTCCAATAGCACCATCTGCATCGTCTACGTCCTCAGCATCATGTGCATTGCCACAAGAACTTGAAGTGGTAGATGAATCTTCATCATCGTTCTCATTCCTCATGGAGACAGCATCAATTTTAATGGAGGAGGAAGACAACCAAGACCCAAAAGTGTATACAGTGTTTTAAGCACTAGGATCACTATGAGGTAGTAGCCTACAATAACAAACAGTACAATATTGTACTGTAATAAAGTACATAAAGTTAAAAAGCATGAGCACAAAACACAAGCATAAAAAAAAGACACTGGAGCACACTTGAGAACATTTTTCGGACTCATTCTGTCCATCAGTATTTTCCCGACCTGTTCTGTTAATAAGCACTTGCCTGTTCTGTCACTCAGCATTCTACCTTACATTACCTCACTGCCCCCCCAAAAAAGTCTACTTCGCTTTGCAGAGACAGCCAGTTAATTGGGATGATCTGCTTTCCACCAGCCCATCCGTTAAAGTGGCTTGTACTGCATAGATAATCTTTTTAACGCTGTACTGCATGATATACAAAGGGATGATAATAACAGGGATACTGGAGCAACTACAGTTTAGGGAATGTAAACACAATCGGGGATAGGCTGCAGGAGGCTGAAAAAAAAAGGGAGATGAGGAAGACCAGTCAGTGGCGGAAATTAGACCCAACTTTTCAGACCCTTTATCAGAATGGACATTAGTGAGAAGGGAAAAAAGGGCAAAAAAAGAGCAAGAGGCAGATGCATATTCCCTGCCACTTGCAAACTCTTTTTTATTACTAGCAGATATGGGGGAGGTAGACACTGTGGATGTAGGAGAAGCTCATTCTGTGCCAAATATACTAAGTGGTAACATGGAGCACAGTATAGTCCCAAATAGGGTCCATGAGGTAGATCATAGAGAAGATAGGACACATGTCTGAAATATCTGTAACAGATCAAGCTCTAACCACACTCAGGAGCTATGTGAGGATGGCAACTCATTTTCACTTAACTCCTGAGTGCAGTTAGATCTTGGACAGTTTGGAATCTCTGGGTAGCACATCCATAACCTGCATCACCTCATTACCTAGGCGCAGTATCACCTGGTTGGATCAGAAATATCTGTAAGACTGCTGTAATTGGGGACCAAATCATAAGAAGTATGGATGGCATTATCTGCCATTATCTGCAGGAGGAGAATAGAAAGGACTACTGTTTCTTGCTTACCTGGGTTCAAGATCTGTAACGTCAAGAACATGATTGATGGACTGCTGGAGAGGTCAGGAGAAAACTCTGTAATACTTTTACTCGTTGAGATAAATGACAGAGGTAAAAGATGGGACAAAGATATCAATGCAGACATTACTAATGTGGGTCACTACGTAAAGGATATGGTTGAAAAACTGGCCATCACAGGAAGGACGTGGCTTTATTCACAACTGGGAAACATCTGTTGACAGGAACAATGTGTACAGGACAGACAGCCTTCACCTAAATGAAATGGGAGCCAGAATGCTAGGGGAGAGACTGAAAAAAAGTCTTGCAAAACATTTAAGTTAGGCTTCCAGAGGTACGGGGTGGGGCATCTGAGCTTACACATACAGCAAATACTTCCTATAATGGGAACCACAACCTAAGTACACCTACTGGGAGTCCTACTTTTGAAACAAATATTAGTAGATGGAATTGCTTCTTAACCAATGCTAGGAGACTAAAAAATAAATTTGGAGAATTAGAGGCATTAGTAGTGCTAAACAACATAAATTGTATTGGAATAATGGAAACTTGGTGGGATAGGGATGACACGTGGCATAAAGAGCTCAAGGGGCATGATTTATTTTAAAAGGACCAGGAGGGGCATTTAGGAGGTAGTATAGCCCTCTATATCAGTAAAGATCTTTGGACTGAGGAAGTTAATATAATGACCAGCCCAGAAAATGAGATACTTTGGGTCAGATTAGGGAAGAGTAATCAGAATTCTGTTATTATGGCCATGTGCTATAGACCCCTAAATCAGGCAGATGAGGTGGACAAGAAACTTGTTGAAGCTATTGAAAATGTTATGGAACGATATAATATAGTTCTCATGGGGGACCTAAATCTGCCTGAGATACAGACTGGGGAGGCAGTCCAAGGGACAATAAATTGGCCACTAGTATTAAAAATCTAAACATACAGCAATATGTAAGGGAACCTACCGGGGAAATAACATTTTGGATAGTGTTCTTAGTGACATGGATGGCACCACTGGAAATTGTCACACTATTGAGCCACTAGGGGACAGTGACCATCATGTGGTCTCTTTCTGTATCGAGAGACAAATCATGAAAATCAGTAGATTTCCATACCAAGTGCTATCACAGGGCTAACCTTTAACAGAATTAGGGAGCAACTAAGGAATTGGAAATGAAAACAGCAATTTAGCAGCTCTGATGTTAGCACTATGTGGGAAGTACTGGTCAGGAAAATTAAAGATCTGGAGAAAAGATGGGTACCCGAAAGAAAAAAATATACAAAAAATGGGATTGAAACAATCTGGCTGAATAGGAAGGTGCTACAATGCAGTAAGAAGGAAAAGAATGTTATTTCGGAGAGCTAAGGCATCTGGAGTCAGAGAGCCCTGGGAAGAATATATTTTGAATGCAAAAGAATGTAAATTGCTTAATAGGTCAACAAAGAGAGAGGTAGGAAAGTATTTAGCCAAAAATTCAGGATCAAACCCTAAAATGTTCTGAGCATATGTAAGGAACAAGAGAGGGACAAATAGGACAGTTGGTACAGTCACAGAAGAAAATGTAATCCTCAGAGATGACAGGACAACAGTAGAATATTAAAATAATTACTTTACATCAGTATTGCAGGAATACAACCTAGATAACGTTAACCCTTGCTGTGCCACCAGTGTGTATACATGTCCTAAAAACCTATGCATTCTAAATCTTCTGGCCATTCACCCATATTTTAAGACAGTGGAATCCCACATGATCAAACAGCATGATGTGCAGAGACCTGAAAAGCATGCAGTCCAAAGCCACCCTAAAATAAAAAAAACTGGCTCCGAACCGCATACAATGTTTTGGCAGTTCGGTTTTTGACCGCGCATCCATCCCTTTGCGATCTTGATGGGATACCTCGTCTGACAACTAAATGGTTAATATTCAGATTAGTGACACCACAAGTACAGTTCACAAGAAATTTTGGTGAGGGATGTGTTAGACGCCCTGAAATGTCTGAAAAAGAGGAAATGCCAGGGGCCAGACAGCTTGCATCCTGTGTTTTTACAAAAATTGGCTCTGGAATTAGTCGAACCGATAACCAACATTTTTAGAAAATGTTTAGAAGTGTGGGAGGTGCCAGACAATTGGAGGAAAGCCACTGTGGTACCAATTTTTAGGAAAGGTAGTAGGTCAGAAAAGGAGAACTATAGGATGGTTAGCCTCACATCCATGGTGTGCAAAGTTATGGCGGTATTACTAAGAAAACTTTTTGAAAGACATCTGACCCTCATGGACATGTGGGGCAAAACTCAGCATGGCTTCAGAAGTGGCAGATCATGTCAGAAAAATCTGATAAGCTTCTTCAAGAAAGCGAGCAGGTCCTTGGATGAAGGAAGGCTGATCAACATCGTTTACTTGGATTTTGCCAAGGCTCTTGATACAATTCCTTATGCCGTGTTAATTAAATGCCTACAGGATATAAATCTAGACATCAGAATTAAAAATGGATTAAGGAATGGTTGAACGATAGATCAAAGTTCTCAGGATAAATGGGATAGACTCTGAGCTGAGGGATGTGATGAGAGGAGTTCCTCAAGGTTCAGTGTTGAGGCCTACCTTATTCAACATATGCGAGTAGTATGAATACCACAAAAGAAGGACTGATAAGGAACTTTGCAGATGACACTAAAATAGGTCATCTAGTTTAAACCATTGATCAAATCAAAGATTTCCAAGAAGAATTAAATAATTTATATGTGTGGGCAAAGGAAGAAATTATGAAGTTCAACCAGGAATTGGGCCATCGTCAAGCTGGGGCTAGCAGAGGCCACAGACTCATGTACAAAGAGGCAAAGCAAGAAAGGCAGGACCACAAAACTGAGCTGGTTGAGCAGGGAGGTAGTGGAGAGGGGGAGGAAAAGAGAGCTGCCTTTAGAAGTTATAAGGGATCCAACTGAGAGGGGGACAGGGAGGAATACGTGAAGAAATCCGAGAAGTGAGTAGGATAGTAAGCAGCCAAGTCTTCAATGGAACTAAGGCTGGCACTGGAGATCAGAGAATGGGAAAAAGGATTTCTTCAGGTATATAAGGGAGAAGAAGCTGTAAGGATCAGATTGTAAGGATCAAGAAAGATGGAGGGTGGGCAGAAAAGGGGGCAGAGCAGGCTGAAGCACTCAATGTGAACTTCTGTTCAGTGTTTACCAGGGAGAGGGATGGACCTATGCCCCAGGTGAAAGGTGGGGGTGGGAACAGTCGGATGGGGGTAACAGATGTGATGATCCCAGTAGGCAGGGTGTTGTAGGGCCTTTGGTCCCTGTGGGTGGATAAGGCACCAGGGCTGGACGGAGTGTATCCAAGGGTCTTGAAGGAGTTGACGGTGGTCCTGGCAGGCCCACTGGTGGACTTGTTCAATACCACCCTGAGCACTGAGTGCATTTTTTCGGGGACTGGAGAATAGCACATGTGATGCCCCTCCATAAGAGTGGGCCCAGGGATGAACCAGGGAACTACAGACTGATGAGCCTTACCTACATTGTGGGGAAGCTAATGGAGACTATTCTTAAAGAGACGCTGGTGAGCTTTCTGGAGGGGAATGGTCTCCAGGACAACAGGCAACATGGGTTTGTCTTGGGCAGAACCTGTGAGACAAACCTGGTTGACTTTTTTGAATGGGTGACAAGGGCACTGGATAGGGTCCATGCGGTGGATGTCCTGTACATGAACTGCAGCAAGGCCTTTGACTTGGTGCCACATGGAAAGTTGACCAGCAGGTTGAGATGCCTAGGAGCAGGGGAGAAACTAGTTAAGTGGGTTAGGAGCTGATTACAGGACAGTCAGCAGAGGGTAGTCATTGGGGGAGAGCTCTCAGCTCCCAGAGCTGTAACCAGTGGGGTCCCTCAAGGATCGGTGCTAGGACCAGTGGTATTTTACATCTTCATTGTTGATATATTGGATATGATTAAGAGTAAGATCAGCCTCTTCGCAGATGACACAAAGATCTGTGTGGAGGTGGTAGTGTGGTAGGGGGTCAAGTACTCCAAGAGGATTTGACAAGACTTGAGTGCTGGTCAGACACCTGGCAGCTGGGGTTCAATGCTAAGAAGTGAAAAGTCTTGCACTTGGGTGCCAGAAACCCTGAGATTTGCCACTGGTTGGGGGGAGTGCAGTTATCCACTTCAGTGGATGAGAAGGATCTGGGGGCACTAGTAACAGGGGACATGAATCACTCTGTGCAGCATAGGAGGGCAGCGGCAAAGGCAAATAAGATGCTGGGGTACATTGCCTGGGGAATCTCCTCTAGGAAAGAGGAAGTCATTCTTCCTGTACAGGTCCCTGGTGAGACTGCACTTGGAGTATTGTGTGCAGTTCTGGTGCTTCTATTTGAAAAAGGGACACCAAACTACTTGAGGGTGCCCAACGCAGGGCGACAAAGATGATCCTTTGTCTAGGGGACAAACCATGTGAGGAGAGACTGAGGGAGCTCAACATGTATTCCCTGGATAATAGAAGAGAGATACCTTCAAATACTGTACTTAAAGGTCATGAACACAGTTAATACTGAGGGTATGTTTAGATGAAAAGGGATGAGGGACACCAGGGGACACAGTCCGAAACTGGAGGGAGAAGATTCAGGAGGGAAATGAGGAGGCATTATTTCATGGAAAGGGTGGTGACAAGGTGGAATGTGCTACCAGAGGAGGTGATATCAGTAAAATCAGTGGGCAGCTTTAAGAGGGTGTGGGACAGGGTGAAAGAGAATGTCAAAACTGAGGGGGAGATGGAGAGGAGGTGATGGTGAAAGGGGGAAATAAATCAGAAGGGTGGGCATGAGGTGGGGGTACAGCTGCAGTTTAATGGACTGGGTGCATGCACTCAAGCAGACTCGATAGACCGTCTGGCCTATATCTGCTGGTATTTTTGCATGTTCGTATGGAAAAGTGTATAGTGATGCACTTTGAAAAAAAAATATGGGGCAAGGTATATGCTAAGAAATCACACTCTGAGATCCACAGATAGTGAAAAGGACCTGTGGGTGCTGGTGTCAAAGGATCTCAGGCCTGACAAGTACTGTAACCAGGTCATTGTGAAATGCAATTAAATCTTGTAATGCATCTGGAGAAATATTAGGAGTATGGGAAGAAATGTTGTTGTGCCTATTTATAGGTCCTTGTTCAGACCTCACTTGGAGTACTGCAGGCATTTCTGGGCTCTCCAATATGTTGGAAATACTCAAAGACTGAAGACTGTACAAAGGAGAACTCCAAAAAGGATCACTGCTCTTAAATACTGTATCTGCTTGAACGAGAGCCTGGGCGCTTATTTATTTCAGATCATGGCTGCTCTGGGTGCTTATTCGAGCAGGCACTTATTCAAGCACCCAACGGTTATGTAATTTGTGCACACTATTCATGCTATGAGGTGAGGGGGGAGTACCATAAAGCTGCAAAAGCTGCAAAATAGAGCAAATCAGAAAACAAAGATCTTCAATATACATATAAAATCAATTTATTTTTAGTCACAGTGCTTAATTGGGGTGGGGTGGGGTGGGCTCGGTTACTGCTATTTAAAGATAGAAAATAGGCAAAATTTTGGTACTCATCACTCATCATTCATCATCACTGGCATTGACAGCAAGTTCATTTTCAGCTGTCTCTTCAGAATCCTCTACTTCTTCTGGTTCGGGCTCTGGAGTATTTTCGGCAGCAAAGTTACCACCCTTAGAGAGTGCATGAATCTTGGTTAGGATATCCTCCCTTTGCTCATTTAGGATCCTATCTGGTTTGAGCACATTAAATGTTCTTATCCTGTGAGTTGTCAGAGGACTTTAAAACACCGCACTCAATAAATAATTTCATAATTGGCTCAGTCAGGATACTGTCCCAGGCTTGTTTAATCCACTTTGCAAGCTGGACTCTGGTGGGCGGCTTAAGGTTCCTTCCTCGGGTGTACTGCTTGTCCCCCTCTGACATCCACTCTTCATAAAGCTCCCTGTAGTAGGCTTTAAAGTGAAGATTCCAGCAGTCATCAGCTGCCTGCACAAGGATAGTGCAGCCACTAGGGATGACAGCCGTATCAGTTTTTAGTTTTTTTGAGACACGCTTTGTTGATTCTTGGAGATGGCATCTGTAGGCATCCTAGACCAGTAGTCTACGGGAAAAAGCAAGAGATCCCCACACCTGATTGAGCCATATGTGAGTTAGGTCCTCATTCATCCAGCCAGTCTTGCTATAAATGAACACAACACCTGTGACAGTATCAAGTTCTTTGTCACTGCATTTACCCTTAAAGACAATAAAGGGAGATAGCTTTGTGCCTTAAGCTTTTGTTGCCAATATCACGGTAACTCTGGAGTTTTCATGTTCTTTAGTTTTAAGGGGGACTGATTTGTTACCAGTGAAATCCACAGTATAGTCTGCAGCCATGTCCAGCCATATGGGTGTTTCTGGCTGATTCATCCATCCCACCATCTGCGCTAATGAGAAGCCCATTTTGATTTGTAAGCTTCTAACAAATAGCAGGAAGGAGATGAGCTTAGGAGCTACTATGTCAGGTATTTTTTTCCCCAACAATGGTTTTGCATCTTAATGTTATTCTGTGTCTGCAGAAAAAGTTCCTTAACCACCCATCACTGGTAACAAATTGCTTGTCTGTGCCAGTGCTGGCTTTGGCAAAGATTTTAACTGCTTCCTTTTTTATTGCTTTTCTAGTCACCCTTAAGTGCTAGGCTCTCATAGACTCAATCCAGGAACAGAGCTCCACTTCGAGCTTTTCAGAAACTGGTCACCGACCACCACCTTTCACTTTCCGGTGACCTTGTGAAGCCATTGCCCGAAGCTGGTCTGCTTGCTTACATCACTCCCAGATGCATTTGGCATCCACGCCTAAGTTACAAGTGGCACTCGTCTTACTGTTGCCACTTTGGACAAAATCAATGGCCTGCAATTTAAAATTGATACTGTAGCTGTGAAGCCATTGTTTATTTGTGTTCGGATCCAAATCCTGCTCAGGTGAGTGCTGTCTCTGATGCTTTGCAGGTTAGTTCATAGCTGCGGTGTGCTGAGCAGCAGGGAGTAGAGACTAGAATAACAGTATTTGTTTTATGAATGGGGGGCCTGGGGAAATGCCTAACACCTAATTATCTGGCAAATTAATCTAACGTGTTGCTTTGTGTGTGCAGCTAATGGCAATTAGTGTTACTCACAACTAATGGCTAGTGGCAAGGATTGTTAATCGCATCAAGCTTTCCACAATGACAGCGCTAATTGCTGGGTGCATTGCCCTTCCCCAGTCCTCAATTGAGCCCCGGCTCTTAATTAAACACACGAGATTATTTATTTGAATGTAGGTACCATCATAGCGCTCATTTGAGCAGGCTGTTATTCAAGCACCGGTGGTAATTCAAGCAGATATGGTACATGGACTATCATACTAGACTGAATACATTGAGTCTTTTCTCCTTGGAGATGAGGCGAATGAGAGGTGACCTAATAGAAGTTTTTAAGTTTCTAAAAAAAACTGATTTATGGCAATGCCTAGGTATTGATCTGAAGGACAGTAGTAGAGATAACAGGGAGCATGAGCTTCAGATTAAGGGGAAGATTTTAGGACAACTAAAAAGAAGAACTGGGTCACATAGAGATGGTGAATCACTGGAATGCCTTACCAGAGTAAGTTGTATACAGTTCCAGTTTAACTACATTTAGAAACAGCTTAGATAGGTGCTTACAAATGGGTGGTTTTGTCAGTATCATCCAGTAAGCTTGTGCAGACAGGCTAGAAGGGCTTTTTTTCTCCCTCCAGTAATTTTTTTTCTTATGTTCTTATGTAATGGCCATGATTTATTAATTTTGCATTAATGGCAGTTAACAGCAGAGAAAATATAGATTCACCAGAGTCTAGTTTTAAGGCCTGTGTTGAACTTATCATTTTATTACAATTATATTGAATATGTGTGTTCCATTTATTGTTGAACTAAAAACTACACCAAAGTAAGTAACATTTCTAACTGTCTCTAAGGGGCTTCCTTTAAGATAAAGTGTTTTACCTATTTGAAATGTTCTGAATACCATTACTTTTGTTTTGTGGGCATTTGGGGTAGTTTAAGCTTTTCAGTTATTACAGCTAGCTCATCTAGCATTGTTTGAATTCCAAATCTACCTGCTGATAATAATGCTAAGTTTTCTGCATATGCCAGGGCTGGAATCTTTTTATTTATAATTTTTGGAGAATGTGAATCTAGCATTATAAATTTTTCCAACAGCTCATTTATGTACATATTAGAAAGTGCAGGAACCAAAACGCAATCTCTTTAGCCTTACTAGGAGATTTCCTGTATTTGTAAGGCTTGCATTTTTTCCACAAAAATAAAATCTAGATATGCAGCCAAACACTGCCATAAAATCCATGTAAGATGCATAAAGCGTTTGTTTCCTTAACTTACTGTACTTACAGTAACTCAGTGATTCAATCAACAACATTGTTTTATGTTGCCTGTAGGTTTCAAAAAAAACTAGTCTGTAATGGTTAAGAATAGTTTTTGAAGCAACCAAGATTATTAGCCTTCCTAATGAGAACCTTGCATAAATAATTTCCATGTTATCAATAATGATTATTGGTCAATAGTTCTCTGGGTCTTTGTTTGAACCCTTTTGGAAATGATAACTATATAATTACCCTAACATATCTGATAAGTAAAACCAAATATTATTTTTTTTTTTAAAAGTTAGCCAAAAAAATGCCTACCAAGCCACATCAAGTTTATAGAAGTCTAATGGATTATCATCAGGGTTTTGTTATTTTTCAACATTGTTATAGTATCTATGATCTCCTTTTTGCTTATCCACATAGATGGCTCACTTATTTCATGAACGGTAGAGTCCTCTGATTCAGTTTTCCCATAGAATAGACTGCTATAACATGAAATCTAAACTGATGGTTGGATATTTAATGTAACTAAACTTCATGGCCCAATTGTTATGGCTGTGGGTGGAGCCTACAGCCATCTTGCCATCTGTAGCTGGAAAATGGAGTATCGTGGAACACATGTTTTGGACTTTCCAATGTATCCTTCCATGCCAACTGAAATAAAATACTCCCTTCTTTCTGTTAAGAATGTTGGAGACATGACTCCAAGCTGCTTATCAGATGCCATTAGGAAATTGAAACAGCTTGTTAAATATTTGTTAAATATTGCTTGCCTATTAAACTGGAGATCTGTGTACCCCTTTCGGAATGCAACAACTTGCACATTTAAATAATTAGCATTTAAACAGCTTCTTCCTACTAGTTTTACTTGGGTATGCATTGTCTTTCAAGAAAGATTCATACCTCATAAATGTCATCCCTTTCCCAGCAAATCTATAATTTACACTATTTTTTAACCTCTAAAACACTATCAGATCAGCACTGTCTCAGAGATATACTAGGTCTTCAGTGAACTACCCATACTAAATGTGCAGCAATCAGCAGGCATTTTCTACTATGCTTTTTGGGAAAAAAATATATATTGAGTTACAGCAAACACACACACACACACACACACACACACACACTGTACACACCATCCTCATGGCCACAACATTCAAAATAAATAATGCATTCTAATATGTTATAAATCAAGAAACTGGTTGTTTATGTCAGTGAACACAGTGAGGTTCAGTTTAGAGTAGATTTCCTTTAAATATTTCTTATTCTATATTTTGTATCCTCGATGCACACACACACACACACACACACACACTCACTCACTCACTCACTCACTCATTCACTCTGTACACACCATCCTTATTTCCACAACATTCAAAATAAATACTGAATTGTAATATGTTATAAAACAATAAATAAACTGTTTATGTCAGTGAACACAGTGAAGTTCAGTTTAGAGTAGATTTCCTTTAAATATTTCTTAGCCAGCTGCAAGGGAATGGGGCAGGGTGCTCACAAATAGTATGCCATGCATATGCTGCACTGTGGCATACTCAGTGGGAATGTACCCCTCACAGTCCAGAGCATAGTTCCCTGGCCTGGGTCCAGTGCAGATGGTGGCTGGTCATGAGAGGGTGTGTCCAGAGCAGTGCAGCCCGCAGTTAGACCATGAATAGCTGGCTCAACCTGGCCAGCCACCCCTAGGCAGGCTGCAGAGGTGCATCCAGGTACACAGCAGCCTGGCAGCCCTGGTGGACTAAAGGTACCCCCTCCCATCCCCAATTGATCCAACTCCATCCCAAAAGAGCTCCATAGTGTAGGGCCCCCAGACCCAATAGCACCAGAGGAAGCCACGGTCCATATCCATAGCATAGAGGACCCCCTTCTGCCACCTTGGTACATAGATACCCCCATTCCCCCCATACCTGACCTGTTGTTGAGACTGCCACTGCCCTCCACACCCTGCCATGGTCAGCCACCATCTGCACTGGACCCGGGCCGGGGAACTATGTTCTGGAATGATCCAAGTGGCTGTACTGTGCATTGGAGCACTACACAATCTGCTGACCCACCAGTATATGCAGCTGTGTGTATGTCCCTGGCAAACCATAACAGGGAATTGACATACCTCCAATGCATGCCTTGTCGATGCTGCATCTTCCTGCTGTCATAAACTGCTGCAGGCCCCTCACTCTCCCCCTTTCCCCTGTGTAACATGCCACCCTCTGGACTGCTGAGGTATCCTGGATGCCATGGGGTGTGGTATCCTGCAATGCCATTTGCAGTGAATGCTCCAGGCTAAGGATTGTGCATCCAGAGTTCCCCGATTGTACAAATGAATGAGAGGTTGGCTGTAACATGCCTGTTCTGGGACCTGTGTGAGTGGGTACAGTATCGGCTGTCACCTGCACTGAGCAGTGCTACTGCACCAGGATGATGGATCCACATGCAAGCTCTTGAGATGTATGGCCACTGGGTGTTATCACCCACACACAGCTCATGCTTATGTATGACACATTCCAGCATTCTTTTTTTTTAATTCAATATGCTTTATTAATTTCAGCAGTGTTTACCACTGATAACACAATAATAACAGTACAGTTGCTATATTATTAATAAACAACCTGACATACAATCTAAGACAATAACGAGACACAAAACCAACATACCACATAAAGCATACATCACATAACTCCCCAATCCACCGTCCCCATGCCTATGTGTCAGTAGGATAAATATTAAAAACTCTGAAACTAGCTATCTAAGCTTACAAAAGGGATAACAGAGCTAGGAGATGTTCCCATAATGTTTGGTAAGCTTCCAACCTATGCCACATACTGGCAATATGTTTTTCCAGTTGGATAGCTGTTAACATCTCCCGGTACCATTCCAGTATTGAGGGGAGTGAATCGTCTTTCCAATGTCTCAGTATAGTTAGCTTAATGGTGGCTGCTATTAGGGCCAGGTGGGCTTTCTGAGAATTAGGCATACCCTGTGGGAATAGTGTTAACAAGCAAGTTTCCAGAGTGAACAAAGATTCCAAACCCAGGATGGGGTCCAGGGTTCCTTTGACAAATGCCCAGAATCTTTGGACTTTAGGGCACTCCCAAAGCATATGAAACAAGGTTCCCTGTTTCTCTCCATACCTATGACAGAGAGGAGATGGTAACTTACCTATAGTGTGTACTCTGGCAGGGGTATAGTACAGATTATGCATTATATTAAATTGGGTAAGCCTCAGCCTATGTTGTTTAATAAATTGTAAGTATTTTTCCACACTTTACCCCAATAACCTGGGTTGTCTGGGATGGAGAGTGTTTGAGTCCAGTAATAACAAACTCCCGTTGGGAGGGTAGAGTCAAGAGTCTGCAGGAATTAATAAGCATCGGAGACCCCATGTGTTTGCCTCGTCACCTCGAGTATTTCTGGTAAGTCAACTCGTGGTGGAGGAGTCCAGGGTTAGGGCCCTAAGAAAGCAAGAATGGAATGCTTTATTTGCCAGTATTTAAAGACCTCATTATTGGCAAATTGGAATTTTCTTTTTCAAGGAGTAGAATGGTAGTATGGAGTCTCTATTGCAAAAGTCTCCCAGCGCACTGTATTGTAACCAGGGGCAGAAGGAGGGTGGTATTGTTCGGTTATTTATTAGAAAGTGGGGATTGCCAATAAGAGGTTGACTTATCGACTTATGCCAAGTGAAAGAAAGGTGTACCTGTATCTGATGTAAGGCCCGGAGGGACCAACTTATGTGGTAATTCTTAAGGGGACAGGGAAGGCAGAAGAGAATTTGGTACATGAAAGCCGATAGGGAGCAGTGGTTACGTTTCGCTAAGGCTCCCTCAATTTTGATCCATGCCGAGATGTAACAAGAAGTTTGTTGTGTGACGGGGTCTGCCCTCCATTGTACTAATGTGGTGATATGTTGGGGTCCATAATAAAGAAAAAGGGATGGGAATGTCAAGCCCCCTCGTAGTTTGGGAGTGGTCAGTTTGTCATATCCTCTTTGAATTCTCTTTTTCTTCTATAAGAATCTATTAAACATTTTCCTTAATTGGGTAAACCAAGATTTAGGGAGAAAAAGGACCAACATCCCCATTGGGTCATAATCCATGGAAGTACAGTCATCTTAGGGACACTTATCCTACCCCAGAAGGACATAGGTAAGGTACTCCACCTATCTAGGTCTGCTTTCAGTGTAGAGACAAGTTTGATAAGGTTCTCCTTCCTCATTGAGGGCAGGTCTCTAGTAACTTTGATTCCTAGGTGTGTTAAAGTATGAGGTGTCCAAGACAATCCTAAACCTGAAAGTGTGGCCTTTGTAACATGATGATTAAGAGGAAAGATTTGGGACTTAGAAAGATTGAGCTTGTAGGAGGAGATACTGGAAAAAAGGTTCAGTTCTTCGATTAGGGCTGGAACTGTGGAAGCAGAGTCTTCCGTGTGCAGCAAAAGGTCATCTGTATAGGCAGAAATGAGATATCTGTCATTTCCGAGTTGGATACCAGACAAATTTGTAGAGCTGATTAATCTGCGGATAAGGGGTTCTAAATAAAAATTAAAAAGGAGCAGGGAAAGTGGGCAACCTTGGCGGGTCCCCCGCTGTAAAGAAAATGAGCCTGAAAGGTAACCACTGCACCAGACTCTACCTGTTGGGCCAGAGTATAGTATCCGGACCCACTTAATAAAGTCATTGGGGATCCCAAACTTAGAAAGGGAGGAGAATAGATAACCCCAGGAGACCCTGTCAAACGCTTTCTCAGCATCAAGGGAGACAAAGGCAGAGGGTACTTCAGACTCCCTCGATGCCAAAATTAGGTGCAAAAGCTTCCTCATATGGTCTCCAGAGGAATGACCTGCCATGAAGTCAACTTGATCATGACCGATGATTTCTCCCATAAACGGTGCAAGTCTGGCAGCCAGTATTTTCGTCTAAGTTTTTACATCTGAGTTACATTCCAGCATTCCACTGCCAGTGCTCTGCCACCTGAAAGTAAGATGCCATTTCTTCTGTGAACTATCCAGACTAAATATATACCAATCAGCAGGCATATTCTAGGAAAATACATTGTAAAAATGTGTAAAAGGAAGACCACATTGAAACTGCCTCTCAGCAGATCTGCATTGGGCAAATTCATTAGAAATAATGGTTAAAAGCATCCCAGAAGCTCTACACAGCCACATTGACTCTGACCAGAGTTTGTTAAAGGGGCTAGAACAATGAAGAGACTTTAGAGAGTAATTTCTCCCTGGGTTGCATCTTCCTATGTGCATAACCTTACATTTTTTGGTGTTGAACGTCAGCTGCTAGTTCACTGATTATTCTTCCAATTTCCTGAAGTCTGACTCCATCTTTTGAGTCCCTTCAGCTGAGCCCACCCTATTGCAGAGCTTTGTGTTATCCACAAAAAAGCACACTTTCCCATTTAGGTCATCAGCAATGTCGCTGATGAATACATTGAAAAGTATTGGTCCAGGCACTGCACCCTTTGGAACACCTCTTGTAACTCTACTCTCCTCTGATAGTGTGCATTTACCAATACATTTATAGGTTTTCTAGAGAATATATAAAATACCAATGGGAGACAAACAAGCCCCAAGAGATGTGCAATATATGAGAGTTATTTAAAGTCTCTTTCATACAAGCAGAAGTATGATGACTTTCTTTGTTAATTTAGCAATTTATAGAGTCAATAATGTTCTCCAGAATCATACTATAAAGGAGTCTGACCATCTAAAAATGTCCCATAAAACCTTTGCTTCACTGTTTGTCTTGAGTAGCTTTTTCTTGTTGAACTTTCTTTGACAGAAAATGGATAACTATCAGCACTCTGGTACAGGTTCAGATTTTTTTTCCAGCATTGTTTCAGATTTCCATAGTAGATCAAAGTCCTTGTTAGCCAGGTACTGTGCCAAAGTGCCTTCAGTTTAAACGTGCAGAGAAAATAAAAATAATAATTATACAAGTAGTAATATAAAACTATTAGTTTGAAATGTATTGCTAATACACCCTCCATAAGAAGGCTAGTTAAATACTTTCTAAAAATCACAAAAAAGTAAGTAGTATCCAACAAGAATAAAAATGCCACTAAAGGTAAAGGAGGTAGTCATTGGGATTCCATCTGTGAAATGATGACTCCATACACCTGCTTCAGTGCTCAATTGACTATTGTTTATTCAGCATACATATCTGTACATATCCATCTCTCATCATTTCATTATTTCTTGCATTTATTTACAAACCATTTTCATCATGAAATCCTATCCTTAAAAACATGCATATACAATGCATACACATTCCCTTTCTTGCTCATTACTATCTCATTCCAAATACCCCACCAAAAAAATCCATCAAATAACTTCTTTCTCGTGCTTGGGGATGTAACCCAACACCCCTCTTCTGTCTGACCAAACCCGGTCTTTCCATTCTTTCTTCTATTCTGGGCTCAGATGTCTAACATGACCCCCTGTTTTCAGTCCCCTGGGGTGACAACCCCATGAGGTGCCAGACACGGCTGGATGTCAGCCCAGCTCTTGCTTAGAATTCTACCACCCCGTACTAGTGCTGTGTAGAATGCAGAATTCTACTGGAGGAATTAGTGTGGAATGGCCATTCCACCAGAGTAATTTCCACTGGAATTTCACTGGATCTTTAGCAGAATTCCATCTACTGTGATCCGTGGAATAATATTCCATGGAAAAGCAATTTTTCTGTGGAAAAATATTCCGCAGCAATTTCCATGGAAAATATTGAGATCTGCAGAATAATATTCCATGGAACAGCATTTTTCCATGGAAAAGTATTCCACAACTATTTTCTAACGCAGAATTTCACCATTCCATTTGTGGTGAAATTCGGCAGAAATTCAGTGGAATTTTGAAAATGTAGCACAATTTTTTTCTGCTGGAATTTGACAATTCTGCACAGCACTACCCTGTACTCCCTTTGCCCCCTAAGTCCTCTCCCCATGCCTCTCCCCTTTCTTCCTCTTTCTTCCTGTAGCTTATCTCCCACCCACACAATAATAATAATAATAAACTTTATTTCTAATGCACCTTTCAGATGTCAAGGCACAGTACACAGTTAAAATAATTTAAAACCAATGCTGCAATCACTATAAAAACATACAATACAGTTACAGTCTGTCATCCTCAACACCATAAGCTCTGTTCCATTAATATGTCTTCAATGCTTGTTTAAAGGCCCCCACAGTCATGCACTCCCTAATCCAACGGGGTAGGGAATTCCAGGGGGTTGGTGCCACAAACATAAATGCCCGGGCCCCAGAAGATTTAAAAATTTTTAAAGTGGACTATGGGTTCCCACCATTATGATCCCTTTCTTCTCCCACTCCTCTATCACCTCTGCCAGCCACAGGCTGAACATAACAATACCCACTTCTGACAAATGGACCCCATCGTGCCTATAGTAACCCGCACAGTCATGTGAAATATTATGTGAAACGTATATACTCCTCTATCCCCCACTTCTGTCACAAATATCGCCATTCTCCTATTTAACCTCTTCCTGGCCTTCTTAATCACCTTAATATCCTGAGTGTGCCTCCATACTATTCTTGTTATAAACCACGACCACCCTATCATCACCTCTGGCCACCAAGTTCTCACCACCTCCATATCCAGTTTTCATTTCTGTAACAACTCCACCCATGACCGCTCCCCCAAGTCATTGCCCCCAAATGCAGTAACAACACATCAGTCCTAGGCCATTTTATTTTTAGTTCTTCCACCAGTGGTAACAGCTGCGCCTTTCTCATTCCTGGATCCCCTTCTGAAACACTCTGACTCCCTCCGATGCCTTCTACACCTGTCTCCCACCAGGCATCATTGCAGCTCATCTCTCCACCCAATATATGAACGAATACCCACAGTCCAAATGATTCTACTGTATAAGGCATCTGAGGGGGAAAATAGACAATGTTATTACCTCATTTTCCTGACATACTTCTCATAGTAGTTCGACTGCCATCTGCCCACTTCCTTGATCTCCACTACTGACTCCCCCTTGCACTGCCATCTCCGAGGCCACATCAATCCTGAATGAATGTGATGAAAACCTACCTGTTTCCTCTCTGAGAAAACCCATCCCCTTTATCAGTAAACATAGAAACATAAAATTTGACGTCAGATAAGGACCGCTTGGCTCACTTAGTCTGCCCATTTCCCTACCTGATGGATGAGCTGCAGATTCCAGTTAATCAACAGCTTAATTCCTCCTACCCCCCACTAAAATTTCCTTATGCCTGTCCCGTGCATTCTTGAATTCTCTCACTGTTCCTGACTCCACAACCTCCTCAGGAAGGCTGTTCCATGCATCCACAACCCTCTCTGTGTAAAAATACTTTATTTCATTACCTCTGAGCCATCCCCCCTCTGTCTTCAAATTGTGCCCCCTTGTTCTTGCACATCTCTTCTTCTGAAAGATACTACCCTCTTGTACTTTAATTCCCTTGAGATACTTGAAAGTTTCTATCACGTCCCCCCTCTCCCTCCTTTCCTCAAAGGTATACATATTAAGCTGCTTTAGTCTCTCCTTGTATGTCTTCTGGTGCAGACCCTGCACCATTTTGGTTGCCCTCCTCTGAACAGCCTCCACTCTGTCTATATCTTTGCGGAGATGGGGTCTCCAGAATTGCACGCAGTACTCCAGATGGGGTCTCACTAACTGTCTATACAGAGAGATAACAACTTCCTGTTTTCTACTGTTGATGCCTCTCCCTATGCATCCCAGTATCCCCCAAGCCCTCCTTACTGCCTTCTCACATTGCTTTCCCACCTTTAGGTCATCTGATATAATTACTCCTAGGTCTCTTTCTATTTTTGTTGTTATTATTAACTCACCTCCCATTGTGTACTCTTCCCCTGGGTTTTTGTTTCCTAGATGCATTACCTTGCACTTCTTTGCATTGAATCTGAGCTGCCACATATTTGACCATTCCTCCAACCTTGCCAAGTCCCTTTTCATTCTTTCCACTCCACCTTGTGTATCAACTCTGTTGCAGATCTTTGTGTCATCTGCAAAGAGACATACCTTTCCTTCCAGGTGCTCTCCAATGTCACTTATAAAGACATTAAAGAGGACCGTTACCAGTACTGAACCCTGCAGTACCCCACTAGTTACCTTCCTTTCTTCACTCTGGACTCCGTTTACTATTACCCTTTGCATCCTGTTGTCCAGCCAGTTTTTTATCCAGGCTACCACCTTGGGACCCACTCCAAGGCTGGCTAACTTGTATATTAATCTTTTGTGTGAGACTGTGTCAAATGCCTTGCTAAAATCTATTTAGGCCATATCCACAGCCCCTCCCTGGTCTACTACTTTGGTTGCCCAGTCAAAGAAATCTATTAGGTTCATCTGACATGACCTTCCTGCTGTGAAACCATGCTGCCTTGGGTCCTGTGCCCCACTGGCCTCTAGGTGCTCAACAATTCTTTCCTTCAGAAGTGATTCCATCATTTTCCCTACCACTGAAGTCAAACTAACTGGTATGTAGATTCCTGCCTCTGCCCTGCTCCCACTTTTGTGGAAGTGGAATCACATTTGCTCTCCTCCAGTCCTCAGGTACCACCCCATCCTCCCATGATTTGTTAAAGAGAGTAGTTAGTGGTGTTACTAGTTCTACCCTTAGTTCTTTTAGAATTATTGGGTCAAGTCTCATCAGGCCCCATTGCTTAGTCCACCCTCAGTTTCAAGAGTTCTTTCAAAACTCTTTCTTCTGCAAATGGACTGGTATCAACCCCTCTATTCATTGTTTCTCCCTTGTTTGGTTTAGGTACATCCTGCTACTCTTCTGATGTGAATACTGAGCAGAAATATTCATTCAGTATCCCTGCTTTTTCACTGTCACCCTCTGACCACATTCTCTCCCCTTTATTAAGTCTCTGTATGCCTCCCTTGGTCTTTCTTCACTCCTTAATGTACCTATAAAAGGTTTTATCCCCCTTCTTAACAGAGTTGGCTATCTTTTCCTCGGTTTGTACCTTTGCTATTCTGACCGCCTTCCCTGCCTCCTTCTGCTTCAACTGATAACGTTCTTTGTCCTGCTTCTTCTATGTTTCCTTATATTTTCTGGATGCTATCCTTTTCTTCTGAACCATCCCTGCCACCTCTTTTGAGAACCATAGTGTTTTTTTTCCTTCATTTTGTTTTGTTAGTTTGCTTCACACAAAGGCATGTTGCCTCTGCGATGGCTGTTTTGATTATTCCCCATTGTTCCTTCACCCCTCCTTCTTGCCCGTTTGCTAGTGCTTTTCTTAAGAACTCTCATTTTCCCAAAGTCAGCCTTCCTAAAGTCCAATACTCTTGTTTTTGTACAGCTTGACTATATGGCTGTTTATTGTGAACCACACTGTTTGGTGGTCACATGTTCCCAGATGGCTACCCACTTCTAAATCTGAGATCCTTTCTCTTTCCCCATTTGAGAGTACCAAGTCTAAGATTGCTCCCTCCCAAGTGGGTTCCAACACTAACTGTCTGAGGCATGCCCCCTGTAGGGCATCAAGAATGACCTTACTCTTGGATGTGCCTGCAGCAAAGGTACTCCAGTTAACATCTGGTATATTCAGCTCCCCCATCAACAATATCTCCCCTTTTTCTGACATTTTAAGGATGCCTTCTATCATTTCCTTGTCCATTTCCTCCCCTTGAGATGGGGGTCTGTACACAACCCCCATGCGGATTGTGGTGCCATTTCCTGTCTCCAGGGTGACCCACAGTGACTCATCAACTTCCTGTTTACTGTTTAGTTCTGTTGCTTGAATCCCTTCCCTTATATAGAGAGCTACTCCTACTCCTCTTTTACCCACCCTGTGCCTCCTGTAGACTGTGTATCCTGGTATGTTGTCATCCCAGTCATGGTTCTCCGTGTACCATGTTTCAGTGACTGCCACAATATCCAGGCATCCCTCTTCCATCAAGGCCACTAGTTCAGGGAGCTTAGTGCACAGACTGCGGGCATTGGTACTCATCACCTTCCATGTACTGTACTGCTGTCAACTGATAGCTGGTGATGTGGGCCCCATCACCATACATGAAAAACTGCCCACCATTGCCAGCTGGTCTGGCCTATACTCCTCCAGTGCCTTTACCACACTTCTCCCCCTGGCCTGTCCCTTCCTCAACACCACCTTTGCCTCTTGGACTATCTGACCATTTTGGATTTATGCAGCCATACCACTATGCTCCCCTCTCCTCATTGCATGTCCCCCCTCTGTAGCCCCCAACCCTGTCCTTCTTGTTCCTCACTACCACCTCGCTGATTCTGAAAGTGCCCCAGTGTATTACCAAGAAAACTGCCAAAAACAAGCAAGCCTCATAAGCCAAATTGCAGATATTCTTTAAGACTTTTAATAGCCACCCTAACAACTCCCGTGCTATCAGCCACTTAGTGTCCATTGTTTTCCCTTGCAATCTCTGCCATCCTTGCAACATTCTTCTAACCACCAGGGCTCTACTGGGCTCCCCCACCCCAGAATATTACATACCAAACCTATACCTGCTAGATGTATCCCCATAGATGAGTATGCCATCCCCTCTTCCCACTTTTGCACCATGAACTTCATGACCTGACCCTCAGTAACTGGCCCACTTACCTCTATCCCCAAGTGCTGTCAAAACTCTTGGAATGCTTTCCATGCCTTTTCATATGTACTTGCTGCAAAAGAGCTTCTGAACAGCAACTGGGCTCTTTCCATCCAATCTTCCACAAGTGGGGTTGAACCAACATTTTCCTGGCGCTGCCCTGGAGACCAGCTACCTGAACCTGTCTAGATGAAGACAGGAAAAGCTGTCAGCCACAACATTTTTAATGCACTTGATGCATCTTGCTTTGAATGACAGATTCAACCTTAAACTCTCCAGCACTAGCTGCTTCACCACCCTCGTGACCATCTCTGTAGATCCCTTCGGCTCATTCAACACCTCCACCACTGTCCATCTGTTGCACCACAAAACTATCTTCTGATTTCTCAGTCGCTTGCCACAGATAGTCACCGACACCCATACTGGGAATATCTACAAGAAAGTGATGTGCTGCAGCAGGTCCCTGTTTACCCACTTCACTGGTCACCTCTCTGATATCCAATCCCATTTAAAATATGCCCCCAACCCCAGTGCCCCTGCTGCATCCATATATAACTCCAAATCTGTATTGAATAACCAGATGTGACCCCATTATAGCGCTGCAGGAACTGCTCTGAAACATCAGGATCTTGGCATATCCCATTAGAAATATCCACCCAATGATGTGTCAGCCTTGCACTGGCTGTGGCCCTAGACAGTCTGCAGGTTAAAACTCTCCCTGGTGTAACTGCCCTGTATGCAAAATTCAAATGCCCCAATAATTGTTGCATTAACAACAATTGTATCCTCCATCCATCCTTCACGTGCATGACCAGCTCCTTTAATCTTAATGGCTGGAAGCCTGAATACCTCTGCATCCACTTCAATCCCCAGGAACTCTAGCTTACATGCTGGCCCCTCCGTATTTCCTACTGCCAAAGGTACTCCAAGTGAGTTACACATCTCCTGGGAATCCTGCAGCATCCCCGCTACCCCATCCATCCCCTTTTTTATCAACAAAAAATCATCTAGATAGTGGAGGACTGTTGTGTGCCTGTATTTGTCCCTGAATGCCCATTGGAGCCAGATAATAAACATCTCAAAAGTGATGCATTTCACTGAACACCCCATTGGCATTGCCTTATGACAATAGTACCCCCTATTGAATTTGAAACCTAGGAGATCCCAATCATCCACCCTAAGTGGCAGCAACTGGAAAGCAGCTTCTATGTCTGTCTTTGCCAACCACACCCCTTCCACTTTGATCATCTCTACCCCCTGATCCAGTGTGGAGTATGACACCACCCTTTGTTCATCCAAAATTGAGTCATTAACTGATTCCCATTCTGGGTAGGTCAAATGGTGGATCAGTTGATATTCACCTGGCTGCTTATTGGGTACTAGACCCAACGGTGACACTCTAAGCTCAGGGAAGGGGGTGCTTCAAATAGGCCCTTGACCCTGCCTGCTGCTACCTCTTTCTCTGTCTTCTTCTGGACTACATCCTCTTTCACTTTCATTGACCCCAGACTGCTTGCTTTCATAGTCTTCCTCCCCCCTTGTAGTGTAGGCTGAACCCCTCCATTAAGTCTTCTCTCAATACTCCCCTAGCCTACCTATCCATATACCCTCAATCCACTCCATTAGAACCTCTGTCTTGATTGACATTTGAGCCATGCTAAAATCCATCCTCCACTTCGGTTATCCCCTCATCAATTTATCTGCCCCCTGTGCCTGACTCAAATGCCCCTCTTCCACTGAACCCCCTCCATCTTCCACCCTGCCCCTCCTCTCCACCTCTTGGCCCCTGAAACTCTCCTGAAATGGCTGCCCCACATACCGCTGGGGTCCAAATTTGTCCCCCATGGACCTGCACTGGGCTACCGGATGCTGACCCACACACTTGGAGCAGACATTCCTGAACTTAAAATTAATTCGACTACAGTTCGCCTTATCATATCCCCAACAGGTTTTGATCTGATTACCCATCTGCCCTTTCACCCCTTGAACCCCCACTTGTTGAGTCCTGTCATTGTTCTAAGCCACAATGCTCTGCTATCTATTGCCTGAACCTCCCATCATAGTGCAACCACCCATATCCCCTTTCATCTTATACGTATCTCGTATGATCTCTGAATAGGTCAGCATCAGTATGGCCAACTTGGGCTGCTTCTGCAACAGGATCACACTAAAATGCATGAAATCAGCCATCCATGCATTGAAAGTCTAACCGTTGTAGCTCTTTTCTTCTGTTGCCTTACCTACCAATCCCACCGCCATCTCTGACTTCCTGACTGTCTCCCTCTGCTAGTATTTCTTAGCTGTCTCCTTGTCCACCAGTGTAAACATATCCACATACTGCTTTTCCATATTTTTTCTTTTATCGCTTGTATCATGTGATCCCCTAGAGTCATCCTTGATGCCCCTTCTCCTCCCCCATCCCCTTCTTCTTCCTGCCCTTGTCCCGTCCCTCCTTTCCCTTCAGCTCCTACAATGCCTTTTCCATCTTCTCTAAACCTTGTTCCCCCCTCTCTTCAATGAGTCCTGCTAAATGCTCCTTCAAACTACCACCAACCATCAAATCCACCAGTGATTCCTCGCTCCTGGGTTTCTTTGCTCCATCAATCCCTGGGTTGCTTGGACACTTTCTTCCCTTGCCTTTCTTTCAATCATCTTCTGGTGCCTTCCCCTTCCCATCCCTCTTTGTCTTATCCTCGGATTTTTTCGCCTCATCCAGGCAAGATTGCATCTGTCCTATGAACTCTGCCACTTGCCTGATCCCTCCTTGTTTGCATTTCTTCTTGATGCCATTCTTGTATTAAAACTCCAAACAGAATATCTTGTTATAAACCAGTTTTCCCACACCGTGTCATATCGGCCCTGCCTGTCTGCTTTAACCCTGGTCTCCCTCTCTCTCTCTCTCTCTTCTCTCTCTCTCTCTCTCTTTATCTCTTTGTTCCTTTTTTTGTAGCTGCTTTGATCACCTACCCAGACAAAATAACTATTCTGTCTTTCTGTGCCCACCCCTGTCTGTCACTTCCAAATGCCAATCTGCTGCAGGACATTTTCTCTGCTATGAGATATTCTGCAAAAGCTGCACTTTTTCCCTGTGTCTGCTGCCCTGCTAGTAGCTCTCTTATATCCATTGTGTATTTTTGCTTTTCCGCCTTGTCCAGGCGGTTTCTTTTCAGAGTGGCACCTGCCATTTCTACCTATACGTCTGGGTGGTAAAACAATAGAAACTTAGCTTTGCAACTCCTATCTCAGTAGAAAACATTAACAAGTGCCTGTGAGGAGTCAGAAGCTGGTGGTGTGGCAACTCCCCACACCAAAACTTGGAATATTTACACCCTTATGAAGTGCAGCTGCTTGCCTTCCATATGTGAGTGAAACTGGAGCTTGCTAACTTCCTTATTGGCCACTATAACACTACCCTGTGAAAATTTGCATTGTGTTTTTCTGAAAGTTCAGTTGTTAAAGTCTTTGTTTTATTGCACAGCTTAGTTATTGTCCATGCAGTATGAAACCACCAACATCGCTTTGGCTATGGATGTACTACTATAAGCATACTGTTACAGTCACTACACACCAATATGTACAGAAAGGTTGATAATCAGACATCATAGATATGATTTCTTCCTACCTACCTATCCTTCATCTTGGATAATGCTAAAACAAGTAGCATAATGTATCTTCCATCTGAACTAATCCTAAAATAAATCTTTCAGTGTATGACTCTAGATGTGCCACTTATGTCTCACTTTAATGTCTTTACAGCTATTTCTCTGACATTATTAATACTCACCATCTTATATTCATTTCTTTGTGACCCACAGCAGTCTTTCTTGTGCCCCTGCCCCACAGTCATCATTTCGCTTTTGATCCCCAGCTACATGGCCAAGATGGCTGCCGAACTCTCCCTTCCTCCCCCAACTCTCATTCTTCATTTCTAGTCACCATTTATACTTTTCTCATTTTCTTTTTTTCCTTTATGTGTCCTGCTCGCACTTTGAAAACCTGCTCACCCCCTAATCCAAAACCCCTGTAACCTCCCCTCCACCTGTGTGCCATCAATCTAGCTCTTTTCTCACTCCCACAGCTGTGCATTCCTCTTTATGTTGACTCTGGCAGATGGCAGCCCACAGTGACCTCAGATGCTGACCCGTGAGGTTCAAATCATGGGCTGGTGCCTGCTGCCCTCTGCTCATTGCTCTTTTTTTGCTTTGTTCTTAATGTTCTCATCACTGGCTGCATGTCTTCTGTGTCACTTTCACTTGTTTTTCTTCTTTCTTTTTCTATTTTTTTGAAATTCCTCTGCCTCTCCTCAATCCCCGGTGCCTCCCAGTGCCAGCCAGTGCTCTTCTTACCTCGGCACCCCAGCCCTGGCCACCATACCAACTGACCATCTCTCTATTTTGTTTCTCTTTGTTTTTTTTTTATTTTCTTTAATTATGTTTGGACCCAAATGCTCACTGCTATCCCAATATGGACAGCCCCCCCCCCCCGGTGGTCCCGACTCTTCCCATCCTGACTGCTAGACCTGCATTCTTCTCCTCTCTCTTTGTTTGTTTTTTCCTTTTCTTTTCATAAAAACCCTCCCTGTCTCCAGACTCTCTGCATCTCTTTACTGCTTTCATCCCCCAGAGAACATCCTGCAAAACTACATCCCCATGTACTGCCATTCTGCTTTTTTTATACTTCAGCTCAAATCATGAACTCTCTTCCTGCTCTAAATATGTTGCTAATAATTATCACAAAACTCTATTCACTTACAGCAAAACACATACCATACCAGCCTTGCCAGACCCAGTCCTAAGCTGGAAAATCCCAAATTCTTTTTGTATTACTTTCTGAATGCAATCTCCACGTGTCCTCACCAAGTGTGCTGTAGCCAAATGATGTACTAAAGTTTCAAAATCAGAAACCTGCAAGAAGAAGGGCTCTGTCCTGCAGAACCTCCACCTATATACTCCCTTTAAGTCCTCTTCCTTTCCCCATCCACTGACCAATCATCTATTTCCCCCTCCCACCCCTTTCTTACCCATGATTCCCTCTGTCTCCCTCTCCCCTACTTACCTTCTCCTAAGTCTCCTCCTCCCTTCCTCCCTCCCTCTGCCTTTTACTGCAGGAAACCACTGACAAGCCAGACTGCCCTTAAAGAGGTAACTCTTTTTATCACTAGTGCACATTTTAGTAATACTTAACTTCCTTAAGAACAAAATCAATGTATTTTTACTTTACAATATAATAAATAAGTAAATGAGTGGCACCACTGACTTTATTAAAGAAATAGGCCACCTTATATAACAGCACCACAATACCATTTGCTGCAGTAAACCTCCGGCCATGGAGCTGAGTGGAGGGCTGTGCCAGTAGCCCTATTGGGGTACTGGGGGGTGAGTAGGGTGGGGGCTAGCTCATGATGACAGGTTGGAGGGATGGGGGGTCCACCAGACACCAGGGGGTGTGGGTCTGATTATTTTTGTTTTTTTAATAAAGGAAAATGGGGGCCAGGGTAACTTGGGGGCTTAATTCAATTATGCCCAGTGATTGGCTGGGGAGAAGTCACTATACATCAGGGAGAATAATTTGGGCTGGTAAGCAGCCATGTGGAGCCACTAGACACCAGGGAGTGTGAACTTCATTTTTTTTTTTAAAGAAGGACATGAGCGGGCCAGGGCAACTGGGGGGGGGCTTTATTCAATTATTGCTGGTGATCAGCCAGGGGGGACCACTAGACACCAGGGAGAACTTGGGCCAGTGGCCACTTAAGATTTTGCCCATGGGAGGCAAAATTGTGCCCGCAGGTGGTGAAATTTCTCCCTGCAAAATATTTCACAAAATGCATGTGTTACGCAAAATATTCGAGGAGCGAAATTTTCCAAATTTATACAACACTAATCACAAGGGCTGTAGACAGTGGCCAGGTAGTGGACATCCTTTACCTGGACTTCAGCAAGGCCTTTGACACTGTACCCTACAAGAGGTTGATCAGGAAACTGGCGGACCTCGGAGTTGGGGAGAAAATGACCAGGTGGATAGAAAGTTGGCTGAGGGACAGGACTCAAAGGCTGGTGGTAGGGGGACAGTTATCCAACACCAGGGAGGTCACCAGAGGGATTCAGCAGGGCTTGGTGCTAGGGCCGGTGCTGTTCAACATCTTCATTAATGGCATTAGGGAGGGTAATAAGGGGAAAATGTGCCTATCTGTGGACAACATCAAACTCTGGGGTAGGCTGAGCACAGGAAGGGGTACAGACCTGCGAAAGGACCTCAGAAAACTTGAAAGATGATCAGGGATCTGGCAACTTGCCTTCAATGTCAAGAAATGCAAAGTTATCCACATTGGAGCAAGGAACCCAAGGATCAAGTACTACCTATAAAGGGGTCCAGGTAGCAGCAATGGAGGAGAAGAAGGATCTAGGAATGATGATAACTAGTGACCTTAAGCACTCCTTGAACTGTAAAAAGCCAGCAGTGAATGCAAACAGGATGCTGGGGTGTATAGCCTGGGGAATTAGCAGTAGGCGGAAGGAAGTTATACTGCCCTTATACAGGTCACTGGTAATGCCCCATGTAGAGTATGGAGTAAGATACTAGTGTCCATACCTTAAAAATGACATCAAGCTGCTGAAGAAGGTCCAGAGAAGGGCAACTAAGATGATCACTGGTCAGCAGAGTATGTCTAACAAGGAGAGGTTGTGGGCCTTGAAAATTTACTACCTGGAGGAGAGGAGGGAGAGAGGGGACATGATAGAGACCTTCAAATACTTGAAAAGGATAAATAGGGTGGATAGGGAGGGTCTTTTCAAGCTAAGGGGAAGCCAAACCATGAGGGGACACAATCTAAAGCTGGAAGGGGGGAGGTTTAGGAGGGGTGTTAGGAAGCATTTCTTCACAGAGAGGGTGCTGGCCAATTGGAATGCGCTGATGTAGGAAGTGGTCTCAGGGAAGTCAGTGAGCAGCTTTAAGAGGGTTTGGGATAGATATGAGGGGAAACCATGGGGCTTGGGGGGGCAGATAGGGTGGAAGGTGGGAGCAGGGATGCAGGGTCAGTAGTGTAAGCCGGGAATCCTGCAATATGAGCAGACTCGATAGTCTGAATGGTCTTTTTCTGCTGGCTCTTTTGTATGTTTGAATGTTCATATAGCCACTTCTTGCCAGAAGAGAAAAACAGGCCAAACTATGAAAGGTGTTAAAAACTACTGTTTATTAATTGTTCCAATAGTTAAAAGCAATCGAAGTGGACTTCAGTAAAATAAGCCCAATTGAACTATAGCAAAAACAAAAACAATGGGTCTGCAGCATGTCTGACTCAAGAGGCTCTTGGAAAGTCTAAATATTGTTGCCTTAGTACATCACATTATGCATGTATTATGAAAGTCATACTAATGTACCTACATTTCATTGGTCTATTCAGATTGAAACCAAAAGACCTATTAACTTGTTAATTGAGTACTACTGAATCAAATGAATGAATGGGCTATCTTATTTTGCAAGTTTTTACTTTACTTTTAGATATAGCATTTTTAAAAATTTCTTCATTTAGCCCCTAAAGGTCAGGCGGAGTATGAGGCAAAAAAAGCTTAGGTTTTATGTTTACCACATTGCCAGGTAAATCTGAATTGTAATCCCTACACTAGAAGGAAAAATGTCTGACATAGCTGGGACAGTGTTCTATGTGAGAGCCCAACCGGACACATAGGCAAAGACATAAATGAGTGGAGAAAATTCTGTACATCCCCTGTATACTTTAAAGTCTTACTATATGGTTAAATTGAGCCACTGCCGCAAATCATAAAGATCAGTAGTTTATTAGTCCATCATCCCCTTGGGTCTCCATTTGTCCATTTTTGCAACTGTGTGTTGTAGTGTCTCCATGGCTGTCATCGCCTTTTTTCCTTTCTTCTTAGTTTAGCAGCACTTCAGTATCTTACAGTCTCAGTGCTCTGGGCTTTCAATGCTCCAAATACAGGCTGAGTACAAAGCAGCTATGGAGAAACAGAGAAAACAAACAAGCACTCTAAGCACAATAAACCAAGACCACATGATCTATATAATAACAAGCATTTGTCAATGCCGAATGTTTGCTTGCTGGCATTGGCAGTGGTAGTGTAGAAGTTACAGAACTGCATAATAGGAATGGCAGTGAAGTACTGAACTGAAGCCAACCCCACCACCACCCTGCAGAGAGTGACAGGCATTGGGGTGTGCCTTTGGGTTGTCAGGTATAATGGCCATGCCATTTCACCACACCCCACCCTGCAGACACTGACAAGTGTCATGGTGTGCCTTGGGGTCTTTGGCCCTTATGCGCACCCCATTCCATCAGGAAATACGGTGAGATGAGTGCGGTAAAGGAGAATGGGGTGAACTTTGGGGCCGAAGAGTCCAAGGCATACCTCGATGCCTCTCACTGGCTGCAGGGTGTGAAATGGTATGAGCATTACAGGCAAGAATCCCAAGTCACACCCCTGATGCCTGTCATTCTCTACAGGGTGGGGCGTTATGGTTGGAAATCCTAACACTTCAGGCATTAGTTGGTATTTTCACTCCAAATTTTCAACATGGTTTTTTTGTGAGCCCCCACCTCATGAACAGTGGCAATATCAGTTTGTTAGCCGAAAGCTGCTTATGCACAGCGACTATGGCATTTAGCACCACAGGTGCAAAACATTCCGAACAGGATGTGAAAAATGACAGCTGTACTGTTCATGGGGAGGTGCAAAATGGCAATGTTGCAAATCTGCAGTAAAAATATTAAAAACTGATGAAGTCACGAGCGTGCATAGAAACTGTGCAACGCACACCCTTAATGTAATTAGTTTGGGGATTTTTTACAGCAGATTGTCAACACAGGCATTTTGGGACCTCCAATCATGAACAGTGTCACTGTGATTTTCTTTATCTGTCCCGAACAATGATTTCCCATAGCGACCACGCATCTCTGCACTGAAAGTGTGAAAACACATTTCGGCCATGTTGTGAAAAATGACAGCTGTACTGTTCATAAGGAAGTGTGGCAAAATGCGCTGGTGAAAATCTGGACTGAAAATATTACAAAGTCATGAACTTTCGGTGCATGGAAACTGCGTAATGCTCACTCGTAACACAGTCATTTTATGGACTTTTATCACAAAATTTTCAACATAGCCATTTTAAGACTTCTGCTCATGAACAGTGTAACTGTGATTTTCTTAATTTGTCCCAAACATTGCTTTCGCACACCGACTGCACCATTGTGCGCTACATGTGCAGAAACACATTTTGGGTGACATCTGAAAAATGGCAGCTATACTGTTCATAAGGAAGTGTAATAAAATGGTAATGTTGAAAATCTGGAGTGAAAATATTGGAAATTCGCAAACTTACAAGCGTGCGTAGGAACAGCGCAACGCACGCTTGTAAAACAGTCATTTTTAGGAATTTGTTCACCAAATTTTCAACATAGCCATTTTAAGACCTCTGCTCGTGAACAGTGTCACAGTGATTTTCTTAATGTGTTCCATACATTGATTTCGCACACCGACTGCGCCATTGTGCGCTACATGGGTGGAAACACGTTTTGGGCAAGATGTGAAAAATGACAGCTATACTGCTCATAAAGAGGTGTGGTAAAATGGCAATATTGAAAATCTGGAGTAAAAATATTGAAAATTCGTGAACTTACGAGCGTGCATAGGAACTGCGCAATGCACGCTCATAAAACAGTCATTTTTAGGAATTTTTCCACCAAATTTTCAACATAGGCTTTTTGAGAACTCACCTTATGAACAGTGGCAGTGTTGTTTCATTACTTGGTCCTGAAAGGTGATTTCACGTAGTGATTGCGAAATCACCCTTCAGGCCCGATTAATGCCATGACAGTGACAGCATTCATAAGAAGGGGTCCCAAAAACCCCATGTTGAAAATTTGCGCAAAAATCTTAAAATGCCTGAGATATGCATCAAAGTTGAAAAAAACCCTATCTATCCCATTATACAGCTTACCGGCATTTCCTCAGTTCGCGATCGGCTTTGAAGAGTGCAGACATGTTCCCGGTCCATGGAAGACCGTCGTGCCGGAGTATAGAGGTAAGTATGGGGTGAGGGGGTGTGGGGAGGCAGGGTGTACAGTGGGTGGGCGCAGGTGGGGCAGAGACACTGAGGGACCGTTTTCAATTTCAGGGCTTTTTTTAATAACAAAGGACGAGATGACGGGACATTTGCCACGCGGGTGGGCTCCCAGCGTGGCACAAGGACAGCTTTTTGGGGGCGGAGCCGATGGGATGTCAGTGACTCCGCTGGCGACAAAGATCTGTTGCCACGCTGGGCAGCTCCCTGGTGTGGCACCCTGTACTTCTCAGGGGGAGACAGTGGAGCCGACAGGGATTGGGCACCCCGTCGGCTATACATGTGTAGCCATGCTGGGGTGGGCACCTGGCGTGGCATGTGGGTATACTGTTTGGGGGCGCAGCACAACTGATGAGGATTGGGCACCCCGTCGGCTGCCACAGTGTGTGCGTGGAGGCGAGCACGCAGTATGCGTGTGTGTGTGTGTGTGTGTGTGTGTGTGTGTAGGGGGAGCGCGCATGAGCAGGCGATATCTTATCGTTGCTCACTGAAGCGTAGCTCCCCCTTTCAACTGTACTCCACTGCATTTTCGACTGCTGTCATAGACAGCTCCAGCAGACATTGGTGAACTGCGGCCTTGCCTGCAAACACACTGACTGAATTGAAAGAGGGCTGCCACACCTCCAAAAACTCGGATGATGGCACTATGTTTCTTGCACATGCGTGCAAGCAAACATAAAAATGAGACCTCTAAGGAATAGTCTGTCATTCAGACTTGAAATCACTATTTTAACTATGTAGTTTAATTTATCTTTATCTTGTTTGGTTATTATATCAATTGTTATTTAAGAGTTTTACATCTGGAGATGTTTATGCTTGAACTGTCCTGATCTCTGTACAGCACCCTGAGCCTCAGGGGATGGGCACTCAGCAAATAGTTTTACTTACTTACTTACTTTTTTAAAGCCTACAGTTGGACATTTAAAGAGCTACTGACGCCTCAAAGAAAACTTAGAAAAACATAATAATTAGGTAAAATTCTGCTTGCATTTCATATGTATTCTAGATTTTTCCTACAACTAAAATGTTGCAGGGTCTGCAAGAGAAGCCGTACGAGGAGAGACTAAAGAAGCTTAATATGTATACCCTTGAGGAAAGAAGGGAGAGGGGGACATGATAGAAACTTTTAAGCACCTCGGTGGAATCAACAAAGTCCAAGAGGGCAGCATCTTTCAGAAAAAGAGATGTGCAAGAATAAGAGGACTCAATTTAAAGATAGAGGGGGGCGGTTTAGGGGCAATGTGAGGAAGTATTTTTTCACAGAGAGAGTAGTGGATGCATGGAACAGCCTTCCTGAGGAGTTGTGGGGTCTAAAACTGTGGGAGAATTCAAGAATGCATGGGACAGACATAAGGCAATTCTTGTGGGGGGTAGGAAGAAATAGGCTGTTGGTTAACTAGGATCTGTGGCCTATCCTGTAGGTAGGGAAATGGGCAGACTAGATGGGCCAAGCAGTCCTTATCTGCCATCAAAATCTATGTTTCTATGTATTACTGAGGAAATGTGCATGAATACATGATTTTTATCCATTACAGTTACTTTAAAGTTCATCTGTCTCTATAGCTTACTCCCTGTTTCAAGTCATAATGTTCTGCTGTGACATCACAGTCTGTTACCATGAGATTAACTGTGATGTCACAAGCAGTGCATTATGACCTCAGGTAGGGAGACAGAAAAAGAAATAGATGAACTCTTCAGGATCAAAAATCCTGTTTTCATGCAGATGACCTCATCAATACATAATGCAAAGGAGGAATAAAGAACTAATGTAAAATAGAGCAATGTAAGGAAGTATTTTTTCACGGACAGGGTGGTGGATACATGGAATGGCCTTCCTGAGGAGGTTGTGGGGTCAAAAACAGTGGGGAAATTCAAGAATACATGAGACAGACATAAGGCAGTTCTGGTGGGGGGGTAGGAAGAAGTAGGCTGTTGGTTAATCAGATCTGCAGCTTATCCAGTAGGTAGGGAAATGAGTAGACTGGGTGGGCCAAGTGGTCTTTATCTGCTGTCAAAGTCTATATCTCTATGTCTAATACAAGCTAAACTTTATCTAAATATTATGTTTTGTTAAAGTTTTCCTGAAGACGTCAGCTGTTCTTTAATTGTAAAATCTCCAAATCATGCCAAATGTGTGACTCCAGCAGCTCAACAGCAGCTCTCTGGCTGAAACAATAGATGAGCAGTGGTGGAAATGTGGGTACCCGTATGCTGCAGCTATGTGTCCCCTCTGCATGACCAACTGGCATTGTCAAGGGGCTCAGCTGGTCTCAATACAGTAAACAAAAAAGCTATGAGCTCAAGGAAAGAAAAAATACTCACCAAAGATTTCAGCAAGAGGCTTTTTACTGAGGCTGTGAAATTAATATCTCCAGAACAAGTTTTACAGTTTTGCAGCTGTAAGTAAAGTGCAGCGATTGGCCAGCCAAATGTCTCATTGCTTCGCTGTGCCTTAAGCTTTTGTAAGGGGGCCCAATTGGTCTCCACCACACCTTACCCTAGCCCTCCTAACTGGCCTAGAGGGCTGGGGGACATGTCCTGCCTTTTTGTTGTTAGTTTTTGGTTTTAGTTTTATATAACTAATATTCTCTTAAAAGGATATGGCAGTCACTGGAGGACTGCTATATCCTGCAGTCCATTGCTCCACATTGCTCTGCATGGAATAGAAAATCTACACTCATGGCCACTCTAGGAATTTGATTGACTGTCCAGAATCTAACCCTGCTCTGCAACTCTAGCTCTAACTTTGCCAAACCCTACTACTTCAACCTCTCTTTAGAACACTGGTGAGGCTAATTCTGGACTACTGTGCACAGTTCTGGAGTCCCCCAAGAAAGGACACAGACAGGCTGAAGACAGTGCAGCATAGGATAACCAAAATGATCCAGAGCCAACAGTGCATGACCTATGAGGAATGACTGATGGCAGTGAACATCTACTCCCTGGAGGTCACAAGAAGCATAGAAACATAGAAATTGTCAGCAGATAAGGACCACTAGGCCCATCCAGTCTGCCCATAGGCCCTATACATTGTATGTGGCCACTGACCCTATGTGATCAATGACTTTTCATCACTCCCTCCCATCTCAAGCTTCCCTTGTGCCTGTCCCAGCCATGCTTAAACCCCTCCACTGTGTTTGCCCCACTACCTCCAATTGTCAACTACCCTTTCTGTGTAGAAAACCTACCTCACATTACCTCTTAAGCTACCCCCTTCCAATTTCATATTGTGCCTCCTTGTTCTAGTACTTTTTCTACATTGGAAAAGGTCCCCCACCTGCACCTTGTTTATGCTCTTGAGGTGCTTGAAAGTTTCAGTCATGTCCCCCCACTGTCTCCTCTCCACCAGTGAGTAAATATTGAGGCCCCTTAGTCTCTCTTCATATGTTTTGTGGTGCAAGCCGTGCATCATCTTTGTTGCCCTTCTCTGGATAGTCTCTGCCTTATCTATGTCTTTGCGCTGGTGTGGCCTCCAGAACTGCACACAGTACACCAGGTAAGGCCTTACCAATGTTATATACAATGGCATCACCACCTCCCTCCTCCTGCTAGTGATACCCCTGCCTATGCACCCCAGCATGCCACTGGTCCTCCCTGCTGACTTTGTGCACTGTGTTGATACCTTAAGGTCATCAAAGATAATAACCCCTAGGTCTCTTTCCTCTTTGGTGACAGTCAGCCCCCCCACCCAACCTGTAGCTTTCCCCAGGGTTCCCTGTACCATAGGTGCATTATTTTGCACTTCTTTGCACTGGACCTCAGAGTCTAGCCCTGCTCTGCCACTCTAGCTCTAACTTTACCTAACATGATACAGACCTTCAAGTTCCTTAAAGGAAGGAATAAGATAAACAGTGGGGAACTGTTCAGCAGGAGTGGCAAGTCAAAAACAGGAGGTCATGACTAGATGCTGACAGGAGGGACATTCAGGAGGAACATAAGAAAGCTGTACTTTACAGAAAGGGTAGTTGAGCCATGAAACAGTTTCCTAGCTGATGCAGTGGGCACAAAAAACGTCAATGGTTTCCAGTATGACAGAGACAGAGTTAAGGAAATAATCATCAGAAGGGTAGCAGTAAGGCAGAGGGTAAGGAGGGAAGCAAGGGCATCAACACTTTCTAGACATTAGGTTCCAGGGTAACATAGAGTACAACAGGGAACACTGCATGGGCCAGTGGTCTTTTTCTGATGACATTTTTTGTTTCTCTTTCTATGTTTCTGTCCTTGCAGGCTGTACATTTAGTGGGTATTAGAGCTGCTGGGGATCATGGATGGTAGCAAATATACTGGCAGTTGCAAATGTGGTTATCTAGGGTGCCACTGTGGACAGGGCCCTTCATCTGATCATCCTCCTTTTCCAGCCCCAAAATCACAGGACTCAATTTACAAAGGGCACCAGAGATCGATGCAAGCTATGGCAAACAGCAGCTTACATCGATAGCCAGTGCTCCAGGGACCCTGCACCTGAGTTTAGTACTGGTGTGTCCCGGCACAAAGGCCCGCAGATTGGCAAACCCTCTCCCATGTGCCACACAGAAGGCACATGGGAGGGCATTGTCAAAAGCTATGGGATAGTCCTTTGCCATGGCGACTGCTAAGCAGGCTGCATGCCATAGTGGCTGTCAGTGGCCATGGGGGGGGGCTGGCAGGAGCAAGGTAGGTAAGGGTAGCAGACACCAAATGCCTTAGATCATGCCCAACAGGAACACCCCCAGGACCAGGATTTTGGGGGCGGGGAGTAGTGTATGGCTGCGAGCCATGGCGGGATGCCCGTGCCCTGGCATGGACATGGTGTAGGGGGACACCACAGGTCGCACCATCGTGGCCTGCCCTGGTAGCTTGGGAATGCCAAATATGACCCAGCAGTGGTCCAAAACCATCCCCACAGCTTGCTGTATGACAGTGGGTGCCACATTGGGCCATCCTCGGTGGGCACGAGGGCTCAACTCCCATGCTGCACCAGTGTCATGGATTGCATATGGGCTGTTAGACCAGCTCCAGGCTGGTATAACTGCCAGGTCTGTGCACCCCTTGGGGGGATCTCGCAAAATCCCAATGTAGGGGATATTGCAGCCCTGCCTCAGTGCAAGCCCCTTTCCACCGTGGTGCACTGGTGTGTCCATCACAGGAATGGCACAAGCCCGGATGGCTCAGGTGGTCCCCTCATGGCACAGGCTGTGTTGGAAGATCAGGAGTGATGCAAGGTATGGCGCAAGGTGAACTTGCACCATTTCTTTTTTTTTTTTTGTTTGTTTTTTGCAGTTTAATTTCTTTTATTTAGTTCTCAAGGTTAATGCACAAGCATTACATATATGTCATATTCAGTTTTTATAGTAAATATACATCCATATATTGAAGTTGATACAGACTTTTCATAATGTTTTGTTCTATCTCAGCATGTTGGATAGCATTGCTTAATATCATCTGCTTTTAGGAATTACGGTATTTAAACTTCTCTCATAAAATGTGCAAAAAATCTGCTAAATCCTGACTGGCTGAAACAGGTTTTCAGCCATGTCCGTATTAGGACATAACTTTAGAACTGGCATTACTTGTGCCAAGGAAAACCCTGCACATGGAGAAATCAATGCATACTTCCATTCCCCTGCTGCAGCTCCTCAGCTACCAACTGATGAAGCCAGCTGCAGTGGGAGAGCAATGGCATGGTACTGTAAAAATCAGTACTTCCCTCTTCAGTTACCGCATTTCCTCACTTCACAAGCAAGCAAGTAATCCATGAAATAAAACCAGACTCAGCTGCCATTCTGATCTTTATTTTAGTTTCGTTCTGAAAAGCTTCTGACAGACCACCTAAGCTCAGGTCTCCCACTGACTTCTCACTGAAGCAGCTTGTTTGAAGTCCCTGCTGCATTCCTTGGCAACTCCGGTCCTCCCTGCATTCCACGGCGTGGTCCCCCTCCCCCCCCCACCACCACCACCGAACATCAACTGAACTGTGACTGAGTCTATACAGAATTGGATTCCTCAGAAAACCTCACGGACAGCCCATACCAGCTACATATCCTGTTCCCTACTTTTTGAAAGCCGCAGTCAGTTGGCAACACGCACTTCTAGGTGAAGACACTCTGCAGTACAATGGATCAAGAGGGACATGTTTTCTCCCTATAAAACTGCCCTTGTCAGTTTAAAAACACACTATTACATGCTGTACACACACACACACACACACACACAAAAGCACATTCAGTGTAGGGGGGTGGCTGGGGACTGTGGGACCTAACCTAAGCAGTGTTGGGGGGGCTGTATACGGCAACCAAACTAAATACATTGTACTGTACAGAACAGTACATAAATTGAGGAATTGTTTTTACTATTGTAACTGGGAAACCTCATTTTTCCATTTTGACAGCTTTTTTAATTTTTTTATTTTTAATTTCTACTTGGGGGCCCATTACATAAGCAGAATAAGACACTCCAAGGTGTGGTTTCTGGGCTGATAAGAGCACTGCCCAGGTGCTAAAGGCACTCAGTGCAAATGTCTCGTGTCTCATCACACCTCAGAGTGTCTCATTCCTTACATATACTTCAGGTGATCTCATTGTGGTTAAATACCTGGACCAAGGGTTTAGAACCTTATGATTATTCCAGCATTCATCTGGTGATACTTCTATGTACTGGTGCTATGGGGGCTGCAGAAGGTCTTTTGTGTTTTTGGGTCCTGCTGAGTTTGATGTTTTAATATTGAAGATAGGGGCCCCAAACAACCTCAAAATTTGCCAAGGTTTTCTGAGCATAGTGGGACTTTCTTGAATAGGTGGCCAGTTATTCTAAGGTCTCCAGCCATTCTTTGAGGGAATGTTGGTAGAGTTCCATCTATGAAGAAGTAGACTTTTAGCATCAAGCATGGCAACCATGAGCCATTGTCTAGCTGAAGACTGTATTCTCATTCCAGCTGTGGTCACCCCCAGCAGTATCAGTTCTGGGGAGTGCGGGATTGTTCCCCCAGTATTGTGGAACATTGTTGAATTATCTGTTTCTGGAAGATTTGTATGTGGTTACAGCTCCACAGGATATGCAGGAGACCAGCTCCAGGTAAATTACACCTCCAACACCTGTCATACATTAGGATGTCCATCTGTTTAAGTTGAGCCGGGGTCCTATACCATTGGTGTCAAATTTTGTTTTGCATTTAGAGGCTGTTTTGGTCAACACAAGCTTTGTGTATAAGCTGCCAGCACTGGGGCCACACTTCTTCAGAAATTGGTTTCTGAAGCGAACTCTACCATTTCAGTTTGGGTGGGATAGAGGGGTCTGGGGCTGCATCTCTAAGGCTTTTATAAATTGCACCTGCCAGTCCCTTACTTGTGTTGCCCCATGCTTGTATAGGTACCCTAGGACCCCCCCCCCTTGCTTTGAATTATAGTTGGAACATGCACACTTCCCCTTTTTCAACTGGTAGTATAAGCTTCTAATCTGTAAAAATTTCCAGAAGTCAGTTCTTGAAATGTTAAATCTAGTTTGCAGGGACATGAATGAGTCACAGCTACAACCATCTGGAGTCAGGAGATCCTTAATGATGTGGATGTTTCTCTCCTTCCAATCTGTGCAGTTAATAGGCCTATTTCCTATGCATAGCAATGGGTTATTCCATAAGACAGTATAAGGCCCCAACCAAGAGAAACATTTAGTGATCCTACCTATTTTCACCAGGCATGGTGTGCTGCCCTTATTGTAATACATTTTTGGTATTTTTTGGGGAGTGAGTTACCTAGGTACAATATGTTGCTGGATGTGATCCTTCTAACAGTTCTTTCTCTATTTCCATCCATACTGGTGGGTCTGTGCAAAGAAGCTGAGACAATGTACTAGTTTTAGCCATGTTAAATGCGTAAAAATAATGAAGGAAGTATGGAAGATTCATTCTCCCATAGACTAGTGGGCTTGTAATTTTGTCCTACTATCTCTTGGTGTTCTGCCATCCCAAAGGAAGTTACCAATTAGGGAGTCTGTTTTCTGGTACCATGTCAGGGATATCGGCATTTGAAGGTTTGCAATAATGTGGGATATTTGGGGGCTACCATCATTTTTATTGCCATAATTTTATCTGCTAGTGATAAAAGTAGATGTAGCCAGCTGGCTATATCTTCTTGCAGTTTTTTAAGAGAGGACATTGGTTGGTAGAGACCATATCTTTGAGATCTAGGGTAATCTTGATTCCTCTATTTAATTTCTTTCAGAACCCATGCCAGGCCAAAATCTCTTATAAGGCCATGAGTCATTAAGGCACATAAGGGGAGAATCTCAGATTTATGTAAATTAATGCTGAGGCCTGATAATTCTGCAAATGCATCTAGGAGGGACAATAAATGGAGCACCCCTGTGTTACATCTCTGGTTAGGACTAAACAATCATCCACATATTGTTTTGTAGAGAACACAGCATTCCCAATTTGAATACTTTTGATAAATCCATGATGCCATCCTGAATAACTCTCTGGTAGTCCAGTGGTCCATACCCCCGCCACTGTTTGCTGATCACTGTCCCCTTATAATGAAAATAATGCCCAGGCAGTCTAGTGGTCCCTTCCTGATCATCATCCACTGTTCCAGTAATAATAATAATAATAAACTTTATTTCTTTTGCACCTTTCTAAAATCAAGGCGCATTACAAAATAACATCTTAAAAACATCATAAACAAGTTAAAAACCAAGCTAAAATATACAGCATTAATTAAAATCTGTGTCGTCACCAAATGCCTTTGTCCATAAAAAGGATTTTAGGCCTTTTTTAAAACCCTCCACCATCGTGCACTCTCTAATCCAACAGTAAAACATTAAATAACTCCCCCCCCCCGGGGTGGTCCAGTGGTTTCCCCTTCCCAATTGTCTGATCGCAGTCCCATGTAAAGAAAAAGACTCCTACCTGGTGGCTAGAGGTCATCCCCCCCCAATAACCCGCCCAATAGATATCAAAAATTGTCCATGTGGTCCAGGGTAAACCTGCCCATCCTGACCCCTCACATAATAACATATGTCCCTGGTGGTCTAGTGAATCCCTCACTTTCACCACCCCGGCAGGGAGTGACTCACCACCCTGCTCCCTTCCCAACTCGACTCCCACCCAGCGACCAGCAGAGCTCTCCTTTCTCCACCATGGCTGGATGCCAACTGAGCTGTCACTATGAGCTTGAACTATATATATAATACAAGCTCAGTGACACTGACTAACAGAACTGTCAATCAATGTCACCATGTGCATACTGTATACAGTACAAACACTCAGTGACAGCTCAGTGGGCAGCCAGCCATGATGGAGAGAGGAGGGCTGTGCTGGTAGCCAGCTAGGGGTTAGGTTGGAGGGGAGTGGATTGATGGGACACTACTTGCCATGGTGGGGGTCCACTAGACCACCAGAGATATATGTGACATCAGTATATGAGGGGTAGGGATAGGTGGGGTTACCCTTGCCACCAGGAACAATTTTTGATATACATTGGGTGGGTGATCGGGTGGGGGGAGGAACTGCTAGCAACCAGGGAGGAGTGTTCTTATCTACACAGGATGGTGATCAGGCAATTGGAACAAGGCCATTGGATCACAAAGTGGGTTACAGGAACAGTAATGGGGAGGGGAGGGACCACTAGGCTACCAGGCCATTGATCTTATGATGAGTGGATGGTCATCAAATGGGGAAAGGAGAAGGGCCATTGGACTACCAAGGAATAATTTTTCTTATCAATAGGATGGCGATCGGGGAGGGGGGGGAGGGACCACTAGACTACCAGGGCATTATATTTATTATAAAGAGGCTGCGATTAGAGAACAAGGAAGGAGGGAGTGACCACTAGATTACCAGGGCATTATTTTTGTTATAAGGGGCATGGCAATCAGTGAATGGGGGGGAGGGACCACAAAGCTACCAGGACATTATTTTTACTATAAGGGAATAGCGATCGGAGAATATTTCAAATCAATTTAATTACTTTTGACCTTTAAACTACAATAAGATGCCATTCCAGTGGCGCTGAGAGCTGATGTGCTGGATGCCTTACCTTGTGTCACGCCGGTGACCCAGGTTCGGGAATGAGCTAGGGTCAACGGCAGCTGGTAGGGGGGAAGGAGGGATGGACCAGGATCGAGCAGTCAAAAGGCAGCTCTCCTCTCCCAGGGAGGATCCCTATCACCCACCATAGTTCCACTGCCCCTGGGTGGAGGTCTGAGGGCAGTGTAGGTGGGTGGGTGACACAGTGGAGGGAGGGTGCCTCGGTACCATGGCACATGCATGCCTCCACATGCACACGCAACCAGGACACAGGGATGGGACAAAAAAAAGGGGAAAAAATTGGGTAAAAAATATTTAAACAAAAAGCTACAATAAGATACATCTTAAGGTATCTTAAGATATAGTATCTTATCTTAATATTTTGTATGTTATGGGAATAATACTTTAGAAAAAATGGGTGACAAGGGTCAAGTTGGTCACCCGTCTGATGATAAAAAAAAGAAATATCCCTGGTAGTCAAGTGGTTTCTACCCCTCTCCTGATCACCCATCACCATCCCTATATAATAAAATGAATTCCTGGTAGTCTAGTGGTCCCCCGTTCTCCAATCACTCTGCCCATAAAATAAAAATAATGCCCTGGTAATGTAGTGGTCCTCTCCCTCCCCGTTCTTTGATCGCTGTCCCCTTATAATAAAAATAATGCCTGGCAGTCTAGTGGTCCATCCTCACTCTCCTGTTCTCCAATCGCCTTCCCCTTTTAATAAATAAAATGCCCTAGTAGTCTAGTGGTTCCCCTTCCCTCCTCAATCACAGATCGGCATCCCATTGATAGAAAAAATATTCCCTGGTAGTCCAGTGGTCCCCACCTCCCCCATTTTCTAACTGCCATCCCCTTATAATAAAAATAATACCCTGGTAGTCTGGTGGTCCCTACTCCCTCCTGGTTTGCCCATCACCATCCCATTTGTAAAAAACAATTATTCCCTGGTAGTACAGTGGCCCCTCCCCACTCCACCATTTGTTGATTGCTGTCCCCTCATCCTAAAATAATGCTCTGATAGCCTAGTGGTCCCTCCAGCCTCCTCAACTGCCATTCTTTTTTTTTTTTCAATATAATGTTTATTAAAAGTTTTTACAATGCCCCAGATGGGGTCATACTTATCAAACTCAAACATGTACATACAAAGCAAGATACATGAGCCCGTCCCCTTCCCACCCCTCCTCCCCCAACCCCCATCCCCCCAACACAGTCCAGAAACCTGTTAGTCCAAAATAGGAGATTACTTCACAGCATACAACCTAGATGGTGTATAACGTGTGTAAAGGAGCCCAAATCCTCTTGTATTTAGATTTGTTATTACTGAGACTGGATATGGGTTGTTCCGTTCTAAGATTAGCTAGGAACTTGTTAAGCCATTCAGAGTAAGAGACTGTTCCTGTACTTTTCCAATACTTAATAACCAATTTTTTAACAGACACGGAAATCAGTGCAATGTGGAATTTGCGGATATTCACCAATATCTGCGAATAATCTCCTAAGAGACAAACCTCTGGGGTAAATAGTTTGGCTAAACTGAGCAATGGGTCTATATTAGCCTTAATAGTGTTCCAGAGGGGGGCTATTTTGGGGCAATCCCAAAAAATATGGAACAGGGTGCCCTCCTTCTGCAAACACCTTGTACATTGATCTGAGTTTAATACCCCCCACTTGGCCAGCTTCTGAGGGGAATAATAAAGGTTATGCAAGATGTTAAACTGCATGAGATGTAACCTATCTTGTGTAACAAAATGATGACAATTATTCCACAAGACGAATCAGTCTTTATTCCAGTGTGGAAAACTGTCCGACCAGAACTCTGTAGGCCCAAACGAGTCAGGGAAGCACCAATCATACAATATATTGTGCAATTTAGAAACTACTTTGGAAGTATTGGCTAATGGATACAGATCCAAATGAAAAGAAAATTTGGGTGATGCAGGGATACTTTTCTCGAATTTATTGCTAAGAAGGTGTCTAAGTTGAAGGATTTTAAAATAATCCTTTGCTTGCAACCCAAATTTCCGTATAAAATCCTCTGTAGACAATCATGATCCATCTTCCTTAAGGAAGGAGGATAGTCTACCCTCTCCTAATCTTGGTAACCATGCAGGGGAAAGAGTCTTACCGTCTATTTTAAAAGCTGGGGAATTCCAGATCGACTGTGACGAATCCAGATACTGTTTATATTTCAAGAAACCACACAACTGTGAATGAATTCTAATGGATGTCGCCACTGTGGTATCTTTTAACTTTTTTGGCAGGGTAGATATGTTTAAATATAGAAGTGTGGAAGGAGCTTTGTTACATGACCGAATCATTTCCAGCTCTATCTTGAGCCAAGGAGGAAGAACAGAGGAAGGATTAGGATCTAACCATTTAAGGTATTTGGCCGAATGACTGGCCCAATAGTACAAGCTAAGATATGGAAGTCGTAGACCACCCTTACATTTAGGTGCAGCTAACTTCTAGTATGCTAATCTCGGTTGTTTCTTAGACCAGATGAAGTTTACCATCAAGCTCTGAACTTTTTTAAACCAACTCCCAGGTAGATAGAGATTAAGTAATTGCAGGGGATATAATAATCGGGGGAAAACATTCATCTTAATCAAGTTTATTCTTCCCCATAAGGAGATGGGAAGTATGGACCACCTGTCTAGATCATGAGTCAACGTTAGTAATAACGAATCCAGGTTCTTCTTGATGACAAGAGACATACTCCTAGATAGCTCAATGCCCAAGTATCGTAAAGAGTCCTTAGACCAAGAGAGACCTAAAGCAGTAATGTTGCTCTTAAAAACCTTGTGGTTCAGGGGAATACAATAGATTTACTGACATTTAACTTGTAGTTTGAAAGTCCACTGTATTTCTCTATAACATCTAGCATTGCAGGTATAGAGGATTCAGGGTAAGAAAGCTGTAAAAGCAGGTCATCTGCGTAAGGGGAAACTTTAATTTCAGTATCCAGGATTGTGAGCCCCTGAACCTTTGGACATAGGGACAGCTTACGGATTAAAAGTTCAAAGTAAAGGTTAAACAGTAAAGGGGAGAGAGGACAACCTTGCCTAGTGCCGGAATATAGGGAGAAGGATTCAGAAATTACTCCATTTCCTGAAATTCTGGCAGTCGGGTTTCAGTAAAGGGCTTTCACCCACCATTGAAATTGTTGGGGGAAACCAAAGGAGTTTAAAGTTTGGAGTAAAACATTCCAATTGACTCTGTCAAAAGCCTTCTTGGCGTCCAGGGATACCAACACTGTTGGAAAGGAGGCATCCCTAGCCACTGAGAAGACATGGGAAAGAGTACAGAGGTGATCCACAGAGGATCTTTCCTTCATGAAGCCCACCTGCTGCATTCCTATCACATCAGGGAGTATAGGAGTAAGCCTATCCACTAAAATTTTGGTTAGAATCTTTATATCCTGATTCAACAAAGAGATGGGTCTGTAACTCTCCACAAGTTCCAAGTTTTTACCCATCTTAGGCAAAAGCACAATAAGTGCTTCGAATAAAGTGAGGTCCACCTGTGTACCCAAAAGAATGTGTTGATATATTGAGAGAAGGTGTGGAGTAATTTGTTCCTTGAAACATTTGTAGAAATTGGCCGAGAAGCCATCCATTCCCGGTGTTTTATCTAATGGAAGGCCCTGTATCACCTCCATGATTTCAGAAGCTGAGATAGGGGCTACTAACTTCCTACATTGCATTTTGGACAGAAGAGGTAGTTGGGCCTCCATTAGGTAAGAAGACACGACCAGATCAAAAGGCGGATTAGGCATCTCTCCATACAGTTGCTTGTAATACCTAGTGAATTCTGAAACAATTTCTTGAGGAGAAGATCTCAAGGCCCCATCTATCGAAGAGCAAATTGGAGGGAATAAACCGGGCAGACTCTTGTTGTTTAATTCTCTGGGCCAACAACTTTCCCACCCTCTCTCCTTGATCCATGTAATAAGCCCTTGTACGCAAAATCGCAAATTCCGCTTTTTCATTAAGCAAGCCTATATAAGAATCTTTTAATTTTGCAAGCTTTAACTTAGCCTCATCCGATAAGTGAGATTGTGCATTTATTTCCAGAGCTCTGATCTGAGATAATACTGCCCTCTGCTTTGCCTCCTGCTCTTTTTTCTGAGCAGAAGCCATCCCGATTAAGATACCCCGGAGATATGATTTAAATGCACACCATAAAATGTCGGGCTTAGTGTCTGGAGTACAGTTCAAGTTGAAAAATTGTATGATGTGTTCTTTAATGTGTTCCCTATTTTTTGAGTCTTTAAGCAGTTACTCGTTCAACTTCCACCTAGTCTGCCATTTGGGCAATGATGTAAGAGAAATCCTCAACAGAACAAGGGAGTGGTCAGAAGGAGGGCCCGGTTGAATAACTGAAGTTATTACTCCAGGTAAGAATGCCTGAGATATCAGCAGATAGTCTATATGAGACGAAGATCTGTGAATAGGAGATGTGAAGGTAAATTCCTTACTGTCCGGATGTAAAACCCTCCATATGTCGCACAGACCCAGGCGATCCCTTAGATCATGTAACGCCTACTGCGCTGGGGAAAGCGTTCCTGAAACATTACCGGAGCGGTCCTTATCCAAATCAAGCACTAGGTTCAGATCTCCCCCTAATATTATGGACGTGGATAATAATGGGAGAATACTGTTCAGTAACTGCATGAAAAAAAGTGGGTCATCCTTATTGGGGCAGCAAATGCTGCCTAGTAAGAGTTCTGTAGAATAAAGAGTATCCCGTACCAGAATAAATCTTCCAAGTTGATCTTTAACCTCTTGCATAACCTTGAACGGGATATTCCTGTAAACCAATATTAAATCCCTGCAGCTATTGGAGGTACCTTGGGCCACAAAAACCTGCCCTATTTGCAACCGTCTCATCTGAATGGCCTCCGGATCTAGTAAAGGAGATTCTTGAATAAAAGAGATATTAGAGCATAAGATGTCCAAGTGCTTCAGAATCTTATACTGCTTTAACTTTTTATGGACTCCTTTAACATTCCAGGTAGCAAAACAAATATCATTAGACATCATTCCTGCCCATGAAACGTGAGTGATCTGAGACAAAATAAGATATTATAAGACCATCAAAATGCACCCTTGTTCCGGACTGTACCCCCCAACCCTACCACCCCACCCTCCAACAACTCCCCTTATTCCCGAACCCCAAGAGTGAACCAACAAACTATCCAAACTACCCACCCTTAGAATTTGTAAAACCCTTCCCACCTCCCCACCACCTCTCTTCCATGATTGCTGTGCAGCTCTCCACAAACTTTGCCCTCCCCCTCCTGCCTCCCCGCCTTCTATACTTTCCCCAATAACACTATATGTAACAAGAGCAAACTGAATATCAACTAAATGTCGAAAGAAATACATATTGACCTCTAACCTCAATATGCTGTTAAATCTATTGCCATGCTTTCCCTTACTATTATCAACCCCTAGTTCTCTCGCAACATAATAACACACTTGAGGACCTTAGGAGTTTCCCCTGTACTATAACAATCTCTCCGAAAACTATAGTTAAGCAGAGGTCCCTATCTATCCTATCTTCCTACTAAAATACTCACACCCTTTTTCTGTAAGGGGAACAAACAAAAAAAAAATAAAGATAAAGGAGGAGGAAGGGAAGACAACCAGCTGCTAACAAACGCAGAGCTCCTAAGAGTAGTACAACTTTGACTAATCTAATGATTAACCCACAGAGCAACTCTATTTACCAAAACTGCTATATCCAAGTCTATAAGTACCCCCTCAGAACTACCATGTTGCCATAAAGGGATACAGTTATCCTCCTACAGTCCACAGCTTGCACTAAATGAGCTATAAAAATAATGCAACACTCCCTTCATGTGGTCATTTAGCGCAACAGCATCATCCCATGTCCCTCGTAACTTTACTTTGTAACCCCATATTAAGCCGAAAAGAAAACTCACACCTACGGGGCATATTCAGGAGAATGTAACATTAAGATTCTCTCCAGGGAATAGGTGTTGCTCTTCCTGGACATGCGTTACCAACTAAATGGAGCTCCTTCAAGTAGATAATAAAAGGCCCCGCTAAGTTGGAAATTGTGCAGGTACACTAATAACGGGGCATCTATAACAGACTCTGTGTACTAAGGATCCACTTCCTCTACCCGTAGCTTATCTACTCTTCCCCTTCCATCACCGAGGGAAAATATCAAATAGCTAAGCAAACATAACTCTAGGCAGCATGCCACTTAACCCTACCAATAAGCAGTTATCTCTGCCTAGCCTGCTAGCCTACAATGTTGCCCCTAGCATAATCCTTTCTAGCAACCCACTAACTTTATTTCACCCTGCAATTGCCGAAACACACAGAACCACAACTGAAACCAGACCACCGTTTAACTGATAGGTGAGCCTCCTTTGCCGCTCAGTTCAGTATGACACATCCGCAGGCAATATATGAATCCCATCGACTGCTACCCCATCTCTATAAAGAAATACCGATACCAGCCCATGCTCCCCAATCTTGACTGCTAAGTGCCCCCAGATTAAACCTTTACTCCCCTCTCGCGAGGACCTGAAGTAATAACTACATTACCTACCCCTATAAAACCTGTAGTGCAACATAATAATAAAGTAGAAAAAAAAAGGGGCGCTCGCATATTTTGAGCTTATTCTAGGGAGTACTACTATATAAACCCCTCTAACCAAGATATTACTAGCTCCCATTGGCTTTTACCATCTAATTGTGCTCCTTATAACAAGATTCACCAACGTAGACTCAAACATAGCAGCGCCCACCAAGTTAACTGCAACAGGACCACTGTTCCCCATCCAACATTATAACGAAACATTAAGTAGGTAACTTTAACATGACCCTAAGTTATATTTCGCTTTATTCCCCGTTGTTATTTTAGAACATAAATAAAAGCAATTTCATCATACATCTACACTTATGCAGAACATTGACTCCCTATATAACCCTGAAAAAGTCCCAGAAATTACAGTTTGAATGTAATTTGAGTCGCAGGAGTCCGTCCAAGCACGCTGATCCGATTGATGCTGAGGATATTTCCAGTGTCCCAACCGAATACAGTTTACAAGGAAAAAAGCTTAAGGTGAGGCCAACCCCTCACTCATGCATTTTTAAAGAGTTCAGGCATAGCAGACTTGAGACCCACAGTCGCTGCATCCAAATCCTCGAAGGTGTGCCACATACCAGCTGCCAGAACCTGCAATTTTGCAGGATATCCCATCTTGAATTTAATACCGGCGGCAATTAGCTTGGTAACTAAAGGATGAAAAGCAGATCTGCGCTGGCGAACTGTGAGCGGTAGGTCTTTGGCAACTCGGATCCTCGCCCCCCATTGCAGATCTTGAATGCTCCTGGTTTTTGTGAAGAAATGCTGCTTTTCCAAAAAGTTCAGAAACCAGAAAATTAGGGGACGGTGGGGAGCCCCTATCGGAGGCATGGGTCTAAGCACTCTGTGGGCCCATTCTATAATGTAACTGGTGCCATATGGGGAAGGCCCAACTATTTTTTTGACGAATTTCTGGACAAATAACACCGCATCCTGCCCTTCTTCAGAATCAGGGAGGCCTATGATCACAGCATTATTTCTGCGGCTACGTCCCTCTAAATCCTCCAACTTCAGTTCCATTCTTGAGAGTTTTTGTTTAATGAGGACTACCTCGGGATCCTGTTTATCCTCTCTTCTTTCAAGCGAGGTAAGGTGAGCTTCAGTATCAGACATCTGCAGGGCAAAGTCCTCAATGGCCTGCGAAATTGTTTTAATTTCAGATGTGAGACTCTTCAGCTCCTCTAAATGGGTGAAATTTGGCCAAAAAGCCAGCCAGCATTAGGGGTTCCTGGTCTGAGTTATGCTGTGGCATCGATTGGGCGGTAGCCGGGATGTTAGCTTGCTGTTTCTTAGGGGCCTTTTCAGGCGTAGCTGGAGGGGTATGTTTTGGCTGCGTTTTTTTCATTTCGACTTCCATCCCTCCAAAAACGACCCCAACAGATGTGCTAGCACTTCCAATTCCACGGGCTTGTTTTTGTTGGAATCTCTAGTCAAGTTTAGAGTAGAAATAATCAAAAAATATTGGCGTTAGGCAGGAGAGGTTATATTAGGTGTCCTTCCAGGTTCGCTGCATCACGTGATCCCCCCTGATTGACATTCTGATAATACATGAAATAAACTCCCTGGTGGTCCAGTGGTCCCCCCTTCCCTGACTGTCTGATTGCTGTCCCGTGTAGAGGAAAAGACTCCTACCTGCTGGTCAGCAGCCCCTCCCCCAACCTGGTCACCTGCCCAATAGATATCAAAAATTATCCCTGGTGTCCATGGTAACCTCAACTGTCCCGACTCCTCATATGATAATGTCACATATGTCCATGGTGGTCTATTGGACACTTCACTCACCACCCTGTCAGGGAGACATCCACCACCTGCTCCCCCCAAACTTGACCCCGAGTTGACAACCAGCAGAGCCCATCTCTCTCCACCATGGCTGGCCACCAACTGAGCTGTCACTGATCGCTTTTACTGTATACAGTACACTCTCAGTGACATTGATTGAAGGAGCTGTCAATCATTGCTACTGAGCTTATACTGTATAGAGTACAAGCACTCAGTGACAGCTCAGACAACAACCAGCCATGGTGGAGAGAGCAGGGCTGTGCTGGTCACCAGCTGGGGGTTGGGTTGGGGGGAGCAGTGTGGTGGATCACTCCATGCAGGGTGGTGGTGTGGGGTGTCCACTAGACCACCAGAGACATATGTGACATTAGTAAATGAGGGGTTGGGTTGGGCATGGTTACCCTGATTACCAGGGACCTCTGGACTATCAAGGAATATGTTTTTATCAATGGGATGGTGATAGGAGCGAGGAGAAGGATCACTAGACTACCAGGGCATTATATTTATTATAATTAGGTGTTGATCAGAGAGCGGGAGGAGGGAGGGACCACTAGAATTTCAGGACATTATTTTTATTATAAGGAGACTGTGATTGGTGAATGGGGGAGGTAAGAGGGAGCAATAGACTACCAGGGGTACCCAGTTAGAATAGAGCTACAATAATTGTGCCAGACAACACAGAGCAGTCTGTACGGCGCTACCACAGACAGTGATAGGGGATTAACAGCGCTATGTAGTAAGCACTCCCCAGGTTGCTGTCCATTGTGCTAGCAAACAGCACAAGCGCAGAGGAATGCAGGAGGCTGGCTGAGCTGCTCCCATGGCAGGGAAGGCTGAGGCATGGTGTAGCTTGACAGAATGATGGTGGAAACCAGGTTTCTAATCCTGGTCTCCCTTTTTCTTCTTTTAGGACGTGTCTTTTTTTGTTTTTTTTTTACAAGGGCCATGGAAACAGTATCCCATGGCCCCTGAAATTCATCTTTCCCATGATCCGCTCCCCGGATGAGAATCCTTTAAATCAGGGGTGCAGGGGCAGACCCCCACATAAATAAATTTTTTTACACTTTCCTTTTTATCCCCCCTCCCTCCTTCAGACCTCTGATCATCCCTACAGGTCCCCCCCCCACAGAATCTGCCCTTAGAGTGCCAGGCTTACTCCTTACCACTCCTGTCTTACTCCTTCTCCTTGGAGTGCCTGCACAATGGTGTCTGTCCTGCGGGTAGGTGAGCCAAGGTGGATCAGTTGTCATCTTGGCCCGAGAGGGGGTATGTTTCCAATTTCTCCCTAGTCCCCCCTTCCCTGAGGTGTTGGCACATTGGATGAACGTCCACTCAAGTGCCCACAATGTCCTCCCTCCCAACTCTTGAAGAGCCGCCTGTACCCCAATGCCCGTGCTTCCACTGGCACCAGTGTGTCAGGTGTGCAAGACACCCCAGGATCCCACCCCTGGAGGAGAAGAGCATCCATTGAGATGCTCAATCCTCCTCCCCCCTCTGACCCCCGGTGACCCGAGTCTGTTCCTGAACCCAGGTCGCCGGCGTGGTGTGAAGTGTGGCGTCCAGCACCTCAACCCTCAGCGCCACTGGGCTGTCTTAAAATTACATTATTTTAATGGTATGTGCTCTGGTGTGCGGCAGCATTCTATCCTGCACTGTAGTGGAGAGCGCTGTCAATACAGCACTGTAGTGTACGGTGCTGTTATTGACAGAGCTCTTCGGACCTAGGGCCCTACTAGGGCATTATGTTTATAATAAGGAGATGGTGGTCGGAGAATATTTAAAATCAAATTCATTACATTTAACCTTTAAGCTACAATAAAATATGACATCTTAAGATATGGTATCTTACTTTAATATATTGTATGTTATAGGGAAAATACTGTAAAAAAAAGGGGGTGACATGTTCGAGTTTGTCGCCGGCCCGTTGATAAAAAAAAAAAAAAATTCCCTAGTGGTCTAGTGGTTTCTTCCCCCCGATCACCACACTTGTATAATAAAATTAATTCCCTGGTAGTCTAGTGGTCCCTCTGCTGTTGTCTGATAATTCTACCCTTATAATAAAAATAATGCCTGGTAGTATAGTGGTCCCTCCCCCCATTCTTCAATCCAATCATCATCATCCCCTTATAATAAAAATAATGCACTGGTCATCTAGTGGTTCCTACCCTCCCTCCACTGTTCTATGATCACATCCCCTTATAATAAAAATGCCCTGGTAGTCTAGTGGTCCTCCCTCCTCCCACATTCTCTGATCACCATCTCCTTATAATAAATATAAAGCCCTGATAGTCTAGTAGTCCCTTCATAAGTATCATAAGTATCATAAGCAGGGATTCAGGACAATAGCTTCCACCAAATAGTCTCACCTATATGAGTAGGAAGTTTCAATTGATATGTATATTGACTCCATAATGGGCATCTAACTTGTTTTTAAATGTGTCAGTCATATCACTGTTTATGATATCTGATGGGTGGCTATTTCATGGTGCCACGTTTCTCTGATTTATCCAGGAGCCCCTCTTTGTGGATTTATAATTTTCACCATTCAGTTGATGGCCATGTGTTCAAGTAGATATAGTTGTATCCTTCCATTCTAATCCTGCACACACCCAGAGGTCTTCATTCCGAAATACAGAATATACCAGACCCAGATCTCCCCTGAGCCTATGATACTCCAAGGAGTACAAATTCAACTCTGTTAGCTGTTCCTCATATGAAAGGATGTGGAGATTATGAATTCTTTTAGTTGCTCTTCTTTGCACCCCTCAAGTTGCTTTATGTCAGTTTTGTGGTATGGGCTCCAGAATTGCACTCCATATTCCATTATCGGTCTGATCAATGTATTGTACAAAGGCAATGTAACTGTTCTATCTCTGCTTTTTAAACTATGCCAAATACAGTGTGGCGTTCTATTTGCTTTTTTTCACTACCCGAGTAGTGTGTAGTCTAAATGTTAGACCTTTTGTGGTTAATATATTTATTTCTTTATTTATTCAATCTTGGATTACAATACCTTTGATCGGGAGACCGCTCTTTTACAAAGGTTCCACGTCGTAAAGGGTGGGTAAACATACATTGTGGGTTTAGGAGTATCTGGCTAGGTGAATAAACATAGACAAAAATACATTGTATACCTAGATCCGTCTCACTCTCCACACTATTTTGTATATTGCCAGATAGTTTGTAAGTTGTTACTAAATTATTTTTGCCAAAATGTATCATGCCACATTTATCAAGGTTGAACCTCATTTTGTGTACCTCTGCCTAGCTGCCTATGAAGTGTAGTTCTTTTTGTAGGTTATGTATATAATTTTGTGTTCTTACTTTGGCCCCCACCTTACTGTCATCTGCAAATTTTGTCATCCATGTTTGCAGGGTAGATACAAAAATATTTTTGTCATCATGTAATATTTTATTGAAATGTTCCAATTTTTTACATATTATTTGCATAATACACAGAAGCATATACACCATGAGCCTCAATCCCTGACAAACAAACACGGGATGGCTAACAATACCGCCATCTTAAAGGATACACCCAAGATACAAAGTAGCTCTAGATTACATCACTATTTGTCAAAATCCAAATCTCAATTGGCCTTGATGAAGGCATAAGCTATGTGTAGGATAGATTAACTGCAACAGACTTTAATTAGACACACAAATTTGCAAGGATAAGGATTCAAGGAGAACATTACTTTGCAGCACAGGCCTCTCATTTCCATAATGAATATATACCAGCTAGGTTCTCATGATTGGTTTATACCCAGCAGTCCCTCTATAAAGTGTTTAAGCTGTCAACAATGTCAGGATTGAAGAAGAAAAGAAGGAGGAAAAAAGAGCTAGAGATAAAAGGAGGGAAAAGGAGCATAGCAGGTGTTACACGCAGGAGAGGGGGATACCTTATATTTGGCATACCACTCTAGGGTTGACTAGATACAAAAATATTGAACAGTACTGGGCCCAACACTGACCCCTGAGGCACTCCACTGGTCACCTCACCCCAATCAGATATTAACCCCTGATGCTCACTCTCTGCCTTCTTTGATTAAGCCAGGCCTCTATTCATTTTATTACTAGGGTTTCAACTCTTAGTTCTTGAAGGCTACTGATTAGTTCACCATGAGGCCACTTTTCTCCCCCTACTCGACTATGGCGATGTAATCTATTTCTCCACCACTCTTGCAAATCTAAGTAAACTGGACATCCTTTATCGCCGTGTGTTACGGTTCATTACCAACTCCCCTTACCGTTTGCACCACTGTGACTTATATGCAGCTGTTGGTTGGACATCCCTTACTACTAGATGCCTGCTCCATGCTGGGCTATGGACTCTTAAACTGCTCCTGCAGAAATTACCAAGCTATCTCTCTTCCCTTATTAGTATCTCACATAGTGCATACTCGTCAAGAAAATCTGACTTTATTATGCTTGACATACCAAGGACGCGGACTTCCTTTGGTAAACGTGCTATTGCATATGCCCTTCCCTCCATTTGGAACCAATTACAAACCATACTGAAACTAACTAGCGCAGTTTCAATAAACTTCTATAAATCGCTAAGTTCATCCAAAATAAAAGACACCTGTAACTGTCATTAAGTCTCTTCCTTCCCCATGTGTGCCATATTTATCCACTGGTAAGGTATAATTGCTTTGTCATATTAACTGCTTTCCCTTCCCCTTCCCCTTCTACTCCTGGCTTTATCTTTGCTTATGCTCCACTGCTACTCTATCAAATCACTCCTCCCTCCCATATCAGTTGTAGACTGTTGTTTGTTCTAGCTGCCAAAATGCTGTATATGTATTGCACACAGTCATCATGTTTCATTTATCAGTATGCAACCTGTAAGTCGCTTCCCTGTCTCATATCAATGTTTACCACCTGCGGTCACCCTATGTGGTACCCTTGTATGTATATCCAGCCTGTATCATGTAACGTGCATTTCATGTATATACTGTTATTACCTATCTGTGTTTGTACTTTAAGTGTTTATGTCACAGGACCTCCTTGTGAATGAGCTTGCTCAATGGAGTTTTCCTGCAATAAACTTGAACTTGAACATGAGGCACGAGAATGAATGCCTTGCTGAAATCTAGATATAACACATCCACTTGTAGACCATTCTCCAGGGCCCTGCTAACCTGCTGAAAAAAAAACCCACAACAGGTTCATCTGACACGATTGCTTGGGTGTGAAGACATGCTGGGTTATGTCTGTAAAACCCATTGTCTGAATATATTGTTCTAGATATTCTTTAATATATTGCTCCATAGTCTTGCTTAAAATACAAGTTAGGCAAATTAGCTGATAATTTTGGATATTTGATCTTAACCCTTTTTTATGTATCAGTGTGACATTGGCTAAGCTACAATCTTCTGGAATTTCCACACTCTACAGTGATGTACTGTAGAGAACCTCTAATGGGCCAGCTAACTCATTTGCCAATTCCCTAAGTATCCGTGACTGCAGGCCATCAGGCTCAGGGGACTTGTTGGTTTTTAATTCAATCAATCAATCAATCAATCAAAATCTTTATTTATTCAGGCGAACATCATTGAGCAAAGCTCATTTACAAGATGGACCTGAGTGGTCATACAAATGAGGATACAAGTATTATTACATAGACAAGAATAGAATAAATAGCAATACAATGGCATGAAATGATTATATACAACAATTTACATATATACAAGTAACAATAGAACCATTTAGCCTGTAGGAAAAAAGAGGACAAAGGGTATAGCAGTCCTAAAATATAAGTTATATGGTCTAAACTAGTTTTAAGTGAATATAATAGGTGATTCGGAAGAAAGAAATTGAGTTAATATAATGGATAGAAAAAGGGAGGTTTGGTTGGGTCAGATAGGTGGGGATTATGCTTTATAAAAGCAATTGCAGAGCTCTGGAAAAGGGCGGAGAACAATCTTTTGAAGGATGCCAGAGGTAGTAGGCTATCTAGCTTCATGGATTTTTGGAGAAGTTCCATGCAGCTGCTAAGGAATAGCTAAGCAGCCCTCCCATACGGGTGCAGGCATTGGGGACCTTTAATGTGATGAGTTTACTGATCCTTAAGGTGTATGGCCTGGTTGTAATTTGGGTAAAGCAATCAGTGATATAGGTCGGTAGTTTGCCTGTTAACGCTTTGAGTATCCAGATAACAGCATTCCTATTTCTTCTGTGTTGCAATGATGTCCAGTTGACTGCCATATAAAGGGAGCAATGATGGGTGTTGGAGGAAGGTCAGTAATAAATCTTATGGACCTGTGATACAGGGTGTCCAGCTTATGTAAGAGATGACTTGAACAATGGCAGTAGAGAAATCAGCATAATCAATGAGGGATAGGAATGAGGCCTGAATTAACCTTTTTGGAATCACTGTTTAGGTAATGTTTTATTCTAAAAATAGTCCGAGCCTCTGTCTTAGCTTTTAAGTAACTCTTCAATATGGACAGAATAGTCAAGCCTGTTATCTATCCAGACTCCAAGGTATTTGAAGTTATCAACAAATTCAAGTTTCTCTCCAAGTAAAGGTGGATATATGTAGGGTGTTGGATGCTGGGGTAGTGGTAGTACAACTCTTTGTGGTAAGAACATAGCTTTTGTTTTTTGCATTTAGAAGTAGTTTTGTCAAGTAGATTGTGCTGCAGAATGGAGAATTCGGATTGTAGAAGTTCACAGGCTTTGGAAGGTGAGGGATTGCTGACATACAATACAGTATCATCAGCAAACAGATGAATGTTAGATTGAGTGAGGTTGGCATCAATATTGTTTATATAAATAGCAAAGAGGATAGGGCCAAGAATAGAGCCTGTGGTACACCCATAGCAGAGGTTTTGAGGGTGGATAGGTAATTTCCATTTCTAACCAGTTCGACCCTATCTGAAGTAATCCTTAAACCAGTTGAGTGATAGAAATCCAGGCCTAATGAGTTAAGGAGGTGAGTAATAAGTCATGATCCACTGTGTCAAAGGCTTTACTCAAATCCAGAAACACAGCACAGGTAAAATTTTTTGTCCAAATTAGTCTGCAATCGTTGGTTACCTTGGCTAAGGCAGTAATGGTGGTATGCTTTGATCTAAATCCAGATTGTGCAGAATTTAGAAGGTTATTGTTATCCAGATAGTCCCTTAACTGAGAGTTTACTAGTTTTCGAGCATCTTAGATAGTACTGGTAGGATGGAATAGGTCTGTAATTGTTGAGATCCCTAGTATCACCAGATTTGAGTAATGGAACTACTTGAGCTGTTTTCCAAGTAGATGGAATGGATCCAGTAGTTAGGAAAGATTGAAGAGATGAGTAAGGGGCAGATAAGACATGTGAAGCAATTTTCAGGAAATAGGGATCAGGAGTCTGCACCTGCACTTTTAGTTGTGTCTAAATTAGAGAGGAGATCTTCCACTTCTTTCACGGATATTGGGATGAAGGAAAAAGTTGAAGTGGCCATTTGTCCCACAGTAGTTTGCAGTTTCAAGGAAGATCTCAGGATATTTGCAGGTGATGAGTCAAATGCTAGGCCAGCAGTGGTGAAGTGAACATTGAAGGTATTTAAGATTTCTTGTTTACCTGTAATTTCTGTGTCATTTAGTAGCAATTTGGTGGTTAAGGCAGGAGTAGAATTCTGGCCCAGAAGTCCTTTTATTGTACCCCAGAGTCTGGATGCAATAATTGCAATAATTGCAATAATTTCTCTAGGACAGTGGTTTTACTAAAGTCATTTACATCATTGTGCCAATGTTCTGTACATATTTTGTCTGTGGTGTTTTATTTTTGTTTGAAAGATGCTCAAAAAAAAGTTATTAAACATATTGGCTATAATTTTTTCATCAGAGATCACTGCCCCTTCATTTTGTACTTGCTCAATTCCAGCAGTTCCCCAGTGTTGATTAGTAATGTAATTAAAAAAGGTGTTCCTGTTGTCTGCTGTTTTATTAGCTATTCTTTCCGCCTCATTTTTCTTAGCAGTCTGGATTGCTTTTTTACACATCCTGGCCTTATCCTTAAATTTGGTCCACCTATTGGGTGATGGCTTTTTCTTGTAGTAACAGTATGCTCATTTCTTGTTTTTAATGAGTCTTTTAATTTTGGGATTAAACTAAGTAGGGATTTTACCTTGTTTATTGTATTTTGTTTTCTCTGGCACAAAGCAGTTTATACAGTATTCTAGCTTGTCCTTTATGTTATCCCAGATATTTTGTATGCTCTGATCTTGGAATTCCTTCTCCCATTCCCATTTGTTCAGGTATTCCTTCATCTTACTGTAATTGGCCTTATTCCAACATTTTATTGTTGTTTTTCCTTTCTCGATAATTTTACTCCCCTGCATTTTAAATTTGACCATATTGTGACCGCTTAGGCCCAGTGTTTCTCTAACATTACACTCCTTAATTTCCTCATTCATGTTACTCAACACAAGTTTGAGGAAATTTTGCCCCCTAGTACCTTGGTTAACATATTGTTTGAGGTCATAAACACTAATTAAATGAATGAAATCTCTTTCTAGTATATTTTGTTCCCAATACACGTTTTCCAATTTATATTGGGTGGGTTAAAATCTCCCATAGTAACTGCCTTGCCATTTATCTATGTTTTTGCTAGATTCCATAAATTGGGCATTACCTTCTGGACTATTTCCTTGGGGCCTATAACATACCCCAATTGCTATTTTCTTGTTTCTGTGTTGAATGAGATATATCCATACTTGTTCCATCCCCATGCCTTTCGCTAATCTAGGCATTATTTCATATACATCAAATATGTCACCGATGTATAATGCAACACCACCTCCTTTTTTATTTGTTCAATTTACAGAAAAAAGGTTGCATCCTGGGATGTTTTTACCCCAGTGGTCATCCTACCACCATGTCTCAGTGACTGCACAAATCTGTATATTTTCTTTTTGCAAAAATATTTTTAGTTCTTCAGTTTTGTTTGTAAGGCTTCTGGCATTAATTAACAGGTCCTTGATGTTTTGTGATTTATCTCCCTTGGATGTTTCACTCCTATTGTTAAGTTCTTTAGGCATTTGGGGTACATATGTTGATCCAACATCCTTGTAGTTGTGTTGGAGATTTGCTTTTGGGTGTAACCTGTCCCCTCTCCCCATATCTTTTAGTTTAAATTCATTTTAGAGATTACTTTATTAAAGAGTGTACTCAGGAGCCTAGTCCCCATGCTTTTAGGTGGAGGCCATCAAAGGCAAATAACTCAGATTGTCCCTGAAACTAATTCTATTTCTTGATGCAGTGTATTTTTTCCAACAGATACGATCTCCTCAAGTTGTTGTTGATGCTGGCGGCCAGGGTTCAGGAATGGACCTGGGTTGCCGGAGGGCCAGCCTGGGGGAAGGATGCAGCATCCCATAGACTGCTCTCCTTCTCCGGGGGGAGGACGGGCAGTGTGTCCAGTGCTTGATGGACCCCTGGCAGAGGCCAGGAGTACCACAGAGACCAGGTGCCAACAAGTGTTAGGGGGTGGTGTGGATGCAGGACATCATTGCACATCCCCACTCCCCTAAGGGGAGAAAAACTCCACTGCCAAAGCCTAGATGACATCCGACCCTGCTTCCATGGCTTCAGGCTGACTCCTCAACCTATCCCAGTGTCCACGACACTTAATGGGGGAGCTGAGTGCCATGGTCCCACCCTGGAGGGAAAGCCAGGGGGGAATCAAGGAGGGCAGCCAATTTTAATTTCTTTGTTCATTTATGACCTGCTTTAGGCACAGGTAAAATTTCAGAGTTAATTAGTTGTGCCTGCAAATTATCTGCCTTTGTCTTTATTTCCTTAAATTTTTCCAAGATCTTTGTCATCAATTGATATTTTGTATTTTGTTTGTCCCTTCATGCAGTATTACTAGGGGCTTTTCACCTGTTAGTTTTAATCTATAAGGTAGCATTTTCTCTATATCTTCAACAGTTGCTCCAGATAAAATGCAATTAGCTATTAGTTCTGTATTACTCTGTGTTGTGTACCTATCCACATATTTAACCGTGGAGTAACCAAGCATGAAAGTCTGTCTAGTCGGGTTGCTTTCATACTCATTGTTCTCTGTATGTGTACTTTGTTTGCCTCCTATTAGTGTATTTAGTTCAGGGAGTTGGTTAGATCCCCTTTCCATAAGCTCCTCTGTGGGGTATTGACGTTAGCTGTTGCTATATTTAGTATTTCTTCTGTCTACCCTTCTATGTTCTCCAGTAAACTGATTAGGGGGATATATCTATTTTGTAGTTCCACATTTAATTCAGCTTCTCTCCTATCCTTTTTCTTCTTGTGAATGTTTCTAGTACCTACAAAGCACCATTCCTCTACTTCATCCCCCTCTCTCATACATTTGTTAGTATTTTCTCCAAGTACTCCCTGTTTGTTTGCATCCAACTCTGATTGTCCACCCTCTAAGTTAACATCCTCAAACTGTTTCAGGATAGTTATCTCTAATTCAGATCCACACATTTTAGACTTCAGTTCTTTTATTTAATTGAACTGTGAACATGTAAAAGGGCCTAAGACCTCAGTTGCTTCAATTGTTTACTTGCTGCAACTTACACATTTTATCCCCAGTGTACCATCATTAAGTACATAGATACATAGATACATAGACAGTGTCAGCAGATAAGGGCCTATGGCCCACCCAGTCTGCCCATTTGAGCTTGTAAGTTCAGTTTATATTTTCCTGGAAGTCTGTTGCCCCTTACCCCTGACCTCCAGAATTCCTTTATGTCTATCCCATGCATTCTTAAATCCCGTGATTGTTTCAGCCCCCGCCACTTCCTCTGGCAGGGTGTTCCTTATCCACCACCCATTCTGTGAAGAAATTCTTCCTCACGTTTCCTCTGAATCGTCCTCCTCAACTTCATCCCATGTCCTCTAGTCCTGGAACATCTTTTTCGCTTAAAAATAGTGTATTCCTGCACCCTGTTCCTCCCTGTAAGATACTTGTATGTCTCTATCATATCCCTCTCCCTCCTCTCCTCCAGGAGTACATGTTTCAGTTCCTTCAACCTGTCTTCATAGGACTTGTGATGCAATCCATGCACCATCTTTGTTGCCCTCCTCTGAACCTTCTCTACCCTGTCTATGTCCTTACGTAGGTATGGTCTCCAGAACTATACACTGTACTCCAGGTGGGGCCTCACTAGTGTCTTGTATAGTGGAATTATGACCTCCCTTTTCCTGCTGGTGATGCCTCTGCCTATACATCCCAGCATCCTATTTGCTTTACCTGCTGCCTTGTCACACTGTTTCCCTACCTTGAGGTCATCAGAGATGATAACCTCAAGATCCCATTCCTGCTTGGTGCATGCTATATCCTCACCCCAATTGATATATTGTGCCAGGGTTTTGTCCCCATATGCATTATCTTGCACTTCTTTGCATTGAATTTCAACTGCCAAACCCCTGACCATTCTTCAAGTTTCTGCAGGTCCCTTCTCATTCTGTCTACACCCTCTGGTGTGTCTACTCTGTCACAGAGCTTTGTGTCATCAGCAAACAGTGAAATTCTGCTTTCTAGGTCCTGTGCAATGTCACTGATAAAGATGTTGAATAGGACTGGTTCCAGCACTGATCCCTGTGGTACCCCACTAGTCATTCTTCCCTCTGTGGAGTGACAGCCATTTACCACCACCCTCTGTGTCCTGCCACCCAGCCAGTTACCTACTCACCACACTACTGTCCTGCCCACACCCATATTCCCCAGTTTGCATAATAGTCTTCTATGTGGCACAGAGTCAAAGGCCTTGCTGAAGTCCAGATAGGCCATGTCCACTACCCTCCCCTGATCCACCTCCCTAGTCACCCAGTAAAAAATTCAATGAGGTTGGTCTGACATGACCTCCCCTGGTGAAACCATGCTGCCTTGGGTCCTGTAGTCCATTGACAACCAGATGTTCCACCAATCTCTCCTTCAGTAGTGCTTCAATGATCTTCCCCACTACCGAGTTGAGGCTGACTGGTCTGTAGTTCCCTGCTTCCTCTTTGTTCCCACTTTTGTAAAAGGGGACTACATCTGCTGTCCTCCAGTCTTTGGGTACCTGCCCTGTTTCCAGTGATCGGCTAAACAGGATAGCCAGAGGTTCAGCCACCACCTCTCTTAGTTCTTTAAGGACCCTGGGGTCTAAAAGTGCAATCCATTTTGTTTTGTTACTTCTCATAGGCTTTAAACACACAGTGATAGTATTGTATGATGCTTATTATAGATTAACCTGAGAATTTAAAAAAAACAGATTCCACTTACTGTTCTTGCTGCCCCACGGACACCTGCTGACACACGCTGATGTGCTTGTTTAGGCATGCAGTGATGAGTGTGCCCCACGTGAGCTTGCCCTGCTTACTGAGGGTTAAGTTTAAATTAGCTAGATGACCTGGAAGTCATTCTGAGGTCGCAGAGCTCTTCTACTCATTCTATAGCTTAATTACTATTAAAAAACACTCCTGAACTCCTTTGTGGAGTCAGTATTACATATACCGAGGTGCAATGCCCTTAAAAAGCATAAACAGTACAGTTGCTTTAAATGTGTGGTTTGTGGGGCTTACCCATTAACTACTGATCCCTTCACTTCCTGGTTTCTACCTCCTGCTTTTCATGCACTGCAGGAACGATCCCCTGGACAGATCTAGCTTGAGTAGGATCAGAGAAATAACACTATAAAATGTATATGTTACTGCTGGTGCCTGTCTCACTACACAGGTAGTCTCACAGGTCAGCAGTGTATGCAGTATCACCCACTCTCCCATTCTCCAGTCACTTTCCCCTTATAATAAAAATAATGCCCTGGTAGTCTATTGGTCCCACTCCCTTCCCTGATATGTGATCCCAGTGATATAAAAAATATTCCATGGTAGTCCAGCAGCTCCCCCTTCCCTGTTTGCTAATCACTGTCCCTTTATAATAAAAATAATGCCCTTGCAGTCTCGTGGTATCCCCCCTTCCTCTATCCCCAATCACCATCCCATTCATAAAAACAATTATTCCCCTGTAGTCCAGTGGTCCCTTCCCTGTTCACCATTTTTCCATCGCCGTCTCCTCATCATAAAATAATGCCCTGATAGTCTAGTGGTCCCTCCCCCTTCCCTAATTTCATATTGCCATCCCATTAATAAAAACAATTATTCCTTGGTAGTCCAGTGGTCCCTCCCTCTTCCACCATTTGTGATCACTGACCTTTCATCATAAAATAATGTCTTGGTAGCCTAGTGGTTCCTCCCCCCTCCCTGATTGCCATTCCAGCAATACAGGAAATAACCCCCCTAGTGGTCCAGTGGTTCCCCCTTCCCCGATCACTTGATCACTGTTCCATGTAGAGGAAAAGACTCCTCCCTGGTGGGCAGCAGTATCTCCTCTTACCTGATCACCCACCCAATAGATATCAAAAATTGTCCCTGGTGTCCAGGGTAACCCCGGCCATCCTGATCCCTCATATAATAATGTCATATATGTCCATGGTGGTGTAGTGGACACCACAAACCCCACACTGGAAGGGAGTGATCCACAACCTGCTACCCCCCAACCCAACCCCTAGCCAGAGACCAGCAGAGCCCTCTTCTCTCCACCACACCTGGCCACTGACTGAACTGTCACTGAGTGCTTTTAGTACCTGGTATTCAGTGCAAGCACTCAGTGTTGGCTCAGTCATTGTCTAGCTGTGGTGTAAAGGAGAGCTGTGCTGGTCACAAGCAGGGGTTGTCTTTGGTTGAGTGGTGAGTCTCTAACTGCCAGGGTGGGTGGTGAGGGGTCCACTAGACCACCAGAGACATACAGTGGTGGTTATCTTAAATTTTGAGGTACCTCAACATCCCTCGATGTACCTGTACCACTGAGGCACTCAAGTTCAATTTGCATTTGCTGTAATGTGATCCTGCCTCAGTACCACCGAGGTATACCTCAGTACTGGTAAAACTTTTGTGTGATCACTACTGTATGTGACATTAGTATATGAGGGGTCAGGATAGGCAGGGTTACCCTAGCCACCAGGGACAATTTTTTGATATCTATTGGGCTGGTGATCAGGTGGGGGGGAGCGACCTCTAGCATCCAGGGAGGAGTGTTTTCTTCTGCATTGGACTGTGATCAGGGAATCAGGAAAGGAAGGGACCACTGGACCAATAGGTGATTTTTTCATGTAATACCGGAATGGTGATCAGTGATAGGGGAGTGGGGAGGGACCGCTAGGCTACCAGAACATTATTTTATGATGAGGGGATGGCAATCAGCATATGGTGGAGGGGTGGGACAACTGCACTGGCAGGAAATATTTTTTTTTTTTTATCAATGGGATGGTGCTCAGTAATCAGGGATGGGGAGGGACCACTAGACTTGCAGGGCATTAACTTTATTATAGGGGGATGGTGATGTGAGATTCAGATCAAGTTCATTGCATTTCACCTTTAAGCTATCATAATATATGACATCTTAAGATAGCCTAAGATATTGTATCTTATCTTAATATATCATATGTTAAGATATGTTGATAAGATACAATGGCTTAACATGTATCTCATTGTAATATATCTTAAGATATAGCTTATCTTAACATATCTTAAGAGATCATTGATATGCTTTGCACAGTGTAACCAAAATAAAATATAAAAAATAGGTCCATTCATTTTAAAGACATTTTTTTTCTCAATGTACAAACTTTCTTGTCTGCTACTAGCTTTTGTCTACATTCTTCTGTTGGCATTTTACTTAACTCCCCCTTCTAAAAACACATTGGTATTCACTGATAATATTGTTTCAAAAACATCAGCACAATAATATCGTGGCTCACTACTGTATGTTGGAAGGTATTACAGTGACAGGTATATTGCATTGGTATGATGTTACACCTACCCCATCTCTGTATATATGGGTGGGAAAGGGAAAGAAGTAGTGGGAAAGGAATAAAGGAGCAGGGGTTGTAAGACATGGCTGAGTTGTTCCTGTGGTAGAGTGGCTAAGGTACTCACTCCTGTAATGGAGGAGGGTTGAGGACCAGGGTTTGGTTCCCCATCTCCCAAAACTAAATTTCAGTGTTTTTTTTTTTTAAGACATTTCCCTCTCCCGAATTTCTCCCCGTCCCCTCGGTCCACCCCCTCGGACGTAATTATATTAATTCTGGGGAATTCCTACTATTCCTTTTTTTATGGTGTTTTGGGATTTCTGTGGTCAGTGTTTTTATTGACTTTTTTTATTTGCCGTCAGTATTTTGGTTGTGGTGTATTGTGCTGCCATGTTTTTGTTGTCAATGTTATTGCCTAGAAGCAACACATCACCCTGGAAAGGGGTGTTTTCAGACTGTATCCCCCAGTCCATAAACACACATTTCTGGGGTGATACAAAAGTTGACAACCCCTGTGTTTATTTGTGTGTATGTGTGGGGGGGGGGGCTAAATAAGACTCATCACCAACAGAAGAAAGTAGAAAAACATGTAGCAGACAAGAAAGTTAGCATCTTGACAAATACAACCTTATTGAAATGAATGTGCCCATTCATTTCAATGGGATTTTCACTCAGTATATAAAGAAATTCTAGTATTCTGACTTCTTTTAGAAAAAAAAATATTTATTTATTTATTTGTGTCTAGGATTACAAAGTACCTTTGAGCCCAAGGCTCTTTTACAAAGGTTCCACGTCATGCTGGTTACAGGGTAACAGACACTAAAACATAAAACAGTTACAGGTACATGGTTTTAGACAGTAACTTTGCTTGACAAAATCAGACTGAGTGATGAGTAACTCAAGAAACAATAGGAGGAAGAGGGCAAGAAGGGGAGAGGGCTGAGGGTAGGGGAAGGCATAGGTGTAGAGGGTTAGGGAGAGGCATCCGAGGGGCCTTATCAGGACAGACACAGGGCAAATTCATTAGAAGTTGCATTGGACAGGTAAGTGCAAGAAGAGAGGGCAGAAACTGACACTTATAAGGTCAGAAGCAGCATAGGGAATGAGGATGTTACGGGGTGCAAGCACAGGTTGAGGTGCCAGTTATGGAGTGGCGGAGCTTTTTTTTGAATGCTCCAAGCATTGCTGTGGATGAGGTGTCACTAGAGAGCTCATTCAGCCAACTCAGAGCCCTGTATGCAAATGATCTTTGGCCTTGGGATGTGCAGCAGTGGGGGATTTGAAGGATCTAGGGCTTAGAGCTCCTGGTGTTGCGGTTGGCGATTTTGGGTTTGAGGAGGGTGCTGACTCCTGGTGGTGCCTTTCCCATCATGATTTTCTTAGAAGTGATGCAGGTTTGGTATTTGATTCAGTTGTTCAGTTGCAGCCAGCCTGTTTTGGGGTAGAGGTCGCAGGCGTGGGTGAGATGGTGGGAACCAGTAACGAGTCGGCAGGCATGATTGAGGGAAGTCAAAACATGCCTGAGAGATGAGGTTGTGGCAGATCCATAGATAATGAGACTGTAGTCAATGATGCTAATGATGGAGCTCTGGACAGCTAAGGGCCGAGCTTCTGGGGTTAGATGTTTCCTATGTCAGAATAGTAGGCCCATCCTGGTGTTGGCTACTTTTGCCATGTTATTGATGTGTGGGACATAGGAGAGATTAGAGTCGAGGGTGAGGCCTAGGTATTTGAAGGTATGAACTTGTTCAAGGGTGATTCCTTGCTTGGTTTTAATGGAGAGCTGATATTGTTTGTATTTGTTTTGGGAGCTGCAGAAGATCATGGTCTTTGTTTTTTTTCTGGTTAAGTATAAGTCTGTGTTTTGTGAATCAGTTTTTGACTGCAGAGAAGGCCTGTTGGAGGTTACCTTGTAGATGGACTGGATCATGGTGGGATGCCAGGATGACAGCATCATCCATATAGAGCAGGATCGGTTCAGGGCAGGATTCTGGCAGTGAGTTCAGAAAAGGCCTCCTTGTGGGATGTGTGGAGATGATCAGCCTGGTCCTGGCTGAGATAGTTTGGAGTTTGTTGGAGACAGGGGTGTTTCTTGACCCCCTGAAGGAGGCAGAAGTGAAACCTCTTCTTAAGAAACCCTCCCTCGACCCTGACTGCTTAGCCAACTCCTGTCTCTAACCTACCCTTTGTGGGTAAGGTTATTGAGAAGGTGGGGCATTGCAGCTGGAGGATCACCTTACTACTCATGATCTCTATGATACTCTCCAGTCTGGATTTAGGAAGAGGCATAGTACAGAGACAGCACTTGTTCAGATGCTGAATGATCTCCTAATAGCAAGAGATCAGGGAACCCGTTCAATCCTGGTTCTCCTTGATCTCTCTGCAGCATTTGACATGGTGGACCATGAGGTTTTATTGGAATGCCTGCAGTTGATTTGTGGTACAGATCTCAAGTGGTTTCTATCTTTCATCACAAGCAGGACTCAGAGAGTGGTGTCTGGGATTTATTCATCAGCCCCTTTTCCCCTGTCCTGTAGGGTCCCGCATGGCTCCATATTGTCACCCATGTTGTTCGCTGTGTATATGCTGCCTTTAGGAGACATTATAAGATGGTATGAACTGAGTGTCCACTGCTATGCAGCAAGGCTGCACTACTGTCCAGGGATAAACTCTGGAAAACTGCCCGCAAATCCCAAAAAGAGGAAGACTGGTGCCTCTTTAGAACGGTCAGAAATCGCTGCACCAAACTGATTAGGGAAACTAAAGCCTGCTATTACCAAGCGGAACTAGATACTGCAGCCAATTGTCCCTCCAAATTCTGGGCCACAATCGAAGAACTGGCAGGAGCCACTTCATAAAATATGCTCCCTACAAAATTTACCTCTGACAATACAGTAATCGATGACAAAAAAGAGTTACTGCAGCAATTCAACATGCACTTCGCCACAGCAGGCTTAGCCTTCGATAACTCGCCTCCATGTAGCCTGTGCACCCAACTTGGAATGACCCCACCAAATGTTGGCTTCGTTAGTCAACATTTCTCATTCTCATCAGTTTTTCTCAAGGAAGTGGAAGACCTGATTCTCCACCTGGATACTAAGAAAAGTGCCAGCGCAGATGCACTTGTACCATACTTTCTAAAGATAGCATGCCACATATTGGCAGTGCCTAATACTCATTTATTCAACCTGTCCCTAACACAAGGTACCCTGCCTCAAATATGGAAGATCGCACACATTATCCCGCTATTTAAATCTGGAGACCCTTGCGACCTTAATAACTATAGGCCAATTTCTTTTCTACCCACACTCTCGAAGCTACTGGGAAAAATAGTAAATAACCAACTAAGATCTTTCATTGACAGAGAAAAATTACTAAACCCCCTTCAATCTGGATTCAGACCCAACCACAGTACAGCCTCAGCATTAGCTAAAGTGACCATCAACTGGCAACTGGAGTTGGTGCATAAAAAGTCAGTATGTGCTGTGTTTCTTGACCTCAGCAAAGCATTCGACTCAGTTGACCACGACCTGCTCCTCGACTCGCTAAAAACATTAGGATTGGATGCTACTTCTCTAAACTGGTTCTCTGAATATCTGACAGACAGATACCAGCTGGTGAAAGTGGATGGCAAACTATCTGCCCTAAAACTCTTAGAAAGAAGTATCCCTCAGCGATTCATATTAGGTCCCCTCCTCTTCGCAGTGTATATCAACAACATTGATGAGGAAATCAAAGATGCAAGTATTCACTTATTCACGGATGACACAGTGCTGTACCTGAGTCATCCCACACCAAAAGAAGCTTGTACTGACCTACAAAAAGATTTCAACCTCCTGCAACTCCAACTAATCAATAAAAAACTGCTATTGAATGCTAAGAAAACTAAAGCCATGTTATTTTCCCCCGCAAACTACACAAGCACTACTGACTCCCTCCCCCCAATAACCACAATGCTGAGGAGACTGCTTAGAATGCGTTCGAGAATTCAGATATCTTGGGGTCTGGATCGACGTAAACTCTCCTTCACTGACCACCTGGAAGACTTGCTGAAAAAATTAAGGGAAAGACTTGGCCTTTTTTACAGGATAAGAAGACTCCTTACAGCAGACGCAAAGAAACGACTAGTCCAAGCCACGTTCCTGTCCTTAATTGACTACGCAGACTTCATATACAGTAGCTGTGTGGCTTCCTATCTTGTAAAATTGGATACGCTCTATCACAGAGCTATACGTGTCATCACTGGCCTCCCCTTCTCTACCCATCATTGCACACTATATGCCACCATGGGCTGGACCTCACTTCACTATAGGCGCACCTTTAATGCAGCACTCTGGACACTTAGAGCCCTCAGTGGCAAACTCCCTCGATACATCATCAACTGTCTGCCTCCAATTGTGCCCAGGAATTATTCCCTTAGAAGCTGCACACAACTCCTGCTAAATATACCCAGAACACTCACATGCATTGGGAGAGCTGCCTTTGGATTCACACTCCCATCAATATGGAATAAAACCCAAAAAATACTTAAGCTGAAAACCCCAGTTAGTACCCTTTTGTTCAAAAGGCTTTACCATAATGGCATTACGGAAATTTGCAACTGCTTTACTAGACACTAACTAATCTCCCTTCCTTAAACGGTGGCCCACAAATGGTGGCCCCCCAGCTGAAATGTGTGCCTCTGCCTCTAGCATGCCCATCAACGGATCCACAAGATTTATTGCTGAACTCCCATATCTTATTCTTTGATGCTCTGAACAGCTGTAGCCTGATTCTAGCACATGCTACCACACTTGGGGATAATTATCATCTTTCGCCCCAAAAAGTATTCGGTCCCTACTCCATCCAACACCTCCCTCTGGCCCAACCTCCAGGACCCTCTCAGTTATGCTACTGCTACTATATTCCTCCTCTTGCACTTAGTACAATTGCAGCTTTTCTCCTCCATATGTCACCACGTTTTGGGGCCCAAATTGCTTTGTCACCTTTCGTACGGTCCTCCTCCCTCCCAGTCCCTCACTCTGCTCCAACAATTGGGTCCTCTTCACTTGTGCCCCTATTCCCCACCTCTTCCTACATTATGTCCTTGATATCTTCCGCCTGGTATGCCTACCTTCTCCCTAACATTTCTCATTACAAAATACACAGTTTTTGGGCTTGGATCCAGCAAAAGTCCATTATCCATGACTCCTTGTAGTTCTATGTTCAATGTATATCACCTGCAAATGTGCATTTTTACTAGAATAGCAGTAATTTTTACTGTTTGTACTATTGTAACTTGTCTTTCTGTATTATTACTGTAGGACCACAGGTCCACCTTGTAAATGAGCTTGCTCAATGGTTCCCGCCTGGATAAATAAAGATACTGATTGATTGCTTGATATACATGTATTTTATACCTGAACAGGATGGGGCTATCTTGGTGTTTAATAACTGCCTCTCTGAGATCCAGGACTGGATGAGTGCCAACTTGCTGAGGCTGAACCCAGATAAAAATGAGGTATTGGTGGTGGACCCAGGTCATCAGGGTGTGGGATCATCGAGTGGGCAGCCTTCTGGCCTTTGGCTCAGAGCAGCCAGTTGCTGACCTCTGATTGGGTGCAAAATCTAGGTGTATTCTTTGATGATGGTCTGACATTTAAGTTTCAGGTGTCGGCCGTGGTCAAGACTTCCCTTTACTATCTAAGGAACATTTCCCAGATCAAACACCTGGTTCCGCCTGATGACCTTTCAACATTAGTCCATGCCTTTGTGACCTCCTGCCTCAAATACTGCAATGCCCTGTACCTAGGGCTATTGGAGGTTGATATCCACCGCTTGCAGCTGGTGCAGAATGCGGTGGCCAGGTTGCTGACTGGCCTACCAAGGTCTTGTCATGTCATGCGTGTGCTCTGTGATCTGCACTGGCTCCCAGTACAGTGGTGGATCACCTTAAAGGTTGGTTTACTGACCTATAATGCCCTACGTGGACAGGGACTGCAGTACTTGCAGGATTTCCTTCATCCCTACCTCACCGTCTGCCCAGTCCCTCCTCTGACAATGCATTGCTAGTGGTTCCCAGGGTCCGACTTAAGACCTCGGGTGCCAATTCTTTTGATTTTATGGCCCCTACCCTATGGAACTCTTTACCTCTTTGGGGTCAGAGAGTGCCTGACCATCAAGAACTTTAAATCTGCTCAATAGACATATTTATTTGAACTAGCTTTTCTTGATCCTATTTAATAATTTGTTTAGTTTTAAGAATTGCTGAATTGTAAATGGTATTTATATGTTTCATATCATTGTTTTTAATGTATGATATTTTTTTGTACAGGCAATTTGGTCTATTGTAATTGTACTTTTTAAAAATAAAGATTAATTGATTGATTAAAACAAAATGTATACTACAGTTTGAGAAACCACTGCTTATTGTGGATGGCACATTTTAGTCTAGACATAATTATAAAGAGACATACAAAATGTGCAAACTGCATGAGACCAGTGAAACCAGACAATGTTGCATCATCAAGTATGCCGATCGAACAGTGACACCTCTACTGCAAACAACAATACAGCAAAACAACTATAGGTCACTGTATTGTCACTGCGGGACCTCTGCAGTGCTTTCTTGGGGTCTTGCATCCCCTCCCCAAATCAACTCCAACTCAGAGTTGATTATATTAATTACGGGGGAAGAGGTGCAGGGGGCCGAGACCCCTGCATGGGTGGTTCAGGGGGCAAAGCCCCCTGAAAGAAACAAAGTGTATTCGGACAGATTTATACTGACAACAATTGCAATCAACATAAATCCATTGCTGTAATGTTGGTTAACAAAATATTTGTTGAACCATTGTCATAGAGCTGCATCATCAGATGTCTAGAGAGTAAACACAAAATTAGAGGAGAAAACCAATGATACCTTTGCACAGATTTAAAGTCAGTCCCCATCTTCAGTACAGTGTGCAGTTCTGGTCCCCCATATATGAGAAAATATATTGCCATAATCCAAAAGTCCAAATGAGAATAACATAGGTGGTAAGGGCTTGGAAAACATGAGCAGTATGTAAATTCTGATTGGTAGAATTAGGGCTCTTTTTACCTTGAAAAATGATAGAGACTGCCTTCAGTTGGTTCAGAGTAGGGAGACCAACATAATACTTGGGTAGCAAGGAAGGACCTATGATTAATGATTGGAAGACCTTAGCATGTCCTCCCTAGAGGTCAGAAAAGAGAGGGGGACATGACTGAAATGTTTAATTATCTTAGCTGAATTAAACAATGCACTGCCAGCCACTGTTTAGGCATAAAGAGGGGTCCATTATAAGGAGTCTTAACTATAAACTGGTAGGGGAAAATTTAGAAGGAATGTGTGAAAGTACTTCATGGAAAGGGTGGTAGAGAAGTGAACCATCCCCTAAGGGAGCTGGCCAATATCAATATAGTTCCACATTTCAAGAGGGGGTGGGATATAGGATATACTACCTGTCCTAATTTTCATAGGACAGTCCTGATTAGGCAGCTATGCCGTGCAAAAAAAACATGAAAGATACTACTTGTCCTGACTTTATAGCAGAAAAAATATTTTCTAACTTTCCACTAAATATTGCAGAAAACATAATACCATAACTAAAATACATTGGAACAATAGAAGCAACTAAGAAACTACAATGCAGCGCCTTAATTCTGATTATATAGAGAAAAAAGTCTGTTGCAAGGTCGAGGTTACATACTGTCCTGAGAAAAATCATGTTTCAATAAGAAATGTCCCACTTTGGGCCTCTTAAAATGTGATAAATCCTAGTAGGATAGTCACATAAAAATGGCAAAATGATGGGGAAGGGGCAATTAAGATAGATGAGCAAAGCCAAGTGGAGCTACAAGATGAGAGTCCTATAAAGGACCTGCCAGTGCTGAACTGGTGAGGATTTTGGTAGGAATCGAACAGACTAGCTGGACCATGTGTCTTTTACTGTCTATAAATGTCTGTTTCTATGTTGGTAGCTGCCAATACTATAACTACTGTACCTTTAAACCTAGACTTCAATCACAGATTTGGCAGGTACTTTGAAGAAAAAGGGGTAACCAGGTGTTCCCACTGTGCTGCAGAGGTAAGAACCTGATGTACATCTGTTCATATGCGCCATAGAGTATCTCTGCTATCGGTGTCAGTCTTTACATTTGGACTGTAAATTGTCACTATATTTACAAACTAGGTTTGGTGTTTGCTGTTTAAAGGGAGTTTGGGAACATTTTGTAGATTTTTATTTTTTTATTGAATGTGCTGTCATTACACAACTTTCTGATAGTGTTTTTCTTACTGCTGTTGTGATGCAGCTGCTGGATGTGGCTCATTCTCTGTTCTGTTAGGCTGCTATCAGACATTTCCCATTGTAAAGAGTGAGCATTCCAGTAAGGTTCTATGGAGAGGAATTGTAATGATTTTCTGCATCTAGTCTGGCAGTGTTTTTCTACTACTACTACTTTGCTGCTTTTATTAATGCTGCTGTTTGTTTGTCACGCAGATAAAGTCAGAAGCTTCCAGTCTTTAAAGAATGATAATTTAAAATACATATATTTTGCATTAGGTACCCCATTCTACCTGTCCATGATGGTGAATCCAAAGGCTGGTGCTAGCAGCAGTGGTGATAGGAGTGATGCAATTATGCTTAGGACAGTGGAGGTGGAAGCTAAGTGGGAAGAGCTTAAGATCAAAGAAGACTGTATGTGGAACCAGCATTACTATATAACTGTAGCTGGAGAGATGAAAACGAATGTTAGGAAGCAACAAAGACCAGCACTGTCAGCTGCAGTATAAAAAACAGCAATATTGAAGCATTTCTAAAGCAGATGTAGTGAGACAGAGGGGGAGATGAAGAGAATCCAGGCATGTACAGCTGCGACATTCAGGATGAACTGCAATAATGCTGCAGTATATTTATTTATTTATTGAATAGAATCAGAATTACAATCCTTTGAGTCACAGACTCTTTTGCAAAGGCTCCACGTCAGATACAGGGGGTGGAGAGTAAACAAGTACAGGAATAACATACAGACAATCATTATTGACAATACAGTACTGGAGACACAGTCCCGGCATTAACTTAGATAAAAACTGGTGAGAGACATAGGCAGCAGTCTGTAGGTCACTTGAAATAGAAAAGACATGAAGGCAAGAGAAGACACGAAGGCAAAGGCTTATCGTGGGATCTAGAGACCCTGTCCGGGAGGAAGGAGGTGCAGGGAAAACAAGCATTGGGCAGGGTTAGCCATATTCACATATGGCAGATTCAAAAAGTTGAGCTTTGAGGCCTGCTTTGAAATGGTAGATGCTATGGGTCAGAGAAGGCGGCAGAGGTAGCATTTAGCCAAAGTGGGGCCGCAGTAGTAGAAGGATCTTTGGCCAAGGATGTTCTACAGCGAGGGATAAGAAATGAGGGGTTGGCAGTGAGCCTTGTATTGCGTCTGATGGGGCAGGCTGACAATGGGGAGAAGGCTGGCGGGGGCTTGCTGGAGATGTATCTTTTTTGAGAGGATGCAGGTGTGGTACTTTAGCCTTTGTTGGAAGTTAAGCCAACCAGCTAGAGCATAGAGCTCACAGGTATGGGTAAGTCTGTCACAGCCAGTGACTAGATGGCAGGCTTTATTCATGGCAATGTTAATGTAACATAGTGTGGTGGGTTCTGCTGAGCCATAGATCACAATCCCGTAGTCAATTAGGGAGAGGATTGAGGAAGAGACTGCAAGCTGCATGGCCTGTGTGGGTAAGCAGTGTTTCAGTCTGTAGAGGATGCCTACCCTGGCATTGATAGTGGATGCGAGGAGTTGAACGTGACTATGGTAGGAGAGGGAGATGTCTAATGTGTCTAATATATCACAAATGCTGCAGGGAACAGTGTAATTCAATGTCATTTAAGCCTGTTTGTCATGCAGTATTTTGTGACATTTCACTTATTGCAAGTTATTGCATTGCATCATGGTTGGTTCCACTGTAGGCATTAAGAAGTGAGGCAAAAGAGATAGTCCAATAAGGGAAGTAGGAGATTTACCACAATTCAAGTATAGGGGAGGCAAATAATGTTACAGTCCTTGATCACACAGGGTATCAGAGAAAACAAACTGGTGGTAAAGGGCCAAAACAGTTTACACAAAATTAATAAATTGGATGATACTTCTGTTGGGTCTCATGATTATGATGTTAATGGCAAAACTAAGCAAAACCACAGTAGTTTTAAGATTGTCAAACAAGTGAAGCTGGCAATTTCAAGAACAAACCATGTAATAGCTGTAGGAAAGGATAAGGGTGAGGTGAAAGACATGTCAGATAAGAAGATTCTGCATCTACTGATGGTCCAGACTCCAAGCAGTACAACATTAAACTTACCTATATGAAACCCACACCATCACTGATGTTGGACATTTTGCATTTGGAAGTTATGATACATTTTTTGTCATCTGCCACATCTGTAAAGCATGAGTCATGCACATTTTTCTCTGCAGTGGCGGTATTACAGTTGTGATAAAACTGTGGTATAGCCATTGTATCACAGCTGTGCCACTTTGTGGAAGCAAATGTTTTGAACACATTGAGTCTAAAGCCCTGAAAATACATTACATAACTGGTACGTGGACAAGTGGCCAAAATTGTGATCATACTGTGTGTGCCTCTGTGTGCACTGGTCTTGTTATTCCACATCTGGTGCATCATATAAATGTAAACTTCCAGTCTGTATCTGTAAGTATGCAGCAGTTGAAATATATAGCATGTTGAAGGTCCAGACAGCTGCAAATATTCTTAATAAATGGCAGTCCAAAGTTCAGCATTGGTTATCTCAATGGTCGTTATATCATGGCTGTGTTGCAGCTCATAATGGATATAATGTGGTAGCTGCACTAAGGGAAGACACACTGAGTCATATTTTATGCTACGCACACTGTTTGAAAATAGCTGTGCAGACTATTATGATAAATTAGAACAAGCATTTGTCCATGCCGAATGTTGGCTTGCTGGCATTGGCATTGGTAATGCAGGAGTTAGAAATGCAAAATAGGAATGGCAGTGAAGTATTGAAGTAACGTCAACACCCCCCCCACAAAGACTGAAAGGCATTGTGAGTGTGGCTTTGGGTCCGGCCATAATGCTGACACCATCCCTCCTCACCCCCACTCTGCAGAGAGTGACAGGTGTCGAGGTGTGCATTGGGGTCTTCGGCCTTTATGCGTACCCCATTCCATAAGGAAATAAGCTGACATGGGTGCAATATAGGAGAATGGGGTGAACATTAGGGTGATGGAACCCAAGGTACACCTCAATGCCTGTCAGTGGTTGTTGGGTGAGTGGGTGTGGGTAGAATTCTGCAAACATTATGGCCAACGGACCTAAGTTACGTCCCCCGATACATGTCAGTCTCTACAGGGTGAGTGTATAGTTAGAAAACTTAATGCCCTGGGTCTTTGTTGGTATTTTCACTCCAAATTTTCAGCAGTTGCTTTTGGGACCCCACCTCATGAACAGTGGCACTATCATTTCATTACTCAATCCTGAAAGATGATTTTGCACAGCAACTGCGCCATAGGAAGCCACAGGTGCAGAAACACATTTCAGGCAAGATGCCAAAAATTACAGCTGTACTGTTCATGAGGAAGTGTAAAAAAAATGGAAATGTTGAACATCTGGAGAGAAAATATGAAAATTTTGCAAACTTATGAGTGTGCGTAGATACTATGCAATGCGCACCCAACATGGGCATTTTGGGACCTCTCCTCATGTACAGTGGCACTGTGATTTTGTTACTCTGTCCTGAAAGTTGATTTCGCACAGCGACCATGCCCATTGTGTGCCACAGGTGCAACAACTCGTTTCAGGCAGGATGTGAAAAGTGACAGCTGTACTTTTCATAAGGAGGTGTGCACAGTCATTTTTTTGAATTGTTTCATCAAATTTGCAACATAGGCTTTTTGGGAGCCCACCTCATGAACAGTGGTACTGTTGTTTTGTTAATCAGTCCCGAAAGGTGATTCCACGCAGTGATGGCAAAATCACCTTTCTGGACCAAATAATGAAATGACAGTGACTGATTTCATGAGGTGGGGTCCCAAGAACCCCATGTTGAAACTTTGGATCCAAAAGTTGAAAAAATGTCCAAGATATCCACCTAAGTTGAAACCCCCGATTTATGCCATTATATAGCTTACCGGCATTTCTTTAGTTCGCGGTTGGCTTTGAAGAGTGCAGACATGTTCCAACTCCACCGAAGATCTCAGCACTGACTCCGGAGGTAAGTGTGGGATGAGGGGGGTGTTGGGAGGTGGGTTGTACAGAGTGTGGGTGTGGGTTGGGGAAGGGGTACCGTGGACAATGAGGGACCATTTTCTTATTTTGTAGGGAAAAATAAAAAAAAACTTTGGGGGGAGGTTTTATTTTTACAGGTGACACTAAGACATTTGGTCACATTGGGGTAGTCTCTCAGTGTGCCACCTGGATTTTTTTGAGGGAGGACTGGAGCCAATGGGGATTGAGCAGCCCATCGGCAAATAAAGCGTGTCTGTGTTGGGGGGCCTGATGCCAAGGGGGATTGGGCACTCCCATCAGTTAGCAGACAAATCTGGGGGGCATTATGCCAATGGGGATTGGGCCCCCCTTCAGCAAATAAATTGAACTGGGGAGAGAGCATGATGACAGGGGGATTGGTCACTCTCAAAGTTGACTTTTTAGGGTTTACATGAAGTGGAAGGTGAGAACTGCCACCATGTTTATTGAAATGTTTCACCAGGAATGGCACATAATGGAGATATGTCACATCTGCCGCTGCAATGATAAGCCTGTCTCTTATTACAGCAGTGGATTTCTTTCAAGTTGGTGGCACTCTCTGAAAATACTGTCATTGGCAGCATAATCACTAGTTGGCGGCTGAGGGACACAAGCATCCCCTGGATTCGCCACAACACTGACACACCTTTGAAAGTGCTAGTACAGTGCTACCACCGCAAAATGTTGCTTGTGCATGCCCGCAAGCCAACATAAAAATGTGGATGAACTTCTAGTGACTTCCCAAATAAATCGTACTCCTATTTGCAAATCTTTTAAAAAGCCATTTGAGAGAACTGAAGTAAATAAGAATTTACTCTAGTAGCAACAGTCGTTGGAAGTAGTGAACTAATGCAACCCAACACTGTACATGTTGCAAGGCCAGTATGAACAGTACAAGACAGTAATCAATTATGCAATTAAACAGAAGAGGCAGTGGTGAATAATGATAAAGCAGACTGAGATGCTAAAACCACTGAAGAACTCAGCTTAGGAACCTAGCGGAGTTCAGTCATGTTATCTGCTTGCTTTTCAAAGTGGTAGATTGATAAACAGTATGAGTCTCAGAGGATGCTGAACCTTCAGCATTGGTGACAAGGATTAGTGGTAGGACTGGACAGTGAGAAACACCACTGCTGTGTTAGTTTACCTCAGAACTCCATTTTTGCTAATATTTAGATACAAGATTTAATCTGGGCTGTCTTATTTTCTGGAGATTGGAACAGAGAGTGTGGATTTTTATGTGCAGTCTCTGATAAAGACTGGTGAAAAGTATAGACATTTGCTTCTGCAAAAACCTCATCTAATTCACCTAGATGGAGGTGAGAAAAAGTCAGCTGTTTCTGTGCTTGCAAAACAGGGACCTGCTGTGTATCAACAATCCATTTGTGAGGTTGCACACATAATTTCTGTCACATGTCTAAGTAGACCTAACAGGTCTGAACCCTGTAAATTAAATACACTACTGCTGACACTAACAAATCACATCAGGTTCAGCCTCTTCTCTTTTTGCATTAGAATTAGCCAAAAGAAATAAATGTATAATGGGTCTACCACCACTCCAACTACAACATCAATCCCTGATCTTTTGGCTAAAAGAATGACTTGCATTGAGTGAGTTTCAGCTGGTGCTTGTCATGTCCTACGGTGATTGTATCCTCTGAATTGATTTTTACTATAGCTGGGGCCATTGCCCTAGATTGAAGGACATATCTATCTACACAAAATGTTAAAATGCTCACTTTCATTAAAATGAATTAGCATTTCATCCCAGCTGGAAATGCAAAGTCCAACCATGACTTACAGATAGAAAACACAAAATCTGAGGATGAGCTTTGTCCCCAGAAAGAGGAAATGTTATCAGATGAGGACAATATGGAGGGAATTTGTGAATACTTAATTGGAATCATAGTGATTATTTGTCAGTTATGCTGCTACTGCTATACTACAAGTTATTGTTTACTTCCTGTTAACTGGTGCTCTATTACATGTCCTACGGTATATCTTATGGGTGCTTGAAATTATTTGCAGCAGTTAAATGTTTACAATATAATGTGGGTTTCTGCTTTTGTTGACAAACTATTGTTACACTGATAACAGATGTCTATTTAAAGACATCAGCATATCAAGAATTATTACAAGATGCAATACACTGCAGAGAACTATTGAAATTGGCCCATACCTTCTGAAAACAAATGTGCTGAGAGATCTGTTGTTGAGTTATGTTAAGCAGCCATGGTCTATACTGACTGCTGACAAGAGAATTGCTAGTATTAGCATTTTAATCAGCTTTTTCATTTTTTGAACTGCAAGAAACAGTCCCAAAGACAGTGATCTTTGACATCCAGGATGCTATATGAAGTAAAATACATATACCCAGCTATCCACAGTACTCTTTCCTCTGTCTAATGACACTCTCTGTACTGTGTTACAATACCTGAAAAATAAGCACAAGAAATTACACTGTTGATTCAGGATCTGCTATGGCTAACATGTGGGTTAATTGCTTGTTATTATAGACAGTTCAGAGTCACTCCATGTAAACCTGCACAACTATATGTCATCCACGTGTACTGTAAGTATACCGGGGTAATTATGCGAGCTTACAACTGTTGTGTTAGGTGTGTATGTGTGTGTGTGTATGTGTGTGTGTGTGTGCATGTGCTTGTGTGTATGGCTGTCAATGGTGTGGGAACCAGACAGACTCCAAGTGCTAATATGTGATTCAGTTGAGGTTGTGTCACAATTACCAATGTATGGCAGGTGCAGCTGAAAAGCAAATAGTTTAATTGCATGAATTCCTGGAATTGTGGTCCTTTAATTTACAGATTTAGCAATGATGATCGGATAGTTGGTTCCTTCATATTCATTTTATAAAATCGGTGATTACCATGACATCGTGCCATTTTATAGTATAGTTTTTGTTGTTGATACGGATGTTAACACTGGTGACAGACCCACTCTGTAACCATCATAATAACCATTGCTACTCCCTTTGAGGCTTACTTTTTGGTCCACCTCATCTGCTTTACATGGTCAATTTCTCCTCAGTAATGTGGGCTGGTCCCCCCCCTCCAGGCTCGGTTGCTGTACTTCTCCCTCTCCCATTGTATTTCATGAAAAGACAGTGCCTTCATAGATTCTTAAGTCCGCACAATTGGGGTCACAAAGTGTGGCCACTAGTATTTGTTGGTGGCTTCACTCATTTTTAGATATGTAGCAGGGAACTAATGATTTAAAAGATCCGCATGAAGGAGAAATATACCTTAGAATGGCCCTTAGCAAAATTCACATGGGGAAGTAATGTGCTTCAAAGTGGCCTTAACCTCTTACAAGAACAGGGTAACATCCGATGTTTTAACTCCAGAAGTGAGACACCCCTTTAAACTGTGCTTCCTTAGTCTGCAATCAATCCATCATTAAAAGTAGCTATCCACAAATAATTTTGATCGACACCCAATAATTTGAATTCTATGCAGCTGATGCAATGTATATGGTGGTTATTTGCAAAGATGTTGCAGAAATAAAGTATTCAAGGAAAGGAAAATTATGGGTTAACAAGCAGCTTACTAAGCCTATTTTCAATGTTTATGTAAACTACTAAATGCACCAAGAACTATCTCCTGTTGTTATAGTATTTGTGAAAATATGTGTATATATATATATATATATATATATATATATATATATATATATATACATATATATATATATATATATATATATAGAGCTAGGTGCTTTACATGAGATTGGTGTTTATTTAGAATGTTTTAAGTAAACCTATGGAACACCGTACTATGTGTAACAGCCACCACAGCACTGGAAATGCAGTATATGAAAAACTTCAGGTTTTTTGAAGTACGTTATATTGAATATAAATGTAGCATGTTCTGAAAAATACCAATTCTTATATCCTGTGTTTCCACTACAGAGAAAATCAAGAATAAAATAATTACCGATTACCTCCATTGATGTGTCTGAAAAGTGAATTATTCTCCTAAGACTTTAAAACACAGTGCAGACTATTTATCTGACTGAACTGTATTCTAGCATGAGTACAAGGTTACGTCTAGGCCACCCTAGGGAAAGCAGCCTTACAAATACATTACCAAACTGTATACTGTATGCCATCACTGCTAAGGTCCACCTAACTGGCCCTCAAATACCCTCAACCTGACACTGGTCCCTCCCCTCAAGCTACTCAAAAATACCTGCTAGTCCTGGGCAATGGTGGTGTGAAGACAAAAAGCTTTAGCGTTCTGCCTGGACTACAGATCACATACATCTTATGCTGTGTTCCTGTGTTATGATGATATGACCCCCTACAATTACAAAGAGCACCTTATTGAGTCATTTTGTGTCTCCATAGTGACCACTGGACGTGCACAAGCTGATTACAACCCCGCTATCATCATAACAGGACAGCTGCAGAATTTCTACAGTTACCTAATATATGTGATGAGCAGCTCCACCAATAATGTCCCTCAAAGAAACCTGCATCGTACCCATAAACACATGTGCTGCATGAGAGGAATGTGAGATGTGATGGGGTTGGCTGACAGTCCCACTAATTTTACTCATTGTGAACCTTCTCCACTATACAAACACATGCACACACACACACACACACACACACACACATACACACACACATTCTCTCTCTCTCTCATGAGCTGTGCGATGTTGGGAAAACTTTGCTTCACCTAAACTATAAGACGTTTACTCAACTTCACAAAGCACTTCACTTAGTTCTCCACCAGGCTAAATATCAAACTTTGTCTGGCAGAACTATATTGAAGTGGCACTTCACTTGCAATGTGGCATTTTGCATAGCTTTTTGCCTGGTAACATGATGCTCACGGACAACTATGCTATGTGTTACTTTGGGGACTAGGAAGTGAATTAATTAAAATATGCACAAGCTTAGGAATGGTGGTTTGGGGCATTGCACCAAATTTGCCAGTGTTATTAAAAAACACTAAACAACAGTTTTGGAATACCATCCCAGAGCTCTACAAGTAGAGCTAGCAGGCCCAGTTGACCAGCATAGCTTCTAACGGTCACTTTATTTCCTACAGTAGGATTCAAATCTTGTAGGCAAAAACACTTGAGATGGTTGGTTATTGGTGCAGCAAAAGTCACTGCTAAGCATCTGAAACATGATTTGTAAGGAGAAATAAATAATGTAACATGCAGTAGCTTGGAATAGAACCCATGTCCTGGGAATACCTTATCCATATCTCCCACCCATATGTGTTACTTTGCTCTTTCCCATGTTAATTCTAAGCCAACATTTCTAGACTCACACCATTAAAATGTGAAGTTCCCCCTGAACTGTAGACCTTCCTTCTGCTATGTACACTTATGGCAACTTAGTGTCATCAGCAAACCTCCACAAACTGTTGTTGGCCCCAGCTCCAGGTCATTGAAAAATAGATTAAAGAACATAAGACCCTGAACTGACACTTTGTGTATTTGACTGAGAACATCCTTCCACATTGAATGGTAACTACATACCATCATGCCTTGTTACCTACCTCTCAGTTAATAGGCTTTTCCTGTAGACATTTTGGGCTTTATATTGCACTACTTTTTGTATGACATTTCCATGCAGTATGATGTCAAATGTCTTGCTGAAAAATAAATAGATTGAATCCCACATATGGCCTTTATCAACCTCCCTAGTTACTGTACCTCCTCAAGAAAGCCATTCAGGTTGGTTCAGCAGCATCTTCTTCCTGCAAAGCATGTGTGCTAATGAACAACCCATGACATTTCATGTGCTGAAACATCACATGGTTGATTCATTTTGCCAGGCACTGAGGTACAGTAAGGTTCCCATGTCTACAGTTACTTGAGACCTGAACAAATAGTTTGTAAGCCACTAATAGTTGGCCCCCAGTAGCCCAGCAGCAAAATGTTGGGCTGCTATGCTGGAAGCCTGGATTTGGGAATGGATCCAAGAAGCTGACAAATGGACAGCTTCAACTTTCTGGGTTAGTCCTCTGCTTTGGAATGATGCCTTATCCAGGGGATAGACAACACAATGGTTTACCACTGTAGGGGCCCTCGGTGGTAGAATGAGAAGTTTGCTTCACTACCAGTGGCTTGTTGCATGTGCATGAGGCAACCAAAAAGCTGAACTTGGAGCCACATACACTAGATCAGGGTTCCACATGTGATGCCCTTCCACAGGAGGCAAGCTGTAGGAGACAAGCATGTAACAGACTGCTGGTTTATCAGCATTAAGTTATCACTAATATAAAACCTGAAGTGGTGTTTCTGGCCAGGAGGATAAAAACCTGTATGAAAATAAGTTGTTATTAACTATTGGCATACTGTTTACACAACACACACACATATATATATATATATATATATATATATATATATATATATATATATATATATATATATATATATATATATATATATATATAACAAACACTTGGTTTAATAGCATAACAAATACATTCACCCTTCTGCTGCAATTAATAAACATTTAGTGGAAGTTTCATAACTTGCCCAATTAATTTTGTATTAAGGCTACTCCTTTTGTGATGCTACATGTATGTATAAAAACCTTAGAGAACTTGTCAGTATTCTTTTGTGGTCCAGAGTGCCACCCTACCAAACTGAATACTCCACTGAGCAGTTCTCAATATGTCCTGGTGGTCCACTGTGTCCCCCTCACCTAAATGTTCCTCAGAGCTGTTGTTAATATTCCATGGTGGCTCAGTGTGTCCTACCATCCCCTGATCGCCCATTCACTGAGGTTACAAAGAGTTTCTGGTAGTTCAGTGGATCTCCCTCTGCTCTCACAGTATAGAAACAGAGCATGTCCTGTTGGTCCAGTGGCCCCTCAACAGCTCCCCACCCAACCTGCCCATCAACATCCCACCTCCCCACAACCTCACACTCTGGTGGCTGGCACTACCCCCAGCTAGATATGGTGACTGGCACAGAACCCTCTCTCACTACTGTGACCTGCCACTGTAACAGCTGTCATTAAGTGAATGATGTGCTGCAAAAAACAGCAGTTTTTACAGTACGTTTGCTCACTGATAGCTCATATGGTGGCTGGCTGCTGAGATTAGATGAGGGCTGTTCCAGTCACTGTTTCTAGCTTGGAGGAGTGCTGGTCACTGGGGTGAGGGGTGTGCAGGGAGTTGGGATGTCAGTGGGCATGTTGGGTGGGGGCCAAAAGGGTGGCCACTAGACAACCAGGACATGCTCCCTGTTTCTATATTGGGGGAGCAGGGGGATCATCCAGGGACTCTTTGTAACCTGTGTGAATGGGCAATAGTGGGAGTGGGGAGATACAGTTGACATACCAAGCAAATATTGACACAGTTTTGAGGAGAGTTCAGGGGTTGGGGTACACACTGGACCACCAGCTAATATTTACAAGTGCTCAAATGAGGGAACAGGGCAAGCGGGTACAGTACAACTGCCTTGCCTTCAGGGAGTGGGGATGCAGACTCAGCACCCCTATAAGACATGGTTTTTAGCATTGCAAATAGCACTGCTTGGGGCAATTTACCACTGCAGCAAACCTTTGAGTATTCTGCTGCACTGGTTTGCATGAAGGAACACCATCATCTGCTTAGGTGCAGCAGTATTTCCAGAAGTAGCCAATTCTATAATAAATGGAATCATGCCCAGGTCTGCTTCTACAGTGTGGTAGCTTTAAGAAAGCTTGCAGTGAGACTTCAGTAACCATGACAATCTGGTGTTGTCATATTTATCAAGAACCCTAGGTAGTGCAGTACCTTGCCATAAGAAAAAATTACTCACCTTAGTAATGTTGTTCCTTCTAATGGAGTCTTGCTGTATTATGACTATTGCAGTGATTGCCAACCTTTGAACTGCCCCGGAGAACAAAGGGTTAACTTTCCATGCAGGGCATGTTCCATGGAACGCTGAGCTCGAGCTCGGTTGAAGCCTCTGTCTGCTGTTGTTTAAACTCCAACCGTCAGATCTTTATGAGCAATACTCACTAGAAGTTCTGTGTGGAAACTGTAAGACTCACACTAGCCAACTGGCAACGCAATTTTTTTAAAAAGTTTTTTTTTGGTTTCAAAGCAAAGGCTCAAGTCAGGAAACCCAAAAAACAAAACACAACACACACCCAAAATAAAAGAAGGTGAGAAAAGGGGCACCTCTAGGGTGCCAACACTGCTCCTGCTCACCCACATCCCAAAAACCAGGTTCTGAATGGGTAGGCGGGGGGGGAGGTCAGAATACAGCAAGACTCCATTAGAAGAAACAACATTACTAAGATGAGTAATTTTTTCTTTAAACAACAAGAAGTCTTGCTGTATTCTGACTATTGCAAACTACCAAGCAGTACCTCCATGGAGGAGGGACAGAACCTACTTTGAGAATAGGCTCTGAAGTACTGCTGTGCCAAACCGAGCATCACTCCTAGCCTGGATATCGAGAGTAATGCTTGGTGAATGTATGGACTGTTTTCCAGGTGGCTGCTTGACAAATTTCTAAGATAGGAATATCCCTGGCAGCAGCCAGGGAAGCAGCTGTACCTCTAGTAGAGTGAGCCCTCAGGCCTGACGGTGGGGTTTTACCCAGTTTTTCATAGCAGAATTGTATACAAGAGACAATCCACCTGGCAATAGATCTTTTAGTGGCAGGTTTGCCCTTACTGACCTCTCCATAAGTGAGGAACAACTGGAGGGACTGAAACCTGTGACCCTTGGTGCGCTCTATGTAGTAGCTAAGGGCCCTTTTTACATCCAGGCTGTGCACCCTCCACTCTCCAGATAAGGAATGGTCAGTGAAGAAAACAGGGAGAGGCATAGACTGATTAAGGTGGAAATCTGAAACCACCTTAGGCAGAAACTTCCTGTTAGTTCATAGGACCACTTTATCTCTATGGAAAGAGATGAAATCAGGCTCCACTGACAGGGCTTGCAATTCACTGATACAGCTGGCAGAGGTAATGGCTACCAAAAACACAGTTTTCCAAGTCAAGTACTTAAGCTCTGCAGAGGACAAAGGCTCAAAGGGTGGTTGCATAAGCTGAGCAATGCAAACATTAAGTTCCCAAGCAGGAGCAGGGTCCCTAAAGGGGGGGATTAGTGTGCAGCAATCCCTTGAAGAACTTACAAAACACAGGATGGGCTGACAGAGGAGAGGGCTTGCCTACTGACAAGAAGGCAGAAACAGCTGCCAGATGCACTTTAAGTGTAGCTGGTCTAAGTACCAAGCCATTAAGATGAACCATATAGTCCAGGACTGTAGGCAACCCAGCAGATTCTGGAAAAATATGCTTATTAGAGCACCAAATAGTGAACCTTTTCCATTTGGAGTTGTAAGTCTTTCTGGTGGAAGGCTTTTGAGAAGCCTTAAGGATATCCAGAACCCCTTGAGAGGTGCAGATCAGCAAACTCTAACTCTTCAAGAGCCAGGCCTTGAGATTGAGAGATTTGAGTTCAGATACCAATCCTTCCCGAGAGGGCGTCAACAGGTTGTAATTCCTGGGAAGAGACAGGGAAGGTGGGCTGCTAAGGACAGCAACAGTGGGTACCAGGGCTGTCTGGCCCAGTCTGGAGCAATCAGAATCACTTTGCATGGTTGAGACCTGATCTTGACTAGCACTTTGAACAGGAGAGGGAAGGGGGGAAGGCATACAGGGACTTCCCTTCCCAATTCAGAATCAGAGCATCCAGGGGGACTGAGCCCAAGACTGGGGGTCTGCAACAGAAGAGAGGAAGTTGGTGCTTGTCTGGGGCTGCAAAAAGATCTATCTGTGGAGTGTCCCATCTCGAGAAAATCATTTCCAAAACTAGGCGATCTAGGGTCCATTTGTGATGGCCCTGAGATATCCTGCTGAGAGCATCTGCAAGGACATTGTCCTTCCCTGGGAGGTGAACTGCTATCAGAGAGGTTTGCAGGGAATAGGTCAGAGACTACAACTTCATTGCTTCTGTGCACAAGGCTGTAGACCGAGTGCCTCCTTGCTTGTTGATGTACCACATTGTGATGGTATTGTCTGTTCTGATCTGAACCACCTTGTTCTGTACAGATTTGGAAAAGGCTTGCAGTGTGAGAAACACTGCTCTGAGTTCCAAGAGACTGATGTGAAGCAGAGATTCCTGAGATGACCACAGCCCTTGGGTAGTAAGATCCCCCAAGTGGGCTCCCCAGCCCAGCAGGGAGGCATCTGTGGTGAGTATCACTGAATGAGACTGAGTGACAAAAGGAACTCCCTGTCTTAAATTGTCCTGATCCCGCCACCATTGCAAAGCCTGGATCAGGGTTCGAGTCACTGGGACTAGTTTGGTAAGAGAATCCTTTCTTTGGGACCAGAAGGCTCTTAAGTGGAACTGAATGTCCCTCATCTGGAATCTTGCCCCCTGGACCACTGCTGTAGAGGCTGCCATGTGGCCCAGGAGCTGCAAGAAGTGCTTTGCTGGTCGAGAAACCTGAAGGGTGAATGAAGAGGCCAGTTCTATAAGGGTCCTTGCCCTGTCCAGGAGAAGGAAGGCCTTTGCACTTATTGTATCCAGCTCTGCCCCTATAAAGGTGAGGAGCTGTGCTGGCTCACGAACTGACTTTGGAAGATTGAGGAGGAATCCTAAGGAAGTGAGCACTTGCTGAGTTATTTGAAGATGTGACTTGTCTTGGTCTGGAGACTGGCCCACTATAAGCCAGTCATCCAAGTATGGAAAGATGGAGATCTTTTTTCTCCTTAGGAAAGCAACCACTACTGCCAGGCACTTTGTGAACACCCTTGGGGCTGATGTTAGGCCAAATGGCATTGCTCTGAATTGATAGTGGCCTGAGGGCAACTTGAACCTGAGGTACTTTCTGTGGGAGCACCTGATGGGAATGTGACAATAGGCATCTTTGAGGTCCAAGGAGGCTAGCCAGTCCCCTGGCCTTAGAGAGGGCAGTATTATTCCCAGAGTCACCATTTTGAATTTTGGTTTTAAAAGGTGCTTGTTCAGATATCTTAGATCCAGTATGGGCATGCCATTCTCCTGTCTTTTTGGGGTTAGGAAGTACCTGGAGTACAATCCTTTGCCCTGTGTAGGGTAGGAACCCTTTCTATGACTCTGAGAGTCAGGAGGGAAGAAACCTCTGCCTCTAGGGCAGGGGTCTCTGATGGATTTGCAGGTGGAAAGGATCTGGTTCTCATCTTGGGAAATTTTTGAAGCTGAGAACCAGTCCCTGGCTTACTACTTCCAGGACCCACTTGTCTGATGTCAGAGACTTCCAGTCCTGGACAAAGTAAGCCAGCCTGCCCCCTACAGGTATTGGAGAATCGGCCCGGGCAGACCCATCAGGGTGTCTGCTTGGCAGGGGCTTTAGGCTGAGGGTTGGAAGCAGGCCTGCTCATTGCCCGTCTGCCTCTACCTCTGAAGAACCCCCTCTGAGCATAAGCAGAAGAGGAGACCTGGGCTTGGTAAAAGGGCCTTTGAAAGGGCCTGCCCCTGCCCCTGGAATGCTGTCTTTGAGGAGTGGCTTGCCTTTCTGTGGCCTGAGCACTCCTGTAGGTGGTCCTGTACTCATCCATCTTCTTCATGTAGTTCTCTGTCTGCTCCCTAAACAGAGAATTACCAATGACAGGGAAATCCATGGCCTTATCCTGGGTATCCTGTGATAAGCTAGTACATCTGAGCCAAGCCATCCTCCGAAGGGCCACAGATGTAGCCATGACTCTAGATGAAACATCATTGGAGTCCACAGCAGCATGAAATTGCACCTTGGATGCCTCAATCCCATCTGCAACCACCTGTTCCATCTCCTTGGCAAGCTGGTCAGGGGCCTGTTTAACCAGAGCCAGCACAGTGTCCCACCTGGACTTCTGGTATCTGGCTGTGTAGGCCATATAGTTAGCCTGCCTGAGTCCCAAAGATGCTGCCATGTACTGCTTCTTTGCCATGGCATCAATCCTCCTGGAGTCCTTATCTGGGGGGTGTGAAGCTAAGGGAATATCTGCCTTATCACAGACAGCAGCCTGAACTACCCCAACATGGCTGCATTGCTGGGAAAGGAACCCCGTGTCCGAGCCTGAAAGGGTATACCTCTTGTCCATTCTTCTGTCCACAGGAGGTATGGAATTAGGAGTTTTTAAAATTTTAAATGTCTGTTTCCTAAAAGATTTATGGAGGGGAATAGACAACTCCTGGACTCTAGGATGTCCATCATCTCAACAAAATCATGCTCCTCCTGATCCTCTACTGCTTCTTCCATTGGAAGCTGGAGGGTTTCAGCCACTTTCTTGTAAAACATAAAGTGGGAAGGGGACTCAAAAAGCCTAGGAGGAGAAACATCTGAAGGTCTGTCTGGGGAGATGTCTGGGTCAATAGGCACATCCAGACTTTCATAATCACCATCATAATCATTATCCTCATACTCTCCCTCCTCCTCCTCCGGTTCATAAAATTCTTCTAAAGTATAATCCGGAACCGGGGGAACTGACCAAACTGAGCCCCTGACAGATGGTGCCGGTTCGGCCGGAACCGAAGTTAGCGATTGAACTATCCTTATCACTTTGGCTATTTCATCAGTGGTTGGAGAAAAAAATTGTGGATCTGAACTGGATGATTTTTCCCTTGTCTTTCTTTTAACCAGAACTGACTCCTCAGAATCGGCTCTGCTTTTGCCTGAAGAAGTTTCACCCTGGTCAGAGGGTACTCCTTCTGGTTCGGTCGGAACCAAACTGGGCTGGCCATCCGGGTCAGCGGACTTCTCGGCCTCCCTTTCCCTCAGTCTACCTACTCTTTTATCCAGGGTAGCTTTGGGAAAACATTTACAAATTTGGCAGCCTGAATTGAGGTGGTCAAACCCCAGACAATAAACACAGGTGGTGTGGGGATCAGCCTTAGCAAAGGCTTCCCCACACACACTACAGTGTTGAAACCCAGTGGGCCTGTTTTTTTCTTGGATTTCTCAGACATGACCAATCCTATCTACAACTTACCCTTTTTTTGGCAATCCACCAGGCAAGACACCCCTATCGGTTCCTGACCGTGTTACTGGTCTTGGAAAAAAACGTAATTAAATCCAGTTTTTTTAGAACCGATACAGACCAGTTACCACACTCTAATAAATTCAAAGGTTTTTTAAAACCAAACTGATTGGTTCAAACCAAACCGATCCAATGTTTACAAGTTTCTAGATATCAACCTGTTCTAACCAAGTGCAATAACTGAAAACTGCATGCATTTGGTTTTGTTCAAATTCAGACTAAATTTTCTACTTCTAAACCACATCAGAACATTATCAAATCCACATTACAGTTTCTCATTAACAGAGGTAACATCCCTACTGCTTGTAAATAACACAACATCAACTGCGTAAAGCAAAATGCGAATTGATTCAGCAGCCACCAGCGGGTCATTCAAACATAAACTATATAGTAAGAGTCCTAATAGTAACCCCTGTGAAATGTTCACTTAAACTGAATCAACAGAGGAACATTTTCCAAGTTGTTTTACTTGTTGAACCTCGACCAGCTATCTCCTGAACCAAGCCACAGCTGACCCAGAGAAACCCAGCAATCCCAGTTTCTCTAAAAGAAATCATGACTCACCAAATTAAAGCTTTCAATAAGTCAATATAGAGTGCACCTACATTGTCTCCACTACCCAAAGCCTTATGCACACTATTCATGAATTCAACACAAGCTGTACTTGTGCTATGAAACTTTTTTAAATCTATGTTGTTCCACAGTCTGTTTGTTAAGTTTGTCTAAGTACGTGGTGATTTGATCATGTATAATTCTCTCTCTAAGGCTTTTGATAGTGGAGCAAGGATGGAGATGGGTTGATAGTTACTAACACCCTGCATAGATCTGTTCTTATAAACAGATGTCACCTGTGCATGCTTCCAGGCAAAGGGAATGTCTTGTTAGGACAATGTGATATTGGACAATTTATTAATGGCTATACTGCAACATTTCGTATTGATTACATCAGATCCTATACAAGTCATAACTTTTTTTTTCAGATACTCTAGTAAGTTGGAATCTTCTTGCAATAATTTTTTTCAACTATCACCAAACCATTATCATATGAGCCACCTGTAGACTTCATAGTAGGAAGGGAAGCAGCTATTGTTCTTAAAGCCCCAGTGAAGAAACAATTAAAATAATTTGCAATCCAAGTTGAGTCAGAGCATAGAGAGCTATCAGTTGCTAATGATTTAGATGTAATGTTACCATCCTAACCAAGTAATATATTAATCCCATCCCAAACATGAGGAGAGTTCTTTAATACAGTATTTTGTAATTTACAGTGGTGTCCCCCAGGATGAAACCCACTTTTAAAGCACTCTGTAGTATGCTGCAGCAGACCTACCAAATAAAGCAATATAATTTCAATGGGAATTAGTCCCCTTTGTCATGCAGGAAACTGTGGAATTCAATTCATCCTGGCAATGTCACATTTTCCTGAATGACAATAGGGACTAATTGCCATTGAAATTACATTGCTTTATCCAGTAGGTCTGCTGCAGCATTCTGCAGAGTGCTGCAAAAAATGCTGCAGAATTGGGTTTCATCCTGGGGGACACCACTGTGCAATAGCATAGCTACTTGTTTTTTCATAGCTGCCTAAATTTAATTAAGGGGCCTGGATTCTTAGTCGCCATATAGTTTTTCCATCTCCTATTTCTCAGTCTCTTCAAGTTCTTTTAGTTCCGGTAAATGTCATTTTAAGGTATCACCTCTTGTCTTTTTCTTTTAGGGGAACAACTTGTTCACAAATTTTAATTAGTCTCATGCCTAAAGAAATTAAGTAATAAATCAGCCCAAGGAATGTTATCCATAAAGGACTAATTCACTTCTGAACATGCTTGCTTAAAAGCTTCAACTTTGTTTTCAGGTAAAATCTGAGCCTAACAAGTAAGTGAGGGGGTGGAGGACACTTTAAACAACATTCCAGTCCAAACACAAAACAAAAGTGTATGATCACATGAATCAAACAGGACTGCATCATAAGCAATTCAATGAGGTTTTGGAACAAGAAGCCAATCAGTCAGAGAATCATTAAAACTCGGGTAATCTGAGTGGGTTCAGTTATCAATTGAATGAGGTTCATAGAAACATAGAAGTTGATGGCAGATAAGGACCGCAAGGTGCATCCAGTCTGCCCATTTCTTTTTCTACCTTATAAATGTGCCATCGGCCTTTGCTCTATCAGTGGCCTATTTATTAATACTCATCTGTATTGCTCCCTTATGCCTATCTCATGGCTGTTTGAAGCCCTGCACTGTATTCATAGCAACCACTTCCTGAGGTAGGCCGTTCCATACATCTGCCACCCTTTCTGTGAAAAAGAATTTCCTCACATTCCCTCTTAATTGGCCTCCCTCTAGTCTCATGCTGTGTCCTCTTGTCCTGCTATTTTTCTTATATTTAAACATGTAAGACTCTTTCACCTTGTTAATGCCCTTAAGGAGTTTGAATGTTTCGATCATATCACCTCTCCCCCTCCTTTGCTCAAGGGTATAGATATTGAGCTCTGTTAATCTGTCCTCATATGTCTTCTGATGCGGTCCCTGCACCATTTTGGCTGCACTTCTCTGGACTGCCTCAATTTGGTTAATGTCCTTGTGAAGGTGTGGCCTCCAGTACTGCATGCAGTACTCCAGATGGGGCCTAACCAGTGTCTTGTAAAGAGGGATTATTGCCTCCCTCTTCCAACTTGTGATACCCTAACATCCCCCTAGCCCTACCTACTGCTTTAGAGGTCTGATTGGATGATTTCAGGTCATCGGTGATGATGATGCCCAAGTCTCTTTCTTCCTTTGTGACTGCCAGCAACTCCCCTTCCGGCCTATAGGTGGCTTCAGGGTTTCTCTTCCTATGTGCATGATCTTGCACTTCTTTGCATTAAATCCCAGTTGCCACTTTTCTGACCATTTTGCTAGTTTATCCAGATCTCTTCTGATTCTGCCCACCCCATCTTGATCATCTACTCTGTTGCAGATCTTGGTGTCATCTGCAAACAGACAAGCCTTACCCTCTAGTCCCTGAGGTACCCTACTTGTGACTTGCATCTCTTCTGACTGTATACCATTTACCACCACTCTCTGTTTTCTGCCTGTCAACCAGTTTGCCACCCAGTTGACCAACTTCTGACCACCCGAGCCTACCCAGTTTATTTATCAATCTTCTATGTAGAACAGCGTCGAAAGCTTAGCTGAAGTGAAGGTAGGTGACATCAACTGCTCCCACTTGGTCCACCACTTTGGTTACCCAGTCAAAGAAATCTATGAGATTAGTTTGATAGGACCTTCCTTTTGTAAACCCATGTTGTCTTGGATCCTGTGCCCCTATGGATTCCAGGTGTTGCACTATCCTTTCCTTAAGGAGTGCCTCCATAATCTTGCCCAGTACTGAGGTTAGACTGACTGGTCTGTAGTACCCTGCCTCCTCCCTGCTACCACTCTTGTGGAGCAGGATCACATGAGCCCTTCTCCAGTCTTCTGGGACCCCTCCTGTGCTCAGAGACTTACTAAACAGTTCTGCTAATGGCTCTGCTAGTTCCACCCTTAGCTCCTTAAGTACCTTGGGATGTATGCCATTAGGTCCCATTGCCTTGTCCACCTTGAGCTTAGTGAGCTCTTGTAGGACCCTTTCTTTTGTGAAGGGAGTAGTGCTCACCTCCCTGCCCCCTGTGTCCATGGTGCTGAGCTGTGGGCCTTGCCCTACCTTCTCTTCAGTAAATACTGAGCAAAAGTATCTATTTAGGATAGATGCTTTTACACGGTCCTCCTCCTCACATGCCCCCTTTTCTCATTTGAGCTAAACAATACCCCCTCTGGACTTTCTCCTTTCACTAATGTATCTATAGAAAGTCTTGTCACCTTCTTTTGCTGTTTGTGCTAGTGTTTCCTCAGTTTGGGACTTTGCCTGCCTTACTGCCTTCCCTGCTTCCCTTAGGGCAGTTTGGTATGTCTCCCTATCTTCATCCTCCTGTGTTCCCTTATATTTCCTGAAGGCCAGCCTTTTGGCTCTGACCTTTTCTGCTACTGTATTTGAGAACCAAAGTGGTTTCCTTCTTCTTTTGCACTTCCTTTTCTGTCTAACACAGTGGGATGTTGCTTCAAGTATTGCATCCTTAATGCTTGCCCACTTTGCCTGTACCCTCTCCCCTGTGTTTCTTTTTGCCAGGGCTAACTTAACTCTGTTGGCCATCTTATCAAAGTCAGCCACTCTGAAGTCCCATATTTTTGCCTTGGAATGGGATGATTTAGATGTAGTGGCCATTTTGAACCATACCATGTGATGGTCACTGGCCACCAGGTGACCTTCTATCTGGAGATCTGTGATCCCTTCCCTGTTAGTCAATACTTGATCTAGGATAGCCCTATCTCTTGTGGGTTATTGTACCAGTTGTTTGATGCCCTCCCCCTGCAGGAAATCCACCATGTTCTGGCAGATGTTCCTGCTGGTATTGACCAATTTGTATCCGGCATGTTGAAGTCTCCCATTATCAGAACCTCCCCTTTAGCTGTCATGTTTTGTATATCTTCTAACAGTAATGTGTCTATGTCCTTCCCCTGGTCTGGGGGCCTGTAGACAACCCCAGTTCTTAAGGCTGTCCCATTTCCTGTTTCCAGGGTGACCCACAGTTCTTCTGGCTCCTTATGTGTATTCTGAATTTCTGTAACTTTGATATTTTCATTGACATACAGGCCCTCCACCCCTTTGCCTCGGTCTCTTCTGAACAGTACACTAGCCAGGTACTGAAGTCTCCCAAGTGGTGGTTACTGGTAAACCATGTCTCACTAATTACTACTATGTCCAGTTTAGCCTCTGACATTATTGCCTGCAGGTCTGGGATCTTATTTCCCAGGCTGGAGCATTGTGTACATGATTTTCCATTGGCCAGATTTCAGTGTGTTATTTGTTGGGTGAGGTTTGACATTTCTCCTGTGCGTGTGGGAGATGGACCTTTTTCTTACTTGGTGATGCAAATGAACTGCAAACATGCTGAATCCCTGTTTGACCACTAGCTGAGGGGAATGGGTGTTCTTCCCATTGATGTATGGGGTGCAACACCCCTCCCCATTTGCTAGTTTAAATATTCTGCAAAGACATCAAGCGTCTGCCCCAATGCACTGACTCCTCCTTAGTCAGATGCAGTCCATCAAATTTAAAAATTTCGTTCCCAGGAGCTTTATTGCCAGTTCCTACAAAATCATGTCCTTTCTCCTGGCACCAGCCCTTGAGCCACATGTTTAGCTCCTCTATCTCCCCTTCTCTGACCTTCCGTCCTTCTGCCCCCCTCTCCCAGACTGGCAGGATCTCAGAGAAGGAGAGGTTCAAAGAATTTATTTTATCCTGATATATTTTGTTTGCTTCCCCCACTAATTTATATTGTAGTCACCAAAACGTTTCTTCTTTCTGTTTCAATTTAAGCTTTTAAAGCAAAAGACAAAGTTTTCCAATCTGATAGAGACATTTTTGAGGGCATATAAGTTGTACCTATGATGAAATTTTTTAAAACCTATAAAAGCCACACTTATGCTCAAAAATTCACAGCTTTTGTCAGTTGAAATTTAGTGAATTTCACAACAGAATAACAGTCCTGGTAATAAATGGCACATTCAGCTCCCTTTATCCCAATCCATCACATCTCACTAAATTGTACCCAGGCATATGAACCTCAGTACTAGGGATTTAAGAAGAAATTTTAGAACAGATTCAGTTTGTCTGTTCTCTTTTGAAGGAGGATAGGCCAGACTGTCATCACAAATCTGTCTCAAACTCTTAATTCCTCCCCTATACCTTGTAGGATCACAGGTGATTTAATTGGTTTCATAGCCAATATTTGCTTTGGTCAAATTAATGACTTTACATCAACCAGAGATACCAGGGCCCTCTTTACTGCCTCAGAAATTCCTGGGTCACATCTGACATGAGAAAAAAATATGTCCTGTGCTCCTGCAACCAGCAACTTTGTCAGATTAAGCTCTTTCTCTTGTTTTCATTGCTTCATTTTAGTTTTTGAATTTTTTTTGAGTAGAAGATGATTTTTGCATTTTGAACACAAATTGGTTTGTGACTGCTCAGCGTGATCAGGCAAGCTGATGCTGCACCTGCGTGTTGGTTATCTTGATCTCACTCTCTCTTCTAAGTGTCAGTCACTCAGTAAGTAGCACACTTGCCTCTGAGGCCAGGAGATCAGAGGGCTGTGGGTTCAGTTTCCACATCTGGCACTTGGGTTAATATCCCAGTACTGACACTGCAGTGCAGCATGAGAGGGGTGCTGCACTTCTGAGGTGCCATCTTTCAGATGAGACATTAAACTGGAGTCCCATCTGCCTGGACCGATGGTAGTTCAGGTGGATAAACATAGAAACATAGAAGTTGATAGCAGATAAGGACCGCAAGGCCCATCCAGTCTGCCTATTTCTTTTTCTACCTTATAAATGTGACATTGGCCTTTGCTCTGTCAGTGGCCTATCTATTCATAGTCATTTGTATTGCTCCCTTATGCCTATCCCATGCCTGTTTGAAACCCTGCACTGTATTCATAGCCACCACTTCTTGTGGTAAGCCATTCCATGCCATCCACCACCCTTTCTGTGAAAAAGAATTTCACATTCCCCTTAATCGGCCTCCTCTAATCTCATGCTGTGTCCTCTTGTCCTGCTATTTTTCTTATATTTAAACATATTAGACTCTTTCACCTTGTTATGCCCTTAAGGTGTTTGAATGCCTCGACATATCACCTCTCTCCTCCTTTGCTCAGGGTATGCATATTGAGCTCAGTAATCTGTCCTCATATGTCTTCTGATGCAGTTCCTGCACCATTTTGGTTGCCCTTCTCTGGACTGCCTCAATTTGGTTAATGTCCTTGTGAAGGTGTGGCCTCCAATACTGCATGCAGTACTCCAGATGGGCCTAACCAGTGTCTTGTACAGAGGTTAATACTCCTCTTCACGGACTTGTGATGCCCCTACTAATACCCCTAACACCCCCTAGCCTTACCTACTGCTTTAGAGGTCTGCTTGATGATTTTAGGTCATCAGTGATGATGCAAGTCTCTTTCTTCCTTTGTGACTGCTAGCACTCCCTCCCAGCCTATGGGTGGCTGAGGTTTCTCTTCCCTATGTGCATGATTTTGCACTTATTTGCATTAAATCCCAGTTGCCACTCTTCTGACCATTCTGCTAGTTTATCCAGATCTCTTCTCATTCTGTCCACCCCATCTGGATCATCTACTCTGTTGCAGATCTTGGTGTCATCTGCAAACAGACAAGCCTTACCCTCTAGTCCATCTGCAAGGTCACTAATGAAGATGTTGAAGAGGACTGGCCCCAGGACTGTCCTGAGTACCCACTTGTGACTTGCATCTCTTCTGACTGTATACCATTTACCACCACTCTCTGTTTTCTGCCCATCAACCAGTTTGCCACCCAGTTGACCAACTTCTGGCTCTCGAGCCTACCCAGCTTATTTATCAATCTTCTATGTGGAACAGTGTCAAAAGCTTTGCTGAAGTCAAGGTAGGTGACATCAACTGCTCCACTTGGTCCCTCCTGGTTACCCAGTCAAAGAAATCTATGAGATTAGTTTGACAGGACCTTCCATTGTAAACCCATGCTGTCTTGGATCCTGTGCCCCTATGGATTCCAGGTGTTGCACTATCCTTTCCTTAAGGAGTGCCTCCATAATCTTGCCCACTACTGAGGTAAGACTGACCGGTCTGTAGTTCCCGCCTCCTCCCTGCTCCACTCTTGTGAGGCGGGATCACATGAACCCTTCTCCAGTCTTCTGGGACCTCTCCTGTGCTCAGAGACTCACTAAACAATTCTGCTAATGGCTCTGCTAGTTCCTCCTTTAGCTCCTTAAGTACCCTGGGATGTATGCCATCAGGTCCCATTGCCTTATCCACCTGAGCTTAGCAAGCTCTTGTAGGACCCTTTCTTTTGTGAAGGGAGTAGTGCTCACCTCCCTCCCCCCTGTGTCCATGATGCTGAGCTGTGGGCCCTGCCCTACCTTCTCTTCAGTAAATACTGAGCAAAAGTATCTATTTAGGATAGATGCCTTTACAGGGTCTTCCTCCTCACATGCTCCCTTTTCTCCATTAAGCTAGCAATACCCCCTCTGGACTTTCTCCTTTCACTAATGTATCTATAGAAAGTCTTGTCACCTTCTTTTACTGTTCGTGCTAGTGTCTCCTCAGTTTGGGACTTTGCCTACTGCCTTACCTGCTTCCCTTAGGGCAGTTTGGTATGCCTCCCTATCTTCATCCCGCTGTGTTCCTTATATTTCCTGAAGGCCAGCCTTTTGGCTCTGACCTTTTCTGCTACTGTATTTGAGAACCAAGTGGTTTCCTTCTTCTTTTGCACTTCCTTTTCTGTCTAACACAATGGGATGTTGCTTCAAGTATTGTATCCTTAATGCTTGCCCACTTTGCCTGCCCCCTCACCTGTGTTTCTTTTTGCCAGGGCTAGCTTAACTCTGTTGGCCATCTTATCAAAGTCAGCTCCTCTGAAGTCCCATATTTTTGCCTTGGAATGGGATGATTTAGATGTAGTAGCCAAATTGAACCATACCATGTGATGGTCACTGGCTCCCAGGTGACCTTCTACCTGGAGATCTGTGATCCCTTCTTTGTTAGTCAGTACTAGATCTAGGATAGCCCTGTCTCTTGTGGGTTGCTGTACCAGTTGTTTGAGGCCCTCCCCTGCAGGAATCCACTATGAGTCTAGTTCTGGCAGATGTTCCTGCTGGTATTGACCAATCTGTATCCGGCATGTTGAAGTCTCCCATTATCAGAACCTCCCTTTAGCTGTCATGTTTTGTTTATCTTCTAACAGTAATGTGTCTATGTCTTCCCTCTGGTCTGGGGGCCTGTAGACAACCCCAGTTCTTATGGCTGTCCCATTTCCTGTTTCCAGGTGACCCACAGTTCTTCTGGCTCCTTATGTGTATTCTGAATTTCTGTAGCTTTGATATTTTCATTAACATACAGGCCCTCCTCCCCTTTTTGCACCTCGGTCTCTTCTGAACAATACATAGCCAGGTACTGAAGTCTCCCAATGTGGTTACTGGTAAACCACGTCTCACTAATTGCTACTATGTCCAGTTTAGCCTCTGACATTATTGCCTGCAGGTCTGGGATCTTATTCCCAGGCTGTGAGCATTGTGTACATGATTTTCCATTAGCCAGATTTTGGTGTGTTAGTTGTTGGGTGAAGTTTGGCATTACCCTGTGCATCGTGTGGGAGACAAACCTTTTCTTACCTGGTGATGCAAATGAGCGGCAAACATGCTGAATTCCTGTTTGACCACTAGCTGAGGGGAGGGTGTTCTTCCCATTCGACGTATGGGTGCTGCACCTCTCCCCATTGCTGGTTTAAATATTCTGCAAGGCGTCAAACTTCTTCCCCAATGCACTGACTCCCTCTTTGGTCAGATGCAGTCCATCAAATTAAAGAACTTTCGCTCCCAGAACTGTTGCCAGTTCCTACAAATCTGTGTCCTTTTCCTGGCACCAGCCCTTGAGCCATGTGTTTAGCTCCCCTATCTCCCCTTCTCTGACCTTCCGTCCATCTGCTCCCTCTCCCAGACTGGCAGGATCTCAGAGAAGGAGATGCTGGATGAAATAGATGATAGTTTGTCACCCAGCCTAGTCAGGTGTTCCTTGGTCTCCACAACTGACGGCTGGCAAGATCATTAGTCCCTATGTGTACTAGGACATCAATGTTTTCTCCTGCTTTGTGAACAATTTTGTAATGCGGTCAGTGTCTCTCCATGCTGATGTACCTGGGAGACATCTGACCATCACCCTGGCTGGAGATGGGTATGAACTCCTCGAATCATGGAGTCTCCTATGATCAGAAGTTTTTTGGATTTCCTTTGTGCTTGTTTTGTTTTGGTTCCTGATTTGGGTGAGTTTTGTTGTGCTAGCTCCTGTGCCACAGTGTCCTGCTCTGCAGTGTCTTCTGCCTCTTTATTTGATTTCAGAGATAGAGGCAGATACCTGTTTGTAATGTTTATATGGTTTTTGGAGGTAATGTGTTGGAGAGCAGAGAGTGATGGGGCACCTGATTTGCTCCTCCTAACCACCTGCCAACCTCCTGGACCAACTACCCTCTGCAGTCAAGGTTTTTCTGTTGGATGCTGGGGAAATGGCGGGTGGTTCTTATAATGTATTTCCTCTTCAATATGAAATTTGAGGCGTGCAATCTCTGCCCATGCTGCCCGGAGCTGAGCCCTAAGATCTCCAAAGGCCCAGCATGTAGGACAGTGTCCTAAATCCTGTAAGACTGTCCTTCTGAAAATTGTTCCACAGTACCTGCAGTTAATGAAATCCATTCCAAATAAGTTGCTGGGTTTGTAACCTAGTCAGAGTAATTAGAAGGGAAAAAAAAAGGAAAAAAAATGCAAGTAATGGTTTAATTGTGCTTTGTTTATCTTGTTATAACAAGTTAAATTACTAGTGTCCCTGTAAATGAGATCACCTTGTGGAGGCCCCACTGATCCGCCCCTTCCTGCTCTGCCACAGGAAATGTCACAACTGTGGTACCCTATAAAATGAGTGTAGTGTGGATTGGTTGGGGATGGGATGTTAAAGATCCCATGGTACTTATCGAAGGAGTAGGCAAATCTCCCCAGTGTCCTGGTCAAATTTCCCTCATTCACTAAAAATACCACCAACAGCTTAATCTGGTTTAAGGTCAGTTGGCATTCATCTGTATTCCCCTCCCATGGGCTGTGCCTGAAAATAGGCAGGATTTGTCTAGTGCACTTACCAGGTCAACAAAAACAAAATAGTAAATAAATAAATAAAATTCATTTTATAACATTCTTTTCTTGTTCAAAGGCACTTACCTCTCTTTAACTTGTTTCACTGACATTTCTAAATATTAAACAACTCCTTCCTGCTCCTGTCAAATGCACACCCAACAATTACAACAATATCAAAGGCGTGCACAATAAAACAGGATAATTAATTTTTTCCAGTTGTGTTTGTCATAGTAATCCCCATACCTCTTCCCCTGAAGAATACACACACAGATTTGACATGCTCATCTGGAAGATCTTGTCAGTCACTTCAGGCCTCCACAACCCTTCAACTGAAGGGCTAAAACCCTTGTGCAGGTTGAGGGAATGATGTGCCTCCTGAGTTGATACACAAACCCCAGAGCAGGGAGGTCATGTGGCCAGGTTGCAAGTTACAACCTTGTTTAGTGTCAACACACACCCCAGACAAACCAACTGAGATTGGATCGCAACCACCACCCCACCCCACTGGAGTCCAGGTATTGCAGTCCCACAGACTTCACACTGACCGGGGAAGACAAGCCTTTGAAAGAATTTGACTCCTTCCCCTTTTCACTCTGTAAAATTGATCTTTGAGTCTCCCAAGCCACCACAGGATGGACACAGTCCAGCCCCCCAAGCAGCTCACTTCAAATGTTGCTCGAAGACCTGACAGAGTCTAACAACAAGCCCCATCCATTATCTCTCAAATGCACACCATCCTTGGCATGAAGTCCCTGGCTGGAGGTGTTAATTTCCCAGTGCTGAACCAAGCTCCCCCAATAAACTCCATAAATGGCTGCAGTTCTCTGTCAATGCGTATGCATGCTTTGTCCATAGCTTTGCAGTCAATTGCAGGCTGCCAGTGAAGCACTGAAGGATGTGAGACCAAATGATCTTGGTCTTTGGCCATCGTTCTTTGATGGACTGCAGGGCCCCCTTCATCATCAGGAGCAGCTCCACATTTTTGTTGAGTGATATGTCATTTCATCCCAGATAAATCACAAGGATGCCCAGTGAACTCACTTGCATGGTCTCCAGTGCCAGCCTAGAGTAAAGTTTCTCCCAGTGCATGCCTCTCTTGCCCATCCAGTGAATCATTGACTTCTGCCATGGAATCAATAGGTTCTTCCTCCCAGGCCAACATCCCACTCTCTCTCCTCCTCCCAGTGGATGAAGGCATGTCCACAGATCCATAGCTGCTTTGAAGTTATCAAAGGTACCTGGAAAACAACATGACAGTATTAAAGCAACTACGGGTGGACAAAGTGCAAAAACACTTGTGACCTCGACCACCCCATGACCTGGGTCTCAACATCTAAGAGCCTCATGGTCCTGGTAGTCACTGCCATCCCAATCCTAAAGAAATGGGTATTGTACTCTTACATTCAGGCTGGCCCACTGGCAACTCACCCTAATATGTGTCTGAATTGATAGTCTATCACAGACTTCCCATCTGCATACCATTAGGATGCATCATCATCCACCTGGTGCAGAGCCGTGTAAGTGGCCAATAAGGATTTTTTGTCCCATGCTGACCCAGCCAGAGACTTCACTGTACACCAGCAGCCAACACCTGCCTGGTAGGTTTTGCTCCAGTGTAGCAGGACAAAGACCCCCTCTGTCTGACACATTCATTCACTTCACTGCGAGTCTTGCATTTCTTACAAAGCACTTTGGGATATAATGTGTATGAAAAGCACTATAAAAATGCTGATTCTTCTTCTTCTTCTCCTCCTCTATGGTTACTATGATATTTGTGTTCACCACGCTCACGACAACCTTGGTTTGTGTGGTTTGCACCAATTCAAAGACCCAGAACAACCCACAGAATGCCAAAGTAAATGCGTTCTTAAATAACATGGCCTTATATGCAGACCAGTAAACTACTGGGAGGGCCGCCCACACTTGTTAAGAAATCACCAGCATAACTGGGTGCTGAGAATCCAACTGCTTGATATGACCTTTATCCCACCCTTCAAGAACCTTCTGAACCTTGAAAGAGTGAGTGATGTCCATGAAACCCCGAATTTGGGAAAACTGTAACAGACCTGTTTGGTGCTGCTTCACTACCTGTGGTATCAGGACCTGCTGTTTGTCTTCCATTATATAGCTGCACATTTGGTCAAATGGAATGGACCAGCTGTTTGGCCATCCTGCCTCTGCTCAGACTACATGGTAATCTTCCAGGCCATGCTGGTTGTCCGGTCTGATCCTGGGAGCAATAGTGTCACCTGTAGCACACCCAGGTCTCAAGGTCACTGCCTTCCACAGAAATGGTGGGGCTAGTAATGGATTCTGTTCCACTACTGGAGTCAGTTCCCTGAATTTCTGCCACTGTAAGCAAAATAAAGCATTAGCAAAACCCTTCTCAATGCCAGGAACACATACAGCTTTAAAATGGACATACAGCAACCTGCATTTCAGGACAAATATTCTCACTCACTCTTAGTCTCCAACTTCCCAGTTTATGGTGTGTATCATTACCATGTTGTTCAACCAAATGACAACCTTCTTGTCTCTCAGTCTACAGCCCCATATACACAGTGCCACCAGGATTGGGAAGAACTCCAACAGTGTTATCTGCGTATGGAGCCTGACATCTGCCCATGTGGTGGGCTACTCCACAGCATACCATTCACCTTGAAAGTATGCCCTAAAACCTAGCCCCCTAATGCATCCATGAACAATTCTCTTCTCACAAGTGCGCACTAGGATTGTGGTACTCACTCAATAAACACAGTGTTATAAGTCCATAAAACTGTGGCACACTCATCCAAAAACTATGAAGTACTACCAAGGCTGTTCAATGCTTAAGTTAATCAGTTTATTTCATATAAAATGACAGGTAAAAAAATGCTTGATGCATTTTGGATATCAGAATCCTTTATAAGGATTCTGATATCTGAAACATGTCAAGCATTGTTTTACCTGTCATTTTATGTGTAATAAATGGATTAACTTAAGCACTGAAGAGCCTGTGTGGTAGTGCATAGTTTTTTTTTTTGGGGGTGCCAAGTTTTATGGACTTATATCTATGAACAGTTCCATCTCCTGGCTGTTCACTGCCTCCCCGCCACATTGACACACAATTGAACTAGGCAGTGAATATCTGCCAAACCTACAAGTTCTTTCTGAAACCCTCCATCACTTGAATCCAGTGGTGAGGCTTCAGGGTGCCTGACCCTAGCTTTGGCATTTGCCACAAGAAGGTTCTTCCCATTGGCATGACCTGGCAGGCAAAGTTGAAGTGCCTCACTCTCTGCTGTAAGTCCCATAGGGTCATGTTTTTTGCCACTATGGCCTTTCTGAAAGGCACCTCAAGGAGTCAATCTTATCACAGTGCCGGCAACACTCCTGACTCACCATGTTGAACTCTATGCCCATGAATATCATCACTGAGCTCAGTGCTTCAACTTTCTCAGGAGCCAGGTGTATGCCAAAGAGACTACACAATTCCATGAACATGACCAGTGTTTGACCACAGGCCTGAGAGTACTTTGGTACAAAACAGAAGTCATTAAAGTAGTGAATGATGCCATGATTCTTTGATTCCTTGGTTGTTACCCAGTGCTGGAAAGTACCGAGGCCCTTGAACACTGCATATGCTACTGCATAGCCCATGGGCATGCAGCTGTCCACACAGTATTGGCCCTTGAATTTCATCCCAAATAAGTCCCAGTTGGCAAGATGTACTGGCAATAGTCAGAATGCTGACTCAGTGTCCACTTTGGCAAACAGGGCATGTGGCTCTGCCATTTGTACTGTCTTTAACACTCTGTTAGATGACACATACTAAACTGCAGTGAAGAATGGAATAATGTAGTTACTGACCGAGTCTCCTTCTGGGAGCGACAAGTGGTTGATCATGTGGAATTCACCCAGGGCTTTCTGGGGAATCAAGCCATAGGGACACCTTGAGATTCAGCAGGAGTGGGAAGGGGTAATAACTGCTCACCCTGCCCAGCCACATCTCCTTTTCCTGAACCACTTTCAGTCTGTCTATGGTAGATTTTATGTTCTCTGCCTTTTACCCCTGACATGGTCTGGTGTATGGATTCTGAAGCCTGCTGAGAAACCCTCTGCCAGAAGGCAGACTACCTCATGACCTGAGTATCAGTCCAGCAAAGATCTAAGCCTGTCCAGCCTTACTGGGGTGGGTAGACTCACCTCCATAGGTTTCTTGAACATTTTATAAAATGAGCTGTTGCATTCCTTTTAAGCTTAGGTGAAGGGAACTGTACAAGGGGGTGGCTGATGCTAGCCATCCAAAGGATGGCAGACAAGGGTGAGGTAGTACTGGTTGGAGACTTCAATATTCCAGACGTGGACTGGAGCATCCCAGCAGCAGCAGCAGCTAGGAGCAGATTTATCCTGGACTCCCTTCAGGGTGCCTCCCTCAAGCAACTGGTCATGGAACCAACTCGGAAGAAGGCAATACTGGACCTTGTGCTCACAAACAGGGACAGTGTGATGGGGGTAACAGTGGGGGAGCACCTGGGTAACAGTGACCACCAGTCATTGTGGTTTGAAATCACAGAAAGAGCAGAACCAAACCACACAAAAACACGTATCCTGGATTTTAGGGGGGCAGACTTTGGGAAAATGGGGAGATACTTGAAAGAGGCATTAAGGGGAATGGGACAGGAATCAGGGGTTGAGGAACAGTGGGCAGTATTTAAAATGGGGATTATAAGAACAACAGAATTATGCATTAAACAGGTTAGGAAGAGAGAAAGGAAGAGGAGACCATTATGGTTTTCCAAAGAGGTAGCAAAGAAAGTGAAAGCCAAAAAGATTGCATTCAGGCAATACAAAAAGACACAGGCAGAAGGGGATAGGAAGAAGTACCAGGAGAAACAAAGGGAGGCAGGGAAGTCAGTAAGGGAAGCCAAAGCTCAGACAGAAGAACACATTGCAAAATCAGTGGGTAAAGGGGACAAAACCTTTTACAGGTACATAAGTGAAAAAAGAAAGACAAAGGGAGGGATAGTGAGACTGAAGGGGAGGATGGGAGCCAGGGAGGATGACAACAGTAAAGCTGACATATTGAACAGGTATTTCTGCTCAGTCTTTACTGAGGAAAAGGAGGGTAATGGGTCTGAAGGGAGTACAAGGGTGAGAATGGTGCAGAAATGGACACAAGTCCCTTTACACGAGAAAGGGTCCTGAAGGAACTGGAAGTAATAAGAGTTGATAAAGCAATGGGACCAGATGGGTGCACCCCAGGGTCCTTAAAGAACTAAGAGAGGTGGTGGCTGAACCTCTGGCTATCCTGTTTAGCCAATCACTGGAAACAGGGAGGTACCCAAAGACTGGAGGACAGCAGATGTAGTCCCTTTATACAAAAGTGGGAACAAAGAGGAAGCAGGGAACTACATACTAGTCAGCCTCACCTCAGTAGTGGGAAAGATCATGGAAGCACTACTGAAGGAGAGATTGGTGGAACATCTGGTCTGTCAATGGACTACAGGACCCAAGGCAGCATGGTTTCACCAGGGGAGGTCATGTCAGACCAACCTCATTGAATTTTTGACTGGGTGACTAGGGAGGTGGATCAGGGAGGGCAGTGGACATGGCCTATCTGGACTTCAGCAAGGCCTTTGACACTGTGCCACATAGAAGACTATTACACAAACTGGGGAATATGGGTGTGGGCAGGACAGTAGTGTGGTGGGTAGGTAACTGGCTTGGTGGCAGGACACAGAGGGTGGTGGTAAATGGCTATCACTCCACAGAGGGAAGAGGACCAGTGGGTACCACAGGGATCAGTGCTGGGACCGTCCTATTCAACATCTTCATCAGTGACATTATGCGAGGATCTAGAAGGCAGAATTTCACTGCTCGCTGATGACACAAAGCTCTGTAACAGAGTAGACACACCAGAGGGTGTAGACAGTATGAGAAGGACCTGCAGAAACTTGAAGAATGGTCAAGGGTTTGGCAGTCGAAATTCAATGCAAAGAAGTGCAAGATAATGCATATGGGATACAAAAACCCTGGCACAATATATCAGTTGGGGGTGAGGATATAGCATGCACCAAGCAGGAAAGGGATGTTGGGGTTGTCATCTCTGATGACCTCAAGGTAGAGAAACAGTGTGACAAGGCATCAGGTAAAGCAAATAGGATGCTGGGATGTATAGGCAGGGCATCACCAGCAGGAAAGGGAGGTCATAATTCGCTATACAAGACACACTAGTGAGGCCCCACCTGGGTACAGTGTACAGTTCTGGGAGACCATACCTATGTAAGGACATAGACAGGGTAGAGAAGGTTCAGAGGAGGGCAACAAAGATGGTGCATGGATTGCATAACAAGTCCTATGAAGACAGGTTGAAGGAACTGAACATGTACTCCTGGAGGAGAGGAGGGAGAGAGGGATATGATAGAGACATACAAGTATCTTACAGGGAGGAACAGGGTGCAGGAAAACACTATTTTTAAGTGAAAAAGATGTTCCAGGACTAGAGGGCATGGGATGAAGTTGGAGGGAGGATGATTCAGAGGAAACATGAGAAAGAATTTCTTCACAGAACGGGTGGTGGACAAGTAGAACACCCTGCCAGAGGAAGTGGTGGGGGCTGAAACAATCACGGGATTTAAGAATGCATAGGATAGACATAAAGGAATTCTAGAGGTCAGGGGTAAGGGGAAACAGACTTCTAGGAAAACAAACTGAGCTTACAAGCTCAAATGGGCAGACTGGGTGGGCCATAGGCCCTTATCTGCCGACACTGTCTATGTATCTATGTATCTATGTATCTATGTATCTAAGTGACACATTTATGCTGAAACTCCCCTTATTAAAGTTTAAACATATCTGTGGAGAGGGCCTAGCAATGTCAGACCACTGTGGCTGAGAAGTTCTGATGGGTAGTCCACTGTCTGTGGGGATGACTCCCTTCATATATCGTTTCATCTAGGAAGGGCATGTCCAGCACACCCCAATCAAGTGATGGGTCAAACTGCTTCCGATGCCTGAATCTCTCATCATATTCTAATCAAGCCTTCTAACCCCTACACCTGTGTTCCAGCATGATCCTGTTCAAATAATTTAACAGATCTACACCATTCTCTGGTCCTTTTTGGCCTATAGTGTTGGTCGAAAACTGTGAATCTCACCATTCAGTTGTCAAAGGTAATCTACTTTCACCTTTTTCTCCTGGTCATCTTTCTTCTTTTTGCTGTCCTCCTGCTCACCTGGATGATTGAGCAAGGAAAACGTATCCACATAATTATGGTTCCAGATTTCTGCTGCTGGAACTTGTCCATCAAGTGTGAACCCAATGGTTTGGCCACACTGATATAGTGACCCGGTAGGGCCTCCACAGCCACTGTCTGTAGCACTGTACTGCCACCTGCAGTGCTTGTGGTCACTCAAACAGCCCCTTCCCCTTGTTGCTGGTTTCTGTACTAAAGTAGCAAACCCAATCATTATGTCCATGAGCTTGCCCAGCTTCTTTCATTGTGGATGGTTTCACAGCACCAGTCTGATTAGGAGAGGGGCCCAGTGGGGCTGGTTCTACCTTCAGCTCAGACATGGGGGGCCCGGGTGTCCCCACCTCTTCCACATCCAAATCTGAGCCTGAAGGGGGCAGTTTCTTAGGTCCTTTTTTGGGCTTGGCCAGAGTAGGCACCCAGTGAGGCACTCTACCAAAAACCCATATTATCATGTTTTTTTAACTCTTCATGTGACAATTCTAAACACCCTGTCTTGGTCTTAACTTCTTGGGATTTCTTGGGTACATTCACCTGAGGTGCTGCTGGCTTCTTTGCTGCTAGCTTCCATTTCTCTATTGCTTGGGTCCCTTTTAGAGCACTGGTCCTCTCTAAGCTGGCTTCCAGCCATTCACATTTGTTCTTTTCATACTTCACCCTCAGCTGTGCCAGCAGAGCCATGGTCACTGCTGCCTATACGGAGGTGGTCTTGCTCTTGCTGGGCATTGTACAGGAGCTGAGATGACAAAATTAGGCAACATAATTGCTGGCATGGCTAACTCATGGTGTCCTGGAATCCTCTGGAAATCTGTAGGTAGGCTGTGAGTGTCCCTTGGTCTTCTGGAGTCCTCAGTAGATCTGAAGAGGGTGGCCTAAGTGAGGGGGAGCTGCTGGCTTCAGCTCTTTTTATCCCCTCTCCTCCACCCCCCAAGGGATCCAAGACCTATGGTTGACTCCAATGGTTCGTCCCTTGGGGGTAGTACCTGGGCTAAGCCCTAACCCTGAGCAAATAATCTTACCTGCCTGTCTACAGCTTGCAGAGGAGGGCACACAGACAAAGTGACATATGTTGCAATGTTTGGAAGACTTTGTGTTATCAGTACAATGACCAAAAAAGTGACTGCTCTCAGGCAAAGAAAGATTCTTGCCATGTTTTCACCCCATAGTGTCAACAAGTTGTGGTTGAACTACTTTACATTAATCAAAAAAAAGATAAAACTTTTTTTTTATTTTAAAGGGTATTTTTTTAAATGTTTTAAAAGTTGCCTAAAACTAATTTTACAAGTGCAATAAGATGCTATTGAGTCTGGGGTCTTTATAATCATTCTTCCGTTAACTGCCTCATACCCCACTATGACCTTGGGCAAGTAGTTATCCATTTACAATTCAAACTTTATTGTGTCATATTGCTTAAATGCCCAGCCAACTAACTACAGAACATTATTAGTAATGGCTATGAGGGCAACAATTCACTTGTGCTCCTGGCAGAATGACAAAGTACAGCCTTAGCAAATCCAAGAATTAGGGATGGAATGGAAACAGTAAGAGACACAAAATATTTGTCCCCTCAAAAAATGAGACAAGGAAAAGACCACCCAAAAACACTGAAAAGGGTCTGAAAATGAAGACTTCTTGTTTTGTTTTCTAAAATCTTGTTTACATCTAGTGTTGTATCATATGTGGCTTTTCCACAAGTAACACACTGTTTTTTTATATACAATTTTTGTATTTTCTTCCCGGTTTCTTCCCCATCCTAGGATCCCAGCAATTGTGGCAGTGCATGCGTGTGGAGGTGGACATGTACTTCAGGCACTGGCTCAGCCCCTTCCACCCCACCCTGGAAATCACTGCCACCCCCTCCTGCCTACACTACCCATCAGACCTCCACCCCGATGAGAGTGGAACTATGGGGGGGCGGACAACCTCCCAAGGAGAGGAGAGCTGCCTTTCTGCTGTTCAATCCTGCTACCTCTGGCTGGAAGCTGCAACACTGGACTTAAGATTTGCAAGAAAGCAAGTTATGCTCACAACAGAAGGGAGGTGAACCTTACAATTTACAATTGTCTTTGGTTTGAAGCAGATTCCTTATGAAAGTTAATATTCTTCAGGTGGAGGATACTTCTACCTGAAGGGTGAAATAAGGAGCTTAGAATTATCAGAAAATGCAGTCTTTCAATCAACAGAGGGAGGTGGAGCTTGCTGTACTTTTGTTACAATTGTTAAGATTTTCAGTGCTGGAAGAGTTTCAACCCACAGGGGCTTAATACTGTTTTCTGTGTCTGTCCTTCTGCACAGCTGACTTGATTGGAGTTAGTGACTGACTGTTTGCATTGCAATATTTGTAATACTGTGAGTTATTCACTGGGCTAAGAATTTGTCATAAGTCCTGAATTGAGAGCAGGTTACAGGTTGTGTATTGGACCCAGACAGTGCCTAGGGGGTGGAAACTGTTTTTTCTTTTGTTTATATCTGTGTGCCTTAAGAGGCCAGGCCAGACTGTGTCAGAAAGTGCTTACATCACAGCTACTTAACAGCCAATAGCTCTGGAAGAGTCTTACAGACCTTGATAAAAGTACTAATTTTAGCAGGCTCATCAGATAACCTAATAGTCTTCAGGTGAAGCTACTTCTGGCTGGAAGCTGCAACACTGGACTTAAGATTTGCAAGAAAGCAAGTTGCGCTCACAACAGAGGGAGGTGAACCTTAAAATTTACAGTTGTCTTTGGTTTGAAGCAGATTCCTTAGGAAAGTTAATATTCTTCAGGTGGAGGATACTTCTAACTGAAGGGTGAAATAAGGAACTTAGAATTATCAGAAAAGGCAGTCTTTCAATCAACAGAGGGAGGTGGAGCTTGCTGTACTTTTGTTACAATTGTTAAGATTTTCAGTGCAGGAAGAGTTTCAATCCACAGGGGCTTAATACTGTTTTCTGTGTCTGCCCTTCTGCACAGCTGATGTGTTTTGGGGCTGACTGCTTTCAGAGCACAAGTCACCAGGCTGGTTTGGAGCTGGGGAGGTTTACCTGTGTCTGACTTAGATGTTTGGATTTTTCTCTGTTTGATTAGCAGGGTATTTTCTCTGTCAAATTGTCATGTAGGGCATCTTGCTGACAGGAAGGTACTTATTGCAGTGGTAGGTCAGACCTTTTAGCTGATTGTTTCATGAGGGCACAGTTTAGGCCCAAACCCTTCCCAACCCTCACCCACACCCACCCTGGAAATAGTTCCTTTATACCTGGGTTCAAACATCATTTCCTCAAGAGGGCAAGGTGCATATCACTGTCATATCCTCTCTAGCACACTGCAGTGACAATATAAGCATACACATTATATAAATACATATATTTCAATATAACACACCAATCACACACAAAATAAAAAAAACTAAACAAGGTAGACAGTTATGTGGGGAGTAGTGCAATGTAATGGCTTTGGGGCAGCAGTCTTCTGGGAGTCTTTCTGGAGGCTGAGATGCTGCCCTGTTTTCAGACAACTATCTGCCCTGAGGGAGGAAGTTGCCTGTCTTCAGGCCACACTGGACAGTAGCAAGGGAACCTCCCCAATCCAGGGAGCACCACAGCCACCACCACTACCTCAGAGGTTGTGAAGAAAGCACAGCAGTTGGACCACAGTGGGCTCAGGGAGGGTAATGTTGGTGAAACAGAGACACACCCAGTCAGTTGTTCCACTCCACAATCCATACACCATTCTGGGGGAGCATAGTTCCCCTATGGATGCACCCACAGAAGAGACTAAGGAGGGTGCAGACAACTGTCACAAGGGAGGCCCTCAGGAAGGAGGCAGAGGGCACCACAGGGAAAGGAAGCAGCTCCTGGTGGGGAACTCAATTATTAGGGGGATAGAACTGGGGGGAGTGGGGGAAACTGAAGTAAGGTGCCTGCCTGGTGCCATGGCTTGGAGGGACAGGAAGCGCATCCTTAGGATCACGAGAACAGTTGCACGGGAGTCTGAGCTGGACATCATTGTCCACCTAGGGACAAATGACTTGGCTCATCATGAAATTAGAGCAGTGCAGAAGGACTTTATAGAGTTGGGTATGGCTTAAGACAAGTAGCACACACAGTATCCTTCTCAGAGGTGCTGCCTGTCAGTGGCATGGGTGAGGCGAGGGTACTTTGCACCATGCAGTTTAACAAATGGTTGAAAAAATGGTGTGGAGCACAGGGGTTTGGCTTCACTGGGGACTGGATTTCCACCTGGAGGGACACCAGCCTATACTGGCAGGATGGTCTACATCTGTCCAGGAAGGGAACAAGTCTTTTGGGCAGTCGGTTTAAATGCTTCATTGGCAAGCTTTTAAACTAGTCAAGGGGGGGAGGCACTGATAAGCAGCAGGAAAATCCCAGACTCCCCCTACAAAACAGGATACTAAATGAGAAAATGACCAAGATAGAAAGGTCAGTGGGGGATGCTGCTACAGAAGCTAAAGCCATCAAAAACTGGAGAGCAATGAGTACCAATGCCCGTAGTCTGGATAACAAGCTTCCTGAATTAGTGGCCTTGATCGAGAAGGAACATCTGGATATCATGGCAGTCACAGAAACATGGTACACACAGAACCATGACTGGGACGTAAACATACCAGGATACACTATCTACAGGAGGGACAGGGAGGGTAAAAGAGGAGGAGTAGTAGCTCTCTACATAAGAGAAGGAATCAAAGCAATAGAACAAAAGGGTAAACAGGGAGGAGAAGAAGCACTGTGGGTCAATTTGGAGGCAGGCAATGGCACCACAATCCGCACAGGGGTTGTATACAGACCTCCCTATCAGGGGGAGGAAATGGACAAGGAAATGATAGAAAGTATACTTAGAATGGCAGAAAAAGGGGAGATATTGCTGATGGGTGATCTGAATATGCCAGATGTTAACTGAAGTGCAGTTTCAGCAGCCACTTCTAAGAGTGGGGTTATTCTAGATGCCCTACAGTGGGCATGCCTTAGACAACTAGTATTGGAACCCGCTCGAGGGGGAGCAATCTTAGACCTGGTCCTCTCAAATGGAGATGGAGAGAGGATCACAGATGTAGAAGTGGGTAGCCATCTGGGAACTAGTGACCATTGAACAGTATGGTTCACAATAAACACAGCAATAGAGTCAAGCCATACAAAGGCAAAAGTACTGGACTTCAGGAGGGCTGACTTTGCCAAAATGAGTGAGTGCCTAAGGAATGCACTAGCAAATGGGTAGGAAGAAGGGGTGGAAGAACAATGGGAAATAATAAAAACCTCCATCACAGATGTAACAAGCCTTTGTGTGAAGCAAATAAACAAAACAAAATGATGTAAGAAACCACTATGGTTCTCAAAGGAGGTGGCAGTGAAGGTTCAAGAGAAAAAGAAAGCATTCAGAAAGTACAAGGAATCACAGAAGGAGCAGGACAGAGAATTGTATCAGTTAAAGCAAAAGAAGCTGGGAAGGCAGTCAGAACAGCAAAGGCCCAAACTGAGGAAAAGATAGCCAACTCAGTTAAGAAGGGAATAAACCTTTTAGGTACATCGGAGAGTGAAGGAAGACTAAGGGAGGGATAGTGAGGCTTAATAAAGGGAGGGGTGGGCAGAGGTGACTATGAAAAGGCAGCATACTAAACAAATATTTTTGCTCAGTATTTACAAATGAAGAGGGAGAGGTACCTAAAACAAACAATAGAAACACTCTGGATACAGAAATTGATACCAGCCCATTTACAGAAGAAAGGGTTCTGAAAGAACTCTTAAAACTGAAGGTGGACAAAGCAATGGGGCCTGATGGGATTCATCCCAGAATTCTAAAAGAACTAAGGGTAGAACTAGTGACACCACTGACTACCCTCTTTAACAAATCATACGAGGATGGGGTGGTACCTGAGGACTGGAGGATGGCAGATGTGATTCCCCTTCACAAAAGTGGGAGCAGGGCAGAAGCAGGAAACTATAGACCTGTTAGTTTAACCTCAGCGATAGGGAAAATGATGGAATCACTTCTGAAGGAAAGAATTGTCGAGTACCTAGAGACCAGAGGGGCACAGGACCCAAGGCAGCATGGATTCACAGTGGGAAGGTCATGCCAGATGAATCTAATAGATTTCTTTGACTGGGTGACCAAAGTAGTAGATCAGGGAGGGGCTGTGGACATTGGCTACCTAGACTTTAGCAAGGCATTTGACTCAGTCCCACACAAAAGATTAATATACAAGTTAATCAGCCTGGGAGTGGGTCCCAATATGATAGCCTGGGTGAAGATTTGGCTGGAGAATAGGACACAGAGAGTAATAGTAAATGGAGTCCACTCTGAAGAAAGGGGGGTTACTAGTGGGGTGCCACAGGGTTCAGTATTAGGACCGGTCCTTTTCAATGTCTTTGTAAGTGACATTGCAGAGGGACTGGAAGGAAAAGTATGTCTCTTTGCAGGTGACACAAAGATCTGCAACAGAGTTGATGCACAAGGTGGGGTGGAAAGGATGAGAAGGGACTTGGCAAAGTTAGAGGAATGGTCAAATGTACAGCAGCTTAGATTTAATGCTAAGAAGTGCAAGGTAATGCACCTGGAAAACAAAAACCCTGGGGAAGAGTACACAATGGGGAGTGAGATACTAACAACAACAAAAATGGAAAGGGACCTGGGGGTAGTCATATCAGATGACTTAAAGGTGGGCAAGCAATATGAGAGGCAGTAAGGAGGGCTGGGGTGCATAGGGAGAGGCATCACCACTAGAAAACAAGAAGTTGTTATCCCTCTGTACAGACAGCTGGTGAGGCCCCATCTGGAGTACTGTGTGCAGTTCTGGAGACCCAATCTCTGCAAGGACATAGACAAGATGGAAGCTGTCCAGAGGAGGGCAACTAAAATGGTGCAGGGTCTGCACCGGAAGACATTTGAAGAGAGACTAAAGGAGCTTAATATGTATAGCCTTGAGTAAAGGAGGGAGAGAGGGGACATGGTAGAAACTTTCAAGTACCTCAAGGGAATCAACAAAGTCCAAGAGGGTAGCATCTTTCAAAAAGAGGTGTGCAAGAACAAGGGAGCACAAGTTGAAGATGCGGGGGTGGCTCAGAGGTAATGTAAGGAAGTATTTTTTCACAGAGAGTATTGTGGATGCATGGAACGACCTTCCGGAGGAGGTTGTGGAGTCAAAAACAGTGGTTGAATTCAAGCATGCATGGGATAGCCATAAGGCAATTCTAGGGGGTTGGGGTAGAAAGAAGTAGGCTGCTGGTTAACTAGGATCTGCAGCTTATCCATTATATAGGGAAATGGGCAGACTGGGTGGGCCAAGCGGTCCTTATCTGCCATCAAATTCTATGTTTCTATGTTACCTCCCCCCCCCCGCTAGCTACCAGATGACCTGAGGTCATTCTCACACCCAGGTCACTGGCGTGACACGAGATAAGGCGTCCAGCACCTCAGCCCTCTGTGCCACCAGGCCGGTGTGTAACACACTAAACTTGACAGAAAATAGAGTGCCAGGTAGTCATGCCACCTAGAATCTTTTTTACTATCATTTCTGCGCTTAAATCATGAATAGTCTAATCTTTCTTGGCCTGAATCATAGTATTTTGAATCAAGCAACTGGATAATAGTGATGGTCATATTTATTAGACAATTGCTTTAACTCATTGTCTCCTAGCAGACACCTGTAGTCATCAGTAAAAAAACACTGGTGTGTCCTGAGGACATCTGCAGAAGTCGGCTACTGACTCCCAGTGTGCCCTTGCAACGTCTGGAGAAGTCACTTATATATTTTATTATAAAATGGGCATCAAAAATCCAGAATGCTGATTGGCTAAAACCTAGTTTTAGCCATGTCCTTATCAGCACGTATTGTGCCAACCGACACTAATTCAGCTAAGCTGACCACACCACAGAAAAATATCACTGTCCCCAACAGCATCGTTCTGAAAAAATGACCCGCAGCTCGCTGCCACGCTAACCAGATCTACAAGCATTCCTCCCCTAACCTGCAGACTACTCGCTGCCACGCTAACCAGATCTACAAGCATACGGGCCCCTAACTGCAGACTACCCCTTGTGCCCTACCTCAGCCAACACAATCCCGGACATTTTTTTTTTTTATTTCAAAACTTACTCTGACCTTTTCTTTCTTGTTTGCCAGCTGAAGAAACCGAAACTGACTATTGACCTCTCACTGAATTGGGCACTTCAACAGAACAGAGAAACACCTGTAATTCCTTCCGACTGTGAACCAACACATAAAAACTACATTATTCATCCATCCTTCCTCACAGAAAAAGTTTTTTATGCGACTGCGATGTCTAACGCATTAACGGAAAACCGGAAGTGATACTTCAGTGACCGGGTCACGCGATAAATATCGCCAGCAAACTAATTTTTTCAGACAGTAAGCATAAGTCCACAACCATCAGCACACTTAAAAAAAATGACACACATCAGAATAAAAGAATAAATAAAGTAATAAATCAGCAAAACGAGAGTGACCTAGAGATCAACTGTGGGGGTCCTCACCATTACCCTTGCTTCACTCGATGATCTGCATCTGAAAATGAAGCTGTGAAACAAAAAAAACACAATAAAATAAATCTAACAACTAAAAAGAACATGGGGAAGGGTTACAACTTCAAATCCCACCCTGCCAATGAAACACTATTGAAACTCACATAATGAATGGAACTATTTTTCTAATATTTCAAATCTTAAAAGTTTTTTATACTCTTCAGTCCTCTAATTTTTCATTATTTTACCATGAAATACTAAGCAGCCCATTTTATAAAGCGCCAATAACACACTCCGGTGTGGGTTGCGTTACTGATAAGAAACACGCAGGGGCATAAGGCACTCGGCGCAGCGCCTGGTAGCACGCCTAGCGTGCTCTTATCATGCCGTAACCACTAAATCATGTCGTGTGCCCACATATATAGTGTATCAGAATATAATATATATTTGACTGCATAGCACCGTTGGAAAGATAATTTTATGCTGAACAACTTTGTCACAGATATTTTGTGTATATCATGTATATTTTAGGAGTTATTTGCATTTGTTTATGGTATGGTGTGTATGGCTGACATGTTTTCCATCAAAATTCACCTAAGCAGCTTGAATAAAATTCACTTTTTTGGCACTTCAACAGGTATAAAATAAAAACCATATTGATTACAACTGGCTGCATAGCACCATTGGAAAGGCATTTTTGTGCTCATCAACTTTCATGCTGATACTTTGTGTGTAACATGTATACTTTTGAAGTTATACGCATTTGTTTATGATATGGTGCATGTGGTTGAGATTTAGCCCTCAGATCTCATCAAAGCACCTTGACTAAAATGGGGAGAAATTACATTTTATAGTAAAAAGATATCTTTTTTTTTTAACAAACATAATATTAAAACACCATCTAATGTCTGTATGCTTAATTTGGTGTTGATATTTTACATATGTTCCTACAAAAAATGACTTATGTTGCCCTTTTTTAGTGAAAGAAATATTTAGTTTGCTCTTTCGACCAGCATAGAAAAAAAACAAAATGACTTATTATTACATGCATGCCACCATTGGAAAGGCAATTTTGTGCTGAATAACTCTGCCACTCATACTTTGTGTCTAGTGTGTACAGTTATTGTGCTAGTAGCATTTGTTTGTGACATGCTGACTATGGCTTGATTTTGCTTAGAAAGGCCCAGGATTCACTGTTAAAAGTATACAGGAGATTCAGGAGGCAAGTGGTGTAATCTCAGAGTGAGCCTGTGGAGGCAATGAGTTAAAACATACAAGCTATGCACGATGCAGTGCTGGGTACAAGAGGCAGATACATTCTTGTCCCACACAGCTCTGCACCTGTGCCTTCACTGACCACCTATCTGTAACTCCACCCCTCATGCACTAGTGTACAGTGGGTAGATCAGAGGACATAGGTGGGCATACAATCAGATGCCCAACCTGGTTTGTCAGTGGATACCCTGCTCCACACATAGCAGGAGATTATGGGATGATGCTTATCTCATTCACGCTACAAGAACTCTTTGAGAGTTCCACCACTTGTGTCCTGTATACTCTTAATACTGCATCCTGGGCTTTTCTAAGCAAAATCAAGCTATAATCAGCATGCCACAAACAAATGCAAATACCTCTTGAACTGTAAGTGCTACACACAAAGTACAAGTGGCAAAGTTGTTCAGCACAAAATTACCTTTCCAATGGTTCAATTCAGTTTTTATTTTATACTAGCTGAAATACCAAAAAACTCTGGTTTTTTTTTTGGATTTATTCAAGATGCTTAGGTGAGGCTTGTGAGACAAATGTTAGCCATCCACACCTTACCTTGAAGAAATGCAAATAACTCCTGAAGTATACTTGATAGTCAGAAAGTATCAGTGGCAAAGTTGTTCAGCACAAAATTACCTTTCTAATGGTGCTATGCAATCAAGTGTAATCAATTTAGTTTTTATTTTATGCTAGCTGAAATACCAAAATACTGTTTTGTTTTTTTTTCAAATTTATTCAAGGTGCTTAGGTAACGCTTGAGAGACAAAAGTCAGCCATGCACACCATACCTTAAACAAATGCAAATAACTCCTAAAGTATATGTGATAGACAGAAAGTATCAGCGCCAAAGTTGTTCAGCACAAAATTACCTTTCCAATGGTGTTATGGAATGAATTCTAAGCAGTTCAGTTTGTTTAATATTTAGGTTAAAATTACTGATTTCAGAGGGTCATGTGATGCTAACTTTCTGAGCAGCAGCATTGTCTTGGAGCTCCCAATACCCATCAGCCTTATCCACTTTATACTACGATCCTGGATGGGAAACTTCAATAATTTCAACACCAACTGACTCATCACTCTCTGCCTATCGGCCCTAGGGCGTTTTTTACTTTCATCCTGTTAATATCAAGAAGGATGGAGGCAGAGAAGAAACAGGCCGCGATCCGGCACACGCCGCCCACCACGCCGGAAAAACTATCCAAGAAAGTAAGAAACCAGCTTGACGCCATTTCAGATAAAACGGGTGACAAAGCCCCCTCGTCAAACCCTCTTACTGAAGAAAAGTTTTTGCAAGAGCTAACACCAATGAAGGAAGTTCTACAAGATATTACCAGCGAGCTCAAATCAATCCGGGGTGATCTTTCTTCTCTTGCTACAAGGGTGTCTGACTCGGAAGCTAGAATACATTCACAAGAGCAATGGAGAGCTACAACGGAACCCGACCTGGTTGCATTAAAACAACAAGTCAGGAAATTACAACTTAAAACAGAGGACCTAGAGGGCCACAGCAGGCAAAACAATCTCCTTATCCTGGATCTTCCTGAACTCGAAGAGGGATCGGATCCTATCGCCTTCCTGCAGAAGCTCTTAGCTAAAAAGGTGGGCCCATCACCTCTTAACCCCCAATATCACCTGGAAAGAGTACATAGAGCTTTGAGGCCTAGACCCCCCTCCGAACTCTCCCCCGAGACCAATGTTTGTTAAGTTTCTCAGTTATTTAGAGAAACAGCATGTTCTTAATAAGGCTCGCAAACTCCAGGCGATTATGTGGGGTCCTGCCAAGCTCCGCATTGCCCAAGATCTTCCACGGGAGACCAGGATGAAGAGAACGGCTTTCCACTCCATTATCCAGAAGCTGATCGTGGCAAGTATTCCCTTTGGCATGCTGTATCCTGCCACCCTTAAGGTCACAATCGATGGTATCCCCACGACCCACGACATTCACGGAGTCTGCCTCCAGAGATCTGGCTTTGAAACTCCCAACTCTTCAAGTCAAAATAACTGAACTCTCAGCTACCAGTTTTAAATATAAGCGATGCTTCAGTTTGAAAATTAAGTTTGTAATGTTGGTTAACTTACTAGGTTGTCTATAAGTGTCCTGATAGATGGAGAGTCCTCGTGGCCTCGGCGTGGGTGGGTGGGCGCTGTCCTCTGGTCCCTGTAAACTCCCTGGAACCAAAAAGAAGCAGTTCGGTGGCTATGCCTGCTTGTTTAGGTGAAGGACAGTTTTGGTCCCACCGCATAACCGCTCCCTGGGGAAACTATTTGTGTTTCAGCTTGCCAAGGTTAGGCTTCCACCTCTTAATCCGACCTGTCACCCTCCAATAGCTTGTTGATGCCTGGATAAGAGGGTGAGTTAACTTTTTGTTTATTCTCCTCCACAAGGGGTCGGGTTCATCTCATGCAGAGCTTTCCCCCTGGATTCTCTTTCCCCTTCCATTCGGGTATCCTTCTTCCCCCCCCCGGAGTGGGGGGTTTTGGTCTTCAGATCCCCGCTTCATTCTCCATTGGGGTTAACATGAAGGGGGCTGATGGGGGGAGGGGGTTTCCTGGAGACGTTTGTGGTTGCGAAAAGTTGCCTCACGAACCTATAGAGGGGGGATATGTAAGCCCTGTTCTACATACTGGGATTTCCTTGGTCAGTTTTGGCTGGTTTACAGCTATTTTTCTGTTTTCAGGTTCTCAGAATCCCCCCATTACACCTGGTTTTAGTAGTAGGCCGAACACAGGGTTTACCATTGGGTCCTGGACCTCAGGCTTATGTCATAAATCTTACCACCTTTCAGTTGACAAAGCCTGGTACCAGGGTGTACATAGTTTGATAGCTTTATTAGGGGGTTATAAGTGGGGGGGTTTGGGGGGGTTGAGCTGCCTACTACTCCCTCTGTTTCATCCTAGTTTCAATTTCTACTGTGGTTTCAGGATGCACCAACATTTGATATGTATTAACTGGCAGCTTACAACTAGTTGGGGTTTCGGGGCTAGAGTGTGCTATATTTTCTGGTTCACAGGTATGAGTTATTATATTTGTTTTCATACTCTTTGGTTTTTGAAATGGCTATGAACTCGGTCAAGGTGGCTTCGTGGAATGTACGTGGGCTCAGGGAGAAAACCAAGATAACTCAAGTTTTTAACCATTGTGACCTAATTAAGACCGATATACTGATGCTACAAGAAACTCATTTACTTAATACAGAGACTAAATGTCTGTCTAGATCTGGCTTTTCACAGGTTTTTGGGGCAAGTGGGACCGGCTCTAGTAGGGGTGTGGCTATTCTTATTAAAAACTATGTTACGTTCCTGGCAGAAGTTACGGTTACTGACCCAGATGGAAGGTTCATACTGGTCAAAGGATCCCTCAACAATTGTGAAACTGTTCTCGGCACAATTTATGGTCCAGTAGGTGGCAGTCCTGATTTCTTTATGGCCTTGGCAGACAAAATAAGTGCCCTACTCCCCTCTCAGCTTATCCTGGGTGGGGATTGGAATGTTCTGCCATCTTTTTCTCTAGACAAAGCTCCAGACCCAGGCCGTCCACCCACCCCGGTTCAAAGATCCTTGTCGGACTTCTTAAACATACTAGGGCTGTGCGACCCCTGGCGCCTCTCCAACCCCTCCCTATGGTCTTTCTCCTTTTTTTCCCAACCTCATTATTCCTGGTCTAGAATAGACTACATTTTTATCAGTAAAACCCTCCTCCCCAGCCTTCTCCAGACCGGCATAGAACCTATTCTGCTCTCCGATCACGCCATAGTGTGGGCAAAGATCTCTCCCGATCCCAATTTTCAATGGGATACAATCTGGAAACTAAACACCCAGCTCCTTAAGGACTCCCAGACGGTGGCGCATATTAAAACCTCCATCTCTAATTTCCTTGAGACCAATAGTAACTCTACCCCACGGATTGACATTATCTGGAGCTCCCTGAAATGTTACCTAAGAGGCAAATTAATTAAGTTGGCCTCGATGAGGAAAAAAAACAGACAAGCCCGTGCCTCCCTATTAATGGCCAAGATCAAGGAGCTTGAAAGTTCTTACTCCCCTTTCTCTCCCTTGTCATCCCTTGAAGCCCTCTTAACAGTCAAAAACGAGTATATGGATCTTCTTAAAGAAAAAGCTGAATATAATCTAATTAAAACCCAATCTAAATACATCGAACAAGGGGAAAAGCTGGGCAGGCTCTTGGCCTTAAGGTTACGCACATTGGAGAGCTCCAGACTTATCTCGGCCCTGCAATCCCCCGAAGGTCTCATCAAAACCTCCACCAGAGAAATCACACAGATCTTCGAAGATTTTTACAGGAATCTCTACAAATGCCCTTCCCCCCCGGTATCTCTCTCAAACATATCATCCTATCTGGCAGACCTCAATCTCCCCCAACTTTCTGCTTTCCATAAAGGCATCCTGACCTCCCCCATTTCTCTCTCCGAAATAGAAGAAGCTATCGCTTCTATCGCCCCGGACAAAGCTCCAGGCCCGGACGATTATCCCTCAAATTTTTATAAGGTCTTTTCTAAAGAACTTGGCCCTTTACTCCTCAAATTGTGCTCCCAGGTCGCTCCTGTAAAAAAGCTTTCAGCTTAGTGTGCTATATCTGGTTAAACAACTAAATACAAAAAAAAAAAACTATACTACTATATGTTCACAGCCGAGACTCTGGACCCCACCCTATTCGAGGCCACTATTGTTCTAATCCTCAAGCCTGATAAACCGCCAAAAGATCCAGCGAGCTATCGACCCATTTATCTCCTAAACTGCAATATGAAGATCCTTTCCAAGATTTTGGCCGAAAGGATTAAAAAAGTCTGGATCCACCTTCTCAGCCCGGAACAAGTCGGCTTTGTCCATTCTCGCTCCCCAGCAGATCACCTAAGAACCCTTTCCCATATCTCCCATGCTGCCCAATCATCCCTTTCCCCAATGGCTCTGATTTCGTTAGACGCAGAGAAAGCGTTCGACAGAGTCAACTGGTCTTTCCTTTGGGCTACGATGGCCAAAATGGACTTTCCACCCTCTTTCCTCAAGTGGATCCAGATCTTATACAAATCCCCTTCGGCCAAAATATACTGTAATGGTGTTTTCTCCTCTATCTTTCACCTCCATACTGGTACCAGACAAGGATGCCCTCTCTCACCTTTCCTGTTCAACCTATATCTTGAACCTCTTCTCCTTAAACTTAAGTCTTCCCCATCCATCCAAGGCTGTTTGATACAACAACGGGAATTAGTCCTCTCAGCTTATGCTGACGATATCTTACTTCATTTCACCCACCCTGCCACATCACTAGGTCATGCACTTCAGATCATAGCCCAATTTGGTACCTTCTCTCATTACAAATTGAATATATGGAATCTGAAATTTTTCCTTAATCCCTTTACATACAAACACGAACTCATCAAGTTCGGTATGAGATGGTCCCCTAAATCGATCAAATACCTAGGCATCCACTTTACTTCAGACCCCTCTTTACTTAGGAAGCTTAATCTGGACGACCTTAAAGCTTATATCCAACAAGACCTACAAAGATGGTCTAATCTCCCCATCTCTCTGTGGGGTAGGATCAACATCATCAAGATGAACGTTCTTCCCGTATCTTTTACCCGCTCAACCTATTAGGTCTCTGGCTACCTCTCTCCTATCTACGTCAATTCCACACAATCTTCTCAAATTTTATTTGGCGGGAGAAAGCGGTTAGGCGCTTCTTCCTTAAGCTATCTCTTCCTAAAGATAAGGGAGGCCTCCGACTTCCCAATCTAATACTCAATCACTGGGCTGCCCATCTTTCCAAACTAGGTAAATGGTACTCAACCCCTACTGATGCTCCCCCCCCGATCTGGTTTCAGATTGAGAGGCAGATTCTCTCTGAAGCTAAAGTTGATCCCCAAGCAATCTTCTTTACTTCCACTTCGGCTCTCGCACCCTGGCTATCCAATCATACTATCACTACATCTCTCAAATCCCTTTTTCAATGTTTCTACTTCCTCAATATCTCTCCCAAAATGGCTCTAGCTCAACCCCTCATTCTCAATCCCAATATTAAATTGGGTAACTCACTAATCACCCCTGATTGGCTCCCACAAATCAATGAGACTACTCTAGAACAATATTATGACCAGGGTTTCCTCCTTTCATCTCCAAACATTTTAACTAAATTTGATATCCCTAAAAATAAGATTTTTAAGATATCCCAATTGAGGCACCTTATTAATGCTAACTTTGGTCTAGAATCCCGCGATTCAAAGGTTAGTCGCTTTCTCTCTCAAATTCTCGCCCTTGCCCTCAAACCACTCTATCTCATTAATACTCCTACCTACTGGACTACAAATTCCGAATTAGCTTGAGGGCTCCAGTATTTGGTGCTCTCTACTTCCAGAATCCACTCCCAATTGGTCCCGAATTTGGAAGGACCTACACAAATATCACACCCAAGACAGATTTAGACTCACCCAATATTATATATTAAACAATATGTATTACGCCCCAACTAAACTGTTCTGCCTTAACAGACTACCTCTCCCCCTCTGTTCTAGATGTTCACAGAGCGAAGGAAACTCGCTCCACATTTTCTGGCACTGTTCCAAGGTTGCCCCCTTATGGACCTCCATTCAGGATAAACTTGATCCCATACTAGGCCTCACAAACCTTTTTACGCCCGATATCTGTATCCTAGGTAACTATTCCACCACAGACTGCCGGGAACATCGATATCATATGGCCTTACTGTCCATAGTAGTCAAAAGGTTGGTCCTCAAACATTGGACGGACCAGCTGACCTTAACCTATGCCGAATGGTTAACTGAACTCTCAAAATGCTTCAACACGGAGAGGCTTGTAGCCAGCTTTCGTAATCGCATGGACCTGTTCCACAAAAAGTGGGACAAACTATATGCATTATATCTGCACCATTGATCTCTTGGTTCCTTCCCTGATGCACAACAAGGTTTCCTTTCTTTCACCTACTCCTATAGTTTTCATTTTCATAACCATGTTATGACTCTTTTGTTGATTTGACAACAGAACTTAAGCCTATTTCTACTATGCACACTCTAGCAGGGTTTTAGCAGGGAGGTGGGTGGGCATGATATGGGAGGGTGATGGGCGGATTAGGGCGGGTTGGTTGGGGTGGAGGGGTTTGGGGGTATTTTTCTTTTTCTCTTATTTATCCCCCATATTGATATCCGACACCTGTATGCTATTTTTTGTTTTATCAAAGTCAATAAACTTGAATTTAAAAAAAAAAAAATTGCTGATTTCTTCAGACGTTTCCAGGGCTGAGTGAAAGTCGGCCAAGTAGGTCTACAGTCGTTATTGGCCTGAGTAGCTATGCTTTCAGGCATCACCTACAGGCATATCCAGGCTTGAATGAGTTATCTCAGTATTGCACCGGGAATGGGTGAGTACCTGAAGGGCTGCTCCCAGCCCTCCCTTTCTGACCGGAGGGCTGGGGCAGCATTGCTGATGTATATTTCTTTCCACTGTAGGTGGCAGGTGTCATCTGTAGGGGGAGCACAGAGAATATGGCAGGGTGCCTGCTGCCATATTCTGTTCCCCATCACCTAGCAATCCATGCCATCATGAATGACATGGAGTGCAGGCATTCCCCTAGAGATGCCTCAGACCATCTGCATGTCTAACTGCATGAACAGCTGGGTGATCAAGTGCAGAAGGGATGTGTGTCCCTTCTTTACATACTGTCAGGGGTCCATAGCACCCCAAGTGCATGTCATTGTGCTTTAGGATCGCCTACATGCCACAGATCTGCAGCACATAGGCAATCAGCCTCTTAGTGCATAGGGGCCACTGTTAATAAAACTTTCATTCATACGCTCTAAATTTATATTAGGCCGTATACAAGTCATACAGTATATGATCATAAAATATGTTTTAGCACAAACACACAGGATAGTTTGTTTACAAAAAGGCCAAATACATCAACATTCAAACATGCATCATCTTATTTGAAGATAAACAGAACCAGAAACAAGAACCATTACAAGAACCATGGCAAAAACTATTGCCTCAGTGCTTGCACACAGAGGTTCTTTGTCTTTTAAGTTGTTTTTTGTTTTAATTGGGTTCACTACAACATAACCCAGATAGACCATCTTAGGGTAGCTGGTTCATTCCACTGGGGTGTTAAAGAGATGAGGCATACTGATGAGTCCTGGTAGGATGAAACACGTGTCTATGTCATCTGTTGGCATCCTTTGCAAACTGTGTGAGAGGCCTTTCGGCACCGTGCATTTCTGCTTAAAGTTGAACCAGCATAATATTCTGTGGTGATTTGCATATGCAGGCCATGATGCTTTACATTGTGGGGGCATGTGTGATTTTGTATTTCTTTGAAACTTGGCTTCCTGACCAAATGCCCTTTGGGGTAACCATTGCCTCAGTGCTTGCACACAGAGGTTCTTTGTCTCAGAAACAAGAAGATATAACCTATCAAGGTAAAATGAGAATATTTATATTTTTAGCCTATTGAGAACCACTTTGAGTGTTAAAGTGGCTATGGCATCAAGGTAAAAACATTCTTGGATATGAGAAAATGTATAAACAAAGTTTAAATACAAAGGGAAAAACTAGTAAAAAGTCATTCAAGAACTCTAATACAAACGTGGAGCCTGGGCAGGTTTTGATATGCATCATCTTTTTGATATAATGCCCTATACATACTGCAGTTGGACACGTTCAAATTTGAGTCTTGTAAAGGCTTCCCCAAGTTTGCGGTTTATAAGGTCGATAAACAGGACCAGGGCCCCCATATTCAAAGCTGGCTGGATGCACGGCACAAATAGATGCACCGCCCAAACAATTGCGTTGGCTCACTCTGATGGGATATTCAAACAGGATGTGTGATCGCAACAGATCACACATCTTGTTTAAATATCGGAACCTGGATGGGCGATGCAAAGCGGGAAGCTGCCAGTTTGGCACCGCACATCCAGGGTCTGGACTGAAGACTGCCAATAGGGGATGTGTGGTGCATCTCAGATACGCCGACATCCCCAATGGCAATATTCAGCCAAAATATGCTAATGAGCTCCTTTGGCATGCATGGCACAACCAGGCCCCATGCAAGCTCATTATGAGCTCATTAGCATGGCCCCACCCAGACGAATGTGTCAGGCCAGCCCTCTCCCAGCCCTGAACAAAAGGAAACATAAACAAACCCCTGGCAGCCCCTGTAGTCATGTGGCACACCCCTCCCATGCCCAGTGCCTGATCAGAAGTACAATAATCCCTGAACAGTTTTCCATAGTGTAGTGGTACCCCCCCATCCCTGATCACCATTTGAAGTACAACCATGGCCCAAAAATTTTTCCATAGTGTAGGGTCCCCCTCCCATGCCCGATACCTATCTGAAATAGTAAGCATCCCCAACTCCTTTTCCATAGTTGAGGGCCCCCCCAATGTCCGATCCCCAATCGGATCACAATTATGGCCCTAACCCTTTCCATAGTGTAGTTGTACCCCTCCACCTATGCCCGATCCCTGATCAAAATAAAAATTAACACTGAACACTTTTCCATAGTGAAGTGGTCCCCCCTTCCTATCAGGAATGTGCCCCCCAGTCCTGCTCCTCCCAACCCAACCAGAACCGGTGACTGGCACACCACCACTGCCATCTGCTGACTGAACTGTCAATAAACGCATACAGTGCAGAGTACATGCTCATTGGCTCATGGCACATAGCCTTTCCACACCTTCGTGAATAGGGCCCAGTGTATGTACCTTGGTTACTTTTTGATACTTTAAAATAAAAATGTGCAGTAACTAAAAGTTCTTTGCATTCTGTTACATTTGAATTGATGCTGGTGGTGCTATTCTTTTTGTCCCTGACAACCTAGAAAAAAGACTCAAATAATATCATACTGTATATTCAGTTTTCTCTTTGAAAAGTCATAAATGACCACACCTTATACTGTTTTGATTCTCCTTTTCAGACTTACACTGAGTTAAAGCAAATTATTCAGACAAGTGGTATCTGTAAGATACAGTTTGGTGAAGCTAGAGTCCTCAAAAGCAATTGAATCTTAGTCTTCAGGATGCTTGCCATTTCTTCTATTTACTTAGTTGATTTAGTTGAATTTCTCTTTAAAAGCAACTTTCTCTTTGTGGAAAAGTAATACAAGATATTTTGATAATAAAGGGTGCTAGTACTCCCCTTACATATGGTAGTAAGAGCCAACAATGTTTTCATGTGCAACTGAGAAAAGGTTGATTTATGTCTTCCTTTTGCAAACAAGAGAATTAATGGAAAGAGAAAGAGGTCAGTTCTCTTAAAATAAAGGAAATGTGTTGTCTTTCATACACACCATATCACTTTACAGTACATGAACTCTTGGCAGCAGCCATTAGGTACCCACAGTGGTTAAGAAAAGGTCAGGGGATTAGGTACAGAGAAAGAGAGACAATTAAGCCCAGCAAGATTAAATGACCTGCTTTTGAACACACAGGAAGTGATGGATGTAGGATTATTAAAGAAGCTCCAGATTCTGATGTCATTTCTTACAGAGGTACTCTGCTGTCCAGGAGGTTCAGGCACTCTGTGCAAGATTTCACGGTTTACTGCTTGGCAGATTTGGAGTAATTGCCACTGGAATACATTCTGTTCCTGCAGTATTCTGCAATATACAGTATCACAGCAACAGCTGTGATATTCTGGTAGACAGCAGTACAGGGGCCTGATATTCAAACATTTGTGCAAGTGCAAGTGGGTGTTTGCCTGTGCAAATCAGAGTTTGTGCCAGAGCGCAATATTCAAAAGGGGTGGTTGTTTGGGTAAACAAAGTTAGTGCCCACACAGAACATAGGGCCTGATTCTAGATGGTTGGCGCAAATCGCCACCAAACACAACTTGTGCCAACTGCAACTGTGACAGTGGCCCTGCACCCTATTCTAGAAGGGGCAGGGTCTCTCTGCAGCTAAGTCCTGTGACTCGCGACATGTGGCCAGGTACGCCAAACAGCGGGAGCACCTGGGCATGTCGCAGTTACAACGCAGGGTCACAAGTGCTCCCTCCATGCCCAGATAGTCACAGGCACCCTGCAGGCTGCCCCACCCCTGGACCCTGAATTCAACAGTAACAGCCTCAAGGGCTGCTCCACCCCAACTGCCCCCTGATGCCACCATGATGTGCCACACAGGACTGCCCACACCCGCAGCCCCCTGAAGCCTCAGTAAGTGCCCTGCAGAGCTTCTGCACCCCAGCCCCCAAATCCCCATTGTTATATGCCAGCAGGTGGTGCTGTCATCCCCCACCCATGCCCTGACCCTGAGTCACAGCAGCAAATCGGCCAGTGCCCCTGCCCTGGTAGCCTAGTAGCCCCCACCCAGCTGTGCCAGCCCACCCAGCACCCCCACCCTTCCCCAGCCAGCGACTGGCACAGCCCACCTCTCACCTCCATGGCCAGCTGCTGACTGAGTTCAGTAGGAGCACGTACAGAAAAGATGCACTCAGAAATTAATTTCTGAGCATGCCTATTCTGTATGCTGTCCTACTGAACTCAGTCGGTTGCCGGTTCTCCTCCGGGGGTTCTTGTAGAATCCTAACATTGGGGACTTTGTTGCTGCACTTCTGGAATAGGGCACAACTGCTGCCATAAACCCCACTAGTGCCAAGTCACAGAGGATTTATGGCGCAACTGCTAGCGTAACAGCTGTTCGGCGCACGTGGCCTACGACATGTCACAGGCCACTTTGTAGAATTGTGCAAGTTGCAACTCCTGGCGCAATTTGCTACTTGCGCCATTCTACTTGGCACAAATGCTGTTATGCCAGGCATAACTGTTCTAGAATCAGGACCATAATGTATACGGGTGGTCAAAGGGAGGGGCAGGGTCAGGAATATCCATGCAACCACATATTCAGTGCATTTGCGCTGCATAAAAAGGCTCAGCATAGTCCATTTGCACAGACCAAATACCACCAAACAAAACCCTAACTCTGGGCAACCCTAGTTCCTGCAAGAGGTACTGGGGAAAAGCCCCCAGTTGTTGGCAGGGGAGCATACCCACCCTCCTTGTGGCCCATGGCACCCCTCAAACACTGTCCTGTACACAAGGCGGTAAGTCCTGGTGATTAGTGGACCCCTCCCAGCTGTCCAGTGTTCCAAACCCCTTCCCCTCTGGTCCCAGCCTGTTCAATAAAACAAATCTTCCTGCTGGTAGTGGTCCCCTTCCCATCAATAGACAGCCCATGTGTGACCAAAAACCTCCCTGGTGTCTAGTGGACCCCCCGGCCTCTGATTGTCAGCCCGTTCAATAAAATAAACCCTCCCCGGTGCCTAGAGACTACTTCAAAGTTACATTTCTTAATACCTGGAACCGAAATTCCCCATTTAGGTGTTCCAGAGTTTAGGGAAATCACCTACCTTGGGTCACTCCAGAATTACTAGCATGCCAAAGAGCACATGACCAAGCATGGAAAATCCATAAAACCTCCATGCTGCCTAATGACTTTGGAGGATACTGTATTCTCCAGAACCAGCGCACAAAAGCTATCCATTTGACCAAGGCTGACTACTTCAAATCCACATTGCAATGTAATATAAATAATCCTTCCAAATTCTGGAATATCATATATGCCCTTTTCTCCCCTCCGTCTAAACCACCTACCCCTCTCCTCAGTATAAACAACTCACTAATCGCTGACCACTCTACTGTTGCCCCAGAATTTAACTCCTATTTTACCTCCTGTGCCTCTACACTCTTGTCCCGCTTACCCTCTCCTCCTTCTGTTCTTTCCTCCTCTACAGCAAAAGCCCCTTTCCTGCACGATCATTTCTTTTTCTCCAGAATCTCCCCTTCTGACACCCTGGATGCTCTCCTCACTCTCAACCCATCCAAAGGCAGTTCACCAGATGGTCTAGATCCTAAACTACCACATCTATCTGCTACTTGCAATCTTCACCCCACTATCTGAGCTCCTAAATCTCTCCTTCTCAATGGCAGCTGTCCCAGCCTAATGGAAGCATGCAACAGTCATCCCCTTACCTAACGGTAGTGATCCTTCCTCATCTGGAAACTACCGTCCTATATCCCTCCTCCCAATCCTTGCCAAGCTTCAAGACCACTTAGCTCTCTCTCAATTCTCTTCCTATCTTTCTGACTCCAGCTTCTTCACACCTTTCAATCTGGGTTTCAGAAAAAGCATTCAACCACAGCCTACCTGCTTAGGCTCATGGATCCTATCCTTTCAGGGATGGACAGTGGCTTAATCACATCCGCCATTTTTATTGACCTAGCCAAGGCCTTTGACACGGTCTCCCACACCCTCCTCCTAAATAACCTCACCTCACCTCAGCTGGCTTATCTGACTCTGCCACTTACTGGTTCAGAGTCTACCTTGTAGGTAGGACTCAGTCAATTAGAATTGCTGACTCAGTATTATCTCCTTTCCCAATAAACACTGGTGTGCCACAGGGCTCAGTGTTGCGCCCTTTATTATTCTCCATTTTTCTCAATGACCTTCTTCTGTCAGCTCCTCATCCTCCATCCACATGTATGCTGACAACATGGTCCTGTTCATGTCAGGCCAGTCTCCCTTTAATGTAGCAGGCAGACTTTAGCATGACTTCGACAACGTTCAACTCTGGCTTTGCTCTCACCTACTCTTCCTCAATGCCAAGAAGACAGTCTCCATGACATTTGACACTAGGCAGAGACTCTCTAGGCTACCCTTCCTGTCCTCCTTCCACACCCTTGATGAGACAACTCTTGAGGACACCAAATCATTTAGATACCTTGGTTACTGGCATGACCAACACCTCAACTTCTACAGACATGTGGATGCCATCCTGAAAAAGATGTGTCCCAAGTTTGGCACCCTATACAGGAATCATAGTTGCCTACCTCTACCAGCAAGGTGTGCACTCGTCCAGCAGATGATACTCCCCATCTTTGACTACTGTGATGTAGTCTATAGTGTTGCTCTAAAGACTGCCTTATCGAAATTGGACACCCTCTTTAACTCCTTCTGTTGCATCGCTTTGCATTCTCCATCTTTCACCCATCACTGTGACATCTATCACTGTCTGGTTTTTCCCTCACTTGATAGTAGATGCCTCCTCCACAGTGCAAAATTTTCCTCTAAATTCTGATTTGGGTCTCTCCCATCCTACCTCTCCTCCTCTGTATCCATCTCTCCACCTTCTGCTCATTTTTTTAGATCCAGAGACTCCCACACTATGGCTGTTCCCTACTGAACCACCTCAATAGGCCAGGCTGTATTTTCGTACCAATTTACCAAACTTTGGAATGCTTTACCACAGCAAATTCATCACTCCTCCCTCCCTTCCTCCATCTCCTCAGCTCTTCAAAACTACCTCTCTGTAAATTGTACATGCACTTAAATTCTCCAATCCACCACCTTACACTGTTCCTGGACATCATATGTGCAATTCATATGCAAACCCAGCTGTCTGTTCACTCCTCTTACTTGATGGACCATTTCCCTATTGAATCAATTGTGCCTGTGTAACTCAAGGCACTTGACACTTATTGTTGTATCTTGTTATATTTTCCTACAGCAAGTACTAACTATCGTCCTCAGAACCAACTATGTTTGTCCACTTATAACACTTCTCATGGTCTCAACAAATTGTATAATTTACTTTCTCTGTATAACTGAATGCTTGTACAAAGTTAATTGTGTATTGGTCGATATGTTTTGTACTCCCTTACCCCCTTCCCCAGGACTCACCGGGAGATGAGCAAGTGATTGTTCGGGTGCCTTTCCTGGTGAAACTGTTCAATAAATAAATAGTGATCCCCCTCCATCCTGCTTACCAGCCCATAACATAATAATAAAGATTCCTAGTACCTAGAGAACCCTCTCCAATTGCCAGTCAGCCACAGAAAGAGAGATCCCCAGGTGCCCAGTGTCCCAACCCCCTCGAGCCCAGATGATAAAAATGACTAGATGTCCCTGGTGTCCAGTGGTCTCCCTGGTTATTGATCACCAGCCCAGCAACAGACACATCATCCATCCAATTGCAGATGCACCCAGTAAGCTGTACGTTGGAAGGAAATAACAAATAATAGTCCCTGGTGCATCCTGGTACCCCTACTTATTGTCAGTACCACCCATGGTGATGTAATACTCCCTGGTATCTAGCGGCCCCCCTAACATGGGACTGTATACCCACCCAACACCCAAGCTCTTACCAGAGTCATTGGTGTCAGCATGAGTGCATACAGTGACCAGTGTTGCTCTCTTCACAACTCCTCAGCGGGCCGCTATATGTCCAGGCAGGGAGTGCACAGATTATTTATAGGGGAGGGTGATATTGGTGATTGGATGAGGGGGTCCACTTGGCACCAGGAAGCCTTAATGCTGTGTTATGGGATGGTGGGAAGAAGGGAACAGAAGGCACCAGAGAAGGTTTGTTTCATTGCATGGGCCAGCGACTGGAGGGTGGGGGGTCCACTAGACACCTGGAAGGCTGGTGACTGGTGGGGAAGGAACCACTAGCATTAGGAAGGCTGCAGTTTGAATACAGGCTGGCAACTGAAGGGCAGAGGTGCACTAGACACCAAGGACTTCAACACATGTCAGGGCCCGGGCAATGGGGGGTGGCACCACTCTAACTTGCCACGCTACCCATGCAAATGAGACCATGATAGACATACGGATGGCCCCTTAGTGCCTTGCAGTCACAATGAGCTTATTTGTATTGGTTGCTTTGAAAATTGCAGATAGTACCCCTGCATTAGTCACTCTAGTGGTGCACTTTGGGATCCATGTTGGGGCAACTTTACTTGACTTAGTGCTGCACCGACATGGCCCTATATTCAGTCAGATAGTGCCTGTGAGCTATCTAACTAAATATAGCATCCTTGGGCTTTAGGGCAACTGCAAGGCACAGTCTTATTCCCAATGTCAGTATTTGTCTATACAGTTGAGTAGGCATCGCTTTGTATCAAGATTTCCAAACCCTTCAGAGAAGTAGACACAAGAGATTATTTTTACAAATATGCTCAGCAGAATTAGCAACCCAATAAAGAAAGCATTTTTATTACTGCATCTCAATTGTCAGAGGGAAGAAACAATATTGCAGGCATTAGGCTGTCTCCATCAGATATGCGCCATAGCATCAGCAACCCAGAACTCAAGGAATCACACCTCTTCTCATCTATCGACATACCCAGAAGCAAGAATTTACAGCTTTTTTTTTCTGTTTTTCTTTTTTTTGGATCAGCCCCCTTCCCTCATTCAGAGGATCAGTCCCTGCACACCGCACACCGTACCCAGGCTTACCCACCTGGGCAGGACTGCCGGGCGTGCACCCCCCCAACAGACAATGGCCTCAGGCCCTGGCTTACCCCCATGGTGGGTCCATGGGAGTGGGACCCTCCGCTGGTGGACACGGGTTGCTGCAGTAGCAGTGGTAGGCAGCATCATGGATGGGGGATGGAATTTTGTGGTTGCTGTTGAGATCCCTGGGGGTGGGGACATGCAGTGATGGCCAGCATCCACCCCACCTCCCTCACATGCGATGCAGAGAGTGGCAGTACCCCCAGCCTCCAACCAAGGTCCGCAGAGTGCCAAACACTCTTCCCCCTCCCACCAGAGAAGGACAGCAGTCCCTTGAATGCTCAATACTTCTTACCCAGCCAGCCTTCTGACTCCTGAGTGCATCACCAAACCCGGAATGTTGGAGCTGAAAGTGGATGACTTGCCTCTGCACCAGTGGGCCAGCTCAGCTTTTCCTTTCTTTACTCAAGGTCCCATATGGACACTTCATGGTTCAACATAGGAACATAGAAACCTAGGAGATACAAGGAAAAGAAGGCTTATAGCCAGTTCAGTTTGCTGCTTCTCAGTGGTAGTACCCATTTATTCCCTTATTATTCATATCATAGCTCAACAAGAATTTGTCAGTGCCAAATGTTTCCTTGCATGGTGTATGTGGCAGGGGTGTATTCAGCAGGATGCTCCAATCAATGGAGGAGTTCATTGGATAGGTAAGTGAGGGCCATGGTGGGTTGTGGGGTGGTGGGTGCTGAGAGGGTGGTTTGAATGTGAGGGGCTGGAGGGTGTTGGGGAAACAGAAGACTTCAAGGGACTTTTTTTTTCAGGTTTACAAAAGATGAGTCCCGAGGTTCCGACACTGGAGATATGGCACCCCGGTGTCAGTCTGTTCTTTGGCAGCACTGGAGGTGGGCACCCCTGTATCACAACTTGCAGTGGGGGACTGAGGTAGAAGGTAGGAACAGGAGAGCATGCATAGGGAGGGAGTGGGAGGGATTTTTACCCTGACCAGGTAGAGGGTGGGGGAGGGATAGCATGCAGAGGGAGGGAGGGGGGAGCAGAAAGGAGTGTTGCCAAGCACAGCTCTGTTGGAGGTGAATGCACCAGAGATCAAGTAGGATCTGTGGTGATATTGTACTATAGGCAGGGGAAAATGGGCAGACTGGGGGGCCAAGAAGTCCTTATCTGCCAGCAAAGTTTATGTTCTATGTTCTCTTTAGTGAGAGTGGAGATGCGTTTCTGATAAAATAATTAGTTGGTTTATTTTGTTTTGTTTTTTGCATGTATTTTGTATGAAGCTAGGGGAAATGTATGATATGTGCTAGTTTCCCTGTGTTTTCTTTTTGTATAATAAAAAAAACCCTTCTCTTGCAAATAGTGCCTTGAGTTCTTTTACTTCCACCTGGACACCCATCAAGATAACATCAGACACATTTGTTGCACATAACATACATGGATGGGTGTTGGGGGTGCAAAGAACTTGAGCTCGCTCTCCCCTAATGAAATTCTCTGTCCACGCACCGACAGAGAGCAGCTGAGGGTGACAATGCACAACTTTATCAGCAGGCAGACACAGTAAGGGCACTAACAAAACAAAAAGATGCGAGTATCACTTAGTGGTCCTGCTCTGTTTCTCTGCCCTGTCTGTCTCTCAAGCACATCCTATATTCTCTATTTCTCTGTCTGCTCCCTATGTAGTACAGTGACAGCAGCTCACAGCTCTCTCCCACATTTCAGAAAGTTGGTTGCAGAGATGAGACCTGCTGTCACAACCATCTCCATGCTACTGGCACTGGCTGAAGCTGTCTGCTCAGCGATTCTACTAAGGCATGTCACACCATGAGGACACTGACCTGTGCTCCAGACCAGCGGCAGTACAACTCTGCAGAAGTTGTATATCCTGGTCTCGAACTCTCGCTGTCACTCTCTCTCTCTCTACTGCAGCCAGTCAGTGTGGTTGTGTTTGCTGGATCTTGGTGTGTCTCTCACATGCTGGGGACTGGGGGGGATGGGAAATCTGCCTGTGAAACACCGAGTTATGCTTTGGACTTCTGACATGTAGTGTAGTTCTGATTGTGACTCTCAGTCTCTCCCTCTCTGTGTGTCTCTCTCTCTCTACATACAGATCAATTTTAAACAAGTGCCTGCTACCCACTTGCCACTACTCAGAATGAGACTGGGAATCACTGATTAGCCCAAAGTATGCAAAGTGTGACCTGACCTCTGTCCATCTGCAGCCCTGCCCCCCAGCCCTGTACCCTGAACACACATGCTTTCACCTCAGGGAGTTCAGTTGTTTGAATTGTTCCACTGGGGGGGGGAGGTAGGCTGCTGCAGGCTGCTTGCTGGGCTCATGTTCACTAGCGGGATGTGATGGAACCAAGGAACACTGAAATGTGCAATTAGTTACAGAAGCAGAACACACTGCCTGCAAGGGAGAGGGCATTGGAGAGAAGAGACAAGAAGACACACACCGGAGGAAATGTGAAAAGACCAGAACACCACCCCAGGAAAACAAGGAAATGGAAAGTACAAAGAGGAAGTCAGGTGTGCAGGGAAATGAATGGTGGAGAATGGGACAGGCGAGGTGTACCACAAGATGGAGGCAAAGAAAAGAGAGGGGGAAAAGAGCAGGGGATGAGAAGAGAAATGAGAAAGAACAGGACAAAAGACTTGAGAAAAATGGGGAGGGGGCTCAGCCAAGCCAGCAACAAGAGACACGCAGAGTTCAAAGCCACTCAGCTACTTACCTGCAGGCTGACGTGTTATGTAAATGAAAGGAATGAAGTGCTCTCATTGGAGCACTTCATTTCTTTCAACTAGAGAATGGCTTCCAGCTGTGAAACTGTCTCTAGTGTCACAGTCTGGTTGCAAGCTCATTGGTCCATTAGAGACAAGCCCACTGTAGATTACTCTGCACTGGGCCAGTCCCTGACACACCTCCAAAATCTCCTCTGAAGCAACTGCAAGATTTTTCTTGTGCAAGCGCAAGGAAACAAAAAAAGTGCTGGATCTACAGTCTGACTAAGCAAATTCATTAAATTTGCATTTACAGGGTCAGCATAAGACATGTATTTATTATTTTATTTATTTGATGACTGGGTAGGTATACTGGTCCAAGGGGTCATTTTCAGGAATGACCTAGATCATCTAGATGGTAAATGACAATACAAGGGACTCATCGTACAATACAATAGAATGCAATAAATCAGATTCAACATACAATACAGTAGGATCAGCATAGCAGTGGAGGTGGTAGATACAGTCTAGTCAAGCACAGTAAATAACAATTCATACAGAGACCAATGTGAAAACAGAAGTCAAGCAAAAAATTTGTCTCTTGGAAGATAGGTAAATAGAGTGGCTCAAAAGGAAACTATACAGTGGCATTATTAATTATGTAGCAAGCTTAGAGACAAGTACAGCAAATGGAATCACAGTGCCCCCATACCATGTCAAGAATTGCACTTTATGCATAGAGTGGAATGTATTTGGATGCATCTCCTTCCCAGAATTCTATATCTAGTTTAAACACTGCAGATCCCCCTGCTGAGGCAACATTTGTGACTGAGATAGAATGACCTCCCAGTTTCTTTGGTCACCTGGCCAACCTACAATTAGTTATTCAACATTACAGTTACCAAAACCTAAAGGGGGTCTTGCTCTCCCACACATAAGTAGATATCATAAGGCAGCACAACTACGCACTGTGCTTTATTGGTTATCACCTCATTGTACAGCTATCTGGAAAACAATACAACTGGATCAGGAGGACCTGATCCTGCATACGTGGGGAGTTTTACAACCTCAAACATCTGTGACTTTTTTAAAAAACAGATTTAAAGCCACCTCTAAAGAGGCATGGCATTCTACTCTGGCACACTCCTCAGTACTTCCTTATCGATACCTTCTTACTCCCTTGACCTACAATATAAATTTTCTGCCTGCTCAAATTGACTTTTTTTTATCAGTATAATGTTTGGGCCTTTTCCTTCCCCTGCACGTTATGCAGGAAAATGGCCTTTTAGACTTCCAGGACATAATCGCCAAATTCCATTGGTGATTTAATAATGTTCTGCAATACATAACGCTGAAAAGCTTCCTCCTAAAACAGAGGGAGAAATGTCCAAAATACCAAGCTTTTTCCCTAATCATAACATTTTTTTTTTCAGATAATGCAGGGTGCCCCTCTAGAGTCTTTGATATCCTGTTTACATAAAGCACTACAGAAAATGGGGGGGCAACACAGACTACCTTAGAGTACAATGACAGATGGGCTTAGATGAGGACATTTCTAAAAAGTAATGAGAACTATGCCTCCATTATGTGTATATACCTAAAACATCCCATATCTGGAAAGAATATTCCTGGAAATGTAATACTCATTTCTTCTACACTCCAGTTCAATAAGCTCTCTTTGATTCCATGATTGCCCCCATCTGTTGATGATAATGCAGAGAACTCCAAGTCTAGCATGCAAACATTATGTGGCTATGCCCTAAACTTAACATTTTCTGGGCTGACCTACAACAGGAATACTGCAATACTTTTCCCCCTACCTTACAACTGATTCCTCAGCAATTCTCTTCTTAGACATGCTGGAGGGACACAAGCAACTGCATATTAGAAAGCAACTTTCCATTTGCATATTGTTGTGTAAAAAAGTAATAACTAAATTTTGGCTTTCTGTTTGTCCCCCTACTATCCACCAATGGCAGAATTTAATGATAGACCTATATGTTATAGAAAAACTCACAGCTAAAGTGCAACATACGTTACCTGCCTTTGAGATATTATGGCATAGAGGGGTTGTATATATTATGACAAAACATATTGATGTAATCACATGAAATGTTTTTCAATTATTTTATTATATTCTGTAATTCTTATAGGACAAAAATAGCAAAGTGCTTAATTTTTCTTCTGCTTGACACCATAATCTATAAATGCAGCATGTGTTGTGTTGTTCTTGTGTTACATAAACTTAATAAGTGAAGATTTTAAAAAAGGAGGGATCACGAGTGTCCCCTAGGTATTTGAAAATAGTTACTTGTTTAAGGGGAGACCCATCTGGGGCCAAAATGCTCAGGGTGTTATTTTGCCCTGCAATGCATTTGGCAAGTCTAGGTTTAGACCCAGCAAACATACCCTTTGTCTTCTTAGCATTAAAGGGACACTATCAACCTGTTTTTCATCATATTATTTCTAGTTAAAAAAACTACATTTTATAATTGCTTACCCTCTCTAAAATTCATTGATGTTACTGTTTGTTTTGTCTGTCTCCTTGTTTAGTAGAACTGAAATGCATGCTAATGTATATTTATAAACAACCTTGTTTAGTTTACAATCATGTGTCTGTTCTTACTGCATACTTCCTGAGCATTAGAAACACCCCCAAAGAATGCAGTCACTCATGATGCAATAGCCTCCTAAACTCCCACTGCATCATGAGTGGTTAGACTGTGTTGTGGGTGTTCCCAAGTCCAGGAAAGATGCAATTGGAGCTGATCAAGGAATGTAAACAAACCTGTTTTTGTGTGATAACACTAGTATTGTGGGCAGTCTGTTTTTTTCACTTTTCTAAAGAAAGAAATAATCAGAATCAAACTGCCAGCTACGTCAGTAGTCTTTACAGAATTCTGGCAATCATAAAGTGTATTTTTTAAACTAGGGGCACTTTGAGACCTAAGGGGGTTGACAGTACCCCTTTAAGGAGTAGTCTGTTTGATTCAAACCACTTTTGAACAACACCCAAATCCCTGGATAGTGAGGTAGACAAATTCATTGGGCTCTTATCACTGTTGTATAGAATAAGACTATCCACATATATTATCATGTGGCAGTCTGAGCCATCTTGAAAGAAGCTGTGAACAAAGATGGAAAACATGATGGGTCCTAGGTCCTTCACTAAACACCCCAAAGGGTGCCAGATGTGCCTCCCCCCCAGTACAGACCATTTGAGAGCTATCAGTGAGGTAGTTGCTGAAACATGGTGTGATTGTTGTTGAGAACCCATAGGAGTGGAGTTTGCCTAGGGAGTGTTATGATCTACTAAGTAGAAAACCTTAGAGGGATCCACAAAAATGGCACCAGTAAGCTTACCTTCATTGAAGTTCTTTAGGATATGGTCAGTGACACAGGCCACATATTTCTTCTTTCCATATTTTCATGTCTCACAAGTGGTCATCAAAAGGTTCCTGATCGGTTGAGTAGGGTGCTCAGTGTTAAACCCCTAACTTTGCAATTTAATAACTTTATTATAATTAGAGATACAGTGAATTAAAATTTTGCTGGCAAAACACCCACGAAGGGGGCACTTCACGTTGTCACTCTGCTATGTGGAGTGGCCAGTGTGAAAGGCTCACTTCACCTTGTAATTATAACTTTGCATTGTCATTCTGCCTTAACGTGAAGTAAGGCAAAGTGACAACAGTATAGACAGCCCCCAACACATGACATGGCTTACAGTACTTAAAGTCACATGCTTTAGCCAGGAAGGAAGGAAGTGACTCATGCAAGCAGATACTTTCACTTTCTCCTATGCAAAGAGAGAGAGAGGAGGCAGTTTGTCTTAGTGGGAGCAGAAAGAAAGAGAAAGAGAGATCATTTTATTATTATTTTATTATTTTTATTATAAATGTAAAACCCCAACAATGGGAAAACATCAAAACACCCATCACAGAGTCAACAAGTCTTTGTGTGAAGCAAATAAACAAATCAAAATGAAAGAAAAAAAAACACTATGGTTCTCAAAAGAAGTGGCGGGGAAGGTAAGGGGGAAAAAAGATAGCATTCAGGAAGTATAAGGAAACACAGAAGGAGCAGGACAGAGAACTGTACCAGTTAAAGCAGAAGGAAGCGGGTAAGACAGTCAGAATAGCAAAGGCCCAAACCAAGGAAAAGATAACCAACTCATTTAAGAAGTGGGATAAAACCTTTTATAGGTACATTAGGGAGCAAAGAAAGACTAAGGCAGAGATACTGAGGCTGAACAAAGAGGAAGGTGGTTGGGCAGAGAGGGACAGTGAAAAAGCAGGGATACTGAACAAATACTTCTGCTCAGTATACACAATGGAAAAGCAGGGGAAAATACCTAATCCAGTCAATAGAAGCACTCTGGATAGAGGGGTTGATATTAGTCCTTTCACAGAAGAAGGGGTTTTGAAAGAACTCTTAAAACTGAAGGTGGATAAAGCAATGGGACCTGATGGGATTCACCCCAGAATTTTAAAAGAACTAAGGGAAGAACAAGTAACACCACTGACTACCCTTTTTAATAAATCATGGGAGGATAGGGTGGTACCTGAGGACTGGAGGAAGGTGAATGTGATTCCCCTTCACAAATGTGGGAGCAAGAGAGAGGCAGGAAACTACAGACCTGTCAGTTTGACCTCAGTGGTAGAGAAAATGATGGAATCACTTCTGAAGGATAGAATTGTTGAGTACTTAGAGACCAGTGGGGCACAGGACCCAAGGCAGCATGGATTCACAGTGGGAAGGTCATGTCAGACAAATCTAATTATTTCTTTGATTGGGTGACCAAAGCAGTAGACCAGGGAGGGGCTGTGGACATTTCTTACCCAGACTTTGGCAAGGCATTTGACACAGTCCCACACAAAAGATTAATAAACAAATTAGCCAGCCTGGGAGTGGGTCCCAGGGTGGTAGCCTAGGTAAAACATTGGTTGGACAACAGGACACAGTGGGTAATAGTAAATGGAGTCCACAGTGAAGAAAGGAGGGTTACTAGTGGGGTACCACAGGGTTCAGTACTGGGGCCAGTCCTTTTTAATGTCTTTATAAGTGACCGCAGAGGGACTGGAAGGGAAAGCATGTCTCTTTGCAGATGACACAACAATATGCAACAGGGTTGATACACAAGGTGGGGTGGAAAGGATGAAAAGGGACTTGGCAAGGTTGGAGGAATGGTCAAATGTATGGCAGCTTAGATTCAATGAAAAGAAGTGCAAAGTAAGGCACTTGGGAAACAAAATCCCAGGGGAAGAGTACACAATGGGGGGTGAGATACTGACAACAACAAAAATGGAAAGGGACCTGGGGGTAGTCATATCAGATGACCTAACGGTGGACCAACAATATGAGAAGGCAGTAAGGAGGGCTGGGGGGATACTGGAATGCATAGGGAGAGGCATCACCAGTAGAAAACAGGAAGTTTTTGGCCCACTGTACAGACAGTTGGTAAGACCACATCTGGAGTACTGTGTACAGTTCTGGAGACCCCATCTCCACAAAGACATAGACAGGGTGGAGGCTGTCCAGAGGAGGGCAACCAAAATGATGCAGGGTCTGCATCAGAAGACATATGAAGAAAGACTAAAGGAACTAAAGATGTGTAGCTTCGAGGAAAGGAGGGAGAGAGGGACATGATAGAAACTTTCAAATACCTCAAGGGAATCAACAAAGTCCAAGAGGGTAGCATCTTTCAGAAAAAGAGATGTGCCAAAACAAGGCAGCACAATTTGAAGATAGAGGGGAGATGGCTCAGAGGTAATGTGAGGAAGTATTTCTTCACAGAGAGGGTTGTGTATACATAGAACAGCCTTCTTGAGGAGGTTGTAGAGTCCAAAACAGTGGGGAAATTCAAGAATGCATGGGACAGACATAAGGCAATTCTAGTGGGGGGTAGGAGGAAGTAGGCTGTTGGTTAACTAGGATCTACAGCTTATCCATTAGGTAGGGAAATGGGCAGACTAGGTGGGCCAAGTGGTCCTTATCTGCGGTCAAATTCTGTTTCTGTGTTTCTAATAGCTTTTTTGAAAGCTATTTTGTTGACTGTTTAGTGGTTTTTGTACTTTTGTTGTAGACAGTTCATTTTTTCTTTCTGTGATTTCATTGTTTTTTACTTTTATAAGATTTTGTTTGTCTGTGTGTGTGTGTCTGACTGTGTGTGTGCCTGTCTTGTGTGTGTGAGTGTTTCGTCGACTGTCTTGACTCGTAGTCATTGCGCTAACAGAGGGAAGGAGGGAGGGAGGGCATGTCTGGGACTGTCCTGGGAGCAGTGGGACCATGTCCACATGGCAGCATGGTTGGCAGGGTAGGAGTATGCACCCATGGTGAGGGCATGGCCGGGTGCTGTTGGACCATTCTAAAATCTTGGATCCTCCCCCCCCTGGAAGCAGCAGCAGTAGCACCACCACGACCAAGTGCACCACCACCAGCAGCAGCAGCTCCAGCAGCACCACCTCCACAGCAGGATGTGCTGGAGGTTGATCATCACCAAGTCCAGGCTGCTAGTGCATCTGGCCCTCCTGTGCTTGGTCCCCCAACCCGGCAACTCCACAGTTTGGAAGTTTACTGACTGTGTCGGGGGGAACAGTAGCCTGGTATGTTGCCACATATGTGGTGTAGAGGTGTGTCGTGGCCCCCGGGACACACACCTGGGGACTGGGGTCCAGCACACCCATATGATAAATCACCACAAGGTGGAGTGGCAGGCTGCCACAGAACAGGTCAGGCCTCCACCTGCTGGCCCTTCTGTGGTAATAGCAGAGGGTGCTGCTGTCTGTAGCTGCAGTTGCAAGAGGAGGGCCACAGCAGCAGCTGCTCCAGCACCACCCCCACCACCACCAGCTGTACCACCTCCAGTGGACCCCACAATGCCTGTTACTGATGCTGACATTGCTGTGTTGTGGTCTGTGGTGGAAGAAAACAATGAAAAGGTGAGTGCTGTCCAGCTGCAGTTGGAGCACATAGAGTGACACCAGCTACAGATTGTGTTGATGCTCTGTATGTTGCTGGACCATCAGTGGATCCTACATTAGCTTTGTTTTCAAGACACCTCCCCCCCCGCTATGTTATACTTCTAATCCAAATTAAGAATGTGTACCCTCCCTGACATATTTCTGGTGCCTCAGTAATGTTTACTTTCTTTTGTGGAGTGGTTGTGGAAAAGCAGGACTGAGCAGTGCAAGTATAATGTGCTAAACTGCATGTGTGGACTGTGCAGTCAGTGTTCTTTCCTGTGTGTGCAGACCAGACACTGTCCAGCTTTGTGCAAACATATATATATGGTGTGACTTGTTGCAGTATGTAAAGAATAAAGATAAGAATATATAACATATATTTTATTGGTACCATCATTCTCAGCAGACTAAATGATATGATATTTTTTCAGAGGTCTCTAGCCAGAGTGCACCTTAGTCACACTAACATAGTGCACACATGACTTTTAGGAGATCATATAGCAACTAAAAATTCCGCTTTTCAACAAACCTTACACAACAGACATGAAGTATTGGTGATGGTGAGGCACCCAAAATATTTGACGGATGGTGTACAAACACTATAAAGTCAGAAAATATATAAGGTCCAGTTCACTCACTGCCAAATGCCATCATACTGTGCTACCACAATTCTTCTTTTCATTTTTGTTCTGAAATAAGTGATGTCTTTCTAGCTTGCAGTGGCAGTTTTTTAGCAAGCTGATGTACACCATAACACGACATGGCACCAGTGGTTGCACAGTGTGGTGGCAGTGGACTGCAGGACCTGTTATATATTCCACCTTTAAAATGTCTATACCCCATAGCATATTTTGGGTGCCTCAGCAACATTTAATGTCTGTTGGGTATGGTTTGCTGAAAAGCATTATTTTTTTTTTGCGTTATTATTTCCACAAAGTCATGTGTGCACTGTGAGTGACTGAAATGCACAGTGGCACAAGAGCTTTGAAAAAATATCATATCACTTACTCCGCCGCTGATGATGATGCTACCAATAAAATATATGTTATATATTCTTATCTTTATTCTTTACATACTGCAACAAGTCACACCATATATATGTTTACACGAAGCTTGACAATGTCTGGTCTGCACACACCCACCCAATCGCGGGCTGAGTAAATAACTGATAATTCTTATTATCCCTGGTCATCCAGTGGACCTGTCTGCCCACCCATATCGCGGGCTGAAGTGAATAAAAGCTCATTCCAATATCCCTGGTGGTCCAGTGGACCGCCTCCCCACCTGCCCACTGACCTCCACTGCCCCGCTCCCCCCTGTCAGTGGCGGGCAGCAGCATCCCACCCTCCTGCCGCCCTGCCACCCACTGACTGACACCATCGATAGGGCTATACGCCCATTAGTCCACAGCATGAGCCAATGGGCATGCAGCCCATACCGTACTACTCATTCCAGATATGTGAATGGGATCCATAATGACATGCAAATGGCCCCATGTGCGCCTTGCATACATTATGGCCCCATTTGCATGTGTTCTTTTGAATATCGCAGTTGATGCACATAGCGCAATCGGAACTTTAAAGCAGCGTCTCCTGCTCCACTCTAGCCACTGGCACTGGTGCAGTGCCACTGCGCCATGCACACTGTGGGTGGCCAGGGTGTGATATTCAATGCTGCTCAGCCATGGCACAGCTCCGTTGAATATTGTCTAGTCCATGCCCCTGTGCAACCCAGGCTTGCGCCACAGCCTGGCACAGTTTGAATATCTGGGCCATTGTATTGTTTTCTTTCTCAGGTCACATACTGTTGGTGTGTGCATACCCATGCTTGCAAAATTTTGGAGTTGGAATTGGAAATGGAATATTCTCAAGCCAGTGAAGGTAAGTATTTTTTTTTTTTGAGGAGGGAGTATCATATTTGCAAGTAGGTCTCATTAATGGTTTATTATTTGGTTACTTCTTCACAGATTTTATCTGCATCCTTCTCCAGTCCAGCAATGATGGTCAAGGTCATCATTGATTCATATGGCTTCTACTTGTTGCATGTCTGCCAGCCAGCTGGGGGGGGCTATGAAGTTGAAGTACTTTGGATAACACAACTATGACACAACAAAGCATCTATAAGTTTCCTAAAAAAAGAAGTGAAGGACTTATTACAACTTGGTTGCAGCAGTAACACATTATGTTTAAGCCGTGGCTCTTCCACCATGGGTATATGGAGTAACACAGATAGCAAGCTGTGAAGCCACAAGAACACCAAATCATCAGATCACAATTAAATTTAGTACCAGGCTGTAAGAAATACAGTGTCAGTGTCCCTGCATCTCAACTCAAGTTACATTTTAAAACCATATCTTGTCAAGTCACACGACCTGGGTCAACTTTTTTCAACACTGGCATGGCTGCAGCTGCAAACTTAGAATACAGTGCATGAACCATGATGTGTTGGGCAAATATTTTGTGACATACATGTCACCTACTTTAGGAATCATCGGTCGGATTTTTTGCACTCTTATGAAAAATAAAGGAACAAATGAAATAAAACTGATGTACTTACCAGTATGGAAATGGATATCCCATAGGTTGCTGTACACAGTAATATTGTACCGTTGATATAGACCTTCAAAGAAGAAGAGTCGTTTGTTAACCTGTAAAAAAACAAAATGAGTTGACTATATTTGTTTGACCAGTGCAGCTCAGAAAAGCAACAGGAAACAAAACACACAGCTATAGGAAGTTGAATATCATGAAAAACATTAGTACACATACTCGATGTAGTATTCATAGTAAGAAGCTTTGTGCCTGTGGCTGAGGATGTGGTCTCCTGTTCAACTTCCTCTGACTTGGCATGGTCAAGACATGTGATGTAAAACATCATCAGAATGGTGGAGGTGGTTATTTGCTTAGGCACATGATGACATTCCCTCTCACATCTTCCTGCATCTGGAGGTTACAGTGGCTAACAGCAGTCTTATAGTGGTGGTCCGGGTGGCTCACAGTGACATTCCCTATGGTGGCAGTGGCTAACAGCGGTTTCATGGTGGTGGTCCAGGGGGGCACATGGTGACATTCCCTATGGTGGCAGTGGCTAACAGCAGTCTTATGGTGATGGTACAGGGGCCAGGATATATTGTGTTCTGTGTTACAAATATGACGTGACAGTGACATATGGAATTTGAATCAGTCTGAGTGGGACACTGATTTAACTTTATCAAAAAGAAAACATGTATCATGATACAACAAATGTGACAGCCTTTTGACCACTTAAGTTTTCTATGTCTGAATTCTGACCACTGGGAAATTCGTTCTCCATTGTGTCATCATCTATGTTGGTGGTAGGCAGTTTCATGCTGCCACTGCCAGTGTCACTAGGATGGTCCATTTCTACATCAGCAAAACCATGACTAGGTTGGGGTACAAATACTAGGTTGCAGTTTGAGCTGGTATGTGCCTCTCATTCATTTTTATGAATGTCAGCAAACATTTTGCATTAGAGAGGTTTGTATGATGATCCCGAACTATTGCACCTGCTGAACTGAATACCCTCTCAACACTTACACTGGAGGGTGGGCATGTCAGGTACTTCAGTGCCTCTGTGGTCAGCTCTGGCCATTCACTGACCTTTCCACTCCAGTATAAAAGAAGATCATCAGTTATTGACATGCCTATTTTCAGACATATATGACTCAACCATTCGTTTTGCTGCTCTAAGTCCAGTGGTTGATGCATCATCCTGTTCTCTTGAATCATTTATGTCACAAATCCCCAATTGGGACACAGCCTCCCAAAGTGGGTTAATGCCAACTGGTTTTGACAGACCACCTGGAACTGCAGTTCCCTTCCCCTTACAGGAGAATATGCTTGATACTACTCCAGGTTCACCTTCAACCTGATTATGCTGCTGAGGTTTGCTGACCTTGGCATGTGACTTCTGTGCCTCATGAACCAAGCGCACCAGTTGCCCACTGACATATTTTACCTGTTCGGTCCCGCCCTCCAGTACTGAGGCAATTCCACGTTTGTATCGTGGGTTCAGCATTGTTGCTATTGTAAAGTTGTCACTATGCTGAATGCTCAAGATGTGATGATTCTGGTCGAATACTGTCAGCATGTTTTTCAGCAACACACTGCTAGCACTGTCTTCGGCAACATCAAAGCTATGCTGTACATTCACCAATGTCTGCCTCAGCACCCACAGCAGTGGAATATAGACATGGAGGACCCAGAACTGTCACGGCTAGTGTACATGACAAGATATTCTGAGATGGATTTGTATTGTTCATACAAACCTTCTGCCATGTATAAAGTGGAGTTCCATTGGGTGACAACTCTCAGCTTCAAGCAGTGCTACAGGAGGCAGTTTCGGATCTGCAACTGTCAAAGTTGGTCACAGGCCTTTGCAGAGCATGAAAAGTGAGAACAGATATGGCATGCTACTGTCAGAATTTCCTTTATATCAGGGTGATGCAGCAGAAGATTTAAACCATGGGCCATGCATGGATCATGAACAAAACCCCCATTCGTGATGCATTTAACCACATTTGACCCATTGTCACTTACTATGAACCCAGCTCTCAGGGACAGGGAGTTCAGCCACTTATCAATTTCAGTCTGTACCAAGTTCAGCATGTTTTCACAGTGTGTGAACAGGTCACATTGCGCATAGCAAATGTTGCATCATGCTGTCAAATTCCTGGAAGATTGCTACCATGACACATCACCTTACTACACTGATTATTCACACTACCAACAGCACAAACAACACCTGGTACCTGCGCCCAACATGCAGTTATACACAAATATGAACTCCCTACTGTTTTTCCACTTGTCCACATATCCATACTTAAATGGATGACTAGAGAGGAGGAATATTGAAGGGTATGTCTAACAGAGTCGGACACAGTACAGTACAACTCTGGGACAGCATGGGTGGAAAAGCATGTCCTGGATGAGACTTTCCATTTCGGACAGGCATGTGCTGCAAACCGTGAGAACCCAGAATTCTCCACGAAGTAGAAGGAGAAGGGCAAAATATCAATTGACAGCATTTCAGCTACAGCAACATTCAGTTCACGTGACACTGTATGATTGGGTGGGTACTTCGACTTATGCACAAAAACACTCTGTAATGTTGGCTGACTTAAACATTTTATATGGGGTTTGATGACAAATGGTTCTGCCCTGCGAATGGCATTGGCAGAGGGAGGAGTGTGGACGTGTGATGAAGATGGTTACTGATGATGAAAAATCCACAAATGAAGTTATTTTCCCAGATTTACAAACAGGGGTTGATGTACCACTTGCACTAGACATACTGCTTTGACCACCACCACCACTTCTGCTCTTTTCCTCCGGTTCCCAACAGGGATCACTGACATCATCATCATATTCATCAACATCATCCACATCCACATCTTCTGCTTGGATGCTGCTGACATGTGAACTGCATGTTGCAACCACAGCAACATCAGCATCATCAGATTCATCATCAACACCACCATCACTTGTTATTTTGTCACCACACTGTGAATCATTGCATGGCAAATGCGTGACCTGAACTGTAGTGGAAGAAATGTGACATTGTGTGTTATCATTGCCATGGTGATCAGAATCTTCATGTTTAGTTACCAATGGGATTGGGATACTATTGGGGAGTATGACATCATCTACACTGTCACTAACTGGCACTGTTTTATACTTAACTAGATTTTTTGGACATGGTCAACTGGTCAGAAGTGGAACTTGAGGCAGCAATACTCATACCACCAACAACTGCACTAACACCACCAGCTGGGACATCATTTCCAACTATGAGTGAAGCTACCGATTGCACTGTAAAAAACATTGAAGGAGAAATACCTTTCATCACATCAGCAATGCACTTCTGTGACTGCGTACAACCATGTCCACAGACAATCTTACCACTGGCAGCAATGCCATGGCAAGAAACAGCTTTGCTTGCATGTCTTTTTGCAGACATTTTGGGGAATCAACAAGAATATTCTAAACAAATTTAGATTTTGGAATGTTCACTCTGGGCCGATGGATGTGAAGCCAAAAAAGACAACTGTGGCTTCAACAAGAGATACAGATGCAAAGTCACAACAAGTTCAACAACACCTTAGCTAACCAGTGGTGCTCAAGTCACAATCCAATCTGGAAAAGAATACCTTTTGCCGGTTGGGGGGAAGGGGGGAGCACTATAACTGCGGATTACAGTAACAGTACAAAACCAAGATACCACAATGGCTGTACAAAATCATACAGGTACAGTGGATAGCAGGTTCGCACTGTGCAATTACACTGTGGCAAAATAAAAGATGCATTATTTGATGTCACGCACCGCGCGCACACACACACACACACACACACACACACACACGCTTTGTCTAAGCAAATTGAAAACTTCAGTACCACGTATTTTAAACAACCTGTAATTATTTACTGCTGCACCAGGTCCACAACACAATCAGCAAAGAAAAGTCAACAGTTACTGAAAATATTACTGTGTGTACATTAACACAGCTATACAAGAAAAATATAACCAAAAAACAAAGAATTCCCCATTTCTTCAACTTAAATCTACCTACACCACAGATATGCCCCTCCCTGAAAGCACACTTCCACTGTCTGTCAGTAACATTCAAAATCCACACACAAACAATAAACACTCGATGATAAGTGCACTGGAGGGTTTCCTACAATCGATGCACCAAAGTTTGAGCAAATAAAATTACTCAAAAAGGCTTTTTTAACATATTTTTGAGGATTTGAATCACAGAGAGCTCTTAGAGCAAACTCTCCTACACACACTACCCTGAACTGAGGCTGTGCAGAGCAGTCTAGAGCCCATGTGACCTGCAGTCCCATGAATCACTGCAAAATTCACCTTTGGAGCTCACCAACAAGGCTAAGTACATTGATTTCAATGCACTTCACCTTAAAATTAGTGGAGTAGTGGTTTGGGGAAGGCGAAATAACACAAAGTCATCGCTTTCAATGGACTTCATGTTCCTCATTATGATGCAAAGTACTCTGCTGCGCATAGCGGAGTACTTCGTGGATTCTGCCTTACTCCATGAATCACTTCGCTGGGTGAATTGGGGATATTCTGCCCATCACTAGTTGTAATAGCCCACAAATTTGCATTTTCTATGGAATTGCTATGTTGTGAAAACGTGGAGAGTTTCATGATGGCACCTTGTGCGATTTCTGAGATCTGGATACACCTTATTTTGTAAAGCGGTCACATTTTTCCCTATTTAACAATGGTATTTTTGCATTATTTTGCTCTCACATGTAGGCTACATGGTACTGAATTTCTGTATAAAACTTTCAGGGTACATCTGGTCTGTGCTGAGGTAGAGCCTTTTGAAGGTTTGGTGAAAAAATATCAAATGATTCCTGAGTTATAATGATTTAAAATTGATTTAGGATAGATGCCATATACGAATCAGAAATTTCTGGTTTACTAGAGTTTTTTTTTTGGTTAACAAATCTGATGTATCATGAACCAAAAATGGGTCACACGAAGTGTGGGTTTTGATAACTCCAAATAAGCAGAGATCAGAGACAGCAATTCAAGTTCTGACCTCAAAAGTTCTTGAGGACTATTTATTTGATAACCATAAACTTCAAAAAAAAAAGAAAAAAATGAAAAGAAAACACTTTTGTATAAAAATACAAAAGAAATCCTAGCTCACCAAAAGCTTTTAGGAAACACTTCTTACATAGGGTGGAAAAAGCTCAGGACAAGATCCTAGCAACATCTATGTAAATTCACCAAAGAAAGAGAGATACTCTCTCCCCAACATCTCTGTGGAAAATGAGCACTGAAGCTCTTTAAATATTTCTCTGACCAGGTATAATTGATCAGCTGACTAGTTTGATCCTCCCCTATTCTGAAATTATTCACATAATCTACTCTAATACAATAAGTTGGGGGATCAAACATAGCTATATCTGGCATACTAAAGTTTAATAAAACAAAAACCTTCACATATTCTTTTATTATGACTGTTGGAGCCTAAAATGCAGCATAAATACACAAGGGCTCATTATTCTAATAAGGGAGCCACCCACAAGGAGAAGCCAACTCCAGGTTATACCCTATAAATAAGCTTTACATTGGGCTGCTGCCCTCCTAAGGTCAAACCTATCTCCAAGCTTAACACTGGGCTCTAGGTAAGAACTCCTTGAAACAGAGTACAATGTGTTGATAGGACAATAAAGTAAAACAGCAGAGCTAGGCTTGAATCTGCCTTAGTCTTGGAAAACCTTTAAGGATATTTCAGGGCAGGGAAAAAATGTTTAGACTCCTGCATTTGCCTAACATTAATAATTATTTTAGGGAAAGCAGGCTACTTGCTGACATTTCAACATTACTCAGAGCTATGCATTCTGTTTGAAGGGGGGGTTATTATACTACTCTTGGGTTTTGAACACTTGCAGAGGAAATAACTCTCCCCCCCCCCCCGGATCTTGAGGCAAAAAAAATTAAAAAGGAAAACAGCTGAGAAGCTATAGAGAGGAATTATGATAGGTGGCCACCCTATCATAATGTGAAAAGGGAAATGTAAGATTAAGTTAGAAAGGGTTAGAAAAGACTGCTGCAGCAGAGTAGATTTATTTAAAGAAGGAAAAGAACATGCCTCAAGTCTCCCTAGCTGACAGCACAAGGCAGCGCTGCCACAACGAACCACTTTTTTTTGTTTGTTCCTGATGGCCACTATCTTGTTTCATTATTTCTGTTACTACTGAAGTTCAAAAACACTTGTAAAGAGATAGTTTTAGCAAAACTAAAACATCCCTGATCTATAATGTTTTCTTTAAACAAGATTTAATTGTCTGTGTATGTGAAAATTTGCCAACATTTTATATTTCACACATTCACAATCTAGCCCAGGCAATTTCTGGTTCAAACCACTTTTTTTGGTTTGACCTACAGTAAACATTTTCTGATTCCCAAACCAGGAAAAGTGGTTTGAACTTCTATAGGGCAGGTGATGTTCCACAAAACTGCTCATTGTTCTTTCATGCTGAACATTTCAATATTCAGCCCAGGTAGAGTACAACCACTTTCGTGAGTTTCAAATGCTTTTCTTTGCCTTATACCTTAATGGGATGGTTTTGTACAGTGTTCTCCTTATTTCTTTTTGAGTGTCCCACCTATGTACTAAGTTACATGATTCAATGCTATGTGCAGTGTAGATTGTCAGCCTTTTACATGCTACACCAGCAACTTCATGTATGTATTCCCTGTTTACTTATCTGTCATCTATGATTATTTTGCACAGACTGAATAAAAGCCTGCTATGAGAAAATATCCATAAAAACTAACACTGAAAGACAGTATCAATCATAGGTTGTTTTCTTTATTGTTAGAACTTTAAGGTTCGGTCACCAGACCATAATAGCTGAAGTCTGAAGAAGAGCAGTGAGTGAAAAGGAAATGGAAATGCTAAGGATGGAGAGGAGCAGATGGCAGGTTGTAGAGAGCAGACTGAGTGAAGTAGTGCAGAGAGCAGTAAAGTGAATCAAGAATTCCACCAAGGGAGCAGTTTGGGAATAACAACACCTCCACTGAGTAAATGGTGCTGCCAACTGACCTTTCAACTAATCCCACTGTCATGTACCCAAACTGTGTGTTCTTGTAAACAAGGCGAGAAGCACACACGCACACACATACACACACACACACAGTCTTTTTTGCCCCTACAGTCTTGGTTCTTGCTGCTTAGCGGAATACATTCTTCAACGTTGGCTTGCTAAAAAATGAAAGAGGCAAAGACTGCTATCAACTTGAACTCCTGGCACTGTAACTCAAAGGTTAAGATATCGACTAGTTCAGTGATGTCGGCTAATTCCAAATGGTCTTCTCTGTGGTCTGATTCAACCACAATTTCAGTTTGGTTTTGACTCTAAATAAGAAGCTTTGCATTAAGGACTAGAAAACTAGGAGTTCTGGGCCAGAAAATAAGGATCAAATGTGAAACAATAAGATCTTTTTAAAGTCAAACATCCCTTTATCTGCAATCTTATACTGTATGTTTGCAGCCTTGAGTACTGCATGAAAAAGTTAATACTTTTTTGAACACAGTTCATTCTGCCATGAAACATTACTGCATAATAATATCTGTATTTTTTTAATTGTGTTCTTTATAGGGTTTAGAAAACATTGTTAGCAGTTTTCTTATGGTATTGTGTCAATAAGGATAGTGTTTCCCATAGTGCATTTATTTATTAAATCACAGTTTCTTTCATTAAAACTTTAGGTATTTAATTAAATATCTCTGGAGTTCCTTTTTTGCATCTACACCTCAAATCGTTGCACTTCCTTTTTAACTAGCAACACTTGAAAAAGCCCAGTTATCAATAAGATGGCACACTTAAATGTTAACAAGAGGCATTTTAATATTATAGGGGTGTGGTGTGAGTATATGATTATACTATCTCAAAAAGAAAGGAAATTCTTTGCAAAAAATGTGTTAATGCACCAGTTAATGTTAAAGAGACAAAAGTAGGGAAATGTGGTGTTAGGGTCCCCAACCCCAACACCCCACACCTACCTTGCAGGTAGCAACAGGAAAAACCATTACAGATTCACCTCTCCTGCATCTTCATAAATCAGGCGTGGGGTGTACCTTGGGGTTGTCATATGTAAACTGAGCCAGGAAATGGATGTGGAGGAGTATCTGAAGGAGGCTTAAAGGATGGAAGAAGGGGGAAGACAGCAGGGGGAAACCCTGAACTAGTAAAGGGAGAACAACAAAAAGCAGAGGGGAATTGAGCACAGGAGGGTTAGTAAGGGGAGTGGGGAACAGCAGGGGCAGAGACTGAGTAAGGGAGGAGATGTTGGGTGAATGGTGTATCAGAAGGAATGATTGGGGTAGGTGGGGGAAGGATACTAAGACAAGGGTGTCCAGAGGGGGTGTACAAAAACCAAGGGAAATTAGCGGAGTTCTGGTAATAGAGGACTCAGTTGTGAAGGGAGTTAGATGGCCAGAACAGAGAGGGGGGACCACATAGAAGAAGTGTTGTGTGCCGCCCTAGTATGACAGCCAAGAGAATCTATGGTGAACACACTTGTGCAGGGAGGTGGGGGAAAACATGATGTAATTACCCACCTGAGCACAACTGACCTGGCATGGTGTGAGGGAGATGAGGTTTGAAAGTAGGTGGCATTTTCAGAAGTGCAACCAGTATGCAAGGCTTGCTTAGCAAGGAAGCTGTTGATCTCCAAGTTCAACCAGTGTCTAGGAATTGGTGCAAGAAGAAGGACTTTGTGCGGGGGTACTGGGGAAGAGTCTGGAATGAGAAATCCCTGTACTCAACAGATAGGCTACAACTCTGCAAGGGGGTCTCAAGGGTACTATGTGACAGATTAGGGGACTACATCAGGGACAGCCTGAATTTAAACTGAGTGGGATGGGAGGGCTACTGGGGAAAACAGAATCCTTAGTTTACAATGGAAGGAGGCAGAAAGGCCTCACCTAAACAGAGAGGGCAATAATTAAAAAGGAAATGGAGAGGGGGGTCAGGGGAAGGGCGAACACAGTGGGGGGGTGGAAGCGAAGGAGGAGAAAAAAGTCAAGAAAAGATGCTAGTAGGACAACCAGATGAAGGAGGGTGGACAAGCATGGGGGGGGAGGGTGGGAAACATGGGATATGGGTAGTGTTATCCATCAATGCCAGGAATCTGGGGAACAAAACTGACAACCTCAAGGCCATGACAGCAAAGGGACGAACAGATTTTGTGGCTGTCATCAAGATCTGGTCAACCTAGATCCATGACTAGGATCTGCCTGTTCCTGGATGCACCCTCGGAAAGACAAAACAAAGGCTAGGAGTGGCAGGATGGCAGTCTATGTTAGGGAGGAGATAAAGGTCACAAGGAGGATATCAGGGAATGGTACATAGATGCATAGGGTACAACTTCAGTCAGGGTAGAGAGAAAAATAAGTAGGGATGGGCATGCCAGTTTTTGAAAAGCCCAACCCCCCCAACCAAGATTTTTACAGGCAGTTGAGGCACATCTAAACTTTTTTTTTTCAATTTGGATTAGTTTGAATATGCCAATGTCACTGTTTTTTCTTAGCAGCACAAATGAGCTGTGCTGCAAAGTACAGTGGCCTTTTTTAGTGGCTCCATTTCTGCCACTGTATTTTAGATACAACACCAGACAAGCAACTGACCATGTGTATGTGTGTGTGTGTGTGTGTGTAGCGTGAGCCTGGGGCCAGCAGTGTGGGAGGGATGGCATGGGTGGGAGCAGAGTGTAAAGTGGCTCTTCATTGTTGACAACAAAGTGTGATTTTTCAAAGGGTGATGGAGACTGGTTTGCTATTTTTTCTCCTGTTACTGCCTGTGTGACTGAGTTTGTTTTCAGTGTGTCAGGCTGACAGGAAAGTAGCAGCTCAGGTGGGTACTTTGTGCTTGACAACCTCTGAGCATACTTGTTCTTTTCTGGCCACTTTTCAGTGGCTGGCTGGAAAGTCTTCAATTGTGTACTAAAAGTTTGAGAAGAAAGAAACATTTAAGAGATCTGTTTTTTTCTGTTCATCTAAAGCAGAAGATGGGGGAAGGGAGGAGAGGAGAGGGGAGAGGGAAGAGTGAGTGGGTGGGAGGCTGAAATTCTGCATCTTACTGCTAAGCCCTTCATTTTACACTCTGTTATGGAGTTGGACTGTGAAAAAACATAAAATGAATCATTTGGGGTAGAAAAACAAACACTTTATAAAAATGTAGCTTTTTATCTTTTCTCTGAGCCGAAGAAAAACAGGGGGTGGCTGAGAGTGAGTGTGGCAGGCAGCTGTTGTGGCCTGCTGTTGCTAAGTGCTTGCTAAATACTGTATTTAGCCACATTAACCAGTCAGTGTGAAATTAAGTACTAATAATTGTTGTTACGCTAAGCAGCTAGGACAGGAAATTTTTTTTAGTCCTCCCACTCCTAGAGAAAACAAACATTTTTTTTTAGGGAAAGGAATAAGCAGCTATAAGAAATGTACTGTGTTGAGTCATGCTCACTACACATGCTGCATAGAAATAGTGCCTGCAGCATCCTTCTATTAAACAGTGGTTTAACTGTGTTATTCTGCAGATGTATGGATTAAAAGCTGTTTAAAACAATTTTAACAGTTACCATGATACATAAAGGTTCTAAAAGGTTCAGATATGTTTTGGATAATTATCTGAACCTTTTGTTGATTAGCAGAACATTTTAGAACCTCAGAACCTTTTGAGGTTCTATCAGCCCTTAAAATAAGGGTGGGGTAGTGTACAGACTGCCAAGTTAAGATGAAGCAGGAGACAGGGAGTTGGGGAATAGGATAAGAAAGGTGGAGGCAGGGGAAGTGGTAATAGACAAGTGGGGCATTTTAATGTGCCCTATGTAGATTGGAGCATTCCACAGGCCAGCAGCAGCAGGAGTCAAGAGAGCGGGTCATTCTAGGGGACTTTAACACCAACTGGCTTGCCCAGGATTCTGCTACTACGAGAGACCATATCCATGGCCTACATCTTGCTCAGATGGTTACACAGGCTACAAAGCTGAACTACCACACTGGCTCAAGCATGCTCATGGACTGGCTTCTTGCCACCAACCCTGAGCATATCAAAAATGTTTCTGTTGTGCCTGACACCTTAAGCGACCACTCACCAGTAGTCTGCTCCTGGACTAATAAGGGTACTAAAGAACCCCCTTCCCCAGATCTCCAAAAGCTGCTTTCTCAAAAACGGGGCTACTGGGCTACTTTAAGAGGTATCTGAAGGATGCAGACTGGTCCCACCTAGCTGGCTGCAGAGACGCTATTAAAGCACTAGACTACCTAATATCTACCTTCAACAAGACTTGTGACATATTTGCTCCTGTCAGAACTGTCAAAATAAAAGGAACATTTAACCCCTGGCTCATGGGCCTTCTAATTTGCCAGATGAAACAATGAGACAACCTCGGGCACATTGCCAGAGAGACAGGCAGGCAAACTGACATTGCTGCTTATAAAGAGGCTAGGAATAAGTGCACCAGGCAAATAAGAAATGCCAAAGCTACCTACTATAGAAAACAACTTAACAGAAACTGGTGCAATGGCAGAGAATTCTGGAAAAGCATTAAGTCCCTCACCGGCAAAGAATCCACAGCTCCACCAGATCTTATAGTAACTACCACGGGCCCATTACAGCAACCTATTGACCTGGCTAATGCCTTTAATAATGCCTTCACAGATCTCAGCTCCATCCTCCCTCCCCCCGAGTTTCTCCATATCCCATCAGTAATGGACTGCACAGACCCTAACCCTCCCCACATCTTTAAACCAGGCAAACCACCATTCTAGTTTAGGCTAATTACCAGAGCCCAGACCATTAAATATGTAAAAAAAATCCTAAACAAAACCAGGGTCGGGAGTGACTGTATAGACATGAAGTTACTAGCTCTAGCCTTGGACGAACTTGCCTCCCCAATAACCATACTTTTCAACAACTCCCTGTGCTCTGGAATCTTTCCAGATAGGTGGAAGACTGCCTTGGTCACCCTGCTGTTTAAAAATGGGGACAGAACTAACCTGGGAAACTACCTCCCAAGCTCAATACTTCCACCTCTCTCTAAAGTGCTTGAAAGGGCTGTCTCTGACCAGCTTACTGAATACTTAAACAAGTACAATCTGCTCTGTCTGAAGCAACACGGGTTTCATATTGGACATAGCACCATCAGTGCCTTAATCGACTATACCTCCCATATCTATGAAGCCTTTGACACAGAAAAAATGGTGAGGTCTATATTTATAGACCTCACTAAAGTCTTTGACACTGTTAACCACCTAATCCTGCTTAGACACCTGAGGACCTTGGGACTGACTGTAGATACCATTTCTTGGCTTAACAGCTATCTCTCACATGGGATGCAGTGTGTGAGGATGGGGGTATAACCTCTAAACTCAAAAAGGTAACCCTTGGGGTTCCCCAAGGATTGATCTTAGGACCACTTCTCTTGTGCCTCTTCATTAACTCCCTTCCCTGTGCCTGTCCCACTCAGATGATTCAGTTAGCTCAGTGCCTGGCAGCAATACACCAGAAATAGCACAAAACCTACAGCATTGCTTTGCAATGCTCAAGAACTGGTTCACCAAAAACAGACTTTTTCTAAACTATAAAAAAAGGAAAATTATGCACCTAACTTTGCCACATGCCAAGGGGAATGCTAAACACCTAACTATAGCCAAAATGGGGATGGCATTGAACAAGTCTCCACATTTAAATATCTCGGGGTACACATTGATAACACTCTCTCCTTCATGCACCATATAGACCATGTTGTTAAATCTGCTAATATTAAGCTAGAAATCCTCTATAGGCACAGGCAAGTCATGATACCTGTGGCTCTAAGCCTAGTTACTCGAAGCTCAATTCTGTTTGTCATTGACTATGCCCTCATCATATATAGTGCTGCCACAGTCTCAGCCCTAAATTGAGTAAAAGTACTAATTAACAAGGCTTGCCGCCTGGTCCTGGGGGCTAAACATTGACCCCATACTTGCACCCTCTACTCCTCTACTGGTTGGCTCCCGTTACACCTTAGGGTAAAGGATCAAGTTTGCCTAATAGGCAAAAAAGCCCTACTTGGACTCACTCCCAACTCCACTGCCACACTGTTCCAGAGCACCAACTCCTCTAAAGTCACTAGGAGTTCAACCAAGGGTGTTCTTCATGTCCCATTCAAAAGAACCTGCATTGCACAGTGTTCACTGTCCTATTGTGGGCCCACCTGGTTTAATGAACTCCCTACTTCCACCCTGGAGCACTCAAAAATTTAACCTTTTAAAACAGAACTACTAGCCCTTGTGGCCCAAAAGAACCTATGTGATTTCAAGTAATGACTTCCGTAACTACTCACCTTCATAACCTTTCACTCAGCTGCTTACCTCCCCTTGCCTTCTTTCCCACCAACTTCTCTCCACCCCCCCCTGACAAAGCTCTAAGGTGGCTGTCCCCCCACCCCTGCTCTTCCCCTCACAACCACTTTCAGTGTTCAGTGACAAAGCCCTCTCCCCCTATGTTTGTAATTTGTGAGGTGTGGCCTCCAAAATTGGGCACAGAACTCCAGGTGGGGTATCACCAATGAACAATATAGTAACAACACCACTTCCCTCTTCCTGCTAAAGATACCACTCCCTATACATACCATCATCCAAGTGGCCCTATCCACTGCTTTGTCACACTGGTCTGCCACTTTGAGGCCATCAGATATGATAACCCCAATGTCCTTTCATGAGGGGTGGCTCTCATCACCTACCCCCACTCCTATACTTAGATGATCATGGGTTCCTATAACCTAGGTGCATGATTTTGCACTTACAGTAATGGCATTGAACTTCACATATCCCAAGATCCCTACAAATTCACTCCACCCCCTCCTGATGGTCCACTCTATTGCAAATGTTGGTGTCATCTGCAAATAGGTACACCTTCCCTTCCTGTTCATCTGCAATGTCACTTATGAAGACATTGAAGAGGACTGATCCCAGTACTGAGCCCTGCTGCACACCATTGGTCACTCTCCCCTCATAAAATGAGTTCCATTAACCACCACCCTCTGTCTTCTGTCCAATAACCAGTTCCTTACTCAATTCATCAGTTTGTCTCCCACAGTAGGCTGCTCAATTTCTTTATCAGTCTCCTGTGTGGGTCAGTGTTGAAGGCCATGCTAAAGTTCATATAGGTCATTCCCACTGCACTTATCTGATCTATTTTCTTGGTCACCCAGTCAAAGAAATCAATCAGATTTGTCTGGCATGCCCCCCCACCACCCCAAGGGAATCCTGCTGCTTTCATCTTGTTGTCTACCATATTCAAGATGCTCTATCAACCTTTTTATTAACAGGATTTCCATTCATTTCCTCATCAGTGATCTGAAACTGACAGACCAGTAGTTTTTATCCTCCTCCATGCTGCTGCTCTTATGAAGAGGAACACTTCTGCTCTTCTGCAGTCCTTTGGAACCATAACTGTTTCCAGTACGCTGTTGAATGAGGCCATCAGTTGGGCAGCTAGCACCTCTATGAGGTCTTTTACTATCCTTAGGTGTATCCTGGCTGGTCCTATAGACTTGTTTACTTTCACAGCTGCAAGTCTCTTCAGGACTGTCCACTAGAAATGGATTGTGTTCATCTTCTCTTCTTTGTTCCTGCTGCTCCCTGGTGGTCTGTCCCACGTCCCTCCACTGTGAAGACTCAGCAGAAGTACCAGTTTAGGATGTCTGCTTTTCCTTGATCCTCTTCTGCAAAGTCTACCCTGCTAACCTCCTTATCCTTGCTATCTTTCCCCTTGCATTCCTTTTCTCACTTACTCAAAGATTTTTGTTAGATTTTTCTTTAATATACCAACATATACAAAAATGTATAAACCTAATTAACAAATATAAACATACATAAATCTTGTTCTTTAGTTGACATCTTGGAGCAAACAATCAAAGGATAAAACAATGGATGGGATGTGATGTATCCTAAATAAGAACAAGTAAAAAAATACAGAATAAAGGATAGCTGAAAAGTCTAGAATTTATGAGTATCATTTTACCATTCTAAAGTTAAGTGGGGGGGTAACACTCAGAGAATTCTTTTCCAGTTATTACCCAGAAAATCATTTACATCTTCAATCCTTTGCCACATTTTCACATACATTAATGTTTCATAATTAATGGTCTCTGTTTTCACCCATTGCCAAAACTGTGTGTTAAATGCCGTAACACCTGAGTAGGTGTTACGGCATTCACGCGCTCCCTTTGAACAACAAAGCACTCGAGACTAAACATAGCGTGATGTTTAAATTGTCCCTGTCACCTCAAGCGGCACTGACTAAAATACACACTTCTCGGGAGTTGCCTCTATACCAAATAGTCTCCAGCAGCCTCGCATAGCCTAGAAGTTAAAAAAAAAAAAAGCCGATTCCAAACACCAAACGAAACCAAAAGACAAGAGCAGGAAAACTGCAACACAATTAAAAAAACCAAAAAGCGACCTCGGACTTTTCAGACGGAGCCCTTCAATTATATAAAATAAAATATGGGGAAAAGTGTGTTAAACTTGAATTTAACACACACCCTCGTTGTTGGATGGCATTCATAAACCCCTCGGACTTCGCCCTCGGGGTTTATGTGCCATCCAACAACTCGGGTGTGTGTTAAATTCTCGTAACACACTTCTCCCCATACTTTATCCTATATTTTACACACAGTCAACCATCTCTGTTTATCAAAAGCATTGAGCATTGGCTTATTCCAGTTATTCAAAATCAGATGTTTTGCCGCCATAGTTCCCAGTTCAAAGATCTTCTCTTTAATTTTGTCTAGCAAAACAGGGTGTACATTATTTAAAATAAATATATCACTCTTTAAGTGAATTTTAATATATAAAATCTGCTTCAAGTAATGTCTAGTGAAAGCCCACCATTTTATTAATACCTGGTCATTCCCATAATAAATGTATCCAATTACCTTTATTGCCACCGTTATGCCAAAATCTATAATTAGCACTTCTAATTAATTTTGGTAAGAAAATTGGGACCATTGTAGGCTGTATTGATGATTTTTCATTGTATAGATTTATTCTTTGCTGAACAATACATTTTATAAGTGTTAATCCTTCAATTAGTCCATTGTTGTTGAGCAAATGGAGCTTCAGCTCTTCATTCCAGATTATATTCTCTTTTATACATTCCCATCTGGTATAGAATTAACTATGGTTTACTTATTTTTTTATTTATTTTTAAAAGTCAGATTTACAACCTTGGAGTCATGGACTCATTTACAAAGGCACCTCATCGCAGGGAGGGTAGACATGGTTACAGTGTGAGATACAACAGTGGTAACATACAGGTGCAATACAGATAACAAAAAGAACACAATATAACAGTAGTTTACATGATAAAGTTACATGCAGTAAATAGCAATTGTATAAAGTATAACAATAGTAGAAGTCACAACTCTGGTCATACCAGGGAAATATCTAAGTGGAAGGGTTGGGGGGGACAGGGGTGAGGAAAAGAGGAAAAAAGGGGGGGAGCAATCCATTGGGTATTGTCGAGGCTATGGGCAAGAAATGGGGAGGGACCCCAGTATTAGGTTGATTAAGGGCAACTACAGCTTTGGGTGCCAAAGAGGTGGTTATGGAGAGCAACTTTAAAGGGAACAGTTTTAAATAGTCTCACTAGTAGTTTCTTAGATCCTACATTTATAGTTTAATACTGTTCCTTTAAGGTTTTTATATAATCCAGTAATATTGAGCCACAGACATTTTGAGATAGTTGATTACATTTTATTTTGATTGCCATATAAGTACTAACATTGGGTGGAGAGCCTTTATTGGATATTTTATAAAATTTATCAAAGGAGCATATATTTCTTCCATTTTAGAGGATTTAACTATTTTCATTATTGCTTTATTAGGATCTCTGAGATTATTATTGATCTCTAAAATTTGCATATAACCAAGTTTTATTAGCTTTAGGTACTGTAATTTCTTTAGACTAATTATTAAAAGTTTATTTAAGGGCCTACCCGGTTAACAAAATGAAATAAATAAATAAAAATAAAAATTAAAAAAAACACAGAAAGAAGAGTTTATGTTCTTCACAATCAAAAGAATGCCATCTGCAAAAACACTTATTTTTTGAGTTTCTTGCTCTGAGGGAGCAGCCCTGATGAGCACCATTTGATGTTGAAAAGGGAGCTGTCAGAAAGGAATTAACTTGAAATCTGACAGTTGTGTTTTTATACAATACAATTATTAATTTTAGGACATCCTTAGGTATTTCCCATGCTTTAAGGCAATATAAGATATAATTCATATTGCTCAGATTGAAGGCTTATTAATTAATTCAATAATCACTTGTACTGTTTTAGTTGCTTGAGCTATAGTCCATCCCTGAATAAAACCATATTGGATTTTGTGGATGGCATTGGGGACAGTAGCTTTAATCCTACTACTTAATAATTTAGCAATTATATTGTAACTTTAGTAAGAAAACAGGTCTTTATCTGCTTTTTATGGATCTTTCCCATTCTTTCAAAATCAGCAATACCTTTACTTCTTGCATAGAGAGTGGTAGTTTCCCAGTGGCATCCATCAATTTTCTCAGCATTGTTTCCATCCATGGTGATAGGCTATCCTGAAATGTTATATAAAATACACTGATGTGAAGCCATCTAAACTTCGTGTCTTTCTTTTAGGAAATTGTGTATCTTGTTATTAATACCCTCTAAGTTAAATGATTACAGGGAACAAGTAACTTTAGGTAGGTTTAAAACTTTAAGATGGTGTTCATTTTTATCTAGGTCCATAAGAAGTTCCCTTTGGTATATAATTTCATATTATCTAGTAGTAGTAGCAGTAGTAGTAGTAATGATTTTTATTCATTTCAAAAATGAACATGATTTAATTCCCATTGAGTGGGAAGCTCATTTACAAGGGACATCATACAGTATCTACAAAAGACTACACCCATTTTTCCTCCTTTTGTATACCATTGCCTTGTTCATCGTGTATCATAGGTATTATGTTCCTCTCCTTTTTTTAAATCATTGGCTAAAATCTTCCCTGTTTTGTCTCCCTGCAAATGCCTAATTCTTTAAATTTATTAATACTATTAGAAGTCTCTTCATGACTTTGATTATTTTTTCACCCAGAAACCCTTCCATTATTAATTATACACTACACAAGCTATGCTAATCAGTAGATTTAGTCTTTTAGTCATTTCTCTGTTTTGTCATTATCTTCCTTTTTATTTCTACAAGCCTGAGAAGACATTATTGTTCCTCATATGATAGCTATCATTGGGTCCCATATGTTTATTATTAGTAATTGACTATGGAAATAGTCAAACCAGTACTTGTACTCTCCTGGGTTGTGCCTGAAAATAGGCAGTTTGTCTAGTGCACTTACCCAGTTACCAAAAGCAAATAACATAACATAAATCATTATCCTGCAGTAATTCATTACTAAATGACCATGATCTAGAAAAAAATTGAATCTTTGTCATCACCCTTAGGTTCATTTGAACCACTGCACGGTCAGATACAAAGACTGAATTAAATTTTGCCTTTGAAATTTTGGAAGCTAGATTCTTTGAAGCAATAATATAATCTCTTCTTGAAAGAATTTCTGTTTTTGAATCATATTGTGTATATCCCTTACCTTTTGAATGATTTTCACATCATTTATCTATTAAATTGTTCTCATGAATAAAATGAATCAATGATCTTGTTTAAGTTTTCATTATTTTTGTAGTTTTGTTGATGAGGTGTAATTAGAGTGTTAAAATCTCCAAAAATAACTATGTTTTCAACCTCTGATGTAATTGAGCCTTCTAATATTTTAGCTAAACAATTATTATATTATATAAATGGGGCATAAAATGAAACAATTACCCCCTCCCAATTGTAAATTTTAAGTTTCCATTGAAGTGTTCGCCTTTCATGGTCATTAAAGGTCTTCAGGCACTGAAAATTCAAGTTCTTCTTAATTAAAATTCCACTCCACAGCTTTTTCTAGTACAGTACCTATGGAGAAGTGGATAAGTTATAGTCCTCCCTTTTTTAATTTTGAATTTGATTTTCTATAAGCATTTCTTGTAGTGCTATACTATTTACATTAAGATGATTTAAATAAGTCAGAATGCTGGTCCTTTTCACTGGTCAATTCAGCCCATTAAAATGGAAAGTGGTAAATTGTATCAGTATTGGATCAGCCAACCTTGAAAGTAACACAAAAACAAAAATGGATTAACCCATCACTTTTTTTCCTTATTGCAGCTTTCTTCCCATCATTGTCAAACTTGTCTCCTTTATAATAAATCCGATATGAATTTCCCACCCACTATTTTTATACATATCCCTCCATACAAAGAAAATAAATCTTATTAGTAATATAATGTGGCAACTCAGATGAGTTCCAAGTAATTAACTTTCTGGGAAGCTCTTACCAACTCTCCTCCCTCCCCATCCCAACCTAAAATTGTTAATGCCTCAAGTTAAATTAATTGGGTATCTGTTTAGTCACTTAAGGTAGAAAATAAAAAAAGTATACCCTCTGTTTATTCTTAACTTTACTAAAACTGAGCACCAGTTAGAAGTATCAAAAAAGGAACAAGAGGAAAAAGGAAAAATACTTAGTATCAATCCCAAAACTTACTTCATAATAGTAATATTTTTTTGTTTGTTTTTGTTATATCTTATCTTTTCTTCTTCCCTTTTGGGAATATATTATTTATATTAATCAATGTTACATATTCAAATAACTATGACCCGGTCTATGAAAACATTTGTGGTAGCCTTAGTTTCAGATCCCTTTCTACTTCTAGTATTGTCATATGTAATTCTCTAGCCCTCCAATGTCAGTTTTAATCTAGCTGGAAATATCATAGGGGCTTGTATATTAGTGGTCCACAGCTTTTGTTTGAGTTGATCAAACTTGCTTTGTTCAGCAATCAGATCCAGGGTGGAGGTTGTTGAAAACTGAGATTGATGCTCCCATCAGGGGAATGCTCTTCTTTTTATACACCTCACTTATCAGTCTATTTTTATCTTCTGATTTACAAAACTTCTCAATGATAGGTTGAGATGGGCCTCCTTCATCCATTTTTGTTCAAAAAGTCCTGTGTATCATATCAATCTCAAAGGTAACTTCATTCTGATCTGTTCCAAGACAAGCTGCAGTGATTTGATTCAAGCTATTTCTTAAGGTATTATTTTTATCCCAATTGTCCAGTACTCCTATAATTTTACATTCCCTCCATGTGACCTTGCTTCAGAATTGGTTTATTCTTAAACTCACTTATGTATAGTATCTGAAGAAAGTCTTATCCCTCTTTAGCAACCCTATCCCTTCCCATGTCTGCACCTTGCTCTCCTCACTGATTTCCTGCTTTTGTCTGTGTTACTTGTCCCCCACCAGCAGCTTCCTTCCTCCTTCTGCATTTCCTTATACATCCTGCATGGCACACTTTTTCCCTCACCACATTGTTACTTCCTAGAGAACCATAATGGTCTCTTTTTCATTCTACTTTTACTCACTTCTCTCATGCAGAGGTTGGTTGCCTTCATTATGCCCTCCCTTTTTTCCCAATTGTTCTTCTAACACTCTCTGGCAACCCCTCCCCCCCCAAGAGGCAGTATTTGAAGCAATTCCCTATTTTATTTTAATCTGCCCTCTTAAATTCCGGGACCATCACCCTAATGCAGTTGTCCTCTGTTTCTGTCTTAATGATAAACCACACTTTACAGTGATCGCTTTTACCTAGGGACTGTGACATCTGCAATGTCATCCCTGTTTGTAAGTACATGGTCCGGCGCTGTCCCAACCCTAGTGAGTTCCTTGACTAGCTCCCTCAAAAAAGGCCCTTGCAGGAAGTCAAGGATAGCCCTGCTCCTTGTTGAAACAGCAGCTGGAAAGTTCCAATCCCCATCTGGCAAATTGAAAATCCCAACTAGTAGCACCTCCCCCTTACTTATCATTCTGATGATGGCTTCTCTGGTCAACCAATCAGCATGTACTATGTACTGTACATGCTCATTGACAGTTCAGTTGGCAGCTGGCCATGGTGGTGTGAGGAGGGCTCAGCCAGTCACCGTCTCTGGTTGGGTTGGGGGAGCGGGGTCATGGGTCACTGCATAATGGGGTGGGGGTGAGGGGACCACTTGACTACCGGGGACCAGGGAATTTTTATTTTTTATATGGAGGGGGCCTGGGGAGGGGGACCACTGATCTACCTGGGATATGGGGCTTTATTTAATTTTTACATTGATCAGGGATTGGTGTGGGGGGACCACTAGACTATCAGGGATAAGTTTGTTTTTTTACAACAAACAAACTGGCACCAGGACTCACTTTTATAATTTAATAGAAACTTATTTATTTGTAAAAATAAAATGGTAGCAGAAGACAATGCTCCCAACCAGTTTTGCCATGCTTGGCTTTTTCAAGGGATAGGGAGGTTTATTTTTATACTGATCGGGGATCAAGGACAGGGGACCACTAGACTATTAGGGATATGGGGGTTTAATTTTATTTTTAAACTGATCAGTGATTGGGGAAGGGGTTCACATGACTACCAGGGATAGGGGGGTTAATTTATTTTTACACTGATCAGGGACTGGGGAAGGGGATCACTGGACTACCAGGGAAAAGGGTATCAAGGAAATTATTTTATTTTAACATTGATTGGGGCTGGGGTGGGGGAAACCACTAGACCACCAGGGATATGGTGGTTGGAGGTATGTTTTCATCATACATGTCATTGGGGCTGGGGGGACTGGCCTGGCACACTGCACAGCAGCATATGCATGCAGATGAGCCCATAATGGAACTGAAAATGGTCCCTTTGCACCATGCATGCCCAATGGGTCCATCTGCATATTTGGGCTGAATATTGCCCATGGGGACTGTGCCACACACCAGTGTGTGTCACACCATACCCCATGGGCAGTCCTCAGCCCTGCACCCTGGTTGCACTACACAGACCATGGTGACCCCTTGCTGTGCACTGCACATCCAGGGTCAGATATTCGAACAGACTGCGTGGTGTGTTCATATCATGCAATCTTTTTGAATATGGTGCCAGAGCTGGCCAGCCCATTTGTTTGTGCAGTGCACTATTTTGTGTGTGCAGCCAGCCAGCTCTTAATATGGGGCCATAGATTATAACTTTATTAATTGTGTGCTATCTGGTAACTCATTGCTTTTTTTCTAGAGTTATAGAGATACAGTACAGAGAATACAGTAAACAAATAGTGCCTGTTCGGTAATTAGTTTAAGTCTGCAGTTTCATCTTTAAGCATGCTCAGCTCCTTGGTTGTGGTGGTTACTATGGCCACAGTTTTTAGTGAGATTTTTTGCAGATCACTCCTAGATTCTCAGCTATAAATAATGGTATGCCACAGCAGACTGACCACTTTTACCAGCACAGTTGGCTGGTCCAGAAAGCACACAGCTTAGAATGGTATAAGGTAAATACAATCAGCAGTAACATTCTTTTGAATTAGGTTGCTTTATGAAACACTGTACCTATTTTCTTGTAATTGTACAAAGGTATTTCAAAATCTAGTGCAAGACTTAGCTTCTAAGACAAATACTGCAATAATTCTTTCTTAAGTAATTTGAGCAGGTTTTATATACATATATTATAGGGGCGAGGTAGTGCTCCTATAGTTAGGATTGAGTAGCTTGTTTAATGTTAAACTCCTAACTTTGCACATTGATATCGTTTGCTCCTTTTGATGAAATCAGTTGAAATTTTGTATGTGTTGCCTAGTATGCAAGGTCTTGATGTGTGGAAATTTTTGTGACTGCAGCTTGTGAGGATTCTGAGATCTGTAGCTGTCATGTTTTGGGAAAATCTTTTTTCCTATACTTAACATAGGTATTTTCTGCCCTCCCCTACAGCTTACATGGAATAGCTTTTTTCCCCAAACTTGCAGGGGACACGTTGTATCCTAAGGTAGTGCCTTTGGCAGGTCTGGTGAAAAAATATTAAAGGGTTCCTGAGTTAGGAAGCTTTAGAATTTAGTGGTTTGTGACCTGTGCATGCACAGTAGGCTTTTAGAGATACCACTCTGTAGTGAAAGTAAAAATTTGATGCTGCAAATGTGCATTTTTGCTTTAGTGCCACTTGCTTGGCAGGCCAGCAAACATTTTTTGTGCATCCAAAATCCTGGGTGCCCAGCATAGTGAAAGAAGTGCTTCCCCCACATTCTCAGTGGGAATTTCTGTAATCATGCAGCTGGCTCTAGTATAAGCTATGGGTCAACATTTCCCTGGTGTTTGGTGGTGTCCCCTCACACTCCATTGCCATGCTTGGCAATGTGACAAGTTGCCCTGGTGTCTATTGGCACCTTCCAGCCTTCCCATCACTGTATCCTTAATTGTATTAAATTTCCAAGGTGTCTAGTGGCATCCCCTCACCCACCAGTCATACCTGTAAATACATAAATATATTTCCTGGTATCTAGTGGCACTCCTTCACCCACTGATTGCCATTTTCTCAATTTCCTTGGTGTCTAGTGGCAATCCCCGCCCTCCAATTCCTGTCTCCATTATTAAATATTATATTCCCTGATATCTAGTGGTACCATCCACCTGTCAATTGTCATCCCTGTAAATATATACATATATTCCCTGATGTCTATTGGCACCCTCCACCTGGCATTCATCATTCCTAATTTCCCTACTGTCTAGTGGTACCCCTACTCACTGATCACTTTCCTTGTTATTAATTATTACATTCTGTGGTGTCTAGTGGCACCCCCACCAGCTGATCATCATCCCCATAAATATGCATATCTTCTCTGGTGTATAGTGACATCCCCCACCATCCAATCACTGTCCTTATAAATATACATATATTACATGGTGTCTAGTGGCACCCCCCACCCTCTGATCATTGTTCTCAATTTCCCTGGTGTCTAGTGGCACCCTCCACCCTCTGATCAATGTTCCCATTATTAAATATTATATTTTTTTGTATCTAGTGGCACCCCCACACTCCAAAGGTCATCCCAGTTATTAAATATTATATTCCCTGGTGTCTAGTGGCACCCCCACCCTCCCATTGGAGCCAAAACTTGATATAGAGAAAATGGTCCCTCAATGCTTTTTTTCCCTACTGGGTCAGTTCACTGTATGCAAGATGGTGTATGTTAAAACCGCACAACAGAGACAGTGCGAGTGGGAATAGTGACAGGGTGCAAAACTGCTAAATGGTCTATGTGTGGTTGTTCACTCTGTCACTGTTCTCAAGCAGAGGATAAGTTCTTTGCTGGTAGGAGGGTCTGCAGAGCAGCTGCTGTGGCTTGACCAGATGATCCACAGGCAGTAATGGAGGCAGTGCATCTGTGGACTTGGTATCAAATCCCAGTCCCAGACACATGGAATATTTGTTTTATTCACACTTTGTGCGATATAAGTTTAACCCCCCCCCCGGAGTTAACTATTTTAGTTGGGGGGTTCGGGAGACACCGCCCCAGAAATGGGGGTGAGGGTAGAGACCCCCACAAAACACAAAGAATTGCCACTGGCAATATATCATGCTGTATTGAGAGTGCAGTATATTGTTGCAGCAGAATATCTTGCAACATTATGACCCCCATGCTTTTTTTCTTGTTTTTCAAACCTGTAAGAAAAAAGGTTCCTCATCAATCAGCCCCCCCACCCCACCACCCCACACCTTCAGGACATCCCCACAAACCCTCACTCACCTGAACATGTCCCAGGTTCAAGACCCACTCTCTGATCAAAGACACATTTTGCTGCTGGAACCAGCAACTGCAATGTGAGAAACTAAGGTAAATGCAGTTCAATTTATTTCAATGGGGGGTGTTCAACTTTAATGCATAACTCAGCCATTTTTGCATATATTGACACCAAATTTTCAACATGGCCTTGCTGGGACCCCTCCTTATGAACAATATGACTGTCATTACACAACTGCTGCCCAAAAGATAAATTTCCAGTCACTTGGTGAATTCACCTTTTGGGCTGGATTTTAAAAACTTAGCTGCTCTTCTTAATGTGGTAGGGTCATAAGAAGGCTATGATGAAAATGTGGTTTCAAAATATGTAAAAATGGTGATGTTATGACCATTTGTTGCAATTTCACTACACATACTCATAACTTTGGAAATACTAAATATTGTGACCCAGATTTTCAACATAGCCTTCTTATTACCCCACCTCATGTATGTCACAGCTCTCATTTTTCAAATCCTGGGCAAAATGTGTTTTCATACCTGTGGAATAGAATGTCATTGCAGTTGCATAGAATTATGTTTTGGCCGGGATTCAAAAATGTTTTTTACTGGGAACATGAGGTGGAGTAATAAGATGGTTATGCTGACAATTTGGACACTGTTGTCCAATAAATGGAACCGCAGGGCCTGGCAGGTCTTGCACTTCCACAGGCAAATAGGGATACAATTATACTATCTCAAAAAGTAAGGAAATAAATTGCATACAACATCATTAATGCTCTAGTTAGGGTTAAAGCCACAAAAGTAGGTAAATGTGATGTTACCTCAACCCTTCACACATCAACAGACATTGGGGTGTGCCTTGGGGTCATCATCCCTAACACTCATCCCATTCTCCTACACTGTACACATCTCAGCTTATTTACTTATGGAATGGGGTGAGTGTTAGGGCTGATGACCCCAAGGCACCACCCCCCCGATGCCTGTGGCTTTAACCCTAACTAGAGCATTAACAACTTTTTTGATATATATATATATATATATATATATATATATATATATTGCAAAAATGTCATTAATGCACCAGTTAGGGTTCTTACTAAACTGAAAAAAGAAGGGAAATGTGGTGTTAGGATTTTAGGATTTCCAATCCTAACACCCCACCCCCTAACCCTACAGACACTGATAGGCATTGGGGGTGTACCTTGGGGTTATCGGCCCTAATGTTCACCCCATTCCATAAGTAAATAAGCTGAGTTGGGCAAATTATAGGAGAATGGGGTGAGAGTTAGGGCCATTGATGCCTGTCAGTGTCTGCAGAGTATGGGTGTGGGGTGTTAGGTCCAACCCAAACACCACGTTTCCCTGCTTTTGTTGCTTTAGTAAGAACCATAACTAATGCATTAACAAAGTTTTTTTTTGCAATAAATGTTCTTACTTTTTCAGATATTATAATGATGTACTTATTTGTCTGTGGGGGCCCAGGGCCCTCTGAGCTCTGCACTCCCATCCCTCCATAGATGCATATATGTATGTAGCTATGGAAGCACAGGACCCTTCAGGCCCTGTGCTTCCAGTTATAGGACAACAGTGACCAAATTGTCTGCATAGCCATCTTCTTTGCCCACCTCATATACTTGTTACAGAAAGTTTTTGAATTGCATCCAAAACATAATTCTGCACAACTGCAACATCATTCCATGCCACAGGTGTGAAAACACATTTTGATCAGAACTTAAAAAATGACAGCTCTGACATACATGAGGTGGGATAATAAAAATGCTATGTTGAAAATCTGGGGTGAACATATTTAATATTTCCTAAATTATGAGCAGACGTAGCAAAATTTCAATGAAATGACATAACTTTGACATTTTTTTATATTTTGACCCAAAATGTTTAACATAGTCTTCTTTTGACCCCTCCTCATAAACCCCATAGGTGAACATTTTAAAATCTGTGCCAAAATGCCATTCTGTGATACAGGTTTGAAAACACGTTTTGGGCAGGATGTGAAAAATAACAGCTGTACTGTTCATAAGGCGGTGTGAAAAATGGCTATGTTTTAAATTTGGCATCAAAGTATTGAAAATTACCAAACTTATGAACATGCATAGAACATTTTAAATGAAAGCATGTAATTCTGGCATTTTTAGGCATTTCTTCACCAAATATTCAATGTGGCCATTTTGAGACCCCACTTTATGAACTATGATGGTGAAATTTTGTTATTCAGGCCCAAAAGGGGAATTTGTGTAGTGACCATGAAATCACCTTCTGGGCCTGATTAATGAAATGAGAGTCACAGTGTTCATGATATGGGGTCCCAAAAAGGCCATGTTGAACATTTGGTGCAAAAAGTTCCCAAAATAGCAAAGCTATCAGCATAAGTTCAAAACACCATTATTATACATCATGCGGCATTTACCTTGATTCCTCAGTTTGCGGTTAGGCTTTGAGGAGTGCAGACATGTCCTGGTCCAGAGAAAATGACAGCTGATGGCCTCCAGTGGTACATATAGGGCAAGGAGGTGTAAGGTTTTGGGTACTCAGTGGGAGGATAGGGATGGGGGGGGGTGGTGGCGACGAGGGACCGTCTTCTTTTTTGCAGGTAAAAAAAGACATTGGGGGACTGTTTTCTTTATTACAGGTTTTAAATAAATACATATTTCAGGTCAGTGGGAGTGGACTTCCCAGTGTTCTACACTGCTGGGGGGATACATATCTCAGAACACTAGTAGTTGGTTGCCCAGTGTCCCACACTGGCAGAGGGGCTTCTAGTGCCAACACGGGGATTGGGTCCCCTAATGTCAACAACTGTATGCTGTGTCAGGGGACTGTTTTCTGTTTTTGTACAGGTTTAAATTCTATACATATTTTGGGACACTGGGATGTGGCTTCCCAGTGCCCCACACTGCTGTGGGGTACATACCTTGGGACACTGGGACTGGGCTCCCCAGTGTCCCACAGTGGCAAGGGGGCCATTATTGCTGACACAAGGATTGGGCACCTCCATGTCGGAAAATGTATATTAGCATGCCTCAGCCACCTTTCCCTTAGAGGCTGTAAAATGAGCAAACCATGCTTGCATTAGGTAAACACCAAGAGGTGTTTACCTAATTGGGCGCCAAGGAATCAGACTCTGTGGTCGCTGTGCCCCAAAAATGCTCCTAAATAGTTTTCTTTTTTCCATTAACGTATGTGCCACAAATTGCAGCAGCTGTTCCATGAAACACTCTTCCTTGTTTTTGCAAAACAATGAAAGTTTGCCACAATTTGCTGCACAAAGTACCCCTTATTTTGCAAAACAATTGCCATAGTTTGCAGCACAAATACATCCACAGATAACATTTGCATATTTCTGGGCATTCTTGGGGCAAACTGAACCCAGAATCTGATTCCTCAGTCCCTGATTAAGTAAACACAACTGTTGATATTTACCAACTGCAAGTATTTTTTGAAATATTTAAATCTGTTTGCCTCACAAACTGATAACAAAATGGTAGACTCTTGACATTATATTCTGCATTTGTGACAACAAAAACCTGCTTTTGTGGCAGCAAAACAGTTGTTTCACGTGGCACATCTAATTTTTCCAATAGAAAATTAATGCTTTTTTCACCAAGCTTTCAAAATGCACATCTGCGACCCATGCCCGATATACCCAAAAAACTTCAGACCAAATCTCCAAGATGTTTCTGAGAAATGGTGTGACAAAGAATTTACACAAAAATGGTAATTTACACCATTTCTGACATTCCCTATCTCGGCACCCACATATCAAACCAGAATAAAACTTGCAAAATCCTGAGACCATTGGTCCCCGATGGTGTGTGCAAACTTTCATGTGAATCAGTCAAATGGCTGCAAAGTTATTAAAGTGCAAAATTTGGAGATTTGGGGTTTAACATTGAAGTGGCCACTGAACCCTAAATATATATATATATATATATATATATATATATATAAACTATTGCACATACCCCAGTAATGCAAAGCAACATGGGAAACATATGCAAATCCCCATGACAAAATTTGAACTGGCTTTAATTTAAGCAGAATTGCATGGTGCCAGAAGGCCTCATAGTACAATCAGCAAAGGTTAAGAACAGCAGACACGTGGGCATATTTCGTCCTCATTTGGACTCATCAGTGAGCCATATCTGTGTCTTAGCCCAGGGAGAGGAAGCCAGCCACCCCTTAAGGGGGATGTTTTTCATTTGGATCATGTGGAGCCAAAATAGAGAAGGAAAAGAACTACAAAAGAACCCCAGAGCAAATGCCCTGAGGCATGGGTTATCCCCGAGGATATTGGCCATACAGGCATTGGGTTATCCTGGAGGATATTGGCTGTACAGCCAGAGTTTAAAGAAAAAACAAAAACAATCCCCCTTAAGGGGTGGCTGGCTCCCTCTCCCTGGGCAAAGACACAGGTATGGTATACTGATGAGTCCAAATGAGGACGAAACATGTGTATGTGTCTGCTGTTCTTGGCCTTTACTGATTGCATCATGAGGCCCTCTGGCACCATTCAATTCTGCTTGAAGAGAGCCAGTCCAAATTCTCTCATGGGGATTTGCATATGTTTCCCATGTTGCTTTACATTACTAGGGTATGTGCAATTTGTTTTCTTTAAAATTTGGCTGTATGGCCAATATCCTCCGGGATAACCCATGCCTCAGGGCATTTGCTCTGGGGTTCTTTTGTATTTGGATTATTGTGAACTTGATGGCAAGTAATTCAATGTCTGGGATGCAGAGATGTTGCAGAGTAAGCCTTCACCAGTAATGTTCTGGTGAAGTTGTGAAATTCAACTTCACTCATAACTTCACAAATTGCCCACTTCAACAATTTGCCATTTCACATTGAATTTTCCTGATAAACTAACACTTTACCTAGCAAAGTCAGCTGAAGTTATGGTGAAGTTGCAACTTCATCAGCAAATTTGCATAACTTCTCATGAAGAAGTGTAGTTTTGCCTGCCCAAAACTTTATGAAGTTGGTACTTCCCACTTCACAAATTTGGCAAATGTGAAAATTATTTGGCAAAAAGAAGTTTGCCAACTTCTTACATCTCTGCTGCGAGGGCAAGGAAGCTAACTAGCCATATAAGGTATGTACTTATTCTCTATACATTTCACAGAGCTGGTGAAACTTATTTCTGTCATAAATGCAGACATATTTTAATCATTTTCTAACAATTGTATGTAAGTTACAGAGGACTTTTTGAATAGATTTTTTCAAGTGAATATCAGATTTTTTTTGTCCAGGAAGCCATTGCTATGTCATCTTAGAGGTAACATTTATAATAAGACTTGAATGTTAGGGTGTGCACTTTCAACAGCTAAGGCATAGGATAATATATAATAATTGTAATTCTGCACATGGTCTTAGTACAACATTTCTAATATGTGGGGGTCTCTACAATAGGATTGCAAGGCATGCATAACCAAATTCATGTGGGGCAATTCTTCAATAGAGCTTGAACACAGGGGCACTGAAAGAAGTGTTATATGTCTTATCCTTTTTTTTTACTTTAATATCTGAGATATGTGGGTGTTGTTATACTGTGCTGGAAGTGTGCCTGTTATAGTTTACAGTGGTTTGAATTAGAAGGGTGAATGATAGTTGTTATTTTTTTTTTATTTTGTCATTTGGAGACACTATTTAACCATTAGACTGTTGTCAGAATTAGAATGTGTTGGAGTTCTGGACTGATATATCAGCCCTGTAAGTGTTAAGCATGTAAATATTAGCAAGTGCCTGTTTTTATCAGCTTGATTTCAGAGTGAATTTATTATGGCTCTTTAATAGATAAGTGTAAACTACATATTTTTATTACCATTCTGGTGGAGGTGTTTTATTGGATACATAAGCAGGAAGATATTAAAACAGCCACAGTACTGTTTCTTTTTCTTCCTTTTATTAGAACCCACCAATTCTGAAGAAGTGGCATAGCCATTAAATGTTGGTGTTTATGGTGGAAGACAAAACAAAGTGATTTTGAAACTACATAGGTGATGAACCTTTATTGTTTATATTTATGGACTATACACTGCTTGGAAGTGTTCCTCTGAACTGTTCCCCCAGGCTAAATCAAGGACTGGACATCTTGGTTTATAGATGCATCATGGGGTATAAGAACCCAAGGTAGAGTACAGATTTGGAAGGGCGAAGGATATAGTCTCGGAGAAGGAGGAGACAGACTTGGGGACAGCAATTACAAGCAACTTGAAACCATCAACACGATGCAAAAAGGTGGTGGGGAAGGTGGACAGGTTGCTTGGTTACATATCAATAGGGTTCACCAGCAGGAGGAAAGAGATTGTTCTACCCCTGCATAGGCCCATGGTGTATTCATATCTGGAATACTGTGTACAGTAGTGAAATCCTTACCTTAAGAAAGACATATACCAGATACAGGCAGTGCAGAGGAGGGCTACCAAGATGGTTCATGGGCACAGTTTATTTTTTATGAACAGAGACTAACGAACCTTGGCATGTACTCACTGAAGGAGAGTGTAGAGAGAGAGAGCACATGATCGAGATCTTCAGCTACCTTAAAGGCAATAACAAGGTCAACACTGGGGATCTTTTTTGGAGAAGTGAGACCAGAAACTCTAGAGGGCAGAACTACAAATTAGCAACAAGATGAACAGTAAGAAGGCCAGAAGGCACTTCTTTTCTTAAATGGTGTTGTCAGGCTAAATGCACTACCAGAGAGGGTAGTAAATCACTGTTCAGTTGGGGGATTTAAAAGATGGTGGAATACATTCAAGGAAAAGTTTAGGGTGAATGGAAGGGGGAAGAGCAACATGTAGCTATAATTGTAAAATGCCACTAATGTAGCCTTGCTCTTGCACAAAATAATAAATAAAATGTAGCATATGCACCTGAGCTCTGCATCCAACAGACTTGATGGAACTTTGGGCCTTCTTCTTCTTCTGGCCTTTCTTATGTTCATATGTTCGAATGACCCAATGCCAATCTGTTATTTTTTTCAGAGCATAGTCATGTCTTTCAGTCCATTGCTTGATTATATTAAGGAAGGACTCATGCTCAGGAAAGTCAAGGAGCTAGAAGGCAAGTTGCCAATTATTGCTCCTATAGAGTCTTACACTGGATAATAACTTAGTTTTCCTCCAGATAGAATATACATATCAAGTTTATTTTTAAATTCACTTTTAGCTTTACTATTGTAATTATTATATCAAGTGGTAATCAGTTCCATGGATTTGCTATTCTAAGTATAAAGAAATATTTCTGTTTAACTGAATTAAATGTTTTCACAACAATTTGTAGATGATGTCCTTTGATATCTCTATCAGACTCTATGCCCAACTCTGTTAGTAAGTAAGGGTCATTTATGATGTGGAACATCAATAAAATATCTCCTCGTACTCTTCTTTTCTCCAGTGACATGAGGTTTAGATGCTGTAGATGTTTGTTGTAAGTTCTATCTTTAATTTTATAAATATTTTTAGTAAACATTCTCTGTACGTTTTCAAGATTATTAGGGTCACTCATTTGGAAAGAACACCATAGTTGAGATGTGTATTCCAGATGTTGTTGAGCATAGGCCCAGTATAGGGGCATTAAAACATTTGCATCCCTGGAAACAATGCTTCTCTTAATAGCCAAAATTATCTTGTTGTTTTTTTTAATGGCTAAGTTTACCTGGCTGGCGCAACCAAAATCATGGAAGATGTTAATACCCAGATTTAATTCATTAACAATGACTCGAAGTCCACTCCCACATAACATGTAAAAATGTCTCTGATTTCCTTTACCAAGCTGCATGACCTTGCTATTTTCCATATTCAGCTTCATGCTCCATATGTTGATCCACCCAGAAATTAGATCCAGGCTCCTAAGTTGTGATGAGGTAGCAGAAGTGCCTCCCACTTTTGCATCATCAGTGTATTTAGCTAACAAGTTAATTGCATCTTTTGTCAGGTCAGAAATGACAATTTGAAATAATACAGGACCCAGAGCAGAGCCCTGCAGTACTCCACTAGTCACCTTCCTCGCTCCTGACATACATCCATTGACTATCACACTCTATGACCCCCCAACCATTCAGCAATCCAGTTGATAATGGAATGGCTTATGTTAATATTTTTGCTTTCCTTCATAAGAGCACAATGTGGCATCAAGTCCAAAGCCTTACTGAAGTTCAAATAAATCACATAACATGGCACATTTTTATTCAACTGTTCACTGATCTTTATATATACTATAAACGCAAATCAGATTTGTATCAGTACTTCTTCCCATCCCAAATTCATATTGTTCAAAGTCCACTTTATATGATATGTTAGTAAGAGTGTCCTTGATTAAACTTTTTAAGATTTTGCAAATGGTGGAAGTAAGGCTAATTGGTTTGTAGTTATTCAAATCTTGTTTACAGCCCTTTTTACAACTGTGGGCAGAGCCTACAGGAGTATTGCATGTTAGTCAATGGTTGCAGGGTACTATTTTCTTTCTTAAATGGGTGGTACAAGAACTGGAACCTGAGTAGTGGGAGGCAGCATTGTTTTTTTGGGGGGTAGTAAGGTCCACCCCACCTCCACCCAAGAAGCTCCAAAAGGTCCATCCCACCTTTTTTGTATTCATGTGGGAGGGCCATGAGGTCAATCTATCATCCTGAAAGAAGACTCACATGTTTGGGATGTGGACCAAGGAACAAAACAACAAGTCTGTGGAGTCCCTGCATTTTGTTAAGGACTAGAACAGAAGTTACTTAAAATGCCTTCAAACTGACTTAAAAACCCTTGGAACAAATGATTGTCAGAGTCAGCTGGTGTCTCAAAAGGAAAGACTAAGAAGTGTCTAAAAACTAAAGAAAATAGACAGCTTTCTGGTATTTCTTAAACATTTATATACCAAAAACAAAGTTCAGTTTTTGGGATTAACAATTTTTGTTTACCATATTCTATCTGTATATATAGTTTGTCTTTTTAGTAGTTTCAAAATCTTGAAAGCATTGGTGTTACTAATGCATTTAGAAATACATTTTTTAATTGTCTTTACAGATAACCTTGAACACATTGGTGTTACTAATGCATTTAGAAATACATGTTTTTAATTGTCTTTACAGATAAATCATGTATGTTCATGTGAGGGCACATTTTTGGGGGGATGGGGTTCAAATTATTTTAATCATGGGCACAGTACCTGGTAAACACATGAAGTGTATTTTTCTTTTTAAAGGAGTAGTCCACCCAGAATGTGTAAAAAACATATGTTATGTAGAGTGTTTTGATATGTATGTTAAATCCTAGCGTGTCCTTCCCTTTGTCTGCTATTAGGAGTTTTTCCTAAATTAGCTTGCTAGCTGTATGGTAGTTTTACGACCCCTGGGGATCTCCATAACAAATAGTTTTATTGGCTTTCTTTATCCTATGATGTCCCCTGTCTCATGTGACAGTGATGTAGCCATGCCCTTAGATTTAGCATGTGTCCTGCTTTAAAATTAGTTTAGCACAGCAGAGCCTTGTAACTGTTCTTATCCAAGGAGCACAAATGTCAACAGTTAGTTTAGCAGATACCTGAGAGCAAGCTAACTGGGGTTTCTGTAAGACAACAAATACTAAATAGCTCTAATTCACTATTTTTGTTTTATCTGTGCATCAGGTCTAGCTAGCAGGAGTGTTTTAACATCAAAAACACAAATAATGAATGAGAGCTATTTAGCAGCTATTTTCTTACAGAAACCCCCATTAGATAGCTTTCAGTTATCTGTTTTGTTTCTGCCTAGGCTGTTAGAGGAGTTTTTCTCATTTTCCCTGGGTGTTTTGTGATGTCTGGGGGCTATCATTCAAGTTAGCTTTATTGCATCTTCTCCAAGTTAGTCTTCACAGTATACCCTTTGGTTTGATGTCTAACAGCCCCTACAGCAGGCCAGTGTCTTGTTAGAGTGTCTTGCTTAGCCACAGCAGAGAAAAAACACTGCAGCCAGGATTCACAGTACTATACAATATACTATAGAAAGTTACATGTTTAAACACACACACACACACACACACACACACACACTCACACCCCAAGCAGAACACAGCTGGATAAGGTACCAGTATTTAGAAAACTTGTCATACTTAAACAGAGTCTAGCAATATGAATCCTGGCTGTGACTATAGGTGTTTACAACTGAATGATAATAATCACATTTGCTTCACTTGCAAATAGATAAGCATTTGTGTCTAATTTATGTTTGATTTACTGTAGGTTACACATAGAATATGAAAAATTCATAACATGCTGCATTGTGATTCAATGAGGATAAATGGGGATTTTGGTTTCTTTTACAAATTAATTTTTCCTGACCGTGGATATACTAAAACAAAAATTTCTCAGCAAAATGTTTTTAAATAAAAAGTTTAACTTACAGCAGCAGAAGAAGCATGTTGGCATTAAAAGCTTAGTGGCATGGATGCAAAGGCACCAGTATTTAAGCATACATAGATACATAGATACATAGACAGTGTCGGCAGATAAGGGCCTATGGCCCACCCAGTCTGCCCATTTGAGCTTGTAAGTTCAGTTTGTTTTCTTAGAAGTCTGTTGCCCCTTACCCCTGACCTCCAGAATTCCTTTATGTCTATCCTATGCATTCTTAAATCCCGTGATTGTTTCAGCCCCCACCACTTCCTCTGGCAGGGTGTTCCACTTGTCCACCACCCGTTCTGTGAAGAAATTCTTTCTCATGTTTCCTCTGAATCGTCCTCCCTCCAACTTCATCCCATGCCCTCTAGTCCTGGAACATCTTTTTGCTTAAAAATAGTGTTTTCCTGCACCCTGTTCCTCCCTGTAAGATACTTGTATGTCTCTATCATATCCCCTCTCTCCCTCCTCTCCTCCAGGGAGTACATGTTCAGTTCCTTCAACCTGTCTTCATAGGACTTGTGATGCAATCCATGCACCATCTTTGTTGCCCTCCTCTGAACCTTCTCTACCCTGTCTATGTCCTTACGTAGGTATGGTCTCCAGAACTGTAAACTGTACTCCAGGTGGGGCCTCACTAGTGTCTTGTATAGCAGAATTATGACCTCCCTTTTCCTGATGGTGATGCCCCTGCCTATACATCCCAGCATCCTATTTGCTTTACCTGCTGCCTTGTCACACTGTTTCCTTACCTTGAGGTCATCAGAGATGACACCCCAAGATCCCTTTCCTGCTTGATGCATGCTATATCCTCACCTCCAACTGATATATTGTGCCAGGGTTTTTGTGCCCCATATGCATTATCTTGCACTTCTTTGCATTGAATTTCAACTGCCAAACCCTGACCATTCTTCAAGTTTCTGCAGGTCGCTTCTCATTCTGTCTACACCCTCTGGTGTGTCTACTCTGTTACAGAGCTTTGTGTCATCAGCGAACAGTGAAATTCTGTCTTCTAGGTCCTGTGCAATGTCACTGATGAAGATATTGAATAGGACCGGTCCCAGTACTGATCCTGTGGCACCCACTGGTCCTCTTCCCTCTGTGGGTGACAGCCATTACTACCATCCTCTGTGTCCTGCCACCCAGCCAGTTACCTACCCACCACACTACTGTCCTGCCCACACTCATATTCCCCAGTTTGTGTAATAGTCTTCTATGTGGCACAGTGTCAAAGGCCTTGCTGAAGTCCAGATAGGCCATGTCCACTGCCCTCCCCTGATCCACCTCCCTAGTCCAGTCAAAAAATTCAAGGAGGTTGGTCTGACATGACCTCCCCCTGGTGAAACCATGCTGCCTTGGGTCCTGTAGTCCATTGACAACTAGATGTTCCACCAATCTCTCCTTCAGTAGTGCTTCCATGATCTTCCCCACTACCGAGGTGAGGCTGACTGGTCTGTAGTTTCCTGCTTCCTCTTTGTTCCCACTTTTGTATAAGGGGACTACATCTGCTGTCCTCCAGTCTTTGGGTACCTCCCCTGTTTCCAGTGATTGGCTAAACAGGATAGCCAGAGGTTCAGCCACCACCTCTCTTAGTTCTTTCAGGACCCTGGGGTGCACCCCATCTGGCCCCATTGCTTTATCAACTCTTATTACTTCCAGTTCCTTCAGGACCCTTTCTCCTGTAAAGGGACTTGTGTCCATTTCTGCACCATTCTCACCCCTTGTACTCCCTTCAGACCCATTACCCCTCTTCCTCAGTAAAGACTGAGCAGAAATACCTGTTCAATATGTCAGCTTTACTGTTGTCATCCTCCTGAGCTCCCATCCTCCCCTTCAGTCTCACTATCCTCCCTTTGTCTTTATTTTTCCTTATGTACCTGTAAAGGTTTTGTCCCTTTACCCACTGATTTTGCAATGTGTTCTTCTGTCTGAGCTTTGGCTTCCCTTACTGACTTCCCTGCCTGCCTTTGCTTCTCCTGGTACTTCTCCCTATCCCCTTCTGCCTGTGTCTTTTTGTATTGCCTGAATGCAATCTTTTTGGCTTTCACTTTCTTTGCTACCTCTTTGGAAAACCATAATGGTCTCCTCTTCCTTTTCCTCTTGCTAACCTGCTAGCATGACTTTGGTAGAGGATTAATTGTGACTGGGGGTGAGGGAAGGAGTGAGTCTTGATATTTGTAGCATAATGGTTTTCTGAAACTTCAACCTGCAATGGGTTAGACTCTGCAGCCATCTGTACAGTATATCTCTAAGCCATATGCAGTGTGGTATGGGTAAAACCCAGATCACCAGACCAGGACCAGTGCTATAAAATCTGTACTGGGCACATCTTGTGAAAATATTACTGATCCAGTGGATCAAATAAATACATGAAAATAAATAAATAAATACTCGGCTTCACCTTGTGCTTCAACCCACCCCAGGAGTGACATTATTGCATGATAACACACACCCTGTCATGCCTTATTGCATAAATATGCCCTTTCCCAATGTACTATACTTTGATTCAGTTAGTGTATGCAACAGCCTTCATGTGAACTCTCTGGGCTTCTCTTTGACTCCTGATGTCTTTTTGCTTTAGCTATTGTATATTGTTTGAACTGCTTTGGTCTTCTTGATGTGGTGCCTGAGTATCTAAACTATGTAATCTGTTCATCTACTTCTACCCATGTATCTCCAATTAATAATTATTATAACTGTCTGCTCTCTGAGAAATTGTTTTTGGGCTTGTTAACTGTGCTGTCATTGTATTAGTTTTGACGAGGTGCCTTTGTAAATGAGTCTCTGACTCAAAGGTTTGTAAATCTGGTATTTTTTTAAATAAATAAATGTTTATGTTTAAGCCCATGAAACACCCTTATCTAGTTAATGCATTCACCGGCATAGTGGCTCTGCCAGAGTTTGTTATAAATTGACACCACATATGTGGATTTCCAACCTGTAAGCACAGTATCAGTATTTACTGACTCTTCAAAAAGCACATGTAATGTGTACAATAAAAATTGTGACATAATATACAGTACAACATGTGCCCAGATATTTGATCCAGGCCAGGTCTTGATTTTCATTTCAATTTTTGCATCTTATTTTTAATGTCTTCTGTTGAAATGACAGGGTGAGGAGTTTAAATGTAAAATAGGTTTGTTATTAGGACTGAATATCTCACAAAATCTTTCATTTAGTATTTCTGCCATTTTAATATTATTGTATATCAGAGTTCCATTGTTTAGTATAGGTCCTACTTTACCGCAGGTTTTTTATTTTTCGCATGCTCTTTTTATTCCCCACCACCTGGCCACCCACTCCTTTGGGTGGCCATCCATCCTAACCTCTCTCCTGTTCTCATCATTTGCCACACTGATCCCTGGCTGACCCAACTTACCCCTTCATTGGGGGGGCCCTTAATCCATCTGGGGCTATGGGGAGGTGAGACTGGGGAGCCCATAGGCACCGCCTCACTTCTACACTGGGTGAGAGTGTGGCATTGGGGCTCTCCCAGTTTTGCAGTGGGGAGGTGAGGCCACTATCATCTGGCTGGCTCAGATGGCCATTTGTTCTAGTGTACCCACCCCTCACCCCTAATTGGCCAATGATGAGCCTGCAGGTTTTTTTATAAAGAGTTTATGTAAGCATAGAAAGCTCTGACAGCAACATATTACACTTTGGTGATGAGAAAAAAGCCTTGCACACCAAAGTAAATGCTTTATAAAAAGTGCTTTATTAAAGTGCAATTGCAGAAGCACAAAAAAGGGAAGCAGAGCAAAAACCACACTCACCATGAAATGACTAGTAACCCCATGTTCATTTAATGTTCATGTCATCTTTATCAGGGGGGCAATGTTAACAGTGAGGGCAGTGTCTATTTGTAGTGTCTAAAATTTGCATGGAAATTTAACAGATCTGCAAATCAATGCAGACATGGCTGCTATTAATCATAGCATCAGAGAAGGGAGGAAAACCACTAAAGTCTCCCACTTGCAACCATGCATGAGGCATAAACCTGCCAAATCAAATAATAGTACCAATATTTAGTCATTTCAAATTACACAGTAAAAAACTGGAACCTCAGAATAAACTAATAAACAGGACATAGCTGAACAAGCATATTAATGCTATGAGGTAAACCATAGATCAATGTGTAAATGATAGCTGCAAAATTTGTACTGTCAGTAACTGAAACCTACAAAGTGTCAAAGTGCAGTAAGTTAACAAGATTTAATAGTAAACAATTTACAAAGAGCAGGAGCTAACATATTTTACATATCAGTAAATTTCAATTCAATAAAGCATTGATATTATCATTTATAATCCTGGGCAGCGCCAGGAATATGGAAATTGAGTGATACACTAAACCATTTAAATCATGGAGGCATAAGGCTAAGACAATCTCTTATTATATGTCCATATATGCTAATGTCCAAAAGGCACATAAATGCTGTGCAAAACAGTTTCATAAGCCAGTTCATCAACATCCAAGGGTTAGGACTGGCAAGGTGCACCAGTAAATCAAGAGGTAGCAATGTAAATATATCAGTGTTCTTATATGCACTGGGGTCCCATAGAGACATTTCTACAAAATTGGTTCTTCTGTATTCCACAAGAGTAAATTGCTCAATGTTAAAATAATCATCAAATATGCAAGTGTCCAGATCATAATGACCCCCCAAAAAATATATACAATTACAATCATATTCTTTCAATTAAGAAAGCCCATTAAAATAATGAGCAGTAAATGTCACTCTTGCAAGCTGATGGAATTTAGAGGACTGGTGGGTAGGGCTATGTGGCTATTTAGAGGATGAACCAATAACACATCCCTTTTATATGTCACTGAAGCATATTGTATGTTTCTTGTACAAAGAAAGAGTATAATCCAGGATATTATTTAACCCATTAGGGTACAGACTGTTTAAATGATGACGCCACTAGGATTTTCTATTTAATAACTTATTCTGTCTGTCCCCCCAACCCTGCCACCGGAAGGAGGTGTCACATATTCCAATGCCATACAGCGGAAAGATTCTGGTTTTTTTTTTGTTACACACTGTATGAAGTGTTCCCCCAGAGCATTTTTTCTGTGTCATTATGTTGTTTGCACGCATGTGCAAGAAACATAGTGCCATCATCTGAGTTTTTGGAGGTGTGGCACCCCGTCTTCCAATTCAGTCAGTGAGTTTGCAGGCATGGCTGCAGTTCTCTAATGACTGCTGCAGCTGTCTATGACAGCAGCCAAAAATTCAGTGGCATACAGTTGAAAGAGAGAGCTCCACTTCAGTGAGCAGAGCTCTCCCCCCCACACACGCACGCAAGCATGCATATTGCGTGCTGATGTGCTCCCTCCCCCCCATGCACGCACACACTGTATGGCTGACAGGGGTGCCCAATCCCCCATCGGCTCCATGCCCCCCCAACAAAAGCTGTTCAGGTGTCATGATGGGAGCCCACCCCAGCATGGCAAAAAATGTTATAGCCAATGGGGGTGCCCAATCCCCTGTTGGCTCCATGGCTGCACGCCCCCCCAAAACTTTTTCGGGTGCCAGACTGGGAGCCCACCCCAGCATGGCAAATCTTGTTATGGCTGATGGGGGTGCCCAATCCCCCATCAGCTCCAGTCCCTCAAACAGCCTTTCCAGCTGCCATGCTGGGAGCCCACCCCACCGTGGCAAATATCCCGCGTCATCTTAATTTAAAAAAAACTGTAAATCAAAAAGGTCCCTTGCAGTCTCACTGACCCCGCCCACCCACCCACTGTGCACCCTGTCTCCCCACATCCCCCACCCCATACTTACCTCTGGAGCTTGGTGTGGCAATCATCAGTGGACCGGGAACATGTCTGCACTCTTCAAAGTCGACCGCAAACTGAGAAAATGCCAGTAAGCTGTATAATGGAATAAATAGGGTTTTTTCAACTTTGTTGCATATCTCAGGCATTTTTGGGAATTTTGGGCCCACATTTTCAACATGGGGTTTTTGGGACCCCTCCTCATGAATTCTTGCACTGTCATGACGTTAATCGGGCCTGAAGGGTGATTTCACCATCACTGCCCAAAATCACCTTTCAGGGCTGATTAATTAAATTACACTGCCAGTGTTCATAAGGTGGGCTCTCAAAAAGCCTATGTTGAAAATTTGGTGAAAAAATTCCTAAAAATGACTGTTTTATGAGCACGCATTGCGCAGTTCCTACGCACACTCATAAGTTTGCGAATTTTCAATATTTTCACTCCAGATTTCCAACATTGCCATTTTACCACACCTCCTTATGAGCAGTACAGCTGTCATTTTTCACATCAGGTCCAAAATGTGTTTCCGCCCATGTAGCATACAATGGCACAGTCAGTGTGCGAAATCAATGTATGGGACACATTAGGAAAATAACAGTGACACTGTTCATGAGAAGAGGTCTTGAAATGGCTATGTTGAAAATTTGGTGAACAAAATCCTAAAAATGACTGTTTTACGAGTGTGCATTGTGCAGTTCCTACTCACGCTCGTAAGTTCACAAATTTTCAGTATTTGCACTCCAATGACTTCCAAATACCTAAACAGCACATACAAGCAAGCAACATTCGGCACTGACAAATGCTTGTTTTTAATTGCACTAACATGCTCCTGTATTCTCTTTTTCAGCTGCCTGATGACCATGCCCACATAAATCTTTGGGCATGAACATGAGATGGTGTAAATTATATGATCTATGTAACAGCTAACAAATTCTTTTACCTATTCAGGCTTGGTTGAGACTGTTAATGTACCTTGAGTAAACCATGCAGCATATTTGCTGGTACAGCATCTTTTACATGGTTGAAGCCCAAGGGTTTCTTACCCAGCCAGGTAACATTTGGTTCTGTATAGTAACTACTAATCAGTCTGTTGCCCACTTTAGGAGCCCTTGAGAACTTGACCCTGGGTTTATCTCCCACAACATTCCTAAGTGCATGATCCCCTGACAGTATGCCCATTGTTTATGAATGATAGTTTTAACCTCATTGCCAAATTCCTATATTGAAAAACACTTGTTACCAGTGGGGTGGCTACTGGATTCTTGATCTTCAGTATGAGGAGGGTATTGTTTGGTCTGTCCCTTGATTTTTATAGGTGTTTTTCAATAGATCAGGAGAATACCCTCTACTTCTAAACCTTTGACATAACAATATGGCCTGTGTCTCAAATGTCTGTGGTAGAACAATTGCATTTTATCCTAATGAATTGTCCTAAGCGTGTACTTTTAATGTGGTGATAAGGGTGGCCACTCTCTGCATGTAGCAGAAAGTTGACCACAGTAGATTTTCTGAATGTGCCAGATTAAACCACTCCAAAACTGTCCACTGAAAAAGTTATATCCAAAAAGTTAATACTCAAAACATTTGTTTGGGGTGTAAACCTGAGGTTATTTTGACTGTTATTCAACCACTCAAGAAAATTATTGACCTGCTCTTCAGACATAGCCTATATGCAAAAGTTGTTGTCAGTAAAGCAGTGTCTTATGATTATTCCCCCAAGGTATAGACTAAATCTAGTAAAGACTATTTGTTCCACAGCTTGCCTGGTTGTGCAGAGACCTGAAGTGCTGTGGAAGGACTTAGCTTGTGCTATGCCAGTAATCCAAGTTTAGGAATTTATTTGGGTTGCAGGGGGCTGGCAGAGGGGGTGAGGGCTGGGAGACTGAGTGAGCAGCTGCAATGCAGCTTTTCTCTCCCAGATAGGGGTGGCTCTTGGCCACCACCTGGTGAAGGTCTGGTGATAGTGTTGATACTACTACCAGATGTCTGAGTGGATGGAAGGAGGCCGTAGTTCCAGAGCACATGTGTGCCTCCAAGTGCATTCACTGTGCCATGGCCCCATGACCATGGGAGAAAAACAGGAGGAAAGGAAAGGAGTACCAGGCTTCATGAAGCCCTGTCCAAAATGCCACAACCCACCCTGCTGCTTCACTGGTAAGTGGGGGGGTAATCTGGATGAGAGTCACTGGAGGAAAAAAGTGACCCTCCCATGGCCCCCACCATGGATAATGTCTGGAGAACAGCCTCCACACCAGAATGAGAACAGCAGCAAACTGGCCAATGGCACACATGCGAAGTGACTGAACAAACTGCCCAGTCAGCTGAGAACAAACACCTATAAAAATAAAGAGCATTTTCCTCCCACAGAACAAATCAGATTCACACAGGATGGAACCATAGAGTAATTACACATTTAGAGCATAATCACACAACAGAGGATAAGACAGAGGCTTTTCTTAGCACTGCACATTGGTTTGACCACAAAGTGTTGGATTGTTCCAGACCCAAATTATGGGGTATGCTGGAGCCTGGTACTCATGTCAGCTGTTAAAAATATATTTTTTCCACTGTTTATATTTCTTCCTACTTAGGGTATCCACTGAGTCTAGGAGATGGGTCGGTGTCTGGAATGTTATCTCTTTAAGAAAAAAATCAGCATATCTGGATGAAGTTCTCAGATGCCAAACCTATCCCTGAAACTATGTGATGACCTGGAAGGTTAATCACAGATTTATGTAACTTCAGTAGAAGCTAAAATTTTGGAGAGTCAGGTAACTTAATTCTGTGAAATCAACCTCATCCATTGGTAACTTGTCCAGACTATAAGGCCTCATTTACCATTGTTTGTAGTTAAAAGAAACAGATGGGTTTCTTTGAAGATGATGGTAACAGTCAGTAGTATTTGACTGATGGAGTGCATCTGTTTTCTACTGTTCTTTTGACATTGTCACAGCATTTCCACACTTTTTAGCACTTTTTATAAACATGTCTTGCCTATCAGCCAGCTCTTTAAGTGTCTGCTTTTCCAGGATGGAAAGGTTGCAGTAATGCCCAGTGTGGTCATAAGCGGCAAACAGTTGTTCAACATCTTGGTTAACTATTCTCTGAAATACTTGGATGGATGCATTAATTTGGAGAAAGGCATAAATGTGGATTTTAGTTTAAAATTTGTGTTACTAAACATAAAGGCCCACACTGTCCCTCACTATCCATTGCATGGCCATCACTTTCAGACATTGTAATTTGATAAGAAACAGGCTTAGTTGCATTAATAGATGACTCATAAAGTAACAAATCAAGTTCCGAAACCATGTTTTCATCAGGTTGGGCAAGCAGTTTCAAATTATTAATTTCATCCCAAAAAGGTACATTAACCTCATCATGATGACTGATGTTAAATTCTATTGGAAAATCCTGATTTTCCAGCTCAGATATCTCACTAGTAAAGCCAGTGTTGGTGTTCCCAAAATGGGCTTTCAATTCATCTTCCTATAGAATTTAAACAGTTCATCTCTGGTTCTAAAAGGGTCAAGAGCAAGTGTTGGGATAACATTAAGTCCTTTAGCTAGGATTTTAATCTGTAAATCTGTGAAATATTTTCCTGGGATTTTAATTACTTGTTCAGTCAGCTTTATTTCTTCTGCTTCAGATTTCCTCTTTTGGGCCAGGGCCTGTTGTTGCTTTTTCTTCTGGTTCCCCTACCTGATTTTCTGCCTTTTCAGGTGTTGTTTGGTCTTGGCTGTAGTTTCCACCTGTTCCTGGTTCAGTCCCATTTACCGCCTCTAAAAAATCTACATATTTCTCCTCTTCATCAACCATGATTTCTCCCTCTGAAATTGAGTCCCTGGATCTGACTTTGGAAAATCTCTGTTTTCCTCTTGAATGTGAACACCCTCTGATGCAGTTGTGTGTGTTTCTTTCCCCCAGTTATAAGCCTCTCCCCTATCACAGTCATTATAGCCTCATTGGATTTGTTTTTCCTTTTGCTGATTTCTCATTCAAACTTTTTACACCATATCACTGCAGATGTGCAAAAAAGGAAAGCTGGGCAAAAACCACACAAATCACCAAACAATTAATAACTCCCATGCACATTTGATGCTCACAGTATTTTTGTGTGAGAGTGTGTGCAGAATTCACAGTGACGGCAGTGTCTATTTTTAGTCTCAAATATTTGCATATAAATTTATCAGATTTGTAAATCAAACTAGACACAGCTGCTATAAATCATGCTTTCTGAGAAGGGAGGAAAAACCACTAAAGCCTCACACGTGTAGGCATGCATGAGGCATAAACCTGCCAGTTAGCATAATATTGCCAATATTTAGTTATTTCAAATTAGTAGTAGTAGTAGTAAAAGTAGTAACGATTTTTATTTTTATACAGAAAGAGAAACATGTAATTTGGTTTTATCAATCCAGTTTACAAGACAGTCATGTACACTAAGTTTCACAAAATTAAGTAAATACAGTTATAAAAATACTACATAATGACATATAAACATTAACAAATATAGTTAAAACAGACAAAGGGTAAACCAAATTATAAAAAGTGTGGGGGGAGGGGGGAGGATAACACAGGAATTACCTTGTAGAAGTACATGTAAGAACACAACACTTACTTAATGCCCTAACAATTTTTTTGTGGTTTTGCTCAGCTCGTACTGGTGGTGAAAGTGTATCCCAATATAAAGAGGCTTGGGGTATCAATGTTCTGTCTCTGAAACTATTTCTTTGTTTATCCAGATAAATCGTATTTTGATGTATAGTCCTAGCTGGGCATTTCCTGGTAGCAGAGCCCCTAATAGCCAATAATTTAGAAATATTATGGTTAAGGTGATTAGTTTTGTATTTGTGAATAAAGGTTAACAATTTGTTCTTATAATCCAGATCAAGGGATAACCAATCTAATCTAGCCAATAAAGTATAATGGTGAGTTCTGAAGTCACAGCATAGAACATACCTTGCGACCCTATAATAAAGTTTGTCTAATTTATTTAATAATTGTTTACTCACTGACCTGTAAATAAATTCACCATACTTAAGTACTGGTAATATAAGCTGTCCTGGAATCTTTTTCCTGTCCTGTAACTTTAAACATCTAGTTGTCCTTTTCAAGGCTCCTATTTTTTTATTTAGTTTAATAATGGTAATTTCTATAGGTCCATTGAAGGTCAATAAGAAGTCAACATTTACCCACAAATAACAATAAGTAGTTGCCAGCTGTATTGGAATTTGTTTTAAAGTATATATTTGCAATTTTTTGGGAGATGTTTGTGTTTATTGAGGGCAAAATGCATCAGTTTAGTCTTGTTTACATTCATTATTTATTTATTTAGTTTTTGTTGACCGGGTAAGTGCACTAGACAAATAATGCCTATTTTCAGGCACGACCCGGGGGAGGAGGATACAGATGAATGCCAACTGACCTTGAACTTGGTGGTATTTTTTTTAGTGAATGAGGGAAATTTGGCCAGGACACCAGGGAAATTCCCCTACTCTTTTCAATAAGTGCCATGGGATCTTTAACATCCACCTGAACTACCACCAATCCAGGCAGATGGGACCACGGTTTAATGTCTCATCTGAAAGACAGCACCTCACAAGTGCAGCACCCCTCTCATGCTGCACTACAGTGTCAGTACTGGGATATTAACCCAAGTGCCAGATGTGGGAACTGAACCCACAACCCTCTGATCTCACAGCCTCAGAGGCGAGTGTGTTACCTACTGAGCCACTGACACTGCATTTTTATTATTATTAGCTGACATTATCAGCTATGACCTGGTGAACTACTCTTGTACTCGAGTAAAGACAGCCTGGAATTTTCTCTGGAGATCCACAAAACCATACCCAAATGCCACTAAAGCCATATCATCTGCGTACAGCCTAATGGCTGGGTGTTGAATTACTGATGGTAATTAATTATTAACAATCAAAAATAAGAGGGGTCCTAAAATGGACCCCTGTGGAACACCTCTCTGAACAGGCTGAGGTTCAGAGAGATGATTTTGTACTTGAACCCACTGAAAACGGTCAGGTAGATAAGACATAAACCAAGTCAGTGGATATCCAGAGAAACCCAGGCTCACCAACCTCTTGTATAGGATAAAGTGGTTCACCAGGTCAAAAGCCTTTGAAAGATCTGCAAATACTACTGCTGTTTCCTTTCCTTCATTTAAGGATGTACAAATCAGGTCAATAAATTCAACCAAAGCTGAAACGGCTGAAAAACCCTTTCAAAAACCTGACTGATAGCATGTAAGTAAAACATATTTGTCCAGATATTCCCCCATTTGTCTATTTACTAATCTTTCCAAACATTTGGAAAGGATGGGTAAAATTACAATGGAGCAATAATTGTTTGGTGATGTTTTATCACCTGCCTTGTAAATAGATACTATTTAACTAGTTTTCCAGAAGGTAGCAAACTGGCCTGATTTCAAGCTCCAATTAAATATAGATAGAATTGGGAAGGCTATGGAAGGGGCAGCTATTTTTAATTTATGATAAACTATTTATATATATATATATATATATATATATATATATATATATATATATATATATATGCTATTTATTATGCAGTGAAAAAACAGATCTCAAAATAAGCTAATAAATTGGACATATATTAACAAACATATTAATACTATGAGGTAAACTAGAAACAAAAACTAGAAATCACTGTGTAAATGAAAACTGCAGAATCTGCACTGACAATAAGAGCAAACTACTGTCAAAGTGTATTAAGTTAAAAACAACATTTAAATGTAAACACTTTACAAACAGAGGTAGCTAACGTTTTGCATTTCAGTACATTTTCAGTTCAATAAAGTGTTGATATTATAAATAGAAAAACAAATAATTACAATACGGTTCAGTGTCTCCATGGAATCCCAGTGCATATGAGATCATTGATACATTTACATGGCTACCTCTTGATTTATGGAGGCAGCTTGAGTTCTATGCCGTGGACGTTGATAAACTGGCACATAGAACTTTTGTTTTGTATAGCATTTGTTTGTGTTTTGGACATATGCCTTCATGGATATATAATATGAGAGTTTCTTAGTCTTATGGTTCCATGATTCAAAGGGTTTAGTGTACCATTCAATTTTCATATTACTGGCGCTGCCCAGAATTATAATATCAACTCTTTATTGAATTGAAAAGGTACTGCCATGTAAAATATGTTAGTTCCCTCTGTAAGGTGTTTACTTTTAAATGTTGTTTTTAATGTATTACACTTTGTTTTGTGGTTTAAAGTGTATTGGGTTTATAAAAAAATTGAAATTGATCTTACAAACATGGACCACCATGCATAAGACAGACAAGCCTGGCTGGGGGAAACCCCTTGGAGGTACAACACTAAATGTAGTTTAGGTGTATAAAGATTACTGATACCATATAGAAAACAGATATTAACCAATAACTTACTACTCAGGTAACATCATAACTAAGAAAAAAAAGTAATAACAACAACAAGGTATCAAGTATGTAACTAATATAAATATTAGTTCAGGGTAAAGAGGGAGCAGCTGATTAATCTAGGAAGCACTGTTTAAGCAGAAGGAGAAGGGAAACCACAAGTATTATTATCTGGAGGGGGGTAAGCCAGGTTTTTGCATTCCTCTGGATCTGTGGAGGGGAGGTTCTGCTGTGTGCGGGGTATATAACAGCGTTGTGAAATGCAACAGCATCAAGAGGATGTAAAGGAGGACCAGAGTTTATCATAAATGTTGAGCTTATGATTGGTGAAGTATAGAAGCATTTTGAAACTGGCTAGTTTCCCGAGATCCAGCAACCATTCTGACAGTGAAGGGGGAGGGTAGTTTTCTTCCAGTATGGAAGTTTGACTCTTTTGGCTGTGACAAGGGCACCTGAAATCCAACATTTCCTCAGGCCTGGCATTAACCGATTATCTTTCTCTGGAAGTCCAGGCATAACTAGGGCAGGAATGGGGGGGGGGGCCCTGTGGCAGTTAGCATCCTAATAATGTTTTGAACTTCAGCCCAAAATGTATATAATACTGGGCAGACCCAGAGCATATAAATGATGTCTCCCAACATGGGGAAGCATCTCCAACACATATCCGATGGTACCAGCCCCCATTGATACAGCTTGGCTGGGGTTCTGTGCCATCTATGGAGGATTTTAAACTGAGTAAAGTGACTACTGGCATCTCTTAGGGTGAGGCGCATTTTTTTCCAACAGAGCTTCCATGTGGGCTGATTGATGTTAATGCCCAGGTCTGTATTCCATTTATCCCAAAGTGCCTCAATGGTTGCCATGCTCATGAGGCACAACTTCTTGTAAATGTGGCTGTCTCTTAGGGGTGCACCCACCTCAGGGGCCACTAATTATTTGAGGCCAGTGTTGGCCTCCAGGTGGAGATAGTGGCCAAGAAGAGAGGTCAGCAAGTAACAATGTTACAAGTATTGCCAATGCCTATGTCTTTCTTGGCCATATTCATTTTGTAGTTGACTAAAGGATTTTAGGTAGCCAGACATGCCGTCTACTAGGTGTGCCAACAGCATGATGCCTTTGGCAGCCCAGGTTGGCCAGTGCACTGGGGATCTGCCAATAGTGAGTAGTGGGTTCTTCCATAAGAGGAAGTTGTAGAATGCTCCTGGTTTCTTATTTGTGTGTTTGGTGAGCCTGTCCCATATCTTAACAGTGTGCCCAATAGTGGGGTGGGTGCAAAGGCTGGGTGGTAGGGAACCATACAGTATTGTGTCTCTAAGGTCACCTACTAAAATATAAGTCTCACAAGCAGCCCATTTTGGCCAATTGGATTGTGAAGATAGTGGGGAAGCTTGAGAGATTTGTAAAAGTAGGTGTGCCATGTGCTTAACTCAAAATCAGGGAGGCTTAATTCTCCTTTCTATAGAGGAGAATGAGTTTTTTTATCACTGATATGCCTTGGGCCAGTGCCATAAAGGAAGTTAAGCATCTGGCTGTGTGCCTGTCGAAAGAACTCTGGTTTAATTTTCAGGGGAAGGTTATCTAGGAGGTATTGTGTTTGGGCTGCAGCCATCATTTTATATGTCTGTGCCCTGCCCCTTTGCAAGAGCGGAAGACAGCTCCATCTAGCCACATCTTTTGTTAAAGAGTTAAGTGCAGTGGGAGTGTTCAGTTTGCCCAGCATGTTAAGGTTCCAGGAGAAATTAACTCCAAGGTATGTCAGAGACCCCTGTGCCTCTTGAAAGCCCCAGGGAAACTAAGTACAATGCTAATCTGCATCCACTGGGGAAAAACTAGGGATTTAGCCACATTAGCTGTATACCCAGAGAGTGAGCCAAATTGATGTAAAAGGTTCAGTAGTGCAGGGATTGAGTTTTCTAGGTTGGTGAGTGTCAGAAGAATATTATCAACATATGCTAGGGCTCTATGTTCTTCTCCTAGTGTTATACCTTGAATATCTAGATGCTGGAGTATGACTTGCAGCAGAGGTTCCAAGTCAAGTACAAAACGTAGTGGGGAAAGGGGGGCAGCCTTGCCATGTTCCTCTTTTAACAGGAAAGGGGGGGAGACTACTGGATTGGTGAGGACAGATATAGCTGCCCCATTGTAGAGGGTGTGGATATAACGTAGGAAGAGCTTACCAAAGCCCAAAACCTTCAAAGTATGAAAAAGGTATGACCATTGTACTCTATCAAATGCCTTTTCATCATCGTGACAGAGAAGAGCAGCTGATGAGTGGGATCACATAACATGCCAGATAAGGTTGATAAGACACCTAGAGTTATCTTTACCATGCCTCCCTGGTATAAAGCCCACTTGGTCTCCATGAAATAAGCCAGGGATGACAGCTCAGAGGAGGGTGGCTATCATCTTTGCATATGCCTTATAGTCAGCAGGGATAAGTGAGATGGGCCTATAACTCCTGCAGTGAAAAGAATCCTTCCCTGCCTTGGGAATGAGGGTGATTGTGGCCATGCACATGGAAGTGGGAAGCATCCCCGTTTGGGTAATTTCATTGAGAGCATCCATTGGATGGGGGCAATAGGCTCTTTTTAAAGTGTCACATGAACTCTGCCAGTAGGTCATTACAGCCTGGGGCTTTCCCCGAGGACATAGCGCTTATTGCTTTATCTAGCTCTCTGAGGGTAAAGGGTTGGTCGAGTTGTTGGCGTGTCTCTACAGGGATCTGGGGTAAATTCAGCCAAGAGGTAAACAGGGAAAGTTTTTATTGGCTAAGGTCAGCTTCTTGTTTATAGAGCTGTTTATAAAATTGCTGGAAGGTCACACTGGTGTCCTGTTTCCAGAATACCTTACCTGCCTCATCCATAATCCCTGGGATTCTTAACTTTCTTGCATTTTCTGGAGTTGATAGGCTAGAAGTCTGTGAGACCGCTCTCTAGATTCCCAGAATGTTTACGGAAGATGAAAGAGAGCAAATTGGTCCTTATGGTGCAGGAATAGATTCATTTTGTATCGTGTATCCAGTATCTTGGCAAGCAGTTTGGCAGAAGGATTGGGGTCCTCCCTGTATTTCTTCTCTAATTCCTGAAGACTTCTAGTTTGGTCTTCCAGGTCTTTAGCTTTTTGGTTTTTGAGGTGGGAGGCATAACTAATGCAATGTCCTCTGATGAAGGCTTTGTGGCATCCCATCGAGTATCGGCCGAGGTGTTGACAGGGTGATTAATGTTGAGGTAGGTGGAGATCTCTTTCTGTAGAAAAGCATAGAAAGCAGGGTCTTTCAAAAGGGAGGTGTTAAGTGTGCCAAGATGGAGTCTCGGGGGGGGGCTGATAGAGCTGTTTAAGAGAATGGGGCATGGTCTGAAATAATGATGATTCCTACTGAGACTTGTAGCAAGTCTGGTACCCAGGATTGTGGTACTGGCCAAAGATCAATATGATAATAATTGTGATGTGTGGCCGAGAAGAAGGAGTAGCCCCTAGCTTGGGGGTTAACCAGGTGCCAGATGTCTGTGAGTCCCAGGTCCTGAGCTAGATCCAAGAGAACCTGAGAAGACAATGATTTTGGGCCAGTTGGGGCTGTACTTCTGTCAAGAAAGTCATTCATAGTAATGCTGGCATCACCACCAAGAATAAGGGAGTTGTAATATGCAACAGTAATGTCTGGGTCAGGTTGTTAAAAAAGACAGGGTCACTGGAGCGTAAATGTTGCATAAAGTAACGTCTTGATTGTTCAGGGTGCCCTGAACTACGAAATATTGACCCTCTGAGTCACTTATGGTGTTTGTAACAGTTAAAGGCTACTAATTTGCTCACTAAGATTACTATACCTCTGCTTTTAGTGGTATATGAGCTCCCAAAAACCTGGGCTACTTAACCTATTTTTAATTTGTCCATTTCTACTGGAGTCAGGTGTGTCTCCTGAATGAAGGCAATATGGACCCCTTCCCTCCAGAGGTGGTCCAAAACCTTCCTCCGCTGATCTGAGAATGGAAGCCCTTGACATTCCATGACACCCATTTAATAGGTCCTGAAGTCATACTGGTCATGGAGGGGGGGTTGAGGCATTTTGTGCAAGGGGATATATCGCACCTAGGCTAAGATTGCAAGGGGCCCCATATAGCTGGCCTGACAAAGTTAGGGGAAAAGGGGGATAAGGTAGGTAATTAGGAGTTTGTCGCATCCTTAGCTGAATAAGCAGCACTTCTAATCTGATACACACATGTCAACTTTTTAATTCAGTCAACTTGGTTAATAACTGGAAAAATGTTAGAAACTGTAAATTTTGATGAATGAGAGAACAGGATAAGAACAGCTGAAAACAGCAGTAAGCCATAACCATATGACAAACACTGCAGAAAACAGTAGAAAATGAAGACTTATTCAGCTTGGCAACTAGAAGTATACCCGTGCAGGGATAGAGGCCCCTAAGAGGGTCATTCCTGCTGTCTGGCGCTATCTGCCATAAATTAAGGAGCAATGAGTCAAGAAGCCCAGTGACACCCAGCAATTGTCATGGGTATTGGTGGCAGCAGGAAAGGGGAGGTTGATCTACTGGGGGGAGGTGAGGGAGGGACATGGGCATAGAAAGCAAGAATCATATGGGTTAAGAGGAGGAGAGAGAGAAGGGTATAGGCATGAGAATGTAAAACAGGGAGGCATAATGCACTCTCCAAGGGGGAATATAGGGAGTAGATCATGCTTCATTAATTGTCAGCAGCCATTCATATCTCAAGTAGTTTATTATATGAGATCTGCCAACCTTCCCATGATGTGCACCTTATGTATTAGAGATCTGGGGGTGCTGTAGGATGGGGACATGAAGGAAACAACAGGCAGCAAGAACAGGTCCCTCACTGTGTGCCTACCATTTTAGAAACCGGAAGGGTCCTGCAAGACAACATAGGGTACCGTGGGTGCTGCACTGTGCTGAAAATGTCTCCATGGAACTGGGCCATCTGACTGGGATCAAAGGGGGGATGTAGTGATCAAATCAATTCAGGGAAGCAGGACAGTAGATAGTGAGGGGACAAAGAGAAGGAAAGAAAGTTTGGCTTTGACATTTGCTGTCTAGGGAGAATGTGGCCAGAGAAAGGAGATAATGTTCATCAACTGGTGCGGTGACTAGCTATACAAGTCACATAGACCATTACCAGGAACTAAGAAGGTGGGGGTAGAAAGAAAGAAAAAAAATAGGGGGAAAAAGAAAGGGGGCAAAGGAGTTGCATGTACACGAGAAGGAGGGCAGTTCCAGTGCGATTGACCAGTGTCTTAATGGGGAGGAAGTCAAAGCCGCTATAACCATGGTAACTATAGTGAGCTACTCTGCATAGTTCTGGATGCATCAGCACAGATGTTGTCATGGAAACAGGTACATGCAGACATAGCAAGCACAGCCAACTAAACAGTTGTGCCTGAGATGACATCAGAGTCTCCTAGCCATGCTCATTACAAAACGGGAGTGGAGTGGGCCGTATAGCCAATTAAAGAGGGCTGGTCACAGATGACAGTGTTGGGGGGGTCCCAATGCTACTGGCCCATTTTAGGGACCAGTACAGCACTGGGTGCCCCATCCCTAATTGCTAGACAGGCTCATTATATCCTACCCATGCACCATAGAAATAAACCATGGATAGCTGTGGAGGGTGACTTGTTTCCAACCCAAGTATTATGAATGTATATGAAGGTGTTGAGATGAAAGAGGACATGGCTGGGGTTGGGTAACAAAGGGAGATACAGCAAGAGGAAGTGAGGATTAGTTGTGGGTAATCAGCTTGTTCCTCCACAGCCAGGCACATGGTGGAGGGGGGGGATTGGAACTGAAAAATCATGCACAGTGAATCCGGGACCAATCCCAACCAAACCAACATAATAATAAAGAAAAAATTACCCTCGTAACATCATTCCAGGGTAAAGAAAAAATCCATTGCAAAGAGATGTCCCAGAAGTAGTGGATTTTGGGGTAGGCAGGGACAGCACAGTATTATTAAGGTTCAATATGCAGAGTGGCAACAGAGTACATTGTGTGAAACAACCTGATAGGTGAAGTCGACCGCTGTCCACAGGCTACTATGTCAAGATGTCAGCCAGTTGATGCAGAGGGTCCAGGGGGTCCAGATTAGCCTCTGAGGGGCTCAATGCAGTCATGGTGGCCATGTCCACCCCAGTGCAAGAGTCCTTTTGTTGTCTAGCTGAGTGGTGTGATATGGGCTCCTTGATTGGGGTATCTGGCAGAGGAGCTTTAGAGGTTGATGGCTGGTGTGATCCTGAGGCGCTTAACAGTTGGCTGTTCATTGAAGTCTGTGCTGGCCACTGAGTATTGGAGATCCTTGCTTCAATCTCTGTGGTCGTGCTCTTGTGTCCGCTGGTCCCTACGTTAGTGATGCCTTCCATGACATCCGGGATGTTTAGATTTAGATGTCTGTCATTCGATATCTGCTGAATCAAAATCCTGCTGGCTTCTGGAATGCTCAGGAGATGGCCATTGTGGTTGCTGAGATTGCAAGCCCTGGTTGGTTTCAGCCACTGCGGTTGTGCCAGGATGTGAGCAAAGGGTGTAAGGTCAGTGGTGCTGGACAAATTGGGAAGCCTCAGCAGGAGAGGAGAACAAGTGCCAGTCTCCATTGCAGGAGATGGAGAATTTGACTGGGAAAATTAGCTTATAGGGGTCAACTTGTTGCTGCAATGCCTTTTTAATAGGTACATATTTCTTCCTGCATTGGGCAAATTCAGTAGAGCAGTCTGCAAAGATGTGTATCCTGTCCCCCTGCCAGAGCAATGGTCTGCATTCTCTGGTTAGATCCAGGATTCAAGTCTTCTCAGGGTAATAAAGTAACTTTATAATGAAAGGATGTTGGTACTCACCTGGCTTAGGTGTGGAACCCAGAGACCTGTTTGCCCACTCTATCTTGAGTGCGGATTGCCAGGAGTACCTGACTAGCGAGGGGAACTCCTGTAAAAATCCAACAGGGTCCTTCTTTTCAACCCCTTCTGGAAAGCCCATGAGTCTAAGCTTATTTCATTGACTTCTATTTTCAGTATCCTCAGCCCTTGTCCATAATAGCTACACCATCATCCCCAGTTCCTAGATGTGGGCTTCATTGACAGTATAACCTAGAGGTTAGAGTAATGAGCTCTGAATGAGCTTGGTACATCCAGCAGACCAGACCTTGGTTTGATTCTCACAACCTCCACTTGCATACTGTGTGACTCTGAGCAAGTCAATTAACTGCCCAGTGCTCCCAGGTCACCCCTGAAAACCGACAATTGTGTCTAGTGTGCCTTACCCAGTTACCAACAACTAAAAATAAAATAAAAAAAATGTCTGGAGTCCTTGTTGTCAATATAAGAGAGGAAGGTTTCAGTGCCCCAGGATTTGTGTAGGAGCTCCTGCACCTTCTCTTCAAGTATTGCCACCGAGGTCTTGAAGGTGGTGATTTCTTTTAGAACTTTTTGCAGAAGAGGCTTGAATTCTTGGGTGTCTGTGTAGGAGGCTCGAGTTACCGTGCCATCCGCTATCTCAGTCCATTGAAACATGCCACTAGAAAACTGCAGTGTACTGATGAAGAAGGGCAAGTCTTTGACTAACAAGGTACAAATTTGTTTACCAGGTGTGTCCTAAAACAAAAAATAAAAAGTTTGCTGAGGAAAGCTGCTGACAGACTGAATTAATTACTGAAAAAATGACTTGTGAAATAGGCAGGCATTCCTGTTGGTGGCTCACGCATGCCAACTTATTACACTTTGACACTATAGTTTTCACTTATTGGCAAAAACTTGTTTTTTAAAATACATCCTATTTATTAGCTCATTTTGAGGTTCCTGTTTTTTACGGTGTGATTTGAAATAACTAAGTTAGCAATAATACCCAACAGGGTGGGTGCTATTAGGATATAATGGACCACACAGGGGCATAATGAGGCCTGATGCTACAGGGCAGAGGGCCTTATAGCCCCTGGAAGGTCTGTTATATCACATTATGCCCACCCTAGAGGTTATTATTGTGCTTAGAAAATGTGCTAACATTATTATTTTTTGTAATAATTAAATTTATAAAAATAGAAAGTGAAATATTAATTAAAATGAAGAGAAATGGCAGCTTATGTAAAATATAGAGGATTGCGTATGATCGCTCATACACAACAAGGATATTTTTCACTCAGGCGGTTTCCATGGTAACCAGAGACCTTAAGAACACAGCTTGAGAGGTCCATTACCATGGAAACCACAAGAGTAAACAAATATCCTTGGAGTGTATGAGCGACCATGTGCCATCTTTTATGGTGTATGATCACTCATACATTCAGCTGGTGTACTTACTTTTTTCTTTCAGTGCCTCCCAGGACAGCTGTCACTGCAGCAGCCATTCAACGAGGATGGCAGGTCACCAGAACATGCATGCACCACCACGTTCTAAGTCTTTATGCTGCACTAGCTAGGTAGCTAGTGCAGCATAACAAACTGACTGATGTAGCTGGCGCAGCATAACAACATTTTTGAATGGATGGATATCCATCCGTAACAATGTTCCACCATACACTATAGTCTGTTTAGTGCCACCAGAGGGTGCTGCTGCTTATGAGAATCCCCTTTTTTGCATTACATTGCAGTGCAGTGTCTCCCTTCGGTAGCGCTAAATATTATTGCTGCTTTTCAGGCCCACCCCCAAGAGTTTTTTGAATAGGCTTTTCTGATCAAGATTATTCTGTATAGTGAAAAAAAAAATGGTTTTATTTCCAGACTTTGAGCTGGGAGTGAGCAGCAGCGGTGGAGCGAGAATGCTGTGTACTCATATCACGCATGATTCAATAGAGAACAAAAAGGTATTTTGATCTACTTTTCAATTGTGAAACTTGCTATTTCAGCATGGTCGTGGCATGGATGGGAGCAGGAGTTTTCTCAATTTAGTTCAAGACACACAAAGGTTCATACAAATGTATATGGGAGCTAAGAAGGCCAAGAAATAGGCCATAACTGCTCCCTTCCAATATCCTTTAATAGGTGATTTTACCCTTTTCCATTATATAGTTATCCAACTGGGTTTTGAACTGATACTTTGATTTAGAACAAATGAGTGCCTGAGGTTGCCCATTCCATGGGGCCATCACCCTCTGTGTAAAGAAGGCTTTCCTTCTATTTGTGTTGTATTTTATGTGCCTAAGCTAAAGAGGGTGACCCTTTGTTCCTTCAGTGTTATTTTTAAATTGGACGTTTAACTCATCTAATAATCATTTCCCATTATATCATAACAAAGTAGCAGATCCCCTCTGGCTCTTCTTGTCTCAAGCGACATAAGCTTCAGCAGTTCCAGGTGTCTTTCGTAGGACATATTTTTGATATTATACATCAGTTCAGTGGCTTGCCTTTGAACTCTTTCCATATTTGCCACAGCTCCCTTAGATATGGGACCACATACTGGAGCCCGTAATCCAGAATTGGCCTAACATGTGCCCTATACAAGGGCATGACCACCTTCTTGTTTCGGCTCCTAAAGTTTCTCTTAATGTTCCATAACAATTGTTTGGCTTTTATAATCTGTTTACTAGCATGGGAGTGATATGTTAATTTGTGGTATATCAGAATTCCCAGATCTTTGTCTTCTACAGATTTGTGCAGCACCTTACCACTTATGTGATAATTTTGCAGACCTTGATTCCCCAAATGAATTACACAACAACGTTAAACGTCATACCCCTAGATGATGCCCAGTCACAGATACTATCCAGATCTGCTGTAGGCCTTTGGCCCCCTCTGGGTCTATTACTACTCTAGCCAGTTTAGTGTCATTGGCATACTTACTAATCTAGCTGCATCTGTCCCTGCCCATAGAGGACATAAAGACCTTAAAACGTACAGGGCCCAGAACCGGCCCTTGCAGGACCCCACTAGTGACACTCACCCTGTCCGAGTAATATCCATTAATACACACCCTCTGGGTTCTCCCATCCAACCAGGCCCTGATCTAGCATGCCACTCTGTGGTCTATATTTGCATCAAGAAGACAATGAAGGACCAGTTGGTGGGAGACCTCATCAAAAACCTTTGCTAAATCCAGATAAATGCAATCCATATCCTGCCTGTTATCTACTGATTCAGAAATGTTTTCATAAAAACACAACATATTAGTCACACATGATCTCCCCATGACAAACCAATGCTGTTCTCTATCCTCCTGGTCAATCTCGACGAGGTGGGTATCTATGACTTCTTTTAGTATGGATTCCATAAGTTTACCCGGAACAGAGGTCATGCTAATGGGGCTATAATAGGTACAGTTTGCCTTATCCTCCTTTTTATGTATGGGCACCACATTTGCCTTCAGCCAGTCTCCAGGCACAGTTCCGTTTTCAAGTATTTATTAAACAGTATGGCCAGAGGCACCACTATGTTTGTGGAGAAAAGCTTAAGCATCCTATTTAAGATATTGTCTGGTCCTGCAGTTTTTGTATTTTTGAGGGACTGAACCTTTTTCAATATTATCTCAGCAGTGATGTTTATGGGTCTCTCATCATTTGGCCTACTATCTATTTTACTTTGCTGTTTGCTAGAAAATACTGTACCAAAATAGTGATTAAATATGTTTGTTGCTTCAACTGGGTCAGTAACTATCTCATTTCCCTTTATTACATAGAGTATAAATTAGGTTTAGATTTCCTCAGGGAGTTTACATAACTATAACATTGTTGCATATTTTTTTTGCTAGCTGTATATGCCAGGTTAACATCCATTTCATAGGTCTCATAGGTTATTACAAGGCCAAGAAGATAAAAGTCCATAACAGCCTGCCTAGTTAATATCCAGTTATATCTTGTTTAATCAGGTATTAATCCAAGGAATTTTTAAAAATATTAATTGACAAACTCCCCACTATTTCCAAGGATTTCCAAGCATTTTTTTTCTTACTCTTTCTTATCAGTTTCTTACATTAGCCCTGCATCATTTTATATTCCCTCCATACTAGAGGGTCCCTGTTATTAATTTTGTTTAAGTTAAGCAGATGCTGTTATTTTTCTTTAAAAGTTTTAGAATATGCTTGTTTAACCATTTAGGTTTTTAACCCTGGCATTATACATTTTTGTCTTTATTAAGCGTTTGTCACATAAAGCGAACAATTTGTACTTAAATATATTCCACATATCCTCCAAAGATTTGTTTTTTAATTTGCTACCCCAGTTTATTTGCTGAAGTTCAGTATTAATTTTATTAATACCAGTGGATCAAAATTTATAAAGTTTTCTACATCCTTTAGTGATCGGAATATATTGCGCGAGTGTAAAAGATATCCCACAGTGGTCGTTATTCCCTAAAGGGGGAGTGGTTGAACAAGATGTAATGTTCATTTATTTTTTAGATAGTACTAGATCTAATATATTATTTCCCCTTGTAGGGGTTTCAACATTTTTGATAATTTCTACTTCAAGACATAGTTCCAAGAGTTCTAGACTCAAACATGGAGTCACACAGCCGGCTAGCATCCATTGCGAGACCTGGCTGGCGATCAGAGGATGGAAGTGGTGGCAGTGCTGGTGTTGTATCCATGCTGATAACATAAGAAAGAATAAAACTGTTTTTCTGTGTGCTGCTTTTAAATATAGTACTGTAATAGGATGTGTAGGGACTGTTCTGAGGACTGGTTTGGGGAGGGAGGGCCTCTGGATTACTCTCTCAGTAAGTGAGCTGGAAAAAAAAGATGGCTATCATGATTTGGATGGAATGTCAGCACATGGATTCCAGGTGCTGATGGGTGCTGCCAGGATGGAATTGTTATTTAGAAGGCATTGTTAAAAAATAACAACATCAGTTCCAGGGTCTCTCAACAAATCATAATCAATATTTTGTCTTGTCCATTTTCTAAATATTGGCAATATTGTGCAAATTGTTAGATTTGGGAGGCTTTAGTGTTTTTTCTCCCTTCTCTGAAGCTATGACTGATAGCAGCTGTGTCTGCATTGATTTGCATATCTGCTAAATCTATATGCAAATTTTAGACACTACAAATAGACACTACCTTCTCTGTTCACTCTGCCCCACTGATGAAGATGCCCTGAGCATTGAATGTGCATGGCGAGTTACTAATCATTTGGTTCTGAGTGTGTTTTTTTAATTTTGTTCCCTTGTTTTCACATTTTCAGTAGCACTGTAATAAAACACTTTTTATAAAGCAATTACTGTGGTGTGCAAGGCTTTTTCTCGTTGCCTGTTCTGTAATTTTCAAAGCCTGCACCCATTATGACATGCTGCTCTGGGGCACCATTTATTTTGCATCATATTATACCTAGTTTAAGGACATGTTAAATAGATTAAGGGTTATACAGGACAAGGCACTTGAGGATTCTCTAGTGCTGTTTTCTGAAATACAGTAGTGTCTAGCATCAAGTACTCTATTGTCAGTCTGTACATTGAGTGAAAAATAGTTGCGAACAGGCAGGGCCATTACTTTTTGCTTGCCTGTGTTTTGAAACTGAAGTAAATCCTGCAAGCTAAAAGACTTGTGGAGACACATTCACACAAAATGTTTCTTTACATTACTATCTGGGGCCCCTTTAACAACCCTGTAGATTTTTATTTATTTTGTTTTTGTTTACTGGGTCAGGTGTCATAGCCACAAAATATGACTATTTTCAGATACGACTGAGGAGATTACAATACAAAATTGTCAGACAAAACAAATAACAGCTATAGTTCAGATGTAATCAACCATGCAAGGAAAAATCTACACAATGTTCTGTAACGTAAACAGTATTGATAATCTGACAGACAATGGCAGAAAAATACACAATAGTACAAAACATAATAAGCAAACAATCATAGTGCAGTAGAGTTTTAACACATAATCCATGGTAACTGCTACATATAACAGTAACAAGGGGTCAGACCAAAACTGAAACATTTTGAGAGCAGAAGAAGGGTATGTCAAGCACCGTATGGGGGTTTAAAACAGGAACATATGGCATGCTTGATGAGGAGGGTGTAATGATGATGGTGTATATTTTTAGCATTTAAAAACAGTGACTCCAAGCGATACCAAGTATTGCAACTAGTTGCAACTGAGAAATCAAGAATCTGGGGGTCCTCGAAATGGGAACTACACTGACAAAATAGATAGGCAATTGGGAGGACACAGAGGATCATGAATAATGGGGAATACTTGGGTATGAGGGAGGTCGATAGCAGAGTCTTACTTGGATAAGTGTTTGGTCCTGTACTTTTTAACAACTTTATTAGTGATATTAGAGCCAACATCAAGGGTAAAATCTGTCTTTTCGTAGGTAACACCAAGCTGTTTTCCAGATTTGACACTGAGACAATGAAAGAGGACCTTAAGAGGCTTGAGTGGTGGTTGGGGATCTGGCAGCTGGGTTTCAGTGCAAGATCAGGCAAGGCCATGCTCATGCAGTAGGGCAGTGGGGTAGTTGGACTCACTAATGGGATACATAGACAGGGGATTCAGCACTAGTAGGAAAGAGGTCCCTTGTACAGAACCCTATTGTGACCACACCTCAAATATTGTTAATACTGAACCTTAGGAGCCCTCAGTTAAAGAAAGACATCAACAGACTAGAATCAGGGCAGAAGGTAGTAACCAAGATGATACAGGGCCAGCAGGGGAAGACAGACAGAGACTGGAAAACCTCAACATGTACAGTACGTGCTGGCAACCAGAAGGGAGAGTGGGGACATGATTAAAACACATAAATACATGAAGGGCATAAATCAGGTGGACACAAGCACACTGTTCAAACTCAGTAGTAATAAGACACTTGCAGGAACATCAGCAAACTTGTGGTGGGTAACTTTAGAAGTGATTCTAAGAAGTAATATTTTATGAAAAGAGCGGTAGAGGGGTGAGAAAGGCTCTGGAGATGCTGACCAGTACAAAAACTGTCAAGAGTTTTAAGAGAGGGTAGGACAGGCATAAGGTACTGGATAGATTCAGGGGAAGGGGCAGGATGGACATGAACCTATAGAGGGCATTTACCTCCACACAGGGCTGTCTAGATAGACCATAAGACTTTCTTCCATGTGTACATTTCTATATTTTATGAGGACATTGTAAACAGACCATCCAAAAACCTTTATACATGATGGAACATAATGCTGGGTGCAGCTGTGCAAATATATGAGCATACAAGTATATGAAATTGTCAGCAGAAGGATATACAGTCTATCAAGTATGCCTGATGTGAAGACAGATGTCTCTTGTGGTTTTATTGGACCCTGACCCTCCCTCTTTACTGTTGCCTTCCCCTTTACCATATCCCACCCTCTCTTGAAGCTGCCAGTCATCTTCTGATTTACTGTACAACCTCTGACAGCAGTTCATTCCACCCTGTCACCACCCTCTCCATAAAGAAATTCCTCCAAACATTCTTCTTGAACCTCCCCCTCCCAGTTTGTAACTGTGCCCCTTTGCATTCCTGCGGTAACTTAAGCTAAAAAGATTCAAAGTAGCCACCTTGTTTATACCTTTAAGGTACTTGAAAGTTTCTATCTTGTCCCCTTTCTCTTCGTTCCTTCAGTGAGTATGTATTTTACTGTGGCTGAATTCAAGAATGCATGGGACAGACATAAGGCAATTTTTGTGGGGGTGGGTAGGAAGAAATAGGCTGTTGGTTAAATAGGATCTGCAGCTTATCCTCTAGGTAGGGAAATGGGCAGACTAGGTGGGCCAAGCGGTCCTTATCTACCATCAAAGTCTATGTTTCTATTTTGTTTTCTCAGCCATTTCTTGTGTGAGCTATCATGCTGACCTATGATCATCTGCATAGCCCTTTTCTGAACTGCCTTCAGATGGTTTATATACTTTCTCAGGAAGGGACTCCAGTACTGCAAACAGTACTCCATGTGCAGATGCACCATGGATATATACAGTGTCAGGATCACCTCCTTCCTTTTACTGGTGAATCCCCTAGCCAGGGCTTCAGGTAACTCCATTTGGGGAGTATTTCACTCCCTAAAATAAGGCAAAAACTTCCAAAATAAATGGGGGGGAGGGGCCAAACTGAAGACACAGAAGCTAAGAAATTATGGCTTTTTCTAAAAGAAATTGTATTTTACCATTATTTGTATCTACATCCATAGAGTGATCCTCACTAGAATATTAGCCTTCAAATTGTGTGATCTAGGAAGTATTTTGACTTCCACAAAATTGGGATGACTTCCAGATTTTAACTCATGGAAGGATTTGACTTCCACTAAAAATAAATTAACTGAAGCCCTGCCAGTGACTATGCACCCTAGTGTCAAGAAATTAGTTACCACATAATACTTTTTATTAGGATTATAATGAGAGCTAACAGTATGGAGTTTTTACTTGTGCAGTTGGACTGGGCAGGTGTAGGTCATTTTGGAAATTTGTGTTGACAGGTGATGAACCGTTTTACGATATGATTGATAACGTTTATTTGGAGCCAATGTTGAGTTTGCGAAATTTGTGCCATTTGTGGTGATGTTATTGTTTATGGTAAAAGTTTAATTAATGCTATTTGGAAAATAACTACATACAGGTTGAATAACATTAAATACATCACATTGCCACAAGTAAATGTACTTTTTTTTGCACAACAGTTTGTGTGCTGAGCAATTTAGGTGTTTAGGAAAGGAAGGAAAACCAATAGAGGCAGTAGATTTAGGCATTTTTTGTGGATGTCTTTATTAAGGTGCCCAATGGACTGTACCAGTGCAAGCTTGTTGAACAAAGCTGTAGTGGGATTAAAGTGTGGTAAAGAGACAGTAAAAGAAACAAACATTGTATTTTTTATGGAACATTTTTTTAGCAGTGAAACAAGGACTAGTGTTAGGGTGTAAAACCCAGGTTTTTAGCTGTAGAAAGAGGAATGGTTAGAGATTGTTGCATACACATAGCAATACAGCTAGGGGTTTTACATTGTGGACAATACCATTTGGAAATGCGTTTATCATGTATGATATTAGGGATTTTTTTAGATTTTAGATTACGGAAGAGATTGTTGATGGTAGTGATAATGTATGAGCCATAGGCAGAGCAGAGAATTTTTTTAGCAATGTATTGTTTATTTCCTTTTTTGTAATTTTGTGCAATGAGAGCATTAATTTTGCTTTTAGAGTTTGTGAATGCCTTAGCAATGTTGTGTATGTTGTATGCAGTGTATTTTATTTTGATTAAGGCCATCCACACCATGCAATAATGGGGGTAGTATATTATTGACCAAACTAGTTTGAAATTTGGCAGAATGAGATTTGATAGCAGCAATGTCTGCTTTATTTTAAATAGACATAGCTGTGCAAAAGAGACGTATGACAGTACTTGTTGCACCTGTGACATTAGAACTGTTAACTTTATGTGTATCAAGTTTATGACTTTGACTATTAGGATTGTTTTTTTTTTTTTTTTTGAAGTTGCCTTTATGTTTAGTAGTATGGACCCCATCAATAGGGTCTTGAGTGCGATTTTGAAATGTAGCTAAACTATTAAGCAATAATGTACTATAAAATGCCGATGTGTTAGTATTATGACACATATTAATTTTTTTTATATTTTAGTAAGTAAGATTAAATAACACAGGTATATGCATAAATTGTAGATTGTTAATTAATGAACTAGGGAGGGCAGTAGCTGTTAGACCACTGCAGGGACCAGGGGTGTGCTTTGGACATTCCAAAATCTGTTTATCAGTGGGTGGTAACACAGAGAGATACATGGCTGCAGAAGCCATGTGGTGTACAGTACAACATTTTCGAGCAGAATCTTTAGACAAAGAATTACAGTACAAAGGATCAGTTAAGGCAGTAATGTTGTATAAACCAGAATGTCTAAAAGCAGTTTGTAGCAAGGAAAAATAACCATTTGGGGATAATTTGGCATTGGGCCAACCCTGGAAAATACCTTTGGAGAATTTGGCTACAGGGAGAATTTGTCCTTGAGATGTTGTTTGCCACTCAATTTGTAGGGTAGATTTATCAGAAGTGACAACTGAGGCAGTGAAGTAAGCATTGGAACCTTTCTGGACAGTAATTAGACTATTGGGTATATTGATGGATTCTCTCTCTGAAGGAGATGCTGTTTGATCAAGGTGTGGTAGGAGGTTTGGTACCATGCCTTGGATGCAGGGGAAAACTCCTGAGATGAGGAGATAATGGAACAAGATAGCCATCATGTCAGTGTATCGGAAAAGGAAAATCAAACATTAGCAAATCAGTAGTATTTTGCCCAATGGGGTGAAGAAAAGTAATTAAACTCTTTTATAAAGTATTAGTTGGTTTGCATGTAACCATTTGTCAGTCAGTTTATTATTGTGCAGGAGTCTAACTTAATAGACTGCCGGACTGAGCTATTGACAATGGGGTATGGGCCTTCCCATTTATTGGAGAAGGAATGGGCGGGATGTGCAAATCGGAGGACCATTACCTGATCCCCAACCTGCCAATCCACTTTTTGTGCATGCTTGTCAAACTGTATTTTGGATTATTGCTGGGCCTTACCCATGCAGTTAGCAGCATAAAAATGTGTGTATGAGGTCTTTTTTAAGTTTTTTCACATATTGATCTACAGACACCCAGTCTGCAGTAGGAGTGTGCAAGTCAAATAGCAGATGTTTAGGTAATCTCATCTGTTTTTTTAGTCATCACCTTAAAGGGTGTGAGCTGGGTGGTGGCTGAGGGTGTGCCCCTACTTGCCATAAGGAGAAACAGCAGTAAGAAATCCCAGGTTTTGGGATTGTCCCCAATAAATTTGGAAATCATTTGCTTAATCTGTCTGTTGGTTCTCTCTACTTGGTATGAAGATTGGGGGTGGTAGGATATGTGGAACTTTTGTTGAACTCCAAGGAGTTCAAGAGATTTTTTCATCAACTCACCTGTAAAACTGGTTCCTTTGTCAAGTCTACCAGAAGAGGTAGGCCCCACCTGGAGAAAATCTGTTCCACCAGGATTTTGGCAGTGGTTTTAGCAGTGCATGTTTTAGTGGGGAAAACTTTAACCCATTTGGAGAAGAGGTCAGTTACCATAAGAGCATACTTGTTATTTTTGCTGGTATTGGTTAAGGAACCAATAAAATAATCTGTATGGCGTGCCAAGGGCCACAGTATCATTGTGGTAAAAGTTTGGCATTTTGTTTTGTGGGGATGGGGTTGTTTTGTGAACAAACAAGGCAATTATCTATGTACTGTTTGACATCTTTGGTGACACCACGCCACCAGGCAGTGGTCTTAAGCCTCTGGAGGGTGTTTTTCTCTCACTGGTGCCCACCAATTGGTGTATCATGCACTGGGTGCAAAAATTCAAGCTTAAGATGTCTGGGAACCACCCACAACTTAGTAGTGGAATCATCTGGCTGGTACCAGATGAGCTTGTCATCTGGTGACAAGTGTAACTTACCTTTATGCCTCTGATAGGGGTTATGTGTGGGAAGTTTCTCTTTGGTATTCTTGTCAAGGAATCTGAACACCTTTTTGAGTTCAGTATCAGTTTGTTGGGCTGCTGAGAGGTCCAAGGGGGAAAAGGGTTTAGGTTTTTTCCTGAGTGATGCAATTTGTACTGCTGCATTGGCCTCTGGATGGTCCATCATCCATGTGTCCCCCCCCCGGGCCCCTTCCTTGGCAAGGGTGTCTGCTGTGTCATTGAAGGCATGATAGGGGTCATGGAGAGAGTGAGCTTTAACTTTGTCTACATAGAGTTTGTGTGCAAATTTTTGTGCCAGTGAATGTATGTATATTACCAATTCCTTGTACTTCACTGGGCTGCCATCAGAAGAGAGGAAGGAGTTCTTCTGCCAGAGAGGAAGAAATTCTGTAAGAGAACAACAAACCCAATTAGAGTCTGTAAAAATGATGATGTCCTCTGCCCCATGCTGGATGAACTTGAGGGCACAGTCCACCACTGCCATCTCTGTATATTGTGATAATGCTACACTGCAATGCTTAGAGATTTTAATAGTGTCCCCATAAGGGTGAATCACTGGAATGCCCATCCCGCAATTTGTTTTCCCTGATAGTAAAATGCTGAACCATCAGTAAAGATACAACACAAAGAGGTGTTGTCAAGTATTTGTGGTGCAGCAGGGAGGAAAGGACCTGGATCTGGAAGATCAGATGACTGCAGTGTACAGTCATGGGGTTCTTCTGGAAAAGGAGTCCATGAGCCAGCAGAGATGAAATTTTAGTTAAGTGCACCTGTATGTCTCTATCCTGGAGAAGAACTGACCAGTGTGTCATCCTGGTATTAGAGACTGACCCATTCTTGACTCTGTTTGAGAGCAGAAAGGTAGTTGGCGTGTGGTTGGTGTTGATAATCAGTGGAGAGAACCCAGTGATATACAGAAAGGCTTGGCAGCCCAGTAGGTGGCCAGAAGGTTCCTTTCACAAAGGCTGTACTTCTGTTTTACTGGGGTCAAGAGCTGTGATGCATATGCAATAGGTCTCAGGGTGCCATGAGCCTTCTGAGCCAGCACAGCTGATATGGCAATGTCAGAGGTGGCACATTCCAGATGGAATGGTAGTGATGGATTGGGGTTGACCTGAGATGGGGCGGAAGCCAAGGCCTGCTTCAGTGGCATCACAGTCTGGGTATGTATAGGGCCCCAAGTCCATGGAATGTCCTTTTTTAATAGCTCATACAGAGGAACAGCTTTCTGAGCAAAATCACAAATAAAATCTCTAGAATAGTTTACCATACCTAGAAAACTTTGAAGAGTTGCCACACTGGTAGGCAATGGCAAGTCTTGCAATCCTTGAATCTTTTTTTAGGTAGGGCTTTTACCTTGGTCAGTTATTTTTAGACCCAGAAAGGGTAGTGCTTTCTGACATAGTTGCGCTTTTGTTGGATTGCATTTTAGGCCTGCTCTCTGAATGAGAGTCAATAGTTTGTCCAAGAGATCCAAGTGTTGTTCCTGTGTGCCAGCAACAGGTTGTCCACATACTCCAAGAGACATTGGGGAGTGGAGAAACTCTCAAGGGCAACCATCATGTGCAGATGGAACAGGGACGGGCTTTTATGGAATCCCTGTGGTAAGCAAGTCCACGTGTACTGTCTTCCTTCAAAGGTGAAGGCAAACTTATATTGACTCTTAGGGGCCAATGTAATGACCTAAAACCATTGGAAATATCCAGGGCACTGAACCATTTTAGATCAGGGGTCAAAAGTCGTAGCACATCAGGTGCAGATGCTACAGTTGGTGAACAACTGGAGGTGACCTGGTTTAATTTCCTGTAGTCAATAATAAGTCTCCAGGTGCCTGTGAGTTTTTTCATGGGCCACACTGGGGAATTAGCAGTAGAAACACATGTTGTGATTAACCCTTGCTTGAGAAATGACTTGATTGTTTCTCTCAGAGAAGGAAAGGCCTCAGTTGGGAAAGGATATTGACTTTGCCTCTCATGTGCTGGGCCTGGCACTGTGATGACAGTGTGCATTCTGCCACAGACTTGTTTGTTGATTGCAAATGCTTTTAAATGTTGTTGCAAAATGGGGAGAAGCTTTGGGAAAAGCTCATGATCTTTGAACAAATCTATGACGTTGTACTCTTTGTTGATTGCAGATATTGTTGCCACAACATGTGAATCAGGGATCAAAATTGTGTGGTATTGACCCTGAATTTGATTCAATAGCATGTTAGCTAAATCTACCACACAGCTGTGTGGTGCAAGGAAGTCAATCCCTATGTACTAGGGTGATCATGCATTACCGTTAGTTGGAAGGTGTGTGAGACCTTTAAGTGGCCTAACTCTACCGGCAAGGATAGTGACCAGTATGCAGGTAACCTAGTACTGTCTACTCCTGACATGTTGGTCCTCCATCAGGTGGACCAAGGGGATGTGTCTGGGTGATCATCATGTAATACAGACATAGCCGCACCTGTATTTAGTAAGACTACAAGGAGGCGGCCCCAGACCTTGGCCTCGGTGCAGGGCCTTTTCTTTGTATCCAAGACCAGCTTGTTCACAATCCAGACTGGGGTCTTTAATTGTCAATCTGTACTGCTGGGAGCATGGAGAGGTTGGGCCTGGCTCCTCTGAACCACTTCACCATGCTGCACTGATGCTATATATGAAGAAGCTTCTGGGTTCAGTCCTGTATGGGCCTGAAGGCCTGTACTTCCGGTGTCACATAGCCCATTGGGGCTTGGGTTGCTGGTTGCACAGCTGCAAGGGACTGAGTGGGAACAGCATCTGCCACAGAACACACTTGCCCCAGGAGCTCTCTAAATTTCCGATTCCCTTCAGCTATCTCCCTATACAAAGGGCCCGTTCTTTGCTGCTGTTGTTTGCCCCATTCTTATGTTTTTTATTCCTGTAATAGTTTTGGTTCCCACCCCATTGTTGCTGTTGCTGTTGTGATTGTTGTTGTTGTTGTTGGGCCTTTTGGGGGTGTTGGTTGTCTGCGGGGAGGGTCTGTTTGTGTTGGGCCTGCCCTTTCACCATGTAGTGTAATGGGGCCTCTTGAATAGACTCCACAGCGTCTACTTTCTTGGAACTGGAGCCCAGATCACTGATGTAAAGTTGGTAAACTCTTGGTTGTCCGAAGGATGTCGGCAAACCTGTCCATGTTGGGGTAAGTGGTTGGCTCTTCCTTTTCTTGTACTGCAGGAATCATGCTTCTAAGGAACAGGGTCTTATATTCAATAAGATCTACATCTGCAGCTTCTTGTGCCAGGTGCTTTCCTGCTTGGTAGGCCATCCAGAGTCTCTGGTGGTAAGTCACTGGACTTTTCTTTGCATTCTGTTTTACAGGATATGCAAGCATCACTCCTACTACACCTGGACTGTATGCAGAAATTAGCTCAGCTGCAACCTCATCAAAGGTGGTGTTGCTGTCCTGGCGAATGGCATCATGAAGATAGGCCCACAAACTAGGATCAATGGTCTGGCGTAGTATCTGCAGAGAGGCTAAGCATCTCACATTTGGAACCCACCTTTTCCAAGTGGCAGCTGAGATTGTCAGATGGGTTCAACTAACCGATACTGTCAGCTATTTGCTGAACAGAGTACGCCAGTTGCAGGGGATTATTGGGCTGATCAGGTGGAGGTAGATTATCTCGGGCTCCGTCTAGGGCAGCCAGAGCTGCAGCCTTAGTCGCAGTATGGAAAATACCATCTTGAGTGCCAGCCTCCTGTAAAATCTGCCTGATTTGGGTTTTAATGACCCATTTACTTCTCTCAGGAAGAGGTACATTCCCTATTGCATTCTCAATCATTGTTTCTATCTCCTGCCTGTCTTCCACATTAATAATGGCTATTGATGGTGCCATCAGGACCAGGCCTGGCCTGATAATCATTAATGACCACATTAAACAGCACCAGTCCAAGAACTGATGCCTGCATAACCCTGCTTGTCTCCTCCGTCATCCCTAAGAGTCCCCTCCCCCGCTACCACCCTTTAAGTCCTTCGACCAAGCCAATTTTTCTATCATCAAGTTAATTTGTTTCCCAACCTTAGGTCCTCTAACTTTTTATAAATCTCTCATGGGGGACTGTATCCAAAGACCTTACTAAAGTCCAAATAGATAATGTCAACTCACTGACCCCTCTTTACCACCTTCATCACCAAGCTGTAGAAGTTGATTAAGTTGTTCTGGCATGACCTCCCTGCCATAAACTGGCACAGGGTCTTGTCGCTATAACCAAAGACAACAGAGTAAGCAATGTGGCAGACAAAATGTCATGCTCCAAAATAACATCAAACACAACAGTGGCAACACAAAAAAGGCACACACCCCATTTAAAACAATGGGGATTTTCTTTTATGAGGGGGTCTTCACCCCTCGCACTCCCCACATCCCTCTGAATTTAAATAATCAACATCGGGAGGGGTGGGCATAAGGGATGGGGAGAAACTTTGGAGGGGGGAAAATAATTTTTTAATAAAAAAAAATCCATCAACACCAGGAGACCTGCGGCAAAATTGAACCACAGTCCCAGGTCACCATTGCTGGTGTGTCCTGGTGCCTTAGCCACTCCACCACAGAAGCAGCTTAGTCAGGTACAGCAGCACAGGCTTCTTAAAGCCTTCCTGAATGTGGATGTCAGTGACAGGGGTCGCAGTACTTGCTTTCCACTTTTATACCCCTGTCACTGTAACTGTTTTCATGCTTCACATAGCATGGTTCTTCCTGTGCTGTTTTTGAAGCACTATATTCACAGGGTACCCCACCAACCCATGTTGTCTTTCATCTTGGGGCTCATTTAACTCATGGAACTCAGCAAGCTATTCTTTCAGGATGGTTTCCATCAGTTTGACAACTGTAGAAATAAAACTTGACAGGTCTATAGTTGCCTGGGTCACCCCTTGGACCACTCTTATTCATCAACACTATATTTGTGGTTCTTCATTCCTGTATCAATATATCCATATCTAGTGAATAGTTAAACAGGTCCATCAACTGGATTTCATGTTCTGCAACCAGTTCACTCAGCACCCTGGTGTGCATGCTATGAGGCTCTGGGGATTTGTTCACCTTCATGGTCTTGTGCCCCTTAAGGAATCAGTCATCCATATTCCTCATATCTACCATTATACATAGAAACATAGACTTTGATGGCAGATAAGGACTGCTTGACCCCCTAGTCTTCCCATTTCCCTACCTACAGGATAAGCTGCAGATCCTACTTAACCAACAGGCTATTTCTTTCTACCCCCACAAGAATTGCCTTATGTCTGTCCCATGCATTCTTGAATTCTCCCACAATTTTAGACTCTGCAACCTCTTCAGGAAGGCTGTTCCATACATTCACCACCTCCTCTGTGAAAAAATACTTCCTCACATTGCCCCTGAGCTGTCCCCCCATCTTCAAATTGCACCACCTTGCTCTTGCACATCTCTTTTTCTGAAAGATGCTACCCTCTTGGACTTTTTTGATTCCACTGAGGTACTTAAAAGTTTCTATCATGTCCCCCTCGCCCTCCTTTCCTCAAGGGTTTACATATTAATCTCCTTTAGTCTCTCCTCATATGGCTTCTCTTGCAGACCCTGCACCATTTTAGTTGCTCTCCTCTGGACTGCCTCCATCCTATGTCATTGCAAAGATGGGGTCTCCAGAACAGGATGCAGTACTCCAGATGGGGTCTCACCAACTGTCTGTACAGGGGGATAACAACTTCCTGTTTTCTGCTGGTGATGCCTCTCATTACACATCCCAGTGTCCCCCCAGCCCTCCGTACTGCCTTCTCACATTGCTTGCTAACCTTAAGGTAATTTGATATGATTACCCCCAGGTCTCTTTCCATTTTTGTTGTTGTTACTACCCCCCCAATTGTATAATCTTCCCCTGGGTTTTTGTTTCCCAGTTGCATTATTTTGCACTTCTTTGCATTGAATCCAAGCTACCATTTTTCTGACCATTCCTCTAACCTTGCCAAGTCTCTTCTCATCCTTTCCATGCTTTCTTGTGTATCAACCCTGCTGCAGATCTTTGTATCATCTGCATACTTTTACTTCCAGTCCCTCTGCAATGTTACTTATAAAGACATTAAAAAGGACTGGACCCAGTACTGAACCCTACAGTATCCCACTAGTAACCCCTCTTTCTTCAGAGTGGACTCCATTTATGATTACCTTCTGTGTCCTGTTGTTCAGCCATTGTTTTACCCAGGCTACCACCCTGGGGCCCACTCCCAGGCTGGTTAATTTGATTATTAATCCTTTGTGGGGGATTGTGTCAAATGCCTTGCTAAGGTCTAGTAGGCCATGTCCACAGCCCCTCCCTGGTCTACTACTTTGGTCACCCAGTCAAAGAATCAATTAGATTCATCTGACATGACCTTCCTGCTATGAACCCATGCTGCCTTGGGTACTGTGCCCCACTTTACTCTAGGTACTCAACAATTCTTTCCTTCAGGAGTGATTCCAACTCTTTCCCTACCACAGAGGTCAAACTGACAGGACTGTAGTTTCCTGCCTCTGTCTTGCTCCTACCTTTGTGAAGGGGATTCACATCTGCCTTCCTCCAGTCCTCAGGTACCACACCATCCTCCCATGAGTTGTTAAAAGGTAGTCAGTGGTGTCATTAGTTCTCCACTTAATTATTTTAGAATTCTGGGGTGAATTCCATCAGAACTCATTGCTTTGTCCACCTTCACTTTTAGGAGTTATTTCAGAATCCTTTCTTCTGTGAAAAGACTGGGATCAGCCCCTTATCCAGAGTGCTTCTGTTAATTGGATTAGGCACTGCCCCTCCTCCTCTTTTGTGAATACTGAGCAGAAGTATTCATTCAGTATCCCTGCTTTTTCCCTGTCTCTCTCTACCCACCCACCATCCTTTCTATTCAGCCTCACTACCCTTCCCTTTGTCTTTCTATGCTCCCTGATGTACCTATTAAAGGTTTTATCCCCCTTCTTAACTGAGTCAGCTATCTTTCCCTCAGTTTGGGCCTTTGCTATTCTGACTTCCCTCCCTGCTTACTTCTGCCTTAACTAGTACAGCTCTCTGTCCTGCTCCTTCTGTGTTTCCTTATACTTCCTAAATGCTATCTTTTTCTCCCTAACCTTCCCCACCACCTCTTTTGAGAACCATGGTGGCTTTTCCTATTGTTTTGATTTATTTATTTCCTTCATACAAAGGCTTGTTGCCTCTGTGATGGCAGGGAAGCCTACTTGTGGAGTACTGGTGCCTTAGCCATAATGACTCTCTTACCTTTTCCCATCATCCCCTGCAGCACTGGCCCATCCTTCCCCATTGTAAAGATGAAGTAGAACTATTCATTCAATACCTCAGCCTATTCCTTACTTTCCTTCATCTACCAGTCCCCCTTTTAGTTTAAAAATGCCATCCTTCATTGCTATTTTTCCATCACTATAACTGAAAAATACCTTGTCCCCTACCTTGACCTTTCCACAATTTGCAATTACTTTATTGCGTTGGCCTGCCTAAACATTTTACTAGCATCTCTTATACAGTACTCCCAAGTAGGCTTCCCTTTCATAGAAACATAGAGGTAGACGGCAGATAAGGACTGCAAGGCCCATCCAGTCTGCCCATTTCTTTTTCTGCCTTATAAATGGGCCACTGGCCTTTGCTCTGTCAGTGGTCTATCTATTCATACTCATCTGTATTGCTCCCTTATGCCTATCCCATGCCTGTTTGAAGCCCTGCACTGTATTCATAGCCACCACTTCCTGGGGTAGGCTGTTCCATGCATCCACCACTCTTTCTGTGAAAAATAATTTCCTCACATTCCCCCTTAATTGGCCTCCCTCTAATCTCATGCTGTGTCCTCTTGTACTGCTATTTTTCTTATATTTAAACATGTTAGACTCTTTCACCTAGTTAATGCCCTTAAGGTGTTTGAATGTTTCGATCATATCACCTCTCTCCCTCCTTTGCTCAAGGATATACATATTGAACTCCATTAATCTGTCCTCATATGTCATCTGATGCTGTCCCTGCACCATTTTGGTTGCCCTTCTCTGGACTGCCTCAGTTTGGTTAATGCCCTTGTGAAGATGTGGCCTCCAGTACTGCACACAGTACTCCAGATGAAGCCTAACCAGTGTCTTGTAAAGATGGATTTTTACCTCCCTCTTACAACTTGTGATACCACACTAATACACCCTAACATCCCCCTAGCCTTACCTACTGCTTTAGAGGTCTGCTTGGATGATTTCAGGTCATCAGTGATGGTGATGTCCAAGTCTCTTTCTTTCTTTGTGAATGCCAGCAACTCCCTTCCCAACCTATAGGTGGCTTCAGGGTTTCTCGTCCCTATGTGCATGATCTTGTACTTCTTTGTATTAAATCCCTGTTGCCACTCTTCTGACCATTTTGCTAGTTTATCCAGATCTCTTCTCATTCTGCTAACCCCATCTAGATCATCTACTCTGCTGCAGATCTTGGTGTCATCTGCAAACAGACAAGCTTTACCCTCTAGACCATCTGCAATGTCACTAATGAAGATATTAAAGAAGACTGGCCCCAGAACTGATCCCTGAGGTACCCCACTTGTGACTTGCATCTCTTCTGACTGTATACCATTTACCGCCTCTCTCTGTTTTCTGTCCATCAACCAGTTTGCCACCCAGTTGACCAACTTCTGACCCACCCCGAGCCTACCCAGCTTATTTATCAATCTTCTATGTGGAAGAGTGTCAAAAGCTTTGCTGGAGTCAAGATAGGCAACATCAACTGCTCCCCCTTGGTCCACCACTCTGGTTACCCAGTCAAAGAAATCTATGAGATTAGTTTGACAGGACCTTCCTTTTGTAAACCCATGCTGTCTTGGATCCTGTGCCCCTATGGATTCCAGGTGTTGCACTACCCTTTCCTTAAGGAGTGCCTCCATAATCTTGCCCACTACTGAGGTAAGACTGACTGGTCTGTAGTTCCCTGCCTCCTCCCTCTACCACTCTTGTGGAGCAGGATCACATGAGCCCTTTTCCAGTTTTCTGGGACCTCTCCTGTGCTCAGAGACTCACTAACCAGTTCTGCTAATGGCTCTGCTAGTTCCACCCTAAGCTCCTTAAGTACCCTGGGATGTATGCCATCAGGTTCCATTTCCTTGTCCACCCTGAGCTTAGTGAGCTCTTGTAGAACCCTTTCTTTTGTGAAGGGACTTGTGCACATCTCCCTCTCCATGTCCATGGTGCTGAGCTGTGGGCCCTGCCCTGCCATCTCCTCAGTAAATACTGAGCAGAATTACTTTTGCTCAGTTATTTACTGAAGAGAGGGTAGGGCAGGGCCCACTGTTCAGCACCATGGACACGGGGGGGGGGAGTTGAGCACTAGTCCCTTCACAAAAGAAAGGGACTAGTGGTCACAAAACATAGTAGACCAATAGCACTAAGTGATAAATTATCATTTGTCATTCCATTAATAAAATGACATTTCATTACACACTATTCAGCAGTAGGAATACTATTCTGCCTTCCCTGTATATAATACTGCCCTTAAATGTATGGTTTCCAGGCTGGGATGCTATTCTAAGCCAAAGATTCAGTCAGGGATAATGACCCTAGCAGAGGTGCAACCATCACTGATCTGGTAAGAAATAAGATAAACCTACCTGGTTGTTCTTACTTTTCAGTGCCATATTGGGAATTAAGCCTCATAATTCAGGTCAGGAAATTCAAGGATCTTTAGTAAAAGTAAAGACTCAGGACAAATGAAGAGCTAGCAGGCAATCAACAAATCACAAAACCTTCTGTCCTAGAAAGAAACACATTTCACTTATTGCAGTTCATCTACTGGAAATGTTTAACCTCCAGGCTGATTGGATCGACAGGAACATGATACTTGTAACTAAATATTAAAGTCTTTCTCAGATCAGCACAACATTTAACATATTTCATGTACTTTAGGCCTGTTTGCCTCCAAGTAGTACTTATGTCAAAAGTATTTTTTTGTCTTCAAATATAAGTATAAATGCTATATGCACTGTCCCATATTTGGGAAGTTTGCCTTGTCTAGCTTTTCTCCATTCCCTTTCATGGATGCAGTATAGCACAGTGGTTTAAGGCTCTAAACTGCAAACCTGGAGACCTGGGTTTGAATCCCACAGCCCCCATTTGCATACTGTGTGACCCTGAGCAAGTTTCTTAGCTTCCTTGTGTTCCTAGGTTGCACCAATAAACAAGCTTTCAGCTTAGTGTGTCTCTCCTGGTATAGAAAATAAATTCCAGAGGTTCTCAAATGCTCAGAATCTAAAAAGAAGATTCCTCTTGCTTGCCTATGACTTTCCCGGTAGAATTTACACTCAGATTACATTAAAGCATTGCAAACTGATCTATGCAGACATCTGCTTTATCCTGATCACTTTTAATAAAGTCCAGTTTGGTAGTAAAAGCCAAAGCACTTAACTCTCAAAGCTTGACTCTAGAATGCAGAAAATGTCGAAAAAAGTTTTGTAAACAGTGTTCTGCTAAGAATCAGCACACTAGAAGGAAAGTAACAACCAAAATCTTCATTACTATAACCTTTTTTATTTTTACTTTACTTAAGCAATTTTGCAAGGCCACTATATCTAACATAAAGCTATGTGCCTGCATTTAGTGGTAAAAGTTCACTGCAAAAGAAAATGTCACTATATTACACAAAGCTTCAGGAATTAGACAAGTGAAGTCCGAGAGGAACTTGTTTTTATTGGCACCATGGGCTTGAACTGGGGTTTGATGAAAAGATATGGCAATTGATTTGGGAGGTCTTTATAAGTTTATTAAACAAGAGTGATACAGTTTTGTTCAATTTTGAATTTTGCATAATTTTTATTTTACCTATCTTCAGCTGTTCAGGATGGGCAGATCCAGTTCATCAACTTGCTGTCAGTGTGGGTTGATGGATGAGAGTTTAAGGCATATCTTATGGGACAGTCCAGCGACAGTCCCTTTTTGAGATTATATTTGCAGTTCACTGGACCCCTTTATGGGTTTAAACTAATTTTTTTACACTGCATATCTGCCTGATGGGATTCCATCCAGCTGATTTCTTTGGTCCTCATAAGGCCTATATGTCTTTGATTTCAGTAATGGCCAAACTAGTCATCACTCGGCAGTGGCTGGATGATTCTTTGCCTTCTTTTAGAGAACGGCATGCTGAAATATTGCAGGCCCTGGAGGTTGAGAAGCATATTGCCCATTGGCAGGACTGATACGACAAGTTTACATCTTGCTAGGGGCCCCTCCTTGCTCTGCTCTCTACCTCAGGGATTTATTATATTTTCCAGGAACTAGAGTTTAATTTTTTCCTTGTTAGTGAACAATCATGAAATGTGCTTGGGGACCTGGGGAGTGGGTAGGTTTGGATTTGGTATGGGGTGGGTTGTGTTGTTTCTTGTTTCGTGTTTACTGCAGTTCTCTCTGTCTGTTTTTGACACTTCATGTTGCTATGTTTTTGGTATTTTCTGAAACTTGAATAAAGTATACTAATTTGAAAAAAAAAGAAAATGTCATTATAGCCGGCAGCTCTCAAGCTGTCTTGTATCACTTCTTGCTGTGTAGTGACTTTATTTTTATTTCCAATTGTTTAACCAGGTGAGACACACTAAGCTGAAAGCTTGTTTACAGGTGCAACCTGGGAACACAGGGAAGTTAAGTGACTTGCTCAGGGTCAACAGTCTGCAAGTAGGGGCTGTGGGATTCAAACCCAGGTCTCCAGATTTGCAGATCAGAGCCTCAAACCACTGCACTATACTGCCTCCCAACTAATTCTGTGTTCCAGGCTGCTGGCCAACATCCAAAAATGTGCTTATGTTTTGGGGCTCCTGGGCTCCATCATTAGCCCACGAGCTCTGAAATGTAAGCATGTCTGTGGACACAGCAAGGACTAACACAAAACACCTTGAGAGTTGTTGGCTATCCGTTTAGGAAGCCAAGAAAGTGTACACCACTCAGCACAACAGAAGTAAGTGCTGGAAATAAAATTCAGTACAGGATCACATCCATTGAAGGCTGGAAACATAGCAGAAGATGTCTGAACCTTTATAAGAGGTTTACCCAACTTTGGATTAGGCAACTGAGCCATGAATACGGGAACCCATAAAAGAACTAACTACTGATATAGTGACATTTTCTCTTGCTGTGAACTTTTACCACTAAATGCAGGCACAGAGCTTTGTGTTAGATACAGTGGCCCCCTGTAAAACTGACTAAGTAAAGTAAAAATATAAAAGGTAATAGTAACGGAGATTTTGGGGTACTTTCCTTGTAGTGTGCTGATAGACTCATTTTTTGCAGAACACTATTTACATCATATTTCCCTGCTAATAAGTATCTCTAGACCATTTCTCCCTTACAAACCAGTAATGGGTTTAGAGCATCACCAAAGTGTGTTATGAAGCAGTCTCCAAAAATGTTTATTCCAAACAGCTGGTAAATAAAATAATATAGTCTAATAAGTAAACAAATCATCAGCTTATTCCACTGTCTGGACACTATTCAGAATGTGCTTTGAAGCTGCAAGTTAGCCATGTACCATCTTCTATTGTTTAAATCTCCTTTGTCTTATAGGATGACTTACTTACTTTCTTTTCTTTCTTTCTTTCTTTCTTTCTTTCTTTCTTTCTTTCTTTCTTTCTTTCTTTCTTTCCTCCTTTCTTCCTTCCTTCTTTCCTTCCTTCCTTGGTAAGACACATTGAGCCAAGGCTTGTTTTCTGGTGCAACTCAGGGAAGCGAAACAGGAGAAACAGAAGTACAGTATACAATAATACATCAGTTATGTGGATAATTTGTACAAAAGATTAATACAAAAGGGTTTGTACAAAAATAAAGTGCAATCCCTGTACAATATGGAGCACCTATTCAAGTGCAAATAAAACAGCAGCAAGGCAGAGAAATAAAAAAAAAATCCATACTAGAAGTGAGACCTGTAAGGCAGGTATAGGCCTATTGCCCTGGGAAAAAGAGATGCAGAACTAGTGAGGAAGTGAAACCAGTTGAAAGGTAGGGGAGACTCAGATGGAGGCCCAAACATGGACAGTAGAGGCTTCAAGCTGGGGCGGTATTAGGAGTATAGGTAACTGGGGTAGGTGGGGTGGGGAAGAGTTTCAGCTGGTGCCTGAGGGAGGCAGGGGAGGTAGCGAGGCAGAGGGATGACTGGAGAATGTTCTAAAGTGTGTGAAGGTGATAGGAAGATACAGGTCACCCAGCTGAGGAGAAGGGGTGAGGAGTGGTGAAAGTGTGATGATCCCAAGACCACAGCGAGCATGAGGCAGTGGGGTCTGGGGAGAGGAGTATTTGGATATGAAGGAGGTAGAATGAGATTGACAACATGATGGTAGGAAAGGACTGATTTGAAGGCGCAGAGGAGAATATGAGGTGGGTAGTTAGTAGCAAAACAGCAAAAGGCATTACAGAGGTCTTCAGCTGAGCATTTTAAAAGTGCAAATTTCACAGGGGGTTTGAAGGGTATAAAGTTAAACTGTTTACTGGAGTCATACCTTGCCTTTCTCAGGTTGCTAAGGAATAAGCAGAAACAGACCATTATTGAAATTGGTGTTTCTTCCTTGGGGGGTTAAGATTGCTAAGGAAGGCGTATGCAGTTATCTTTCTGAGCTCCTGTCTCAGGAATCATAGGAGCTTTGGACTATTCAAATATTTTCTGGCAGCCATCTGGTCAGGTTTAAAAGCTTGAGAACTGTACTGTAGGCATTGTCTTGCAAAGAGTCATGCATTATTATTTTACAAGGATAAGGTCATGATTCATATGGTTCCATCTTTTATGTTAAAGTCCCCACAGAATTTTATGTCAACTAAATAATTCTGACAGGAAAAGGACCCCAATGCACTATCTAGAAATATCTAGCTTTTATGGGAAATTTGAGAGATTATTTCATTGATAGATTTCAATAAAACTAACTGGGCTGCATCCAATAACAACATACTGTAGCTAGATAAATCATGATAGGTATTCAAAGGGGTTTTATGCTCTGGGAAATACACTTCTAGGTTGTGAGAAGGCTCATTTGACCAGATCAATTTCCATTAATAGAAGCAGGCCTCCACAGCACAGTTATGCCACAACTTTGTTTTTAGTTTATACTACACAAAACCTGTTAAACTGGATTGCTTCACAACATTATTTTCAGTCTACAGGGAGAAAAGTTCTGCACCATTTTTGAATGGTACTTCTATGGACAGAGAATGAAACAGATAAGAAATGTTTACTTACTTTTACAGTATTTTCCATGTTGTGAGTTTCTTTGTATTAACACATATACCCAGCCTGATATTCCAGCATAATTCTTTACACTCTTGAGCACAGTGCTGATACAGATCATTAACAGCAGACATACATATTCTGAAGCTACTGTATGTAAGACATTTTAAGAAAAAATTAAACATGTTCAAACACTGCAACATTTACTTTCAAGCTCTGCGGTGCTTGTAGCATTTACTATGGCTATTTTTTTAATAGTTTACTATCTTTAGCTATGAAGTGCATTATGTGATGAACGCTGCTGTGCAGGAGTATCATTGACTAGCTATGTAACTTATCTTCCTATAAACTTTGTCAAAGGCGTAGGGTATAACACAGTCTCAAAGGGTAGACCAAACAGTTACCATGTACTGTAGTTGTATTTTCTTAAACAATTGTTAATTTTGTATCACTGCCATGCCTATATTGTATCACTGCCATGCCTGGTATAATCCAACACCTCAATAAATACAAATAATAACAAAAATGTGTGTGTGTGTGTGTGTGTGTGTGTATATATATATATATATATATATATATATATATGTATATATACACCTTGTACAGTCATATTTTTCCTGGGTAATGTATGAAAATAGACCACATCAATCAATCAATCAATCAAATCTTTATTTATTCAGGTGAACATCATTGAGCACAGCTCATTTACAAGATGGATCTGATAAGGTCAAGGTTCAATAGTTGTTACATATACAGTTATATTAAAACACTTAGATACAATATACAAAAACATTGTTGCCTAAACATAAAGACAAGTAGGAACACAAGGATGTACACTATCTAATCTAATATATACATATCAACAATGGAATGATCTTAGTAAATCTCTTAATTAAAGCAGCCAATATTTCAATGCTCAAGGGTAAGAATCATAATGGACAGAAGACGCAGTGATAAGGTGTAGGAGCGACCTGAACAGGGGCTGGGGCTAGCCCCAGGCTATGCATGATAGGGATGAGGACTACGGTATGTGCCAAGAAGTAATGGGAGAGGACTATAGACAGGATGTACGGAGTCTGTGGGGTTGAATTATTAGAAGGTGTAATGCCACCTGATGTTGGTTGCCTGAGGAGAGGAAGGTTAGGAATTTGAGTATACTAGTACTAGTGGAGGCAATTGCATTTTTCTTGGAAGAGACATAGGTATAGATGCCTAAAGGATGCTAATGATATAAAGTTGTTCAGCCTCAGGGTCTTCTGAATCATATTCCATGATGAAGCTAGTACATAGCTGATAGCAGATCTCCCATGCCAGGTGTTGAATTTAGGCGCATGAAGCATGATGAAATCATGGCTTCTTAGGGCATAGGTACTAGCTGTGGCCTGAGTGAAGAGGTCAATGATATAATTTGGGAGCATTTTAGTCAGTGCTCTGTAGGTCCATACTGCAGCATTTCTGTTTCTTCTGAGATGTAGAGATGTTCATCCAACTGCCGCATATAGAGAGCAGTGGTGAGTGTTGAAAGGTAGATCTGTTATAAACCTAAGTGCTCTGCGGTATAGAGTGTCCAGTTTGTTTAGATAGAAAACAGGGCAGCGACTGTAAAGGAAATCTGCATAGTCAAGTACTGAGAGAAATGAAGCCTGGACCAGCCTCTTCTTGGAGTCTCTGGTTAGGAAGTGCCTCATTCTGTAAAAGAGACCAAGCCTCTGTCGAAGTTTTTTTAGAAGTTCTTCAATGATATCGATGTAGTTAAGTCTGCTGTCTATCCAAACCCCCAGATACTTGAATTTTTCCACATATTCAAGGCTTTCACCAAGTATAGTGGATAGCTGGGGGAGAGTGTTTGGTGAGGTGGGACTTGTCTGAATTTGGGTGGAGAAAAACATTGCTTTTGTTTTTTTTTGCATTTAGAAGAAGCTTTTTTCCCAATAGTTGATGTTATAGGATGTGGAATTCCGCTTGAAGAACTTCACAAGCTGTAACAGGTGAAGGGTTGCTGACATATAAAACAGTGTCATCTGCAAACAAGTGTACAGATGCCTTGGTAAGGTCTGAGTCAATATTATTAATATAAATTGCAAAGAAGATGGGATCCAGGATGGATCCTTGTGGAACACCTCTTTGCAATGGTTTGAGTGGAGAGAGGTCTCCTTCAGCTTTCACTTGCTGTGACCTTCCCGTAGGGTAACATCTGAACCATCTAAGGGAGGATGGATCTAGGCCTATGGAATGCAAGGAAGAGAGGAGCAGTTCATGGTCCACCATATCAAACGCCTTGCTTAGGTCTAGGAATACAGCACAAACACTATTTTTTTCATCCAGTTCGGTTTTCCAGTCATTTGTTACTTTGGCCAGAGCAGAGATAGTACTATGCCTGGTTCTAAACCCAGATTGTGCTGGATTTAGAAGATTAGACTCTTCAAGATGTTTTCTTAGCTGGATGCTCACTAGTTTTTCTAGCAGCTTGGATAGCACAGGAAGTATAGAGATTGGTCTATAGTTGTTAAGGTCCATAGGATCCCCTGATTTCAGTAATGGGATAACTTGGGCTGTTTTCCAGGTTGCAGAAACAGAACCAGATATTAAAGAAAGATTAAAGAGGTGTGTTAATGGAACTGTGAATACATGTGTTGCAATCTTTAGAAAATAGGGATCAAGGGCATCTGCACCTGCACTTTTTTTGATATCCATCTGCGAAAGTAGGTCCTCCACTTGTTTCAACAAAACCGGTTTGAAGGAGAAGGAGGATTCAGATATCCGAGTTCCAGTACTCTGGGAGCTTAGCTGAGCACGTAGAAGATTAGCTGGAGAGGTGTCAAATGTGAGACCAGCAGTTGTAAAGTGAATGTTGAATGAATCCAGTATTTCCATTCTATCTGAGGTTGTACCCTTGTTGTGGTGTATCTGAGCTGGAAGTGTAGTGCTAGGTTCTTGTTCTGTTATTCCCTTTATGGTGCTCCAGAATTTGGCAGGGTTGTGATAGGAGGAGTCGAGTTCTGTCATATAATAGGCAGCCTTTGCATCCCGTACTTTCCTGGTACAGCTATTTCTGACTTTCTTGAACATCATCCAGTCATTTGGGTCCTTAGACTTCCTTGCTTTCTTCCAAAGCTTATCCCTGTCAACGAGGGCAGATTTAAGGTCAGTTGTAAACCAGCAGCAAGTTTTGTTTTTCACACGTACCCTAGTAATAGGTGCATGGGTGTTGAGGGCACCTAAAACTCTGCCATTTAACACTTCATGTGCTTTTTCCACTGTGTCTGCTAGATAGAACTCTTGCCATCTTGTAGAGTGATTTAGTTATTGTAGATATGCCTCAATATTGAATTTCTTTTTTGATCTCCTCAGTATGAATTTAGCTGTCCAGTGTACATTTTGCAGAGTGACACATTTACATGGATGTTACATTTTCAATTTACATGTCCACTAGCCAGCAACTCTGTTTTTGTGTGGGTAGCCACAATTTGTGAAAAGTTGTAGTTAAAGGTAGAGACAGTAGTTAGCCACATTCCCCAGGACCATCCTTTTCATCATTACTAGCTCATTGTTAGCATTTTATTGAGTTTGGTTTGTGACTCCCATAGCTTCCCAAGATGGTATGCCTGCAGTCAAATGGTGACCTGCTATACTGATAGTCCAATCCTGTAGTCAGTGCCACCTGAAGCTATCACTCCCTACCTTCTCCTTAAAATTATGCCTGTTTATGGGCAATGTTGCTGTTGAATTTCAACAGCCTCTCAGTCCACTCCCTTTTAGTTCAGAGCCCTCCACGGATTCCAAGCAAAGATCACTCTTTGATGCTTAATGGTACTCACTACTAGCCTGGGTCAAATGAAATCAAGGACCAATGGTGTGTGCCTGTCTATGCTACCTTAGCCTATTACCAATAGAATCCAAGACAGTGGTCTCTTTTCTCCCTGAAAGCATTAGAGTGGTAGTAATAGCTGTCTGGCAACTCACAAAAGGCACCAAACTCACCAAAAAGTGAAATTTTCCCAGTTCAAACAGTTGTTTAATGCATAAAGATATTGACCATCTGATCCCATTTTCATTGGTTGGTAAATACCTTGGAAACACTAAAATAAGTAGAATCTAGCAGGGTACATTGTCCAGGTTTATTCAGCTCTATGCAAATCTCTCTTAGGGACATTAGTATACATCTATGTAAAATACGTAACCATCTCTCCCTAGGGGCCATCCTTTTTAATGGGAGAAAGGCAGGGAAGCAGGTTCAGGTTTCAAAATGTTCTGGAATTGGGGGGGTGCAACACAGGATTCAAAGATATGTATTTTTAGCAGCAAAGTAAGTTCATTGTTGACAACAGGAAATCACATTCAAAGCAGTGCAGCAATTATTTATAGAATGAATCAACATACAGACCTGGCATGCTGTCAGTAGAATAACACCTGCCCAGCTCCACCTCTATTATATGTTTCATCTGTATCTATGAGGTAACACTATAGCCATGTGGACTTTCACCAAGGGTCCTAAAACAAAAGCATTGTCTTCCAGGTGGTATAAACATTTGTCTCTAGATGGTGTCAGTTACTGTCAAGACCTTCCAACTGGCCATTTGCCACCTGAACCTGAACACTGGATGAGGGTTCTTATCTCTCTCACTTTGCACATTATTTCCTCCATGGGAACACACTTTCTCGGCAGACTAGGGATCCCAAACAGATGAGCACTTCTAAAGAACCCTGATCAGGGCCGAAGACAGGAGGCCATTTTCCAGACCCTTATTTCAAAAATGATACCATACATGGTGGAATGGGGTGATTTCTGGGGTGATCTCTTAATCCCAGACAGTTGAAAATCCACAGTCAAGCCCTTCTTCCATGTGGGTACAATCCACCCAACCAAAGTTGAGGACCTTGCAAGATCAGTGAGGTGGTGCTCCTTCAACCAAAGTTAGGGTTTCTACAGAAGATCAAGATACACCCACTGAAATGCTTTTCACCTTTCCCTGGGTTCAGATATTGAACCAGACCAGTAAGGTGACACCCCACTCCATCGCTCTCTTTCATCCTTCACTCACTCCTCCAAATTGATGCCAAGCTACTCCTTTCATGTGGTGCTCTGAAGCTGTCTTTTGACTAAAACTTAATCCCTTGAGTAGTCAAATAGTTTGGGGAACTCAGATGGCACAGTGCCCACTGGTGGAAAATGGCTACAAATGTAATAGTCCACGAAGTGTGTAGGAGGTGTATGGAAGGTTTACTGACAGGTATGAAGCAGATAGTGGTAAATACTCACCATTAAGAGTGAAGGAATGTTTTGAGTGAAGTACCCTATGGGTCAGTGCTGAGTCAGTTGCACTATAAAATATATTAAATACCTGGAGGATGAGGTCAAAAGGAGACTGTTAAAGTTTGCACTACAGTAAATCGGCAAGAAGTGTGGACACAGCAGAATAGCACTGCCTTACTGTACAGGGGGACTGCATATATTGGTAATGGTGGCTTAGATTTAATGTGGGAAAATATATGGTACTGCACCTTAGGGTGAGGAATTGAGTCACATACACAGTACACATTATGTGGTGTAACAGAGGAAAACACAACCATGAAAAAGGATCATGGATAATTGAGGACGGTATGCTGAAGCTAGGTTGGTAGTGTGATGTTCTAGTCAAGAGGTCAAATGCTGTGTTGTGATGGTTTACAAGGGGGTAAGCAGTACAAGGCAATGGTTAGACCACACCTGCAGTGTTGAGCACAGTTATGGCAAATAATGGCAGACATCCAAGTGGACCTAGTGGCCATCATGGAAACATAGGCCATGGAGCACAATGACTTGGACCTCTCGGTCCAAGGTTATTCACTTTATAGACAGGATTGAAAGGGTGCAAGGGGAGCAGGTGTGGTACTATATGTTCATGAAGGCATAACTGCCACATCAACTGACAAAAAGGAGGAGGTGGAATCCCTATAGATTCAACTCAGCTCAACATTAGGAAAGAAGATAAGCATCGGGAAGAATTGCAGACCACTGGGGCAATCAGTCGAGAAAGATGCAGAGCTCATAGAGGAAATTAGAAGCATGACACATGAAGGGGAAACTGTTGTGGTTGGTGATCTAAACATGCCAGCCATTGTCTGGAGTAACCTAGCTGCAAGATCATTAGGAAGTCAAGCAATGGTAGATGTCTTACAGGACTGTCTACTAACCTGACTAGTTAGTATAGTGGCCAAAATGAGCACTATCCTAGATGTGGTCCTTACAGATTCTGAGGTAGTCAAAGATGTGTGTCACACCCCCTGTTACCTGGGGTTACTACAATCCCAGTAAGACCTAGTGGTAGGCAGGGTAGGCAGCTTGTGAAATTCCAGTTAAATGGATTTCATACTGTCTCACTCTGTTCTCAGTCCCAGCTGAGACTGAGGGATGACATCATTTTAGAACTGTTGCAGCTGCATTAGCCACACTGGAATGTTGCAGTTGGAGGTTAGAGTAGAATGTTGGGGAATCTGAAGCCAGATTGTGTGCAGTCTTGGAGAGAGACTGTATTGCAGCTGAGTGAGTGCAGGCTCTCAGAGCTTTAAGCTGTGTTTCAGAGATACTTTTGTTCAAGGTGTGTGTTTCCACCTGAAGAGGAACACAGAAACTGGTAATTGAAGTGGTGGAGACTGCTCTTAATGGTTTATAACCCCATCCCTGAGGGGATGGGGGGAAGGTGTCTGCCTGTTTTCATGGGGCAACTCCTTGGGTCCGGCTAAGGGAAAGAAGCTGCCTATCTGAGTTGTACTGAGGCACCAGAAGCTCTGTAAGAGATTCCTTTAGGAGGAAACGCCTGTGGGGCACCTGCAATCAAAGGGTGAGTTCACTCTAAAAAAGGGCCAAGTGTTTTCACCTGAAACAGAAGGAAACTAAAGGGACTGTTACTGTGGGGTCAGGAAAAGACAGCCAAGTACAGTTTGAAGATGTGGGGATTGGACTGCTTAACTCAGTGGGTGGTCTAGAGTAATGGACAAAGCCACTTAATAGTATGCTCAAGGCCAGAGCAAAATGGAAGGAAAGAATGTGGGGATTGAACTGCTTAACCTGTGGGGGGTCTAGAGTAGTGGACAATGCCACTTATTTTAAGTATGTTCAAGTCCAGCACAAATGGGAAGCAAGACAAGTAGACTGAATGTGAAATACATTTAACAAGAATCTACACAGCCAAGTGTTACAGGATGAGGTATTTACAGTCCAGAGAAATGAGCGGGTATGAATTGTGGAAGTGAGAGGTGGAAGACCCCCCCCATCAGTATTAACCAAATTCACCTCTATGGATTTGCTCTGAGACACCCTTTGCTTTCCCTCAGGTACTTGGCCAATGCCTGAGGAAAGTAACCACACGTGGGATTAAAGAGGAGGATTCCCTGATGGAGCTGAGGTGCTCTTAGGTGGTTTAGGGAGCGACCAGAAAATGTTTCCATGAAGTATGGAAGGTGTCCAAGTGATTGGCAAGGGAGCCGAGCCAGGGAAAGCCCATTGCAGTGTACAAGTTCAGGCTGTGTAACCCCAAGCAGCGTACAAGTCCGGGCTGTCTGCCCAGTGTGCGGTAGAGCCTGAGGGCTAAAGTGATGAGGATGCATTCTGGTCTCCTTTAATCTGCATTACCAGGAGTGTAGCCCCATGGGGGTCCATCTATAATTTGTTTATTCTGTTTGGACGTGACTAAAAACCACACTTTAGAATCCCATTTCTGGTATTGGACATTACAGTTATTGCTTCCTCTGTTCGGAGTTATTTGGGTGCCCCTGTACAGAGTAACCAAACCTAGCCTTTGCGCTGAGTGACCTATTCCTCCCCAAACCCAGCCCACCTGGTATTGCTGTCAGATACAAATGGCATACCAGCCTGGGGTTACATGTGGAAGTCAGAGAACCACTGGCAAATAACAACCACAACTCCATTTTGTTTGCACTGTCACCAGGGGTTGTAAAATCTCAGTCCTGGGCAGAGATCCTGAGCTTTAAAGGAGCCAACTTCAGTAAAATGAGAATGGTGGTCAAGAATAACCTGATGGGGGGTCATGAAAAAAACATAGGATAGAAGACATCTGGGAGATGGCTAAACAAGCCTTACAAGAGACCACAAAACTTTGCATTAGAACATTATCTAAAAGGAAAAAGAAAAAAAGACCCGTATGGTTCATTAACCAGACCAGGGCAGCAATTAGAGTCAAAAAAGTAGCTTTCCACAAAAGGAACCAAAATGACAGTGATTGAGATTACTACATTCAGAGAAGTAAGGAGGCCAAAAAAGTGGTAAAACTGTCAAAGGCTATGACTGAACTTCAGATCGTTATAGCGTACTGAGGGAACGTATGGTCTAAGGAGTTTGTCTCTGTTAAAGTACCCAAAATAAGGACATGACATGGCTCAGCGGCTATCATCTTTTCTCTGTCCACCGTTAATAATGCCATGCAAAAAACTTTTGGGCTGTCCTCCCTCCCAGGGTCTCACTCTTTCAGGAGGCTGCTCACTCTCAAACTGAGGTCCCTGAGTGTATGCCGAAAATAACCACCTCCGCCATCTCCTGTGGCTCCTCAAACTCTTGGCACTTACATGTATTCCCCAGAACGTCTTGTCTTCTTTCCACCTTGGGATTATTCTGCAAACTCCCACCTGTTTGTTTAACTACATCTATTTCCACCCCCTCACTGACCCTTTCCTTTGTTTTCCCCCACCCATGAACCTTCGGTTGTTGTTCCCTCACTTACCCTACCTGGTAACCCTCGTCTTATCGTAACGTTGTGACCTTTGTCTGAATAATTCCATGTCTTGAAGGAATCCTTTATATATACAGTCAATTATCAACCCAGATAGTGTTCACAATATGTACTCCCCAGACGAGATCTTATTTGTTTCTCTGTAACTGTATTTTTTTTTGCTCGTTGTGTGTACACTGCCTATCTGGTAATTTTGCTGTTGTTGTACATGTCCTATTTGTCCAGGACAATCCTGCAAATGAGCTTGCTCAAGGATGATTTTTCCTGGTTAAATGAAGTTTGATTGATTGATTGGTTAAATCTGGTAACAAACAATTTTTTTCCAATACATTTGGGAGAACATAGAAACATAGAAGTTGATAGCTGATAAGGACTGCAAGGCCCATCCAGTCTGCCCATTTCTTTTTCTACCTTATGAATGTGCCATAGGCATTTACTTTGTCAAGGGCCTATCTAGCCATACTCATCTTTATTGCTCCCTTGTGCCTTGCCCATGCCTCTTTGAAGCCCTGCACTGTATTCATAGCCACCACTTCCTGTGATATGACATTCCAATGCATCCACTACCCTTTCTGTGAAAAAGGACTTCCTCACATTACCACTTAATCAGACTCCCTCTAATCTCATGATGGCGTCCTCATGTCCTGCTATTTTTCTTATATTGAAACATGTTAGACTCTTTCACCTTGTTAATACCCTTTAGATGTTTGAATGTTTTGATCATATCACCTCTCTCACTCCTTTGCTCTAGGGTATACATATTGCACTCCATTAATATGTCCTTATATGTTTTCTGATGCAAGTCCCTGCACCATTTTGGTTGCCCTTCTCTGGACTGCCTCCATTTTGTTAATGTCCTTGTGCAGGTGCGGCCTCCGATACTGCTCGCAGTACTCCAATTGGGGCCTAACCAGTGTCTAGTAAAAAGGGATTATTACCTCGCTCTTATGACTTGTGATACCCCTACTAATACACCCCAACATCCCTCTAGCCTTACCTACTGCTTTAGTGGTCTGTTTGGATGATTTCAGGTCATCGGTGATGATGATGATGCCCAAGTCTCTTTCTTCCCTTGTGATTGCCAGCAACTCTCCTCCCAACCTGTAGATGGCTTCAGGGTTTCTCTCTCCTATGTGCATGATCTTGCATTTCTTTGCATTAAACCCCAATTGCCACTCTTCTGACCATTTTGCCAATTTATCCAGATCTCTTCTCATTCTGTCCACCCCATCTGGATTATCTACTCTGTTGCAGATCTTGGTGTCATCTGTAAACAGACAAACCTTACCCTCCAGTCCATCTGCAATGTCACTGATGAAGATATTGAAGAGGATTGTCCTCAGGACAGATCCCTAAGGTACCCCATGTGTGACTTGCATCTCTTCTGACTGTATACCATTTACCACCACTCTCTGTTTCCTGTCAGAAAACCAGTTTGCCACCCAGCTGATCAACTTCTGACCCATCCTGAGCCTACACAGCTTATTAATCAATTTTCTATGTGGATCAGTATTGAAAGCTTTACTGAAGTCAAGGTAGGCGACATCAACTACACCCCCTTGGTCCACCACTCTGGTTATCCAGTCAAGGAAATCTATGAGATTAGTTTGACAGGACCTTCCTGTTGTAAACCCATGCTGTCTTGGATCCTGTGCTCCTATGGATTCCAGGTGTTGCACTATCCTTTCATTAAGGAGTGCCTCCATAATCTTGTCCACTACTGAGGTAAGACTGACTGGTCTGTAGTTCTCTGCCTCCTCCCTGCTACCATTCTTGTGGAGCGGGATCACATGGGCCCTTTTCTAGTCTTCTGGGACCTCTCCTGTGCTTACAGACTCACTAAACAGTTCTGATAATGGCTCTGCTAGTTCCACCCTTAGGTCCTTTAGTATCCTGGGATGTATGCCATTAGGTTCCATTGCCTTGTCCACCCCGAGCTTAGTGAGCTCTTGTAGGACCCTTTCTTTTGTGAAGAGACTTGTGCACATCTCCCTTCCCATGTCCATGGTGCTGAGCTGTGGGCCTTGTCTTGCCATCTCCTCAGTAAATACTGAGCAGAATTATCTATTTAGGAGAGATGCTTTTCCTTGGTCTTCCTCCACACAGTCCCCCTTATCCCCTTTGATCTTAGTGATACTCCCTCTGGACTTTCTGCTTTCACTAATGTATCTATAGAAAGTATTGTCCTCTTCTTTTACTGTTCATGCTAGTGTTCCTTGGTTTGTGCCTTTGCCTGCCTTATTACCTTCCTTGCTTCTCTTAGGGAAGTTTAGTATGCCTCCCAATCTTTGTCCCACTGTGTTCCCTTACATGTGCTGAAGGCCAACCTTTGGCTCTGACCTTTTCTGCTACTGTTTTTGAGAACCAACGTGGTTTCCTCCTTGTTTTGCTCTTGCCTTTCTCCCTAACACAATGGGATATTGCTTAAAGTATTGCATCCTTAATGCTTGCCCACTTTTCCTGTATCCCATCACCTGTATTTCTTCTTGCCAGGGCTACCTTAACTCTGTCAGACATCTTATCAAAGTCAGCTCCTCTGAAGTCCCATATTTTTGCTTTGGGATGGGATGATTTAGTTCTAGTGGCCAAATTGAACCATACCATGTGATGGTCACTGGCCCCCAGGTGACATTCTACCTGGAGATCTGTGATCCGTTCCCCGTTAGTCAGTACTAGATCTAGGATAGCCCTGTCTCTTGTGGGTTGTTGTACCAGTTGTTTGAGGCCCACCTCCTGCAGGGAATCCAATATGTGTCTAGTTCTGGCAGATGTTCCTGCTGGTATTGACCAATCTGTATCTGGCAAGTTGAATTTTCCCATTATCAGAACCTCCCCTTTAGTTGTCATGTTTTGTACATGTTCTAACAGTAATGTATCCATGTACTCCCCCTGGACTGGAGGCCTGTAGACAACTCCAGTTCATATGGCTGTCCCATTTCCTGCTTCCACTGTGACCCACAGTCCTTCTAGCTCCTTATGTGTATTCTGAATTTCTGTAGAATTTATATTTTCACTGACATAAAGGGCCACTCCCTCCCCCCTTTTTGCACCTTGGTCTCTTTTTAACAGTACATAGAAGAGAAAAAAAGAAAGGGGAAGGTGGAATAGTTAAACTTACAGAAGAAGACAGGATCATTGAGGATGATGAACAAAAAGCCACTGTCCTCAACAACTTATTTTGCTCAGTGTTCATCAAAGAGCACAGCTGACCATTGCCAGAAAGTGGCATAAAAGCATCGGATAGAGAGCACCAATGGATGAAGAGTCCAAAGATCACCATGGAAAGAGTCAAGAAGGCACTAATGCACCTTAGAACTGACAAAGCACCAGAGCCTGATGGGCTGCATTCAAGAGTACCCAAGGAACTTGCTGAAGTACTAGCGGACTTATTGGCACATCTGTTCAAATACTTACTTCAGACGGAAGTGGCACCTGAGGACTGGAGGAGGGCAGAGGTGGTTCCTCTCCACAAGGGAGGTAGTAGAGAACAGCCTGGCAACTACAGACTGGTCAGCCTCACTTCTGTTGTGAGAAAACTAATGGAAACACTGACTAAACAGGATATGGTGAATTACCTGGATAAGCACTACCTTCAGGACTATAGACAGCATGGGTCTGTGGCAGGCACATCATGCCAAATGAACCTTCTTGTATTTTTTGACAGGGTAATGAAGGAATTAAATAGGGGACACCTAGTGGAACTACCGTAGTTTGATTTCAGCAAGGGCTTCAACACAGTGCCACATAATCGACTGTTAAAAAAAGTCAAAAGATCTAGGCATTGCTGATAGCTTAGTCAGGTGGGTAGAAAACTGGTTAAGGGATAGAAGTCAGAAGGTAGTCATCAATGGGGTGAGGTCTGGTGAATTTAGAGTCACTAGTAGTGTGTCCCAGGGCTCGGCCGTAGAACAATCTTGTTTAAAGTGTTCATCTGCGACATTGGTGTAGGTATTCAAAGAAAGCTGGTTCTATTCACAGGTGATACCAAACTGGTTGGTAAGGTTGACAGCATGGAAGTGATTAGGGAACTTCAGAATGACTTACAAAAGCTAGAACAATGGTCTACAGTCTTGCAGCTGAAGTCCAATGCAAAAAAGTGTAAAGTGTTGCATCTAGGTAAAGGGAATCCTAGAATGGAGTGCTGGTTCAATGGGGTAAAACTCTGCACATCTCAGGAAGAAAGAGACCTAGTTCATTATTTGCAACACGCTTAAACAGTCAAGGCAATGCAACAAAATTTACAGTAAGGCAAACAGAATGCTGAGGAGCATTGGGAGAGAATTTGACAGCAGGAGTAGGAAGGCGATCCTCCCTTTGTGTAGGACCCTGGTGAGGCCCCACATGTAGTATTGCATCCAGGTCTGGAATCCACACCTTAAAAAGAACAGAGATAGGCTAGAGACTGTGTAAAGAAAAGTAACAAAAATGATACAGGGCCTCCATGGCCTCTCGTACGAGGAATGCCTGAAGGAACTAAACTTATTCTCACTGGAAACAAGGAGGAAGAGGAGGGGATATGATTGAGACTTTCAAGTCCTTGACAGGCATAAATAAGGTACCATATGTAGAAATATTCTAAATGGCCACTGGCTCTGCTACAAGGGGGCATGACTGGAAGCTATGTGGAGGTCAGCTTCATGAGGGATCGGAGGAAACATTACTTCACGAAAACAGTGGTGGAACCCCGGAATGCGCTGCCAGCAGAAATGGTGACTGCACAAACCATGTCAGCATTCAAACAGGGGTAGGATAGAGCAAGGGCTCAAGGGTGTATGGTAGGAACAGAGAAGAGCATAACACAGAAGGACCTATAGGACCTTATAGGCCCCAGGACCTTTAAGAGATCTTGGGAAATCTCAAGCAGACTAGATGGACCCACGGTCTTCTTCTGCCATCACTCTTTCTATGTTTCTATGTTTCTATGTTTCTAACTACAGTACAAAAAGGGAATGGAAGAGATGGTGAGGGTCCATTATAGGGCCACCAAATGGGTCAAAATGTATGAGAAGAGATCAAACATTCTCGAATGATTCTGCCTGAAACACAGAAGGTTAAAAGGGAACGTGATCACTATGTCTGGAATATAATACTAAAGGGGGTAGGCTGGGTTTAGTATAGTCAGATGTGGGAGCTAGTGAGTGAAAACGGAATCAGAGAACATGCAGTAAAACTGAGTGGTGGGAGGAGAAACATTAGAAAGTATTATTTCACACAGATTCTGCGTAACCTGCAGAATAACCTAGCTAGTGCAGTTTTGAGAACTTGTAGTGTTCAGTCTTTCAAAGAAGGACTAGACAGAATCCTGAGGAAGAATTTATTTATTTAGCTTTCATTAACCAGGTAGGTGCTCTAGACAATCAAATGCCTATATTCAAGCATAACCTGTTTACATAGAAATAATAACAAGGCTATACAGTATACAATGATTAGAAAGAGATAAGTGCAACAATTACATAGTAGTTTTGTACTAATAGGAGGAAGGGTTTCTTTACACAGTGAATAGTCAATCTTTGGAATACATTACCCACTGATACAATAATCAGCAGGGACAAGATAGAATTCAAACCTAAGTCAGACAAATATATACTGGAGGGTCATGATCCAACTTACTACTAATAAAGGATAGGAGCGCATATGGGCTTATCACCTCTTTTTCTCCATTACCCACTTTAGTATGCACATTAGCAGTTTGATAATAGAAAAACAACATCTCCGTGCAGCTCTGATAGACCAACATAGAGGGTCAGACCAGCAGAAGGATTGCAGACCTCTCCCCCACCCACTACTCCCTAGCCCAGGACCTCTGGATGACTTTCCCCAGATACAGCATACTAGTCCATACCTGGCATGCGACACCGTGCTTCACACATTAATGATTCCTGCAGCCTCCCCTCTAAACAAGCAGAACTGGAGGCCTGGGTCTCCCTGTACAAATGGGATATTCTTGTGATCATGGAGTCCTGGCTTAAGCCCTCTTCCCTGGACTCCAGCTGCCATGTACATCGGTAATCAATGCTGAGACATGACAGGAGTAGTGCAAAGAAAGGCAGCGGGGTACTCCTATATTTCAAGAACCCCTAAAGAGCCACCCTATCCCTCTCCCTAGGTGACAACTCCTCTGGCAAATGCTGATTTTCAGAACTCACATTAGGATCGGCCAAAGAAGATCTGCATTGGCTGTTGTTATAACCCCCCCAAAGAAAGCATGCATGGCTAAAACACCTGCTGGATGGCCTGAGTCAGCTCTCCCTGCATCGTGAAACCGTAATACTGGGAAATTTTAACCTGAACTGGCAAGGTTCCACCCAACCAGAGTACAATGATCTCCTTAAACAACATAATCTTACCCAAATGATAACCTTAACTACTCAGAAAAACAATAGATCTACAAACCACTCCATTCTGGACTGGATACTAACAGAATCTTGCAAGCAGAGACCATGTCAGATTCCATTAGTGAGCACTCCCCCATCTACTGCATCTGGCCCTCAAAGCCCAAGCACTGACCCCTAAATACCTACATTTTAGGGGTTTCCAGATACAATGCCACCCGCCTGTCCACCGACATTATGGCAGTAAACTGGGTGTCCCTACTCTCCCTGAGTGATGTCAACTCAGCTGCTGGATTTCTCACTGATGCCCTAGTAAGCATCCAGAACAAGCATTTCCCTTTAACCTCCCACCGGATCTGAGGAGGAAATACCCGTTGCCTCACAAAATATCTGCTCTCCTTGATGAAGAAGACAGACACTAAATAGCAGCTTTCAAAGCCTCCCTCTCCCCCACAAACTGGAACGAGTACAGGAGACTATGCAACCTGTGTACACAACAGATTAAAGTGCACAAGGCAGCCTACTTTCGCAAGCTCCAGTGTGACAACCTTAGCAACCCCTATTAGTTCTGGTCCACCATAGGCTGAATGACCGTCTCTAGAACCAGCCAGTCGGGCATACAACTAATCAACCCAGCTGGCTCACTGACTGACCCCACAGATGTGGCCAATGCCCTCAATGATAAATTTACAGACTTGCTGTCCATCTTGATAAGCTATCCCCTCTCAGCCCGGTGAGCCCACCTCACTTAACCTCCTCAACTGGCACTGACACTCCTCCTTTTCACTTCAAAGTTATCTGCCCAAAGAACTGTATACACTGCTCTGGAGCCTCCTAGACAGGGGTAGCCCTGAGAGCTATGGGCTCTCCCCACGCTTTCTAAAAATAGCAGCCCAGCATTTAGCTTACCCACTGACAACAGTTTCAATCTCTCTCTCTCACCTCTTCCTCTGTGCTCAAAATCTGGAATAATGCAAGGGTCATCCCCATATTCAAATCTGGGGATCCCAAATCCACAGACAGCTACCCAGCTATTTCTATCCTGCCACACCTTAGTAAGCTCCTAGCAAAAGTTGTACACAAATAACTCTCTGAGCATGTCCCCAGTTATGACCTCTTCTGCTCCCAGCAACATGGTTTTAGGAAATATTACAGCATGACCTCAGCCCTTATCCAACTCACAAAGCATGCCTTCAGAAACATGGACACAGGGAACCTTACAGGTACAGTTTTCATTAACCTAATGAAGCCTTGTGATCTGGTGGACCACACCACTCTACATAGTAAACCAAATAGCCTTGGTTGCTCCATGGGGACCTCTGCCTGGTTCTGGAGCTATCTTGAAGGACGATCCTGAACCATAAACATAGGAGGAGTCATCTTCATGGCCAAAGTCGTAAAACTGGGGTTCCCCAGGGCTCTATCCTGTGCCCCCTCATATTTTACCTATTCATCAACTCACTCCCAGTGAGAGCCTCACATGTAACACCATACTATATGCGGATGACCTAGTGTTGTACCACAGTGACAAATCACTGGATAACATCTCCGCCACACTCAGTTCCAACTACAGCACAGCTCATAAGTGGTTCCTGGAAAACAGGCTCCTGGGCAGCATTAATAAAACTAAGACCATGCTCTTAGGCTCCAAGCTGAAATTAGCCAGGCATGCCAGTACCCCAGCCACCCTATGAGTATCTTTCTCTGGTGGTCCCCTTCTGAGCACAGTAACCTCTTTCAGAAACCTGGGCATTACCCTAGACCCTGCACTAACCTTTTCTGAACATATAAGCTAAAACATCATGTGCATCTACCAAAACCTGGCAGTAGGTTATCATTTAAAACAGTTCCTGATACCAGAGGCCTGTCTCATCATAGCCCAAGGGAATCTCCTCCTGCTAATGGATTACTGTGGCCCTGTATGTGTGCAAACTTCCACCCATCAACTCAACAGGTGAAATGAAGCATACAATAATATCTGCAGATCTGCACTAGTGGCAAAATACAATACCCACCACTGTACCCTATAGCAGTCCCTTGGCTGGCTCCCCCTTAGGCTCAGAGAGACTATAGCCTTGTATGCATCATTGACAAGACCTTTAGTGATGAAGACAAATCACCCCTGTTCCCTTGCTGAAACCAGAAGCATGTCCCCATACCGTAAGAAAGTCTGCTAGCAGTATGGTGGACTCCCTTTGGATCACCACCTGTCTGGGAGGCAAAGCCTTCTCCACAACCACCCTAAAACTGTGGAACAATACTGCCCTCTACACTTCGCTCAATGGACTCCAACTGCTCCTTTACAACTCACTACAAAACAGCCGTAATAGCTAAAGATGTGTACACCTGCTCCCCAGGATAATCCCCCTGCCGGCTTTCTGCAGATTCAAAGTGTTTACTCAGATACCCATTTTTTCCACCCAATGTGATTGCACCATCTGCTCTCTTCTCAGGACCACAACACTGCCTTGTATTTCTCAAGTAGCTAGGGTTGCTCCACAAATGCATTGTGCCCTTTCATCCATACAATGTTTACCTACAGTATGTATTATTTGTCTTTTATACTGTCCTCCATTTTGCACACAGTGTTTCACTATATACTGTTGTCTCTCACACCATGCATGTACGTATGCCATTGCATCTACTGTATCTACTGTACTGTATCGTACTCTGACTGTTGTACTTGGATTGAAATGTATATCTTCAGCCTCTTATGACATTACTATGTGTTATGTGCCTGTACCTTATCAATGTGCCATCTTCATGGCCAGGGTTGTACCTGAAAACGATCCTTTGGATCAATGCATCTACCCAGTAAACAAATGCAAAAAATTAAAAGAAGTAAATAAATAAGGAATGGCATAAAATGATACATGACATAAGAAATTTTCACAAAGGTTATATGAGAACATTGATAGGTGTGAATGGCAACACGATTTTCTATAAGTCCAAGCAGCAAGACCTAAGAGCAAGAGCAGTTCACCACTTTAAGAACATACTCATGATATCTTGTATGGAATGGAGCAATGGAGGGTCAAAGTCAATGTTCAAAGGGAATAGAGTTCTATAACCTAGGAGTGGCATAGGCAAATGAAGATTCATTTACCTCTGTACTAAGTTGAGGACAGACAATAGGGCTTACTCACCAGACCTTAGAGGGTATGTACTATGAGCAGATTTGAAGAGTGAACTCAGGGATAAGGGCAAGCAAAGGTGCAGGGTGTTAAAATCAGCACCTCCAAATGTGTACTCAAGTAGTCTGGATGGGAGTTTGAAGTTTAGTTTGAAGTTTGAAATTTATTGTTCTAGGAATTAATACCTTTGAGCCAAGGCTCTTTTACAAAGGTTCCACGTCATTAAGTACAAAAACATAGTAGACAGTGTTACAAACAATCAGTAAGCCATTTAACAAGGCCACAACTTAAAAAGTGGACAGCCAAGCCTGTCATACAGGGAGCATTGATGATTAAGTAGGTGGGATGCCACAGGGAGCAATGATGGGTGAGTATGTGGGATGCCAGTACATATTGGAAAGCATTATTATAAATGACATCCCACTTAAGGAGAGTAGATTTGGAAGCAGCTGAGAATGCAGGTGCCATATAGAGGAGTTTAGGAAGCGGCATCCCTTGGGCAATGGCCAGATGAGCTTGAAATTTAAAGTTATGGCTGACTTTATAGGAGACACCCAGCATGGAATCAACAGCTTTATGGACAACCATCACATGAGGTGAAAAATCAAGTGCCGGGTCGAGGGTGACTCCTAGGTAAAGGAAGGAGGTGGATGTGGGGACTAGAACTCTATCATGATAAACAAATTCTGGTCAGAGCTGATATGGCTGTGGAGAGCTTTTAGGAGCGGCAGAAGCATTGAAAAGAATATGCAGTGCTCTTGCTGTAGCAGAGTCAGCCATAATTAATACTGCAGCTATTACAGTACTATGCATGCATGATACTCGCACTTGCGCAGTTTGCCCGGGAGTCAGCCATGCCCAACACGGCAGTGCTGACATAACTACATAGGCACGATACTCATACATGTGCAGTTTAAGTCAGTGCCACCATGTTGCACACAGTAGCCGTCACTTCTGCAGTTGTGGAAAGGACAAGTAGTGTACCGGGAAGTGGGTATGTTCATGCGGCCTGTGAACAGGAAGAACTGCATAAACAGAATCATTGGAAACTACTGTATGCTGGAGCACTATGGCAGTGCATCAGACAGCATTCCAGTTACATGCTTCCACAGTGCTCTTATACAAATCTGATGATGACATAACATTCATGGAGCTTCGCCTACGCATCTGTAAAAATCAGACTCTGGAGGAGGCTACTAACAAACTAGAGATCTGGTCTTGGACTCGTCATCACAGTCACTTTCCCAATCTTTCTAAGCAGTAATTTCTGGTAAATGTGCCTTAACCATATTGATCTTGATGCCAGTGGACTACTTCTGATTTTCCCAATTGCATTAGGAGGGGGTAGTAGCAGCCTTTAGGAGGTAGCTGCTGGTGGTGGCATGTTCTGAAAAACAAGTGGTCTCCATGCTCATCTGCACATTTTAGAAATGACCCCTTTCCTTGTTTTTGCTGTAAAAAAACTGACCACTTTAACAGAAAAATAAGGAGTTAGTTATGCCCCACCGTTGCTTCAAGTGAGAAACCTGATTTTAGGTTTGCATCAGATGTACAGTGGCAGCCACAGATGCATAATATTGTTAAACAGTAATCAACTGTATGAAAATGTTTTTTTTTTGAATGTGTGCTTTCTTAATGTTGTCAATAGCACTCCACCCATTTGTACTATGCCCTGGATTTCTGTGCCCCAAGTGCATTATTTTATATTTTTGTGTTCAGGACAAAAAGGCCTATCAAATGAGGGTCATCACTATTCTACATTCTTTATAGTTTTTACATTTCCTTACACGTGTGCAAGAAATATCTTGCGGTAGAACGATACTTCAGAGATGTGTCAGGGATGAGTCCAATGGAGCTCGAGCCTGCATAAATACAACAGAACAGCTAAACTGAGTCCTTTTAATCAAAGGGTCCTGAAAGTCTTGGGTCATACCCCTGATCCTTGAACAAATGAAGATCAAGAACAATCTGTGGCACAAGGCCAAAAGTACAGGGTCACTCATTGACCTCCAAACATATGAAGCAGCTTGCAACAAATGTACTAGTGCCATCTATTCGGCCAAGAGAACACACTTAAAAATCAACTAAACAGTTCCTGGGGTGACTGTCATATGTTCTGGAAAAACATCAAACCCCTAACAGGGAAAGCTAGTAAAATTCCACCCACAGTAATCAACATCAATGAAACTGTCACCCAGAACCCAAAAGACATTGCCAATGCCTTCAATAAGGCCTTTACAGGCCTCAGCAGTGTGCTTCCCCTTGACTTTTTGCTACTTCAGTTGCCAACTAGCATGCCCCCCCCCTTCTACCTTAAGGCAGTCACTGTAGCAGAGGTTAAAAATATGTAGAAAAAGTGCTCAGAAAAAACAGTTTCAGTAGTGACTCGCTTGACCTCAAGTTAGTTGCTCTCACCCTGGATGTTCTGCTCTCCTCACTAACCAGGATCCTTAATTTATCGCTCAGTACAGGCAATTTTTCCCAAATCTGGAAAGCAGCTATGGTCATTCCCATTTTCAAAAGTGGTGACAGAGCTAATCTCTCTAACTACCTGCCAATATCAATTCTTCCACCTCTCTCAAAGTCCTCAAAAGGATAGTTTACAACCAGATAGTTGACTATCTTGACAAATACAAGCTTCAATATCAGTAGTGGCATGGTTTCTGGAAGGCACATAGCACGACTACGGCCATGGTGGAATACACTGCAGGGTTTTAAATAATTGATTAGCAGTTTTGTTCTTGGGACAATGCTAACTGTACAGAAAGTATTTATATTGGTTTTATAGAAGTGTTATGTGTGTTAAACACAATGAGGCAAGTGCTATGCATTTTCACAATGTTTTAGCACTTTAATGAGCAAAACGCTAATCAATTTTTGGAGTTAAATAAAACCCTGCACTGGCTGTATTCATGAGGCACTGGACACAGGGGCTCTTCATGTGGGCCATTTATATTGACCTCACCAAGGCCTTTGATACAGTTAATCCATGAGCTACTTCTCAGCTAAGTGGCCCACATTGGATGTCCTCTGTATCAGTGGGTTGGTTCAAGAGCTAACTCTCCAAGAGAACACAGCATGTCAATATACATGGTGCTCTATCAGACTGTCAAATTGTTTACACGGGGTACCCCAAGGCTATTCAGTCTGTTTCTGAACAACCTACTCAGAGCATGCCAGAACAAGGTTCATTTATACGCAGATGATGCTGTGCTGTACACACGTCACTCTGCACCTGTTGTGCTCACAAAAAGATGCAATCTGACCTTAGCACAGTTGAGGCTCAGTTCCTTACATCCAGGCTTCTATTTAATTACAAAAAAACTAAGACAATGTTGTTCACCTCCCCTCATAACTGCCATAAGGCTTATCCCATCAAAATACACAATCACAGCAACGACATTCTGGTATCGGTCAGCAACTTCAGATACCTCAGAATCACTTTTTATTGCTCTCTCTTGTCTGGGCTGCATATTGACCATGTTGCCAAGACAGCTAACACCAGATTAGGACAACTTTAACGTCATAGACACTACCTCACTGCAAGCGCCATCAAACTAGCAGTAAATAGCTCAGTCCTGTCAGTCATAGACTACAATCTTATAGTTTATGGGGTTGGTACAGATACTGCTCCAAAGGGAATAAAAGTTGCCATAAATAAAGCCTGCAAGGTTGTTCTAGGGGCACATCACTTATAGTAAGTCATACCTGCAAGCTGTACTCTAGCACCGGATGGCTCAATCTAAGCAACAGGATCCAATTCCAGGTATGCTTGCTTGCAAAAAAAGCCACACTTGGCCTTACACCCCTGGGTGTGGAAACTCTCCTCAACCCCTTCACCAACCCTAGACAAACTAGGGGTACATGTAAAGCAGCCTTCCAAGTCCCATTTCATTGTAGTATACAGTGTCAGCAGTCCTTTCTGTATAGGGCCCTCCCCTCTGGCTAAATTGGCTTAGCATTGCCCTAATTACCAAAGCAAATATTGGCCATTTGAAGTCTCACCTGCAAGCTCATCACGTTGTGTGCAACATGTCTGACTGTGATCCCATCTCCCAATGTTGGAAGGAATATGCCCCGAACGACTTATCTGCTGTACTTATTCCCCTTCCCCTCCTTGCACCCTAGAGTCCTCCCAACTGAAGCCTCCGCATCCCTGTGCTTCATGTGCTAAAACTCCCTATGTCTGGGCAGACAGCATAATGGGCCTGCTAGTCTACTTTACCATCTCTTCACCTGCTATGATCATCCCCTCTATAACTGCACTGACAAAACCCTCTAGGTTGCTCGTCCTCTCACCTCTTGCTGTCCTGTTACCTCACTACCCTGGTACCCTGCCTTCTTCTGGCATTTGGCTCCCTACTGTAACATGTTAACTCTCCTTCCAGTTTCACCCCCATCTTGCATACTAAGCCCAGATTCCTGGTCAGGGTAATTTTCCCAAGCTTCAGTATACACTGACATGAAGTTTATATCTTGTAACTATGAATCATAGGACCAAAGTAATTATTTGTAAATGTTGTCTGTCCTTACACCTTGTATAATGACAATGTTTACTTTTCTGTTACATGGCAAAGTATAATTGGATTTTGTGATTACTGTCTCCTAATCCTATGATGTAGAACCTCTGTAAAGAAGCAGTTTTGCGCAAAGGTGTTAATCCGAGATTCAATAAATAAAAATAAATGAGTAAATAAATTGGTTTACTTCCTTATTGTTATTTTGTATTTTCAGGTTAAATCAAATATAATAAAATGTAACCGTTTTTTTGAGATGATAGAAGCTTTTTTATGGCTCTTTTTGGTTTGATCCATGCACACTGAAGTGTTGAAGCAGTGAGATCACCACAATTTCAGCAGCCCTGCACCATTTCTCTGATCCTAAAAATATGTATCACAATGGTTGTATAATTGTAGGTTTATATTCATAACAAATGTACCTGTTTGTCTCTATCCCTTCAAATGTCTTTAATTCATTATAATTACACACTAAGGAGAATGGTCTTAATGGGTTCATTTAAGGTTTCATAATCTGACCTTTTGCAATTTTAGCGATCTACCAGTCCTGGAGTCATCAATGTGTTTTATCTAAACATTTTTTTTCTCGGTTCGTCAATAATCCAATAAGATGTAGAATAAAAAATTTTTGAATAAAACTGTATAAACTTTGGGTTTGAATCTGTGTAAATATTAATTTCTCTCTGAGTTGAAAATGCATGGGAGGCTGGCCCAGTGGTGCTGAGGGCTGAAGCACTGGTCACCTTACCTCATGCTATGCTGGTGACCCATGTTCGGGAATGACCATGGGCTGCCGGGGGACAGTGGGAGGAGAAGGATCGAGCATCCACAGGACTGCTCTTCTTCTCTGGGGAGGGGGGACACCAGTGGTTAGGTGCATGACTGGCATCTGGTGGAGGCTAGAGGCTGGCACACAGAAAGCTACAGAGTGGCGATAGATGAGACAGACTCTCGGAGGAGCACGTACAGGAGTGTGCGCACTCGCTCCTTGAGCGTCATTGCATGCCATGCCTAAGGAGGGCAAAACACAGGAGGAAAAGGGTACTGACACTGCAGGATGATGGTCAGTCCCCGCAGGTGCCGACCCCGCAATGGGCAGTAACCCTTCCAGCACTGAATCTGGAGTTAGGTGGGTTGAGAGATCCCCACCACCCCATTATGAGGGGCAAGCCATGGGGCAGCTGGAAGGTTAGGCTGCGAGTGGGGGATGGGGCTGGGGGAATCAGACTGGACGCATTGCTGCCAGGGACCAGGTGGATAAAAGAAATGAACTGGAAAAAAGAAAATGTATAGCAGATTAGTTGTACATACTTTTGTGTTTCTCCACACTTTTACTTTGGAAATTTGTAAAAAAACAATATGAAAAAATAACACTCAAAAGTCCAATAAGACTTAGAATAAAATAACTTTAGAACAAAACTGTATAAACTTTGGGTTTGAGTTTGCACAGATATTAACTTCTCTCTGAGCTGAAAATGCATAGGAGATTAGTTGTACATATGTTTTCATTTCTCCACACTTTTACTTTGGAAATTTGTAAAAAAATATGAAAAAATAACACTTGACATTTTGCACAGGTCTTGACCTTCCGTAAAGGGAATGGCTTAAACCTTATTGGGAGCTATTCAAGAATTATCCCAAAGTCAAGATTTAGTAAACTATACATTTTATGCATTTTAATAATAGAAGCTGCCAAAGAGGACATGATAAAAGAAAATTCAGTGCTGCCTGCAACATAGATACCTAAAAGTTTCACGGACAGCCTTGTTTGTGCACCAGGTCTTCCTGCTGAGAGTGAGCATTGTTTTCTTCTCTGTCTTGCTTCTTCCCCCATCTGGTCAGCGTCAGCTTCACATATTGATCTCATATGATATTGCTGACTTATAATTACTAAAATTAATCTGCTGCTTTTGTCCTGAAAAGATTTAACATGATCCCATCAAAAAAAGATTTAATGTGACTCCAATAAGCGTATTTTTTTTGTTTTAAGCTGTTTTTATTTTCTTCATATTAAGCACTAAAGAATTAAATTAAAGTGCTAGTAGGTACAGTGCTGTTGTAACTAGAGTAACGGTCAGGATCTGCTGCTAATTAATAGGTGGCACTCTGCATGCCTCATCATCATCACATTATTTGACCAATGGTAAGGCAGAATCGCAGGCAGCTTCTTCAAGTGTAGAAACATAGAAAATGCCCCATCCCTCTCTCCCTCCCTCCTGAAACAGACTCTAACACCTGCCCTTCCCCCTCAACCAACTCTTCTTTTCTTTGCTTACAGAGCCAGCACCCTCCATCACCATCAACCCATTCTGGTTTTGTGAACAAGAGGCCATAGTGTGAACCTCAGCTCAGATGATTGAACATTATTTACATAGCCATTCTAAAGAAAAAAACATCTTTTTGCATGCTTTTTTTTTTGGCTTTCTAAATACAAGGGTACTAGTTAGAAATCAATTAGCCTACTTCTGTGGAAGGTAAATGCAGAAACCAATCAAACAAGGGGCAATCATGCAGCTAGCAAAAAAAGAGGGGGATACAGAAACACTTGGAAACAATATAATTTATAAAAATTTAATTTTGCTCAATCTTGGGTAATCAGTAGGGTTACTTGTGCTTACTTTTGTATTTCTCTAAACTTTTACTTTGGAAATTTGTAAAAAAAAAAATGACACCTGACTTTTTGCACAGGTATTGACCTCCCATAAAGGGAATGGCTTAAAACTTATTTGGGAGTCATTTAAGAGTTATCCCAAGGTCAAGATTTCATAAAATCTACATTAAATGCATTTTAATAGTAGAAGTTGCCAAAGAGGACATAATATCACAGTATAGCTTAGAGGTTAGAGTAACGAGCTGTGAATGAACTTGGTACAGCCAGTAGACAGACCCGAGTTTGAGTCCCACAACCTCCATATGCATACTGGCATACTGTGTGACTTTGAGCAAGTCACTTAACCTCCCCAGTGCTCCTGGGTCACTTCTGAAAGCAGCCACCTGTGTCCAGTGGGTCTTACCCAGTTAACAAAGAATACAATAAAACAATGAAAAATAAAAGAATAATCAGTGCTGCAGCATAGATGTCTAAAGGTTTCACAGGCAGCCGTGTTTGTGCTTCAGGTCTTACTTCTGTGTGTGAGCATTGTTTTCTTCTCTTTCTTGCTTCTCCCACCTATCTGCTCAGTGTCAGGATCTGCTGTTAAATTAGGCATGACAAGAGATAAACAAGGTGGTCGAGTATTTCACATAACTGATGAGGTGGTTTGCAAAAATGAGGCTTTTTAGAAATGCAAAAGGAGTTATGACAAACAAATGTAAATATCTCTGAAATATATGTGTTACACATAAACAACCAGTATGGAAGTTGTTCAGGACAAAAATATATTTCAAATGAGCATATTCATTAAGTTGCACTAATTATATTTTCTAAACTGTGGCCATCTGATTAGCTAAATTTTCATTTTTCTTCACAATTTTCACCTTTTGGATGGCTATATTTAAAGAAATCCAATGAATTCAGATTAGAGACTACCCTTATTTGAAAGGTTGTTTTGTCCTGAACAACTTTCATGTTGGTCATGCATTGGTAACTGGTATACTTTCTGAGATATTTATATTTGTTTGGCATGACTTCTACTGTTTTCACGTAGAGAAAAATGAGGTTGTTTGGAAGACTATATTTTACAAAATAGAAAGAATTCAGATTAGTGACTACCCTCATGTGAATGGTCTTTTTGTCCTGAACAACTTTCACGCTGATTGTTTTTGTGCACCTTGAATAGTTTTAAAGATATTTATATTTGTTTGGAATGTGTGCACATATGCTGTCAGAGAAAAGCAGCTTGGTGTTCTGTGTCCATCATTCTAAACAGAAAGAAAGGAGTATTTCTTTAACTGCCATAGTGATTTGCACATGGAATGATACAGTGAAAAGTCCAAAAATGTGTTCCATGGTATGCCATTTTTCTAGCTAAAGTAAGATGGCTGTAGGCTCCACCAATAGCCATAACATGGGTAAGAGGGATGAACAGATCCTTAAACTAGAAGACATTTCAAAATTGCATTAATTGCATTTTTGTCATATTCCAAAGCAATTTGTTAGTCAGCCAAATATGTACAGACTGGAGACCATTGGACAGATTCTGATTGATGCAATCCATTTCATTTGAGCAAGAGTAGAGGACCAGGTCATCTGCATATAGGATGGCAGACCAATGGGACAGGCACTGACTTTTAGAGCTTATATGCAGGGAAACAGAAGAGGGCATAAAATAGATCCTTGAGGAAAGCCTATCAAGATTGCTGGAAGTTCTGATAGGGAGAACTCCAATTTGACCCTCTGACATCTATTTGTAAGATAGTTACAAAATAATGGAAGTGTGGTCGATGAAATTCCCGGCCTAGGAAGTTTGAAGCAGAGGAGATTATGGTCCACAGGGTCGAAGGCCTTTGTTAGGTCTGTAAAGACCACACCAGTGAGGTTACCCATATCCATAGAAAATGCAACATTATTCATGAGTGTGAGGAGGGCAGTAGTAGGTCTATGCTCTTTTCTGAACCAATGCTGCTCAGAAGAGAGAACATAATAGCAGGAGATATAGCTGTTGAGCTGTGTGGCAATACATTTTTCAAGTAGTTTGTTTAAGATACGAAGGATGGAAATGGGCCTACAGTTATTGATACATTTGTGTCTGTCTTTCTGAAACACATGGCTTCTATGAAAGGATTTCCATAGTTCAGGCACAACATCCCTAGCCAGGTATACATAAAACAACCTGGTAACAAAGGAGGCAAGCTGATGTCCAGCAGTACTAAGAAGTTTAGGCTCAATATCATCAAAGCTTGCGGATATGTAATTAGGTAGCTGCTTGATGAGTTTGTGGACTTCAGCAATCTGGACCCATTTAAAGTAGAAAGGTGGACGTACAGAGGAGGTGGAGGACCCCAGAAAGGTGTCAACACTGGACAATTATTGAGGGAAAAACAAAGAAAACCTTGGCCTATGATGATGTATCCAAGAAATAGCAGATGGAGGCATTAGTTGTGGTTAAGCTACTATTGCAGTTGACATGTAAGACCATGTCTAAGGGAAATGGTCACCTTTAAAACCCAGCATTTGCTTAATGTCCTTGCAGAAGAGCCTATGATTTTGAGCAGAGGAGAACAATGTTGCTTACAGAGAAGGCTGTTATTGTGCCTGAATGCTCTTTTGGCATTGGTGGTGGTAACATTCTAATAAGCTTGGATGTGTTCATACCCAGATTTGCTATAGTCGTTGTTGTGCAGCAGGAGGGGCAGACAAACTGAAGCCTAAGTGTATTTGGTTATCACAGTACAGTACTAAGTTATTGTTTGTATAAGGAAAACAGAAGACATTGTGTAATTACGTCTATGTCATTTTTGTATCAGGATAGATAATAACACAGTATTTTTTGTTCATACGATTTTTATCTCAAAACTCTAACATATAGTAGGGAAAGGATTTACAATTCATTGCCTAATTAGCTGTTTTTAAATTATGTAAATGATGCTGCTTTTCATTTGTACTCTATTCTTTAATGACCTAATTAGTATTAGAACCTTGGCCTGACTTATACTCACCAATTATGTATAGTTCTTTCAAAGGAGCTGTGCAAGTAAGTGGTAAATGACTCAGGTCAATGCTTTGAGTCTAACAAGGTTGCCTGCTGGCTCTCACAGTCTTTAAAACAATCATTAGCATATTATGACTGGGGCACAGAAGGATTTGATGGTGTCATATCTATCAAAGGCAGAGGGTCAGCAATCTCAGGTTTGCAAGCATATTTGATCTGTAAGCTGAATCTTAGTTAAAACTGAAACAGCTGTCATCAAGGGTGAATGATACAACCAACACGGAATTATCTTCATTGCAACATGGAAGAAAATGATGGTAGCCTTCTGAAAAGAAGCCATGAGCATCAGTGTAGACAGTGAGATAAAATAGAGACTGAGATTTAATTATAAAATGTTCAGCCATAAATACATGCAAAAACAAAATGAACAGTTAATGCATCTGCAAAATAAAAAATAATACTGTCAAAGTTCAATTTTTACATAATTTGCAAGCAGACATTAGATAAAAACCATTATAGCAAACAGTAAAAACTATGCCTTAATTAAATATTCAATTACCTTTTATTATATTGGTTTGGTATACTATATTCTGAAATTACAACAACCAGTGAAAGTAAGAATCTGTCTTACTATAAAGGCTCTCATTTTATATGCCGTTTAAAAACTACACTGCAGTTTTGATGGCGTAAGGCAACAGCACAAGGCAGCTTGCATGATCAGAATCACAGGAATTGAAATGCTTTTTTTTTTGTAGTTTTGAGAGAAGCACAGACAAAGCAGTGGTGCTTAAGGGAACTGGCATTGCTCAAAGCCACTAACCTTGGTTCAATGAAGGTATTCAGTGCTTGTGATACATAATGTATCCCGTTCTGACCTTGAAAACATAGACAAAAATGGAGCATCACACTGTGGCTTCTGAGACCATATTAAAACTTCAAAATGTTTAAGTCTGGGGCTGAATTCTGACCAATATTTCATTCAGACAATATCGGATTCCAGAACATTTTTTAAATAACACACTTAACAAAGTCAAAAGTGTGGAAAAGGTGTAATAAGGAGGATCATTGATGGAATATCTTATGTACTATAACAAAACCATAATTCTATTGGAGGATTATGGTGGTAAAAAATCTACAGTGGTGTCCAGTGTCAGGTTCCCACAAATCCAGTTGGGTCATTTAGTATCTTGACTAAAGAACCTGGGCCTACACCCATTTCATGACCCCCTCACCTACTGATGCATAACACCAATGCAGGGAGGTGGGAATTCAGAGGAAGTATGGTGGCTGGTGGCTGGGTTCAGGGGAAACTAATGGAGGGCATTATTAGCATGGTGAGGACCAGGAGATGCCCAGGGGTAAATTTGGACCTAGAATGAGGCCAGATGTGGCTGGTTCCCATACCCAGGGAGCCACCTCGACCAAGAAGGTAGGCAGCTGTTAGGCCAGCTGCCTCAATCCATCCCCTGTGGACTGTGCTTTGTAATGCCAGATTGATGAGGAGTAAAACTAACATTATGGCAAATTTAATTTCTGGTTCCTCAGTTGATCTGGCTTGCATCACAGAGACCTGGCTGAGTGATGACAATGGTCCAGTCTTAGAGGTGGCAATCCTAGATGGATTGTCCATGGTACACACTGCCCAAAGAGGTATTGCAGAGGGGTGGCCATCTGTTTTAGACCCAAGTTGAACTTCACATTACATCCAGTGGGGAAAGCCTCTTTTGAATGTGTGGCTGTGTATGGGGGTCCAGGTGCAGTTTGCAGGATGCTCCTTGTGTACTGACCTCTGGAACATGAAGGGGAGCTCCTTCAAAAAAATATCAGGCTACACCACTGACAGGTCATTGGAGTCATCCAGATGGTTGGTTTGGGATGATTTCAAAACCTTGATTGACAATGAACTCTTGCATATTGTGTTGGGGTTCTTCTTGTTGGTAGGTTCACCAGCCCTCACAAAAGTATTTACTTATACAACCCATCAACATAAGCATGTCTGTGACTTGGTTTTCTCACTGCGGCTCAAGATTATTAACCTCAAGACTGATCCAATTAGCAGCTTGGATAACTGCATGGTGAGGTTCTCTTTTGGGGCCCCTCCTTTTAGTCCATTCCCTATACAGATAGTTCAATACCACCCTTTAAGAGGGCTACAGCCAGACTGACTTCAAGCAGTTTTCGACATCTTGGGTGTGTAATAAACTTGTGAGACAGGATCAGAGGAGGCAGTAGTGGTTTACAACTGGGCCATCACTGTTGCCTTCAATACTGGTGCACCCACTTGCATATGACCCTGGGCCTCATACCTGGGTTCCCCTTGGTTTGATGGGAAGGTTAGGGAGTTAAAGACAATAAGGAAAGAGGTAAGAGCACTGTTGCTGGGGATTCAGGGTCAAGGAAGACACACTGGCTTTGAGTATTCACTGTAATGAATATCAAAGGGCAATCACCCATAAGAAGGCACAATTCCTGTCCAGGGAGATTACTGCTCAGAGGAATTGACCAGTTCAGCTCTTCTGTACTATAGGCAGCTTACTTAATCCAATCTGTTTGCAGCTGGCAAAGTCTGGTTTATTTGCAAAGTGCAAGAAGCTTGTTGATTCTTCTTGGACAGGGTGTTCTCTATTCAGCTGGGATCTCACCAAGTAGACTGTAGCAACCTGGAAGAGTTGAATCTACCCCTCCCAGACTCATTCATGTGTCTTGGGAATAGTTTAGTCCAGTTATTGTGGCAGAGGTTTCTGGAGTAATCTCAGAGCTGCAGCTCACTTTTTGTGAACTAGACCCAGTACCAACACAGCTGCTTGGGAGCTATGTGGGGCTTGTGGGTCCTGTGTTTGCTGTGATTGTTTGATGCTCTTTATCAGAAGGGATCTTACTGGCTACATTGAATAACTGAATAGGCAGTACTGAAAAAAAAACATTCCCAGACCAAGACAACCTGTAGAATTATCAACCTGTCTCTAAGCTGCCCTTTCAGAAGACTGTGGTGCTGCAGCTTGTGGCACACCTGGCAACCTATAACATCTACGAGCCACTCCTGTCTAGTTTTAGGTCAAGATGCAGCACCATTGGTCAGGGTGCATAATGATCTCTTCAGGGAGAGGGATAGGGTAAAATGGTCAGTTCTCATTCTCCTTGATCTCTCCTCAGCATTTGGCACTGTAGACCATGATATGCTATTGGCCTGTCTGAACGAATACAATGGACTCACTGGCACTATCATCTGCTGGTTTGAGTCCTACCTCAGGGATATGACACAGAGGGTATTGACAGGAAATTTCTCATGGCTCCCAATGCCGCTGCTCTGCATCATACCCCGGGGTCTGTCCTCTCACCTGTGTTATTTGCAGTATATACTCTGCCACTAGAAAAGTTCATCAGATGATGCAGTCTGGGTTTTCACTGCTATGCAGATAATACTGTCATCATGGCACAGTTCAGGAAGCATAGGACAACCAGGAACAGCTATAAAATTCACAAGTAATGTTTTATTATCAATAACAGTAAAATAAAAAATACAAATGGTTCAGTACAACTATTTACAAAGGCAGTACAAACAGAGAAAACAAAGTCCTTCATCTGAGGGTATCTCTAATTCCAGGTTTAAGTCTCTCAGTCTCTCCTCAGAAAAAGATCACTGCTCTTTTTATAACAAGTCTTGGTCAGGTAATTAACTTCTGCAACCTCACTTCATTAACAAATAGCCTGTTTCTCATAAAATGTATTAGAACTTCTGTCAATTTTCTTGCAGGTGCAACAAAATAGAACATGGTGTCCTCAAACTGACCTCCTGCTGACAGCTCTACCAAAGCTTGAATGTATCTCAAGGTTAACCCCTTGAGTTCCAAACAGCTTTTTACAATCATTTCAACAGTATAACTATATATAGTTTCAAACAAAAGAATTCCATTATCACTTACAGTTCACATAACTACTGTAGTCACATATATTTTTATAACCACAGATATGTAAGGGGAAAGGAATGACAGAAAGAGCAAATGAAGGCAAACAGTGAGAAACAGACAATCATGAGACCATCAGAGTGATCATTTCCTAGGTCTCATGAGAACATTGGCTGCACAAACAGATACACAAGAGGCAGAAAAGGAGCAGAGAGGACAGAACAGATCCTTGTGTTTAACTCTTTCTACATAACACATGGGACAGGTCCTTATTCAATCCTGTCACAATTGCCCAGCAGCATCTGCCATTTGGAAAGATTGAGGGATCTCAATATATACACTCTGGAAGAAAGAAGAGTGAGAGGTAACATGATATGAGACCTACAAGTACCTCATATAGGTGAACAGGGTGCAGGAGGGAAGTCTTTTTCAGATGAGAAGGAGCACCAAGACCAGGGGGCATGCAACAAAGCTGGAGGGAGAATGTTTAAGAGAGACATGAGGAATTATTTCTTAACTGAAAGGCTGGTAGATGCTTAGAACAGACTGATGGTGCAAAAAGGGTGTGTTTCTTCAACATGCGTGGCACAGACATAGAGACATTTTAGAAAACAAGCAGGAAGGAGGAGGGGTCACCAGAGACAGCATCTGTGGAGACAGATTAGGAAAGAAACATCTGAGCAGACTGGGTGGGCAAAATGGTCTTTTTATAACAAATTCAGTTTCTAAATGTCTCTTTGGTTCCTGATCCAAGAAACATGTGCCCTGTTAGGTTGGAGTAAAGATCTGTGAATGAGCATGGTACATCCAGCACACCTTGATTTGATTCCCACAAAATCTGTTTGCATATTATGTGACCCAGAGCAAGTTACTTAATCCCCTGTGCTCCCATGTCACCACTCAGAACAGACCTTGTGCCTTGTGTAGTACAGCAAGAAGAATGTCTCTGTTTAAGGTTGTGGCAAGTGCTAAAAAGTTAGCAAGAAGTCTAGAAAAGCAGGGCACTAACCACCGAATAAATGCAAAAATAGTTTGTTACTCACAGTGCTGAGCATACAAACAAAGAGTGCCAGGCAGTAAAACAATGTAATCCTCACATCACAAAGGCCCAACTGGTTTCACGCATGCTCAGGGACAGCCTTTCCCATTCATAGTATTACTTAAATAGTGGTATCATTAAAAGTGACAGTGCATCAATCTTATAAATGGAAAAAAAGACATGTTCAAAAACTTGGTCAGACATTCATCAGGCTATGTTAGATCTATAACAGTATAACTGCATTTATTTTATTAATATCTTAATTACTGAATTTCTCATTAATAAATAGCAACAAGACTGAAAAAGTCATTAGAATAACAAAGCTAAAGTGCCTTATAATACTGTAAAAAGGTTAGGATATTAACTGAAGTAACCACAGTAACCATATAGAGAGCAAAGACCATCCAGGCATCGTCATATTGGTCACATAGAGCTTCATGCTGTAAACATAAAACAGAAAACATCCAAAATTATACTCCAAAGGCAATCCTTACTGAAATCTTTCCAAACTGCTTCTGGGGACCATCAATACAAATAAATCAATGGAATGTGGAATCAAGAGTTTTTTTAGATGTGGGGTAATATCAAATGAGTCATTAGGACCAGGGGGATTCAGTGACCCCAAATAATAAATCCAGAAAGTCTCTCTGTAGAGCCACTTATCATTTAGGTTGCCCTCACCTTCCTGCCCCCCCCCCCGGACCCAAAGTGACTTTTTCTATGCCATTAAATGAAAACTTGTGTGTTGGATCATTTTTATGGTTTAGCAGATGCCTAGCTTGGACATTCTTCTCATTAGTGCATCTAATATCAGTCAGATGTTCTCCTATGCCAGTTTTTGATGGTCTAGTAGTTTTTCCAACATAAAAAGAATGGCATGTACAAGTGGCCAAATACACCACACCTGCTTTAGAGTAGTAAATGAATTGTCTGATTTCATATTTCTAAGTGGTGTTTACAGATATATAGTGTGATCTTTTACTTACCATTGCACAAAATGTACAATGGCCACAAGTATGGCAACCTTTTGGAGATGGGGGCAACCATTGTGAAGTTGGTTTCTGGGAAGGATGAAGAGAGTGAACAAGAGTATCAGAAATGTTTTTACCTCTCTTATATGCTGCCTTTGGAAGGATTTGGGACTCATTTTTCAGGGCAGGGTAAATTCTAAGGATGTGCCAGTTTCTTTCTGTAGCTGCTTTTACACCACCAGAATTAACTCTATAAGTAGTAATGAAGAAAATCTGGTTCACTTAAGGTTGTACTTTTTCTTATATTCTAGGAGATCAGAACATGTCACCATCCTTACCTCTGCAATTGAACCCTGTACTGTGTTGAAACAGTAACCCTGATCCTTAAATCTGAGGGCCATTTCTTCCATCCTTTTGTCAGAAATCAGAGGGTTTGCCACAATTGCATTAAACCCTTATAAATTGCGATTTTGGGATATTCCTGATGGTGTAGCGGGGATGACAACTGGTGGCATGTAATATAGTGTTCCTATCTAGCTTCCTAATGTTTAGATCCAGAAAATGTATTTGAGATGGGTCTGCCTGCACTGAAAATCTATAGCTCAAATTCAAACTGTGAAGATACTGTGCAAAACACTGCAACTCCTCTATTGTTGCCCACCACACCATCAGGACATCGTCAATATATCACCTCCAAAGATCGATCCTGTGAAAAAAAGGATTATGGTCTTGGTTGTAAATAACCTCTTTTTCCCACTGTCCCAAATAAAGGTTAGCATAATTTGAGGCAAATGTGGCCCCCATGGCTATGCCTTTAATTTGGTGATAATATTTACCCTGGAAAGTAAATGTGTTACATTTCAAAACAAACTCAGATAAGGTACATAGCAAATCCTTCTGTCCCTCCCCCAAACTGGTGGATTCATCCAACCAAGCACGTTGTGCCAGCAATCCACCCTCATGGGGAATGTAAGTATATAAGGACTCTATGTCCAGTGAAACAAAAAGCCAGTCTTGTTATATTTGCAGGTCCCCCAGCAGGCCCAGAACCTTTGTGGTGTCACATAAAAAAGAGGGTAGTCCCCTAACTATGTCCTTATTGTAGTAGTAGTAAAAAGTAAGTAGTGGTAGTAAAAACGTCTATTTTTATACAGGAAGATACATGTCATTTGTGTCATACAACCCAGTTTACAAGACAGTCCTGTTTATCTCAAAGTTGACTAGAAATGTACACATTGAGTTCAATTTAAAAGCAATAAAATCCTTGAATACAAAGTACAATTCAGACAATATAAAAATACAAAAAAATGACAATAACATTATGTACACCAGTCACAAATATTGAAGTACAATGGGCTAGTTACATTGACATCTGAAATGATTTATACCCTTTATCTCCTGAACAAACAAATCTAATGAAGGTGAGGTATGAGCTGAATAGGGTAAGATATTCCACTATTTGGCGGCCTGAAAGGATATTGTTCATTCCCCATGTTTATTCTGATCAATAGGAAAGTGAATTTTTTTCACATGGAGGAGGCGACATACTGTGAAAGTAAGTGACCCTATACTGGAGACTATGGGCTTCCCTTGGGGAGTCCTCTGAGTTTTTGTGGATTTTTGTCTAAATGTACATGGTTGCCTGAACTGGGTGGGCTGTTTGTAAGAATTCCATGGTAGATAGTGAGATAATGCCATGAGCAACAACTGTGGACAAAACCTTATCAAGTTGGTCCTTAAAGTCAAGTGTGAGGTCCTTATTCAGGGGTTTATAAAATGCAGTGTTGTTCAGCTGTCTCATGATTTCAGACATATAGTCCACAGACTTCAGCACAACTGTCACTCCTCACTTATCTGCAGGCTTGATTGTAATTAGGGCATTAATTTCCAACTCAATTAGAGCATCCCTTTGTGCTTTGCTGACGTTACAGTAACCCCTTTCACCAGCTGAAAAAAGTGCATCAATATCAGCAAGGCAAACTTTTCCAAAGACTTGTATGGCTGCAGTAGGTGTGTGATTAAATACAGACTGTGGTTTGAACACTTGTAAATTACCTGGACCAGAATAATTCTGTTTCCCATTTTGAGTACTGTCATCAAGCTCTGCTTTCGGTGGAGCACACGTTGCATTTGTTAAAAAAGGGTTTTAGGCTTAATTTATGTACAAGATTTATAAGGTCCAAAAAGATATCAAATTTGGATGTGTGATACATTGGAATAAAGCTGAGACCATTATTCAGAATTGCAGTTTGGTCTTTGGTAAGTGTGGTGTCTGAAATGTTAACCACACTTACTTCCCTTTGCCGTTCAGTTTGACTCCCTTGGAGTAGCTCTAATTGGACTCTGGTTTGTTTGTTCAGAGGTGCATCACTGTTTTATACACCTCCTCTTCCCCCCTGCATCAAGTTCTAGGATGTCCTCAAACTGAACCAGTATCTCTGAACACCATGGATGGAGATCCTGTTCTGTGGCTTCTTGCTCTATAAAAAGGATCTTCAGAGGAGTCGACATCAGATTCTGAAGTGGAGTGAAAGCTTGTGTTGCTTGTATCACTACTTCTTACGATAGGTTTACGGTGACTGGATTATTTTCCTTTATTTTTATTTTTATTCTTTCGTTTGTTGGTATTGTGCCCTTCTGCGCCCTTCCAGGCAAACACATGGTCAAGAAGGTAATCTCACTGGTCTCGTTCAAATTTCCTCAACTTGATAACTTTGATTAGGTCATGATGGTGATGGCAGTTTGAAGTTTCTTCTCAAGGCCCTTAAATTCCGGATCAATGTGATGTTGAGAAAATGCAGCCTCTTTATTTAAGATGGGTTCCACTTCAGTGCGTTGTGTGCTATAGTCCCTGATTATATAGCTTTGAAACAATTCAGAGGCAGCCTGCATTTGCTGAACCCAATCACTTTTGAAAGTCCCACGGTCAAACCCAGCCACTTAAGAACTAGAAGTCTGTATGCTCAGCACTGTGAGTAATAAAACTATTTTTGCATTCATTCGGTGGTTAGTGCCATGCTTTTCTGGACTTCTTGTGCCTAGTGTGCCTTATCCAGTTACAAAAAGAATAAAATAAAAATAAATTTACATCTGGGAAGTCTGATGCAGTTGAGGTGCTTATTTTGTGCTTTGCCATGATCCAGGATTGGCTGGCATCTAACTGGCTAAGATTTAACCCAGACATGGCTAAGGTACTTGTGATCAAGCCAGGCCATTGGGAGGAGGCAGGGTGTGGCTGCAACCAAAGAAGGGACGGGGCTTTGGCTGGGGTCTTCTAGGCTTGAAGCCTCCGCTAAGGTAAAAATCTGAGGGTCATTCTGGATGAGAGACTGATATTTGATGCCTAGGTGTCTGCTTTTGTCCGGCATAGCTTTTACCATATAAGGAACATTAGGCAGATGAAATTTCTTAGCCCCTCTGAGGGCCTGCCAATACTGGTACATGCATTTGTGATGTCTAGGATCAACTACTCTAATGTATTCTACCTCAGGGTAAATGGAAGTACCCTATGGCACTAGTGCAGAATACAGTGACTAGGTTGCTGACAGACCTATCTTGGCATTAGTGCAGAATGCAGTGACTAGGTTGCTAATAGGCCTATCCTAGGTTGTGTCACATGACCCCATACTTGTGTGAACTTCAGTGCCTGTTGGTAAAATGCTGTGTTACCATCAAGGTTGGGTAAATACCATGTAAGGCCCTATATTGGTTGGGCCCTGACTACCTGTATGAACTCCTGAGTCACCACTGATCCTTATGCCCTCTCTACTCCTCCAGGGAGGGTCTCCAGTCCCTCTCCAGGGTTAGGCTTAGGTCTTCAGGAGATTGTGCTTTTGAACCTGCAGACCAATTCTTTGGAATGCATTCCAAGGGCACTGAGGGAGGCTCCCTCAGTGGGGCTTTCATTAGGGTCTAAAAACATACCTGTTTAGAGAGGCCTTTGAAGCTCAGTGATGGCCTCCAGATATATACCTCAATTCATGATGATGCTATTATTTATTGATTGATTGATTGATTGATTTACTTATTTTATTTATTTAATCTCTTTATTTACTCATGCTGGTGTATCTTATCGTATATGGATCATATTGTAATTAATTTTGAATGTTGTCATATCTTATGTTCTCACTAGCCTTGTAATTGTGACTTGTTTCATGTTGCTTGTTCTGTAAGGAACCCTGAGCCCATGGGGAAGGGTGCCCTATAATTAAATGTACTACTACTGCCACCAAGAATAGCCAAGGCCAATATTTTGCACATACCTCTCTCCTTGAAACTTGCCAGTGACCATTTGAGCCCAAAGGCTAAAGGGCTTATGAAGGCATACACGTGCGCTCAAGTGGGTCATATCCATCAAAGACTGGAAGGTCTATAACCTCAGGACAGTGCCACCTGCTAACTGTTTAACAACATTGAAGATAATTTATATTTATAGCACTTAAAAACAGTGACAGCAAGTATTAAAACTTATTGCAACTGTAGATGTAGGGGGTTCTATGTGATAACGATGATCGCGGAAAGACGATCACCATTAGGGTGAGTGCACATCAGGGAAAATCAGTTTCAGTGATGTACACTCATGGCGCAGACCAAACAGGCACTGAAAACATATCTTTTTTTGTTACTGCGGGGGCAGTGTCCCCCACATCCCTCTACTAAAGGATTCTCAACTCCAGCGGGGGTGCATGTTGGGGGGGTGAAAACAAAAAAAATTATTAAATCCTGGACAGGTGCAAAAATACCGACGTGCCCAGAATTGAACTCAGCACCCTCCAAACCCTAGTCTGCCAGTAACCTACCATGCCACATGACCAGCTCGACAGGCCACCACTGCACTACACCTCACAAACCCTCCCTCCCCTTCTGACTGTCACATGGCATGCTCACCACCCCACGCATGCATACATATAGCGACAGGATGTCACTATATTCATATCGCCCCCCCATCCAGTAGCCCTGTGAACAGGTGCTGCTATTGAGTTGCCCTTTTTGTAAGCGCTCAATAGCGGACACCCTTATCACAGGATACCGAGGTGGGGACAGTATTGCCAGGATATCATTTGTCATAATGGACCCTAATGCTCAAAACCACTCTATTATGGCAGAATATGGAGAGGTATATAAAGCCACCATAACCTCAAGATGGAATTATAGGCAGTGTTTGATGTGGTTTCCCATTTATTATGTAAGGAAAAACATACACCAGGTTGTCTAGTTGTGCTGAGACATACAAACATTTTTGATGTGTTGTGAAGTATGATGCACAGCAGAATACTTTCAACCTCCAGTCATGCCCATATATCTAGACACAATGGTACACCATGAGCTGTGTTGCTTCTCTCATAAAATTATCAAAAAAAAAATGAAAATTCTACCATGAGATCTGAGGTGTCTTATTGTGCTGAGATACCTAGACAGTCACATGATGCTCTTGGCCAGTCAGATCACTAAAATTTCTTCACCTCTTCCATATGCTGTTTATATTTTTATGTTTGCTTGCATGCATCTTCAAGAAACATTATATGGCAGCTTAGGAGAGAAGTGAGTTGTGGAGGTGCGGCACTGTGGCGCCCAATGCTGGCACTGCATTTGTGGGCTTGGCAGTGTTCAACCAATGCAGGCCCACTGTCCTGATGACACTGGTTCTCCAGAAGTGCCACCAACTTGAAATGATTTGGCCACTGCAATCAGGGACCACCTCATCATTGCAGCATTAGCCATTCAGCTGCAATGAGGGAGCGACCCGTGATTGCAGGGGGAGACCTTGCCTGGTGTAACATTTCCATGAACATATTGGTGACTACCGCCACCTGCCTCAGAGCCCCATGAAAGCCGATTGGGGTGCCCAATGCCTTTGGCGGCATGCCCTGACCCAGTTCATTTGCCAATGGGGGAACCCACTCCCTGTCAGCATACTGTCTCCCCCAATTTGTTGTGTACTGAGGGGGTGCCCAATCCCCCTCAGCATCGTGCCCCCCAAACAGTCTTTCTTTGCTGACAGGGGCACAATCCCCATCAGCTTAAGTCCCCCTCCCCCAAAAGGCAAGTGGCACACTGGGAACCCACCTCAGTGTGACCAAAGCAAGCCTGCAAAAAAAAACCTTCCTGTGACATCTTTTGTTTATTTTGTTGTCCCTGAAACCAAGAAAATGGTCTCTTGCGGTGTCTCATGCCCCCTACCCAACCCGCAGCCACCCTCTGCACACCCCACCTCTCCACAATCCTCCCTCACCCCATACTTACTCTGGAGCTCGGCGTGATGATCTTCAGTAGACCCAGAACACATCTGTACTCTTCAAAGCCGACCACGAACTGAAGAAATGCCAGTAAGCTGTATAATGGTATAAACAGGGGTTTTTCAACTTATGTGGATATCTCGGCCATTTTTCCAACTTTTGGCACCAAATTTTCAACATGGGATTATTGGGACCCCTCCTCATGAATTCAGTCACTGTCAAGGCATTATTCAGTACCAAAAGGTGATTTTGTGGTCACTGCGTGGAATCACTTTTTTAGACTGATTAACAAAACAACAGTGCCACTGCTCATGAGGTGGGCTCTCAAAAAGCCTATGTTGCAAATTTGGTGAAAAAAATCCAGAAAATGTGTTAAAAGTGTGCATTGCACAGGTTCCACGCACCCCTATAACTTCACAAATTTTTAATATTTTCTCTCTAGATTTTCAACATTGGCATGTTTTTACGCCTCCTTATGAACAGTATAGCTGTCATTTTCCACATCCTGGCTGAAATGTGTTTTTGCACTTCTGGCACAGAATAGCATGGTCGCTGTGGGAAATCAGTGTTTGGGACAGATTAAGAAACTCATAGTATCTCTGTTCATAAGCAGAGGTCCTAAAATGCTTATGTTAAAACTTTGGTGACAAAATTCCATAAAATGACTGTTATGAGCGTACGTTGCAGTTTTCATGCACCCTCGTAATTTCATGCATTTGTAATATTTTCACTCCAGATTTTCAACATTGGCATTTTTTCCCACCTCCTTATGAGCAGTACAGCTGTCATTTTTCATATCTTGCCCAAAATATGCATTTACACATGTGGCGCCGAACAGCGCAGTCGCTGTGGGAAATCAATGTTCAGGACAGATTAAGAAAATCACAGTGACTGTTCATGAACAGAGGTCCCAAAATGCCTATGTTGAAAATCTGGTGAAGTAATACCACTAAATGACTATGTTATGTGCATGCATTGCACAGTTTCCACGTACACTCAGAAGTTTGAGCATTTTTAATGTTTTCACTACAGATTTTCAACATTGCCATCTCTTCACACCTCCCTATGAATGGTACAGCTGTCATTCTTCACATCCTGCCCGATCTGTGTTTTCGTATATCTGGTGCAGAATGGCACGGTCGCCGTGGGTACTCAAAGTTTGGCACACATTAACAAAATCACAGTGCCACTGTTCCTGAGAAGAGGTCCCAAATGCTTTCATGAGGTGGGGGGTCAGAGAAAGGCCATGTTGAAAATTTGTAGTGCAAATACCAACAAATGCCTTTGGGTGTTAGGGTTTCTAACTATAACATTCCACCCTGTACAGACTGACAGGCATCAGGGGTATGCCTTTGTATTGCTGACTGTAATGCTCATGCCATTCCACCTCTACCCCCCCACCCTACAGCCAGTGACAGGCATTGACGTGTGCCTTGGACTCTTCAGCCCCAGAGTTCACCTCATTCTCCTATACTGCACCCATTTCAGTGTATGTCCTTGTGGAATGGGGTGACTGTAAAGCCGAACATCCCAAGGCACACCTCAACATTTGTCAGTGTCTGCAGGATAGGGTGAGGTGAAATGGCATGAACATTATGGGTGACAACCAAAAAGCATACCCCAATGCCTGTCCATCTCTGCAGGGTGGAGGTGGGGTTGGCGTGAAGTTCAGTACTTCACTGCCATTCTTATTCTGCATCTGTCTAACTTTTGCATTTCCAATGCTAATACCAACAAGCAAACATTCGGCATTGACAAATGCTTGTTTTTTAATTGTCTATGTAGCCCCTTTATCTGTCTGTCCCTGCTTCTCCTCCTTTGTTCATGTGAAGCTCCTTTAACTGCCAACTTCATAGGCCATACAGTGGTGCCTAGTGTCAGGGTCCCAAATGTCATACGATCTCATCAAACTATTGTTACAGTTCCTTTGTGCTATCTAGTCATAACATTTGGATACACTAGGCAATTGAAAGTGCTTAAACAATTAGCAAGCAATCACTTTGTACATTCTTGCCAATTCTTTACAGAAGATACTAGCTGACAAGACAAGACAAGCTGGAACATGGCACTGGGTAACACTTCATTTCTGAGCCTAAGTCAGACCTGGATGGGTGTCCAGGTGCCATGTGGTTGCCCACAGAATCCAAAGCTACCCCATCTGCTTCTGTGAAGTTCTATTCCAAAGCAGAAGTTTCCTTCCTCCCCCTGAATCTAAGACGAATGCACATGCAGCAGTGCACAGAATACACTAGCCCAAAGCAGTTGACCGGGCTCATAGGTCACACACATGGAAGAATGGAGTGCCCTGCCTGTGCCACTGGATTAGGCTTCATTTATTAATTATATTGTATGAATCTGATTTTTTTTAGCTGAAATCCCCTCAAATCTGCTGTGATATAACTCCTGTCTTCTCATATCCTTAGTACCTGTTTGCCTGCCTGCCTGTCTCTCATCTGCTCTTTCCCTGTCCCTGCTTTGCTCAATATACAAGACAAAATAATTTACAGTATTTGCCTCACAAAGCGAAAGTAATATCTTTGGATCATCTCTCTCATCCCATTGTTATTGCCTACTGTCTTCACTCAGCTTTTATATCAGCTCAGTCTCTATCTCTGTAGCAATTAATTTCGTGTGCTTTGCTAGAGAGCAGAACTAACATTGCTAGAGAGCAGAACTGACAGGCAAGTAGCATGGCAAGTCAGTGGTCAGATGCAATGGGCTTGGAGACACTGTTCAAAGATGTTTCCTTCACTTTGTGAGTCAAATTAAGTTTTTTTAATTTGTGTTTCAGGTAGTGGGTGGGGAGTGGAGCAGTTGAGAGGGAGAATGAGGTGTTTTGTATGGGACCTAAGATAGCCAGAAGTTGGATTTTTCTGCAGAAAATGTAGAGACATTGTTATACTATTAATGTGCCATACAGTCACTAGTATAGCAAAATGCTGAGATGGAGGGATAGTGTTAGTCTACTGATGTGATATCCCATTGGTGGGATAAGAGTATTTGGAAGCTACTCTGTCTCATGGAAAAAGTAGCTGTCAATATAATATATTGTAATATATGGAGATGGCCAAATGATAGTATCCCATACCATACAAAAAAAATCCTGGTAATAGCACAGTACCCAAAGTGATAATATCATCGTTGACAAGTGATAATACTATCGTTCAGAACTCGTAATACTGTTGTTCGAGCTCTCAATGATAGTATTAGCACCAAACCTGAAGAGCGCAGCATCCAAACACTTCAACACCATAGGCCTTTTCCAGACATCCCCAAGGCAAACTCTTACCATGCATGGTGACATTTAGAAAATCGCACCTCCTGATTCGACATGGTTTTTCTGTGGGCAGGCAAAACCTTTGGACAAACATGGTGGCCGTCTCTCGCTTAGCGAAAGAAAATCATTCCATCGCTCCAGTACCACTGCTTCCCAACACAATTATGTGGCTTATCCTACCTACACCAAAAGAAAATATCAAGTAAAGGTAGGACTGTGTACCAAAGAGAACTCGCTCACAAAAGACACCGAGCGAGTGAGCAAGCAGACGTGACACAACGGGATGGGGGTGGAGACGGAGACAGTCAGTGTCTGACTTCTCACTGTGATGGAGCCTGCCCTCACAGTACCACAGAAATAAAACTTGCCTCTATATATTACAAAAAATAAAAAATAGGTGAGTGTCTATTACTCGGGAGAAATACAATCTCGAGGTTCTGGGGACAAGGGAACCTCTCGAGCTTCGCTCTCGAGGTTTCCTTGTCCCCAGAACCTCGAGATGGTATTACTCCCTTGTAATAGACACTCACCTATCTATTATTCTATTTATCTTATATGTACACTACACCATTTAATATGATATACAGTGCTGTTAAAAGTGCTTAATCTACTGTACCTCTTATCCTTTAGTGTTCAAATATATCATCATAATTGTTGCAATTGCAATATTTGCATGACAATTTTTTTTGGCATTTTTGGCCAGCACAAGACCGTTATAAAGTTGTGTAAATAAAACAACATATTGTACACAACACCCATAATGCCCCATTGCATTACAGAGTTCCATGGCTTAGTAACATAGTCACCTGTGTGCACAGTTTGGGAAAGGGTGTTGGGGGGGAGAATATATTAAGATAATGTTGGTATCCTGACACAAGCAAATGCACAGTATATTTCCAGTGTCCAGGAGAGCGTATGTTATGGTAATGGTCTCGATTCATGTTCAGTCTATGGCATATTTGAACTCTTCTTGTTCACACTCATAAGCAGGAATAAAGGGGGGGGGGGGACTGAAAGAACTCCAGAAGGTTTAATCAGTGTATCTGGAGGACAATTAAATTGTACATTGAGCATTAAGGATGACTAATTGGTAACATATAGAGAACCCAATTCATCAATCCATATGCAGGTGCTAATATAAAAATAAATAAATTTAGCTAATTTTATTTCTAAACTAAAATTTCCTGTGGTCCCAGAGGGCACACTACTGGAAACATTTCTTTGGCAAAATAGATGTCTTGCTCTGCAAAAGAATGAGCAGTTGGGGTCACATGCATGTTTGTAGTCCTTTCAACAAGAGCTGTATTGGATGCTGACTGTTAGCCTGGTGTATCAGCAGAAAGATCCAAATTTAAAGCACACAGATTTAATGGTGTATGGGATAAACAACTGGTGGCTGCTGCATCTTCTTTAAAATGTTCTTTTATTCAGTTTTAAACAGAAAAAGACCATTCCAGGCACTATTCCATACGGACAGACCTTTGCAAAGCATAGCCTGACATCTGCACAGATCAGAGGAATGCTAGCTGATGCTCTGTGGGTGGCTGCCTACAACTCAACAACTCCTAGTAGATTGTAACATGGTCCCTCCATCCTCCCATCAATCCTCAAGGATGATGGAGGGTGCTCAAGATGGAGTGGCATTCCTGGTATATCTCACTACTCATAAAGAAGGCTCCACACTCTAATAGTCTGACCTGGCCCATAAAGCTATATACAGTATACTGCATATACTGTAAGTACTCCTCCATCATTTTGACTCTAGCACAACCCAAGGATATGGAGCATACAGAGTACAATACTCCAGACACCTCAGCATGATGGGTTTGGTCTGTGTAAAATGTTTTCCTACTTAAATGTTAAGTGCAATAACTCCTCACAGTTTTCTGGGAAGACACACAGTTTTCAACAACCTTTTTTTAAGGTTGAGGATTGGTGCCCCACCCAGTGGGGTGGAAGGTTGAGGTGCTGGATAACACACCTGCTGCCACACTGGTGACCTAGGTTCAGGAGCAGACCAGAGTTGCTGGAGATGGCCATGGAGAAGAAGACTGAGTGTCCAAGGGACAGCTCTCCTCTCCTGGGGAGGGAAGATATGGTGCCTAGTGCAAGTGTCACTCCTATTCATAGCTGGGAGCATGGCTGCCAGAGACCATCTTGCTGGGGACAAGGGGAGTGGCGGCCATGGATGTACTGTGTATGGAAATATGCATAGGTCTCTTTTTGGGAGGCATTACATTCCTGATCCACTAGAGGAGAAAAAGCAGTTCCTGGGCAGTGAGCTATCTCCAGCCACTCACAGGTCCCGCACCCACTGAGTGTAGGTACTGCTGGAAAGCTAGAGTGACTGGGGTAATCAGCCAAAGCAGGGACTGGTGGAGGGAAAAAGAGATTAACCACAAAAAAGGTTGATGATTTGGGAATGAAGGATAGGCAAAGTCTGCCTATCACCTCGTTTATCTGACTGTATGCCCACACGGTACTGTCCTAGAACCTAGGGCACTTCCAAATGTACTGTCCACATCCTACTGTTTTGTACGGTCTGTTCACTGTATATACTGTAGTTCTGGTTTTGGTTCTGGTTTTTATGGTTAGAGTTACTTGCTTCCCCTATGGTTAATCTTTCAATTTATACTTAGAGGTTCAAGTCCTGGGAAGGAATAACTGGATCAGATGATCCTATATCTCACTTGTGCATTTATTTAGAAAATGACAAGCAGAAAGATATATTTTGTGCCTTAGAGACACTAAAGGTATCCTCTTTACTACAACTAAATAAATGCCTGTCTCAGTATACTGCATATACTGTAAGTACTCCTCCTCCATCATTTTGACTCTAGCACATCCCAAGGATATGGAGCATACAGAGTACAATACTCCAGACACCTCAGCATGATGGGTTTGGTCTGTGTAAAATGTTTTCCTACTTAAATGTTAAGTGCAATAACTCCTCACAGTTTTCTGGGAAGACACACAGTTTTCAACAACCTTTTTTCAAAACCTAAGTGATAGTAATTGAACCTGGTTGATTGCATGATGGGTAGGCCTCCGGAGTGGTAACAGGTTTGGTCCTGGGATTCACCCCATTGATGGCCTCCCCCAGGGTGAAAAATGTGGGCATTATTCTTGATGACAGACTGACTCTGGAAGCCCAGGTGTCATCTGTCATCGGAAGTGGGTTTTACCATCTAAAGACTATCACCCAAATTAACCCCCTGATTCTGCCTGAAGACTTGCCATCACTGGTACACACCTTTGTGACTTCCTGGCTAGACTACTATAATGCTATGTATTTTGGGGTCAATGGAGAGATCCTTCACCGACTGCAGCTAATGCAGAACGTGGCAGCCAGGCTGCTGTTGGGCTTATCAAAATCCTGCCATATGGCCTGGGTCCTGCGGGATCTGCACTGGCTGCCTGTCAGGTGGAAGATCATCTTCAAGGTGGGCTTGCTCACCTACAAGGCCATATATGGCCTGGGCCCATGCTCCCTGTCTGACCTCCTAACTCCAGCCGTCCTGGTTCATTCCCTCTACTCCTCCATCAAGGGCCTCCTGCCGATTCCGAGGACCAGGCTGAAAGAGGTAGCCTGCCCAGCCCTCTGGAATTCACTGCCAAAATCCTTGAGGGAGGCTCCAATGGTGGAGGCATTCAAAGGGGGCCTGAAGGCATATCTTTTTAATAAAGCAGTGTATGATAATTTATAAGGGATTTTATATATACTTGGTTTTAGTAATTGTAATAACATTGTTTGTATTGTCCAGTGTCTGCTTTTGATTTCTAATGGTGCCCAGAGCCTCCAGGATAGGGTGCCAACATAGAAATAAAGTATTATTTACTTACTTACCTACTTACTACAATGGAGCATATCAACAAGGCAAATTAGACAGTTTTAATACTCCCTTTACAGCTCAAGCGCACCACTGGATCAGCCGCAAATTCATGCTTTTCTCTCTAAAGTACACCTGCTCAAATTATCTGCAGACCAGCTCAAAGCCTTGGAATCCCCTCATACTCTTGCTGAGTTTGAAAAGGCCCCAAAAACCTTTAATTCTCACAAAGCACTTGGCGGTAATGGACTCCCAGCTGATTTTTTCCAGTAGCTTTCTCCCATAATATGTTTCATCCTGCACAGGCTATATACAGAAGCCTCAACCCTAGGATCCCTACCTCACCAGGGTGGGAAGCTACCATCACCATTCTCCCTAAAAAGGGAAATGACCCCACCCTCCAAGCTAGGTACCACCCCATCTCCCTGGTAACAATGTATAGTAAGGTATACACCAAAGCTGATTGCAACGTGAGTTGAAACAGCCCTTCCCTCCTTAACTCTTCTCAGGTGGGCTTCATTCATGGTGGACTGAGCTCTCATTACCTGCATAGTCTTGTAAATACAGTGCGAATTGCCTGCCTAGCCACCACTTGAATTGCAACAATAGTGATAGATTTTAGAAAAGCCTTTGATTCAGTAGAATGGGGGTACCTCTACAGTGTCTTAGAGCATATACATTCAGCCCTCACTTCCTGACTAGAATAAAATCCCTATATACCAATCATGCAGCCCAGGTACTCATCTGGTCTTCTCTTTCCCCTCCAAGATAACCAAACATACCAGACAGCATTGCTCCTTTTGTGCAGGCCATTGAACCCCTAGTGGCATGATCTGGCAATAGCAAAAAATCTGAGGAATCATGGTGGGAAGGAAAAAACACAAAGGTCTGCTTTACGCAGATGACCTCCTCATCTTGCATGCCTCTGTCACCCCCATTTTGGAACTCCTGACCTCTTTTTTGGAGAGTTCTGAGTTTAAGTTTAAGCAATCTAAAACCAAATTCCTCCCTCTCAACCGCCTTTGCAGTGCTCCACCATGCCCACATCATGGCCTTCATTAGTGTCCACATCATATCACATATCTAGGGAAATGTGAAATTAACTTTGACCTTCTTCCAGCAGATCTTAAAGTGGAATGCAAAAGATGGCAACCCCTGCAACTACAGTATCAATGGCAGGCAAGATGGCACCATGCCACTTCATCTCACACATCCCATTTCACTTTCCAAACTGCTGGATTGACTAGATGGACAAGTTGATGAGTAATTTCTTGTGGGAGAGCAAAGAGCTCAGATATAGTCAAAATAAACTGAAATGTCACTGGAGTAATGGGGGTGTGGGAGCTACAATGGTTTAAAGGATGCTATTGGACTTTCAGGACAACTCAAATGTCCTCCCTTTATGGCTCAATGTTGAGGCAGCAAAGGTGGAGGGAAATTCCCTGACAGTCTGTTTATATGCTCACCCTGATAGGATATCAAGGCACTATCTCACAATGGCAATGTCAATGTAGACCTGGAAGCAGTTACAAAAGTGACTCAAAACAGAACTGGTTCATTCATGACTGGCCCCATTGTGTGACAATGCTGACATTTGAACAGGGAGAACCCAGTTAGATGGCCCAATTGGAGTAAGAGGTGAATCAGCACTGTATCAGATGTCCTTCTAGTGCAAATAAGGAGATGGACTCATTCAAGGGGCTGCAACACCAGCATGCATTACCCAAAAAGGACTTCTAGCAATATTTGCAGCTCAGGAGCTGAGTTGGTCCCCTCCTGAAACAAATCAAGAAAGCCCCAATTCCTGTCATGAGTCACCCACTGAACCAATGGCTAGCCTGGCAGAAAGGATGGGTGGGCAAGATCTATAACAATAGTTGGAGGGACATCCTAGATCATTCAATTATTGCACAACAAAAATTGGAAAAGACACTTGGGTGATATACTGTATATCTGGGGAAGAATGGAGCTTCTACTTGCCCACACAGTGCTTAGGGTCCCTAGGAGTCAGTTGGTCTAAAATAAAATCCTTTATTCATGATATCACACCCTTCAGTTTTTTATGCAGCCAACCTTATCCCCAGTGATAATTGTTGGATGTGCAGAACAGCAAGGGGTGAACTTCTAGCTTTTACATGTACTGTGGACATGCCCCAGAATATAGCACTATTTGTCCCAAACTTGAAAACTTATCAATAGAGTTGCGGGATGTCTGGTAGCACAGTCACTTTTATTAATGCCACTAGATTCCCCACATGATGCCTTCTACCTCAACCCACATGTAATGCAATGGATCTCGCTGGCTGGTGTAGAAGCCAAATGGCTACTTCTGTGCTGCTGGTGCATGGTTCTTACCATCAAGGATCTCATTACCAGTTTGGCACAATTAGTTCAATTTGTTCTTCACCCCCACTTGGCTTCAAGCTCTGTGCTGAGATATCATAAAACATGGAAGAAATTTCAGCCCCATCTGGTGCAAACTAGCTGCATGCCTCATACAACCCCTCAGATCACTAGCAGTGGAGGAGGATAAAGACTTAGTTTCAGCTTATGGTCTGTTGCTGCCTTTTTTTTTGTTTATCCAGGAGTAGAACACTAAGCTGAAAGCTTTTTTACAGGTGCAACCTGGGAGCACAGGGAAGTTAAGTGACTTGCTCAGGGTCACACAGTATATAAGTGGAAGCTGTGGGATTCAAACCCAGGTCTGGTCTGCTGGATGTCACCAGATTTGCAGCTCAGAGCCTTAAATCACTGCACTATACTGCCTCCCCTAGGGCTTAGGCCCTTCAGTCTCCTTATAGAAAGCAAATATGCAGCAGACACCTGGAAAGCTAAACCTCAAGAAAACACTATAGCATATAAGTATAGGGGTATGAACACTGTGACAAACACTGTTTCATGCACTAGCAACCAGCTGTATGTTATTTAAGTTCTATGGCTCTTTTCAGAAGGGGCTTACACACCTTCTGACTATATCCAGATTAACATTGCATCTAAAATTTTCTATTAACATTCCTAAATACATAACAAAATGAGGACGCCACACAGTACAATTGTAGTACCATTGTAAGCCAGGATAAGATGTTTGTTTAAACATCATATAAAATTCACTCATAACATTAATGGATGTATTGAAGTCACTTGCTCTGAAAGACAGATATGTTTAGGCCTGTTGTGTGTTTGTTAGACAAACATTCCATAAAAAGACTTATAACAAGAAAAAACATTTTTGAACTTTATATTGGCTGGGGGAAACAGAAAGTAAAGAAGCAGGGGTTGTTTCTCCCATGGGTGGAAGGTGCCATCTATCTTCCTTGATTTCAAACTTCCTTTGATTACCTGGCAACCCATTTGGTACTTATGGTGTCATGGGCAAAACAGAGGTGGGACATGGGTAGAAAAGTTACAAAGTTTTATTTCGCTAGTGAAGTTCTGTCGAAGTTACAAAATTCACCGTAGCGAATAACTTTGGTAATTACCTACTTCACCACATTGCCACTTTGCATTGAGTTTTTCAAGGGAAAAACACTTTTTGAGGTGAAGTCAGGTGACGTTAAGGCAAAGTTGCAACTTTGCCTTAACTACACCTGAAAAAGTGCCACAAAATTTGCGAAGTCAGCACTTTGTGAATTATTTCACGGAGTACAGTTTACCATCTTTGCACATCTCTAGACATGGGGTGGTAAGAGCTGGAGAACAAGTCCACTCTACTAGTTTTCTTGTATGCAGTAAAACATGTCAAGCTTATTCTTATGTAAACCCCTCCTTAGGTTCGGGGAGAAAACTTGGCTTAGCATCATGGCTAGGTTTGTACTTCTGGTCAGTGCTGCCCAAGTAACTCCGGACACAGGAAGCAATAACTGAAATGTCCAAACCAGGAATGGGATTCTAGAGTGTGGCTTTTGTTCACATCAACACAGGAATAACAAAGCAAAGATGGACCTCCGCAGGGTTACACTCACTGGCAATGCAGATTTACAGAGGTCAGAGCACGTCTTCTTCACTACACGAAACCCTCAGGTTCTGAACTACTCTGGGTTCACATGGCCCAAACTGGTACTCTTCTACTTTGTTTCTTTGACATGGCAACCCAGCGAGTCCTTGGACACTTTTCCATATAGCATGGAGTTTGATGGTGCCTCCCTAAACCATCCATGGTTTCTAGCTTTCTAGCTCAAAAGGGAAAATCATCCTTAATCCCACGTCTGGGTACTTTCTGCAGAGACTGGTCAAGTGCCTGGGAGAAAGCTATAGGTGCCCAAACTGAATCTGTAGAGGTAAACCTAGTTACTAAAGATGGGGGTCTCCCACCTTTTGCTCCCAAATCGATACCCGGCCATTCATTTGGAACAACACCTTTCTTCAAAACTACTGGTTGTAGATGCTATCTCGAAATGTTTGTCACATTTAACATTCTACACTGTATTCAGGTGGTGTCCTGACTAAAAAAAGTTCTGTAAATGGCTCTGTCCATTCCTTAGACCCCCACTATTTCAGATGCTTCCAAGCCATACACAAATTAAAAGCACTGTACTCGGCAAGTCTTCTCCTGCCCCTACAATAGGCAGATACTTTTACACAGATCTCTGTCTTGGTGAACATAGGCTCTATATCAGATCAGACTTACCGTGGTATGCAGGTGCCCCAGGGCTTCCTTCAGAGGAAACAGCAAATTCTCTGGATCTCAGTACAATTCCCATTTTCAAGAAGCTATTCCCTTTCTAGGCAAGCCAGGGGATTGCTCCTGAAATGCAGGAATTCCCCCCCCATCCCTCTGTGGATGGGGCACTGGAACAACACTTGGAATGGTCTCTACCACTTCCTTCTGGTCTCTTCTGTGTTCCTCTCCAAGTGAGAACACACAACCCATTTTCTGATGTAGCTCTCAAGCAGAGCCAGGATCTGAAAGGCTGCCAACTGAAGCACACCTCTTCATCTCATAAGACTCCCACTGCAGACTCTCCAGACTGACTAACTTGAATGTCCCCAATGTTCTAACACTAGCCCCTGCTGCAAGCATTCCAATGTGGCTTATGCTGCTGTAAGAATTCTATGGTGATGTCATCCCTCCAGCTCAGCTGAGACTGAGGACAGAGTGAGACAGTGTGAAACCCATTTAGCTTATGTCTCTCAAGCTGCCTTTCCCTGCCTGCCACTGGTTCTAAGTGGGATTCCAGTAACTCCGGGGAACAAGGGGGTTACACTCATGATTAGGAGGCAGATCTCTAACCCTTGAACTAAAAAATGCTTACAAATACTGAACATATTCTGAATCATTACAAAAAACCCTAATTATGTTGGCCAAATGATCATAAATGATCATAAATATTGGTGATTCATTGTTCTTTATTCTCAGAGTTGATTCAGGGTTTCTGCACTGGAAACAAAACACCTTATGATATAGGCAATTAATAACACATGATCAACATATTTCCTTCAAAATCCTAAAAAAATAATTCTGAGTTGCCAAACCAGAACTTTTTTTTTCATTTCCTACAGGTCATTCATTATATACATTAAGAGGATAGTTTTCTAAAATACAAAGGGAGCTAACTGGCATGGATGATTTTTTATATTATGCAGTCGAGTTAGCTGGAAGGGACAGGTACAGTATGTCTCCATGGAATATAGAGTAATGATTATAGTCAGAAGAACCAATGTACTACATGCAAAGAGACAATGGGAGGAGGACTCAGCCCTTGTGGTCTCTAATGATGGCTGGGCAAAACTATGGGATAATGGGTAGAAAGAATGATTCTCCCTTAACCGAAGGGTTTCACTGAAGAGCATGCATCTGTTTTTGGTACACAGCCATCATCACTACGCATTTTGGTAGAAATAAATCAGATATAAATTGAAGATGATGCAGGCAGCAGGGAAGGCACTAGCATATCTTCTGTTCATGCCCCATTATCCAGCTCTATTAGCAGTCCTAACATGGGGAGCTTCAAAATAATATCCCCATATTCCAGGATTTTTAATATCTGGTACTGGTTATCCCAGTCAGAGGGATAGGGGCACTTAATAAAGATGAAATAGGAAGGTGATATTGCAGATGGACATGGGACCCACATCTGATTACCACAGCTTTGTATCAGACTAGTGTAAGTTAGCCAATTAATTGACTGGCTACACAACACATTTGGCACCTGACAATGATGTACCAGATTTAACCTACAGCAAAGGTAGTTGTATTGTTTATTAACTGACTGGGGTTCTAGCATAGTTATGGTAATTAATTAATTTTACCATTTCTTTGGTTATGGTTGTCAAAGGAAAAGAAAGGACATGCTATAAGGCAATTCTTGTGGGGGGTAGGAAGAAATAGGCTGTTGGTTAACTAGGATATGCGGCCTATCCTGTAGGTAGGAAAATGGGCAGACTAGATGGGCCAAGCGGTCCTTATCTGCCATCAAAGTCTATGCTATCTTATGTACAAACAAATTAACTTAAGCACTGAGAATCTTGTATGCATCATATATCAAATGATTATCTAGTACACTGAAATATTTTCTTTTAATAAAGCTGAGCTTCCAAACACATAAACAGTGTCAAACATATCTTGGATAGTTACTTTTATAATCCTGCCATGTACTGTATCTGCTGACGTCCAATTGTGCCATCACTATGGTATATTTCAACATCTAAGGATTCCATTACTATGGAACCAGAACATCTAAGTTCCATCACAAAAAATATCTAAGCATACCATCACTATCATAGCTGTACACCAAGGAAATATCACAGAGACAGTACCTTTTGACATCCATTAATTCCATCACTATGGTATCTTCCACCAACTAAGGATGCTATCATTATGGTATCTTGAAACATCCAGGTATTATCACCATGACAACCACCACATTACAGTATTTTTTTTTTTTAGTTTTTGTTGACCGGTTAAGTGCACTACACAAATCCTGCCTATTTTCAGGCACGACCCGAGGGAGGGGATACAGATGAATGTCAACTGACCTTGAACCAGATTAAACTGTTGTATTAAAGGAAAGGAACGGGGGACTGTCTTCTGTGTGTTCTACCATGCTTCAGAATCAAGACAAACAAGCCAGAAACAATGCATACCAACTTCAAACACCTACCAGTTGATCAGAACACTGAGACAAAGGCAATGACCTAATGTCTAGAATTACACTGGAAGTTCTTCATTAGCTTAAGTAAAGCAACTGTCAAAAAGGACTGCAAAATCATGCAAAATGATACTCTCTAATGGACATCTCATCTTTGGCAAGTGAATAAAAGGACAGGGAGAGGGGTTTTACCTGGGTGTGGGGCTAACGGTTAAGTAAGTGGCTAGTAGAAGGGAAAGTAGGAGATGCCCTATCTAGGGTAGGGTAATAAATACATGAAAGGAAAGGAAAGGAAAGGAAAGGAAAGGAAAGGAAAGGGGAAAAAGGAAAAGGTAGGAAATAAATGCATAGAAAGGAGGTGGGAGTGTATAGGAAAGAATAAAAAGACAAAAGATTAAGGAAGGAATGAGCATGGGAGTGGTGCAGTGTATGGGTGTAGAGCTGCAGTCTTCTGGGACCCATTCTGAAGACTGAGGTGCTACCCCATTTGTGCACACCTCTCTGGGTTGAGAGCAGAGGTGGCTGGACTCCAGGTCAAACTGGCAAGGGTGCAGAGAATCTTTTGCCCCACCCAGGGGCCATCAAATCTGCCTCCACTCTGCCAGAAGATGCCTAGTCAGATGCAGAATGGTTGAACGTTGGTGGGCTCAAGGAAAGTAGGGACAGTGAGTAGGGAACATAAACTTCAGCCTGCACTATTACAAAACTCCTTCTCTATGGAAGTGTGAAGAGGTACCATGCATGAGGCACCAACAGCAGTGAGAGAGAAGGATGTGGGAGTCCACAGAAGGAAGGACGAGGCCCCCAAACAAGGAAGAAGCAGCTGCTGGTGGAGGATTCTATTGTTAGGGGATAGAACTGGGAGTGGGATGGGGAGCAGAGAGGGAGGGGAAGTGCCTTCCTGGTGCTTCAGCTTGGAGTGATGTGGACAGATCCAAAGGATTGTTGGGGGCAACAGATGGGAGAGAGCTAGAAGTTATTATCTACCTGGGGGATGAATGACCTGGCAAGGGATAGGATAGAGTAGTGCAAGGGAAATTCAGGGAGCTTGGGAAGGGTCCTAGGCAGAGAGCACACAAGGTGGCATTTGCCAAGGTGTTTATGGCCAAGCAGAGAAAAGGGCACTTTGCACTACAGTGTTTAACAATTGGTTGAAGATGTGGTACATGGAGGAAGACTGGCTATACTGGGGATTAGAGGCCAGCCTGGGAATATATGGGCCTATATAAGGGAGATGATCTGTGTCATTCCAGGAGAGGGAACCACAGCCCTGAACAGGACTTTTTTATGTTGCTTGGAGAGCATTTAAACTAGCTGGGGGAAGGCTTTAATACACAAGAAGGCAAAAATTGCCCCCCTACATGAGGAAGTAACAAGGAGGGAGGGTCCAAGAGGAGGAAGCTTCCTCATGGCAGGGGTGCAAGAAGGATGGTGTGGGAATAAGGCAGAGGACAAGGAGGGTATTAATCAAGAATGCAAGAAGAGAGGAGTGAAACAGACAGGAAAAGGAAAGCATAATGAGGGAAGAGGGAGGTTAGTGGGAGCTTCAGAGAGTGGCACAGGAAGGAGGGGGAAGAAAGCACGAAGGCAGGCAGAAAGGGAGTAAGGTATGGAGAGCCACATGCGCCAATGCAAGGAGTCTGGGAAATAAAATTCTGGATCTGGAAGCCATCACGGAAGACGCTAGCCTAGACATGGTGGCCATAACAGAGTCATGGTGCACTGACAGTTGTGATGTAGATAAAGCCCTACCAACCACTCTGTTCAGGAGAGATGGGGAAGTGAGGAGGGGAGGAGAGGCAAGGTTGTGCTATATGTGAAGAAGGGAATCAAGGCTATGGAAATACAGGGGCACCCAGAGGAAAAGGAAGGTCTGGACATTCTGTGGGTCATCCTAGAGATAGAAGTGTGAACCACTGTCTGTACAGGGGTTGTATACAGACCTCAGGCACAGGGAGAGGTGCTGAATATGGCACTTGGAGAGACATCATCAGGATGGCAAATATGGGGGAGGTGCTGCTAGTGTGGAACTTCAATCTGCCAAATGTGGATTGCAGCCTTCCAGGTGCAGCTTCGGCAAGGAGCAGGGCCATCCTTCACTCCCTACATGGGACTTTTCTCAAGCAGCTAGTCAACAAATCCACTAGGAACAAGGTAGATCTGAACCTGGTGCTTCCAAACAGGGACAGCATTGCAGATGTCACAGTAAGCAGCCCCATAGGTACCAGTGATGACCGTACAGTGTGGTTTAAAATTAAGATGGGAACAGAGGCAAACCACACAAGGATTAGGGTCCTGGACTTTTAGATGGCAGATTTTTAAAGACATGGGAGAGTGCAACAAAGACTTCCTGGTAGGGAGGGATAGCCAGGGATGGTTAGAAGAACAGTAGATAAAAATAAGGGAGGGTATTATTAGGTAACCAGCCTGTGCATGAAGGAAGTGAGTAAAACAAAAGGATAAAGAGACTGTTATGGTACTCTCTGGAAGTGGCCATGGTGGTGAATGAAGAAAGGGTGGCAGTAAGGTAGTATAGAGCAACACTGAGGGAGGAAGACAGGGAGGTGTACCAGGTAAAACAGAGGGAAGCAGGTAAGGCACTGGGAGGCAAAGACACAGACAAAGGAAAGGATATCCAAGGAGGATAGCAGAGGGAGATGGTGCAGACGGGGCTAAGAAAAAATTTTAATCTTGGGCACAGTACTTGGTAAACAAAGACTGATGATAAAGTGTGTTTTTTCTTTTAAGTTTGAGAAGTATGTATTAGAAAACATTGAACAAGAAAACAATTGGTGATTTTAAAAGCTATTCTGATCAGAGCTGACATTAAAAAAAAATCTCAACTGTATTTTCTATTTCATTTTATCAGGGACACTAGAAACAGAATGTTAACATTTACTCCCAGAAACCTGTTATTCAGGTTTTTTATTGCATCTTGTCCCAGGCAATCTTCCCAGAGTGCAGTTTGTCAGAGCACATTTCTGGGGGGGAGAGGGGTTCAAATTATTTTAATCATGAAACATTGGTTTTAGTAATGCATTTACAAATACATTTCTTAATTGTCTTTACAGTTAAACATGCAATTTCATGTCAGGGCACATTTTTTTTGTGGGAGGGGGTTCAAATTATTTTAATCCTGGGCACAGTACTTGGTAAATACATACTTTGATGATAAAGTGTGTTTTAAATTTTTTGTTGTTGAAGAAATAGAGAACTCCCTGTTGTGGTGGTGCCAAGTTCAAAATTAGAGATGCTGCTATGACACACAATGGGACACAATGGAGAAAGCAGGTCTCCTTCATTTTCCATTTATGTGGGTTCCGGTGATTACTGTTGGCACATCTTGTGATACTAGAGCTAAGACAGCTCTTTATTGAAAACATAGGTGTCTCAATACAAGAGCAGCTAGAAAAAATAACATCCATGTAGAATTCTTACATATTTGTTTAAGACACCAGCTCAGTATCCATAAATTGATCTGTGTCTAAATATTATGTTTTCTTTCACTTATCCTGAAGGCATCAGATATTCTTTAAGACTGGCACACGGCTTGGGGGAGGGTGCTCATTGGAGCAAGGTGGCAACATGTATGTTACATGTATGTTTCAGTACTAGACTGTAACACAATTGCTTTCATTGTTTTTCCTGTACTATAACTGTTTTAGGATATTCCAATACATGCTTAAACCCATATGCAACTACTGACAGCAAAACAGTGCTGCTTGAAAAGTCTTTAAACCCAAATTAGTGAACGTGACTCTAGGGGCAGTTGCATCTCCAAAGACTGTCATGACTATAACTTCTCCCTCTGTCTGTCTATCTGTATATCTATCTATGTAAGTATCTATATTTCTGTAAATTGCATCTATTCCTAGTTTTACCTATTGTGTATGTAAAATAAACCTGCATATCACATTTGCCTGCACTCTGAACACATACTTATGATACAGTGCATATCTGTACTCCACTCCTGTATAGACCTCATACTGATCTGATATTCCCATTATCACAGGCATAACTACCTTAACCTTATCAACAGTGACATAGAAACATAGAAGATGACAGGAGATAAGGACTGCAAGGCCCATTCAGTCTGCCCATTTCTTTTTCTACTTTATGGAAGCGCCATTGGCCTTTGCTCTGTCAATGGCTTATCTTATCATACTCATTTGTATTGCTCCCTTATGCCTATCCCATGACTGTTTTGAAGCCCTGCACTGTATTCATATCCCCTGCTTCCTGAGAAGGCCATTCCATGCATCCACCACTCTTTCTGTGAAAAAGAACTTCCTCACATTACCCCCTAATTGACCTCCCTCTAATCTCATGCTGTGTCCTCCTGTCCTGCTATTTTTCTTGTATTGAAACATGTTAGACTCTTTCACCTTGTTAATGCCCTTAAGGTGTTTGAATGTTTTGATCAAATCACCTCTCTCCCTCCTTTGCTGTAGGGTATACATATTCAGCTCTAGTAATCTGTCCTCATTTGTTTTCTGATGCAGTCCCTGCACCATTTTGGTTGCCCTTCTCTGGACTGCCTCAATTTGGTTCATGTCCTTGTGAAGGTGTGGCCTCCAGTACTGCATGCAGTACTCTAGATGGGACATAATCAGTCTCTTATAAAGAGGTATCATAACCTCTCTCTTCCATCTTGTGATACCCCTACTAACACATCCCAATATCCCCCTAGCTTTACCTACTGCTTTAGTGGCCTGCTTGGATGATTTCAGGTTGACCCCTTATAAAAGTTACTATCACATTTTCTCTCCTAATGAAGTCCATCATTACACCTTACTGCCTGACATCAACACATTACTTAAATATAACTTACATCATCGCATGGACAACCCCCCTGGTTTTCTCTATAAAACTGTGTAAATAATTCCAAAACTGAACATATGCCAGCCATTACTTTTTCATGTACTGCCACCTATTCTACCTGTCAATCTTATATTGTTTACCATTCCTTCCATTGAAATCTACACCTCCATATCTTTTCCTAATAATGTGTCTGCCTTCCTTAGAATGCAAAATAAAACAAATCTTACTAGTTAAAACTCATTGTGTTGTTTCTCCATGCCCCCTTAACAGTTCCACACAACCTCACTAACTTCATTATGCAGCCACGTTTGATCTGACCAGAATTTGTTCTGCTTCCCAACAATTTCCCAACCCCTCCCTCATACTTGCTCTCTGGAAATTGTTAATCCCTTCCCTCTTTCATTTGCATTATAACATTCTGTTGGCTTCCCCCTCCAGGTCCTGTCATCCCAAATTGTTAAATACACCCAAGGCCCTTCCCTCTAAATATAAAATGTTGATATAGACAGCCACGTCAAAATATTCAGTGTCATGGGCTCAATGAAGATAATCAATCAGACCCACTAGTACAGTTGTACTATAATATTTTCTGAAGTCGTGTTGTACCTCTGCTAGTAAATTCTGATGTCAGGTAGGTGCAAACTTGGTCAAGGACAACTTTTGTCAATATTTTTGACAGTGGGGACAAGACTAAACTGAGCCAAAGAAGTCTTAGTTATAGCGCTCCTTTTGTAGAATGATGCAATGGTAGCTTGTTTCTACATCTTAGGGAATCAGTGGGTGAAGAGAGAGAGAGAGAGAGAGAAAGAGATAGAATCATAGAATCATATAAGTATGCATGCATAATCAAATTTAGGCAGTGTGCAAAACATTGAATGTGGACAAAGCCCCCATCAGACAATGCTTTCTTTATGTTTGAACCATTGTCAGACATAATAAAACCTACAGAAAGCCCTTGTGATGTCAGCCAGTACTGTATCTCTCTATTGAGCTCATTCCGGATGTTTGAAGCTGTGTGATCCTTCAGGATATACTGGATGCGAAGGGAAGCCAGTTTCAGAGGGGAATTGTCAGTGTCACTACAGGGAGTAAATGATACCCAATGTGCAGTCAGTGACGTAAATGGTTCTGGCTGGCAGCTTGTCGCTATGTCAGTAGTCAACTGGACAACCCCAGCAACTGCATCTTTTAAAGCATGTTTCAGTTTAGCACTTACTAAATCATACATCTGTGGTATTGCAACAGTCGAGAAATATTTCCTGGATGAAATACTGTATCTTGGTGACAGGTGATTCAAAAGCCTTTTAAATCCTACATGATCCACAGTTCTGTAAGGCTCAAGTCCAGTGCTATCATCTCTGAAATTAATTTTATTATAGCAATTGCCTCAGGATGAGTATGCTGGTACTTAGCTTTACGTTCAATTGTTTCTGAAATCGTGAACTGTCTTCTAGCAATTGAAGTTTTCAGATGGCCAACATTAGGAGTGCTGGATGATGATAAGGGCAAAAGGGGACTGTCTGTAGTACTTATTCTAGAAGAAGACTGGGAAAGAGTTGACAGTACAACTGAAGCAGTAGGGCTGCTGCTATCACTTGATATAACAGGTGCAGGTGTAGTCTGACTTAACTCTGCCTGCACATTGTCTTCTTTCTCTCTGACCAAAAAATTATGCCTGAGACGTAATGGGTGATGTCTCTCTAGATGTCTTTTTAATGCTGAGGTACCCAAAGCACCTTTTTTGCTCCCTCTGCTGATGATCTTTTTACATATTGAGAAAACAGCTCATAACTCATTATTGGCAGCCAGAGAAAAGTAAGACCATACATAAGATGTCACCTCTTTTGTTTTAGTACCAGGCATACTATACTGTCCTCCTTTGTCACTTCCACTGTGTTGTTCTTTCTCAACACTGGGAAGCTGTTCATCATGGTCTTTTCCTGTTTCACCATTATCAACAACAAACAGCTCCTCCAGGCCACTAACAGAACCTAAATCTGAATGCACTGCCCCCTCATCTTGTTTGTCCTGCACCTGCACCAAACTGTTTGTGCCCAAACTGCCCATCTCATCCAAGTACATATCATCACATTCATCCTACGTCTCTGCAACTGTCACCTATATCTCATTTTGGCTTTCCTTTTGTTTCTGCTTTTCTCCCTCCTTGTCTACATCCTCCATTTCATAATCATTACTCTCATCAGAGCTAGATTTCTCCACCTCTGTTTCATTTAAATCTCTACTGGTAATACGGTACATGTAAGTACCATATCTTGGCTTGCCACTCCTTGTGGTGCCAACTATTCCTTTAGTTTTAATTAAGGTAGTTATGGCCTTTCCTGTCTGTTTGGACATCATTGTGGAAGAACTACTACTGCTACTGGATGAAGTCCCAGGAACTGGTCTTTTACCAGTCAGACTGTGCAGTGTTGTTTGTGCCATACGTTTCCCCATACCTTTCCCCATTTTGGCTTCCTCCTCACCCTGTCTGGTGCACATTTTCAGCCTTTTTTTATTATTCCCTGTATGTGTTTTCTTGTTTTTTAATCTTCTCAGTTGTTTCCAAGTTTCTCTGACAACTCAGTACAAGCTCGGCCTCACAGCCACACTGCCCCTTCCACCACTGTATCTATTTTTTTCTTTTTTCCTTTTTTATACACAATGCTTTTTCCTGTAGGAATTTTCTTTAGTCTTCTCACTTGTTCTCAAGTACCTCTGTTCTCTGCGGAAGGGCTCAACCTCACAGACAGACACCCTCCCCTTCCACCACTGTAGCTGTTTTTTTTTTTAATGTAGGAATTTTCTTTTTTTTTCACTCCTCTCACTTGTTCTCAAGTTTCTTTGTCCTATCAGGACTCTGCCTCACAGTCACCCTCCCCCTTCTGCCAATGTAGCTTTTTACTTTATGTAGGTTCTTTTTATTTAGCAGGGAGCATGGCGCAATGATATAATATTTTTACAATAGCAGCTGGTAAACAAACACACAGTCAGTCATGCACAGGCAAACTGGAAAGTTTTTTTTTTAAATTAATATCTTTCTGGCAAGACAAACTACAGCACTCCAGTAAAGGCAAAGTAGAATCTTGCAGCAATTTCCACCCTACTTCAAAGCTCAGAGGTCCACTTCACTTAAGTTGAGACATGCGGGGGGGGGGGTTAAACTAACTCACTGATGTTTTCTTTTTTTTAAATCAGGTAAAGCTCAGCTAACTTGAAAAGAAAAAGCAGGAAAGGTAAACTCAGGGTGCACTCAAAGCTTCCAAGTTCCAACCTGCCAGGCTGGTGGTGATCTGCTTTTTTCTTTCTCTCTCTCTCTAGTCCGCTTTTGTTCTTTTCTAGTTTATATAACACTAGCCTGCTTTTGTTTCTTAATACAATTCTTGCACTTAGTTTGTTGGTTTGCATTGCAGTAGGCTTTATGTTTTCAAATAATCACAGAAAAGATTTGATAAACATGAGGAGATATAGAGTCAGGCCGTCCACTGTGAGTGATGAGCACTCAAAGCCCGCCAGTAGGCAGGTTGATCTTTTTTTTAATTCCTTTATTTCCCCGTTTTTCTCTGTAGTTTTTTGTTTCACTATTTTAAATTTCTTGTTAAGTAAAAGTCAATCACATGCTGGATGCTTTTGGCAAGGTATTTAAACTGCAATTGATAAACACAGGCGATAAAGACAGCTCACTAGCTCTGTCTCATCTGTATTTCTGTCAGCCACACACTGAGCAATTCCCGCCACATGCAGCCTTATATACCTCAGTGCCATCTGACCAACATACAGCTAGTCAGGTGGCAGAGGTATGTCACCATCATGTGTGTCTGTGTGTGGTGCAAGTGCAATTAAGATCAGCTGCAAATGTGAACCTGGCAAATGTGTGCAACAAAAAAAGCTCTGGACTGCTTACACTGGATGAGTGAGAACAGGGGGAATAAAACAGGGACCTTTGGCTGCACAGATATGCTCCCAGATGGGTCTGCAGTAAAACTCGCTCCTGCTGCATTTTTTACAGTAACTCCAGTATTTTTTTTTTATCTGCTCACAGATGCTAAACCGTCATCCCATGTTCTGTGTGCACAGTGGTGGAGAAAACGAAATGGGTGTAAAAACTAAGTACTCTAAAATTAAACACATTTAAACCCCCTGCTAGGACATGCCTGTCTGGTGCAAATGCAAATGATTAAATACACTGCTGCTACAAAGGGCAAGGTAGCTTACAGCTGCTCCCCGGACCTCTTGGAACTGGTCACTCGCTGCCTTGTGTAAATATATGGCTACTTTTTTGAAAAGATAAAGTAAGTAGTACCTCGGAAACTGATGGCTAGTTGTTGATTGACACCTTTTGGTGGGGCAAGCGTACTTCTCTGTCTTCCTTCTGACTGTGTCCCCCCAACTTAAAAGACAGGTCCAGCATGTACCCCATCCCCATCTCCTATACCCTTTTTTCTAGTGGACCCCCGCATTTTCTGATCGTGCCGGTCACAGATTTTTAAATTGATCTGCTCTCTATATCCAGGTGTGTGGCTGTTGGGTGAGAGTAAACTGACTGCTGTGCTTACTAATACTGACTGTCAGCCTTCTTGTTCCAAGTCTAAACTTCAGTGGAAATAGCAGACAGTTTCAGAATGCAGCCCTGATCTACGATTAAGCCGGCAGCTGCAAGCTGCAAGAATGGTCTTGCAGCTTGTAGCTGCTGGCTTGATCGCAGCTCAGGGCTGCATTCTGGAACTGCCTACTATTTGCAGTAAAGTTTGGACTTGAAACAAGAAGGCTGCCAAAAAGCAGTCAATCTACTCTCACCCTTCAGCCACATGCCCGGAGGGTAGGTCTGTTTAGAAATTTGTGACCAGTGTGATTGGAGGATGGTTTTCCTAACATTTTTTTAATCGGGGGAAGTTTCTAGCCACATGCGGCCGGCAGACCCGGACTTGGGACAATTATGCAATGGGTTCGCATTGGATCAGGGGGGGTTCTGAATTTAGGTGGGTCAGTCCGCCCATCCCTAGTGTTTGGTTACTTTGTGAATCCGGCCCAGTGTTTACTGACATTACTTATTCTGGGGGGCCTCTTTCAAGTGTTCAACAGTCTTTCTGTGAAGTAGGTTTTCATGATATTTTCCTTAGGGTGCACATTTTCAAAGGAGATGAATGGCACATCACTAGATGTGCAGCACAACTCCGGACTTGCGATGCATGTTGGGGTGTGGCCATATTCAAAGGGCCCCCCATGCACCCCACATATCTGACTGTGCTGCCATGCACAATATTGTGATGTGCCTATGCAAATGAGGGATCCTTCGTGTATAGGCTGCCCATCACAATATTTAAAGTCCCCCTGCTGAAGGCGTAGCCATCTGTGCCAGTGCAAAAATAGGTTTCCAAGACCAGCTTTATCTATGCATGGGCAGGTTGAAGCTCTGTGTACAGTTCAGGTTCAATCACACTCCCCCCCCACCACAGCCCTGATCCCCAATGTTGCACATTGTACAAGAGCACAGTTTACATAGTGTAGGGTCCCCCACCCATGTCCTGAGCCCCGTACAACACACATAGTTACAACCAACCAATACCACGATCCCTGACACATACATGAACACCCCACCCATATTCTGTAGTGCAGGGACACCACCCAAGACCTGATCCCCATAAAAACACATCAGTCTCCACACTTTCCATGGTGTAGTGTCCCCCCTCCCACCACCCAATCACCATAAACACACATCCATCCCCACACCTTTCTACACTGTAGCGTCCCCCTCCCACTACCTGATCTATGATATGATATTCTCTCGTAGTACCGTCACAGGTATCTCCCAGCCCCCGCCCAACGACTGTATTGTTACCACATTAAACGAACCATTGGAAGTCGTCTCCAAATTCAAATATCTGGGCATCTGGATTGATAACAAACTCTCTTTCAGTGACCATATAGAGGACATTTCCAGAAGGCTTAAAGCCAGGTTTGGTTTCTTCCTTAGGAATAGGCCCCTCTTCCCTCTTGAAACTCGAAATAAGCTCGTCCAGGCCACTTTTCCCCCCCTTCTTGATTATGGCGATGTAATTTACTCCTCTACTACTCTTGCAAATCTAAGTAAATTTGGACATCCTCTATCACCGCACATTACAGTTTATTACCAACTCCCCCTACCGTTCGCACCACTGTGACCTATATGCAGCTGTTGGATGGACATCTCTTACTACTAGATGCCTGCTCCATGCTGGTTTTTGACCCTTAAGCTACTCCTGCACAAACTACCGAGTTATCTTTCATCTCTCATTAGTATTTCGCATAGTGCATACTCTCTAAGGAAATCTGATTTCATACTGCTCGATATACCTAGGACTCGGACCTCTTTTGGTAAACGTGCTATTGCGCATGCCCTTCCCTCTATTTGGAACCAACTGCAAACTGTGCTGAAACTAACTAGCACAGTTTCAATTAACTTCTATAAAGTGCTAAGTGCAGCCAAGATAAAAGACAGCTGCAACTGTCATTAAACCCCTTCTTAGCCGGATGAGGGCTTGCACATTCTGCGTAAGACCATAATTTGCTTTGCGCAGGTTAACTGCTTATTGTTCACACTATCATTTAAACTAAGACACTACTTCATTCTCCAGCATCTGACCTTTACTGCAGCAATCCCACTCCTGCTCCCCTCTACCTTACCTACTCTATATTTTTCTGTTGCTGCTCAATTGTCTAAAATGAATGTATTGCAAATACTGGTTACCATGTCTTGCATTGTTAGTATACTACCTAGAAATGTTCATCATCCAATGTGGTGTTCTCGTATGTATTAACCAGCTTGTACTATACGATTACATGCATACATGTTATATTACTGTCTATCATTTAATTTCCATTTATTTTTTCATTTTTTGTCTTATTTATGTATGTATGTTCATTATCAGTGTATATGTCACAGGATCTCCTTGTGAATGAGCTTGCTCAATGGAGTTTTCCTGCAATAAACTTGAACTTGAACTTGATCCCCATAAATACACATCGGTCCTCACACTTTTACATAGTGTAGTGTCCCCCTCCCCACCAAGCCCAACCCTTACATAAATACAGGGAACCCACCGGCAGATGAACCCAACCCCCACCCCAGTAGACATTGTCCCAACCCCTCCCCACAACCCCACAGAGCAGGTGCCTGGCACAGCTGTCTGCACCCTGCCATTGCCAGCCACTGACTGATCACTGCAGGAGTGCAACAATATAGAGGATGCGCTCACAACCAATTAGCGTGTCCTATGTATTGTGTGCTCTCTAGTAGCGATCAGTCAGTGGCTGAAAGTGGCAGGGTGCAGACTGCTGTGCCAGGTGCCAGCCCCAGTGAAGTTGTGGGGGGGAGCAGGGTTGGGACGATGGCTACAAGAAAGGGGGGTTTGGTTCATCTGCCAGTGGTGTTCCCATATGTCTGTCGTAAGGGTCGGGACTCAGTGGGGGGGGACACTGCACTATGGAATAGTGTGGGGGATTGATGTGTTTTTACAAGGATCAGCTCATGGGTGGATGTCCCTGCACTATGGAATAAGGGTCAGGTGTACATGTATGTGACAGGGATCATGGTAAGGGTGGGTGGGAAATACATGTATTGTATAGGGATTAGAGATGTTGTAAAATTTTGTTTCGCCAGTGAAATTGTCACAAAACTGTCAATTTCACCAAGTGAAATATTTCATGAAATTGCAATTTCCCTGCATCCATATATGTCCATTTTTAATTTATACCCCTCCCTGGTGTCAAGTGGTCCCCCCCCAGCCGATCATCGGCCAAATTCAAATCAAAAGGACCCTCCCTCCATCACCCTGAGCCATGGCCAACAATCTTAAAAATCACCATCCATGTGTCTGGTGTATAGTGGTCCCCCCAGCTGATCACCAGCTGAATTCAAATCAATAACCCTCCCTTCAGTCACCCTTAGCCCCAGTCCCCAATCTTTGTAAAAAAAAAAAAAAAGACAGTCACCTCCACTGTCTCTGGTGTCTAGTGGACCCCCACCCTGTGTTAAGTCAAAGCCCACCTTGCTTCCCCCAATACCCTGATTGGGCCACTGGCACAGCCCTTCACTCACCTTCATGGCCAGCAGCCTGTCTGAGCACTCAATGTATGAACACATGTGTACCATGCTCATTCACTGTGTGCTCAGACAGGCTGCTGGCTATGGAGGTGAGTGGAGAGCTGTGCCAGTGGCACATTCTGGGGTACTTGGGGGAGCCAGTGGGCTTTGTCTTAACACAGGGGTGGAGGGTGGGTCCACTGACATCAGGGAGCAGTGGAGTGGATTGTTTTTGTTTTACAGAGATTGAGGATCGGGGTTCAGGGTCACTGGGAGGGAGGGGTCTCTTGATTTGAATTCGGCCAGTGATTGGCCCAGGGGGGACCATTAGACACCAGAGATGGGGGATTGTATTTTTTTTTAAGGATTGGGGACCCAGTGGTGAAATCAAGAAATTTCGCCCAGGGGTGGTGAAATTTTGCCCACTAGTGGCAAATTTTGCCGGTTCAAGGGCAACATTTCACCAGCCCAAACGGTCGAAGTTTTGCATTTCACCCGGCGAAATATTTAGTGAAATACACATTTTCTACAAAATATTTTGCCCAGAAAAATGTTCCAATTTCACACAACACTAACGGGGATTGGGACATGGGAGGGAGTTCCTACACTGTGGAAACTGTGCTCATGTACAATGTGCCACATCATCAATTGGGGCTGTTGGAGGGTGCTCCAGCACATTTAACCCATTGTAGCAATGCTAATGAGCTCTTAATGGGCATGCATGAGGCCCTTTTGCACCATCTATATCCAATAAGCTCATTTGCATATGTGGGCTGAATATCGCTTATGGGAGGCACAGCACATCAAGATATGTTCCACATATTCCACCATGAGCAGTCTTCAGCCTGGCACCCTGGATGTGCTGCACCATACATGGCAGCTGTCTCCTATGTGCCGCACATCCAGGGTCTGATTTTCCTACAGAATGCATGATCCCTTCCAATCGACCATTCTGTTTGAATATTGCCCCAGAGCTGGCCAGCACATCCTCTTTGTATGATGCACCAATATGCATGCACATCTGGCCAGCTCTGAATATGGGGGCCTAAATCTTCATCTTCCTCCTTTCAAAGATGCTGAGTGCCTCTTGGTCCTTTCATCCTTGTACATCCACAAAAGTTGCATTTGGCTTGATGGAGTTATCCTTTTCAAATGTCTAGAAACTATAATCATGTCAACCCCTTTTTCCAAGGAGAAGAGTCCTACTCTTGCCCATTGGTCCTCATAGCCCATGTGTTCCAATCCCTCAACTTTTTTATTTGCCTCTCTCTACCACTTCTTAATCATGTCACTATCATTCCTGTACCCTGTATGTAGTATGTGGTTTGATCAGTGATCTGTACGGGAGTATTATAATATCTTGTGATCTGCTTGTCAAGTTTGTGTTGATGCATGCCATTATTTTATTTGCTATCTACTGTCCTACACAGTTACGTCCATTTAAAGTGATTAGCTAGTTTCCTGTAAAACTATAACTGTTTGTATCAGCAGAACTCAAACCTCTCAGCATTACACACAAAAAAAATGTAATTGTTGGTCATAACTTATTAAAAATGATTTTTGTATGAAATAGTTTGTTGCCCCTTTATAAGTTTTTGCTTTGCCTGCCCTGAAGTTATAATCCTTTGCTTGTGACATAAGAATCATCTCTGTGAAAACAGGTTGCAATATCATAAACATGAAAATCATTTTTTCACATCAGGAATAAGCAATTTGAACTAGTGAAGCCTAAATTAAAATATATTGTTTTAATAATACAGTTACAGACAGGTTCTTTACCAGAATGCAATCTCCACTGTGATACCAGTTTCCACAGCCCTTCAGATGCTTGAATGATCACCATGGTATTACGCCACCACTAGCTTGACTCTTACTTGGGGTATCATTGCATCCAAATCCCACTAGAACCACTGCTCACACAGTACAGTTCCCTTTTCCAAAGGGCAAATCATCCATTCCTTTAGTCACAGCTGAGAACATGTTGCTTTAGATAGGGCAGCTTTGCAGCCTCTCTTTGGGAATGGATCACAGACTTGTCAGTTTACCCCAGTAACCTGTGCCTTAAAAGACTCAGTCAAAGAAACCACGAAGTATATAAAAATAACTTTTAATACTCCAAGGTATACACATATGTTATAGGAGTACACACACTAAAGACTATGGGGAATATAGAATTTTACAGAAAAGAAAACAGAACACATTCAAAAACGTAGAGATCACACAGAAAACCTAACTCAAAGCTAACTAAAATTTTAAATAGAGTAGTCTCACTGGGATCTAGTGAGTTATGGCAGACTCAGACCTATGATGCTACCAGTTCAATGTCTCAGATCATAGCTGATTTCTCAGGACAAACATACAATAGAAATTTGTTCAGCCGACCAGCCCACTACAGCTGCATCATCGGACTTGCCTCTCTGGAGCCATACCCAGGACATTCCCTTGATATCTGAGGGCCACCTCTTCTCAGAATTGGCCCAAAATGGTTTTGTGGATTGCATTTGGCTTGCATTGTTCCTCCAGTTTCTGACCTAGCAGGGTGACATCTAGCTGGAACAGTCAATGCTTAAGGTCAAAACATGGGGCTCAATTCTGGAAGGAGGTGCAATCGCCACAGGGAACTTGTGGCAGGGTGTTTGACACAAGTGGTGACTTGCACTAAACAGGGGGGAATTTGCGATTCTAGAAAGCTGGCTGCTGCAAGTCCCAGACACAACACAGTTAGACCAGCTCCCCCCCCCCAGTATAACTTTGTGTCCATGGAGGCATCCTTTTTATGGGGCTGGCGCCAAACCTTTGGTGCAAGCTGCCGTAAAGTGGGAAAGCTGTCTCAACTGTGCCAGCCCTTCTAGAATCAGACTGCGTTGAGTCTGAGGGCTTTGGCACAGTTGCATCAAACTTTGAGGTGAAGGTAGGACTTGATGCAAGCCCTGCATCCACCTTCTAGAATCAGGCCCATAGTCTCTTTAGATGAAAAGCTCAGCCTTTGATGTTTAAATAAAGCAAGGAACCTGAACAGGATAGGAACTGTTACAGTCCCCAACCACCCTTCTTGTACTTCTTGTACTCTGAATACAAATGACTGCCTGAACAAAAACCATTCTCAGCTAAGTGCCAGACACTTGGGATGCAGAAAAATGTAATTTTCAGTCCCCATATAACTCTCCCATCAATTATAATATTTTGCAAAGAGGAGAGATAATAAAATTATAAAATAAAATCCTTGGTGTTACATCTGTTACAGAAACTATCTTGAGTAATAAAGAATGGAATGTCCTGAAATTTAAATTTAAGAAGAACTTTTGTGTAATTAAGTACTGCTGATACCAGCTGTTATGTACTTGGCCAAAAATTGTAAAATCTCTTTACAGACATTGCCCATCATTATCTTTTTCTTGTTGCGTTTCGGTAGTCTCTGTGTTGCTATGGTAGTATTTTGCTCTCATATTTTTCCAGCCAAGATGTATCCATCAATTTACATGTTCAATTTTATCTTCTAATTTCCTGAGCATGTTCATGGCCTGCTGCATTTCATGAACCTTTTTCTGCAATGTAACTTCACTTTTTATTTTTGTGTCATCAGTGAACCTAGCTATTCGGCTGATGGTACCCACCACCAGATCACTTATGAATATATTGAACAATGGAGGACCGAGAGCAGGACATTGTGGGACTCCTCTGGCCACTTGTTTCCCATGTGGATAGATTGTCATTATTATAATCCATTTTTTCTGCCCAGTGCCCAGTTTCAAACCCATTGCATTACAAATCAGATTATGCTTAGGTTCTCCATTTTATGAGCTAGTGTCTCTTGTATGACACAGTGCTGAAGGCTTTATTGAAGTCTAAGTTCACAATATCTATTAGTTTCCATTTATCAGACTCCTTGCTGATATTATAAAAAATGCACTAAGATTGATCTGACATGATTTCGTCTTGCAGAATCTATATTGGGCAACAGAGTCTAAATTGTTTTAAGTATGCTCACTATATTAAATTTCAATATCACCAAGTGCAAGGTGTGACATCTTAGGTGGGGAAACCCTAAAGACAGGTACACCCTGGGAGGGGAGGCGCTGGAGGCCTCAATAGGGGAAAAAGACCTAGGGGTCATGGTGGATGCATGTATGAATAACTCTGAGCAGTGCAGAAGAGTGGCTAGCAAGGCAAACAGGATGTTGGGATGCATCATAAGGGGGAATCACCTCAAGAAGCAGGGAAGTGATTCTGCCGCTGTACAGTGGACTGGTTAGACCACACCTTGAGTACTGTGTGCAGTACTGGAGACCACACTTGAAGAGGGACATACAGCTCCTGGAGAGGGTACAGAGGAGGGCAACTAAGATGATACGAGGACTAGGGGATTTGACGTATGAGGACAGGCTTGAGGAGCTCTGCCTGTTTTCACTGGGAGGAGGAGAGAGAGAGGACATGATTGAGGTCTTCAAGTACCTCAAGGAATAAATAGGGTAAACATGGAGGGGATCTTTAGACTAAAGCAGGGAGGTATCATCAGAGGGCATGGTTTGAAGTTGAAAGGTGGAAGGGTGAGGGGGGAAAAGAGGAGGAGGTTTTTCACTGAGAGGGTGGTGGACCCTTGGAATGCACTGCCTGGCAAGCTGGTTCAGAGATCCACAGTGGAGGGCTTCAAGAGAGGGTGGGACAGACACAGAAAGTGGATGTATCAGATGATGGCCTGGCCCAAGTGGGTGGGGATGGATGATAGGGGTTTCTGGAACACAAGGAGGGGGAGGGCCTCGGCACCCAACTAGGGATCTGAGGTTTGAACTTAAGGCCTAATCTGCTGGCAATTAATATGTTAGTATGTTACATCAAATAATGTGTACAAAAGAAGGCTGTGTTTCCATTGAAGAGCTGAGGTGACATTGTGTGGACCTCAAGAGCAAAGTTCAAAAGGTCCATGCTGTCATCTCAACCCCAAGATGGTAACACATACTAAGCTTTGTATGGTTGCCCCTATTTTATTTTACTTAGTGTATGAGTTTGCCATAGTGCCACCCAAAAGAGCTACATTGTTAAATTGTTTTTTAATTCCACCCCACATTTAGCTGCTCCATACCAACCCTCCCACCTCATGGCACAAACAGTGTTTGTTTATTTGCATCCTTATAAAAAGAAATATTACTTTTGAAACTTTCAGTACCAGGAGACAATCCTCTCTCATAAGCACCTTTGTTTAAATGAATGAAATTCTCATCAAACGGATAAGCTTATAAGAATGCATTATTGCCCAGCACTGGATGCTTCAAAAGTAATATTTATATTTATTTATGACTTTGATAACTGGGTGAGTGCACTGATCCCAGGGACCGTTTTTAGGCATGACCCGGGCAATAACACATGGTGCAGGGTGACAGTGGAGTACAAGGTAACAGTAATACACATAAAACAGATTTGATACAAGCAACAATAGTAAGGACAATATACAGGTTTGATGCATTGGTCCATTTGAGAACAGTGAATACAAGTGTACAATATATAACAGATGAGAGGGTAATAATGACAAGATAAAAATGACAATCTGTCTGGTATCAATAAACAGTAAGATATCAAAAATATTTTGCTGTTACTGTTGTTACAATGAATATCTTGAAGGTTAGTATCATCACAATGGAATACTGAGCCAGTCAGAGAGCATCTTTCACAAAGTTTATGACATAACAGTTACCTAGTGCAGCACTGAGGCCAGCAGTTGAAATTAAAGAGAAATAGTTACATCTTTAAACAAGTGGATGATTTAAAAGTAAACTAGTAAGCAAATGCTGTACACATGCAATGGTCTGACTCACAAATTTGCAGTTTATCATCACTTTTGAAGGGGCAGAGCTTTTATACCTTGGTGTGTCGCTTCATCACTCATACGTTATGCTCCTGCCCCTTCATACTTAAGGATGTGATACATTTTTGAGTCAGGTTACTGCATTTCAACTTTTTATGAGGCTAAAAACTAAGAAATACTGGTTGTGCCATGACCAGGGTGGGGGTTAGATACGCTAGCACCAAGGCAGATTTAAGAAAAAACATGGACATGCTTGTATGTGAGCACTTGACACATTGCACACATGGATTGTGACAGAAGAAGTTCATTGTGCAGTAGTTGTGACATCAGAACTATTATACATCTTTAAAAGTCAGTGTATCTTAGTATTAATTTAAAACTCAATGTACAAGTGTACGGATGTCACAAGTATGGTGCAATATGATTTTTGAGTGTCTAGATGTCCACACAGAACACACACACTAATCATAAACTATAATTCTGTTTCTTGTGATTGTCTCAAGCATTTTTTCTTGCATTATGCTGACTGACTCAAGCCTTGGTGTCCTTTTTGAATTGCAAAAAAGAAAAGGGCCACCATCTAGGGATGTAACTACAAGCAGTGCTAACAGTGCAGAAAAACAACACAACTACACACTTAAAAGAATGATCAGCAACAGAAGATAGCCTTCTTAAAAAGGATATTAAAGTACCATCTCAGGTGTGGTAACACACTGGTGTTCCACACCTCAGTGCTTTTTCAAAGTGACAGTGTGCACCCTCTTAATGCCTCCTTATATAAAGCATTCAGTTAAAGGAGCAGCACCATACAGTGCTACATGGTACAAAAAGGTGAACAAGGGTGCAAAGAGTGATAATATCAAAAATACATCAAAACAGCAACAAGTAAGTGCATTACAGGGTGTATAGTTAGCAGGACAGGCAATGTGTCCCGATGATTCTGAAAGATGAAACATACAGTTTGATCAATCCATTATCTTTGCTGGCAATAGGTGAAAAACTTATGAACTGATAACATAATCATGGGAGTATTAATAATTCTATCCTGTCATTCAGACCAGGGAAAACTGTGGCTTGAAGTTTAAAAATACAGAAATATTTCCTTCTGCCCCACAATAAGTACAAGTCTGTTTCCCCTCCTGAAATGGCACTTTAATAAACATTTGCAGCCGACAATCTTCTGTAGCTGAGTATTCTTTTGAGTGCACAGATTTGCATTTTTTGGATGTTTTCACCACATGGGCAACCCCCTAGTCATTAGGCATGTGTTTAGTCCTCAAAGATCCATTGAATAATATTGGCAATGGGATATATAGCTCCTTCAGGATTTCTGGGAGCATTTCATCAGGTCCTGTTGCCTCATAGTTCTCATAGTTATTTACAATCTAGATGATGTCCAAAGACCTATTTAAAACTTGTCCCTTTTACATAAGGGGATATCCTGATTCATGGTCAGTGTCAGTGGCTCAGCAGGTAGCACACTCGCCTCTGAGGCCGGGAGATCAGAGGGCTGTGGGTTCAGTTCCCACATCTGGCACTTGGGTTAATATCCCAGTACTGACACTGTAGTGCAGCATGAGAGGGGTGCTGCACTTCTGAGGTGCCGTCTTTCGGATGAGACGTTAAACCAAAGTCCCATCTACCTGGATTGGTGGTAGTTCAGGTGGATGTTAAAGATCCCATGGCACTTATCGAAAAAAGAGTAGGGGAATTTCCCTGGTGTCCTGGCCAGATTTCCCTCATTCACTATAAATACCACCAACAGCTTAATCTGGTTCAGTTGGCATTCATCTGTATCCCCCTCCCCCGAGTCGTGCCTGAAAATAGGCAGGATTTGTCTAGTACACTTACCCGGTCAACAAAAGCTAAATAAATAAATAATGGTTTGTAAAATAGTTAACCAATCTATCCTTAAACTCGGTCATGCCTTTACTGCCCACTACTTCTATGGGAAGACCATTCCAAACTGTAATCACCTTCTGGTTATACCAGGTAGCTCTCCACTTTGTGTAGCATATTTTCCCTTTCAATTGTAAACTATGGGCTGTTGTCATGTAATTTTGATCTTTTAATTCAGACCCCAAACATTCCCAAAGATCATCATTGGTAACTAAACCAAAGAATAGACAAACGTCTCCTCTTAACCTTCTATATTCCAATGAGAACAGGTTCAATTTCTTTAACCTGTCCTCATAGCTCAGATTTCTAAGGCCATTTACCATTCTTGTCACATTTTGTTGCACTTTTTCAAGAGTTTTAATTTCTGTTCTAGTACTAGATGCCCAAAATTGGGCATAATATTCCAAATGGGGCTTGACCAAAGATACATACAGAGGCATCACCACCCTTCTGTCCCTGATACTGATGTGCCTTCTAATGCAGTTAATTGTTTTAGTTTCTTCCTTGGCACTTACTTTACCTAACACTTGAACATGAGATCATTTGGTAATTGTCACCCCCAAATCCCTTCCCTCAAATGTATCTTTAAGAATTTTGCCATTCAGGAGGTATTGCAATTTAGGATTTGATCTTCCTAGGTGCTTTGCTATGCATTTGTCAAGGCTGAACATGAGATTATGTTCATTTGCCCATGATTCTAACCCAACCAGCTCAACCTGCAATTTTCCTGTCTCTCCAGGGCTGTTTACCACCGTACCTATTTTGGTAGCATCAGCGAATTTTGAAATCCAGATTCCCTTTCCACACTGTATTGTTGACATGTAGAAGTTAAATAAAGTGGGGCCCAGCACTGATACCTGAGGGATCCCACTGGTCACACTGGCCCAGTCAGATGTCACATCACAGATATTCACCATTTGGTTTTGATTCTCCAACCATTAATTTTATCCAAGCCACTATGTTGGCACTGAGTTATGCTTTTATTACTATTTCAGCTAATTCATGGTGTGGTACCCTGTCAAATGCCTTGCTGTAGTCCATATGCACACCGCCCACAGGAAACCCCCTTATCCAGGGCCCTGCTAACCTGTCATAAAGTTGTAACAAAATTGTCTGACATGATTTACCACTTGTGAATCCATGTTGTGTGTCATCTGTCATATTCAATCTGTAATAAATTTCTCAATCATATCATTAATTATGCCCTCAATCACCTTTCCTGTGACAGATGTTAAGCTTACTGGGTGGTAATTTATCACATGAGTCCTACTACCTTTTTCGAAAATGGGGACTACCGTTGTTCACCTCCTACATTCTACCATACTCCCCATGTTTAATGACTTTTGAAACAACACAGTAATGGGTCTAGCCAATTCATCTAACAATGTTTACCATCATTAACATTGATTCAGCCACTTCTGCCATTACACACATCTTTTAGTGTATTTTGTTGCTCCCCTGTGGACAACCTATAACTACAGTATCTGCTATAATCCTATTTTTCTTTTGTGAATACTGTTACAAACTACTGTACTCAGATAAGTATTCAGTCATTTGTTTCTCTTGGGTGATTATGTGACCACTTTCATGATCTTTCAGTGGTCCAACGGTAGTGGTGTTTTCTTCTGCCTATTAACATATTATAACTCATTGTACCCCATAGCTCTTGGTGAAGCCCAAACCATTCATTAACTAATCTAATACAAACTAACCACCCATGGTGCAATGAGTAAAGACCCGCATTTTTCTTAAATAAGAAATAACAAGAAATTAAGGTATAAAAAGAAATAACAAGAAATTCAGCATATAAATGGAATAAAAGGAAAAAAACACATGAATAAAGTGGAAAAAATGCATTTTGGCAGGCAAAATCTAAATGGTAATCCGTGAAGTGGGCGCATGAGGAAGGGCGCCATCCATTATGGCGACACTCTTCCTCATGCAATCCATCACGGGCGTACTGACGGTAGGGCGACCGGATGAGGGGGTGGGCAAACTAGACGACAGGATGTCGCTATACGTATGCACGCGGGCGGGGGTGAAAGCGAGCACGGTGAGTATGGGATGGGGGTGGAGAGGCTGTAGGGGGTGGCACTGCCATCATTGGTCGAGCTGAGGCATGGTATCAGGGATTGGGCAATGGTTGGGGTGGCTGAGGTACTGGGTTTGGGTCTGGGTGCTGGTGCGATTTTTATTGCACCTGGCCCGAACCTTTATTTTTACTACCCCCCGATATGCACCCCTGGAGTTGAGAATCCTTAAGTAGGGGGGTGGGGGGTGAAGCCTCCCATGAGGGTGTGGGGCCAACCCCCACAGAAAGTAGTAAAAATATGTCCTTGTGCCATTGTGCTGGTGCACCAGGGTTGTCAGAGTGTCAGAGAAAATGTGTTCGGCACTCTGACTGAGCGATAACTGCGATCACCTTTAGGTGTTCACCGTTATCACATAGACCCAATCTAAATAAATGCTTGCAGCAGTTGTTGTTTAGACTCTGTTGTTACCACAGAGATGGTCCACAAGAAAGTGGCAGTGTAATTATTTCAGTCACAAAACCTTGCAATACCATAGCATAATGCTGCTTAATACAATGAAGTATACTAGGAATGTGATTTCTAGTGTGTATAAGTTCATTTTGAGGTAGTTTATGAATGTAAATGTGATAACAAGAAACAGAACTAAATTTTCAATGAATAAAAAGAAATAACAAGAAATTCCAGAAAAATTAAAAGAAACATTATAAAAAATAAAAATAATTTCACCGGTCTCTAGTAATGAGTTAAGAACCCTTGTTATTGGATTTGACTTTCAGCACTAGCTGTCATTTGCTGATTGCACCCCTGATCCTCTGTTTGCACTCTCTGAGCATGTTTCTGTTATGAACATATGAAATTGCCAGCAGAAACAGGCCACATGGTCTATCAAGTCTGCTTGAGTTTGTAGGTAGCCTTTCACCTTGCACCTTCCCTTCCCACCCCCCCCATCATAGTATCCATTCCCCTTACCCTGTCCCAACCCCTCTCGAAACTGCCCACCATCTTACAGGATGCCAGCTCTTCTGATAAGGTGTTCCACTTGCCCACCACCCTTTCTGTAAAGAAGTGCCTCCTTACCTCCCTCCAAAATCTTCCCCTCTCCAATCTCAGCCCATGCCCTCTCATGTCCCTTCTCCTTCTCAGTTGGAAAATCCCTTCTATGTTGGTCTTGTTTATTCCCATTCTGGGGCTTAAAGGGCTCTATCATATCCCCCCATCCCTCTTCTCCTCTTCTCTCCTCTCCTCTCCTCTCCTCCAAAGAACACATCTTTAACTCTCCCAGTCTGTTCTCACAGGGCTTGCCTCCCAGTACCTGGATCATCTTTATGTCCATGTGTTTCACCCCCTCCAATAACCTGATTTCCTTCTTCAGGAATGGGCATCAGGAATGGGCACCAGAACTGCATGCAGTACTCCAGGTGGGGCCTGACCAATGATCTGCACAGGGGCAGTATAACCTCTCTCTTTCTGGATGAGATCTCTCTAACTATACACCCCAGCATTTTGCTGGCTTGTGCTGCTATCTTCCTGCATTGAGCAGAGTTGTTCATGCTCCCTGTTATGACTACTCCTAGGTCCTTTTCCTCTATAGTGCTTCTCAAGTGTACTCCATTCAAGTGATAATCCCTCCCCTGGTTCTTTTCTCCAAAGCACAGAACCTTGCACTTCTTGGCATTGAACCCTAATTGTCATGTTTCTACCCACTCCTGCAACTTTGTCAGATCCTTCTGCAGCCCCTTCCACCCCGTAGTGTCACCTACCACAACTCCCATTTTGGTATCATCTGTGAACAGACTGAGCTTGCTCCAAATCCTATGTAAGATGTCAGCAATAAATATCCCAAACAGCACCGGTCCCAGTACAGATCCTTGTGGTACCCCGCTTGTCACCACTTTTGGTGACAAGAGTTCCCCCTCCACTGCCGCCCTTTGCTGACTTCCCCTCAGCCAGTTCATGATCCATTTCACAGGTCTCGCCCCCACATATTCCAGCTTCTCCCTCCAACCTCCCATGCAGTACTGAATCAAAGGCCTTGCTGAAGTCCAAATACAGGACATCCACTGCATGGCCATTGTCCAGTTCCCATGTCACCCTGTTGATCTGAATGTTGTTACTGGTATCTTGCAATTAACCCATTTTGTAGGACTCCATCTTTTCCTGATTATGTGATCAAAGATTTATTGTTTAGCAATTAGCTATTACAATACAATACAATACAAACATTCTCTAGAATCATAATCTAAAAAAAGTATTTATAAATAAACATTGTATATTAAAATATGAATTTTATTGCACATTCTAATACTATTGCTGGCAACAAAGTTGTCAAAGGCCTATTTTACCGTAATCAACTAAATTAGATAACATAGATGGAAATATCAATCTCATTGAGCATTTTAGCACCAATGCACAAGTTGTCTTTTTTTATTTATTGTGAACATTGAAATTACAACCCTTTGAGCCAGGGACTCATTTCCAAAGGTTCCACATCATACTTACAGAAAAGTATAAACATGTACAGTTTAGCGCAGTGACAGACAGATACAATACAAGGTACTAATATACAGGTACATTTGCAAGCTTGTCACAGTAAGAAATAATACACAAGGCAACAACAACAATTGAATGCTGGTGAAGAAGGCGGGCCTATATATTGAGGTAGCTATGGTAAGTAGTACAATAACCATCTGTGTCCTGGAATTGATCTAGGGTCGTGGTCTGGATAGACTTGTCACCGAGGTGGAACCAAGTACAGTGGCATAGATTAGAAGGTAGTACAAGTTGCACTGGCTAAGTCCAAGAAAAGACTAACTGGCCTGGGTAATGTTGGCTATAAAGCCATTGTCATTGGCAATGACCTAGACCAGACTGTAGCGTTAAGGAGGGTGGCCCTGTGGGGCTGAGTGCTCACTGCATGGTGCACATGCAAGAGTGAGTGGAGAAGATGTGGTTCCTGAGGGTCTCTTTAAACTGGCCTAACTTAGGTGGACTGGTTATCAAGGTTGGTAGTAAGTTGATCCATGTTGGGCCCCTGAAGAAAAAGGTCCTTTGGGCTAGAGACGTTCTGACCATAGGGACTGCAAGTGAGAACTTGGGGGCACCGCGAGTGTGGACTGAGGGGGTGGCTGGGTGAAGAGCAGAGGTGACTTCTGGGGGGGTAAGACCGAGGAGGATTTTTTTTGGCCATGAGGCAGAACTGGTATTCGAACCTCTTTTCAAAATTAAGCACATTTGCAAGGTAATAAAGTGCACAGGTGCGGGTGTGCCGATCGGCTCTGGTCAAAAGCCTACAGGCCTTATTGATGGACAATTTAATTTTGCTGAGGGTGGCACTGTCAGCTGCACCATAAATGAGCAAGCTGTAGTCAACTAAGGAAAGGACTGATGAGGTGATAACTAGTTTAAGCGCCTCGGGTGGGAGACAGTCTTTGTGCCAATAGAGGAGGCCAATACGTGTGTTGGTGGCAGTTGAGAGGGCACTGATGTGGGAGTGAAACGTAAGGGCAGAGTCAAAGTGGATGCCCAAGTATTTGTAAGTGGCTACCTGTTCAAGGGGATGGAGTGAGCTACAGAGGACCTGGAGGGGGAGTCTTAAGTTTGCTGTGGTGGTGGGCAAAGAGCATTAACTTGGTTGTTTTAAGATTTATTGCTTGAACCAGCTCTTAGCATGATTGAAGGAGTGTTGGAGGGAGGACTAGAGGGCAATGGGGCTTGGATGAGAGGCAAAGAGGACAGCATCATTGGTATAGAGAAGAACTTTACCAGGGCAGGAGATGGGTAGGGAGTTGAGATAGAGGCTGAAGAGAAGAGGTCTGAGAATGAAGCCCTGTGGGACACCTGAGCAGACAGGACAGATGATGGAGAGGGTGCTGTTTATTTTTATTCATTGAGATCTGGAAGTTAGGTAGCTGGTGAACCAGTTCAGGGATCCTTGGGAGAATCCAGACAGTAGGAGGTTATCCAGCAGGAGTGAGTGGTTGACCGTGTCAAAGGCTTTTGACAAGTCGATGAAGATGAGGGCGGTAAGGTGACCTTTGTCAAGGGCAAAGTGGAGGAAGTTAGAGAACTCTAGGAGAGCAGTAGTTGTGCTATGGCCTGACCTGAAGCCGTGCTGCTCCCTGCAGAGTAGGTCATGGGTGGTAAAGTAGTCAGTTAGTTGTGTTGACACTATTTTTTCCAGGACTTTAGAGATAGGTGGGAGAATGGAAATTGGTTGAGAGTTACTAGGGGAGGAGCTGTCATCACTTTTTAGAATGGGAGCAATGGCTGCTGTTTTCCAGGCCTGTGGAAATTGGCCAAGGCATCGGGAGTGATTGAGCAGGTCTGTGAGTGGTGGTAGCACTATGTCTAGGGCCAGGTGAAGGAGCCTTAGGTCAAGCAGGTCATTACTGGGGCTCGTGCCGTTCAGGGCTTTTATCAGGTATGGTCGGGCTTCCTGCGGAGTGATGGTGTGAAGGTAGAAGGGGGATCAAGGGAGGGTGGGTAGCCGGAGGCCGCTAGTGGGCCTAAGAAGTTGCCAGGTAGAACTATGCTGAGGTTCGTGAAAGCAGCATTGAGGCAGTCAGCGATGCACTGAGGGTCTGTAGAGATAGTGCCGTTGATGATGAGTTGGGATGGTGGGGGGTATGAGACATCCCATTTAGTTCTTTAATGTTATCCCAGAAATTATGGGCAGATCCCTAGGAGGAGGCAAATGTTGATCTACAGTAGTGAGCCTTGGCCTTATGGATGGCCTATGTGCATTTGTTGCGCTCGGCACTAAAGGCCTGTCTATCTGCCAGATTTCCTGAGGAGATGACTTTATGCCATAGATTATCTCTGTATCTCAACTGTTGGAGGAGGGAAGGGGTAATCCAAGGGGCATTACGTGTTTTGGCGTACGACTTGGCAAACAGGGCAAAAATGTCGCAGGCTATGATAAAGGAGCGAGAAAAGAAATCAAGCGCATCATCAAAACTGTGGGCAAGGTTTATGGGTGACCAGTTCCAGAGGGCTAGATACTACCTGAATTTGTTTAGGCTTCCAGGGCAGAGACACCGGTGGAATGCCACCTTAGGCTCAGGTTTTGGAATCTGACAGGACCAAGAGAAGCTAATTGGGCAATGGTCACTTAGTGAGTTTGGGAGGACAGTGATGTCTACAATTTTGTGGGTGCAGTTTGAGAGAACGATGTCAAGCAGAGACTGAGTTCCTTTCGAGGGGTTGTATCTCATAGGTTGTTTCACTAGTTGGATTAGATCAAGGGCTGCAAAGGTGTCCTTGGCATGATTGGCAGAACTGGTAAGCCAGTTGTGTTGAGGTCCCCCAGTAAAAGCTGCTCCATTTTGTGGGAGAGATTAGATAGGTATTTTGAAAGAGAGAGGATAGCAGAAGTCTAGTGATGTGGGGGAACATAGGCCACTGTGATGATGAGGGGGCCCTCATGGGGTCTGGGGTAATTTTAAGAGAGATGGCTTGGGCACAGTGATCCAGTTTGGTGGGGTAGGGCATGGCCCAGCAATGAGACAGGCATGTAAAAAGCACAACCCCCTCCCTACTTTCCCACTCTATCCTCCCTAAAGAGAGTGTACCCAGGGAGGGCAACAAAGGAGTCAGGGGTGGAGTTGGAGAGCCAGGTTTCCACCAGAGCTAGAATGTCCAGTTGGTACTGTAGGACCCTGCAATGAAGGGCTGCAGATTTCTTCAGGAGGCTACAAATGTTCATGGAGGCTATGCAAAGCCCTCTGGCTGGTGGAGCCTGGGACATGCTGGCAGTGATAGGACCAGGGTTGGGGTGGATATTTCTGGACAGCAGGAGGAGCAGGGTGATTACCCTAAACAGGGCTAGGTGACATCTACAGTGATTTGGAGGGGCAGTAAGTGGACTTAGCAGGCAGGGAACATGGGAATGGGAGACAGCAGAGGGAAGGGATGGCAAGGTGGGGGCCAAGGGGGTCAGTAGTTGACGAGGACTGTGGACAGTGGGCAGGTGGGGGGTGGGTGGGAACAGGGGTAACAGGGTGGGGGAGGAAAGGTGAGATACAGGGGAGATTGCAAGAAAGTGGGACCGTGGGTGGGTGAAGGCAGGCACTGGTGGGGGAGGGGCTGGACCAGGATTAGCAGCATGACCAGGCTGCACAGCCAACCAGCAGCTGGCATGGATAGTAGTGGTGACCAGGTGGGGACTAGGTATAAGGGAGACATATTGGAGCCTAGTACTATGGCAGCTACAATGGTGCAGAGGTAGGCCTGTGGGCTTTGGTGCAGAAGGTCCCAGGTTTGAATCCCAGGAGGGAAATTCAATAAAGCCCCTAGTTTAAAGCCATGAGAGGTAGTAGCAGCTATGGATGGAGGAGGCAAGTGTGGAGAAAAGGGGGAGGTATGGCAGCGACTCCTAGTGGTTACTCGGGGAAAGGCTGTGGGGGGGAGAGGGTAGGTGGGGAAGGAATGGGGAAAGTGTGGGGGAAGGAGTGGGGAGCTGCAGGGAAAGCAGGGTGGCAGGGAGTGAAGAGAGGCATGCGGAGGGAGGGATGGCCATAGGTGGGTAGAGGAGAAGAACTAGAGCAAAGGGTAGAGTGGCTGGTAGTGGAGGGGGATGGAAGCAGGGAGATAGAAAGGTTTAACTTGTGCTGGCTGGAAAGTGCCACACACCCTCTAGTGGGGAATCTGTATAAGCTGCAAAGGGGAAAGAAGGGACTTAGAAAAAAAAAAGCAAGCAGGTCACATGATTAGGGTGGTCTTTAATTTAAGGGATGCCCCTGGGTGGGAGATGCACCTTACATTAATAAATCATATGGTTTATAACATCCTATTTTTGGCTTTGCTGATGGCATTGAAAATACTTACTAGCTTCTGGATAGCATTTACATCTGCAGTATGAATAAGTATAGTCATAAGAGTCTCCACATCCACTTGATATATAGAATTGATGAATGGGAGCCGGCCCGATGGCACTGAGGGTTGAGGCGCTGGATGCCACACCTCGCTCCCACCTATGACTCGGGTTCAGGAGCGGACTCAGGTTGCTGGTGGGTAGGCCGGGAGGAGTTAGGCTGGAGCATCCTAAGACAGCTCACCTTCTCCGGGGAGGGTACAGGTCACTGCCTGCAACTTGCCTGACTCCAAGTGGAGGCTCGAAGTACTGCAAGCCCAACTAGGGGGGGATGGCTGGCCGTAACACAGCATCGACATTGGCTCCTAGCACCTTGATGTCAGGGGAGTCATACGCTGTTTGGGAGGGCAGAAAACAGAAAAAGTGCCTGCCACCACTGGGAAGATGGGGAGACCAGGATGTGCCCATGATCTGCCTCCACCCGCTCAGCAGACCCCGGACCAACAATATGTACATTTCGGGGCATCTGGCCCCACCTCATTCCTGGGTATAGCCGTGGCTCCATGGGGATCGGGGGTCTGTCTAGGTAGACAGTGGGATGTCCGTTGTCTCTACCTGATGGGTCTGGGGTAGCAGGCTAAGAAAGAAGTTGAAACAGAAATTAAAAAAAAGAATTGATGAATGGGCCAAGCCAGTGTAGTTTTTCTTTTGTATAATAAGTACATTTCCATAAGACATGAATTAAATTTTCTCTGCTACCTTCGGTACAGTCACAATTGTCAGAGAAGTCAGCCTCTTTATTATTTCTTCGCAATAGAATATTACTCAGAAATTGTTAGCATTCGTATATCAGAAAAACAGATCTTATATTTCTATCAGTTTATATTTATTTTTTTATTTATTTTTTGTTGACTGGGTAAGTGCACTAGACAAATTCTGCCCATTTTCAGGCATGACCCGGGGGGAAGGGGACACAGATGAATGCCAAATGACCTTGAACCAGGTTAAGCTTTTGGTGGTATTTTTAGTGAATGGTGGAAATTTGGCAAGGGCACCGGGGAAATTCCTCTACTCAGCCAGAAGGGGGAACCCTTGGCCGTTAGCTTATGATAGCCAGTCTAGTTGAACCACCAGCGAGGATGGATGTGGAGGGACTAGGGGAACAGGCCTCCCCCTCAGTCCCATTTTCACAAAAGGCCGAAGAAATCTAGATAGTGGCTAACATTTTCATGGAGGGCGAACCTGAAGGTGAAGAGGAACTTTGTACATTAACTCCTCAGGTAGTACCAGCAAAAACAGTAAATGTTGGAGCTTCTGGGACAAACAACGCACTAGCGGTAACTCATTTGTTAAAACTGAAAACAGATAGAGAAAAATATGCAGAACTGCTAAAAATTAAGATCTCGAAATGACAGCACAATTTTATCACCTCACAGGCCAAGGATGAGTCAGCGCTCAGATGTGCCAACACTTGAATCCTCACCTGTGGCTTCAGCTGTTGCTACGTCAGCACCAAGTGAGTCAAAAAGTAAGGCTGGCAGTGAAGCTAGCATGGAAGCAGTGTGCCTAAAGCCTTCTTGCTCAGACACAGTGCCTGGAGATAAAGTTAAAAACCTGAGAAGAAAGAAAATGGGGAAAAAGTGCCTAGGACCTGGCAAACAAACCCAGGCTAGTTCTGAACAAAAAAAGTCAGGAGGAGAAGCCCAAGCAGCTTTCAAGGAGGCTGAAGAAGCCTTTTCCTTTAAGGACAGACAAAAAGAAAGATCAAAATCCGTGGCTTATGAGGAAAATGGCTTGGAAATTAACTTCCCAAACTGGACACCGGAACAAGTGCTAGAATGCACTGGATGGACTCAAATGTTGGATGGCTCTTGGTCCCCGAATCAACCAGAGATTTTAATGGACACTGATCAAAATTCTTCAACTGCAGTGGCCACCAACGCAAATCAACAGATGAGCTCCAACACACCCTGGGGTAACCTCTCTTCTTTACCAGAGAATATGCTTATTAATGAACAAATGCATTTACAGAATGTTAAAAATAGTTTTAGTGATGCATCCAGACAAGATTATACCCCTAAGGTAACAAAAAGTACCCTTCTCGTGGGGGCCACCTCAATTAGAGGATATTCCTCTTTCCCCTTCAAATCCTTCCCAAGATAGTGAGATACCTTTGAGGGTAGGCCCCAGGGAAGCTGTGTTAGACATCCCCATGGAAATGCTTAATTTAAACCCCCTTTTCAAACTTTCTGATCTGTTTGCTAACAAAGGGGAACCAGCCCCCCCCCCCAGTGAAATGCCATTAGGATTTATATAAAGGTGGTTTGGAATCCCCCCCAGATAGGCTACACATAGCCAAAATACTTTTAAAGCAGTCAGTGAAGTTCCTTTCTTCAGAAATGTTCACCCTAATTTCCTTTGGGAATGGCAACTATGATGTGAGCTTTAAGAATGTTTTGAATTTAGACAGGTTTTGTCCCCAGTTCCAAACATTAAAAAATATGCCTGTGTGGATTCCCTTTCATGTTATCCCACTAACCAAACCTCTGGTCAAAGTCAATACTGTTATTTTCAAGAAAAAAGGGGTAAATGTTAGACATTTTGTTTTGGTTACATCAACATTGTGAAATCTTTGGGAAACCATACCCAACCCTAGACAGTGAGCAAATCTGAGATGGAGGGTGGAAAATTAAAGTTATATTATATTCCACAAATAATGGTCCAGTCCATCTCCCAGGCACATTCTTTTTAGTAAAAGACAGGGCTGCATCTTCTATATAGGCCAGCCAAGGTCTTGTTTTAAATGTGGTGCAAGAACACATCTTAGTTCTACTTCTGATGTGTCCAGACATAATCACTGCCTAGAATATGGACACTTAGCTACCAATTGCTTGAATCTGCTTAAATGTAACTTATGTGAACAGACTGGACATGCATACGGAAGATGTCCATGGGCATCCCACAATAGGGAAGATTGCCCCTCACATGAGGGTTTAATAAATCAGGCACAACACCAGCAAGCTAAAAGAGTTGCAGACCAAATGAACAAAAATATGTCTGCTTCCTCTAGAGTGCAAGAAATCCTTCAAACTGCCCCCCTGAAAGTTGTATTCCTCAGGAAAGGGATGTCCCAGTTGTACAAGAAGAAACCCCACAGGAGGTAGCCACAGAAAATAATATCAGCCTAGAGAACCTCCCAGAAGTAAACACTCAGATTTCAGACATGCCCCACCACCTCCTGGTAGTAAAGTAGTGCCCTTTACAACTATTAGCTCAAAAAAATGGACCAGACAAGGGACCCCCCGCCAAAGTGACTGGAATGGATCTAAAAGCAGGTTCCCATTGTTGGAAAAAAGGGAATAGATATGCCTCCCTGAATCAAGAGGAAGAGGAGGGAGATTCAGAGGAGAAGGGCACTGAGACCTCCTCAGTAAATTCCACTACAGACACAGAAGGGGGAGATGAGGACTCGATAGCAAAAAGAACCAGACAAAGGCGTGGGTCTAAAACTTCTTAGCCAAAATTCAGGAAAGACTCAGGACTGTTAATTCCCAGTTCTTAATTTTTATAATCTTTCATTTTTATTATGCATTCATTGACAATCAGCACTCTAAATAGCAAGGTAATCAAAAGTGGAAAAAAAAAGGATTGGGCCCTAAACTCCTTGCATCAATTTAAAAGTGATATTATCTGCTTGCAAGATACTCATTTAAAAAACAATATTGAATTGCAGCAAGTTTCTAAAATTTGGACCATAGGCCCTTCCTTCTGGTCCACAGGAATGGAGTTCTATGATGGCATAGGGATTCTCTTTGCCTCCCTTCAACTTCGGGTCACTAGGCTTGTGGATATTCATCCAGGCAGAGCCCTAATGCTGGACATACATTTTCTGTCAGAAAGATTCCATTTAATCTCTATCTATGCCCCTCAGACCAAAGCCCATACAGTTAAATTATTTCAAGAGGTACAACCCTTTTTACATACATCTTGTTCAATCATTTGGGCAGGGGATTTCAAATGTAGCCTCTCCTAAGGAGACAGAAGCCTCCAAACTCTGAAACTTTTCTGTGACACACAACTCTTGCACCAGATTCTCAATACTGCAGGATTGCAAGATGCTTTTAGGAAGCGTCACCCTAAAGGCAGTTTTGCTTACTTTAGGGGAGTGCTAAAAACCAGAACTGACAATTTTTTTATCACAATATCTTGAAGTACTCCAAGGGTTTTCCCAACCCAGTGAATTTTCAGACCATGTTTTTTATCACCTTCAAATTTGCATGGGATAAATCCCCACAATGTAGAAAAGGTCAATGGAGACTGAATGAATCTCTGTTGGAGGACACTTATATCCAAGAAAAGGGGAGACAAAACTGGAATGCCAGACCTTCTGTGTCCGAATGTTACAATGATATTACACTTTGGTGGGAGGACACACAACGTTCATGGCAAAACCTGTTTCAAAACAGGTCTCTTTATGTTACCAATAAAGAATATTTAAGATATTTGCACCTCCGGCATCAATTGCAATGTTAAATTTCACAATCAGAACTCTCCCAGTTTAATTATACTTAACAAATAAAACAATATTAAGCAGCACATGCTAGAAATCCAATACAATTGGGCAAAATCATTAGACCAAAAGTCTAAATTTGGTATTAAGTTGCAGAAGGGATCTTTGGACCCTTACAAAGAATGTAAGAAAAAGGTAGATAGGATAATCCAAGAACTAAAGTCTCCAACAGGACAAGTAGTTAAAACCTCACAAGATATTCTTAAGGCAGTTGAAGAATACATTTTTAATTCTTTTGGCTTACCTCCAGCAGACCCAGAATTTGATGAATTGTTTTCCTTAGTAGAGTTACCACAAGTTCTTGATACAGACCACAAGATCTTAACACAACATATTACTCTTGAAGAAGTATATCAGGCCATCTTACAATTACCAAAGCTTTCTGTCCCAGGGACAGATGGGTTAAGCTCAATATTATATAAAACCTTTATGGAGGACTTAGGGCCAACACTAGTCATACTGTTTAACTATATATTAAAAGAAGGGAAATACACTGGTTCCATGAAAGAAGCTTTACTCATTTTATTACATAAGAAGGGGGATAGAAGTGATTTGGGGTACTGGTGTCTAATTAACATAATGAATACAGATGGGAAAATCTTAAGCAAAATTCTTCTTGCTAGGCTCTCTAAAGTCTCTCATTATTTAGTAAGTTCAGTACAAACTTGTGCAATCAATGGGCATGATTAACAAGATAATTTAATGATTCTTAGAGAAATTTGTATCGGGTAGATCATGAGAAGTTGCAAGGGTTTGTCATTTACTTAGACCAAGAGAAAGCCTTTGAGAAACTACCTCACTCTTTTTTGTATCAGACCCTTAGGGCATTTGACTTTCCAGAAGTTTTTATTTCCTGGTTACAAGGAATGTACTCGGGTGCATCGATTATACCTACCATAAATGGGTGGCAGGGGAGGAAAATAGGGCTTAGAAGAGGGGTTAAACAGGGGCGCCCTCTCAGTCCCCTGTTGTATGTTGTGGGGATTGATATACTTATCAGAATGTGTTTAAGGGACAAGTCAACAAAAGAGATCAAATTGAACAAATCTGTTTCTCCTATAACCATTCTAGCCTATGCAGATGATATTGCTCTAATTCTCTCTCCTGATAGTTCTGCAGAAGGGCTAGGAGAGTTATTGGGAAAATGTTCTAGGGTTTCAGGTTCTAAAATAAATATTAAGGAAAGTAAAGAGGTCACATTAGGGAACACTCCCTTACCAATGTCAGGGTTGCTTGCTGGAATTGAAAATTCCCAGGACTCCAGCACTCTCCTGGGAATCACATTTGGACCAGGAGATATAGCAAAAGCAAACTGGGAAAAGAGAATGGAAATTGCAAACATAATGGTGAGTGGTTGGAAACATCAACACATTTCTAAGAAGAAAAGAGTGGTGCTCAATAAATCTTCATTAGTTCCAGTTTTTTTATACCTGAGTTATGTCTTCCCTCCCTGTTTCCATGTACACTAATACATTTAGTGTGTTTTTTCAGGCTTTTTGGGGTTCTAGAGTCAACCCCATAAAAAGGGAATTTTACCACTGATAAAAGGAGGAGTTAGCATGCTTCACCCAGTAGCCTTTTATCTCAGTATTTTCTTTAACTACAATTTCAGTCAAGCATTGAGACCTGGAATAAAGGTGCTGGGAGAACTGGTGAAATCTTGGATACAGCCATGCAGAATTGCATCGGATTCTAAATCTACCAGATCCCTCCCAATGGGTAAGGGCCTGCCTCAATATGCAATAGACAGCATAAAGCAAGCAATAAAATGGGATCTTCATCCAGAACAGATTCATACCCTGAGCAGAAAACAAATTTACTATGCTATACTGGAAAAAGAATGCCTAGCAGAGATTTGCTTTCCTGATTACCCAAGAGAACAGGTTCCCTTAATTCTTCAACAACTCAATAACCCCAGGATCCCCCTTTCACTTAGGACTGTATTTGGTTAAGTAATTATGGTTGGTTAAATGTAAAAGCTAATAGTAAGCGTAAGCAACTGTCACAAAGGAACTTTCCAAGGGGGACATGTTTTTCAATATTAGAAACTCAGGAACACCTTTTTACTAACTGTCCTTATGTTGAAACTGTTTGGGCTTTGTTAGCACAAGAATGGGAAGAACCGGTATGGGAAAACCTGAATACAAAGTATTAATGTATGGTCCAACAGACAGAGTTTTTTAGGAAATATCATCCTGACAAGATTTATATATGTTTTGTCATACTTAAATTCTGCATTTGGCGAGCACGCTGTAAATGGGTACTGCAGCAAAAAAGAATATCATAGCTAGAGCTTTTATTTGATGTGCAAGACACATAAAAAAAATCTCAGGAACTAGATAGGCAAAGAGGTAATGAGGAAAAATTGAAACACCTATGGATTAACGGTGATAAATGGTTTAAGTAATCTATTGCTAACAGAAATCTAATGATCAGTAACTCCTCTTTAAGACTGTCTAATGTATTACAATTATGTGGGACTTAAGTTCATGGAAGACGTGTGGAGGGGGAGTATTACTATTTACATTATTATTATTATTATATTTTTTGGTTGTGTTTATATCTGTTGGGAAATATTAAATTTGTATTGTTTGTAATGAAGTCCAAAATTTTCAATAAGAATCCCCCTGCTATTTTCGAGAAGTGCCATGGGATCTTTAACATCCACCTGAACTACCACCAGAACAGGCAGATGGGGCCTCTGTTTAATGCCTCATCTGAAAGGTGGCACCTCATGCTGCACTGCAGTGTCAGTGTTGGGATATTAACCCAAGTGCCCTGTGTGGGAATAGAACCCACAGCCTTCTGATCTCCCAGCCTCAGACACAAGTGTGCTACCTGCTGAGACACTGACAAAGGCAATATCTAAATGACAATATATCTAAATGAGGCTTTATACCAAAATATAAATTACCCTTTACTGTACCACCATGAGTAGTGTGAATCGGAAATGAATGTTGGATCCTGACAGTTCCAATAGTTTGTAACTTTTTTGGTAATATATTTTTTATATTGGAGACTGAGTACTATTCCTTTATCTACTGAATTTTTTAGATTCAATAAGGAATGCCTTTTTAAGAGATTCATAACAAGAGTAAACCAATAGTCATGTCTACATCCTAGATTAAACCAGGTTTCTTTTTCTTTAATACATTGTTTAATAACCATGTCTTCGGGTAATCTAGTTGTTTTAATCCAGTAATTTAATTTCCTAATTTCAGTCTTGGCTCTTATATCTGTAATACCTAAATTTGCACGTAAGTAAGCTGCAGGACATAATTGTCTGAGTCATAAGGTAGTCCTCAGTACCTTATTTAAGGGTATTAGCAAGTTAGATATTTTTATTAGCCTTAAATTCCCATACGACTGCACAACAGAGTATTTGTGCTTCAAGTTTTGCTGGTATAACTTGTACTAAGGGCCTTATTGAACACCCACTATATTTAAATTAAATCTGGCAATACCATCAATAGTTTTTCCTAAGTTTATCAAGTAATGATGAGTGTTGTAAATTCCACTTACAATCTGTGTGAAATCCTACCCCTAGATAAGTATAATTCTGCACCACCTCCATTTTTTGTTCCTCAAATTTCCAACAATCAGATAAACTTTTTTCCCCTAAAATAATAACTTTTGTTTTTTTAACATTGATTTTCAGTTTTAACTCAGAGGATTGAAGAAAAAGATATCTTAACTTATCCTGAAGACCTTTTTTTTGAGAGGGAGAATAAGATGAGATCATCTGCATACTCTAATAAGGGACAAAAGTCAGTTATAGTTTTGGGGAATCAGAAACAATATTTTCTGCTCCTTTAAGCATTTTATCGATACATAAGGAAAACAAAAGTGGGGCCAGGACACATCCTTGACAGACTCCTTTGTTTATTTTAAAGGATGCAGATAGATTCCCTTTGATCCCTAATCTCATACGGACTCACGTTTCATGCTACAGACTTGCTACTAGATGTACCAAGTTTGTATCGATTCTTCTGTCTACCAAGAGAGAGCATAGTAAATTTTGGAATATTGAATTGAAAGCAGACGAATAGTCGAGAAACACTGAATATAGTTTTTTGTTTACGCAATACTACATATTTCTCTAAGAGATGGCACAGAATAAGCACATTATCTGTTGTAGAAAAATTTGATATAAATCCTGCTTGAAATGTTGATATTCTACCCATTTCCTCTACCTGTGTCTTCAATTTATCCAACACAATTTTAGGAATATATATAGTTTCCTTATTTCAGCTTTAATTTTTTGGCAATCTGAATCAAGCCATCAAATCCGGTTTGAATTATTGCAGTCTTTGATAGGATACTCCATCTTATATCTAATTGCTGCCAATAAATCATTCAAAGTTTTAGTCAGCTCACAAACAGACAGTTCGTATAGATCAACCATACTAGCAGGCAAAGTAGATGACTCTATTAACTGAAGGATTTCTCTTTCAGCATTGTTATACCTTCTGATCTTATTTGAGGACCTAATTTCTGAAAACTGTACAGCATCACCAATAGACACATTAATTTGATTCTGCCCAGAATATTCTAAGATTAATGGAAAGTGATCACTTCAGGGTCTCACATCAATATAGAGTCTACTCCATATTTCAATAGCCCAGAACTATAGTGCAAGATCAACAACAGAAGAGCCTGTGGTTGAAATAAAAGTGTATTCCTCTTTTTCATCCCCATTAATTCTACCATTTAGGAGATACAAATCAAAGTTAACCAGACTATCTATTATTTTTTCCCTTACCATTGATTTTAGTATCCTTGTTACTTCTTGGTAGCAAATATTTAAGATTTTGGGTATATAAAAAGATGTAGTTGTCTGTCAGTCCATCAAAAGATCCAATGCATGCATTAAAATCTCCAGCAAGGAGAATATCAGTGCCCGGATATTTAAACAATGCTTCAGAGATAGTATCAGACAGTTCTTCCCATATAAAGGGAGAATACAAATTAGAATTTTCTGGAGGAACATGTCCACAAATAAGGCAAAAAATCATTTTTTCTAGGCCTAACAAAAGGGCAATAAAGTTATTCTGTATTTTCCAACAATGAACTGTGTGAAAAATCCAATCTTAATAAAGACCAACAGTCCACCAGACTGCCTACCAAAAATGTACTTTCTTTTCCATGTTAATTGAACACATTCATACACATTCAAAGTAATTAGATCTAACTTATAATGTTATGTTTCTTGTAGGCTTATAATGTCAAACCTCATAACATACTTCTTCCATTCCTAATCTGAGATATTTGTATTCCAACCAGCAATATTCCTGGATAATAACAAACTACTAGTTAAATGGCAACCAGGTGCTATGTCAAATGATTTCAGGTCATGCAATCAATTATCCTCATATCCTGCAAGTAGCAGAAATCTATTTTTTCAAAGGGAGGTTTGTATTCTGTCTCTCAGTAGTCATGGTATCATCTGTAGGTACAGTTTTCAAACAGCTGTTATCACAGATATTGATTCCTAAGCCATCTAGAACACTACTTCTCTGTAGAATGGTGTCTGCCAGTTTATTTGATGTCATATTGATATCTATTTGTGTACAGCCATCCTGCCTATATGCTATAATATCATCCTTATGTTCAAAAGGAATCCTTAGGAAGTTTATCAATAGGTCTTTAATTAAATTAATTAGTTTGTAACACATTCCTCTAGCCATCATTTCTACACCAAACATAAGTATACATGCTTGCATCAAATCCTGTTCCTGACTTTCCTGTATGCCTAGCTTATAACAAGAATTTTGGTTAAATTGGTCCCTATTCAGGAATGTGACTGTTATTTCTTTAGTTAATAGGATTCTACTATTTGCCCATACATAATTGGCCATTCATGGGGAATAAAATTCAATATCGAGCAAATATGCTTCCTGTAATGGGATATTCTTTACTTCACCCACATAATCCAGGTTGATATCTATCTCCAACTCTGTCTTTAAAAAATTGAGACTATGTTCTCTGTTTATTTATTTAGATTTTGGTAACCAGGTAAGCCCACTGAGACCAGAGGTCCCTTTTTCAGGGGCAACCCAGGATTAGTTACAAATAGCAGCGATTCCATACAGTGGATGATTATACAGTGGTTAAAATGAGACAAAACATTGGAAAGACAACAATTATAGGCTGACATCAAATGCGTCAAAGTTGCCCCACTTCAAAGGGCCTAGGAGCCTAAGAAAAGGTTTTCTATTTAACACTGGTTTCTGCTCTTGTATCAATGAGTCAGGATTTATAAGGTTTCCATGATTTTCAGGTATCATGCAACCAGGCACATTCTGGGAGGATGGATTGCTGTTTTCCTCCTTATTTTCCATGACTGGGAATACATTATTAACCATCTCAGTAGTTATAACAGGGGGTCTTCCTATCTCTTGATTTAGTAAATTAAGCTCTGTTTCCAAGAGTCTTAAATGGGATGCCATATCTCCCCTCTGTGGAGTATTAAGCTCCACACTTGAAGCTTTTATAGGCAGCTTATCAAAAGGGTGCTTGATTAATTTATCAGATATATTATCACTGTCCTCATGTTGTAGGACTTTATAGTGGAATACCCACTATTAATCTCATTCTTATTCTTGGTATGACTTTTTTGTATGTGCTTCTGGGTGCAATACTTTACATTTCTCTTACTATTTTTCTATTATTATTTGTTTTTTAATTTTTCTCCTGGTTTTCCCTGACTTCCTAGTTCCTTCTTTATTTGTATTCTCAAAGCTATCTGACACACACACACAGATAGATAGATAGATAGATAGATAGATAGATAGATAGATAGATTGATAGTATTATAGTCTGGTTTAACTGGGGTATCCCTAATTTGGGATAACTCTTGTGACTTTTCAGTAAAGTCATTATAAAGCTCTTTTTGAGGGAGTGTGGTCAGAATTTGTTTAATTTTAGCTCTATTGATAGAAACATCTATTCTTAGATTTTCCATAATCTCTTTATTTGTCAATAACTGATCCATTATTATGAGACTGGCGCAATGTGGATCTTTCAAGAGAGTATGCAAGAATTTGTTCACACTCTGTCAAGTCATCTTTCACATTTGCCATACATTACAGTGTCTCTGGCCTTCAAGATATTTTCTGTTCATTTTTACTTCACATTGTTTAAGGCAATTTATTGTGGCCTGTAGGTCTTCCATAATGCTGCACAAAGTATTATTGTTAGCATGAGAATCCACTGCCTTATTACTAGTATCTGAAGGTCAGGGATTATCTCCAACTCATCCCTCTGTACAAGTGATATCGCCTCAGACATGCTTGTTGTTACTTCATTCCTGTGGCCAGTTCTTTGATTATTTGTTTCTACAGTCATCACATCCCCCTCTCTCTCTCCCAACTCATAGCAAGCAAGGACTTGTCTAATCTAAGTGTAGAGGTCCTGCTTATATTATTAGTGATCAGTAGCCTATGATCTGTTATTTTGGTCTGCTTTTAAGAGGAAGATGCATTCTTGTCTGGTAGTTCTAAGGCTAGAGGGGATAAATCAGAATTCTGCATCCTTTGCAGCTTTGTGCTAACCATATTACACTGTTTCCCTTAAAAGATGGTATAGAATACTTATTTATATGCAATATTTGTAGAGCAGAGTATAACAGCTCCTAGATGACTTGTTGTTTTTCTGCTAGTATTTTGCTGCAAGTTAAAAATTAGTACATAAAAGGTGCTAAATGCTAAGTGCTCTATATATAAAGTGCTATATGTAAGGTGCTATATATAAAGTGTGAAGTGCAAAATGTCAAATGCAATGATCTAGGCAGTTGGCTATATGTTATTCACATTGATCAGGCATATTGTCCAAATCCTTAGGTGCTCGTTTGACAGTTTGTATGAAATTAACTTAGCATATAAAAATACAAATTAAAAAGCAAGAAATGTCATGTCCAACAATGCTTGCAGCAATCTCAATAATACTCAGAGTTCCAACTTTGCAATGAATCAATGCAGATGTCCCAGATTTACGTTAAATAAAAAAGACTTCCTTCAGATGCACAGTATGTATTCCTCTGTTCCCTAGCCACAGTTGGTATAGAGAACTTCGATTGATTTTAATTACAATCACAAGGCAGCTTCTTCAATGGTACATTAGTCCTGACTTTGTTTCCAGTGTGCTGAACCTTCCAGAGAGAGTCCTGCTCCTTTGCTTTTGTAGGTTCACCACTGAAACAAATGCAGGACAGATATTAAGTAATAGGTTATGAAGATAAATTTACTTAAATCATTTTTAATCTTTAGAGAGGAGCTGCCAGTACTAGAAGGGCATCTATTATTCCTTTCAGATTAAATTCCTGATTTTCAAGTTATAAATAAAATACAAATGAAGTTCATGCTTACTGATGATGGAGTTCATTGTTAAATATCCTCATCTGATCTGGGTGTCCTGCAGCTAGTTTGAACCTCCATGCCAGCTCGAACTAAAATGCTACCAACAACTCAGTCAAACCTCAAAGTCATTTACTTTATAATGACACTTTTTTAACAATCAGGAGCTAAATTTACAAGCAGAGGGGCCAAAACTGTTCTGAATAATAGCAGTGCCATTCAGCAGATCAGAGCAGCTGCCACTCCCTACAGTCCCAAAGCGCATCTGCAGTCTGCTTCAGTGAACACCACTGACATGTTATAATGGAAGATCACGAGTCCAATTTGCGTATGGTGCAAAGTTCAAAATAAAATATTTAACAAAGATAAAAAGCAGATTAAAATAAAAATGTTGACTAAAAGACACTAAAACACTATCTGAAATAGAAAGAAATAGACCCCTAGTCTGTCAGGGATTAGGCTGCATAAAATCTAACTCAAACTGAACCACAATATCCAAAACTAAATCTAGGTCAAATAATATACTATATGTATGTGGTAATAAATTAGCAAAAGAATAAAAAAGAGCAAAAAGTCACACTACTAATACATCCCGCGGGTATTTCAAAAGTTTTACGGGGTCAAGGAAAAAGCCAGAGCAGCCAAGTTCAAGATTATCAGCTCTCAGATGCCACATCCTTTCCAAAGGGTCTCTGTCAACTCAGCCAGGTCCCAGTCCACCTCATGGAAAGACCCCAGTTTCCACCATAGTGGGCCTTCCTCCACCTACAGAGAGACAAGCACAACACCAGGTGAACACTGGAAGACTGAAGTTTTACAATAAGCTGGACTGGTAAGAACACAAACATTCAGGCAAAGGTGGCATACCTTTTGTACATTTTACACATTCAATGTCTCCCTTCTTCTCTAGCTTACTCCTCAAGACCAGAGAGCACATAGTAAATTCTCCGTCTCAAACCATCAACCCACTGCCACCAAATAAGTGAAGTTTCTTGGAATAATTTAACAGGAGTACATCATGACATCTTCTGATTATGTTGCGTACCTTCTTCACCATCCACATATGTTTATATCTACTAATATTGTATTTTCTCTGTTGTGGGATAGATTCTTGCTTCTTCTTGTTTAAATACATTTTAAGGGTTACTATTGTAGCATAACGCTTCTGACAATGGGTGTTCTTTTCCAAAGGATTCATGTGGGCTCTATATTTCCAATATTCACTTTGCGTTTAAGAATAGTATGCATCCGTAACTTTATATTCCCTTGTTCTTTCCAATTGTGAATCTGATTATCATTGTTTCCCAGAGTCTCTCATTTCTAGATGTCTAATACAATCCTCTATATTGCTAATCATCAGGGCAGGGTCTGATTTCTTCCTACTGGATCCACTGACACATTGTATAAGATAGCAGTCCTTTATAATATCCAGACATTGCCTACATAACTGGAACATAGACATTCCCTCCTCATAATCTATGTGTGGTGATTGAAATTTCCAATGAGCAACATACTTCCTTTGGTTGTTGCCTTTAGACTACCTCAAAAAGTACAGGTTCTTGGTTTTCCTTCTGGTATGGTGGTAAATAGCAATAGCCAACAGTGGTTGGGTCTCCACTTCTATTTAGGACTCTCAACCAGAGTGTTTTGATCTCACATGTGCAAAGGTCCTCTCTTTCAGTCACAAACAGATGTATCTTGACATTCAGTGCTATCCCTCCTCCTCCATTCTTACCTGGTCAGTTCTTCCAGTATTTTTTTTGCCTGATGTTAAGTCATGTTTAATGTCAGATTTACCATCTGTCAAGCTAGTTCTGGCTACAGTGTCATGCCCAGCTCAAGAAACTAGAGAGACTATTATGTCTGAGGAGATTGCTCCGGCTTTAGAAAATATGAACTAGTGGATGGCAAAGGCTCTTGTATAAAACTGTTATGTTTCTGACTAGAACTCTCTAAAAAATTGTGAACAGCACAAAGAAAGATGTAGGTGACTTGAAAATAGCACATACTGTACTATAAACCAAATAGGAACTACAAACACTGCACTCACTTCCTGCTGCAGAACTTTGTGAAACTGCAACATTGGGTCACAAGATGGAGGCAGTTGAAAACCAGTGGCATTATAGGAACATTAGATTGCTTAGAATTCCATCTTCTTACAGTATCACAAATCCTATTATGAGAAAATTGATAAACACAATTTTAATGGAGACTTTTGCATCTTGGATTGATAACCCTTACCTTATAGTCAAGAATGTTTCCATTCAAACCAAATAGTCTACTAGCATTCTAAAAATCTACTGTGATTGGTGTCAACCTACGTGAGTGAATCCATGCTGCCTTGGGTCCTGTGCCCCACTGGCCTCTAGGTACTCAACAATTATTTTCTTCAGAAGTGATTTCATCATTTTCCCTACTATTGAGGTCAAGCTGACAGGTCTGTAGTTTCCTGCCCCTGTCTTGCTCCCACTTTTGTGAAGAGGACTCGCATCTGCCCTCCTCCAGTACTCAGGTACCACACCATCTTCCCATGATTTGTTAAAATTAGTGGTCAGTGGTGTTACTAGTTCTCCCCCTAGTTCTTTTAAAATTCTTGGGTACATCCCATCAGGTCCCATCGCTTTGTCAACCTTCAGTTTTAGGAGTTCTTTCAGAATCCTTTCTTCTGTGAAAGGACTGATATCAACCCCACTATCCAGAGTGCTTCTACTGACTGGATTAGGTACCTCCCCCTCCTCTTCTTTTGTGAATAGTGAGCAGAAGTATTCATTCAGTATCCATGCTTTTTCACAATCCCTCTCTGCCCACTTACCCTCCTCTTTATTCCGCCTCAGTATCCATTCCTTTCTTTGCTCTCTAATGTACCTATAAAAGGTTTTATCCCCCTTTTTAACCATGTCCACAGCCTCTCCCTGGACTACTACTTAGGTCACCCATTCAAATATATCAATTAGATTCATCTGACATGATCTTCCCACTTTGAATCCATGCTGCCTTGGGTCCTGTACCCCACTGGCCTCTAGACACTCTACAGTTCTTTCCTTCAGAAGTGATTCCATCACTTCTCTCCCACTGAGGTAAAACTGACAGGTCTGTAGTTGAAACAATAACAACATATCTATAAATTAGTGTGTTATAAACTGAATAATGTGAACTAATGTCAATGATATCATGAACTGCTGTACTTTACAAAATCCTTTGGGATATATTTTACTTACGGTACCTAACCTTGCTGAAGTTAGAATAACTTAATCTGATAGAAGAATGTAAAACTCCTCATATGATATATTGATGCCTTTACTGGCTGGTCAGTAATGCTGACAATGTGACAATTCAATATAGTATCTTTACCTTAGATAAATAATTAGCACCAGTATAGCAAGGAAAAATAGGGAAAATAATTTAATTAAAATTTAGAAATATACTTCAATCTTAGTACAGGTTTGGAGGCAAAGAATAAAATGTAATTTAACAGTTCAATGTCTTAAATCCTGAGATTAAACATTGGCACCACATGCTCTCCCTTAATATAACAAGGGATGCCATTGATGTTGCACCCCATGTATTGCTGATGGGTAAGGAAATTTAAGTAAATTTGAATTTGAATGCCCATGTTCACATAATGTAAGAGAAAGCAGATGGAAATGTCTACTTTTGAAATTGATTTTAAGGGCTTCATTGCAGAATCCCGAGCTGGTCATAGCATCTAAAGTAAAACTGATCATACAGGTTTTGAGTATTGGGTTCCTTGCTAAATCCCCATGGATAAGCACTAAGGTCAGTGTACAATTTTTGGTCCTGTAAAATAAATAAGCCCAAGACTTTTTTAGAAACAGGCCTTTCAAAACTGGGGACCGGACTCACTGGACAATGAAAAAACAGCATGTGCATGAAAAATTATTAAAACAAAACTGAAAAAAGGTTGTAGTTCTCCTTAACAGAATACCACTCATACCATATCCATCAATATGTCAAACATAATTTTTTTTCTTTATGTAACAGAATTCCTCTTTTTTAGAAGTGAGTTAATGGTCCAGTCCAGAAAGTGGTACACTGTCTTTCACGATCATGGTGTGGCTTTTTCATCCTTGGGTTGCCCCCATTACATGTGTGATGAAACTCCCCACAGCATCCCTTCGGCATTAGATTTCAGGGCTCACCACCGAACTCCACACAGGGCTGAGATGAGGCAGGCATGGGTAGGGAATATGTTAGTGAACCATTTAGCCTAAAGTTTGCTGACAGAAAGCACCATGTTTTACATGAACTTTTTATCTTCTAGGTGTGCTTGTAAGGACAGAGTAAGGAGAAACATTAAGGCTTCTTTTGGCTAAGCAGAGCTACTGTTTTGTTACTATTTTGCCTTGTGTTTACAGGTTGTGCAGCTTGATCTCTCTTTCTCACTTTGAATGAGCTGATTGTTTTTCTTTCACAGCTCTTCCAGGGGATTAGGCCTACTCAAATCTCATTTATTTTTCTTTCAGTAGTGTTTCAAGGGGAGAACAAGGGGCAGGAGGATTTAACATTAACCTATACATTTCTCCTCATAATTACTGTTGGTCTTATAATTGTTGCAGGAACTGGGAGCTGAGGAACTTGTATGGTATCTCAGACTGAAGTGGGCTGATTATTTTCTGAAAGACAATATCTCTGGTTACAGTCAACTACCCTTCCCTTGTCCCACCCATCCCAATTGTGTGTGTGTACATTTATAGGGCTGTCCCATAGACACTTCCTCCATTTCCTGTCCTACCTCTGGAGGTAAGTGTTCATATACTTCTACAAAGGAATACCAAAGGTAACTATTTGTCTCCCAAGTTGGTGTGGGGTACTGAGTAATTGACTAAAGGCTTACTATTGTACTGGGTGAAAAAGGTTCTTTAATTATGAATGTTTCCTAACACAGTTGATTGATCTTAGATAAATTAAAAAAATCAATTTGCTTGCTTTCCTAAAGCTCACAAAGGAGAAGGTAAACAACAGACATGATGGGAGTGGTGCAATGCAGTGGCTGTGGGGCAGCAGTTTTCTGAGAGACATTCTGGAGGCTGTGGTGCTGCCTTATCTGCATGCACCTCTCTGGGATGAGAGCAGAGGTTGCTTATCTCCAGGCAGAGTTGGCTAGGATTCTGGTAACCTTCTCCCCTACAAAAGATGTGGGTGATTAGAGTGCTCTAATTATTGTGTCAGTTGTGTATTTGGGCCATCCTATATTGGCAACACAAAACTCAGATACCCAAACACAAGGATGAACTCCACTGCAAGTCACACAATAATTAGCAAATGATAACTGCTTTTATTGTATTAAACACACTTATAAAATGAGACAACTTTAATCAGAAGGGTCACAATGTTTACAACATCTGGATGGTATCACTTGATGTAAAAGACCTATACACAAATATACCCCACCAGGAGGGGCTAGCAGCACTTGGATTGGCATTACATGGCAGGGAGGACAAATTTCCACCTGTGGAGTTTCTGACAGGGCTAGCAGAGCTAGTTCTGAATAAAAATTATTTCCAGTATGAAGAGGAATACTATATGCAGGTGAAAGGAATAGCAGTGGGGAGCACAATGGCTCCCTCATACGCTAACCTTTTTATGGGAAACTTTGAATCAGAACACATATTTGAGGCTATAAATAACCCTTTCCTGAGTAACATAATAATGTGGAGATATTTTATCAATGACATTTTGATTTTATGGGAGGGAAGTGAGGAGGATCTTGAGAGATTTGGTACTTATTTGAACACATGGAACACTAATTTAAAGTTCATGAAGGAGGCAAGCAGAGATCAGATCTCATTCTTAGATCTGCTTATACATAAAGAGGATGGTAGTTTGGCAATGAAATTGTACAAGAAAGAGACTGATAGGAACACCATACTTCACTCTGATTGTTTCCATGACAATAGGCTTAAAAAAGTATCCCAAAGTCACAACTTATCAGGGCCAAGAGAAACTACAGCAACACGAAAGAATTTGAAGAGGAAGCAGAAACTATGATCAGGAGGTTCATGAGCAGAGACTGCAGGAGGGAACACCTGATGTCTAGTGTCCAAGAGGTTAGAGACACCCCAAGGGAGACATTAGTAGAGGGCCAGAAGAAAGATAATGTGGGTAACAGAATAGTATTTTCCACTGCATATAGTCACCTTCAGAATGATATCAAATGAATAGTAAGAGACAATTGGCATATTGTACAGTCTGGTAACCTCCAGAACCAAAGGTTCAGGGAATACCCACTTATAACATCCAAAAGAAATCCGACCCTAAGAGACAAACTGGTACACAGAGTTCACACTAGGGGGGAGTCCTCTGAGTGACAACTTTTATTGGGGGCCCGTAAAAACTGATAGCTATCCATGTGGCCACTACTTTCAATGCAATAACACGAGTAGGAAAACACATTTTCAGCATCCATTCACAAACAGGATATTTGAGATACAATAACACATCACGTGCAAATCTGACCATGTAATTTACATTCTACAATGCCCATGTGGTAAGTTGTATGTGGGAAAAACAGACAGGGAGCTCAGAAACCAAATTAGCAAACACAAGAGTGATATTAGGAACAAGGATGAAAGCACCACAGTTGCTCTATAATGAAACAGGGCACACAGCTTCATCCCTCAGATTTTGGGGCCTTGAAAAAGTGACCGAGCTGAGAAACAGCAGTATAACATGGAAGGATCTAGCATTAAGGGGAAAGGTCTTCTGGATTTATCAGATGGATAGCACAAATCCTAGAGTGGGACTGAATGAAACATGTGATTGGCATCTCTACTGGCAATGATGAATGGAAGAAAGAAGGACCCTGTGTGTTAAGAATGAGGACTTTAATCTTGGATACATGGAACACATGAACAAGAACTCCAGCATTTGTGTTTCTGGATTTTCCAGAAGTTCTCTAGAATTTTTATTCAGTGTGCTTGTAATCTGTTAATAATACAGAGTACATCATAGGATTCACCAATGTTGTTCACAATTTCCAGGAGTGGGATGCAAACAGCCAGCTATCAGCAGCTTGTGTGGCCACACTTGCTCTGATACTGTGTTGCTAAACCCAAGCAGATTTTTCTCAGGCAGTAAGTTCCTCTTGAGGGCGTGCAGATAATGGAAAGAAAATGGACCCCACTACGTCACGAAAAGCATAGACCCAATGATGTGCCCCCCCTTCACCTCCAATAGCTCTTTATGATTACAGAGTTTTTTAGAAGGAATAATATAAAAAACAGTTTAAGGAGGGGAGATGGGATGGCCACAGATGTTAAATAAGGTCTGTTAAGTTTAAACAAAATTTTAAACTGTAAGGAGAGAGTCATAAGTTGAAAAATGTACATGGGATTTATTTGGAACTTGTAGCCTCTTCCCAGAATTGATTTTTGATATAACAGATCAAACACACACCAATCAGACAAAGTAGTTTTTAGCACAAGCAGGAAGATTATAAATAATGATTTGGCAAGTAGCTGGAAGTGGGGTGTGAACCACCTGTTTTTCTTGACCTCTGAGCCTGAGCAGTTTCACTAATTCCACTACTCCACCACCAGACTCATGCAGGAACTTTCACACATTACATCCTTAGTAAATACAGGCAAGAACCTGGGAGTGGGCAGGTGTGTGATGTAATCAGTGATGTCATAGCCCCCCTCACTTCTTAAACCAAGCATGTACATGGTTTCAGTTGCTCCTGCATCCAGAGAGACACTGAGACCTCTGCAGCCACGTTGTCTGGGTGAGTGAAGCTCTTATTTAAATCGCTGTGTGCCGAAAAACTCTTTATAGTAAATTGGAGAGAGGATTTAGTATTAAGAATATTTTATCTTTTGTACACAGCAGATTAAGTCAAGTCCCAAGAAAGGGGAGGCAGCAAGTTTCTATGAGTAAAATCTGGAGATGAAAAGAAAGGTGAGGGCATGTTGAGGTTCATTTTGGAAACATTAATGAATGAAGGAAGTTTAAAATGAAAATATATTCTTTATGAAGAGAAGTAAATATATCATTATTATTCCTTACAGAGATGGAATAAACTTACATGATGTGAGATGAAGGAATATAGTTTTAATAGACAGTATTCATTTTTTATGAATCACTAGGTTAAGTTTGACGGGGTATGACAGTAATTATGAATAAATATAAGTTATTAAAATAATTAAATAAGGATGTCACTAGGGCTTCACAGTTTGGTGGTTGGACACAGAAAGTTATTATGATTGTTTAGTGAAAGAGCAGCATGAACTGGGCATATATATTTTACTGAACTGGTTGGAACAATGTATATAAATTTGTATGGGTTGTGGTATGTGGGAACTTGTCACCCGGTGTCATAAGGAGGAAAATATGTATCTGAATGTATACCAGTTGTGTGTTTTACTTTGTTTTTATCCAGGATAAATACTGTTGTATGGACCTGAAGAAGTATCGGAAGCCACAAAACTGTTGCCCCATTTTATAAGTGTGTTTAATACAAAAAAAGCAGTTTTTGTTTGCTAATTATCATGTGACTTGCAGTGGAGTTCATCCTTATTTTTGGTTATCTGAACCTCCTCCCCTACCCAGGGACCACCAAAGCCACCCCCACTGCCTCAGAGGATGCCAGTAAGGAGGGACAGTTGGACAACAGTGGGCTCAGAAAGGGTGAGGGAGGTTGGGCAGAGGTGCATACTACCTGTGGTTCCACTCCACAACTCCTACACCATTCTGGCAGAGCGAGGCTATCCCATAGAGGAACACATTGTGGTGGACAAGGTGGATGTGGGGAGCCTCTGCAGTAGAGAACCCGGGGAGGAGGAGGCAAAGGCCCCAGAGGAGAAGGAAGCAACTCCTAGTTGGGTACTCTGTTATTGGGGGGGTAGAATTAGGGGTGTGGAATGGAGGAGGGAAAGATGTAAGGTGCCTACCTAGTGCCTCAGCTTGGAGGGATAGGAGGTGAATTCTAAGGACTGCAGGGACAACAGCATGGGAAGGGGAACTAGATGTCATATTTCACTTGGGGACAAATGACCTGGCTGACAGTGACATTGGGGCAGTTCACAGAGTTGGGGGGGGTCTTAGACAGGTGGCATTCTCTGTAACCTTCTTGGAATGCTACCTGTCTACAGCATGGGAGAGGCCAGGATGCTTGGCACCATGGGATTCAATGAATGGCTTAAGAACTAGTGCAGAGTTGAAGGTTTTGCCTTCACTGGGGACTGGGAGCCCATCTGAAGAGATGCAGGCTTGTACTCAAAAGATGGTCTCCATCTGTCCAAGGGGGGACCAGGATTCTGAGTGAAAGGTTTGAATGTTTCATTGGCAAACATTTAAACTAGCAAAGGGGGGGGATGGAAATATGAAGGAAGAACTCAACTGCCCCCCTCAACAGGTTAAGGTAGTCAGACAAGAGGATACTAAGTATGGGAAAACACAATGGACTGAAACAGGAAATAATCTCAGGGGAGGCACAGGGGGAAGGGATAGAAGTGGAACAAGCAGGGCTAAACCATCAAAACATGGAGGAACATCTGTACAAATGCCCGCAGCTTGGGTAACAAGATCCCTGACCTGGTTGCTTTGATGGCAGAGAGAGATCAGGATATTGTGGCAGTCACTGAAACATGGCATACAGAAAGCCATGACTGGGATGTTAATATACTTGAGTATACAGTATACAGGAAATACAGAGAGGGCAAAAAGGGAGGATTGGTAGTGATCTACATCAAAGAGGGAATCTAAGCAACTGAAATAAATGGAAAGCAGGGAAGAGAGGAGGCACTGTGGGTCACCCTGGAGTCCGTAAATGGCAACTCTATCTGCATTTGGGTTATCTACAGACCACCAGCACAAGGGGAGGGAATAAACAGGCAAATGGTAGATAACATCTGTAAAATGGCAGAAAAGGGGAAAGTGTTGGTAGGGGACCTTAATATGCCTGATGTGAATTGGAACACCTATGCTGCTGCCACATCCAGGAGCAAGGTCATCCTGGATGCCCTGCAGGGGGCATACCTCACATGGCTAGTAGTGGAACTCACCCAGGAGGGGGCAATCTTAGACCTGGTGCTCACAAATGGAGACAGAATAATGGATGTATCAGTGGGCAGCAATCTGAGGTCCAGCGACCACCATATAGTATTGTTCAAGATAAAGATAGTAGAAGAGTCAAGTAACACAAACACAAGAGTCCTAGATGTCAAAAGGTCCAACTTTGCTAAAAGTGGAGAATGTCTTAAGAAAACACTGGAAAAGGGTGAGGGAGGGGGAGTAGAGGTACAGTGGGAAAAACTCAAGAGAGCTATAACAGAGGCAACAAGCCTTTGTGTGAAGCAAGTTAACTAAGCAAGAAGATAAAGAAAACCATTATGGTTTTCAAAAGAAGTGGCTGGAATGGTTAGAGAGAAAACTGACATTCAGGAAATACAAGGAAATGCAGAGGGAGGAAGATGGGGAACTGTATCAGACTAAGCAGAGGGAGGCAGGAAAAGCAGTCAGACATGCAAAGGTACAAAAAGAGAAAAGGATAGCCCAGACAGTGAAGGAGGGGGACAAAACACCACAAATAGCAAGATGGAGGCCACGTTGGGCTGCCGTCTGTGAGGAGTGTGAAAGGAGTCTTGTTTTAAGTTATTTAAGGATTGTTTTTAAGTTTATTAAATTCTTTTTGTAGTGAGACGATAGGGAATGGGAGTTTAGTGAGGGGATAAAAGTGAATAAGTTTGCAGGAGTTATAACTTTTTTAATTTTAGAGAGGTTGTTTTGTTATTCAGTGAAGTGGTGTACTAATCTGCAGTCACTGGAGCTACAGGAGTTGTAGGAGACATGTACCAGCAGTACTGACTGTCTGTTTTGCCAATTCAATCACAGCAGCAACAACGGATCTACGGACTTGTGGCAGTGAAGTATCAGGAGCTGCCTGTGGCCAGCTTTGAGATAATTCGGATGATCATCTGGAGGTGATTAAAGATTAATCTGAGGCCATCTGAGAGGGAGTTACAGACTTAACCTTTGTGTTTGGAGCCATAACACACTGTGGGCAAAGCCATCCAGCTCTTGGTGTATAGGTCCTCCGGGGTCTGAGCGATGTAACCCCTGGAACCTGCTTCATGTGTAGCGTTTCCTTGGGCCTCCTGAATTAAGTGCATCTTTTGGTTCATTGATGGAGCAGCGGTTGTGGGAGATAGTGATACTGTTTTCTGACCCAGACAGCCCTGCAATGTATGCTGTGCTGTGCTCCTAAGTTACAAGAGACAAGAAAGTATATCTGATTGAGAAACTGTTCAACTTTATACAAAAAAGTAACCTTCCATTTTTTACGTCAGGTTCTGCGAGACTGTGAAATGCCCTGGTAAGTGTGGGTTGTGAGAGAGCCCGTACTACTTATGATCTGCACTGGGAAAGATCTATTTGCCAGGAAATTGTACTGGTGGGCTTTTAGCCATTTGTCAAGGAATTGGATACTGAGGGGTTTTCAGAATGGGGATCAACCAGAGAGAGGGGCTGAGGACCTTATTGTTCTGCTAAACTTCTAGGTGCCAATCCTCAGTAGTGAGAGTTCTGAGACTACTTAAATAGGGATGATTTTAAAGATCTGGTGACTTTCTTTTGATTCTGCTCCTTTGTTTATGATACTGCCTTTAAGAGAACTTAAGCTGCTGCTCTTTGAATTTATAGTGAACACCACTTGGAACTATGGACTCCTCTTTAAAATTAAAAAGATCATTTTATAGCTTTTGTTTTGGGGAGGTTGGGTGAGTTGAGAGATGTATTGTTAAACTACTGGAGTGAGTGGGTGAGTGAGTGAATTTGGTGGTGTGTGTGTGTGGTTTATTGAATTTATATTAAGGGGTTGAAGTAGAAATTGCAGTTTTTGGAGATTTTTTTTTTTACCCAGGTCCCGGAGCTATGCTACCCCCCTCTATGTTAAGAGCTTTGTGCCCCTTCTGCAACCCACCCCTTGAAGTCACAGTAGTTTGAAAGAGTAAGGGGTTGGTGATCGCAAGGAGGGGCATTGTAGGAGCTACGAGGGTGGCAGCAGCCAAGGGGGAGCGGATTCGGGTGGTGGGGACCAGTAGATGCCCTGGGCTGAAAAGACAATTGGAGTGGGGTTCCCCATGTCTTGTCTCCTTGCCTAGGGCACCCTCCAGACTGAGAGAGCAGGTAACTGAGGAAAGTTATTACATCACCACAGTGATGGGAAAACAGCGAAGACCATCACAGCAACATTATCGACAGTTCAATGTGATGGTCCACTGGGTTCATGACACTGCTGTCTCTGGGGTGTTTGCCCCCTCCCTAAACCAACTCTAACTCAGATTTGTTTATATAAAGTGAAGGGGCTGTGGGGGACAGAATCCCCCTGTATGGGGGGTGTTGGGGGTGTAGCACTCCACAAAAAACACAGTTTTCCTCAGAGATGGCACAATGTCAATTTGTGGCATTATGCCATTGTTGTATTAACAGTAAGAAAAGTTCCTGTTGCTGTGGCAACATGGAACCCTGAGGGACCAGCCTCAACCTTTCGTCCTCTTCGGGCAGTGTTGTGCAATGCCAGGTCAGTGGTGAACAAGACCACTATAAAGGCAGAGCTTATTGCATCAGTCAACCTGGGGTGCATTACAGAGACCTGGCTGGGAGGTGTCTGCCCTGGCCAGGTTTACCGTGGTTTACTGCCTGAGGAAGGAAAATGGGGGGGTTGGCCATTTATTTCAGGTTGAAGCTGGGCCTGGTGGTGCATCCAGTGGGGGACACCAATTCTTTTGGGTGTGTGGCAGTGCGAAGGGGCCCTGGGGGAAGTTGAGGATTCTCCTGGTCTACCGGCCACCTGGGTGGGACAAGAGTTTCCTGCAGGAGATTTTGGCCTTTGCCGCTGAGAGGGTGTTGGAGTCGACAAGGTGGCTTATTCTCAGCGACTTCAACACCTAGGTGGATGATGAGGTGACATCTGCGGCCAGAGACTTCCTATTAAATGTGGAGGCTCTGGGCCTCTCCCTGGGGACCAAAGCTGGGTCCCATCACTCTGGCCATGCGCTCGACCTGGTGTTCTCCTTGGGACTCCAAACTGACACCATCAAGACTGATCTGTTTATTTGGTCGTATCATTGCACCATCAGGTTCAGCATCAGAGCCCCTTAAATGTCTCTTCCTCTGTGGAAATGGTTCAGTTCCTCCCTTTGTGAAGTTTACAGCCAGAGGGACTGATGGTGGAACTGGATGTTTTGTCTCTGCTTGAGCTTATGGCCCAGAGACTGCTGTGACAGCCTTTAATAGGGCTATCATCCGGTCTCTGGACTGCCTGGTGCCAATCAGTGTACACCTCCTGGTTTCTCATCTCTGCTCGCCATGGTTTGATGTAGAGCTGAGAATGTTGAAAACTAAGGGGAGGAGGCTGGAGAGGCTTTGGAGGAAGACCAACTGTACAGACAGTTGGTAAGACCACATCTGGAATACTGTGTACAGTTCTGGAGACCCGAGCTCCGCAAAGACATAGACAGGGCAGAGACTGTTCAGAGGAAGGCAACCAAAATGGTGCAGGGTCTGCACCAGACGACATATGAAGAAAGACTAAAGGAGCTTAAGATGTATAGCCTCGAGGAAAGGAGGGAGAGGGGGGACAAGACAGAAACTTTCAAATACCTCACGGGAATCAACAAAGTCCAAGAGGGTAGCATCTTTCGGAAAAAGAGATGTGCAAGAACAAGGGGGCACAATTTGAAGATAGAGGGGCTATGGCTCAGAGGTAATGTGAAGAAGTATTTATTCACAGAGAGGGTTGTAGATGCATGCAAAAGCCTTCCTGAGGAGGTCATAGAGTCAGAAACAGTGGGGGAATTCAAGAATGCATGGGACACACACATAAAGCAGTTCTAGTGGGGGGGTAGGAGGAAGTAGGCTATTGGTTAGATCTGCAGCTTATCCATTAGGTAGGGAATAGGGCAGACTAGGTGGGCCAAGCAGTCCTTATCTGCCATCAAATTCTATGTTTCTATGTTTAAGACCAGGTCTGTGGAAGCAGACTGGTTCTGATTACAATTATAATGAGTATCAGAATGCAGTCATCCAGAAAAAGGCAGTGTTTATGTCAGGGATGATGTGTATAGTGTGGCTTACTTATTTACTAGTTTTCATTTGAGTTTGTTCTATTGCAGTTTCTTTTCTCCCAGGGCACATATGTAAAGGAGAGTTCCATATCCCTCTGATTACATGTATATTTTTTTTTTAATTGAAGTCACAAATTGTAGTGAGAAAGAAATGATATGACATACTGGGACTCAACCCCAGGTCCATGTGATATCAGGGCAGCATTCTATCAACTGAGCTACAGGCTGACATGGCTGGCTCTGATGTTCCTGGATACACTTCTTTCTTTGCTATTGTATATCCTACAATTAGGAATACAAAGACGACAATTTGATTTTTTTGGTGCAGTATTAGCCACTAGTAAGCAATGTAAATCACAAATTGTAGAGCCATCTTGGACACGGTGGACAATGCCATGTTCCTCTATGACTTCAACTGCAGCTGTACTGGCTCTGGCAAGAGTTATTTTTTTTAGTGGTGTAGTTCTCTTGCTCACCATGCAAATACTGCTGTCACCCTAACTGGGTGGTCCCAAATCTTCAAATTATTAGGTATGCTTCTGGTAAACTATTCACTCAGGTGAATTTGGTCACTTGCTCATCCTGTGAATACTGCTTAGCGAATCTCCTTAAGGAAAAGATAGAGACACCCTGAAGAGTTGCTCAATTTCAGACTGTTTAAATCTCACCAGTGTTAGACCATGTAGCTAGGCTGGGCTTGTCTCCCAGTGAACTGCCCTTACAGTGGGCCTTTTGCCTCCTTTAGCCTGACTATCTCCACTGAAACCAGTGGCAATACCACTGCTAATTCTGCTGGCCCAGCTACCTGTTTGATGAACCCTGTGATCTCACAGGCTGAGGTAGGAATAATATCCCCCTTGGCCGGGTTACTAACCTATAAAACCCTACATGAAGAGGGACCCCACTACCTTCAAGATTTCCGTTGTCCTTATTGCCCCCACCGCCCACTCTGCTCCACCGACATGGAATTGCTGGAGATTCCCAGGGTGCATTTAAAGACATTTGGGGCTTGGTCTTTTGCTTTTGCAGCCCCTACCCTGTGGAATTCTCTACCACATCAGGTTCAAGAGTGCCTGACCATCCAGAGCTTCAAACAGACATATTTATTTAGCCAGGCGTTCCCGGACTCTGTTACACGATTTTAATTCTTGGTGTATGATTTTCAGTTTACCATTCACTTATATTTGCTCTGGCTGGAAACTGATTGTTTGAAAATGTGTATTTTATATAGTTTTTATGTGCAAGCACTTTGGTTATGGAAAAGCACTTTTTTTTAGAAATAAAGAATTATTTGATTTGATTTGATGTGAATACAGGTTAAGCCCATGGTTAGACTTAAAAAATAAAAGGAAAAGGAAATGGACAAGCTTGATGCATAACATTTTAAAAGCAGAAAACCCTGTTTATCTTATAGATAAACTAAATAAAAGAGAGACCACATATAATTTAAGAAACAGTAGTTCATATCAAATTTACACCCCTAAAATAAACAACAGATATGGAAATATAACCTTTCCCAATATAGTGTCAAAATACTGGGGAAATACAAAAAAATCAAGAAGATGAAATCAATCTACATCCAAAACTCTTTCAACCCCAAATTGAAAAGAATATAATGGTGACATGTTTAAACTGTCAACCATGATTAACTTCAAGCTGATAGTATTGTTTTGTCACTAACACTCTGTTGACTTTGATTGGTTCTAAGGATTTGCTTACAAAACTTCTGTTATACATGTATTATATGTATCATACAAAAACCTGCACCAAACTGTGTTTGTCCTCTTAAAGGTCTAACAGTAACTTTATAGTGTAGTATTGTATAAATATCTCCTATGTTATTATGTTTTGTAATTATATTGATGATTCACAGGACCATCCTGGTCCTAAAGATGTATTTATGATAATCTTCCTGTATAAAAATAAAGATTTTTATTACTACATGGCCACTTGACAGAAGGGAAACATTGAGGCTTTAGAAAAAATGCTTCTCTAGTAATGAACTAGTCCTCAACTACAAAAAAAATGAAAATCATGCTTTTCACTAGCCCTTAGATGAAGAGAAAGGTCTCCCCTATGTCATCCGCAATAACAAAGGTCACATTCTGGAATGGGTAGAAGCATTCAAATATCATGGGGTAGTTTTAGACGATGCTCTATCCATCACCCTGAATGTAGATAATATGGTGTTCTCAGTAAATAGAAGGCTGCGTGCACTATTCAGAAACTGGAACAACATTACTGCAGACATCTGGTGACTTATTGTGTCCAGCCCCATTTTGTCTCTAGTGGACTATGGACAATCTAGCTACACAGCTGCTTGTGACTTATTATTAAACTGGGTCAAGGTGTTCTGCAATCAAGATTGCTATTTTGTGTTAGGGGCTGACAATCACACACACCGGTACCCCCCACCCTTACTCACTCACCAAGCTGCTACCCCTACCAAGTAGAATAAAGTTTGAAACCTATCTACCAGCCAAGAAAGCACTGATGGGCCTAACACCTCTGCACTAAAAAAAAATTTTCACCCAATGTATAAGCATTATAGCATGAGGAGCATGGCCAGAAATGCCCTTGACTACCTTTCCACAGAACTCAGTGGGGTAAGCACTGTACACCTTCCACTACGAAAGCTGCAGAGTGGCTAAACAAACTGCCAGAATCTATGCTGAATCTCCCCAGATTTGACCACTTCAAAAAAGCCCTGCAGGCTACCCTAGCTGTTGCAACTGCAATTTGTTATTGAACTAGTTGTAGTCATCATTTTTGTGTTCTGCTGTCTCATTAGTAGCCTGCTACTTGAATCTGTTCTTGTTCAATCAGCACTGCATTTATACAACTTTGTTTTATCTTGACTGTTTAGACAACTGTCCCTCTGGAATGTGCTCTTTCACCCTGTCTCTATCTTAATTGTAACATGTACTGTAATATTATTATAAAAGTTGCTGTAATATTTCTCATTTTGACATGGAACGATTGTGAAAGAGCACTTTTGCTTAAGGGTATCATCTGAATCTTTAAATAAATAAATAAATGATCCTAAAATTGCAATTGACACAGTCCCAAAAGATATAATTTTAAAGGACTGAAATTTGGTTTGCCGACACTTGAAATGTTGACGCCTCAAGCCCAACACTGACAATCCCGACAGTGGGAATTCCCCCCCGCGGAGTTTGTTATAATAATTAAGGAGTTACTGCAGCAAAGCCCCCCAAAACATGCAAAAACAATCAAAATCTCACTGCCACGATTGTCAGTGTTGGGCTTGTGGCATTGGCATTTCAAGTGTTGTCAGACAGACTCTTGGTCATTCCTCGTACATCCATTCAAAAAAACTTGGATAGAATCCAGGATGCTTTGCTGGGCCTAAGACTACTAGTAAATGCTAAGAAGACTTTAGTGATGTTCTAGCCACTCTGTCAATAAAGGCTAAAGATGGCATTGCATTAATGTTGATAAATCAGCCCAGTTTTCCATTTGCCGGTTATTGCAGCCCACCACTAGAGGCAGTACTCTTCCTGAGTCCACCTCCTTCCGAACTCATGACCAAGACCTGGATGGCAGGGTTGGCAGCAATTTTATTTCTGGCCCCTCTGCTCTCATCCCCCCCTGCACTGTTTCTGGTGTTGCAGCCGAACCTATAAATATTTCACATCCTAGCCTCTACATCTCCCCCCTCCAATACCTGTACCATTCAGCCATCTCCTACTGCACTGCAGTTAAATTCATTTGCTAGCCCTTCTGTCCTCCCACCCTCCTTCCATGCTGGCTAAATTGCCCTAAAGGTTCAGGCATTAGCCTTCTCAAGAACCCCAGGACAGGCACTGCACTCGAGTTGGAAACCCCAACTGGCATTTCCTAACAGCAGAGTCCTGTTAACCATTCTGCTCCTGCTTGCCAGTGACATTGAACACAACCCAGGCCCTCACCCCAATCCTCCCCATTCCAACTCCCACTCCCTGCCTCTCGCTGCCCCAGGGCCTCAAACTCATGCACCTAAATATTTGCAGCATTCTAAAAAAATCAGCCTGCTGCAACCAATTGCCCTCTCCCTAAAACCAGATAAACTGACCATTACTAAAACATGGCTGAAACCACACAATCTTGATTCAGAGTTCATTATCCCGGACTACACCCTTATTTGGCAGGACTGCCATGGCCCCAAAAGAGGGGGAGGTGTTGCCATGTTTATAAACTCTTCTCTGCAGTTCAAACCGGTCCTACTGCCTAGACCCATGCAATCCATTGACGCCATTCTAATCAAACTTTCCCTAGCCCACACCTGCCCCATTTTCATAGCCGGGTCCAATAGTCCTCCTGACACATCCTCGCTCTCCATTATGAAACACCTGAACAGCATCACATCGCTGGCCATGGGGAGTGAGTTGCACATCCTCGGGGATTTCAACCATAACTGGCTCTTTAGTAGCAGCTCCAGCTTGTGGCACCAGGTGGCTGCACTAAACCTAACCCAATTAATCACAGAGCCCACACGCCTTAACCACAAATCCTCAAACCACTTTCTCCTGGACTGGTCCCTTACATCGCACTCACATCGTATACTCACCTCTGACCTCCTACCGGACTCTTTAAGTGATCATAACATGATTTACTTCATTAGGAAAAGCCATCACCCCAAAGCTAACTCACCCAGAACCATACTCATGAGATCCTACAAATCCCTGGACCTAGCATCCCTCCTGTGCGACTTGTCTAATTTGGACTGGTCTTTCATCCAAAGGGTCACCTCTTTTGACTCAGCCTGGGAGTACTTTAAGTCACGGTTTATAGCAGTCTGTAACTTATACACCCCTGTTTAAAGGGCTCATATGAGGGGTACCCACCTGCCATGGATTTCCACTGACATCATGACACTCCTCAAAGACAGGGACACAGCCTGGAAGGCTTTCAATGTCTCCAGCTCTCAGACAGACAAACAAAAATATCGTACCCTTCGCAATGCATGCACTAGGCAGATCCACAGGGCTAAGGCAAAATACTTCAGGGACACCTTCAAAGCTAACCTGAGACAATCTTCCAAATTTTGGAAGGTGGTTAAATCCATCTTTACCCCACACTCACAATCCCCACCCCATCTCTCAACACTGGTGGTCACATGATTATTGACCCCCTAGACATGGCCTCTCATTTCAACTCCTTCTTTATGGACTGTACCTCATCTCTCTTGGTGCCCCAAGCCTCAAGCCACCCCAACGTCTCTGCCTTCCCACCCCCTTAAAGCTTCTCCAGCAGGCCATCCATTCACGTTCCAACAGACTACCCCTGCCGAAGTTCACAAAGCTCTACTTACCCTAAACCCAGACAAGGGAAAATGTCCTACTGGTCTTGACTCCAAACTACTCTACTTGTCAGCCCCAGCCATTGCCTCCCCCATAGCAGCTCTCTACAAACCTCTCTTTCTCACTTGCCGCTGTCCCCACTGAGTGGAAACATGTTACAGTCATCCCACTGCCAAAAGGCAGTGATCCCTCGACAACCGGTAACTATCGCCCAATCTCCTTGCTTCCTATCCTGGCCAAAATCCAGGAAAAATTAGTTATCTCTCAACTCTCCGCCTATCTTGCTCCATCTTCCTTTTTCACACCCTACCAGTCTGGCTTCAGGAAGACCCACTCCACCACCACCTCCCTCCTAAGACTTACTGACTCCATACTCACTGGTATGGACAAGGGCCTAATCACCTCAGCTATTTTTGTTGACGTGGCTAAAGCCTTCAACGCTGTCTCCCATACACTCCAGCTATTGAAACTCTCTCATGCAGGGCTATCAGACATGGTCACCCAGTAGTTCCAGTCTTACCTGCTAGACCGCTCCCAAGCTGTCAGAATTGGCAATGCCACCTCTGCTTCCCTTCCTGTAACTTCTTAGGTTCTGCAAGGCTCAGTCCTGGGCCCTCTACTGTTCTCCATCTTCCTCAACAACCTGCCTGCCACCTGCCCCAGCACATCCATTCAAATGTATGTGGATGATACAGTTTTGTACACCTCTGGCGCCTCGACTGCTGAAGTAGCGACCAGACTCCAGCAGGACTTCAATGAAGTTCAACACTGGTTTCACGTGCCAAGAAAACCATCTCCATGACCTTTGGCACAAGGCAGAGACTTTCAAGGCAACCTCCCACCCCCTTTTCCTCACCCTTGATGGGTCTGTGATTGAAGTTTGCTCCACTTTCAGGTATCTCAGGGTCTGGCTTGATCAGCACCTTGACTTCTCTGCACACATTGATACCATCCACAAAAAAGCTGCACCCCAAGCTCAGAGTACTGTACCAAAATCATGGCTGCATCCCTTTGCCAGCTAGACTTGCCATTGTGCAGAGGATGATTCTCCCCATCTTTGACTACAGGGATGTAGTCTATAGTGCTGCTTCAAAGTCCTCCCAGGCCAGACTGGACCCCCTCTTCCATTCCTTCTGTTGCTTTGCTATTGGCTGTTCTCCTAGTATGCATCATGTGTCCTTTACTGGAACCTAGACCTTCCCTCTTTGCAGGGCTGGCATCAATCCCATTGCATGAGTGTCATGGCCAAATTCTGGTCTCAGTCCCTCTCCTTGTATCTCACCAGGGTCCTCTCACCCCCCAAGGCTATGCACTGAGAAATAAAGACTCTTATCTACTGGCCATCCCTAGCATGTCAACCTCCACAGGCCAGTCAGCTCTCAGATTCTGCATGCCTAGCCACTGGAAGTCTCTCACATCGAACATCTGGCATGTCAGAACTGGAAGGCACCTTAACTCCCTTCTCAAAACAAACTTCCACCCTACCTGCACTTGCAACCCTGGGAGCTCACTGACCAGGAGTTCTCTAACCCCAGTATCAGGGTAATTACCCCTAGTACTAACCTTTCCAAATGTCACTGCTCCATCTACATACTTGATGGTGTAACCTCACAAAAGACTCCTGGCATATGGTTTGTTTTCCTCATATCATAAAAGCTTGCTGCCGTGAATCTGACACCTTGTATGTATTACCTCTTGGAGCAATGGATATGTACCTGCCTGTAATGATTGTTCTCTACCTTACTTATGTTTACTGTATGCATATCATGTAATTGACAATACTGTACATGTTGTATGCTCTCCTATTCTTTGAAGTACATCATGTAATGGACTTTCTGTTTAGGTTTGTATGTGTTCCTACTTCCCCCTTCCCCCAGGGTGCATCTGGAATCGAACAGTAGTCTGCTCAGCATGCCTCCCTGGTTAAACGCTTAAATAAGTAAATAAATAAATTCATATAAGTACTTTGGCATATTTCTTGGCAATAACTTTACTTTTAAAATCACATACATCATTTGTCTGGTAAACCAAAAAAACTACTTTCCTTTTTCTACAGTAATAAGACACATTTTAACTTATTCATTTGCAAAAAATGGTCACTTCATTATTCCTTTCATTCGTAAACAATTGGTCACTTCATTATTTCTTTCTCAGTTAGACTGTGGAGACTGTATTTATAAAAATGCCTCCACTGGTCCACTAGGAATGTTATATCTTTTATAACAGAGCTCATTTATGTTTGTAAATGGCTTGCAATGGAGAACACATCATTGTGTAAATTTTCCCATTTTCAAACTCCCTGTCTACTCCTACTCCCATTTTTATGTTGTTTAAACTGGGATTATCTACAATAGTATCACCTTTAGGTAGACTCATTTTATTCAAAAAAGAATTACTGTCCTTATTTATAACAATTGGCATTACCAAATTTGCTTTATTAACCGGGGAGCAAAAACAATGCCTAATATCTTCATTACCTTCATCTGGGGTAGATATAAGTGGAGATGTAATTCCCTTTACCAACTTTGCCTGCTTTATATACTTGCTTTTATTTCTTCTTACCTTACCTTTATTATACAATTCATCATGATTTTTACCCAATATTCTGTTGTCCAGTGTCTTCAAGGACAAAGACCCTTTAGGTTTTACCCCCCATGCCATTTACATCCTTCAGCAATTAACATATCCTCAGTCTCCAATGAATCAGCAACCTTATTCTGACTGCATGTAATAGCTGGCATATTCTTATAATAGGATACATCTACTTCAATCAACTCAGATTATATCAAATCAGCACTTAAAAAAAGAGAAAAAA